>JAZHRO010000056.1:75527500-85527500 GCA_037157565.1 Thalassia testudinum | reverse complement strand
AAAAGTCTTCTCTATCTATTCCAGCCAATCTTTTGCCTCACTTGAGCTCTCATCTCCCTTAAAGGTCAGAGGCTTCAGTTCTTGAAATCTACGAATAGCTCGCGGTGCTACTACATTGGATTCATCTGCTCATCCCTACGTGGTGGTAACTCCTAATCTATGCTATCCTCTAGGGGTGGGGAAGGTGGTGGAGCTCCACCTCCACATCCTGCACCTCCTCCAGCTCTACCACCACCTCGTCCTCTACCTTGGTCTCCAGCACGATCGCTGCTATGGTGATTACTTTGGCCACTTGGGGGATCCTGGAAGCCTCCTCCCCCCTGTTGTTGGGGAAGGTGTTGCCCTAGGAAGGCAATCAACATCTGTGCTACCTGCAGAGCCTGAGTAGCCTGACCTTGCCCCTCCACAACCTGAGCATGGCGGCTGCCTCAGCTATCATGAGCTCTGCGAGCTCCACATCGAGGGGCCATCTTATGCAAGGAGATAGCCAACGAAAGAAGATGATAATCAGACACAAGGAGGTAGACAACATTTTTGCTGCTAAGGGCTTCTCGAGAAATAAGGAAGGTTTAGTACTTGACCCGATGGCTATGATTCGTGATGTAATGCTAATGTGCTATTTGATCAGACCATTCTATGCATATACGAGATGACTTTGCTCTGATACAATTTGTTACGACCTGAACCCCTTGCTCATGCAATGTCTCGGAACGGTTCATCAAATACCTAAGATTTGGTCATCCATCGCATAAACATAGAATAATGTAGCATTCACAGCATATCGCATCACAAAATATGAATAATAAAGGATTTAGAATGAGTCATTTCTTTTTATTCAAGAGAAAGTTCATAGTCATCAAAACTAAAGATGCAATAGAAAAGAACTAAGCATGAGCTGAATTTATTTAACTGACTACATGGACATAGGAAAAAAAAAACTAGAACTAATACTACTAACTATGGTGCTGTACTTGGTTCGGCATTGTCCACTCCTGCCACCGCAGAGCCTGGCTGTAACTCTCCAGGTCCTGAGTACAGAGTCCATGGGAAGTGTCAACGAATACTGAGTAGGAAAATGACTGAAACACCAACTAAGCAAGTACAAAGTAGCAAAAAAAGAAAAGATGGGTATTGTCTCTTTTAATTCATTTCCCATTTATTTTATTGGTTGTGCCTTGCTACCTCTTTCAGTCAATTATTTAATCAAATTGATTCCTCGGGAGGCACAGGGAGATCTTATTGCGGAATGATGAGCGTATTTTTCGTGAGGAAAATTAGGGTTTTCGAGAACCTGTTTTCGTAGTCGCAAAAATATTGCTAATAAATAAATTTATAGCCGAAACTTAAAGTGAGTCCTAGGTTGAACAAAGGGAGGAAAATGTTTGGTTTGTGAAATTCGTGCTTCGACTTTATTTGTCTTTGTTGTTTTTATCTTTTGAGATTTTTTTGGTATTTTTATAAGATAGAATATTAAGCGAAATGTTTGTCATCTATTCTAAGCTACTCTAACAGAATGAGAGAGAGAGAGAAATATCAATATATAACTAACCAAAGTTTACTATAGATAAACAGCTACACTAAAAAGTAGTAAAAGATAAGAGTGAGGTGTGAAGAGTCCCCCTTGACAGTGGCTTAGAGGATGACTCGCTTTGACGATACCCCAGACGAAGGTGGTGTGAGGCTTGATGAAGAAGAATGGCGTTGGAGGAAGGACGGGGTGGAATGGCATCTCGGCAAGGATCTACTTCTTGAATGTGGTGAGAGGATGGCTACAGGATGCTCCATGAAGGGGGTGAGAAGTGGGAAAAAATATTTAATTTCTACTCTAGAGGAGCATCTCGGGCTTGGGACAAGCTCTCTCTAGAGCCTTGGAGGTGGTGAGGGAGAGAAAGGAAGAGATGAAGAGAAATGAGAGGGGTATGGGTCCTTTTATAGTGGAGGAGAGAAGGCATTTCGTGCATGGGACATTTAGTGACATCAAAGATGCCACTGTAGCCTTGCCATAAATGTTTTTGAAGATCAATGCCCGCTGGCTCTCCGCTTGCACAGCTGTTGCGAGGTTGAAGGTTTGAGGGCCATTGGATTTTGATTTGATGGCTGATGATCGCGTGGAGCAACACTTGATATCAAATTGAGTGCGCACATGAAGCGTCATCGTGACATGTGGCTTAGTTGTGGCCTCTAATCGTGCATCAGAGGGTTGAGAATGCACATTGATCGTGCTTGAGATCGCGCCTCAAGCATGCATCAGATTGAGCATGCTTTCACGCGTTATTGCATGCGTGCATATCATGCGACGCTCATAGCACCACATCGCCACCTTGGCTGTGGTTGATCTTTGATTAGGTGATCGAATTTGACTTGTGGCGCATGCTGGCAGATTTGTAGCACTGGATGCATTTCGACCTGGAGCCCGGTGCTTGCATGTAGCATCCTCAACCAACGTATTGTGGCCGCGGATGGTCGAGTGGGCATTTTTATGGCTGCGAGCTCTCAACCGTTGGATATCGATCTATGGTTGAGATCTCATCTCTACATTCTCCTTTGAGGCTAATCGGTGCATGCTGAGGTGAATCTCAGCCGTTGGATTGGGATCTAATGGTTGGGATTTCTGTTTGGGGTGAGGTAGAGGTTGCGACCGATATTGGGTGGCCTAGATGGCACCACATGGCGCCATCTGGGCCGTCTATCTTCTTTGCTTTGTAGGTGGCACCACAGTCGTTGGATTGGTTTCGATTTTCATGCCGTTGGGTTGTGATCGTCGATCTGGATCTATCCATGTGGCTGGATTTGTCGTTTGAAGCTTCGAATTGTGTCACCTAGCCCCTTGGCCGTTGATCTTCCTCGGATTGCACAATGTGCTATAGGACTCCGATCAAGACGATTTCAGAGGAGTTCGATCTAATCGTTGTTCTGATAAGATCCATATGGTCAGATCGTCAATATGAGGCTCCGAAGTAAATCTCCTCTCCTAGCCACAAAAGGACGCGAATTAACTAAAAAATTATACAAACTATTCTAAATGCATAGCGATGCATACTATGCAATATTTATAATATGAAATGCATCTATAAGTTTAGGAACATACATAAATAGGTATTTTATCCTAAATGGATGTGTATACATCACATAACCTTAGGCATTAGGTTGTATATAATCCACTCTCTTGGCTGAGGGAGTGACCCATATCCGCTCTATTGCCTAATGAACCACCCGAGGTCCTAGTTAACAGGGTGTAGTGGTGACTACGGTCCATGCGATAAACATGCGGTGTTAGCACACGTCCAGCCCTTTCCACTAAAGGGTATGAAAGCAAAATAACCTCTCATAACAGCAATGTGTACTCAATACCTCGCTACCTAGTTGGCTGCAACAGCCTGACAAAATGAGTTGTAGGGAGGCTAGCTTACTCCCTGAGTTAGTCTCTGCCCTTATCAGGTATACCTGGCCCTGTCATTGATATCGGGCACGAGTTCTGACTTACAATATTTCTCGTAGGTCTCTGATTTGTCACCCAATTTCTATCCATGATTCCATGCTCATTCACAACTTTTCCATTCATAGATTTTCAGATTATAAAGAATAATAGGAAATTTCTCTCTTTTTCATGACACTATCTTATGATGATCCTTTTCCAATTTTATGATATTGATAAGGTTCATTTTATGACATTATTTAAGCATTGAGTTTGCTGGCAATTAAAATCATATTGTTGTGCATGAGTTCGACCTTGGAGCTATTAATCTCCTTACACATGCATGATAGGTTGTTTTTAGTAACCCATTCTTGCAGTCCATCGCTAATTCATGTAGTCTTAATTTACAACAATTAAGTACCCATACACGGTCATTTCATAGGTATGTAGAACTCAAGATACTTAGCAAGGCAATATTGGACCAAGAATAATCTTGATTAACTACCTAACTATGCAATTAATGTTACCACAAGAGAACAAGTAGGTTTATCCTACCTAGGGTCACCGGAGGGTCATGGTGACTCTGGGATATGTGTTGGAGGTTCCCCAGGTTCCGTGCATGTTTTGTGTGCCTATTTCTAATTTAAACCAGAAAGAACACATCAAACGTAAATACTATGAACTCAAAGGTAAAATCATAAATTGATACCTTTGATGGAAAATCTAGAAATACATTGTCATAGTACATCTCAACGCGAATCCAATGACAGTTGGCTTGTCAAAATCGAGTCTCGGCTACTCCCTGAACCAATCCATCAACATAGTTATTATCAGGGACTTAATCACCATAAACAAAACTTAAAGTTTTATGTGTGCAATTTTTCCAGTTAAACACAACTCCCTCCTTCTTCCATACACTTCCACTTGATTCCCCCATGGCACAGTTCACGTGCCTGGAGACCCATGCACGTCGATGGACAGCTTCCTTATGGTAGCCACTGGCGATGCTTGGCCACCACCGGTTATTGCTGTGACCTCCGACTACCCTTCCTCCTTCCGGCGACCCTCACATTTCCCTCTGTCACTCTTCTTCCTCGACTGTTCACATGGGTGGAAGAACCCATGCGCAGTCTCCCCCTTGCAACTATTCCCATCCACTCCAGCCTGGACCCATGCACGCAAGGCATGGTTGTCCTAGCAGTCGCAACCTTCTCTATCAATTGGCCACGTTATCTCACCGTCGGCCCTCAACCCTTCACTCCGACGGCCCTCAACCCCTTCATCTTGTCCTCTCCTCTTCCCGCTGTTCCTCTTCTCTCAACCAATCACCATGCACGCACAAAGAAGGAACAAAAAAACAAGAACATGGCAAGAAGAAAGTGGAGGAGAAGGAGGTGCTCACTGTCAACATGGCTGGTTGCCGGTCATTGTGGCCTTCTCTTGTGGAGGGCGGGGAAGAGGTTGACGAAGAGGAGAGTGGATAGGATGAGACGGAGAGTTCTCCTCTTTTTCTCCTTCTGATCTATCCTTTTCTCTCTCATTCTCTCTGTTGAAGTTATGGAGGAAGATACAGTGGTGGGGGTGTGGGTTTGGGTTGGAGAGGATATTTAAAAGGTAGGTATAAAAGTTGTTAGGATTTGAGGAGAGAGAAAAGGAAAAAAAAGGGGTTTTGGGTTTTATCCTCAAAACCCCCACTTCTTGTATCCGTACCAAACGAATCTCACATTTTGCAAAAGTGGTCCCGTTGGTCCCGTTGGAAAGTTTGTAACGAAGGGAACACAACGGTACTATTGATGATGTTGTCTGTGAAGAAAAAAACTTTTCCTCGCAGAGTGACTGGAGCTGATTAAGACCCAAAATTTCTTGCTATCGGCTACACTAACCCAATCCGTGTATGACAAGTGTCTATGAATTCAACTTGATAAGTTTACTCCAGATCTGAGCTTAGGATTGAAGTTCAGGGTGTAACACACGGTCAGACAGGGTTGGATACGCATCCATCCCTTGATATGCGTGGTGGTGAATGCTACGCACGGCATCCCTACTTGAGGGTGGATGTGCATACGTGCTTTGCTGTGAAGAGGTGGCTCTTTGTAGATGTCTTGTCAATTCGTCCACCTTATTTGCAATGATGGAGACTTTATCCATGCGACTGGCCACCAACTCCAGGTCAATGGATCCAGATAGGTCTCGTGTTTCATGTACCCTCGCATGTTTGTCATTGAACGATGGTCGTTTGGTTGAACACACACGTAGACTCATTATTTATGGAGTTCGCACACATGTTCTCGAGAATCTCCCAAATGGTGTCTTCATGCTGACCCATGATGTTGCCACCACAGGTTGCATTGACAAATAATCTAATGTCCACATGAAGTCCCTGGTAAAAAGGCTGGAATTGTTCCCATTTAGGAACTCCGAGATGAGGGATTTCCGCATGAGATCCAGAAAGTGATCCCATGCCTCGTGAAGTGGTTCTCCCGCATTCTGCGTGAAATGCGTAATCTAGTGCCTCAAGGCATTAGTGTGACCAACCGGGAAGAACTGGAATTGTTCCCATTTAGGAACTTCGAGATGAGGGTATTTCCGCATGAGATCCAGAAAGTGATCCCGTGCCTCGTGAAGTGGTTCTCCTGCATTCTGTGTGAAATGCGTAATCTAGTGCCTCAAGGCATTAGTGTGACCAACCGGGAAGAATTTCTTCAGGAATTCAACTTGTAGTTCCTCCCATGTATTGATCAATTGAGTCAGGGTTTGATACCAATGGGTAGCCTTGTCCATAAGAGAGAAGGAGAACATCTTCATGAGCAGGATGTCCCGATTCTGAATAGGTGTTCCAAAGGTCTAGGCCAGATGTTTTAGTTGTTTGATGTGCTGGAAATGATCTTTAGAGTTCAAGCCATGAAATTTGGGGATTGTGTTGATCAGATTCGGCTTCAATTTAGTATCAAGTCCTCCAGTTGGGATTTACACCCTAGGTTAGATAGTGACTATTGTGGGATTGTAGTGATCTCGCATTTGCGGGTGTAGTTGGGGGTTTATGAATGCATGAAGTAGATCTTGGAGATTCTGCAATTGATTCTGAAAGTTGGGCACCTGGCCTTCTCCTCCAAGATCTTGGTTCTCCATGGAAGTAAATAATGGAGAACTAGGCTCAGAAGTGGAATGATCAGAAGAGATTTTGATTTGATTGGACGGGAACTCAAACAATTGAGTTGGGACTTAACCTCAACAAGAGTGAACTGCAAGTAGAGGTCTCAAGACTGGTCTTAAGGACATCCTCCCGTACATGCACTATGAAATCAGATGAGTGTCAAAATGTGTATTGGACCCAATTAAGGCACCCAACAAGGCTGAGTGACTATGGTAGTTTGAGGCAGATGGACCTCTGGATTAGAAACTCACCACTCGAGAATTACTTGGGTAGCCAGGAAGGGAGAGTCCTGCAAAGACCCCTACATAGTAGAGCGTCCCCATGGGTTACAGGGTTTCCCCACCCAACCTTCCTTATCACCGTGATTCCAAGTAGACCAGAATGTATGAACTTGAATCCTAAGTCTACCAGTTTTAATCCTACTTGTGCCTTGAATTTCACTTGAATTTGAAATTAATTCGATTTGTGACCGAATTTGGAGGATGGTTGATTCACAGAGTGAGCCAACTTCACCTGACCCATCCTAAAATTGAGGATGAGGGTCAAGGACCCAAATCACCTTGAGTTGGTTCTCAAACAGGTTATTAGATCCCTAATATTAATGATCCAAGTGATTGTAGAGCCTTATTTTAGGGTCTACTTGATTAGATCAATTCAAACAAGGGCTTGGGTAGCACACAATGCGGGAATATATTCCTTTTTAAGCAGGCAAATGTGTACTAGTTCTGGAAACCCTAATGTGGAAACCCTAGATTGACTCTATTTCCAAGTCCAATTCTTCCAAAGATGGTACCTTGGGCTCAATCAAGAAAGTGAATAGCTTAAAAGGCCTTATATCCCTAATAGGTGAAAGTATTAGGATGGGATCTCTAATCAAATCAACCGAATCAAATCAGGAAACTTGAATGATGATTACTAAATGAATAAGGCAAGTTGATCCTAATTGATTTCTCTTTTAATATTTCCAAGAGAGGAGGGGCTTAAAGAAGGAAATGTGGTTACTTGCTCCTGGTGTGGTTGCTTGTGTGGTTGCTCTTTAGATCCACCTGCAACAACACAACAAAGTAGGTATAGCAAGTTAGAATCAAATCAGAAAGTGTGATTAGTGATTGAAATGCACAGTGCTCCCTAGTAACGATGCCAAAATGTTGATGCGCTTCTACCGTGTTTTAGAAAAGAGATGTGTCGTAGTATAAGCTCGAAAAAATCGATTCAACACTTAAATTTGTAAGGCTCGAAAAAAGTGAGTTTTGAGGTTGTTCACAAGGAGCAAGTATTGCAATTCAGTCACCAATTCAATATTTAAACAAAACTCAATATATAGGAGAAATATATTCAATGAATATCAAAATGTATGTTAGAATCAATGGACAAAAAAATAATGCAGAGAGAGGTATAAAGCCCAAAAAGATGGTGGTTGAGACCACCAATGAGATTCTAGACACTTAGGTTATTCTCAATTCAAAGCTCAAGTCAGATGTCTCAATTCCACAATGCTCCCTTTCTCTTAGTCAACTCTTAAATTATATCTCTCAGAGAAGATGTCCTCAATAAGCCTTAGATGCCTTATGTTCTTAAGCCAAAGCCCGCTGAAGCAAAACCCCCCTTTCTCTCAGAACAATCCTTTCTCTCTCTCTCAGAATTAGACTAGAATAGACCAATTCAGAATAGACTGATTCAGATCAGCCCAAACCAGCCCAGACCCGCGTGGCGTGAGTGCGGGTGAGGGCACGTGCAAGGCTCATGAAGGGTAGGGACCTGATCCCAGTGTTTCGAAGGCAGTAAGCCCTCTCACATAAAACGTTAAGTAGCAAAATGTTTTTTATGTTAGTACATTGTAGGACTATCTAAGGAACTTCCTCCTTTACGTGCAGCCGCTGCTGAATCTTGATCAATTGCAGCTAGTGATGCTGCTTCTTCTCCAATTGCAAGCTTGGAAGGCTTTGTGAGTTCTCTTTGCAGTTGCTGGAAGTGGAATCGAAGGTTGAAGTCGACAAACAACGATAGACAATGGTGACATAAGGCAGAGATGGAAGCAACTTCGGCGAGACCCCTAAAACAAGAAGCACGGGCTAAGAGCCCAAATTAAAATGCTCAGGAGAATCCTTATATGGTGAGGAGTGCGGTGGTGGAGGTTTTGTGATGATTGATGCACTATGGTGGTGTGGCGAGGTCAGAGTTGCAGGTGGATTAAGGGGTTGGTCAGGTGAGCGAGTAAGTGGCCAATAGTCCTAATAATGTTGGGGCTTTTCGTCACTGGGAGGTGAGGATGGTTGTGCTGGTGGCGCTGTGGTGTTTGGTGGACTAGCGCGTTAGTGCGAGCTTGCCTACAGGAGGTGAGGAAGACGAGGGTGGAGTGGCGGGTTCAGTGGATGAAATTAAAAGCTAAGGGCGTAGAAAGTTGCTAGAGAAGTAGAGGGAGAGAGTAGGCTACGAATATGGATGAGTGGAGGTGGGGAGCATCCAGCATTGATCGACTGGACGTGAGGAGGACGATGAAGTTCGGTGATTGAAATTGCAAGGAGGAAGAGGCGGGAAACATCCTTGCTTTGGCAGGAAAGGAGCGGGAAGAAGAGAGGAAGAGGTTAGGCCTCCGAAGTTGGTGGTTGGTAGGTTGGAAGAGGGTGGGTGGATGTGCTCATCGGAGTCGATGGTGGAGTTGGCTGGAGAAGAATTAGAGGGAAATTCGATAAAAAATTGACAGACCTTAATGTGGGAACCTTGTAGAACTTATATAGAGGTCGAATTGTGCCTTAAATAGGAAGAATTCGTGTGATTGAGTTAGGATTCAGATGGAAGAAAATTTGGAAACTCTAAGCTTCGCTAGAGCTTTCTGCTTTGAATCAGGGCTTAATATATGGTCCTATGGATTCTTTGAGGTCTAAACACCAATCCCACTAAATTTGGTGGGATTTGGTGATGATTTGCTATAGATTTCAGCAGGTCAAAGTTGTCTCTCGATGGGTTGACTTACTATTTTAGGAAACTCTAAAGATGAAGGTGGTAGGGACCTATTCATGAAGAAGATGAGGAAGTTAGGGGTGGATCTGTAACAAAACTTGAAACCTATGGATCTAGATGTGAGAAACATGGATTTCATGGGCAGAAATGCAAACTAGGTAAAGATGGATTTTGATTGGCTCTAAATTTTGGTGTTAACCTAATTTGAACCCAAGGAATCTAATGGTGAACTTGGATTTGAGTTTGACCACGTTTGCCTAGGTAAATTGCACAGAAGCCCAAATTAGGGTAAAATCCCATCTAAATCTCTGTTTTTGGTGAAAATGAGTTCAGATGGTCAAAGTGAAGGTACAAAACCTCTTAGAATATTTTTTAATGAATTTTAAGGGGTTTAGATTGAATTTATCTCTACCAGAACCCTTTCAATTTGAGTGTGGCTGATAATTAGGGTTTTCAATACCGCTTTAATCCTCAAAGTGCGTGAAACTCTGATTCAGTTATTTTAAGCCCACTTGTTGGTCTTTTAAGTTCATTTGACCTTCAATTAACCCTTGATTAACCCTTTGGTTAATCTGCATTAATGATGGGATGGTAAAACAACAGAATTAACCCTGTTTTCCTATCTTCTCAAAGCAGTCTAATGCGAAATTACGATCCTTAGACAATCATTTAGGAGCATTTAATACTTGAATCTGACTAATTTTAGTTAGTTATGGTAATTGATGGTGTTACCATCACCCCCCTCTTGTATAATTATCATTTGGTATCAGAGCCTCTGTTTCACAATTTTTTTGAAGTAACTTTCAGGTGACAAAGATCCATGGCAACTAAAGAAATTGTCGCTACTTCTAGCAACAATGTTTTTCTATTTCTAAGCCACCATTATTTGATGGAAGAAATTATGCATACTGGAGGAAACACATGGAAATATTTTTGCAATCTAGCGACAATGCTATATGGGAAATTGTTGAAATTCCTTTCAACAAACCTACAAAGCCAGAAATTGGACAGTATACTGATGACTAGAAGAAACAAATAGTGTTAAATTCTAAGGCTATGACTGCATTTTATTGCTATCTCTGTCCTGAAGAATTTAACAAGGCTTCTTAGTGCACTACTGCTCATGAAATTTGGAGGACACTCCAAGTTACTCATGAAGGAACAAGTAAGGTGAAAAATTCAAAGATTGTTTTGCTTACTAATGAATTTGAGAAGTTTAAGATGTAGGAAGGAGAAATAATCAAGTTTGTGTATTCTCGCTTCACCAATATTTTCAGCAATCTTAAAGCATTTGGCATAAACTTTGTAAGTGGTGAATTAAAAGTAAAATCTTACGCTCACTTTCAAATGTTTTTGAATCAAAAGTGATAGCTATTGAGGAAGCAAATGAAGTTGAAAATCTAAATATGGAGCAACTCATTGGAAATTTGATGGCTTATGAGTGTAAAATCATGCAAAAGAAAAAGTCTGAAGAGCTAAAAACAAAGCAATTAGCTTGTCAAGTTGATGATGAAAGTGAAGACTCATCAGATTATGATGAAGATATTGCTTTGTTATCTAAGAAGTTTAGGAAATTCTTAAGAACCAAAAAGAATTTCAAAAAGAAAAGAAGTTTCTATTACTTGCTATAATTGTAAGAAGGTTGGACATATGAAAAAGGATTGCCCTCCTCTCAAGAAAGAAAGCTTCTAAAAGAAGAAAGAGGCATTCTTAAAGAAGTTTCCATAGAAGTTCAAGAAAAAGAAAGCTTTGCAAGCGACTTGGGATGATACTGAATCAAGCTCAAGTCAAGATAAAGATGATACTTCAACAAATGAAGAACATTATATTTTGGCTTGATGGCATTGGAAAATGAGGTATATGATTTTTCTTTTGCAGAATTGCTTGAATTATTTTATGATCTTTATGATTCTTATAAAGTAGTCAAATATGAAAATAAGGGATGCATTGCTAAAAATAAAAATCTTAGTGATGAAAATTCTAGTCTAAAATGTGAGATTTACTCATTGAAAGACAATATTTATACTCTAGAAAATGATATTTTTATGTTGAAAAATAAATCTGAGCAACTTGTAAATGATCTTAGCAAGTTTACAAATTGAAAAGAAAATCTTGATAAATTACTTGTTTTGCAGAGTCCTAAAAATGATAAAAAAGGTCTTGGATTATCTAATTTCTCATATTCATCTAGTAATGATCATTTTCTTAGTCAAAGTAGAAATAAAGGAATTTCTTTCATTCCACAAAAGGAATGGAAGGAAACTAACAATGCCGGACCCAAGAGAATATGAGTACCAAAGAATATTTTAAATTCTTATTTTGTGGGAAGAAAAGACGTTGATTGCAAGGAATGGATTTATCATAAATCAAAAGATGGATTCAAAGTCTAAAGAAAAGGCCTACTCAAATTTTTATAGGATTCAAAGGGCAAGTGGGTAATGGACAACGGATGTTCAAAACATATGATTGGAAATCAAGGTTTATTCACTTATCTAGAATACAAGGATGGAGGTATGGTTACATTTGGAAACAATCATAAATGTAAAATTGTTGGTACTAAAGCCATTGGAAAAGGTAAATCATCTTTTAATAATATTGTATTAGTTAAAGGTCTTAAGCATAACTTATTAAGTATAAGTCAAGTATGTGGTAAAGGATTTGAAGTTGTATTTTATTCAAAAATCTTTAAAATTATTGATGATATCACTAAAGAAGTATTATTAGAAGAAAAAATATACAATGACATTTATATTGTTGTAATAGATAAAAATAACCCATTTGATTGTCTAATTGCATCTGATGATGAAATTTCTTTATGACATAGATGATTAGGACATCTTCATTATAAATATATGAATAAATTAGGTAAGTTTAATCTTGTTAAAGGATTACCAAACAGGAGGTATAAATCACATTCATTATGTGATTCTTGTACATTAGGCAAAATTTATAAGAATTCTTTTAAAAATAAGAATGAAATTTCAATAGACCTTTACAATTAATTCATTTAGATTTATTTGGTCCAACTAAAGTTGGTAGTTAAATGATTGTAGATATTGCTTAATATTAATTAATGACTACTCTAGGTTTACTTGGGTATATCTCTTAAAACACAAAGATCAAATTTTTGAATATTTTAAAATATTTTCTAAAAGATTACAAAATGAAAAAGGTTATTTAATAACACGAATAAGATTAGATCATGGAGGAGAATTTGAAAATCAACAATTTACTAATTATTGTGAAGAACATTGAATAAAACATGAATTTTCTTTTCCAAGAGCACCACAACAAAAATGAAGTGGTTGAATGTAAAAATAGAACTTTACAAGAATGTGCTAGAACTCTACTTATTGAGTCTGGATTACCTAGATATTTTTAGGTAGAAGCAACAAATACTACATGTTATATACTAAATAGGGTGCTAATTAGACCACTAACAAACAAAACTTCTTATGAACTATACTTTGATAAAAGACCTAAAATAACTTACTTTAAAGTATTTGGAAGTAAATGCTAGATTCTTAATACTGAAGACAATGTAGATAAGTTTGAACCTAAAGGAGAAAAATGTATATTCATTGGATATTCAACAAGAAGTAATTCATATCATGTATTTAATAAGAATACATTAACTGTAGAAGAAACTCTTCATGTAAAATTTATGAAGATCCACCAACTCTTAATCAAGAAAATCCAAGTGATAATAAAGAAGATGATAATCACTTTCTTGACATATCAAATGTAAAAGAAAATAACTTATATAATCTTCCTAATGAATGAAAATTTGATAAAAATCATCCAAAAGATCTTGTAATTGGAGAAATAAAAGATACAATTAAAACTTGATGTCAATTGAATAATTTTTCTTTTAACTCATTTGTATTTCAAGTGGAACCTAAGAATGTTGAAGAAGCTCTTAAAGATGAATCATGGCTATTTTCTGTGGAAGAGGAATTAGATCAATTTGAAAGAAATGAAGTATAGGACTTAGTTCCACAACCTAAAAATTCATCATTAATCGGAACCACATGGGTATTTAGAAATAAAACTGATGAAAATGGAACAATAACTGGAAATAAGGAAAGACTAGTTGCACAAGGTTACAACTAAGAAGAAGGTATTGATTATGATGAAACCTATGCACTAGTTTCAAGACTAGAATCAATTCATATGCTTCTAGCTTTTGCATCACACTTTGACATTAAACATTATCAAATGGATGTAAAATCAGCTTTTCTAAATGGGTTTACAAAAGAGGATGTATATCTAAAACAACCACTAGGGTTTATAGACAAAAATCATCCTGAATATGTATTTACTCTTAAAAAAGCTATATATGATTTAAAACAAGCTCCAAGAGCATGGTATGAAAGATTAAGAGATTATTTAATTAAATCAAATTTTGAAATGAGAAAAGTTGACACTACACTCTTCATTAAAAAGGAAAATTTAGAAATACTAATTATTCAAATATATATAGATGATATTATTTTTGGTGCTACTAGTGATCTATTATGTCAAGATTTTGCAAAGATTAAACAGGCTGAATTCAGAATGAGTCTTATTGGAGAACTGAAGTTCTTTTTGGGACTTCAAATTTATCAACACCAAAATGGCATCTTTATAAATCAATCAAAATACGTCTTGGATAGATTAAAGAAGTTTGGAATGGAGTATTCCAAAGGCAAGAGTACTCTAATGGCTACACATACCAGTCTGAATGTAGATGAAAGTGGTAAGGATGTTGATTAAGCTCTTTATTGAGGTATGATCGGAACCTTACTCTATTTAACAACAAGTCATCCTGATATAATGTTTTCTACATGTTTATGTGCTAGACATCAATCAAAATCGAAAGAATCACATTTAAATGCTGTAAAGAGAAATTTTAGATATTTAAAAGGTACATGTAACTTTGGTTTATTTTATCCTAAAACACCTTCACTTGGTATTTATGCGTTTAGTGATGCTGACTATGCAGGAAGCAGAACTGACTGTAAAAGTACAGGTGGAGCATGTCACTTCTTAGGCAAATCTCTTATTTCTTGGTTTTCAAAGAAACAAAACTGTGTTGCCTTATCCACCACAAAAGTTGAAATTATTTTGGCTGCTGTAGCATGTTCAAAAATGTTATGGATGAAACAAACATTAAATGATGAAGGATTAAAATTTTCAAATATGAAAATATTTTGTGATAACACTAGTGTAATTAATTTATCAAAGAATCCCGTTCATCATGCTAGAATCAAATATATTGATGTTAGACATCATTTTTTAAGAGATAATGTACTAAAAGGTAACATTAATTTAGAATTTGTCTCTATAAATGATCAATTGGTTTATATATTAACTAAAACTTTACTTTTAGAAATGTGCTCTATAATAAGAAGAAAATTAGGTATATGTACTTTGAACGATGTTTGAATGCATTGTTTGTTTGAATGTTGGATTGGATTAAAAGATCTTATTATTACTCTTGATTATATACTCTATCTTGATTAATGTTCTAAAGACTGTATAGAGATCAAAATCAGTTATCTTGATTTGATAAATCATTAAGATCTTTTTCGTTTACTTAAATTAATTGATTACTTAACCAAATAATTTCTGGTTCAGAATTTTTGCAACCATCCAACACCTTCTCTTTGGATGATTACCAACTCCTTTTAAGAGAGAATTTCTCTCATTTTACTCACTTCTCTCTTAGCTGTGAACACTCCTTAGTGTACTCCCATCTTGTGGCAACCTACAAGTAATTTCTATTCTTGAAAACTCTTTGTTTCATTGTGATCAAATGATTATTGTTTTCTGATTACTTGTTACACTTTTCTTATTTTTCAAAAATTTGACATCATGAGTCCTAATACTCACTTCATAAGATCTCTTTGTGATGTTGATCACATTTCATCTAGAGTAAAATCATGGTCTTCTATTTATTACTCTCAGATTCTTCCTCAATGCCCTATTTTATTTGATGATTTTAAGAATATTTTTTTTTGAAAGGAATGATTTTAAGAATGTTAATCATCATAATATCAAATCTCTATTTAGTTTTCAGAAGGTGCTTCACTTCTTTAGTCCTAATTTCTCTGGAAATTCATTCTGCGGAATTTATCCTTATTTGGTTAAAATCTTTTATGCCAATGTTAAACTCTTACATAAAACCTCATGATCACGAACAATCCGTATTGCATAAAAACAATGATTAATTATGTCGTTATTGTAGTTTAATGTCACAATGCAAATTGATGTCGTGTCATTTTATTTATTTACATAATTTTTATTGATTTATTCTAGGTCATTCACTGGGAGGTACTTATTGATATACATCACTCTCTATGTTCCAAAAATGCTCTTTTATTCCAAAAATGTCAAATATATTTACAAAATAAATCAATGAATGAATGAATTGAGTTAATTAGGTACAAAAAATTAATTAATTACTAACTAAAACGTCTCAAACAAATTTACAACTAAACATGCATCAAAAACTAAGTAAAACTACTCTATGTTAGTTATATACAGCTATCTTAAATAATACCTAAGCATAGGTACAAAAATACTAACTAATATGTACTAAGTTATATTAACATATACTAACATCTTTAGTAACAAATACTATATGTACAGTGACATATCTAAGTGTCACTATAGTATTAGTAAAAGTATGTACAAATTATAAGGCAAAAAAAAGATCATATTTACTGACATATATATACCTACAGTGACGAATAGAAATGTCACTAAAGCCTTAGAAAAACTTATATATACACTTAAGGCTTATATACATATACTACTCTACTTATATATATATATATACTATACATACGTGTATACTCTACATATGTACATTTTATTAATTATACATATACTGTTATATCTTATATACTTATACTATACATATTTATAGTATACATATTATACAGATACTCATATACATGCACACATTAACACTCACGCTACACGCAATACACATACATAGATAGTCAACTCAACACTTAGTCATTTTTAACTCACACACACCGAGCACACTCCAACACTTAGAAACTTTTCTCACTTGTTCCTTCACCTATAAAAATTATGATTTTTTTATGGGTGAACCAGGCCTTTCATGGGATACACAGGACCCTTAGGGGTGGGACCAGACCATTACTAGACTCAGTTCTAGTTTTATTTATGTACATTTTTATTCAATTTCTTTCAGGCCCATAGCAGGCCCATATAGGCCCAATATTGTGCACACCGGGTTCCTAGCCCACCATATCAATGCTCAGAATATACTCGTAATGCTTAGAGAGAGGAAAGGGGTAAATGGGGTATTTGTGCACCTAGCACTGATGATTGGTCAGCATGGGCACACAAAACCTTATATGCGGCAATAGCTCCTCGCAAAGTACCGATGTGGTGTTAGGTTTAACATTGAATTGAGAGCTGCACAGCGTTTGATTTGGCCAACATTGGACCCCAAATTGAGTGCCCAAAATAAGTCTAAATTCAAATTAAATTATACCATTAGAAAGCCCTTACATAGGGCTATATAACTGTAGAGTTAATTTATAATAATAAATTATTAATTATATTTAAAATTGCTTAAAGTTAGTGATTTATGCACATTAAATTAGATCTTAAATCCTTGATTAATGTACAAATTAATAATGTACTCATCCAATTGAGTTAAAGATTAGTTAATACACATAATAAAGTATTTATTGTACATTTTTAATTTATTTTAATTTATATACATTTATTTACACGTTATAAATAGGTATAAATATAATTTAGTTATAGATATTTTTATATTGTATAAATATATTATAAATAGGTTGAAAATATTTACAATTAATATATACAAGTGTACATTTTAAATTACCTCAGTAATAACTTAAATTACTAATTTATTTTATTTTAACTTAATAATTTACTTAATTAACTTAATAACATAATTATCTATAATAAATATATAAATAAATCAATATATAGGTATAAAAAGTTTTATAATAATTACTTTAAGATGTATGTAAAGTAATAGATACTATTATACAAGTTTACATATTTATTTATGCTTAACTTATGTACATATAATCTATGATAAGTTAATATATAATTATATAATAAAGTTATATATATAATAAATCAACATAAATACTTATTTAAATGTATATAATACATTTATAAGTTATTTATGTACATTATTTGTACATTATTTATATATATTACAATATTTACATTTAACTTAGTGTTAAGTTATATTTATATGTATAAATACTATATACATGGTGTTTTTAGGAATTTTTGAAAATTTTCAGATTTTTATGATATTTTTAGGTTTAATAGGGATAGGAGAAGAGAGAGAAGAGGTGAGATGATAGAAGAAGAATTCCTTTTTGTTTTTGAGTTTAAGTTCTTTTATTGTGTTTCATAGTAGACTGAACCGTCGGTCGGTATGCTCTACTAGCCTAAGGGTTTGAAATACTTCGAAACTTTGCGTACAATTAAGCAAATACCTAATCTTACTCAAGATAGGTTTATTTTATTTTTTTATGATGTTTTTATGATTTTTCGTTTATTTCAAGTTCACCCAAAAGAGGCGTTAAAGGGATGAAAGTAGTGTAACTTAAGGCCTCTTTTTCAGTTATGACAGCTGAAAAAGTGGTTTATGCATTCTCAAACATTGAGCACATCACAAGAAACATGTTTGAACATTTAAATAGGATTTTGACCATGAATTTCATCAAATTTCCATTTTGGACAGTTATGTCTATTAACATGTAGCTGACAGTGAATTTGAAACAATTACAAGCTATTCTTAATCAGATTTAAACTCAAACTTGGGTACATGTATGCTTGGAAATGAAGTTCTAACATTACAACACAATGTCATCTCACTAAAATCCAAAGCCCAACTCAAATCAATTCAAATCCCCTTTGACAGCAGCTACAGCTACTTAGGACAGCAGCTCAAGTGCTGCTGCCAGTTATTTCAGCAGCTAAGTTGCTGTTAATAAGATGAAATCATCAGTTCATTCTGCTGATGCTTTTGTCTGATCTGATTGCTGTATGCATAGCAGTTGCTTTGCTGCTGTGATGAAATCAGCAGTGCAAAATGCTGTTAGTATTCTTTGAGCAGCAACACAAAAGAAATCAATGAGATCTTCTTAGATCTATTTTGACTCAAACTCAAAACAACTTCCAATCTGGAAAACCAAATCCTCCAAGAATCAATTAGATCCGGAATCAAAATTCACCGAAAAGTCCTCAAATAGGGCAGTCAATCAGTCGCTGCTTAAATCATCTCAAATCTGATTCATGCTTTGAAAATCACATTTTATCAGTTGTAAAACCTCTGAATCAGTTCTGGAAGTCATTTGAAACCAATTTGAACATACAACATCCATGAATATCCAGATTGAAATTATTTTGAATTTAAAACAATGTTGCCTAAATTGGGCTTTTGATTTGGATTGATTACTGATCATATCATTTGATATTCTTAAACACCATTGATTGGTGTTCAAGGTGATCTAGTGATCATCTCAGAATCACTTGGGTCCTTGTTCAACCTCAAATTAGTATCACTAGTTATCCTTGGTCAGACTACCCAATACAAGGATCAAATTGGGCATTTGCTCATTTGGGAATAACAATTCAATCAAATCACATCAAACTCATTGCAATACATCCAATTAAGCTAATCCAAACTTGAATCACTCGATTAAATCCATTACAAATCGAATTGACTCCAAATCTTGCGATTGGGCATAAAATCCAAATAAAAATCAATCGAGCAAATTCGACACAATTGAATCGAGATTAAGGGTCTTTGTGAATAGATGGAGTGAATGGGAGACCCCCCTGGTGGATTTTAGGTGCAAATTCAGATGTAAGAGTTGAAGCTTTAGATCTAAATTTGGCCTTGGTGGAAGCATGGAGTGTGGATCAAAACACAAAGAAAACAGAGAAAATGAAATTGTGAGATGATGAGGGAGATCAGTGAACATGCGAAGGAATGTGAAAACACCTCTCTGATCTGAATTGATCAAAGAGGGTGAACTCAGATCTAACTAATCTACTCCTAGCTAAGCTACCAAATCCGTGAATTTAGCTAACTAATCTACTCCTAACTAATCTAGAAAGAATCTAAAACTACCTAGAAAGCAGTAGAACCTAATCTTATAGGAAGAACGAGACTTGTGGGTCAACAGCTGACAGCTGAAGAGGAAGGATGGAGGGAAGATCTCCAGCAAGTGAAGAACTTCCTAGTGAAGCTCCTGGGTCATCTTTAGTCTTACATCATCCCTAGTGACATGGATGATCAAGAGGGAGGAAGCTCCACTGCTGTCACCAGTGGAACCGAGTGAAGAAGAAAAGAGGAGCTGGAGAGGAAGAATGGAGAACCCAAGGAAGTAGGAGGGGGGATTCGTCCTGGGGTGTGAGATCTCAAGGTGTGCTTCCTATATAGGTTGAGGGTCTATTAGATCACCGACAAGGTGAGATTAGGTATACCTAGATTGAATGGTGGATGAGAGAGTGAAGTGTGTTGATGTGGTGGATTCGCACGTGGAAAGGTTCAAGTTTTGGAAAACCCGTCGTCGTAGTTCGATTCGCGAGAAAATCTGTCGATCAGATAAAATTTCTAACCGAAACTCAAAAAGTGAGTCCCGGGTCGAACACGGGGACACATGTTTGGTTTTGAAAATTTTGCATTTCTCTTTTATTTGTTTTTGTTGTTTTTATCTTTTATAATTTTTTTTGTTATTTTAATACGGCAAGAGATCAGGTTTTTGAATTCTAGCTAATCTACTTGCAAAATATAAAGGAGAGAGAGAGAAAAGAACAATCATCTATTTATGAATAAATGTTTGTTACAACTACGAAAGTGGAAAAACTACACTACGAAAGCGAAAAAAATTAAAAAAGGTGAGAGAATCCCCCTCGACAGTCGCTTGGAGGATGACTCATTTTGACGTCGCTTGGAGGAAGGTGGTGAGGAGTGGGACGAATGAGGACAAAGGCGGAGGATGGAGGATGGGATAGGACGACGTCACGGCGAGGATCTTCTTCCCAAAGGGCGGTGAGAGGATGGCCACGGGATGCTCCACGAATGGGGATGAGAGGTGGGAAAACTATTTTCTTTTCTACTTTAAAGGAGCATCCCAGGCTTGGGACAAGCTCTCTCTAGAGCCTTGGAGGTGGAGGGAGGAAAAAAGGAAGAGATGAAGAAAAATGGGAGGGGCAGGGGTCCTTTTATAGTGGATGAAAGAATCACATTCGTATACATGACATTTAGTGATGGTCATAAATGTTGCTGAAGATTCACCGCAAATGTCGCTGAAGATTCCGCTCACGCACCCCTACTACCGTACCACTGGTGAGTGCTGCACGCGCGGTATGCACTGCTGCTACCGCTGCCCCTGCGCCTATGCTGTTGCTGCGTGCCGCCCTTACGCTTGCGCTACTACTGCGTGTGTGCGCCCACACTGCTGTGCGTGTGCGGCGGCACATGTGTGTGCATGGGCGGCCTTGGTTGCGCCATATGGTGCGACCTAGGCTGTCCATCTTCATTCCTTTGTAAGGGATGCTACATAGGTTGGATTGAGTCAATTTTTGTGCCGTTGGCTACAATCGTCGACCCAAATCCATTTGTGTGGTCGGATTTGTCGTTTGATGCCCGGATTGCATCACCTAATCCCTCGATTGTTGATCTTCCTTTGATTGCATATGATGCTACGAGACTCTGATCGAGGCAATTTCAGAGGTGTGGACTCCGATCATCATCTTGATTAGATCCATATGGTCAGATCGTCAATCCGAGTTTTCGAAATAAATATCGTTCTCTCCTGACCACAAAAAGGATGTAATTAACCTAAATTATATACAACTACTCTAAATGCAGAATGATGCATGCTATGTAATATTTATAATATGGAATGCAAATCTAAGCTTAGGAACATACATAAATAGGCATTTTAGCCTAAATGGATGTATCTACATCATATCCTTATGCCTATCTTTTGCTAGTCCCTAGCAAAATTAAGCTACATGCTATGTATAAAAACAGAATTAGGACTTGATTGCTTAGGCCTAAGTCGTTTATTAACAATAGAAAATTTCAACTAAGGTCCTAAACTACGAAAACTCAACAGTACCCAAGTATTTGCCAGAAGGCAGATCGCCCAAGTCCTCACCTCATTTGAAAAGGGAAGTTCCATTTTTTTATTTTTCTTCTTTTCTAATTTTTTTTTGGACTTTTGGAGTTTGAGAGTTTTGAGATAACTTTTTACGGCTACCCGACCCACCTAACACTCGAAAAGGACTCTAAGTGCTAAGCATCTAGTGAAAAGAGTGAAAGACTCACTAGGAGGCCGTTAAAATGGATTTCGGGTTTCTACGACCCTAGGTGACCTTGCCTAGAGGTTTATCTTTTCGATCGGTAGCTTTCTTCCTACTTTTATTTATGGGGTCAACACAAGGGTGAACCCAGTGTATATCTCCTTGATTTATTCTACTTCCTTGCTTCTTCCCTAAGAGTTTTGGGAGTTATTGTGCATTTTGATGAGCTGGGCTCTGGACAACCAGCCAATGGGCTGATATCCGCGGCAACTTGCTAGCCATACTCGTGCGGTGAAGTGTGATTTTGTTTTATTTTTTTTATTTTCTCCTTTTTCTATTTTGTTTTAAGTAGGTGGCTTCCTTGATCTAAGATTTACCTAAAGGCAGTACGAAGAAAATGATCTTGTGGCTGGGCTCTGGACAACCTACCAATGGGCTGTTACCCACGACAACTTGCCAACCATACCACCCTAGATAGTTCATTAGCTACCCAATTTTCGTAAAAATCATCAGAAAGTGAGTTAGTGAGAATAGTGTGTAGATGCTTAGGCTTAAAGTCCCCTCAAATCAGAGGGTAGGTTGATAAGTCGTATACTTATCATCCCAATTTATTGACCAAATTAAAATAGAATAACTTGGCAAGGACTCGAGACTAAGTCCACATTCGAGTGGACACCTGCGCTACTTAAGCCCAAAGGCCTGAAGAGTCTAAGTATTTAGGTCCTATCGTATCATTTCCTAAAGTTAATAACTCCCAAAGCCTAAGTTCTCTTCTTCCTAATTTCTTTCTTTTTTATCATTTTGAATTTTCATTTTTTTTAAAGAAACTAAAAGAAATTCTACGGAGTTAACAAAATAATTTCAGGAATTAATTATCCACCCCCCATGCCTAAATGATGCAATGTCCTCATTGTAAAAATAAAGATATGAAAAGGCAGAGTAAACAGAATATCACTTGAATTTCGTGATAATCCAGTTAGCTCCGCAGAGAGAAGAGAGTATACACACGTGCTAAGTTTTAGTGCCTTCATCTAGGCATAATATACGTACAAAGAAGAATTTGAGAATTCACAAGTATGGGTCAGAATCAAAATCAAAAGATTAATCCTCAGATTCGCCAACGGAAGATGTCCATAGATGTGGACCAAGTTGTGGTACAGACCCATACACCAGGGTCGAGTGGTTCTAAGGTTCTGGATGAAAATCACCCAGAACTGAAGATTGTTGTATTTACGGGGCTGGGCCTGCGGTTTGGTGGTGTGCAACCCAAGACTAAAGTGTCGAATAAAAGGTAGATTTGGTTCACTAGGTTTAGATGTCCTTTTAGATTTCAACTCAAAAAGATAATCAATGATTCTGAGCTTGGGTTGCACGTGAAAGATATCATAAGGGTCCTGGTAGAAAGTAGGTGGTTTCAGGTCAATAGGTACCCTTAGATCCAAAATCGTAGTTCCCTCAGAAGTAGCTTCCAAGATCTTTATTTCCAACTTCCTATCCTCCAAGATCAAGGTTTTTGGGACCTCCAGATCGTTGTACACCTCATCTAAAATACCCAAGCCCAACAATTGTGGCTGAATCAGGATTGACTTGGGTCTGGTGATCTCAAAAATATCATAATTCAGCTCTTAAGTGTGTGGTTGAGCAATAGGGCTGCTGATTGAATCATCAGGATTCTAATCGTCCAAGTTAGCCCCAGCATGATCATACTCTTCAATAATCGGGCTATCAAATGGATTATCAGATTCCT
Source organism: Thalassia testudinum (assembly GCA_037157565.1). Classification (NCBI taxonomy): domain Eukaryota; kingdom Viridiplantae; phylum Streptophyta; class Magnoliopsida; order Alismatales; family Hydrocharitaceae; genus Thalassia; species Thalassia testudinum. The sequence goes on along the minus strand of JAZHRO010000056.1, from coordinate 85,503,890 downwards.
CAAGCCCGTTTGTCTCACTAAAATCATTCTCCTTAAGCTCAAGTAAGACTTTGCTAAGAGATTCCTCACCCTCAAAATCAAGGAATTCATGATCCTTATTTATATACGTCTCAAAATCATATGTTATTTCATGGTTCATGGAGATATATTTTTTGTGATTCCTTGGCCCTGGGATCTTGGGTGAGAAACTTGGTTCATCCTCAATGGGTTGCTTTAGACCAACTTGGTCATCTCTAATCTCAAAATATGTATCCCCCCCGACAGGCACTTGAGCAGGTTTTGACATTAGCTCTCCTGAAGGGGGTTCATCTTGAGAATCATCCCAAGATTTGACTAGGGCAACCACAAATTTCATCCTCGACCTCGATAATTTCCCAAGAAGAAACTCACCCAAGTCCCTATCCCTAACATTTTGGAGCAAATCCAATAGAGAACTATTAAGTTCATCTATCATTTTGATCATAGGCTCCAATGCTTCAGTGCATGGTGTTGGTTGAGCTTCTAAAGATTGTATAGTGTTCCTCAAATTAGCCAACACCCTGTCTTGGATTTGGTTCACCTGAACTGAATGGTTCGGTTTAGGTTTGGGTGGGTTTGGGTTAAATCTAGGGGAGTCAAGATATCGAGCTTATCGGGTCCCACCTTGATAGTAGGTCATTTTAGGTTGTTTAAAGAATGGTAGCAACCTATGTTTAGCATAATTCTGGGGAGGGTAAGTGTTATAGTCAGCATATCCTTCATGGTTGTAGATTTGATTAAGTTGATCATCAAAGGGTGGAGATCTATAATCATTGTAGCTCTAGTAAGGATAGTAATCATAGCCTTGTTGTTCAGGGTTAGACCCTGGACACTGAGGTCCGGATTCATATCCCCAATCAAAGTTGTCCCGGCTAGGAGATGGGTAGTCATAAGTCAAGTCAGGATAGTAATCATCTTGGGGATAAGTGTTGGTAGGAGAGTAGGATGGGAAATGGGTGTAGGATTTAGAAGGATACATGGTCGAGTAGGAGGGGAAATCAGAAGAAAGAAAGGAGCCATGCAATACAAGCAATCAAGACCTACAGACTCCCAGGACCCATCCTGAGATTATAACCAATTTGGTCTACTTTTATCTGGTCAATCCAACCAGTTAGGAGGGCCTGAGGAGAAGGTTCTTTTTTTGGCTTGCTCCTTCAGTTCCAAGTGTACCCCCAGCTGCGGTCGTTTGATGCTACTCTCCTAGCTAGACATCAGATGGACTAGCAGAAGTAGATTAATCGAAAAAAATCTCAGTTTGAGCCTCAAAAAGTGAATCAATCCTTAAGGCCAATGTCTACTCAGTTTTGATTAGGCTTGGAATGATTGTGCTCTTGGAATGTGTTGGGCCCTTTAGATGGGTTGTGCCCTTAATGATCAATTCAAATGTGTGCCTGTGCATAACCAGGGCTTGCAAATAAGGTTATTTGATGATGTGTCTTATAGGGTTTAACCTTGTTTAGTAGCTCTTAGGGTGTAATCTTAAGTGTATTCAATCAAATTCAGGAGAACACTCCAAGTTTTGAAAACACGGGTGTAGATATATTCCTTTAAAAATCAGAAATAAAATGTGGAGTGCCTGGTTCAGTCCTAAAAATCAACCCTAAGTGGCAAGCTATTTGATGAATCAATTTTAATTTGAGTGGTGCAACCTAAAGAGCTCAATCAATTGGCCTGTTGCACCACTTAGTTAAGGCACACAAAAAGTATTAACCTAGTCAAATTTCTACTCACTTATGTTGAGTTGAAGTGTACTAGGTTCACAGGTCAAATCCCGGTTAAGTGGTAGAATCAAAATGGAATGGTGTACCTTAAGTTGAGAGTTGTGGGTGTTAATGTGTGTCTCTTTCAGGAAATCCCACAATCAGATAACCTTTTTTTTTTTTTTTTTTAATTTATGTGGATGGCGAGGTGAGTGGAGTGACAAACAAGACAAACAATTTCTATCCTAGGGTTTGTGAAAACACCAAGTAGATTACATCTTGATTATTAAGGTGGTGAAATGATCTAGTGGATGGGGAAGTGGGGGAAAACTTACAAATGTCTCTACTCGTACTTTACTCTAATCTACTGCTTTCGACTCCTCGATCGGGTTCCTGCAAGACAATAAATCGAAGAAGAAAGATAGGTTAGAAAAATATGTAAGTAATGCGGGAAAATGCGAAGAAAACCAAAGAGCGTTGCTGATGAGACCACATTTGTAGGCTAATCGTATGCATAAATACCTAGTTATTAGAATAATGACTACAAGTAAATAGCATACTTAAATTTATAAATAGATTAGTTTATAAAAATGATTGCATGCATATTTTATACATTGTATTCACAAGTATTAGAAGGTAATGTGCATTATGGTGACATGCATGCATTACGTGAATTATTGTGGATTACTTTTGTAAATAACCCATTTTTTTCTTTTCCCCTGCAGAAGCCACTACTTCAACGAGCTGCATCCACTGCCGCCAAACTTCTCGCAACAGCCGCAATGCATCCCCAACGGTTTAGATTTATTCGTCAGGTTGCGGGTCGAGATGCGCGGTGGGGTAGAAACAAACGGGAGAGTCAAGGCATTTAAAAGAGGGACGGGCTCTCCATCTTCTTCCTTGCTCTCCACCGAGAAGAAACATTTGCACCGTGCGTCTCCTGCTTGCACAGTGAGTTGGGCGTGCCCTGTTTCCTTCACCACCGATGAGCGCATGGTGACAGTGTGCGCTCATCAAGGACCACTATCCACCTTGCCTCCCCCTCATGGCCAAAACCACGCACATCTTCACGCACCTGCTGTCACGCAGCAGCAGCCGCGCGCCCTTGCACGTGCCAACCAAAGCGCAGCCACGCCCGACCTCGCTTGTAGCCGCATGCGTTCACAGTGCCTTCCACGTCTTGCCTGTGCGCAAGCTGTGTGTCCCCACTCGCACATGTGGGTGCACTAGTAGCAATCGCACGCCTGCGCTTCAGCCTGCACGCACACAGGCACCTGCGCTTCAGCCTACGCACGCATACAAGCCTTCTTCTCCTTCTTCTTCTTCTTCCACTCTGCCAACCGAAGGAACCCAAAGCTACCAAAATGCAGCCATCAATTCTGGCCATGAAGCTTCACATTGGGAACTCCATTGGACTCGCATCGACCCCACGAGGGCAGCCGCACCCTCTGAAGGACGACAGCAGCCCGCGCACGTCGGAAAGTTGCCACCGCCGGTCTTCCTCATTGTCGGTGCCAACTTTGGCCACCGTTCGCCGTGCCACCACCGCCAACGGAACGCCCTTGTCACGGCCATCCTCCCCTAGGCTTCTCTCCTCCAGCCGTGCCTTCTCCTCCGTGTGCGAACAAGGGGAGTTCTTCCCCTATTTTGCTACAGGAAAAGGACCAATTAAAAATTACCATCAATGCCATTGCCAACTATACTATTTATTTATTTTTGATTATATTATTATGGTAAAATTATGATAATGCACTTATCTTTTGACATATTTGATTGACTTTTATTACGCACATCATTTCTCATTGAAATTGGGTTCAGAGTTAAATGCAATTCAAAATTACATGACATGCCACTACACATGCATCATCTACATATTTTTAAAAGCTTGATTTTTGATGTGAAATTTACATAAATAACCCTAAGCTTCTCATGAAATTGTAAGTGACATTCAGAGCAGCATATTCATTAAATTGATTTCGAGAATGCTTCTGCAAACATGATGGCTCTTCACACATGAATTTATTGCAGTCGTTTCTCCCTGTGGATACGACCTAACTTTTCATGGTTAGTTTTATTAAAATATTTTGTTTGGGATTTTCCACCACGTGATTTCACTGCGACGACATATTTTTCTAATACAACATTATTTTTACCAAGCGAAAACAACTCGATCAATTGCCTCCCCAGCAACGGGGCCAAAATGATGCGGCGGATTCATACACGGAAAGGTTCAAGTTTTGGAAAACTCATTGTCGTAGTTCGATTCGCGAGAAAATCCATTGATCAGATAAAATTTATAACTGAAACTCGAAAAGTGAGTCTCGGGTCGAACACAGGGAGGTGAATGCTTGGTTTCAAAAAATTCATGTTTCACTTTTATTTGTTTTTGTCATTTTTACCTTTTATAATTTTTTTGGGTATTTTAATAGGGTAAGAGATCAGGTTGATGAATTCTAGTTAATCTACTTGCAAAATATAAAGGAAAGAGAGAGAGAGAAGAATAATCATCTATTTATGAATAAATGTTTGTTACAACTACGAAAGCAGAAAAACTACACTACGAAAGTGAAAAAGATAGAAAGTGGTGAGAGAATCCCCCTTGATGGTCGCTTGGAAGACAACTCACTCTAACATCGCCTGGAGAAAGGTGTTGAGGAGCAGGATGAACGGGGACAGAGTTGGAGGACGGAGGATGGGGTAGACGGCGTCGCGACGAGGATCTTCTTCTTGAAGGGTGGTAAGAGGACGGCCACGGGATGCTCCATGAATGGGGATGAGAGGTGGGAAAACTATTTTCCTTTCTACTCAAGCTCTCTCTAGAGCCTTGGAGGTGGTGAAAGGAATAAAGGATGAGATGAAGAAAAATGAGAGGGGTAGGGGTCCTTTTATAGTGGAGGAAAGAATCAAATTTCTATACAGGACATTTAGTGACGGTCATAAACATCGTTGAAGATTTGCTGCAAATGTTGCTGAAGATCCTGCTCATGCACCCCTGTTGCCGCATCACTGACGCGTGCTGCATGCGCCATTGTCGTGCGCGCATGCGCGATACGCTTCGCTGCTGCTGCTGCCACCACGGTAGCGCTACTACTGCACGTGCGTGTGACTGTGCTCGCGCTACTGTGCATGTGCGGCGGTGCGTGCATGCATATGGGCAGCTTGGGTTGCGCCACGTGGTGCGACCTGGGCCGTCCATCTTCATTCCTTTGTAAGGGATGCTACGGAGGTCGGATTGAGTCGATTTTCACACCATTGGGCTGCGATTGTCGACCCAAATCTGTCTGTGTGGTCGGATTTGTCGTTTGACGCTCTGGATTGCATCACCTTGTCCCTTGGCCATTGATCTTCCTTGGATTGCATATGGTGCTACGGGACTCCGATCGAGGTGATTTTGGAGGCTTGGACTCCGATCGTCATCTTGATTAGATTTGTACGGTCGGATCATCAATCCAAGGCTCTAAAATAAATATCCTTCTCTCCTGACCACAAAAAAGGACACAATTAACCTAAATTGTATACAACTACTCTAATTGCAGAATGATGCATGCTATGCAATATTTATAATATGGAATGCAAATATAAGCCTAGGAACATGCATAAATAGGCATTTTAACCTAAATGGATGTGTCTACATCACGTGTGCGGGAAGATTCAATCCAAATGTGCTTCGTAAGATTAGATCTAAGGAGACGGGTGATGCTATGCATGGGAGCATGTGAAGTTTGGATCAAGATCCACTGTAGGGTCAAGGGTCTAAGAATTCAAGGGCTGCTGGAGCTCCTATTCTTTGTGGAGGAACAGTGCACACGCAACTTAGGTGTTTTGGTGTATTTGCAAATGTTAATTAACTCTAAGCTATTCCTATATCTGCAAAACTAACATGAAAGGTCAAACATGGGATGACATTGAAAATGGTATCTCATTTGAGGATGTCTATTGTTATCTTTTGGTTACTCCTTGTGATGTTTCTAATCAGGTGCTTCTAACCAAGAATCTTTCTCTCATTGCACAATTTCTTGCTTTCATTATTGATTGGAACTTCTTTGGCAATAGTTCCAATTTGAGTTTTCGTTCCAAGAGAACTGCTTACATTGTCTTTTGTATTATCCATAGTATTAAATTGGGTTGGCCCTTGATGATCTTTAACCATATGATTGATTCCCATGATTTTTTGTATTATCCATTTAGTACATTGTTGTCCCATCTATTTATTTTTCATCATGTTCTGTTACCATGTCATCATGTTGACAAGTCTATTCATCTCATTGCTCACTCCTTCTTGGACAATTTTCATCAAAATACTCCACCTATTGATGATGATCCTCCAATTCCTATTGAAGAAAATTTTCCCAACTCCTCACATGATTCACACAATGTGATGCCATCTATTCTTGCATCTTACACCATTTTAGATAATGATCCTCAAAATCTGTACAACTATGATTGAGATTTCATGGAGAATGATAACACTAAACTTGCTTGCTTGAATGGGATTTCAAATCTTATGCAAAGGATGAAAGATAACCGTGAGCAAATGGCAAAGGTTATTACAAATTTTCAAGATAATTTCATGAATTTCAAAGCATTCGTGGATGATCAATTCTTAAGTCAAGAGTAGAACATTGAAGAGATAAAGAATGTTATTAAAGACTTGAAGAAGAAATAGTTCTCTATTATGTTTTTATTTTATGCTTTCTATGTTGTCTTGTAATGTTTGAAGAACATTTGAATATGTTTTTAGTTTGTAAGCAATAATATGTTCTATTTGCATCTTTATATTAGTTGTTTGTTTCAGCAAAAGAATTGTTTTTATGTTCTATTTTGCATTGATCATTGAAATTAATTGATTAGCTATTGATTAATTTCTCCTATTTGCGTCCACATAAGTGGAACGATTTGCTTTTCCTTTTAAAAGGATTGGTGGTACCTTCTTGAGTGGATAGTGTCTGACCATTGTCAGAACTACCCCCCATGTTTGAACTTCAAATGTTTTGTTTTGTGTGGCTCACATTCACTCTCCCTTATTCTCTCTCTTACTTTTTGGGTATTTCCCTCTCATTTATTTCCTTTTTCCCTCTTTTCTCTTTTTTCAAATGGTTCCTCTCTCCAAAACCATTCTCTCTTCCTTCTCCTCTCCACGATTTCTCTATTCTCTTCAACACCAAAGGTCCCACCTCCTGTGGCAAGCTTCATCAATCTTTCTCTCTCTCTCCTTTTGATATATTTTTCAACTCTTTTTCTCTGTTTGTTTATTTCTTGTTCAACCGATTAGTTAATCGATTAGAAAAATTGATTGTTGTTTCTTTTTGTTGTTCTTTTTGTGCGATGAACATGATATTCTATTGGATGACATATTGCTTTTGCACATTAACTTTTGATTCAATATGCCTCTCAAGAGCAAAGCCACCCATCCACCAAAATGAAGCAAAAACTATGATCCATCTTCACAAATGCCACCACCACCTATTGTTCCTAATACTACACCTATACCTTAAACGAATCCTAAGACTTCCTTGGATAAATTGTTTATCACCACATCAGCTAAGGATACCTTTTATGAGACCATTCACAAAGCTAAAATGAAAGCCCTTAAACCGCTTGTCTTTGAAAATTTTAGGGACATTGAGGAGTATGATCTTCAAGAACTTATTACCTAGCAAAACTTGGCTTATTACTTTAGCCACCACTTTGCCAAAAGTGTTAAAGGCATATACCCCACTCTTGTTAGGATTTTTATGCAAACTTAACCATGTTAGATCTCTATTACTTCCTCTCTCCCTCACTTTTATCTAGAAATCACCCCATCTTTGATTTCTACTATTTGTTGCTCGGACCTTGATGGCCACACTACTGAATCCATTTCCCAAGAAATTCCTTTTCATAGTGTTCGCCAATTTCTTCTTGAATCCGATGAAATATAATCTAGTAGCAAAGACCTAGCCATGTCCAGACTCATCTTTGTTGCAAAACTTCTCACTAGGGTGGTCGATTGGAATATTTTTGGAAAGATTTCTGGATATAATCAATGTCCCAAACACATCACATACTTGGTCTATAGTATCCTTAACAAATACAAAATGAATTGGGCCATGATCATCTTCAACCACATGGCTGTAATCCATATGTCCTCTTCATCATTTAGCACACTCTTGACTTATATTCTTGTCTACTTGAACTTTTCACTTTCTTGTCATCCTGTGATACACATGTTGAGTACTTTGATAGCACTACTTTGAAGAGAATGTCAAGAAAAGAAAAGCATGAAGATGAGCCTGCTAGTACAAGTGGTCCTTCTTCTTCTTGTAGTGTACCTGAATTTGTTTCCTATGTGATGTATACACATCCATTTAGGTTAAAATGCCTATTTATGCATGTTCCTAACCTTATAGATGCATTCTATATTATAAATATTACATAGCATGCATCATTCTGCATTTAGAATAATTTGTATAAATTATAGGTTAATTCACGTCCTTTTGTGGCTAAGAGAAAATGAGATTTATTTTAGAGCCTCAGATTGACGATTCAATCGTACGGATTTGATCAGGATGACGATTAGAGTCCAATGCCTCCGAAATTGTCTTGATCAAAGTCCCATAGCACATTATGCAGTCCAAGGAAGATCAATGGCCAAGGGCTTAACTGACACAATTTGGAGCTTCAAATGACAAATCCAACTTCACGGATGGATCTGGATCGTCGATCACATCCCAACAACGCAAAAGTCGACCCAATCCGACGTTCGTGGCACCACTTACAAGACAGAAGATAGACGGCCAGGATGACGCCACGTGGAGCCATCCCAGTTGCTCAAATCCGCTCAAGCCCTTTTGTTCAGCCCTGTGAGCATTACATCACATGATCCCTACCGTTGGATCATGATCCAACGGACACGAGCGATCCCACTTTGGATGGTCTGCATGATAATCCACGGACATGGCTCGGTGGCGAAGAGTGTAACTCTCACAACTACGACACGGGTTCGAGCTTTGTTGAGGCAACCTCTTCGCAGCAATCAAAATCATCTGTTTGATCGGCATCGAGTGACGGTGGCTTGAACACGTGGCGTGATCTCGTGTGTGGGATGAGTGTAGTGTGTGTACGCATTCGATCACGTGCGATCGTACGTGTAGTTGTGATGCGATCTGAAGGTACTATTTGCGGTCTCTCGTCAACCGTGCGATTCGTATCAAACAGTTACCACTGGATCATGCGTATGCTCAGCGCTATTTAAAAGTGCAAACGTCAGTGGTGGTGTGATGGCTTCAGCGACATTTGTGGTGAGGCTACAACGACAACCTTAATGTTGCTATTGACCCATGAACAAATTTTGCCTCCTCTCCTCCACTATAAAAGGATCACTACCCCTCCTGTTCTTCTTCATCTCTTCCTTTCTCTCCCTCACCACCTCCAAGGCTCTAGAGAGAGCTTGTCCCAAGCCCGGGATGCTCCTCTAGAGTAGAAATTAAATATTTTTTCCTGCTTCTCACCCCCATTCGTGGAGCATCCCATGGCCATCCTCTCATGACCTTCTGGAAGAAGATGCTCACCACGACATCGTCCTGGCCCGTCCTCCTTCCTCCGACGTTGTTCTCCTTCCTTCGACCCCATTCTCCTTCATCCAGGCACTGTCAAAGCGAGTTGTCTTCCAAGCAGCCGTCGAGGGGGATTTCCTCAACTCATTCTATCTTTCATCACTTTCTAGTGTAGTCTTTTATTTTCAGATTAGTTGTAATAGACTCTGGTTAGATATACAATGATATTCTCTCTCTCTCTTATTTTGCACGTACTTTAGCTAGATGAAGATTTTGTCGATTTGATCTCTTGCCTTATAAAAATACCAAAAAAAATTACGAAAGATAAAAACACTAAAAACAAATGAAATCAAAATGTGGATTTCCAAACCAAATGTTCGCTTCCCTATGTTCAACCCGGGGCTTACCTCGAGCTTCGGTTATAAATTTTATCTGGTAGTAGATTTTTACACACTACGACGATGGGTTTTTTGAACTCAAAATCCTTTCACATATGAAATCTCGCTCACCACTATGCTATTCTGAATGCAAATGTGCAAGGCATCCATCCTTACAATGAAGATTGAGATTATGTGGAAGTAGTTTGCAACCTTGTCTACATGTCTGGGCTTGGACTCGTCTTGTGGCGACGAGAAGATGATAGAAGGCAAATGGCAAAGGTCGTTGAAAACCTTCAAGAACACATCTCTTCACTTCACATGGAGATAAAGGATATCAAGAAACATCTTAGTTTCTCTATAGTTGGTAGTTTGGTTGACTCTCTACTTGGTTTGGTTGGTAGTTTAGTTAGTTTTTTCCTAGTTTAGGTTCATGATGCATTGTAATGAACTTATTTTATTTTCTTGGTTGTGCATTTTCATTAAACTCTTTTTCTATGGCTTGTACTAAACTCTTTATGTGTTTTTTATGTGATTTTTACTTATTTGTTTCTTGGTGTGACTTCTCTTTTTCATGTTCTGTGTCAAAAAGGGGGAGAAGTATGCAAAGTTGTTGTGAAGTATGCAAAGTAGATGTTAGCATTAGATAGATAGTAAAAGAGTTAGATGATTAAAGAGATGTCAAATTATGTTTGATGGGGGAAGTAAATGAAATAATAAATGCAATTGGTTAACATATTCAACACAACTTTATATTTTGACAAAAACATCAAAAAGAGGGAAACTGTTAGCACTTAGGTTCTAATTACATTTATTTTGATGTTTTATGTATTATCATATCATGTCATAAAGTTGTTGCAGATATAAAGTTGAAGATTTCAATAATGATAAAAGGAAGCTTCATTATTATCTAAAGATGTTGATTGCAACAAAAGGAGATAGGACGTGGGTTGGGAAATGCAAAAGTTGATGCAAAAGTTGACACATAGCAATGTGAACATGGTCTCAACCTGCATCCCTCCTTTTTATGCAAAAAGAGTGCTGACACATGTAGGGTTCACCACTGTTGAAACTAACAACAAACCACTTTAGTACGAGTGCAAACCACTATAATCACCTTCAAAACCACTTTGCACGGGTGTAATCTTATTTTGCACCTGTGCAAAATCACTTTGTACCTTTAAAATAATTTTGCACAGGTGCAAAGTAAGATTGCACTAGTGCAAAACTAAATTCCAAGTGTTTCTTCACCTATGAAAAGTGATTTTACACTTAAAATGTGATTTTTCGCTAAACCCTAAATACTAAAGACTAAACCTTAAACCCTAAGGTGGAAAACTTACATTTCAAGTGTAAAATCACTTCTCATATGTGAAATCATTTTCTATAAAACTAAATCCTAAATCCTAAACTCATAGGTCAAAATCACTTTGCATGGGTGCAAAATCACTTTGGACAGGTCAAACAACCCTTGGAATAATTTTGCACTGATGCAAAATGAGATTGCACCAGTGCAAAGACACCTTAGAATAATTTATCACCAGTGTAAAATCCTTTTGCACCGATGCAATCACTCAGAATAATTTATTACCGGTGCAAAGTAGTTTATCACCAGTGTAAAAATATTTATCACCTGTGCATTTCTTGTTAAAGTGATGTGGTGGGGACCACCACAAAACCTTACATTCTTTTATTTCTTTACATTAAATATCAATTATCAAGTGGGCCCACATTCTCAACGTGCTGTGAAGAACGAAAACAACACTCACAATATCTCCACATCACTTTTTGCGTTAGGACCTATGTTTCTCTACTTTTTGGCAAGGAGATATTAGAAGATTCATTTTGATGATTCCTAGCTTTTCCTACAGTCAATTTGATATTGTATTACTTATTAGATATTTTTGTTAAGAGCCAAACACATTTATTTACAAACACAAATTAATTCAAGTGCCTAATTGTAATATTCTAATGTATTACATGCGCATAAAATAAATAAATAAATTATAAAATACTTAATATTAATCCCATACTTGTAACATGTTCTAAAATATATTATAATACTAAATCAATCTTCTGGAATAGTTGTTATAATTTCTAGAATATTGAAATTACTAAAATAAGTGTAAAATGTATTTAAAATACATCTTAAAATAATAATTATTCTTTTAGAATGAGTGGTTACACTTTCTACAAGGGTAGTTATCCATTTCAAACCTTGCATCCTTTCATATGGGAAGTTACATGTGTAGTTACACCTTTCTATAAAAGAAAAGCTACCCAAATAGCTACTTTTGATTCTGCCGACTGTAGAATTAATCGATTAATTTGGTTGGTTAGTTTTCTACGATTTTTATAAAGACAAATATGAGTGTATTAATCAATCAACTAATCAACTAAACTGACTCCAAATGGTTAAACTCGAATTCTAACACCTTTCTACAAAAGAAAAGCTACCCAAATAGCTACTTCTTTTGATTCTGCCAACTGCAGAATTAATCGATTAATTTCTTTGGTTAGTTTTTTGTGATTTTTCTAAAGACAAATATGAGTGTATTAATCAATCAACTAATCAACTAAACTGACTCCAAATGGTTATACTCGAATTCTAACATGTGCAAATGACTATTAACTTGGCATCTCTTGAATTCACACCCTTTCATGAGATAATAACTTCCTATCTTTATTCTATATATACCCAACATAGGTTCATTTATTCTTACAACAACATTCATTATCAAAAGCACATACTCTCGACTTGCGAATACAATCTTGAGAAATTGCTTTAAGCCTCCATGCCATTTTTGTCCCTTCAAAAAAGTATACTCCACACCAATTTTTGTGCTTTGTTTGAAGCATACTCCATGCCAACTTAGTGCTTCAACAAAAAGTCTTCAAGCTTCTACTTCCTTGTGTGCGCCAACATTGGTGATCCTTGGAGAGGATTTTCTTCTCTACTTCCTCCATGCCTATACTTCATACTTTTGAGAAGGAAGTTTAAGGGAGTATTATTTTTGATATTTTGATCTTGCTTCACATACATATCTTGTTATCTTTAGAAGCAAAAGTGATTATTCAAAATCGTTGATATTAGAATCTTGTGATTACATCTTTGATCATATTATTGATTCTAAACATTTTCAAATACACTTCCTAAATATAAAATTTTATATTTCTATCAAAAGGAAGTTGCAAGAAAATATTCATCAAAGTTCTACTTGCATATCAGTTGCATAAAATTTTGTTTCCCTTACATCAAGATATATCCAAAGGGAATTGAAAAAGAATATTTCTAAGTCCTATACATTGGATTAAAATACTTACACATTGGCTCAATAGTACTTGTAGCAATTTTGTTATTCTTTATACTTGTTGTAATTTGGGTGCCAAGGTTGTTGGCTTCCCATTCTTCTAGCGAGTGAAGAACAAAATACTTTTTTGTAGGTTGTACGAGAAAGGGTTTGTGATAGAGGCTCATTACCCTCGGTTGAAGTAGTGAAATTTATTGGATTTTTTGCTTGGAGAGCAAGAGGAAAATCTTGGTTGGGAATCAACTAGGTAGAGGTTTTTCCCAATTTGGGTTTCCTTTATAAATCTTGGTGTTATTTGTGGATTGAATTTTTGTGGTTGCCATTATTTTTATTGAATAATAATTATGCAATTCACCCCCTCTCTTGTATAATTATCACTCCTAAAATAGATATAAAGATGATCTAGCTAGTATGGGTGAGTAAGACACTCCCTTTAAGCAATTTTAGCAATGAAGTAGTGAGGAAGATAGAGTGTATGCCCAAGAATAAGAGTGCACAACAGTAGGGCAATAAAGTATGTGAGTAGTGCTAGTATATACGTTGAAATTATCTCTAATTTGTGTGTCTAGCCAAGGAGGTGCTAAGGGGTATATATAGGCCTCAAAGGAACCTTCAAGAAGGCTTGGGAGGCTCCCTCTAGTTGTTGGGCACATTTCCCAATTGATTTGGTTGAAATCCAAATCAAATTAGGCTAATAAATTTCCGATAGCAGAATTAGATGACTAATTTTTGGGTTAGATGTCTTATCTGATGTCTAATAGAAGTTTTGGTCGTATGAACTAAAGGGTCAGTATTCCTGGACCTAATTGGACGAAAACAAGGTTCTTGTTACTAAGGGTCAAATGTCGGGGCTTGCATTTTAAGACGTTTGAGGAGATTTTTGGACGTCTAATAAAATGCGAGTTTGTTCCTATAATGAACCAGACCCCAATAGGGATTTAGAGTATAGAAATTAGACATCTCTCTAGACGTCTACCCAAGTAGTTGGATGTTTGATGGTCATAATGACCATGGGCTTAGGATTTCTTGAGAATCCAAGTAGATGATTATGTCTAACAAAAATCTCGTTAAGTGATTTTAGGCTAACGTTCCATTATTAGACGTCAGAAGTCATGTCCAGATGTCTGGAATAAGGGTAAAAAATCTTGAATGGTTGGATTATATGGATATGATTTTTGACAAGAGATTTGGGTTAATTAGGATAGATGGTATGCGAGTATGATCAAATGTTTGAATTGACCTATGGATGTTTGAGGTAAGGGCTGGTCGTCCAAGACCTAAGTGTTTAATTTCCTAAGTCTGTGCATGGAGTATTTGGTCATCTGATCTATATGTTAGATGACTTAACTTTTTATTCTAGACATCTGGATAAGGTGTCAGACATTTGATACTATAATCTATGTTGTTTTCATAATAGGATTTTATCTCTAGATTTTGCCTAAATGTTGTGAGCCTAAGTCTATAGATCATATATCTAGATGGGGGCTCTTTACAACTCTTCTAGACTCAATAAACTTGAAAATACAACTCTTTTCAAAACTATAAACTAAGACTTAAACCTAGACTTTGGTATCTTCATCTTCTAGTCCTCTTCTTATGAGATTATGAGATGAACTAAGAACTTGCAATAGGGTTATGACAATAATAGAAATTTTGGTTTATTCCAGTTTAGTTCATTATTTTGTAAAATCATCAAAATATATAATTGGAGAGGTTAAACTAACAATCTCTCCCTTTTTGATGATTTTCAAAATTATTGTTAGGATCTATTTTCTCCCCCTTATTTTTTTGTACTTGAAGTACTTGTTGGAACCTTATTCCACATCTTGTTTTGGTGTTAACAAAATTATTATGGATTAATGTTTGCAATTGAGTTCTTTCAGATTTAGGTGGAGATCAAGGCAAACAGGAAATGATGGAGGCTTGATGAAAAGGAGAAGATCATGATAAGAAGAAGGCAAGATGACAAGGAAGAATCAAGGAGGAGAAGATCATCTTCGACCTTTAGTGTTTCTAGTTTAGATTTTTATTTCTAGATTGTATATGCCTCTTAACAAAGGAATATAACTTAGATCGTAAAAATAATTAGAGATAAATTAGGATTAATATTGCGATTATTTTCAAAGAACATAATTGATTAAATCACTTAAAAAAGGTACTTGCTAGCCCACAAGTACTGGTACTAAATTTTAGTACCGATACATGTGAGTTACAGGTTTGGATTTTCTCAAGAAACAAACCTGTACACCGCGAGTATTGGTACTCATGATCAATATCGGTACTCATGATTAGTACCGGTACTGGAGGTAACGAGTATCGGTACTAACCATGAGTACTAGTACAAGTGGGTTACATATTAATGTTAAGAGTTTGAAACCCAAATCTGGAAGCAATGAGTATCGGTACCCACACTTTAGTACTGGTACCAGGTAGCCGTTGGCTCAAAATTGAACGGCTAGAAAATTAATTTTGGCTATATGAACGTTGGGATTTAAACCCCAACGTCTAGTAGACGAATCCTTAAGGTCCTAAACTCTATAAATAAACCCTTGGACCCTTAGTTTGCATATGAGAAATAGAGAAGAGAAATTCTAGAGCTATATTTCATATTCTCACAATATTTTGAAGAAGGAATAATTTGCTGCTATCAATCTCTCTACGATTTTGCAAGCACATCAACGTGATTTCTTTACACATTGTCAAGGCATTCACTTTCATTCTAGGCTCTCAAATTGGTAGCATTATATTTACATTTGTTGAGAGGCTTAGGTTCTAGTTATAAGATCTTTCTTTCTTACACCTGTATTTCATTTGTTCTTGAGCATTTGCTCATTGGGTTGTAACAAACCCGTTATTGTACTTGGGTTAAGGTAACCCGTTAATTACCTTGGTTAGTAAATTGATTTCCTCGGGGTTGAGGGAATCGGGTTAAAAATCCTAAGCTGGGAGGTTTAGGTAGTGGAGTACCCAAGCTAGGGGAACCACTATACATATTGTGCCTATTTCTGTGGATTGATTGATTGTGCAAATCTTTTTGTTATTACTAACATTGTGCTTAAGTATTTGTGTGCTTAGATAGCCATATATCCTATCTTTAGATCCTACATCACTATTTCTTGAATCTTATTAAGTCAATTGAGTGTTTGTGAGAAATCAAATTTTTATAAATGGGAATTTGTTTCTCACGCAAACAATGATTTTGAACAGAAAATAGTTTTGATTATCCTAAGATTTTCTCTCCTTTTTGAACATTATTAGGACTAAGTGTATTAAGTTGAACTAAGAAAAAAATCAACAAGTGCTATTTGGCATGTAGAGAACAAAAATAAACATTATTTAGGAGGAATATTGAACTAGCATGAGCATTGAAGGTACCATGGCATACATAGAATTTTTGTTAGAAACATCAAAGAACGTGATGATATATATAATGAAGGAAGTGAGAGCATCTAGATAAAAATGTATGTACCTAAATTAGAGACTAGCTATGTTCCCATGTAAGTAACTAGTATAGGGTTGAAGCCCCTTAATACAAGCCAAGAAAAAACAACATCCAAGGAGCCAACCTGTTGAGTGCGATTTCTACACTAAAAGTTTTGAGTTTGAAATCTATCATTGTAGTCGCATAAAAATCCGTCAATCAGATAATTTTTTATTGAAACTCAAAATGAGTCCCAGGTCGAACATAGGGAGGTGACCGTTTCATCAAAAATAGCATTGGAATTGTTGTCACGAAAGCAGATTAGCTGGTTGAAATTAATCTACTAGCTATTCTACTTAAAAAATAATTAATAGAAGAGAGAGAAAGAATAATACAAATAAAGAGAAAATAGGGAGAGAATAAACAAATGTTTCATAACCATAGCAACATGTTCATTACATCTAATCACTACAACTAGAAAGTGGGAAATCTACACTAGAAAGCGGTAAAAAGAGAGGGATAAGAGAAATCATCCTCGACGGCTGCTTGGAGGATGAGATGCGTTGATGGAGTGCCTGGATGAGGGTGGTGAGATGTTGGACGAAGGAGGACGAAGCTGGAGGACGGAACAGGGAAATGTCGCAGCGGGATCTGCTTCCCAATTGGTGGTAAGAGGACAACTGCGGGCACTCCACGAATGGGGATGAGAAGATGGAAAAATTATGTTTAAAACTCTAGTGGAGCATCTCGAGTATGGGACTAGCTTGTAGAGCTTTGGAGGGGCTGAGAGAAGAAGAGAAGGGATGAAGAAAAAGTGGAGGGCATAGGGCCTTTATATAGTTGTATACATGGGGTCAAAAAGGGCATTTTGTCTTTTACAAATTAACTCTGCTGCCTTTAGTGATGGATATGTGCGTCACTGTAGCTGCGTGCTCCATCTCCGCCGCTCGCTCCGCATCCAACGGCTCAAAGGCGACCACTTAATTAGCAATCCACCTTCAGCCGTTGTGCCTACGTTTACCAAGCACCGCACTTTCAGATCGTGCCTCAACGTCAGATCATGCATCAGATAGCGCGTCATCAAGTGCGTGTGCATCACATGATTCCAAGCATACCACGTCGCACCTTCACAGCCGCTTATCTTTGATCGGGCGATCCAATTTTGCCTGGGCTTCTTCTTCGCAGATTTGGCTGCGGAGTGCACCGCGAACCCGTGCCTCACACTCTACGTAGGCCGTTCACCCAACGTGCTATGCTCGCAGATTGTCTCAAAGACAATTTAAGGGTCCATCACTCGTGATTGTTGGATGAGAATCCAACGGACCAAATCGCTTGTTGCTTGAGAGAAGAGGATAGTAGCCGGTGACGTGGCAATATAGGTACCATTGGATTAAGATCCAACGGTTGATAAACACCGGTTTATCATCATTCTTATGCATTAAAACAAACCTAGCTCTTAGGATTTTGCTCCGCAAATGGGTTTTTGGGTTGCATTTAGGCATTAATTAGGCTAGGCATGCATCGCAATTCTTATTATGTTTTTGATATGTTTTTGTGAGTGTTAAGGATAAGTAGATTGGCAGATCCCTAGAAACCTAGCACTCAGGAAGGCAACTGGTGAAGGAGAAGCTTAAACCAATTGGAACTCAGATTGATCCAACTCACCATAGCTGGATTCTAGCTCACTTGAACTAGGGTTAGCTCATCCTAGCTCCATTCAGCTCATCTCAGCTGAATGGCAACTCAAGAGAGATCATCTTAGCTCACCCTAGCTTAGGTCAGCTCAGATCCAGCTCAACTTAGCTGAATGTAGCTTATCTCAGCTCCCAATAGTTCACACGGAGCTCTAGCTAGCTCAACTGAGTTGACTGGAGTTCACCTTAGCTCAGGGCTAGCTACATCCAGCTCCACTCAACTCCAGCCAGCTGAAGATGACTTCATCTTAGCTCAAGAAGCTCAAGTCCAACTCTCGGGGACTCAGCTTACCTCAACTTAGTTGAGTTAAGCTACCTTAGCTACCTCAACTAGCTAGGTCCTCCCGGGAGCAGAAGACCCAGCTCACCTTAGCTCCTTTCAGCAGAAGCCAGCTTGCTTTAGTTTGGCATAGTAGCTAGCAAAGAACTGGCAAGCTAAGCCAGCTAAGGTAGCTCCTTGCAGCTCTCTACAACAGCCACTAGCTCTAGTGCAGCTCAAGATGACTACCTTCAGCTCTTCTCCCTCAAAACCCTTGCTCCAAATGCCTTCAACCCTACTCCCTACTAGCTAAGCTAGCTAAGCTAGCTTAGCTTACCTAGTCCACCTCTATGGCACCAAAACCTACTACCCTACTACCTAAGCTCCAGCAAAAAGATCACCTACTCCTATATTTTAGTGCCAACTATCCCTTCCATCACCACCCTACATCCACCATCGAAACCCATCTCCACCCTCCATTTTTTCCCTCCAAAATCAATACCTTCTAGAAGGTATTTTTGGAGGGAAAACCAAGGCACCTCTTCATTTCCCTCCCATTTTTCCCTCCAAAAATTTTCAAGCACCCCTTCATTTCCCTTCAAAAAAACACTATAACCACCCCCCTTCCCATCCTATAAATACCCTACCCTACCACCACATAATTCTCATCCTCCATTAGTTTAGTCTACCATATACCCATCATAATTCAAGGCCAAGGAAGAAGAAGAAGAAAAGAAGATTAAGGGGGCATCCTACCCAATCCCTTGGTGCCTTCTTCCCCTTTTTCTTCTCCCTTGTGCCACACCAAGGAGGAGGAGCACTCCCCCACTAGGAGGACGACCAGGCAAGGAGGAGCAAGGGTGGTGCATGCCCACCCTTGAAGGAGATAATTGAAGGTGGTAGCTTCCACCTTGGAGGAGCATCTCAAGGAAGGAGAAGGAGTTGTCTTTTCATGTCAAGGAGCTACTTGGCTTGGAGCAAGAAGCTCTTTTCTTCACCATTTTATCTAGAGGATTTGTGTTTTATTTTTCTTGTATTTTCAAGTAGAGTAGAAGCATTCCTCTATAGGTTTTGTGTAGACAATTTTCATTAAATCAAGTTGCCTTCTCTTAATTTTTGTTGCATAGCTTTGTACAAGTTTTTGCCTAGCATTTGTTTCACTCCCTCTCCCTAATTACTCTAGGCCTCCACGTGCCTATGGTGAGCTTGGGGAGAGGCTCTACCTATCACCTGAAAGTTTGCTTTATTAAAATAGTATTAGTTGTTTTCCTGCTATCAGCAAAACTCGCATGTTCCCATTATTTCAAAACCCATGAAAATCATATATATAATAAACCAAAAAAAAGTTGAGTTCCTTTTAAGCAAGAGATTTGATTTATCAAACAAATTGGCCTCCTTGGATGACCCTAGATACTCCACTATCTAGGTTATAAATTTAAGAGTTGATCGATTTTACGTGTTACAACGATGTATTTTTACAAACCACGTAAAATCCGCTTCAACTGTCCACATTGAATCTTCATCTTCCCTTTGTAAAAATATGTAGGTTGGTGAGGATTAATCTCGGTTGTTGGATGGTGATCTAAATGCTGAGAGGTGATGGCGCGGATGAGAAGGAGGGCTGCGGCAGCTTGTGGATGATCTTGGGTAGCTATGATGGTGCTACGTGGCACTATCTGAGCCATCCATCTTCTTTTACTTGTATGTGATGCTATGAATGTCGGAATGGATTGATTTTCGCGCCGTTGGGCTACGATTGTCGATCCAAACCCATTCGTGCAGTTGGATTTGTCGTCTAAAGTTTGAATTTTCCACCACCTTAGTCCTTGACCTTTGATCTTTCTTGAAAGTTATCTGATGCTACGGAAATTCGATCGGGGTGATCTCAGAGTCGTAAAACTTCTATCGTCACTCTGATCAGATCCATATGGTTGGATCTTCAATCTGAGGCCCTGATAAATATTGCCCTATCCTTGGTCACAAAAAGAGGCGAATTACTATACAATTTATAAAAATTAACCTAAATGCATGATTATGCATGTTATGCAATATTTATAATGTGTGATACTTCTATGACACTAGGAACTTTCATAAATAGACATTTTAGGCTAATTGGATGTATGCACATCATAACCATACTAAAACAAAGGAAAGATGGAAAGAAAGTGAAAAATCTAATATATGGCTCTACTCCTGACGATCTTGGCATTGGCGGCAGCGAGCTGGACCCTAACCCATTAGTTGGTTGTGGACATTGGTCATATTTGAGCTCATGTTGCCCAGCTAAGAATATTAGTCGTTCGTGCACCGCATGAGAATGGAAATCCCATTGGTGATTGAGTCAGTAGCGAGATACCTATCTCGTCAAAGCTGGTGTAGGGCACCTTGATCTGAAGTGGTCGTTGGGCATAGAGATCTGGTTGAGGCAGGAGCTCATCCTCTTCATCCTCATCATTGGGGTTGAGTTGCTCCACATCATCAGGGTTGAGTTGCTCCTCAGGAATTCTCATCTTGGTGGTGGTGGCCCGATTAAAAGGTTCCACCTTCTTATCTAGGACTTGGTCAAAGGTGGGAACTTTGTTCTTATGAAAGATCTTAGAGAGGAGGGAGCCAAATGGGAGAGAGGCTGAATTGTCCTCATTCATTACGTGAACAATGAGATGATGATAATTAAAAGGGATCAGGCGAACGACTACGAATAAGAGCACCTTATATTGGCGGGATATGTAGTCAAAGCCTCTTGACTTATTGAGGAGGTTCCAACCAAAGATGCGGGATAGAAGTCGAGGTAGTGGTTTGAGATTTGTGTAGGGCAAAGTACCAAGATTTGGTTCATATTTATCAGGGAGAACTAATTCTTGATTTATTCCCCATAGTCATAGTCGCGGAGGATATCGTCAAAATCATTGCCGGCATTTGGAACACTGAGAAGTACAGAGATGTAGTCATAAGTGATAGTGAGATGCTTGCCAAACACAGTAGAGTATAGCTCTAGTTGGTCAGTAATATAATTCTCGACCATGTTGGCATAGAAAAGACAAACTAGGTCAAGGAATACACCAAGGCATCTGAAGTTGGAATGGAATTGGCGGTCGAAATAGCAAAAGAGATGGAGAGTCTGAAGGTGTTCTCATAGGTTTAAATGTGCAAAGTCGGTCCAAACTATGTATCAAGGAGGTTTGACTTGAGCATTTGCAAACCTACGGAATCGTTGCCTAGTTGTGTCACTCCTAAGTTTATTTGCTAAGTAAGTGGATTTGGATTGGGATGAGGAGGAACCTTTACTTTGCTTCCTACGAGGAGGCATATTGGGTTGGGAGGGTGGGATTTGGGGAAAATGGGTTCGGGTGCAACCTGCAAAACAAATGGAGAAGACATTCAATATTCTTGTAAGAAATTTATCTACCCTAATATGCAATTGATTGCACAGCAATCATATGACCTAATCTACCTAAATTAAGTTAGATTCTAGCTTAACGTAGGAACGATGCATGCATGAGCATCATAATTTGCATCATAGTTAATTTGTTAGCTTTATAGATAATAATGCTATTTTATGCTCTAGAAGAGAGATGATATTAATTGTAGATGATTTGAGGTTGTAGATGATAGATCAAACCATATGGATTTGATCAGGACAATGACGGGAGTCCAACACTTTCGGAATCGTCTTGATCAGACGACTATAGCATCACATACAACCTATACAAGATCAGACTCCAAGGAGCAAGATAGCAGAGATCCAAACCTTAGATGTCAAATTTGAATGCATGGATGGATCCAGATCAATGATTGCAGTCCAACGGCGTAAAATTAGCTCAATCGGAGCCCTGTAGCACCAACTATAAGGGCAGGAAGATGAACGGTCAGGATGGCACCATGTGGCGCCATCCCAAGGCCCACCTCCCCACCTTTAACCGTTGAAGCCTCATCGTGGGCTGTTGGATCGTCATCCAATGGTCACGATCAAGCCACGTCATCCACCACTGCACCCTTCATCAAGTGAGAGTTCATCTTAGTCGTTCCAATGGCTGAGGTAACGAGCGTGACAAAACCAAAAACATGACATAAACGTGGCCCCAGTGCGTTGGTCACCGCCTTTACGTGGAGTGAAGCACGTGCGTTCGAATCGCGTGGAGCGTGAAATCGAAGAGGCGGTGCACACGGATTCAATTGGACAGTCAGATGGAGATCGATTGACATGGAGGCGGTTGCGTGGCACACGGAGATGCGCTGGATTGGGTGGTGCGGATGAACGCGCGTGATCACGCATGGGTGGACGTGCCGATAGACCCTCGAGGAGAGGCAGTGCTACGTTGAGTTTAAGTCGTCTGATCATGAGATTGGACGATCGAAATTAAATGCGTGTGCGTGTGTGAGGAAGTGTGCAAGGAGCTTGAGAGGTGCGACGGATCGTGATCCAATGACTCGGAAGCAGCTCGGCATCTGAAGTGATCCGCACACTTAAGCAGCGTGGAAGATTTTTTTTAGGTGCGATTTAAGCCGTTGATCTCCCGATCGATGGATCTGATCGCACCTAAGTTGTTGCTTGGTTTTGGGGGCCTAAATACCTACTTTGCCCCTCATTGAAGCTATAAAAAGTGCCCTAGAGACCCCAGTTGAGAAACAACTTGCACCAGACACATCTCTAGCCTCTCTCTCTGCAACTTCTCTTAGGTCTTCCTCTGATGCTTTGGATCTAAAGTGCTGTCACACTCACACAAGCATCCCACAAGCAGCACCATCTTTCATCTATTTTCTCTCTCTATTCTTTAGCATAGTTGTTTCGCTTCCTAGTTTGAGAATAGGTTGCCCTTGCAATAAAAATCTGATTTTTTGAATATCTGGTCTCTGTTTCTATGTTACAATAGGATAGATTAGTTAGTATGAAAGACTTTGAAAATCATGTCTTGCTTCCCTACAATGAGTTGATACTTACTGAAATATTTGTAAATTTAGTTGTTTCGACATGATTTTCACTACAATGATAGAAATAACCTTTTTCACGTTTCACGACGAACAAGTTGGTGCATTACCATGGAGGCAGTGAAAAATTTTTAAGCTTTTCTTCCTAGTTCCTATTTGAGGTTTCTAACCTACTTTATTTTTGTTAATTTCTTGTGTGCAGGAAGTACAGAAATCCAAGAAGAAACGTGCAACAACGAAAAAAAATGGGTTTAAATTTCAGGTAAGTATTCGTATCTTAGATTAGGTTAGATTTCTTTTCAAGGAAAAAAAATTAAGTTCTTGCTTAATCCTTAGGTTAACATTTGCTTGCTTTTTGAAAAAAAAAAATCTCTTGTTGGTGGGAATCAACAAAACCACCGCCTATATTTTTAGGTTGAAACAAACTCTCATCTTAGAAATTCAATTCCCAAAAATTCACAAGACCAAAAATTCTGAACTTTTTCTGGATGTGGGTTTTGAAGTTAGGAAGAACATATCCAAATTATGCACAATTCTGAGTTATAGAAAAATTTTAAACATTTACGAATGGAACTGTTATCAAATTTCTTAATGTTCCTGATTTCTTAGAGTTCAAAATATCATAGGAATTTTTATATAACTTCGATTGACTTGAAATTTATGGCATTGAATTCTTGTGGAAATTGAGAATTTAGAAAAAATCTGAAAAAAAATTTTATACACGTTTGATTGCACGTACTATTCAATTACCAACTTGGGGTCACAATAGACTACAGAACCCCTAGTAGACTTTAAATCTTAAAAAAATAGGAAACATGCATTAAAATTCTTGAAAAAATATTTTCTAAGTGCCTAGTTAGTGGTGCAATAATTTCAATTGATTGCATTATTTGGGTCGCACCACTTCCCTAATTTTGGACCTAAAAGGATCATCTAGCAAGTACTTGTTTTTAGGGTTTCCAAACCTTAAGGTAGAGCACCCTTTGCATTACATATGTCTAAAGGAAATTTATCTCAAAGATTAGGACTTGCAAAGAAATTCTTGTGTGCTCAACAAAACCTTGCTTGAATTTATCTGACTACAAAACCCTAAAACATAATTATACAAGCAATTAAACCTTAAAACTCACTTCATCATTAAAAAATTGCTTGTGAACCCCTTGCCTGTACACTTCACACTATTTTGAAAATCAATTTTAAGGAGGAAACACCCCTTAACGCCCATCATATTCCAAAAGCACCTCAAGCATAAGCCTAAAACTGAGAGGACGTGCCCTAGGTAGGACTAATCTTCTTGGTGACTTGAAATTTGATTGGTCTAAGGTCAAGGCCTTGTCTACTTGGACCCATTGTTGACAAGAAAGGTCGGTGCAATAACCGCGTTAACCCTTAGTGGTGTCTCTCCATGCGAGGTGTCCTAGGGGGTCTTACCCTTCTAGCTAGCTAAGTAATTCAAGGATTGATCTAACCTAGTCATGTTCTGAGGAGCCAGGATTAGGTCTATTTAAGGTTTACACTCTAAGGACTAGCTTGATTACTTGTACTGAGAGGGTGGGGTATTCTTGCATATATCTTCTCTCTCTCATTTACAGACTTTCTTCTGACGAATGCAAGGTAGAAGATCATTACATCTTGATTTGCTACCACCTTTAGAAATAAATCCTAGGAGAAGACTTGTTTGTCCAAGATCTGAATCTAAACCTTTTTCAATGGCTAGTCACCACAAGGAAGATGAGGTTGAAGAGGAGGAATAGAATCTGGATCCGATGGCTCTTTTACAGAGGTAGATCGATAGACAAGGTCAGCATCATGCTAGACGGATGTAGGTCATAGTGTAGGCCATTACTTGACTCCAAAATGGGGGAGTTGACCAACCTCTCAAAGACTTTTATAATCCTCATAATGGCCAACCTGAACCTTTTTTCATAGTACCTTAGGATGGGTATGATTTTAAGCTCAAACCACAAATCATCAATCTGATTCCCCACTTCCATGGTAGCAATTTCGATGACCCCTACACATAGGAAGGACCTTTGGCCCTAGGAACATGAATGAAGGTACCTTAATGATGAAAATGTTCCCATTTTCCTTAAAAGATAAAGCTGCTTAATGGTTGAGGACTATTGGTAGGCCAATCCTAACTTGGAAAGATTTGAGAAGCACATTTCTGAAAAAATTCTTTCTTGTAGGAAAAAACAAATGCCCTTAGATGTGTCGTTACAACCTTCGAGCAGAACCTTGGGGAACAACTGCATGAGTCTTGGGAGAGATTTAATGACTTAGCTAGGAAATGCCCTCATCATGGGATTCCAAAGTAGCACTTGGCCCATATTTTCTATTATGGGTTAAGTGACAATTTGAAGAATTTCGTTGATGCAGCATGTGGGGGCAATTTCCTAAGCAGAGATGCTGAGGGAGCCTTTCAATTATTCGAGAATATGAGTGAAAATTTCCTCAACAATGCCTTAATGTCCACCTTCAACAGATCAAATCAACCGAGTGGAGTTTATGAAGTTAAAGATAATTCAAATTCGGTTGATTTAGAACTAATTGCACAACGATTGGACAAGGTGGAACTCGTTGGGAAAAATGTAGAGAGTTTGGATAAGAAATTGGACAACCTTCTGAAGGACGTGAGTTCCTTAGGTACACATTCTAGAGTAAACCCTATGCTTACCCAAGGAATTTCTATGTTAACTTGCACCCAACTCCCCAACCCTCTAGGTAAGGAAATAGTGCACAATATTAATGACCTAATCATGGCTTCACCCATGAGCCAACTTTACTTAGACCCATCTCTTTTTGGGTACCAAGGAGGGAACTTGATGCCCTCAGATTCTGAATTAGGCACCCTGATGCCTAATTATCCTGAGGATGTGAATGCACTCCAAGGATAAACTAGATATGATCCCTATTCAAACACTTACAACCTTGGATGGCGCAACCATCCTAACTTTGCTTGGTCAAGTCAAAAACTCGCCTAGGGACCTAACTTCACTAAGCCTAACACTTATGGGCAACTTAGTAGGTACACACAACCACGCACATACTAGCCACAACCAACTCAGGAAATTCAACCTTCTGATCTGAGTTTCATCCTCAAAGAAATGAGGGAAATGAATCTGAGACATAAATAAGAAATGGATCAATTGAGGACAGATTTGACAGGACGGTTGGACCAATTAGTTGATGCTAGACAACATAGGATGCTGCCATCCCAACCCGTCCCCAACCTAAGGAATTTCAATAGGGTTAACCAAAACAACACACGGGAGCAACAGGCACACATAATTCAACTTGCTCCCCAGCACCCACCTAGCTTTGTTAACCCGAACCCAACTTAGGATCAACCCAATTTGCAAAACCCACCTCACCCTTCTAACCCTAATGCTTATGCCTATGCTGTCACCTTAAGAAGTGGGAAGCAAATCCAAGATCCTTATTCTTCTACATCTAAATCTTACCAAGATCTTGAGGAGCCCGAATCTGATCGGGGAAACCAATACAATCAAGAAGACATGGATCAGAACTTGAACACTCATGATTTCTCTCAAGCACCTTTTCCTGAAGCCTTGAACAAATCCAGGAAAGGGAAAATCAATCAATCTAACGAGTGGCTTGAGATTTTAAAGCAAGTCCAGGTGAATATACCACTCCTTGAAGTTATTGAGAATATTCTAGCCTGTGCGAAATTTCTTAAGGAATGTGCACACTGAAATGCTAGGCCAAATCATCGAAAAGGGTTGTGGTCTCTGAACAAGCCAGTGCCATCATCTTGAATGAGCTCCCTCCTAAAAAGAAAGATCTAGGGACCCCCTTAATTTCATGTGAAATAGATGGTTTTATCTTGGAACGAGCCTTACTAGACCTTGGTGCCTCCATCAATCTAATCCCCATGGAATTATATGAAGAGTTGGATTTAGGTCCCTTGCAACACACTGATGTTACCCTTCAGCTTGCTGATAGGTCAACCAAGATTCCAAAGGAACTCTTACAAAATGTGATTATAAAAGTGAGGGATTTTGAGTACCCTATGGACTTTTTAGTTTTAGTTATGGAGGCATCAGAAAATTTGAACCACACCCCGATAATCTTAGGAAGATCTTTCTTGGCCACAGCAAAGGCTTTGATCAACTGTGAGATGGGGAAAATGCAAATCACTTTTGGAAGGAAAACTTGTCAACTCAATATCTTGAAATCTTCCCAAAAGAATAAAGTGAATTGTGGTTCCATCGAGGTCGTAGGAACAGTTGAAGAGGTCATAGCAATTCACACTAAGGATGATCCGAATTTTGCCAAATCTCAAGATCAACACGAGAGGCAAGGAAGTGATGTACTTGAGGATATTTCTGATTTACCACCTCCCATAGATAATCAAATTGAAAAAGACATTAGTGAGATTGAGAACCTATTGGGAGTATCTTATGATGAATTAGATGTTGACATTAAGAATCCTCAGTATATCCACCCAGAAATTCGAGAATTATTAGATTTTGAGGGGGTTCGGGACATTGGACAACCAAAGGCATGAACCAGGAAAAAGAAACAACCTCAGAAAAAGAAGTTCAAATCATGATGGACTGGGGAAGAACTTGTAATTTAAATGGTTCAAATGGATGGCTTGATTCTGAGGAAGAAATCATTTAAGGTAAGGAAGAGGTAATTTCTGATGAGGATTTTGAGGAATTCAACACAACTCTGCCTTTATCCTTGTATGACCCGAAGCCTAGAGAATTCATGACTTTTGACATCAATCACCATTATGAGATCCTTATGATTCTAATTTAGAACTAGATCTAAATTTCAATCATGATTTCAATCCAGACCCTCCACCACCTCTTCTTGAATTATGGAATCGGATTAACGAACAAGCTCTGCATAATGAACCTCATCTATCTGACCCTATTTTATATTACGAATCAGAAAAACTTTTTAGAGTAAGGTTACATCATTAGTTGGTCTGCATTTGTGGATTACTAATTCTTGGACCACACGATCATATCTTTATATTAATCCTGAATCTTTCAGCAATAATTATTACTCCTCTTGACCCATAATATTGAAATAGATATTTCTTTTGGGTCTAGGTCCGGCAAATGACGTTAAACTTAGCACTGTCTTGGAGGCAACCTAGTATTCTGTACAGGTATTTCTCTATCCAAGATGACCTGGATTAACAAGCTCAGTCTGGTGATATCCCCTCCTCTCACTTATTACATTTTAATTTCTCTACATACATTTCAATGAGGACATTGTAATAAATAGGCATGGGGGGGTGGACATTGCATGTCTTATTTTTATGTTGCATTCATGCGTAAAGAATTTTATAAAGAAGGTTTTATTAGGGATTTATTCTTAAGTTAATTCCTGAATTTAGATTCTAGTACAATTTCACACTTATACGTAGAATTTGCAATGGATCTTCTGTTAAGATTGATAGGCATCTTTAGTTGGTTAAGAAGAAGCACTGCTTCTCCTCCTGAACCCCTTAGACAGTAACTAGGGAGTCAGGCAAACATCTTCTAGTAGATCCACTGAACAAGTGCGAGGTGAGAGTAGAGAGTCTTCTGGTGCTCTAAGACTAGTATAAGGAATCTTAGTTTCTGGGTAATTAGATAATGGTACTCGGATTTAGACATAGTTTTCACTTTGTATTCTTTCACATAAATTCTTAGTGTATGAATTTTTGGAGAGCTACCAAATAAGGCAAATACGTAAATAGCAAGTTCTAATAAAACTAGGACTAAGGTGGATGGTTACGACCGTCCTTTATGGAATCCTCAGTTGAAGGAGGGTATTAATATCAAGGTTAGAAATACGCTATCCCATCTATTCCTTTCCTAGTGCCGAGAGTAAGCACTTTCACCAAATAAGCCACCTGATATCCTCTTGAACACCTTCAACCCCGAATAATGACTCTTGAATAAAAATGTGCATGGGTGTTGCATTACGTAGAAATAAATATATATAAAAAAAGAAAAAAAAGAGAAAAAGGGAAAGAGAAAAGCAGAAGAAAAAAATATATATATAAAAAAAGAAGAAAAGAGTGTTAATTGCATTGTATTTATTTCATGTCAAGTATATTGAGGCAACAACACCCATTCCCTTTACAATCCACCAAATACAGCCTTGGCCTACTTTTCTGTATTTCTGACCACCTGAATACAGGCTGAGGAATTCTAACTTAGTCATATGGTTATCAGAACTTAATTAAAGTGTTAATTGAAAGAGCGATCTTCGTTTTTGTTGAAAACTTTAACATAAAATGTCGCATCGTTATATTTCATTGTGTCGTAGAAAATCGCTTTTCAAAAATATTTATTACTCAAAATCTAACCACGAAAATAGTTAGGTCATCTCCATAGGTAGGAATCAGCCTATAAAAAAATTATTAATGATGCATAAGTGATGTAGACACAATTATTGAGGGTAAAATGCCTAATCATGCATGTTCCTAGGCTTAGATTTGCATTTCATGTTATAAATATTGCATAGCATGCACCATTCTGCATTTAGAGTAGTTGTATAGATATTTTAGGTTAATTAGGTCCTTTTTATGGTCAGGAGAGAAGAAGATTTGTTTTAGGGCCTTAGATGGATGATTGGACTGTTTGGATTTGATCAGAACGACGATCGGAGTCTAACGCCTCCGAAATTGTCTAGATCAGAGTCCCGTAGTATCATATGAAGTCCGAGGAAGATCAATGGCCAGGGGACAATGTGACATCCATACGGGCTTCAGATGGAAAATCCGACTATATGGATGGATCCAGAGCGACGATCGCAGTCCGGTAGCGCAAGAATCATCTCAATCTGAGCACCGTGGCCCCTCTGTAATAGGAAGAAGATGGACGTCCCAGATAGCACCACGTGGCGCCATCTAGGCTGCCCAACACCGGCTAGCACCCACTCTTCATCATGGCATCACCCATTCTCAGCCGTTGGCGTCACCCCCTCTTCACAATCCATTCTCCATCGCACGCCCTTAAAACATCTTCACAACAAACTCTTGGTCGCGGCGCATTGGTTGTGAAGGTGCCTCACAAAGAGAGGGTGTGGGTTCGAAACCTGCTGCCCCCTCAATTGGATGCTTGAGGTGTGTTGCAGCAGCTAAGCACGCACGCACGTGCGTGGTAGCGCAGCTAAGCACAGCACAGCGCCAGTGCGTGAGCGACAAGGAGATGCGATGCGCGCACCAACGGAGCATGAGCAGCGGGTGGATCTTTAGTGACAGCCTGGCGGACATTTAGTGATGCTTACAGCTGTTGCTAATTGTTCGCAGGTGCAAGGCTAGCTGCATGCGCCAGCGAGCATGAGCTGGCTACAGCGACACTTACAACGACGTCCTGGAGGTCGCTAATGGTCTCATGCCTATTCTAGTCTCTTCTCCTCCACTATAAAAGGACCTACACCCCCTCCCTTCGAAGACATCTCTACGTACTCTACTCCCACCTACTCCCAAGTTCTAGCAAGCATACCAACGCTCTGTTAGAGCTTGCTCTCGAGCTCCCAAGGAGCCTATTAGTGTAACGAAACTCTGCCCCACCAAATACTCCTCCATCTTCCCATCCCCATTCGTAGGTCGCCTTGGAGCCATCCTCCCACCTCCATTCCGGTAGCCGATCATCTCTGCCTTCTCACCTCCATTCCGGAGCTGCGTTGAAGCTTTCCTCTACCCGACATCCTCCCGCTTCTCACCTCCATCGTCCTGCTTCCCAACTCCTTCATCCGAGCTTCTGCCAAGCATCGTCATCTCACTGAACAGCCGCTTTGGGAGATTTCTTCTTACCTCCCTCTCTTTTTATGTTTTCTAGATTATTGTAATTGACATTCATGCAATATATCATGTTCGATTCTATCTCTCTCTTGTGATTGTTTGTCATTTTATTTCAAAAATGAAAAAATAACAAAACCACAAAACACCAAAAAGAAACAAATAGAAGTGTGATTTTCATACAAAGTAAACGTACCTCCCTGTGTTCGACCTAGGACTCCCTTGGAGTTTCGGTATAAATTATATTTGATTACGAGTTTTGCAACTAGGACGAAGGGTTACTCGTAGCCTCGATTTCAAACACGTGAAACCTGTGTGATCATTTTGGCGCTGTTGCCAGGGAGGCAACGGAATTTACGTTATTGTTTTCTATGCTTCTTTGCATTTACATAGCACTAACCCCACTTATCTCTGATCTATTGTCTTGCAGGTACCTGATGAGTGGCTACTCATCATGGCTAGAAGGCTGAAATTAAGCTAGACACTAAGCAAAACAATATCAAATTAACATATAAAAAGGGTTAAGTGTGGGAATTAAAGAAAAAGACCTAAAACTTTTAATGTGTGTTAAAACTTCATAATTAGGTCACAAAAGTGAGATACTCTGAAAACAAAAGAATAAATGATGATCCATGCATCAATTGAACACATAAACAAGTTTGAAAAGCCAAATCAGAAGTAAAATCAATGTCTTAAATGTTCAATTAAGCACATGTAAAAATTTGAAAGCAATTGGACATCATTTAGGCTTAGAAATAAATAGATTACAATTAGGTCCTTCATGCATTACATTTCTACCCTTCAAAACTCCTTTTTTGACCTTTTTGCAAGCCGCAGGGACCCTTTTTTAAGACTGCAGGGCCCTTCCAGCAGCTATTCTTCTCACTTATGGGCCTGCATACAAATGTTCTACCCCTTCGTTCAAGGGTCTGTCTACAAATTTCCCCTTTATTTCAACGAGAAGCTGTGTTCTTCACGCGCACTGTAGCGCGAAGAACACAGCCATTCTCGACCGTCCATCGCACTTTTGATCTCGATCTGCTGCTGGAATCAAATGGAACCTTTGCGTGATTCGGTGCGTGCGTTCACCTCTCTTCCCAGGTCTCATCTAACAGTCAGATCTCCCTTTTAGCTCACCGCGCGCTCTACCCATCTCATCCTCACCGCCGGCTTAATTTTGATTAACCTCACCCTTGCGGTGATTCCAATCACTGAGTTGCTACTTAAGCACCTCAATGGTGTCACGCGCAAGGGATCGCTCCCTCCTACACCTCTTAGCGATCAATTCGCCCACTCCAGTCTCTCCTCCCCATCCAACCTCTGATTTCACAGCCACTGGCTGTGGAATCATCGCCTGCTCTCGACCCTCCTCGTCGCTAAGGACTTCGTAGCACCTGAGGATGACCCTGGAGTCTCACTAGCAGACTCTTCGCTCCGCTGGAGTCACCTTCCTCCTTTCTTCCCCCTTAGCCGCCGGCTAAGGACCCATAGGTCCCATTCTTCCTTTTAGTTTAGGGTTTTAATTCTGCACAATTAGTGTTAGCTGTAGTTTACAGTAGCTTAGAATAGAATTAGCTTTAATTGTCAGTGTTTAATTTTCGCTGTAGTTTAGAGTAGTCTTAGGAGTAGAATTAGCATTAATTCCCCCCCCCCCTCACCTCCTCTGATCAGTCCAGATCAGAGGGGAAGAATCCATCTACTCATTGTTCAAATTATCTCCCTCTTCATGTTTTGTTTTCCACAATCCAATTCTGATTTACCTTTTCAATGACGATTTTTCTCATCCTTCACCCACACACCCTGATCCAGTTTCAGATCTGGTTAGATCTGAAAGTGGCGTAACAAGCACCTTTGGGGCTTCTCACTCACCCCATCTTTGTTCACAAAAGCCCCTTTGATTTTAGAATGAATGCTTCAGTTTGTCAGATTCACTTTTAACTTGGATTTTGAAGAATTTTGCTTTCTGAAATGCCTTGACAGATCTGACAAATTGAAGGGATTTGGTTTTTCCTTATTGGCAAGGATTCTGATAAGTTCTCTGGTGACAGAGAACAACTCAGAAGAGCCATTCATGAATCTGTTTATGCTTTGATTAGAATGCATTTGTAAGCTTTTATGAATTCTCTTAATGCATTCTTAATTCTGATTTGCTATTTCAGAACTGCCATACACCATCTGTTTTGATAATTATTTTTGTATGGTGATTTCCTAACCTAAGGAGTTCTCCATACTCCTTAAGGTTGCAAGAAACTGGGATTGTATGATTTGGTTTTAATCGATTGAGTTAAGTCTTCCTTCATGCTGTCTATAGCATTAGGAAGAGCTAACTCAATGCCATTTGTTGTTTTGATCTGAAATGATGCTTTTGATGAGGGCTTCTTGTTAGGTATTTGAATTGAATTCTTATGTGATTTTCGTGAGATTTAAACCCTTGTCAAATTTGGATTTCATCTCTCTAACTTTTAGTTTGTTTTGAATTTCTTTTATTCCCAGTTGTACAGTAAGATGCTGCATATGGCAGCTACATTTCCCTCCATCTCTAAATTCTCCTCTTCTCTCCAATTCCCCTCTCATCTGTGAATACATCCCCCTCTTCAAATGGGCTAACTGCAGCAGCAGTTAGCCCATTTGACAGTGGCTTAAGCCACTGCTGCTGCTAAAACAAACACTGAACAGCACACTCTCATCCTTCTCATCTTCTCTGACAGTAGCTGGAGCTGCTGTTTAAAATGAAACAAAAACTTAATTAACCCTTCTTTCCTCATTCTCCTACTAAAACCTAATTATACATACTTAATTCTCATGCTGTAAATATACCTATACTAATAACTATAACTATAATATACTGAATAATTATGTAAGTATAGATACATAGATATACTGTAAATACTGTATAAACTTAGATATATATCTATATACATATGTAATCTATGTAAATATATGTATAAGTACTGAATTATTATGTATATATTTACTTAATTATGTTTATATGTGTACAGATTTATATTTACTTAGTTAGTAGCTATACTATAGAATAAATTAGCAAAATTAATAATTTAGAGCTATAATTAAGTAAATAAATCTATGGACTTAGGTTATTATATATACTAAGTAATTTAAGTTAGTTAAAGTATAATTATACCTATTATAGTTTACTGTTAACTTAGTTTTAATTTAAAACAGCCAGAACTGCTATTTTAACTTAAATAAAACACAAATAAATTCATAAAAATATAATAAAAATATGTATAAAATACTTAAGTATGTAAATTAAATCTGTATAAGGTCAATTAGACCATTTACTAACTATTTTATAAGTAATTAACTATTTAATCACCTAAATCAACCTGTACAATCAGCCTAGTTTAGTGAATTTATTTGTATATTAAACATATTTAAAATTCAAAATTAATTAATCAATTATGTAGTATTATGTAAATACTTTATTAAACATATTTTATTTTATTTTTTTTAATAATTTATGGCCCCCAAATCGAGGGCCAAAAGCACGTACAGACACAGCTGCAGCTGATTTCCAGCGCACGATGTGGCGCTGGAATAGCACCACATCGTTCGCTGCAAATCAAGCGCAGCGCTATAAAGTGAATTTCTGCTTATGCTTAAGCAGTCGTCATGGGCGCGGGGCGCCCGAAACACTGCCTATATATATTCCGAACCAATTACCCATTGAGCACTCTGTCTGGTGTGTGTGGAGGAGTATGCGATTTGTTTGGGGCCGGGGTCCTGAGCTTGTGTGCGTGCGGCGTTGGGCCTAAGGTCCTGCGTCGAGTCTGAAAGTGTAATTAAGCCACCTAATCAAGATTTGGGCGCGCTTAGTAGAGGTTTGGTCCCACCCTCTGGGTGCTGTGTATCCCTCTAATGGCGCGCCCGCAAATTATACACGTTTTGAATTTGCTTAATAAAAGCTAATGACGACTTAAGTGTATATAACAGAAAAAGATATACATATGTACACATAGTATAGCCCTATTATTTGTATAAGTAAACTTATATAATCACTAACAGAATAAAATGACACCATAAACGTCGCTAAAGACCTCAGTTTTCCCTCAGGTTGTATATAGTGTTTTCTGAGATTTAGCGACGCTTATGTCTGTCATTAAAACTGCTGTATATGTTACTGTAGATAACAGACTAGTAAGTTAAGTTTTTACACTATGGCATCCTAGTGTATTAGGTACTATCATGTTATTATTAATACTATAACTTGTAAATACATAGTTTTTAGTATAGTAATAAATTGTTTGGTGCTTGTTTTTTGTTAATTTTTACAAGCATTACAATTAACTTTTAGTAAGTAGGAAAACTATTTTTATATTCATTCATTCTTTAATAAGTTGTAAAGTTTCTTTTTGGAATTAGAGGATAATTTTGAGATCAAAGAGTGACCGATGTAATTCAATAAATTTCCTCCCAGTGAACGACCTGGAACAAAACCAGTAAAAATTAGATAAATAAGCAAATGATAATAATGGTTGTAATGACTGGTACTCACCCATACTCACCACTATACAACATTCTAAATGTTATATTATGCACACTATACTGCAACGACATGATCATAATAATTCATTCATCATACAGTCATTGCAAATCGTATTTCAGTACCCTAGCATGGAGATCCAAGTGCAGTAGACCAGACTAAAGTGCGGGTAGAGTGCTTTGTAAGTGTCCCCCACATTCCTTACCCACTAGTTCATTTCACCACACTAATAACTCAAACCGAAATCAACTTAAGTGCTTGTTATAAACCCTAGGATAGATTTGGTTGCTTGTTTGCCACCTCCACTCATCTCACCCCTGCATATATAAAAAAAAAGAAAAAAGAATATTCTCTTCTCTTGTGGGATTTTCTGAAAGCTACATACTTAACACCCACAACTTCTTACCCTAAGGCGCACAATTACATCGATTCTACCACTTAACCGAGATCTGACCTGTGGACTCTGTACACTTAACTCAACAAACAAATAAGTGAGTAGAAATCTGATTAGGTTAAGACCTTTTATGTGCCTTAATCAAGTGGTGCAATAGGCCAATTGCTTGAATTGTTTGGGCTGCACCACTCAAACTAAAACTGATCCATCAAGTAGCTTGCCACTTAGGGTTGATTCTTAGGGCTAAATTAGGCACTCCACATTATTTTTGATTTTTAAAGGAACATATCATCACCCATGTTTTCAAAACTTGGAGTGTTCTACTAAACCTTGATTCAACCAACCTAAGAATTAAACCCTAAAAGCTACTAAACAAGGTTAAACCCTAAAAGGCACATCATCAAATAACCTTGTTTACAAACCCTGGTTGTGCACGCACACACATTTGAATCAATCATTAAGGGCACAACCCATCTAAAAAGCCCATCACATTCCAAGAGCACAATCATCCCAAGCCTAATTAAAACTAAGTATATGTTGGCCTTAAGAATTGATTCGCTCTTCGGGGCTCAGACTGAGATTTTTTTTGATTAATCTACTTTTGCTGGTCAATCTAATGT
This sequence comes from Thalassia testudinum, assembly GCA_037157565.1. Classification (NCBI taxonomy): domain Eukaryota; kingdom Viridiplantae; phylum Streptophyta; class Magnoliopsida; order Alismatales; family Hydrocharitaceae; genus Thalassia; species Thalassia testudinum. The sequence continues at coordinate 85,467,357 of JAZHRO010000056.1, read as the reverse complement.
TTACCTAGGGGAGTAGCGTCAAACGACCGTGGCTGGGGGTACACTAGGAACCAGAAGCGTAAGCCAAAGGAAGAACCTTCTCCCCAGTCCCTCCTTCTAACTGGTTGGATTGACCAGATAAAAGTAGACCAAATCATTTATAATCTCAAGACGGGTCTTGGGAGTTTGTAGGTATTTAGGCTACCCACATAAGGACAGGTTTGGCTGATTGTACTGCAGGGCACCTTTCTCTCTTCTGTTTTCCCTCCTACTCCACAATGTATCCTTCCACATCTTTCACACATTTTCAATCCTACCCTCCTACCACCACTTATCCCCAAGATGATTACTCTTCCGACTTGACTTGTAATTACCCATCCACTAGCCGGGATAACTTTGATGGGGGATACGAATTCAGACCTCAGTGTTCAGGGCCTACCCTTGGACAACAAGACTATGATTACTATTCTTCCTAAACCTACAATGATTATGGATCTCCATCCTTTGATGACAAAACCAACCCGATCTACAATCAGGAAGGATATGCTGATTATAACACCTACCCTCTCCAGTACTCCATTGAAAATAGGTCATCACCATTCTTTGAACAACCTGAAATGACTTACGATCAAGGAGGGACCTGAGAACCTCGACATCTTGACTCCTCTAGATTTAACCTGAACCCACTCAAACCTGAACTGAACCAGTCGGTTCAGGTGAACCAGATCCTAGATAGGGTGTTGGCTAATTTGAGGAACACTATACAATCTTTAGAAGCTCATCCAACACCATGCACTGAAGCATTGGAGCCTATGATCAAAATGATTGATGAACTTAATAGTTCTCTGTTCGATTTGCTCTAAAGTTTTAGGGATGGAGGCCTAGGTGAGTTTCTTCTTGGGAAATTGTTGAGGTTGAGGATGAAATTTGTGATTGCCATAGTCAAATCTTGGTATGATTCTCAAGATGAACCCCCTTCAGGAGAGCCAATGTCTGAACTCGCTCAGGCACCTATCGGGGGGGATACATATTCTAAGATTGGAGATGACCAGGTTGTTCTAGAGCAACCCTTTAAGGATGAATCGAGTTTCTCACCCGAGATCCCAGAGCCAGGAAATGACAAAAAATATGTCTCCACAGACCATGAAATGACATATGATTTTGAGACATATACAAATGAGGATCATGGATTCCTTGATTTTGAAGGTGAGGAATCTCTTAGTGAAGTCTCACTTGAGCATAAGGAAAATGATTTTAGTGTGACAAACAGGCCTGAGGAATTTGATGAACCATTTGACAGCCCGATAATAGAGGAAGTTGATTCGGTTGGGGTTAACTTGGAGGGTCCGAATTTGGATGATTCAATTAGTGACCCCATTCCTCAACCGCACCTCGAAGAGCTGACTTCTGAGATCATTGTGCCCAAGTCCATTTTGATTCAGCCACAATTGTTGGACTTGGATACTTTAGATGGGGTGTACAACGATTTAGAGGTCCCGGAAACATTGATTTTGGAGGATAGGAAGTTGGAATTAAAAATTTGGGAGGCTAATTCTGAGGGAACTTTGATTTTGGATCTAAGGGTACCTATGGACCTAAAATCGCCTACTTTCTACCAGGACTCTTACGATATCTTTCACGTGCAACCTAAGCTCGAAATAACTGATTATTTTTCTAAGCTAAACGTCAAGTGGACATTCGAACCTATTGAACCATCTTTACCCGCTGTCCGACACTTTGGTCATAGGTTGTACACCACAAAACCGCAGGCCCAGCCTTGCAAACACAATAATCTTAGGTTCTGGGTGATTTTCATCCAGAACCTTGAGACCACTCGACCCTGGGGCATGGGTCTGCACCATAATCTGGTCCACGTCTGTGGATATCTTCTGCTAGCGGGTTGGAGGATTAATCTTTTGATTTTGATTCTGACCTGCACTTGTGAATTCTCAATTTCTTCCTTGTAAGTATTTTATGCCTGTTTGGCGCGTAATTCGCATTTTAAAAGTTGTTTAGTTGTAGTATAGCGTGAAAACACGTTGAAAAATAAATTTATAAAACTCCGGTGAGTACCGGGTCGTTTGCAGGGAGGCAATCTCATTTTTTGCAAAAGCGTTTCAATAAAACTAATTCTAACTAGATATATATATGTATATATATGCATAAAGCAGATATTCAGAGAATCAAAATTTTATTGCAATTAGATAAAGTTTTTCACAGTAGAAAATACTAATAGAGACAGATAGATAGATAGAAAGAGGGAGAGAAGAAAATGGTAGAGAAACAACACCACTTGTGGGATGCTTGTGCGAGATGCGGCAGCACCTCAGATCCAGAGCGTCGGGAAGGAGAATTGCAGAGAAGACGGTAGAAGAGATCTAGAGTTGATGGGAGAGATTCTAAGTTGACGCCTTCAACTAGGGGGCCCTAGTCCTTTTATAGTTTTGATGGAGGGCAAAAAGGGTATTTTAACCCTTAATCTCATGCAAAAACCGTTTGTCTAATCAGATCCGTCGATCGGGAGATCAACGGCTCTGATTTGGCCTTAAAATAGCCTTCAAAAAGCCTTCTATGCTCGGATTTGCTTTGGTGGCAACACGTGGCACACCGTGCATCGTCAATCCTCCATCGCACGTCTCTGGATCCTCCTCTCCCATGCCTTCGTCTTTTCCTTCTTGCTGCTCAAGCCTTAATCCCACCTTAATGTCATTCGTCCAATCGTAATGAGCACTGCTGCCTTAGCGTCGAAGCAACTGCGTGAGATCACGTGTACCCGCTACGTACTTTGATCATGCCACATCGCCATCCTTTAGTGCGTCCAATCGCACGCAATTACGCCTGTGCATGCTCGCTTCAATTTCGCACAGTGTAGGGCTCAAACCTGCACCCTGCGCATGCACGCGCGCGTGTGAGCCACTGTGCTACACAAAGCCTTTGGTATATATACTTGTTTATTTGTATTTATCCTTATCCAGTTTGGGTGGGCGACGTGGCGCACTTGTGGCTGTTGGATGAAGATCCAATGGCCCACAGCATGCGGGGTAGCCTTCCTAGATGGGGCGGTGGTGAGGGGGCGGCTGTGATTGCGCCACGTGGTGACATCAAGGCCGTCCATCTTCTTTTCTTTGTATCTGGTGCTATACACCTCTGATCGAGTTGATTTTTGCACCGTTGGACCGCGATTGTCTATCTGGATTCATCCATGTGGTTGGATTCTTCATCTGAGGCTCAGATCTTTGTCCTTTGGCTCTGTCATCTCCATTCTTCTATGGATTGCACATGATGCTCTGGTTGTCTGATCGGGACGATTTCAGAAGCGTTGGACTTCCGTCGTCGTTCTGATCAGATCTATCTAGTCTGATCTGACATCTGCGGCTTCGAATCATCTACGATTAAAATCATCTCTCTTTTAGGTCATAAAATGATGATATTATCTATATGACTAATAAACTAACTAGTATAAGAATTACGATGGTTATGCATGCATTGACTCGAAGTTATGCTAGAATCTAGCTCAATTCAGGTGTTTTAGGTTGCATGATTGATGTGCAATCACACCCCCATGGCTAAATCTTGCTAGTCCCTAGTAAATGCAAGACTAAATGCAAAGTGGTCCTACATGACAGATTTCTATCAAGAGTTTGACTAGAGATTTATGTCTTTTGTTTTCATCCAATGCTTTAGTAATCCAGATAATTGTGAATGTGTTTTGTTGTAGTCTATGCAACGGATTCAAGTGAAAATTCAATCCACATCTAAAGCTTGTACTTGACCCTTAGTAAAAATCTATTGGGATAGGCAAACTTCTCCCCTCGGGGTTATAAGGTAACCCATATGTTCAGCCCCAACTTTTGGGTTAGGTAGAAGGTTTTTTCTTTGAGTTAAGTGAATTTATTTTTGGTGGCTCACACTCATTTGGTGCTACATATAGACTAGTACTTTAAAACATATATTTCCATATTATTAAATAATTCAACTCCAAGAGAGGCGAGAAACTGTGCTCTCTTTAATTCCTTTATACTCGTTCTCTCTCTTTCTTTCTCTTCCTTTTTCTTTTCTTTTTCTTTTCTTTCTTTTTAAGCTCACAATCTCACCAGATTTATCAATATATTTGGTAATCTCTCCTGGCACTAACACTTTGATTAGGTTCTCATAACTCTACGACTAAGTCAGCATTCCTTAGCCTGTATTCAGGCGGCTAGAAATAAAGAAAAGTAGGTCAAGGCTGTATTTGGTGGATCATGAGGGTGATGGGTGTTGTTGCCTCAATACACTTGAAATAAACTCTAAAAAAACACTTATGAACTCTTTTTTTTTTGCTTTTTCTTTCTTTCTTTTCTACTCTCCTTTTTTTTTGTATATGTATATTGATGAACACGCATAAATTTATGATAAATTGCTTATTTATGATAGTTTCTAGGCTTAGCATTGCATTACATGTTATAAATATTGCATAATATCCATTGCATGGCATTTAGGATAGTTGTATGTTTTGTATATTAATTCCTTCATTTTATAAGGCCAGGGGGTAATGCGACGTCCATATGGGTTTCGGATGGAAAATCCGACTGTACGGATGGATCCGGAGCGACGATCGCACTTCGGCATTGCGGGAATCATCTCGATCTGAGCATCGTGGCACCCTCTAGAAGAAGAAGAAGACGGACGGCCCAGATGGCGCCATGTGGCGCCATCCAGACCGCCCACCATCGACCAGTAGCCACCACCTACTCTCTTCATCATCCATGCCCTTGAATCCTAGCCATTGGATCAAGATCCAACGGTTGGGAAGAGTCTGCACCAAACTCCTCCTCGCGACATAGTGGTTGACTTGGCGCAATGATGGGAGCAGCGACTCTCAAGGGAGGGGCGTAGGTTCGAATCCCCGTAGCCCCCCCAATCCTCAAATCAGCGGTGCACGTAAGCAGCAGTAGCAGCGCAGCGCGCGCACACATGCGCTAGCGCACACCAGCGTGCACACCAGCAGGCCACCGCGCGATCAGCCAGCGTGATGGGTGGTAGCACAGTGCGGGTGCAAGCGCGGTTGGTGCCAGCTTTTAGTGATAGCTGGGCTGACCTACAGCGACGCTTACAGCCGTTGCTACTTCATTGCAAGCCAACAGAGCTAGCTAAGGGCGTGAGCAGATGTGAGCTGTCTACAGCAACGTTTCCAACGATGGTATGGAGGTCGTTAAAGGTCCTTTACCCATTTTTAGCCTCTTCACTATAAAAGGACCTACACCCCCTTCCTTCCAAGCGATCTCTACCTACTCTACTCCCACCTACTCTCAAGCTCTGACAAGCCTACCAACGCTCCATTAGAGCTTGTTCTCAAGCTCCCAAGGCGCCTATTAGTATAGCGAACCTCTGCCTCACCAAATACTCCTCCATCTTCCCATCCTCGTTCATAGGTTGCCTTGGAGCCATCCTCCCACCTTCATTCTGGTAGCAGATCATCTTTGTCTTCTCACCTCCATTTCGGAGCCACGCAGAAGCTTTCCTCAACCTGACATCCTCCTGCATCTCACCTCCATCGTCCCGCCCCTCACCTCCTTCGTCCGAGCTTTTGCCAGGCACTGTTGTCTCACCAAACAGCCGATTCGGGGGATTTTCTCTCACCCCCCTCTCTTTTTATGTTTTCATAGTAGATTGAAATAGACATTGAAGTGATATCTATACCATTTTCGTTCCATCTCTATCTTATGATTTGTTTGCTTGTTTTCTTCTTACAAAAATACAAAAAATTAACAAAATCCTAAAATACCAAAAAGAAACAAAATGAAGTGAGGTTTTCACTTAAAGTAAACGTCGCCTCCCTGTGTTTGACCTGGGACTCTCTTGGAGTTTCGGTATAAATTTTATCTGATCGACGTGTTTTGTAACTACGACGTCAGGTTACTTGTAACCCTGATTTCTAACGTGCGAAACACAAGCAACCATTTTGGCACCGTTGCCGGGGAGGCAACGGAATTTACTTTATTGTTTATTGTGTTTCTTTGCATTTACATAGCACTAACCCTACTTGTCTTTGATCTACTATCTTGCAGGTACCCTAGAATGGAGATCCAAGTGTGGTAAACTGGAGTAAAGTGCGGGTAGAGTACTCTATAAGTGCTCCCTACATCCCCCCCCACTAGTTCATTTCGCCACACTCATAATCAAGACCTAATCTACTTAGGTGTTTGCATAAACCCTAGGATAGAGTTGTTTGTCTTGTTTGCCACCTTCATTCACCTCACCCCCGCATATAAAAAAAAACAAAATAAAAGAGATACTTTCTATGGGACGAATCAATATACAAACTCTATACACCCACATTTGAGGCACATAATCGGACTTGATTTTCATCTACTCAACTGGGCTTCCAACTTGTGGACCTGGTACACGAATTCAACACATAAAAGAGTAGAAATCATATTAGGTTAACCACCTTTTTGTGTGCCTTAATCAATGGTGCATTTGAGCCAATTGATTGAATTGTTTAGGCCGCACCACCTAAACTAAAAGAGGTTCATTTTCTAGCTGCCCCATAGGATTCAATAATTAGGTCAAGCCAGACACTCCATATTTTTCTTGATTTCTAAAGGAAAATACTTGAACATGTGCTTTCAACAACAAACTTGGTTTGCCTCACAAAACTTGGTTAAAAACACCTAATATTTGAATCCTAAAAGCTATTAAGCAAGATTCGAACCCTAAAACTCACCTCATCATTAATAATCTTGCTTGAAATCCTCTTGGTTGTGCACATTCACACGTTCTCAAACAAATAATTAAGGGCACAACCCATTAAGGGCCCATCACATTCTAGAGCACCAATTTCCCAAGCCTAACTAAAATCAATTAGACGTTGGCCCTAAGGATTCATTCGCTTGTCAGGATCCAGATTGAGATTATTCACGATTAACCTGCTTATACTAGTCACTCTGATATCTAGTTAGGGGAGTAGCATCAAACGACCACGGCTGGGGGGTACACTAGGAACCAGAGGCGCAAGCTAAAGGAAGAACCTTCTCCTCAGTCCCTCCTTCTAACTGGTTGGATTGCCTGGACATAAGTAGAGTAAATCATCCATATTCTTAGGACGAATTTTGAGAGTTAGTAGACCTTAGGCTACCCCATCTAAGGATAGACTTGTATTCTTATGCTACAGGGGTCCCTCTTTTCCCCATCCTTTCGACTTCCTTCCAGTGTATTCTTGGCAAGAGGTCATTGAACCTTAGATTGGAAGGACCTTTGGACCATTCTAGGAGGCAGAGGTTGAGCTATAGCCAAGCAGATCCCATGGCTGATCAACAACTACCTCCCTCGCCTTTGAACCAGCAGGAGCTGATTCAGAGGTAGTTGGAAGAATTACAACAGATGCAGTAATGGTTCCAACGTATGCATGGTCAGGGCATTTAGCCCGTGAAGGATTTTTATGATCCTTCAAATTATGGGGAACGTCCCAGCGTCATGATTCCCACCAAAGACATAGAAATCAAGTCCCAAATCTTAAGTTTGATTAAGCATTTCCGTGGGCTTGGCTCGGAGTATCCATTCCAGCACCTAGAGGATCTGATCACTTTGGTTCAGACCACCAGAGCAAGGAATGTGAATGAAGAGCAAATGATCATGAGGCTTTTCCCCTACTCTCTCAGGATAAGGCCGCACATTGGTACCAGACTATAGGAAGGCCGATTGAAACTTGGTTGCTCTTTAATTGGCTTTCTTGAAGAAATTCTTCCCTATCGGAAGGACCAATGCCTTTCGACGGGCGATTACCACTTTTGCCTAGCAGCCGAAGGAACCATTTCATGGTGCCTGAGAGCGATTCCAAGAACTTTTGAGGAAGTGTCCACACTACGATGTGCCAAAATGGTAACTCATGCAGATTTTCTATCACGGGTTGGTTGAGTAACTTCGTAATCACGTGGACGCTTCTTACGGAGGCAATTTCCTCAACAAGGATGCAGATAGCGCATACAACCTATTTGAGGAAATGAGAGAGAACTCAATTAATCACGCCTCCATGGATGCATTCAACTGGTCTCAACAACCTAGGTTAAGTGCTAATGAGATCCAGGATTCTCATTCATTTGACATGGAATTAATTTGTAATAAACTGGATAAAATGGACTTGGTTGCTAAGAAAATGGAAGAATGGATGTCTGGGAATTCAGGAAACACTTCTTTACCCACTCAATCCTATAATTCAGGATTCCATTCCTCACGAGCTCCCACGGGGTGGGAATTCATGAACCAACTCGATTTGGCTCAACCTGTGAGCCAGGATTTCTCGGAACCATATGGGTTCCAAACTGGGGCTTTTGATCCCAGTTTCTCTGATCCTTCCTTCTCTTCATCCTCGTTTTATGAGGATGCATATGCAATGCATGAGAATGTTAGGTCCAACCCGTATTCCAACACTTTTAACTCGGGATGGAGGAACTACCCTAACTTCTCTTGGAAAAATGAGGGGCAACAGACCCAATCTCGACCCAGCAACTATGCATCTCAAAAAACCTATGGGTCAGGGTCAAGTATACACCCAGTTGCCCCTGAGACCGGTTTATCAGCCATCTTGGAATGCTCAACAATCTGCAGGGTAGGCTGATTAAACCGACAGATGGTGGAAATGCAAGGGTCCATGCTTCAGCTTATGCAAAAAATGAAGACATCCTTAAATAACTTGCAATCCAGGTTAATTGCAAACACCAGACAACCCGAATCCCTACCATCTCAACCTGTACCCAACCCGCGTAATGTGCAAAATCAGGGCAATAGAGCCCAAGGGCACGGGAATCAAAGGGACCCACACGCACATGCTCAGGTGGTTGAGCAGGGTCCCTCTTTTTCTTCCTCTGGTTACATGTCCAACCAAGGCCCTCCAATCTTCATTAATCCACCTAAAGACCCAAACCCTTATGCCTATGCAAACTCTGTCACCTTGAGAAGTGGGAAGTAGACCTAGAACCCTAAATTACCTTCTAGAAGTCAAAATCATGGGGAGCTTGAGAAAGAGGAGGAGGTTGAAGAAGACAATAAGGCCCAGGGGCCAAAAATTGAAAATTCCACCCATATCCCGTTCCCTGAGGCCCTATTGAAAACCAAGAAGAAGAAAATCCTAGACAGCAACAAGGAGCTTCTGAATTTATTCAAGAGTGTAGAGATTAATATTCTGCTTCTAGATGCTATTAAGCACATCTCAGCTTACGCTAAATTCTAGAAAGAACTGTGTACCCAAAAGCGTAAGCCAAGAGAACCCACTCCGAGGAAGGTGATTCTCTCTGAGTAGGCAAGTTCTGTGATCCTACATCACCTTCCTCAAAAGAAGAAAGATCCAGGTGCCCCCTTGATCTCATGCATGATTGGGGAATACACTTTTGATAGGGCACTATTGGACCTAGGTGCATCCATCAACCTAATCCCAACTTCTATTTATGAGAGGTTTGGGTTAGGTGAACTCAGACTAACCTCAGTAATGCTACAATTAGCGGACCGATCGGTCACCACACCGAGAGGCGTTATTGAGGATGTAATTGTCAAGGTCAAGGATTTCTATTTTCCTGTAGATTTCCTCATCCTTGACATGGATGTACCTAATGATTTGAGGAACACACCCATCATTCTGGGGCGTCCGTTCCTAGCTATCGCCAAGGCCAACATAAACTGTGAAAGCAGTAGATGGAGATCGCCTTTGGGGATAAGAAATTAACTCTAGATATTTTTAAGGCGATAAGAGGATTTGAGGATTGTGGATTCATTGAGGAACTCGAGGATCAGGATCTTGAGACGTGTATGACAATCAATGCACTTGAGGACTCCATTAGCTTTAGCAAACCCAACCCACAACCCTCCTCCATGGTAGACCTGCCACATCTTGAAGAGGCTGTTGATTTTGTTCTTTCCCAGCCTCTTCCTCTGGATTATCCTGATGAATCTTCATCAGCATCCTCCCTACCTTCTATTCTAAACCCACCCCAGCTGGAATTAAAACCATTGCCCAAAAATTTGAAATATGAGTTCTTAGGGCCTGAAAACATGCTCCTTGTGATTATTAGTGCTGATTTGACAAAGGAGCAGGAATTGAGGTTAATTAAAGTCCTTAAGAATAACAAGGAGGCAATTGGTTGGACCATCCATGACCTTAGGGGGATCAAGCCATCTTATTGTAATCATCGTATTTTCATGGAAGGTGGATCTCGCCCTTCTCACAAAATGCAAAGGAGACTAAACCTGAATATGCGAGAAGTGGTCAAGAAGGAGATAATCAAGTGGCTTGATGCTAGGATTATTTACCCAATCTCAGATAGTCCGTGGGTTAGCCTTGTTCAAATTGTACCCAAGAAGGTGGGAATAACCATTATGACTAATGAGAAAGGGAAAACCTTCACTGCTCGTTCAACTTCTACTTGGAGAGTCTGTATTGACTATAGGAAGCTGAACACAGCCACTAAAAAGGATCACTTTCCCATGCCATTCATCGATCAAATCCTTGAAAGGTTAGCTGGGAAAAAATATTTTTGCTTCCTGGATGGTTATTCAGGATATAACTAGGTCCTTATCCATCCTGAAGACTAGGAAAAGACAACTTTCACATGTCCCTACGGAACCTTTGCATTCCGTAGAATGCCGTTCGGGCTTTGCAATGCACCTGCGACTTCCTGGCCATCTTTTCTGACATGGTGGTAGATTTTCTTGAGGTGTTCATGGATGATTTCTCCATTTTCAGAGATTCTTTTGAGTCTTGCCTGGCTAACCTGGAATTGATCCTTCAGAGATGCATCAAAACACGGCTGGTCCTTAGCTGGGAAAAGAGCCACTTTATGACTTAGGAAGGCATCGTCCTGGGTCACGTGGTCTCTAGTCGGGGAATTGAAGTTGATAGAGCTAAGGTGGATCTATCTCTAGACTTCCTCCACCCACATCCGTAAAATAGATTCTCTCTGTCCATGGGCATGTGGGTTTTTACAGAAGATTCATTAAGGATTTCTCGAAGGTTGCTTGGCCCTTGAGTAACCTTCTGGCCAAAGACATGCTATTTGAGTTTTATGAATCATGTCGTAAAGCATTTGAGTTGTTCAAAATGACAGTCATCTGTGCCCCGGTATTGCAACCACTGGTTTGGACAGCCCCATTGGAGATTATGGCTGACGCATCTGATTATGCTGTCGGGGCTGTCTTGGGTCAAAAGATTGAGAAAAAGCCCTCTGTGATTTACTACGTTAGCAAAACTCTGGACGAGGCCCAGAGGAACTACACTATTACTGAAAAAGAATTGCTAGCCGTAGTTTTCACTTTAGAAAAATTCAGGGCTTATCTGTTAGGTTCTCGTGTCATCATCTTTATCGACCGCTCAGCCTTGAAACATCTCTTGGCCAAAAAGGATGCCAAGCCCTGGCTTATTCGTTGGATTTTGCTGCTTCTTGAAATCAAGGATAAAGCCGGGGCACAAAATGTAGTGGCGGATCACCTCTTGAGAATCCTAATTGATTCTCCTCATCTGGATGTTCTGATCTCTGATACTTTTCTGGATGAAACTATCCTCACAGTCTTGAGTATCCAAACCCCCTGGTTTGTGGATATTGTCAATTATTTGGCCATTGGTCAAATCCCCCAGGATTGGATCAAACAACGACGGGATAGACTTGTGTCTGAGGCCAAATATTATTTTTGGGATGATCTCAAGCTATACCGCATTGGCGCAGACCAGATTTTTCGCCGATGCATCTCAGAAGTCGAGTTCCGTAGCATACTTGAGTTTTGTCACACATCTGCGTGTGGTGGACACTTTTCTGGGAAAAAGATGGCTGTAAAAATTTTACAATCCAGATTCTATTGGTCTTCATTATTTAAGGATGCCTAGGAATTCTCTAAGTCATGCACCTGATGCCAGACATTCGGGAACATGGCTAAGAGAGATATGATGCCCCTAAACCCAATTCTTTCCATCAAAATTTTTGACATTTGGGGCATCGACTTTATGGGACCTTTCCCTTCTTCATTTGGACACCAATATATTCTGGTTGCTGTTGATTATGTATCCAAGTGGATTGAGGCAATTGCTACCTGGACCAATGATCACAAGGTGGTCATCGATTTTATGAAGAGAAATATCTTTAGTCGGTTTAGGGTTCCTAGGGCAATTATCAGTGATGGTGGCACACATTTCACTCATGCTCAGTTTCGGAATTTACTGGGAAAATACGGGGTGAATCATCGGATTTCCACACCTTACCACCCTCAGATGAACAGACAGGCCGAGGTCTCCAATTGGGAAATCAAGAACATTTTGCAGAAAATCGTTAGGCCTGATAGGAAGGACTAGACTCAAAAGCTAGATGATGCTCTTTGGGCTTACCGTACGGCGTACAAAATGCCTATCGATATGTCTCCGTTTCATCTGGTGTTTGGTAAGGTGTGTCACTTACCCGTAGAACTTGAACACCGGGCATTTTGGGCCATCAAGAAATGTAATGTAGACCTTGAGTTGGCCAGGAAAACCAGGAAACTCCAACTATCTGAGTTGGAGGAGCTTCAAAATGATGCTTATGAAAATGCTAGAATCTATAAGGCAAGGACCAAAGCTCTCCATGACTAGGTGATTTCACGTAAGAGCTTTGAGCCGAACCAGAAGGTCTAGCTTTTCGATTCTCGATTGAAGCTTTTCCCTGGTAAACTTAGGTCTAAGTGGGACGACTCGTTCATTATTGAGTGGATTTTCCCTAATGGGGCCGTCAAAATCTCTAACCTAAAGACGGGTAATATTTTCAAGGTCAATGGACAGCGTCTCAAACCCTTTATTGACCATGTGCACCCTGAACCCTTCTCGGACAAGGTTGCTCTTACCTTGCCGTAACCACCGTGGGCAGATCATCGCCCAGCTGAAGTCACTAAACTCAGCACATGTAAAGACTGTTCCAAGCTGACCAGAGTCTCACGGAAACCAGGTGCTATTCTTCCACTTCTACTCTCCTGCATGCTTTCATTTTTTGTCACAATGAGGACATTGCAATAGCTAAGCATGGGGGATGGACATATTTTATAACCTTTTTGTCAGTTGTAACATTAAATTCATGTTATTTGATTCTTGTTAAAAAAAAGAAAAAAAGAATTAGGAGATGAGAACTTAGGCATTAGGAGCTGTAAACTTTAGGAATTGATACTTTGAGACTTGAATACTTAAACTCTTCAGGTCTTTGGGCTTAATTAGCCTGGGTGTCCACTCGAATGTGGACTTAGTCTAGAGTCTTCGCCAATTAAAATTTATTTTAATTTGGTAAATAATTTGGGATGATAAGTATGCAATTTATCAACTCGCCCTCTGATTTGGGGGGACTTTAAGCCTAAGCATCTACACACATTTTTTTGCACTAACTCACTTTCCAGTGGTTTTTACGGAAATTGGGTAGCTAATGGACAGACTTGGGTGGTATGGCTGGTAAGTTGTCAGTGGTAGTAGCTTATCAGTCGGTTGTCCAGATTTCAACCACAAGACCATTTTCATTATACTGCCTTTAGGTAAATCTTAGATCAGGAAAGCCACCTACTTAAAAAAAAAAGAAAGAAAAAAAAGAAAAAGGAGAAAATAAAAAAATAAATAAAATCACACTTCACCGCATGAGTATGGCTGAAAAGTTATCGGTGGTAATAGCTCATCGGCCGGTTGTCCAGAACCCAGCTCACAAAAAATGCACAATAATTCCCAAAACACTTAGGGAAGAAGCGGGGATGTAGAATAAACCGGGGAGATATACACTGGGTTCGCCCTTGTGTTGACCCCATATAAAAAAAGTAGAGAGAAAGCTACCGATCGAAAAGATAAATCTCTATGCAAGGTCACCTAGGGTCGTAGAAACCCGAGGTCCGTTTTAATGGCTGTCTAGTGAGTCTTTCACTATTTCACAAGATGCTTAGCACTTAGAGTCCTTTTCGAGTCTTGGGCAGGTCGGGTAGCCGTAAAAAGTTATCCCGGAACTCTCAAACTCCAAAAGTACAAAAAAAATTAGAAAAGAAGAAAAATAAGAAAAAAAAAATTTATCTTCTCTTCTCAAATAAGGTGAGGGCTTGGACGATCTGCATTCTGGCAGGCACCAGGGCACTGTTGAGTTTTTGTAATTAGGTCTTGGGGTTGAGATTTTCTAAAGCAATCAATGAATTTTGCTTAAATACTCAAACCCTGATTCTACTTTTGTACATAGCATTTAGGTTAATTTTGCTAGGGACTAGTAAAAAGTAAGCATGGGGGTATGATGAACACACATAAATTCATGATAAATTGCTTATTTATGATAGTTCCCAGGCTTAGCATTGCATATCATGTTATAAATATTGCATAACATCCATTGCATGGCATTTAGGATAGTTGTATGTTTTGTGTATTAATTCCTTCATTTTATATGGCCAAGGGGCAATGCGACATCCATATGGGTTTCGGATTGAAAATTTGACCGTACGGATGGATTCGAAGAGATGATCACAGTTCGGAGTCGCGAGAATCATCTCGATCTGAGCACCGTGGCACCCTCTACAAGAAGAAGAAGACGGATGGCCCAGATGGTGCCACGTGTCACCATCCAGACCGCCTACCATCGGCCAGTAGCCACTGCCCACTCTCTTCATCATCCGTGCCCTTGAATGCTAGCCGTTGGATCAAGATCCAACGGCTGGGAAGAGTCTGCACCAAACTCCTCCTCGCGACATAAAGGTCGACTTGGCGTAATGGTGGGAGCAGCGACTCTCAAGGAAGGGGCGTGGGTTTGAATCCCCGCAGCCCCCAATCCTCAAATCTGCGATGCACGCAAGCAGCAGCGGTAGCACAGCGCGTGCACGCCTACGCACGCCAGCGCGCACACTAGCAGGCCATTGCGCGATCAGGGCACGTGATGGGCGGTAGCGCAGTGCAGGCGCAAGCGCGGTTGGTGCTAGCTTTTAGTGACAGCTGGGCTGACCTACAGTGACGCTTATAGTCGTCGCTACTTCATTGCATGCCAGCAGAGCCAGCTAAGGGTGTGAGCGGATGTGAGCTTTCTACAACAACGTTTCCAGCGACGGTCTGGAGGTTGCTAAAGGTCCTTTACCCATTTTTAGCCTCTTCTCCTACACTATGAAAGGACCTACACCCCTTCCCTTCCAAGCGATCTCTACCTACTCTACTCTCACCTACTCCCAAGCTCTTGCAAGCCTACCAACACTTCATTAGAGCTTGTTCTCAAGCTCCAAAGGTGCCTATTAGTATAGCGAACCTCTACCCCATCGAATACTCCTCCATCTTCCCATCCCCATTCATAGGTTGCCTTGGAGCCGTCCTCCCACCTCCATTCCGGTAGCAGATCATCTTCGTCTTCTCACCTTCATTCCAGAGCCACGCAGAAGCTTTCCTCAACCTGATGTCCTCCTGCATCTCACCTCCGTCGTCCCGCTCCTCACCTCCATCCGAGCTTCCACCAGGCACTGTTGTCTCGCCGAACAGCCGATTCGAGAGATTTCCTCTCACCCCTCTTCTCTTTTTATGCTTTCATAGTAGATTGTAATAGACATTGAAGTGATATCTATACCATTTTCGTTCCATCTCTATCTTGTGATTTGTTTGCTTGTTTTCTTCTTACAAAAATACAAAAAAATAACAAAACCCTAAAATACCAAAAAGAAACAAAACGAAGTGCGGTTTTCGCTTAAAGTAAGCGTTGACTCCCTGTGTTTGACTTGGGACTCCCTTAGAGTTTCGGTATAAATTTTATTTGATCGATGTGTTTTGCAACTACGACGACGGGTTACTTGTGACCCCGGTTTCTAACACGCGAAACTCGCCCGACCATATATTTTTTTTATATGTATAGAAATATATACCTTTTCCTTTTTTTTTTTAGACATCTACTAACGCAGCACAGTAACACATACGACTTTTATTCACAAGGCATTATTCGGGATTGTGGGTGTTCAAGAGGATATTGGGTGGCTTATTTGGTGGAAATGCCTATTCTCGGCACTGGGAAAGGAATGGATAGGACAACGTATTTCTGATCTTGACATTAATACCCTCCTTCAGCTGAGGTTTCCGTAAAGGATGGTCGTGACCATCCACCTTAGTCATAGTTTATCAGAACCCGCTCTCTGCGTATTTTGCTGTATTTGGTGGCTCTCAAAAGTTGTTCGCACTAAGAACTTGTACGCAGAAATCGAGAGCAAAAACTATGCCTAACTTCGAGTATCATTATCTCATTATCCAGAGTTTAAGATTCCTCATACTAAGCTTAGAGCACCAGTAAACTTTCTACTCTCATCTCACACGTGTTTGGTGGATCTGTTAGAAGATAATTTGCCTGATTCCCTAATTACTCTCCAAGGGTTTAGGAGAAGAAGCATTACTTCTTCTCGACAAACTAAAGATGTTTATAGATATTCATAGAGGATTCATTGCAAATTCTACATGTAAGTGTGAAATTATACTGGATTCTAAACTCAGGAATCAACTTAAGAATAAATCCCTAATAAAACTTTAATAAAAATTCTTTATGCCTAAATGCATTTTCTTTTTTCAGACATAAAGATAAGACATGCAATGTCCACCCCCCATGCCTATTCCTTACAATGTCCTCATTGAAATGTATGCATGAAAATCAAAATATAATAAGCAAGAGGAGGGGATATTGATTGCACCGCAAAAATACACCTGCAATTGTGCCGTCTTGGGCTATTTCGTAGCATTACTAGTGCATATTAGGGTTCCATAGTCGCTTTTGTAAAAATGCATGCATGCATGCATTTAATTAAGAGGGGAGGAGAGTGAAATAAAATGGCCTCGCGATTACATTTTCCTCAAGTGCTGCCTCACAAATTTCCATCTTCATTTTTTATTTCTTTTTGATTTTTGACTTTTTCTTCCCGCGGCTGCATTGCATGACAACATCTTTGCACCATTCCCCGCTCTCCATTACCTCTTCCCAGCTCCAGCCCTACCTGCGGCTGCCTCTCCTTGCCAAGGCCATGCATGAGCCATGCACAGCCATGGCATGGCCGTGCATGGCTTTCATCTTCTATATAAAGTGGGCGGCTTCTTCTTCTTGGGTAGCCTGGTCCAACAGAGAAAAAAAACCACAGCAGCACCACTTCTCCTTCCAGGCCACCGTCCCCTCCTCCCTCTCCCTCCATACGCTGGCCCTCCTCCTCTGAGGAGACACCCGGCGGACAGGAGTCTTCACTGTGGTGAGCACCCACCACCGTGAAACCACCACCGCCAAGCTCTTCAAAGAGCCGGTGGGCGTGGTGGCCTTCTTCACTGTTTTCACCTTCCACGCCACTTCAGCCATTGCCGCAGGCTTCAAGCTTGAAGCTCAAAGCTCCAGCAGCAGCGGAAATGCGGTAGTAGCAGCACAGCAGTAGCAGCAGCCCCGGCCCATTCCGCGCAAGCCTGCAGGCTGCCCTCGCCTCCGCACACGCCAGCAGGCCTCTCCGCCTCCCGCTTCTTTGCTCTATCACGCTCTCACTTCCGCCTGCAACCGACCATTGCGCGCCTCTGCAGCGGCCGGCCAAGCACCCCAGCGCACCCCTGTAGCACCCGCAAGCTTCTGCGTGTGCTTGCAGACACCATCCCCCCCCGCTTCTCCGCTCTGTCACGAACTTCTCCACACCCGAACCAGCTGGCGCAGACCTTTTTCCTCGTGCGCCAACCCATGCGCACCAGCCACGAGCCGGCCGCACTCACAACACCTGCAGCTCCCAGTCGCGTGGCTCTCCTGACCCCTGTAGCCATTGTTCATGCATTTTTGCGCGACACTGTGGCTACAGTGGGGTGACCGGTGAGTTTCTCACTTTACCGGTCACCCGGTGCGCCGCTACCGCTGTTCGCCCGTGCGCGCGTCTCCGCCCGCGTTGCTCGTACCTGCTCGCGTACGTTTGCGTGCGCCAGCCCTCTCCCAGCGCCTGCCTTCTCCCGCTTCCTTCACCGCGTGTGCCTGCGAGCGCTAGCGTCTGCTCTCCACGCAGCACGGTGCGCTACAGCCTCCTCTGCATGAGGCCACTCCCTCCAGCGCACTCCTCTCAGCGCGCATACGCGCCTGTGTGTGCGCGTGTGGATTAGACGACGCTTCTGAGGCTGCGGACGACTTAAACGCTCAATCCTCAACTTTAGCAGCGCCATCTCTCCCGCTCTCTCTCCCGCTCTCTCTCACTCTCTCACTCTCTCTCACAACACTCTCTTTACCGATGCTCACACCCACATACACTCACACTTCCACACACACACACACACACACACACCTATACACTATTATATACATATATATATACGTATACATATATATATATTGATATATATATACATATATTTATATACATATATATATACTTATATTTATACATATAGTAGTACCTATATACTTATGTATTAGTATACATACATACATATATATATATATATCTATATACTTATATATATACATATATATATATATATTTATACATATATCTATACATATATTAGTACTTATATAAATATGTATTAGTCTATATACATACACACACATATATATACATCTATATACTTGTATATATATATACACACATATATATACACATATACTTATACATACATATATATACATATATTTATACATATATATATATATAAATATACATACATATATATATATATCTATAATTATATATACATATATATATATATATATATATACATTTCTATCTACCTATATCTATATACATATATTACCATATATATATATATATTTACATCTATATAGTTATATATGCATACTTATACATATATATATACATATATATATCTATACATATATCTATCTATACATATACTAATATATATATATACATATACATATATACATATATAACTACATATATATACCTATATATTTATAACCATATATATAGATAGATATATTTACATATATACATATATATATTTTCACGTTACTTACCATACGTGGTATCGCGGGAATATTTGCACCAGTTGCTGATGTTCCCCGATACACGCGTACAAAAAGCGTGTTCGCATTCATCTTCTACCATCCATCCTACACCTTACACGCGGCACTTCGTCCTGTTGGTTGCGTCTTTCTAGACGACGACCTAGTCGACACATGCTACACTCCATTGTCGCCTCCACCCCCACCCCTTTATACATATATAGTATAGACATATATATATATATATATAGATACCATAGTTACTTTACTTCTATTTCTCTTACATGCCCATAAAAAGATAGAAAAAAAATATAAAAGAGAAAAGATAATCCTTGACTTGCAGGTACTCCATCTTGCGAATAGCAAGACCAATTTTGGAACCCTGATTTGGCTCAAAGCCAAGAACCCAATTTTGAGGTTGTGCCTCAAGGACAAGAATTACCAGAAAAAGATCTAAATAGAAAAACACCAAAAACACAACAAATGAATGGAAGAGACTCGTTGTAGGAAAGGCGTAGAAACTTAACTTGTAACCCCACTTCCTTGAGTTCGACCCTGGGCCTAAAAGTGACGAAGATAAAATCAAGTAAGCCAGGTTAAAAATTCTGTAAAGAGATGGTTAGGTCCGATTTAGGTTAACCACTATACACACTTCAATGATAAAATCACCATAATAACGACCTATTCGGGTCCGACACCACACCTTTTTTGGCGCCATTTCTAGGGAAGTGCACCTTCAAGTAAGTTTCTATTCAATTCCTTTCAATTTTTCTCTTCTCTCTTCACGGGTGTCTCTATTTTTGGTGTGCAGGTGAACCTGTTGCAAGGAAAAGGCAAGCAAACGAAGTTGAAGACGTGAGCAGATCCAAGGTGGGAACAAGAGTGTGAAGACGCCGACACCGCGTTGAAGCTTTGCACACGTTGCTGAATAAGTAGGTCTTGTTTTCTTAGCAACTAGGGTTAACTTGTCACCTTAATAAAAAAAAAACTTCTTGGGATCTCTTGGGGCAAGTGGATTAAAATTTGCTTGTTTGATTGATTGCCCTTACTCCTACCGCCCCGAGATTTCCCGCCTTACTTCACATAGCGAAAAACCAAGAATCTTGATTCTTGAATTTTTTACCGTGGGAAGTATTCTTTGAGGCAAACATAAAAAGATTGATTGCACCCCTCTTTGCCTCATTTACCTGCAAAATCGGGATCACATTTTTGGTGGGGAGACTTGGAATTGAGTTAATTCCAACCCCACCACGACTTTTCAACTTGCCTAAGATTCGATCCTGAATACTTCAACCCCAACAATTTGATTTTCTTTATCTTTTGGTTGAAGCCTTGTGTGTGGAAATCATTTCTGGTGATTGGGAGCACTTGAATTGAAGTGCTTTGGCTCCCCTTCACATAAACTCTAAAACTGATTCGTGCATCCACACATAGAAATCTCCATTTAGGGCAGCCCATTACATTATAGCATGCATTAACCAACTGATATTGAAGAAGGGTTTATTGGGCTTAGAAGAAAACTTATATTCATGCAAAACCCGGAGATTGGTTGAATTGGTATTTCAACGAAATCCTAAAATTCATACTACTTAGGGCTGAACTCTAAAAACCATTCACCAATTAAAAACTTCAATTCGGGGAGATTTCCCCGTTGCATGCTTGTTTTACACACTTTGAAAAATCAATCACTTGGGCATTACTGTAAACAACGCCTTTTACATTCCAAAAGCACTTGACCCTAAGCCTCTAACTAAAATTGGTAGTAACTTGACCCTTACTAAGGATTGGAGGTCTAACTACTTGCGGGTAGCATCTACGTGCTGGTGAGGGTTCCCGCGTGCTATCGGGTGTCTAAGACTGGGGCAAACGACCTTTCAATCTGGCCCGGTGGTTCCGCGGTACTCGCATTTGGTTCCGTAGTCCGTGATAACAGGTAACTTAGATCTTTAGGTCTAAGGGCACACTGTAGAGGTTAGGAATTGGATTGAATTGATTTTTCATCAAGTGTACCTTTGCGGCGTCATTTCTCTCGTCTCTTTTCCCTTCTCATCTCCCCAATTCTTCCTGCGGTAGTGCATGTTTGGGAGGAGGTCACAAAACCCTGAACTATTTGAATTGCCTGATAATTTTAGAAAAGGAACCGAATCATCCTCCTCCTCCACAAACATGGCTGCATGCCCACCCCCAAATCACGAGGGAGGAAACCACCCTCCGAACCCACCAGGTGGTGGAGCCTTAGATCCCATAACCCGCCTCCAAGCCCAAATGGAAATGTATAATGAACAAATGGAAGCCATTCGGGAAACATTGAAGGAAATGCAGAACCCTCCCGAACGGGAGGAGCCTAGGTCTCTTAGCTCTTATCAGAATCTCGCTGCTACAGAGACCATAGGATAAATTCGGGTCCCTATGGGCGGGGACGACTTTGAACTGAAACCAAACATAATTGGCCTAATAAATTTTCACTTTCATGGTCTTGCAAGTGAAGATCTGTTTCTCCACTTGGAAGACCTAACCCGACTAGCTGAAACAGTTAAACCTAGAAATGTCGGGTTACCTATAGTCCTCATGAAAATGTTCCCATTTTCATTGCAGGATAAAGTGTCACAGTGGTTACGCACCCTTGGGAGAACCATCCACTCTTGGGAAGAGATGCGAACAGCGTTTCTCAAGAAGTTCTTCCCAATCGGGCGAACCAATGTGCTTTGCCGCGCTATCACTTCATTTACGCAACAAAACGGCGAACAATTTCATGAGGCATGGGAGAGGTATAACGACCTCCTCAGGAAGTGTCCGCACCACGGTCTACCTAAGTGGAATATAGCCCAGATCTTCTACTATGGGCTAAATGAGACTTTGAAGCAGATTGCAGATGCTTCCTGCGGAGGAAACTTTATGAATAAAGACAAGAATGGAGCATTTGAATTGTTTGAAAATATGAGTAAAAACTCAATGAACAATGCTTCCATTGTCGCCTTTAATCGTACCAACTAGCCATGAAATGTCCACGAAGTTGACACGGGACCCTCCCATTCATCCACTGATCTAAGCCTTATCGCACAAAAATTGGATGAAGTCTCCATTGTGCACAAGAAGCTGGACGAGCTTCTGGCCAACCTTGCCCGTTCTATGGCAAACACCACCTCTTCACCACTTCGTCACAATCCAAATTCTTCCAACACCAGTCTTATTCCAAGAAACCCCATAAGACCTTCCTTACCAAGTGTCGTGCCAAGCGACTTGGTAAGTCATGTGGAACTGGCTTCTGCGAGCCAGTATTTCGACACGGAGGACCAAGCCTCCGTGTGCTCGGATGCATACTTACATGCGGATGCGTCTTCTGGCATAGAAGACGCTTGCGCCCTGGGGAACAACCCATTCTCTGCCACGTATAACCTAGGGTGGCGTAATCATCCAAACTTCGCATGGTCCAACAATCCGTAGAGCCAAAACCCCATGGGTGGACCAATGCGACCGTCCGCACCCATCATCCCAAGGGCCCAGTCTAATCCTATGGCGAATCCGCCATCAGGCCCTTGCGTACCACAAGTAGAACATGCATCAAGTCCTCTTGACAAATTGATGCGAATGATGACGGAAATGTCAAAGCGCCATGAAGAGAACATGACCTCTCTTCAGCACCAATTGGTGCAACAGAATGCTGAGATCAGTCAACTACGCATGACGACTCGATCTCAAGGCACTCTTCCTCCTTAACCTATCCCAAACCTGCGAAATTTCGTACCCTGTGGTCCTCAACCACAGGTACGACCTTCTCAGGGGTAGGTTCATCATATTCTGCAAGCTCCGAGCATTCCACAGGGATTTCAGGCTAATCCTGCTGCAGCACCGCACTCTTATGTCCCTATTGCAAACCCTCCTCTGCCGTATGATCCCACTGGACCCGCATCGTCCAATGCTATCACTACGAGGAGCAGTAAGCAGACCGTTGATCGGCCTTGAGCTGATCCTAGCCCATCTTCTTCTTCATTGCCTCTCATTCAGGATGCGCACCGCATTCGCGAGAGGATGATACACCCAAATTCGTGCTAGAATCAGTCCCATTCCCTGAGGCTCTACTGAGGGAGCCAAAAGGCAAGAAGGAAGACACGCAGGCCTTTGATAACCTGCGTAATTTGTTCAGGGATGTAGAAATGAAGGTACCCCTGCTCGAGGCTATCGATCACATACCTACTGTCACTAGATTTTTCAAAGACTACACAACACCCATGCGATAGTCAAAGAAAACTAAAAATCCAGTGGTTCTCTCAACTCATGCAAGTTGTGCTATACTGTCAAACCTACCACCGAAGCAGAAAGATCCGGGCACACCTCTTATTTCCTATAGTATCCAAGGATGCAATTTTAACCGTGCCATGCTTGATCTAGGATCTTCCATAAATCTCATACCAGCCATCATGCTCGAAAAATTTTCCTTGGGAAATTTGAAACCCACCCCTGTCACGTTACAGTTAGCAGATCATTCTATCAAAATCCTGAAGGGTGTGGTGGAAGACGTGGTGGTTAGGGTCAACAGTCTCTGTTTTCCTGTTGACTTTCTTGTTTTAGATATGGAAGTTCCTAGCTCACTTTTTATTGTCCGATCTTCCTTGGTCGACCTTTCTTGGCCACAGCCCGTGCCCATATCGACTGCGAGTCAGGCTGTATTGAGATTGCCGTTGGATCTGAAAAGCTTAAGCTTAACATCTTCAAGGCAGCCAAGAACTTTGATTGCGATTGCATCGAGGATGACACGTCTGACCAGGACATGGCCGTGAGAGCGTGTATCGGACTAATTGGGACCTGTTCGGACTGTTGCGGATTACTTATAAACACTAATGACTGCCTGACCAACACATATTGTGACGCTCCCCCATCCCTCCCTTGTCCCGTACCTTCTCCTGACTAGACTTCTGACGAGGTTTTCTCCGCTTCCCATACCTCGTGGTCTGAGTCATATCCGGGCTACTCACTGCCGGTCCATGAAGTTTCCGGCCCTACCAGGAGGGGGTGACGTAATAATTGCGGAAATAAAATAGAAACAATCTCACTAAATAACAATCGCACAAAGAACACAGGAATTTAAAGGTGGAAACCCAAATCGGGTGAAAACCACCACCTAACCCTCTCGAGTTAGGATTTTTTGATCAACCAAGTTGATCAAAATCCACTAAACCGAATCACTTTAAACGAGGGTGATTCAACCTTAATACAACCACGCTACTTAAACGAGGGTAGCGTACCTCAACCCCTTCTCTCCACGAGAAGGATTTTGTCTCGTGAAGGAGACGGGAATTCGCAAAGCGAATACCAAACCAAATAACAAAGATAAAATAAACAACAAGTCCTATAGAGCCAACAAAGTAATTTTTAACCTAAGCTTCTATAGGAATTAGGAAACTCCCCTTTGCAAGGAGTGCGTCGAGTTGAAGATGAAGTGCGTGAGCCACGCGACGGCGCAACTTCGCTCTCGTGAACTACGGCGGGAGAGCGGGTGTGCGAAGCTTGATGCTCTCAAGAGAATGGAGCTTGAGCTTGGAGAGCAAGAGCTAGCTAGGACACAAGAGAGTGGAACTATGTTGCTTGGGTGTCTCTAGGTGTGTCTTTGTGTAGCAAAGGTTCCCCTCTATTTATAGAGGTCTTAGGAAGGCTTTGGAAGGCTTAGGAAAGGTTCCATAGCCGTTGGGTGCAAAGCCCAAGAGAAACAACCCGAAATCAGGAACAATCATTGCTCTGACAGGCTTATCAGACGTCTAATTCTGGCATCAGACGTCTGGAAGTTCACTTTAAGACGTCTGATTTCAAGGTCAGACGTCTGATTTTGGGCGGGTCTCTCCCTGACTTGAATCAGATCTAAACAGGGTTCTAGCGCAAGTCCATCAGACGACATATAGGACGTCTGGCGCTATGTCTGGACGTCTGGAAACCTACTTTTTCTATGGGAATGGATTTCCAAACGTTGCAACGGCTAGAAAATCTCTGAGAAGAGATTTTGGGTCAGCCGAGGCAAAACGGTCAATTATCAGACGTCTGGACAGTCCTATGGACGTCTGATAAGGCGCTAACGGTCATATTCTTGAGTGTATGCTAAGCCAGCCAACGGTCCACTAATTGGACATCTGGCAAATCCATCAGACGTCTCCTAAGACGTCTGGTCTAAGGTCTGGACGTCTGATTTCATCAGACAGAATACAAAGTCCAGCCTAATAGTTATCAGACGTCTGAAACAACAGTCAGACGTCTTAAAATACTTTATCAGATGTCTGATTTTGGAATTAGACGTCTGGAAACTCTGTTTGAACCCTATATTGGTTTTCTAAGTTCTTTAAAGAAAACCTAAGTATCCTAGGGTTTTGCGGGTGTTCCTAGGACTACTGTTAGGGTACTTTGAGGTTCTTTAACAGAAATCTAGGTAACAAAAATAAAGAGCAACAAAAGAAACGAAAAATACAATGAGTACAAGAGAAGGAAATCTATCATATTCTTCATCTCCTTCCTTCTTCAATATATCGCTCCTCGCGAATCTCTTGTGCTCTCCATCGAGCTCCTCCAATCCGTCCTGGATGCGAGCTCGAACTCCGTCTAGTCACGTATCCATTTGCGATTGACCTGAAATCTAGGACTCAAAGTGCAAATATTAAATGACACATGTTTTGTTATCATCAAAACAAATGATCGTGGTGCTCTAGCACCAATAATCTCCCCCTTTTTGATGATGGCAAAATCATAAATAATAATGCAAAAAAATCCTCCCCCTTTTTGACATTATCAAAAAGGTTTAATTGATTTTACATTTCCTATAACTCCCCCTTAAAACATGCTCTTCTATAAATTTCTTTTGACAAAGGTAATGCCTCCCCCTTTTTTATAGCAACAAGATAGCTATTATTTTTCTCCCCCTTTCTAAAGGAAATTTAGCTACCTTATATCTCCCCCTTAAAAATTGACAATTAGCTTATAATTTTTTAACTCTCCCTATCTAAATGCTTATGATAAAAAGATAGGGTAAAGGGTTTTACCTCACCTACCATGGCCAATAAAATGGGCTAAATGGTGGTGGTGGATGCCACATCGGATGGGGCTCCCATCCGTAGCTTGGAGGCCTGGGCATTGGCGCCGGTCTCCAATCTGGTGGTCGACGTGCGGCGGGTCCATCGTTTGTTCGTCGTCTCGTCGGTCGTCTTGTTTTCCTCCTTGGTCTACTCCTTGGTTCTCCCAACTCGAGTTGACCAGCTTTGAGTTTGTAGGTCCAGTCCTTTGTGTTGTAATTATCCCTGAACCCTACAAAACAAGATTCTAATTCTTTTTTCGGTATCCAAGTGGGCTTGGATCTGGATCTGTTAGCGGGTCTCATTGATGGAGATCCTTTCTCAACCTTAAGGCTATAAAAATTATCTACATTATTGATTAATTTGTTGGAGTTTTACCTAAGACATGCGATTTCTTTTTCTATAATATCCATCTTAGTCTTTAAATCAGAAATTTCTATTTTTAGACTAACATTTTCCTCAATCAATTTATTATTTTCATTGATGATGTTATTATTTTCTAATAATAGGTTATCCTTTTTAGGACTAGCTTCTAAATCCTTAAGTTTTATTTCTAACCTATCATTTTCAGATTTAAGAAGACTAAGATTCTTTTTCATGCTTTTGTTTTCTATTTTTAATGATTTACTAAGCTCAAATAGTTCATTAAAAGTTTCTTGTAAATCATAACTTACCTCATTGTCTGAGTCGCTTCCTCTTTCGCTGTCGCTATTGCTTCCTCTGGCCATGAAACCAAAGCAAGCGGTTTCTTCTTTTTCTTCTTCTTCTTCCTCCGAGCTGGAATCGTCCCAAGTGGCTTGGAACGCCTTCTTCTTAGATCTCTTTTCCTTTTCCTTCTTCTTCTCCTTTTTGAGAAGAGGGCACTTTGGTCATAGGTGCCCTTTCTCGTTGCAGTGGTAGCAACGTCTCGGGCTTTCCTTCTTCTCCTTTTTCTCTTTCTTTAATTCCCTACAAAACTTTGAAAATTTTTTAAGTAAAATTCTAAAGTCTTCGTCGTCGGAACTTACCTCGCTATCCGACGCGGCTCTGAAGGCGAGAGTCTTCTTCAGCTTGGGCTCCGATGCATCCTTCTTCTTCTGCTTCAACTTTGTCTCGTAGGCCATTAGATTGCCTAGGAGATCTTCCATGTTGAGCTCCTCTACTTCGTTCGCCTCCTCGATGGCTGTGACTTTCTGTTCCCATTCCGGTCCAAGGGAACGAAGAAGCTTCCCTTGAAGCTCCCCCTTGATGAAGGTCTTCCCTAATGCTTTCAAATTATTTACAATGAGAGTGAACCTAGTGTTCATCTCACTTAAAGACTCGTTAGGCTTCATAGAAAAAGATTCAAATTCTTGAGAAAGTAAATTAATTTTGGAAGTTTTTACCTTAGAGGTACCTTCGTGAGTTACCTCAAGGGTGTGCCAAATCTCGTATGCGGTGGCGCATTGCGAGATTCTGTTGAACTCCTCTGGGCTGAGCGTGCAATACAACGCGTTCGTTGTTTTCGCGTTGAGCGAGAGTTCCCGAATCTGCTGCTGCGAGTATCCTGCGTCGGGTCACTCCGGGATCTCGTATGGGGCTTCGCAACGTCCCCATAGAGCGAAGTCCGTGGCTTGAAGCCACATCCTCATCCTCAGCTTCCAGTAGCTGTAGTTGTTCCCGTCAAAGTAGGGTGGTCGGACGGTGGACTGCCCCTCGGATATTTTGATCGCTAATGTGCTTCCCTCCATTTGATCTCTTGCCGGGTGTTACTCCGATCTCGCAAGACCTGCTCTGATACCAACTGAAGTTTCCGGCCCTACCAGGAGGGGGTGGCGTAACAATTGCGGAAATAAAATAGAAACAATCTCACTAAATAACAATCGCACAAAGAACACAAGAATTTAAAGGTGGAAACCCAAACCGGGTGAAAACCACCACCTAACCCTCTCGAGTTAGGATTTTCCGATCAACCAAGTTGATCAAAATCCACTAAACCGAATCACTTTAAACGAGGGTGATTCAACCTCAATACAACCACGCTACTTAAACGAGGGTAGCATACCTCAACCCCTTCTCTCCATGAGAAGGATTTTGTCTCGCGAAGGAGACGGGAATTCGCAAAGCGAATACCAAACCAAATAACAAAGATAAAATAAACAACAAGTCCTATAGAGCCAACAAAGTAATTTTTAACCTAAGCTTCTATAGGAATTAGGAAACTCCCCTTTGCAAGGAGTGTGTCGAGTTGAAGACGCGGTGCGTGAGCCACGCGACGGCGCAACTTCGCTCTCGTGAACTACGGTGGGAGAGCGGGTGTGCGAAGCTTGATGCTCTCAAGAGAATGGAGCTTGAGCTTGGAGAGCAAGAGCTAGCTAGGACACAAGAGAGTGGAACTATGTTACTTGGGTGTCTCTAGGTGTGTCTTTGTGTAGCAAAGGTTCCCCTCTATTTATAGAGGCCTTAGGAAGGCTTTGGAAGGCTTAGGAAAGGTTCCATAGCCGTTGGGTGCAAAGCCCAAGAGAAACAGCCCGAAATCAGGAACAATCATTGCTCTGACAGGCTTATCAGACGTCTAATTCTGGCATCAGACGTCTGGAAGTTCACTTTAAGACGTCTGATTTCAAGGTCAGACATCTGATTTTGGGCGGGTCTCTCCCTGACTTGAATCAGATCTAAACAGGGTTCTAGCGCAAGTCCATCAGACGACATATAGGACGTCTGGCACTATGTCTAGATGTCTGGAAACCTACTTTTTCTGTGGGAATGGATTTCCAAACGTTGCAACGGCTAGAAAATCTCTGAGAAGAGATTTTGGGTCAGCCGAGGCAAAACGGTCAATTATCAGATGTCTGGACAGTCCTATGGACGTCTGATAAGGCTCTAACGGTCATATTCTTGAGTGTATGCTAAGCCAGCCAACGGTCCACTAATTGGACGTCTGGCAAATCCATCAGACGTCTCCTAAGACGTCTGGTCTAAGGTTTGGACGTCTGATTTCATCAGACAGAATACAAAGTCCAGCCTAATAGTTATCAGACGTCTGAAACAACAGTCAGACGTCTTAAAATACTTTATCAGACGTCTGATTTTGGAATTAGACGTCTGGAAACTCTGTTTGAACCCTATATTGGTTTTCTAAGTTCTTTACAGAAAACCTAAGTATCCTAGGGTTGTGCGGGTGTTCTTAGGACTACTGTTAGGGTACTTTGAGGCTCTTTAACAGAAATCTAAGTAACAAAAATAAAGAGCAACAAAAGAAATGAAAAATACAATGAGTACAAGAGAAGGAAATCTATCCTATTCTTCATCTCCTTCCTTCTTCAATATATCGCTCCTCGCGAATTTCTTGTGCTCTCCATCGAGCTCCTCCAATCCGTCCTGGATGCGAGCTCGAACTCCGTCTAGTCACGTATCCATTTGCGATTGACCTGAAATCTAGGACTCAAAGCGCAAATATTAAATGACACGTGTTTTGTTATCATCAAAACAAATGATCGTGGTGCTCTAGCACCAACAGTCCACACTCTTGAAGACCGGATTTCCCTTTCTTCCCCGCCAAATCAGGCAGATTTGGAAATCCACACTGGGACCTTGAGCCCATATACTTCTCACTGGGGCTATTCATTTTTTGATCCATCTATCCAAGAAAATCCTCTTCTTGGCCAATCTGAAGGCCAATTCCTTCCTTTTGACCTGTTCTCCAACTCGCCTGGGACACTCTCGTCCCAAGAAATGCCAGACCTTTCACCATCCACTCCCGAGCTAAAAGAGCTGCCTAACACACTTAAGTATGTTTTCCTAGGACCAAATGAAACGCTCCCTGTAATCATCAGTTCAAAATTGACCAGGGAGCAAGAGTGTAAACTAACTAAGGTCCTCATAGAATAAAAGGCAGCCATTGGATGGTCTTTATCAGACTTATCTGGCATTAGCCCCTCCTACTGCACTCACCGTATATATACGGAGGAGGAGGCTCGACCTTCCCGCGAGATGCAGCGACGTCTCAACCCTAACATGCGGGAGGTCATTAAGAAAGAAATCATTAAGTGGCTGGATGCAGGTATAATCTACCCGATTAGCGATAGCCCCTGGGTGAGTCCGATTCACGTTGTGCCCAAAAAGGCAGGACTCACCATCCGTGTCAATGACAGGGGTGAATCCATCCCTACACGCACTCCTACATCTTGGAGAGTGTGTGTAGATTATAGGAAACTCAATGCTGCAACCAAGAAAGATCACTTTCCGCTACCATTCATTGACCAAATCCTGGAGCGGTTAGCGGAAAATAAATTTTTCTATTTCCTGGATGGATTCTTAGGATATAACCAGGTGGCAATTGACCCCCGAGACCAAGAGAAAATCACTTTTACCTGCCCCTTCGGGACCTTTGCATTTAGAAGATGTCGTTCGGACTTTGCAACGCGCCAGCAACTTTCCAGAGATGTATGCTGGCGATATTCCATGACATGGTGGGTGACTTTCTCGAGGTCTTCATGGATGACTTTTCGGTCTTTGGATCATCTTTCGACGAATGTCTTGCCAACCTGACTCGTATCCTGAGGAGATGTATTGATGTAAACCTCATGCTTTCTTAGGAAAAAAGTCATTTTATGGTGCACGAGGGAATTGTTCTCGGACATATCATCTCCGATAGGGGTATTGAGGTTGACAGAGCTAAGCTCGATGTCATTGTTGATTTACCTGTGCCTAGCTCTGTCAAACAAATCCACTCCTTCCTGGGACACGTCGATTTCTATAGGAGATTCATCAAAGACTTCTCCAAAATTTCTTGACCTTTAACTCACCTCCTATCGACCAACGTACCCTTCGATATGGGCCCCAACTGTATACAAGCATTCACGCAGCTGCGTAATGCTGTCACCAAGGCCCCTGTTCTCCAGCCGCCTGATTGGTCCCTTGACTTTGAACTCATGTGTGACGCTTCCGACCTTGCAGTCGGAGCCATCCTGGGACAAGATGCAATAGACACCCCTTCGTAGTGTACTACGCCAGTAAGACGTTGGACGAGGCCCAGCGTAATTATACTACCACTGAAAAAGAACTATTGGTGGTCGTCTTTGGGCTAGAGAAATTCTGCTCTTACCTTCTAGGATCTCACATTATTGTTTTCACTGATCACGCGGCCATTCGCCATCTCATGCACAAGAAGGGTGCCAAGCCTAGACTGATTCGTTGGATCCTTCTGCTCTAGGAATTTGACATTGAGATCCGTGATAAGGCCGGAGCCCAAAATGTTGTAGCTGATCACCTTTCCAGATTGGACCCTGACCATATTGCACTTATTTTGCCGATCAATTAAATTTTTCCTGATGAGCACCTATTGGCAATAAATGTGGCAAGTGGATCGTGGTATGCCGACATTGCCAATTACCTTGCTTTTGGATCCCTTCCACGTGGCTGGCCTAAAAACCAGCGCGAGCGTCTCATGACAGAAGCAAAGTATTATTTCTGGGATAATCCACTTCTTTTTCGGATAGGTGCTGATCAAATCATCCGTCGTTGTATTCCTGACAACGAGTTCCCCAGTGTGTTATCCTTTTGTCACGATCAGGCCTGCGGAAGCCATTTCTCTGGGAGGAAAACTGCAGCCAAGGTGTTGCAGTGTGGTTTCTTTTGGCCCTCCCTTCACCAGGATGCACACAATTATGCCAAGCATTGCACTAGGTGCCAGTCGTTAGGGTCAATGTCACATTGTGACATGATACCCTTACAACCCATCCTAGTTGCAGAAATCTTTGACATCTGGGGAATTGACTTCATGGGTCCCTTTCCTCTGTCCAATGACTTTGAATTCATCCTCGTGGTCGTTGACTATGTTTCGAAATGGATCGAGGCTATTCCCGCATGCCGTGCTGACCATATTATATCCACTCACTTTGTCAAAGACCACTTCTTTACGCGCTTTGGGATCCCTCGAGCCATTATCTCGGATGGAGGAAGCCACTTTACCCATGCTTCTTTTCGGGCACTTCTGAGGAAATACGGAGTCCACCATCATATCGCATCCCCGTATCATCCTCAGACGAACGGCCAGGCAGAGGTGTCGAACCGGCAAATCAAGCAGATTCTCTAGAAAACGGTTCGGCCTGACCGTAAGGATTGGTCCGACAAGCTGATTGATGCTCTTTGGGCATATCGGACCACCTTCAAGGCTCCCCTTGGTATGTCTCCGTATAGAATCGTTTACGGGAAGCCTTGTCATTTGCCCGTGGAGTTGGAGCACCGCGCTTATTGGGCGGTTCGCCAATGTAACCTTGACCCAGACTTGTGTGGTAAAGAAAGGAAACTCCAACTCCAGGAGCTGGAAGAGCTCCGTCGTGAAGCCTATGATTCTGCTTTAACCTTCAAACAACGCACTAAGGCTTTTCATGACAGCCGTATTCGGTGGAAAGAATTTGAGCCATCTCAGCAAGTTTGGCCCTATAATGCCCGACTCAAATTCTTTCCTGGGAAATTGAAGTCCAAATGGACTGGTCCTTTCCTGGTCTCAAGACCATTCCCCAACGGGGCCATCGAGATTGAAGATCTCAAATCTGGGCATAAATTTACGGTCAACGGGCAGCGTTTGAAACCCTATCTAACTCATGAACCTGCCTCCGTTGGAGAAACTGTTGCCCTGCTGGAGGGTAACTAATTCTTTGCCTCATTTTGAGTCTAGCTGGGGACGTTAAATTCAGCGCTCGTTGGGAGGCACCCCAACAACACTCACCATCCACCATCACTTTTCACTTCACTGTCACGATCACTTCACTTTCCAGTTCACCACCCACCATCCACCCACCCTACCACCCTGCTGTATACCCTGCACTTCAGCTCTCGTTACCTGATCTTTCATCCTTTCTCTACCCTTCCCTGCATGCATATGAGGACATAGCATTGTTTGGCATGGGTGGGTAGATAGGCATCCTTAGGATCCGGGTATTTTAGGGTATCATGCAGTTTCTATATATATATTAAAAAAAAATGAATGAAAATGGTGTTTAGTAATGATCTAAAAGCTGAAACAAAAATACAATAAGTGTTTATGGATATTCAATCTCTGTTTTGAAGACTTTCCAGGCCACAGAAGCTTGATTCGCTTAGGCTCGGCTTAATTCACTTGAGCATTGAGAAAATAGATCGGAATCTCTCCTAAGGACATATTCTTGTACCTGAGACACCAGTACAGGATCCGTTAGTTTGCATTTACTTGAGAGCTTAAGTAAACTTGGTTCACACTACACATATCAGGAAAGACCAGGTGAACATAGGATCCAACCCTAGTGTTCATTAGGGAGGGTGGAGTCCTTACCTGTGCGCGCAGGTAGACTTTTTATCCTAGGTTTTAGTCTTGTGTTTAGGAGAAATTCTTTCCACCAAAAAAGAAACTCTCCCACCAAAAAAAGAAAAGTGTGCTCCTCCAAATAATGTTGTAAGAGATATACTAACACGTGTTTTAAAAAAAAAAATGCAAATATGTCAGTATATCTCACAAATGTCTGTAAAGTCTTCGCCCTACAAAAAGTTCTTCAGGGCAAGTCGCAAATACCCTGAGCCATAAATGTCAGAAAATGGGAGTTGAGTTTTCCATCATCTTTTTAAGGGTTAATCTGAAGACACGAGTTGAAACTGGGACCAACCTTTACTTAAAAATTCGTGAAACCCTGGACTTGAGTCTTAATGTTCATCTGGTCAGTCTTGATCCTTCACTAAGCACAAGCCATAATCTCTTGAGCTCTCGAGTACGGCAAAAACCTCCTGGATCCTGGAAATCGTACTTAAGGTTTAAATATCAAGAATCCTTGTTAGTCGAGAGATGATCTATGTCATGTGAGACGTAAAGTACTGGTAGTCTTCTTCAATTGGTTCTCACAATATGCAACAATAAACACACCTATGTTGCTTCAGAAGAAAATCTTCAGCTTAAAGATCATTTCTAAATACTACAAACAAATGTTTTGCTAGGGACTAGCAAATGATAGGCATGGGGTATGATTGCACAACAAAAATACACCTGCAATTGTGCCGTCTTGTGCTATTTCATAGCATTACCAGTGCATATTAGGGTTCCATAGTCGCATTTGTAAAAATGCATGCATGCATGCATTTAATTAAGAGGGGAGGAGAGTGAAATAAAATGGCCTCGCGATTACATTTTTCCTCAAGTGCTGCCTCACAAATTTCCATCTTCATTTTTTATTTCTTTTTGATTTTTGACCTTTTCTTCCCGCGGCTGCATTGCATGACAACATCTTTGCACCATTCCCCGCTCTCCATTACCTCTTCCCAGCTCCAGCCCTACCTGCGGCTGCCTCTCCTTGCCAAGGCCATGCATGAGCCATGCATAGCCATGGCATGGCCGTGCATGGCTTTCATCTTCTATATAAAGTGGGCGGCTTCTTCTTCTTGGGTAGCCTGGTCCAACAGAGAAAAAAAACCACAGCAGCACCACTTCTCCTTCCAGGACACCGTCCTCTCCTCCCTCTCCCTCCATACGCTGGCCCTCCTCCTCTGAGGAGACACCCGGTGGACAGGAGTCTTCACTGTGGTGAGCACCCACCACCATGAAACCACCACCGCCAAGCTCTTCAAAGAGCCGGTGGGCGTGGTGGCCTTCTTCACTGTTTTCACCTTCCACGCCACTTCAGCCATTGCCGCAGGCTTCAAGCTTGAAGCTCAAAGCTCCAGCAGCAGCGGAAAGGCGGTAGCAGCAGCACAGCAGTAGCAGCAGCCCCGGCCCATTCCGCGCAAGCCTGCAGGCTGCCCTCGCCTCCGCATGCGCCAGCAGGCCTCTCCGCCTCCCGCTTCTTCGCTCTATCACGCTCTCTCTTCCGCCTGCAACCGACCATTGCGTGCCTCTGCAGCGGCCGGCCAAGCACCCCAGCGCACCCCTGTAGCACCTGCAAGCTTCTACCCGTGCTTGCAGACACCATCGCCCCCCGCTTCTCCGCTCTGTCACGAGCTTCTCCATGCCCGAACCGGCTGGCGCAAACCTTTTTCCTCGCGCGCTAACCCACGCGCACCAGCCATGAGCCGGCCGCACTCACAGCACCTGCAGCTCCCAGTCGCGTGGCTCTCTTGACCCCTGTAGCCACTGTTCATGCATTTCTGCGCGACACTGTGGCTACAGTGGGGTGACCGGTGAGTTTCTCACTTTACCGGTCACCCGGCGCGCCGCTACCGCCGTTCGCCCGTGCGCGCGTCTCCGCCCGCGTCGCTCGCACCTGCCCACGTACGTCTGCGTGTGCCAGCCCTCTCCCAGCGCCTGCCTTCGCCCGCTTCCTTCATCGCGTGCTCCTGCGAGTGCCAGCGCCTGCTCTCCACGTAGCGCAGTGCGCTGCGGCCTCCTCTGCATGCGGCGACTCCCTCCAGCGCACTCCTCTCAGCGCGCATAAGCGCCTGTGCGTGCGCGCGTGGATCAGACGACGCTTCTTAGGCTGCGGATGACTTAAACGCTCAGTCCTCAACTCCAGCAGCGCCATCTCTCCCGCTCTCTCTCTCTCTCTCTCTCTCTCACTCTCTCTCACAACACTCTCTTTACCGACGCTCACACCCACATACACTCACACTTCCACACACACACACACACACACACTCCTATACACTATTATATACATATATATATATATATATATATACATATACATATATATATATTGATATATATATATATATACATATATTTATATACATATATATATATATATACTTATATTTATACATATAGTAGTACCTATATACTTATGTATTAGTATACATACATACATATATATATATATATCTATATACTTATATATATACATATATATATATATATACGTATATACATATACTTATATACATATATATATATATTTATACATATATCTATACATATATTAGTACTTATATAAATATGTATTAGTCTATATACATACACACAAACACATATATATATACATACATACATACATCTATATACTTATATATATATACATATATATACACATATACTTATACATACATATATACACATATATTTATACATATATATATATATATATAAATATACATACATATATATATATCTATAATTATATATACATATATATATATATATACATACATATCTATCTACATATATCTATATACATATATTACCATATATATATATTTACATCTATATAGTTATATATACATACTTATACATATACATATACATATACAAATATATCTATACATATATCTATCTATACATATACTTATATATATATATACATATACATATATATATATTACTACATATATATACCTATATATTTATAACCATATATATAGATAGATATATTTACATATATACATATATATATATATGTATATATATATATATTTTCACGTTACTTATCATACGTGGTATCGCGGGAATATCTGCACCAGTTGCTGATATTCCCCGATACACGCGTACAAAAAGCGTGTTCGCATTCATCTTCCACCATCCATCCTACACCTTACACACGGCACTTCGTCCTGTTGGTTGCGTCTTTCTAGATGACGACCGACTCGACACGTGCTACACTCCATTGTCGCCTCCACCCCCACCCCTTTATACATATATAGTATATATATATATAGTATATATATATATATAGATTCCATAGTTACTTTACTTCTATTTCTCTTGCATGCCCATAAAAAGATAGAAAAAAAAATATAAAAGAGAAAAGATAATCCTTGACTTGCAGGTACTCCATCTTGCGAATAGCAAGACCCGTTTTGGAACCCTGATTTGGCTCAAAGCCAAGAACCCAATTTTGAGGGTGTGCCTCAAGGACAAGAATTACCAGAAAAAAATCTAAATAGAAAAACACCAAAAACACAATAAACGAATGGAAGAGACTCGTTGTAGGAAAGGCGTAGAAACTTAACTTGTAACCCCACTTCCCTAAGTTCGACCCTGGGCCTAAAAGTGACCAAGATAAAATCAAGTAGGCTAGGTTAAAAATTTTGTAAAGAGATGGTTAGGTCCAATTTAGGTTAACCACTATACACACTTCAACGATAAAATCACCATATTAACAACCTATTCGGGTTCGACACTAGATATCACCTGACTATATTTGTTAATCGAGGTCAGTGTGGATGCAGAAGATGCAGAGCTACCTGTAATGAATGCTAGGTTGCATCCCAGCTAGCACTGTGGTTAACGTCATTTGTAGGACTTAAACCCAAAAATATGTGGTTCACTACTGTGGGTTAAGAGAAGTAATAACTGTTGCAGGGGAATTCAAGATTAGTAGAAAGATATGATCATTTGATCCCAGAATTAGTGATCCACAAATGCGGACCAGCTGATGATGCAACCCTATTCCAAAGAGTCTTTCTGATTTGGAATATGAAATAGGGTCAGGTGGATGAGGTTGAAGATGCTGAGCCTGTTCGTTAATCCAGTTCCATAGATTAAAATGAGGTGGTAGAGGGTTTGGATCAAGATAAGGATCTTTATAATGGTAGTTGATATCGAAAATCATGAGTTCTCCAGGCTCTGGGTCATATGAAGATAGGGGTAGAGTTGTGTGGAATTCATCAAAATCTTCATCAGAAATTTCCTCTTCCTCATCCGAAGTTACTTCTTCTGAGTTAGGCCATCCATTTGAACTAGTTGCCTTATAAGTTCTTCCCCAGTCCATTATGTGTTGAACTTCTTCTTCTGGGGTTACTTCCTAGTTCATGTCCTTAGATTGCCCATTTTCTTGAACTTCCTCAGAATTCAAAAGTTCTTGAATTTCAGGGTGGATGTATTAAGGATTCTTTATATTATCATCTAATTCATCTTAAGTTACTCCCAAAAGTTTCTCAATCTCACTAATGCCATGTTCAATTTGATTTTCCATGGGATATGGTAGATCAGAATTATCCTCAAGTACTTCCCCTTCTTTCCCTTTATCCTGGTCTTGAGCTTTGGTAGGATTTGGATCATCTTTAGTATGGATTGCCAACACTTGTTCAATTGTTCCTACAACCTCAATGGAACCACAATTCACCTTATTCTTTTGGGAAGTTTTAAAGATATTGAGTTGACAATTTTTCCTTCTAGAGGTGATGTGCATAATCCTTGTCTTGCAGTTGATTAGGGCCTTGGCCGTGGCTAAGAAAGGTCTCCCTAAGATTATTGGGGTGTGGTTTCGGTTTTCTAATGCCTCCATCTCTAGAACAAGGAAGTCCACAGGGTACTCAAAATCCCTCACTTTTATAATCACATTCTGTAAAAGGCCCTTTGGAATTTTGGTTGACCTATCAGCAAGTTGAAGGGTCACATCAGTGTGTTGCAAGGGGCCTAAATTCAATTCTTCATATAATTCTGTGGGGATTAAGTTGATGGAGGCACCAAGGTCTAGTAAGGCTCGATCTAGGATGAATCCATCTATTTCACATGAAATTAAGGGGGTCCCTGGATCTTTCCTTTTAGGAGGGAGCTTGTTTAGGATGATGGCACTGGCTTGTTTAGAAATCACTACCCTTTTTGATGATTTGGCCTGGCATTTTGGTGTGCATATTTCCTTTAGAAATTTCGCACAGGCTGGGATGTTCTCAATAGCCTCAAGGAGTGGTATACTTACCTGGACTTGCTTTAGAATCTCAAGCCACTCCTTGGATTGATCAGTTTTCTTTTCCCTAGGTTTGATCAAGGCTTTAGGAAAAGGTGCTTGAGAAAAATCATGAGTATTCAAATCCTGAGTCTTGTTTTCTAAATTAGCTTGGTTTCCTAGGTTAGATTCAGGCTCCTCAAGATCTTAGAAAGATTTTGATGTAGAAGGATCTTGGATTTGTTTCCCACTTCTCAAAGTGACAGCATAGGCATGTGCATTAGGGTTAGAAGGGTAAGGTGGGTTTTGCAAAATGGGTTGACCCTGGGTTGGGTTAGGGTTAACAAAACCTGGTGGGTGCTAGGGAGCAGGCTAAATTAGGTGCGCTTGTTGCTCCTGTGTGTTGTGTTGATTAACCCTACTGAAGTTTCTTGGGTTTGGGATAGGTTGGGGTGGTAGCATCCCGTGTTGTCTAGCATCTACTAGCTGGTCCAGTCACCTCATCAATTCTATCAATTGATTCATTTCTTCCTTATGTCTCAAATTCATCTCTCACATTTCTTTGAGGACCAGATTCAAATTAGAGGGCTAGTTTTCCTGAGTAGGTTGTGGTTGATATGTGCGTGGTTGTGTATACCTACTAGGTTGCCCATAAGTGTTTGGCTTAGTCAAGTTAGGACCCTAGGCGGATTTCTGACTTGACTAAGCAAAGTTAGGATGATTGTGCCATCCAGGGTTGCAAGTGTTTGAATAAGGCTCATTTCTAGTGTAACTCTGGAGTACATTCACATCCTCAGGATAACTAGGCATTGGGCTACCTAGTTCAGAATTCAAGGGCATCAAGGTCCCTCCTTGGTACCCAGAAAGAGATGGGTCCAAGCACAGTTGGCTCATAGGTGGAGCCATTGTTAGGTCATTAATGTTGTGCACTAATTCCTGACCTAGTGGGTTGGGGAATTGGTTGTGGGTTAATATAGGCACTCCTTGGGTAGGCATAGGATTTAATATGGATTGTGTACCTAAGGAATTCCTGCCCTTTAGAAGGTTATCCAGTTTCTTATCCAAATTCTCCACATTCTTTCCCACGAGTTCCACCTTATCTAATCGTTGTGCAATTAGCTCTAAATCAACCAAGTTTGAATTGTTGTTAACTTCATGAACTCCGTTTCTTGGTTGATTAGCTCTGTTAAAGGCGGAGATTGAGGCATTGTTGAGGGAATTTTCACTCATATTCTTAAACAATTGAAAGGCTCCCTCAACATCTCGACTCAAGAAATTGCCTCCACATGCCGCATCAACAAAATTCTTTAGATTATCACTCAACCCATAATAGAAAATATGGGCCAAGTGCCACTTCGGAATCCCATGATGAGGGCATTTCCTAGCTAAATCATTGAACCTCTCCCAAGCCTCATGTAGTTATTCCCCAGGGTTTTGCTTAAAGGTTGTTATGGCACATCTAAGGGCATTAGTTTTTCCTACGGGGAAGAATTTCTTTAGGAATGTGCTTCTTAAGTCTTCCCAAGTTAGGATTGGTTTACCAATTGTCCTCAACCAATGTGCAACTCTATCTTTCAAGGAGAATGAGAACATTTTCATCATTAGGGTGCCTTCATTCATGTTCCTAGGGCCAAAAGTTCTTCCTATGTGTAGGAGCTCTTCAAGTTGGTGGAAGGGGTCATTTGATTCACGACCATGGAAGTGGGGAATCAAGTTAATGATATGAGGTTTGTGTTCAAAATCTTCCCCATCCTGAGGTACCCTAACAAAGGGTTCAGGTTGGGCATTAGGAGGGTTATAAAAGTCATGGAGGGGATGGTCTGCCCATCCATTTTGGAGTCGAGTGATGGCCTGCACTATGACTTCCATCTGTCGGTCATGATGCTGGCCCTGCTTAGTGATCTGCCTTTGTAAGAGAGTCATAGGATCCAGATTTTGTTCATCGATCTCTTCTTCCTCGTGATGACTAGCCATTGCAGAGGGTTTAGATTTAGATCCTGGATAAATGTCTTCTCCTAGGATTTCTTTCTAATGGTGGTAGTAAATCAGGATTTTGAGATCTTCTACCTTGCCTGCACCAGAAGAATGTTTGTAGATGAGAGAGAAGACAGATGAGAGAAACCCTGCCCACTCAATGCAAGCAATCAAACTGGTCCTTAGAATGTCAACACTAATTAGGCCTGATCCTGGCTCCCTAAAACATGACTAGGTTAGATCAACCCTTGAATTACTTGGCTGGCCAGAAGGATGGGACCCCTTAGAACAACTCGCACGGCGGGACACCACTAAAGGTTAACGCGGTTACCGCACCAACCTTTCTTGTTACCAGTGGGTCCAAGTAGACAAGGCCTTGACCTTAGCCCAATCTAGTTTCAAGTCCCCAAGTCTATTAGTCCTGCCTAGGGCACGTCTACTTAATTTTAGGCTTGGGTTTGATGTGCTTTTGGAATATGATGAGCGTTAGGGGGTGTTTGCCCTTAAAGTTGATTTCAAAGATGTGAAGTGCGTAGGCAAAGGGTTCACAAGCAAATTTTTATGATGAAGTATCTTTTAAGATTCAATTGCTTGTGTTAGCGTGTTTTAGGGTTCACTTGATTAAATATTTTCAACCAAGGTTCTGATGAGGCACAAAAAGTTTTGCAAATCCCAATTTATTTGATAGATTTCCTTTAAGTATGGAAATGCAAGTGTGCTTTATCCTTAGTGTGAAACCCTAAGCACAGATTGTTCTAAATGATTCTTTTAGGTCCAAAATGATGAGTGGTGCGACCCAAGCAATACAATAAATTGATCTTCTTTCAGCACTAACTAGGCACTCATAAAATATTTTTTTCAAGAATTTTAATGCATGTTTTCTATTTTTTTTAGATTTAAACTATACTGGGGGTTTTGTAGTCTGTTTTGACCCCCAATTCGTGATCAGATAATTCGTTCAATTAAATGAGCAAAAAATATTTTTCTCATATTTTTATAAAATTCTTGACTTTCTCAAAAATTCAGTACGATAAATTTCACTTCAATCGGAGTTATATAAAAATTCCTATGATATTTTGAACTCTAGAAATCAGGAATAAAATATGTATTGATAATAGAACAGTGCATGAATTTTTAAATTTTTTTTATTATCTGATTGTCGTAAAATTGGGATATGTTGTTTTAGACTTTGAAATCTATGTCCAATAAATATTTGAGAATTTTTGGACATGCGGATCTTCAGGAATTGAATTTTTAAGATAAAGTTTTATTTCAGCTCGAAATCAAGAGAAATATTTTTTTCATTTATTTTTTGTTTTTAATAAGCAAACAAATTCTAACTAATCCTAGGGTTCAACCAAATCCTAAATATAACTAATCTAAACTATGGGTACTTACTTGAGGTTCGAATTCACACTTTCTCCATTATTGTGCTTGGTTCAGATTTCTTCGTTTCCTGCACACACGAAATCAACTAAAAATGTAGCGAGTTAGAAATCTTAAATATGCATCGAAAAGCTTCAAAAATTTTCGTTGCCTTCCTGGCAACGGTGCCAACTTGTTTGGCGTGTAATTAGAGTTTTAAAAGTTGTTTAGTTGTAGTATAGCACGAAAACATGTTGACAAATAAATTTATAAAACTCTGGTGAGTACTGGGTCGTTCGCAGGAAGGCAATCTCGATTTTTGCAGAAGCATTTCAATAAAACTAATTCTGACTAGATATATATATATGTATATATGTATAAAGCAGATATTCAGAGAATCAGAATTTTATTGCAATTAGATAAAGTTTTTCATAGTATAAAATGCTAATAGAGACAGATAGATAGATAGAAAGAGAGAGCAGAAAGTGGCAGAGAAACGACGTCGCTTGTGGGATGCTTGTGAGAGATACGGTAGCATCTCTGATCCAGAGCATCGGGACGGAGAATTGCAGAGAAGATGGTAGAAGAGATCTGGAGTTGATGGAAGAGAGAGATTCTAAGTTGATGCCTTCAACTAGGGGGCCTTGGGCCTTCCTTTATAGTTTTGATGGAGAGCAAAAAGGGTATTTTAACCCTTTATCTCATGAAACAACCCTTTGGCTAATTGAGTTTATTTTTGTGCCATTGGACTGTGATCGTCGATCTGGATTCATCCGTGGGGTTGGATTCTTCATCTAAGGCTTAGATCTTTGTCCTTTGGCTCCATCATCTGCGTTCTTCTATGGACTACACACGTTGCTCTGGTTGTCTGATTGGGACAATTTTGGAAGCATTGGACTTCCGTCGTCGGTCTGATCAGATCTGTTTGGTCTGATCTGACATCCGTGGCTTCGAATCATTTGCGATTAAAATCATTTCTTTTTTAGGTCATAAAATGATGATATTACCTATATGACTAACAAACTAACTAGTATGCGAATTACGATGCTTATGCATGCATTGACTCGAAGTTATGCTAGAATCTAGCTCAATTCAGGTGTTTTAGGTTGCATGATTGATGTGCAATCAATGCCTAGTTGAAGGCATTAAATTTAGCACGTGTTTATATTTCACGTTCTCTATGGAGCTGACTAGATTTCTCACGATGTTCAAGTGATATTCTGTTTACTCTGACCTTTTCATGTCTTTATTTTTACAATGAGGACATTTTATCATTTAGGCATGTGGGGGTGGATAATTAATTCCTGAGATCATTTTGTTAACTTCGTAGAATTTCTTTTAGTTTCTTATAAAAAGAATTGAAAATTCAAAAAGATAAAAAAAAATAGAAGAGAACTTAGGCATTTAGAAGTTAACTTTAGGAAATGATACGATAAGACCTAGATACTTAGATTCTTCAGGTCTTCGGGCTTGATTAGCCCTGGTGTCCACTCGAATGTGGACTT
Organism: Thalassia testudinum; assembly: GCA_037157565.1. Lineage (NCBI taxonomy): Eukaryota > Viridiplantae > Streptophyta > Magnoliopsida > Alismatales > Hydrocharitaceae > Thalassia > Thalassia testudinum. Next base: position 85,424,038 of record JAZHRO010000056.1, on the reverse strand, counting down.
AGTCTCGAGTCCTCGCCAATTAAAATTTATTTGGTAAATAAATTGGAAAGATAAGTATGCGACTTATCAACCTACCCTCTGATTTAGGGGGACTTTAATCCTAAGCATCTACACACTTTTTTGCACTGACTCACTTTTTGGTGATGTCTTCGAAAATTGGGTAGCTAATGAACTATCTAGGGTGATATGGCTGACAAGTTGTTGGTGGTAACAGCTCATTGGCCGGTTGTCCAGAGCCCAGCCATAAGACCATTTTCGTTGTATTGCCTTTAGGTAACTCTTAGATCTGGGAAGCCATCTACTAGAAAAAAAAAGAAAAGAAGAATAAAAATAGAAAAACGAGAATAAAAAAAATAAACAAGACCACACTTCATCGCATGAGTATGGCTGGCAAGTTGCCGTGGGTAACAGTCCATTGGCTAGTTGCCTATAGACTCATAAAAATGCACAATAATTTCCAAAACACTTAGGGAAGAAGCGGGGAAGTAGAATTAATCGAGGAGATATACACTGGGTTCACCTTTGTGTTGACCCATAAATAAATGAAGTAAGGAGAAAGCTACCGTTCGAAAAGATAAACCTCTAGGCAAGGTCACCTAGGGTCGTAAAAATTCGAAGTCCGTTTTAACGGCCGCCTAGTAAGTCCTTCACTCTTTTCACTATATGCTTAGCACTTGGAGTCCTTTTCGAGTCTTGGACGGGTCGGGTAGCCGTAAAAAGTTATCCCGGAACTCTCAAACTTGAAAAGTACAAAAAATTATAAAAAAAGAAAAAAAGGAAAAAAAAGTGTGTCTTCCCTTTTCGAATAAAGCAAGGACTTGGGCGGTCTGCATTCTAGCAGACACCTGGGTCTTATTGAGCTTTCGTTGTTTAAGACCTTAGTTGAAAATTTCTATTGTTAATAAACAACTTAGGCCTAAGCGATCTAATCCTAATTCTATTTTTATACATCGCATGTAGTTTAATTTTGTTAGGGACTAGCGAAAGATAGGCATGGGGGTATGATGTAGACATAATTATTGAGGGTAAAATGCCTAATCATGCATGTTCCTAGGCATATATTTTCATTTCATGTTATAAATATTGCATAGCATGCATTATTTTGCATTTAGAGTAGTTGTATATATTTTAGGTTAATTAGGTCCTTTTTATGGTCAGGAGAGAAGAAGATTTGGTTCAGGGTCTTGAATGGACGATCAGATTGACAGAGGGTGATTCTCTCGCGTGTTTTGAAAATAGAGATCTCGTTGTAGTATAGTGCACGAAAACGCTTGTCAAAAATAATTTCTAAAGATAACGAGACTTGAGTCTCGGTCGTTCGTCTCTGGGAGGCGTTTATGAAAATGCAGATTTGAAATCGATCTCTCTTGCTCTACTTATTCAAAATCGCATGTCGATTTATGCTAAGTTCGTATTTATGCACGACACGCGTAGTTGCCAGAGTATCAGAAATTAAAACATGTAACTTCAATCACACAAAAATATTGCAACAAGGCTCATGGTGATTTTCACAAATAGATATATATAGAAAAAGATTTTCATTGATTCATGATGGTGTTTGCAATATAAAGCTCATGGAAAGCCTGTGGAGGAATGCTTGAAAACATAAATCTAGCTAGTAGAAAACGATTACATACATGAATCTAAGGGGGGATTATGCATGCATCATTGGAGGAGAATATAGAGCTACACTACTAAGCAGTAAATAAATTAGTAAAACTATGAAGAGCTATAATCTAATCTATCAGAACTAAGGGCATTCAGAGGTGGGCTCCGATGGCCTTTGAGTTGGTTGAGAGGAGGGGCGGCCAATGGTGCTTAAGCTGGCCCTTAGAGAGAGGTTGAGGAGGTGATCCAACATCTTGGCATGGAGATGGTGGTGGCCATGGTGAAGCTACTCGTGAAGGTGGAGTGGAGGTGGAATGAAGCTAAGCTAAAATGGAGCCAAGAGTGGATGGGTGCAAATGGCCACCCCTTAGGTCTTTTTATAGACCTAAGGGAAGTTCTCTAGAGAATTATGGAATTATCTAGAGAGGACTATGGTGGGAGCTCGTGGGAGAGTGAGAGAGAGGATGGATGGTGGTTTTTATATCCACCAAATGTGGATCTGAGAATTGAATGGCTCTTGCTTGCTAATTTTAGTAACTAAGGCAACAACACATGGTAGAAAGTTCTAGAGAACTCTAGGCTAGTTATTTTCATGTGGATGGTGTGTGTGGGTGTGTGTGGGTGTGTGTGGGTCGAAACTTAGGTGGCTAGGTTGATTAGGTTAGGTTCTAGTGTGTTTAGGTCAAGGTAGGTCTCAAATTAGGGTTGCAAACCATAATTCATTAAGGTAAAATGCAATTAAACTTGATACAAGTTTAATTGGATGTGTGGAAACCTAATTGAGAGTGAAATAACTCAATTAAGTCAGGTCTAGGTCAATTGGACTCTCACTGAGTCCAATTGGATAGTGTGTGTTGAGATTAGGGTTCAATTGGACTCAATGAGTTCAATTGAATAAGCTGATGAAATTGACTAAGATCCAAGTCAATTAGGTTTAGTGAGGACCTAATTAGATCCTTAGGGAGGTCTAGAGGTGATGTACTAGGGTTAGGGTGCCTTAATTTAGGTTCCTAGGGGGTTAGAATTGGGTTTAGGGAGCTAGAGATCCAAGATCAAGGCTTGAATCTCAAAATAGGGTCTAGAGGGCAGTTCTGGATGTCCAATAAAAGTGTCAGATGACTTATAGTGAAAAAACAGAAGTCCAGACTTCAAGTCTGGACGTCTAATCAGAGTCAAGAGGGATTCTAGGTTCTATCTTGATTATTCTGCAGAAATTGGACGTTTGACCAAGTGTCTGGACGTCTAATCAGAGTCAAGAGGGATTCTAGGTTCTGTCTTGGGTATTCTGCAGAAATTGGACATCTGACCAAGTGTCTAGACGTCTAATAACACTACAAAAGTGGGTTTAAGGTGTGCAGGAGTTGGCTAAGGGTTTTGGATGCCCTATAACTCATCTGGACGTCCAAATAGAGGCTAGAATTAGGGTTTTAAGGTTTCCTAGGGTGCAGTGACCTAATCTAAGGGTGGATAAGGCTTGGGGAGGCTTCTAGGCTATCCTAGGGCTAGGATGGACCTAGTTCTTCACAATTTTTTTCTTTATTCCTACTTAATAGAATAGCATACCTTAACTCCCTTACATTATTATCTACTGCATCTAATCCAGGTTTTCCACTCCAACTCTGCTGCAACACCAGTTATTCTTTATTCTTCAGATCCAGCTTTAGATCCAGCTTTAGATCCAGCTTTAGATCCAGCTTTAGATCTAGCTTCTGATTAGCTTATTGCCTGCAATTGACATAATGCACATAATCAGTATATTATAGCATTATTTTATGCATTGCTAAAAGAAAGCTGTAAAGGTGCTAGTAATGCTTATGCATGCATGAATTACCCTAACTTATGCTAAGTCCTAGCCTAATTTAGGTCAATTAAGACCTATGATTTCTGCGCAATCATACCTTCATGCCTAAATCTTACTAGTCCCTAGCAAATGTGAGACTAAGTTATTCACAGAAGGGTCCCTATAGGATTTATTATTTTTTCAAGTGTACGCCTAGAGATTTTTCTCCTTTTTGTTTTCATCCTATGCTCTAGAAATCCAGACAATCACGAAAGTATAGATATGTAGCTTTTGTAATGGATTCGAGTGAAAAACTAATTCACCTCTAATGTTTGTACTTGAACCCTAGTAAGAATTCTAGCAGGATAGGCGGACTTTTTCCCTCAGGGTATTCATGATATTCTATGAATTCCACCTGGCTTTGAGCTCAGGTAGAGAATGTCTAAGGGATACTGGTGTTTATTTGGTGGCTCACTCTCAGTTGGTGCTACATAGAGATTAGTACTTCAGAATCTAGATTCCCAAATTATTAAGTAACTCAACTCAGAGAAAGACGAGAAAAACTATGCTCTTTTCTGGTTCCTTTGAATTCATTCTCTCTTACTCTCTCTATTATTTTTTTCTTAAAGCTCATAATCTCACCAGATTCTCACGTATGATCCGTATTGGCGGTCTCACTTGGCATTAACACTTTAATTGAGTTCTCATAACCTTAACACTAAGTAGGAATTCCTTAGCCAATATTCGGGTGGTCAGAAGCACAGAAAGATAGGTTAAGGCCCTATTTGGTGGATCTCAAATTTATTTGGTGGTATTACCTCAATGCAACTAAAATAAACACTAAATATTCACACACTCTTTTTCTTTCTTGCTTTTTCTTCTTTTTCTAAATTTCTTTCTCATTTTTTTTCTTTTTTTTCTTTTTCTTTCAACACAGCACAAGCTAGCATACATTCATGAACTTTATTGAGGAGGCATTATTAGGGATTGGTGGTACTCAAGAGACATTGGATGGCTTATTTGGTGGAAGTACCAACTCATGACACTAGGAGAGACGGATAGGATGGTGTATTTCTGACCTTGACGTCATTACCCTCCTTCAACCGAGGATTCCGTAAAGAATGATCGTAACCATCCACCTTAGTCCTAGTTTTATGAAAACTCACTCTCTGCGTATTTGCCTTATTTGGTGGCTCTCAAAATTTTGCACAAAAATGTATACGTAGGAACCAAGAGCGAAAACTATGCTTAATCTCTAAGTATCATCACCTAATTATCTAGGATTCCAGATTCCTTGCACTAATCTTAGAGCGCTGGTACTCTCTATTCTCATCTCACACTATTTGGTGGATTTTTGGAAGAAAATCTGCCTGACTCCCAAAACACTGTCCAAGGGTTCAGGAAAAGAAGCACTGCTTCTTGTCGAATGACTAAAGACATTTATCAGCCTTCACCATGAATCCATTGCAAATTCTACGTGTGTGTGAAAAATTGTATTGGATTCTAGATTATTGGAATCAACTAGAGGATAAAATCCCTAATGCATTCTCTTAATAAGATAATCTTATTCATGGATGCACTATGTATATATGCTATAAACAGGTAACCTCTTATATTCGTACTTCATGAAATTTCCCTTTCGGGTTACATTCAGCTTGACCCTAAATTTAGAACAAAAGGGAGGTGGAGTCAGTTGTTCTTTTATTTAGAGACCTAAAGTACGTTTGACATGCGGCTCTGAGGTTTTCCTAAATGTTGGTATAAGAATTTTTAGTTTTGTCGTATCTACCCCCCATGCCTAAGTTCTTGCATTTCCTCATGCATGAATATAAAAGAAAATAAATACAGTAGGGAGTAAGTGGGTAGAGATCACCTGGAATTGCTCCTGAAATTTTAACGTTCAGCACTGGTCAACTTGACAGTATGTAATATGCAAGAGAAATATGCTTAAAAGAAAAATATGCTATGTATAAAAATGGTTATGTATAGATGATGGTAGAATGTGGGATATGCTATCTACACGTGCTAAGTTTAATGCCTTCAGCTAGGTGAGAACTTACTCAGATATCCTCAATAAGATGATTGAGTTCGTTAGCTAGAGGAGGTTCCTGGGCCATGAATGGCTTGAGGTGCTAGCCATTTACCGTAGATACATGCCCAGATTTTGGGTCCTTGATTTCGATCACCCCATTAGGATATGGGTGAATCACAACATATGGGCCAGTCCACTTGGACTTGAGCTTCCCTGAAAAAAGCTTCAGTGGCGAATCAAACAACCGGACTTACTGGTTGGGCGTGAATGCTTTCCTCCGGATGTGGCGGTCATGAAAGGCCTTGGTCTTTTACTTGTATATCAATGCGTTCTCATAAGCCTCCCGTCGGATTTCTTCTAATTCGCTGAGCTAGAGTTTCCGTTCTTGACCTCCCGCATCAAGGTCAAGGTTACATTTTCTCACCACCCAAAAGTCGCAGTGTTGCAGCTCTACAGGAAGATGGCAGGACTTGCCATATACCATACGATATGGTGACATTCCGAGTGGGGCCTTGTACGCGGTCTGATATGCCCAGAGTGCATCAACTAATTTATCAGACTAGTCCTTCCTATCTGGTCTAACCGTCTTCTGAAGAATTAGCTTGATCTGATGGTTGACACTTCAGCCTACCCATTGGTCTGCGGGTGATACAGGGTGGCTATACGGTGATGTACCCCGTATTTCTTTAATAATGACCTAAAGTGGGTGTGGATGAAGTGGCTTCCCCCGACGCTAATCAGAGCGTGAGGTATTCCGAATCTCGCGAAGATGTATTCCCGTACGAAAGAAATGACGATCTTATGATCAGTCCGTCTTGCCGGGATGGCCTCATCCCACTTTGAGACATAGTCAACAGCTAGTAATATGTACTCGAAGCCATGCAAGTTCGGAAAAGGGCCAATAAAATTGGTGCCCCAGATGTCGAACACTTCTACAACCATGATGGGCTGGAGTGGCATCATGTCTTTCTTGGTCATAGAACTAACTGACTGGCATCGTTTACAGTGCTAGGTGTATTCATGTGTATCTTCGAAAATAGTTGGCCAGAAAAATCCTGATTGCAAAATTTTTGCAGCTGTTTTCCATCCCGAGAAATGACCACCATAAGCATCGTTGTGGCAAAAAGATAACACACTGGGGATCTCAGAATCTGGGATGCATCTTCGAATAATCTGATCCGCTCCAATGCGGAAGAGCAGTGGGTCATCCCAGAGGTATAATTTGGCCTCCGCAGTAAATTTGAGTTTCTGGTCCTTGGATAGGTTCGTGGGAATCTTACTTGCAGCAAGATAGTTTGCAATATTCGCATACCAGGGGAACTTAATAGAGTGAACTGCCAAAAGGGATTCATCCGGAAATTGGTCATGGATAGGTAGGGAATAAGGAATGTGGGCTGGGTCCAGTCTAGATGGGTGATCCGCCACAACATTCTGCTTTCCAACTTTGTCACAGATTTCAATATCAATTCTTGCAATAGAAGGATCCATCTGATGAGCCAGGGTTTGGCATCCTTCTTTGCCAACAAATGCCGGAAGGTGGAGTGGTTAGTGAAGATGATAACTTTGGGCCCTAATAGATAAGATCTGAATTTCTCCAACCCAAATAATACTGCTAGCAGTTCTTTTTCGGTGATAGTATAATTGTGCTGAGCCTCATTCAACACCTTGTTAGCATACTATATAGCAAAAGGTTGTTTCTCCCGACGCTGGCCTAAAACAACACCAACGGCGAAATCAGAAGCGTCGCACATCATCTCAAAATCAAGTGACCAGTTGGGTGGTTGGAGAATCAGGGAATCAGAGACAGCGCTTCGTAAAGTCTGGAAGGCGCTGAGACACGAGGTGTTGAATTCGAATGGGGCATCGGCAACAAGGAGATTCGTCAAAGGTCGTGCAATTTTTGAGAAATCACGTATAAATCTCTGATAGAAGCTGATGTGACCCAAGAATGATCTGATCTGCTTGACTGAGCTAGGTGGTGGTAAGTGGGAAATAATCTTAGATTTAGCTCGATCAACCTTGAGTCCATTTTTAGAGATCCTGTGCCCTAGTACTATGCCATCCCTCACCATGAAATGACTTTTCTCCAAGGATAGTACTAGGTTTACCTCAATACACCATTTTAGGATTTTGGTGAGGTTATCAAGAAAAGATGCAAAATCATCTCCAAAAATGGAGAAGTCATCCATGAACGCCTCCACATAGTCCCAATCTTGTTAGAGAAGATGGCCATCATACAACACTGAAATGTTGCTGGTGCATTGCAAAGGCTAAAGGACATCCACTTGAAAGCGAATGTTCCAAAGGGGCATGTGAATGTGATCTTGTCTTGATCTTCTGGGCTAATTGCTACTTGATTATACTTGGAGTATCCATCCAGAAGGCAAAAGAAACTACGTTCGGCTAACTGTTCCAAGATTTGATCAATGAAAGGCAAAGGAAAGTGATCCTTCTGGGTAGCTGTGTTCAGTTTCCTATGTCGCAGTGCGAGTCGGGATGGATTCGCCTTGATCATTTTTCACTATGGTGAGTTCTGCTTTCTTGGGCACTATCTGGATCGGACTCACCCATTGGCTGTTAGAGATTGGGTATACAATACCTGCATCCAGCCATTTGATGATCTCCTTCTTAACAACCTCTAGCATATTCAGGTTTAGCCATCTTTGAGGTTGTCTCGAAGGTTTCACCCCCTCATCCATGTAAATGTGATGGGTGCAATATGAGGGGTGAATACCATGAAGATCAGCAATGCTCCACCCTATAGCAGCCCTATGGTCTTGTAAAACTGAAATCAGTTGATGCTCCTGTTCTTGGGTTAAGTGAGCACTAATAATGATTGGGTATGTCTTACTTTCACCCAAGAACACATACTTAAGTGAGTCAGGTAAGGGCTTCAATTCAATCATGGGTGGGTCAGAGTCATAAATGGGAATAGGAAGAGCAGAATTGAAGGTGGGAATCTGATGATTCGGATGCACGTGAATTCCTGCTGATTAGGTACCTGTGAGATAATCGGTTGTGACTGCATTAACGGGAAAACTGTTAGCTGTGGTCACGTCTTCTTGTAACCACAGGGGCGATCCAGTAGTGTACGGATCAGGATAGCTAGATTCAGGGGTGCTGTGGTCAGAAACACACCCTAAATAATTGGATCCATGGGGAGATATGTGCAGTGCAGTTGTCTCAGTCCCGTGTGGATCGAGGTCCAAGAACCCTGATAGTGCAGGCGAATGAGACATTGGGTCGTCACAAAGGAGCCCAATGTTACCACACTATGGTGAATCTTCGTCTTCATCATCGTACTCTATGCGATCACAATCAAAATTTCTTGATGCCCTGAATATGTCAAGTCGAAGTCGCTCATTACCTAGGGCTATCTCCATACACCCGGATGCACAATCAATGTTTGCTCAGGCTGTCGCTAGAAATGGGTGACCCAAAATGATTGGTGCATCTCAGAGATTAGGAGGAACCTCCATATCGAGAACGAAAAATTCTGCGAAAGCAAAATCCACGGACTTTTACGATCACGTTCTCAACCACCCCCCTCGATGTTTTTACTGATCTATCAGCCAGCTGAATTGTGACCGAGGTTGGCTTTAACTCCCCAAATCGAAATTGATCAAATACGGTAATGGGAGTCAGGTTGATGGACGAACCCAGATCTAGAAGGGCCTGATCAAATGGAGAATCCTGCAAGAAGCAGGATATGAGTGGGGTACTAGGGTCTTTCTTTTTCGACAGTAAGTCGGCTAGAATCACGCGCTAGCCTCTTATGACAGTACTGCTTGTCGTCCAATTATAGGCTGTCGCTTCGGGGTACAATAGTCCTTGAAACCTAACGACAACGGGGATGTGATCAATTGCCTCGAGGAGAGGGACCTGAATATGTACTTCCTTGAACATTGATTTCAGGTCCTCAAAATTTCGTGTGTCCTTCCGTACTACATTTCGCGTCAGAGCCTCAGGAAAAGGGACGGGAATCTCAGGGTCAAGTGGCCTCTTACCCTTATCTACCATAGGTGACTCTTGAGATGAAGGATTCGAACCTACCTACGGCGAAGGGTGAGAAAAATCAGGACCTGCCTGGCTATTTGGTGGGTCGAATGTCTTCCTTCCACTCCTCAATGAGACAGCATTTGCATTGGCTTGCTATCCATGAGTTGGTGGGGGAGCGAAAGGGGCAGATTATGCGGGGTTCTGCATCAAAGGCGGCTGGCCTTAAGCGTAACCAGGTGGTGTAGGAGGCACCTATAATATGGAGTGTGCCTATCCCTATGGTGCCTGAAACCTAGGTGGGGCACCTTGGTTCTGCACATACCGAGGGTTCAGGATAGGTTGGGAGGGCAAGGCTCCCTGAGTCCTATGCTCCTACAACAGCTAGTTCTGCGTGTTCTGTATAGTCTGTATCTGGTCAGCCATCACCTTCATTATCTGCAAGCTATCCTGCGTAGACTTCCTCTTCGATTCTTGCAACTCCTCTTTCAGTGCCTCTAGAGGGTCAGCCCACTTTGGAGGGTGACTGGCAGCTTGGTGCAGCGGCTGGTATATAGAACGGGGTTGCTGCTACTGAGACGGGAATGGCTGCTGCCTAGGGTATGTGTTTTGCGCATTCCGTATTGCCTGGTCTGGTAGTGTAGGTCTTGATGTGGTCTCTATGAGTTACCAGACCAGGAGAAGTTCGGATGCTGGCACCAACTAGGGTTATACGTCTCTAAGTACGGGTTATTACTCCTGTATCCTTGAACAACACTGACATCTTCGTAGGCCGAAGATGTCTGAGACGTATATCCATTAAGGGGATATGTATTATAGTCAGCGGGTGGTGCATGGCCCTGGTCATATGGTGCCAGATCGGGATTGTTTATGGGATCCTGATATGTAGGATCTCGTAATTAAGGAGAGGATGCATCCCGAGTGAGTAGATTAACTCAAGCAGGAGGGGCTCAGGGTGCATAGGAGGGTCTTGGAGCAGCAGAGTTCAAATCAGATTGACCCTGATTAATTTGGTCAATCTTTTTTTCGATCAGGTTCATGCTATCTAGCTGCTTGACGATGATATCCATGTCAACTCGAATAAACTCGGTGTGAGCCTCATGGACACCAACCCGCTGCTGACCAGGCCACTGGAACTGGTTCATGGACGCAGCATCATCGAGTTCTCTGCCAAAGATTCGAACAACTCAAATGCATTGTTCTCGTCTTTCGCGAGGAAATTCTTGCCATTAAATGCATCAGCCAGATACCGATGTGTGTCATCCAGCTCATGGTAAAAGATCTGAGCTAGGTGCCATCTGGGTACACCATGGTGCTGGCATTTCCGGAGAAGGTCGTGAAATCGGTCCCAGGAGTCATGTAACTTCTCCCCAGCTCCTTGGGAGAAAGTCGTGATCGCACGCCTCATCGCATTCGTTCGATCGATTAGTAAGAACTTTTGCAAGAATTCACGTTGTAATTTCGGCCAAGTTCCAATCAGCTTCCTAATGGTCTTGAACCAGTATGAAGCTTTATCCCTCGGAGAAAATGGGAAAAGCTTCATCAGAACAATCCCAAGATCAACGTTCCTGGGTCGAATTGTCTCTGCGAGTCAACTCAGGTCCTCTAAGTGCTAGAATGGATCTTCGCTTGAGTTTCCATAGAAATGACTATTGATCAAACCAATCACATTAAGCTTGAGCTCAAACGCATCTCCGCCTACGGGAATCAGGACTAAGGGTGCGACGATCGGTGCAGCTGGATCATAGAAATCTCGAAGTTGTTCTCCTTGTGGTGGATGCTGCATTCTCTCAAGCGTTGTCAATATACGGTCCATGCTCTGCTGATGCCGCTCCTTTGATTCAACCACCCGGGCCTCCAGACGAGCCATCGAGTCCAGATTACCTGCATCTTGACCCGGTCTAGGTCCAGGTCCAGGATTAGGGTTAGCCATCTCGGCTAAGGGAGTAGAAGTAGGGGGAGAAGATGGTCCTGGTGAGGTGATTGGCCTCCTTGGGAGCGGCTCCCAAGGTTTAACCAGTCGAGGTTTGAGTGACCTCCTTCCTTGCATACACCACCCAACCCCTGGGTTAGTGTAGCCAAGCCAGACAAGGGTAAGGCCCTGTCAATCAGATGGTCCTCAAGATCGGATGACCAGATTTTTTGTTTTAAGTTCGAATTCTTGAAGAAAAATTCGTCGTGCAACCGACTGAAAGTGATTCCCTCCTTTCAAGCTAACCCAGCCAGTCTGGTTACAAGGGGACTAAAAGGAAGGTTCCTCCTTTGGCACACACCTCCGATTTTGTTACCCCCGAGTCACGGCCATTTGACACTCCCCCGTAGACTTAGTCACCATGTTCGACAAGAAAGGTTGAATCCACCTAGTAGTACGACAACGAATTCAGGTTTGCTTACATGTTTTAAAATTAATTTGAGCCTGTTTTTTTCAGTTGGGGTTTGTGGTGAGTGGCCCGCAAGGTGACCAAGCTCACCGACTAAACACTAGACTTGTCTAAGTCTAGGTTAGCCCAAATGTGGTCTGTAGAATGTAACCCTAAAGGTATAACCTAGGGTTCATGCAATTTTAGGTTTTTTTCTTTGTGATTTCAGCAGACCAATGAAACACAAATGAGTCTTTGGACAAAATTTGAATCCAAATAAATTGAAATTTTGCAAGTAGATTCCTTTTTCAATTATCTTTTCAAAGAATATTTTTTTGTGATTTTTACTATTTCAACCGAATTTCTAGGAATTTTTGAATGTTAGGGGGTCAGAACTGGAACTGTGACCCCTAATCGATTTTTCAAATTGAAATAGTATCAAATGATCTTAAAAAATTCAGGAAAAATATGGGAATTAAGACCAATGAAATCAACTTTCAAATCACACCATTTTTAGTCAAAATAGGTTCGTAGATTGCTCGAAATTGCTTTTTGAATTTTGAAAAATTTCAAATCTGAGTCTGTCTAACCCCCTTGCACTTCGCAAGGTTTTAAAAATTTTGTGCTTGGAATTATTTCAAATGAATGGTGCCGCTTGAAAGATGGCTTGAAAATGAAGGTATAACGTAAATTTTGAAATTTTTCGTTCATTAATTTTTCGGCAATTGAATTTTTAAGTTAAAATTTGAAGCCCGGCCGAAAATCAGAGGGTGGTGGGGAAGCTTTTGAAAAGGTGTTTGAATTTGAAATTCAAACTTTTCACCAAAATGATTTTTTTTCTTAATTTCTTTCAAAATATTTTCAAATTTTCTTTTTTCTTTCTTGGCTTTTTTTTTCAAAACTAACTAACTAATCCTAAGATTCAAAAAGGAAACCTATTCTAACTACCTAATTCTTTTTTATTTTCTTTTTCACGAAAATAAATAGGTTTTTTTTTTCAAATGAAATTGCTAGAAAGAAATCTAACCTGTGGTTCAAATCAAACCTAGACTAAGAAAGATGTGATGTGCACCTAGTACTTTTTTTCTCGCGCTCGTTGTGTGCGTAGATCCTATTTTTTCCTATTTTCCTGCACATCAAAAGACAAGCAGAGGAAGATTTATCAATGATAATTCCATGGATCGAAATAAAAAATGACGTTGCCTCCCTGGCAATGGTTCCATTTCACAGAGGGCGATTCTCGTGCATATTTTGAAAATAGAGATCTCGTCGTAGTATAGTGCACGAAAATGCTCGTCAAAAATAATTTCTAAAGATAACGAGACTTGAGTCTCGGTCGTTCATCTCTAGGAGACATTTATGGAAATGCAGATTTGAAATCGATCTCTCTTGCTCTACTTATTCAAAATGTCATGTCGATTTATGCTAAGTTCGTATTTATGCATGACATACTTAGTTGCCAGAGTATCAGAAATTAAAACATGTAACTTCAATCACACAAAAATATTGCAACAAGGCTCATGGTGATTTTCACAAATAGATATATATAGAAAAAGATTTTCATTGATTCTTGATGGTGTTTGCAACATAAAGCTCATGGAAAGCTTATAGAGGAATGCTTGAAAACATAAATCTAGCTAGCAAAAAATGATTGCATACATGAATCTAAGAGGGGGTTATGCATGCATCATTGGGAGAGAATATAGAGCTACACTACTAAGCAGTAAATAAAGTGGTAAAACTATGAATAACTATAATCTAATCTATCAGAACTAAGGGCATTCAAAGGTGGGCTCCGATGGCCTTTGACTTGGTTGAGAGGAGAAGGAGGGGCGACCAATGGTACTTAGGCTGGTCCTTAGAGAGAGGTTGAGGAGGTGATCCGACATCTTGGCATGGAGATGGTGGTGGACATGGTGTAGCTACTTGTGAAGGTGGAGTGGAGGTGGAATGAAGCTAAGCTAAAATGGAGCTAAGAGTGGATGGTGCAAATGGCCACCCCTTAGGTTTTTTTATAGACCTAAGGGAAGCTCTCTAGAGAATTATGGAATTCTCTATAGAGGCCTATGGTAGGAGCTTGTGGGAGAGTAAGAGAGAGGATGGATGGTGGTTTTTAGATCCACCAAATGTGGATCTAAAAATTGGATGGCTCTTGGTTGCTAATTTTAACAACTAAGGCAACAACACATGGTAGAAAGTTCTAGAGAACTCTAGGCTAGTTATTTTCGTGTGGATGGTGTGTGTGGGTGTGTGTGGGTCGAAACTTAGGTGGATAGGTTGATTAGGTTAGGTTCTAGTGGGTTTAGGTCAAGGTAGGTCTCAAATTAGGGTTGCAAACCATAATTCATTAAGGTAAAATGCAATTAAACTTGATACAAGTTTAATTGGATGTGTGGAAACCTAATTGAGAGTGAAATAGTTCAATTAAGTCAGGTATAGGTTAATTGGACTCTCACTGAGTCCAATTGGACAGTGTGTGCTGAGATTAGGGCTCAATTGGACTCAATGAATCCAATTGAATAAGCTGATGGAATTGACTAAGATCCAAGTCAATTAGGTTTAGTGAGGACCTAATTAGATCCTTAGGGAGGTCTAGAGGTGATGTACTAGGGTTAGGGTGCCTTAATTTAGGTTCCTAGGGGGTTAGAATTGGGTTTAGGGAGCTAGAGATCCAAGATCATGGCTTGAATCTCAAAACAGGGTCTGGAGGGCAGTTCTGGATGTCCAATAAAAGTGTTAGATGACATATAGTGAAAAAACAGAAGTCCAGACTTCAAGTCTGGATGTCTAATCAGAGTCAAGAGGGATTCTAGGTTCTATCTTGATTATTCTGCAGAAATTGGATGTTTGACCAAGTGTCTGGACGTCTAATCAGAGTCAGGAGGGATTCTAGGTTTTGTCTTGGGTATTCTATAGAAATTGGACATTTGACCAAGTGTCTGGACGTCTAATAACACTACAAAAGTGGGTTTAAGGTGTGCGGGAGTTGGCTAAGGGTTCTAGATGTCCTATAACTCATTTGGACGTCCAAATAGAGGCTAGAATTAGGGTTTTAAGGTTTCCTAGGGTGCGGTGACCTAATATAAGGGTGGCTAAGGCTTGGGGATGCTTCTAGGCTATCCTAGGGCTAGGATGGACCTAAGTTCTTCACAATTTTTTTCTTTATTCCTACTTAATAGAATAACATACCTTAACTCCCTTACATTATTATCTACTGCATCTAATCTAGGTCTTCCACTCCAACTCTGCTGCAACACCAGTTATTCTTTATTCTTCAGATCTAGCTTTAGATCCAGCTTCAGATCTTGCTTCCGATTAGCTTATTACCTGCAATTGACATAATGCACATAATCAGTATATTATAGCATTATTTTATGCATTGCTAAATGAAAGCAGTAAAGGTGCTAGTAATGCTTATGCATGCATGAATTATCCTAACTTATGCTAAGTCCTAGCCTAATTTAGGTCAATTAAGACCTATGATTGCTGTGCAATCATACCTTCATGCCTAAATCTTGCTAGTCCCTAGCAAATGTGAGACTAAATTATTCACAGAAGGGTCCCTAAGGGATTGATTATTTTTTCAAGTGTATGCCTAGAGATTTTTCTCCTTTTTGTTTTCATCCTAGAAATCCAGACAATCACGAAAGTATAGCTATGTAGCTTTTGTAACGGATTCGAGTGAAAAACTAATTCACCTCTAAAGTTTGTACTTGACTCCTAGTAAAAATTCTAGCGGGATAGGCGGACTTTTTCCCTCAGGGTATTTAAGATATTCTATGAATTCCACCCGACTTTAAGCTCAGCTAGAGAATGTCTAAGGGATACTGGTGTTTATTTGGTGGCTCTCTCTCAGTTGGTGCTACATAGAGATTAGTACTTCAGAATCCCTATCTGAACTTAAAAAGGTATCCCTATCTGGTAGAGGCTCAGGTTCTAAGCTAGTAGGGCAGACCCAATTGAAACCCCACTTGTCCAACTCCTCAGTTTCTGTATCGTAAATTAGCATGACTTCTGAAAAATCGATTAGTTCCTCTGAGGATGTTGGCGAGGGATATTCATCAAATAGAGGCCCAAAATCATATTCTTCATTGAAAGATTGATCTTCCTCATATGGGGCCTTAAAATCTTCAAAATAAGTTTCAGATCTAGATTCTGGGATTTGGATGTGGGTTGAATCACTAGAATCTTGGTCGGAATAACCTTCGAGGGTCACCTTATCAGAATAAGGGACGGAATTTACACCCTTGAGAGGTTTAGTTCTACTCTCATTATTGCAGGAGTTTTGGGATTCTAGAATGGGTTCAACATGGTGTTTTCCTGCATTTGGAGCTTCCCAACCTTCTTCAATATCAAGCACATTATACTCCATCTGGGTTAGGAATCCACAACCATTTTGTGCCTCAAACCCGAGATCAGATTGATCCTCGATGTTGTCCCAAGATGGTTCATCCTCTATTTGTGGTATATACGGGTACTTCTGGTCGATAATTTATTTTACTAATCGCATTATCTCTTCCTGTTTTTCAAGACTATCTTGGTGTTGCTTCCAAAGTCGAGGATTTGTCATACGTTGAAGGTTTTCAAGATTGTGCAGTTTTTCTATCTCAATGTATCTAGTGATGAGCAAATCACGGGTTGATCCTTTTGTGGCTTCTGCCAATAGTACTTGGGCACAAGTTATGATAAAGGTTGTGGTTGTTGGGACATCAACCTGAATGTTTCCTATTGGTGTTGAGGTTTCTTCTTTTTCATAGAATTTCAGGGCATCCTCAATCATTCTATCTCTCATGGATCTTCGATATTCAGGTTTCTTGAATGGTAGTCCTTAGTGGTTTGGCTGCATATTTGGATCAGGTGGTGGAATTAAGATGTAGAATCTGAGTTTGAATCAAGATGTAGAATCAAGTTATGAAGCGATTAGATTTGAGTAATGAGTCCCACTGAAAATGTGTGTGTGTGCTCTAAAGAGAAAATATGAGAGATTGGAGATGTTTTTGACCTAATCAAGACACCCAAAAACGTTTGGATGACTATGGAGGTTCGGGGCGGATGGTACCCCTGGATCAGAAGATCGTCCACCTGAGAATTACCTGGGCAGCCAGAGAGGGAGAGTCCCGCAAAGACCCCTACACGGTAGAGCGTCCCCATAGGTTATAGGGTTTCCCCCACCCGACCTCTCTTGTCACTGAGATTCCAGGTAGACCAGAATGCGGACCTTGACCTCTTAAGTCTACCAATTTTATTTCAAAGGTGCTTTAGGGTTCTCACTTGAACTTAGATAGTTTGATGTTGTGACCTAATTTAGAGGTTGGTTGACCCAAGGGGTCAACTTCACCTGACTTGTCCTATAGATGGCAGAATGATTCTAGGTTGGGACCTAGAGATCACCCTGATTTGACTCCCAGTTTATTAGGTCCAAGATTTTAAGATTCAAGTGATCTTAGAGCTCAACATTTCTTAGGGTTTGTCTTGTTTAGCTCTTTTCAATCAAGGGCTTGGGTAGCACATTGATGCGGGAGGGTTTATTTCCTTTTATACAGGCATGTGTGACTAGCACTCCAAGACCCTACTGTAGAAACCCTAATTTGGTTCTATTTCCAATCCTCTTTTTCTTTTTGAAAAGGTTCTCTTTGGACTTAAAAATAAGAAGTGTGTTGTCCACAAAGATTAAGCATGATTTCTATTAGGCACATGAATTTTTGTGGGATAGAATCTAAAAAAAAATCGCTCCAACTTCAAGAAGATTTGAAAAATTTTTGCAAAATCAGGAAACGTTTGCCTTAAAGATGGTGATTACTATAGAAAGAAGGCAATTGATTCCTAAATTAATTTTCTTCCTTTTGTCTTTCAAAGCTTAGGGGATAGTTTAAGGAAGAAAAGAAATTACCTGCCCTGGAGTGGTTGACTTGCGGGAGGGATCTTCTCGTGAAATACCTGCAAGATCACAACAAAGCACAGTAGGGCAAGTTAGTGTTCAATATGATAGAAAGAATGTAGAGACTAGTGATAAATTGTGCGTTGCTCCCCGGCAACAGCGCCAAAATGTTGACGTGGTTTGGATCGTGTTTTAACAGTTAGTTACGTCGTAGTATAGGTGATCAAGCGTTGTCAACAAATAAAAGTTCATTACTCGAAAACCTAAGTATCCGAGGTCAAACACAGGGAGCAATTGGAATTTATTACTAATCTCAAGAATGTAATTGAACACTTAATTACTCAAAACGTAATTCAAAATATATAAATGCATGAGTTTGAAAATTAATTGTGGCAAAAAGAAGAAATTGGATGTCTGATCATGGGATTAGATGTCTTAAAAGATGTTTCCCTTGTCCTTCTTCTTTTGATTTTCTTCCTTTCTTCTTTCTTTTCTGCAGTGCCTTGCTTCTTTCTTCCTATTTTCTTCTGTCTTCTTTTCTCTGCTGTTTCTTTCTCTCTGCAGGTCTTCTTCTTCTTCCTTGGCTCTGCTTCCTTTGCTTCCTTCTCTTCTTCTTCTACTTGTCTTTACGTTTCTCTATTTCTTCTTTCTTCTTCAGTTCCTCTTCTCTTTTTCCTTCGCCTCTGCCTTGCCTTTCTCTTTTTCCTCTGCGATGGCTTCCTTCCTTCTGCTTCTTCTCCTTAGCGGCTAAGTGTCAACTTCTTTTCTCCGGTCTGCCTTCCCTGCACAAACCACAGAGGAGCAAAACCTATCCCTCTACCCACACCCGCGATGCTCTCTCTCTCTATATATAACTCTTCAGCACGCTCTCCCAGAGCTGGGTAAACGGGTCGGATCACGTGCTCGGGTCCAGGCGCACCGGCGTGAGGGTAGTGCGCGAGGAGTGCTCAGTATAGTGTCGGGTTGGGCCGCCAGATCCGTGTGGTGAACTCACGGACGAGGCGGTGAGAATAGGTGAGGGACCTCATCCCATGTGCGTTCGGAGGCAACGAGCTCATATCACAAAAATAATATAACTCACTCCAGCGCTTTGTGACTTAACGAGGTCGGATTATTGTTCCACCTCTATTTCGCGTGTGCCCGCAGGAGTCCGTGCCTTCAATTGCCACAACTGCAAACGTTGCGATGTCTCTTGCTGGAACAAAAGTCTTCGTGATACCTCCCTAAGTTAGCTGCACCTGGAGCCCTGAAACATTGCAGCCTGGAGCAAGCAAGAAGCTTCCTCGATGCACCGCTAATGGCGGTCGGGGTGTGAAATCTGTCTGACACGAAAAGAGCCTTGCGGCTTAATCAGATCACCGGGGGACCTTCTCCGTGTCACGGCGAAGGTGAGGAGCTAGGTGGCAGGTTGCGGGGTGACCTAGGCGTGCGTGCCGAGGTCGCTCTGTGGCCGGATGGATGGGTGTGTTCGGGGGGTTGTTGTGGAGGTGTAGAGGGTCTATGGATGGGCGGAGGTTATTCAGTGAGGTGAGGCAGAGGTTATGCGATGGTCGGCGAGACGTGTGGGGCTGCGGAGCGATGGGAGAGTCTCGCCGGAGGGTGGTCGAGGGGCGTTTGGTGAAGTAAAATGAGGGAAATGAAAGAGGGGATAGAGAAGAAAAGTTTTAACCTAAATAAAGGGACGAAGGGGACGAGAAGGCGGCTGACAGTACCTGCTGTCGTCGGAGAAGGAAGTGTCCAGTGGAGGAAGACGGCGGCGACGGGGCTAGGGCAGCTTGCGCGGGTGTTGTGCGACGCGGAGGAGGATGAGGAGGACGGCTCTACCACTGGTTTTGTGGCAGAGCGACGAGGAAGAGGAGGGGGGCTCGCCGGAGCTCGCTGGACCCCTTGGCCGGAGAAGGAGAGGAATTTGAGGTGGAATCCCAGCCAAGTCGAGCTGAGGAGGTGCGACCGGAGTTGGGGTTTAATTTATAGGTGCTGGCCGAGCTTCTGGTGCGTGGAGGGCACACCTTCTGCCACCGACGTCTCACTGGAGATGGAAGGTGGTTGAGATCCAAATCTTTCGTGCGTTCGCACGAGGTATTGGACAGGAATAAGAGATTATGATCGGGCTCAGATGGAAGGGGATTCCTCAGAGAATCTCCTTTCCAATTCTGGGAGGTGATCTCTGAGGGATCAGAGAGTATCCCCCTGCCTTCCTCGTCGGAGAAGGATTCCTCCCCATTAATGGAAGAGGGACCTGATTGTAAGACTGGTGAGAAAGCTAGGGGGTTTATGTGATGGTTTTCAAAAGATAGGGACCAAAATGAGATTGGGTGTACTAAATTGCAAAGTAGGTCAAGATGACCTCCCCTTAGGTCCAAATTTTGGTACAAACCTAATTTGGACCTAAGGAATCCAATGGTCAAGTTTGAATTTAGGTTTTACTGGACATTTTGTGTAAAAACCCAAATTAGGTCAATTGATGAGCTAGGACCCTGATCTAGGTTAAATTAGGTTCCAAAGGACAAATTGAATGTTCTAAACCCTAGGGGATATTTTTCCATGAATTTTTGAGGGTTTACTTGATTTTTATCCTGACCGAAACCTTGTTGAATTAAGCGGGTCGGTTTTAGGGTTACCAAATGACATTTAATTCCTAGATTGCATATGAACCCATTTCTGATTGAATCAATCCACTTTTTATCTCATTTAGACCATTTGACCTATGTTTTGTCTCTGAGAAATCCTGTTTATGTACTGCAATGGTAAAATTACAGTTTTAACCTTTATTTCATGCTTTCTTCTCAGAACACTTATTCCTCCAATTAAGCCCTCTTCTAAGTCATGTAGGAGCTTTTATTCTCTTTATTAGGTCAAAATGAGCTAGTTATGGCTCATGATGAGGCTCTCATCAATGTGCATATTAATTTGAGTAATTCATTTTCAACATAAGTTATCATTCTATGTGATTAATCAAGATATAGGTGTTCACATGCAAAATCACCACTATATTAGATTTTGTCACTAATAGTGATCTTGGTAATAGCAAACAATGTCTATATTAATCTCCTACCCAATAGCACCCTTTTACTATAACCAATATCCCATGTTTTATGTCATTCATAACTCAATCATATGTAATTCAGATTAAAGAGAGGGATGTCCATGCAAATTTACTGTAATATATTAAATCAATAAATAAGTGAATAGTAGTAGTTGCAATGGCATGTGTCGTAAATTCTAATTGGGCCTTCACTGTTGTGAAACAGGGGATGGTTCCCTGCTTGTTGCCGTGCATGGTGGAGGGGCTCGCGGACCACGAAAAGCTCAGTGGAGGTGCTCTGACTCAAGGGCTTCGTGACGATGCTGGCTGCGTCGACAGAGATGGTCGGAGGTGGCCAGTCGGCGGAGGAGAAGCTCGCTGGCGGCGAGTCTCCAACGCACGTGCGTGGGCTATCGATGATGGCTCTGGTGGCGTGGGTCATCCATGGAGGTCAAGGCGAGCACTTTGGTGATGTTAGCAGTGAGGTACATGGCTGGTGGTGGTGGCTGTGAATGACGGTGGCCGGCGGGACTTTGGGTTCCTTTGTTGAGTTACAGGTGGCCTGTTGGGAAGGAAGATGAGGGCGAAGAAGAAGAAGATGAGGAGAAGGTGGTGGTGGTGTTGGTACTGTGGATGGGTTGCTGCGGCAAGGGGTGTGTGGTGCTGATGGTGTTGGTGGTCGGTGGCAAGGGGATGACGACGGTTGTTGAGGTTGTGGTGTAGGTGGGAGAGTGGCGGTGGAATGAGGTTGAAAATGGAGAAGATGAATAGTGGACGGAGGAGTTGGATAATGGAGTGGGTTGATGGTGGCAATGATGGTGGTGGTGGTGGAGGGGCCATGTGCTGTCATCGCATGGCCGGTCGCGGAGGTGATCAAGGTGTGCCCTTGGGTCATGGTGTAAGCAAATTCCATAGTGCACTCTTCAGCCATGGTGTCTGCTCCAGCCACGGTGCCGGTCGAGGCGATGGAAGAGGTTCCCCGCAGGGGGAAGGATAGATATATCTTCTCCAGGTGGTTCCTTTATTGCGATTCTCCCCCTCGCATTCTGTTCTTTTCTGAGATCTCTGCCCTTCTCCAATGGTAGCAGCAAGGCAGTGGCTTTGGAGGCGATGTTGCGTGTGGAGAGGAATCTTTGTGAGAAAGATGTGGTGCATATTGTCAACATCATCAGACGTCCAGAGTATGCTCTGAACGTCTTAAAAATGAGATTTGGCTGCGCTTGATTCCTGTAATGCATATAATTATTTATAATATCATATAAACTTTACAAATATAAATTATAATACATGCATTTATTTTATAATAAAATGCAAATATTAATATACTCTAACATGTAGGAACTAACCAACTTAGGCTAAAAATTAGTCCAATAAATTGGACTCATCATTAATGCCATGAGAGGCTACCAAATATATTGACAAATCTAGTGAGATTGTGAGCTCGAAAAAGAAAAAGAAAAAAAAAAAAGAAAAGAAAAGAAAAGAAAAAAGAGAGAAAGAAAAAGAAAGAGAGAGAATGAGTACAAAGGAACTAAAGAGAGCATAGTTTATCCGCCTCTCTTTGAGTTAAATTATTTAATAAGTCTGAAACTCTAGGTTCTGTTGTACTAGTCTATATATAGCACCAGAGGAGTGTGAGCCACCAAATACAAACCTACTTCACTCAGACATCTTCTACCTAAGCCAAAAGCCAAGGTTGAAATTACAGATTATTTTGCAACCCCAAGGAAGAAGTTTGCCTATCCCAATAGAATTTTACTAAGGGACAAGTATGAGCAATAGATGTGGATTGGCTTTTCACTTGGATTCACTGCATAGGCTACAACACTACACTTTTATGACTGTCTGGATTTCTAAAGTTTTGGATGAAAACAAAAGAAGTAAATCTCTAGTCGAACTCTTGATAGAAATCATACATTTAGGACCACTTTGCATTTAGCCTTGCATTTGCTAGGGACTAGCAAGATTCAGGCATGGGGGTATGATTGTGCAGTAATTATAGGACCTAATCTACCTGAATTAAGTTAGATTCTAACTTAACTTAGGAATGATGCATGCATGAGCATCATAATTTGCATCATAGTTAATTGGTTGCTTTATAGATAATAATACTATTTTATGCTCTAAAAGAGAGACGATATTAATTGCAGATGATAGATCAGACCGAACAGATCTGATCAGGATGATGCTGGGAGTCCAATGCTTCTGGAATCATCTTGATCAGACGACCGTAGTATCACATACAACCCATAGAAGATCAGACGTCAAGGAGCAAGATAGTAGAGATCCAAACCTTAGATGTCAAATCTGACCGCACAAATGGATTCAGATTAACGATCGCAGTCCAACGGTGCAAAAATTAGCTCAATTGGAGCCCTGTAGCACCAACTACAGGGGTAGAAAGATGAACGGTTAGGATGGCACCACGTGGCGCCATCCCAACGGCCCACCTCTGCTCCTTTAACCACTGAAGCCTCATTGTGGGCCGTTGGATTGTCATCCATTCTTTTGTGACGATCCAACAGCCATGATCAAGCCATGTCATCCACCACTGTGCCCTTCATCAAGTGAGAGTTCATCTTAGCGGTTGGATGTTCATCCAACGACTGAGGCAACGAGCATGACAAAATGAAAAGCACGACACAAACTCGATCATAGTGCGTTGGTCATCGCCTTCACGCGAGAGCGAAGCGTGCGGAGTGCAAAATCGAAGAGGCGGTGCACACGGATTCAATTGGATTGTCAGATGGAGATCGAGCGACGTGGAGGTGGCTGCGTAGCGTGTGGAGATGCATTGGATTAGGCAGTGTGGATGAATGTGCGTGTTCATGCGCAGGTGGATGTGTCGATAGATGTGAGAGGAGAGGGAATGCTATGATGAGTTTAGGCCGTCCGATCGTGAGATCGGACGACCAAAATTGAATGCGCGCACGAGGAAGCGCGTGAGGAGCACAAGCTGTGTGGCGGATTGTGATCCAGTGGCTTGGAAGCAGCCACGTGTTAGCATCTGAAGCGATTCGTGTGTTTAAGGCACGTGGAAGGTTATTTTTAGGTGCGATCTGAGCCATTGATCTCCCAATCGACGGATCTGATCTCACCTAAATGCACAATTTTGGGGGCCTAAATACCTACTTTGCCCCTCATTGAAGTTATAAAAAGAGCCCTAGAGCCCCTAGTTGAGAGGCAACTTCCACTAGACACATCTCCAGCCTCTCTCTTTCTCTGCAACTTCTCTCCGGTCTTCCTCCCGGTGCTCTGGATCTGAAATGTTGCCGCACTTCGCAAAAGCATCCCACAAGTAGCGCCATCTTTCATCTATTTTCTCTCTCTTTATTCTTTAGCATAGTTATTTCAATTCCTAGTTTGAGAATAGTTTACCATTGCAATAAAAATATGATTTTCTGAATATCTGGTCTCTATTTCTATGTTGCAATAGGATTTGATTAGTTAGTATGAAAGGCTTTGAAAATCATATTTTGCCTCCCTGCGAATGACTCGGTACTCACCGAAATATTTATAAATTTATTTGTTTTGGCGTGATTCGCACTACAACTATAGAAATAATCTTTTATGCATTTCGCAACGAACAACAACACAACTGCTAGCCATACACACAACATGACATGCAAAGAGATCACAAACAAAACATCAAGACATTGTGTGCAGTATGCCAGTCATTCAAGCAACCATTTTGGGCTTGTGTGACATAGGACAATAGAACCTACTAATTATTAAAGCACTGAACATCATGTGGTAGTATGCCTATATATTCAAGCCACCACATTTGAGGCTTGAATAATAGAAGGCAGTACCCCTGCCATTTACAAACATTAATAAACCAAGATGTTGTTTGGCAGTATGTCGATTTATTCAAGCCACCAAATCAAGGCTTGAACACCACCGGGTTAGTACCCCTGCCATGAGCAAGCACACCTTTTATGGACACTCACAATGATGGTTTAGAAACCAAATAAAGGTAACTCCAAAACATGGTCAGATAAACCATGAGCCCTAGTTGTCTTGTGACTAGAAACCCAAAAATGGAAGTTTAGGAAGAAAATCCATGGACCCAATCAAGGGCTTCTTTAAATCACTACTCGAGTTTGAGAGAGACCAAGTAAATCTCAAGGGGGAAACGAGGCAAAAGTGGTTATACCTAGCTTGGGAACCTTCCCCTGTCTCAAGGAGGGTAGCGAAGTTGATAATCGAATGGCGGAGGCTCATGGCAGCAGACTGATGGTGCTAAGGCAACAAGAGGAAGGGGGCTGTCAGTTGGGATTTGGAGGATTTGGGGGTTTGGTGATGATGTAGAAACATTTATTTAGGTTAAATGCCTATTCATGCATGTTCCTAGGCTTAGATTTGCATTTCTTGTTATAAATATTGTATAGCATACATCATCCTGCATTTAGAGTTGTGTATATTTTAGGTTAATTACGTCCTTTTTATGGCCAAGAGGAAAGGAGATTTATTTCAGGGCCTCGAATAGACAATCTGACTATATGGATCTAATCAAGATGATGATCGGAGTCTAACGCCTCCAAAAACGTTTAGATCGGAATCCTGTAGCATCATATGAAGTCCGAGGAAGAGCAACGACCAGGGGCAATGCGACATCCATATGGGTTTCGGATGGAAAATCCGACTGTACGGATGGATTTGGAGCAACGATCACAGTCCAGTAATGCGAGAATCATCTCGATCTAAGCACCGTGGCACCCTCTGTAATAGATAGAAGATGGACGGCCTAGATGGCACCACGTGGCGCCATCTAGGCTACCCAACACCAGCCAGTAGCAACTGGGAGGTGCCCCCTCATCATTTTCATCATCAATTCTTAGCCGTTGGATCTTGATCCAATGATTGAGAGCTCTCCTCCACCGTGCAGCTTAAGACGTCCACATGACCATCTGGACGATTTGGCATAATGGTGGAGGCGTGGGCTCTCAATGGAGGGGAGCAAGTTCGAATCCTCGCAGCCCCTCCCAATTGGCCAATTGAGTGCGGCGCCAGCAAAGGAATTGAAGGGCGTGGATCATCAGCGACTGTTGGGCGGGCCTTTAGTGACGCTTGTAGTTATCACTAATGGCCTTTGCTATGCGCATGGCAGCAAAGGAATTGAAAGGTGCAAATCTTCAGCGACAGTTGGGCGGATCTTCAGCGATGATTACAATTGTCACTAATTACCCATGGACGATTTTGTCTCTCCACTATAAAAGGACCTACTCCACTCCATTCCAAAGCATCTGTTCCTTTCTTCCTCTTACCACCTCCAAGGATCTAGAGAGAGCTTGTCACAAGCTCGGGATGCTCCTCTAGAGTAGAAAAGAAAATAGTTTTCCCACCTCTCATCCCCATTCGTGGAGAATCCCGTGGCTGTCCTCTCACCACCCTTCGGGAAGAAGATCCTCGCTGCGATGCTGTCCTGCCCCACCCCCTGTCCTCCGGCTTCATCCTTGTTCATCTTGCTCTCACCACCTTCTACTAGGCAATGTTAGAGCGAGTCATCCTCCAAGCGACCGTCGAGGGGTATTCTCTCACCTCTTTCTATCTTTTTCTCTTTTGTAGTGTAGTTTTTCCGCTTTCGTAGTTGTAACAAGCATTTATTCTTAAATAGATGATTG
This sequence comes from Thalassia testudinum, assembly GCA_037157565.1. Lineage (NCBI taxonomy): Eukaryota > Viridiplantae > Streptophyta > Magnoliopsida > Alismatales > Hydrocharitaceae > Thalassia > Thalassia testudinum. The sequence continues at coordinate 85,397,735 of JAZHRO010000056.1, read as the reverse complement.
TTCTTCTCTCTCTCTATCTCTTTCTTTATATTTTGCAAGTAGATTAGCTAGATTTCATCGACCTGATCTCTTGCCCTATTAAAAATACCAAAAAAATTAGAAAAGACAAAAACGACAAACAAATAAAAAGCGAAAGGCGGATTTTCAAAACCAAATGTTTGCCTCCCCGTGTTCGACCCGGGACTCACTTTTCGAGTTTCGGTTATAAATTTTATCTGATCAACAGATTTTCTCGTAAATCGAACTACGATGATGGGTTTTCCAAACTTGAAAACTTTTCGCAACGAATCCACTGCAATCATTTTAGCGCCATTGCCGAGGTGGTAACGCTCTTTGGTTTTTCTCGCATTTTTCTGCCTTAACTTTTTAGCTCACTTTGCTCCTTTCTTTCTGTGATTACGGGTACCTTTCCAAGGCAGGCCAAAGCAGATAGATCGGTGTAAAGTGCTATTAAAGAGTTTTGTAAGTTTATTCCCCTCACCCACTGTTGAGAGCACTGAATCGGGTTTTAAAAGTATTGCATTGTAATACAGCCAAAATAGCGTTCAAAACATATATAATTTTATTAGTTGAAAAGATTTCCGAGGTTGAACACAGGGAGCAAATTAGTATTTAGAAATCAAGATCTCAATTTAAAATTGAAAGAAATTTCAATAATAGCAGTGCCAGAGTGCAAAAAAATGGGAGTAAATGGTGATGTAAATCACCAAATACTCCTACAATATCACCAAATGATTCAATATATGAATATGCAATGGAGACTGGAAGCTGTTGTCTGATTTCTTAATTAGATGACTTAAAGTGTTTGATCTCTTTTCTCCTTCTCTTCTCTATCTTCTCCTTCCTTCTTCTTCTTCTTTGGCTTCTCCTTCTTTCTTCTTCTTCTTTGGCTTCTGTCTGATTTCCTTTGTCTTTGCCTTCACGATTCTTCTCTTTCTCTTTAGCTTTCTCTATCCTCTGCCTTTCTCTTCTCCTTCTTCTTCCTTCTGCCTTTGCCTTTCTTCTACCTTGGCTTCTCCTTCTTCTTCCTTCTTCAGCTCATGCCTTTGGCCTTTAGCTTTGGCCTTCTTCTTCAACCTTCGTCCTTCTCTTCTCCTTCCTTCTGGCTGCGGCTAAGTGTTGGCTCGAAGAACCCTGTAGCAAAACCTACCCCTACCCCTACCCAAGCAAGGAAGGCTCGCTAGAGAAGGAGGTCGTTGAGATACCCATATCTCTGATGCGTTCGCATGAGAAATTGGGAGGGAATCAGATCTCAAATAAGGGTTCAGACGAGAGAGAATTTCTCACAGAATCTCCCTTTCAATTTTGGAAGAGATTCTCTAAGCAATCAGGGAGAACTCTCCTTCCAAATCTTGCCAGAGTAGGATTCCTCCGCTATAATGGTGGAGGGACCTACTTGTGAAAATGATGAAGAAGCTAGGGGGATATTTGTAAGGGTTTTTGAAAGATAGGGGTACAAATGTAATCAAACTGGATCTTTTTGCAAATTAGGTCAAGATGAGTTCCCCTTAAGTCCAAATTTTGGTACAAACCTAATTTGGACCTAAGGAATCCAATGGTGAAGTTGGATTTTGGGTTTGACCATGTTTGACTGAAAATTTTATGTAAAAACCTAAATTAGGGCAAATATATGTCTAAGACCCCTTTCTAGGTCAAAATGGGTTCTAATGGCCAAATTGAAGGTTATAAACCCTAGAAAATATTTTATATGATTTTTAGAGGGTTTAGGTGAATTTTATCCTGACCAGAACCTTGGTTAATCAAGTGGGTTTGTTTTAGGGTTTCAAGAAGTCATTTAATTCATAGGATACACACAAACTCTTTTCTGTCTGATCCAACTCACTTATAATCTTATTAAGACTACTTGACCTTTGTTTAGCCCTTGAGAAAACCTGTGGTTGTACTGCATTGGTAAAATTATAGTTTTACCCCTAGTTTCTTATTTTATTCTCAGAAAGGTTATGCAGTGAATTCTGACCTTTAGTTGGTTATGTAGGAGCATTTATTCTCTCCATTGGGTCAAAATGAGCTAGTTAGGGCTCATGATGGTGTTCCCATCATCCACCCACTAGATTTCCATTCCAAAACCTATTAACTCAAACTCAAATCAACTTAGAAGCTTGCATAAACCCTAGGATAGATTTGATTGTTTGATTGTCACTTCGCCTCACCTCACCCACCTGTATATATAAAAAATAAAAAAATACTCTTCTCTTGTGGGATTTAATTAAAAGAGACACACTTAACACCCACAAGTTCTCATCCTAAGATGCACAATTACTTTGATTCTACCACTTAATCAAGATTTGACCTGTGGACCCAGTACATTTCAACCCAATACACATAACTAAGTAGAAATTTGAATAGGTTAAACATCTGTGCACCTTAACTAAATGGTGCAATAGGCCAATTGATTAAGTTGTTTGGGCCATACCACTGAAGATAAAAGTCTTTAATTAGTAGCTTGCCACTTAGGGTTAATATTTAGGGTTGAACCAGGCACTCCATGTTATTTTTTGAATTCTAAAGGAATATATCATCACCAGTGCTTTCAAAACTTGGAGTGTTCTCTTGAACTTGATTGAATACACCTAAGATTAAACCCTAAAATCTACTAAACAAGGTTAAACCCTTAAAGACACATCATCAAATAACCTTATTGTAAACCCTGGTTGTGCACGCACACACATTTAAATTGATCATTAAGGTCACAACCCATATAAAGGGCCCTTCACATTCCAAGAGCACAATCATCCTAAGCTTAATTAAAATTGAGTATACGTTGGCCTTAAGGATTGATTTGCTCTTTGGGGTTTAGAATGAGATTTTTTTCGATTAATCTGCTTTTGCTGGTCCATCTAATGTCTAGCTAGGGGAGTAGCATCAAACGACCGCAGTTGGGGGGTACACTAGGAATCGGAGGCGCAAGCCAAAGGAAGAACCTTTTCCCCAGCCCCTCCCTCTAGCTGGTTGGATTGACTAGATAGAAGTAGACCAAATCGTTTATAATCTCAAGACAGGTCCTGGGAGTCTGTAGGTCTTTAGGCTAACCCACCTAAGGATAGGGTTGATTGCTTGTATTGCATAGCTCCTTTTTCTCTTCTGATTTCCCTCCTATTCTACCATGTATCCTTCCACATCTTACACGCATTTCCCATCCTACCCTCCTACCAACACTTATCCCCAAGATGATTACTATCCCAACTTGACTTATGACTATCCATCTCCTAGTCGAGACAACTTTGATTTGGGATATGAATCCGGACCTTAGTGTCTAGGGTCTAACCCTAGACAACAAGACTATGATTACTATCCTTCCTAGAGCTACAATGATTATAGATCTCTACCCTTTGATGATCAACCTAACTAGATCTACAACCATGAAGGATATGCTGATTATAACACTTACCCTCCCTAGTATTCTACTGAATATAGGTAGCCACCATTCTTTGAACAACCCGAGATGACCTACTATAAGGGAGGAACTCGAGAACCTCAATATATTGACTCCCTTAGAATGAACCCAAACCCACCCAACCCTGAACCGAACCATTTGGTTCAGGTGAACCAGGTCCAAGACAGGGTGTTGGCTAACTTGAGGAACATCATCCAATCTTTAGAGGCTCAGCCAACACCATGCACTAAAGCATTGGAGCCTATGATAAAAATGATTGATGAGATGAATAGCACTTTATTGGATTTGCTCTAACATGTTAGTGACAGGGGCCTGGGTGGGTTTCTACTTAGGAAATTGTTGAGGTTGAGAATGAAATTTGTGGTTGCCCTAGTCAAATCTTGGGATGATTCTCAAGATGAACCCCTTTCAAGAGAGCCAATGTCTGAACCCGCTCAGGTGCCTGTAGGGGGATACATTTTCTAAGACTGGGGATGACTAGGTTGGGCTAGAGTAGCCCATTGAGGATGATCCAAGTTTCTCACTCGAGATCCCAGAGCATATGTCTCCATGGACCATGAAATGACATATGATTTTGAGACATATATAAATGAGGATCATGAATTCTTTGATTCTGAGGGTGAGGAATCTTTTAGTGAAGTCTCACTTGAGCTTAATGAGAATGATTTTAGTGAGACTAATGGGCTTGAGGAGCAAGATGAACCATTTGATAGCTCGATTATTGAAGATTGTGATCCGATTAGGGCTAACTTGGACAATCTGAATCCTAATGATTCAATTAGTAGCCCCATTCCTCAACCGCACAACGAAGAGATGACTTTTGAGATCATTGTGCCCAAGCCAACCTTGATTCAACTATGATTTCTAGACTTGGGTAAATCTTATGGGGTGAACGGTATGCTAGAGGTCTCGGAGCTTGAGCACTTGATGTTGGAGGATAGAAATGTTGAAATGAAAATTTGGGAGGTTAATTCTGAGGGAAAAACAAGTTTGTATTTAAGGGTTCCTATTGACCAAAAACCACCTACTTTCTACCATAACCCTTACGATATCTTTCATGTGCAACCCAAGCTCGAAATAACTAATTATTTTTTTGAGCTGAACATTAAGTGGACATCCACACCTATTGAACCATCTTTACATGTTGTCTGACACTTTGGTCTTGGGTTGCACACCACAAAATCGCAGGCCCGGCCCCGCAAGCTTAACAACCTTCGGTTCTGGGTGATTTTCATCTAGAACCTGAGAACCACTCGACTCTGGGGCATGGGTCTACACCATAATCTGGTCCACATCTATGGACATCTTCTACTGGTGGGTCTGAGGATTAATCTTTTGATTTTGATTCTAACCCACACTTGTGAATTCTCAATTTCTTCCTTGTATGTATGTTATGCCTAGCTAATGGCATTAAATTTAGCACGTGTGTATATTCCACGTTCTCTGCAGAGCTGACCGGATTGTTATGAAATTCAAGTGATATTATGTTATTCCACCCTTTTCATGTCTCTATTTCTACAATGAGGATATTGCATCATTTAGGCATGGGGGGGTGGATACTTAATCCTAAAATTATTTCATTAGCTCTGTAGAATTTCTTTAAAAAAAAATTTGGAAATTCAAAAAGATAAAAAAAAAGAAAAAAAATAGAATTAGGAGAAGAGAACTTAGGCTTTTGGAAGTTATTAACTTTAGGAAACGACACGATAGGACCTGAACACTTGGACTCTTCAGGTCTTCGGATTTAATTAGCCCGGGTGTCCACTCGAATGTGGACTTAGTCTCGAGTCCTCGCTAAGTAATTCTATTTTAATTGGCCAATAAATTGGGGTGATAAGTATACGACTTATTAACTCGCCCTCTGATTTGAGGGGACTTTAAGCCTAAGCATTTACACACTATTTGCATTAACTCACTTTTTGGTGGTTTCTTCGGAAATTGGGTCGTTAATGAACTATCTAGGGTGGTATGGCTGGCAAGTTATTGTGGGTAATAGCCCATTGGTCGGTTGTTCAGAGCCCAACCACAAGACCATTTTCTTCATACTACCTTTAGGTAAATCTTAGATTAGGGAAGCCACCTACATAAGAAAAAAAAAAGAAAAAAAAAGAAAAAAGAGAAAATAAAAAAATAAACAAAACCACACTTCACTGCACGAGTATGGCTGGCAAGTTACAGTGAGTAACAGCCCATTGGCCGATTGTCCAGAGCCCAGCTCATAAAAATGCACAATAACACCCAAAACACTTAGGGAAGAAGCGGGGAAGTATAATAAACAGAGGAAATATACATTGGGTTCGCCCTTGTGTTGACCCCATAAATAAAAGAAGTAGGGAGAAAGCTATCGTTCAAAAAGATAAACCTCTCAGCAAGGTCACCTAGGGTTGTAGAACCCCGAAGTCCGTTTTAACGGCTGCCTAGTGAGTCTTTAACTCTTATCACTAGATGCTTAGCACTTAGAGTCCTTTTTGAGTCGTGGGTGAGTTGGGTAGCCATAAAAAGTTATCCCAAAATGCTCAAACTCCAAATGTGCAAAAAAATTAGAAAAGAAAAAAAGAAAAAGCAAAAAAAAATGTATCTTCCTTTTTTCAAATAAGGAGAGGACTTGGGCGGTCTGCATTTTGGCAGACACCTAGGATTGTTGAGTCTTTGTAGTTTAGGACCTTAGTTGATAATTTCTATTGTTAATAAACAACTTAGGCCTAAGTGATCGAATCCTAATTCTGATTTTATACATAGCATGTAGTTTAATTTTGCTAGGGACTAGAAAAAGATAGGCATGGGGGTATGATGTAGACACATTCATTTATGTTAAAATGCCTATTCATGCATGTTCTTAGGCTTAGATTTGTATGTCATGTTATAAGTATTGCATAACATGCATCATCTTGCATTTAGAGTAGTTGTGTATATTTTAGGTTAATTTTTATGGCTAGGAGGGAAGGAGATTTATTTCAGGGCCTTGGATGGACGATCCAACTGTACGGATCTGATCAAGATGACGATCAGAGTCTAACGCCTCCAAAAACGCCTAGATCAAAATCCTGTAGCATCATATGAAGTTTGAGGAAGATCAATGGCCAAGGGGGCAATGTGACATCCATACAGATTTCGGATGGAAAATCTGATTGTACAGATGGATCCAGAGCGACGATCGTAGTCCGGCAACACGAGATCATCTCGATCTGAGCACCATGGCACCCTCTGCAACAGACAAAAGATGGACAGCTCAGATGGCGCCACATGACGCCATCTAGGTTGCCCAACACCAGCCAGCAGCAACTGGGAGGCGCCCCCTCATCATCTTCATCATCAATTCTCAGTCGTTGGATCTTGATCCAATGGCTAAGAGCTCTCCTTCACCGCGCGCCTTATGATGTCTGCGCGACCATTCAGACGATTTGGCGCAATGGTGGAGGCGTGGGCTCTCAATGGAGGGGTGCGAGTTCGAATCCCTGTAGCCCCCCCAATTGGCCAATTAAGCATGGTGCTAGCAAAGGAATTGAAGGCATGGATCTTTAGTGACAGTTGGGTAGGCCTTTAGTGATGCTTGTATCTGTCACTAATGTCCTGCATTATGTGCGCGCCAGCAAAGGAATTGAAGGGTTCGGATCTTCAGCGACGATTACAACCGTCACTAAGTTCCCATGGATGATTTTGTCTCTCCTCCACTATAAAAGGACCTACCCCCCTCCATTCCAAAGCATCTCTTCCTTTCTTCCTCTCACCACCTCCAAGGCTCTAGAGAGAGCTTGTCCCAATCTCGGGATGCTCCTCTAGAGTAGAAAAGAAAATAGTTTTCCCACCTCTCATCCCCATTTGTGGAGCATCCCATGGCCATCTTCTCACCTCCCTTCGGGAAGAAGATCCTCGTCGCGATGTCATCCTGCCTCACCCTGCATCCTCCGGCTCTATCCTCGTTCGTGCCGCTCCTCACCACCTTCCTCCAAGCGACGTCAGAGTGAGTCCTCCTCTGAGCAACCCTCGAGGGGGATTCTCTCACCTCTTTCTATCTTTATTGCTTTCGTAGTGTAATCTTTCCCGCTTTCCTAATTGTAAAAAACATTTGATTAGAAATCCATGATTGTTTCTCTTATATATTTTCACAAGTAGATTAGCTAGATAAAATTTCATCGACCTAATCTCTTACTTGAAAAAAATACCAAAAAAATTATTAAACATAAAAATGACAAAAAGAAATAAAGTGAAATGCGGATTTCATAAAATGAAATGTTTGCCTCCCCGTATTCGACCTAGGACACACATTTTGAGTTTTGATTATAAATTTTATCTGATCGACGGATTTTCTTGCGAATCGAACTATGATGATGGGTTTTCCAAACTTGAACCTTTTTGCGACAAGATCCGCCGTGTTCAGATGTCATGGGGAATTTGGGAAAGAGGAGGGGTTAAGTACCCCAATAGGTCGACTAAGACTCCCCTTAAAGATAGGGGAAATTTCATGTCAAACTGCCCCCAAATCAGGAGTGTAGAGTTGATTTTGCCAAAACCAAACATCTAGGATCAAGAGTCAGGGACTTGACCCTTTCCATGTTTGATTTTTCGATCAGACGATAGATCAGACATCTACCTGAAAAATTGGACGTCTGATCTTTGATTTCAGGGACTCCTGAATTTGACTCAAGCTACAGGTTGTCATCTGATTTTTCGATCAAAAGATAGTTTAGTTATCTGAGTGACAAAGTCATACGTCTGATCTTTGACTCAAGGAAGTATTGAGATTAGACCCTGATGCCAATTAGTTGTTTGACTAATTGGATCAGATGATGGGCACAGATGTCTGGACATGGTTTGGAGCATTTGACAAGAAAGATATTATTGGTTGGAATTTAATCTCAATTAGTCGATTCGATGTCTATAGAAAATGACAAATGCCTAATTTTGAGACTTAAGACATCTGGAAGATGTATTGGACATATGATTTTACACAGACTGTACATTTTAATCTTTGAACTATTTTGAAGAAACCTTGACTTGATAAAGTCAACATTCTTTCAATGTTCATTGAAAGCAAGAGTAACACCTAACTTACTAAACCCTTCAAATATCAGTGAGCTTACATATGCTAAATTTTCTACGTATAAAATTAAATCGATCATAGTTTAAAGGTTTAGTAAAAATATTAGCTAATTGCAATTCAGTACAAATAAATTCAACCTTGATTTCCCTTTAAGTACATTGTCCCTCAAAAAATGATGTTGAACATCAATATGCTTTGTACAGGAGTGATGTATAGGATTCTTTGAGAGGTTGATAGTTGTTTTGAACGTGGATGTGATTGTGTAAAATATGCTTTCGACGTAGTATAATCGCGTTAGAAACTCTTAAATTATTTCAATCGAACTCGAAAAATATGAAGTTGATGTTTTCAAAATGGAGTCCGAGTTGTTCATAAGGAGGCTATTGGACTAATTTCATTTTCTTAAATACTAAGAAACAGGAAAACATATTTGGATGAGGTAGTACTATTACTAGGATGCAAGTAGAACTAATAGCATGTAGCTAATATAGGCACTAAAAGAAAGCAGATAACTTGAAGGCAGGTTGTAAAAGAGCAAAATAAAAATTTTATTGAAAGAATAATGTCAACTAGAACACATAGAGAACAACTAGAAATAACTATACTAAAGTTACAACTAAAACTAGAACTACAGTGTTTATCTAGAGCAAGAATAAATTTAAAACTATATAGCGGCCTCAAAGACGAAGCGTTAGCGACGAAGACATGGCGCAGAATCAGATGCGAAGGTGCACCTGGGAGGACTTCTTGAAGTAGAGAGAGGGATAGACTATCTAAAAATATTAAAGCCTGGGAGAGATAGAGATTAATTGAATAAATGAGGAGGGGGAGATACCCTCAACCCCTGGATGTGCACGGTAATTTATAGAGAGAGATCGGAGGGCACGTAGGGAAAGGGGGTTGTTCGGTGTTGAATGGGATAAGGATAATTTGGTGGGGGTGTACACAGGTTATGTTTGTTCGGTGAAGATAATTGTATGGATTTGGTATTTGTTTATTTGGGTTGTTTATGGGATTGGGTAGAGTTACGCACGTGGGAAGTGGGTTGTTAGGATGGAGTCCAATGGATAGGAGATTGGGTTGGGCATTTGGTAGAGAATAAGTGGGATTTTTTTGAAGTGGAGGGAATTAATGTGAGGTGTCGTATGGGGGTTGGATGTTCGGTGGAGGGAGATACAGTGGAGGCAAATGAGATTTGAGTATGTGGGTTTTAAGGGATAAAAAATAGGTATTGGTAAGGGATATGTAGGGAATATTTTTAGGATATTTTTAAGTGTGGTATAAGGGGGTCTTTGGTGGAATTTGGTAGTTTGCATAGGGATATCGTAAGAGTTTGCAGAGAAAATTTACGTGGGGTATTGGATGGGATATTAGGTTACGTGGGTAGGAAATGTTTGGTTTAGGTGGGAAAATAGATTTTTAAATAGGCTAAAGCTAAGGACTAATTGGGTATGGGTTTGGAAAATAGCTCAACATCATACATTTGAGCTCAAAATAATTTCTCCTTCATAAAGCTACAATCAGCTTAAACCTGATGCCTGCACATATATAAGGAAAAATATCAAGGTACCAGATATAAGTAGCAATAAAATTACAACTAAATCCCTAAAAATGTAATATTTACACAATGCTATAATATGACTAATCTAATCTAATTTAATGCAATGTGAATTGATTTATCCTTAAACTAATAATATTTAGGCATAAATTATGTAAATAAATATGGATATATCAATAGCACTAGTGTTATCACATAATATTTTTATCTTACTAAATTTCAAATCAAAATTCCTTAATGTATTCTTCATCCATTAAGCTTGGGAACGTGCTAGATCGCGCGGCTATATATTTTAGGCCTCTGTAGTTGACAGGACTACACTAGATTTCTTCAAGAGACTAGTGATTCACCCAAAAATTGTCACATCCCACTAGTGCTCTTTCTATCACTCTGACTACCTACATAGTCTGCATCACTATATATAACAAAGCTAAAATTGCTACTCCTAGGGTAGAACAAGTCATAATCTGTTGTATCAACTAAGTACTTAAATATTCTTTCTTAACAACATTTTGTGATTGCTTAGGGTTTGATTGGAATCTAGCACACAAACAAGTGCTAAATAAGATATCCGGCCTACTAAAAGTTAAATAAAGCAAGGATCCAATCATACCATGATAAAGCTTTTGATCTATGGGTGTACTTCATTCATCCATATCAAGAGAAGTTGTAACACTCATGGGAGTGTTCTTACCTTTACTTTTATCCATTCTAAATCTTTTGAGCATCTCCTTTGTATACTTGGATTGGCATACAAAGGTCCCAAATTCAAGTTGAGTGATTTGTAAATCCAAGAAAAACTTAAGTTCACCCATCAAACTCATCTCAAATTCTTCATGCATTAACTTAGAAAACTCTCTACAAAGGGATTCATTAGTAGCACCAAATAGAATATCATCTACATAAATTTGAACTAATAGAATTTCTTTTCCTTTTCTCTTGATAAATAATGTGGAATCAGCTTCACCTACAGAAAAGTTTGCATTTAACAAATAGTCTTTGAATCTCTCATACCAAGCTCTAGGAGCTTGTTTTAGCCCATATAATTCTTTATTCAACTTGTAAACAAAATCTGGTTTATCATGAGACTCAAAATCAGCAGGTTATTTTACAAAACCTTCCTCCTTAATGAATCCACTAAGAAAGGAACTCTTAATGTCCATTTAAAAGAGCTTGAAGACAAGGAAGGCAGCATAAGCAACAAGCATGTGAATCGACTCCAGTCGAGCTACGGGAGCGTAAGTCTCATCGAAGTCAATCCCTTTTAAATTATAGCCTTGTCATACCAACCTAGCCTTATTGCGAATAACTATACTAGATTCATCCAACTAATTTTGGAATACCTGATGATAACATTATCATTATCCATAACTAGCTTTAATTAATCAGAATCAATCGATAATTGCTTCTATATAACTGCCTGTAATGACCCGGTTCCCGAGTCCCTACGAGACACGAGAACCAGACCGACTCGACTAATCCCAAGACCTAGTCGTCCAACGAGGAAGTAACCAAAAGAGCAGTAAAATAAACCACATTCAGCATGAATATAACTAACAGTAAGAAAGTACAGCAGTAAGGGAAGAAACTACTACAGTAGATACCACCACAACAGTAGAACAACATTTATCATATAACATGAACTGCAGGTAAAGAAAGTACAGCGGAAACAAGAGCTACTCACTATAACAGAAACAAAAGAGGTACAAAAGACTGTGGTAAACTCTACTGGACCCTACTCGGCCCAGCGTCCTCTGTAGCCGCTGACCCTGGCTGCTCAACACCTGGTCCTGAAAAAGGTAATGAGTGTAACACGTCAGCAAAACGCTGAATAGAGTGGCAACTAACTAAAGGCAACAGTAGAGTGTACAGTAGCTGTTATGTTCTATTAATTTCTTTATTTACATCTTTCAATTGTCTCACTATTTCATTTATTTCTCAGATCTTTTACTTGATCTCGAATGTTCCTCGTGGGAACGAACTTGATTGCAGTCTTTTCCAAAAAGTAGAAGTAGCACGTGGTGCTCTCCTGGCCGGGAGAGTCCCCCGTGGTGATCCTACCCTCAGTCAACCACCCGAAGGTCACTGACAGACGTAACGGTGACTACGGCACGCGCGATAAATGCACAGGTAGCTAACCCGTACTGGCACGCGGTCAGTCGTTTCCGTTAACGGGTGCACCCAAAGCACAGCACGGAGCCAGTCCAGGGTAGAGCCCTCTCAGTAACAGGGGTCCAACCCCTCCACAGTAACCAAACCGGGGCCTTGCCCCTCCACAGTCCGCGCACCCTCGCCTGACTACCCTGGTTTGCCCCAGCGGGCCTAACAAGTCGGTGTGGGAGGCTAGCAGAACCCCAGGACCCGTGGGGTAGCTAGTACCTCCCTACACTAGTAGCTCTCCTCGGTACTACGTACGCGAGGGCCAGCAAGTCGGTACAGAGTGGCCAGTCCTAACCCCGGGTCCCTGGGGCGGCTAGCTCCGCTCTGCACTAAACAGGGGGACAGTCGCTCTCCTTGGTACTCCGTACTCAAGGGCCAGCTCACTTCCCCAAAACTATTCCATTCACTTTCCAGGAGTTCTACTCCTACCTCCCCATAGGGTTCCATCCTTTTTACTCAAACATCCAGGTTTCACTTTCCAGTTTCACATTCTTACAATCCATGTTCTCAACCACGTTATCTATTCACAACAGGCAGCTATTAATTCAAATTACAGGCAGCTTTATATCTCTTTCCATTTTCCAAGATTGCAGTATTATACATTCCACTAGTTTTCCCATCCTAGGATTCATGCCATATCCTAGGATCTATCATACAATCTATTTTTCCAGTCCTAGGATTCATGCAACACCTAGGAGCTATCATTCCATCTATTTCTCATTCCTAGGGTTCATGCAATGTCCTAGGTTCTATTTATGGTTTCATAATTTAACAGATTTTAATAACTTAAAGCCACTCTACCAGGCACAACGGGAGTAATGGGGGCGTGGTCGGGAATCCCGCGTGCCTCCGCGACTCCCAAGACTGCAACTGAACGAGGTCCTATCACAAGGATCAAACACAAGGAAAGTCTCAAAACAGTGCATAGCTACTGTAGATGGGTAGAGGAATTAATTCTGAAAAGAACGTAACTCGAATCGCGGAAAACGGAGCCCGAACGGGCCCTAAACGGGTCGAAAAAGACGATACTGTGCAAAATCAGACGTCTGGAACTTCTTCCAGACGTCTTAAAAAGTGGATCAAAGAATTACCTGCTCAGCGTGGTTTCCCAGACGTCCAGAATTCTTCGGGGACGTCTGGCCTAGCTTCAAGACATCCGATGGTTAGCCCGGACGTCTGTAGGTCTCTCCCGCCGTCTGGTACAACAGCCAGACGTCTGATTCGTAAACGATGGCGAATCAGCGAGCCTGCGCACAGCCAACTCCCTCCCTCAGTACGGTCAGTCGACAGGAAGGAAGAAGAAAGCGGAATACTCACCTTTCAGACGTCTGTATGATATTCCAGACGTCTCCCTCGCCGTCTGGCTATTAACCCAGACGTCTGATTCTGGAAAATTTTCCAGAACAGGGCACCACCCGGCTTCCGCTCGCGACGCCGCCCGCGTCGCACCTAGCGCGTCTGCTGCTCAGACCGCAGCAGGTCCCTCTCCGCATCATTCCGCGCCCCCTTCGCCCTCCGCCGGCTGGCCCTAGCAGCCCCGGCGAGCTCGCCAGCACGGCAGAGCTCCGCTCTCGCACGCAGCACCTCCTCCTCGCTCACTGCGGCCGCCGCTGCCGCCCTCGCGCTCGCTCGCTCTCGCACACAGGAAGGAGGAGAGGAAGGGGTGGAGACGACGGGAGGGGAGGCGTGGCCTTTTTAAGGCCACATGAGGAGGAGGGAGAGACGCGGCAGAGCGTCTGCAGCCGCAGAGAATATCGAATATTCGCGGGCCTGCGCGCTGAGGCACGTAGACGAAGACTCATGCCAAAATAACTGATTCCCAGACGTCTGGAAACGATCCCAGATGTCTGGTCAGACGTCTGGATGTGATACCGGACGTCTGGGAATCAGTTATTTTGGCACGAGTCTTCTTCTGTGCGCCTCAGCGCCCAGGCCCGCGAATATCCGATATTCTCTGCGGCTGCAGACGCTCTGCCGCGTCTCTCCCTCCTCCTCGCATGGCCTTAAAAGGGTCACGCCTCCCCTCCCGTCATCTCCACCCCTTCCTCTCCTCCTTCCTGTGTGCGAGAGCGAGCGAGCGCGAGGGCGGCAGCGGCGGCCACAGTGAGCGAGGAGGAGGTGTTGCGTGCGAGAGCGGAGCTCTGCCGTGCTGGCGAGCTCGCTGGGGCTGCTAGGGCCAGCCGGCGGAGGGCGAAGGGGGCGCGGAATGATGCGGAGAGGGACCTGCTGCGGTTTGAGCAGCAGACGCGCTAGGTGCGACGCGGGCGGCGTCGCGAGCGGAAGCCGGGTGGTGCCCTGTTCTGGAAAAATTTCCAGAATCAGACGTCTGGGTTAATAGCCAGACGGCGAGGGAGACGTCTGGAATATCATACAGACGTCTGAAAGGTGAGTATTCCGCTTTCTTCTTCCTTCCTGTCGACTGACCGTACTGAGGGAGGGAGTTGGCTGTGCGCAGGCTCGCTGATTCGCCATCGTTTGCAAATCAGACGTCTGGCTGTTGTACCAGACGGCGGGAGAGACCTACAGACGTCCGGGGTAACCATCGGACGTCTTGAAGCTAGGCCAGACGTCCCCGAAGACTTCTGGACGTCTGGGAAACCACGCTGAGCAGGTAATTCTCTGATCCACTTTTTAAGACGTCTGGAAGAAGTTCCAGACGTCTGATTTTGCACAGTATCATCTTTTTCGACCCGTTTAGGGCCCGTTCGGGCTCCGTTTTCCGCGATTTGAGTTGCGTTCTTTTCAGAATTAATTCCTCTACCCATCTACAGTAGCTATGCACTTTTTTGAGACTTTCCTTGTGTTTGATCCTTGTGATAGGACCTCGTTCAGTTGCAGTCTTGGGAGTCGCGGAGGCACGCGGGATTCCCGACCACGCCCCCATTACTCTCGTTGTGCCTGGTAGAGTGGCTTTAAGTTATTAAAATCTGTTAAATTATGAAACCATAAATAGAACCTAGGACATTGCATGAACCCTAGGAATGAGAAATAGATGGAATGATAGCTCCTAGGTGTTGCATGAATCCTAGGACTGGAAAAATAGACTGTATGATAGATCCTAGGATATGGCATGAATCCTAGGATGGGAAAACTAGTGGAATGTATAATACTGCAGTCTTGGAAAATGGAAAGAGATATAAAGCTGCCTGTAATTTGAATTAATAGCTGCCTGTTGTGAATAGATAACGTGGTTGAGAACATGGATTGTAAGAATGTGAAACTGGAAAGTGAAACCTGGATGTTTGAGTAAAAAGGATGGAACCCTACGGGGAGGTAGGAGTAGAACTCCTGGAAAGTGAATGGAATAGTTTTGGGGAAGTGAGCTGGCCCTTGAGTACGGAGTACCAAGGAGTGCGACTGTCCCCCTGTTTAGTGCAGAGCGGAGCTAGCCGCCCCAGGGACCCGGGGTTAGGACTGGCCACTCTGTACCGACTTGCTGGCCCTCGCGTACGTAGTACCGAGGAGAGCTACTAGTGTAGGGAGGTACTAGCTACCCCACGGGCCCCGGGGTTCTGCTAGCCTCCCACACCGACTTGTTAGGCCCGCTGGGGCAAACCAGGGTAGTCAGGCGAGGGTGCGCGGACTGTGGAGGGGCAAGTTCCCGGTTTGGTTACTGTGGAGGGGTTGGACCCCTGTTACTGAGAGGGCTCTGCCCTGGACTGGTTCCGTGCTGTGCTTTGGGCGCACCCGTTAACGGAAACGACTGACCGCGTGCCAGTACGGGTTAGCTACCTGTGCGTTTATCGCGCGTGCCGTAGTCACCGTTACGTCTGTCAGTGACCTTGGGGTGGTTGACTGAGGGTAGGATCACCACGGGGGACTCTCCCGGCCAGGAGAGCACCACGTGCTACTTCTACTTTTTGGAAAAGACTGCAATCAAGATCGTTACCAAGAGGAACATTCGAGATCAAGTAAAAGATCTGAGAAATAAATGAAATAGTGAGACAATTGAGAGATGTAAATAAAGAAAGTAATAGAACATAACAGCTACTGTACACTCTACTGTTGCCTTTAGTTAGTTGCCACTCTACTCAGCGTTTTGCTGACGTGTTACACTCGTTACCTTTTTCAGGACCAGGTGTTGAGCAGCCAGGGTCAGCGGCTGCAGAGGACGCTGGGCCGAGTAGGGTCCAGTAGAGTTTACCACAGTCATTTGTACCTCTTTTGTTTCTGTTATAGTGAGTAGTTCTTGTTTCCGCTGTACTTTCTTTACCTGCAGTTCATGTTATATGATAAATGTTGTTCTACTATTGTGGTGGTATCTACTGTAGTAGTTTCTTCCCTTACTGCTGTACTTTCTTACTGTTAGTTATATTCATGATGAATGTGGTTTATTTTACTGCCCTTTTGGTTACTTCCTCATTGGACTACTAGGTCTTGGGATTAGTCGAGTCGGTCCGGTTCTCGTGTCTCGTAGGGACTCGGGAACCGGGTCGTTACCCTGCCAGAGAGCCATAATTCACTGCATATCCGTTCTGAGAAGAGTGCATTAAAATATGGATAAATATATAATTTTAACATAAGATCATAAATGTAGAGTAATCATGGGGTTTCCCAGGGGTTAAATAAAGGTTAATTGAGCATTAATGACTAACAAGAGGATTCATACAGATAGAAATGGGTTTTTACGCATTTTGAGAATTAACGGACACTTGAAACCTTAATTTGAGAGCCACTTAAGTAATAGAGGTTTTGGTCAGGATAAAATTCATCTAAACCTTCTAAAAATCATATAAAATATTCCATAAGGTTTGGTATCCTTGATTTGACCATTGGAAGCCATTTTGACCTAAAATAGAGTCCTAAATAGGAAGTTGCCCTAATTTGGGTTTCTGCATAAATTACCTAGTCAAACTTGGTCAAAACCAAAATCTGACCTCACCATCAGATTCATTGGATCCAAATTAGATTTATACCAAAATTTGGGCCCAATCAGAGATCATCTTGACCTTGTTTGCATTTTGGTCCAGTTTGACTCTTCTTATCTCAAATAGCCCCTCAAGCTTTTGTGATCTATTGCAAAAACCCCCTAACTTTGTCATCACCTTCACATCTGGGTCCCTACCGCTATGGCAGGTGTGAACCCAAAGATCCAAGCTTCAAGAGAGAAGATCTCTCTCGTTTCAACTCCAAATCCTTCTAAAATTGGAAGGATGAATGTTTAGGCAATTAGGAATCCATTCAACCTCTTTTTAGGGATTGGAATTAATCCTACACATTGTGTGAATGCAAGGATTCCAAGAATCCTATTCCTTGAGTTGCGAGCTCAATCAAGCTCCTTCCTGATCTAGAGCTTGTCTAAAGCCCTATAAAAAGACCTTGATTGCAAACCCTACATCATTACTTGGTTTTGACCGCATTTCTTCATCAAACACCCTCTCCCTCCGGCCTCCTCCACTAGCTCTGGCGAGCTCCTCTGTCCACCTTCTTTGCCGGCCACGACGTACAATAGGCAGTCGGATCTTCTTCCCTTCTTCAATCTGCGTCTCGCAATACCAGCAGGTGCCACCTTCCACCATCTTCCTCGTCGCTTCTCCCCCACTTGAGCTTCATCTTCTCTGAGTTCAGCACACCCCTGGTAAGACATATTCCCCCTTTTGTCCATTAGATTAGGTTAGTTAGACTCCCCTTTCCCTCTACATTCTTTTCCCTCTCTTTATCCCTCGATTCAACCCACGCCACTACCATTTGCCCGTCATCTTCTTCATCTCCGACCGACCTCTGGCGAGGTTTCCTCGATGCTCCATCGCACCACACGCCTCACCAACACCCTCACAAGCATCTCCTCATCCACCCGAACCAAACCCCTCTACTTATTCACCGTTCCACCCATCCAAATGCACCCTTGAACACACCCATCACCGACTACCTTCGTGTTCGCCCAACCTCCACAGACCTTCTCACCGCATGCCATCACCACCATCACCTTCACCATGATGCAACGATCCTCTTGAGAAGTTTTAATTGGGCTGAGAAGCCATACTTGTGTTTTTTAAGTGTTCTCTTCGCTCGTCGTCACCACCTTCGTCGTCGACTCCGACTGTCGTGCTCTGTTGAGATCGAGGCTCGATCCCACCTCCAGGGGACATGGACTTCATTCGCATACCCAGTTGCAGCCTCAATTAGGCAGAAGGACCTTACTGCTACTCCAATCGACGAAGCTGCATCCTACTGCTGATCTGTGAAGGAGGGGGACTAAGATAGTCCTACCTTGTGGAGTGAAAGGTGCTTGAATGTGCATAAAGTGTTTTTGTGAAGTGAGCTTATCTCCCAAGACACTTGAGGGGTTGGGTCCCTCACTACCCACATACCCTATTACCTAACCTATCTTCACTCCTCGCCGATGACCCATGCACACAGGCCTGGACACTGTACATGACCTGATAACCTCAGTATCCGGATCTGACTATGCGCTAGGTTTGAGAGAGAAGAAAGAGGAGAAATTGTGAGAGAGCGGGGGAGTGTTTTGCTCTTTGAGGAGTCTGCCCTTGTGCTTTGAAGAGGAGAGGCCAACACTTAGCCTCTACATGAATGATGGAAGGCTCTGAAGAATAAGAGGCTTAGATGAGAAGGAGAAGGCTCGAGAAGTGAAGAAGGAAAGTAGAAGAAGAAGAGAAGGAAAGGAAGGAAAGCAAAAGAAGAGAAGAATAAAGAAGAAAGCCTTTGAGAAGGCTTTGTGCTTATTGATTGTTTACATGGCGAAATCGAGTTTAAAATAAAGCGTTGTAATATAGCTGAAATCGCTTTGAAAACAAATAGATTTTTATTACTCGAAAAGATTCCAAGGTCAAACACAGGGAGCAATATGGGAATTTAAATCTCAAGAATTGCAATATAAGACAAAGAAGCTATAAAATTGAAATCAAGAATTATCTCAAAATAATGTAGCACTAAGATCAAGTATCAATTTGCAAAAGGATAGGAGTAAAATGGTGGTTTAAATCACCATATACACCTTACAATAATAGCTAAGGAACTCAATGTATATGTATGAAATGAAAGTAAATCCTTGCGTCTGATTTACAAATCAGACGGCTTAAAGTCTGATCTTTCTTTCTTTGACTCCTTTCTTCTGCAGCCTATTCCTCTTCTTCTTTCTCTGGCTTTCTTAGCTACAGATTCTTCTTCTTCAGCTTCTGCTCAGGCCTTCACTTCTTCTTCATCTTCTTTTTCCTTTAGCTCTGCGATCCTCTTCTTTTCTTCTTTCTTTGGCTCTCCTCTTCTGAATCCGGCTAAGTGTCTGCCGAAGTTCCTTGTAGCAAAACCCTCCCCCTACTCGTGCAACTCTCTTCTCTCTTTCTTTCTTAGGATCTGCTCTCCTAGAGCCACGGTTAATCGGGTTGTCGGATTCAGGTTTGTACCCAAGTCTAGGCTCATAGGCGTGCGGTGGTGAGAAAGGAGTGCAAGTTGGGTTATCAGGTCCAGGCCAGGTCCACGGGTACATGTCGTAGAAGAGGCTGGGTGAGCGGGTGAGAGGGACCTCACCCCGTGAACTGAGGCGAACAGCTTCCAGCATAAATTCAATTTATGCGGGCACACAGCTTCAACACTTTCCGATGTGGGACTATCTGTGCCCCCCTCCTTCGCGTGTCTACAGCAGGGGGTCTCCCTTCAATTGCCTCAACTCGCGAGTCTTGCGTCTTCAATTGAGGACCTGGACTTGTGCGTGAGACGCTTCCGCGCGACCTGGGGCTTTAACTTGGGACCGAAGCGCCTAGAGCGAGCTTCAAACAAGCTCAAAGCTTGCTCATTAATGGCAGACAGGGTGAGTTCCTGAAATCCACAAAACGACATTGCGGCTCATCGGAGCACGGCGAATGTGATGGGCGTGTTTGTGTGGCATGTGGATGTTTGTGAGTGCGCGGCGAGGTCAAACTGTGTGTGTATGAGTGGGTGTGTTCGGGGGTGCGTGTGAGTGAGTGGGGAGGTGAATAAAGAAAGGGGAAATGAGCAGAGAGGTGAGGCGGTGGTCGTGGGCTTGTCGGCGAGGGATTTGGTGGTCTGTGGAGGTGGGATGGTCTCGCCGAAGGGGGTGGCCGGAGATGGAAGGGATGAAGGTGTTTAGTATCGTCAATGGTTGAAACAAGATGTGGTAGGTCTGGAAATAAAATAGAGGGGATAGGGGAGTTAGTTAGGAGGTTGATGGATGAAGTGGGGTAGAGATGTTATCAGATGTGGTGTTGCCGACGTCGAAGACGAAGGTGGCTCCGATAAGTAGAATCGGCAAGGATGAAGGAGGGAAGGGCGTCTGCTGGTACAGCGAGACGTGGACGGAGGCGAGGAAGAAGAATCCTCGACTGGTATTGTGGAAGGATGATGAGAAAAGGCAGAGGGGAATTGTCGGATGTCGAGGAGCCTTCGACCGTGAAAGAGAGGAATTGTGGGGATTTACAGCGAATTTCGAGCGTGAGATCGGTGAGCTCTGAGGGTCCTTATAAAGGGCTTTAGGGGGCGGTTAGAGCTTGGGAAGCAAGCTTCCCAAGCTTGGAAGGTTGCCGGATTTGAGTAATTCTTGAGACCCAAATCTCTCATGCGTTCGCATGAGAGATTGGGAAAGATTCAGAGCATATGGATGGGTTCAGATTGAAGAGGATTCCTCAAAGAATCTCCCTTCCAATTTTGGGAGGGATTGATTGAATAGAGTTCTCTTCAATCAAAGGTCGTCGGAGAAGGATTTCTCCACGATAATGGTGGAGGGACCTAATTGTGAAGATGACGATGAAGTTGGGGGTATAAATGTAATCAGACAGGACCATTTTGCAAATTAGGTCAAGACAAGCTCATCTTGGGTCCAAAATTTGGTACAAACCTAATTTGGACCTAAGGAATCTAATGGTGAAGTTGGATTTTGGTTTTGACCATGTTTGTCTAGATAATTTATGTAAAAACCCAAATTAGGGCAAATATTTTTTTGAGACTCCATTTTGGGTCAAGATGGGTTTTGATGGTAAAATTAAAGGTACAAAACCCTAGAGAATATTTTTTTATGATTTTTAGAGGGTATAGGTGAATTTTATCCTGACCAAAACCTTGGTTAATTAAGTGGGTCTGTTTTTAGGGTTTCAAAAGTCATTTAATTATCAAAACATACGTAAACCTTTTCTGTCTGATCTAACTCGTTATCCTATTAAGACCATTTGACCTTTATTCAGCCCTTCAGAAAACCTGTAGTTGTACTACATTCATGGTAAGCTGGTAAAATTACAGTTTTAACCTTAGTTTCTTATTTTTCTCTCAAAATGGTTATACAGTGAGTTATGGTTCTCTAGCGGTTATGTAGGAGCATTTACTGACTTAATTGGATCAAAAAGAGATAGTTAGGGCTCATGATGGTGTTGCCATCATACCCCCATGCCTAGCTTTTGCTAGTCCCTTAGCAAAATTTCAAGGTGTTAACTTTGATTCTAGACCATAAAATCCTTTTGATGCTTAAAAACTTGCTGTGTGCTTCCTTTTGTGGATTAGGTTAGAATGCCGATGGTAGGCTTAGAGGTACTCAAGTACCAACCAAGATCCGGACCTGACGTTAGTCTACCGCAAAGGTTTCTAAGGTCCACAGGAACTAACCTAAGGTTCAGTGAACTCCACGGTTAAAGCACCCGTGCTTGTAACATGTTTTAGCCTTGGTTCAGTTTGCAGTGCGTTTTTGTCAGAGAGAGACAGAGGAATTTTTTTTATTTTTGGAGAGTTTTCTCTCTCTTTTCTTTTTATTTCTTGCTTCGGATTAGCTTTACAATACGGTTTGTATCAGATTCATAGTCCCCATCATCAATCCTCGTAGGGTCCCTGGCAATCAATGCTTTGAGATAGTACCGCCCATGGCAACTCCCAGAACCCCGGCTTTCGAGATTTTGAGATAATCCCGCCCATGGTGTTCTGTAGCTAAATCCAGACCCTGGTAATCGACATTTCGGGATAATGCAGCCCATGGCATCTGAACCAGCACAGGGTGCTTACCTACCCTCAGTAGGATATGTAGATATCCTAGGAGACAAGCACCAAGGAGACGATATGTTATTGCGCATCTTCGAGGGGAATTTCCCACCTCTCTGTGCTGGGAACTCGTCCAAATCAACTTGTGTTGATCAGCCACTCCAAATCTAGATGACTTTTTCAGAATAATTTAAATGCATTTGCGTGATTTTGATACTTAGGTGCACTGAACCAGTCTGTGTGTGGATTGGGGTACTTAGGTTACCGAGTTTCGCAAACCATAAGTCAGTTAATGAGGTTGAATAATCCCTGAGCCTTAGATCTAATACTTAAGCTTCACATTTTCCCCAACCTCTTAAGGACTATCTAGATCTTAGCGGGTACTTGAATTTTTAACCCTAGGATTATAGCCCAAAAGGCCTAAAATCAACGCTCTTACTAATCTCTTCTTTGCTTCATTAGCACTTTTTGCCTTTCTTTCTTTTGATATGGTCTAGAACTAAGTCAATTCCTTAATCTTTTACTAATCACTCCTTTTTTTTCTTTTCTTTTCAAATTGTGCTCCTTTCTGACATTTTTAACTCCCCTTTTTCTCCTCAAAGTCTGACATGCCATCAAAATTTCCTCTCCTCTCATATTTTTGTTCTTTTTCAAGAAATTTTTTATTTTTTTGGTATTTTTGGAATATGTGATTTTTTTGATGAAACCTTTTCTTGTGAGATGATTTTCATGGTATTTTGCACTTTACTACCCCCATGCCTATGATTTGCAATGTCCTCATTGTAAATTAGATGGGTTTGAGTTCAGGTTAGATCATTCATTAGAATAGGTGTTAGGTGGGTGAATGGGTCGGGATGACTATTGTGGATGATTTCAAGCTCGGGTACGGGTACCAGAGGTGGAGTTAGTTGTTCTAATGGATGAACCCTAAAGTGCAATATGAGTTCAGCATACGATGTGTCAAGAAAGGTTTCGGGTTTTTCAAAATGACAGGTTGCCTCTCGTTAAGCCCTAAGTTTTACGCCATCAGCTATGTGCAATGAGCTCAGGAAGAATGGAGGGTAAAAGATGTCTCAGCCAAATTTGTATCAGTAAGTTTAATGAACGGTTTGAGTCTCCGACTGTTCACTACAAAAGATTCTGAATTATGGCTAAGTCGACTAATTTCAACAGCTCCATTTCCAAAGATTTGTCAGACAAGGTAAGGTCCAATCCATTTTGATTTTAGTTTTCCTTGGAACAGTTTGAGTTTGGCATCAAAGAGTAGGACCTTTTGACCAAGGAAAAAGATCTTTCTAGATATGTGCTTGTCATGAAAGGCCTTAACCTGCTCTTTGTAAATTCGCGAGTTCTCATACGCATCATGGAGTAATTCATCGATCTTGCTCATTTGAAGCTTTCTGTGGGTTCCTACCTTAGAAAGATCGAGATTGTAGTTCCATACTGCCCAATAGGCTTTGTGCTCCAATTCAACGGGGAGGTGACATGCCTTCCCGTACACTAATATGAAGGGAGACATGCCCAATTGGGTTTTGTGGGTGGTCCCATAAGCCCACAAAGCTTCCGGAAGTCAGGATGACCAGTCTTTCCTATCAGGTCGAACAGTGACCTGGAGGATTTTCTTGATCTCCCAATTCGATAGCTCAGCTAGACCATTAGTTTGGGGGTGATAAGGAGTAGAGATTCGATGTGACACCCCATATTTGGTCATCAGTGATTTGAACTGAGCATTAGTGAAATGGGTCCCTCCATCAGAGATTATGGCACATGGAATCCCGAACCGAGAAAAGATGTTCTGATGAATAAATTTGATGACCACCTTATGATCATTGGTTCGGGTCGGAATGGCTTCGATCCATTTGGACACGTAGTCAATAGCGAGCAGAATGTACTCGAAGCCGTCTGAAACAGGAATGGGTCCTATAAAATCAATCCCCCAGACATCGAAGATTTTGCATATGAGAATTAGCTGCAAGGGCATCATATCACGGTGGCTCATGTTGCCTAAGGTCTGGCAACGAGTGCATGCTTTACAGTGATTGTATGTGTCTTTGAAAATCGTGGGCCAATAGAAGCCGCATTGGAGGACTTTTGCTGCTATTTTATGACCAGAGAAGTGCCCACCACATGCCTGGTCATGGCAAAAGGACAAGATGTCCTAAATTTCCACTTCCGGGACACATCGTCGGATGATTTGATCAGCACCAATGAGGAAGAGATATGAGTCTTCCCAAAAGTTGTACTTGGCCTCGGAAAGTAATTTGTCTTTCTTTGCTTTTGGCCAATCGGACGGGATCTGATGTGATGCCAGGTAGTTTACTAGATCAGCAAACCATGGAAGCCCCATATTGATAGTCAGGAGGTGCTCATCGGGAAAATGTTCCGTAATGGGTCCGAAAGGGTCAATAATGTCATAAGGAAGGCGGGACAAGTGATCAGCTACCACGTTTTGTTTTCCTGCCTTGTCGCGAATCTTGAGGTCAAACTCTTGTAACAGCAAGATCCAGCGGATTAGTTGAGGTTTCGCTTCCTTCTTCACAAGGAGGTGCCTCACAGCAGTGTGATCATAGTAAATGATAACATGGGAACCCAGAAGATACGATCTGAATTTTTCCAGGGCAAATACTACGGCTAGCAGCTCTTTCTTAGTAACTGTGTAGTTATGCTAAGCCTCTTCAAGTGTCTTGCTAGCGTAGTAGATGACCACGGGTTTCCTGTCTATTTTCTGCCCAAGTACCGCTCCTATAGCGAAATCAGATGCATCGCACATGATCTCAAAGGGTTGAGACCAATCAGGGGACTGTAGGATCGGAGCTTGGGTAACTCAATCACGTAGGATCTCAAATGCTTGAGTGCACTCCTTAGAGATTTCAAAAAGGACATCCTTAGATAGCAGATTAGTCAGGGGGCATGAGATTTTTAAGAAGTCAGGAATGAATCAATGGTAAAAAGCACGTGCCTCAGGAAGGATCGGATGTCTTTGATCGAGCTAGGCATAGGGAGTTTGGAAATCAGATTTACCTTTGCTCAATCAACCTGGATGCCTTTCTCAGAGATGAGATGTCCCAGGACAATTCCCTCAAGAACCATGAAGAGGCTCTTTCCACAGGAAAGAACCAGATTCACATCAATGCACTACCTGAGGATTTGGACCAAGTGTAGAAGGCAATCATCAAATGATTCGCCAAAAACTGAGAAGTCATCCATGAAGACTTCTAGATATTTACCTACCATATCTGCGAATATGGCAAGCATGCACCTTTGAAAAGTAGCGGGTGCATTGCAGAGACCGAAAGGCATCCTTCAGAATGTGTATGCCCCGAAGGGGCAAGTGAAAGTGGTCTTCTCTTGGTCCTCAGGATGGATTGCCACCTAGTTATAACTGGAGTACCCATCCAAAAAGCAGAAGAATTTATTTCCCGCTAGTTTTTCGAGGATTTGATTAGTAATTGGTAGTGGGAAATGATCCTTCTTCGTGGAGGTATGGAGTCTTTTGTAATCAATGCAGACTCTCCATGAATTTACTACACGGGTCGGTATGATTTCTCTAGTCTCAGTCATGATGACGGTGAGTCCAACCTTCTTAGGCACAACCTGGATTTGACTCACCCACCGACTATTGGAGATCGGGTAAATGATCCCAACATCTAACCACTTAATGATCTCCTTTTTCACGACCTCCTGCAGATTAGGATTCAGACGTCTCTGCATTTCATGGGAAGGTCATGTGCCCTCTTCAGTATAGATGCAGTGTGTGTAGTAAGAGGGGCAAATACCAGTTAAATCATCGAGAGTGCATCCAATGGCTCTTCGATGTTGCTGGAGAATAGAAATCAGACGGGATTCCTGATCAGGTGTGAGCCTGGAGTTGATAATCATAGGAAATGTCTGATTGGAACCCAAAATGACGTACTTTAGATGATCAGGAAGAGGCTTTAGTTCTAAAGTAGGGTTATCAGCAGCAGTGGGTGTCAGGACCAAAGGAAGGAGCTATGGGTGTGTCTAGGTTGAGTTCGGACTCCTCTAATTGCGGGTTTTGATCCTCTTGTGGTTGATCAGAAGGAGTCAGGTTTTCTTTGATATACCGATTGTCAACCACAACCTCGATATCACATATTTGTTCTATAACCCCGCAATTAATCCCTTGTTGGGCCTTCAAGATGTCAATCTTTAGTGTCTGGTTCCCAAATTTTAGTTCAATTTGGCCCTCCTCACAATTAATGTTGGCCCTAGCAGTGGCTAGAAAGGGTCTCCCTAGTATGATTGGTGTGTTTCTCGGATTTTCTAGAGCATCCATATCCAAGACTATGAAATCCACTGGGAAATAGAAATCCTGAACCCTAATAATGACATCCTCAAGAACTCCTTTAGGTGACTTAATAGATCGATCTGCCAACTGTAATGTCACCTCTATTGGTTTTAGCTCAGATTCCTCAAGATGGTCAAGTAGGGATGCAGGTATTAGGTTTATAGAGGCTCCTAGATCCAATAATGCTCTATCAAATTGGATGTCACCAATTGTACAGGAAATCAGGGGAGTACCTGGGTCTTTTGCCTTAGGTGGGAGCCTACTTAAAATGATGGAGCTGGCTTGCTCCAACAACACGATTGGGCTCCCACTTTTGGTTCACGGCTTACGCTTAGGTGTACACACGTTTTTCAGAAATCATGCGTAAGCTGGTATGTGGCGAATTGCATCCATCAAGGAGATGTTTATATGGATCTGGTCAAGCTCTATGGACCTATTCAAACAGCTTGACCAGGTCCTCTTCAGGTGCCATGGGTTTGGTTGTCCTCTTTCCCTTGGTCAAGGCCTCGGGAAGTGGAACCTTAGATGGTTCCTCTGGAATAGGTCCAGGTTCTTGATCTGGAATAGGGGTATCCTGAATGACTATCTTAGGGTTTGGGTTAGCACTACCAGGCTGAAAGTGGCTTGGGTAAGGTGGGTCCTGTGTTGCTTTGCCACTACGAGTCATAACTGAATTCAGACCTACCTAGTTCTGGTTTGGTGTAGGTAAAATAGGTGGCTGTTGCTGAAATCCTGAGTATGATGTCGATGCTTCCATCCCGTCAGGTGATGGAGTAGAAGGGGCCTGATAAACCATGTGGGCTTGGCCTGGATTTGGGTTTATAACGTGCCTCTGGTTCAGCACGTTATTGGGATTAGGTAGAGGATGCGAAGGGAGTGTACCAGGTTGGCAGGAATTTGCCATTTGGGCAAGTTGATTGCGAACCTATGTGATCTCATCTCTGTGCTGTTTCTGCATAGCCGCATTCATCTTTTGAATGTTAGCCAGAGTCTGAAGGATAAGAGTCATTTGATCTCCTTGAGTTGGCCCAGATTGATAGGTGGGGTTGGACCGAGGCTGAGGGGGCTGATATGGATGAGAGGCTTGTGGATAGGGCTGATATGGTGGTCTCTGATTCTGATTGTTTCCTGCCCATGTGAAATTAGGATGATTTCGCCATCCAGGATTATAGGTATTAGAGAATGGGTCATTCTGGATGGCGTTGAGGTCCTCGCAGGTCTGAGGAACCTCAGAAAAGTCAGAATACGAGGGTTCAGAGTTCCCCCAACTAGAATAGGCAGGTTCAGAGTTTCCTTCGACCCTAGAGTCAGACGGGGGTGGATACGGGTCCATCCCCTGAGAAGATCGATGGTAGAAGTTATGCACAGCTTCCCTCCCAGAGGGCAGCTGTGCGAATGGGTTTTGCGCAGAGGTGGCTAACTGCAAATGTCGAGTTAGCTCATCCACCTTCTTCACAATAATAGAAACCTTGTCTAAATGACTGGCCATTAGTTCCAAGTCGACAGAAGAGGACAGGCCCTGCGTCTCATGTGCCCCCCTTGGATTTGTCGATGCACGGGCATTCGTCCGATCAAATATGCCCATGGAGTCATTATTGATGGAGTTCTCACACGTATTCTCGAGAATTTCCCACACAGTGTCTTTGTGTTGACCCATGATATTTCCTCTGCAAGTTGCGTTGACGAATAATCGGATATCTTCACGGAGTCCCTGGTAAAAAGATTGGACTTATTCCCATTTAGGAACTCCGTGATGGGGGCAGTTTCACATGAGATCTAGGAAACAATCCCATGCTTCATGAAGTGGTTCTCCAGGCTATTGTGTGAAGTGCATGATCTGATGTCGTAAAGCATTCGTCCGACCAACTGGGAAGAACTTTTTCAAAAGCTCAGATTGTAGTTCAACCCATATGTTGATTGGACGCGTTTGAGTCTGATACCAGTGAGCTGCTTTGCCATGAGAGAGAAGGAGAACATTTTCATGAGAAGAATATCCCTATTTTGGACATCTGACCTGAAGGTCTGGGCCAGATGCTTGAGTTTCTTAATGTACTGGAAAGGATCCTCGAAATTGAGCCCATGAAATTTCGAAATAGCGTGAACCATGTTGGGCTTCAGTTCAGTATCAAGATCTCTAGCTGGGATTTGGACTCGAGGTTCAATTGCCATCGCAGTGGGATTGTAATGATTTTGCATCATAGGACGCCACGGTTGATTCACAAAGGCTTGGAATAGATCATTAAGGCGTTGAAGCTGATTCTCGAGGTTGTCTTCTTCTGCGGGTTGTGCCATGATGATGGATGAGGGAGAATTAGGCTCAGATGAATCAGAAGAGATGTCTATGTGATGGGGTTGCTACACAAACATGGAAGTCGAGGCCTGGCCTCGACGGGAGTGAATAGCTAATGGAGGCCTCAAGGGTGGTCTTAAGGACCTCCTACCAAAAATGCACCGATGGACTGGATGAGAATAGAATGTGATGGACCCAATCAAGACATCCAAAAATTTTGGATGACTATAGAGGTTCGGGGCGGATGATACCCCTTAGTCAGAAAGCCGTCCACCTGTGAATTACCTGGGCAGCCAGAGAGGGAGAGTCCTGCAAAGACCCCTACACGGTAGAGTGCCCCCACGGGTTACAGGGTTTCCCCCACCCGACCTCTCTTGTCACTGATGGTCCAGGTAGACCAGAATGGGGACTTGACCTCTTAAGTCTACTAGTTTTATTAAGAGCAAGGGTGTTTAGGATTCACTTGAACTTTTAAGATGTATTGAGTGCAAGAGTGACCTAATTTAGAGATTGGTTGACCCAAAAGGTGGGTCAACTTCACCTATTTGTCCTTTGAGAAATTTTAGGTCCCTCTTTTAAGATTCAAGTGAGATTAAGAGCCTGATTTTTAGGGTTTGCTTGAATAGATCAATTCAACCAAGGCTTAGGTGCACATTGTTTGGGAAAGATCAGTTCTTGATTAAGCAAGTGTGTCTCTAAAACCCTAACTTGGAATCCTTACTTGGCTCTTGTTTTGGTCCAATTTTGTTTGTCAAATGTAGTATCTAGGGCTTAAACAAGAATGTGATAGCCCTAGTTACCTTAAGTGGGTGCACAAATCATGTTTTGTTGTTTAAATCAAATCAGCCAACTTGATGAATTATCTGAGAATGGAAAGCAAGTAGCCTTAATTGATTTTTTCCTTTTTAACCTTTTCAGAATGAGGGGCTTAAGAGAGAGTGGTTAGAATTTACCTTCCCTTGGTGTGTTTGTTGTGCAGTCGATCTCCTTGAATGTATCTTCTCCTTGAAACAACCACAGCAAAAGAGATATAGCAAGTTAGAATTTGAATCAGGAATTGCAATCAAGAGTTCTAAATTGCCTGTTGCTCCTTGGCAATGGTGCCAAAATGTTTATGCGGTGAAATCGAGTTTAAAATAAAGCGTTGTAATATAGTTGAAATTGCTTTGAAAATAAATAGATTTTTATTACTCGAGAAGATTTCGAGGTCGAACAGAAGGAGTAATATGGGAATTTAAATCTCAAGAATTGCAATATAAGAGAAAGATAGAATTGAAATCAAGAATTATCTCAAACTAATGTAGCACTAAGATCAAGTATCAATTTGCAAAAAGATAGGAGTAAAATGGTGGTTTAAATCACCATATACACCTTAAAATAATAGCTAAGGAACTCAATGTATATTTATGAAATGAAAGTAAATCCCTATGTCTGATTTACAAATCAGATGGCTTAAAGTTTGATCTTTCTTTCTCTTACTCCTCCTTTCTTCTGCAGCCTATTCCTCTTTAGACCTTCCTCTTCTTCTTTCTCTGGCTTTCTCAACTGTAGATTCTTCTTCTTCAGCTTCTACTCAGGCCTTCACTTCTTCTTCTTCTTCTGCCTTTAGCTCTGCGATCCTCCTATTCTTCTTTTTTTCTTACTTCTCTGGCTCTCCTCTTCTGAATCCTGCTAAGTGCCAGCCAAAGTTCCTTGTAGCAAAACCCTCCCCCTACCTGCGCAACTCTCTTCTCTCTTTCTCTCTTAGGATCTGCTCTTCCAAAGCCATGGGTAATCGGGTTGTCGGATTCAGGCGTGTACTCGGGTCCAGGCTCACCGGCGTGCAGTGGTGAGTGAGGAGTGTAGGTCAAGTTATCGAGTCTAGGCCAGGTCTGCGGGTATGTGTCGCGGACGAGGCCAGGTGAGTAGATGAGAGGGACCTCACCCCGTGAACTGAGGCGAACAGCTTCCAGCACAAATTCAATTTATGCGGGCACATAGCTTCAACACTTTCCGATGTGGGACTATCTGCGCCCCCTCCGTCCTGTGTCTGCAGTAGGGGGTCTCCCTTCAATTGGCATAACTTGCGAGGCTTGCATCTTCAATTGAGGACCTAGACTTGTGTGCAAGATGGTTCCACGTGACCTAGGGCTTTAACCTGGGACCGAAGCGCTTGGAGCGAGCTTCAAACAAGCTCGAAGCTTGCTCGTCAATGGTGGACTTGGCGAGTTTCTGAAATCCACAAAATGGCCTTGTGGCCACGTCAGAACGCTCAAGGAGGGTCGCCGGAGCACGGCAAACATGATGGGGGTGTTTGTGTGGCGTGTGGATGTCTGTGAGTGCATGGCGAGGTGAAACTTTTTGTTTATGAGTGGGTCTATTTGGGGGTGCGTGTGAGTGAGTGGAGAGGTGAATAAAGAGAGGGGAAATGAGCGAAGAGGTGAGGTGGTGGTCGTGGGCTTGTCGGCGAGGGATTTGGTGGTCTGTGGAGCTGGGATGGTCTCGTCGGAAGGGGTGGCCAGAGATGGAAGGGATGAAGGTGTTTAGTATCGCCAATTTTTGAAACAAGATGTGGTGGGTCTGGAAATAAAATAATGTGGATAGGGGACTTATCTAGGAGGTTGATGGACAGAGTGGGGCAGAGATGGCGTCGGATGTGGTGTTGCCGATGCCGAAGACGAAGACAGCTCCGGTGAGGTAGAAACGGTGAGGACGAAGGAGGGAAGGGTGTATGCTGGTACGACGAGACGCGAATGGAGGCGAGGAAGAGGAATCCTCCACTGGTATTGTGGAAGGATGATGAGAAAAGGCAGAGGGGAATCATCGGATGTTGAGGAGCCTTCAGCCGTGAAAGAGAGAGGAATTGTGGGGATTCACGGCCAATTTCGGGTGTGAGGAGATTGGTGAGCTCTGAGGGTCCCTATAAAGGGCTTTAGGGGGAGGTTATAGCTTGGGAAGCAAGCTTCCCAAGCTTGGAAGGTCACCGGATTTGAGTAATTCTTGAGACCCAAATCTCTCATGCGTTCACATGAGAGATTGGGAAAGATTTGGAGCATATGGACGAGTTCAGATTGAAGAGGATTCCTCAAAGAATCTCCCTTCCAATTTTGGAAGGGATTGATTGAATAGAGGAGTTCTCTTCAATCAAAGGTTGCTGGAGAAGGATTTCTCCACGATAATGTTGGAGGGACCTAATTGTGAAGACGAAGACGATGTTAGGGGACTATTTGAAAGGATTTTGAAAGTTGGGGTATAAATGTAATCAGATAGGACCATTTTGCAAATTAGGTCAAGAAATGCTCATCTTGGGTCCAAATTTTGGTACAAACCTAATTTGGACCTAAGGAATCCAATGGTGAAGTTGGATTTTAGTTTTGACCATGTTTGACTAGGTAATTTATGCAAAAAACCTAAATTAGGGCATATATCTGTCTGAGACTCCATTTTGGGTCAAGATGGGTTCTGATGGTCAAATTGAAGATACAAAACCCTGGAGAATATTTTTCTATGATTTTTAGAGGATTTAGGTGAATTTTTTCCTGACCCAAACCTTGGTTAATTAAGTGGGTCTATTTTTAGGGTTTCAAAAGTCATTTGATTCTCAAAACATATGCAAACCCTTTTTTGTCTGATCTAACCCATTTGTTATCCTATTAAGACCATTTGACCTTTATTCAACCCTTGAGAAAACCCGTGGTTGTACTGCATTCATGATAAGATGGTAAAATTATGATTTTAACCCTAGTTTCTTATTTTTCTCTCAGAATGGTTATATAGTGAGTTATGGTTCTCTAGCAGTTATGTAGGAGCATTTATTGACTTAATTGGATCAAAAGGAGCTAGTTAGGGCTCATGATGGTGTTCCCATCCCTGATGAACATTTAAACCATCTGATAGCTTATCTCAGTCGTCTGATCACTATAGCATTCAAGCTTATTTGATATAATTATCTGATATGCATGTTTTATTAGGGCTAATAATTGGTGATTCAAATCACCATTATTTGTCTTAACTTCTTTTTATCATTGTGAATTATTGAGATATTCATGTTTTTCATTGAATAACTAATGTGACAAGTTATTATTCATTGAATATCTACTTGAATGCTCAATTAATTGTGTTCATTGATCTTGAGTGCGATTAATGTTGTGAATTCCATATTTGCTCCCTGTGTTCCACCTCGGACTCCATTGTAAATTCTAAGTTTATAAATTTTATCTGTTGATCGAGCTATTTAGGAGTGTGACTACGACGGCGAAACATTAAACTCCTATCTGGTTCTGTTAACAATACCCATTTGGTTCCTATTACCATTTGCCCTTTGGGCTTAGGTACTAGGTCCCAAACTTCATTCCTTCGAAATTGGTTGAGTTCCTCCTACATAGTCATCAACCAAGACTCGTCAAAACATGCTTCCTCAACCATTTTTGATTCAACTTGAGATACAAAGGCGGAAAGATCGAAATAGTAATTAAATCTAGATCGGGTTTTAATGCCATCGGAAATACTCCCAATGACTTGATTTTTGAGATGATCCCTTTTGAATGTCCAATCTTTAGGGAGATTATGGATATTGGAGTCTTGAATGTTAGACACATTGATAAAAGAATCATCCTCATCTTCAACATTGACCCAGTCAATAAAAGAAGAGTTGGGTAATTCATCGAAAGAGACATGAAGGGTCTCTTCCACTACTAATGTGGTCTTGTTAAAAACCTGATATGCCTTACTACATGAAGGATAACCAATGCAAATGGCTTTTTTACCTTTGGCATCAAATTTATCTAAATTAGGGCGAGTATTCAAAATAAAACATCGGCATCCAAAAAATTTAAAATAACTAATCTTGGGTACTTTCCCATAATATAGTTCAAAACAAGTTTTTGCTAACTGGATTGAATTAAGATGCGATTTAACACGTAACAAGCCGTGTTAACCGCCTTTGCACAAAGTACTTCGGTAACCTGGAGTTTATGAGCAATGTTCGAGCACACTCTTGAAGAGTGCGATTCTTTCTCTCAACTACCTCATTTTGTTGAGGTGCCCTGGGGAAGGAGAACTCATGAGAAATACCATGCTCTTGACAAAAATCATCAAATAAGAAATTTTCAAACTCAACCCCATGATCACTACGAATTTGAGTGATATGGTAGCCTTTTTTAGTTTAAACCTTCCTATAGAAAATAGAAAATACAAAAAATACTCCATCTTTGGATCTCAAGAAGGAGACCATGAAAATCAAGAGAAATCATCTACAACGACAAGGCAATATTTGCATCCACTAAGACTCTTGTACTTTGTTGGTCCACACAAATCTAGGTGAAGTAATTTCAAAGGTCTAGATGTAGAAATTTATTCTTTGTTTTTAAAGTTTGATTTCATGATTTTCCTTAATTTACATGAGTTACAAGCAAAGTCTTCTATAAGTTTTTTCATAGGAAGACCTTGAGCTAGTTCATGCTTGGATAGTTTGTGAACTAACCTCATATGAATATGTCCTAGTCTCCTATGCCAAATATTTATTTCATTATTTGCAACAAGACATTCATAAGTTCCATTTTTATCAATTCTATAATAAAAATGTCTTTATATCTAGTTCCCTTAAGAAGGGTTTCATTGGTTAAGACATGCATAATTTCAAACATCTTGGAAGTGAAGAGTACTTTATATCCCTTATCACAAATTTGAATAACACTTAATAAGTTATGTTTTATTCCTTTAACTAAAAAAATAATTAAAATGGGTGAAGAAGGGTTACCAATCTTATTAAGGCCAATAATATGGCCCTTGTGGTTGTTGCCAAAGGTGACCATTTCCCCATCCATACGTTGGAGGTCCAAGAATAGGTGCTTTTCTTCGATCATATGCTTGGAGCATGTTTAAGCACGAGAGTCATTGATGTTAAGTGATAACGCGAAATCATTGATGTTTAAGAAATGCGTTATAGTATAGGATAAAATCGCATTAAACACTGAAATTTATAGCTCAGAAAAGTCCGAGGTCGAACGTAGGGAGCAATCAACCAATTAATCTCAAGATCAAAATTCTAAGAAAGAGATGTAATCAAAATTGGTTCAAGAATGATATATCAAGATTCAAATATCAATGTGCAAAAAATGATGGGTTAAAATGGTGATTTGAATCACCAATTAAACCCTTTTAATTAAGATCAAGTATTTCAAATAAATGAACAGTGAATCCAACCAAATATTCCACGTCAGTTAAGTATCTCAATGATGCAACAGTAACTTAGAACCAGCAACAGAGGCAAAGGCCTCTCTTTTCCGTCAGCCCTCAGGGGGAGGCACAAGCACAACATAGCACAGCAACACAGAGGCGAAGGCCTCTCAATTTCTCTAACTGTAGAGAGAAGCAGAGGGAAACCCCCTACCCCCTCTCTTTCTTTCTCTTCATTCTCTCTCTGAATAAGGCAAACCAGACCGGACTTGGGTATCCAGGTAATCGAATCAAGGCCCAAACCTACATGGCATGAGCGCGGGTGAGGGCGTGCGTATGCACGTGCGTAGGAGGACCTTACCCTCGTGCTTACTGAGGCGAAGAGCCCATAGCACGAATTCAATTTATCCGCTACTGCCACCTCTTCTCTTCACGAGGTGGGACTAAGTCCCATCCTCTTCTTCACATATTTGCCGCAGAGGAATCTTCCTCAATTGGGGTAGCAACAAGTGATGATTTCTTCAATTGACAGCCTGGAGACCTACTTGGAGTTACTCCGCACAACTTAGGCGTAGCACCTGGGGCATGCATGGCTTTGAACACAATGAACACGGCGACGAAGGCGGCAGCGGTGGCGGAGACTGACGAGGAACCTGAAACACAAATACAGGCTTGAAAGCCCTCGCTAGATGGTTCAATAGTATCATTGGAGGATGAGGAAGATGATGGCGGTGTCCATGGGGTGTGGGAGTGTGTGTGGTGGCCAGGCAAAGTCGACGAAGGTGAACGGTGGTGGGTGAGTTCGATGGGGAGATTCAGTGGGTAATTCGCGAAATAGGATGAGGGGTTTTGTTCGCAAAAGTGTGGTGGAGCTTGTGGAGTTGGTGCGAGGTGATTTGGTGGACTACGGAGGCTGGGCAAACTCACCAGAGTTCTGCCAACCGTGAAGATGAAGTGTGGGAGGGCAGTGCAGTGGTTGTGAGTGACTTGGGCATAAATGAAAAGAAAGTAGAGGAAGAGAAGAAGGAATAGAGAGACTTAGAGGGGAAGGAGATAGATGGAGGGATCCGATTGTGGCTGACCAGAGTCAGAGAAGACGGCAGAGACAGCGAAGCGACGATGGCGAATAAGGCAGAGGAACGCCTTCCCTTTGATTGGAGAGGTACGTGAGGAAGAGAGGAAGATGGTGACACCTCTAATTTGATGGTTGGAGGTGCAGAGGAGTAGGATGGAAGGTGTCGCTGGAGCAAAGATATTTGGTGGCTAGAGAGGGTAGATTAGGGTGTTTTGGCTCACCAAAAATTGCTAAGGAGATCGACCTTGTGACCTGGGTCCTTAAATAAGGCATAGAAGGGCATTCCAAGCTTGGAAATTGTTCGTTTTGCTGAATCGGTATTTAAAAGTATTGCGTTGCAGTACAGTCGAAAAAAGCATTCAAAACAGATATAATTTTATTACTCGAAAAGATTTCTGAGGTCGAACACAGGGAGCAAATTGGTATTTAGAAATCAAGATCATAATTTAAACTTGAAAGAAATTGTAATAGTAGCAGTAGCAAAGTGTAAAAATATGGGAGTAAAATGGTGATGTAGATCACCAACTACTCCTACAATATCACCAAATGATTCAATATATAGATATGCAATGAGGCTAAAATCTGTCGTCTGATTCTTTAATCAGACGACTTAAAGTGTTTGATTGTTTTTCTCTTTCTCTACCTCTGTCTTCTCCTTCTTCTTCCTTCCGCTTCTTTCTGCCTTTGCTTTTCTTCTACCTTGGCTTCTCCTTCTTCAGCTTTGCCTTAAGCCCTGCGGTGCTCCTCTCCTTCTTCTTTGAATTGGCTAAGTGTTGGAATAATCTCTTCAGAGCAAAACCCCCCTTCCCCTGTGTAGCTTTCCTCTCTTTCTCTCTTCTCTATTTGAGAGCCTCTCTCCCAGAGCCTTCAGTCGGTCAGGTAATCAGACCTAACGTAGACCTGGGTCCAGGCTCACCGACGTGTGTGATGTGCGAGGAGTGGATAGGTCGGGTAGTCGGGTCGTGGCCAGGTTTGCGTATTAAGTGTCGCGGATGAGTCCGTGAGAGGGGGGGAGGAGGACCTCACCCTCAGTGTTGGAGGCGATAAGCCTCTAACAGTTTTTCCCTTTATGTGTAGCAGGTGACCTTTCACTTCTGAGGTGGGACTAAATGTCCCACCTTCATTCGTGCATGGCAGCAGCAGATGGTTTCCTTAATTGGAGAGGCTGCAGAGTCCTTCAATGCCAATCAAAAGCCTTGATGCGTGCGCACCTCAAATCTGCACTGCCTGGGGGTCTCTCCTGGAGTAGAGTGCGACCTGGAGCAGCTTGAAGCTTGCTTCAAGCTTGGCAGTAATGGCGGCTGGTGGTTGAACCTGAAATCACTAGCACAGCCTTGCAGCCATGTTAAAATGTTCAGAAAGGGTTGCCGGAGCACAGCGAAGATGCTGGGGTGGTTGGCATGGCGTGGGGGTGCCTATGTGAGCGTGCCTAGGGCACACTGTGTGCGAAGGTGTGGGTATGTTTGGTGAGGTGCGTGAGCTAGTGGCGTAGTGAGTGGAATGAGGGGAAGTGTTCAGTGGAGTGTAGGGAAGCTTATGGGCTTGTCGGCGAGAGTTGGGATGGCCTGTGGAGGTGGAGCGGCCTCGCCGGAGTTGATGGTCGACGATGGCAGGGATGGAGGTGATGGAGGTCGACAGTGGTCGATTTTGAAGAGTAAAGGGTGGAGAATAATGTAGAGGGGAGAGGAAGCCTATCTGGGAGATGAAGAGACGATGGGGACGAGCAGAGGTGTCGGGTCTGGTGTGGCCGACGCCGGAGATGAAGAGTGGCTCCGATAGGGGATGGATGGCGAAGATGAAGGGGGAAAGGGCGTCTGCTGGTACGGTGAGATGCGGCTGAAGTCAGGGAGACGCCTACGTGTATGTCGAGGTGCAGATGAAGTCAAGGAGGAGGAATCTACCGCAAGTAAGGCGGTTGGACGATGAGGAGGAGCGAGGGAGGTCGCCGGATGTCGAGGAACCTATGACTGTGAAGGGAAGAGAGGAATTAGAGGTGTTCACAGCCAAATTCGAGTGTGGAGTCATCGGAGGGGTATGGGCTCCTTTAAAAGGGTTTTTGAATGATAGGGGTACAAATGTAATCAGCTGGACCTTTTTGCAAACTAGGTTAAGGAAAACTCAACTTGGGTCCAAATTTTGGTACAATCCTAATTTGGACCTAAGGAATCCAATGGTCAAGTTGGATTTTGGGTTTCACCATGTTTGACTAGGAAATTTATGTAAAAACCTAATTTAAGGCAAATACCTATCTGAGACCCCATTGTAGGTCAAGATGGGTTCTAATGGCCAACTTAAAGGTTTTAAACCATAGGGAATATTATTCTATGATTTTTAGAGGATTTAGGTGAATTTTATCCTGACCAGAACCCTGGTTAATCAAGTGGGTCTATTTTAGGGTTTCAAGAAGTCATTTAATTTACAGGATACACACAAACCCTTTTCTGTCTGATCCAACCCACTTATAATCTTGTTAAGACCATTTAACTTTTGTTTAGCCCTTGAGAAAATCCATTGTTGCACTGCATTGGTAAAATTACAATTTTACCCCTAATTTTCTAATTTTTCTCTCAGAAAGGTTATGTAGTGAATTATGACCTTCAGTTGGTTATGTAGGAGCATTTATTCTCTTCATTTGGTCAAAATGAGCTAGATATGGCTCATGATGGTATTCCCATCATACCCCCATGCCTAGCTTTTGCTAGTCCCTTAGCAAAATTTTAAGGTTTTAACTATGATTCTAGACCATGTAATCTTTTGATGCTTAGAAAATTGTCATGTGTGCTTTCTTTAGTAGATTAGGTTAGAATGCCGATAGTAGGCCTAAAGGTACTCAAGTACCAACCAAGATACAGACCTGACTAGCTCTAGCCTCAGTCTGCCGCGAAGGTTTTTAAGGCCCACAGGAACTATCCTAAGGTTCGTTGAACCTCGCGGTGAAAGCACCCATGCTTGTAACATATTTTAGCCTCGGTTCAATTTGTAGTGCATTTTGTAGGAGAGAGACAGAGGAATTTTTCTTTTTGGAGAGTTTTCTCTCTTTTCTTTTATTTCTAGCTTTGGATTAGCTTCATAACACGGTCTGTATCGGATTCCTAGTCCCCATCATCAATCCTCGAAGGGTCCCTGGCAATCGATGCTTCAAGATAGCACCGCCCATGGCAACCCCTAGAACCCTGGCTTTCAAGATTTTGCGATAATCCTGCTCATGGTGTTCTGTAGCTAAATCCAGACCTTAGCAATCGACATTTTGTGATAATGCCACCCATGGCATTTGAACCAGCACAGGGTGCTTACATGCCTCCAGTAGGATATGTAGATATCCTCGGAGATAAGCACCAAGGAGATGATATGTTATTATGCATCTTCGAGGGGAATTTCTCGCCTCTCCGTGTCGGGAACTTATCCAAATCAACTTGTGTTGATCGGCCTCTCTAATCTAGGCGACTTTTTCAGAACAATTTAAATGCATTTGCATGATTTTGATACTTATGTGCACTAAACCAGACTGTGTGTAGATTGGGGTGCTTAGGTTACTGAGTCCCGCAAACCAGAGGTCATTTAACAAGGCTGAATACTCCCTAAGCCTTAGACCTAATACTTAAGCTTCGCATTTTCCCCAACCTCTTGAGAACTATCCATATTTTAGCGGATACTTGAATTTTTAAGCCTAAGAGTATAGCCCAAAGGCCTAAAATCAGCCTTCCTACTAATCTCTTTAGTATTTTATTAGCTCGTTTTGCCTTTCATTTTCTTTTTCTTGATATGGTCTAGAACTCAGTTAATCCTTTAATTTCTTACTAATGACTATCTCTTTTCTTTTTCTTTGCAACTTGTGCTCCTTTTTGACAGTTTTCACTTTTCCCTTTTTTCTCCTCAAGATTTGTATGGCCTCAAAATTTTCTCTCCTCTCATTTTTTTTTCTTTTTCAAGAATTTTTTCATTTTTTTGGTATTTTTGGAATATGTGATTTTTTTGATGAAACCTTTTCTTGTGAGATGATTTTCATGGCGTTTTGCACTTTCATACCCCCCCATGCCTACGATTTGCAATGTCCCCATTGTAAATTAGGTGGGTTCGAGTTCAGCTTAGCTCATTCATTAGAATAGGTTCTAGGTGGGCGAATGGGTCGAGATGACTATTTGTGGATGATTTCAAGCTCGGGTACAGGTACCTGAGGTGGGGTCAGCTGTTCTAATGGATGAACCCTAAAGTGCAATATGAATTCAGTATAGGAATATCAAGAAAGGTTTCAGGTTTTCCAAAAATGATGGGTTGCCTCCCGTTAAGCACTAAGTTTTACGCCATCGGCTGGGTGCAATGAGCTCAGGGAGAATGAAGGGTAAAGGATGTTTCAGCCAAATTTGTATCGATAAGGTCAATGAACGGTTTAAGTCTCTAATCATTCACAACGAAAGGTTTTGAATCATGGTTGAGTGGACTGATCTTGATGGCTCCATTTCCAAAGATTCGTCGGACGAGGTAAGGTCCGATCCATTTCGATCTGAGTTTTCCTGGGAATAGTTTGAGCTTGGCATCAAAGAGTAGGACTTTTTGACCAGGGTAAAAGATCTTTCTGGATATGTGCTTGTTGTGAAAGGCCTTAACCTGCTCTTTGTAAATTTGCAAGTTCTCATACATGTCGTGGCGTAATTTGTCGATCTCGCTCATTTGAAGCTTTCTGTGGGTTCCAGCCTTAGAAAGATCTAGACTGTAGTTCTGTACCACCTAATAAGCTTTACGCTCCAATTCGACGGGGAGGTGACATGCCTACCAATCTGAAGGGAGACATACCTAATTGGGTTTTGTGGGTAATCCTATAAGCCGACAAAGCTTCTGGAAGTCAGGATGACCAGTCTTTCCTGTCAGGTCGAACAGTGACCTAGAGGATTTTCTTGATCTCCTGATTTGATAGCTCAGGTAGACCATTAGTTTTGGGGTGATAAGGAGTAGAGATTCGGTGTGACACCCCTTATTTGGTCATCAGTGACCTGAACTAAGCATTAGTGAAATGGGTCCCTCCATTAGAGGTTATAGCACATGGGATCCTGACTCGAGAAAAGATGTTCTGATGAATAAAAATGATAAATACCTTATGATCATTGGTTCAGGTTGAAATGGCTTCGATCTATTTGGACACGTAGTCAACAGTAAGTAGAATGTACTCAAAGCCGTCCAAAATAGGGAAGGGTCCCATAAAATCAATCCCCCAGACGTCAAAGATTTCACATACTAGAATCGGTTGTAAGGGCATCATATCATGATGGCTCATGTTGCCTAAGGTCTGGCAACGAGTGCAAGCCCTGCAGTGATTGTATGCATCTTTGAAAATCGTGGGCCAATAGAAGCTGCACAGGAGGACTTTTGCTGCGATTTTATGACCAGAGAAGTGTCCATCGTATTCCTGGTCATGGCAGAAGGACAAGATGTCTTGAATTTCCACTTTTGAGACACATCGTCGAATGATTTGATCAGCACCAATGCAGAAAAGATACGGGTCTTCCCAGAAGTAATACTTGGCATCGGAAAGCAATTTGTCCTTCTTGGCCTTCGGCCAACCGGACGGGATCTGATGTGATGCCAGGTAGTTTACTAGATCAGCAGACCATGGACGCCCTATACTGATAGCCAGGAGGTGCTCATCAGGAAAATGTTCCGTAATGGGTCCGAAATGTCAGAAGGAAGGCTGGACAAGTGATCAGCTACCACGTTCTATTTTTCCGCCTTGTTGCAAATCTCGAGGTCAAATTCTTGCAACAGCAAGATCGAGAGGATTAGTCAAGGTTTCGCATCCTTCTTCACAAGGAGATGCCTTACAACTATGTGATTAGAGTAAATGATAACACGGGAACCCAGAAGATACGATCTGAATTTTTTCAGGGCAAATACCACGGCTAGCAGCTCTTTCTCAATAACTGTGTAGTTATGCTGAGCCTCATCAAGTGTCTTGCTAGCGTAGTACATGACCACGGGTTTCCCATCTATCTTCTGCCCAAGTACCGCTCCTACAGCGAAATCAGATGCATCGCACACGATCTCAAAGTGTTGAGACCAATCAGGAGACTGTAGGATCGGAGCTTGGGTGATTCAATCACGTAGGATGTCAAATGCTTGAGTGTATTCCTTGGAGATTTTGAAAGGAACATCCTTAGATAGTAGAGTAGTCAGGGAGTGCGCGATTTTTGAGAAATCAGGAATGAATAGATGATAAAAATCGACGTGCCCCAGGAAAGATCGGATGTCCTTGATCGAGCTAGGCATAGGGAGTTTGGAAATCATATTCACCTTGGGTCGATCAACCTGGATGCCTTTTTCTGATATGAGATGTCCTAGGACAATTCCTTCAGGCACCATGAAATGGCTCTTTTCCCAGGAAAGAACCAGATTCACGTCAATGCACTACCTGAGGATCTGGACCAAGTGCAGGAGGCAATCATCAAATGATTCGCCAAACACTAAAAAGTCATCCATGAAGACTTCCAGATAATCACCTACCATATCTAAGAATATGGCAAGCATGCACCGCTGAAAAGTAGTAGGTGCATTGCAGAGATCGAACGGCATCCCTCAGAATGTGTACGTCCCGAAGGGGTAGGTGAAAGTGATCTTTTCTTGGTCCTCAGGATGGATTGCCACCTGGTTATAATCGGAGTACCCATCCAAAAAGTAGAATAACTTATTTCCCGCTAGTTTTTCGAGGATCTGATCAATAAACGGTAGTGGGAAATGAACTTTTTTTGTGGAGGTATTGAGTCTTCTGTAATCAATGCAGACTCTCCACGAATTTTCCACACGGGTCGATATGATTTCTCCGATCTCAGTTGTGATCACGGTGAGTACTGCTTTCTTAGGCACAACTTGGATTGGACTCACCCACTGACTGTCGGAGATCGGGTAGATGATCCCAGCATCTAACCACTTGATGATCTCCTTTTTCATGACCTCTTGCAGATTAGGATTCAGACATCTTTGCATTTCATGAGAAGGTCGTGTGCCCTCTTCAGTATAGATGTGGTGTGCAGTAAGAGGGCCTGATGCCAGTCAAATCATCGAGAGTCCATCCAATGGCTCTTCGATGTTGCTGGAGAACAGTAATCAGATGGGATTCCTGATCAGGTGTGAGTCTGAAATTGATAATCATAGGAAACGTCTGATTGGAACCCAAAAAGACATACTTCAGATGCTCGGGAAGAGGCTTGAGTTCCAAGACAGGGCTATCAGCAACAGCGAGTGGTTTAAGGTGTGTGTTAGGAGAAAGGGAGGGAGTTATGGGTGTGTCTAGGATAAGTTCAGACTCCTCTGATTGCCGATTTTGATCCTCTTGTGGTTGATCAGAAGTAGTAAGGTTTTCCTCAATATATGGATCGTCAACCACAACCTTGATATCACATATCTGTTCTATAACACCGCAATTAATCCCTTGTTGGCCCTTAAAGATGTCAATCTTTAATGTTTGGTTCCCAAATTTCAGTTCAATTTGGCCCTCCTCACAATTTATGTTGTCCCTAGTAGTGGCCAGAAAAGGTCTCCCTAGTATAATTGGTGTATTCCTCAGATTTTCTGGAGCATCCATATCCAAGACTATGAAGTCCACCGGGAAATAGAAATCCCAAATCCTAGCAATGACATCCTTAAGAACTCCTTTAGGTGACTTAATAGATCGATCTGCCAATGGTAATGACACCTCTATTGGTTTGAGCTTAGATTCCTCAAGATGGTCAAGTAGGGATGTAGGTATTAGGTTTATGGAGGCTCCTAGATCCAATAAAGCTCTATTAAATTGGATATCACCAATTTTACAAGAAATCATGGGAGTACTTGGGTCTTTTTCCTTAGGTGGGAGTTTGCTTAAAATTACAGAGCTGGCTTGCTCTGACAATACGATTGGGCTCCCACTTTTGGTTCGTGGCTTATGCTTAGGTGTACACACGTCTTTTAGAAATCGTGCGTAAGCTGATACGTGGCGAATCACATCCATCATGGGGATGTTTATATGGACTTGTTCAAAGAGCATGACCAGATCCTCCTCAGGTGCCACGGGTTTGTTTGTCCTCTTTCCCTTAGTCAAGGCCTCGGGAAATGGAACCCTTGATGGTTCCTCTAGAATAAGTCTAGGTTCTTGATCTGGGATAGGGGTGTCCTGGATAACTATCCTAGGGCTTGGTTAGCACAACCAGGTTGAAAGTGGTTTGGGTAAGGTGGGTCTTGTGTTGCTTTGCCACTACGGGTTGTTACTGAATTTAGTCTTGCTTGGTTCTGGTTTGGTGTCGGTAAAATAGGTGGTT
Organism: Thalassia testudinum; assembly: GCA_037157565.1. NCBI lineage: Eukaryota > Viridiplantae > Streptophyta > Magnoliopsida > Alismatales > Hydrocharitaceae > Thalassia > Thalassia testudinum. Next base: position 85,353,516 of record JAZHRO010000056.1, on the reverse strand, counting down.
GTTGCTGAAATCCCAAATATGATGTCGAAGCTTCCATCCTGTCGAGCGATGGAGCAGAAGGGGCCTGATAAATCATGTGGGCTTGGCTCGGATTTGGGTTCATAACACACCTTTGGTTCGGCATGTTATACGGATTCGGTAGAGGTTGCGAAGGGAGTGTGCCAGGTTGGCGGGAATTCACCTTCTGGGTGGGTTGATTGTGAACCTCTATGATCACGTCTTTGTTCTGCTTCTGCATAGCCGCATTCGTCTTTTGAATGTCGGCTAGAGTCTGAAGGATGAGGGTCATTTGATCTATCTGAATTGGCCTAGATTGACAGGTGGGTTTGGGTCGAGGCTGAGGTAGCTGATATGGATGAGGAGCTTGTGGACGGGATTGATATGGTGGTCTCTAATTCTGATTATTTCCCACCCACAGGAAATTGGGATGATTCCGCTATCCAGGGTTATAGGTATTAGTGAATGGGTCATTCTGGATGGCGTTGAGGTCCTCGCAGGTCTGAGAAACCTCAGAAAATCAGAGTATGAGGGTTCAGAGTTCCCCCAACTAGAGTAGGTAGGATTGGGGTTTCCTCCGTCCTAGAGTCAGACGGGGGTGGAAACGGGTTCATTCCCTGAGAAGATCAGTGATAGATGTTATGCACAGCTTCCCTCCCAGAGGGCAGCTGTGTGAACAGGTTTTGTGCAAAGGTGGCTCGCTGTAGATGTCGAGTTAGCTCATCCACCTTCTTCTTAATGATAGAGACCCTGTCCAAACGACTGGCCATCAATTCCAAGTTGACAGATGTGAACATGCCTTGCATCTCATGTGCCCCCCTTGGATTTGTCGATGCGCGGGCATTCGTCCGGTTGAATAAGCCCATGGAGTCATTATTGATGAAGTTCTCGCACATATTCTCGAGAATCTCACACACTGTGTCTTCGTGTTGACCCATGATATTTCCTCCGCAAGTTGCATTGACGAATAAACAGATATCTTCACAGAGTCCCTGGTAAAAAGACTGGACTTGTTCCCATTTAGGAACTCCGTGATGGGGGCACTTCTGCATGAGATCCAGGAAATGATCCCATGCTTCGTGAAGTGGTTCTCCAGGCTGCCGTGTGAAGTGTTTGATCTGGTGTCGTAAAGCATTTGTCCGGCCAACTGGGAAGAACTTTTTCAGACATTCGGATTGTAGTTCAACCCATGTGTTGATTAGACGTGTTTGAGTCTGATACCAGTGAGCTACTTTGTCCATGAGAGAGAAGGAGAACATCTTTATTAGGAGGATATCCTGATTTTGGACATTTGACCTGAAGGTCTGGGCCAGATGCTTGAGTTGTTTGATGTGCTGGAAAGGATCTTCAGAGTTAAGCCCATGAAACTTTGGAATAGCATGAATCATGTTGTACTTGAGTTCAGAATCAGGACCTCCAGCCAGGATTTGGACTCAAAATTTGATCGCCATTGTAGCGGGATTGTAATGATCTCACATCATAGGATGCTGCAGTGGAATCACAAAGGCTTGGAATAAATCATTAAGGCGCTGAAGTTAGTTTTCAAGGTTATTCTCTTCTTCTGCGGGTTGTGCCATGACGATGGAAGGAGAATTGGGTTCAGATGAATCAGAGGAGATGTCTATGTGATGGGGTTGCTTCACAAACACGAAAGTCGAGGCCTAGCCTTGACGAGAGTGAATAACTAAAGGAGGCCTTAAGGATGGTCTTAAGGACCTCCTACCGAACATGCACAGATGGCCTGGATGAGAGTAGAATGTGATGGACCCAATCAAGACACCCAAAAACTTTGGATGACTATAGAGGTTCAGGGCGGATGATACCCCTTAGTCAGAAAGCTATCCACCTGAGAAATACTTGAGCATCCAGAGAGGGAGAGTCCCGCAAAGACCCCTACATGGTAGAGCACCCCCACGGGTTACAGGGTTTCCCCCACCCGACCTCTCTTGTCACTGATGTTCCAGGTAGACTAGAATGGGGACTTGACCTCTTAAGTCTACCGATTTTATTAAAGAGCAATGGTGCTTAAGATTTCACTTGAACTTTAGATGTATCGAGTGCAAAAGTGACCTAATTTCAAGGTTGGTTGACCCAACAAGGTGGGTCAACTTCACCTATTTGTCCTTTGAGAAGCTTTAGGTCCCTTCTTTTAGGATTCAAGTGTAATTAAGAGCCTGAATTTTAGGGTTTTCTTGAATAAATCACTTCAACCAAGGCTTAGGCACACAACATTTTGAAGAGTTGATTCTTGCTTATGAAGGTGTGCCTTTAAAACCCTAAATTGAAATCCTTAATTTGGCTCTAATTTTGGTCCAATTTAATTTGCCAAATGTGGCATCTAGGGCTCAAACAAGAAAGTGGTAGCCCTAGTCACCTTAAATGGGTGCACAAATCAGTTTTGTTTATTGAAATCAAATCAAGCAACTTGATGAATTAGCTAAGAATGTAAAGCAAGTAGCCCTACTTGATTTTATCCTTTTTTCCTTTTTAGAATGAGGGGCTTACGAGAGAAAGTAATCAGAAATTACCAACCTCTGGTGATGAGACACTCATCATGATCTCTAATTACCCCTAATTAACTAGTCTTCCTAGTTAATTAGCTAAGATTATGAATTTATAAGGGTTAATTATAGAATAAGGGATATTTAGTAAAGGACCTTTAAAATAAGTTAAAAATGACATTTTATCATTCAATTAACATTATTAATAATCTAGATAATAATTGGACTTGAAATCTTATTAATCATCCCCTTAATTAATAAGTTAAGTAACTTAAATATAGTGTATACCTAAGTATATAATAACTTAAGTAATTTTACTTAATCTAATAAATTAACCTAAAAAGGTCAAAAATGTAAATTCAATGTGAAAACATAATATTTACCTTATTTACTAACATATATAAAAAGTTGAAAAAGATCTAAGTTAAAATAAACCCTTAAAACCTAAGTTTACATTTTGGTCCTTAATATTCATTTCAATCGGGTCCTTATTTTTCACACAGGTCCTCAAGTTTCATTACATTTAAGTCCCTTTTCTTCTTCTTCTTCTTCTTCAGTCGAATGAACGGCTAGCGACGGAGAGTCATGCCACTGCACGATCACCACCCTGCCAACATCAACCATTTTTGTCCAAGCTCTTGCAGCTTGCGCTCACCACCTCCTCTTGATCCACCGATCTGGATTAACTGGAAATCCTAATTTTCAGTGGGAGGTAACCTCACCGTCGTCAAAGACGACGCCGGAGGTTAAGCTCCTCCAGCTCCTTCGGCCAGACCCCGCCATTCTCTTCGCCGCCAACTACTATAAATACCCCCTCACTCCTCCGATTTCACTCAAGTTGGCTCCCTTCCCTCTTCTAACACTGTAGCTGAATTTGATAGGCTATTCGTTCGAAACTCTAGCGACTTTCCATCTCACTTTCTGACTTCCTCCATCCATTCTGATTAGCTGAGGAGATCCGCCGTGGTCAACCGTGCCTCTGACACAGGCACCGACTCAAGGAATCCTCTGCTTCACCTCACATCCGCCCGGCGGAGATCTTCCTGAAACCCTCTGATTTTGTTGTCCGCTATGAACCTTTGGCGGAACCCTATTGACCCCTTCATCCAGGTAATAGTAGATTAGGAGTAGGAGTAGGAGTAGTGTAGTTAGGTAGGTAGTTTAGGTAGTTAGATCAGAGTAATTTTAGAATTTTAATGTCATCTTCTCCGACTCCGGCGAGCTCCTTGAGTTCGCCAGAGCCTTAATTTCATCTTTTGAAATCACTGTTCACCTCCTTCTTTCTCTCATGACCATTTTTAATTCACTTAATCACTTAATTGATCATTTAATTCGCTTAGTTCACCTTCCACCTCCACCTACTATTGTCATTGTCCATGGCGACAGTAGTAGGCTTAAATTCCACCTTCACTGGGTCTTCCATCATCTATCCCTCACTTACGGACCCTAACCGACACAATAATATATAGAATTACCACATATAAATTAAACGCCCAATCTTAATTAAGCTCTTTGAGCTCGCTGCCAATGGCAGCTCAGGAGTAGTTAAAATCCTTAATTATATATATATTTATGATTATTAATACTTGTTGACTTGTTTTAACTACTCAATTGAGTGGTAAAATAGGTCCTGAGCTTAATCCAAATCAGATTCTTGAAAAATGAAATTCACTGTCAAATCTTAGTTCTAACGAGATAATGAAGAATTAATTGAGTTCTTGAGGTTCCTTGCAACCTCAGGAACCTTTTAAGATTGAAAATGACATAATTTCACAATCTATACACAGTTCACATATTTTCTGGACTCACCGGAGCTCCGATGAGCTCCGATGAGCCAAAACTGTGCTTCAGCTTATAGAATTTATCAAGAAGCTCCAGAATGATGTAACATGGATCACTGATTAATTTGCAAATGATTCTTTGAGGATTAAGTGTCTGGAGTTTGAGATATGACTTCATCTTCTCTAGCTCTGGCAGAGTTGGAGAAGTCTGATAAAGAGATTTATTTAAGAAGCATTTAAGGAACTTAGAAGCTTCAGTGCAGTGCACTGAAGCTATTTATGTCTTCAAATCACTGTCACAACTCTTAGAATCCTCTAACAAACAAACACATTTTAAGTTCAGGCGGCAAGCTTGGAACCCTAGAAATATAGTTAGAACACCTATCTGAGAGGCTAAGCACATTCCTGATGTTGAAAGAACTTGATTTGAGGCTTTAATTGCCTGTGAAGAGGCTTTTAACAGAAAGTCAAATTTTTGTGCCTTCACAGTCAAACTGAGTTTAATTATGGAGTTCTGAGCTCAATTTGAGGAATTGATGAGATAGAATTACTTCTGAGAATCTGTTGGATAATCTGAGAGTGATCAAAGTGATCTAAGATGAGTTATTGTGTGAGAATTCAGACCCTGCTATTTGGATTATTTTTGAACCTAAACTGACAGTAGTGACATTTTGATGAGTTTTGATCTTTAATCCTGCCCAGATCAATCTGTTTCAACCCTTAGAATCTATTTTAATCAGTCAGTAACGTTCTTAAGTGTCTGTTTACCTATTTCAAGTCTAAAAATTCGAACTCTGAAGTTTTCAGAGAAGCTTTGAGCTTCTCTGCTATTCCTGAAGGTCTTGTGAGCTTAGAACCTACTCTAGCAGATGCGGAATAACCTGTAGAACCTATTTAGACCTTTAAATGAGAGAGATAAGTCCATCTAAGGACTCTGTGAAGTTAAACTTCACTTTCTAGGCAATTTTAACCCGTAGGAACCCCTTGATTTCATTCTTTAAATTGAAGAGGAAAACATCCTCTTATCCTTAAATTGACCCTGCAATCCTATAGAGTAACCTTAGAGCTTTTCAACAAGCCTTGAATCACTTGATTTGGAGCTCTGAGTAAAGAGTTATGATCGGTTGAAGTTGGGTCTGGAAAGGGGGAACATAGTCCCACATTGGCAGTTTCCGAGCAGGCGCCATGGAATAAAAGTAATTTGTTACATGGGCTACCCAGTCGTCAGCGCTTGGCGCACCGGTTACCGATCTGAGCATTTGAACCTATCTGAGCAAGTGTATGTGTGTGTGAGGGCATGTGCCTACGGGTGTGCGCCCGAGTGGGCGTGAGCTAGTGTGCCCTGGGAGGGCGAGGCCTGGGAGGCCGATTGAGCCGGATTGGCTCGAAAGTATGAACCGAAAAAAATAAATCGAAATCGAACCTAATTGAAATCAGGCGAGGACCAAGTATGGTCTGGTCCCACCCTGGTCTCAGGGTGCTGTGTATCTTTGAAAGGACCTTGCCGCAAATAAAATAATTTTTGGTTAAAAAGTAGATAAAACCGATTCAACTGATGGTCCTAAGGAAAGAGGAGCTGATGGCTAAAAGTTGAAGGCTAAGGAAAGAAAGGAGAACAGGCACTACTAAGGAACAAAAGAAAGAAGAAGAAAGCTAAGGGGAAGAGAATAAGGGGTAGGAAGAGAAGAAGAAGGCAAGAACAAAACAGAAGAAAGAGAGAAAAGAATCGAGAATAAAAAGAAGAGAAAGAAGAATAAGTAAAGAGAGGCTGAAGAAGTGAAGTTTTAGTTCTTTAAATTTGTAATAAGGCATGTTTTAATAGAACCATTCTTATTTCCTTAATTTCTTTTGAAATAAAATTGGAAAACTAATATATGTACTTGTTAGTAAAGTAGATCATTTTGAGTAAATACGTTCTCTTATGGGATTTTGCATATTACTTCATTTTAATTAATATTTTGGTAAAATTCATGTTCTTAAATTCAAATTAGTTATACCTCCTAAACTTATAAAGAAAATAAAAAATAATTGGTGAATTTAGAATGAATTATACCTCCCAGCGAACGACCTGGACTCAACCAGTAAAAATTTATAAAATGTTAGGTTAATTCGACCCTATACTACACAACCGACACAGTTTCGAGTTAACCTAAGTCACTTTTTCTACTCTTAATTAGGTGAAATTAACTTAATTATTGAGTTGAGTGGAAGTTATGCTTCACTAGGTGTGTTTGATGTGCGGTTGTCTTTCTTTGAATCTTCTCCTTGAAACAACCACAACAGAAAGAGATATAGCAAGTTAGTACCAAGTCAAAAATTGTAATCAAGAATTCCAAATTGCCCGTTGCTCCTCGACAATGGTGCCAAAGTGCTTGTCACGCTGAATCGGTATTTAAAAGTATTGCGTTGTAGTACAACCGAAAAAAGCATTCAAAACAGATATAATTTTATTACTTGAAAAGATTTTCGAGGTCAAACATAGGGAGCAAATTGGCATTTAGAAATCAAGATCACAATTTAAACCTGAAAGAAATTGTAGTAGTAGTAGTAGCACAGTGCAAAAATATGGAGTAAAATGGTGATGTAGATCACCAACTACTCCTACAATATCACCAAATGATTCAATATATAGATATGCAATGAGGCTAAAATCTATCGTCTGATTCTTTAATCAGATGGCTTAAAGTGTCTGATTGCTTTTCTCTTTCTTTGACTCTATCTTCTCTTTCTTCTTCCTTTTGCTTCTTTCTGCCTTTGCCTTTCTTCTGCCTTGGCTTCTCCTTCTTCAGCTTTGCCTTAAGCCCTGCGGTGCTCCTCTCCTTCTTCTTTGAATTGGCTAAGTGTTGGAACAATCTCTTCAGAGCAAAACCCCCCTATCCCTACGTAGCTTTCCTCTCTTTCTCTCTTCTCTATTTCAGAGCCACTCTCCTAGAGCCTTCAGCCGATCGGGTAATCGGACCTAACGTAGACCCGGGTCCACTCTCACCGGCGTGTGTGGTGAGCGAGGAGTGGATAGGTCGGGTTGTCGGGTCGTGGCTAGGTTCACGTATTAGGTGTCACGGATGAGTCTATGAGAGGGGGAGGAGGACCTCACCCTCAGTGTTGGAGGCAATAAACCTCTAACACTTTTTCCCTTTATGCGTATGCAGGTAGCCTTTCACTTCCGAGGTGGGACTAAATGTCCCACCTTCGTTCGTGCGCGACAGCAGTAGATGGCTTCCTTAATTGACGAGGTTGCAGAGTCCTTCGATGCCAATCAAAAGCCTGGGTGCGTGCACACCTCAAATTCGCACCGCCTGGGGGTCTCTCCTAGAGTAGAGCACGACTTGGAGCGGCTTGAAGCTTGCTTCAAGCTTGGCAGTAATGGCAGCCGGTGGTTGAACCTGAAATCATTAGCACAGCCATGAAGCCACGTTAAAATGTTCAGAAAGGGTCGCCGGATCACAGCGAAGATGCTGGGGTGATTGGCGTGGCGTGGGGGTGCCTATGTGAGCATGCCTAGGGCACACTGTGTGCGAAGGTGTGGGTGTGTTTTGTGAGGTGCGTGAGCGAGTGGCGCAGTGAGTGGAATGAGGGGAAGTGTTCAGTGGAGTGCAGGGAAGCTTATGGGCTTGTTGGCAAGGGTTGGGATGGCCTATGGAGATGGAGCGGCCTCGCCGAAGTTGATGGTTGGAGATGGTAGGGATGGAGGTGATGGAGGTCAGTAGTGGTCGATTTTGAAGAATAAAGGGTGGAATAGAATGTAGAGGGGAGAGGAAGCTTATCTAGGAGGTGAGGAGACGATGGGGGCGAGTGGAGGCGTCGGGTCTGGTGTAGTCGACGTCGGAGATGAAGAGTGGCTCCGGTAGGGGTTGGACGATGAGGATGAAGGGGGAAAGGGCATCTACTAGTACGGAGAGATGCGGCTGAAGTCAGGGAGATGCCTACGGGTACGACGAGGTGCGGACGAAGTCAAGAAGGAGGAATCTGTCGCAGGTAAGGCAATCGGACGACTAGGAGGAGCGAGGGAGGTCGTCGGACATCGAGGAACCTACGGCCGTGAAGGGAAGAGAGGAATTAGGGGTGTTCACGACTGAATTCGAGCGTGGAGTCATCAGAGGGGTCTGGGCTCCTTTAAATAGAGCTTTGAAGGTTAGTTAGGGCAATTAGGGGTGTTCGCGACTGAATTCGAGCGTGGAGTCATCAGAGGGGTCTGGGCTCCTTTAAATAGAGCTTTGAAGGTTAGTTAGGGCTTGGGAAGCAAGCTTCCCAAGCAAGGAAAGCTTGTCGAAGTTGGAATCCGTTAGGATACCCATGTCTCTCATGCGTTCGCATGAGAGATTGGGAAAGAATCTGGGATCAAAGATGGGTTCAGATTGGAGGGATTTTCTCAGAGAATCTCCCTTCCAATTTTGGAGGAGATCCTCTGAGCAATCAGGGAGAACTCTTCTTCCAAAGCTCGTCGGAGTACGATTCCTCCACTATAATGGCAGAGGGACCTAATTACGCAATGATGAAGAAGATAGGGGGCTTTTTGTAATGGTTTTTGAAAGATAGGGGTACAAATGTAATTAGGTTGGACCTTTTTGCAAACTAGGTTGAGGCAAACTCAACTTGGGTCCAAATTTTGGTACAAACCTAATTTGAACCTAAGGAATCCAATGGTGAAGTTATATTTTGGGTTTCACCATGTTTGATTGGGAAATTTATGCAAAAACCCAATTTAGGGTAAATACCTATCTGAGACCCCGTTCTAGGTCAAGATGGGTTCTAATGGCCAAATTAAAGGTTAAACCCTAGGGAATATTCTTCTATGATTTTTAGAGGGTTTAGGTGAATTTTATCCTAACCAGAACCTTTGTTAATCAAGTGGGTCTATTTTAGGGTTTCAAGAAGTCATGTAATTTACAGGATACACACAAACCCTTTTCTATCTGATCCAACCCACTGATAATCTTGTTAAGACCATTTGACCTTTTTTTAGCCCTTGAGAAACCCGTTGTTGCATTGCATTGGTAAAATTGCAGTTTTACCCCTGATTTTCTTATTTTTCTCTCAGAAAGATTATGTAGTGAATTATTACCTTCAGTTGGTTATGTAGGAGCATTTATTCTCTTCATTGGGTAAAAAATGAGCTAGTTATGGCTCATGATGGTGTTCCCATTAGAAACCAAGCTTGGAAGCAAGTGGTGTTTGCACGACAAGGAGGCCCGATTCTTTGAAAGCTTCGCATTAGGTTTTGAGTAGGATTCAGAGCCCAATGCGTGACTCAAATAGAAGAGGATTTCATCAGGGATCTCTCTTTCTAATTTGGGAGAGATTCGTAAAGAAATCAGAGAGAAATCTTTGATTGAAGGCCACTGGAGTAGGAGTTCCTTCGCGATAATGGTTTACGTTTTGTAAGACTTGAGTTCTGGTAGTCATCTGTGCAATTAGTTCTCACAATGTCCAAAAAAATCAAAAACCTTAAAACATTCTTCTAGGGATTGTTGGAGCGAGTGGATTAAAATCCACTGTTTGGTTCTTTTCTTCAATTCCACCACCCTTGATTTCCCATACTTTTGCATACAAAAAATCTGAGAATTCCAGTTCTTTAATATTTTGCGATGCGAAATTTGCTTTGTGGCGAAGTAAAATTGATTGTTTGTTATACCTCTTCACCTCATTTATTCAAATTTGGGATCCATATTTTGGTAGGGGAGTCTTGGAATTGAGTTGACTCCAATCCCACCACGACCTTATATTTGCCTCTGATTTGATCCTGAATTTCAACCCCAACATATTGATTTTCATTTTTCATATCTTGGTGCTTGAGCCTTGTGTGAATTTCCATTATGGTGATTGGGAGCACTTGAATTAAAGTGTTTGGCTCCCTTCACATTTAATTAAAATTGATTCGTGCATCCACACCTAGAAACATCCATTTAGGGGCCCATTGCATTATAGCATGCATTAACCAACTCAAATTGAAGGAGGGTTGTTTGGGTGCAAAGAACTTGTATTCTTGAAAACCTGGAGATTGGTTGAATTGGTAATTCATTGGAATCATAAAATCCATACTACTTGAGAGCAGAATTCTAAACGCCATTCACCATCTAAAACTTCAATTCAGGGAGATTTCCCCATTGCATGCTTGTTTTACACACTCATAAATCAATGCACTTGGGCATTACCCATATACAACGCCCTTCGCATTCCAAAGCGCTTGTATCCTAAGCCTCTTAATCTAAAATTTGTAGTAACTTGACCCCATTAAGGTCTGGAGGTCTAATTACCTACGTGTAGTGCCTACGTGTTGGTGCAAGTTCCCACGTGCTATCGAGTGTCTCAGACTGGGGTAAACGACCTGTCAATGTGGCCCAGTGGTTCCATGGTTCTCGTATTTGGTTCCATAGGTTGCGATAGTAGGTAACTTAGATCTTTAGGTCTTAGGTCACATTTAGAGGATAGGAACTTGATTGGATTGATTTGTTATCAAGTGCATCGATTCGGCGTCATTTCTCTCATCCCCTTTTCTCTTCTCATTACCCCAATTCTTCTCTCGGGAATGCATGTTTAGGAGGAGGTTACAAAGTCCAGAACTGTTTGAATTGTCTGATAAGCCTAGGAGGGTAGAATCTGGTGAATTGTCCTCCTCCTCCGTAAACATGGCTGTTGACCCACCCCAAATCTTGAAGTAGGAAATTGTTCCCCTCCCAATCCACCAGGTGGTGGTGGAGCCATCGACCCATTAACCCGCCTCCAAGCCTAAAGGGCATTACATACCGAGCAAATTGAAGCCATTAGGGAAACCTTAGAGGAAATACAAAACCCTCTTGAATGGGAGGAGCCTAGGTCTCTTAGCTCATATTAGAATCCTGCTGCTATAGAGACCCATGGGCAGATTCGCATCCCCATGGGAGAGGAAGATTTTGAACTGAAACTATGCGTCATTGGCCTAATCAACTTCCATTACCATGGACTTTCCAGTGAAGACCCTTTTCTTCACTTGGAGGACTTAACCTGTTTAGTTGAAAAAATTAAACCAAGAAATATTGGGTGATTGCGCAACAATCATAGGTATTAATTGACCTAGATTAAGCTAGAACTTAGCATAAGTTAGAGTAATTCAGGCATGCATAAGCATTATATGCATCTTTACTGCTTTACTTTAGCTATGCATAAAATAATGTTATAATGTGCTGATTAAGTGCATTATGTCGATTGCAGGCAATAAGCTGATTTGGAGCTGGATCAGGAATAACGGGAGTTGCAGCAGAGCTGGAGGAGAAGGCTTAGATTAGATGTAGGAATAATAATGTAAGGGAGTTAAAGGTTTGCTATTCTATTAAGTAGAAATAAAGCAGCAAAATGTCAAGAGCTTAGGTCAATCCTAGCCCTAGGATAGCCTAGAGACTTCACCAAGCCTTAGCCACTCTTAGATTAGGTCACAACACCCTAGGAAGCCCTAAAACCCTAACTCCAACCCTTATCTGGATGTCCAGATAAGTTATAGGACATCCAGGACCCTTAGCCATCTCCCGCACATCTCAAACCCACTTTTGCAGTGTTATTAGACGTCCAGACACTTTGTCAGACGTCCAATTTCTGCAGAATACCCAAAACAGAACCTTGATTTCCCCCTGACTCAGATTGGACGTCCAGAACTAAAGTCTGGACTTCTGATTTTTGAGTATAAGTTGTCTGATCACATTATTGGACGTCTGGTACTAGTCTCCAGTCCCTGTTTTGAGATTTAAGTCTTGATCTTGGATCTTTAGCTCCCTAGACTTAATCCCAACCCCATAGGAACTTAAATTAAGGTGTCTTAACCCTAGTACATCACCTCTAGACCTACCTAAGGACCTAATTAGGTCCTTACCAAACCCAATTGACTTAGATCAAAGTCAATTATCGTCACCTAAGTCAATTGGACTCATTGAGTCCAATTGAGCTTAGATCTCAACCTACACAAGTTCAATTGGACTTAGTGAGAGTCCAATTGACCTAAACCCAAATTAATTGAGTTATTTCACTCTCAATTAGGTTCACACTCATTCAATTAAACTTAGGTTGAGTTTAATTGCATTTTTCCCTTAGCAATTAGGGTTTGTAACCCTAATTCAAGACCTACACCTACCTAAACCCCTTAGGACCTAACCTAAGCCTCTTGGACACCTAGAGCACGACCACACACACACACACACACACCCATTCATGCACACACACTTCTTTAGAGTTCTCGAGAACTCTCTTGAAGTGGCGCCACCTCTTGGTTGCCAAATTTAGCAACCAAGAGGCATTCAAATTGAGATCCACAATTTTTGGATCTCAAAGACCACCTCTACCCTCATGTGGCTGGCCACTCTTGGACTTTCTCTAGAGAGTTCCAGACCTCTCTAGAGAGAAACCATTGGGTCTATAAGAAGACCCCATGGGCGGCCAAGTGCACCCATTCACATCTTTGGCTTCCATTGGCACCACTCACCTCATTAGCTCTATGCACACCCACCTTCACTTAGGTCAGGTACTCCACCTCCACGAGCTCACCACCATCATGGAGGGCATCATGTCGAGATGCTGGATCAATCCTCCCTCTCTCCAAGGGTCGGCCTAAGCTACATTGGCCGCCCCTCATTCTCCTCCTGACCACTCCAACGCCATCGGGGACCACCCTTGAATGCCCTTTATTCTGCTAGATTTAGTTTATGCTCTCCATAATTTTTACTGCTTTTATTACTGCTTAGTAGCGTAGTCTTAACTTCTCCCCCAATGATGCATATGAAATCCCCCCATTGATTCTTGTATGCAGTCATTTTCTGGTAGCTAGATTTCCATTTCAAGCATTTATGTACAAGCTTTCCCCTAAATTTCTTGTGCAAACAAATCTCCAATGGAATGAATGAAAATGCATTTTTATATATATATATCTCTTTATATGTTTGAAATCACCATGACCCTAATAATTGTCATTCTTTTTGCGTGATTCAAGTTGCCTGTTTTTCAATTGTTTATCTATTCGCAACAAGCATGTTGTTTCCTGAGGATATTGAAAATCTAACGATAGATGCTTTCTCCATAAATAGTCACCACCTCACTAGAATCGTGTGCACAGAAACTCACACGTTCACCTTCGTTATTTATTTGATGCACGCACACGTAATCCGAGTTAATAACAGAAGTGGTGAAGTTTTTGTTTGGAGATTGGAAACCGGCGTGCATTTTTAAACAAAGTAGAGCGGCAAAAATATCAATTTCAAAAGTAAAAGCAAACGCCTCCCAGAGACGAATGACCGGGACTCAAGTCTCGTAATCTTTACAAACTTATTTTTGACGAATGTTTTTGTGCAACTATACTTCGATTTCCGACAACTTTCAAATGTGCGAAAATGACTTACGTCATTGGGTTACACATTTCCTCATGAAAATGTTCCCATTTTCGTTGCGGGACAATGGCACGCAGTGGTTGCACCCCATTGGGAAACCCATCCGAGTTCGTTGTCATACTACTGGGTGTTTTTAACCTCTCTTGCCAAACCTGGTGACTAAGTGATCGCGTGGTTTCACTCAACTCAGTAATTAAGTTAATTTCACTTAATTAAGAGTAGAAGAAGTCACTTAGGTTAACTCGAAGTTGTGTCGGTTGTGTAGTATAGGGTCGAATTAACTTAACATTTTCGAAATTTTTACTGGTTGAGTCCAGGTCGTTCACTGGGAGGTATAATAATTTTTCCAAATTCACCAATTTTCTTTTATTTCTCTATAAGTTTAGGAGGTATAACTAAGTTGATTTTTAAAACATGAATTTTGTCAAAATATTTAAACTATAAAGAATATACAAAATTCCATATGCAAAACATATTTACTCAAAATGTTGTACTTTACTAACAAGTAAACATGTTAGCTTTTCAATTCAATTTCATTCCAAGAAATTAAGGCAATTAAAAGTTATTCTATTAAAACATGCCTTTTTACAACTAAGAACAAAAAGTAATGCAAGAAAAATGATATCCTTCATTTATCTTCTTCAGCCTCTCATCTTCTTCTCCTTTTCTTTGTTTTATTTTCTCCTCTCTCAAGCTCTTTTTCTTACCTTTCTTCTTTTCTTCCTGCCTTCTCCTCTTCCCTTAGTCTTCTCCTGCCTTTTCTTCTCCTTAACACTCCTTAGTGCCTGTGCTCCATTGTTCCTTAGCCTTTGCTCAACACTTAGCATTTTAACTTAACATCCTTTAGCGGCTTCTCTTCCAATTCCTTTAAACTTTCAGCTGAATCGAGTTTTTTTTACTTTTTTAACCAAAAGTTATTTTATTTACGGCGAGGTCCTTTCGAGGATACACAGCACCCTGAGACCAGGGTGGGACCAGACCCTACTCGGTCCTCGCCTAATCTCAATTACGTTCGTTTTCGATTTATTTCTTATTGGTTTACAGTCTTGAGCCATTTCGGCTCAACCCGGCCTTCTAGGCCTCTCGCTCTCCCAAGGCACAACACTGACTCACGCCCCCAAGGGCACACACCCGTAGGCACAAGCCCGCACACACACGCACACATGCTCATGTTCAGATCGAATCGATAACCGGTGCACCGAGCGCTGATGACTGCTGATGAGAGCCTCATCATGAGCCATAACTAGCTCATTTTGACCCAATAAAGAAGATAAAAGCTCCTACATAACCTAGAAGAAGGCTTAACTGAAGGAACAAGTGCTCTGAGAAGAAAACATGAAATAAAGGTTAAAACTACAATTTTACCATTATAGTACATAAACGGGATTTCTTAGAAGCAAAACATAGGTCAAATGGTCCAAATAAGATAAAAAGTGGGCTGAGTTAATCAGAAATGGGTTTATGTGCAATCTAAGAACTAAATGACACTTGGTAACCCTAAAACATACCCGCTTAAATTAACAAGGTTCCGGTCAGAATAAAAATCAAGTAAACCCTCTAAAAATCATAGAAAAACATCCTCTAGGGTTTATAACACTTAATTTGGCCTTTGGAACCTAGTTTGACCTAGATTAGGGTCCTAGCTCTTCAATTAACCTAATTTGGGTTTTTACGCAAAATGTCCAGTCCAACGAGGTCAAACCTAAAATCCAACTTCACCATTGGATTCCTTAGGTCCAAATTAGGTTTGTACCAAAATTTGGACCTAAGGAGAGGTCATCTTGACCTACTTTGCAATTTAGTACACCCAAATCACAAATTGGTCCCTATCTTTTGAATACCTTTGCAGAGAGCCCCCTAGGTTCTTCGCCTCCTTTGCAAACCGGTCCTGCCGCCATTGCTAGGGCAGAACCGAGCTCCGGCGAAGTTTCGAGAGAGATTGCTCTCTAATTCCTCAAAGATTCTCTCCCAGAAATGGAAGGGGGATTCTCTGAGGAATTCCCTTCCTTCTAAAGCCAATTACAATCGCTGGTGTGAACCCAATCTTTCGTGCGAACGCACGAGAGATTTGGGTATCCACCTTCCTTCCATCTTCGGTGAGCCGGAAGCGTTGATTGCGCGGTCTCCACGTGCTGGTAGGTGCGGCCAGCACCTATAAAAGACACCCCAGACCCTGCCGCAGAAGGCAAGCTTGATTTTGACGGAGATCCCTTCCAAATTCCTCCCTCTCCCATCTCCGGCCAAACGACCCACAAGCTCCGGTGACCTCCTCCCCTCCTTCTCGTCGCTCTGCTGCCATACCAGCTGCAGAGTCCCCTCCGCCGCTTCCTCCCGCGTCGCGCTGTACCCCGCGCGCGCGCTTCTGACCTCATCTTCGTCGCCGCTTCCTCCCCCAGGGTCTTTCTTCCCTGACGACGGCAGTTACGAGCCGTCCTCTCCGCCGCCTCCCTTCCTTCCAGACAACCCCAGATACGTTCTCCATCCTCTCCTCTCTCTTTTTCCCCAACTATTTTACTTGATTACCCCTCGACAGTACCTAACCGCCTCCATCTTCCTCGCCTCCGACCGCACTCCGGGGAGCCGCCCACACCACTCCGCCACTCCACATGGCTCACCAACCACCTCGAGAGCTTCGCCTCACCACCAGGAACTCGCTCCACCCCACAAATGCCACTCCAGACCTCCATAATCACCCCCCGACCAACCCACCATCTCCGGCCACAGGTTGACCTAGGCACACAGGCCTAGGCCGACCGGCAACCTGCAGCATCACCCACCGCCTTCGCCGTGCTACGGCGAAGGTTTCCATCTATTCTGATTGGTCCAATAGGCCATTCTGTTGGATGTCAGGTGTACGCCCCAGCCGCCATTAACAGTCGAGGCAGCAGGGAGCTTAGAGCAGCAGCAGGCGTCAGGCTTCCCAGGCGGCAGGTACAGCAGACTCTCGCAAGTGTCGCGAAGCAACCGAGGCCAGCCAGTAGCGCAAAGGAGTCAACAGCTTGGGCAATCGAGCGACAAAACTCTACGGGCGCGCGTGAAGGCGAGACCAGATAGTCCCACATCGTGGGATTGCAACATTCAGGTACCATATAAGTTGTTTTTGTGTTTTTGTCTTAGTGCCTCCGTAAGCACAGGGGTGAGGTCCCTCACTGCCCTCACACGCCTCGTCCGCGGCTTGACCTCGCGGATCTGGCAGATCCGACCCGACCTAGACCTACGCACTCCTCGCGCATCATCACTTGCCGGTGCGCCTGGTCCCGGGTGCGAACCTGACCCGACTACCCGTGTGGCTCTGGGAGAGCGTCCGTGAGTAAATTGCTTGAGAGAGAGAGACGCTTGGGTGGAGGGATGGGGGTAGGTTTTTGCAACTGTGTGGTGTGTGCAGGAAGGAAGAACTGACCAAGGCAGCAAACACTTAACGGCTGCAGTACAGGAAGAGAAGAACGAAGAGGCTGTGTAGCAGTGAAAGGAGAAGTCTTCGTAGAGAAGAAGAAGAAGGAAGACAAGGCAGAAGAGAGAGAAGAACGAAGAAGAAGACAAGGGAAGACTGCAAAGAGATCAGAAGAAAAAGAAGAAGAAGAAGAAAGGAAAGGCAGGAGAAGAAGGAAAGATACAGAAGCAAAGATAGGTGAAGAGCCACGAAGAAGAAGAGAGATCACATTTAAGACGTCTGATACACAAATCAGACGTCCAATTCTACTTTTTTTTTCCAAATCCTTTTTAAAATTCTCTCTTTGAATGAATTATATTTGCATTTAACAGTTGTATTCTTTGGTTTTACAAAGTACTGAGATTGCTCCCCGTGTTCGACCTCGGATACTCTAGTTGTTCGAGTAATAAAATTCTTTATATTTGTTTAAACATTCTGTCGATTATACTATAACGTAATACGCTTTAAATCCGCACAAAATCGTTGAGAACAACTGCATTGCCAAGTAAACAAATTGTTTTTATGCCCAGGCGCATGTTTATGAACAAGCGATGTTGGACTAAACTACCCCTTCCAGACCCAAATTCAAATGATCATAACTTTCTACCCAGAGCTCCAAATCGAATGATTTCATGTTTGTTAGAAAGCTCTAAGGTTGATCTACACAATTGCAGGTTCAATTTAATGTTTTAATGATGTTTTCCTTTTCAATTTGAAAGATGAAATCAGGGGTTCCTACGGGTTATTTAAGCGCCTGGAAGTGAAATTATATTTACAGAGTCCTCAGATGGACTTCTCTCTTTTATTTAAAGGTTTGCACATGTTATATACTTGATTCCACATCTGTTAAAGTAGGTTTTAAGCTCTTAAGACCTTCAGAACTAGTAGAGAAGCTCTTCACTTCTCTGAAAGCTTCAGAGTTGATATTTTCATATTTCAATATGTGCAACAGGCATAAAAGAGTGTTTCTAATTGATTTAGATTAATTCTAAGGGTTATAACAGATTAATCTGGGTAGGATTTAAATTCAAATTTCATCAAAATGATTCTCCTGTTGGTTTAGGTTTGAAAGTAACCCAAATTGACAGAAACTATATTCTTAAACATTTATTCACCTGAGCTCACTTAATTTTCTCTAAAACCATCAAATAAGATCCCAGAAATAGTTTACACTCCTCAATACGTCAATTCAAGCTCAGATCTTCATTATCAGATTCAGTTTGACTGTGGAAGCACAAAAGTTGACTTTCTGTTCAGAGCTTTTCCACAGGAAATCAAAGCCTCAATTAGAGTCTCCTCAACATCCAGAACTTATTCAGATCTTCAGATAGGTGTTCTGACTCTGATTCCTAAGGTTTCAGGCTCGTCGCCTGAACTTGAAAAAGTGTGTGTTTGTCAGAATCATTTAGAGGTTGTTACAGTGTTCTAAAGGTTTAAACAGCTTTAGTGGATCGCACTTAAGCTTCTAGGATCATTAAATGCTTCTTAAATTTCTTTAAACAGACTTCTCCAACTCCGCCGAAGTTGGAGAAGATGAAGTTCATTCTATAGCTCCAGTGGCTAAATTCTCAAATAAACATTCTTAAAACAATCAGTGATCCATTTAATATCATTCTGGAGCTTCTCAGTAAGTTTTAGAGGCTGACACACAATTTTGGTTCGCCGGAGCTCGCCGAAGCTCCGGTGAGTCCAGAAAATGAGAAAAGTGTGTACAGATTGTTAAAACTAATCATTTTTAATCCAAAAAGGATCCTGGGGTTGCAAGGAACCTCAATATCACATTTAATTCTTCATTTGTCCATTAGAATTAAGATTTGACAGTGAAATCGTTTCTTTAAAAAATTGATTTGAATTAAGCTCAGGACTTGTTTAACCACTCAATTGAGAGGTTACAACAAGTCAACAAGTAATAGTAGTCATAATTATATAGTTAATTAATAGTTTGAACTGCTCCTGAGCTGCCATTGACAGCGAGCTCAGGAACTTAATTAAATTTTGGGCATTTAATTTATATGTGATAATAATATGTAGTATAGTGTCGATTAGGGTTCATAGGTGGTGGATAGATGATGAAGAACCCAATGAAGATGAAATTAGGTCGATTACTGTCACCATAGATAGTGTCAGTAGTCGGTGAAGGTGGAATGTGATTAAGTGATTTAGAAGTGATCATGGAAGATATAGGAAGGTGGACAGTGATTTCAAAAGATGAAATTAAGTCTCTGGCAAGCTCAAGGAGCTCGCCAGAGTCAGAGAAGATGAAACTAAAATTTGACATTAACTCTAATCTAACTACCTAAACTAAATAACTAAGCTAGCCTACCCCTACTCCTCCTACTCCTACTCCTGATCTACTGTTACCTGGACGAAGGGGTCAATAGGGTTCCATCAAAGTCTCATGGCAGATGACGAAATCAGAGGGTGGAAGAAAGATCTCTGACGGGCGGATTTGAGGTGGAGCGGAGGATTCCTTGGGTCAGTGCCTGTGTCAGAGACGCGGAAGACCACGACGGATCTCCTCGGCTGCTTAAGATGGATGAAGGAAGTCGAAAATTGGAATGGGAAGTCGCCAGAGTTTTGGACGAATAGCCTATTGGGTTGGCTGCATTGTTAGAAGAGGGAAGGGAGCCAACTTGAATAAAATCAGAGGTGTGAGGGGGTATTTATAGCAGTTGGTGACGAAGAGAGTGGCGGGGTCTGGCTGAAGAAGGAGCTTGAGGAGCTTAACCTCCGTCGTCGTCTCCGACAATGGTGAGGTTATCTCCCATTGAAAAATAGGATTTTCGGTTAATCCTGACCGGTGGATGAAGTGGAGGTGGTGAGCGCAAGCTGCAAGAGCTTGGACAAAGAAGGATGATGTCGGCAGGGCGGTAATCGCGCGGTGGGGTGACTCTCTGCTGCCAACCGTTCATTCGGCTGAAGAAGAACAAGAAGACGAAGGACTTAAATGAAATAAAACTTAAAGACCTATGTGAAAAATAAGGACCCGATTGTAATGAAAAGTAAGGTCTAAAATGTAAACTCAGGTTTTGAAGGTTTATTTTAACTTAAATCTTTTTCAACTTTTTATATATGTTAGTAAATAAGGTAAATATTATGTTTACACCTTGAATTTAAATTTTTGACCTTTTTTGGTTAATTTATTATATTAAGTAAAATCACTTAAGTTATTATATACTTAGGTATACATTATATTTAAGTTACTTAACTTATTAATTAAGAGAATGATTAATAGGATTTCGAGTCCAATTATTAACTATATTATGAATAATGTTAATTGAATGATAAAATGCCATTTTTAACTTATTTTAAGGTCCTTGACTAAATATTTCTTATCTATAATTAACCCTTATATATTCATAACCTTAGCTAATTAACTAGGAAGACTAGTTAATTAGGGGTAATTAGAGATCATGATGAGTGTCTAATCACTAAGTCTGCGGGGTAGTGTCAAACAACTGCGGCTTGGGGGTCAACGGAATCAGAGGCGTAAGACAAAGGAAGAACCTTCTCCTTAGTCCCCCTGTAACCAGACTGGCTGGGTTAACTTGAGTGGCGGGAACCACCTTCAGTCGGTTGAATGACAAACTTCTCTTCAGGAATTCAAACCTCTAACGAAAAATCTGGTCACCTGATCCATAAGGACCAATTTATTGACAGGGCCTTAGCCTTGTCCTACCTGGCTACACCAACCCAGGGGTTGGGTGGTGTATGCAAGGAAGGAGGTCACTTCGACCTCACTTGGTTGGATCTTGGGAGCACTCCCAAGGAGGCGAGTCACCTCGCCCGGACCATCTTCTCCCCCCACTTTTTCTACTCCAAGAGCCACCATGGCAATTCCTGGACCTGGACCTAGATCGGGTCAGGATATCGAGAACCTAGACCCGATGGCTCGTCTAGAAGCTCGGGTCACCGAATCTGAAGAGCGGCATCAGCAGAGCATGGATCGCATTCTGACAGCACTTGACAGGATGCAGCACCCGCTGAGAGGAGAATAACTGTGGGATTTCTATGACGCAGCCGCACCTATCATCGCACCTCTAGTCAGAATTCCCACAGGTGGAGACGCGTTTGAGCTCAAGCCCAATATGATTGGGTTGATCAGCACTCATTTCTATGGGAACTCAAGCGAAGATCCGTTCCAGCACCTGGAGGACCTGAGTCGACTCGCTAAAACGGTTCAACCAAGGAATATTGATCTCGGGATTGTTCTGATGAAGCTTTTCACGTTCTCTCTGAGGGACAAAGCTTCATACTGGTTAAAGACAATTGAGAAGCCAATTGGAACTTGGCCGGAATTACGACGTGAATTCCTGCAAAAGTTCTTCCCAATCGGTCGAACAAATGCAATGCGACGCGCAATCATGACTTTTTCCCAGGGAGCTGGGGAGAAGTTACATGAAGCGTGGGACAGATTTCACGACCTTCTTCGAAAATGCCCGCATCTTGGTATACCCAGATGGCACTTAGCTCAGATTTTCTACCATGGGCTGGATGACACACATCGGTATCTGGCCGATGCATCTAGCGGCAGCAATTTTCTCGCAAAAGACAAGAACAACGCATTTGAGCTATTCGAATCATTAGCGGAGAACTCGATGAATGCTGCATCTATGAACCAATTCCAGTGGCCTGGTCAGTAGCGGGTTGGTGTCCACAAGGCTCACATCGAGTCTATTCGAGCCGACATGAATATCATCGTCAAGCAGCTGGATAGAATAAACTTAATCAAGAAAAAGATTGACCAGATTAGTCAGGGTCAATCTGACTTGAGCTCTGCCGCCTCAAGACCCTCCTATGCACCCCGAGCCCCACCTGCTTGAGTTAATCTACTCACTAGGGATGCATCTTCTTCGTATTTATGAGATCCCACATATCAGGATCCCGTAAATAATCCAGATTTGGCACCTTACGACCAGGTTTACGCACCACTTGCAGATTATAATGCGTATCCCCTTGATGGATATACGTCTCAGACATCTTCGGCCTACGAGGACGTCAATGTTATCCAAGGATACGGGTGTAATAACCCATATTCAGAGACATATAACCTTGGTTGGCACCAGCATCCGAACTTCTACTAGTCTGGTAATTCACAGACACCACATCAAGATCTACGCTACCAGACCAGGCAATACGGGAATGTGCAAAACACGTATCCTAGGCAGCAACCATTCCCGTCTCAGCAGCAGCAAGCCCGCTCTCTATACCAACCGCTACACCAAGCTGCCAACCACCCTCCAAAGTGGGCTGACCCTTCGGAGGCACTGAAAGAGGAGCTTTAAGAATCAATGAGGAAGTCTACACAAGATAGCTTGTAGATCATGAAGGCGATGGATGATTAGATATAGACGATACAGAACATGCAGAAATAGCTGTTGCAGGAGCATAGTACTCAGGGAGCCTTGCCCTCCCAACCCGTCCCGAATCCTTGATATGTGTAGAACTAAGGTGCCCAGCCTAGGTTTCAGGCACCGCAGGGACAGGCACATGCCATACTACAGGCGCCTCCTGCACCACCCGGTTACGTGCAAGGCCAGCCGTCTTTGAAGAATCCCGTGTATTCTGCTCCTTTCGCTCCCCCACCACCTCATGGACAGAAAGCCGATGCACACGCTGTCTCTTTGAGGAGCGGAAGGAAGACATTCGACCCACCACTTAAGTAGGCGGGTTCTGATTTTTCCCACCCTTCGCTGCAGGTGGGTTCGACTCCATCTTAGGAGCCACCTGCGGTAGATAAGGGTAAAAGGCCACTTTACCTTGAGATTCCCATCCCCTTTCCTAAGGCTCTGACACGAAATGCAGTACGGAAAAAGGACACACGGAATTTTAAGGACCTAAAATCAATGTTCAAGGAAGTACATATTCAGGTCCCCCTCCTTGAGGCAATCGATCACATTCCTGCTATCATTAGGTTCTTCAATGACTATTGTACCCCGAAGAAACAACCGAGAATTGGACGACAGGCAGTATTATCGAAAGAAGCTAGCACCGTGATTCTAGTTGACTTGCCGCCGAAGAAGAAAGACCTTGGTACCCCACTCATATCCTGCTTCTTACAGGATTCCCCATTTGATCAGGCCCTTCTAGATTTGGGTTCGTCCATCAACCTAACTCCCACTGCCGTGTTTGATCAATTTCAATTTGGGGAGTTGAAACCCACCTCGGTCACGATTCAGCTGGCTGACAGATCAGTCAAAACACCAAGGGGGGTGGTTGAGAACGTGATCGTGAAAGTCCGCGGGTTTTGCTTTCCCGCAGATTTTTTCATTCTCGATATGGAAGTTCCTCCTAATCTCCAAGATGCACCAATTATTTTGGGTCACCCATTTTTGGCAACAACCCAAGCGAACATTGATTGTGCATCTGGGTGTATGGAGATTGCCTTAGGCAACGAGCGACTTTGACTAGACATATTCAGGGTAGCAAAGAACTTCGACTGTGATCGATTAGAGGAGGATGGTGAAGACGAAGATTCTTCATACTGTGGTAACATTGGGCTCCTTTGTGACAACCCAATGTCTCATTCATCTACACTATCAGGGTTCTTGGACCGTGATCCACATGGGACTGAAACCACTACATTACACATATCTCCCTGAGGATCTGACTGTTTAGGGTGTGCTTCTGACCACAGCACCCCTGAATCCAGCTATCCTGATCCATATATTACTGAATCACCCCTGTTATTGCAGAAAGATGTGACTACAGCTAACGGGTTTTCCATTAACTCAGTTACAACCAATTTTACAGGTAGCGAATCAGCAAGAATTCACGTGCACATGGATCAGCAGATTCCCACCCTCGATTCTGCTCCTCCCACTCTCATTTCTGATTCTGACCCACCTGTGATTGAATTGAAGCCCTTACCTGACTCACTCAAATATGTGTTCTTGGGCGAAAGTGAGACATACCCAGTCATTATCAATGCCCACTTAGGATCAATTGATTTCTATGCTTCAAGACCATAGGGCTGCTATCAGGTGGAGTATTGCTGATCTCCGTGGTATTCACCCCTCGTATTGCACTCATTGCATTTACACAGATAAGGGGGTGAAACCTTCGAGACAACCTCAAAGACGGCTTAACCCGAATATGCTAGAGGTTGTTAAGAAGGAGATCATCAAATGGCTGGATGCAGGCATTGTATATCCAATCTTAGACAGCCAGTGGGTGAGTCCGATCCAGATAGTGCCCAAGAAAGCAGGACTCACATTCATAAAAAATGATAAGGGCGAGTCCATCCTGACCCGCACTGCGACATCTTGGTAGGTCTACATTGACTACAGGAAACTGAACATGGCTACCCAGAGGATCACTTTCCTTTTTCGTTCATTAATCAGATCTTGGAACGGTTAGTTGGACGCAGTTTCTTCTGCTTTCTGGATGGATACTCCGGGTATAATCAGGTAGCGATTAGCTCGGAAGATCAAGACAAGACCACATTGACATGCCTCTTTAGAACATTCACCTTCAAGCGGATGCCCTTTGGCCTTTGCAACGCACCAGTGACATTCCAGCGTTGTATGATGGCTATCTTCTCTGACATGATTCGGGATTATGTGGAGGTATTCATGGATGACTTCTCTGTTTTTAGAGATGATTTCGAATCTTGTCTTGATAACCTCACCAAGATCCTGAAATGATGTATTGAGGTAAACCTAGTACTATCCTGGGAGAAAAGCCATTTCATGGTGAGGGATGGCATAGTACTAGGGCACAAGATCTCCAAAAATGGACTCGAGGTCGATCGAGCTAAATCAGAGATTATCTCCCACTTACTGGCACCTAGTTCGGTCAAGCAGATCAGATCATTCTCGGGTCACGTTGGCTTCTATCGGAGATTTATACGCGATTTCTCAAAAATCGCATGGCCTTTGACGAATCTCCTGGTTGCCGATATCCCATTTGAATTCGATACCTCATGTCTCAACACCTTCGAGACTTTATGAAGCACTGTCTTTGATTCACCGATTCTCCAACCACTCGACTGGTCGCTTGATTTCGAAATGATATGCGACACTTCTGATTTTGCCGTCGATGCTGTTTTAGGCCAGCATCGGGAGAAACAACCCTTTGTCATATACTATGTTAGCAAGACACTGAATGAGGCTCAGTGCAATTACACTGTCACCGAAAAAGAACTGCTAGCAGTAGTATTCGGGTTGGAGAAATTCAAATCATATTTATTAGGGTCCAAGGTCATCATCTTCACTGACCACTCTGCCCTCCGGCATTTGTTGGCAAAGAAGGATGCCAAACCACGGCTCATTAGATGCATCCTTCTATTGCAGAAATTTGATATCGAAATCCGTGACAAAGATGGAAAACAGAATGTTGTGGCGGATCACCTATCCAGATTGGACCCAAATCATATTCCTTATTCCCTTCCTATCCACAAACAATTTCTGGATGAATCTCTTTTGGCAGTTCATTCTGTTGAGTTCCCCTAGTACGCGGATTTCACTAACTGCCTTGCTGCAGGCAAAATTCCTGCGAACCTATCCAAGGACCAGAAACTCAAATTCATTGCAGAGGCCAAATACTACCTTTGGGATGACCCACTACTCTTCCGCATTGGAGCAGATCAGATTATTCGGAGATGCATCCTAGACTCTGAGATCCCCAGTGTGTTATCTTTCTATCATAATGATGCGTGTAGTGGCCATTTCTCGGGACGGAAAACTGCTGCAAAAATTTTGCAGTCGTGATTTTTCTGGCCAACCATCTTCAGAGATACACACAATTACGCCCAACACTGCAAACGATGTCAGTCGATCGGTTCTATGACTAGGAGAGACATGATACCACTCCAACCCATCATGGTCGTAGAAGTGTTAGACGTCTGGGGCATCGATTTTATGATCCCTTTTCCGAACTCACATGGGTTCGAGTACATATTGCTAGCCGTCGACTATGTCTCGAAGTGGGTCGAGGCCATCCCGGTGAAACGGGCTGACCATAAGTCCGTCATCTCTTTTGTGCAGCAGAATATCTTCACGAGATTCGAAATACCCTACGCTCTTATTAGCGACGGGGGAAGCCACTTCATTCGCACCCATTTCAGGTTGTTATTAAAGAAATAAGGGGTACATCACCTCATAGCCACCTCGTATCATCTGCAGAGCAATGGGCAGGCTGAAGTGTTTAACCGTCAGATCAAGCTGATTCTCCAGAAGATGGTTAGACCAGACAGGAAGGACTGGTCCGACAAATTAATCGATGCACTCTGGGCATATCAGACCACATACAAGGCCCCACTCGGAATGTCACCATATTGCATGGTATATGGCAAGGCCTGTCACCTTCCTATAGAGCTGGAACATCGCACCTTTTGGGCGATGCGAAAATGCAACCTTGACCTCGACGCAGGATGTCAAGAACGGAAACTCCACCTCAGCGAATTAGAAGAGATCTGGCAGGAGGCCTATGAGAATGCATTGATATACAAGGACAAGACCAAGGCCTTTCATGACCACCACATCCAGAGGAAAATATTCACGCCCAACCAGCGAGTTTGGTTGTTTGATTCACGGCTGAAACTGTTTGCGGGGAAGCTCAAGTCCGAATGGACTGGCCCGTATATTGTGATGCAGCCATATCCTAATGGGGCAGTCTAGATCAAGGACTCAAAATCCGAGTATATATTCACCGTAAATAGCTAGCGCCTCAAGCCATTTTTGGCCCAGGAACCTCCTCCACCTGATGAGACTGTTCATCTTAATGAGGATGTGTGATTGAGTGCTCGCCCAGCTGGAGGCGTTAAACTCAGCACATATAGATACCATCATTTATATATAACCATTTTTATACATAGCATACTTTTCTTTTAGCATATTTTCTTTCTGCATAGTGCATGCTGACAGGTTGGCTGGTGCTGAATGTATATTTTCAGGAGCAATTCCAGGTGACTTCTACCTATTCATCCTTTGTCAGATTTATTTTCTTTTATATTCATGCATGAGGACATACAAGAACTTAGGCATGGGGGGGAGATACAAAAAAACTAGAAAATTTTTATGCCAACATTTAGGAAAAACCTCGGAGCTGCATGTAAAACGTACTTTAGAACCTTAAATAAAAGAACAACTGACTCCACCTCCAATGCTCGCATTGGAGCTAGAAATCATCCGCAACAGCCACTTCCGACTCACCCGCTCACCTTTTGTTCTAAATTTAGGGTCAAGCTGATTGTAACCCGATATGGGAATTTCACGAAGTACAAATTATACGAGGTTACATGTTCATAGCATATATACATATTGCATTCATGAATAAGATTATTTTATTAAGAGAATGCATTAGGGATTCTATCCTCTAGTTGATTCCTATAATCTAGAATCCAGTACAACTTTTCACACACATGTAGAATTTGTAATGGATTCATGGTGAAGGCTGATAAACGTCTTCCGTCTGTCAAAAAGAAGCAGTGCTTCTTCTCCTAAACCCCTGGATAGTGTTTTCAGAGTCAGGTAGATTTTCCACCAAAAATCCATCAAATAGTATGAGATGAGAGTAGTGTACTGGTGCTCTAAGATTAGTACAAGGAATCCGGAGTCCTAGATAATTAGGTGATGATACTCAGAGATTAGACATAGTTTTCGCACTCGATTCCTGCGTATACATTTTGTGCGAAATTTTGAGAGCCACCAAACATGGCAAATACGTGGAGAGCGAGTTTTCATAAAACTTGGGCTAAGGTGGATGGTTACAACCATTCTTTACGGAATCCTCAGCAGAAGGAGGGTATTGATGCCAAGGTCAGAAATACACCATCTATCTATCTCTCCCGGTGCCGTGAGTAGGAACTTCCACCAAATAAGCCACCTAATGTCTCTTGAGTACCACCAATCCCTAATAATGCCTCCACAATAAAGTTCATGGATGTGTGGTAGTTGTGTTATGTTGAAAAAGAAAAAAAATGATGAAAAAAAAAATTTGAAAAAGAAGAAAAAGCAGAAAGAAAGAATGTTTAGTTACATTGAGGCAGTACCACCAAATAAATTTAAGATCCACCAAATATATCCTTAACCCACCTTTCTTGTGTTTCTAACTGCCCAAATACTGGCTGAGGAATTTCGACTTAGTGTTAGGGTTATGAGAACTCAATTAAAGTGTTAATGCCTAGTGAGACTACCAAATACAGGTCATATATGCGAATCCGGTGAGGTTGTGAGCTCTAAGAAAAAGAAAGAAAAGAAAAAGAAAAAGAGAAAGAGAGAATGAATACAAAGGAATCAAAAGGGAGCATAGTTTTTCTCGTCTTTCTCTGAGTTGAGTTACTTAGTAGTCTGGGAATCTAGATTCTGTAGTACTAGTCTCTATGTAGCACCAAGTGAGAATGAGCCACCAAATATATAATCCTTTCCCTCAGAGATTTTCTACCTAAGCCTAAAGTTGGGGTGGAATTCATAGAATATCTTGAATACCCCGAGGGAAGAAGTCCGCCTATCCCGCTAGAATTTTTACTGGGGGTCAAGTACAGGCTTTAGAGGTGAATCAGTTTTTACTCGAATTCGTTGCAAAAGCTACATAGCCATACTTTCATGATCGTCTGGATTTTTAGAGCATAGGATGAAAATGAAAAGAAGAAAAATCTCTAGGCATATACTTGATAAAGTAATCAGTCCCTTAAGGACCCTCACTGCAATTAATTTAGTCTTGCATTTGCTAGGGACTAGCAAAATTTAGGCATGGGGGTATGATTGTGCAGCAATCATAGGTCTTAATTGACCTAGAATAAGCTAGAACTTAGCATAAGTTAGGGTAATTCAGGCATGCATAAGCATTATATGCATCTTTACTACTTTACTGTAGCTATGCATAAAATAATGTTATAATGTGTCGATTAAGTGCATTATTTCAATTGCAGGCAATAAGCTGATTTGGAGCTAGATCTGAAGCTGGATCAGGAATAATTTGAGTTGCAGCAGAGCTGGAGCAGAAGGTTTAGATTAGATGTAGGAATAATAATGTAAGGGAGTTAAAGGTTTGCTATTCTATTAAGTAGAAATAAAGCAGCAAAATGTGAAGAGCTTAGGTCAATCCTAGCCCTAGGATAGCCTAGAGACTTCACCAAGCCTTACCCACCCTTAGATTAGGTCACAACACCCTAGGAAGCCCTAAAACCCTAATTCCAACCCTTATCTGGATGTCCAAATAAGTTATAGGACGTCCAGGACCCTTAGCCATCTCCCGCACACCTCAAACCCACTTCTTTTCTCGGGAATGCATGTTTAGGAGGAGGTTACAAAGTCCGAAACTGTTTGAATTGTCTAATAAGCCTAGGACGGTAGAATCTGGTGAATTGTCCTCCTCCTCCGTAAACATGGCTGTTGACCCACCCTAAATCTCGAAGGAGGAAATTGTTCACCTCCCAATCCACAAGGTGGTGGTGGAGCCATCGACCCATTAACCCGCCTCCAAGCCAAAAGGGCATTGCATACCGAGCAAATTGAAGCCATTAGGGAAACCTTAGAGGAAATACAAAACCCTCTTGAACGGGAGGAGCCTAGGTCTCTTAGCTCGTATTAGAATCCTGCTACTATAGAGACCCATGGGCAGATTCGCATCCCCATGGGAGAGGAAGATTTTGAACTGAAACTATGCGTCATTGGCCTAATCAACTTCCATTACCATGGACTTTCCAGTGAAGATCCTTTTCTTCACTTGGAGGACTTAACCCATTTAGTTGAAAAAATTAAACCAAGAAATATTGGGTGATTGCACAGCAATCATAGGTCTTAATTGACCTAGATTAAGCTAGAACTTAGCATAAGTTAGAGTAATTCAGGCATGCATAAGCATTATATGCATCTTTACTGCTTTACTTTAGCTATGCATAAAATAATGTTATAATGTGCTAATTAAGTGCATTATGTCGATTGCAGGCAATAAGCTGATCTGGAGCTGGATCAGGAATAACGGGAGTTACAGCAGAGTTGGAGTAGAAGGCTTAGATTAGATGTAGGAATAATAATGTAAGGGAGTTAAAGGTTTGCTATTCTATTAAGTAGAAATAAAGCAGCAAAATGTGAAGAGCTTAGGTCAATCCTAGCCCTAGGATAGCCTTGAGACTTCACAAAGAGTTAGCCACCCTTAGATTAGGTCACAACACCCTAGGAAGCCCTAAAACCCAAATTCCAACCCTTATCTGGATGTCCAGATAAGTTATAGGACATCCAGGATCCTTAGCCATCTCCCGCACACCTCAAACCCACTTCTGCAGTGTTATTAGACGTCCAGACACTTTGTCAGACATCCAATTTCTGCAGAATACCCCAAACAGAACCTTGATTTCCCCTTAACTCAGATTGGACGCCCAGAACTAAAGTCTGGACTTCTGATTTTTGAGTATAAGTTGTCTGATCACATTATTGGATGTCTGGTACTAGTCTCCAGTCCTTGTTTTGAGATTCAAGTCTTGATCTTGGATCTTTAGCTCCCTAGACTTAATCCCAACCCCATAGGAACCTAAATTAAGGTGTCCTAACCCTAGTACATCCCCTCTAGACCTACCTAAGGACCTAATTAGGTTCTTACCAAACCCAATTGACTTGGATCAAAGTCAATTACCGTCACCTAAGTCAATTGGACTCATTGAGTCCAATTGAGCTTAGATCTCAACCCACAAAAGTTCAATTGGACTTAGTGAGAGTCCAATTGACCTAAACCCAACCTAATTGAGTTATTTCGCTCTCAATTAGGTTCACACTCATTCAATTAAACTTAGGTTGAGTTTAATTGCATTTTTCCCTTAGCAATTAGGGTTTGTAACCCTAATTCAAGACCTACACCTACCCAAACCCCTTAGGACCTAACCTAAACCTCTTGGACACCTAGAGCACGACCACACACACAGACACACACACACCCATTCATGCACACACACTTCTCTAGAGTTCTCTATAACTCTCTTGAAGTGGCGCCACCTCTTGGTTGCCAAATTTAGCAACCAAGAGGCATTCAAATTGAGATCCACAATTTTTGGATCTCAAAGACCACCTCTACCCTCATGTGGCTGGCCACTCTTGGACTTTCTCTAGAGAGTTCCAGACCTCTCTAGAGAGAAGCCATTGGGTCTATAAGAAGACCCCATGGGCGGCCAAGTGCACCCATTCACATCTTTGGCTTCCATTGGCACCACTCACCTCATTAGCTCCATGCACACCCACCTTCACTTAGGTCAGGTACTCCACCTCCACGAGCTCACCACCATCATGGAGGGCATCATGTGGAGATGCTGGATCAATCCTCCCTCTCTCCAAAGGTCGGCCTAAGCTACATTGGCCGCCCCTCATTCTCCTCCCGACCACTCCAACGCCATCGGGGACCACCCTTGAATGCCCTTTATTCTGCTAGATTTAGTTTATGCTCTCCATAATTTTTACTACTTTTATTACTGCTTAGTAGCATAGTCTTAACTTCTCCCCCAATGATGCATATGAAATCCCCCAATTGATTCTTGTATTGAGTCATTTTCTGGTAGCTAGATTTCCATTTCAAGCATTTATGTACAAGCTTTCCCCTAAATTTCTTGTGCAAACAAATCTCCAATGGAATGAATGAAAATGCATTTTTATATATATATCTCTCTATATGTTTGAAATCACCATGACCCTAATAATTGTCATTCTTTTTGCATGATTCAAGTTGCCTGTTTTTCAATTGTTTATCTATTCGCAACAAGCATGTTGTTTCCTGAGGATATTGAAAATCTAACGATAGATGCTTTCTCCATAAATAGTCACCACCTCACTAGAATCGTGTGCACAGAAACTCACACGTTCACCTTCGTTATTTATTTGATGCACGCACACGTAATCCGAGTTAATAACAGAAGTGGTGAAGTTTTTGTTTGGAGATTGGAAACCGGCGTGCATTTTTAAACAAAGAAGAGTGGCAAAAATATCAATTTCAAAAGTAAAAGCAAACGCCTCCCAGAGACGAATGACCGGGACTCAAGTCTCGTAATCTTTACAAACTTATTTTTGACGAATGTTTTTGTGCAACTATACTTCGATTTCCGACAACTTTCAAATGCGCGAAAACGACTTACGTCATTGGGTTACACATTTCCTCATGAAAATGTTCCCATTTTCGTTGCGGGACAATGGCACGCAGTGGTTGCGCACCATTGGGAAACCCATCCTTTCTTGGGAAGAGATGCGCACAACATTTCTCAAGAAATTTTTCCCAATTTTGCACACCAATGCTCTTTGCCGTGCTATAACTTCTTTCGTGCAACAAAATGGCGAGCTATTTCATGAGGTCTGGGAGTGGTATAATGACCTTCTTAGGAAATGTCCATATCACGATCTGCCTAAGTAGCGGTATAATGCCCTAATGAGATCAGTCAACTACGCATGACGACTCGATCTCACGACACTCTTCCAGCCCAAACTGTCCCAAACCCACGAAATTTTGTACCTCGTGGTCAGCAACCACAGTTACGACCTTCTTAGGGGTAGGTTGATTAGATTCTACAAGCTCCGAGTAGTCCACCAGGATTTCAGGCTAGTCTTGCAGCAGCACATCAACCCTATTCCCTGTTGCGAACCTTCCTCTACCTTATGATCCCACTGGACCTGCAACATCCATTGCGATTACTATGAGGAGTGGTAAATAGACCGTCAATTCGCCTCGACTTGATCCTAGCCCATCTTCTTCATCGTCCTCTCATTTGAGTTGCGCACTGCATTCTCATGAGGACGACACACCCAAACTGGTGCCAGAATCAGTCCCATTCCCTAAGGCTCTACTAAGGGATCCAAAAGGCAAGAAAAAGAACACATAGACCTTTGATAATTTGCATGATTTTTTCAAGGACGTTGAGATCAAGGTTCCCTTTCTAGAGGCAATCAACCACATCCCGACTGTCACCCATTTATTTAAGGACTACACTACACCTAGGCGATAGCAAAAGAAAACCAAGAACCCGATGGTTCTCTCGCCTTATGCGAGTTGTGCTATACTGTCAAAATTACAACCGAAGTAGAAAGACCCAGGCACCCCTCTCATTTCATGCAGCATCAAAGGCTGCAATTTTGATCGTGCCTTGCTGGATTTAGGATCTTCCATTAACCTCGTACCGACCATCATGTTTTAGAAATTTGCATTGGAAAATCTAAAACCCACCCCTATTACATTGCATTTAGCAGATCGCTCTGTCAAAATCTCGTGGGATGTGGTGGAAGACGTGGTGGTTAAGGTCAATAGTCTCTGTTTTCATGTTGACTTTCTTGTATTAGATATGGAAGTTCCTGATTCACTTTTTGATTATCCAATAATCCTTAGTAGACCTTTCTTGGCCATAGCCTGTGCCCATATCGATTGTGAATCGGGCTGCATTGAGATTTCTGTGGGCTCTAAAAAGCTCAAACTTAACATTTTTAAGGCCGCCAAGAACTTTGTTGTGATCTTATCGAGGATGACACATTTGACGATGACATGGCCGTCAGTGCATGTATCAGGTTGGTAGGGACCTATTCAAATTACTGCGACGTACCCCTGGAAAATCACAATCACCTGACTAACCTTTACTGTGACATTTCCCCACCCTCCCCTTACCCTTATCTCTTCTTGACTAGACCCTTGACAAGGTCCACTTTGCTTCTTTCATCTCATGGTCTGAGTCATATTTGGCATGCTCACCTCTGGTCTACCCCCTTGAAGATCGGAGTGCCCTTTCTTTCCCGCCAAATCAGGCGGAAGCAACATTCCACACTGGGACCTTGTTCCTAAGCACTGATCATTGGCACTCTCCCTTCTTGGATCCATCAATCCAAGATGACCCTATCCTTGGCCAACCTGAGGGCCAATTTCCTTATCCTCTTATTCTTCCTTTTGATCCTTTTGGGACACTCTTATCTCGAGATTTACCAGATCTTTCACCATCCACTCCTGAGCTTAAAACGCTGCTTGACATGCTAAAGTATGCTTTCCTAGGACCAAATGAAACACTTCCTATAATCATCAGTTCAAAATTGTCCAGGGAGCAAGAGTGCAAGCTAATGAAGGTCTTAATTGAACATAAAGCAGCCACTGGATGGTCTCTTTCTGATCTGATTAGCATTAGCCCCTCCTACTGCACTCATTATATATATATGGAGTAGGAGGCTCGACCTTCCTACAAGATGCAGCGACGTCTCAATCCTAATATGTGGGAGCTCGTTAAGAATGAAATTATAAAGTGGCGTGATGCAGGTATTATTTACCCGATTAGTGATAGCCCATAGGTGAGCTCGATTTATGTTCCCAAAAAGGCTGGTGATTGCACAACGATCATGGGTCCTAATCAACCTAAATAATGTCTGAACCTAGCTTAAATCGTCGATATTGCACTCATATCTTGCATATCATGCCTTGCATCAGTCTATTTAGAATAAGATGAGTTATCCTACTAGTTAATAGTTTTTATTGCTATTTGCAGATAATAAAGTGATCCAGGATGGAGATAGTGGAATAAAGCAATAAAGGAAGAAGAAGACTGATCCAAATAAGAGGAGCGAGGAGGATAGCCTTATCCCTACCCTTGGAAACCCTAGGATAGCCTTCCCAAACCCAAAATGACCTCCATTAGGACACCTTAGCCTCAAAACCCAAACATGGATAGCACTATCCATGTTCTTATCCACCCTATCCCTCTCCCAAACACTTAGGAACCAAAACCCACCTTAGAAAACCTAAAACCCACTCTCCAGCACCTTTCAAGACGTCCAGACATCTAGCTGGACATCAGATTTCTGCAGAATAACAATCCAGGAAGGCAAAACTCATACTGACATAGAATTGGATGTCTAATTTAATGTCTAGACGTCCAATTTTGTAATATAAGACATTTGACCACTATTCTGGATGTCTGATACCGCTCTCTGGTTCCTAATTTTGGTGTTGGAAGCCCTAGCTTGGCTATTTTGACCTAGGAACCCCACCAGACACCATATGAAACCTAATTAGAGACCTCCTAAGACTGGTCCACTATCCATAGCCCTACTTATCCTATCCCTAACCCAATTGAACCACCCATACCTAATTGGGTGCAACTACAGTTGATTGGGTGCACCTGAGCCCAATTAGATCCACCAATGATCTAATTGACTCGTACCTATTAGGTTTACCTAAGCCTAAACACACACACATCCTATTAGACTTGACCTAGACCTAATTAGGTTCACTTCTATCCAATTAGACTCTCCTAAGCCTAATTAGGTCCACACCCACTTAATGTAGGTTAATCCAACCTAGATTCACCAAACCTACAACCCTACTCTACGAAAAACACACACACACACCTTCCTAAATCCTACCTTCCTATTCTACCCCTACCAAACCCACGCACACCCTCTTAGAAGCCCAAAAACTTGTGTCAAATCTAGAACCTAAAAAGGTGGCAGTGGCTATTTTTGGAGCCACCAAAGGTGTCAACCAAATTGAGCCTTCCCATATGAGCCAAAGGGAGAGCCACGAAATGATACACTCTCCAATTCTCCTCCACCAAAACTTGCAACCACTCCTTTCCACCCTCCAACCTTAAGGCCGTCCTCCTCCACCTTCTTCAAGGTGCTCCTCCTCCTCCAAGCACCACCATGGGTGGCTAAGCAAGAAGAGGAAGAAGGCCACCTTCCTCCTCTACTCCTTCATGAGGGCGTGGCCATAGAGGGGACATTCTCCTCTTCTCCATGGTTGGCTAGAAAAGGTAGAGAAGCTTCTCTCCAAAGCTTCAAGGACTGCTAGGAAGAAGAAGGGTTCTCCACCCTCTCTTCTTCTTGTGGGCATGCTACCCTCTATCCACTTGGGTGCACTCCACCCCTCTCTTTCTTCTTTTTCTTAGACGACCATGAAGGCTCACTCATAGCCTTTTGTGGCCGGCCATCTCTTTTGGTAGGCGTGTAGACGGGTTTTCATACCCATGGTCTAGCCTACACCCTTACACATGGCCGATGGCCCTAGTGGCAACTTTTTAGTGTGAGGGATTTCTTCTATTTGTCTGCTTTCTAGTGTAGATGTATTTGACACTCTTATGCATAGATAATATTGCTTGATTCTTGTTTATGTGCGTGCTATGATCTTCACGGCTTACACTTTGATGCATGCCTTTTAGTTTGCTTAGGAACGTCCCTTTTGGGTTTGTCACACCCTGCACGGCCACCATGGCCTCATTTAGATGCACATAGTCACTTAGGTTTTTGCTAGTTTATCTACATCGAGGTTTCATTTTGCTTTTCAAAATAAAATTCAAAAACACAAAAAAAAGCACAAAAGACAAAAAGACCAAAAATATTAGGTTAGATTTAGGTTAGAAAAGTCGATTCAAAATCTTGACTTGTTTTTACTCCTAGAGACGAACGACCGGGACTCAAATTCTAAAATGAAACTATTGATTAAGTAAATAGTATATAGGAAAATGGGCTTGATGAGGGCGATGAGAGAGAGGAGGGCGGAGGGTGATCGGCGTCGGGTGGAGGGCGACAGTGGGGCGGAACCATTCAGGGCTGGAGCAGGAGGAGAATGGAGGACGTGGAGATCGAAGGTTTGGAGGAGAAGGGAGCGAGCCTGGCAGGAGGGGTTCCTTAGGTCGTCTGAAAATGCTCGAAGACGACCCTGGAGGAGGACAAACAACGATGTTCTCTGCTTCAGATGCAGACAAAGGGGACATATGGCGGCGATTTGTAAAAACCCTCTGATCTGCTTAGCGTGCAGGGGTGAAGGGCATAAGCGCGAGTCATGCCCTAGGAGGACTCCCTTGCAGAAAAAGAGGGTAGTCTCGCACCCTGTCTGGAGGGTTAAGAATGATACTCGACTGCCGCCGCCACCGATTTTGGGTAGGCACTCAATCGAAGTTGAGATCCCATCATCTGAAGAGATCTCGTCTGCAGAGATTATGCTGAGGGGGGCTTTGATTGGTGAGATCATGGCAGGCAAACCGTCGATAGAAAAACTTCAGAACCTGGTATGCTCCTTAGATCTCCTTTCTGCAGGTTGGAAGGTAGCCATGTTATCCCAATCTCGTTTCTTGGTTTATGGTTTGGGCATGTTGGATGTGGAGCGATTGCGATTTCGTTCAAGCTCTTTTGAAGATTTCATTGTGATTTGGAGAATGGTTTCTCCATTTGATGGGGCTCTTCCTGATCGGCCTCCACAAAGAGTGAGCTCTAGAAGGATTCTTCTTGAGATTTCTGGATTGCCGCTACATCTGCGATTGAAGGGGGTTGTCTCTAAAATGCTTGTTGGTTTTGCATCTATATGTGATGGTTCTGAAATTTTGATTGGAGAGGGGGACATTAGATCTCTACAAATTGAGGTGGATGTCACCAGTGCTGGTTCAGTTCCAGATTTGGTCACTATTAGATGTGGGGGCTCTTCTTGGCTGATTCGGCTAGCAGTACTTGGACAGGTGCCTGGGCAGACTAATTGTTAACAGGTTAAGTCGTCTGAGGGAGGACTGATGTCTGGAGCCAACAATGAGGTGAGGAAACAGAATGACAGATGTGGCAGGACGTCTCCTGCTGATGCCCCTGAGCCTAAAAAGAGGAAGGACTATCACCTGACCTATGCTAAGAAAGATCAGATGGAAGAGGTTTCTACAGCTGATGATGGTTGTCTGGAGGTTGCTGAAAACTCAATGACAGATTCAGCGATGAATTGCAATAAAGAGGTCGGCAGGACAGGAAGAGTTCTGATGCCTAAAGAGCCAGTCCAGTTGCAACTTTCTATTCCTACTGATCTGAAGTATGGTAGTGGCTCCAATCAGAAAAGAGGTGTGGGTAGATCTCCCTATATGCTGAGAAGGAGAAGGAAGGAGAATGTGCCTCCCATTGAGGAGCAGAATATTGCTAAGTCTATTATGGTCGAATTTGTGGGATGTATGACCCAAGGGAGGCACTCCAATGAGGAATGAGAGTGTTGACTTGGAATGTGCGTGGGCTGCGCAATAAGCAGAGACGGATTTCATTGTGTAGATATCTCTCTGAATGGGAGATTGACTGTGCTCTTATACAAGAGACACACTTGGAGTTGGAGAATGGTCAGGAATGGGATTGTTTTAAGCAATTTGGCCGCAGTGATGTTGTGGCTAAGGGTGCCTCTGGAAGGTTTGGCGGATTGGCCTTTTGGTGGAGAAAGTCGTCCATAGCAGTAACTGAAATTATTCGCGACAGATTTTTACTCTCGTGCAGATGTCAATCTCCCCAAGGAGATATGGAATGGTTTATATCATGCATTTATGGTCTTGTGTGGCTGCAGACAGAGTTGGCTTGTGCGAGGAACTATTTGCAATGCATCAGAGAGTGCAAGAAACCCCATGGCTGCTAGGGGTTGATTTCAACTGCTATCTATCAGGTGATGACAACCCAGATGGGAAAGTGGACAGCTCTATGGCAGGATTCCAATTGGCTGTGCAGAATATGGGATTGACTGAATATCCCATCAGTGGTGTGGAATTTACTTGGAGGAATGGCAGTGGACAGGTTTCCAAATTGGACAGATTTTTTGGCAGTCCTAGTTTGTTGGAGAGGTACCAATTGTCAGCAGTAATGAGCCTTGATAGGCCTTTCTCTGACCACACTCCACTTGTTTGGGACAGCGGGGTAAATTCAGATACAGGATCATACTTCAAACTCAAGAGATCTTGGTTTAGGGAAGAAGGTTTTCTGCAAATGGTATCTCAGTGGTGGCAAAACAAGGCAGAACAAGGCACTGCTACACAACAGCTGGCTGCAAAGTTGTCAGGACTGCGTGAAGTGCTGAAGGAATATGGGCAGGCTGTGAACCTAATCAGAGAACAGAAGAGGAGGGAAGCCTTGGTAGTGATTAAGGAACTGGACCTGAAAGAATGTAGGCAAGCTTTGAACCATCAAGAGCAGCAGCTGAGGCAGCAGATGCAAGCAGCAGTGGGGGATGAAGATCTGAAAATAGAAATGGATTGGCGTGAAAAATCCAGACAACTTTGGCTCAAAGAGGGTGACGCGAACACGAAATTTTTCCATCTTGCAGCCAGTGCTAGGAGGAGATTCAATCTTATTTCATCTATTAAAGTTGAAGAGAGAACTATTACCTCTATTAAAGAAATCAGAACTGAAGCAAGTAAGTTTTCTAAAGAAACTTCCAAGGCTACTCCAAGAGGCTCTTGGAGGATGGCATCAATGGACTTCCCATGCGTTAATGAAGATCAGAGAAACATGCTTGTCACCCCTATAACTGAACATGAAGTACTAAAAGCTATTAAAGAGCTAAATAATGAAGGTGCTCCTGGTCCGGATGGATTTCAGGTATTTTTCTACAGAGAGCTATGGAATGTTGTTAAGGTGGATGTCTTAAAGGTTATTCATGAGTTTGAACTGGGCAACTCAGGATTTGAGAAGTTGAACAAATCCTACCTGTTTTTGCTTCTAAAGAAATCAAGTGTGGAGAGTTTTTCTGATTATAGACCCATTGCACTATCTAATTCCATCTACCTTATTATTAGTAAGGTTATAGCTAACAGACTGCGGGAGGTTTTAGAAGACTTAATAATGCATGTTCAGTCAGCTTTTCTTCCTGGGAGATCTTTACAAGAATCCTTCATTGTTGCGCAGGAGATGGTAATGTGTTGGCATAGGAGAAAATCCAAGGCTTTTTTATGGAAAGTCGATTTTTCCAAGGCCTATGATTCAATTCTTGGTCATATTTGTGGGAGATTCTTAGAAGAAGGAAGTTTCCACCTCTGTTGATTCAATGGGTGAAGAGATGTATTACGACAGCCTCTTTTTCCCCACTGATAAACGGTAAACCATGTCGTTCCTGGATTCAGCCTCAGTGTGGAGTTAGGCAAGGATGCCCTATTGCTCCTTTGATTTTCAATCTTGCAGTGGATACTTTGGCTAGATTTGCCTGCAAACTGGCAATGGATGGGCTTATAAGGGGGTATTCAATGTCTACTCACAGGGCTCTAGCCCCTATACTTCAATATGCAGATGATACTATTTTTTTTGTGGAAGGGGGGAAGAGAGAAGCGCAAGCACTTTTACATATGGTAAAAATTTTTGGAGAGATTTCTGGCCTTAGACTGAATGGAAATAAATCCTCCCTGGTTTGCTTTGGGATGAACAGTGTGACACAGAATGACATCTCCACCATTTTGGGAACACCTGTGGTTCCACTGCCTATTAAATATCTGGGTCTGCCTTTGAAATGTTCTAAGATGAAGAAAGCTGATTGGTCTTTCCTCTTTGAAAAGGTAGCCACAAAATTGGAGGGCTGGAGCAGTAGATACTTATCAAAAGGGGGGAGGTATATACTATTGAATTCTGTCATAACTTCGATTCCAGTATTCTTCTTCTCTGTCTTTAAAGCCCCGAATTCTATCTGGAAAAAGCTAGATGTGATGCGGAAAAGATTCTTTTGGAAAGGGGCCTCTCATCAAGGGGCCTTTTTTCAACCTCTGAAGTGGGAATCAATTTGCAAGCCAAAAAGGATGGGTGGTATGGGTGTTAGATCCCTGAAGGAATTCAATGAAGCTTTACTATTGAAGTGGGCAATTCGATTGCTACAGGGAGAAAAAAAATCTGGACAGAAATTATTCAGGACAGTTATGGGACTGCCAATGATGAGATTAACCGTCTAAACCCCCGTAAACCCTCCCCTTTTTGGTCTTCTGTGGTACGCGCTCTGAGGGAGAATTGGAATCTTTTCAAATCTGTATTAGGTGATGGAAAAAGCTTCAAGTTTTGGCTGGAAAAGTGGGTACATGGAGGGATGTTTAAAGACAGGTTCCCTCTTGCTTATGCTGTGGCTTCGGATAAAAATGCTGTGGTATATGATTATTGGGACGCGGAATCGGAGCAATGGCTACTCAACAATGGTGGGGGGAATAATCATGAAACAAGAACACGTGTAGAGAATGAACGTCTCATGCAAGAACTTGCTGCCTTCAAACCCATGCCCCATGAATATGACACTTACAAATGGGAGGGTAAATTTTCTACTGCGGCTGCTTATGACAGATTGATAATGTCCACCAGGACGGCGGAAGCTGACGAGATGGGGAAGAAGCTATGGAAGTTAAAAATTCCACTAAAGATACAAATTTTTTTATGGCTCTGCAGAAGGGATGGCCTGATTACTGGAGATCTGAGGCACAGAAGGATGGGTACCCCCAATCAATTTTGTCATTTATGTGGGATGCATAATGATTCTAGCACTCATATCTTTTCTTCTTGCGCGATCACAGATTATGTATGGAGGAGAGTGTGCAATGAGTCTTTACCCACATGGGAGAATTTATGGTGCGGTCTTGTGGATGGGAATAAGCCATGTTTACATATGGTGGCTGTTTTATGGGCTGTATGGAGGGCTAGAAATGAGTGTGTTTTTCAGGAGACCCCAGTGTATGTGGATAATATTGTAAACTTTTGCTGGAGTCTCATACAACATTGGGGTTCGATTATGTAAATAATTTTTTATTATTATTAATAAAAGCTCTCCTGATTTGCTATCGGTGATTCGATAGCATTCCTTTCTTTCTCAAAAAAAAAAAAAAATGAAAAGAAATCTACGTGAGTTTCGTAATTAATTATATATTTTGATTAAGGGTCTAACGCGAATATACTACGATTTTCGACAATTCAAAATGTGCAAAAATAGACTTGTCAAATGGTGCCGTTGCTGGGGAGGCAACGCACGAGTTTAGATTTGGATTTGCTTAATTTCTATTTGTTTTGATTGTAGGTCAAGACGAGGATCCGCGCACGCATCGACTCGTGGTGAAGACCACATGTATTTTCTTCATCCTCTATTTGTTGCTTTCTTAGGTTAAATAAATAAATAAATATATATATATATAAATTCAAATTCAAATTTTCAAATTTGAATTTACGAAAAAAAAATTCTTTCTTTGGTGTGTGTTTTAACTTGGAAACTATTTAAACACACCAAAGTTAGATTTGGAAATCCGACTAGAAATTATTGACGATTTTAAAAAAATTTATTTCTATCAAATTAGTCATCCAAAAATTTTGGGATTCAGTTTGATCTTAGGGCTTCAAACAGGATTTCTAAATCCACCTTTTTTTTTTGAATAATTCACACTGTATGAATTTTAAAAATTTTTACAGTGGAAGGGGGTTAGAA
The DNA here is from genome assembly GCA_037157565.1 of Thalassia testudinum. Lineage (NCBI taxonomy): Eukaryota > Viridiplantae > Streptophyta > Magnoliopsida > Alismatales > Hydrocharitaceae > Thalassia > Thalassia testudinum. The sequence continues at coordinate 85,311,356 of JAZHRO010000056.1, read as the reverse complement.
TAGTCTACACTCTAATTTTATTCAACTTCAAATGTTAATTCTGACCTCTACATAAATCAGATTGATATGAAATTTGTGGGGTTATAAATCTATTGAAACGTTGTTGTTTCTATAAATTTTCAATAATTTTTGGATTTCTTTTGATTCTGTTTCAAACTGCATTTCTTGTAGGGGGTCCATCTAGTCTGTTTGATCCTTTGGAACATAAAAATTCGTGAAAAATTGCATGAAATAGTAAAAATCTTAGAAAAATATTCTCTGAAAACCTTATTGAAAAAGGAAGATCTCTACCAAATTTCATCTTCTTTTTCTATGTGTACTGATCTGGGGAGAGATTTTAAGTCAGACTGCATATTCTTAGAGAAGCATAAACCCTAGGACATACAACTTTAGGGCTTAAATTTTTCTAGAGACCTAAACTGACTTGATTCAATTTTGTTGACTAGTAGGTGAGGTTGATTTCTTGATTGACCCCCTCAGTTACCTGAACTAAACTGATTTACATTTCAACTTAGGCAACTAATTAGGTCTATTTCACTTAGTAGTGGTGCATTAGGACCATTGTTTTCCTTGATTGGGTCGCACCACTTCTACCTTATTAGACTTGAAAGCATCATATGGACCTATCTGATATTAGGGTTTCCACACTAAGGTAGAGCACATTTGCATTCCATACTTAAAGGAAATTCATATAACAAATTGGGACTTGCAAAACTTGTTGTGTGCTCCACTACAACCTTGTTTGATTTGACCCAAACAAGGAAACCTAAAGAAAAAAATTAATACAAGCACTTGAACCATAAAATCCACTACACCAATTAAAGCTTGTATTGAAATCCTTTGTCTGTGCACTTAACACTCACAAACCTAATTTTTAGGGCAACACCCCCAAAATGCCCAATCACATTCTAAGAGCACTCTAAGCCCAAGCCTAAAACTAAGTACACGTGCCCTAGGCAGGACAAATTTACTTGGTAACCAAAATTTAATTGGGTAAAAATCAAGGCCTTGTCTATTTGGACCAACTGGTGACAAGAAAGGTCGGTGCGGTAACCACGTTAACCTCTAGTGGTGTCCCACTGTATGGGGTGTCTTAGGGGGTCCCACCATTCTGGCTAGCCAAGTAATTCAAGGGTTGGTTTAACCTAGTTTCATTTCAGGATACCAGGTTTAGATCCAAGTAGGGTATACAATTTAAGGCTAGCTTGTTTGCTTGATTTGGGGTTCTCTCATCTTTCTTCCTAGGCCTTTTCCTTATTTCCACTAGCCCCTTGTAGCTGGTTGAGTCTTCCTGAGGAAGACTATCTCTTACCTCCAATAGCCATGAATCCATATCATTCTTTTGACCATCAGGGTTCTCAATCTCCCAACCTAACTATGATTTTGACTCCTTCTGGTTGGGAGACTCATCCTAACCAGTTGGGATATGATTATCCTTGTCCCCCAGCTTATTTAGAGCTTGAACCTCATGGATCCGACCCTTATCTAGATTAGAACCAATTGAAAGCCATAGTTGCTGAATTCCGAGAATATAACAAGGACTATACGGAACAATGTGCCAAGCACCTGGAGCAAATTAGACGATCTCAGGCACAATCTCAATCTTATCACTCCTCCAAGGAACAAGAGACTTGGAATAACTAGCCTAGTGGATCTAGTGACCCATATTTTGGATCCACTAGCTACTCTATTGATTCTTGCTACCATGGGGAGGCATCCTAGACTCAACCAACCCAAAATGCACCTTTGGACCTAATCCGTGATTTGGGTAGATCATTTGAGGAATGCACCGTTTCTGATACACCTGTATCCGATGATATATCACTAAGGAATTGGAATAATGGATCATAAGTACAGGACCACACAACAGGTTCTCAATCAAGTCCCTCTATAGTCAGCCTTACTCAGGGCGAAACACCTATTGATTCATATTCGGATTCATATAACCCTAAGTGGAGAGATAGTCCTGATCTTTCATGGCCACCACAGAGACCGACTCAGACTGAACATCAATTTAGGCTAGCCCAATACTCCACTCAATCCACTTTAGGGCAACCATCTAGTCCACCCCAACCCACAACCACCCTTGAGGGTATCGTGAACATTTTGTTGGACTTTGATAAGAAAAATGAAGAAAGGCTGACTAAGCTAGAAAATCAAGTGAAATCTCAAGGGGATCAAATCAAGAGACTTCAAGAATCACTTTATCCTCGGATGCAAATGCCTGTTCACTCCTATTCTCCACCTATTCTTCCGACCCCTCCTCCAATCTATCATACATGCCATTGTGTAAGGGTCAACTCTTTGGCCTCTAAAAGGAAGAGAAAAGGTATGAGCCCACCCAAACGATTTTATTCGGGCTCAACTAAAAATCATAAGACCAAACCCATATCCAGCTCTGACTCAGACTTTAGGGACAAAAAGAAGAAAAAGGCTTCTGAAGTTGATTTGACCTATTTACCCTTTCCTAAGGTCTTAAAGAAAGAGTCACAAAAGAAGAAAAAGACTTGCACACCTAAAGAGGTGGTTTTATCAGCTAACATAAGTGCATTTATATCTAGCACTCTACCACCTAAAAAGACCGACCCTGGAAAACCTTTCATATCTTGTGCCATCAAGGGATTTACCTTCAATAGAGCCCTTGTGGATATAGGGTCTTTTGTCAGCTTGATTCCTACTGCCCTTTTTGACCGCACCAGACCTGGAGATCTGCACCACACACCTGTCACCATAAGAATTGCAGATGGCTCCATCAAAACACCTATGGGGGTAGTTCAGGATGTGATCATCAAAGTGAAAGGTCTTAGTTTTCCAGTTGATTTTATTATTTTGGACATGGATATACTGGAAAAGCTAAGTAATTTACCCATCATTCTGGGTCACCCTTTCTTGGCTACAGCCAATGCACGGATTGACTGTTACTTAGGAGGTATGGAAATGAGTAGCGGCAATGAGAAGATTCACTTTGATATTTATGCAGCCGCTAAGAAAACAAAGTCAGGGCATTTTGTGGATGACATGGAAAGTGATTTGGAGGATAATTCGGAAGAAACCATGGCAATTGACACCTGGGTAGGACCACACAACCCGAATCAACAATCTACTAAATCACATAAGTCACCATCATTACAGGATCAAATCTTTGATAGCATGATTGACTATCTTGATCGACATAGCCCAATTCAAACCCTTGCCCCTTGCAATGAATCCCAGATTTCTCAATTGATCAAAACGATTCATTGAATAAAAGAAGCTAGTGCAAGAGAATATGATGATATAAGAAAAGAGCTTCATAGAATCTGGGATGAGCAACAAAAATCAGAAATGTTTGAATTTTGGTCAGGTGTGTCACAACCAATTTGTGATTCGATGGTGGTCATGCAGAATTCTATTGATCAAACACCTGAGGTGGATGATATTGATAATCCTATTGAAGTTGAGAATGGAGATTCATTTGAGGATCTTGATCTTGATTTAGGGCCTGAGTACCAATCATTTCATTTTGAGGAACCAAGTATTAAGGGACCTGAATACGATTTTGTTGTATTTGAGAATACCCATGGAGGCATTGATGAATTAATTCAAATGATCTCAGACACGGAGCAACAAAATCAAAAAGACTGTAACAACTCCTCAATCAATGATTCAGCCCATTCCACTTTCATGGAGGGACTCACTACTAAATCTAATGCCCAATTTCATCTAAGTGAGAAGGCGGAAATATCCCCCTATGAAATAGATATTCAAGAAATTGAAAGATTATTGGGGATTTCATATGATGAGTTATCAGAGGAAGCTAAAAATTTTGGGGAATCATGTGATAATTGGGAACTAGAATAGGGAAAATTTTTAAAGAGATAAAAGAAGATGATACCCGAACATCTTTGGTAGAGACAGAGACTGATCACTGGACATTGATTTCTAGATCTGACCACACTACTTCGGTCATGCCTTCCATTCATCGCCATTATCAGGACCTATATGACTTTACCCCACATGACTCTACCCATACCCCTACCACCCACATTCTCCATCACCTCTTCGGGATGCCTTCACCTTCATTTCTTCCAGGCACCTATATTTATCTGTCTTTCTTTTGTAGCATCTGGCTGTAGATAATCTCAAGCCCCATCTACATATTTTTCCGATTATTTGGACTTGAAATTCATGGACAGTTGGTCCGCATTTGTGGCCCACTGTTGGCGAACAAGATTAAAATTGTTATCATTTTACTCTCCATTCTCAATAGTGTATTGATATATCCTTTTTGAGTGTATGCCCAGCTGGAGGCGTTAATCTCAACACTTATATATAGCATATTTTATTTGTCATATTTTCTCTACATATTCAATTTTAGTTGTCAGAATAAGCGGAACGTCAAAATTCAGGAGCTATTCCAGGTGATTTCTACCCATTTACTCCTGTCTTAAGTAATTTTTCATTATATTCATGCATGAGGACATGCAAGAAAGTAGGCTTGGAGGGGTAGTAACTGTAAACTGAAATTTTTTTTCTGGCAACACTTGGGAAAAACCTTTTTTACATCATGCTAATTGCACTTTAGGGTCCTTAAATTAAGAACAACCTACTCCACCTCCAATCTTTGCATTGGAGCTAAAAATTGTTCGCAACAGCCACTTTCGACTCGTCCATTCACCTTTTTGTTCTAAATTTAGGGTCAAGCTGTATATAACCCGAATTAGGGAAATTTTTGAAGTGCAACTTCAAAAGGTTACAAATAGCATTTATATATATTGATTCATGAATATGATTTTTATCAAAAGAATGTATTAGGGATTTTATCCTCTAGTTGATTCCTATAATCTGGAATCCGTTACAATTTTCACTCACATGTAGATTTTGTAATGGATTCACGGTGAAGATTGATGAACGTCTTCAGTTTGTCGATCAAAAGAAGTGCTTCTTTTCCTAAACCCCTGGATAGTGTTTTCGGAGTCAGGTAAATTTTCTTCCAAAAATCCACCAAATAGTGTGAGATGAGAGTAGAGTGTACTGGTGCTCTAAGATTAGTGCAAGGAATCTCGATCCTAGATAATTAGATAATGATACTCAGAGATTAGGCATAGTTTTCGCTCTCGGATCCTGCGTATACATTTTTGCGTGAAATTTTGAGAGCCATCAAATAAGGCAAATACGTAGAGAGAGAGCTTTCATAAAACTAGGACTAAGGTGAATGGTTATGACCATTCTTTACGGAATCCTTGGTTGAAGGAGGGTATTGATGTCAAGGTCAGAAATACAACATCCTATCCATCTTTCCTGGTGCCGTGAGTAGGCACTTCCACCAAATAAGCCACCCAATGTCTCTTGAGTACCACCAATCCCTAATAATGTCTCCTCAATAAAGTTCATGAATGTATGCTAGCTTGTGTTGTGTTGAAAAAAAAAAATTATACATAGAAAAAAAAGGGAAGAAAAAAAATGAAAACAAAAAAATTGGAAAAGAAACAAATTAGAAAAAGAAGAAAAAGCAAAGAAAAAGAGTGTGTGAATATTTAGTGTTTATTTCAGTTGCACTGAGGCAATACCACCAAATAAATTTAAGATCCACCAAATAAGACCTTAACCTATCTTTATGTGTTTCTGATCGCCCGAATACTGGCTGAGGAGTTCTGACTTAGTGTTAGGGTTATGGAACTCGATTAAAGTGTTAATGCCAAGTGAGACCACCAAATACACGTCATATGTGTGAATCTGGTGAGATTGTGAGCTCTAAGAAAAAGAAAGAAAAGAAAAGAAAAAGAAAAAAAAGGAAACAAAAGAAAAAGAGAGAATGAATGCAAAGGAACAAAAGAGAGCATGATTTTTTGTGTCTTTCTCTGAGTTGAGTTACTTAATAATTTGGGAATCTAGATTCTATGGTACTAATTTCTTTTTAGCACCAAGTGAGAGTGAGCCACCAAATAAACACATCCATTTCCCTCTGACATTCTCTACCTAGGCTTAAAGCTGGGGTGGAACTCAAAAAAATATCTTGGATACCCCAAGGGAAGAAGTCCGCCTATCCCGCTAGAATTTTATTAGGGATTAAGTACAAACTTTAGAGGTGAATCAGGCCTTTCACTCGATTCCGTTGCAAAAGCTACATAGCTGCACTTTCATGTATCTAGATTTGTAGATTTCTGGATGAAACAAAAGGAGAAAAATCTTTAGACAAGCTCTTTAATAAAAAGAATAAGCGGTCCTTTAGGGATTGAACTTGTAAATAACTTAGCCATGCACTTAGTCTGGCATTTGCTAGGGACTAGCAAAGTTTAGGCATGGGGGTATGATTGCACAGCACTCATGGGTCCTAATCAACCTAAATAATATCTGAACCTAGCTTAAATTGTGGATATTTCACTCATATCTTGCTTATTATGCATTGCATCAGTCTATTTAGAATAAGATGAGATATCCTGTTAGTTAATAGTTTTTATTGCTATTTTCAGATAATAAAGTAATCCAGGATGAAGGAGATAGTGGAATAAAGCAATAAAGGAAGAAGAAGACTAATCCAGATAAGTAGAGAGAGGAGGTTAGCCTTATCCCTACCCTTAAAAACCCTAGGATAGACTTCCCAAACCCAAACGACCTCCATTAGGACACCTTAGCCTCAAAACCCAAACATGGATAGTACTATACATGTTCTTATCCACCCTATCCCTCTCCCAAACACTTAGGAACCAAATCCCACCTTAAGAAACCTAAAACCCACTCTCCAACACCTTTTAAGATGTCTAGACATCTGGCTGGACGTCTGATTTTTGCAGACTAACAATCCAGGAAGGCAGAACTCATACTGACAGAATTGGACATCTAATTTATTGTCCAGACATCCAATTTTGTAATATAAGACATCTGACCACTATTCTGGATGTCTGATACCGTTCTCTGGTTCCTAATTTTGGTGTTGGAAGCCCTAGCTTTCCTATTTTGACCTAGGAACCCCACTAGACACCCTAGGAAACCTAATTAGAGACCCCCTAAGCCTAGTCCACTATCCATAGCTTTGCTTATCCTATCCCTAACCCAATTGAACCATCCCATGCCTAATTGGGTGCATCTATAGCTAATTGGGTGCACCTGAGCCCAATTAGATCCACCCATGATCTAATTAACTCGTACCTATTAGGTTTACCTAAGCCTAAACACACACACATCCTATTAGACTTGACCTAGACCTAATTAGGTTCACTTCTATCCAATTAGACTCTCCTAAGCCTAATTAGGTCCACACCCACTTAATGTAGGTTAATCCAACCTAGATTCACCAAACCTACAACCCTACTCTACGAAAAACACACACACACACCTTCCTAAATCCTACCTTACTATTATACCCCTACCAAACCCATGCACACCCTCTTGGAAGCCCTAAAACTTGTGTCAAATCTAGATCCTAAAAAGGTGGCACTGGCTATTTTTGGAGCCACCAAAGGTGGCAACCAAATTGAGCCTTCCCATATGAGCCAAAGGGAGAGCCACGAAATGATACACTCTCCCATTCTCCTCCACCAAAACTTGCAACCACTCCCTTCCACCCTCCAACCCTAAGATTGTCCTCCTCCACCTTCTTCAAGGTGCTCCTCCTCCAAGCACCACCATGGGCGGCTAAGCAAGAAGAGGAAGAAGGCCACCTTCCTCCTCTACTCTCCTTCATGAGGGTGTGGCCATAGAGGGGACATTCTCCTCTTCTCCATGGTTGGATAGAAAAGCTAGAGAAGCTTCTCTTCAAAGCTTTAAGGACAGTTAGGAAGAAGAAGGGTTCTCCACCCTCTCTTCTTCTTGTGGGCGTGCTACCCTCTCTCCACTTGGGTGCACTTGCCCCTTCTCTTTCTTCTTCTTCTTGGATAGCCATGAAGGCTCACCCATAGCCTCTTGTGGCCGGCCATCTCTTTTGGTAGGCGTGTAGATGGGTTTTCATACCCATGGTCTAGCCTACACCCTCACACATGGTCGATGGCCCTAGTGGCAACTTTTCGACGTGAGGGATTTCTTCTATTTGTGTGCTTTCTAGCGTAGATGTATTTGACACTCTTATGCATAGATAATATTGCTTGATTCTTGTTTATGTGCATGCTATGATCTTCACGGCTTACACTTTGATGCATGCATTTTAGTTTACTTAGGAACGTCCGTTTTGGGTTTGTCACACCATGCACGGCCACCATGGCCTCATTTAGATGCACATAGTCACTTAGGTTTTTGCTAGTTTATCTAGATCTAGGTTTCATTTCACATTTCAAAATAGAAATCAAAAACACAAAAAGAAGTGCAAAAGACAAAAAATATTTGGTTAGATTTATGTTAGAAAAGCTGATTCAAATCTTGTCTTGTTTTTATGCCTCCCAGAGATGAATGACTGGGACTGAAATTCTAAAAACAAATGAAATATACGTGAGTTTCATAATCAATTAACATTTTTATCAAGGGTTTAGTGCGACTATACTGTGATTTCTGACAATTTCAAATTGTGCAAAAATGGACTTTTTAGCTGGTCTCACCATCTGTGTCAATGACAAGGGTGAATCCATTCCTAGACGCACTCCTACATCTTGGAGAGTGTGTGTAGACTATAGGAAACTCAATACTGCTACCAAGAAAGACCATTGTTTGTTGCCTTTTATCGATCAAATCCTGGAGTGGTTAGTAGGAAATCAGTTCTTTTGTTTCCTGGATGGATTCTCAGGCTATAACCAGGTGGCTATTGTCCCTTTGGTACCTTCGCTTTCAGAAGGATGCCATTTGGACTTTGTAATGCACCAGCTACCTTTCAAAGTTGCTTGCTGTCAATATTCCACGATATGGTGGGTGATTTCTTGAGGTCTTTATGGATGACTTTTCGATCTTCTGACCCACCTTTGATGACTATCTAGCCGACCTGACCTGCATTCTTCGGAGATGTATTGATGTTAAACTCATGCTTTCTTGGGAGAAAAGTCATTTTATGGTGCACGGAGGTATTGTTCTAGGACATATCATCTTCAAAATGGGTATTGAGGTGGATAGAGCTAAACTTGATGTGATAGCTAATTTACTAATACCTAGCTCTACTCGACAAATCCGCTCATTTTTCGGTCACGTTTGTTTCTATAGGAGATTTATCAAGGATTGCTTTAAGATTTCCAGACCTTAACGCAACTCCTATTGATCGATGTGCCCTTTGGCATGGGCCTCGACTGTATTCGAGAATTCATGCAGCTGCGTGATGCTATCACTAAGGCCCCTATTCTCCAGCCGCTTGATTAGTCCCTCGACTTTGAGCTGATGTGTGATGCTTCTGACCTAGCTGTTGGAGCCATCTTGGGACAAAGATGCGATAAACACCCCTTCGTGGTGTATTGCGCCAGTAAGATGCTGGATGAGGCCCAACATAATTACACGACCACTGAAAAGGAGCTACTGGTGATCATCTTTGGGCTGGAGAAATTCCATTCATATCTTCTGGGCTCTCATGTTACCATCTTCACAGACCATGCGACCATTCGTCATCTCATGCATAAGGAGGATGCCAAACCCTGATTGATTTGTTGAATCCTTCTGCTTCAGGAGTTTGACCTTGAGATATGAGATAAGGTTGGAGCTTAGAATGCGGTTGTAAACCACCTCTCGAGACTCAACCTGGGCCATATTGGACTTACCTTGCCTTTAGATGAATCTTTTCCTGATGAGCACCTTCTCATAATAGATGTGGCAAGTGGACCATGGTATGTCGATATCGCTAATTACCTTGCTTTTGGCTTGCTTCCATGAGGATGGCCTAAAAACCAATGTGAGCATCTCTTTGTAGAAGAAAAATATTATTTTTGGGATAATCCACTTCTTTTTAGAGTAGGTGCTGATCAGGTTATCCGTCGCTATGTTCCTGATAGTGAGTTCCCCAGTGTGCTATCCTTTTGCCATGATCAGGCTTGCGGAGGCTATTTTTCTGGGAGGAAAATTGCAGCCAAGGTGTTACAGTGTGGATTCTTTTGGCCCTCCTTTCATCAGGATGTACACAATTATGCTAAGCATTGCACTATGTGCCATTCACGTCGCGACATGATGCCCTTGCAACCCATCCTAGCTGCAGAAATCTTTGATAACTGAGGAATTGACTTTATGGACTCCTTTCCTTCTTCCAACAGTTTTGAGTACATCCTTGTTGTCATCGATTATGTCTTGAAATGGATTGAGGCTATTCCTGTTTGCCATGCCAACCTTGTCATTACTACCAAATTCATCAAAGATTACATCTTTGCATGCTTTGGGATCCCTCGAGCCTTCATTTCGGATGGAGGAAGCCATTTCACTCACTTGTCGTTTCAGGCACTTTTGAGGAAATATGGAGTCCACCATCGTATCGCTTCTCAATATCATCCTCAAACGAATGGCCAAGCTGAAGTGTTGAACCAATAGATCAAGTAGATCCTTCAGAAAATGATTTGACTTGACCGTAAGGATTGGTCTGACAAGCTGATTGATGCCTTATGAGCGTATCGGACCGCCTTCAAGGCTCCCCTTGGTATGTGTCCATACAGGATTATTTTCAAGAAGCCTTGTCATTTGCTCACAGAGTTGGAGCACCACGCTTATTGGGTAGTTCGCTAGTGTAACCTCGACCTAGACCTATGTGGTCAAGAAAGGAAACTCCAACTCCAGGAATTAGAAGTGCTGCGTCGTGAAGCTTATGACGTTGCCTTGACCTTTAAACAACCAACAAAGGCCTTTCACTATAGCTGCATTAGGCGGAAGGAGTTTGAGCCAACATAGTAGGTTTGGCTTTATAATGCTCAGCTCAAATTCTTTCCTGGTAAACTGAAGTCCAAATGGACTAGCCCTTTCCTAGTCTCAAGACCTTTTCCCAACGATGCCATCCAAATTGAAGATCCCAAATCTGAGCATAAATTTACGGTTAATGGGTAGCGGTTGAAACCATATCTCATGCATGAGACTACCCCCATTGGTGAGACAATTGCCTTGCTGGAGGGTAACTAACTTGGCCTTACTCTGAGTCCAGCTGGGGACGTTAAATTTAGCTGGGGATGTTGGGAGGCACCTCAACACCCCTTTCACTTTCACTCCACATTTCATTTCATTCCACTTCACTTCACCTCACTTCACTTCATACTTTACCCTTCACTTCACTCTTGTACCCACCCATCCACCCTACTTTATACCCCACACTTCACTCTTGTACCAAGACCCTTTGAACTTGTCTAACCCTTTTTGCATGCATATAAGGGCATGGCATGATTTGGCATGGGGGGGTAGATAGGCATCCATAGGATCTAGGTATTATATGGGTATTATGCAGATTCTTGTCCATTATTCATATCCATTTGTAATATATATATATAGCCTTATGGAAAAAACCATAAAAATTGAAAAAATCTTGAAAACTCCAAAAAAAAATTCAAAAGTGCTTAACTATGATTTGAAAGCTGTAGTAAAAAAAAGAAGCATTTATGAACATTCAACCTTTTCTTTGAAAACTTTTCGAGCCATAGAAGCTTGATTCGCTCAGGCTTTGGCTTAATACACTCGACCATTGACAAGATAGACTAGGATCTCTCCTAACTTAGGACGTATTCTTATACCGGAGTCACCAGTATAGGATTCCTTGGGTTGCTTCTGCTTGAGAATCTAAGTTACCTTGGTTTACACTACACAGAGTCAAGAATGACTAGATGAACGTAAGATCCAGCCCTTGTGTTCATTAGGGAAGGTGGAGTTCTTACCTGTGCGTGCAGGTAGACTTTTTATCCCAGTCTTTAGTCTTGTGTTGAAGAGAAACTCTTTCCAACAAATGTACTTACCCACCAAATAAGTGTGCACTTCCAAATAAAGCTGTAGGAGACATACTGACATATGCTTCAAAAAAAAAAAGGGAGATATTCTTTGTATAAGTCAGTATGTTCTCCAGATTCTTGTAAATTCTTCCACCAAAAGTTTTTTGGGGTGCATCACAAATACCCTGTTTTTACCAAATATTCTTTGCGCTACAACGCAATAAGAGTTGGGTTGAGTCTTTCTCATTTTTGAGAGTTAATCTGAAGACATGAGCTGAAGCTGGGACTAACCTGGACATAAAAAGACATGAAACCATAGGCTTAAGTCTTAATGTTCATCTGGTTAGTCTTGATCAATCACTAAGCACAACCATAACCTCTTAGCTTTTGAGTTTTGCAAAACCCTTTGAGTCCTGGAAATCTCACTTAAGGTTTAAATATCAAGAGTTCTTCTTAGTCGCGAGATGGTCTACGTTTTGTAAGACTTGAGTTCTGGTATTCTTTTCTGCAATTAGTTCTCACAATGTCCAACTGATAAACACATTAATGTTGCTTCAGGAAAATCTTCAGCTTAAGATCACTTCTAAACACTACTACCTTACTATTAAATAAGTATTTTGCTAGGGACTATCAAAAGATAGACATGGGGGTGTGATTGCGTAGCAATTCACTCATGTAAATATGACCTCTATGCTATTTCCTAACGTAACGCATTTAGATTAGATAGGTTTACATGCATTTTGTAAATATTTGCATTTGTTCATTTTATGGAAAGGAAGATAGAGAGAAAGGTTGAGCCTCCATTTCAACATCATTTCCATTGCATTTTTGCCACCTAATACCACCTAACACAACACCATATATTCACCACTTACATTAATTACCTAACACCCCAAGTGCCTACCTAGAAAAATCCCAAAATATCCCCCACTAAGAAATCCCCTAACAACACTTTTCATCACCCGCTACCTATAAAACCATACCCATCCCCCTTCATGCCGCAGGTCGGTACCCACCATACCACCCAACACCTCAACCAGCCACCAGCCATTCCACCTGACAGCGGCGCACACACCTCACCGATGCACCCAAAGCCACTCCTCAGCTGACCAAACACCTTCTCCTTGCTCTCCTCTCTCCCATTCTTCCTCTCCATATGCAGCCCCTCTTCTCACCAGTTAAGAAGAGGTACGCTGTGTGTAGGAGAAGCTCCCCGTGGTCCCAAACACCATGGTGAGCGCCACCATCGCCCAGCTCCATTATGAGCAGGTGGGTGCAGTGGATTATCGTTGATTGTTGCTTTTGATTGCATTGATTTCCATTGCCATTAGTGTAGTTTTGAGCTGTTGAAGCTCCTATTTTGCGTAGCATTGTAGCCACTGTTCACGCTCTATCAGACTTCATTTTTTCTTAAGAGCAACCGGACGCTTCTCACTTATCCAGTTGCTCGAAAATGCACGCCCACTTCCACCCCTCCAGCCAATTCTCGTGCCTACACTTGCACCATCTCTCTCTTCAAGTGACCGGCTAGGTGAGAAACCCAGCCGGTCACTTATCACAAAAGTCGATAGCTTTTTTCCCTTGGGTACTGTTCACACACCCTGCGCGCTCTCTCCTCACGAGAGCAGGTGACAGTCGTTCCTCAGTTAGCTAGTCTCCCAGCCCTCTCTCTCCTCGCACCTCACCACCCTCTATTGGTCACCCGCATCCATAGCTCATTGAAGTAAACACGTTTATGTTACATAAACCATCTATTTTTACGTGTTCTTAAACATAGAGTTGCATCATATATTATAAATATTGCATAACATGCATCATCTTGCATTTAGGTTAGGTTGTATAAAGTTTAGGCTAATTTTCCCTTTTTGTGGATAGGTAACAGGGCGACATTTAATCAAGGCCTCGGATTGAAGATCTAACTGTACAAATCTGATCAGGGCAACGATCGGAGTTCAACGACTCCAAGATTGCCCCGATCGGACTTCCATAGCATCAGATGCAGTCCAAGAAATAAAAGGTCAAGAGGCCAAGATGGTGTAAATCCATACATCAGATGACAAATCCGATCACACGGATGGGTTCAGATCGACGATTGCAGCCCAACGACATAAAAATTGGTCCAATCTAACATCCGTGGCACCATCTACAACTCACAGAAGATGGACAGCCAAGATGGCGCCACGTGGCACCATCCCAGTCGCCCAACTCATGCCAAGGCCTCCCACTCCACCTCTCGAAGTGAACTTCAATGCTTGATCTCGACCGTTAAATGAAGATCCAACAGCCGAGATCGGCTGAGCACAAAAGCGTCCACACACCTCAAACGCACGTGTAGCGCAGTGGTTAAGGCGCTGCGTAAGCATCGAGCGCGTGTTCGATTTGTGGTGTTGCACTCTCCTTATCACGTGCAGGTGCGAAATCCAGCCATTCGATCGAGCACCAACGGCATAGATCAACCGATCAGCTAGATGCGCGATTGGATGCTTAAGTTCACTCCCGATCTGATGCATGGGCATGCGACGAAGGCACGGGCGAGATCGATTTTAAGTCGTTTGATCTCACGATCGGATGGCTGATATTGTGCATACATGGGAAGAACATTTTGTGCGTAGAAGGAGAGGAGGAAGGGGCTTGCACACGTCCTTCAGCAACGTGGGGTCTTTAGTGATTCTTAAATCCGTCACTAAAGACCCCCATTTAATGTTTTAAGCTAAAATGACCTATTTGCCCATTAAAACTTCACCTATAAATAGCCCTACGACCCCCATGCTTTCATCATCCCTTCCTCTCGTCTCTCACCCCTTCCAAAGCTCTAAGAGCTTGTCCTAAACCCGAGATGCTCCATTAGAGTTAAAAATATAATTTTTCCACCTTACCCCATTCATGGAGCATTCCATGGTGGTCCTCTCACCGCCATTCGGGAAGTAGATCTCGCTACGACGTCATCCTGCCCTATTCTCTGTCATCCCTCATCATTCGCCTTCATCCTGCATCTCACCACCTTCATCCGGGCACTCTGTCGTTGCGGCTCATCCTCCAAGCAGCTGTCGAGGAGGATAACTTCTCTCCACCTTTTACTGCTTTCTAGTGTAGATTTCCCGCTTTCTAGTGTAGATTTCTTGCTTTCTAGTGTAGCGAGTAGTTGTAGCAAGAGTTCTAATGAACATTGCTCTATGGTAATGAAATCCATATTTATTCTATCTCTGTTTTCTTTTTTATTTGTAATATTCTCTCTTTCTTCTATTATTTATTCTTTAAGTAGATAGCTAGTTTAGATTCAATTTGATCGGCTAATCTGCTTCATGACAAATAAAACAAACGTGATTTTTAATCAAATGTCCGCCTTCCTGTGTTCGACCTAGAATTCTTTTCGAGTTTCGGTTAAATTTATCTGTTAATGATTTTTCTCGCAAATCGCACTATGACAGGTTTTCCAAAACTCAACTCCGTTTGTGCAGATTTTCCACTCCAACATTTTGGCGCTGTTACCGGGGAGGCGACGCTCTTTGATTTTTCGCATTTTCCTGCCTTACTTATCTTTTACTTCACTTCTCTCCTTTCTTATTGTGATTGCAGGTACTCTCTCGAGACAAGCAAATGCAGTAGATTGGAGTAAAGTGTTGTTGAGGGGTCTGTAAGTTTACCCCACCTCCCCACCCACTAGTTTTCATTCCACCACATAATAACACAAATAAAAATCAACCTAGGTGTTCTTATAAACTCTAAGGTTAGTTTTTGATTGTTTGTTTGTCACCTCCACCTGCCTCACCCTCCACATATAAAAGAAAAATTAAAAAAAATCTCACAGAGGTACACAACCTCTTCTGATTTTTAAACTCAACTGGTAAATCGATCTTTGGAACCGGTACACTCACCAACACATAATTGAGTAGAAATCAGATTAGGTAATCACTTGTGTGCCTAATTAAGTGGTGCATCAGGTCAATTATTTGAGTTATTTGGGCCGCACCACTTCAATTAAAATCAACTCATCAAGTAGCTGCCACATAGGTTTAATTTTTAGGGATTTACCAGGCACTCCACATTCTTTTAAGCTTTAAAGGAAAACATCTTCACCTATGCTTTCAAAACTTGGTGTGCCAACTGATCTTGATTGAATACACCTAAGGTTGAATCCTAAAAGCTACTAAGTAAGATTTAAACCCTAAAATTCACCACATCCAAAAATAATCTTGCTTGAAAATCATTGGTTGTGCATGCACACACATTTCAATCAATCATTAAGGGCACAACCCAGATAAAGGGCCCATCACATTCCAAAGCACATTCAAACCTAACCCTCATTAAAATAGAGTTGACGTTGGCCTTAAGGATTGGACTCACTCTTCGAAGCCCAGATCGAGATTATTTTCAATTAGTCTGTTTCTACCGTTCAATCTGATGTTTAGTTAGGGGAGCATAATCAAGTGATTGCGGCTGGGAGGTACACTAGGAACAGGAGGCATAAGCCCCTCCCTCTAACTGGTTGGATTGACTGGAAAGAAGTAGACCAAATCGTTTCTTTATCTCAAGACAGGTTCTGGGAGTCTGTAGGTCTTTAGGCTAGCCTACTTAAGGACATGTTTGTTTGTTTGTATTGCATGGTGACTGGTCGATCTTTCGCTTTTAAGTCGTTTGTAGTTTAATGTGGTGGAAAAATCGACTAATCAATTTTTAATAAGAAATAACCACTCGCAGAGGAGCGGGTCGTATCCACAGGGAGGCAATAACGTATTAAAATTCGCGCCACTTAAAAATGTTTGTTCGGAGTCAATTTGGACAAGAACCAAGCCAAGATTGCCTTTAGATTAAGGTTTAAGCAAGAAACAATGCTGAAATGGCAATTATGAGAAACTACAGGATATTTTCCGCAATGCAGAGTGAATAGAATATGATTAAAATGTGGCAATGGCAGAAAATGTAAATTTTAATTAAAGTTTTACTGTAGCAAAACAGGGGAATTTTTCCCCGTTGTCTTGCGCGACGAGTAGCCGATGGCAGGGCGCGGGAATCTCGGAGGAGGTCCCTTGGATCAAGGGCTTCGAATCGGTGGTGGCGGCGAGTCGCGTGGCGGTCGGAGGTGGCCGGACGAGCTCCGGCGGAGGTGCTGCAGCCGGCAGCTTGCGCAGCCTGTTGGCGTGAAGTCCGCCGCCTGCTGCTGCTGCGGGGGTGGCTGCTGCCGCTGCCGTGGGCACTGCTGCGGCTGGCGTGTGCGGCTGGCGTGCGCGGTGGTCGGTTGGGCGGTCTGCAGGCGGTTGTGCGTGGGCGCGCGGAGGGTCTGCGGAGGGCGCGCGGTTGTGCGTGGGCGGTGGAAGCTGCAGGCGGTTGGCGTGTGCGGTGGAAGCTGCAGGCGGCTGTTGGAGGATGCTGCAGGCTGGTCTGCAGGCGTTGGAGGAGAGCGCGGGCTGATCTGCAGGCGTTGGAGGAGAGCGCGGGCTGATCTGCAGGCGTGCGCAGGTCTGCAGCCGGTGAGCGGTGGAGGGTGCAGGCGGTTGTGCGTGGGTGCGCGGAGGGTCTGCAGGAGGGCGCTGGCGCGGTTGTGCGTGGGCGGTGGTCTGCAGGAGGGCGCTTGCGCGGTGGTCTGCAGGCGGTTGGCGTGTGCGGTGGAAGCTGCAGGCGGCTGTTGGAGGATGCTGCAGGCTGGTCTGCAGGCGTTGGAGGAGAGCGCGGGCTGATCTGCAGGCGTGCGCAGGTCAGCAGCCGGTGAGCGGTGGAGGGCGCAGGCGGTTTGGTGGCCGGTTGGAGAGTGCAGGCTGAGGAAGTGGAGGTGAGCGGGTAACTTCAGACGTCTGGGAAATTTCCCAGACGTCTTAAGTTACTGAGAGGGTGGCTGATCAGTAGCTAGGTGGTGGTGGTCTGCGACGACGGCGAGGAAGATGCACGCTAGGGTGCTCACGGTGATGCGGCGAGCTCCGGATGGCGGTATGGCCTGTCACACCACACGCCCACGGTGGTGGAGACTCGCCGCCATGGTAGAGGCCGGCAGTGTGGAGTGGAAGAGAGAGGTTCTCTCTGCACAGTGGTGGGTCGGTGGCGGAGGCCTCCTGAGCTCGGCTGCCTCCCTGCTCCTTTTGTAGTGTCTTGAACAAATTTGAAATCAGCGGCCGACCAGATCCACCACATCCGCTCCCCCTTGAATGGCTTCTTCACTGCATCAGCCGGGCGTTGGAGCGGCAGCCAGCCGTTCTGAAAGAAGACGAATAAATAAAATATTATTAAAATATTAGGGTTATTTATGTATAGACCCTCAACTTCTATGTTAATAAAAACAATATACCTAATTGGTTATCTAATTAGATGAATGTTATTTTAAGCTAATTCTAAATGCACTTAAGATATGAATGCAATGTATGGATTATGTAATTAGATTAAAACTATGAATTAATCTATTTACATCCTAATTTATACTAAATAAATGTTAGAATTAACCTAATGTGTAGGCACTTAAATACTTAAATAGCCCACAACTATGGGCTAATCACATGGCACCTTTCTTTCTCCCTTTCTGTCATGGATCCTTCCATATCCTATTCGTACTTCCACTCCTACCCTCCTACCTCTACTTATTCCCAAAATGATTATTATTCCAACCAGACATATTCTCATCCATCTTCTAGTTGGGATAATCCTGATTAGGGATACAGTTCCGGACCTCAGTGTTCAGGGTCTAACCCTGGACACCATGATCTTGATTCTTATTCTTCTCCAAGCTACATTGATTATAGATCACCGCCCTCATTTAGACAACCTAATATGATCTACAATCAAGAAGGATATGTTGATCCTTACCCTTCCCCAGATTATACTGCGTATAGGTCATCACCCCTCTTTGAACAACCCGAAATGACCTATTATCAGGGAGGGTATCAAGAACTTCAATTCATTAACTCCCCTACACTGAACCCAAACCCACCCAACCCTGAACCAAACCATTTGGTTCAGGTGAACCAGGTCGAAGATAAGGTGTTGGCTAACTTAAGGAATGCCATACAATCTTTAGAAGCTTGGCCAACACCTTGCTTTAAGGAATAGGAGCCCCTGATTGAAATGATTGATAATCTTAACAAGTATCTGTTAGATTGGCTCTAGGATGTTAAGGATAAGGGCCCAGGTGAGTTTTTACTTGAGAGGTTATCTAAATTGAGGATGAGTTTTGGGATTGCTTTAGTCCAATCTTGGGAGGATTCCCAGGATGAACCCCTAACGGGAGAGCCAATGTTAGAATCCTCTCAGGCACCTGTAGGGGGCAACATGTTTTACGAGACCAGGGTCAACCAGGTTGTTCTAAAGCAATTAAATAAGGATGATTTGATTTCTTCACCTGAGATCCCTGAGCCGGGGAATGAGGAAACGTATGCCTCCACGAATCAGAAAGTGATTAATTTTGAGACATACATCAATGCGGATTTCGATGTCTTTAATTCTGAAGGTGAAGAATCATTATGCGAAGTGTCACCTGAGTTTACAGCACACAATTTTTGTAAGACGACTGGGCCTGAAGAATTCGATGAATCATATGATGCCCCAATAACTGAGGAAATTGATCCTATTGGGGCTCGCTTGGTGGATTCAAATCCTGATTTCATGAAGGATTCAATTCAAAGCCCCATTCCTCAATTACACCCCTTTGAGTATATTAATGATTTTGATTTTGAGATCACTAGACCCAAGTCAATTCTAATTCAGTCGCATCTTTTAGACTTGGAAATTTCAGATGGGGTGATTAACATGCATGAGGTCCTGAAATTTGAAATACTGATTGCGGAGGATAGGAAGTGGGAAATGAAGCTTTGGGAAGTTAATTCTGGAGGAAGCAGAAGATTGAGTCTAAGGGTTCCTTTTTGTCTGAAACCACCAACTCTCTACCAGGACCCTTATGACATCTTTGATTCAGAGGATGTCCAACCCAAGTGCACATTCATTGATTAACCTTTTGAGCTTGATTTCTCTATTTTTCGACTCCTTGGACTTGGGTTGCATCCTCACAAATCGTAGGCCCGACCTCGCTTGCATACTAATCTCAAGTTTTGGATAATTTTTATCCAGACCTTAGATATACTCGACCATGGGGTATGGGTCTGCATCACAATCTGGTTCACATATGTGGACATCTTCTCCTGGCAGGTCCAAAGCTAAATTTTCTTATTCTGATCCTAACCTGCACCTGTGAATTCTTGATTTCTTCTTCTTTGTATAGTGTGCTTAGGTGAAGGCACTAAATTCAGTACGTATACAGTTTCTTTTCATCTTAGAGCCGACCTGCTATTCACGTAATTCAGGTGCTTTCTACTCTACTCGACTCTGTTTCATGTCTTTTTAATACAATGAGGACATTGCATTAGATAGGCATGGGGGGGTGGATATTCATCTTTGAATTATTTCGTTAGCTCTGTAGACTTTTTTTTGTTTTCTTTTTATTTATTAAAAAAAAAGAGTTGAATTAGGAAAGAGAACTTAGGCTTTAGAAAATTTTCAATCTTATAGAATAAAACTGTATGATTTAAACACTAAGACCCTTCAGGTCTTCAAGCTTAATTAGCTCGGGTGTCCACTAAAATGTGGACTTGTTTCTCGAGTCACCATTCTAAATTCAGATTTTAATTGGTTAATAAGTTGTGTGATAAGTACATGACTTATCAACTCGCCCTCTAATTTAAGGGGATTTTAAGTCTAAGAATCTACACACTATTTGCACTGACTCGCTTTTTGACGATTTTTACGAAACATAGGTAGCTAATGAACCTTCTAAAGTGGTATGGCTAGCAACTTATCGTAGGTAACAGCCCATTGGTAGGTTGTCCAGAGCTCAGTCACACGACCATTCCTTTCCTTCTGCCTTTAGGTAAATCTTAGATTAGGGAAGCCACCTACTTAAGAAAAAAAAAAACAAAAGAAAAATATCCAAAAAGAAAAGAAAAAAATAGAAAAGGAGAAAAGAAAATAAAAAAAAGAAATAAGCCACACCTCACCGCACGAGTATGGATGGCAAGTTATCGTGGGTAAAGCTAATGGGAAAACCATTATGAGTCCTAACTAGCTCATTTTGACCTAGAAAAGAGAATAAAAGCTCCTACATAACCAACTGGGGGACTTAACTCATTGAATAACCCTTCTGAGAGAAAAGCAAGAAACAATGGGTAAAACTACAATTTTACCATTGCAGTACAACAATGGATTTTCTCATGGGCTAAACACAGGTTAAATGGTCTTAACAAGATAAAATGTGGGTTGGTTCAGATAGAAAAGGGTTCATGTGAATTCGGGAAATTAAATGACTTCGTGTAACCCTAAAACTGACCTACTTAATTTAACAAGGTTCTGGTTAGGATAAAATTCACCTAAACCCTCTAAAATTCATATAAAAATATCCTCTAGGGTTTATAACCTTCAATTTATCCCTTAGAACCAATTTTGACCTAAATTGGGGTCTCAGTCAAATGTTTGCCCTAAACTGGGTTTTTGTGTAAATTACCCAGTCAAATGTGGTGAAACCTAAAATGCAACTTCACCATTGGATTCCTTAGGTCCAAATTAGGTTTGTACCAAAATTTGGACCTAAGGGGAATTCACCTTGACCTACTTTGCAAACAGGTCCAGCATAATTACATTTCTACCCCTAACTTTTGAAAACTTATGTAGAAACCCCCTAACTTCCTCGTCATTCTTTGCAATTAGGTCCCTCCACCATTATAGTGGAGGGAATCCTACTCTGGCAAGGTATTGAGGGAAAGATCTCCCTGATTCCTTCGAGAATCCCCTTAAAATTTGAAAGGGAGATTCTCTGAGAAATCTCCTCCAGTTTGAACACGGTCAGAAGCTTGATTTGGCACCCAATCTCTCATGCGAATGCATGAGACATTCGGGTCACCTTCGACCTTCCAACTTCGGCAACGTTGCCATGCTTGGAAGCTTGGCTTCCAAGCACAAGACCTTCTACAAGGGCTTATAAAAGCATGCCCAGATCAACCTGCAACCTCTAAGCTTGAAATTGGCCTAAGAAACCTCCTATTTCTTCTCTTCCCCCTCCGGTCAATAATAACTCAGCGAGCTTCGGTGACCCCTCTCTCTCTCTCTCGTCACTCTGCCACAATACCAGCGGCAGGGTTCTCTCTATCCCCTTCGTTCGCATCACGCCACACTAGCCAACGTCCCTGCACCCCCTTCATCGTCGCCGTCCTCCTCCACTGGGTATTTCGTCTCCAGCGGCGGCAATACGAGCTGGCCACCTCCTCTGCATCCCCTTTCGTCTATCCACACTCAGTTAAGCCCTCTTTCCCTTCTCATCATTTTTCTATCTTTTATTCTTGCAAACACGCCTCGACACCACACACCACCACCACCTTCTACACCTCCGGGCAGACCTCTGGTGAGGTGTTCCCTCCACTCCATGCCTCCATACACCTTGCCAACCACCCCACGAGCGCCGCCACACCTCATTGACCCTAAATCCTTACTCCACTCATCGTGCTAAGCCCCCAGAACTCCCCCCGAACACACCCACTTTCGCGCACACAGGGTGACCTAAGCACGCACGCTTCGGCCACCCCACGCCACGCTGACCCTCGCACTACCTTCGCCATGTGTAGGCGAAGTTGTCTGAGCTTTTTGACGAGGCTGCAAGGTCGTTTTCTTGCTGGTAGGGTTAGAGGTCTCCACTGCCCATTAGCTCAAGCAAGGAGCTTGCTTGGGAGCCCCCTTCAGAACTCCTCACTCTAGGCAACAAGCCCCACGTTGCGCGGAATCCCTTCACGCAAAGCCCCAGTCAAGAAATTGGCACTGACGCCCTACGCAGTTGCTGCAATCAGAGGAGGATTCCTACTGCAGGCGCTCGCGAAGAGATGTGGGACGTTTAGCCCCACCTCGGAAGCTAACAAGCAGGCACTGTGAGATAAATTGTAAAAGTGACAGAGGGTTATCGCCTCCTGACCACGGGGTGAGGTCCTACTCGCCCTCACTACCTTGTCCGTGACCCATTGCCTACGGACTTGGCCCTGACCTGTATACCCGATCAACTTGCACTCCTCACCCACCACGCACGTTGGTGGGCCTAGTCCCGGGCACGCATACTCGACCCGATTACCTGAGAAGGCTTTAGGAGAGCGAGCCTAAGAGAGAGAGGAAGAGAGATCACAGGGGCAGGTAGGGGTTGGTTTTGCTCTCGTAGATAGGAGAAGAAGATGAAGCCAAGGAAGGAGAGGGCGGCAGCCACAGAAGGTAAGGAGAAGGCAAGGCTGAAGAGGAAGAGCTAAAGGAAGAAGGGCTGAAGTCAGAAGAAAGGGAAGCTGCAGAGACAAATGGAAAGAAAGAAGAAGAAGAAGAAGAAGATGCTAATGCTAAAGGCAGAAGGAAATAAAGGCAAGAGAAGGCAAAGGCATGAGAACAGAAGAAAGAAAAGAAAAGAAGAAGATGGAAGAAATCAGAGAAGAAGAGAAATAGCATAGCACTGTAGCAAACACTAGTTTAAGATGTCTGATTCACAAAATCAGACATCCATTTTTTGTGCTCTTCATATACATTGCTATTTTGTGGCTATATTTACATTTTGCATTAACTCTAATTTTCATTATATTTAATTTCTCAAAGTTGTGCTCTTGATTTTTAAACCCCAATTTGCTCCTTATGTTTGACCTCAGACTTAAAACTTTGAGTAATAAAATTTATTTATTTTCGAGCGATTTCAACTATACTACGACGCATTGATTTTAACATTGATCTTGCCTCTCTAAAACATTTTGGCACCATTGCTGGGGAGCAATGGGCAATTTAGAAATCTTGATCACAATCTCTGATTTGATACTAACTTGATACATCTCTTTTGTTGTGATTGTTTTAGGGGAGAAGAATCAAAAGAAGATGGCCACACAACAAGCACACCTAGGGCAGGTTATCTCTGATTAGCCCTTTCCCTTAAGCCCCTCATTCTGAACAGGAAAAACAAGATAAAAATCAATTAGGGCTACCTGCTTTCCATCTTTAGCTAATTTGCCAAAGTTGCCTGATTTTGATTTCAACAACAAATATTGATTTGTGCATCTATTTAAGGTAACTAGGGCGACCACCTTCTTGATTGAGCCCTAGATACCATATTTTTGGCAACTAAATTGGACCAAAATTAGAGCCAAATTAAGGATTTCAATTTAGGGTTTTAGAGACACATCTTTCTAAGCAAAGAATCAACTATTCCAAAAAGAGTTGTGCCTAAGCCTTGGTTGAAAAGATGCATTCAAGAGAAACCCTAAAATGCAAGCTCTTAAGTTCACTTGAACCCTAAAAGAAAGGACCTAAAGCTCTTAAAGGACAAATAGGTGAAGTTGACCCTCTTGTTGGGTCAACCAACCTTGAAATTATGTCACTTTTGCACTCAAAACATCTAAAGTTCAAGTGGAATCCTAAGCACCTTTTGATCTTAAATAAAAGTGGGACACTTAAGAGGTCAAAGTCCCTATTCTGGTCTACCTGGAACCTCAGTGACAAGAGAGGTCGGGTGGGGGAAACCCTGTAACCTGTGGGGGTGCTCTACCATGTAGGAGTCTTTGTGGGACTCCCTCTCTGGCTGCCCAGGTAATTCTCAGGTGGACGACTTTCTGATCTAGGGGTATCATCCTCCCCGAACCTCCATAGTCATCGAAACATTTTTGGGTTCCTTGATTAGGTCAACATCACACCCAGTCCCTCATCCCTTCTCTTTAGAACACACACATAAAGTTTCTTTGGGAGTCTCTATTCAGGTCAAATCACTTTGATCCACACTTGAATTCTGATTCTACATCTTGAGTCCACCATCGGATCCAAATATGCAGCCTGGTTACTTAGGATTACCCTTCAAGAAACCTAAATCGCAAAGATCCGTGAGAGATAGAATGATTGAGGATGCCCTTGAATTTTATGAAATTGAATACAAAACCTCAAAATGAGTAGAAGACATTCAGGTTAGTGTACCAACAACAACAACCTTCGTCATAAACTGTGCCCAATTGTTATTAACAAAAGCTACGAAAGGATCAACCTGAGACATTCTCATAACAGGATACATTGAGATAGAAAAATTACATAACTTTGAATACCTCCAATGCATGACAAATCTTGTACTTTGGAAACAACACCAAGATGATCTTGAAAAACGGGAAGAGATGATGAGATTATTAAACCAAGTTATCGATCAGAAATACCTGTACATACCCCAAACAGCTCATGAAACATCTTGGAATAGTATCAAGAACCAATCTAATTTCCCAAATCCCGAGTTCGAGGCACAAGGTTGTTGTGGATTCCCAACCCAGACGGAAAATAACATGCCTAATCTTGAATTAGGTTGGGAAGTCCCAATTGCAGGAGAACAAGATTTTCAACCACTACTAGAAAACCAAAATCCTGGGTCATCAAGCATAGAATTCCGAGACTCCTGCAATGATGAGATTAAAATCGAACCTCTCGAGGGTGTAAATCCCACACCTTATTTTGACCTTCGAAGGTAATTCTGACCAAGATTCTAGTGATTCAACCCACACCCTCAGCCTAGAATCTGGATATGAAACTTATTGGGAAGATTACAAGGCTCCGTATGACGAAGATCAAAGTTTCAATGAAGAATATGATTCTGGGCTTTATTTGATGCATATCCCTCTCCAACATCCTCAGAAAGACAGATCAATTTCTTGGAAGTCACGCCAATCTACGATATAGAAACTGTGGAGTTGGAAGAGTGGGGTTTTGATTGGGTCATCCCTACAAGCCAAAAACCTGAGCCTAGACCCTATAAGGACACCTTTTTAAGCTCAGAATCTGCATATAGGTTAGACTCAAGTCAGGCTGTTGAGTTTACATCATATGATTTATTCTGTGGTGGAAACATTGATCTCGAATCTCATTTAGAACTTGATTTTCGCAAGTTCTCCGACAATTTTGAATCAGACCATGATTTCGGAGAACCTTTATTTCCTAACTACGATGAGCCAACCTACGACCTCAGCTCACATGATTCATTTTCCGACTCCGACTCTGAGGTCCCTGATCCCAAGATCACTGATTTAAACTCCAGTTCCAGTGAGATGGAATCATTTCCTTTTGATCCTCAGGAATCAAAACCAGAAAATGCCGAGAGTGACTGCGACCCAGAGTTCAAATCCTTTCTTGACTCAAATTTCCCTCATCCTATAAAAACTCTTAAGGAACTCACTTTTGAATTTGATAGCTACTATGAGGACTCATTAAATGAACCCACCTGTAATTCCTTTGTAGAGGAGCCCTCATACACAATTCTTATTGAAGCCACCTCCGCAAATACAGAACCTATCCAAACCCGTTTTCAACCCCGACTCGCAACCGAACTCAATTTCTATTTTGATTCACCTCTTACTGAGCTGATTGCAGATAATTCGCCTCCACATCTTTATCGGGTTTCAGACATTGATTAGATCACAAATCATGCTCCATCATTCGCTGATCACTCCTGTAGGGTTTCCGCATTATCCACTAATTACTTTACGGGTCCCTACTCTGACTAGGCTTATTCGACTCAGCCAAACCCTGAATTCACACTTCCACATCATTTCGAGCTCCATAGTATATGGTGGTCTCCACATCTCTTGATCTACACTTATTAAACCACCAGATTGATTGGGTTTGGGCTACATCATCAGCCTGTTGATCTGAACAAGCACCTGGTTGGACCAACTAAGCTCTTGATCAAGGTTCTTGTTCTACATAACTTAGCTGATTTGACCACTCCCTCTCCATATCATTTCCCACTCGGCTGAAGGCATTGAATTTAGCGCTTAACGAGAGGTAACTCATCATTCCAAAAACTTGAGATCCTTCTGATTATCCATCTATACTTCACATCTATTGCACCCTGAGTTTGATCTTAGAATCGTTGATCCCACCTATGGTACACGTTCCAGAGCTTAAAATCGTCCGCAACGGTCATTCCAGACCCGTTCGCCCACCCGATAAATCCTGTTCTAAGTCCCTAAACCCAACACTATTTCACACCTTCTGTTTATAATGAGGACATTGCAAAACTTAGGCATGGGGGGTGGTAAAGTGCAAACATATAAAAATCAAAATTCAGAAGGGTTCTCACAAAAAAATCTCATATGCCAAAAATACCAAAAAAAAAAGGAAATGGTGAAAAAGAACAAAAAAATTTTTGATGAGAGAAGAAAATTTCGAGGCTACACAAAATGTCAGGAGGAAAAGTAAAGAAATGCCAAAAAGGAGCACAAAATAAAAAGAAAAAGAAGAGATAGCCATTAGTAAGAAATTAAGGGATTAACTGAGTTCTAGACCATATCGAGAAAAAGAAAAATGAAAGAAAAAGTGCTAAATGAGACACAAAAGAGATTAGTAGGAAAGTTGATCTTAGGCCTCTTGGGCTAGACTCTTAGGCTTAAAATTCAAGTATCCGCTAAGATCTGGATAGTCCTCAAGAGTTTGGGGAAAATGCAAAACTTAAGTATTAGGTCTAAGGCTTAGGAAGTATTCAGCCTCGTTAATTGACCTTTGGTTTGCGGGACTCGGTAACCTAAGCACCCCAATCCACGCACAATCTGGTTTAGTATGCATAATTATCAAAATCACGCAAAAGCATTTAAATGTTCTAGAAAAGTTGCCTAGATTAGGAGCGGTCGATCAACACAAGTTGATTTGTACGAGTTCCCGACGCGGAGAGGTAGGAAATTCCCCTCGAAGATGCACAATAGCATATCGTCTCCTTGGTGCTTATCTCTTAGGATATTTACATATCCTACTGGGAGCATGTAAGCACCCTGTCCTGGTTCAGATGCCATGGGCGGCATTATCATGAAATGTCGATTGCTAGGGTCTGGATTTAGCTACAGAACGCCATGGGCGGGATTATCTCAAAATCTCGAAAGCCAGGGTTCTTGGGGTTTCCATGGGCGGTGCTATCACAAAGCATCGATTGTCAGGGACCCTTCGAGGATTGATGATGGGGATGAGGAATTTGATACAGACTGTGTTGAGAAGCCAATCCGAAGCTAGAAATAAAAAGAAAAGAGAGAAAACTCTCCAAACAAAAAAAATTCTTTTGTCTCTCTCTTACAAAAAAATGCACTGCAAATTGAACCGAGGCTAAAATACATTACAAGCATGGGTGCTTTAATCGAGGAGTCCAACGAACCTTAGGATAGTTCCTATGGGCCTTAAAAACCTTCGTGGAGGACTGAGGCTAGAGCTGGTCAGGTCCGGATCTTGGTTGGTACTTGAGTACCACTAGGCCTACTGTTAGCATTCTAACCTAATCAAAAATAAAAGAAAAAAAGCACGCATCATAATCTCTAAACATCAGGGAATTCATGGTCTCGAACAAAAGTTGAAACCTTAAAATTTTGCTAAGGGACTAGAAAAAGCTAGGCATGGGGGTATGATGGGAACACCATTATGAGCCCTAACTAGCTCATTTTGACCCAGAAAAGAGAACAAAGGCTCCTACATAACCAACTGGGGGACTTAACTCATTAAATAACCCTTCTGACAGAAAAGTAAGAAATAAGGGGTAAAACTACAATTTTACCATTGCAGTACAAAAATGGATTTTCTCATGGGCTAAACATAGGTCAAATGGTCTTAAAAAGATAAAATGTTGGTTGGTTCAGACAGAAAAGGGTTCATGTGAATTCTTGGAATTAAATGACTTCTTGTAACCCTAAAACAGACCCACTTAATTTAACAAGGTTCTGATTAGGATAAAATTCACCTAAACCCTCTAAAATTCAAGGAAAAATATCCTCTAGGGCTTAGAACCTTCAATTTGGCCCTTAGAACCTATTTTGACCTAAATTGGGGTCTTAATCGAATGTTTGCCCTAAATTGGGTTTTTGTGTAAATTATCCAGTCAAACGTGGTGAAACCTAAAATCTAACTTCACCATTATATTCCTTAGGTCCAAATTAGGTTTGTACCAGAATTTGGACCTAAGGGGAATTCACCTTGACCTACTTTGCAAACAGGTCCATCTCAATTACATTTCTACCCCTCACTTTTGATAACTTATGTAGAAAACCCCATAACTTTCTCGTCATTCTTTGCAATTAGGTCCCTCCACCATTATAGTGGAGGGAATCCTACTTCGGCGAGGTATCAAGGGAAAGATCTCCATGATTCCTTAGGGAATCCCCTTCAAATTTGAAAGGGAGATTTGAACACAATTAGAAGCTTGATTTGGCACCCAATCTCTCATGCGAATGCATGAGAGATTCGGGTCACCTTTGACCTTCCAACTTTGGCAAGGTTGCCGTGCTTGGAAGCTTGGCTTCCAAGCACTAGACCTTTTTCCAGGGCTTATAAAAGCATGCCCAGATCAACCCGCAACCTCTAAGCTTGAAATTGGCTTGAGAAACCTCCTATTTCTTCTCCTCCCCCTCTGGTCAATAACTCAGCAAGCTCCGATGACCCCTCTCTCTCTCTCGTTGCTCTGCCACAATACCAGTGGCAAGGTTCTCTCTATCCCCTTCGCCTGCGTCATGCCGCACCAGCCGACATCCCTGCACCCCCTTCATTGTTGCCGTCCTCCTCCACTAGGTATTTCATCTCCGGCGACGGCAATATGAGCCGACCGCCTCCTTTGCATCCCCCTTCGTCTATCCACACTCAGTTAAGTCCTCTCTCCCTTCTCATCATTTTTCTGTCTTTTATTCTTGCAAACACGCCTCGATGCCACACACCACCACCACCTTCTCCACCTCCAGCCAGACCTCCAGCGAGGTGTTCCCGCCGCTCCATGCCTCCATCCACCTTGCCAACCACCTCACGAGCACCGCCACACCTCACTGACCCTAAACCCTCACTCCACTCATTGTGCCAAGCCCCCATAACTCCCCCCAAACACACCCACTTTTGTGCACACAGGGTGACCTAGTCACGCACGCTCCGGCTGCCCCACACCACGTCGACCCTCGCACTACCTTCGCCATGTCTAGGCGAAGCTATCTGAGCTTTTTGATGAGGCTGCAAGGTCATTTTCTTGTTGACAGGGTTAGAGGTCTCCACCGCCATTAGCATAAGTAAAGAGCTTGCTTGGGAGCCCCCTCCAGGACTCCTCGCTCTAGGCAACAAGCCCCAGGTCACGCGGAATCCCTTCACGCAAAGCCATAGCCAAGTAATTGGCACTGACACCCCACACAGCTGCTACAATTAGAGGAGGATTTCTGCTGCGGGCACTCGCGAAGAGAGGTGGGACGTTTAGTCCCACCTCGAAAGTTGACAAGCGAGCATTGTGAGATAAATTGTAAAAGTGACAGAGGCTTATCGCCTCCTGACCATAGGGTGAGGTCCCACTCACCCTCTTTGCCTCGTCCGTGACCCACTGGCCGCGAACCTGGCCCTAACTCGTATACCCGACCAACCTATACTCCTCGCCCACCACGCACACCAGTGGGCCTTGTCCCGGGCGCGCATACCCGACCCAATTACCTGAGAAGGCTTTGGGAGAGCAAGCCTAAGAGATAAAGAGGAAGAGAAATCATGGGGGCGGGTAGGGGTAGGTTTTGCTCTTGCAGGTAGGAGAAGAAGAAGAAGCCAAGGAAGGAGAGGGCGGCAGCCAGAGAAGCTAAGGAAGGAGAAGGCAAGGTTGAAGAGGAAGGGCTAGAGGAAGAAGGGTTGAAGTCAGAAGAAAGGGAAGCCGCAGAGACAGACGGAAAGAAAGAAGAAGAAGAAGATGCCAAAGATAAAGGCAGAAGGAAATAAAGGCAAGGGAAGGCAAAGGCACAAGAACAGAAGAAAGAAAAGGAAAGAAGGAAGAAATCAGAGAAGAAGAAGAGAAATAGCACAGCACTGTAGCAAACACTAGTTTAAGATGTCTGATTCACAAAATCAGATGTCCATTTTTTGTGCTCTTCATATACATTGCTATTTTGTGGCTATATTTACATTTTGCATTAACTCTGATTTTCATTATATTCAATTTCTCAAAGTTGTGCTCTTGATTTTTAAATCCCAATTTGCTCCCTGTGTTTGACCTCGGACTTAAAACTTCGAGTAATAAAATTTATTTATTTTCAAGCGATTTCAACTATACTACGACGCATTGATTTTAACATTGATCACGCCTCACTAAACCAATAGGCCATTGGTAGGTTGTCCAGAACCTAGCTGAAGAAATGCATGTATAATTCCTAAACACTTTGAAAGAAGCAAAGAAGTAGAATAAGCTGAGGAGATATACACTGGGTTCGCCCTTGTGTTGACCCTATAAAAATAAAAGTGGGGAGAAAGCTACCGGTTGAATAGTTACACCTTTAGGTAGAATTTCTTTTCAAGGTCACCTAGGGGCATAAAAACCCGAAGTGCATTCTAATTGTCGATTAGTGAGTCTATCACATTTCACACAAAGATGCTTAGAACTTAGGGTTCTCTTTGAGTCTTGGGTGGGTTGAGTGGCCGTAGAAAGCTGCTCCGAAACCCTAAACTCAAAAATCCAAAAAAAAAAAGAAAAGAAGAAAAGAAGAAAAAGATCCTTCTTTGAATATGGCGAGGGCTTGAGGCAGTCTGCATTTTGGCAAACACCCAGGTGCTGTTGTGTCTCTGTAGTTCAGGTCGTACTTGAAATTCATAAGTGTTGAAAAATAACTATTGCCCAAGAAATCCGACGAATTCTATTATAAATAGCATGTAGTTTTTCTAGGGACTAGCAAAAGATAGGCATGGGGGTGTGATGTAAACATGTTTATATCACATAAACCGTCTATTTTATGCATTCTTAAACATAGAGTTACGTCACATATTATAAATATTGCATAACATGCATCCTCTTGCATTTAGGTTAGGTTGTATAAAGTTTAGGTTAATTTTCCCTTTTTGTGGTCAGGTAATAGGGCGACATTTAATTGGGGCCTCGAATTGAAGATCCAACTATAATGATCTGATCAGGGCAACGATCGGAGTTCAATGACTCCAAGATTGCCTCAGTCGGATTTCCGTAGCATCAGATGCAGTCCGAGAAAGATCAGAGGTTAAGAGGCCAAGATAGTGTAAATACATACATCAGATGACAAATTTGACCTCACAGATAGGTTCAGTTCGATGATCATAGCACAATAGCATGAAAATTGGTCCAATCCGACATCCGTGGCACCATCTACAACTCATAGAAGATGAACAGCCAAGATGGAGCCACATGGTGCCATCCCGGCCACCCAACGCACGCCAAGGCCTCTTGCTCCACCTCTTGAAGCGAACTTCAATGCTTGATCTCGACCGTTGGATGAAGATCCAATGGCTGAGATCGGCTGAGCATAAAAGCGTCTGTGCGCTTAAACGCACACGTAGCGTAGCGGTTAAGGCACTGCGTGAGCATCGAGCGCACATTCGATTCGCGGCGCTGCGCTTTTCTTATCTTGTGCAGGAGCAAAATCCATCCATTCAATTGAGCACCAACAACACTGATCAACTGATTGGCCAGATGCACGATTGGATGCTCAAGTTCACACCCGATTTGACGTGTGGGCGCGCGATGAAGGCACGGACGAGATCGATTTTAAGCCGTTCGATCTCACGATCAGATAGCTGATATTGCGCATACGTGGGAAGAGCATTTTGTGTGCAGAAGGAGAGGAGGCAGGGGTGTGCGCACATCCTTCAGCAACGTGGGGTCTTTAATGACGCTTAAATCCGTCACTAAAGATCCCCCATTTAATGTTTTAAGCTAAAATGACCTATTTGCCCATTCAAACTTCACATATAAATAGCCTTACCACCCCTACACTTTCATCATCCCTTCCTCTCTTCTCTCACCCCCTCTAAAGCTCTAAGAGCTTATCCCAAACCCAAGATGCTCCATTAGAGTTAAAAGTACAATTTTTTCACCTTACCCCATTTGTGGAGCATTCTGCGGTGGTCCTCTCACCCCCATTCAAGAAGTGGATCCCGCTACGATGTCGTCCTACCCCGTTCTTCATCGTCCCTCATCATTCTCCTTCGTCCTGCATCTCACCACCTTCGTCCGAGTGCTCCGTCGTTACAGCTCATCCTCCAAGCAGCCATCGAGGAGGATAACTTCTCTCCACCTTCTTTTACCACTTTCTAGTGTAGATTTCCTGCTTTCTAGTGTAGCGAGTAGTTGTAGCAAGTAGTTGTAATGAACATTGCTCTATGGTAATGAAATCCATGTTTATTCTATCTCTATTTTCTTTTTTATTTGTAATATTCTCTCTCTTCTATTATTTATTCATTAAGTAGATAGCCAGTTTAGATTCAATTTGACTGGCTAATCTGTTTCGTGACAAATAAAACAAATGCGATTTTTAATCAAACATCTTCCTCCTTGTGTTCGACCCGGAATTCTTTTCAAGTTTCGGTTAAATTTATCTGTTGACGATTTTTCTTGCAAATCGCACTACAACGATGGGTTTTCCAAAAATCAACTTCGTTTGCACAGATTTTCCGCTCCAACACTCATGCCACCCATTCTCCATCTCTCCCCTTCCTGCGCACTCACACACACATATATACACATTATCCCGACTCGACTTATGACTACCCATCTCCTAGTCAGGATAACTTTGATTAGGAATACAATTCCGGACCTCAATGTACAGGACCTAACCCTGGGCAACAAGACTATGATTATTATCCTTCTCACGCTTATACTGATTATATATCTCCATCCTTCGATGATCAATCTAACCCGACCTACAATCAAGAAAGATATGATGATTATAACACCTACCCTCCCTTGTATTATGCAGAACATAGGTTCCCAAATAATATAATGATGATCTTAAAATCACTAAACCTAAGTCAATCCTGATTTAGCCATGATTTTTGGACTTGGGTAAGTCACATGGGGTGAATGGTAAGCTAGAGGTCCTGGAAACCGAACACTTGATCTTGGAGGATAGAAATTTGGAAATGAAAATTTGGGAGGCTACTTCTAAGGGACATATAAGTTTGGATTTAAGGGTTCCTCTTGACCTGAAACCACCTACTTTCTATCAGGACCGTTATGATATTTTTGATTCTGAGGATTTTCAACCCAAGTATAGAATAGTGGATTGTCTTTGTGAGCTAAATTCCAAATGGAAAAATACTCCTATTAGTTTAGAACTTTATTTTTTCTAGAATTTCAGGCTTAGGTTGCATACCACAAAGCCACAGGCCAGACCTCACAAACACAATGATCTCTGGTTCTGGGTGATTTTCATCCAGAACCTTAAAACCACTTGACCCTGGGGCATGGGTCTGCATCACAATCTGGTCCATATCTGTGGACATCTCCTGCTGGCAGGTTTGAGGATCAATCTTTTAATTCTGATCTTGACTCGCACCTATGAATTCTTAATTTCTTCCTTGTTTGTATATTATGCCTAGCAAAAGGCAATAAACTTAGCATGTGTGTATACTCCACTTTCTCTGTGTAGCTGACTAGATTTTCACGAAATTTAGGTGATATTCTATTTATTCTACCCTTTTCATGTCTTTATTTTTACAATGAGGACATTGAATCATTTAGGCATGGGGGGGTGGATACTTAATTCTAAAATTATTTTGTTAGTTCCGTGGAATTTCTTTTATTTTCTTTAAAAAAGAATTAAAATTCAAAAAGTCAAAAAAATTAGAATTATGAGAAGAGAACTTAGGCATTAGGAGTTGTTAACTTTAGGAAACGATACTTTAAGACCTGAACACTTAGACTCTTCAGGTCTTCGGGCTTAATCAGCTTGGGTGCCACTAAAATGTGGACTATGTCTTGAGTCCTCGCTAAGTTAATTTTATTTTAATTTGGTTAATAAATTGGGGTGATAAGTACATGACTTATCAACTTGCCCTCTAATTTGAGGGGACTTTAAGTCTAAAGCACTACAAACTATTTGCACGGACTCACTTTTTGGTAGTTTTTTCGGAAATTAGGTAGCTAATGAATTTTCTAAGGTAGTATGGCTGACAAGTTATTTTGGGTAACAGCCCATTAGCCGGTTGTCCAGAGCCCAGCTACATGACCATACTCATTTTACTGCCTTTAGGTAAATTTTAGATCAAGAAAGCCACCTACTCAAAAAAAGAAAAAAAATATATATATTCAAAAAGAAAAAAATAAAAATAAAAATAAAAATTAGAAAAAGGAGAAAAATAAATAAGCCACACTTCAATGTACAAATATGGCTAGCAAGTTGCCGTGGGTAACAGCCCATTGGCCTTTTGTCCAGAGCCCAACTCACAAAAAGTGCACAAATAATTCCCAAACACTTAGGAAAGAAGCGGGAAAGTAGAATAAATCAAGGAGATATACATTGGGTTCTCTATTGTGTTGACCACATAAAAAAATTAAAACAAGTAGGGGAAAGCTACCGATTGGAAAGACAAACCTTTAAGTAGAACTCTTAATGTCACCTAGGGTCGTAGAAACCTGAAGTCCATTTTAATTGCCGCCTAGTGAGTCTATCACTTTTCACAAGATGCTTAGAACTTAAAGTTCTTTTTGAGTCTTAGGTGGGTTAGGTAGTTGTAGAGAGCTGCCTCGAAATGCTAGACTGAAAAATCCAAAAAATTAGAAAAAAATAGAAAAAAATGTATCTTCACTTTTCAAAATAAGGCGAGGACTTGGGCGGTCTGCATTTTGGTAGGTACAAGGTCACTGTTGAGTCTTCGTAGTTTAGGACCCTAGTTGAAATTTTCTATTGTTAATAGACAGCTTAGGCCTAAGTAATTGAATCCTAATTCTATTTTTATATATAGCATGTAGTTTAATTTTGCTATGGACTAGCAAGAGATAGGCATGGGGATATGATGTATACACATCCATTTAAGATAAAATGCCTATTTATGCATGTTCCTAAGCTTATAGATGCATTTCATATTATAAATATTGCATAGCATACATCATTCTGCATTTAAAATAGTTTGTATAAATTTTTGGTTAATGTGCATCCTTTTGTGTCCAGGAGAGGAGATTTATTTTGGGGCCTTGGATTGTCGATCAGACACTACGGATCTGATCAGGACGACAATCGAATTCTAATGCCTTCGAAATTGTCTTAATCGAAGTCTTGTAGCACATTGTGCAGTTTGAAGAAGATCAATAGCCAAGGGGCTAGGTGACGTAATTTAGAGCCTCAAATGACACATCCAACCGCATAGATGGATTCGAATCGACGATCGCAGCCCAATGGTGCGAAAATGAATCCAATCTGACATTTGCAACATCATTTACAAAGCAAACAAGATGGATGACCAGAATGGTACCATGTGGCGCCATCCTAGCTGCCCAAATCCACCCTCAGCAGCTACCCCTCCTCAAAGGTGTTTCCACCGTGAGATCAGGACCATTGGATCAACCTCCAATGACCTTAAGCTCTCCATGCCTGCTAAAACATCCTCTCGACACAAATGCACTCGTAGCACACTGGTCGCGAGAGGCATTTGCAACCTGTGAGCGCGAGTTCGAGTCCCGCGGCCATCCAATTTCCAGCATGGGGTGCAAGTGCTAAATTTGATGAGCCCATATTTATGGGCTAAGTATGTATTTTAATGCCTAGACAATAAGTTAACAGGTACATTTATATAGGATACATTAATGTGTAAATAGGGTAACATAAAATCTTATGTATTTCATGCATTACATGCATTTATAATATCATTTAGAATATCATGCAATGAAATAGGTTGCATTACAATTAGTGTTTTGAATTTAACATAGAAGTTAAGGTCTTACATATAAATAACCCAATAATCATTTTTCTTTATTTTTATTCTCTTCTCTACAACAATGGTTTCCCATGCTGAATGTGCGCCTTAATTACTGAGGAGAGAGGATACTGCACATCATCGACGATCCCTCTTCTCCATGACGCTTCTTCTTCTCCATGTTCCTGCAACCATAAAAGAAGACCTCAACTTCACCATCACGAGCAGGCCTCCACCCCATTCCCTACTGTGTAGAGAATAACTTCTCATCCGTTCCACCACCACCGGCCTCGATTGCAGCAGTTTGCTCCATCACCGTAGGTGTGCGTCGTGACAGGACGCTCCACCAAATCGGAGTAGCTACATTACTGTGAGCACCGCAGTGTGCACACCCCTCCACGCTGCAACAACAGCGTGCAGCACCACCCTCACCACCATCTCTAGCAACCACCTCCTGCTCCTCACCCCCACATCAGTTAAGACATCTGGGAAATTTCCCAAACGTTTGATGCCCCTCCCATCGCTGCGTCTTCTCCGCCCGACCTCGCCTCCAGCCCGGGCACCATCAGCACACTCACATAGCGCCACCCCTGCGTGTAGTCGAGGGTGCGTGCAACTCCACCAGCAGCTTCCTCGTGTGTCCTTATGCTCCTCCAGTAGTGCTTCACATCCTTCAGCAGCACTGCACCTCGCCAGCTACCCCTCCTCTCCGGACACATCTCCGTGCTGCAACCCCAGTGCGCAGCACCGTGCCTCACCTCCTGCAGCACGCACCAGTGCGCAGCACCGCTTCCCCACGAGCCCAGGAGGTCTGCAGTGTGTAGTAGCAGCAGCTGCATGCCTCCAGCAGCGGCAACTACGTTTTCCAGTAGCTCCATCACCTCCTCGCGTATGCCTACGTGCAACTCTAGCAACAGCAGCTGCGTTCGCAAGCACCCATCTTTCCCCTCGCATGGTCTGCACGCCTCCAGCAGCGATAGGAGGAAACGCCAAACGATGGCACCCACCGCCGTCTCCTCCTCACCGCTGCCGCCTCCGGCCACCATTGGCCACAAGACCACCACCGCCAAATAGCCCTCAGCCCACTCGACCTCCAGCTGCAGCCTCGCCATTCAGCTCTTCTTCCTTTGCGCATGCGAGCAAGAGGAAGGCATTCCCCTATTTTGCTACAGTAAACGGGGTATTAGTTTTTACATTCAATGCCATTACAAACTTTTATTTTTATTTTATTATTGTGAACATTGCATTGAGCTCCCTCTTGTTTGGTATAAATGCAATTTCAGATTATGCTCTCATTCAAACTTATATCTAACATGGTTTTCAACATAATTTTGGGGGAAACAATTCGTGAACATCTATTTTTAAGCTGTACGAGTTTTAATAGGCCATTACCTCCCTATGGATACGACCTGCTCTCTAGAGTGGTTTATTTTCAATTTAATACTTTGATTAGTCGATTTTCCACCACTTTAAAATACGACAAATCATCTTAATCATCTTATTCAAAAGTGAAAATTGACTCGTTAAATGGCACCATTGTCGGGGAGGCAACAAGCTTAATTAACTCTCAATTATTCATTTGTTCATGTTGATTTAAATTGAGGCATATTTAACTTGTTTTATCTGATTTGGTGAGAGGTACATATATTACATACGAGTTGTCGCATTGGCCTCAGCAATGCTGTGATGGACCTTGTTTCCACCACTTGGAGGAGGGACTAAGCTTCACATCTTGGTGGACCTTGCAGCCACCTTCAAGATAATCACAGGAGCTTGTGGGCCTTGACCCCACACGCATAGAGACGCATGGAGGACCATCTTGGAGTCTTCCTCTTAGAATTTTGATTCTGCATTTTAGAGTAGACTCTTTAGGTTTAGTTTAGTTGTTTGTTTTCTCACCCTTGTACTCGGGGCCAGTTTTAGGGGTTTGTTCCCTTACTTTGTTTTTGGCCCGTGTTGGGTAATTTTTGGGAGTCTATTCCCTCTTTCTTTAGATTTAGGTTTTTACTTTCTTTTGTGGATTGATTTTATTTTTCTTGATTGTGCATAAGTAGCTAAAAAAAAATAAAAAAACAAAAACACGAGCTGCCTACTAGAAGTTGCCTACCCTTAGGATGAACCATTCAGGTCTGTATGAGTAACCACTAGATTTATTTCTCTGCATTGCATGCATTTTTGCATTGTTGATTGCTGGAAGCAAGGTACGCATTCTCTTACTTTGCATCCATATTTTGATCACGCATTTGCATTTGGACTTAATTCCAAGACCACATAAATTGTCTTGAAACGATTTAACAAGTGGTCACATTTTCTGAAAAATACTAATTAAAGGAGGAGCATATAAAACCCAAGGAGTTGATTTGAGACATTGTGCTGCGGTTCAAAAATTCAAACTTTTACGGTGAATGCACACATGCATGACTGCGCACTAAAGCACGCAATTAGACACTCCTAGGTTTTGAGCTACTAGGAAAGAACTCTCCTAACATTGGATACCAAAGTGCTTGAAACTTAAGTTCAAAAGTTTTGTAACTCCAAGGAGGGGGATACTCTACCATGGATTTTTGAGGGTAGTTAAGAATCACCACAAAAGCATAGCTTCAAAGGAAGGCTTAGGCCTACTTGCATCCCTTGATCTTCAGTCCTTGGAGTACTTTACCAGTTGAACTTTAGGGCAGAGCACCTACGTTCCAATTAGGCCTTCATTAAGGCATTTTGTAGGTCGACAATAGGCACGTAATTGATTGGGTAATTTATATTATCACCTTCAACTGTACTAAAATCTCAAAGGCCTTAATTGATTAAAGACATAAAAGTCCTTTTGAATTGTGCTTGTGGTGTATGCTTGGTAGGCGATCTCTGAGGAGACAACTTGTGTTTAATTCAAAACCTGAAAGAATCCTTAGGAGAGTCAACCAAGAGAGAAGAGAGATGGATGAAGAAGAGATAGTGGAGAATCAACGATCATCAAGAGACTATTTTATCCCTATCAATCAACCTGGCCATACACTGAGAAGACCTGGGGGGAATAATCCATATGAAATCAAGAGTAGTACCATATCTCTATTGCCTTCCTTCTATGGTACTTCTAGGGAGGACCCTTACAGGCATCTAGAGGAATTCACTGAGGTCTGTTCCACGGTGAGATTGCAGGGTGTTACTGATGATGCCCAAATGCGAACCCTCTTTCCTTTCTCCCTCAAGGATAAGGCGAAGCATTGGTATCACACTCTAGATGGTAGAGTGGATACTTGGGATGCCTTGAAGGGAGAGTTTTTGAAAAAATACTTCCCCATGAGAAAGACTAATCACTATAGGAGGGAAATTATAGGTTTTGCTCAACAAGATGGAGAACAATTTCATGATGCATGGGAGCACTTCAAAGATTTGTTATGCTTATGTCCCCATCATCAAGTGCCAAGATGGCAACTTGTAGAAAGGTTCTACACTGGATTAAATGACAAGCACAGGCAAACTTGGTGCCTGTGTAGGAACCTTTCTCACAAAAACTGAAGATGAGGCTTGGGATCTTTTTGCGACCTTGAGTGAGAATTCTTTCCACCAAAAATTCTACCTATTTGGATAGGAAACTCACTCTTATGCAACGAAAGATTGAGGCAAATGAGGCTAGGGATACCCAGAATTTGGCCTTCCAGATTCAATTGTTGAACCAAAACATGGAAAGGCTTATGACAAACCCTAGCAAACTCATGCCAAATGCCTCTGCTTCCCAAGCTTCTGAATGCTCCATTTGCAAAGGCAATACACATGCTACTGTGGATTGTCATTTGGCCTCCCAATTCCCTGACCTTGTACAGGAGGACCTGAATGCTACCCAAGGGTTCCGTCCCAGACCTCGTAATGACCCTTTTTCCAATGCTCATAATGAGGGATGGAGGAACCACCCCAATTTCTCATGGACATAGGGGAATGTCTCTAATTCAGGGAATTACATACCCCAACCCTTTCAGACTGAATAGTATAATCAACCTCCTATTCCCTCCCAACCATCCAAGACTTCTGAGATGGATGAGCTTAAAGCCATGCTGAAGGCCATGTAGGAGAATCAAAGCATGATCATCCAATCTCATGACAAGGCAATCAATGAGATGAAATCACAAATTGGACACCTTATCGAGGCCATGAGTAAAAGGGAGACTAGGAAGCTTCCCAGTTCATTTGAGGAGAACCCTAAAGGGAAAGGGATTATCTTTAGGGAGCAAGCCCAGGCGGTGATTATTCTGAGGAGTGGGAAAGAAATTTCCAAGCCTGATGATCCTATAGTCCCACCTTCTGAAAAGCCATCCACCCCGACTTTCGATCCCACCGGAGAAGAGCAGCTCAACTCTTCTCCGCTTGAAATCACCTCACAAGAAGAGGTTGTCTCCATTCCACCACTTAGCCGACATGACAACCCTTCCACCCAGAGACTGAGAGTGCCCTTTCCAAAGCGCTTATCTGACCTGGGTAGACTTTTGCTGGCTCATTTGGAGCCAAAGATAGGACGGACGAAATCATGGAGACTTTCAAACAAGTGCAGATTAACCTGCCCTTGCTTGAAGCTGTTAGGAAAATTCAGTCCTATGCCTACTTTCTAAAGGACTAGTGCATGAAAAAGCATCAATCAAGGAAATAGGTCCAATCAAAAGTTGTCTTGCCTGATTCTATTAGCTCAATTATACAACACGGGACACCTCGAAACTTAAGGACCTAGGAGCCCCATACATCTTAGTGGTCGTTGGCGACCTACATATAGACGAGGCACTACTTGATCTAGGTGCGGGGGTAAACATCCTTCCGAGCTATGTATATGAACAACTTGGAGGAGGCAATTTGAAGCCTTCCCCTGTAATCCTCCAAGTTGCAGACCATTCTTTAAAGACACCACGAGGCCTGCTAGAAGATGTCCTTGTGAGAGTGGAGGATTTCTTCTTCCCTGTTGACTTTCTAGTATTGGACACTGACCCTACCAACAAACCAACCAAGCCCTCCATCATCTTGGGCCACCCTTTTCTTGCGACTTCCAATGCTTCAATTAATTGTCACACTGGGGCATTAAAAATGGGCTTTGGGAATAAGAAAATTCGGCTTAATGTGTTTGATGTTTATAAACAAGTCGGGTTTGAGGATTGTTCCCAAGTTGAGGTGGTAGATGACCTAATTGAAGAGACAACTCCTGCAATTTTATGTGACGACCCCCTTCATCATGTCATGCTAAATGAGCATTCCCATCTCTTGAAGGAATGTGAAGGGGATGTGCTAGAACTTGAGGAATTGCTTGGAGTTTCTACTAAGACTCTCTCCCCATCGTACCTGCCTAAGGTAGATTTGCTACCTGAGATGGGGACTTCTATTTTGAAACCCTCAACCATCCAGGCCCTTGGCCTTGAATTGAAACCCCTCCTAGATTCTCTCAAGTATGTATTCCTTAGGCCAAATGATACACTCCCTGTAATCATCTCATCTGCACTATTTGATGTGCAAGAGGGAGCCTTGCTAGATGTTTATAAAGGCACAAGGAAACCTTAGCTTGGACGATTACTGATATTAAGGGTATAGACTCTACACTCTGCATGCATCACATTTATACCGATGATTCCATCAAACCCTTTCGGACATGCGGAGACGTCTTAACCCCAACATGAGGGAGGTCGTTAAAAAGGAGATTCTAAAGTGGTTGGACGCTAGGATCATTTATCCCATCGCAAATAGCAAATGGGTTAGTCCAATCGATGTGGTGCCAAAGAAGATAGGCTTCACGGTAGAAGCAAATGACTAGGGTGAACAAGTGGTGACTAGACCCTCAATTGGTTGGAGGGTTTGCATTGATTACCGCAAACTGAACACTGCTACCCAGAAGGATCACTTTTCCTTGCCGTTTATTGACCAGATCCTAGAGAAATTGGTAGGGAACAAATATTTATACTTTTTAGATGGTTATTCTGGGTACAACCAGGTTGTAGTCTTCCTTGATGACCAGGAAAGACAACTTTCACTAGTCCTTATGGCACTTTTGCACTTAGGCGTATGCCGTTTGGATTTGTAAGGCACCAGCAACTTTCCAATGGTGGATGATGTCCATTTTCTCAGACATGATTGATGAGTGTGCCGAGGTTTTTAGGATAACTTCTCCATTTACGGCTCGTCTTTTGACCAGTGTCTCCTGCACTTAGAGAATGTGCTAAAGAGATGTGGTTTAGTCCTTAGTTGGGAGAAAAGCTACTTCATGGTACAGAAAGGCATTGTACTTGGGCATGTTGTGTCTGAAAGGGGATTGGAAGTAGATAAGGCTAAAGTTGATTTTATTTTCGAACTCCCATTGCCCACGAATGTCAAACAAATTAGATCCTTTTTGGGACATGGAGGCTTTTATAGGCGATTCATTAAGAATTTCAGCAAAATTTCTAGGCCACTTTGTGACTTATTAGTGAAGGAATCTTCCTTCGATTTTGATTCAAAGTGTGTCGAGGCTTTTCATACACTGAAGGAGGCCTTAACTTCCACACCTATTCTCTGAGCTCCTGATTGGACACTCCCATTTGAACTGATGTGTGATGCTTCGGATTATGCAGTGGGAGCTGTTCTTAGATAGAGGGTTGAGGGAAGACCACATGTGCTACACTATGCCAGCAAGACTTTAACTAAACCACAACAAAACTACACAGTCATTGAAAAGGAATTACTTGCTGTAGTTTTTGCTCTGGAGAAGTTTAGGTCTTATTATCTTGGATCCAAGGTGGTCATTTTTACTGATCATGTGGCAATGAAACATCTCATTGCCAAGAAAGATTCTAAGCCACATTTAATTAGATGGATTCTACTTCTTCAAGAGTTTTACTTGGAGATTCATGAAAAGAAAGGAGTGGAAAATATAGTGGCTGACCACCTGTCTTGCCTTCCCCTTGATGACTCTCCATCTGGAGACATCCGCGAGACATTTCCTGATGAAACCCTTATGGCGGTAACACCAACTTCACCCTGGTATGTGGGTACAGTTAATTACTTGGTCACTGGAGAAACCTTGGCTCTTGGGATGCGCAAAAATGGAAGCAATTCATTTCCCAAGCTAGATTCTTTCATTGGGAAGAGCCACAATTATTTAATATTGGACAAGACCAAGTTTGGAGACGATTTGTGCCTGAAGAAGAGAAACAGAGTGTGTTGAGATTTTGCCATGAGCTTCATTGTGGAGGACACTTTGGTGCTAAGAAAATAGCTTTTAAGGTTCTCTAGTATGATTTTTGGTGGCCTACTTTATTTAAGGATTCCCATAACTTTGTTAAGGCTTGTCTCAGATGTCAACGAACTGGAACAATTGGGAAGCTGAATGAGATGCCCCAACACCCTATCCAACCTGTGGAAATTTTTGATGTCTGGGGGATAGACTTCATGGATCCCTTCCCTTTGTCCCATGGATTTGAGTATATCTTGGTGGCAGTGGA
Organism: Thalassia testudinum; assembly: GCA_037157565.1. NCBI lineage: Eukaryota > Viridiplantae > Streptophyta > Magnoliopsida > Alismatales > Hydrocharitaceae > Thalassia > Thalassia testudinum. The sequence continues at coordinate 85,267,501 of JAZHRO010000056.1, read as the reverse complement.
TTACGTCTCCAAGTGGATAGAGGCCATTCCTACGCGCACAAATGACCACTCTGTGGTCTTGAAATTTGTGAAGGCCAATATCATATCTCGCTTTAGCTACCCCAAGATGATTATAAGTGATGGGGGACCTCATTTTCGGAACCATCACTTTAATCGGCTACTCAGGAGTCTAGGAGTAACTCACAAGATTACTACCCCTTATCATCCTCAAACAAGTGGCTAAATTGAAGTGTCAAATAGGGAGATCAAGAACATTTTAGAAAAGACTGTTACGCCAGATAGGAAGGATTGGTCCCAAAATCTCGATGACGCTTTATGGGCTTATCGAACGGCCTACAAAACTGTTGACAGCGGAAACTACGCAATCGAAGTTGGTTTCGAAAAAACTCATCGTTGTAGTTCGATTTGCGAAGAAATCCATCAATAGATAAATTTATACCAAAACTCTAAGAATTCTGGGTCGAACACAGGGAGGCAGACGTTTAATTCAAAACCGCATTTGTTTAATTGTCACAAAGCAGATTAGCTAGTCGAATTGAATCTAAACCAATTATCTACTTAAAGAATAAAGAATAGAAGACAGAGAGAGAATATTACAAATAAAGACAAAAGGGAGATAGAATAAACATGGATTTCATAATCACAAGTTGATGTTCATTACGATTACAACTACCCACTACACTAGAAAGCAGGAAATCTACACAAGAAAGTGGGAAATCTATTCTAGAAAGCAGTAAAAGAGAAGATAGAGAGAAGTTATTCTCCTCGACAACTGCTTGGAGGATGAGTCGGACGGGACTATGCCTGGAAGATGGGGGACGGAGTAGGAAGAAGAAGGACGAAGTAGGAAGAAGCGGGAATGAGGCAGCATGTTGTCATTGTCGCAAGATACACTTCCGAAACGGGGATGAGAATATTGGATTTTGGCTCTAGAATAGCATCTCAGGTGTGGGACAAGCTTTTCTTGAGCTTTGGAGAGGGAGAGAGGTGAAGGAAGGGATGAAGAAGAAGTGGAGGTTGGGTCTCCTTTTATAGTTGTAGGAATTGAGGGCAAAATTGTCATTTCAAGCTTAAAGCATTATAATTAGGTCTTTAGTGACGGATTTATCCATCACTAAAGGTTTGATCGTGGGCGACGTGTGCGCTGTGCGCGCCTCCTCGCTTGCCATGCACAAAATGCACGCCCATGTCCTCGCAATCACAGCCGTTCGATCTTAAGATCGAACGACTTAAAGTCATCCTTGCCTGTGCCTTCATTTGTGCTTAATCGCATGTTTGCGTGCGATCGAGCGTGCACATTGTGCATTTGATCACGTGTGTAGGCAATTGGATGATATGAGCCACCCGCAGCTAATTGTGCGATCGCGATTAATCGCTCATGCGCTACAGATGGCGAGTCAAACGCGGATCGCGAGCTCGCGCAACGCCGCTCGACTGCTATGCTAGTGGCGCTTCTTTGTCGTGGTTACGATTTAAGCACGCACGCTTCACGGATCTCGCCTCGCCGTGCCTTGAGAAGATGGGGAGTGGTGTTGCGGCTGATTTGGACGACTGTGTTGGCATCACGTGGTGCCATCATGGCCGTCCAACTTCTGTGACATGTAGAAGGTGCCATGGATGTTGGATTGAGCCGATTTCCGTGCCGTTAGGCTACGATCATCGATCCAAACCCATCCGTGCAATTAGATTTGTCATCTAAAGTGTGGATTGGCACCATCTTGGCCCTTGATCATTAGGCTTCCTCGGTCTCTATCTGGTGCTACGGATGTCCGATCAGGGTGATGTTGGAGTCGTTGAACTCTAATCATCGCCCTGATTAGATCCGTATGGTTGGATCTTCGATCCGAGGCCCCGATAAAAGTCGCCCTGTCCCTGACCATAAAAGGAGACAATTACTATACAATTTATACAATTTGTCCTAAATGCATGATTATGCATGTTATGCAATATTTATAATGCATGATGCTACTATGACACTAAGAACATACATTAATAGACATTTTTGACTATTTAGATGTATGCACATCAAAAACCCCTTTGGGTATGTCTCCCTTCCAGATTGTGTATGGGAAAGTGTGCCACTTACTCGTTGAACTTCAACATAGGGTACTCTGGGCTATCCGAAGTGTCAACTTGGATTTAGAGCAAGCTGGTAAAGCATGTTTACTGGAGTTGACTAAGCTTGAGGAGCTGAAAAATGATGCTTATGATACCTCCCAAGCTTATAAAGAGAGAACTAAGGTCTTGCATGATAAATATATCCTTAGAAAGATGTTTGAGCCCAACCAACAAGTCTGGCTTTTCAATTCCAGACTTAAGCCTTTTCTAGGAAAATTGAAATCACGTTTGGATGGGCCTTACATTATCACCAAAGTATTTCCACATGGGGCTGTGGAGATCAAGAGCCATTCTTCTTCAGCAACACCCTTTACCATCATGACCAACGATTAAAACCTTATGTAACTTTGGATGGCCATCTGGTTGACGAGGTCACTCTCAAGGAGCCTTACCTCCTTTCTTTTCTGCCTCAGGTAATATCTTCCCTTGGTCATTCTACTTTCAATGCGAACATTGTTTGAACAAGGCATGGGGGGATAGGACCTGATGCATCTGTACATAGCATTCATGCATTTAGTTAAAACATTTTGCATTGCATACATTTGCATTCTTAAAAAAAAAATTACATTTTTTTTAGCTTAATTGGCTGGGCCATACATTCTTGGGTAGACCAGAACTTTAGGTTAGACTAAGTTGGCTATAGGGTTTGACTTAGAAGCTAAGTTGAGCTACTAGCTTTATACCTTTAGGGTCCTTTGTGGACTTAAAAACTCAAGTAGGAGTTAAGTTGCAGACCATTCCTCATATGGTTGAGGAAGGAAAGCTAGAGATTGACTCAAAGGCTGGGTAGTACTTGGTATCTTTTTCTACCTTTTGGTTTACGGGTCCTTGTAACCTAAGCATCCACATTTCACACACACTTGGTCTTGTGTAAATAGTGATCACCATAATTCATTTCTTGAAGAAAATTTGGTTCTCTTAGTTCTAACTTAGGAGAAGCTTGAAAACACAATTTGATTGGAAGAGTTCCTACCGCAGGAGAGGTGGAGTATATACTCACCTTGAGGATGCGATGACAACATGTCACCTTCTCGGCGCTTGTCTCTTTGGATATTCATCCTACTGGGGGCATGTAAGCGCATTGTGCGGTTCAAGTACCATGGGTGGTCCTATCTCGAAGTGCCAATTGCCACAGGCCTGAATTCACTTTAGAAATCTATGGACGATACTATCTCGAAGTGTTGATTGCCAGGAGTTCTTGGGGTCGCTATGGGTCGTGCTGTCTCGAAGCATTGAAAGCCAGACACCCTTCGAGGTACGGTGATGGGGACAATGAATCCGACACAGACCGTGTTGATACCTGATCCAAGGTTAAATTTTGAGGAATCAAATAATATATATATATATATATATATATATAATCCTCATTCTAGGTTGGCAATCATACCAACCTCAAATAAATCAGACCATTGCACATGCACGGATGCTTTAATCTCTGGGACCAATAAACCCTAGGGTAGAGTTAGAAATCAGGGAGACCTACGCCTGCAACTCATCCTTAGCTGACCTAGTTTGTAACTTAGCAACTACTTGGGAACCTTAGGTCTAAAGTTTGAACTTAACATGTTTCTAAAGGAAGACCGATTGGGTTGGCTAGTCCACTTGAAGAACTGGGTTATTGCTTGAATTTGCTAGGGACTAGCAAAAACTAGGCATGGGGGCATTTGATGAGCCCATATTTGTTGGCTAAGTATGTATTTTAATGCCTAGACATTAAGTTAACATGTACATTTATATAAGATACATTAATGTGTAAATAGGATAACATAAAATCTCATGCATTTCATGCATTACATGCATTGATAATATCATTTACAATATCATGCATTGAAATAGGTTGCATTACAATTAGTGTTTTGAATTTAACATAGAAGTTAAGGTCTTACATATAAATAACCCAATAATTATTTTTCTTTATTTTTATTCTCTTCTCAGCAGCAACGGTTTCCCACGCTGAATGCATGCCTTAATTGTTGAGGAGAGAGGATACTGCACTTCGTCGACGATCCCTCTTCTCCATGACGCTTCTTCTTCTCCATGTTCCTGCAGCCATAAAGGAAGACCGCAACCGCACCATCATGAGCAGGCCTCCACCCCATTCCCTACTGTGCAGAGAATAGCTTCTCATCCGTTCCACCACCACTAGCCTCGACTGTGGCAGTTTGCTCCATCACTGTAGGCGTGCGTCGTGACAGGATGCTCCGCCAAATTGGAGCAGCTACATTACCGTGAGCACCTTAGTGTGCACACCTCTCCATGCTGCAACAACAGCATGCAGCACCACCCTCACTGCCATCTCCAACAACCACCTCCAGCTCCTCGCCCTTGCGCCAATTAAGATGTCCGGGAAATTTCCCGGACGTCTGACGCCCCTCCCCTCGCTGCGTCTTCTCCGTTCGACCTCACCTCCAGCCCACGCACCATCAATGCACTCACATAGAGCCACCCCTGCATGTAGATGAGGGTGCGTACAACTCCACCGCAGCTTCCTCGCTTGTCCCTATGCTCCTCCAGTAGTGCTTCACGTCCTTCAACAGTGCCGCACCTCACCAGCTACCCCTCCTCTCCGGACGCATCTCCACGCTGCAACCCCAGTGCACAGCACTGTGCCTCACCTCCTACACATGCACCAGCGCGCAGCATCGCTTCCCTGTGCACCCGCACGGCCTGCAACGTGCAGCAGCAGCTGCTGCATTCGCCAACAGCTGCCTCCCCGCATACGCCTACGCGCAACTCCAGTAGCAGCAGCTACATTCGCAAGCACCCATCTTTCCCCCCACATGGTCTGCACGCCTCCAGCAGCAACAAGAGGAAACGCCCAATGGTGGCACCCACCGCCGTCTCCTCCTCATGGCTACTGCCTCCAGCCACCATTGGGCATGAGACCACCACCGTCGAATAGCCCTCGGCCCACTCGACCTCCGGCTGTAGCCTCGCCATTCAGCTCTTCTTCCTCCGCGTGTGCGAGCAAGAGGAAGCCATTCCCCTGTTTTGCTACAGTAAATGGGGTATTAGCTTTTACATTCAATGGCATTGCAAACTTTTATTTTTATTTTATTATTGTGAACATTGCATTGAGCTCCCTCTTGTTTGATATAAATGCAATTTTAGATTATGCTCTCATTCAAACTCATATTTAACATGGTTTTTGACATAATTTTTGGGGGAAACAATTCGTGAACATCTATTTTTAACCTGTACGAGTTTTAATAGGCCATTACCTCCTTGTGGATACGATCCGCTCTCTCGAGTGGTTTATTTTCAATTTAATACTTTGATTAGTCGATTTTCCACCACTTTAAAATACAACGACAAATCATCTTAATCATCTTATTCGAAAGAAAAAATTAACTTGTCAAAATTCACTTGCTTGATCTCCATTAGATGGTCCTAGAGCTCCCACGTAGTGCATCCTTGTGCACCAGATGAGCGCGACGTGCGCATGTGGTTGACAATGCACAATCGCATGCACTATCTGACGCGCACTTGAGGCACGCGATCCCTGTGCCATCTCAGCCATCTGCTTCTGATCTAATGGTTGCCAATAGTCCTCGCCAAAGCTAGTTGAGCACGAGCGTCGCATGCGTGTGTGATACCACCAATAGGACCTTTAGCAACTCTTGCGGCGGATCTTCAACAATGACTTGAATGTTGCTATAGCCCATGGATGGATTTTTCCTCTTCTCCTCCACTATAAAAGGACCTACACCCCTCCATCCATCTTCATCTCTTCCTTTCTCTCCCTCACCACCTCCAAGAATCTAGAGAGAGAGAGCTTGTTCCAAGCCCAGGATGCTCCTTTAGAGTAGAAAATCAATTATTTTTCCCGCTTCTCACCCCTTTCGTGGAGCATCCCGTGGTCGTCCTCTTACCACCTTCCAGAAGAAGATCCTCACCACGATGTCTTCCTACCCCATCCTCCTTCCTCTGACACCATTCTCCTTCATTCAGCCTCTCGCCACCTTCATCTAGGCGATGTTAGAGCGAGTTGTCCTCCAAGCAACCATCAAGGGGGATTCTTCTCACCTCTTTCTATCTTTTATTTGCTTTCTAGTGTAGTTTTCCACTTTCTTATATGTAGCAAACTCTTTGAGAGATACATTGATGTTATCTCTCTCTCTCTCTTTATCTTATTTTGCAAGTAGATTAGCTAGATATTATTGACCTGATCTCTTGCCTTATAAAATACCAAAAAAATTACAAAACATAAAAACACCAAAAACAAATAAAGTCGAAGTGTAGTTTTCAAACCAAACTTTCGCCTACCTGTGTTCGACCCGAGACTCACTTCTAGTTTCGGTATAAATTTTATTTGGTAATGATATTTTGCGACTACAATGACAGGTTCTCCAAAACCCTGATTTCCTCGTGAAATTGACACTCATTACCCTCCATTCAATCCACTCTAACCACCACTTCTCCCTTCCTATATCTACCCCTTCTAACCACAACCAAACCATATCTTCTCCCTTAGTTTAATTCCACTTACATCCACTACATCCTACGACCAAGGAAGAAGAAGATCAAGGGGGCAACATACCCGCCCCCTTGGTGCCTTCTTCCTCTCCCTTGTGCCACACCAAAGAGGAGGTATTTAACTAGAGGAGACGACCAGGCATTGAGGAGAAGCAAGGGTGGTGGATGTCCACCCTTGAAGGAGCTTTGGAGGAGAACTACTTGAAGGAAGAAGCCAAAGAGAAACCCTTTTTAATTGCGGGAGCGACCGCAGTTAGAGCAAGAATTTCACAAAGCTTCAACCGGAGGATTTTTCTTCTTCTTCTTCTTCTTCTTTATCTTTCAATTTTCTTCTATTAGCTAGTGTTTTCTTATCATTCATGTAACAAGCATTCAGCTACATTCCTTTTAGTTTGCTAGTAAAACAAGTTCCAATTTTGCCTTCCAATTTCATGATTTCTACTTAATGTGTTTTTCATGGTTTTAGTAGCTCAATGCACCACGCTCTCTTCTTCTAATTACCCTAGGAACACTTGCCTAGGGTGAGCTTAGAAGAAAGGGTTTATTCTTGTCACTTAGGCATAGTTTTAGCATAGTTCATCTTCGCTTATAAGTGCCCGTTATTTTGAAAACCGTAAAAATAATAAAATCAAAAATACAAAAAGACAAGTATGGATTTGAGAGGTGAGAGAGAACCAACTTTTGTGACTAACAAATTGGCCTCCTTGGATGATCCTAGATACTCACCCTATCTAGGAATATAAATTGTAAAAGTTGATTGCGAATTTACGCATTCCAATGACTAAAAAACCCACTTTTTTACAAAACGCGTATTTTTGACATCAATCCTCAAGTTGTGTTCTATAGAATATTTACAAACAATAAAAGAGTTCTTTTTTTTGAAAATGAACAATAAAAGAGTTCTTATATCCAGTTAAAGACAATCTTAGTCGATTGCACAACAAAGCAAGATTCATACCTACACAGCTATGATTATGCATTAACTTAGGCATTTCCTCCTTATCTTTTATTCAGTGGGGAAGTGATAAAAGGTAAGGTCACTTCAATGAGACACCTAGAGGTAAAGAATTCCTTACTTTTTCTAACAATGCTTGACATATTCCTAGTGGTAAGTCTTAAGAGAAGACTAATAGAAGACTTAAGTAGATCTTCACAAGTGGTTGGTCAAGCACCCACCCAATTCAAGAAGATAGACTGCTAAACAAGAGCATGATGTCTCGTTAAAGCCTCAAGTAGAAGGCTATGCAATTTAAAAGTAGTATGGACTAAATATAAAATTTGGTTAAGGCCTTTTACTAATCAAGCTAATGAAGTGTTCCCATTGTTTAACCCTATAAAGCAACAACCAACTTGAATAAATCCAAGGGAAGGCTACTAGGGACAATGAGAGTATCTCTAAGCAAAAAGCCCCAAAAGTTTCTCTCTAGACAGAGATACTCTCCTAGTTGGATACCTAGATTATAAGAATGGGGCAACTGATGAGGAAGGAATTGACCCTCACAATGATGTCACCTGTATGAAACATGAAATATGGTTGAAGAGGAAAAATGTCCTTCAATCCTACCAAAAGATTTTAGGACCCGCTCAAGCTCTCACAAAACCATCAAAAGTAATTGCTAAGTGAAGCTGCGACCTAGGCAATTTCATCAAACTAATAAGATTGCCATGGACAATCATTAGGCGAAATCACCTAACCAAAGTGATTGCCCAAATATCTCCCAGTAGGAGAGGAAACACCAAGGCTTTGCTGACAATGGTTTTAGCTTCCTAAGCTATGGCAAATCTAACCAAGAAGGAGGCTCATATATACAAGAGGAAGCCCAAACAACAAGGTCACAGTTACTATTGAAGCCATGTTAGCCATGACCAACATAATCTCACAATCATTACAAAGAGGAGAAACTTGTAGTTATGGTTTGAGGTGGTGCATTTTGTGCTTCTATTTTATTTAACCATCATTTAAACGTAGTGCAATTAATATAAATATGTCACCATGGCTTATTAAAAGATGGTCGAACCTCTCAATATATAAAGGACAGACCCACCCGCCTGGGGAACACAATTTTCTACTTTTACCCTAAAACTCTGGAAATATGCATAGTGAATTGGAAGCTATTGCTTTCTTCGAATGCACATGCATTTGAGGTGAAACTTGGTAAAAATCCTATGTTCCTTTGTGATACTTATTTCCATGTTTGATCTACATAGAAGTAACTAGTCCAAACCCAACTAAACTATCTTCCATAAATTTGCACTTATCATGCCCAATAGAGCCTTTGAATGAGTTATGTTTTGCGGGATAAATTAGTAAAGTCTGTTATCTATTTTTGTGTAATCAACTTCTTTACGAACTATAGTATTTTGAGCCATGAGAAGAGTAACATAAATTAGATTCTCCTATATTCCTTCTTGGAATTGGTGTCATTGGTATTTTGATTTAGGTTTAACATCTTTGTTAGTCAATCATAAATCTACATGTTTAATCTAGAGGAAAACATGCTTGAGGGTTGTACAAGAAAGCAATACCACTCCCAAAGGGGAAATATGATTGAGATATATTAAAGGTTGAGCATCCTTATTTGACTCAGTGGACACCAAGATGGTTGCTCTCATAGAGACAACAAGGAATGTTGTAAATGGCGGCAATTACTTAAAAGAAATGAAGTGTATAAAGGTGTTTCTTTTAGAACATTCTTCCATTTTTTATGATTACAAACAAATTTTTTTAACTCTCGCAAAAAAAAAGAAACTTTGTAAACTAAATGTTGAAGGATTTATTATTCTCATCATAATGGTTTTGTTATAATTGCCACTGAAGTCTCCAAAAATAACTAGCAAAAGATATCTGTCATGGATGATTCTTAACTTTAAGAGTTAGAACAAGAAAGTGCTAATTGAGAGACACAAAGGCCAATTTATATGAACATAAAAAAGGAGACTTCTAGAAGTTGAGGAGCATCTTATCTAAAATACAAAATGTGCTCTCTAAAGAGAAAGGAAAAAATAAGTGGACATGACAACTTTCCATATGGATGTAAACAACTTAATGGTCTTAGAAATACCTGACTTAGTCTTAACCTATAAATTGGTAGATTTTGAATTTTGGCTTCCAACATTGACTTTTCTTTCGATGCCAATTAATTTATGAAACAAGCTATTAAGTCATTTTCATGAGTAACTAACTTGGACACCATTAAGAAACTACTTTAATGCACACTCCACAAATGTCAATTCATCTACGACAATAATACTTGTTTGTCCAACAACATTAAATATTCCTAGTGGGCACCATATTTAATGAAACATCAATAATTCCATCTTACTACCTTGAAATTATCTATATAAGAATGATAGGGACATGCTTATCACAAACCCACCTCTTGCAACTTCTAATACATCAACTTGAACATTGTGATATTAGTGAGATATAAACAGATGGCAAGTGGTGCACAAGCTCACATGGCAATGCTACTAATGTTGGCTATCATCGCTATCTTATTCTCAGAGGCGTCTGCTCAATTCACCAATTGCGTAAATACTTGCAAAAGGAATTTCAATGATTGCAGCAACCTTTGCACCTTCCGAAACCTCAATTGCAGACTCCAATGTTTAAGTAATTTTGTTGTTTGCTACCGTGCTTGTTTTACTTAAGTTGTTTTGGTAGTATGGTTCCTAGAATATAAATAAAATGAAGGATTGATTCCCCTTAAGTTTCTTACAAGCTAATGTGGGAGACCTTCATATGTATGAATGAATAAATGTGCATATTTGCACTGGAGCTTATGTTACATGGTTCAATCATGAAGAATACCAAATACTTTGGATGTAAAGATATCTTCTACTTATTTTATTTACATTTATGTGTTTGTGACTAAGTGTGAATCAATTATAGCTAGTTGATAACTGATAGTCTCAAACTTTACATGCACTTGAATTTAAATAGGCATACGCATAAATAAAAATGGTGTTGGAACCAATTTATTTTAGAAAGGATTTAATTGCTATTAACTTGAAGTATCTTTGATCATATGTAATGCTCTTAGTAAGTGTAAACTTTCAAATTCTTCTTAAGCATCCATTTGTTAATTTGTTGGGACCATAATGGCATCACATGAGATGATCCTTTTGAGATATGTTTCCCGTCTAGCTAATGAGAACCAAATAAGTGGTTGGCTTCTCCGATCGTTGAGTGAACATGCAATGGATGATAACCTTTTTAGACTCTAAATTTCAAAAAACAAAATTCCTAAAAAAGGTGAAGATTGTGACATCCAATGTTTTTAAATGTGCATTAACACAATGATTATGTCCTTAAAGGTAGATAATGTAATGTAACAACCAAATCCTAATTACAAGAAAATGTCCTTGATAGATAGCTTTTTAGGTAAGGGTCTAACTGACCTATTGCACCCATCCAAAATGCATAAACCCAAGTTCTCAAGTACCTCAATCCATTATATATTTAACCACTCAATGTCATTGATGAGTTGTGCTCATCATAGTTAAAATGCCTAAGTTAAGATAAAATCTAAGTCAAAACACTAATAATTAACTCAAGAAAAGGATTAAGTGTGAAATTAATAGAAAATGACCTAAAACACCCAATTAGCACTAAAAATGAGAAATTAGGTCAAATCAAAGAGATTATGTATTAAGAATGTAAGTGGATGAACCAAAAGGTCAATCAACACCAAAATAAGCTCCAATTCACAAATTAACTATTGAATTAAATTCTAAGAACAAATTATATGCTATAAAAATCTCATCAAGTTCATCTTGAAATGAGTGTTTTGCATTTAGGTACTACAAGCATAACATATCCTATTCTTTCTCTTCATTCAAAATTGCCAAGGACTCATTTGCAAACTACCAGGGACCATTCTGCATTGAAAACCTTTCACTTATGGGCTTAAGTGTAATTTTCCTACCGCATCGTGAGGGTGTCTAATGTAAATACACTAAAAGACTTGCTGCTCTCGCTTTTGCCTTGCGAGAAGAACACGTGTTGTACTGACCATTCTTTCCAGTACAGATATGATCCAACGGTGGATCTGCCACCAACCAACTATTACTGGTGCCCATAGCTTTGCACACTCATGTAGACTCCATCCAGTGGTTGATATTCATTGAGAGTCCTCGCATGCTCTCTAGATCTCCTATTGGCCATTGATCCTCAATGACCCTGACACATTGATCCCAGTTACCCTGAGTTCCATGGCCTATATATAGACATCCCTAGCGAGATGAGCGAGCCATCGACTCCCTCCCTCTGAGCCAATCACCTCATCTACTTCTAGTTCTCCTTCCTCTTCATTCATGGCCTGTGATAGACGTCAATCCTTCTCCTCCAACCTTCGTCCTTGCTGCTAGGGATGACATAACTCCTAAGGGCAACCTGGAGCTCTCCTCTTTGAGCTTTCAATCGCTGGAAGTCCTCACCTCCCTTCATTGCGGCAGTGACCAACTACAGTACCTCAAGTCCCATTTGTCCAATTAGAAGAGGATTTACCATATCTCATAGTTTAGAATTAGTTTAAATAGATAACTTAGATTATATTTAGTTGTTTAATTGCTTTAGATTAGTGTAGTTTAGCATAATTTCTGATTTGATCTCATTCCCTCGATTAGTCCACTCTGATCAATTTAGATCAGAGAGGTGAATTCTTTCCCTCACATCGATCCACAAGCCTCCCTTTACATTTCATGACCATGTTCTCTGATGAGGGACTCATCATTACTCCTAATTCACCTAAACAAGCTAGTTTACCTAGTTAATTAATTGGTAATATCATAAAATTAGGGTTAATTATTAAATAAGTCAATATTTGGTAAGGACCTTAATTATACCTTAACATAGCTTAATTATTAATAATAACCATTCCTCTATATTTATTTAATAATGACTTAATTCTATAAATATAACTATTATAAATAATGTAAATTAAGCTTATACATAATTTACAACATAAGTTAATAATATAAGTACTAATATTAACCATTAAATTATATAATGCAAATAGGGATGAAAATATAATTTCTACCCATAATAATATTCCTTAATATAATATAACTTAATATAAAAAGTTAGAAAAGAAATAAGTTAAATTACATATTTAAATTATGAGTTTACATTTTAGTCCATAGGATTTATTGCATTTAAGTAATTTTTATTTCCATCCGGTCCTTTCTTATTTGCCTACAGGTCCTTCATTATTTGCAATCCAGTCCTCAGTCCATCGTCTTCTTCTCTTCATTTTAATTAACAGTTAGAGATGGCTGGAGTTCTTCCTTGATGACAACTCATCAAACGGTGTATCTCCATTTCCATGACCATCAAGCAAGAGCTCAATAGGCCATGTGCATCTAACCGCTTGGATTTTTCAATAATGGCTTAGGTCAATGTGGCATTGTCATCGTCGTCAGAGATGACGATCGTCGATTCTGTGCAACTAGACACCACCTTCGTCTCTGTTCATTGCACCTACACCTTCTCCAGACCTATAAATACCTCCCATAGTTCTGTTCATTGCAACAGTTGAGAGATTGTCTCCACCGTGCACCCATAATTCTTCTTTACGACAAAGAATGGCCTTAGCTCATCAGTCATGAAGCTGCCTCTCAAAGAGAGGGCACGAGTTCGAAACCTGCTACCCCTCAGTTGGGTGCTTGAGCAAGGCACGCGGCAGAGCAAGCAGCGTGTGCATGCGTGCATGGGCATGTGCGCGGTAGCACAACAGTGCGCGTGGGGTAGCATTTACACAGCGACAGCGCAGTGCCAGTGCGTGCGCATGGCACGGCACGCGTAGTGCGGCGCGGGGTGCAAGGGCTAGCGTGTGCATTGAAGGTACATGGGCGAGGGCTACGGTGATGCATGTGGCAAGTCTTCAGTGACGCTTGCAGCTATCACTGTTGACTTGAGGATGATTTTTGGCCTTCTCCCTCCATTATAAAAGGGCCTAGCCCCCTCCACTTTTTCTCATCATCTACCTAAGAGACTCCACCACTCTTAGAGCTCCCAAGCAAGGTTGTGAAGATGTCAAGCAGCCAACGAAAGCTCGTCCACTGCAGTGGGTGCCTCGATGCTTTCTTGTTCCTTGTTCTTAGTTTAATTTTATGTGATAGTGTAGTTTATTTCTTTCATTTAAGCATTCCTCTATATTTCCTGGATTACAACATTTGATACTTAATAGACTAGACCTTTTATATATTATCCTCATATCTTATCATCGATTTCTAACACTATCTCTCTTCTCTCTCTCTCTCCCCCTTTATCTCTCTCTATCTTTTCTCGTTCTCTAATAGATTTTCAAGTGAAGAAACGACATATTTATGTGACACAAAAGTGAGTATTTAATCTAATTATTACCTCCCTGTGTTCAACACTCAGACTTACCTCTGATTCTTTATTTCAAATTGACGTCGTAAGTGTACTACAACAAACGATTTTACGCAAATGCGTCCAGTGAATGTTAGTTTTTGGCGCCATTGCCGGGGAGGCAATGAATCTCTTATTCATTTTCATTTTATTGGTCATTATTTATAGTTGTGTTATCTAACTTTCTCTTCTCTCTCTTCTTGTGGTTGCAGGAACCTTGTGCATCGGCAACGGGAGGAGAACGAGTCGAGTTGGATCAAGGGAAGAGCAAGAAGAAGACTACCATCGACCTGAAGATGTGATCTTGTCTTCCCATGATCCAAAGGTAACTTCTCATCTTTGGACCAATAAAAATGGTGGTGTGTTAAAAAAACCCCTCTCATTTGTTTGTCGAAGAAAAACACCACCATTAAGTCCGCAACCCATTAATTTCGCAAGATCATTTTCTGGACTTAGTTTGAGGACACGATTCAAGGACCCTCTACACATCTAAAAATTTTGTAAAAATCTCAGAGGTGCCCCCTCCAATTGTTAAACTCCCCTTCAATTTTCAAAGCTAAACTCCTTGTGGTTTGACGATGTTAAATTCTCTACTGGAAGTGCGCAAGGTTGTCTTAAGTTCTAGAGATCTGTAGGGTGTTCTCACTGCTGCGAACTCCATGCAACTAAGATTTGTGAGAAATTTATATTTATGAAAATGTCTTAAAATTCTCTACACTTCTTCTGGAAATCATTTTTGCATTTGAAATTGATTAGTACTTATTCTGATTAAAATCTTAAACTTGCACACTGATCTAGAAGTTCTGGATAGATTGACCACCTCTTGATAAAATGTGAATTTGGGTGGTCTATCATCCTCAAAAAATTCTGAAATTAATTTTCTTGGAAATATCATTTGATTTCGATTAGGATAGGGTTATTGCTTGTTTTGATTGAACCCTTATTGACAAAATCTCAAAAAAAAAAAAGGATTCATTGAGTAGAAGCTGAACACCCTAGGATCTTCCACACTAGAGAGTTTTTAACTTTATAGCCACACAAAAGGCCTTAAAGAAAATCAATCTTCACCAACCGTGTGACTATACATTTGTTCCTTGTTTGAATGCTTAAATAAGTGAAATTTTTAAAGCCATTAAAGCAAGATTCAAATCCTAAAAATCACACATCTCAATCTTGCTTGCTAAAGAACACTTTTTTTGGCATTGGGTCCTTGCACCCAATTGCGCACATTTAATTTGCTCATCCCTCTACTTCTTCCAAACCATGGATTTCAATGCCTATCCTTCATTTCCAAACTATCCCCAACATGATTTGTATGCTAACCCAAGTGGGCTATATCCACAGTTTACTTGGGATAACCAACCACCTAGTCGAGGATTTAATCCAGGTTTGGAGTACCCAAAATACCCCTCTTGTCCCAACTATCCCACTTTTAACCAGACTACACCAACCTCCAATTGGGATACTTACAACCCACCCACCCAAGGGTACGATCCAAATCTTGGTGATCTATATCTTGATTCTCCTTGTGATGACTTTTCTTTTAGGTCGCACCCACCCACTAACCAATTTGATGGGACCTACACTCTAGGAGAGCACCAATGCTCCCACCCTTCCCAGGACCCTAACCATGATAGGTCATCCGAATTCAAGGATCTTTCCTACTTGACCTATGGATTGGAAAGGATTCTAGGAAAGTGGAAATCAAAGGATGATCATAAACCTAGGCAAATCAAGAATGATCAAACTTTGATTTGGACCCCTAATGAAGAATCTGACTGGGAGGAGGACTTAGAACCTCAATTATTCTAGAGTAGGACAAAATAGAAAATGGTTCCTCTTGAAGAGTTGGACCCTGAAAATGATAGAATGGAGGACCCACCCAAGAACTTAAACCCCAGTACGGACACTAGCACACATCCTCTACCATACCCTCCTAACTCTGATTTGAATGCTAAGGAGAAAATCCAAGAGAAACATAATGACACTTTGTCAATTCTTGATAACCTTCAGTTGGAGTTACATAGACAAAATCAAGAATTGTTTGAGGGGCAACAAGCCATAATTGATATGTTCCAACAACTGGAGGAAGAGGACCAAAGAAAACTGTTGCAAGCAACTCCGTTTATGGAATTCATGAAGCAAGGCCCTGTAGTGATTGATTGGACCACACCTATTTACCCAAAATTGGTTCAATCCACCATTGATACTCCCCAGGAGTTAAGACAACTCAATAGAAAATGCCATTAAGGATTCGTCATAACATGATTTGGGGAGAGTTGAGGACAAACATCAGGAAGAAACTGAGAATTTGGGGGATGATGTCTTTGAATCCAAATCTAATCATTCTAAGGAAAGTGATTTGGTGGAAGAGACATCCAAAATTGAACATGGGGGTGGGATTACAATTCCAAAATAACCGATTTTGAATCATTTGAAACCCCCATCACAAGTTTAGAGGAGGGCTAAGGGAAAGAATCTAAGCTAGAGGATGAAATTAGCCCTAACTCTAATACAACCTTGAAAATTGAGTCTGATATGAAAGAGGTTGAAGATAATATTCTTGGGGTCACAGAATGGGAGGGAATAAGCAATGAAACTTTAGTTGAAGAAGGGATGGATTTTTATTTGAAGAGGACCTCACGCTTGATTTTAGGGCCTATTCTGAAACTCTTGATTTTGTTACATGCCTTACCAAAATTGAAATCCCGCAACCCGAATGCACTGGAATTGATATACTTCTGGGGGATTACAACTTTAAAGGGACACAAGCTGATTACAAAACCTACATCTTTAGTGTCCAGCATTTTAGATTCAGGTTGTGCTCATCCAAATCAACATCTCTGCATGCCAGCAGACTAAGAGAGGAACAGGCATGGGCATGCATGTTACACCAGTTGCAGAGTTCCCATCCCTTAGGGATGGGACTCCACCACAACCTAGTTTGCATTTGCGGACTTCAGACTCTGGGTCTGGCTGATTTTGTTTTCACCTCCTTGACCCAGGCTAGTCTTGTTTGTGCATCATGCCCAGCTAGAGGCACAAAACTCAGTGCTTCCTGGGAGGCAACCCAGAGGTTTCATGCTGACCGAATTCACGATTACAACTCAGGTGATTTGTTTCCCTACTCCCTTGCATACATTTATTTTTCCAATGAGGACATTGTCCAACTTAGGCATGGGGTGGTGGTAATTTATAGGATCTGAGTGCAAAATTGTTAGCTTGAACTAATTTTATTTCTGTTCATAAAAAAAAAAAAATTAGGAAAAGAAAACTTATGTATTAGAAGCTTGTCAACTTTAGGAAATGATACGTTAGGGACCTAATTGCTAAGACCCTTTAGGTCTTTGGACTTAATCAGTCCGGGTGTCCACTAAAATGTGGACTTGGTCTCGAGTCCTCGCCACCTTAATGTATATTAATCTGGTTAATAAAGTAGGGTGATAAGTATACGACTTATCAACCCGCCCTTTGATTTGGGGGGATTTTTAGTCTAAGCATCTACACACATTTTGCACTGACTCACTCATCAAAGGTTCTAATGGAAATTGGGTAGCTAATGAACCTTCTAGGGTGGTATGGCTGGCAAGTTGTCATGGGTAACAACCCATTGGTAGGTTGTCTAGAGCCCAGACACAGGACCATTCCCTTTCACTACTGCCTTTAGGTAAATCTTAGATCAAGAAAGCCACCTACTTTAAAAAAAAGAAAATAGAAAAGGAGAAAAGAAATAAGAAATAAGCCACACTTTACCGCACGAGTATGTCTGGCAAGTTGTTGTGGGTAATAGCCCATTGTCCATTTGTCCAAATCCCAGCTCACAAAATGCACAAGAATTCCAAAACACTTAAGGAAGAAGCAGGGAAGTAGCATAATCTGGGGAGATATACATTGGGTTCGCCCTTGTGTTGACCCCACAAAAATAAAAAGTAGGGAGAAAGCTACTGGTCAGATAGATACACCTTTAGGCAACATTTTTTTTCTTTCTTTCGGGTCACCTAGGGGCATAGAAACTTGATGTCCGTTTTAATTGCCATTGAGTGAGTCTATCACTATCACAATAAGATGCTTAGTACTAAGAATCCTTTTCAAGTCTTGGGTTGACTGGGTAGCAGTAAAAAGTTACCCTGAAATCCTCAACACCAAAAATCCAAAAAAATTAGACAAGATGAAAAAGAAAAAAAATGTGTATTTGCTTCTATATAGAATAAGGCGAGGACTCGAGCGGTTGGCATTTTGGCAAGCAACCCGGGCACTGATGAGTCGTAGCGAGTTAGGTTCTTAGTAGAAATTTCCTCCAGTTGACAAGCAACTTCTACCTAAGCAATCAATTCCTAATTTTAGTTGTAAATAGCATTTAGGTCAAACCTTGCTAGGGACTAGAAAGGGGTGGGTGTGGGGGTATGATGACTCTACAATGTCCAATGTTAATATTATCAATTAGAGTCAATTTTCGGGATACTTGTGCGATAATGTCATATTATAATGGGTTTGGGTGCATTGCATGCATATTGCATGATCTTTACATTTTAATTGCTTAGAATCAATGTTTAATGACCATGTGCACAAGTCCATTTTGAAATAGGTCTCAGATGAGTGATTGAACCATACAGATGGATCAAGATCAACGAACAGAGTCCAACGGACTCGAAATCACTTTGATCCGGCCTCTGTAGCTCCCACAACAAGCTTGCGAAAGATCAATAGCTAGGGGGTAATGTGACATCCTTACGGGCCTCGGATGAAAAATCCGACCATACTGATGGATCCGGAGAGACGATCGCAGTCTGGCAATGTAAGAATCATCACGATCTGAGCATCGTGCCATCTCCTGCAACAGAAAGAAGATGGACGGCCCAGATGGTGCCACGTGGTGCCATCTCAGCCACCCAACACCGGCCATCACCCACTCTTCATCAAGGCATCATCCACTCCCAGCTGTTGGATCTTGATCCAGCGGCTGCGAGATCGTCTCGACCGCACGCCCATAACTCTTCTTTGCGACAAAGAATGGCCTTGGCTCATCAGTTGTGAAGGTGCCTCTCAAAGAAAGGGAGTGGGTTCAAAATCTGCTGCCCCTCAATTGGGTGCTTGAGCAAGGCACACGGCAGAGTGAGTAGCGCGTGCATGCGCACATAGGCATGTGCACAGCAGTGCAGCAACGCATGCGGGGCAGCAGCAACGCAGTGACCGCGTAGCGCTAGCATGTGCATGCGGCATGGCGCACGTTGTGCGGCGCGGGGCATGTAGGCCAGCGTGTGCATTGAAGGCACAAGGGCGGGGGCTACGATGACGCATGAGGTGGGTCTACAATGATGCTTGCAGTTGTCATTGTTGACTCGAGGATGATTTTTGGCCTTTTCCCTCCATTATAAAAGGGCCTACCCCCCTCCACTTTTGCTCATCATCTACCTAAGCAACTCCACTCTTAGAGCTCCCAAGCAAGGTTGTGAAGACGTCGAGCCACCGATGGAAGCTCCTCCACTGCCGTGGCTGCCTCGACACTTTCTTGTTCCTTGTTCTTAGTTTAATTTTATGTGATAGTGTAGTTCATTTCTTTCATTTAAGCATTCCTCTATATTTTCTAGATTACAACATTTGATAATTAATGGACTAGACCTTTTATATATTATCCTCATATCTTATCATCGATTTCTAACACTATCTCTCTTCTCTCCCTCTCTCTCCCTTTATCTCTCTCTCCCTCTATCTCTTTCTCATTCTCTAATCGATTTTCAAGTGAACAAATGACATATTTATGTGACACGAAAGCGAGTATTTGATCTAATTATTGCCTCCCTGTATTCGACACTCGGAGTCACCTCCGATTTTTATTTAAAATTGACGTCATAAGTGCACTACAATGAATGATTTTACGCAAATGCATCTAGCGAACGTCACACGTGTAGGGACCTCTTGGTCCATGCTCCAACATCGATAGACCTCACCATTGCCGATGTGCTCCTCCTCTAGTCAACCAGCACTGGCCACCATCTATCGTGCCGTCACCGCCCACGTGTAGCTCTTGACCACGCCAACCTCCACCGAGCTTCTCGTCCTTAGCCATGGCCTCAAGAGTGTGCACGCTCAAGAGGTCAAGATCCTCTATTTTGGGTTTGATTTTAATTTACATTTGAATGCCATTGATGAGATGTGGGTTATGATTTTTTGGGTTATTTTATTGAGTGAAAATTTTGGCTTCACCCTTGCACAATCACGTTATTATTCAACTCTTTCTAATCACCTTTTATTGCACCAAATTGGGATTCAGATTTACACTCTAATACGATGCAATTGAAAATTACATGATATGCCACTATACATGCACTGTTCACATATTTAGTGATTTGATGTATTGAGTGAAATTTGCGTAAATAGCCCTTGATTTCTACCTAAATTGTGGGTTTACATTAAGAGTAACATATCTAGTGATTGATGCAAAGGATTTGATGAGAATTTCTATGCAATAATCTTTCATCTCTATGAACATGAATGTCATATATTGATGTAGACACATATATAGTGCATAAACTGTCTATTTATGTGTGTTCTTAGGTGTATAATTGCATCATGCATTATAAATATTGCATAACATGCATCATCATGCATTTAGGTTAGATTGTATAAACTTTAGATTAATTCTCCCTTTTTGTGGTCAGGGAATAGGGCAACATTTATTGGGGCCTCGGATTGAAGATCCAACCGTACGGATCTGATCAAGGTGATGATCGGAGTTCAATGACTCTAAGATCGCCTCGATTGGACCTCGTAGCATCAGATGCAGTCCAAGAAAGATCAGAGACCAAGGGGCTAGGTGGTGTAAATCCATACCTCAGATGACAAATCCAACGCATGGATGGGTTCGGATTGACGATTGCAACCCAACGACACGAAAATGGGTCCAATCCGACATCCATGGCACCACTTACAAGCAAGAGAAGATGGACGGTCCAGATGGCGCCATGTGGCACCATCTAGACTGTTTGCTACACTTGGCCTAACCTCTTTAAGAACTGCAATCATTCATCTGAGCCGTTGGATTGCCATCCAACGACCCAAATAGTGCCACGTCTACGCATAGCTGCGCCTCTCACCTCAGCTGAAGACAAAAGCTCACACATCCTCAACCGTTGGATCTTCATCCAATGGTAGAGGACACATGAGTGTTAGAACATAAAAGGTGAGGTGTAGCACATTGGTTGCGCGCCTCCACGCAAAGATAGCGGCGAGGGTTCAAGGCCTTGCGAGCCTCAAATCGAGTAGGCGAGTGGGCACGGATGGAATTGCACCGTTGAATGAAGTGAGAACGACCAATGGAGCGAAGACATGGTGCGCAGAGAAGCATTAATTGTGAACGTGCGACATGACAAGTCGATGCATTCTCGATCTAACGCGGGTGTCGTGCGCATGAAGAAGAGGCACTTAAGGATTTTAAGTCGTTCGATCTCTCGATTGGATGGTTGAGATTGCGTGAACGGGGGATGCACACTCAACGGCTAAAGGAGAAGAGGCATGCCCTTCACCGACGTTTATCTATAGTGACGGTTGTATCCGTCACTAAAGACCCTAGCATTTAATGTTTAAGGCCTTAAAAGACCTTTTTGCCCCCAATCTATACAACTATAAAAGGAGACCCCTACCACTCATTTTCTTCATCCCTTTCTCTCTTTCTCACCCCTTCCAAAGCTCTACGAGCTTGTCCTAAACCCGAGATGCTCTATTAGAGTCTTAAAAATAATTTTTCCACCTTCTCACCCTCATTCATGGAGCATCTCGCGGTTGACCTTTGGACTCCTTCAGGAAGCAGATCCCACTACGATGTCGCCCTGCTCCATCCTTCGTCCTCCATCTTCATTTTCCCTTGTCTAGCATCTCACCACCTTCGTCTGGGCGCTCCATCAACGTGGCTTGTCCTTAAGCAACCGTCGAGGAGGATAACTTCTCTCCCTCTTCTCTTTTCACCGATTTCTAGATTAGATTTCCTACTTTCTAGTGTAGCAATTAGATGTGATGAACATGAATATGTGGTTATGAAATATTTGTTTATTCTCTTCCTATTTTCTCTTTATTTGTATTATTCTTTCTCTATCTTCTATTACTTAATCTTTAAGTAGAATAACTAGGGTAGATTTAATTCGACCAGCTAAGCTACTTCGTGACAATAAGTCCAATGCAATTTTTGATTAAACGTTCACCTCCCCGTGTTGGACCTGGGACTCACCAGAGTTTCAGTTAAATTATCTGTTTGATGGATTTTTACGTGACTGCAACAACAGGATTTTTAAACTCAAATCTCTTAGTGTAGAAATCACGTTCAACATTTTGGCATCATTGCTCGAGAGGAAACACTCTTTGATTTCCCACGTTTTTCGCCTTACTTAACTCTTATCTCACTTTTTCTCTGATCTTGCTGTAATTGCAGGTACTCCTCCGAGGCGGGTGGTTGCGGTTTCTTCACTCAACTCAGTAATTAAGTTAATTTCACTTAATTAAGAGTAGAAGAAATCACTTAGGTTAACTCAAAGTTGTGTCGATTGTGTAGTATAGGGTCGAATTAACCTAACATTTTAGAAATTTTTACTGGTTGAGTCTAGGTCGTTCACTGGGAGGCATAATTTTTCTCTAAATTCATTAATTTCCTTTTATCTCTTTAAGTTCAGGAGGTAAAACTAGTTTTACTTATCAAAACATGAATTTTGTCAAATAATTAAACTATGAAGAACATACAAAATTCCATATGTAAACATATTTATTCAAAATGTTATTCTTTATTAACAAGTAAACATGCTATTTTTTCAATTTTATTTCATTAAGGCAATTAGAAAATTATCCGATTAAAGCATGCCTATTACAATTAAGAACAAAAATATACTCATGCAAAAGGAAATTTATTTACTTTTTATCTTTCTACAGCCTCAAATCTTCTTTCTCTTTCTTTCGTGTTTCTATTTTCTCTTATTTTCTTCTCTGTCGAGCTCTCTTTCTTCTATTGGTGTTCCTGCCTTAGTTATTCTTCTCTTAAATCTTCTCCTGCCTTCTCTTCTTCCTTTAGTTTCTTTCTTTTGTTCCTTAGTGTTTCCTTAACACTTCTTAGCATCTGCACTCCTTTCTTCCTTAGCCTTCAGCATCCTTTAGTAGCTTCTCTTTCCTTAGGTTTTCAACTGAACCGGGTTTCTTTAACTTTATAAACCAAAAGATTTTGTATTTGCGACGCGATCCTTTCGAGGATACATAGCACCCTAAGACCAGGGTGGGACCAGACCCTACTCGATCCTCGCCTAATCTTGGTTAGGTTTGTTTCAGTTTATTTATTTATCGGTTCACAGTATCGAGCCGCATCGGCTCAACCCAGCCTCCCAGGCCAAACACTTTCGCCCTCCCAGGGCACACACATCCGCATGTACATGCACGCCCCCATGGGTGCACAAACCCGCAAGCCAATGCCCACAACTCAGAACAATGCTCAAATCAGATCAGAATCGGAACCGGTGCGCCTTGCACTTGACGACTGCGTAGCCTTAGGAAGGAAAAACTTTTATACTCAGGCGCACGCTCGTGGATTTCTGAGGTGGGACAATGTTTCTACTTCCAGACCCAAATTCGATTGATCACAACTTCCTACCCAGAGCTCCAAATTCGATGATTTAAAGTTCATTGGAAAGCTCTAAGGGTAATCTATTCAATTTTAAGGTCAATTTAATGTTTTAATTATGTTTAGCTCTTCAAATTAAGGGATGAAATCAGGGGTTTCTACGGGTTTTATGACAAGCCTGGAGAGTATTTTAGCTCAGGGAAGTCCTCAGATGGACTTCTCTTATCTATCTAAAGGTCCATATACAATATATGAATAATTCCGCTTCAGTTTGAATGGATTTACAGCTCTTGAAACCTACAGAACTTGCAGAGAAGCTATTTTCTTCTCTGAAAACTTCAGAGATTAATTTTCAGGTTTCAATTTGTGCAACAGACACTTTAAAGTGTTCCTAACTTATTTAGATTAATTCTAAGGGTTTTAACTAATCAATCTGGGCAGGTTTCAGGTTTAAATTTCAACAAAACAGTGCTTCTGTTGGTTTGGGTTCAAGAGTAACCCAAACTTACAGGAACATAATTTTCGATAAAAACATCTTCTGAGCTTACTCTAATCGATTTCAGATCATCAAATGAGATTCCAGAAATAATTTCCACATCTTAATTCCTTGATTTAAGCTCACAACACCATTATCAGATTTAATTTTGACTGTAGAAGCTTGAAATTTGACTTTTTGTTTAATGCTTCTTCCTAAGAAATTAACACATCAATTAGATTCTCTTCATCATCTGGAACTCACTCAGATCTTCAGATTTGAGTTTTGTCCTTAATTTCTAGGGATTCAGGCTCGCCGCCTGAACTAAATTAGGTACTTGTTCGACAGAGTAAACCAGTGATAGTTACGTGTTTTAAAAGTTAAAATAGCTTCAGTGCTTCGCACTGATGCTTCTTAGATCTTTAAATGCTTCTTAATTCCTTTACAACAGTCTTCTCCAACTCACCGGAGTTGGGAAAGATGAAGTTGAATCTTAAGCTCCAGTGAATGAAACCTCAAATAAATTTCTTAAAAATGATCAGTAATCCATATTATAACATTCTGGAGTCACCTAGCAAGTTCTAGAGGCTGTAACACATCTTTGGCTCGTCGGAGCTTGCCGGAACTCCGGTGAGTCCAGAAAAATGCAAAATGCATGTACAGTTTGACAAAATTAATGATTTTTAATCCAAAAATGATTCTGAGGTTACAAGGAACCTCTGTTTCACATTAAATTCCATGTTTGTTCACTGAAATATCAGATTTGATAGTAAACTTCTTTCTTAAAAGATTTGATTTGTTTAAGCTCAGGACTTGATTTAACTACTCGATTGAGTAGTTAAATGAAGTCAACAGATATTATTAATCATAAATATATAGTTAATTATAGTTTGAAATGTTCCTGAGCCGCCATGGACAGCAAGCTCAGGGACTTAAATAAATTTAGGCATTTACTTATAGATGATAGTAATAGGTAATATAGAATCGGTTAGGGTTCATTAGTGATGGAAGGTGATGAAGAACCCAATGAAGGTGGAATTAGGCCGACTTCTATCACCATGGACAGTGAAGTAGTCGGTGAGGGTGATACATGAATTAGGCGTTTAGGTGATTTAATTAAACTATTTAGTGGATTATAAATGAACATGAGAGATATAAGAAAGTGAACAGTGAGTTAAAAGACAAAATTAAAGTCTCTGGCAAGCTCAAGGAACTCGCCGGAGCTGGAAGAGATGAAGCTAAATTCTACAATTACTCTAACCTAACTAACTAAACTAACTAACTAAGCTAGCCTACTCCTACTCCTACTCCTAGTCTACTGTTACCTGGACGAAGGGGTCAATAGGGTTCCGCCAAAGTCTCATGGTGGACGATGAAATCAGAGGGTTGAAGAAAGAGCTCCGACGGCGAATTTGAGGTGGAGCGGAGGAATCCTAGGGTCAGTGCCTTTGTCAGAGGTGCGGAAGACCACGACGAATTTCCTCGGCTACTTAAGGTGGACGAAGGATGTCGGAAAATGGAATGGGGGTTCACCGGAGGTTTGGAAGAATAGTCGATTGGGTCGACTGCAGTATTAGAAGAGGGAAGGGAGCCAACTTGCTGAAATCAGAGGTGTAAGGGGGTATTTATAGCATTTTGCGGTGAAGAGAGGGGTGAGGTCTGGTCAAAGAAGAAGCTCGAGGAGATTAACCTCCGTCGTCGTCTCCGACGACGGTGAGGTTAACTCCCACTGAAAAATAGGATTTACGGATGATCCAGACCGATGGATCAACTGGAGGTGGTGAGCGCAAGCTGCAGGAGCTTGGGCAAAGAGGAATGATGTCGGCAGGGCGGTGATCGTGCGATATGATGACTCTTTGCCACCAGCCGTTCGTTTGGCTGGAGAAGAAGAAGAAGAAGAACACGAAGAGGGATCTAGAAGTAATAAAACCTAAGGACCTATGTGCTAAATAAGGACTCGATTGTAATGAAAATTAAGGACTAAAATGCAAACCCAGATTTTGAAGGTTTATTTTAATTTAGATCTTTCTCAACTTTTTATATGTTAGTAAATAAGGTAAATATTATGTTTACACCTTGAATTTACATTTTTGACCTTTTTATATTAATTTATTAGATTAAGTAAAATCACTTAAGTTATTACATATTTAGGTATACATTATACTTATGTTACTTATCTTATTAATTAAGGAAATGATTAGTATGATTTCGAGTCCAATTATTATCTAAATTACTAATAAGGTTATTTGAATGATAAAATGTCATTTTTAACTTATTTTAAGGTCCTTAACTAAGTATCCTTTATTCTATAATTAACCATTATATATTCATAACCCGAGCTAATTAACTAGGAGAACTAGTTAATTAGGGGTAATTAGAGATCATGATGAGTGTCTCATCAGCGGGCCAAGGCGGTTAGATTAGAGAAAAGTGCGGATGAAGGTTCTGTAAGTATACCCCACCTCCCACCCACTAGTTTTCATTCCATCACCTAATAACACAAACCCTAATTAACCTAGGAGCTCTTATAAACCCTAGGCTTAGTTTGGTTGTTTGTTTGCCACCTCCACCCACCTCACCCTTCACTTATAAAAAAAATCTAAAAAAAATCCCATAGAGGTATACAACCTCTTCTGATTCTTCATACTCAACTGATAACTCGATCTTTGGAACTAGTACACTCATCAACACATAATTGAGTAGAAATCAGATTAAGTAACCACTTGCATGCTTAATTCAGTGGTGCATCCAGCCAATTGTTTGAGTTGTTTAGGCTGCACTACTTCATTTCAAAATAACTCATCAAGTAGCTTGTTCATTAGGGTTAACATTTAAGGTCAGTACTAGGTACTCCACTTTATTTTGATTTCAAAGGTAAACATCATCACCTGTGCTTTCAAACCCTAGTGTGCCTCCTGAACTTGATTGAATTCACCTTAATTCAAACCCTAAAAGCTACTAAGCAACATTTAAATCCTAAAATTCACTGCATTCAAAACTAATCTTGCTTGAAAATCATTGGTTGTGCACACACACACATTGAAATTGATCCCTAAGGGCAAAACACAGATAAAGGGCCCATCACATTCCAAAGCACATTGAAACCTAACCCTAATTAAAATAGAGCAGACATTGGCCTTAAGGATTAGACTTGCTCTTCGGGGCCAAAATCAAGATTATTTTCGATTAATCTACTTCTACTGTTCAATCTGATGTCTAGCTAGGGGAGGAGTGTCAAACGACCGCAGTTGGGGGTATCAAAGGAACTTGCGGCGAAAGCCAAGGGAAGAACCTTCTCCCCAGCTCCTCCCTCTAACTGGTTAGATTGACCGGAAAGAACTAGATCAAATCAATCTTTCTATCTCAAGATGGGTTCTAGGAGTCTATCGATCTTTAAGCTACACTACGTAAGGACAGGTTTGATTATTTGTACTACATGGCACCTTTCTTCCTCCCGCTTTGCCATGGATGCTTCCACATCCTACTCACATTTTCACTCTTACCCTCTTGGCACATCTTATTCCCAAGATGATTATTATCCGAACCGGACTTATTCTCACCCATCTACTATCTGGGGTAATCCTGATTGGGGATACAGTTCTGGACCTCCGTGTTCAGGGTTTAATCCTGAACACCATGATTGTGATTTTTATCCTTCTCTGAGCTATAATGATTATAGATCTCCACCTGTTGATGATCAATTTAACCTGATCTACAATCAAGAAGGATATCCTGATTACAACTCTTACCCTCCCCCAGATTACACTGCACATGGGTCATTACCCCTTTATGAACAATCTGAAATGACCTATTATCAGGGATGGTGATGATAACATCATCATCATCCATATCTAGCTTTAATTAGTTAGAATCCATTGATAAATGCTCCTACATGACCACTAAAGAGCCATAATTCACTACATATCCATGCTGAGAGATAAATAGTAAAATAGGTGTAAATCTGTAGTTTTAACAGAATATCCTACATGCAGAGTGATAACAAGGTTTCCCTAAGGTTAATTAAAGGTCAAATGGTCATAAATGTCTGCTAAGTGAGTTCATGCAGATAGAAACGAGTTTTCACGTGTTTTGAGAATTAATGGACATTTGAAACCCTAAAAATAGACCCGCTTAATTAACTAAGGTTCTGGTCAAGGTAAAATTCACATAAACCATCTATAAATCATATAAAAATATTATATAAGGTTTGGTACCTTTGATTTGACCATTGGAACCCATTTTGACCTAAAATAGAGTCCTAGTTGGATAATTGCTCTAATTTGGATTTCTATGCAAATTACCTAGTCAAACTTGGTCAAAAAAAAAATATGACTTCACCATCAGATTCTTTGGGTCTACATTAGGTTTGTACCAAAATTTAAGCCCAATCAGAGTTTATCTTGACCTAGTTTGCATTTTGCTCTAGTATGATTCTTTTCTCTCACACATATGCCCTAACTTTTGAAATCCTTGCAAATACCCACCCTAACTTCATCATCTTCTCCACCAATAGGTCCCTGCCACCCTCAGACTCCTAAACCTATCACTAATGACCTTCAATCAAGGAGTTCTCCTTGATTTCAAGCCCAATCTCTTCCAAAATTGGAAGAGAGACTCCTGAAAGATTTCCCTACAATCCGAGCCACATCTTGGGTTCTAATTCCTTCCCAAAAGATCATGTGAATCCTTTGAAGTTTAGGGTTTCCTTATGTGTGAAGCTTCCAAGCTTAGTTTCCAAGCTTGGAATGTTCTCCTAAGCCCTATAAAAGAACCCAGGTCAGAAGGCCGTGCTCCTTAGCTTGGTTTGGATCGGTTCTCCACCTTCTTCTCCTTTCTCCGGCCAATCCCTCTGCAAGCTCCAACGAGCTTCTTGTCCTACATTCTTAGCCAGACGTCACAGACTATAACCGACTGGTTTCTCTTCCTCAAGCTCCTCCATCGCTCGCAATACAAACGAGGGTCGCCTTCCCCTCTCTTCCTCGCCATTCTCCCTCATTGGAGGTGTTCCCTTCTCCGGCACCGACCATACCATAACCGATGCCATCCTACCCCCTTCGACCAATTAGATTAGTTAGTTAGATCCCTTTTAGTTCTTAAGTTAATTTCTCATCTTCAAAACCCAAAAATACCCCCTCGACCTTAATGCATGCCACCTTCGTCCTTCGCTCCAGCCACATCTCCGATGAGGCCTTCTCGTCATTCCACCGCACCACCACCTCGCCACCTACTCCACAACCTCTACCATACCTCCACGAACCAAACCCCCATCTTTATTTACCTTTCCATCCACTCACGCGACCCCCCGAACACACCCATCATCGACCTTCATCCCCAACTCCATCTGGCCACCATATGCCTTCACACGCCATGAGATGACCCTGATTACATTTTCCAACGTTCGGAGAACCTTATGAAATGTTTTGACACAGCTGAAAGGCCTTATTCTCTATTTCAGGTTCCAGGTCGGAGCTCCACTACCGTGCCATTTTTCTGATGATGTTCGTCAAGTTCTAGCCACATCCTTCGTGCTGATACCTTCAAATCATGCGAAAGACTTCTAGGAAGGCCTCCAGGTCTTCAATTGAGGACTCCATCAGCTGTAGCCACCCATTTGAACAAAGGTCCTCACAACAGCTGCTGCGGGCTTTGCATGAAGAAGAGTGGGACTGATTAGTCCCATATCGCAATGGGAGGAGGTGCGACTATTGCATAAGTTGAATTTCTTTTGTCGCCTTACTACCTCGACACTTGGGGGTGAGGTCCCTACTCACTCACACATGACTCGACCCACCTAACTGTACACACCTCCACTGTGACCCCACACACGCAGCCCTGGTCACCTGGATCTATATACTTGATTATAGCCTGGCTTTGAGAGGAGGAAAGAAAGAGAGAGAGAGGGGGAGGGGAGGGTTTTGCTCCTGAAGGCTTTGAGCAACACTTAGTCGCTGAGAAGGTGAGTTCCCTTGTGTGTGAGAAGGAGCTAAAGGCAGAAGAAGAAGGAGAAGACTTAAGAAGAAGAAGAGATGTGAAGAAGAAAAAGGAAAGGCAGAAAGAGAAGAAGCAGAAGAAGAAGGAGAAGACTTGAGAAGAAGAAGAGACGTGAAGAAGAAAAGGAAAGGCAAAATGAGAAGAAGCAGAAGAAGGCTTTGAAGAAGCACTGTAGCAGGTGACAGTTAAGTTGTCTGATTACCAAATCAGATGTCCGATCGCTGTTCATTTATTTGATTTATTTGAGTAATTTATATGTGCTTCATTAAGGCAAATAATTGGTGGTCTAAATCACCATTATTTTATCTTTTCTATTCTTTTTGTCTTGAAATACATTGAGTATCATTGAATATCTGATGTGATAGATTAGTATTCATTGAATATCATTATTGTGCTTAATTTTTTGTGCTCATTTATATGCAATTAAAGATTAGCATGCGAATTCCATATTTTCTCTCTGTGTTCGACCTCGGACTTCTTTTAGATATTCTAGTTATAAATTTTATTTGTTGAAGAGCGATTTGTCAATTGTACTACAATGCATTTCTCTAACATTGATGAAAAGCCTCTCAACATTTTAGCACCATTGCCGAGGAGCACCGTGCAATTCACCACTATTCTTTGTTTCATCTGATTATATCTGAGCACTGACTTGCCTTGTTTGTTTCTTGTGATTTTGCAAGATACTTCACGAGGCGAACTTCCGTGCAATTTAGGCACTCCAGGCAGGTAACTTTTCTATTCTTCCCTAATCAACCTCCTAAATCTTGTGAAGATAAAAAGGAAACAATCAATTAGGAGCTACTTGCCTTACTTTCTTAGTAAATCATCATTTAAAATGAAAATTTTCCTGATTTGCAAAAAATTTTCATATATGGTTAATGCTTGGGGCGATTTTGTTTAGAGATCTCCTATTTTGATTGCTTGTACCTATTAGGGCCTACGCTTAATTTCTAAATCACTTTGGACTAACACACTTCTTGCTTGAAGCCCAAGGTGAACATTTTGAGATTAAATTGGACTTGAAATAGAGCCAATTAGGGTTTCAACATTAAGGGTTTGAAGCGTTAGTACACTTTTGCCTGCACTAAAGAGAATTAACCCTCCCGCATTTATGTGCTACGTAAGCCCCTGTTTAAAAATATCTAAGCAAGAAAAACCCTAAAATCAAACTCTAATTTCACTTGAACCCTAAAAATCTTGGACCTAATAACTTGAGAGTCAATTCAGGGTGATTTCTAGGTCATGACCTAGATTTCATTCTACCATCTTTAGGGCAAGTCAGGTGAAGTTGGCCTACATTGTAGGCTAACCAGCCTCCAAATTAGGTAACAAGTCAAATCAACTTTTAATCAAGTGAAACTCAAGGAACTAATTAGGCTAAAATTGGTAGACTTAAGGTCTTAAGTTCGTCATTCAAGTCTACTTGGAACCGCAATGACAAGGAAGGTCGGGTGGGGGAAACCCTGTAACCTGTGGGGACGCTCTACCATGTAGGGGTCTTTGTGTGGCTCTCCCTTCCTGGCTACCCAGGTATTTCTCGGGTGTGCGGATTTCTAATTCAGAGGTATCATCCGCCTCGAAACTGCCTTAGTCATCCAAAAATCTTTGGGTGACTTGATTGGGTCCAAATAATATCTAGTCCCTCATCATTTCTATAGAGCACATACATAGGAAGGTCATTAGGTTTTTAACCTAAGAGACCTTATTAGATCTTCTTGAGAATCTCTTTCAGATCTGATCAACTTCAATCCGACCTGAGTTTGATTCAACATCTTGATTCCACCATCTGGTTCAAAAATGCAATCTGACATGTTAGGAAAAGTGATTAGGAAACCTGTGTCCCAAATGACCATCAAAGACAAAATAATTGAGGATGCCTATAGACACCATGAGGAATATTTTAATAGGACATTCAGGATATATACAAGCAGACAATCGACCACATTTTGAACCATATGGAGATATTATGGATATGACTAAACCATAGTTCAACCCAGGATGATCTCTTAGCAGAACACATTGGATTGGTGAAATTCCACAACAACAATTGTCTACAATATTGGTCAAATTCTTCAGTTCTGGAAGAACTTCAGATTTTTTTAGAAAAATGGGGAGAATTGCTGAATAGGTTATATAGATCCATTGATAAAAAAATACCTGTCAGAAGTTAATAAGACATCTTGGAGTAATTCTAGTGATCCACATAATTTCCCAAATCCTAGGTTTGATGATTGTAGTTGTTATGGACCCCCAACCCAAATGAATTCAGATTCAAACTTCATAACAATTGACATACCTAATCTTGATGAGGGTTGGGAGGATCCAATTGTAGGCATTCCTGGTTCTGAACCAGCCTTAGAAAGCCTTGAAGCTGGTCCATCGAGCTTAGATTTCCCCGACACCTGTGATGATGAGCTTAAAATAGAACTTCTCGAGAATGTAAATCTTGAGCCTTATCCTATTAAAGTGATTCTCAAGAATGATTATGAAATCCCTGTAGAGCCCAACCTAGATTCTAGTAATCCAATCCTTACCCTTAACCTAGAATCTGGATTAGAGCCTATTTGGGATAATCATGCAGTCCAAAATGATAAGAGTCAGATCTTGAATTTGAATTACGATTCTGGGCTCGTATTTGATGAATACACCCGTCCAACCTCCTCAGAGAGACTAATTGATTTCTTGGAAGTCACGCAGATCTATGATACAAGAACCGAGGAGTTGGAAGAGTTGAGAATCGATTATGTCTACCCTAGAAGACAAGAACCCGAGCCTATGCCTAATAAGGATACCTTTTTAAGCTCGGAATCCGAAATTAGAATAAATCCAAGTCAAGTTGTTGATTCTACGTTTCTTAGTTATCTCTGTGGTGGAACTCCCGATCCAAAATCAGAGTCAGAAACTCATTCTCGCAAGTACTCCGATGATTTAGAATCCTACTCTGATTTTGGAGAACCTTTCTTTCCTGACGACTATGAACCAGTTTACGACCTCAGCATCCATGATCGATTTTTAGACTCTGACTCTGAGGTCCTTGATCCCTAGATCATTGATTCAAAATTAGGTTCCATTGAGATGGAATCATTCCTTTTTGATATTCAGGAATCAGAAATAGTAAGTGCCGAGAGTGTCAGCAATCTTGAGTTTGAATCTTTTCTTAACTTAGATTTTCATGATCTTAATAGCACTCTTCAGGCATTTACCTTTGCTTTTGATGTTGATGTAAACATGTTTATATTACACAAGATGTCTATTTATGCATGTTCTTAAGCATAAAATTGCATTACATACTACAAATATTGCATATCATGCATCATCTTGCATTTAGGTTAGTTTGAATAAAATGGAGGTTAATTATCTCCTTTTATGTTCAGGGATAGGGCAAATTTTTATTGGGGCCTTGGATCGAAGATCCAACTGTATAGATTCGATCAAGGAGACGATTGGAGTTCAACGACTCCAAGATTGCCCTAATAAGACATTTATAGCATTAGATACAAATCGAGGAACCCTAGAAGATCAAGGACCACGATGGTGTGAATCCGCACTTCAGATGACAAATCCAACTGCACAGATGGATTCGGATTGACAATTGCACCCTAACAGTGTGAAAATCGACTCAATCAGATACTTGTGCACCATCTACATCATCCAAAAGATGGATGGCCAAGATGGCACCACATGGTGCCATCTTGACCGCCCAACCGACAAACCTCAACTTCTGAAGCTGCTAGCACCCGTGCATCTCCACCGTTAGATCAAGATCCAACGGTTGAGAATGGATCCCAACTGGCGCTCTCAAAGTCTGAAGGATTACTTGGAGACGAAGCCCTGACCATTGGATCTTAATCCAACAGTCCTAATCACGCACGCAAATATCTCTCTGCTCGCCGATCCACGCACGTAGTGTAGTGGATAGAGTGTTCGCTCGTGGATGGGCATGGGTTCGAGCCATGAGGAGAAGGCGAGGGGAGCACGGGTGAGCGAGCGTAACGACCGCTTGATCGCGATCGAGCGGCTACGAGTGCCTGATAGTGCCCACATGCTATCATACTCTCGTGCGGACGCAGGATTTCACGCGGGCATTGCGGCTTGAGGAGGCGCGGCGAGGATGCATCTCAGTCGTTCGATCTCAAGATCGAACGGTTGAGATTTCAAGATTGTGGAAGAGCGTTGCGCCTTGAGGAGATGAGCGGGTGCGTGCGCCGCCCCCACTACGCCTATGTTTGGACCTTTAGCGACAGATTTATCCATCACTAAAGGTCCTGAATTAATGATTTTCAATTTAAAAAGGCCAAATTGCCCTCACTCCTTGAAGCTATAAAAGGAGACCCCTCCATACAAAATTCTCATCCCTTCCTTCTCTTCTCTCCCTCTCCAAAGCTCAAGAGAAGCTTGTCCCATACCCGGGATGCTCCTCGAGAGATAAAGTCAAATTTTCGCCCTCATTTCGGAAGTGGATCCCGCAATGACGACGACGTGCTACCCCGTTCTCATTCCTATTGCCTCGACCTCCTTCATCCCACTTCGTCCTCCTTCTTCCAGGCGATGTCTCGTTCGGCTCGTCCTCTAAGCGATCATCGAGGAGGATAACTTCCTCTCTCCCGTTCCTCTTTTCAGCTTTCTAGAGTAGAATTTTCCTACTTTGTAGTGTATTAGATTTTCTGCTTTCTAGTGTAATTTTTCTCTGGTTTTATTGTATAAACATTTTGGAATATTAAGTGCATGTTTTCTTTCTCTCTCTCATTTATTTTGATTATTAATATTGCTTCATTATAATTACGTCGCTTCGTTTTTCAACAAAAATTCTAAAAAAATATAATTGTGAATATAGATCGATGTAGCCTTCCTGAGTTCGACTCGGGATTTCTATTCCGTTACAAATTTTATTTGTTGAACATGAGTTCTTCGCTTTAAGACTATGATGACAGGCTTTTCAAAACCAAATACGATAGCATAGTAACCCGTAGCTTCAACATTTTGGCGCTGTTGCCGGGGAGTAACGATTTCTGATCTTCTTTTCGCATTTCACGCACTTTATTGTCTTCTAACTTGCTTTCTCTTGTGTCTATTGTTTTGCAGAGGACTCCATCAGGGAATCATCAAGCGGTAGACTGGAGTAAAGTGTAATTGAAGACAACTGTAAGTGCTCCACATTCTCCCTCCCTTCATAGATTTCATTTGTCACATTAAATCCAAATTTTAATTAACCTAGGTGTTTGCATAAATCCTAGGAATAGTTTGGTTGTTTGGATTCTCACACACATTCATTCCACCCTCATTTATAAAAATAAAAAACAAAAAGATAATCTTGTGGGGTGATTTTCAACAAACACATAACGTACACCCACATTGAAGGCACTTAACCTAATTGATTTGTTTCTACTCAACTAGGTTCTGATCTGCAGAACCAGTACACACAAAGCAACACATAAAAGAGTAGAAATCATTCTAGGTTAATCATCTCTATGTGCCTAACTTAGTGGTGCATTTGTGGCTAGTTGTTTGAGTTGTTTGGGCCGCACCACTCTACTTAAAATCAACTCATCAAGTAGCTCTTCCTTAGGGTTTTCAATGTAGGTCTATTCGAGGCACTCCACTTTATTTCTGGTTTTAAAGGAAAGCAATCTTCACCCGTGTTTGGCAACCTGGTTTGCCTCAAAACTTGATTGAAATCAACCTAATTTTAAACCCTAAAAGCTACTTAAGCAAGATTTGAACATTAAAACCCATACATCACAAATAATCTTGCTTGAAAACCTTGGTTGTGCACGCACTTACATAATTCTCAATCATTCATTAAGGGCACAACCCATTTTAAGGGCCCATCACATTCCATAAGCACCACAATCCCAGGCCTTAATTGAGTAGACGTTGGCCTTAAGGACTGATTCACTCTTCAGGGCCTAGTCTGAGATTGTCTTTGATTAACCTACTTGTACTGATTAATCTGATGTCTAGCTAGGGGAGTAGCGTCAAACGATCGCGGCTGGGGGGTACACTAGGAACAGGAGGTGAAAGTCGAAGGAAGAACCTTCTCCCTAGTCCCTCCTTCTAACTGGTTGGATTGAGCAGACACAAGTAGAGTAAATCATTTACAATCTTAAGGCGGGTTTTGGGAGTCTGTATATCCTCAGGCTACCCCACTTAAGGACAACTTTGTTTTGTTGTGCAGTAGGGTCCCTATCCCCAGTCCTTCCGACCTTCTCCTAGTTTATGCTGGGAAGACAATCATTGAATCCCCACTTGGAAGGACCACTAGAGTATTCTAGGAGGCGCAAATTAGATTTTGGTCAAATTGATCCCATGGCCGACCAACAGCCTCCTCTGCCTGGGGATCTACAGGAGGAATTCCGAAGGCAACAGGAACAAATGCAGAGAATGCAGGAGTGGTTCCAGAGAATGCAGGGCGCTCAGCCCTTGAAGGATTTTTATGATCCTTCAAATTACGGGAAACGTCCCAGCATCCAGATTCCAGCTGGCGACGTAGAAATCAGGCCCCAGGTGTTAATCCTGATCAAACATTATCATGGGCTTGGCTCTGAAGATCCGTTTCAGCATTTGGAAGACTTGACCACTTTGGTCCAGACCACTAAGGCACGAAACATGAATGAGGAGCAAATGATCATGAGGCTCTTCCCCCACTCTCTTAGGATAAGGCCAAGCATTGGTACAGGACAATAGGATGACCAATTGCAACTTGGAATGAGTTGAAATCGACCTTTCTGAAGAAATTCTTCCTAGTCGGACGTACCAATGTCTTGAGACGGGCAATCACTACCTTTATCCAGTGGCTGGGGGAGCAGTTTCATGTGCCCTAGGAGCGATTCCAGGACCTATTGTGGAGGTGTCCACACCATGAGGTGTTGAAATGGCAACTCGTGCAGATCTTCTATCATGGGTTGACTGAGCAACTCAGAAATCATTTGGATGCTTCTTGTGGAGGCAATTTCCTCAATAAAGACGCAGATAGTGCACACAATTTGTTTGAGGAAATGAGCAAGAATTCAATCAATCATGCCTCCATGGATACCTTTAACTGGTCCCAGCAGACCAGATCAAATGTCAATGAAGTCCATGACTCATTCATTTGATATGGAATTGATTTGTAAAAACTTGACAAGGTGGACTTGGTTGCTAAGAGAATGGAAGAGTGGATGGCTGGAAATTCTATAAACAACTCTCGATCCACTCAATCCCAAAATTTGGGATTCCATTCTTCGCAAGCTCCTTCTAGACGGGAGTTTGTGAATCAACTCGATGTGGCTCAACCTATGAGTCAGCATTTTTCGGAACCTCACGAGTTCCAAACTGGGGCCTTTGATCCCAGTTTCTCTGATCCTTCCCTTTCTTTCTCTCCATCCTCACCCTATGAGGATGTCTGTGCTGTACAGGAGAACGTTAGATCCAACCCCTACTCTAATGCTTATAATCAGGGTTGAAGAAACCACCCTAACTTCTCTTGGAAAAACTCGGGGAACCAGACCCAATTTTGACCCAGCAACTATGCTCCGCAACGACCAATGGGTCAGGATCATGTGTATACTCAGTTGCCTCCAAATTAGGTCAATCAGCCAGCTTGGAATGTTCATCAACCCGTAGGGTAGGTTGATTTGAACCAACAAATGGTAGAGATGCAAGGATCCATGCTTCAGCTCATGCAGCAAATGAAAACCTCGCTGGACAACTTGTAGATCGGGCTCATTGCTAACTCTCGTCAACTCGGATCTCTACCATCCCAACCCGTACCCAACCCGCGAAATATTTTGAATCCGGGCAACCAAGCCCATGGGTATGGAAATCAGAGGGACCCACACGCACATGCTCAGGTGGTTGAGCAGGGTCCCTCCTCTTCTTCTTCTTCTTCTGCAAATCAACAATTCCTGGCTAATCAAGCCCCTCCAATCTTTCCTAACCCTCCCCAAGACCCAAACTCTTATGCATCTGCAAATTCTATCACCTTGAGGAGTGGTAAGCAGACTCAGGATCCACAACCACACTGTTCTGATCTACTGAATCCTGAAGAACCTAAGGAGAGAGAGGAGAATTTTGGAGAAGAAATCAAGGCTCAGGAACCTGATTCCAAAGATCTGACTCATGTTCCTTTTCCTGAAGCCTTGATCAAATCAAAGAAGAAGTTTGTTGATAGCAATGAGGCCCTTCTGAATATCTTTAAGAATGTTGAGATCAATATCTCGCTCCTCGATGCTATCAAGCATATACTGACTTACGCGATATTTTTAAAGGATTTATGTACACAAAAGCATAAGTTGAGAGAATCTGTTTCGAGGAAGGTGGCACTCTCCGAGCAGGCTAGTTCTGTTATCCTACACCACCTCCCTCAAAAAAAGAGAAATCCAGGTGCTCCGTTGATTTCTTGTGTCATCGGAGATTACACATTTGATAGAGCACTTCTGGATTTGGGTGCATCCATCAACCTAATTCCAACTTCTCTTTACAAGTTTGGATTAGGTGAACTTCGGCTGACTTCATTAACGCTATAGTTAGCAGACCGTTCGGTCACAAATCCACGAGGCATTATTGATGATGTTATAGTTAAGGTCAAGGATTTCGATTTTCCTGTATATTTCCTTGTCCTTGACATGGATGTACCTAAAAATCTGAGGAACACGCCCATCATTTCGGGGCGCCCGTTCTTGGTTACCGCTAAGGCCAACAGTAACTATGAAAGCGGTAGCATGGAAATTGCCTTTAGGGATCAATGAATGAAATTGGATATTTTTAAGGCGATTAATAAATTTGGGGATTGTGGATTTATCGAGGAACTTGAGGAGGATAATGTAAACATTGAAACTTGTTTGATGGTTTCTTCAATTGAAAGTTCATCCTTTGATGATGAATTGGACCCACAACCCTCTATGGTAGACCTGCTATCTTCTGAAGAGGTTATTGATTTTGTTCACTCACAACCTCTTCCTCTTGTTGAGTCTTCAGCATCTTCCTTACCGTCAATCACCAACCCGCCCAAGCTTGAACTAAAACCATTGCCTGAGAATTTGAAATATCAATTTGTAGGACCTCAAAAGACTCTCCCTGTGACTATCAGTGCTAAATTAACAAAGGGGCAAGATAATAAATTGATCAAGGTCCTGAAGGAACACAAGGAGGCAATTGGTTGGACCATTCATGACCTTAGGGGGATCGAGCCATCTTACTGCAATCATAGAATATTCTTTGAAGATGGATCCCGCCCTTCTCGCCAGATGCAGAGGCGATTAAATCCAAATATGCGAGAAGTGATCAAAAAGGAAATCATTAAGTGGCTCAATGCAGAAATTATTTATCCAATCTCTGATAGTCCTTGGGTAAGTCCCGTACAGATTGTTCCTAAGAAAGTCAGGATTACCGTTGTGACTAACGAGAGAGGAGAATCTGTCACAACTCGTTCAGCTTCCTCTTGGAGGGTTTGTATTGATTACAGGAAGCTGAACACAGCCACGAAAAAGGGTGATTTTCCCCTGCCTTTCATTGATCAAATCTTGGAAAGACTAGCCGGGCAGAAGTACTTCTATCTTTTTGATGGCTACTCGGGGTACAACCAAGTTCCTATCCATCCCGAGGATCAGGAAAAAATTACTTTCACCTGTCCCTATGGAACCTTTGCTTTTCGTAGGATGCCTTTTGGTTTATGCAATGCACCTGCGACTTTTCAAAGGTGTATGTTAGCCATATTCTCTAACATGGTGGGAGAGTTTATGGAAGTCTTCATGGACAATTTCTCTATTTTTGGGGAATCATTTGACTCTTGTTTGGCTAATCTGGAAATGATTCTTAAGCGATGTATCAAAACACGATTGGTCCTTATCTAGGAAAAGAGTCATTTCATGACCCAAGAAGGCATCGTCTTGGGTCATGTAATCTCTGAATGGGGAATCGAAGTGGATAAAGCTAAGGTTGATGCTATCGCTAAACTTCCTCCTCCCACATCTGTTAAACAAATCCGATCATTTCTTGTTCATGTGGGATTCTATAGAAGATTCATCAAGGATTTCTTGAAGGTTGCTCGTCCCTTGAGCAATCTTCTCACCAAAGAAACGCCGTTTGTTTTCGACGAATCATGTCATAAGGCATTTGATTTCCTGAAAACGATAGTCACCAATGCTTCAGTGTTGCAACCACCAATTTGGACAACCCCTTTTGAGATCATGACCGACGCTTCTGATTACGCGGTCGGGGCTATCTTGGGTCAGAAAATAGATAGAAAGCCCTCTGTCATCTACTACACTAGCAAAACTTTGGATAAAGGCCAGAGGAATTACACTGTTACTGAAAAGGAATTACTAGCCGTAGTGTTCGCTTTGGAAAAATTCAGGGCTTATCTCTTAGGGTCTCATGTTATCATCTATACCGACTGCTCGGCCTTGAGACATCTCTTGGCCAAAAAGGATGCCAAGCCTTGGCTTATTCGTTGGATTCTTCTGCTTCAAGAATTTGATCTTGAAATCAAGGATAAAATCGGGGTACAAAATGTGGTGGCAGATCATTTGTCGAGACTCCTAAGTGATTTTTCTCGTCCGGACATCCCAATTGCTAACACTTTTCTTGACGAAGCTATCCTTACAGTTTCAGGTGTCCAAACCCCATGGTTTGCTGACATTGTTAACTATTTGGCCGTTGGTCAAATCCCCCAGGATTGGACCAAGCAACAATGGGATAGACTTAAATCTGAGGCCAAATACTACTTCTGGGAGGACCCTAAACTGTACCACATCGGCTCTAATCAGATTATTCGCTGATGTGTTCTGGAGAATGAATTCAACAGTATACTTGAGTTCTGCCATGCATCTGCGTGTGGTGGACATTTCTCTAGGAAAAAGATGCCTGCAAAAATTTTGCAATCTGGCTTCTATTGGCCATCTTTATTTATGGATGCCCAGGATTTCTGAAGGTCATGTTCTCGAAGTCAAGCACTTGGGAGCATAACTAAGAGAGACATGATGCCCCTAAACCCAATTCTTCCTGTTGAAATTTTTGATGTTTGGGGCATCGATTTCGTGGGACCTTTTCTCCCTTCATTTGGACATCAGTACATTCTTGGTGCTGTTGATTATGTGTCTAAATTGATTGAGGTGATTCCCACCCAAACCAATGACCACAAGGTGGTCATCAATTTTGTCAAGAAAAATATCTTAAGTAGGTTCGGGATTCCGAGGGCCATCATCAGTGACGGTGGCACTCATTTTACTAATGCCCAATTTTGAAATTTGTTGGCCAAATATGGGGTTAATCATCGAATTTCCACACCTTACCATCCCCAGACGAATGGACAAGCTGAGATCTCCAATCGGGAGATCAAGAACATTCTGCAGAAAATGGTTAGGCCTGATCGCAAGGACTGGACTCAAAAGCTTGAGGATGTTCTTTGGGCCTACCGTAAGGCGTATAAAATGCCCATCGGCATGTCTCCACTTCGTATGGTGTATGGAAAGGTGTGCCATCTACCGGTAGAGATTGAACACAAGGCATTCTAGGCGATCAAACAATGCAATTTAGATCTGAATTTAGTTGGGAAGACCAAGAAACTCCAACTATCTAAGTTGGAAGAGCTTAGAAATGATGCATACGAGAATGCCAAGATCTACAAGTCTAGGACCAAAGCTCTACATGATCAATTGATTTCCCGCAAGAGCTTTGAGCTGAACCAGAAGGTCTGGTTATTCGATTCTCGACTTAAGCTCTTTCCTGGCAAACTTAGATCTAAATGGAATGGCCCATTCATTATTGACCAGATTTTTCCAAATGGAGCCGTTCAGATTTCTGACCCAAAGATGGGTAACACATTTAAAGTCAATGGTCAATGTCTGAAGCCTATTATTGATTGTACTCTTCCAGAACCCATCTCAGACATGGTTGCTCTAGTCATATTGTGACTTCTTTGGCTGGACTTTGCCTAGCTAATGGCATTAAACTCAGCAGTTGTACATATGACACAAAGCTGACACGAGCTTCATATTCAGGTGACATCTTTCATACTCTACCCTTTCTTTCATGTCTCTTTCTCAATGTGGACATTGCATCAGCAAGGCATGGGGGGGTGGATTCATTTTTGAATCATTTTGTCAACTTTGTGAAATTCCTATAAATTATATTTCTCTTCTTATTTATACATAAAAAAAAATTTGAATTAGGAAGGAATATTTGGACATTAGGACTTTTCAATCTTGGGAAATATTACATTAGGATCTGAACACAAAGACCCTTCAGGTCTTCAGACTTAATTAGCCTGTGTATTCACTAAAATGTGGATTTATTTTTTGAGTCCTCGCCAACCTTAATTCTATTTTAATTCGAGTAAATAAGTTTGGGTGATAAGTATACGACTTATCAACCCACCCTTTGATTTGAGGGAACTTTGAGTCTTAAGCATCTACACACTTTCTTTTCACTAACTCGTTATTCGACGATTTTAATGGAAATTGGGTAGCTAATGAACCTTCTAGGGTGATATGGCTGGCAAGTTATCATGGGTAATAGCCCATAGGTAGGTTGTCCAGAGCCCAGTCACTGGATCATTCTCTTCTTGCTGCCTTTAGGTAAATCTTAGACTAGGGAAGCCACCTACTTAATGAAAAAAAGAAAAAAAAGAAACAGAAAGGTAAAAAGAAAAGAAAAATAAAAGGTGAAAAGAAAAAAGAAAATGAAAGAAAACAAAAGACATAAGCCACACCTCGCTGCACAAGTATGATTGGTAAGTTGTCGGTGGTAACAGCTCATCGATCGATTGCCCAAAACCCAGCTCAATAAATGCACTGAAAATTCCCAAAACACTTAGGAAGAAGCGGAGTAGAATAAATCGGGGAGATATACACTGGATTCACCCTTGTGTTGACCCCATAAAAATAAACGTAGGGAGAAAGCTACCGGTTGTAAAGATACACTTTTAAGAAGAATTCTCTTTTTAAGGTCACCTAGAGGTGTAAAAATCAGAAGTCCGTTTTAACTGCCGATCAACGAGTCTATCACATTCACAATAAGATGCTTAGAACTTAGTGTTCTCATCAAATCTTGAGTGAGTTGAATGGCCGTAGAAAGCAACTCTTAAACCCTAAAACTTGAAAATCCAAAAAATATATATATAAAAAAGAAGAAAAAGAAAAAGAAAATTTTCTTTGAATAAGGTGAGGGCTTGAGGCGGTCTGCATTTTGGTAGATACCCGAGCACTGTTGTGTCTTTGAAAGTTCAGATCCTATGTAAAAATTTTCTTAATGTTGAAAATAACTTATGCTT
This sequence comes from Thalassia testudinum, assembly GCA_037157565.1. Taxonomy (NCBI): domain Eukaryota; kingdom Viridiplantae; phylum Streptophyta; class Magnoliopsida; order Alismatales; family Hydrocharitaceae; genus Thalassia; species Thalassia testudinum. Next base: position 85,224,222 of record JAZHRO010000056.1, on the reverse strand, counting down.
AAATAATCCAGCCTAATTCTTTTATAAATAGCATATAGTTTTTTCTAGGGACTAGCAAAAGATAGGCATGGGGGTGTGATGTAAACATATTTATATTACATAAGATATCTATTTATGCATGTTCTTAAGCATAGAATTGCATTACATATTATAAATATTGCATAGCATGCATCATCTTGCATTTAGATTAGTTTGAACAAAATGGAGGTTAATTGTCTCCTTTTATGATCAGGGACGAGGCAAATTTTTATTGGGGCCTCGGATCGAAGATCCAACTGTATAGATTCGATCAGGGCAACGATTGGAGTTCAACGAATCCAAGATCGCCCTAATCAGACATCTGTGGCATCAGATACAAATCGAGGAACCCTAGAAGATCAAGGGCCAAGATGGTGTGAATCTGCACTTTAGATGACAAATCCAACCGCACAGATGGATTGACGATCGTAGCCTAACGACACGAAAATTGACTCAATCAGACACTCGTTGCACCAACTACATCATCCAGAAGATGGACGGCCAAGATGGCACCACGTGGCGCCATCTCGGCCTCCCAAATGACCGCCCTCAACTTTTGAAGCTACTAGCGCCCACGCATCTCTGCCGTTGGATGAAGATCCAATGGCTGAGAATGGATCCCAACCGGCGCTCTTAAACTCTGAAGGATCACTTGGTGACGAAGCCTGACCGTTAGATCTTAATCCAATGATCCTGATTGCGCATGCAGATATCACTCCGCCTACCCATCCACGTGCATAGTGCAGTCGATAGAGCGTTAGCTTGTGGATGGGCGCGGGTTCGAGCCGCAAGGAGAAGGCGAGGGGAGCGTGGGCGAGCAGGTGTAACGACTGCTTGATCACGATCGAGTGGCTGCGAGTGCCCGATAGCGCCCACGCGCTATCGCACGCTCGTGCGGACATGGGATTTCACACAGGCATTGTAGCTTGAGGAGGCGCAGCGAGGATGCATCTCAGTCGTTCGATCTCATGATCGAACGGTCGAGATTTCAAGATCGTGGGAGAGCGTTGCACCTTGAGGAGATGAGCGAGCGCTCGCGCTACCCCCACTATGCCCACGTTCAGACCTTTAGTGATAGATTCATCCGTCACTAAAGGTCCTGAATTAATGATTTTTAATTTAAAAGGACCAATTTGCCCTCACTCCTTGCAACTATAAAAGGAGACCCCCTCCATATGAAATTCTCATCCCTTGCTTCTCTTCTCTCCCTCTCCAAAGCTCAAGAGAAGCTTGTCCCACACTCGGGATGCTCCTCGAGAGATAAAGTCAAATTTTCACCCTCATTTCGGAAGCGAATCCTACGACGACGATGACGTGCTGCCTCGTTCTCATTCCTCCTACCTCGACCTCCTTCCTGCTTCGTCCTCCTTCTTCCAGGCGGCATCTCGTCCAGCTTGTCCTCCAAGCGATCATCGAGGAGGATAACTTCTCTCTCCCATTCCTCTTTTCAGCTTTCTAGAGTAGAATTTTCCTGCTTTCTAGTGTAATAGATTTCCTACTTTCTAGTGTAATTTTCCTCTGGTTTTATTGTATAAACATTTTGGAATATTAAGTGCATGTTTTCTCTCTCTCTCTCATTTATTCTGATTGTTAATATTACTTCATTGTAATTATGTTGCTTCGTTTTTCAACAAAAACTCGAAAAAAATTTAATTACGAATATAGATCGACGTACCCTCCCTGAGTTCAACCCAGGATTTCTATTCCAGTACAAATTTTATTTGTTGAACACAAGTTCTTTACTTTCAAACTACAACGACAGGTTTTTCAAAACCAAATACGATAGCATAGTAACTTGTAGCTTCAACAGATGTCCATTATGAGGACTCTCTAGATGAACCTACTTTTGAATCCTTTCTAGAGGAGCCCTCAACACACATAGTTCTCAAAGAAGCCACCTCTTCAAATCCATATACAGAACCTTTTCGAATCCGAACCCAACCTCGACCCGCAATCAAAATCAACTTCTACTATGATTCTCCTCTCAATGATCTGGTTGCATATGATTCTCCTCCATCTTTTGATCGGGTTTCGGACTTTGATCATACTACTAATCACGTCCCATCCGTAGGGATCTGACATCCTCCACAAATCCATTTTCTTTTAAGGATCCCTACTCTGATCAGGCTGAATCGAATCAGCCAAACCCTAGATCTTCAGTTCCATATCTACTTGAGGCTCACAGCATCTAGTGGGCTCCGTATCTCTTGATCCACATCCATCAACCCACCAGATTGATTGGGTTTGGGTAGCATCATCAGCCTGTTGATCTAAACAAGCACCTGGTTGGACCAACCAGGCTATTGATCAAGGTGCTTGTTTTACAAAATTCATCTGATTTGACCACTCCTCCATGACCATCTTCTACTTGATTGAAGGCATTAAATTTAACGCTTAACGGGAGGCAACCCGTCATTTCGAAAACCAGAGACCCTTCTGATTATCTTTTTGAGCTTCACGTCTACTGGACTCTGAGTTCAATTTTAGAATAGTCAATTCCACCTTTGGTATATGTACTAGAGCTTGAAATCATCCGCAATAGTCATCCCATCCCATTTACCCACCCTTTTCACCCTGTTCTTGTAGAATCCTACTAGGAGGGGGTGAGATCAGCGTGACGTAAAAAATGTGGAAATAAATATAAACAATCTCACAAATAAGCAATCACACAAGTACACAAGTATTTTTAGGTGGAAACCCAAACTGGGTGAAAACCACCACCAAACCCTCTCGAGTTAGGATTTTTCGATCAACCAAGTTGATCAAAATCTACTAAACGAATCACTTTAAACGAGGGTGATTCAACCTCAATTACAACCACGCTACTTAAACGAGGGTAGCGTACCTCAACCCCTTCTCTCCGTGAGAAGGATTTTGTCTCGTGAAGGAGACGAGAATTCGCAAAGCGAATACCCAACCAAATAACAAAGATAAAATAAACAAGTAATCCTATAGAGCCAACAAAGTAATTTTTAACCTAAGCTTCTATAGGAATTAGGATGCTTCCCTTTGAAAGGAGTGCGTCGACGACGTGGATGCGTGAGCCACACGATGGCGCAACTTCGCTCTCGTGAACTACGGCGGGAGAGTGGGTGCGCGAAGGCTTGATGCTCTCAAGATGTAGAACTTGAGCTTGGAGAGCAAGAGAGTCTTTTTGGACACAAAAGAGTGTGAAAGTGTGTAGCTAGGTGTCTCTTGGTTTTTCTTAGTGTGTATCTTGTGTATCTAGGTGTGTAAAGGCTCCCCTCTATTTATAGAGGCCTTAGGAAGGCTTTGGAAGGCTTAGAAAAGCTTCCATAGCCGTTGGGTACAAAGCCCAAGTGAATCAGCCTGAAATCAGGAACAATCATTGCACGGACAGGCTTATCAGACGTCTAATTATGTCATCAGACGTCTGGAAGTTCAATTTAAGACGTCTGATTTCAAGGTCAGACGTCTGATTTTGGGCGGGTCTCTTCCTGACTTGAATCAGATCTAAATAGGGTTTTTGTGCAAGTCCATCAGACGACATACAGGACATCTGGCACTATGTTTGGACGCCTGGAAACCTACTTTTTTGTGGGAATGGATTTGCAACGGCTAGAAAATCTCTGAGAAGAGATTTTCGGGTCAGTCGAGGCAAAACGGTCAATTATCAGACATCTGGAAGGGCTTAAGGACGTCTGATAAGGCTCTAACGGTTATATCCTTGAGTGTATGTCAAGAGAGCCAACGGTCCACTAATTAGACGTCTGGCAAAGTCATTAGACGTCTCCTAAGACGTCTGGTCTAAGGTCTGGACATCTGATTTCATCAGACAGAGCACTAGGTCCAGCCTAATAGTTATCAGACGTCTGAAACAACAGTCAGACGTCTTAAAATACTTTATCAGACGTCTGATTTTGGAATTAGACGTCTGGATACTCTGTTTGAACCCTATATTGGTTTTCTAAGTATTCTATAGAAAACCTAAGTATCCTAGGGTTGTGCGGGTGTTCCTAGGACTACTGTTAGGGTACTTTGAGGCTCTTTAACATGATGTTCTAAGGAAATAGAAAGAGCAAGCAAATAAAGATAAAAGATACATGAAAGGTTTAAACAAAAATCTATCCTATTCTTCCTGACATTCCATCTTCAATCTATCGCTCCTCGCGAATCTCTTCTGTTCTCCATCAAGCTCCTCCAATCCGTCCTGGATGCGAGCTCGAACTCCGTCTAGTCACGTCTACATTTGCAATTGACCTGAAATCTAGGACTCAAAGTGCAAATGTTAAATGACACGTGTTTTGTTATCATCAAAACAAATGATCGTGGTGCTCTAGCACCAACAGTTCTAACCCATGAACCCAAGTTGACTTCATACCCTCCAATTTACAATGACATTGCAAAATTAAGGCATGGGGGGGTGTTAAATTGCAAACACATAAAAATTCAAGTTTCTGAAGGGTTCTTACAAAAAATTACTCATTCAAAAAATCAAAAAAAATAAAAAAATTGAAAAAGAACAAAAAAATGGAGAAAGGGGAGGACATTTTTATGAGCTTAATTGCTTATCATTTTTAAGGAGGAAATAAGGAGGTGATTTAGATGTCAAAATGAAGCACAATTTGAACCAAAAATAGGATAGTCATTAGTAAATGATTATGGAATATACTTAAGTTCTTGACCAATTCAAAAGGAAAAAATTAAGTCTTAGAATAACAAAGAGATAAAGAGATTAGTATAAGTGCTGATCTTAGGCCTCCTGGGCTTGTTTTAGGGCTAAAAATTCAAGTATCCGTTAAGATCTAGATAATCCTCATGAGGTTGAGGAAAATGCAAAGCTTATGTATTAGGTCTAAGGCATAGGGATTATTTAGTCTCGTTAACTGACCTCTGGTTTGCGGGACTCAGTAACCTAAGCACCTTAATCCACACACAAGTCTGGTTCAGTGTGCTTAAAAATCAAAATCATGCAAAAGTGTTTATTCTGTTATGAAAAAGCTACCTAGATTAGGAGCGGCTTATTAACACAAGTTGATTTGGACGAGTTCCTGATGCAAAGAGGCGGGAAATTCCCCTCGAAGATGTGCAATAACATACCGTCTCCTCAGTGCTTGTCTCCTATGATATCTAAATATCCTACCGGGAGCATGTAAGCACCATATGCTAGTTCAGGTGCCATGGGTGGGTGTTATTCGCTCTGAATCAGGTTTTAAAATCAATGCATTGCAGTATAGTTCAAATCAGTGAGAAAAGCAAATAGAATTTATAACTCGAATATCAAAAATGAAGTCTGAGGTCGAACACAGGGAGCAAATAGGAATTCACACACTAATCTTAAATAATATGTAACTGAGCACAAGAACTTAAACCAAATAATGATATTCAATAAATACTAATCTGTCACATTAGATATTCAATGAATTCCTATGTATCTTGAGACAATAAAAAAAAATAGAGAAGCTAAAACAATGGTGATTTAAATCACCAATTATTCTCTAAGCATATATATCTCAACAGTAATTCTAAATCAATCGTTCACAGTATTAAGCCTCAAATCAGACGTTGGGTCAGATGACCAGACGACTTAACCAACAAGTCCTACAGTGCTAGGGAAGCACTGTTCTTCTTCTTCCTCTTCTCTTCTTCTTCCTTTCCTTGGCTTCCTTCTTCAGTTGCTCTCCTCCTTCCTTCTCTTCTCTCACAAGCCTTCTTCCTTCTCCTTCTTCTTTCTTCTTCACGCACAGAGGGAGGCAATCCGTCCTACGACTAAGTGTCATAGAGAGCAAAGTCCCCTGCACCTGCTTGCTCTTTCTCTCTCTCTGGGATCTGCCCTCCCAGGGCCATAGTCCGGGTTATCAGGCATTCGGGTAGAGTACACTTGGGACCAGGGCTTCCGGTCGTGAATGGCAGCCGAGGTGTGTATGGGGCTTAGGCGAGTATACAGGTCAGTGCCAGGCCCACGGGTTAGGTTTCGCGGGTGAGGAATGCATGGGTAAGGAGGACCTCACCCTCTTGGTTGGAGGCGACAAGCCCCAATCACAAAAATAATTTATGCTACTTCGTCTTGTTGCCTGCTTTCGAGGTAGGACTAAAGTCCCACCCTTTCCTCGCACAACGTAGTAGCAGAGTCCTTCCAATTAGTGGTGGTGTTGCTACTGGAATCCTTAATTGAGGACCTGGACACGTACATGGGACGAATTCGCGTAGCCTGAAGCAAGCGCCTGGAGTGAATGCGTCTTGGAGCAATCTTGAAGCCTTGCTCGAATCTACGGCAATGGCTGTGAAGGACCTGCTACATGAAAACATAAGAATGGGCTTTTGGCCCTGTTAGAAACATTCGGCAGGATTGCCGTGAGACGGCGAATGTGGTGGTGGGTGCAGCGTGGAGTGAGAGTGGCTGAGGTGACCGGACGGTGAGGGAGTTGGTGCGCGATGATGGATTTGTTCGGTGTAGCGGCTGGGTGCGTAATAGGGCAAAATAGGATGGGGGTTTTGCAGAGGGCGGTGTGGCAAAGGTTGTGAGGTGGTTGGCGAGGTGGATGGAGTTGTGTAGTAGTGGAACCGCCTCATCGGAGGAGAGGTCAGAGACGGAGAAGATAGGGATGAGCGACGTAGTCGAGGGCTTGTTTTTTGGGGTTTTTGGGTATAAAATTAACCTAGGGATCTAAACTAACTATTCTAACCTAACCTAATCAGACGAAAGGGGGAGAATGGCATTGGTGTTGGTAGGCCGACGCTGGGGAAGATGAAACTCCGGTAGAGGGGGATGACAAGGGGAGTTGAGGATGCCCGCTGGTATGGGGTGGCACGGAGGAAGGTGAGGAAGACTAATCTGCCACTGGTATTGTGGTCACACGATCAGAGGAGTCGGAGGGAGTTGCCAGAGCTCGAGGAGCTATTCGATCGGATGAAGAAAGAGGATATTGGGGATTCTCCATCTAAAATCGAGTCTCGGGAACTCGACGAGGTCTGAGGGTCCTTTTATAGGGGTCTAGAGGTTGATTTGAGCTTGGGAAGCAAGCTTCCTATGCTTGGAATGTCGCTGGAGTTGGAATTCTCTAGGATACCCTAATCTCTCATGCGTTCGCATGAGAGATTGGGAAGGTTTTGGGGCCCATGGACGGATTCAATGGAAAGTGAACTCCTCAAGGAATCTCCCTTCCAATTTTGGAAGGGATTGATTGATCAGAGAAGTTCTTTTCAATCAAAGGTCACCGAAGTTGTAGGAGTAGGATTTCATGGTGGTAAGGACCTATTTGTGAAGAGGATAGCAAAGTTGGGGAGCTATTTGTAAGAAATTCAAAAGGCTAAGTATCTGAATGAGATAAAAGATTTTGACTAGACCAAAATGCAAACTTGGTCAAGATGATCTCAGATTGGGTCCAAAAGTTAGATTTAGGTTTTGACCTCGTTTGATTAGGTAATTTATGCAAAAACCAAAATTAGGGCAAATGTCAGTCTGAGACTCTGTTTTGGGTCAAGACAGGTTCTGATGGTCAAATTAAATGTACCAAACCCTAGAGAATATTTTTATATGAATTTTAGAGGGTTTAGGTGAATTTTATTCTGAGCAGAACCTCAATTAATTAAGCGGGTCTGTTTTTAGGATTTCAGAAGTCATTTAATTCCTAAAATGCATGAAAACCCATTTTTGTCTGTATTAAAACACTTATTAAACTCTTAAGACCATTTGACCTTTGTTCCATCTTGAGAGAACCTGCGGTTATTCTATTTTTGTGATAGAAATGTAAATTTGTAAACCTAACCCTGTAATCTTATTTTCTTCTCAAAAAGGATTTGCAATGAATTATGGCCTTTTGATGGTTATGTAGGAGCATTTACTGACTTAATCAAATCAAATTGAGCTAGTTATGACTCGTGATGGTTCCCATCATACCCCCATGCCTAGCTTTTGCTAGTCCCTTAGCAAAATCTCATGGAATCAACTTAAATTCTAGACCATGTGCCTTTTCATGCTCAAAACTCTAATGTGTGCTTTCTTTTGTAGATTAGGTCAGAATGCCAATAGTAGGCCTAGAGGTACTCAAGTACCAACCAACATCCTGACCAGCTCTAGCATTAGTTTGCCGTAAAGGTTTCTAAGGCCCATAGGAATTTACCTAAGGTTTGTTGAACACCGCGGTTAAAGCACCCATGCTTAAAACATGTTTAGTCCCGGTTCAGTTTGCAGTGCATTTTTGTAAAAGAGAGAGACAGAAGATTTTTTTATTTTTGGAGAGTTTTCTCTCTTTTCTTTCTTTATTTCTAGCTTCAAATTGGCTTTACAGCATGGTCTGTATCGGATTCCTAGCTCCCACCATCAATCCTCGCAGGGTCCCTGACAATAGATGCTTCGAGATAGCACCACCCATGGCAACCCTCAGAACCCTAGCTTTCGCCACTTCGAGATAGTGCTGGCTGATTAACCCATATTTGTGGGCTATTTAAGTATTTAAGTGCCTAGACATTAGGTTAATTTTAACATTTAGATAGAATACATTAGGATGTATATAAATTAATTCATATTTATAGCTTAATTGCATAATTCATTCATTGCATGCATTTAGAATTAACTTAGAATTGCATGCATTTGATTAGTTAATCAATTAGGTGAATTACTTGCATTATTTTAATTTAACATAGAAGTTAAGGGTTTGTGCATAAATAAACATAATATTTTATTATTTTCTTATTCTCTTCCTCCACAAGTAACAGCTACTTATCTTCCTTGCATACCCATAAACGCACAGCTGCAGGCATTCATTTGCCATGAAGAGGATCAGATCCCGCCTCTTTGTTTTCAAATTCATCACCTGCAGTTACAAAGGGAGGAGGAGATGACCATGCACAGGCAAGCCATCATCCCACTTCACCACCGTGTAAAGCTCAGAGCTCATCCATTCCACACTATGGGCCTCTACCGTGGTGAGAGCTTCGCTACTGTGGACGTGTGGGGTGACAGCCCGCACCATCGTCTGTAGAGCCTCGCACCACCGTGCTTCATCATTGCCGTCACAGTGCCTCAACGTCCACCAACTTCACCACCGTGTGTCCGCCACTATTCATCTTCTTCATTCTTCCTCTTCCTCTATTTCAACCCACCAAACCCAACATAACTCATCACCTCCAATGCCAACAGACCCACCCGCCATCACCCTCTCCTTGTGCGTGTGACACGCCTCTCTGCATGTACAGTAGCAACGAGCAGCCCCAACCAACCCCCCAGTGCGCACTTCCTTGTTGCACCCCCTCGCTGCGCCTCTACCTGCTTGAGCAGCTTCTCACGCACACGCACAGCCTGCGCGACCAACGCATCGCCCACACACATCTCCAGCGTGCACTGCCCTCCAGCTCCACCACTTATAGGCATGCATCACATTGTTTATCGAAAAGAGAGATCGATGTTTAAATAGTCGCGTTGCAGTATAGTCGAAATCGCTTTGAAAACAAATACAATTTTATTACTCGAAAAGATTCCGAGGTCGAACACAGGGAGCAAATGGAATTCACACACTAAGCTTAGCAATTAATGTAAATTGAACACATAATATTACTCAAAAGCTAATTAGGAATGTAGAGCATGAGTATAGGAAGAGTAAAAGGAGTTTTAAACAAAATAATGGTGATTTGAATCACCAATTATAAGTCTAATACATAGAATAGTTATTCAAATTGACTAAAATGGAATAGGAATTTAGACGTCCGATTGTAACGTCTGATTTTACAATCAGACGTCTTAAATGTCTTGTGCTATAGTATTCTTCCTTCTTTCCTTCTTCTGATTTCTCTTCTTCCTTTGGCGTCTTCTCTTTTGCTTCTTCTTTCCTTAGCATTTTTTGTCTTCTCCTTCCTTCTTCTTCTTCCTTCTTCTTCTCTTTCTCTGCCTTTTGCCTTTGGCCTTCTCTGAGGTCCTTCTCTTTCTCTTCTTCTCATCTTCTGCCTGACCTCCTCTTCTTCCTCTAAATTGGATAAGTGTTGGAGCCAATCCTCTCAGAGCAAAAACCCCCTACCCCCGCATAGCTCTCCTCTCTCTTTCTCTCTTTCTATTTTAGTCTCTCTCTCCCAGAGCCACAACCGATCGAGTAATCGGACCTATCACATACTCGGGTCTAGGCTCACCAGCGTGTGTGGTGAGCAAGGAGTGAAGTCACGCGGGTAGTCGGGTCGATCAGGTCTTCAGGGGCAATATCGCGGACAAGTCCGGTGAAGGGGGGAGGAGGACCTCACCCTCAGTGTTGGAGGTGAATAGCCCTCTTCACTTTTTCACTTTATGCAGCTAAAAGCATCCCTTCGTTTCCGATGTGGGACTAAATGTCCCACCTTCCTTCCGTGCAAACAGCAGCAGGGTGTGTGGCCGAATTGGCAAGGCTGCGATTGCTGGAGCCCCTACGTGAAGACTTGGATGCATGTGGGCTTCTATTCCATGTAGCCTGGAGATAGCCCTAGGGTGTAATAGGACCTGGAGCAACAACAAGCAAGCTCGAAGCTTTGGTAGCAATGGAGGCCATTGACCTGCTACCTGAAATCAAGAACATGGGCCTAATGACCACATCAGAATGCTCAGCAGGGTCGCCGTGGCACAGCGAATTTGACGATGGCCATGTCATGGAGCGAGGGTAGCTGTGGTGCCGTGCCTAGGGCGTATTGTGTGCATGTGAGTGGCTGTGTTCGGTGAGGTGTTTGGGTGGTCGATGGAGTGATTGGAGTAAGGGTAAATGATCAGGGAGGTGCGGTGGAGGATGTAGGGTGGTCGGTGAGGTGGATGGAGGTGCGTAGCGATGGGAGCACCTCGTTGGAGGAGTTGCCGGAGATGGAGGAAGTGAAGGTGTTTGGGGGCGTCGGTGGTCGATTTTGGGAAATAGAGAGAGGGGGAGAAAGTAGGGAATATAGGGAGTCTAAAAACCTACTTCTAAGGGATGAAAGGGAAAGGAATCCCACACCGGTATGGTTGTCAGACATGGGGAAGATGAACCTCCATAGAAGAGGCGGTGGTGAAGATGGTGTAGGAACATCGTCGGTGGGTATTGCTCGACGTGGAGGACGGTGGTGGAGATAACCTGGCCACTGGTATTGTGGTTGGGCGACGAGAGAGCTAGGGAGAAGCTGCCGGAGCTTGCGGAGGGTTGCGACCGGAGGGGAGAGAGAGGAATGTGAGGGATTCCGACTCAAATTCAAGCTGAGGAGATGGTTGGTCCCTGGGGAGTCTTTAAATAGGGATCTAAGAAGGTTTTGTGCTTGGAAGCCAAGCTTCCAAGCAAGGAATGCTTCGTCGGAGATGGAAACTTCAAGAGACCCAAATCTCTCATGCATTCGCATGAGAGATTGGGAAAGAATCAGGGCGTGTGGACGGGTTCATACTGGAGGGAATTTCTCAAAGAATCTCCCTTCCAATTTTGGAGGAGATTCTACAAGCAATCAAAGAGAAATATCCTTTCAAAGGTCGTTGAAATAGGATTCCTCCGCGATAATGGCGGAGGGACCTATTTGTGAAGATGACAAAGAAGTTAGGGGGTTGTTCGCAAGGGTTTTTGAAAGTTATGGGTAGAAATGTAATTAGATAGAACCTTTTTGCAAACTAGGTCAAGATGAATTTCCCTTAAGTTCAAATTTTGGTACAAATCTAATTTGGATCTAAGGAATCCAATGGTGAAGTTGAATTTTAGTTTTGATGCCATTTGACTAGGTAATTTATGCAAAAACCTAAATTAGGGTAAATATCTGTTTGAGACCCCATTCTAGGTCAAGATGGGTTCTAATGGCCAGATTGAAGGTACTAAACCCTCAAGAATATTTTTATATGATTTTTAGAGGGTTTAAGTGAATTTTATCCTGACCAGAACCTTGGTTAATTAAGTGGGTATGTTTTTAGGGTTTCAAAAGTCATTTAATTCCCAGAACATACACAAACCCTTTTCTGTAAAATCCAACCCACTTGTTATCTTATTAAGACCATTTGACCTTTGTTTAGCCCTTAAGAAAGCCCATGGTTGTACTGCATTGATAAAATTACAATTTTAACCTTAGTTTCCTATTTTTCTCTCAGAAAGGTTATGTAGTGAATTATGACCTTCAGTTGGTTATGTAAGAGCATTTATTCTCTTGATTGGGTCAAAATGAGCTAGTTAGGGCTCATGATGGTGTTCCTATCACACGCTCAGCGACCCTCCCTCGCCATCTTCGTACAACCACCACCTACAGTAGAGCCATTCCACGCGCACTGCTCGTGTACATCCCCCAGTGCGCATGCCCTTGTTGTGCCTCCGCCATGCTCGCAGTAGCAGCCACCCACTGCGTGCCTGCATGTCCTCCACTCCCCTTCGCCTTCAGCAGCACTGTGCGTCGAGTTGTTGCACAGCAGTAGCAACCGGCCATTGCCGACAAGCTCCTCCTCTTCGACCGGCGAGCTTCGGCCGTCCTTCATCATGCAACCACTGCCATCAGGTTCTTCTCCGCATCCTCGACCTTCTCCCAGAGCATCTCCAGCTGCAGAGCTTCCTCCAATGCACAACGAAGAGAGAGGATTTTTCCTCTATTTCCACACGTATTAGCTTTTACATTCATTGCCATTGCTGACTATTTTGGATTTTTAGATAATAATATTTTATTATGTTGATTTTATGAGCATCTCCCTCTTGTTCTTCATAATCACAATATCAGCATGATAATGTCTTATTATCTCAATTGAGAAGCGATTTTGATCCGATTTCTTGACGAAATTAATCGTGAACATCTATTTTTAACCTGTGCGAGTTTAAATAGGCCATTGCCTCGTAGTGGATACGACCCACTCTCTTTTGAGTGGTTTAATTTTAATTCTGATTATTTTGATTAGTCGATTTTCCACCACATCGAAATGCAATGACAAATCATCGTAATCATCATTTTCGAAAGTGAAAATCGACACGTCACCGCCCATGGTGTTCTGTAGCTAAATTCAGGCCCTGGCAATCGACATTTCAAGATAATCCCACCCATGGCACCTGAACCAGCACAAGGTGCTTACATTCCCTCGGTAGGATATTTAGATATCCTAGGAGACAAGCACCGAGGAGACAGTATGTTATTATGCATCTTCAAGGGAAATTTCCTACCTCCCTACGTCGGGAACTCTTCCAAATCAACTTTTGTTAATCAACCGCTCCTAATCTAGGTAGCTTTTTCAGAACAGAATTAACGCATTTGTGTGATTTTGATAATTAAGTGCACTGAACCAGACTGTGTGTGCATTGGGGTGCTTAGGTTACCGAGTCCTGCAAACTAGAGGTCAGTTAACGAGGTCAAATAATCCCTAAGCCTTAAACCTAATACTTAAGCTTTGCATTTTCCCCAAACTCTTGAGGATTATCCAGATCTTAATGAATACTTGAATTTTAGGCCTAAACACAAGCCCAAGAGGCCTAAGATCAGCATTCATACTAATCTCTTTTATCTTTTAGCACTTTTATTTCTTTGTTTTGATTTGGTCTAGAACTAAGTAGATTCCTTAATCTTTTACTAATGACTATCTCTTTTTATTTCAAATTGTTGTTCCTTTTTGTCATTTAAATCATCTCCCCTTTTTTTCGCCTCAAGAATGGTATGTAATTAATTCACTCAAAATTTCCTCCCTTCTCCATTTTTTGTTTCTTTATTATTTTTTTTTGGTTTTTTTGAATATATATATTTTTGTGAGAATCCTTCAGAACTGTTAATTTTTGTGTGTTTGCACTTTAACAACCCTCCATGCCTAAGTTTTGTAATGTCCTCATTGTAAACGGAGGGTATGAAGCAGTTAGGATTCAGGGATTAGAACAAGATTATCTGGTGGGCGAATGAGTTGAGATGACAGTTGTGGATGATTTCAAGCTCTGATACGTGTACCAGAGGTGGGATCGACTAATCTAAAATTGAACTCAGAGTGCAATAGATGTGAAGTACAGAAAGGATAATTAGACGGATCTCAGGATTTTTGGATGATGGGTTGCCACCTATTAAGTGCTAAATTTAATGCCTTCAGCTGAGCAGAACATGGTATGGAGAAGGAGTGGTCAAATCAGATGAATTTTGTAGAATAAGCACCTTGATCAAGCACCTGGTTGGTCCAACCAGGTGCTTGTTCAGATCAGTAGGATGATGATGCAGCCCAAACCCAATCAATTTGGTGGGTTGATAGATGTGGATCAAGAGATGTGGTGCCTACCAGATACTGTGGAGCTCAAAAGGATGTGGAAGTGTATAGCTAAGGTTTGGCTGAGTCAAATCAGCCAGGTCAGAGTAGGGATCCTCAAATGAAAATGAATCAGTGGAGGATGTAGGAACCCTACGAAAATGATCAGAGAAGGATGGATCGTGATTTGTAGTTTGATCGATGTTCGAAACCCAACAAAGATGTGGAGGAGAATCATGTGCAACCAGCTCATTCAGAGGACAATTAGAGTAGAAATTGAGTCCGGTTGCAGGTCAGGGTTGAGAACGAGTTTGGGTAGGTTTTGCATATGTTGTGGAAGAGGTGGCTTCAAGAATAATTGTGTGTGAGGGCTCCTCTAGGAAGGTTTCAAAGGTGGGTTCATTTAGAGAGTCCTCATAGTAGCCATCAAAATCAAAGGTAAATGCCTGAAGAGTGTTTATAGGATCAAGGAAATCTGAGTCAAGAAAAGATTCGAACTTTGGGTTGTAGACACTCTCGGCATTTTTTGTTTCTGATTCTTGAGGATCAAAAAGAAATGATTCCATCTCAATGGAACTTAATTTTGAATCAATGATCTCGAGATCAGGGACCTCAGGGTCAGAATCGAAGAATGGATCATGTATGCTGAGGTCGTAGATTGGCTCATAGTCGTCCGGAAACAATGGTTCTCCGAAATTAGAGTAAGATTCGAAATTGTCGGAGAACATGTGAGAATCAAGTTCTGAATCTGATTTGAGACTAGTGGTTCAACCATAGAATAAATCAAAAGTTGTAGACTTAGCAACATGACTTGGGTCTAGCCTATTCTTAGATTTTGAGCTCAAAAAGGTGTCCCTATTAGGCATGGGCTCGGGTTCTTGCCTTGTATGGAAGACCCAATCAAAACCCAACTCTTCCAACTCCTTGATTTCTGTATCATAGATTAGCATGACTCCTAAAAAATCCATCTGTATCTCTGAGGAGGTTGGAGAGGTGCACTCATCAAATACGGGCCCTGAATCATAATCCAGATTCGAAATCTGATTTGTTTTGCACGGAGCCTCATAATCATCCTAAGAAAGCTCAGATGTAGATTCTAGGTCAAGGGTGTGGGTTGGATCACTAGGATCTAGATTGGGCTCTACAGGGAATTCAGAATTTTTCTCGAGAGTCACCTTATCAGAATAAGGGATGAAATTTACACCTGACGAGTCGATTCTTCGCTTTTAAAGTCGTTTGTCACATAAAATGACGCGTCATTTGTAGTTTTATGTGGTGGAAAAATTGACTAACCAATAATTAAAATAACCACTCGCAGAAGAGTGGGTTGTGTCCACAGGGAGGCAATGACATATTTAAACTCGCATCGATTAAAAACATATGTTCACAGCTAGTTTCGACAAGAATCGAGCCAAATCTACCTTCAGATTAAGAAAACATCAAGAGAACATGCTGAAATGGCAATTTTGCATAACTAAAGGATATATTTTGCAATGCAGCTTAATAAAATAATAATAAAAGTTGAAAGTGGCATAGAATGTAAATATTAATAGAGGCTTTTACTATAGCAAAACATGGGAACTTCTTCCCCTTGTCCGTGCGCGAGGAGGGAATGGCTGGAGGTGTGAAGCTCGGAGGAGGATCTTTAGACCGAGGGCTCCGTGATGGCGGTCATGGTGAAGTGCGAGGTGCCCCGAGGTGGCCGGACGGAGGTACGGTGGTGGTGGGTTCTGGTGGCTGCTGAAGGTGGTTCACGCATTGAACGCGCAAGCTGTGCGGACGTGCGCTGGTGCAGCTGAGCTCGGCCTGCTGCTGCTGCTGCGTGCTGCAGGCCGCAGGCTACTGCTGCTGCGTACTGCTAGCCGCACGCTGCAAGCGTCGACGGCACGCTACAGGAAGTGTGGCGGAAGTGCAGCGCACTCTACGCGTGCGGCTAGAGGGCATTTGCTACTGCAGGTGTTCAGCAGGGGCGCGTGTGGGCTAGAGTGGCACTGCTGCAGGAAGTGAGGCGCGCCGAGGGGAGCTGGTGGGCGTGCGCTCGGGGTTGGAGCGTAGAGGATGGTGCACGCAGCAAGGGCGTGCGTAGGGATGGCGGTGCTGCAGGAGATGAGTACACACGGTGGAGCTGTGGACGGTGTTGCAAGCTGGCGGGTAAGTGCGTGCAGCTGCACGGGGAGCTGGCGGAGCACTGTGTGGTTTCTGCAGGGCGGTGAGGTGATGGTCGGGTGCTGCTGGTCGTGCCCGCCACATGCGAAGGTGCGTGCGGGCTGGAAGTGCTCCTGGCTGGTGAAGGCACGCTGTGGATTGGAGATGAAGGTGCGGGCAGGGTATGTAGGCATGGAGGTGCTGAGGAACACGCGAGGCTGATGAAGAAGAAACACGGTGATGGCCAAGCCCACTGGATTGGTGTGGCGAGCTGTCACCTCGCCGGCCCACGGTGTGGTGGAGCTTGGCCTTGGGGACCACAGTAAGGAGCGGGTGCACAGTGATGGGGGGGTGGTGTCTCCTCTAGCTCGGCTGTCTCCTCCTCTCTCTTATAGTTAGCTGCCCCGACCAGATCCAACACACCCGCTCCTCTATGAATGGGGCCATGACTGCGGCAGCTACAGGAAATGCAGTCGTTGCTGAAAGAAAAATAATAAAATATTATGATTATTTGTATACAAACCCTCAACTTTTATGTTAACTTAAAATAATGCATGCAATGCAGCTAATTGGTTAACTAATTAAATGAATGCAATTCTAAATGCGTTTAGTTATGAATGCAATGCATCAATTATGTAATTAAGTTAGAAATATGAATTAATCTATTTACATCCTAATGTAAACTAAATAAATGTTAGAATTAACTTAATGTCTAGGCACTTAAATACTTAAATAGCCCACAAACATGGGCTAATCAAATACCCCCATGCCTAGTTTTTGCTAGACCCTAGCAAATCCAAGCAAAACCTAGCACTCCAACTAGACTAGTCAACCCAATCGGTCTTCCTTTAGAAACATATTAAGTTCAGACTCTAGACCTAAGGTTCCTAAGTAGTTGCTAAGTTACAGACTAGGTCGGCTAAAGACGAGTTACAGGCACAAGTTTCCCTGATTTCTGACTCGACCTTAAGGTTTATTGATCCCTGAGGTTAAAGCATCCGTGCATGTGCATTGGTCTGAGTTATTTGAGTTAAAGGAAAAAGGATTTTTCTTTCTTTTTTTTTATATTCCTCTAAGTCTAACCTCAGATCAGCTATCAACACGATCTGTGTCGGATTCATTGTCCTCATTACCATACCTCGAAGGGTGCCTGGCTTTCGATGCTTCGAGATAGCACCACCCATAACGACCCCAAGAACTCCTGGAAATCGACACTTTGAGATAGTATCACCCATGGATTTCTTAAGCAAATTCAGGCCTATGGCAATCGGCACTTCGAGATAGGGCCGCCCATGATACCTGAATCGCACAATGCGCTTACATGCCCCCAGTAGAATGGATATCCTAAGAGATAAGAGCCGAGGAGGTAATATGTTATCATCGCATCCTCAAGGTGAGTATATACTCCACCTCTCCTACGGTGAGAACTCTTCCAATCAAATTGTATTTTCAAGCCTCTCCTAAGTCAAAACTAAGAGAACCAAATCTCTTTTAAGAAAGGAATTAAGTTGATTACTTACTTACCAGACCAAGTGTGTGAAATTTGGATGCTTGGCTTACAAGGACCTGTAAACCAAAAGATAGAACAAGACTCCAGGTAGTACCCCACCTTTTAACTCAAACCCTAGCTTTCCTTCCTCAACCTCTTGAGGAATGGTCCGCAACTTAACTCCTACTTAAGTTTTTAAGTCCACAAAGGACCCTAAAGGTCTAAAGCTAGTAGCTCATTTAGCTTCTAAAGTTTGACCCTAGAATTAACTTAGTCTACCCTAGAGTTTTGATTTTCTTAAGAATGCAGGACCTAACCAGTTAAGCTCAAAACTTTTCTTTTTTTAATGCAAATATATGCAATGAATGCACTATGCTATGTATATCCCCAAGTACACCCCCCCATGCCTAAAATCTGCAATGTCCTCATTGCATAGAAGGATATTACCTGGGTCAGAGCTGGGCTGCTGTTCTTTTGTTAGCAGCCGAGTAGCCAAAGAACCTGCAAATCAAGTTTAAGGATTGCAGAAATAGGCCCTAAAAAGGAGCAAAGTAATGCTGGCCTAGAAAATAGGTAACCTAGGATGTTGGCGAGCTGATGATGAATCCCAATAGCAAATGCTCACCCAATTGATATGGGAATGAAATCTTCCCAGGTCACCAGAAGATGTTCTAAAGGATAAACTGGCATAACAACCTCCAAAGGGGTAGGGGGAGGATGACAAGGATACTCCAAAAGGAATGGGGAAGGAATGGTGCAGAGATAAACCCCCAGGGAAATGGACTGACTAAAGAAATCATCAATCCATACCCGATACTCCATTACAGCAAATATTGGTTTGTTAGGCCCCCTAGTCAGAACAAACGTGAGCAAATCTCTAAGGCAAGGATCATCTAGGGTATCCAAGTTTCGAGGTTGCGGGATGGCCATAAGATCTAGGTTGGGTTTAATCAGCTCGGTGTCCATCCCTAACACTCTTTCCAAATCCTCAATTGCATCCCTAGCATTCCTTGCACCATCACATGTATCTTCCTGCACTTCATCAGGAGTCACAATTTCGCCTTCAGACATAAGCGAATCAAAGGGTGGCTTCGAATCAAATGAAGGTAGGTTGGAAGCAATAGATCTGGGGATTATCCTATCCATGTCATCCCTGGGTTCTTGTTCTTTACTCAAATCTTCCCCGGAGTCTAGATGTGAATCCACATAAATCTTAGAAGTTGCTTCCAAATTTTCCATCATTTCATCTTGAGGAGAAATATCATCAATGGGTGTGCTAAGGAAACCTAATTTGGTCAAATTTGTGACATCCTCAGAGGCTAACTCTTCAAATATGACATAATCACCCTTAGTGTCACTCCAAATTTTGAATGTAGGTTCCTCATATAATTCGTCTTTCTCCTCATCATATGATTCATCATATACCCGAGGTCTAGAATCATTTAATATCTCAGCAGATCCCCTAGGGTACTCTATCTGAGGTAAATGGTTTACACTGGTAACATCGGACTCCTCAGATAGGTCAATTTCTTCAGGGTTAATTTCCCTAAGGGTGGGCTTGAGTTCCATCTCATGATCAGAAGGGAGGGTAGGATTAACAACTTGACTTCGTCCCACTTCATCAAATGTCATGAAAATACTATCATCTGGGTCGAGGCCTTCTAATGATACCATCATTCCCTTCTTTTGACTCTAATATAATTCAGGTGGATACTCAACCTTATCATCATCTTCCTCGGGTTGCCACCTTTCTTCATCCAATGCATAGCTACTTTCATATGTATCTTCCTCCCATTTAAGGCGTGGATCTCTCAAGGAAGTGTCATCTAATGGGGAGGTTTCAAAATCGAACCTTGAAAAGTAGCTATTCTCCCTTACATAATCCCCAAAATTTCCCTCCAACTTAAAGTGTAGCTCTCCCACGGGAGATGCATCTATTGTAGAGGGGTGTACGTCATCCTCAATGGGGTAGATTGGGTGGCTAATTTCATCTCTTTCTTGTTGGCCTACTCTCGAAGATTCTCCTAACAATTCAATCATTTTGTTTTGCATTTTCTGTATTTCCATCTTCAAGGAGGAGAGGTTATTTCTATCATGAGAGAAGTCAGGCTTAGGCTTATAGTACCCAAGAGTGTCTGTCTAACCATTATAATTATTCAGGGATGGTGGGTTGGGTATTTCTATGGTGTGTGGGATATTGGGCAAAGCAAATCTTGCTCCTAGGTTCTGCCCACTGATTTGGGGCTTAACCAAGCCAATACTCCTATAATAGGAGTAAAACGGATCCTAATGATTGTCATTATGTCCATCAAGGGATGGACCATCTCGGCATATGGGATAGAAGAGTGCAGAGTGGGGGGAGGGTGTGGGCAAGATGTGAAAGGATGAAAATCCATGTGGTCCATTCTAACTCACACCTCAATCAGAATTCCCCAAGCAAAACACAATTCAAAAAGGACTTTTTAGGTCTTTCCCAATTTAGGCTTTTGATTTTAAGTCAGATTGCAGGTGACAATACAATTTGTTCAAACAATTTACATGCCTATTGTTGACCTACGGCTCGCCTAAGAAGACCTAGTTGGAGCTTAGGTGTTCTTCCCTAAATCTCAAATGGTCAAGTAAATCCAAAGACAGAAGATCGAGGGATGCAAGTAGGTCTAAACCTTCCTTTGAAGCTGTGCTTTCGCGGTGCTTCTCAACTACCCTCAAAAATCCGTGACAGGGTATCCCCCTCTTTGGAGTTACAAAACCTTTGATCTCGAGTTCTAAACACTTTAGAATCCATGATAGGAGGGCTCTTGTCCTAGTATTTCCAAACCTAAGGAGTGTCTAAAAGCGTGCCGTTGTGCAAGCGAAATAAGTGTGCATACACCGCAAAAGATTTTTAATTTTGAATTGCACGCCAAGTTTGAAAATCAAATCCTTGCTTTTTAAAATGTCCCTCCTTTAATTAGTCCTTTTTCTAGAAAATATGTGATCACTTGTTAGATTTATTCAATACAGATTAGGTGGTCTTCGAATTAAGTCCAAATGCAATGTGTGATCAAGAATAGGATGCAAAGTAAGAGAATGCATACCTTGCTTCCAGCAATCAACGATGCAAGAATGCACGTAATGCAAAGAAGTAAATCTAGAGGTTGCTCATATAGACCTAAATGGTTCATCTTAGGGGCAGGTAGCTTCTAGCAGGTAGCTCATTTTTTTATTATTATTATTTTTTTTTAACTACTTATGCACAAGCAAATAAAGGTAAACAATCCACAAAATAAACTAAAAACCTAAATCTAAAGAAAAGGGAACAGGCTCCCAAAAATTACCCAACATGGGCCTAAAACAAAATCGGGGAACAAACCCCTCAAAATATACCCCAGAACATGGGTTTCAAACCAAATGTGCAATGAAAAATTAAGTCTTAAGTCTTAATCCTACTCTAATCAAATCAGCAACTAAATGTATAGAGATGATCATCGTGTCCTCATCCTTCCCCTCCTTTGCAAGGTAGCTCGATCAATTTCTCCTTTGGCGACGTCAAGGGTCACCTCTCATGATGGTTGGTGTGATTACGAGTCAAAGAATATGTGTCGCAGATCGTTGCACTTGCCTCTCTCTAATTCCTCGCACAAATTTCTCGCACAGAAAAAATAATAAATGGTCAGATCACTGTGCAATGAGAAATAATCAAAAATAAAATCAGGTGAAATTATTGCATCTGTTGCCTCCCCGGCAATGGTGCCATTTGACGAGTCGATTCTTCGCTTTTAAAGTCGTTTGTCACATAAAATGACGTGTCATTTGTAGTTCTATGTGGTGGAAAAATTGACTAATCAATAATTAAAATAACCACTTGCAGAAGAGCGGGTCGTGTCCACAAGGAGGAAATGACATATTTAAACTTGCACCGGTTAAAAACATATGTTCATAGTTAGTTTTGACGAGAATCGAGCCAAATCTGCCTTCAGATTAAGAAAATATCAAGAGAACATGCTGAAATGGCAATTTTGCACAACTAAAGGATATATTTTGCAATGAAGCTTAATAAAATAATAATAAAAGTTGACAATAGCATAGAATGTAAATATTAATAGAGGCTTTTACTGTAGCAAAACAGGTGAACTTCTTCCCCTTGTCTGTGCGCGAGGAGGGAATGGCCGGAGGTGTGAAGCTCGGAGGAGGATCTCTAGATCGAGGGCTCCGTAATGGCGGTCGCGGCGAAGTGCGAGGTGCCTCGAGGTGGCTGGACGGAGGTACGGTGGTTGTGGGTTCTGGTGGTTGCTGAAGGTGGTTCACATAGTGAACGCGCAAGCCGTGCAGACGTGCACGGGTGAGGCTAAGCTCGGCCTGCTGCTGCTGCTGCATGCTGCAGGCTGCACGCTGCTGTTGCTGCGTACTGCTGGCTGCATGCTGCAAGCGTCGATGGCACGCTGCAGGAAGTGTGGCGGAAGTGCAGCGCACTCTACGCGTGCGGCAGACGAGCGTTTGCTGCTGCAAGTGTTCGGCAGGGGTGAGTGTGGGCTGGAGTGGCGCTGCTGTAGGAGGTGAGGCACGCTGAGGGGAGCTGGTGGGCATGCATTAGGGGCTGGAGCATGGAGGATGGTGCACGCAGCAAGGGCGTGTGTGGGGATGGCAGTGATGCAGGAGATGAGTATGCGCGGTGGAGCTGTGGACGGTGCTGCATGCTGGCGGGTAAGTGCGTGCAGCTGCATGGGGAGCCAGCGGAGCACTTACTGCACGTGTGGTTTCTGCAGGGCGGTGAGGTGATGGTCACGTGCTGCTGGCCGTGCCCGCCACACGCGAAGTTGCGCGGGGGCTGGAAGTGCTCATGGCTGGTGAAGGCGTGCGGTGGATTGGATATGAAGGTGTGGGCTGGGTATGTAGGCACGGAGGTGTTGAGGAGCACGCGAGGCTGATGAAGAAGAAACACGGTGATGGCCAAGCCCGCTGGATTGGCACTGCTAGCTGTCACCTCATCATCCCACGGTGTGGTGGAGCTTGACCTTGGAGACCACAGTGAGGAGCGGGTGCACGGTGATGGGTAGGCGGTGTCTCCTCTAGCTCGGCTGTCTCCTCCTCTCTTGTAGTCAGCTGCCCCGACCAGATCCAACACACCTGCTCCTCCATGAATGGGGCCTTGACTCCGGCAAATGGTGGAAATGCAGCTGTTGCTGAAAGAAGAAGAATAAAATAATAATAAAATATTATGGTTATTTATATACAAACCCTAAACTTTTATGTTAACTTAAAATAATGCATGCAATGCACCTAATTGGTTAACTAATTAAATGAATGCAATTCTAAATGCGTTTAGTTATGAATGCAATGGATGAATTATGTAATTAAGTTAGAAATATGAATTAATCTATTTACATCCTAATGTAAGCTAAATAAATGTTAGAATTAACTTAATGTCTAAGCACTTAAATACTTAAATAGCCTACAAACATGGGCTAATCAACACCCTCAAGAGGTTTTGATTCAATCTCATTATCACAGGAGTCTCGGAAATCTAAGCTTGGCGAACCAGGGTTTTGTATCTCTAAGGCTGGCTCGAAATCGTGATCTCCTGCAATTGGATCTTCTCAACCCTCATCAAGATCAGGAATGTTAATTACTATGAAATTTGAATATGAATTTATTTGGGCTGGGGATCCACAATTATCATCATTGAACCCAGGATTTAGGAAATTGTGTTGATCACTAGTCTCACTCCAAGATGTTTTGTTAGTTTCTAATGGGTATTTTTGATCAATTGTTATATATATCTTATTTAGCAATTCTCCCCATTTTTCTAAAAATTCATCGAATTTCTCTGGAAGTGAAGGGTTTGACGAACATTGCAGATAATCATTGTTGTGTAATTTCATCAATTCACTGTGTTCTTCTAATAGGAGGTCCCGGGTTGAATAGTATTTCATTTGTGCCCATATTATCTCTACATAGTTCGTGATGAGTTCTGCTATTTTTGCAAATCTTTGCTGAATGTCCCTTGCATAATATTCTTCATGGTTTCTATAGGCATTCTCAAGTATCTTTTCTTTTATGCTCATTTAGGACTCAGGTTTTCTAAATAGTCTTCCTATATAGCCAGGCTACATTTTTTTTTAACCAAATGGTGAAATCAAGATGTAGAATCAAATTCAGGTTCAGAATGAAGTGATTCTATCTAAAAAGAGACTCCTAAGAAGATCTACTGAGGCCTCTTAGGTTAACAACCTAAGGACCCTCCTGTGTGTGTTCTAATGAAAAGATGAGGGACTAGATATGAATTGGACCCAATCAAGGCACCCAAATATTTTTGGATGACTAAGGCAGCTTCGAGGCAGATGGTACCTCTGAATCAGAAATTGGCACACCTGAGAATTACCTGGGCAGCTAGGAAGGGAGAGCCCCGTAAAGACCCCTACACGGTAGAGCGTCCCCACGGGTTACAGGGTTTCCCCCACCCAACCTTCCTTATCACTAAGGATCCAGGTAGATCAGAATGTATAAACTTAAGTCCTTAAGTCTACCAATTTTAAGTCCTAATTTGTGCCTTGAGTTTCACTTGATTAGAAGTTAATTCAACTTGTGACCTAATTTGTAGATTGGTTGTCCTACAATGTAGACCAACTTCACCTGACCTGCCTTAAAGATGACAGAATGAGATCTAGGTCAAGACCTAGAAATCACCCTGATTGACTCTCAGGTTATTAGGTCTAAGGATTTTCGGATTCAAGTGAATTTAGAGCCTAATTTTTAGGGTTTTTGTTGATTAGATCTTTTCAACCAACGGCTTGGGTAGCACACAAATGTGGGTGGATTTGTTTTCTTTTATGCAGGCAAGTGTGAACTAGCACTCCAAAACCCTAAAAATTGAAACCCTTATTGGCTCCATTCTGCATCCAATTTGATCTTCAAAAATATTCTCCTTGGACTTCAAACAAGAAGTGCGTAGTCCAAGAAGATTAGAAATTAAGTGTAGTCCTTAATAGGCACAGGTAATCTAGGGTAGGAAATTCTAAACAGAAAAGCTTCAAACTCCAATCAGATTTTAAAAAAAAATTCACAAATTAGGAAACTTGCCTTTTAAATGATGATTACTATGAAAAATAATGCAGGTGATTCCTAATTGATTATTTCCTTTTTTATCTTCCTAAGATTAGGAGGTTAATTAGGGAAGAATAAAGATGTTACCTACCCTGGAGTGGTTGATTTGCGTGAAAGATCTCCTCGTGAAGTACCTTGCAAAAATTACAGCAAAGCAAACATGGTAAGTCAGTGCCCAAATATAATCAAATAATGCAAAGAATAGAGGTGAATTGTGCGTTGCTCCTCGGCAACGGCACCAAAATGTTATTCACTCTGAATCGGATTTTAAAATCAATGCTCTGCAGTATAGTTCGAATCAGTGCGAAAAACAAATAGAATTTATAACTTGAATATCAAAAATGAAGTCTGAGGTCGAACACAGGGAGCAAATAGGAATTCACACACTAATCTCAAATAATATGTAACTGAGCACAAGAACTTAAACCAAATAATGATATTCAATAAATACTAATATGTCACATGAGATATTCAATGAATTCCCATGTATCTTGAGACAACAAAAAAATGTAGAGAAGCTAAAACAATGGTGATTTAAATCACCAATTATTCTTTAAGCATATATATCTCAAGCATTCAACCAATTTAAATATCTCAACAGTAATTCTAAATCAATCGTTCATAGTATCAAGCCTCAAATCAAAGGTTGGGTCTGATGACTAGACGACTTAACCAACAAGTGCTACAGTGCTAGGGAAGCAATGTTCTTCTCCTTCTTCTTCTCTTCCTCCTTCTGCGGGCCTTCTTCCTTTCCTTATCTTTCCTTCTTCAGCTGCTCTCCTTCTTCCTTCTCTTCTTGCACAAGCCTTCTTCCTTCTCCTTCTTCTTTCTTCTTCATGCATAGAGGGAGGCAATCCGTCCTACGGCTAAGTGTCACAAAGAGCAAAACCCCCTACACCTGCTCTCTCTTTCTCTCTCTGGGATTCGCCCTCCTAGGGCCACAGTTCGGGTTATCGGGTATTCGTGTTGAGCACACCCGGGACCAGGGCTGTCGACTGTGAATGGTAGCCGAGGTGTGTATGGGGCTTAGGCAGGTATATGGATCAATGCCAGGCTCGCGGTTTTGGTGTCGTGGGTGAGGTGTGTGTGGGTAAGGAGGACCCTACCCTCGTGGTTGGAGGCAATAAGCCCCAATCACAAAAATAATTTATGCCGCTTCGTCTTGTTGCCCGGTTCCGAGGTGGGACTAAGTCCCACCCTTTCCTCGTACAGTGCAGTAGTAGGGTCCTTCGTCCAATTGGAGGTGGTTCTGCTACTGGAATCCTTAATTGAGGACCTGGACATGTACGTGGGATGAATTCGCGTAGCCTGGAGCAAGCACTTGGAGTGAATGCGTCTGGAGCAAGCTTGAAGCCTTGCTCAAAGGTACGGTAATGGCGGTGGAGGACCTGCTACCTGAAAACACAAGAACAGGCTTTTGGTCCTGTCAGAAATGTTCGGCAGGATCATCATGAGACAATGAATGTGGTGGTGGGTGCAGTGTGGAGTGAGAGTGGCTGAGGTGGCCGGACAATGATGGAGTTGGTGCGCGATGATGGGTCTGTTTGGTGTAGTGGCTGGGTGTGTAATAGGGCGAAATAGGATGGGGGTGCTGTAGAGGGTGGTGTGGCGAAGGTTTTGAGGTGGTCGGCGAGGCAAATGGAGTTGTGTAGTGATCAGTCCACTTTAGTGGAGTGCTAATTAGCCTAAGTAATTGTTAATTACATATTCCTAATCTTTAACTATTCATGATTGAAATGATATTTTACCTTATCTTACATATATTTGTATGTGTTAAAGTTACCATTAATAACAAGTTTTTATGATGATAGGCAGGACATGGGGAGTAAATACGTGCATGCCCCCTCAATGCATCGCCACCCACCAACTACCATTCCAAGCAGGCAGGCCTCACGCAACCCAACCTCCTCCATCTGACCCACTCCATCTCAACCTTCACGCAAGGCCAACCGAATGTTCACTCTATTTTTAGAGTTAATGACAGCCGTGAAAAGGGGAGAGGAGGAGAAATGGATTCAGGAAGAATTTAAAAGGCAAAGGCATCTTCTCCAAGTGGAGTATCTATCTTCCTTTGGCGCTATGGAGGATCTCCTCCTTCCTCCACCACCGTGGAACCGATGTACCCTGTGAACCAAGTGAACACCGTGGCCAAAAGCTTGCTCCACTACACTCACCATTCTCCAGAACCATGGGTGTGCACGGTGATAGCATGCCCACCACCACGCCCTCTTCTCCATCTTCTTTGTTTTCTTCTTCCTCTTCTCCACCGACAGAGGAGAGTAGGAACCCATAGCCACCATCATTGCGTGCAGCCACCCCACCTCAACGCACCGCCTACAACCGCGTGACCAACACAACTCCCACCTGCCATCCACGCACTGCCCGTGCACAGGCTCGCTTCCGCTCCTCACGTCACCACATGCAGTGGCCACAGTCGTGCAGCCCTTGCAAGCACACCCTCGCCCACGGCAGTGCACCACAGGCTCGAGCGCACCGCACCTCTTCGCCCTCTGTCTTCTCCTTCTTCTTCAACCCGCCTGCAACCTCAGAAAGAACCCAAAGCCTTCACCCCCCCTCCACGCAGCCACTCCGCTGAGCCTCCGGCAATCGCCAAAGCTCAATGCCGAGCATCACCAAGCACCAAAGCCATGTGCAGCTCGTGCACGTAGACATAGCAGCTCACGTAGGCTTCACAGTCGCCAGCATTCTCCTCTGTTGTCCGGACATGTCCAGCCACCTCTGACCGTGCCTCCACTGTCATCACATAGCCCTCGTCGAGAACTGCCTTCCCCTAGAGCAGCTCCGGCCGTTGTCCTCCTCTTCGTGCATGACGAAGAGAGAGAGTGAATCCTCTATTTCTCATCCTATTACTATTTGCCATCAAATGACATTGAAGATCATTATTTACTTATTTATTTTATTATTATATTCTATTAGATTTACATGAGTGTCCCTCCAATTTATTCGAATTATAGATGATTACATTTATGTCATGATTGGGATATTAATTATAATAAACTAGGTATCTTTTATTGAAGATTAATCTTTACATTGATTTTCATTGCCAAGATCACTAGTTAATAGAACATTATGTTATGGTGATTTTGCATTTAAACACCTACAGTCTTAATTAATTACTTAGGAAGAGAATTCATGAGGACAACGAGTTGCACTAAAGAATAGGTGCATCCATTGAGATTCCCAAATAAACGAGTCACCACTCATTAATTCCATAGGTTATTTACAGCCTTTGGACACGACGTAACCTTTCGTGGTTAGTTTTGAATTATTAAATACTTTTGAAAAGTAATTTTCTACCACACAACAAACTATAACGACATGTCATTTTATATTAAAATTGTCATCGAAAACAAAGATCGCTCTTTCAATTGGTGTCGTTGGGGAGGAAATACGCCTATTAAATTTTTTGAGGATTTTCTATCATTTTTATGCTATTTCTGAAGCTTCTCTGAATCATTGATCTATTTCTTTTCCCTGTGCGAGAGTACATCTGTTTGGAGGAAACGAACGTGACGAGCGTGCACTACAGAGGCGATATTCTTGGTGGACCTTGACGCCACCTAGAGGGCAACAACAGGAGCATGTGGGCCTTAATCCCACATGCATGGAGGAAGGATCGGCGACCAGAGACATTTATTTTCTTCTTTTAGATTTAGATTAGTTTAGATAGACCTTAGACATTTAATTTTTGTCTTGTGGACCTGTATTGGGTATTTTTGGGAACGTGTTCCCAGTGCTTTAATTGCTTATCACTCTTGTATGCGGGAGCGTATTTTTGGGAGCATGTTCCCGTTTTATTTAGATTATAGGATTATTTGAATTGTTTGAAATGCATATAGGTTAGTTAGTTAGTTAGATTAGTTTTGTTTGCTTAATATTATTAAAAATTAAAAAAAAAAATCGAACTTCCTACTAGAAGCTGCATATCAATAGGGTGACCATCTAGGATTGAATGAGTAGCATCTAGTTTATCTTTACTGCATCTTATAAATCCCTGCATTGAATAAAGCTGGAGTAAGGTACGTCTTCTCTTTAGCATCAATTACCCGTCATGCATTTGCATTGGACTTAAATTCAAGACCACTAAAGTGTTTGAATCGAATTAATTCAGTGGTCACTTTAAAAATTGGGACTGCTAAGAGGTTGGACCTTAAAATCTGACTTAAAATTGTGTGCAAAAGGATCTTGTTTGCAAACTTTCAAAACTCAAAACGTTGCACACCTGAGACACTGTGCACATCACACATAAGGTCACTAGATAAATTTCTACCTCTCCTCTTTTGCACCACAAGGGAAGTTAGTCAGAAATAAGCAAGCCTATCCACCAAGTTACTTCGGTTCCTCATGTGTGGGCTCGATTCGAGACTTCCATCCCTTGTGAGTAGGTTGTAGGCACCAACAAAGGTCAGCCTAGGAAACGTAATTCTTGCAAAACTTGTTTGGCTACCAACTGAACATTTAATTCTAAGACCTAGAATCTACTAAAAATAGATCCCACTGTATTTGCGTTTGTTTTGACAGTGATAAAACTCTCTAGGAAGTTTCTGCTTGTGTTTTGATTTCTTCTAAATCCTAAGAGAGTTAAACCTATTTGGCTTAAAGAAATGGATCACCCTTACTCCTATCATTCAGATTATCAGAGTCAATACTTCCATTCTTTTAACCAGGATCCCATGCCTCGAGCGTATCCATCCTTTGATGGGTACAATGACAATTCATGGGATCATTCATATTCCTATCCTGAGAGTATTGGCCCGATAGCTCTCACTTTTGAGCAGAGACTAGGAGCAGGATTTTCCAACCCTAGAATCCCTACTACTATGCAAACACCCAACCCTCCCACCCTTCATGATTTTCTGTATCGAGGTTGGATCGATACCCTTAAGCAACCAGAGCCTGAGATTGACTATCCCCCCCAGGCTGATAGTAGTAGCCACTCCTCTTCTATGATAGAAATGCAAAAACAACAAAAGGAGATGATGGAGTCTATGGGAGAGATGTTGAGGAATAGTCAACAATTGAATAAGAAAATTAGACAGCGTAGCTACGCTCTTACTAATGATTCTGATCCCTACCCGTATAACCGTGATCATCAAAATAATTCTAAGGAAACTGATGACAATAGGGATCTTATTTCAAGTAGCTATCACTTAGACTCTCTCCATGAGACACGGCCACTAGAGGAGAACGATCCTAGTGATTATCCACCTGAGTTATATTGGAGTCAAAAGAAAGGGAAGATGGTACCTCTTGAGGACCTTAACCCTAATGACAGTATTTTCCTTACCCCTAATAACCTGGGTCAAGGTCGTATTGTTCCTAGCACTTCCCCTATTAATTATCTGGTGGAACCCCATTCTACCCTTAGTGAGCTTAATCCTGACCCTCCACTTAGGGAATCAACACCTACCATCCAACATTTTGAGGATTTAAATGTGCCTAATAAAGGTGACCCTAGGGGAATGGAGGATGAATTGGATTAATTTTGGTCTCAGGGTACAAAGAGTCAATTTTAGATGAGGATGATAACCCGATGGAGGAACCTGGCCTTAGAATCTGGAGTGAATCATAGGGGGATTATGTGTTGTTTGAGGACTTACCCCCTGAGGATATAACTAATCTGGTGAAATTCAGATTCCTCCCTTCTTTTGATTTTGAGAGTCATCCTCCACAAAACTAGGAGTTGATATTGGAATAGTGAGAGGCCTAAGGGAGACTCTCGAGGATAATACACATCAATTGAGGATTTATGCCCCGAGAAGAACAAAGAATTAAGTGATATAGGCTTACTCCAAAACATCAAGACTAATCCTCCTTCAGAGATAATTGAGGATAATGATCCAACTCCTCTCTTTACTAATGAATCACATATACACCTCGACAAAAACTTGAGTGAACCAAAAGAATTCAGGGATGAAATTAATGAAAATGATTTTATTGCTTTGACCCTACCATCAAAGGAATCTAATTTAGAGTCCACCATTGATTCACATATACTAGAAGGTGAAAATATGACTCCGATCATTAATGATAGGCAGGGTGACATGAATTTTTCTACAACTGTTAGGGAGAATAATACAGAATCTAAATTGTTGTACTTAACACAAAGTAAGCCCTCATTGGACTTAATCATTACCTTCTAACACCACAAACAACCTTTACACTCCCTAATCGATCCTTGGCTCAAATCTCTGCTCATATACATTCTTTCTGGGGAGCATATCAGGCCAGTACATCCTCGGGTAGAATGGCGAGTGTGGATTGATGCTTGTACTTTTAGTCTCGTCGTTCAAGGGTTTGAAATAATAATGTTTATATCTTTTCAAACCCTTCCTTCTTTGGAGGATCCTTGTTATCCTCCACTTATTCCATTTTGGGAGGTCTCTTTTCATATTCCTTTTGTTATTCCTAGACCTCCCCAGGTAGCCTACGAGGTTATTTGCTTTCATGTCTTCTGGCGAGCATTTGGGATAATGTTGCATCATCAGCTCACCAACATCTGTGGCTACCTATTTTCTAGGCCCGCACTATTATGCATATTTTTAGGGCCTAGCTTCTTCTATCTAGAACCAGACTTACAGGTTCCCTATAAGTCTGGCTGCTGACAAAAAATGAAGTGCTGGTTGTGAGTCAACCCAATATCCAGAATAACGCCTCATCAGGTGATTTCCTTCCTTTCTCCCTTGTTTTAATTTTACAATGAGGACATTGTAGGATTTAAGCATGGGGGTGCAGTTTGCATTTTAGGTAGTATTTATGCATTTAGGTTAGGTACATTAGTATTAAAAAAAAAAAAAATCTGTTGAGTTGAAATGGTTAGTCCCTAGCAGAAGATTGTTATAAAGGAAGTGTCATTAAAGATTTTCTTCTTAAATTATTTCTTAAGTTTAGAATCCAGTACATTTACTTCACTTGCACATAAACTTGGTAATGGATCTTTGAAGAAAACCAATAAGCATTTTTAGTCTACTGAACCTTTGGATAGTTAATAGGGAGTCAGGCATACTATCTTCTATTAGATCGACCTATTATTTGTGAGAAGGAAGTGGAGAGACTACTGGTGCGCTAAGTCTAGTGCAAGGACTCTTAAGTTCTGGATAATTAAATGATGATACCTCCAAGTTAGGTATAGTTTTCGCTCTCTGTTCCTGCATGCGTATATTGTGTGAATTCCTGAGGTCACTAAATAAGGCAGATACACAGAGATTGGAGTCCTAATAAAACTATGACTATGGTGGATGGTTACAACCATCATTCATAGAGTCCTCGGTTGAAGAAGGTAGTAATGTCCAAGGTTAGAAATACGATTGTCCTATCCATTCCTTCCTGGTGCTGAGAGTAGGACTTCCACTAAATAAGCCACATAATATCCTCTTGACCATCATCATCCCTAATAATGCCTCATTAATAAAAGTCTGCGTCGTGTTATGTTGATTTATATAAAAAAGAAAAAAAGAAAGGAAAAAAAAGGAAAAAAAAAGAGTCCAAGTTTGGAGTTTTATCTTCATGTCATTTTTTGTGTCAATGTTTTTGAGGCAACAACAAAAATAGTCATTGCGATCCACCAAATATGACCCATACCTACTTTTCAGTATTTCTGATCGCTCGAATACTGGCTGAGGACTTTCAACTTACTTGTAGGGTTATTAGAATTTTTATTGACTTGTGAATGCCATGTGAGGCCACCAAATAATAAGTACATTTACAAAAATCTAGTAAGATATGTGATCTCTGAAAGGAAAGAAGGAAGAAAGAGGAAAATAAAAGAGAGAGGGAGTGAGCACAAGGGAATGCAAAGAGAGCACAGTGTTTAGCCTTTCTTTGGGTTAACTTGTTTGATAGTCTAGAGATCTAGAGTCTGTAGTACTTGATTACATGTAGCACCAGATGAGTATGTGCCACCAAATATGAATCCATTTAACTCAGTATCTCCTACCTAAGCCAAAAAGCTGGGGTCAAACTATAGATTATTTTCTACTTTATCCCTGAGGGAAGAAGTTGCCTATCCTAATAAATTGTTTGCCAAGGGTTAAGTACAAACTGTAAATATAAGTTGGCTTTTCACTTGGATCCATTACCTAGGCCACTATCACTTCACATTTGTTTGGATCTCTAAATTTTTGGAATAAGGAAAGAAGAAATCTTCTGATTACTTCTATTGTTTTTCATTTTTGCTCGGGACTAGCAAAACTTAGGCATGGGGGTATTTGATCAAGCCACTTTAGTGGAGTGCTAATTAGCCTAAGTAATTGTTAATTACATATTCCTAATATTTAACTATTCATGATTTAAATGATATTTTATCTTATCTTGCATATATTTGTATGTGTTAAAGTGACCATTAATAACATGTTTTTATGATGATAGGTAGGACATGGGGAGTAAATACGTGCATGTCCCCTCAACGCACCGCCACCCACCAACTACCAATCCATGCAGGTAGGCCTCGCGCAACCCAACCTCTTCCATCTAACCTGCTCCATCTCAACCTTCACGCAAGGCCAGCCGAATGTTCACTCTATTTTTAGAGTTAATAGCAGCCGAGAAAAGGGGAGAGGAGGAGAAACGGATTTGGGAAGAATTTAAAAGGCAAAGGCATCTTCTTCTAGTGGAGGATCTATCTTCCTTTGGCACTACGAAGGATCTCTTCCTTCCTCCACCACCGTGGAACTGACGTACCCTGTGAACCAAGCAAACACCGTGGCCAAAAGCTTGCTCCACTGCACTTACCGTTCTCCTGAACCATGGGTGCACATGATGACAGCGTGCCCACCACCACACCCTCTTCTCCGAGTTCTTCATTTTCTTCTTCCTCTTCTTCTCCACCGACAGAGGAGAGGAGGAACCCATAGCCACCATCATCGCGTGCAGCCACCCCTCAATGCATCGCCTACACCCACATGACCAGCGCACCTCCCACCCAACATCCACACATTGCCCATGCGCAGGCTGCGCTTCTGCTCCTCACGTCACCGCACGTAGTGGCCACAACTGCACAGTCCTTGCACGCGCACCCTCGTCCAGGGTAGCACGCCACAGCCTCGCACCCTCCACGAAAGCACGCAGTGCGCCATAGCCTTGTGTGTGCTAGACCTCTTCGCCCTCTGCCTTCTCCTTCTTCTTCAACCTACCTGCAACCTCAGAAAGAACCCAAAGCCTTCACCCCCCTCCATGCAGCCACTTCATTGAGCCTCCACCAACCGCTAAAGCTCAACGTTGAGCACTGCCAAGCACTGCCATGCACCAAAGCCACGTGCGACCCACACACGCAGCCATAGCAGCTCACGTGGGCTTCACCGTTGCCGGCGTTCTCCTTCGCTGTCCGGCCACGTTCGGCCACCTCCGATCGTGCCTCCACCGTCATCACATAACCCTTGTTGAGAAGTATCTTCCCCCAAAGCAGCTCCGGCCGTCGTCCTCCTCTCCGTGCACAACGAAGAGAGAGAGAGTGAATCCTT
This sequence comes from Thalassia testudinum, assembly GCA_037157565.1. Taxonomy (NCBI): domain Eukaryota; kingdom Viridiplantae; phylum Streptophyta; class Magnoliopsida; order Alismatales; family Hydrocharitaceae; genus Thalassia; species Thalassia testudinum. The sequence continues at coordinate 85,189,898 of JAZHRO010000056.1, read as the reverse complement.
TGTTTCTCAACCTATTAGTATTTACCATCAAATGCCATTGAAGATCACTATTTACTTATTTATCTTATTATTATATTCTGTTAGATTTACATGAATGTCCCTCCAATTTATTCGAATTACAGATGATTGCATTGATGTCATGATTGGGATATTAATTACAATAAACTAGGTATCTTTTATTGAAGATTAATCTTTACATTGATTTCCATTGCCAAGATCACTAGTTAACAGAACATCATGTTGTGGTGATTTTGCATTTAAACACCTATAGTCTTAATTAATTGCTTAGGAAGAGAATTCATGAGGGCAACGAGTTGCACTATAGAATAGGCGCATCATTGAGATTCCCGAATAAACAAGTCACCACTCACTAATTCAATAGGTTATTTCCTCCCTGTGGACACGACCTAACCCTTCGTGGTTAGTTTTGAATTATTAAATATTTTTGAAAAGTGATTTTCTACCATGCAATGAACTATAACGACACATCATTTTATGTTCAAATTGTTATCGAAAATGAAGATCGCTCTTTCATGTAGCAGTGGAACAACCTTGCTGGAGGAGCACTCAGAGACGGAGAAGACGGGGATGAGTGGCATAGTCGAGGGCTTATTTTTGAGGTTTTTGGGTATAAACTTAACCCAAGGATCTAAACTAACTAATTTAACCTAACCTAATCAGACGAAAAGGGGAGAACGGCAACGGCGTTGGTAGGGCGGTGTTGGGGAAGATGAAACTCCAGTAGAGGGGGATGGCGATGACGAGGGAATTGAGGACGCTTGCTGGTATGGCATGGTGCAGAGGAAGGTGAGGAAGACAAATCGGAGGGAGTCGCCGGAGCTCGAGGAGCTATTTGGTCTGATGAGGAAAGAGGAACTTGGGGATTCTCTGGCCGAAATCGAGTCTGGGGAACTCGGCGAGGTATGAGGGTCCTTTTATAGGGGTCTAGAGGTTGATTTGAGCTTGGGAAGCAAGCTTCCCAAGCTTGGAATGTCACCGGAGTTGTAATTCTCTAGGCTACCCTAATCTCTCATGTGTTCATGAGAGATTGGGGCACATGGACGGATTCAATGGAAAAAGGACTCCTCAAGGAATCTTCCTTCCAATTTTGGAAGGGATTGATTGATCAGAGGAGTTCTCTTCAATCAAAGGTCGCTAGAGTTGTAGGAGTAGGATTTCATGGAAGCAAGGACCTATTTGTGAAGAAGACAACAAAGTTGGGGAGCTATTTGTAATAAATTCAAAAAGCTAAGGATATAAATGAGATAAAAAGTGTCTGACTAAACCAAAATGCAAACTTGGTCAAGATGATCTCAGATTGGGCCCAAATTTTGGTATAAACTTAATTTGGACACAAGGAATCCAATGGGGAAGTTAGATTTATGTTTTGACCTCATTTGACTGGGTAATTTATGTAAAAACCCAAATTATGGAAATGTTAGTCTGAGACTCTATTTTGAGCCAAGATAGGTTCTGATGGTCAAATTGAAGGTACCAAACCATAGAAAATATTTTTTATATGAATTTTAGAGGGTTTAGGTAAATTTTATCCTGACAAGAACCTCAGTTAATTAAGTGGGTCTGTTTTTAGGGTTTCAGAAGTCATTTAATTCCTGAAATGCATGAAAACCCATTTCTGTCTGTATTAACCCACTTATTAGACTCTTAAAATCATTTGACCTTTGTTACACCTCTAAGAGAACCCACGGTTATTCTATTTTTGTGATAGAATGGTAAATTTGTAGAAATAATGCTGTAATCTAATTTTCTTCTTAAAAAGGATTTGCAATGAATTATGACCTTCTGATGGTTATGTAGGAGCAATTAATGACCTAATTAGATCAAATTGAGATAGTTGTGTCTCATGATGGCTTTCCCATCAGTGGGATTATCCCGAAATGTCGATTGCTAGGGCCTGAATTTATCTACAGAACGCCATGGGCGGCACTATTTCGAAGTGTCGAAAGCCAGGGTTCTCGGCGTTGCCATGGGTGGTGCTATCTTGAAGCATCGATTGCTAGGGACCCTGTGAGGATTGATGGTGGGGACAAGGAATGCGATACAAACCATGTTTTTGAGGCAATCCGAAGCTAGAAATAATCAAGAAAAAGAGAGAAAAAGCTCTCCAAAAATGTGAAAGTTCTTCTATCCCTCTCTCTTAAAAAAATGCACTGTAAACTGAATCAAGACTAACCATATTACAAGCACGGGTGCTTTAATTGTTGGGTTCAACGAACCTTTGGATAGTTTCTTTGGGCCTTAGAAACCTTTGCGGCAAACTAAGGCTAAAGCTGGTCAGGTCTGGATCTTGGTTGGTACTTGAGTGCCTCTAGGCCTATTATTAGTATTCTAATCTAATTTCTAAAAATCAAAGATGAATCAGGACTTTGAGCATCAAAGGAATGGTCTAGACTTCGAGTTCTTTTCATAAGATTTTGCTAAGGGACTAGCAAAAGTTAGGCATGGGAGTATGATGATAACGTCACCATCAGCCATATATAGCTTTAATTAGTCATAATCCATTGATAAATTCTCCTACATGACCGTTAAAGAGCCATAATTCACTGCATATCCATTCTGAGAGATAAACAGTAAAATATGGGTAAATCTGCAGTTTTAATAGAATATCCTAAATGTAGAGCAATCACGGGGTTTCCCAGGGGTTAATTAAAGGTCAAATATTCATAAATGTCTAATAAGTGGGTTCATGCAGACATAAACGAGTTTCCACGCATTTTGAGAATTAATGGACATCTAAAACCCTAAAAATAGACTCGCTTAATTAATTGAGGTTCTGGTCAGGATAAAATTTATATAAACCTTCTATAAATTAGATAAAAATATTCTATAAGGTTTAGTTCCTTTGATTTCACCATTGGAACCCATTTTGACCTAAAATAGAGTCTCAGTTGGATAGTTGCCCTAATTTGGGTTTCTACGCAAATTACCCTATCAAAATTGGTCAAAAATAAAATTCAACTTTACCATCAGATTTCCTGGGTCCAAATTAGGTTTGTACCAAAATGTGGGACCAATCAGAGATCATCTTGACCTAGTTTGCATTTTGGTCCAGTTTAACTCTTTCCTCTCACACATATGCCCTAACTTTTGAAATCCTGGCAAATACCCCCCCAACTTCATCATATTCTTCACCAACAGGTCCCCACCGCCTTTAGACTCCTAAACCCATCACAGGAGACCTTTAATCAAGGAGTTATTCCTGATTTCTCGCCCATTCTCTTCCAAATTGAAAGGGAGATTCTTGAAAGATTTACCTGCAATCTAAGCTGCATCTTGGGTTCTAATTATTTCCCAAAAGATCATGCAAATCCTTTTAATTTTAGGGTTTCCTTATGCATGAGGCTTCCAAGCTTAGTTTCCAAGCTTGAAATGCTCTCCTAAGCCCTAAAAAAGAACCTAGGTCGTAAGGCCGTGCTCCTTAGATTGGTTTGGACCGGTTCTCCACCTTCTTGTCCTCTCTCTGGCCAATCCCTTTATAAGCTCCGGTGAGCATCTTGTCCTATATACTTCATCGGCCATCACAGACTATAGCTAGCCAGTTACTCTTCCTCAAGCTCCTCCGCCACTCGTAATACCAGCAAGGGTCGCCTTCCCCTCTCTTCCTTACCGTTCTCCCTCATCGGAGGTGTTCCCTTCTCCGGTGCTGGCCATACCATAACCGATGCCATCGTGCCCCCTTTGACCAATTAGATTAGTTAGTTAGATCCCTTTTAGTTCTTCGGTTAGTTTCTCATCTTCAGAACCCAAAAATACCCCCTCGACCTCCATGCACGCCACCTTTGTCCTCCACTCCGACCACATCTCCAGCGAGGCCTTCACATCATTCCACCGCACCACGTGCCTTGCCACCTACTCCACAACCTCCACCATACCTCCACGAACCAAACCCCCATCTTTATTTACCTTTCCATCCACTCATGCGACCCCCTGAACACACCCATCACCGACCTTCATCCCCGACTCTGTTCGGCCACCATACGCCTTCACACACCACGAGACCACCCCCATTACATTCACCAATGTTCAGCGAACCTTTTGAGGTGTTTTGACATGGCTAAAAGGCCTTATTCTTTATTTCAGGTTCCAAGTCGGAGCTCCGCTACCGCGCCATTTTTCCGACGATGTTCGTCAAATTCTAGCCACATCCTTCATGGCTGATACCTTTAGGTTGTGCAGTTGACTTCCAGGAAGGCCTCTAGGTCTTCAATTGAGGACTCCATCAGGTGCAGCCACCCAATTGAATGAAGGTCCTCACAATAGCTGCTGTGGGCTTTGCGTGAAGAGAAGTGGGACTGATTAGTCCCACATCGTAGAGGGAGGAGGCACGACTATTGCATAAGTTGAATTTCTGTTGTCGCCTTACTACCTTCGCTCACCCGCACATGACCCAGCCCGGCAACTATACACACCTCAATTGTGACCCCACGCACGCAGCCCTGGTCACCCAGATCCGTATACTCGATTATAGCCTGGCTTTGAGAGGAGGAAAGAAAGAGAGAGAGTGGGGGAGGGGAGGGTTTTGCTCTTGAAGGCTTTGAGCAACACTTAGTCATTGAGAAGGTGAGTTCCCTTATGTGTGAGAAGGAGCTAAAGGAAAAAGAAGAAGGAGAAGACTTGAGAAGGAGAAGAGACATGAAGAAAAGGAAAGGCAGAAAGAGAAGAATAATAGAAGAAAGCTTTGAAGAAGCACTGTAGCAGGCGACAGTTAAGTCATCCGATTACCAAATTAGATGTCTAATCACTATTCATTTATTTGATTCATTTGAGTAATTGATATGTGCTTAATTAAGTCTAATAATTGGTGATCAAAATCATCATTATTTTGGCTTTTCTACTCTTTTTGTCTTGACAAACATTGAGTATCATTTAATATCTGATGTGACAGATTAGTATTCATTGAATATCATTATTCCGCTTAATTTTTTGTGCTCATTTATATGCAATTAAAGATTAGTACGTGAATTCCATATTTGCTCCCTGTATTCGACCTTGGACTTCTTTTAGATATTCGAGTTATAAATTTTATTTGTTGAAGAGCGATTTGTCAATTGTACTACAACACATTTCTCTAACATTGATGAAAAGCCTCTAAATAGAAGATATCAAGAACCTCAATTTGTTGACTCCCCTGGACTGAGCCCAAACCCACCCAACCCTGGACCAAACCATTTGGTTCAGGTGAACCAAGTCTAAGATAAGGTGTTGGTTAACTTAAGGAATACCATACAATCTTTAGAAGCTCATCCAACACCTTGCACTGAAGAATTGGAGCCTTTGATTCAAATGATTGATGATCTTAACAAATATTTATTGGATTGGCTCCAAGATGTTAACGATAAGGACCCGGGTGAGTTTTCACTTGGGAAGTTGTCAAAATTGAGGATAAGATTTGTGATTGCTCTAGTCCAATCTTGGGATGATTCCCAGGATGAACCCCCTTCAGGAGAGTCAATGTCAGAATCCACTCAAGCACCTGTAGGGGGGACACATTTTACGAGACTAGGGTTGACCAAGTTGGTCTAGAGCAACTAGTTGAGAATGAATTGATTACTTCACTTGAGATCCTTGAGCTAGTGTACGAAGAAAGGTATGTCTCCATGTGATAAATGTCAGTTTATCATCATTCTTACACATTAAAACAAATCTAGCTCTTAGGATTTTAACTCTGCAAATGGATTTTTGGGCTACATTAGGCATAATTAGGTTAGGTATGCATTACACATTTTATTATGTTTTTAATATGTTTATTTAAGTGTTAGGGATAAACAGATAGTCAGATCTCCAAAACCCTAGCACTGAAGAAGGCAACTAGTGAAAAGGAAGCTCAAACCAGCTGGGACCCAGCCTGATCCAGCTTATCATGGCTAAATACCAGCTCACTTGGACTAGGGTTAGCTCATCCTAGCTCCATTCAACTCATCTCAGCTGAATGGTAGCTCAAGATAGCTCATCTTAGTTTACCCTAACTCAAGTCAGCTCAGATCCAGCTCAACTTAGTTGAGTCTAGCATATCTCATCTCCAATCAGTTCACTGGGAGCTCTAGCTAGCTCAGCTAAGTTGACTGGAGTCCACCTCAACTCAGATCCAGCTACCTTCAGCTCTACTCAACTCAAGTTATCTGAAGATGACTTCATATAGCTTAGGCCAGCTCAAGTCCAGCTCTCAGGGACTCCACTTAGCTCAACTTAGTTGAGCTAAGCTACCTTAGCTACTCCAGCTAGCTAGGTTTCCCCTGGGAAAACCAGACCCAACTCACCGCAGCATATCTTAGCAGAAGCCATCTTACTTTAGCTTGGCTTAGCAGCTATCAAAGAACTAGCAAGCTAAGCCAGCCAAAGTAGCTCCCTGCAACTCCCTTTAGCAGTTACCAGCTTCAGTTCAACTCCAGACATTCCCTCTTCAGCTCCTCTTCCCAAAACCCTAGATCCATCTCACCTCCTCCTCTACTCAATTAGTAGCTAAGCTAGCTTAGCTAGCTTAGCTTAGTGATGAGAACCTCATCATGAGCCATAACTAGCTCATTTTGACCCAATACAAAGGATAAAAGCTCCTACATAACTCAAGGAAAGGCTTAACTCAGAGAATTCTGAGTTTAAGGAGAAAACAAGTCATAAGGGGTAAAAATGTAATTTTACCAGTATAATCTGCATTCAGGGTAATTCAGGGTCCAAACATAGGTCAAAGCAACTTAATAAGAATAAAAGTGGGATGAGATGATCTAGCAAGGGCTACAGCAATTCCAAGAAACTAAATGATAATCTGTAACCCTAAAACAAACCCACTTCAATTCACGAGGTTCAAGGCAAAGAAAAAATGGAATAAACCCTCTAAAATTCATAGAAAAATAATCTCTAGGGTTTAGAACCTTCAATTTGACCTTAGGAACCCATCTTGACCTACATTGAGAACCATACCCAATTAATAACTTAATTTGGGTTTTTGCGTAAATTGACCAGTCAAACAAGGTTTAATCTAGAAATAAAATTCACCATCAGATTCCTTAGGTCTTAATTAGTCATGTATAAAAACTTGAGCCTAAGAAGAAACCTTCTTGACCAACTTTACACTTTGGTCCTCATATATTTACTTTTTGGCCCTCAACTTTTGAACCCTCGCATTTTGGCCCCTAACTCTCCTTCGTTCTTTGCGTTCAGGTCCCCCCTGCAAAACCTGCCAGCACCATGCTCCGGCGACCTTGCGCGGAGCATGGTGCCGTGCAGGGTGAGGGGGAGAGCCTGGCAAGTAAACCGGGGGTGCCCTGCGTCGTCAGCCGTCGTAGGGACACCCCCCTGGTCGCTGTAACCCACCATACCGGCCGTGCGAACGCACGGACGGTATGGGTTTCCATCTCCGGCGTCCTCCGGCGAGGGAGACACGTCGTCTCCCTCCGCCTTCCTCCCTGATTCGGTCCCTATAAATACCCCCGTCGCTCCACCGTTCTTCCCAGCTCGGATCTGACGGAGAAAACCCCCAACTTTCCTCTCTTCTCACTCCGGCAGACGCCCACCAGCTCCGGCGGTTCTTCCTCCTCCTCCTCTTCGCTCTGCCGCAATACCAGCAGCAGAGACTTCTTCCCCTGCTCTTCCCGCGCCACGCCGCACCCAGCTGGCGCCTCTCCGGCCCTCTGCTCGCCGCCGCCCCTTCCCCCGGGCATCTTCTTCTCCGGCGACAGTCGATACGACTGTCGCCCGCTCCAGCCCCTCCTCCTCCTACTAAGTAGGTAGAACTCCTCCTCTTCCTCCCCTCTTTCTTTTCCTCACTGTCTTTTATTTGATTAAACCCTCGACCGCTCCTATCCACCGTCACCCCCTTCATCTTCGGCCAAACTCCGGCGAGACCCCCCCATCACTCCACAGCCCCACACGCCTCGCCGACCCTCACAGAATCTCCGCCTCCTCACCCTGATCAACCTCCGCCCTTTCACGTCCCGCCACTCGCCCTCTGCAGACCCCCCGAACAAACCAACTTCTCCACCCGCAGTTTGACCTAGGGCGACCCTCACGCTCCACCCCGCCGCCTGCCAGACCCCCCACCACCTTCGCCGTGCCACGGCGAAGGTTCTCCGTGTATCTGATTAGGCCGAGAGGCCGTTCCTCTGTGTACAGGTGTCTCGACCGCCGTCGCCATTGCTGCGTGGAAGGAGCACCTTCAACCTGCAGCTCCAGGTGCGCTTCGCCCAGGCCTGACTCCCAGGCTGCGCGGGGCGCCTCCGCGAAGAGTCCCAGGCTCGCAGCTGGGGCGAAGGCCTCGCGTGAAGCCGCGATTGCGCGCTGCTTTCTCCGCTGCGAGCGCTCAATTAGGGTGGGACATTTAGTCCCACCTCGGAGAGCCACTGAGGCGAACGGGCGCTTAAAGGCAAAAAGTGCCTTAAGCTGTTCGCCTCAGTTCACGGGGTGAGGTCCCCTTCACCCGCCCGGTTACCCGGTCTCGTCCGCGCTCACGCCCTGCGGACCTGACCCGACCCGACTTAGGCTGACCTGCACTCCTCGCCTACCACGCACGCCGGTGGGCTTGGACCCGGGCGCGACCCGTACCCGGCTACCCGGCAACTCTGGGAGAGCTATCCTATGAGCGGATTCTGTGAGAGAGAGACGGGGGGGGTGGGGGTAGAGTAGGTTTTGCCCTTTGACGTAAACTCTGAAGTGTGCAGGCACAGGTGAAGAAGAAGGACCGCGGAAGAAGAAGAAAGCTAAGGGAGACACTGTAGCAACAAGCGGGTTAAGTCGTCTGATTGGAAAATCAGACGACGTCCTGAAGGGAAAAGAAGAAAGAAGGAGAGACGACGTCCTGATAGGTAAAAGAAAAGAAGAAAGAAGAAGATCTGAAGAACAAAAGAAGAAGGAAGAACAGCAGAAGAAGAAGAGGAAAGAACAAGGAAGAACAACAGAAGAAGAAGAGGACCACAAGGAGATAAACACAAAAGAAGAACAGGAAGAACAAAAGCTAAAGAGGAGAAAGACAAAGAGAAAGAAAGAAGAAAAGAAGAAGAACTCAAACTTTCATCTCTCTCCCTCTCTCTCTCTCTCTTTATTTTTTGTAATAGAACATGTATATCTCTAGAATACAACTTGCTCCCTGAGTTCGACCTCGGGAACTCTTTTATTTTCCGAGTAAAAAATTTTTTTGAAATGATGGCAATAACTGGCTATACTACAACGCTATAACAATAAAACCCGGTTATCTCTCGAAGCCAACGTTTCATTTGGCGCCGTTGCCGGGGAGCAACGGCTATTCTAGAGGTAAACATTCCTGTTTCTTTTTAATTTCTGATAATCTCCTCTCTTTTGTGCAGCTACAGGAAATCAAGAAGACAAGCAACCGCACGACAACCACTCCGAGGACAGGTAAATTTTTCCTCTCGCTATTAACCCCTAAACTCTAAAGAGGAAGAAAAGAAAAGAAAAAGCAATATAGGGCTAACCTGTCTTCTATACTTAGTAACCATAAAGAGTTGCATGTTTTCAACTCATTAGTCCTGCACACTATTAAGGGTATTTAAGGGCTAACACATTCTTGCTTGAGCCCTAATTACCCAACAAAGAACTAACTGGACCAAGTAGAGCCAACATAAGATTCAACATTAGGGTTTTAGAGACACACTACTTAAATCAAGAATGGAGAAAATCCAAAAGAAGTGTGCCTAAACCATTGATTGAAAATACCTATTCAAAGAAAACCTAAAACAATTGGCTCTCTAAACACTTGAACCCTAAAAGACAAGACCTAAAAGCTCTCAAAGAAAACAAGAGGTAACGTTGACCCCTTGGGTCAACCAACCTTAAATTAGGTCACTTTTTGCACTTAAAAGACTAAAGTTCAAGTGAAACCTTAAGCACCCTGATCTTAAAATTGGTAGACTTAAGAGGTCAAGATCCCCATTCTGGTCTACCTGGAACCGCAGTGACAAGAGAGGTCGGGTGGGGGAAACCCTGTAACCCGTGGGGACGCTCTACCGTGTAGGGGTCTTCACGGGACTCTCCCTCTCTGGCTGCCCAGGTAATTCTCAGGTGGGCGATCTTTCTGATCAAGGGGTCCATCTGCCCCGCACCTCTATAGTCACCCAACACATTTTTGGGTGTCTTGATTGGGTCCAGCACCTTCTAAACTTACCTCTTCCAACAGTGCATGTACGGAAGGAGGTCCTTAAGACCACCCTTAAGACCTCCTTTAGAAATTCGCTCTCGTCAAGGCCAAGCCTCGACGCCCGTGTTTGTGCAGCAACACCCTCACATTATTCTCTCTTCTGATTCAGAACCAAGTTCTTCTTCTTCCCCCATCATGGCTCAGCCAGTTGAGGAAGAAAATAATCTGGAACACCAGCTCCAGCGACTCAATGACCTCTTCCAAAACTTCGTGCACCCACCACAGCGTCCTATGATGCGGGACCACTACAATCCTGCTGCGGTGGCCATTGAGCCTCGAGTCAGAATCCCGACTGGAGGACCTGTTTCCGAATTAAAGCCCAACATGATTCATGCTATACCTAAATTCCATGGGCTTAATTCTGAAGATCCCTTCCAGCACATCAAACAACTAAAGCATCTGGCCCACACTTTTGGATCAGATGCGCAAAATCGGGATATTCTTCTCATGAAGATGTTCTCCTTTTCTCTTATGGACAAGGCCGCCCATTGGTATCAAACTCAGACCCGGCCGATCAACACTTGGGAAGAACTTCAATCCGAGATTTTGAAAAAGTTTTTTCCCGTTGGTCGGACCAACGCCTTGCGCCATCAGATTACACACTTCACTCAACAATCAGGAGAACCTCTCCATGAGGCATGGGATCGTTTTCAGGATCTCATGAGAAAGTGCCCCCATCACGGAGTTCCTAAATGGGAACAAGTCCAATCTTTTTACCAGGGACTCCGTGAGGACATCCGCCTTTTCGTCAATGCAACTTGCGGAGGAAACATCATGGGTCAACATGAAGACACCGTATGGGAGATTCTCGAAAACATGTGCGAGAACTCCATCAACAATGACTCCATGGGATTATTCGACAGGACGAATACCCGCGCAGCGACGAATCTTAAGGGAGCACATGAGATGCAGGGCCTGTCCGCATCAGTCGACCTGGAATTAATGGCCAGTCGATTGGACAAGGTCTCAATCATTGAAAAGAAGGTGGATGAGCTGACTCAGCACTTGCAGCGAGCCACCTCCGCGCGTAACTCCTTTGCACAACCTCCTTCCACACAGGAGACTGTGCAAAACATCCTCCACCGATCTTCCCCTAGGATGGATCCATATCCATCCCCATCTGATTCTTGGATCGGAGGATCATCCGATCCTTTCTACACCAGCCGGGGGAACTCCATTCCCCCTTTCCCTGATTCTCAGGAGGTTCCTCAGACCTGCGAGGACCTCAACGCCATCCAGAACGACCCATTCTCTAACACTTACAACCCTGGATGGCGAAACCATCCCAATTTTCAGTGGGCGGGAAATTCCCAAACCCAAAGACCACCTTTTCAGTCCCACCCATAGCCCTCTCGTCATTACCAGCCGCCTCAGCCTCGACCCAACCCTACTTATCCATCAGGGCCAAATCAGGATCAAATGTCCCTAATCCTTCAGACTCTGGCTGACATTCAAAAAACGAATGCGGCTATTCAAAAACAGCACAAGGACGAACTTACAGAAGTTAAAACTCAACTGGCCCAGTTGGCAAATTCTCGCCAGCCAGGCACACTCCCTTCTCAACCTCTTCCTAACCCAAATAACGTGCCAACCCAGAAGCGCGTTATGAATCCAAATTTAGGCCACGCACAATGGATTTATCAGGCCCCTACTGCTCCATCTCCAGACGAGATGGAAGCTTCAACTTCTTATGCGGGATTTCAGCAGCAGCCACCCCTCTTATCAAACCCAAACCAAAATCAGGCCGGATTAAATTCTGTAACAACACGTAGTGGTAAAACAACTCAAGACCCGCATTATCCAAACCACTCCAAGCCTGATAACCATGACCCTAGGATAGTTATCCAAGAAACCGCTGTTCCAGATCCACAACCTGGACCTATCCTAGAAGAACCAACCAAGATCCCGTTTCCCGAGGCCTTGACCAAGGGAAAGAAGACCACCAAACCCGTGGCCCCTGAGGAGGACCTGGTCAAGCTCTTTGAGCAGGTCCACATAAACATCCCCTTGATGGATGCAATCCGCCACGTACCAGCTTACGCACGATTTCTAAAGAATATATGTACACCCCAGCGTAAGCCGCGAACCAAGGGAGGGAGCCCAATTGTTCTGTCAGAACAAGCCAGCTCTGTAATCCTTAGTAGACTCCCACCCAAGGCAAAAGATCCTGGTACTCCCCTGATTTCCTGCAAGATAGGTGGTACCCAATTTGATAGAGCATTGTTAGACTTGGGTGCATCCATAAACCTGATACCCACATCCTTACTTGACCATCTAGAAGAATCTGAGCTAAAACCAACCGAGGTGACATTACAATTAGCAGATCGATCTATAAAGTCACCAAAAGGGATTCTCGAGGATGTTATCATAAGAGTGCGGGATTTCTATTTTCCAGTGGACTTTATAGTCTTAGATATGGATGCACCTGAGAACCCTAGGGATACACCAATCATTCTAGGGAGACCTTTCTTGGCTACTGCTAGAGCCAACATCAGCTGTGAGGAGGGCCAAATAGAGCTTAAGTTTGGAGATCAAACACTGAAAATTGATATATTTAAGGCCCAACAAGGAATTAATTGCGGCGTCATCGAACAAATTTGTGACATCAGGACCTTGGTTGATGAATCACACTTCCAGGATGACGCGATTATGCCTCATCAACCACAGAAGGATCTTGACCCGCAAACAGAGGAGTCGAATCCAGATATGAATAACCCAGTAACTCCTACCCTCGAACCTCACATCTATACTGAACCACCCGCTGCTGCTGATAACCCCATCCTCGAACTGAAACCCCTTCCTGCTCACTTGAAATACATCTTTTTGGGTTCTAATCAGACCCTTCCTGTGATTATCAATTCCAACCTCAGTCCTGAACAGGAATCCCGTCTGATTGTTGTCCTCCAGCAACATCGCAGAGCCATCGGGTGGACTCTCGACGATTTGACTGGAATAAGTCCCTCTTATTGTACTCATCATATCTATTCGGAAGAGGGCACACGACCTTCTCGTGAAATGCAGAGACGCTTAAACCCCAATCTGCAGGAGGTCGTGAAAAAGGAGATCATCAAGTGGTTAGATGCCGGAATCATCTACCCGATCTCCGATAGTCGTTGGGTGAGCCCAATTCAGGTCGTACCCAAGAAGGCAGGACTCACCACTATAACAACTGAGACCGGAGAAATCATTCCTACCCGATTAGCCAACTCGTGGAGAGTCTGTATAGATTACCGTCGACTCAATTCCTCCACGAAGAAGGACCATTTCCCACTACCCTTCATTGATCAAATTCTCGAAAAACTTGCGGGAAATAGGTTCTTCTGCTTTCTTGACGGGTACTCCGGTCATAACCAGGTGGCAATCCATCCTGAGGACCAAGAAAAGACCACGTTCACCTGCCCCTTCGGAACATACGCTTTCCGAAGGATGCCTTTCGGTCTTTGCAATGCACCCGCTACTTTTCAGCGATGCATGCTTGCCATATTCTCAGATATGGTAGGTGATTATCTGGAAGTCTTCATGGATGACTTTTCAGTTTTCGGAGCATCATTCGACGATTGCCTCCAACACTTGGTCCAGATACTCAGGCGGTGCATCGATGTGAATTTGGTTCTTTCCTGGGAAAAGAGCCATTTCATGGTGCCTGAGGGAATTGTCCTGGGACACTCAATTTCGGAGAAAGGTATCCAAGTGGATCGAGCTAAGGTTAATCTGATTTCTCACCTTCCTATGCCTAGCTCGATCAGGGACATCCGTTCCTTTTTAGGGCATGTCAGTTTTTATCGACGATTTATCCCTGATTTTTCAAAAATCGCACGCCCCCTGACCACTCTTCTCTCCAAGGATGTTCCTTTCGAAATTTCCAAGGAATGCACTCAAGCATTTGAAATCCTACGTGACCGAGTCACCCAAGCCCCGATCCTACAGTCCCCTGATTGGTCTCAACCCTTTGAGATCATGTGCGATGCATCCGACTTCGCTGTAGGAGCGATTTTGGGGCAGAAAATTGACAGGAAACCTGTGGTCATTTACTACGCCAGCAAAACACTCGATGAGGCTCAGGGTAACTATACGGTTACTGAGAAAGAGCTGCTAGCTGTAGTATTTGCCCTAGAAAAGTTCATATCGTACCTTCTGGGTTCCCGTGTCATCATATACTCGGATCACACAGCTGTGAGGCATCTCCTTGCAAAGAAGGACGCGAAACCTTGATTAATCCGATGGATCTTGCTGTTGCAAGAATTTGACCTTGAGATTCGCGACAAAGTGGGAAAGAAAAATGTGGTAGCTGATCACTTGTCCCGTCTTCCTTCTGAAATAATTGACCCTCCCGGACCCATCACTGAGCATTTTCCCGATGAGCACCTGCTGACTATTGGTACTAGCCTTCCATGGTTTGCTAATGTAGTAAATTACTTGGCATCTCATCAGATCCCGTCCGATTGGCCGAAGGCCAAGAAAGACAAATTACGCTCCGATGCCAAGTATTACATTTGGGAAGACCCGTACCTCTTCCGCATAGGTGCCGATCAGATCATCCGGAGATGTGTCCCGGAAGGGGAATTCAACAATATCCTCTCTTTCTGCCATGACCAGGCATGCGGTGGCCATTTCGCCGAGCATAAAACCGCATCAAAAGTCCTCCAGTGCGGCTTTTACTGGCGCACACTGTTCAAAGACGCATACAATCACTGCAAGGCATGCAGTCGTTGCCAGACTTTGGGCAACATGAGCCATCGCGACATGATGCCTATGCAACCGATTCTAGTATGCGAAATCTTTGATGTTTGGGGGATTGATTTTATGGGCCCCTTTCCTGTTTTGGATGGTTTCGAATACATTCTGTTGGCTGTGGACTACGTGTCCAAATGGATCGAAGCCATACCGACCCGAACCTGTGATCACAAAATCGTTCTCAAATTCATTCATCAACACATTTTCTCAAGGTTCGGGATTCCTCGTGCAATAATCTCTGATGGGGGGACCCATTTCACAAATGCTCAGTTTAGGTCACTGATGACCAAATACGGGGTGTCTCACCGAATCTCTACTCCTTACCACCCCCAAACTAATGGTCTAGCTGAGCTGTCTAATCGGGAGATCAAGAAAATCCTGCAAGTCACTGTTCGACCTGACAGGAAGGACTGGTCGTCCCGACTTCCGGAAGCATTATGGGCCTATAGGACCGCCCACAAGACCCAATTGGGCATGTCTCCCTTTAGACTGGTGTACGGAAAGGCATGCCACCTTCCCGTAGAACTGGAGCATAAAGCCTATTGGGCAGTACGAAACTGTAATCTAGATCTTTCCAAGGCTGGGACCCACAGAAAACTCCAAATCAGCGAGATCGATGAATTACGCCTAGACGCGTACGAGAACTCGCAAATCTACAAGGAGCGGGTTAAAGCCTTCCACGACAAACACATCTCGAGAAAGATCTTTCATCCTGGTCAAAAGGTCCTACTCTTTGATGCCCGACTAAAACTCTTCCCAGGAAAACTGAGATCCAAGTGGGTCGGACCATATTTGGTCCGACAGGTTTTTGGAAATGGAGCAATCGAAATCAGTCCACTCAGCCACGATTCTGAACCTTTCATCGTGAACGGTCAGAGACTCAAGCCGTTCATTGATGTAACTTCTACTGATTTGGCTGAAGCATCTTATATCCTCCTTTCCCCTTGAGCTTATTGCGCCCAGCCGATGGCGTAAAACTCAGCGCTTAACGGGAGGCAGCCCGTCATTCTCTTTGAAAACCTGAAACTTGTTCTGACACCTTTTTGCACTTGAGGTTCACCCTTGTAGACAGCCGACCCCACCTCAGATGCTTGCATCTGGGATTAGAAATCGTCCGCAAAAATTCAACCCGACCCATCCACTCATCCAAATTTCTGTCTTAAGGAATGAACTAAGTTAAATAAAAACCCCCTAGGTTACAATGAGGACATTGCAAATCTTAGGCATGGGGGGGGTATGAAAGTGCAAAACTTGTAAGAAAAGGTTTCAAACAAAAAATTCACATATGCCAAAAACACCATAAAAATTAAAAATTTTTTCGAAAAAGAATAAAAGGAGAAGGAAATTTTGTGAAGGAGAAGGAGAAGAGAAACAAAATGAAAAAGGAGCACAAAATTATAAGAAAAGGTGATAGTCATTAGTAAGGAACTAAGGAATTAACCTAAGTTCTAGACCTCATTCAAGAAAATAACTGAAAAGTGCATAATGAGATTAGTAAGAACGCAAACCTTAGGCATTCTTGAATAGACTCTTAGTACCCATTAAGATCTAGACACTCCTCAAGAGGTTGAGGAAAATGAAAAGCTGAAGTATTAGGTCTAAGGCTTAGGGAGTATTTGGCCTCGTTAACTAATTTTTGGTTTACGGGACTCAGTAACCTAAGCACCCTAACCTCACACACAGCCTGGTTCAGTAAGCGTAAAAATCAAAATCACGCAGAAGCGTCGCAAAATTCTGAAAAGAACACCTAGAATAGGAGCGGCCGATCGACACAAGTTGATTTGGACGAGTTCCCAGCGCGGAGAGGCGGGAAATCCCCTCGAAGATGCGTAACAAAATATCATCTCCTCGGTGCCTGTCTCTTAGGATATTTACATATCCTACTGGGGGCATGTAAGCACTCTGCTGATTCAGATTCCATGGATGGCATTATCTCGAAGTGTCAATTGCCAGGGTCTGGATTCGGCCACGGAACACCATGGATGGGATTATCTCGAAATCTCAATAGCCAGGGTTCCGGGGGTTGCCATGGGCGGTGCTATCTCGAAGCATCGATTGCCAGGAACCCTTGAGGATTGATGATGGGAGCAAGGAATCTGATACAGACCTGTTGAAAAGCCAATCCTAGGCTAGAACTAAAAAGAAAAAGAGAGAGAAAACTCTCCAAACAGAATAACTTTCTATCTCTCTCTTACAAAACGCACTGCGAACTGAGCCAGGGCTAAAATCATTTCAAGCACGGGTGCTTTAACCACAAAGTCCAATAAACCTTAGGTTAGTTCTTGTGGGCCTTAAAAACCTTTGCTAAAGACTGAGGCTAAAGCTAGACAGATTTGGATCTTGATTGGTACTAGAGTACCTTTTAGGCCTATGGTCAGCATTCTAACCTAATTTAAGCTCAAATGAAAAAGCACTTATCTGAAGCTATTAAGAACTTAATGGTCTAGAACAAGGGTTGAAACCTTAAGTTTTTTTGCTAACGGACTAGCAAAAGCTAGGCATGGGGGTATGATGAGAACCTCATCATGAGCCATAACTAGCTCATTTTGACCCAATACAAAGGATAAAAGCTCCTACATAACTCAAGGAAAGGCTTAACTCAGAGAATTCTGAGTTTAAGGAGAAAACAAGTCATAAGGGGTAAAAATGCAATTTTACCAGTATAATCTGCATTCAGGGTAATTCAGGGTCCAAACATAGGTCAAAGCAACTTAATAAGAATAAAAGTGGGATGAGATGATCTAGCAAGGGCTACAGCAATTCCAAGAAACTAAATGATAATCTGTAACCCTAAAACAAACCCACTTCAATTCACGAGGTTCAAGGCAAAGCAAAAATGGAATAAACCCTCTAAAATTCATAGAAAAATAATCTCTAGGGTTTAGAACCTTCAATTTGACCTTAGGAACCCATCTTGACCTACATTGAGAACCATACCCAATTAATAACTTAATTTGGGTTTTTGCGTAAATTGACCAGTCAAACAAGGTTTAATCTAGAAATAAAATTCACCATCAGATTCCTTAGGTCCTAATTAGTCATGTATAAAAACTTGAGCCTAAGAAGAAACCTTCTTGACCAACTTTACACTTTGGTCCTCATATATTTACTTTTTGGCCCTCAACTTTTGAACCCTCGCATTTTGGCCCCTAACTCTCCTTCGTTCTTTGCGTTCAGGTCCCCCTGCAAAACCTGCCAGCACCATGCTCCGGCGACCTTGCGCGGAGCATGGCGCCGCGTAGGGTGAGGGGGAGAGCCTGGCAAGTAAACCGGGGGTGCCCTGCGTCGTCAGCCGTCGCAGGGACACCCCCTGGTCGCTGTAACCCACCATACCGGCCGTGCGAACGCACGGACGGTATGGGATTCCATCTCCGGCGTCCCCCGGCGAGGGAGACACGTCGTCTCCCTCCGCCTTCCTCCCTGATTCGGTCCCTATAAATACCCCCGTCGCTCCACCGTTCTTCCCAGCTCGGATCTGACGGAGAAAACCCCCAACTTTCCTCTCTTCTCACTCCGGCAGACGCCCACCAGCTCCGGCGGTTCTTCCTCCTCCTCCTCTTCGCTCTGCCGCAATACCAGCAGCAGAGACTTCTTCCCCTGCTCTTCCCGCGCCACGCCGCACCCAGCTGGCGCCTCTCCGGCCCTCTGCTCGCCGCCGCCCCTTCCCCCGGGCATCTTCTTCTCCGGCGACAGTCGATACGACTGTCGCCCGCTCCGGCCCCTCCTCCTCCTACTAAGTAGGTATAACTCCCCCTCTTCCTCCCCTCTTTCTTTTCCTCACTGTCTTTTATTTGATTAAACCCTCGACCGCTCCTATCCACCGTCACCCCCTTCGTCTCCGGCCAAACTCCGGCGAGACCCCCCCATCACTCCACAGCCCCACACGCCTCGCCGACCCTCACAGAATCTCCGCCTCCTCACCCTGATCAACCTCCACCCTTTCACGTCCCGCCACTCGCCCTCTGCAGACCCCCCGAACAAACCAACTTCTCCACCCGCAGTTTGACCTAGGGCGACCCTCACGCTCCGCCCCGCCGCCTGCCAGACCCCCCACCACCTTCGCCGTGCCACGGCGAAGGTTCTCCGCGTATCTGATTAGGCCGAGAGGCCGTTCCTCTGTGTACAGGTGTCTCAACCGCCGTCGCCATTGCTGCGTGGAAGGAGCACCTTCAACCTGCAGCTCCAGGTGCGCTTCGCCCAGGCCTTACTCCCAGGCTGCGCGGGGCGCCTCCGCGAAGAGTCCCAGGCTCGCAGCTGGGGCGAAGGCCTCGCGTGAAGCCGCGATTGCGCGCTGCTTTCTCCGCTGCGAGCGCTCAATTAGGGTGGGACATTTAGTCCCACCTCGGAGAGCCACTGAGGCGAACGGGCGCTTAAAGGCAAAAAGTGCCTTAAGCTGTTCGCCTCAGTTCACGGGGTGAGGTCCCCTTCACCCGCCCGGTTACCCGGTCTCGTCCGCGCTCACGCCCCGCGGACCTGACCCGACCCGACTTAGACTGACCTGCACTCCTCGCCCACCACGCACGCCGGTGGGCCTGGACCCGGGCGCGACCCGTACCCGGCTACCCGGCAGCTCTGGGAGGGCTATCCTATGAGCGGATTCTGTGAGAGAGAGACGAGGGGGGTGGGGGTAGAGTAGGTTTTGCCCTCTGACGTAAACTCTGAAGTGTGCAGGCACAGGTGAAGAAGAAGGACCGCGGAAGAAGAAGAAAGCTAAGGGAGACACTGTAGCAACAAGCGGGTTAAGTCATCTGATTTGAAAATCAGACGACGTCCTGAAGGGAAAAGAAGAAAGAAGGAGAGACGACGTCCTGACAGGTAAAAGAAAAGAAGAAAGAAGAAGATCTGAAGAACAAAAGAACAAGGAAGAACAACAGAAGAAGAAGAGGAAAGAACAAGGAAGAACAACAGAAGAAGAAGAGGACCACAAGGAGATAAACACAAAAGAAGAACAGGAAGAACAAAAGCTAAAGAGGAGAAAGACAAAGAGAAAGAAAGAAGAAAAGAAGAACTCAAACTTTCATCTCTCTCCCTCTCTCTCTCTTTATTTTTTGTAATAGAACATGTATATCTCTAGAATACAACTTGCTCCCTGAGTTCGACCTCGGGAACTCTTTTATTTTCCGAGTAAATTTTTTTTTTGAAATGATGGCAACAACTGGCTATACTACAATGCTATAACAATAAAACCCGGTTATCTCTCGAAGCCAACGTTTCACTTAGCTATGCAACTCCTTGGCCATCAACCATCCAGCTTACCTAACCCTAATTCCCACCTAACTGGCTTCACCAAGTAAGCCCACCTAAGCTCCACATAAGCTAGCCCTACTTCTGCCTCACCTTGGTGCCAACCTAACTTAACCACCACCTCCAAAAGGCACCACAAAGTGGTGCCAAAACCACCTATAACTACCCCCTAATTGGCGCCACTTTTTCCCTTCAAAATCTCATGCATCTCAACCACACATTTCTTCTTAAACCCATCTCCACCATCCACCTAACCCCCTTCTAGAACCCTCTCTAGTTGGCGCCAAACCATGGCATCCCTCTATGGTTGGCGCCAACTCCATGGACCCCTTAGCCATCATAACTACCCCCATAGCACCCCCTTGGTTGGTGCCAACCCCCCTCCACCATAGGATCATCTAACTACCTACTAAATCCAATCCTCGCCCTACAACTAATCCCCACGCCAACCACCCTTTTCCACCACTATAAAAACCCTCCTAACCACCACCAAAAGATCATCCTCCCTTAGTGTTAATTCTACCCTAAGCCACCTATAACCTATGGCCAAGATGAAGGAGGAAGGAAGAAGATTAAGGAGGCTATCCCTTGCCTCCTTGGTGACTTCTTCCTCCCCACTCTTCTTCTTGTGCCACGCCAAGAGGAGGAGGCTCTCTACATTGAGGAGGACAGCCAGGCATTGGAGGAGAGATTAGGGTGGTGCATGCTGATTACGTAGCAATCATAGGTCTTAATTGACCTAAATTAGGCTAGAACTTAGCATAAGCTAGTATAATTAATGCATGCATAAGCATTATTGGCATCTTTATTGCTTTCCTTTAGCTATGCTTGAAATAATGATATAATGTACTAATTAAGTGCATTATATAAATTGTAGGTAATAAAAAGCCCAGTAACTACATCTGAAGCTGGACCTAAAGCTAGTGCTGCATCAGAGCTGGAGCGGAAGACCTTAGAATAAATGTAGTAGAGAAATAATGTAAGGGTTGAGGTATGTTATTCTACTAAGTAAGAATAAGGTAGAGTAAATTATGAAGAACTTAGGTTCATTCCCCACCCTAGGATAGCCCTAGAAGCCTTCCCAAGACTTAGCCACCCTTAGATTAGGTCACCATAGCCTAGGAAGCTTCAAAGCCCTAGTTCCAGCCCTTATCTGGATGCCTAGATAGGTTATTGGACATCCAGGATCCTTAGCCACAACCTGCACACCTCAAACCCATGTCTACAGTGTTATTGGATGTCCAGACACTTGGTCAGACGTCCAATTACTGCAGAATCCCTAAGAAAGAACCCTAATTCCCTCCTGACTCAAATTGGACATCCAGACAAGAGGTCTGGACTTCTGATTTTTGAGTATAAGTTGTCTGATACTTAAATTGGACGTTTGTAATTGCTCTCTAGTTCCTGTTTTGGAATTCAAGCTTGGATCTTGAGTTCCTAGGTCCTAAACCCAATTCCAACCCCTTGGGAACCTAAATTAAGGTACCCTAAGCCTAGTACACCACCTCTAGACCTTCCTAAGAACCTAATTAGGTTCTCACTAAGCCCAATTGACTTGGATCATAGTCAATTACCATTGCTTAGTGAATTGGACTCATAGAGTCCAATTGAGTTCAGATCTCAACCCACACAAGTTCAATTGGACTCAGTGAGAGTCCAATTGACCTAAGCCCAACTTAATTGAGTTATTTCAATCTCAATTAAGTTCACACTCACTCAATTAAACTTATGTCAAGTTTAATTGCACTTTCTCATTAGCAAATTAGGGTTTGCAACCCTAATTTGAGAACTACCCTAAACCAAACCCCTTAGGACCTAACCTAGACCACTTAACCACCTAAGTCACACCCACACACACACACACACACACACACGCACATGCGCACAAACACCCATTCACGCACTCCCACACCACCTAGAGCCTCTTAGGCTTTTCCAAAGGTGGCGCCACCTTGGTTGCCAAAAATAGCAACCAAGGATGGGTCTTCTCTTAGATCCACTTTTGGTGGATCTAAGAACTACACACTCTCTCCCTTGGATGGCCACACTTGGAGCACCCTCTAGAGAGTTCCAGAATTCTTTAGAGAGTCTCCCTTGGGTCTATTTAAAGGACCCTTGGGTGTCCATTTGCACCCATCTAGTCTTGGATCTAATATTGGTTTCACCATTCATTCCACCTTCCATTAGCATAATTCCACCTCCACTTCACCTCCATCTCCACGAGTGTTGGTGGGTGAGAGAGGAGATTTAAATATGCGTTCATTGTAGTACTGTCTAAATCACTCAATCAACAAATAAATTTATAAGCTCAAAAATCTATAGATGAAGTCTGAGGCGAACACAGGGAGCAAATAGGAATTCACACGCTAATCAAAATAAATATGTAAATGAGCACAATAAATGAAGCACCATAAAGATATTTGAATGAATATTAACCTGTCACATTAAGTATTCAATGAAGATCAATGTATCTAGAGACTAAAAGATACCTAGAACAAAATAATTATGATTTAGATCACCAATTATTAGCCTAAGCACATGTATATCAATTATTCAATTATCTTAAATAAAGGAACAGTGATTAGGTGTCTGATATATGGATTAGATGACTTAACCAAGCCTTGCTATAGTGCTCAAAGCTTTCTTCTTCTTCTTTTTGGCTTCTTCTTCTTCTCTCCTTCGTCTTCTCCCTTCTCTCTTTCTTTCCTCTCTCTTCTTCTTTAGATGCATGGTCCCTCTTTTTCTTCTCTTCTTTCCTTCACAAAGCCTCCTATGTAGCCTTTCCTTTTCTCTTCCTTTCTTCCCTTCTTCTCACAGCGGCTAAGTGTCACACAAAGCCTACAAGAGCAAAACCCCTCCCTCCTCCTCACAGATTCTGCTCCTTTCTCTCAGAAGCAAGGGTAATTGGGCATTAATCAGGCAATCGGATCCAGATAAGGTCCAGGTCCGCCGGCATGTATGGCGAATGAGGGTGCATGGGTGAGCGGGGGACCCGACCCCCCTTGTGTCTCAGGCAATGGGTGGTATGCAAGGAAATAATTTATTCCCTGGGGAGGCTTCGTTCACCATCGATGTGGAACTAAAGTTCCTGGTCTTCCTCACGAAGCTGCAGGAGATGGTGCCCTCAAATTGATGCAGCTGATGTTGTGCTTTCATTGCTTTGAAGTCCTGGAGAGCTCCTTTCGGTGTTTCCGCATCAAGTGTGAGTACCTGCAGGTTGAATGGAGGTCGACGCTCAGTGCTGGATGCTGGAGATGACAAGGGCAACATCAGAGACCGGCGAACTCCTAAAAACAAGAACACGACCTCTCAGCCCAATTAGACTAGCTCAAAAGTATCACTGTGGTGTGAGAAAGGAGATGGCGGTGGTTTTGTGGTGATTGGTGAAGCATGGAGGTCGAAAGAACTCGGATGAGGTGTGCGGAAGTGGGTGAGTTCAGTGGGGAGATGGAGTGGGTAATAGGCCGAAAAGATTAGGGCTTTTATTCTAGGGGCCACGACAGAGGTTCTGGGAGTGGTAGCGGACTGGATGGTGGTCTGTGTTGAGCTCACGACCTTGTCGGAGTTTGGTCGGAGCCGGAGAAGACGGTGGGGCAGAGGCATGGTCGGTGGTCGATTTGAAGAATAAAGGGGTCGAGGATGGTCTAGAGAGGGAGAGGAAGCTAATAAGACCTAAATTAAAGGATGAAAGGGGTAGGAAGGTGTCGGCATTGATTGGCCGGCGCCATGGAAGATGAGGGCTCCAGGGAAGGAAGATGGCCCTTGCCGTGGTTGGAGAGGCACGGAGGAAGGTGATGAAGATGGATAGGCCAATTTTGCCATTGGCCATCCCTAGGAAGACGGAGAAGGAGGCCGCCAGAGCTAAGGTCAGAGAAGGGCTGAAGGTAGGGATTTGAAGAGGGTTTTGGCCCTAAACCTTTCTAAGGAGGTAAGGAATGCATCGTAGGTCCATTTATTGACCATAAGGAGTAGTATTAAGCTTGGAAACCAAGCTTGCAAACCAATGATTCTCATGCAAATAGGACATGCGAACTTTTGAAAGGTTCGCATGAAGATTTGGGAATGAGTTAGGATTCGTGGATGGGCTCATTTGGAAGGGAATTCCTCAAGGAATCTCCCTTTCAATTTTAGGAGTGTTTGATTGAGAATCGAGCAAGAAATCCTCGCTCGAATCTCGACGGAGAAGGTTTGTCCTTCCAAAAATGGTGTGGGGATCTATTTGCAAAGAATATGATGAAGTTAGGGGCATATGTGCAAGGATTTCAAAAGTTAGGGGCATATGTGTAAGAGAAAAGAGCCAAGCAAGATTAAAATTTAAACTAGGTCAAGGTGATCTCTGATTGAGCTTAAATTTTGGTATAAACCTAATTTCGACCCAAGGAATCTAATGGTGAAGTCAGAATTTGGTTTTGGCCAAGGTTGACTGGGTAATTTATGAAAAAATTCAAATTAGGTCAACTGTCTATCTGAGAATTTATTTTAGGTCAAAATAGGTTCTGATGGTTAAATCAAAGGTACCAAATCTTATAGAATATTTTTATATGATTTTTATAAGGTTTAGGTGAATTTTATCTTGACTGAAACCTCAGTTAATTAAGCGGGTCTGTTTTTAGAGTTTCGGATGTCATGTAATTCTCAAAATGTGTGAAAGCCCATTTCTATCTGCATTAACCAACTTGTTAGACATTTATGTCCATTTGACATTAATTAACCCCTGAGAAACCCCATGATTGCTATGCAATTAGGATATTCTATTAAAATTACATTTTTACCCCTATTTTCATGTTTATCCCTCAGAATGGATATGCAGTGAAGTATGGCTCTTTGGCGGTTATGTAGGAGCATTTATTTATTGATTATGACTAAGTAAAGCTAGATATGACTGATGATGACGTTATCATCATACCCCCATGCCTAACTTTCGCTAGTATCTTAGCAAAATCTTATGAAATTAACTCGAATTCTAGACCATGCCTGTGATGCTCAAAGTCCTGATTGTTTCTTTTTAGAAATTAGGTCAAAATGCTAATAGTAGGATTAGAGGTACTCAAGTACCAACCAAGATCCAGACCTGACCAGCATTAGCCTCAGTCTATCGCGAAGGTTTCTAAGGCCCATAGAAACTAGCCTAAGGTTTGCTTGACCCCACGGTTAAAGCACACGTGCTTGTAACATGGTTAATCCCAGTTTAGTTTGCAGTGCATTTTTGTAAGAGAGAGGGATAGAAGAATTTTTGCATTTTTGGGGAGTTTTCTCTCTCTTTTACTTGATTATTTCTAGCTTCAAATTGGCTTAAAAACATGCTCTGCATTGGATTCCTTGCTCCCAGCATCAATCCTCGTAGGGTCCCTAGCAATCGATGCTTTGAGATAGCACCACCCATGGCAACCCCTGGAACCTTAGCTTTTGACACTTCGAGATAGTGCCACCCTTGGCATTCTGTAGCTACATTCAGGCCCTGGTGATCGACATTTCAAGATAATCCCGCCCATGGCACCTGAATCAGTGCAAGGTGCTTACATCCCCCCTGTAGGATATTTAGATATCCTAGGAGACAAGCACCAAGGAGACGGTATGTTATTGCGCATCTTTGAGGGAATTTCCCGCCTCTTTGCATAGGGAACTCATCCAAGTCAACCTGTGTTGATAAGTCGCTCCTAATTTTGGTACCTTTTTAAGAACAGAATAAATGCTTTTGCATGATTTTGATTATTAAGCTCACTAAACTAGACTGTGTGTAGTTTAGGGTGCTTAGGTTACTGAGTCCTGCAAACCAGAGGTCAGTTAACGAGGCCGAATACTCCCTAAGCCTTATACCTAATACATAGGCTGCGCATTTTCTTCAACCTCTTGAGGACTATCCAGATCTTAATGGATACTTGAATTTTTAAGCCCTAAAAATAAGCCCAAGAGGCCTAAGATCAGCACTCATACTAATCTCTTTATCTCCCTGTTATTCTAAGACTTAATTTTTTTAGATTTGGTCTAGAATTTAAGTAGATTCTATAATCATTTACTAATGACTGTGATTTTTTTTGTTTCAAATTATATCTCCTTTTTGACATTTTGAATTACCTCCTCATTTCCTCAAGAATGATAATTAATTTTCTCTCAAAATTTCCTCCCCTTTCTCCATTTGTTTTTGTTCTTTTTCAAAAATTTTTATTATTTTGTTTTTCTGAATGAGTAAAAAAAAAATTTTGTGAGAACCCTTTAGAAACTTGAATTTTTATGTATGTGCACTTTAACACCCCCTCATGCCTAAGTTTTGCAATGTCCTCATTGTAAACCAGAGGGTATGGAATCAACTTGGTTCATGGGTTAGAACAGGATCAGACGGGTGGGTGAACGGGTTAGGATGACTGTTGTGGACGATTTCAAGCTCTAGTACGAATACCAAAGGTGGAGTTGGTTATTCTAACTCTAAACTCAGAGGTACAATAGACGTGACTCTCAAGAGGATAATCAGAAGGGTCTCAGGTTTTTGAAATGACAAGTTGCTTCCCATTAAGCTCTAAATTCAATGCCTTCAGCCGAGAAAAAAGTGGTCATGGAGGAGTGGTCAAATCAGTTGAAATTTGTAGAATAAGCACCTTGATCAATAGCCTGGTTGGTCCAACTAGGTGCTTGTTTAGATCAACAGGCTAATGATGCAGCCCAAACCCAATCAATCTGTTGGGTTGAAAGATGTGAATCAATAGATGCAGTGCCCACCAGGTGTTTTGAGGCTCAAACAGATATGGAAGTGACAATCTTGGGTTTGGCTCGATCGGATCAGCCTGGTCAGAGTAGGGATCCTCAAATGAAAAAGAGTCTATGGAGGATGTAGGAACCCTACAAGAGTGATCAGAGAAAGATGGGAAATGATTATCGATCTGATCAGAGTCCAAAATCCGATCAAAAGATGGAAAATCATATGCGACCGGATCATTGAGAGGAGAATCAGAGTATAAATTGATTCCAGTTGCAGGTTGGGGTTTGGTTCGAATTTGAGAAGGTTCTATGTATGGTAAACAAGAGGTGGTTTCTTTCAAATGATTGATCTCAGTGTTAGAATCAAACGATGGGTTGTAGTCGCTGAGGTCATACACAGGTTTGGAGTCATCAGGAGATAACAATTCTTCGAAATCAGAGTAGAATTCGAAATCGTCGGAGAACTTGAGAAGATCATGTTTTAAACTTGATTCCAGATCAGAGGTTCCACCACAGAAAGGATCAAGCAACCTAACTTGGATCTAACCTAATTTCATATTTTGAGCTTAAAAAGGTGTCCTGATTAGGCATGGGCTCAGGTTCTTGGCTCTTAGGGTAGACCCAATCAATTCCCATCTCATCCAACTCCTCGATTTTTGTATCATAGATTGGTGTGACTTTTGAGAAATCAGTTAGCGTCTCTGAGAAGGTTAGAGAGGTGCATTCATCAAATATAGGCCCAGAATCGTAATTCAAATTCAAAATCTGACTTTCATCATTTTGGGCCTCACGAATGCTTGAATCTAGATTCTAGGTTAAGGGTAAGGATTGAATCACTAGAATCTAGGTTGGGCTCTACAAAGATGCCAGAATCATTCTTGAGAATCACCTTAACAGGATAAGGCTCGGGTTTTACATTCTTGAGAAGTTCTATTTTAAGCTCATCATCACAGGTGTTGGGGAAATCTAAGCTTGATGGACCAACTTATTGATTTTCTAGGGCCAGTTTAGAATCGGGAACACCAGCAATTGGATCCTCCCTATCCTCATCATGATAAGGAATGTCCATTGCTATGAAATTTGAATCTGAATGCATTTGGGTTGGGGGTCCATAACAACTATTATCATCAAACTCGGGATTTATGGAATCATGTTGATCATCAGAGTTACTCCAAGATATCTTATTACCTGACAGGTATTTTTGTTCAATGGTTCTATATAAATCATTCAACAATTCTCCCTGTTTTTCCATGAGATCTTGGTTTTTTTCCAAAAGTGAAGGATTTGATCAACATTGCAGATACTCGTTGCTATGTAATGTCATTAATTTATTGTATTCTGCTAAGAGATCATCTTGAGTTGAACCGTGTTTTATTTGTGTCTAAGCTATTTTGAAACGGTTCAGAATGTGGTCTGTTGTTTTTATAAATTTATCCCAAATGTCCCTCTCTGAGGCTTCATAATATTCTTCGTGGCGTCTATAGGCAACCTCAATCATCTTTTCTTTCATTCTCATTTGGAATTCAGGTTTCCTAAATAGTCTTCCTAGATTGCCAGGTTGCATTTTTTTGAATCAGATGGTGAAATCAAGATGTTGAATCAAACTTAGGTTAGATTGAAGTTGATCAGATCTGAAAAGAGATTCCCAACAAGATCTAATGTAGTCTCTTAGGTTAAAAACCTAATGACCTTCCTGTGTATGTCCTCTATAGAAAAGATGAGGGATTAGATGTTATTTGGACTTAATCAAGGCACCCAAAGATTTTTGGATGAGTAAGGCTGTTTCAAGGCAGATGATACCTTTGAATCAGAAATCCGTACACCCAAGAAATACCTGGCCAGCCAGGAAGGGAGAGCTTCGCAAAGACCCCTACACGGTAGAGCGTCCCCACGAGTTACAGGGTTTCCCCCACCTGATCTTCCTTGTCACTACTGTTCTAGGTAGACCGGAATGTACTAACTTAAGACCTTAAGTCTACCAATTTTAACCTAATTAGTGCCTTGAATTTCACTTGATTAGAAATTGATTTGACTTGTGACCTAATTTGGAGGTTGGTCAACCTACAATGTAGGTCAACTTCACTTGACCTACCCTAAAGATGGCAGAATGAAATCTTGGTCAAGACCCAGAAATCACCCAGAATGACTCTCAGGTTATTAGGCCCACAATTTTTAAGGTTCAAGTGAATTTTAGAGCGTAATTTTAGGGTTCTTTTTTATTAGATCTTTTCAAATAGGGCTTGGGTAGCACACAAATGCGGGAGGATTGATTCTCTTTATGCAGGCAAAAAGTGAGCTAACACTTCAAAACCCTAGAGTAGAAACCCTAGTTGGCTCTATTTCAAGTCCAATTAAATCTCCAAATGTACACCTTGGACTTCAAACAAGAAGGTGAGTAGTCCAAGATGCTTAGATCTTAAGCGTAATCCCTAATAGGTAAAGGAAATAGGGTAGGGAATTCTGAATAGAATTGCCTTAAGCTTTCAATTAGATATGAAATTTTCCTTAAATCAGGAAACCTTGCCTTTTAAATGATGATTTGCTAAGAAATTAAGGCAGGTGAATCCTAATTTGATTGCTTCCTTTTTTATCTTCCCAAGATTAGGAGGTTGATTTAGGGAAGAATAGAAAAGTTACCTGCACTAGAGTGGTTGACTTGCGTGGAAGATCTCTACGTGATGTACCTTGCAAAATCATAAGAAACAATAGGGCAATTTAGTGCTCAGATATAATCAAATAAAACAAAGAATAGAGGTGAATTGCACGTTGCTCCTCGGCAACGGTGCCAAAATGTTTAACGTGCGAATTTGTCGTTGTTTAAGATATGCGTCGTAGTATAGGACAAATGCACTCAAACAAATAAATTTATAAGCTCGAAAATTTATAGATGAAATCCGAGGTCGAACATAGGGAGCAAATAGGAATTCACACGCTAATCAAAATAAATATATAAATGGGTACAATAATTGAAGCACCATAAATATATTTCAATGAATATTAACCTATCACATTACGTATTCAATGAAGATCAATGTATCTAGAGACAAAAGGATACCTAGAACAAAATAATGGTGATTTAGATCACCAATTATTAGCCTAAGAACTTGTATATTAATTATTCAATTGTTTCAAATAAAGGAACAGTGATCAAATGTCTGATATATGGATCAAACGACTTAACCAAGCCTTTCTACAGTGCTCTTCAAAGCTTTCTTCTGCTTTTTCTGTTCTTCTTCTTCTTCTCTCCTTCCTCTTCTACCTTCTCTCTTCTTCTTCAAAAGCACGGCTCCTCTTTTTCTTCTCTTCTTTCCTTCACAAAGCCTCCTATGTAGCCTTTTGACATTCGCTGGACACGTTTGCCTAAAAACGTTCGTTGTAGCATGCTTACGACATTAATTTTAAATAAAGAATCGGATGTGAGTCCAAGTGTCGAACACAAGGAGGCAATAATAGGAATCACTTAGTCACTTTTGTGTCACAGAAATGTCATTTCTTCGCTTGAAAATCGATTAGCGAATGAGAAAGAGATAGAATGAGAGAGAGAGATAGGGTTAGAAAACCATGCTCAAGATATCATAAGATTAATATATCAACAATCTCTTATCAAATGTGTAGTCAACATAATGTAGATGAATGCTTAACAAAATAGATGAACTACAACTATTGAAGAAATCAAAACTAAGAACAAGAATGAAGAAAGCATCAAGGCAGCCATGGCGGTGGAGGGACTTCCATCGGTGGCTCTATGCCTTGAAGACCTTGCTTAGAGTTCTAGAAGGTAGTGGTATCTCTTAGGGGAATGCTTGGTAAAAGTGGAGGGGGGTAGACACTTTTATAATGGAGGGAGAAGGCCCAAAATCGTCCTTAGGTCAATAGCGACATTCAAAGCATCGCTGAAGACCCACCACATGCGTCTTCGTAACCCCCGCCCTCGCACCTTCAACGCAGACGCTGGCCTGCATGTCCCAAGCTGCACCATGCGGGCCGTGCCACGTGCACGCGCTGGCACTACATTGCTGCTCTCCGCGCATGCATGCGCGCACGTGCTGCTGCTACCCTTGCTGCGCTACCACTTCAATTGCAAATTGAGGGGGGTTGCGGGGATTTGAACCTGCGCCCCTCCCTTGGAGGCTAAAGTGTTCACCATTGCGCCAAGTGTTGGATTGTTGTGGAGAGCATTCCTTGCACACGCCTCTCTAGCCATTGGATGAAGGATGAATGGCTAAGATGGAGCGTAAGGTGTGATGGAGGGAAGAGACCACGGCTGCATCCATAAGGTCTAATTGCTCATCTGAGACCTATTTCAAAATGGACTTGTGCACATGGTCATTAAACATTGATTCTAAGAGATTAAAATGTAAAGATCATGCAATATGCATGTAATGCTCCCAAACCCATTATAATCTGATAGTATCACACAAGTACCCTCGAAATTGACTCTAATTGATGTTATTACCACTTGTAAATATAGAGTCATCACACCCTCATGCCCACCCCTTGCTAGTCCCTAGCAAGGTTTAATTTAAATACTATCTACAACTAAAATTAGGAATTGATCGCTTAGATAGAAGTTGCTTGTCAACTGGAGGAAATTTCTACTAAGAACCTAACTCGCTAAGACTCAACAGTGCCTAGGTTTCCTGCTAAAGTGCCGACCGCCCGAGTCCTCGCCTTATTCCATATAGAAGCAAATACATTTTTTTTCTTTTTCATCTTTTCTAATTTTTTTGGATTTTTGGTGTTGAGGATTTCGGGGTAACTTTTTATGGCTACCCAATCCACCCAAGACTCGAAAAGGATTCTTAGTACTAAGCATCTTATTGTGAAAGTGATAGACTCACTCAATGGCAATTAAAATGGACTTTGGGTTTCTACGCCCCTAGGTGACCCGAAAGAAAAAAATGTTGCCTAAAAGTGTATCTATCTGACCGGTAGCTTTCTCCCTACTTTTTATTTTTGTGGGGTCAACACAAGGGTGAACCTAGTATATATCTCCCCATATTATCCTACTTCTCCGCTTCTTCCTTAAGTGTTTTGGAATTCTTGTGCATTTTATGAGCTAGGATATGGACAATCGGCCAATGGGTTGTTACCCATGACAACTTGCCAGCCATACTCGTGTGGTGAAGTGTGGCTTATTTCGTTTTTATTTTCTCCTTTTTGTATTTTCCTTTTTCTTGTTTTTCTTTTTCTTTTGCTTTTTTTTTTAAGTAGGTGGCTTTCCTGATCTAAGATTTACCTAAAGGCAGTAGTGAAAAACAATGGCCCTGTGGCTAGGCTCTAGACAACCTACCAATGAGCTATTATCCATGACAACTTTCCAGCTATACCACCCTAAAAGGTTCATTAGCTACCCAATTTCCATTAGAACCGTCGATGAGTGAGTCAGTGCAAAATGTGTGTAGATGCTTAGATTAAAAATCCCCCCAAATCAGAGGGTGGGTTGAAAAGTTGTATAGTTATCACCCTACTTTATTGACCAGATTAATATACATTAAGTTGGAGAGGACTCGAGACCAAGTCCACATTTTAGTGGACACCCGGACTGATAAAGTCCGAAGACCTGAAGGGTCTAAGCGGTTAGGTCCCTAACGTATCATTTCCTAAAGTCTACAAGCTTCTAATACCTAAGTTTTCTTTTCCTAATTTTATTATTGTTATTATTTTTTTTAATAAAAAGAATTAAAATTAGTTCAAGCTGACTATTTGTACTCAGATCCTAAGAATTACCACCCCCCATGCTTAAGTTGGACAATGTCCTCATTGGAAAAAAATTGCATGCAAGGGATTAGGGAAAGAAATCACTTGAGTTGTAATCATGAATCCGGTCAACTTGAAACCTCTGGGTTCCCTCCCAGGAAGCTCCAAGTTTAGTGCCTTCAACTGGGCTTAGTGCACAAACAAGAATGGTCTGGGTCAAGAAGGTGAAAACAAAATCAGCCTGACCTAGAGTTTGAAGTCCGTAGATGCGAACTAGGTTGTGGTGGAGTCCCATCCCTAAGGGACGGGTGATTGCGTAGCAATCATAGGTCTTAATTGACCTAGATTAAGCTAGGACTTAGCATAAGTTAGGGTTATTCACGCATGCATACGCATTATCTGCATCTTTACTGCTCTTCTTTAGCTATGCATAAAATAATGTTATAATGTGCTGATTAAGTGCATTTTGTCGATTGCAAGCAATAAGCAGATCTGGAGCTAGATTTGGAGCAGGATCTGAAGCTGGATCAGGAATAATGGGAGTTGTAGCAGAGCTGGAGCAAAAGGCTTAGATTAAATATAGGAACAATAATGTAAGGGGGTTAAAAGTTTGTTATTCTATTAAGTAGGAATAAAGTAGTAAAATGTGAAGAGCTTAGGTCCATCCTAGCCCTAGGATAGCCTAGAGACTTCCCCAAGCCTTAGCCACCCTTAGATTAGGTCACAACACCCTAGGAAGCCCTAAAACCCTAGTTCCAACCCTTATCTGGACGTCCAGATAAGTTATAGGATGTCCGAGACCCTTAGCCATCTCCCGCACACCTCAAACCCACTTCTGCAGTGTTATTGGACGTCCAGATACTTTGTCAGATGTCTAATTTATGCAGAATACCCAAAACAGAACATTGATTTCCCCCTTACTCAGATTAGACATCCAGAACTGAAGTCTGGACTTTTGATTTTTGAGTATAAGACGTCTGACACTATTATTAGACATTTGATACTACTCTCCAGTTCCTATTTTGAGATTTAAGCCTTGATCTTGAATCTCTAGGTCCCTAAACCCAATTCCAACCCCATAGGAACCTAAATTAAGGTGCCTTAACCCTAGTACAACACCTCTAGACCTCCCTAAGGACCTAATTAGGTCCTCAATAAACCTAATTGACTTGGATCTTAGTCAATTCCATCATCCTATTCAATTGTACTCATTGAGCCCAATTGAGGCCTGATCTCAGCACACACTATCCAATTGGACTCAGTGGGAGTCCAATTGACCTAGACTTAAATTAATTGAGTTGTTTTACTCTTAATTAAGTTTCCAGACACCCAATTAAACTTGTATTAAGTTTAATTGCACTTTATGTTAGTGAATTAGGGTTTATAACCCTAATTTGAGACATACCTTGACCTAAACCCACTAGAACCTAACCTAATCAACCTAGCCACCTAAGTTTCGACCCACACACACCCACACACACCATCCACACAAAAATACCTAGCCTAGAGTTCTCTAGAACTCTCTATCATGTGTGGTTACCTTGGTTGCCAAAATTAGCAACCAAGAGCCATTCAATTTTTAGACCCACATTTGGTGGATCTAAAAACCACCATCCATCTTCTCTCTCTCTCACTCTCCCACGAGCTCCCAACATAGGCCTCTCTAGAGAATTCCATAATTCTCTAGAGAGCTTCCCTTAGGTCTATAAAAAGACCTAAGGGGTGGCCAAATGCAACCATTCACTTCTTTGCCAAATTCACTTCCTTAGCTTCCATTAGCACCACTCACCTCATTAGCTCCATACACGCCCACCTTCACTTAGGTCAGCTACTCCACCTCCACGAGCTCACCACCATCATGGAGGACATCATGCCAGGATGCTGGATCAACCCTACCTCTCTCCAAGGGTCGGCCTAAGCTACATTGGCCGCCCCTCATTCTTCTCCCGACCACTCCAAAGCCATCGGGGACCACCCCTAAATGCCCTCTATTCTGCTAGATTTAGTTTATGCTCTTCATAATTTTATTACTTTTATTACTTCTTAGTAGCATAGTCTTAACTTCTCCCCCAATGATGCATGCGAAATCCCCCCATTGATTCTTGTATGCAGTTATTTTCTGGTAGCTAGATTTCCATTTTAAGCTTTCCGTTATAAGCATTCCTCTACCTCCATGTTGCGAACACCTTCCTGAATGAATGAAAGAAAATTTTCTATATATATATATATATGTTTATGTGTTGAGAATCACCATGAGCTCATCGATTGTAATATATTTGGTGTGATTAAAGTTGCCTGCTTTTCATTATCATCTATTGCAACTAAGCATGTCGTATCTAAATACATAACAATCATAAACTGCCATGCGATTTCTAAACAAAGTAGTGTGGCAAAAAGATCGATTTCAAAAGTAAAACAAACGCCTCCTAGAGACGAACGGCCGGGACTCAAGTCTCGTAATTTTTACAAACTTAATTTTTGACAAACATTTTTGTGCGACTATACTATGATTTTCGGTGACTTTCAAATGCGTGAGAATGACTTCCGTCAACGGGAACTCTGCAACTAGTGTAACATGCATGCCCATGTCTGTTCCTCTCTTAGTCTGTGGGCAAGCAGAGCAATTCATTTAGACGAGTGCAACTCGAATCTAAAATGTCGGACACTAAAGATGTAGGTTTTGTAATCAACTTGTGTCCCTCTAGAATTGTAATCCCTCAAAGGTATATCAATTCCTATGCTTTCAGGTTATGGGATTTCAATTCTGATAGGGCATGTAACGAAATTAAGAGTTTCACAATGAGCCCTAAAATCAAGCATGACGTCTTTCTCCAAATAAAAATCCATCCCTTCTTCAACTAGAGTTTCATTGCTTATTCCCTCCCATTCCATGACCCTAAGAATATTATCTTCAACCTTTTTCATATCAAACTCAACTTGCAAGGTTGTATTAGAGTTAGGGCTAATTTCATCCTCTAGCTCAGATTCTTTCCCTTGGCCCTCCTCTAAACTTCTGATGGGGGTTTCAAAGGATTCGAAATCGATTATTTCGAAATTGTAATCCCACTCCCCATCTTCAATTTTGGATGTCTCTTCCACCAAATCGCTTTCTTTGGGAAGATTAGATTTGGATTCAAAGACATCATGCCTCAAATTCTTTGTTTCCTTATGATGTTTGTCCTCAACTCTCCCCAAAGTGTAGGTCAAGTCAAATTGGTCAATGGGTGGGTGGGACCTAAAATAAGAGTCATCATAAGGAGAATCAAGATAAGGATCCCCAAAGTTTGGATCGTAACCCTGGGTGGTTGGGTTGGATGTATCCCAATAGGAAGTTAGTGCGGGTTAAGTGAAATTGGGATAGTTGAGATAAGAAGGGTCTTCTAGATAATCAGATCCTGGATTGTATCCCCAACTAGGTGGTTGGTTATCCTAAGTAAACTGTTGATACGATCTACTTGGGTTAGAATACAAATCATGTTGGGGATAGTTTGGGTAGGATGGATAAGCATTAAAATCCATGGATGGATCAGGAAAGAATAGATGAG
Organism: Thalassia testudinum; assembly: GCA_037157565.1. NCBI lineage: Eukaryota > Viridiplantae > Streptophyta > Magnoliopsida > Alismatales > Hydrocharitaceae > Thalassia > Thalassia testudinum. The sequence goes on along the minus strand of JAZHRO010000056.1, from coordinate 85,153,817 downwards.
AGAATTATGTGCACAATCAAGCAAATAAATCTAAGCCCTACAGTGTAGACCTAGGTGACCTAGAAGTCCTGAAGAGATTGATCAAATCTGCAAGCAGTTAAACCTCTTTTCCCAAAGTTAATCTGGCTAGGTTGATTACGAGGGGATTGAAGGGAAGGTTCTTCCTTTGGCTTGCACCGCCGGTTCCCTTGTACCCCACAACTGCTGTCGTTTAACACTTCCTCGTAGCCTAGACATCGGATTCCACAATGGAAATTAAGGCCAAGCATTTACAAACCCAATCACACTTCCAAGACTTAGATTGGTCCTATTTGGGTCATGTCCATGCACAATTGGGTGCAAGGATCCAATGCCAAAATAAGTGTTCTTTAGTAAGCAAGATTGAGATGTGTGATTTTTAGGGTTTGAATCTTGATTTAATGGATTTTAAAAATTTCACTTGTTTACACATTCAAACAAGGCACAATTGTGTAGTCACATGGTTGGTGAAGATTGATTTTCTTTAAGGCCTTTTGTGTGACTATAAAATCAAAAACTCCCTAGTGTGGAAAATTCTAGGGTGTGTAGCTTCTACTCAATGAATTTTTTAAAGATTTTGCCAAGAAGGGTCCAATAAAAATAATAAATGACCCTATCCTGGCCAAAATCAAGTGAGCTTTTCAAAAAAATTAATTTCAAAATTTTTTGAGGATGGTAGACCACCCAAATTCATGTTTTTGCAAGAGGTGGTCAATCTATCCAGAACTTCTAGATCAGTGTGCAAGTTTAATATCTTAATCAGAACAAGCACTAATCAGTTTCAAATTCAAAAATGATCTCTAGAAGAAGTGTAGATAATTTTGAGATCTTTCTAAAAATATAAATTTCTCATAAATGCGAGCTGGGTGGAGTTTGCAACAGTAAGAACAATCTACAGATCTCCTGAACTTAGGACAACCTTGCACACTTCCAGTAGAGAATTTCTCATGGCCAAACCATGAAGAGTTTGAAGGGGAGTTTTCCTACTGGAAGGAGCACCTCTGAGATTTTTGTCAAAATTTTTAGAGGTGTTTAGGGTCCTTACATTGTGTCCTCAACCCAAATCCGGAAAATCATAGTGCAAAATTAACAGGTAGCGGACTTAATGGTGGTGGTTTTCTTCAAAAAGAAAATGAGAGGGTTTTTCTTTAACACACCACCATTTTTCTTGGTCCAAAGATGAGAAGTTACCCTTGGATCGTGGGAAGACAAGATCAAACCTTCGGGTCGATGGTGATCTTCTTCTTACACTTCCTTTGATCCAACCCGGCTCGTTCTTATCCCATTGCCGATGCACGAGGTTCCTACAACCACAAGAAGAGAGAGAAGAGCAAGCTAGATAACACAAATATGAATAATGACCAAGATAATGAAAGTGAATAAGAGATCCGTTGCCTCCCCAGCAACAACGCCAAAAACTGGCATTCGCTGGACGTGTTTGCGTAAAATCATTTGTTGTAGCGCACTTACGACATCAATTTTAAATAAAGAATCAAATGTGAGTCCAAGTGTCGAACACAAGGAGGCAATAATAGGAATCACTTAGTCGCTTTCGTGTAGCATAAATATGTCACTTGTTCACTTGAAAATTGATTAGCGAATGAGAAAGAGATAGAGGGGGAGATGAAGGGAGAAAGAGAGAGAGAGAGAGAGGGTTAGAAAACCATGCTCAAAATATCATAAGATTAATATATCAACAATCTCTTATCAAATGTGTAATCAACATAATGTAGATGAATGCTTAACAAAATAGATGAACTATAACTATTGAAGAAATCAAAACTAAGAACAAGAATGAAGAACGCATCGAGGCAACCACAACGGTGGAGGGGCTTTCGTCGGTGGCTCGACGCCTTCAAGACCTTGCTTGAAGCTCTAGAAGGTAGCGGTATCTCTTGGGGGAAAGCTTGGAAAAAATGGAGGGGGGTAGGCCCTTTTATAATGGAGGCAGAAGGCCAAAAATCGTCATCGGGTCAACAGTGACATTCAAAGCAATGCTGAAGACCCTCTGCATGCATCGCTGTAACCCCCACCCTCTTGCCTTCAACGCACACGCTGGCCCGCACACCTCACGCCACACTACGCACGTCGTGCCGAGTGCACGCGCTGGCGTTGTGCTGCTACTCTCCGCCCAAGCGAGTGCGCGTGCTGCTGATGCCCTTGCTGTGCTGCCGCTTCAATTGTGAATTGAGTGGTGTCGCGGGGATTTCAACTTGTGCCCCTCCCTTGGAGGCCAAAGTGTTCACCATTACACCAAGTTGTTGGATTGTCATGGAGAGCATTCCTTGCACACGCTTCTCCAGCCGTTGGATGAAGGATGAACGACTAAGATGGAGCATGAGGTGTGATGGAGGGAAGATGCCATGGTTGCTGGGGGCGTAAGGGGCAGCCTAGATGGCACCACGTGGCGTCATCTGGGTCATCCATTTTATTTCTATATTAGAGGGTGCCATGGTGCTTAGTTCGAGATGATTCCAGCATTGCCGAACTGCTATCATCACTCTATGTCCATCCATAGGGTCGGATTTTTATTCGAGACCTGTAAGGATGTCGCATTACCCCATGGCCGTTGATCTTTCTCAGGCTTGTTGTGGGAGCTACGAAGGTCTGATTGAAGTGCTTTTGAGTCCGTTGAACTCTGTTCGTCGATCCAAATCCATCTGTACAGTTTGATCACTTATCTGATACCTGTTTCAAAATGGACTTGTGCACATGGTCATTAAACATTAATTCTAAGCGATTAAACTTAAATCATGATGAAAAGGACTCAAAATGAGAACTAGAGATGAAAAGAATGTCAATCCCGAGGGCCGATGGTTTAGGTGCGATGGCTAGTGGGATTAGGGAGGGTGAGGGGTGGCATACTTGGAGGTCAAAAGGATGGAGGAGGATGGAACGGGGGAACTCTGACGCATACGGCCAAAGGGGGATGGAGGCGAGGTTGTCTGAGAGAAGAGGAACAAAGCTGACTGGCACAACTGTTTGCTTCCGATGCCGATGGCGGGGACACTTGGCGGCCACTTGTCGATCTCCTGTGGTGTGTCTGGGGTGTGGGGGATTCGGCCACAAAAGGGATTCGTGTAGGGGTTTGGGGAGGCAGATGAGTTATCGCCGTTTCCCGTGCTCTGGAAATTTGAATTCTAGGGCTGGGCGGACGCTGCCTCCACCCCCCAGTTCTGCACAACTCGGGAGGGCTTATGGCGGATGTGGTGGTTCCTATGACGGCGAGCATCAAGGCTACAGAGATGGCCTTGCGTGAAGCTCTGGTTGGGGAGGTTATGATTGGAAGACCGACGGTGGAGAATGTTCGCGCCCTGGTAACCTCTTTGTCCCTCTCGACTGATTCCTGGCAGATCTCTTTTCTGTCAAGTACACGTTTTGTGCTCTTTGGTTTGGGTGCGGGGGATGTTGAGAAATTGCGATTCCATACATCATGTAACAACAGCGTCACGGTGATCTGGAGGCTAGTTTCTCCTTTTGATGGAGCCTTATCAGAGAGACCACCACAGAGAATGGGAATTAGGTTTGGAAATCTTGAGATTGAGGGACTTCCTCTGCATCTAAGGTCGAAGGAGGTTGTGTCGTCAATGATCTCAGGCATTGCATCTGTGGCTGAAGACGCAGTCATCAGACTGCTTGAGGGGAATGGGCGTCCACTGAGTGTGAGGGTCATTGTCTTCATCGCTGGCTCTATACCTGATCATCTGACTTTGAGATGTGGTGGAAGTTCCTGGATGCTGAGGTTGAAGTTCCTGGTGGGGGATGATGTAGCAAAGCAGCTTAAGTCGTCTGAACCTACAGCTGATGAGGAGACGACTGCTCAGGAGCTGAACATGGTTCGTGGCGATAAATCCCTGGCTGCCGAGATGTGTAAGGACTTGTGTGATGGGGAGACGGGGATGCTTCAGAATGAAGAAATGGAGGAATTGGGCGACGGAGAATTGGCAGGACCATCGACCACGATGGCAGGGGATGTGGTGTCATGTGGTAGGAAGAATCAGGAGCAGGGGAACCTTGATACCCAGCCTGAATCTCTGAAGGGCAAACAGGTCTTGCAAGGGAAGGAAGATCCTAAATGTGAAGGGGGATCATGCACAAAGATCAATACGGGGAGATCACCATACAGCCTTCGACAAAGAAAATCAAAGGCTATCATTCTGATGGATGAAGATGAAGTTGCCAAAGTTATGCAAGTGTGTAGTTGCCAGATCCTCAGGAGAGAGGGTTCCAATGAGGAGTGTTGAGAATCCTCACTTGGAACGTGCGTGGGTTGCGCGACAAATGCCGGAGGGCATCTGTGATGAGATACTTGAGAGAATGGGGAATTGAATGTGCACTCATTCAAGAGACACACATTGAAAGTAATTCTGATAGACTTTGGTCTGACTTGTTAGCTGCAGGGATGAATGAATTTGTACAGATTGATGCGCATGGGAGGTTGGGGGGCATTGCTATCTGGTGGAGGAAGAGGTGGGCTCAGTGCTTGGAAGTTCACAAAGCTAGACATATGCTAACATGCAAGTTTCAGATTAAACAGGGGCAGGAGTGTATCTAGATTACTGGGGTTTATGGACCTTGTACTGCTTCTGCCAGGCAGGAGTTGTAGGAGGAGTGGTCCACAGTAGCTGAGTTGGTGCAGGGGGAAATGTGGCTGACGGGAGGAGATTTTAATTGTGGGTTAACAGGGGCTGATAAGCCTAGTGGCAGCATAGACAACTCGGCTATTGGATTTCAGATGACAATTCAGTCTCTGCAGTTGAGTGAATATCCATCCTCTGGTGTGGAATTTACTTGGCGTAATGGAAATGGGCTGGCTTCCAGGCTTGATAGATTTTTTGGGAATGTAGACATCCTTGCCAGTTTCCAATTGTTGACTGTGAATGGGTTAAGTCGACCTTTCTTTGATCATACCCCCTGGTATGGGACAATGGGGAGGAAACTCTGGCTGGCACCTATGTCAAACTGAAAAGGTCATGGCTGACTGAACCAGGTTTTTACCAGATGATCTGTTCTTGGTGGAGAGCTAGAAAGGCACAGGGGTCTACTACTGTCAGATTATCAACTAAGCTGGCTGGATTGCGTGCGATCTTAAAAGAATATGGATATGCTATTACCTTGGTGAGGGAACAAAGGAAAAGGGAAGCTCTAAGTAGAATCCAGGAGCTGGACTCCAAGGAAGCTGCTGGCCCTCTGTCTGAAGATGAATAGGCTAATAGGAAAATGTGGCAAGGTGTAGTACTGGATGAAGACCTTAAATAGGAAATCGATTGGAGGGAGAGATCCAGGCAGTTATGGCTTAAGGAGGGGGATGCCAATACAAAATTTTTCCACCTTGCAGCTAGCTCTCGGAGGCGGTTTAGCTTCATTTCCTCTATTCTTTGTGATGGACATAGGGTCTCCTCTAATCAGGAGATTAAATCTGAAGCCATCAAATATTTCAGGGAAGCTTCTTTGGCAACTAGGAGGGGGAAATGGAGAATGGTAGGAGACAATGGTCCCAAGGTGACAAGCAAACAAGCCGAGCAACTGACTGCACTAATTACAGAATAGGAAACCTTACAGGCAATCAGAGAATTAAATGCGGAAGGCTCCCCGGGCCTGGATGGAATACAAGTTTTCTTGTACAAAGAGATGTGGAGTGTGGTGTGTAAGGAGGCAATGGATGTTATCAGAGAATTTGAGGTGGGTAATGCTGGTTTCAAGAGGATTAACAAGTCATATCTTTTCCTCTTGCCTAAATCAATGGGAGCAGAACAATTTTTAGATTTCAGGCCGATTGCCCTTTCAAACTCCATCTATCTTATCATCAACAAGGTCTTGGCTAACAGGCTAAGAATTGTTCTACAAGACTTGATTCATCCGATACAGGCTGCTTTCTTGCCCAACAGATCACTTTAGGAGTCTTTTATTTTGGCTCAGGAAATGGTTAATGGTTGGCACCGGAGGAAATGCAAGGCCTTCTTATGGAATGTAGATTTCCAGAAAGCCTATGACTCGATTTCCTGGCCGTATCTTTGGGAGGTGTTTAGAAGAAGAGGCTTCCCCCCCCTTTGGATTCAATGGATGAAACACTGTATCACCACTGCTTCATTTTCTCCTTTGATCAATGGGAAGCCATGTGGAGCCTGGATCCAGCCTCAGCGTGGGGTTAGACAATGGTGTCCCCTAGCCCCTCTGGTCTTTAACCTTGCGGTAGATGAGCTTGCAAGGTACACTTGCAAATTGGCAGAGGTGGGTATAATTAAAGGGTACTTGCTATCAAATAGGAGACATTTGGCCCCCATTTTACAATATGTAGATGACACTGTGTTCTTCGTGGAAGGGTCCAAGTCTGAGGCACATGCTTTGGGATTATTGGTGAAGATCTTTGGTGATATTTTAGGTTTATGTTTGAACAAAGACAAGTCTGTTTTGATCTGTTTTGTTATGAATGAACAAGAGCAGATGGAATTGGAGGGTACACTGGGCTCACCCCGTACTAAATTGCCTCTGAGATACCTTGGATTACCTTTAAGGGCTACAAAACTCAAAAAATCAAACTGGAATGTCCTGTTCGAGAAGGTGGCTTGAAAGCTAAAAGGGTGGAGTAGTAAATTCCTATCTAAGGGTGGGAGACTGATTTTGCTCAACTCGGTTATTATTGCCATACCAGTCTTTTACTTCAGCATATTTAAGGCCCCTAAATGCATCTGGAAGAGATTGGATATTATGAGGAAGAGATTCTTCTAGAAAGGAGCAGGACACGAGGGCAGGTTCATGCAGCCCATCAGATGGAACACTATCTACAGACCAAAGGAGGCTGGGGGGTTAGGAATTAAAGCACTAAAAGAGTTCAATGAGGCCCTACTGTTGAAATGGGCCATCAGAATTTTGGATTGCAAGGAGGGGCAGATGGATGATCTGATCAGGGACAGCTATGGGGGATCCAATAGCTGTCTGCAAAGGCTTCATCCGAAGAGGCCTTCCCCCTTTTGGCGATCAGTGATTTCTGCAATCACCTACTACTGGCATCTGCTACAACCTAAGCTTGGAGATGGTAGATGTTTTAGCTTATGGAACGAGAGGTGGTCTGAATTGGGCCTGCTGAAAGAGACCTTCCCGAGGGTGTATGGTGCTGCTGCTGATAAAGATGCCACAGTTAGCAATCTGTGGTCCCAGGCTGAAGGTTGCTGGTGGCTGGAAGGGCTACAACAGTGCAGGTCAGGCACTCGACTTTGGTAGGAGAGGCAGAAATTGATGGAGAATCTGCAACAGCTGTATCTTATGACAGACGTGAAGGACACATACTGCTGGCAAGGTATTTTCTCAGTGAAGCAAGCATATGAAAAAATTATTAGGTCTAATAATGAGGTGGAATGGGATCCTATCGACAGAAAGATTTGGCTTTTGAGAATTCCTCTGAAGGCCCAGATTTTCCTGTGGCTTTGCAGACAGGAAGGGTTGATCACTGGCAATCTTAGGCATAGAAGGATGGGGATTGATCTGAATGCCTGCCCCCTATGTGGATTACACTCTGATAGTGCAACACACATCTCCTCTTGCTTGGTCACGGATAAAATTTGGAGGTTGGTGTGCTTAGAACCCCTCCCTCCCTGGGATGCTATGTGGCAGAGGTTCATCAACCCTGTTCGACCATTGGGGGCTATGGCTACCGTTCTGTGGTGTGTGTGGAGGGCACAGAATGATAAGCTATTTCAGGGGAGACCGGTGAGATGTGAGAATGTTGTAAAGGAATGTTGGTCTCTCATACATAGTTGGGCAACTTTTTTGTAATACTCTTTTGATATGCAATACAATACCCTCCGGATTGCTATCAGTTTATGATAGCAATCCTCACTGATTCAAAAAAAAAAAATGTAAAGATCATGCAATATGCATGCAATGCTCCCAAGCCCTTTATAATATGACTTTATCACACAAGTACCCTCGAAATTGAATCTAATTGATGTCATTAACACTTGTAAATATAGATGTTAGCGTGTGAAGTCGATGTTATAAAAGCTGCATCGTAGTATAGGTGAAAATCACTTGAAAGTAGATAAAATTTATACTCGAATCAAGTTCGAGGTCATTCGCTGGGAGCAAATAGGAATTCACGCGTTAATCTCAATAATTAATGTAAATGAGCACAATATATTACTCAAAATCTAATTTGCAATGTAGAACATGAGTATATGAAGAGTAAAAAGTAAACTGATGAGAGCCTCATCATGAGCCATAACTAGCTCATTTTGACCCAATAAAGAAGATAAAAGCTCCTACATAATCTAGAAGAAGGCTTAAATAAAGGAATAAGTGCTCTGAGAAGAAAACATGAAATAAAGGTTAAAACTGCAATTTTACCATTGCAGTACATAAACGGGATTTCTCAGAGGCAAAACATAGGTCAAATGGTCTAAATGAGATAAAAAGTGGGTTGAGTCAATCAGAAATGGGTTTATGTGCAATCTAGGAATTAAATGACATTTAGTAACCCTAAAACAGATCCGCTTAAATTAACAAGGTTCCGATCAGGATAAAAATCAAGTAAGCCCTCTAAAAATCATGGAAAAATACTCCTTAGGGTTTAGAACACTTAATGTGGCCTTTGGAACCTAGTTTGACCTAGATTAGGGTCCTAGCCATTCAATTAACCTAATTTGGGTTTTTACGTAAAATGTCCAGTCAAACGAGGTCAAACCTAAAATACAACTTCACCATTGGATTCCTTAGGTCCAAATTAGGTTTGTACCAAAATTTGGACCTAAGGGGAGGTCATCTTGACCTACTTTGCAATTTAGTACACCCAAATCATAATTTGGTCCCTATCTTTTGAAAATCCTTGCAGAGAGACCACTAAGTTCCTCGCCACCTTTGCAATCAGGTCCTGCCGCCATTGTTAGGGCATAACCGATCTTCGACGAGGTTTAGAGAGGGATTACTCTCTGATTCCTCAGAGATTCCCTCCCAGAAATGGAAGGGAGATTCTCTGAGGAATTCCCTTCCATCTAAAGCCAATCACGATCTCTGGTGTGAACCCAATCTCTCGTGCGAACGCATGAGGGATTTGGGTATCCACCTTCTTTCCTTCTCCGACGAGCTGGCTGAGGTGATTGCGCGCCCCCCACGCACTAGAAGGTTCGGCCAACACCTATAAAAGGATCCTCAGACCCGGCTGCAGATCTTCAGCCTTATTTTGGCGGAGATTCCCCCAAATTTTTCTCTCTTCCATCTCCGGCCAAGAAACCTGCAAGCTCCAGAGACCTCCTCCCCTCCTTCTCGTCGCTCTGCTGCCATACCAGCATCAGAGTCAACTTTGCCTCTTCCTCCCGCGTCGCGCCATACCAAGCGTGCGTGCCCCTGACCTCGTCCTCGTTGCCGCTCCCTCCGTCAGGGTTCTTCTTCTCCGACGACGGCAGCTACGAGCCATCCACTTCGCTGCCTCCCTCCCTTCCAGAACACTCCAGATACCTTCTCCATCTTTCCCTCTCTCTTTTCCCCCTTTTATTTCATTTAATTTCCCCCCGACATTGCTTGACCACCTCCATCTTCCTCGCCTTCGACCGACCTCCGGCGAGCCGCCCCACCATTCTGCCCCTCCCCACGGCTCGCCAACCATCTCATAAGCTCCGCCTTACCACAAGGAACAATCTCCGCCCCTCCACCATCCCTCTACGCCTCCACCACATCCCCCCGAACACACCCACACTTCCGGTCGCAGGTCGACCTAGGCACGCACGCCTAGGCTGTCCCACGACCTGCAGCACCGTGCACCACCTTCGCCGTGCCACGGCGAAGTTGCCCAGCTGGTCTGATTAGGCCAATAGGCCGTGTTTGTGATTGACAGGATTTCAGTCCTGCTGCCATTGACAGTTGAAGCAGCTTCGCAGCAGCTCCAGGCGTCAGGTCTTCCAGGCTTCAGGCGCAGTAGATTCGCGCGAGCGGTGCGAAGCCCTCGGGTCCAGCAAGGAGCGCTGCGAAGCCCGTAGTCTTGGCAATTGCATGAAGAAAGCTCTGCAGGCGCGTGCGAGATTGGGGCAGGCCGGATAGTCCCACATCGGCGAAATGCGAAGCGCAGGTGCGGTTTAAATTATTTTTGTGTTATCTGCTTATCGCCTCCGAACGCACAGTGGTGAGGTCCCTCACCTGACCCACTCGCCTCGTCCGCGGTTTCACCTCGCGGATCTGGCGGGATCTGACCCGACCCTAACCTGAGCACTCCTCGCGCATCACCCACTTGCCGGTGCACTTGGTCCCGGGTGCGAGATCCGACCCGACTATCTGTGGCATTGGTAGAGCGTCCTTGAGTGAATTGCAGAGAGAGTGAGAGATGCGCGGGTAGAGGGGAAGGGTTAGGTTTTGCTTCCCTGTTGTGCAGGAAGGTCGGGCGATGAAGAGAGGAGACTTAGCTGCAAGGAGAAGAAGGAAGAAGAAGAAGAAGAAGAAGAAGAAGAGAAGACAAGGAGGAAAGAAGGACTGCAGACAAAAAGAAAGAAGAAGAGGCTGAGTGAGGCAGAGAAAGAAGAAGAAGCCTTCGCAGAGAAGACAAGGAAGAAAGAAGGACTGCAGACAAAAAGAAAGAAGAAGACAGAAGAGAAATAAAGCCAGGAAGAAGAAGACTTCGCAGGAAAGAGAAGAGAAGAGAAAGAAGTTCAAGGAAGAAGAAGATCTGTGGATCAGAAGAAAAGAAGAAGAAGAGCCAACGAAAAAGAAAGAAGAAGGCAGAAGAGAGAAAGAAGGCCAAACAGGAAGATTACATTTAAGACGTCTGATATAGAAATCAGACATCCAATTTTGTTCTCTTTTCGCAATTCTTTTTATAACTCTCTCTCTTTGAATCAATTATTTTTCATTTAAAAGTTGTATTCCTTAGTTTTAAAAGTACTGAGATTGCTCCCTGTGTTCGACCTCGGATACTCCGATTTTCGAGTAAGAAAAATCTTTATTTGTTTTGAATGCTTTGTCGGCTATATTACAACGTGACATTCTTTTAAAATCCGATCAAGAGCGTACGAACATTTTGGCGCCGTTGCCGGGGAGCAACGGGCACTTTTAAAGCTTTTGATTACAACTTTTCTATCCAATATTTGACCTAACTCCTCTCTTTTGTTGTTTTCAAAGCAGGGAAAGCAAACCAAAAAGGAAAGAAGAGCCGCTGCACAGCAGACTCTCCAAGGAACAGGTAATTTCCATAAGCCCTCCCTCTTAACTCTCTCAAAATCTGAAAGGAAAAAAAAGAGAGAACAATCAACTTAGGGCTACCTATTTCATATTTAGTAACTCATCAAGTTGCCTGATTTTCATTTCAACACATTTTTATCTGCTCATCCAACTAAGGTAACTAGGGCTAAAACTTTCTTGATTGAGCCCTAGGTACCAAATTCTGAGGCAACTAAATTGGACCCACTAGAGCCAATTTAAGGATTACAAAGCTAGGGTTTTTAGAGACACATCTTCTCTTAAACAAAGAAACAAATTTTCCCAAAAAGAGGTGTGTCTAAACCTTGTTTGAAAAGATCTACACAAGAAGAACCCTAAGCAAATCAGGTTTTTTAATCCATTTGAACCATAAAAGAAAGGACCTAAAAGCTCTCAAAGGAACAAGAGGTGAAGTTGATCTCTTGGGTCAACCAACCTTAAAATTAGGACACTTTTGCACTCAAAATAATTAAAAGTTCAAGTGTAACATTAAGCACCTTGATCTTAAAATAAAAAAGGTAGACTTAAGAGGTCAAGGTCCCCATTCTAGTCTACCTGGAACCGCAGTGACAAGAGAGGTCGGGTGGGGGAAACCCTGTAACCCGTGGGGACGCTCTACCATGTAGGGGTCTTTGCAGGACTCTCCCTCTCTGGCTGCCCAGGTATTTCTCAGGTGGACGATCTTCTGATCCAGGGGTCCATCTGCCCCGAACCTCTATAGTCACCCTACAATTTTTGGGTGTCTTGATTGGGTCCAGCACCTTCTAATCTCATCACATCTTTCGGTGCATGTTCGGTAGGAGGTCCTTAAGACCACCCTTAAGACCTCCTTTAGAAATTCACTCTCGTCGAGGCCAAGCCTCGACGTCCTTGTTTGTGCAGCAACCCCACCATATAAATCTCTCATCTAATTCAGATCCTGATTCTCCTTCTTCCCCCACCATGGCACAATCCATTGAAGAGGAGAATAACCTTGAACACCAACTTCAACGCCTTAACGATCTCTTTCAGAACTTTGTAAACCCACCGTAGCGACCTATGATGCGAGATCACTATAATCCCGCTGCGGTGGCAATCGAACCCCGAGTACGAATCCCAATTGGAGGACCTGATTCTGAACTGAAGCCCAATATGATTCATGCCATACCAAAGTTTCACGGGCTTAACTCTGAGGATCCATTCCAACACATTAAACAACTCAAGCATCTGGCCCAGACCTTCGGGTCAGATGTACAAAATCGGGATATCCTACTCATGAAAATGTTTTCATTCTCCCTCTTGGACAAGGCTGCACATTGTATCAAACTCAGACCCGTCCGATCAACACATGGGAGGAACTGCAGTCCGAATTTTTGAAAAAATTCTTCCCCGTTGGTCGGACGAATGCCTTGCGCCACCAGATCACTCATTTCACTCAACAACCGGGAGAACCGCTTCACGAAGCTTGGGATCGATTCTTAGATCTCATGTGAAAGTGCCCCCATCACGGAGTTCCTAAATGGGAACAAGTCCAGTCTTTTTACCAGGGACTCCGTGAAGATATTCGTTTATTCGTCAATGCAACGTGCGGAGGAAACATCATGGGTCAACATGAGGACACGGTGTGGGAGATTCTCGAAAACATGTGCGAGAACTCCATAAATAATGACTCCATGGGCTTATTCAACAGGACGAATGCTCGCGCATCGACGAATCTAAGAGGGACACTTGAGATGCAGGACCTGTCCACTTCCGTCGACTTGGAACTAATGGCCAGTCAGTTGGACAAGGTTTCTATCATAGAAAAGAAGGTGGACGAGCTAACTCGACATTTGCAGCAAGCCACCTCTGCGCAAAACTCTTTTGCACGACCTCCTCTGGCAAGGGAAACTGTGCAAAACATATATCACCAATCTGCCAAGGGGATGGACCCATATCCACCCCCGTCTACCTCGCAGACCGGAGTGACCTCCGATCCATTCTACTCGAGTTGGGGGAACTCTAAACCATCGTATTCTGACTTTCCTAAGGCTCCTCAGAACTACGAGGACCTCAACGCCATCCAGAATGATCCATTCGCCAATACCTACAACCCTAGATGGAGAAATCATCCTAACTTTCAGTGGGTAGGAAATTCTCAAAGACCACCATATCAACCCCGTCCAGAAGCCCCTCGTCCATATCAGCCGCCTCAGCCTCGGCCCAATCCCACCTACCAATCTGGGCAAAACCAGGATCAATTGACTCTTATCCTTCAAACACTGGCTGACATTCAAAAGACGAATGCGGCAATGCAAAAACAGCACAAGGACGAGATCACAGAGGTTCGCAACCAATTGGCCCAGATGGAAAATTCTCGCCAACCTAGCACCCTTCCTTCGCAACCTCTGCCCAACCCAAATAACGTGCCGACCTAGAGGCGCGTTATGAATCCAAATTCAGGCCACGCACATTTGATTTATCAGGCCCCTGTTGCTCCATCACCAGATGGGATGGAGGCTTCGACATCTTATGCGGGATTTCAGCAGCAGCCACCCCTCCTACCAAACCCAACCCAAAATCAGGTCGGATTGAACTCTGTAACAACACGTAGTGGTAAAACAACCCAAGACCCACATTATCCGAACCACTCCAAGCCTGATAATAGCCAAGACCCTAGGATAGTTATCCAAGATACTACTGTCCCAGATCAAGAACCTGGACCTATCCTAGAGGAACCAGCTAGGATTCCATTTCCTGAGGCCTTGACCAAAGGAAAAAAATAACCAAACCCGTGGCTCCTGAGGAGGATCTGGTCAAGCTCTTTGAACAGGTCCAGATAAACATCCCATTTGATGGATGCAATTCGCCACATACTGGCTTACGCAAGATTCTTGAAAGACATATGTACACCTAAACGTAAGCCGCGAACCAAGGATGGGAATGCAATCGTACTGTCAGAGCAAGCCAGCTCTGTCATTTTGAGCAAACTCCCACCCAAGGCTAAAGACCCAGGAACTCCCTTGATTTCTTGTAATTGGTGAAACCCAATTTGTTAGAGCCTTACTAGACCTAGGTGCCTCCATAAATTTAATACCTACATCCCTCCTCGACCACCTTGAAGAATCTGAACTTAAACTCACTGAGGTGACATTGCAGTTAGCCAGTCGATCGATCAAGTCACCCAAAGGAATACTCGAGGATGTCATTGTTAGGGTACGAGATTTTTATTTCCCAGTGGACTTCATAGTACTGGACATGGATGCACCTAAGAACCCAAGGGACACACCAATCATATTAGGGAGACCCTTTTTGGCCACTGCTAGGGCCAACATAAACTGCGAAGAGGGCCAGATAGAATTAAAATTTGGGAATCAAAACCTGAAGATTGACATTTTCAAGGCCCAACAAGGGATTAATTGCGGGGTTATAGAGGAAATATGTGATATCAAAGCCGTGGTTGATGAATTGCATATAGAGGACAACCTAATTATTCCTGATCAACCACTAGAGAATCAAACCCACTAATAGAGGAGTGCGAACATGATCGAGACACACCTATGACTCCTACCGTTGCTCCTGATACAAACCCCGAACCACCCGCTGCTGCTGACAATCCTGTCATGGAACTCAAGCCCCTTCCCGAACATCTGAAATACGTCTTTTTGGATTCAAATCAGACATTTCCTGTGATTATCAACTCTTGACTCACACTTGACTAGGAACTCCATTTGATTTCTATTCTCCAGCAACATCGTGGAGCCATTGGATGGACTCTCGATGATTTGACTGGTATAAGCACTTCATACTGCACAAATCGAATCTACACAGAAGAAGGCGCACGGCCTTCAAGAGAAATGCAAAGACGCCTAAACCCTAACCTACAGGAGGTCGTGAAAAAGGAGATCATAAAGTGGTTAGATGCAAGGATCATCTACCCGATCTCCGACAGTCGTTGGGTAAGTCCAATACAAGTGGTGCCGAAGAAGGCAGGACTTACCATCATCACGATTGAAATTGGAGAAGTCATTCCTACCCGAATAGCTAACTCGTGGAGAGTCTGCATTGATTACAGAAGACTCAATTCCTCCACAAAGAAAGATCATTTCCCACTACCGTTTATTGATCAGATCCTCGAGAAACTAGCGAGAAATAGGTTCTTCTACTTTCTTGACGGGTACTCCGGATACAACCAGGTGGCAATCCATCCAGAGGACCAAGAAAAGACCACATTCACCTGCCCCTTCGGGACGTACGCGTTTCGAAGGATGCTGTTCGGTCTCTGCAATGCACCTGCAACTTTTCAGCGGTGCATGCTTACCATATTCTCAGATATGATAGGTGATTATCTGGAAGTCTTCATGGATGACTTTTCAGTTTTTGGAGAATCATTTGACGATTGCCTCCAACACATGGTCCAAATACTCAAGCGATGCATCGAGGTGAATTTGGTTCTTTCCTGGGAAAAGAGCCATTTCATGGTGCCTGAGGGAATTGTCCTGGGACATTTAATCTCGGAGAAAGGCATCCAAGTGGATCGAGCTAAGGTTAACCTGATTTCCAAGCTCCCTATGCCTAGCTCGATTAAGGACATCCGATCTTTTTTAGGGCATGTCGATTTTTACCATCGATTTATCCCTGATTTCTCCAAAATCGCGCGCCCCCTGACCAATCTTCTCTCCAAGGATGTGCCTTTCGAAATTTCCAAGGAATGCACTCAAGCATTTGAGATCCTACGTGACCGAGTCACCCAAGCCTCGATCCTACAGTCCCCTGATTGGTCTCAACCCTTTGAGATCATGTGCGATGCATCTGACTTCGCTATAGGAGCGATTTTGGGGCAGAAAATCGACGGGAAACCTGTGGTCATTTACTACGCCAGTAAAACACTGGATGAGGCTCAACGTAACCATACGGTTACTGAGAAAGAGCTGCTGGCCGTAGTATTTTCTCTGGACAAATTCAGATCATACCTTCTGGGTTCCCGTGTTATCATATACTCGGATCACACAGCTGTGAGGCATCTCCTTGCAAAGAAGGATGCGAAACCTCGATTAATCCGATGGATCTTGCTGTTGCAAGAATTTGACCTCGAGATTCGCGACAAGGTGGGAAAGTAGAATGTGGTAACTGATCACTTGTCCAGCCTTCCTTTAGAAATAATTGACCCTTCCGGACCTATTACAGAACATTTTCCTGATGAGCACCTCCTGACTATCAGTACAAGTCTTCCATGGTTCGCTGATATAGTTAATTACCTGGCATCACATCAGATTCCGTCCGATTGGCAGAAGGCCAAGAAGGAAAAATTGCGTTCCGATGCTAAGTATTACCTAAGGGAAGACCCGTATCTATTCTGCATTGGTGCTGATCAGATAATTCGACGGTGCATCGCGGAAGTGGAAATCAAAGACATACTCTCATTCTGCCATGACCAAGCATGAGGTGGACATTTTTCAGGACATAAAACTGCATCAAAAGTCCTCCAGTGTGGCTTGTACTGGCCCACAATTTTCAAGGATGCATACGATCACTGTAAGGCATGTTCTCGTTGCCAGACTCTGGGCAACATGAGCCATCGAGACATGATGCCTCTATAGTCGATCTTGGTATGCGAAATTTTTGATATTTGGGGGATTGATTTCATGGGACCCTTCCCGATCTCAGATGGCTTCGAATACATCTTACTCGCAGTTGACTATGTTTCCAAGTGGATAGAAGCCATTCCGACCCGAACCAACAATCATAAAGTCGTTATAAAATTCCTTCATCAAAACATTTTCTCAAGGTTCGGGATTCCGCATGCTATAATTTCCGACGGAGGGACCCATTTACAAACGCTCAGTTCAGGTCACTGATGACCAAATACGGGGTGTCACACCGAATCTCTACTCCTTACCACCCCCAAACTAATGGTCTAGCTGAGCTATCTAACCGAGAGATCAAGAAGATCCTTCAGGTTACTGTTCGACCTGATAGAAAAGATTGGTCTTCTCGGCTTCCAGAAGCATTGTGGGCCTATAGGACCGCCCACAAGACCCAATTAGGATTGTCTCCCTTCAGACTAGTGTACGGGAAGGCATGTCACCTCCCCGTCGAGTTGGAGCGTAAAGCCTATTGGGCAGTACGGACCTGTAATCTAGATCTTTCTAAGGCTGGAACCCACAGAAGACTTCAAATGAGCGAGATCGATGAATTACGCCACGACGCGTATGAGAACTCACGAATTTACAAAGAACGGGTTAAAGCTTTTCACGACAAACACATTTCTAGAAAGGTCTTTCATCCTGGTCAAAAGGTTTTACTCTTTGATGCCTGACTCAAATTATTCCCAGGAAAGTTAAGATCTAAGTGGGTCGGAGCCTACCTAGTCCGACAAATCTTCGGAAATGGAGCCATTGAAATCAGCCCACTCAGCCACGATTCTGAACCCTTTGTCGTGAATGGTCAGAGACTCAAGCCGTTCATTGACATGACCGATATAGATTTTGCTGAGTCATCCTTTACCCTCCATTCCTCGTGAGCTCATTGTGCCCAGCTGATGGCGTAAAACTCAGCGCTTAACGGGAGGAAACCCGTCATTCTTTGAAAAACCTAAAACCTTTTCTGACATCTCTATGCAGAATTCATATTGCACTTTAGGGTTCATCTATTAGAACAGCCGACTTCACCTCAGGTATCCCTACCACACACCTGTCCTAATACATGAACTAAGCTGAAATCGAACCCACCTAATTTACAATGGGGACATTGCAAATCTTAGGCATGGGGGGGTATGAAAGTGCAAAATGTCAGGAAATTCATATCAAGAAAGGGTTTCAATAAAAAAAAAAAACAGACTTGATGGAGGGGAGGAACAATTCAGGGTCATACAAATGAGAGGAGGAAAAGAGTAAGATGACAACAAGGAGCACAAAATGAAAATGAAAAGAAATAGTCATTAGTAAAAGATTAAGGGGTTAACTGAAGTTCTAGACCGAATCAAGAAAAAGAAAAGAAAAGTGCTAAGGAGACATAACAAGAGATTAGCGGGAACGCTGGTCTTAGGCCTCTTGGGCTAGATTTGTTAGCTTAAAAATTCACGTATCCGTTAAAATCTGGATAAAATTCAAGAGGTTGGGGAAAATGCGAAGCTTAAGTATTAGGTCTAAGGCTTAGGAAGTATTCGGCCTCGTTAACTGACCTCCGATTTGCGGGATTCGGTAACCTAAGCACCCCAAATTCACACACAGTCTGGTTCAGTGCGCATAAACATCCAAATCACGCAAAAAGCGTTTAATGTTCTGAAAAAGTCGACTAGATTAGGAGCGGCCAAGCAAGACAAGTTGATTTAGAGAAGTTCCCAGCGCGGAGAGGCCGGAAATTCCCCTCGAAGATGCGTAACAACATATCGTCTCCTCGGTGCTTGTCTCTTAGGATATTTAAATATCCTACTGGGGGCATGTAAGCACTCTGCTGGTTCAGATACCATGGGCGGCATTATCCCGAAATGTTGATTGCCAGGGTCTGAATTCGGCCACGGAACGCCATGGGCGGGATTATCTCAAAATCTCGAAAGCCAGGGTTTTGGGGGTTTCCATGGGCAGGATTATCTCAAAATCTCGAAAGCCGGGGACCCTTGAGGATTGATGATGGGGACGAGGAATCTGATACAGACCATGTTGAGAAGCTAATCCGAAGCTAGAAATAAAAAGAAAAGAGGGAGAAAAAGCTCTCCAAACAAATAAATCTTCTATCTCTCTCTTACAAAAAAAACGCACTGCAAACTGAACTTAGACTAAAAATGTCTCAAGCACAGGTGCTTTAACAGCGGAGTCCAACAAACCCTAGGTTAGTTTCTGTGGGCCATAGAAACATTTGCAGAGGACTGAGGCTAAAGAGGAACAGGTCTGAATTTTGGTTGGTACTTGAGTACCTCTAGGCCTATTGTCGGCATTCCTACCTAATCACAAAAGAAAAGGAGAAGCTCTTATTGTTGACAGACACAGGGTCTAGAACGGAAGTTAAAACCTTGAAATTTTGCTAAGGGACTAGCAAAAGCTAGGCATGGGGGCATGATGAGAGCCTCATCATGAGCCATAACTAGCTCATTTTGACCCAATAAAGAAGATAAAAGCTCCTACATAACCTAGAAGAAGGCCTAAATAAAGGAATAAGTGCTCTCAGAAGAAAACATGAAATAAAGGTTAAAACTGCAATTTTACCATTGCAGTACATAAACGGGATTTCTCAGAGGCAAAACATAGGTCAAATGGTCTAAATGAGTTAAAATGTTGGTTGAGTCAATCAGAAATAGGTTTATGTGCAATCTAGGAATTAAATGACATTTAGTAACCCTAAAACAGACCCGCTTAAATTAACAAGGTTCCAGTCAGGATAAAAATCAAGTAAACCCTCTAAAAATCATGGAAAAGTACTCCTTAGGGCTTATAACACTTAATGTGGCCTTTGGAACCTAGTTTGACCTAGATTAGGGTCCTAGCCATTCAATTAACCAAATTTGGGTTTTTACGCAAAATGTCTAGGACAACGAGGTCAAACCTAAAATCCAACTTCACCATTGGATTCCTTAGGTCCAAATTAGGATTGTACCAAAATTTGGACCTAATGGGAGGTCATCTTGACCTACTTTGCAATTTAGTACACCCAAATCATAATTTGGTCCCTATCTTTTGAAAATCCTTGCATAGAGCCCCCTAAGTTCCTCGCCACCTTTGCAATCAGGTCCTTCCACCATTGTTAGGGCAGAACAGATCTCCGGTGAGGTTTAGAGAGGGATTACTCTCTGATTCCTCAGAGATTCCCTCCAAGAAATTGAAGGGAGATTCTCTAAGGAATTCCCTTCCATCTAAAGCCAATCACGATCTCTGGTGTGAACCCAATCTCTCGTGCAAACGCATGAGGGATTTGGGTATCCACCTTCTTTCCTTCTCCGGAGAGCCGACGGAGGTGATTGCGCACCCCCCACGCACTAGAAGGTTCGGCCAACACCTATAAAAGGATCCTCAGACCCGACCGCAGATCTTCAGCCTTGTTTTGGCAGAGATTCCCCCAAATTTTCCTCTTCTATCTCCAACCAAGAAACCCGCAAGCTCTAGCGACCTCCTCCCCTCCTTCTCGTCGCTCTGTTGCCATACCAGCAGCAGACTCAACTTCGCCTCTTCCTCCCGCGTCGTGCCGTACCAAGCATGCGTGCCCCTGACCTCGTCCTCGTTGCCGCTCCCTCCCTCAGGGTTCTTCTTCTCCGACGACGGCAGCTACGAGCCGTCCACTCTGCTGCCTCCCTCCCTTCCAGAACACTCCAGATACCTTCTCCATCTTTCCCTCTCTCTTTTCCCCCTTTTATTTCATTTAATTGCCCCCCGACATTGCCTGACCACCTCCATCTTCCTCACCTCCGACCGACCTCCGGCGAGCCGCCCCCACCATTCCGCCCCTCCACCATCCCTCTACGCCTCCACCACATCCCCCCGAACACACCCACACCTCCGGTCGCAGGTCGACCTAGGCACGCACGCCTAGGCCGTCCCATGACCTGCAGCACCGTGCACCACCTTCGCTGTGCCACGACGAAGGTGCGTAGCTGGTCTGATTAGGCCAGTAGGCCGTGTTTGTGATTGACAGGATTTCAGTCCTACCGCCATTGACAGTTGAAGCAGCTTCGCAGCAGCTCCAGGCATCAGGTCTTCCAGGCTTCAGGCGCAGCAGATTCGCGCGAGCTGTGTGAAGCCCTCGGGTTCAGCAAGGAGCGCTGCGAAGCCCGCAGCCTTGGCAATTGCACGAAGAAAGCTCTGTAGGCGCGTGCAAGATTGGGGCAGGCCGGATAGTCCCACATCAGCGAAACGCGAAGCGCAGGTGCGGTTTAAATTATTTTTGTGTTATCTGCTTATCGCCTCCGAACGCACAGGGGTGAGGTCCCTCACCTGACCCACTCGCCTCGTCCGCGATTTCACCTCGCGGATCTAGCGGGATCCGACCCAATCCTAACCTGGGCACTCCTCGCGCATCACCCACCTGCCGGTGCGCCTGGTCCCAAGTGCGAGATTCGACCCGACTATCTGTGGCTTTGGGAGAGCGTCCTTGAGTGAATTGCAGAGAGAGTGAGAGACGCGTGGGTAGAGGGGAAGGGTTAGGTTTTGCTTCCCTGTTGTGCAGCAGGCTGGGCGGTGAAGAGAGGAGACTTAGCTGCAAGGAGAAGAAGGAAGAAGAAGTAGAAGAAGAGAAGACAAGGAGGAAAGAAGGACTGCAGACAAAAAGAAAGAAGAAGAGGCTGACTGAGGCAGAGAAAGAAGAAGAAACCTTCGCAGAGAAGACAAGGAAGAAAGATGGACTGCAGACAAAAAGAAAGAAGAAGACCGAAGAGAAACAAAGGTAGGAAGAAGAAGACTTCGCAGGAAAGAGAAGAGAAGAGAAAGAAGTTCAAGGAAGAAGAAGATCTGTGGATCAGAAGAAAAGAAGAAGAAGAGCCAACGAAAAAGAAAGAAGAAGGCAGAAGAGAGAAAGAAGGCCAAACAAGAAGATTACATTTAAGACGTCTGATATAGAAATCAGACGTCCAATTTTGTTCTCTTTTCGCAATTCTTTTTATAACTCTCTCTCTTTGAATCAATTGTTTTTCATTTAAAAGTTGTATTCCTTAGTTTTAAAAGTACTGAGATTGCTCCCTGTGTTCGACCTCGGATACTCCAGTTTTTGAGTAACAAAAATCTTTATTTGTTTTGAACGCTTTGTCGGCTATATTACAACGTGACATTCTTTTAAAATCCGATCAAGAGCGTACGAACATAAACTTACACAAATTATGGTGATTTGGATCACCTATTATTAGTCTAATATATAGAACAATTACTTAATATAATCAATATGAAGGAGCATATGATCAGACATCTGATTTTGCAATCAGTCGTCTTCAAAGATGTTTCTACAGTGCTCCTTTTATTCCACTTCTGCTGCTATTCTTCTTCTTCTCTTCTTTCATGGTCCTCCTCTTCTTCTTCCTTGTGTGCACAGGCCCTTATTCCTTCTCTTTTCTTTCTTCCTTGACTCTGTTCTTCTTGGCCTTCCTTCTTCACGCACAAGGAATTTCTTCTTCAAACGGCTAAGTGTCAGTTGTTTATCTTCAGAGAAAACCCCCTGCCCCTGCACTCTCTCTCCTTCTCTCTATGGGTTCCGCTCTCCCAGAGCCTTCCACAGTAATGGGTAATCGGGTCTAGAACACACCTGCGACCAGGGTAGCTGGTCATGAATGGCAGCTGAGGAGTGCACGGGTTAGGCAGGTCTGGTCAGAGCTAGGCCTGTGTGGTGCGTGTCACGGGCAAGGCAGGTGAAGGGTGCAGGGGACCTCACCCTCCAAGTGACCGAGGCAAACAGCCCGCTTCACTTTTTCAATTTATTCGGTTTTGGCTGCTTTATCATATACGATGTGGGACTAAATTCCACAGCTTCTTTGCATGTGATGGCTAAAGGTGATGCTTCATCAATTGAAGAAGCTACTGATGGTAGAGCTTCCAATAGAAGCCATGAATTTCTTCCTGGGATCTTTCCACGTGACCTAAAGGTGACGCCTAGAGTGAATGCCGCAAGAATATGGCTTTGAGCTTGCTCGAAGTAGCTCTGGTAATGGTAGTGGTGGCTGTATCTAAAACTAGAAAAATGGACTAAAAGCCCCAATCAAAATGTTCAAAAGCTTAACCTTGGTGAGGCGAAGTCGACGGCAGTGGTTTCGTGGAGTTTGGTGCACGGAGGTGGTCAGTCGATGATGGAGTAGGTCGTGTAAAGGTGGGTTGCTCGGTGGGCATTTTGGGTGGACGATGGAGTGCGATAGGTTAGGGTTTTAGATGAGGGGAGTACGGCGAAGCTTGTGGATTAGTTGGATAGGGGATGGATGTGTGTGGTGGACGGGAATCCTCGCCAGAGTGGTCGCTGGAGATGGAGTGGATGAAGGTGAATAGTGTCGTCGGTGGTCGAATTTG
This sequence comes from Thalassia testudinum, assembly GCA_037157565.1. Classification (NCBI taxonomy): domain Eukaryota; kingdom Viridiplantae; phylum Streptophyta; class Magnoliopsida; order Alismatales; family Hydrocharitaceae; genus Thalassia; species Thalassia testudinum. The sequence continues at coordinate 85,130,691 of JAZHRO010000056.1, read as the reverse complement.
AAGAATAAAGAGTGGGAAAGAGAGTAGGGGAAGAAAGGATGCTAAGGAACCTAATCTAACAATCGAAGGAGGTAGGAAACCTATGCTAGTGTGATGGCCGGATGTGGGGAAGATGAATCCTCCATGAGGGGAACAACAGCAAAGAATGGGGAAGATGGCCCTGGCTTTGGCATACTAGGCACAAACGAAGATGAGGAAGGTTGTGGCCTGGCCAATTTGGCCGTTGGCTGGCAGTAGGATGATGGGGAAGAGGTCCACCAGAGCTAAGTCGGAGGAGGGCCAGAGGTGGAGTTTCGAAGAGATTTGCGGCCCTAAAACTAGCTAAAGAGGTTGGCTTGACCTCTGGGATCCATTTATAGGCCATGGGGTGGGGTTTCAAGTTTGGAAACAAGCTTGCAAACTCCATGATTCTCACACACGTTTGACATGCGTACCTTCAAAAGGTTTGCATGAGGATTCAGGAAAGACGTAAAGCCCAAGGAATGACTCAAATGGAAGGTGACTTCCCAAGGAATCTTCGATTCAAATTTAGGACAGATTGATTGAGAATCGACCGAGAAATCCTTACTCAAAACTCTATGGTGAAGGTTTGACCTTCTAAAAATGGTGTGAGGACCTACGTGCAAAGAAGATGACAAAAGATAGGGACCTTTTTGAAAGGATTTTGAAAGTTAAGGGCATGTGTGTGAGATAAAAGAGTCAGACTAGACTAAATTGCAAACTAGGTTAAGATGATCTCAGATTGGGTCAAATTTTGGTAAAAACCTAATTTCGACCCAAGGAATCCAATAGTGATGTTAGATTGAGGTTTTGACCAAGTTTGAATAGAGAAATTGCATAATTATCCAAATTAGGGCAAAAGTCTGTCTGTGGCTCTATTTTAGGTCAAGATAGGTTCTGATGGTCAAATTGAAGGTACCAAACCCTAGAGAATATTTTTCTATGAATTTTAAAGGGTTTAGGTGAATTTTATTTTTACTAGAACCTCAGTAAATTAAGCAAGTCTATTTTTAGGATTTTAGATGTCATTTAATTCCTGAAATGCATGAAAACTCATTTCTATCTACACAGACTCATTTGTTAGATATTTAAGACCATTTTACCTTCAATTAACCCCTGAGAAATTTTGTGATTGTACTACAGTTGAGATATGCTGTTAAAACTATAGTTTTACTCCTATTTTCATGTCTATCTCTTAGAATGGATTTGCAGTGAATTACGTCTCTCTGGCGGTTATGTAGGAGCATTTAGTGATGGAATATGACTAAATAAAGCTAGATATGGCTGATGATGACGTTATCATCAATAGAGTCATCACCCTTCCTCTTCTCTTCCTTTCTTCCCCTCTTCTCACAACGGCTAAGTGTGACACAATGCCTGCAGGAGCAAAATCCCCCTCCCTCCTCACAGAATCTTCTCCTTTTTCTCAGAAGCAAGGGTAATCAAGCATTAATTGGGCAATCGGATCCTAATAAGGTCCGCCATTGTGTATGGCGGATGAGGGTGCATGGGTGAGCGAAGGACCCAACCCCCCTTGTGTCTTAGGCGATGGGTGGTATGCAAGGAAATAATTTATTCGCTGGGGAGGCTTTGTTCACCACCAATGTGGAACTAAAGTTCCTGGTCTTCCTTGCAAAGCTGTAGGAGATGGAGCCTTCAAATTGACGCAGCTGATGTTGTGCTTTTGTTGCTTTGAAGTCCTGGAGAGCTCCCTTCGGTGTTTGTACATCAAATGCGAGTACCTGTAGGTTGAATGGAGGCTGGAGGTGACAGGGGTGACGGCGGAGACTGGCGAACTCCTAAAAATAGGAACCCTACCTCTCGACCCAATTAGACTAGCTCAAAAGTATCGTCATGGTGTGAGAAAGGCGATGCAGTGGTTTTGTGGTGATTGGTGAAGCATGGAGGTCGGACAAACTCGGAGGAGGTGTGCGGATGTGGGTAAGTTTGGTGGGGAGATGGAGTGGGCAATAGGCCCAAAATGCTTAGGGATTTTGTTCTAGGGGCCACGACAAAGGTTCTGGGAGTGGTACGGACCGGATGGTGGTCTGTGTCGAGCTCGCGATCTCATTGGAGTTCGGCCAGAGCAGAAGAAGACGGTGGGGTAAAGGAGTGGTCGGTGGTCGATTTGAAGAATAAAGGGGTCGAGGATGGTCTAGAGAGGGAGAGGAAGCAAATAGGAGCTAAATTAGCGGATGAAAAGGGTAGGAAGGTGATGTAAACACATTTACACTACTTAAAATGTCTATTTATGCATGTTCTTAAGCATAGGATTGCATTTCATGATATAAATATTGCATTACATGCATCATCTTGCATTTAGAGTAGTTTGAATAAAATGGAGGTTAATTGTCTCCTTTTATGTGCTTGGACAGGGCAAATATTTTATCGGGGCCTCGGATCAAAGATCCAACCGTATGGATATGATCAGGGCGACGATTGGAGTTCAACGACTCCAAGATCGCCCTAATCAAGCATCCGTAGCATCAGATAGAGACCGGGGAACCCTAGAAGATCAAGGGCCAGGATGGTGTAAATCTGCACTTCAGATGGAAAATCCGACCACACGGATGAATTCGGATCGACGATCGCAGCCGAACGACACAAAAATCGAGTCAATCCGACATCCGTGGCACCATCTACAACTTCCAGAAGATGGACGGCCAAGATGGCGCCACGTGGCGCCATCCCAGCCGCCCAATCGGCCGCAGGAGTCCTGTGAAGACCGCGCACCGTCTCCTCTCCGCCGTTGGATCTCGATCCAACGGCTGCGGTCGCTCGCGTTTAAAAACGCCCGCGCGACCATTTCGCCCGCGTAGCGCAGCGGCGACGCAGCTGCGGGCGAAGCGGAGGTCGCGGGTTCGAGCTGCGGTGAGGTGGTCGAAGGCGCGGGCGAGCGGGCGCGCACGAGCGTCAGATGAAGATCCAACGGCCGCACGCGCCCGATAGCGCCGACGCGCAATTGGACGCCCTGGTGGACGCTCGATCGTACGCAGGCGGGCGCGCTACGCAGCGGGCGCGGACGCGATCTAAGCCGTCCGATCTCGCGATCGGACGGCTGAGACAACGCGGACGTGCGTATGCGTTACGCGCGCAGGCCAGCCGAGCGGGCGCGCGTGGGCGCGGCGGCGACGGCGACGGCGGGGCTTTAGCGACGGTTTTATCCGTCACTAAAGACCCCTTATTTATTATTTTGAAGATGTAATGTCCATTTTGCCCCCACTCCTTGCAACTATAAAAGGAGACCCCCTCCATACGAAATTTGCATCCCTTCCTTCTCCTCTCTACCTCTCCAAAGCTCAAGAGAAGCTTGTCCCACACCCGGGATGCTTCTCGGGAGATAAAGTCCAAATTTTCGTCCCCCTTCGGAAGTGGATCCCGCGACGACGACGGCGTGCTGCTTCGTTCCCGTTCTTCTGCTTCGTCCTCCTTCGTCCCGCCTCGTTCTCCTTCGTCCAGGCGTCGTCCCGTCCGGCTCGTCCTCCAAGCGACCGTCGAGGAGGATAACTTCTCTCTCCCATTCTTATTTACAGCTTTTCTAGTGTAGAATTTTCCTGCTTTATAGTGTAATTGATTTCCCGCTTTCTAGTGTAACTTTAATTTCGTTTGCTTGTATAAACAATTGAAATATTGAATGCATGTTCTCTTTCTCTCTCTCTTTCTCTCTCTCTCTCTCAATTTGATAGCTCCATTGTAATTATTTCGCCTTGTTTATCAAAAATCCTAAAAAAACATAATTGCGAATATAGATCAACGTAGCCTCCCTGAGTTCGACCCGGAATTCTTATTTCGGTATAAATTTTATTTGTTGAACACGAATCCTTCGCTTTCGAACTACAACGACGGGTTTTCCAAAACCAAACACGTTAGCGTAGATTCTCGTTCAACATTTTGGCGCCGTTGCCGGGGAGGCAACGATTTCCGATCTTTTCTTCGCATTTCTTGCACTTTATTTGTTTTCTAACTAGCTTTCTCTTGTGTCTATTGTTTTGCAGAGACCTCCATCAAGGAATCAACAAGCGGTAGACTGGAGTAAAGTGCAGTTGAAGACAACTGTAAGTGCTCCCCCATTCTTTCCCCCTCCATAGATTTCATTCGCCACATTAAATCCAAATTCCAATTAACCTAGGTGTTTGCATAAATCCTAGGAATAGTTTTGTTGTTTGGATTTCTACTCACACTCATTTCACCCTCATTCATAAAAAAAATAATAACAAAAAGATAATTTTGTGGGGTAACTTTCAACAAACACACAACACACACCCACATTCAAGGCACTTGATTAACTTGATTTGTTTTCTACTCAACCGGGTTCTGATCTATGGAACCGGTACACACAGAGCAACATATAACAGAGTAGAAATCATTCTAGGTTAACCATCTTTGAGTGCCTAACTTAGTGGTGCAATTGTGGCCAATTGTTTGAGTTGTTTGGGCCGCACCACTTTATTTAAAACCAACTCATCAAGTAGCTCCTCCTTAAGGTTTTCAATCTAGGTATATTCTAGGCACTCCGCTTTCTTTCTGATTTTAAAGGAAAACTATCTTCACCCGTGTTTTACAACTTGGTTTGCCTAGAAATTTGATTGCAATTCACCTAATTTGAAACCCTAAAAGCTACTTAAGCAGGATTTGAACATTAAAATTCACACATTATAAATAATCTTGCTTGAAAACCCTGGTTGTGCACGCACTTACACAAATTTCAATCAATCATTAAGGGCACAACCCATTATAAGGGCCCATCACATTCCATAAGCACCACAATCCCAGGCCGTAATAAAATTGAGTAGACGTTGGCCCTAAGGTTTGATTCGCTCTTCAAGGCCTAGTCTGAGATTGTTTTTGATTAACCTACTTGTACTGATTAATCTGATGTCTAGCTAGGGGAGTAGCGTCAAACGACCGCGGCTGGGGGGTACACTAGGAACCGGAGGCGAAAGCCAAAGGAAGAACCTTCTCCCCAGTCCCTCCTTCTAACTGGTTGGATTATACAGACGCAAGTAGAGTAAATCAGTTACAGTCTTAAGGCTGGTGTTGGGAGTCAGTAGATCCTTAGGCTACCTCACTTAAGGACAGCCTTGTTTTGTTGTACTGCAGGGTCCCTATCCCCGGTCCTTCCGACCTACTCCTAGTTTATGCTGGGAAGACGGTCATTGAATCCCCGATTAGAAGGACCATTAGAACATTCTAGGAGGCGCAAGTTAGATTTTGGTCAATTTGATCCCATGGCCGAACAACAGCCTCTTCTGCCTGGAAATCCACAGGAAGAATTTCGAAGGCAGCTGGAACAAATGCAGAGAATGCAAGAATGGTTCCAGAGAATGCAGGGCGTTCAGCCCTTGAAGGATTTTTATGATCCTTCAAATTACGGGGAACGTCCCGGCGTCCAGATTCCAGCCGGTGACGTAGAAATCAAGTCCCAGGTGTTAAGCCTGATTAAACATTATCATTGGCTTGGCTCCGAGGATCCGTTTCAACACTTGGAGGACTTGACCACTTTGGTCCAGACCACCAAGTCTCGAAACGTAAACGAGGAGCAAATGATCATGAGGCTCTTCCCTCACTCTCTTAGGGATAAGGCCGCGCATTGGTATAAGACAATAGGAAGACCAATTACAACTTGGAATGAGTTGAAATCGGCCTTTCTGAAGAAATTTTTCCCAGTCGGTCGTACCAATGCTTTAAGACGGGCAATCACTACTTTTACCCAGCGGCCGGGGGAGCAGTTTCATGTGGCCTGGGAGCGATTCCAGGACTTATTGCGGAGGTGTCCACACCACGAGGTGCCGAAATGGCAACTCGTGCAGATTTTTTATCATGGGTTGACTGAGCAACTCAGAAACCATGTGGATGCTTCTTGCGGAGGCAATTTCCTTAATAAAGATGCAGATAGTGCACATGATTTATTTGAGGAAATGAGTGAGAATTCAATAAATCATGCCTCCATGGATACTTTTAACCGGTCCCAACAACCCAGATCAAATGTCAATGAAGTCCATGACTCTCATTCATTTGATATGGAATTGATTTGTAATAAACTTGACAAAGTGGACTTGGTTGCTAAAAGAATGGAAGAGTGGATGGCTGGCAATTCTATGAACAACTCTCAATCCACTCAATCCCAAAATTCGGGATTCCATTCTTCACGAGCTCTTTCTGGACGGGAGTTCGTGAATCAACTTGATGCGACTCAACCTATGAGTCAGCATTTTTTGGAACCCATGGGTTCCCAACTGGGGCCTTTGATCCCAATTTTTCTAATCCTTCCTTTTCTTTCTCTCCATCCTCACTTTATGAGGATGTCTGTGCTGTACAAGAGAATGCTAGATCCAACCCCTACTCGAATGCCTATAATCAAGGTTGGAGAAACCACCCTAACTTCTCTTGGAAAAATCCGGGGCAACAGACCCAATTCCGACCCAGCAATTATGCTCCGCAACGACCAATGGGTCAGGGTCAAGTATATACTCAGTTGCCTCCGAATCAAGTCAATCAGCCAGCTTGGAATGCCCGTCAACCCGCAGGGCAGGCTGATTTGAACCATCAAATAGTAGAGATGCAAGGATCTATGCTCCAGCTCATGCAGCAAATGAAAAACTCACTGGACAACTTGCAATCCGGGCTCATTGCTAACTCTCGCCAACCCGGATCTCTACCATCCCAACCCGTACCCAACCCACGAAACATTACGAATTCGGGCAATCAAGCCCAAGGGTACGGAAATCAGAGGGACCCACACGTGCATGCTCAGGTGGTTGAGCAGGGTTCCTCATCTTCTTCTTCTGTAAATCAACAATTCATGGTCAATCAAGCCCCTCCAATCTTTCCTAACCCTCCTCAAGACACAAATTCTTACGCTTCTGCAAATTCTGTCACTTTGAGAAGTGGTAAGAAGACTCAGGATCCACAACCACATTATTCTAATCTTTTGAATCCTGAAGAATCTGAGGAGAGAGAAGAGAATTCTAAAGGAGAAATCAAGGCTCAGGAATCCGATTCCAAAGATCTGACTCGTGTTCCTTTTCCTGAAGCCTTAACCAAAGCAAAGAAGAAGAAGTCTGTTGATAGCAATGAGGAGCTTCTGAATTTATTTAAGAATGTTGAGATCAATATCCCGCTCCTTGATGCTATCAAGCACATACCGACTTACGCAAGATTTTTAAAGGAATTATGTACACAAAAGCGTAAGTCGAGAGAATCTGTTTCGAGGAAGGTGGTACTCTCCGAGCAGGGTAGTTCTGTTATCCTGCACTACCTCCCTCAGAAAAGGAGATATCCTGGTGCTCCTTTGATTTCTTGCGTTATCGGAGATTACACATTTGATAGAGCACTTTTGGATCTCGGTGCATCCATCAACCTAATTCCGACTTCTCTTTACGAGAAGTTTGGGTTAGGCGAACTTCGGCCAACTTCAGTAACGCTACAGTTAGCGGATCGTTCGGTCACAAACCCGCGAGGCGTTATTGAAGATGTTATAGTTAAGGTCAAGGATTTTTATTTTCCTGTAGATTTCCTTGTCCTTGACATGGATGTACCAGATAATCTGAGGAACACGCCCATCATTCTGGGGCGTCCGTTCCTGGCTACTGCAAAGGCCAACATTAATTGTGAAAGCGGTAGCATGGAAATCGCCTTTGGGGACCAACGTATGAAATTAGATATTTTTAAGGCGATCAATAAATTTGAGGATTGTGGAGTTATTGAGGAACTTGATGAGGATAATATTAATATTGAAACTTGTTTGACAGTTTCTTCAATTGAAAGTTCCTCTTTGGTTGATGAATTTGACCCGCAACCCTCTGACTTAACATCTTCGGAAGAGGTTACTGATTTTGTCCACTCACAACCTCTCCCTCTTGTTGAATCTTCAGCATCTACCCGACCATCAATCATCACCCCACCCCAGCTCGAATTGAAACCATTGCCCGAGAATTTGAAATATCAATTTTTAGGACCTCAGAATACGCTCCCTGTGATTATCAGTGCTAAATTGACAAAGGAGCAAGAGATTAAATTGATTAAGGTCCTAAAGGAACATAAGGAGGCAATTGGTTGGACCATTCATGACCTTAAGGGGATCGAGCCATCTTACTGCAATCATAGAATATTTTTGGAAGATGGATCCCGCCCTTCTCGCCAGATGCAGAGGAGATTGAATCCAAATATGCGAGAAGTGGTCAAAAAGGAAATCATCAAGTGGCTCGATGCAGGAATTATTTATCCAATCTCTGACAGTCCCTGGGTAAGTCCCGTTCAGATTGTTCCAAAGAAAGCCGGGATTACTGTTGTGACTAATGAGAAAGGAGAATCTGTCACAACTCGTTCAGCTTCATCTTGGAGAGTTTGTATTGATTACAGGAAGCTGAACACTGCCACTAAAAAGGATCATTTTCCCCTGCCCTTCATTGATCAAATCCTGGAAAAATTAGCCGGGCAGAAGTACTTCTGTTTTCTTGATGGCTACTCGGGATACAACCAAGTTCCTATCCATCCCGAGGATCAGGAAAAAACTACTTTCACCTGTCCCTACGGAACCTTTGCTTTTCGTAGGATGCCTTTCGGGTTATGCAATGCACCTGCGACTTTTCAAAGGTGTATGCTAGCCATATTTTCTGACATGGTGGGAGAGTTTATGGAAGTCTTCATGGATGATTTCTCCGTTTTCGGAGAATCATTTGACTCTTGTTTGGTTAATTTGGAAATGATTCTTAAGCGATGTATCAAGACACGATTGGTCCTTAGCTGGGAAAAGAGTCATTTCATGACCCAAGAGGGCATCGTTTTGGGTCATGTAATCTCTGAACGGGGAATTGAAGTGGACAAAGCTAAGGTTGATGCTATCGCTAAACTTCCTCCTCCCACATCAGTTAAACAAATCAGATCATTTCTTGGCCATGTGGGATTTTATCGAAGATTCATCAAGGACTTCTCGAAGGTTGCCCGCCCTTTGAGCAATCTTCTTGCCAAAGAAACACCGTTCGTTTTTGACGAATCATGCCAAAAGGCATTTGATTTCTTAAAAACGGCAGTCACCTGTGCGCCAATTTTGCAACCACCTATTTGGACAACCCCATTTGAGATCATGACCGATGCTTCTGATTACGCGGTCGGGGCTGTCCTGGGTCAGAAAATTGATCAAAAGCCCTTTGTCATTTACTACGCTAGTAAAACTTTGGATGAAGCCCAGAGGAATTACACTGTTACTGAAAAGGAATTACTCGCTGTAGTATTTGCGTTGGAAAAATTCAGGGCTTATCTCTTGGGGTCTCATGTTATTGTTTATACCGACCACTCGGCCTTGAGACATCTCTTGGCTAAAAAGGATGCTAAACCCCGGCTTATTCGTTGGATTCTTCTTCTTCAAGAATTTGATCTTGAAATCAAGGATAAAACCGGGGTACAAAATGTGGTGGCGGATCATTTGTCGAGACTCCTAGGTGATTCTTCTTGTCCGGACATTCCGATTGCTGACACTTTTCCGGACGAAACCATTCTTACAGTTTTAGGTGTCCACACCCCATGGTTTGCTGACATTGTTAACTATTTGGCCGTTGGTCAAATCCCCCAGGATTGGACCAAGCAACAACGGGATAGACTCAAATCTGAGGCCAAATACTACTTTTGGGAGGACCCTGAACTGTATCGCATCGGCTCTGATCAGATTATTCGCCGATGCATACCGGAGAATGAATTCAACAGTATACTTGAGTTCTGCCATGCATCTGGGTGTGGTGGACATTTCTCCGGGAAAAAGACGGCTGCAAAAATTTTGCAATCTGGCTTCTATTGGCCGTCTTTATTCAAGGATGCCCAGGAGTTCTCACAGTCATGCCCTCGATGCTAGGCACTCGGGAGCATAACTAAGAGAGACATGATGCCCTTAAACCCTATTCTTCCTGTCGAAATTTTCGATGTTTGGGGCATTGATTTCATGGGACCCTTTATCCCTTCATTTGGACATCAGTACATTCTTGTCGCTGTTGATTATGTGTCTAAATGGATTGAGGCAATTCCCACCCGAACCAATGACCACAAGGTGGTCATCAACTTTGTCAAGAGAAATATCTTCAGTAGATTCGGGATTCCGAGGGCTATCATCAGTGATGGTGGCACTCATTTTACTAATGCCCAATTCCGGAGTTTATTGGCCAAATACGGGGTTAATCATCGAATTTCCACACCTTACCATCCCCAAACGAATGGACAAGCCGAGATCTCTAATCGAGAGATCAAGAACATTCTGCAAAAAACGGTTAGGCCCGATCGCAAGGATTGGACTCAAAAGCTTGAGGACGCTCTTTGGGCCTACCGTACGGCGTATAAAACACCTATCGGCATGTCTCCATTCCGTCTGGTGTATGGAAAGGCGTGTCATCTACCCGTAGAGATTGAACACAGGGCATTCTGGGCAATCAAACAATGCAATCTAGATCTAAATCTAGCTGGGAAGACCAGGAAACTCCAACTATCTGAGTTGGAGGAGCTTAGAAATGATGCTTATGAGAATGCCAAGATCTACAAGGCTCGGACCAAAGCTCTACATGATCAAATGATTTCCCGCAAGAGCTTTGAGCCAAACCAGAAGGTCTGGTTATTCGATTCTAAACTTAAGCTCTTTCCTGGTAAACTTAGATCTAAATGGAGTGGCCCATTCATAATTGATCAGATTTTTCTAAATGGTGCCGTTCAGATTTCTGACCCAAAGACGGGTAACACCTTTAAAGTCAACGGTCAACGTCTGAAGCCTGTTGTTGACCATAATCTTCCAGAACCCGTTTCAGACTCTGTTGCTCTAGCCATTCTGTGACTTCTTTGGCTGGACTTCGCCTAGCTGACGGCATTAAACTCAGCAGTTGTACATATAACACAAGGCTGATACGAGCTTCATATCCAGGTGACATCTTTCATACTCTACCCTTTCTTTCATGTCTCTTTTTCAATGAGGACATTGCATCAGCTAGGCATGGGGGGGTGGATTCATTTTTGAATTAGTTGGTCAGCTTTGTGAAATTCATATAAATTGCTCTCTTTCTAAAAAAAAAAAAAAAAAAAAAAAAGAAAAAAAAAGGAAGGATTAGTTGGACATTAGGACTTTTCAATCCTAAGAAATTTTACATTAGGATCTGAACACAAAGACCCCTCAGGTCTTTGGACTTAATTAGCCTGTGTATCTACTAAAATGTGGATTTGTCTTTGAGTTCTCGCCATCTTAATTCTATTATAATTGGAATAAATAAGTTTGGGTGATAAGTACACGACTTGTCAACCCGCCCTCTGATTTAAGGGAATTTTGAGTTTTAAGCATCTACACACTTTCTTTGCACTGACTCGTTGTTTGGCGATTTTAACGGAAATTGGGTAGCTAATGAACCTTCTAGGGTGATATGGCTGGCAAGTTATCATGGGTAACAGCCCATAGGTAGGTTGTCCAGAGCCCAGTCGTTGGACCTTTCTCTTTTTGCTGCCTTTAGGTAAATCTTAGACCAGGGAAGCCACCTACTTAAAAAAAAAAAAAAAAAAAAAAAAAAATCAAAAAGGAGAAAAGAACAAAAAGAAATAAGCCACACTTCGCCGCACGAGTATGGCTGGCAAGTTGTTGGTGGTAACAGCTCATCGACCGGTTGTCCAGAACCCAGCTCAGAAAATGCACTAAAAATTCCCAAAACACTTAGGAAGAAGCGGAGAAGTAGAATAAACCGGGGAGATATACACTGGATTCACCCTTGTGTTGACCCCGTTAAAAAAATAAAAGTAGGGAGAAAGCTACCGGTTGTAAAGATACACCTTTAGGCAGAATTCTTTTTGAGGTCACCTAGAGGCGTAGAAATCCGAAGTCCGTTTTAATTGCCGGTCAACGAGTCTATCACAATCACAATAAGATGCTTAAAACTTAGGGTTCTCATCAAATCTTGGGTGAGTTGAATGGCCGTAGAAAGCCACTCTTAAACCCTAAAATTTGAAAATCCAAAAAAAAAAAAAAAAAAAAAAAAAAAAAAAAGAGTAAAAACAGAAAAAGAAATTTTTCTTTGAATAAGGAGAGGCTTGAGGCGGTCTGCATTTTGGCTGATACCCGGGCACTGTTGTGTCTTTGAAAGTTCAGTTCTTAAGTAGACAATTTCTTAATGATTGAAAATAACTCAGGTCCAAATAATCTAACCTAATTCTTTTATAAATAACATATAGTTTTTGCTAGGGACTAGCAAAAGATAGGCATGGGGGTATGATGTAAACACATTTACACTACTTAAAATGTCTATTTATGCATGTTCTTAAGCATAGGATTGCATTTCATGATATAAATATTGCATTACATGCATCATCTTGCATTTAGAGTAGTTTGAATAAAATGGAGGTTAATTGTCTCCTTTTATGTGCTTGGACAGGGCAAATATTTTATCGGGGCCTCGGATCAAAGATCCAACCGTATGGATATGATCAGGGCGACGATTGGAGTTCAACGACTCCAAGATCGCCCTAATCAAGCATCCGTAGCATCAGATAGAGACCGGGGAACCCTAGAAGATCAAGGGCCAGGATGGTGTAAATCCGCACTTCAGATAGAAAATCCGACCACACGGATGAATTCGGATCGACGATCGCAGCCGAACGACACAAAAATCGAGTCAATCCGACATCCGTGGCACCATCTACAACTTCCAGAAGATGGACGGCCAAGATGGCGCCACGTGGCGCCATCCCAGCCGCCCAATCGGCCGCAGGAGTCCTGTGAAGACCGCGCACCGTCTCCTCTCCGCCGTTGGATCTCGATCCAACGGCTGCGGTCGCTCGCGTTTAAAAACGCCCGCGCGACCATTTCGCCCGCATAGCGCAGCGGCGACGCAGCTGCGGGCGAAGCGGAGGTCGCGGGTTCGAGCCGCGGTGAGGGGGTCGAAGGCGCGGGCGAGCGGGCGCGCACGAGCGTCAGATGAAGATCCAACGGCCGCGCGCGCCCGATAGCGCCGACGCGCAATTGGACGCCCTGGTGGACGCTCGATCGCACGCGGGCGGGCGCGCTACGCAGCGGGCGCGGACGCGATCTAAGCCGTCCGATCTCGCGATCGGACGGCTGAGACAACGCGGACGTGCGTATGCGTTACGCGCGCAGGCCAGCCGAGCGGGCGCGCGTGGGCGCGGCGGCGACGGCGACGGCGGGGCTTTAGCGACGGTTTTATCCGTCACTAAAGACCCCTTATTTATTATTTTGAAGATGTAATGTCCATTTTGCCCCCACTCCTTGCAACTATAAAAGGAGACCCCCTCCATACGAAATTTGCATCCCTTCCTTCTCCTCTCTACCTCTCCAAAGCTCAAGAAAAGCTTGTCCCACACCCGGGATGCTTCTCGCGAGATAAAGTCCAAATTTTCGTCCCCCTTCGGAAGTGGATCCCACGACGACGACGGCGTGCTGCTTCGTTCCCGTTCTTCTGCTTCGTCCTCCTTCGTCCCGCCTCGTTCTCCTTCGTCCAGGCGTCGTCCCGTCCGGCTCGTCCTCCAAGCGACCGTCGAGGAGGATAACTTCTCTCTCCCATTCTTATTTACAGCTTTTCTAGTGTAGAATTTTCCTGCTTTATAGTGTAATTGATTTCCCGCTTTCTAGTGTAACTTTAATTTCGTTTGCTTGTATAAACAATTGAAATATTGAATGCATGTTCTCTTTCTCTCTCTCTTTCTCTCTCTCTCTCTCAATTTGATAGCTCCATTGTAATTATTTCGCCTTGTTTATCAAAAATCCTAAAAAAACATAATTGCGAATATAGATCAACGTAGCCTCCCTGAGTTCGACCCGGAATTCTTATTTCGGTATAAATTTTATTTGTTGAACACGAATCCTTCGCTTTCGAACTACAACGACGGGTTTTCCAAAACCAAACACGTTAGCGTAGATTCTCGTTCAACAGAAGGCACCGGCTTTGATTAGCCGGCGCTGTGGAAGATGAGGGCTCCAGGGAAGGAAGACAGTGGCAAGAAAAGGGGAAGACAACCCTCGCTGTGGCTGGCGAGGCGTAGAGGAAGGTGATGAAGAAGATGGACTGGCCAATTTGGTTGTTGGCCATCCCTAGGAAGATGGGGAAGGAAGCTGCCAGAGCTAAGGTCAGAGAAGGGCCAGAGGTAGAGATTTAAAGAGGGTTTTGGCCCCAAACCTTGCTAAGGAGGTGAGGAATGCATCGTAGGTCCATTTATAGGCCTTAAGGAGGAGTCTCAAGCTTGGAAACCAAGCTTGCAACCCTATGATGCTCGTGCAAATAGGACATGTGAACTTTTAAAAGGTTCGCATGAAGATTTAGGAATGAGTTAGGATTCGTGGATGGGCTCATTTGGAAGGGAATTCCTTAAGGAATCTCCCTTTCAATTTAGGTGTGTTTGATTGAGAATCGAATGAGAAATCCTCGCTCGAATCTTGACAGAGAAGGTTTGGCCTTCCAAAAATGGTGCGGGGACCTATTTGCAAAGAAGATGATGAAGTTAGGGGCATATGTGCAAGTATTTTGGGCATATGTGTAAGAGAAAAGAGCCAGATAAGATTGAAATGTAAACTAGGTTAAGGTGATCTCTAATTGGGCCCAAATTTTGGTGCGAACCTAATTTGGACCCAAGGAATCTGATGGTGAAGTCGGATTTTGGTTTTGACCAAGTTTGACTAGGTAATGTATGCAAAAACCCAAATTAGGGCAACTGTCTGTTTAAGACTCTATTTTAGGTCAAATAGGTTCTGATGGTTAAATCAAAGGTACCAAACCTTATAAAATATTTTCTATGACTTTTAGAAGGTTTAGGTGAATTTATCTTGACCGAAACATCAGTTAATTAGGTGGGTCTATTTTTAGCATTTCAGATGTCATTTAATTCTCAAAATGTGTGAAAACCCATTTTTGTCTACATTAACCCACATGTTAGACATTTGTGACCATTTGACCTTTAATTAATCCCTGAGAAATCCCGTGATTGTTCTTCAATTAGGATATCTTTCTAAACTACATTGTTACCCCTATTTTCATGTTTATCTCTCAAATGGATATGCAGTGAGTTATGGCTCTTTGGCGGTTATGTAGGAGCATTTATCTGTTGATTATGACTAAATAAAGCTAGATATGACTGATGATAACATTATCATCAATGAGCTCCCACCATGGTTCCAACACCTCCACACCAAGGCTAGAGCACTCCACCACAACTCCAAGGGTCGGCCTACCCACCATTGGCCACCCCTCCTCCTCTCAACCAACTCAAAGGCCATTAGAGACCACCTTCGAATGCCTTTCTTTCTGATAACCTAGATAAGTAGTTCTTCTAATCTCTCTCTGCTTTATTTATGCTTAGTAGTGTAGCTCCATATTCCTCCCCAATGATGCATGTGTAATCCCCCAATAGATTCACGCATGCAGTCATTTTTTGCTAGATAGTTTTCTACTTCAAGCATTCATGTACAAGCTTCCAGCTAGATTTGATCTGTAATCACCCTGAAGCAATCAATGAAAAATCATATATATATATATATATATATATATATTTATGTGTTGAAAAATCACCATGTGCTTGCTTGCAGTACTTTATTGTGATTAAAGTTGCCTGCACTCATTTTATAATCTTTTCCCAACTAGCATGTTGGTGCATGAAAATATTGAGGATCTAGCTATCAATGCCTTTTTGGTAAACTGCCATCACATAACTAGGATGGTGCGTACGAACACCCACACATTTACTTTTGTCATCTATTTAATGCACGCACACGTTATTAGAGTTAACAATGCGAATGGAAAGACGTTGATCCGTAGGTTGGAAACCGGTGTGCGATTTTAAGCGAGTAGAGTGTGCGAGATCGAAATCAGGATTTGCATTTCCATAACACCTCCCAGAGATGAACGACCAGGACTCAAAGTCTCGTTAATCTAGAAATAGTTTTGTTGAGAGGATTTTGCAACTATACTACAAGCTACGACACCGTTTCCTAACAAGTGATTTCCATGCTCGAACAAATGGCACCGTTGTCGGGGAGGCAATGCAATTGATTTTTTATCTTAGGACTTTTAGTGATAAATCCACCTCTACTTGTTTTTTGATGTACAGGAAATCAGAAAAAATCAGATCTATGCATACATCAAGCACGGAGAAAAAATGCAGGTGCACATCTTATCTCTCTTACCTTAGGATTTTTTTTTTCAAACTCTAGGTTAGATTATATTTTTTAGCTAGAATTTTCTTTCTGAAAAAAAATCTGCATTTTTTGAGAAAAAACAATTTTTTAGGGTATTAGATTAGGTTTCATTTTGAATCTTAGGTTAGTTTTTGTTTGAAAAAAAAAAGAGAAAAATTTGAAAAAAATTTTGCTCCAAAAAAAAATAGATTTTTTTTTTTAAATATCATTTTTGGTGGAAGTTTGAATTTGAATTTCAAACACCTTTTAAAAGCTTTCCTACCATTATATGAAATTCGGCCAGACTTCATTTCCAAATTAAAAATTCATTTTCCAAATAATTAGTGAGCAAAAAAATTCTAAAATTTGGGAAATACTTCATTTTCAAGCCATCTTTCAAATGGCATCATTTATTTGAAGAAATTCAAAGTGTAAAATTTTTAAAAATTTAGGAAGTATAATGGGGTCAAACTAACCCAGATTTGAAAATTTTCAAAATTAAAAAATCAATTTCGAATAACTCATAAATTTTTTTGACTAAAAATGGTGGGGTTTGAAAGCTGATCTCATTAGCTTTAGTTTCCATATTTTTATTGAATTTTGGAAAATCATTTGATACTATTTCAAAGCAAAAGACCGACCAGGGGTTAAAATTCCAAATCTGACTCCTTGACATTTAAAAATTCTAATAAATTTGATTAAAATAGTAAAAATTATAAAATAAATATTCTATGAAAATATATTTGATAAGGGTATGTACTTACCAAATTTCACTTTATTTGGATTCCATTTGTGTTCAGAGAATTTGTTTGATTCTTGTGGTCTGCTGAAACCTTAGAATTTGCACGAACCCTAGGCTCAACCTCTAGGGTCAAATTGCTAGAGACCACATTTGAGCTAACCTAAACTTAGTTAAGTCTAGTGTTTATCCGGTGAGCTTGGTGACCTTGTGGGCCACTGACCACAAACCCTAGTAAAGAAAAAAAAAGTTAAAATAATTTGAAAACACAAATTTGAATACGAATTCATTGTCAGACTACTGGGTGATTTCAACCTCTCCGGCCAAACTTGATGACTAAGTCTGCAGGGTAGTGTCAAGCGACCATGGCTCGGGGGTACAAGGAACTGGAGGTATGAGCTGAAGGAAGAACCTTCCCCTTAGACCCCTCATACATAGACTGGTTGGGTTAGATTGAAAGGCAGGAATTACTTTCAGTCGGTTCTCAACGAATTTTTCTTTAGGAATTCGAACCTAAAATGGAAAATCCGATCATTTGATCATAAGCACCATCTGATTGATAGGGCCTTAGCCTTGTCTAGCTGGCTGCACCAACCTAGGGGTTGGTTGATGTATGCAAGGAAGGAGGTCACTCAGACTTTGATTGGTTGGACCTTAGGAACCACTCCTAAGGAGGCGAGTCACCTCGCCTGGGCCATCTTCTCCCCCACCCTCTTCTTCTATCGTCTCAACCGAGATGGCTAACTGTGGACCCCAACCTGGTTAGGATCCAGCAAATCTAGACCTGATGGCTTGTCTGGAAGCCCAAGTCGCTGAATTTGAGGAATAGCAAAAGTAGAATATGGATCGTATCTTGACTACTTTGGACAAAATGCAACATCCACCACAAGCTGAACAGCTTCGGGATTTCCACGTTCCGGCAGCACCGATTGTCGCACCTCTAGTCCGGATTCCCGTAGGTGGAGACACATTCGAGCTTAAGCTCAATTTAATTGGGCTGATCCAGAATTACTTTTATGGAAACTCAAACAAGGATCCATTCCAGCATTTAGAGGAACTGAGTCGAATCGTGGAAATGGCTTGACCCAGGGACTTAGATCTTGGAATTGTTCTGATGAAGCTTTTTTCGTTTTCTCTCAATGATAAAGCTTTATACTGGTTCAAGACCATTGGGAAGCCGATTGGAACATGGCCAGAATTACAACGTGAATTCCTGCAGAAGTTCTTCTTGATCGGTTGTATGAATGTGATAAGGTGAGTGATTACAACTTTCTCTTAAGGACCTGAGGAGAAGTTGCATGACACCTAGGATTGATTTCATGATCTCCTAAGAAAATGCCCGCACCAAGGTGTACCCAGATGGCACTTAGCTCAGAATTTTTACCATGGGTTGGACGACACACATCGGTACCTGGCCGATGCATCCAGTGGTGGGAATTTCGTCGCAAAAGACGAAAATAGTGCATTTGAGTTGTTCGAGTATTTTGCGGAGAATTCAATGAATGCCACATCAATGAACCAGTTCCAGCGGCCTGGATAGTAGCGAGTTAGTGTCCATGAGGCTCAAGTAGAGTCTACTCGAGCTGATATGGAAATCATCACCAAGCAGCTGGGAAAGGTGGATTTGCTAGGAAAGAAGCTAGATGACCTAGCTCTAGGTCAACAACAGGATCTGGTCAGAAATTCTGCTGCCTCGAGACCCTCCTGCGCACCCCGAGCCCCTCCTACTCGAGTTAATCTGCTCACTCAAGATGCACCTCCTCCATATTCATGGGACCCCGCTTATGAGGATCCTGCAAAAAATCTTGATCTAGTACCAAATGACCAGGGTTACGCACCACACGATGATTATAATGTGTATTCCCTTGATGAATATATGCCTTAGATGTCACTGGCCTATGAAGACGTCAATGCTATTCAGGGACACGAGCGTTATAACCCGTACTTAGAGATGTATAACCCTAGTTGGTGCCAGCATCCGAACTTCTCCTGGTCAGGTAACGCACAGAGACCACATCAAGATCCACACTACCAGACCTGACAATACAGGAATGCACAGAACACGTACCCTAGGCAGCAGCCATTCCCGTCTTAGCAGCAACAATCACGCTCGATATATCAGCCACTACATCAACCTGCTAGTCACCCTCCAAAGTGGGCCAATTTGGAGGCACTAAAAAAGGAGCTACATGAATCGATGTGAAAGTCTACACAAGATAGCTTGTAGATCATGAAGGCAATGGTTGACCAGATACAGAACATACAAAACACACAAAACCAATTGTTACAGGAGAATAGGACCTAAGGAGCCTTGCCCTCCCAATGTATCCTGAACCCATGATATGTGTAGAACTAGAGCGCCTCTCCCAAGTTTCAGGCACCACAGGGACAGACACATTCCATATTACAGGCACCTCCTATACCACTTGGTTATGCTCAAGGCCAGTCTCCTTTGATACAGAACACCACATACTCTGCCCCTTCTGCTCCTCCACCACCTCATTGACAGTAAGTTGATGCAAAAGCTATTTCATTGAGGAGCGGAAAGAAGACACATGAATTGCCATTTAGGCAGGTGGGTCTTGATTGTTCATGCCCTTCACCGCAAGATGGTTCGACTCCTTCCACATCTCAGGAGCCACCTACAGTTGATAAGGGCAAGAGACCACTTGACCCTGAGATTTTCGTTCCTTTTCCCGAGGCTCTGACACGAAATGTAGTGTGGAAAAAGAATATGCAAAATTTTGAGGACCTGAAATCAATGTTCAAGGAAGTACATATTCAAGTCCCTCTCCTCGAGGCCATTGATCACATTCCTACTGTCACAAGGTTCTTTAAGGACTGCTGTACCCTGAAGCGACAACCAAAATAAGACGACAAGTGGTACTATCGAAGGAGGCTAGCACCGTGATTCTAGTCGACTTACTGCCGAAAAAGAAAGACCCTGGTACCCCACTCATTTCCTGCTTCTTGCAGGATTCTCCATTTGATCAGGGCCTTCTAGATCTGGGTTCGTCCATCAATCTGACACCCACCAACGTATACGATCACTTTCGACGAAAAGTGTTCTCACGCATTTGAAAGTCATTGGGATCGTAGTATAGTCGTGCAAAAACGTTCGTAAAAAAAAAGATTTTGTAAAAATAACGAGACTTTGAGTTCCGGTCGTTCGTCTCTGGCAGCCGTTTGTGCAAATTTGAAATCGATCTTTTCGCTCTAGTTTTTTACAGTCGCATGGCGGTTTATGGTTATTACGTATTTAAACACGACATGCTTAGTTGCAATAGATGATAATGAAAAGCAGGCAACTTTAATCACACGAAATATTTTGCAATCAATAGGCTCTTGGTGATTTTCAACACAAAGATATATATATAGAAAATATATTTTTTCATTCATTCATTCAGAGGATGTTTGCAACATGGAATGTAGAGGAAAGCTTATACAGGAAAGCTTGAAAACATAAAACTAGCTAGAAAAAATGATTGCATACAGGAATCTATGGGGGGATTTTGCATGCATCATTGGGGGAGAATAATGAGTTATACTACTAAGTAGTAAATATAAGCAGTAAAACTACGAAGAATTAAGTTACTAATCTAGTAGAAGGGAAGGGCATTCGGAGGTGGTCTCTAATGGCCTTTGAGTGGCTGAGAGAAGGAGGGACGGCCAATGGTGCTTAGGTCGGCCCTTGGAGAGGGGTTGGGGAGATGATCCAGCATCCTGGCATGGAGATGGTGACCTTCATGGTGGTGCTCAACTCGTGGAGGTGGAGTGGAGATGGAAGTGGGTAGCCTAAGTGTAGGTGGATGTGAATGGAGCCAAGTATGTGGATGGGTGCAAATGGCCACCCCTTAGGTCTTTTTATAGACCTAAGGGAGTCTCTTTAGAGAAGTGTGGAACTCTCTATAGAGAGTCCCATGAGTGGTCAGCCAAGAGAGAGAGAGGTGGCTTCTTAGATCCACCATTTGTGGATCTAAGAATTGAATGCCTCTTGGTTGCTAAATTTGGCAACCAAGAGTTGGCGCCACTTGAAGAGAGTTCTAGAGAACTCTAGAGGAGTGTGTGTGCATGAATAGGGGTGTGTGTGTGTGTGTGTGGTCGTGCCCTAGGTGGCTAAGAGGTCTAGGTTAGGTCCTAAGGGGTTCGGGTAGGTGTATGCCTTGAATTAAGGTTGCAAACCCTAATTGCTAAGGAGAGATTGCAATTAAACTTAACCCAAGTTTAATTGAATGAGTGTGAACCTAATTGAGAGTGAAATAACTCAATTAGGTTGGGCTTAGGGCAATTGAACTCTCATTAAGTCCAATTGAACTTGTGTGGGTTGAGATCTGAGCTTAATTAGACTCAATGAGTCTAATTGGCTTAGGTGATGGTAATTGACTTTGATATAAGTCAATTGGGTTTGGTGAGGACCTAATTAGGTCCTTAGGGAGGTCTAGCTGTGATGTACTGGGGTTAAGGTACCTTAATTTAGGTTCCTATGGGGTTGGAATTAGGTCTAGGGAGTTAGAGATCCAAGATCAAGGCTTGAATCTCAAAATAGGAACTGGAGAGCAAATTGGACGTCTGACAAAGTGTCTGGACGTCCAATAACACTGCAAAAGTGGGTTTGAGGTGTGCGGGAGTTGGCTAAGGGTTCTGGACGTCCTATAACTTATCTGGATGCCTAGATAAGGGTTGGAACTAGGGTTTTAGGGTTTCCTAGGGTGCTGTGACCTAATCTAAGGGTGGCTAAGGCTTGGGGGAAGTATCTAGGCTATCCTAGGGCTAGGATGGACCTAAGCTCTTCACATTTTACTGCTTTATTCCTACTTAATAGAATAACAAACCTTAACTCCCTTACATTATTATTCCCTAAATCTAATCTAAGTCTTCTGCTCCAGTCTTGCTGCAACACTCATTATTCCTGATCCAGCTTCAGATCCAGCTCCAGATCTAGCTTCTGATTAGCTTATTGCCTGCAATTGACATAATGCACTTAATCAGCACATTATAACATTATTTTATGCATAGCTAAAGTAAAACAGTAAAGATGCAGATAATGCTTATGCATGCATGAATTACCCTAACTTATGCTAGGTCCTAGACTAATTTAGGACAATAAGACCTATGTTGCTGCTCAATCAAAATACACGATGGATCACTTATTTAGACTAGACCCAGCCCACATCCCATACTCCCTTCCCGTTTCAGATCAATTTCCTGATGAATCTCTTTTAGCAATTCACTCTGTTGAGTTTCCCTGGTACGTGGATATCGTGAACTATCTTGTCGCGGGAAAGATTCCTGCGAATTTATCTGAGGACCAGAAACTCAAATTCACACTGGAGGCCAAATTCTACCTCTAGGACGATCCATTGCTCTTCCGCATTGGAGGTGCTTAGATTATTAGAAGGTGCGTCCTAGATTCTAAGATCCCTAGTGTGTTATCTTTTTACCACAGTGATACTTGTGGTGGTCATTTCTTGGGATGGAAAATCATTGCAAAAATTTTGCAGTCAGGATTTTTCTGGCCAACTATCTTTAGAGATACACACGAGTACGCCCAGTGCTGTAAACGATGCCAGTTGGTCGGTTCTATGACCAGGAGAGACATGATGCCTCTCCAACCCATCTTGGTTGTAGAAGTGTTTGATGTTTGGGGCATCAATTTTATGGGCCCTTTTCCAAATTCTTATGGCTTCAAGTACATATTGCTAGCTATTGACTATGTCTCGAAGTGGGTCGAAGCCATCTCGGTGAGGCAGGTTGATCATAAAATAATCATTGCTTTCGTATGGGAATACATCTTTGCGAGATTCAGAACACCCTACGCTTTGATTAGTCATGGGGGAAGCCACTTCATCCATGCCCACTTTAGGTCATTACTAAAGAAATACGGGGTACATCACTATATAGCCACACCGTATCATCCGTAGACCAATGGGCAAGCTGAAGTGTCTAACCGTTAAAGCAAGCTGATTCTCTAAAAGACGGTTAGACTAGATATGAAGAACTGGTCTGATAAATTAGTTGATGCACTTTGGGCATATCGGACCACCTACAAGGCCCCACTTGAAATGTTGCCATATGGCATGGTATATGGTAAGGCCTGTCACCTTCCTATCGAGATGGAACACCACGCCTTTTGGGTAGTACGAAAATGTAACCTTGACCTCCATGAAGGAGGTCATGAAAAGAAGCTCCAACTCAGCGAATTAGAAGAAATTTGGCGGAATGCCTATGAGAATGCATCGATATACAAGGATATGACCAAGGCCTTTCACGACTGCCACATCCGGAGGAAACAATTCACGTCTTGTAGGGAAACTCAAGTCCAAGTGGATTGGACAATATATTGTTATCCACCCATTTCCCAATGGAGCGGTCCAAATCAGGGACCCAACATCTGGGCATATCTCTACGATCAATGGCCAGCGCATCAAGCCACTAATGGCCCAGGAACCTCCTCCAGCTGACAAAGTCATTCATCTTATCGAGGACGTGTGATTGAGTTTTCGCCCAGCTGGAGGTGTTAAACTCAGCATCTACCAGCATTCTGCATCACCCTATACATACTCGGGGATCAGGGGTAGCACAGTTGGTGCGCCTTCTCCCCATAGGGCACTCCCTATGCAGGGTGCACGAGGTCAAATCCCCGTGGCTTGCCCATATGCATATAGTGTCCTGATTGCACTGCAAAAATACACCTGCAATTGTGTCGTCTTGTGCTATTTCCTAGCATTACCAGTGCATATTAGGTAGACATAGTCACATTGTAAAAATACATGCATGCATGCATTTAATTGAGAGGGGAGGAGAGTGAAATAAATGGCCTTGCAATTAACATTTTTTCTCAAGTGCTGCTTTGCAAAATTTGCCATCTTTTTATTTTTTATTTTACTTGACTTTGAATTCTTCCCGCGGCTGCATGGCATGGCTGGACCTTCCTCCTCGTCCCATGCTCTGCAACACCTCTCCCTGCTAGCCGCATGCAAGCCTCTCCCTGTCAGCCATGAGCCATGCACAGCCAGGGCATGGCTATGCATGCTTTCTTCTTCTATAAAAAGTGCACAGCTCCTTTGCAAGGAGAGCCTGGTCCCCGCGAAAAAAACACACTGCAGCTCTTCTTCTCCAGGCCATCTCCTTCCCCTTCTCCCTCCATACGCAGCCCCTCCTCCTCTGAGGAGACACTCTGCGAGCAGGAGCACCTTACAGTGGTGCACAACCACCACTGTGAGTCCACCACCGCCCAGCTCATCAAAGAGCCGGTGGGCGTGGTGGTATTCTCTGTTTCGCCAATTCAGCCATTGGAGCAGGAGCTTCAAGCTTTGAAGCTCAACCTCCGCATAGCAGCAGCAGCAAGGCGGCAGCAGCAGCAAGGCCCTCCAGCACATGCCTGCAGGCCGCCCTCGCCTCCAACGCGTGCTTGCAGGCACCCTTGCCTCCTGCTTCTTCGCGCTGCACTAGCCTTTCTGCCCGCAACTGGCCACCACGCGCCCCTGCAGCGGCTGGCCAAGCTTCACCGCGCACGCCAGCCAACACCCGTAGGCCACCTCACGCCCTGTTGCGCTCCTTCACCCATGACCCAACCGTCTCCGTGCACCCTGTCGCGAACCGCCTCTCCGCAAGCCAGCAGCCGGCGATACTCTTCCGCGCGCGTGCCAAGCCGTCCACACCACCCGCACTCACAGCATCAGGCGCAAGCGGTTGCGCGGCTCGCCCCAGCACTGTAGCCACTATTCACGTGTTTTAGCGGAACACTATGGCTATAGTGCAGTGATCGGTAAGTTTCTCACTTAATCGGTCACCTGGCACGCCGCTACCGACCACAGCCCGTGCATGCATCCCACCCCGCTTCCCGCTCCAGCACCCACCCACGCGATTGCCAGCTCCCGCACCCGCTCGCGTATCGGCCCGCCTCAACGTCTGCGTCCGCGTCTCCCTTCGCCTGCACATGCCTGCGTCTACCCGCTCCAGCCCCTTCGCGCAGCGCGGTGCGCTACGGTTCTCTCTCCTCGCGCTCACCCCTTCCAGCACGCGCCTCTCTACGCGCATACGTGCCTGCGCGCAAGTGTGAAGCCTTAGACGACACCCCACTGCTACAGATGCCTTAACTCTCGCAGCCTTCACTCCAGCAGTCTCTCTCTCGCTCCCTCTCTCACTCTCTCACACAGAACTCTCTCACTCTCTCTCTGCACACACACATACACACTCACACTCTCGTACACACACCTATACACTAATATATACTTATATACATATATACGTACATATATATATTTATATATATATATATTTGTATGCATATATAGATATATATATACCTATATCTATACATATAGTAGTAGATATATAACTAAGTATTATTATACATATATACATATATATATATATACACATATGTACACACATATATATTTACATATATATATATACCTATTGATAACACCACGCAAGGGGGTAGTAATTAGGTTGAATATGGCCCATCTTTAAAATAAAAGGCACAACATAAAGTAGAATAGGAGCATTGCATGCATCAAGTACCAAGATTGCTTATAAACTGTATTAATGGCCATTTGTGTAAAGCATTTGTCAAAGCAGGCCTCATATGAGCAATTGGACCGCACGGATGGATTCAGGACGACGAACAGAGTCTAACGGACTCAAGATCGGCCAAATCCGACATCCGAAGCTCCCACAATGGGCCCAAGAAATCCTGACCGTTGATCTGGTGATCAACGGCCCAGAACGCGCCACGTCGCCCCACCCCCGACGCTCACACGCCCCCAAGCCAGCCAAGGACGAATCTCGGCCGTTGATCTTCGATCGAAGAACGGCCGAGATCCGCGCGCTCGCCCGCGGTCGCCGCGACAAAGCGCAGGCGTGGCGCAACGGTTAGCGCGCACGCATGCGTCGCGGCGACGCGCGTTCGAATCGCGCGGAGCGGAAATCAATTGCGAGCGAAGGGCGCGGCAAAATTGAGCCGCGCGATCAGCAGCGAGCGGCTAGGATTGCGCCACGCGACGCGACGACAGCGCCCCACCTCCCACGCGCGCACGCACGCCGGGCGGAAACGCGCGCGCGCACGCGCGCCCGAAGCGCGATCTTAGCGCAGGCGCGGGAGGATCTCAGCCGTCCGATCTTCAATCGGACGGCTCTCGTTCGACATCCACGGATCGCGCCTGAAGAGAGAGAGGGGCGGGCGGCTGACCGGCGGCAGGAGGGCTTCACTGACGTATCTGGAAGCGGTTTTAGCGATGTTCTGGATGTCGCTAAAGCACATTCTTCTTTTAGGAAGCCCTTAACTCTATTTAAACCCCCTTCTACCACCATTCAAGGCATCCTCTCCCACTTGCAACTACTCCACTCCTCTCCTAGCTAGTATTAGGCACTCTTGTAATCGCCGGAGACGACGAGCCGCCGACGGAGCCTCCTCCACCGCCGTGGCTGCCTCGTCGCTCTCCACTCTCTCTCTCTTTCTTTTAAGCTTTCATTTACTTTTGTTGAAGCATGTATTTAATATTGTAAACCATGAACTATGAATGCATGTTTAATGAAATTATTTTCCATTTAGTTGCCATTTTAATTTCTGTTTAAAGTGCATGATCAAAACCAAGAGCTTTCTAACCCTAAACTCTCTCTATCTCTCGCTTTTCAAAACCGTCTCTTTCGCAAGAAAAACTTCGCCTTTTTCGTGACAACAAGTGGTAAACAAAATCCGATTTCCACGCCTCCCTGAGATCGACACTCAGACTCACCTCCATTTACTTCTTTTAAAACCGACGTATCAAGTGCAACTATAACGACACCTCTTAACACACACGCACGAAGGCACGTCACCTATATACGTATACATATATATACACATATACTTATATATACATATATATATACAAATATACATACATATATACATATATACCTATAACTATATATACATATATATATATCTATCTACATATATCTATATATACATATATTACTATATACATACACATATATATATATACATCTATATTGTATTTTATACATACATATATGATGAGAGCCTCATCATGAGCCATAACTAGCTCATTTTGACCTAATAAAGAGAATAAAAGCTCCTACATAACCTAAAAGAGGGCCTAATAGAAGAAATAAGTGTTCTGAGAAGAAAACATGAAATAAAGGTTAAAACTGTAATTTTACCATTGCAGTACATAAACGGGATTTCTCAGAGACAAAACATAGGTCAAATGGTCTAAATAAGATAAAAAGTTGGTTGAGTCAATCAGAAATGGGTTTATGTGCAATCCAGGAATTGAATGACATTTGGTAACCCTAAAACAGACCCGCTTAAATCAACAAGGTTTCGATCAGGATAAAAATCAATTAAACCCTCTAAAAATCATAGAAAAATATCCTCTAGGGCTTAGAACACTTAATTTGGCCTTTGGAACCCAGTTTGACCTAGATTAGGGTCCTAGCTCATCAATTAACCTAATTTGGGTTTTTACATAAAATATCTAGTCAAACGTGGTCAAACCTAAAATCAAACTTCACCATTGGATTCCTTAGGTCCAAATTAGGTTTTTACCAAAATTTGGACCTAAGGGGAGGTCATCTTGACCTACTTTGCAATTTAGTACACCCAAATCATAATTTGGTCCCTATCTTTTGAAAATCATCACAGAGAGCCCCCTGACTTCCTCGCCGCCTTCGCAATCAGGTCCTTATGCCATTATTGGGGCGGAATCTTGCTCCAGCAAGGATTAGAGAGGGAATACTCTCTGATTCCTCAGAGATCCCCTCCCAAAAATGGAAGGGAGATTCTCTGAGGAATTCCCTTCCATCTGAGCCAGTCATGATCCCTGATTTGATCCCAATCTCTCGTGCGAACGCATGAGGGATTTGGGTATCTACCCACTTTCCTTCTCCAGCGAGCCATCGGAGACGAAGGCGTGCCCTCCAAGCTCTGAACACACGACCCAATGCCTATAAAAGAACCCCCAAACCCGGCCGCTCAATTTCAGCTTGACCTGGCCGGGGTTTCACCTCAGATTCGTCTCTTCCTTCTCGGCCAGGGTACCCAGCGAGATCCCTTTCCTTTCCTCTTCGCTCTACCACAAAACCAGTGGCAGAGACTTCTTCCGGATTCTCCTCCGCATCGCGCAACACCCGCACGCGCCGCTTCAGCCTTGTCGTCGCCGCCGTCTTCCTCCACTGGGCAACTTCTTCTCCGGCGATAGTAGGTACGGCTACCCACCTCTCCATCCCCGTCGTCCTGGTAATTATGTTAGAACTACTCCCCATATTCCCCCTTGTTTTTTCCTCACATCGTTTTATTCAAACCGACCCTCGACAACGCCTGACCACCGTCATCTTCCTCGCCTCCGACCAACCTCCGGCGAGTCGCCCCCGTCGCTCCGCACTTCCACACGACTCGTCGACCATCACATAACCTCCGCCTCACCTCTCTGAGTAACATCCGCCCATCCACCATCCCTCTACGCCTCCACAATAGCCCCCCGAACTCACCCATCCATTCGGCCATAGGATGACCTAGGCATGCACGCCTAGGCCACCCTGCGGCCTGCCACCTTGCCCTTCACCTTCGCTGTGACAAGGCAAAGTTCCCCCGGTGATCTGATTAAGCCGAGAGGCTCATTTCATGTCTGACAGTTCTCAAGCCCTTGCCGCCATTGCTGGTGACTCGAAGAAGCTCCAAGCTCGCTCCAGGCTTCAGGACGGCCAGGCTCCAGGTGCAGCTCACTCGGGGAGGCAGTGCGAAGATATCTGGTCCAGTGAGAAATGCAACCAAGTCCGTAGCTTTGGCCATTGAAGAATAGAGTTCTGCGGGCGCACGCGAGAGAAGGCCGGGACTAATAGTCCCACATCGGTAACCTACAAGGAGCTGGCGTGATTTAAATTGATTTTGTCATATCTTCTCTTCGCCTCTGAACGCACTGGGGTGAGGTCCCGTGCCCCATCACACGCCCCGTCTGCGGTTTCACCTCGCGGACCTGGCGTATCCTACTCGATACACCACCCGCACACACCTCGCATACCATACACGCCGGTACACCTGGTCCCGGGTACGCAACCCGACCCGTTAATCCGCAGCTCTGGGAGAGCTTCCTGTGAGTAATTTGTAGAGAGAGAGAGATACGTGCGGGTAGTGGAGGGGATAGGTTTTGCTTCCCCTTGTGCAGGCGAGCGGAGCGCCAAAGAAGAAGTTGACACTTAGCCGCAGGGAGGAGAAACAAGAAGAAGCTCTGAAGAAGAGACTAAGCAAGGCAGAGAAGAAGTACAGCACAGCCAAGGAAGAAGATGCCTTCACAGAAGAGAGAAGAGAAGGAAGAAGAAGAGAGACTTCAGAGAAAGAGGAAGAGAGGCCAAGGCAGAGAAGAAGAAGACCTGGTGAGACAAAGAAGAAGCAAAGGCAGAAGAGAGACTGTAGAGAAAGAATAATTAGAAAAGGAGGAAAATACTTTTAAGACGTCTGATCTTGTGATCAGACGTCGAATTTTACTCTTTTGCCTGGATTACTTTTTAAATGCATTTGAATTAAAGTTTTGAGTAAATTTGAATGTTCAATAACATTTGAGATTAGTAGTAAATTCCAATTGCTCCCTATGTTCGACCTCGGATACTCTGATTTTCGAGTAATAAAATCTTTATTTGTTTTGAACGCTTTTTCGACTATACTACGACTTGACATCTTTTATAAACCCGATCGAGACGTTCCAACAAAATGGCACCGTTGCTGGGGAGCAACGCACAATTTACCACTAGTCTCTACATTCTTTTTATCATATTGAACACTAACTTGCCCTACTTTGCTTTGTTTTGATCTTGTAGGTATTTCACGAGAAAATCCCTCCCGCAAGTCAACCACTCCAGGGCAGGTAATTTCTTTTCTTCCTTAATCATCCCCTAATTCTGAAAAGACAAAAGGAAGAAAATCAATTTAGAATCAATTGCCTTCTTTCTATAGTAATCACCATCTTCAAGGCAAACATTTCCTGATTTTGCGAAAATTTTTCAAATCTTCTTAAAGTTGGAGCGATTTTTTTTAGATTCTATCCCACAAATTCATGTGCCTAATAGAAATCACGCTTAATCTCGGCGGACAACACACTTCTTGCTTTTAAGTCCAAAGGGAACCTTTTCAAAAAGAAAGAAAAAGAGGATTGGAAATAGAACCAAATTATGGTTTCTACAGTAGGGTCTTGAAGTTCTAGTCACACATGCCTGCATAAAGAGAAATAAACCCTCCCGCATCAGTGTGCTACCCAAGCCCTTGATTAAAGAGATCTTAACAAGACAAATCCTAAGAAAAAAATTGAGCTCTAAGATCACTTGAATTTTAAAATTTTTGGACCTAATAACCTGGGAGTCAAATCAGAGTGATCTCTAGGTCCCAAGCCTAGAATCATTCTGCCATCTATAGGACAGGTCAGGTGAAGTTGACCCCTTGGGTCAACCAACCTCTAAATTAGGTCACAACATTAACACATCTAAAGTTCAAGTGAGAACCCTAAAAGCACCTTTGAAATAAAAGTGGTAGACTTAAGAGGTCAAGGTCCCCATTCTGGTCTACCTGGAATCTCAGTGACAAGAGAGGTCGGGTGGGGGAAACCCTGTAACCCATGGGGACGCTCTACCGTGTAAGGGTCATTATGGGACTCTCCCTCTTTGCCTGCCCAGGTAATTCTCAGGTGGACGATCTTCTGATCCAGGGGTCCATCCGCCCCGAACCTCCATAGTCATCCAAACATCTTTGGGTGTCTTGATTAGGTCAAAAACATCTCCAGTCCCTCATCTTTTCTCTTTAGAGCACACACACATTTTCAGTGGGACTCGTTATTCAGATCTGATCACTTCAGAACTACATCTTGATTCAAACTCTGATTCTACAGCTTGATTCCACCACCTGATCGAAATATGCAGCCAAAACACCTAGGACTACCAGTCAAGAAACCTGAATATCGGAGATCCATGAGAGATAAAATGATTGAGGATGCCATGAAATTCTATGAAAATGAAGAAACCTCAACAATAGTAAGAAACATTCAGGTTGATGTCCCAACAACCACAACCTTTGTCATAACTTGTGCCCAAGTACTATTAGCAGAAGCCACAAAAGGATCAACCATTGACTTGCTCATTACTGCATACATTGAGATAGAAAAACTGCACAATCTTGAATACCTTCAATGTATGACAAATCCTCGACTTTGGAAGCAACACCAAGATAGTCTTGAAAAATGGGAAGAGATACTGAGATTAGTAAAACAAATTATTGACCAGAAATACCCGTATGTACAAACAGAGGATGAACTATCTTGGGACAACATCGAGGATAAATCTGATCTCTAGTTTGAGGCACAAAATGGTTGTGGATTCCCAACCTAGATGGAGTATAATGTGCCTGATATTGAAGAAGGTTGGGAAGCTTCAAATGCAGGAAAATACAAGGTTGAGCCCTTTTTAGAATCCCAAAACTCCTGCAAGTATGAGAGTAGAACTAAACCTCTCGAGGGTATAAATTTCGTCCCTTATTCTGATGAGGTGACCCTCGAAGGTTATTCAGACCTAGATTCTAGTGATTTAACCCACATCCTAAGCCCAGAATCTAGATCTGAAACATATTTTGAAGATTTCAAGGCCCCAGATGAAGAAGATCAATCTTTCAATGAAGAATATGATTTTGGGCCTCTATTTGATGAATATCCCTCTCCAACATCCTCAGAGGAACTAATCGATTTTTCGAAAGTCATGCCAATCTATGACATAAAAATCGAGGAGTTGGACGAGTGGGGTTTCAATTGGGTTTGCCCTACTAGCTTAGGACCTGAGCCTCTACCAGATAGGGATACCTTTTTAAGCTCAGAGTTCACATTTAGGCTAGACCGCAGTCAGGCTGCTGAATCTACAACATCTGATTTATTCTATGATGGTGGAACTCATGATCTTGAATCTCATTCAGACTTTGATTTTCGCAAACTCTCCGACGATTTCGAATCTGACCATAACATCGGAGAAAATCTGCCTCCTGATTATAACATGCCAATTCTCTTTAAATCCACCTGCTCTACATATACATAACCAATTAAAACCCGTTCCCTACCCCGACCCACAACCGGACTCAATTTCTATTCAGATTCACCTCTCACTGAGCTGATTGCAGATGATTCAACTCCATATCTACACTAGGTACTGGGTATTGATCAGACCAAAAATCAGGAGCCTCCATCCTTTGATCAACCCTGTAGGGATTCCACACCTTACATTGATTATTTTTCGGAACCCTACTCTGACCAGGCTGAGTCGACTCAGCCTAAACCTGAGTTTTCACTTCCATATCCATCAGAACTTCACTGCATATGGTGGGTTCCGCATCTGTTGATCTACATCTATCAACCCACCAGACTTATTGGGTTTGGGCTCATCATCAGCCCACTGATCTTAATAAGCACCTGGTTGGATCAACTAGGCTCTTAATCAAGGTGCTTGTTTTCCAAAACTCCATTGATTTGACCACTCCCTCTCCACCCCATTTTCCGCTCGGCTGAAGGCATCAAATTTAACGCTTAACGGGAGGCAACTCGTCATCCAAAAAATAGAGACCCATCTGATTATCCATCTGTACTCCACATCCATTGCACCTTGAGTTCAGCCTTAGACAGTTGATCCCACCTCTGGTACACGTATCAGAGCTTGAAATCGTTCGCATCAGTCATTTTCGACCCATTCACCCACCCGATGTATCCTGTTCTAAGTCCTTGACCTCAAAACTATTTCACACCCTCTGTTTACAATGAGGACATTGTAAAACTTAGGCATGGGGGGGTGATAAAGTGCATACATACAGAACCAAGAAAAAATCAGAAGGATTCTCACAAAAAAATGCACATATGTCAAAAACACAAAAAAATTGCAAAATTATGAAAAAGAACAAAAAAATGGGGGGAGGGAGGAAATTTTGTGAGCCACATATTCATAAGGAGAAAAAGAGAAAAAATGAGAAAAGGAGCACAAAATGAAAATGAAAAGTAGTCATTAGTAAAAGATTAAGGGGTTAACTGAAATTCTAGACCAAATCAAGAAAAGAGAAAAAGTGCTAAGGTAACATAACAAGAGATTAGCGGGAACGTTGATTTTAGGCCTCTTGGGCTAGATTCGTTAGATTAAAAATTCACGTATCTATTAAAATCCGGATAATCCTCAAGAGGTTGGGGAAAATGCGAAGCTTAAGTATTAAGTCTAAGGCTTAGGAAGTATTCGGCCTCCTTAACTGACCTCCGATTTGCGGGATTCGGTAACTTAAGCACCCCAAATTCACACACAGTTTGGTTCAGTGCGCATAAATATCAAAATCACGCAAAAGCGTTTAACATTCTAAAAAAGTCACCTAGATTAGGAGCAGCCAATCAACATAAGTTGATTTGGACGAGTTCCTAGCGTGGAGAGGCGGGAAATTCCCCTCGAAGATGCGTAACAACATATCATCTCCTCAGTGCTTGTCTCTTAGGATATTTAAATATCCTACTGGGGTCATGTAAGCACTCTGTTGGTTCAGATATCATGGGTGGCATTATCACGAAATGTCGATCGCCAGGGTTTGAATTCGGCCACGGAACGCCATGGGCGGGATTATCTCAAAATCTCGAAAGCTAGGGTTCTGGGGTTGCCATGGGTGGGATTATCTCAAAATCTCGAAAGCCAGGGACCCTTAAGGATTGATGATGGGGACGAGGAATCCGATACAGACCGTGTTGGGAAGCGAATCCGAAGCTAGAAATAAAAAGAAAAAAAAAGAGAGAGAAAAAGCTCTCCAAACAAATAAATCTTCTATCTCTCTCTTACAAAAATGCATTGTAAACTGAACTTAAGCTAAAAATGTCTCAAGCACGGGTGTTTTAACCGCAGACTATAACAAACCCTAGGTTAGTTTCTATGGGCCTTAAAAACCTTTGCGGAGGACTGAGGCTAAAGCGGAACAGGTCCAGATTTTGGTTGGTACTTGAGTACCTTTAGGCCTATTGTCGGCATTCTGACCTAATCACAAGAGAAGCACATATCATAATTGTTGACAGACACTCAGGGTCTAGAACAGAAGTTAAAACCTTGAAATTTTGCTAAGGGACTAGCAAAAGCTAGGCATGGGGGTATGATGAGAGCCTCATCATGAGCCATAACTAGCTCATTTTGACCTAATAAAGAGAATAAAAGCTCCTACATAACCTAAAAGAGGGCTTAACAGAAGAAATAAGTGTTCTGAGAAGAAAACATGAAATAAAGGTTAAAACTGCAATTTTACCATTGCAGTACATAAATGGGATTTCTCAGAGGCAAAACATAGGTCAAATGGTCTAAATAAGATAAAAAGTGGGTTGAGTCAACCAGAAATGGGTTTATGTGCAATCCAGGAATTAAATGGCATTTGGTAACCCTAAAACAGACCTGCTTAAATCAACAAGGTTTCGATCAGGATAAAAATCAATTAAACCCTCTAAAAATCATGGAAAAATATCCTCTAGGGTTTAGAACACTTAATTTGGCCTTTGGAACCCAGTTTGACCTAGATTAGGGTCCTAGCTCATCAATTAACCTAATTTGGGTTTTCACATAAAATGTCTAGTCAAACGTGGTCAAACCTAAAATCCAACTTCACCATTGGATTCCTTAGATCCAAATTAGGTTTGTACCAAAATATGGACCTAAGGGGAGGTCATCTTGACCTACTTTGCAATTTAGTACACCCAAATCATAATTTGGTCCCTATCTTTTGAAAATCATCACAGAGAGCCCCTAACTTCCTCGCCACCTTCGCAATCAGATCCTTATGCCATTATTGGGGCAGAATCCTGCTCCGGCAAGGATTAGAGAGGGAATACTCTCTGATTCCTCAGAGATCCCCTCCCAGAAATGGAAGGGAGATTCTCTGAGGAATTCCCTTCCATCTGAGGCCAATCATGATCCCTGATTTGATCCCAATCTCTCGTGCGAACGCACGAGGGATTTGGGTATCTACCCACTTTCCTTCTCCAGCGAGCCGTCGGAGACGAAGGCGTGCCCTCCAAGCTCTGAACACACGGCCCAATGCCTATAAAAGAACCCCCAAACCCGGCCGCTCAATTTCAGCTCGACCTGGCCGGGGTTTCACCTCAGATTCGTCTCTTCCTTCCCGGCCAGGGTACCCAGCGAGCTCCGGCGAGCTCCCTTTCCTTTCCTCTTCACTCTGCCACAAAACCAGTGGCAGAGACTTCTTCTTGATTCTCCTCCACGCCGCGCAACACCCGCGCGCGCCACTTCAGCCCGGTCATCGCCACCGTCTTCCTCCACTGAGCAGCTTCTTCTCCGACGATAGCAGGTACAGCTGCCCCCCTCTCCATCCCCGTCGTCCCGGTAATTAGGTTAGAACTACTCCCCGTATTCCCCTCTTCCTTTTCCTCACATCATTTTATTCAAACCGACCCTCGACAACGCCTGACCACCGTCATCTTCCTCGCCTCCGGCCAACCTCCGGCGAGTCGCCCCCGTCGCTCCACACTTCCACACGACTCGTCGACCATCACATAACCTCCGCCTCACCTCACTGAGTAACATCCGCCCATCCACCATCCCTCTACGCCTCCACAACAGCCCCCCGAACTCACCCATCCATCCAGCCACAGGACGACCTAGGCACGCACGCCTAGGCCACCCCGTGGCCTTCTACCTTGCCCTTCTCCTTCACCGTGACAAGGTGAAGGTCCCCCGGTGATCTGATTAAGCCGAGAGGCTCGTTTCATGTCTGACAGTTCTCAAGCCCCTACCGCCATTGCCGGTGACTCGAAGAAGCTCCAAGCTCGCTCCAGGCTTCAGGACGACCAGGCTCCAGGTGCAACTCACTCAGGGAGGCAGTGCGAAGATATTTGGTCCAGCGAGAAACGCAACGAAGTTCGCAGCTTTGGCCATTGAAGAATAGAGTTCTGCGGGCACGCGCGTGAGAAGGCCGGGACTAATAGTCCCACATCAGTAACCTACAAGGCGCTGGTGTGATTTAAATTGATTTTGTCATATCTTCTCTTCGCCTCCGAACGCACTGGGGTGAGGTCCCACACCCCATCACATGCCCCATCCGCAGTTTCACCTCGCGGACCCAGCGTATCCGACCCGATACACCACCCGCGCACACCTCGCGTACCATACACACCGATACGCCTGGTCCCGGGTACGCAACCCGACCCGTTAATCCGCGGCTCTGGGAGAGCTTCCTGTGAGCGATTTGTAGAGAGAGAGAGATACGTGCAGGTAGAGGAGGGCATAGGTTTTGCTTCCCCTTGTGCAGGCGAGAGGAGTGCCAAAGAAGAAGCTGACACTTAGCTGTAGGGAGGAGAAACAAGAAGAAGCTCTAAAGAAGAGACTGAGCAAGGCAGAGAAGAAGTACAGCAGAGCCAAGGAAGAAGAAGCCTTCACAGAAGAGAGAAGAGAAGGAAGAAGAAGAGAGACTTCAAAGAAAGAGGAAGAGAGGCCAAGGCAGAGAAGAAGACCCGGTGATACAAAGAAGAAGCAAAGGCAGAAGTGTGACTGCAGAGAAAGAATAATCAGAAAAGGAGGAAAATACTTTTAAGATGTCTGATCTTGTGATCAAACATCCAATTTTACTCTTTTGCCTGGATTACTTTTTAAATGCATTTGAATTAAAGTTTTGAGTAAATTAGAATGTTAAATTACATTTGAGATTAGTAGTAAATTCCAATTGCTCCCTATGTTCGACCTCGGATACTCCGATTTTCGAGTAATAAAATCTTTATTTGTTTTGAATGCTTTTTCAACTATACTACGACGCGACATCTTTTAAAAACCCGATTGAGACGTTCCAACAATATATATATATATATATATATATATATATATCAATACATATATCTATCTATACATATATTTACATACCTATATATATATACATATATAAGTACATATATACCTATATATTTATAAACATATATACATATATATATATATATTCACATTACTTACCATACGTTGTATCGCGGGAATATCTACACCAGTTGCTGATATTCCCTAATACAGGCATACAAAAAGCATGGTCGCACACATCTTCCGCCATCCACCTTACACTCCACGCAGCACCTCGTCCTTTTGGTTGCGTCTTCCTAGACGATGACCGACTCGACACCGTGCTACACGCCATCTCCACCTCCACCCCCACCCCTTTATACATATATAATATATACCTATATATATACTATATTTACTTTATTTCTGCTTCTCTTTCATGCCAGTAAAAAGATAAAAAAAATATATAAAAGAGAAAAGATAAGTCTTGACTTACAGGTACTTAGTCATGCGAATAGCAAGACCAATTTTGGAACCCTGATTTGGCTCAAAGCCAAGAACCGAATTTTGAGGGTGTGCCTCAAGGACAAAGATTATCAAAAAAAAATCTTAAATAGAAAAACACCAAAAACACAATAAACGAACGGAAGAGATTCATTGTAGGAAATGCGTAGAAACTTCACTTCTAATCCCACTTCCCTGAGTTCGACCTTGGGCCTAAAAGTGACCAAGATAAAATCAAGTAGGCTAGGTTAAAAATTTTGTAAAGAGATGGTTAGGCTCGATTTAGGTTAACCACTATACACACTTCAACGATAAAATCACCATATTAACACAACCTAACCGGGTCCGACCACCATCCCTTTCATGTCCTCGTGGGGAATGCATCACTGATGTTGCCCCAACTCGACTCTGCGTCGGAGAGTGGCGTGAAATCACGGAGTGGCTCCGTGGCAAGCGAGAAATTCGGGGGTCCCTGGGGGGGGTGGGGTCTCCCCCCTCCCTCCCCTTTATTTTACATACTTACTCTATATATAGCATATTTTCTTTTAGCATATTTTCTTTTCGCATATTGCATACTGTCAGGTTGGCCGGTGCTGAATGTTACAATTCAGGAGCAATTCCAGGTGATCTCTGCCCACTTACTCCCTGCTGTATTTATTTTCTTTTATATTCATGCATGAGGACATGCAAGAAATTAGGCATGGGGGGTAGATATACAGCAAAATTGAAAAAAAATTTTATGCTAACATTTAGGAAAACCTCGGAGTAGCATGTTATATGTACTTTAAGGTCCTAATATAAGAATAACCGACTCTACCTCCAATCCTAATTTTAGAACAAAAAGGTGGCTGAGTGGGTCGGAAATGGTAATTGAGGACGATTTCTAGCTCCAATGTTTGCATTGGAGCTAGAAATCGTCCTCAATTACCATTTCCGACCCACTCAGCCACCTTTTTGTTCTAAAATTAGGACCAAGCTGAATGTAACCCG
This sequence comes from Thalassia testudinum, assembly GCA_037157565.1. Taxonomy (NCBI): domain Eukaryota; kingdom Viridiplantae; phylum Streptophyta; class Magnoliopsida; order Alismatales; family Hydrocharitaceae; genus Thalassia; species Thalassia testudinum. The sequence goes on along the minus strand of JAZHRO010000056.1, from coordinate 85,092,508 downwards.
AAAAGGGAATTTTATGAGGTATAAATGAAAGAGGTTACTTGTTTATAGCATATATACATAATACATTCATGGATAAGATTATTTTTATCTAGAGAATGCATTAGGGATTTTATCCTCTAGTTGATTCCTATAATCTGGAATCCAGTACAATTTTTACACCCACACGTAGAATTTGCAATGGATTCACAGTGAAGACTGATGAATGTCTTTAGTCTGTCGAGAAGAAGCAGTGCTTCTTTTCCTGAACCCCTAGATAGTGTTTTGGGAGTCAGGCAGATTTTCTTCTAAAAATCTACCAAATAGTGTGAGATGAGAGTAAAGAGTACCGGTGCTCTAAGATTAGTGCAAGGAATCTGGAATCCTAGATAATTAGGTAATGATACTCAGAGAATAGGCAAAGTTTCTGCCCTCGGTTCCTACATATACATTTTTGTGTGAAATATTGAGAGCCACCAACCAAGGCAAATATGCGGAGATTGAGTTTTGATAAAACTAGGGCTAAGGTGGATGGTTACGATCATTCTTTACAGAATCCTCGGCTGAAGGAGGGTATTGATGTCAAGGTCAAGAATTCACCATCCTATCCATTTTTCTAGTGCTGTGAGTAGGCACTTTCACCAAATAAGCCACCCAATGTCTCTTGAGTACCACCAATCCTTAATAATGCCTCCTCAATAAGATTCATGTGTTGCGTTAGGAAAATTATATATGAAAAATAATGAGAAAATGAGAAAAAGAAAAAAAAAGAGAAAAAAGAAAAGATAAAAAAATAGAAAAAAAGAGAAGAAAAGAGCAGAAAGAGTTTGTAAGTACTGAGTATTTATTTTATTTGCATTGAGGCAATATCACCAAATAAAGTTGAGATCCACCAAATATGGCCTTAACCCATTTTTTTTGTGTTTCTAACTGCCCAAATATTGGCTGAGGAATTCCGACTTAGTGTTAGGGTTATTGGAACTCAATTAAAGTGTTAATGCCATGTGAGACCCCCAAATATGAAATATATGTATAAATTTGGTGAGATTGTGAGCTCAAAAAGAAAAGGAAAAAAAAAAGAAAAGAGAAAAGAAAAGAGAAAAATAGAATGAATATAATGGAACCAAAGAGAGCATAGTTTTTCTCATCTTTCTCTGAGTTGATTCACTTAATAATTTGGGAATCTAGATTTTGTAGTACTAATCTATATGTAGCACCAAATGAGAGTGAGCCACCAAATAAACAACCATTTCCCTCTGACATTCTCTAGCCAAGCTTAAAGTCAGGGTGGAATTTATAGAATATCTTGAATACCCTGAGGGAGGAAGTTTGCCTATCCTGCTAGAATTTTTACTAGAGGTCAAGTACAGGCTTCAGAGGTAAATCAGGTTTTTCACTCGAATCTATTGTAAAAGCTACATGGCTGCACTTTCACGATTATCTGGATTTTTAGATTTTAGGATGAACACAAAAAGGAAAAGAATTTCTAGGCATACACTTGATAAAAATAATCAGTCCTTTAGGGAACCTTCTATAAATAACTTAGTCTTGCATTTTCTTGGGACTAGTACGATTAAGGCATGGGGGTATGATTGTGCAGCAATCATAGGTCTTAATTGACCTAAATTAGGCTAGAACTTAGCATAAGCTAGTATAATTAATGCATGCATAAGCATTATTGGCAACTTTATTGCTTTCCTTTAGCTATGCTTGAAATAATGATATAATGTACTAATTAAGTGCATTATATAAATTGCAGGTAATAAGAAGCTTAGTAGCTAGATCTGAAGTTGGACCTAAAGCTAGTGCTGCATCAAAGCTGGAGTGGAAGACCATAGAATAAATGTAGTAGAGAAATAATGTAAGGGTTGAGGTATGTTATTCTACTAAGTAAGAATAAGGTAGAGTAAATTATGAAGAACTTAGGTTCATTCCTAGTCCTAGGATAGCCCTAGAAGCCTTCCCAAGACTTAGCCACCCTTAGATTAGGTCACCTAGGAAGCCTCAAAACCATAGTTCTAGCCCTTATCTAGATGCCCAGATAGGTTATTGGACATCCAGGATCCTTAGCCACAACCCGCACACCTCAAACCCATGTCTGCAGTGTTACTGGACGTCCAGACACTTGGTCAGACGTCCAATTACTGCAGAATCCCTAAGTAAGAACCCTGATTCCCTCTTGACTCAAATTGGAGATCCAGACAAGAGGTTTGGACTTCTGATTTTGAATATAAGTTGTCTGATACTTAAATTGGACATCTTTAACTGCTCTCCAGTTCCTGTTTTGGAATTCAAGCTTGGATCTTGAGTTCCTAGGTTCCTAGGTCCTAAACCCAATTCCAACCCCTTGGGAACCTAAATTAAGTTACCTTAAGCCTAGTACACCACCTCTAGACCTTCCTAAGAACCTAATTTGGTTCTCACTAAGCCCAATTAACTTGGATCGTAGTCAATTGGATTCATAGAGTCTAATTAAGCTCAGATCTCAACCCACACAAGTCCAATTCGACTCAGTGAGAGTCCAATTGACCTAAGCCTAACTTAATTGAGTTATTTTACTCTCATTTAAGTTCACACTCACTCAATTAACCTTATGTCAAGTTTAATTATACTTTCTCATTAGTAAATGAGGGTTTGCAACCCTAATTTGAGACCTACCCTAAACCAAACCCCTTAGGACCTAACTTAGACCACTTAGACACCTAAGTCACACCGACAGACACACACGCACACACACCCATTCATGCACTCCCACACCAACCAGAGCCTTCTAGGCTCTTCCAAAGGTGGTGCCACCTTGGTTGCCAAAAATAGCAACCATGGATGGGTCTTCTCTTAGATCCACTTTTGGTCGATCTAAGAACTATTCTCTCTCTACCTTGGATGACCACACTTGGATCTCTCTCTAGAGAGTCTCCCTTGGGTCTATTTAAATGATCCTTGGGTGGCCATTTACACCCATCTAGTCTTGGATCTAATCTTGGTTTTATCTTTCATTCCACCTTCCATTAGCATAATTCCACCTCCATCTCCACGAGCTCCCACCATGGTTCCACCACCTCCACACCAAGGCTAGAGCACTCCTTCTCTACAGCTCCAAGGGCTGGCCTACCCACCATTGGCCGCCCCTCCTCCTCTCAACCAACTCAAAGGCCATTGGAGACCACCTTCGAATGCCCTTCTTTCTGATAACCTAGATAAGTAGTTCTTCTAATCTCTCTCTGCTTTATTTATGCTTAGTAGTGTAGCTCCATATTCCTCCCCAATGATGCATGTGTAATCCCCCCATAGATTAACCCATGCAATCTTTTTCTGCTAGATAGTTTTCTACTTCAAGCATTCATGTACAAACTTCCCGCTAGATTTGCTCCGTAATCTCCCTAATGCAATCAATGAAAAATCATTTATATATGTATTTATGTGTTGAAAAATCGCCATGTGCTTTCTTGTAGTACTTTATTGTGATTAAAGTTGGTTGCACTCATTTTATAATCTTTTCGCAACTAGCATGTCGGTGCTTGAAAATATCGAGGATCTAACTATCAATGCTTTTTTGGTAAACTGCCATCACACAACTAGGATAGTGCATATGGACACCCACACATTTACTTTTACCATCTATTTAACGCACTCACATGTTATTAGAGTTAACAATGTGAATGGCAAGACATTGATCCTAGGTTGGAAACCGATGTGCGAATTTAACTGAGTAGAGTGAGCGAGATCGAAATCAAGATTTGCATTTCCATAATGCCTCTCAGAGATGAACGACCGGGACTCAAAGTCTTATTAATCTAGAAATATTTTTGTCGAGAGGATTTCGCAACTATACTACAAGCTACGACGTTGTTTCGTAACACGCGATTTCCACACTCAAACACATGCCCACCCTTGGAGGAGAAGCAAAGGCTAAATCATCCACCTTGGAGGAGCCAAGGCATGCCCCCTTAGGGTTTGCTAGGAGGAGACCACACCTTGGAGGATCTTTACAAGGAGAAGAAGTTCTTTTCAACTATGGGAGCAACCGTAGTTGGAGCAAGAGTTTCATCCTCTTCACCATCATCATCCAGGATTTTTGTTTTAGTAGCTTTGTAGCTTTACTTTGTAGTAGAAGCTTTCATCTACAACTTGATTGTGAAACAGACATCCTTTCTATATAAAGTTTCCAATTTTTAATTTTCCATGCATCTTTGATTCTTGTCTTTAATTAGCACTCTCACTCCCTCTTCCCAATTATCCTAGGCCTTCACGTGCCTAGGGTGAGTTTGGGAAGAGGTCATTCATGCCACTTAGTTGCTAAATTAGGTGTAGTCTTTTCCCACCATCAACTTTGCGATTGCCCTTTATTTCAAAATCCCTAAAAATCTTATGTTGAAAAATTGAAAAAGAAAGTTGATTTCCCATGTTCAAGAAAGAGATCTGAATTGGCAAACATTGCCTCCTTGGATGACCCTAGATACCACCACTATTTAGGTATTACAAATTTAAAAGTAAATCAATTTTTGTACGTTACAATGACTTATAAAAAATTCATTTTACAAATGGTGTAGAAACCCAATCACATTTTGGCACCATTGCTGGAAAGGCATGGCTTTGCATTTATTATTTCTCTTGCTTGATAATTGGATCTCATCCCCTTATCTCTTTTTCTCTTGTGTGTGCAGGTGTTGCAGGAAGAAAGCGAGATTTTGGAACTTAAAATGCCTTTTCTTCCTACGAAAACTTCAAGTTGGTAATCTCAAACTTGTCACATTTATCTTAAAATACTACCCAAAAAATATTAAACTTGGCTTTCAGGATCCTAAAGATCTTAATTTAGTGGAGTGGTAACATTTAAAATCCATTTGTTTCTTGTTTGCATCATTTAACACCACTCCACTTCAAGTGGTGGTGTTTTGATTTTTAGGTCTAGACACTTGTCTGGATTTCAAAAATCAATTCCCAACACCACAAGCCTCTTAAAATCTAGAAATTTCACACAGCGATTTCAAATCAAGTGATGAAACATCTATTACAAAGTTCAGAGAAATTGAATTTGTATACCATTTTTAAAAATTCATGGACTATAGAGGCGTCACCTCCTCTAATCTCTCTATTTTACTACTGTCTGCTAATTTTAACAATTTTTATACCCATCCAATTTTTGTGAAATTTAGTTTTCTGAAATCCTTGTAAAATTCTACACATCACATAAAATTAAAAAACTTTTTGGTGGCCGATGGTGGTATGGGAAAGTTAAAAATACCCTCAGGTATCATTTTTGGACTTTGACACCAGCACAAAGAAAAATCCCAAACAAATATCAAAAAATTTCTTAAAATCACAAAAAAATATTTTTTGGAATCCTTGTTTGATTTTACATACAATAGTGGTGTTGGTTGCTTTGTTTAGACCACTACTTGAAAATAAAGCCTAAAATAAATTCACTGGTAGTAAATTTCTGTATTAGGAACAATTGAATTAGGGTTTCTTTTCAAATTTTTAGTTCCACAAATATAAAGGAAAATTATCTTCATCAATACAAATTGATTTCCCTTTGTTTGTGGCATTTTAAACTTGTTTGAATATTTAAAAAGAAAACCCTAAAACACACCAAGTTAAATCAAATCCAAAAATAGGAAAACAAACAAAAAAATTTTATGTGACAACTTGTTTGCCATTGGAATCACTTCCAATCCTACACACACTAAAAAAATTGAAATAAAAGAGCATTACCCCAATTAACGCCCACCACATTCCCGTGCACATTTGGACAACCAAGCCTAACTTAAAATAAGTAGTCATTTGACCACTTAATGACTTCATTCATTTTGGCTTGATATCCGATATTTAAGGATCACTAAGTGCTCCTACTTCCTTTAGACAACGTGGCTACAGACTCAGAAGGAAGTCTAATTGCGTGTGTTTTGTGAATTAAAATTAGGGTTTGGGGAACCCATCGTCGTAGCTCACAAAATGCATCTATCAGATAAAATTTATAACTGAAACTCGAAAAGTGAGTCCTGGATCAAACTTGGGGAGGAGAACGTTTGGTTTGAAAAATCCACATTTTGCTTTTATTTATTTTTGTCATTTTTATCTCTTCTAATTTGTTTTGGTATTTTTTATCAAGCAAGAGATTAGGTTGATGAAATTTTATCTAGCTAATATACTTGCAAAAATATAAGAGAGAGAAAGAGAAACAATCATGGATTTCTAATCAAATATTTTTTTACAACTAAGAAAGTGGGAAAGATTACACTACGAGAGCAATAAAGATAGAAAGAGACCTCTCGACAATTGCTCGGAGGATGACTCGCTCTGACGTTGCTTGGAGGAAGGTGGTGAGGAACAGGACGAAGGAGGACATAGCTGGAGGACGGAGGATGGGGCAGGACGACGTCACGACAAGGATCTTCTTCCCGAAGAGTAGTGAGAGGATGGCCACGGGATGCTCCACGAATGGGGATGAGAGGTGGGAAAACTATTTTCTTTTCTACTCCAGAGGAGCATCCCGAGCTTAGGACAAGCTCTCTCTAGAGCCTTGGAGGTGGTGAGAGGAAGAAAGGAAGAGATGAAGAGGAAGGGGAGGTGTAGGGTTCTTTTATAGTGAAGGGAAAAAAAAGGAAATCGTCCATGGGCTATAGAAACATTAAATGCGTCGTTGAAGGTCTACCTTGGATGTCACTAAAGGGCTGGCTAACGCTCATGCATGTGCACCCTCCGTACACACAGCTACTGTGAGGTTGGAGCATTGAGGACCGTTCAATCTAAATTTGATGGCTGACGTTTGCACGAAGCTTGTGCTTGAAATTGTTCTGAGCGCACTCTTAAGGTTTGAATGAGCGTGGCGAGAGGATGGTAGCCATTGGATGAGAGATGAGAGGCTGAGATCTCTCAAGGACCAGCGCCATGCATCATGTGTGTGTGATCGAGAATGAGTTATTGCGTGATCTAGCGTGTGTGCACATTAAGCGAATTTGATCTTGCCACGTTGCCACACTCTCTGCCGCTTGATGAAAATCCAACGAACGTAATTCGATTACATCTGCACTGCACAAGATTAGGCGTTGTGGTAGGATTAGAATGGTGGTCCTTGCGTCATGGGCGAGGGCGATACCCAACACGCTACTGGCATGGATTATCGAGAAGACGAAAGTGTGCACACCCTCTCTTGACCGTTGGATCTTGATCCAACGGTTAGGATCACGTGATGATATGCCTACAAGATGGAGCTGTGAGGCTTGGGCGGCTTGGGTGCTATGATGGCGCCACGTGGTGCCATCATGATTGTCCATTTTCTTTCTGTTGCAGAAGGTGTCACGGTGCTTGGATCGATTTGATTTTTGCGCTGTCGGACTGTGTCATTGCTTCGGATCTATCTTTACGGTTGGATTTTCCACCCAAAACCCATAAGAATGTTGCATTGCCCTCCTGGCCGTTGATCTTCCTTGGACCGCATAAGGTACTACGGAACTTTGATCTAGACGATCTCGAGGTGTTAAACTCCGATTGTCATCCTGATCAGATCCATACGGTCCGATCGTCCATTCAAGGCCCTAAAATAAATCTTCTTCTCTCCTGACCATAAAAAGAACCTAATTAACCTAAAATATATACAACTATTCTAAATGCAGGATGATGCATGCTATGCAATATTTATATCATGAAATGCAAATCTAAGCCTAGGAACATGCATGATTGGCATTTTAACCTAAACAGATGTGTCTACATCATACCCCCATGCCTATCTTTTGCTAGTCCCTAGCAAAATTAAACTACACACTATGTATAAAAACAAAATTAGGATTCGATCACTTAGGCCTATGCAAAATTAAACTACACACTATGTATAAAAACAAAATTAGGATTCGATCGCTTAGGCCTATGTTGTTTATTAGCAATAGAAACTATCAACTAAGGTCCTAAACTACGAAGACTCAACAGTACCCGTGTGTGAATGCAGACCACCCAAGTCCTCACCTTATTTGAAAAGGGAAGATACATTCTTTTGTTTTTCTTCTTTTCTAATTATTTTGGAACTTTTAGAGTTTGAGAGTTTCGGGATAACTTTTTACGGCTACCCGACCTTCCTAAGACTCGAAAAGGACTCTAAGTGCTAAACATCTTGTGAAAGGGTGATGGACTCACTAGGCAGCCATTAAAATAGACTTCGGGTTTCTACAACCCTAGGTGACCTTGCCTAAAGGTTTATCTTTTCGAACTGTAGCTTTCTCCCTACTTTTATTTATGGGGTCAAAACAAGGGTGAAGCCAGTGTATATCTTCCTGGTTTATTCTACTTCCCCGCTTCTTCCTTAAGTGTTTTGGGAATTATTGTGCATTTTTGTGAGCTGGGCTCTGGACAGCTGGCCAATGGGTTGTTACCCACGGCAACTTGCCAGCCATACTCGTGTGGTGAAGTGTGGTTTTATTATTATCATTATTATTTATTTTCTCCTTTTTCTATTTTTTTCTTTTTATTCAAAGTATTTCTTTTTTTCTCTCACTTGTTTTTTTAGTTGGTGGCTTCCCTGATCTAAGATTTACTTAAAGGCAGTATGAAGAAAATGGTCTTGTGGCTGGGCTCTAGACAACCAGCCGATGAGCTGTTACCATCGACAACTTGCTAGCCATACCTCCCTATATGGTTCATTAGCTACCCAATTTCCGAAGAAACCGTCGAAAAGTGAGTTAGTGCAAATAGTTTGTAGATGCTTAGGCTTAAAGTCTCCTCAAATCAGCAGGCAAGTTGATAAGTCGTATACTTATCACCCCAATTTATTGACCAATTTAAAATAGAATTACTTGGCGAGGACTCGAGACTAAGTCCACATTCGAGTGGACACCTGAGCTAATTAAGCCTGAAGGCCTGAAGAGTCTAAGTGTTCAGGTTCTATCGTATCATTTCCTAAAGTTAATAACTTCCAAAAGGCTAAGTTCTCTTCTCCTAATTCTATTTTTTCTATCTTTTTGAATTTTCAATTTTTTAAAAAAAAAGGAAAATAAAAGATATTTTACAGAGCTAACGAAATAGTTTCAGGATTTAATTATCCACCCCCCTATGCCTAAATGATACAATGTCCTTATTGTAAAAATAAAGACATGAAAAGGGTAGAGTAAACAGAATATCACCTGAATAGCGTGAAAATCCAGTCAGCTTTGCAAAGAACATGGAATATAAACACGTTCTAAATTTAATGCCTTCAGCTAGGCATAACATACATACAAGGAAGAAATTGAGAATTCACAAGTGCGGGTCAAGATCAAAATCAAAAGATTAATCCTCAGATTCATCAGTAGAGGATGTTCACAAACGTGGACTAGATTATGATGGAGACCCATGCCCCAGGGTCGAGTAGATCTCAGGTTCTAGATGAAAATCACCTAGAACCAAAGGTTGTTGTATTTACGGGGCTGGGCCTGTGGCTTGCTGGTGCAGCCTAAGACCAAAGTGTCGGACAATGGGTAAAGATGGCTCAATAGGTGAGGACATCCACTTAACATTCAACTCAGAAAAATAATCAGTTATTTCAAGCTTGGGTTGCACGTGAAAGATATCGTAATGGTCCTAGTAGAAAGTAGGTGGTTTCAGGTCAACAGGAACCCTTAAATCCAAACTCATGGTTCCCTCAGAAGTAGCTTCCCAGATTTTTATTTCCCACTTCCTATCCTCCAACATCAAGTGTTTGGGCTCTGGGACCTCTAGCATATCATTCACCCCATATGATTTGCCCAAGTCCAGAAATCGTGGCTGACTCAGAATTGACTTGGGTACAATGATTTCCAAATCAAAATCAATCCCTTCAGGGTGTGGTTGAGGAATGGGGCTACTGATTGAATCTTCTAGTAAATGAGGATTCGAATCCTTCAAGTTAGCCCCAACCGAATCCAAATCTTCAGTGAACAGGCTATCAAATGGTTCATCAAATTCCTCAAGCTCGATTGTCTCACTAAAATCATCTTCCTTACACTCAAGTGAGACTTCACTAAGAGATTCTTCCCCCTCAGAGTCAAAGAATTCATGATCCTCATTTATATATGTCTCAAAATCGATTGTCATTTCCTAGTTTAAAGAGACATATTTTTCCTCGCTCCCTGGCTTGGGGATCTCGGGTGAATCAATCGGTTCATCCTTAATGGATTGCTCTAGCCCAACCTGGCTATCCCCGATCTCATAAAATGTATCCCCCCTGATAGGCGCCTGAGCAGGTTCAGACATTGGCTCTCCTGAAGGGGGTTCATGTTGAGAATCATCACAAGATTTGACTAGGGCAACCACAAATTTCATCCTCAACCTAGATAATTTCCCAAGTAGAAACTCACCCAAGCCCCTATCCCTAACATTTTGGAGCAAATCCAATAGAGAATTATTAAGTTCATCAATCATTTTGATCATAGGCTCTAATGCTTTAGTGCATGGTATTGGCGAGCTTCTAAATATTGGATGGTGTTCCTCAAGTTAGCCAACACCTTGTCTTGGATCTGGTTCACTTGAACCGAATGGTTCGGTTCAGGTTTGGGTGGGTTTGAGTTAAATCTAGGGAAGTAAAGATATCGAGGTTCTCGGGTCCCTCCCTGATAGTAGGTCATTTCAGCTTGGTTAAAGAATGGTGGCGACCTATATTCAGTGGAATACTAGGGAGGGTAGGTGTTATAGTCAACATATCCTTCTTGATTGTAGATCGGGTTAGGTTGATCATCAAAGGGTGGAGATCTATAATCATTGTAGCTCTGGGAAGGATAGTAGTCATAGTCTTGTTGTCCAGGGTTAGGCCCTGGACATTGAGGTCCGGATTCATATCCCCAATCAAAGTTGTCCCTGCTAGTGGATAGGTAATTACATGTTAAGTTGGGATAGTAATCATCTTGGGGATAAGTGGTGGTAGGAGGGTAGGATGGACAATTAGTGTAGGATGTGGAAGGATACATGGTAGGATAAGAAGGAAATCAAAAGAGAGAAAGGAACCCTGCAATACAAGCAATCAACCTTGTCCTTAGGTGGGTTAGCCTAAAGACCTACAGATTCCTAGGACCCATCTTGAGATTATAACCGATTTGGTCTACTTTTATCCGGTCAATCCAACCAGTTAGATGGAGGGGCTGGGGGGAAGGTTCTTCCTTTTGCATGCATTGCTGGTTCCTAGTGTACCCCCCAACCGCTGTCGTTTGATGCTACTCCCCTAGCTAGACATCAGATGAACCACCAGAAGCATATTAATTGAAAAAAATCTCTATCTGAGCCTTGAAGAGCGAATCAATCCTTAAGGCCAACATCTACTCAATTTTAATTAGGCTTAGGATGATCATGCTCTTCGAATGTGATGGCCACTTTAGATGGGTTGTGCCCTTAGTGATTTATTCAAATGTATGTGCGTGCACAATCAGGGTTTGCAAACAAGGTTATTTGATGATGTGTCTTTTAGGGTTTAACCTTATTTAGTAGCTTTTAGGTTTTAATCTTTAGGTTGGTTCAATCAAGGTTCAGTAGAACACTCTAGGTTTTACAAGCACTGGTGATGATGTATTCCTTTAGAAATCAAGAAAAAAATGTGGAGTGCCTGGTTCATCCCTAAAAATCAACCCTAAGTGCCAAGCTACTGATGAATCACTTTTATCTTAAGTGGTGCGGCCCAAACAATTCAATCAATTGGCCTATTGCACCACTTAGTTATTGCACACAAAAATGTTTGACCTATTTAGATTTCTACTCACTTATTGGTGTGTTGAGTTAGGGTGTACCGGATCCACAGGTCAGATCCTGGTTAAGTGGTAGAATCAAAGTGATTGTGTGCCTTAGGATAAGAAGTTGTGGGTGTTAAGTGTGTAGCTTTCAGTTAAATCCCACAAGAGAAGAATTTTTTTTTATTTTTTTTAAATTCGGGTGGGTGAGGTGAGTGGAGTGACAATCAAATAACCAAAATCTACCCTAGGGTTTATGCAAACACCTAAGTTGATTTGGGTTTGAGTTATTAGGTTATGGAATGAGAACTAGGGTGGGGATGGTGGGGGTACACTTACAAAACCTTCATCTGCACTTTTCTCCGATCTAACTGCTCTAGTTTGCCTCGGATGAGTACCTGCAATCACAGTAAGATCAGAGAAAAAGTGAGATAAAAGTTTGGTAAGGCGGAAAAACACGGAAAAAAAATCAAAGAGCATGCCTCCTCGACAACGGCGGCAAAATGATTGCACGTGTTTCTTGAATTAAAATTAGAGTTTGAAGAACCCATCATCGTAGCTCGCAAAACGCATCTATCAGATAAAATTTATAATTGAAACTCACAAAGTGAGTCCCAGGTCGAACACAGGGAGGCGAACGTTTGGTTTTGAAAAATCTGTGTTTTGCTTTTATTTATTTTTGTCTTTTTTATCTTTTCTAATTTTTTTTGTATTTTTTATCAAGCAAGCAATTAGATTGATGAAATTTTGTCTAGCTAATCTACTTGCGAAAATATAAGAGAGAGAGAGAAACAATCATGGATTTCTAATTAGATGTTTTTTTTACAACTAAGAAAGTGGGAAAGATTACACTACGAGAGCAATAAAGATAGAAAGAGGTGAGAGAATCCCCCTCAATGGTTGCTTGGAGGACGACTCGCTTTGATGTCGCCTGGAGGAAGGTGGTGAGGAATGGGACAATGGAGGACGTAGCTGAAGGATGGAGGATGGGGCAGGACAGCTTCACGGCGAGGATCTTCTTCCCGAAGGGTGGTGAGAGGATGACCACGAGATTCTCCACAAATGGGGATGAAAGGTGGGAAAACTATTTTCTTTTCTACTCTATAAGAGAATCCCGGGCTTGGGACAAGCTCTCTCTAGAGCCTTGGAGGTGGTGAGAGGAAGAAAGGAAGAGATGAAGAGGAAGGGGACGTGTAGGGGTCCTTTTATAGTGAAGGAAAGAAGAGGAAATATGTCCATAGGCTATAGTGACATCAAATGAGTTGCTGAAGACCTGCCTTGGATGTTGCTAAAGGACTGGCTGGCGCTCTCACATGCGCACCGTCCACATGCACAGCTGCTGTGAGGTTGGAGAACTGAGGACTGTCCGATCTAAATCTGATGGCTGACATTTGCGTGGAGCTCGCACTTGAAATCACGCTGAGCGCGCGCTTAAGGTTTGAACAAGCATGGTGAGAGGATCGTGGCCGTTGGATGAGTGATGAGACGCTAAGATCGCTCGAGGACCAGCGCCGTGGATCACGCGTGTGTGTTCGAGCATGAGTTATTGTGTGATCTAACGTGTGCACGCATCAAGCGAATTTGATCTCACCACGTTGCCACACTCTCCGCCGTTTGATGATTGTCCAAGGAACACAATTCGATTGTACCCACGCTGCACAAGATCAAGCGTCGAGGTGGGATTCAAACAATGGTCCTTGCTTCGCGGGCGAGGGCAATACCCAACACACTACCGGCGTGGATTGTCGAGAAGACGAAAGTGTGCGCACCCTCTCCTGACCATTGGGTCTTGATCCAATGATTAGGATCTCATGATGATACACCTTCAAGATGGAGCGGTGAGGATTGGGCGGGTTTGGGCAGCTATGATGGCGCCACGTGGTGCCATCATGACAGTCCATTTTCTTTCTGTTGCAGAGGATGCCACAGTGCTCGGATCAATTTGATTTCCGCCATGTCGACTATGATCGTTGCTTCGGATCCATCCATATGGTCAGATTTTCCATCCAAAACTCATATGAATGTCACATTGCCCTCTTGGCCATTGATCTTCCCCGGATTGCATAAGGTACTATGAAACTCCGACCTAGACGATCTCGGAGGTGTTAGACTCCGATCGTCGTCCTGATCAGATCTGAACCGTCCGGTCGTCCATCCGAGGCCCTGAAATAAATATTCTTCTCTCTTGACCATAAAAAGGACCTAATTAACCTAAAATATATACAACTACACTAAATGCAGGATGATAAATGCTATGTAATATTTATATCATGAAATGCAAATCTAAGCCTATGAACATGCATGATTAGGCATTTTAACCTAGATAGATGTGTCTATATCAAAGTCAAACGACAGGTAAGGGTTTACACAATCCCCTGGTGATTTTCCCAACACATGCTTGGGCACAAGCCACCTCTTTAGTCTAGCCGGGTTCTCTTTTGGGAATTAGGTTCACTTGCTGATTTCTTACCTATCGGGTTCCTAAGTCTTAGGTTTTAAGGAGTCAACCTTAAGACAAGATTAGGCTTGGTTGTTTGAATTGCACACTTTCTCTCATCTCCATCTCTTCTCCTTCCCTCCCGTTCTTCCATTTTATGCGCGGGAGACGGTCCTAAACTCCTCACTTGGAGGGACCATTTGATTTTTTCCCCCCACACCAAAAGATTGCTTTTTTTGTCTTCTTCTAAAAAAATGGAAAATCAGGAAAACAGGTCCACTAACCCATCCACCTCCACCTCTAATCCCACTACTAATCCAAATTCTGACCCTTCCACCAAAAACTCCCCCACCTTTGACTTTCCACACTTGGAGCTTCATAATGCTGACATTCCTCAATCACAACAACAAACAACCCCCCTGCCTAATCTCTACTCCTTGATGGCTTAGCAGATTGCTCAACTTCAAGCCAATCAACAACTGTTGACTAGGAATATCACAAACCTAGCCAACGAAAGGCCAAACCCACCACCCCGTCAGCTGCCTGTTGTTCCTCTAAAGGATTTCTATGATCCTTCCTATTATGAGGAAAGATCGAGGGTGGTCATACCTGAAGTGGATTTCGAGATCAAACTGGCTGTTCTGAATCTGATTAAGCATTTCCATGGCCTTTCCTAGGGAAGACCCGTTCAACCACCTTGAAGAACTGACTCTCCTTACACAAGCAACTCGTTCTCGCAATGTGCAAGAAGACCTTTGGCTGATGCGGTTATTCCTATTATCTCTTAAAGATAAGGTCACTTATTGGTTCAGAACCATTAGCCGACCTATCACCACATGGCCTCAAATCAAGAGTGCCTTCCTTAAGAAAATTTTCCCCATAGGTTGTACTAATTCCTTGCGAAGATCTATTACAACCTTCCAACAAATATTTGGCGAGACTTTAAATGATTCTTGGGAAAGATTCCAAGATCTTCTAAGAAGTTGCCTACACCATGAGATTCTCTTATGGCAGCTCGTACAGATCTTCTATCACGGATTAGAAGATCAAATTCGATGTTTCGTCGATGCCTCATGTGGCAGCAACTTCTTAAATAAGGATGTTGAGAGTGCCTATGACCTTTTTGAAGAAATGAGTGAAAACTCATTTAATCAAGCTTCCATAAACACCTTTGGCAGAATTTCAAACCCACAGTTTGGTGTCCATGAAATAGGCACTCAATCTATTCCTATCACCCAAGACGATCTTCAAATGATCACCCAAAAACTTGACCAGATGTAAATAAACCAGAAGAAAATTGAGGAAAGACTTGCCACACCAATCCATGTTCCACAGATTCCACATCTAACCCAACCTAACATTCCATGGAGAGAAAATTTGCACAATCTAAATACTACCCTTGTTGATTATCATCAATATCCCAAGGCTTTCTATGATTCACTGGGGAATTACAATTATCCAAAACCCAACTCCACTGAAAATATTTCTGCCCTCCAGGAGCAATTTAAAAATTCTTCCAACTGGAAGAATTACCCGAACCACTCTTGGAATAACCCAATTCCTCCCCAAACATCTAATCAATTTAGCAGGTATGGTTCGAATTCAACCTTTCATCCTAGGTCATCTCAATAAGACATCAATGCCCAGATGATGAAAACCCTGTAGGAAATGCAAAGTAAAATGATGGAAGTAACCTGTGCTGTTACAAATCTGAATAATCAGATTGGGGTTACTCCAACTCAAAGACTTGCAGGACATCTACTCTCCCAACCCATGTCCAATCCTAATCATAAAAGGAATCAGTATCCAGGTAGAAATCAAAACTACTATAATTAGCCTCCTACTAATCCATCACCTCAGCACCTCCCAAGTTTTCACAACAACAGGCCCCCCACCTCCTCCAAATAATAATTTGACTACACATGTAGTTACATTGAGGACTGGGAAAACCATCACTGATCTTGGGCCTTCACAACAACCTGGTGAAATCCCCATTCCTGTGCAAATCGACTCTTAACTCTCGCATCAGGAAGAAAAAGAAATACAAAAATCTCAGGACACGACTCCTATCCCTTTTCCACAAGCTCTCCACCCCACCACTAATCGGAAAAAGAAATCTGAGCCCACAACTAATGAACTCATCAATTTATTTGGGCAAGTTCAAATCAATATCCCTCTCCTAGATGCAATCAAATATATACCTGCCTATGCCAAATTTTTGAAGGAAATTTGTACTCCAAAAAGGCAGGCTAAAAATCTAGGACAGGTGAATCTTTTAGAGACAGTAAGCTCTGTCATACAGAGCAAGCTACCTCCTTAGATGAAAGATCTAGGCGTGGCTTTAATTTCAGTGATTATTGATGACACTACTTTCGATCGCACCCTTCTTATCTTGGTGCCTCAGTTAATATCATTCCCATGATTTTATTTGAAGAATTTTAGATCGGTGAACTAAAACTTGTTGAGGTTACCCTTCAATTAGCTGATTGATATACAATCAAACCTCATGGGATTGTCGAGGATGTCTTGGTCAAGGTCCAGAATTGTGTCTTCCCCACAGACTTTTTGGTCCTTGACATTGAGGTACCTGAATCTTTAATGAATGCCCCAATAATTCTTGGACGACCCTTTTGGCCACTAAAATGGAAAATATAAATTGCCATACAGGCAAAATGGATATCACCTGCACAGGCCAAACTATCACCCTTGATATTTTCAAATCCTCCAAGAGATTCCATGATGATAATTTTTTCGAGGACTTAGATACAGAAATATCAAATTTGGTGTAGACAATGTTGACAGATACCCTTCCCAACCACAATTTTTTCGAGGAATCTAATGTAGAATCAGTGGTCGGCAAAATCTATCACTCAGAGAGTTGTCTTCCACTAAAATCTATTCCTAATGATCCCTTTGATTATTCCCCTAACCCTCCCACTTTTCTCTCAACCCACCCTTGCCCACTAACCTCACCTACCCTTCATCATTCCTCTCCCACCCCCTTTCAACTAAACCTACCACCAGACCCACTCGAGTTTGGCATTCATCCTGAATTAAAACCATGGCCAGATTTGGGTCACACTTACAATTTTCCATCAAATTTTGATCCCCATCTTTATACCACTCAATTTTCTAGGGATCCAAATGAAGACGCTTTTTATGTAGGAATCCAAGTGTCCAACTATTTACATGATAATTTTTCTTCCGTGCATACACTCATGCTCGGCTGAATGGCGTAAAAGATAGCACTAGATGGGAGGTAACCCATCATTTTTTTCTTGCTTTCTTTTTCTCTTTCTTTTTCCAGGTTTTGACCATCCTAAACTCAATAGCCTTTCACTAAGGTGATCCCATCGATTTGATTTCCGCCCATCGGATGCATCCACAGTGCTCCGATGAAGGGAACGATGATGACGACGGAGGTAGAAGGGCTCTTGCTGGTACAACCAAGAGCATACGAGAGAGAGAAAGAGAATCTGGCCACTGGTTTTATGACCGGATAACAAAGGAGGTCAGGAGGGGTCGCCGGAGCTTAAGAAGCTTCACGACCGAAGAGGAGGGAGGAAGAGGAGGGTTTTCGGCTGGAATTCAAGCTTAGGAAGTTCGTTGTGATCTGGGGAGTCTTTTATAGGTCATTAGAGGTCGGTTAGAGCTTGGGAAGCAAGCTTCCAAAGCTTGGAAAGCTCACCAGAATTGGAAGTTTCTTGATACCAAAATCTCTCATACATTTGCATGAGAGATTGGGTAGGTTTTAGAGTTTAAGATTGGGTCCAAAAGGAAGGGAATTTCTTGACGAACTTCCCTTTCAATTTTGAAAGGGATTCGTCAAGAAATCAGGGAGCTCTTTCCTTTTCAAGGTCGTCGGAGCAAGTAGAAATAGGTTTAATGGTGGTAGGGACCTATTTGTGAGAACGATGACAAAGTTAGGGGGTTATTTGAAAGGATTTTGAAAGTTAAGGGTAGAAATGTGATTAGACAAGACCTATTTGCAAACTAGGCCAAGACAAATTCATCTTGGGTCTAAATTTTGATACAAACCTAATTTGGACCTAAGGAATCCAATGGTGAAGTTGGATATTGTTTTTGACCATGTTTGACTGGGTAATTTATGTAAAAATCCAAATTAAGGCAAATGACTGTCAGTGGGTCTATTTTAGGTCAAAACGGGTTCTGATGGTCAAATTGAAAGTTCTAAACCTTAGAGAATATTTTTCTATGAATTTTAGAGGGCTTAAGTGAATTTTATCATAATCAGAACCTCAGTTAATTAAGCAGGTCTATTTTTAGGTTTTCAAAAGTCATTTAATTCTCAAAACACGTGCAAACCCTTTTCCGTCTGTCTTATCCCACTTGTTATATTTTAAGACCAATTGACCTTCATTCAACCCCTTAGAAAGCCCGTGATTATACTGCATTCATCATGAGTTGGTAAAATTACAGTTATAACCATAATTTCTTATTTTTCTTTCAGAATGATTATGCAATGACTTGTGACTCTCTGGCGGTTATGTAGGAGCATTTATTGACTTAATTGGGTCAAAATGAGCTAGTTATGGCTCATGATGGTGTTCCCATCAGAAGCTTAGGAGAAGTAAGAGAGACGGTGGCATCCGACATTGACCGGCTGAACGTGAAGAAGGTGAAGTTTAATAACGAGGGAGAATGGTGATAACAAGGAAAGAAAGGGCTCCTGCTGTGCTTGGCGATGAGCGGAAGATAGAGAGGAAGATGCTGAGCCTCCCAATTTCACCATTGGGAGGTTGGAGGAAGAAGATGGAAGAGGTCACCGGAGTTCAAAGAGATGGAGGATGGAGGAGGGAAAGGAAGGTGTTTCCAGTCGTTTCTTGGCTGAGGAGGAAGCTGGGGACTTGAGGGCTCTTTATAGAGCTCAAAATCAAGCTCTAAAGCGAGGACAGAGGCTTGATTTGTCTGTGATTTCAGGGAAAAAGATCCCCTAAAATTCGAGCTCACCTGATCTCTATGGGTTGATTTAGGGTTCTTGAGGTGGTTCAATCGATTAGGAATCATTTTTAGAATAGTCCCCCTAATTTTGGAGGGATTTAGATCTGATCTGAGGGAGAAATCCTCCCTCGACTCTCGCTGTAGCTGCATTCACACCATCAATGGCAGAAGGGAGCCAAATGTAAGGAAGATGGGAAATTTAGGGGGCCAAATGTAAGAAAGTTGAAACTTAGGGGCTTGAATGTTAGAAATAGAGGTTTTAGGGACTGAATTGCAAACTAGGTCAAGATGGAGTTTGATTAGGCCCAAATTTTGGTGTTAACCTAATTTGGACCCAAGGAATCTAATGGTAAACTTGGATTTGAGTTTGACCACATTTGACTAGGTAAATTACACAAAACCCAAATCAAGGTAAATTCCCATATGAAACTCTATTCTAAGTCAAATTAGGTTCAAATGGTCAAACCAAAGATACCCAACCTCTTAGAATATTTTTATATGAATTTTGAGAGGTTTAGATTAATTTTACATTGACTAGAACCTCTTCAATTTAAGTGGGGCTGATAATTGATTTTTTAATCTATTTTGGTTCTCGAAATGTGTGAAACCCTATTTCTATCAGTGTGGATCCATTTCTTGGTCTTTAATGCTTAATTGACCTCTAATTAACCCCTGAATAACCTCGTGGTTAATTTACATTCATGATGTGCTATTAAAATTGTAGAATTAACCCTATTTTGTTGTCTTCTTGTCAAAATAGATCAGAGTGGAATGATGGTCCTCAGGTGATCATTTTGGAGCATTTATCTCTTAATTCTGACTAATTAAAGTTAGTTATGACAAATGATGATGTTAACATCACATGACCTGCACTTATCCAACCTCTAGGAGATATCTTAATGAATAGTAGGATCCTTTCTACTCCTAGTATAGGAGCATTAGTCTGATTAATCCCCAATTTTGTGATTATAAGCAGAACCTAGGAGTAGGACACACCTTCTCTGATATGCCACACACTTTAGACAAACCCAACCCACCCACCCTAGATCATTTTAACTCTAATGGTCAGATAGAAACTCCAAGGTATTATAACCCAGAGCTTGCCTCTCCTTTGGAAAAGAATGATCGCCTCTCCACATTAAAGATTGAAATGCAAAAACAAAAGTTGGAAATGATGGAATCTTTAGGAGAGTCTTTGAGGACAAGTCGACAATTAAAGAAATGAAGAAATTAGTCACTTGATTTACTCCCTTGAGGTTGATTCTATCCCCTCCATGCTAGATGTGCCTCCCTTGAGAGAGCTACGCCATAAGATGGAAGGGGACATTAAGGACTCAATCATGGAGTATAGCTACCCTTTTAAGGATATTGTAAACCCCTCCATACTCGAGAATCCTTCTTTGAGAAGTCCTTGCATTAATGGGGAGAGGGGCTACATGGATACACTAGGGATTGAACGATGTAGCCATTCAATGAATTGTGATGTAGAATGGTGGCAACTAGAAGAGTTCTTAGACCTTCTACTTAAGCTTTATTGGATCCAATCAAAGGGGAGGATGGTCCTATTAGATAAACTCAATCCGAATGATAGCATCTTTATTACATTTGATGAAACAGGTTGCAGTCAAATAGTCAACCCAACTCCCATTCTGGATCTTGAGGTGGACTACACCCCATCTTAGGGATACTAAACCTATACCTTACACCTCTGAGGACCTTTACCTCAGATAGATCTCCCTGAGGATTGTGATTCTGAAGTTAATAAATTCCAGGAATCTTAGGTGTCAAAAGAAATCATATTGGAAGGAAATGATAATAACCACAACCCTCTACTTAAGGAACCAATATTCTCCAGGCACCATTTTGAGATTCCAGATCTGTTTAATAGAGGTGACCCTAATGAGATTGATATTGAATTGGATGACTTGGGTCAATATTTATCTCAGGGTCATGAAGATTTGATTTTTGAGGAGGACAAGGAAACACTTGAAATACTTGATCTTGGCTTTGAAAATTTTCTTGAGTCTCGAGGGTAAGAGGGAAGAAGTGTAGAGGAGGATTATGATGACTTTGAGGGGCCCGAGCTTAGAGTATGGAGTGACTCTAGGGGGGGAATATGTTTTGTTTGAGGACTTACCCTTGAAGGATCTTATTGATTTAACTAAATTTGGATTCCTACATACTTTTGACTACAAAGATCATCCTTTCAAATGTTGGGAAGAAATGGAAGCAATTGATACCATTGATGAAGGAATCTATACACCCCAGGGGTAGGATCTTAGCATCAAACAAGAACCTAGGGATGTCGTTGTTTAGAACACTCACACTCCTATTGCTTCGGACCCACCTTTACATGATAAAACAATGGACGCCCCCCTTGATCGGTTCAATTTGGAAGATGAACATCTGGGCCCATTCTAGGATGAGCAAACCAATGATAGGAGGCATGAAAGTCAATCAGTTATTAAGGCTACGTCTGATGACATTTAGGAACTAGAATGGTTGCTGACGATGAATACTGAACCTCTTGAGCCCTCTTTGACCCTCTTCCCTACCCTGCTTTACACTCCTTCAAAAATAACTTCCTAAAGTCTCTGCTCACATTACTGCTTTATGGGGTGATAACCAGACTAATACATCCTGTGGTAGAGTGGTGAGTATGGATCGACGTTTGTCCATATAACTCGCCATCCTTAGGGAGCCCTTCTTAGTACCCCCTTTTTCCCACACGTATCTGCTTAAGGAGCCTTTGCCTCCTTGTCGTGCACTCTTGGAGGTCACTACAAATGTGGATTATGTGAAACCTCCAACATTAGCTCAGGAGTACCCTATTGTCAACTGTATCTAGCAGGCATTTGGCATGACTCTCCATCACTAGCTTGCAAACATCTTGGGTTATGATCGCACGTGTTTCGCATGTTAGAAATCGGGGTTACAAGTAACTCGTCATCGTAGTTGCAAAACACGTCGATCAGATAAAATTTATATCGAAACTCCAAGGGAGTCCCAGGTCGAACACAGGGAGGCAACATTTACTTTAAGTGAAAATCGTGCTTTGATTTGTTTCTTTTTGGTATTTTAGGGTTTTGTTATTTTTTTGTATTTTGGTAAGAAGAAAACAAGCAAACGAATCACAAGATAGAGATGGAACAAAAATGGTATAGATATCACTTCAATGTCTATTATAATCAACTATGAAAGCATAAAAAGAGAGGGGGGTGAGAGGAAATCTCCCGAATCAGTTGTTCAGCAAGACGACAGCGCTTGGTGGAAGCTCGGACGAAGGAGGTGAGGAGTGGGACGATGGAGGTGAGATGTAGGAGGATGTCGGGTTGAGGAAAGCTTCTGCGTGGCTCCGGAATGGAGGTGAGAAGACAGAGATGATCTGCTACCGGAATGGAGGTGGGAGGACGGCTCCAAGGCGACTTATGAATGGGGATGGGAAGATGGATGAATATTTGGTAAGGCAGAGGTTTGCTACACTAATATGAGCCTTGGGAGCTTGAGAATAATCTATAATGGAGTGTTGGTAGCCTTGCTAGAGCTTGGGAGTAGGTGGGAGTAGAGTAGGTAGAGATGGCTTGGAAGGGAGGGGGTGTAGGTCCTTTTATAGTGGAGGAGAAGAGGCAAAAAAAGGTATGGGACCATTAGTGACATCCAGGCCATCGCTAGAAGCGTCGTTGTAGGCAGCTCATGCCCGCTCAGAACCCCTCACGCCTACAGTTGGCTTTGCTTGCACGCGAAGAATTAGCGATGGCTGTAAGCGTCGCTGTAGGTCCAATTCATGCGTCGTTAGTGCATGCTGTCTCCGCCTCTCTTTGCCGTGTGTGAGCGCACGCTCACGCACTGGTGCTACACTGTGCACATGCATGCCTGCACGCGTGCTGTGGTGCGTGCATGCACTGGGTGGCCTGGGCTGTGCCACATGACGCAATCTGGGCCCTCCATCTTCTTTTTGTTGTAAGGGCTACTACAAAGGTCGGATTGAGTCGATTTTCGAGTCGTTAGGCTGCGATCGTCGACCTAAATCCATCCATATGGTTGGATTTGTCATTTGAAGCTTCGGATTATGTCGCCTAGTCCCTTGGTCGTTGATCTTCCTCGAAATGATATGGTGCTACGGGACTCCGATCGAGGCGATTTTAGAGGTATTGGACTCCGATCGTCATCTTGATTAGATCCGTAAGGTCGGATCGTCAATCCAAGGCTCCAAAATAAATATCCTTCTCTCCTGACCATAAAAAGGATGTAATTAACCTAAATTATATACAACTACTCTAAATGCAAAATAATGCATACTATGCAATATTTATAACATGAAATGCAAATCTAAGCCTACGAACATGCATGAATAGACATTTTACCCTCAATAAATGTGTTTATATCATACCCCCATGCCTATCTTTTGCCAGTCCCCAGCAAAATTAAACTATATGCTTTGTATAAAAGCAGAATTAGGATTAGATCGCTTAGGCCTAAGTCGTTTATTAACAATAGAAAATTTCAACTAAGGTCTTAAACTATGAAAACTCAGTAGTACCCAGGTGCCTGCCAGAATGCAGACCGCCCAAGTCCTCACCTTATTTGAAAAGTTAAGATACATTTTTTTATTATTTTCTTCTATTCTAATTTTTTTGTACTTTTTGAGTTTGAGAGTTCCAAGATAACTTTTTACGGCTACCCGACCTGTCCAAGACTCGAAAATGATTCTAAGTGCTAAGCATCTTGTGAAAATAGTGAAAGACTCACTAGGCAGCCGTTAAAACGAACTTCAGGTTTCTACTACCCTACGTGACCTTGTCTAGAGGTTTATCTTTTCGAATGGTAGATTTCTCCCTACTTCTTTTATTTATGGGATCAACACAAGGGCGAACCTAGTGTATATCTCCCCGATTTATTCTACTTCCCTGCTTCTTCCCTAAGTGTTTTGGGAATTATTGATCCTTTTTTTTTTGTGAGCTGGGTTCTGGACAACTAGTCGATGAGCTATTACCACTGACAACTTGTCAGCCATACTCGTGCAATGAAGTGTGGTTTTATTTGTTTTTTTTCTCCTTTTTCTATTTTTTTTTCTATGTTTTCTTTTCTTTTTTTTTTAAGTAGGTGGCTTTCTTGATATAAGATTTACCTAAAGGCAGTACAATGAAAATGGTCTTGTGACTAGGCTGTGGACAACCGGTCGATGAGCTGTTACCACTGACAACTTGCCAGCCATACCACCTTAGATAGTTCATTAGCTACCCAATTTCTGAAGAAACTGCCGAAAAGTGAGTCAGTGCAAAAAAAATGTATGTAGATGCTTAGGCTTAAAGTCCCCCCAAATCAAAGGGCGGGTTGATAAGTCGCAAACTTATCATCCTAATTTATTAGCCAAATTAAAAATGAATTTGAATTGGTGAAGACTCAAGACTAAGTCCACATTTGAGTGGACACCTAAGCTAATTAAGCCCGAAGACCTGAAGAGTCTAAGTGTTTAGGTCCTATCGTATCATTTCCTAAAGTTAATAACTTCCAAATGCCTAAGTTTTATTCTCCTAATTCTTCTCCTTTTTTATCTTTTTGAATTTTCAAATTTTTTTTTGAAGAAACTAAAAGAAATTCTACGGAGTTAACAAAATGATTTTAGGATTAAGTATCCACCCCCCATGCCTAAATGATGCAATGTCCTCACTGTAAAAATAAGGAGGTGAAAAGGGTAGAGTAAACACAATATCACCTGAGTGTTGTGAAAATTCGGTCAGCTCCACAGAGAGGAGTGTATACACACGTGCTAAGTTTAATGCCTTCAGCTAGGCATAACATACATACAAAGAAGAAATTGAGAATTCACAAGTCCGGGTCAGAATCAAAATAAAAATATTGATCCTGAAACCCACCAGCAGAAGATGTCCACAAACGTGGACTAGATTATGGTGCAGGCCCATGCCACAGGACTGAGTGGTTCTCAGGTTCTGGATGAAAATCACCCAGAATTGAAGGTTGTTGTGTTTGCGGGGTTGGGCCTGCGGTTTAGTGGTGTGCAACCCAAGACCAAAATGGCTAACAATTGTTAGATCTGGTTCACTAGTTTCAAATGTCCACTTAACATTCAGCTCAGAAAAAAAATTAGTTATTTCGAGCTTAGGTTGCATGTGAATGATAACGTAAGGGTCCTAGTAGAAAGTAGGTGGTTTCAGGTCCATAGGTACCCTTAGATCCAAAATCAAAGTTCCCTCAGAATTAGCCTCTAAAATTTTTATTTCAACAATTCTATCCTCCAACATCAAGAACTCAGGCTCCAGGACCTCTAGAATATCATTCACCCCACATGATTCTCCCAAGTCCAGAAATTGTGGCTGAATCAAGATTGACTTAGGCACAATGATCTCAGAAGTTAGCTCTTCGGGGTGCTGATGAGGAATGGGGTCACTGATTGAATCATCAAGTAAATGAAGATTCGAATCCTCCAAGTTAGCCCTAATCGAATCAAAATCTTCAATGACTAGGCTATCAAATGGTTCGTCATGCTCCTCGAGCCCATTTGTCTCACTAAAATCATCTTCCTTAAGCTCAAGTGAGACTTCACTAAGAGATTCCTCACCCTCAGAATCAAAGAATCCATGATCCTCATTTATATATGTCTTAAAATCATATGTCATTTCATGGTCCGTGGAGACATATTTTTCGTCATTCCTTGGCTCTAGGATATCAGGTGAGAAACTTGATTCATCCTCAAAGGGTTGCTCTAGCCCAACCTGGTCATTTCCAATCTCAGAATATGTATCCCCCCCGACAGGCGCTTGAGCAGGTTCAGACATTGGCTCTTCTTAAGGGGGTTCATCTTGAGAATCATCCCAAGATTTGACTAGGCAACCACAAATTTCATCCTCAACCTTGACAACTTCCCAGGAAGAAACTCACCCAGGTCCTTATCCCTAACAATTTGGAAGAAATCCAATAAAGAGCTATTGAGTTCATCAATCATTTTGATCATAGGCTCTAGTGATTCAGTGCATGGTGTTGGCTGAGCTTCTAAAGATTGTATAGTGTTCCTCAAATTAGCCAACATCCTATCCTGGATCTGGTTCACTTGAACCGACTGGTCCGATTCAGGTTTGGGTGGGTTTGGGTTAAAACTAGGAGAGTTAAGATGTCGAGGTTCTCGGGTCCCTTCCTGAAAGTAGGTCGTTCTAGGTTGTTCAAAGGATGGTGGTGACCTATATTCAGTGGAATACTGGCGAGGGTAGGTGTTATAATCATCATATCCTTCCTGATTGTAGATCGGGTTGGTTTGGTCATTAAAGGATGATCTATAATCATTGTAGCTCTAAGAAGGATAGTAATCATAGTCTTGTTTTCCAGGGTTAGGCCTTGGACTTTGAGGTCCGGATTCGTATCCACAATCAAAGTTATCTAGGCTAGTAGATGGGTAATTACAAGTTAAGTCGGGATAGTAATCATCTTGGGGATAAGTGGTGGTAGGAGGATAGGATTGGAAACATGTGTAAGGTGTGGAAGGATACATGGTGAAGTAAGGAGGGAAATCAAAAGAGAAAGGAGCCCTGCAATACAAAAATACAAGCCTATCCTTAGGTTGGGTAGCCTAAAGGTCTACAGACTCTCAGAATCTGTCCTAAGATTATGGACGATTTACTCTACTTAGGTCCAGGAAATCCAACCAGTTAGGAGGGACTGGGGAGAAGGTTCTTCCTTTGGCTTGCACCTCTGGTTCCTAGTGTACCCCCCAGCCACGGTCTTTTGACGCTACTCCCCTAGCTAGACATCAGATTGACTAGTATAAGCAGGTTAATCATGAACAATCTCAATCTAGATCCAGACGAGCGAACCAGTCCTTAGGGCCAACGTCTAATCAATTTTAGTTAGGCTTGGGACAATGGTGCTTCAGGAATGTGATGGGCCCTTTAGATGGGTTGTGCCCTTAATGATTAGTTAAAATGTGTGTGTGTGCATAACCAGTGTTTGCAAACAAGGTTATTTAATGATGTGTCTTTTAGGGTTCAACTTTGTTTAGTAGCTTTTAGGGTTTAATCTTTAGGTATATTCAATCAAGGTTTAGTAGAACACTCCAAGTTTTGAAAGCACTGGTGTAGATATATTCCTTTAAAAATCAGAAATAAAATGTGGAGTGCCTAGTTCAGTCCTAAAAATCAACCCTAGGTGTCAAGCTACTTGATCAATCACTTTTATCTTAAGTGGTGTGGCCCAAATAGTTCAATCAATTGGCCTATTGCACCACTAAGTTAAGGCACACAGAAATGTTTTACCTATTCAGATTTCTACTCACTTATTTGTGTGTTGAATTAAGTGTACCGGGTCCACAGGTCAGATCTCGGTTAAGTGGTAGAATCGATGTGATTGTGTGCCTTAAGGTGAGAAGTTGTGGGTGTTAAGTGTGTAGCTTTCAGAAAATCCCACAATCAGATAACACCTTTTTTTTATTTATGTGGATGGTGAGGTGAGTGGAGGTGGCAAACAAACAACCAAATCTATCCTAGGGTTTATAAAAAGCACCTAAGTTGATTTGGGTTTGAGTTATTAGGTTATGGAGAAAACTAAGGTGGGGGTGGTGTTTGGGACACTTACAAAACACTCTACTCGCACTTTACTCCGATCTACCATACTTGGATCTCCATGCTAGGGTACCTACAAGACAATAGATCAGAGATAAGTAGGGTTAGTGTTATGTAAATGCAAAGAAGTGCAGAAAACAATAAAGTAAATTCTGTTGCCTCCCTAGCAACGGCGCCAAAATGATCGCACGTGTTTTGCGTGTTAGAAATCGGGGTTACAAGTAACACATCATCGTAGTTGCAAAACACATCTATCAAATAAAATTTATACTGAAACTCCAAGGGAATCCCGAGTCAAACATATGGAGGTGACATTTACTTTAAGTGAAAACAGCACTTTGATTCGTTTCTTTTTGGTATATTAAGGTTTTGTTATTTTTTTGTATTTTTGTAAGAAGAAAACACGCAAACAAATCACAAGATAGAGATGGAACAAAAATGGTATAGATCACTTCAATGTCTATTACAATCAACTATGAAAGCATAAAAAGAGAGGGGGGTGAGAGGAAACCTCCCGAATCAGCTGTTCGGCAAGATGACGGTGCCTGGCAGAATCTCGGACGAAGGAGGTGAGGAGCGGGATGACGAAGGTGAGATATAGGAGGACGTCGAGTTGAGGAAAGCTTCTGCGTGGCTCCGGAATGGAGGTGAGAAGACAGAGATGATCTGCTACTGGAATGGAGGTGGGAGAACGGCTCCAAGGCGACCTATGAAGGGGGATGGGAAGTTGGAGGAGTATTTGGTGGGGTAGAGGTTCGCTACACTAATAGGCACCTTGGGAGCTTGAGAACAAGCTCTAATGGAGCGTTGGTAGGCTTGCTAGAGCTTAGGAGTAGGTGGGAGTAGGTAGAGATGGCTTGGAAGGGAGGGGGTGTAGGTCCTTTTATAGTGGAGAAGAGGCAAAAATAGGTATGGGACGATTAGTGATATCCAGGCCATTGTTGTAGGCAGCTCATGCCCACTCATGCTCGCTCACGCCCACAGCTGACTTTGCTAGCGGGTGAAGAATTAGCAACGGCTGTAAGCGTCGCTGTAGTTTCAGCTCATGCATCACTGTAGGCCAGCTCATGCATCGTTGGCATGTGCTGTCCCCGCCTCTCTTTGTCGTGCACCCGCACACTCTCACACTCTGGCACAGCGCTGTGTGCATGTGTGCCTGCACGTGTGCGTGCGGTGGCGCATGCGTGCCTAGGCAGCCTGGGCTGCGCCACGTCGCACAATCTGGGCCGTCTATCTTCTTTTTGTTGTAGGGGCTGCTACAGAGGTCGGATTGGGTCAATTTTCACGTTGTTAGCCTACGATCGTCGACTCGAATCCATCCGCGTAGTCGGATTTGTCATTTGAAGCTTTGAATTATGTCACCTAGTCCCTTGGCCGTTGATCTTCCTCGGGCTGCATATCGTGCTATGGGACTCCAATCGAGGCGATTTCGGAGGTGTTGGACTCCGATCGTCGTCTTGATCAGATCTGTACGGTCGGATCATCAATCTGAGGCTTCAAAATAAATATCCTTCTCTCCTAACCACAAAAAGGATGCAATTAACCTAAATTATCTACAACTACTCTAAATGCAGAATGTTGCATGCTATGCAATATTTATAACATTAAATGCAAATCTAAGCCTAGGAACATGCATGAATAGGCATTTTACCCTCAATAAATGTGTTTATATTAGGTTACTTAATCACTAGGCCAGGTTTTTTATGTATCTTTTTTAGGTCTCCTTTTGCTTCACTTTAGAGCCTGATTTGCAAGAATCACCCTTTGGGAGACATCCCAACTCCACCCCAGGTAATATCTTTCCTTGCTTTTTCTTTCCAATGAGAAGATTGTTAGATTTAGGCATGGGGGTTATAACCTGAGGTTATTCATAGCATTTATACATATTTTGCATGCAGTTAGGTGATAAATAAGCATTTATTCATGATGAGAAGCCTACTTATGTCGGTTCCTAAGCTTAGTAGTGCATTCCACAGTATAAATACTGCATAACATTCATCAAATTGCATTTAGGATGATTTGTATAAATTGTATAGTAATTCATGCAATATTATGGCCAGGAGATAGGGTGATACATTTTGAAGCTTTAAATGAAAAATCTGACCATACAGATGGATTCGAAGCGACGATCGCAGTCCGACAACATGAAAATCATCTTGATTCGAGCATCGTGGCATCCTTTATAAGAAAAGGAAGATGGATGGTCCAGATGGTGCCATGTGGCACCATTCAGATAGTCCAATGTAGCTTGCCCTTCTTCCTCAAAGGTGCCTCCCATGTGATATCTTAGACGTTGGATGAAAATCCAATGGCTAAGATCAGATGACCATCGGCTGCGGGAAATTCATAAACACGACACTTGTGAGCACATGGAACAGCGATCGCGAGAGGCACTCTCAAGCCACTAACGCATGTTCAAAGCCCAACCATAGTGCTTGATTTCACGAGTGTGAGCGTGATTCGATTACATTTGTTGGATGGCCATCAAGCGGCAGAGACTTCGTCGTGTGCTACTATCCATGTGCATGATTCCCACATGCGAGATCTGACATGCAGACAAACGTGCAATCGTACGCATGGGTGGGTGCGATCTCAAGCGTGCGATGCGCGCGAGATTTAGAGCACCCATCAGCGATCCAACGACCATGATTCATCCACACCGGATACAGCTTGCATGCGCGTGCGAATGCCAGCGGTGGAGAGTGGTGGCCTTTAGCAACGTCCAAGGCAGGTCTTCAGCAACATTTTAAATGTCGCTGTTGACCTGTATGCAAAATAGACCCTCCTCCCACCACTATATAAAGCACTACACCTCTTCCATTTCTCTTCATCCCTTCCTATGCTCTCCTCAACTACTCTAAAGCTCAAAACACACCTTGAGCTTGTGTCCCAAGCATTTGGGATGCTCCACTAGAGGAAAGAAAATTATTTTCCACCCTCTCACCATCATTCGTGGAGTTCTAATCTGCCATCTTCTCAACCCCATTCTAGGAAGAGGATCACGCCGCGATGACACCCATCCTCCCCTCATCTTCCGACGTCATTCTCTCCCTTCCAACTCCTCAACATCTTTGTCTGGGCCCCATCAACATAGCTTCATCCCCTGAGCAGTCGACAAAGAGGATTTTTCTCACCCCCTTTCCCTTTTTATTGCTTTCACAGTGTAGATTCTATTGTAATAGACATTTTTCAAGCATATATCTAGAAATAGTTTTTGACTCTCTCTCTCTTTCTTCCTTTATAATTAGCAAGTAGAATTGTTCTTTCCTGCTTTCTAGAATAGCTTAGTGTAGATAATATTATCACTTTCCCTCCACTGCTCATCGCAAAATTCATCTTTTAAGGAAATACGTGTCGTAGTATAGGACAAAAGTTGCAACAACACTTAAATTTATAAAACGTGAAATCAGGAAATGAGTCCGAGGTCGTTCGCAAGGAGCAAAGTGGCAATTTCAATCAACTAATCGCAATAATAAAGAGAGATGTGCAAATATAACCAAAATGATGCTCAATGTATATATCAGAATAATATCTCAAGAGTCAAGTGCAAAAAGATGGGGTTAAAATGGTGGTTTGAACCACCAATTTAACCCTAATATTAAGATTTAATCTAATCTCAAATGTATGAATAGTAACACTCAATCAAATGTAACCAAGTAGCCAATAGAATTAGTACCAACTGGTCAGAAGTCGGGTTAGAGGCTCAGATGCCTTAACCTCAAGAGCCTCAGCAAGAGCTAAGGCAAGGCAGCAGCAGAGGAGCATAAGGTTCTCACAAGAGCAAGGCACAAGGGCATCATGAAGCCACACAAGGCTAAGTGTTTGAGCGTGGAAGAGGGGGCACAAATCCCGAAGGAGGTATAGTGTAAAAACCCCCCTCTTCCCTCTCAGATTTCTTCTCTTTAGAACTAGAATGGACCCAGGTAACCAGATAATCGGACCCAAGCCTAGACTTGCATGGCGTGGACCGTGGGTGAGGGCACGGGAGATGGAGCGTGCGAGCGGGACTTTACCCCGATGCTCTCAGAGGCAACCGATTAAGGGTACGTTTTACTTTTATGTGTTGTGCTGAGTTTGTTGCGGATGATGTGGGACTATCCCATAGGATTTCCCCTTTGCGCAGCTACAAAAGATCCTCTTATTGAATTGGAGAGCTGCAGGCGCGAGATGCTTTGATTGGGCACCTAGGATGCTTCAGGACTTGGAGCCATGTTGAGTGGAAGCTACAGTAGGGAGTTTGAAGGTCGGAAGCAGGCGAGCGACATTGGAGAAGATGGTAGCGACAACGGCACTCCAATAAGGACTTGAAAAAGGAAATATGGCCTCATGGCCTCGCCAAAAATGCTCAGAAGCCTCGCCTGAGTGTGGCGAGTGTTGTGGTGGTGATGGTGTGGTGCGAGTGTGTGTGTGTGCATGTAGCGAAGTCAGAAGGGATGGTCAATGGCGGTGGTGTTCTATGGGGTGTAGGAGAGATCGAAGCCCCAAATTTCTTTGAGGCTTTTGATCAGTGAAACGAGATGATGCTCGTGGACTCGGTGGCGGTGCGGTGTAGTGTGTGCGATGCTTTGCCGGAGCTTCACCGAGGTAATGGAAGACGGAGGTGGTGCGGTGTGTACGGTGGTCGAAAGGGATATTTAAGTATGTGGAATGAAGAAGAAAGGGAGAGGAAGAGATCGAGGGGAGTTACGAGTTGATACTGAGGGAGATCGGTGTTGACTGTGATGGGCTGACATCGGGGAAGAAGAATGTTTTGGTGATGAGAACGTCAAGGAGGAAAGGTCGAGGAAGCTCCTACTTGGTACGACGAGGAGCAGAAGACTTCAGGGAGGATGTTCCCTCTGCCTATTGTATGTGGCAGAGGGTGACAAAGGAAGAATGCAAAGATCACTGGAGCTTGGTCTAAGCAGGCCAGGGAAGGAGAAGAAGGTTTTGTAGCCTCAAACCTTGCTAAGGAGGATGGCCTGGAGTTGGGGGCTCTATTATAAGGCTCAAGATTGATCTCTAAGCTTGGAAGGAGGCTTGAATTGTTTAAGTTTTCAGGGAGAAAAATCCCTAAAAATCTTGAGTTCGTTTGAGCTCTACAGCTTGATTTAGAGATCAAGAGACGGCTTAAGAGATTGGGAATCTCCTAAAGGATCTTCCCTCCAAGTTTGGAGGTGATTAGCTTTGATTCAAGGGAGAAAACCTCCTTCGAATCTTACTGAAGGAGCGTTCCCACTGCCAATGGCAGCAGGGACCCAAGTGAATAAAATGATGAGAAGTTAGGGACCCATTTACAAAGAATTCAAAACCTGAGGGGGTAAATGTAAGAAATAAAGTTTTAAAGGGATAAATTGCAAACTAGGTCAAGATGGACTCTGATTAGGCCAAAATTTTGGCCTCAACATAATTTGGATCCAAGGAATCTAATTGTGAAGTAGGTTTTGAGTTTCGACCATGTTTGACTGGAAATTTGCACAGAAGCCTAAATTAGGGCAAAATCCCATCTACAACTCTCTTTTAGGTCAAAATGCATTTAGATGATAAAATCATGGGTATCAACCCTATTATAATATTTTTATATGAATTTTAGGAGTTTTAGATGAATTTTATAGTGATCATAAACTCTTCAATTTAAGCAGGTCTGAAATTAGGGTTTTGGTGTACTGTTTTGGTTCTCGAAATGCGTGAAACCCTATTTTTGTCAGTGCTGACCCACTTTTTGGACTTTTGAGCTCATTTGGCCTTTATTTAACCCCTGAGTGATCTCGTGGTTAATTTGTGCTTATGATGTGCTGTCAAAATTACAAAACTAACCCTAATTTCCCATTCTTCTCTCAAATCAGAATAATGAGGAATTACGACCCTCAGATGTGTAGGAGCTTTAATCAATTAAACCTGACTAAATGTGGCTAGTTAGGGCCCATGGTGGTGTTCCCATCACTCTCTATCATAAAACAAAAAAGAAATAGCAAATACAAAATACCAAAAAGAAACAAAGTAAAGCGCGGTTTTCAAAGAATCAAACATCACCTCCCTATGTTCAACCCTGGGTTCACCTTGAGCTTTGGTTATAAATTTTATCTAGTAGTGGATTTCTACACACTTCGATGATGAGTTTTCTAACTCAAATATTTTTGCATGCGAAATCTTGCCCACCATTAGGGCATCCATATTGCAAAAAAAGAGAAAAAAAGGGATGAAATTTTGTAAGTTGAATTGCAAATATATTGAGAAGGAAAAAGAAAGAGAAGAAGAGAGAGACAGAGAGGAAAAGGTGCAAAAATTATGCTGGTCCCAACATTTGATTATGGAAGAGTTTACTTAAGTTCTAGGCTAGAATGATTGATGCATTAAGTCTTGAAGTGCTAAAGAGGAGATAAGTGAGGGATATCGACTTTAGGCCTCCTGGGTCTATTCTAGGGCTTAAACATTCAAGTATGATATAAAAATCTTTTTACATGTTTCGCGATGATCAAATTGGCATCATTGCTGAGGAGGCAATGGAGTTATTCTTGAACCTTTTCTCCTTAGTGCTTATTTGAGATTTCTAACCTTCTTTATTTTCATTGATTTCATGTGTGCAGGAAGTGTGGAAATTTGAGAAGAAATGCAACAACGAAAAAATTGGAGGTTTTTAATCTCAGGTAAGTGCTCGTATCATATATTAAGTTAGATTTCCTTTCGAAAAAAAATCAAAAAAATATTAGGTGCTTTATTTGATCCTTAGGCTAGTATTTTCTTACTTTTCAAAAAAGAAAAATCTCTTGTTGGTGGGTATTATCTTTTGAAAATCAATAAAACCACCTTCTACATTTTCAGGCTGCAATAAATTTTTATTTTCAAAATTCAATTCTTAAAATTTTACAATTCAAAAATTTTGAAATTTCTACTGGACATAGGTATTGAAGTTAGGAACAACATATCCAAATTTTATGCCGCTAGAATTTATACAAAAATTTTAAAATTTCATGAACAGAGCAGCTATCAAGTCTGTTATTGTTCTTGATTTTTTGAACTTCAAAAAATCATAGGAATTTTTAGAAAACACTGATTTATCTGAAATTTATTGCATTATATTCCAGTGATAATGTAGAATCACGAAAAAATCTAAAAAAATATTTGGTGCACAATTGGTTACACAAAATACTCGACCACTAACTAGGGTTCAAAATAGATTGCAGAGCCCCCAGTAAACTTTAAATCTGAAAAAAATAGAAAACGTGCAATAAATTCTTGAAATAATATTTGCCGAGTGAATAGTTGCTAGTGCAATAGGACTAATTAATTGTATTGATTGGGTCACACTACCTTACTTGTTTTTGTCTTAAATTCCATCATTTAGCACTAGCTGCTCTTAGGATTTTACATTAAGGTAGAGCATACTTGCATGTCCATACTTAAAGGAAATTTATCAAACAATTGGGACTTGCACAATCTCTTGTGTGCCTTATCAGAACCATTGTTTGAATAAATTTACCCAAGTAATCCCTAAAATTCGTGAATACAAGCACATGAACCTTAAAAGCAACCACATCAACTAAGTTGTGTTGTGAACCCATTGTTGAACGTTGCGAACCTATGCTAACGTGTTCGATTTTGGAAAACCTGTTGTTGTAGTTCGAAAGCGAAGAATTCATGTTCAACAAATAAAATTTATACCGAAATTAAAATTCCGGGTCGAACACAGGGAGGCGAATGCTTGATTTAAAAAAAACTTCGCGTTTCTTTTTATTTGTCACGAAGTAATTCAATTTAAGCTATCTAATTATTTACAATAAATAGAAGAGAGAGAGGGTAAAAGAGAGGGGTAAGAGAGAGAGAGAGTATTACACATGAAAATCAAAATGAGATGTAGAATAAACAAAGAATTTCTCATTGAGGAGATTGTTCATTACAACTAGAAAGCATAAAACAATTACACTAGAAAGCGGTAAATTTACTCTAGAAAGCATTAAAAGAATGGAGGGAGAAATGTCCTCCTCGACGATCGCTTGGAGGACGAGAGAACTACTCTAGAAAGCAATAAATCTATACTAGAAAGCGATAAAAAGAATAGGGAGAGAGAAATCCTCCTCGACGGTCGCTTGGAGGACGAGCTGGACGAGACGACGCTTGGACGAAGGAGGACGAAGCGGGACGAAGGAGGACGAAGCAGAAGAACAGGAACGGAGCAGCACGCCGTCGTCGTCACGGGATCCACTTCCAAAGGGGGACGAAAATTTGGACTTTATCTCGCGAGAAGCATCCCGGGTGTGGAACAAGCTTCTCTTGAGCCTTGGAGGGGTAGAGAGGAGAAGGAAGGGATGAGAATTTCGTATGGAGGGGGTCTCCTTTTATAGTTTCAAGGAGTGGGGGCAAAATGGACATTACAACTTCAAAACAATAAATGAGGGGTCTTTAATAACGGATAAAACCGTCACTAAAGCCCCCAACGTGGGCGTAGCTTCCGCGCCCACGCACGCCCGCTCAGCTGCCCGCGCGCGTAACGCTTGCTCACGTTCAACGATCCTCAGTGGTCTGATCGCGAGATCGGATGGCTTAGATCGCGCTTCACCCGCTGTAGCCCGCCCGCCTGGCACGTCCGATTGTGCGTCCGCGTCGCGCGTTCAATCGCGCGTCGGCGCTATCGGGAGCGTGCGGCCGTCCGATCTCCATCTGACGCTCCACGCGCCTCAATTGATCGCGCCCTCCAGCCCCTCGCCGCGGATCAAACCCGCGCCCGGCGCTCGCGAAAGCACGCTCGACCGCTGTGCTATAGGGCGCGGATGGTCGAGTGGACGCTTTTAAGCGCGAGCGACCACAACCGTTGGATTAAGATCCGACGGCGGAGAGCGATCGGGTGCGGGGCCTTCACAAAATGCAAGCTGCCGTTTGGGTGGCTGAGATGGCGCCACGTGGTGCCATCTTGGCCGTCCATCTTCTGGAAGTTGTAGATGGTGCCACGGATGTCGGATTGACTCGATTTTTGTGTCATTGGGTTGCGATCATCGATCCGAATTCATCCGTGCAGTCGGATTTGTCATCTGAAGTGTGGATTTTCACCATCCTGGCCCTTGATCTTCTAGGGTTCCTCGGTCACTATCTGATGCTACGGATGTCTGATTAGGGCGATCTTGGAGTCGTTGAACTCCAATCGTCGCCCTGATCACATCCATATGGTTGGATCTTTGATCCGAGGCCCCGATAAAATGTTTGCCCTGTCCAAGCACATAAAAGGAGACAATTAACCTCCATTTTATTCAAACTACTCTAAATTCAAGATGATGCATGTTATGCAATATTTATATCATGAAATGCAATCCTATGCTTAAGAACATGCATAAATAGACATTTTAAGTAGTGTAAATGTGTTTACATCATACCCCCATGCCTATCTTTTGCTAGTCCCTAGCAAAAACTATATGCTATTTATAAAAGAATTAGGTTGGATTATTTGGACCTGAGTTATTTTCAATCATTAAGAAATTGTCTACTTAGGAACTGAACTTTCAAAGACACAACAGTGCCTGAGTATCGGCCAAAATGCAGACCGCCTCAAGCCCTCGCCTTATTCAAAGAAAAATTTCTTTTTCTCTTTTTACTCTTTTCTTATTTTTTTTGGATTTTCAAATTTTAGGATTTAAGAGTGGCTTTCTACGGCCATTCAACTCACCCAAGATTTGATGAGAACCCTAAGTTTTAAGCATCTTATTGTGATTGTGATAGACTCGTTGACCGGCAGTTAGAATGGACTTCGGATTTCTATGCCTCTAGGTGACCTCAAAAAGAATTCTGCCTAAAGGTGTATCTTTACAACTGGTAGCTTTCTTCCTACTTTTATTTTTTAACGGGCTCAACACAAGGGTGAATCCAGTGTATATCTCCCCGGTTTATTCTACTTCTCCGCTTCTTCTTAAGTGCTTTGGGAATTTTTAGTGCATTTTCTGAGTTGGGTTCTGGACAACTGGTCGATGAGCTGTTACCACCGACAACTTGCTAGCCATACTCGTGCGGCGAAGTGTGGCTTATTTCTTTTTGTTCTTTTCTCCTTTTCCTTTGATTTTGATTTTTTTTTCTTTTTTTTTTAAGTAGGTGGCTTCCCTGGTCTAAGATTTACCTAAAGGCAGCAAAAAGCGAAAGGTCCAGTGACTGGGCTCTGGACAACCTACCTATGGGCTGTTACCCACGATAACTTGCCAGCCATATCACCCTACAAAGTTCATTAGCTACCCAATTTTCGTTAAAATCACCGAACAACGAGTCAGTGCAAAGAAAGTGTGTAGATGCTTAAGACTCAAAATTCCCTCAAATCAGAGGGCGGGTTGATAAGTCGTGTACTTATCACCCAAACTTTATTTACTCCAATTAAAATAAAATTCAAGTTGGCGAGAACTCGAAAAACAAATCCACATTTTAATGGATACACGGGCTGATTAAGTTCAAAGACCTGAAGGGTCTTTGTGTTCAGATCTTAATGTAGTATTTCTTAAGATTGAAAATTTTCCTAAACCCAAATTCTCTTTCCTAATTCTATTTTTTTTTTTATTAAAGAAAATAAAACAAATCTACGGAGCTGACGAATGAATTCAGAGATAAATATCCACCCCCCCATGACTATCTAATGCAATGTCCTCATTGTATTAAAAAGACATAAAATAGAGTGGAAAAGCGTAGAAAGCACCTGAATTGCGTGAATATCAGGTCCGCTCCGAGATGAAAACGAAAAAGAACTGTATATGTGCTGAGTTTAGTGCCTTCAGCTAGGCACACTATACAAAGAAAAGAAATGAAAAATTCACAAGTGCAGGTCAGAATTAGAATAAACAGAAGAATCTTCCGACCTGTCAACAGAGGTCCACAGATGTGGACCAAATTTTGGTGCAGACCCATCCCCCATAATCGAGAATATCTTAGGTTCTGGATAAAAATTACCCAAAACCTAAAATCAGAATGCAAGCGGGGTCGGGCCTGCGATTTATGAGGATGCAACCCAAGACCAAAAAGTCAGGTTACAGAGAATTGAAGCTCAGAAGGATAATCGTTGAATGTGTGCTTGAGTTGAACATCCTCGAAACAAATGTCGTAAGGCTTCTGATTTGATGGTTTCAGCTTAAAAGGAACCCTTCGACTCAAACTTCCATTTCCTCCAAAGTTAACTTCCCAGATCATAACCTCCCAGCTCCTATCCTCCTCATTTAGCGTATCAAATTCCAGGACCTCTTGTATATTCATCACACCATTTGAAATCTCCAAGTCTAAATGATGTGGCAGAATCAAAATTGACTTGGGTCTAATTATCTCAGAATTAGAATCATCAATAAGCTCAACAGGGTGTAACTGATAATCAGGGCATTGAATTGATTCCTCCAGAAAATGCGATTCTGGATCCGTATCGTGTGCCCTAATAAGATCAGTTTCCTCAGTTATTGGGCTATCAAATGATCTATCAGATTCCTCAGGCCCAATCGTCTCACAGAAATCATGTTCAGAAAACTCGCGTGAGACTTCGCAACTTGAATCTTCACCATCAAAGAAATCAGGATCCGTATCAATGTATGTCCCAAAATCAGTTGTCACTTTGTGTTCCCAAGAGACATACATTTTCTTGTAACCAGGCTCAGGGATCTCAGGTGAAGAAATCAGATCATCTTTAATTGGTTGCTTTAATTCAATTTGGTCATAACACGTGTCTCCCCCAACAGGTGCCTGAGTGGGTTCTGTCATTGGCTTTCCTGAAGAGGGTTCATCCTGGGAATCATCCCAAGATTGAATCAAAGCAACCATGAATCTCATCCTCAATTTCTCTAATTTCTCGAGTAGAAACTCACCCGGGTTCTTATCCTTAACATCCTGGAGCCAATCTAACAAAGACTTGTTTAAATCATCAATCATCTAAATCAGGGGCTCCAATCTCTCAATGCAAGGTGTTGGCTGAACTTCTAAAGATTGAATGATATTTCTCAAGTTAGCCAGAACCTTATCTTGAACCTGGTTAACCTGAACCAAATGAGTTGGTTCAGGGTTGGGCAGGTTTGGGCTCAATGCAGGGGAATTAACGAATTGAGATTCGTTATACCCTTCCTGATAATAGGTCATTTCATATTGTTCAAAAGATGGTGATGACCTAAAGGCAGTGAAATTAGAGGATGGGTAAGGATCGGTGTATCCTTCTTGATTGTAGATCGTATTAGGTTGTTCATGAAAGGAGGACGATCTATAATCGATGTAGCTCTGAGAAGGATAGAAATCAGAATCAAAGTGTTCATGGTTAGACCCTAAACACAGGGGCCCGGAATTGTATCCCCAAGCCGAATTATTCCAACTAACAAATGGTTGATTACAATACGAGTCGGGATAATCGTCATGTTGAGGATAATTCACAACAGGAGTGAAAGAGCGGGAATGCGTGAAATATGTGGAAGGATTCATGAGACATGGGAGGAAGAAAGGTGCCCTACAATACAAACAATCAAACCTATCCTTAAGTGGGTTAGCCTACAGAACTACAGACTCCCAAAACCCGTCTTGAGATAAAGGAATGATTTGATCTACTTCTGTCTGTTCAATCCAACCAGTTAGAAGGAGGGACTGGGGAGAAGGTTCTTCCCTCGGCTTGCGCCTCCTGTTCCTAGTGTACCCCCCAGCCACGATCGTTTGACTCTACTCCCCTAGCTAGACATCAGATTGAACAGTAGAAACAGACTAATTGAAAATAATCTCGTTCTGAGTTCTGAAGAGCGAGTCCAATCCTTAAGGCCAACGTCTACTCTGTTTTATTTAGGACTAGGTTTGAATGTGCTTTGGAATGTGATGGGCCCTTTAAATGGGTTGTGCCCATAATGATTGATTGATTTCTGTGTGTGTGCACAACCAGTGGTTTTCAAGCAAGATTATTTTTGATGTGGTGAATTTTAAGGTTCAAATCTTGCTTAGTAGCTTTTAGGATTCAACTTCAGGTGTTTTCAAACAAGTTTCATTGGCACACTA
The DNA here is from genome assembly GCA_037157565.1 of Thalassia testudinum. Taxonomy (NCBI): domain Eukaryota; kingdom Viridiplantae; phylum Streptophyta; class Magnoliopsida; order Alismatales; family Hydrocharitaceae; genus Thalassia; species Thalassia testudinum. The sequence goes on along the minus strand of JAZHRO010000056.1, from coordinate 85,051,955 downwards.
GGTTTTGAAAGCACGGGTGAAGATGTTTTCCTTTAAAGCTTAAAAAGAATGTGGAGTGCCTGGTAAATCCCTAAGAGTTGAACCTAAGTGGCAGCTACTTGATGAGTTTATTTTATTTGAAGTGGTGTGGCCCAATCAACTCAAACAACTGGCCTGATGCACCACTTAATTAGGCACACAAATGATTACCTAATCTGATTTCTACTCAATTATGTGTTTGGATGTGTGTATCGGCTCCTAAGATCGGTTTACCGGTTGAGTTAGAAAATCAGATGAGGTTGTGTACCTCTGTGAGCTTTTTTCAATTTTTTTTAATGTGGGGGTTGGGGTGAGTATGGGTGTCAAACAACAAACAATCTGACCTTAGAGTTTATAAGAGCACCTAGGTTGATTGATGTTTGAATTATTATGTTGTGGAATGAAATCTAATGGGTGGGAGGTGGGGGATAACTTACAGAACCTTCCACAGCACTTTACTCCAATCTACCGCTTTTTCCTGTCTCAAAAGAGTACCTGCAATTACAATAAGAAAGGAGAAAAGTTGGTAAATGATTTGTAAGTTACAAAACACGAAGAGAAATCAAAGAGCGTTGCCTCCCCGGCAACGGTGCCAAAATGTTGAACGTTGCGAACCTACGCTAACGTGTTCAGTTTTGAAAAACCTGTCGTTGTAGTTCGAAAGCGAAGAATTCGTGTTCAACAAATAAAATTTATACCGAAATTAAAATTCTGTGTCGAACACAGGGAGGCGGACGCTTGATTTAAAAAAAACTTCGCGTTTCGAAGTAATTCAATTTAAACTATCTAATTATTTACAATAAATAGAAGAGAGAGAGGGTAAAAGAGAGGGGTAAGAGAGAGAGAGTATTATACATGAAAATCAAAATGAGATGTAGAATAAACAAAGAATTTCTCATTGAGGAGATTGTTCATTACAACTAGAAAGCATAAAACAATTACACTAGAAAGAGGTAAATTTACTCTAGAAAGCATTAAAAGAATGGAGGGAGAAATGTCCTCCTCGACAATCGCTTGGAGGACGAGAGAACTACTCTAGAAAGCAATAAATCTATACTAGAAAGCGGTTAAAAGAATAGGGAGAGAGAAATCCTCCTCGACGGTCGCTTGGAGGATGAGCCAGACGGGACGATGCCTGGACGAAGGAGGACGAAGTGGGACGAAGGAGGATGAAGCAGAAGAACAGGAACGGAGCAGCACACCGTCGTCGTCGCGGGATACAATTCCAAAGGGGGACGAAAATTTGGACTTTATCTCGCGAGAAGCATCCCGGGTGTGGGACAAGCTTCTCTTGAGCTTTGGAGGGGTAGAGAGGAGAAGGAAGGGATGAGAATTTCGTATGGAGGGGGTCTCCTTTTATAGTTGCAAGGAGTGGGGGCAAAATGGACATTACAACTTCAAAATAATAAATGAGGGGTCTTTAGTGACGGATAAAACCGTCGCTAAAGCCCCCAACGTGGGCGTAGCTTCCGCGCCCACGCACGCCCGTTCAGCTGCCCGCGCACGTAACGCTTGCGCACGTTCAACGATCCTCAGCCGTCCGATCGCGAGATCGGATGGCTTAGATCGCGCTTCACCCGCTGCAGCCTGCCCGCCTGGCGCATCTGATTGTGCGTCCACGCCGCATGTTCAATCGCGCGTCGGCGCTATCGGGTGCGCACGGTCGTCCGATCTCCATCTGACGCTCCACGCGTCTCAATTGATCACGCCCTCCAGCCCCTCGCCGCGGATCAAACCCGCGCCCGACTCTCGCGAAAGCGCGCTCAACCGCTACGCTATGGGGCGCGGATGGTCGAGCGGACGCTTTTAAGCGCGAGCGACCACAGCCGTTGGATTAAGATTCGACGGCGGAGAGCGATCGGGCACGGGCCTTCACAAAATGCAAGCGGCTGTTTGGGCGGCTGAGATGGTGCCACGTGGTGCCATCTTGGCCGTCCATCTTCTGGAAGTTGTAGATGGTGCCACGGATGTTGGATTGACTCGATTTTTATGTCGTTGGGCTGCGATCGTCGATCCGAATTCATCCGTGCGGTCGGATTTGTCATCTGAAGTGCGAATTTTCACCGTCCTGGCCCTTGATCTTCTAGGGTTCCTCGGTCACTATCTGATGCTACGGATGTCTGATTAGGGTGATCTTGGAGTCGTTGAACTCCAATCGTCGCCCAGATGACATCCATATAGTTGGATCTTTGATCCGAGGCCCCGATAAAATGTTTTCCCTGTCCAAGCACATAAAAGGAGACAATTAACCTCCATTTTATTCAAACTACTCTAAATGCAAGATGATGCATGTTATGCAATATTTATATCATGAAATGCAATCCTATGCTTAAGAACATGATAAATAGACATTTTAAGTAGTGTAAATGTGTTTACATCACCCATTGATTGTGCACTTCACTTTTGAAATCAATTTTAAGGGCAACACCCTGCTAATGCCCATCATATTCCATAAGCACTGCAAGCCTAAGCCTAAAATTGAGTAGATGTGCCCTAGGTAGGACTAATCTGCTTGGTAACTGTTCGACCATGAGATGCAATGAAAATTAGCTCCATCATTATAGTGTGAATCGCGATGAAACAAATAATATTTATAAAGATTTCGGTGAGTACCGAGTCGTTCATAGGGAGGAAAAACATGATTTTTATGCGAAAGTTTTTTAGAAAGTCATTCTAAACAAATATTTATATATGTATATATAGACATTAGATATCTAGAAAATCAAAATTTTATTGCTATTTGGAAACATTTTTTAAACTAGAAATCGCTATGCTAAAGAGTAGATAGAGAAATAGAGAGAAAGAGATAGAGTGATAGAGATAGCAGATGATGACGATGCCGCTTGTGGGATTCTTGTGTGAAGTGCGGTAGCACTTCAGATCTAGAGCGTCGGGACGAATGCTAGAGAAGAGTTGTAGAGAGAGAGAGAGGCTGGAGTTGTATATGGTTGGAGTTGCCTTCAACTGAGGGGCCTTGGGTCACTTTTTATAGCTTTAATGAGAGGCAAAGTGGGCATTTTAGCCCTCCAACTCATGCAACAACTCAAGTTTGATCAGATCTATCGATCGAGAGATTAACGGCTCTGATCGCACCTCAATCCAATCTCTAACGCACTTTCAAAGCACGGATGCATTCTGGTGGCACCATCGCGTGCTCCTCTCCACTTGCCTCGCGCCTGCCTCAGGCGTGCTCAATTCAACTCACGCGTTAACGCTCTCAACCGTCCGATCTCAAGATCGGATGGCTTAACTCACGTGTCACATTGCCTTCGTTTGGGCTCGTGGATTGGGGCATTAGCGCACACATTAGATGCATGTGTGCATCGAGTGGTCCTCGTTGTGCCACGCGTTCACCTCCATGCCCTCCGTTTATCATCAAACGGTTCAATTCCTTCGAGTGCTACTGCCTCTTCCAATTTTACCCTTCGTGCGGCTTAAATGTGTGCCTCACATTCTGGTGAGGAGGTTATGACCAATGCACTGCAGCTACATTTGAGTCGCATTTTTGGTTTTGTGCTCAGACACTCTCAACTGTTGGATGGAGATCCAACGGCTGAGATCTCCTCTTCGCTGATGAGGGCATGGGATAGAACGAGCGACGTGGCATGCTTGTGGCCGTTGGATGACTATCTGATGAGAACCTCATCATGAGCCATAACTAGCTCATTTTGACCCAATACAAAGGATAAAAGCTCCTACATAACTCAAGGAAAGGCTTAACTCAGAGAATTCCGAGTTTAAGGAAAAAAATAAGTCATAAGGGGTAAAAATGCAATTTTACCAGTATAATCTGCATACAGGGTAATTCAGGGTCCAAACATAGGTCAAAGCAACTTAATAAGAATAAAAGTGGGATGAGATGATCTAGCAAGGGCTACAGCAATTCCAAGGAACTAAATAATAATCTGTAACCCTAAAACAAACCCACTTCAATTCACGAGGTTCAAGGCAAAGCAAAAATGGAATAAACCCTCTAAAATTCATAGAAAAATAATCTCTAGGGTTTAGAACCTTCAATTTGACCATAGGAACCCATCTTGACCTACATTGAGAACCATACCCAATTAATAACTTAATTTGGGTTTTTGCGTAAATTGACCAGTCAAACAAGGTTTAATCTAGAAATAAAATTCACCATCAGATTCCTTAGGTCCTAATTAGTCATGTATAAAAACTTGAGCCTAAGAAGAAACCTTCTTGACCAACTTTACACTTTGGTCCTCATATATTTACTTTTTGGCCCTCAACTTTTGAACCCTCGCATTTTGGCCCCTAACTCTCCTTCGTTCTTTGCGTTCAGGTCCCCCCTGCAAAACCTGCCAGCACCATGCTCCGGTGACCTTGCGCGGAGCATGGCGCCGCGCAGGGTGAGGGGGAGAGCCTGGCAAGTAAACCGGGGGTGCCCTGCGTCGTCAGCCGTCGCAGGGACACCCACCTGGTCGCTGTAACCCACCATACCGGCCGTGCGAACGCACGGACGGTATGGGTTTCCATCTCCGGCGTCCTCCGACGAGGGAGACACGTCGTCTCCCTCCGCCTTCCTCCCTGATTCGGTCCCTATAAATACCCCCGTCGCTCCACCGTTCTTCCCAGCTCGGATTTGACGGAGATACCCCCTCAATTCCTCTCTTCCCACTCCGACAGATGCCCTCCTTGCTCCGGCGGCCTCTCCTCCTCCTCCTTGTCGCCCTGCCGCACTACCAGCTGCAGGGTTGCCGTCCCTCGCTCTTCCCGCGCCACGCCGCACCCAGCTGGCGCCTCTCCGGCCCTCTGCTCGCCGCCGCCCCTTCCCCTGGGCATCTTCTTCTCCGGCGACAGTCGATACGACTGTCGCCCTGCTCCGGCCCCTTTCGTCTCCGTAGCTAGGTCAGAACTTCTCCCCATCTCCCCCTCTTTCTTTTCCTCACTGTCTTTTATTTGATTAAACCCTCGACCGCTCCTGTCCACCGTCACCCCCTTCGTCTCCGGCCAAACTTCGGCGAGACCCCCCCATCACTCCACAGCCCCACACGCCTCGCCGACCCTCACAGAATCTCCGCCTCCTCACCCTGATCAACCTCCGTCCTTTCACGTCCCGCCACTCGCCCTCTGCAGACCCCCCGAACAAACCCACTTCTCCACCCGCAGTTTGACCTAGGCCGACCCTCACGCTCCGCCCCGCCGCCTGCCAGACCCCCCACCACCTTCGTCGTGCCACGGCGAAGGTTCTCCGCGTATCTGATTAGGCCGAGAGGCCGTTCCTCTGTGTACAGGTGTCTCGACCGCCGTCGCCATTGCTGCGTGGAAGGAGCACCTTCAACCTGCAGCTCCAGGTGCGCTTCGCCCAGGCCTGACTCCCAGGCTGTGCGGGGCGCCTCCGCGAAGAGTCCCAGGCTCGCAGCTGGGGTGAAGGCCTCGCGTGAAGCCGCGATTGCCCGCTGCTTTCTCCGTTGCGGGCGCTCAATTAGGGTGGGACATTTAGTCCCACCTCGGAGAGCCACTGAGGCGAACGGGCGCTTAAAGGCAAAAAGTGCCTTAAGCTGTTCGCCTCAGTTCACGGGGTGAGGTCCCCTTCACCCGCCCGGTTACCCGGTCTCGTCCGCGCTCACACCCCGCGGACCTGACCCGACCCGACTTAGACTGACCTGCACTCCTCGCCCACCACGCACGCCGGTGGGCCAGGACCCGGGCGCGACCCGCGTACCCGATTACCCGGATGCTCTGGGAGAGCCTTCCGAAGAGCGAATTCAGAGAAAGAGAGACGCGGGGGTGGGGGAGGGTAGAGTAGGTTTTGCCCTCTGACGTAAACTCTGAAGTGTGCAGGCACAGGTGAAGAAGAAGGACCGCGGAAGAAGAAGAAAGCTAAGGGAGACACTGTAGCAACAAGCGGTTTAAGTCGTCTGATTGGAAAATCAGACGACGTCCTGAAGGGAAAAGAAGAAAGAAGGAGAGACGACGTCCTGACAGGAAAAAGAAAAGAAGAAAGAAGAAGATCTGAAGAATAAGAGAACAAGGAAGAACAACAGAAGAAGAAGAGGACCACAAGGAGATAAACACAGAAGAAGAACAGGAAGAACAAAAGCTAAAGAGAGAAAGAGACAAAGAGAAAGAAAGAAGAAAAGAAGAAGAACTCAAACTTTCATCTCTCTCCCTCTCTCTCTCTCTCTTTATTTTTTTTGTAATAGAACATGTATATCTCTAGAATACAACTTGCTTCCTGAGTTCGACCTCGGGAACTCTTTTATTTTCCGAGTAAAAAAATTTTATATATTTGAAATGATGGCAATAACTGGCTATACTACAACGCTATAACAATAAAACCCGGTTATCTCTCGAAGCCAACGTTCCACTATCCAATAGCCCACAAGGCATGGGAAGAGTGCTTTAGTGATTGGGGCATGACGAGGGGAGGCTATGGTGGCATCACGTGGTTCCATCGTGGCCGTCCATCTTCCATGCTTTATAGACGATGCTGTAGGCCTCCGATTGAGATAATTTTTGCACCATTGGCCTGTGATCGCTGATCTGGATCCATCCATGTGGTTGGATTTGGCATCTGAGGTCTGAATTTCTATCTTGTTGCTCCTTGGCCTCCGATCTTCTATGGGCTGCATGTGATGCTATGGATGTTTGATCAAGACGATTCCGGAAGTGTTGTACTCCCGTGATCGTCCTGATCAGATTTGTACGGTCTGATCTATCATTTGCAGCCTCGGATCATCTGCAATCAATATCATCTCTCTTTTAGAGCATAAAATGGTAATATTATCTCTAAGGCTACTAAACTAACTATTATGCAAATTATGATTCTTATGTATGCATTGTTCCTAAGTTATGCTAGAATCTAACTTAATCCAGGTAGATTAGGTCGTAGGATTGTTGTGCAATCACACCCCCATGCCTAAATCTTGCTAGTCCCTAGCAAATGCAAGACTAAATGCAAAATGGTCCTACATGACTGATTTCTATCAAGAGTTCAACTAAAGATTTATTTCTTTTGTTTTCATCCAAAACTTTAGAAATCCAGACAGTCATAAAAGTGTATTGTTGTAGCCTATGCAACGAATCCAAGCGAAAAGCCAATCCACATCTAAAGCTTGTACTTGACCCTTAGTAAAATTCTATCGGGATAAACAAACTTCTTCCCTTGGGATTATAAAGTAATCTGTAAATTTAGCCCCAGCTTTTTGGCTTAGGTAAAAGATATTTTGAGTCAAGTTGATTTGTATTTGGTGGCTCACACTCATCTGGTGCTACACATAGACTAGTACTACAGAACCTAGATTTCCAGACTTATCGAATAAATTAACTCAAAGAGAGGTGGAGAAACTATGCTCTCTTTAGTTCCTTTGTACTCATTCTCTCTCTTTCTTTTTTTATTTCTTTCTTTTTCTTCCTCTTTTTTTTATTTATTTCTTCCAACACAACGAAATGTAGCACTCATGCACTTTTTTATTCATGAGGCATTATTTAGGATTGAGGGTGTTCAAGAGGATATCGAGTGGCTTATTTGGTGGAAGTGCCTACTTTCAGCATAGGGAAAAGAATGGATGGGATAGTGTATTTTTGACCTTGACATTAAAACCCTCTTTTAGCCGAGGATTCCATAAAGGACGGTCGTAACCATCCACCTTAGTCCTAGTTTTATCAGAACCCACTCTCTGCATACTTGCCTTATTTGGTGGCTCTAAAAAATTCACACAAAGAATTTATACGCAAGAACCGAGAGCGAAAACTATGCCTAACGCCAAGTATCATTATCCAATTACCTAGAATATACTAGCTTTAGAGCACTAGTAGACTCTCAACTATCACCTCACACTTATTTTGGTGGATCTATTAGAAGATGGCTTGCTTGACTTCCTAATTACTATCCAAGGGTTCAGGAGAAGAAGCATTGCTTCTTCTTGACAAACTAAAGATGTTTATCGGTCTTCACAGAAGATCCATTACAAATTCTACGTGTAAGTGTGAAATTGTACTGGATTCTAAATTCAGGAATCAAGTTAAGAATAAATCCCTAATAAAACCTTCTTGATAAAAATTCTTTATGCAATTTTTATTTTCTGACATAAAAATAAGACAAGCAATGTCCACCCCCCCATGTCTATTCATTACAATGTCCTCATTGAAATGTATGCAAGAAAATCAAAAAGTAACAAGCAAGAGGAGGGGATATCACCTGGCTGAGTTTGTTATTCCAGGTCAACTTGGATGTTGTTAGCCGCTCTGAAATGGGTTTTAAAATCAATGCGTGTAGTATAGGTTGAATCAGTTCAAAATACAAGTAAAATTTATAGCTCGAATATCAAAAATGAAGTCCGAGGTTGAACACATGGAGCAATTGGACAAAATGCTTCTCAAGATTGCAATTCAACATAAATATATAAGCAATAGAATTCCAAGCAAATATGATTGAAAGTGTATGTTAAATAATGCAAAAGAATGGGGTAAAATGGTGATTTGAATCACCAATTACCCCTCACAATTATATCAAACATTTCAACAGTACTAATCAATTAAATGCCACGTAGGATAAGTGCATAATACACTTTAAATGAAGCTCAGACGTCTATTTAGCCCATCAGACAGCTTATCCTGCTCAAGGTATTTCTCTTCTTCTTCCTTTTCAGCTCCTTTCTTCTCTTTCTGGCTATGTCTTCTTCTTCTTTCTCTGCTCTGTCTATGCCTTCTTCTTTCTCTTCTGCTCAGTCTTTCTCTCCTTCCTTCTTCACGCGTAAGGGGGAGGTTCCTTAAAGGGCTAAGTGTCGGCCATTGGTCCTGAGAGCAAAACCCCCTACCCCCGATCTCTTTCCTCTCCTTCTCTCTCTGGGATCCGCCCTTTCAAGGCCTCAGGTTATCGGGTATTCAGATAGAGTGCACCTAGGACCAGGGCTGCCTGCCGTAAGTGGCAGTTGAGGAGTGCTTGGTTAGGTGGGTAATTGGATCAGCTAGACCCACGTGTAAGGTATCGCGGGCGAGTCACGTGAGGGACGTAGGGACCTCACCCCCTATGACTTGAGGCGATAAACCTATGAGACAAATTCAATTTATGTGGGTGCAGGCACTCTTCAACTTCCGAGGTAGGACTATCCCATCGCCTTCTTCTGCGTGTAGCTGCAATGGGTTGCCTTCACAGAATTGGAGTAGCAGTAGCAGGTGTTGGTGCCAATTGAAGACCAAGAGTTCTACCTGGAACCTCTCCGCACAACCTGAACGTATCACCTAGAGCTTGCGTGGCTAGAGAAGGCTTCAAGCTTCGCCCGAAGCTGCAGTAATGGCTGCGAGGGAGCGAAGACCTAAAAGTCAAAATACGGCCTCTCGACCTTGTTAAATAAGTTCAGGAGCTTCACCGTAGGGTGGCGAGTATGGTGGTGGGTGCGACGTGTCCTGAAGGTGGTTGTGGTGGCCAAACTATGTCAGAGTTGGTGCACGGAGGTGGGTGTGTTCGGTAGAGGGTTTGGAGGAGCAATCAACCTAACTATGTTGGGGCTTTTGCTCCTGGGGTCGAGGCGGAGGTATAGGGATGAACGGTGAGGGGTTTGGTGGTGTGTGGAGCGAGATGTGCCTCACTGGAGGAGTGGGCAGACGTGGAAGGGATGATGGTGAACGGGCGGTAGCGTGGTTGAAATTGAGTGTGGTTGGGATGAAAATGAAGTCGAGGAGTTAGGGGACTTATCTAGCTAGTTGGCAGACAATGGGGAGTAGAGGAGGTGCCGATTGCGGTATGGCCGACGTCGGGGAAGAAGGTGCTTTGGTAGAGGGGGACAGCGATGACGTCCGAGATAGAGGGGCACCCGCTGGTATGGCGCAATGCGGAGGAAGACAAGGAAGACATATCTGCCACCGGTATTGTGGTCAGACGAAGAATGAAGATGGAAGAGGTCACCGAAGCTTGAGGAGATTTTCGGTCGGACAAGGAGGAAGGAATTTGAGGGTGTTCTAGGCCAAAATCAAGCCTGGAATCTTTGGTTTGATCTGGGGGTCCTTTTATAGGCCTCTGGATGGCATTTTGGGCTTGGGAAGCTTCGCTGGAGATAGAAAATCCAAGATACCCTAATCTCTCATGCCTTCGCATGAGAGATTGGGAAGGTTTGAGTGGTTGGGTATTGGCTCAAAAGGGAATTCCCTGACGAACTTCCCTTTCAAATCTGAGAGGGATTCGTTAAAGAATCAAGGAGAACATGAGAAATTTAGGTCGTCGAAGTTTGTTGGAATAGGATTCATGGTGGCAGGAACCTATTTGAAGAAAATGATGATAAAGATAGGGGCCTTTTCGTAAGGATTTTGAAAGTTAAGGGCATATGTGTGATGTAAAAGAATCAAACAGTACTAAATTACAAACTAGGTCAAGCATGTCTCAGATTGGCCTCAAATTTTGGTACAAACCTGATTTAGACCTAAGGAATCCAATGGTGAAGTTAGATCTTGGTTTTGACCTAGTTTGACTGGGTAATTTATGAAAAAACCCAAATTAGGGAAAATGTCAATTTGAGACTATTTTGGGTCAAAACGAGTTTTGATAGTCAAATTGAAGGTACCAAACCCTAGAGAATATTTTTCTATGAATTTTAGAGGGCTTAGGTGAATTTTATCCTGACCAGAGCCTCAGTAAATTAAGCAGGTCTATTTTTAGGATTTCAGAAGTCATTTAATTATCAAAACACGCAGAAACCCTTTTTTGTCTGTATTGACCCACTTGTTGGATATTTAAGACCATTTGACCCTTATTTACCCCCTGGGAAAACCTGTGGTTGCTCTGCATTCAAGATATGATGGTAAAATTACAATTTAACCCTATTTTCTTTTCTCTCTCTCAGAATGATTATGTAATGAACTATGGCTATCTGATAGTTATGTAGGAGCATTTAATAACTTAATCTGATCAAATTGATCTAGTTATGGCTCATGATGGTGTTCCCATCATACCCCCATGCGTAGCTTTTGCTAGTCCCTTAGGAAAATCTTATGGAATTAACTTAGATTCTAGACCATGCCCTTTTATGTTCAGATTTCTGCTGTATGCTTTTTTTGTAGATTAGGTTAGAATACAAATAGTAGGCCTAGAGGTACTCAAGTACCAAACAAGATCTGGACCTGACCAACTCTAGCCTCAGTCCGCCACAAAGGTTTCTAAGGCCTACAGGAACTAACTTAAGATTTTTTGAACTCCGCGGTTAAAGCACCTATGCTTAAAACATATTTAGTCTCGGTTCAGGGTGCAGTGCATTTTTGTAAGAGAGAGATAGAAGAATTTTTTTATTTTTGGAGAGTTTTCTCTCTCTTTTCTTTTTTTTATTTGTAGCTTCGGATTGGCTTTACAACATGGTCTGTATCGGATTCCTAGCTCCCACCATCAATCCTCGCAGGGTCCCTGGCAATTGATGCATCGAGATAGCACTGCCCATGGCAAACCCCAGAACCCTGGCTTTCAAGATTTCAGGATAATCCTGCCCATGGTGTTCTATAGCTAAATCCAGACCCTGGCAATCGACATTTCGTGATAATGCTGCCTACGACACCTGAACTAGCACAGGGTGCTTACATGTCTTTGGTAGGATATTTAGATATCCTAGGAGACAAGCACTGAGGAGACGGTATGTTATTGCACATCTTTGAGGGAAATTTCCTACCTCTCCTTGCCAAGAACTCTTCCAAATCAACTTGTGTTAATCAACCGCTCCTAGTCTAGGTAGCTTTTTCAGAACAAATTTAATGCATTTGCGTGATTTTGATAATTAAGCACACTAAACCAGACTATGTGTGGATTAGGGTGCTTAGGTTATCGAGTCCTGTAAACCAGAAGTCAGTTAACGAGGCTAAATAATCCCTAAGCCTTAGACCTAATACTTTAGCTTCGCATTTTCCCCAACCTCTTGAGGACTATCCAGATCTTAATAAATACTTGAATTTTTAAGCTTGAAACACAACCCAAGAGGCCTAAGATCGGCATTCATACTAATCTCTTTTGTTTCTTAGCACTTTTATTTCTTTTATTTCTTTCTTTTGATTTGGTCTAGAACTAAGTAAATTCCTTAATCTTTTACTAATGACTATCTTTTTTTATTTCAAACTGTGCTCCTTTTTGACATTTATATTACCTCCCCTTTCTCTCCTCCAAAATGATATGCAATTAATTCTTAAAATTTTCTCCCCTTTCTCCACTTTTTTTTTTCAATTTTTTTTTGGTTTTTTTTTTGGAATATGTATTTTTTGATGAAACCCTTTCTTGTGACATGATTCTCACAGTGTTTTGCACTTTAATACCCCCATGCCTACTATTTGCAATGTCCTCATTGTAAATTAGGTGGGTTCGAATTCATCTTAGATCGTACATTAGAATAGGTTTAGGTGGGTGGACGGGTCAGGGTGACTATTGCAGATGATTCAAGCTCGAGTATGGGCACTAGGGGTGGAGTCGACTATTAAGGTGCAATATGAGTTCAGCATGGGATATGTCAAGAAGGGTTTCAGGTTTTTTTCAAAAAGATGACGGGTTGCTGATGGGAACACCATCATGAGCCCTAACTAGCTCATTTTGACCCAATGAAGAGAATAAATGCTCCCACATAACCAACTGAAGGTTATAATTCACTGCATAACCTTTCCGAGAGAAACATAAGAAACTAGGAGTAAAACTGCAATTTTAAAAATGCAGTACAACCAAGGGTTTTCTCAAGGGCTAAACAAAGGTCAAATAGTCTTAATAAGATAAAAAGTGGGATGGATTTGACAGAAAAGGGTTTGTGTGAGTTTTGTGAATTAAATGACTTCTTGAAACCCTAAAACAGACCTACTTGATTAACCAAGGTTTTGGTCAGGATAAAATTCACTTAAACCCTCTAAAATCATAGAAAAATATTCTCTAGGGTTTAGTACCTTCAATTAGGCCATTGGAACCCATCTTGACCTAGAATGGGGTCTCAGATAGATATTTACCCTAAACTGCATTTTTGCATAAATTTCCTAGTCAAACATGGTCAAACCCAAAATCCAACTTCACCTTTGGATTCCTTAGGTCCAAAAGAGGTTTGTACCAAGATTTGGACTTAGGAAGAATTCATCTTGACCTAGTTTGCAAAAAGGTCCAGTCTGATTACATTTATACCCCTATTCTCAAAAACCCTTACAAATAGCTTCCTAACTTCTTCATTGTCTTTACAAACAGATCCCTCCACCATTATAGCGGGGGAATCCTACTCCAGTGAGCTTTGAAAGGAGAATTCTCCCTGATTACTTAGAGGATCTCCTCCAAAATTGGAAGGGAGATTCTCTGAGAAAATCCCTCCAATCTGAACCCATCTTTGATCCATGATTCTTTCCCAATCTCTCATGCGAAGCTGTTAGGATACCCATATCTCTCATGTGAACGCATGAGAGATATGGGTATCCTAACAGCTTCCTTCTCCGGTGAGCCAAGCTTCCCAAGCCCTAACCGACCTTCAGAGCTCTATTTAAAGGAGCCCAGACGTCTTAGATCTCTCCACACTTGATTCGACCGCAAACACCCCTAATTCCTCTCTTCCCTTCACAGCTGTAGACTCCTCGACGTTCAGCGACATTCCTTGCTCCTCCTTGTCATCTGACCGCCCTACCTACGGCGGATTCCTCCTCCTTGACTTCGTCCGTGTCTCGTCGTACCAGCTGGCGCTTCTCTCCCTTCGTCCTAGCCAATCCCGCCTGACCGGAGCCGCTTTCGTCTCTGACATCGGCCACACCAGACCTGATGTTTCCGCTGGCCCCCTTTGTCCCTTGACCTTCCAGATAAGCTCCCTCTCCCCTCTATTTTCTTTGCCACCCTTTATCCTCCAAAATCAACCACTGTCGACCTCCATCACCTCCATCCCTTCCATCTCCGACCACCAACACCAGTGAGGCCACCCTACCTCCACAGGCCACCATAACCCTCTCCGACAAGTCCATGAGCTCCGCCTCACTCCACTGACCACTTCCCCTCACTCCACTCACCGCGCCACTTACTCAAACCACCCCTCAAACACACCCACACATTCGCACATAGTGTGCCCTAGGCATGCATGCACAAACACTACCACACCACACCAACACCCCTAGCATCTTCGCCGTGCTCCGGCGACCCTCTCTGAACATTTTGACTTGGCCGTGAGGCCGTTCTTGTGTTTTCATGGTTGTCACCTTTCCACTATTGTTGAGGAGCATGAAGCAAGCTTGAAGCCACGCCCAGGCCTTGCTGCTGCAGGTGCTGCTGTCCCAGGTGTGCGGAAGCCCCTCGCGCACGCACTCAGGCCTTCAATTGGAGACAAGAGACTCTACACTGCTGCTATTGCGAAGCTCACCCTACTGTAGGAATGCGAGGAAATGGTGGGACATTTAGTCCCACTTCGGAAGTGAACGAGCATCCGCACCTGCATAAAACGAAAAAGTGAAGTAGCCTTGTCGCCTCAGATCCATGGGGTGAGGTCCCACTCACCCAACCTGGTCTCGTCCGCGAACATGCCCCGCGGACCTGGCCTGATTTGACCTGATTGCACTCCTCGCCCACTACCACATGCCGGTGGGCCTGGTCCCAGGTATGCACCCGACTCGATTACCCGACTATCTATGTGGCACTGGGAGAGCGTATCCTAAGAGAGAAAGTGAGGAGAGCTGTGCACGAGTAGAGGTAGGTTTTGCTACAGGGTTCTTTGGCCAACACTTAGCCCCAGTCTGAAGAAGAAGAGGAGGCCAGGAGAAGAAGAAGGAAGAAGTCAAAGGAAGAAGAAGGGAAAAGAAGAAGAAGCTAGAAGCTGAAGAAGAAGAGAAGGCCAAAGCTAAAGGCAGAAGGCAAATGAAGAAGAAGAAAAACTGAAGCCAAATAGAGAGACAGAGAAGAGAAAGAGAAGAATCGAGAAGGCAAAGACAAAGGAAGTTAGAATAGAAGCCAAAGAAGAAGAAGGAAGGAGAAGACAGAGAAGAGAAGGAGAAAAGAAATTAGACACTTTAAGTCATCTGATTAAGGAATCAGACGACAGATTCTAATTTCCATTACATATACAATAAATTATTTGGTGATATTGTAGGAGTACTTGGTGATCTACATCACCATTTTACTCCCATATTTTTGCACTCTAATACTACTACTATTGCAATTTCTTTCAATTTAAGTTGTGATCTTGATTTCTAAATACTAATTGATCCCTGTGTTCGATCTCAGAAATCTTTTCGAGTAATAAAATTATATCTGTTTGAATGCTATTTCGGTTGTACTACAATGCAATACTTTTTAAAACCTGATTAAGCGACTCAAACATTTTGGCGCCGTTGCTGGGGAGCAATGGGCGATTTAGAATTCTTGATTACAATTCCTAATTTGGTACTAACTTGCTATATCTCATTTGTTATGGTCGTTTCAGGGAGAAGATTCAAAGAAGGACAGCTGCACATCAAACACACCAGGAGTGGGTAATTTCTGATTACTCTCTCTCTTAAGCCCCTCATTCTGAAATGGAAAAAAGGATAAAATCAATTAGGGCTACTTACTTTCTATTCTTAGCTAATTCTTCAAGTTGCCTGATTTGATTTCAACAAAAAAACTGATTTGTGCACCCATTTAAGGTAACTAGGGCTACCACATTCTTGTTTGAGCCCTAGATACCACATTTGGCAAATTAAATTAGACCAAAATTAGAGCCAAATTAAGGATTCCAATTTAGGATTTTAGAGACACACTTTCATAAGTAAGAATCAACTCTCCAAAATGATGTGTGCCTAAGCCGGTTGAAGTGATTTATTCAAGAAAACCCTAAAATTCAATCTCTCACTTGAATCCTGAAAGAAGGGACCTAAAACTTCTCAAAGGACAAATAGGTGAAGTTGACCCACCTTGTTGGGTCAACCAACCTTGAAATTAGGTCACTTTTTGCACTCAATACATCTAAAGTTCAAATGAAATCTTAAGCACCCTTGCTCTTTAATAAAATCGGTAGACTTAAGAGGTGAAGTCCCCATTCTAGTCTACCTAGAACATCAGTGACAAGAGAGATCGGGTGGGGAAACCCTGTAACCCGAGGGGGCACTCTACCATGTAGGGGTCTTTACGGGACTCTCCCTCTCTGGCTGGCTTAGTATTTCTTAGGTGGATGGCTTTCTGACTAAGGGGTATCATCCGCCCCGAACCTCTATAGTCATCCAAATTTCTTTGGTGTCTTGATTGGGTCCATCACATTCTATTCTCATCTAGACTATCAGTGCATGTTTGGTAGGAGGTCCTTAAGACCATCCTTGAGGGCTCCTTTAGTCATTCACTCCTGTCGAGGTTAGCCTTCGACTTCCGTGTTTGATGCGTAACTTTCACTTAACTCAATAATTAAGTTAATTTTACTTAATTAAGAGTAGAAAAAGTCACTAAGGTTAACTCGAAATTATGTCAGTTGTGTAGTATAGGGTCGAATTAACCTAACATTTTAGAAATTTTTACTGGTTGAGTCCAGGTCGTTCGCTAGGAGGTATAATTCTTTCAAATTCACCAATTATCTTTTATTTTTTTTATAAGTTTAGGAGGTATAACTAAGTTGATTTTAAGAACATGAATTTTGCCAAAATATTTAAACTATAATGAATATACAAAATTCCATATGAAAGATACATTTACTTAAATGATGTACTTTATTAACAAGTAAACATGTTAGTTTTCCAATTTTATTTCAAAAGAAATTAAGGCAAATATGAGTGGTTTTATTAAAACATGCCTTATTACAACATTTTAAAACAAAAAGTAATTAAAATGATGGAAGAAAAATAATTTCAATTCTTTATTTCTTCAGCCTCTTTCTTCTTCTCTCTTTCCTTTTTCTTTATTTTTATTCTCTCTCGAGCTCTTTTCTTACCTCTCCTCTTCTGATCTGTTCCTACCTTCTTCTTCTCTTCCCTTAGTCTTCTTCTTCTGTTGTTCCTTAGTAGTGCCTGTTCTCCTTTCTTTCCTTAGCCTTCAGCTTTTAGCCATCAGCTCCTCTTTCCCTAGGACCATCAGTTGAATCGGGTTTTTTTACTTTTTAACCAAAAATTATTTTATTTGCGACGAGATCCTTTCGAGGATACATAGCACCCTGAGACCAGGGTGGGACCAGACCCTACTCGATCCTCGCCTAATTTTAGTTAAGTTTGATTTCGATTTATTTCATTTGATTCATAGTTTCGAGCCAACCCGGCTCAATCGACCTCTAGGCCTTGCCCTCCTAGGGCACACTCGCTCATGCCCACTTAGGCGCAAACCCATAGGCACACAAGCTCGCACGCACATGCATATGCTCGGAAAGGTTCAAATACTCAGATCGGTAACCAGTGTGTCGAGCGCTGATGACTGAACGGCCTATGCAACAAATCACTTTTGTTCCCATGTGCACGCTCGTGAATTACCGATGTTGGACTATGTTCCCCCCTCCAGACCCAACTTCAACCGATCATAATTCCGTACTCAGAGCTCATTTCAAGTGATTTAAAGTTTGCTAGAAAGCTCTAAAGTTACTCTATAGGATTGCAGGGTCAATTTAAAGATAAGAGGATGTTTTCCTCTTCGATTTGAAGAGTGAAATCAAGGGGTACCAACAGGTAAAAATTCCTGGAAATTGAAATTAACTTCACAGAGTCCTCAGATGGACTTATCTCTCTTAACTAAAGGTCCGAACAAGTTCTACAGGTTATTCCGCATCTGCTAGAGTAAGTTCTAAGCTCTCAAGACCTTCAGGAATAGCATAGAAGCTCAAAGCTTCTCTGAAAGCTTCAGAGTTTAAATTTACAACCTAAAAATAGATGAACAGATACTTAAGAATGTTTCTAATTGATTTAAACAAATTCTAAGGGTTGTAATTGACTCAACTAGGTAGGATTTAGAATTAAAACTCATCAAAATATCACTGCTGATTGTTTAGGTTAAAAAATAACCCAAATTGACAGGATTTGAATTCTCACTAAATATCAAGTTTGAGCTCACTTAAGTCTCTTTCAAATAATTCAACTAGATTTTAGAATCCATTCTATCTCATCAATTCCTCAGCTCAAGCTCAGAACTCCATAATCAGACTTAGTTTGACTTTGAAGGCATAAAAATTTGACTTTTTGTTAAAAGCTTATCCACAGGTAATTAAAACCTCAAATCAAGTTCTTTCAACATCAGGAATTTGCTTAGCCTCTCAGATAGGTATTTTAACTAAAATTTCTAGGGCTACAAGCTTGCTGCCTGAGTTCCAAAATGACTTTGTTCGTCAGAGCAATCTAAGAGTTGTGACAGTAATTGGATCACAGAAATGAACCCAGGGATCAACAATAATGCTTCCAGACTTCTTAAACAGGACTAGAACCTATCTGTCACTCATCTTCAACTCAGCCAGAGTTGGAGAAGATGAAGACCTAACAACAACTCCAGACATTAAAATCTCAATTTAAATACCTCAGCACAGTCAGTGATCCTCAAATCATTGATCTGGAGCTTCTCAACAAATTCTAAAGGCTGAAGCTCAGGAATGGCTCGCCGGAGCTTGCTGGAGCTCCGGTGAGTCCAAAAAGTGTACAAACTGTGTACAGATTGTGAAATTATGCCATTTTTAATCTAAAAGGGTTCCTGAGGTTGCAAGGAACCTCAGAATCACATTTAATTCCTCATTATCTCTTTATATGTAAGATTTGACAGTGAATTTCATTTCTTAAAGGATCTGAGTGGTTAAAGCTCAGGACCTATTTTTGCACTCAATTAAATGGTTAAAACAAGTCAACAATTGTTTATATTCATAAATATATATTTAATTTAGGATTTGAACTACTCTTGAGCTGCCATTGACATCGAGCTCAGGAGCTTAATTAAAATTGGGCGTTTAATTTATATGTGGTAATTATACATATTATAGTGTCGATCAGGGTCCATAAGTGATCGATAGATGATGATAGACCCAGTGGAGGTGAATCTAAGCCCACTACTGTCGCCATGGACAGTGACAGTAGTCAGTGGAGGTGAAATTGATTTAGGTGATTAGGTGATCAATTAAGCGATTAAGTGTGATAGAAATGGTCATGGAAGATAAAGGAAGGTGGACAACGATTTCAAAAGATGAAATTTAGTCTCTGGCGAGCTCAAGGAGTTCGCCGGAGTCAGAGAAGATGACATTGAAATTCTAAAATTACATCTAATCTAACTACCTAAACTACCTACCTAACTATCCTACTCCTACTCCTACTTCTAATCTACTGTTACCTGGACGAAGGGGTCAATAGGGTTCCGCCGAAGTCTCATGGAGGATGACGAAATTAGAGGGTGAAAAAAAGAATCTCCGGCGGGTGGATTTGAGGTGAAGCAGAGGATTCCTTAGGTCGGCACCTGTGTCAGAGATGCGGCAGACCACGGTGGATCTCCTCGGCTGATCAGAATGGATGGAGGAAGTCGGAAAGTGAGATGGAAAGTCGTTGGAGTTGTAGACGAATAGCCTATTGGGTCGGCTCAGTGTTAAAAGAGGGAAGGGAGACAACTTGAGTGAAATTAGAGGGGTAAGGGGGTATTTATAGTGGTTGGTGGCGAAGAGAGTGGCAGCATCTGGCCAAAGAAGGAGCTTGAGGAGCTTAACCTCCGATGTCGTCTCCGACGACGGTGAGGTTATCTCCCACTGAAAATTTGGATTCCCGGTTAATCCAAACCGGTGGGTGAAGAGGAGGTGGTGAGCGCAAGTTGCAAGAGCTTGGACAAAGAAGAGTGATGTCGATAGGGTGGTGATCAAGCGGTGGCGTGACTCTCCATGACCAGTCGTTCATTCGGCTAAAGAAGAAGAAAAAGAAGAAGAAGGAAAAGGGACTCAAATGTAATAAAACTTAAGGACCTGTGTGAGAATTAAGGGCCTGATTGTAATAAATTTTAAGGACCAAAATGTAAACTCAGGTTTTGAAGGTTTATTTTAACTTAGATCTTTTTCAACTTTTTATATATGTTAGTAAATAATGTAAATATTATATTTTCACCTTGAATTTACATTTTGGCCTTTTTATATTAATTTATTAGATTAAGTAAAGTTACTTAAGTTATTATATACTTAGGTTTACATTAAGTTTAAGTTACTTATCTTATTAATTAAGGGAATGATTAATAAGATTTCGAGTCCAATTATTATCTAGATTATTAATATTGTTAATTAAATGATAAAATGCCATTTTTAACTTATTTTTAAGGTCCTTTACGAAATATCCCTTATTCTATAATTATCCCTTATATGTTCATAACCTTAGCTAATTAACTAGGAAGACTAGTTAATTAGGGGTAATTAGAGATCATGATGAGTGTCTCATCATACCCCCAAGCCAAAATTTTGCTAGTCCCTAGCAAAATTAACTAAGACTATGATGATTTAAAGAACTTGGGTTTAAATTATTATAAATAGTAACTATGTAGAGGAAAGCTTAGGTCATAAATTTTTAAGTTTAATATAAATGATTAATGTACAGAGCATATGTGAAAATATTCTTACTTAGACTTATACTTATAACATTTTCCAAAACACACTTAAAAATAATTTGTTAACAAGAATTTTACTCTGAATTAGAATTCTTCAAAAATTTCTTTAATCTTTGTAACTATTCTTTACTCAAATTAGAATACAAAGTGTTTTAAGAAAACAAAACTTAAGGATTGAGAATTAAATTTTAACTCAAAAACTTAATAGAATTAAGTTGATCCTTTGTTTATGATATTTGACTTTTATCAATATAAGTTTAAGCAAATTAACCAAATACTCATTATTAATCAAACTTAGAGTAGTAAAACTCTAATTCACTAACCTACAACACTAAAGAATAACTTCTAGACCTAGGATTCTGTCAATTCTTCTCCTTTAGGTTTTAACTTAAAACCTTCAAAACCCGATTTCTTAGGCTTCATTGCCTAATACCAAGGTTCAGTAGCTATGATTTTAAAACATCTGTGCTCAGTGAAGAGATTTGTCCTAAAGGCATCCGAAGTTACAAAAATCCAGATCTTAAGACATCAATTTCCAATCCCAATTATTCCAATTCAAGCCTTTGGCTTGGCCTTACTCAGGCTTGGTTGCTTTCTCCTCACCATTTTTCTATCCCAAGGTCAACACTTTTTGTGTATATCTCCCTGGTAGACCACTGGGTCTGTTATTCCTAATATTTTTTTCTCCATATTTTTTCTTCACTTTTTCTATAGGTTAGAACACCCATTTGTAGCGAGGTGTTCTTTTTATTTGATGGAAGGAAGGGTAGCATCCATTTGTATTGAGATGCTTTTATTTATTATGTGGAAAAACTGCATAAGCACCCTTTTATAACAAAGCACTTAACTGCAGGGTGTTTTATTTACTTTTCTTTTTCTTTTTCTTTTTCTTTTTCTTTTCCCCCCTTCCCATTTTTCTTACTAACTTTATTCTCCAAATCCTTTTTCTAGGTGAGTGGCACATCCTTCACCCTTTCAAGAACTGCCCTACAAAAATCCTTGGACTAAAGAGGATTCAGAACTGACCTCTTAACCTCTGTGTTTTCGCGGTCTCAGATGCCAACAAGACAATTCTATGTGTGAATTTAGATGTTTAGGTTACTTAGCTCTCAAACCAGAGCTTGGACAACAAAGCCCTTTACTCTTAAGTTCTTCAAATTCTTAGTTTCCTTCTATAGGATCCGTCAAGACAAAATTTACCAAGTCTAGTTATTATCTTTAGCCTGTAAGTTTTGTAAACTAAAATTCTACCAACTCTCTATTTAATTAACTCTGAATATCTGACCTTTTTTACTTAACTTTATGATAAAATCAAATTTTCAAAAAGCAAAAGGATTACTTAATCTATTTGATTAAAAAGTTATAGTTCAATTCCAACACTTAAGTTTAAATCTTAACACACTTAGTTTCTTAATTCAAGGTAAGAATAGAAAAATAAATCTTTAAAAGATTTAAAAATTCCTAATTTAAATAAAACCTTGTTTTAAAAATTTTAAACACAAAAGTGTGTTTCTACAAAATGTTTAAGTAAAATCTAATTAAGAATTGAATGCTCTTAAATATTCTATATACATTTTAAACTTCTAACCTAAAAGAAAATTAAGCTCTTAATTATAATATATATATACTCTTCCTCTTTTCTTCTTTATTAATAAATGTACCCCTCTTATTATTTTTATGAATTTTCATTTTCAAAATTTTGTATTTATATATTTTTATTTTTTTATATATATAAGATTTTTCAATTTTTATGATTTTTCAAAAATTTTTCAAATTTTGTGAAATTTTTTATTTTTTAAAATTTTTATCATTTTTGAAATTTATATTTTTTTTAAATTTCATGGATATTTAATTTTTATGTGTTTTTATTATTTAACCCACACTTAAAGTGAAAATTTCACTTCAACACCCCCTAAGTCAAAATTTTACAATGTCCTCATTGTAAGAAGGGTGAAAGGATATTACACTTCATTTAGTATAGGGTGATGGAAGGAGTCGAATAGAGGAGATTAAAAATCTCTGTGCGGATGATTTCGTTTCTGACCAAAGGTCAGAGTGATCAGTCGGACTAAATGAAGGTAATCAATATGATATGAAGTGAAATTTTAAATAAGTGTAGAAGAAAAATAAAAAAGATAAAAATAAGAAACAGTTATATACAAATGTGGTGGATGGATAGAAAAACCCTAGTGGAGCCTGTAACATTCTCCAACAAGACCCAAAGGATGTGATTCCAAGAAAGGTTTTAGACGTCGACCATTGACTTTGAAGGGTTGATCCTTGTTGGGTTCAGTGATTTCGACAGCTTCGTTGTCGAAGACTCTAACTACAATAAATGGTCCTTGCCATTTAGACCTAAGTTTACCAGGGAAGAGATTCAAATGGGCATCAAATAACAACACCTTCTGACCAAGTGCAAAGGATTTGTGGGAAATGAATTTGTCATGGAAGGCTTTAAGTTTCTCCTTATATAGCTTTGAACTTTCATAGGAATCATGACGTAATTCCTTGAGTTTGCTAAGGTGTAACCTACGATTTTCACCAACCTTCAAGAGGTCTAAATTACAGGCTTTAATCGCCCAATAGGCCTTGTGTTCAATTTCTATGGGAGTTTCCCGTAAACAAGTCTGTAGGGTGACATGCTTATTGGTGTTTTGTGGGCAGTCCTATAAGCCCACAAAGCCTCATCTAAACGGGAAGACCAATCCTTCCTATCGGGTCAGATTGTCATTTGAAGGATCTTTTTGATCTCCCGATTGGAGAACTCGGTTTGCCCATTGGTTTGGGGATGGTAAGGTGTAGAAATATGATGTGCAACACCATATTTTCTAAGTAAAGTTTTAAATTGGGCGTTAATAAAATGGGAACTGTCATCAGAAATAATAACACGAGGTACCCCAAAATGAGTGAAAATATGACTCTGTATAAAGGGAATGACAACTCGATGGTCATTTGTGCATGTGGGTATGGCTTCAATCCAACGAGTGACATAATCTATAGCAAGTAAAATATAATGGAAGCCAAAAGAGGACAAAAATGGACCCATAAAATCTATGCCCCAAATGTCAACGATTTCATAGACTAGAGTCGGGTTCAAAGGCATCATGTCTTTTTGAGACATGCCACCAAGTGTTTGGCAGCGACTACATGCCTTACAATAAGTTTGAGATTCAACAAATAACGTGGGCCAATAAAACCCGCATTGCAAAACTTTTGCAGCGGTCTTTCTACTAGAAAAGTGACCACCACAGGCCTGGTCATGACAAAAAGATAGGATAGAATCAATCTCAGAAGAGGTGACACAACGCCTGATGATTTGATCATTACAAAGTCTAAAAAGATATGGATCTTCCCAAAAATAGTATTTGGCTTCTACTTTGAGTCGTGATTTGCGATTCTCGTCCCAGTCTGGTTGGAATTGATGTGTAACCAAATAATTAACAATAGCTACATACCAAGGAAGATCTATGGACATAGTCAAAAGATGTTCATCAAGGAAGTGTTCTGTGATTGGTGGATATGATTCGATTATATTAGAAGGAAGACGGGAAAGATGATTTGCAACAACATTTTGCCTACCCGCCATATCACGAATTTCTAGGTCAAATTCTTGCTAAGGCAAGATCCATTTGATTAACCGAGGTTTCGTGTCCTTCTTAGATAGAAGGTGTCGGATAACTGAGTGATCAGAGTACACTATGATTTGAGATCCGAATATATAAGATCTAAACTTTTCTAACCCAAACACTATTGCTAGTAACTCTTTCTCTGTAACTGTATAATTCCTTTGTGTATCATTCAATGTTTTACTAGCATAGTAAATTACCATCGGATTCTTTTCAATTTTCTATCCTAAAATAACTCCTATTGCATAATCTGATGCATCACACATGGTTTCAAATGGTAAATCCCAATTAGGTGGTTGCAAAATTGGAGCCTGTGCAACTCTGTCTCTCAAAGTTTTAAATGCTAAAATACACTCCTCATTCATCTCAAAAATCGCATCCTTTGTGACGAGGTTTGTGAGTGGTCGGGCAATTTTTGAAAAATCAAGGATGAATCTTCTATAAAATCCCACATGCCTGAGAAATGATCTAATGCCTTTGATCAAGTCAGGGATTGAAAGATTTGCAATTTGATTGATCTTGGCTCGATCATCTTGGATACCCCGCTCAGATACGAGGTGACCAAGTACTATGCCCTCAGGAATCATAAAATGGTTCTTCTCCTAACTAAGGACAAGGTTTACTTCAATGCATCTTTTTAGAACCTTCGACAAACTATCCAAACAAATATCAAATGTTTCCTCGAAGATTGAAAAATCATCCATGAAAACCTCCATGTATTCACCTACCATTTTGGTAAAAATGGCTAACATGCAACGCTGAAAAGTCTCAGGTGCGTTGCAAAGCCCAAATGGCATTCTTCGAAAAGCAAAGGTTCCGAAGGGGCAGGTGAAAGTTGTTTTCTCTTGATCTTCAGGATAAATTGCAACTTGATTATATCTGGAGTAACCATCTAAAAAGTAGAAGAACCTAGTACTAGCTAATCTCTCAAGGATCTGATCAATGAATGGTAAAAGAAAATGGTCCTTCTTTGTAATAGAATTCAGTTTACGATAATCAAGACAAACCCGCCACGAATTCGCAATTCATGTGGGAATGGTTTCTCCAGATTCAGTTTTGATTATGGTGAGTCCTTCCTTTTTGGGTACCACTTGAATTGGACTCACCCAAGGGCTATCAGATATAGGATAGATGATATCAGCATCAAGCCACTTGATTATTTCTTTCTTAACGACCTCCTTTAGATTAGGGTTTAGGCAACTTTGAGCTTCTCTTGAAAATCGTGCCCCATCTTCAATATAGATGCGATGAGTACAAAAATTGGGGCTAATCCCAGTGAGATCATGTAAAGTCCACCCAATTGCCTTTTGTGATCTCGAAGAACTTTGATCAATTTGGATTCTTGTGATTCAGATAGATGAGAATTGATTATTACAGGATATGTTTGATTAGATTCGAGATATACATATTTAAGATTATCAGGAAATGGTTTCAATTCAAACATAGGAGTTGAATCAAAAGCAGGATTTGGGGTGGGATTTTCAATTGTAAACAGTGATTTAGATTCAGAGTCAAATTCGGGATTGAGTAGAGATTCCAATAACATTTCATTGCTTTTAGGGTATGGGATATCAAAAGATGTGTTTTCTAGTTCTAGAGAACTAATGTCATCCTCAAAAACTTCTATTGATTTTATTTCCTCAATCCATTCACAATCAAATCCACTAGAAGCTCTAAATATATCTAACTTAATTGTCTTCTCCTCAAATTTCAATTCAATCTTTCCTGATTCGCAATCAATGTTGGCTTTTGCAGTAGCCAAAAATGGTCTCCCTAAGATAATTAGGGTGTGGCTAATGTATTCGGGTACTTCCATATCAAGAACAATAAAATCTATAGGGAAGTAAAAATCCTGAACTCTTACAATAACATCCTCCAACATTCCTTTTGGTGACTTAATAGATCTATCAGCTAATTGTAAAGTCACATTGGTAGACTTAAGGTTTTCTATTATAAAGTGTTTTACCAAAGAGAAAGGAATGAGGTTAATAGAAGCTCCTAAATCTAGGACTCTATCAAAACACTAACCCCCAATTATATAGGAAATAAATGGAGATCCTAGGTCTTTCTCTTTTAAAGGAAGCGTACTTGAAATAATAGAGCTCACATGCTCTGAAAGTACAACAGTGCTTCCTTTCTTTGACTTACACTTAGGAGTACACAATTCTTTAAGAAATCTTGCGTAAGTTGGAATGTGTTTGATAGCATCTAGGAGTGGGATATTAATATGTACCTGTTCAAAAATCTTAATCAAATCTTCATCTAATGTAACAGGTTGTTTTTGTTTCCTAGTCTTCTTCAAAGCTTCTGGGAATGGGACGTGGGTTTCCTGTTCTACTAAGGTGTTGTCCTGATCTTGCAAATTAACAGGAATTGCGGGATCGAGTTCTACACCTCTTCCAGGTGTAAAAACAGGGGTTAATCTAGATGTACTAGGGTCTTGGGATTGGTTCCTTGGAAAAATTGGATCCCTAGTGGAAGTTCCACTGCAGGTTGTAACAGAGTTAATACCCACATGAGAAGAAGAAGCAGCTGAAGAAGAAGATGCTTGTGAATTTTGGAAAGATAGATCATTAATTAATGGTTGATTCGCAACTGATTGCTATTGATTTGGATATTCAAAATCAAGATTAGAAATAGGTGGATTCAGATTTTGATTCAGATTTGGATTTAGATTTGGATTCAGCGATAATTGATTAAGAAGATGGACATCCCTAATTCGGATTTTGAACTCCTGGGTGTTATCTTTGCTGGATATTCCTAGGGTTTGGAATTGGATGGAATGGAAGGGTCCCTAGCTGACGAGATTCAGCTAACTGCGTGATTTGACCCCTAAGATCAGCCAATTCTGCTGAACATTGTCGTTGGACTTCAGCAAGAGCTTCAGCATTTTCTCGCTGGCTCTCAATCACAGCTCTCAAAATCTGGCCTAGCTGTGAATCTCTATTTGGCCCTAAGGGGTTTTGCAAACCCGTGTAAAATGGCCTCGCATTGTGTTGCTGAAACGACAATGTAGGTGGGTTTTGTCTGGCCTGAGTGGGATATGATGGTCTTTGTGCATGGTCAGACCAAGAAAAATTAGGGTTATTACGCCATCCAGGATTATAGGAATTTTAATATGGGTTTGATCTTGATGTGTATCCCTGAATGGAGTTCAAGTCAAGAGGATAAAGCATGTTTTCTGCAACAGGAAAGGGTGGGTAAGATTGTGGGACAAAGGTCCCTCCTTGGGTTGGTGAAAGAGTAGATAGAAAACCCAAGGAAGATGGATCTCTAGAATCCATATTATTCACAAATTCCCTCCCCGCGAAAATTTGTGAAACAGGTGAATACGCGGGATTCGTAGCAAGTAGAGGAGTAAGAGTCTTCATTGTGTTTCTGACCTCGTCGAGATGCTTTGCTACAATATAGACTTTGTCTAGTTTTTCTACAATTATCTCTAAAATCCTTTGAACTGGACAGATTACCGATCTCATGAATGCCCTTATGCAGATTTTGATGATTCATGTTTGCACCCCACGTAAATTGTGACATTGATGTGTTGTTGATTGAGTTTTCTGCCATCCTTTCAAATAATTTTGAGGCGTATTTTGTGTCGTGATTTAGAAAATTCCCTCCATAAGAGGCATCGACTAGATTGCAAATGCCCTCTTCTAAACCATAGTAAAAGATATGCATGAGTTGCCAATGAGGGATGTCATGATGTGGGCATTTCCTTTGCAATTCATGAAAATGTTCCCACGCTCCATGAATTGGTTCTCCTTGGTTTTGATTGAAAGTAGTAATAGCTCACCTTAAAGTATTGGTTCGACCAATTGGAAAAAATTTCTTCAAAAATGCGAATTCGAGTTCAGCCCAAGTTGAGATTGGTCTTGCTATAGTTCTATACCAATATGTTGCTGTATCTTTAAGGCTAAAAGAGAACATCTTCATTAGTAGGATTTCCCTATTTTGATTTCGAGGACCAAGAGTTTGGGATAGATTTTTAAGATCTTTTATGTGTTGAAATGGATCCTCAGATGCAAATCCGTGAAAGTGGGGGATTAAACCTATAATGTTTGGCTTTAATTTAGGATCATTTTCCCCAATAGGTTTCCTAACATTAGTCTCTACTTGTGCAATAGATGGGTTATAATAATGTCTAAGTAGAGGCCTTGGATGATTGATCGGTAAATCAAGGTTTTCAAAACTCGCCTCAGGTTAAGGTGGAGGACGGGTTTGAAGAGTTTGTAAATTATTTAAGGCTGCTGTTAAAAGATTAATTTGCCTTGTTTGCTCTAGCATCTTAAGATTCTGGTTCAGGAGCGCCTCATGAACATCAAAAGGTAGCATCTCGCTGGTTAGGTGTGTTTCGCGTGTTAGAAATTAAGGTTACAAGTAACCCATCGTTGTAGTTGCACAACATGTCGATCAGATAAAATTTATACCGAAACTCCAAGGGAGTCCTAGGTTGAACACAGGGAGGCGACGTTTACTTTACGTGAAAACCGTGCTTCGATTCATTTCCTTTTGGCATTTTGGGCTTTTGTTATTTTTTTTGTATTTTTGAAATAAAAGAAAACAAGCAAACATATCACAAGATAGAGATGTGGAACAAATATGATATATATTACTTCCAATGTCAATTACAAGAAACTATGAAAGCATATAAAGAGAGGGAGGTGAAAGGAAATCTCCTGAATCGGCTATTCAGCGAGACGACGACACTTGGCGGAAGCTCAGACGAAGGAGGTGAGGAGTGGGACGATGGAGGTGAGATGCTGGAGGATGTTGGGTTGAGGAAAGCTTCGATGTGGCTCCAGAATGGAGGTGAGAAGATGGAGTTGATCTGCTATTGGAATGGAGGTGGGAGGACGGCTCCAAGGTGACCTATGAAGGGAGATGGGAAGTTGGAGGAGTATTTGGTGGGGTAGAGGTTCTCTACACTAATAGGCACCTTGGGAGCTTAAGAACAAGCTCTAATGGAGCGTTGGTAGGCTTGCTAGAGCTTGGGAGTAGATGGGAGTAGAGTAGGTAGAGATGGCTTGGAAGGGAGGGGGTGAAGGTCCTTTTATAGTGGTGGAGAAGAGGCAAAAATCGGTATGGGACCATTAGTGACATCCAAGCCGTCGCTGGAAACGTCGCTGTAGGCAGGTCATGCCCGCTGTCACCCACAGCTGGATTTGTTGGCATGCGATGAATTATCGACGGCTGTAAGTCCAACTCATGCGTCGCTATAGTTCACCTCACGCTATGCTGGTGCCGCTCCTGCCTTGCTGCGCATGCGCACCCGCCCACGCACTGGCGTTGCGCCCATGTGCGCCTACGTGCCTAGGCTCGCACCTGCACTACTGCGAGCGTGCGGTGTTGCGTGCGTGTGCTAGCGGCCTGGGCTGCGCCACGTGGGGTAGTCTGGGCCATCCATCTTGTTGTAGGGGCTACTACAGAGGTCGGATTGAGTCGATTTTCGCGTCGTTAGGCTCTGATCGTCGACCTGAATCCATCCGCGTGGTCGGATTTATCATTTGAAGCTCCAAATTATGTCTCCTAGTCCCTTGGCCATTGATCTTCCTCGGACTACATATGGTGCTATGGGACTCCGATCGAGGTAATTTCAAAGGCGTTGGACTTCGATCGTTGTAGATCCATATGGTCGAATCGTAAATCCGAGGCTCCAAAATAAATATCCTTCTCTCGTAACCACAAAAGGATGCAATTAACCTAAATTATATACAACTAATCTAAATGCGGAATGATGCATGCTATGCAATATTTATAACATGAAATGCAAATCTAAGCCTAGGAACATGCATGAATAGGCATTTTACCCTCAATAAATGTGTTTGCATCACTCACCCTGACCAAAAGAAGAAGGGATCTCGGGATTAAGATTTTGCATTTGATCCATAGAAGTAGATGGATTAGATGGGAAAACCATTGGTTGCTTATCTGCAACTGGCCTAGGATCACCTGTCAACGGTGGTGCAAGAGGCGGATGCAAGGATTGCCTCTCATCCATAAATGGAAAATAATGTGCAAAGGCACATGCACACCACCGGTAAAATAGCGGCACAAAAACCCGCAAAACAACGCAAAAGATGTGGGTTTTGCTCTTCCTTCAAAGGAAAGAAGAAATTCATAAGATATGCAAAAGTAATTTGACACAAACAAATAGAGTAATAGTATCAAAATATGCATCCAAATCAGTGACTACGCAGGTACGTACCTTAAAGCTCAGAGGTCTAAGGTCTAGGATTGAGACCTCTCACTACTGGCTCCCCGGGGCTCTAGTAGTGAGACAGACTTGTTGATCTTCGACTAAAGCCCTAAGAGGTGCAAAGAGGAGAGATAGAAAAATAGACTCGTGTGACTCTAGTGATCGAACTATGTGCGCGATAGCATGCAACAGACGATAGCGATTGAAAAACCTGCATGCATTCTGTAATCAGAATTAAGTCATAATTTTTTACTTCCTCTTTTTAGTTAATCTTTTACAAAAATATATCAACTAAAATACAATGGGTGCTTTTTAAATCTTTTCAAACAAAAATGTATGGTCTTTTTAATTCTCAGAGGACAGGGATCTACGCAGGTTTTCTCGTGTTTTCTCGCTGATGCGAGAAAAATAATTTAAAAATTTCCCTAGTCAGATCGCACTAATACTAGCAGATAATGCACTCCTAAGAGTGTATGCCTATGATATGCTACTGCTAGTCAGAAAAAGATGTGTTTTTGTATTTTTTATTTTTAATGCAACAAAACAAAAGACTAAGAAATACTCACAAAAAACAAAAACAGCAACAAAATCCTGCCTTCTCCTGAGATTACCCGCAGAGGTAAACTTGAAAAGAAGATAGAAAACAAAAACAAAAATAAAACAAAAACAAAACAAAATGCAACAAATTAGAACAAAAGTTATTAAAAATAAAAATATATTTACAAAATACCTCCTAATTAGACAATTAATCCAACTAAATTTTAGTGAATTAAGGGATTACCTCCCTGGCAACGGTGCCATTAAAATGATGCTTAGACGAAGCAAAGCCAGGGAATATTTTGATGAGTGAAATGAGGCAAAACATTACCTCCCCAGCAACGGCGCCATTAAAATGATGCATAACTTTCACTCAACTCAGTAATTAAGTTAATTTTACTTAATTAAGAGTAGAAAAAGTCACTTAGGTTAACTCGAAATTTTGTCGGTTGAGTAGTATAGGGTCGAATTAACCTCACATTTTAGAAATTTTTATTGGTTGAGTCCAGGTCGTTCACTGAGAGGTATAATTCTTTCTAAATTCACCAATTATCTTTTATTTTCTTTATAAGTTTAGGAGGTATAACTAAGTTGATTTTAAGAACATGAATTTTGCCAAAATATTTAAACTATAAAGAATATACAAAATTCCATATGAAAGACACATTTACTTAAATGATGTACTTTATTAACAAGTAAACATGTTAGTTTCCAATTTTATTTCAAAAGAAATTAAGGCAAATATGAGTGGTTTTATTAAAACATGCCTTACTACAACATTTAAAAACAAAAAGTAATTAAAATGATGGAAGAAAAATAATTTCCTTTCTTTATTTCTTCTGCCTCTATCTTCTTCTATCTTTCCTTTTCCTTTATTTTTATTCTATCTCGAGCTCTTTTCTTACCTCTCCTCTTCTGATCTGTTCCTACCTTCTTCTTCTCTTCCCTTAGTCTTCTTCTTCTGTTGTTCCTTAGTAGTGCCTGTTCTCCTTTCTTTCCTTAGCCTTCAGCTTTTAGCCATCAGCTCCTCTTTCCTTAGGACCATCAGTTGAATCAGGTTTTTTTTACTTTTTAACCAAAAATTATTTTATTTGCGATGAGGTCCTTTCGAGGATACACAGCACCCTGAGACCAGGGTGGGATCAGACCCTACTCGGTCCTCGCCTGATTTTAGTTAGGTTTGATTTTGATTTATTTCATTTGATTCATAGTTTCGAGCCAACCCGGCTCAACCGGCCTCCCAGGCCTCACCCTCCCAGGGCACACTTGCTCACGCCCAATCAGGCGCACACCCGCAGCCACACAAGCCCACACACACACACGCATATGCTCGGATAGGTTCAAATGCTTAGATCGGTAATTGGTGCCCCGAGTGCTGATGGCTGAACGACCTATGCAACAAATCACTTTTGTTCCCATGCGTGCGCTCGTGAATTACCGATATGGGACTATGTTACCCCCTCCAAACCCAACTTCAACCGATCATAATTCCCTACTCAGAGCTCCGTTTCAAGTGATTTAAAGTTTACTAGAAAGCTCTAAGGTTACTCTATAGGATTGCAGGGTCAATTTAAAGATAAGAGGGTGTTTTCCTCTTCGATTTAAAGAGTGAAATCAAGGGGTTCCTACAGGTAAAAATGCCTGGAAATGGAAATTAACCTCATAGAGTCCTCAAATGGACTTATCTCTCTTAACTAAAGGTTTGAATAGGT
The DNA here is from genome assembly GCA_037157565.1 of Thalassia testudinum. Taxonomy (NCBI): domain Eukaryota; kingdom Viridiplantae; phylum Streptophyta; class Magnoliopsida; order Alismatales; family Hydrocharitaceae; genus Thalassia; species Thalassia testudinum. Next base: position 85,019,441 of record JAZHRO010000056.1, on the reverse strand, counting down.
TCTACATGTTATTCCGCATCTACTAGAGTAAGTTCTAAGCTCTCAAGACCTTCAGGAACAGCAGAGAAGCTCAAAGCTTCTCTAAAAGCTTTAGAGTTTGAATTTACAACCTAAAAATAGATGAACAGACAATTAAGAATGTTTCTAATTGATTTAAACAAATTATAAGGGTTGTAATTGACTCAACTAGGTAGGATTTAGAATTAAAACTCATCAAAATATCACTGCTGTTAGTTGGGTTCAAAAATAACCCAAATTGACAGGATTTGAATTCTCACTAAACATCAAGTTTGAGCTCACTTAAGTCTCTTTCAGATCATTCAACTAGATCTCAAAATCCATTCTATCTCATCAATTCCTCAGCTCAAGCTCAGAACTCCATAATCAGACTTAGTTTGACAGTGAAGGTAGGAAAATTTGACTTTCTGTTAAAAGCTTCTCCACAGGTAATTAAAACCTCAAATCAAGTTCTTTCAACATCAGGAATTTGCTCAGCCTCTCAGATAGGTATTTTAACTAATATTTCTAGGGTTACAAGCTTTCCTCCTAAGTTCCAAAATGACTTTGTTCATCAGAGCAATCTAAGAGTTGTGACAGTAATTGGATCACAGAAATGAACCCAGGGATCAACAATAATGCTTCCAGACTTCTTAAATAGGACTAGAACCTATCTGTCACTCATCTCCAACTCAGCTAGAGTTGGAGAAGATGAAGACCTAACAACAACTCCAGACATTAAAATCTCAATTTAAATACCTCAGTACAATCAGTGATCCTCAAATCATTGATCTAGAGCTTCTCAACAAATTCTAAAGGCTGAAGCTCAAGAATGGCTCGCCAGAGCTTGCCGGAGCTCCGGTGAGTTCAGAAAATGTACAAACTATGTACAGATTGTGAAATTATGCCATTTTTAATCTAAAAGGGTTCCTGAGGTTGCAAGGAGCCTTAGAATCACATTTAATTCCTCATTATCTCTTTATATGTAAGATTTGACAGTGAATTCCATTTCTTAAAGGATCTGAGTGGTTAAAGCTCAGGACTTGTTTTTCCACTCAATTGAATGGTTAAAACAAATCAACAAGTGTTTATATTCATAAATATATATTTAATTTAGGATTTAAACTGCTCCTGAGCCGCCATTGACAGCAAGCTCAAGAGCTTAATTAAAATTGGGCATTTAATTTATATGTGGTAATTATACATATTATAGTGTCGATCAGGGTCCATAAGTGATCGATAGATGATGATAAACCCTGTGGAGGTGAATCTAAGCCCACTACTATCGCCATGGACAGTGACAGTAGTCAGTGGAGGTGAAATTGATTTAGGCTATTAGGTGATCAATTAAGGGATTAAGTGTGATAGAAATGGTCATAGAAGATAAAGGAAGGTGGACAGCGATTTCAAAAGATGAAATTAAGTCTCTGGCGAGCTCAAGGAGTTCGCCAGAGTCAGAGAAGATGACACTGAAATTCTAAAATTACATCTAATCTAACTACCTAAACTACTTACCTAACTATCGAACTCCTACTCCTACTCCTAATCACTGTTACCTGGACGAAGGGGTCAATAGGGTTCCGCCGAAGTCTCATGGCAGACGACAAAATCCGAGGGTGAAAAGAAGAATCTCTGGCGAGTGGATTTGAGGTGAAGCAGATGATTCCTTGGGTCGGTGCCTATGTCAGAGACGTGGTAGACCACAACGGATCTCCTCGGTTGGTCAGAATGGATGGAGGAAGTCGAAAAGTGAGATGGAAAGTCGCTGGAGTTGTAGATGAATAGCCTATTGGGTCGGCTCAGTGTTAGAAGAGGGAAGGGATCCAACTTGAGTGAAATCAGAGGGGTAAGGGGGTATTTATAGTGGTTGGCGGCGAAGAGAGTGGCAGGTTTTGGCTGAAGAAGGAGCTTGGGGAGCTTAACATCCAGCGTCGTCTCCGACGACGGTGAGGTTATCTCCCACTGAAAATTACGATTCTTGGTTAATCCAGACCAGTGGTTGAAGAGGAGGTGGTGAGTGCAAGCTACAAGAGCTTGGGCAAAGAAGAGTGATGTCGGCAAGGCGGTGATCAAGCGGTGGTGTGACTCTTCGTCGCCAGCCTTCATTCGGCTGAAGAAGAAAAAGAAGTAGAAGGAAAAGGGACTTAAATGTAATAAAATTTAAGGACCTGTGTGAGATTTAAGAACCTAATTGTAATAAATTTTAAGGACCAAAATATAAACTCAGGCTTTGAAGGTTTATTTTAACTTAGATTCTTTTCAACTTTTTATATATGTTAGTAAATAATGTAAATATTATATTTTCACCTTGAATTTACATTTTTACCTTTTTAGATTAATTTATTAGATTAAGTAAAATTACTTAAGTTATTATATACTTAGGTTTACATTAAGTTTAAGTTACTTATCTTATTAATTAAGGGAATGATTAGTAAGATTTCGAGTTCAATTATTATCTAGATTATTAATAATGTTAACTAAATGATATTTTTAGGGTCCTTTACTAAATATCCCTTATTCTATAATTAACCCTTATATGTTCATAACCTTAGCTAATTAACTAGGAAGACTAGTTAATTAGGGGTAATTAGAGATCATGATGAGTGTCTCATCATGCAGCAACCCCATCTCATGGACATCTCCTCTGATTCATCTGGACCAAATTCTCCTTCAGCCATCATCATGGCACAACCCATAGAATAAGAGAATAACCTTGATAACCAACTTCAGCGCCTTAATGATTTATTCCAAGCCTTTGTGATTCCACCGCAGCATCCTATGATGCGAGATCACTACAATCCCGTTGTGGTGGCGATCGAACCTCGATTCCAAATCCCAGCTGGAGGTGATGATTCTGAACTCAAGCCCAACATGATTCATGTTATTCCAAAGTTTCATGGGCTCGATTTTGAGGATCCTTTCCAGCACGTCAAACAACTCAAGCATCTGGCCCAGACCTTCAGGTCAGATGTCCAAAATCGGGATATTCTTCTCATGAAGATGTTCTCCTTCTCTCTCATGGACAAAGTAGCTCACTGGTATCAGACTCAAACGCATCCAATCAACACATGGGTTGAACTGCAATCCGAGTTTTTGAAAAAGTTCTTTCCAGTTGGTCAGACGAATGCTTTACAACACCAGATCACACACTTTACACAGCAGCCTGGAGAACCACTTCACGAGGCATGGGATCGTTTCTTGGATCTCATGCGAAAGTGCCCCCACCACGGAGTTCCTAAATTGGAACAAGTCTAGTCTTTTTACCAGGGACTCCATGAAGATATCCATTTATTTGTCAATGCAACTTGCAGAGGAAATATCATAGGTCAACATGAAGAAACTGTGTGGGAGATTCTCAAGAATATGTGTGAGAACTCCATCAATAATGACCCATGGGCTTATTCGACCAAATGAATGCCTGCATATCGACGAATCCAAGGGGAGCACATGAGATGCAGGGCCTATCCTCATTTGTCAACTTGGAATTGATGGCCAGTCATTTGGACAAGGTCTCTATCATTGAGAAGAAGGTGGATGAACTAACTCGACATCTGTAGTGAGCCACCTCTGTGCAAAACCCGTTTGCGTAGCTGCCCTTTGGGAGGGAAGCTGTGCGTAACATCTATCACCGATCTTCTCAGGGGATGGACCTGTATCCACCCCTGTCTGACTCTTGGATCGGAGGAAACTCCGATCCTGCCTACTCTAGTTGGGGGAACTTTGAACCCTCATACTCTGACTTTTTTGAGGTTCCTCAGACCTATGAGGACCTCAATGCCATCCAAAATGATCCATTCTCTAATACTTATAACCCTGGATGGTAGAATCATCCCAATTTCCTATTGGTGGGAAACAATCAAAATCAGAGACCACCATATCAACCCCGTCCATAAGCTCCTCATGCATATCAGCCGCCTCAACCTCGACCCAACCCCACCTATCAATCTGGGCCAACTCAGATAGATTAAATGACTCTCATCCTTTAGACTCTGGTTGACATTCAAAAGATGAATGCGGCTATGCAAAAATAGCACAAAGACGAGATCACAGAGGTTCGCAATCAACTCACCCAGATGGCAAATTCCCACCAACTTGGCATACTCCCTTCGTAGCCTCTGCCGAATCCGAACAACATGCTGAACCAGAGGTGTGTTATGAACCCAAATCCGAGCCAAGCTCACATAATTTATCAGGTCCCTTCTGCTCCATCACCCGATGGGATGGAATCTTCGACATCATACTCGAGATTTCAGCGGTAGCCACCTATTTTCCCGACATCGAACTAGAACCAGGCAGGACTAAATTCAGTAACAACCCGTAGTGGCAAAGCAACATAAGACCCACCTTTCCCAAGCCACTTTCAGCCTTGTAGTAACCCAAACCCTAGGATAGTCATCCAAGATACCCCTGTCCTTGATCAAGAACCTGGACCAATTCTAGAGGAACCATCCAAGGTTCCATTTCCTGAGGCCTTGACTAAGGGAAAGAGGACAACCAAACCCGTGGCACCTAAGGAGGATCTAGTCAAGCTCTTTGAATAGGTCCATATAAACATCCCCTTGATGGATGCAATTCGCCACGTACCGGATTACGCATGATTTCTGAAAGACGTATGTACACCTAAGCATAAGCCACGAACCAAAAGTGGGAGCCCAATTGTATTGTCAAAGCAAGACAGCTCTGTAATTTTGAGTAAACTCCCACCTAAGGCAAAAGACCCAGGTACTCCCCTGATTTCCCATACAATTGGTGATATCCAATTTGATAGAGCTTTATTGGATCTAGGAGCCTCCATAAACCTAATGCCTACATCCCTACTTGACCATCTTGAGGAATCTGAGCTCAAACCAGTAGAGGTGACATTACAGTTTGTAGATCTATCTATTAAGTCACCTAAAAGAGTTCTTGAGGATGTCATTGTTAGGGTTCAGGATTTCTACTTCTTGGTGGACTTCGTAGTCTTGGATATGGATGCTCCATAAAATCCAAGGAACACACCAATCATACTAGGGAGACCCATTTTGGACATTGCTAAGGCCAACATTAACTATGAGGAGGGCCAAATTGAACTGAAATTTGGAAACTAGACATTAAAGATCGACATCTTTAAGGCCCAACAAGGGATTAATTGCAGAGTTATAGAATAGATATGTGACATCAAGGCTATGGTTGACGATCTGTATATTGAGGAAAAGCTGACTACTGATCAACCACAAGATGATCAAAACCTGCAATCAGAGGAGTCCAAACTTGACCTAGACACACCCATAACTCCTTCCCTTGCTTTTGACACACACCTTGAACTGCCCGTTGCCGCTGATAACCCTATTTTGGAACTCAAGCCTCTTCCCGAGCATCTAAAGTACGTCTTTTTGGGTTCCAATCAGACATTTCCTGTGATTATCAATTCTAGACTCACACCTGATCCGGAATCTCGTCTAATTATTATTCTCCAGCAACATCGAAGAGTCATTGGATGGACTCTCGATGATTTGACTGGCATCAGCCCCTCTTATTGCACACACCGTATCTATATTGAAGAGGGCCCACAACCTTCCCGTGAAATGCAGAGATGTTTGAATCCTAATCTGTAGGAGGTCGTGAAAAAGGAGATTATCAAGTGGTTAGATGCTGGGATCATCTACCCGATCTCCGACAGTCAGTGGGTGAGTCCAATCTAGGTTGTGCTTAAGAAGGCAGGACTCACAGTGATCACGAATGAAACCAGAGAAATCATACCGACCCGTGTGGCAAATTCATGGAGAGTCTACATTGATTACAGAAGACTCAATACCTCCACAAAGAAGGATCATTTCCCACTACCGTTTATTGATCAGATCCTCAAGAAACTAGTGGGAAATAGGTTCTTCTGCTTTTTAGATAGGTACTCTAGTTATACCCGATGGCAATCCATCCTGAGGACCAAGAAAAGACCACTTTCACCTGCCCCTTCGGGATGTACCTATTCCGAAGGATGCCTTTCGGTCTCTGCAATGCACCCGCTACTTTTCAACAGTGCATGCTTGCCATATTCTCAGACATGGTAGGTGATTATCTGGAAGTCTTCATGGATGACTTCTCAGTGTTTGGAGAATCATTTGACGATTGCCTCTTGCACTTGGTCTAGATCCTCAGGTTGTGCATTGGGGTGAATCTGGTTCTTTCCTGGGAAAAGAGTCATTTCATGGTGCCTGAAGGAATTGTCCTAGGACATCTCATCTCAGAAAAAGGCATCTAGGTTGATCGAGACAAGGTGAATCTGATTTCTAAACTCCCTATGCCTAGCTCAATCAAGGACATCTGATCTTTTCTGGGGCACGTCGATTTTTATCGTCGATTCATCCCTGATTTCTCAAAGATCACATGCCCCCTAACTACTCTATTTTCTAAGGATGTTCCTTTTGAAATTTCCAAGGAATGCACTCAAGCATTTGAAATCCTCCGTGATCGAGTTACCCAAGCTCCAATCCTACAGTCCCCTGATTGGTCTCAACCCTTTGAGATCATGTGAGATGCTTCTGATTTCACTGTAGGAGCAATACTTGGGTAGAAAATTGATAGGAAACCCGTGGTCATCAACTATGCTAGCAAGACACTTGACGAGGCTCAGCATAACTACACAGTTACCGAGAAAGAGTTGCTAGCCGTTGTATTTGCCCTGGAAAAGTTCAGATCGTATCTTTTGGGTTCCCATGTTATCATTTACTCTGATCACACACCTATGAGTCATCTCCTTGCAAAGAAGGACGCAAAACCTTGATTAATCTAATGGATCTTGCTGTTGCAAGAATTTGACCTCGAGATTCGCAATAGGGAGGAAAAATACAATGTGGTAGCTGATCACTTGTCCCGCCTTCCTTCTGACATTATTGACCCTTTCGGACCCATTACGGAACATTTTCCTGATGAGCACCTCCTGGCTATCAGTACAGGGCTTCCATGGTTTGCTGATCTAGTAAACTACCTGGCATCACATCAGATCCCGTCCGATTGGCCGAAGGCCAAAAAGGACAAATTTCTTTCCGATGCCAAGTATTTCTTTTGGGAAGACCCGTATCTATTCCACATCGATGCTAATCAAATCATTCGACGATGTGTCCCGGAAGTGGAAATTCAGGGCATCTTATCCTTTTGCCATGATCAGGCATGTGGTGGACACTTCTCTAGTCATAAAACCATAGCTAAAGTCCTCCAGTGCAACTTCTATTGGCCCACATTTTCAAAGACGCATACAATCACTGTAGGGCATGTCCTCGTTGTTAGACCTTAGGCAACATGAGCCGCCATGCTATGATGCACTTACAACTGATTCTCGTATGCGAAATCTTAGACGTCTGGGGGATTGATTTTATGGGACCCTTTCCTATTTTGGTCAGCTTCGAGTACATTCTACTCGCTGTTGACTACGTGTCCAAATGGATCGAAGCCATTCCGACCTGAACCAATGATCATAAGGTGGTTATCAAATTCATTCATCAGAACGTCTTTTCTCGATTCAGGATTCCACATGCTATAATCTCTGATGGAGGGACCCATTCACTAATGCTCAGTTCAAGTCACTGATGACCAAATACGAGGTGTCACACCGAATCTCTACTCCTTATCACCCCCAAACTAATGGTCTGGCTGAGCTATCAAATTGGGAGATCAAGAAAATTCTCTAGGTTATTGTTTGACCTAATAGGAAAGACTGGTCATCCCGACTTTCGGAAGCTTTATGGGCTTATAGGACCGCCCACAAAATCCAATTAGGTATGTCTCCCTTCAGATTAGTGCACGGGAAGGCATGTCACCTCCCCGTTGAATTGGAGCACAAAGCCTATTGGGCAGTACGGAACTGCAATTTAGATCTTTCTAAGGCAGGAACCCACAGAAAGCTTCAAATGAGCAAGATCGATGAATTACACCATGACATGTATAAGAACTCACAAATTTACAAAGAGCGGGTTAAAACCTTTCACGACAAGCACATATCCAGAAAGTTCCTTCACCCTGGTCAAAAAGTCCTACTCTTTGATGCTAAACTCAAACTGCTCCTAGGAAAAGTAAGATCAAAATGGATCAGAACTTACCTTGTCTGACAAATCTTTGGAAATGGAGCCATCGAAATCAGTCAACTTAGCCATGATTCAGAACCTTTCATCGTGAATGGTCAGAGATTCAAACCGTTCATGGACCTTACCGATACAAATTTGGCTGACATTTTTTACCCTCCATTCTCCCTGAGCTCATTGTACCCAGCCGATGGTGTTAAACTCAGCACTTAATGGGAGGCAACTCGTCATTTTGAAAAACCTGAAACCTTTCTTGACATTCCTATGCTGAAATCATATTGCATTTTAGGGTTCATCCATTAGAATAGCCGACTCCACCTCTGGTACCCGTACTCGAGCTTGAAATTGTTCGCAATAGTCATCCCGACCCATTCACCCACTCAAAACCTTTTCTAATGAATGATCTAAGCTGAACTCGAACCCACCTAATTTACAATGGGGACATTGCAAATCGTAGGCATGGGGGGGTATGAAAGTGCAAAACACCGTGAAAATCATCTCACAAGAAAGGGTTTCATCAAAACAAATTCACAAATCCCAAAAATACCAAAAAAATGAAAAAAATTCTTGAAAAAGAATAAAAGAATGACAAGAAAGAAATTTTGAAGGCATATCAATTTTGAGGAGAAAATGGGGAGGAGATGAAAATGTCAAAAAAAAGGAGCACAAGAAAAGAAAAGAAAGAGTTATTAGTAAGAAATTAAGGAATTAACTTAGTTCTAGATCATATCAAGAAAAAGAAAATGAAAAGCAAAAAGTGCTAACAAAACAAAGAAGTGATTAGTAGGAACGCTGATTTTAGGCCTTTTGGGCTATAATCCTAGGCTTAAAAATTCAAGTACCCACTAAGATCTGGATAGTCCTCAAGAGGTTGAGGAAAATGCAAAGCTTAAGTATTAGGTCTAAGGCTTAGGGAGTATTCGGCCTCGTTAACTAACCTCTGGTTTGTGGAACTTGGTAACCTAAGCACCCCAATCAACACACAGTCTGGTTCAGTGCACTTAAGTATCAAAATCACGCAAATGCATTCAAATTGTTCTGAAAAAAGTCGCCTAGATTATGAGCGGCCGATCAACACAAGTTGATTTGGATGAGTTCCCGACGTGGAGAGGCGGAAAATTCCCCTTGAAGATGCATAATAACATATCGTCTCCTCGGTGCTTGTCTCTTAGGATATTTACATATCCTACCAGGGGCATGTAAGCACCCTATGCTAGTTCAGATGCCAAGGGTGGCATTCCCGAAATGTCGATTGCCAGGGTCTAGATTTAGCTACAGAACGCCATGGGCGGGATTATCTGGAAATCTTGAAAGCCAGGGTTCTGGGGGTTGCCATGGGCGGTGCTATCTCGAAGCATCAATTTCTAGGGACCATTCAAGGATTGATGATGGGGACTAGGAATCTGATACAGACCATATTATGAAGCCAATCTGAAGCTAGAAATAAGAAGAAAAGAGAGAGAAAACTCTCCAAACAAAGAAAATTCCTCTATCTTTCTCTTACAAAAATGCACTGTAAACTTAACCAAGGCTAAAATATGTTACAAGTACGGGTGCTTTAATCACGGAGTTCAACGAACCTTAGGATAGTTCCTGTGGGCCTTAAAAACCTTCGAGGCAGACTGAGGCTAAAGCTGGTCAGGTCCAGATCTTGGTTAGTACTTGAGTACCTCTAGGCCTACTATCGGCATTCTAACCTAATCTACAGAAGAAAGCACACATCACAGTTTTCTAAGCATCAAAAAATTACATGGTCTATAATCAAAGTTAAAACCTTAAAATTTTGCTAAGGGACTAGCAAAAGCTAGGCATGGGGGCATGATAGGAACACCATCATGAGCCTCAGCTAGCTCATTTTAACCCAATGAAGAGAATAAATGCTCCTACATAACCAATTGAAGGTTATAATTCACTACATAACCTTTCTGAGAGAAACACAAGAAACTAGGGGTAAAACTACAATTTTACCAATGCAGTACAACCACGGGTTTTCTGAAGGGCTAAACAGAGGTCAAATGATCTTAATAAGATAACAAGTAGGATGGATTTGACAGAAAAAGGTTTGTGTGAGTTTTGTAAATTAAATGACTTCTTGAAACCTTAAAACAGATCCACTTGATTAACCAAGGTTCTGGTCAGGATAAAATTCACTTAAACAATCTAAAAATCATAAAAAAAAATACTGTAGGGTTTAGTGCCTTCAATTTGGCCATTGGAACCCATCTTGACCTAGAATGGGGTCACAGACAAATATTTTCCAAAATTGGATTTTTGCATAAATTTCCAAGTCAAACATGGTCAAACCCAAAATCGAACTTCACCATTGGATTCCTTAGGTTCAAATTAGGTTTGTACCAAGATTTGGACCTAGGAAGAATTAATCTTGACCTAGTTTGCAAAAAGGTCCAATCTGATTACATTTATACCGCTATCTTTCAAAAACCCTTACAAATAGCCCCCTAGCTTCTTCATCATCTTCACAAATAGGTCCCTCCACCATTGTAGTGGAGGAATCCTACTCCGGCAAGCTTTGAAAGGAGAATTCTCCCTGATTGCTTAGAGGATCTCCAAAATTGGAAGGGAGATTCATTAAGAAAATCCCTCCAATCTGAACCCATCTTTGATCCCTGATTCTTTCCCAATCCTTCCATCTCCAACCACCAACTCCGGCAAGGCCACCTCACCTCCACAAGCCACCACAACCCTTGCTGACAAGTCCACGAGCTCCGCCTCACTCCACTAACCACTTTCCCTCACTCCACTGACTACGCCACTCACACAAACCACCCCCCGAACACACCCACACATTCGCACACAGTGTGCCCTAGGCACGCATGCACAGACACTGCCACGCCACACCGACACCCCTAGTATCTTTGCCATGCTCTGGCAACCCTCTCCGAACATTTTGACGTGGCCGCGAGGCTGTTCTTGTGTTTTCAGGGTCGTTGCCTTTCTACCATTAGTGAGGAGCTTGAAGCAAGCTTGAAGGCACGCCTAGGCCTTACTGCTCTAGGTGATGCTATCTCAGGTGCGCGGAAGCCCTCATGCATGCACTCAGGCCTTCAATTGGATTCAAGAAACTCTACACCGCTGCTATTGCGAAGCTCACCCTGCTGCAGTCATGCGAGGAAAGGGTGGGACATTTAGTCCCACCTCGGAAGTGAAGGAGTGTCCGCACCTACATAAAAGGAAAAAGTTAAGTAGCCTTGTTTCCTCAGATCCATGGGGTGAGGCCTACTCACCTGACCTGGTCTCATCCGCGAACACGTCCCGCGGACCTGGCCTGACCCGACCAGACTACACTCCTCGCCCACTGCCGCACGTTGGTGGGCCTGGTCCTGGGTACGCACCTGACTCGATTACCCGACTATCTATGTGGCTCTGGGAGAGCATATCCTAAGAGAGAAAGTGAGGAGAGCTGTGCGTGGGTAGGGATAGGTTTTACTACAAGGTTCTCTGTCCAACACTTAGCCCCAGTCTGAAGAAGTGGAGGCCAGGAGAAGAAGAAGGAAGAAGAAGGCAAAGGAAGAAGAAGGGAAAAGTAGAAGAAGAAGCCAGAAGCTGAAGAAGAAGAGAAGGACAAAGATAAAGGCTGAAGGCAAAGGAAGAAGAAGAGCAGAAGCCAAAGAGAGAGACAGAGAAGAGAAAGAGAAGAATGGTGAAGGCAAAGGCACAAGAAGTCAGAACAGAAGCCAAAGAAGAAGAAGACAGAGAAGAGAAGGTGAAAAGAAATCAGACACTTTAAGTTGTCTGATTAAAGAATCAGACGACAGATTCTTGTTTCCATTGCATATACATTGAATTTTTTGGTGATATTGTAGTACTTGGTGATCTACATCACCATTTTACTTCCATATTTTTGCACTCTGATGCTGCTACTATTGCAATTTCTTTCAATTTAAGTTGTGATCTTGATTTCTAAATACCAATTTGCTCCCTATGTTCGACCTCGGAAATCTTTTCGAGTAATAAAATTATATCTATTTTGAATGCTATTTCAGCTGTACTACAACACAATACTTTTTAAAACCTGATCCAGCGCTCTTAACAGTTGCCTCCCGTTAAGTGCTGAGTTTAACGCCATCAGCCAGGCGCAATGAGCTCAGAGAGACTAGAGATCAAAAGATACCTCAGCCAAGTTTGTATCGGTGAGTTCAATGAATGGCTTAAGTCGCTAGCCATTCACAATAAAAAGTTCAGAATCATGGCTGGGTTGACTGATTTCAATGACTCCATTTCCAAAAATCCATTGGATAAGATATGGTCCAATCCATTTCAATTTGAGTTTTCCAGGGAACAGTTTGAGTTTGGCATCAAAGAGTAGGACTTTCTGACCAGAGTGAAAGATCTTTCTGGATATGTGCTTATCGTGAAAGGCCTTAACCCACTCTTTGTAAATTCACGAGTTCTTGTATGCATCATTGTGTAGTTCATCGATCTCGCTCATTTGAAGCTTTCTATGGATTACTACCTTAGAAAGATCTAGATTACACTTCCATACAGCCCAATAGGCTTTGTGCTCCAACTCGATGGGGAGGTGACATGCCTTCCCGTACACCAATCTAAAAGGAGACATGCCTAATTGGGTCTTGTGGGCGGTCCTATAAGCCCACAAGGCTTCCAGAAGTCGGGACGACAATGGCCTGAAGGATTTTCTTGATCTCCTGATTCGATAGCTCAGCTAGACCATTAGTTTAGGGGTGATAAGTAGTAGAGATTCAGTGTGCTACCTCGTATTTAGTCATTAGTGATCTAAACAGAGCATTCGTGAAATGGGTCCGTCCATCAAAGATAATGGCACGTGGAATCCTGAATTGAGAAAAGATGTTCTGATGAATGAATTTGATTACCACCTTATGATTGTTGGTTCAGGTCAAGATGTCTTTGATTCATTTGGACATGTAGTCAACAGTCAGAAGAATGTACTCGAAGCCATTCGAGATAGGGAAGGGTCCCATGAAATCAATCCCATAGATGTCGAAGATTTTGCATATGAGAATCGGCTGTAAAGGCATCATATCACATTGGCTCATGTTGCCTAAGGTCTAGCAATGAGTGCATGGCTTAGAGTGATCGTATGCATCCTTGAAAATCGTGGGCCAGTAAAAGTCATACTGGAGGACTTTTGCTACGGTTTTATGTCCAAAAAAGTGTCTGTCGTAGGCCTAGTCATGGCAGAAGGACAAAATGTCCTGAATTTCCACTTCCGGAATGCACCGTTAGATGATCTGATCAGCACCAATGCGGAAGAAGTACGGGTCTTCCTAGATGTAGTACTTGGCATCGGAAAGCAATTTGTCTTTCATGGCCTTTGGCCAATCGAATGGGATCTGATGTGATGCCAAGTAGTTTACCAAATTAGCAAACCAAGGAAGTTCCGCACTAATAGTCAGGAGGTGCTCATTAGGAAAGTGCTTAGTGATGGGTCTGGAAGGGTCGATACTATTAGAAGGAAGGTGGGATAAGTGGTTAGCTACCACATTATGCTTTCCCACTTTATTGAGAATCTCAAGATCAAATTCTTGCAACAGAAGATCCACCAGATTAGTCGAGGTTTCGCGCCCTTCTTCGCGAGGAGGTACCTTACAGTAGTGTGGTCTGAGTATATAATAATATGGGAACCCAAAAGATATGATCTGAATTTCTCCAGGGCAAATACTACGGCTAGCAGCTCTTTCTCAGTAATTGTGTAGTTACGCTGAGCCTCGTCAAGTGTCCTACTAGCGTAGTAGATGACCATGGGTTTCCAATCTATTTTCTACCCCAGTACCATACCCACAGCATAATCAGATACATCGTATATGATCTCAAATGGTTGAGACCAATTAGGGGACTACAGGATAGGTGCTTGGGTAACTCAATCATGTAGGATCTCCAATGCTTGAGTGCACTCCTCGGTGATTTCTAAGGGGACATCCTTGGAGAGAAGAGTAGTCAGGGGGCATGCAATTTTTGAGAAATAGGGAATGAATCGACGGTAAAAACCAACGTGCCCTAGAAAGGATTGGATGTCCTTGACTAAGCTAGGCAGAGGGAGTTTGGAAATTAGATTCACCTTGGCTCGATCAACCTGGATGCCTTTTTCAGAGATGAGATGTCCTAGGACAATTCCCTCAAGTACCATGAAGTGGCTCTTTTCCCAGGAAATAACCAAGTTCACGTTGATGCACCGCCTGAGGATTTGGACCAAGTGCAAGAGGCAATCATCAAAAGATTCTCCAAATACTGAGAAGTCATCCATGAAGACCTCAAGGTATTCACCTACCATATTTGAGAATATTGCAAGCATGCACCGCTGAAAAGTAGTAGGTGCATTGCAGAGACCTAACAGCATCCTCCGGAATGTGTATGTCCCAAAGGGGTAGGTGAAGGTGGTCGTCTCTTGGTCCTCAGGATGGATTGTGATCTGGTTATAATTGGAGTACCCATCCAAGAAGTAGAAGAATCAATTTCCCATTAGTTTCTCGAGGATCTGATCAATGAACGGTAGTAGGAAATGATCCTTCTTCATTGAGGAATTGAGTCCTCTGTAATCAATGCAGACTTTCCATGAGTTCGCTATACAAGTTGGTATGGTTTCTCAAGTTTCAGTCATGATCATGGTGAGTCCTGCTTTCTTAGGCACAACTTGGATTGGACTCACCCACCAACTGTCAGAGATCCGGTAGATGATCCCTGCATCTAACCACTTGATGATCTCCTTTTTCACGACATCCTGCAGATTTGGATTTAGGCGTCTCTTCATTTTACGGGATGGTCATGAGCCCTCTTTAGTATAGATGTGATGTGTGCAGTATGAGGGGCTAATACCAGTCAGATCATCGAGAGTCCATCCAATGGCTCTCCGATGCTGCTATAGGATAGAAATCAGTCGTGTTTCTTGATCAGGTGTGAGTCGAGAGTTGATAATTACAGGAAATGTCTGATTGGAACCCAAAAAGACGTATTTGAGATGGTCAAGGAGGGGTTTCAATTCCATAACAGGATTATAGCAGTAGCAGGTGGTTCAGGGTGGGTGTAGGGAGCAAAGGAAGGAGCTATGGGTGTGTCTAGGTTAGGTTCAGGCTCCTCTAATTGCGGGTTTTGATCTTCTTGTGGTTGATAAGAAATATTCGGGTTTTCCTCGAGACATAGATCGTCAACCATGGCCTCGATATCGCAAATTTGTTCTATAACCCCACAATTAATTCCTTGTTGGGCCTTAAAGATGTCGATCTTCAATGTCTTGCTCCCAAATTTTAACTCAATTTAGCCCTCCTTACAATTAATATTGGCCCTAGCAGTGGCTAGAAAGGGCCTCCCTAATATGATCGACGTATTCTTCAAGTTCTCAGGAGCATCCATGTTTAAGAAGATGAAATCCACAGGAAAATAGAAATCGTGTATCCTAACTATGACATCCTCAAGAATCCCTTTTGGTGACTTAATAGATCGATCGACTAATTGCAAAGTCATCTCTATCGATTTAAGCTCAGATTCCTCAAAGTAGTCTAGTAGGGATGTGGGTATCAAATTTATGGAAGCTCCTAGGTTTAATAAGGCTCGGTCAAACTGTATATCACCGATAGCACAGGAGATCAGAGGGGTGCCTGGGTCTTTTGCCATAGGCAGGAGTTTGCTCAAAATGATGGAGCTGGCTTACTCTAACAGTATGATTGGGTTCCCACCTTTGGTTTGCGGCTTATGCTTAGGTGTACACATGTCTTTCAGGAATTGTGCATAAGTCAATACGTGGCGAATTGCATCCATCAAGGGGATGTTTATATGGACCTACTCAAAGAGCTTGACTAGATCCTCCTCAGGTGCCACGAGTTTGGTTTTCTTCTTTCCCTTGGTTAGGGCCTCGGGAAATGGAACCGTAGATGATTCCTTTAGAATTGGCTCAGGCTCTTTATCAGGGATGGGTGTGTCCTGGATGACCAATTTAGGGTTAGAGTTTACAGTCTCAGGCATGTTGTGGCTAGGAAAGGGTAGGTCTTGTGTTGCTTTGCCACTACGGGTGGTGATGGAATTTAATCCTGCTTGATTTTGGTTTGGGTTGCGCAAAATAGGTGTTTGCTGCTGAAATCTTGAGTATGAAGTTGAAACATCCATCCCATTAGGTGATGGAGTAGAAGGGGCCTAATAAACAAAGTGGGCTTGGCCCTAATTTGGGTTTGTAATGCGC
The DNA here is from genome assembly GCA_037157565.1 of Thalassia testudinum. Lineage (NCBI taxonomy): Eukaryota > Viridiplantae > Streptophyta > Magnoliopsida > Alismatales > Hydrocharitaceae > Thalassia > Thalassia testudinum. The sequence continues at coordinate 85,003,220 of JAZHRO010000056.1, read as the reverse complement.
CTCTTGTTTGGCACGTTATTTGGGTTTGGAAGAGGCTGAGAAGGAAGTGCACCAGGTTGGCAAGCACTTGCCAGCTGGGCCAATTGATTTTGTAACTCAGAGATCTCTTCTTTGTGTTGTTTGTGCATGTCAAGCAAGGTCTAGAGAATCAAAGATGTATGATCTTCTTTAGGTGGTCCAGATTGGAAGTTCTGAGTGGGCCTTGGTTGGGTGGGCTGATAAGGACGTGGAGCTTGTGGTCGAGGTTGGAATTGAGGTCTTGGATTCAGATTATTTCCCGACCATGAAAAGTTAGGATGATTATGCCTTCTAGAGTTGTAAGTGTTAGAGAAAGGATTATTCTAGATGGTGCGAAGATCCTCGTAGGTCAAAGGAGCTCTGAGATAATCAGGGTATGGGGGTTCAGAATTCCCCCAACTGAGGTGGGCTAACCCGGAGTTGCCTTTGAAGCCATAATCAGATGGGGGTGGGTATGCATCCATCCCTGGGGAGTGGTAGATGTTGTGCGCAGCCTCCCTTCCCATGGGCGGGTGCACATATGTGCTTTGAGGTGTAGAGGTGGATTTGTGTAGATGACGAGTGATGTCGTCCACCTTCTTTTCGATAATGGAGACCTTGTCCAATTGACTGGCTACCAACTCCAAATCAACGGATGTGGAAAGGCCTCAAGATTCATGTACCCCCAATTATTTGTCAATGAGTGGGTGGACGTCCGGCCGTACGCACCCAATGACTCATTGTTCAAGGAGTTCTCGCACATGTTCTCGAGAATTTCCCAAATCACGTCCTCATGTTGACCCATGATGCTACCACCACAGGTTGCTTTGACAAAGAGCTTGATATCTTCATGGAGTCCATGGTAAAAGGATTAGACTTGTTCCCACTTCAGAACTCCGTGATGGGGGCACTTACGCATGAGATCCAGAAAACGATCCCATGCCTCGTGTAGAGATTCTCCTTATCCTTGAGAGAAATGCGCGATTTGGTGTCGCATCATGTGTGGTTGAGTTTGGAACCAGTGAGTGGCTTTGTCAGCTAGAGAGAATGAGAAGACCTTTAAGAGTAATCCATCCCGATTCTGCACATCTGCCCCAAAAGTGTGGGCCAGATGTTTTAGGTTTTTGTTGTGTTGGAAAGGATCCTCGGAGTTCAAGCCATGAAATTTTGGGGTCATATGAAGCATGCTAGGCTTGAGATCTACCTCAGGTCCTCCCACGGGAATGTTGATCCAGGGTTCGATCTCCACTGCTGCAGGATTATAGTGATCTCGCATTTGAGGATGCGGCTGTGGGTTGATGATGGCATTGATTCGATTTTGGAAATCATGGAATTGTTGCTCAAGATTAGGCTGTTCTTCTTTGAGATCCATAGTTGATGAAAGGGAAGTAGGTTCTGAATCAGAGGATATGCCAATGTGATCAGGTTGTTGCACAAACACGGAAGTTGAGGCTCGACCTCGATGAGAGTGATTAGTTATTGGAGGCCTCAAGGATGGTCTTAAGGACCTCCTCCCAAACATGCGCCGATGGAATAGATGAGGGATAGCAGGTGATGGACCCAATCAAGACACCCAAAAATTTTGGATGACTATAGAGGTTCGGAGCGGATGATACCCCTTAGTAAGCAAGCCATCCACCTGAGAATTACTTGGGTAGCCAGAAAGGGAGAGTCCCACGAAGACCCCTGCATGGTAGAGCGCCCCTACGAGTTGCAGGGTTTCCCCCACTCGACCTCTCTTGTCACTGAGGATCCAGGTAGACCAGAATGGGGACTTGACCTCTTAAGTCTATCAATTTTAAGTTAAGAGCATGGTGCTTATGATTTCACTTGAACTTTAAGATGTTTTTGTGTACAGTGACCTAATTTGAAGATTGGTTAACCCAACAAGGTGGGTCAACTTCACCTGTTTTGTCCTTTGAAAAATTTAGGTCCCTCTTTTAGTGTTCAATTAAAATTAAGAGCCTGATTTTAGGGTTTGCTTGAATAGATCAATTCAACCAAGGATTAGGCACACACTGTTTGGGAAGCTTAATTCTTGGTTAATCAAGTGTGTCTCTAAAACCTTAAACTAGAAACCCTAATTGGCTCTGATTGGTCCAATTTAATCTGTCCAAATGTGGTACATAGGGCTTAAGCAAGGTGATAGCCCTAAAGACCTTAAGATCCTAAGTAGGTGCACAAATCAGGGTTTGGATGTTTCCCTAATCAGAATGTATCAAATCAGGCAACTTGATGATTTATCTAAGGATAGAATGCAAGTAGCCCTAATTGATTTTATTTTTCCTTTTGTAGCTTTTCAGAATCAGGGGTTTAGGAGAGATTGGATTTGTGTTTTCCTGCCCCTGGAGTGGCTGATGTGCGGCTGATCTTCTTTCAATGGGTCCCTGAAACATATTATAGTGAAAAGAGATAGTGTAAGTTGTACCAGATCATATATTGTAATCAAGAGATCAAATTGCGCATTGCTCCCCGGCAACGTTGCCAAAATGTTAGTTGCTCTGAAATGGGTCTTAAAATCAATGCGTGTAGTATAGGTTGAATCAGCACAAAAAATAAGTAAAATTTATAGCTCGAATATCAAAAATGAAGTTCGAGGTCAAACACAGGGAGCAATTGTCAAAAATGCTTCTCAAGATTGCAATTCAACATAAATATATAAGCAATAGAATTCCAAGCAAATATGGATGAAAGTATGTCAGATAATTCAAAAATAATGGGGTAAAATGGTGATTTGAATCACCAATTACCCCTCATAATTATATCAAATATTTCAACAGTACTAATCAATTAAATGTCACATAGGATAAGTGCACAATGCACTTCAAATGAAGTTCAGACATCTGTTTAGCTGGTCAGACGGCTTATCTTGCTCAAGGTATTTCTCTTCTTCCTCTTCAGCTCCTTTTTTCTTCTCTTTTTGGCTATGCCTTCTTCTTCTCTCTACTCTATCTATGCCTTCTTCTTTCTCTTCTGCTCAACCTTTCTCTTCTTCTTCCTTCTTCACACACATGGGGGAGGTTCCTTAAACAGCTAAGTGTCGACCGTTGGTCCTGAGAGCAAAACCCCCTGCCCTCACATGCTTTCCTCTCCTTCTCTCTCTAGGATCCGCCGTCTTAGGGCCTCAGGTTATCAAGTATTCGGGTAGAGCGCACCCGTGACCTGGGTTGCCTGTAGAGAGTGGCAACTGAGGAGTGCTTGGCTAGGCGGGTAATCGGATCGGCTAGACCCGCATGTAAGGTGTCGTGGGCGAGGTGCGTGAGGGGCGCGGGGACCTCACCCCCTGTGACTTGAGGCAATAAGCCTATGAGAGAAATTCAATTTATGTGGGTGCGGACACTCTTCAACTTTCGAGGTGGGCTATCCCACCACCTTCTTCTACATGTAGCTGCAGTGGGTTGCCTTCGCGGAATTAGAGCAGCAGTAGCAGGTGTTGGTGTCAATTGAAGACCTGGAGTTATGCCTAGAACCTCTCCGCACAACCTTGGCGTATCACCTGGAGCTTGTACGGCTGGAGAAGGCTTCAAGCTTCGCTCGAAGTTGCAGTAATGGCAGTCGAGGGAGTGAAGACCTGAAAGTTCGAATACAGCCTCTTAGCCTTGTCAAATAAGTTCAGGAGCTTCGCCGTAGGGAGGCGAGTGTGGTGGTGGGTGTGGCATGTTTTGAAGGTGGCTATGGAGGTCGGACGATGTCGGAGTTGGTGCACGGAGGTGGGTGTGTTCGGCAGAGGGTTTGGAGGAGCAATCGACCTAACTAAGTTAGGGCTTTTTCTCCTGGGGTCGATGCGGAGGTGTAGGGATGAACGGCAAGGGGTTTGGTGGTGTGTGGAGCGAGATGTGCCTCATCGGAGGAGTGGTCAAACGCAGAAGGGATGACAGTGAACGGGTGGTAGCGTGGTCAAAATTAAGGTGTGGCTGGGATGAAAATGAAGTAGAGAAGTTAGGGGACTTATCTAGGTAGTTGGTAGACGACGAGGAGTCGAGGCAGCGTCGATTGTAGTATGGTCAGTGTTGGGGAAGGTGGTGATCCCGTTGGTATGGCACGATGCGGAGGAAGACAGGGAAGACGAATCTTCCACTACTATTGTAGTCAGATGAAGAATGAAGATGGAAGAGGTCATCAAAGCTTGAGGTGCTTTTCGGCCAGACAACGAAGGAGGAATTAAGGGTGTTCTAGGCCAATATCAAGCTTGGAATCTTTGATTTGATCTGGGGGTCCTTTTATAGGCCTCTGGATGTCATTTTGGGCTTGGGAAGCAAGCTTCCCAAGTTTGGAAAGCTTCGCCAAAGATAGGAATTCCAAGATACCCAAACCTCTCATGTGTTCACATGAGAGATTGGGAAGGTTTGAGAGGTTGGGAATTGGCTCAAAAGGAAGGGAATTCCTTGACAAACTTCCCTTTCAAATCTGAGAGGGATTCGTTAAGGAATCAAGGAGAACATGCCAAATTTAGGTCGCCGGAGTTTGTAGGAATAGGATTCATGGTGGCAGGGACCTATTTGAAGAAAATGTTGATAAAGATAGGGCTTTTCGTAAGGATTTTGAAAGTTAAGGGCATATGTGTGATGTAAAAGAATCAGACAGGGCCAAATTGCAAACTAGGTCAAGCTTGTCTCAGATTGGGTGCAAATTTTGGTACAAACATAAGTTGGACATAAGGAATCTAATGATGAAGTTGGATTTTAGTTTTGACCTAGTTTGACTAGGTAATTATGCAAAAGCCTAAATTAGGGCAAATGCCAATCTGAGACTCTATTTTAGGGCAAGACGGGTTCTGATGGTCAAATTGATGGTACCAAACTTTAGAGAATATTTTTTTATGAATTTTAGAGGGTTTAGTTGAATTTTATCTTAACCAGAACCTCAGTTAATTAAACAGGTCAATTTTTAGTGTTTCAAAAGTCATTTAATTCTCAAAACACGTAGAAACCCTTTTCTATCTGTATTAACCCACTTGTTGGATATTTAAGACCATTTGACCCTTAATTACCCCCTAGGAAAATTCGTGTTTGTTTGCATTCAAAATATGATGGTAAAATTGTAGTTTTAACCCTATTTTCTTGTCTTTCTCTCAGAATGATTATGCAACAACCTATGGCTCTCTGGCAGTTATGTAGGAGCATTTAATAACTTAATCAGATTAAATTGAGCTAGTTATGGGTCATGATGGTGTTCCCATCAGATGCATAACTACCTATAAAGAATACTAGGTTTCCTCCTATCCAGCGCTAAGTTTAACGTCATTTGTTAGACCTAACCCAAAGAAATATATTTGTGGTTCAAGAGGAGTGATGACTATCGCTGAGAGGTTCAAAATTAGTATAAAGATATCATCATTTGGTCCAAGAATCAGTTATCTACAAATGCTGACCAACTGATGGTACTGTCCTATTCCGAAGAGTTTTTCTGATTTGAGATAGAAAATAGCGTCAGATAGATGAGGTTCATGATGTAGAGCCTGTTCATTAATCCAATTCCATAATTCAAGAATAGGTGGTAGAGGGTCTAGATTGAAATCATGATTGAGATTTAAATCTAGTTCTGAATCAGAATCATAAGGATCCTCATAATGGTAGTTGATGTTGAAAATCATAAAATCATGAATTCTCCATGCTCTGGATCATACGAGGACAAAGGTAGAGTTGTGCTGAATTCATCAAAATCCTCATCAGAAATTACCTCTTCCTCATCAGAAGTCATTTCTTCCTCAGATTCAAGCCATCCATTTGAACCAGTTGGAGTAGAAGTTCTTCCCTAGTCTATTATGTTTTGAACTTTTTTTTCCAAGGTTGTTTCTTCATTTACTTGGTTCATGTCCTTAGATTGTCCAATTTCTTTAACCCCCTCAAAGTTTGATTGTTCATGAATTTCAGGGTGGATGTATTGAGGATTCTTTATGTTATCATCTAATTCATCATAAGATACTCCCAAAAGTTTCTCAATCTCACTAATGTTTTTTTCCATTTGATTTTCTATGGGAAGTGGTAGATCAGAATCATCCTCAAGTACATCACTTTCTTGCCTCTTGTGTTGATCTTGAGATTTGGCAAGATTTGGATCATCTTTAATGTGAATTGCCAAAACCTCTTCAATTGTTCTTGCGACCTCGATGGAACCACAATTCACCTTACTTTTTTGGGAAGCTTTAAAGATATTGAGTTGAGAAGTTTTCCTTCCAGAAGTGATTTGCATAATCCCCATCTCACAGTTGATTAGGCCTTGGCTATGGCCAAGAAAGGTCTTCCTAAGATTATTGGGGTGTGGTTCAAGTTTTTTGATGCCTCCATATCTAAAACAAGAAAGTCCACAGGGTAATCAAAATCCCTCACTTTTATAACCACATTTTGTAAGAGTCCCTTTGGAATCTTAGTTGACCTATTAGCAAGCTGGAGGGTAACCTCAGTGTGTTGCAAGGGACCTAAATCCAACTCTTCATATAATTCTGTGGGGATTAAATTGATGGAAGCACTAAGGTCCAGTAAGGCTTGATATAGGATAAAACCATCTATCTCTCTTGAAATTAAGGGGGTTCCTAGATCTTTCTTTTTAGGAGGGAGTTTATTTAAGATGATGGCACTGGCTTGTTCAGAAACTATGACCCTTTTTGATGATTTGGCCTGTCGTTTAGGTGCGCACATTTCCTTCAGAAATTTCGCATAGGTCGAGATGTTCTCAATGGCTTCAAGGCATGGTATATTCACCTAAACTTGCTTTAAAATCTCAATCCTCTCCTTAGATTGATTGGTTTTCTTTATCTTGGATTTGTTCAAGGCTTCAGGAAAAGGTGCTTGAGAGAAATCATGAGTGTTCAAATCCTGAGTCTTGTTTTCTAGATTAGCTTGGTTTGCCAGGTCAGATTCAAGCTCCTCAAGATCTTGGTAAGATTTCAATGTAGAAGGATTGGATCTTGGATTTGTTTCCTACTTCTCAAAGTGACAGCACAAGCATAGACATTAGAGTTAGAAGGTTGAGGTGGGTTTAGCAAGATAGGTTGAGCCTAGGTTGGGTTGGGGTTAACAAAACTAGGTGGGTGTTGGGGAGTAGGTTGAACTATATGTGCCTGTTGCTCCCATGTGTTGTGCTGGTTAACCCTATTGAAGTTCCTTGGGTTGGGGATGGGTTGGGATGACAGCATCCTGTGTTGTCTAGCATCAACTAGCTGGTCTAGCCATCCCGTTAATTCTATCCTCAAATGATTTATTTCTTCCTTATGTCTTAGATTCATTTCTTGCATTTCCTTAAGGGCCAGACTCAGATTAGAGGATTGGTTTTCCTGAGTAGGTTGTTGCTGATATGTGTGTGGTTGTGTGTACCTACTGGGTTTCCCATACGTGTTAGGCTTAGCCAAGTTAAGACCATGGTTGGATTTCTGACTTGACCAAGAAAAGTTAGGGTGGTTGCATCATCCAGAATTGTAAGTGTTTGAATAGGGATCATTTCTAGTGTAACCCTAGACTGCATTCACATCCTTAGGATAACCAGGCATCAGGATGCCTAGTTTAGAATTTGAGAGCATCAAGGTCCCTCCTTGATACCCAAAAATAGATGGGTACAAGTAGAGTTGGCTCATAGGTGGAGCCATGGTCAGGTCATTACGATTATGAACCATTTCTTGACCTAGAGGGTTGAGGAATTGGGTATGGGTTGATGGGAACACCATCATAAGCCCTAACTAGCCCATTTTATTCTAGAATAAAATATAAAAGCTCCTAGATATTCATCTGACAATTATATCTCCACCACATTGTGTTTTTAGAAGAGAATAAGAAACCAGGGCTAATTTTGTAATTTTAATAGCAAATCATGAACACAGAATAACCAAGGGGTTAACTAGGGGTGAATTAAATGTCAAATGAGCATTAAAGTAAAATAACTGGGTTCATGTAGTCAAAAATGGGTTTTCAAGACTTTCAAGAATAAATAATAACCCAAAACCCTAATTTCAGACCCACTTAAATAATAAAGATTTTGGTCAATATAAAATTCACCTAAGCCTTCTAAAAATCAACGAAAAATATTCTATAAGGTTTGGTATCTTTGATTTGACCTTTGGAACCTGTTTTGACCCAAAAGAGTCATAGATAGAAAATTACCCTAATTTGGATTTCTATGCAAATTTCCCAGTCAAACTTGTTGGAAACTAAAATCCAACTTTGCCACTAGATTCCTTGGGTCTAAATTAAGTTTGTACCAAAATTTGGGTTCAATCAGAGTCTATCTTGACCTAGTTTGCATTTTGGTCCAGTCTGACTCTTTCTCTCTCATTCTGACCCCCAACTTTCGAAATCCTTACAAAAAGCACCCTAACTTCTCTTCATTTTCTTCAAATGGGTCCCTACTGCCATAGCAGGTGTGAACCCAAAGGTGTCGAGCATCAATCAGGGATACCTCCCTGATTTCTCGATCAATCCCTTCTAAAGTTGGAAGGGATGATCTTGAGGTCATCTCTAAACAACTAAACCTAATTCTAGATCCTAGATCCACCCAAGAAGCTCATACGAATCCTTGATTTCCAAGAATCTTCTTCCTGAAAAACCCAGCCTTTCAAGTTTGTTTCCAAGCTTGGGAGCTTGCTTGAAGGCCTATAAAAGACCCACATGGACTGCCTCACCTCCTTAGCAAGTTATGGGCAAGAGAAACTCCCCCTCTCCCTTCTCCGGCCATCTACGAATGTTGCTTCGATGACCTCCTCCACCTCTCTCCTCCACACCTCCAACCATCAATTGGAGGTGCCTTGGTGTCCCTCTCCTCGTCGCTCACCTTTCCGGCCAAAGAGAGGGTGTTTCCCCTATCTCCATTGTCATTGCTGCCTTACCATCCCTTCCTCCTTCTCCAGCTCTGGTCAAGACACGACCGAAGCTCTTTGGCCCTCTACCTCTCTCCTAAACCCCTATATTTATTCCTCTCCTCTACATCACTTCCACCCTCCTTAAACTCTGATTCGACCACCACACCGATTGTTCCCCATCATCTTCCTCCTCTCCAGCAGCAACTTTGACATGGTCTCCCCAACAATACACACCTCCGTTTGCATCGCCGCCGCCTCCATGAGCTATGCCGCACCGCCTTCATCAAAAAACTTCTCCCTATTTGCTTGTGCAACCACCGAAAGCCACCCCCGAACACCACCACCTGCAACCACCTTCCTTGAGGTTGCTTGACCTCTACTCTCCACCAAACTCCCCAAAACCACCCCCACCACCTTCTCCGTGCTTTGGCAAAACTTTTGAACCATCTGACTAGGGCTTTCAAGCCCATATTCATGCTTGTAGTTTTCACCATCACTCCGCCACCGTAGCTATCTTCTCCGACCTTGGTTGTAGCTCTCCGACTTTGTTCTTCATCGCAATCACTTCCAAGTGACACAGTCTCGCTCCAGGTGCATGCCCCGGCTATCAATTGAAGTAGATAGCCTCAACTCTGCTCGCGATTAGAAAAAGCATCACCTGCTGCAACTATGAAGAAGACATGGGAAAGTTAATCCAACATCGTGGGATTGGGAGCTCATAGCGTAGCATAAAAGGGATTTCTACAACAAACCCCTCGCCTAGTACACGAGGGTTCGGGTCCTTCCTCACACCATCTTCACTCCTCGGCTACCTTTCACACCTGGTAGCCCTGGTCTCCTGCCCAGATCCATATACTGGCCTGGATACCTGATTTTAGACCTGTTTACGTGGGTTTTTGAGAAAGAGAAGAAGAAAAGGAGAGAGGGGGGTTTTTGCCCTTGCTCCTGCCCTCTCTATACTTAGCTGCTAAGAGGCTTTCGTGCCTCTGGTTGGTGCTGTGCTGTGCCTCTCTCTCTCGAGGCTTGAAGGAAGGAAGAAGAGGCCTTTGCCTCTCTATTGAAGTTGCTCCTCCTGAACACTTAAGCAGTCTAGGTTTTATTTCTGTCGTCTGATACTTGCATTTGATTTGATTCTGATTACTATTCATATATTTGAGTATTTACGAGGTTTAGACTTAAAGGGTAATTTGGTGATTCAAATCACCATTTTACCCTAATCTTTTTGCACATTTTTATTTGGATCTATTGATATATTATTCTGAATTGTTCTTCTGATCTTAATTGCTTATATTTTGCTTAGAATTGTGATCTGTGAGAATGAATTGCCATTATTGCTCCTAGTAAATGACCTCGTACTTACGAGTTATAAATTTTTAGTGTTTTCAAGAGATTTTGACTTGCTACGACAATTACATCCTTTAAAACATCGATTTCACCTCGATAAACATTTTCGCGCCGTTGCCGGAGAGCAACGTGCAGTTTAGTTTCACTGATTACAATTTTTGATTTGAATCTAACTTGCTTTGTCTGATTTTTTATGGGTGTGCAGGTACATAGGAGAATATTAGCTGCACAACAACCACTCCACGGGTAGGTAACCTCATTTCCTTCTTCGTAAACCCCTATTTCTGGAAGGATTAGAAAAGGAAAATCAATTAGGCCAACTTGCATTCCTTATTTAGAATTAATCACTTCTGAGTTGCCTAACTTGATCTATTTAGAAACCCCTCTTCAAGATTCTTGCACCTACTAGGCATTTAAGGTACTTAGGGCTACTCATCCTGATTGAGCCCTAGGTGCCAAATTTGGAAGAAATTGATTTGACTAGAAAGAGCCAAATTAGGGTTTTCATCTTAGGGTTGAGAAACACACGCACCTGAAATAACAAGAACTGACTTTCCCACATCATGTGCTACCTAAGCCCTTGCTTGAAGTTACCTAATCAAGGAGACCCTAAAATCAAGCTCTAATCATCCACTTGAATCTTAAAATTGGGACTTAATAACAAGGACAGGTCAGGTGAAGTTGATCCACCTTATGGGTCAACCAATCTTCAAATTAGGTCACCAAGCACAAATCAAGTCTAAAGTTCAAGTGGAATTCTAAGCACCTCAATTCAGATTTAAAATTTGGTAGACTTAAGAGGTCAAGTCGCTCATTCCAGTTTATTTCGATCCACGGTGACAAGGAAGGTCACTAACATGGTGGGTAAATACGTTGAAGTATTCATGGACGACTTCTCGATATTTGGTGAATCTTTTGATGAGTGCCTCATGCATCTGGTCCGAATCCTCAAAAGATGCATTGATGTGAACCTAGTGCTTTCCTGGGAAAAGAGCCACTTTATGGTTCTAGAATGCATCGTCCTGGGACATCTTATTTCTGAGAGGGGTATTCAAGTTAACTGAGCTAAGGTTAATTTGATTTTCAAACTCCCTGTACCTAACTCGGTTAAAGATATTAGGTCGTGCATGGGGCACATGGGTTTCTATCACCGATTTATCTCTGATTTTTCCAAAATCGCATGCCCCTTAACCAACCTCCTCTCAAAAGACATGCCTTTTGAGATGATGAGTGAGTGCATTCACACATTTGAGATCCTACATGACCGTGTCACCCAAGCACCAATCCTACAATCCCCTAACTAGTCTTAACCCTTTGAGATCATGTGCGATGCATCTGACTATATAGTGGGAGCGGTGCTAAGGCAGAAAATCAATGGGAAACTCGTGGTCATATATTGCGCCAGCAAGACATTAGATGAGGCTCAGCGTAACTGCACAGTTACAGAGAAAGAGCTGCTGGCTGTCGTATTTGGACTTGGAAAATTCAGATCATACCTCTTAGGTTCCTATGTCATCATATACTCGGATCACACTGTAGTGAGGCACTTACTCACGAAGAAGGATGCAAAATCGAGATTAATCTGATGGATCTTGCTGTTGCAAGAATTCGACCTTGAAATTTGTGATAAGGCAAGAAAGCAGAATGTGGTAGCTGACCATTTGTCTTGCCTTCCTTCTTCAGTCATTGATCTGTCCAAACCTATTACCGAGCATTTTTTGGATGAACATCTGTTGGTCATTAATGGACTTCCCTGGTTTGCTGACATGGTAAACTACTTAGTTACAAGGAAAGTCCCACCAGATTGAATGACTTCCAGGCAAGACAAGTTGATTTCCGATGCCAAGTACTACATTTCGGAAGAGCCATATCTCTTCCATATCGGCAATGATCATGTAATCCGGTGATGCATTCCTGACAACAAGGTCAATAACGTCATTTCATTCTGTCATGAACAGGCCTGAAGTGGCCATTTCTCTGGTCGAAAAACAGTAGCGAAGATCCTCCAGTGTGGGTTCTTCTAGCCCACAATGTTCAAAGACGCACAAACTTATTGTAGGGCATGCGCTCGTTGTTAGACCTTAGGCAACATGGGCCTATGTGATATGATTCCCTTGAACCCAATCATTGTCTGCGAGATCTTTGATATTTGGGGAATTGATTTCATGGAACCCTTTCCAGGATATAATGGCTTTGATTATATCTTACTCGTTGTTGATTACGTCTCTAAATGGATCGAAGCCATCCCCACCAGAACAAGTGACATAAAGTTGTTCTTCAGTTCATTTAGGAGAGCATCTTTTCCAGATTTGGGGTTCCAAAAGCCATCATCAGCGATGGCAGGTCTCATTTCGTCAATGTGCACTTCCAGTCCCTGATGAAAAAGTTTGGGGTGTCACATTGTATCTCGACTCCTTACCACCTCCATACTAATGGATTATCAGAACTGTCAAATCGGGAGATCAAGAAGATCCCTCAGGTTACTGTCCAGCCTGATAGGAAGGATTGGTCTACCCACCTTTCGGAAGCCTTGTGGGCCTATAGGACCACCCATAAGAACCAGTTAGGCATGTCTCTCTTCAGACTCGTGTACGGGAAGGCATGTCACCTCCCCGTAGAAATGGAGCATAAAGCCTACTGGGCAGTACAAAACTGCAATCTAGATCTTGTGAATGCAGGAATCCATCATCGATTGCAAGTGAGTGAGATCGAGGAACTATGCAATGATGCATACAAGAACTCATGAATCTACAAAGAGCAGGTGAAAGCCTTCCATGATAGGCACATTGCAAGAAAATCCTTCAATCCTGGTCAAAAAGTACTGCTCTTTGATGCCAAACTCAAGCTCTTCTCAAGCAAACTTAGATCTAAATGGATTGGACCATTTCTGGTGAGACAAGTATTCAAAAATGGAGCTGTCGAAATCAGTGGACTCAATCGTGATTCTGAACCTTTTTTCGTGAACGGTCAGAGACTCAAACGCTTCGTTGAACTTGCTGACACAAATGTGGCTATAGTATCTTTTGATCTCCATTCTCCATGAGCTTCATTGGGCCAGCTGATGGTATTAAACTTAGCACTTAACGGGAGGCAACCCGTCATCTTTTGAAAAACCCGAAACCTTTGTAACATATCCTTTTGCTGAATTCATATTGCACTTTAGGGTTAATCCATTAGAATAGCTGACTCCACCTTTGGTACATGTATCAAATCTTGAAATCGTTCGCAACAGTCATTCCGACCCATTTGCCACCCACTTGTTCTAATGTATGATTTGGATTGAACTCGAACCCACCTAATTTACAATGAGGACATTGTAAATCATAGGCAAAGGGGGGTACTAAAGTGCAAAACGCTGTGAAATCAATGCATGGAAGGGCATTCACCAAAGAAAAAAAATAGAGAGAGAGAGGAAAGGAGAGGTCATTTTGAGCTAAATGAAAAAAGAGAGGGAATAAAAAGAAAAGAAAGAAGAAAAAGGAGCAAATAAAAGAAAAAAGAGTCTCTTGAAACTGATATGGAACCTACCTAACTTCTAGGTTGGATTGGATGATGAATTAAGATCTAGAAAGCTAAAGCATAGTTAATTAGTGGTGGGTACAGGCCTTAAACAGTCAAGTATTTGTTAAGATCCGGATTAATCCTCAAGAGGTTGAGGAAAGTGCGGGGCTAATGTATTAGGTCTAAGGCTTAGGGATTATTCGACCCCATTGCCTACCATTTGGTTTGCGGACTTGGTAACCTGAGCACCCAAAATCACACACTTAGTCTGGTTCAGTGCGCTTAACAAAGAAAAATCTTCCAAAAGTGTTCTATTATGAAAAGTCATCTCGAAGATCTAGCTTAGGAGTGGCTCAACAACACTTGTTGATTGGATGAGTTCTCAGTGCGGAGAGGTGGGAAATTCACCTAGAAGATGCGTAATAACATATCATCTCCTCAATGCTTGTCTCCTAGGATATCTAAATATCTTACTAGGGGCACATAAGCACCTTGTGTTGGTTCAGGTGCCATGGGCGGGATTATCCCGAAATGTCAATTGCTAGGGCCTGAATTTAGCTATAGAATGCCATGGGTGGCACTATCCTAGAGTGTCGAAAGCCAGGGTTTTGGGGGTTGCCATGGGTAGTGCTATCCTGAAGCATCGATTGCCAAGGACCCTTCGAGGATTGATGGTGGGGACAAGGAATTCGATACAAACCTTGTTTAGGGCCATTCGAGGCTAGATTTAGGGAAAAGTAAAAAGAAAAGAAAGAAAACTCTCCAAACGAAAATCCTTCTATCTCTTTCTCACAAAAATGCATTGGTAAACTGAACTTGGACATGTTACATTTATGCACGGGTGCTTTCAACCATTGGGGTCAATGAACCTCTAGGTAGTTTTTGTGAGCCTTAGAAACCTTCGCGGTTGACTCAGGACTGAGGCTGGTTAGGTCTGGATCTCAACTGGTACTTGAGTACCTCTAGGACTATTGTTGGTATTCTAATTTGATTTCTATTGTTGCAGCTTAAAAGGCACCTTGACAGTTACATCTGACCTAGCAAGCTGGTTTGATCCATAGAATTTTTGCTAAGGAACTAGGAAAAGCTAGGCATGGGGGTATGATGGGAACACCATCATAGGCCTTAACTAGCCCATTTTAGTCTGGAATAAAAGATAAAAGCTCCTACATATCCATCTGAGGATTATATCTCCACCACATTGTTTTTTGAGAAGAGAATAAGAAATCATGGTTAATTATGTAATTTTAACAGCAAATCATGAACATAGAATAACCAAGTGGTTGGTTAGGGGTGAATTAAAGGTCAAATGAGCATTAAAGTCAAATAAGTGGGTTCATGCAGATAAAAATAGATTTTCACACACTTCAAGAATAAATAGCAACCCAAAACCTTAATTTCAGACTCGCTTAAATAATAAAGGTTCTGGTTAGGATAAAATTCACCTAAATATTCTAAAAATCAAAGAAAAATATTCCATAAGGTTTGGTATCCTTGATTTGACATTTGGAACCCATTTTGACCCAAAATAGTCTTAGATAGAAAATTACCCTAATTTGGGTTTCTACGCAAATTACCCAGTCAAACTTGGTCAAAACTAAAATCCAACTTCACCACTAGATTCCTTGGATCTAATTAAGTTTGTACCAAAATTTGGGCCTAATCAGAGTCCATCTTGACCTAGTTTCCATTTTGGTCCAATCTTACTCCTTCACTCTCATTCATACCCCTAACTTTCACAATCCTAAAAAAAATCCCCCTAACTTCTCTTCATCTTATTCAAATGGGTCCCTACTACCATGGCAGGTATGAACCCAAAGGTGCCAAGCTTCAATCAGGGATACCTCCTTGATTTCTCGATCAATCCCTTCCAAAATTGGAAGGGATGATCATGAGGTCATCCTTAAACAACTAAACCTAAATCTAGATCCTAAATTAGCCCAAGAAGCTCATACAAATCCTTGATTTACAAGAATCTTCTTCCTAAAAAATCGAGCCTTTCAAGATTGTTTCCAAGCTTGGGAGCTATCTTGAAGGCCTATAAAAGACCCTCATGTACTGCCTTACCTCCTTAGCAAGTTCTGGGCAAGAGAAATTCCTCTCCCTTCTCCAACCATCTGCGAACGCTGCTCTGGTGACCTCCTCCGCCTCTCTCCTCCACACCTCCAACCATAAAATTGGAGGTGCCTCAGTCTCCCTCTTCTCGTCGCGCACCTCTCCGGTCAAAGAGAGGGCGTTTCCCCTATCTCCATCGTTGTCGTCGCCTTACCGTCCCTTCCTCCTCTGGCTCCGGTCAAGACACAACCGAAGCTCTCCAGCCCTCTACCACTCTCCAAAACCCCTATATTTCTTTTGCTCCTCCTCTACATCACTTCCACCCTCCTCAAACTTCGATTTGACCACCACATCGATTATTCCCTGTCATCTTCCTCCTCTCCAGCAGCAACTCTGGTAAGGCCTCCCCGATGCTAGACACCTCTGTTTGCATCGCTGCCACCTCCACGAGCTCCGCTGCACCCCCTTCATCAAAAACCGTCTCCCTATTTGCTCATGCAACCATCAAAAATCACTCTCGAACACCACCACCTATAACCACCTTCCCTGAGGTCGCCCGACCTTTACGCTCCACCAAACTCCACAAAACCACCGCCACCACCTTTGTCGTGCTTCAGTGAAACTTTTGAGCCATCTGACTAGGGCTTTCAAGTTCGTATTTGTGCTTGCAGGTTTCATCGTCGCTCCATCGCCGCAGCCGTCTTCTACAACCTCGGTTGCAGCTCTTCAGCTTTGTTCCCAATCGCAATCACTTCTAGGTGACGCGATCTCACTCCAGGTGCATGCCTAGGATATGAATTGAAGCAGATAGCCTCAACTCAGCTTGCGATTGGAAGAAGCATCGCCTACTAATGTGAACACATTTATTGAGGGTAAAATGCCTATTCATGCATGTTCTTTGGATTAGATTTGCATTTCATGTTATAAATATTGCATAGCATGCATCATTCTGCATTTAGAGTAGCTGTATATAATTTAGGTTAATTACGTCCTTTTTTATGTTCAGGAGAGAAAGATATTTATTTCGGAGCCTTGGATTGATGATCTGACCATATGGATCTGATCAAGACGATGATCGGAATCCAACGCTTCCGAAATCACCTCGATCGGAGTCCTGTAGCACCATATGCAATCCAAGGAAGATCAACGACCGAGGGACTAGGTGACAGAATCCAAAGCATCAAATGACAAATCTGACCGCATGGATGGATTTGATTCGATGATTGTAGCCCAATGGCTTGAAAATCGACTCAATCCAACCTCTGTAGCATCCCCTACAAAGGAAAGAAGATGGACGGCCCAGATTGCGCCACGAGGTGCAACCCAGGCCTCCCATGTGCACGCATGCATCACCGCACGCGCACAGCAACATGGGTGTGTGTGCACGTGCGAAGGCATGCACGTGCAAGTGCAACGGCACGTGCAGCAGCATAGCGCGCACGTGGAGGCAGCGGCGCGTATTGCGCGTGCGTGCACGACAAGGGCACGTACAGCGCGCGCCATAGCAGTGGCAGCGTGGGTGCATGGGATGTCTTCAGCAACTTTTACAAGAAATCTTCAGCGACATTTATGACCGTCACTAAATGTCCTGTATACGAATTTGATTCTTTCCTCCACTATAAATGGACCCCTACCCCTCCCATTTTTCTTCATCTCTTCCTTTCTTCCTCTCACCACCTCCAAGGCTCTAGAGAGAGCTTGTCCTAAGCCCAAGATGCTCCTTTAGAGTAGAAAATCAAATAAATTTCCTACCCCTCATCCCCATTCTTGGAGCATCCTGTGGCCATCCTCTCACCACCCTTCGGGAAGAAGATCCTCTTCGCAATGCCATCCTACCCCATCCTCCGTCCTCCGACTCTATCCTCCTTCGTCCTGCTCTTCACCACCTTCCTCCAGGTGACGTTAGAGTGATTCGTCCTTCGAGTAACCATCGAGGTGGATTTCTCTCACCCCATTTTATCTTTTTAGGCTTTCGTAGTGTAACAAACAATTCTTGATGAATAGATGATTGTTTTTCTTTCTCTCCCTCTCCCTCTCTCTCTCTCTCTCTTATACTTTTGCAAGTAGATAAAGTTTTCATCGACCTAATCTCTTGCTTGTTAAAAATACCAAAAAAATTAGAAAAGACAAAAATGAAATAAACAAATAAAAAGAGAAACACGAATTTTTATAAAATCAAATGTTCGCCTCCCTGTGTTCTACCTGGGACTCACTTTTCGAGTTTCGGTATAAATTTTATCTGATAATGAGTTTTTCAACTACGATGACGGGTTACTTGTAACCCTAATTTCAAACTCACAAAACCCATGCGATCACCCGCTGCTGCTGTGAAGAAGACGTGGGAAAGTTAATCCCACATCGTGGGATTAGGAGCTCACAGTGCAGCATAAGAGGTATTTCTACACCAAACCCCTCGCCCAATACACGAGGGGTCGGGTCCCTTCTCACGCCATTTTCACTCCTTGGCTACCTTTCACACCCGGTAGCCCTGGTCCCCTACCTAGATCCATATACCCACCTGAATACCCGATTATAGACCCATTCACGCAGGTTTCTGAGAAAGAGAAGAAGAAAGAGAGAGAGGTAGGGTTTTTGCCCTTGCTCCTTCCCTCTCTATACTTAGCTGCTGAGAGGCTTTCGTGCCTCTGGTTGGTGTTGTACTGTGCCTCTCTCTCGAGGCTTGAAGAACGGAAGAAGAGGCCTTTGCCTTTTTGTTGAAGTTGCCCCTCCTGAACAGTTAAGCTGTCTGGGGCTTATTTCTGTCGTCTGATACTTGCATTTGGTTTGATTTTGACTACTATTCATATATTTGAGTATTTGTGAGGTTTAAACTTAAAGGGTAATTTGGTGATTCAAATCACTATTTTACCCTAATCTTTTTGGACATTGTTATTTGGATCTATTGATATATTATTCTGAATTGTTCTTTTGATCTTAATTGCTTATATTTTTCTTAGAATTGTGATATGTGAGAATGAATTGCCATTATTGCTCCCAATGAATGACCTCGTACTTGCGAGTTATAAATTTTAAGTGTTATCAAGTGATTTTGACTTGCTACGATGATTACATCCTTTAAAACATCGATTTCGCCTGTTAACATGGGTTAACATAGGAACTCCTTGGGTAGGCATAGGATTGACTCTGGAATGTGCACCTAAGGAACTCCTGCCTTTTAGAAGGTTGTCCGGTTTCTTATCGAAACTCTTTATGTTCTTTCCCATGAGTTCCACCTTGTCCAATCATTGTGCAATTAGTTCTAAATCAATCGAGTTTGAATTATCCTTAACTTCATAAACTTCGCTCCTTGGTTGATTTGCTCTGTTAAAGGTGGACATTGAGGCATTGTTGAGGGAATTTTCGCTCATATTCTCAAATAATTGAAAGGCTCCCTCAGCATCTCTACTTAGGAAATTGCCCCCACATGCTGCATCAACAAAATTCTTCAAATTGTCACTTAACCCATAATAGAAAATATGGGCCAAGTGCCACTTCGGAATCCCATGATGAGGGCATTTCCTAACCAAATTATTAAATATCTCCCAAGCCTCATGTGGTTGTTCCCCAGGGTTTTGCTTAAAGGTTATAATGACACATTTAAGGGAATTGGTTTTTCCTACGGGAAAGAATTTTTTTAGGAATGTGCTTCTCAAATCTTCCCAAGTTAGGATTGGTCTACCAATAGTCCTCAACCAATGAGTAGCTTTATCTTTTAAGGAGAATGGGAACATTTTCATCATTAAGGTAACTTCATTCAGGTTCCTTGGGCCAAAGGTCCTTCCTATGTGTAGAATTCTTGAAGGTGGTTGAAAGGGTCATCAGAATTGTGGCCAAGGAAGTGGGGAATCAGATTGATGATCTGTGGTTCGAGTTCAAAATCTTCCCCATCCTAAGGTACCCCAATAAAAGGTTTAGGTTGGGCCTAAGGAGGATTGTAAAAGTCACGGAGACGCCGATCTACTCTTCTATTTTGGAGTCGAGCAATGGCTTGCACTATGACCTCTATTTGTTTGTCATGATGATGGCCTTGCTTAGTAGTCTACCTTTGTAAGAGAGTCATTGGATCCAGATTTCGTTCCTCCTCTTCGTTCTCATCTTTAGCATGGTGACTAGCCATTGAAGAGGGTTCAGCTTCAGATTCTAGACAATTAGGTCTTCTCTTAGGATTTCTTTCTAAAGGTGGTAGCAAATCAGGATGTAGAGATCTTCTACCTTACATGCTCCAGAAGAATGTCCGTAGATGAGACAGAGAAGATAGATGAGAGAATACTCCACCTTTTCAATGCAAGTAATCAAGCTATTCCTTAGAGTGTAAACCCTAAATAGACCTAATCTTGGTTCCCTAAAACACGACTAGGTTAGGTCAACCCTTGAATTACTTGGCTGGCTAGAAGGGTGGGACCCCCTAGGACACCCCGCATAGTGGGACACCATTAAGGGTTAACGTGGTTATCGCACCAACCTTTCTTATCACCAATGGGTCCAAGTAAACAAGGCCTTACCCTTAGCCCAATATAATTTCAAGTCCCCAACAATATTAGTCCTACCTAGGGCATGTCTACTCAGTTTTAAGCTTAGGCTTGATGTGATTTTAGAATATGATGGGTGTTAGGGGGTGTTGCCCTTAAGATTGATTTTCAGATGTGCGAAGTGCACAGGCAAGGGGTTCACAAGCAATTTTTATGATGAAGTGAATTTTTAGGTTCAAATGCTTGTATTAGTTAGTTTTAGGGTTCACTTGAGTTAATATCTTCAATCAAGGGTTTTGATGAGGCACACAAGAGTTTTGTGGATCCCAATTGTTTGATAGATTTTCTATAAGAATGGAAATGTAGGTGTTCTCTACCCTAATGTGAAACCCTAAGTACAGATAGTGCTAGATGATCCTTTTAAGTTCAAAATTAGAAGAATGGTGTGACCCAAATAGTGCAATCAATTGGTCTTATTACACCACTAACTAGGCACTCAGAAAATATTTTTTTAAAAAATTTTAATGCACGTTTTATATTTTTTTCTAATTTAAATTGTACTGGAGGTTCTGTAGTCTATTTTAAACCCTAGTTAGTGATTGAGTAATATTTGTAGCCAAACATGCATAAAATATTTTTTTCAAATTTTTCCTAAATTATTGATTTTCGAAAGAATTCAGTGCCATAAATTTCAAGTCAATTAGAGTTGTATAAAAATTCCTATGATATTTTGAACTCCAAATAATTACGAATAATAACCGATTTGATAATAGTTAAGTTGTGAATTTTTTAAATTTTTTTATCATTTTAATTTGTTCAAAATTTTGATATGTTGTTTCTGACTTCAATACCCACGTCTAGTAAAAAATTTTAGAATTTTTTGACTTGCGAATTTTTGATAATTGAATTTTTAATATGAAAGTTTGTTTTAGCCCGAAAAATCACCAAGAGGGATTTTTTTTTTTTCAAAAAGTAAACAAGTGCTAACTAATCATAAGGTTCAAGCAAAACTTTTTTTCTTTTTGGATTTTTTTTCAAAATCTAAACTAATCTAAGCTACGAGCAGTTACCTGAGATTCACACCCATTATTTTTCCGTTGTTGCACATATCTTCCTGCAATTTTGTGATTCCTAGGCAACCAAAAATAGCAAGTTAGAATCTTAAATACGTACTTTGCAAGAAAAGCTTTTAAAAGATTTCTGTTGCCTCCCCAGCAACGGTGCCAACTTGTTTGACCGCGAGAAGTGTTAAAAATTAGTTCTATCGTTGTAGTGCGAATCGCAATGAAACAAATAATATTTATAAAGATTTTGGTGAGTATTGAGTCACTCGTAGGGAGGCAAAACAAGATTTTTATGCAAAAGCTTTTCAGAAAGTCATTCTAAATAAATATTTATATATTTATATATGTATATATAGACATCAGATATCCAGAAAATCAGAATTTGATTGCTATTTGGAAATAGTTTTTAAACTAGAAATAGCTATGCTAAAGAGTAGATAGAGAAATAGAGAGAGAGAAAGAGAAATAGAGATAGCAGATGACGATGATGCCGCTTATGGGATTCTTGTGTGAAGTGCGGCAATACTTCAGATCCAGAGCACCAGAACGAACGCCAGAGAAGAGTTGCAGAGAGGGAGAGAGGCTGGAGTTGTATTTGGTGGGAGTTTCCTTCAACTGGGGGGCCTTGGTCTCTTTTTATAGCTTTAATGAGGGGTAAAGTAAGCATTTTAGCCCTCCAACTTATTCAACAACTTAGGTTTGATCAGATCCATCGATTGAGAGATCAACAGCTCTGATTACACCTCAATCCAACCTCTAACGTGCCTTCAACATGCAGATGCATTTTGGTGGCACCACGTGGCATGCTTCTCACCGCTCACCTCGCGTGCACTTAATTCAAATTGTGCGTTAACACTCTCAGCCGTCCAATCTCACGATTGGATGTTTTAACTCGGGCGCCGCACTACCTTGGTTTGGGCGTGTGGATCAGGACGTTAGCATGCACGTCAAATCGCATGTGTGCATTAAGTGGTCCTTGTTGTGCCACATGTTCACCTCCATGCCCTCGGATTGTTATCCGACAGTTCAATTCCTTCGAGCACCACCGCTTCTTCCAATTTCACCCTTCGTGCGACTTGAACACGTGCCTCACGTTCTGGTGTGGAGGTTATGACCAATGCGCTGTGGCTGCCTTTGAGTAACGTTTTTGGTTTTGTGCTCAGACGCTTTCAGCCATTGGATGGAGATCCAACGGCTGAGATCTCCTCTCTACTAATGAGGGCACGGGATAGAGCTGGCGACGTGGCATGCTTGAGGCCCTTAGATGATGATCCAATGGCTCACAAGGCATGGGAAGAGCAATTCAGTGATTAGGGTGTGGCGAGGGGTGGCTGTGATGGCACCACGTGGCACCATCGTGGCCGTCCATCTTCCTTCCTTTGTAGATGGTGTTGTAGGCCTTTAATTGAGATAATTTTTGCACCGTTGGCCTGCGATCGTTGATCCAGATCCATCCATGCGGTCGGATTTGCCATCTGAGGTCTAGATTTCTATCTTATTGCTCCTTGGCTTCTAATCTCCTATGGGTTGCACGTGATGCTACAGATGTCTGTTCAAGACAATTCCAGAAGTGTTGGACTCTCGTCATCATCCTGATCAGATCTATGTGGTCTGATCTATCATTTGTAGCATCGAATCATCTACAATCAACATCATCTCTCTTTTAGAGCATAAAATGGTAATATTATCTCTAAGGCTACTAAACTAACTATTATGAAAATTATGATGCTTATGTATGCATTGTTCCTAAGTTATGCTAGAATCTAACTTAATTCAAGTAGATCAGGTCGTTTGATTGCTATGCAATCAGTAACTTGAAGTTAGATTGGGCTAAGGTAAAGACCATGTCTACTTAGACCTACTGGCGACAAGAATGGTTGGTGCGGTAACCGCATTAACCCTTGGTGGTGTCCCACCATGCGAGGTGTCCTAGGGGGTCCCATCCTTCTGGCCAGCCAAGTAATTCAAGGGTTGATCTAATCTAGTTGTATTTTGGGGAGCCAGGATTAGGTCTAATTAGGGTTTACACTTTAAGGATTAGCTTGATTGCTTGTATTGTGAGGGTGGGTATTCTCGCATCTGTCTTCTCTCTCTCAGCTCTAAACATTCTTCTGGTGCACGCAAGGTAGAAGATCTCTAAACCCTAATTTGCTACCACCTCTAGAGAGAAATCCTAGGAGAAGACCTGATTCTCCAAGATCTGAATCTAAATCTTCTTCAATGGCTAGTCACCATGAGGAAGATGATGTTGAGGAGGAGGTAGAAAATCTAGATCCAATGGATCTTTTACTGAGGCAAACTGATAGGCAGGGTCGGCATCATGATAGACAAATGCAGGTCGCAATACAGGCCATTACCCAACTCCAAAATGGGAGAGCAGATCGCCTCTCAGAGACTTTTACAATCCTTCTGATACCCAACCTGAACCTTTTGTTAAGGTACCTCAGGATGGGGATGATTTTGAGCTTAAACCACAAATCATCAATCTGATTCTCCACTTCCATGGCCACAACTCTGATGATACCTTCCCCTACCTTGAAGAACTTTTACTCATAGGGAGGACCCTTGGCCCTAGGAACATGAATAAGGATACTTCAATGATGAAAATGTTCCCATTTTCCTTAAAAGATAAAGCTGCTCAATGGTTGAGGACTACTAGTAGACCAATCCTAACTTGGGAGGATTTGAGAAGCACTTTTCTGAAGAAATTCTTTCCCATAGGAAAAACAAATGCCCTTAGATGTTCCATTACAACCTTCAAGTAGAACCCTAGGGAACAATTGTATAAGGCTTGGGAGAGATTTAATGATTGAGGTAGGAAATGCCTTCATCATGGAATTCCTAAGTGGCACTTGGCCTATATTTTCTATTAAGGGTTACGTGAAAACTTGAAGAATTTTGTTGATGCAGCATGTGGGGGTAATTTCCTAAGTAAAGATACTGGGGGAGCCTTTGAATTATTTGAGAATATGAGTGAAAATTCCCTCAACAATGCCTCGATGTCTGACAAGTCTATTTTTCGCTACGCGTTGTAGCATTTAAGTGGTGGAAAAATCAACTAATCAACAATAAAAATAACCACTCACAGAAGAACGGGTCATGTCCACAGGGAGGCAATTATGCAATAAACTCTCAATTATTTCGTATTCTTTCGATCAAGTGCAAAATCCCTAGTCAAATCCGACATAAAATGCGATGGAAAGAAGATTCATAATAACTCAAAAATATAAGGGTATATGTGCAATTTTCTTTCATTGAAGTCTTCAATAAATATATGATGATTTTATGTAATTTTCAATTGACATATACTAGAGAAAATTAGTGCACATGTTAATCTCAAAACCAATCTTGAAAAGGTGAATATCAATAACGTGCAATTATCAGAAAGCATGACTGTGCATTCGCAATTTTGCCAAAATAAAATAATCACAAATGAAAATTAATTTCTGGCGGCAATGGCAGTAAATGTAATTTTTAATCAACTTCAAAACAGAGGATTTGTTGCCGCGGCTTGTGCGCACAGAGGAGGAGAGATGGACGTCGAGGCTGCTGCTGAAGATCACCCCGCTCAGGCCGCACCCGATGGTGGTGACGGCGCGGCTGATGGCAGCCTGTGGTGGCTGCAAGAAGGAGAAGAAGGTGGCAGGCGGAGGTTCTGTAGCGCCTGCGAGGGCACTTACAGGCGATGGTGAAGGCGTGCAGCGCCTGCGGGTGCGGCTGGAGGGAGTGCTGGACGCCTGCGGGCATGCGGGCGGGTGCTTGTAGAAGATCACGCGCTTGCGGGCGTGGGTGGCGAGGGCCGAGCAGGTGCCTGCAGGGGTGTGGGCAGCGAGGCAGAGTGCCTGCGGTGCTTAAGAGGGGAGTGCGGAGGTGATGGAGCGCTGGAAGGTGCAAGTGTCTGCGGGCACGGTGATGGCGCTGTGCGGGTGCATGCGGTGGAGGCACTCCAGGGTGGCGCTCTGCGGGTATGGCCTGGCAGGTGGGGCACTGGCGCTGGAGTGGCACTGGCTGGAGGTGCTGGAGGCGGGCCTGCGGGTGCTGGAGTAGGGGAAACGCTTGCAGTGGTAGCATGCTGCAGGCGAGAGCCTGCAGGCTACTTGGTGCGGGCTTGTGGGTGGGGCAGTGCGCTCTGGAATGGAGAGACCTGGAGGAGTGGGGGCGCTTGCAGTGGAGGTTGTGGCTGGCGTGGAGGTGATGGAGGCGGGCCTGTGGACGCTGGAGGAGGGGAAACTCTACGGTGAACTTAGTGCACAGTGCCTGCGGTGGTTGTACATTGATGAATCCTCCTCTCCTTTCTCCGCTTCCTCTTTAACTCCTCTCTTCCTGCGTGCGTCAGTTAAGGGATTTTCAAATCCTTTAGCTATTTTTGACCGGCGGCTGTTGAGGGTGCCCGAAGGATGAAGAAAAGAAATGCCGCCAGTTGTTTGAAAGGGTAATTTACCCTCCCCTCCTTATTCTTTTGCCAAATATTCTTCTTGCACATAAAAAGAACATAAAATCATTACATATTAAGTTATAGAATACTATAAAATAGATGTAAACTTAAATCATGATGCATGCAAACATTCTATAACTTAATGTAGTTATTAACAAACCTAAAAGGTACAATTAAAGTTACTTAGGCATAACATTAGTCCATTAAAATGGACTCATCAAATACCCCCATACCTAAGATTTGCTAGTCCTTAGCAAAAATGAAAAATAATAGAAGTAATAAGAAGATTTCTTTTCTCATTTCAAAACATTAGAGATTTAGATAAATGTGAAGTGATGATAGCCTAAGTAATAGATCCAAGTGAAAAAACCAATTCGCAGTGGGAGTTTGTACTTCACCCTTGGTAAATATTGCTGTTGGGATAGGCAACTACTTCCCTTGGGGATAAAGCAGATGATAATCTGTAATTTGACCCTGGTGCTTGGCTTAGGTAGGAGATATCGATTTGAATGGATTTGTAATTGGTGGCACACACTCATCTGGTGCTACATGTAGTCTAGTACTACAGATTCTAGATTTCTAGACTATTAGACAAGTCAACTCAGAGAGAGGCTAAACAACTGTGCTCTCTTGATGTTCCTGGGCGCTCACTCTTTTCTTTCTTTTCTTTCTGAGATCACAAATCTCGCCAAATTTAGTAATTGTACTCACTGTTTGGTGGCCTCACATGGCATCCACACTTCAATTAAAGTCATAATGATTCTACAACTAAGTTAGAGTCCTCAACCAAGATTCGGGCAATCATAAATACTTAAAGGTAGGTATGGATCATATTTGGTGGAATGCGAAAGGTGTTCTATTGTCTCAGAAACAATGTTACACTATAAACTTGGACTCTTTTTTTTTTTGTAATATAACTATTTCTTCTTTTTCTTCTTTTCTCTCTCTCTCTCTTTTATTATTATTTCTTCTTATTTTTGTTTCTTTTTCAGTCAACACAACATGATACAGACTTTTATTTATGAGGCATTATTAGGGATGATGATGGTCAAGAGGAAGTTGTGTGGCTTATTTGGTGGAAGTGCCTATTCTCGGCACCGGGAAGGAATGGATAGGACAGACGTATTTCTGACCTTTGACACTATTACCCTCCTTCAGCCGAGGACTCTATGAAGGACAGTCGTAACCATCCACCATAGTCATAACTTTATTAAGACTCCATCTCTGTGTATCTGCCTTATTTGGTGACTCTCAAGAATTCACACAACGTACGCTCACAGGAACAGAGAGCGAAAACTATGCCTAACTCTGAAGTATCATCATCTAATTATCCAAAACTTAAGAGTCCTTGCACTAGACTTAGCGCACCAGTAATCTCTCTACTTTCTTCTCATAAATATGATGTGGATCTACTAGAAGATAGTATGCCTGACTCCCTATGAACTGTCAAAGGGTTTAGCAGACTACAAATGCTTATTGGTTTTCTTCAAGGCTCTATTACCAAGTCTACGTGCACGTGAAATAAATGTACTGGATTCAAAACTTAAGAAATAATTCAAGAAGAAAAACCTCCAATGACAAAGGTATTCTGCTAGGGACTAACCCATTCAGCTCAAGAAAAGAGATTTTTTTTTTATATATAAATATGTATGCAAATATTTATAAATGCTATAAACATTCTCAGGTTATATCCCCTATGCGTAAGACTGACAATGTCCTCATTGGAAAAATGCAGACATAGAAGAATATCACCTGAGGAGGAGAGTGGGAGGAGCTAAGGCTCCTCAAGCTGAAGTACGTCTAAAACCTGGCCATCTGAAAGAGTAATATACAGTTTAAGACGTTGGCTATTTACCTTAAAGCTCGCACCTGAAATAGGGTTCTGAATCTCTACAGCTCCATGAGGGAAAGTATTGATTACAACATATGGCCCATCCCAGCGGGACTTGAGCTTTCCAGGGAATAATTTAAGTCTAGAATTGAAAAGCTAGACCCACTGGTTGGGCTCAAAAGTCTTTCTACTGATGTGCTTGTCATGGAAGACTTTTGTACGTTGCTTGTAAGCTTGAGAAGTTTCATAAGCTTCATTACGAAGCTCCTCAAGCTCACTTAATTCTAACATACGTGCCTTTCCTGCTTTATCCAGATTCAAGTTAACATTTTTAATAGCCCAATAAGCTTTATGTCGGATTTCCACAGGAAGGTGGCACGCTTTTCCGTAGACAAGACGGAAAGGAGACATGCCCAAGGGAGTCTTATACGCAGTTCTGTAGGCCTAAAGAGCATCATTAAGTTTTTTAGACCAATCCTTTCGATCAGGCCTGACTGTTTTTTCTAAAATTCACTTAATCTCCCTATTAGACACTTCAACTTGTCCACTCGTTTGGGGATGATATGGTGTGGCTATCATGTGGTTGACTCCCAAATTTTTGAGTAGTCTTGTGAAGTGTACATTCTTAAACTGAGGTCCTCCATCACTTATGATCGTCCTTGGGCACCCATACCGAGAAATGATATTAGCCTTAACAAATCCCAAGACCACGGAATGGTCATTGGTTCGCATGGGTATGGCTTCTATCCATTTCGATACATAGTCAACTACCACAAGGATGTATTCATATCCGAAGGACACAGGAAAGGGACCCATGAAGTCAATGCTCCAAATATCAAAGATTTCAACAGGGAGAATAGGTTGTTGGGGCATCTCATCCCTTTTTCCAATGGTTCCCGTCTGCTGGCAACGTAGACATGCACCCACATACGTATGTGCATCTCGGAATAATGTGGGCCACCAAAAGCTAGACTGAAGAACCTTATGGGCAGTCTTCTTCACACTAAAATGTCCCCCACAGTGGAGGTCATGGCAGAAACGCAGAACACTTCTTTGTTCTTCATCAAGGACGCAACGGCGAAAAAGCTGGTCAAGGCCTATTCTAAAAAGCTCGGGTTCCTCCCAGTGATAAAATTTAGTGTTGGCGAGAAACCTGTCTCACTTATGCTTGTCCCAAGTACTGGGGGTAATGCCCGTGAGCAGATAGTTCACTATGTCAGCGAACCAAGGAGTTTTACCTTCCACGGCCATCAAAAACTCATCAGGGAAAGTCTCTTTAATACCGCCAGCAGGGTTTGATGCCTCAATAGAGATCCTAGACAAATGGTCTGCTACCACATTCTCAACTCCTTTCTTGTCTTTAATTTCCAGCTCAAATTCTTGGAGTAGCAGAATCCAACGAATTAGGTGAGGTTTGGTATTCTTTTTAGCTAGAAGATGCTTTTGGGCCGAATGATTAGTGAACACTACAACCTTGGATCCCAAAAGATAAGATCGAAACTTTTCCAAAGCAAATACTACAGCAAGTAATTACTTTTTAGTGACCGTGTAGTTTTGTTGAGGATCCATAAGGGTCTTGCTGGCATAATGCAGCACATGAGGTTTGCCATCAACCCTTTGACCTAAGACCGCTCCCACTGCAAAATCAGAAGCATCGCACATAAGCTCAAACGGGAGGGTCCAATTTAGTGCTTGGAGAATCGACGCGGTAATCAGGGATTTCTTCAAAACATGGAATGCCTCGCCACATCTATCATCAAAATCGAAGGAGACATCCTTCGTTAACAGATCACAGAGTGGCTTAGAGATTTTACTAAAATCTCTAATGAAGTGCCTATAAAATCCAGCATGGCCAAGGAAAGATCTAACCTGACGAACATTGGTGGGCAATGGAAGCTTAGAGATGGAATCAATTTTTGCGGTGTCCACCTCTAATCCTCTCTCGGAAAGTACATGCCCTAACATAATTCCCTGCTAGACCATAAAGTGGCTTTTCTCCTAGCTAAGCACCAGCTTTGCCTCTTCGCAACGGGTTAAGACTTTATCAAGGTGCGAAAGGCATAGGTCAAACGACGAGCCATAAATGGAGAAGTCATCCATGAAAATTTCAACGAACTCATCTATCAAATCAGAAAAGATAGCCATCATACAACAATGGAAAGTGGCAGGAGCATTACATAACCCGAATGGCATTCGACGGAATGCAAAAGTGCCATACGGACTCGTGAAGGTAGTATGCTCCTGATCATCAAGAAAAATGGCTACCTGATTGTACCCAGAGTACCCGTCAAGAAAACAAAAGTACTTGTTCCCTGTCAATCATTCTAGAATTTGATCGATAAATGGTAAGGGGAAATGGTCTTTCTAGGTAGCCGTGTTTAAACGACGGTAATCAATGCAAACCCTCCAACCAGTTGAGGGTCTAGTGGTCACCAGTTCTCCTTGGTCATTCTCTTCCACAGTGATTCCTGCCTTTTTCGGAACTACGTGAATAGGACTGACCCATTTACTATCTGAAATGGGATAGATAATCCCTGCATCTAGCCATTTCAGAATCTCCTTTTTAACAACCTCCCGCATATTTGGATTGAGCCTTCTCTGCATATCTCAGAAAGGCTTCACGGACTCATCCATGTATATATGATGCATGCAAAGAGAGGGATCAACACCCTTAATATCAGCAATTGTCCAGGCAATTGCTTCCTTATGCCTTTGTAAACACTCAAGCAGAGCTCCCTCCTGCAATTTAGATAATGCAGACGAGGTAATAATGGGGAGCGTGTTATTAGGGCCAAGGAAAGCATATTTCAATGTGCTCGGGAGGGATTTCAACTCCAATTCAGGAGCCTTTTGGATTGAGGGTTTTAGTTGAGATGTCCCCGCCTCAGGCAGCGGATCTACCTTCACAGTCCAGGGTGGGGATAGAGACTCAGTGTGTATCCCCAGAAACTCTTCTAGTTTGGGCATTGTCCTTTCAGTTTCTTTAATAATCGAGGGATGGTCCTGAGATATGACCTTCTGAAGGGGATCTCTACATAAGAGTGCTGGAGTAGTCTCTTCAATTATTTCATCAACGACCTCAATCTGAGAACAATCTTCAAATTCGGGTTGCTTGTAAGTATCAAAAACATTCAATCGGATCTTCTTGTTCCCAAAGCCCATTTTAAGTGCCCCAGATCTACAATTTATAGAGGCATTGGCTGTGGCTAAGAAGGGGCGTCCCAGAATAATGGACGGCTTTGTGAGCTTATTAGATGGGTCAATATCAAGTACCATAAAGTCAATGGGGAAGAAGAAATCCTCCACTCTCACAAGGACATCTTCCAACAATCCCTACGATGTCTTAAGTGATCTGTCTGCAACCTGGAGGATTATTGGACTAGGCTTTAGCTTGCCTCCTCCCAAAAGGTCGTAGACAGAGCTCGGTAGAATGTTTACCCTTGCACCCAGATCGAGCAGAGCCTTGTCAATGTGTTGGTTACCTATAACCACTGAAATATACGGGGCCCCTAGGTCTTTCATTTTGGGGGTGTTCCATGCTGAAGAACCGAGCTAACATGGTCAGGCAGGATGACCTTGGTTTGGACCTGTTTCCTAGATCGGTGCTTCTGGGTGCACAGGTCCTTCAGAAACTTGGCATAGGACGGAATCTGTTTAATCTCTTCTAATAGAGGCAAGTTATTCTGGACTTGCCTAAAAGTATCCATAATCTCTTCCGTCCTTTCCTTGGCTCTAGATGAGCCAACAGAAGATTCCCTAGGAGCAGATAGGCGCTCTAGATAGGGCACCCTCGGCTTCTGGGTAGAGGGGTCGTCATGGCGGGAAAGGGGTGGTGGAAGGATGACATCCTCATTGTGGGTGATTTTGTGTGAGGGAGAGTGGTGTGGCTCTTCCTCGGGTGAGATGGAAGTTGGGTCAGGTGTGGAAGGGGAATTCTGAGATGAAACCGTAGGAGTGTTATCAGGCTTGTCAATCTTTTTTCCACTCCTCAACACAGTCACTGCTTGGGTGTGCTCCCTGAATACAACCCCCTTGCCCTTAGGGTTCTCCTCAGAAGAGTTAGGCAGCTTCCTCGGATCACTTTGCCTAACTGCCTTAGTAAGATGACCAATTTGGGATTGCATATCAGTAACCATCTTATTCTGAGATTGGATAACAATATTCTGATGCTCTTGCATTTCTTTCATCATGGCCTTCAGTTCATCCATCTCAGAGGGCTTATTCGGAGGAGGGTTTTCATAAGAAGGTTGGTATGTGGGTTGGGGAGGTAAGGGTCTTGTATTCCCTGAGTTAGAAGCATCACCTTGCTTCTAAGAGAAGTTTGGATGGTTTCGCCACCCTGGATTATAAGTGTTGGAATAAGGGTTATTGCAACGGGGGCGGAAACCTTGGGCCACGTTCAAGTCGGCCTGAATCAACTCAGGGAATTGGTTTGCGTAATGGCACTCCGCAGTGGCGTGCATTGTGCTTTGGCAAATGGAGCATTCTCTAGAAGCCTAGAAAATAGAGGCTGCTTGTGGGTTCATGCCGGGGTTTGCTAAAAGCCTATCAAAGTTTTTATTCAATAGTTTAATCTGATAAGCCAAATCCTAAGAAGCCTCGGCTTCATGGGCCTTTATCTTCCTTTGCAAGATTGATGGTTTTCTTTCTTAATAGGCAGAGGACAGATGTATGGAGTTGTCGCTTAACGTTTCAAATAATGCCCAGGCTTCATCCTCAGTTCTGGTCATGAAGGTTCCTGCACAGGCTGCATCGATGGTTTGCCTATGCCTTTCAGATAATCCGTTATAGAACCTTTCGACCAACTGCCATCTTGGCACTTGATGGTGGGGGCATAACCTATGAAGGTCATTAAAGCACTCCCAATTCTCATGAAATTGCTCCCCTTCCTATTGAGTAAAACCCATAATCTCTCTTCTGTAATGGTTGGTTTTACCCATAGGAAAATACTTTTTCAAAAATTCTCCCTTAAGGGTGGCCCAATCATTTACCCTTGCATCGAGGGTATGATACCAGTGCTTGGCTTTATCCTTTAGGGAGAAAGGAAATAGAGTCCTCATCAAGGCTTCATTAGTAAAACCCTGGAGCATCACCGTGAAACAAACCTCGGTGAATTCCTCCAAATGTCGGTAGGGGTCCTCCCTGGTAGTACCATAAAAAGAGGGTGATAAAGATATGGCACTGCTCTTGATCTCATACGGATTATCCCCTACTGGTCGTCTTAGTTCTTGTGTAGGTTGGTTAGTCGGAATAAAATAGTCCCTTAGGGTCCTTTGTTGATTTGCACCTTGCTCAGCCATTCCTTCCTTTTCCTCTCCTAGATGAGCTCTCCTAAGAATTATCTTAGGCTCAGGATCAAACACTAGATTACTCTCAAGAGAGCGTCTACCAAGCATACAAAACACAATTCATGTTTTTATTAAGTTAAACCTCCACTGCAAAGATAAGTCAAAAGATCAAGACTTATCCCTCCGTTCCCACGTAAGTGGTATAAGAGGGGTGTGGACTTGAAATCTTAACCTTCTTTATTGTGGAGGTCGAATTAGTTAATATAAATGGCCAAACAAGTTTTTCACTGCAATTACGTGCCTTAATTCATCCTTCGAGTGCCCTAGGACCTATACTTTGCTTGGATGATACTCCCAGGTGATCAAGTGAGAAGTTACTCCAAGGAAGAACAAAGGGATGCAAGTAGGGCGAACCGTTCCTTTGAGGCGATGCGTATGCAGTGCCCCTTAACTACCCTTTTGTTCCTTTAAGGGGTGTCCCCCTCCATGGAGTATCAAAACACTTGGTGAAAAGATAGTATCACCACCACCACAAAGCACAATAGGAGGGTTTGCACCGATAAAGAGATCGGTGCCTATAGCCTTAAGGGATCGAGCCTTAGTGCGGTGCCTAATGTACATGCTTAGTGTCAGAATTGTGCAACACACCACAAATCTTTGTAATTTCTTTTGAAATCGTAGACAAGTCCCTTAGAATCAGATCAAATGTGAATTGCTTTTAGGGTTGAATCTAATTATCAGTCCCACTTTTAGTTATGTGACCACTGAATTAGTAAATTCAAATAGCTTGGTGGTCTTGAATTTTAATTTGAATGCAAATCGTGAACAGGAGCTGGATGCAAAAGTTAGAAAGTGTACCTATCTCCAGCAATCTTCGTGCTAATATGCTTGCAATGCAATAATAAGATCTAATGTGCTGCTCAATCACCCATAAATGAGTGCACCTAAGGACATGCAACTTCTAAATAGGCAGCTCGATATTTTCTTTGTTGGTTTTAAAGGCAGGCAAGCAGAAAATAGAGTCATGCATGCACAAAAGATAATGTAAGCCCTAGTAGCTAAAGAATGTAGGGACAAACCCCCAAAAATTCAGCCTCAATTACTACAAGGGAGAAAAGACATAAATAAATTTTGTGACGATGGAGAATCCTCTATGAAAGTGCGATCTTGGTCTCCTTTGTCTTTTCCTTGTGTGGCTTAACTCGTGGTTGCTGTCGCCTCTCTATTGCACCTCGTCGCCTCGTCAGATTCCTCGCACAGTAAAAAAAAATTGATCAGATAATTTCACAACTCATAATATTAAAAAATAATGAAGTAAATTTATTGCGTCAGTTACCTCCCCAGCAATGGAGCCAATTTGACAGGTCGATTTTCTACTACGCGATGTAGTATTTAAGTGGTGGAAAAATCAACTAATCAACAATAAAAATAACCACTCTCGATTAAGAGCGGGTCGTGTCCACAGGGAGGCAATTATGCAATAAACTCTCGATTATTTCGTATTCTTTCGGTCAAGTGCGAAATCCCTAGTCAAATCCGACATAAAATGAGATGGAAAGAAAATTCACAATAGTTCAAAAATATAAGGGTATATGTGCAATTTTCCCTCACTGAAATCTTCAATAAATATATGATGATTTTATGTAATTTTCAATTGACATATACTAAAGAAAATTGGTGCACATGTTAATCTCAAAACCAATCTTGAAACAGGTGAATATCAATAACGTGCAATTATCAAAAAGCATGAGTATGCATTTGCAATTTTGCCAAAATAGAATAATCACTAATGAAAATTAATTTCTGGTGGCAATGGTAGTAAATGTAATTTTTAATCAACTTCAAAATAGAGGATTTGTTGCCGCGGCTTGTGCGCACAGGAGGAGGAGAGACGGACGTTGAGGTTGCCATCGAAGATCACCCCGCTCAGGTCGCACCCGATGGTGGTGACGGCGCTGTTGATGGTAGCCTGTGGTGGCTGTAAGAAGGAGAAGAAGGTAGCGGGCGGAGGTTCTGCAATGCCTGCGAGGGCGCTTACAGGCGGTGGTGAAGGTGAGCAGCACCTGCGGGCACAGCTGGAGGGAGCGCTGGATGCCTGCGGACGTGCGGGCGGGTGCTTGCAGAAGAGCGCGCACCTGCGGGTGCGGGTGGCGAGGGCAGAGCAAGTGCCTGCGGGGGTGTGGGCAGTGAGGTAGAGCACCTGCGGTGCTTGAGAGGGGTGCACTGAGGTGATGGAGCGTTGGAAGGTGCAAGCATCTGCGGGCGCGGTGATGGTGCTGTGCGGGTGTGTGTGGTGGAGGTGCTCCAGGGAGGCGCTGTGCGGGTACGGCCTGGTAGGTGGGGCACTGGCACTGGAGTGGTGCTGGCTGGAGGTGATGGAGGTAGGCCTGCAGGCGCTGGAGGAGGGGAAACGCCTACAGTGTTAACGTGCTGCAGGCGGGAGCCTGTAGGCTGCTTGGTGTAGGCCTGTGGGTGGGGTGGTGCGCTCTGCAGTGGAGAGTGCTGGAGGAGGGGGGGCTCTTGCGGTGGAGGCTGTTGTTGGCATGGAGGTGATGGAGGCGGGCCTGCGAGCACTAGAGGAGGGGAAACTCTAGGGTGGAGAACTTAGTGCACAGTGCACGCGGTGGTTACGCGATGATGAATCCTCCTCTCCTTTCTCCGCCTCCTCTTTAACTCCTCTCTTCTCGCGTGTGTCAGTTAAGGGATTTTCAAATCCCTTAGCTATTTTTGACCGGTGGCTGTTGAGGGTGCCCAGAGGATGGGGAAAAGAAATGCCGCCGGTTGTTTGAAAGGGTAATTTACCCTCCCCTCCTTATTCTTTTGCCAAATATTCTTCCTGCACATAAAAAGAACATAAATCATTACATATTAAGTTATAGAATACTATAAAATAGATGTAAACTTAAATCTTGATGCATGCAAACATTCTATAACTTAATGTAGTTATTAACAAACCTAAAAGGTATGATTAAAGTTACTTAGGCGTAATATTAGTCCATTAAAGTGGACTCATCAATGTCTACCTTCAACAGATCAAATCAACCAAGGAGCAGAGTCTATAAAATTAAGCATAATTCAAATTCGGTTGATTTAGAACTGATTACACAACGATTGGATAAGGTGGAACTTGTTGGAAGAAATGTAGAGAATTTGGATAAGAAATTGGATAACCTTCTGAAGGGTAGGAATTCCTTAGGTACACATTCCAAAGTAGACCCTATGCCTACCCAAGGAACTTCTATGCTAACCCACACTCAACTCCCCAATCCTCTAGGTCAAGAATTAGTGCACAATATTAATGACCTAACCATGGCTCCATCCATGAGATAACTTTACTGGGACCCATCTCTTTCTGGGTACCAAGGAGGGACATTGATGCCCTCAAATTCTGAGTTAGGCATCCCGATGCCTAATTATTTTGAGGATGATAATGCCATCCAAGGATACACTAGAAATGACCTATATTCAAACACCTTCAACCTTGGATGGTGTAAGCATCCTAATTTTGCTTGGACAAGTCAGAAACCCACCCAGGGTTATAATTTGATCAAGCAAAATAATTATGGGCAACCTAGTAGGTACACACAATAGCGAACTTACCAACCTTAGCCAACCCAGGAAACCCACCCATCTGATCTAAGTTTAGTCCTCAAGGAAATGTGGGAAATGAATTTAAGACAAAGAAGAAATGAATAAATTGAGGATAGAATTGATGGGACAATTAGACCAATAGGCTAAGGGACTAGCGAAAGTTAGGCATGGGGCTTTGATGGTAACACCATCATGAGCCGTAACTAGCTTTAATTAGTTAGGATTAATTGACAAATGCTCCTACATAGTCGCTTGAGAGCCATAATTCAATGCATATCCATTCTGAGAGAACACTAAATCAGGGTTAATTCTGTAGTTTTAACATCACGTTATGAAAGTAGAGTAACCACAGGTTTTGCCAGAGGTTAATCTAAGGTCAAATGAAAATTAAAGTCTAATATGAGGGTCCAGATAGATAGAAATAGGGTTTCACGCATTTCGAGAAATAATCCAACACTCAAAACCCTAATTTCAGACCTACTTGAATTACAAAGGTTCTAGTCAAGATAAAATTCATTTAAACCTCCTAAAATTTATAGAAAAATATTTCTTAAGGTTTGGTATCCTTGATTTAACCATCTGAACCTATTTTGACCTTGAATAGTCTTAGACGGATTTTTTCCCTAATTTGGATTTCTACACAAATTTCCTAGTCAAACTTAGTAAAAACTCAAATCCAACTTCACTACTAGATTCCTTGGGTCCAAATTAGGTTCTTACCAAAAATTGAGCCCAATCAGAGTTCATCTTGACCTAGTTTGTATTTTAGTCCCCAGACCTCTATTCCTTACATTTAACCCCTTAGCTTTCATCTTTTCTTTTCAAAGATGCCCCTAGCTTCTCTCCTCTATTGCAAATAGGTCCAACCACCATCGTCTTCCTCACGAGGCAGAAAAGGAAATTCGTAGCTCCTAAACCCAAACTACTTCATTTAATCCTTCAAATTTATTGATGAAATCTCAACCAAAAATTGCCAAACTTGGTGAAATTGATCCTCGGATCATTCCGTGTCGACCAAGATCTTCTTTGAGGCCAAACATGGCAGGAAATTGTGTTGGCAAGCTCGAGAAAACCAAGCTTTGCAGGCAATTCATGACACCTTCCTTTTGGGCACTTCAAGGGAGAGAAACCTCACTTATAAAAGTGGTCACACCTGCTCAATCTGTCCTTGTCTAGTTTTTGTCACACAACCCCTCTCTTCTCCTTCGTCCTTGGCCGCCATTAATGAAGGCCTAGTGCTTCACCAATCCCCTTCATCGGCCGCTCCCACATACCATAGGGAGAGGGCTTTCCCTTTACTCCTCCTCACTGTGCTTCCAGATAAAGAAGGTGGCCCAATTACCTCATTAGCTTTATCTTCACCCCCTTTGTCCATAGCTCTGGCATACCTCTAGCAAGCTTCCTTGAACCTCCATTCGTCTAATTACCTTAGGGCTTCTCCCTTTCTACCCTCTAATTCAGTTTAGGCTAAACCTTTCGACTCTGGCAACCACCTCCGCAACCGCCTTCATCGAAACTCCCCTACCCTCTTCCACCCAAATTAGGCTGGGTAAGATTTCATGCACACCTCCACTATACTTTTTCCCAACCTAATTTAGCAGTTCAACACCACCACCTCCTTCCTCGACTTTTTTCGCTGGAGCTCCGCTCACCTTCATGCTCCGGCCACTCCGCTACATCTCACACCAAATCACATCCACCATTACCTTCGCCACACCATGGTGAAGTTTTCTAGCCATTTAATTGGGCTCTAGGCCATATTATTTTGCAGCTTGCCGTCGCCTTAGCCTGTCATCTTCTCCAACGCCGTTAGTCGCCATCTTTCAACCACAGGCTTTGCCTCCACCGTCAATCAACGTGACTTGGCAACATGATGAAGACTAGGCCCTCAATTTAGTGAGGGAGGATCAGTAGCAGCTACAATCAAGGGAACAATCTTAGTTGTTGCTACGCGAAGAAACCCCAGCAGATAGTCCCACATCATGTGGGACAAACTCGTGACGCAGCATAAATTGATTTTGTGTTTTCAGTTCTTCGCCCAGTACACCGGGGGTTGGGTACCCACTCACGCGCCATCACTCCTCGCCCGTTCACATGGCACATTGGTCTGGCCACTCTTTAGGATCCGATTACCTGACGCGTTACCCAATTAAAAACTGGTTATCTGAGAGAAAAGGAAGAGGATTTGTGTGAGGAAGGGGGAGGGTTTTGTTGTGTAACCCTTTATCTTGGGTGCGTGCTGAATAGAGAGAGGCTTTACACTTAGCTTTTGTGCTGTGAAGAGAAGGCCTCTGTTTGTGCTGTGAAGAGAAGGCCTTGTGCTTGAAAGGCCTTCAAAAGGGTTGGCACCCTTGTGTGCCTTTTGTGAGACTCTACTATATGAAGGTTAAGACGCCTGAGAGGTTGATTCTGCTGATACTGTTGAAACATTTAAATACCTAAGTTATTTGATTGAGGTACTATTGGGCTATTTGAGTAATTTAATGTGAGATATATGCTTAATTAAAATGAATAATTGGTGATTCAAATTACCATTGTTTTATCTTTGTATTCTTTTGTCTAATGATCCATTGATTTACATTTGAATATCAATCTGAGTAATCAATTTATTGCATACCTATTATTGTGCTCAATTTATTATGCTTATTTATTCTGAATGAAGATTAATGCGTGAATTCCACATTTGCTTCCTGCGAATGACCTCGGACTCCAATTAGATTCTGAGTTTGTAAATTTAAGTGTTTGTGTAATTTTGTCAATTATACTACAACGCATATATTTCTTAACACTCAACGAAACTGTACCGACATTAGGCTACCCAACTTAAGGACAAGCTTATATTGTTGTGCTACAGGGTTCTTATCCCTAGTCCTTCCGACCCCTTTCTAGTTTATGCTTGGAACGAGGTCATTGAATCCTCGCTTGGAAGGACCATTAGACCATTCAAGGAGGCATAGGTTGAATTTTAGTCCAATTGATCCCATGGCTGATCAACCACCACCTTTTCCTCAAAATCCGCAAGAGATGTTGCAAAGGCAGTTGGAACAAATGCAGCAAATGCAAGAATGGTTCCAGTGAATGCATGGTCAGGGTGCTCAGCCCTTAAAGGATTTTTACGATCCTTCTAATTATGGGGAACGTCTCAGTATCCAGATTTTAGCCAGTGACACAGGAATCAAGCCCCAAGTGTTAAGCCTAATAAAACATTTCCATGGGCTTGGCTTTGAAGATCCATTTCAGCATTTGGAGGACATGACTACTTTGTTTTAGACCACCAAAGCGCGAAACATGGACGAGGAGCAAATGATCACGAGGCTCTTTCCCCACTCTCTTAGGGATAAGGCCGCACATTGGTACCAGACTATTAAAAGGTCGATCGCAACTTGGAATGATCTTAAATCAACTTTCCTAAAGAAATTCTTTGCAGTCGGCCGAACCAATGCTTTGAGATGGGTGATTACTACTTTCGTCCAGTGGCTGGGGGAACCACTTCATGGTGCCTGGGAGTGATTCCAGGATCTTTTGCAGAAGTGTCCACACCATGAGGTAACAAATTGGCAACTCATGTAGATCTTTTATCATGGGTTGACTAAGTAACTCCGTAACCATGTGGATGCTTCTTACAGAGTAAATTTTCTCAATAAGGATGCAGATAGTGTGCATGAATTGTTTGAGGAAATGAGTGAAAATTCCATCAATCATGCCTCCATGGATACTTCTAACCGGTGCCAACAACCTAGATCGAATGTTAATGAGGTCCATGACTCTCATTCATTCGATATGGAACTAATTTGCAATAAACTTGATAAAGTGGACCTAATTACAAAAAGAATGGAAGAGTGGATGGCTAGAAACTCTACAAATACTGTTGGTGCTAGAGCACCATGATCATTTGTTTTAATGATAACAAAACACGTGTCATTTAACATTTGCACTTGGAGTCTTAGATTTCAGGCAAATTACAAATGGAGACGTGATTAGACGGAGATTGAGCTCGCATCCAGGATGGATTGGAGGAGCTTGATGGAGAACAGAGGAGATTCACGAGGAGCAATAGATTGAAGATGGAAGGACAAGAAGAATATGATAGAATTCTGTTTATTTCTTCTATGCACTTTTATCTTTATTTCCTTGCTCTTTTTATTCCTTAGAACATCATGTTAAAGAGCCTCAAAGTACCCTAACAGTAGTCCTAGGAACACCTGCACAACCCTAGGATACTTAGGTTTTCTGTAGAAAACATAGAAAATCAATATAGGGTTCAAATGGCCTTTTCAGACGTCTAATCCCAAAATCAGATGTCTGATAATGAGTTTTAAGACATCTGACTGTTGATTCAGATGTCCGATAATAATTAGGCTGGGCTTAGCTAGTTTTGTTTGCTGAAATCAGACGTCCAGACCTTAGTTCAGACGTCGTAGAAGACATCTGATGATTTTGCCAGACATCCAATTAGTGGACCATTGGCTGGCTTAACAAACACTGGAGGATATGACTGTTAGAGCCTTATCAGACGTCCTTAAGCCTTTCCAGACGTCTGATAAATGACCGTTTTGCCTCGGCTGACCCAAAATCTCTTCTCAGAGATTTTCTAGCCGTTGCAACTCTTGGAAATCCATTCCCGCAGAAAAAGTAGGTTTCCAGACATCCAGACATAGTGCCATACATCATGTATGTCGTCTGATGGACTTGCAGTAGAACCCTATTTAGATCTGATTCAAGTCAGGGAGAAACCCGCATAAAATCAAACGTCTGACCTTATTTTCAGGCGTCTTAAACTGGTTTCCCAGACATCTGATGCCAGGATCATATGTCTGATAACCCTGTCAGTGCAATGATTGTTCCTGATCTCGGCCTGATTCTCTTGGGCTTTGCACCCAACGACTATGGAAGCTTTCCAAAGCCTTCCTAAGGCCTCTATATATAGAGAGGAACCTCTTGCACACAAAGACACACCTAGACACACCAAGAACAAGCATTTTCACTCTTTTGTGTCAAAAAAGAATCCCTTGCTCTCCAAGCTCAAGTTCTACATCTTGAGAGCATCAAGCCTTTGCGCACCCGCTCTCCCACCATAGTTCACGAGAGCGACGTTGCGCCGTCGTGTAGCTCACGCATCCACGTCATCGATTCGACGCACTCCTTGCAAAGGGAAGCATCTTAATTCCTATAGAAGCTTAGGTTAAATATTACTTTGTTGGCTCTATAGGATTGTTGTTTATTTTATCTTTGTTATTTGGTTGGGTATTCGCTTTGCGAATTCCCGTCTCCTTCGTGGGACAAAATCTTTCTCGTGAAGAGAAGGGGTTTGAGGTACACTACACTCGTATAAAGTAGTGTGGTTGTAATTGAGGTTGAATCACCCTCGTTTAAGTGATTCGTCTAGTGGATTTGATCAACTTGGTTGATCGGAAAATCCTAACTTGAGAGGGTTAGGTGGTGGTTTTCACCCGATTTGGGTTTCCACCTAAAAATAATTGTGTACCTTGTGTGATTGAATTTAGTGAGATTGTTTTATATTATATTTTCACAATTTATTACGGCACCCCCTCCTAGTAGGGGAAACTACAATTGGTATCAGAGTAGGTTCTTGCTAATCGGAGTAACACCCGGCAAGAAGATCATGGAGGGGAGCACTTCCGCAATCCGAATCTCTGAGGGGCAGGCCACGACCCGTCCGCCATTGTTCGACGGAAGCAACTACCCCTACTGGAAGCTGCGGATGAAGACTCGGCTTTAAGCTAATGACTTCACGGTTTGGGCCAGGTGCGAGACGCCATTTGAGATCCCAGAGAAACCCGCGGGAGGCTACTCGCAACAACAAATTCTTGAGCTCTCTTTGAATGCAAAGACCATGAACTCTCTTTACTACGCGCTCAGCTCGAAGGAGTTCAACAGAATCTCGCAATGCGCCACCGCATACGAGATTTGGCACACACTTGAGGTAACTCACGAAGGTACCTCTAAGGTAAAACCTTCTAAAATAAATTTACTTTCTCAAGAATTTGAATCTTTTTCTCTGAAGCCTAACGAATCTTTAAGTGAGATGAACACTAGGTTCACTCTCATTGTAAATAATTTGAAAGCTTTAGGGAAGACTTTCATCAAGGGGGAGCTTCAAGGGAAGCTTCTTCGTTCCCTTGGACCAGAGTGGGAACAGAAAGTCACCGCCATCGAGGAGGCAAACGAAGTGGAGGAGCTCAACATGGAAGATCTCCAAGGCAATCTAATGGCCTACGAGACAAAGTTGAAGCAGAATAAGAAGGATACAACGGAGCCTAAACCGAAGAAGTCTCTCACCTTCAGAGCTACATCGGATAGCTAAGTAAGTTCCGACGATGAAGACTTTAAAGTTTTACTTAAGAAATTTTCCAAGTTTTGTAGGGAATCAAAGAAAGAGAAAAATGAGAAGGAAAGCCCGAGACGTTGCTACCACTGCAACGAGAAAGGGCATCTGCGACCAGAATACCCTCTTCTCAAAAAGGAGAAGAAGAAAGAAAAGAAGTCTAAGAAGAAGGCGTTCCAAGCCACTTGGGACGATTCGAGCTCGAAAGAAGAAGATGAAGAAAAGTCTATAGAAGAAGAAACCGCTTGCTTTGGTTTCATGGCCAGAGGAAGTGATAGCGACAGCGAAAGCGGAAGCGACTCAGACAACGAGGTAAATTTCAATTTACAAGAACCTTTTAATGAACTATTTGATGTTAGTAAATCATTAAGAATAGAAAAGAAAAGCATTAAAAAGAACCATAGTTTTCTCAAATCTGAAAATGATAGGTTAGAAATAAAACTTAAGGACCTAGAAAGCATCTCTAGTCCTAAAGATAATAATCTGTTATTAGAAAAGAAAAATTTAATCAATGAAAATACTAAATTGATTGAAGAAAATGATAGTTTAAAATTAGAAATTTCTGATTTAAAGACTAAGATGCATATTATAGAAAAAGAAATTGCATGTCTTTGGGAAAACTCCAACAAATTAATCAACAAAGTAGATAATTTTTATAGCCTTAAGGTTTAGAAAGGATCTCCGTCAAGGTGACCAGCTAACAGATCCAGATCCAAGCTCACTTGGATACCGAAGAAAGAATTGGAATCTTATTTTGTAGGTTTCAGGGGTAACTACAACACGAAGGACTGGACCTACAAGCTCAAGGCTGGTCAACTCGAGTTGGGAGAACCAAGGAGCAG
This sequence comes from Thalassia testudinum, assembly GCA_037157565.1. Lineage (NCBI taxonomy): Eukaryota > Viridiplantae > Streptophyta > Magnoliopsida > Alismatales > Hydrocharitaceae > Thalassia > Thalassia testudinum. The sequence goes on along the minus strand of JAZHRO010000056.1, from coordinate 84,959,669 downwards.
ACTAAGGAGGAGAACAAGAAGACCGACGAGACGGCGAACAAACGATGGACCCGCCACACGTTGATCACCAGACTAGAGACCGGCGCCGATGCCCAGGCCTCCAAGCTACAGATGGGAGCCCCATCCGATGTGGCATCCACCACCACCATTTGGGCCATTTTATTGGCCATGGTAGGTGAGGTAAAAATTCTTGACCCTATCTTTGTTTATCATTAGCATTTAGATAGGGGGAGTTAAAAATTATGAGCTAATTGTCAATTATTAAGGGGGAGATGTAAGTTAGCTAAATTTCCTTTAGTAAGGGGGAGAAAAATAATAGCTACCTTGTTGTTACAAAAAGGGGCAGGACATAACTTTTGTTAAAAGAAATTCATAGAAGAGCATGTTTTAAGGGGGAGCTATAGGAAATTTAAAAATCATTCAAACCTTTTTTGATAATGTCAAAAAGGGGGAGGATTTTTTGCATTATTTATGATTTTGTCATCATCAAAAAGGGGGAGATTGATGGTGCTAGAGCACCACGTTCATTTGTTTTGATGATAACAAAACACGTGTCATTTAACATTTGCACTTGGAGTCTTAGATTTCAGGCAAATTACAAATGGAGACGTGATTAAAGGGAGATTGAGCTCGCATCCAGGAAGGATTGGAGGAGCTTGATGGAGAACAGAGGAGATTTGCAAGGAGTGATAGATTGAAGATGGAAGGACAAGAAGAATAGGATAGAATTCTATTTATTTCTTTCATATACTTTTGTCTTTATTTCCATGCTCTTTTTGTTCCTTAGAACATCATGTTAAAGAGCCTCAAAGTACCCTAACAGTAGTCCTAGGAACACCTGCACAACCCTAGGATACTTAGGTTTTCTATAGAAAACTTAGAAAATCAATATAGGGTTCAAACGGCCTTTTCAGAAGTCTAATCCCAAAATCAAACGTCTGATAATGAGTTTTAAGACGTTTGACTGTTGATTCGGACATCCGATAAAAATTAGGCTAGACTTAGCTAGTTCTGTCTGCTGAAATCAGACGTCCAGACCTTAGTTCAGACGTCTTAGAAGATGTCTGATGATTTTGCCAGACATCCAATTAGTGGAGTGTTGGCTAGCTTAATTAACACTGGAGGATATGACCATTAGAGCCTTATCAAACGTCCTTAAGCCTTTCCAGACGTCTGATAAATGACCGTTTTGCCTCGGCTGACACAAAATCTCTTCTCAGAGATTTTCTAGCCGTTGCAACTCTTGGAAATCCATTCCTGCAGAAAAAGTAGGTTTCCAGAGTCCAGACATAGTGCTAGATGTCCTGTATGTCGTCTGATGGACTTGCAGTAGAACCCTATTTAGATCTAATTCAAGTCTGGGAGAAACCAGCATAAAATCAGATGTCTGACCTTATTTTCAGACATCTTAAACTGGTTTCCCAGACGTTTGATGCCAGGATCAGACGTCTGATAACCCTGTCAGTGCAATGATTGTTCCTGATTTCGGCCTGATTCTCTTGGGCTTTGCACCCAACGACTATGAAAGCTTTCCAAAGCCTTCCTAAGGCCTTTATATATAGAGAGGAACCTCTTACACACAAAGACACACCTAGACACACCAAGAACAAGCATTTTCACTCTTTTGTGTCCAAAAAGAATCTCTTGCTCTCCAAGCTCAAGTTCTACATCTTGAGAGCATCAAGCCTTTGCGCACCCGCTCTCCCACCGTAGTTCACGAGAGCGACGTTGCGCCGTCGTGTAGCTCACGCACCCACATCATCGATTCGACGCACTCCTTGCAAATGGAAGCATCTTAATTCCTAGAGAAGCTTAGGTTAAATATTACTCTGTTGGCTCTATAGGATTGTTATTTATTTTCTTTGTTATTTGGTTGGGTATTCGCTTTGCGAATTACCGTCTCCTTCGTGGGACAAAATCCTTCTCGTGAAGAGAAGGGGTTTGAGGTACACTACCCTCGTATAAAGTATCGTGGTTGTAATTGAGGTTGAATCACCCTCGTTTAAGTGATTCGTTTAGTGGATTTGATCAACTTGGTTGATCGGAAAATCCTAACTCGAGAGGGTTAGGTGGTGGTTTTCACCCGGTTTGGGTTTCCACCTAAAAATAATTGTGTACCTTGTGTGATTGAATTTAGTGAGATTGTTTTATATTATATTTGCACAATTTATTACGTCACCCCCTCCTAGTAGGGGAAACTACAAATACTTCTTGATCCACTCAATCCCAGAACTAGGGGTTCCATTCTTCATGAGCTCCTACAAGATGGGAGTTCGTAAATCAACTGGAAGCAGCTCAACCTACGAGACAACATTACTCAAAACACTACGAGTTCCAAACTGGGAACTTTGATCCCAGTTTCTCTGATCCCTCTCCTTCTTCCCCACCATCATAGCCTTATGTGGATGTGTGTGTTGTATAGGAAAATGTTAGGTTCAACCTATATTCTAACTCTTATAATCCGGTTTGGAGGAACCACCTTAACTTCTAGAAAAATCTGGGGCAGCAGACCCAAATCTGACCCAACAACTATGCACCGCAAAGACCAATGGGTCAAGGTCATGTATACATTCAACTACCCCCTAATCAGGTCAATCAGCCAACTTGAAATGCTCGTCAACTTGTAGGGTAGGCTAATTTGAACTGATAGATGGTTGAGATGCAAGGATCCATGCTCCAGCTCATGCAACAAATGAAAACATCATTAGACAACTTGTAATCCAGGCTCATTTCTAATTCTTGTCAGCCCGGATCTCTACCATCTCAACCCGTACCCAACCCTCCCAACATATAGAATCAAGGCAATCGAGCCTAAGGGTACAAGAATAAGACGGACCCACACGCACATGCTCAAGTGGTTGAGGAGGGTCCTTTTGCTTTTTAATCCAATTAAGGTTATTTGGTGAATCAAGCCCCTCTGATCTTTCCTAACCCTCCCCAAGACCCAAACCCATACTCTTCTGTAAATTCGGTTACCTTGAGGAGTGGACAACGAACTTAGGACCCAAAATTACCCTCTTCTAGTCAATCACACCCTGGTGAGCTATTCTCTCACGAGATGCATGAAAATATATTGTATCATTGTAGTTGCAAATCATGATGAAACAAATAATATTTATAAAGATATCGGTGAGTATCGAGTTGTTCACAGGGAGGCAAAACACGATTTTATACGAAAGCTCTTCAGAAAGTCATTCTAGACAAATATTTATATATTTATATACGTATATATAGACACCTGTTCATCGTGCTAAGTCGGGGTTTAAAAAGTGTTGGTTGTAGTATAGCCGAAATAGCATTCAAAATAGATATAATTTTATTACTCAAAAAGATTTTCGAGGTCGAACATAGGGAGCAAATTGGTATTTAGAAATCAAGATCACAATTCAGAATTAAAAGAGTATGCAATAATATCAGTATCAGAGTTCAAAAATATGGGAGTAATGGTGATGTAGATCACCAAATACTCCTACAATATCACTAAATAATTCAGTGTATGAATATCCAATGATTTGTCGTCTGATGAAGGAATCAGATGACTTAAAGTGTCTGATCCTTCCTTCTCTTTCTCTGCCTTTGTTTCTTCTCATCTTATTCTTTTTCTGCTTTTGCTTCTGCTCTTCTTCTTATTCAATCCTTCTCTTTCTCTTCACCTTCTTCCTTTGGCCTTCTTCTTCTTCTTTCTCTGCCTTTGCCTTTTCCTTCTCTGAGGTCCTTCTCTTTCCCTTCTTCTCTTCATCTGCCTAACCTCCTCTTCTTCCTCTGAATTGGCTAAGTGTTGGAGCCAATCCTCTTAGAGTAAAAACCCCCTTAACCCTACGCAGCTTTCCTCTCTCTTTCTCTCTTTCTATTTCAGTCTCACTCACCTAGAGCCTCAATCGGTCAAGTAATCGGACCTATCGTATACTCGGGTCCAGGCTCACCGGCGTTTGTGCTGAGCGAGGAGTGAAGGTCAAGTCGGGTAGTCAGGTCGGCCAGGTCTGCGTGGGCAGTGCTGCGGACGAGTCCAGTGAAGGGGGGAGGAGGACCTCACTCTCAATGTTGGAGGCAAACAACCTCTTTCACTATTTCAATTTATGCGCACGAAAGTGCCCTTTCACTTCCGAGGTGGGACTAAATGTCCCACCTTCTTTTCATGCACCACAGCAGCAGCAAGGCTTCCAATTGTAGCAGCGCGGAGGTCTTCGACTGGAATTGAGAGCCTGGATGTGTGTGCGAGGGAATTCCACGCAACCTGGGATAGTAGTACCTGGAACGGCAATGCCTGGAGCGATTGTAAGAAAGCTTCAAGCTTACGCCAATTGCGGATGGGGTTTGCTACCTGAAAACACAAGAACAGGCTTGCGGCCACGTCAAATCGTTTAGGGAGGTTCGCTGAAGCACGACGGATGTGCTGGTGGTGTTGGCGTGGTGTGGCAGTACCTGTGAGTGCGTGCTTAGGGCACACTATGTGCATGTGAGTGGGTGTGTTCGAGGAGTGGTTTGGGTGAGTGGCGTGGTGAGTGGAGTGAGGGGAAGTTATCAGTGAAGTGAGGTGGAGCTCGTGGGCTTGTCGGCGAGGGTTGTCGTGGTCTGTGGAGGTGGGATGGCCTTGCTGGAGTTGGTGGTCAGAGATGGAAGGGATGGAGATGCGATAGGCTTCAGTGGCAGATTTTGAGAAATAAAGAGAGGGGAAGTAAATAGAGGAGACAAAGAATTTAGCTAGGGCATTAAGGGATAAAAGGGTGAGCGAAGGCATCGGATCTGGTGTGGCAGATGCCGGAGACGAAGGCAGCTCCAGTGAGGTGGGATCGGCGAGGACGAAGAGAGAGTAGCGCCTGCTGGTACGGCGAGGTGCGGATAAAGTCAAAGAGGAGGAATCCGCCGCCGTTATGGCAGTCAGATGACAAGGTGGGGCGGACATCAAGGAGCTTACGGCCTTAAGGAGAAGAAAGGAATTAGGGGTATTCGCGGTCGAAATAGAGTGTGGAGAGGTTGGGGAGGTCTGGGCTCCTTTAAATAGAGCTCTAGAGGTCAGTTAGGGCTTGGGAAGAAAGCTTCCCAAGCTTGGAAAGTCACCAGTGATGGAAGCTACTGAGATACCCACATCTCTCATGCATTCGCATGAGAGATTGGGAGGGAATCAGATCTCAAAAATGGGTTCATACTGACAGGAATTTCTCAGAGGATCTTCCTTCCAATTTTGGAAGAGATCCTCCAACCAATCAAGGAGAACTTCCAAGTTAAAGGTCGCCAAAGTAGGTTTCCTCTGCGATAATGGTGAAGGGACCTACTTGTGAAGACGATGAGAAATCTAGGGGCTGTTGCAAGGGTTTTTGAAAGTTAGGGTTAGAAATGTAATCAGACTGGACCTTTTTGCAAACTAAGACAAAGCAAACTCATCTTGGGTCCAAATTTTGGTACAAGCCTAATTTTGACCCAAGGAATCCAATGGTGAAGTTGGATTTTGGGTTTGACTATGTTTGACTAGGAAATTTATGCAAAAACCTAATTTAGGGCAAATATCTATCTGAGACCCCATTCTAGGTCAAGATGGGTTCTAATGGGAAAATTAAACGTACTAAACCATAGAGAATATTTTTCTATGATTTTTAGAGGGTTTAAGTGAATTTTATCCTAATCATAACCTTGGTTAATCAAGTGGGTCTATTTTAGGGTTTCAAGAAATCATTTGATTCACAGAATACACACAAACCCTTTTCTGTCAAATCCAACCTACTTGTTATCTTATTAAGATCATTTGACGTTTGTTTAGCCCTTAAGAAAACCCATGGTTGTACTACATTGGTAAAATTATAGTTTTACCCCTATTTTCTTGTGTTTCTCTCAAAAAGGTTATGCAATGAATTATGACCTTCAATTGGTTATGTAGGAGCATTTATTTTCTTCATTGGGTCAAAATGATCTAGTTAGGGTTCATGATGGTGTTCCCATCATACCCCCATACCTAGCTTTTGCTAGTCCCTTAGCAAAATTTTAAGGTTTTAACTTTGATTCTCGACCATGTAATCTTTTGATGCTAAAAAATTGTGATGTGTGCTTTCTTCTGTAGATTAGGTTAGAATGCCAATAGCAGGCCTAAAGGTACTCAAGTACCAACTAAGATCTAGACCTGACCAGCTCTAGCCTCAGTCTACTGTAAAGGTTTTTAAGGCCCACAGGAACTATCCTAAGGTTCATTGAACTCCGCGGTTAAAGCACCCATGCTTGTAACATGTTTTAGCCTCGGTTCAGTTTGCGGTGTGCTTTTGTAAGAGAGAGATAGAGGAATTTTCTTTATGTTTGGAGAGCTTTCTCTCTTTTCTTTTTATTTCTAGCTTCGAATTGGCTTCACAACATGGTCTATATCAGATTCCTAGTCCCCATCATCAATCCTTGAAGGGTCCTTGGCAATAGATGCTTTGAGATAGCACCACCCATGGCAACCCCCAGAACCTAGGCTTTTGAGATTTCGAGATAATCCCACACATGGCATTCGGTAGCTAAATTCAGACCCTGGTAATTGACATTTCGGGATGATGCCGCCCATGGCATCTGAACCAGCACAAGGTGCTTACATGGCCTCGGTAGGATATGTAGATATCCTAGGAGACAAGCACCGAGGAGACGATATGTTATTGTGCATCTTCGAGGGGAATTTCCCACCTCTCCACATCGGGAACTCGTCCAAAGCAACTTGTGTTGATTAGCCGCTCCTAATCTAGGTGACTTTTTTAGAACAACTTAAATCCATTTGCGTGATTTTGATACTTAAGTGCACTAAGCTAGGCTGTGTGTGGATTGGGGTGCTTTTGTTACCGAGTCCCGCAAACCAGAGGTCAGTTAAGGAGGCCGAATCTCCCTAAGCCCTAGACTTAATACTTAAGCTTCGCATTTTCCCTAACCTCTTGGGGAGTATCCAGATCTTAGCAGGTACTTGAATTTTTAAGCCTATGATCACAGCCTAATAGGCCTAAAATCAGCGTTTCTACTAATCTCTTCTGTGTTTCATTAGCACTTTTTGCCTTTCATTTTCTTTTTCTTGATATGCTCTAGAACTAAGTTAATTCCTTAATTTCTTACTAAGGACTATCTTTTTTTCTTTTCTTTTCAACTTGTGCTCCTTTTTGGTTGTTTTCACTTCTCCCCTTTTTCTCCTTAAAATTGATATGCCCTCAAAAATTTCTCTCCTCTAATTTTTTTTTGTTCTTTTTCAAGAATTTTTTTCATCATTTTTTTTGGTATTTTTGGGATATGTGATTTTTTAATTGAAACCTTTTCTTGTGAGATGATTTTCATGACATTTTGCACTTTCATACCCCCCCATGCCTATGATTTGCAATGTCCCCATTGTAAATTAGGTGGGTTCGAGTTCAGCTTAGATCATTCATTAGAATAGGTGTTGGGTGGGTGTATGGGTCGGGATGACTGTTGTGGACAATTTCAAGCTCGGGTACTTGTACCAGAGGTGGAGTCAGCTGTTCTAATGGATGAACCCTAAAGTGCAATATGAGTTCAGCATAGGATGTCAAGAAAGGTTTCAGGTTTTTCAAAATGACGGGTTGCCTGCCATTAAGCGCTGAGTTTAACGTCATCGGCCGGGTGCAATGAGCTCAGGGATAATGGAGTGTAAAAGATGTCTCAGCCAAATTTGTATTGGTAAGTTTAATGAACAGTTTGAGTCACTGACCGTTCACGATAAAAGGTTTTGAATTGTGGCTGAGTTGACTGATTTTGATAGCTCCATTTCCAAAGATTCGTTGGACAAGGTAAGGTCTGATCCATTTTGATCTGAGTTTTCCTGGGAATAGCTTGAGTTTGTCATCAAAGAGTAGGACTTTTTGACCAGGGTAAAAGATCTTTCTAGATATGTGCTTGTCATGAAAGGCTTTAACTCGCTCTTTGTAAATTCGCGAGCTATTATACTCATCATGGAGTAATTCATCGATCTTGCTCATTTGAAGCTTTCTGTGGGTTCCTGCCTTAGAAAGGTCGAGATTGCAGTTTCATACTACCCAATAGGTCTTGTGCTCCAATTCAATGGGGAGGTGACATGCCTTCCCATACACTAATCTGAAGGGAGACATACCTAATTGGGTTTTGTGGGTGGTCCTATAAGCCCACAAAGCTTTTGGAAGTTGGGATGACTAGTCTTTCCTGTCAGGTCAAATAGTAACCTAGAGGATTTTCTTGATCTCCCGATTTGATAGCTCAGCTAGACCATTAGTTTGGGGGTGATAAGGTGTAGAGATTCGGTGTGACACCCCGTATTTGGTCATCAGTGACCTGAACTGAGCATTAGTGAAATGGGTCCCTCCATCAGAGATTATAGCACGTGGAATCTCGAACCAAGAAAAGATGTTCTGATGAATGAATTTGATAACCACTTTATGATCATTGGTTCAGGTCGGCATGGCTTCGATCCATTTGGACATGTAGTCAACAGCGAGTAGAATGTACTCAAAGCCGTCCGGAATAGGAAAGGGTCCCATAAAATCAATCCCCCAGACGTCGAAGATTTCGCATACGAGAATCGACTATAAGGGCATCATATCATGGTGGCTCATGTTGCCTAAGGTTTGATAATGAGTGCATGCCTTATAGTGATTATATGCGTCTTTGAAAATCGTGGGCCAATAGAAGCTACAATGGAGGACTTTAGCTATGGTTTTATGACTAGAGAAGTATCCACTGCATGCCTGGTCATGGCAGAAGGACAAGATGCCCTGAATTTCCGCTTCTGGGACACATTGTTGAATGATTTGATCAGCATCGATGCATAAAAGATACGGGTCTTCCCAAAAGTAGTACTTGGCATCGAAAAGTAATTTGTCTTTCTTGGTCTTCTGCCAATCTAACGGGATCTAATGTGATGCCAGGTAGTTTACTAGATCAGCAAACCATGGAAGCCTTGTACTAATAGTCAGGAGATGCTCATAAAAAAATGTTCCGTAATGGATCCAAAAGGGTCGATAATGTCAGAAGGAAGGTGAGACAAGTGATCAGCTACCACGTTCTATTTTCCTACCTTGCCACGAATCTTGAGGTCAAACTCTTGCAACAGCAAGATCCAGCGGATTAGTCGAGGTTTCGCATCCTTCTTTGCAATGAGATGCCTCAAAGTTGTGTGATCAGAGTAAATGATAACACGGGAACCCAAAAGATACGATTTGATTTTTCCAGGGCAAATACTAAGGCTAGCAACTCTTTCTCAGTAACTGTGTGGTTACGTTGAGCCTCGTCAAGTGTCTTGCTAGCGTAGTAGATGACCATGGGTTTCCCATCAATTTTCTGCCCAAGTACTGCTCCTACAGTGAAATTAGAAGCATCGCACATGATCTCAAAGGGTTAAGACCAATCAGGGGACTGTAGGATAGAAGCTTGGGTAACTCGATCACGTAGAATCTCAAATGCTTGAGTGCATTCCTTGGAGATTTCAAAAGGAACATCCTTAGATAGTAGAGTAGTCAGGGGGTGCACGATCTTTGAGAAATCAGGAATGAATCGACAGTAAAAATCGACGTGCCCCAGGAAAGATCGGATGTCCTTGATCAAGCTAGGCATAAGGAGTTTGGAAATCAGATTCACCTTGGCTTGATCAACCTGGATGCCTTTTTCTGAGATGAGATGTCCCAGGACAATTCCTTTAGAAACCATGAAATAGCTCTTTTCCCAGGAAAGAACCAGATTCACGTCAATGCACTGGCTGAGGATCTGGACCAAGTGCAGGAGGCAATCGTCAAATGATTCGCCAAACATTGAGAAGTCATCCATGAAGACTTCCAGATATCACCTACCATATCTGAGAATATAGCAAGCATGCACCACTGAAAAGTAGCAGGTGCATTGCATAGACCGAAAGGCATCCTTCGGAATGCGTATGTCCCGAAGGGGCAAGTGAAAGTGGTCTTCTCTTGGTCCTCAAGATGGATTGCCACCTGGTTATAATCAAAGTACCCATCCAAAAAGTAGAAGAATCTATTTCCTGCTAGTTTCTCGAGGATCTGATCAATAAACGGTAGTGGGAAATGATCCTTCTTTGTGGAGGTATTGAGTCTTCTATAATCAATGTAGACTCTCCACAAATTGACCACACGGGTCGGTATGATTTCTCCGATTTCAATCATGATCATGGTAAGTCCTGCCTTCTTAGGCACAACCTGGATTGAACTCACCCACCAACTGTCGGAGATCGGGTAGATGATGCCAGCATCTAACCACTTGATGATCTCCTTTTTCATGACTTCCTACGGGTTAGGATTCAGACGTCTCTACATTCCACAGGAAGGTCGTGTGCCCTTTTCAGTATAGATGCGATGTGTGCAGTAAGAGGGGCTGATGCCAGTCAAATCATCGAGAGTCCATCCTATGGTTCTTCGATGTTGCTGGAGAACAGAAATCAGACGGGATTCCTAACCAGGTGTGATTTTGGAATTGATAATCACAGGAAACGTCTAATTGGAACCCAAAAAGACGTACTTTAGATGCTCGGGAAGAGGCTTGAGCTCCAAAATAGGGTTATCAGTAGTAGCGGGTGGTTCAGGGTGTGTGTCAGGAGTAAGGGAAGGAGTTATGGGTGTGTCTAGGTTAAGTTCGGACTCCTCTGATTGCTGGTTTTGATCCTCTTGTAATTGATCAGAAGTAGTCATGTTTTCCTTAATATACGGATCATCAACCACAGCCTTGATATCACATATCTGTTCTATAACTTCGTAATTAATCCCTTGTTGGGCCTTAAAGATGTCAATCTTTAATGTCTGGTTCGCAAATTTCAGTTCAATTTGGCCCTCCTCACAATTAATGTTGGCCCTAGTAGTGGCTAGAAAGGGTCTCCCTAGTATGATTGATGTGATTTTTAGATTTTCTGGAGCATCCATATCTAAGACTACGAAATCCACCAAGAAATAGAAATCCCAAACCCTAACAATGACATCCTCAAGAACTCCTTTAGGTGACTTAATAGATCGATCTGCCAATTGTAATGTCACCTTTGTCGGTTTGAGCTTAGATTCCTCAAGATGGTCAAGTAGGGATGTAGGTATTAGGTTTATGGAGGATGCTAGATCCAATAAAGATCTATCAAATTGGATATCACCAATTGTACAGGAAATCAGGGGGGTCCCTGGGTCTTTTGCCTTAGGTGGGAGTTTGCTCAAAATTACAGAGCTAGCTTGCTCTGACAATATGATTGGGCTCCCGCTTTTGGTTTACAGTTTACGCTTAGGTGTACACACGTCTTTCAGGGATCGTGTGTAAGCCAGTACGTGGCGAATCGCATCCATCAAGGGGATATTTATATGGATCTGTTCAAAGAGCTTGACCAGGTCCTCCTTAGGTGCCACGGGTTTGGTTATCCTCTTTCCCTTGGTCAAGGCCTCGGGAAATGGAACCTTGGATGGTTCCTCTAGAATAGGTCCAGGTTCTTGATCTACGACAGGGTTATCCTGGATGACTATCCTAGGGTTTGGGCTACTACCAGGCTGAAAGTGGCTTGGGTAATGTGGTTCTTGTGTTGCTTTGCCACTACGGGTTGTTACTGAATTCAGTCCTGCCTGGTTCTTGTTCTGGTTTGGTGTTAATAAAATAGGTGGCTGCTGTTGAAATCCCGAGTATGATGTCGAAGCTTCCATTCCATCGGGTGATGGAGCAGAAGGGGCCTGATAAATCATGTGTGCTTGGCTCGGATTTGGGTTCATAACGCACCTTTGATTTGGCACGTTATTCGGATTTGGCAGAGGTTGCGAAGGGAGTGTGCCCGGTTGACGGGAATTTGCCATCTGGGCGAGTTTATTGCGAACCTCTATGATCTCGTCATTATGCTATTTTTGCATAGCCGCATTCATCTTTTGAATGTTAGCCAGTTGATCTATTGGCCCAGATTAATAGTGGGGTTGGGCCGAGGCTGAGGTGGCTGATATGGATGAGGAGCTTGTGGATGGGGTTGATATGGTGGTCTCTGATTCTAATTGTTTCCCGTCCACAGGAAATTAGGATGATTATGCCATCCAGGGTTATAGGTATTAGAGAATGGGTCATTCTGGATGGCGTTGAGGTCCTCGCAGGTCTAAGGAACCTTAGAAAAGTTAGAGTACGAGGGTTCAAAGTTCCCCCAACTAGAGTAGGCTGGGTCAGAGTTTCCTTCGGCCCTAGAGTCAGACGAGGGTGGATATGGGTCCATCCCCTGAGAAGATTGATGATAGATGTTATGCACAGCTTCCCTCGCAGAGGGCGACTGTGCGAATGGGTTTTACGTAGAGGTGGCTCGCTACAGATGTTGAGTTAGCTCATCCATCTTCTTCTTAATGATAGAGACCCTATCCAAACAACTGGTCATTAATTCCAAGTCGAAAGATGAGGACAGGCCCTTGGATTCGTCGATGCATAGGCATTCGTCTAGTCAAATAAGCCCATGGAGTCATTATTGATGGAGTTCTCGCACATATTCTAGAGAATCGCCCACATAGTGTCTTCATGTTGACCCATGATATTTCCTCCACAAGTTGCATTGACGAATAAATGGATATCTTCACGGAGTCCTTGGTAAAAAGACTGGACTTGTTCCCATTTAGGAACTCCGTGATGGGGCACTTTCGCATGAGATCCAGGAAACGATCCCATGCTTCGTGAAGTGGTTCTCCAGGGTGCTGTGTGAAGTGCATGATCTGGTGTTGTAAAGCATTCGTCCGACCAACTGGGAAGAACTTTTTCAGAAACTCAGATTGTAGTTTAACCCATGTGTTGATTGGTCGCATTTGAGTCTGATACCAGTGAGCTACTTTGTTCATGAGAGAGAAGGAGAACATCTTCATGAGAAGGATATCCCGATTTTGGACATCTAACCTGAAGGTCTAGGCTAGATGCTTGAGTTGTTTGATGTGCTAGAAAGGATCCTCGGAATTGAGCCCATGAAATTTTGGAATAGCATGAATCATGTTGGGCTTGAGTTCAGAATTAGGACCTCCAGTCAGGATTTGGGCTCGAGGTTCGATCACCACCGCAGCAGGATTGTAATGATCTTGAATCATAGGATGCTGCGGTGGATCACAAAGGCTTGGAATAAATCATTAAGGAGTTGAAGTTGGTTCTCAAGGTTATTCTCTTCTTCAGCGGGTTGTGCCATGATGATGGATGAAGGAGAATTAGGCTCAGATGAATCAAAGGAGATATCTATGTGATGGGATTGCTGCACAAACACGGAAGTCAAGGCCTAGTCTGGACGAGAGTGAATGACTAAAGGAGGCCTCAAGGATGGTCTTAAGGACCTCCTACTGAACATGCACCGATGGTCTGGATGAGAATAGAATGTGATGGACCCAATCAAGACACCCAAAAATTTTGGATGACTATAGAGGTTCGGGGCGGATGATACCCCTTAGTCAGAAAGCCATCCACCTGAGAAATACCTGGGCAGCCAGAGAGGGAGAGTCCTGCAAAGACCCCTACACGGTAGAGCACCCCCACGAGTTACAGGTTTTCCCCCACCCGACCTCTCTTGTCATTGATGTTCCAGGTAGACCAGAATGGGGACTTGACCTCTTAAGTCTACCAGTTTAATTAAAGAGCAAGGGTGCTTAGGGTTTCACTTGAACTTTATATGTATTGAGTGAAAAAAGTGACCTAATTTCAAGATTGGTTGACCCAACAAGGTGGGTCAACTCCACCTATTTGTCCTTTGAGAAGTTTTAGGTCCCTCTTTTACGATTCAAGTGAGATTAAGAGCCTGATTTTTAGGGTTTGCTTGAAAAGATCAATTCAACCAAGGCTTAGGCACACATCATTTTGGAAAGTTCATTCTTGCTTATGAAAGTGTCTCTAAAACCCTAACTTGAAATCTTTATTTGGCTCTAATTTTCGTCCAATTTAGTTTTCCAAATGTGCTATCTAGGACTCAAACAAGAAAGTAATAGCCCTAGTTACCTTAAATGAGTGCACAAATCAAGTTTTTGTTGCTGAAATCAAATCAGGCAACTTGATGAATTAGCTGAGAATGTAAAGCAAGTAGCCCTAATTGATTTTATCCTTTTTTTTCCCTTTCAGAATGAGGGGCTTATGAGAGAGAGTAATCAAAAGTTACCTGGCCTTAGTGTGTTTGTTGTGCGACTGACTTTCTTCAATGTTTCTTCTCCCTGAAACAACCACAACAAAAGAGATATAGCAGGTTAGAATCTATATCAGAAATTGTAATCAAGAATTCTAAATTGCCCGTTGCTCCCTGACAACATTGCTAAAATGTTTATCGCGCTAAGTCAAGGTTTAAAAAGTGTTGCAATATAGTACAGCCGAAATAGAGTTCAAAATAGAGATAATTTTATTACTCGAAAAGATTTCTGAGGTCGAACACAGGAAGAAAATTGGAATTTAGAAATCAAGATCACAATTCAGAATTAAAATAGTATGCAATAATATCAGTATCAGAGTGCAAAAATATGGGAGTAAAATAGTGATGTAGATTACCAAATACTCCTACAATATCACCAAATAATTCAGTGTATGAATATGCAATGTAAGCCAATGATCTGTCGTCTGATGAAGGAATCGGATGACTTAAAGTGTCTGATCCTTCCTTCTCTTTCTCTGCCTTTGCTTCTTCTCTTCTTATTCCTTTTCTGCTTTGGCTTTTGCTCTTCTTCTTGTTCGATCCTTCTCTTTCTCTTCAGCTTCTCCCTTTGGCCTTCTTCTTCTTCTTTCTTTGCCTTTGCCTTTTCCTTCTCTGAGGTCCTTCTCTTTGCCTTCTTCTCTTCATCTGCCTGACGTCCTCTTCTTCCTCTGAATTGGCTAAGTGTTGGAGCCAATCCTCTCAGAGCAAAAACCCCCTTAACCGTGCGCAGCTCTCCTCTCTCTTTCTCTCTTTCTATTTCAGTCTCACTCTCCTAGAGCCTCAGTCGGTCGGGTAATTGGACCTATCACATACCTGGGTCTAGGCTCACTGGCATGTGTGGCGAGCAAGGAGTGAAGGTTGGGTTGGGTAGACGGGTTGGCCAAGTCCGCGTGGGCAGTGTTGCGGACGAGTTAGGTGAAGGGGGGAGGAGGACCTCACCCTCAGTGTTAGAGGTGAACAACCTCTTTCACTTTTTCAATTTATGCACACGAAGGTGCCCTTTCACTTTCGAGGTGGGACTAAATGTCCCACCTTCCTTTCGCACACCGTAGCAGCAGCAAGGCTTCCAATTGTAGCAGCTGTGGAGGCATTCGACTGGCATTGAGAGACTGGATGCATGCGCAAGGGAATTCCGTGTAGCCTAGGACAACAATACCTGGAACAACAATGCCTAGAGTGGTTGTAAAAAAGCTTCAATCTTGCGCCAATGGTGGATGGGGTCTACTGATAAACGCCAGTTTATCATCATTCTTACGCATTAAAATGAACCTAGCTCTTAGGATTTTACTCTGCAAATGGGTTTTTGGGCTGCATTTAGGCATAAATTATGTTAGGCATGCATTGCATTTTTTATTGTCTTTTTAATATGTTTTTGTGAGTGTTAGGGATGTACAAATATACAGATACCTAAAACCCTAGCACTCAAGAAGGCAAATTGTGAAGGAGAAGCCCAGACTAGTTGGAACTCAGCTTGATCCAGCTCACCATAGATGGAACCTAGCTCACTTGAACTAGGGTTAGCTCATCCCAGCTCCATTCAGCTAATCTCAGCTGAATGGTAGCTCAAGAGAGTTCATCTTAGCTCACCCTAGCTCAAGTCAGCTTAGATCCAGCTCAACTTAGCTGAGTCTAGCTCATCTCAGCTCCCACTAGTCCACAGGGAACTCTAGCTAGCTCAGTTGAGTTGACAGGAGTTCACCCCAGCTCAGATCCAGCTACATCCAGCTCCACTCAACTCCAGCTAGCTGAAGAAGAACTCATCCCAGCTCAGGAAGCTCAAGTCCAGCTCCCGAGGACTTAGCTTAGCTCAACTCAGTTGAGCTAAGCTACCTTAGCTGCCTCAACCAGCTTGATTCTCCCGAGGCGCACCAGACCTAGCTCACCTCAGCTCATTATGGTAGAAGCTAGCTCACTTTAGCTTGGCTTAGCAACTAGCAAAGAACTAGCAAGCTAAGCCAGCTAGAGTAGCCCCATGCCAGCCTCTTCAGCAGCAGCCGGCTCCAGCTCCAGCTTCAGACTTCTCCTCCTCAGCTCCTCCCTCCAAACCCTAGCTCTAACACCTTCTCCTCTACTCCCCCTTTAGCTAAGCTAGCTTATCTTAGCTTAGCTTAGCTAGCAACCAACTCCTTGGCCATCCACCACCTTCAAATTCAACCCTAGCTAGCTCCACCAACTTAAGCCTACCTAAGCTAGCTACCCTATTCAAGTTGGCACCACCTCCTAGCCACCCCTTCACCCCATTATCACCACCAAAAGACACCAAAAGTTGGTGCCAAAAACTACCCCTAACCACCTCTCTTTTGGCACCAACTTTCAGCCCTTCATCCACCCTACACCTACCCACATAACCCATCCTAGCAATCCACCTACCCCTCCTTCTAGAACCCTTCTTGGAGCCAACTTAGACCACCTTCTAGAAGCCATTTTGGCGCCAACATCAAGGGGTGTCAACACCCATAACCACCCCCTAGGTGTCCCTTAAGGTGGCGCCAATTGACCTTGGCCATTGGATCCTTAACCACATCCATCTCTTCATCTTAGCTCTCCATTCCAAGAGTCACCTTAGCCCCATTCCTATTCTATAAAAACCCACCACCTACCATCATTTTGGGGCATCTGCCATTAGTGTATTTTGCTACCTATACCACCTATACCTACGGCCAAGAAGAAGGAGTAGAGAAGGAGATTAAAGGGTCACATCACCAGCCCTTTTGGTGCCTTCTTCTCCCCACTCTCTTCAACTTGGGCCACGCCAAGGAGGAGGACTATTCCACTTCAAGGAGGACTGCCAGGCAAAGGAGGACCTAGGGTGGATGTCCACCCTTGGAGATAAGCTTAGGGCATGCCCCCTTAGGGCTTGCCTTGGAGGACATCACCTTGGCGGAGCACAGCAAGGAAGGAGTTGGAGGATTCTTTTCAAGCTTGGGAGCTACCAAACTTGGAGCAAGAAGCCCTCTTCTTCACCATCTATCTAGAGGATTTGTGTTGCTTTTCTTATTTGCAATTTTCTAGTAGTAGAAGCATTCCTCTACTAGGCCTTTTTGTAAACACATTTTCATTTATCTAGTTGCCTTCTTTCCAATTTCTTATTTGCATTTCTACTTGCTTTGTTTTTAGCATTCTTCACTCCCTCTCCCCAATTATTCTAGGCCTCCATGCCTAGAGTGAGCTTAGGGAGAGGTTTTACTTACCACTTAGAAGTAGTATTTTAAATTTGAAGTGTAAATCACCTTCCCGCCACCATTTCGCATGTTGTCTTAATTCAAAAACAAAAAAATGATATATTGAAAAATACCAAAAAGAAAGTTGAGATTTGTATTCCAAGCAAGAGAATCAATTTTGCAAACATTTGGCCTCCTTGGATGACCCTAGATACTCCCCTATCTAGGAATATAAATTTAAGAGTTGATCAGTTTTGCACGTTACAACGACCTAATTAACAAACCGCGTAAAATTCGTATCACTTTTTGGCACCGTTGCCGGGGAGGTACGACTTTGCATTAGTTAATTTTCTCTTGCTTGAAGTGGATCTCATCCCCTTCTCTTTATTTCTTTTGTGTGTGCAGGAATTATAGCGGGAAGGCAGGAATCTGGAAGCGAGAGCTCAAAGATCCTTTTCTTCCCGTGAAATTCAGGTTGGTTCCCCTTTCTTGTCACATTTAGGCTAAAAGACTACCAAAAAATATTAAACTTGGCTTTCAGGATCCTAAACACTTTAATTAAGTGGAGTGGTGCCCATATAAAATCCATTATTTTCTTGAATGCTTCTTTAACACCCTCCATTGCAAGTATTGGTGTTCTATTTTTTGAGTCCAGATTTCTATCCGGACTTGAAAAATCGATTCGTAATAACACAAGCTTCCTAAAATCATAAAATTTCATATAGTGATTTCAAATTAAGTTAGGAACATTGTTTCCAAATTTCAGATCAATTGGATTTGTATTTAATTTTTAAAAATTCGTGGACTGCAGAGGGGTCACAACCTCTAATCTTCCTATTTTGCTACTGTACACGAATTTTTATAATTTTTATACTCATCCAATTTTTGTGAAATTTAGCTTCCTAGAATTCTTGTGAAATTTTACACATCATATAAAATCACAAAAATTTTCTGAGGATGGTAGTAATACTGAAAAGTCCAAAATACCCACAGGTATCATTTCTGGACTTTAACACCAGCACAATTAAAAATTCAAAATAATTAGGAAAAAAATTCCTAAAATCTTACAAAAATTTTTTTTGGAATCATTGTTTGATTTTATTCAAACTAGTGGTGTTTTTTGACTTGTTTGGACCACTACTTAATTCAGAAAGCTTAACATTAATTCGTTGGTAGTAATTTTCTATCTTAGGGATAATTGGCTTAGGATTTCTTTCTTTCTTTTTAGAGACTCACATTAAAGGAAATTAGCCATCACCAATACAACTTGTCTTTCCTTTGATTGTGAAGTTTCAAACTTGTTTGAAAATTTAAAGAGAAAAACCCTAAAACACATTTAATTAAATCAAATCCTAAAAGACAAATACAAAAAAAATTTTTTTGTGACAACTTGATTTTCATTGGAGCCACTCTCTAATTCCTGCACACACAAAAAAAAAATCAAAATAACAGGGAAAATCCAATAAATGCCCTCCACATTCCGTGTGCACTATAGCATCCTAGACCTAATTAAAATTTATAGCAACTTGACCCCTAAGGCTTTATCAACTTAGGCTTGCTATTTAGGTCTTAAGTTTTCTTTAGTTAGTACCAATTCTGTCATCTATATCTGGTGTTCAGGCTGAGGGGCCGTGTCAAACGACTAGGTGCGGGTTTGTACAAGCACCTGAGGTTTTCCCTGGGAAACGTTTGGGCCCAAACCTCCCCTTAAGCAACTTGGCTAGATTTGTTGATAGAACGGGTATTCGCTATTTACTACTTATTTCCTAAATAGACCAAGTCTTAGGTTATTATTAGGGAGTCACATTTAAGTTAGGTCTAGTTTTGTTTGTTTGAATTGCACACTTTTATCTCTTTCTCTTCTCCTCCCCACCCGTTCTTCCATTTTATGCACGGGCGATGGTCTCAAAATCTGCACTTGGAAGGATCATTTGATTTCGCCCCCGCGCAAAAAGATCACTTTTTCTGTCTTCTTCTCCTAAAAAAATGGAAACACAACAAAATAGGTCCACTGAGCCTTCCACTTCCACCTCTAACCCCACCACTAACCCTAATTCTAACCCTTCCACCCAAAACCCACCCACCATTAACTTCCCACACTTGGAGCTCCCTAATCTTGAGTTGCCCCAAACACAACATCAAGACCCCCTACCTGATCTTTTAAAATTGATGGCCGAGCAAATTAATAAATTAAATTCCAATCAACAAACATTGACTCGGAACATCCAAAACCTAGCTAATCCAAGGCCAAACCCACCACCCCATCAACAACCTGTTGTTCCTCTAAAAGATTTCTATGATCCGTCTTATTATGAGGAACGACTAGGGGTGGTCATACCAGAGGGGGACTTTGAGATCAAGCCTGCTGTCCTGAACCTAATTAAACACTTTCATGGCCTTCCTAGGGAAGACCCTTTCAGCCACCTTGAAGAGCTAACTCTTCTTGCGCAGACAACCCGTTCTCGAAATGTGCAAGAAGACATATGGCTGATGCGGCTTTTTCCATTATCTCTTGAAGATAAGGTTGCTTATTGGTTTAGGACCATTGGTCGACCCATCACAACTTGGCCTTAACTCAAGAGCGCCTTCTTCAAGAAATTCTTTCCCATAGGTCGTACCAATTCCTTGCGAAGATCTATTATGACCTTTCACCAAAAATCTGGTGAGACTTTCCATGATTCTTGGGAAAGATTTCAAGATCTTTTAAGAAGTTGCCCGCACCACGAGATTCCTTTATGGCAGCTCGTGCAAATCTTCTATCATGGATTAGAAGATCAAATCCAACATTTTGTCGATGCCTCGTGTGGCGGCAACTTCTTAAATAAAGATGCTGAAAGTGCCTACGACCTAGTTGAAGAGATGAGTGAAAACTCATTTAATCAAGCTTCCATGAACACATTTTGCAGAACCCAAAACCCACAGTTCGGTGTTCATGAAATAGGCACTCAATCTATCCCTGTCAGCCAAGACGATCTTCAATTGATCGCTCAAAAACTCGACCAAATGCATATTAATCAAAAGAAAATTGAGGAAAGACTAGCCACATCAACTCAAGCTCCACACCCACATCTAACCCAACCTAACTTTCCACGAAGAGAAAATTTGCACAATCTCAACACTACTCCTGCTGATTATTCTGAGGTTGCCCATGATTCACTGGGGAATTACAACTATCCAGATCTTAACCCCACTCAATATTTCTGCCATCCAGGAGCCCTTTAAAAATTCTTCCAATTGGAAAAATTACCCGAACTACTCCTGGAATAATCAAGTTTCCTCCCAACCATATCATTTTAATGGGTATGGATCGAATCCAAACTTCCATCCTAGGCCATCCCAACAAGACATCAATGCCCAGATGATGCGAACCCTGCAGGATATGCAAACAAAAATGACAGAAGTAACCTGCACCATCACAAATCTGAACAATCAGATTGGGGTTACTCCCACGTAAAGACCTGCAGGACATCTTCCATCCCAACCCATGCCCAACCCTAGTCACCAAGGAAACCATTATACGGGCAGAACTCCACACTATCCGAATCGGCCTCCTCCTAATCCACCACCTCAGCAGCCGCCTAGGTTTCTGCAATCACAGGCCCCCCCACCTCCTCCAAATAATTATCCGACTGCACATGCAGTTACTTTGAGGAGTGGGAAAACCACCACTGACTTTGGGCCTTCACACAAACCTGGTGAAATACTTATGCAAATTGACTCCCCACCTCCCCATCAGGAAGAAAAAGAAATACAAAAATCTCAAGACAAGATTCCTGTCCCTTTCCCACAAGCTCTCTACCCCACCACCAACAAAAAAAAGAAATCTGAGCCCACTATAGAAGAACTCATGGAGCTATTTGGGCAAGTTAATATCAATATTCCTCTCCTAGATGCTATCAAATATATACCTGCCTATGCTAAATTTTTGAAGGAGATTTGTACTCCTAAAAGGCAGGCCAAAAATCTAGGACAGGTGCATCTTTCAGAGACAGTAAGCTCTGTCATACAGAGTAAGCTGCCTCCTAAGATGAAAGATCCGAGGGCACCTTTAATTTATGTAATTATTGATGACACTACATTTAATCGTGCCCTCCTTGATCTTGGTGCCTCAGTTAATATTATTCCCACAAATTTATTCGAAGAATTTCAGATCGGTGAATTAAAACCCTTCGAGGTTACCCTACAATTAGCCGACCGATCTACAATCAAACCTTGTGGGATTATCGAGGATGTTTTGGTCAAGGTCCAGAATTGTGTCTTCCCTGCAGACTTTCTGGTTCTTGACATTGAGGCACCTGAATCATTACTGGACTCCCCAATAATCCTTGGATTCCCTTTTTTGGCCACTGCAAAGGCAAATATCAATTGCCATACAGGCAAAATGGATATCACTTGTGCAGACCAAACTCTCACTTTAGATATTTTCAAATCCTCCGGGAGATTCCATGATGATAACTTCTTTGAGGATTGAGATACTGAAATTTCCAATATGGTGGAGGAGACAATGTTAGTAGATACCCTTACCGACCATAATTTTTTTGACGACTCTGATTCAGAATCAATGGTCGGCGAAATCTATGATCCGGAAACTTGTCTTGACCCCAAATTTATTCCTAATACCCCCCCTAAGCACCCTAACCCACCCATTATTCACGCACCTAACTTTTCCACACTAACTTCACCCAATCCTCACCATTCCTTCCCCGATTCCTTTCTTACAGACCTGCCACCAACCCCGCCCGAGTTTGGCATCCAACCTAAATTAAAACCATGGCCAGACTCGGGCTACACTTATCATTTTCCATCCAACTTTGATCCCAATATTGTTTCTAATCAATTTTCTAGGGATCTAGAAGAAGACACCTTTTTTGCGGGCATCCAAGTGTCCAATTATTTACATGATTTTACGTCTTCCGTGCATACCTTCACACCTGGCTGAATGGCGTAAAAGATAGCACTAGATGGGAGGTAACTCATCATTTTTTTTCTTGCTTTCCTTTTTTCTTCTTTTTCCAGGTTTTGTTCATCCTAAACCTGACCGTTCTTCACTAAGGTGATCCCTTTTCCTCCTAATGCATGAGGGCATGGCATATCTTAAGCATGGGGGGTGTTTTTAAATTTGACGATCAATTTAGGATTTTCAAAACCTAAAAATATGCATTTTTCTTTAATTTATTTCTGCTTGCATACCCAAGAAACTAAAAATGTTGAAACTTTTTGAGGAAGAATTTTGAAATCGGGACTAAGGTCGAAAAATTCACTTTTGGTACAATGGAATTTAATCTTTAACAAACTAAGGATGAGGACATGGATCTGATCATTAGAATTCTAGGGTCTATTTTAGACTAGATCATATATCCTTCTTTAAATTTCCACCTGAACTCATGATAGTTCAAGTGACTTGATCCTATTTTATAATGTGGAAAGTATTTGACTTAGCTTCTGATTCAAAAACTTGCATGTTTTGAGAAACTTCTTGTGTCACTCTTCACACACAAGCCAACACTTAAAAATAGCTAAAAATTTGAAAAACTCCCTTGTTTGGACTTAGTAAAAGTCTGAAGCAGATCATTGGTTTGAGTTCCCACCATCGAGAAGGAGGAAAATGCCTCCTTTGAGGATGCGATGTCAACATGTTACCGCCTTAGCGCTGCTCCATATCTATATTTCATATCTTTCGATGGAGCACTAAAGCACATTTTAGCAGCTCAAGTGTCTTGCATGGTGCTCTACCTATAGTGTTGGAGCAAGAGCTTAAGTTTGCTTGGAGCACCCCTTTTCACCGCATCGTGTTTTGGGGTTGTGAGCTCCTGGGTGGTATCATGGACTGTGCTATCCCGAAGTATTGGCGCCAGAGTCCCCTCGAGGAATGGTAACGGGAATGATGATCCCGACACATCTGTTGTAAGACTAAGCTAAAAATAAGCATGGGGGAGAAAAAAAAAAGTAATAATAAATAAATTAACACGCCCTTATAAATGTTGGCTTTTCACAAGCACAGACAGAAGGTTTTAAAGGATTTTGCAAGTTGCGAATCAGATTCATGAGCCAGAAAAATCCTAAAACAAACATTTCAAGTCATCTGAATTAATAAGGGGTTAATTTGTGAATTTTCTGGAGGATATATTGATCCTGTTTTGTCTAATGGTTGAATCCAAAAACACATCCCATACCTCCTATGTTTTAATCTACCAAGGTCCCTTAATCTCTTTTTCTCCTCAAAAGTAAAAGAAATTAGATTTCCCAAAAATTTCGTTTTCCAAAAAATTAAAGTTTTGCTAAGAGACTAGAAAAAGAAAAGCATGGGGGTGTGATAAACGCCAGTTTATCATCATTCTTATGCATTAAAACAAATCTAGCTCTTAGGATTTTACTCTGCAAACGGGTTTTTGGGCTGCATTTAGGCATAAATTAGGTTAGGCATGCATTGCATTTTTTATTATCTTTTTAATACGTTTTTGTGAGTGTTAGGGATGTATAGATATACAGATCCCTAAAACCCTAGCACTCAAGAAGGCAAATGGTGAAGGAGAAGCCCAGACTAGCTGGAACTCAGCTTGATCCACCTCACCATAGATGGAACCTAGCTCACTTGAACTAGGGTTAGCTCATCCCAGCTCCATTCAGCTAATCTCAGCTGAATGGTAGCCCAAGAGAGTTCATTTTAGCTCACCCTAGCTCAAGTCAGCTCAGATCTAGCTCAACACAGCTGAGTTTAGCTCATCTCAGCTCCCACTAGTCCATAGGGAGCTCTAGCTAGCTCAGCTGAGTTGGCAGGAGTTCACCCCAGCTCAGATCCAGCTACATCCAGCTCCACTCAACTCCAGCCAGCTGAAGAAGAACTCATCCCAGCTCAGGAAGCTCAAGTCCAGCTCCCGGGGACTTAGCTTAGCTCAACTCAGTTGAGCTAAGCTACCTTAGCTGCCTCAACCAGCTTGATTCTCCCTGGGAGCACTAGACCTAGCTCACCTCAGCTCATTATGGTAGAAGCTAGCTCACTTTAGCTTGGCTTAGCAACTAGCAAAGAACTAGCAAGCTAAGCCAGCTAGAGTAGCCCCATGCTAGCCTCTTCAGCAGTAGCCAGCTCCACCTCCAGCTCCAGACTTCTCCTCAGCTCCTCCCTCAAAACCCTATCTTTAACACCTTCTCCTCTACTCCCCCTTTAGCTAAGCTAGCTTAGCTTAGCTTAGCTAGCAACCAGCTCGTTGGCCATCCACCACCTTCAAATTCAACCCTAGCTAGCTCCACCAACTTAAGCCTACCTAAGCTAGCTACCCTACTCAAGTTGGTGCCACCTCCTAGCCACCCCTTCACCCCATTATCACCACCAAAAGACACCGAAAGTTGTCACCAAAAACTACCCCTAACCACCTCTCTTTTGGCGCCAACTTTCAGCCCTTCATCCACCCTACACCTACCCACATAACCCATCCTAGGCATCCACCTAGCCCTCCTTCTAGAACCCTTCTTGGTGCCAACTTAGACCACCTTCTAGAAGCCATTTTGGCGCCAACATCAAGGTGTGTCAACACCCATAACCACCCCCTAGGTGTCCCTTAAGGTGGCGCCAATTGACCTTGGCCATTGGATCCTTAACCATCTCCATCTCTTCATCTTAGCCCTCCATTCCAAGAGTCACCTTAGCCCCCTTCCACATCTATAAAAACCCACCAACTACCACCATTTTGGGGCATCCTCCATTAGTGTATTTTGCTACCTATACCACCTATACCTGCGGCCAAGAAGAAGGAGTAGAGAAGGAGATTAAAGGGGCACATCACCATCCCTTTTGGTGCCTTCTTCTCCCCACTCTCTTCAACTTGGGCCATGCCAAGGAGGAGGACTCTTCCACTTCAAGGAGGATGGCCAGGCAAAGGAGAAGGACCTAGGGTGGACGTCCACCCTTGGAGAGAAGCTTAGGGCACGCCCGCTTAGGGATTGCCTTGGAGGACATCACCTTGGCGGAGCACAGCAAGGAAGGAGTTGGAGGATTCTTTTCAAGCTTGGGAGCTACCAAACTTGGAGCAAGAAGCCCTCTTCTTCACCATCTATCTAGAGGATTTGTGTTTCTTTTCTTATTTGCAATTTTCTAGTAGTAGAAGCATTCCTCTACTAGGCCTTTTTGTAAAACACCTTTTCATTTATCTAGTTGCCTTCTTTGCAATTTCTTATTTGCATTTCTACTTGCTTTGTTTTTAGCATTCTTCACTCCCTCTCCCTAGTTATTCTAGGCCTCCACTTGCCTAGAGTGAGCTTAGGGAGAGGTTCTACTTGCCACTTAGAAGTAGTATTTTAAATTTGAAGTGTAAATCACCTTCTCGCCACCATTTCGCATGTTGTCTTAATTCAAAAACAAAAAAGTGATATATTGAAAAATGCCAAAAAGAAAGTTGAGATTTGTATTCCAAGCAAGAGAATCAATTTTACAAACATTTGGCCTCCTTGGACGACCCTAGATACTCCCCTATCTAGGAATATAAATTTAAGAGTTGATCGGTTTTGCACGTTATAACGACCTAATTAACAAACCGCGTAAAATTCGTATCTACTACCTGAAAACACATGAACAGCTTTGCGGCCACGTCAAATAGTTCAGGGAGGTTTTCCTTAGCACGGAGGATTTGCTGGGGGTGTTGGCATGGTGTGGTAGTACCTGTGAGTGCGTGCTTAGGGCACACTGTGTGCGTGTGAGTGGGTGTGTTCGGGGAGTGGTTTGGGTGAGTGGCGTGGTGAGTGGAGTGAGGGGAAGTGATCAGTGAAGTGAGGTGGAGCTTGTGGGCTTGTCGGCGAGGGTTGTGGTGGTCTATGGAGGTGGGATGGCCTCGCTGAAGTTGGTGGTCGGAGATGGATGGGATGGAGGTGCGAGAGGTGTCAGTGGCGAATTTTGAGAAATAAAGAGAGGGGAAGTAAATAGAGGAGATAAAGAACTTAGCTAGGGCGTTAAGGGATGAAAGGGGTGAGCGAAGGCATCGGGTCTGGTGTGGCCAACATCGGAGACGAAGGCGGCTCCGGTTAGGTGGGATCGGCGAGGACGAAGAGAGAGTAGTGCCTGCTGGTGCGACGAGGCACGGACAAAGTCAAGGAGGAGGAATCTGCCGCAAGTGTGGCAGTCGGATGATGAGGAGGAGCAGGGAAGGTCGCCAAACATTGAGAAGCCTACGGCCGTGAGGCGAAGAGAGGAATTAGGGGTATTCACGGTCGAAATCTAGCGTGGAGAGGTTGAGGAGGTCTGGGCTCCATTAAATTGAGCTCTGGAGGTCAGTTAGGGCTTGGGAAGCAAGCCTCCCAAGCTTGGAAGGTTGCAGCAATGGAAGCTGTTGAGATACCCACATTTCTCATGTGTTCACATGAGAGATTGGGAGGGAATTAGATCTTAAATATGGGTTCATACTGATGGGAATTTCTCATAGGATCTTCCTTCCAATTTTGGAAGAGATCCTCCAAGCAATCAAGGAGAACTTCCAAGTTAAAGGTCGTCGGAGTTGGTTTTCTCCGCGGTAATGGCGGAGGGACCTGCTTGTGAAGACAACGAGAAAGCTAGGGGGCTATTAGCAAGGGTTTTTGAAAGCTAGGGGTAGAAATGTAATCAGACTGGGCCTTTTTGAAAACTAGGTCAAGGAAAACTCATCTTGGGTCCAAATTTTGGTACAAGCCTAATTTGGACTTAAGGAATCCAATGGTGAAGTTGGATTTTAGGTTTAACCACGTTTGACTAGGAAATTTATGCAAAAATCCAATTTAGGGTAAATATCTGTCTGAGACCCCATTCTAGGTCAAGATGGGTTCTACTGGCCAAATTGAAAGTACTAAACCCTAGAGAATATTTTTTTATGATTTTTAGAGGATTTAAGTGAATTTTATCCTGACCAGAACCTTAGTTAATCAAGTGGATCTGTTTTTAGGGTTTCAAGAAGTCATTTAATTCACTGAATACACACAAACCCTTTTCTGTCAAATCCAACCCACTTGTTATCTTATTATGACCATTTGATCTTTGTTTAGACCTTGAGAAAACTCATGGTTGTACTGCATTGGTAAAATTGCAATTTTACCCCTATTTTCTTGTATTTCTCGCAGAAAGGTTATGCAGTGAATTATGACCTTCAGTTGGTTATGTAGGAGTATTTATTCTCTTCATTGGATCAAAATGAGATAGTTAGCGCTCATAATGGTGTTCCCATCAACATCAATATATCCAGAAAATCAGAACTTTATTGCTATTTGGAAATAGTTTTTAAACTTGAATCACTATGTTAAAGAGAGATGGAGAAATAGAGAGAGAGAGAAATAGAGAGATAGTAGATGACGACGACGCTACTTGTGTGATTCTTGTGTGAAGTGCGGTAGCACTTCAGATCCAGAGCTCCGAAACGAATGCCAGAGAAGAGTTGTAGAGATGTTGGAGTTGTATCTGGAGGGAGTTGCCTTCAACTGGGGGCCCTAGGGCTCTTTTTATAGATTTAATGAGGGGCAATGTAGGTATTTTAACCCTCCAACTTGTGCAACAACCTTAGGTTGATCAGATCCTTTGATCGGATGGTCCACAGCTCTGATCTGGCCTCAAAATAACCTTATTTGTGCCTTCGACACTCGGATTGCTTTTGGTGCTGACACATGGTGGCTTCAACGATCTCGGATCATCATCGTGTGGTTGTCACGCTTTCTGCTTCTTTGTGCACCTAGCTTGCACTTTCATCTCACTCTAATGCTTTCCTTGTGCCTCTGAGTTCAAATCGTGCGTGCTTGATTTCAGCCATCCAATCTCATGATCAGATGGCTTAAATCGCACGTGCGACCTCCTTAAGATTAATCACGTGCTACCACGCATTTGCGAAGGCGTTAGATCACGTGTAGGCATTTGATGGTCCTCGTCGTGTCACACATTTGTCTCTGCGCCATACGATCTTCATCTAATGGTCAGATTTTGCTCCAACACCATCGCCTCTTCGATTTCATACTGAGTGTAACACACCGGATTTTTAATGCTCTTAATAGGCTAATTAAAAACCATAATTGGTTGCTTAATGTGAGATTAATGGCTTCAGGAACCTTAATTTAGTGATTATTAGCCTTGGAATTAAACAAATCCCCTAAGTCATTAACAAAATGTTAATAAATGAAACGTTGAGGAGCCCTTTGTGAGGAAAACATGTTTGGAGGCCTTTGTTAAGGCTTAAGAAAGAAGCTGAAGGGCTTGGATGCAAAATATCCAACCCTTATATAAAAGAGAGAGATTTAAAAATTTAAAAGAAAATCTCATTTTCTTTCCCCTTAGGCGATGCCTGATTGCACCTCAAAATACGCCTGCAATAATGCCTTCTTGTGCTACTTCCTAGCATTAACTATGCATATTAGGATTCCGTAGTTGCATTTGTAAAAATACATGCATTCATGCATTTAATTGAGAGGAGAAGAGAATAAAATAAAAGGCCTCACAAATTACGTTTTTCCTCAAGTGCCTCTTTGCAAAAATCCACCACCTCTATTTTTTATCTCCACTTGATTTTTATCTTTCCCTACGGCTGCAACTTCTTCTCCACAACCTCTCCCTGCCAGCCCTCTCCCTGCCCTTGCCATTCCTCCCCACCCCCCTGCGACAACCATGCATGAAGCCATGCCTTCTCCCCTTATAAAATAACCACGTCTTCTTCTTCTTCGGGGCCCCACTGGCTGCAGCAAGAAAAAAGACCACCAGCAAGCCACCACCTTCCTCTCCTCCCTCTCCCCTCCATATGCCGGTCCTCCTCCAAGGATATACCCGGCAGGCAGGAGCTCACTGTGGTGCACACCACCATAGTGAGACCATCACTGCCCAGCTCTTCAAAGAGCCGGGGGGCGTGGTGGCTCTCTGTTTTCATTTTTTTTTCGTTCCCACACTTCCCCCCATTGCTGTCTCTTCAAGGTCTGAAGCTTGAAGCAGCAGCAGCAGTAGCTAAGCGACGGCGGCAGCAGCAGCCCCAGTAGCTTCCGCGAGCCTCTACAGGTGCCCCAGCCCCTCCACGCGAGCCTGCAGACCTTCTCCGTGTCCGCTTCCTCGCTCTGTCGCACGCCGCTTGCGCCCGCAACTGGCTGCTGCTTGCCTCTGCAGCAGCCTGCCAAGTGTCTCCCCACCTCCATGCCAGCCTCTGCAAGCGTCCGCGCATGCCTGCAGACACCCCCCCTCCCTCTTCGAGCGCACTGTCGTGAGCCCTCCACACTCGCAGCCGGCAGACACAAGCCTTCTCTGAGCAAAGACGCGTCTGCACGCGTAGAAGCTCCAGACGACGGGCCCGCAGCGCAGACGACTTAACTTGCCTCCTGTAGTGCGGCTGCCTCCATTCTCTCCGCTCTCCTGCCCTCTCGCTCCTGCTCTCTCTCTCTCTCACTCTCTTTCACTCACTCACAGCACTTTACACCAACACACACACACACCTACGCCAACACTTACACCCTCACACACATAAACACTATTATAAGCATATACATATATACGTATACTTATATATAGTGATATATATATATATACATATATTGATATACATATACATATATATATATACATATATATATCTATATGTATATATATATATACTTACATTTATACATATGGTAGTACCTATATACTTATGTATTAGTATACATACATACTTATATATATATATATACATACATCTATACATATATATATCTATAACTATATATATATATACACATATACACTTTTATATACATATATATCTACATATATATATACCTATATATTTATAACCATATATATATATAGATATATATATAGACATATTTACATATATACATATATATATATATATTTTTTCACCTCATTTACCATACGTTGTATTGCGGGAATATCTGCACCAGTTGCTGATATTCCCTGATACATGCGTACAAAAAGCATGGTTACATGCATCAACCACCATCCATCCCACACTCCACGTGGCACCCAGTCCTGTTGGTTGCGTCTCTCTAGACGACGACCAACTCGACACAGTGCTACACTCCATCTCCGCCTCCACCCCCACCCCTTTATATATATAATATATACATATATATATACATACTATATTTACTTTATTTCTGTTGCTTTCCTAATAGTAAAAAGACAAAAAATATATATATAAAAGAGAAAAGATAATCTTTGACCTGCAGGTATCCCATCTTGCGAATAGCAAGACCCGTTTTTTATTCTATTTTGGCTTAAAGCCAAGAACTCAATTTTGAGGGTGTACCTCAAGGACAAAGGTTACCAGAAAAAATATATAAATGAGAAAAACATCAAAAACACAATAAACGAATGGAAGAGACTCGTAGGAAAAGCGTAGAAACTCGACTTGTAACCCCAGTTCCCTGAGTTCGACCCTGGGCCTAAAAGTGATAAGATAAAATCAAATAGGTCAGGTTAAAAATTTTGTAAAGAGATGGTTAGGTCTGATTTAAGTTAACCACTATACACATTTCAACGATAAAATCTCCATATTAACAACCTATCTGGGCTCGACCATACAATGCCCCTTCCTCCCTACGAGCTGCTATTGCTGTTGGCGTTGCTATTGTTACTGTTGTTGCTACTGCTGCTGCTACAAGGAGGAGGAGAAGGGAAGGAAGAGGGGGAAAGATAGTGCTACAGCTGTTGTTGAAGTTGCTGGTGCTGCCAATGAAAAGGAGAAGAAGAGAGGAAAGGAGGTGGTGCTGCTGTTGTAGCAGCTACCATTACTGTTGGTGATGTTGCTGCTGTGATTAGGAGAAGAGAAGGGAGCTCCAACTGAGGTAGGATTATTTTCTTGTTTCATTCTCTTGATTCCATGATCTGAGATAGCCAAAAGAAAGGATTGTTTTGGTTTAAGATTTCGTGTTGCATGTGAAATGGTAGAGATTCTTCTTCCCCTTTTGTTTCCATATTTAGAGGTGATAAAGGGGAGGGATTTAATCTAAATAGCTAGGTAGGCTTATAGATAAAATGATGGGTGTTTGGCAATGTGAACTGGGTGTTGAGAGCACCTAGTATCGGTGCTGGCAACTAGTACTGGTACTAGTTGACCTAGTACCACTATGTAATGCACTGAAATGGGGATTGAGAGCACCCAGTACCGATACTGGTGATCAGTACCGATACTGGATGATTCAGTAGGTGAAATGGGGCTGCCTGACTGGTCGATCTTTCGCTTTTAAGTCGTTTGTAGTTTAATGTGGTGGAAAAATCGACTAATCAATTTTTAACAACAAATAACCACTCGCAGAGGAGCGGGTCGTATCCACAGGTAGGCAATAACGTATTAAAATTTGCTCCACTTAAAAATGTTTGTTCGTAGTCAATTTGGACAAGAACCAACCCAAGATTGCCTTTAGATTAAGGTTTAAGCAAGAAACAATGCTGAAATGGCAATTATGAGAAACTATAGGATATTTTCCGCAATGCAGAGTGAATAAAATATGATTAAAATGTGGCAATGGCAGAAAATGTAAATTTTAATTGACGGTTTACTGTAGCAAAACAGGGGAATTTTTCCCCGTTGTCTTGCGCGACGAGGAGCCGATGGCCGGGCGCGGGAAGCTCGGAGGAGGTCCCTTGGACCAAGAGCTTCGAATCGGTGGTGGCGGCGAGTCGCGCGGTGGCCGGAGGTGGCCGGACGAGCTCCGACGGAGGTGCTGCTGGTGGTGGCTGCAGGCGGTTGAGCGGGTGCGGCTGCAGCTGATGAGGGCACGCAGGCTGTTGTGCGTGGGCGGAGGGTGCTGCAGGCGGCTGGCGTGTGCGCCCAAGCTGCGGGCGCTTCTGCAAGCGTGGGCGGAGGATGCTGCAGGCGCGTGGAGATGGGCTCTGCAGGCGCGGGCGGAGGAGTGGCGGTGGTCTGCAAGCGCGGTTGGTGTGGGCGCACAAGCTGCAGGCGCTTCTGCAAGCGCGGGCAGAGGGTGCTGCAGGCGCGGTGAAGCGTTGGTCTGCAGGCGCATGGAAGCGTTGTGGTGGTCTGCAGGCGCGTGGAAGATGGTTGCGGTGGTCTGCAGGCGCGGGCAGAGGCGTGGCTATTGGAGAGTTGAGGCGCGTTTGAGCTGAAGGTTGATGGAGGTGGGTGCGCTGAAGGTTCTGCAGGTGCGGGAACGGGTCTGCAGGCGACTTCAGGCGTGTGCGGTGGAAGTGAGCGGGTAACTTCAGACGTCTGGGAAATTCCCTAGACGTCTTAAGTTACTGAGAGGGTGGCTGAATCAGTAGCTCGGTGATGGTGGTCGGCGATGACGGCGAGGAGGATGCACGCTAAGGTGCTCAAAGTGATGCGGTGAGCTCCGGATGGCGGTGTGGCCTGTCACACCACACGCCCACGGTGATGGAGACTCGTCGCCACAGTAGAGGCCGGCAGTGTGGAGTGGAAGAGAGTGGTTCTCTCTGCACAGTGGTGGGTCGGTGGCTGAGGCCTGCCTCGCTCAGCATCCTCTCTCCTCCTTTTGTAGCGGCCTGCACAAATTTGAATGGAGAGGCGGGAGCAGATCCACCTTCTCCGCCGATCCATGAATGCGCTTTTAGTGAGGCCGGAGGTGTTGCAGCGGCAGCCGAGCCGTTGCTGAGAAGAAGAAGAATAAAGGATATTATTAAAATATTATGGTTATTTATATACAAACCCTCAAGTTTTATGTTAACTAAAACAATGTACTTAATTAGTTAACTAATTAGAAGAATGGTATTCTAAGCTAATTCTTAATGCACTTAAAATATGAATGCAATGCATGGATTATGTAATTAAATTAAAAATATGAATTAATCTATTTACATCCTAATTTATGCTAAATAAATGTTAGAATTATCTTAATGTTTAGGCATTTAAATACTTAAATAGCCCACAACTATGGGCTAATTAAATACCCCCATGCCTAGTTTTTGCTAGTCCCTAGCAAAATTAAGCGAAACCTAGCACTCTAAGTAGACTAGTTAACTCACTTAGTCTTCCTTCAGAAGCATATTAAGTTCAGGCTCTAGACCAAAGGTTCCTAAGTAGTTGCTAAGTTACAGACCAGGTTGGCTAAAGACAAGTTGCAGGCACAAGTTTCCCTGATTTCTGACTCTGCCCTAAAGTTTATTGATCCCTGAGATTAAAGCATCCGTGCCGTTGTATTGGTCTGAGTTATTTGAGTTAAAGGTTTTTATATATATATATATATACTTTTTTTTTTGTTTGATTCTTCTAAGTCTAACCTCAGATCAGCTATCAACACGGTCTGTGTCGGATTCATTGTCCCCATTACCATACCTCCAAGGGTGCCTGGCTTTCGATGCTTCAAGATAGCACCGCCCATGACGACCCCAAGAACTCCTGGCAATCGACACTTTGAGATAGTATCGCCCATGGATTTCTTAAGCGAATTCAGGCCTATGGCAATCGGCACTTCGAGATAGGGCCGCCCATTGTACTTGAACCGCGCAATGCACTTACATGCCCTCAGTAGGATGGATATCCTAAGAGATAAGTGCCGAGGAGGTAATATGTTATCATCGCATCCTCAAGGTGAGTATATACTCCACCTCTCCTGCGGCGGGAACTCTTCCAATCAAAATGTGTTTTCAAGCCTCTCTTAAGTCAAAATTAAGAGAACCAAATCTCTTTTTAGAAAGACGAAAATTAAGTTGATTACCAGACTAGGTGTGTGAAATTTGGATGCCTGGGTTACAAGGACCCGTAAACCAAAAGGTAGAATAAGACTCCAGGTACTACCCCACCTTTTAACTCAAACCCTAGCTTCCCTTCCTCAACCTCTTGAGGAATGGTCCGCAACTTAACTCCTACTTAAGTTTTTAAGTCCAAAAAGGACCCTAAAGGTCTAAAGCTAGTAGCTCATTTAGCTTCTAAAGTTTGACCCTAGAATTTATTTAGTCTACCCTAGAGTTCTGATTTGCTTAAGAATGCAAGATCTAGCCAGTTAAACTCAAAACCTTTTTTTTTTTTTATATGTACAAATGTATGCAATTATGCTATGTATATCCCCAAGTACACCCCCCCATGCCTAAAATCTACAATTTCCTCATTGCATAGAAGGATATTACCTGGGTTAGAGCTGGGCTGAATAGCCAAAGAACCTGCAAATCAAGTTCAAGAATTGCAGAAATAGGCCCTAAAAATGAGCAAAGCAAAGTTGGCCTAGAAAATAGGTAACCTAGGATGTTGGCGAGCTGATGATGAATCCCGATAGCAAATGCTCGCCCAACTAAAATGGGAATGAAATCTTCCCAGGTCACCGGAAGAGGTACTAAAGGATAAACAGGTAAAACAACCTCCAAAGGGGTAGGGGGAGGATAATATGGATCCTCCAAAAGGTATGGGGAAGGAATGGTACAGAGATAAACCCCCAGGGTAATGGAGTGACAAAAGAAATCATCAATCCATACCCGATACTCCACTACAGGAATATTGGTCTGTTAAGCCCCCTAGTCAGAACAAAAGTGAGCAATTCTCTAAGGCAAGGATCGTCTAGGGTGTCCAAGTTACGATGTTGTGGGATGTCCATAAGATCTAGGTTGGGTTTAATCAGCTTGGTGTCCATCCCAAACACTCTTTCTAAATCCTCAATTTCATCCCTAGCATTCCTTGCACCATCACATGGATCTTCCTGCTCTTCATCAGGAGTAACAATTTCGCTTTCAGATATAAGCGAATAAGAGGGTGACTTCGAAGTGAATGAAGGCAGGTTGGAAGCAACAGATCTAGGGATTATCCTATGAATGTCACCCCCGGGTTTTTGTTCTTTACTCAAATCTTCCCTGGAGTCTATATGTGAATCCACATAAATCTTAGAAATTGCTTCCAAATTTTCCATCATTTTATCATGAGGAGAAACATCATCAATGGGTGTGCTAAGGAAACCTAATTTGGTCAAATTTGTGACATCCTCAGGGGCTAACTCTTTAAATAAGACATAATCACCCTTAGTGTCACTCCAAATCTTGAATGTAGGTTCCTCATATAATTCGTCCTCCTCATCACACAATTCATCATGTACCCGAGGTCTAGAATCATTTAATATCTCAGTAGATACCCTAGGGCACTCTATCTGAGGTAAATGGTTTACACTGGTAACATCAGACTCCTCAGATAGGTCAATTTCTTTAGGGTTAGGTTCCCTAAGGGTGGGTTTGAGTTCCATATCATGATCAGAAGGGAGGGTAGGATTAACAACTTGACTTTGACCCACTTCATCAATTGTCATGAAAATACTATCATCTGGGTCGAGGTCTTCCAATGGTACCGTCATTCCCTTCTTTTGACTCCAATATAATTCTGGTGGATACTCAACCTTATCATCATCTTCCTCGGGTTGCCACCTTTCTTCATACAATGCATAGCTACTATCATGTGTATTTTCCTCCCACCTAAAGTGTAGATCACTCAAGGAATTGTTATCTAATGGGGAGGTTTCAAAATCGATCCTTGAAAAGTAGCTATTCTCCCTATAATTTCCCTCCAACTTAAAGTGTAGCTCTTCCACGGGAGATGCATCTATTGTAGAGGGGTGTACGTCATCCTCAATGGGGTAGATTGGGTGGCTAATTTCATCTCTTTCTTGTTGGCCTGCTCTCAAAGATTCTCCTAACAATTCACTCATTTCGTTTTGTATTTTCTGTATTTCCATCTTCAAAGAGGAGAGGTCATTTCTATCATGAGAGAAGTCAGGCTTAGGCTCATAGTTCCCAGGAGTGTTTGTCCAACCATAATACTTTTTCAGGGAGGGTGGGTTGGGTATTTCTTTGGTATGTGGGATATTGGGCAAAGCAAATCTCGCTCCTAGGCTCTGCTCATTGATTTGGGGCTTAACCAGCCCAATACTCCTATAATAGGAGTAAAATGGATCCCAATGATTGTCATTACATCCATCAAGGAATGGACCATCTCGGCGTCTGGGATCGAAGGATGCAGAGTGGGGGTGAGGGTGTGGGCAAGATGTGAAAGGATGAAAAGCAATGTGGTCCATTCTAACTCACAATTCAATGAGAATTCCCCAAGCAAAACACAATTTAAAAAGGACCTTTTAGGTCTTTCCCAATTTAGGCTTTTGATTTTAAGTCAGATTGCAGGTGACAATACAATTTGCCCAATCAATTACGCGCCTATTGTCAACCTACGGTTTGCCTAAGAAGACCTAGTTGGAGCTTAGGTGTTCTTCCCTAAATCTCAAATGGTCAAGTAAATCCAAAGACGGAAGATCAAGGGATGCAAGTAGGCCTAAGCCTTCCTTTGAAGCTATGCTTTCGCGGTGCTCCTGAACTAACCCCAAAAATCCGTGACAGGGTATCCCCCTCTTTGGACTTGCAAAACCTTTGATCTCAAGTTTCGAACACTTCAGAATCCAACGATAGGAGGGCTCTTGTCCTAGTATTTCCAAACCTAAGGAGTGTCCAGAAGTGTGCCGTGGTGCAAGTGAAATAAGTGTGCATACACCGTAAAAGATTTTGAACTTTGAATCACATGCCAAGTTTGAAAATCAAATCCTTGGTTTTTAAAATGTCCTTCCTTTAATTAGTCCTTTTTCTAAAAAAAAATGTGACCACTTGTTAGATTTATTCAGTACAGATTAGGTGGTCTTCGCATTAAATCCCAAATGCAATGCGTGATCAAAAATAGGATGCAAAGTAAGAGAATGCGTACCTTGCCTCCAGCGATCTACGATGCAAGAACGCATGCAATGCAGAAAAGTAAATCCAAAGGCTGCTCATACAGACCTAAATGGTTCGTCCTAGGGCAGGCAGCTTCTAGCAGGCAGCTCATTTTTTTTTTTCTATTTTTTTTAGAACTACCTATGCACAAGCAAATAAAAGAAATAATAACAAATAAACCTAAATCTAAAGAAAAGGGAACAGGCTCCAAAAAATTACCCAACACGGGTCCAAAACAAAATCGGGGAACAAACCCCTCAAAATATGCCCCAGAATAAGGGTTTCAAACTAACTGTAATGAAAAATTAAGTCTACAATCTTAATTCTATTCTAATTAAACTAATGACTAAATGGTGTCTGTCACGCCCTCGTCCTTCTCCTCCAGTTAAAAATGGCTCGTCCAATTCTCTTCTGGCGACGTCAAGGATCGCCTCTCACAGTGGCTGATTCTTGCACAAATTTTCTCGTACAGAAAAGAAAATAATGAATGGTCAAATCTCTGTGCAATTGACAAATAATCAAAATAAAATTAGGTGAAATTATTGCATCTGTTGCCTCCCCGGCAACGGCGCCATTTGACTGGTCGATCTTTCGCTTTTAAGTTGTTTGTAGTTTAATGTGGTGGAAAAATCGACTAATCAATTTTTAACAACAAATAACCACTCGCAGAGGAGCGGGTCGTATCCACAGGGAGGCAATAACGTATTAAAATTCGCTCCACTTAAAAATGTTTGTTCGTAGTCAATTTGGACAAGAACCAAGCCAAGATTGCCTTTAGATTAAGGTTTAAGCAAGAAACAATGCTGAAATGGCAATTATGAGAAACTATAGGATATTTTCTGCAATGCAGAGTCAATAAAATATGATTAAAATGTGGCAATCGCAGAAAATGTAAATTTTAATTGACGATTTACTGTAGCAAAACAGGGGAATTTTTCCCCGTTGTCTTGCACGACGAGGAGCCGATGGCCGGGCGCGGGAAGCTCGGAGGAGGTCCCTTGGACCAAGAGCTTCGAATCGGTGGTGGCGGTGAGTCGCGCGGCGGCCGGAGGTGGCCGGACGAGCTCCGGTGGAGGTGCTGTTGGTGGTGGCTGTAGGCGGTTGAGCGGGTGCGGCTGCAGCTGATGAGGGTGCGCAGGCTGTTGTGCGTGGGCGGAGGGCACTGCGGGCGGCTGGCGTGTGCGCGCAAGCTGCGGGTGCTTCTGCAAGCGCAGGCGGATGATGCTGCAGGCGTGTGGAGATAGGCTCTGCAGGCGCGGGCGGAGGTGTGGCGGTGGTCTGCAGGCGCGGTTGGCGTGGGCGCGCAAGCTGCAGGCGCTTCTGCAAGCGCGGGCGGAGGGTGCTGCAGGCGCGGTTGGAGACGGTGGGCGCTAGTCTGCAGGCGCGGTGAAGCGTTGGTCTGCAAGCGCGTGGAAGCGTTGTGGTGGTCTACAGGCGCGTGGAAGATGGTTGCGGTGGTCTGCAGGCGCAGGCGGAGGCGTGGCTGTTGGAGAGTTGAGGCGCGTTTGAGCTGAAGGTTGATGGACGTTGGTGCGCTGAAGGTTTTGCAGGTGCGGGAAGGGGTCTGCAGGCGACTTCAGGCGTGTGCGGTGGAAGTGAGCGGGTAACTTCAGACGTCTGGGAAATTCCCCAGACGTCTTAAGTTACTGAGAGGGTGGCTGAATCAGTAGCTCGGTGATGGTGGTCGGCGATGACGGCGAGGAGGATGCACGCTAAGGTGCTCACGGTGATGCGGCGAGCTCCGGATGGCGGTGTGGCCTGTCACACCACACGCCCACGGTGATGGAGACTCATCGCCACAGTAGAGGCCGGCAGTGTGGAGTGGAAGAGAGAGGTTCTCTCTGCACAGTGGCGGGTCGGTGGCGGAGGCCTGCCTCGCTCAGCACCCTCTCTCCTCCTTTTGTAGCGGCCTGCACAAATTTGAATGGAGAGGCGGGAGCAGATCCACCTTCTCCGCCGATCCATGAATGCGCTTTTAGTGAGGCTGGAGGCGTTGCAGCGGCAGCCGAGCCGTTGCTGAGAAGAAGAATAAAGGATATTATTAAAATATTATGATTATTTAGATACAAACCCTCAAGTTTTATGTTAACTAAAACAATGTACTTAATTAGTTAACTAATTAGATGAATGGTATTCTAAGCTAATTCTAAATGCACTTAAAATATGAATGCAATGCATGGATTATGTAATTAAATTAAAAATATGAATTAATCTATTTACATCCTAATTTATGCTAAATAAATGTTAGAATTATCCTAATGTTTAGGCATTTAAATACTTAAATAGCCCACAACTATGGGCTAATCAAATACCCCCTTGCCTAGTTTTTGCTAGTCCCTAGCAAAATTAAGCGAAACCTAGCACTCTAAGTAGACTAGTTAAGTCACTTAGTCTTCCTTCAGAAGCATATTAAGTTTAGGCTCTAGACCAAAGGTTCCTAAGTAGTTGCTAAGTTACAGACTAGGTTGGCTAAAGACAAGTTGCAGGCACAAGTTTCCCTGATTTCTGACTCTACCCTAAAGTTTATTGATCCCTGAGATTAAAGCATCCGTGCCTTTGTATTGGTCTGAGTTATTTGAGTTAAAGGTTTTTTTTATATATATATATATATACTTTTTTTTTTGTTTGATTCTTCTAAGTCTAACCTCAGATCAGCTATCAACACGGTCTGTGTCGGATTCATTGTCCCCATTACCATACCTCGAAGGGTGCCTGGCTTTCGACGCTTCGAGATAGCACCGCCCATAACAACCCCAAGAACTCCTGGCAATCGACACTTCGAGATAGTATCGCCCATGGATTTCTTAAGCGAATTCAGGCCTATGGCAATCGGCACTTCGAGATAGGGCCGCCCATGGTACCTGTACCGCGCAATGCACTTACATGCCCCCAGTAGGATGGATATCCTAAGAGACAAGTGCCGAGGAGGTAATATGTTATCATCGCATCCTCAAGGTGAGTATATACTCCACCTCTCCTGCGGCAGGAACTCTTCCAATCAAAATGTGTTTTCAAGCCTCTCTTAAGTCAAAATTAAGAGAACCAAATCTCTTTTCAGAAAGACGAAAATTAGGTTGATTACCAGACCAAGTGTGTGAAATTTGGATGGCTGGGTTACAAGGACCCGTAAACCAAAAGGTAGAATAAGACTCCAGGTACTACCCCACCTTTTAACTCAAACCCTAGCTTCCCTTCCTCAACCTCTTGAGGAATGGTCCGCAACTTAACTCCTACTTAAGTTTTTATGTCCAAAAAGGACCCTAAAGGTCTAAAGCTAGTAGCTCATTTAGCTTCTAAAGTTTGACCCTAGAATTTATTTAGTCTACCCTACAGTTCTGATTTGGTTAAGAATGCAAGATCTAGCCAATTAAACTCAAAACCTTTTTTTTTTTATATATGTACAAATGTATGCAATTATGCTATGTATATCCCCAAGTACACCCCCCCATGCCTAAAATCTGCAATGTCCTCATTGCAGAGAAGGATATTACCTGGGTTAGAGCTGGGCTGAATAGCCAAAGAACCTGCAAATCAAGTTCAAGAATTGCAGAAATAGGCCCTAAAAATGAGCAAAGCAAAGTTGGCCTAGAAAATAGGTAACCAAGGATGTTGGCGAGCTGATGATGAATCCCGATAGCAAATGCTCACCCAACTAAAATGGGAATGAAATCTTCCCAAGTCACCAGAAGAGGTACTAAAGGATAAACAGGTAAAACAACCTCCAAAGGGGTAGGGGGAGGATAATATGGATCCTCCAAAAGGTATGGGGAAGGAATGGTACAGAGATAAACCCCCAGGGTAATGGATTGACTAAAGAAATCATCAATCCATACCCGATACTCCACTACAGGAATATTGGTCTGTTAAGCCCCCTAGTCAGAACAAAAGTGAGCAATTCTCTAAGGCAAGGATCGTCTAGGGTGTCCAAGTTACGATGTTGTGGGATGTCCATAAGATCTAGGTTGGGTTTAATCAGCTTGGTGTCCATCCCAAACACTCTTTCTAAATCCTCAATTTCATCCCTAGCATTCCTTGCACCATCACATGCATCTTCCTGCTCTTCATCAGGAGTCACAATTTCGCTTTCAGATATAAGCGAATAAGAGGGTGACTTCGAAGTGAATGAAGGCAGGTTGGAAGCAACAGATCTAGGGATTATCCTATCAATGTCATCCCCGGGTTTTTGTTCTTTACTCAAATCTTCCCCGGAGTCTATATGTGAATCCACATAAATCTTAGAAATTGCTTCCAAATTTTCCATCATTTTATCATGAGGAGAAATATCATCAATGGGTGTGCTAAGGAAACCTAATTTGGTCAAATTTGTGACATCCTCAGGGGCTAACTCTTCAAATAAGACATAATCACCCTTAGTGTCACTCCAAATCTTGAATGTAGGTTCCTCATATAATTCGTCCTCCTCCTCATCACACAATTCATCATGTACCCGAGTTCTAGAATCATTTAATATCTCAGCATATCCCCTAGGGTGCTCTATCTGAGATAAATGGTTTACACTGGTAACATCAGACTCCTCAGATAGGTCAATTTCTTTAGGGTTAGGTTCCCTAAGGGTGGGTTTGAGTTCCATATCGTGATCAGAAGGGAGGGTAGGATTAACAACTTGACTTTGACCCACTTCATCAAATGTCACGAAAATACTATCATCTGGGTCGAGGT
Organism: Thalassia testudinum; assembly: GCA_037157565.1. Classification (NCBI taxonomy): domain Eukaryota; kingdom Viridiplantae; phylum Streptophyta; class Magnoliopsida; order Alismatales; family Hydrocharitaceae; genus Thalassia; species Thalassia testudinum. The sequence goes on along the minus strand of JAZHRO010000056.1, from coordinate 84,918,124 downwards.
CTTCCAATGGTACCATCATTCCCTTCTTTTGACTCCAATATAATTCAGGTGGATACTCAACCTTATCATCATCTTCCTCGGGTTGCCACCTTTCTTCATCCAATGCATAGCTAATGTCATGTGTATTTTCCTCCCACCTAAAGTGTAGATCGCTCAAGGAATTGTTACCTAATGGGGAGGTTTCAAAATCGATCCTTGAAAAGTAGCTATTCTCCCTAGAATTTCCCTCCAACTTAAAGTGTAGCTCTTCCACGGGAGATGCATCTATTGTAGAGGGGTGTACGTCATCCTCAATGGGGTAGATTGGGTGGCTAATTTCATCTCTTTCTTGTTGGCCTACTCTCAAAGATTCTCCTAACAATTCACGCATTTCGTTTTGTATTTTCTGTATTTCCATCTTCAAAGAGGGGAGGTCATTTCTATAATGAGAGAAGTCAGGCTTAGGCTCATATTACCCAGGAGTGTTTGTCCAACCATAATACTTTTTCAGGGAGGGTGGGTTGGGTATTTCTTTGGTATGTGGGATATTGGGCAAAGCAAATCCCGCTCCTAGGCTCTGCTCATTGATTTGGGGCTTAACCAGGCCAATACTCCTATAATAGGAGTAAAATGGACCCCAATGATTGTCATTACGTCCATCAAGGAATGGACCATCTCGGCGTCTGGGATCGAAGGATGCAGAGTGGGGGTGAGGGTGTGGGCAAGATGTGAAAGGATGAAAAGCAATGTGGTCCATTCTAACTCACACTTCAATCAGAATTCCCCAAGCAAAACACAATTTAAAAAGGACCTTTTAGGTCTTTCCCAATTTAGGCTTTTGATTTTAAGTCAGATTGCAGGTGACAATACAATTTGCCCAATCAATTACGCGCCTATTGTCAACCTACGGTTTGCCTAAGAAGACCTAGTTGGAGCTTAGGTGTTCTTCCCTAAATCTCAAATGGTCAAGTAAATCCAAGGACGGAAGATCGAGGGATGCAAGTAGGCCTAAGCCTTCCTTTGAAGCTGTGCTTTCGCGGTGCTCCTCAACTACCCCCAAAAATCTGTGACAGGGTATTCCCCTCTTTGGACTTGCAAAACCTTTGATCTCAAGTTCCGAACACTTCAGAATCCAATGATAGGAGGGCTCTTATCCTAGTATTTCCAAACCTAAGGAGTGTCTAGAAACGTGCCGTGGTGCAAGTGAAATAAGTGTGCATACACCGTAAAAGATTTTGAACTTTGAATCGCATGCCAAGTTTGAAAATCAAATCCTTGGTTTTTAAAATGTCCTTCCTTTAATAAGTCCTTTTTCTAAAAAAAAATGTGACCACTTGTTAGATTTATTCAGTACAGATTAGGTGGTCTTCGCATTAAATCCCAAATGCAATGCGTTATCAAAAATAGGATGCAAAGTAAGAGAATGCATAACTTGCCTCCAGCGATCTACGATGCAAGAATGCACGCAATGCAGAAAAGTAAATCTAAAGGCTGTTCATATAGACCTAAATGGTTCGTCCTAGGGCAGGCAGCTTCTAGCAGGCAGCTCATTTTTGTTTTTTCCTATTTTTTTTTGAAAAACTTATGCATAAGCAAATAAAAGAAATTATAGCAAATAAACCTAAATCTAAGGAAAAGGGAACAGGCTCCGAAAAATTACCCAACACAGGTCCAAAACAAAATCAGGGAACAAACCCCTCAAAATATGCCCCAGAACAAGGGTTTCAAACTAACTGTAATGAAAAATTAAGTCTACAATCTTAATTCTATTCTAATTAAACTAATGACTAAATGGTGTCCGTCGCGCCCTCGTCCTTCTCCTCCGTTTAAAAATGGCTCGTCCAATTCTTGTCTGGCGACGTCAAGGATCGCCTCTCACAGTGGCTGATTCTTGCATAAATTTTCTCGCACAGGAAAGAAAATAATGAATGATCAAATCTCTGTGCAATTGACAAATAATAAAAATAAAATTAGGCAAAATTATTGCGTCTGTTGCCTCCCCGGCAACGGTGCCATTTGACTGGTCGATCTTTCGCTTTTAAGTCGTTTGTAGTTTAATGTGGTGGAAAAATCGACTAATCAATTTTTAACAACAAATAACCACTCGTAGAGGAGCGGGTCGTATCCACAGGGAGGCAATAACGTATTAAAATTCGCGCCACTTAAAAATGTTTGTTCGTAGTTAATTTGGACAAGAACCAAGCCAAGATTGCCTTTAGATTAAGGTTTAAGCAAGAAACAATGCTGAAATGGCAATTATGAGAAACTATAGGATATTTTCCGCAATTCAGAGTGAATAAAATATGATTAAAATGTGGCAATGGCAGAAAATGTAAATTTTAATTGACGGTTTACTGTAGCAAAATAAGGGAATTTTTCCCTGTTGTCTTGTGCGACGAGGAGCCGATGGCCGGGCGCGGGAAGCTCGGAGGTGGTCCCTTGGCCAAGAGCTTCGAATCGGTGGTGGCGGCGAGTCGCGCGGCGGCCGTAGGTGGCCGGACGAGATCCGGCGGAGGTGCTGCTGGTGGTGGCTGTAGGCGGTTGAGCAGGTGCGGCTGCAGCTGATGTGGGTGCACAGGCTGTTGTGCGTGGGCGGAGGGCGCTGCGGGCGGCTGGCGTGTGCGCGCAAGCTGCGGGCGCTTCTGCAAGCACAGGCGGAGGATGCTGTAGGCACGTGGAGATGGGCTCTGCAGGCGCGGGCGGAGGCGTGGCGGTGGTCTGCAGGCGCGGTTGGCGTGGGCGCGCAAGCTGCAAGCGCTTCTGCAAGCGCGGGCGGAGGGTGCTGCAGGCGCGGTTGGAGACGGTGGGCGCTAGTCTGCAGGCGCGGTGAAGCGTTGGTCTGCAGGCGCGTGGAAGCATTGTGGTGGTCTGCAGGCGCGTGGAAGATGGTTGCGGTGGTCTGCAGGCGCGGGCGGAGGCGTGGCTGTTGGAGAGTTGAGGCGCGTTTGAGCTCAAGGTTGACGGACGTTGGTGCGCTGAAGGTTTTGCAGGTGCGGGAAGGGGTCTACAGGCGACTTCAGGCGTGTGCGGTGGAAGTGAGTGGGTAACTTCAGACGTCTGGGAAATTCCCCAGACGTGTTAAGTTACTGAGAGGGTGGCTGAATCAGTAGCTCGGTGATGGTGGTCGGCGATGACGGCGAGGAGGATGCACGCTAAGGTGCTCACGGTGATGCGGCGAGCTCCGGATGGCGGTGTGGCCTGTCACACCACACATCCACGGTGATGGAGACTCATCGCCACAGTAGAGGCCGGCAGTGTGGAGTGGAAGAGAGAGGTTCTCTCTGCACAGTGGTGGGTCGGTGGCGGAGGCCTGCCTCGCTCAGCACCCTCTCTTTTCCTTTTGTAGCGGCCTGCACAAATTTGAATGGAGAGGCGGGAGCAGATCCACCTTCTCCGCCGATCCATGAATGCGCTTTTAGTGAGGCTGGAGGCGTTGCAGCGGCAGCCGAGCCGTTGCTGAGAAGAAGAATAAAGGATATTATTAAAATATTATGATTATTTAGATACAAACCCTCAAGTTTTATGTTAACTAAAACAATGTACTTAATTAGTTAACTAATTAGATGAATGGTATTCTAAGCTAATTCTAAATGCACTTAAAATATGAATGCAATGCATGGATTATGTAATTAAATTAAAAATATGAATTAATCTATTTACATCCTAATTTATGCTAAATAAATGTTAGAATTATCCTAATGTTTAGGCATTTAAATACTTAAATAGCCCACAACTATGGGCTAATCACTGCCCAATACTAGTACTGATGTTTAGTATCAGTACTGGCTAGGTTATTTTGGTACAAGGCTGGTAGTGCTCAATATTTGTATTGATGTTTAGTATTGGTACTAGCTGGGTTATGTTGATACAAAACTAGGGGTGCACAATATCGGTATTGGTACCCAATACTAGTGCTAGTTGGAACTTGTGAAATTGGTACTGGAGTTGCCTAGTAGCAGTACTGATGTAGACATAATTATTGATGATAAAATGCCTATTCATGCATGCTCCTAGGCTTAGATTTCCATTTCATGTTATAAATATTTCATTGCATGCATCATTCTGTATTTAGAGTAGTTGTATATATTTTAGGTTAATTAGGTCCTTTTTACGGTTAGGAGAGAAGAAGACTTATTTCAGGGCCTCGGATGGACGATCGGACCTTACAGATCTGATCAGGACAACGATCGGAGTCTAATGCCTCCATCATTTTGGCGCCATTGCCGGGGAGGCAACGCTCTTTGATTTTTTCATGTTTTCCTGCATTACTTACATATTTTTCTAACCTATCTTTCTTCTTTGATTTATTGTCTTGCAGAAACCCAATCGAGGAGTCGAAGGTGGTAGATTGGAGTAAAGTACGGGTAGGGACATTTGTAAGTTTTCCCCTACTTCCCCACCCACCAGATCATTTTGCCACCTTAATAATCAAGACCTAATATACTTAGGTGTTTTCACAAACCCTAGGATAGAAATTGTTTGTCTTGTTTGACACCACCACTCATCTCATCCCCACATATATAAAAACAAAAAAAAAACTCTTCTCTTGTGGGATTTTCTGAAAGTTACACACTTAACACCCACAACTTTTCACCCTAAGGCACACAATCACATTTATTCTACCACTTAACCTGGATTTGACCTGTGAAACCAATACACTTAACTCAACACATAGATAAGTGAGTAGAAATCTGAATAGGACAAACATTTCTATGTGCCTTAACTAAGTGGTGCAATAGGCCAATTGATTGAACTGTTTGGGCCGCACCACTTAAGATAAAAGTGATCCATTAAGTAGCTTGCCACATAGGGTTGATTCTTAGGGCAGAACCAGGCACTCTACATATTATTTCTGATTTCTAACAGAATATATCTACACTTGTTTTTTCAAAACTTGGAGTGCTCTCCTAAACATGATTGAATATACCTAAGATTAAACCCTAAATGTATTAAACAAGGTTAAACCCTAAAAGTCATATCATCAAATAACCTTGTTTGAAAACCCTGGTTGTGCACGCACACACATTTTAACTGATCATTAAGGGCATAACCCATCTAAAGGGTCCATCACATTACAAGAGCACAATCATCCCAAGCATAACTAAAACTAAGTAGACATTGGCCTTAAGGATTGATTCTCTCTTTGGGGCTTAGAATGAGATTTTTTTTATTAATCTGCTTCTGCTGGTCCATCTAATGTCTAGCTAGGGGAGTAGCGCCAAATGATCGCGGCTGGGGGGTACACTAGGAACCGAAGGAGTAAGCCAAAGGAAGAACCTTCTCCCCAGTCCCTCCTAATTGGTTGGATTGACCGAATAAAAGTAGACCAAATCATTTATAATCTCAAGATGGGTCCTGGGAGTTTGTAGGTCTTTAGGCTACCCACATAAGGACAGCCTTGGTTGAATGTATTACAAGGCTCCTTTCTTTCTTCTGATTTCCCTCCTATTCTACCATGTATCCTTCCACACCTTTCACACATTTCCAATCCTACCCTCCTTCCACCACTTATCCCTATGATGATTATTATCCTGACTTGACTTGTAACTACCCATCCACTAGCTGGGATAACTTTGATTGGGGATAAGAATCTGGACCTCAGTTTCCAGGGCCTAACCCTGGACAACAAGACTATGACTATTATCCTTCCTAAACCTATAATGATTATAGATCTCCATCCTTTAATGATCAACCTAACCCGATCTACAATCAAGAAGGGTATGTTGACTATAACACCTACCCTCCCCAGTATTCCATTGAAAATAGATCATCACCTTTCTTTGAACAACCTTAAATGACTTACTATCAGGGAGGGACCCGAGAACCTCGACATCTTGACTTCCCTAGATTTAACCCAAACCCACCCAAACCTGAATCTAACTAGTCGGTTCAGGTGAACTAGATCCAAGATAAGGTGTTGGCTAACTTGCGGAACACCATACAATATTTAGAATCCCATCCAACACCATGCACTGAAGCATTGGAGCCTATGACAAAAATGATTGATGAACTTAATGGTTCGCTCTTGGATTAGCTCCAAAATGTTAGGGATAGGGACCTAGGTGAGTTTCTTCTTGGGAAATTATCGAGGTTGAGGATGAAATTTATGGTTGATGGGAACACCATCATGAGCCATAACTAGCTCAATTTAGTTATTATCAAGGAATAAATGCTCCAACATAACTGCTATAGATTGTAATTCATGGCATAATCATTCTAAGAGAAAGACAAGAAAATAGGGTTAAAACTGTAATTTTACCATCATATCATGAATGTAGAACAATCACCGATTTTCCTAGGGGGAATTAAGGGTCAAATGGTCTTAAATATCCAACAAGTGGGTTCATACAGATAGAAAATGATTTTCACGGGTTTTAAGAATTAAATGACTTTTGAAACCCTAAAAATAGACCTGCTTAATTAACTAAGTTTCTGGTCAGGATAAAATTCACCTAAACCCTCTAAAATTCATAGAAAAAAATTCTTTAGTGTTTGGTACCTTCAATTTGACCATCAGAACCCATCTTGACCCAAAATAAAATCTTAGATAGACATTTACCCTAATTTAGGTTTTTACATAAATTATCTAGTCAGATGTGGTTAAAACCAAAATCCAACTTCACCATTGGATTTCTTAGGTCCAAATTAGATTTGTATCAAAATTTGAACCCAATCTGATATTGTCTTGACCTAGTTTGCAACTTGGTCCTGTCTGATCACACATATGCCCTTAACTTTCAAAATCCTTAAAAAAAGTCCCCTAAATAGGTCCCTACCACCATGAATCCTATTCATGCAAACTCCGACGACTTAAAATTGGCAACTTCTCCTTGATTCCTTAACGAATCCCTCAAAGATTTGAAAGGGAAGTTCGTCAAGGAATTCCTTTTGAGCCAATTCCCACACCAAAAAACCTTCCTAATCTCTCATACGAATGCATGAGAGATTTTGGTGTCCTAGAAAACTCCTATTCCGATGAGCATTCCTACCTTGGAAGCTTGGCTTCTAAGCACGAATCGACCTCCTAAGCCCTATATAAGAATGCCCAGATCAGGCCAAACTTCCCAAGATCGATTTCGACCAAATCTACCCTAAATTCTTCCCTTCTAATCCGGTCGAAAGGCTCCTCGAGCTCTGCCTATTCCCCCTTGACCTCCCTCATCGTCCGTCTACAATACCAATGGCAGATTCACCTTCCTCGTCTTCCTCCACGTCGCATCATACCAGAGGGCATCTCTCCCTCCGTCTTCCTAACTGTTTCCTTCTCACCAGAGTCACCTTCGTCTTTGGAACCGGCCATATTGCAACTGGCATCACTTCTGCCCCTCTTCGTCCAGCAATCACCTAGATAAGTTAACTAGCTCCTCTACTTCCCTTACACATCAACCGCACTTTATTTTGATTGCTGCATCACCTACGACCACCTTCACCTTCCTTTGCTCTGACCAGACCTCCAGTGAGGCTCCTCGCTCATTGCACTACTCCAAACGCCTCGCCAACCACCTCACGGCCTTCGCCACACCACCCTCTTCAAAACCCCCATCCTATTTCACTCTATTACGCCTCCAAACCATTTGCTGAACAACCCACCTCCAGACCTTCATTTCTGCCTTCGCCAGCCACCTATGACCACCTTCGCAACTTGCCACCGCCACCCACACCCTTGCCGCATACATATGAAACTCCTAAATCTAATTAACTAGGCTGCAAGGCCGTATTCCTGTTTTTAGGTCTTTACTGCCTCAATCGCCATTATCGAAGCTTTGAGTGAAGCTTGAAGCTTGCTCCAGCACCTGTAGGCCCCAGACAAAGCCCCAAGCACAGCGGAACCCATCCAGGAGCACAACCAAGGAGCCAATTTAGCTCTTTGACTACACCTTTGACTGCAATTGTGCGAAGCAGTAGTGCAGTGCACGAAGAAGGGAGGTGGAATTAGTCCCACCTCGAAAGTTGACAAGTGCCCAAGGCCGCATAAATTGATTTTGTTGTGTAGGCTATTCAGCTCCTAGCCACAAGGTGAGGTCCCATACATCCCATGCACCTCGCCCATGACACTGCTCACACAGGTCTGGTGCATCCAATTACCCTCCTAGCCACGCACTCCTCGGTTGCTGCCCACTGCAGGTAGCCCTGGTCCTGGGTGCGCATGTACTCGATAATCTGATTATCCTGACATTTTTCGTGAGAGGGCGGATCCTAAAGAAAGAAGAAGTGAGCGTGGGGGCAAAGGGGGGGTTTTGCTCTCAGGAATAATGGCTGACTCTTAACCATTTAAAGAACCTCCCCCTTGCACGTGAAGAAGGAAGAAGAAGAGAGGAAGCTCGAGCAGCAGAGAGGCAAAGAAGAAAGAAAGAGTTCTGAAGAAGAAGGAGAAGAGAAGGAGAGTAGCTGAGACAGAAGTAGAGAAGAGAGAAGGAAGAGACCCTTGAGTCCCTTGGAAGCACTGTAGCAACCGGCTGTTTAAGCCTTCTGATACAAGCCTCTGTTGTCTGATTGCATCCATTTGAGGCTTTATTTCCTTGATTGATACCGTTGATTTAGTTGCTATTATTGTGAGTAATTGGTGATTCAAATCACTATTTTACTCCATTCTTTTTGCGCATTGATACTTGACAATATTATTATTGCAATCTCTTATATCTTTTATTCAAATTGTGATCTTGAGTTTTAAATTGCCATATTGCTCCCTGTGTTTAACCTCGGATTTCATTCGAGTAATAAATATTATATGTTTTTGCACTGATTCGATCTATACTACAACGTGACGATTTTAAAAATCATTTCAGAGCGACTAACAATGGTTGCCCTAGTCAAATCTTGGGATGATTCTCAAGATGAACCCCCTTTAGGAAAGCCAATGTCAGAACCTGCTCAGGCGCCTGTCGGGGGGGATACATATTTTGAAATTAGAGATGACCAAATTGGGCTAGAGCAACCAATTGAGGATGAAATGATTGATTCACCCATGATCCTCGAGCTAGGGAGTGAGGAAAAATGTCTCTTTGAACCAGGAAATGACAATCTATTTTGAGACATATATAAATGAGGATCATGAATTCTATGACTCTAAGGGTGAAGAATCATTTGGTGAAGTCTCACTTGAACTTAAGGAAGAGGATTTTAGTGAGACAAATGGGCTTGAGGAATCTGACGAACTAATTGATAGACTAATTATTGAAGATTTGGATTCGGTTAGGGCTAACTTGGAGGATTCGAATCCTCATTTACTAGAAGATTCAATCAATAGCCCCATTCCTCATCTGCACCCCAAAGAGATGACTTATGAGATCATTATGCCCAAGTCAATCTTGATTCAGCCATGATTTTTGGACTTGGGAGAATCATATGGGGTGAATGATATGCTAGAGGTCCTGGAGCCTGAGCTCTTGATGTTGGAGGATAGAATTGTTGAAATAAAAATTTGGGAGGTTAATTCTAAGGGAACTACGATTTTGGCTCTAAGGGTACCTATTGACCTGAAACCACTTACTTTCTACTAGGACCCTTATGATATATTTCACGTGCAACCCAAGCTTGAAATAACTAATTATTTTTTTAAGCTGAATGTTAAGAGGACATCTGAACCTATTGAACCATATTTACCCATTATTCGACACTTTGGTCTTTGGTTGCATGGCACAAAACCTCAGGCCCGGCCCCGCAAGTTTAACAACCTTTGGTTCTGGGTGATTTTTATCCAGAACCTTAGAACCACTTGACCTTGGGGCATGGGTCAGCATCATAACTTGGTTCACATCTGTGGGCATCTTCTATTAGCGGGTTGGAGGATCAATACTTTTATTTTGATTCTAACCCGCACTTTTGAATTCTCAACTTCTTTGTATGTATATTATGCCTAGTTGAAGGCATTAAACTTAGCATGTGTGTATACTCTCTTCTCTCTGCGAAGCTAACCGGGTTGTCACGAAATTCAAGTGATATTCTGTTTACTCCGCCCTTTTCATGTCTTTGTTTTTACAATGAGGACATTGCATCATTTAGGCATGGGGGGCTAGAAACTTTATCCTGAAATCATTTTGTTAACTCTATAGAATTTCTTTTAGTTTCTTTAAAAAAAAAATTGAAAATTTAGAAAGAAAAAAAGAAAAAGAAAAAAAAAGAAGAATTAGGAGAAGAGAACTTAAGCATTTGGAAGTTATTAACTTTAGGAAATGATATGAGAGGACCTAAACACTTAGACTCTTCAGGTCTTCGGGCTTAATTAGCTCGGGTGTCCACTCGAATGTGAACTTAGTCTCAAGTCCTCACCAAAAAATCTTATCTTAAACTGGTCAATAAATTGGGGTGATAAGTATACGACTTATTAACTCACCCTCTGATTCGAGGGAACTTTAAGTGTAAGCATCTACACACTTTTTTTTGCACTGACTCACTTTTTGGTGGTTTCTTCGGAAATTGGGTAGCTAATGAACTATCTAGGGTGGTATGGCTGGCAAGTTCTAGGTGGTAATAGCTCATCGGCCGGTTGTCCAGAGCCTAGCCACAAAATCATTTTTGTTGTACTGCCTTTATGTAAATCTTAGATCAGGGAAGCCACCCACTTAAAAAAAAAAGAAAGAAATTGAAAAAGAGAAAGATAGAAATAGGAGAAAATAAAAAAATAAATAAATAAAACCACACTTCACCACACGAGTATGGCTGGCAAGTTGTCGTGGGTAATAGCCCATTGGCCAGTTGTCCAAAGCCTAGCTCACAAAAATGCACAATAATTCCCAAAACACATAGCGAAGAAGCGGGAAGTAGAATAAGCCGGGGAGATATACACTGGGTTCACCCTTATGTTGACCCCATGAATAAAATTAGGAAGAAAGCTACCATTCGAAAAGATAAACCTCTAGGCAAGGTCACCTAGTGTTGTAGAAACCCGAAGTCTATTTTAACGATCGCCTAGTGAGTTTTTCACTCTTTTCACTAGATGCTTAACACTTAGAGTCCTTTTCGAGTCTTGGATGGGTTGGGTAGCCGTAAAAAGTTATCCCAAAACTCTCAAACTCCAAAAGTCCAAAAAAAAAAGAAAAGAAGAAAAATAATCGCTATCACCTGCTAGACAATTCCAAGGCAGATCTTCAGCAATGCATTTGATGTCGCTATAGCCCATGGACAGATTTCCTCTTCTTTCCTTCACTATAAAAGGACCCCTACACATCCCCTTCCTCTTCATCTCTTCCTTTCTTCTTCCCACCACCTCCAAGGCTCTAGAGAGAGCTTGTCCCAAGCCTAGGATGCTCCTCTAGAGTAGAAAAGAAAATAGTTTTCCTACCTCTTATCCCCATTCATGGAGCATCCCGTGGCCTTCCTTGATAAGTTGGTTTTCACTTTCAATTAAGTTTTGCACATAAAATGACGTGTTGTTTTAGTATCAAAGTGGTGGAAAATCGCTTAACAAAATAATTAAAATAAACCACTCATAAGAGAGTGGGTCGTATCCACAGGGAGGCAGAGGCCTATTAAAATCACAACTAGGTAGAAATCGAGTTCGCAGAAACATTCGTCAAATCAAACAATGTATATGTCATTCTGAATGTAAACCTTAAATTTATGGAGAAGTCAAGGGTTGTTGACGTAATTTTCACATAAGAAAATAGTTCATGTGTGGGGGTATATCATGTACTTTTCACTTGCATGCATACTAAAATGTAATTCAAATTTAATTGTAAAGCATATTTAGATGAATCATAAGGGCTTAACAATTATATAGAAGAATAAGCATAAACCTGTAATTTCACCTAAATTTAATTAATCTAAGAAACCAGAAAAATGACTTTTGACAATGGCAATTCTCGTAAATTATAATGCAAACCAAAACAGGGGATTCTTCCTCTCTCCTCCTCGTGCAAAGGAGAGAGGTTCATTTGAGGAGAAGCTCTGGGAAAAGGTCAGCTGGAGCGAGGCCTTCGCGATGGTGTAGGAGGTGTGGCTAGAGGTGGCTGATGGTGGGTGCTCACAGGCGGGGAGGCCAGTGATCGTGCATTAGCCTCCTGCTTCTGTGCATGGCGTGGAGCTGTTGAAGGGGCACGGCTGTAGGTGCTGCTGTTGCGGGCGTGGCAGAGGTGTAGCAAGGGGGTGCACACGGTGCTACTGCTGCGGGCGGTGTGTGTGTGGGAATGGCGAGGGAGATCAGCGAGGTCATGCACGTGCCTGTGCGCGGTGAAGTTGGAGGGCGGTTGTGCTGGGAGGAGTAGAGGTTGCGCTGGGGATGCAGTAAGGAGGCACTTGCAGGAGGTTGCACACTGCTGCATGCGTGGATGCATTGCTGGCCGTGCGTGGAAGGGAAGATACGGGCGTGCTGCTGGATGTGGTGAGGCTAAAGGTGCAGCTGGAGGACACACGCTGCTCCGTCTACTGGCGAAGTTGCTGCGAGGAGGACGCGGGCGATGCTGGTGGTGTGTGTGATGCGTGGGAGATGTGCTCGGGTAGTAGAGGCATGATGGCAAGGACAGAGGCAGGGACTTTGGATGTCCGGGAAAGTTCTCAGACATCTTAAGTGAGCGAGAAGGTGCACAGTGGCGGTTGTCGGGGGAGGTGATCTGGCAATTGTAATATGGAGCTTTGAGATGGTGGTGTGGGCTATCACCCCGCATGCCCACAGTGGCGAAGCTCCGTCCCTGTTGAGGCCGGTGGTATTGGAGTGAATGGGAACAAGTTCTCTACACAGTAAGGAGTGGGAATGAAAGCCTACCATGAATGGCAGCTGTTCCTCCTCCTTTGTAGCTGTGGCTACAAGGATTTGATATCCAAACAGGCTGGAGGAGATCCACTCTTTCCTTTGAGTGAATGCTGGCAGCTGTGAAGATTGAATGGGCACAGGAGGAGGAAGTGGAGTGGTTACCTATGGAAGAAGAAAATTAATAAAATAAAATATTAGGATTATTTATGCACAAATCCTTAAGTTCCATTTTAATTAAAACAATGCATGTAATGCACCTAATTACATGCCATTCTAACTCAATTCCAAATGCCTTTAATTATGAATGCAATGCATGAATTATGTAATTAAATAAAAAATATAAATTAATCTATTTACATCCTAATGCATGCTAAATAAATGGATGTGTTACCTTAATGTTTAGGCATTTAGACATTTAATTAGCTCACAAATATGAGCTTATCAAATGCCCCCATGCCCAATTTTTGCTAGTCCCTAGCAAATCCAAGCAATAACATATCACTCCAACTAGACTATCCAACCCAATCTGTCTTCCTTTAGAAACATGTTAAGTTCAGACTTTAGACTTAAGGTTCCCAAGTAGTTGCTAAGTTACAGACTAGGTCGGCTAAAGACGAGTTGCAGGCACAAGTTTCCCTGATTTCTAACTCTACCCTAGGGTTTATTTGTCCCAGAGATTAAAGCATCCATGCATGTGCATTGGTCTGAGTTATTTGAGGTTGGTATGATTGCCAACCTCAAAAGCAAGTTTTTTTTTTTGTAATCTATATATTTTTGTTTGATTCCTCTAAGTCTAACCTTGGATCAGCCATCAACACAGTCTGTGTTGTATTCATTGTTCTCATCACCAAACCTCGAAGGGTGCCTGGCTTTCGATGCTTCTAGATAGCACCGCCCATAGCGACCCCAAGAACTTCTAGCAATCAACACTTTAATATAGTATCGCCCATGGATTTCTTAAGCGAATTCAGGCCTGTGACAATCGGCACTTCGAGATAGGGCCGCCCATGGTATCTGAATTGCATAATGTGCTTACATGCCCCCAGTAGGATGGACATCCTAAGAGACAAGCACCGAGGAGGTGACATGTTATCATTGCATCCTCAAGGTGAGTATATACTCCACCTCTCCTGCAGCAGGAACTCTTCCAATTAAATTATGTTTTCAAGCTTCTCCTAAGTCAGAACTAAGAGAACCAAATTTTCTTCAAGAAATGAATTAGGGTGATCACTATTTACACAAGACCAAGTGTGTGTGAAATGTGGATGCTTAGGTTACGAGGCCCCATAAACTAAAAGGTAGAAAAAGACACCAGGTACTACCCAGCCTTTAACTCAATCCCTAGCTTTCCTTCCTCAACCTCTTGAGGAATGGTCTGCAACTTAACTCCTATTTAAGTTTTTAAGTCCACAAAGGACCCTAAAGACCTAAATCTAGTAGCTCACTTAGCTTCTAAAGTTCGACTCCTAGAGTCAACTTAGTCTAACCTAAAGTTTTGATCTGCTTAAGAATGCAGGGACTAGCTAGTTAAGCTCAATAATGCAAAATGTTTTTTTTTTTTTGAATGCAATATGCATGAATGAATGCAAAATGTGGACATGCTATAAACAGATGCCTCAGGTCCTATACCCCCATGCCTGGTTCAAACAATGTCCTTATTAGAAACAAAACAGTTAAAGGAAGATATTACCTAAGGTAGAGAATGATGGAGCTAGGGCTCCTCAAGAGTGACCTCGTCAACCAGATGGCCATCCAAAGTAATGTATGGTTTTAACTGTTGGCAGTTGACGATAAAGGGAGTTGCCGAAGAGGAAGGGCTCTTGATCTCCACAGCTCCATGCAGAAACACTTTAGTGATTATGTAGGGCCCATCCCAAAGTGATCTTAATTTCCCTGGAAAAAGCTTAAGTATGGAATTGAAAAGCCAGACTTGTTGGTTGGGCTCAAAGGTCTTTCTATGGCTATACTTATCATGCAAGACCCTAGTTCTCTCTTTATAAGCTTGAGAGGTGTCATAAGCATCATTCCTCAGCTCCTCAAGCTCACTTAATTCTAGAAGTTGTGCCTTACCCACCTTTTCTAGATCCATGTTGACACTTCGAATAGCCCAAAGTGCCCTATGTTCCAGCTCAACGGGTAAATGGCACACTTTCCCGTACATAATCTGAAAGGGAGATGTACCCAAAGGGGTCTTATAGGCCATTCGATACTCCCACAAAGCATCATCGAGCTTTTGGAACCAGTCCTTCCTACCAGGTCTAACGGTCTTTTCTAAAATGTTCTTTATCTCCCTATTCGACACTTCAACCTAGCCACTTGTTTGAGGATGGTAAGGGGTAGTGACCTTGTGAGTCACTCCCAGACTCCTGAGTAGCCGATTGAAGTGGTGGTTTCGGAAATGAGGTCCACCATCACTTATAATGGTCTTGGGGTAGCCAAAATAAGATATGATATTGGCCTTCACAAATTTCAAGACCATAGAGTGTCATTTGTGTGTGTAGGAATGGCCTCTATCCATTTAGAGACAATCAACTGCCACCAAGATATATTCATAACCATGGGACGAAGGGAAGGGGCCCATAAAGTCAATTCCCCAAACATCAAAAATTTCAACAGATTGAATAGGGTGTTGAGGCATCTCATTTCTCTTCCCAATCGTTCTAGTTCACTGACATCTAATACAGGCCTTAACAAAGTTATGAGAATCCTTAAATAACGAAGGCCACCAAAAATCGAACTGGCGAACCTTAAAGGAAGTTTTCTTAGCACCAAAGTGTCCTCCATAATGAAGTTCATGGCAAAAACTCAGCATACTTTGTTGCTTTTCTTCAGGCACACATCGTCTCAATACTTGGTCTTGTCCAATTCTAAATAATTTAGGCTCTTCCCAATGAAAGTATCTAGCTTGTGAAATGAATCTCTTCCTTTTCTGCTCATCCCAAGAGCCAGGAGTCTCTCCAGTGACTAAGTAATTAACGGTATCAACATACCAAGGTGAAGTCAGTGTTACCGCCATAAGGGTTTCATCGGGAAATGTCTCACGGATGTCTCCAGATGGAGAGTCATCCAGTTGAAGGCTATACAGGTGGCCAGCCACAACATTTTCTAATCCTTTCTTTTCACGCATCTCCAAATCAAATTCTTGAACGAGCAGGATCCACCTAATTAGATGTGGCTTAGAATCTTTCTTGGCAATGAGATGTTTCACTACTACATGATCAGTGAAAAGAACCACCTTAGACCCAAGAAGATAAGACCTAAAATTCTCAAGAGCAAAAGCTATAGCAAGTAATTCCTTTTCAGTGATGATGTAGTTTTGCTGTGGTTCAGTTAAAGTCTTGCTGGCAGAGTGCAGCACATGAGGTCTTTCCTCAACCCTTTGTCCAAGGACTGCTCCCACTACATAATCTGAAGCATCACACATCAGCTCAAATGGGAGTGTCCAATCAGGAGCTCAGAGAATAGGCATAGAGATCAAGGCCTCCTTCAGAGTTTGAAAGGCCTTGGCACATTTTGAATCAAAATTGAAGGAAGATTCCTTCGCAACAGGTCACAAAGTGGCCTAGAAATTTTACTAAAATTTTTAATAAAGCACCTATAAAAGCCAGCATGGCCCAGAAAGGATCTAATCTGTTTGACATTCATGGGCAATGGAAGTTTGGAAATAGAATCAACCTTGGCTTTATCTACTTCCAAGCCTCGCTTAGACACAACATGCCCAAGTACAATTCCTTTATTTACCATGAAGTGGCTTTTCTCCCAACTGAGGACTAAACCAGTCTCCTTACATCGCTTCAGCACATTCTCTAGGTGTAGGAGACACTAGTCGAAAGACAAGCTATAAATGGAGAAGTCATCCATAAACACTTCAACACACTAGTCAATCATGTCCGAGAAAATGGACATCATACATCGCTGGAAGGTTGCAGGTGCATTACATAGTCCAAATGGCATACGTTTGAATGCAAAGGTACCGTAAGGACTCGTGAACATCGTCTTCTCCTGGTCATTAGGGAAGACTGCAACTTGGTTATACCTAGAATATCCATTGAGAAAGCAATAGTACTTATTCCCTGCCAATTTTTCGAGAATTTGATCAATGAAAGGCAAGGGAAAGTGATCCTTTTGGGTAGCAGTGTTCAGCTTGCGGTAATCAATACAGACCCTCCATCCAGTTGAGGGTCTAGTCACAACTTTTTCACCTTGGTCATTAAATTCCATAGTAAAGCCTACCTTCATTGGCACCACATGAATAGGACTTACCCATTTACTATTTGCAATGGGATATATGATCCCAGCATCCAACCACATCAGGATTTCCTTTTTAACCACCTCCCTCATATTAGGGTTCAGACATCTCTACATGTCTCTAGATGGTTTGGTGGAATCATCAGTATAAATGTGGTGCATGCAGAGTGTAGAGTCTATACCATTAATGTCAGCAATGCTCCAAGCAATAGCTTCCTTGTGCCTAGACAAACATTCAATTAGAGCTCCCTCTTGTGCTTCAGATAGCACAACTGAAATGATAACGGGTAGCATATCATTGACACCTAGGAAGACATACTTGAGAGTGTTCGAGAGGGGTTTCAACTCATGGTCGGGGGCTTGTATGGTTGAGGGTTTCATAATAGATGTCCCCATCTCAGGTAGCAGATCTACCTTGGGCAGAGATGATGGGGAAAGAGACTCAGCAGAAACACCCAGCAACTCCTCAAGTTCTAGTATATCCCCTTCACATTCATCTAAGAGATGGTAATGCTCATTTAGCATGACATGCTGAAGGGGGTCATCACATAACATTGCAGGGGTTGTCTCTTTAATCAGGTCATCTATCACCTCAACTTGAGAACAATCATCAAGCCCAGCTTGTTTATAAGCATCAAACACATTAAGCTGGATTTTCCTGTTCCCAAAGCCCATTTTTAATGCCCTAGTATTGCAATTGAAGCATGCGAAGTTGCAAGGAAGGGGCGGCCCAAAATGGTGGAGGGCTTGGTTGGCTTGTTGGTAGGGTCAGTGTCCAAAACTAAGTCAACGAGGAAGAAGAAACCTTCTGCTCTCACAAGGACATCTTCCAGAATTCCCCACGGTGTCTTGAGTGATCGATTAGCATCTTGGAGGATATCGGGCTAGGGTTCAGATTACCTCCCCCAAGTTGTTCATACACGTAGCTAGGAAGGATGTTCACCCCCACACCCAGATCAAGTAAAGCCTCATCAATCTGTAAGTCACCAATAACCACCTAGATGTACGGGGCTCTTGGGTCCTTAAGTTTTGGGGGTGTGTCATGTTGAACTATTGAGCTAACAGAATTAGGCAGGACAACTTTTGATTGGACCTGTTTCCTACATTGCTGCTTTTTCGTGCACAGGTCCTTTAGGAAGTGAGCATAAGACAGAATATGCCTTATAGCCTCAAGCAAAGGCAGGTTAATCTGCACTTGCTTGAAAGTTTCCATGATCTCATCCGTCTTATCTTTGGTTCTAGATGAGCTAGCAGAACTCTGCCCAGAGGTGGATAAGCGCTCTGGAAAGGGCACTCTCGGTCTCTGGGTGGAAGGGTTGTCATGGCGAGTAAGGGGTGGAACAGGGGCAACCTCTTCTGATGAGGTGATTTCAAGCGGAGGAGAGTTGGGCAAGTTTTCTCTGGTGGGGTTGAAAGTTGGGGTGGATGGTTTTTCAGAAGGTGAGACTACAGGAGCATTGGGTTTGGAAATTTCTTTCCCACTCCTCAGAATAGCCACCACCTGTGCATGCTCCCTAAAGACAATCCCTTTTCCTTTAGGATTCTCCTTAGTAGCACTGGGAAGCTTCCCAATTTCCTTCTGTCTAACAGCCTCAACAAGGTGTCCTATCTGTGATTTCATTTCATGTATAGCCTTGTCATGAGATTGGGTGATGGCACTTTGACTTTCTTGCATAGTTCTCAACATTGACTTTAATTCATCCATCTCAGAGGTCTTAGGTTGAGCAAAGGTTTGAGGTTGGTTCATTTATTGATTTTGAATGGGCTGTGGTTTATAATTCCCTAAATTTGAAACATTCTCTTGTCACCAGGAAAAGTTTGGGTGATTCCTCCATCCCTCATTATAAGTGTTAGAAAAAGGGTCATTACGAGTTCTGGGATGGAACCCTTGAGTGGCATTCAGATTCGCTTGTACAAGCTCAAGGAATTGGGAGGCCAAGTGGCAATCCACAGTGGCGTGTGTATTGCCTTGGCAAATGGAGCATTCTGAAGCTTGGGATGTGGAGGTGCTAGATGTGAATTGGCTTGGGCTTGACATAAGCCTTTCCATATTTTGATTCAACAATTGAATCTGATAGGCTAAATTCTGGGTGTCCCTTGTCTCATTTGCCTCCAACTTTCTTTGCATGAGAGTGGGTTTTCTATTGATGTAGGAAGAATGCAAGTGAATAGAATTCTCACTCAAAGTATCAAAAAGGTTCCAAGCTTCGTCCTTAGTCTTAGATAGAACGGTTCCTGCACAAGCACCATCCACAGTCTGCCTGTGTAAATCATTAAGTCTGGTGTAGAACCTTTCAACCAGTTGCCACTTGGGCACCTAGTGATGTGGGCAAAGTCTCAACAGGTCATTAAAGTGCTCCCACGCATCATGGAAAGCTTCCCCATCCTTTTGAATAAAACTCATAATTTCCCTCCTAAAGTGATTAGTTTTGCTCATGGGGAAGTACTTTTTTAGAAACTCCTTCTTCAAGGCATCCCCAGTGTTAATATCATCTAGGGTATGATACCAATACTTGGCTTTGTCCTTGAGGGAGAAAGGAAAGAGGGTCCATATTTGAGCGTCATCAATAATGCCCTGCAACTTCATTGTGGAATAGATCTCGATGAATTCCTCTATATGCCTATAAGGGTCTTCCCTAGCAGTACCATAAAAGGAGGGAAACAAGGATATGGTACTGCCTTTGATCTCATAAGGATTGTCCCCTTCAGGTCTACGTAGTGTAGGTCCAGTTTGATTGGTTGGAATGAAATATTCCTTAAGGCTCCTTTGACCAGCCATTTCTTCCTTTGGGTGGTCCCTTCTTAGGATTCTTTCAGGTTTAGGATCAAACACAAGTTCTCTCCTAAGAGATCGCCTACCAAGCATGCACTAAAAACACAATTCAAAGGAATTGTTAGGTCTTTACAAATTTAGGCTTCCGACTTTAATTCAAATTGTATGTGACAAAGCAAGTTTCCCAATCAATTACGCATCTATTGTCGACCTACGAAATGCCTAAAAAGACCTAGTTGGAGCTTAAGTACTCTTCCCTAAATCTCAAATGGTAGAGCAACTCCAAAGATGGAAGATCAAGGGTTGCAAGTAGGCCTAAGCCTTCCTTTGAAGCTATGCTTTCACGAAGCTTCTTAACTACCCCCAAAAATCCTTGACAGGGTATCCCCCTCTTTGGAGTTACAAAACCTTTGATCTCAAGTTCTAAACACTTCAGAATCCAACGGTAGGAGGGCTCTTGTCCTAGTAGTTCCATGACCTGGGAATGTCTAATTGCATGTCGTGCTGCAAGAGATACAAGTGTGCATACACTGTAACAATTTTGAGTTTTGAATTTTGAACCGCAGCACAATGTCTCAATTCAAGCCCTTGGTTTTTAGTGTTCCTCCTTAACTTAAAGTCCTTTTTTTTTTAGAAAATGTGACCACTTGTTAATTCTTTCAAAATAATTTAGGTGGTCTTGTCTTTACATCCAGATGCAAATGTGTGAACAATATATGGATGCAAAGTAAAAGAGAACATACCTTGCCTCCCATAATCTTCAATGAGATGCACGCAAATGCAAAATAAAATCTAGAGGCTACTCATTCACACCTAAATGGTTGTCCTAAGGCAGGTAGCTTCTAACAGGCAGCTCGTGTTTTTATTTTTTTTATTTTTTCGA
Source organism: Thalassia testudinum (assembly GCA_037157565.1). Lineage (NCBI taxonomy): Eukaryota > Viridiplantae > Streptophyta > Magnoliopsida > Alismatales > Hydrocharitaceae > Thalassia > Thalassia testudinum. The sequence continues at coordinate 84,897,553 of JAZHRO010000056.1, read as the reverse complement.
GCTACTTATGCACAAGCAAGAAAAATCAATCCACAAAAGAAAGTAAAACTCTAAAGAAAAGGGAACAGGCTCCTGAAAATTTACCCAACACGGGCCTAAAAGAAAGTCGGGAAACAAACCCCTGAACTATACCCTAGAATAAGGGTCTCAAACCAAAATGAGCGGAGATGATCGTCACGTCCTTGTCCTTCCTCTCTTAGAAATCTGGTTCCATGCAAAATGGCTCGAACAATTTCTCCTTTAGTGACGTCAATGGTCACCTCTCACGATGGCTGTTGTGATGGCGAGTCGTAGAATGTGTGTCGCAGAACGTATTCACTCGTACCAGAACAACAAAATACGAAGTCAAATGTGCTTCAAAAAAAAATTTGAATCAATGTGAACAAATGAATGAATGCGATTTAATAAAGCATGTTACCTCCCCGGCAATGGCGCCATTTGATAAGTCAGTTTCTGCTTTGAATTAAGTTTTGCACATAAAATGACACGTTGCTTTAGTATCAAAGTGGTGGAAAACTGCTTAAAAAAATAATTAAAATAAACCACTCATAGGAGAGCGGGTCGTATCCATAGGGAGGTAGGGGCCTATTAAAATCAGAACTAGGTAGAAATTGAGTTCACAGACATATTCGTCAAATCAAACAATGCATATGTCATTCTGAATGTAAACCTTAAATTTATGGAGATGTCAAGGGTTGTTGACGTAATTTTCACGTAAGAAAATAGTTCATGTGTAGGGGTATATCATGTACTTTTCACTTGCATGCATACTAAAATGTAATTCAAATTTAAATGTAATGCAAATTGAGATGAATCATAAGGGCTTAACAATTATATAGAAGAATAAGCATGAAGCTGTAATTTTACCTCAATTTAATTAATCTAAGAAATTAGAAAAATGACTTTTGACAATCGTAATTCCCGTAAACTATAATGCAAACCAAACAGGGGATTCTTCCTCTCTCCTCCTCGCGCATGGGAGAGAGGTGCGTTCGAGGAGCTGCTTTGAGAAAAGGTTGGCCGGAGCGAGGTCATCGCGATGGTGTAGGAGGTGTGGCCAGAGGTGGTCGGCGGTGGGTGCTCATAGGAGGGGAGGCCGACGGTCGTGCGTTGGCCTGTTGCTTCTGTGAGTGGCGTGGAGCTGCTGAAGTGGGCATGGCTATAGGTACTGCTGCTACGGGAGTGGCAGAGGTGCAACAAGTGGGCTCACACGGTGCTGCTGTTGCCGACGGTGTGTGCACGGGAATGGTGAGGGAGCACAGTAAGGGCGTGCATGTGCCTGTGCGCGATGGAGCTAGAGGGCGACCGTGCGGGGAGGAGCAGAGGCTATGCTGGGGATGCAGCAAGGAGGCACGAGCAGGAGGTTGCGCACTGCTGCACATACGGATGCACTGCTGGCTATGTGTGGAAGGGAAGATGCAGCCGTGCTACTAGTTATGGCGAGGCTGAAGGTACAGCTAGAGGACGTGTGCTACTGTGTCTGCGGGCGGAGTTGTTGCGAGGAGGACGTGGGCGATGCTGGTGGTGCGCGTGATGTGTGGGAGATGCGCTCGGGTAGTAGAGGCGTTATGGCGTGGACAAAGGTAGGGACTTTGGATGTCTGGGAAAGTTCTCGGATGTCTTAAGTGATCAGGAAGGTGCATAGTGGCGGTCGTTGGGGGAGGTGATTTGGCAATTGTAATATGGAGCTTTGCGATGGTGGTGCGGGTGTCACCCAGCACGCCCACGGTGGCAAAGCTCCATCGCGGTTGAGGCCGGTGGTAGTGGAGTGGATGAGGACAAGTTCTCTACATGGTGAGGAGTGGGAATGAAGGCCTATCGTGAATGGCAGCCGTTCCTCTTCTTTTGTAGCTATGGCTACAAGGATTTGAAATCCAAACAGGCGGGAGGAGATCCACTCTTTCCATTGAGTGAATGCTGGCAGCTGTGAAAATTGAATGGGCACAGGAGGAGGAAGTGGAGCGGTTACCCGTGGAAGGAGAAAATTAATAAAATAAAATATTAGGATTATTTATGCACAAATCCTTAAGTTCTATGTTAATTAAAACAATGCATGTAATGCACCTAATTACATGCCATTCTAAGTTAATTCCAAATGCCTTTAATTATGAATGCAATGCATGAATTATGTAATTAAATCAAAAATACATATTAATCTATTCACATCCTAATGCATGATAAATAAATGGATGTGTTACCTTAATGTTTAGGTATTTAGACATTTAATTAGCTCACAAATATGAGCTTATCGGTCCTCTCACTGCCCTTCGGGAAGAAGATCCTCGTCGCGACACCGTCCTACCCCACCCTCTATCCTCCGGCTCCATCCTCCTTCATCCCGCTCCTCACTAACTTCGTCCAGGAGACGTCAGAGAGAGTCGTCCTCCGAGCAACTGTCGATGGGGATTTCTCTTACCTCTTTCTATCTTTTTCGCTTTTGTAGTGTAGTTTTCCTACTTTCGTAGTTATAACAAATAGTTGTTCATGAATAGATGATTGATTCTCTCTCTAACTGTTATACTTTTTGCAAGTAGATAAAGTTTTCATCGACCTAACCTCTTGCTTGATAAAAATACCAAAAAAAATAGAAAAGATAAAAATGAAAAAAATAAATAAAAGCGAAATGCAGATTTTTCAAAACTAAATGTTCTCCTCCCCGTGTTCGACCCGGGACTCACTTTTTGAGTTTCGATTGTAATTTTATCTAATAGGTGCATTTTGCGAGCTACAATGACAGGTCCTCCAAACCCCTAATTTTAATTCGCGAAACACGCATCGATCAAGTACTAAAGCTCAGTACTAGTACTGGTTGGCCGAGTTGAGTTTGTGGACAGAATGTGCAAATACATGTGGTTGTATGTGGTTATAAACTGAATTCAGGTTGTAAACAATAATTGTCCAGGTAAAGGTTATTGTACGTGGCTTTTGGATGTTAGGAACTCATCCTGAACTCAGATACGATTTTTGGTGGGTTATTCAACGTCTGATGATCCATTGGGCATCTGATACCTTCGATCCTGATGTCTGATCCCTTGGTTAGACATCCCTACAATTGGATTACCATTCCAGGGACTAAGTCCTAGAGATTGGATGCCTAATATTACATCAAGTGCGCAATATGCTTGATTCGGATGTCTAGCGAAGGAATCATCCGGTCACTGGTAGCTACTGGAAGTGGGATTTTATTCTCGGATGTCTGACACATGATGCTGGACGTCCAATTTGAGGCTTGTGGTTTTGTTTTGAATGGAATCTTCCCACGGGAACTAGGAGCCTAATCTAATTAGTTGAACCCTAGCTTGGTAACCATGAATGTAAGCTAAGAATCCTGGTTAGCATTTAATGTCAGGAAATTTGGATTTTGGGCATAATTAGGACCCGAGGGGTTGGTCCTTAATGGAAATAAAACAGACCCTCTAGTGGTACAAATCCTAATCTGTAAAAAATAAAGAGAAGATTTTAAAGTGAATGCATGAGGCCATGTCGCCAGAATACCCATGAGGCCAAAATGCGTGGTATAAACTAAACCTAATGGGTCTTGGCAAAGGTATAGAAATCCTTACGGGCTAGATAAGTGTAATCCTGTAATGTTGGAAGGGAAGTTCCATTAGGAACTTTTGTAACACTATAGATTTAGGGTCCTAACTATTTGTCGTGGGAGGTACTCCTGTACTTAGTGTAGGTCCTGGGTGAGGAGAGGATCGACTCTAACAACGGGTTGCAAATATGGGTTTCATGTGAATCTTTGGCCCTATATGGGGATAGCCATCTTGAGAGGTTGTGGGACTTACCCACCTGTCTGTTAATTGTATAATTTGGGTAATCAAATGGAGGGTATAAGCTAGGGTTTGGGAGTTGCAAACGCCTGGTACTGGTACCGATGACAGTTATCGGTAGTTGTTGAATCAAAATAAGTTAAAATGGGACCTAAGTTTGGTACTGAAGGCACCTTGTATCGGCACTGGTGGTCGATACTAATACCACGTGAGTTAAATAGCAAGGGCAGTGAGGGTGCCCAGCACTGGTACCTATGACTAGGGTCAGTACTAGTGTGCTCATTCTAAATCGTTGAACTCTGTGAAGAGGTTAATTGAATAGATCGGGTTAAGGGTGAAACCATAATATTGAGATCAAGGATTTCTTAGGTTCTAGGTGCATACGTGTGTGTGTATTGGAGGTTTGAATTATAAAGGATCGTGGTGGTGCGAAACCTGGGTTTTGGGCATGAAAGGCGAGTTTTGCAATCCTGGCTTGGACAAGCATCTTGACCTAGCAATAGGTCAGGATTGCCTGATAACAGATGTATGCTGTTTGAGTGTACTAATGGTAAGGAGCAGGTACCTGATGTTTGATAGTTTTTAAATGTAATAATTGTATTGAATTGTGTGATTCTCATAATTAGAAATCCCGTGAAATGTTAGAACCTAATTGGGGGTCTAGCAGGAACCCCAATGGACAGAGATGAGTAGGGAAAAATTGCAATTAAACGCTAGAGGGGTGAAGCACATGTATGGGTGTGTGTGTGTGTACACCTATAATTTAAGCATGAAGCTCCCTAAGCACATTAAAAGCAATTTAAATTGAATAAGTGATGGCTTGAATCCTACGAGATGACACTTATGACTCGATCTGAGTCTAATAAGAGGAAATGGTTGGATCCTAAGGTCATAAGTAAGACCCCAGGAGATCCACGAGGTCCTTAGGATTGCGTTCCGAGCACAAAACCCAAACGAAATCAATGAGATGGTAAGTCAACTAGGTGAGCTCGTAAGGCTGCCCCTTAGACTTGGTGAACCATGGGTTCACTGCTCGGGTAGAAGACCTGAACTGTTGCAGTAGCAAGAGGCTACCAAGGATATTTGCCTCGAAATAGGAAGCTTCCTAGGTTCGGTGATAAGCCTTGGGGCTTTCACTGGTGTTTGGTACTTGGATGTACCTAAATTTGACTCGATGTGAAGGTACTCAAGCAAGAGGCTCACTAGGAACCCGCATATGCGGAGATGGCTAGGGTACTGAGATGGATTGGTTGAGATCTCGTCCGACGGCAGATTGAGAGGGCACACCTAAGGACTGCTCTCCTATAGGGAGTTGTTCTTAGCAAGAGCATTGGTGTGGCTTAGCAATTCTGGCCAATCCTATGATAATGATCTTGTTGTTCTGTGACTAGTCCTTATTGGACATCGTTTGGGCTCGTGTTTCGTGATCACAAGCCATAGGCCTAGGTAGATCCCAAGAGGCCCGACTCTTTTGACTGAATGTATTGAGAACATGCATGCCTTTCTAGAGGATTAATAGACTGCTAATCTCTCCCTTGGCCAGGGCGAGACTATCAAGCTAGGATTCAAAGGAAAGGATGCGTCTCAATCTCCTCTAGTAGAGAGGGATGAATTTCCAGAATCTAATCATTAAGGCGAGTGAGGGAGCAAATTATTACACCAAATTAAGGAAGGAACTTGGGTAACTTGTTAATGGGTTACTGGACCAAGGTGAGTAGTCGTACCAGGTAGGGTTCAAGAAACTAAAACCTAGAGTGTGGGTTTAAGCTAGGAACTAACCAGTAATTAAAACTGTACACTATCTTGTTTGGTTGAGATACAATAGATGATTGTTCCTTGCTGAGCCGATTGGCTCATCCCCGCTTTGTGACCAGCTTTCAGGTTTTCATCGCGGGTCGTCAAAGTATGGGATTTGTTGCTGTGCAAGTGTACGTGCTCTGTTCACAGGTACATTTTTGCTTTGGTATACAACAAGTTTATGTTTGTTACTGTTTTCCTGTATCAATTATGTGCCCTTCTTTTTGGATTTTCTTCCATTTATGTTGTGAATGGAACTCTTTATAGCTCGACTTTGTTGGGTACAACCCAAATTAAATAAACCAGCACCTCTTTCTTTTCCGTCCCTTAGGACTCTAACCCTCATTTGGGGGTCTAAGTTTTGGGGCGTGACACTGAGCATGGATTGATCCCTTGCCCTTTGCTCGTGTATGGGCATGCTAACCACTACGTTGAGTCCCCTCTTGTGTCGCGGTTATGTTTTAAGGCATGTTCGCTCTCAGCTGATGGCGTGAGGGGATGGGATGACGTGGGTACATGGTGGCCATTGGATGATGATCCAACAACCCACAATGAGTGAGAAGAGTTCTTAAGAGATTGGGGGTGCAGCGAGGGGCGACCGTGTTGGCGCCACTTGGTGCCATCGTGACCATCCATCTTTCTTGCTTGGTAGACGGTGTTGTAGGCCTCCGATTGAGATGATGTTTGCGTTGTTGGACTGTGATTGTTGATCTGGATCCATCTGTGTGGTCAACATCTAAGGTTTGAATTTCTGTCTTCTTGCTCCTTGGCTTTTGATCTTCTATGGGCTGCACATGATGCTATGAATGTCTAATCAAGATGATTCCGGAAGCATTGGACTCCCGTTGTTGTCCTCATCTGATCCATACGGTTTGATCTATCATTTATGGCCTTGGATCATCTACAATCAATTTCATCTCTCTTTTAGAGCATAAAATGGTAATATTATCTCTAAGGCTACTAAACTAACTATTATGCAAATTATAATGCTTATGTATGTCTTGTTCCTAAGTCATGCTAGATTCTAACTTAATTCAGGTAGATTAGGTTATATGGTTGCTGTGCAATCACACCCCCATGGCTGAATCTTGCTAGTCAATAGCAAATGCGAGCCTAAATGCAAAGTGGTCCTAAATGATTGATTTTTATCAAGAGTTCGACTAGAGATTTATTTCTTTTGTTTTCATCCAAAGCCTTAGAAATCCAAATAGTTGTGAAAGTGTATTGTTGTAGCCTATGCAACAGATCCAAGTGAAAAGCCAATCCACATCTAAAGCTCGTACTTGACCCTTAGTAAAATTTCTATTGGGATAGGCAAACTTTTTCTCTTGGGGTTATACAGTAATCGGTAAATTTATCCCTGGCTTTTTAGCTTAGGTAGAAGATGTTTTGAGTTAAGTGGATTTGTATTTGGTGGCTTGTACTCATCTACTGCTCCACATATACCAGTACTACAGAACTTAGATTTCTAGACTATTAAATAAATCAACTTAGAGAGAGGCTGAAAAACTATGCTCTCTTTAGTTCCTTTGTATTCATTCTCTCTTTCCTCTTTTTTTTCTTTCTTTTTCTTCCCTTTTTTTTCTTTTCCTTTCTCTCTATTTTTTTTTCTTTTCTTTTTTTTTCGAGCTCACAATCACACCAGATTTGTTAATATATTTAGTGGCCTCTCATGACATTAACACTTTGATTAGGTTCTGATAACCCTATGACTAAGTTAGAATTCCTCAGCTCGTATTTAGGCAGTTAGAAATATAGAAAAGTAGGGCAAGGCTGTATTTGGTGGACTTTAAAGGGAATGGGTGTTTGTCGCCTCAATGTGCTTGATATGAAATAGACACAACACAATTAACACACTCTCTTTTTTTCTTTTCCTTTCTTATATATATATATATTTTTCTTTTTTCTTTCTTTCTTTTTTTTTCTTGTCTTTTTTCTTTTATATTTATTTCTTCCAACACAACGAAATGTAACACTCATGCACATTTTTATTCACGAGGCATTATTCGGGATTGAGGTTGTTCAAGAGGATATCGGGTGGCTTATTTGGTGGAAGTGCCTACTCTTGACACCAGGAAAGGAATGGATGGGACAACATGTTTCTGACCTTGACATTAAAATCCTCCTTCAGTCAAGGATTCTGTAAAGGATAGGTGTAACCATCCACCTTAGTCCTAGTTTTATCAAAACCCACTCTTTGCATATTTGCCCTATTTGGTGGTTCTCAAAAATTCACACAAAGAATTTATACGCAGGAACTGAGAGTGAAAACTATGTCTAACTCCGAATATTGTTATCCAATTACCAAGAAACTAAGGTTCCTTACACTAGCCTTGGAGCACCAGTAGACTCTCTACTCTCACCTCACACTTGTTTGGTGGATCTATTAGAAGATGATTTTCCTGACTCCCTAATTAGTATCCAAGGGTTCAGGAGAAGCATTACTTCTCGACAAACTAAAGATGCTTATTGGTCTTCATAAGGGAGCCATTGCAAATTCTACGTGTAAGTGTGAAATTATACTGGATGCTAAGTTCAGGAATCAACTTAAGAATAAATCCCTAATAAAACCAATTTGATATGCATGAATTTAATTTTTTTTTGACATAAAAATAAGACATGCAATGTCCACCCCCCCATGCCTATTCATTACAATGTCCTCATTGAAATCTATGCAGGAAAATAAAAAAGTAATAAGCAATAGGAGGAGATATCACCTGATTGAGCTTGTTATTCCAAGTCAGCTTGGATAGAGAAAATGCAAAACTACCTGTAAAGAATACTGGGTTGCCTCCCAGCCAACGTTAAGTTTAACGTCATTTGCCAGACTCAGTACAACTCTAAAATGATTCCAGAAGGTTGATCTGACTATCAGGAATGGGATCACAGTTCTCCATGATATAAGGCTTCAACCTTTGACCATTTACCTTTGTCTCATGGCCAGTCTTGGGATCCAAGATGAGAACAACTCCATGAGGGTAGATTTTTCTTACAATGAAAGGACCTATCCATTTTGATCTTAATTTTCCCGGAAATAGTTTCAAGCGCGCATCAAATAGCCAAACCTTTTGATTAGGGACAAAGCTTTTCTGACAGATATACCTATCATGTAATGCTTTTGTCCTATTCTTATAGATTCTTGCGCTATCATAAATGTCATTCTAGATTTCATTCAATTCATTCAATTGGAGTTTTCTTTGTCGTCCAGATTGATCAAGATTCAAGTTGAAAGTTTTGATTTCCCCGTAAGCTTTATGCTCAAGTTCAACAGGCAGATGGCAAACTTTTTCCGTAGACCAAATAGAATGGAGACATCCTAATCAGAGTTTTATATGCAGTCCGATAGGCCCAGAGAGCGTCATCCAATTTAGTAGACCAATCCTTTTGATCTGGGTGGACCATCTTTTAAAGGATTTTCTTAATTTCCCGATTGGAATTTCAACTTGTCTGTTAGTCTATGGATAATATGGAGTAGAGATTTTGTGAGTGACTCCATACTTGGTCAGTAAGGTCCTAAATTGATTGTAGGTAAAATGGGACCCTCCATCACTAATCAGAGCTTTGCATACACCAAACCGACTAAGGATGTTTTTCTTTACAAAGTCCATGACCACTTTATGGTCATTGGTTTAGCTTGGGATGGCCTCAATCTATTTGGATACATAGTCGACTGCAACTAGAATGTATAGGTACCCAAATGAATTGGTAAAAGGTCCCATGAAATTAGTGCCCCAGACATCAAAGATCTCAACTTTAAAGATTGGATTTAGGGGCATCATATCCTTCTTTGTCATGTTTCCTAGAGTTTGGCAATTAATACATGACCTACAGAAGTTGTACGGGTCGTGGAATAAAGATGGCCAATACAATGCACTTTGCAGTACCTTGGCTACTATCTTTTTTTCCTAAGAAGTGACCTCCGTAAACAAAAGTGTGGCATAATTCTAGTACACTTGTGATCATCTCATTTGGAACACAATAGAGGATAGCCTGATCCACGCATATTTTGAATAACTCTGGATCATCCTAAAAGTAGTATTTGGCATCGGAAATCAATTTATCCTGCTTATGCTTAGGCCAATCCATGCATAGTCTTCCAATGGTCAAATAGTTGACAATGTCTGCAAACCAAGGTAGTTTGCAAACAGTCAAGAGAGTCTCATCAGGGAATGAATCAGAAAGTTGAGGGGTTGTAGTGTCTACAAGGATTCTGGAGAGATGATCTACTACTACATTTTGTTCACCAGATTTGCCTTTGATTTCTAAATCAAATTCTTGTAGCAGAAGGATCCTTTTGATTAATCTAGGTTCTGCATCCTTTTTAGACATCAGGTGCCTTAATGCAGCGTGATCTGTGAAAATTGTGACATGAGATCCCAATATGTAAGGCCTAAACTTCTATAGAGCAAAAACTATGTCTACGAACTCTTTCTTTGTAGTGGTGTAATTCCTTTGACCCTCATCAAGAGTTTTACTAGAGTAGTAAATCACAGAAGGTTTCTTATCCACTTTTTGTCCCAAGATTGCCCCAATAGCAAAATCAGAGGCTTCAGTCATGATTTCAAAAGGATAATCCTAATTAGGAGGTTGTAGGATGGGTGATTATGTAATGGCCTCCTTCAGTAGATTGAAAGCCCTTAAGTAGATCAAATCAAAATCAAAGGTTTCATCTTTCACCAGTAGATTACTTAAGGGCCTCGCCACCTTAGAAAAATCCTTAATAATTCAACGGTAAAATCCCACATGTCCATGGAATGATCTTACTTGTTTGACCATCGAAGGTGGCGGGAGTTTAATGATAGTGTCCACCTTGGCTTTATCTACTTCAATTACTCTTTTTGACACAACATGGCCAAGGACTATGCCCTCCTTAACCATGAAGTGTCTTTCTTCCAAAGATAGAACAAGATTCACCTAAATGCATTTTTGTAAAGTCTTTTATAGATTGATTAGACAAGAATCAAAAGAGTCCCCAAACATAAAGAAATCATTCATAAATATTTCCATGAAATAACCTACTATGTCTGAAAAGATTGCAAGCATGCACCTTTGAAAAGTGCTGGTGCATTGCATAATCCAAAAGGCATCCTACGGAAGGCAAATGTTTCATAAGGACATGTGAAGGTGGTTTTCTTTTGATCATCAGGGTGGATAGCTACTTGATTGTAGTCGGAATCGCCATCCAAGAAATGGAAGAATTTTTGGTTGGTTAGTCCTTCTAGGGTTTGATCAATGAAGGGAAGTGGAAAGTGGTCATTCTTAGTTGCATTATTCAGCTTCCTGTGGTCGATAAAGACTCTCCAAGAGGAAGCTGTGCAAGTTGGAATCAATTCCCCATTATCATTAGTAACCATGGTCAGCCCTGCTTTCTTAGGAACCACTTGTATAGGACTGATCCATGGGCTGTCACAGATTGGCTAGATTATTCCTGCATCTAACCACTTAATTATTTTCCTTTTCACTACCTCCTGCATGTTAGGATTCAATTATCTCTGCATTTCCCGACAGGGTCTAGATCCATCCTCAATATAGATTCTGTGGGTGCAGTAAGTAGGATTGATTCCCTTCAGATCATCTAATGTCCAACCAATTGCTCTACTCTTTCTTCCCAGAGCATGAATTAATTGATTTTCCTATGTTTGGGTTAGATAAGAGCTAATGGTCACTGGGTAAGTTTGATCAGATCCCAAGACAACATATTAAAGATAATCAGGAAGAGGTTTTAGCTCAAGTTTGGGTCCTTGGGATGAAAGGTCCAAAGGTGGGTCATAGTTAACCTCAAGAGGTCTTGTAATCAAGTCAGTGATTGGGTGACTGACCTCTTGATTGGTTTGGGGGTCAAGGCCTGTAGGATCATAGTGGGATACTCCTAGCTCCATACAATATTCAACAATATGATCCTTAGAATCTTCTATCATTCCACAATCCTCAAATTGTTTAATGGCCTTGAAGATGTTAAACTTTGTCTTCTTGTCCTCGAATTTGATTTCCATATTGCCAGATTCACAGTCAATATTAGCCTTGGTAGTAGCTAAAAATGGCCTTCCCAGAATTATCATGGTGTTCATCAAATTCTCTGGTACCTCCATGTCAAGGACCAAGAAATCCATAGGAAAATAAAAATCATGAATCTTGATGATTATATCCTCAATAATCCCCCATGTTGTGGTCATAGATCGATCAGCTAGCTGTTATGTGTCCTCAGCAGGTTTTAGCTCTCCAAAGTTAAATTTTTCATACAACATTATGGGGATCAAATTTATGGAGGCACCTAAATTTAATAGAACCCTATCAAAAGTAGTATCTCCAATAACACACAATATCAGAGGGGCTCCTGGATCTTTTTATTTTTAGGGTAGCTTTCTAAAGATAACTGCACTAACTTATTCAAATAACACTACCCTTTTAGATGATATGTCCTGGCATTTAGGTGTGCACATTTCCTTCATAAATTTCACACAGGTTGGGATATTCTCAATAAGGAGTGGTATGTTCACCTTAACTTATTTAAAAATATCAAGCCACTCCTTAGATGGATTGTTTTTTTTTTTCATAGGTTTGTCCAAGGCTTCAGGAAAGGGTGCTTAAGAGAAATAATCAGTGTTCGGGTCCTAATCCTTGTCTTCTTGATCTCCTATATCAGATTCAGGCTCCTCAAGATCTTGTCTAGATTTAGATTTGGAGGGGTAAGGATCTTGGATCTGTCACCTACTTCTCAAGGTTACAGCACCAGCAAAGGCATTATGGTTAGAAGGTTAAGGTGGGTTCTGCAAAATAGGTGGAGCTTAATTGGGGTTAACAAAGCCAGGTGGGTGCTGGCGAGCAGGTTGAACTATATGTGCCTGTGTATTATGCTGGTTAGCCTTATTGAAGTTCCTTGGGTTGGGGACGGGTTGAGATGGTAGCATGCTGTGTTGTCTAGCATCAACTAGCTGTTTTAGTTATCCCATCAATTATGTCCTCAATTGATTCATTTCTTCCTTATGCCTTAAAATTCATTTCTCGCATTTCCTTGAGGACTAGACTCAGATCAGAGGGTTGGTTTTCTTGAGTAGGTTGTGGTTGATATGTCCGTGGTTGTGTGTACTTACTGGGTTACCCGTAAGTGTTTGGCTTAGTCAAGTTAGGACCATGGGTGGGTTTCTGACTTAACCAAGCAAAGTTAGGATGGTTGCGCCATCCCGGGTCATAATTGTTTGAATAGGGATCATTTCTAGTGTAACCCTGGAGTGCATTCACATCCTCTAGATAACTAAGCATCGGGATGCCTAGTTCAGCATTTGAGGGCATCAAGGTCCCTCCTTGGTACCCAGAAAGAGATGGGTCCAAGTAGAGTTGGCTCGTAGGTGGAGCCATGGCCAAGTCATTAAGATTGTGCACAATTTTTTGACGTAGAGGGTTATGGAGTTGGGTGCGAGTTAACATAGGAACTCCTTGGGTAGGCATAGAATTTATTTTGGAATGTGTACCAAAAGAACTCTCGCCCTTCAGAAGGTTGTCTAGTTTCTTATCTAAACTTTCTCTGTTCTTTCTCACGAGTTCCACCTTGTCCAATCTTTGTGCAATTAACTCTAAATCAACCGAGTTTGAATTATTCTTAACTTCATAAACTTCGCTCCTTGGTTGATTTGCTCTGTTAAAGGTGGACATTGAGGCATTGTTGAGGAAATTTTCACTCATATTCTCAAATAATTGAAAGGCTCCCTCAGCATCTTGCTTAGGAAATTGCCCCCACATTCTACATCAACAAAATTCTTCAACTTGCCACTTAACCCATAATAGAAAATATGGGCCAAGTGCTACTTCGGAATCCCATGATGAGGGCATTTCCTAGCCAAATCATTAAATCTCTCCCAAGCCTCATGTAGTTGTTCCTCAGGATTCTACTTAAAGGTTGTTGATGGGAACACCATCATGAGCCATAACTAGCTCAATTTGGTCTTATAAAGTCAATAAAAGCTCCTACACATCAGTTGGAAGGTCTCTTGAGCTGGATGTGTTGTTTTGAGAAGAAAAGATGAAAACAGGGTTATTTATGCAGTTTTACCATCTTATCACAAATACAGAATAACCACGGGGTATGCAAGGGGTTATTAAAGGTCATTTAGTCATTAATGCTTAATAAGTGGGTCCATGCAGACAAAAATAGGTTTTCGCGTATTTCAAGAATTAATGGACATCTAAAACCCTAAAAATAGACATGCTTAATTAAATGAGGTTTTTGTTAAGATAAAATTCATATAAACCCTCTAAAAATCATAGAAAAATATTCTCTAGGATTTGGTATCTTTGATTTTACCATCTGAACTCATTTTGACCTAAAACAATGTCTCAGACAGACTATTGCCCTAATTTAGGTTTTTACATAATTACCCAGTCAAACTAGGTCAAAACCAAAATCCAACTTCACCATTAGATTCCTTAGGTCCAAATTAGGTTTGTATCAAAATTTAGGCATAATCAGAGGTTATCTTGACCTAGTTTGCAATTTGGTCCAATCTGATTCTTTCTCTCTCGCACAACCCCTCAGCTTTTGAAATTCCTTGCAAACACACCCGTATCATTGTCGTCACTCTTTGCAAAAGGGTCCCTCCACCATTGTCGTGGAGGAATACTACTTTGGCGAGCTTCTTTTGTCAAGAACACAGTGATTAGTAGACGAATCCCTCTCAAAATTGAAAGGGAGATTCGTCAGGTAATCTCCTTCCCATTGAGCCATGTCCAAGTCTCCAATTCTTTCCTAATCTCTCATGCGAACACATGAGAGATGTGGGTGTCCTACTCTAGTGAGCTTACCAAGCTTGAAAGCTTGGTTTCCAAGCTTCAAACCTCCTTCTAAGGCATATTTAAAGACCCCTAAGGACAAATCGTCCTCTTCACGCTTGTTTTTGGCCGGAATACCTATCCTTCCTCCCTCCTCTCCGACCGAAAAGCTCCACGACGTCCGACGACTCCCTCCGACCACTCTCATCATCTGCTCAAAATACAAGTAGCTGATTCTCCTTCCTCTCCATCTTCCACGTCACGCCATACCAGCAGGTGCCCCAATCCCCTTCGTCATCGTTGATTCTCTCCCACCGAAGCTCTCTTCATCTCCAGCGCCAACCACACCAGACTCGGCGTCGCTTCTCCTCCCCGTCGTCCACTACCTACTCAGATCATTTCTCTCTCTCCATACTTCTCTTTCCCACACTTACGACACACGCACAACCATCATTTCCCCCCCTCAACGCCATCATCTTCCTCCGCTCCAGCAACCACTCTGGCGAGGCTCTCCATTTGCTACACCACACCATAAGCCTCGCCACCTATCCCAAAAGTTCCGCCTTATCCATGTGAGCAAAACTCCTCATGAAATTAAGGGGTTTGCTTGCCCTAACTGACTACCAAACACCACCACCATCACGTTCATAGTACGCCTTCGCTAGCCCTCTTCAACCCCTCTCACAGCTAGCCACCGCCACCATCGCCTTCGTCGCACCATTGCAATCTTCCTAAGCATTTTAACTAGGGCTTATAGCCCATATTTCTATTGCAGGTACCTTCATCGGAGCTCTACCTTTAGTTCTACAGTGTCGAAAGGTGTGGGTGCTACACCTAGGTCACGCCGAGTAGTCCCAGGACCCTTCCCACGTCCTTGATTAGGGACGCCAGCATCTGCAACTGCCCCAATTGGAGGCATCTTCGTAGCAGTGACACATGAAGAAGGAGGCGACACTTAGACCCATCTCATGAAGAGAAGAGGTGGAGGCAGCACATAAGTTGAATTTGTGCTTATGGCTCGTTGCCTCAGCACGCACATGGAGTGAGGTCCCTCCTACGCAAGTGCATACGCATGCCCTCACCTCTGGTTCATGCCATGTGGGTTTGGGCCTCGGTTCATTTACCCGATTACCTGAATTTGGTCTGGTTTGCCTAATTCTTACAGAGAAGGAAGAGAAATAAAGAGAGAGAGGAAGGGGGGTTTCTGCCTCACTACCTATCTCTCGACACTTAGTGAAATTTTGAAGAGGCCTTTTCCTCTGTTGGTGTTGGTGTTGTGCTTTGTTGTACCCTCCCTGAGGCTTGAGAAAGAGAGGGCTTTGCCTCTGTGTGTTGGTTCTGAATCACTGCTGCACTTAAGTTGACGTGGCATTTCATTGATTGATACTATTGCATTATTTACGTATAATTGTAATAGAGTAATTTGGTGATTCAAATTACCACTTTTACCCTAATCTTTTTGCCACATTGACTCTTGAATCTATATTTTTATCATTTGTGCTTAAAATTGCTATTACATTGCTATATTCTTGCTTACAATTGTGATCTTGAGATAAATTGCCATATTGCTCCTTGTGTTCAACCTCGGACTTTTCTGAGTTATAAATTTTAAGTGTTCTATGCGATTTATCGACTATACTACAGTGCATTACTTTTGAAACACCAATTCAGAGCGTTCAACATTTTGGCACCGTTGCTGGGGAGCAACGCGCAATTTGATCTCTTGATTGCAATATCTAATTTAATACTAACTTGCTCTATCTATTTTGCTATGATCTGTGCAGGGGAATCCAATCAAGGAGAGTCATACAAGCACCAAACACTCCAAGGGTAGGTAAACTCCATCCACTTTCTCCTAAACCCCTGATTCTGAAAAAGCTAAAAGAGGGAAAAAATCAATTAGGGCTAACTTGCATTCTACTCTTAGATTAATCATCACAAGTTGACTGATTTGATACATTCCTTCTAGAAAACATCCCAAACCTGATTCTTGCACTTACTTAGGGATTTAACACACCTATGGCTACCACCTTCTCGATTGAGCCCTAGGTGCCAGGTTGGAAATTGATTGATTGACCAATTAGTGGCAATTAGGGCTTCCATTCTAGGGTTTTAGAGACACACTTGCTTAAAAAAAAGAATCAATCTTCCCAAACTGTGTATGTCCTAAGCATTGATTAAACTTACCTAAGAAGCAAACCCTAAGAGTCAAGCTCTAAATCTCACTTGAATCCTAAAAGCAGGGACCTAATAATCAAGGACAAATCAGGTGAATTTGACCCACCTTGCGGGGTCAACTAATCTTCAAATTAGGTCACCACTCACAAAAACATCTTAAAGTTTAAGTGAAATCCTAAGCACCCACTCTCAACTTAAAATTGGCAGATTTAAGAGGTCAAGTTATCCATTCTGGTTTAGCTGGACCCTCAGTGACAAGGAAGGTCGGGTGGGGGAAACCCTGTAACTAGTGGGGATGCTTTACCGTGTAGGGGTCTTTGTGGGACTCTGCCTTCCTGATTGCCCAGGAAATTCTCAGGTGGATGACCTTCTGATCTAGGGGTATCATCCGCCCCGAACCTCTATAGCCATCCAATGATATTTGGGTGTCTTGATTAGGTACATCACACCTTCTGTCCCTCGTCTTCTCCATCAGTGCATGTTTGGTAGGAAGTCCCTAAGACCACCCTTGAGGCCTCCATTAGCTATTCACTCCTGTCGAGTCCAAGCCTCGACTTCTCTGCTTGTGCAACCACCTGACTAGATTGACATATCTTATGATTCATTTGAGCCAAGATCTCCTTCGTCCACACTCATGGAACAACCAGCAAAAGAAGAAAAAAATCTCCAGAATCAGCTTCAGTTCCTCAACAATCTATTCCAGGCCTTTATGAATCCACCGCAGTGTCCTATGATGCGAGATCATTACAATCTTGCTGCAGCGGCGATCGAACCTCGAGTCCAAATCATGGGTGGAGGTCCTGATAATGAACTCATGCCCAACATGATTCATGCTATTCCTAAATTCCATGGGCTTAATTCCGAAGATCCCTTTCTAGCATATCAAGCAACTCAAGCATCTGGCCTAGACCTTCGGTTTAGAAGCTCAAAATCAGGATATCTTGCTCATAAAAATGTTCTCCTTCTCTCTCATGGACAAGGCCACTCATGGTTAACAAACCCTGACTCATCCAATCAACACATGGGTTGAACTACAATCCGAGTTTTTGAAAAAGTTCTTCCCTGTTGGTCAGACAAATGCTTTGCGGCACCAGATCACACATTTCACACAGGAAGCAGGAGAACCGCTTCATGAGGCATGTGATTGCTTTTTGGATCAAATGCGAAAGTGCCCCCACCACGGAGTTCCTAAATGGGAACAAGTCCAATCTTTTTACCAGGGACTCCATTAGGATATTTGATTATTCGTTAATGTGACCTGTGGAGCAAACATCATGGGTTACTATGAAGACACCATGTGGGAGATTCTCAAGAACATGTGCGAGAACTCCATCAACAATGAATCCATGGGCATGTTCGACCAGACGACTGGACGTGCATTGATGAATCCGTAGGGAGCACATATGACACAGGGCCTGTCCGCTTTCGTAGACTTGGAGTTAATGGCTAGTCACCTGGACAAGGTCTCTATCATTGAGAAGAAGGTGGATGAACTGACTCGACATTTGCAGCAAGCCACCTTTGTGCAAAACCCATTCGCACAACCACCTCTGGGAGGGAAGCTGTGCACAACATCTCTCACCGATCTTCTCAGGGGATGGATCCATATCCACCCTCATCTGATTTAGGGTTCGGAGGAAACTCTGGATCCACATACTCTAGTTGGGGGAACTTTGAACCCTTGCCTTCTGATTTCTTCGAGATTCCTCAGACCTGCGAGGATCTCAACGCCATCCAGAACGATCCTTTCTCAAACACCTACAACCCTGGATGGTGAAATCATCCTAATTTCATGTGTTCAGGGAACAACCAAAATCAGAGACCTCAATATCAGCCCCGACCATAAGTTTCTCATCCATATTAGCCACCTCAACCTAGGCCCAACTCGACTTTCCAAACTCGGCCAACTCGAGAAAATCAAATGACTCTTATCCTTCAGACTCTGGCTGACATTCATAAGACGAATGCGGCTACGCGAAAACAGCACAAAGATTAGATCACAGAGGTTCGCAATCAACTCGCCTAGATGGCAGATCCCCGCCAACTTGGTGCACTCCCTTCGTAACCTCTGCCCAATCCAAATAACGTGTCGAACCAGAGGCACGTTATGAACCCTACTCAGGGCTAGGCTCACTTTTTCTATCAGGCCCCTTCTACTCCATCACCCGATGGGATGAAGGCTTCAACATCATACTCGGGTTATCAGCAACAACCACCTCTTTTGACTACCCCAACCCAGAAATAGGCATGACTGAATTCAGTTACCACTCGTAGTGGCAAAACAACTCAGGACCACTGTACCCAAGCCAATCTCAGCTTGGTAGCTCAAACCCAAACCCTAGGTTGGTCATTCAGGATACTCCTTTCCCAAATCAAGAACATGGACCAATTCTAAAGGAACCTACAGAGGTTCCATTTCTCAAGGACTTGACCAAGGGAAAGAAGAAACCCAAACCTGTGGCTTTCGAGGAGGACCTAGTCAAGCTTTTTGAGCAGGTCCAAATAAACATCCTGTTCATCGATGCAATTCGCCACGTATCGACCTATGCAAGATTTCTGAAGGATGTGTGTACACCAAAGTGTAAGTCGCGAACCAAGGGCAGGAGTCCGATCGTATTGTCAGAGCACGCTAGCTCCGTCATTTTGAGTAAACTCCCGCCTAAAGCAAAAGATCCCGATACCCATTTGATCTCCTATACAATCGGTGACATTCAATTTGACCATGCATTATTGGATCTAGGAGCCTCCATAAATCTAATACCTACATCCCTACTTGACCACCTTGAAGAATCTGAGATTGAACTGACAGAGGTGACATTTCAGTTAGCTAATGGATCTATTAAGTTACCAAAAGGAATTCTCGAGGATGTCATAGTTAGGGTACGTGATTTCTACTTTCCCGTGGACTTTATAGTTATAGACATGGATGCTCCTAAGAACTTGAAGAATACACCGATCATTTTGGGGAGACCTTTTCTGGCCACAACTAGGGCCAACATCAATTGTAAGGAAAGCCAAATTGAGTGAAAATTTGGGAGTAGGACACTAAAGATCGATATCTTTATGGCCCAAGGAGGAATTAATTGTGGGGTTATCGAACAAATTTGTGACATCGAGTCTGTGGTTGAAGACCCATGTGTCGAGGAAAACTTGCTTAACTCTAATGATCAACCACAAGAGGATCAAACCCCATACTTAGAAGAGCCTGAATTAGACCTAGAGATACCTTCAGCTCCTATCATTGCTGCTAAACCTCACCCTGAACGACCTGCTGGTACTGAAAATCCAGTGATGGAGTTGAAATCCCTTCTTGACCATCTCAAATATGTCTTCCTGGGTTCGAATCAGACATTTCCTGTGATTATCAATTCTCACCTCACCTCTAATTAGGAAACATGCTTGATTTCTGTCCTCCAACAACATCGGAGAGCCATTGGTTGGACTCTTGATGATCTGACTGGCATCAGCTCCTCATATTGCACGCATCACATCTACACCAAAGAGGGCTCACGACCATCCCGTGAAATGCAGAGACGCCTGAATCCGAACTTGCAGGATTTCATGAAAAAGGAGATCATCAAGTGGTTAGATGCATGTATCATCTACCCGATCTCCGGCAGTCGTTGGGTGAGTCCAATATAGGTTGTGCCCAAAATGGTAGGACTCACTATCACTACGACTGAAATCGGAGAGACTATACCGACCCGCATCACAAACTCGTGGAGAGTCTGTATTGATTACCGAAGACTAAACACCTCCATGAAAAAGGATCATTTCCCACTGTCATTTATTGATCAGATACTCGAGAAATTGGCAGGGAATCGATTCTTTTACTTTTTGGTTGAGTACTCCGGTTATAACCAGCTGGCAATCCATCCTAAGGACCAAGTGAAGACTACCTTCACCTGCCCCTTTGGGACATACATGTTCCATAGAATGCCATTCGGTCTCTGCAATGCACCTACTACTTTTCAGGAGTGCATGCTTGCCATATTCTTAGATATGGTAGGTGAGTACCTTGAAGTCTTCATGGATGACTTCTCTGTTTTTGGGGAATCTTTTGATGATTGCCTACCACACTTGGTCCAAATCCTCAGTCATTGTATCAACGTGAATCTAGTTCTTTTCTGGGAAAAGAGCCACTTCATGGTACTTGAGGGAATTGTCCTAGGTCACCTCGTCTCTGAAAAAGGCATCCAGGTTGATCGAGCTAAGGTTAATTTGATTTCCAAACTACCCATGACTATCTCGATCAAGGACATCCATTCTTTCTTGGGGCACATCGATTTTTACCATAGGTTCATTCCTGATTTCTCTAAAATCATGTGTCCCCTGACTAATCATCTCTCAAAGGAAGTCCCTTTCAAAATTACCAAGGAGTGCATTCATGCACTTGAGAGCCTATGTGATCGAGTTACTTAAGCACCAATCCTGCAATTCCCTAACTAGTCTCTACCCTTTGAGATCATGTGTGATGCGTCTGACTACACAGTGGGTGTGGTACTTGGGCAGAAAATAGACGGGAAACCCATGGTCATCTACTACACTAGCAAGACACTTGATGAGGCTCAATGTAACTACACAGTTACTAAGAAAGAGCTGCTAGCTATAGTATTTGGCCTCGAAAAATTTTGATCTTATCTTTTAGGTTCCCGTGTTATCATATACTTGGATCACACCGCAGTGAGGCACCTCCTTGCAAAGAAGGATGCGAAACCTTGACTAATCCACTGGATCTTACTGTTGCAAGAATTCAACCTCTAGATTTGTGACAAGGCAGGAAAACATAACGTGGTAGCTGATCACTTATCCCACCTTCCTTCTAATATCATTAACCCTTCCGGACCAATCACGGAGCACTTTCTTGATTAGCACCTCCTGACTATCGATGCTGGACTTCCCTGGTACGTTGATTTGGTTAACTACTTGGCATCACATCAGATCCCATCTGATTGGCTGAAGGCCAAGAAGGACAAGTTAGTTTCTGATGCCAAGTGCTACATCTAGGAAAACCCATACCTCTTCCACATTGGTGTTGATCAGATCATCAGATGATGCATCTCAGTAGCAGAAATTCAGGACATTATGTCCTTCTGCCATGACCAGGCCTGTGGCGGATACTTCTCCAGACATAAAATTGCAGCTAAAGTCCTCCAGTGCGGCTTTTATTGGCCCACGATCATCAAGGATGCATATGACTACTATAAGGCATGCACTCGTTGCCAAACCTTGGGCAACATGAGCCACCATGATATGATGCCTTTACAATCTATTCTTGTATGTGAAATCTTCGAGATATAGGGGATTGATTTTATAGGATCCTTCCTTAAATCGGATGGCATCGAATACATTCTCCTTTCTGTGGACTACGTGTCTAAATGGATCGAAGCTATCTCGACCTGAACCAATGATCATAAAGTTGTAATCAAGTTCATTCATCAACACATCTTTTCTCGATTCGGTGTCCCAAGTGCCATTATCTCTGATGGAGGGACCCATTTTACAAATGCATAGTTCAGATCTCTGATGACCAAGTATGGGGTGTCACACTGAATCTTAACTCCTTACCACCCCCAAACCAATGGATTGGCTGAACTATCTAATAAGGAGATCAAGAAAATCCTCCAGGTCACTGTTTGGCTTGACAGAAAGGACTAGATGGCCCGACTTCTGGAATCTTTGTGGGCTTATAGGACTGCCCACAAAACCCAATTAGGTATGTCTCCATTCAGATTGGTGTATGGGAAGGCATGTCACCTCCTCGTCGAGATGGAGCACAAAGCCTATTGGGTAGTATGGAAGTGCAATCTAGATCTGCTTAAGGCCGGAACCCACCGTCAGCTTCAAATGAGCGAGATTGTGGAACTACGCAATGACAAGTACGAGAACTCATGAGTGAAGGCTTTTCATGATAAACACATTTCTAGAAAAACTTTCTATACTGGTCAAAAGGTCCTACTCTTTGATGCCAAACTAAAACATTTCCCAGGCAAACTTAGATCTAAAAGGATTGGACCATTCTTGGTGAGATGAATCTTTGGAAATGGACCCATCGAAATCAGTCAACCCAGCCTTGATTTTGAACCTTTCATTGTGAATGGCCAGCGACTCAAGCCATTCATTGAACTCACTAATACGAACTTGGCTGAGGTACCCTTTGAACTCCATTCTCCCTGAGCATATTGCACTCGGCTGATGGCATTAAACTCAGCGCTTAACGAGAGGCAACCCGTCGTTTTTTTGAAAAACCTGAAACCCTTTTGATACATCTCTTTGCTGAACTCATATTGCACTTTAGGATTTGTCTATTAGAACAGCTGACTCCACCTTTGGTACTCGTACCTGAGCTTGAAATCATCCGCAATAGTCATCCCGACCCGTCCACCCACCCTTTGAACCTGTTCTAATGTATGATCTAAGATGAACTTGAACCCACCTAATTTAGAATGAGGACATTGCAAATCGTAGGCATGGGGGGGTATTAAAGTGCAAAATGCTGTGAGAATCAATTCACAAAAAGGGTTTCATCAAAAAAATTATATATGCTCTACTATTAAAAGAAAAAGTAAAGTAGGTTGAGGATAAAGGAGATCCATTTTTGAGAAAAATGAGAAAAGGAGGGAAGAAAAGTTGAAAAGAGAAGAAAGGAGCATAACAATAAAATAAATTGAGTCCCTTCAAAGCAATATGGAACTTACCTAACTTCTAGGTTGGATCGAATGATGAATTATGACCTAGAAGGCTAAAACTTAAAGGATTAGTGGCGAATACCGACCTTAGGCCTCTTGGATCTGATTGGATTTAAGCACTCACATACTTATCACGGTTCGGATTAGTACTTAAGAGGTTGGGGAAAATGCAAAGCTTGTGTATTAGGTCTAAGGCTTAGGAAGTATTCAGCCTTGTTAACTGACCCCTGGTTTGTGGGACTTGATAACTTAAACACCGTAAACCACACACAGTCTGGTTCAGTGTGCTTTAAATAATGAAATCATGCCAAAAGGTATTTTCTCTATTCTGAAAATGGCCCTAAGATCTAGATTAGGAATGGCTAGAAAATAAAAATTGATTTGGACGAGTGATAGGCGACTTTTCGCTTTGTGTTATAGTATTTAAGTGGCGGAAAAATCGACTAATCAAAAATAATGAAAATAACCACTTGCAGAAGAGCGGGTCATGTCCTCAGGGAGGCAATTATGCAATCAATACTTAATTGTTTAATGTTATTTCGGATAGTGCGAAATCCCTATTCAAATCTAACTTAAAATGTGAAGGAAAGTAGATTTGCAATAACTTAAAAGGTAAGGGTATATGTGCACTTTTCCCTGACAGAAATCCTCAACAGATTTGTGATGAATTTATGCAATTTTCATGTGATGTGCACTAAAGACAATTAGTACTTAAGTTAAACCCAAAAGTCAATCTTTAAACTAGTTAATATCAATGTCATGTAATTAAAAAGAACTATGAGTGTTCAAATGCAATTCTTCCACAATATAATAATAATAAATAAAATCAAATTAGGTGGCAATGGCATTGAATGCAAATTTTAATAGGTGGAAAAAAACAGAGCTTTCTTCCTCTCTCCTCCTAGCGAGAGAGAGAGAACCGCGGGGCTGTCGCAAGGCTCAGGAGGACGGCGAGGACGAGGGCTCTTCGGTGGTGGCAGTGGCGGCGACGGAGGTGGCCAGAGCTCTGGCCTGTTGAACAAGAAGGCGGAGTTGCTGCAGTGCCGCCTGCGGCTGTGCGAGTGTGCGGGCGTGCGCATGCTAGTTTGCACCTACAGATGGTGGAGGTAGCGCCTGCAGATGAGCGATGGTGCACGCTTCCTGCGGTGGGTGGTTCTGGGCACGCCTGCAGGGTGGAGAAGCGCGGGTTGTTGGTGAAGCGGTGCACCTGCAGATGGCGCTAAAGGGGGCGAGCGGTAGGGCGCGCTAGTTTGCGCCTGCAGTGGGGGGAGGGAGAGGCGCGCTAGCGTGCAGGTGCGGTGAGTTGGGGGCGACCTGATGGTGGTGAGGGCACCTGCTGTGCGTTGCATGAGCGGTGCGGCATCTACTGTGAGGTGCGTGAGCGCCTGCAGTATGGGAGAGGTGCGCGGTTGGGTGGATGCGCCTGCTGTGGGGTGGATGCAGGGTGGAGAGGCACGTCTTGGTGCGCGCGGGCAGGCAAATGGTGCTTGCAGATGAGCGATAGGGCACACTGGTGTGCGCTTGCGGTGGCTAGAGGGAGAGGCGCGCTGGCGTGAGGTTTTTCCTGCAAGGGGGAAGAAGGCCACAGTGCACGCTTCTCTTCCTAGATGCCTTCCTCTCTCCCCGCCTCTTCTTTTTAACCTCTCTCCTTTGTGCGTAAGTTTAGGGATTTTCCCAAATCCTTGGTCATAGTTGTTGAGAAAGGCGGCAGAAGAGGAAGATTACCCTAATGTCTGGCGGGGGAGGGGGGACAGAGTCGCGACTATTATGTGTTGGGGAATTTATCTCCCCACCCTTGTTCTTTTTGCATTTTATTTCCTGCACATAAAAACAACAAAATAATTAAGTTGTAGAATGTTATAAACTTAAATCATGAGGCATACAAATATTCTACAACTTAATTACCCTTATTAACACACCTAAACTGTACGATTAAATATACTTAGGCTTAATACTAGTCCATTTTAATGGACTCATCAAATACCCCCATGCCTAAGATTTGCTAGTCCCTAGCAAAATAATAGAAATAATCACAAGATTTCTTCTTTTCTTATTTCAAAACTTTAGAAATCTAGACAAATGTGAAGTGCTAATAGCCTAGGTAACAGATCCAAGTGAAAGAGCCGATTCGCATTGGGAGTTCATACATCACCCTTGGCAAAAATTTCTACCAAGATAGGCAACTACTTCCCTCGGGGATAAAGCAGACGATAATCTGTAATTGGACCCCGACGTTTGGCTTAGGTAGGAGATATCAAGCTGAATGGATTTGTATTTGGTGGGACACACTCAATTGATGCTACATATAGTATAGTACTGCAAACTCTAGCTCTCTAGACTATTAGACAAGTCAACTCTGAGAGAGGCTACACAACTGTGCTCTCTTGATGTTCCTGGGCACTCTCTCTTTTCTTTCTTTCTGAGATCACGAATCTCGCCAAATTTAGAAGTTATACTCACTATTTGGTGGCCTCACATGGCATCCACACTTCAATTAAACTCCTAATAACTCTATAACTAAGTTAGAGTTCTCAACCAGTATTCAGGCGATCAGAAATACTAGAAGGTGGTATGGGTCATATTTGGTGGAACGCGATAGGTATTTTGCTGCATCAGAAACAGTGTTACATCATACATTTGGACTTTTTTTTTTGTAATATAACTAATTTTTCTTTTTCTTCTTTCTATTTCTTCTTTCTCTACTTCTTTTCTCTTTTCCCTTTTTTTTTTTTTCTTTTTCAATCAATCACAACACAATACAAACTTTTATTTACGAGGCATTATTAGGGATGATGGTCAAGAAGAAGTTGTGTGGCTTATTTGGTGGAAGTGCCTATTCTCGGCACTGGAAAGGAATGGATAGGATAGGCGTATTTCTGACCTTTGACACTATTACCCTCTTTCAGCTGAGGACTCTATGAAGGACGGTCGTAACCATCCACCATAGTTATAGCTTTATTAAGACTCAATCTCTGTGTATCTACCTTATTTAGTGACTCTCAAGAATTCACTCAAAGTACGCACACAGGAATAGAGAGTGAAAACTACGCCTAACTCTGAAGTATCATCATCTAATTATCCAGAACTTAAGAGTCCTTGCACTAGACTTAGCGCACCAGTAATCTCTCTACTTCTTCTCACAAATATGAGGTGGATTTATTAGAAGATAGTATGCCTGACTCTCTATGAACTATCCAAGGGTTTAGTAGACTACAAATGATTATTGGTTTTCCCAAAGGATCCATTACCAAGTCTATGTGCACGTGAAATAAATGTACTGGATTCTAAACTTAAGAAATAATTCCGGAAGAAAAACCTCCAATAACAAAGGTATTTTGCTAGGGACTAACCCAATCAGCTCAAGAAAAGAATTTTTTTTTTTAATAAATATGTATGCAAATATTTATAAATGCTATAAACACTATAAACATTCTCAGGTTATATCCCCCCATGCCTAAAACTGACAATGTCCTCATTGGAAAAAATATAGACATAGAAGAATATCACCTGAGAAGGAGAGTGGGAGGAGCTAATGCTCCTCAAGCCGTAGTGCGTCCAAAACCTGGCCATCTGAAAGAGTAATATACGGTTTAAGTCGCTAGCCATTTACTTTAAAGTTTGCACCTGAAATAGGGTTCCTGATCTCTACAGCTCCATGAGGGAAGGTATTGATAACAACGTATGGCCCATCCCAATGGGACTTGAGCTTTCCAGGAAATAATTTAAGTCTAGAATTGAAAAGGCAGACCCACTGGTTGGGCTCAAAAGTCTTTCTAATGATGTGCTTGTCATGGAAGACTTTTGTACGTTGCTTATAAGTTTGAGAAGTTTCATAAGCTTCATTACGAAGCTCCTCAAGCTCACTTAATTCTAGCATACGTGCTTTTCCCACTTTATCCAGATTTAAGTTAACATTTTTAATGGCCCAATAAGCTTTATGTTGGATTTCAACGGGAAGGTGGCACGCTTTTCCATAGACAAGATGGAAAGGAGACATGCCCAAGGGAGTCTTATATGCAGTTCTGTAGGCCCAAAGAGCGTCATTTAGTTTTTTAGACCAATCCTTCCGATCAAGCCTGCCAGTTTTTTCTAAAATTCGCTTAATCTCCCTATTAGACACTTCAACTTGCCCACTTATTTGGGGATGATAAGGTGTGGCTATCATGTGGTTGACTCCCAAATTTTGGAGTAGTCTAGTGAAGTGTACATTCTTAAAGTGAGGTCCTCCATCACTTATGATCTTCCTTGGGCACCCATACCGAGAAATGATATTAGCCTTAACAAAGCCCAAGACCATGGAATGGTCATTGGTTCACATGGGGATGGCTTCTATCCATTTTGATACATAATCAACAGCTACAAGGATGTATTCATATCCGAAGGACACAGGAAAGGGACCCATGAAGTCAATGCCCCAAATATCAAAGATTTCAATAGGGAGGATATGTTGTTGGGGCATCTCATCCCTTTTGCCAATGGTTCCCCTCTGCTGGCAACGTAGACATGCGCCCACATACGTATGCGCATCTCGGATTAATGTGGGCCACCAAAAACCAAACTGAAGAACCTTATGAGCAGTCTTCTTCCCACTAAAATGTCCCCCACAGTTGAGGTCATGGCAGAAACTCAGAACACTTCTTTGTTCCTCATCAGGGATGCAACGGCGAAACAGCTAGTCAGGGCCTATTCTAAAAAACTCAGGTTCCTCCCAGTGATAAAATTTAGCATTGGCGATAAACCTATCTCGCTTGTACTTGTCCTAAGTACTAGGGGTGATGCCCATGCCCAGATAGTTCACTATGTCAGCGAACCAAGGAGTTTTAGTTTCCACGGCCATTAAAGACTCGTCAGGGAAAGTCTCTTGAATACCGGCAGCAGGGTTTGATATCTAAATAGGGATCCTAGACAAATGGTCTGCTACCACATTCTCAACTCCTTTCTTGTCTTTAATTTCCAGGTCAAATTCTTGGAGTAGCATAATCCAACGAATTAGGCAAGGTTTGGTGTCATTTTTAGCCAGAAGATGCTTAAGGGCTGAATGATCAGTGAACACCACAACCTTGGATCCCAAAAGATAAGACCGAAACTTTTCCAAAGCAAATACTATAGCAAGTAATTCCTTTTCCGTGACCGTGTAGTTTTGCTGAGGATCCGTAAGGGTCTTGCTGGCATAATGTAGCACATGAGGTTTGCCATCAACCCTTTGACCTAAGACCACTCCCATTGTAAAATCAGAAGCATCGCACATAAGCTCAAGCGGGAGGGTCCAATCTGGTGCTTGGAGAATCGGCCCGGTAATGAGGGCTTTCTTCAAAGCTTGGAAAGCCTCACCACATCTATCATCAAAATCGAAGGAGACATCATTCGCTAGTAGGTCGTAGAGTGGCTTAGAGATTTTACTGGGTCTCTAATGAAGTGGCTATAAAATCCAGCATGGCCAGGGAAAGATCTAACCTAACGAACATTGGCGAGCAATGGAAGTTTAGAGATGGAATCGATTTTTGCGGTGTCCACCTCTAATCCTCTCTCGGAAACTACATGCCCTAACACAATGCCCTACTAGACCATAAAGTGGCTTTTCTCCCAACTAAGCACCAGTTTTGCCTCTTCGCAACGGGTTAAGACTTTATCAAGGTGCGAAAGGCATAGGTCAAAGGACGAGCCATAAATGGAGAAGTCATCCATGAAAATTTCAACGAACTCATCGATCATATCAGAAAAGATAGCCATCATACAACGTTGGAATGTGGCAGGAGCGTTACATAACCCGAATGGCATTCGGCGGAATGCAAAAGTGCCATAAGGACTCGTGAAGGTGGTACGCTCCTGATCATCAGGAAAAATGGCTATCTGATTGTACCTAAAGTACCCGTCAAGAAAACAAAAGTACTTGTTCCCCGCCAATCGTTCCAAAATTTGATTGATAAACGGTAAGGGGAAATGGTCTTTCTAGGTAGCCGTGTTTAAACGGCGGTAATCAATGCAGACCCTCCAACTAGTTGAGGGTCTAGTGGTCACCAGTTCTCCTTGGTCATTCTCTTCCACAGTGATTCCTGCCTTTTTCAGAACTACATGAATCGGATTGACCCATTTACTATCTGAAATGGGATAGACAATCCCTGCTTCCAACCATTTCTGAATCTCCTTTTTAATAACCTCCCGCATATTTGGATTGAGTCTTCTCTGCATGTCTCGGAAAGGTTTCATGGACTCGTCCGTGTATATATGATGCATGCAAAGGGAGGGATCAACCCCCTTAATATCAGCAATTGTCCAGGCATGTGCTTCCTTGTGCATTTGTAAACACTCAAGTAGAGCTCCCTCCTGCAATTCAGATAATGCAGAAGAGATAATAACGGGGAGCATGTTATTAGGGCCAAGGAAAGCATATTTCAATGTGCTCAGGAGGGGTTTCAACTCCAATTTAGGAGCCTTTTGGATTGAGGGTTTTAGTTGAAATGTCCCCGCCTCAGGTAGCGGATCTACCTTCACAGTCCAAGGTGGGTACAGAGACTCAGTGTGTATCCCCAGCAACTCTTCTAGTTCGGGCATTTTCCTTTCAATTTCTTTAATAATCGAGGGATGGTCCTGAGATATGACCTTCTGAAGGAGATCTCTACATAAGAGTGTTGGAGTAGTCTCTTCAATTATTTCATCAACGACCTTAATCTGGGAACAATCTTCCAATCCAGGTTGCTTGTAAGTATCAAAAACATTCAACCAGATCTTCTTGTTCCCAAAGCCCATTTTAAGTGCCCTGGATCTACAATTTATAGAGGCATTGGCTGTGGCCAAAAAGGGGTGTCCCAGAATAATGGACGATTTGTGGGCTTATTAGACAGGTCAGTATCAAGTACCAAAAAGTCAACAGGGAAGAAGAAATCCTCCACTCTCACCAGGACATCTTCCAACAATCCCCGTGGTGTCTTAAGTGATCTGTCTGCAACCTAGAAGATTACTGGACTAGGCTTCAGCTTCCTCCTCCCAAAAGGTCGTAGACAGAGCTCGGTAGAATGTTTACCCCCACACCCAGATCGAGTAGAGCCTCGTCAATGTGTTGGTTACCAATAACCACTGAAATATACGGGGCCCCTGGGTCTTTCATTTTGGGGGGTGTTCCATGCTAAAGAACTGAGCTAACGTGGTCAGGCAGGATGACCTTGGTTTGGACCTATTTCCTAGATCAGCGCTTCTGGGTGCACAGGTCCTTCAGAAACTTGGCATAGGACGGAATCTATTTAATTGCCTCCAACAGAGGCAAGTTAATCTAGACTTGCCTAAAAGTATCCATAATCTCTTCCGTCGTATCCTTGGCTCCAGACGAGCCAACAGAAAATTCCCCAAGAGCAGATATGCACTTTGGATAGGGCACCCTCGGCTTCTGGGTAGAGGGGTCGTCATGGCAGGAAAGGGGTGGTGGAAGGACGACATCCTCATTGTGGGTGATTTTTTGTGAGGGAGAGTGGTGTGGTTCTTCCTTGGGTGAGATAGAAGTCATGTCAGGTGTGGAAGGGGAATTCTGAGATGTAACCATAGGAGTGTTATCAGGCTTGTCAATCTTTTTCCACTCCTCAACACGGTCACTGCTTGGGCGTGCACCCTAAATACAACCCCCTTGCCCTTAGGGTTCTCCTCAGAAGAGCTAGGCAACTTCCCCAGATCACGTTGCCTAACTGCCTCAGTAAGATGACCAATTTAGGATTGCATATCAGTAATCATCTTATTCTGAGATTGGATAACCATATTCTGATGCTCTTGCATTGCTTTCATCATGGCCTTCAGTTCATCCATCTCAGAGGGCTTATTCGGAGGAGGGTTTTCATAAGAAGGTTAGTAAGTGGGCTGGGGAGGTAAGGGTCTTGTATTCCCTGAGTTAGAAGCATCAGCTTGGTTTCAAGAGAAGTTTGGATGGTTCCACCACCCTGGATTATAAGTGTTGGAGTAAAGGTTATTGCGAGGGGGGCGGAAACCTTGGGCTGCGTTCAAGTCGGCTTGAATCAACTTAGGGAATTGGGTTACCTGATGGCACTCCGCAGTGGCGTGCGTTGTGCTTTTGCAAATGGAGCATTCTCTTGAAGCTTGAAAAATAGAGGCTGCTTGCGGGTTCATGCCGGGGTTTGCTAAAAGCCTATCAAAGTTTTTATTCAATAGTTGAATCTGATAAACCAAATCCTGAGAAGCCCCAGCTTCATGGGCTTCTATCTTCCTCTACAAGATTGATGGTTTTCTTTCTTGATATGCAAAGGACAGATGTATGCAATTGTCACTTAAAGTTTCAAATAATGCCCAGGCTTGATCCTCAGTTTTGGTCATGAAGGTTCCTGCACAGGCTGCATCAATGGTTTGCCTATGCCTTTCAGATAATTCGTTATAGAACCTTTCGACCAACTGCCATCTTGGCACTTGATGGTGGGGGCATAACCTAAGAAGGTCATTAAAGCGCTCCCAAGTTTCATGAAATTGCTTCCCTTCTTGTTGAGTAAAACCCATAATCTCTCTTCTGTAATGGTTGGTTTTACTCACAGGAAAATACTTTTTAAAAAATTCTCCCTTAAGGGTGGCCCAATCATTTACCCTTGCATCGAGGGTATGATACCAATGGTTAGCCTTATCCTTTAGGGAGAAAGGAAATAGAGTCCTCATCAGGGCTTCATCAGTAAAGCCTTGGAGCTTCACTGTGGAACAGACCTCGGTGAATTCTTCCAAATGCCAGTAGGGGTCCTCCCTAGTATTACCATAAAAAGAGGGCAATAAAGATATGGTACTGCTCTTGATCTCATACGGATTATCCCCTGTCGGTCATCTTAGTGCTTGTGCAGGTTGGTTGGTAGGAATAAAATAGTCCCTTAGGGTCCTTTGTTGATTTGCACCTTGCTTAGCCATTTCTTCTCTTTCTTCTCCTAGGTGAGCTCTCCTAAGAATTCTCTCAGGCTCAGGATCAAACACAAGACTACCCTCAAGAGAGCGTCTACCAAGCATACAAAACACAATTCAGAATTTTTTTATTAAGTCAAACCTCCACTCCAAAGATAAGTCAAAAGATCAAGATTTATCCCTCCGTTCCCATGTAAGTGGTATAAGAGGGGTGTGGACTTGAAATCTTAACCTTCTTTATTGTGGATGTTGAATTAGTTAAAATAAATGGCCAAACAAGTTTTTCGCTGCAATTACGTGCCTTAATTCAACCTTCGAGTGCCCTAGGACCTATACTTTGCTTGGATGATACTCCCAGTTGATCAAGGGAGAAGTTACTCCAAGGACGAACAAAGGGATGCAAGTAGGGCGAACCCTTCCTTTGAGGCGATGCGTATGCGGTGCCCCTTAACTACCCTTTTGTTCCTTTAAGGGGTGTCCCCCTCCGTGGAGTATCAAAACACTTGATCAAAAGATAGTATCACCACCACCACAAAGCATAATAGGAGGGTCAGCACCGATAAAGAGATCGGTGCCTATAGCCTTAAGGGATCGAGCCTTAGTGCGGTGCCTAATGTGCGTGCTCAGTGTCAAAAGTGTGCAACACACCACAAATCTTTGTAATTTCTTTTGAAATAGCAGACAAGTCCCTTAGAATCAGATCAAAATGTGAATTGCTTTTAGGGTCGAATCTGCTTATTAGTTCCGCTTTTAGTTATGTGACCACTGAATTAGTAAATTCAAACAATTTGGTGGTCTTGAATTTAAATTGGAATGCAAATGCGTGAATAGAAGCTGGATGCAAAAGTTAGAAAGAAATACCTGTCTCCAGCAATCTTCGTGCTAATATGCTTGCAATGCAATAATACGATCTAATATGCTGCTTAATCACCCCTAAATGCACGCACCTAAGGGCATGCAACTTCTAAATAGGCAGCTCGATATTTTCTTTATTGGTTTTTAAAAGCAAGCAAGCAGAAAACATAATCACGCATGCACCAAAAATATTGTAAGCCCTAGTAGCTAAAGAATGCGGGGACAAACCCCCAAAAATTTAGCCCCAAATTACTACAAGGGCGAAAAGACAGAATTAAATTGTGATGACGGAGATCCTCTGCGAAACAGGATCTTGGTCTCCTTTGTCTTTTCCTCGTGTGGCTTAACTCGTGGTTGCTGTTGCTGCTCTGTTGCGCCTTATCTCCTCGGCTGATTCCTCGCACAATAATCAAAATGATTAGATAATTTTGCAACTCAAAAGATTTAAAAACAATAAAGTAAATCTATTACGTTTGTTGCCTCCCCGGCAATGGCGCCAATTTTGATAGACGACTTTTCGCTTTGCGTTGTAGTATTTAAGTGGTGGAAAAATCGACTAATCAAAAATAATGAAAATAACCACTCGCAGAAGAGCGGGTCGTGTCCTCAGGGAGGCAATTATGCAATCAATACTTAATTGTTTAATGTTATTTCAGACAGTGCGAAATCCTTATTCAAATCTAACTTAAAATGTGAAGGAAAGTAGATTTGCAATAACTTAAAAAGATAAGGGTATATGTGCAGTTTTCCCTGACAGAAATCCTCAATAGATTTATGATGAATTTATGCAATTTTAACGTGATATGTACTAAAGACAATTAGTAGTTAGGCTAAGCCCAAAAATCAATCTTTAAACTAGTTAATATCAATGTCATGCAATTATAAAGAACTATGAGTGTTCAAAAGCAATTCTGCCACAATATAATAATAATAAATAAAATCAAATTAGGTGGCAATGGCATTGAATGTAAATTTTAATAGGTGGAAAAAAAAAGATCTTTCTTCCTCTCTCCTCCTCGCGAGAGAGAGAGAGAACCGTAGGGCTGTCGCAAGGCTCAGGAGGACGGTGAGGACGAGGGCTCTTCGGTGGTGGCAGCGGTGGCAACGGAGGTGGCCGGAGTTCCGGCCTGTTGAACAAGAAGGCGGAGCTACTGTAGTGCCACATGTGGCTGTGCGAGCATGCTGGCGTGCGTGCACTGGTGTGCGGGCGTGCGTACGCTGGTTTACGCCTGCAGATGGTGGAGGTAGCGCCTACAAATGAGCGGTGGAGTGCGCTGCTTGCGGTGGGTGGTTTCGGGCGCACTTGCAGGGTGGAGAAGCACGGGCTGTTGGTGATGCTGTGTGCTTGCAGATGGCGCTGAAGGGGGCGAGCGGTTGGGTGCGCTAGTTTGCGCCTGCCGTGTCTAGAGGGAGAGGCATGCTGGCATGCAGGCGCGGTGAGCAGTGGGCGTCCTGTAGGCGGTGCAGGCGCCTACTGTGCGATGCGTGAGTGGTGTGGCATCTACTATACGGTGCGTGAGCGCCTGCAGCAGGGGAGAGGTGTGCGGTTGGGTGGATGCGCCTGCTGTGGCGTGGATGTAGGGTGGAGAGGCACAGCTTGGTACGCTGGGTAGGCAGATGGCACTTGCAGATGAGTGGTAGGGTGCACTGGTGTGCGCCTGCAGTGGCTAGAGGGAGAGGCACGCTGGCGTGAGGTTTTTCCCGCAAGGGGGAAGAAGGCCATAGTGCATGCTTCTTCTCTTCCTGGATGCCTTCCTCTCTCCCTGCCTCTTCTTTTTAACCTCTCTCCTTTGCTCGTGAGTTCAGGGATTTTCCCAAATCCTTGGTCATAGTTGTTGAGAAAGGCGGCAGAAGAGGAAGATTACCCCAATGTCCGGCAGGGGAGGGGGGAAAGAGTCGCGGCTGTTATGTGTTGGGGAATTTGTCCCCCCACCCTTGTTCTTTTTGCATTTTATTACCTGCACATAAAAATAACAAAATAATTAAGTTATAGAATGTTATAAACTTAAATCATTAGGCGTACAAATATTCTACAACTTAATTGCCATTATTAACACACCTAAACTGTACGATTAAATATACTTTGGCTTAATACTAGTCCATTTTAATGGACTCATCAACGAGTTCCCAATGTGGAGAGGCGGGAAATTTCCCTCTAAGATGCGCAATAACATATCGTCTCCTCAGTGCTTATCTCCTAAGATATCTAAATATCGTACCGAGGGCATGTAAGCACCTTGTGCTCATTCAGATGCCAAGGGCAGCATTATCATGAAATGTCGATTGCCAGGGTCTGGATTTAGCTATAGAACGCCATGGGTAGGATTATCCTGAAATCTCAAAAGCCAAGGTTCTGGGGGTTGCCATGGGTGGTGTTATCTCGAAGCATCGATTGCCAGAGACCCTACGAGGATTGATGGTGGGGACAAGGAATCCGATATAGATCGTGTTTAAGGCCAATCCAAAGATGGATCTAAAGAAAAATATACTAAAAAAAAAGAGAGAGAAAGCTCTCCACAAATAAAAATCTCCTTCTATATCTCTCTTTCAAAAAAAATGCACTAGCAAACTAAACATGGACTAACCATGTTTCAAGTACGGGTGCTTTAACTTCTGGGTTCAACGAACCTTAGGTTAGTTCCTGCGAGCCTTAGAAACCTTCGTGGCAGACTAAGGCGAAAGCTAGTTTGGTCTGGATCTAGGTTGGTACTTAAGTACCTCTAGGCCTATTGTTGGTATTAAGATCTAATTCCTAGAGATACAGCTTAGTAAGGCATCCTGACGGTTACATCCGACTAAAATAACTGGTTTGATTCATAGAATTTTGCTAAGGGATTAGCAAAAGTTAGTCATGGGGGTATGATGGGAATTCCATCTTGAGCCATAGCTATCTCAATTTGGTCTTATAAAGTCAATAAAAGCTTCTACATATCAGTCAGAAGGTCTCTTGAGCAGGATGAGTTATTTTGAGAAGAAAAGATGAAAATAGGGTTATTTCTGTAGTTTTACAATCTTATCACAAATACAGAATAACCACGGGGTATGCTAGGAGTTTATTAAAGGTCATCTAGTCATTAATGCCTAATAAGTGGGTCCATGCAAATAGAAACGAGTTTTCACACATTTCAAGAATTAATGGACATCTGAAACCCTAAAAATAGACTTGCTTAAGTAACTGAAGTTCTGGTCAAGATAAAATTCATCTAAACCCTCTAAAAATCATAGAAAAATATTCTATTGGGTTTGGCATCTTTGATTTGAGCATCTGAACCCATTTTGACCTAAAACAGTCTCAGATAGATTATTGCCGAAATTTGGGTTTTTGCATAAATTACCCAGTCAAAATAGGTCAAAACTAAAATCCAACTTCACCATTGGATTCCTTAAGTCCAAATTAGGTTTTTATCAAAATTTGGGCATAATCAGAGATCATCTTACCTAGTTTGCAATTTGGTCCAGTCTGATTCTTTCTTTCTCGCACAACCCCTCAACTTTTGAAATTCCTTGCAAATACCACAAAATTTGTCGTCACTCCTTGCAAAAAGGTCCCTTCGCCATTGTCGTGGAGGAATCCTACTCCGGCGAGCTTCTTTTGGCAAGAACACAGCGATTACTTGACGAATCCCTCTCAAAATTGAAAGGGAGATTCATCAGGTAATCTCCTTCCAATTGAGCCATATCCAAGTCTCCAATTCTTTCCCAATGTCTCAAGTGAATGCATGAGAGAAGTGGGTGTGCTACTCCGGTGAACTTACCAAGCTTGAAAGCTTTGTTTCCAAGCTTCAAACCTCCATCTAAGGCCTATTTAAAGACCCCTAAGGACAAACCATCCTCTTCACGCTCGTTTTTGGCCGGAATACCTCTCCTTCCTCCCTCCTCTCCAACCGAAAAGCTCCACAATGTCCGGTGACTCCTTACAACAACTCTCATCATTCGCTCGCAATACCAATAGTAGATTCTCCTTCCTCTTCATCTTCCATGTCACGCCATACCAGTGGGCACCCCAATCCCCTTTGTCGTCACCGATTCTCTCCCATCGGAGCTCTCTTCATCTCCAGCATCGACCACACCAGACTCGGTGTTGCTTCTCCTCCCCATCGTCTGCTACCTACTCAGATCATCTCTCTCTCTGTACTTCTCTTTTCCGTACTTACGACACACGCATGACCACCGTTTCCCCCCTCAACGCCGTCATCTTCCTCCACTCCGGCAACCACTCTAGTGAGGCTCTTCGTTTGCTACACCACACCATAAGCCTCGTCCCCTATCCCAAAAGCTCTACCTCATCCACACGAGCAAAACCCCTCAAGAAATTGGGGGGTTTGCTTGCCCTAACCACCTACCGTACACCACCACCATCACGTTCATAGTACGCCTTCGCTAGCCCTCTCCGACCGCTCTCACAGCTCGCCACTACCACCATCACCTTCGCCACACCATTGCGATCCTCCTAAGCGTTTTAACTAGGGCTTATAGCCTGTATTTCTGTTGCAGGCACCTTCATCAGAGCTCTGCCGTCACCCTGACATCTCCAGCTTCACCTTCAGTTCTTCGGCGTCAAAAGGTCAAGGTGCTACACCCAAGTCATGCAGAGTTGTCCTAGCACCCTTCCCAGGTCCTTGATTGGGGATGCCAGCTTCTGCAATTGCCCCAATTGGAGGCATCTTCGTAGCAACTAATGCATGAAGAAGGCGGCAGCACTTAGTCCCACCTCGTGAAGAGAAGAGGTGGAGACAACACATAAGTTGAATTTGTGCTTACGGCTCATTGCCTCAGCATGCACACGAGGTGAGGTCCTGCCCACACATGTGCATACACACGCCCTCGCCTGCAGTTCACACCACGTGGGTCTGGGCCTCGGTCGGTTTACGCGGTTACCTGGGTCTGGTCTGGTTCGCCTGATTCTGAGAGAGAAGGAAGAGAAAGAAAGAGGGAGAGGAGGGGGGGTTTGCCTTGCTGCCTATCTCTCGACACTTAGTGAAATTCTGAAGAGGCCTTTGCCTCTGTTGGTGTTGGTGCTGTGCACTGCTGTACCTCTCCCTGAGGCTTGAGAAAGAGAGGTCTTTGCCTCTGTGTGTTAGTTCTGAATCACTACTGCACTTAAGTTGCCATGGCATTTGGTTGATTGATACTATTGCATTATTTAAGTAAAATTGTAATAGAGTAATTTGGTGATTTAAATCACATTTTTACCCTAATCTTTTTGCCACATTGACTCTTGAATCTATATTTTTATCATTTGTGCTTGAAATTGCTATTACATTGCTATATTCTTGTTTACAATTGTGATCTTGAGATAAATTGCCATATTACTCCCTGCGTTCGACCTTAGACTTTTTTGAGTTATAAATTTTAAGTGTCCTACATGATTTATTGGCTATACTACAGTGCATTACTTTTTAAAACACCAATTCAGAGCATTCAACAATTGTAATGGCACATCTAAGGGCTTTGGTTTTTCCTATGGGAAAGGAATGTGCTTCTGAAATCTTCCAACTTAGGATTGGTCTGCCAATAATCCTCAACCAATGAGCAGCGTTATCTTTTAAGGAGAATGGGAACATTTTCATCATTAAGGTATCTTCATTCCGGTTCCTTAGGCTAAAGGTCCTTCCTATGTGTAGAAGTTCTTCAAGGTGGTGGTGGAAGGGGTCATCAGACTCACGACCATGGAAGTGGGGAATCAGATTGATGATCTGTGGTTTGAGTTCAAAATCTTCCCTATCCTGAGGTACCTTAATAAGAGGTTCAAGTTGGGCCTCGAGAGGATTTTAAAAGTCATGGCTACTCTTCCATTTTGGAGTTGAGTAAGTATTTAAATACCCAACCAAAGATAATAAAATAAAATATCTTATAGATCCACAAAGTAAGTATTTAAATATAGCTACTATAGGCAATAGAAACTTCCCTTCGATGGAAGTGCATCAGCTATAGATGCGGAGTGCGTGAACCATGCAACGGCACAACGACGCTCTCATAGCAATGGCAAGAGAGCGGGTGCACGGGGAATGTGGTGCCCTTAAAGTGTGTGATATGATCTCGGAGAGAAACAACACTTCTAGATGATCTTCTTCTTTAGGACACAATGTGAGTGGAAGTAGTATTCTTGGGTGTGTCTAACAATGGAAGGGGCCTCTCCTATTTATAAAAGACTTAGGAAGGCTTTGGAAGGCCTTGGAAGGCTTCTATAGCTGTTGGGAACAAACCCAAGGTAGATTGGGTCGGAATCAGGGTCATTAATGATTCGGATAGGGTTATTAGTTGTCTGGGAAAAGTATCAGACATCTGGAAGTCAATTATAAGACGTCTGATAATCAAATTAGATGGCTAATAATAGATGGGTTCAGTTACTGATTTAGTCAGACCTAGACAGGGTTCTAGTGTAAGTTGGTCAGATGATAGGTTGGACATGTGGCGCTATGTTTGGACCTCTGAAAACCTAGATAACTCCAGGAATAGATTTCCTAAAGCACAAATGTCTAAATCCCTCAAGAGAAGTGATTTTGGCTTAATCGAGGGCTAACGTCTATATATCAGACGTCTAAGGTCCTCTACGGAAGTCTGATAGAAGATCAAGGGTTGTTCAACGATTAAATTTCTAAGCAACATTCCACTAATTGGACGTCTGGTAAGGTCATCAGATGTCTGGACTAAGGGCTGGATGTCTAAATTTGGCAGACAGTAAGTGGTTCTCCAGCCTAAGTGTTTTGGACGTCTGATCAAACAGTCAGACATCTTAAAAGTCAAGATCAGATGTCTAATTTCCAGATTGGATGTCTGATCAGGCTGTTTGATGCCTACATTGGTATTGTAACTTCTTTAAGAGTTGTCTAAGAATCCTAGGGTTGAGTAAGTAATCCTCGGACTTACGGTAGGCTACTTTGAGGCTGTTTAACATATGATCTAGACAAAAATAAAGAGCAAAAAGAAACAACAAATGAAAATAGATTACAAGTTACATGACCAGAAAAGACTTCTATCCTATTCTTCATGACTTCAAGCTCTTACTCCATACGAAGCTTCTTCTCCTCCAGCAAGCTCCTCTAATCCACCATGGATGCAAGCTAAAGCTTTGTCACACTTGTATCCATTTACAATTATCCTGAAATCTTATACCCAAATGCAAATGTTAAAACACAAGTGTTTTGTTATCATCAAAATTGACGATCGTGGTGCCCTTGTAGCAACACACCTCGCACGACAGGACACCACTAAGGGTTATTGCGGTTACTGCACTGACCTTTCTTGTCTCCGGTGGGTCCAAGTAGACAAGCCTTGACCATAGCCCAATCTAATTTCAAGTCCCCAAGAATATTACTCCTACCTAGGGCACATCTACTTTGTTATAGGCTTAGGCTTGATGTGCTTTCTAGAATATGATGGGCGTTACGGTGGTGTTGCCCTTAAGATTGATTTTCAAAGTGTGAAGTGCACAGGCAAGGGGTTCACAAGCAATTTTTTATGATGAAATGAATTTTTAAGGTTCAAATTCTTGTATTAGTCAGTTTTAGGGTTTACTTGAGTTAATATCTTCAATCAAGGGTTTTGATGAGGCACAAGAGAGTTTTGCAAATCTCAATTGTTTGATAGATTTCCTTTATGAATGGAAATATAGGTGTGCACTACCCTTAATGTGAAACCCTAAGCACAGATAGTGATAGATGGTCCTTTTAAGTCCAAATTAAGGGAAGTGGTGTGACCCAAGTAATGCAATCAATTGGTCCTATTGCACCACTAACTAGGCACTCAAAAAATATTTTTTCAAGAATCTTAATGCACATTTTCTATTTTTTTCTGATTTAAAGTGTACTGAGGGTTTTGTAGTCTGCTTTGATCCTTAGTTAGAGATTGAATAATCCGTGTAATCAAATGTGGAAGAAATATTTTTCTTTAAGATTTTTCCTAAATTCTTGATTTCAACAAGAATTCCTAATGCGAAATTTTTGTGTGATTTGTAATTAGGGTTTTTAGAGTCGTGACATGCAAAATCGCATACACTTTTAAAAATTGTAACCTAGATAGAGGAGTATCTAATGTCATCTAAGGAGGCCAAATGTTTGCAAAAATACGTCGCTTGCTTGAAAATTGAACTCAACTTTCTTTTTGGTGTTTTATATATATGATTTTTTTAGGTTTTGAAATAACGAGAACAAGGCAGGTTTGTCGATAACGAGAAAATTCTCTATACGAATCCACAACACTACTATTATAGTGACAAGTAAAGCCTATTTATTGCGTTAAATCGATGTTTTAAATAGTGTCGCATTGCATGTTGAATGCTACAAGTTGCTACGCTAACGTATTTGGTTTTGAAAAACCTATCGTCATAGTATGAAAGCGAAGAACTCATGTTCAACAAATAAAATTTATATCGGAATAGAAATCCTTGGTTGAACTTAGGGAGGCGGATGTTTGATTTAAAAATACTCATTTGTTTTATTTGTCATGAAGTAAATTAATCGACTAGAAACTATCTATCTATTTACACTAAATAGAAGAGAAAGAGAGAGAGAGAGAAAGAATATTATAAACAAAAACCAAAAAGAGATGTAGAATGAACATGGAATTCATTAACAACGAGATTGTTCATTACACTATTCATTACGACTAGAAAGTGGGAAAATGATTACACTAGAAAGCAGTAAATCTACTCTAGAAAGCAATAAATCTACTTTAGAAAGAAGTAAAAGGAATAGGGAGAGAGATATCCTCCTGGACGATCACTTGGAGGACGAGCCGGACGGGACGATGCTTGGAAGATGAGGAACAGAGCAGGATGAAGGAGGACGAAGCGGGAAGAACGAGAACGAAGCAGCACGTCATCGTCGTCGCGGGATCCGCTTCCGAAAGGGGACAAAAATTTGACTTTATCTCGCGAGAAGCATCCCAGGTGTGGGACAAGCTTCTCTTGAGCTTTGGAGAGGGAGAGAAGAGAAGGGGATGATAATTTCATGTGGAGGGGTTCTCCTTTTATAGTTGCAAGGAGTGAGGGCAATTTGGTCATTTAAATCTCAAAACATTAAATAAGGGGTCTTTAGTGACGGATAAAACCGTCACTAAAGCCCCATCGTGGGCGACATGTGGCGGAGTGTGCGTGCCCGCTCACCTCCTCTGCGTGCAACACCCACTCACGTTCAGCCGATCCTAGCCGTCCGATCTCACGTCCGATCGTGAGATCGGACGGCTTATCTCACGCCTTGCGGCGCCTTTGCATCGTGTGCTCCACGTCTGATCTCGCGTGAGGCGTGAGCGTGCGATAGCACATTGGCACTATTGGGCACTCACGACCGCTCGATCGCAATCTGACGCTCCTCGCACCCACTCGCTGCTATTCGAAAGGGCACCTCGCCTTCTCACAACTGCATTCACCCACTACGCTACAGCGGCTCTTGTGTCATGAAGATGAATTCATGCACATGCGATTAGGACTGTTCGATTGAGATCCAACGGTTAAGGTGGCTCCTTCAGGTGCGGCTTCAGAGGATGGGCGTGTGAAACGTGGGGTTTTACCGGGTTTGTTATAACGTTGTAGTAAAGCCGGTTATTACCAACATTTCAAATATAAAAATTTTTTTACTCGGAAAAATAAAAGAGTTCCCGAGGTCGAACTCAGGGAGCAAGTTGTACTCTAGAGATATACATGTTTCTTTTACAAAAATAAAGAGAGAGAGAATTTGTTGTTTTCTCTTTGTTCTGCAGAGGGGGGGTGCTCTTCTTTCTCTCTTTCTTTAGATCTCCTTCTTTCTCTCTGTTCTGCAGAGGTGATATCCTTCTCTTGCAATGGTGATGCTCTTCTTCTTCTTCCTGCTGTTCTTCCGTTGGTGATGTTCTTCTTTCTTCAGAGCTCCTTGTTCTTCTTCTTCTTTGGTTTTCTGCCTTGACCTCTCTTCTTCTTCTTCTGCAACCGTGGTGACCCTTTCTCTTTTCCCTTTTTTTCTTTATGGCTGCAGAGCTTCTGCCTTCAGCTACTAAGTCTTCCTTTATTCTTCTTCTGCTTTGGCTGCTGACTTTCCGTCGTCTGACTCGGTGCTTAGACGACTTAACTATGCATTTGCTACAGTGCAGCTCCTTCTTCTTCGTCTGCACTTCTTCTTCCGCGGGTCTTCTTCTTCTTCTTTGGCTTGCACACTTCAGAGTTTTTCGTCAAGAGGCAAAACCTACTCTACCCCCCTCCCCCGCGTCTCTCTTTCTCTCTGAAACCACTCTTGGGTAAGCTCTCCCAGAGCTACCGGGTAATCGGGTTCGGGTCACGCCCGGGTCCAGGCCCACCGGCGTGCGGTGGTGGGCGAGGAGTGCAGGTCGGTTTAATCGGGTCGGGCCAGGTCCGCGGAGCGTGGTCACGGACGAGGCCGGGTCGGGTGAGAGGGACCTCACCCCGTGGTCAGGATGCAGACAGCATAAGGCACTTTTTGCCTTTATGCGTCCGCGCGCCTCCGAGAAGTTCCGAGGTGGGACTAAATGTCCCACCCCAATTGAGCGCCCGTCGCAGAGGGAGCAGTGGGCGATTGTGGCTTCACGCGCGGCCTTCGCCCCATCTGCGAGACTGGGACGTTTCG
Organism: Thalassia testudinum; assembly: GCA_037157565.1. Lineage (NCBI taxonomy): Eukaryota > Viridiplantae > Streptophyta > Magnoliopsida > Alismatales > Hydrocharitaceae > Thalassia > Thalassia testudinum. Next base: position 84,854,065 of record JAZHRO010000056.1, on the reverse strand, counting down.
CGGAGACTTCCCGCGCAACCTGGGAGTCGAACCTGGGCGAAGGCGTGCCTGCACCTGCAGGTGAAGGAGCTCTGCCTGCTCAGTAATGGCGACGGCGGGCGAGTCACCTGGTCACAGAAGAACGGCCTCTCGGCCAAATCAGACAGGCGGGGGACCTTCGCCGTGGCACGGCGAAGGTGGTCAGGGGGTCTGCAGGGGGCGTGATGGAGCCAACAGGTCGTCCTAGGTCAAACTGTGAGCGAAGAAGTGGGTGTGTTCGGTGGATCTGCAGAGGGCGTTTGGTGGGAAGTGGAGGGGCGGAAGAGGATCAGGGTGAGGAGGCGGAGGTTCTGCGGTGGTCGGCGAGCCGTGTGGGTCGCTGAGGTGATGGGAGCGGCTCGCCGGAGGGTGGTCGGAGGCGGAGAGGGTGAGGGTGAACAGGAGCGGTCGAGGGTTTAATCAAATAAAAGACAGTGAGGAAAAGAAAGAGGGGGAGGTGGGGAGGAGTTATGACCTAGCTATGGAGACGAAAGGGGCCGAGACAGGGCGACAGTCGTATCGACTGTCGCCGGAGAAGAAGATGCCCAGGGGAAGGGGCGGCGGCGAGCAGAGGGCTGGAGAGGCGCCAGCTGGGTACGGCGTGGCGCAGGAAGAGCAGGGGAGGAGGTCTCTGCTGCTGGTATTACGGCAGAGCGAAGAGGAGGAGGGGGAGGAAACCGCCGGAGCTGGTGAGCGACTGCCGGAGAAAGAAGAGAAGGAAGTTGGGGATTTCTCCGTCAGATCCAGGCTGCCCTCGTCGGTGGAGCAGCGGGGGGGTATTTATAGGGATGAAACAGGGAGGAAGGCGGAGGGAGACGACGTGTCTCCCTCGCCGGAGAATGGTCGGAACACGAACCCATACCGTCCGTGCGTTCGCACGGCCGGTATGGTGGGCTACAATGACCAGGGGGGTGCTCCTGCGACGGCTGACGACGCAGGGCACCCCCGGTTTACTTGCCAGGTCCCTCACCTCACCCTGCGCGGCGCCATGCTCCGCGCAAGGTCGCCGGAGCATGGTGCTGGCAGGGTTTTGCAGGAGGGACCTGATTGCAAAGAACGAAGGAGAGTTAGGGGCCAAAATGCGAGGGTTCAAAAGTTGAGGGCCAAAGAGTAAATATATGAGGACCAAAGTGTGAAGTCGGTCAAGGAGGTTTCTTCTTAGGCTCAAGTTTTTATACATGACTAATTAGGACCTAAGGAATCTGATGGTGAATTTTATTTTCATATTAAACCTTGTTTGACTGGTCAATTTGCGCAAAAACCTAAATTAAGTTATTAATTGGGCATGGTTCTCAATGTAGGTCAAAATGGGTTCTAAAGGCCAAATTGAAGGTTCTAAACCCTAAAGATTATTTTTCTATGAATTTTAGAGGGTTTATTCTATTTTTATTTTGCCTCGAACCTTGTGAATTGAAGTGGGTTGTTTTAGGGTTACAGATTATCATTTGGTTCCTTGGAAGTGCTGTAGCCCTTGCTAGATCATCTCATCCCACTTTTATTCTTATTAAGCTGTTTTGACCTGTGTTTGGTCCCTGAATTACCCTGCATGCAGTTTATACTGGTAAAATTGCACTTTTACCCCTTATGACTGGTTTTCTTCTCAAACTCAGAATTCTCTGAGTTAAGCCTTTCCTTGAGATATGTAGGAGCTTTTATCCTTTGTATTGGGTCAAAATGAGCTAGTTATGGCTCATGATGAGGTTCTCATCAGCGTGCCAGTTGGACGCAATCTCAACCGTTGGATCTTGATCCAACGGTGGAGATTCGTGGGTGATAGCATCTTCAGAAGTTGAGGGCGGTTGGTTGGGCGGTCGAGATGGGGCCACGTGGCACCGTCTTGGCCGTCCATCTTCTAGATGATGTAGATGGTGCCACGGTTGTTGGATTGAGTCGATTTTCACGCTGGTAGGCTGCAATCGTCGATCCAAATCCATCCGTGTGGTCGGATTTGTCGTTTGAAGTGCAGATTCACACCATCTTGGCCCTTGATCTTCTAGGGTTCCTCGATCTCTATATGATGCTACAAATGTCTTATTAGGGTAATCTTGGAGTCGTTGAACTCCAATCGTCGCCCTGATCACATCTGTATGGTTGGATCTTTGATCCGAGGTCCCGATAAAAAGTTTGCCCTGCCCATGAACATAAAAGGAGACAATTAACCTCCATTTTATTCAAAGTAGTCTAAATGCAAGATGTTGCATGTTATGCAATATTTATAGTATGCAATGCAATTCTATGCTTAAGAACATACATAAGTAGACTTCTTAAGTAGTGTAAACATGTTTACATCAAACCCCCATGCCTATCTTTTGCTAGTCCCTAGCAAAAGCTACATGCTATTTATAAAGGAATCAGATTGGATTATTTGGGCATGAGTTATTTTCAATCATTAAGAAAATGTTTACTTAGGATCTGAACTTTCATAGATGCAACAGTGCCTGGGTATCTGCCAAAATGCAAATCGCCTCAAGCCCTAGCCTTATTCAAAGAAAAATTTCTTTTCTCTTTTTCTTCTTTTCTAATTTTTTTTGGATTTTCGAGTTGTAGGGTTTAAGAGTGGCTTTCTACGGCCATTCAACTCACCCAAGATTTGATGAGAACCCTAAGTTCTAAGCATCTTATTGTGAATGTGATAGACTCGTTGACGTGCAGTAAAAACGGACTTCGGATTTCTACGCCTCTAGGTGACCTTAAAAGGAGAATTCTACCTAAAGGTGTATCATTACAACCGGTAGCTTTCTCCCTACTTTTATTTTTATAGGGTCAACACAAGGGTGAATACAGTGTATATCTCCCCAGTTTATTCTACTTCTCCACTTCTTCCTAAGTGTTTTGGGAATTTTCAGTGCATTTATTGAGCTGGGTTCTGGACAACCGGTCGATGAGCTGTTACCACTGACAACTTGCCAGCCATACTAGTGTAGCGAAGTGTGGCTTATTTCTTTTCTTTTTTTTCTTTTTTGCTTTGCTTTTCTTTTTTTCTTTTTTTTTTACTTTCTTTTCTCTTTTTTTAAATAAGTGGCTTCCCTGGTCTAAGATTTACATAGAGACAACAAAAATAGAAAGGTCCTATTACTGGGCTCTAGCCAACCTGCCAATGGGTTGTTACCCACAATGACTTGCTAGCCATATCACCCTAGAAGGTTCATTAGCTACCCAATTTCCATTAGAATCGTCGAACAACGAGTCAGTGACAAGTGTGTAGAAGCTTAAACCTCAAAATTCCCTCAAATCAGAGGATGGGTTGATAAGTCATGTACTTATCACCCAAACTTATTTACTCCAATTAAAATAGAATTCAGGTTGGGGAGGACTCGAAAAAAAAATCCACATTTTAGTGGATACATGGGCTAATTAAGTCCAAAGACCTGAAGGGTCTTTGTGTTCAGATTATAATGTAGTATTTCCTAAGATTGAAAATTTTCTTAAACCCAAGTTCTCTTTCCTAATTCCACAATTTTTTTTTAATAAAAGAAAATGAAACAAATCTATGGAGCTGACGAATAAATTTAGAGATGAATATCCACCCCCTCATACCTATCTAATACAATGTCCACATTGTATTAAAAAGACATAAAACAGAGTGGAATAGAGTAGAAAGCACCTGAATTGCATGAATATCAGGTCCGCTCTGAGATAAAAACTAAAAAGAACTGTATACGTGCTGAATTTAGTGCCTTCAGCTAGGCACACTATACAAAGAAGAGAAATAAAGAATTCACAGGTGCAGGTCAGAATCAAAATAAAAAGAAGAAACCTCTGACTTGCCAGCAGAGGTCCACAGATGTGGACCTGATTGTGGTGCAGACCCATACCCCATAATCGAGAATATCTAACTTTCTGGATAAAAATTACCCAAAACCTAAAATCAGTATGCACGCGGGGTCGGGCCTGCAATTTGTGAGGATGCAACCCAAGACCAAAGAGTCGGGTTACAAAGAATTCGAAAGGATAATCAATGAATGTGTACTTGGGTTGGACATCCTCAGAACAAATGTCGTAAGGGTCTTGATTTAATGGTTTCAACTTAATTGGAACCCTTCGACTCAGTCTTCTATTTCCTCAGAATTTGCCTCCCAAATCAAAATTTCCCAACTCCTATCCTCCTCATTCAGAATGTGAAATTCTGGGACCTCCTGCATATTAATCACCCCATCTGAAATTTCCAAGTCTAAAAGATGTGGCTGAATCAGAATTGACTTGGGTCTAGTTATCTCAAAAGTAGAATCATCGATAAGCTCAATGGGGTGTAACTAACAATCAGGGCATTGGATTGAATCCTCCAGAAAATGCGATTCTGGATCCGTAATGTGAGCCCCAATAAGATCAGTTTCCTCAGTTATTGGGCTATCAAATGATTTATCAAATTCCTCAGGCCCAATCGTCTCACAGAAATCATATTCTGTAAACTCGCATGAGACATCACAAATTGAATCTTCACCATCAGAATCAAAGAAATCAAGATCCGTATTAATGTATGTCCCAAAATCATTTGTTACTTTCTGATCCATGGAGACATACGTTTCCTCGTACCCTGGCTTAATGATCTCAGGTGAAGAAATCAGATCATCCTTAATTGGTTGTTCTAATTCAGTCTGGTCAGCCACGTAACACGTGTTCCCCCCAACAAGTGCCTGAGTGGGTTTTGACATTGGCTCTCCTGAAGGAAGTTCATCTTGGGAATCATCCCACGATTGAACTAAAGCAACCATAAATCTCATCCTCAATTTCACTAACTTCCCAAGTAGAAACTCACCTGGGTTCTTATCCTTAACATCCTAGAGCCAATCCAACAAATACTTGTTCAAATCATCAATCATTTCAATCAGGGGCTCCAATCTTTCAATGTAAGGTATTGGCTGAACTTCTAAAGATTGTATGAAATTCCTCAAGTTAGCCAGAACCTTATCTTGAACCTGGTTAACCTGAACCAAATGACTTGGTTCTGGTTGGGCGGGTTTAGGATCAGTGCAGAGGAGTTAATGAATTGAGATTCGTTATACCCTTCCTGATAATAGGTCATTTCGGATTGTTCAAAAGGTGGTGATGACCTAAAGGCAATGTAATCAGAAGATGGGTAAGGATCGGTGTATCCTTCTTCATTGTAGATCGAATTAGGTTGTCCATGAAAGGGTGACGATCTATAATCGATGTGGATCTGAGAAGGATAGAAATCACAATCATAGTGTTTAGGGTTAGACCGTAAACATGGAGGTCCAGAATTGTATCCCCAATTTGAATTATCCCAACTATTTGATGGTTGATTACAGTACGAGTCGAGATAATCGTCATGTTGAGGATAACTTAAAACAGGAGGGAAAGAGTGGGAATGCGTGCAATATGTGGAAGGATTCATGAGAGATGGGAGGAAGAAAAGTGCCCTGCAATACAAGCAATCAAACCTGTCCTTAAGTGGGCTAGCCTAAAGACCTACAGACTCCCAAAACCCATCTTGAGATAGAGAAACGATTTGATTTGCTTCTGTCTGTTCAATCCAACCAGTTAGAAGGAGGGACTGGGGAGAAGGTTCTTCCTTTGGCTTGCGCCTCTGGTTCCTAGTGTACCCCCCAGCTGCGATCGTTTGATTCTGCTCCCCTAGCTAGACATCAGATTGAATAGTAGAAATAGACTAATCGAAAATAATCTCATTTTGGGCTCTGAAGAGCGAGTCGAATCCTTAAGGCCAACATCTACTTTGTTTTATTTAGGGCTAGGCTTGAATGTGCTTTGGAATGTGATGGGCCCTTTATCTGGGTTGTGCCCTTAATGATTGATTGATGTGTGTGTGCCTGCACAACCAGTGGTTTTCAAGCAAGATTACTTTTGATGCGGTGAATTTTAGGGTTCAAATCTTGCTTAGTAGCTTTTAGGATTCAACTTTAGGTGTTTTCATACAAGTTTTGTTGGCACACCAGGTTTTGAAAGCACAGGTGAGGGTGTTTTCCTTTAAAACTTAAAAGAATGTGGGGTGCCTGGTAAATTCCTAAGTGTTGAACCTAATTGGTAGCTACTTGATGAGTTGATTTTAATTGAAGTGGTGCGGCCCAATCAACTCAAACAATCGGCCTGTTGCACCACTTAATTAGGCACACAAATGATTACCTAATCTGATTTCTACTCAATTATGTGTTTGGATGTGTGTACCGGCTCCTAAGATCGGTTTACCAACTGAGTTTGAAAATCAGATAAGTTGTGTACCTCTGTGAGATTTTTTTCTTTTAAATGTGGAGGTTGAGGCAAGTGTGGGTGTTAAACAAGCAAACAAAACTAACCTTAGAGTTTATAAGAACACCTAGGTTGATTGATGTTTGTGTTATTATGTGGTGAAATGAAAACTAATGGGTGGGAGGTGGGGGATAACTTACAGAACCTTCAACAGCACTTTACTCCAATCTACCACTTTTGCTCATCTCAAAAGAGTACCTGCAATCACAATAAGAAAGGAGAGAAGTGAGGTAAATAATTCATAAGTTGGAAAACGTGAAAAGAAATCAAATAGCATTGCCTCCCAGGCAACGGCGCCAAAATGTTGAACGCTACAAGTTGCTAAGCTAATATGTTTGGTTTTGAAAAACCTGTCATCGTAGTATGAAAGCGAAGAACTCGTGTTCAACAAATAAAATTTATACCGGAATTGAAATCCTGGGTCGAACTCAGGGAGGCAGATGTTTGATTTAAAAATATGCATTTGTTTTATTTATCACGAAGTAAATTAATTGACTAGAAACTATCTATCTATTTACACTAAATAGAAGAGAAAGAGAGAGAGAAAGAATATTACAAGCAAAAATCAAAAAGAGATGTAGAATGAACATGAAATTCATTAACAACGAGATTGTTCATTACACTATTCATTATGACTAGAAAGCGGGAAAATGATTACACCAAAAAGTAGTAAATCTACTCTAGAAAGTAGTAAAAAGAATAGGGAGAGAGATATCCTCCTCGACGGTCGCTTGGAGGACGAGCAGGACGGGACGATGCCTGGAAGATGGGGAACGGAGCAGGACGAAGCGAGAAGAACGGGAACGAAGTAGCACATCATCGTTGTCGTGGGATCCGCTTCCGAAAGTGAGACGAAAATTTGACTTTATCTTGCGAGAAGCATCCTAGGTGTGGGACAAGCTTCTCTTGAGCTTTGGAGAGGGAGAGAAGAGAAGGAAGGGGATGATAATTTCATGTGGAGGGGGTCTGCTTTTCTAGTTGCAAGGAGTGAGGGCAATTTGGTCATTTAAATCTCAAAACATTAAATAAGGGGTCTTTAGGATGGATAAAACCGTCGCTAAAGCCCCATCGTGGGCAACATGTGGCGGAGTGCGTGCGCTCGCTCACCTCCTCTATGCTCAACGCCCGCTCATGTTCAGCAGACCCTAGCCGTTCGATCTCACATCCGATCGTGAGATTGGATGGCTTATCTCGAGCCTCGCAGCGCCTTTGCATCGCATGCACCGCGTCTAATCTCGAGTGAGGTGCGAGTGTGTGATAGTGCGTGGGCACTATTGGGCGCTCATGACCGCTCGATCTCGATCCGATGCTCCTCGCGCCTGCTCGCCCACTCGCCGCGATTCGAACGCGCGCCTCACCTTCTCGTGAGCGCATTCACCTATTGTGCTACAGTGGCTCTTGTGTTGCGAAGACGAATTCATGCACACGCGATCAGGACCGTTGGATTGAGATCCAACGGTCAAGGCAGCTCCTTCAGGTGTGGCTTCAAAGGATGGGCGTGCCGGTTGGGCACAATCTCAATCGTTGGATCTTGATCCAACGGCAGAGATTTACGGGTGATAACATCTTCATTAGTTGAGGGCGGTTGGTTGGGTGGCCGAGATGGCGCCACGTGGCACCATCTTGGCTGTCCATCTTCTAGATGATGTAGATGGCGCCACGGTTGTTGGATTGGGTCGATTTTTGCAATATTAGGCTGCGATCGTCGATCCAAATCCATCCATGTGGTCAGATTTGTTGTTGGAAGTGTGGATTCACACCATCTTGGCCTTTGATCTTCTAGGGTTCCCCAGTCTCTATCTGATGCTACAAATGTCTAATTAGGATGATCTTGGAGTTGTTGAACTCCAATCGTCGCCTTGATCACATCTGTATGGTTGGATCTTTGATTCGAGGCCCCAGTAAAAAGTTTGCCCTATCCATGAATATAAAAGGAGACAATTAACCTCCATTTTATTAAAAGTAATCTAAATGCAAAATGATGCATGTTATGCAATATCTATAGTATGCAATGCAATTCTATGCTTAAGAACATGCATAAATAGACATCTTAAGTAGTGTAAACATGTTTACGTCATTGCAATATAGCTGAAATAGTGTTCAACAAATACAATTTTTATTACTCGAATGAGTTCCGAGGTCGAACACAGGGAGGAATATGGGAATTTAAAAATCAAGATTACAATTTAACTTGTAAAGTATTGCAATAAGAATGCTAAGTATCAATATGCCAAAAAGATGGGAGTAAAATGGAGATTTAGATCACCAAATACTACTACAAAATTAACTAAGGAACTCAATATATATGTATGAAATGAAAGCTCAAATCTACCATCTGATGGTAGGATCAGACGTATTAAATGTTCGATTCTACAATGCTTTCTTTGTTCCTTCCTTCTTTTTCTCCTTCTTTCTTTAGCTTTGCCTTTCTCTTCAACTTCACTTTCTCAGGTGCAGTTTCTTCTTCTTCTTTTTCTCTAAGCCTTCACCTCTTCTTCCTCTGTAACTCCTCTTCTTCGGCCCTTCTTCTTTTCTTTTTTAGAATTTTGCTAAGTGTTAGGGCCAAGCTTCTCAGGGCAAAACCCTCTCCCAACCCATGCAACTCTCCTCTCTTTTTCTCTTTAGGATCCACTCTCCCAGAGCCACAGGTAATCGAGTTATTGGATTCAGGTGCGTACCCAAGTCCAGGCTCACTGGCGTGCAGCAGTGAGCGAGGAGTGCAGGTCTAGGTGGGTTATTGGGTTAGCTAGGTCCGTGTGTACATGTCACGGACGAGGCCGGGTGAGCGGGTGAGAGGGACCTCACCCCTTAAGTGTTGAGGCGATAAGCCCTCAACACTTTTGTATCTTATATCACTACAGTCGCTCTGTAGTACACGATGTGGGACTATCCATCCCTGGCGTTCCGCATAGCAGGTCGTAGCAATTGCTTTGTTCAATTGCCATCCAAAGAGCAGTTAATGGTTCCAATCAGAAGTCCAGGGCTGATCCTGATGCAAGTTCGCAGTGCCTGGGACTTCACTTGGGGCTCACAATACCTAGAGCAAGGCTTTGAGCTTGTGTCGAAGCTTCGCCAATGGCGATGATAACCTACTGCCTATGAATAAAAAATAACGGCCATGTTAAAATGCTCAGGAGGCATTGCCAGATGACGATGAGTGCAACCGTGATGGTGCCGAGGCAATTGGTGGTGTGAGGAGGTTTGACGACCTTGGACGATTGGTGTGACGGTTGGTTTGTTCAGGAGATGGTTTGGGTGAGTAATGGAGTGAAATAAGAGAGGGATTTGGTTGGTGGAAGGACGGAGGAGCTTTTGAGGTAGGTGGCGAGGTTTGTGGTGAGGTGTAGCGGACGGAGAGCCTCGCCTAAGATGTTGATGGAGGTGGAGAAATCGAAGGTGAACGTCAGTGTCGAGGGGTTGTTTTTGGGGTTTTTGAGTATAAAACTAAACTAAAAGAGCTATGGAACTAATCTAGATATTCTAAGTGGACGAAAGGAGGGAGATTAGCACTGGCGTTGGTAGGCCGGTGCTAGGGAAGAAGGTACCCCGATGATGGGGATGGCGACAATGACGGAGGTAGAAGGCCTCCAGCTGGTACGGCCAAGAGCAGACGAGAGAGAGGAAGGCAAATCTGCCACTGGTTTTGTGGTCAGACGACGAGAGGAGTCGGAGGAAGTCGTCGGAGCTTGAGGTGCTTTTCGGCCAGTCAAGGAGGGAGGAAAGGAGGGTTACACAGCCCAAAGTCAAGTCTGAGGAGATCAAGAAGATCTGGCGGTTCTTTTATAGGGATCCAAAGGCAAGGAAAGCTTGGAAATCAAGCTTTCCAAGCTTAGAAACCCTCGTCGGAATTCGGGTGTTTCTTGATACCCAAATCTCTCATGCGTTTGCATGAGAGATTGGGAAAGATTCAGAGGACATGGACGGGTTCAGATTGGAGAGGATTTCTCAAGGAGTTTCCCTTCCAATTTTGGAAGGGATTCGCTAAGAGATCAACGGGAAATCTCCTATCAAAGATTGCTGGAGTAGGTTTCCTCCACGATAATGGTGGGGGGACCTAATTGTGAAGACGATGAGGAAGTTAGGGGCTGAATGCTAGGATTTTTGAAAGTTGGCAGTATAAATGTTACCAGACAGGACCATTTTGCAAACTTGATCAAGACAGGTTTATCATGGGTCCAAATTTTGGTACAAACCTAATTTGGACCTAAGGAATCCAATTGTGAAGTTGGATTTTAGTTTTGACCACATTTGGCTAGTTAATTTATGCAAAAACCTAAATTAAGGTAAATATCTTTCTGAAACTCCATTTTGGGTTAGGATGGGTTCTGACGGTCAAATTGAAGGTACTAAACCTTGAAGAATATTTCTCTATGATTTTTAGAGGGTTTAGGTGAATTTTATCCTGACCAGAACCTTGGTTAATTAAGTGGATCTATTTTTAGGGTTTCAAAAATTATTTAATTCTCGAAACATGTGCAAACCCTTTTCTGAATGATCTAACCCACTTGTTACCCTTTTAAGACCTTTTGACCCTTAATGAACACCTAGGAAAACCCATGGTTGCACTGCATTCAAGATTGGCTGGTAAAATTATAGTTTTAACCCTAGTTCCTTATTTTTCTTTTCATAATGAATATGCAATGACTTGTGACTCTATGGTGGTTATGTAGGAGCATTTATTGACTTAATTGGGTCAAAATGAGATAGCTATGGCTCTTGATGGTGTTCCCATCATACCCCCATGCCTAGCTTTTGCTAGTGCCTTAGCAAAATTTCAAGGTATTAACTTTGATTCTAGACCTTAAAATCCTTTGATGCTTAAAAACTTTGTTGTGTGCTTCCTTTTGTAGATTAGGTTAGAATGCCGATAGTAGGTCTAGAGGTTATCAAGTACCAACCAAGATCCGGACCTGACCAGCTCTAGCCTTGGTCTATCTCGAAGGTTTCTAAGGCTGACAGGAACTAACCTAAGGTTCGTTGAACTCTATGGTTAAAGCACCCATGCTTGTAACATGTTTTAGCCTCGGTTTAGTTTGCAGTGCATTTTTTTTAGAGAGAGATAAAGGAATTTTTCTTTATTTTTGGAGAGTTTTCTCTCTCTTCTCTTTTTATTTCTAGCTTCAGATTGACTTTACAACATGGTCTGTATTGGATTCCTAGTCCCCATCATCAATCCTCACAGGATCCTTGGAAATCGATGTTTTGAGATAGCACTGCCCATGATAACCTTCAGAACCCTAGCTTTCGAGATTTTGAGATAATCCCACTCATGGAGTTCTGTAGCTAAATTCAGACCCTAGCAATCGACATTTCGGGATAATGCTACCCATGGCATTTGAACCAGCATAGGGTGCTTACATGCCCCCGGTAGGATATGTAGATATCTTAGGAGATAAGCACCGAGGAGACGATATGTTATTGCGCATCTTCAAGGGGAATTTCCCACCTCTCCACACTGGAAACTCGTTAAAATCAACTTGTGTTCATTAGCCGCTCCTAATTTAGGTGACTTTTTCAGAACAAGTTAAACGCATTTGCTTGATTTTAATACTTAGGCGCACTGAAACAGATTGTGTGTGGATTGGGGTGCTTACGTTACCGAGTCCCGCAAACTGGAGGTTAGTTAACGAGGCTGAATAATCCTTAAGCCTTAGACCTAATACTTAATCTTCGCATTTTCCGCCAACCTCTTGAGGACTATCTAGATCTTAGTAGGACTTGAATTTTTAAGCCTAGGATTATAGCCCAAAAAGGCCTAAAATCAGCATTTCTACTAATCTCTTCTCAGTTTTATTACCACTTTTTTTTGCCTTTCTTTCCTTTGATATGGTCTAGAACTAAGTCAATTCATTAATCTTTTTCTAATGAATCCTTCTTTTTCTTTTCTTTTCAACTTGTGCTCTTTTTTGACATTTTTAACTCCACCCCTTTTTCTCCTCATGGTCTGATATGCTATCAAAATTTTCTCTCCTCTCATATTTTTGTCCTTTTCTAGAATTTTTTATTTTTTTTGGTATTTTAGGAATATGTGATTTTTTTGATGAAATCCTTTCTTGTGAAGTGATTTTCACGCTGTTTTGCACTTTACTATCCCCCCATGCCTAAGTTTTACAATGTCCTCATTGTAAACGGAGGGTGTGAAACAATTTTGGGTTCAGGAATTAGAATAGGATTATTGGGTAGGTGAATGGGTCAGGAATGACTGTTGCAGATGATTTCAAGCTCTGGCATGTGTACCAAAGGTGGGATTAACTATTCTAAAATCGAACTCAAGGTGCAATAGATGTGAAGTATAGAAGGATAATCAGAAGGATCTCAATTTATTTTGGAATGATGGGTTACCTCCCGTTAAGCGCTAAATTCAACGCCTTCAGCCGAATGGGAAATGGTATGGAAGAGTGGTCAGAACAAGCACCTTGATCAAAAGCCTAGTTAGTTTAATCAGGTGCTTGTCCAGATCAATAGGCTAATGATGCAGCCCAAACCCAATCAATCTAGTGGGTTGATAAATGTAGATCAAGAGATGTGAAACTGACCATATACTTTGGAACTCGAAAGGGTGTGGAAGTGTATAGTTAGGGTTTAACTGAGTCGAATCAGCTTGATCAAAGTAAGGATCCTTAAATGAAAAAGAATCAGTGAAGGATGTAGGAACCCTATAGCAATGATCAGAGAAGGATGGGGCATGATTTGTAGTCTGATCGATGTTGAAACCTGATAAAAATGTGGAGGAGAATCATTTGCAACTGGCTCATTAAGAGGGAAATCAGAATAGAAATTGAGCCTGGTTGCGGGTCGGGGCTGAGATCGGGTTTGAATAGGTTCTGTATATGTAGAGGAGGTGGCATTAATAAGAATTGTGTATGAGGGCTCTTCTAGTGAGGGTTCAAAGGTGGGTTCATTTAGGGAGTCTCATAGTAGCCATCAAACTCAAAGGTAAATGCCTGAAGAGTGTTTATAGGAATTAAGAAAGTCTGAGTCAAGAAAAGATTCGAATTCTAGGTTGTAGTCACTCTCGGCACTTTTTGTTTCTAATTCCTGAGGATTGAAAAGAAATGATTCCATCTTAATCGAACCTGATTTTGAATCAGTGATCTTGGGATTAGGGACCTCAGAGTCAAAGTCGAAGAATGGATCATGTATGCGATAGTCGTTAGGAAACAATGGTTCTCCAAAATCATAGTAAGGTTCGAAATCGTCAGAGAATTTGTGAGAATCAAGTTCTAAATTTGATTCAAGATTAGAGGTTCCACCACAAAATAAATCACAAGATGTAGACTCAGCAACCTGACTTGGGTCTAGCCTATACTTAGATTCCAAGCTCAAAATGGTGTCCTTATTAGGTCTAGGCTTGAGTTTTATGCTTGTAGGAAGACCTAATCAAAACCCAACTCTTTCAACTCCTCGATTTCTGTATTGCAGATCGGTGTGACTTCCGAAAAATCAATGTGTATTTCTGAGGATGTTGGAGAGGTACATTCATCAAATAAAGGCCTAGAATCATAATCCAAATTCAAACTTTGATTTTCGTCACACGAGGCCTTGTGATTATCCTAGGAAGGTTTAGATCCCGATTCTAGGCTAAGTGTATGTGTTAAATCACTTGAATCTAGGTTGAGCTCTCCAGGGATGTCAGAATTGCCCTTGGGGGTCACCTTATCATACTAAAGGGTGGGATTTACACCCTCAAGAGGTTCTGATTCAATCTCATGATCACAGGAGTCTATGAATTCTATGCTTGGCAAACCAGGGTTTTGGTTTTCTAGGGTTTGTTCAAAATCGTGTTCTACAACTGGGACCTCCCAACCTGTTTCAAGATTAGGAATGATAATTTGTATATTAGGTTGATCATATTCCTTTTGGACTGGAGGTCCACAACAACCTTAATTCTCGAACCCAGGAATTGGACAATCAGATAGATCCTTAGTATTGTTCCCAAATGTTTTACTGCATGTTTGGGGAATGTACAGGTATTTTTGATCGATTATCTGCTTTAATAATTTTATCATCTCCTCCCATTTTTCAAGATCATCTTGGTGTCTTTCCTAAAATATAGGATTTGTCGTGCATTGGAGGTATTCAAAGTTATGTAATTTTTCTAACTCAATGTATCCTATCATGAGAACATCCCAGGTGGATCCATTTATTACTTGTGTTATAATTACTTGGGCACAGTTTATGATGACAGTGGTTGTTATCGATATATTACCTGAATATCTTCAATTGGTTTTGAGGTTTTGTCATCAATCTCATAAAATCTAAGGGTATCCTCAACCATTCTATCTTTCATGGATCTTTGAGAATCAGGTTTTTTAAATGGTTTCCCTAAGTAGCCAGCTGCATTTTTGAATCAGATGGTGGAATCAAGATGTAGAATCAAAATTCAAGTTTAGATCGAAATTGATTAGATCTGAAAAAGATTCCTAAGAAAATCTGTGTGTGTGCTCTAAATAGAAGGGATGATGATATTGACCCAATCAAGGCATCCAAAGATTTTGGATGACTATAGAGGTTTGAGGCAGATGATACCCCTTAGTCAAAAAGCCATCCACCTGAGAATTATCTAGGCAGCTAGAGAGGGAGAGTCCCACAAAGACCACTACTTGGTAGAGCGTCCCCACGGGTTACAGGGTTTCCCCCACCCGACCTCTCTTGTCATTGATGTTTCAGGTAGACCAGAATGGGGACTTGACCTCTTATGTTTACCAGTTTTAATTAAGAGCAAGGGTGCTTAGAATTTCAGTTGAACTTTTAAGATGTATTGAGTGCAAAAGTGACCTAATTTAAAGATTGGTTGACCCAAAAAGGTGGGTCAACTTCACCTATTTGTCCTCTTGAGAAGTTTAGGTCCCTCTTTTAAGATTCAAGTGAGATTAAGAGCCTGATTTTTAGGGTTTGCTTGAATAGATCAATTCAACCAAGGCTTAGGCACACATTGTTTGGGAAAGATCAATTCTTGATTATGTAAGTGTGTCACTAAAACCCTAACTTGGAATCCTTACTTGGCTCTTGTTTTTGTCCAATTTAGTTTGTAAAATGTGGTATCCAGGGCTCAAACAAGAATGTGATAGCCCTAGTTACCTTAAGTGGGTGCACAAATCAGATTTTGTCGTTTAAATCAAATCAGGCAACTTGATGAATTATCTAAGAATGGAAAGCAAGTAGCCCTAATTGATTTTCTTCCATTTAACCTTTTTAGAATCAAGGGCTTAAGAGAGAGAGTAATTAGCTTACCTGCCCCCAGCATGTTTGATGTGCGGCTGAACTTTCTTCAATGAATCCCTCCTGAAATAACAACAAAGAGATAAAGCAAGTTAGTACCAAATCAGGAATTGCAATCAAGAGTTCTAAATTACCCGTTGCTCCCTGGCAACGGCGCTAAAATGTTATCGTGCTAAATTGGTGTTTTAAATAGTGTCGTGTTGCAGTATAGTGGAAATAGCATTCAAACAAATACAATTTTTATTACTTGAATAAATTCCGAGGTCGAACACAGGGAGAAATATGGGAATTTAAAAATCAAAATTACAATTTAACTTGTAAAGTATTGCAATAAGAATTCCAAGTATCAATATACCAGAAAGATGGGAGAAAAATGGTGATTTAGATTACCAAATACTCCTACAATATTAACTAAGGAACTCAATGTATATGTATGAAATGAAAGCTCAAATCTGTCATCTGATGGTAGGATCAGATGTCTTAAACGTTTGATTCTATAGTGCTTTCTTTATTCCTTCCTTCTTCTTCCTTTTCTCCTTCCTTCTCTGGCTTTGTCTTTCTCTTTAGCTTCTTCTCTTTCTCAACTGCGGTTTCTTCTTCTTTTCCTCCAAGCCTTCACCTCTTCTTGCTTTGTAACTCCTCTTCTTTGGCCCTTCTTTTCTTTTCCAGAATTTCGCTAAGTGTCAGGGCCAAGCTTCTCAGGGAAAAACCCTCCCCCAACCCTCTCAACTCTCCTTCTCTCTTTCTCTCTTTAGGATCCGCTCTCCCAGAACCATAGGTAATCGGGTTATCAGATTCAGGCGCGTACCTGGGTCCAAGCTCACCGGCGTGTAGTAGTGAGTGAGGAGTGTAGGTCTAGGCAAGTTATCGGGTCAACCAGGTCTGCATGTACGTGTCACGGATGAGGCCAGGTGAGTGGGTGAGAGGGACCTTACCCTTTAAGTGTTGAGGGGATAAGCCCTCAACACTTTTGCATCTTATATCACTGTAGTCGCTTCGTAGTCCACGATGTGGGACTATCCATCCCTGGCATTTCGCATAGCAGGTCGCAGCAATTGCTTCGTTCAATTGCCATCTAAGGAGTAGTTAATGGTTCCAATCGAAAGTCCAGGGTTGATTCTGATGCAAGTCCGTAGTGCCTGGGACTTCACTTGGGGCTCACAGTACCTGGAGTAAGGCTTTAAGCTTGCGTCGAAGCTTCACCAATGGCGATGATAACCTACCACTCGTGAATCAGAAATAAGGCCTTTCGACCATGTTAAAACACTCAGGAGGCGTCACCAGACAACGACGAGTGCAACCGTGATGGTGCCAAGGAGATTGGTGTTGTGAGGAGGTCTGAGGACCTCAAACTATTGGTGCGACGGAGGGTTTGTTCAGGAGATGGTTTGGGTGAGTGATGGAGCGAAATAAGAGAGGGATTTGGTTGGTGGAAGACGGTGGAGCTTTTGATGTTGGTGGCAAGGTTTGTGGTGTGGTGTAGTGGACGGAGAACCTCGCCGGAGATGTTGACTGAGGTGGAGAAGACGAAGGTGAACATCGATGTCGAGGGGTTTTTTTGGTGTTTTTCAGTATAAAACTAAACTAAAAGAGCTACAGAACTAATCTTTCTATTCTAGGTGGATGAAAGGAGGGAGATCAGCACCGGCATTGGTAGGCCGACGCTGGAGAAGAAGGTACTCGGGTGATGGGGACGGCGACAATGACGGAGGTAGAAGGGCTCCTGCTAGTATTACCAAGAGAGGATGAGAAAGAGGAAGGAAAATCTGCAGCTGGTTTTGTGGTCAGACGACGAATGGAGTCGAAGGAAGTTGTCCGAGCTTGAGGAGCTTTTTGGTTGGTCAAGGAGGGAGGAAAGAAGGGTTACATGGCCCGAAGTCAAGTCTGAGGAGATTGGGAAGATCTGACGGTTCTTTTATAGGGATCTAGACGCAAGGAAAGCTTGGAAATCAAGCTTTCCAAGCTTGGAAACCCTCAATGGAATTGGGGTGTTTTTGATAAAGATTCGGAGTACATGGACAGGTTCAGATTGGATAGGATTTCTCAAGGAGTTTCCCTTCCAATTTTGGAAGGGATTTGCTAAGAGATCAAGGAGAAATCTCCTGTGAAAGATCGCTGGAGTAGGTTTCCTCTGTGATAATAGCGAGGGGACCTAATTTTGAAGACGACGAGGAAGTTAGGGGGCTGAATGCAAGGATTTTTTAAAGTTGGGGATATAAATGTAATCAGATAGGACCATTTTGCAAACTAGGTCAAGAAAAGCTTATCTTGGGTCCAAATTTTGGTACAAACCTAATTTGGACCTAAGGAATCTAATGGTGAAGTTGGATTTTGGTTTTGACTACGTTTGGTAGGGTAATTTATGTAAAAACCCAAATTAGGGCAAATATCTGTCTAAGACTCCATTTTGGGCCAAGATGGGTTTTGGCGGTCAAATTGATGGGACTAAACCCTAAGGAATATTTTTCTATAATTTTTAGAGGGTTTAGGTGAATTTTATCCTGACCATAACCTTGGTAAATTAGATGGATCTATTTTTAGGATTTCAAAAGTCATTTAATTCTCAAAACATGTGTAAATCCTTTTCTGATTGATCAAACCCACTTGTTACCTTTTTAGGACCTTTTGACACTTAATGAACCCCTAGGAAAACCATGGTTGCACTACACTCAAGATGAGCTAGCAAAATTGTAGTTTTAACCCTAGTTCTTTATTTTTCTTTTCATAATAATAAGCAATGACTTGTGACTCTCTGGCGGTTATGTAGGAGCATTTATTGACTTAATTGAGTCGAAATGAGCTAGTTATGGCTCATGATGGTGTTCCCATCAGAGCCTCTACATAAGCTCACTCTAGGCATGTGGAGGCCTAGTGTAATTAGGGATAGGGAGTGAAAAATGTTAAACAAGAATTCTATAAGACTATGCAACAAAAAGATTAAAGAAGGCAACTTTGATTGAAAGAGCGAGTGTTTTACAAAAATCCTAGTAGATGAATGCCTCTACTACTAGATAATTGCAACAAATAAAATAAAACACAAGTCCTCCTGATTTGTTGGTGAAGAGGGGAAGCTCCTTGCTCCAAGTTTAGTGACTCTTATGCTTGAAAAGGGCTCTTCCTTGATGTCCTCCAAAGGCAAACCCTAGATGGGCATGCCTTCTCCTTCCTAGAGTGGATGGCTCCCACTCCAAGAACTCCTCCTTAAGGTGGAGTGGACCACCTTTGATTCTTCCTCCAAGGGTGGTAGTGTACCATCCTCAAATCCTCCTCTTCCTAGGGTAGGCATGTACCCTAGGTTGTCTTCTAATGCCCGGCTTCCTCCCTTGGCTGGTGATGTAAATATGTTTATATTACATAAGATATCTATTTATGCATGTTCTTAAGCATAGAATTTCATTACATACTATAAATATTGCATAGCATGCATCATCTTATATTTAGATTAGTTTGAATAAAATGAAGGTTAATTGTCTCTTTTTATGTTTAGGGATAGGGCAAATTTTTATTGAGGCCTCAGATCGAAGATCCAACTGCACAGATTCGATCAAGGCAACGATTAGAGTTCAACGGCTCCAAGATTGCCCTAATCTGACATCTGTAGCATCAGATATAGATCGAGGAACCCTAGAAAATCAAGGGACAAGATGGTGTGAATTCACACTTCAGATGACAAATCCAACCACACGGATGGATTCAGATCGATGATTGTAGCCTAACGGTGCGAAAATTGACTCAATCAGACACCCATGGTACCATCTACATCATCTAGAAGATGGACGACCAAGATGGCACCACGTGGTGCCATCTCGGCCGCCAATCGGTCGCCCTCAACTTCTGAAGCTGCTAGCACCCACGCATATTCGCCGTTGGATCAAGATCCAACGACTGAGAATGGATCCCAACCGGCGCTCTCAAACTCTAAAGGATCACTTGGAGACGAAGCCCTAACCGTTGGATCTTAATCCAACGGTCCTGATCACGCACATAGATATTGCTCCACCCGCCCATGCATGTGCGTAGCGCAGTGAATAGAGTGTTCGCTCATGGATGGGCACAGGTTCAGGCTGCGAGGAGAAGGCGAGGGGAGCACCGGCGAGCGGGCATAATGATAGCTTGATCGCGTTCGAGCAGCTATGAGTGCCCAATAGTACCCACGCGCTATTGCACGCTCATGCGAACGTGGGATTTCATGCAAGCGTTGCGACTTGAGCAGGTGTAGTGAGGATGCATCTCAGTCGTTCGATCTCACGATCGAACAATTTAGATTTCAAGATCATGGGAGAGCGTTGCACCTTGAGGAGATGAGCGGGCGCACGTGCCGCTCCCACTACGCCCACATTCAGACCTTTAGCGATGAATTTATTCGTCAGTAAAGGTTCTGAATTAATGATTTCCAATTTAAAAAGACCAAATTGCCCTCACTCACAACTATAAAAGGAGACCCCCTCCATATGGAATTCTCATCCCTTCCTTCTCTTCTCTCCCTCTCCAAAGCTCAAGAGAAGCTTGTCTCACACCCGGGATGCTCCTTGAGAGATAAAGTCAAATTTTCACCCTCATTTCAGAAGCGGGTCCCGTGATGACGATGATGTGTTGCCCCGTTCTCATTCCTCCTGCCTTGACCTCCTTCTTCCCGCTCTGTCCTCCATTTTCCTGGAGGCATCTCGTCCAGCTCGTCCTCCAAGCGATCGTCGAGGAGGATAACTTCTCTCTTCCATTCCTCTTTTTAGCTTTCTAGAGTAGAATTTTCCTTCTTTCTAGTGTAATAGATTTCCCGCTTTCTAGTGTAATTCTTCTCTGGTTTTATTGTATAAACATTTTGAAATATTAAGTGCATGTTTTCTCTCTCTCTCTCTCTCTCATTTATTCTGATTGTTAATATTGCTTCATTGTCACTTCGCTTTTCAACAAAAACTCTAAAAAAAATATAATTGCGAATACAGATTGACATAACATCCCTGGGTTCGACCCAGGATTTCTATTCCAATATAAATTTTATTTGTTGAACACGAGTTCTTCACTTTCAAACTACGACGACAGGTTTTTCAAAACCAAACACGATGGCATAGTAACTCGTAGCTTCAACATTTTGGCACCGTTGCCGGGTAGGCAACGATTTCCGATCTTCTTTTCGCATTTCATGCACTTTATTATCTTCTAACTTGCTTTCTCTTGTGTCAATTGTTTTGCAGAGACCTCCATCAGGGAATCATCAAGTGGTAGATCGGAGTAAAGTGCAGTTGAAGACAACTATAAGTGCTCCCCATTCTTCTCCCCTCCATATATTTCATTTGTCACATTAAATCCAAATTCCAATTAACCTAGGTGTTTGCATAAATCCTAGGAATAGTTTGGTTGTTTGGATTCTCACTCACATTCATTCCACCCTCATTTATAAATAAAAAATAAAAAGATAATCTTGTGGGGTAATTTTCAGCAAACACACAACGTACACCCACATTCAAGGCACTTAACCTAATTGATTTGTTTCTACTCAACTGAGTTTTGATCTATGGAACTAGTACACACAAAGCAACACATAAAAGAGTAGAAATCATTCTAGGTTAACTATCTCTGTGTGCCTAACTTAGTGGTGCATTTGTGGCTAGTTGTTTGAGTTGTTTGGGCCGCATCACTCTACCAAAAATTAACTCATCAAGTAGCTCCTCCTTAGGGTTTTTAATCTAGGTCTATTCCAGGCATTCCACTTTATTTCTAGTTTTAGAGGAAAGCAATCTTCACCCATGTTTGACAACCTAGTTTGCCTCAAAACTTGATTAAAATCAACCAAATTTTAAACCCTAAAAGCTACTTAAGCAAGATTTGAACATTAAAATCCACACATCACAAATAATCTTGCTTGAAAACCCTAGTTGTGCATGCACTTACACAATTCTCAATCAATCATTAAGGGCACAACTCATTTTAAGGGCCCATCACATTCCATAAGCACTACAATCCCAGGCCTTAATAAAATTGAGTAGACGTTGGCCTTAAGGACTGATTTGCTCTTCAGGGCTTAGCCTGAGATTATCTTTGATTAACCTACTTGTACTAATTAATCTGTTGTCTAGCTAGGGGAGTAGCATCAAACGACCGTGGCTAGGGGGTACACTAGGAACCGAAGGCAAAAGCCAAAGGAAGAACCTTCTCCCCAGTCCCTCCTTCTAACTGGTTGGATTGAGCAGATGCAAGTAAAGTAAATCATTTGCAATCTTAAGGCAGGTTTTGGGAGTCTGTAGATCCTTAGGCTATCCGACTTAAGGACAGCCTTGTTTTGTTGTGCTGTAGGGTCCCTATCCCCAGTCCTTCCAACCTTCTCCTAGTTTATGCTGGGAAGATGGTCATTGAATCCCTAATTGGAAGGAGCACTAGAGTATTTTAGGAGGCACAAATTGGATTTTGGTCAAATTTATCCCATGGCCGACCAACGACCTCCTCTACCTGGGGATCCCCAAGAGGAATTCCGAAGGTAGCTGGAACAAACGCAGAGAATGCAGGGCGCTCAACCCTTGAAGGTTTTTTATGATCCTTCAAATTACGGGGAACGTCCCGGCATCCAGATTCCAGCCGGAGACGTAGAAATCAAGCCCCAGGTGTTAAGCCTGATCAAACATTATCATGGTCTTGGCTCTGAAGATCCGTTTTAGCATTTGAAGGACTTGAGCACTTTGGTCCATACCACTAAGGCACGAAACATGAATGAGGAGCAAATGATCATGAGGCTCTTCCCCCACTCTCTTAGGGATAAGGCCGCGCATTGGTACTGGACAATATGAAGACCAATTGCAACTTGGAATGAGTTGAAATCGGCCTTTCTAAAGAAATTCTTCCCAGTCGAACGTACCAATGCCTTAAGATGGGCAATCACGACCTTTACCTAGCGGCCGGGGGAGCAGTTTCATGTGGCCTGGGAGCGATTCCAGGACCTATTGCGGAGGTGTCCATACCACGAGGTGTCGAAATGGCAACTCGTGCAGATCTTCTATCATGGGTTGATTGAGCAACTCAGAAATCATGTGGATGCTTCTTGTGGAGGCAATTTCCTCAATAAAGATGCAGATAGTGCACATGACTTGTTTGAGGAAATGCACGAGAATTCAATCCATCATGCGTCCATGGGTACTTTTAACCAGTCCCAGCAGCCCAGATCAAATGTCAACGAAGTCCATGACTCTCATTCATTTGATATGGAATTGATTTGTAGCAAACTTGACAAGGTGGACTTGGTTGCTAAGAGAATGGAAGAGTCGATGGCTGGAAATTCTTTGAACAACTCTCAATCCACTCAATCCCAAAATTTGGGATTCCATTCTTCGTGAGCTCCTTCTGGACGAGAGTTCATGAATCAACTCGATGCGGTTCAACCTGTGAGTCAGCATTTTCCACAACCTCATGGGTTCCAAACTGCGGCCTTTGATCCCAGTTTTTCTGATCCTTCCCTTTCTTTCTCTCCATCCTCACCCTATGAGGATGTCTATGCTGTGTAGGAGAATATTAGATCCAACCCCTACTCTAATGCTTATAATCCAGGTTGGAGAAACCACCCTAACTTCTCTTGGAAAAACCCGGGGCAACAGACCCAATTCTAACCTGGCAACTATGCTCCGCAATGACCAATGGGTCAAGGTCATGTGTATACTCAGTTGCCACCAAATCAGGTCAATCAGCCAGCTTGGAATGCCCGTCAACCCGTAGGGCAGGCTGATTTGAACCAATAAATGGTAGATATGCAAGGATCCATGCTCTAGCTCATACAGCAAATGAAAACCTCGCTGGACAACTTGCAGACCGGGCTCATTGCTAACTCTCATCAACCCAAATCTCTACCATCCCAACCCATACCCAACCCGTGAAATATTCTGAATCTGGGAAATCAAGCCCATGGGTACGAAAATCAAAGGGACCCACATGCACATGCTCAGGTGGTTGAGTAGGGTCCCTCCTCCTCTTCTTCTTCTTCTACAAATCAACAATTCCTGGTTAATCAAGCCCCTCCAATCTTTCCTAACCCTCCCCAAGACCCAAACTCTTATGCATCTGCAAATTCTGTCACCTTGAGGAGTGGTAAGCAGACTCAAGATCCACAACCACACTGTTCTGATCTACTTAATCCTGAAGAACCTGAGGAGAGAGAGGAGAATTCTAGAGAAGAAATCAAGGCTCAGGAACCTTATTCCAAAGATCCAACTCATGTTCCTTTTCCTGAAGCCTTGATCAAATCAAAGAAGAAGTCTGTTGATAGTGATGAGTCCATTTTAATGGACTGTTATTACGCCTAAGTAATCTAATTCTAACATTGTATATTGGTTAATAATTACATTAGGTCATTAAATAAGTACATTCATCATTACTTGAGTTTTTATCTATTTTATTGCATTTTATAATTTAGTATGTAATTATTTTATGTTTTGTTGTTGCAAGAATAAATTGCAAGAGCTGAGGGGGGTGAATTAAATTCTCCCCTCCCCAACAGCCGCAAGCCTCAACCGAGTCTTCCGGCTGGCCTCAACAGCTCCTCAACAGCCAGTGGCCATATTTAGAAAAGAAATTTGAAAATCCCTTAATGGGCATGGGGGAGAGGAATTAAGAGGAGCATAGGAGAGGATCTTGGGATGATCTTCTTCTCCCCCTGGCGGGGACCCAATTGTGAGAGGAGTGTGCACTATGGACCATCACCGCCCCCCAACACCTCCAACCAGCACCCAACACTAGCGCCGCACCCACCTTCCACCGCCTGTGCGCATGCACCCTTGCATTACCCACAACCGTGCCTTTCTAGCCTCACCGCCCTCGCGTGACCACGCCATCACCTTCCATAGCCAGCGCCCACAGGCGCCCTTCAAGTCTACGTCCAACCAACGCCTCCAACCTTCTGCCCTGCAGGCACTCACACCTCCAGCCAGGTGCCCACAGGCGCGGCCCCTCCACTGCCACCTCCACTGCACCACGCCACACCAAGCGCCCTCCAGCGCTACTACCAAGCATCTTGCAAGTGCCTGCACCCGTGCCCAACACCCGCAAGCACTGTACCCAGCCACCGCGCCTCGCAGGCGCTACACGCCAAGCACCCGCAGACGCGCGCCGCTCTTCTCCACACTGCCTACAGGCATTCCACCCCACCTTGCACACCATCCATCGCTTGCAGGCTGGTACTTGCGCCCTCTGAAATCACCCGCACCCGTGCCATCGCTTGTAGGTGCCCCTGCGCTGCAACGTAGCCACCTGTAGATGACCGTAGTCCCACAGCCATGCCCTGCAGGCGCTACAAAGGATCGCTTCAATGCCACCAACAGTGCCCTTGACCGCGTGTGTGCCCAGCGCGCAGCAGCAGCAAGCCACCCGTGCATCCTCGCGAGGCTGTCTTCTTCCAGCAGCTAGCAAGTTGACAGCCATCCTCCTCTGCCTGGCCGCTGCTGGCCACCTCCAGTTGCCGCATCACCGCCGTTGCGTAGCCCTCGTCGAGGTGTACCTCCCTATCGACTCTAATCGCTAACCGTGCATAGCCGCACACACGAGGAAGAGAGAGGAGAAATCCACTATTTTTGTCTCTATTAATAATTACATTCAATGTTGTTGCCAATTTTATATTCATATTTTATTCAGGCCACATTGCATTGATGAACTCATACTTTCTTGAAATTACATTACTTGTGTTATGTGCATGATTCTACATTGAATTTCAAATCAAATTTGCATGCAAGTTGAATTTATATGATATGCCATTACACATGCATCATATGCATATTTTTGGAGCTTAATTCCTGATATGAAAATTGCATAACTAACCCTGAACTTTCAAGGAAACTTGCAAGCTCTATTTAAATCAGCATATTCCTTACATTAAAGTTGCAGAAGAGTCTGCGAACTGTGTATTCCTCGACTCTTGGATTTATTGGTCTATTCCACCCTGTGGATACAACATCCTTTATTGTGGTTTAAATTCATATCTATGTTAATTTTTGATTGAGAGATTTCCACCACATTAATTACAACGGCATATCCTTCTAGTGTTATCATAAATAAGTGAAAATCTCTCCGTCAAAATGGTGCCGTTGCCGAGGAGGCAATGGATGCAATAGATTCACGTTATTATTTTTTTAAATATTCTGAGTTGCATAGTTATCTGATCATTTTTTTATTATGCGAGGAATTTGACACGGTGACAGGCATAGCAAAGTAATGACATTGACCCTGAACGACGTGCAAGGCGGAGACAATCTTTTTGGTGGACCTTGACGCCACCTAGAGGCCAGCAACAGGAACATGTGGGCCTTGATCCCGAACACATAGGCTTACGGAGGAGCCTATTTTTTATTTAGTCATTAGATCTTGGTTTAGATTTAGTTCAGATAGACATTAGAATTTAATTACTATCTTTTGGACCCTTATCGGGTATTTTTCGGAACGCGTTCCCAGTGCTTCTTTATTTCTTATCACTCTTGTATGCGGGAGTGTATTTTCAGGAGTGTGTTCCCATTTATTTAGATTGTAGGACTATTCGAATTATTTGAACTGCATGTTTGTTAGTTAGTTAGATTAGGTCTATTTTATTATTATTATTATTAAAAAAAATTGAAAAAGAAAAAATTGAACTGCCTACTAGAAGCTGCATATCTATAGGATGACCATCTAGGACTGAATGAGTAGCATCTAGTTTATTTTTATTGCACTGCATTCATTATTACACGAAGAAAGATGGAGTAAGGTATGTCTTCCCTTGAGCATCAATTACCTGTCATGCATATGCATTGAACCTAAATCTAAGACCACTAAAGTGCTTGAATCAAATTAATTTAGTGGTCACTTTAAAAATTGGGACTACTAAGAGGTTGGACTTTAAAATTTGTGACTGAAAATTGTGTGCAAAAGGATCTTGTTTGTGAAATTTCAAAAATCAAAACAAGATCGTATATTTGCACACCTGAGACACTGTGCACCTCACACATAAGGTCACTAGATAAATTTCTACCTCTCCTCTTTTGCACCACAAGGGAAGTTAGCCAGAAATCAACAAGACTATCCACCAAGTTATTGCGGTTCCTCGTGTGTGGGCTTGATTCGAGACTTCCATCCCTTGCGAGTAGGTTATAGGCACCAACGAAGGTTGTCCTAGGAAGCGTAATTTTTGCAAAACTTATTTGACCACCAACTGAACATTTAATTCTAAGACCTACAATCTACTAAAAATAGATCCCATTGAATTTGTGTTTGCTTTGACAGTAGAACTCTCTAAGAAGTTTCTGCTTGTATTCTGAATTCCTCTAAATCCTAAGAGAGTTAAAACTATTTTTCTTAAAGAAATGGATCACCCTTACTCTTATCATTTAGATTATCAGAGTCAATACTTCCCATCTTTTAATCAAGATCCCATGCCCCGAACGTATCCATCCTTTGATGGGTACATTGACAATTCATGGGATCATTCTTATTCTTATCCTGGGAGTATTGGCTTGATAACTCCCACTTTCGAGCAGAGCCTAGGAGCGAGATTTTCCAACCTTGAAATCCCTACTTCCATGCA
This sequence comes from Thalassia testudinum, assembly GCA_037157565.1. Classification (NCBI taxonomy): domain Eukaryota; kingdom Viridiplantae; phylum Streptophyta; class Magnoliopsida; order Alismatales; family Hydrocharitaceae; genus Thalassia; species Thalassia testudinum. The sequence goes on along the minus strand of JAZHRO010000056.1, from coordinate 84,827,076 downwards.
AACACCCAACCCTCCCACCCTTCTTGATTTTCCATATCGAGGTTGGACCGATACCCCTAGGCAACCAGAGCCTGAAATTGACTATCCTCCCCAACCTGATAATAGTAGCCTCTCCTCTTTTATAATAGAAATGCAAAAATAGCAAAAGGAAATATGGAATCCATGGGAGAGATGTTGAGGAATAGTCAATAGTTAAATGAAGAAATAAGATAGCTTAGCTACACGCTTCCTAGTAATTCTTATCCCTACCCAGACGACCATGATCATGCAAATAATTCTGAGGAAACCAATGACAATAGGGATCCAATTTTATGTAGCTATCACTTAGACTCTCCCAATGAGACGCAGCCACTAGAAGACAACGATCATAGTGATTATCCACCTGAGCTTTATTGGAGTCAAAAGTAAGGGAAGGTGGTACCTCTTGAGGACCTTGACGCCAATGACAATATTCACCTTACCCCTACCAACTCGGGTCAATGTTGTATTATTCCTATCACTTCCCCTATTGATTATCTGGTGGAATCCCATTCTACCCTTAGTGAGCCTACTCCTAACTCTCCACGTAGGGAATTGACACCTATCATTCAGTATCCTGAGGATTTAAATGCACCCAATGAAGGTGACCCTAAGGGAATAGAGGATGATCAATTTTGGTCTCAGGGATATGAAGAGTCTATTTCAGAGGATGAGGATGCCCCAATAGAGGAACCTAGACTGAAAATCTGGAGTGAATCACAGGGGAATTATTGGATTTACCTCCAAAGGATATAAACAATATGGTCAAATCCAGATTCCTCCCTTCTTTTGAGATTCATCCTCCATCAAAGCAGGAGTTGATATTAGAGGAGGACAAACAAAATAATGAGAAGTCTATGGGAGACTCTCGGGGACAAAACACGTCAATTGAGGATTTATACCCTAAGAAGAATAATGAATTCAATGATATAGGCTTGCTCCAAAATATTATGACTGGTCCTCCTTTAGGAATAATTAAGGATACTGATCCAACTCCTGTCTTCACTAATGAATCACATATGCACCCCGACAAAAATTTGAGTGAACCAAACGAATCAGGGGATGAGCTTAATGATAATGATTCAGATATTTTGACCCTGCCATCAAAGAGTTGTAATTTGGAGTCTACCCTTGATTCAAATATGACTCCGATCATTAATGTTAGGCAGGGTAATGTGCAATTGTCTACAACTGTTAGGGAGTGTACACAATCTGAATCATTGTTGGAATTGGACCTGACACCAACTAAGCCCTTATTGGACTTAAGCATTACCTTCCAACACTACAAACAACCCTTATACTCCCTAACCGATCCTTGGCTCAGATCTCTGCTCATGTATATTTTTTCTAGAGAACATATCAGGCCAGTACATCCTCAGGTAGAATGGCGAGTGTGGATTGATGCTTGTACTTTTAGTCTTACCATTCAAGGGTTTCAAATATTAATGTTTATATCTTTTAAAACCCATCCTGCTTTGGAGGATCCTTGTTATCCTCCACTTATTTCATTTCGAGAGGTCCCTTTTCATATTCCTTTTATTATTCCTAGACCTCCTAAGGTAGACAACGAGGTTCTTCACTTTTATATCTTCCAGCGAGCATTTGGTATTAAGTTGCATCATCAGCTCGCCAACATCCGTGGCTATCTATTTTCTAGGCCTGCACTGTTACGTATACTTTTAGGGCCTAACCCTTTCTGTTTGGAACCAGACTTAAAGGTTCCTTATAAGTCTAGCTATTGACAGAACATGCAGCGCTTGTTGGGAGGCAATCCAGCAGCCTGAATAACACGTCATCAGGTGATTTCTTTCCTTTCTCCTCCTATTTTAATTTTACAATGGGGACATTGTATGATTTAAGCATGGGGGGGTGCATTTTGCATTGTAGAAAGTATTCTTGCATTTAGGTTAGCATATAAAAAAAAAATCTCTTTCTTGAGCTAATTGGGTTAGTCCCTAGCAAAATATCTTTATCATTGGAGGTTTTTCTTCCTGAATTATTTCTTAAGTTTATAATCTAGTACATTTATTTCACATGCATGTAGACTTGGTAATGGATCCTTGAGGAAAACCAATAAGCATTTGTAGTCTACTAAAACCTTGGACAGTTCATAGGGAGTTAGGCATACTATCTTCTAGTAAATCCACCTCATATTTGTGAGAAGAAAGTAGAGAGATTATTGGTCTGCTAAGTCTAGTGCAAGGACTCTTAAATTTTGGATAATTAGATGATGATACTTCAGAGTTAGGCGTAGTTTTGACTCTCTGTTCCTGTGTGTGTACTTTGTGTGAATTCCTGAGAGTCACCAAATAAGGTAGATACATAGAGGAGTCTTAATAAAGCTATGACTATAGTGGATGGTTACGACCGTCCTTCATAGAGTCCTCGGCTGAAGGAGGGTAATAGTGTCAAAGGTCAGAAATACATCTGTCCTATCCATTCCTTCCCGGTGCCGAGAATAGGCACTTCCACCAAATAAGCCACACAATATCCTCTTGACCATCATCATCCCTAATAATGCCTCATAAATAAAAGTTTGTGTCGTATTATGTTGATTTGTAAAAGAAAAGAGAGAAAAGAAAAGAAGAAGAAGAAGAAGAAACAGAAAAAAAGAAAAAGAAGAAACAATTATATTACACAAAAAAGGAAGAAAAAAAAAGTCCAAGTTTATAATGTAACATTATTTCTGAGGCAACATAACACCTATCGCATTCCACCAAATATGACCCATACCTACCTTTTAGTATTTCTGATCACCCGAATACTGGTTGAGGACTCTAACTTAGTTATAGAGTTATTAGGACTTTCATTGAAGTGTGGATGCCATGTGAGGCCACCAAACAATGCGTACAATTACTAAATCTGGCGAGATTTGTGATCTCAGAAAGAAAAGAAAGAAAAGAGTGAGTGCCCAGGAACATCAAGAGAGCACAATTGTTTAGCCTCTCTCTGAGTTGACTTTTCTAATAAACTAGAGATCTAGAGTCTGTAGTACTAGATTACATGTAGCACCAGATGAGTGTGTGCCACCAAATATAAATCCATTCAACTCAATATTTCTTAACTAAGCCAAAAGCCGGGGTCAAATTAGAGATTATCTTCTGCTTTATCCCCGAGGGAAGTAGTTGCCTATCTTGATAGAAATATTTAGCAAGGGTGAAGTACGAACTCCCAATGCAAATTGGCTTTTTCACTTGGATCTGTTACTTAGGATATTATCACGTCACATTTGTCTAGATCTCTAAAGATTTGAAATAAGAAAAGAAGAAATCTTCTAATTACTTCTATTTCTTTTCATTTTTGCTAGGGACTAGCAAATCTTAGGCATGGGGGTATTTGATGAGTCCATTTTAATGGACTATTGTTACACCTAAGTAATTCAATTCTAACATTGTATGTTGGTTAATAATTACATTATGTCATTAAATAAGTACATGCATCATTACGTGAGTTTTTATCTATTTTATTGCAATTTATAATTTAGTATGTAATTATTTTATGTTTTGTTGTTGTAGGAATAAATTGCAAGAGCAGAGGGGGGTGAATTAAATCCTCCCCTCCCCAATAGCCGTCGGCCTCAACTGAGTCTTCCAACCGGCCTCAACAGCTCCTCAACAGCTGGTGGCCATATTTAGAAAAGAAATTTGGAAATCCCTTAATGGGTGCGGGGGAGAGGAATTAAGAGGAGCACAGGAGAGGATCTTGGGATGATCTTCTTCTCACCTTAGCGGGGGCCCAATTGTGAGAGGAGTGTGCACTGTGGACCATCACTGCCCCCCAACGCTGCCAACCAACACCCAACACCAGCGCGGCACCCACCTTCCACCGCCTGCACGCGTGTGCCCTTGCATTACCCACAGCCGCGCCCTTCTAGCCTCACCGCCCTCACGTGGCCGCACCATCGCCTTCCATAGCCAACACCCGCAGGTGCCCTTCAAGTTTGCATCCAACCAATGCCTCCAACCTTCTACCCTGCAGGCGCTCACACCTCCAGCCAGGCGCTCACAGGCGCGCCCCCTCCAGCGCCACCTCCGCTGCACCATACCACACCAAGCGCCTTCCACCACTACTGCCAAGCATCCTGCAAACGCCTGCACCCGCGCCCAACACCCGTAGGCACTGTGCCCAGCCGCTGCACCTCACAGCGTTGCACGCCAAGCACCCGCTGATGCGCGCCGCTCTTCTCCGCACTGCCTGCAGGTGTTCCACCCCACCTTGCGTGCTCTCCATCACCTGCAGGCTGGTACTTGCGCCCTCTGCAAGCGTTCGCACCCACGCCATCTCCCGCAGGCGCCCCTGCACTACACCGCAGCCACCTGCAGGTGACGGTAGGCCCACAGCAGTGCCCTACAGGTGCTGCAAAGGACCGCTCCAGCGCCACCATCAGTGCCTTGAGCGCGCATGTGCCCAGCGCGCTGTAGCAGCAGGCCACCCGCGCATCCTTGCGCGGCTGTCTTCTTCCAGCATCCAATAGGCCAGCGGCCATCCCCCTTCGCCTGGCTACCGCATCATCGCCGTTGCGTAGCCCTCATTGAGGCACACCTCCCCGTTGACTCTCGCCGCCAACCGTTCACTGTCGCACATGTGAGGAAGAGAGAGGAGAAATCCCCTGTTTTTGTCTCTATTCATAATTACATTCAATGCCATTGCCATTTTTATATTCATATTTTATTCAGGCCACATTGCATTGAGGCACTCATACTTTCCTGAAATTACATTACTTGTGTTATGTGCATGATTCTACATTGAATTTCAAATCAAATTTGCATGCAAGTTGAATTTATATGATATGCCATTACACATGCATCATATGCATATTTTTGGAGCTTAATTCCTGATGTGAAAATTGCATAACTAACCATGAACTTTTAAGGAAACTTGCAAGCTCCGTTTAAATCAGCATATTCCTCGCATTAAAGTTGCAGAAGAGTCTGCGAACTGTGTATTCCTCGACTTGTGAATTTATTGGTCTATTCCTCCCTATGGATACAACATCCTTTATTGTGGTTTAAATTCATATCTATGTTAATTTTTGATTGAGAGATTTCCACCACATTAATTACAACGACATATCCTTCTAGTGTTATCATAAATAAGCGAAAATCTCTCCATTAGATAGTAATAAGGAGCTTCTGAATATCTTTAAGAATGTTGTGATCAATATCTCGCTCCTCGATGCTATCAAGCGTATATCGACTTACGCAAGATTTTTAAAGGATTTATGTACACAAATGTGTAAGTTGAGAGAATCTATTTTGAGGAAGGAGGTACTCTCTGAGCAGGCTAGTTCTATTATCCTGCACCACCTCCCTCAGAAAAAGAGAGATCCAGGTGCTTTGTTGATTTCTTGTGTCATCGGAGATTATACATTTGATAGAGCACTTTCGGATCTGGGTGCATCCATCAACCTAATTCCGACTTCTCTTTACGGGAAGTTTGGATTAGGTGAACTTCAACTAACTTCAGTAATGCTACAGTTAGTGGACCTTTTGGTCACAAATCCACGCGGCGTTATTGAAGATGTTATAGTTAAGGTTAAGGATTTCTATTTTCCTGTAGATTTCTTGGTCCTTGACATGGATGTACCAAAAAATCTAAGGAACACGCCCATCATTCTGGGGCGTTCGTTCATGGCTAGCGCTAAGGCCAACATTAACTGTGAAAGTGGTAGCATGGAAATCGCCTTTAGGGATCAACGAATGTAATTGGATATTTTTAAGGCGATTAATAAATTTGAGGATTGTAGATTTATCGAGAAACTTAAGGAGGATAATGTAAACATTGAAACTTGTTTGATGGTTTCTTTAATTGAAAGTTTCTCCTTTGATGACGAATTGGACCCGCAACCCTCTATGGTAGACCTGCCATCTTCTAAAGAGGTTATTGATTTTGTTCACTCACAACCTCTTCCTTTTGTTGAGTCTTCCTTACCGTCAATCATCAACCCGCCCCAGCTTGAATTGAAACCATTGCCTGAGAATTTGAAATATCAATTTTTAGGACCTCAGAACACGCTCCCTGTGATTATCAGTGCTAAATTAACAAAGGAGCAAGAGATTAAATTGATCAAGGTCCTGAAGGAACACAAGGAGGCAATTGGTTGGACCATACATAACCTTAGGGGGATCGAGACATCTTACTGCAATCATAGAATATTCTTGGAAGATGGCTCCTACCCTTCTCGCTAGATGCAGAGGAGATTAAATCCAAATATGCAAGAAGTGGTCAAAAAGGAAATCATTAGGTGGCTCGATGTAGGAATTATTTATCCAATCTCTGATAGTCCCTGGGTAAGTCCCATGCAGATTGTTCCGAAGAAAGCCAAGATTACAGTTGTGACTAACGAGAGAGAAGAATCTGTCACAACTCGTTCAGCTTCCTATTAGAGGGTTTGTATTGATTATAGGAAGTTGAACACAGCCACGAAAAAGGATCATTTTCCCCTGCCTTTCATTGATCAAATCTTGGAAAGACTAGCCGGGCAGAAGTACTTCTGTTTTCTTGATGGCTACTCGGGATACAACCAAGTTCCTATCCATCCCGAGGATTAGGCAAAAACTACTTTCACCTATCCCTACGGAACCTTTGCTTTCCGTAGGATGCCTTTCGGTTTATGCAACACACCTGTGACTTTTCAAAGGTGTATGTTAGCCATATTCTCTGACATGGTGGGAGAGTTTATGGAAGTCTTCATGGATGATTTTTCTATTTTTGGAGAATCGTTTTACTCTTGTTTGGCTAATCTGAAAATGATTCTTAAGCGATGTATCAAAACATGATTGGTCCTTAGTTGAGAAAAGAGTCATTTCATGACCCAAGAAGGAATCATCTTGGGTCATGTAATCTCTGAACGGGGAATTGAAGTGGATAAAGCTAAGGTTCAAGCTATCGCTAAGCTTCCTCCCCCACATCTGTTAAACAAATCCGATCATTTCTTGGTCATGTGGGATTCTACAGAAGATTCATCAAGGATTTCTCGAAGGTTGCTCGTCTCCTGAGCAATCTTCTCGCCAAAGAAATGCCATTTGTTTTCGACGAATCATGCCGTAAGGCATTTGATTTCCTGAAAATGGCAGTCACTTGTGCTCTAGTGTTGCAACCACCAATTTGGATAGTCCCTTTTGAAATCATGACCGACGCTTCTGATTACGTGGTCGAGGCTATCTTGGGTTAGAAAATAGATAGAAAGCCCTCTATCATCTACTACGCTAGTAAAACTCTGGATGAAGCCCAAAGGAATTATACTATTACTGAAAAGGAATTACTAGCCGTAGTGTTCGCTTTGGACAAATTTAGGGCTTATCTCTTAGGGTCTCATGTTATCATCTATACCGACCACTCAGCCTTGAGACATCTCTTGGCCAAAAAGGATGCCAAACCCCAGCTTATTTGCTAGATTCTTTTGCTTCAAGAATTTGATCTTGAAATCAAGGATAAAATCAGGGTACAAATTGTGGTGGTGGATAATTTGTGGAGACTCCTAAGTGATTCTTCTCATTCGGACATCCCGATTGCTGACACTTTTCCAGACAAAACTATCCTTATAGTTTCAGGTGTCCAAACCCTGTGGTTTACTGATATTATTAACTATTTGGCTGTTGGTCAAATCCCCCAGGATTGGACCAAGCAACAACGAGATAGACTCAAATTTGAGGCCAAATACTACTTTTGGGAGGATCATGAATTGTACCGCATCGGCTCTGATCAGATTATTCGCCGATGTGTTCTGGAGAATGAATTCAACAGTATACTCGAGTTTTGCCATGCATCTGCGTGTGGTGGACATTTCTCTGGGAAAAAGACAGTTGCAAAAATTTTGCAGCCTGGCTTCTATTGGCCGTCTTTATTTAAGGATGCCCAAGATTTCTCAAGGTTATGTTCTCGATGTCAGGCACTCGGGAGCATAACTAAGAGAGATATGATGCCCCTAAACCCAATTCTTCCTGTCGAAATTTTTAATGTTTGGGACATCGATTTCATGGGACCCTTTCGCCCTTCATTTGGACATCAGTACATTCTTGTTGCTATTGATTATGTGTCTAAATGGATTGAAGCGATTCCCACTCGAACCAATGACTAAAAAGTGGTCATCAATTTTGTTAAGAAAAATCTCTTCAGTAGGTTCGGGGTTCTGAGGGCCATCATCAGTGACGGTGGCACTCATTTTACTAATGCCCAATTCCAAAATTTGTTGGCCAAATACATGTTTAATCACCAAATTTCCACACCTTACCATCTTCAGATGAATGGACAAGCCGAGATCTCCAATTGGGAGATCAAGAACATTCTGCAGAAAATGGTTAGGCCTGATCGCAAGGACTGGACTCAAAAGCTTGAGGACGCTCTTTGGTCCTACCGTATGGCATATAAAATGCCCATCGACATGTCTCTGTTTCGTTTGGTGTATGGAAAGGCATGCCATCTAGCAATAGAGATTGAACACAGGGCATTTTGGGCAATCAAACAATGCAATTTAGATCTGAATTTAACTGGGAAGACCAGGAAACTCCAACTATCTGAGTTGGAAGAGCTTAGAAATGATGCATACAAGAATGCCAAGATCTACAAGGCTAGGACCAAAGCTCCACATGATCAATTGATTTCTCGCAAGAGCTTTGAGCCAAACCAGAAGGTCTGGTTATTTGATTCTTGACTTAAGCTTTTTCCTGGCAAACTTAGATCTAAATGGAATGGCCCATTCATTATTGACCAGATTTTTCCAAATGGAGTCGTTCAGATTTCTGACCTAAAGACGGGTAACACATTTAAAGTCAACAGTCAACGTCTAAAACCTGTTATTGACCATACTCTTCCAGAACCCATCTCAGACATGGTTCTCTAGCCATATTGTGACTTCTTTGGCTGGACTTCGCCTAGCTGACAGCATTAAACTCAGCAGTTGTACATATGACACAAAGCTGATACGAGCTTCATATTCAGGTGACATCTTTCATACTTTAACCTTTCTTTCATGTCTCTTTCTTAATGTGGACATTACATCAGCTAGGCATGGGGGGTGAATTCATTTTTTATTCCTTTTGTCAGCTTTATGGAATTCTTGTAAATTGTATTTCTCTTCTTATTTATATATAAAAAAAATTTGAATTAGGAAGGAATATTTAGACATTAGGACTTTTCAATCTTAGGAAATATTACGTTTGGATCTGAACACAACGACCCTTCAGGTCTTTGGACTTAATCAGCCTGTGTATCCACAAAAATGTGGATTTGTTTTTTGAGTCCTCGCCAACCTAAATTCTATTTTAATTCGAGTAAATAAGTCTGGGTGATAAGTACACAACTTATCAACCTACCCTCTAATTTGAGGGAATCTTAAGTCTAAAGCATCTACACACTATCTTGTCACTTACTCATTAATCGGTGGCTCTAATGGAAATTGGGTAGCTAATGAAACTTCTAGGGTGATATGGCTGACAAGTTATCCTGTGTAACAGCCCATAGGTAGGTTGTCCAGAGCCCAGTCATTGGATCATTCTCTTCTTGCTACCTTTAGGTAAATCTTAGACCAGGGAAGCCACCTACTTAAAAAAAAAAGAAAGTCAAAAAGAAAAGAAAAAGAAATGGAGAAAATAAAAAAGAAAGAAAACAAAGGAAATAAGCCACACTTCGCCGCAAGAGTATGGCTGGCAAGTTGTCGGTGGTAACAACTCATCGACCAGTTGTCCAGAACCCAGCTCAATAAATGCACTGAAAATTCCCAAAACACATAGGAAGAAGTGGAGAAGTAGAATAAACCGAGGAGATATACACTGGATTCACTCTTGTGTTGACCCCATAAAAATAAAAGTAGGGAGAAAGCTACCGGATGTAAAGATACACCTTTAGGCAGAATTCTCTTTTTAGGGTCACCTAGAGGCGTGGAAATCCGAAGTCCATTTTAACTGCCTATCAACGAGTCTATCACATTCACAATAAGATGCTTAGAACTTAGGGTTCTCATGAAATCTTGGGTAAGTTGAATGGCCATAGAAAGCCACTCTTAAACTCTAAACTCGAAAATCCAAAAAAATTAGAAAAGAAGAAAAAGAGAAAAAGAAATTTTTCTCTGAATAAGGAGAGAGCTTGAGGCAGTCTACATTTTGGTAGATACCCGAGCACTGTTGTGTCTTTGAAAGTTCAAATCCTAAGTAAAAATTTTCTTAATGTTGAAAATAACTTATGCTCAAATAATCCAACCTAATTCTTTTATAAATAGCATATAGTTTTCGCTAGGGACTAGCAAAAGATATGCATGGGTGGGTGATGTAAACATGTTTATATTACATAAGATGTCTATTTATCTATGTTCTTAAGCATAGAATTGCATTACATACTATAAATATTGCATAGCATGCATCATCTTACATTTAGATTAGTTTGAATAAAATGGAGGTTAATTGTCACCTTTTATGTTCAGGGATAGGGCAAATTTTTATTAGGGCCTCGGATCAAAGATACAACCGTACAGATTCGATCAGGGCGACGATTGGAGCTCAAGGACTCCAAGATTTCCCTAATTATACATCTGTAGCATCAAATATAGATTGAGGAACCCTAGAAGATCAAGGGCCAAGATGGTGTGAATCTGCAGTTCAGATGACAAATCCAACTGCACGGTCGTTCAGACACCCGTGGCACCATCTACATCATCTAGAAGATGGACGGCCAAGATGGTGCCATGTGACGCCATCTCAGCCGCCCTCAACTTCTGAAGCAACTAGCACCCATGCATCTCCGCCGTTGGATCAAGATCCAACGGCGGAGAATGGATCCCAACTGGCACTCTCAAACTCTAAAGGATCACTTGGAGATGAAGCCTTGACCGTCGGATCTTAATCCTACAGTCTTGATTGCGCATGCAGATATCGCTCCGCCCGCCCATCCACGTACATAGAGTAGTGGATTGTGTGTTCGCTTGTGGATGGGTGCGGGTTTGAACCGGAAGGAGAAGGCGAGGGGAGTGTCGGCGAGCGGACGTAATGACTGCTTGATCACGATCGAGCAGCTGCGAGCGCCCGATAGTGCCCACGTGCTATCGCACGCTCGTGTGGATGCGGGATTTCACGCGGGTGTTGCGACTCGAGGAGGTGCAGCGAGGATGCATCTCAGTTGTTTGATCTCACAATCTAATGGTCGAGATTTCAAGATCGTGGGAGAGCGTTGCACCTTGAGGAGATGAGCAGGCGCGTGCGCTTGCACCACCCCTACTACACCCATGTTCGGACCTTTAGCGACGGATTTATCCGTCACTAAAGGTCCTGAATTAATGATTTTCAATTTAGAAAGACCAAATTGCCCTTACTCCTTGCAACTATAAAAGGAGACCCCCTCCATACGAAATTCTCACCCTTCCTTCTCTTCTCTCCCTCTCCAAAGCTCAAGAGAAGCTTGTCCCACACCCAGGATGCTCCTCAAGAGATAAAGTCAAATTTTCACCCTCATTTCAGAAGCGGATCCCACGACGATGATGACGTGCTGCCACATTCTCATTCCTCCTACCTTGACCTCCTTCTTCCCGCTCCATCCTTCGTCTTCCAGGCGACGTCTCGTCTGGCTCGTCCTCCAAGCCATTGTCGAGGAGGATAACTTCTCTCTCCCATTCGCTTTTCAGCTTTCTAGAGTAGAATTTTCCTACTTTCTAGTGTAATAGATTTCCTGCTTTCTAGTGTAATTCTTTTCTGGTTTTATTGTATAAACATTTTGAAATATTAAGTGCATGTTTTCTCTCTCTCTCTCTCTCTTGTTTATTCTGATTGTTAATATTGCTTCATTGTAGCTTCGTGGTCATGCGTGTTTCACATGTTAGAAATCAGGGTTACAAGTAACCTATCATCGTAGTTGCAAAACACATCGATCAAATAAAATTTATACCGAAACTCCAAGGGAGTCCCGAGTCGAACACAGGGAGGCAACGTTTACTTTACTTGAAAATCGCATTTCGATTCATTTCTTTTTGGTATTTTGGGGCTTTGTTATTTTTTTTGTATTTTTGAAATAAAAGAGAACAAGCAAACGTATCACAAGATAGAGATGTGGAATAAATCTGATATATATTACTTCCAAAGTCAATTACAAAAAACTATGAAAGCATATAAAGAGAGGGAGGTGAGAGGAAATCTCCCGAATCAACTGTTCGGCGAGACGATGGAGCCTGGGGGAAGCTCGGATGAAGGAAATGAGGAGTGGGATAAAGGAGGTGAGATGGTGGAGGACGTCGGGTTGAGGAAAGCTTTGGCGTAGCTCCGGAATGGAGGTGAGAAGACGGAGTTGATCTGCTACCAGAATGTAGGTGGGAGGATGGCTCCAAGGTGACCTATGAAAGGAGATGGAAAGTTGGAGGAGTATTTGGTGGGGCAGAGGTTGATAAACGCCAGTTTATCATCATTCTTATGCATTAAAACTAACCTAGCTCTTAGTATTTTACTCCGCAAATGGGTTTTTGGGATGCATTTAGGCATAAATTAGGATAGGCATGCATTGCATTTTTTATTGTCATTTTAATGTGTTTTTGTGAGTGTTAGGGATGTACAGATGCACAGATCCCTAAAACCCTAGCACTCAAGAAGGCAAATGGTGAAGGAGAAGCCCAGACTAGCTGGAACCCAACTTGATCCAGCTCACCACAGCTGAAACCTAGCTTACTTGAACTAGGGTTAGCTCATCCCAGCTCCATTTAGCTAATCGTAGCTGGATGGTAGCTCAAGAGAGTTCACCTTAGCTCACCCTAGCTCAAGTCAGCTCATCTCAGCTCCCACTAGTTCACAGGGAGCTCTAGCTAGCTCAGCTGAGTTGACAGGAGTTCACCTCAGCTTAGATCCAGCTCAACTTAGCTGAGTCTATCTCATCTCAGCTCCCACTAGTTCACAGGGAGCTCTAGCTAGCTCAGCTGAGTTGACAGGAGTTCACCCCAGCTCAGATCCAGCTACATCCAGCTCCACTCAACTCCAGGCAGCTGAAGAAGAATTCATCTCAGCTCAGGAAGCTCAAGTCCAGCTCCCGGGGACTCAGCTTAGCTCAACTCAGTTGAGCTAAGCTACCTTAGCTGCCTCAACCAGCTTGATTCTCCTCGGGAGCACCAGACCTAGCTCACCTCAGCTCATTTTGGTAGAAGCTAGCTCACTTTAGCTTGGCTTAGCAACTAGCAAAGAACTAGCAAGCTAAGCCAGCTAGAGTAGCCCCATGCCAGCCTCTTCAGCAGCAGCCAGCTCTAGCTCCAGCTCCAGACTTCTCCTCCTCAGCTCTTCTCCCTGAAAACCCTAGCTCCAAATGCCTCCAACTCTACTCCCTACTAGCTAAGCTAGCTAAGCTGCTTAACTTAGCTAGTCCACCTCCATGGCACCAAAACCTATTACCCTACTACCTAAGCTCCAGCAAAAAGACCACCTACTCCTACTTTATTTTGGTGCCAACTATCCCTTCCATCACCACCCTACATCCACCATCAAAGCCCATCTCCACCCTCCATTTTTTCCCTCCAAAATTGCCTTCTAGAAGGTATTTTTGGAGGGAAAACCAAGGCACCTCTTCATTTCCCTCCCATTTTTCCCTCCAAAAATAACTAAGCACCCCTTCATTTCCCTCCAAAAAAACACCATAACCACCCCCCTTCCCATCCTATAAATACCCTACCCTACCACCACATAATTCCCATCCTCCCTTAGTATATTTTCTACCTAAACCACCTATACCTACGGCCAAGAAGAAGGAGTAGAGAAGGAGATTAAAGGGGCACACCACCAGCCCTTTTGGTGCCTTCTTCTCCCCACTCTCTTCAACTTGGGCCACGCCAAGGAGGAGGACTCTCCCACTTCAAGGAGGACGGCCAGGCAAAGGAGAAAAGCTTAGGGTGGACGTCCACCCTTGGAGAGAAACCTAGGGCACGCCCCCTTAGGGCTTGCCTTGGAGGTCATCACCTTGGCGGAGTACTGCAAGGAAGGAGTTGAAGGATTCTTTTCAAGCTTGGGAGCCACCAACCTTGGAGCAAGAAGCCCTCTTCTTCACCATCTATTTAGAGGATTTGTGTTTTCTTTCTTTATTTCAATTATCTAGTAGTAGAAGCATTCCTCTACTAGGCATTTTTGTTAAACACTTTATCAATTATCTAGTTGCCTTCTTCGCATATCTTGTTTGCATTTCTATTTGCTTATTTGCAGCATTCTTCACTTCCTCTCCCTAATTATTCTAGGCCTCCACTTGCTTAGAGTGAGCTTAGGGAGAGGCTCTACTTGCCACTTTAGAGTAGTTTACTTAATTGGAAGTGTAAACACTTTTCCCGCCATAATTTCGCATGTTGCCTTAGTTCAAAAACAAAAAAAAATGGTATATTGAAAATTACCAAAAGAAAGTTGAGATATATTCCAAGCAAGAGAATCAATTTTGCAACCATATTGCCTCCTTGGACGACCCTAGATACTTCCCTATCTAGGATTATAAATTTAAGAGCGAAAGCGGATTTACGTGTTACAACGACCTAATTAACAAACCGCGTATTTTCGCTGTCACTTTTTGGCGCCGCTGCCGGGGAGGCATGGCTTTGCATTAACTCATTTTCTCTTGCTTGAAGTGGATCTCATCCCCTTCTCTTTCTTTCTTTTGTGTGTGCAGGAACTACAGCGGGAAAGCGGGAATCTGGAAGCGCGAGCTTAAAGATCCTTTTCTTCCCGCGAAAATTCATGTTGGTTCCTCTTTCTAGTCACATAATTAATTAAAACTACCAAAAATATATTAAACTTGGCTTTCAGGACCCTAAACACTTAAATTAAGTGGAGTGGTGCATTTTAAAATCATTGTTTGCTTGTATGCTTCTTTAGCACCATTCCATTGCAAGTATTGGTGTTCTGTTTTTCGGGTCTGGATTTTTGTCCAGACTTGAAAAATCGATTCCTAACACCACAGGCCTCCTAAAATCATAAAATTTCATAGAGTGATTTCCAATTAAGTTTGGAACATCTGTTCCAAATTTCAGATCAATTGGATTTGTATTTAATTTTTAAAAATTCGTGGATTACAGAGGGGTCACACCCTCTAATCTTCCTATTTTGCTACTGTCCGCGAATTTTCAGAATTTTTATACTCATCCAATTTTTGTGAAATTTATCTTGTTGGAATCCCTGTGAAATTTTACATATCATATAAAATCATAAAAATTTTCTGAGGTCGGTGGTAATACTGAAAAGTCTATAATACCCACGGGTATTATTTCTGGACTTTGACACCAGTACAATTTAAAATTCAAAACTATTATCAAACAAATTCCTAAAATCTTACAAAAATCTTTTCTGGAATCCTTGTTTGATTTTCTTCAAATTAGTGGTGTTGTTTGACTTGTTTGGACCACTACTTAATTCTGAAAGCTAAAAATAATTCATTGGTAGTTAAATTTCTGTCTCAGGGATAATTGGTTTAGGGTTTCTTCTTTCTCTTTAGAGACTCAATTAAAAGGAAATATACAATCACACATACAACTTGTCTTTCCTTTGATTGTGAACTTTCAAACTTGTTTGAAAACTTAAAGAGAAAAACTCTAAAATTCATTTAATTAAATCACATCCTAAAAGACAAAAATATAAAAAAATTGTGTGACAACTTGATTTTCATTGGAGCCACTCTCCAATTCCTACACACACACAAAAAAATCAAATAACAGGGCAACAACCCAATAAACGCCCTCCACATTCCGTGTGCACTATAGAATCATAGACCTAATTAAAATTTGTAGCAACTTAACCCCTAAGGCTTTATCAACTTAGGCTTGCTATTTAGGTCTTAAGTTTTCTTTAGTTAGTACCAATTCTGTCATCTATATCTGGTGTTCAGGCTGAGGGGCTGTGTCAAACGACCAGGCGCGGGTTTGTACAAGCACCTGGGGTTTTCCCTGGGAAACGTTTGGGCCCAAACCTCCCCTTAAGCAACTTGGCTAGATTTGTTGATAGAACGGGTATTCACTATTGACTACTTATTTCCTATATAGACCAAGTCTTAGGTTATTATTAGGGAGTCACATTTAAGTTAGGTCTAGTTTTGTCTGTTTGATTTGCACACTTTCTCTCATCTCCATCTCTTCTCCTCCCCTCCCGTTTCTTCCATTTTGCACGGGCGGCGGTCCAAAACTCCACACTTGGAGGGACCACTTGATTTTGCCTCCCCAAGAAAAGACTTTTCTGCATTCTTCCTATTCTTTTAAAATGGAAAATAAAAATTGGTCCCCTAACCCGCATGCTAATTTTTCTTTCCCCTATTCTTCCACCCAGGAGCTTCTTAATCAGGCCCCTCCACCTAATTTCTACTCTATCATGGCTCAGCTACAAGTTAAGCAACAACAGTTGCATAAGGATTTAACAAACCTGGCCAACCAAGGGAATCCTGCCACACCTGCCCAAGCTCCACACATTCCACATCTCACCCCTTTTAACACCCGCAAGAGAGAAAATCTGCATAAATCCCATGCTGAGTATAATTGTTATTCTGAGGCTTTCTATGGTTCAACAAGGAATTATGTTTATCCCAATCATCACCCCACCCAAAATGTCCCTACTATCCAGGAGAAATTGAAAAATTCCTCTAATGGGGGGGATTATCCGACCCACTCCTGGACCAATCCGGTTCCACACCAACAACAGAACCCGTTTGGAGGGTATGGTTCAAATCAGACTTATCAATCTGGGCAATCTCAAGAAGACATTAATGCCCAGATGATGAAAACCTTGCAAGAGTTACAAAGAAAAACAAAGGAAACAACCCATCTTATTAACAATCTCAATGATCAAATTGGGGATATTCCGACTCAAAGACCTGCAGGACACTCACCATCCCAACCCACACCAAACTTTATTAATCACAGGAACCAACACCCGGGTGTCTACCAACATCAGAACCACATGATTCAGCCTCCTATTAACCTAATATCACAGCACCTACCCAGTTTCTTTCAACATCAGGCCCCCTACCTCCTCTCAGTGAACACCAAGCTGCATATGCAGAGACTATGAGGAGTGAGGAAACCACCATGGATTTAAGGCCTTCTCAATCAAATGATGAAACTGATTCTCAACCAATGCAGATTGACCCCCCTAACCTTAATAAGGAAGAAGAAAAAGAAACCCCAAAAACACTTGATTCAAACCCTATTTCCCACTCTCAAAAACTGCAATCCAACAATCCAAAATCAGAGCCCTCTGACCACAATTCTTTGGATTTATTTGAGCAAGTCGAGAGGAATATTCCCTTCCTAGATTCCCCCCATGCCTCTAAAGAATTTACTGCAAAAGGGCATGATCAGAATCTAGAAAGGTTGGTCCTTTCAAAGACAGCCAACTCAGTTTTTCAGAGCAAGCTGCCTTTCACAAAAAAGGACCAGGGCACATCACTTATCTCAATTGTCGTAACTGACACCATTTTTCGTGCCCCTCTCGACTTAGGTACCTCTAGTAATCTCATCCCCCCTGTCTTATTCGAGGAATTTCGATTCAGTGATTTAAAACCTACCAAGGTTCAATTTCAATTGGAAGATCGATCTACCATTCAACCGCGGGGAGTTGTTGAGGATAGTATTATCAAGGTCCGGAATTGTCTATTTTCGGTAAATTTTCTGGTCCTTGACATAGAGGTACCCAAGGCTCTCATTAATGCCATCCCTGGAAGACCTTTTTTGATTATGGCAGCAGCTAATATCAATTCTCATTCTGGGAAAATGAATATAAGTTGCAGTAACCAGACCTTCTCATTAGATTTATTTCAAGCTTCCAAGAGGTCCATTAATCACAAAATTTTTGAGGACACTGATAATAAAATGGAAGCAGTATTTGAAATGTCTATGTTGATCCAATCTCATTCATCTTTGACCACTATTGATCTAGATTTTATTGATTCTTATTCTAAGGATAGTTATGTGGTCCAAGACTTTCCAGATCAACTAGGGTTTGACTTTCCCTCTTTTCATCTTCCTGAAACATCCACACTAACTTCACACACCCTACAACTCATTGACTCCATTCCCCATCCCTTTCCATTGGACCTATCACTCGACCCACCAGAATCTGAAAATTTACAAGCACTTAAACCATGGCCAGATCTGGGTCATTTTTCCATTTCTCTATTTTATTTTGATCCCTTTATCTTTACCACTCATCTTTTTAGGAATCTTGAGGAAGACACTTTTATTGCGGACATTCAAGTGTCCAATTATTTACATGATCTTACGTCTTCCGTGCATACCTTCACGCCCGGCTGAATGGCGTAAAAGATAGCACTGGATGGGAGGTAACCCATCATTTTCTTGCTTTCCTTTTTTCTTCTTTTTCCAGGTTTTATTCATCCTAAACCTGACCGTTCTTCACTAAGGTGATTCCTTTTCCCTCCTAATGCATGAGGACATGGCATATCTTAAGCATGGGGGGGTGTTTTTAAATTTCTACGATCGATTTAGGATGTTTAAAACCTAAAAACATGCATTTTTCTTTAATTTATTTCCTACTTGCATACCCAAAAAAAAATAATAAAAGGAAAAAAAATAAAAAATAAAAAAATGTTGAAAACTTTTTGAGGAAAAATTTTGAAATCAGGACTAAGGTCGAAAAATTCACTTCTGGTACAATGGGATTTAATCTTTAACAAACTAAGGATGAGGATTTGGATCTAATCATTAGAATTCCAGGGTCTATTTTAGACTAGATCAGATATCCTTCTCTAAAATTCCACCTGAACTCATGATAGTTCAGGTGACTTGATCCTATTTTGTAATATGGAAAGTATTTGACTTAGTTTTTGACTCAAAAACTTGCGGTTCTCGAGAAACTTCTTGTGTCAATTTTCACACACAAGCTAACATTTAAAAACAACTAAAAATTTGAAAAACTCCCTTGTTTGGATTTAGTAAAAGTCTGAATCAGGTCATTGGTTTGAGTTCCCACCGTCGAGAAGAAGGAAAATACCTTCTTTGAGGACGCGATGTCAACATGTTACCGCCTCGGCGCTGCTCTATATCTATATTTCATATCTTTAGACGGAGCATTAAAGCGCATTTCAGCAGCTCAAGTGTCTTGGACGGTGCTCTACCTATAGCGTCGGAGCAAGAGCTTGAGTTTGCTTGGAGCGCCCCTTTTCACCGCATCGTGTTTTGGGGTTGTGAGCTCCTGGGTGGTGTCATGGACAGTGCTATCCCGAAGTACTGGCGCCAGAGCCCCCTCGAGGAATGGTAATGGGAATGATGATACCGACACATCTATTGTAAGACTAAGCTAAAAATAAGCATGGGGAAAAAAAAAAAAAAGAAAAAAAAAGAAAAAAATAATAATAATAACACGTCCTTATTAAGGTTGGCTTTTCACAAGCACCGACACAAGGTTTTAAAGGAATTTGCAAGTTGCGAATCAGATTCACGAGCCAGAAAAATCCTAAAAACAAACATTTCAAGTCATCTGAATTAACAAGGGGTTAATTTGTGAATTTTCTGAGGATATATTGATCCCGTTCTATCTAATGGTTGGATCCAAAAACAAATCCTGATGTTTATCTTCAACAAATCCCGTATCTCCTGTGTTTTAATCTACCAAGGTCCCTTAATCTCTTTTTCTCCTCAAAAGTCAAACAATTAGATTTCCCAAAAATTCCGTTTTCCAAAAAAATTAAAGTTTTGCTAAGAGACTAGCAAAAGATAAGCATGGGGGTGTGATAAATGCCAGTTTATCATCATTCGTATGCATTAAAACTAACCTAGCTCTTAGTATTTTACTCCGCAAATGGGTTTTTGGGATGCATTTAGGCATAAATTAGGATAGGCATGCATTGCATTTTTTATTGTCGTTTTAATGTGTTTTTGTGAGTGTTAGGGATGTACAGATGCACAGATCCCTAAAACCCTAGCACTCAAGAAGGCAAATGGTGAAGGAGAAGCCCAGACTAGCTGGAACCCAGCTTGATCCAGCTCACCACAGCTGAAACCTAGCTTACTTGAACTAGGGTTAGCTCATCCCAGCTCCATTTAGCTAATCGTAGCTGGATGGTAGCTCAAGAGAGTTCACCTTAGCTCACCCTAGCTCAAGTCAGCTCAGATCCAGCTCAACTTAGCTGAGTCTAGCTCATCTCAGCTCCCACTAGTTCACAGGGAGCTCTAGCTAGCTCAGCTGAGTTGACAGGAGTTCACCTCAGCTTAGATCCAGCTCAACTTAGCTGAGTCTATCTCATCTCAGCTCCCACTAGTTCACAGGGAGCTCTAGCTAGCTCAGCTGAGTTGACAGGAGTTCACCCCAGCTCAGATCCAGCTACATCCAGCTCCACTCAACTCCAGGCAGCTGAAGAAGAATTCATCTCAGCTCAGGAAGCTCAAGTCCAGCTCCCGGGGACTCAGCTTAGCTCAACTCAGTTGAGCTAAGCTACCTTAGCTGCCTCAACCAGCTTGATTCTCCTCGGGAGCACCAGACCTAGCTCACCTCAGCTCATTTTGGTAGAAGCTAGCTCACTTTAGCTTGGCTTAGCAACTAGCAAAGAACTAGCAAGCTAAGCCAGCTAGAGTAGCCCCATGCCAGCCTCTTCAGCAGCAGCCAGCTCTAGCTCCAGCTCCAGACTTCTCCTCCTCAGCTCTTCTCCCTGAAAACCCTAGCTCCAAATGCCTCCAACTCTACTCCCTACTAGCTAAGCTAGCTAAGCTGCTTAACTTAGCTAGTCCACCTCCATGGCACCAAAACCTATTACCCTACTACCTAAGCTCCAGCAAAAAGACCACCTACTCCTACTTTATTTTGGTGCCAACTATCCCTTCCATCACCACCCTACATCCACCATCAAAGCCCATCTCCACCCTCCATTTTTTCCCTCCAAAATTGCCTTCTAGAAGGTATTTTTGGAGGGAAAACCAAGGCACCTCTTCATTTCCCTCCCATTTTTCCCTCCAAAAATAACTAAGCACCCCTTCATTTCCCTCCAAAAAAACACCATAACCACCCCCCTTCCCATCCTATAAATACCCTACCCTACCACCACATAATTCCCATCCTCCCTTAGTATATTTTCTACCTAAACCACCTATACCTACGGCCAAGAAGAAGGAGTAGAGAAGGAGATTAAAGGGGCACACCACCAGCCCTTTTGGTGCCTTCTTCTCCCCACTCTCTTCAACTTGGGCCACGCCAAGGAGGAGGACTCTCCCACTTCAAGGAGGACGGCCAGGCAAAGGAGAAAAGCTTAGGGTGGACGTCCACCCTTGGAGAGAAACCTAGGGCACGCCCCCTTAGGGCTTGCCTTGGAGGTCATCACCTTGGCGGAGTACTGCAAGGAAGGAGTTGAAGGATTCTTTTCAAGCTTGGGAGCCACCAACCTTGGAGCAAGAAGCCCTCTTCTTCACCATCTATTTAGAGGATTTGTGTTTTCTTTCTTTATTTCAATTATCTAGTAGTAGAAGCATTCCTCTACTAGGCATTTTTGTTAAACACTTTATCAATTATCTAGTTGCCTTCTTCGCATATCTTGTTTGCATTTCTATTTGCTTATTTGCAGCATTCTTCACTTCCTCTCCCTAATTATTCTAGGCCTCCACTTGCTTAGAGTGAGCTTAGGGAGAGGCTCTACTTGCCACTTTAGAGTAGTTTACTTAATTGGAAGTGTAAACACTTTTCCCGTCATAATTTCGCATGTTGCCTTAGTTCAAAAACAAAAAAAAATGGTATATTGAAAATTACCAAAAGAAAGTTGAGATATATTCCAAGCAAGAGAATCAATTTTGCAACCATATTGCCTCCTTGGACGACCCTAGATACTTCCCTATCTAGGATTATAAATTTAAGAGCGAAAGCGGATTTACGCGTTACAACGACCTAATTAACAAACCGCGTATTTTCGCTGTCAGAGGTTCGCTACACTAATTGGCACCTTGGGAGCTTGAGAACAAGCTTTAATGGAGCGTTGGTAGGCTTGCTAGAGCTTGGCAGTAGGTGGGAGTAGAGTAGGTAGAGATGGCTTGGAAGGGAGGGGGTGTAGGTCCTTTTATAGAGGAGGAGAAGAGGCAAAAAAAGGTATGGGACCATTAGTGACATCCATGCCGTCACTGGAAACATCGCTGTAGGCAGCTCATGCCCATTGGCGCCCACAGCTGGCTTTACTAGCATGCGATGAATTACCGACGGCTGTAAGTGTCGTTGTAAGTCCAGCTCATGCATCACTGTAGCCCACCTCACGCTGCGCTGGCGCCATACTCCTACCTTGCTGCGCGCGCGCACCCATGCATTGGCGCTGCGTGCATGCATGCCTACGCACCCGCGCATACACCCACGCTGCTGTGCACGTGCGGTGTTGCGTGAGTGTGCTGGCGGCCTGGGCTGCGCCACATGGTGCTGTTTGGGCAGTCCATCTTCTTCTTGTTGTAGGGGTTGCTACAGAGGTCGGATTGAGTCAATTTTCACGCTATTAGGCTGCAATCATTGACCCGAATCCATCCGCATGGTCAGATTTACCATTTGAAGCTTTGAATTATGTCTCCTAGTCCCTTGGCCGTTGATCTTCCTCTAACTGCATATGGTGCTACGGGACTCCGATCGAGGCGATTTCAGAGGCATTGGACTTTGATCGTCGTCTTGATTAGATCCGTACGGTCGGATCATGAATCCGAGGCTCCGAAATAAATATGCTTCTCTCCTAACCACAAAAAGGACACAATTAACCTAAATTATATACAACTACTCTAAATGTAGAATGATGCATGCTATGCAATATTTATAACATGAAATGCAAATCTAAGCTAGGAGCATGCATGAATAGGCATTTTACCCTTAACAAATGTGTTTACATCATACCCCCATGCCTTTCTTTTGCTGGTCCCTAGCAAAATTAAATTATATTCTTTGTATAAAAGTAGAATTGGGATTATATGACTTAGGCCTAAGTCATTTATTAACAATAGAAAATTTCAACTAAGGTCTTAAACTACGAAAACTCAACAGTACCTGAGTGTCTTCCAGAATGCAGACCACCCAAGTACTCACCTTATTTGAGAAGGGAAGATATATATACTTTTTATTTTTCTTTTTTTCTAATTTTTTTGTACTTTTGGAGTTTGAGAGTTCCGGGATAACTTTTTACGGCTACCCGACCCGCCCAAGACTTGAAAAGGACTCTAAGTACTAAGCATCTTTGTGAAAAAGTGATAGACTCACAAAATGGCCATTAAGATGGACTTCAGGTTTCTACGACCCTAGGTGACCTTGCCTAAAGGTTTATCTTTACAATCAGTAGCTTTCTCCCTACTTTTATTTATGGGGTCAACACATGGGCAAACCCAGTGTAATTCTCCCCAGTTTATTCTACTTCCCTGCTTCTTCCTTAAGTGTTTTGGGAATTATTGTGCATTTTTTTTTATGAGCTAGGTTCTTGACAACCGACCGATGAGCTGTTACCATCGACAACTTGCCAGCCATACTCGTGCGGCGAAGTGTGATTTTATTTATTTTTTTATTTTCTCCTTTTCCCTTTTTTTTTCTTTTTGAGTGTTTCTTTTTTTTTTTCTTTAAGTAGGTGGCTTCCCTGATTTAAGATTTACCTAAAGGCCGTACAATGAAAACGGTCTTGTGGCTGGGCTCTGGACAACCGGCCGATGAGTTGTTACCACCGACAACTTGCCAGCCATACCACCCAAGTCGGTCCATTGGCTACCCAATTTCTGTAAAACCACCAGAAAGTGAGTCAGTGCGAAAAAAATGTGTGCAGAAGCTTAGGCTTAAAGTCCCCCCAAATTAGAGGGCGGGTTGATAAGTCGCATACTTATCATCCCAAATTATTTAACAAATTAAAATGAATTTTAGTTGGCGAGGACTCGAGACTAAGTCCACATTCGAGTGGACATCCGGGCTAATTAAGCCCGAAGACTTGAAGAGTCTAGGTGTTTAGGTCCTCTCGTATCATTTCCTAAAGTTAATAACTTCAAATGCTTAAGTTCTCTTTTCCTAATTTCTTTTTTTTTTTTTATCTTTTTTCAAATTTTCAAATTTTTTTTATAAGAAACTAAAAGAAATTCTACGGAGTTAACATAATGATTTCAGCAATCGATTATCTACTCCCCCATGCCTAAATGATGCAATGTCCTCATTGTAAAAATAAAGACATGAAAATGGAAGAGTAAACAGAACATCACCTGAGTGTCATGAAAATCCAATCAGCTCCGCAGAGAGAAGAGTGTGTACACACGTGCTAAGTTTAATGCCTTCAGCTAGGCATAACATACATACAAAGAAGAAATTAAGAATTCATAAGTGCGGGTCAGAATCAAAATAAAAAAATTGATCCTGAAGCCCACCAATAGAATATGTCCACAAAACGTGGACCAGATAATGGTGCAGACCCATGCCCCAAGGTCGAGTGGTTCTCAGGTTCTAGATGAAAATCACCCAGAACTGAAGGTTGTTGTGTTTGCGGGGCCGGGCCTGCAGTTTAGTGGTGTGCAACCCAAGACCAAAGTGTCCGACAATGGGTAAAGATGGTTCAATAGGTGCGATTGTCCACTTAACATCTAGCTCAGAAAAATAATCAGTTATTTCGAGCTTGGGTTGCACGTGAAAGATATCGTAAGGGTCCTGGTAGAAAGTAGGTGGTTTTGGGTCAATAGGTACCCTTAGATCCTAAATCAAACTTCCCTCAGAATTAGCCTCCCAAATCTTTATTTCAACAATTCTATCCTCCAACATCAAGGGCTCAGGCTTCGGGACCTCTAGTATATTATTCACCCCATATGATTCTCCCAAGTCCAGAAATCGTGGCTGAATCGAGATTGACTTGGGCACAAAGATCTCAGAAGTCAGCTCTTCGGGGTGTAGATGAGGACTGGGGTCACTGATTGAATCATCAAGATTTGGATCCTCCAAGTTAACCCCAACCAAATCCAAATCTTCAATGAACGGGCTATCAAATGGTTCATCAGATTCCTCATTCCCATTTGTCTCACTAAAATCATTTTCCTTATGTTTAAGTGAGACTTCACCTAAAGATTCTTCACCCTCAGAGTCAAAGAATTGATGATCCTCATTTATATATGTCTCAAAATCATAAATCATTTCTTGATCCAAGGAGACATAATTTTCTTCGTTTCCTGACTTGGGGATCTCAGGTGAATCAATCGGTTCATCCTCAAATGGTTGCTCTAGCCCAACCTGGTCATCCCCGATCTCAGAAAATGTATCCCCCACGACAGGTGCTTGAGCGAGTTCAAACATTGGCTCTCCTAAAGGGGGTTCATCTTGAGAATCATCCCAAGATTTGACTAGTGCAACCATAAATTTCATCCTCAACCTCGACAATTTCCCAAGAAGAAACTCACCCAAGTCCCTATCCCTAACACTTTGGAGCAAATCCAATAGAGAACTATTAAGTTCATCAATCATTTTGATCATAGGCTCTAGTGCTTCAGTGCATGGTGTTTGTTGAGCTTCTAAAGATTGTATAATGTTCCTCAAATTAGCCAACACCCTATCCTGGATCTGGTTCACCTGAACTGACTAGTTCGGTTCAGGTTTGGGAGGGTTTAGGTTAAATCTAAGGGAGTCAAGATGTCGAGGTTCTCAGGTCCCTCCTTGACAGTAGGTCATTTCAGGTTGTTTAAAGGTTGGTGGCGACCTAAATTCAGCATAATTCTGGGGAGGGTAAGTGTTATAATTAGCATATCCTTCACGGTTGTAGATCTAGTTAGGTTGATCATCAAAATATGGAGATCCATAATCATTATTACTCTGGGAAGGATAATAATCATAATCTTGTCCAGGGTTTGGGACTGGACACTGAGGTCCGGATTCATATCCCCAATCAAAGTCATCCCGGCTAGTGGATGGGTAATTACAAGTCAAGTAGGAATAGTAATCATCTTAGGGATAAGTGGTGGTAGGAGGATAGGATGGGAAATGCGTGTAAGAAGTGGAAGGATACATTGTGGAGTAAGGAGGAAAATCAGAAGAGAAAGGAGCCCTGCAATACAAAAATACAAGCCTGTCCTTAGTTTGGGAAACTAAAGGTCTACAGACTCTCAGAATCCATCCTAAGATTATGGATGATTTACTCTACTTATGTCCAGGCAATCCAACCAATTAGAAGGAGGGACTGGGGAGAAGGTTCCTCCTTTGGCTTGAGCCTTTGTTTCCTAATGTAACCCCCAGCCACGGTCGTTTGACGCTACTTCCCTAGCTAGACATTAGATTGATTGGTATAAGTAGGTTAATCATGAACAATCTTAATCTGGATCCCGACGAGCGAACTAGTCCTTAAGGCCAATGTCTAATCAATTTTAGTTAGGCTTGGGACAATGGTGCTTCAGGAATGTGATGGGCCCTTTAGATGGGTTGTGCCCTTAATGATCAGTTAAAATGTATGTGTGTGCACAACCAGGGTTTGCAAAAAAGGTTAGTTGATGATGCATCTTTTAGAGTTTAACCTTGGTTAGTAGCTTTTAGGGTTTAATTCTTTGGTTGGTTCAATCAAGCTTTAGGAGAACACTCCAAGTTTTGAAAGCACGGGTGATGATATGTTCCTTTAAAAATTAAAAATAATGTGGAGTGCCTGGTTTAGCCCTAAGAATCAACCCTAAGTGGCAAGCTACTTGATGGATCAATTTTAGATTGAGTGGTGCGGCCTAAACAGCTTAATCAATTGGCCTAAATGCACCACCAATTAAGGCACACAAATATGTGGTTAACCTAATATGATTTCTACTCTTTTATGTGTTGAATTCGTGTATCGGGTCCACAGGTTGGAAGCCCGGTTGAGTAGATGAAAATCAAGTCCGATTATGTGCCTCAAATGTCGATGTATAGAGTGTGTAAATTGATTCGACCCACAGAAAATATCTTTTTGTTTTTTTTTATATAAGATGTGGGTGAGATGGGTGAAGGTGGCAAACAAGACAAACAAAGTCTATCCTAGGGTTTATGCAAACACCTAAGTAGATTAGGTCTTGGTTATTCTGTTATGGAATGAAAACTAAGGTGCGGGTGGTGTGGGGGACACTTACAAAACACTCTACCCGCACTTTACTCCGGTCTACCGCACTTGGATCTCCATGCTAGGGTACCTGCAAGACAGTAGATCAAAGACAAGTAGGGTTAGTGCTATGTAAATGCAAAGAAACGTAGAAACAATAAAGTAAATTCCGTTGCCTCCCCGGCAACGGCGCCAAAATGGTCATGCGTGTTTCGCATGTTAGAAATCGGGGTTACAAGTAACCCATCGTCGTAGTTGCAAAACAAGTCGATCAAATAAAATTTATACCGAAACTCCAAGGGAGTCTAGGGTTGAACACAGGGAGGTGACATTTACTTTACTTGAAAACTGCATTTCGATTCGTTTCTTTTTGGTATTTTGGGGTTTTGTTATTTTTTTTATATTTTTGAAATAAAAGAGAACAAGCAAACATATCACAAGATAGAGATGTGGAATAAATCTGATATATATTACTTCCAATGTCAATTACAAGAAACTATGAAAGCATATAAAGAGAGGGAGGTGAGAGGAAATCTCTCGAATCGGCTGTTCGACGAGACGACGGTGCCTGGCGGAAGCTCTGACGAAGGAGGTGAGGAGCGGGACGACGGAGGTGAGATGCTGGAGGATGTTAGGCTGAGGAAAGCTTCGACGTAGCTTTGGAATGGAGGTGAGAAGACAAAGTTGATCTGCTACCGGAATGGAGGTGGGAGGACGGCTCCAAGGTGACCTATGAAGGGAGATGGGAAGTTGGAGGAGTATTTAGTGGGGCAGAAGTTCGCTACATTAATAGGCACCTTGGGAGCTTGAGAATAAGCTCTAATGGAGCGTTGGTAGGCTTGCTAGAGCTTAAGAATAGGAGGGAGTAGAGTAGGTAGAGATGGCTTGGAAGGGAGGCGGTGTAGGTCATTTTATAGTGGAGAAGAGGCAAAAATAGGTCATGGGACCATTAGTGACATCCAGGCCGTCGCTGGAAACGTCGCTGTAAGTAGCTCATGCCTGCTGGCACCCACAGCTGGCTTTGCTGGCATGCAATGAATTACCGACAGCTATAAGCGTCGCTGTAGTCCATCTCACGCTACGCTGACGCCGCACTCCTACCTTACCACACGCGCACGTGTGCCCACGTACTGGCACTGCGTTGTGCTGTGCGCATGCACGCCTGCGCGCCCACGCATGCACTCACGCAGCTGCATGCGTGCGATGTTGCATGTGTGTGCTGGCGACCTGGGCTACGCCACGTGGCGTAGTCTGGGCCATCCATCTTCTTGTTATAGGGGCTTCTATAGAGGTTGGATTGAGTCGATTTTCATGCCGTTAGGCCGCGATCGTCGACCCAAATCCATCCTGCGGTCGGATTTGTCATTTGAAGCTTCAAATTATGTCTCATAGTCCCCTGGCTGTTGATCTTCCTTGGACTGCATATGGTGCTACAGGACTCCGATCGAGGCGATTTCAGAGGCGTTGGACTCCGATCGTCATCTTAATCAAATCCATACGGTCGGATCGTGAATCTGAGGCTCCAAAATAAATATGCTTCTCTCCTAACCACAAAAAGGACACAATTAACCTAAATTATATACAACTACTCTAAATGTAGAATGATGCATGCTACGCAATATTTATAACATGAAATGCAAATCTAAGCTAGGAGCATGCATGAATAGGCATTTTACCCTTAACAAATGTGTTTACATCACTTTGCTTTTCAACAAAAACTCTTAAAAAAATATAATTGCGAATATAGATCTACGTAGCTTTCCTGAGTTCGACTCAGGTTTTCTATTCTGGTAAAAATTTTATTTGTTGAACATGAGTTCTTTGCTTTCAAACTGCGACAATAGGTTTTTCAAAACCAAACACGATAGCATAGTAACTCGTAGCTTCAACAGCTGGCATGGGCAAAAGAGAGAAGAGAAGAGGGGAAGGCACCAAGGGGACAGAGTATCCCCTTAATCTTCTTTTTCTTCTCTTGACCTTCTATGTAGGTGGAAATATGGGTAGAAAAAAAATGTAGCTAAGGTTGAGTTTTAATGGTGGTGGTAGGGGGCTTATATAAGAATGGTAAGGGGTTAGGGGTAGTTAATGGATGGAGGGTTAAGATGGCTTGTTGGAGGTAGTTAAGGGATCCTAGGGTTGATAATGGTTGGTGCCAAAATGGGGGGGTGTTAGGTGTTTGGCGCCAACTCTAAGAGAGGACTAGGGTTAGGTTTTATGGTGGTAGAGTTAGGTGGCGTGTAGGTTATGTGTAGGGTTAGGATGGTGTTGTTGGGTGGTGGTTATGGGATGAAGGGTAGATATAGGGTGGTGCTGATAAATGGCAGTTTATCATCATTCTTTTGCATTAAAACAATCCTAGCTCTTAGGGTTTTGCTTCACAAATGGGTTTTTGGGTTGCATTTAGTCATAAATTAGGTTAGGCATGCATTACATTTTTCTTATCTTTTTAATGTGTTTCTGTGAGTGTTAGGGATGAACAAATTAACAGATCCCTAAAACCCTAGCACTCAGGAAGGCAACAGGTGAAGGAGAAGGTCAAACTAGCTGGAACTCAGCTTCATCCAGCTCACCATGGCTAGCTCACTTGGACTAGGGTCAGCTCATCCTAGCTCAGGTTAGCTCAAATCCAGCTCAACTTAGCTGAGTCTAGCTCATATCATCTCCCGTGAGTTCATAGGGAGCTCTAGCTAGCTTAGTTGAGTTGACTGGAGTTCACCTTAGCTCAAGACCAGCCTGATCTAGCTCCACTCAACTCCAGCCAGTTGAAGATGAATTCATTCCAGCTCAGGAAGCTCAAGTCCAGCTCCTGGGGACTCAGCTTAGCTCAACTTAGTTGAGCTAAGCTACCTTAGCTGTCTCAACCAGCTCAATCCTCCCCGAGAGCACCAGACGCAGCTCACCTCAGCTCCATTCAATAGAAGCCAGCTTACTTTAGCTTGGCTTAGTAGCTAGCAAAGGACTAGCAAGCTACGCCAGCTAGAGTAGCCCCATGTTGACCTCTTCAGTAGCTGCTAGCTCCAATTTAGCTCCAGACTCTTCATATCCAGCTCCTCTCCTCAAACCCTAAGCTCCACATGCCTACTCCTCCACTCCACTACTAGCTAAGCTAGCTTAGATTAGCTTAGCTTAGCTAGCATCCAACTTCTTGGCCATCCATCGGCCATAACTTAACCCTAGCTAGATCCATTTACTAAATAAACTCAAGTCCACTTACCTAGCTCCACCTCTACTCAAGTTGGCACCACCATCTTCACCACCCCTCACCCCTCAATCACCACCAAAAGACACCTAGATGTTGGTGCCAAAACCACCCTAACCACCCCCCTTTTTGGTGCCAAATTCAACCCCCATATCCACCCTACACATAACCCCTCCAAGCCACATCCACCATCCACCTCAACCCCCTTCTAGAAGACTAGAACTTGGTGCCAACCCATGGCACCTCTCCATGGTTGGCGCCACTTTTAGGTGTCCCTTGGCCACCCATAGCTACCCCTCTTACATCCCCTAGGTGGCGCCAACTCCCCTTAGCCCTAGGATCACCTAACCACCCCCATCTTCCCATCTTAGCCATCCATCTCAAGAGTCACCTTAACCCTCTCATCCCACCCTATAAAAAGACCAACACCCACCACCTTACAACCCATCCTTGGCTAGTAAAATACCTCTTATATTCTACCTATAGATCACACCCAAGAGAGAAGAAGAAGAAGAAGATTAAGGGGATATTCTGTCCCCTTGGTGCCTTCCCCTCTTCCCTTCTCTCTTGTGCCCATGCCAGTCAAAGGAGAAGCCAGGCAAGGAAGACCTTTGGAGGAGGTCTTGATGGTGGTATACAACCAACCTTGGAGGAGAGCTTAGAGGTGGTCAATGCCACCTTGGAGGAAAGCCTTGGCATGCCCCCTACTTTAGGGTTTGACAAGGAAGCTACACCTTGAAGAATTTTGCAAGGAGAAGGAGGAGCTCTTTTTGATTGCAGGAGCAGCCGCAATTGGAGCAAGAGCCTCACCATCTTCACCATCATTTCAGAGGATTTTTGTGTTTTCATTACATGCATTTTCAATTCTAGTAGTTTAAGCATTCTTCTACTAGATTCTTGTTAAACAATTCCTCAATTTTATACAAGTTGCCTTCATTAGATTTGTTTATCTTGATTGCAATTTAAATTTCCCTTTTGTGCACTCATTTCCCTCCCTCTCTAATTACCCTAGGTTTTCATGTTCCTAGGGTGAGCTTAGAAGGAAGGTAACTCTTGTCACCTAGGGTTACAATTAGGAGTAGTTATCATTAATTCGAAATCCTTGTTATTTCAATTACAAAAAAGAAAAAAAATGATATATTGAAAAAACCAAAAAGAAAGTTGAGATTTATTTTCGAAGCAAGAGATTTGATTGCAAGCATATTGCCTCCTTGGACAACCCTAGATACTTCCCTATCTTGGTTATAAATTTTAAAAGTGTATGCGATTTCATGTGTTACGACTTAAAAACCCTCCTTATAAATCACGCCAAATTTCGCATCAGGTGCCAAAGGGGAAGGTTGCTTGAGGTGGTAGTTATGGTGGAGTTAAGGGGGTTGGCACCACTTTAGGTGGGTTAAGGGGGAGGTTTAGGTGGTGTCACTAGATGGAGGGTTAGGATAGGGTAATATGTAGGGTGTAGATGGGAGGAGGTGTTGGCGCCAAATGAAGGGGTGTAGGGGGTGATTTTTGGCTCCAACTAGGGTAGGGTTTAAGGTAGTTATGGGGGGTTAGGTTTAGCACCAATGGAGGGCTCCTAGAAGGGGTTAGGTGTAGGGTTTAGATGGCCTTGGTTGATGAGGTGTAGGGCTAGGAATTAGGTACATGTTGGTGCCAAAATGAAGGGATGCCTAGGGCATTTTTGGTGCCAACATGAGGGGGTGTGAGTGGTGGTGGTTGGTGTGGGATGGTGCCAAGGAAAGGTTGGGTTAGGGCTTGGTTAGGGTTAACGGTTGAAGAGTGGACGATCGTGGAGTTTTTGGTGGAGCTAAGGGCTTAGCTAAGCTAGCTAAGCTAGCTTAGCTAGTAGAGTGGAGGTGGAAGAGCTAGGGTTTCATGAAGGAGGAGTTGGGGAAGAAACCTCTGGAGCTGATAGTAGCTATGCTAGAGTTGGAATTGCTGAGGCAACTTCAAGGGGAGCTCAACTACTAAGCTCAGCTACTTAATTCTTATGCAAGGAGCCAAGTCTAGGTAGTTGAGCTCAATTGAGCTGACGTCAACCTGGCTGGAGCTAGGTTGAGTTGGAACTACCTTTGATGAGAACTCTAGAGCTAGCTAAGGTACTAGTTGACATGTAGTAG
This sequence comes from Thalassia testudinum, assembly GCA_037157565.1. Lineage (NCBI taxonomy): Eukaryota > Viridiplantae > Streptophyta > Magnoliopsida > Alismatales > Hydrocharitaceae > Thalassia > Thalassia testudinum. The sequence goes on along the minus strand of JAZHRO010000056.1, from coordinate 84,794,796 downwards.
CTCAGCTAGCTTCGATTCCAGCTGCCATGAGTTGGGTGGAGTTGGGATGAGTTGGGGTTGAGCTGAGATGGACTCCTATCAACTTAGTTGAGCTAGCTATAGCTCCCAGTGAACTAGTAGGAGCTGAGATGAGCTAGACTCAACTAAGTTGAGTTGGATCTGAGCTGAGGTGAACTCTAATCAACTCAGCTAAGCTAGTTAGAGCTCCCTGTGTACTAATGGGAGCTGAAATGAGCTAGACTCAGTTGAGTTGAGCTGGATCTAAGCTAACCTGAGGAAGGGTGAGCTAAGATGAGCTCTCATGAGCTACCATTCAGCTAAGGTGAGTAGAATGGAGCTAAATGGAGCTAACCCTAGTCCAAGGGAGCTGGTATCCAGCCATGATGAGCAAGAATTAGGTGAGTCCTAGCCTGATTGAGCCTCCTCTTCATTAGTTGCCTTCCGGAGTGCTAGGGTTCTGAGGATCTGACTTTCTGCTTATCACTAACACTCCATGAAACACATCAAAAATAAAATAACAAATGCAATGCTTGCCTAACCTAATTTATGCCTAAATGTAACCCAAAAACCCGTTTGCAGATCAAAATCCTAAGAGCTAGGTTTGTTTTACTACATAAGAATGATGATAAACTGGCATTTATCACACCACTATCCTTATCTCTTGCTAATCTCTTAGCAAAACTTTTAATTTTTGCAAAATAAAATTTTTGGGGAATCTAATTTTTTCGACTTTTGAGGAAAAGAGGTTACAGGACATAGGAAGATCCAAACACAGGAGGTATGGGATTTGTTAAGGATAAACATCGGGATTTATTTTTGGATCAAAAAATTAGACAAAAATGGGATCAATATTTCCTCCAAAAAATTCACAGATTAACCCGTTGTTAATTCAGATGACTTGAAATTTTTATTTTTAGGATTTTTCTGTCTCTTGAATCTAATTCACAACTTGCAATAACCTTTAAAACTTTGTGTTCGTGCTTGTGAAAAGCCAACATTTACAAGGGCTTTTTTTTGGTTTAAAACCTTTTTTTCTCCCCCATGCTTATTTTTAGCTTAGTCTTAGAATAGATGTGTCGGGATCATCATTCCTGTTACCAATCATCGAGAGGACTCTGGTGCTAGTACTTCGAGATAGCACTGTCTATGACACCACCGAGGAGCTCATAACCCCAGAACACAATGCCGTGTAAAGGGGCACTCCAAGCAAACTCATGCTCTTGCTCCAACACTATAGGTAGAGCACCATCCAAGACACTTGAGATGCAAAAATGTGCTTTAATGCTCCATCTAAAGATATGAAATAAAGATATGGAGCAATGTAGAGGCGATAACATGTTGACATCGTGTCCTCAAAGGAGGCATTTTCCTCCTTCTCGATGGTGGGAACCCAAACCAATGATCTGCTTCAAACTTTTAGTAGGGCCAAACAAGGGATTTTTTTTCTAATTGTTAGTAGTTTTTAGGTGTTGGCTTGTGTGTGAAATTTGACACAGGAAGTTCTACAAGAAATGCAAGTTTTTGAATTAGAAACTAAGCCACATACTTTCCATATTACAAAAGAGGATCAAGTCACCCGAACTATCATGAGTTCAGGTGGAATTTTGGAGAAGGATATCTGATCTAGTCTAAAGATAAACCTTGAAATTCTAATGATCAGATCTGTATCCTCATCCCTAGTTTATTAAAGCTAAAATCCCGTTGTACCAAAAGTGAGTTATCATCCTTAGTCCCGATTTCAAAATTTTCATCAAAAAGTTTTCAATATATTTATTTTTTTGAGTATGCAAGCAGGAAAATCAAAATGACTAAAGAAAATGCATGTTTTTAGGTTTTGAAAATCCTAAATTGATCATCAAAATTTAAAAACACCCCCCCATGCTTAAGATTTTCAATGTCCTCATGCATTAGGAGGGAAAGAGGGATTACCTTAGTAAAAGGCAGTCGGATTTAGGATAGCCAAAACCTGGGGATAAAAAAGAAAAGAAAGAAGGAAAAATGATGAGTTACCTCCCATCCAATGCTATCTTTTACGCCATATAGCCAGGTGTAGTGTGCATCAGTGATCAGCTGTGGTTGGTTCAGTGAAATCAAAAGATTCAGAGGGAAGATTTAGGGCATGATCAAAATAGGGCTTTAAACGTTGGCCGTTGACTTAAAAAGTCATATTAGTTTTAGGATCAAAAAGATCAATAGTGCCATACGGATATGTTTTCAAGACAATAAAGGGGCTGGTCCATTTTGATTTTAACTTTCCAGGAAAATACGTAATCGTGCATTGAAAAGCCAAACGCATTGATTGACGTCAAAATGTTTCCGAACAATGTATTTATCATGAAATTTTTTTGTTTGATCTTTATAAATCCACTCATTTTCATACGAAAAATTACGCAATTCTTTCAGTTCAGTCAATTGTAATTTTCTGTGAATACCGACATCAGATAAGTCCATATTTAATTACTTTATTGCCCAAAAAGCCCTATGTTCAAGTTCTACCGGGAGATGGCATGCCTTCCCAAAAATCAGACGGAAGGGAGACATGCCAAGTGGGGTTTTGAAAGCAGTACAGTAGGCCCATAAAGCATCATCCAATTTGGTGGATCAGTCTTTACGATAGGGCCTAACTGTCTTTTGTAAAATAGTTTTGATTTCTCGATTAGAAACTTTTGCTTGACCATTTGTTTTGGGATGATAAGGTGTGAAAATTTTGTGATTAACCCCATATTTAGAAAGAAGGTGATGAAATTGTGAGTGAACTGTGAGCTTCCGTCACTGATAATGGCCTTTGGAATGCCAAATCTTGAGAAAATATTTTTCTTAATGAATTCGACAACCACACGGTGATCATTGGTGCGAGTGGGTATTGCTTCAATCCATTTAGAAACATAGTCGACTGTGGCTAGTATATACAAATACCCACCAAAGTTGATGAACGGTCCCATGAAGCCGATGCCCCATACATCGAAAATTTCAACCTCAAATCGGATTAAGGGGCATCATACCCTTCCGAGTCATGTTGCCAATGCTCTGGTAATGCACACAGGACCAAACAAAATTATGAGCATCTTTGTGCAAGCTGAGCCAAATGAATCCTGCATTAACGATTTTAGCTACAGTTTTCTTTCCCGAAAAATGTCCACCATAGGCCATTGAATGACAATGTGTCAAAATATCATGGATTTCTAAATCAGGGACACATCATCTAATGACCTAATCAGCACAAATGCTGAAAATGACAGGCTCCTCCCAAAAATAGTATTTAATATCATCAAAGAACTTATCCCTTTTTGTTTTTGGCCAATCAGCGGGGATTTGTTCTATTGCTAAATAGTTTGCAATGGGTACAAACCAAGGGAGGGTGGTGGCAGCTAAAATTCTTTCATCAGGGAATTGATCAGGGGGAGTCATTATGTCATTCGTCATAAGACAAGAGAGATGGTCACCTTATCCTTGATTTCTTGGTCAAATTCCTAGAGCAGCAGGATCCAACGGATAAGGTGAGGTTTCGCATCTTTTTTTGGCAGTAAATATTTAAGTGCTGAGTGGTCGGTATATACATAACATGTGACCCCAAAAGGTAAGATCTAAATTTTTCTAAGGCAAATACAATGGCAAGAAGTTCTTTTTCAATAACTGTGTAATTCCGTTGTGCATCATCAAGAGTTTTGCTAGCATAATAGATCACAACAGGCTTCTTGTCAATTCGTTGCCCTAAAACAGTCCCCACAACAAAATCTGAGGCATCCATCATTAATTCAAAGGGACTATTCCAATTAGGTCCCTGCAAAATTGGTGCCTCGGTAACTTCCTTCTTCAACCTCAAAAAACTCTCCAGGCATTTATCATTGAAATCGAATGGCTAGTCTTTAGTAAGAAGCTGACTTAAGGGCTTAGAGATTTGGGAAAAATTTTGAATGAATCTACGGTAGAAACCCACATGACCAAAAAAGGATTTGATCTGTTTCACAGTAGTGGGTGGAGGGAGCTTAGATATAGCATCTATTTTTTCTTTATCTACTGCAATTCCTTGTTTTTATATAACATGGCCCAGGGCAATACCTTCCTGGACCATGAAATGACTTTTTCCCAACTGAAGACCAAATTGACTTCCATGCATTTTTGGAGAGTTCTTTCAGGGTTCTTGAGACAATGGTCAAAAGAATCTCCAAAAATAGAGAAGTCACCCATAAAGACTTGTAAACATTCCCCTACCAAGTCTGAAAATATTGCAAGCATACACCTTTGAAAAGTTGCAGGTGCGTTGAAATGACTGGAGGGCATTCTTCGAAAAGTAAAGGTTCCGAAGGGGCAGGTGAAAGTTGTTTTGTCTTGGTCCTCAGGATGAACTGCTACCTGATTGTAGTCGGAATAACCAACTAGAAAATAGTAAAACTCCCGTCCAACTAACCGCTCCAAGATTTCATCAATAAAGGGGAGTGGAAAATGATCCTTCTTGGTGGCAGCGTTTAATTTTCTATAATCAATACACACGTGCCAAGAAGATGCGATTCTAGTGGCTATATTCTTCCCATTTTCATTGGTGACAACTGTTAGTCCAGCCTTTCTTGGCACTACTTTTGTGGGACTAACCCAGGAGCTATCAGAAATGGGGTAGATGATATTTGCATCAATCCACTTAATAATCTCCTTTTTTACCACCTCTTGCATATTAGGGTTCAAGCGCCTTTGTGGTTGGCAGGAGGGGTGAGAATCATCCTCTAGATATATACGATGTGTACAATAGGATGGATGAATACCCTTAAGATCAGAAAGGGTCCAGCCAGTAGCATTTCTATTTTTACTAAAGAACTGGAGAAGTTTGTGTTCTTGTGCCCCAGTAAGTCCAGAATTTATAATCAGGGATAGGGCTGATTTGAACCCAGGAAAACATATTTAAGGGAGTTGGGCAAAGGTTTTAACTCCAGTTGTGGTCTCGGCTCCAAAGGAATTCCTACTTTTTGTGTTAGTGGTGAAGTGAGAGTGAAAGGGTCAGCTGGAGTGTTAGATGAATGTGTGGCTAGGGTGGGGTGCTGGAAGGAAGTGGATTGTTCAGGAACCGTGTTAATGGCAAAACAGGAATCCAAATGTGAAATCTGCAAAGTTTCCTCCACTATATTTTCCATTTTTTAATCCGAGTCATCAAAGAAATCAGGTTCTTGGAACCTCCTAAAAGCTTGGAAAATATCTAGGGTTACAGATTCACCGCCACACATGATCTTCATTTGCCAGAAGCACAATCAATATTTGCACGGGCGGTGGCTAAAAATGGTCTTCCAAGAATTATAGGGGAAAACTTTAAAGCTTTCGATACCTTTATGTCCAGGACTAAAAAGTCTACTGCAAATAGATAATTTTTGTCCTAGACAAGGACATCCTCAACAATTCCCCTTGGTTTAATTGTAGATCGATCTACTAATTAAAGAGTAACCTTAACAGGCTTTAATTCACCAATCATAAATTTCTCAAAAACAATTATGGGGATAAGATTAATTAAGGCATCAAGATCCACTAAGGCGCGAACAAAAGAAGTATCATTAATGATTACTTGAATCAGGGGAGCGCCTAGATCTTTTCTCTTAAGAGGCAGTCGGCTCTACACAACTGAGCTGACTGTCTTGGGAAGGATCACCTTTCCTAAATTTCTGGGCTGCCTTTTTGGGGTACACAAGTCCTTTAGAAATTTTGCTTAGGCAGGGATGTATTTTATGGAATCTAGGAGAGGGATGTTAATTTCAACTTACCTAAATAAATCCATCAATTCCATATCAGTGGGTATAGATTTCTTCTTTTTCTTATTTTGTGAAGAATGGAGGGCTTGTGAAAATGGTGCAGGGTTTTCCTGTTTTGCATTATTAGGTTCCTGAACAGTGTTAGTGGAAGATGGGGAAGAGTTGATCTGTTTTTCGTTGAAATGAGTTTCTTTAACAGGTAGGTGGTCATGAATGATTTTCCCGTTCCTCAAAGTAACTGCATGTGCAGTTTGGTTGTTTCTAGGATGACGATGGGAAGCCTGATTGTTATTGAAACCCAGGCGATGTTGAGGTGCTGGGTGAATGGGTTGACAAGGATATCCACCTTGGAACTGATTCCGTTGATTATTCAGGTTGGGCATGGGTTGGGAAGGTAAATTACCAGCAAGTCGATGATCAGGAGTAACCTTAACTTGGTGTTGCAAGTTGGAAATCATGTGGGTTACTTCTGTCATTTGATTTTGCATACCGTGTAGATTTTTCATGACCAAGGTATTGATATCTTCCTGGGATGGTCCAAGTTGATATGTGGGTTGCCCATAATTCCCAAAGTGATTTTGTTTGGGAAACAGAATCAGGTTCGGGGCTTTCCAGGAGTGATTCGGGTTGGTCCTCCAGTTTTGACTGTAATTGTTGGTGGGGTTTCTAAATTGCTCCTAGAGAGCATAAATATTTTCCGTGGTGGGATCAAGAATATTATGATTTAGATAATCAAAATTCCCAGTCAAATCTTGTGGAAAATCAGCAGAAAACTATTGACCAGTAGGTGTGGCATCAATGTTGTGGATATTTTCTCTTCGGAGAAGTTGTGTAGTGTTAGTGTGTGGAGAGTTAAAGTGTGGAGAATTACGGTGTGGAGCAGGTTTATGAGTAAGCTTTTCTTCTATCTTTTTCTGGTGAATTTGCATCTGGTCCAGTTTTTGAGCTAACATATATAGATCATCCTGAGTAACTGGAGCAGAGGTGGATTTGGAGTCAATTCATTTACTTCGTGTCTGGGGTTTTAAGTTCTACCAAAAGTGTCCATTGAAGTCATATTAAATGAGTTTTCACTCATTTCTTAAAAGAGGAGGTAGGCACTTTTAGCATCTTTATTAAGGAAATTGTCCCCACATGAGGCATCCACAAATTGCTCCAATTGATCTACTAATCCATGATAGAAGATCTGCACTAATTGCCATTACGTAATTTCATGGTGGGGACAACTTCTTAAAAGTTCTTATAATCTTTCCCAAGCTTCATGGAGGGGTTCACCAATTTTTTGTTGAAAGGTCGTTATGGATCTTCTTAAAGCGTTCATTTGACTGATCAGAAAAAATTATTTAGAAAATGCTCTTTAATTAGGGCTAGGTGGCGATCGGGCACCCAAACGTTCCAAACCAATGTGAAGCTTTATGTTTTAAAGAGAGAGGAAAAGGTCTCATCAACCACACATCTTCCTGCACATTGTGGGAATAAGTGGTTTGAGCGAGGATAGTTAATTCCTCGAGATGACAAAAATGGTTCTCTCTTGGAAGACCATGGAAATGCTTGATTAGGTTCAAAATAGCTGGTTTGATCTCAAAATCCCCTTGTGGTATGACCGCCCCAGGTCTTTCCTCATAGTTGGAAGGATCATAAAAATTCTTAAGAGGAACGACAGGCTACTGTCGGGGTGGCGGGTTTTCCCTTGGTTAGCTAGGTTCGTCACAGTCCTAGCCAAATTCTCTTATTTTGTTGTAGCCGAATCAAATGGTCGACCATAACGGCAAAGGGGTTTGTATTTTGAGTTTGAATTTGAGGGCCACCTAGCCCTACAGGAATTTTTGGTTGCTCCAAATTAGGGAGGTGACGGATGGGGAAGTCAGCTTGTGGGTTGGCTGACAGATTAGAAGCGGAAGCAAAATTTTTTTGTCGGTTTCTTGGATTTTCCATATTTTTAGAAACGGAAGGAGAAGAAAACAAAGACTTTCTGGTGCGAGGGGCAAAATCAGATCGTCCCTCAAGATGTGGTTTTTGGGACCTTCGCCCGTGCATGCACTTTTTTTCGAAGAATTAGAGGGGAGGAGAAGAGAGAGAGATGAGAGAAAGTGTGCAATTCAAAAAACAAATTCTAGACCTAACTTAATTGTGACTCCCTAAAAATAACTTAAGACTTGATCTACATAAGAAATAAGCAATCAATAGTTAATACCCATTCTGTTAACAAATCTAGCCAAGTTGTTTAAGGGGAGGTTTGGGCCTAAGCATTTCCCAGGAAAATCCCCAGGTGCTTGTACAAACCCATGCCTAGTCGTTTGACTCGGCCCCTCAGCCTGAACACCAGATATAGATGACAAAATTGATATTAACTAAAGAAAACTTAAGACCTAGATAGCAAGCCTAAGTTGATGAAACCTTAGGGGTCAAATTGCTACAGATTTTAATTAGGTCTAGGATACTAAAGTGCACATGGAATGTGGAGGGCGTTGACTGGGCTATTGCCCTATTATTTCAATTTTTATAGTGTGTGTAAGATTAGAAAGTGGTTCCAATTCAAACAAGTTATCACACAAAATTTTTTTTTGTATTTCTACTTTTAGGATTGGATTTAACTTAGTGCATTTTTAGGGTTTTTTTTTAAAGTTTTCAAACAATTTTAAGATTCCACAAACAAGAGGAAATCAAGTTGTATGGGTGATGATTAATTTCCTTTATGTTATTTTTTTCTAAAAATGAAAAAGAAACCCTAATCCAATTGATCCTAAGATAGAAATTTAACTACCAAAGGATCTCTTTTAGGCTTTCTGTATTAAGTAGTGGTCTAAATAGATCATACAACACCACTAATATAAAGAAATTCAAACAAGGATTCCAAAAATATTTTTTTAAGATTTTAGGAATTTGTTTGATATTTGTTTTGAATTTTTATTTATGCTAGTTCAAAGTCTCGAAATGATACCTATGGGTATTTTGGACTTTCAGTATCACCACCAACCTCAAAAAATTTTGGTGATTTTATATGATGTGTAGAATTTCCCAAGGATTCCAAAAAGCTAAATTACACAAAAATTGGATTAGTACAAAAATTCTAAAAATTTGTGAACAATAGCAAAATAGAAAGATTAGAGGGTGTGACCCCTATGCAGTCCATGAATTTTCAAAAATTAATTACAAATCTAATTACTCTGTAATTTGGAACATATGTTTCTTACTTGATTTGGAACCATTGGGTGAAATTTTGTAATTTTAAGAGGCCTATGGTGTCAGGAATTGATTTTTCAAGTCCAAATAGATATCTGGACCCGAAAAACAAAACACCAACACTTGAAATGGAATGGTGTTTAATGGTGCAAACAAGCAAACAATGAATTTTAAATCGCACCACTCCACTTGATTAAGTTGTTTAAGGTTCTGAAAGCCATATTTAGTATTTTTGGTAGTCTTTTAATGCTTTATGTGACAAAATAAAGGGAACCAACCTGAATCTACGGGAAGACAAGGGATTTGAGTTCTTTCCAGAATTCCCGCTTACTTCCTGTAGTTCCAGTACACATGAGATAGAAGAAAAGAGAAGGGGATGAGATCCACTTCAAGAAAGAGAAAAGTGATAAAAGCAAAGTTGTGCCTCCCCAGCAATGGTGTCAAAAAGTGATTCAAAATTTTTGCATGATTTGTAATTAGGGTTTTTAGAGTCGTTGTAACATGCGAAATCGTACATACTTTTAAAATTTGTAACCTAGATAGAGGAGTATCTAGGTTGTCCAAGGAGGCCAAATGTTTGCAAAAATACGTCTCTTGCTTGGAAATCGAACTAAACTTTCCTTTTGGTGTTTTATATATATGATTTTTTTAGGCTTTGAAATAACGAGAACAAGGTGGGTTGTGTCACAAATATCAAGTAATCAGAGTTGTATAAAAATTCCTATGATATTTTGAACTCCAAAAAATCAAGAATAGTAACCAAATTGATAACAGTTTAGTGCGCATATTTTTAATATTTTTTTATAACTCAGATTCATGTGAAATTTGGATATGTCATTCCTGACTTCAAAACCCAGCAAAAGTTTTGGAATTTTTAGACATGCGGAATATTGGGAGTTGAATTTTTAAGATAAGAGTTTATTTCAGCCCGAAAAATCACCAAGAGAGATTTTTTTTTTTTGAAAAAGCAAGCAAATGCTAACTAATCCAAAGGTTGAAACGAAGCACCTAATTTTCTTTGGATTTTTCTTCGAAAGGAAATCTAACCTAATCTAAGCTACGAGTACTTACTTGAGATTTACACCCATTTTTTTTCCATTGTTGCGCGTATCTTCCGGCAATTTTGTGATTCCTGTGCATTAAAAAATAGCAAGTTAGAATCTCAAATAAGCACTTTTGTGGGAAAAGATTTTAAAAATTTCTGTTGCCTCCCCAGCAAAGGCACCAACTTGTTCGCTCGTGAGATGCGTTAAAAGATGTTGTATCGTTGTAGTTGTGAATCACGATGAAACAAATAATATTTATAAAGATTTCGGTGAGTACCGAGTCGTTCATAGGGAGGTAAAACATGATTTTATGTGAAAGCTTTTCAGAAAGTAATTCTAAACAAATATTTATATATGTATATATAGACATCAGATATCCAGAAAATCAGAACTTTATTGCTATTTGAAAATAGTTTTGAAACTAGATTCACTATGCTAAAGAGAGATAGAGAAATAGAGAGAGAAAGAGATAGAGAGATAGCAGATGATGACAATGCTGCTTGTGGGATTCTTTTGTGAAGTACAGCAGCACTTTAGATCTAGAGCTCCTGGATGAATGCTAGAGAAGAGTTGCGGAGAGGGAGAGAGGCTGGAGTTGTATCTGGTGGGAGTTGACTTCAATTGGAGGGCCCTAGGCTCTTTATATAGCTTTAATGAGGGGAAAAGTAGTCATTTTAGCCCTCCAACTAGTGCAACAACCTTAGGTTGATCAAATTCGTCGATCAGGAGATCAACGACTCTGATCTAGCCTCAAAATAACCTTATTTGCACATTCTACTCTCGGATTGCTTCTAGTGCTGACACATGGCGGCTCCAACGCCCTTGGATCGCCATCGTGCAGTCATCATCGTGCCTTCCACTTCTTTGCATGCCTACCTCACACTTTCATCACGTGCTAATGCTTTCCTCACGCGCTCACGCTTTCCTCATGCCTGTGAGTTCAAATCGTGCATGCTTGATTTCAGTCGTTTGATCTCATGATCGAACGACTTAAATCGTGCGCACCACCGCCTTAAGATTAATCACGTGCAACTACGCATTTCTGGCGATGTCAGATCGTGCGTAGGCATCCAATGGTCCTCGTTGCACCATGCGTTCACCTCCGTGCCATACGATCTTCATCTCCCAGTCGGATTTTGCTCCAACGTCATTGCCTCTTCGATTTCATGCTGAGCGTAGATCAATCCCATGCCCTTCACTCACGTATGGGTGTGCTAACCGCTATGCTAAGTCCCCACTTGTGTCGAGATTATGTTTTTAGGCAAGTTTGCTCTCAGCCATTGGTTGGAGATCCAACTACTGAGATCTTTTCTCAGCAGATGGCGTGAGGATATGGGGAGGCATGGGTGCATGGTGGCCGTTGGATGATGATCCAACGACCCACAATGCATGAGAAGAGTTCTTCAGAGATTGTGGGTGCGGTGAGGGGCGGTTGTGATGGCACCACGTTGCACCATCGTGGTCGTCCATCTTTCTTGCTTTATAGATGATGCTGTAGGCCTCCGATTGAGATGATGTTTGCACCATTGGACTGCGATCGTTGATTTGGATCCATCCATGTGGTTGAATTTGGCATCTGAGGTCCAGATTTCTATCTTCTTGCTCCTTGGCTTACGATCTTCTATGGCCTACACGTGATGCTACAGGTGTCTGATCAAGACGATTTCGGAAGCGTTGGACTCTCGTCGTCGTCCTGATCTGATCCGTATGATTTGATCTATCATTTACAGCCTCAGATAATCTATAGTCAATTTCATCTCTCTTTTAGAGCATAAAATGGTAATATTATATTTAAGGCTACTAAACTAACTATTATGCGAATTATAATGCTTATGTATGCCTTGTTCCTAAGTTATGCTAGATTCTAACTTAATTCTAGTAGATTAGGTCATATGATTGCTATGCAATCATGAGCTTAAGGAAGGAAAGGAGAACATTAAAGAAGAAATCAAGGGTCAGGAACCTGATTCCAAAGATATAACTCATGTTCCACTCCTTGAAGCCTTATTTAAACCCAGGAAGAAGATGTCTATTGATAGCGACGAGGAGATCTTAAATATATTCAAGAAGTTGAAATCAATATCCCACTCCTTGATGCTATTAAACACATTTCGGCTTATGCTAAATTCTTAAGGGATTTATGCACTAAAAAGTGTAAGCTGAGGGAATCTACCCTAAGGAAGGTGATACTCTCCGAGTAGGCTACTTCTATTATCCTGCATCGCCTTCCTCAAAAAAAGAGAGATCTAGGTGCCCCTTTGATTTTATGTGTTATGCTGGATTTGTAAATCACAAGCACACTAGAAGGGGGATGAATAGTGTGTAAAAAAAATTTGCAACACAAAGCAAACCACAAAATGCACAAGATATATAGTGGTTCCCCTCACTTGGGTACTCCACTACGTAAGTCTCCTGACTTAGGATTTTTAACCCAATTCCGTTAACCTGGTGGGAATCAATTTACTAAAACCTGAGGTAATTAACGGGTTACCACAACCCAATTACAAGATATAAAAAAGAAATAAAGATATAGGTGTAAGAAAAATACAAATAAGAGCTTACAACTAATCCCTAAGTCTCCAACAATTATATAGCTTAATTAGAGTATATAAATTGATCTAATGAGAAAATTGAGGCGTAAAACAAATAGATTTTTTAGAGAACACGATCGCTTTGAAGACTTGTTGCAAGTGGAGAATGGCCTTGAGAGAATTGCAACAAGACAAGCTCTTTTTCAACTAGTAATATGAGAAATGAAGGTGTAGGAAAAGATAGAATTTTTTTTGCTTCTTGGTTGTGTGCAACAGATACTCAAGGAGTGCTTATATAACCCACAAACCACCTTCTTTATGTTTACTAGCCATTAGGGGTAATTTGGGAAGTTTAAGGATAGGTTTAATTGCAAAATAGCCGTTCAGGATGGTCACAAATGTTAGTTGGTACCGGTATTGACTGCTTACAGTCAGCCCAACTAAGTCACCAGGTACGGTACTCATGATGAGTATAGGTACTTGTGACTCACAGATTTGGGTCCAATGACCTACATGTACCGATACTAGTGAGTAATACCGGTACTTGTAAGGTCCAGGCAAAAATCAAGTGCACAAATTGTGACCACTTGGTACCGTTACTCATGATGAGTATCGGTACTTGTTGCTCACAGTTTGGGACTTAGGCCCAAACCTGTGCCTAGCATGTATCGGTACTTATGACTAGTACTGGTACTTGCTACAAGTACCACATTTTGTAAGTTTTAAGTCAGTTTTTAGAGAAATCCAACTTACTCTAAATGACTTGATTTTGAAAAAATCGATTGTGAGTTTTGAAACAAGTGAATGAACGATTTTTTGAATCCTAATTATCTCTACATTGTTTTTAACTTTTAGATTTTATTTTACTTGTTAGGAGACGTACAAAGATTCTACAAAAATAATAAATACAATAAAAACTAGTCTTCTAATCTTCTTCTTCCATATGCAATCTTGTTGCTTGCCTCCATAGGTTCTTTTGACCTGCAATACTTCATAAACACATTAGATTTTACCATAGTTTTGTTAACAACAAAATACAGAAGAGAAATGGAACTAGGTTTCAACAATTTTCCCCTTTTTGGTGTTGACAAAACAAACAAGATGATACTCATATTTAAGAATAAATAGTGACTTAATAAGAGAAGAATAAAAAACTCCACAAGGAGTGAAAAACCACCCCCTCAAACTAAGCTCTCCCTATTTTAAATATGAATTATCAATTATTTCTCCCCCTTTTTGTCAACCAAGCAAAAAGATAAACAAATAACAAGAATGAAACATAACATGATACATGAATCAGCAACAATTTTTCATAAACATGAATCATAACATGAAAAAGTTCATAAAGATAAGTCATGAAACAAACTTAACATAGAATTGTCTGAAATATCATACAAATTTAACAAGCATCAAAATAAAAAAAATTAAGCTAATTTCTAGGATGTTTTCCAATTGGCTTTTGCACATGTTCACTACCATCATCATTGTTGTTGTCATCATCATTATCTTCATCATCATCGTTGTCGTCTTCATCTTCATCATCATCGATTTCTTCATAAGAAACTTCTTCTTCCATGTCTTCTTCTTCATCATCATGAAGAATAGGTTCTTCTTCCGCCATTGATACATGAGATGGATCTTGAAAATGCTTCTGCCTTCTTTCACTATACTCTTGAGGTGCTTTTGGTTGAGTCCGCTTCCTTTGTTTAGGTTGTTGAGTGGAAGAAGTGACATGGGAGGACTCAATAGAAAGAGATCATGGAATTTGCGTTCCATGTGACGGAAGGCAAAATTTAGATTGGTTAAATTTTGACCAATGTAGTTGAAGGTATTTATCAAACTAGGATCAGTTCCAAACACATTAGATAGATTTACCCAAGGTGTTTCAGCTATTGGATATGCATAGGTTATAGGAATGAAAGTGGAGGATGATTCAGGAGGTGGATGAGAAGATTGAGCATTTGGATCAACTTCTTCTTCGTCATCACTAGAAGATTCCTCTCTAGCAGGTTTTACTCTCATTTTTCAGAGAGTGGACCATTTAAAATAGACCACTTTTCTGAGAGGAGTAAAATTAGAGAGGTCAATTTTATTTTTATGAAGGATGTGTGACACCAAAATATCCAAAGGTAAAGTTGATGCATGGTAATGGGGTCTAAGAAAGTGAATAAAATTAGTGTTCCAATTGACCGGAAAGCTCGTAATGATAGCATAAATCAAGGGTAAAATATCAACAGGTATTTTGTGAAACCGTGAATTTTTAGCTCTTAAATTCCATGCTAAGATACGAAAAAGGACGCGAGCAAAAAGGGTCATATTTGGGGCAACCAATGCTTTGCCCTGACAGTTAGGGAGCAAAAGAGTTTCATGAATTTTATGAGTAGAAAATTGCTCCTTAAGGGTGTGTAACGACCCAATTCCCGAGTCCCTACGAGACAAGAGAACCGGACCGACTCGACTAATCCCAAGACCTAGTCATCCAACGAGGAAGTAACCAAAAGAACAGTAAAATAAACCACATTCAGCATGAATATAACTAACAGTAAGAAAATACAGCAGTAAGGAAAGAAACCACTTCAGTATATACCACTACAACAGTAGAACAACATTCATAACACAATATGAAACGCAGGTAAGAAAAGTACAGCGGAAATAAGAACTACTCACTACAGTGGAACCAAAAAGAGGTACAAGAGAACAGTGGTACCTCTGCTGGACCCTACTCGGCCTAGCGTCCTCTGCAGCCGCTGACCCTGGCTGCTCAACACTCGCTACCTGAAAGGGTCAGCGGCTGCAGAGGACGCTGGGCCGAGTAGGGTCCAGCAGAGGTACCACTGTTCTCTTGTACCTCTTTTTGGTTCCACTGTAGTGAGTAGTTGTTTCCGCTGTACTTTTCTTACCTGCATTTCATATTATGTTATGAATGTTGTTCTACTGTTGTGGTGGTATATACTGAAGTGGTTTCTTTCCTTACTACTGTATTTTCTTACTGTTAGTTATATTCATGCTGAATGTGGTTTATTTTACTGTTCTTTTGGTTACTTCCTCGTTGGACGACTAGGTCTTGGGATTAGTCGAGTCGGTCCGGTTCTCTTGTCTCGTAGGGACTCGGGAATCGGGTCGTTACAAGATGGTATCAGAGCAAGGTCGTCCCGAGAAGTGAATCAACTGACTGGAAAATAACCAATTCACATGTCTATAACTAGAGTAACCACCACAACATATCTTTTGACATGAGTTCTTAGACGTTTCCTTTAGGTATCGTTCCGTAGTGACGTGTTCAGTTTTGTTTCGCATCTCCTTGCAGGAGATGCCTCGTCGTGGGACCAGTGAGGCGGGCCGCAGGCGCAGCCGAGGACGAGGTCGGCGAGGTGGGCGTGCCATTACCGACGCCCCAGTGGACCAGCCACTACTCTTGGGCGTCCAGGCCCAGGACCCCGCCCGGCTGATACGAGACATTGTACGAGAGGAGCTCCACCCACTGGCCGAAGCGCCTCACCCTGGGCTGCGGAGGGGGAGTCCTCTGTGGGACCACTCGACGGACACGGCGCTGGACACGGGGGAGGGGATGGGCCACCGCAGCCCCCACCTTCCTCCGATACTTCTGTGCACGAGGCACTGTTACCTGGGGGTGGACCAGCATCCCCACTGCAGTGCCACTCCGAGCTCTTCGGGCAGTTCTAGAAGCTGAAGCCCCCCTCCTTCAAGGGCGATGAGGACCCGACCGAGGTAGAGGACTGGCTCGAGCAGCTGGAGAAGATTTTCGACACCCTTCGCCACCTGGTGGAGTGCCACGTGGCCTTTGCCACGTACCTGCTGGAGAGTGCGGCACACAGGTGGTGGAGGGCGGTCCGGAGATAGGAGAGGGATGAGCCGACCTGGGATCGGTTCGTCGCCCTCTTCTGCGAGTAGTACTTTCCCCAGACGTGGCAGGACCAGAGGAGGCGGGAGTTCCACACTCTCCGCCAAGGGACGACGACCGTGAGCGCGTACCGCACGCGTTTCCTGGAGCTGTCCCGCTTTGCAGCGACAGCGGTAGCTACTGAGGAGGAGCGCCTTTGGAGGTTCACCGAGGGGCTCCGGCCTGCGATTTGGGGGTATGTCAAACCCCTGAAGCTGCCTACATTTTCGAGGGTGGTGGAGGCAGCCATGACTTACGAAGAGACCAACCCATCTGCGCGAGACACTGACGGCGGGCGGAAGAGGCCCTTTCAGCCAGACTTTTCACAGGGCCGGCGAGAGAGGAGACACGTGGCATCCGCAGGAGAGCCGTCACGTTTTACAGGGCCATCAGTGGCCTTTGGGGGCCCTCGACAGGGGCCAGTCGCCAGCACCGGACCCCCGCCTAGCCGACAGCAGGGACCCACTGAGGGTGGGATTCGAGTTCCCCTCTGTTACCAGTGTGGCCAGTCGGGCCACATCAGGAGGGACTGCCCATCTAGGGCAGGAGGTCAGTAGATACTTCCCGTGCAGAGCACTGGAGGGCGTGCAGGAGGCCACGGTTCCCATGCGCGAGGAGGAGGACAGCAGTCGCGAGGAGGGTACCGGCCAGCACCTACCCGTTCGACGTAGAGTGTGGCTGCTTCGTCCTCACCTAGAGCTGAGGGGCGTATCAACTCCCTGACACACAGGGACGCCAGAGCTTCGGGATCGGTGGTAGCAGGTATGGTTTCAGTTTCCGGCAGACTCGTTTACACGCTTTTCGATTCCGGCGCTACGCACTCGTTTGTCGCAGCCAGTTTCGCAATTAGCTTGGACCAATATTATACACTGTTAGGGAATCCGTTCGTAATCAGAGGTCCGAGTGGTCAGCTGTTTGTAGCTGAGGAGGTGTACACGGATTGCGAGGTCAGCTTCGGGGGACATAGCCTGCCAGCTGACCTGATTATGTTACAGATGGAGGACTTTGGAGTGATTCTGGGGATGGATTGGCTGTCCGCTTACCACGCCATGGTGGACTGTTTTGAGAGGAAGATCGCCTTCTCCATTCCGGAGTTGCCTTCTTTCGAATTTCACGGACAGCCAGTGGACGGAGGCTTCAGGTGCATTTCGGCACTTCGGGCGGCGAGACTTTTGAGCCAGGGGTGTGAGGGCTTCCTAGCTTGTGTAGTGGCAGAGCCCAGCCCTGTGGCAGACTTCCAGAGCATCCCGGTGGTCAGAGAGTACCCTGACGTGTTTCCAGACGAGTTACCAGGACTACCACCTGAGGGTGAGATCGAGTTTGAGATCTCACTAGTACCAGGGACCGGCCCCATCTCCACTGCGCCAAATAGGATGGCACCGCTTGAGCTACGAGAGCTCAAGTCTCAATTGCAGGACCTTTTGGAGAAAGGTTTCGTGAGGCCCAGTGCGTCTCCCTGGGGAGCCCCGGTACTGTTCGTGAAGAAGAAGGATGGGACCTTACGCCTTTGTGTGGACTACCGACAACTGAATAGGGTCACCATCAAGAACAGATATCCG
Source organism: Thalassia testudinum (assembly GCA_037157565.1). Taxonomy (NCBI): domain Eukaryota; kingdom Viridiplantae; phylum Streptophyta; class Magnoliopsida; order Alismatales; family Hydrocharitaceae; genus Thalassia; species Thalassia testudinum. The sequence goes on along the minus strand of JAZHRO010000056.1, from coordinate 84,776,847 downwards.
CTGCCGAGGATCGACGACTTGTTTGACCAATTGCGGGGTGCCACGATTTTCTCCAAGATTGACTTGAGGTCTGGATACCACCAGTTGAGGATCAGGGAGATCGACGTCTCCAAGACAGCTTTCCGCACCCGGTACGGACACTACGAGTTTTTGGTCATGCCGTTTGGCCTGACCAATGCCCTCGCTGCTTTCATGGATCTGATGAACCGGGTGTTTAGACCGTACTTGGACCAGTTTGTGGTGGTTTTCATAGATGATGTACTCATCTATTCTAGAGATCAGACACAGCACGGATAGCACTTGCGGATGGTTCTGGACACTCTGAGACGACATAGGCTGTACGCCAAATGCAGCAAGTCCGAGTTCTGGTTGAGGGAGGTGACCTTCTTAGGTCATGTGATCTCGGGAGACGGCTTGGCGGTGGACCCAGCCAAGGTTGAGGCAGTACTCAGGTGGGAGAGGCCGTGTTCAGTCACTGAGATTCACAGTTTCCTGGGACTGGCAGGCTACTACAGACGTTTCATCAGAGGTTTTTCACAGATCGCGCGTCCTATGACACAGTTGACCCGGAAGGACGTGCCCTTCGCTTGGACAGACGCCTGTGAGGCGTGTTTTCTGGAGCTGAAGAAGAGGTTGACCTCGGCTCCCGTGCTCACCATCCCTGACAGTAGTGGCGGGTTCGTTGTGTACACGGACGCCTCCTTGTAGGGGTTAGGAGGTGTGCTCATGCAGAGGGGTCACGTTGTCGCTTACGCTTCGCGGCAAGTGAAGCCCCATGAACATACCTACCCTACCCATGACCTAGAGTTGGCAGCTGTCGTCTTCGCGCTGAAGACCTGGAGGCACTACTTGTACAGTGAGACCTTCGAGATTTTCACAGATCACAAGAGCCTCAGATACCTTTTTGATCAGAAGGAGCTCAACATGAGACAGAGACGTTGGTTGGAGCTCCTGAAGGACTACGACTGCAGCATCTCCTACCACCCTGGAAAGGCCAATGTGGTGGCTGACGCCTTGAGCCGTAAGGCACCCGCACACTTGGCCAGTTTACAGTTACAGAGTTGGAGCCTTTTGGAGGAGGTGGGCAGTTGGCGACCCCTGGAGTTACGGGGGCACTGTGGGGCAGTGACGGTGACATGACAGACCAGGCCAGAGCTGATAGACCGCATCATCACAAGACAGATGGTTGATCCGTACTTGTAGTCCTTGTGCGACAAAGTACTGTCAGGAGCCCAGGGGACTTCTCTTTCACAGACCAGGTGCTGCGCCTGAGGGGATGGTTGTGCGTTCCCAGAGACGAGGAGCTATTGAGAGAGCTCCTAACTGAGGCACACGGTTCCAGATTCACCATACATCCCGGAAACACGAAGATGTACCACGACTTGAGATGCGAGTTTTGGTGGAGGGGGATGAAGCGGGATGTGGGTGAATTCGTGCAGCAATGCTTAGTGTGCTAGCAGGTGAAAGCCGAGCATTAGAGGCCTGCAGGGCTGCTACAGCTGCTTCCAGTGCCAGAGTGGAAGTGGGAGAGCATCACCATGGACTTGGTGGTGGGCTTACCTGTTACCCAGGGAGGGTGATGAGAGCCTCATCATGAGCCATAACTAGCTCATTTTGACCCAATAAAGAAGATAAAAGCTCCTACATAACCTGGAAGAAGGCCTAACTGAAGGAACAAGTGCCTTGAGAAGAAAACATGAAATAAAGGTTAAAACTGTAATTTTACCATTGCAGTACGTAAATGGGATTTCTCAGAGGAAAAACATAGGTCAAATGGTATAAATGAGATAAAAAGAGGGTTGAGTCAATCAGAAATGGGTTTATGTGCAATCTAAGAACTAAATGACACTTGGTAACCCTAAACAGACCCGCTTAGATTAACAAGGTTTCGGTCAGAATAAAAATCAACTAAACCCTCTAAAAATCATAAAAAAACATCCTCTAGGGTTTAGAACACTTAATTTGGCCTTTGGAACCTAGTTTGACCAAGATTAGGGTCCTAGCTCTTCAATTAACCTAATTTGGGTTTTTACGCAAAATATCCAGTCAAACGAGGTCAAACCTGAATTCCAACTTCGCCATTGGATTCCTTAGGTCCAAATTAGGTTTATACGAAAATTTGGACCTAAGGAGAGGTCATCTTGACCTACTTTGCAATTTATTACACCCAAATCACAAATTGGTCCCTATCTTTTGAATACCTTTGCAGAGAGCCCCCTAGGTTCTTCGCCTCCTTTGCAAACCGGTCCTGCCGCCATTGCTAGGGCAGAACCAAGCTCCAGCGAAGTTTCGAGAGAGATTGCTCTCTAATCCCTCAGAGATTCCCTCCCAGAAATGGAAGGAGGATTCTCTGAGGAATTCCCTTCCTTATAAAGCCAATTACAATTGCTGGTGTGAACCCAATCTCTCGTGCGAATGCACGAGAGATTCGGGTATCCACCTTCCTTCCAACTCCGGCGAGCCGGCAGACCTAACTGCGCGGTTTCCACGCGCTGGTAGGTGCGTCCAGCACCTATAAAAGACACCCCAGACCCTGCCGCAGAAAGCAAGCTGGATTTTGACGGAGATCCCTTCCAAATTCCTCCCTCTTCCATCTCTGGCTAAACGACCCACAAGCTCCGGTGACCTTCTCCCCTCCTTCTCGTCGCTCTGCTGCCATACCAGCAGCAGAGTCCTCTCCGCCGCTTCGTCCCGCGTCGCGCTGTACCCCGCGCGCGCGCCTCTGACCTCGTTCTCGTCGCCGCTTCCACCCTCAGGGTCTTTCTTCCCCGACGACGGCAGTTACCAGCCGTCCTCTCCGCCGCCTTCCTTCCTTCCAGGCAACCACAGATACGTTCTCCATCCTCTCCTCTCTCTTTTCCCCCAACTATTTTACTTGATTACCCCTCGATAGTACCTAACCGCCTCCATCTTCGTCGCCTCCGACCTCACTCCGGTGAGCCGCCCACACCACTCCGCCACTCCACACGGCTCGCCAACCACCTCGAGAGCTCCGCCTCACCATCAGGAACCCATTCCACCCCATCACTGCCACTCCAGACCTCCACAAGCACCTCCCGACCAACCCACCATCTCCGGCCACAGGTTGACCTAGGCACGCACGCCTAGGCCGACCGGCAACCTGCAGCATCACCCACTGCCTTCGCCGTGCTGCGGCGAAGGTTTCCAGCTATTCTGATTGGGCCAATAAGCCATTCTGTTGGATGTCAGGTGTAAGCCCCAGCCGCCATTAACAGCCGAAGCAGCAGGGAGCTTGGAGCAGCAACAGGCGTCAGGCTTCCCAGGCGGCAGGTGCAGCAGATTCTCGCAAGTGTCGCGAAGCAACCAAGGCCAGCCAGTAGCGCCAGCAGAGTCAACAGCTTGGGCAATTGCATACGAGAGTCTGCGGGCGCACGTGAAATCAGGGCGGAACCTTTAGTCCGACATCGTGAGATTGCAGCCCTCAGGTATGCTATAAATTGCATTTGTGCTTTAAGCTGGTTGCCTCCGTAAGCACAGGGGTGAGGTCCCTCACTGCCCTCACACACGCCTCGTCCGCGGCTTGACCTCGCGGATCTGGCTGATTCGACCCGACCCGACCTAGACCTACGCACTCCTCGTGCATCACCACTTGCCGGTGCGCCTGGTCCTGGGTGCGAGCCCGACCCGACTACCCGTCTGGCTCTGGGAGAGCGTCCATGAGTGCATTACTTCAAAGAGAGAGAGACGCTTGGGTAGAGGGACGGGGGTAGGTTTTTGCTACTGTGTGGTGTGTGCAGGAAGGAAGAACCGTCCCAGGCAGCGAACACTTAGTGGCTGCAGAACAGGAAGAGAAGAAAGAAGAGGCTGCGTAGTAGTGAAAGGAGAATTCTTCGCAGAGAAGAAGAAGAAGGAAGACAAAGCAGAAGAGAGAGAAGAACGAAGAAGAAGACAAGGGAAGACTGCAAAAGAGATCAGAAGAAAAAGAAGAAGAAGAAAGGAAAGCTACCAGAAAAGCAAAGGAAGGAGAAGAGCCATGAAGAAGAAGAGAGAAAGAGAGATCACATTTAAGACGTCTGATACACAAATCAGACGTCCAATTCTACTTTTTTTTTTCCAAATCCTTTTTTAAAATTCTATTTGAATGAGTTATATTTGCATTTAAACAGTTGTATTCTTTGGTTTTACAAAGTACTGAGATTGCTCCCCGTGCTCAACCTTGGATACTCCGGTCTTCGAGTAATAAAATTCTTTATATTTGTTTAGACGTTTTGTCGGTTATACTACAACGTGACATCCTTTAAACCCGCACAAAATCGTCAACAACAATTTTTGCGCCGTTGCCGGGGAGCAACAGGCACTTTTAAAACTTTTGAGTACAACTTTTCTATCTAATATCCGACTTAACTTCTCTCTTTTGTTGTGTTCAAGCAGGGAAAGCAAAACAAAAAGGAAAGAATAGCAACTGCACAACAGACTCTCCAAGGAACAGGTAATCTCCATAAGCCCTCTCTCTTAACCCTCTCACAATCTAAAAAGGGAAAAAAAAGAGGGAAATCAACTTAGGGCTACCTGTTTCATATTTAGTAACTCATCAAGTTGCCTGATTTTCATTTCAACATATTTTTATCTGTTCATCCAACTAAGGCAACTAGGGCTAAAACTTTCTTGATTGAGCCCTAGGTGCTAATTTCTACGGCAACTAAATTGGACCCACTAGAGCCAAGTTAGGGATTGCAAAGCTAGGGTTTTTAGAGACACATCTTCTCTAAAACAAAGAAACAAACTTTCCAAAAAGAGGTGTGCCTAAATCATGTCTGAAACGATTTATACAAGAGGAACCCTAAGCAAATCAGGTTGATAGTCCATTTGAACCATAAAAGGAAGGACCTAAAAGCTCTCAAAGGAACAAGAGGTGAAATTGATCCCTTGGGTCAACCAACCTTAATATTAGGTCACTTTTGCACTCAAAATACTTAAAAGTTCAAGTGGAATATTAAGCACCTTGATCTTAAAATAAAAAAAAAGGTAGACTTAAGAGGTCAAGATCCCCATTCTGGTCTACCTGGAACCGCAGTGACAAGAGAGGTCGGGTGGGGGAAACCCTGTAACCCGTGGGGACGCTCTACCGTGTAGGGGTCTTTCCGGGACTCTCCCTCTCTGGCTGCCCAGGTATTTCTCAGGTGGACGATCTTCTGATCCAGGGGTCCATCTGCCCCGAACCTCTATAGTCACCCAATAATTCTTGGGTGTCTTGATTGGGTCCAGCACCTTCTAATCTCATCACATCTTTCGGTGGTCCTTAAGACCACCTTTAAGACCTCCTTTAGAAATTCATTCTCATCGAGGCCAAGCCTCGACGCCCTTGTTTGAGCAGCAACCCCACCACATAAATCTTTCATCTGACTCAGACCCTGATTCTCCTTCTTCTCCCATCATGGCACAACCCATTGAAGAGGAGAATAACCTTGAACACCAACTTCAATGCTTGAACGATCTCTTTCAGAACTTTGTAAACCCACCGCAGTGACCTATGATGCGAGATCACTATAATCCTGCTGCGGTGGCAATCGAACCCAGAGTACGAATCCCAATTGGAGGACCCGATTCTGATCTGAAGCCCAATATGATTCATGCCATACCGAAGTTCCATGGGCTTAACTCTGAGGATCCATTCCAACACATTAAACAACTCAAGCATTTGGCCCAGACCTTCGGGTCAGATGTACAAAACCAGGATATCCTACTCATGAAAATGTTTTCGTTCTTCCTCTTGGACAAGGCTGCACACTGGTATCAGACTCAGACCCGCCCGATCAACACATGGGAAGAATTACAGTCCGAATTTTTGAAAAAATTCTTCCCTGTTGGCCGGACGAATGCCTTGCGCCACCAGATCACTCATTTCACTCAACAACCGGGAGAACCTCTTCATGAAGCTTGGGATCGATTCCTAGATCTCATGCGAAAGTGCCCCCATCATGGAGTTCCTAAGTGGGAACAAGTCCAGTCTTTTTACCAGGGACTCCGTGAGGATATTCGTCTATTCGTTAATGCAACATGTGGAGGAAACATCATGGGCCAACACGAGGACACGGTGTGGGAGATTCTCGAAAACATGTGCGAGAACTCCATAAACAATGACTCCTTGGGCTTATTCAACAGGACGAATGCCCGCGCATCGACGAATCTAAGAGGGACACATGAGACGCAAGACCTGTCCACTTCTGTCAACCAGGAACTGATGGCCAGTCGGTTGGACAAGGTCTCTATCATAGAAAAGAAGGTGGACGAGCTAACTCAACATTTGCAGCAAGCCACCTCTGCACAAAACTCTTTTGCACGACCTCCTCTAGCAAGGGAAACAGTGCAAAACATCTATCACCAACCGGCCAAGGGGATGGACCCATATCCACCCCCGTCTACCTCTCGGACCAGAGTGACCTCCGATCCCTTCTACTCGAGTTGGGGGAACTCTGAACCCTCATTTTCTGACTTTCCTGAGGTTCCTCAGAACTGCGAGGACCTCAACGCCATCCAGAATGACCCATACTCCAATACCTACAACCCTGGATGGCGAAATCATCCTAACTTTCAGTGGGCGGGAAATTCTCAAAAACCACCATATCAACCCCGTCCACAAGCTCCTCGTCCATATCAGCCGCCTCAGCTTCGGCCCAATCGCACTTACCAATCTGGGCAAAATCAGGATCAACTGACTCTTATCCTTCAAACACTGGCTGACATTCAAAAGACGAATGCGGCAATGCAAAAATAGCACAAGGACGAGATCACAGAGGTTCGCAACCAACTGGCCCAGATGGAAAATTCCCGCCAACCTGGCACCCTTCCTTCGCAACCTCTGCCCAACCCAAATAACGTACCGACCCAGAGGCGCGTTATGAATCCGAATCCAGGCCACGCACATTTGATTTATCAGGCCCCTACTACTCCATCACCAAACGGGATGGAGGCTTCAACATCTTATGCAGGACTGCAGCAGCAGCCACCCCTCCTACCTAACCCAAACCAAAATCAGGCCGGATTAAACTTTGTAACAACACATAGTGGTAAAACAACACAAGACCCACATTATCCGAACCACTCCAAGCCTGATAATCGCCAAGACCCTAGGGTAGTCATCCAAGATACTACTGTCCCAGATCAAGAACCTGGACCTATCCTAGAGGAACCAGCTAGGATCCCATTTCCTGAGGCCTTGACCAAAGGAAAAAGGACAACCAAACCTGTGGCTCCTGAGGAGGATCTGGTCAAGCTCTTTGAACAGGTCCAGATAAACATCCCGTTGATGGATGCAATACGCCACATACCGGCTTACGCAAGGTTTTTGAAAGACATATGTACACCTAAACGTAAGCTGTGAACCAAGGATGGGAACCCAATCGTACTATCAGAGCAAGCCAGCTCTGTCATCTTGAGCAAACTCCCACCTAAGGCTAAAGACCCAGGAACTCCCTTGATTTCTTGTAAATTGGTGAAACCCAACTTGATAGAGCCCTACTAGACCTAGGTGCCTCCATAAATTTAATACCTACATCCCTCCTTGACCACCTTGAAGAATCTGAACTTAAACCCACTGAGGTGACATTGCAGTTAGCCGATCGATCCATCAAGTCACCCAAAGGAATACTCGAGGATGTCATTGTTAGGGTACGAGATTTTTATTTCCCAGTGGACTTCATAGTACTGGACATGGATGCACCTAAGAACCCAAGGGACACACTAATCATATTAGGGAGACCCTTTTTGGCCACTGCTAGGGCCAATATAAACTGCGAAGAGGGCCAGATAGAATTAAAATTTGGGAATCAAAATCTGAAGATTGACATTTTCAAGGCCCATCAAGGGATTAATTGCGGGGTTATAGAGGAAATTTGTGATGTCGAAGCCGTGGTTGATGAACTGCATATAGAGGACAACCTGATTATTCCTGATCAACCACTAGAGAATCAAAAACCGCTAACAGAGGAGTACGGACATGATCTAGACACACCTATGACTCCTACCATTGCTCCCGATACAAACCCTGAACCACCCGCTGCTGCTGACAATCCTGTCATGGAACTCAAGCCCCTTCCCGAACATCTAAAATACGTCTTTTTGGATTTAAATCAGACGTTTCCTGTGATTATCAATTCTCGACTCACACCTGACTAGGAACTCCGTTTGATTTCTGTTCTCCAGCAACATCGTAGAGCCATTGGATGGACTCTAGATGATTTGACTGGTATAAGCCCTTCATACTGCACACATCGAATCTACACAGAAGAAGGCTCACGACCTTCAAGAGAAATGCAAAGATGCCTAAACCCTAACCTACAGGAGGTCGTGAAAAAGGAGATCATTAAGTGGTTAGATGCAGGGATCATCTACCCAATCTCCGACAGTCGTTGGGTGAGTCCAACACAAGTGGTGCCTAAGAAGGCAGGACTTACCATCATCACGACTGAAACCGGGGAAGTCATTCCTACCCGAATAGCTAATTCGTGGAGAGTCTGCATTGATTACAGAAGACTAAATTCCTCCACGAAGAAGGATCATTTCCCACTACCGTTTATTGATCAGATCCTCGAGAAACTAGCGGGAAATAGATTCTTCTGCTTTCTTGACGGGTACTCCGGTTACAATCAGGTGGCAATCCATCCAGAGGACCAAGAAAAGACCACATTCACCTGTCCCTTCGGGATGTACGCGTTCCGAAGGATGCCGTTCGGTCTCTGCAATGCACCTGCAACATTTCAGCGGTGCATGCTTGCCATATTCTCAGATATGGTAGGTGATTATCTGGAAGTCTTCATGGATGACTTTTCAGTTTTTGGACAATCATTTGACGATTGCCTCCAACACTTGGTCCATATACTCAGGCGGTGCATTGAGGTGAATTTGGTTCTTTCCTGGGAAAAGAGCCATTTCATGGTGCCTGAGGGAATTGTCCTGGGACATTTAATCTCAGAGAAAGGCATCCAAGTGGATCGAGCTAAGGTTAACCTGATTTCCAAGCTCCCTATGCCTAGCTCGATTAAGGACATCCGATCTTTTTTGGGGCACGTCGATTTCTACCGTCGATTCATCCCTGATTTCTCCAAAATCGTGCGCCCCCTGACCAATCTTCTCTCCAAGGATGTGCCTTTCAAAATTTCCAAGGAATGCACTCAAGCATTTGAGATCCTACGTGACCGAGTCACCCAAGCCCCAATCCTACAGTCCCCTGATTGGTCTCAACCCTTTGAGATCATGTGCGATGCATCTGACTTCGCTGTAGGAGCGGTTTTGGGGCAGAAAATTGATGGGAAACCTGTGGTCATTTACTATGCCAGCAAAACACTGGATGAGGCTCAGCGTAACTATACGGTTACTGAGAAAGAGCTGCTGGCCGTAGTATTTGCCCCGGAAATATTCAGATCATACCTTTTGGGTTCCCGTATTATCATATACTCGGATCACACAGCTATAAGGCATCTCCTTGCCAAGAAGGATGCGAAACCTCGACTAATCCGCTGGATCTTGCTATTGCAAGAATTTGACCTCGAGATTCGTGACAAGGCGGGAAAGCACAATCTGGTAGCTGATCACTTGTCCCGCCTTCCTTCTGAAATTATTGATCCTTCCGGACCTATTACAGAACATTTTCCTGATGAGCACCTCCTGACTATCAGTACAAGTCTTCCATGGTTCGCCGATATAGCTAATTACCTGGCATCACATCAGATTCCGCCCGATTGGTCGAAGGCGAAAAAGGACAAATTGCGTTCCGATGCCAAGTATTACCTATGGGAAGACCCGTATCTTTTCCGCATTGGTGCTGATCAGATAATCCGACGGTGTGTCACGGAAGTGGAAATCAAAGACATACTCTCATTCTGCCATGACCAGGCATGCGGTGGACATTTTTCTGGACATAAAACCGCATCGAAAGCCCTCCAGTGTGGCTTCTACTGGCCCACAATTTTCAAGGATGCATACGATCACTGTAAGGCATGTTCCCGTTGCCAGACTCTGGGCAACATGAGCCATAGAGACATGATGCCTCTACAGCCGATCTTGGTATGCGAAATTTTTGATATTTGGGGGATTGATTTCATGGGACCCTTTCCGACCTCGGATGGCTTCGAATACATCTTACTCGCAGTTGACTATGTGTCCAAGTGGATAGAAGCCATTCTGACCCGAACCAACAATCATAAAGTCGTTATAAAATTCCTCCATCAAAACATTTTCTCAAGGTTTGGGATTCCGCGTGCTATAATTTCCGACGGAGGGACCCATTTTACGAACGCTCAGTTCAGGTCACTGATGACCAAATACGGGGTGTCACACCGAATCTCTACTCCTTACCACCCCCAAACTAATGGTCTAGCTGAGCTATCTAACCGAGAGATCAAGAAGATCCTTCAGGTTACTGTTCGACCTGATAGAAAAGATTGGTCTTCTCGGCTTCCGGAAGCATTGTGGGCCTATAGGACCGCCCACAAGACCCAATTAGGAATGTCTCCCTTCAGACTAGTGTACGGGAAGGCATGTCACCTCCCCGTCGAATTGGAGCATAAAGCCTATTGGGCAGTACGGACCTGTAATCTCAACCTTTCTAAGGCTGGAACCCACAGAATACTTCAAATGAGTGAGATCGATGAATTACGCCACGACGCGTATGAGAACTCGCGAATTTACAAAGAACGGGTTAAAGCTTTTCACGACAAACACATTTCTAGAAAGGTCTTTCATCCTGGTCAAAAAGTTTTACTCTTTGATGCCCGACTAAAATTATTCCCAGGAAAGCTAAGATCCAAGTGGGTCGGACCCTACCTAGTCTGACAAATCTTCGGAAATGGAGCCATTGAAATCAGCCCACTCAGCCACGATTCTGAACCCTTTGTCGTGAACCATCAGAGACTCAAGCCGTTCATTGACATGACCGATATAGATTTGGCTGAGTCATCCTTTACCCTCCATTCCTCTTGAGCTCATTGCGCCCAGCCGATGGCGTAAAACTCAGCGCTTAACAGGAGGCAACCCGTCATTCTTTGAAAAACCCAAAACCGTTTCTGACATCTCTATGCGGAACTCATATTGCACTTTAGGGTTCATCCATTAGAACAGCCGACTTCACCTCAAGTATACCTACCCGAGATTAGAAATCATTCGCAACAAGTCACTTCGACCCATTCACTCACCACACACCTGTCCTAATACATGAACTAAGCTGAATTCGAACCCACCTAATTTACAATGGGGACATTGCAAATCTTAGGCATGGGGGGGTATGAAAGTGCAAAATGTCAGAAAATTCATATCAAGAAAGGGTTTCACATAAAAAAAAAAAAGAAAAGAAAAAAGAGAGAGAGACTTGATAGTGGGGAGGAACAATTCAGGGTCATACAAATGAGAGGAGGAAAAGAAGGAAAAATGACAAAAAGGAGCACAAAATGAAAATGAAAAGAAATAGTCATTAGTAAAAGATTAAGGGGTTAACTGAAGTTCTAGACCGAAACAAGAAAAAGAAAAGAAAAGTGCTACGGAGATATAACAAGAGATTAGCGGGAATGCTGGTCTTAGGCCTTTTGGGCTAGTACCTTTAGCTTAAAAATTCACGTATCCGTTAAAATCTGGATAATCCTCAAGAGGTTGAGGAAAATGCGAAGCTTGAGTATTAGGTCTAAGGCTTAGGGAGTATTCGGCCTCGTTAACTGACCTCCGGTTTGCGGGATTCGGTAACCTAAGCACCCTAATTCACACACAGTCTGGTTCAGTGCGCATAAACATCCAAATCACACGAAAAGCGTTTAATATTCTGAAAAAGTCACCTAGATTAGGAGCGGTCAATCAACACAAATTGATTTGGACGAGTTCCCAGCGCGGAGAGGCGGGAAATTCCCCTCGAAGATGCGTAACAACATATCGTCTCCTTGGTGCTTGTCTCTTAGGATATTTAAATATCCTACCGGGGGCATGTAAGCACTCTGCTGGTTTAGATACCATGGGCGGCATTATCACGAAATGTCGATCGCCAGGGTCTGGATTCGGCCACGGAACGCCATGGGCGGGATTATCTCGAAATCTCGAAAGCCAGGGACCCTTGAGGATTGATGATGGGGACGAGGAATCCAATACAGACCGTGTTGAGAAGCTAATCCGAAGCTAGAAATAAAAAGAAAAGAGAGAGAAAAGCTCTCCAAACAAATAAATCTTCTATCTCTCTCTTACAAAAAATGCACTGCAAACTGAACTTAGGCTAAAAATGTCTCAAGCACGGGTGCTTTAACCGCGGAGTCCAACAAACCCTAGGTTAGTTTCTGTGGGCCGGAGAAACCTTTACGGAGGACTGAGGCTAAAGCGGAACAGGTCTAGATTTTGGTTGGTACTTGAGTACCTCTAGGCCTATTATCAGCATTCTTACCTAAATCTCAAAATAAAAAGACAAGCACTTTTCATAGTTGTTGACAAACATTCAGGGTCTAGAACGGAAGTTAAAACTTTGAAGTTTTGCTAAGGGACTAGCAAAACCTAGGCATGGGGGTATGATGAGAGCCTCATCATGAGCCATAACTAGCTCATTTTGACCCAATAAAGAAGATAAAAGCTCCTACATAACCTGGAAGAAGGCCTAACTGAAGGAACAAGTGCCTTGAGAAGAAAATATGAAATAAAGGTTAAAACTGCAATTTTACCATTGCAGTACGTAAACGGGATTTCTCAGAGGCAAAACATAGGTCAAATGGTATAAATGAGATAAAAAGAGGGTTGAGTCAATCAGAAATGGGTTTATGTGCAATCTAAGAACTAAATGACACTTGGTAACCCTAAACAGACCCGCTTAGATTAACAAGGTTCTGATCAGAATAAAAATCAAGTAAACCATCTAAAAATCATAGAAAAACATCCTCTAGGGTTTAGAACACTTAATTTGGCCTTTGGAACCTAGTTTGAACTAGATTAGGGTCCTAGCTCTTCAATTAACCTAATTTGGGTTTTTACGCAAAATATCCAGTCAAACGAGGTCAAACCTGAATTCCAACTTCGCCATTGGATTCCTTAGGTCCAAATTAGGTTTATACCAAAATTTGGACCTAAGGAGAGGTCATCTTGACCTACTTTGCAATTTAGTACACCCAAATCACAAATTGGTCCCTATCTTTTGAATACCTTTCCAGAGAGCCCCCTAGGTTCTTCGCCGCCTTTGCAAACCGGTCCTGCCGCCATTGCTAGGGCAGAACCAAGCTCCGGCGAAGTTTCGAGAGAGATTGCTCTCTAATCCCTCAGAGATTCCCTCCCAGAAATGGAAGGAGGATTCTCTGAGGAATTCCCTTCCTTATAAAGCCAATTACAATCGCTGGTGTGAACCCAATCTCTCGTGCGAATGCACGAGAGATTCGGGTATCCACCTTCCTTCCAACTCCGACGAGCCGGCAGACCTAATTGTGCGGTTTCCATGCGCTGGTAGGTGCGTCCAGCACCTATAAAAGACACCCCAGACCCTGCCGCAGAAAGCAAGCTGGATTTTGACGGAGATCCCTTCCAAATTTCTCCCTCTTCCATCTCTGGCTAAACGACCCACAAGCTCCGGCGACCTTCTCCCCTCCTTCTCGTCGCTCTGCTGCCATACCAGCAGCATAGTCCTCTCCGCCGCTTCCTCCCGCGTCGCGCTGTACCCCGCGCGCGCGCTTCTGACCTCGTCCTCGTCGCCGCTTCCTCCCTCAGGGTCTTTCTTCCCCGACGACGGCAGTTACCAGCCATCCTCTCCGCCGCCTTCCTTCCTTCCAGACAACCACAGATACGTTCTCTATCCTCTCCTCTCTCTTTTCCCCCAACTATTTTACTTGATTACCCCTCGACAGTACTTAACCGCCTCCATCTTCCTCGCCTCCGACCTCACTCCGGCGAGCCGCCCACACCACTCCGCCACTCCACACGGCTCGCCAACCACCACGAGAGCTCCGCCTCACCATCAGGAACCCATTCCACCCCATCACTGCCACTCCAGACCTCCACAAGCACCCCCCGACCAACCCACCATCTCCGGCCACAGGTTGACCTAGGCACGCACGCCTAGGCCGACCGGCAACCTGCTGCATCACCCACCGCCTTCGCCGTGCTGCGGCGAAGGTTTCCAGCTATTCTGATTGGGCCAATAGGCCGTTCTGTTGGATGTCAGGTGTAAGCCCCAGCCGCCATTAACAGCCGAAGCATCCGGGAGCTTGGAGCAGCAGCAGGAGTCAGGCTTCCCAAGCGGCAGGTGCAGCAGATTCTCGCAAGTGTCGCGAAGCAACCAAGGCCAGCCAGTAGCGCCAGCAGAGTCAACAGCTCGGGCAATTGCATACGAGAGTCTGCGGGCGCGCCTGAAATCAGGGCGGAACCTTTAGTCCCGCATCGTGAGATTGCAGCCCTCAGGTACGCTATAAATTGCATTTGTGCTTTAAGCCGGTTGCCTTCGTAAGCACAGGGGTGAGGTCCCTCACTGCCCTCACACACGCCTCGTCCGTGGCTTGACCTCGCGGATCTGGCTGATCCAACCCGACCCGACCTAGACCTACGCACTCCTCGCGCATCACCACTTGCCGGTGCGCCTGGTCCCGGGTGCGAACCCGACCCGACTACCCGTCTGGCTCTAGGAGAGCGTCCGTGAGTGCATTGCTTCAGAGAGAGAGAGACGCTTGGGTAGAGGGACGGGGGTAGGTTTTTGCTACTGTGTGGTGTGTGCAGGAAGGAAGAACCGTCCCAGGCAGCGAACACTTAGTGGCTGCAAAATAGGAAGAGAAGAAAGAAGAGGCTACGTAGTAGTGAAAGGAGAATTCTTCGCAGAGAAGAAGAAGAAGGAAGACAAGGCAGAAGAGAGAGAATAATGAAGAAGAAGACAAGGGAAGATTGCAAAAGAGATCAGAAGAAAAAGAAGAAGAAGAAAGGAAAGCTACCAGAAAAGCAAAGGAAGGAGAAGAGCCACAAAGAAGAAGAGAGAAAGAGAGATCACATTTAAGACGTCTGATACACAAATCAGACGTCCAATTCTACTTTTTTTTTTCCAAATCCTTTTTTAAAATTCTCTTTGAATGAGTTATATTTGCATTTAAACAGTTGTATTCTTTGGTTTTACAAAGTACTGAGATTGCTCCCCGTGTTCGACCTCGGATACTCCGGTCTTCGAGTAATAAAATTCTTTATATTTGTTTAGACGTTTTGTCGGTTATACTACAACGTGACATCCTTTAAACCCGCACAAAATCGTCGACAACAGAGGGCATGACGCTGTCTGGGTAAATGTGGATAGGCTGACGAAGACGGCACGATTCCTGCGGATCCGAGTCACTTTGGGACCAGCACTGTTGGCTGAGAGGTATATCCGCGACGTGGTGCGACTACACAGAGTTCCGTGGGAGATCGTATCCGACCGAGATACCTGCTTTACGTCCCAGTTTTGGGCTGAGTTTCAGCAGGCCCTGGGGATGCGGTTGAGGTTTAGTACAGCTTACCACCCCCAGACAGACGGATAGTCCGAGCACACGATACAGACACTTGAGGACCTTTTGCGTGCCTGTGTGCTGGACTGGAGGGGCTCTTGGGAGGAACACCTGCCCCTGGTGGAGTTTGCATACAACAACAGTTATCACTCGAGTATCAGCATGGCTCCCTACGAGGCTCTGTACGGACGGAGGTGTAAGGCACCCTTGAGTTGGGTTGAGGTGGGGACCAAGTGGGAGGTTGGCCCCAGGTTGATCCGATAGAGTCAGGAGGTAGTCGAGTAGATCCACAGGCGACTCCGCACTATCAGGAGCAGACAGAAGAGCTACGCGGATCGAAGACGCAGAGAGGTGCAGTTTGAGGTTGGGGATCACGTCTTTCTTCGTGTTTCGCCCATGAAGGGCCTACAACGGTTTGGGGTGAGAGGGAAGCTCGCGCTGAGGTTTGTCGGGTCCTTTGAGGTCTTGGAGCGGGTTGGACTCGTTGCTTACAGGCTTGCCCTCCCCCCACAGCTTTCTGGTGTTCACAACGTGTTCCACGTGTCCAACCTCAGAAAGTACGTAGCCGATCCCAGTCACGTACTGAGTCACGAGAGCGTCAAGGTGGGCGACGATCTGATCTACCCAGAGCAACCAGTGCAGATTCTAGACCGAGCCGTCCGCAGTTTGAGATGAAAGCAAGTACCCCTGGTAAAGGTTTTGTGGAGGAGCCAACGGTACGAGGAGGCTACCTGGGAGCCTGAGGGGGCAATGCTGGAGCGGTACCTGGAACTCTTCGTGGGTACGTCTTTTCGGACCAACTTCGGTCCTCTTTGAGTTTGTTATGGTTATTTTGATGCCTTTCCCTCACCCTAGTTAGCGCAAGTTTCGGGGACGAAACTTCCTTTGAGTTTGTTATATTGTTACGAACACGCGGCTTCAGACGTATTTTAAGACATCTGGGAGGTGGCCCAGACGTCAGACCAGACGTCTGGAACCCCTTCCAGACGTCTGGGATTCATTTTTTTTCGACACAACGGTTTCGTCTGCACGCCTGATCGTGCAGACCTGCGAGCGCATCTCTCTCTCTCTCTTTTTCCCTCTCTCCTACAGCTGCAGGCTGCGCCCTCAGTCCTCTCTCTCCTCCTCGCATGGCCTTAAAAGGCCACGCCCTCACCCTCACTCCCGTCACCTCTGCCCCCTTTCCTCTTCTCCTTCCAGCCGGTGCGCGAGAGCGGGCGCGAGTGAGCAGCGGCAGCGACAGCTGCGGTGAGCGTGGGAGGAGGTGCGGCGCGTGGGAAGAGGCACTCGGCCGTGAGGGCGAGCTTGCCGGGGCTACTAGGGCCGGACGGCGGGGGGCACAGCGGGTGCGGAGCGACGCGGGAGGCCTGCTGTAGCTCGAGTAGCAGGCGGGCGAGGCACGGCGCGGCCGAGCGTCGCGAGCGGAGTTCAAGTCGCACCCTGATTCTGGAATTTTCTCCAGAATCAGACGTCTGGGCTAACAACCAGACGGCGGGTAGGACGTCTGGAGGACTGTCCAGACGTCTGAAAGGTGAGTTATTCCGTCTTTCTTCCTCTTCTTCGACTGACTGTACTGAGAGAGAGAGGAAATAGGTACGCGCAGGTCCTGATCTGCCACCCAACACGAATCAGACATCTGGCTGCAGTGCCAGACGACTGGAGCGACTTCCAGATGTCCGGGGTGACTATCGGACGTCTGGAAACTAGGCCAGATGCCCCCACAGGCTTTTGGACGTCTGAGAGACCACACAGAGCAAGGTAACCGCTGATCCACTTTTTAAGACGTGCGGAATAAGTTCCAGACGTCTGATTTTGCACTGTTTCGTCGTTTTCGACCCGTTTAAGGCCCGTTCGAAGTCCGTTTTCCGCGTTTCGAGTTGCGTCCTTTTCGGAATTGAATCCTCTACCCGTCTACAGTAGTTGTATACTATTTTGAGAAACTCCTTGTGTTTGATCCTTGTGATAGGACCCCGTTCCGTTGCAGTCTCGGGGGTTGCAGAGGCACGTGGGATTCCCGACCACGCCCCCAGTTCGCCTGTTGTAACCGGTAGAGTGGCTTTTAAGTTATTGGTATAATCTGTTAATTATGAACCATAAATAGAACCTAGGACATTGCATGAATCCTAGGAATGAGAAACTAGAATGAATGGTAGATCCTAGGGTGTTGCATGAATCCTAGGGCTGGAAAACTAGATTGTATGATATATCCTAGGGTATGGCATGAATCCTAGGATGGGAAGAACTAGTGGAATATATGAATAACTGCAGTCTTGGAAAATGTGGAAAGGAAATAATAGCTGCCTGTGAATTGAATTAACAGTTGCCTGCTATGAATAAATAAACGTGATTGAGAATATGGATTGTAAGGACGTGAAACTGGAAAGTGAAACCTGGATGTTCTGACTTAAAAGAGCTATAACCCTACGGGGAATTAGGAGTGGAACTCCTGGAAAGAGAAAGGAATGGAACTGAGAAAGAAAGACGTGGTAGTGTGCTGTCTCTTGGGTACGTAGTACCAAGGGAAGTACCTGTACCTATTTAGTGCAGAGCGGAGCCAGCCGCCCCATGGACCCGGGGTTAGGACTGGCCACTTTGTACCAACTTGCTGGCCCTCGCGTACGTAGTACTGAGGAGAGATACTAGTGTAGGGAGGGCACTAGCTACCCCACGGGCCCCGAGGTTCTGCTAGCCTCCTACACCGACTTGTTAGGCCCACTGGGCAAACCAGGGTAGTCAGGCAAGGGTGCACGGACTGTGGAGGGGCAAGGCCCCTGTTTGGTTACTGTGGAGGGGTTGGACCCCTGTTACTGAGAGGGCTCTGCCCTGTACTGGTTCCGTGCTGTGCTTTGGGCGCACCCATTAACGGAAACGACTGACCGCGTGCCAGTGCAGGTTAGCTACCTGTGCGTTTATCGTGCGTGCCGTAGTCACCGTTATGCCTGTCCGTGACCTTGGGGTGGTTGACTGAGAGTAGGATCACCACGGGGGACTCTCCCGGCCAGGAGAGCATCACGTGCTACTTCTACTGTTCGAAAAAGACTGCAATCAAGATCGTTCCCACGAGGAACATTCGAGATCAAGTGAAGGATCTGAGAAATAGATAAATTTTGAAACAATAGAAAGACGTAAATAAAGGAAGAAAGAAAATTAAAACAGCTACTGTACACTTTACTGTTCCTTTAGTTTAGCTGCCACTCTACTCAGCGTTTTGCTGATGTGTTACACTCGCTACCTTTCAGGACCAGGTGTTGAGTAGCCAGGGTCAGCGGCTGTAGAGGACGCTGGGCCGAGTAGGGTCCAGTAGAGTTATCACTGTTCTCTTGTACCTCTTTTTGGTTCCACTGTAGTGAGTAGTTCTTGTTTCCGCTGTACTTTTCTTACCTGTGTTTCATATTATGTTATGAATGTTGTTCTACTGTTGTGGTGGTATATACTAAAGTGGTTTCTTTCCTTACTGCTGTATTTTCTTACTGTTAGTTATATTCATGCTGAATGTGGTTTATTTTACTGTTCTTTTGGTTACTTCCTCGTTGGACGACTAGGTCTTGGGATTAGTCGAGTCGGTCCAGTTCTCTTGTCTCGTAGGGACTCAGGAATCGGGAATCGGGTCGTTACAGGGTGTTAAATGCATCACCTTCATTAGGACATTCGGTGATGGTTGACAAGAATTTAGGTGTGATGGTGATTTTCTGACCGAAAACATTTGTTGTTAAGACAAGGAGACCTCTATTTTCTTGTTCTTGGAGGTTAGCAAAAATAGACAATTAACATCAGGGTATACTCTAGGAACATCAGCAAAGAATGACTCATCAAAGAAATGCATGAGTTTTTGTTCTGAAAGGCGAGTGGTAAAACTAAAGAGTTGAAGAGAGAAATCTTTCCACTCAACTGGACTACAATAATGGAGTTTTAATCCTTTATACCAATCAAATTTTGACTTAGCATCCTCATTAATACAAAACTTGTGGAAAGCATCTTAAGGTGCTTTTCCCTTACTTTTTTATTTAGGTGCCATCCATAAACAAGCAATAACAAGGAATAGGAAAACAATTAGAAATATAGACAATTTCCTTTCATGTGTTTGTATAAAGAAAAACACATTTAAGCCTGCATGTACTGGTACTGGTTGGTTTCTATTCCAACTAGAAATTTGAGCTAGTACCAGTATTCATCTTGAGTACCAGTACCTACTCGCTAAAGCAGGCACTGTTGCGCCAAGCTAGTACCGGTACCAGTGATGGGTACCAGTACCACCTGGTACCCGGCGGAAACAAATGTAGCAGCGAGAAAGGATTGAAGAGAAAGAAAAGCAAGATGCAAGATGACTCAAGGAAGCACGAAATGATAGGAAGATAAGAATGTACCTAGAGTTGAAACTTAGAGATGATTTATTCCCTCTTGGCTAGGACTTGGAGAAGAGACTCTTGTGAAGAGGGCTAGGGTTTGCAAGTAACAAAATGGGGCAAGTGTTTACACTTGGCCTCTTTTATATGGGATTGGTCATGTGCTAGTCACATGACCACTTACGTGGTTGAAGGAAATGAAATTGACAACTTAGGTGTTGAAAAAATAATGTAGTCAACAACCTAAGTTAAGAAACCATATTGCAAACAACATCCAGACATATGGGAATATTACAGTTTAACCCCTTCCTTTTTAAAATGTGGGTAAATTGCAGTGAGAACCTCAGAGATTTTCATAAATACAAATAAGTTCTATAATAATCAACTTATTAATTTGAATCTCTTTTATTGTACAAAGTCCTAATTTTCTTCTTATAAAGCAGAATCTTTCTACTGCAAGAGGTTTTGTAAAGATGTCTGCCAATTGGTTTTGTGTGTCAATGAATTCTAATTGAATTGATCCTTGAAGCACATTATCTCTAAGAAAATGATGCCTAATATCTATGTGCTTGATACATGAATGATGAACTAGATTTTTGGATAAATTTATTGCATTTGTGTTATCACATAAAATTTTGGATTACGCAAAAATCAATCTAAAGTCGGACAAAGTCTATCTCATCCAAATGACCTTAGAGTAAGCAAGTGAAGCAGTAATATATTCTGCTTCAGTCGTAGAAAGTGAAACATAAGTCTATTTCTTAGAGAACCATGAAACTAGAGATTCTCCAATAAAATGACATGTGCCGCTAGTGCTTTTTCGGTCTACCTGACTCCCTGCATAGTCAGCATCACTATAGGATAATAGATCTAAGGATTGTGCTTTAGGATAGAAAAGACCAAGGTCTTTTGTGCTGTTTAGGTATCTAAATATTTTTTTTACTGCATTAAAATGAGATTCCTTGGGTTCGGATTGGAATCTTGCACATAAACATGTAGCAAAAAGAATATCAGGTCTAGAAGCTGTAAGATATAGTAGTGAACCTATCATTCCCTATATTTCTTTTCATCTACTCTCTTACCAGATAAATCTTCACCAAGAAAAGCAGATAGAGAAATCAGAGTCTCTTTGCCATTTACATTATCAAATTCAAATTTCTTGAGAATTTCAAGAACATATTTTGTTTGACTAATGTAAATTCCTATGTCTAATTGTTGAATTTGGAGTCCTAAAAAGAATCTGAGTTCACTCATCATACTCATTTCAAACTCAGTCTTCATAGTCTCACCGAAATGTTGACACAGGGACTCCTTAGTTGATTCAAATATAATATCGTCAACAAATATTTGAACTAGTAGGATGTCATCTCCTTTTACAAAAAGAGTTGAATCAACAACTCCAATCCTATATCCGTGCTGAAGAAGAAAGGTCCTAAGCCTATCATACCAGGCCCTGGGAGCTTGTTTAAGTCCATATAAAGCGTTATTGAGCTTGTATACGTGCTCTGTGTGTACTGGGTCCTCGAACCTGGGAGGGTAATGAACATAAACTTCTTCCTTAGTATAACCATTAAGAAAGGCACCCTTGACATCCATTTGATATAGCTTGAAGTCCTTTTCAATTGCAAAGGCAAGTAGCATCCGTATGGACTCCAAACGAGCAACAGGAGCATATGTCTCATCAAAGTCAATACCCTCCTATTGGTTATAGCCTTGAGCTACAAGTCTAGCTTTATTTCTGACTACTGAACTAGATTCATCCAATTTATTTTAGAATATCAACTTGGTTCCAATGATGGAATTACCCTTAAGGGTAGGTACCAAGTTCCATACATTATTCCTAGTAAATTAGAGTAGCTCCTCTTGCATAGCTACAACCCATGATTCATCCTTTAATGCCTCATCAACTTTCTTGGGTTCAAGTTGTGAAACAAAGGCATAAGGACAAAATCAGCTCTAAAGTGAGATTGGGTTTTTACACCTTGTTCAATATCACCTATGATTTGTTCTTGAGGATAATCTTTATGGTGTACCCGTTCTTTTGGAAGATCATGCACATTTTGTGTATCTTCCATTTTTGATACATCGATGAAGGGGGTATCTTCATCATCAAAATCTAAATGATTTGGTTCAGGTTCACCTAAGTTTATTTCATCAAATGAAACATGCAGGGATTCTTCTATAACAAAAGTTCTTTTATTAAAGACTCGATAAGCTTTGCTTCTTGTTGAGTAGCCAATAAAGATGCCTTCATTACCTTTAGCATCAAACTTATCAAGCCGATCACGGGTGTTTAATAAATAACATTGACTTCCAAACACCCTAAAATATGAAATCCTAAGAGACTTCTCATAATAAAGCTCATATGGAGTTTTCTTAATAATAGGCCTTAAGAGAGTTCTATTTAGAACATAACATGCCGTATTAATGGCTTCTGCCCAGAAATATTTTTGAAGCCCTGACTCCAAGAGCAAAGTTCGGGTGCATTCTTGTAGAGTGTGATTCTTGCGCTCTACAACACAATTTTGAGATGGTGCCCAAGGAAATGGAAATTCATTGGTTATGCCAGAATTGTCACAAAAACTTGAAAATTTTTCATTTTTAAATTCACCCCCATGATCAGTCCTAAGTCTAAGAATAGAGTATGATTTTTCCTTTTGAAGTCTTTGAGCAAGACTTAGGAAGGAATCAAATGAGTCATCCTTATGTTTCAAGAAGATGACCCAAGTGAACCTAGAGAAGTCATCAACAATGACTAGGCAAAATCTTGATCCATTTAGACTTTCAAATCATGTTGGTCCAAATAAATCAAGATGTAACAATTTTAAAGGTCGTATTGTTAAAACTAAGTCTTTAGGTTTAAAAGAAGCTTCGAGTTCACAAGATTTGCACAAAACATCCTTTCTATAAGTTAGTTTGGGTAGGCCCCTTACAACTCATTTTTGGCTAACTTATTAAGATGTTTGTGATTAATGTAACCTAGCCTATGATGCCAAAGATCTACTTCAACATGGGAGGAAAGTAGACATTTTATAAATTTCTCTTGTGAAAAATGAAGGGCATAGATATTTTCATGTCTAAAGCCTTCAATTAAAATCATATTTGTTCCTTCTTTTAATATTTTAAATCCAATTTTAGTAAACAAAACATCACATCCATTATCACATATTTGACTAACACTAAGCAGGTTATGTTTTAAATTTTCTATTAAAAGAACATTACGTACCTGCTTAGAAGAATTACCTATTGTACCTTCACCAATAATGCAACAACATTTGTTGTCACCCAACTTGACGTGTCCTCCATCTTCGATTCTGGTCGACATGATAAAGAGGTCGGAGTGTCCCATCATGTGCTTGGAACACCCACTGTCTAGGATCCATTTGTCCTTCTTGACCTACAAAATAATTTATTAAATCTATTTTAGGTACCCATTTTCCTTTGGGTCCTTGATGATTAGTACCCTTCAAATCCTTAGCTTTATAGATCACTTTAGTGTTAGATCTATAATTCTTAGGATTATTGACCGTTTGATAAATCCATGCATGTCTAGGTGCATGTGTTTTATTTTGTGTGTTCTTTTTATTATTGAACTTGGCTTTTAAATTATTACAAAATTCTATGTTCAGCCTAGTTGTTTTTAGATTATTGAAAGTGTCCTCAAAATGTTCATAAATATCTTCTAATTCTCCTATTTTAGTATGCAATTGATTATTAGTTTCTTTTGACATTTCTAACTCTATTTCTAAATGAGATTTCTTTATTTCTAAGGTTTTATAATTGTCATGCAAGACCTTATTTTCCTTTTTAATTAAACTAGCTTTATGATACAAATCTTCATATGATTGTAATAACTCATTAAAAGTAACTTCAGATTCTACCTCATTTTCTAAACTATCGTTGTTCGCCATTAAATAGAGATGTGCAACTTCTTTTTCTTCGGATTCTTCAGAAGATGATTCCGTGTCGAAATCACTATCATCCCAAGTCACCTTGTATGCCCTTCTTGAAATCTTCTTCTTCCTATCGAGTTCTTTGTCTTTCTTCTTTCTTCCTTCTTCATTTTGATCATTGGATTTCTTCTTGCACTCAAAACAAATAGTGTCATTTGTAAATTTATTCACTTTCTTACCTTATTTTCAGATGAATCTTCTGAATCTTCTTGTTATAAGAGCAAGCACCTCTTCTTCATCGGAGTTGGAATCATCGAGGTTTGACTCCTTTAAAACTTTAAATGCAAGCTCCTTTTCTTGCTGATAGACTTTTCTTTAATCTTCATATTTTCCAATTGGACTTCATATTCCATGAGGCTTCCAATCAAGTCATCTAAGGAGAGAGTAGAAAGATCTTTCACCCCTTGGATGGCAGTGGTCTTTGGAATCCAATCACTTTTAAGGGATCTTAAGATCTTCCTTACAAGCTGCTTGACGAGTCGATTGTTCGCTTTAAAGTCATTTGCAGTTTTATGTGGTGGAAAAATCGACTAATCAATATTTAAAAAGAAATAACCACTCGCAGAAGAGTGGGTTATTTATATACAAACCCTCAACTTTTATGTTAACTTAAACAATGTACCTAATTGGTTAACTAATTAAACGAATGCCATTCTGAGCTAATTCTAAATGCATTTAAAATATGAATGCAATGCATGAATTATATAATTAAATTAGAAATATGACTTAATCTATTTACATCCTAATTTATGCTAAATAAATGTTAGAATTAACCTAATGTCTAGGCACTTAAATACTTAAATAGCCCACAACTATGGGCTAATCAAATACCCCATGCCTAGTTTTTGCTAGTCCCTAGCAAAATTAAGTGAAACCTAGCACTTCAAGTAGACTAGTCAACTCACTTGGTCTTCCTTCAGAAGCATATTAAATTCAGACTCTAGACCCAAGGTTCCTAAGTAGTTGCTAAGTTACAGACTAGGTCGGCTAAAGACGAGTTGTAGGCACAAGTTTCCCTGATTTCTGACTCTACCCTAAAGTTTATTGATCCCTGAGATTAAAGCATCCGTGCCTGTGCATTGGTCTGAGTTATTTGAGTTAAAGGAAAAAGTTTTTTTTTATATATATATTTTTTTGCTTGTTTGATTCTTCTAAGTCTAACCTCAGATCAGCTATCAACACGATCTGTGTCGAATTCATTGTCCCCATTACCATACCTCGAAGGGTTCCTGTCTTTCGATGCTTCGAGATAGCACCGCCCATAACGACCCCAAGAACTCCTGGCAATCGACACTTCGAGATAGTATCGCCCATGGATTTCTTAAGCGAATTCAGGCCTATGGCAATCGGCACTTTGAGATTGGGCCGCCCATGGTACCTGAACCGCACAATGCGCTTACATGCCCCCAGTAGGATGGATATCCTAAAAGAAAAGCACCAAGAAGGTAATATGTTATCATCACATCCTCATGGTGAGTATATCTCCCCTCTCCTGCGGCGGGAACTCTTACAATCGAAATGTGTTTTCAAGCCTCTCCTAAGTCAAAACTAAGAGAACCAAATCTCTTTTCAGAAAGAAAGAAATTAAGTTAATTACCAGACCAAGTGTGTGAAATTTGGATGCTTGGGTTACAAGGACCCGTAAACCAAAAGGTAGAACAAGACTCCAGGTACTACCCCACCTTTTAACTCAAATCCTAGCTTCCCTTCCTCAACCTCTTGAGGAATGGTCCGTAACTTAACTCCTACTTAAGTTTTTAAGTCCACAAAGGACCCTAAAGGTCTAAAGCTAGCAGCTCATTTAGCTTCTAAGGTTTGACCCTAGAATTGATTTAGTCTACCCTAGAGTTCTGATTTGCTTAAGAATGCAGGACTTAGCCAGTTAAGCTCAAAACTTTTTTTTTTTGTCATTTTCATTTTTTTTATATGCATGCTATAAACAAAATGCCTCAGGTCCTCTCCCCCATGCCTGGTTCAAACAATGTCCTTATTGAAAACAAAAAATAGCTAAAGGAAGATATTACCTGAGGTGGAGAATGGTAGGAGCTAAGGCTCCTCAAGAGTGACTTCGTCAACCAGATGACCATCTAAAGTTATGTACGATTTTAATCGTTGACCGTTGATGATAAAGGGAGTTGCTGAAGAGGAAGGATTTTTGATCTCCACAGCTCCATGGGGAAATACTTTGGTGATTATGTAAGGCCCATCCCAACAAGATTTTAACTTCCTAGGAAAAAGCTTAAGTCTGGAATTGAAAAGCCAGACTTGTTGGTTGGGCTCAAAGGTCTTTTGAAGAATAAACTTATCATGCAAGACCTTAGTTCTTTCTTTATAAGCTTGAGAGGTGTCATAAGCATCATTCCTCAGCTCCTCAAGCTCACTTAATTCTAGAAGTCATGCCTTACCTGCCTTCTCTAAATCCATGTTAACACTTCGAATAGCCCAAAGTGCTTAATGTTTCAACTCAACAGGTAAATGGCACGCTTCTCCATACACAATCCGAAAGGGAGAAGTACCCAAAGGGGTCCTATAGGCCGTTCGATAAGCCCACAAAGCATCATCGAGCTTTCGGGACCAGTCTTTCCTATCAGGTCTAACGGTCTTTTCCAAAATATTTTTTATCTCCCTATTTGACACTTCAACCTGGCTACTTGTCTGAGGATGGTAAGGGGTAGCAACCTTGTGAGTCACTCCCAAACTCTTGATTAACCAATTGAAGTGGTGGTTTCGAAAATGAGGTCCCCCATCACTTATAATAGTCTTGGGGCAGTCGAAACGGGATATGATATTGGCCTTCACAAATTTCAAAACCACAGAGTGGTCATTTGTGCACGTAGGAATGGCCTTTATCCATTTAGAGATATAATCAACTGCCACCAAGATATATTCAAAACCATGGGACGACGGGAAGGGGCCCATAAAGTCAATTCCCCACACATAAAAAATTTCAACAGATTGAATAGGATGTTGAGACATTTCATTCCTCTTCCCAATCATTCCAGTCTATTGACATCTAATACATGCCTTAACAAAATTATAAGAATCCTTAAATAAGGAAGGCCACCAAAAATCGGACTGGAGAACCTTAAAAGTAGTTTTCTTAGCACCAAAGTGTCCTCCACAATGAAGTTCATGGCAAAAACTTAGCACACTTTGTTGTTCCTCTTCAGGCACACAACATCTCAATACTTGGTCTTGTCCAATTCTAAACAATTCTGGCTCTTCCCAATGAAAATATCTTGCTTGAGAAATGAATCTCTTTCTTTTCTGCTCATCCCAAGAGCTAGGAGTTTGTCCAGTGACCAAGCAATTTACAGTGTCTGCATACCATGGTAAAGTTAGTATTACCGCCATCAGAGTTTCATCGAGAAATGTCTCGCGAATGTCTCCAGAAAGAGAGTCATTAAGAGGAAGGCGAGACGGGTAGTCAGCCACAACATTTTCTACTCCTTTTCACGTATTTCCAAGTCAAATACTTGGAGTAGATCTACCTAATCAGATGTGGCTTAGAATCTTTCTTAGCAATGAGATGTTTCACTGCTGCATGATCAGTAAAAATAACCACCTTAGACCCAAGTAGATAAGACCTAAACTTCTTCAGAGCAAAAACTACAGCGGGCAATTCTTTTTCAGTGACGGTGTAGTTTTGCTAAGTTTTGGTTAAAGTCTTGCTTGCATAATGCAGCACATGAGGTCTTCCCTCAACCCTTTGTCCAAGGACTGCTCCCACTGCATAATCTGAAGCATCACACATAAGCTCAAATGGGAGTGTCCAATCAGGAGCTTGGAGAATAGGCATAGAGATCGAGGCCTCCTTTAGAGTTTGAAAGGCCTCGGCACACTTTGAATCAAAACTGAAGGAAGATTCCTTCGCCAACAAGTCACAAAGTGGCCTAGAAATCTTACTAAAATTTTTAATAAAGCACCTATAAAAGCTAGCATGGCCCAGAAATGATCTAATTTGTTTGACATTCATAGGCAATGGAAGTTTGGAAATAGAATCAATCTTGGCTTTATCTACTTCCAAACCTTGCTCGGATACAACATGCCCAAGTACAATTCCTTTCTGTACCATGAAGTGACTTTTCTCCCAGCTGAGGACTAAACCAGTCTCCTTACATCGTTTCAACATTCTCCAGGTGCAGGAGACATTGGTCGAAAGATGAGCCATAAATGGAGAAGTCATCCATAAACACTTCAACACACTCGTCAATCATGTCCGAAAAAATAGACATCATACACCGCTGGAAAGTTGCAGGGGCTTTACATAATCCAAACGGCATACGCCTGAATGCAAAAGTACTGTAAGGACTCGTGAATGTCGTCTTTTCCTGGTCATCCGAAAAGACTGCCACCTAATTGTACCCAGAATATCCATTGAGAAAGCAATAATACTTATTCCCTGCCAATTTTTTGAGAATTTGATCAATAAAAGGCAAAGGAAAGTGATCCTTCTGGGTAACGGTGTTCAGCTTGCGGTAATCAATACAGACCCTCCATCCAGTTTAGGGTCCAGTGACAACTTGTTCACCTTGGTCGTTGAGTTCCACAGTAAAGCCTGCCTTCTTTGGCACCACATGAATGGGATTGACCCATTTACTATCAGCAATGGGATATATGATCCCAGCGTCCAACCACTTCAGGATTTCCTTTTTTACAACCTCCCTCATATTAGGGTTCAGACGTCTCTGCATGTCCCTAAAAGGCTTGATGGAATCATCAATATAAATGTGGTGCATACAGAGTGTAGAGTCTATACCCTTAATGTCAGCAATGCTCCAAGCAATAGCTTCCTTATGCCTAGACAAGCATTCAATCAAGGCTCCCTCCTGTGCCTTAGATAGCACAGCCGAAATGATAACGGGGAGCATATCATTGGCACCTAGGAAAACATACTTGAGAGTGTCAGGGAGGGGTTTCAACTCAAGGTCGGGGGCTTGTATGGTTGAGGGTTTCATAATAGATGCCCCCATCTCAGGTAGCAAATCTACCTTCGGCGGAAATGATGGGGGAAGAGACTCAGCAGAAACTCCTAGCAATTCCTCTAGTTCTAGTATATCCCCTTCACATTCCTCCAAGAGATGGGAATGCTCATTTAGCATGACATGCTGAAGGGGGTCATCACATAACATTGCAGGAGTTGCCTCTTCAATCATGTCATCTATCACCACAACTTGAGAACAATCCTCAAGTCCGGCTTGTTTGTAAGCATCAAACACATTAAGCAGGATTTTCCTGTTCCCAAAGCCCATTTTCAATGCCCCAGTATTGAAATTGATTGAAGCATGCGAAGTTGCAAGGAAGGGGCGACCCAAAATGATGGAGGGTTTGGTTGGCTTGTTGGTAGGGTCAGTGTCCAAAACTAAGAAGTCAATAGGAAAGAAGAAATCCTCCAGTCTTATGAGGACATCTTCCAAAATTCCCTGTGGTGTCTTAAGTGATCGATCAGCAACTTGAAGGATTATAGGGCTAGGCTTCAGATTGCCTCCCCCAAGTTGTTCATACACGTAGCTCGAAAGAATGTTCACCCCCGCACCCAGATCAAGTAGAGCCTCATCAATTTGTAAGTCACCAATAACTACAGAGATGTATGGGGCTCCTGGGTCCTTAAGTTTCGGGGGTGTGCCATGTTGAACAATTGAGCTAACAGAATTAGGCAGGACAACTTTTGATTGGACCTATTTTCTACATTGTCGCTTTTTCGTGCACAGGTCCTTTAAGAAGCAGGTATAAGACGGAATCTGCCTGATAGCTTCAAGCAAAGGCAGGTTAATCTACACTTGCTTGAAAGTTTCCATAATCTCATTCGTCTTATCTTTGGCTCCAGATGAGCCAGTAGAAGTCTGCCCAGAGGTGGATAAGCGCTCTGGAAAAGGCACTCTCGATCTCTGGGTGGAAGGGTTGTCATGTCGAGTAAGGGGTGGAACGGGGGCAACTTCTTTCGGTGAGGTGATTTGAAGCGGAGAAGATTTAGGCAAGTCTTCTCCGGTGGGGGTGAAAATTGGGGTGGATGGTTTTTTAGGGGGTGAGACTATAGGAGCATCGGGTTTGGAAATTTCTTTCCCACTCCTCAGAATAGTCACCGCCTGAGCATGCTCACTAAAGACAATCCCTTTTCCTTTAGGATTTTCCTCAGCAGCACTGGGGAACTTCCCAGTCTCCCTCTGTCTAACGGCCTCAACATGGTGTCCAATTTGTTATTTCATCTCATGTATAGCCTTGTCATGAGATTGGATGATGGCACTTTGACTTTCTTGCATAGTTTTCAACATCGCCTTCAATTCATCCATCTCAGAGGTTTTAGGTTGGGCAAAGGTCTGAGGTTGGTTCATTTGATGGTTTTGAAAGGATTGTGGTTTGTAATTTCCTAAATTTGAGACATTTCCTTGTCTCCATGAAAAGTTTGGGTGGTTCCTCCATCCCTCATTATAAGTGTTGGAGAAAGGGTCATTACGAGGTCTTGGACGGAACCCTTGAGCGGCATTTAAATCCACTTGTACAAGCTTAGGGAATTGGGAGGACAAGTGGCAATCCACAGTGGCGTGTGTATTGCCTTGACAAATTTAGCATTTGGGAGCTTGGGATATGGAGGTGTTAGGTACGAATGAACTCGGTTCGACATAAGCCTCTCCATGTTTTGATTCAATAATTGAATCAGATAGGCTAAATTCTAGGTGTCCCTTTCCTCATTCGCCTCCTACTTTCTTTGCATGAGAGTGGGCTTTCTATCCATGTAGGCAGAATTCAAGTGAATAGAATTCTCACTCAAAGTATCAAATAAGTTCCAAGCTTCATCCTCAGTCTTAGATAGAAAGGTTCCTGCACAGGCACCATCCACAGTTTGCCTATGCGAATCATTAAGTCCAGTGTAGAACCTTTCAACCAGTTGCCATTTAGGTACCTGGTGATGTGGGCAAAGTCTCAGCAAGTCGTTAAAGCGCTCCCATGCATCATGGAATGCTTCCCCATCCTTTTGAACAAAACTCATAATTTCCCTCCTAAAGTGATTTGTTTTGCTCATGGGGAAGTACTTCTTCAAAAACTCCTTCTTCAGGGCATCCCAAGTATTTATATTATCCAGGGTGTGATACCAATACTTGGCTTTGTCCTTAAGGGAGAAGGGAAAGAGGGTCTGCATTTGAGCGTCATCAGTAACGCCCTACAGCTTCACCGTGGAACAGACCTCGGTGAATTCCTTAATATGCCTGTAAGGGTCTTCCCTAGTAGCACCATAAAAGGAGGGTATCAAGGATATGGTACTACTTTTGATCTCATATGGATTGTCCCCTCCAGGTCTACGTAGTGTAGGGCCAGCTTGATTGGTTGGGATGAAATATTCCTTAAGGCTCCTTTGACCGACCATTTCTACCCTTGGAAGGTCTCTTCTTAGGATTCTTTCAGGTTCAGGATCAAATACAAGTTGTCTCCTAAGAGAACACCTACCAAGCATGCACTACAAACACAATTCAAAAGGACTTGTTCGGTCTTTACAAGTTTAGGCTTTTGACTTTAGTTCAAATTGTAGGTGACAAAGCAAGTTGCCCAATCAATTACGTGCCTATTGTCAACCTTTGAAATGCCTAAAAAGACCTAGTTGGAACTTAAGTATTCTTCCCTAAATCTCAAATGGTCAAGTAAATCCAAAGACGGAAGATCGAGGGATGCAAGTAGGCCTAAGACTTCCTTTGTAGCTGTGCTTTCGCGGTGCTTCTCAACTACCCCCAAAAATCCATGACAGGGTATCCCCCTCTTTGGATTTACAAAACCTTTGATCTCAAGTTCCGAACACTTCAGAATCCAACAGTAGGAGGGCTCTTGTCCTAGTCATTTCAAGACTTAGGAGTGTTTAAATGAGTGCTGTGGTGCAAAAGATATAAGTGTGCATTCACTGCAAAAGGATTTTGAATTTTGAATCACACACCACGTTTTACAATCAAGTTCTTGATTTTTAGATGTCCCTCCTTTAATTAGTCCTTTTTCTCGAATATATGTGACCACTTGTTAGATCGCTTCAAGATAAATTTTGTGGTCTTTGAATTAAATCCAAATGTAATGCATGATCAAGAATAGGATGCAAAGTAAGAGAATGCGTACCTTGCTTCCAGCAATCAACGATGCAAGAATGCATGCAATCCAGAGAAATAAATCTAGAGGCTGCTCATACAGACCTAAATGGTTCATCCTAGGGTAGACAGCTTCTAGCAGGCACATCAATTTTTTTTTTTAAACTACTTATGCACAAGAAAATAAAAGTAATCAATAAACTAAAAACCTAAATCTAAAAAAAAGGGAACAGGCTCCCAAAAATTACCGAACACGGGCCCAAAACAAAATCGGGGAACAAACCCCTTAAGATATACCCCACAACAAGGGTTTCAAATAAAATGCAATGAAAAATTAAATCTAAAGTCTTAATTCTATTCTAATCAAATTAGCGACTAAATATACAATGATGTTCGTCGCGTCCTCGTCCTTCTCCTCCTTTCCAAATAGCTTGTCCAATTCTTCTCTAGCGACATCAAGGGCCGCCTCTCACAATGGCTGATTCTTGTACAAATTTCTTGCACAGAAAAAAAAATAATAAATGGTCAAATCACTGTGGAATTGATAAATAATCAAAATAAAATCAGGTGAAATTCTTGCGTCTGTTGCCTCCCCGGCAACGGCGCCATTTGACGAGTCGATTATTCGCTTTAAAGTCGTTTGCAGTTTTATGTGGTGGAAAAATCGACTAATCAATATTTAAAAAGAAATAACCACTCGCAGGAAAGTGGGTTATTTATATACAAGCCCTCAACTTTTATGTTAACTTAAACAATGTACCTAATTGGTTAACTAATTAAACGAATGCCATTCGAAGCTAATTCTAAATGCATTTAAAATATGAATGCAATGCATGAATTATATAATTTAATTAGAAATATGAATTAATCTATTTACATCCTAATTTATGCTAAATAAATGTTAGAATTAAACTAATGTCTAGTAACTTAAATACCTAAATAGCCCACAACTATGGGCTAATCACTGCTCCTCCTTCAGCTTGACTCCAGGATTCTTCAATGGATTTATGATCTCTCCAAATCTTTTGTACATTCCTTTGATTGTTTCACCTTTCTGCATCCTGAAACACTCATAGTTTCCTATTAGAATAGAAATATGTGTTTCTTTGACCTTACTCGTACCTTCGTAGGTGACTTGCATTGTATTCCATATCTCGTCTGCGGACTCGCATGCGGAGATACAGCTAAACTCTTCCCTTGATAACAAACAATAGAATGTGTTCATCGCTTTCGCATTTCCTATGATCCTGTTCTTTTGTTCTATAGTCGAAACAACACCTTCCTGTGGCTCCGGATCCATGTACTTCTCTTGGATAAGCATCCATGAGTCCTCATCCATGGCCTTGAGGAAGATTTGCATCCTCCTCTTCCAGTATCCATAGTCCTTCCCATCAAAGTAGGGAGGATGTGTGGATGACTGTCCTTCGGTGAGCTTGACTGGAGATGCCATTGCGAAAGAGAATTGTTACTTCTTTTCGCAACCTGCTTTGACACCACCTGTAGGATCTGTAAATCACAAGCACACTAGAAGGAGGGATGAATAGTGTGAAAAAAAAAATTGCAACACAAAGCAAACCACAAAATGCACAAGATATATAGTGGTTCCCCTCATTTGGGTACTCCACTACCTAAGTCTCCCAATTTAGGATTTTTAACCCAATTCCCTCAACCCGGAGGGAATCAATTTACTAAAACTTAAGGTAATTAACGGGTTACCTCAACCCAATTACAAGATATAGAAAAGAAATAAAGATACAAGTGTAAGCAAAATACAAATAAGAGCTTACAACTATTCCCTAAGTCCCCAACAATTATATAGCTTAATTAGAGTATATAAATTGATCTAACAAGAAAATTGAGGTGCAAAACAAACAGATTTTTCAGAGAGCACGATCGCTTTGAAGACTTGATAAAATTGAGTTGCAAGTGGAGAATGGCCTTGAGAGAATTGCAACAAGACAAGCTCTTTTTTAGCTAGTAATATGAGAAATGAAGGTGTAGGAAAAGATGGAATTTTTTTTGCTTCTTGGTTGTGTGCAAAAGACACTCAAGGAGTGCTTATATAACCCACAAAGCACCTTCCCTACATTTACTAGCCGTTAGGGGTAATTTGGGAAGTTTAAGGATAGGTTTAATTGCAAAATAGCTGCTCAGGAAGGTCACAACGGTTAGTTGGTACTGGTACTAAACTTTTGGTACCGGTACTAGTGATTAGTACTAGTACTTGTAAGGTCCAGGCAAAAACCAAGTGCACAAATTGTGACCACTTGGTACCAGTACTCATGATGAGTACCGGTACTTGTTGGTCATAGTTTGGGACTTGGCCCAAAGTCCCAAACCTGTCCCTAGCATGTACCGGTACTTATGACCTATATCGATACTTGCTAAAAGTACCACATTTTGTAAGTCCTAAGTCAGTTTTTAGAGAAATCCAACTTACTCTAAACGACTTGATTTTGAAAAAATCGATTTTGAGTTTTGAAACGAGTGAATGAACGATTTTTTGAACCCTAATTATCTCTACTTTGTTTTTAACTTTTAGATTTTGTTTTACTTGTTAAGGGACATACAAAGATTCTACAAAAATAATAAATACAATTAAAACTAGTCTTCTAATCTTCTTCCATATGCAATCTTGTTGCTTGCCTCCATAGGTTCCTTTGACCTGTAATACTTCATAAACACATTAGATTTTACCATGGTTTTGTTACCACCAAAACACAGAAGAGAAATGGAACTAGGTTCCAACATGTTATTGGGGATTGCACTTTTGACAGGGCACTTTTGGATCTAGGTGCATCCATTAACCTAATTTCAACTTCTTTTTACGAAAAGTTCGTATTATGTGAACTTAGGCCGACCTCAGTAATGCTAAAGTTAGCAGACCATTCTGTCACAAACTCGAAAGGCATTATTGAGGATGTTATCATCAAGGTTATGAATTTCTATTTTCCTGTAGATTTCCTTGTCCTTGACTTGGATGTACATGAAGATTTAAGGAACATGCCCATCATTTTGGGGCATCCATTCCTGGCTACCACTAAGGCCAATATTAATTATGAAAGCGGTAGTATGAGAATCGCCTTTGGGGATTGAAAAATGAAACTTGATATTTTCAAGGTGATTAACAAATTTGAGGATTATGGATATATTGAGGAGCTTGAGGATGATGATCCGCATGTTGAGACCTATATGGCTTTTACCATCCTTGAGAATTCCTTCTACACTGATGAACCCAACCCACAACCCTTCGTGGTAGACCTGCCACACCCTGAAGAGGTTGCTAATTTTGTTCACTTTCAACCTCTTCCATTAGACTATCCTGATGAATCTTCATCAACATCCTCCTTACCCTCCATCCTAAACCTACCCCAGCTTGAACTGAAACCATTGCTTGAGAGTCTGAAATATGAATTTTTAGGACTTAAGAAAATGCTCCCTGTGATTATAAGTGCAAAACTACTAAAGAGCAAGAGATGAAACTAATCGTGGTCCTAAAAGCACATATGGAGGCAATTGGTTGAACCATCCATGACCTTAGTGGGATTGAGCCATCTTATTGCAATCATCGAGTTTTTATGGAAGATGGACCCTGCCCTTCTCGCCAGATGCAGAAGAGATTGAACCCTAATATGCGAGAAGTGGTCGAGAAGGAAATCATTAAGCGGCTCGATGTAGGAATCATTTATCCAATCTCAGATAGTCCCTGGGTTAATCCCATGCAAATTATTGCCAAGAAAGTCGATATTACCGTTGTGATTAACTAGAAAGGAGAATCTGTCACAACTCGTTCAGCTTCCTCTTGGAGAATCTGTATCGATTACAGTAAGCTAAACACAACCACAAAAAAGGATCATTTTCCTCTGCCTTTCATCGACCAAATCCTTGAAAGGTTAGCCAGGAAAAAGTATTTCTGTTTCCAGGACGGTTACTCGGGATACAACCAAGTCCCTATCCATCCCGAGGATTAGGAAAACACAACTTTCACCTTTCCCTACGGAACCTTTGCATTCCATAGAATGGCATTTGGGCTTTACAATGCACCTGCGACTTTTCAAAGGTGTATGCTAGCCATTTTCTCAGACTTGGTGGGAGAGTTTATGGAAGTATTCATGGACGATTTCTCCTTTTTCAGAGATCCGTTTGATTCTTGCTTGGCTAAGCTTGAATTATCCTTAAGAGATGCATCAAAACATGGTTAGTCCTTAGCTGGGAAAAGAGTCACTTCATGACACAAGAAGGCATCATCTTGGGTCATGTGGTCTCTGAGTGGGGAATTGAAGTTGATAAAGCTAAGGTGGATGCTATCTCCAAACTTCCTCCTCGCACATCTGTTAAACAAATCCGATCATTTCTTGGTCATGTGGGATTTTATAGGAGGTTCATCAAGGACTTTTCTAAGGTTGCTTGACCTTTGAGCAACCTTCTGGACAAAGATATGCCATTTGATTTTGATGAATCATGCCACAAGGCATTTGATTTTCTTAAAATGGCAGTCACTTATGCTTCGGTCCTGCAACATCAGTTTGGACAGGCCCATTTGAGATCATGATAGATGCTTCTGATTATGCGGTCGGGGCTATTTTGGGTCAGAAGATAGACAAGAAGCCCTCTCTCATCTACTACGCAAGCAAAACTCTGGACGAGGCCTAAAGAAACTACACTGTTACCAAAAAGAAATTGCTAGCTGTAGTATTTGCATTGGAAAAATTCAAGGCTTATCACTTAGGATCTCATGTTAAAATCTATGCCAACCACTTAGCCTTAAGACATCTTTTAGCCAAAAAGGATGCCAAAGCCCAACTCATTCGTTGTATTCTTTTACTTCAAGAATTTGATCTTGAAATTAAAGAAAATCTGGGGCACAAAACGTGGTGGCAAATCATCTTTCAAGACTCCTAAGTGATTCTTCTTGTTTGCATTTTCTGATTACTAATACTTTTCCAGACGAGACTATTCTTGCAGTTTTAGGTGTCTAAACCCCTTGGTTTGCAGACATGGTAAATTATTTGTTCGTTGGTCAAATCTCCCAAGATTGGACCAAGAAACAATGGGATAGACATATATCTGAGGCCAAATATTACTTCTGGAATGACCTTGAACTGTACCACATTGGCTTTGAACAGATTATTCACCTATGCGTTCTGGAGAATAAGTTTCAAAACATACTTGAATTCTGCCATGCACCTGCTTGTGGTGGACATTTCTCCGAGAAAAAGATGGCTGCAAAAGTTCTGCAATCTAGATTTTATTGGCCGTCGTTATTCAAGGATGCCCAAGAATTCTCAAGGTCATGTTCCCGATGCCAAGCACTCAAGAGCATAGCCAAGAGAGACATGATGCCTTTGAACCTGATTTTTACCATTGAAATCTTCAACATTTATGGCATCAATTTCATGGGACCTTTCCTCCCTTCATTTGGACACTAGTACATTCTCGTAGTTGTTGACTACATGTCCAAGTGGATTGAGGCTATTCCTACCTGAACCAATGACCAAAAGTTGGTCATCGATTTTGTCAAGAAGAATATCTTCAGTCAGTTTGGGATTCTAAGGGCCATCATTAGCGATGGTGGTACTCACCTCACCAATGCCCAATTCTATAATTTACTGGCAAAATACAGTGTGAATCAGAGAATTTCCACACCTTACCACCCCTAAAGGAATGGATAGGCCGAGATCTCCAATCGAGAGATCAAGAACATCCTACAAAAGATGGTTAGGCCTGATAGAAAAGACTGGACTCAAAAGCTTGATGACGCTCTTTAGGCCTACCATACGGCATACAAAATGCCTATCGGCATGTCACCATTTTGTCTGGTGTATGGAAAGGCGTGCCATTTACCCGTTGAGATTAAGCATCTGGCATTCTGGGCAACTAAGAAATGTAACTATGATTTAAGTTTAGCTAAAAAGACTAGGAAACTCCAACTATCTGAGTTGGAGGAGCTTAGAAATGATGCATACGAGAATGCCAAGATCTATAAGGCTAGGACCAAAGCTCTTCATGACCAGCTGATTTCCCGCAAGAGCTTTGAGCCAAACCAGAAGGTCCTGCTCTTTGATTCTCGACTTAAGCTCTTTCTCGGCAAGCTTAGGTTAAAGTGGAATGACTCGTTCATCATTGATCGGATATTCCTAAACAGAGCCATTAAGATTTCTGGCCCAAAGATGGGTAATTATTTCAAGGTCAATGGACAGCATCTGAAACCTTATGTTGACCACGTTATTCCAGAACCCGTGTCAGACAAGGTTGCTTTAACCTTAATCTGACTCCTTTGGATGGACCCCACCTAGCTGATGACACTAAACTCAGCACTTGTACAGTTTGACTCATAGCTAACCAGTGCATCACAGAATACAGGTGATATTTTTCCATTCTGCCCTTTTTATCATGCCTTTTATTTTCAATGAGGACATTGCATGAGCCAGGCATGAGGGGTTGGATTCATTTTTTGAATCATATTTTAAACTCTGTAGATTTCTTGTAAATTTTCCTTATTTTTCCCTTTTATTTAAAAAAAATTGAATAAGGAAAAGAAAACTTAGGCTTTAAAAATTTTCAACCTTACGAAATAATATAGTAGGACTTGAACACTTAGACCCTTTAAGTCTTCGAGCTTAATCAGCCCAGGTGTCCACTAAAATGTGGACTTATTTCTCGAGTCCTCACCAGTTGAAAATTCATTTCAAATTTGTTAAATAAGTCGGGGTGATAAGTATATGACTTATCAACCTACCCTTTGATTTAATGAGACTTTAAGTCTAAGCATCTACACACTATTTACACTGACTCACTATTCGATGGTTTTAATGAAAATTGGCTAGCTAATGAACCTTCTATGATGGTATGGTTGGCAAGTTGTCGATGGCAATAACTCATCGGTCAATTGTCTAGAGCCCAGTGACACGACCATTCTCTTCTTGTTGCCTTTAGGTAAATCTTAGATCAGAGAAGCCACCTACTTAAAAAAAGAAAGTATCCAAACAGAAAAAGAAAAGGAAATAGAAAAGAAGAAAAGAAGAAATAAGCCATACTTCATTGCACGAGTATGGCTGGCAAGTTGTCGATGGTAACAGCTCATCGGCTAGTTGTCGAGAACGTAGCTCACAAAAATGAACGTTTAATTCCAAACACTTAGGAAGAAGCAAAGAAGTAGAATAAGCCAGGGAGATATACACTGGGTTCGATCGTGTGTTGACCCGATAAAAATAAAAGTAGGGAGAAAGCTATTGATAAACGCCAGTTTATCATCATTCTTATGCATTAAAACAAACCTAGCTCTTAGGATTTTACTCTGCAAACGGGTTTTTGGGCTGCATTTAGGCATAAAATAGGTTAGGCATGCATTGCATTTTTTATTATCTTTTTAATATGTTTTTGTGAGTGTTAGGGATGAACAGATATATAGATCCCTAAAACCCTAGCACTCAAGAAGGCAAATGGTGAAGGAGAAGCCCAGACTAGCTGGAACTCAGCCTGATCCAGCTCACCTCAGCTTGATCCAACTCACTTCAGCTTGATCCAGCTCACCACAGCTGGAACCTAGCTTACTTGAACTAGGGTTAGCTCATCCCAGCTCCATTCAGCTAATCTCAGCTGGATGGCAGCTCAAGAGAGTTCACCTTAGCTCACCCTAGCTCAAGTCAGCTCAGATCCAGCTCAACTTAGCTGAGTCTAGCTCATCTCAGCTCCCACTAGTCCACAGGGAGATCTAGCTAGCTCAGCTAAGTTGGCAGGAGTTCACCCCAGCTCAGATCCAGCTACATCCAGCTCCACTCAGCTCCAGCCAGCTGAAGAAGAACTCATCCCAGCTCAGGAAGCTCAAGTCCAGCTCCCGGGGACTGAGCTTAGCTCAACTCAGTTGAGCTAAGCTACCATAGCTGCCTCAACCAGCTATATTCTCCCCGGGAGCACCAGACCTAGCTCACCTCAGCTCATTTTGGTAGAAGCTAGCTCAGTTTAGCTTGGCTTAGCAACTAGCAAAGAACTAGCAAGCTAAGCCAGCTAGAGTAGCCCCATGCCAGCCTCTTCAGCAGCAGCCAGCTCCAGACTTCTCCTCCTCAGCTCCTTCCTCCAAACCCTAGCTCCATTACCTTCTCCTCTACTCCACCTTTAGCTAAGCTAGCTTAGCTTATTTTAGCTTAGCTTAGCTTAGCTAACAACCAGCTCCTTGGCCATCCATTACCTTCAAAATCAACCCTAGCTAGCTCCACCAACTCAAGCCTACCTAAGCTAGCTACCCTACTCAAGTTGGCGCCACCTCCTAGCCATCCCTTCACCCCACTATCTCCACCAAAAGACACCTAAAGTTGGCACCAAAAACCACCCCTAACCACCTCTATATTGGCGCCACTTTCAGCCCCTTCATCCACCCTACACCTACCCACATAACCCATCCTAACCATCCACATACCCCCTTCTAGAATCCTAAGGTGGCACCACCTAATAGCCTTCTTGAAGGCCCATTTTGGCACCAACATCAAGGGGTGTCAACCCCCATAACTACCCCTTTGGTGTCTCTTAAGGTGGCGCCAAACACCCTTGGCCATTGGATCCTTAACCACCTCCATCATTCCAACTTGGCCCTCCATTTCAAGGGACACTTTAGCCCCCTTCCTATTCTATAAAAACCCACCACCTACAACCATTTTAGATCATCCTCCCATAGTGTATTTTTCTACTTACATCCACCTATACCTACGCCCAAGGAGAAGGAGTAGAGAAGGAGATTAAAGGGGCACATCACCAGCCCTTTTGGTGCCTTCTTCTCCCCACTCTCTTCAACTTGGGCCACGCTAAGGAGGAGGACTCTTCCACTTCAAGGAGGATGTCCAGGAAAGGGAGAAGGACCTAGGGTGGACGTCCACCCTTGAAGAATAGCTTAGGGCATGCCCCCTTAGGGCTTGCCTTGGAGGACATCACCTTGGTGGAGCACCGCAAGGAAGGAGTTGAAGGATTCTTTTCAAGCTTGGGAGCCACCAACCTTGGGGCAAGAAGCCCTCTTCTTCACCATCTATCTAGAGGATTTGTGTTTTCTTTTCTTTATTTCAATTTTCTAGTAGTAGAAGCTTTCCTCTACTAGGCCTTTTTGTAAAACACTTTTTCGATTATCTAGTTGCCTTCATTGAAATTTCTTGTTTACATTTCTATTTGCTTGTTTTTAGCATTCCTCACTCCTTCTCCCTAATTATTCTAGGCCTCCACTTGCCTAGAGTGAGCTTAGGGAGAGGCTCTACTTGCCACTTAGAAGTAGTATTTTAAATTGAAGTGCAAATCACCTTCCCGCCACCATTTCGCTTGTTGTCTTAATTCAAAAATAAAAAAAAAATGATATATTGAAAAATACCAAAAAGAAAGTTGAGATTGTATTCCAAGAAAGAGAATCACAATTTTGCAAACATTTGGCCTCCTTGGACGACCCTAGATACTCTCCTATCTAGGAATATGAATTTTAGAGCGAAAGCGGATTTACGCTTTACAACGACCTAATTAACAAACCGCGTATTTTCGCTATTACTTTTTGGCGCCGTTGCCGGGGAGGCATGGCTTTGCTTTAATTAATTTTCTCTTGCTTAAAGTGGATCTCATCCCCTTCTCTTTCTTTCTTTTGTTTGTGCAAGAACTACAGCGGGAAGGCGGGAATCTGGAAGCGAGAGCTCAAAGTTCCTTTTCTTCCCACGAAATTCAGGTTGGTTCCTCTTTTTGGTCACATAATTAATTAAAACTTCCAAAAATATATTAAACTTGGCTTTCAGGATCCCAAACAACTTAATTAAGTGGAGTGGTGCATTATAAAATCCATTGTTTGCTTATATGCTTCTTTAACACCACTCCATTGCAAGTATTGGTGTTCTGTTTTTCAGGTCCAAATTTCTGTCCGGACTTTAAAAATCGATTCCTAACATCACAAGCCTCCTAAAATCATAAAATTTCATAGAGGGATTCCCAATTACGTTTGGAACATCTGTTCCAAATTTTAGATCAATTGGATTTGTATTTAATTTTTAAAAATTCATGGATTGCAAAGGGGTCACACCCTTTAATCTTCCGGCTTTGCTACTGTCCACGAATTTTTAGAATTTTTATACTCATCCAATTTTTGTGAATTTTAGTTTTCTGGAATCCTTGTGAAATTTTACACACATATAAAATCACAAAAATTTTCTGAGGTCGGTGGAAATACTGAAAAGTCCATAATACCCACGGGTATCATTTCTAGACTTTGACACTAGTACAATTAAAAATTTAAAATAATTATCAAACAAATTCTTAAAATCTTACAAAAATCTTTTTTGGAATCCTTGTTTGATTTTCTTCAAAGTAGTGGTGTTGTTTGACTTGTTTGGACCACTACTTAATTCTGAAAGCCTAAAAATAATTCATTGGTAGAAAACTTCTGTCATAGGGATAATTGGCTTAGGGTTTCTTCTTTCTTTTTAGAGACTCAATTAAAAGGAAATATACAATCACCCATACAACTTGTTTTCCTTTGATTGTGGATTTTCAACCTTGTTTGAAAATTTAATTAGAAAAACCCTAAAACACATTTGATTAAATTGAATCCTAAAAGACATAAATACAAGAAAATTGTGTGACAACTTGATTTTCATTGGAGCCACTCTCCAATTCCTGCACACACACAAAAAAATCAAATAACAGGGCAACAACCCAATAAACGCCCTCCACATTCCGTGTGCACTATAGCATCCTAGACCTAATTAAAATTTGTAGCAACTTGACCCCTAAGGCTTTACCAACTTAGGCTTGCTATTTAGGTCTTAAGTTCTCCTTAGTTAATACCAATTCTGTCATCTGTATCTGGTGTTCAGGCTAAGAGGCTGTGTCAAACGACCAGGCGCGGGTTTGTACAAGCACCTGGGGTCTTCCCTGGGAAACGTTTGGGCCCAAACCTCCCCTTAAGCAACTTGGCTAGATTTGTTGACAGAATGGGTATTCACTATTGACTACTTATTTCCTATATAGACCAAGTCTTACGTTATTAGGGAGTCACATTTATGTTAGGTCTAGTTTTGTTTGTTTGATTTGCACACTTTCTCTCATCTCTTTCTCTTCTCCTCCCCTCCCGTTCTTCCATTTTATGCATGAGCGACGGTCTCAAAATCCGCACTTGGAAGGACCATTTGATTTCGCCCCCCATGCAAAAAGACCACTTTTTCTGTCTTCTTCTCCTGAAAAAATGGAAACACAACAAAATAGGTCCACTGACCCTTCCACGTCCACCTCTAACCCCACCACTAGCCCTAATTCTAACCCTTCCACCCAAAACCCAACCACCAGTAACTTCCCACACTTGGAGCTCCCTAATCTTGAGTTGCCCCGCACACAACATCAAGACCCCCTACCTGATCTTTTAAAATTGATGGCCGATCAGATTAATAAATTAAATTCCAATCAACAAACATTAACTAGGAACATCCAAAACCTAGCCAATACAAGGCCAAACCCACCACCCCGTCAGCAGCCTGTTGTTCCTCTAAAAGATTTCTATGATCCGTCTTATTATGAGGAACGACCAGGGGTGGTCATACCGGAGGTGGACTTTGAGATCAAGCCTGCAGTCCTGAACCTAATTAAACACTTTCATGGCCTTCCTAGGGAAGACCCTTTCAGCCACCTTGAAGAGCTAACTCTTCTTGCACAGACAACCCGTTCCCGAAATGTTCAAGAAGACATATGGCTGATGCAGCTTTTTCCATTATCTCTTAAAGATAAGGCCGCTTATTGGTTCAGGACCATTGGCCGACCCATCACAACATGGCCTCAACTCAAGAGTGCCT
The DNA here is from genome assembly GCA_037157565.1 of Thalassia testudinum. Classification (NCBI taxonomy): domain Eukaryota; kingdom Viridiplantae; phylum Streptophyta; class Magnoliopsida; order Alismatales; family Hydrocharitaceae; genus Thalassia; species Thalassia testudinum. The sequence continues at coordinate 84,733,259 of JAZHRO010000056.1, read as the reverse complement.
TCCTCAAGAAATTCTTTCCCATAGGTTGTACCAATTCCTTACGAAGATCTATTACGACCTTTCACCAAAAATCTGGTGAAACTTTCCATGATTCTTGGGAAAGATTTCAAGACCTTTTAAGAAGTTGCCCGCACCACGAGATTGCTTTATGGCAGCTCGTGCAAATCTTCTATCATGGATTAGAAGATCAAATCCGACATTTTGTCGATGCCTCGTGTGGCGGCAACTTCTTAAATAAAGATGTAGAAAGTGCCTATGACCTATTCGAAGAAATGAGTGAAAACTCATTTAATCAAGCTTCCATGAACACATTTTGCAGAACCCAAAACCCGCAGTTCGGTGTTCATGAAATAGGCACTCAATCTATCCCTGTCAGCCAAGACGATCTTCAATTGATCGCTCGAAAACTCGACCAGATGCATATTAATCAAAAGAAAATTGAGGAAAGACTGGCCAGATCAACTCAAGCTCCACACCCACATCTAACCCAACCTAACTTTCCACGAAGAGAAAATTTGCACAATCTGAACACTACTCCTGCTGATTATTCTGAGGTTGCCTATGATTCACTGGGGAATTACAACTATCCAGATCTTAGCCCCACTCAAAATATTTCTGCCATCCAGGAGCCCTTTAAAAATTCTTCCAATTGGAAAAATTACCCAACCTACTCCTGGAATAATCAAGTTTCCTCCCAACCACATCATTTTAACGGGTATGGGCCGAATCCAAACTTCCATCCTGGGCCATCCCAACAAGACATCAATGCCCAGATGATGCAAACCCTGCAGGATATGAAAACAAAAGTGACGGAAGTAACCCGCACCATCACAAATCTTAACAATCAGATTGGGGTTACTTCCATGCAAAGACCTGCAGGACATCTTCCGTCCCAACCCATGCCCAACCCTAATCACCAAGGAAACCATTATACAGGAAGAACTCCACACTATCCGAATCAGCCTCCTCCTAATCCACCACCTCAGCAGCCTCCCAGGTTTCAGCAATCACAGGCCCCCCCACCTCCTCCAATTAATAATCCGACTGCACATGCAGTAACTTTGAGGAGTGGGAAAACCACCATTGACCCCGGGCCTTCACACCAACCTGGTGAAATACCTGTGCAAATTGACTCCCCACCTCCCCATCAGGAAGAAAAAGAAATACAAAAATCTCAAGACAAGATTCCTATCCCTTTCCCACAAGCTCTCTACCCCACCACCAACAAAAAAAAGAAATCTGAGCCCACTACAGAAGAACTCATGGAGCTATTTGGGCAAGTTCATATCAATATTCCTCTCCTAGATGCCATCAAATATATACCTGCCTATGCTAAATTTTTGAAGGAGATTTGTACTCCTAAAAGGCAGGCTAAAAATCTAGGACAGGTGCATCTTTCAGAGACAGTAAGCTCTGTCATATAGAGTAAGCTGCCTCCTAAGATGAAAGATCCGGGGGCGCCTTTAATTTCTGTAATTATTGATGACACTACATTTAATCACGCCCTCCTTGATCTTGGTACCTCAATTAATATTATTCCCACAAGTTTATTCAAAGAATTTCAGATCAGTGAATTAAAACCCGTCGAGGTTACCCTGCAATTAGCCGACCGATCTACAATCAGACCTCGTGGGATTGTCGAGGATGTTTTAGTCAAGGTCCAGAATTGTGTCTTCCCTGCAGACTTTCTGGTTCTTGACATTGAGGCACCTGAATCATTATTGGACTCCCCAATAATCCTTGGACGCCCCTTTTTGGTCACCGCAAAGGCAAATATCAATTGCCACACAGGCAAAATGGATATTAACTGTGCAGGCCAAACTATCACTTTAGATATTTTTAAATCCTCCAGGAGATTCCATGATGATAACTTCTTTGAGGACACAGATACTGAAATTTCCAATATGGTGGAGGAGACAATGTTAATAGATACCCGTACCAACCACAATTTCTTTGAGGACTCTGATTCAGAATCAGTGGTCAGCAAAATCTGTGATCTGGGAACTTGTCTTGACCCCAAATTTATTCCTGATACCCCCCCTAACCCACCCACTATTCTTGCACCTAATTCTTCCACACTAACTTCCCCTAATCCTCACCATTCCTTCCCTGACTCCTTTCCTCCGGACCTGCCACCAACCCCGCCCGAGTTTGGCATCCAACCTGATTTAAAACCATGGCCAGACTCGGGCTACACTTATCATTTTCCATCCAACTTTGATCCCAATGTTATTTCTAATCAATTTTCTAGGGATGTAGAAGAAGACACCTTTTTTGCAGGCATCCAAGTGTCCAATTATCTACATGATTTTATGTCTTCCTTGCATACCTTCACGCCTGGCTGAATGGCGTAAAAGATAGCACTGGATGGAAGGTAACCCATCATTTTTTCTTGCTTTCCCTTTTTTCTTCTTTTTCCAGGTTTTGTTCCTCCTAAACCTGACCGTTCTTCACTAAGGTGATCCCTTTTCCCTCCTAATGCATGAGGACATGGCATATCTTAAGCACGGGGGGGTGTTTTTAAATTTTACGATCGATTTAGGATTTTCAAAACCTAAAAACATGCATTTTTGTTTAATTTATTTCCTGCTTGCATACCCAAAAAAAAAATTAAAAAAATAAAAATAAAAATGTTCAAAACTTTTTGAGGAAAAATTTTGAAATCGGGACTAAGGTCAAAAAATTCACTTTTGGTACAATGGGATTTAATCTTTAACAAACTAAGGATGAGGATATGGATCTGATCATTAGAATTCCAGGGTCTATTTTAGACTAGATCAGATATCCTTCTATAAAATTCCACCTGAACTCATGATAGTTCAGGTGACTTGATCCTATTTTGTAATATGGAAATTATTTGACTTAGCCTCTGATTCAAAAACTTGCATGTTTTGAGAAACTTCTTGTGTCACTCTTCACACACAAGCCAACACTTAAAAATAACTAAAAATTTGAAAAACTCCCTTGTTTGGACTTAGTAAAAGTCTGAAACAGATCATTGGTTTGAGTTCCCACCGCCGAGAAGAAGGAAAATGCCTCCTTTGAGGACGTGATGTCAACATGTTACCCCCTCGGCGTTGCTCCATATCTATATTTCATATCTTTAGACGGAGCATTAAAGCGCATTTTAGCAGCTCAAGTGTCTTGGACGGTGCTCTACCTATAGTGTCGGAGCAAGAGCTTGAGTTTGCTTGGAGCGCCCCTTTTCACCGCATCGTGTTTTGGGGTTGTGAGCTCCTGGGTGGTGTCATGGACAGTGCCATCCCAAAGTACTGGCTCCAGAGCCCCCTCGAGGAATGGTAACGGGAATGATGATCCCGACACATCTGTTGTAAGACTAAGATAAAAATAAGCATGGGGGAGGAAAAAAAAAGAGTAATAATAAATAAATTAACATGCCCTTATAAATGTTGGCTTTTCACAAGCACAGACACAAGGTTTTAAAGGATTTTGCAAGTTGCCAATCAGATTCATGAGCCAAAAAAATCCTAAAAACAAACATTTCAATTCATCCGAATTAACAAGGGGTTAATTTGAGAATTTTCTGGAGGATATATTGATCCCTTCTGTCTAATGGTTGAATCCAAAAACAAATCCCGATGTTTATCTTCAACAAATCTCGTACATCCAGTGTTTTAATCTACCAAGGTCCATTAATATCTTTTTCTCCTCAAAAGTCAAAAAAATTAGATTTCCCAAAAATTCCATTTTAAGTTTCGCTAAGAGACTAGCAAAAGATAAGCATGGGGTGCGATAAACGCCAGTATATCATCATTCTTTTGCATTAAAACAAACCTAGCTCTTAGGATTTTACTCCGCAAACGGGTTTTTGGGCTGCATTTACGCATAAAATAGGTTAGGCATGCATTGCATTTTTTATTGTCTTTTTAATATGTTTTTGTGAGTGTTAGGGATGAACAGATATATAGATCCCTAAAACCCTAGCACTCAAGAAGGCAAATGGTGAAGGAGAAGCCCAGACTAGCTGGAACTCAGCCTGATCCAGCTCACCTCAGCTTGATCCAGCTCACTTCAGCTTGATCCAGCTCACCACAGCTGGAACCTAGCTTACTTGAACTAGGGTTAGCTCATCCCAGCTCCATTCAGCTAATCTCAGCTGGATGGCAGCTCAAGAGAGTTCACCTTAGCTCACCCTAGCTCAAGTCAGCTCAGATCCAGCTCAACTTAGCTGAGTCTAGCTCATCTCAGCTCCCACTAGTCCACAGGGAGCTCTAGCTAGCTGAGCTAAGTTGGCAGGAGTTCACCCCAGCTCAGATCCAGCTACATCCAGCTCCACTCAGCTCCAGCCAGCTGAAGAAGAACTCATCCCAGCTCAGGAAGCTCAAGTCCAGCTCCCGGGGACTCAGCTTAGCTCAACTCAGTTGAGCTAAGCTACCATAGCTGCCTCAACCAGCTATATTCTCCCCGGGAGCACCAGACCTAGCTCACCTCAGCTCATTTTGGTAGAAGCTAGCTCACTTTAGCTTGGCTTAGCAACTAGCAAAGAACTAGCAAGCTAAGCTAGCTAGAGTAGCCCCATGCCAGCCTCTTCAGCAGCAGCCAGCTCCAGCTCTAGCTCCAGACTTCTCCTCCTTAGCTCCTTCCTCCAAACCCTAGCTCTATTACCTTCTCCTCTACTCCACCTTTAGCTAAGCTAGCTTAGCTTATTTTAGCTTAGCTTAGCTTAGCTAACAACCAACTCCTTGGCCATCCATTACCTTCAAAATCAACCCTAGCTAGCTCCACCAACTCAAGCCTACTTAAGCTAGCTACCCTACTCAAGTTGGCGCCACCTCCTAGCCATCCCTTCACCCCACTATCTCCACCAAAAGACACCTAAAGTTGGCACCAAAAACTACCCCTAACCACCTCTATATTGGCACCACTTTCAGCCCCTTCATCCACCCTACACCTACCCACATAACCCATCCTAACCATCCACATACCCCCCTACTAGAATCCTAAGGTGGCGCCACCTAATAGCCCTCTAGAAGGCCCATTTTGGCACCAACATCAAGGGGTGTCAACCCCCATAACTACCCCTTTGGTGTCTCTTAAGGTGGCACCAAACACCCTTGGCCATTGGATCCTTAACCACCTCCATCATTCCATCTTGGCCCTCCCTTTCAAGGGACACTTTAGCCCCCTTCCTATTCTATAAAAACCCACCACCTACAACCATTTTAGATCATCCTCCCTTAGTGTATTTTTCTACCTACATCCACCTATACCTACGCCCAAGGAGAAGGAGTAGAGAAGGAGATTAAAGGGGCACATCACAAGCCCTTTTAGTGCCTTCTTCTCCCCACTCTCTTCAACTTGGGCCACGCCAAGGAGGAGGACTCTTCCACTTCAAGGAGGACGTCCAGGCAAGGGAGAAGGACCTAGGGTGGATGTCCACCCTTGGAGAAAAGCTTAGGGCACGCCCCCTTAGGGCTTGCCTTGGAGGACATCACCTTGGCGGAGCACTGCAAGGAAGGAGTTGAAGGATTCTTTTCAAGCTTGGGAGCCACCAACCTTGGAGAAAGAAGCCCTCTTCTTCACCATCTATCTAGAGGATTTGTGTTTTCTTTTCTTTATTTCAATTTTCTAGTAGTAGAAGCTTTCCACTACTAGGCCTTTTTGTAAAACACTTTTTCGATTATCTAGTTGCCTTCTTTGAAATTTCTTGTTTACATTTCTATTTGCTTGTTTTTAGCATTCCTCACTCCTTCTCCCTAATTATTCTAGGCCTCCACTTGCCTAGAGTGAGCTTAGGGAGAGGCTCTACTTGCCACTTAGAAGTAGTATTTTAAATTGAAGTGTAAATCACCTTCCCGCCACCATTTCGCATGTTGTCTTAATTCAAAAACAAAAAAAAAATGATATGTTGAAAAATACCAAAAAGAAAGTTGAGATTGTATTCCAAGCAAGAGAATCACAATTTTGCAAACATTTGGCCTCCTTGGACGACCCTAGATACTCTCCTATCTAGGAATATAAATTTAAGAGCGAAAGCGGATTTACGCTTTACAACGACCTAATTAACAAACCGCGTATTTTCGCTATCAGCTATCGATCGTATAGATACACCTTTAGTCAGAATTCTTTTTCAACGTCACCTAGGGGCATAGAAACCTGAAGTCCATTTTGATTGCCGATCAGTGAGTCTATCACATTTCACACAAAAAGATGCATAGTACTTAGATTCTCTTCGAGTCTTGGGTGAGTTGGGTAGCTGTAGAAAGCTACTTAGAAACCCTAATCTTAAAAATCCAAAAAAATTAGAAAAAATGAAAAACAAAATGATGCTTCTACATTTAAATAAGGTGAGGGCTTGGGCGATCTGCATTTCGGTAGACACCCAGGCACTGCTGTGTCTCTGTAGTTCAGGTCCTTAGTAATTTGATCCTAGTGTTGAAAAATAACTTTTGCCCAAGTAATTTAATCCTAATTCTATTAATAAATAGGATATAGTTTTGCCAGGGACTAGCAAAAGATAGGCATGGGGGTGTGATGTGTATACATCTAAGTAGCCTAAAATGTCTATTTATGTATGTTCATATTTTCATAAAAGCATCATGCATTGTATATATTGCATAACATGCATCATCATGCATTTAGGTGAATTTGTATAAATTGTATAGTAATTACCTCTTTTTGTGGTAAGGGAATAGGGCAATATTTATCGGGGTCTCGGATTGAAGATCCAACCATACGAATCTGATCAGGGAGACGATTGGAGTTCAACGACTCCGAGATCGCCTCAATCGGACTTCTGTAGTATCAGATATAGTTCGAGAAATATTAGAGTTCAAGGGGCCAAGTGGCGTAAATTTGTACCTCAAACGGAAAATCCAACTGCACAGATGGGTTTGGATCGACGATCGCAACCCAATGACATGAAAATCGGTCCAATTCGACATCTGTGGCACCACCTACAAGTCATAGAAGATGGACAGCTAGGATGGTGCCACATGTTGTCATCCCAACCATCCAAACTCGCCAAGGCACCTCTACTCGACTTCTGAAGGCTCAAGTGATGAAGGATCTCGATCGTTGGATGAAGATCCAATGGCCATTAACAGGTGAGCACCAAAGCCTCCGTGCGACACTCCAGTAGCATGGCACAATGGTCGACCGCGCTACTCGCAGCCAATAGGCATGGGTTCGAATCACCTCCTACCTCAAATCAGCAGTGTGGGCAGGGGTGGGCAAAATTCGCCCGTGTGATCGCGATCAAGAGGCTACGAGGGTGAGACATGGCATCTTCTTGAGCGTCGGATGGAGAAGCGTGCTACATGTGCTTGATCACAAGTGATTGCATGTGTAATCGTACCCAGAGTCGTTGGTGCGATTTGAAGGCGAACCACGCGTGATCTGGGCCATCCACCATGTGTAACACACATGCGAAGTGACACGCAATCCACTCCGTGCGATAAAGATCCGATGCACCTCCTCCCTCCGTGCATCTTCACAGATGCTTAGCTTCAGTAACGGCTACATCTGTCACTAAAGACACTGAGTTAATGATTTTAAAGCTTAAAATGTCCTTTTTGCCTTCAAACCTCACCTATAAAAAGCCCCCTACTCCCCAAACATTTTTTTCATCTCTTCCATCATCTCTCCCTCTCTCTCTCTCTAAGAGCTAAGAATTCATGTTCTATAGCTCACTCTAGTGCTCCCAAGCTACGAGAAGCTCTGCTAGAGTAAAAATACAAAATTTTCCACCCTCATCCCCTTTGTGGAGCTCTCGCCAGTTGTCTTCTCGTCCCCATTCTGGAGGTGGATCTCGCGATGTCGTTGCCCTGCCTCACCCCCAGTTCTTCCTGATCTACCTTCCATCATCCGTCTTTGCTCTCCTTCTTCCAGGCGACGTCCGTTCGACTCATCCTCCAAGCAGCCGTCGAGGAAGAAAACTTCTCACCCCTTTCTCTTTATCACTTTCTAGATCAGATTTCCTGCTTTCTAGTTGTAGTTGTAATGACACTATTTTTAGTATAAAAGTTATTTTCTCTCTCTCTCTTTCTCTCTTTAGTTCTAGGGTTTATATTGCAAGTAAAATAGCGATCATTGTGAATGTCTTGTTTATAAACAAACAAAATTACAAAAAAAATATATCTATGGATTTCGAATCGACGTAGCCTCCCTATGTTCAACTCGGGACTCATTCTAAGTTTCAATAAAAAAAATTATTTGATTGACGGATCTTCTTGCGAATTGCACTACAACAACGAGTTTTTAAAACTCAAATCTTTTCACAACGAATTTCTGCTACATCATTTTGGCGCCGTTGCTGGGGAGGCAATGGATCTTGATTTCTTTTCTGCATTCCTCGCACTTATTTGCTTTCTAACTCTCTTGTATTCCTTTTCTATTATCCTACAGGTACTTCAACTAGGAATCTTCAAGCGGTAGAAAGGAGTAAAGTGTAGTTGAAGACAACTATAAGTGCTCCCCCATTCCTTCCCCCTCCATAGACTTCATTCCATCACCCTAATTCAAAGCCTAATTAACCTAGTTGTTCTCATAAACCCTAGGATTAGTTTGGTTGCTTTGATTTCCACCTCCACCCACCTCACCCTCCATACATATATAAAAAAATCTTTAAAAAAAAACCACAGAGGTACACAACCTTTTTTGATTCTTCATACTCAATCGGTAACCTGATCTTTGGAATCGGTACACATAACCAAACACATAATTGAGTAGGTATTAGACTAGGTAACCACTTGTGTGCCTAACTTAGTGGTGCATTAAGACCAATTGTTTGAGCTGTTTGGGCCACACCACTTCATATAGAAACAACTCATCAAGTAGCTTGCTCATTAGGGTTAACAATTAACGTCAATACCAGGCACTCCACTTTATTTTGATTTAAGAGGAAAACATCTTCACTGATGTTTACAAATCTTGGTGTGCCTCCTGAATTTGATTGAAATCACCCTAATTCAAACCCTAAAAGCTACTTAAGCAATATTTGAACTCTAAAAGCCACTCATCCAAATAATCTTGCTTGAAAACCCTGGTTGTGCACTCACTAACATTTATTCAATCAATCATTAAGGGCACAACCCCTTTTTTAAGAGCCCACCACATTCCAAAAGCACTACTATCCCAGGACTAATTTAAAATCAAGTAGATGTTGGCCTTAGGACTATATATATATTGACACTCACCCACTTATATATATATATATATAGTTACATATATATATCTATACCTATATACATATATAGATATATATATTTATACACATATATATGTATGCATTCCATCTATACATACACATATTCACATATATACTCCCATTCACGATACCACACATTTCCCTCTCCACGCATTATATCATAGGTATATTAGCACCAGTTCCGCATATATCCCTGATATTCACACTCAACAAGACTTCTACGCACACTCCCACATGTCCTCTTCACACCCGCACACGGCACACAGCTAGGTTAATCGCATCTCTCTAGACAACGGTTAACCTAGAGTAGTGCTCCATTCCCCCCTTCTTATTATATATTATATAGTTATATATATATCCTATATATATCTATACATATCTATAAATAAGCTAAGTATTTCAATTCATTTCCTTTTTCGCATTTCAATTCTGCATTTTCTTTTCTTTTATATTCTCTTTTATTTTGTTGATTATGAAAAGACAAAAAAAAACGTATAAAATAGAAAAGATAATTCTTGACTTACAGGTGCACGGTCTTGTGTGTGGTGAGACCATTTCTGATTATTTTGGAGTGTAGCCGGGGACCATTTTGTTGAGGCTGTGCCTCAAGGACAAGAATATCCGAAAAAAGTCTAAAATCAAGAAAAGCCCAAAAATATAATAAGCGAAAGGAATTGATGCGATTTTAGAAAGTGAGTAGAAACTGGTTAATTCCAAAATCTGTCTCCCTAAGTTCGACCCTAGCCTAAAAGTGACTATCTTAAAATCTGATTTAGCCAGGATAATAAATTTTTGACAAGCTAGTGCAGGTTTGCTTGTAGGTAATCACTTCCACTATATCTATTTCGACACTAATATCACTTAATTAAATAACCCTACTCACGTTTTTACATATGTTTTTTGGCGCCATTGCCGGGGAGGCACCTTCTTGGATTGGTTTCTACTCTTTTTTCCTTTATCTCTTCTCCCACCCATCTCTTCACTAGTGTCTTTATTTATTTTTATATAGGTGGACTTGTTGCTAGGAGGAGACACGTAGAGGAGGTCGGAGACGTGGGCGAGTCCAAGGTGGGAGTGAGAGCATAAGGTCATCAGCGCCACTTAGATCTTCGTACACGTTGCTGAGCAGGTAGGTGTCTTTCCTCTTAGCAATTTAGGTTATATTATCACATTAAAGAAAAAATAAGATAAAATAATCAAAAAAATTAAAAACCCTAAAAATATCTTCTCGGGATTTCTTGGGGCTACTGGACTAAAATCCACTTAATGATTCTTTTTACCATATCCACAGCCCTTGATTTTCCACACTTTCGCATACGAAAAATCCGAGAATCCTGATTCTTGGGTATTTCGCAATGCGAAATTTTCCTTGAGGCGAATTTAAAATCGATTGTTTGCCACACTTCTTCACCTCATTTATTCACATTCGAGATCCACATTTTGGTTGGCGAGTCTTGGAGTTGATTTGACTCCAACCCCACCAAGACCCTAAATTTGCCCTTGATTTGATCCCAAATTTCAATCCCAAAATATTCATTTTCATTTTTCATACTTTTGTGGTTGAGCCTTGTGTGGATTTCCAGTTTGGTGATTGGGAGCACTTTGAGTGCATTGTTTGGCTCCCTTTCACATTGAATTAAAATTGATTCGTGCATCAACACTTAGAAACTTTCATTCAAGAGGCCCATTGCATTATAGCGTGCATTCACCAAATTAAGTTGAAGGAGGGTTATTTAGGCAAAAAGAACTTGTATTTTTGAAAACCTGAAGATTGCTTGAATTGGTAATTCATTGGAATCATAAAATCCATACTACTTAAGAGCGGAATTCTAAAAGTCATTCACCATCTAAAACTTCAATTCGGGGAGAGTTACCCATTGCATGCTTGTTTTACACACATATCATTCAACGTACTTGGGCATTACCCATATATAACACCCTTCACATTCCAAAGCACTTGTATCCTAAGCCTCTTAATTTAAAATTGGTTGTAACTTGACCCTATCAAGGTTTGGAGATCTAAATACCTACGTGTAGCACCTACGTGCTGGTGCGAGTTCTCATGTGCTATCAGGTATCCAAGACTAGGGCAAATGGCCTTTCAATTTGGCCCAATGGTTTCGCGGTGTTCGTATTCGATTCCATAGGTTACGATAGTAGGTAACTTAGATCCTTAGGTCTTAGGGACACATTTAGAGGTTAGGACCTTGATTGAATTGATTTGTTATCAAGTGCACCTATTCGGCATCATCTCTCTTATCCCCTTCTCTCTTCTTATCACCCCAATTCTTCTTTTGGCAGTGCATGTTTGGGAGGAGGTCACAAAACCCTGAACTTGTTGAATTGTTTGATAACTCTAAAAGGGAAGAGTCTGGTGAATTGTTCTCCTCCTCTGTGAACATGGTTGCTCTCCCACCCTTAAATCCTGAGGGGGGAAATCGCCCCTCTCCCAATCCACTGGGTGGTGGTGGAGCCGTCGACCCATTAACCCGCCTCCACGCCCAAATGGCATTGTATACTAAGCAGATTGAAGCCATTAGGGAAACATTGGATGAAATGTAAAACCCTCTCGAATGGGAGGAGCCCAGGTTTCTTAGCTTATATTAGAATCCCGCTGTGACAGAGACCCTTGGGCAGATTCATGTCCCCGTGGGTAGGGAGGATTTTGAGCTAAAATCGAACGTAATTGGACTAATCAACTTTCATTATCATGGACTGGCTAGTGAAGACCCTTTTCTTCATTTGGAGGACTTAACCCGTTTAGCTGAAAAGATTAAACCAAGAAACATCAAGTTGCATATCATCCTCATGAAAATGTTCCAGTTTTCATTGTGGGACAAAGTCATGTAATGGTTGCACACCATTGAGAAACCCCTCCGCTCTTGGGAAGAGATGCGTACAACATTTCTCAAGAAAATTTTCCTAATCGGGCTCACCAATGCACTTTGTCGTGCTATTACTTCTTTCAAGCAACAAAACGGTGAGCAGTTTCACGAGGCCTGGGAAAGGTATAATAACCTCCTCAGGAAATGTCCATACCATGGTTTGCCTAAGTTGCATGCAGCCCAGATTTTCTATTATGGGCTAAATGAAACTTTGAGGCAGATTGCGGATGCTTCCTGCGGAGGGAATTTCATGAATAAAGATGAGGATGTAGCATTTGAACTTTTTGAAAACATGAGTGAGACTTTATGAACAACGCTTCCATCGTTGCCTTTAATCAGACTAGCGCACCTTGTAGGGTGATGAGACACTCATCATGATCTCTAATTACCCCTAATTAACTAGTCTTGCTAGTTAATTAGCTAAGGTTATGAATATATAAGGGTTAATTATAGAATAAGGGATATTTAGTGAAGGACCTTAAAATAAGTTAAAAATGGCATTTTATCATTCAATTAACATTAATAATACTTTAGTTAATAATTGGACTTGAAATTCTTTTAATCATTCCCATAATTAATAAGTTAAGTAACTTAAATATAATGTATACCTAAGTATATAATAACTTAAGTAATTTTACTTAATCTAATAAATTAATCTAAAAAGGTCAAAAATGTAAATTCAAGGTGAAAGTATAATATTTACCTTATTTACTAACATATATAAAAAGTTGAAAAAGATCTAAATTAAACTAAACCTTCAAAACCTGAGTATACAATTTGGTCCTTAAAATTCATTACAGTCGGGTCCTTATTTCTCACACAGGTCCTTAAGTTTTATTTCATTTAAGTCCCTTTCCCTCTTCTTCTTCTTCTTCTTCAGCTAAATGTATGGCTGGTGGCAGAGAGTCACGCCACCGTGCGATTACCGCCCTGTCGACATCATCCTTCTTTGTCCAAGCTCTTGCAGCTTGTGCTCACCACCTCCTCTTCATCCTCCGGTCTGGATTAATCGAAAATCCTATTTTTCAGTGGGAGAAAACCTCATCGTCATCGGAGATGACGACGGAGGTTAAGCTCCTCAAGCTCCTTCTTCGGCCAGACCTTGCTATTCTCTTCGCTGCCAACTACTATAAATACCCCCTCACCCCTCAAATTTTACTCAAGTTGGCTCTCTTCCCTCTTCTAACACTATAGCCTACCCAATAGGCTATTCATCCAAAACTCTGGCGACTTTCCATTTCACTTTCCAACTACCTCCATCCATTCTGATCAGCCGAGGAGATCCGCCGTGGTCTTTCGCGTCACTGACACAGGCGCCGACCAAAGGAATCCTCCGCTCCACCTTAAATCCGCCCGCCGGAGATCTTTCTTCCACCCTCCAATTTCGTCATCCGCCATGAGACTTTGGTGGAACCCTATTGGCCCCTTCGTCTAGGTACCAATAGATTAGGAGTAGGAGTAGGAGTAGGAGTAGGAGTAGTAGGTTAGCTTAGTTAGTTAGTTTAGGTAGTTAGATTAGAGTAATTTTAGAATTTCAGTGTTCATCTTCTCCAACTCCAGCGGAGTTGGAGAAGTCTGTTAGGAGAGATTTAAGAAGCATTGAAGAAACTCAGAAGCTTTAGTGCAATGCACTAAAGCTGTTTAAACCCTTATAATACTGTAACAACTTCTGATTTTCTCTGACGAACAAAGTCATTTTGAATCTCAGGTGGCGAGCCTGAAACCCTAGGAATATGAGTTAGAACACCTACCTGAAGATCTGAATAAGTTCCTGAGGTTGAGAAGACTTTATTCGAGGCTTTGATTTCCTGTGGAGAAGTTTTTAACAGAAAGTCAAATTTTTGTGCCTCCACAATCAAATTGAGTCTGATTATGGAGTTCTGAGCTAGAATTGAGGTATTGAGGAGTTTAAATTATTTCTAAGAATTTGTTTGATGGTTTTAATGTGATGAATGTGAGCTCAGATGAGTTATTGTGTGAAATTTCAAATTCTATCAATTTGGGTTACTTTTGAACCCAAACTTACAGCAGTATTATTTTTTTGAGATATGAACTTGAATCCTGCCCAGAGAAGTCAATTATAACCCTTAGAACTAGTTTAAATCAATCAGAGATGTTTCTCTGTGTCTGTTCATCCATTTCAGTCTGAAAAATTCGAATTCTAAAGCTTTCAGAGAAGCTTCAACCTTCTGTACACTGTCTGAAGGCTTGAGAGCTTAAAACTTACTCTAACAGATGCAGAATAACTTGTATAACCTGTACAAACCTTTAAATAAGAAAGAAAAGTCCACCTGAGGACTCTGTGACATTAAAACCATTTCCAAGCGATAATAGCCCGTAGGAACCCCTTATTTCACTCTTTAAATTGAAGAGGAAAACATCCTCAAAACCTTAAATTGACCCTGCGATTGTATAGATCTATCTTAGAGCTTTCTAACAAACTTTAAATTACTTGATTTGAAGCTCTGAGCTAGGAGATATGATTGATTGAAGTTGGGTTTGGAAGGGGTTATGATAGTCCCACATCGTCAGTTTCTGAGTGCGTGCATGGGGATAAAATGATTTTATTACATCGGCTCTTTAGTTGTTAGCGCTCGGCGCACCAGTTACCGATCTGATTATCTAAGCATGTGCATGTGTGTGTGCGGGCTTGTGTGCCTGCGGGTGTGCGCTTGAGTGGGTGTTGATTAGCCCATAGTTGTGGGCTATTTAAGTATTTAAGTGCCTACACATTAGGTTAATTCTAACATTTATTTAGTATAAATTAGGATGTAAATAGATTAATTCATAGTTTTAATCTAATTACATAATCCATACATTGCATTCATATCTTAAGTGCATTTAGAATTAGCTTAAAATAGCATTCATCTAATTAGATAACCAATTAGGTATATTATTTTTTGAGGGTCTATACATAAATAACCCTAATATTTTAATAATATTTCCTTTATTCGTCTTCTTTCAGAACGGCTGGCTGCCGCTCCAACGCCCGGCTGATGCAGTGAAGAAGCCATTCAAGGGGGAGCGGATGTGGTGGATCTGGTCGGCCGCTGATTTCAAATTTGTTCAAGACACTACAAAAGGAACACGGAGGCAGCTGAGCTCAGGAGGCCTCCGCCACCGACCCACCACTCTGCAGAGAGAACCTCTCTCTTCCACTCCATACTGCCGCCTCTACCATGGCGGCGAGTCTCCACCACCGTGGGGGTGTGGTGTGACAGGCCACACCGCCATCCGGAGCTCGCCTGCATTACCGTGAGCACCTTAGCGTGCAACTCCCTCGCCGTCGTCGCAGACCACCACCACCGAGCTACTGATCAGCCACCCTCTCAGTAACTTAAGACGTCTGGGAAATTTCCCAGACGTCTGAAGTTACCCGCTCACCTCCACTTCCTCAGCCTGCACTCTCCAACCGGCCACCAGACCGCCTGCGCCCTCCACCGCTCACCGGCTGCAGACCTGCGCACGCCTGCAGATCAGCCCGCGCTCTCCTCCAACGCCTGCAGACCAGCCTGTAGCATCCTCCAACAGCCGCCTGCAACTTCCACCGCACACGCCAACCGCCTGCAGCTTCCACCGCGCCAGCGCCCTCCGCAGACCCTCCGCCCACGCCAGCTTCCACCGCACACGCCAACCGCCTGCAGACCACCGTGCAAGCACCCTCCTGCAGACCACCACCACGCACAACCGCACGCCCTCCTGCAGACCCTCCGCGCACCCACGCACAACCGCCTGCAGACCGCCCAACCGACCACCGCGCACGCCAGCCGCACACGCCAGCCGCAGCAGCCACCCCCGCAGCAGTAGCAGGCGGCGGACTTCACGCCAACAGGCTGCGCAAGCTGCCGGCTGCAGCACCTCCGCCGGAGCTCATCCGGCCACCTCCGACCGCCGCGCGACTCGCCGCCACCACCGATTCGAAGCCCTTGATCCAAGGGACCTCCTCCGAGCTTCCTGCGCCCGGCCATCTGCTCCTCGTCGCGCAAGACAACGGGGAAAAATTCCCCTATTTTGCTACAGTAAAACGTTAATTAAAATTTACATTTTCTGCCATTGCCACATTTTAATCATTTTCTATTCACTCTGCATTGCGGAAAATATCCTGGAGTTTCTCATAATTGCCATTTCAGCATTGTTTCTTGCTTAAACCTTAATCTAAAGGCAATCTTGGCTTGGTTCTTGTCCAAATTGACTACGAACAAACATTTTTAAGTGGCGCGAATTTTAATACGTTATTGCCTCCCTGTGGATTCGACCCGCTCCTCTGCGAGTGGTTATTTCTTATTAAAAATTGATTAGTCGATTTTTCCACCACATTAAACTACAAACGACTTAAAAGCGAAAGATCGACCGGTTAGGTGTGAGCGAGTGTGCCCTAGGAGGGCGAGGCCTGGGAGGCTGGGTTGAGCCGGATTGGCTTGACACTATGAACCAAAATGAAATAAATCGAAATCGAACCTAATTGAGATTAGGCGAGGATCGAGTAGAGTTTGGTCGCACCCTGGTCTCAAGGTGCTATGTGTCCTCAAAAGGACCTCGCCGTAAATAAAAATATTTTTTGGTTAAAAAATAAAAAAAACCTGGTTCAACTGTCGGTTTAGCTGATGGATTAAACGAAAGGAAAAGAGATAAAGAGAAGTTGATGGCTAAGTACTGAAAGCTAAAGCTAAGGTTGAATTGAAGGCATTAAGCAAGCAAAGGAAGGAAAGGAGCATAGGCAAAAGAAGAAGACCAAGGGAAGAGAAGAAGGCAGGAACAAAAGAAGAAAGGTAAGAAAGAGAGCTCGAGATAGGGAATAAAAGGAAAAGGAGAGAAGAAGAGAGAGGCTGAAGAAATAAATGAAGAAAATCTTTTCTTGCATCATTTTAATTACTTTTTGAATTTATTTTAAATTTAAATAAGTTATGTTCTAATAGTACAACTTTTAATTGCCTAAATTTCTTTTGAAATAAAATTGGAAATCAAACATATTTACTTGTTAATAAAGTACATCATTTTGAGTAAATATATTTTTCATATGGAATTTTATATATTCTTTATAGTTTAAATATCTTGGCAAAATTCATGTTTTAAAATCAACCTAGTTATACCTCCTAAACTTATAAAGAAATAAAAGAAAATTGGTGAATTTGGAAAAATTGTTATACCTCCCAGTGAACGACCTGGACTCAACTAGTAAAAATTTCTAAAATGTTAGGTTAATTCGACCCTATACTACACAACCGACACAACTTCGAGTTAACCTAAGTGACTTTTTCTACTCTTAATTAAGTGAAATTAACTTAATTACTGAGTTGAATAAAAGCACGCATCATAGGGGAGGACACGAGGTTGACACGGGACCTTCCCATTCAGCCATTAAATTAAATTTAATTGCACAAAAATTGGATGAGGTCTCCCTCATTCACAAGAAGTTGGACAAACTCTTGGCCAATCCGCCCATTCTATGGCTCGCATGTCAACTCCTTCACCACGTCACGAACCCAATACTTCCCAAGGTTGGCTTATCTCTAGAAATCCTGCACGACCTGTGCCATCCTTACTGAGTATTGCGCCAAGTGACTCAATAAGTAATGTGGATCTGGCTTCTGCTAGCCAATATTACGACATGGAGGAGCAAGCCTCCATGTACTTGGATGCATTACCATATACAGACTCATCTTCTAAATTTGAAGACGTGTGCACCCTGGGGAACAACCCATATTCTGCTACTTATAACCCAGGGTGGTGCAACCATCTAAATTTCGCATGGTTCAACAACCCTTAGCGCCAAAACCCCGCTGGTAGACTAATGCGACCGTCCACACCCATCATCCCAAGGGCCCAATATAATCCTTCGGCAAATTCGTCGTCGGGCCGTTGCACACCTCAAGCTGATCACACATCAAGCCCTCTTGATAAATTGATGCGAATGATGACAGAGATTTCTAAGCACCATGAAGGAAATATGACCTTTCTTCAACACCAATTGGCGTAGCAGAATGCTAGGATTAGTCAATTATACATGACGACTCGATCTCAGGGCACTCTTCCTGCCCAACCAGTCCCAAACTTGCGAAATTTCATACCTCGTGGTCCACAACCATAGGTACGACCTTCTCAAGGGTAGGTTCATCAGATTCTGCAAGCTCCGACTAGTCCACCGGGATTTCAGGCTAATCCCACAGTAGCACATCATCCATATGTCCTTCTTGTGAACCCTCCTCCACCTTATGATTGATGTAGACACAATTATTGAGGATAAAATGCCTATTCATGCATGTTCCTAGGCTATGATTTGCATTTCATGTTATAACTATTGCATAGCATGCATCATCCTGCATTTAGAGTAGTGTATATTTTAGGTTAATTATGTCCTTTTTGTGGTCAGGAGAGGAGATTTATTTCGGAGCCTCGAATTGACTATCTAACCATATGGATCTGATTAGGACGATAATCGGAGTCCAATGCCTCCAAAATCACCTTGATCAGAGTCCTGTGGCACCATATGCAGTTCAAGGAAGATCAATAGCCAAGGGACTAGGTGACGCAATCCGAAGCTTCAAATGATAAATGAGATCGCATGGATGGATTTAGGTCAACAATCGCAGCTCAACGGCGTGAAAATCAACTCAATTCGACCTTTGTAGCAGCCCCTATAAAGGAAAGAAGATGGACGACCTAGGTCACGCCATGTGGTGCAACTCAAGCCACCCATGTGCATGCACGTGTACAGTAGCGTAGGCGCAGTGACATGAGAAAGGCAGTGGCAATAGCAGCAACGTGCACGAGCACGAGGCGCGTGGGCATGTAGTGCACGTGACAAGGGCACGTGGAGCAGCGCCAGTAGTGCGGCAGCAGGGACGTGCAAGTGGGATCTTCAACGACGTTTGCGGCGGATCTTCAGCGATGTTTATGACTATCACTAAATGTCCTGTTACGAATTTGATTCTTTCCTCCACTATAAAAGGACCCCTACCCTTCCTATTTTTCTTCATCTCTTCCTTTCTTCCTCTCACCACCTCCAAGGCTCTAGAGAGAGCTTGTCCCAAGCTCGGGATGCTCCTCTAGAGTAGAAAACCAAATATTTTTCCCTCCCCTCATCCCCATTCGTGGAGCATCCCGTGGCCATCTTCTCACCTACTTCGGGAAGTAGATCTTCGCTGCGATGATGTCCCATCCCGACCTACTTCCTCTGCCACCATTCTCCTTCAACCCACTCCTCACCATCTTCATCTGGGTGCCGTCAGAGCGAGTCATCCTCCAAGCGACCATCAAGGGGGATTCTTCTCATCTCCATCTATCTTTACTGCTTTCTAGTGTAGTTCTTCTCGCTTTTATAGTTGTAGAAACACTTATTGAGATACGTGTGATTGTTTCTCTCTTATTTCTCTCTTATATTTTGCATGTAGGTTAGTTATATAAGAATTCGCTGACCTAACCTCTTGCTAAAAATACCAAAAAAATTAGAAAAGACAAAAACGACAAAAACAAATAAATGCAAAACATGAATTTTCAAAACCAAATGTTCACTTGCCCGTGTTTGACCTAGGACTCACTTTTCAAGTTTCGATTATAAATTTTATCTGATTGATGGATTTTCGCATGAATCAAACTACGATGATGGGTTTTCCAAACCGAACCCTTTCCTCAAGAAATCTATGTGTATCATTTTGGTGTCGTTGCTGGGGAGGCAACGCTCTTTGGTTCTTTCCATGTTTTCCCACTTTACTTACATACTTTGCTAACCTATCTTTCTTCTTCGATTTATTGTCTTATAGGAACCTGATCGAGGAGCTGAAGGTGGTAGATTGAAGTAAAGTGCAGGTAGAGACATTTGTAAGTTTATCCCCCCCACCCACCCACTAGATTTCCATAACCTAATAACTTAAACTCAAATTAACTTAGGTGCTTGCATAAACCCTAGGATAAATTTGATTAATTAATTATCACTTTGCCTCACCTTACCCACTCGTATATATTAAAAAATAAAAAAATAATAATACTCTTCTCTTGTGGGATTTAATTGAAGGCTACACACTTAACACCCACAACTTCTCACTCTAAGGTGCACAATCACATCGATTCTATCACTTAACCTGGGATCTGACCTGTGGACCCAGTTCACTTCAACTAACACACACATAAGTGAATAGAAATCTGAATAGGTCAAACATTCTTGTGTGCCTTAATAAGTGGTACAACAGGCCAATTGCTTGAAATGTTTAGGCCACACCACTCAAATTAAAAGTGATTCATCAAGTAGCTTGCCACTTAGGGTTGATTTTTTGGCTTGAACTAGGCACTCCACATTATTTTTGATTTTTAAATGAATATATCATTTCTAGTGCTTTCAAAACTTGGAGTGTTCTATTAAACCTGATTGAATGAACCTAAACATTAAATCCTAAAAGATACTAAGCAAGGTTAAACCCTAAAAGATGCATCATCAAATAACCATGTTTGTAAACCCTGGTTGTGCACATACACACTTATGAATTTGTCATTAAGGGCACAACCCATCTAAAGGGCCCATCACATTCCAAGAGCACAATCATCGCAAGCCTAAATAAAATTGAGTAGACATTGCCTTAAGGATTGATTTTCTCTTCAGGGCTCAGATTGAGATCATTTTTGATTAATCTTCTACTGGTCCATCTAATGTCTAGTAAGGGGAGTAGCGTCAAACGATCACGATTGGGGGGTATACTAGAAACCAAAGGCGCAAGCCAAAGGAAGAACTTTCTCCCTAGCCCCTCCCTCTAACTGGTTGGATTGACCAGATAAAAGTAGACTAAATCGTTTATAATCTTAGGATGGGTCCTGGGAGTTTGTAGGTCTTTAAGCTACCCACATAAGTACAGGTTTGGTTGATTGTACTGCAAGGCACCTTTCCTCTTCTGATTTCCCTCCTACTCCACAATGTATCCTTCCACATCTTTCACACATTTCCAATCCTACCCTCCTACCAACACGTATCCTCAAGATGATTAATATCTCGACTCAACTTATAATTACCCATCCCCTACCTAGGATAACTTTGATTTGGATATGAATCCGGACCTCAGTGTCTAGGGCCTAACCCAGGACAACAAGACTATGATTACTACCCCTCCCGGAGCTACAATGATTATAGATCTCCACCATTTGATGATCAACCTAACTAGATCTACAACCATGAAGGATATGTTGATTATAACACTTACCCTCCCTAGTATTCCACTGAATATAGGTCACCACCATTCTTTGAACAACCTGAAATGACCTACCATTAAGGAGGGACACAAAGAACCTTGATGTCTTGACTCCCCTAGATTTAACCCAAACCCACCCAAACATGAACTGAACCATTCAATTCAGGTGAACTAGGTCCAAGATAGGGTGTTGGCTAACTTGAGGAACACCATCCAATCTTTAGAAGCTCAGCCAGTACCATGCACTGAAGCATTGAAGCTATGATGAAAATGATTGATGAGCTGAATAGCTCTTTATTACATTTGCTCCAACATGTTAGGGATAGGGGCTTGGGTGAGTTTCTACTTGGGAAATTGTTGAGGTTGAGGATGAAATTTGTGGTTGCCCTAGTCCAGTTTTGGGATCATTCTCAAGATGAACCCCCTTCAAGAGAGCCAATGTCTAAACTGCTCAGGCGCCTATCAAGGGGGATACATTCTCTAAGATTGGGGATAACCAGGTTGGTCTAGAGCAACCGATTGAGGATGAACCGATTGCCTCATCCGAGATCCCCGAGCCAAGGAACGACGAAAAACATGTCTTCGAGGACCATGAAATGACATATGATTTTGAGACATGTATAAATGAGGATCAAGAATTCTTTAATTCTGGGGGTGAGGAATCTCTGAGTGACATCTCACTTGAAGTTAAGGAAAATGATTTTAGTGAGACAAACGGGCTTGAGGAGTATGATGAACCATTTGATAGCCCAATTATTGAAGATTGTGATTTGATTGGGGCTAACATGGAGGATACTTATCCTAATGTAATAGATGATCCAATTGGTAGTCTTCAACCACACCCTGAAGAGTTGAATGATCATACTTTTGAGATCATTATGCCTAAGTCAATTCTGATTCAGCCACGATTTCTGGACTTCGGTAAATCACATGGGGTGAATGATATGCTAGAGGTTCCGGAACCCAAACACTTGATGTTGGAGGATAGGACTTTGGAAGTGAGGATCTGGGAAGTTAACTTCAGGGAAAGCAAGAGTTTGGATTTAAGAGTTCCTATTCACCTCAAACCACCTACTTTCTACCAGGACCCTTACGATATCTTTGATGTGCAACCCAAGCTCGGAATAATTGACTATCTTCTTGACCTGAACTTTAAGTGGATGCTCGAGTTGAGTGAATCAGATCTACCCATTGTTTGCCACTGTAGTCTTGGGTTGAACACCACCAAACAGTAGGCTCGGCCCTGCAAGTACAACAATCATAGGTTCTGGGTGATTTTCATCCAGAACCTTAGAACCACTCGACCCTGGGGCATGGGTCTGCACCACAACTTGGTCCACATCTATGGACATCTTCTACTGGCGGGTTTGAGGATTAATGTTTTGATTTTGATTTTGATCTGCACTTGTGAATTCTCAATTTCTTCCTTGTATGTATTTGATGCCTAGCTAAAGGAATTAACCTTAGCGCATGTGTATACTCTCTTTATTTGGATTGTCACAAAACTCACGTGATATTTTGTTATTCCACCCATTTCATGCCTTTATTTTCTACAATGAGGACATTGCACCATTTAGGCATTGGGGGGTAGATACTAATTCTTGAAATCATTTTGTTAATTTCATGTTTTATTTTAATTCTCTTAAAAAAAGAAAAAAAAGAAAGAAATTAGGAGAAGAGAACTTAGGCATTTGGAAGTTATTAACTTTTAGAAATGATACTTTAGGACCTAAACACTTAGACTCTTCAGGTCTTCGGGCTTAATTAGCCTGGGTGTTGTTAACGTAAAATCATTGATGTTTAAGAGATGCATTATAGTATAGGACAAAATTGCATTAAAAACTTAAATTTATAGCTTAGAAAAGTCCAAGGTCGAATGTAAGGAGCAATCAGTCAATCATTCTCAAGATCACAATTCTAAGCAAGAGATATAAACAATTGCAATTACAATTGATTCAAGAATGACATATCAAGATTCAAATATCAATGTGCAAAAAATGATGGGTTAAAATTGTGATTTGAATCACCAATTAGCTCCTTTCAATTAAGCTCAAGTATCTCAAATAAATGAATAGTGTATCCAACCAAATATTTCACGACAACTTAAGTGTTTCAATAATGCAACAGTGACTAAGAACCAGCAACAGAGGCAAACACCTCTCTTTTTCCTCTAGGCCCCAGAAGAGAGGTATAAGCACAGCACAACACCAACAGAGGTGAAGGCCTCTCAAATTTCACTAAGCGTAGAGAGCAGCAAAGGGCAAAACCCCCCTCTTTTCTTTCCTTCTTTCTCTCCTAGGATAGGGCGACCAGACCAGACCCAGGTAATCAGACTAGGGCCCAGACCTGCATGGCGTGAATCGCTGTTGAGGGCGTGCGTAAGCACATGCGTGAGTGGGACCTCACCCTGTGTGTGTGTTGAGGCGAATAGCTGAAAACACAAAAATAATTTATATGCTACACGTGCATCTGTTCTATCCGATGTGGGACTAAATCCATGTCCCTCTTTTGCATAAAGCTGCAGCTGTGTCGTCATCCAATTGATGTAGCCACGGAGTTGAGGTCCTCAATTGACAACTTGAATGCGTTCCTGGGACTTGTCCGCAGCACTTGGTGTAAAAACCTACAGCTATTGTGGCTTGAAGTTGGAAGAACCGGGAGGTGAAGATGGTGATGGTGGCGGAGATCGGTGAGGAACCTGAAACCATGAGAATGGCCTTGCGGCCATGTCAAACAGGCTCAGAAGGATCACCGTGGAATGGTGAGTGCAGTGGTCGTGAGTGACTTGTGTGTACATGAAAACAAAATAGAGGGAGAGAAGTGTTTGGTTGTCGTAGAGCGCATTTTTGATAGGAAAACATCATAGTATAGTGCGCAATACGATCAAACAAAGATATTTAAAAGATAACGAGACTTGAGTCCCAGTCATTCGTCTCTGGGAGGTACTTGCTTTACTTTTGAATTCGATCTTTTACCGGTCTATGTTGTTTAAAATAGCATGACGGTTTCTAGTCTTCTGATTAAGATTTCACCACTTTTATTATGAACCCTAATTACGTCCGCATGTGTTAAATAGATCACAAAGGTGAAAGTGTGAGTTTCTGTGCGCACGATTCTAGTGAGGTAATGACTGTTTATAGAAAATGCATTTATAGTTAGATTTCCTATATTTTCATGAAACGACATGCTTGTTGTGAAATAGATAAATGAGTGAAAATAGGCAAATTGAATCACGCAAAAAGGATGGCAATCAATAAGCTCATGGTGATTTCAAAACATAGAGATATATATATAAAAATGTATGTTTCATTCATTCATTTGGAGAGGTGTTTGCAATAAGAACTGTAGAGGAAAGCATGTACAAGAATGCTTAGAAATGTAAATCTAGCTACCAGAAAATGATTGCATACAAGAATCTACGGGGGGGATTTTGCATGCATCATTGTGGGAGAATAAGGACTACACTACTAAGATGTAAATGAAAGCAGTAAATGTAAAGAGCTAGCTACTAATCTATCAGAAGTGAGGGCATTCAGAGGTGGTCTCCGATGGCCTTGGAGTGGTAGAGAGGACAATGAGGGGCGGCCAATGGAACTTAGGTAGCCCTTGGAGAGAGGTTGGAGGAGTGATCCAGCATCTTGGCATGGTGTCCTTCATGATAGTGCTCAGCTCGTGGAGATGGAGTGGAGAGGGTGGCAGCTAGCCTAAGTGAAGGTGGATGGAGCCAAGCAAGTATAGCCAAAAAGTGGATAGGTGAAAATGGCCAACCCTTAGGTCTTTTTATAGACCTAAGGGATTATCTCTGGAGAAGTGTGGAACTCTCTAGAGAGAGCCCAAGAGTGGCTAGTCAAGAGAGGATAGAAGTGGTTCTTAGATCCATAATTTGTGGACCTAAGAATTGAATGCCTCTTGGTTGCTAAATTTGGCAACCAAGAGTTGGCACCACTTCAAGAGAGTTCTAGAGAACTCTAAAGAAGTGTGGGTTCGTGAATGGGTGTGTGTGTGTGTGGTCATGCCTTAGGTGTCTAAGAGGTCTAGGTCAGGTCCTAAGGGGTTTGGGTTGGTGTATACCTTGAATTAGGGTTGCATACCCTAATTGCTAAGGGGAAATTGCAATTAAACTTAACCTAAGTTTAATTGAATGAGTGTAAACCTAATTGAGAGTGAAATAACTCAATTAGGTTGGGTTTAGGTCAATTGGACACTCACTAAGTTCAATTGAACTTGTGTTGGTTGAGATTTGTGCTCAATTGGACTCAACGAGTCCAATTAGATTAGGTGATGGTAAATGACTTTGATCTAAGTCAATTTGGTTTGATGAGGACCTAATTAGGTCCTTAGGTAGGTCTAGAGGTGATGTACTAGGGTTAGGACACCATAATTTAGGTTCCTATGGGGTTGGGATTAGGTCTAGGGAGCTAGAAATCCAAGATCAAGGCTTGAATCTCAAAACAGGAACTGGAGACTAGTTCCAGACGTCCAAAACCATTATCAAACAACTTATACTCAAAAATCAGAAGTCCAGACTTCAGGTTTGGACATCCAATCTAAGTCAGGGGGAAATCTAGGTTCTATTTTGGGTATTCTGCAGAAATTGGATGTCTATCAAATTGTCTGGACGTCCAATAACACTGTAGAAGTGGGTTTCTGGTGTGCGGGAGTTGGCTAAGGGTTCTAGATGTCCTATAACTTATCTGGACGTCCAGATAAGGGTTGGAACTAGGGTTTTTGGGCTTCCTAGGGTGCTGTGACCTAATCTAAGGGTGGCTAAGGCTTGGGGAAGTCTCTAGGCTATCCTAGGGCTAGGATAAGCCTAAGCGCTTCAAATTTTACTACTTTATTCCTACTTAATAGAATAGCAAACCTTGACTCTCTTACATCATTATTCCTACATCTAATCTAAGTCTTCTTTTCTAGTCCTGTTGTAACACTCATTATTCCTATTCCAGCCTCAGATCCAGCTATCGCCTGCAATTGACATAATACACTTAATCAGCACATTATAACATTATTTTATGCATAGCTAAAGGAAAGCAGTAAAGATGCAGATAATGCTTATGATTGCATGAGTAACCCTAACTTATGGTAAGTCCTAGCTTATTCTAGGTCAATTAAGACCTATGATTGCTGCGCAATGAAGAAGAAGGAATAGAGAGACTTAGAGGGGAGGAGATAGGCAGAGGGCTCTGGTTGTGGCTGATCGGAGCTGGAGAAGATGGTAGGGACAGCGAAGCGGCGACGTTGATTGAGGTAGAGGAACGCCCTCCCTTTGTCCTGAGAGGTACGTGAGGAAGAGAGGAAGATGGTGGCACCTCCAATTTGATGGTTGGAGGTGTAGAGGAGCAAGACGGAGTGTGTCGCCGGAGTAAGCTACGGAGATGGCTGGAGAGGGAAGAGAGAAGGTTTTCTTTGACCAAAACTTGCTAAGGAGGTAAGGTAGGGGTTCCAGGGTTTAAATAGAGCTTTAAAGAGGGCTCTAGATCAGGAAAGAGCTCGGATGTGCTCTTTAGGAAATAAAGAAACACCCACTGATTCAATACGTTCGCACACACAAATCAATGGTTTTAGGAGTTAGGATCTATCCCAATAGGTTTGTCTAGGTGTGAACATCAATCCCACCAAGTTTGGTGGGATTTGATTGCCATAAGAGTAGGATTTGGTCTGGTCAAAGCTCGCCTGGAGGTCCGTTGACCTCTAATGGCGACAAGGACCACTCTACAAAGAAGATGAAGTTACGGGGCAATTTGCTATGAATTCAAAAGTTAGGGACATGTGTATGATAGAAAAGAGTTAGACTCGATCAAAATGCAAACTTGGTCAAGATGATCTTTAATTGGGCCCACATTTTGGTACAAACCTAATTTAGACCCAAGGAATCTGATGTGGAAGTTGGATTTAGGTTTTGACCAAGTTTGATTGGGTAAATTATGTAGAAACCTAAATTAGGGCAACTGTCTGTCTGAGACTCTATTTTAGGATAAAATGGATTCAGATGGTCAAATCAAGGATGTCAAACCCTAGAGAATATTTTTCTATTATTTTTAGAGGGTTTAGATGAATTTTATCCTGACCAGAACCCTAGTTAATTAAGCAAGTCTATTTTTAGGATTTCAGATGTCCATTAATTCTTGAAATGCGTAACAAATCGTTTCTGTCTGTATGAACCTACTTGTTAGACATTAATGACCACATGACCTTTAATAAACCCCTGGCATACTCCGTGGTTATTCTGTATTTGTGATAGGATGGTAAAATTGCAGAAATAACCCTATTTTCATTTTTTCTTCTCAAAATAGAATATCATGCACATAAGGCCCTCTGAGGTTATGTAGGAACTTTTATCAACTTTATTAGACCAAATTGAGCTAGTTATAGCTTATGATGGTGTTCCAATCTGGTGTCCACTCGAATGTGGACTTAATCTCGAGTCCTTACCAAGTAATTGTATTTTAATTTGGTAAATAATTTGGGGTGATAAGTACACAACTTATCGAACTACCCTCTGATTGAAGGGGACTTTAAGCCTAAGCATCTACACATTATTTGCACTAACTCACTTTCTGACGGTTTTTACATAAATTAGGTAGCTAATGAACTTTCTAGGGTAGTATGGCTGGTAAATTATTGTAGGTAACAGCCTATTGGCCGATTGTCCAGAGCCTAGCCACATGACTATACTCATTCTATTGCTTTTAGGTAAATCTTAGATCAAAGAAGCCACCTACTTAGAAAAAGAAAAAAAAGATGATAAAAAATAAAAAGAAAAATAGAAAAAGGAGTAAAATAAAAATAGAAAAATAAACCACACTTCACCGCACGAGTATGGCTAGCAAGTTACCATGAGTAATAGCCTATTGGATGGTTGTCCAGAGCCCAGCTCACAAAAATGCATAAATAATTCCCAAAACACTTAGGGAAGAAGCAGGAAAGTAGAATAACCAGGGAGATATACATTGGGTTCGCCCTAGTGTTGACCCCATAAAAAAATTAAAAAAAATTAGGGAGAAAGCTACCAATCGGAAAGATAAACCTTTAAGCAGAAACTCTTAAAGTCACGTAGGGTCATAGAAGCCTAAAGTCCATTTTAACGGTAGCTTTGTGAGTCTATCACCCTTTCACAAGATGCTTAAAACTTAGAGTCCTTTTTGAGTCTTGGGTGGGTCGGGTAGTTGTAAAATGTTATCCCGAAACTCTCAAACTCCAAAAGTCCAAAAAAATTAGAAAAGAAGAAAAAGCAAAAAAATGTATCTTCCCCCTTCAAATAAGGCAAGGACCTGGGCAGTCTGCATTTTGGCAGATGATTGCTTCACAAAAATACACTTGCAATAGTGCCTTCTTGTGATATTTCCTAGCACTACCTATGCATATTAGGGTGCCATAATCGCATTTGTAAAAATACATGTATACATGAATCGAATTGAGAGGAGAGGAGAATAAATAAGTGGCATTGCATTTTACGTCTTTTCTCAAGTACATCTTTGCAATATTTCCATCTCCATTTTTTATTTCTTTTTGATTTTTGACTTCCTTCCCGTGGCTGCATCTTCTTCTCCGTGCGCCATGCTTCCCTGCAACGCCCTCTCCCTGCCAAGCCCTTCCCTGCACTTGCCATTCCCTGCCGTAGCCGTGCATGTGCCATGCATGGCCATGCTTTCATCTTCTATAACAAGGCCATGGCTTCTCCTTCGCAAGCAAGCCTGGTCCTCCATTTTTAAACTGGCAGCTCCATTTCCTCCAGGCCATCCTCTTCTCCCATTCCCTCCATACACCGGTCCTCCTCCGAGGAGAAACCTGGCAGGTAGGAGCTCTCACTGTGGTGCACACCACCACAGTGAGACCACCACCGCCCAGCTCTTCAAAGAGCCGGTGGGCGTGGTGGCTCTTTTCCATTTTTTCCTGCTCCAGTACCTTTAGCCATGGCCACCTGCTTCAAGGTCTGAAGCTCGCAGCTTGGCAGCAGCAGCTGCAAGGAAGCAGCAGCAGCAGCCCCTTCTGCGCGTGCCTGCAGGTGCCCCAGCCCTCCGCATGTGCTTGCTGGTCCTCTTCGCCTCTGCTTTCTCCGCTCTGTCGCAAGCTCACTCCCGCCCTCAACCGACCGCTGCATGCCTCTGTAGCGGACGACCAAGCACTCCCCGCAACCCTGCCAGTACTTGCAAGCTTCCACGCAAACTGTAGACGCCCTTGCCTCCCTCTCCGCACATGCTGTCGCGAGCTCTCCGCGCTCGCAACCGACCGACCCAGGTCTTCTCCCTCGTGTGCCAGCTGCGAACCGGCCTCTCTCACAGCACTGCCCACTGCCGGTTGCACGGCGCGGACGACCACTGTAGCCATTGTTCATGCGAGTCATCGTGATACTGTGGCTACAGTGGTCTGACCGGAAATCTTCTCACTTTCCCGGTCACCCGGCATGTCGCAACCTGCCCTCGCCAGTGCGCGCGCCCACCCGCGCGTCTCCGCCCTCATCGCCCACTTTCGCCCTCGCATCTGCCAGCCTGCCCCACTCGCCCGCGTGTGCCCGCGTCACCCGCTGCCTTCGCCCGCTCTAGCCTTCGCGCAGCGCTGTGCGTTGCGGGTTCCTCTCCGCTCCCCACTCCTGTGCAATCCTCTCTGCGCAGACGTGCCTGCGCGCGAGCCTGAAGTCTCCAGACGACGCCCGCTAGCTGCAGACAAACTAACTCAACCCTCAGCAGTGCGGCTGCGCTTTCTCTGCCATTTCTCTCTCCCGATCTCTCCCTCTCCCTCTCCCGCTTTCTCTCACAACACTCACAGCACTCTACACCGACGCACACACACACCTACACTCACACTTCCACACAAGCACACACACTTATACTCTATTGTATACATATATATAAATACTTATACTTATATATTGATATATATATACATATATATACATATATATACTTATACTTATACATATAATAGTACCTATATACTTATGTATTAGTATACATACATACATATATATATACATATATACATATATCTATATATATATATATATACACATATATACTTACATATATCTATGCATATATTAGTACTTATATAAATATGTATTAGTCTATATACACATATATATATACATATATACATCAATATACTTATATATATATATACATATATATATATATACTTATGCATACATATATACATATATTTATCTGTAACTATATATACATACATATATATATACATATATCTATCTATACATATAGCAACATAAATCTATATATATACATATATCACTATATCCTTATACAAACATATATATATATACCTCTATGTAGTTATATATACATACTTATACATATATATATATATATAGATCTATACATATATCTATCTATACTTATATATATATATATTTACATACCTATATATATATACATATACATATATACATATATAGCTGCATACATATCTACATACATATATACATATATATATATACACATATATCTATATACATATATATACCTATAGATAACCATATATACATAAAGACATATTTACATATATACATATATATATTTTTTCACATTATTTACCATACGCTGTATCGTGGGAATATCTGCACCAGTTGCTGATATTCCCCAACACACGCGTACAAAAGGCGTGGTCGCATATATCATCCACCATCCATCCCACACTCCACGCGGCACCTAGTCCTGTTGGTTGCGTCTCTCTAGACGACGACTAACTCGACACCGTGCTACACTCCATCTTCGCCTCCACCCCCACCCCTTTATATACATAATATATACCTATATATATACTATATTTACTTTATTTCTGTTTCGCTTTCCTAATAGTAAAAAGATAAAAAATATATATAAAAGAGAAAAGATAATCTTTGACTTGCAGGTACGCCGTCTTGCGAATAGCAAGACTCATTTTGGAACTCTATTTTGGCTCAAAGCCAAGAATCCAATTTTGAGGGTGTGCCTCAAGGACAAAGATTACCAGAAAGAAATCTAAATAAGAAAAACACAAAAAACACAATAAATGAATGGAAGAGACTCGTTGTAGGAAATGCGTAGAAACTCGACTTGTAACCCCACTTCCCTGAGTTCGACCCTGGGCCTAAAAGTGACAAGATAAAATCAAGTAGGCCAGGTAAAAAAAAAAAAATTTTTTAAAGAGATGGTTAGGTCCGATTTAGGTTAACCACTATACACATCTCAACGATAAAATCACCATATTAACATCCTATTCGGGCTCGACAACATACTCTTTTCTGGTGCCGTTGCCGGGGTAGTGCACCTTCAAGTAAGTTTCTATCCAATTCCTTTGAATTTTTCTCTTCTCTCTTCATGGGTATCTCTGTTTTTGGTGTGCAAGTGAACTTGGTGCAACGAGAAGGCAGGCAGACGAAATCGAAGACGTGAGCAGATCCAAGGCGGGAACGAGAGCGTGAAGACGTCGACATTGCATTGGAACTTCACACACATTGCCGAACAAGTAGGTCTTCTTTTCTTAGCAACTAGGGTTAACTTGTCTCCTTAATAAAAAAAAAAATTTAAAAACTAAAAACTAGAAAAACTTCTTGGGATCTCTTGGGGCAAGTGGATTAAAATTCACTTGTTTGATTGATTGTCTTCACTCCCACTGCCCCGGGATTTCCCGCCCTACTTCGCATAGCGAAAATTCGAGAATCTTGATTCTTGAATTTTTCGCCATGGGAAGTATTCTTTGAGGCAAATAGAATGATTGATTGCACCCCTCTGTTGCCTCACTTATCTACAATTCGGGGATCACCTTTTTGGATGGGAGACTTGGAATTGAGTTGATTCCAACCCCACCACGATTTTTCAACTTGCCTAAGATTCGATCCCAAACATTTCAACACCAACAATTTTAGTTTCTTAATCTGTTGGTTGAGCCTTGTGTGGACATCTTTTTGGTGATTGGGAGCACTTGAATTAAAGTGCTTTGGCTCCCTTTCACACTAATATAAAAATGACTCGTGCATCCACACAGAAATCTCCATTTAGGGTAGCCCATTGCATTTTAGCATGCATTAACCAACTGATATTGAAGAAGGGTTTCTTGGGCTTAGAAAGAAAACTTGTATTCTCACAAAAACCCGGAGATTGGTTGAATTGGTAATCCAGCAAAATCCTAAAATTCATACTACTTAAGGCTGAACTCTAAAAACCATTCACCAATTAAAAACTTCAATTCGGGGAGATTTCCCCATTGCATGCTTGATTTACACACTCTGAAAATCAATCACTTTGGCATTACCCGTAAACAATGCCCTTCACATTCCAGAAGCACTTGATCCTCAGCCTCTAACTAAAACTGGTAGTAACTTGACCCCTACTAAGGATTGGAGGTCTAACTACCTATGTGTAGCGGCTACGTGCTGGTGAGAGTTCCCACGTGCTATCGGGTATCTAAGACTAGGGCAAACGGCCTTTCAATCTGGCCCCGTGGTTCCACGGTGCTCGCATTCAGTTCCGTAGTTCGTGATAGTAGGTAACTTAGATCTTTAGGTCTAAGGGCACACTGTAGAGGTTAGGAACTTGATTGAATTGATTTGTCATCAAGTGTACCTTTGCGGCGTCATTTCTCTCATCTCTTCTCCCTTCTCATCCCCCTAATCATTCCTGCGGTAGTGCATGTTTGGGAGGAGGTCACAAAACCCTGAACTGATTGAATTGCCTGATAAATCTAGAAAAGAAGTCGAATCGTCCTCCTCCTCCACAAACATGGCTACACGCCCACCCCCAAATCCCAAGGGAGGAAACCGCCCTCAGAACCCCCCAGGTGGTGGGGCCTTAGATCCCATAACCTGCCTCCAAGCCCAAATGGAAATGTATAATGAGAAAATCGAAGCCATTCGAGAAACATTAGAAGAAATGTAGAACCCTCCCGAACGGGAGGAGCCTAGGTCTCTTAGCTCCTATCAGAATCCTGTTGCTACAGAGACCAAAGGACAAATTCGGGTCCCCATGGGCGGGGATGACTTTGAACTGAAATCGAACATAATTGGCCTAATAAATTTTCACTTCCATGGTCTTGCAAGTGAAGATCCTTTTCTCCACTTGGAAGACCTAAATCGACTGGCTGAAACTGTTAAACCAAGAAATGTCGGGTTACTTATAGTCCTCATGAAGATGTTCCCATTTTCATTACGGGAAAAGCATCGCAATGGTTATGCACCCTTGGGAGAACCATCCAATCTTGGGAAGAGATGCGAACATCATTTCTCAAGAAGTTCTTCCCAATCAGGCGAACCAATGCGCTTCACCGTGCTATCACCTCTTTTACGCAACAAAACGGCGAACAATTTCATGAGGCATGGGAGAGCTATAACGACCTCCTCAAGAAGTGTCCGCACCACGGTCTGCCTAAGTGGCATATAGCTCAGATTTTCTACTATGGGCTAAATGAGACATTGAAGCAGATTGCAGACGCTTCCTGCGGAGGGAACTTTATGAATAAAGATGAGAATGGAGCATTTGAACTGTTTGAAAATATGAGCGAAAACTCGATGAACAATGCTTCCATTGTTGCCTTTAATCGTACCAGCTAGCCCCGAAATGTCCACGAAGTTGACACAGGACCCTCCCATTCATCCATTGATCTCAGCCTTATAGCACAAAAACTGGATGAAGTCTCCGTCGTGCACAAGTAGCTGGATGAGCTTCTGGCCAACCTCGCCCGATCTCTGGCAAACACCACCTCTTCACCACTTTGTCACAATCCAAATTCTTCCAACACCAGGGTTATCCCAAGAAACCCTGTAAGACCTTCCTTACCAAGTGTCGCACCGAGCGACTCGGTAAGTCATGTGGAACTGGCTTCTGCGAGCCAGTATTTTGACATAGAGGACCAAGCCTCCATGTGCTCAGACGCATACTTACATGCGTACGCGTCTTCTGGCATAGAAAATGCTTGCACCCTGGGGAACAACCCATTCTCGGCCACTTATAACCTAGGGTGGAGTAATCATCCAAACTTTGCATGGTCCAACAACCCGCAGCGCCAAAACCTCGCGGGTGGACCAATGCGACCGTCCGCACCCATCATCCCAAGGGCCCAGTCTAATCCTGTGGCGAATCTGCCATCAGGCCCTTGCGTACCACAAACAGAACACACATCAAGTCCTCTTGACAAATTGATGCGAATGATGACGGAAATGTCAAAGCGCCATGAAGAGAACATGACTTCTCTTCAGCATCAATTGGCGCAGTAGAATGCTAAAATCAGTCAACTACGCATGGCATCTCGATCTCAGGGCACTCTTCCCGTCCAACCTATTCCAAACCCGTGAAACTTCATACCACGTGATCCTCAACCACAGGTACGACCTTCTCAGGGACAGGTTAATCAAATTCTGCAAGCTTCGAGCATTCCACCGGGATTTCAGGCTAATCCTGCTGCAGCACCGCACTCTTATGTCCCTATTGCAAACCCTCCTCCGCCATATGATCCCACTGGACCCGCATCGTCCAATGCTATCACTACGAGGAGCGGTAAGCAGACCGTCGATCAACCTCGACCTGATCCTGGCCCGTCTTCTTCATCGCCCTCTCATTCAGGATGCGCACCACATTCGCGAGAGGA
The DNA here is from genome assembly GCA_037157565.1 of Thalassia testudinum. Taxonomy (NCBI): domain Eukaryota; kingdom Viridiplantae; phylum Streptophyta; class Magnoliopsida; order Alismatales; family Hydrocharitaceae; genus Thalassia; species Thalassia testudinum. The sequence goes on along the minus strand of JAZHRO010000056.1, from coordinate 84,698,451 downwards.
TGATACACCAAAATTGTTGCCAGAATCAATTCCATTCCCTGAGGCTCTACTGAGGGAGACAAAAGGCAAAAAGAAAGATACGTAGGCCTTTGATAACCTGCGTAATTTGTTCAGGGATGTAGAAATCAAGGTACCCCTGCTCGAGGCTATCGACCACATACCTACTGTCGCTCGATTTTTCAAAGACTACACAACACCTAGGCGACAATCAAAGGAAACTAAGAATCCGGTGGTTCTCTCGCCTCATGCGAGTTGTGCTATACTGCCAAATCTACCACCGAAGTAGAAAGATCCGGGCACACCGCTTATCTCCTGTAGCATCCAAGGATACAATTTTAACCGTGTCCTACTTGATCTAGGATCTTCCATAAATCTTATACCAACCATCATGCTCGAAAAATTCTCCTTGGGAAATCTGAAACCCACCCCTATCATCTTACAGTTGGCAGATCGTTCTGTCAAAATCTCAAAGGGTGTGGTGGAAGATGTGGTGGTTAGGGTCAACAGTCTTTGTTTTCCTGTTGACTTTCTTGTTTAGATATGGAAGTTCCTAGCTTACTTTCTAATTGTCTGATCATCCTCGGTTGACCTTTCTTGGCCACAGCCCGCGCCCATATCGACTGCGAGTTGGGCTGTATTGAGATTGCCGTTGGATCTGAGAAGCTCAAGCTTAACATATTCAAGGCAGCCAAGAACTTTGATTGCAATTGCATCGAGGATGACACGTCTGACGAGGACATGGCCGTCAGCACGTGTATCAGACTAATTGGGACCTATTCGGACTACTGCGGATTACCTATAAATACTGATGACTGCCTGACCAACACATATTGTGACATTCCCCCATCCCACCCCTGTCCCATACCTTCTCCTGACTAGACTTCTGATGAGGTTTTCGCCGCTTCCCATACCTCGTGGCCTGAGTCATATCCGGGCTACTCATCGCCGGTCCACACTCTCAAAGATCGGATTGCCCTTTCTTCCCCACCAAATCAGGCGGCTTGCAAATCCACACTGGGACCTTGAGCCCATATACTTCTCACTGGGGCTATTCATTTTTGGATCCATCTATCCAAGAAGCCCCTCTTCTTGGCCAATCTGAAGGCCAATTTCTTCCTCCTAACTTGTTCTCCAACCTGCCTGGGACACTCTTGTCCCAAGAAATGCCAGACCTTTCACCATCCACTCCCGAGCTGAAAGAGCTGCCTAACACACTTAAGTATGTTTTCTTGGGACCAAATGAAATGCTCCCTATAATCATCAGTTCAAAATTGACCAGGGAGCAGGAGTGCAAACTAACTAAGGTCCTCATAGAACACAAGGTAGCTATTGGATGGTCTTTATCAGACTTATCTGGCATTAGCCCCTCCTACTACACTCACAGTATATATACGGAGGAGGAGGCTCGACCTTCCCACGAGATGCAGTGACGTCTCAACCCTAATATGCGGGAGGTCGTTAAGAAGGAAATTATTAAGTGGCTGGATGTGGGTATAATCTACCCGATCAGTGATAGCCCCTGGGTGAGTCCGATTCACGTTGTGCCCAAAAAGGCAGGACTCACCATCCGTGTCAATGACAGGGGCGAATCCATCCCTACACACACTCCTACATCTTGGAGAGTGTGTGTAGATTATAGGAAACTCAATGCTGCAACCAAGAAAGATCACTTCCCGCTACCATTTATTGACCAAATCCTCGAGCGGTTAGCGGGAAATAAATTTTTCTGTTTCTTGGATGGATTCTCCGGATATAACCAGGTGGCAATTAACCCCCGAGACCAAGAGAAAACCACTTTTACCTGCCCTTTCAGCACCTTCGCATTTAGAAGGATGCTATTCGGACTTTGTAACGCGCCAACAACTTTCCAAAGATGCATGCTGGCGATATTCCATGACATGGTGGGTGACTTTCTCGAGGTCTTCATGGATGACTTTTCAATCTTTGGACCATCTTTCAACGAATGTCTTGCCAACCTGACTCGTATCCTTAGGAGATGTATTGATGTAAACCTCGTGCTCTCCTAGGAAAAAAGTCATTTTGTGGTGCACAAGGGAATTGTTCTCGGACATATCATCTCCGATAGGGGTATCGAGGTTGACAGAGCTATGCTCGATGTCATTGCTGATTTACTTGTGCCTGGCTTTGTCAAACAAATCCGCTCCTTCATGGGACACGTCGGTTTCTATAGGAGATTCATCAAAGACTTCTCCAAAATTTCTCGACCCTTAACTCATCTCCTATCAACCGATGTACCCTTCGATATGAGCCCCGGCTGTATATAAGCATTCACGCAGCTGCGTAATGCTATCACCAAGGCCCCTATTTTCCAGCTGCCTGATTGGTCCCTTCACTTTAAACTCATGTGTGACGCTTCAGACCTTGCAGTCGGAGCCATCCTGGGACAAAGACGCGATAGACACCCATTCGTGGTGTACTACGCCAGTAAGATGTTGGACAAGCCCCAGTGTAATTATACTACCACTGAAAAAGAACTACTGCCGGTCATCTTTGGGCTGGAGAAATTTCGCTCTTACCTTCTGGGCTCTCACATTATTATTTTCACTGATCACGCGGCCATTCGCCATCTCATGCACAAGAAGGATGCCAAGCCTAAACTGATTCGTTGGATCCTTCTGCTCCAGGAATTTGACATTGAGATTCGCGATAAGGCTGGAGCCCAGAATGTTGTGGCTGATCACCTTTCCAGACTGGACCCTGACCATATTGGACTTACTCTGCCGATCAATGAAATTTTTCCTGATGAGCACCTATTGGCAATAAATGTGGCAAGTGGACGGTGGTATGTCGACATTGCCAATTACCTTGCTTTTGGATCCCTTCCATGTGGCTGGCCTAAAAACCAGTATGAGCGTCTCATGGCAGAAGCAAAGTATTATTTCTGGGATAATCCACTTCTTTTTCGGATAGATGCTGATCAAATCATCTGTCGCTGTATTCCTGACAGCGAGTTCCCCAGTGTGCTATCCTTCTGCCACGATCAAGCTTGCGGAGGCCATTTCTCTGGGAGGAAAATTGCAGCCATGGTGTTGCAGTGTGATTTCTTTTGGCTCTCCCTTCACCAGGATGCACACAATTATACCAAGCATTGCACTAGGTGCCAGTCGTTAGGATCAATGTCACGTCATGACATGATGCCCTTGCAACCCATCCTAGTTGTGGAAATCTTCGACATCTGGGGAATTGACTTCATGGGTCCCTTTTCTCCATCCAACGACTTCGAATTCATCCTCGTGGTTGTTGACTATGTTTCAAAATGGATTGAGGCTATTCCTACATGCCGTGATGACCTTGTTATTTCCACCCGATTTGTCAAAGACCACATCTTCTGGTGCTTTGGGATCCCTCGAGCCATTATCTCGGATGGAGGAAGCCACTTTACTCGTGCTTCTTTTCGGGCACTTCTGAGGAAGTACGGAGTCCACCATCGTATCACATCCCCGTATCATCCTCAAACGAACGGCCAGGCGGAGGTGTCGAACCGGCAAATCAAGCAAATTCTCTAGAAAATGGTTCGGCCTGACCGTAAGGATTGGTCCGACAAGCTGATTAACGCACTTTGGGCATATCGGACCGCCTTCAAGGCTCCACATGGTATGTCTCCATATAGAATCGTTTACGGGAAGCCTTGTCATTTGCCCGTGGAGTTGGAGCACCACGCTTATTGGGCGGTTCGCCAATGTAACCTCGACCCAGACCTGTGTGGTCGAGAGAGGAAACTCCAACTCCAAGAGCTGGCAGAGCTCCGTCGTGAAGCGTATGATTCTGCTCTAACCTTTAAGCAATGCACTAAGGCTTTTCACGACAGCCATATTCGACGGAAATAATTTGAGCCATCTCAGCAAGTTTGGCTCTATAATGCCCGACTCAAATTCTTTCCTGGGAAATTGAAGTACAAATGGACTGGTCCTTTCCTGGTCTCAAGACCATTCCCCAATGGGGCCGTCGAGATCAAAGATCCCAAATCTGGGCGTAAATTTACGGTCAACGGGTAGCGTTTGAAACCCTATCTGACTCATGAACCTGCCCCGTTGGAGAAACCGTTGCCATGCTGGAGGGTAACTAATTCTTTGCCTCATTCTGAGTCTAGCTGGGGACGTTAAATTCAGTGCTCGTTGGGAGGCACCCTAACAACACTCACCATCCACCATCACTTTTCACTTCACTGTCACGGTCACATCACTTTTCACTTCACCACCCACCATCCACCCACCCTACCACCCTGCTGTATACCCTGCACTTCAACTCTCGTTACCCGATCTTTCATCCTTTCTCGACCCTTCCCTGCATGCATATGAGGACATAGCATTGTTTGGCATGGGGGGGTGGATAGGCATCCTTAGGATCTGGGTATTTTAGGGTATCATGCAGTTTATATATATAGATAAAAAAAAAATAGAAAGAGAAAATGAAAATGGTATTTAGTAATGATCTGAAAGCTGAAACAAAATAAAATAAGTGTTTATGGATATTCAACCTCTATTTTGAAGACTTTCCAGGCCACAGAAGGTTGATTTACTCAGGCTTGGCTTAATTCACTTGAGCATTGACAAGATAGATCAGAATCTCTCCTAACTAAGGACGTATTCTTGTACCTGAGACACCAGTATAGGATTTGTTGGTTTGCTTCTACTTGGGAGCTTAAGTAAACTTGGTTCACACTACACATATCAGGAAAGACTAGGTGAACATAAGATCCAACCCTAGTGTTCATTAGGGAAGGTGGAGTCCTTACCTATGCGTGCAGGTAGACTTTTTATCCCAGGTTTTAGTCTTATGTTTAGGAGAAACTCTTTCTACCAAAAAGAAACTCTCCCAGCAAAAAGAAAAGTTTGCTCCTCTAAATAAAGTTTTAAGATATATACTGACACATGTTTCAAAAAAAAACAAAAAAACAAAAGAAAAAAAAGGGTTGCAAATAAATCAGTATATCTCACAAATGTATGTAAAGTCTTCTCCTACAAGAAGTTCTTCGGGGCAGGTTACAAATACCTTGTTTTCCTTTGAGCCACAAAAATCAAAAAATGGGAGTGAGTTTTTCATCATCTTCTTAAGGGTCAATCCGAAAATACGAACTGAAACTAGGACCAACCTGTACTTAAAGATTCGTGAAACCCTGGGCTTGAGTCTTAATGTTCATCAGGTCAGTCTTGATCCTTCACTATGCACAAGCCATAACCTCTTGGGCTCTCGAGTACAGCCAAAAACCTCCTGGGTCCTGGAAATCATACTTAAGGTTTAAATATCAAGAGTCCTGCTTAGTTGAGAGATGATCTATGTCATGTGAGACTTAAAGTACTGGTAGTCTTCTTTACAATTGGTTCTCACTATATCCAACAATAAACACACCTATATTGCCTCAGAAGAAAATCTTCAGCTTAAGATCATTTCTAAATACTGCAAAAAATGTTTTGCTAGGGACTAGGAAAAGATAGGCATGCGGGTATGATTGCACCGCAAAAATACACCTGCAATAGTGCCTTCTTGTAATATTTCCTAACACTACCTATGCATATTAGGGTGCCATAATCGCACTTGTAAAAATACATGTATACATGAATCGAATTGAGAGGAGAGGAGAATAAATAAGTGGCATTGCATTATACATCTTTTCTCAAGTACATCTTTGCAATATTTCCATCTCCATTTTTTATTCTTTTTGATTTTTGACTTCCATCCTGTGGCTGCATCTTCCTCTTCTCTATGCGCCATGCTTCCCTGCAACGCCGTCTCCCTGACAAGCCCTTCCCTGCACTTGCCATTCCCTGCCGTAGCCGTGCATGTGCCATGCATGGCCATGCTTTCATCTTCCATAACAGGGCCATGGCTTCTCCTTCGCAAGCAAGCCTGGTCCTCCATTTTCAAACTGGCAGCTCCATCTCCTCCAGGCCGTCCTCTTCTCCCATTCCCTTCCATACGCCGGTCCTCCTCCGAGGAGAAACCCAGCGGGCAGGAGCTCTCATAGTGGTGCACACCACCACAGAGAGACCACCACCACCTAGCTCTTCAAAGAGCCGGTGGGCGTGGTGGCTCTTTTCCATTTTTTCCCACTCCAGCACCTTCAGCCATGGCTGCCCGCTTCAAGGTCTGAAGCTCGCAGCTTGGCAGCAGCAGCAGCAGCCCCTTCCGCGCACGCCGGCAGGTGCCCCAGCCCTCCGTGCGCACCTGCAGGTCCTCTCCGCCTCCGATTTCTCCGCTCTGTCGCAAGCTCACTCCCGCCCACAACCAGCCGCTGTGCGCCTCTGCAGCGGCCGGCCAAGCGCTCCCCGCACCCTTGCCAGCACCTGTAAGCTTCCGCGCAAGCTGCAGATGTCCTCACCTCCCTCTCCGCACGCGCTATCACGAGATCTCCATGCTCGTAACCGATCGACGTAGGTCTTCTCCCTCGCGCGCCAGCCCGTGCGCGCCAGCCGCGAGCCAGCCTCTCTTACAGCACCACCCACTACCGGTTGCGCAGCACGGACGACCACTGTAGCCACTGTTCACATGAGTCATCGTGACACTGTGGCTATAGTGGTCTGACCGGAAAGCTTCTCACTTTCCCGGTCACCCAGCGTGTCACAACTGACCCTCGCCCGCGCACATGCCCGCCCACGAGTCTCCACCCGCGTCGTCCGCTTGCACCCGCGCATCTGCCAGCCCGCCCAACTCGCTCGCATGCGCCGGCATCACCCACTGCCTTTGCCGGCTCCAGCCTTCGTGCAGCACTGTGCGCTGCGGGTTCGTCTCTGCTCCCCACTCCCGCGCACTCTTCTCTGCGTAGACGCGCCTGCGCGCAAGCCTGAAGTCTCCAGACGACGCCCGCTAGCTGCAGATGACCTAACTCAACCCTCCAGCAATGCGGCTGCACTCTCTCTGCCATTTCTCTCTACCGCTCTCTCCCTCTCTCTCTCCCGCTCTCTCTCACAACACTCACAACACTCTACACCGACGCACACACACACCTACACTCACGCTTCCACACAAACACACACTCCTATACTCTATTGTATACATATATATATATACTTATACTTATAGATTGATATATATATACATATATATATATATACAAATAATTATATACAAATATATATATACATATATATACATATATATACTTATATTTATACATATAATAGTACCTATATACTTATGTATTAGTATACATACATACATACATATATATACATATATACATGTACTACTATACATATACATATATATATATACTTATATCTATATATATAGTAGTATTAGTATCCGTATATACATATATACATATATCTATATACTTATATATATATATACATATATACTTACATATATCTATGCATATATTAGTACTTATATAAATATGTATTAGTCTATATACACATATATACATACATATATACATCTATATACTTATATATATATATACATATATATATATATAAACTTATACATACATATATACATATATTTATCTATAACTATATATACATACATATATATATACATATATCTATCTATACATATAGCTACATATATCTGTATATATACAAATATCACTATATCCTTATACACACATATATATACCTCTATATAGTTTTATATACATACTTATACATATATATATATATATATATAGATCTATACATATATCTATCTATACTTATATATATATATATTTACATACCTATATATACATACATATACATATATAGCTACATACATATCTACATACATATATACATATATATATACTCATATATCTATATACATATTTATACCTATAGATAACCATATATACATAAAGACATATTTACATATATACATATATATATATATTTTCACATTATTTACCATATGCTGTATCGCGGGAATATCTGCACCAGTTGCTGATATTCCCCGATACACGCGTACAAAAAGCGTGGTCGCATACATCATCCACCATCCATCCCACACTCCACGCGGCACCTAGTCCTGTTGGTTGCGTCTCTCTAGATGACGACCGACTCGACACCGTGCTACACTCCATCTCCGCCTCCACCTGCACCCCTTTATATACATAATATATACCTATATATATATATACTATATTTACTTTATTTCTGTTTTGCTTTCCTAATAGTAAAAAGACAAAAAATATATATAAAAGAGAAAAGATAATCTTTGACTTGCAGGTACCCCGTTTTGCGAATAACAAGACTCGTTTTGGAACTCTGTTTTGGCTCAAAGCCAAGAACCCAATTTTGAGGGTGTGCCTCAAGGACAAAGATTACCAAAAAAAATCTAAATAAGAAAAACACCAAAAACACAATAAATGAATGGAAGAGACTCATTGTAGGAAAAGCGTAGAAACTTGACTTGTAACCCCACTTCCCTGAGTTCGACCCTGGGCCTAAAAGGGACAAGATAAAATCAAGTAGGCCAGGCAAAAAAAATTTTGTAAAGTGATGGTTAGGTCCGATTTAGGTTAACCACAATACACATTTCAACGACAAAATCACCTTGTTAACAACCTATTCGGGCTCGACAACAGCAGACACCCGGGTACTATTGAGTTTTCGTAGTTAGGACCTTAGTTGAAATTTCTATTGTTAATAAACAACTTAGTCCTAAGCGATCAAGTCGTATTTCTTTTTTTATCCATAGCATGTAGTTTAATTTTGCTAGGGACTAGCAAAAGATAGGCATCGGGGTATGATGTAGACACAATCATTAAGGATAAAATGACTATTCATGAAAGTTCTTAGGCTTAGATTTTCATTTCATGTTATAAATATTGCATACCATGCATCATCCTGCATTTAGAGTAGTTGTGTATATTTTAGGTTAATTATATCCTTTTTGTGGTCAGGAGAGAAGGAGAATTATTTCAGAGCCTCGGATTGATGATCTGACCATACAGTTCTAATCAGGACGACGATCAGTGTCAAACGCCTCTGAAATCGCCTTGATTGGAGTCTCGTAGCACCATATGCAGTCCAAGGAAGATCAACGGCCAAGGGATAAGGTGACACAATATGGAGCTTCAAACAATAAATGAAACTACATGGATGGATTTGGGTCGACGATCCCAGCCCAACGATGCGAAAATCCACTCAATCTGACCTTTATAGCAACCCCTACAATGGAAAGAAGATGGACAGCCCAGGTCACGCCATGTGGCTCAACCTAGGTTGCCCGTGTGCATGCACGTGCCACTGCACAAGTACAGCAGTGCAGGCGCGTGCGCACGCATGGAGGCATGCACGCGTGCAAGGCAATGACATGCAAAAGGCAGCGACAGCAGCAGTAGAAGTGCGCGGGTGTGAGGTGCGTGGGCATGTGATTGTGTAGCAATCATAGGTCTTAATTGACGTATATTAAGCTAGAACTTAACATAAGTTAGGGTAATTCATGCATGCATAAGCATTATCTGCATCTTTACTACTTTACTTTAGCTTTGCATAAAATAATGTTATAATGTGCTGGTTAAGTGCATTATGCTGATTGCAGGCAATAAGCTGATTTGGAGCTGGATATAGAGCTGGATCTAGAGCTGGACCTGGAGCTGGATCAAGAATAACGGGAGTTGCAGCAGAGCCGGAGCAAAAGGCTTAGATTAGATGTAGGAATAATAATGTAAGGGAGTTAAAGGTTTTCTATTCTATTAAGTAGAAATAAAGCAGTAAAATGTGAAGAGCTTAGGCCCGCCTTAGCCCTAGGATAGCCTAGAGACTTCCCCAAGCCTTAGCCACCCTTAGATTAGGTCACAACACCCTAGGAAGCCCTAAAACCCTAGTTCCAACCCTTATCTGGACATCCAGATAAGTTATAGGACATCCAGGACCCTTAGCCAACTCCCGCACACCTCAAACCCACTTCTGCAGTGTTATTGGATGTCCAGACAATTTGTCAGACATCCAATTTCTACAGAATACCTAAAACAGAACCTTGATTTCCACCTGACTCAGATTGGACATCCAGAATTGAAGTCTGGACTTCTGATTTTTGAGTATAATTCATCTGATCACATTTTTGGATGTCTGGTACTGGTCTCCAGTCCCTGTTTTGAGATTCAAGTCTTGATCTTGGATCTCTAGCTCCCTATACCTAATCCCAACCCCATAGGAACCTAAATTAAGATGTCCTAACCCTAGTACGTCACCTCTAGACCTACTTAGGGCCTAATTAGGTCCTCACCAAACCCAATTGACTTAGATCAAAGTCAATTACCTTCACCTAAGTCAATTGGACTCATTGAGTCCAATTGAGCTTAGATCTCAACCCACACAAGTTCAATTGGACTTAGTGAGAGCCCAATTGACCTAAACCCAACCTAATTGAGTTATTTCACTCTCAATTACATTCACACTCATCCAATTAAACTTAGGTTAAGTTTAATTGCATTTTCCCCTTAGCAATTAGGGTTTGTAACCCTAATTCAAGACATACACCTACTTAAACCCCTTAGGACCTAACCTAAACCTCTTAGACACTTAGAGCATGACCACACACCCATTCACGCACACACACTTCTCTAGAGTTTGCTAGAACTCTCTTGAAGTGACGCCACCTCTTGGTTGCCAAATTTAGCAACCAAGAGGCATTCAAATTGAGATCCACATTTTTTGAATCTCAAAAGCCACCTCTATCTTCTCATGGCCGGCCACTCTTGGATTCTCTCTAGAGAGTTCCACACCTCTATAGGGAGAAGCTCTTGAGTCTATAAACAGACCCAATGGGTGGCCAAGTGCATCGATTCACATTCTTGGCACCACTCACTTCATTGGCTCCATTCACGTCCACCTCCACTTAGGTTAGCCACCCTATCTCCACGAGCTCACCATCACCATGAAGGACACCATGCCGGGATGCTGGATCACTCCTCCCTCTCTCCAAGGGTTGGCCTAAGGTCCATTGGCCACCCCCCATTCTCCTCCCGACCATTCCAAGGCCATCAGGGACCACCCTTGAATACCCTTTTGTTCTGCTTGATTTAGATTAGTATTTTATGCTCTTCGTAGTTTTACTGCGTTTTATTACTGCTTAGTAGTGTAGTCTTTATTCTCCCCCAATGATGTATGCAAAATCTCCCCATAGATTCTTGTATGCAATCATTTTCTGGTAGCTAGATTTACATTCTAATCATTTCTGTGCAAGCTTTCCTCTACAGTTCTTGTTGCAAACAACTATCCCACTGAATGAATGAAAAATGCTTATATATATATCTCCATGTTGTGAAATCACCATGAGCTTATTGATTTCTATCATATTTGCGTGATTCAAGTTGCCTGTTTTTCAATTGTTTATCTATTCTGCAACAAGCATGTCATTTCCTAAGAATATAGAGAATCTAATGATAGATGAATTCTTTGTAAATAGTCACCACCTCACTAGAATCATGCGCACAGAAACCAACATATTCACCTTTGTGATTTATTTAACGCACACGCACGTTATCAGAGTTCATAACAGAAGTGAAATCTTAATTAAGAGATTGGAAACCGACGTGCATTTTTAAACAAAGTAGAGTGGTAAAAAGATCGAACTCTAAAGTAAAACAAATGCCTCCCAGAGACGAACAGTAGGGACTCAAGTCTCGTTATCTTTAGAAAATAATATCTTTGTTGGATCGTATTTCGCAACTATACTACGATGCATTTTCTAATCAAATACACGATCTACGACTCTTCAACAGCATGTAGCATGCATAAGCATGCGACAGGGGCACGTGGAGGGTGCTCCAGCGTTGCAGCAATAGGGATGTGTGAGCGATATCTTCAGCAACATTTATGACCGTCACTAAATGTCCTGTATACAAATTTAATTCTTTCCTCCCCTATAAAAGGACCCCTACCCCTCCCATTTTTCTTCATCTCTTCCTTTATTCCTCTCACCACCTTCAAGGCCCTAGAGAGAGCTTGTCCCAAGCCTGGGATGCTCCTCTAGAGTAGAAAACTAAATATTTTTCCCTCCCCTCATCCCCATTTGTGGAGCATCCCGTGGTCATCCTCTCACCTCCTTCTAGAAGTAGATCCTTGCTGCGACAACGTCTCATCTCGTCCTCCTTCCTCCACCACTATTCTCCCTCGTCCCTCTCCTCACCACCTTCATCCGGGTGCCGTTAGAGCAAGTTATCCTCCAAGCGACCGTCGAGGGGGATTCTTCTCATCTCTATCTATCGTTACTGCTTTCTAGTGTAGTTTTTCCCACTTCCATAGTTGTAGAAACACTTATTGAGATATATGTGATTATTTATCGCTCTCTCTTATATTTTGCAAGTAGATTAGTTAGATAGGAATTCATTGACCTAATCTCTTGCTTGCTAAAAATACCAAAAAAAATAGAAAAAGCAAAAATGAAAAAAATAAATAAAAGTGAAATGCGAATTTTCAAAACCAAATGTTCGCCTCTCCATGTTCGACTTGGGACTCACTTTCGAGTTTTGATTATAAATTTTATCTGATCGATAGATTTTCTCGTGAATCGAACTACGATGATGGGTTTTCCAAACCTGAACCCTTTTCGTAAAGAATCTCTGTGTATCATTTTGAGGTGTACTGGGTCCACAGGTCAAATTCTGGGTTAAGTGATAGAATCGATAGAATCGATGTGATTATGCACCTTAGGGTGAGAAGTTGTAGGTGTTAAGTGTGTAGCCTTTAATTAAATCCCACAAGAGAAGAGTATTATTATTATTTTTTTTAATATATTCGGGTGGGTGAGGTGAGGTGAAGTGACAATCAAACAATCAAATCTATCCTAGGGTTTATGCAAGCACCAAAGTTAATTTGAGTTTGAGTTATTAGGTTATGGAAATCTAGTGGGTAGGTGGGGGTGATAAAATTACAAATGTCTCTACCTACACTTTACTCCAATCTACCACCTTTAGCTCCTCGATCGGGTTCCTGTAAGATAATAAATCGAAGAAGAAAGATAGGTTAGAAAAATATGTAAGTAATGCAGGAAAATATGGAAAGAACCAAAGAGCGTTGCTGTTTGGTAAGTGTAGAGCACGTCTTTGATAGGAAAAGCGTCATAGTATAGTGCACAATACGATCCAATAAAAATATTTGTAAAAAGATAACGAGACTTGAGTCCTGGTCATTAGTCTCTGGGAGATGTTTGTTTTACTTTTGAATTCGATCTTTTATTGCTCTACTTTATCTAAAATCGCACGTCGGTTCATGATTATTACATATTTAAGTACGACATGCTTAGTTGCAAGAATATCAGGAATTAAAAGCAGGCAACATTAATCACACAAAAGATATTGCAATGAGCTCATGGTGATTCTCAACACATAAACACATATATATATAGAAAATATATTTTTCATTCATTCATTCAGAGGATGTTTGCAACATGGAATGTAGAGGAAAGCTTGTAAAGGAAAGCTTGAAAATCGCAAATCTATCTAGTAGAAAATGATCTCATACAGGAATCTATGGGAGTATTTTGCATGCATCATTGGGGGAGAATAAGAGCTACGCTACTAAGCAGTGAATGAAAGCAGTAAATATGAAGAACTAAAGCTAAGCTAGTAGAAGGAAGGGCATTCAGAGGTGGTCTCCAATGGCCTTTGAATGGTTGAGAGGAGAATGAGGGGCGGCCAATGGAGCTTAGGCCAACCATTGGGGAGAGAGAGGAGTGATCTAGCATCCCGGCATAGTTTCCTTCATGGTGGTCCTCAGCTCATGGAGATGGAGTGGAGACGATGATGGCTAGCCTCAGTGGAGGTGGATGGAGCCAAGCAAGTATGGCCAAAAAGTGGATGGGTGCAAATGGCCACCCCTTAGGTCTTTTTATAAACCGAAGGGAAGCTCTCCAGAGAATTATGGAATTCTCTTGAGTGGCCTATGGTGGAGCTCGTGGGAGAGTGAGAGAGAGAGGGTGGATGGTGGTTTTTAGATCCATCAAATGTGGACCTAAAAATTGAATGGCTCTTGGTTGCTAATTTTAGCAACCAAGGCAACCACACATGGTAGAGAGTTATAGAGAACTCTAGGCTAGGTATTTTCATGTGGATGGTGTGTGTGGGTTGAAACTTAGGTGGCTAGGTTGATAAGGTTAGGTTCTAGTGGGTTTTGGTCAAGGTATGTCTCAAATTAGGGTTATAAACCCTAATTCACTAAGGTAAGTGCAATTAAACTTAATACAAGTTTAATTGGGTGTGTGGAAACTTAATTGAGAGTAAAATAACTCAATTAATTTAGGTCTAGGTCAATTGGACTCTCACTAAGTCCAATTGGACAGTGTGTGCTGAGATCAGGGCTCAATTGTACTCAGTGAGTCCAATTGAATAGGCTTATGGAATTGACTAAGATCCAAGTCAATTAGGTTTATTGAGGACCTAATTAGGTCCTTAGGGAGGTCTAGAGGTGATGTACTAGGGTTAGGGCACTTTAATTTAGGTTCCTATGGGGTTGGAATTGGGTTTAGGGACCTAAAGATCCAAGATCAAGGCTTGAATCTCAAAACAGGAACCGAAGAGCAGTATCAGATGTCTAATAATAGTGTCAGATGTCTTATACTCAAAAATTAGAAGTCCAGACTTGTTGTCTAGACGTCCAATCAGAGTTAGGAAGGATTCAAGGCTTTGTCTTGGGTATTCTGCAAAAATTGGACGTCTGACCAAGTGTCTAGACGTCCAATAACACTACAGAAGTGGGTTTAAGGTGTGCGAGAGTTGGCTAAGGGTTATAGACGTCCTATAATTCATTTGGACGTCCAGATGAGGGTTGGAACTAGGGTTTTGGGCCTTCCTAGGGTGTTGTGACCTAATCTAAGGGTGGCTAAGGCTTGGGGAAGTCTCTAAGCTATCCTAGGGCTAGGATGGACCTAAGCTCTTCACATTTTACTGCTTTATTCCTACTTAGTAGAGTAGCATGCCTTAGCTCCCTTACATTATTATCTACTACATCTAATCTAAGTCTTCTGCTCCAGCTCTACTGCAACATCCATTATTCCAGATCTAGCTTCAGATCCTACTCTAGATCCAACTCCAGATCTATTTCCTGATCAACTTATTACCTACAATCGACATAATGCACTTAATCAGCACATTATAACATCATTTTATTCATAGATAAAGTAAAGCAGTAAAGATGCAGATAATGGTTATCCATGCATGAATTACCTTAACTTATGCTAAGTCCTAGCCTAATCTAGGTCAATTAAGACTTATGATTGCTACGCAATCATACCCCCATGCCTAAATCTTGCTAGTCCCTAGCAAATGCAAGCCTAAATTATTTATAGCAAGGGTCCCTACGGGACTAATTATTTTATCAAGTGTATGCACAGAGATTTTTCTCCTTTTTATTTTCATCCTATGCTCTAGAAATCCAGACAGTCGTGAAAGTGCAGCTATGTATCTTTTGCAACGGATTCGAGTGGAAAACTGATACACCTCTAAAGCCTGTACTTGACCCCTAGTAGAAATTCAAGCGGGATAGGCAGACTTCTTCCCTCGAGGTATTCAAGATATTCTATGAGTTCCACCCCGGCTTTAGGCTTAGGTAGAGAATCTTTGAGAGAAAAGAGTATATATTTGGTGGCTCACTCTCACTTGGTGCTACATAGAGACTAGTACTACAGAATCTAGATTCTCGAATTACTAAGTAGCTCAACTCAGAGAAAGACGAGAAAAACTATGCTCTCTTTTGATTCCTTTGTATTCATTTTCTCTTACTCTCTTTCTTTTTTTTTCTTTCTTTTTCTTAGATCTCATAATCCCACCAGACTCACACATGTGATCTGTATTTGGTGGTCTCACTTGGCATTAACACTTTAATTACGTGTCCATAACCCTAACATTAAGTCAGAATTCCTCAGCCAATATTCGGGCGGTCAGAAACATAAGAAAGGTGGGTTAAGGCCATATTTGGTGGATCTCAAATTTATTCGGTGTTATTGCCTTAATGCATCTGAACTAAATATTCACTCTTTTTTCTTTGCTTTTTCTTCTTTTTCTAATTTTTTTCAATTTTTCTTTCTTTTCATCATTTTTTATTTCATTTCTTCTCTTCTTCTTTTTTGTTTTTTTCAACATAACACATCCATGAACTTTATTGAGGAGGCATTATTAGGGATTGGTGGTACTCAAGAGACATTGGGTGGCTTATTTGGTGGAAGTGCCTACTCACGGCATCGGGAGAGATGGATAGGACGGTGTATTTCTGACCTTGGCATCAATACCCTCCTTCAGCCGAGGATTCCGTAAAGAATGGTTGTAGCCATCCACCTTAGCCCTAGTTTTATGAAAACTCACTCTTCGTGTATTTGCCTTATTTGGTGGCTCTCAATATTTCACACAAAAATGTATACGCAGGAACCGAGAGCGAAAACTATGCCTTATCTCAGAGTATCGTCACCTAATTATCTAGGATTCCAGATTCCTCATACTAATCTTAGAGCACCAGTACACCCTACTCTCATCTCACACTATTTGGTGGATTTTTGGAAGAAAATCTCCCTGACTTCGAAAACACTGTCCAGGGGTTCAGGAAAAGAAGCACTGCTTCTCGATAGACTAAAGACGTTTATTAGCCTTCACCGTGAATCCATTGCAAATTCTACGTGTGTGTGAAAAGTTGTACTAGATTCCAGATTATAGGAATCAACTAGAGGATAAAATCCCTAATGCATTCTCTTAATAAAATAATCTTATTCATGAATGCAATATGTATATATGCTATGAACAAGTAACCTCATATAATTTGTACTTCATAAAATTTCCCTTTCAAGTTACATTTAGCTTGACCCTAAATTTAGAACAAGAGGTGAGCGGGTGAGTTAGAAGTGGCTATTGTTGGCGATTTCTAGCTACAATGAGAGCATTGGAGATGGAGTCGGTCGTTCTTTTATTTAGGATCCTAAAGTACATTTTACATGCAGCTCCGAGGTTTTTGTAAATGTTGGCATAAAATTTTTCAATTTTGTTGTATCTGCCCCCCCCATGCCTAAGTTGTTGCATGTCCTCATTAATGAATATAGAAGAAAATAAATACTGTAGGGAGAGAATGGCTAGAAATCACCTGTAATTGCTCCTGAAAGTATACATTAAGCACCTGCCAACCTGTCAGTATGCAATATGTAGAAAGAAAATATGCTACCAAAAAAAAAATGCTATATATAAAAATGGTTATGTATAAATGACGGTGGAATGTGGGGTAAATGCTGAGTTTAACGCCTCCAGCTAGGCGAAAATTCACTCACACGTCCTCAATAAGATGAATAATCTCGTTAGGTGGAGGAGGTTCCTGGGCCAAAAATGACTTGAGACACTGGCCATTTACTGTAGATATATGCCTAGATTTTGGGTCCTTGATCTAGGTTGCCCCATTAGGATATGGATGAATCACAATATACGGGCCAGTCCATTTGGACTTGAGCTTCCCTCCAAAAAGTTTCAGTCGTGAATCAAACAACCAGGCTCGCTGGTTGGGCGTGAGTGCTTTCCTCTAGATGTGGCGGTCATGAAAGGCCTTGGTCTTGTCCTTGTATATCAATGCGTTCTCATAGGCCTCCCACCGGATCTCTTCTAATTCGTTGAGCTGGAGTTTCCGTTCTTGACCTCCTGCATTGAGTGTCAAGGTTACATTTTCACACTGCCAAAAAGGCACGGTGTTCCAACTCTATAGGAAGGTGACAGGCCTTGCCATATGATGCGTCTTTGTGCGTGTGTGTTAAGAGGTGTCGCTATAGTCACACTTGATACGTCGGTTTTAAAATAAGTAAACGGAGGTGAGTCCGAGTGTCGGTCTCAGGGAGGCGTGGAAATCGGATTTTTGTTTATAACTTGTCACGGAAATCAGAGTTTTGCTTGCGAAAGATGCAGTTTTGAAAAGAGAGAGAGAGATAGAGAGAGAGAAGGTTTAGGGTTAGAAAGCTCTTGGTTTTGATCATGCAACTTAAACAGAAATTAAAATGGCAACTGAACGGAAAATGACTTCATTAAACATGCACTTGTAGTTCATAACTTACAACATTAAATACATGCTTCAACAAAAGTAATAAAAAGCTTAAAAGAGAGAGAGAGAGAGTGGAGAGTGACGAGGTAGCCACGGCGGTGGAGGAGGCTCCATCGGCGGCTCGTCGTCTCCAGCGATTACAAGAGTGCCTAAAGCAAGCTAAGAGTGGGGTGGAGTAGTTGCAAGGGGGAGTGAATCCTTGAATGGTGGTAGGAGGGTGTTTAAATAGAGTTAAGGGCTTCCTAAAAGAAGAAGGGGCTTTAGCGACGTCTAGAGCGTCGCTAAAATCGCTTCCAAAAATGTCGGTGAAGCCCTCCAGCTAACGGTCAGCTGCCCGCCCCATTCTTTCTCCTCGCACGATCCGTGGCCGCTGAACGAGAGCCGTCCGATCGAAGATCGGACGGCTGAGAGTCTTCCTCGCCTACATTGAGATCGCGCCTCGGGTGCATGTGTGTGCGTGCATGTCCGCCTGGCGTGCATGCGTGCGTGGGTGCTCGTGAGCTACGGTCGCGCCACGTGGTGAGATCCTGGCTGCCCGCTGCTGATCGGGTGGCCCAATTTCTCCACGCCCTTCGTTCGTCTTCAAATTCCACCCCGCGCGACTCGAATGCGTGTCGCGTGGATGCGGGCGTGCACGCTAATCTGTCTCTTTGCATCTCCAAATCAATGGTCAGAACTTCTCGGGCCCATTGTAGGAGCTCCGGATGTCGGATTTGGCCGATCTTGAGTCCATTGGACTCCGTTCGTCGTTCTGAATCCATCCGTGCAGTCCAATTGCTCATCTGAGGCCTAATTTTACAAATGCTTACACAAATGACCATTAATACAGTTTATAAGCAATCTTGGTACTTGATGCATGCAATGCTCCTATTCTACTTATGTTGTGCCTTTTATTCTAAAGATGGGCCATATTCAACATAATTATTACCCCCTTGTGTGGTGTTATCATACCCCCATGCATACTCCTTGCTAGTCCCTAGCAAGGTTTATTCTAGCCTTTATTTCCTTGGAGAATTCAAGAAGTAATTGCTTAGGCACTTCGTTACTTGTCAATAAGAGGAAATATACGAAGATCTTAATCTACAAAGACTAAGCAGCGCCCGGGTGTCTGCCAAAATACGAATCGCCCGAATCCTTGCTTTAATGTATATATAACTATATATATGTATACGTATATATATATTTTTTTAGAATTTTTTTTCAGAATTCAGTGTGGGTTGGTAACTTTTTACGGCTACCCAACCCACCCAAAACTCGGTCAAAACCCTAAGTGCTAAGCATCTTGGTGTGAATGTTGTGATAGACTCACTTAACGATAATTGAGACAGACTTCGAGTTTCTACGCCTCTAGGTGACCGGAAAAGAAAATAAATTTTTGCTGAAGGTGTATTTGTTCGATTGGTAGCTTTCTCCCTACATTTGTTTTAATTGGGGTCAACACAAGGATTTTTCCAATGTATATCTCCCCAGCTTGTACTACTTCCCCGCTTCTTCCTTCGGTGTTTTGGTCTTTTTTGTGCAATTATTGAGCTGTGCTCTGGACAACCGACCAATGGGCTGTTACCTACGATCACTTTCCAGCCATACTTGTGCGGTGAAGTGTGGTTTATTTTCTTTTCTTCTTCTTCCTCTTTTTTTTTTGTGTAGGTGGCTTCCCTAATCTCAAATGTACCTAGAGGCAACGAAAAGGAAATGGCCTATGGCTGGGTTCTGGACAACCTACCAATGGGCTGTTACCCACGATAACTTGCCAGCCATACCACCCTAGAGAGTTCATTAGCTACCCAATTTCCTTCAAAATCTCCGAGAAGTGAGTCTGTGCAAAAATGTGTGCAGATGCTTAGACTCAAAGTTTTCCTGAGTTAGAGGGTGAGTTGATAAGTCGTATACTTATTACCTTATTTAGTAGGTGGATTAGAATAGCTTAAGGTTGCAAGGAGTCACCGCTAAATCCATATTTTAATAGACAATAGGGCTAATTAAGCCTGAAGGCCTGAAAAGTCTAA
Source organism: Thalassia testudinum (assembly GCA_037157565.1). NCBI lineage: Eukaryota > Viridiplantae > Streptophyta > Magnoliopsida > Alismatales > Hydrocharitaceae > Thalassia > Thalassia testudinum. The sequence goes on along the minus strand of JAZHRO010000056.1, from coordinate 84,678,497 downwards.
GTGTTTAAGTTCCTTTTGTATTATTTCCCACTATTGACAAGTTTCTAAAGCCTAAGTTTTCTTCCTAAATTCAAAATTTCTTTTTTTTTTTTTAATTTATTCATTCAAACTGATTAATTGAGCTTAGGGTTATGCAATTTACCATCCCCCCATGCTTAAGTTGGATAATGTCCTCATTGGCAGATTCATGGATGCAAAAGGGTTCAAAAAGATAGTACCTAAGTGACGTAATCTACCAGATCAGTCCAAATCCTCTGGGTTGCCTCTCAGGAAGTGCTGAGTTTAACGCCTCTGGCTGGGCGATGCTTGGTGTCAGCCCTCAACGAGAGTGACACTTTCCTTGGGGGGTACCTGGGCCAGGAAATGCTTCAATCTTTGACCATTAACTGTAAAGGTGTGCTCGATGTTAAGATCCGCGATTTCAACCGCCCCATTAGAATAGGGCTTAACCACCCGAAATGGTCCTGTCCATTTGGACCTGAGTTTCCCTGGGAAGAGTTTTAGGCGTGCATCAAACAGCCAAACTTGCTGGTTAGGCTCAAAGGTCTTTCTATGAATAAGTCGGTCGTGGACAGCTTTCATTTTCTCCTTATACAGTCGACTATTGTCAAAGGCGTCCCGACAAATTTCTTCGAGCTCAGATAGTTGAAGCATCCTCTGCGCATCGTCTAACTGGGGATCCATGTTACATTGCTTGACAGCCCAGTAAGCCCGGTGTTCCAATTCGATAGGAAGATGGCAAGCTTTGCCAAAGACCAGGTGATAAGGCGACATGCCTATCGGGGTCTTAAAAGCTGTCCTGTATGCCCACAGGGCATCATCAAGTCGTGTGGACCAGTCTTTCCTGTCAAGTCTCACAGTCTTCTGTAAAATGTTCTTGATTTGTCTATTTGAGACTTCAATCTGACCATTTGTTTGTGGATGATACAGGGTGGCAATGCGGTTGTTTACCCCGTATTTTCTAAGTAGGGCACGGAATTGGGAATGGATAAAATGGCTTCCACCATCACTGATCATGGCCTTGGGTATTCCAAATTGTGAAAAGATGTTCTTCTTCACAAAGTCCATGACAGTCTTGTGATCGCATCGTCGGGTGGCGACGGCTTCAATCCATTTGGAAACATAGTGTACCGAGACCAGGATGTACTCGAAGCCATTGGATGGTGGAAAGGGGCCCATAAAATCGATACCCCAAACGTTGAAGATTTCGACAATCAAAATGGGATGAAGGGGCATCATATCTTTCTTAGTCATGGTCCCCAGTGTTTGGCAGCGGGAGTAAGTCTTGGCAAAGATGTGTGCATCCTTAAATAGGGACGGCCAATAAAATCCAGACTGCAAAACTTTTGCAGCTATTTTCTTTCCAGAGAAATGGCCGCCACACGTTTGGTCATGACAAAAGGAAAGCACACTCTGAACTTCGTCTTCGGGGATGCACCTCCTGATGATCTGATCAGCATAGAGGCGAAACAGAATGGGATCATCCCAGAAATAGTGCTTGGCCTCAGCCAAGAACCTGTCCCGTTGCTGTCTGGACCAGCTGTGCGAGGTTTGTCCTATAACCAGGTAATTGACGTAGTCAGCATACCATGGCATTTCCTTGTCTTGCACGGCTAGGATGTGTTCATCAGGGAAGGTATCAGATAGAGGTAGGGAGGGTCTAATGTGGTCTAGATGAAGTCTCGACAGGTGGTCAGCCACCACATTTTTCGATCTGGCCTTGTCTCAGATTTCCAGGTCAAATTCTTGCAAAAGCAGGATCCATCTGATGAGCCTGGGTTTTGTGTCCTTTTTGGCAAACAGGTGCCGGATAGCTGAATGGTCAGTGTAAATAGTCACATGGGATCCCAGCAAGTATGATCGAAATTTTTCAAGTCCAAAGACTACAGCGAGCAACTCTTTCTCTGTGACCGTATAATTACGTTGTGCCTCGTCCAATGTTTTGCTCGCATAGTAGATCACCACGGGCTTCTTGTCTTGCCTTTGTCCCAGGACAGCACCTATTGCAAAATCTGATGCATCACAAATAATCTCAAAGTCCTGGGACCAGTCTGAGGGTTGAAGTACAGGTGCGGTGGAGACTAAGTCCCGGAGGGTGTGATAAGCCTAGATGCAATCAGGAGATATGTGGAATGTGGCGTCGTTGGCTAGAAGGTCGATCAAAGGTTTGGAAAGCTTGGAAAAGTCTTTGATGAACCTTCGGTAGAAGCCAACATGTCCTAGGAAGGAGCGAATCTGTCGGACTGAACTAGGTGGAGGAAGTTTGGAAATTAAATCAACCTTAGCTTGATCTACCTCGATGCCCCTATGTGAAACGATGTGTCCGAGGATAATTCCTTCTTGAACCATAAAATGGCTCTTTTCCCAACTTAACACCAAGTTAACCTCGATACATCGTTTCAGGATTTTCTCCAAGTTGCTCAAACAATGGTCGATTGAATTCCCGAATACAGAGAAATCATCCATAAAGACCTCTAAGTATTCACCCACCATTTCTGAGAAAATGGCTAGCATGCAATGTTGGAAGGTTGCAGGTGCGTTGCATAACCCGAACGGCATTCGACGGAATGCAAACGTGCCATACGGGCAAGTGAATGTGGTCTTTTCCTTATCTTCCGGAGCAATTGCGACTTGGTTATATCTTGAATATACATCTAGGAAGCGAAAATACTTCTGCCCCACCAATCTTTCAAGGATTTGGTCAATGAATGGCAAGGGGAAGTGGTCCATCTTAGTGGCTTCATTAAGCTTCCTATAATCAATACACACCCACCATGCGGTGGTGGTGCGGGTGGGGATGGATTCGCCATGATCATTGGTGACAACGGTGAGCCCAGCCTTCTTTGGAACCACTTGAGTGGGGCTCACCAAGGGCTATCGGAGATAGGGTAGATGATGTCAGCGTCAAGCCACTTGATGATTTCTTTTTAATGACCTCCCGCATGTTTGGGTTTAAATGTCTCTGCATCTACCGGGAAGGTTGGGCCCCGTCTTCCAGGTAAATCTTGTGGGTGCAATAGGTGGGGCTAATTCCTCTTAAATCCGAAATGGTCCAACCAATGGCGGCCCGATGTTCTGAAAGGGTCACAGTCAACCTGAGTTCCTGATCCTTGGTTAGATGAGAATTAATAATCACTGGGAAGGTCTGGTCAGGTCCCAAGAAGACGTACTTGAGATTCTCGGGCAATGGTTTAAGTTCGGGTGCGGGTGGGACCATAGTGGATGGGAAGGGAAATGGCGGGAGTTGATCAACATCGATCTTTTCAAAAGGTGTCGTGTGATGGTACTCAGCCTTACAGAGGTTCGCGAATAATGATGGTGATGGGTCAGAACAGTCACTACGGGTTTGGTGGTCTAAGACAGAACTGAGGGTGAGGCATTCCTCGATTAAAGTTTCCACGGGATCATGTTCCTCAATGTAATCGCAATCAAAAGACTTTGTCGCCTGGAAGATATCCAATTGCATTTTCCTGTCTCCGAAGGCGATTTCCATACATCCCGTATCGCAATCAATGTTTGCTTTAGCCGTAGCTAAGGAAGGTCTGCCTAAGATTATGGGTCCGTTCTGTAATTTTTCAGGGACTTCCATGTTGAGCACCAAAAAGTCGACCGAGAAATAGAAGTCCTTGACCCGTACAATCACGTCCTCGACAACCCCCTTCAGGGTTTTCACTGATCTATCCACCAGCTGGATGGTGACAGGGGTTGGTGTCAGCTCCCCAAAGCCAAATTGGTGGTACAAGGTTGTTGGAATTAGGTTGATAGAAGCACCTAGGTCCAGGAGCACTTTATCAAACATCATGCCCCGATATTGTAGGAAATCAGGGGTGCTACTGGGTCAGTTCTCTTGAGTGGAAGGTTGCTTGATATCACGGAACTTGCTTGCTCAGAGAGTACAACCTTCCTAGGTGCTTGAGGTCTCGGCTTACGCTTGGGTGTGCAGGCATCCTTTAAAAACTTGGCGTAAGCAGGGATGTGTTTGACGGCTTCTAGGAGCGGAATATTAATCTGTACTTGTTTAAAAATTTCCAACAACTCCTCAGTTTCTACAGTATTCTTCTTTTTCTTGATTGTTTCCAAGGCCTCAGGGTAGGGTGTCTGAATGTGGATTGGTTCCATGTATGGGTCCTTGCTTGGTGCCTCTTCTGAGTCGGGTATTTCAGCAGGTAAAGTCTTAGGGAGAGTCGGCCATTTGGGATTCTGGGTTTTGGTGCCGCTTCTCAAGGTCACCGCATTCGTAGAGGCATTGGGGCCATGGGGTGATCCTTGAGAAGACGAGGGCGAAGAAGCACCAAACCCAGGAGGTGTTTGTGGGGCTAGCTGGACCATGTGAGCCTACTCGGGGTTGCCTTGGAACCCTTGCGAATTGGGGCCTCTATTAATTATGTTTCGTGGGTTCGGTTGTGGTTGGGAAGGTAGGGATCCTTGTTGTTTACAGTCCAAGAGTTGGCTTAACTGTCCCTTTACCAAGGCCATTTCCTCCTGATGTTTCTGGTTCATGTCAGCCATCATCTTTATCAGAGTATCCATTTGGTTTTGTGGGGGAGGGGCCGCCCTATTCTGATTATATTGGGGTCTAACTGGTGGTCCTTGCTGATAGGGGGGCAAGTGTGGCTGCTGGTTTGGCCTGGGATGGTTTTGGAATTGCGGTGGTTTCTGGTTTGTCCAACCAAAGTTGGGGTGGTTACGCCAGCCAATGTTGTAAGTGTTGGAGAAAGGGTTAGGTTTCACATAACCTTGGACGGCTTGCACATCTTCCAAGATAGCCGATGTTGATGAAAAGGGAAGGGAGTAATCAAGGGTCGAGGGAGCAAAGGTCCCTCCCTGGAACGTGGTCAGGGGTTGTTCCAGGTTCAATTGGGTGAAGGGCTGGACCAGGTCGACATTATGTGCTCCCTTTGCTAAGGAGAAAGTCTGCAAGGGGTTCCTGGTCTGGTTTAGTACCTCATCAATCTTTTTGTCCACCAATTCCACTCGATCCAACTTTTTGGCAATGATGTCCATGTCAACCATTCCAGAATTTGCTTGCATCTCATAAATCCCGCCACGGGGTTGACTGGACCTGTTAAACTGGTTCATGGAGGCATTGTTGAGCGAATTCTCACTCATAGACTCAAAGAGCTCAAACGCACTCTCCTCATCTTTGTTTAGGAAGTTTCCCCCGCATGAGGCACCGACGAAGTTCCGTAGGTTGCTGTCTAGACCGTGGTAGGAGATCTAGGCCAATTGCCACCTTGGAACTTTGTGGTGTGGGCATTTCCTCAAAAGTTCATTAAATCTTTCCCACACCTCATGAAATTGTTCCCCACCCTGGAGTGTAAAGGTAGTGATAGCTCTTCTGAGGGCATTAGTCTTTCCTATTGGGAAGAATTTCTTTAAAAATGCATGTCTCAATTCTTCCTAGGTGGTGATGGGTCTACCTAGGGTTCTAAGCCAATGAGAAGCCTTGTCTCTTAATGAGAAAGGGAACACCTTGATTAGAACAATGTCAAGGCTAATGTTCCTAGGTTTCACAGTTCGTGCTATGCGGTCGAGATCCTCTCGGTGCTAAAAGGGGTCCTCATTTGAGCTTCCATGAAAGTGGCTCTGTATCAGACTTAAGACATTAGGTCTTAGCTCAAAATCATCTCCCCCCTCGGGGATCCTAAGGTGTGGCTCGACTCTAATAGCAGAAGGGTTATAGAAATCACGGAGGGGTCTTGGCTGGTCCTGAAATGGCGGTAAATCAAGTGGTGGTTGTCCTGGTGGGTTCTGTAACCGTTGTATGGCTTGCATGATGGTTTGGATTTGTTGTTGCTGCAGCCGATGGTTAGCATTGCTTTGAGCTTGGATAATGGCCGTAGTATCTGGTGGGGATTGATCCTCGACCTCATCTACCCTAGCTTCAACCATGTTAACAGAATTACGTCGCCTAGATTCCTGCCCCAAAACATGTAACTCGGGATGCAGTGAGCGTCTCCCGTGCATACACTAGAGAAGAACAGGAGGGGATGCGGAGGGCGACAGATGAGAGAAATGTGTTTCAATCAAGCACACAAGCCTAGTCCTTATTGTGTATTCCTTAGGAGACCTAGAAATCTCACAAAGGGTGATTAAGTCCGTAAGCATTGGACTCCCCTTCCCAAGGCTAATATGGTCAGGTTGATTACGAGGGGATTGCAGGGAAGGTTCTTCCTTTGGCTTGCGATTCCATAGACCCCACAACCGCGGTCGTTTGACACTGCCTCGCATCCTAGTCACCAGATTCTACCAAGGGAATGAAAGCCAAGTGCCTAGCGAACAAAACCTCGCCTTTTGAGACTTAACTAAATCCTGCCTAGGGCACGTCTACTCAATTTTAAAGGGCTAGGATAGTGCTTGTGCTTAGGGTAATGTGATGAGGCGTTGATTGGGGTGGTGCCTCTTAATTTTCCACTTTCAAAGTGTGTGCTTCTAGCAAAACATGGTTTTCAAGCAAGGATTTGTTAAGATGTGGTGTTTTTTAGTGTTTCATGCTTACTTTAGTACTTTTTAGGGTTGACGTGTCTTAATGTTTTCAACCAAGTTTCAGTGGGCACGTCAAGTTCTGCACACAATTTGATGAAAGTAGATTGCCTTTTTATTTTGTAGAGGCTCTAAAATCCTAGTGTGCTCATCCTAATGATCATGCAACTTCTACTAGATGAGTCAATTTTAGGCTTGAGTGGTGCAGCCCAGGTCAACTCATGGTGGCTTCGCAAACACCACTCAAGAAAAAGAAAAGAACACTCCAAGAATTTATTCAGAATGTTAGAGTGTACATTTTTTTGTGGGGTGATGTGTTAAGAATGTGGGTCAAGTAATCATACACCACGCCAATTTTTTTCACTTTTTACAATTTTTTTAGCTTTTTCACGCAAGCAAACAATGAGAGAGAGGTTACTCACTATCGGTCCTCAAGGCGCCTACTCCCTTACTACCATCGTGGGATGCGTCGCTTCGCCATCCATGCGTCGAATTCCTGCAACCGTCAAGTAAAAAGGAAAATAGGGCATTAGACGATGTGAGAATGAATGCGGAATGGAGGTGATAAAACAAATCCTTTGCCTCCCCGGCAACAGCGCCAAAAACTGACGCGTCTTTGTGCGCGTGTGTTAAGAGGTGTCGTTATAGTCGCACTTGATACGTCGATTTTAAAATAAGTAAACAGAGGTGAGTCCGAGTGTCGGTCTCAGGGAGGCGTGGAAATCGGATTTTTGTTTATCACTTGTCACAGAAATGCGGAGTTTTGCTTGCGAAAGATGAGGTTTTGAAAAGCGAGAGAGTGATAGAGAGAGAAGGTTTAGGGTTAGAAAGCTCTTCGTTTTGATCATGCAACTTAAATAGAAATTAAAATGGCAATTGAACGGAAAATGACTTCATTAAACATGCACTTGTAGTTCATAACTTACAACATTAAATACATGCTTCAACAAAAGTAATAAAAAGCTTAAGAGAGAGAGAGAGAGTGGAGAGTGACGAGGCAGCCACGGCGGTGGAGGAGGCTCCGTCGGCGGCTCGTCGTCTCCGACGATTACAAGAGTGCCTAAAGCTAGCTAAGAGTGGGGTGGAGTAGTTGCAAGGGGGAGTGAATCCTTGAATGGTGGTAGGAGGGGGTCTAAATAGAGTTAAGGGCTTCCTAAAAGAAGAAGGGGCTTTAGCGACATCCAGAGCGTCGCTAAAATCGCTTCCAAAAACGTCGGTGAATCCCTCCAGCTGCCGGTCAGCCGCCCACCCCATTCTTTCTCCTCGCGCGATCCATGGCCGCTGAACGAGAGCTGTCTGATCGAAGATCAGACGGCTGAGAGTCTTCCTCGCCTGCGCTGAGATCGCTCCTCGGGCGTGCGTGTGAGCACGCATCTCCGCCCGGCATGCACGCTCGTGTGGGCACTCGTGAGCTGCGGCCGCGCCACGTGGCGAGATCCTGGCTGCCCGCTGCTGATTGGGCAGCCCAATTTCTCCGCGCCCTTCGTTCATCTTCAAATTCCACCCCACGCGACTCGAAAGCACGTCGCGTGGATGCAGGCATGCGCGCTAACCGTTGTGCCACAGCTGCGCTTTGTCATGGTGACCGCGGGCGGGCACGCGGATCTCGGCCGTTCGATCAAAGATCGACGGCTGAGATTTGCCTCGACTGGCTGAAGGCGTGCGCGCGGTGGGGGTGGGGCTGACGTGGCACAATTTGGGCCGTTGATCTCCAGATCAACGGTCAGAACTTCTTGGGCCCATTGTAGGAGCTCCGGATGTCGGATTTGGACGATCTTGCGTTCGTTGGACTCCGTTCGTCATTCTAAATCCATCCGTGTGGTCTGATTGCTCATCTGAGGCCTGCTTTGACAAATGCTTACCCAAATGGCCATTAATACAGTTTATAAGCAATCTTGGTACTTGATGCATGCAATGCTCCTATTCTACTTATGTTGTGACTTCTATTCTAAAGATGGGCCATATTCAACATAATTATTACCCCCTTGTGTGGTGTTATCACCATACACCAAGCGATATGGTGACATTCCGAGTGGGGCCTTGTATGTGGTCCAATATGCCCAGAGTGCATCAACTAATTTGTCGGACCAGTCCTTCTTGTCAAGTCTAACCATCTTCTGGAGAATCAGCTTGATCTGATGGTTAGACACTTCAGCCTACCCATTGGTTTCCGGGTGATATGGGGTGGCTATAAGGTTATGTACCCTGTATTTCTTTTATAATGACCTGAAATGGGTATGGATAAAGTGGCTTCCCCCATCGCTAATCAGAGCGTAGGGTATTCCGAATCTCGCGAAGATGTACTATCGTACGAAAGAAATAACAATCTTATGGTCAACCTGTCTCGCTGGGATGGCCTCGACCCACTTCGAGTCATAGTCAATGGCTAGCAATATGTACTTGAAGCCATGCGAGTTCGGAAAAGGGCCCATAAAATTGATGCCTCAGATGCCAAACACTTCTACAACCATATTGGGCTAGAGTGGCATCATGTCTCTCCTGGTCATAGAACCGACCGACTGGCATCGTTTGCAGTGTTGGGTGTATTCGTGTGTATCTCTAAAGATGGTTGGCCAGAAAAATCCTGACTGCAAAATTTTTGCAGTGATTTTCCGTCCTGAGAAATGGCCACCACAAGCATCATTATGGCAGAAAGATAACACACTGGCGATCTTAGAATCTGTGATGCATCTTCGAATAATCTGGTCCACTCCAATGTGGAAGAGTAGTGGGTCATCCCAGAGGTAGTATTTGGCTTCTGCAGTGAATCTGAGTTTCTGGTCCTTGGATAGATTCACGAGAATCTTGCCTACAGCAAGGTAGTTCGCGATATCCGCGTACCAGGGGAACTCAACAGAATGAATTTCCAAAGAAGATTTGTCCAAAAATTGCTCATGGATAGGTAGGGAATAAGGATTGTGATCTGGGTCTAGTCTGGATAGGTGATCCACCAAAACATTTTGCTTTCTGACTTTGTCACGGATTTCGATATCAAATTCCTGCAATAGAAGGATCCATCTGATGAGCCATGGTTTGGCATCCTTCTTTGACAACAAATGCTGGAGGGTGGAGTGGTCAATGAAAATGATGACCTTGGACCGTAATAAGTATGATCTGAATTTCTCCAACCCGAATACTACTGCTAGCAGTTCTTTTTCGATGACAGTGTAATTGCGCTAAGCCTCATTAAGCATCTTGCTAGCATAGTATATGACAAAGGGTTGTTTTTCCCAACACTGGCCTAAAATAGCATCGATGGCAAAATCAGAAGCATCGCACATCATTTCAAAATCAAGCGACTAGTTGGGTGGTTGGAGAATCGAGGAGTTGGAGACAGCGCTTCGTAAAGTCTCAAAGGCACTGAGACACGAGGTGTCAAATTTAAAAGGGGCATCAGCAACTAGGAGATTCATCAAGTGCAGTGCAATTTTTGAGAAATCGTGTATAAATCTCTGATAGAAGCTAACATGACCCAAGAATGATCTGATCTGCTTGACCGAGCTAGGTGGGGGTAAGTGGGAAATAATCTTCGATTTAGCTCGATTGACCTCGAGTCCATTTTTGGAGATCCTGTGCCCTAGTACTATGCCATCCCTCACCATGAAATGGCTTTTCTCGCAAGATAGTACTAGGTTCACCTCAATACACCATTTCAAAATCTTGGTGAGGTTATCAAGACAAGATGTGAAATCATCTCCGAAAATGGAGAAGTCATCCATGAATACCTCCACATAGTCCCCGATCATGTCAGAGAAGATGGCCATCATACAATGCTGAAATGTTGCTGGTGCGTTGCAGAGGCCAAAGGGCATCCGCTTGAAAGTGAATGTTCCAAAGGGGCATGTGGATGTGGTCTTGTCTTGATCTTCCAGGCTAATCGCTACTTGATTATACCTGGAGTATCCATCCAGAAAGTAGAACAAACTACGTCCAGCTAGCCGTTCCAAGATCTGATCAATGAACGGCAAAGGAAAGTGATCCTTCTGGGTAGCCATGTTCAGTTTCCTATAGTCTATGCAGATCTGCCAAGATGTCATAGTGCGGGTCAGGATGGATTTGCCCTTATCAGTTTTTATGACGGTGAGTTCTGCTTTCTTGGGCACTATCTAGATTAGACTCACCCACTGGCTATCTGAGATTGGGTATACAATACCAGCATCCAGCCATTTGATGATCTCTTTCTTAATAACCTCTAGCATATTCGGGTTAATCCATCTTTAAGGTTGTCTCGAAGGTCTTACCCCCTCATCCATGTAAATGTGGTGAGTGTAATACAAGGGGCGAATACCGTGGAGATCAGCAATACTCCACCCAATAGCAGCCTTATGGTCTTGCAGCATAGAAATCAATTGATCCTCCTTTTCTTGGGTTAAGTGGGCATTGATAATGACTGGGTATGTCTCACTTTCGCCAAAGAACACATACTTGAGTGAGTCAAGTAAGGGCTTCAATTCAATCACGGGTAGGTCAGAGTCAGAAATGAGAGTGGGAGGAGCAGAATGGAGGGTAGGAATCTGCTGTTCCATGTGCACGTGAATTCCTACTGACTCGCTCCCTATGAAATAATCAGTTATGACTGCGTTAACGGGAAACCCGTTGGCTACAGTCACGTCTTCCTGCAACAACAGGGGCGATTCAGTAATGTGTGAATCAGGATAGCTGGATTCAGGGGTGCTGTGGTCAGAAGCACACCCTAAACAGTCAGATCCTCGGGGAGATATGTGTAGTGCAGTGGTCTCAGTCCCGTGTGGATCGAGGTCCAAGAACCCTGATAGTGTAGACGAATGAGACATTGGGTCCTCACAAAGGAGCCCAATGTTACCACAGTATGCCGCATCTTTGTCTTCACCATCGTCCTCTATTTGATCACAGTCGAAGTTCTTTGTTGCCCTGAATATGTCCAGTCGAAGTCACTCATTGCCTAGGGCTATCTCCATACACCCGAATGCACAATCGATGTTCGTTCGGCTGTCACCAGAAATGGGCAACCCAAAATAATTGGTGCATATCGGAGATTAGGAGGAACTTCCATATCGAGAATGAAAAAATCTGCAGGAAAGTAGAACCCGCGGACTTTCACGATCACGTTCTCAACCACCCCCTCGGTGTTTTGATTGATCGTCAGCCAACTGAATTGTGACCGAGGTGGGCTTCAACTCCCCAAATCAAAATTGATCAAATACGGGAGTGGGAGTTAGGTTGATGGATGAACCCAGATCTAGAAGGGCTCGATTAAATGGAGAATCCTACAAGAAGTAAGATATGAGTGGGGTACCAGGGTCTTTCTTCTTCTGCGGTAAGTCAGCTAGAATCACGGCGCTAGCCTCTTTTGACAGTATCGCCTGTCGTCCAATTCTCGACTGTCGCTTTAGGGTACAATAGTCCTTGAAGAACCTAGCAACAGCGGGAATGTAAACGATTGCCTCGAGGAGGGGGACCTAAATATGTACTTCCTTGAACATTGATTTTAGGTCCTTAAATTTCCTTGTGTCCTTTTTCCGAGCTACATTCCGTGTCAGAGCCTCAAAAGGGATGGGAATCTCAGGGTCGAGTGGCCTCTTACCCTTATCTATCGCAGGTGGCTCCTGAGATGAAGGAGTCGAACCCGCCTGCGGTGAAGGGTGGGAAAAATCAGGACTCGCCTGCCTATGTGGTGGGTTAAATGTCTTCCTTCCACCCCTCAAAGAGACATCATGTGCATCGGCTTGCTATCCATGAGGTGGTGGGGGAGTGGAAGGGGCAGAATATGCGGGATTCTGCAAAGGCGGCTGGCCTTGAGCATAACTAGGTGGTGCAAGAGGCGCCTGTAGTATGGCGTGTACCTATCCCTACGGTGCCTGAAACTTAGGCAGGGCACCTTGGTTCTGCACATATCGAGGATTTGGGATGGGTTGGGAGGGCAAGGCTCCCTGAGTCCTATGCTCCTGCAACTGTTGGTTCTGCGTGTTCTGTATAGTCTATATCTGATTAGCCATTGCCTTCATAATATGCAAGCTATCTTGTGTGGATTTCCTTATTGATTCTTGCAGCTCCTCTTTCAGTGCCTCCAAAGGGTCAGCCTGCTTTGGAGGGTGGCTGGCAGCTTGGTGCAGCGGCTAGTATAGAGAGCGGGGTTGCTGCTATTGAGATGGGAATGGCTACTACCTACTGTACGTGTTTTGCGCATTCCCGTATTTCCTGATCTAGTAGTGTGGATCTTGATGTGGTCTCTGTGAATTACCAGACAAGAAGTTTGGATGCTGGCGCCAACCAAGGTTATAAGTCTCTGAATACGGGTTATTACGCCCGTATCCTTGGATAGCATTGACGTCCTCATAGGCCGAAGATGTCTGGGGCGTATATCCGTCAAGGGGATATGCATTATAATCTACAGGTGGTGCGTAACCCTGGTCGTAAGGTGCCAGATCTGGATTATTTACGGGATCCTGATATGCTAGATCTCGTAAATACGGAGAAGATCCATCCTGAGTGAGTAGATTAACTCGAGTAGGAGGGGCTCGAGGCGCATAGGAGGGTCTTCAGGCGGTAGAGCTCGAGTCAGATTGACCCTGACTGATCTGGTCAATCTTCTTCTCGATTAGATTTATTATATCCAGCTGGTTGATGATGATATCCATGTCGGCTCAAATAGACTTGGTGTGAGCCTTGTGGACACCAACCCACTGCTGACTAGGCCACTTGAATTGGTTCATGGATGCGGCATTCATCGAGTTTCTCCACTAATGATTCAAATAGCTCAAAAGTGTTGTTCTCATCTTTTGCGAGGAAATTCCCGCCACTAGATGCATCGGCCGGATACCGATGTGTGTCATCTAGCCCATGGTAGAAGATCTGAGCTAGGTGCCATTTGGGTATACCATGGTATGGGCATTTCCGAAGAAGGTTGTGAAATCTGTCCCATGCTTCATGTAACTTCTCCCCAGCTCCCTGGGAGAAAGTTGTGATTGCGCATCGCATTTCGTTTGTTCAACCAATTGGGAAGAACTTTTGCAGGAATTCAGGTCGCAATTCCAGCTAGGTTCCAATCGGCTTCCCAATGGTCTTAAACCAGTATGAAGCTTTGTTCCTCAGAGAGAACAGGAAAAGCTTCATCAGAACAATCCCGAGATCGATATTCCTAGGTCAAATCGTTTCAGCGAGGCGACTCAGGTCCTCAAGGTGCTGGAATGGATCTTCGCTTGAGTTCCCATAGAAATGAGTGCTAATCAACCCAATCACATTGGACTTGAGCTCAAACACATCTCCACCTGCGAGAATTCTGACTAATGGTGTGATGATTTGTGCGGCTAGGTCGTAGAAATCCCACAGTTGTTCTCCTCAGGGCGGGTGCTGCATCCTGTCAAGCGTCGTTAAGATGTGATCCATGCTCTGCCGATGCCACTCCTCGAACTCGACTACTTGGGCTTCTAGACGAGCCATCGGGTCCAGATTCTCGATATCCTAACTCGATCTGGGTCTAGGTCTAGGATTAGCCATGGTGGTTCTGGGAGTAGAAGAAGTGGGGGGAGAAGATGGTCCCGGTGAGATGACTCGCCTCCTTGGGAGTGGCTCCCAAGGTCCAACCAAGTGAGGTCTAAGTGGCCTCCTTCTTTGCATACACCACCCAACCCATAGGTTGGTGTAGCCAAGCAAGACAAGGCTAAGGCCCTGTCAATCAAGTGGCCCTTATGAATCGGATGGTTGGATTTTTCGCTTTAGGTTTTAATTCCTGAAGAAATTTGTCATACAATCGACTGAAAGCGATTCCCACCTCTTCGCTAACCCAACTAAGAGATTGAAACCACCTAGTTGTACGACAACGAATTTGGGTTTTATTTCTTGTTTTAAAATTTATTTTTGCCCGTTTTCTTTAGTGGGTTTTTTTTTCTTGGTGAGTGGCCCACAAGGTTACCAAGCTCATCAGCTAAGTACTAGACTTGATTAAGTCTAGGTTAGCCCAAGTGTGGTCTCTAAGTTGTAACCCTAGAGATTTAACCTAAGGTTCATGCAATTCTAGGGTTTTATTCTGTTTCAGCAGACCACAAAAGTAAAATTCATTCTCTGATAGCAATTGGAATCCAATTAACTTGAGATTTTGCGAGAAGATTCCTTTCTCAATTACCCTTCCAGAGAATATTTTTGTTTGATACTTTTACTTATATCAACCAAATTTTTAGGGATTTTTGAATGTCAGGAGGTTAGATATGGAATTTTGACCCCTGGTTGGTTTTTCACTTTGAAACAGTATCAAATGACCTTCAAAAATTTAGAAAAAATTGAAAAATAAAGCCAATGCGATCAACTTTCAAACCCCACCATTTTTAGTCAAAACAAATTCGCGGATTACTCGAAATTGCTTTTGGAAATTTGAAAAATCTGGAATCTGGGTCAGTCTGACCCCCTTGCACTTCGTGAATTTTTAAAAATTTTATACTTGGGATTTTTTTCAAAAGAATGGTAGTGTTTGAAAGATGGTTTCAAAATGAAGGCTTATCCCAAATTTCAGACTTTTTTGCTCATTATCTTTTTAGTAATCGAATTTTTAAATCATACTTGAAATATGGCCGAAAATCAGAAGATGATGGAAAGACTTTTTAAAGGGGCTTGAGTTTGCAATCTAAGCTTTCCACCAAAATTTTTTTTTTTTCAAAATTTTTGCTTGTCTTTTTCTGTTTTTCATAAAGAGTTTTTTTCAGAGGATTCAAAGAAAATATGTCTTTTTTTTGCTTTTTCGAACTAACCAAAGATTCAAAAAGAAACCTAATCTAGATTTTTTTTAAAAAATTTTTTTGATTTTTTTATTTTTTTCACAAAATTGAATAAAGATTTTTTTCTTTTTTTTTCAAAAGAACTTACAGAAAGTAAATGTACTCCCAGGGTTCAAAAAAAAAAACCTAATCTAAAGAGGAGATGATGTGCACCTGATTTTTTAGCTGCGCTCGTTGTGTGTGCAAATCCCATTTTTCTTCCGTGTTGTCCTGCACATCAAAAAAAAAAAAGTAAAGAGAGATTTGTCAGTGATAGATTAAAAGATTGAAATCAAAAAGAAAATGGCGTTCCCTCCCCGGCAATGGCGCCATTTGTTTGGTAAGCATTGAGCATGTTTTTGATAGGAAAAGCGTCGTAGTATAGTGCATAATACGATCCAATAAAAATATTTGTAAAAAGATAATGAGACCTGAGTCCCGGTCGTTCGTCTCTGGGAGGTGTTTGTTTTACTTCTGAGTTTGATCTTTTATTGCTCTACTTTATCTAAAATTGCACACCGGTTCATGATTATTACGTATTTAAGTACGGCATGCTTATTTGCAAGAATATCAGGAATTAAAAGTAGGCAACATTAATCACACAAAAGATATTGCAATGAGCTCATGGTGATTCTCAACACATAAACATATATATATAGAAAATATATTTTTCATTCATTCATTCAGAGGATGTTTGCAACATGGAATGTAGAGGAAAGCTTGTAAAGGAAATCTTGAAAAACACAAATCTATCTAGCAGAAAATGATCTCATGCAGGAATCTATGGGAGGATTTTACATGCATCATTGGGTAGAATAAGAGCTACACTACTAAGCAGTGAATGAAAGCAGTAAATATGAAGAACTAAAGCTAAGCTAGCAGAAGGAAGGGCATTCAGAGGTGGTCTCCGATGGCCTTTGAATGGTTGAGAAGAGAATGAGGGGTGGCCAATGGAGCTTAGGCCGACCCATGGAGAGAGAGAGGAGTGATCCAGCATCCCACCATAGTGTCCTTCATGGTGGTGCTTAGCTCGTGGAGATGGAGTGGAGATGATGGTGGCTAGCCTAAGTGGAGGTGGATGGAGCCAAGCAAGTATGGCCAAAATGTGGATGGGTGCAAATGGCCACCCCTTAGGTCTTTTTATAGACCTAAGGGAAGCTCTATAGAGAATTATGGAATTCTCTAGAGAGGTATATGGTGGGAGCTCGTGGGAGAGTGAGAGAGACAGGGTGGATGGTGGTTTTTAGATCCACCAAATGTGGAACTAAGAATTGAATGGCTCTTGGTTGCTAATTTTAGCAACTAAGGCAACCACACAAGGTAGAGAGTTTAAGAGAACTCTAGTCTAGGTATTTTTGTGTGGATGGTGTGTGTGGGTGTGTGTGGGTGTGTGTGGGTTGAAACTTAGGTGGTTCGATTGTTTAGGTCAGGTTCTAGTGGGTTTAGGTCGAGGTATGTGTCAAATTAGGGTTATAAACCCTAATTTACTAAGGTAAAGTGCAATTAAACTTAATACAAGCTTAATTGAGTGTGTGGAAACTTAGTTTAGAATAAAACAACTCAATTAATTTAGGTCTAGGTCAATTGGACTCTCACTGAGTCCAATTGGACAGTGCATGCTGAGATCAGGGCTCAATTAAGCTCAATGAGTCCAATTGAATAGACTGATGGCATTGACTAAGATCCAAGTCAATTAGGTTTAGTGAGGACTTAATTAGGTCCTTAGGGAGGTATAGAGGTGATGTACTAGGGTTAGGGCACCTTAATTTAGGCTCCTATGGTGTTAGAATTGGGTTTAGGGACCTAAAGATCCAGGATCAAGGCTTGAATCTCAAAATAGGAACTAGAGAGCAATATCTGACGTCTAATAATAGTGTCAGACATCTTATACTCAAAAATTAAAAGTCCAGACTTGTTGTCTAGACATCCAATCAGAGTCAAGAAGGATTCAAGGTTCTGCCTTGGGTATTCTGCAGAAATTAGACGTCTGACCAAGTGTCTGGACGTCTAATAACACTGCAAAAGTGGGTTTATGGTGTGCGGGAGTTGGCTAAGGGTTCTGGACGTCCTATAATTCATCTGGAAGTCTAGATAAGGGTTCGAACTAGGGTTTTGGGCCTTCCTATGGTGTTGTGACCAAATCTAAGGGTGGCTAAGGCTTGGGGAAGTCTCTAGGCTATCCTAGGGCTATGATGGACCTAAGCTCTTCACATTTTACTGCTTTATTCCTACTTAATAGAGTAGCATACCTTAGCTCCCTTACATTATTATCTACTACATCTAATCTATGTCTTCAGCTCCAACTCTACTGCAACACCTATTATTCCAGATCCAACTTCAGATCCTGCTCCAGATCTAGCTCCAGATCTAGCTCCTGATGAGCTTATTGCCTGCAATCGACATAATGCACTTAATCAGCACATTATAATATTATTTTATGCATAGCTAAAGTAAAGCAGTAAAGATGCAGATAATGCTTATGCATGCATGAATTACCCTAACTTATGCTAAGTCCTAGCCTAATCTAGTTCAATTAAGACCTATGATTGCTGTGCAATCAGTTGCCTCCCCGGCAATGGTGCTAAAATGATACATGGAGATTCTTTGGGGAAAGGGTTCAAGTTTGGAAAACCCATCGTTGTAGTACGATTCATGAAAAAATCCATCAATCAGATAAAATTTATAACTGAAACTCGAAAAGTGAGTCTCGAGTCAAACACAAGGAGGCAAATGTTTGGTTTTGAAAATTCGCATTTTGCTTTAATTTGTTTGTCATTTTTGTCTTTTCTAATTTTTTGGTACTCTTAGCAAGCAAGAGATTTGGTCGATGAATTCTTATCTAACTAATCTACTTGCAAAATATAAGAGTGAGAGAGAGAGAAACCATCACATATATCTCAATAAGTGTTTCTACAACTATGAAAATGGAAAAACTACACTAGAAAGCAGCAATGATAGATAAAGAAGAGAAGAATCCCCCTTGACTGTCACTTGGAGGATGACTCGCTCTGATGGTCTCGGACAAAGGTGATGAGGAGCGAGACGAGGGAGAACAGTGGCGGAGGAAGGAGGATGGGATGGGACGTAGTCATGGCAAGGATCTACTTCCATAAGTAGGTGAGAGGATGACCACGGGATGATCCACAAATGGGGATGAGGGGAGGGAAAACTATTTGGTTTTCTACTCTAGCAGAGCATCCCAGGCTTGGGATAAGCTCTCTCTACAGCCTTGGAGGTCGTGAGAGGAATAAAGGAAGAGATGAAGAAAAATGGGAGGGGTAGGGATCTTTTTATTGTGGAGGAAATAATCAAATTCGTATACAAGACATTTAGTGACGGTCTTAAACGCTGCTGAAGATCCACTGCAAACGTCGCTAAAGATCTCGCTTATTCATCCCTACTACTCACCGTTGGCACATGCTTCACGTGCCCTCATCGCACGTGCACACCGATGTGTGCTGCTGCTGTTGCCGCTGTCGCCGCTGTCGCTACCTTGCATGCGCCATTGCCTTACGCTCGCCACAACACCTGCGCTCGTGCATGGCTCTGTGCGCACATGCATGCCTGCGTCGTTGTACACATGCGGTGACACGTGCGTGCACATGGGTGGCCTAAGTTGCGCCACGTGGCGCAACCTGGGCCGTCCATCTTCTTTCTTTCGTAGGGGTTGCTACAGAGGTCAGATTGAGTCGATTTTCATGCTGTTGGGCTGCGATCGTCGACCAAAATCCATTCGTGTAGTCTCATTTACAGTTTGAAGCTCTGAATTACGTCACCTAGTCCCTTGGCCATTGATCTTCCTCAGACTGCATATGGTGCTACAGGACTCCGATCAAGGCGATTTCAGAGGCGTTGGACTCTGATCATCGTCCTGATCAGATCTGTATGGTCAGATTGTCAATTCGAGTCTCCAAAATAAATCTCCTTCTCTCCTAACCACAAAAAGGATGTAATTATCCTAAAATATACACAACTACTCTAAATGCAGGATGATGCATGCTATGTAATATTTATAACATGAAATGCAAATCTAAGCCTAGGAACATGCATGAATAGGCCTTTTATCCTCAATAATTGTGTCTACTTCAATGATCCTACTAGACCTATGACGTCCAATGCGATTACTACGAGGAGTGGTAAACTAATCGTAGATTCGCCTCGACTTGATCCTGGCCCATCTTCTTCATCATCCTCTCATTTGTGTTGCACACCGCATTCTCGTGAGGATGACATGCCCAAACTTGTGCCAGAGTCGTTCTCATTCCTTGAGGCCCTAGTAAGGGAGCCAACAGGTAAGAAAAAGAACATGCAAACCTTTGATAATTTGCATGATTTGTTCAAGGACGATGAGATCGAGGTTCCCTTACTAGAGGCGATCGACCACATCCCGATTGTTGCCCATTTATTTAATGACTACACTACACCTAGGCAACAACAAAAGAAAACCAAGAACCCAGTGGTTCTCTCACCTCATGCAAGTTGTGCTATATTATCAAAATTACCACCAAAGCAGAAAGATCTAGGGACCCTTCTTATTTCATGTAGCATCAAATGCTGCAATTTTGATCGTGCCTTGATGGATTTAGGATCTTCCATTAACCTCGTACCGACCATCATGTTCCAGAAGTTTGCATTGGGAAATTTGAAACACACCCCTATTACATTGCAACTGGTAGATCAGTCTGTCGAAATACATAGGGTGTGGTAGAAGACATGGTGGTTAGGATTAATAGTCTCTATTTTCCTGTTGACTTTCTTGTATTAGATGTGGAAGTTCCTGATTCACTTTCTAATTATCCGATAATCCTTGGCAAACCTTTCTTGGCCACAATCCGCACTCATATTGATTGTGAATCAGGCTGTATTGATATTGTTGTGGGCTCTGAAAAGCTCAAACTTAACATTTTTAAGACTGCCAAGAATTTTGATTGCGAACTTACCGAGGATGACACGTCTGACGATGACATGGCTATCAGTGCATGTATTGGATTGGTTGAGACCTATTCAAATTGCTACAACATACCCCTGGTGATCGCACGTGTTTCGCATGTTTGAAATCAGGGTTACAAGTAACTCGTCGTCGTAGTTGCAAAACTCATGATCAAATAAAATTTATATCGAAACTTTAAGGGAGTCCTGGGTCAAACACAAGGAGGCGACGTTTACTTCAATTGAAAACCTCACTTCATTTTGTTTCTTTTTGGTATTTTAGGGTTTTGTTATTTTTTTTTGTATCTTTGAAAGAAGAACACAAGATAGAGATGGAACACTAGAGATAAGGAATAAATATGCTATAGCTATCACTTCAATGTCGATTACAATAAACTATGAAAGCATAAAAAGAGAGGGGGGTGAGAGGAAATCTCCTGAAGTGGCTATTTGGCGAGATGACAACGCTTGGCAGAAGCTTGATGAAGGAGGTGAGGAGTGAGACGACGTAGGTGGGATGCAGGAGGATGTCGGGTAGAGGTAAGCTTCAGCATAGCTCCGGAATGGAGGCTAGAGGCGGAGATGATCTGCTACCGAAGTGGAGGTGGGAGGATAGCCCCAAGGCGACCTATGAATGGGGATGGGAGGATGGATGAATATTTGGTGGGGTAAAGGTTCGCTATACTAATAGGCACCTTGGGAGATTGAGAGCAGGCTCTAACAGAGCATTGGTAGGCTTGCTAGAGCTTGGGAGTATGTTGGAGTAGAGTAGGTAGAGATAGCTTGGAAGGGAGGGTAGGTCCTTTTATAGTGGGGGAGAAGAGGCAAGAATAGGTATGGGACCATTAGTGACCTCTAGGCCATTGCTGGAAGTGTCGTTGTAGACAACTCATGCCTACTCACGCCCATAGCTAGCTGTAAGCATAGTTGTCTGTACAGCTCATGCATCACTGTAGGCTGGCCCCAACTGAGCACGCGCCATCCCCATTCTCCACTGGCATTGCCTGTGCTATGCCCGTTCATGCATGCGGATTGCGCGGCAGCCCGCTGGTGTGTACTGGCGTGCATTGGATTAAGAATGGGGGGGCTATGGGGATTCGAACCCACGCCGCTCCCTTGCAAACCACTGCTCGACATGCTGCAGCAAGCCTTCAAGTGCATCAACAAGAGGAATTTGTAGTTGCGAGGCATGGTGAGCTCTCAGCCATTGGATTCACATCCAACGGCTAAGATCACTTGATGGGCAGCCTTTGAAGATGTGGTGGGTGGCTGTGGGCACTCCAAATGGTGCCACGTGGCACCATCTAGATTGTCCACACTTCATTGCTTGCAGAGGATGACACGGTGCTCGGATCGAGGTGATTTCTAGGTTGTTGGACTGCGATAGACGCTCTGGATCCATCCCTAATGTCGGATTTTTCATCCGAAGTCCGTAAGGATGTTGCATTGCCTCCTGGCCATATAAAATGAAGGAATTAATATACAAAACATACAACTATCGTAAATGCCGTGCAATGGATGTTATGCAATATTTATAACATGATATGCAATGCTAAGCCTAGGAACTATCATAAATAAATAATTTATCATGAATTCATGTGTGTTCATCACCTGGAAAATCACAATCACCTGACTAACCTCTATTGTGACATTGCCACACCCCTTCCCTTACCCTTAGCTCTTCCTAACCAAACCCCTGACGAGGTTGATAAATGCCAATTTATCATCATTCTTATGCAATAAAACAAACCTAGCTCTTAGGATTTTACTCCGCAAACGGGTTTTTAGGCTACATTTAGGCATAAAGTAGGTTAGGCATGCATTGCATTTTTTATTATCTTTTTAATATGTTTTTGTGAGTGTTAGGGATGTACAGATATACAGATTCCTAAAACCCTAGCACTCAAGAAGGCAAATGGTGAAGGAGAAGCCCAGACTAGCTGGAACTCAGCTTGATCCAGCTCACCAAAGTTGGAACCTAGCTCACTTGAACTAGGGTTAGCTCATCCCAGCTCCATTCAGCTAATCTCAGCTGAATGGCAGCTCAAGAGAGTTCATCTTAGCTAACCCTAGCTCAAGTCAGCTCAGATCCAGCTCAACTTAGCTGAGTTTAGCTCATTTCAGCTCCCACTAGTCCACAGGGAGCTCTAGCTAGCTCAGCTGAGTTGAAAGGAGTTCACCCCAGCTCAGATCCAGCTACATCCAGCTCCACTCAACTCCAGCCAGCTGAGAAAGAACTCATCCCAGCTTAGGAAGCTCAAGTCCAGCTCCCGGGGACTTAGCTTAGCTCAACTCAGTTGAGCTAAGCTACCTTAGCTGCCTCAACCTACTTGATCCTCCCCGGGAGCACCAGACCTAGGTCACCTCAGCTCATTATGGTAGAAGCTACCTCACTTTAGCTTGGCTTAGCAACTAGCAAAGAACTAGCAAACTAAGCCAGCTAGAGTAGCTCCACGCCAGCCTCTTCAGTAGCAGCCAGCTCCAGTTTTAGCTCCAGACTTCTCCTCCTCAGCTCCTCCCTCCAAACCCTAGCTCTAACACCTTCTCCTCTACTCCTCCATTAGCTAAGCAAGCTTAGCTTAGCTATGCTCCAACTTCCTTGGCTTGTACCACCCCAAAAACCCACCTAACAACTCGACCCAACTAGCTCCACCTAAGCTCCACATAAGCTAATCTACTTGGCACCAACCTAGCCTACCCACCACCTCCAAAAGACACCTAAAAGTGGCGCCAAAACCACCCTAACCACCCCCTTGATGCAGCCACTTTTACCTCCAAAATTCCCCTTCATCTCCACCACACAATTCCCCTTGAATCCATCCCCACCATCCACCTAACCCCCCTTCTAGAAGACCCTAGGTTGGTGCCAAAATGGTGGTGTCTCTCCACCACCAAAAGCCACCAACACCACCATAACCAGCCCCTTTAACACCCCTTGGGTTGGCACCACACACCCTTGGCCATTGGATCACCAACCTCCTCCATCCTTTCATCCTAGCCATCCATTTCAAGGGGCACCTTAACCCCCCATCCTACCCTATAAAAAGACCACTACCCACCACCATTGAAAGCATCCTTGGCTAGCAATTTCACTCTCATATTCCATCTAGAATCCCACGTCCAAGAGAGAAGAAGAAGAAGAAGATTAAGGGGATATTCTGTCCCCTTGGTGCCTTCCCCTCTTCCCTTCTCTCTTGGGTCACGCCAGCCAAAGGAGAAGCCAGGCAAGGAAGATCTTTGGAGGAGATCTTGAAGGTGGTCCATGCCACCTTGGAGGAGTTTTTGAGGGTGGTGCATGCCCACCCTTTGTAGAGAGCATTGAAGGTGGTAACTTCCACCTTGGAGGAGCTCTCAAGGAAGGAGAAGAAGGAGGCCCTCTTTTCAAGCTAAGGAGCAGCTAGGCTTGGAGTAAGAAGACTCCCTTCTTCACCAAATTTTGCAAGAGGATTAGTGTTTCTTTATTTGCTTTTAAACTTGTTTAGTTCTAGTAGAAGCATTCCTCTATTGGTCCTTGAAAAGAACACTAATTCTAGTCAATTAAATTGACTTCTTTTAGCTTTTTATTGCAATTGTTACTTTTGGTTCTAGCACTTGTTTCACCTCTTCTTCGTAATTACTCTAGGCCTCCACTTGCCTAGAGTGAGCTTAGGAAGAAGATATTTCTATCTTTTAAATTTTAGTTAAGCAATTGTAGGTGTTAGTACTTTCCGTTACAATTCGCATTTTGCCCTCGTCTTTTCAAAACAAAAAAAATTACATATTTAAAATACTAAAAAGAAAGTTGAGATCTATTTGTAAGCAAGAGGATTAATTTTGTAAGCATTTGGCCTCCTTGGATGACCCTAGTTACTTCCCCTATCTAGGATATAAATTTAAAAGCGTACGTGAATTCACGTGTTACAACGACGTCAAAAACCCACTTTTGCAAATTATGCGTATTTCGCTATCACTTTTTGGTGCCATTGCCGGGGAGGCACGGCTTTGCATTAATTAATTTTCTCTTACTTGAAGTGGATCTCATCCCCTTCTCTTTCTTTCTTTTGTGTGTGCAAGAATTACAACGGGAAGGCGGGAATCTGGAAGCGAGAGCTCAAAGTTCCTTTTCTTCCCGCGAAATTCAGGTTGGTTCCCCTTCTGGTCACATAATTAATTAAAACTACCAAAAATATATTAAACTTGGCTTTCAGGATCCCAAACAACTTGATTAAGTGGAGTAGTGCATTTTAAAATCCATTGTTTGCTTGAATGCTTCTTTAGCACCACTCCATTGCAAGTATTTGTGTTCTATTTTTCAAGTCCAGATTTTTGTCTGGACTTGAAAAATCGATTCCTAACACCAAAGACCTCTAAAAATCATAAAATTTCATACACTGATTCCCAATTAAGTTAGGAACATCTGTTCCAAATTTCAGATCAATTGGATTTTTATTTAATTTTTACAAAGTCGTGGATTGCAGAGGGGTCACACCATCTAATTTTCCTATTTTGCTACAGCCCGCGAATTTTTACAATTTTTATACGCATCCAATTTTTATGAAATTTATCCTGTTGGAATCCTTGTGAAATTTTACACATCATAAAAAATCACAAAAATTTTCTGAGGTCGGTGGTAATACTGAAAAGTCCAAAATACCCAGGTATCATTTCTGGAGTTTAACACCAGTACAATTAAAAATTCAAAATAATTATCAAACAAATTCCTAAAATCTTAAAAATATCTTTTTTGGAGTCCTTGTTTGATTTTCTTCAAAGTAGTGGTGTTTTTTGACTTGTTTGGACCACTACTTAATACAGAAAGCCTAAAATTAATTCATTGGTAGTAATTTTCTGTCTTAGGGATAATTGACTTAGGGTTTCCTTCTTTCTTTTTAGAGACTCAGATTAAAGGAAATTAACCATCACCAATACAACTTGTCTTTCCTTTGATTGTGAAATTTCAAACTTGTTTGAAAATATAAAGAGAGAAATCCTAAAACACATTTAATTAAATCAAATCCTAAAAGACAAAAAAAAAAAATTGTGTGACAACTTGATTTTCATTGGAGCCACTCTCCAATTCTTGCACACACACAAAAAAATCAAAATAATAGGGCAACAACCCAAAAAAATGCCCTCTACATTCCATGTGCACTATAGCATCCTAGACCTAATTAAAACTTGTAGCAACTTGACCCCTAAGGCTTCATCAACTTAGGCTTGCTATCTAGGTCTTAAGTTTTCTTTAGTTAGTACCAATTCTATCATCTATATCTGGTGTTTAGGCTGAGGGGCCGTGTCAAACGACCAGGCATGGGTTTGTACAAGCACCTAGGATTTTCCCTGGGAAACGTTTGGGCCCAAACCTCCCCTTAAACAACTTGGCTAGATGTGTTGATAAACGGGTATTCACTATTGACTACTTATTTCCTACATAGACCAAGTCTTAGGTTATTATTAGGGAGTCGCATTCAAGTTAGGTCTAGTTTTGTTTGTTTGAATTGCACACTTTCTCTCATCTCTTTTTCTTCTCCTCCCCTCCAATTCTTCCAAGTAGTGCATGCACGGGCGACAGTCCCAAAACCCACACCTCGAGGGACTATCTGATTTTGCCCCCCACAGTAGGAAATCATTGTTTTCTTCCCACTCCTCTTCTAAAAAAATGGAAAACCCAGGAAGCCGTCAAAAAAATTCTACTTCCACTTCTAACCCGTCAGCCGACCCACAAGTTGACTTTACCCTACCTCACCTTCCTAACTTGGAGCAACCAGAAATACCAGTAGGGCCAGGTGGCCCTCCAATTATAACCCAAAATACAAATCCCTTTGCATTAATGGTAGACCATTTGGCTCGACTACAACAAAATCAAGAAGATCTTGCTAGGACTGTCACGAACCTAGCTAATCAAGGAAAAAATCCACCACCCCGCCAACAACCTGTCATTCCTCTTAAGGATTTCTATGATCCTTCCAATTATGAGGAAAAATCAGGGGTGGTCGTACCACAAGGGGATTTCGAGATCAAATCAGCCATTCTAAACCTTATCAAGCATTTTCATGGTTTTCCAAGAGAGGACCCTTTTTGTCATCTCGAGGAATTAACTATCCTCGCTCAAACCACTCGTTCCCGCAATGTGCAGGAAGACGTGTGGTTAATGAGACTCTTCCCTCTCTCTCTTAAAGACAAAGCATCTGATTGGTTTAGAACAGTTGGGCGCCCTATTACCACCTGGCCCCAATTAAAAAGTGCTTTTCTTAAAAAAAATTTTTCGATCGGTCGAATGAATGCATTAAGAAGATCCATAACGACCTTTCAACAAAAAATTGGTGAACCCCTCCACGAAGCCTGGGAATGATTTCAGGAACTTCTAAGAAGTTGTCCCCACCATGAAATTCCACAATGGCAGTTAGTGCAGATCTTCTATCATGGATTAGAAGATCAATTGAAACGATTTGTGGATGCCTCATGTGGGGGCAATTTTCTTAACAAAGACGCCGAAAGTGCCTATCTTCTCTTTGAAGAAATGAGTGAAAACTCATTTAGCATGACTTCAATGGACACTTTTGGCAGATCACAAAACCCCAGACACGGAGTCCATGAAATTGACTCCAAATCCACCTCTGCTCCAGTCACGCAAGATGATTTATATATGTTAGCTCAATGACTGGACCAGATGCAAATTCACCAAAAGAAAATGGAAGAAAAGCTCATAAACAAACAAGCTCCACATGTCCACTCTCCACACACTAACCCCCCACACATTCTCCGAAGAGAAAATCTACACAATATTGATGCCACATCTGCTGGCTAGCAATTTCCGGCTGATTTCCAGCAAGATTTGATCGGGAATTTTGATCAAAATATTTTTGATCCCACCTCAGAAAATATTTATGCTCTCCAGGAGCAATTTAGAAAACCCTCCAACACTTCCAATCAAAACTGGAGGACTAACCCGAATCACTCCTGGAAAAACCCGAATCCGATTCCTTTTCCCGAACAAAACTATTTTGGGAATTATGGGCAACCTATGTATCAACCTGGACCATCCCAGGATGATATTAATAATCAGGTCATGAAAACTCTGCAAGGAATGCAGACTCAAATGACAGAAGTAACCCGCATGGTTACCAACTTGCAACACCAAGTTAAGGTTACTCCTGATCATCGACCTATTGGGAATTTACCTTCCCAACCCATGCCCAACCTAAATAATCAAAGGAATCAATTCCAAGGTGGATATCCTAGTCAACCCATTCAGCCAGCACCTCAGCATCTGCCGGGTTTCAATAACATCCAGGCCCCCTGTCCTCATCCTAGAAACAACCAGACTGCAAATGCAGTTACCTTGAGGAATGGGAAAACCACTCACAATACCTTGCCTGTTAAAGAAACCCACTCTAATGACACACAGATTAACTCTTCCCGTCCTATTGTTCAGGAACCAATTCATGTAAAATAGGGCAACCCTACCCCATTTCCACAAGCCCTCCACTCTTCAAAAAAGAAAAAGACAAAATCCGAGCCCACTGAGAAGGAACTAATGGATTTATTTGGGCAAGTAGAAATTAATATCCCTATCCTAGATGCCATTAAGTATATCCCTGCCTATGCAAAATTCTTAGAAGATTTATGTACTCCAAAAAGGCAGCCCAAAAATTTAGGAAACGTAATTCTTCCAGAGACAGTCAGCTCAGTTGTACAGAGCCGACTGCCTCTTAAGAGAAAAGATCCCGACGCCCCCCTAATCCAAGTTATCATTAATGATACCTCATTTGATCGCGCTCTGTTGGATCTTGGTGCCTCAATTAATCTTATCCCCACAGTTGTTTTTGAGGAATTTAAGATCGGTGAATTGAAGCCTGTTGAGGTTACTCTCCAATTAGCCGACCAATCTACGATTAAACCAAGGGGAATTGTTGAAGATGTTCTTGTCCGGGTCAAAAATTGTCTATTCGCAGTAGACCTTTTAGTCCTGGACATAGAGGTACCTGAAGCACTTAAGTTCGCCCCCATTATTCTTGGAAGACCATTCTTAGCCACCGCCCGTGACAATATTGATTGTGATTCTGGAAAGATGAAGATCATGTGTGGCGGTGAATCTGTAATCTTAGATATTTTTCAAGCTTCTAGGCAGTTCCAAGAACCAGATTTCTTTGATGATTGAGATTCAGATTCAGAAATAGAAAACATTGTGGTGGAAACTTTGCAGATTTCCCATTTAGATTCCTGTTTTGCTATAAATACGGTTCCTGAACAATCCACTTTTTCTCACCCTTCCACCCCAACCACACGTCCAGCTAACATTCCAGCTGACCCTTTCACTCTCACCTCACCTCTAACCCACAAAGCAGAAACTCTTTCGCAACCGGGCCCACAATTGGAATTAAAACCTTTGCCCAATTCCCTTAAATACGTCTTCCTGGGTCCAAATCAGACCCTGCCCCTGATTATAAATTCTGGACTCACCGGGGCACAAGAGCACAAACTCCTCTAGGTTTTGAGTAAATATCGAAAAGCTATTGGCTGGACCCTTCTTGATCTTAAAGGCATTCATCCGTCCTATTATACGCATCATATATATTTAGAGGATGATTCTCGCCCCTCCCGCCAACCACAAAGGCGCTTGAATCCTGTTATGCAGGAGGTGGTAAAAAAGGAGATTATTAAGTGGTTGGATGCTGATATCATCTACCCCATTTCTGACAGCTCCTGGGTTAGTCCAACTCAAGTTGTCCCCAAAAAGGCTGGACTAACAGTTGTCATTAATGAAAATGGGGAAAATGTTGCCACTCGAACTGCTTCTTCTTGGTGCATGTGTATCGATTACCGAAAATTAAACACTGCCACCAAGAAGGATCATTTCCTGCTCCCTTTTATTGATCAAATCTTGGAGCGGTTAGCCGGACGGGATTTTTACTATTTTTTGGATGGTTATTCTGGCTATAATCAAGTAGCGATTCATCCTGAGGACCAGGACAAAACAACTTTCACCTGCCCCTTCGGAACCTTTGCTCTCCGAAGAATGCCCATCGGTCATTGCAACGCACCTACGACTTTTTGAAGGTGCATGCTTGCAATTTTTTCAGACCTGGTAGGTGAATGTTTAGAAGTCTTTATGGATGAATTCTCTATTTTTGGAGATTCTTTTGACCATTGTCTCAAAAATCTTGAAAGAACTCTCCAAAAGTGCATAGAAGTTAATCTGGTCCTCAGCTGGGAAAAAAGCCATTTCATGGTCCAAGAAGGTATTGTCTTGGGCCATGTTATTTCAAAACAAGGAATCGCGGTAGATAAAGCAAAAATAGATGCTATATCTAAGCTCCCACCATCCACTACTGTCAAGCAGATCAGATCTTTTTTGGGTCATGTGGGTTTCTACCGTCGATTCATACAAAACTTTTCCCAAATCTCCAAGCCCTTAAGTCAGCTTCTCACTGAAGACTAGCCATTTGATTTTAATAATAAGTGCCTGGAGAGTTTTTTGAGGTTGAAGAAAGAGGTTACTGAGGCACCAATATTGCAGGGACCTGATTGGAATAGTCCCTTTGAATTAATGACAGATGCCTCAGATTTTGCTGTAGGGGCCGTTCTAGGGCAAAGAATTGGCAAGAAGCCCGTTGTAATCTATTATGCTAGCAAAATCCTTGATGATGCACAATGGAATTACACAGTTACCAAAAAGGAACTTCTTGCCATTGTATTTTCCTTAGAAAAATTTAGATCTTATCTGTTGGGGTCACATGTCACTGTTTATACCGACCACTCAGCAATTAAATATTTGCTGACAAAGAAAGATGCGAACCCCACCTTATCCGTTGGATTCTGCTGCTCCAGGAATTTCACCTGGAAATCAAGGATAAGGTGGGATTGCACAATGTAGTGGCCGACCATCTCTCTCGTCTTATGACGAATGACATAATGACCTCACCAGATCAGTTCCCCGATGAAAGTATTTTAGCTGCTACAACCCTCCCTTGGTTTGCGCCCATCGCAAACTACTTAGCAACAGAACAAATCCCTGCTGATTGGCCAAAAACAAAATGGGATAAGTTCTTTGCTGATATTAAATATTATTTTTGGGAGGAGCTCAACCTTTTCCGCATTTGTGCCGATCAGGTCATTCGACGATGTGTCCCCGATTCTGAAATCCATGATATCTTGACACATTGTCACTCAATGGCCTGTGGCGGACATTTTTCGGGCAAGAAAACTACAGCTAAAATCCTTAATGCGGGATTTTATTGGCCCAGCTTGCACAAAGATGCTCATGACTTCGTTCGGTCATGTGTGCATTGCCAGAGTATCAGCAACATGACTCAGAAGGATATGATGCCCCTTAATCCTATTTTGGAGGTTGAAAATTTTGATGTTTGGGGCATCGACTTCATGGGACCGTTCATCAACTCTGGTGGGTATTTATATATATTAGTAGCAGTCGACTATGTTTCTAAATGGATAGAAGCAATACCCACCCACACTAGTGATCACCGTGTGGTTGTCGAATTTTTTAAGAAAAATATTTTCTCAAGATTCGGCATACCAAAAGCCATTATCAGTGACAGAGGCTCACATTTTACCCACTCACAATTCCGTCACCTTCTTTCTAAATATGGGGTTAATCATAAAATTTCCACACTATATCATCCCCAAACAAATGGCCAGGCTGAAGTTTCTAACCAGGAAATTAAAAATATTTTACAAAAGATGGTTAGACCCAACCGTAAAGATTGGTCCACCAAATTGGATGATGCTTTATGGGCCTACCGTACCGCTTTTAAAACTCCGCTTGGCATGTCTCCCTTCCGTCTGATTTTTGGGAAGGCATGCCATCTCTCGGTAGAATTAGAACATAGGGCTTTTTGGGCAATAAAACAACTCAATATGGATTTATCTGACGCTGGTAACCATAGAAAATTACAATTAACTGAATTGGAAGAATTACATAATTTTTCCTATGAAAATGCGAGGATTTATAAAGACCGAACAAAGAAATTTCATGATAAATATATTGTTCGGAAACACTTTGATGTTAATCAACGCATTTGGCTTTTCGATGCGAGATTACGACTTTTTCCTGGCAAATTAAAATCCAAATGGACCGACCCCTTTATTGTCCATAAAACATATCCATATGGCACTGTTGACCTTTTTGATCTGAAAACTAATTCGACATTTCAAGTCAATGGCCAGTGTTTAAAGCCCTATTTTGACCATACGCCTAAAATTCTATTTGAATCTTTTAATTTTACTGAGCTAGCCACCCTTGATCACTAATGCACATCACGCCCGGCTGAATGGCGTGAAAGATAGCACTGGATGGGAGGTAACCCATCATTTTTCTTCCCTGCTTTCCTTTTTTCTTTTCCAGGTTTTGATCATCCTAAACTCGACCATTCTTCACTAAGGTGATCCCTTTTCCCTCCTAATGCATGAGGATATGGCATATCTTAAGCATGGGGGGGTGGTTTTTTAATTTTGACGATCGATTTAGGATGTTCGAAACCTGAAAACATGCATTTTTCCTTAATTTATTTCCTGCTTGCATACCAAAAAAAAATGAAAAACTTTTTGAGGAAAAATTTTTCAGGACTAAGGTTGAAAAACTCACTTTTAGTACAATGGGATTTAATCTTTAACAAATTAAGGATGAGGATGCGGATCTAATCATTAGAATTTCAAGGTCTATTTTAGACTAGATCAGATATCCTTCTTTAAAATTTCACCTAAACTCATAATAGTTCAGGTGACTTGATCCTATTTTGTAATGTGGAAAGTATTTGACTTAGCTTCTGATTAAAAAACATGCATGTTTTGAGAAACTTCTTGTGTCACTCTTCACACACAAGCCAACACTTAAAAATAACTAAAAATTTGAAAAACTCCCTTGTTTGGACTTAGTAAAAGTCTGAAGCAGATCATTGGTTTGAGTTCCCACCGCCGAGAAGGAGGAAAATGCCTCTTTGAGGACGCGATGTCAACATGTTACCACCTCAGCACTACACCATATCTATATTTCATATCTTTAGATGGAGCATTAAAGCACATTTTAGCAGCCCAAGTGTCTTGGACGGTGCTCTACCTATAGTGTCGGAGCAAGAGCTTGAGTTTGCTTGGAGCGCCCCTTTTCACCGCATCGTGTTTTGGGGTTGTGAGCTCCTGGGTGGTGTCATGGATAGTGCTATCCCGAAGTACTGGCGCCAGAGCCCCCTCGAGGAATGGTAATGGAAATGATGATCCCGACACATCTGTTGTAAGACTAAGCTAAAAATAAGCATGGGAGAGAAAAAAAAAAGTAATAACAAATAAACATGTCCTTATAAATGTTGTCTTTTCACAAGCACAGACACAAGGTTTTAAAGGATTTTGCAAGTTGCGAATCAGATTCTTGAGCCAGAAAAATCCTAACAACAAACTTTTCAAGTCATCTGAATTAACAAAGGGTTAATTTGTGAATTTTCTGGAGGATATATTGATCCCGTTCTGTCTAATGGTTGAATCCAAAAATAAATCCTGATGTTTATCTTTAACAAATCCTGTACCTCCTGTGTTTTAATCTACCAAGGTCTCTTAATCTCCTTTTCTCCTCAAAAGTCGAAAAAATTAGATTTCCCAAAAATTTCATTTTCCAAAAAAATTAAAGTTTTGCCAAGAGACTAGCAAAAGATAAGCATGGGGGTATGATAAACGCCAGTTTATCATCATTCTTATGCATTAAAACAAACCTAGCTCTTAGGATTTTACGCCGCAAATGGGTTTTTGGGCTACATTTAGGCATAAAGTAGGTTAGGCATGCATTGCATTTTTTATTATCTTTTTAATATGTTTTTGTGAGTGTTCGGGATGTACAGATATACAGATCCCTAAAACCCTAGCACTCAAGAAGGCAAATGGTGAAGGAGAAGCCCAGACTAGCTGGAACTCACCTTGATCCAGCTCACCACAGCTGGAACCTAGCTCACTTGAACAAGGGTTAGCTCATCCCAGCTCCATTCAGCTAATCTCAGCTGAATGGCAGCTCAAGAGAGTTCATCTTAGCTCACCCAAGCTCAAGTCAGCTCAGATCCAACTCAACCTAGCTGAGTCTAGCTCATCTCAGCTCCCACTAGTCCACAAGGAGCTCTAGCTAGCTCAGCTGAGTTGACAGGAGTTCACCCTAGCTCAGATCCAGCTACATCTAGCTCCACTCAACTCCAGCTAGCTGAAGAAGAACTCATCCCAGCTCAGGAAGCTCAAGTCCATCTCCCGGGGACTTAGCTTAGCTCAACTCAGTTGAGCTAAGCTACCTTAGCTGCCTCAACCTGCTTGATCCTCCCTGGGAGCACCAGACCTAGCTCACCTCAGCTCATTATGGTAGAAGCTACCTCACTTTAGCTTGGCTTAGCAGCTAGCAAAGAACTAGCAAGCTAAGCTAGCTAGAGTAGCTCCATGCCAGCCTCTTCAGCAGCAGCCAGCTCCAGTTTCAGCTCCAGACTTCTCCTCCTCAGCTCCTCCCTCCAAACCCTAGCTCTAACACCTTCTCCTCTACTCCTCCATTAGCTAAGCTAGCTTAGCTTAGCTTAGCTTAGCTATGCTCCAACTTCCTTGGCTTGTACCACCCCAAAAACCCACCTAACAACTCGACCTAACTAGCTCCACCTAAGCTCCACATAAGCTAACCTACTTGGCACCAACCTAGCCTACCCACCACCTCCAAAAGACACCTAAAAGTGGCATCAAAACCACCCTAACCACCCCCTTGATGGCGCCACTTTTCCCTCCAAAATTCCCCTTCATCTCAACCACACAATTCCCCTTGAATCCATCCCCACCATCCACCTAACCCCCCTTCTAGAAGACCCTAGGTTGGCACCAAAATGGTGGTGTCTCTCCACCACCAAATGCCACCAACACCACCATAACTAGCCCCTTTAACACCCCTTGGGTTGGCGCCACACACCCTTGGCCATAGGATCACCAACCACCTCCATCCTTCCATCCTAGCCCTCCATTTCAAGGGGCACCTTAACCCCCCATCCTACCCTATAAAAAGACCACTACCCACCATCATTCAAAGCATCCTTGGCTAGAAATTTCACTCTCATATTCCACCTAGAAGCCCATGTCCAAGAGAGAAGAAGAAGAAGATTAAGGGGATATTCTGTCCCCTTGGTGCCTTCCCCTCTTCCCTTCTCTCTTGGGTCACGCTTGCCAAAGGAGAAGCCAGGCAAGGAAGATCTTTGGAGGAGATCTTGAAGGTGGTCCACGCCACCTTGGAGGAGTTTTTGAGGGTGGTGCATGCCCACCCCTTGGAGAGAGCATTGAAGGTGGTAGCTTCCACCTTGGAGGAGCTCTCAAGGAAGGAGAGAAGGAGGCCCTCTTTTAAAGCTAAGGAGCAGCTAGGCTTGGAGCAAGAAGACTCCCTTCTTCACTAAATTTTGCAAGAGGATTAGTGTTTCTTTATTTGCTTTTAAATTTGTTTAGTTCTAGTAGAAGCATTCATCTACTGGTCCTTGAAAAGAACACTAATTCTAGTTAATTAAATTGACTTCTTTTAGCTTTTTATTGTAATTGTTACTTTTGGTTCCAGCACTTGTTTCACCTCTTCTTCCTAATTACTCTAGGCCTCCACTTGCCTAGAGTGAGCTTAGGAAGAAGATATTTCTATCTTTTAAATTTTAGTTAAGCAATTGTAGGTGTTAGTACTTTCCGTTACAATTCGCATTTTGCCCTCATCTTTTCAAAACAAAAAAAAATTACATATTTAAAATACCAAAAAGAAAGTTGAGATCTATTTGTAAGCAAGAGGATTAATTTTGCAACCATTTGGCCTCCTTGGACGACCCTAGATACTTCCCCTATCTAGGATATAAATTTAAAAGCATATGCGAATTCGCGTGTTACAACGACGTTAAAAACCCGCTTTTGCAAATCACACATATTTCGCTATCAGAGGCCCACTCCACTTCATATGCCTCATGGTCTGAGTCATTTTCAGGCTGCTCACCTCCGATCTACCTCCTTGAAGACCAAAGTGCCCTTTCTTTCCCGCCAATCAGGTGGAAGCGACATTCCACACTGGGATCGTGTTCCCAAATGCTGATCATTAGAGCTCTCCTTTCTTGGATCCATCAATCCAAGGCACCCCTCTCCTTGGCCAACCTGAGGGACAACTTCCTTCTTCCCTTATTCTTTCTTCAAATCCTTTTGGGACAATCTCATCCCAAGAATTGCCAAATCTTTCCCCATCCACTCTTGAGCTTAAAGCATTACCTGACACGCTAAAATATGTTTTCCTAGGACCAAATGAAACACTTCCTGTAATCATCAGTTCAAAATTGTCCAGGGAGCAAGAGTGCAAGGTAATGAAGGCCCTAATTGAACATAAGATAGCCATTGGATGGTCTCTTTCTGATTTGACTAGTAGTAGCCCCTCCTATTGCACTCATTGTATATATATGAAGGAGGACGCTCGACCTTCCCATGTGATGCAAAGATGTCTCAAACCCAATATGCTGGAGGTCGTCAAGACTAAAATTATCAAGTGGCATGATGCTGGCATCATTTACCAATTAGCGACAGCCCCTAGGTGAGCCTAATTCATCTTGTTGCCAAAAAGGCATGTCTCACATCAGTGTCAATGACAGGGGAAAATCCACCCCTACACGCACTCCTATATCTTGTAGTGTGTGTGTGCGTAGATTATAGGAAACTCAATACCACTGCCAAGAAAGACCATTTTCCACTACCTTTTATCGACCAAATCCTAGAGCAGCTAGCAGGAAATTAGTTCTTTTGTTTCCTAGATGTATTCTCAGGCTATAACCAAGTGGCTAATGATCTTTGTGACCAAGAGGAAACCACCTTCACCTATCCCTTTGGCACCTTCACTTTCAAAAGGATGCCATTCGGACTCTGTAACGTGCCAGTTACTTTCCAAAGATGCATGATGGTGATATTCCATGATATGGTGGGTGATTTTCTTAAGGTCTTTTTGGATAACTTTTTGATCTTCGGACCCACTTTTGATAACTACTTAGCCAACCTGACCTGCATCCTTTGGAGATGTATTGATGTTAACCTCGTGCTTTCTTAGGAGAAAAGTCATTTTATGGTGCATGAAGACATTGTTCTGGGACATATCATCTCCAAAAGGGATATCGAGGTGGACAGAGCTAAAGTTGATGTGATTGCTGATTTACCCGTACCTAGCTCTGTCTGGCAAATCTACTCCTTTCTTGGTGCATGGTCTTATGTGTGGCAAGACTATTTTTTATTATTTTGGCATGTAGCCAAGGATCGTTGTCTCAAGGACAAAGAATATTCCAAAAAAATCTAGAATCAAGGAAAACCCAAAAATATAATAACCAAAAGGAATTGATGCAATTTTAGGAAGTACGTAGAAATTGGTTAATTCCAAAACTCGTCTCCTTGAGTTCGATCTTGGCCTAAAAGTGACTATCTTAAAATTTGATTTAGCCAGGAAAATAAATTTTTGACAAACTAGTGTAGATTCTCGTATAGGTAATCACTTTCACTATATCTATTTCGACGCTAATATCATCTAATTAAATAACCCTACTCATGTTTTTACAGCTGCATATACTAGTTGCAGTCAACTATGTATCCAAATGGATCAAGGCCATCCCGACCCGAGCTAATGACCATAAGGTGGTCATGGACTTTGTAAAGAAAAACATCTTTAGCTGGTTCGGTGTACCAAAGGCTCTAATTAGTGACGGTGGGTCCCAATTCACTCATAATCAAGTTAGGACCTTACTAACTAAGTATGGAGTCACTCATAAAATCTCTACTCCATTCCATCGGCAGACGAATGGACAAGCTGAAATTTCCAATCGAGAAATTAAGAAAATCCTTCAAAAGACGGTCTACCTGGATCGAAAGGATTGGTTTACAAAATTGGTTGACTCTCTTTGGGCCTACCAAACTACGTATAAGACCCTGATTGGAATGTCTCCATTCTATTTGGTTTACAAAAAATCTTGTCATTTACCAGTTGAACTTGAACATAAAGCTTATTGGGCTATCAGGACTTTTAACCTAAATCTTGATCAATCTAGGCAACAAATAAAAGCCTAATTGACTAAATTGGAGGAAATTTGGAATGACACCTATGATAGTGCAAGAACTTATAAGAATAGGAAAAAAGCTTTACATGATGAGTATATTTCTTGAAAAAGCTTTGTCCCTAATCAAAAGTTTTGGCTATTTGATGCATGCTTGAAGCTCTTTCCGGGAAAACTAAGATCAAAATGGACAGGTCCTTTTATTAGAAGAAAAATTTTTCCTCATGGAGCTATTCTAATTCTAGATCCCAAGATTGACCAGGAAACTAAGGTCAACGGTCAAAGGCTAAAGCCTTACAATACTCCGAATCTTGATCCTATCCCTGATAGTCACATTAACCACCTGGATTATCTTAGAGCTAAACTAAGTCTGGCAAATGATAAACTTAGCACTAGCTGGAAGGCAACCCAGTATTCTGTATAGGTATTTTTCAGTCCAAGCTGACCTGGTTTAACAAGCTCAATCAAGTGATATCCCCACCTCTCGCTTATTACATTTTGATTTTCCTACATACATTTCAATGAGGACATTATAATGAATAGGCATAGGGGTGGATATTGCATGCCCTATTTTTATGTCAAAAAAAAAAACATTTATACATATTGTATTCATGCATAAAGTATTTTTATCAAGAAGGTTTCATTAAGGCTTTATTCTTGAATTTAGAATCCAGTACAAATTCACACTTGCACGTAGAATTTGCAATGGATCCATTGCGAAGACTGATAGACATCTTTAGCTTGTCGAGAAGAAGTACTGCTTCTTTTCCTGAATCCTTGGATAGTAATTAAGGAGTCAGGAAAACCATCTTCTAGTAGATACACCAAAAAAGAGAGTAGAAAGTCTACTTGTGCTCTAAGTCTAGTACAAGGAGACTTAATTTACGGATAATTGGATAATGATACTCAGAGTTAGGCATAGTTTTCGCTCTTGGTTCCTGCGTATAGATTCTTTTTGTGAATTTTTGAGCGCCACCAAATAGGGAAAATATGTAGAGAGTGGGTTCTAATAAAACTAGGACTAAGGTGGATGGTTACGACTGTCCTTTATGGAATCATCGGCTGAAGGAGGGTATTAATATCAAGGTCAAAAATAAGCTTTCCCATCCATTCCTTTATCGGTGCCAAGAATAGGCACTTCCACCAAATAAGCCACCTAATATCCTCTTGAGCATCACTAATCCTGAATAATGCCTCGTAAATAAAAATGCGCATGTGTACTGCATTGCACTGTGTTGGTAGATATAGATATAAAGAAATGAAAAAAAGAGAAAAAAAATCTTGCAATGAAAAAAAAAATTCTTGAATTGTGCTTATTTCATTTTTTGTCAAGCACATTGAAGCAATAACACCTACTACCAATACAATCTGCCAAATATACCCTTGACCTACTTTTTTGTATTTCTAACCACTTGAACACTGGCTGAGGATTGCTAACTTAGTTATAAAGTTATCAGAACTTAATTAAAGTGTTAATGCCATGAGAGACCACCAAATAATTTTACAAATCTAGTGAGATTGTGAGCTCGAAAAGAAAAATAAAATAAAAGTGAAGAGAGAGAGAGAATGAGTATAAAGGAACTAAAGAGAGCACAATTTCTCTACCCCTCTCTGAGTTAATTTATTTGATAGTCTGAAAATCTAGGTTTTGTAGTACTAGTCTATATGTAGTACCAAAGGAGTGTGAGCCACCAAATACAAATCCACTTAACTCAGACATATTCTACCTAAGCCAAAAGCTAGGGTTGAAATTACTGATTATTTTATAACCCTAAGGGAAGAAGTTTGCCTATCCTGATAAGAATTTTATCCATGGTCAAGTACGAGCTTTAGATGTAGATTGATTTTTCATTTGGATTTGTTGTATAGGCTACAACACTACACTTTCACGACTATTTGGATTTCTAAAATTTTGGATGAAAACAAAAGAAATAAATCTCTAAGTCAAACTCTTGTTAAAAATTAGCCATTTAGGACCACTTTGCATTTAGTCTTTCATTTGCTAGGGACTAGAATGATTTAGGCATGGGGGTGTGATTATGCAGCAATCATAGGACTTAATCTACCTGAATTAAGTTAGATTTTAGCTTATCTTAGGAATAATGCATGCATGAGCAACATATTTTGCATCATGGTTGATTTGTTAGCTTTATAACATGGATAGCAAGGCATCGATCAGGGACTGCTGGGATGATGCGAATGGCAGGTGGGTCCTTACTGCAGTAGGTGCACGCGAGGGAGGCTGAACACTGGCGAAGCAGGCATGGCTGATAGCAAACTTGGAAGCCTTCCAGCTGGTGGGCGTGGTGGATGGCTTTCGCTGGAAGCATGGCCTGTTCACTCCATCCAAGGCATATAGAAGTTTGCTGGACTCCATGGACGTAGCCCCCATAGACGAAGATAGTGACTGTGCCAAAGTGTGGATTGATAAACGTCAGTTTATCATCACTCTTATGCATTAAAACAAACCTAGCTCTTAGGATTTTGATCCGCAAATGGGTTTTTGGGTTGCATTTAGGAATAAAATACGTTACGCATGCATTTCATTTGTTATGTTGTTTTTGATGTGTTTCTTTGAGTGATAGGGATAGATAGATTGTCAAATCTCCAGAACCCTAGCATTTAGGAAGGCAACAGGACTAGCTGGGAGCTCTTTTTAATTGTGGGAGTAGCTGCAATTGGAGCAAGAGTCCTCCCACCTTCACCATCATTATAGAGGATAACTATTTTTATTTTATTTTTGCACTTTTAATTCTAGTAGTTGAAGCATTCCTCTACTAGGTTTTTGTGTAAAACAATTCCTCATTCTTATTAAAGTTACCTTCTTTGCAATTTTTGTCGCATTTGATTGCTTTTGTTCTAGCACTTTTCACTCCTCTCCCTAATTACTCTATGCCTCCACGTGCCTAGAGTGAGCTTAAGGAGAGGCTCTACTTGTCACCTTAGTAGTAGTATACTGGATTAGGTGTTAGTTGTTTTCAAATGTCAACAAAATTCGTATTGTCGTTATTTCAAAAATCCATAAAAATTATATATTTACAAAGAACAAAAAGAAAGTTGAGTTTCATTTCCGGGCAAGAGACTTGAATTTTACAAAATATTTCCTCCTTGGATGACCCTAGATACTCCCCTCTCTAGGTTACAAATTTTAAAAGGGAACAAATTTACGCATTGCAACGACTTAAAACCCTAATCTTAAAAACTGCATAATTTTTCGTATCACTTTTTGGTGCCGTTGGTAGGGAAGCACGTCTTTGCATTTGTCTCTTTTCTCTTGCTTGAAGTGGATCTCATCCCCTTCTATCCTTTTCTTTCATGTGTGCAGGCATTGTAGGAAGAAAGCAGGATTCTGAGAAGATCTCAATATCTTGTCTTCCAGCGGATTTTCAGGTTAGTTCCCTTTTCTAGTCATATAATTCGCTAAAAACTACCAACAACACACTAAAATTGGCTTTTAGGACCTTAAACAACTTAATTAAGTGGAGTGGTGAAATTTAAAATCCATTGTTTGCTTGTATGCTTCACTAAACACCACTCTAATTCAAGTGATGGTGTTCTATTTTTCAGGTCCAGATTTCTGTCCGAACTTGAAAAGTCAATTCCCAACACCACAGACCTCTTAAAATCATAAAATTTCACCCAATGATTTCAAATCATGTTAGGAACATCTCTTCTAAATTTCAGATCAATTGACTTTGTATTTAATTTTTAAAATTTATGGACTGCAGAGGGGTCACAGCCTTTATTCTTCTTATTTTGCTACTGTCCATGACTTTTTAAATTTTTTCTACTAATCCAATTTTTATGAAATTTACCTTTCTAGAATCCTTGTGAAATTCTACACATTACATAAATTCATAAAAATTTTTGGAGGCAGGTGGTGGTATGGAAAGTCTAAAATACCCTTGGGTATCATTTCTAGACTTTGACACTAGCACAAATAAAAATTCAAAATAAGTATCAAACAAATTCCTAAAATCTTAGAAAAACCTTTTCTGGAATCCTTGTTTGATTTTCTTCAAAGTACTTGTGTTGTTTGACTTGTTTGGACCACTACTTAATATAGAAAGCCTGAAAATAATTCATTTGTAGTAATTTTCTATCTTAGGGATACTTGGATTAGGGTTTCTTTTTTTCTTTTTAGAGACCTATGTTAATGGAAATTAACCATCACCAATACAACTTGTTTTTCCTTTGACTGTGGAGTTTCAAACTTTTTTGAAAATTTAAAAAGAGAAACCCTAAAACACATTGAATTAAATCAAATTCTAAAAGACAAATATACAAGAAATTGTGTGACAACTTGCTTTTTAATT
This sequence comes from Thalassia testudinum, assembly GCA_037157565.1. Lineage (NCBI taxonomy): Eukaryota > Viridiplantae > Streptophyta > Magnoliopsida > Alismatales > Hydrocharitaceae > Thalassia > Thalassia testudinum. The sequence continues at coordinate 84,637,004 of JAZHRO010000056.1, read as the reverse complement.
AGAACCACTTTCCAATTCTTGTACACAAAAGAATTGAAATAACAGGGCAATAACCCAATCAACACCCTCCACATTCCGTGTGCACTTTAGTATCCTAGACCTAATTAAAATCTGTAGCAACTTGACCCCTAAGGTTTCATCAACTTAGGCTTACTATCTAGGCCTTAAGTTCTATTTAGTTGATATCAATTCTGTCATCTATATCTGGTGTTCAGGCTGAGGGGCCATGTCAAACAACCAGGCGCAGGTTTGTACAAGCACCTGGGATTTTCCTGGGAAACACTTGGGCCCAAACCTCTCCTTAAACAACTTGGCTAGATTTGTTGACAGAACGGGTATTCACTAGTGATTTCTTATTTGCTAGGTAGACCAAGTTTTAGGTTATTTTTAGGGAGTCACAATTAAGTTAGGTCTAGAATTTATTATTTGAATTGCACACTTTCTCTCATCTCTCTCTCTTCTCCTCCCCCCAATTCTTCCAAAAAAGTGCATGCACGGGTGAAGGTTCCAAAAACTACATCTTGAGGGACCATCTGATTTTGCCCCCCGCACTAGGAAATCTTTGTTTTCTTCTCCTTCCTCTTCTAAAAATATGGAAAACCCAGGAAACCAACAAAAAAATTCTGCTTCTACTTCTAACCCATCAGTCGACCCACAAGCTAACTTCCCCATCCCTAACCCCCCTCATTTGGAGCAACCAGAAATTCCTACAGGGCCAGGTGGCCCTCAAATCCAAACTCAAAATACAAACCCCTTTGCCTTTATGGTCGACCATTTGGTTTGGCTACAACAAAATCAAGAGAATTTGGCTAGCATTGTGATGAACCTAGCCAGCCAAGGGCAAAACCCACCACCCCGCGAGTAGCCTGTCGTTCCTCTTAAGGATTTCTATGATCCTTCCAACTATGAGGAAAGACCCGAGGTGGCCATACCACAAGGGGATTTTGAGATCAAACTAGCTATTCTGAACCTGATCAAGCATTTCCATGGTCTTCCAAGAGAGGATCCTTTTTGTCATCTCGAGGATTAACTGTCCTCACTCAAACCACTCGTTCCCACAATGTGCAGGAAGACGTGTGGTTGATGAGACTTTTTCCTCTCTCTTTAAAAGATAAAGCTTCACACTGGTTTAGAACGGTTGGGTGCCCAATCACCACCTGGCCCCAATTAAAGAATGCTTTTCTAAAAAAAATTTTTCCAATCGGTCGAACTAATGCTTTAAGAAGATCCATAACGACCTTTCAACAAAAAATTGGTGAACCCCTCCATGAAGCCTGGGAAAGATTCCAACTTTTAAGAAGTTGTCACCACCATGAAATTTCACAATGGCATTAGTGCAGATCTTCTATCATGGATTAGAAGATCAATTGAAGCAATTTGTGGATGCCTCATGTGGGGGTAATTTCCTTAATAAAGATGCTGAAAGTGCCTATCTCCTCTTTGAAGAAATGATTGAAAACTCATTTAATATGACTTCAATGGACACTTTTGGTAGAACTCAAAACCCTAGACACGGAGTCAATGAAATTGACTCCAAACCCACCTCTATTCCAGTTACTCAGGATGATCTATATATGTTAGCTCAACGACTAGACCAGATGCAAATTCACTAGAAAAAAATGGAAGAAAAGCTCACAAACAAACAAGCTCCACACCTTAATGCTTTACATTTTAACTCTCTAAACACTAACACTCCACAACTTCTCCGAAGAGAAAATCTACATAATATTGATGCCACACCTACTAGTCAGCAATTTCCAGCTGATTTTCCATAAGAATTGACAGGGAATTTTGATTATTTGAATCAAAATATTCTTGATCTCACCATGAAAAATATTTATGCTCTCCAGGAGCAATTTAGAAACCCCTCCAATAGTTACAATCAGAACTGGAGGACCAACCCAAATCACTCCTGGAAAAACCCAAACCCGATTCCATTTCCCAAACAAAATCATTTTGGGAATTATGGGCAACCTGCATATCAACTTGGGCCATCCCAGGAAGATATTAATACTCAGGTCATGAAAACTCTTCAGGGTATGCAGAATCAATTGACAAAAGTAACCCGCATTATTACCAACTTGCAACACCAAGTTAAGGTTACTCTTGATCATCGACCTGCTGGGAATTTACCTTCCCAACCCAAATAATCAATGGAATCAGTTCCAAGGTGGATATCCCAGTCAACCCATTCAACTAGCACCTCAACAACCCCTGGGTTTCAATAATAGTCAGGCTTCTCGTCCTCATCCTAGAAGCAACCAAACTGCAAATGCAGTTACTTTAAGGAATGGGAAAACCACTCAAGACCCCCTGCCTGTTAAAGAAACTCATTTCACTGAACAGCAGATCAACTCTTCCCCATCTTCCTCTAACACTGTTTAGGAACCTAAAAATGCAAAATAGGGAAACCCTGCCCCATTTCCATAAGCCCTTCATTCTTCAAAAAATAAGAAAAAGAAAAAATCTAAGCGCACTGATAAGGATTTCTGGGGTACACAAATCCTTTAGAAATTTTGCATAGGCCAGAAATTTTGGAAAGTTGATCCTTCCCGAGATAGTCAGCTCAATTGTGTAGAGCTGACTGCCTCTTAAGAGAAAAGATCTAGGGACTCCCTTGATTCAAGTAATCATTAATGATACTTCTTTTGATCGCACCTTATTGGATCTCGGTGCGTCAATTAATCTTATCCCCACAATTATTTTGAGTAATTTAAGATCGGAAAATTAAAGCTTGTTTTTGTTACTCTTCAATTAGCAGACCAATCTACAATTAAACCAAGGGGAATTATTGAGGATGTCCTTGTCTGGGTCAACTATTGTCTATTTGCAGTAGACTTTTAGTCTTGGACATAGAGGTACCAGAAGCGTTAAAGTTTGCCCCTATAATTCTTGGAAGACCATTCTTAGCCACCGCTCGTGCAAATATTGATTGTGATTCTGGTAAAATGAAGATCATGTGTGGCAGTGAATCTGTAACCCTAGATATTTTCCAAGCTTCTAGGAGGTTTCAAGAACCTGATTTCTTTGATGACTCGGATTCAGAAATGGAAAATATAGTGGTGAAAACTTTGCAGATTTCACATTTAGGTTCCTATTTTGCCATTAACACGGTTCCTGAACAATCCACTTCATCCCACCCTTCCACCCTAACCACACATTCAGCTAACACTCCAGCTAATCCTTTCACTCTCACTTCACCACTAACACAAAAAGTAGAAATTCTTTCAGAGCTGGTCTCACAACTAGAATTAAAACCTTTACCCGACTCCCTTAAATATGTTTTCCTGGGTCCAAATCAGACCCTACCCCTGATTATAAATTCTGGACTTACTAGGGCACAAGAACACAAACTTCTCCAAGTTTTGAGTAAATATAGAAAAGCTATTGGCTGGACCCTTTCTAATCTTAAAGGTATTCATCCGTCCTACTGTACACATCGTATATATCTAGAGGATGATTCTTGCCCCTCCCACCAACCACAAAGGCGCTTGAACCCTAATATGCAGGAGGTGGTTAAAAAAGAGATTATTAAGTGGCTTGATGCAAATATCATCTACCCCATTTCTGATAGCTCTTGGGTTAGTCCAACACAAGTAGTGTCCAAAAAGGCTGGACTTATAGTTGTCACCAATGACAATGGGGAGAATATAGCCACTCGAACTGCCTCTTCTTGGCACATGTGTATTGATTACAGAAAATTAAGCACCACCACCAAGAAGGACCATTTTCCACTCGCCTTTATTGATCAAATCTTGGAGCGGTTAGCTGGACGGGATTTTTACTATTTTCTGGATGGTTATTCCAGCTATAATCAGGTAGCAGTTCATCCTGAGGACCAAGACAAAATAACTTTCACCTGCCCCTTTGGAACCAAGAAGGTATTGTCCTGGGCCATGTTATTTCAAAACAAGGAATTGTGGTAGATAAAGCAAAAATAGATGCTATATCTAAGCTCCCACCGCCCACTACTGTAAAATAGATCAAATCCTTTTTGGGTCATGTGGGTTTCTACCATAGATTCATGCAAAATATTTCCCAAATCTCCAAGCCCTTAAGTCAGCTCCTACTAAGGACCAGCCATTCGATTTCAATGATAAATGCCTGGAGAGTTTTTTGAGGTTGAAGAAGGAAGTTGCAGAGGCACCAATTTTGTAGGGACTTGATTGGAATAGTTCCTTTGAATTAATGACAGATGCCTCAGATTTCGTTTTGGGGGCCATTCTAGGGCAAAGAATTGGCAAGAAGCCCATTATGATCTATTATGCTAGCAAAACTCTTGATGATGCACAATGAAATTGCATAATTACTGAAAAAGAACTTCTTGCCATTGTATTTTCCCTAGAAAAATTTAGATCTTAGCTTTTGGGGTCACATGTCACTGTATATACCAACCACTCAGCACTTAAATATTTGCTGACAAAAAAAGATGCAAAACCCCACCTTATCTATTGGATCCTACTTCTCCAGAAATTTGACCTGGAAATCAAGGATAATTTGGGATCGCAAAATGTAGTGGTTGACCATCTCTCTTGTCTTATGACAAATGACATAATGACCCCCCTAATCAATTCCCTGATGAAAGCATTTTAGCTGCCACCACCCTCCCTTAGTTTGCACCCATCTCAAACTATTTAGCAATAGAACGAATCCTCGCTGATTGGCCAAAAACAAAAAGGGATAAGTTCCTTGTTGATATTAAATACTATTTTTGGGAGGAGCCCAACCTTTTCCACATTTTTGCCGATCAGGTCATTAGATAATGTGTACTTAATTTTGAAATCCATGATATTCTGACACATTGTCATTCAATGGCCTGTGGTGGACATTTTTCGGGCAAGAAAACTGTAGCTAAAATCCTTAATCTGGATTCTTTTGGCCCAACTTTCACAAAGATGCTCATATTTTGTTTGGTCCTCTGTGTGTTGCCAGAGCATCGACAACATGACCTGGAAGGATATGATGCTCCTTAATCCTATCTTAGAGGTTGAAATTTTCGATGTATGGGGCATCGACTTCATGGGACCGTTCATTAACTCTGGTGGGTATTTGTTTATACTAGTCACAGTCGACTATGTATCTAAGTGGATCGAAGCAATACCCACCTACACTAATGATCACCGTGTGGTTGTCAAATTTCTTAAGAAGAATATTTTCTCAAGATTCTGCATTCCTAAGGCCATAATCAGTGACGGAGGCTCACATTTCACTCACTCACAATTCCGTCACCTTCTTTCTAAATATGGGGTTAATCACAAAATTTCTACACCTTATCACCCCCAAACAAATATCCAGGCAGAAGTTTCTAACTGGGAAATCAAAAATATTTTACAAAAGACCGTAAAGATTGGTCCACCAAATTGGACGACGCTTTATGGGCCTACCGTATCGCTTTCAAACCCCCGCTTGGCATGTCTCCCTTCCTTTTTATCATTGGGAAGGCATGCCATCTCTCGGTAGAACTAGAACATAGGGCTTTCTGAGCAATAAAATAATTAAACATGGATTTATCTGATGCTAGTATCCATAGAAAACTACAATTAACTGAATTGGAAGAATTACGTAATTTTTCATATGAAAATGCATGGATTTATAAAGACTGAACAAAGAAATTTCATGATAAATACATTATTCGGAAACACTTTGATGTTAATCAACGCATTTGGCTTTTTGATGCAAGATTACATATTTTTCCTGGAAAATTAAAATCCAAGTGCACTAGCCCCTTTATTGTCCTAAAAATATATCCGTACGATGCTGTTGATCTTTTCGACCCTAAACCTAATACAACTTTTCAAGTCAATGGCCAACAGTTAAAGCCCTATTTTGATCATAACCCGAATCTTCCGTCTGAATCTTTCAATTTCACTGAACCAACCACAACTGATCACTGATGCACACTATGCCCGACTGAATGGCGTGAAAGATATCACTGGATGGGAGGTAACCCATCATTTTCTTTCTGCTTCTTTTTCTTTCTTTTCCCCAGGTTTTGACCATCCTAAATCTAATTGCCTTTTACTAAGGTAGTCCCTCTTTTCCTCCTAATGCATGCGGACATTGCATTTTTAAAATTTTGTCAATCGATTTAGTATTTCCAAAACTTAAAAACATGCATTTTTCTTTAGTCATTTTTATTTTCTTGCATGCATACCCAAAAAAATAAAAATATTGAAAACCTTTCGAGAAAAATTTTGAAATTGGGACTAAGGTTGAAAAACTCACTTTTGGTACAATGGGATTTAATATTTAACAAATTAGGGATGAGGATACAGATCTGATCATTAGAATTTTATGGTTTATTTTTAGACTAGATCAGATATCCTTCTCCAAAATTCCACCAGAACTAGTGATAGTTCAAGTGACTTGATCCTCTTTTGTAATATGGAAAGAATCTGGCTTAGTTTCTAATTCAAAAACTTACATTTCTTGCAAAACTTCCTATCTCAATTTTCACACAAGCCAACACCTAAAAATCACTAAAAAATTAGAAAAACCCCCATTTTTAGACTTAGTAAAACTCTGAAGCAGATCATTGGTTTGAGTTCCCACCGCCAAGGAGGAAAATACCTCTTTTGAGGATGTGATGTCAACATGTTACCGCCTTGGCGCTACTCCATATCTATATTTCATATATTTAGACGGAGCATTAAAGCACATTTTAGGAGCTCAAGTGTCCTGGACGATGCTCTACCTATAGTGTCAGAGCAAGAGCTTGAGTTTGCTTGGAGCTCCCCTTTACACCACATTGTGTTTTGTGGTTGTGAACTCCTGGGTGGTGTCATGGACAGTGCTATCTCGAAGTACTGGTGCCAAAGCCCCCTCGAGGATTGGTAACGGGAATGATGATCCCGACACATTTGTTGTAAGACTAAGCTAGAAATAAGCATGGGGGACACAAAAAAAAAAGGTTTTAAGCCAAAAACACCACCTTATAAATGTTGTCTTTTCACAAGCATGGACACAATGTTTTAAAGGTTATTACAAGTTGCGAATCAGATTCAAGAGCCAGAAAAATCCTAAAAACAAAAATTTCAAGTCATCTAAATTAATAAGGGGTTAATCTGTAATTTTTTGGAGGATATATTGATCCCATTTTTTCTAATTTTTGGATCCGAAAATAAATCCCAATGTTTATCTTTAACAAATCTCATACCTTGTGCTTAGACCAACTAAGGTTCCATAATTCTTTCTCCTCAAAAATCAAAAAATTAGATTTCGCAAAAATTTTGTTTTGTAAAAAATTAAAGTTTTGCTAAGAGAGTAGAAAAAGATATGCATGGGGGTGTGATAAACGCCAGTACGCCAGTTTATGATCATTCTTATGCATTAAAATAAATCTAGCTCTTAGGATTTTGATCCGCAAATGGGTTTTTGGGTTGCACTTAGGCATAAAATAGGTTAGACATGCAGTGCATTTGTTATGTTGTTTTTGATGCATTTCTTTGAGTGATAGGGATAGACAGATTGCTAGATCTCCAGAACCCTAGCACTCAGGAAGGCAACAGGTGAAGAAGAAGTTCTGAGTAGCTGAAACTTAGCTAATCCCAGCTCATCATGACTGGATACCAGCTCCTTTGGACTAAGTTAGCTCCATTTAGCTCCATTCAACTCACCTTAGCTGAATGGTAGCTCAAGAGAGCTCATCTTAGCTTACCTTAGCTCAGGTTAGCTCAGATCTAGCTCAACTTAGCTGTGTCTAGCTCATCTCAACTCCTTTTGTTCACAAGGAGCTCTAACTAGCTCAGCTGAGTTGACTGGAGTTCACCTTAGCTCAACTTAGCTGAGTCTAGCTCATCTCAACTCCCACCAGCTCTCTAGGAGCTCCAGCTAGCTCAACTAGGTTCACATGAGTCCACCTCGGCTCAAGCTCAATCCACCTCAACTCAAGCTTAGCTCACCTCAGCTCTAGCTAGCTCACAATAGCTAATCTCTAAGCTAACTAAGCTACTACTTATCAACTAGTACCTTAGCCTAGCTCTAGAGTCCTCACCAGAGGCAGTCCCAGCCCAACCCAGCTCTAGCCAGGTTGAAGCCAGCTCAACTAAGCTCAACTACCCAAGCTTTGCTACTTGCACAAAAACTAAGTAGCTAAAGCTCAGTAGTTGAGCTCCCCTTCAAGCTACCTCAGCAGACCCAGCTCCAGCATAGCTGCCATCAGCTCCAGAATACTCTTCTCCAGCTCTCCTCCATAAAACCCTAGCTCCTCCACCTCTACTCTACTAACTAAGCTAGCTTAGCTAAGCTCTAGCCTTACCTAAAAATCCATGGCCTTCCACTCCTCCACCCTAAACATAACTAACCCTAACCTAACCCACTCCCTTCTGGCGCCAACCTACCATAACCACCACCTTAGACACCCCTTCATGTTGGCACCAAAATGTCCTAGACATCCCTTCATTTTGGAGCCAACATGAGTCTCCATCCTAGACTTACACCTCATCCTATATACACATCCAAACCCTAAACATAACCCTTTTCTAGAAACCTTAAAGTGGCACCACCTAACTCCCTTTTTAACCCACCTAAAATGGCACCAACTCCAACTAAACCTAACCTCCATGCAACCCTTCATGTGGGGCCAAACAACCTACACCCTCCACCATATAACCACCACCTAAAGGCCTCATCCTAACCCTTCATTCACCTCCACACCAACTTTAACCCTTGACCCCAAAAGAGTTGGCACCAACATCCTAACCACCACCTAACACAACCTTACAAATGGTGCCAACTTATCCACTCCCTCCATATTATAACCACCACCACATTACTCCATCTCCACCATACAAAACCTAACCTACCCTTAACCCTAGCTCCTACATAGGGCTGGCGCCAAAAAGCATGCAACCCTCCACCTTGGTGCCACCCATATCAACCCTTCGATCCTATAACCACCATCTAAAAGCCATCCTAGCCCTTCATCCATCAACTATCCCTACCCCATCACCACTTCTATATAAACCACCTACTACCACCACTAAAGGGCACCCTTAGCTACAATTTTTCTACCCATATTTCCCCCTACATAGAAGGTCAAGAGAAGGACGAGAAGAAGAAAATTAAGGGGATACACTGTCCCCTTGGTGCCTTCCCCTCTTCTCTTCTCTCTTGTGCCCACGCCAGCCAAGGAAGGAAGCCAGGCATTGGAAGGAAACCTAGGGTAGATGCTTACCCTAGGAAGTGGAGGATTTGAGGGTGGTACACTACCACCCTTCGAGGAGAAGTCAAAGGTGCTCCACGCCACCTTAGGAGTAGCCTTTGAATGTGGAATTCCATCCACCTTGGAGGAGTCAATCATGCCCCCCTTTGGGCTTGCTAGGAGGAGTTCATCAACTTGGAGAAGCTTTGCAAGAAGAAGGAGCTCTTTTTGATTGCAGGAGTAGCTGCAATTGGAGCAAGAGCGTTGCCATCTTCACCATCATTATAAAGGATAACTATTTTTATTTTATTTTTTCACTTTAAATTCTAGTAGTTGAAGCATTCCTCTACTAGGTTTTTTTGTAAAATAATTCCTCATTCTTATTAAAGTTGCCTTCTTTGCAATTTTTGTCGCATTTGATTGCTTTTGTTCTAGCACTTTTCACTCCCTCTCCCTAATTACTCTAGGCCTCCACGTGCCTAGAGTGAGCTTAGGGAGAGGCTTTACTTGTCACCTTAGTAGTAGTATAGTGGTTGAGGTGTCAATTGTTTCCAAATCTCAACAAAATTTGTATTCCATTATTTCAAAAATCCATAAAAATTATATATTTAATAAGAACAAAAAGAAAGTTGAGTTTCATTTCCGAGCAAGAGACCTGAATTTCGCAAAATATTGCCTCCTTGAACGACCCTAGATATTCCCCTATCTAGGTTACAAATTTTAAAAGTGAACAGATTTGCATGTTACAGTGACTTAAAACCCTAATCTTAAAAGTCGCGCAATTTTTCGTATCATGGACTCTGAAAATTCCACTCAAAATTAAGATTTTTTTGTGGTTATACAGGCATGATGGACTTATTACAGGTGAAATGAGGAGTAAAAGATTAGGAGCTTTAGCTCAGAATTGCCTGCTATGTGCTTTCCCCACGAACAACAGGATGCACCTATCCGCATCATGCTTGGTAACGGATCAGATCTGGAGGGGAGTCTGTGGGCAGCCTTTATCCACGTGGGGTGGTCTCTGGAGGAATCTCTGGATGATAGGGAAGCTGTAGATGAAGATGGTGGCAGTTATGTGGAGTGTGTAGCATGCTCGCAACGAGTGTCTTTTTAGAGGGGGATCCACTAATGTGGGGGTCATTCTAAGGGAGTGTTGGGTGCATGTGAAAGAGTGGAGTGATTCCATATAATGCCTTTATTTTTTTCATGAATAAAAGGATCCTAGTCTTCTATCGTCATCGATAGCACTCCTCATCTTTCCAAAAAAATAATAATAAGGCTATTTTATGTTCTAATTGAGAGGTAATATTAATTTCAGATGATTCTGCATCGTAGATGATAAATCAAACCATATGGATCTGATCAGGACGACGATTGGAATCTGATTCTTCTAGAATCATCTTGATCGAACTTCTGTAGCATCACATTCAGTCCATAAAAGATCAAAGGCCAAGGGGCAAGATAGCACAAATCCAAACCTCAGATGCCAAATTCGCCATCACAGATGGATCCGGATCAACGATCTCAGTCCAACGGCACAAAAATCAACTCAATTGGAGCCTTGTAGCATAACTACAAGGGTGGGAAGATGGACGGTCAGGATGGTGCCACCATGTGGCATAGTGGCACCATCCCAATGTCCCACCTCTATGTCCTAATCGCTGAAGTACAAAATGTGGGTCATTGGATCATCATCCAAAGGCCATGATGAAGCCATGTTGCCTTCCCCACACCCTTCATCAAAGAGTACTTCATCTCAACCAATGGATCTTCATCCAATGGTTAAGGGTGGCCACACACAAAGCCAAAAATGTGAGAAAGTGCGTGCGCAGTGCGTTCTCTCCGCCTTCAAATGCAAAGCACGGGTGTGAGTTCGAATCATGCGGATCTAAAATTGAAGAGGCGGTGCGCTTGAATGAAATAGAGCTACCAGATGATGATCAAGCGGTGCACGATGGGCTACGTGGCATGTAGAGGTGTGTCGGATGAGGCGGTGTGGATGAACGTGCAAGATAATGAGTAGGTGGATGCATTGATATACACGGATTGGGCGGTTCGGAGAGCCGGTGCGGTACGCATCTTGAGCCGTCTGTATGAAATCAAACGTGCGTGCACGCAAGAGCGGCGAGGAGGCGAATTGAATGGCTGTGGAGTCGCCATGTGGCGTGTTTTGGTGAGTCGGTGCGATGGAGGTCCTTTTTAGGTGCGATCTGAATCGTTGATCTCCTGATCGACGGATTTGATCAATCCAAAGGTGTTGCATAGTTTTGGGATGCAAAATACTAGCTTTGCCCCTCACTTTAGATGTAAAAAGAGCCTTAGAGCCCCCATTTGAGACAAATTCTTATTAGACACATCTCTAGCTTCTCTCTCTACTACGTCTCTCTCTAGTCTTCTTCCTAGCACTCTAGATCTGAAGTGTTGCCACACTTCACACAAGCATCCCTCAAGTGGTTCCTCTCTTCATCTATCTCTATCTCTCTTTCTTTCTCTACTCTTTAGTATATTTGTTTTGATTCATAGTTTAGAACTTTCTACAAGTAGCAATAGGAAGAGTGATTTAATGACTATCTTGTTTCTCTTTATATGCTTTCATTAAGTTAGATTAGTTACTACAAAGGCCTTTAAGAATCTTGTTTTGCCTCCCAACAAATGACTTAGGACTCACTATTTCTGATTTATGAATTTATTTGTTTCGATGTGATTTAGAACTACAACGATATAAAAATCTTTTTATGCATTTTACGACGATCAAGTATCGCTTCCTTTCCCGCGATATCTGCATTTCACAGCGACCTATCATCCTCCAATGTGACTTGCTCCAACCTTCTATGACCAGGAGTGGGGCTTTCTCAATAGACTGCTTATAGGGAGGGGCTATGTCAGTATTCAGGACGTTACTGACAGTATTTCTTTGATGATGCACTGATAGCATAAGACAAATTTGGTGATGATGTGACATGGGCATCAGGTATCCAAATACTTGAATGCTCAAGCCTAATTTTTGGATAGACTTGGAGAGTCTATTCACGGGATTCGGTAGCAGCTTTCCAGGCCTCCTTGTCCTTGCCAATCTACTACAGTGCCTCCCTCATCAGCAACACCTCTTCCTCCTCCTCCTACTACCATAGCAGTGGTAGACTAGTATGTTACACCTCATCGCTGTACATCTAGCCAGTCGACACATAGATCATCAGCTTAAAGACACCTTTATCTTGGTCGCCCTACTTCATCAGAGAGATCTGACTCAATGGACCTCGAGTTAGATATAGACCTCTAGAGCACGATGGATGCCTTTATGGCCTCTTTAGAGTAGTTACATTATTTCATCTACTCAGATACTATATTTCTAATGCTACTTTTCTAGCAATATGGTGAGTAGTACTATTTATATCATGTGGATTGTTCTATCATGCTTTTCATCTCTATATATATTAGATGCATGTTTATCTTTTCTTATACATGGTTATCTTTTCTTATATAAACTGCATGTTTATTTCTATTTCAAAATTAATTTTCATGTTAAATATTAACTGCTTCAATTACGTGTTTAAGGGGGAGATAATTTTGATTAATAGCTGCATGTTTACTTTTTGTTGAAACAAAAAGGGGGAGATATTATGCGTAACTCTTTATATTTCTATCTCTCTCTCTACATAATTATAATTTTGTTGTCATAAAAAAGGGGAAGAATATAAGTACCTTTGTTTTGATGCACCAAAATTATGCTATCTGCGAAACTAATCTTTCAGGACTCTCTCATGGATTAAAGCTAGAATATTGTTGACTTTGTCTTAATGTCTTTTTATCTTTATTGAGTCTAGATTATTTTGTAAGGAACCTCAAAATAAGTTTCAAATAGATTTTCGCACTTCCCTTAAAAAATAAGCTTTTAGGGTTAATTAAATTGATCGACGAAATGTATTGATCAACCAACCAACTTAATTAATCGATCAAATTAGCCCATTTTAGGAAGTTGATAAATACACTTTTGTTTGACCATTTAGGTTAATTAATTGACCAATCAGTGATCGATCATATAACTAGTTTGATCGACCAAAACTCATTTTGATCAACCAAACTATCTTAATTGATCGACTAATTTGATTTCCTTTCTTGGTTGATTTATTAGTATAAATAGAGGACGTATGCAACCTTTTACACATACACTCTCAAGAAGAAATCCATCTAAAAAGAAAGAGCTTTTCATGCTTCCTTCTAAGTACTTATGCACTTCTACTTTCATGACTTTCAAAGCACGATGATTCAAACCTCTGTTGAAATTTGGTTTGACTTTCCTTGAGGTTTCATAGGTTTATACTATTTTTATATTACTTGTTTCTTTTTTATTACGGATCCCAAGTTGTTGGGAGAAATTCGTTATTGTTGTTGTGCTTCACTTCAAGTTATTAAGAGAAGGGATAATTGTAAGAGGTTGTGCCACCCCCGTTTCAAGTGGTGAGTTAGTGGATTGACTAGCCTTGACTAGTCGAGAAAATCCTAAGCTAAGAGGCTTAGGTAATGGTTTTCACACGGGAAGGGTTTTCACTATAAATCTAGGTGTCCACAGTGCATGAAATTTTTGTGGTTTGATTTGTCTTTGTAATTACGATATTTAATTTTATACAATACGATACTATTCAACCCTCCCCTCTAGTATCCATTAAGATCCACAGGAACCCTCAATTTTATCCTTTAGTGGCTGGACAAGAGTTAAGATTTTATCTCTTGGCAAGATTTTATCCCTTCATAGCCACCCACCTAGGTTGCCTATTTTTAGAAAACCCTCATCATATCCTAGCCCTACAACTTAGATCCTAAGGTCCCTATTCAACCAATCTTAGGCATCACTTTCAATTAAATCTAAACCATCAAAATTCATGATCGTAAGTACTTTAGATCAGCTAATAGGAAGCTACCTAGATTTCTATAGAAGGACCTAGCCTCCACCCTTTGGAACATATCATAGATACCAAGAGATAGTAAAAAATAGCACCACATAGTCCACATCCACTTTCTCTCTCCAAGCTCTCTCTCCGATCATCTTCTTGATGCCTTGAATCTGAAGCTCTGCCGAGTTTCACACAAGCATCCCTCAAGCAGCTCCTTGATCTCTATTTCTCTCTTTCCTTCCTCTATTTTTCTATGTTTTTATTCTTATTGTAATCTCTATTATAGGTGTGATTTGTGAGACATTTTGATAGTAGCAATAAAGTTCAGTATTCAAAGGATATGTTGTCTCTCTTTATGTGCTTTCATTAGGGTAGAATGAGTAGTGCGAAAGGCTTTTAAGAATACTGATTTGTCTCTCTGTGAACTTAGGACTTACCAAATTTTGATATATAAATTTATTTGACTCGATGTATTTTACAACTACAATGATAATGTAAAAATCTATTCTCGCAAATTCGCGTCGAACAAATTGGTGTCGTAGCCGAGGAGGCAACAGAGTTATTCTTAATGCTTTTCTTCTTTGAGCTTACTTGAGATTTCAAACTTTCTTTATTTTTGTTTGATTGCGTGTGAGTAGGAAGCATGGAAATTCAAGAAGAAACGTGACAACAGAAGGATTTCAGTTTTTTCATCTTCAGGTAAGTCCTCGTATCGTAGATTAGGATTAGATTTCATTTTGATATAAAAAAAATCCAAAAAAATTAGGTGTTTTGCATGACCTTAAGATTAGAAGTATTTGCTCGTGTTGGTTTGCTTTCCTCATAAAAGAAAAGAAAAAAAATCTTGTTGGCGGGCATTATCTCTTGAAAATCAACAAAACCACCTCCCTAAAATTCAGACTACAACAACTTGCGAGATTCACAAATCAGTTTCCAAATTTTTATGTCTAAAAATTTTGAAATTACTCCTAGATGTAAGCATTGAAGTCAGGAACAATATATCCAAATTTCACTCAAATCTGATCAGTATAGAATGTTTAAAAAGTCATGGATTGCAGTACTACTAGATCTAATATTTTTCTTGACTTTTTAGAATTACAAAAATCACTAGAATTTTTATATAACTCTGATTGAATTGAAATTTATGGCATTGAATTCCTGTGATAATCAATAATTATGAAAAAATTTGAAAAAAATAGTTCCTACACGTTTGATTACACAGAATATCCAACCACCAATAAGGGGCCAAAATAGACTGCAGAACCCCCAATACACTTGAAATCTGAAAAAAGAAAACGTGCATTAAAATTCTTGAAAAAATATTTTATGAGTGCCTAGTTGATGCTGTAGTAGGACTAATTGGTTGTATTGATTAGGTTGCACCATCTTATTTCTGGACTTAATTTCACCATATAGCACTATTTGATTTTAGGGTTTCAACAATAGGATAGAGCACATCTGCATCTCATATCCATCAAGGAAATTGATCTCATAAATTGGGATTTGAAAAACTTTTTGTGTGCTCCATCAGAATATTGCTTGAATTTATCTAATTGAGAAAACCCTAAAATACAGTTAAACAAGCAATTGAACCTTCAAATTCACTTCCCCATAAAAAAGATTGCTTGTGAACCCCTTGCTTGTGCACTTCACACTTTTCAAATCTATCTTAAGGGAAACACGCCCTAACGCCCATCATATTTCAAAAGCACTTCAATCCTAACCTAAAATTGAGTAGACGTGCCCTAGGTAGGATTAATATACTTGGTAACTTGAAATTAGATTGGGCTAAAATCAAGGCCTTATCTACTTGAGCAAACTAGTGACAAGTGATCGTATGTTTTTTGCTTTTCAAAGATGATGTGTATCAGAAAAATAATGCGTCATAGTAAATAATGTGGTGGAAAACCTTTAATCAAAGTTACTAAAATACTAAAATTATACCACACTTCATGTCGTATCACAGGGAGTCATAGAACTAAATAGATCACCAATATTAATTCCATATAAAATCATGTCTAAGAAAAAATTAGTTGCAAGATAATTAAATGCTATCTCTTGTTCTAAGCCATCTATTTGTCACATAAATCCTGAGAATAGGAGGTAGTTGAAGGACATGCATGCAATAAGCATTGAATAAACTATTGTAAAAAAATATTTCAATAGTGCTTCTCAATCGGGAAAGCCTCACCCAACTAATGCCTCCCCTACTGTAGCGAAACAGGGGAGGTGGTTCTTGCTTGTACTTGCATGGATCGAAGGAGCGACGGCTGTCGAGCTTGGCTAGAGGAGATCGGCTGGAGGAGAGGAGCAATCTGATGGTGGTGTGGTGCGTGAGGTGGCCGGAGTTGGCTACCGGTGGCGAGAAGGGGTGGCAGCGATGGTGCTCTATTATTGTTGTTTGAAGCTGCTGCTTGGAGCAGCTGCTGGCAGCTCAAGTAGCACACAGGGGTGGTTGCACGTCCGTGTAGCAGCTGGTGGCAGATGGGTGGCGTTGAAGGGTTGCTGACGCCGAGGAGGAGGGTGTTGTTGTGTTCCTTCATTGGTGCAGCAGATGAAGAAGAAGAAGAGGAGGAGGAGATCGAGCATGTGCATGCGCAGCTGAGGGGGAAGGTAACACACGGTGCTACTGTTGTTGCGGTGGTGAGTGGACGTGATTGAGGGAGGAGGCTGGTCTGCTATACATGATCTGCAGGCATGCAAGCGAGAAGAGGAAGAGTGGTTGGGCTCAGATAGGCGGTGTTAATATGGTGATTTAATCGTTGAAATGAGTATAGTGGTTAACCTAAATTGAGCCTAACCATCTTTTTACAAACTTTTTAACCTGGCCTACTTGATTTTATCTTGGTCACTTTTAGGCCCAGGGTCGAACTCAGGGAAGCGGGATTAGAGGTGAACAAGTTTCTGTGCCTTTCCTACAATGAATCTCTTCCATTCGTTTATTATGTTTTTGGTATTTTTCTATTTTAGGTTTTTCTTCTGATAATTTTT
Organism: Thalassia testudinum; assembly: GCA_037157565.1. Classification (NCBI taxonomy): domain Eukaryota; kingdom Viridiplantae; phylum Streptophyta; class Magnoliopsida; order Alismatales; family Hydrocharitaceae; genus Thalassia; species Thalassia testudinum. The sequence continues at coordinate 84,619,979 of JAZHRO010000056.1, read as the reverse complement.
GTCATTGAGGTACAACCTCAAAATCAGGTCCTTGGCTTAGAGCGAAATTGTTCTTGGCTATGAGCCAAATTAGGGTTCCAAAACTGGTCTTGCTATTCGCATGACCGAGTACCTGCAAGACAAAGATTATCTTTTCTCTTTTACTATTTTTTTTTATCTTTTTAATAGCAGGAAAGAGATAGAAATAAGATAAATATAGTGTATATATATAGATATATATATATTATATATATATATAGGGGTGGGGATTAAGGTGGAAGTGGCATGTAGCATGGTGTCGAGTTGATCGTCGTCTAGGAAGACGCAACCAACAGGACGAAGTGCCACGTGGGATGTAGGATGGATGGGTGGAATGTGTGTGCGGAGACGCTTTCTATACTCTTGTATCGGGGAATATCAGCAACTGGTGCAGATACTCCCGCGATACAACGTGTGGTAGGTGATATGAAAAAAAATATATATTTATATTTATATGTATATATATAGATATGGTTATAATTATATAGGTGTATATGTAGTTATATATGTATATATATATATATGTATATGTATATATATATATAGATATGTAAATATATATATGGATAGATGTATGTATATATATATATATATTTATTTATAATTAGACATATATGTATGTATATATAACTATATAGATATATATATATAAATATATGTACATAGATATATATATATATATGTATATATGTATATAAATATATTAGTATAACTATCTATGTATATAGATATATGTAGATAGATATATATATATATGTATTTATATCTATAGATATATCTGTATATATGTATGTATATTTGTATATATATATATATGTATAAATATATGTGTATATATATGTATATGTATATGTATATATACTTATACTTAGTTGTATAGGTAACAATATATGTATAGATATATGTATATATATATATACGTATACAAATATATATATATAAATATATATATGTATATATATATAAGTATATAGTCATGTACAAGTGAGTGACTGTGTGTACAAGAGTGTGTGTGTGTGTGTGTATGTGTCTGCGGGAGGGAGTGAGAGAGTGGCTGTGAGAGAGAGAGAGAGAGCGTCTGAAGAGGGCACGGGCGTTTAAGCTGTCTGGGGGCTATGCCCATCGTCTGATGGCCCACGTGTAGCCACAGGTGCGTAGGCGCACGAAGATGCACGTGCACGTTGGAGGGAGTGGTCGCCAGGGAGACTACAGCGCAGCGCAATGTGTGACGCAGCGCACCACGCTCCGTGCTGAGGGGAACGTAGGTGAAGAAGCGGGTGCTAGGAGAGACGCGGGCACAGGCGCTGGAGCGGGCGCGGGGAGAGACGCGAGCGCAGGCTGGAGGCGGTTGCGGCATGGAGAGAGAGCACGTGGTGGTCGGATAAGTGAGAAACTTTCCGGTCACCGCACTGTAGCTATAGTGTCACACTCTCTAGCGTGAACAATAGCTATAGTGCGTGCTCGGCTCAGGTGACCGGCTGCGCCCGGTTCAGCGTGCGCGGGCGCTGTGGAGCGGGCTGGCGCACGTGCGGAAGGAGTTGCGCTGGCTGTTGGCGTGCGCAGTGGCCTGCTCACGAGTGAGAGGCTGCTGTGCAGTGCTGCTACTGCAGTTGAGCTTCAAAGCTCGACTTTGCGGCAATGGCGGAAGAACGTTGAGCGGGTGAAACAGCGAAGTGAACCACCACGCCCACCGGCTCTTGGATGAGCTGGGCGGTGGTGGGACTCACTGTGGTGGTTGTCGACCACTGTGAGCTGCTCCTACCCGCAGCGTGTCTCCTTAGGAGGAAGAGATGTTGCTTATGGAGGGGAGAGGGGAGATGGCCTGGAGAGGGAAGGCTGCTGTATGTGTTCTGTGGACTAGGCTACCCACAAGGAAGATGGCTGTGCCCTTTTTAAAGAGGAATGAGGCATGCACAGCCATGCCCTGGGCTTCATGCATGGCTAAGCATGTGGTTGGCAGGGAGTGGCGCGAAGAAGCAGCCATGCCCTGTAGCCACGCAGAGAAAAAGAATTTCAAAGCCAAATAATAATAAAGATGGTGATTTTGCGAGGCAGCACTTGAAGAATACATTAATTACAAGGCCAATTTATTCACTCTCCTCCCCTCTCAAAAAAATGCATGCATGCGTTTATTTTTACAAATGCGACTATGGCTACCTAATATGCAATGGCAATGCTAGAAAATAACATAAGATGGCATTTTTATTGGTGTATTTTTGCTGTGCAATCATACCCCTATGCCTATCTTTTGCTAGTCCCTAGCAAAACATTTTGTACTGTATTTAGAAATCATCTTAAGCTGAAGATTTTCTTCTGAGGTGACATAGGTGTGCTTATTTGTTGGATATTTTGAGAACCAATTGTAGAGAAGACTACCAGTACTTTTAGTCTTACATGACATAGACCATCTCTCAACTATCCTAGACTCTTGATATTTAAACCTTAAGTACGATTTCCAGGACCCAGGAGGTTTTTGCCGTACTCGAGAGCTCAAGAGATTATGGCTTGTGCATAATGAAGGATCATGACTGACCAGATAAACATTAAGACTCAAGCTCAGGGTTTCATGAATTTTTTTAAGTGTAGGTTGGTCCCAGTTTCAGCTCGTGTCTTTGGATTGACCCTTAAAATGATGACAAAAAACTCAACTCCCATTTTATTGCATTTGTGGCTCGAAGAAAATAGGGTATTTGTAACTTGCCCTAAAGAACTTTTGTAGGGGGAAGACTTTATAGACATTTGTGAGATATACTGACTTATTTGCATCTTTTTTTTATGTCAGTATATCTCTTACAACTTTATTTGGAGGAGCATACTTTTCTTTTGGTGGGAGAGTTCCTTTTTGGTGGAAAGAGTCTCTTCTAAACACAAGACTAAAGCTTGGGATAAAAAGTCTACCTGCGCGCATAGGTAAGGACTCCACCTTCCCTAATGAACACTAGGGTTGGATCTTATGTTCACCTGGTCTTTCTTGATATGTATAGTGTGAACCAAGATTACTTAGGCTCTCGAGTAGATGCAAACCAATGAATCCTGTACTGGTGTCTCAGGTACAAGAATACGTCCTAAGTTTGGAGAGATTCCGATCTATTTTTTCAATGCTCAAGTGAATTAAACCGAGCCTAAGCGAATCAAGCTTCTGTGGCCAGGAAAGTCTTCAAAATAGTGGTTGAATATCCATAAACACTTATTGTATTTTTGTTTCAGCCTTTAGATCATTACTAAACACTTTTTTTTTTTAATAACATATTTATAGATAGATGGAGACTGCATGATACCATAAAATACCCAGATCCTATGGATGCCTATCCACCCCCCATGCCAAACGATGCTATGTCCTCATATGCATGTAGGGTAGGGTAGAGGAAGGACCAAAGATCGGGTAACGAGTGCTGAGGTGCAGGGTAAACAGCAGGGTGGTAGGGTGGGTGGATGGTGGGTGGTGAAGTGCAAAGTAAAGTGAACGTGACAGAGGCGAAGTGTTGTTGGGGTGCCTCCCAACGAGCGCTGAATTTAACGTCCCTAGCTGGACTCAGAATGAGGCACGACATTAGTTACCCTCCAGCAGGGCAACAGTTTCTCCAATGGGGGTAGGTTCATGAGTAAGATAGGGTTTCAAACGCTGCCCATTGACTGTAAATTTATGCCTAGATTTGAGATCTTCAATATCAATGGCCCCATTGGGAAATGGTCTCGAGACCAGGAAAGGACCAGTCCATTTGGACTTCAGTTTCCCAGGAAAAAAATTGAGCTGGGCATTGTAGAGCCAAACTTGCTGGATGGCTCAAATTCCTTCCGCTGAATACGGCTGTCGTGAAAAGCCTTAGTGCGTTGCTTGAAAGTTAAGGTAGAATCATAGGCTTCACGACAGAGCTCTTCCAGCTCCTGGAGTTGGAGTTTCCTTTCTCGACCACATAGGTCTGGGTCGAGGTTACATTGGCGAACCGCCTAATAAGCGTGGTGTTCCAACTCCATAGGCAAATGACAAGGCTTCCCGTAAACGATTCTATAAGGAGACATACCAAGGGGAGCCTTGAAGGCGGTCTGATACACCCAAAGTGCGTCAATCAACTTGTCAGACTAGTCCTTACAGTCAGGTCGAACCATTTTCTGGAGAATTTGCTTGATTTGCCGGTTCGACACCTCTGCCTGGCCGTTCGTTTGAGGATGATACGGGGATGTGATACGATGGTGGACTTCGTATTTCCTCAGAAGTGCCCGAAAAGAAGCATAGGTAAAGTGGCTTCCTCCATCCGAGATAATGGCTCGAGGGATCCCAAAGCGTGCAAAAAAGTAGTCTTTGACAAATCGAGTGGATACAATATGATCAACACAGCGCATGGGAATAGCCTCGATCCATTTCGAAACATAATCAACAGCCACGAGAATAAATTTGAAGTCGTTGGAAGGAGGAAAGGGACCCATGAAATCAATTCCCCAAATGTCGAAGATTTCCGCAGCTAGGATGGGTTGCAAGGGCATCATGTCACGATATGACATTGATCCTAACGACTGGCACCTAGTGCAATGTTTGGCATAATTGTGTGCATCCTGGTGAAGGGAGGGCCAAAAGAAACTGCACTGCAACACCTTGGCTGCAGTTTTTCTCCCAGAGAAATGGACTCCGCAGGCCTGATCATGGCAGAAGGATAGCATACTAGGGAATTCGCTATTAGGAATACAGCGACGGATGATTTGATCAGCACCTATTCGAAAAAGAAGTGGATTATCCCATAAATAATACTTTGCTTCTACCATGAGATGCTCGTGCTGGTTTTTAGGCCAGCCACGTGGAAGGGATCCAGAAGCAAGGTAATTGGCAATGTCGGCATACCAAGGTCCACTTGCCACATTAATTGCCAATAGGTGCTCATCAGGAAAAATCTCGTTAATCAGCAGAGTAAGTCCAATATGGTTAGGGTCTAGTCTAGAAAGATGATTAGTCACAACATTCTGGGCTCCGACCTTATCGCTGATCTCAATGTCAAATTCTTGGAGCAGAAGGATCCAACGAATTAGTCTAGGCTTGGCATCCTTCTTATGCATGAGATAGCGAATGGCTGCGTGATCATTGAAGACAATAACATGTGAGCCTAGAAGGTAAGAGTGTAATTTCTCCCGCCCAAAGAAGACCGCCAGTAGTTCTTTTTCAGTGGTAGTATAATTACGCTGGGCCTCGTCCAACGTCTTACTGGTGTAGTACATCACGAAGGGGTGTCTATCACGTCTTTGTCCCAGGATGGCTCCGACTGCAAGGTCAGAAGCATCACACATGAGTTCAAAGTCGAGGGACCAATCAGGTGGCTGGAGAATAGGGGCCTTGGTGACAGCATTACGCAGCTGCGTGAATGCTCATATGCAATCGGGGCCCATATCGAAGGGTACGTCGGTCGATAGGAGATGAGTCGAGGGTCGAGAAATCTTGAAGAAATCTTTGATGAATCTCCTATAGAAACTGACGTGTCCCAGGAAGGAGCAGATTTGTTTGACAGAGCCAGGCACAGGTAAATCAGCAATTACATCAAGCTTAGCTCTGTCAACCTCGATACCCCTATCGGAGATGATATGTCGGAGAACAATTCCCTCGTGTACCAAAAAATGACTTTTCTCCTAGGAAAGCACGAGGTTTACATTAGTACATCTCCTAATGATACGGGTCAGGTTGGCAAGACAATCATCAAAAGATGGTCCAAAGACCGAAAAGTCATCCATGAAGACCTCGAGAAAGTCACCACCATGTTGTGAAATATTGCCAGCATACATCTCTGGAAAGTTGCTGGCGCGTTACAAAGTCCGAACAGCATCCTTCTAAATGCAAAGGTGCCGAAGGGGCAGGTAAAAGTGGCTTTCTCTTGGTCCTAGGAGTCAATTGCCACCTGGTTATATCCTGAGAATCCATCCAGGAAATAGAAAAATTTATTTCCCGCTAACTGCTCCAGGATTTGGTCAATGAAAGGTAGCGGAAAGTGATCTTTCTTAGTTGCAGCATTGAGTTTCCTATAATCTACACACACTCTCCAGGATGTAGGAGTACGTGTAGGGAAGGATTCGCCCTTGTCATTGACATGGATGGTGAGTGCCGCCTTTTTGGGCACGACGTGAATTGGACTCACCTAGGGGCTATCGCTGATCGGGTAGATTACACCCTGTTGAACGATTCACGAACCTACGCTAACGTGTTTGGTTTTGGAAAACCCGTCGTTGTAGTTCGAAAGCGAAGGATTCGAGTTCAACAAATAAAATTTATGCCGAAATTAAAATTCCGGGTCGAACACAGGGAGGCGAACGTTTGATTTAAAAACTTCGCGTTTCTTTTTATTTTGTCACGAAGAACTTCAATTTAAACTATCTAAGTATCTACAACAAATAAAAGAGAGAGAGGGAGTAAGAGAGAGAGAAAGAATACTATACATGGAAATCAAAATGAGATGTAGAATAGACAAGGAATTTATCATAAAAGAGTTCGTTCGTTACAACTAGAAAACATAAAACAATTACTCTAGAAAGCATTAAAAGAATGGAGGGAGAAATGTCCTCCTTGACGATCGCTTGGAGGACGAATAGACTACTCTAGAAAGCAGTAAATCTATACTAGAAAGCAGTAAAAAGAATAGGGAGAGAGAATCCTCCTCGACGGTCGCTTGGAGGACGAGCCGGACGGGATGACGCCTGGATGAAGGAGGACGAAGCGGGACGAAGGAGGACGAAGCAGAAGAACGGGAACGGAGCAGCACGCCGTCGTCGTCGCGGGATCCACTTCCGAAGGGGGACGAAAATTTGGACTTTATCTCGCGAGAAGCATCCCGGGTGTGGGACAAGCTTCTCTTGAGCTTTGGAGAGGTAGAGAGGAGAAGGAAGGGATGAAAATTTCGTATGGAGGGGGTCTCCTTTTATAGTTGCAAGGAGTGGGGGCAAAATGGACATTACATCTTGAAAATAATAAATAAGGGGTCTTTAGTGACGGATAAAACCGTCGCTAAAGCCCCGACGTCGCCGTCGTCGCCGCGCCCACACGCGCCCGCTCGGCTGCCCGCGCGCGTAACGCCTACGCACGTCGCTTGATTTTCAGCCGTTTGATCGCGAGATCGGACGGCTTAGATCCCGTCCGCGCCCGCTGCGTAGCGCACTGCCCGCGTGTGATCGCGCGTTACGCCCGGCGTCCAATCGCGCGTCGTCCTGATTGAGCGCGCGGAGCCGTTGGATCTTCATCTGACGCTCGTCCGCGCCCGCTCGCCCGCGCCTTCCACCCCCTCACCGCGGCTCGAACCCGCGACCTCCGCTTCGCCCGCAGCTGCGTCGCCGCTGCGCTACGCGGGCGAAATGGTCGCGCGGACGTTTTAAGCGCGAGCGACCGCAGCCATTGGATCGAGATCCAACGGCGGAGAGGAGACGGTGCGCGGTCTTCACAAGATGCATGCGGCCGATTGGGCGGCTGAGATGGTGCCACGTGGCGCCATCTTGGCCGTCCATCTTCTGGAAGTTGTAGATGGTGACACGGATGTCGGATTGACTCGATTTTTGTGTCCTTGGGCTGCGATCGTCGATCCGAATTCATCCGTGTGGTCGGATTTGCCATCTGAAGTGTGGATTTACACCATCCTGGCCCTTGATCTTCTAGGGTTCCCCGGTCTCTATCTGATGCTACGGATGCCTGATTAGGGCGATCTTGGAGTCGTTGAACTCCAATCGTCGCCCTGATCATATCCATATGGTTGGATCTTTGATCCGAGGCCCCGATAAAATATTTACCCTATCCAAGCACATAAAAGGAGACAATTAACCTCCATTTTATTCAAACTACTCTAAATGCAAGATGATGCATGTTATGCAATATTTATATTATGAAATGCAATCCTATGCTGAAGAACATGCATAAATAGACATTTTAAGTAGTGTAAATGTGTTTACATCATACCCCCATGCCTATCTTTTGCTAGTCCCTAGCAAAAACTATATGCTATTTATAAAAGAATTAGGTTAGATTATTTGGACCTGAGTTATTTTCAATCACTAAGAAATTGTCTACTTAAGAATTGCACTTTCAAAGACACAACAGTGCCCGGGTATCAGCCAAAATGCAGACCGCCTCAAGCCTCGCCTTATTCAAAGAAAAATTTCTTTTTTTTTTTTTTTTTATTTTCAAATTTTAGGGTTTAAGAGTGGCTTTCTACGGCCATTCAACTCACCCAAGATTTGATGAGAACCCTAAGTTTTAAGCATCTTATTGTGATTGTGATAGACTCGTTGACCGGCAATTAGAACGGACTTCGGATTTCTACGCCTCTAGGTGACCTCAAAAAGAATTCTGCCTAAAGGTGTATCTTTACAACCGGTAGCTTTCTCCCTACTTTTATTTTATTTTATTTTTTTTTTTTTTAACGGGGTCAACACAAGGGTGAATCCAGTGTATATCTCCCCGGTTTATTCTACTTCTCCGCTTCTTCCTAAGTGTTTTGGGAATTTTTAGTGCATTTTCTGGGCTGGGTTCTGGACAACCGGTCGATGAGCTGTTACCACCGACAACTTGCCAGCCATACTCGTGCGGCGAAGTGTGGCTTATTTCTTTTTGTTCTTTTCTCCTTTTTGATTTTTTTTTCTTTTTTCTTTTTTCTTTTTTTTTTAAGTAGGTGGCTTCCCTGGTCTAAGATTTACCTAAAGGCAGCAAAAAGAGAAAGGTCAGTGACTGGGCTCTGGACAACCTACCTATGGGCTGTTACCCACGATAACTTGCCAGCCATATCACCCTAGAAGGTTCATTAGCTACCCAATTTCCATTAAAATCGCCAAATAAGGAGTCAGTGCAAAGAAAGTATGTAGATGCTTAAGACTGAAAATTCCCTCACATCAGAGGGCAGGTTGATAAGTCGTGTACTTATCACCCAAACTTATTTACTCCAATTAAAATAAAATTCAAGTTGGCGAGAACTCGAAAAACAAATCCACATTTTAGTGGATATACGGGCTGATTAAGTCCAAAGACCTGAAGGGTCTTTGTGTTCAGAACATAATATAGTATTTCTTAAGATCGAAAATTTTCTTAAACCCAAATTCTCTTTCCTAATTTTGATTTTTTTTTTTATATAAAATAAAACAAATCTACGGAGCTGACGAATGAATTCAAAGATAAATATCCATCCCCCCATGCCTATCTAATGCAATGTCCTCATTGTATTAAAAAGACATAAAACAGAGTGGAAAAGCGTAGAAAGCACCTGAATTGCGTGGATATCGGGTCCGCTCCGAGATGAAAATGAAAAAGAACTGTATATGTGCTGAGTTTAGTGCCTTCAGCTAGGCACACTATACAAAGAAAAGAAATGAAGAATTCACATGTGCAGGTCAGAATTAGAATGAACAGAAGAATCCTCCGACCTGTCAGCAGAGGTCCACAGATGTGGACCAGATTGTGGTGCAGACCCACACCCCATAATCGAGAATATCTTAGGTTCTGGATAAAAATTACCCAAAACCTAAAATCAGAATGTAAGCGGGATCGGGCCTGCGATTTCTGAGGATGCAACCCAAGACCAAAAAGTCGGGTTACAGAAAATTGAAGCTCAAAAGGATAATCGTTGAATGTGTGCTTGAGTTGAACATCCTCGAAACAAATGTCGTAAGGGTTCTGATTTGATGGTTTCAGCTTAAAAGGAACCCTTCGACTCAATCTTCCATTTCCTCTAAAATTAACTTCCCAAATTAGAACTTCCCCGCTCCTATCCTCCTCATTAAGTGTATCAAATTCCAAGACCTCTTGTATATTCATCACCCCGTCTGGAATCTCCAAGTCTAAATGATGTGGCAGAATCAAAATTGACTTGGGTCTAATTATCTCAGAATTAGAATCATCAATAAGCTCAACAGGGTGTAACTGATAATCAGGGCATTGAATTAATTCCTCCAGAAAATGCGATTCTGGATCCGTATCGTGTGCCCTAATAAGATCAGTTTCCTTAGTTATTGGGCTATCAAATGATCTATCAGATTCCTCAGGCCAAATCGTCTCACAAAAATTGTGATTTGAAAACTCGTGTGAGACTTCGCAACTTGAATCTTCACCATCAGGATCCGTATCAATGTATGTCCCAAAATCATTTGTCACTTTGCGTTCCAAGGAGACATACGTTTCCTCGTAACCCGGCTCAGGGATTTCAGGTGAAGAAATCAAATCATCCTTAATTGGTTGTTTTAATTCAATCTGGTCAGCTTCGTAACACGTGTCCCCCCCAACAGGTGCCTGAGCGGGTTCTGTCATTGGCTTTCCTGAAGAGAGTTCATCCTGGGAATTATTCCAAGATTGAATCAAAGCAACCACGAATCTCATCCTCAATTTCGCTAATTTCCCAAGTAGAAACTCACCCGGGTTCTTATCCTTAACATCCTGGAGCCAATCCAACAAAGACTTATTTAAATCATCAATCATTTCAATCAGGGGCTCCAATCTCTCAATGCAAGGTATTGGCTGAACTTCTAAAGATTGAATGATATTCCTCAAGTTAGCCAGAACCTTATCTTGAACCTGATTAACCTGAACCAAATGAGTTGGTTCAGGGTTGGGCGGGTTTGACATCAATGTAGAGGAATTAACGAATTAAGATTCGTTATACCCATCCTGATAATAGGTCATTTCAGATTGTTCAAAAGATGGAGATGACCTAAAGGCAGTGAAATTAGAGGATGGGAAAGGATCAGTGTATCCTTCTTGATTGTAGATCGCATTAGGTTGTTCATGAAAGGAGGACGATCTATAATCGATGCCACTCTGAGAAGGATAGAATTGAGAATCAAAGTGTTCAGGGTTAGACCCTAAACACGGGGGTCCGGAATTGTATCCACAATCCGAATTATCCCAACTAACTGATGGTTGATTACAATACGAGTTGGGATAATTGTCATGTTGAGGATAATTTACAACAGGAGGGAAAGAGCGGGAATGCGTGAAATATGTGGAAGGATTCATGAGACACGGGAGGAAGAAAGGTGCCCTGCAATACAAATAATCAAACCTGTCCTTAAATGGGTTAGCCTACAGACCTACAGACTCCCAAAACCCGTCTTGAGATAAAGGAACGATTTGATCTACTTCTGTCTGTTCAATCCAACCAGTTAGAAGGAGGGACTGGGGAGAAGGTTCTTCCTTCGGCTTGCGCCTCCGGTTCCTAGTGTACCCCCCAGCCGCGATCGTTTGACTCTGCTCCCCTAGCTAGACATCAGATTGAACAGTAGAAACAGACTAATCGAAAATAATCTCGTTCTGAGTTCTGAAGAGCGAGTCCAATCCTTAAGGCCAACGTCTACTCTGTTTTATTTAGGGCTAGGTTTGAATGTGCTTTGGAATGTGATGGGCCCTTTAAATGGGTTATGCCCTTAATGATTGATTGCTTTGTGTGTGCGTGCACAACCAGTGGTTTTCAAGCAAGATTATTTTTGATGTGGTGAATTTTAAGGTTCAAATCTTGCTTAGTAGCTTTTAGGATTCAACTTTAGGTGTTTTCAATCAAGTTTCATTGGCACACCAGGTTTTGCAAGCACAGGTGAAGATATTTTCCTTTAAAGTTTAAAAAGAATGTGGAGTGCCTGGTAGATCCCTAAGAGTTGAGCCTAATTGGCAGCTACTTGATGAGTTGATTTTATTTGAAGTGGTGCGGCCCAAACAACTCAAACAACTGGCCTGATGCACCACCTAATTAGGCACACAAATGATTACCCAATCTGATTTCTACTCGATTATGTGTTTGGATGTGTGTACCGGCTCCTAAGATTGGTTTACCGGTTGAGTTAGAAAATCAGATGAGGTTGTGTACCTCTGTGAGATTTTTTTTATTTTTTATTTTTATTTTTTTTCTTTTTTTAATGTGGGGGTTGGAGTGAGTATGGATGTCAAACAACAAACAATCTAACCTTAGAGTTTATAAGAACACCTAGGTTGATTGATGTTTGAATTATTATGTGATGAAATAAAATCTAATGGGTGGGAGGTGGGGGATAACTTACAAAACCTTCCACAGCACTTTACTCCGATCTACTGCTTTTGCCTGTCTCGAAAGAGTACCTGCAATTACAATAAGAAAGGAGAAAAGTGAGGTAAATGATTTGTAAGTTACAAAATGCGAAGAGAAATCAAAGAGCGTTGCCTCCCCGGCAACGGCGCCAAAATGTTGAACGTGTTACGAAGCTACGCTAACGTGTTCGGTTTTGGAAAACCCGTCGTTGTAGTTCGAAAGCGAAGGATTCGAGTTCAACAAATAAAATTTATACCGAAATTAAAATTCTGGGTCGAACACAGGGAGGCGAACGTTTGATTTAAAAACTTCGCGTTTCTTTTTATTTTGTCACGAAGAAATTCAATTTAAACTATCTAAGTATCTACAACAAATAAAAGAGAGAGAGGGAGTAAGAGAGAGAGAAAGAATACTACACATGGAAATCAAAATGAGATGTAGAATAGACAAGGAATTTATCATAAAAGAGTTCGTTCGTTACAACTAGAAAACATAAAACAATTACTCTAGAAAGCATTAAAAGAATGGAGGGAGAAATGTCCTCCTCGACGATCGCTTGGAGGACGAATAGACTACTCTAGAAAGCAGTAAATCTATACTAGAAAGCAGTAAAAAGAATAGGGAGAGAGAATCCTCCTCGACGGTCGCTTGGAGGACAAGCCGGACGGGACGACGCCTGGATGAAGGAGGACGAAGCGGGACGAAGGAGGACGAAGCAGAAGAACGGGAACGGAGCAGCACGCCGTCGTCGTCGCGGGATCCACTTCCGAAGGGGGACGAAAATTTGGACTTTATCTCGCGAGAAGCATCCCGGGTGTGGGACAAGCTTCTCTTGAGCTTTGGAGAGGTAGAGAGGAGAAGGGATGAAAATTTCGTATGGAGGGGGTCTCCTTTTATAGTTGCAAGGAGTGGGGGCAAAATGGACATTACATCTTCAAAATAATAAATAAGGGGTCTTTAGTGACGGATAAAACCGTCGCTAAAGCCCCTACGTCGCCGTCGTCGCCGCGCCCACGCGCGCCCGCTCAGCTGCCCGCGCGCGTAACGCCTACGCACGTCGCTTGATTTTCAGCCGTCCGATCGCGAGATCGGACGGCTTAGATCGCGTCCGCGCCCGCTGCGTAGCGCACTGCCCGCGTGTGATCGCACGTTACGCCCGGCGTCCAATCGCGCGTCGTCCTGATTGAGCGCGCGCAGCTGTTGGATCTTCATCTGACGCTCGTCCGCGCCCGCTCGCCCGTGCCTTCCACCCCCTCACCGCGGCTCGAACCCGCGACCTCCGCTTCGCCCGCAGCTGCGTCGCCGCTGCGCTACGCGGGCGAAATGGTCGCGCGGACGCTTTTAAGCGCGAGCGACCGCAGCCGTTGGATCGAGATCCAACGGCGGAGAGGAGACGGTGCGCGGTCTTCACAAGATGCATGCGGCCGATTGGGCGGCTGACATGGCGCCACGTGGCGCCATCTTGGCCGTCCATCTTCTGGAAGTTGTAGATGGTGCCACGGATGTCGGATTAACTCGATTTTTGTGTCCTTGGGCTGCGATCGTTGATCCGAATTCATCCGTGTGGTCGGATTTGCCATCTGAAGTGCGGATTTACACCATCCTGGCCCTTGATCTTCTAGGGTTCCCCGGTCTCTATCTGATGCTACGGATGCCTGATTAGGGCGATCTTGGAGTCGTTGAACTCCAATCGTCGCCCTGATCATATCCATACGGTTGGATCTTTGATCCGAGGCCCCGATAAAATATTTACCCTATCCAAGCACATAAAAGGAGATAATTAACCTCCATTTTATTCAAACTACTCTAAATGCAAGATGATGCATGTTATGCAATATTTATATTATGAAATGCAATCCTATGCTTAAGAACATGCATAAATAGACATTTTAAGTAGTGTAAATGTGTTTACATCACACCCACATCCAGCCACTTAATAATTTCTTTCTTAACGGCCTCCCACATGTTAGGGTTGAGAACGTCGCTGCATCTCGCGGGAAGGTCGAGCCTCCTCCTCCGTATATATACGGTGAGTGCAGTAGGAGGGGCTAATGCCAGTTAAGTCTGATAAAGACCATCCAATGGCTACCTTGTGTTCCAAAAGGATCTTTGTTAGTTTGCACTCTTGCTCCCTGGTCAATTTTGAACTAATGATTACGGGGAGTGTTTCATTTGGTCCCAGGAAAACATACCTAAGTGTACTAGGCAGCTCTTTCAGCTTAGGAGTGGATGGTGAAAGATCTGGCATTTCTTGGGACGAGAGTGTCCTAGGCGGATTGGAAAACAAATCAGGAGGAAGAAGTTGTCCCTCAGATAGGTCAAGAAGAGGGGCTTCTTGGATAGATGGATCCAAAAAGGAATAGCCCTAGTAAGTAGTATATGGGCTCAATGTCCTAGTGTGGAGTTGCAACTCCACCTAATTTGGCGGGAAAGAAAGGGCAATCCAGTCTCCAAGAGTGTGGACCGGTGGTGAGTAGCCCGGATATGACTCAGACCACGAGGTATGGGAAGCAGAGAAAACCTTGTCAGAAGTCTGGTCAGGAGAAGGTACGGGAATAGGGAGGGATGGGGGAACATCACAATATGTGTCGGTCAGGCAATCATCAGTGTTTAAAGGCAGTCTGCAATAGTCAGCATAGGTCCCAATTAGTCCGATACACGCACTGACGGCCATGTCCTCGTCAGACGTGTCATCCTCGATGCAATCACAATCAAAGTTCTTGGCTGCCTTGAAGATGTTAAGCTTGAGCTTCTCAGATCCAACGGCAATCTCAATGTAGCTTGACTCGCAGTCGATATGGGCATGGGTTATGGCCAAGAAAGGTCGACCAAGGATGAGCAGACAATCAGAAAGTGAGCTAGGAACTTCCATATCTAAAACAAGAAAGTCAACAGGAAAACAGAGACTATTGACCCTAACCACCACATCTTCCACCACACCATTAGGAACTTTGACAGAACGATCTGCCAACTGTAACGTGACAGGGGTGGGTTTCAGATTTCCCAAGGAAAATTTTTCGAGCATGATGGTTGGTATAAGGTTGATGGAAGATCCTAGATCAAGTAGGGCACGGTTAAAATTGCAGCATTGGATGCTACAGGAAATAAGCGGTTTGCCCGGATCTTTCTGCTTCGGTGGTAGATTTGATAGTATAGCACAACTCGCATGAGGCGAGAGAACCACCAGATTCTTAATTTTCTTTCACTGTCGCCTGGGTGTTGTGTAGTCTTTGAAAAATCGGGCGACAGTAGGTATGTGGTCGATAGCCTCTAGCAGGGGTACCTTGATTTCAACATCCCTCAATAAATTACGCAGGTTATCAAAGGCTTCTGTATCCTTCTTCTTGCCTTTTGACTCCCTCAGTAGAGCCTCAGGGAATGGGACTGATTCTGGCACCAATTTGGGTGTATCGTCCTCTCGCGAATGTGGTACTCATCCTGAATGAGAGGGCGATGAAGAAGACGGGCCAAGATTAGGTCGAGGCAGATTGACGGTTTGCTTACCGCTGCTCGTAGTGATTTCATTGGACAATGCGGGTCCAGTGGGATCATAAGGCGGAGGAGGGTTCTCAATAGGGACATAAGAGTGAGGTGTTGTAGCGGGATTAGCCTGAAATCCCAGTGGAATGCTCGGAGCTTGCAGAATCTGATGAACCTGCCCCTAAGAAGGTCGTACCTGTGGTTGAGGACCATGGGGTATGAAATTTCGCGGGTTGGGAACAGGTTGGGCTCGAAGAGTGCCCTGAGATAAGTCACCATGCGTAGTTGACTGATCTCAGCATTTTGCTACGCTAATTGGTGCTGAAGAGAGGTCATGTTCTCTTCATGGCACTTTGACATTTCCGTCATCATTCGCATCAATTTGTCAAGAGGACTTGATGCGTGTTCTGTTTGCGGTACACAAGGACCCGATGGCTGATTCACCATAGGATTAGACTGGGCCCTTGGAATGACGGGTGCGGACGGTCGCATTGGTCCACCCGCGGGGTTTTGGCACTGCGAGTTGCTAGACCATGCGAAGTTCGGATGATTTCGCCACCCTGGGTTATAAGTGGTAGAGAATGGGTTGTTCCCCAGGGCGCAAGCATCTTCTATGCCAGAAGGCGCATCCGCATGTAAATATGCTTCCGAGCACACGGAGGCTTGGTCCTCCGTGTGAAATACTGGCTTGCAGAAGCCAGATCCACATGACTTACCGAATCGCTCTGTGCGACGCTCGGTAAGGAAGGTCTTACGGGGTTTCACAGGATAAGCCTGGTGTTGGAAGAATTGGGATTGTGACGAAGTGGTGAGGTGGGGGTGTTTGCCATAGAATGGGTGGGGTTAGCTAGAAGCTCATCCAGCTACTTGTGCATGATGAAGACTTCATCCAATTTCTGTGCGATAAGGCTGTGATCTGTAGAAGAATGGGAGGGTCCCGTGTCAACTTCGTGGACATTACGGGGCAGGCTGGTACGATTAAAGGCGACAATGGAAGCATTGTTCATTGAGTTTTCGCTCATATTTTCAAATAATTCGAATGCTCCATTCTCGTCTTTATTCATGAAATTCCCTCCGCAGGAAGCGTCTGCAATCTGCTTCAAAGTCTCATTTAGCCGATAGTATAAAATTTGGGCTATATGCCACTTAGGTAGACCATGGTGCGGACATTTCTTGAGGAGGTCATTATATCTCTCCCATGCCTCACAAAACTGTTCGCCGTTTTGTTGCGTAAAGGAAGTGATAGCATGGCGAAGCGCATTGGTTCACCCGATTGGGAAGAACTTCTTGAGAAACGTTGTTCACATCTCTTCCCAAGAGTTGATGGTTCTCCCAAGGGTGCGTAACCACTGCGACGCTTTATCCCACAATGAAAACGGGAACATTTTCATGAGGACTATTGGTAACCCGATATTTCTCAGTTTAACTATTTCAGCCAATCGGGTTAGGTCTTCCAAGTGGAGGAAAGGATCTTCACTTGCAAGACCATGGAAGTGAAAATTTATCAGGCCAATTACATTAGGTTTCAATTCAAAGTCGTCCCCGCCCATGAGGACTCGAATTTGTCCTATGGTCTCTGTAGCAGCGAGATTCTGATAGGAGCTAAGAGACCTAGGCTCCTCCCGTTTGGGAGGGTTCTGCATTTCCTCCAATGTTTCCCTAATGGCTTCAATTTGTTCATTATACATTTCCATTTAGGCTTGGAGGTGGGTTATGGGATCCAAGGCTCCACCACTTGGTGGGTTTTGAGGGCAGTTTCCTCCCTCGGGATTTGGGGGTGGGCGTGCAGCCATGTTTGTGGAGGAGGAGGATGATTCAGCTTCTTTTCTAAAATTATCAAACAATTAACATAGTTCAGGGTTTTGTGACCTCCTCCCAAACATGCACTACCGCAGGAAGAATTGGGGGGATAAGAAGGGAAAAGGAGATGAGAGAAATGATGCCGCAAAGGTACACTTGATGACAAATCAATACAATCAAATTCCTAACCTCTACAGTGTGCCATTAGACCTAAGGATCTAAGTTACCTACTATCACGACCTACGAAACCGAATGCGAGCACCGCGGAACCATCGGGCTAGATTGAAAGGCCATTTGCCCCAGTCTTAGACACCCGATAGCATGTGGGAACCCTCACCAGCATGTAGGCACTACACATAGGTAGTTAGACCTCCAATCCTTAATAAGGGTCAAGTTGCTACTAGTTTTAGTTAGAGGCTTAGGATCAAGTGCTTCTGGAATGTGAAGGGCACTGTTTATGGGTAATGCCCAAGTGGTTGATTTTATAAAGTGTGTAAACCAAGCATGCAACAGGGAAATCTCCCTCAATTGAAATTTAAATTGGTGAATGGCTTTTAGAGTTTCAGCCTTAAGTAGTATGGATTTTAGGATTTCGCTGAATTACCAATTCAACCAATCTCTGGGTTTTGAGAGAATACAATTTTTTTTCTAAGCCCAACAAACCCTTCTTCAATGTCAGTTGGTTAATGCATGCTAAAATGCAATGGGCTTCCCTAGATGGAGATTTCTATGTGTGGATGCACGAGTCAATTTTAGATTAGAGTGAAAGGTAGCGAAAGCACTTCAATTCAAGTGCTCCCAATCACCAAAATGATTTTCCACACACAAGGCTCAACAACAAGACAAAGAAAATCAAATTGTTGAGGTTAAAGTATTCGGGATCAAATCTTAGGCACTTGAAAGGTCGTGGTGGGGTTGGAATCAACTCAATTCCAAGTCTCCCCACCAAAAAGGTGATCCCGAATTGCAAATAAATGAGGCAAAGAGGGATGGCAATCAATCTATTTATATTTGCCTCAAAGAATACTTCACACGGTGAAAGATTCAAGAATCAAGATTCTAGGATCTTCGCTATGCAAAGTTTGGTGGGAAATCCTGGGGCGGTGGGAGTGGTGGCAAACAATCAAGCAAGTGATTTTTAATCCGCTTGCCAAAAGAGATCCTAAGAAGTGTTTTTTTTTTTTTTAGTTTTTTTTATTAAGGTGACAAGTTGACCTAGGGTGCTAAGGAAGAGAGACCTACCTGTTCAGCAACATGGGCAAAGCTCCAGAGCGGTGCCGGCGACTTCACGCTCTAGTTCCCGCCTTGGATCTGCCCATGTCTCCGACTTCGTCTGCCTGCCTTCTCCTTGCAACTGGTTCACCTGCACACCAACAAATAGAAGCACCCGTGAAGAGAAGGGTGTGAGAAGAGAAAAATTAAAGGAATGGAGTAGAAACTTACCTGAATGCGCACTTCCCCAGCAATGGCACTAGAAAAAGTGTGGTCGGGCTCGGATAGGCGGTGTTAATATGGTGATTTAATCATTGAAATGAGTATAGTGGTTAACAAAATTTTTAACCTAGCCTACCTGATTTTATCTTGGTCACTTTTAGGCCGAGGGTCGAACTCAGGGAAGTGGGATTAGAGGTGAACAAGTTTCTACACCTTTCCTACAACGAATCTCTTCCGTACGTTTATTATGTTTTTGGTGTTTTTCTATTTAAGGTTTTTTTTTCTGATAATTTTTGTCCTTGAGGTACAACCTCAAAATCAGGTCCTTGGCTTAGATCCAAATTGTTCTTGGCTTTGAGCCAAATTAGGGTTACAAAACTGGTCTTGCTATTCGCAAGACCGAGTACCTGCAAGACAAAGATTATCTTTTCCCTTTTACTATTTTTTTTATCTTTTTAATGGTAGGAAAGAGATAGAAATAAGATAAATATAGTATATATATATATAGATATATATATATTATGTATATATATAGGGGTGGGGATGAAGGTGGAAGTGGCGTGTAGCACGATGTCGAGTTGATCGTCGTCTAGGAAGACGCAACCAACAGGACGAAGTGCCGTGTGGAATGTAGGATGGATGGGTGGAAGGTGTGTGCAGAGACGCTTTCTGTACTCGTGTATTGGGGAATATCAGCAACTGGTGCAGATACTCCCGTGATAAAACTTGGGGTAGGTGATATGAATATATACATATATGTATATATATAAATATATATTTATATGTATATATATAGATATGGTTATAATTATATAGGTGTATATGTAGTTGAATATCTATATATATATAGATATGTATATGTATATATATATATAGATGTGTAAATATATATATAGATAGATGTATGTGTATATATATATATATATATATTTATAATTAGATATATATGTATGTATATATAACTATATAGATATAGATACATATATATATATAGTAATATATGTACATAGATATATATATATATATGTATATATTTATATAGATATATTAGTATAAGTATCTATGTATATAGATATATAAAGATATATATATATGTATTTATATCTATAGATATATCTTTATATATGTATGTATATTTGTATATATATATATGTATAAATATATGTGTATATATATGTATATATACTTATACTTAGTTGTATAGGTAACAATATATGTATAGATATATGTATATATATATATATATATATATACGTATATAAATATATATATATTTATAAATATATATATATATAAGTATATAGTCGTGTACAAGTGAGTAAGTGTGTGTGTGTGTGTGTATGTGTCTGTGGGAGGGAGTGAGAGAGTGGCTATGAGAGAGAGAGAGAGAGCGTCTGAAGAGGGTGTGGGCGTTTAAGCCGTCTGGAGGCTGTGCCCATAGTCTGATGGCCCACACGTAGGAGCAGGCGGGTAGGCACGTGAAGATGCACACGCACGCTAGAGGGAGCGGGCGCGAGGGAGACTGCAGCGCAGCGCAATGCGTGACGCAGTGCAGCGCACTGCACGTTGAGGGGAACGCGGGTGAAGAAGCGGGCACTAGGAGAGACGCGGGTGTAGGTGCTGGAGAAGGTGCGGGGAGAGACACGGGAGTGGGCTGGAGGCGGTTGCGGCGTAGAGAGAGAGTGTGCGGTGATTGGATAAGTGAGAAACTTTCCAGTCACTGCACTGTAGCTACAGTGTCGTGCTCTCTAGCGTGAACAGTAGCTACAGTGCGTGCTCGGCTCGGGCAACCGGCTGCGCCCGGTTCAGTGTGCGGGCACTGTGGAGCGGGCTGGCATGCGGAAGGAGCTGCGCCGGCTGTTGGTGTGCATGGTGGCCTGCACGCGGGCGAGAGGCTGCTGCACCGTGCTGCTGCTTCGGTTGAGCTTCAAAGCTCTACTTTGTGGCAATGGCGGAAGAATGTTGAGCGGGTGAAATAGCGAAGTGAACCACCACGCCCACCGGCTCTTGGATGAGCTGGGCGGTGGTGGGATTCACAATGGTGGTTGTCGACCACTGTGAGCTGCTCCTACCCGCAGCGTGTCTCCTCAGGAGGAGGAGATGCTACATACGGAAGGGAGAGGGGAGGAGATGGCCTGGAGAGAGAAGGCTGTTGTATGTGTTCTGTGGACCAGGCTACCCACAAGGAAGATGGCTGTGCCCTTTTTAAAGAGGAATGAGGCATTCACAGCCATGCCCTGGGCTTCATGCATGGCTAAGCATGTGGCTGGCAAGGAGTGGCACGAAGAAGAAGCAGCCATGCCCTGTAGCCGCATGGAGAAGAAGAATTTCAAAGCCAAATAAAAATAAAGATGGTGATTTTGCGAGGCAGCACTTGAAGAATACGTTAATTACAAGGCCAATTTATTCACTCTCCTCCCCTCTCAAATAAATGCATGCATGCATTTATTTTTACAAATGCGACTATGGCTACCTAATATGCAATGGCAATGCTAGGAAATAACACAAGATGACACTTTTATTGGTGTATTTTTGCTGTGCAATCAAAGAGCATTGGGAATCCTCCTGCTGTAATTTGCAGAGGAAGGCATGTAGTAGAGGTGTTGGTGCACGGAGGAGGTGTGGTTGTGGCTCGTAGAGGTGGAGTTGGGGGCACGATCGCAGTGGTGGATGGGTGCACGGTGAAGGTTGAGAGAGGAAGGCCGATTCCTCTCTGGAAGGCGATGATCCTCTCCACCTCTTGTTTCTTGTTATATATAGAGAGAATCTGACTCATTATTTCATGCGACAAAAAGGGAGAGATTGAAAGAATAAGGAGAATTGGGAAGGTCTTAATGAGACAATTCCCTTGTTTCCTTTTCTCTTCTTTCTTTCTTTTTGTTTTTTTTTTTAACAGACTTCGAAACATGGATTTTTTTATGAAAAATAATTTCCCTTTAGAAAAGGGAAATCCTTCAAACATAGAAAGTAGATAATTTTTTTTTTCTTCAATTTGACAAATCAACTAGCATTCCATTGTGAGAAGGATTCCTAACAAAATTATGTAATGCATGAAATGATGATTTTTTCTCTTACATAATGTTGTTAATATAAAGTATATTCTAAATTCATTTCCTATTTCACTAACCATGTACTTAGGCTCTAATTTTGTCCACTAAAGTGGACCTATCAAATGCCCCCATACCTAAGTTTTGCTAGTCCCGAGCAAAATCATACAAAACAGACCAGGTCTCCAAGCCAGATTTTACCGCCAGGATGCCTTATCATACCACACTCTAGAAATTAGATTGAAATACCAACTATAGGCCTAAAGGTACCCAAGTACCAGCCAAGCTACGGACCTAACCAGCCTCAGCCTTGGGCCCACTGTAAAGGTTTCTAAGGCCTGCAAAAACTACCCAGAGGTTTGTTAACTCCAATTGTCAAAGCACCTGTGCATATGTGCAGCAAGGCTAAGTTCAGTTTACCAGTGCATTTTTAGTAAGAGAGAGAGGGAGAAATATTATTTCGAGAGTTTCTTTCTTCTTTTTTTTAAACTTCCCTAGACTCAACATTGGATTGGCCCTAAACATGATCTGTATCAGATTCCTTGTCCCCACCATCAATCCTCGTAGGGTCCCTAGCAATCAATACTTCGGGATAGGACTACCCATGGCAACCCCCAGAACCCTGGCTCTTGACACTTCAAGACAATGCCGCCCATGGCGTTCTGTAGCTAAATTCATACCTTGGCAATCGACATTTCGGGATAATGCCGCCCACGGCATCTAAACTAGCACAAGATGCTTCCGTTCCCCCGGTAGGATATTTACATATCCTAAGAGACAAGCATCGAGGAGATGATATGTTATAATTCATCTTCAAGGGGCTTATTTTGCATTCCTCCTCTCTGCGTTGAGAACTCATCCAATCAACTTGTGTCTTCGAGCTGCTCCTAAGTCAACTTTTCGGGAAAACATTTTCAGAATACACTTTTTTGGCATTATTCTTTGTTATGCACACTGAACCAGATCAGTGTGTGATTTTTGGGTGCTTAGGTTACCAAGTCCCGCAAACCAAAGGGCAGGCAATGAGGCCAAATACTCCTTAAGCCTTAGACTTAATACATCATCCTCGCAACTCCCTTAACCTCTTAAGGAATAGTCTAGATCTTAACAAGTACATGAGTGTTTAAACCCTAAAACTGACCCAGGAGGCCTAAAGTCGGTATCCCTCACTTATCTCCTCTTTAGCAATTTAGGACTTAATTCATCATTTGATCCAGCCTAAAATTTAGGTGACTCCTTCATAATCACATGCTGGGACTAACACGATTCTTCCTTGCCTGTCTTTTTCTTTTTTTCCTTTTTCTTTCTTTTTTTCTTTTTTTTTTAAGCGAAACTAAAGTCCTAATTATGGATGCAGAATATGTATAAATGCTATAAACATCCTCAGGTTATACCCCCCATGCCTAGATCTGAAAATGTCTGCATTGGAAAGTAAAAGCAAAGAAAGATAGAACCTGAGGTAGAGAGCAGTTGGAGCTAAGGCTCCTCCAATCTGTAAGTGTCCAATACCTAGCATCAGATAGTGTAACATATGGTTTCAAGCACTGTCCATTTACCTTGAATGTCTGACCAAATGAGGGATTCTGGATCTCAACTGCACCATGCAGGAACATCTGTGTGACAGTGTATGGCCCATCCCAATGAAACTTCAGTTTCCCAGGGAAAAGCTTGAGTCTAGAGTTGAAAAGCCAGACCTATTGGTGGGCTCAAAGGTTTTGCAGAGGATGTGTTTATTGTGAAAGACCTTAGTGCACTCTTTATAAGCTTGAGCAGTGTCATAGGCCTCATTCCTCAATTCTTCAAGCTCGGTCAGTTCTAATAAGCATGCTTTGCCTGCGTTCTCAAGATCCATGTTGACATTTTTAATAGCCCAATAAGCTCTATGCTCAATCTCAATAGTCAAATGGCAAGTTTTGCCATATACTATATGGAAGGGAGACATACCCAAGGGGGTCTTATAAGCATCTCTGTAAGCCCATAGAGAGTCATCAAGTTTCTGCGACCAATCTTTCATGTCGGGTCTTACAGTTTTTTCCAGAATTCGTTTGATCTCCCTATTTGACACTTTAACCTGTCTACTCGTCTGCGGATGATACAAGGTGGCCACCTTGTGGGTGACACCAAGACTTTTGAGGAGACAAGGAAAGTGTGCATCCTGAAATGAGGACCCCCATCACTAATGATATTCCTCGGGCAGCCAAATCGGGAAATAATTGTTGGTGCTAGAGCACCACAATCATTTGTTTTGATGATAACAAAACACGTGTCATTTAACATTTGCACTTGGAGTCTTAGATTTCAGGTCAATTGCAAATGGAGACGTTATTAGACGGAGTTCGAGCTCGCATCCAGGATGGATTGGAGGAGCTTGATGGAGAACAGAGGAGATTCGCGAGGAGCGATAGATTGAAGATGGAAGGACAAGAAGAATAAGATAGAATTCTGTTTATTTCTTTCATGTACCTTTGTCTTTATTTCCTTGCTCTTTTTGTTCCTTAGAACATCATGTTAAAGAGCCTCAAAATACCCTAACAATAGTCCCAGGAACACCTGCACAACCCTAGGATACTTAGGTTTTCAGTAAAAAACTTAGAAAACCAATATAGGGTTCAAATGGCCTTTTCAGACTTCT
Organism: Thalassia testudinum; assembly: GCA_037157565.1. Lineage (NCBI taxonomy): Eukaryota > Viridiplantae > Streptophyta > Magnoliopsida > Alismatales > Hydrocharitaceae > Thalassia > Thalassia testudinum. Next base: position 84,595,569 of record JAZHRO010000056.1, on the reverse strand, counting down.
AATCACAAAATTAGACATCTGATAATGAGTTTTAAGACGTCTGACTATTGATTCAGACATCCGATAACAATTAAGCTGGACTTAGCTAGTTCTGTCTACTGAAATCGGACGTCTAGACCTTAGTCCAGACGTCTGATGATTTTTCCAGACGTCCAATTAGTGGATCGTTGGCTGGCTTTGCAAACAATGATGATATGACCATTAGAGCCTTATCAGATGTCCTTAAGGCTTTCCAGACGTCTGATAAATGACCGTTTTGCCTCAACTGACCCAAATCGTTGCTCAGAGATTTTCTAGCCGTTGCAACTCTTGGAAATCTATTCCCGCAGAAAAGTAGGTTTCCAGACGTCCAGACATGGTGCAAGACGTCCTGTATGTCGTCTGATGGACTTGCACTAGAACCCTATTTAGATCTGATTCAAGTCAGGAAGAAACTCGCCTAAAATCAGACGTCTGATTTTGTTCCCAGACATCTTAAATTGGTTTTCCAGACATCCGGTGCCAGGATTAGACATATGATAACCCTGTTAGTGCAATAATTATTCCTGATTTCGGCCTGATTCTCTTGGGCTTTGCTCCCAACGGCTAAGGAAGCTTTCTAAAGCCTTCCAAAGCCTTCCTAAGGCCTCTATAAATAGAGAGGAACCTCTTGCACACAAACGCACACCTACACACACCAAGACACACCCAAGCAACTTACTTTCTACTCTTTTGTGTCCAAGGAAAGCTCTTGCTCTCCAAGCTCAAGTTCTTCATCTTGAGAGCATCAAGCCTTTGCGCATCCGCTCTCCCACCGTAGTTCACGAGAGCGACGTTGCGCCGTTGTGTAGCCCACGCACCCGCGTCATTTATTCGACGCACTTCCATCAAAGGGGAGTTTCCTAATTCCTATAGAAGCTAGGTTTAAATCTTTGTTGGCTCTATAGGATTATATTTGTTATTTTACTTTGTTATTTGTAAGCGAATTTCCGTCTCCTTCGTGGGACAAAATCCTTCTCGTGAAGAGAAGGGGTTTGAGGTATGCTACCCTCGTATAAAGTTGCGTGGTTGTAATTGAGGTTGAATCACCCTCGTTTAAGTGATTCGTTTAGTGGATTTGATCAACTTGGTTGTTCGGGAAATCCTAACTCGAGAGGGTTAGGTGGTGGTTTTCACCTGGTTTGGGTTTCCACCTAAAAATAATTTTGTATCTTGTGTGATTGTTTATTTTGTGAGATTGGTATCTTTTCAATTCAGCATTTTTTACGTCACGCTGATCTCACCCCTTCCAAGTAGGGAATTACAATTGGTATCAGAGCAGGTTCTTGCTTATCGGAGTAACACCCAGCAAGAAGATCATGGAGGGGAGCAGTTCCGCAATCCGAATCTCCGAGGGGTAGTCCATGTCCTATCCGCCATTCTTCGATGGGAGCAACTACCCCTACTGGAAGTTGCGGATGAAGACTTGGCTTCAAGCCAATGACTTCACGATTTGGGCTAGGTGTGAGACGCCATTTGAGATCCCAGAGAAACTCGTGGGAGGCTACTCACAACAACAAATTCGTGAGCTCTCTTTGAATGCAAAGACCATGAACGCTCTTTACTGCATGCTCAGCCCGAAGGAGTTCAACAGAATCTCGCAATGCGCCACCGCATACGAGATTTGGCACACACTTGAGGTAACTCACGAAGGTACCTCTAAGGTAAAAACTTCTAAAATAAATTTACTTTCTCAAGAATTTGAATCTTTTTCTATGAAGCCTAACGAATTTTTAAGTGAGATGAACACTAGGTTCACTCTCATTGTAAATAATTTGAAAGCTTTAGGGAAGACTTTCATCAAGGGGGAGCTTCAAGGGAAACTTCTTCGTTCCGTTGGACCAGAGTGGGAACAGAAAGGCAACACCATCGAGGAGGCAAACGAAGTGGAGGAGCTCAACATGGAAGATCTCCTAGGCAATCTAATGGCCTACGAGACAAAGTTGAAGCAGAAGAAGAAGGATACACCGGAGCCAAAACCGAAGAAGACTCTCCTTCAAAGCCGCGTTGGATAGAGAGGTAAGTTCCGACAACGAAAACTTCAGAATTTTACTTAAGAAATTTTCCAAGTTTTGTAGGGAATCAGAGAAAGAGAGAAAGGAGAAGGAAAGTCCGAGACATTGCTATCACTACAACGAGAAAGGGCACCTACAACTAGAGTGCCCTCTTCTCAAAAAGGATAAGAAGGAAAAGGAGAAGAAATCTAAGAAGAAGGTGTTCCGAGACACTTGGGACGATTCGAGCTCGGAGGAAGAGGAAGAAGAAAAGTCTATTGAAGAAGAAATCGCTTGCTTTGGTTTCATGCCCAGAGGAAGTGATAGCGACAGCGAAAGCGGAAGCGACTCAGACAATGAGGTAAATTCTGATTTACAAGAAGCTTTTAATGAACTATTTGATGTTAGTAAATCATTAAGAATAGAAAATAAAAACATTAAAAAGAATCTTAGTTTTCTTAAAAATGAAAATGATAGGTTAGAAAAATAACTTAAGGATATAGAAACTAGTCCTAAGGATAATAACATGTTATTAGAAAATAAAAATTTAATCAATGAAAATACTAAATTGATTGAAGAAAATAATAGTTTAAAGTTAGAAATCTCTGATTTAAAGACTAAGATGCATACTATAGAAAAAGAAATCGCATGTCTTAGGGAAAACTCTAACAAATTAATCAACAAAGTAGATAATTTTTATAGCCCTAAGGTTGAGAAAGGATCTTCGTCAAGGAGACCTGCTAACAGATCCAGATCCAAGCCTACTTGGATACCGAAGAAAGAATTGGAATCTTGTTTTGTAGGTTTCAGGGATAACTACAACTTGAAGGACTGGACTTACAAGCTCAAGGCTAGTCAACTCGAGTTGGGAGAACCAAGGAGTAGACTAAGGAGGAGAACAAGAAGACCGACGAGATGGCAAGCAAAAGATGGACCCGCCGCACATTGACCACCAGACTGGAGACCGGCGCCAATGCCCGGGCCTCCAAGCTACGGATGGGAGCTCCATCCGATGTGGCATCCACCACCACCATTTAGGCCATTTTATTGGCCATAGGTGAGGTAAAAATTCTTTACCCTATCTTTTTATCATAAGCATTTAGATAATGGGAGTTAAAAAATTTATGAGCTAATTGTCAATTTTTAAGGGGGAGATGTAAGTTAGCTAAATTTGCTTTAATAAGGGGGAGAAAAATAATAGCTATCTTGTTGTTACAAAAAGGGGGAGGACATTACTTTTGTTAAAAGAAATTCATAGAAGAGCATGTTTTAAGGGGGAGTTATAGGAAATTTAAAATCAATCAAACCTTTTTGATAATGTCAAAAAGGGGGAGGATTTTTTGCATTATTATTTATGACTTTGTCATCATCAAAAAGGGGGAGATTGTTGGTGCTAGAGCACCACGATCATTTGTTTTGATGATAACAAAACACGTGTCATTTAACATTTGCACTTGGAGTCTTAGATTTCAGGTCAATCGCAAATGGAGACATGATTAGATGGAGTTCGAGCTCGCATCCAGGATGGATTGGAGGAGCTTGATGGAGAATAGAGGTGATTCATGAGGAGCGATAGACTGAAGATGGAAGGACAAGAAGAATAGGATAGAATTCTGTTTATTTCTTTCATGTACTTTTGTCTTTATTTCCTTGCTCTTTTTGTTTCTTAGAACAACATGTTAAAGAGCCTCAAAGTACCCTAACAGTAGTCCTAGGAACACTTGCACAACCCTAGGATACTTAAATTTTCTGTAAAAAACTTAGAAAACCAATATAGGGTTAAACGGCCTTTTCAGACGTCTATTCCCAAAATCAGATGTCCGATAATGAGTTTTAAGACATCTGACTGTTGATTCAGATGTCCGATAACAATTAGGCTGGACTTAGCTAGTTCTGTCAGCTGAAATCAGACGTCCAGACCTTAGTCCAGACGTCTGATGATTTTGCCAGACGTCCAATTAGTGGACCGTTGGCTGACTTTACAAACAATGATGATATGACCGTTAGAGCCTTATCAGACGTCCATAAGGCTTTCCAGACATCTGATAAATGACTGTTTTGCCTCGGCTGACCCAAAATCTCTTCTCAGAGATTTTCTAGCCGTTGCAACTCTTGGAAATCCATTCCCATAGAAAAGTAGGTTTCTAGACGTCCAGACATGGTGCAAGACGTCCTGTATGTCATCTGATGGACTTGCACTAGAACCCTATTTAGATATGATTCAAGTCAGGAAGAAACCCGCCTAAAATCAGATGTCTGACTTTTTTCCCAGACGTCTTAAATTGATTTTCCAGATGTCCGATGCCAGGATCAGACATCTGATAACCCTGTCAGTGCAATCATTGTTCCTGATTTCTGCCTGATTCTCTTGGGCTTTGCTTACAACGGCTATGGAAGCCTTCCAAAGCCTTCCTAAGGCCTCTATAAATAGAGAGGAACCTCTTGCACACAAACACACACCTACACACACAAAGACACACCCAAGCAACATACTTTCTACTCTTTTGTGTCCAAGAAAAGCTCTTGCTCTCCAAGCTCAAGTTCTTCATCTTGAGAGCATCAAGCCTTTGCACATCTGCTCTCCTGCCGTAGTTCACGGGAGCGACATTGTGCCGTCGTGTAGCCCACGCACCCGCGTCATCGATTCGACGCACTTCCATCAAAGGGGAGTTTCCTAATTCCTATAGAAGCTAGGTTTAAATCTTTGTTGGCTCTATAGGATTATATTTGTTATTTTACTTTGTTATTTGGTTGGGTATTCGTTTTGCGAATTCCCGTCTCCTTCGTGGGAAAAAATCCTTCTCGTGAAGAGAAGGGGTTTGAGGTACGCTACCCTCGTATAAAGTAGCATGGTTGTAATTGAGGTTGAATCACCCTAGTTTAAGTGATTCGTTTAGTGGATTTGATCAACTTGGTTGATCTGAAAATCCTAACTCGAGAGGGTTAGGTGGTAGTTTTCACCCAGTTTGGGTTTCCACCTAAAAATCATTGTGTACCTTGTGTGATTGTTTATTTTGTGAGATTGGTATCTTTTCAATTCTGTATTTTTTACGTTACGCTGATCTCACCCCCTCTAAGTAGGGAATTACAATAATATTGGCCTTAACGAAAGTTAGGACCATGGAGTGATCGTTGGTCCTTGTCAAAATAGCCTCTATCCACTTTGACACATAATCAACTGCCACGAGGATACATTCAAAGCCATGAGATGATGGGAAAGGTCCCATGAAATCTATTCCCCAGACATCTTATATCTTGACCTGAAGAATAGGTTGTTGGGCCATCTCATCTTTCTTTCCAATAGTTCTAGTTTGTTGACAATGAAGACAAGCCTTCACAAAGGTGTGTGTGTCTTTGAAAAGTGAAGGCCACCAGAAACCAAACTAGAGTACCTTATATGCAGTTTTCTTTACACTAAAGTGTCCTCCATAGTGTAGTGTGTGGTAGAAATTTAAGAAACTTTGTTGTTCCTCTTCTGGGACACACCTACATAAGACTTGATCACGACCTATTCTAAAGAGCTCAGGGTCCTCCCAGTGATAATACTTGGTACTAGCAAGAAATCTATCTCGCTTATGCTTATTCCACGTATTGGGGGTTTTTCTAGAGACCAAGTAGTTGACAACATCAGCATACTAGGGTGTCGATGGTTGTCCTGGCATTACCATTTTGTCAGGAAAGGTGTGATGAATGTCTCCTGATGGGGTTGAAGCCTCAACTGGGATCCTAGATAAATGATCTGCAATTACATTTTTGACCCCTTTCTTGTCACAGATAGCAAGGCTGAACTCTTGTAATAATAGAATCCAATGAATCAACCTAGGTTTGGTGTCCTTCTTAGCGAGCAAGTGCTTTTAGGCTGAGTGATCAGTATAAACCACAACTTTGGATCCCAGAAGATAAGACCTAAACTTCTCCAAAGCAAATACTACAGCAAGAAGTTCTTTTTCTGTCATAGTGTAGTTTTGTTGTGGATCCATAAGAGTCCTGCTCTCATAGTATAGCACATGAGGATTCTTATTAACCCATTGACCAAGGACCGCACCCACAGCAAAATCAGAGGCATCACACATTAACTCAAATGGGAGGGTCCAATCAGGTGCTTGTAGGATTGACACAGTTATGAGGGCCTCCTTCAAGAATTGGAAGGCCTCGGTACACTTTGCATCAAAAATGAAGGCAGTATCCTCTCCAGTAGGTTGCAAAGTGGCCTAGAAATCTTGCTAAAGTGTTTAATGAAGCACCTATAAAAGCCAGCATTGCCTAGGAATGATCAAATTTGCTTGACATTGGTCAACGGTGGAAGCTTGGAAATGGACTCAACCTTAGCCTTATCCACTTCTAAACCTTGCTCGAACACTACATGCCTAAGAACAATGCCTTGTTGAACCATAAAATGGCTTTTCTCCCAGCTAAGCACCAATCTTGTCTCCTCACAGAAGGTGAGAACTTTGTCTAAATGTGAGAGACAATGGTCAAACGATGAGCCATATATGGAAAAATCATCCATGAAAACCTCAATGAACTCGTCAATCATGCCTGAAAAGATGGACATCATACACCGCTGAAATGTTCCTGGAGCATTACTTAGTCCGAATGGCATTCGACGGAAGGCAAATGTGCCATAAGGACTTGTGAAAGTAGTACGCTTCTCGTCATCTGGAAGGACGACAATCTGATTGTACCCAGAATATCCATCGAGAAAACAAAAGTATTTATTCCCAGCCAATTTCTCTAGTATCTGATCAATAAATGGTAGGGGGAAGTGGTCTTTCTAGTTAGCGGTGTTTAGGCGGCGGTAGTCGATGCAAACCCTCCATCCTGTTGTGGGTCTGGTGGTGACTTGCTCCCTTTTCTCATTAGTCTCCACAGTGAATCCTGCCTTTTCGGGGCATCAAACACATTGAGCCGGATTTTTTGGTTCCCAAAGCCCATCTTGAGTGCCCCTAATTTGCAATTAATCGATGCATTGGCTGTAGCCAAAAAGGGACACCCCAAGATATTTAAGGGTTTGGTGGGCATATTGGATGGGTCAGTGTCAAATATCAAAAAGTCGATGGGAAAGAAGAAATCCTCTACTCTCACCAGGACATCTTTTAAGAGCCCACATGGTGTCTTCAGCGATCTATCAGCTACTTTGAGGATTACAAGACTAGGCTTCAAATCACCTCCTCCTAATATCTCATAGACAGAGCTCAGTAATATATTAACCCCCATGCCCAGATTGAGGAGAGCCTCATCGATGCGTTGGTCTCCAATCACCACAGAAATATACAGGGCTCCTGGGTCCTTCATCTTGGGGGGTGTACCTTGTAGGATCGAGTTGACTAGGTCGGGCAAAACGACCTTAGCCTGGACCTATTTCCTAGATTTCCTCTTCTGGGTGCATAGGTCCCTTATAAATTTAGCATAGGATGGTATTTACTTGAGAGCATCCAAAAGAGGCAAGTTAATGTGAACTTGCTTGAATGTCTCCATTATTTCATCCATCTTATCCTTGGCTCCAGATGAGCCAGCAACAGGTGCCTCAGGGGAGGATAAGTGCTCAAGAAAGGGCACTCTCGGCCTCTGGGTGGAGGGGTTGTCATGGTGAGACAAGGGTGCAATGAGTACAACATCTTTCGGATGGGTGATTTCAAGAGAGGAGGGGTTGAGTGGCTCTTCCTCGGTGGATGTGTAAATGCTGGTTGGAGTGGTAGGAGGGGTAACCGTAGGAGCGAGTTCAAGTTTGGAGAGTTGCTTACCACTCAAAACAGTCACAGCCTTAGCATGCTCCCTTATGAAGGGCCCTTTACCCCTCGAGTTCTCCTCAGATGAGCTGGGCAATTTCCCAGGGTCACGTTGTCTAACAACCTCAACAAGATGGCCAATTTGAGATTGCATTTCTTGGATAGCCTTATTCTGAGATTGAATGATCATACTTTGATTTTCTTGCATGGCCATCATCATAGCTTTCAGATCTTCCATCTCAGAATTGTTGGGCTGAGGAGGAGACTGGGATTGTTATGCCTGAAAGGGTTGGGTGGGTTGGGCTCTTATATTCCCTGAGTTTGAAGCATCACCTTGCTTTCATGAGAAATTGGGATGGTTTCTCCATCCAAGATTATAGGTGTATCCAAAAGGATTGTTCCTGGGAGGTGGATGAAACCCTTGGGCAACATTCAGGTATGCCTATACTAAATTGGGGAACTAATTAGCCAAATGGCACTCAACAGTGGTGTGAAGAATGCTTTGGCAAATGGAGCATTCAAAAAGATTCTAGACTTAGGAAGCAGTTTATGGGAATGTGTTTGGGTTTGTCATGAGTCTTTCAAAGTTCTGATTCAACAATTGTATCTGGAAAGCCAAATTCTAAGTCGCCATGGCTTCACTAGCTTCAACTTTCCTTTGGAGGATGGATGGTTTCCTATCTTGATAGGCTAAGGTCAAGTGGATAGAATTCTCACTCAGTGACTCAAATAATGTCCAAGCCTCATCGTCCGTTTTGGTGAGAAAGGTTCCGGCACAAGTAGCATCCACGGTATGCCTATGCCTATCAGATAGTCCAGTATAAAACCTTTCTACTAATTGCCATTTAGGTACTTGATGGTGGGGACATAGTCGAATCAGATCATTGAATCTCTCCCAAGTCTCAAGGAATTGTTCCCCATCTAATTGAGTAAAACCCATGATTTCCCTCCTGTAGTGATTGTTTTGCTTATTGGGAAGTATTTTCTCAAGAATTCTCCCTTAAGGGTGTTCCAATCATTCACCCTTGCATCCAAGGTGTGATACCAGTGTTTTGCCTTGTCCATAAGGGAGAAGAGAACGACGGTTCTCATTAGAGCTTCATCATTAAAGTTATGAAGTTTCACCATAGAGCAGACCTCGATGAATTCCTCTAAATGCCAGTAGGGGACCTCTCTAGTAGTAGCATAAAAGGAGGGCAACAAAGATATGGTACTACTCTTGATCTCATATGGATTATCTAAATGCCAGTAGGGGACCTCTCTAGTAGTAGCATAAAAGGAGGGCAACAAAGATATGGTACTACTCTTGATCTCATATGGATTATCCCTTGTCGGTCATCTCAGTGCTTAAGCGGGTTGGTGATTGGTCGGACCGGATAGGTTGTTAATATGATGATTTTATCGTTGAAATGTGTATAGTGGTTAACCTAATTCGGACCTAACCATCTCTTTACAAAAATTTTTAACCTGGCCTACTTGATTTTATCTTGTCACTTTTAGGCCCAGGGTCGAACTCAGGGAAGTGGGGTTACAAGTCTAGTTTCTACGCTTTTCCTACAATGAGTCTGTTCCATTCGTTTATTGTGTTTTTGGTGTTTTTCTTATTTAGATTTTTTTCTGGTAATCCTTGTCCTTGAGGCACGCCCTCAAAATTGTGTCCTTGGCTTTGAGCCAAAATAAAGTTCCAAAATGAATCTTGCTATTCGCAAGACGGGGTACCTGCAAGTCAAAGATTGTCTTTTCTCTTTTATATATATATTATTTGTCTTTTTTTATTATTAGGAGAGCGAAACAGAAATAACGTAAATATAGTATATATATATATAGGTATATATTATGTATATAAAGGGGTGGGGGTGGAGGCAGCGATGGAGTGTAGCACTGTGTCGAGTTGGTCGTCGTCTAGAGAGACACAACCAACACGACTAGGTGCCGCATGGAAAGTGGGATGGATGGTGGAAGATGTATGTGTCCACGCCTTTTGTATGCGTGTATCGGGGAATATCACCAACTGGTGCAGATATTCCCGCAATACAGCGTATGGTAAATAATGTGAAAATATATATATATGTATGTATATAAGTAAATATATCTATATGTATATATATATAGTTATAAATGTATAGGTATATATGTATATGTAGATATATATATGTATATATATATATAGGTGTATATGTATATGTATATATATATATGTATATATGTATATGTATATAAATATATATATATGTATAATAATAATATATGTATATGGGTATATGTATCTAGATATGTAGATATATGTACATAGTTATATAGATATATATATGTATATATGTATGTATATATATATAAGTATATGAATAAGTATATAGATATATATATGTATAAATATATATATGTATACTATTACATAAGTATATATATACTACTATGTATATAAATATAAGTCTATATATATATATATAGATATATGTATGTATATATATTTATATGCATATATATGTTACTATATATAAGTATACGTATAGTATTGGTGTGTGTGTGTGTGCGTAAGTGTGAGTGTAGGTGTGTGTGGGTGTCAGTGAAGAGTGCTGTGAGTGAGTGAAAAAAAGAGAGAGAACGAGAGAGAGAAAGGGCGGGAGAGAGAGTGCGTAGGAGAGAGCGGGAGTGAGCGGGAGCGAGAGGCAGCCGCACTGCAGGAGGCGAGAAGTTAAGCCATCTGGAGGTGAAGACCGTCGTCTGATGGTCATGGGTGAGGGTGTGTGTTCGCGTAGAGGAGGAGAGGTGTCTGCGTCACCTGCTGCAAGCGCGGAGGCTCGCGACAATGCGTGGAAGCAGACGTGGAGGAGGTCTGCAGGCGCGTGCAAACTCTTGCAGAGGTTGGCAGGGAGGCGGAAGACGCTTGGCCGGCCGCTGCAGAGGTGCGTAGTGGCCGGTTGCAGGCTTGGAGGTGGGCAACAGAGCGGAGGACGGAAGCAAAGGGGCTGAGGCGCCTGTAGTTGCTCGCGGAGGCTACAAGGGGTGCTGCTGCTGCCGCCGCTTAGTTGCTGCTGCTGCTGCTTCAAGCTTCAGACCTTGAAGCGGCAGCCATGGCGGGAAAGAGCGGGAATGAAAAAAAATGAAAAAGAGGAGAGCCACCACACCCATCGGCTCTTTGAAGAGTTGGGCGGTGGTGGTCTCACTGTGGTGGTGTGCACCATAGTGACCTACTGCCTGCCGGGTGTCTCCTCGAAGGAGGACCGGCGTATGGAGGGGAGGACAAGGGAGAGGAAGGTGGTGGCCTGCGGGGTGGTGTTTCTTCTCTTGCTGCAGCCTGCCTCTTTTGAAGAAGAAGCTGAGGCTTTAAATAGAGGAAGAGAGCATGGCGATGCAGCAAGCGGGGAATGGGGGAAATGGCAGCCGCAGGGAATGGCTTGGGCAGGGAGAGGGCGCGAGAAGTTGCAGCAACGGGAAGGACAGTAGGGAGGGTGCGAGAAGTTGCATGCATGCAGTCGTGGGAGAAAAAAAATAGAAATCAAGTGGAAAAATAAAAAGATGTGGATTTTGCAAGGAGGCACTTGAGGAAAAATGTAATTTGCGAGGCCTTTTATTTCATTCTCTTCTCCTCTCAATTGAATGCATGAATGCAAGTATTTTTACAAAATGCAACTATGGAATCCTAATATGCATAGTTAATGCTAGGAAATAGCACAAGAAGGCATTATTGCAAGCGTATTTTGAGGTGCAATCATACCCCCATGCCTATCTTTTGCTAGTCCCTCGCAAAACAGTATTTAGAAATGATCTTAAGTTGAAGATTTTCTTCTGAGGTAATATAGGTGTGTTTATTGTCGGATATTGTGAGAACCAATTGTAGAGAAGACTACTAGTACTTTAAGTCTCACATGACAAAGATCATCTCTCGACTAACTAGGACTCTTGATTTTTAAACCTTAAGTACGATTTCCAGGACCCAGGAGGTTTTTGCCATACTCAAGAGCTCAAGAAGTTGTGGCTTGTGCATAGTGAAGGATCAAGACTGACCAGATGAACATTAAGACTCAATCCCAGGGTTTCACGAATTTTTAAGTAAAGGTTGGTCCCACTTTCAGCTCATGTCTTCAGATTGACCCTTAAGATGATGATGGAAAATTCAACTCCCATTTTCTGACATTTGTGGCTCATAGGAAAGTAGAGTATTTGTAACCTGCCCTGAAGAACTTCTTGTAGGGCAAATACTTTCCAGACATTTATGAGATATACTGACTCTTTTGCAACATTTTTGTTTTTTGAAACACGTGTTAGTATATCTCTTACAACACATTTTGAAGGAGCACACTTTTTTTCTTTTTGGTGGGAGAGTTTCTTTTTGGTGGAAAGAGTTGCTCCTAAACACAAGAGTAAAGTCTGGGATAAAAAGTCTACCTGCGCGCACAGGTAAGGACTCCACCTTCCCTAATGAACACTACGGTTGGATCTTATGTTCACCTTGTCTTTCCTGATATGTGTAGTGTGAACCAAGTTTACTTAAGCTCTCAAGTAAAAGCAAACCAACGGATCCTGTACTGGTGTCTAAGGTACAAGAATACGTCCTTAGCTAGGAGAGATTCTGATCTATTTTGTCAATGCTTAAGTGAATTAAGCCGAGCCTAAGCGAATCAAGCTTCTGTGACCTGGAAAGTCTTTAAAACAGAGGTTGAATATCCATAAACACTTATTGTATTTTTTTTGTTTCAGCTTTTAGATCATTACTAAACACCATTTATTATTATATATATATATATATTTTTTTTTTTTCTTCTTTTTTCTTTTTCTTGCATATTTATAAATGGGTGGAAACTGTATGATACCATAAAATACCCGGATCCTATGGATGCCTATCCACCCCCCCATGCCAAACAATGCTATGTCCTCATATGCATGCAGGGAAAGGCAGAGAAAGGATGAAAGATCGGGTAAGGAGAGCTGAGGGTTAGGGTATAGAGCAGGGTGGTAGGGTGGGTGGTGAAGAGAAAAGTGAAGTGATCGCGATAGAGGCATGAAAAGTGATGGTGGATGGTGAGAGGTTTGGTATTTTCTGGGACGAGTGTCCCAGGCGGATCAAAAAATAGATCAGGAAGAAGAAGTTGGCCCTTAGATTGGCCAAGAAGAGGGGCTCTTTGGATAGATGGATCCAAAAGGGAATAGCCCCAGTGAGTAAGATGTGGGCTCAAGGTCCCAGTGTGGAGTTGCAAATCTGCCTGATTTGGCGGGAAAGAAAGGGTAATCCGGTCTTCCATAGTGTGAACCGGTGGTGAGCAACTCGACGATGATTCAGACCACGAGGTATGGGAAGCGGAGAAAACCTCGTCAGAAGTCTGGTCAGGAGAAGGTACGGAAATAGGGAGGGATTGGGGAATGTCACAATTTGTGTTGGTCAGGCAGTCGTTAGGTAATTCACAGCAGCCTTAATCGATCCCAATTAGTCCGATACACGCACTAACAGTCTTGTCCTCGTCAGACGTGTCATCCTTGATGCAATCGCTATCAACATAAGAGTGCGGTGTTGCAGCGGGATTAGCCTGAAATCCCGGTGGAATGCTCGGAGCTGAAAAATTTGATGAACCTATCCCTGAGAAGGTTGTACCTGTGGTTGCGGATCACAGGGTACGAAGTTTCGCGGGTTTGGAACAGGTTGGGCGGGAAGAGTGCCTTGAGATCGAGTCGCCATGCGTAGTTGACTGATCTTAGCATTCTACTGCACCAAATGGTGCTGAGAAGAGGTCATGTTCTCTTTATGGCGCTTTGACATTTTCTTCATCATTTGCATCAATTTATAAAGAGGCCTTAATGTGTGTTTGGTTTGCGGTACGCAAGGGCCTGATGGCGGATTTGCCATAGGATTAAATTGGGCCCTTAGGATGACGGGTGTGGACGGTTGCATTGGTCCACCAGCGGGGTTTTGGTGCTGCGGGTTGTTGGACCATGCGAAATTCGGATGATTACGCCACCCTGGGTTATAAGTGGCAGAGAACGGGTTGTTCCCCAAGGCGCAAGCGTCTTCTATGCCAGAAGACACGTCCGCATGTATGTATGTGTCCTCCGTGTCGAAATACTGACTCGCAGAAGCCAATTCCACATGACTTACCGAGTCGCTTGGCACGACACTCAGTACGGAAGGTCTTACAGGGTTTCTCGGGATAAGCCTGGTGTTGGAAGAAGTGGGATTGTGACGAAGTGGTGAAGAGGTGGTGTTTGCCAGGGATCGAGCAGAGTTGGCCAGAAGCTCGTCTAGCTTCTTATGCACGACGGAGACTTCATCCAGTTTTTGTGCAATAAGGCTTAGATCAGTGGATGAATGGAAGGGTCTCGTGTCAACTTCGTGGACATTTCGGGGCTGGCTGGTACGATTAAAGGCGACAATGGAGGCATTGTTTATTGAATTTTCACTCATATTTTCAAACAGTTCGAATGCTCCATTCTCGTCTTTATTCATAAAATTCCCTCCGCAGGAAGCGTCTGCAATCTACTTCAAAGTCTCATTTAGCCCGTAGTAGGAAATCTGGGCTATATGCCACTTAGGCAAACCGTGGTGCGGACACTTCCTAAGGAGGTCGTTGTACCTCTCCCATGCCTCATGAAATTGTTCGCCGTTTTGTTGCGTAAATGAGGTGATAGCACAGCGAAGCGCATTGGTTCGCCCAATTGGGAAGAACTTCTTGAGAAATGCTGTTCGCATCTCTTCCCAAGAATGGATGGTTCTCCCAAGCGTGCGTAACCATTGCGACGCTTTATCCCGCAATGAAAACTGGAACATCTTCATGAGGACTATAGGTAACCCAACATTTCTTGGTTTAACAGTTTCAGCTAGTCGAGTTAGGTCTTCCAAGTGGAGAAACGGATCTTCACTTGCAAGACCATGGAAGTGAAAGTTTATTAGGCCAATTATGTTTGATTTCAGCTCAAAGTTGTCCCTGCCCATGGGGACCCGAATTTGTCCTATGGTCTCTGTAGCAGCGGGATTCTGATATGAGCTAAGAGACCTAGGCTCCTCCCATTCGGGAGGGTTCTACATTTCCTCCAATGTTTCCCGAATGGCTTCCATTTGCTCATTGTACATTTCCATTTGGGCTTGGAGGCGGGTTATGGGATCTAAGGCTCCACCACCTGGTGAATTCTGAGGGTGATTTCCTCCCTCAGGATTTGGGGGTGGGCGTGTAGCCGTGTTTGTGGAGGAGGAGGACGATTCGACTTGTTTTCTAGATTTATCAGTCAATTCAAACAATTCAGGGTTTTGTGACCTCCTTCCAAACATGCACTACAGCAGGAAGAATTAGGGAGATGAGAAGGGAAGAGAGATGAGAGAAATGATGCCGCAAAGGTACACTTGATTACAAATCAATATATTTAAGTTCTTAACCTCTACAGTATGCGCTTAGACTTAAAGATCTAAGTTACCTACTATCACGAACTATGGAACCGAATGTGAGCACCGCGGAACCATCGGGTAGATTGAAAGGCCTTTCGCCGCAATCTTAGACACCCGATAGCACACGGGAACTCTCACCAGCACGTAGCCGCTACACGTAGGCAGTTAGACCTCCAATCCTTAAGAAGGGTCAAGTTACTACCAGTTTTAGTTAGGGGCTTAGGGTCAAGTGCTTTTGGAATGTGAAGGGCATTGTTTACGGGTAATGCCCAAGTGATTGATTTTCAGAGTGTGTAAAAACAAGCATGAAACGGGGAAATCTTCCCGAATTGAAGTTTTTAATTGGTGAATGGTTTTTAGAGTTCAGCCTTAAGTAATCTGAATTTTAGGATTTTGCTGAATTACCAATTCAACCAATCTCTGGATTTTTGTGAGAATACAAGTTTTCTTTCTAAGCCCAAGAAACCCTTCTTCAATATCAGTTGGTTAACACATGCTAAAGTGCAATGGGCTACCCTAAATGAAGATTTCTATGTGTGGATGCACGAATTAGTTTTAAATTAGTGTGAAAGGGAGCCAAGCACTTCAATCCAAGTGCTCCCAGTCACCAAGAAATGATTTCCACACACAAGGCTTCAACCAAAAGATAAATAAAATCAAATTGTTGGGGTTGAAGTATTCGGGATCGAATCTTAGGCAAGTTGAAAAGTCGTGGTGGGGTTGGAATTAACTCAATTCCAAGTCTCCCCACCAAAAATGTGATTCCGAATTGAAGATAAGTGAGGCAAAAGAGGGATGTAATCAATCTTTTTATTTGCCTCAAATAATACTTCACATGGCAAAAAAATTCAAGAATAACGATTCTTGGATTATCGCTATGCGAAGTAAGGCGGGAAATCTTGGCGTGTTGGGAGTGAAGATATTCAATCAAACAAGTGAATTTTAATCCACTTCCCCCAAGAGATCCAAAGAAGTTTTTCTAGTTTTTTACTTTTTAGTTTTTTTTTCTTTTTATTAAGGTGGCAAGTTGACCCTAATTTGCTAAGAAAAGAAAACTTACTTGTTCGGCAATGTGTGCGAAGCTCCAATGTGGTGTCAGCATCTTCACGCTCTCGTTCCCGCCTTGGATCTTCCCTTGTTCCCAACTTCTTCTGCCTGTCTTCTCCTTGCAACCAAGTTCACCTGCACACCAAAAATAGAAATACCCGTGAAGATAGAAGAGAAAAATTGAAAGGAATTGAATAGAAACTTACTTGAAGGCGCACCTCCCCGGCAACGGCGCCAGAAAAAGGATGATTGGTCGGACCGGATAGGTTGTTAATATGATGATTTTATTGTTGAAATGTGTATAGTGGTTAACCTAATTCAAACCTAACCATCTCTTTACAAAAAATTTTAACCTGGCCTACTTGATTTTATCTTGTCACTTTTAGGCCGAGGGTCGAACTCAGGGAAGTCGGGTTACAAGTCGAGTTTCTACATTTTTCCTACGAGTCTGTTCCGTTCGTTTATTGTGTTTTTGGTGTTTTTCTTATTTAGATTTTTTTTCTGGTAATCCTTGTCCTTGAGGCACGCCATCAAAATTGTGTCCTTGGCTTTGAGCCAAAACAAAGTTCCAAAATGAATCTTGCTATTCGCAAGACGGGTACCTGCAAGTCAAAGATTATCTTTTCTCTTTTATATATATATTTTTTGTCTTTTTTATTATTAGGAGAGCGAAACAGGAATAACGTAAATATAGTATATATATATAGGTATATATTATGTATATAAAGGGGTGGGGGTGGAGGCGGCCATGGAGTGTAGCACTGTGTCGAGTTGGTCGTCGTCTAGAGAGACGCAACCAACACAACTAGGTGCCACGTGGAAAGTGGGATGGATGGTGGAAGATGTATGTGTCCATGCTTTTTGTACGCGTGTATCGGGGAATATCAGCAACTGGTGCAGATATTCCCGCGATACAGCGTATGGTAAATAATGTGAATATATATATATATGTATGTATATAAGTAAATATATCTATGTGTGTATATATATATAGTTATAAATGTATAGGTATATATGTATATGTAGATATATATTTATGTATATATATATATAGGTGTATATGTATATATATATATATATATGTATGTATATATGTATATAGCTATATATGTATATATGTATATGTATATAAATATATATATATATGTATATATAATACTATATAGATGTATATATATATATGTATATATATGTATAATGATAATATATGTATATGGGTATATGTATCTAGATATGTAGATATATGTACATAGTTATATAGATATATATTTGTATATATGTATGTATATATATATAAGTATATGTATAAGTATATAGATATATATATGTATATATATATATATATTTGTATACTATTACATAAGTATATAGATACTATTATGTATATAAATATAAGTCTATATATGTATATATATATATAGAAATATGTATGTATATATATATATGTATATATATGTTACTATATATAAGTATACGTATAGTATAGGTGTGTGTGTGTGTGCATAAGTGTGAGTGTAGGTGTGTGTGGGCGTCGGTGAAGAGTGCTGTGAGTGAGTGAAAGAGAGAGAGAGAGAGAGAGAGAGAGAGAGAGAGCGGGAGAGAGTGGGAGCGAGAGGCAGCCGCACTGCAGGAGATGAGAAGTTAAGCCATCTGGAGGTGAAAACCGTCGTCTGATGGTCGTGGGTGCAGGCACGTCTTCGCGTAGAGGAGGAGAGGTGTCTACGTCGCCAGCTGCGAGCGCGGAGGCTGGCGATAGCGCATGGAAGCGGACGTGGAGGAGGTCTGCAGGCGTGCGCGGATGCTTGCAGAGGTTGGCAGGGAGATGGATGACGCTTAGCCAGCCGCTGTAGAGGCGCGCAGCGGCTAGTTGCAGGCATGGAGGCGGGCGACAGAGCGGAGGACGGAAGTGGGGAAGGCCCTGCAGGTGCGCACGGAGGGGCTGAGGTGCTTGCAGTTGCTCGCGGAGGCTGCGGGGGGTGCTGCTGCTACTGCTGCCGCCGCTTAGCTGCTGCTGCTGCTTCAAGCTTCAGACCTTGAAGCGGAAGCCATGGCGGGAAGGAGCGGGAATGAAAAAAAATGAAAAAGAGGAGAGCCACCACACCCACCGGCTCTTTGAAGAGCTGGGCGGTGGTGGTCTCACTGTGGTGGTGTGCACAACAGTGAGCTCTTGCCCGCTGGGTGTCCCCTCGAATGAGGACCGACGTATGGTGGGGAGGATGGGGGAGAGGAAGGTGGTGGCCTACGGGGTGGTGTTTCTTCTCTTGCTGCAGCCTGCCTCTTTTGAAGAAGAAGCTGAGGCTTTAAATAGAGGAAGAGAGCATGGCGATGCAGCATGCGGGGAATGGGGGAAATGGCAGCCGTAGGGAATGGCTTGGGCAGGGAGAGGGTGTGGGAAGTTGCAGCAGTGGGAAGGACAGCAGGGAGAGGGTGCGAGGAGTTGCATGCATGCAGCCGTGGGAGAAAAAAAATAGAAATCAAGTGGAAAAATAAAAAGATGTGGATTTTGCAAGGAGGCACTTGAGGAAAAATGTAACTTGCGAGGCCTTTTATTTCATTCTCTTCTCTCAATTGAAATGCATGAATGCAAATATTTTTACAAAATGCAACTACGGAATCCTAATATGCATAGTTAATGCTAGGAAATAGCACAAGAAGGCATTATTGCAGGCGTATTTTGAGGTGCAATCAGTTGGTTGGTCAGAATAAAATAGTCCCTCAGGGTCCTTTGTTGATTTGCACCTTGATCAGCCATTTCTTCTCTTTTCTCTCCTTTGTGGGCTCTCCTAAGGATTCTCTCAGGCTCAGGATCAAACACTAGACTGCCCTCAAGAGAGCATCTGCCAGGCATACAATGTCAATCACAATTCAAGTTATAGTCGACTGAGTAAGTGACACCACCTCCACTCCAAAGATAAGTCAAAAGGTCAAGGTGTTATCCCTCTATTCCAACGTATGTGGTATAAGAGGGGTGATGACTTAAGATATTGACCTTCTTTGTTGCTGAGGTAAAATTGTTTGATATAGACGGCCAAACATGTTATTCACTGCAATTATGCTACCTAATCCAACCTTTGAGTGCCCTAGGACCTATACTTTGCTTAGATGATATTCTTAGGTGATCAAGTGTGAAGTTACTCCAAGGATGAACAAAGGGATGCAAGTAGGGCAAACCATTCCTTTGTGGCAATGCATAAGCAGTGCCTCTTAACTACCCTTTTGTTCCTTTACGGGGTGTCCCCCTCTGTGAAGTATCAAAACACTCGATCAAAAAATAGTTCCCCCACCACAATGCAAGATTGGAGGGTCTACATCAATAAAGAGATCAGTGCCTATAGCCTTAAGGGATCAAGCCTTAGTGCAGTGCCTAATGTGCATGCTCAGTGCCAGAAGTGTGCATCACACCGCAGATCAGTTTTTTATTTTGAAAATGCGGGCAAGTCCCTTTGAATCAGATCAAGTGTGATTTGGTTTTAAGGTCAAATCTGATTATCAATCCCAATTGTAGTTAGGCAACCACTGGATTAAGTAAATTCAATTAGTTTGGTGGTCTTCAATTTTAATCTGAATGCAAATGTGTGAATAGGAGTCGGATGCAAAGTTAGAAACGTCTACCTGTCTCTAGCAATCTTTGTTCAAATATGCTTGCAATGCAACAATGAGATCTAATGTGCTGCTTAATCATCCCTAAATGCGTGCACCTAAAGGCATGCAACTCTTAAACAGACAGCTTGATATTTTATTTTGTTTACTTTAGAGGCAAGCATGCAATAAATGAACCACGCAAGTAGAGAAAATATTGCCCCTAGTGTCTAAAGAATGTAGGAATAGACCCCCAAAAATCAGCCCCAATTACTACAAGGGTAAGAAAATAGAAATCAAATTTGTGACAAAGGAGAATCCCCTATGAAAGTGGGATGTAGGTCTCCTATGTCTTCTCCACATATGGACGTCGCTCAAGGTCGATGTCGTCTCCCAACTGCGCCTATCGCCTCGTCAGATTCCTCGTATAGAAAAGATAACAACTGGTCAGATCACTATGCAAATCAGAATAACCAGAAATAAAAATCAGGTGAAATTACTACATCTATTGCCCCCGGTAACAATGCCATTTGCTCATATGTTTTTCACTTTTCAAAGATGATGTGTATCAAAAAAATAATGCATCGTAGTAAATAATGTGATGGAAAACCTTCGATCAAAGTTACTAAAAAACTGAAATTATGCCACACTTCAGGTCATATCATAGGGAGGCATAGAACCAATAGATCACCAATATTAATTCCACATAAAATCGTGTCCAAGAAAAAATTAGTTGCAAGATAATTAAATGCTAATCTCTTGTTCTAAGCCATCCTGAGAATAGGTGGAAGTTGAAGGACATGCATGCAATAAGCACTGAATAAACTAATGTAAAAAAATATTTTAATAGTGCTTCTCAATTGGGAAAGCCTCACCCAACTAATGCCTCCTACATTGTAGTGAAATAGGGGAGGTGGTTTTCGCATGTACTTGCGTGGAACGAAGGACCGACGACCGTCGAGCTTGGTTGGAGGAGATCGGCCGGAGGAGAGGAGCACTCCGATGGTGGTGCGGTGGCGTGCAGTGGCCGGAGCTGGCTGCCAGTGGTGAGATGGGGTGGCGGCAATGGCGCTCTATTGTTGTTGCTTGAAGCCATTGCTTGGAGCAGCTGCTGGCAGCCCGAGTCGTGCACAAGGGTGGTTGCACGTGCCTGTAGTTGTTGGTGGCGAATGGGTGGTGTTGGAGGGTTGCTGACATCGAGGAGGAGGGTGTTGTTGGGTTCCTTCTTTGGTGCAGAAGATGAAGAAGAAGAAGAGGAGGAGATTAGGCGTGTGCGTGCGCAGCCGAGGGGGAAGGTGGAGCCCGATGCTGCTGTGGTTGCGGTGGTGAGTGGACGCGATCGAGGAAGGAGGCTAGTCTGCTGTGCATGATCTGGAGGCATGCAAGTGAGAAGAGGAAGAGAGTTGGGAATCCTCCGACTATAATTGGCGGAGGAAGGCATGCAATAGTGGTGTTGGATGTGGTGGTGGCTCGCAGAGGCGGAGTTGGGGGCACGGTCACGGTGGCTCACGGTGGTGGATGGGCGCACGGTGATGGTTGAGAGAGGAAGGTTGATTCCTCTCTGGAGGGCGATGATCCACTCCGCCTCTTGTTTCCTGTTATATATAGAGAGAACCCGACTCATTATTTCATGAGACAAAAAGGGAGAGATTGAGAGAATGAGGAAAATTGGGAAGGTCTTAACGAGACAATTCCCTTGTCACCTTTTCTCTTCTTCTTTCTTTCTTTCTTCTTCTTTTCAATAAACTTCCAAACACAGATTTTTTTTATGAAAAATAATTTCCATTTAGAAAAAGGAAATCCTTCGAACATAGAAAGTAGATAAAAATTTTTTTCTTCAATTTGACAAATCAACTAGCATTCCAATTTGAGAAGGATTCCTAACAAAATTATGTAATGCATGAAATGTGCTGAAACCTTATTCCACATCTTATTTTGGTGTTAACAAATTTATTATGGATTAATGTTTGCAATTGAATGCTTTTCAGATTTAGGTGAAGATCAAGGCAAATAGGAAATGATGGAGGCATAATGATGAGAAAGAGAAGATCATGTTGTGGAGGGGGCAAGATGACAAGGATGAGTCGAGGAGAAGAAGAACATCTTCAACCTTTAGTTTTTAGTTTAGGTTTTTTTTATTTATAGAATGTATGTCTCTTAACAAAGGAATATAACATAGATCGTAAAAATAATTAGAGATAAATTAGGATTAATATTGCGATCATTTTCAAAGTACATAATTGATTAAATCACTTAAAAAGGTACTTATTAACCCACAAGTACCAGTACTAAAGTTTAGTACTGGTACATGTGAGTTAAAGGTTTGGATTTTTTTCAAAGAGACAAACCTATACCCCACGAGTACAAATACTCATGATCAGTACCAGCACTGGAGGGAACGAGTACTAGTACTAGTACTCATGATTAGTACTAGTACAAGTGGGTTACAGATTTTTGTTAAGAGTTTGAAACCCAAATCTAGAAGCAACGAGTACCGGTACTCATACTTTAGTACCAGTACCAACTAGCTGTTGGCTTAAAATAGAATAGCTGGAATATTTAATTCGTCAATGTGAACATTGGGAATTAAATCCCAATGTCTAGTAGACAAGTATCCTAGGTCCTAAACTCTATAAAATGATCCTAAGACTCTTTGTTTGCATACAAGAGATACAAGAGAGATAAGAAAATAATCCTAGAGCTATATTTCATACATTCCACTATATTGAAAGCGGAAGAAATAGTTTGTTGCTTTTCAATCTTGCTACAGGTTTAGCAAACACATTGACATGTTTTGTTCACGCATTCTTAAGGCATTCATGTCTTCACTAGGCTCTCAAATCGGTGATATTATTTTATATATTGTTGAGAGGCTTAGGAACTTAGTTGTAAGATTTGTCATTCTTACACCAGTTCTTATTGTATTTGAGCTTGCTGCTCATTGGGTTGTAACTAACCCGCTATTGTATTTGGGTTGAGGTAACTTGTTAATTACCTCGGATTAGTAGATTGATTTCCTCGGGGTTGAGGGAATTGGGTTAAAAACCCTAAGCTGGGAGGCTTAGGTAGTGGAGTACCCAAGTGAGCGGGGAACCACTATACATTTTGTGTCCTTTGTGGTTTGAATTGATTGTGCAAATCTTTCTTATTATTACTAATATTGTGCTTGAGTGTTTGTGCGCATAGCCAATCGTATCTTTAGATCCTATCATGTGGTATCAGAGCCCGGTTGCGAGAAGACGTAACAAATCAACTCACAATGGCATCTACATCAAGGCACACCGAAGGACAGTCTTCTACCAGTTCTCCCTATTTTGGTGGGACAGACTTCGGGTATTGGAAGAGGAGGACGCAAGTCTTTCTCAAAGCAATGGATGAGGAGGCTGGGACCCTCATTCGGGAGAAGTACTCGGATCTAGAGCTATAAGAAGGAGTAGCATGGACAACGGATCAGAAGAAAAGGATCGTGGACAATGCAAAGGCAAGGAACGCACTTTATTGTGCATTGTCAAGGGAAGAGTTCAACCAAATTTTGGCATGTGAATTTGCATACGAAATTTGGAACACTCTCAAGGTCACCTACGAAGGTACAAACAAGGTAAAGGAAACTCGTATCTCAATTCTAACTGAAAATTATGAGTGTTTCAAGATGACCAAAGGAGAAACGATCAAAGACATGTACACAAGGTTTGGGGAAATAGTTAACACCCTAAAGAACCTTGGAGTGAAGTTCATAGAAGAGTAGCTTGTAAGGAAGATCTTAAGAGCTCTTACAAGTGATTAGTCTCCAAAGACCACAGCCATCCAAGAGGCAAAGGACCTCTCCACTATCCCCTTGGATGATATAGTTGGTAGCCTTATGGCTTACGAAGTCCAACTAGAAAATATGAAGAAGAACGAGGAGGAGATGTCTAGCAAAAGGAAGAATATTGCTTTTAGAGTAATTAAGGAGGACTCAGACTCAACAACCTCGAAATCCGATGATGAAGAGATGGAGATACTTACAAGGAAGTTTCAGAGATTTCTTCAAAGACAAGGTAAGCAAATCAATAAAGTTTCAACTAATGTTTTTTGTTATGAGTGCAAGAAAAAGGGGTACTTGAAGAAGATTGCCCTATGAACAAGAAGAAGGAAGACAAAAGGAAAGACACAAAAGAAGTCAAGAAGAAGAAGAGTAGAGCTTTAAAAGCAACATGTGATGATAGCGACTCCGACATGGACACTGACTCTAGCGAATCGGATTACGACAAGGTCGCTTATCTATGTATAGCAACAACTGCGGAAGATACGGACAACGATTTCTCTTTTGAAGAATTATTAGAAGCTTATGAAAAACTATATCATAAAGCTAAGTTATTTAAAAAGGAAAATAAGGGTTTAAAAAGTAATTATCAAATATTAGAATTAGAAAAATCATGTTTATAAATAGAATTAGAAATGTCAAAAGAGAATAATAATCAATTGTATGCAAAAATAATAGAGTTAGAAGATATCTATGAGCATTTTGAGGGAACCTTAAATAATCTAAAAACAACAACTAGGTTAAATATAGAATTTTATGATGATTTAAAAGCAAAGTTTAAAAATAAAAGGAACACACAAAATCAATCATATGCACCTAGGCATGCATGGATGTACAAAAAGGCAAAAAATCCCAAGAATTATAGATCTAACACAAGAGAGGTCTATAAATCTCAGGGCATGAAAGGTACTAACTTGAAAGGACCCACAAGAAAATGGGTACCTAGAAAAGACATTTTACATTATTTTCCAGGAATAGATCAAAGAGATCAGTGAGTGTTCAAGGCACGCAACGGAACATTTCATTCATTCTATAGGTTGAATGAAGACCAAGAACAATGGCCTAATGGAGCTTGGTACCCACATTCATCATTTTTCTATTGGTAAATTTTATAGTATGATATTCTTTACCCTTTCACTTTTTTATGGTTGACAAAAAGGGGGAGAAAAATAAAGGGCAAATAGTAATATTTTTAGGGGGAGCATACATAAGGGGGAGGATTAAAGTAAAAGTTTTTCCTTTATATAACATTGTTAAAAGTTATTTTTTCTTATAATTATCTATTTGCAAGATAGTTTTGTCAACATCAAAAAGGGGGAGATTGTTGGAACCTTTTTCCACATCTTGTTTTGGTGTTAACAAAATTATTATGGACTAATGTTTGTAATTGAGTGCTTTTCAGATTTTGGTGAAGATCAAGGCAAACAGGAAATGACGGAGGCATGATGATGACAAAGAGAAGATCATGACATAGAGGAGGCAAGATGACAAGGATGTGTCGAGGAGAAGAAGAACATCTTTGACCTTTAGTTTTTTAGTTTAGGCTTTTTTTATTTATAGAATGTATGCCACTTAACAAAGGAATATAATTTAGATCGTAAAAATAATTAGAGATAAATTAGGATTAATATTGTAATCATTTTTAAAGAACGTAATTGATTAAATCACTTAAAAAGGTACTTGTTAACCCAAAAGTATCGATACTAAAGTTTAGTATCAGTACATGTAAGTTACAGGTTTGGGTTTTTTCAAAGAGACAAACTTGTACCCCGTGAGTACCGGTACTCGTGATCAGTACCGGTACTGAAGGGAATGAGTACCGATACTCATTATTAGTACCGATACAAGTGTATTATAGATTTTTGTTAAGAGTTTAAAACCAAAATCTGGAAGCAACGAGTATCGGTACTCATACTTTAGTACCGATACCAACTAGCCGTTGGCTCAAAATAGAATGGTTGAAATATTTATTTTGTCATTGTGAACATTGAGAATTAAGTCCCAACATCAAGTAGATGAGTATCCTAGGTCCTAAACTCCATAAAATGATCCTAGGACTCTTTGTTTGCATACAAGAGATACAAGAGAGATAAGAAAATAATCCTAAAGCTATATTTCATACATTCCACCGTATTCAAAGAGGAAGAGATAGTTTACTGCTTTTCAACCTCACTACGAGTTTAGCAAACACATCGACGTATTTTGTTCACACATTATTAAGGCATTCACATCTTCACTAGTCTCTCAAATCGGTAATATTATTTTATATGTTGTTGAGAGGCTTAGGAACTTAGTTATAGGATGTCTTTCTTACACTAGTTCCTATTTGTATTTGAGCTTGCTGCTCATTAGGTTGTAACAAACCCGCTATTATATTTGGGTTGAGGTAACCCGTTAATTACCTCGGATTAGCAGATTGATTTCCTCGAGGTTGTGGGAATCGGGTTAAAAACCCTAAGTTGGGAAGCTTAGATAGTGGAGTACCCAAGTGAGTGGGGAACCGCTATACATTTTGTATCATTTGTGGTTTGAATTGATTGTATAAAACTTTCTTGTTATTACTAATATTGTGCTTGAGTGTTTGTGCACATAGCCAAT
The DNA here is from genome assembly GCA_037157565.1 of Thalassia testudinum. NCBI lineage: Eukaryota > Viridiplantae > Streptophyta > Magnoliopsida > Alismatales > Hydrocharitaceae > Thalassia > Thalassia testudinum. The sequence continues at coordinate 84,569,430 of JAZHRO010000056.1, read as the reverse complement.
CGTATCTTTAGATCCTATCAAAATGATGATTTTCTCTCTTACATAATTTTGTTAATATAAAGGATATTCTAAATTCATTTCCTATTGCACTGACCATGTACTTAGGCTCTAATTTTATCCACTAATGTGGACCTATCAACAAGAATGGTTGGTGCGGTAACCGCATTAACCTCTAATGGTGTCCCGTCATGCAGGGTGTCCTAGGGGGTCCCACCCGTTTGGACAACCATGTAATTCAAGGGTTAGTCTAACCCAGTCGTATTTTGGGGAGCTAGGATTAGGTCTAATTAGGGTTTATACTCTAAGGACTAGCTTGATTTCCTATATTGTGAGGGTGGGTATTCTCTCATCTGTCTTCTCTCTCTCATTTATCAACTTTCTTCTGGTGCATGCAAGGTAGAAGATCTCCAAACCCTGATTTGATGGCACCTTTAGAGAGAAATCCTAGGAGAAAACTTGCTTTTTCTGAATCTGATTCTAAATCCTTTCCCATGGTTAATCACCATGAGGAAGAATTGATTGAGGAGAACCTAGACCCACACTCTTTTTCACCCCATTATTCCTCCTTTTCTCCCTATCCCAACCCACCCATGACTCCAACTTTGTCAGGATGGGAGAACCCTCCTCAACACCTAAGGCTTGATTCCCTTACCAACACCTCATATTCCCTAGGAATAGCTAGTCCTACCTGATCCTTACTGAATTCCACACAAATCACTAGATATCAAGGATCGCTACAGTCTCAAGAGACACTCTCCCTATAGGACAAGCACTTGATCGGCATGACCAACTTTCTTGACCGATTCAACTAGGCTCATCTTTAACCTGGTCGAGGATATGACTTAGAGTCCCAACACCTAGGATATCAATCCTATCCCCAAAATCACTATGCAGATTAAGCCAATTTCACCCAACCTACTCCACCTTCTAATTGGGATAACCAACACCACCCAACTAAGGATATGATCCATACCATATGTATTCAAATCTTGATGATGATAGATATTCTGATTTGATTGAGGTTAGAAATCCTAGAAATTATTATCCTCAGCCCACTCAAACCCCTGACCATGGCGGTGATCCAGAGATTACTCAATTGCTCTAAGTGCACCAGGAGGTGAGAGAATCTAATAAAAGAAATACTAAAAACATGATAAGGGACCTTAATAGAATCCAAGAAGCATAGCATCATAAACCTGGTCTGAGTGTGCCACAAGTTGGTGGTGAGCCACTCAGGGTTGAGGATTTGATCTTAAGTATGACATCCTATTCAATCCCAACCTCTACCTACATCGAGCCCACCCACCAGCCCTGTGATTATCCAGAACATATCTTACCTAGGGCTAGATTTGAACTAATAGACAGTTCTAATTTCCTAAAGACTGACTCTGAAATCAATGACAAATCTTTCGAAGGGACATATGATGGGCTCCTTGGAACTGATTATGATACATTTGGAATTGAATCATCTAGAAAACCCACTCTGGAAAATGATGAGGAAAGTGTTGGCATCCCCAAGATTGATTCTCAATCTAAAGATCCTGAATCTTGGGAGATACCGTATGTTCATGGAATACAATTTACATTATTTGATAACCATGTTGAGATTGAGGAGGACTCACTCGAGGATCTAGATCTTGATTCAAGCCTTAATTTACAATCGTTCTATTTTGGGGAACAAATCTCTGGTAGGCTTGAGTGTGAGTCCTTTATGTTCAAGGATGCACAGTTGGACCTTGGGATATTTGGATTTGGATATCTCAAGAAATTTGGGAGAATCAGAACAAGATGACAATCATAGACAAACAAAAGATCCCCCTCAAGAGGATGGAGGCAATAAGGACAGTGACACTCCCAGCCAGGCACATTTAGATGGTTCTGATATGATTTTTTCTAAGGATTATGATGATCATATGTGCTTGGACGATTTGATTATGATATCTGGATTCGATGACACTGATCATTCTAAGATATTCCATATAGAAGCCGAATCTATTTTCACTTTTGTATCAGTTGATTCTCACCCTTCTCTTCCCATCCACCAAAGTCCTGAGGAAAACCCTGATTCTACAGTCCCTCCTCTTGACTCTAATACCCATCATCTTGAAATTGAACAAGATAGACAATCCCCTTATGAAAGAGATGTTCAAGAGATTGTAGAACTATTGGGGATGACTTATGATGATCTGCCTAAGGAAGTGACCAACTCATTTGAATCATGGAATTTTGAGGAACTTGATTTGATTGATGAGAAATAGGAAGACATTACCTCAGAAGATGTTGTTCAAAATAGAGCCAATTGGGGTCAAATTTATAATCCATTAGTCATAATGGATGGCTTGATTCTAAGAGTGAGACAAATTCTGATGAGCATGAGATTATTTTTTATGATGAAGAGATAATATCTGACTAGGATTTTAGTGAATTCTACACACAATTCCCAATCTCATAGCCTTTAGCTTTAGCCACATATGACCCAGGAACTGGAGAAATCATGATTTTGATGCCAATCACCATTATGAAGATCCTTATGATTCAGACTCTGAAGTTGGCTGGAATGTTAATCATAATTTCAATCCACCTCCTCCGCAAACTCTGTTTGAATTATGGAATTGGATTAATAAGCAAGCTCTACATCATGAACCTCATTTTCATTATCCTCATCTATCTGTCCCTATTCTACACTTCATATTAGAAAAACTTTTCAGAGTAGGGTTACACCACTAGCTGGTTCGCATTTGTGCATCACTAATTCTTGGACTGCACGATCATATCTTCGTATTAATCCTGACTCTCTCAGCAACAATTATTACTCGTCTTGACCCACAGCATTGAAATATATATTTCTTTTGGGTTTTGGTTTGGCAAATGACGTAAAAGTTAGCATTGGCTGGGAGGTAACCTAATATTCTATACAGGTTTTGAGATCTTTATAAGTTAACATGGAACAACAAGCTCAGTCAGGTGATATCCCCTCATCTTGCTTGTTACCTTTTGATACTTTTATTATGCATATATTTCAATGAGGACATTGTAATGAATAGGCATGGGAGGGACATTTCATGTCCTTTTTTTGTCAGAAAATCCTATCAGAACATACATACATACATATATATGTATATAGACAATTACTTTTGTGAAAAAGAAACACAAAGAAATTTTTTTTTGCATTTGCATCCTTGCATATGTTTTCCCATGGTATTTCTTTTGAATAAGAGTGTAGTTCCTAAATTTCAAGCTAGGTAGAGTCAAGAATTCTCGATTTGAGAATTTACTGACTTTAAGAAGCGTGAAATAGTGTCTTGCCACCTAGACTCTTTAGGTCATATCTCGGCTTAATTATCTAGAGTATTTACCTAAATCTAGATTGATTTTCCTACAACTTTGAAAGGAATCTGAAAAAGCTAGAAGTATTACGTCAAAGGGGTGATGTGTGAATGACTTAGCGTTCCACCCTTTGGTTTAGATAGTCTTTGAGTTCCAAGAATTTTCACTTTCACATTGCACTAACTTTTCTTCTGGATGATTTTGTTGAGTCCTTAGTGGTTAATAAGATTTAGTCTTACGCTTGTAGATCTAAATCACCTTGTTGTGTTTCTAGCTCTTAGGACTGTTCTTATTTGTAGGGAAATGTCTTTGGAATGGATGAAGGAGAGCCACTCTCCTAGAAAAATGAGTTGGAGAGAAAAAATATATTCAGCCAAAAAATTAGAAGGAAAAGAATATATATATAGACTAGAAGAAAAGAGAAAAATATATATATTTCTACCAAATAAAAGCATCTCACTACATATGGATGCTACCCTTTTCCATTTCCAAACAAAAACACCTAGCTACAAATGGGTGTTTATCCTATAGGAAAAAAGAAAAATAAATATAGAGAAAAGAATTAGGAATAAGTGACCTAGAGGTCTAGCCGAGGAGATATACACCTAGTGCGTTGACCTTGGGGAAGAAAAGTGGTGAGGAGAAAGCTGCTAAGGCCTACTATGGCCTAACCAAAGATAGGTTGTCATAGAGAGAGACCTAGAAACATTGTAAGCCTTATTGAATACTAGGAGTCAACTTGGTTGCTTGTTTGACGAGTCACATAAAAATCACACACAATATGCTTGTTTCTCACATTCGATATGATTCTTGGGTGGGTCGACTTACTCAGAGAAAGTCACTTTGGCGACCCAAGTCTAATGGCTAATAAGATTTCTGATTTGATTTGAGAGGTCTAGATTTAAGTAGGTACTTTAGAACTATTGAGTCTTTGTTGTTAAGGATTTGCCCACAATTTCCTTTCATTAGTGAAAATCTTATTGGGATTCATGATTTAAACTGGTTTGATTCTTTGACAACACCTCTATAGAAAAAAAAATCATGTTTTTGAAAATAAAGAAAATCCGTATATTGTGATTCTCGCATGTTTCCGCAGGTTTTTTGCAAGTTGATTTTGCTAAGGAACTAGCGAAAGATCGGCATGGGGGTGTGATAATAGCCTAATTTATTACCCTAATTGGCTTAATCTAGGGCTAACTCAGTAAAAACATGCATTAGGTTTATAAATACTGCATGTACAGCATGCATGCATATTTAGGCTTTGTGTTTATTTTATGCCTAATTATCTAATTTTAGACTTTTGTGAATAATGCAGGTACAGGATGTAAAGAATATCATGGAATCATAAGTGGGATGGAAGATAAAGTTATAGAGCTAGGAGTTGGTCGAAGAGCAAGACATGATTGAAGAAGAAATGAAGACTTAAAGAAAGAAGAATAGAAAGAGGGACTAGGATAACCTAACCTTACCCTTAGAACCCTAGGATGCCCTTATCCCAACTCCTACCCTTAGGGTAGCTCAAATTAGATAAATGAGCTCAAAAGCCAAAATCATGGATAACACTATCCATGATCCTAATCCCTTATCCACAAAGTTATCCTACTATCCAGGAATCTAGCCAACTTATCCTAGATCCCATCCCTAACTAATGATAATATCATCATCAACCATATCTAGCTTTAATTAGTCATTATCAAGGAATAAATGCTCCTACATAACCATCAGAAGGCCATAATTCACTGCAAATCCTTTCTGAGAGAAATACAAGAAAACAGGGGTAAAACTGTAGTTTTAATAACACATCTCATGAATGCAGAATAACTGTGGGTTTGTCAAAGGGTTAATTAAGGGTCAAATGATCATAAGAGTCTAACAAGCGGATTAGTACAGAACAGAAAGGGTTTTTGCATGTTTTGAGAATTAAATGACTTTCGAAACCCTAAAAATAGACCTGCTTAATTAGATAAGGTTCTGGTAAGGATAAAATTCACCTAAACCCTCTAAAATTCATAGAAAAATATACTCTAGGGTTTAGCATCCTTGATTTGACCATTGGAACCCATCTTAACCCAAAATAGAGCCATAGATAGACCTTTGCCCTAATTTGGAGTTTTTGCATAAATTACCTAGTCAAACTAGGTCGAAACCAAAATCCGACATCACCATTGGATTCCTTAGGTCCCAATTAGGTTTGTACCAAAATTTGGGTCCAATAAGAGATCATCTTGACCTAGTTCGCAATTTGGTCCTATCTAACTCTTTTCTCTCACATGTATGCCCCTAACTGTCGAATAAATTACATTTGGGTTCCTAAATTTATCGTATTCTTCTTCAAATAGGTCCCTTCCAACCTCAACTCCTAATCCTAAAGATCTGGAGACCTTAATTTGGCAAGATCTCTGTGATTTCTTGACGAATCCCTCTCAAAATTGAAAGGGAAACTCATCAAGTAATTGCCTTCCTTTTCAGCTAGATCCAAAGCTCTAGATCTCACCCAAATCCTAACGCGAACATGTGAAAGAATTGGGTATCCTATTTCAGTGAACCTTCGAAGCTTGGGAAGCTTGCTTCCCTTGCTATAATCACCCTCTAACGGCCTATATAAGACTCCCCAGGGCAGACTGTTCTCCTCATGCTCGAATTCGATCGGAGTTACCCTTGATTCATCTCTCCTCATCAGGCTGAAGCTCCTCGACATCTGGCGACTTCCTCCATCTTCCCTCGTCGTCTGATCACAATACTGGTGGCAGATCCTCCTTCCTTGCCTTCCTCTTCATTGAGCAGTACTAGCTGGCACCTCTATCTCCTTCGTCCTAGCCATCCTACCCTCACCGGAGCAATTCTCTTCCATGACACCGGCCATACCATACCTGATGTCCTCCTTATCCCTTTATTCCATTAGAGTAGCTAGTTAGGTTTCGTTAGCATCGTAGATTAGTTTCCCTCTCTCCATCTCTCAATTTGACCCTCGACACGCCCGCTCACCATCATCTTCTTTGTCTCCGATCGCTCCTCCGGTGAGGCGGATCCACCATTACACCCCTCCATCTGCCTCGCCAACCACCTTATAAACTTCACCTCATCCACCCACACAAAACCCCCATCCTATTTCGCCCTATTACACATGCAACTGCTACACCGAACAGACCCACCATCGCACGCACATTCCAAGGTCGTCAGACCTCCTTACTCCGCTAATCACCTCTACACCACCACCATTGCACTCCACAAAGTCTGGTGATACTTTCTAAACTATTTTGATGTGGCCATTAGGCCTTATTCTTGTTTTTAGGTACAGAACCCCCATGCCATTGTTGGAGCTTCTTCGCGAAGCTCTAGGCCTTGTTCGTGTAGGGATTCGCCTAGGTACCTGCTCCAGGAGTCGCGGAATTGCATTAGGAATACACTTGGACTTCCAATTGGACCCTTTGATCATTTCTAGGTCCTCAATCAGGGCTTCAACTGCTGCCACGTTGTGTGAAGAAGATAAGGGACTTACTAGTTCCACATCGTTAGTTGAAGACCTCCTGAAGCCGCATATGATGGATTCTTGCCGTAGCCTTATCGCCTTAAGTCATAGAGGGTGAGGACCCCATGCACCCACACTTACACGACCCACCTAAGCTTACTCTGACTCCTCAGCTGTGACCCACGCCCGTAGCCCTTGTCCTAGGTATGCGGATCCCCATTTACCCGATTACCAGTTACTATGAGAGTAGAACCCAGAGAGAGAGAGAGAATGGGGGCAGGGGGTTTTTTCTCTCACTGGTATCTGTGCAACCCTTAGTCGTAAAAGGAAGTAGAGAAAGAAAGGAGAAGAGGAGAGCAGCAGAAAGGCAAAGAAGAAAGAAAGAGTTCTGAAGAAGAAGAGAAGAGAAGAAAGGCTAAAGAAGAGTTGTAAAGAAGAAGAAGACAGATCAACGAAAGAAGAAGAAGAGACGGAGAGCTGAAGAAGATTAGAGAAAGAAGATGAAAAGCAACAACAACAGAAGAAAAAGAATAAAATGTCACTGTAGCAACATCTTTTAAGATGTCTGATTTCAAAATCAGATGTCTGATCTCATATTCTTTCCTTTGCTTATTTTTGAATAATTGTTCTATGTATTCATATACTCATGCCATATACTGCACATTAGTTTTTGAATAATATTTTGTGTTCAATTACATTAATTGTTAAGATTAGTGTGTGAATTTCTATTTGCTCCCAGCGAACGACCTTGGACTTCCATTCGAGTATAAATTTTATCTATTTTTTGCACTGATTTGATCTATACTGAAACACGATGATTTTAAAACCTATTTTAGAGAGACTAAATATTTTGGCGCCGTTGCTGGGGAGCAACACGCAATTCACTACTATTCTCTTGCTATATTTTGATTATATTTGAGCACTAACTTGTCCTGTTTGCTTTATTATGATTTTTGCAAGGTACTTCACGTGGAGATGTTCCACGCAAATCAATCACTCCAAGGCAGGTAACTTCTCTATTCTTCCCTAATCAACTTCCTAATCTTGGGAAGATAAAAAAAGGAAACAATCAATTAGGAATCTGCCATATTTTTCATAGTAATTATCATTTAAAGGGCAAGTTTCCTGATTTGTGAAATTTTTTTCACATCTGATTGAAGATCAAGATGATTTTGTTTAGAATTTCCTACCCCAAATTTCCTGTGCCTATTAGGGACTATGCTTAATTTCTAATATTCTTGGACAACGCACTTCCTATTTGAAGTCCAAGGAGAACATTTCAAAGATCAAATGGATGCAGAATAGAACCAATTAGGGTTTGACATTAGGGTTTGGAGTGCAAGTACACATTTTTTCCTAAATTAAAGGAAATAACCCCCTCACATTTATGTGCTACCCAAGCCCTTATTTGAAAAGATCTGATCAATAAAAACCCTAAAATCAGGCTCTACTTTCACTTGAATCCTAAAATCTTGGACCTAATAACTTGAGAGTCAATTCAGAGTGATTTCTGGGTCTTGACCTAGATTTCATTCTGCCATCTTTAGGGCAGGTCAAGTGAAGTTAGTCTACTTCGTAGACCAACCGACCTCTAAATTAGGTCACAAGTCAAATTAACTTCTAATCAAGTGAAACCAAAGGCACAAATTAGGACATAAAACTAGTAGACTTAAGAGGTCAAGTTATCCATTCTAGTCTACCTGGACCCTCAGTGATAAGGAAGGTCAGGTGGGGGAAACCCTGTAACCCGTGGGGGCACTCTACCATGTAGGGGTCTTCGCAAGACTGTCCCTTCCTGGCTGCCCAGGTAATTCTCAGGTGGACAACTTTCTGATCCAAGGGTATCATCTGCCCAGAGCCTCTATAGTCTTCCAAAAATCTTTGGGTGCCTTGATTGGGTCAATTTCACATCCAATCCCTCATCCCTTCTATTTAAAGCACATACACAGATCATCTTAGGGATTTCTTTCAGATCTGTTCAACTGTAATCTAATCTTGAGTTTAATTCTACATCTTGATCCCACCACTTGATTCAAAAATGTAGCTTGACATGTTAGGAAAGGTGATTAGGAAACCTATGTCCCAAATGACTATCAAAGATAAGATGATTGAGGTTGCTTATGGATACCATGAAGAATATTACAAAGCCTTAGATAGGATCATTCAGGATAAATTTGCAGAAACAACAACCCACATTGTTAATTGTGTTGAAATACTTTATACTCGAGTCTTACATGGTTCAACCTGGGAGGATCTTTTATCAGAATTCAATGAATTATGGAGATTACATAATACCAAGTGTCTACAATGTTGTTCGAATCTACAATTTTGGGAAACATATCAAAGTCTCATAGAAAAATGTGGGGACATGCTAAATACACTACAAAAGACAATTATTCAAAGATACCCACACATCCCTTCATAAGACGATGAGACATCTTGGAGCAACATTGTGGAGCAAAATCTCCCAATTCTCGGGGATAGGAATCAAGGTTTTTATGGACCCCCAACCCAGATAGAACTTAATCCAAAATATGTACAGATTGATACACCTAATTTTGAGTTGGGTTGGGAAGATCCAATTGCAGGTGATCACAATTTTGAGCCATCCCTAGAAAATCAAGAACCTGGTTCACCATGCTTAGATTTCCTAGCCATCTATGATACTAAGATTGAATTAGAACCTCTTAAGAGTGTAAAGTCCATCCCTTACTCTGATAAGGTGACTCTCGAGAGCAATTCTGACATCCCTGTAAAGCCCAACCTAGATTCTAGTGATCCAACCCACACCCTAACCTAGAATCTGGATCTGAGCCTTATTGGGATGATTACAAGACCCCGTGTGATGGAAATCAGATTTGAATTTGGATTATGATTTGAGACCTGTATTTGATGAATGCACCTCTCCAACCTCCTCAGAGATACAGATTGATTTCTCAAAAGTCATGCCGATCTACGATACAAAAATCGAGGAGTTGGAAGAATTGGGTTTTGATTGGATCTTCCCTACAAGCCAAGAAATCGAGCCCATGCCTAATAGAGACAACTCTTTGATCTCAGACTCTGAGTATAGGTTAGACCCAACTCAGGTTGCTGCTTCTCCACATCTTGATTTACTTAGTGGTGGAACCTCTTATCCCGAGTGAAATTTAGAACATGATTCTCTCAAGTTCTTCGACGATTTCGAATCTTACTCAGATTTCGGAGAATCTTTGTTTTCTGACGACTACAAGCCAATCTGCGACCTCTGCATACATGTTCCATTCGTCAAGTCTGACTCTGAGGTCCTTGATCCTGAGATCATTGATTCAAAATTAGGTTCCATTAAGATGGAATCATTTCTTTTTAATCCTCAGGAATCAGAAACAGTAATTGCCGAGAGTGTCTACAATCCATAGTTTGAATCTTTTCTTAACTCAGATTTCCTTGATCCTATAAATGCAGTCCAAGCATTTACATTTGATGTTGATGGGCTCTATGAGGACTCTCTAGATACACCTACCTTTGAACATTTTCTAGAAGAGCCCTCACATATAATTATTCTTGAAGCCACCTCTTATACACATGTAGAACCTTCCCAAACCCATTTTCAACCCTGACCCGCAACCAGACTCAATTTCTACTCTGATTTTCCTTTTAATGAGCCGGTTACACATGATTCTCCTCCACATTTCAATCAGGTTTCAGACATCTATCATACTACAAATCACGACCCATCCTTATCGATCACTTTTGTAGGGTTCCTACATCCTCCATTGATTCTTTTTCATTTGAGGATCCCTACTCTGATCAGGCTGGCTCGACTCAGCCAAACCTTGGATTCACACTTCCATATCTTCTTGAACTTCACAGTATCAGGTAGGCACCACATCTTTTGATCCACATCTATCAACCCGCCAAATTTTTTTGAAACAGAAAGGAGAGCTATAATCCTACGATAGCAGTCCGAAGTAGTATATTATCTGCAAAGAAGGGAGGTTACAAAAAGGATCCCCAAGACTGTATGAGGGACCAGCACTCTCTTACAATATTCTCACAACATACCGGCCTCTCTTGAAAAAGTCTCTCATTCCTTGCCTTCCATACACACCAAATAGAAGCAACCATGTGGACATGTGGTTTCCCTCTCACCTCAAACCCATGCCACATAGAATCCCACTCTGGCAAAGGCTCCTGACAAATTTTTCTCCAGATGACATCAGTGATAAGGTAAGAAGAGAAGAGGTGATTTACATTATTAGTGCTCATCTCACATAAAATACACACATGATGATCAGTACCCAATCTTTTATGGCGTAGATCACTTGTGATTAATCCATCCCTCCTGCACAGCCAAAGGAAGATTTGTACCTTGAGAGGAATTTTTAACAACCATATCTTCTTATCAATGGAATCATGTCTCCATCCCTCTTCAAAATTTAGCATTCTATTATACCTAGATTTGACACTATAGATCCCATCCCATAGATATCTATCCTCCGTTCCAGGACTAGGTCTGAAATTTTCAAGGTCTAATAAAAGCCTTCTCTTCTCATCCCATAACCGGGTAGTTCTTCTGCAGCTGCTGGATTCCACATCATCTAGAATCCAACTGCTGCTGCTGCAAGACCAGATCTTGCTGACTGTAGTGTTCTTGTCAGCTACTGCATCAAAAGCTCTCGGATAGAGCTCCCTCAAGACCCCCAATGCAGACCATTCCTCCTTCCAAAATCTGAAAGACTTGCCATCTCCAAGTGATGGTTGCAGCAGATGGAAGTGATCAGCCAAAGCCTTAGTTACCGATTTCTAGAAAGGTGATGGACAGTTTGGCTGAAGTCTAGAAAATCTGCTGTTGGAAGCTCCATATCTATCTATGATCAAATCTGACCATGGTTTCATATCACCTTGCAACAGCTTAACAGCCCATTTGAGTAGCAAAGCATCATTAAAGTGCTGCAAGGACTTGATCCCAAGACCACCCATCTCCTTAGGATAGCAGATTTGATCCCATTTGAGAGGCTGCAAGAAGCTACCCTTGTGTCTAGCTCCCTTCCAAAAAAATCTCTTCCTCATCACATCCAATCTTTTCCAAACGGATCTTGGTGCTTTGAAAATGGAGAAGTAGAAAATAGGGATGGTGGTGATCACTGAATTGAGCAAGATAAGCCTTCCACCTCTGGATAAGAATCTATTGTGCCAACCATCAAGTTTCATAGAGATCTTGTCCAAAAGGCAATTCCAATCACCTCTCTTCAACCTGGAAAACCTCAAAGGTAGCCAAAGATATCTAATAGGAAGACTGATGCGGGAAGTCATAAGGATGGTTGCTAAGGCCTCTTGCTCCACCTCAGATAAACCAAAGCAGGCCAAACCAGACTTGTCCCTATTTAACCTTAGTCCAGAAAGCTCACCAAAGATATCAACCAAGTGATGCAAAGCCAACACTCCATCCATGGATCCTTCAACAAAAAAGATAGTATCATCTGCGTATTAAAGAATGGGAGCTAGACTGTTCCTGCAAGAGAGTGAATATCCTCTAACAAGACCCACTTCAGAAAGCTTACAAACAAACTAGGCTAAACTGTCAACTGCCAAATTAAATATCAATGGGGCCAGGGAGCATCCTTGCCTGATGCCACATTGAGGCTGGATCCATGCACCACAGGTTTCCCATTTATTAGAGGGGTAAAGGAGGCCGTGGTAATACATCTCTTAACCCAAGCTATCCAAGTAGGGGGAAAGCCCCTTCCTTTAAGCACATCCCATAAATAAGGCCAGCTGATTTAGTCATAAGCCTTACGAAAATCAACCTTCCACATGAAGGCCTTGCATCTCCTCTTATGCCAGCCACAAACCATCTCTTGGGCCAATATAAAAGATTCTTATAGGGATCTACCCGGGAGGAAAGTAGACTGAGCAGGATGGATCAAATCTTGCAGTACAGGCCTTAATCTATTAGCCAGGACCTTTCTGATCACCAGATATAAGGAGTTAGAAAGAGCAATGGGTCTAAATTCCTGGAAAGATTCAGCACCCGGAGTTTTAGGCAAAAGAAATAGATAAGATCTATTAATTCTTTCAAAGCCAAAATTGCCACTTTGGAATTCTCTAATTACCCCCATATCCTCTGAGCCCACAATGTCCCATAGTTCTTTGTAGAAGAAAACCTGGATTCCATCAGGACCAGGAGATCCTTCACAATTAAGATCATTAATAGCCTTCAATACTTCAGCCTCAGAAATAGATTCAATCAGGCTGGCCCCTTGATACTCATTAATCCAAGGCAAATCATTTGCTGCCATTCTCCAGTTGCCCCTACTTGAAGCTCTTGAAGATTCCTTGAAGTATCTGACGGCCTCAGTTCTGATATCAGATAAGGAGGTAATTCTCTACCCCTCTACAACCATTGATGAGATCAGATTTGTTCTCCTCCTAGAGCTAGCAGCCAAATGAAAAAATTTGGTGTTTGCATCCCCCTCAGTTAGCCATAGCTGTCTAGATCGCTCCCTCCAATCCATCTCCAATTTCAGGTCTTCTTCAATTACCACCCCCTGCCATCTTCTTCTGTCAACAAGATCAAGTTCAGATAGATGGTCCCAACTTCCTTGGTGCCAGTTCCTGAATTTTCAACAAGGCCTCATGACGCTTCTGATGTCTAAGAACTGAGACAATATCTCCATACTCCTTCAGCATGCCTTTCAGAGCCTTAAGCTTAGAAGCCAGTCTGGAGGTGGCTGTGCCCTCACCCTGCTGTGACCTCCACCAGTTGGCAAGAATGTCTCTGAACCCTATTTCCCTTAGCCAAGATCTCCTAAATTTAAAATAGGAACCAACCACCACCTGCTCACCATTATCCCACATCAAAGGTGTATAGTCAGAAAATGGACATTCAAGACCACATACAAATGACATCTGGAAGAGATCTAACAGCTCAGCATTCCCAAAAAATCTGTCAATCTTGGACATGAGCCCATTGCCATTCCTTCAAGTGAATTCAGCCCCTGATGATGGAAATTCGCACATCCCCAAGGCCTGGACCATCAACTAAAATCCTGTGGAGGAGCTGTCGACCACCCCATTAGGTCTGTCACTCCCCACTAAAGTACAATTAAAGTCACCTCCAATAAGACAAGCCCCCCCACCTACAAATTCTGCAGCTAGATTCCAGTCCTCCCACAGTTCCTGCCTCCTGTTAGGATCATTTGGCCCATATACACCAGTCACAAAGAAGACGTTGTCCCCCTGGCCTCTCATGAATCTACAGGTCGAAGGTGCCTAGCCATGGAAACCTCCTGTAAGCACAGCATCTGCTTCCTCCACCAAATGGCAATTACCCCAGATCTGCCAATGGAATTGACTGCCACAAGGTCATTTGCAAATTCTGCCCTCATCTCTTCCCATGCCCTATCAAAAGCACAGTTAATGTGTGTCTCCTAAAGAATGGCACAGTCGATTTCCCATTCACACAGATATCTAATTAGCGACCCCCTCCTGCTTCTATCGCGTAGCCCACGCACATTCCAACTCAAGATCTTCATTTGGGAATCAGGTCTGTCCCCTTCATAGCTGCAGAGTCCTGCTAACCTTCATCACAGCTGCAACGACTGATTCAACAACCTTTTGTGTGGGAGTGTACCTTCTTAATCTCAGCTTATAGGGAGGTTTCTAACTCCTAGCAGAAGAAGGAGTCTTTGACTTCGAATGCACAACTTCAGCCACAAGAGAGAAGTCTGCAAATTCATAGGACTCACAGAAGGGTCCACCATATCTGAGGTAGCATGCTCATTAATCACATTCATAATCATCCCTTCATCAGACTCACCCAGATGGGTTTTCAGATCCTCACAACTTCATTTGATAAACTCATTTCCTTTCCATTAGCATCCATCGCTGCAGCTGCCTCTTGGACCAGGGGTACATCATCTACAATGTCCTGAATTTCAGAACTCATCTCCATAATTCCCAAGCACCCCTTCACATCTATCAGTTCCCTCTCTCCCGAACATTCTGCCACCAGCTCCTGACAGTCACCAAGTGGTTGCAGGGAAGGGGCTTTGGACTTCAGCACCTCAACACAGGAGGGGAGGTCTTGGATCAGAGACACATCAGCCACACCTGCTAGAGCTTCAGTCCTCGTCTCTACATCCCCCAGGTTCCCTACCCCATCCCCCAATTCCCTGCCTTTAGAACATTTTGCCATCATATCCTGATTAGCACAATTTGGATGCAAGGGAGGAGTTTTAGATTTCAGCACCATAGCATAAGAGGGGGGACGAAGTTTAGAGACGACCTCTCAATCTACCATAATAAATTTTAGAAGGAGCATCCAAGAACTGCCCCCACATCTGAGGATCAGTTTATCAAGAATGGCACCAGACCTGAAGACCTTTACCCTCACATTCAGAACACTAGCATCCCCTTCAGTCAGCCCAACAGCAGCATCCACGGCCATAGATGCAAACCAAGCTATCATGTTTTCCACCACCTTCCTAGATCTCAGATGCAGAGGCAGACCTCTGATCTCAAGAACACCAGACCTGGCGGCTGATCTCTGAGGTGGACGTTCAGGCAAAGATCCATCAAAAGGGGATACCAACCGCCAGATCACTGATAGTCCATCCAAAAAACAAGTCTGAAAGTAGTATCATTCAACATCTCCCTCACCCACATCAAATAGCACAAATCGTGACGGTGGAATAATCTCAATCTTCCAATCATCAGTTGATAAAGAGAGAGATTTCACCAGTTTTCGAATTCTGTCCATTGATATGGTGCCTATCATAACTTCTCCAATCAAAGCACTACGTAGAGCCAGTTCCACTACTTTGACATCCTCAGTCAGGGGAGCCTCAACATCCAAGGTGCAAGCCTCGACCGTTTTGGGGGGAGGGACATCTGCAGCTTACCCCGAGGCCACGAAGGTGCAAAGTAGTCCCTGCCTCCAGAGCCATCACATGTCGCCAGGCAGGCATCCCGTTTCTGACCAAAACCTCCGCACGCCAAACACAGCAGTGGATACCTGTAGGTTGCTGCTAGGTGCCCCCGAAGGCGACATCGATAGCAGGTCACCTCCCTTTGACCTCTACCCCAACCATCTCGAACATCCCTCCTGCCCATGTTCCCAACACCCACAGGGACACGTAAATCACACGCCTTCCTGCACCAAGATCGTGGATGCCATACCGCCCATCCATCAGAGTCACCGGCACCGGCGTCGGACCCCCTCAGGTGGTCGGCCATCCAACAACGGCTTTTCCCGCTCAAAGGGAAATTCAAAATTCCGAGCTCTCCGGCTTTTTCATCAACCCGCCAAATTGATTGGGTTTGGGCTACATCATCAGCCTGCTGATCTAAACAAGCACCTAGTTGGACCAACCAAGCTATTGATCAAGGTGCTTGTTCTGCAAAATTCATCTGATTTGACCACCCCTTCTCCACACCATTTTCTGCTCGGCTGAAGGCATTGAATTTAGTGCTTAACAGAAGGCAACCTGACATTCCAAAAACCCGAGATCCTTTTGATTATCCTTTTTGTACTTCATGTCTATTGTACTCTATTTCAGTGTTATAATAGTTGACTCCACCTCTGCTACTCATATCAAAGCTTGAAATCGTCCGTAATAGTCATCCCGACCCATTCGCCCACCCGTTTATCCTGTTTTGATCCCTAAACCCTAACTGTTTCATACCCTCCGTTTACAATGAGGACATTGCAAAAATTAGGCATGTGGGGTGATGATAACATCATCATCAGCCATATCTAGCTTTATTTAGTCATATTCTATCATTAAATGCTCCTACATAACCACTAGAGAGACGTAATTCACTGCAAATCCATTTTCAGGGAAATACAGTAAAATAGGGGTAAAACTGTAGTTTTAAGAGTATATATCAATTGCAGTACAATCATGGGTTTTCTTAGGGGTAAATTAAAGGTCAAATGGTCTTAAGAGTAATAAGTGGGTTAGTACAAATAGAAAAGGGTTTCCGCGCGTTACGGGAATTAAATGACTTTCGAAACCCTAAAAATAGACCTGCTTAATTAAGTGTGGTTTTAGTAAAGATAAAATTCACCTAAACCCTCTAAAATTCATATAAAAATATTCTCTAGGGTTTGGTATGCTTGATTTGACAATTGAAACCCAGTTTGACCCAAAATAGTCTCAGATAGATATTTGCCCTAATTAAGGTAATTATGTAAATTACCCAGTCAAACTAGGTCAAACCAAAATCCAACTTAACTATTGAATTCCTTAGGTCAAAATTAGGTTTGTACCAAAATTTATTCCCAATCTGAGATTGTCTTGACCTAGTTTGCAATTTGGTCCTGTCTAACTTTTTTCTCTCACACACATGCCCTTAACTTTCAAAATCCTTGGAAATAGCCCCCAGCTTTGACGTCTTCTTCATAAATAGGTCCCTACCACCATGAAATCATATTCCTACAACTCATGTGACCTTTGATTGAAGATAACTCCTTCTTGATCAATCAATCCCTTCCAAAATTGGAAGGGAGATTCCTTAAGGAGTCCTCTTTCCAATGAATCCGATCTTGAGCCCCAAAACCTTCCCAATCTCTCATGCGAACACATGAGATTTGGGTATCTGTAGGTTTCCAACTCCGGCGAGCTTTCCTAGTTTGGGAAGCTTGCTTCCCAAGCTCAAATCGACCTTTAGAGCCCTATAAAAGAACCCGTGACGCATGACCATTTTCCACAGCTAGGTTTTGACCCAAAAACCCTCTCTCTAACCCTACCTTCGGCCATCTCAGACCTAACTCCGATGAGCATCCTCCCCCATCATCCTACGGCCTCCCAACTTCCAAATTGGGAGCATTTTCTTCCTCCTCGACATCCTCTGCCTCTCGATGACCACATCTGAGGTGCCTTAGACCCCTTTCATCGCCGTCGTCTCCCTTAGGAGGTTTCATCTTCCATGGCACCAGCAATCATACCGGCATCGTATCCCTTCCCCTTCGTCCATAATATTAAGCCCTTTAACTCCCTTTCCCTCTCTCCGTTAATTCTAGCTTCTTTCCTACTACTTTCGACCGCCGACAACACCTTCACCATCATCCCTTCCATCTTCGATGACCAGTTCAGTGTGGGATTTTGTCCACTACACACATCCATCCCCCTCGCCAACCAGTTCACAAGCTCCGCCATGACTCCACCATCAAAAGCCCTCTCCTATTTCACTCCCTTGCTCGCCCTAGCTCTCCACCAATCAAACCCATTGCCGTCCACCTTTGCTGACCTCCATTGGCCACCACACACCACACGCCACGAAACCATTGCCAACACACTCCATGTCCTTCGGTGAAGGTCCTGAGCTAGTTTAAATTAGCCGTAAGGCCATATTGATGTTTTTCAAGTCTCACCGTTCACAGCCATCGCCGCCATTAATGATCGACATGTTCTTCGAGCTCGAGGCCGTGCACGTCCTAGGCTCCACTTCCAGGTTGCATGGAGTCACCTAACGACCACTACCAAGTGGTCAATTGGGAAGTTTCAATGGCCCTTCAGACGCCAACCGAGGATGCCTTTCCACTGCAGTAGCTGCTCTACTCAAAGAGGAAAGTGGGACATTTAGTCCCACCTTGGAAGCACACGAAGCAATGCGCACGCATAAGTTGATTTTGTGTTGTGGGCATATCGCCTTAACACACAGGGGGTGAGGTCCCCCACCACCCCATCACCTATGCCTCGCTTGTGTCACATACCTCGCGGGCCTGGCATTGACCCAACCGGCCTTCACTCCTCGACTGCATTCTCACCCTCAGCCCTAGACCCGAGTACACACTTGACCTAAATACCCGATCCGATTACCTAGAAGAGGTAAGGAGGAAGAGAGAAAGAGAGAGCATAGGGTAGGGGGTTTTGATTTCTACGACAGTTAGTCGAATTTGAATGGTGCATAGCCCTTATGTGTGAAGAGAAAAGAAGGCTTGTGTGTACTGTGAAGGTAGAAGGGAGGAAGGAGAAGGACCTGAGAAGAAAAAGAAAGAAGAAGAGAAGGAGAGCGGCAGAAGAGGCACACATAGAAGGAGAGAAGGCTGAAGAAGAAGCATAGTGCCAAGATGGCACTGTAGCAGGGCTGACTTAAGTCGTCTGATACAAGCCTCTGTCGTCTGATAAAGTGCACTGTGCACTAAAGATTTGCATGGTTAAACTGCTCATTATTGAGATGATTAAGTAATTATTATATGTGTATCTAAGCTAATAATTGGTGATTGAAATCACCATTATTTTATCTTAGATGACTTTTTGCCTCAAATAGATTCTTGATATACTCATGTGCTACATTCATTATTAGTTTTTGAGTAATTAAGTGTGCTCATTTACATTATATATTGAGATTAGCATGTGAATTCCTACTTGCTCCCAGTGAACGACCTCGGACTTTCATTCAAGTATAAATTTTATATGTTGTTTGAGCTATTATTGAGGATTTATTACTACAACGAACACATCTTTCTAAAACCTCGATCTAACCCTTTCAACATTTTGGCATTGTTGCCGGGGAGCAACATGCAATTCACCGCTATTCTCTTGCTTTATTTTTATTTTTGAGCACTAACTTGCCTTGTTTGCTTTCTTGTGATTTTACAAGATACTTCATGAGGAGTTCTTCTGTGCAAATCAACCACTCCCAAGTAGGTAACTTCTCTATTCTTCCCTAATCAACCTCCTAATCTTGGGAAGGCAAAAAGAAAATAATCAATTAGGAATCACCTAACTTATTTTTTCATAGTAATCATCATTTAAAAGGCAAGTTTCCTGATTTGCGAATTTTTTTTTCTGATTGAAGATTGAGATGATTTTGTTTGGAATTCCCTATCCCAAATTTCCTGTGCCTATTAGGGACTACATTTAATTTCTAATCTTCTTGGGCTATGCACCTCTTGTTTGAAAGTCCAAGGAGAACATTTTAAGATCAAATTGGATGTAGAATAGAGCCAATTAGGGTTTCAATTCTTGGGTTTTGGAGTGCTAGTTCACACTTGCCTACATAAAAGGGAAAACCCCCCCCCCCGCATTTGTGTGTTACCCAAGCCCTTGGTTGAAATGATCTAATCAACAAAAACCCTAAAATCAGGCTCTAAATTCACTTGAAACTTAAAACCTTGGACCTAATAACTTGAGAGTCAATCAGGGTGATTTCTGGGTCATGACCTACATTTCATTCTGCCATCTTTAGGGCAGATCAGGTGAAGTTGGTCTACATTGTAGGCCAACCAACCTCCAAATTATGTCACAAGTTGAATTAACTTCTAATCAAGTGGAAATCAAGGCACAACTTAGGACATAAAATTGGTAGACTTAAGGACTTAAGTTCGTACATTCCGGTCTACCTGGACCCTTAGTGACAAGAAAGGTCGGGTGCGGAAAACCCTGTAACCTGTGGGGACGCTCTACCGTGTAGAAGTCTTTATGGGGCTCTCCCTTCCTGGCTGCCCAGGTACTTCTCAGGTGTGTGAATTTCTAATTCAGAGGTATCATCCGCCTCAAAATTTCCTTAGTCATCCAAAAATCTTTGGGGGCCTTGATTGGGTCCAATTCATATCTAGTCCCTCATCTTTTCATTAGAACACACAACAAGAGGGTCCTTACGTTAACCTAAAAGGCCTCAATAGATCATCTTGGGGGTCTCCTTTCAGATCGAATCACTTCATTATGAACCTGAATTTGATTCTAAATCCTGATTTCACCACCTGATTTCAAGTTGCAGCCTAGCAATTTAGGAAAACCATTTAAGAAACCTGAATCTCGAATATCCACGAATGATAGAATGATTGAGGATGCCTTTAGAGTTTATGAGATTGATGACAAAACCTCAAATCCAATTGACAACATTCAGGTTAATGTGCCTGTAACAGCAACCTTCATCATAAATTGTGCCCAATTAATAATGAAACAAGTAACAAATGGATCAACCTGGGATATTCTCATGATAGGATACATTGAGTTAGAGAAATTGCATAACTTTGAATATTTCCAATGCATGACAAATCCTGTAGCTTAAGAAAGACACCAAGATGATCTAGAAAAATGGGAAGAAATGATAAAATTGTTAAAGCAAATTATCGATCAAAAATACCCGTACATTCCCCAAGCATTTAGTGAAACATCTTGGAACAATACTGAGGATCAATCCGATTTCCCAAATCCCAAATTCAAGAATCAAGGTTGTTGCAGATCCCCAACCCAGATGAATTATGGTCCAACTTATGTATAGATTGATACTCTTGATCTTGAGTTGGGTTGGGACAATCCAATTGTAAGTGCCCTCGATTTCGAGCCAACCTTAGAGATACGGAAACCTGGTTCGCCTAGCTTTGAATTCCCAGACACCTGTAATGATGAATTTAGAACAGAACTCAATGTAAATCTCAAGCCTTATCCTATTAAGGTAATTCTCGAGGATGATTCTAACATCCCAATAAAGCCTAGCCAAGATTCTAGTAATCCAACCCACACCCTTAACCTAGAATCTAAATCCGAGCCTATTTGGGATAATTACAAGGCCCCATGTGATGAGAATCAGATTTCGATCTGAAATACGATTCAAGGCCTATGTTTGATGACTACACTTCTCCAGACTCCTCCGAGATACAGAGCAAGTTGTCAGAAATCACGCCAATTTACGACACAGAGACTGAGGAGCTGGAAGAATTGGGATTCAACTGGGTCAACCCTAGGAACCCAGAACCTGAGCTCATGCCTAATAGGGACACCTCTTTGAGTTCGGACTCTGAGTTTAGGTTAGATCCAAGTCAGGTTGCTACTTCACATCTTGACTCATTCTGTGGTGGAACTATCAATCTGGAATCAGGTTCAAAAAGTTCTTGCAAATTCTCCGACGATTTCGAATCTTACTCTGATTTTGGAGAACCTTTGTTTCCTGACTACTATAAGCCAATCTACGACCTTAGTATACATGATCCATTTTTAGACTCTGACTCTGAGGTCCCTGATTTCGAGATCATTGATTCAAAATCAGGTTCCATTGAGATGGAATCATTTCTTTTTGATCCTCAAGAATCAGAAATATAAATTGATGAGTGTCTACAACCTAGAGTTCAAATCTTTTCTTGACTTAGATTTCCTTAATCCTATAAACACTCTTTAGGCACTTACCTTTGATTTTGATGGCTATTATCAGGACTCTCTAGATGAACCAACCTTGAATCCTTTCTAGAAGAGCCCTCACATACAATTATTCTTGAAGCCACCTTTTCTACACATGCAGAACCTTCCCAAACCCATTTTCAACCCTGACCCGCAACTAGACTCAATTTCTACTCTGATTCTCCTCTTAATGAACCGGTTGCACATGATTCACCACCACATTTCAATCAGGTTTAAAACATCGATCAGACTACAAATCATGCCCCATCCTTCTCTGATCACTCTCGTAGGGTTCCTACATCCTCCACTGATTCTTTTTCATTTGAGGATCCCTACTCTAATTAGGCTGATCCGATTCAGCCAAACCCTAGCTATACACTTCAACATCCTTTTGAGCTCCACAGCATATGGTGGGTTCTGCATCTCTTGATCCACATCTATTAAGCCACCAGATTGATTGGGTTTGGGCTGCATCATCAGCCTGCTGATTTGAACAAGCACCTAGTTGGACCAACCAGGCTATTGATCAAGGTGCTTGTTTTACAAAATTCATCTGATTTGACCATCCCTTCTCCATACCATGTTCTACTCGGCTGAAGGCATTGAATTTAGTGTTGAACGAGAGGCAACCCATCATTCCAAAAACCCAAGATCCTTCTTATTATCCTTTTGTGCTTCACGTCTATTGCACTCTGAGTTCAGTTTTTAAAACAGCCGAAATGATGCCGAACTACCCAGGGATCGGTGGATCTTGCTTGTACGATCGACCCGGCATTTGACCTTATGAGAAATCCAAGTGTTTGGGGGAAGCGAAACTGGAGGATGGCTTTTCTAGCTTTCTTCCACTTCTATATCTATACATGTGCTAGCTAAATACAGTACGGGGGTTGCAAGGCTGAAACTACTATAAGATAAGATAAGATAAGTAAAGTAGTCAAAGAATTGACAGAAGCACCAGGGGTGGTTTGAAATCATCTGCAAACAGTCATTTCCGACCCATCGCCCACCCGATAATCCTGTTCTAATTCTCAAACTCTAACTATTTCATACCCTCCATTTACAATGAGGGCATTGCAAAACTTAGGCATGGGGGGTGTTAAAGTGCAAATATACAAAAATTCATAGTTCTGAAGGGTTCTCACAGAAAAAAACATATTCCAAAAAATCAAAAAATAAAAAGATTGAAAAAACAAAAAATGGAGAAGGGAGGAAACTTTGAGTGAATTAATTGCATATCATTCTTGAAAAGGAAAAAAAGGGGAAGTGACTTTGAAATGTCAAAGAGGAGCAACAATTTAAAATAAAAAGAGATAGTCATTAGTAAAAGATTAAGGAATCTACTTAGTTCTAGACCAAATCAAAAGAAAGTAATAAAAGACAAAAAGGGCTAGGAGACACAGAGGTTGGTATGAATGCTGATCTTAGGCCTCTTGGGCTTGTATTTAGGCTTAAAAATTCAAGTAGTCGTTAAGATCTGGATAGTCCTCAAGAGGTTGAGGAAAATGCAAAGCATAAGTATTAGGTCTAAGGCTTAGGGATTATTCAGCCTCGTTAACTGACCTCTAGTTTGCGGGACTCGATAACCTAAGTACCCTAATCCACACACAGTCTAGTTCAGTGCACTTAATTATCAAAATCATGGAAATGCATTAATTCTATTCTGAGAAAGCTACCTAGATTAGGAGCAGCTAATCAATACAAGTTGTTTTGGATGAGTTCTTAGTGCAGAGAGGTGGGAAATTCCCCTTGAAGATGCTCAATAACATACCGTCTCCTCGGTGCTTGTCTCTTAGGATATCTAAATATCCTACTTGGGGCATGTAAGCACCTTGTGCTATTTCAGATGCCATGGGTAGGATTATCCCAAAATGTCGATTGCCAAGGCATGAATTTAGCTACAGAAAGCCATGGGCAGCACTATCTCAAAGTGTTGAAAGCCAGGGTTCTGGGGGTTGTCATGGGTGTTGCTATCTCAAAGCATCAAAAGCCAGGGACCCTGCGAGGATTGATGGTGGGAGCTAGGAATCCAATACAGATCGTGTTGTAAAGCCAATCCAAAGGTAGAAATAAAGAAAGAAATGAGAGAGAAAACTCTCCAAAAATAAAAAAATCTTCTATCTCTCTCTTACAAAAACTCATTGTAAACTAAACCTGGACTAAACATGTTTTAAGCATGGGTGCTTTAACCGCGGAGTTCAACGAACCTTAGGTTAGTTCATGTAGGCCTTAGAAACCTTCGCGATAGACTGAGGCTAAAGCTAGTTAGGTCCAGATCTTGGTTGGTACTTGAGTACTTCTAGGCCTACTATTGACATTCTGACCTAATCTACAAGAAAAGGCACACATCAGAGATCTAAACATATGGTCTAGAATTTAATTTAATTCCATAAGATTTTGCTAAGGGACTAGCAAAAGTTAGGCACGGGGGTATGATGATAACGTCATCATCATCCATATCAAGCTTTATTGTCATATTCCATCATTAAATTCTCCTACATAACCGCTAGAGAGACATAATTCACTGCAAATCCATTTTGAGGGAAATACAATAAAACAGGGGTAAAACTGTAGTTTTAGCAGTATATCTCAATTGCAGTACAATCATGGGTTTTCCCAAAGGTTAATTAAAGGTCAAATGATCTTAAGAGTCTAACAAGTGGGTTAGTACAAATAGAAAAGGGTTTTTGCACGTTATGGGAATTAAATTACTTCCGAAACTTTAAGAAAAGATCCACTTAATTAACTGAGGTTTTGGTCAGGATGAAATTCACCTAAACCCTTTAAAATTCATATAAAAATGTTATCTTGGGTTTGGTATGCTTGATTTGACCATTGGAACCCAGTTTGGCCCAAAATAGAGTCTCAGACAGACATTTTCCCTAGTTTGGGTAATTGTGTAAATTACCCAGTCAAACCAGGTCAAAACCAAAATACAACTTCACCATTGAATTCCTTAGGTCTAAATTAGGATTTTGCCACAATTTAGGCCCAATCTGAGATCGTCTTGACCTAGTTTGCAAGTTGGTCCTGTTTAACACTTTTCTCTCACACAGATGCCCTTGACTTTCAAAATCCTTGGAAATAGCCCCCCAGCTTTGTCATCTTCTTCAAAAATAGGTCCCTACCATGATTAAATCCTATTCCTGCAACTCTGGCGACCTTTGACTGAAGAGAACACCTTCTCTGGTCAATCTATCCCTTCCAAAATTTGTTGGGAGATTTCATAAGGAGTCCTCTTTCCAATGAATCCAGTCTTGAACCCCAAAACCTTCCCAATCTCTCATGCGAACGCATGAGAGATTTGGGTATCTGTTGGTCTCCAACATCTAGTGCCCTATAAAAGAACCCTTGACGCATTGCCCTTTTCCTTAGCTAGGTTTTTGCCCAAAAATGATCTTCCTAACCCTACCTCCAGCCATCTCCGACCTAACTTCGACGAGCATCTCCCCCATCATCCTACGGCCTCCCAACGACAAAATTGGAAGCATCTTCTTCCTCCCTAACTTCCTCCGCCTCTTGACGACCACAATAGAGGCGCCTCAGACCCCTTTCATCGCCGCCATCTCCCTTAGGAGGTTTCATCTTCCACGGCGCCGGCAATCACACCAGCGTCGTATCCCTTCCCCTTCATCCATAATATTAGGTCCTTTAACTCCCTTTCCCTCTCTCTGTTAATTCTAGCTTCTTTCCTACCACTTTCAACCGCCGACAACACTATTCACCATCATCCCTTCCATCTCTGGCACCTACTCTAGCAAGGGCTTCTATCCACTACACACATCCATCCCCCTTGGCAACTAGTCCACAAGCTCCGCCACGACTCCACCATTAAAAGCCCTCTCCTATTTCACTTCCTCACTCACCCTAGCTCTCCACCGACCAAACCCATTGCCGTCCACCTTCGCTGAACTCCACCTGCCACCACACACCTCCACATGCCATGAAACCACTGCTAACACACTCCACGTCCTTCGGTGAAGGTCTTGAGATAGTTTAACTTGGTCGTAAGGCCATATTTATGTTTTTCAGGTCTCACCGTTCACAGTCGTTGCCGCCAATAACGACCGGCATGTTCTTCGAGCTCGAGACTACGCACGTCCTAGGCTCCACTTCCAGGTTGCGCAGAGTCACCCAAAGACCACTACTAGGTGGTCAATTGGGAAGTTTCAACGGCCCTTCAAATGCCAATCGAGGATGCCTTTCCACTGCAACAGTTGCTCTATTGAAAGAGGAAGGCGAGACATTTAGTCCTACCTAGGAAGAGCATGAAGCAATGTGCATGCATATGTTGATTTTGTGTTGTAGGCATATCGCCTCAACACATAGGGGGGTGAGGTCCCCCGCGACCCTTTCACCTACGCCTTGCCCATGAAAAATACCCCACGGGCATGGCGCTAACCCGACCCGCTAATATAGACACATCTATTTAGGTTAAAATAGCTATTCATGCATGCTCCTAGGCTTAGATTTGCATTTCATATTATAAATATTGCATAGCATGCATCATTCTGCATTTAGAGTAGTTGTATATATTTTAGGTTAATTAGGCCTTTTTTATGGTCAGGAGCAAAGAAGACTTATTTCAAGGCCTTAGATGGATGATCGGACCGTACGAATCTTATTAGGATGACAATCAAAGCCTAACGCCTCTAAAATTATCTAGATCAGAGAACCATAGCATTGTACGAAGTCTGAGGAAGATCAATGACAGGGGGCAATGCAACATCCATATGGGTAACGAATGGAAAATCCGACCGTACAGATGGATTTAGAGCAACGATCGCAGTCCAGTAGCGTGGGAATCATCTCAATCTGAGCACTGTGGCACCCTCTACAAAAGACAGAAGAATGCACGACGCAGATAACACCACGTGGGGCCATCCAAGCCGCCTAACGGCGGCCAGCAGTAACACACACGCACAGCCGCAGCTGCGTGCAGCTACGCTTAGCAGCAGCGCAGTGCATGCCAGTGCGTGTTACGCATGATGTGGGGAGCACGGGCGTGTGAAGCACGTAGCGCGCGATGCTCATGCCAGCAGGGCGGGCGTGGATCTTCAGCGACACGTGCCTTCAGTGATGCTTCTAGCTGTCACTATTGGTTTGCATGCGCCAACAAGAGGAATTGAAGGTGGATCTTCAACGACAGCTATAGTGGTGGGCTACCTTCCTCTATAGTTTTATTATTTCGTCGTAGTATAGTATAGAGGGAGGTGATTACCAGTTTAATACAATTTGTTACTCGGAAATAAAGAGTTCCCGAGGTCGAACTCAGGGAGCAAGTTGTATTCTACGGGTACAAGTTTCTTTTACAAAAATAAAGAAAGAGAGAGAGAGAATTTGTTGGCTTTTCTTCTTTTCTCTTTGCTTCTCCTCTTCTTCCTTCTCAGATCTTATGCTCTCTTCTTTTGTTCTTCTTCTTTATCTGCAGTGGTGATGTTCTACTTCTTCTTATTTCTTTCTTCTTTTCCTTTCTTCAGATCTTCTTCTCGTGCTCTTTTTCTTCTTTCAGTTCTTGTCTTGGCCTCTCTGCGTTCTCCTTCTTCTTTCAGCTCTTTCTGCTTGTCTCTCTATGTTCTCCTCTGCCTCACCTTCCTTCTCCTTCCTTGCCTTTAGGACGTCGTCTGATTTTCCAATCAGACGACTTAAACCGCCGCTGCTACAGTGCCGCTCGGTGATCCTCCTTCCTTCAGCCTTCGTCTTCTTCCACGGTTCTTCTTCACCTGTGCCTTCACACTTACACAGCTTGATCAGAGAGGGGCAAAACCTATCTCTACCCTCCCCCGCGTCTCTCTCTCACAGAATCCACTCATAGGATAGCTCTCCCAGAGCTGCCGGGTAGCCGGGTACGGGTCGCGCCCGGGTCCAGGCCCACCGGCGTGCGTGGTGGGCGAGGAGTGCAGGTCAGTCTAAGTCGGGTCCGGGCCAGGTCCGCGGGGCGTGAGCGCGGACGAGACCGGGTAACCGGGCGGGTGAAGGGGACCTCACCCCGTGTGCTGAGGCAATAAGCCTCCAGCACTTTTTCGCTTTATACCGCTACGCTCCTTCAGAGCCTTCCGAGGTGGGACTAAATGTCCCACCCCAATTTCGCGCCTGCGCGGAGGAAGCAGCTGGTAATCGCAGCGTTACGTGAGACCTTCGCGCGAGGGCTTCGACTCGACTGCAGCCTGGTACTTCGCGAAGGCGCCTTGCGCTGTCTGGGAGCGTAACCTGGGCATGGCGCACCTGGGGCAGCAGGTGAAGAAGCTGCTTCGCTTCAATAATGGCGGCGACGAGCGCAGGTACCTGCCCATAGAAAAACGGCCTCTCTTCCAATCAGAAACGCGGAGGACCTTCGCCGTGGCACGGCGAAGGTGGTCGGGGGGTGTGCAGGCGGCGGGGCGGAGCCTAAGGGCTGCCCTAGGTCGGACTGTGGGTCGGGAGATGGGTTTGTTCGGTGGAGTTGCAGAGGGTGATTTGGGGGAAGTGGAGGGGCGGAAATGGATCAGGGTGAGGAGGCGAAGATTATGTGCAGGTCGGCGAGCCGGGTGGGATGCTGGAGTGATGGGAGCGGCTCGCCGGAGGATGGCCGGAGGCGGAGAAGGTGAGGGTGAGTGGTCGGAATCGAGGGCGACAGTAGATGTTTAAAGTGAGGAAAAGGAAGAGGGGAGGAAGAGGAGGAGTTCTACCTACTTAGCAGGACGAGGAGGGGCCGGAGCGGGCGACACTCGTATCGACTGTCGCCGGAGAAGAAGATGCCCGGGGGAAGGGGCGGCGGCGAGCAGAGGGCCGGAGAGGCGCCAGCTGGGTGCGGCGTGGCGCGGGAAGAGAAGGGGAAGAAGTCTCTGCTGCTGGTATTGCGGCAGAGCGAAGAGGAGGAGGAGGAAGAACCGCCGGAGCTGGTGGGAGTCTGCCGGAGTGAGAAGAGAGGAAAGTTGGGGGTTTTCTCCGTCTGATCCGAGCTGGGAAGAACGGTGGAGCGACGGGGGTATTTATAGGGACCGAATCAGGGAGGAAGGCGGAGGGAGACGACGTGTCTCCCTCGCCAGAGGACGCCGGAGATGGAAACCCATACCGTCCGTGCGTTCGCACGGCCGGTATGGTGGGTTACAGCGACCAGGGGGTGTCCCTGCGACGGCTGACGACGCAGGGCACCCCCGGTTTACTTGCTAGACTCTCCCCCTCACCCTGCGCGGCGCCATGCTCCGCGCAAGGTCGCCGGAGGATGGTGCTGGCAGGTTTTGCAGGGAGGACCTGAACGCAAAGGACGAAGGAGAGTTAGGGGCCAAAATGCGAGGGTTCAAAAGTTGAGGGCCAAAAAGTAAATATATGAGGACCAAAGTGTAAAGTTGGTCAAGAAGGTTTCTTCTTAGGCTCAAGTTTTTATACATGACTAATTAGGACCTAAGGAATCTGATGGTGAATTTTATTTCTAGATTAAACCTTGTTTGACTGGTCAATTTACGTAAAAACCCAAATTAAGTTATTAATTGGGTTTGGTTCTCAATGTAGGTCAAGATGGGTTCCTAAGGTCAAATTGAAGGTTCTAAACCCTAGAGATTATTTTTCTATGAATTTTAGAGGGTTTATTCCATTTTTTCTTTGCCTTGAACCTCGTGAATTGAAGTGGGTTTGTTTTAGGGTTACAGATTATCATTTAGTTCCTTGGAATTGCTGTAGCCCTTGCCAGATCATCTCATCCCACTTTTATTCTTATTAGGTTGCTTTGACCTATGTTTGGACCCTGAATTACCCTGTATGCAGATTATACTGGTAAAATTGCATTTTTACCCCTTATGACTTGTTTTCTCCTTAAACTCAGAATTCTCTGAGTTAAGCCTTTCCTTGAGTTATGTAGGAGCTTTTATCCTTTGTATTGGGTCAAAATGAGCTAGTTATGGCTCATGATGAGGTTCTCATCATACCCCCATGCCTAGCTTTTGCTAGTCCCTTAGCAAAAACTTAAGGTTTCAACCCTTGTTCTAGACCATGAAGTTCTTAATAGCTTTAGATAAGTGCTTTTTCATTTGAGCTCAGATTAGGTTAGAATGCTGACCATAGGCCTAAAAGGTACTCTAGTACCAATCAAGATCCAAATCTGTCTAGCCTTAGGCTCAGTCCTTAGCAAAGGTTTTTAAGGCCCACAAGAACTAACCTAAGGTTTATTGGACTTTGTGGTTAAAGCACCCGTGCTTGAAATGATTTTAGCCCTGGCTCAGTTCGCAGTGCATTTTGTAAGAGAGAGATAGAAAGTTATTTTGTTTGGAGAGTTTTCTCTCTCTTTTTTTTTTTAGTTCTAGCCTAGGATTGGCTTTTCAACACGGTTTGTATCAGATTCCTTGCTCCCATCATCAATCCTCAAGGGTTCCTGGCGATCGATGCTTTTAGATAGCACCGCCCATGGCAACCCTCGGAACCCTGGCTATTGAGATTTCGAGATAATCCCATCCATGGTGTTCCGTGGCTGAATTCAGACCCTGGCAATTGACACTTCGAGATAATGCCATCCATGGAATCTGAACCAGCAGAGTGCTTACATGCCCCCAGTAGGATATGTAAATATCCTAAGAGACAAGCACCGAGGAGATGATATTTTGTTACGCATCTTCGAGGGGATTTCCCGTCTCTCCGCGCTGGGAACTCGTCCAAATCAACTTGTGTTGATCAGCCGCTCCTATTCTAGGTGTTCTTTTCAGAATTTTACGACGCTTCTGCGTGATTCTGATTTTTACGCTTACTGAACCAGGCTGTGTGTGAGGTTAGGGTGCTTAGGTTACTGAGTCCCGTAAACCAAAAATTAGTTAATGAGGCCAAATACTCCCTAAGCCTTAGACCTAATACTTCAGCTTTTCATTTTCCTCAACCTCTTGAGGAGTGTCTAGATCTTAATGGGTACTAAGAGTCTATCCAAGAATGCCTAAGGTTTGCGTTCTTACTAATCTCATTATGCACTTTTAGTTATTTTCTTGAATGAGGTCTAGAACTTAGGTTAATTCCTTAGTTCCATACTAATGACTATCACTTTTTTCTCATAATTTTGTGCTCCTTTTTATCTTTTGTTTCTTTTTTCCTTCTCCTTCACAAAATTTCCTTCTCCTCTTTTCCTCTTATTCTTTTTCGAAAATTTTTAATTTTTATGGTGTTTTTGGCATATGTGAATTTTTTGTTTGAAACCTTTTCTTACAAGTTTTGCACTTTCATACCCCCCCATGCCTAAGATTTGCAATGTCCTCATTGTAACCTAGGGGTTTTTATTCAACTTAGTTCATACATTAGGACAGATGTTTTGATGAGTGAATGGGTCGGGGTGACTGTTTTGGACGATTTCTAATCTCAGATGCAAGCACCTGAGGTGGAGTCGGCTGTCCTAAAGTGTGAACTTCAAGTGCAAAAAGGTGTCAGAACAAGTTTAAGGTTTTCAAAGAGAATGACGGGCTGCCTCCCGTAGAGCGCTAAATTTGATGCCTTCAGCCAAGCGAGAAATGCGATGGAGAGGGGATGGTGAAATCAGCGGAGTTTTGTAAGACAAGCACCTTGATTAAGAGCCTGGTTGGTCCAACCAGGTGCTTGTTCAGATCAACAGGCTGATGATGTAGCCCAAACCCAATCAATCTGGTGGGTTGATAAATGTGGATAAAAAGGTGTGGAACCCACCATATACTATGAAGCTCAGATGGATGAGGAAGTGTAAACGCAGGGTTTGGCTGAGTCGAATCAACCTGGTCAGAGTAGGGACCCGTAGAATAATCAATGATTGATGCGAGAACCCTACAGGGGTGATCAGAGAATGATAGGGCATGGTATGTAGTCTGATCAAAGTTCGAAACCTGATGTGGAAATGCAATCGGCTCGATGAGAGGTGAATCTGAATAGAAATTGAGTCCGGTTGCGGGTCGGGGTTTGGAAGAGGTTTTGATCCGTTCTGTGTGTGCGGATGAGGTGGCCATTGTGTACGAGGGCTCATCTAGAAACGGATGATAGGTGGTTTTCTGTAGAGAGTCCTCTGGGTAACTATCAAATGCCGGAAGAGTGTCTGTAGGATGAAAGGAATCGGATTCGAGAAAAAATTTGGATTCTTGGTTGTAATCACTCTTGGCATTTTCTGTTTTTGGTTCCTGAGGATCGAAAAGGAATGATTCTGTGTTATCAGTGATCTCGGGAATCAGGACCTCAGAGTCGGAGTTAGAGTCATGAGAACTGAGGTCGTAGATAGGCCTGGCGTGTTCAGGAAGGGGAATCTCTCCGCAATTATAGTCAGATTTGAAATTGTCGGAGAGTTGGCGAAAATGAGATTCATGATCATGAATTCCACCACAGCAAAAATCCTCAGATGTGGAATCAGCAGCCTGATTGGGGTCTAGCCTATATGTCAATTCTGGGCTCAAAAAGGTATTCTGCCTAGGCTCAAGCTCCAAGCTGGTAGGATAGACCCAATTAAAATCCAACCCGTCCAACTCCTCAGTCTCTGTATCATAAATTGGCATGTTCTCTGGAAAATCGATCAGATTTTCTGAAGATGTTGGAGAGGGATATTCATCAAATAGATGCCCGGAATCATATTCTGTAAAAATTTGATCTTTCTCATAAGGGGCCTCGTAATCTTCCCAATAAGTTTCAGATCTAGGTTCTAGGCTTAGGATGTGGGTAGAATTATTAGAACCTAAGTCTGAATAACCTTCGAGGGCCACCTTATCAAAATAAGGGGCGGAATTTATACCCTCAGAAGGTTTAGTTCTGATCTCATTATTGCAGGAGTTTTGAAATTCTAGGCTTGGCAATTCATGGTCTAAGTTTGGCTCATCATTGTGTTCTCCTGCAATATCCCAACCTAATTCAACATTGTCTTCTATCTGGGTTGGGATTCCACAACCACTTTGTGCCTCAGTCCCGAGATCTGGGAAACTGGATTGTTCCTTAATATTGTTCCAAGATGGTTCATCCTCTATTTCTGGTATATACGGGTATTTCTTGTTGATAATTTGTTCTACTGATTTCATCATTTCTACCCGTTTCATAAGGGCATCTTGGTGTTGTTCCCAAAGTACAGGATTTTTCAAGCATTGAAGGTATTCAGATTGGTGTAATTTTTCTATGTCAATGTATCCTGTCATGAGCATATCTCGGGTTGATCCTTTTGTAACTTCTGTCAATAGAATCTGGGCACAGTTTATGATGAAAGCTGTGGTTGTTGGGACATCAACCTGAATGTTTTCTATTGGTGTTGAGGGTTTATATTTGATTTCATAGAATTCAAAGGCATCCTCAATCATCTTATCTTTTATGGATCTCAGATATTCAGGTTTTTTACATGGTAGTCTTGCTAGGTAATTAGGCTGCATCTTCGAATCAGGTGGTGGAATCAAGATAGAATCAGGAGTTTGAATTAATAGAAGAAGGGGACTTTGTTCAGAATCAGAGGAAAGAGGGGCAATGTGAATGATTTCTGCAAAAACAAGGGAGCCGAGGCTTAGCCTCGGAGAGAGTGAATTTCTATAGGAGGTTTCAAGGACCTCCTGCAAAATACTGAAGGACTGGATGAGATAAGCAGGTGCTGGACCCAATCAAGACACCCAAAAAATGTTGGTTGACTATAGAGGTTCGGGGCAGATGGACCCCTTGATCAGAAAGATCGTCCACCTGAGAATTACCTGGGCAGCCAGAGAGGGAGAGTCCCGCGAAGACCCCTACACGGTAGAGCATCCTCACAGGTTACAGGGTTTCCCCCACCCGACCTCTCTTGTCACTGAGATTCCAGGTAGACCAGAATGGGGACCTTGACCTCTTAAGTCTACCAATTTTTACTTTAAGATCAGGGTGCTTAAGGTTTCACTTGAACTCTTAGGTATTTTGAGTGAGAAAGTGACCTAATTTTAAGGTTGGTTGACCCAAGGAGTCAACTTTACCTCTTGTTCCTTTGAGAGCTTTTGGGTCCTTTCTTTTTGGGTTCAAGTGTTTAGAGAGCCAATTGTTTAGGGTTTCTCTGAATAAGTATGTTCAATCAATGGTTTAGGCACACTTCTTTTGGATTTTCTCCATTCTTGATTTAAGTAGTGTGTCTCTAAAACCCTAATGTTGAATCTTAGGTTGGCTCTACTTGGTCCAGTTAGTTCTTTGTTGGGTAATTAGGGCTCAAGCAAGAATGTGTTAGCCCTTAAATGCCCTTAATAGTGTGCAGGACTAATGAGTTGAAAACATGCAACTCTTTATGGTTACTAAGTATGGAAGACAGGTTAGCCCTACATTGCTTGTTCTTTTCTTTTCTTCCTCTTTAGAGTTTAGGGGTTAATAGCGAGAGGAAAAAATTTTACCTGTCCTCGGAGTGGTTGTCGTGCGGTTGCTTGTCTTATTGATTTCCTGTAGCTGCACAAAAGAGAGGAGATTATCAGAAACTAAAAAGAAATAGGAATGTTTACCTCTAGAATAGCCGTTGCTCCCCGGCAACGGCGCCAAAAACTGGTGGGCTACCTTCCTCTATAGTTTTATTATTTCGTCATAGTATAGTATAGAGGGAGGTGATTACCAGTTTAATACAATTTGTTACTCGGAAATAAAGAGTTCCCGAGGTCGAACTCAGGGAGCAAGTTCTATTCTAGGGGTACAAGTTTCTTTTACAAAAATAAAGAAAGTGAGAGAGAGAGAATTTGTTGGCTTTTCTTCTTTTCTCTTTGCTTCTCCTCTTCTTCCTTCTCAGATCTTCTGCTCTCTTCTTTTGTTCTTCTTCTTTATCTGCAGTGGTGATGTTCTTCTTCTTCTTCTTTCTCTCTTCTTTTCCTTTCTTCAGATCTTCTTCTCGTGCTCTTTTTCTTCTTTCAGTTCTTGTCTTGGCCTCTCTGCGTTCTCCTTCTTCTTTCAGCTCTTTCTGCTTGTCTCTCTGTGTTCTCCTCTACCTCGCCTTCCTTCTCCTTCCTTGCCTTCAGGACGTCGTCTGATTTTCCAATCAGATGACTTAAACCGCCGCTGCTACAGTGCCGCTCGGTGATCCTCCTTCCTTCAGCCTTCGTCTTCTTCCACGGTTCTTCTTCACCTGTGCCTGCACACTTACACAGCTTGATCAGAGAGGGGCAAAACCTATCTCTACCCTCCCCCGCGTCTCTCTCTCACAGAATCTGCTCATAGGATAGCTCTCCCAGAGCTGCCGGGTAGCCGGGTACGGGTCGCGCCCGGGTCCAGGCCCACCGGCGTGCGTGGTGGGCGAGGAGTGCAAGTCAGTCTAAGTCGGGTCCGGGCCAGGTCCGCGGGGCGTGAGCGCGGACGAGACCGGGTAACCGGGCGGGTGAAGGGGACCTCACCCCGTGTGCTGAGGCAATAAGCCTCCAGCACTTTTTCGCTTTATACCGCTGCGCTCCTTCAGAGCCTTCCGAGGTGGGACTAAATGTCCCACCCCAATTTCGCGCCTGCGCGGAGGAAGCAGCTGGTAATCGCAGCGTTACGCGAGACCTTCGCGCGAGGGCTTCGACTCGACTGCAGCCTGGTACTTCGCGAAGGCGCCTTGCGCTGTCTGGGAGCGTAACCTGGGCGTGGCGCACCTGGGGCAGCAGGTGAAGAAGCTGCTTCGCTTCAACAATGGCGGCGACGAGTGCAGGTACCTGCCCACAGAAAAACGGCCTCTCGGCCCAATCAGAAACGCGGAGGACCTTCGCCGTGGCATGGCGAAGGTGGTCGAGGGGTTTGCAGGCGGCGGGGCGGAGCCTAAGGGCTGCCCTAGGTCGGACTGTGGGTCGGGAGATGGGTTTGTTTGGTGGAGTTGCAGAGGGTGATTTGGGGGAAGTGGAGCGGCGGAAATGGATCAGGGTGAGGAGGCGGAGATTATGTGCAGGTCGGCGAGCCGGGTGGGATGCTGGAGTGATGGGAGCGGCTCGCCGGAGGATGGCCGGAGGCGGAGAAGGTGAGGGTGAGTGGTCGGAATCGAGGGCGACAGTAGATGTTTAAAGTGAGGAAAAGGAAGAGGGGAGGAAGAGGAGGAGTTCTACCTACTTAGCAGGACGAGGAGGGGCCGGAGCGGGCGACAGTCGTATCGACTGTCGCCGGAGAAGAAGATGCCCGGGGGAAGGGGCGGCGGCGAGCAGAGGGCCGGAGAGGCGCCAGCTGGGTGCGGCGTGGCACGGGAAGAGCAGGGGAAGAAGTCTCTGCTGCTGGTATTGCGGCAGAGCGAAGAGGAGGAGGAGGAAGAACCGCCGGAACTGGTGGGCGTCTGCCGGAGTGAGAAGAGAGGAAAGTTGGGGGTTTTCTCCGTCAGATCCGAGCTGGGAAGAACGGTGGAGCGACGGGGGTATTTATAGGGACCGAATCAGGGAGGAAGGCGGAGGGAGACGACGTGTCTCCCTCGCCAGAGGACGCCGGAGATGGAAACCCATACCGTCCGTGCGTTCGCACGGCCGGTATGGTGGGTTACAGCGACCAGGGGCGTGTCCCTGCGACGGCTGACGACGCAGGGCACCCCCGGTTTACTTGCCAGACTCTCCCCCTCACCCTGCGCGGCGCCATGCTCCGCGCAAGGTCGCCGGAGCATGGTGCTGGCAGGTTTTGCAGGGAGGACCTGAACGCAAAGGACAAAGGAGAGTTAGGGGCCAAAATGCGAGGGTTCAAAAGTTGAGGGCCAAAAAGTAAATATATGAGGACCAAAGTGTAAAGTTGGTCAAGAAGGTTTCTTCTTAGGCTCAACTTTTTATACATGACTAATTAGGACCTAAGGAATCTGATGGTGAATTTTATTTCTAGATTAAACCTTGTTTGACTGGTCAATTTACGCAAAAACCCAAATTAAGTTATTAATTGGGTATGGTTCTCAATGTAGGTCAAGATGGGTTCCTAAGGTCAAATTGAAGGTTCTAAGCCCTAGAGATTATTTTTCTATGAATTTTAGAGGGTTTATTCCATTTTTTCTTTGCCTTGAACCTCGTGAATTGAAGTGGGTTTGTTTTAGGGTTACAGATTATCATTTAGTTCCTTGGAATTGCTGTAGCCCTTGCCAGATCATCTCATCCCACTTTTATTCTTATTAGTTTGCTTTGACCTATGTTTGGACCCTAAATTACCCTGTATGCAGATTATACTGGTAAAATTGCATTTTTACCCCTTATGACTTGTTTTCTCCTTAAACTCAGAATTCTCTGAGTTAAGCCTTTCCTTGAGTTATGTAGGAGCTTTTATCCTTTGTATTGGGTCAAAATGAGCTAGTTATGGCTCATGATGAGGTTCTCATCATATAGCGACGTTTATGGATGTCAATAATGACCCAAATGCGAATTTGTTCTTCCTCCACTATAAAAGGACCTACCCACCACCACTGCAAACCATCTCTTCCTTTCTTCCTCTCACCACCTCCAAGGCTCTAGAGAGAGCTTGTCCCAAGCTCGGGATGCTCCGCTAGAGTAGAAAACCAAATAGCTTTCCCTCCCCTCATCCCCATTCGTGGAACATCCCGTGGCTGTCCTCTCACCGCCCTTCGGGAAGAAGATCCTCGTCGCGATGCTGTCTTGCCCCATCCTCCATCCTCAAGCTCCGTCCCCGTTTGTCCCACTCCTCACCACCTTCCTCTAGGCAATGTCAGAGCGAGTCATCCTCCGAGCAACCGTCGAGGGGGGTTTCTCTCCCCTCATTCTATCTTTTTACGCTTTCGTAGTATAGATTTTCTGCTTTCATAGTGTAACAAACAATTCTTCATGAATAGATGATTGTTTCTCACTCTCTCTTTCTCCCTCTCTCTCTTATTTTTTGCAAGTTGATAAAGTTTTCATCGACCTAATCTCTTTCTTGCCTGATTAAATACTAAAAAAAATTAGAAAAGACAAAAATGAAATAAACAAATAAAAAGCAAAGCGCAAATTTCCAAAACCAAACGTTCACCTCCCCGTGTTCGACCTGGGACTCACTTTTTGAGTTTTGGTTATAAATCTTATCTGATCACGAGTTTTGCAACTACAACAATGGGTTACTTGTAACCTTGATTTCTAACTCGTGAAACACATGCGATCATTTTGGCGTTGTTGCCAAGGAGGCAATGGTCTTTATTTTTTTTCCATGTTTTTCCACCTTACCTAACTTTTATCTCACTTTTTCTCAAATCTTACTGTGATTGTAGGTACTCTTCTAAGGTGGGCCAAAGCGGTTAGATCAGAGAAAAGTGTGGATGAAGGTTTTGTAAGTGTCCCGCACACCACCCCCACATTAGTTTTCAATCCATAACCTAATAACTTGAACCCAAATCAACTTAGGTGCTTTTTATAAACCCTAGAATAGATTTGGTTGTTTGTTTGCCACCTCCACTCATCTCACCCTCGCATATATAAAAGTATATATATACTCTTTTCTTGTGGGATTTTCTAAAAGCTACACACTTAACACCCACAACTTCTCACCCTAAGGCACACAATCACATCGATTCTACCACTTAACCGGGTTCTAACCTGTGGACCCAGTACACTTAACTCAACACACAAATAAGTGATTAGAAATCTTAATAGGTCAAACATTTCTGTGTGCCTTAACTAAGTGGTGCAATAGGCCAATTGCTTGAACTGTTTGGG
The DNA here is from genome assembly GCA_037157565.1 of Thalassia testudinum. Classification (NCBI taxonomy): domain Eukaryota; kingdom Viridiplantae; phylum Streptophyta; class Magnoliopsida; order Alismatales; family Hydrocharitaceae; genus Thalassia; species Thalassia testudinum. The sequence continues at coordinate 84,531,022 of JAZHRO010000056.1, read as the reverse complement.
CCGCACCACTCAAAATAAAATCGATTCATCAAGTAGCTTGCCAGTTAGGGTTGATTCTTAAGGTTGAACTAGGCATTTCACATTTTTTCTCTAATTTCTAAAGGAATACATCATCACCAATGCTTGTAAAACTTGGAGTGTTCTACTGAACCTTGATTGAACCAAATTAAGGATTAAACCCTAAAAGCTACTAAACAAGGTTAAACCCTAAAAGACACATCATCAAATAACCTTGTTTTCAAACAATGGTTGTGCACACACACATTTTAACTTATCAATAAGGTCACAACCCATCTAAAGGGCCCATCACATTCCAAGAGCAAAACCATCCCAAGCCTAATTAAAACTGAGTAGACGTTGGCCTTAAGGATTGATTCGCTCTTCGGGGCTCAGATTGAGTTTTTTTTTATTAATCTGCTTATGCTAGTCCATTTGATGTTTAGCTAGGGGAGTAGCGTCAAACGACCACGGCCATGGGGTACACTAGGAACTGGAGGGGCAAGCCAAAGGAAGAACCTTCTCCCCAGTCCCTCCTTCTAACTGGTTAGATTGACTGGATAAAAGTAGTCCAAATCATTTATAATCTCAAAACGAGTCCTAGGAGTCTGTAGGTCTTTAGGCTAACCCACCTAAGGACAGAGTTGATTGATTGTACTGTAGGCCACCTTTCTCTCTTCTGATTTCCCTCCTTACTTCACCATGTGCTTTTCCACATCCTACACACATTTCACATCCTATCCTCCTACCACCACTTATCCCCAAGATGATTACTATCCTGACTTTACTTGTAATTACCTATCCACTAGCTGGGATAACTTTGATTGGGGATACAAATCCGGACCTCAATGTCTAGGGCCTAACCCTGGACAACAAGACTATGATTGCTATCCTTCTCAAACCTACAATGATTATGGATCTCCATCCTTTGATGACCAAACCAACCTGATCTACAATCAGGAAGGATATAGTAATTATAACACCTACCCTCCCCAGTATTCCACTGAATATAGGTTGCCACCATCCTTTGAACAACCTAGAATGACCTACTTTTAGGGAGGGACCCGAGAACCTCAACATCTTGACTCCCCTAGATTTAACCCAAACCCACCCAAACCTGAATTGAACAAGTCGGTTCAGGTGAACCAGATACAGGATAGGGTGTTGGCTAACTTGAGGAACACTATACAATCTTTAGAAGCTCAGCCAACACCATGCATTGAAGCACTGGAGCCTATGATCAAAATGTTTAATGAACTTAATAGTTCTTTATTGGATTTGATCCAAAGTATTAGGGATAGGGACCTAGGTGAGTTTTTTCTTGGGAAATTATCGTGGTTGACGATGAAATTTGTGGTTGCCCCAGTCAAATCTTGGGATGATTCTCAAGATGAACCCTCTTCAGGAGAGCTGGTCACACGCGTTCCGTGAGTTAGAAATCAGGGTTACAAGTAACCCATCGTCGTAGTTGAAAAACACGTCGATTAGATAAAATTTATACCAAAACTCCAAGGGAGTCCCAGGTCGAACACAGGAAGGCGATGTTTACATTATGTGAAAACTGCACTTCAGTTTGTTTCTTTTTGGTATTTTAGGGTTTTGTTATTTTCTTTTGTATTTTTGAAAGAAGACAAACAAAATGAATCACAAGAGATATGAAACAAATCTGATATATATCACTTCCAATGTCAATTAAAATAAACTATAACAGCATAAAAAGAGAGGGGGGTGAGAAGAAATCTCCCAAATTGGTTGTTCGACAAGACGACAGTGCCTGGCGGAAGCTCGAACGAAGGAGGTTAGGAGTGGGACGATGAGGGTGAGATGTAGGACGTCAGGTAGAGGAAAGGTTCGGTGTGGCTCCGGAATGGAGGTGAGAAGACGGAGATGATTTGCTACCGGAATGGAGGTGGGAGGATGGTTCCAAGGTGACCTATGAATGGGGATGGGAAGATGGATAAATATTTTGTGAGGCAGAGGTTTGCTACACTAATAGGAGCCTTGGGAGCTTGAGAACAAGATCTAATGGAGCATTGGTAGGCTTGCTAGAGCTTCAGAGTAGGTGGGAGTAGAGTAGGTAGAGATGGCTTGGAAGGGAGGGGGTGTAGGTCCCTTTATAGTGGGGGAGAAGAGACTAAAAATGGATAAAGGAACTTTAGTGACCTCCAGACCATCACTGGAAACGTTGTTGTAGACAGCTCACATCCGCTCATGCCCTTAGCTCGCTCTACTAGCTTGCAATGAAGTAGCGATAGCTGTAAGCATCGCTGTAGGTCAGCCTAGCTGTCGCTGAAAGCTGGCACCAACTGCGCTTGCGCTCACTCTACGCTGTCGCCCATCACGCGTGCTGATCGTGCGGTGCCCTACTGTGTGCGCGCTGCCATGCACTGGCGTACGCATGCACGCGCGCACTGCGCTGCCGCTGTTGCTGCTATGGCTATGCATGCAGCTGATTTAAGGATTGGGGAGGCTGCCGGGATTCGAACCCACGCCCCTCCCTTGAGAATCGTCACTCCCACCATTGCTCTAGGCCGCCCTTTGTGTCGTGCGGAGGAGCTTGGTGCAGACGCTCCCCAGCTGTTGGATCTTGATCCAACGGCTAGGAATCAAGGGCGCGGATGATGAAGGGAGTGGACGGTGGTGGGCGATCTAGATGGCACCACGTGGTGCCATCTAGGTCGTTCATCTTCTTCTTCTTGTAGAGGGTGCCACGGTGCTCAGATCGAGATGATTCCCGCAATGCCGAACTGCAATCGTCACTCCAGATCCATCTATACTATAGGATTTTCCATCCAAAACCCGTATGGATGTCGCATTGCCCCCCTGGCCATATAAAATGAAGGAATTAATATACAAAACATACAACTATCCTAAATGCCATGCAATGGATGTAATGCAATATTTATAACATGATATGCAATCCTAAACCTAGGAACTATCATAAATAAGCAATTTATCATGAATTTATGTGTTCATCATACCCCCATGCTTTTTGCTAGTCCCTAGCAAAATTAACCAAAATGCTATGTATAAAAGTAGAATCAGAATTCGATTATTTAGGCAAAATTCATCGATGGCTTTAGAAAATCTCATCCCCAAGACCTAATTACAAAGAATTACCAGTGCCTGGGTGTCTACCAGAATGCAAATCGTCCAAGCCCTCACCTTATTTAAAAAAAAGAAAAATTCATATTTTTCTTCTTTTCTACTTTTTTTGTACTTTTGGAGTTTGAGTGTTCAGAGATAACTTTTTACGACTACCTAACCAGCCCAAGACTCGAAAAGGACTCTAAGTACTAAGCATCTTGTGAAAATAGTGAATGACTCATTAGACAACCATTAAAACGGACTTCGGGTTTCTATGACCCTAGGTGACCTTGCCTAAATGTTTATCTTTACAATCGGTAGCTTTCTCCCTACTTTTATATGGGGTCAACACAAGGGCGAACCTAGTGTATATCTCCCTGGTTTATTCTACTTCCCTACTTCTTCCCTAAGTGTTTTGGGAATTATTGTGCATTTTTTTTTGTGAGTTGGGTTCTGGACAATTGGCCAATAAGCTGTTACCATCGACAACTTGCCAGCCATACTCGTGTAGTGAAGTGTGGTTTTATTTGTTTTTTTTTATTTTCTAATTTTTCTATTTTTCTTTCTTTCTTTTTCTTTTTTAAGTAGGTGGCTTTCCTGATATAAGATTTACCTAAAAGCAGTAGAATGAAAATGGTCTTGTGGTTGAGCTCTGGACAACTGGCTGATGAGCTGTTACCACTGACAACATGCTAGCCATACCACCCAAGTCGATCCATTAGCTACCCAATTTCCATAAAAACCATCGGAAAGTGATTCAATGCAGAAAATGTGTGTAGATGCTTAGGCTTAAAGTTCCCCAAAATCTGAGGGCGAGTTGATAAGTCACATATTTATCATCCCAAATTATTTACCAACTTAAAATAAATTTTAATTGACGAGGACTCGAGACTATATCCACATTCGACTGGACACCTAGGCTAATTAAGCCCAAAGACCCGAAGAGTCTAAGTGTTCAGGTCTCAAAGTATCATTTCCTAAAGTTTACAACTCCTAATGCCTAAGTTCTCATCTCCTAATTCTAAATTTTTTTTTGTCTTTTTCAAAATTTTCATTTTTTTTAACACGAATCAAATAATAGGAAGTCACTGTTACAGCTGACAAAATGGTTATAAAATATGTCCATCCCCCCATGCTTAGCTATTGCAATGTCCTCATTGTGAAAAAAAATGAAAGCATGCAGGACAGTAGAAGTGGAAGAATAGCACCTGGTTTCTGTGAAACTCTGGTTAGCTTGGAACAGTCTTAGTGCCTTCAGCTGGGCGATGATCAACCCGCAGTGGTTATGACAAGGTAAGAGCAACCTTGTCCGAGACGGGTTCAAGGAGCACATGGTCAACAAATGATTTGCGATGCTGTCCATTGACCTTGAAAATATTACCCATCTTGGGGTCAGGGATATCGACGGCCCCGTTAAGGAAAATTCACTCAATAATGAATGGGCCACACCACTTTGACCTGAGTTTACCGGTGAAAAAATTCAATTGAGAATTAAAAAGCCAGACCTTCTGGTTCGGCTCAAAGCTCTTACGTGAAATCATCTGGTCATGGAGAGCTTTCGTCCTTACCTTATAGATTCTGGCATTTTCATAAGCATCATTTCGAAGCTCCTCCAACTCAGATAGTTGGAGTTTCCTGGTTTTCCCAGCCAACTCAAGATCCACATTACATTTCTTGATGGCCCAAAATTCTCGGTGTTCAAGTTCTACGGGTAAGTGACTCACCTTACCAAACACCAGATGGAACGGAGACATACTGATAAGCATTTTGTACGTTGTACGATAAGCCCAAAGAGCATCATCTAGCTTTTGGGTCCAGTCCTTCCTATCAGGCCTAACGATTTTCTGCAAAATGTTCTTGATCTCCCGATTGGAGACCTCGACCTATCCGTTCGTCTGAAGGTGGTAAGGTGTGGAAATCCGATGGCTGACCCCGTATTTCCCCAGTAAATTCTAAAATTGGGCATGAGTGAAATGTGTGCCACCATCACTGATAATTGCCCTAGGAACCCCGAACCGACTGAAGATATTTCTCTTCACAAAATTGATGACGACCTTGTGGTCATTGGTCCAAGTGGGAATTGCCTCAATCCACTTGGACACGTAATCAACAGTGACTAGAATATACTGGTGTCCAAATGAAGAAGGGAAGGGTCCCATAAAGTCGATGCCCCAAATGTCAAAAATTTCGATGAAATGAATTGGGTTTAGGGGCATCATATCTCCCTTACCCATGTTCCCGAGTGTCTGGCATCGGGTGCATGACTTAGAGAATTCCTGGGCATCCTTAAATAATGACGGCAAATAGAATCCAGATTGCAAAATTTTTGCTGCCATCTTTTTCCCGACAAAGTGTCCACCACACACGAATGTGTGACAAAACTCAAGTATGCTATGGAACTCGACTTCCAAGACACATAGACGAATAATCTGGTCTGCGCCAATGTGGTACAACTCGGGATCATCCCAAAAATAATATTTGGCTTCAGACACAAGTCTATCCCATTGTTGTTTGGTCCAATCTTGGGGGATTTGACCAATGGCCAAATAATTGACAATATCGGCAAACCAGGGGGTTCGGATACCCAAGACTGTGAGGATAGTTTCATCCGGAAAAGTATCAGAGATCAAAACATCCGGATGTGGAGACTCAATTAGGATTCTCGAGAGGTGATCCACCACTACATTTTGTGCCCCGACTGTATCCCTGATTTCAAGATCGAACTCTTGAAGCAGCAGAATCCAGTGAATAAGCCAGGGTTTGGCATCCCTTTTGGCCAAGAGATGTTTCAAGGCTAAGTGGTCAGTATCGATAATGACACGAGAACCTAATAGATAAGCCTTGAATTTTCCTAAAGTAAAAACTACAACTAGCAATTCTTTTTCAGTAACAGTGTAGTTCCTCTAGGCCTCGTCTAGAGTTTTGCTAGCATAGTAAATCATAGAGGGTTTTTTCTCAATCTTTTGACCCAAGACAACCCCGACGGCATAATCAGATGCGTCAGCCATAATCTCAAATGGGGTTGTCCAGACCGGTGGTTGCAATACCAGGGCATAGGTGACTGCCATTTTCAATAAATCAAATGCCTTACAGTATGATTCATCAAACTCAAACGATGCATCTTTGGCCAAAAGGTTACTCAAGGGCCGAGTAACCTTCAAGAAATCCTTAATGAATCTTCTGTAAAAACCCACATGCCCAAGGAAACAGCAAATCTGTTTTACGGATGTGGGTGGAGGAAGTCTAGAGATAGCATCCACCTTAGCTCTATCAACTTCAATTCCCCGATTAGAGACCACGTGACCCATGACGATGCCTTCCTGAGTCACAATGTGGCTCTTTTCCCAACTAAGGACCAATTGTGTTTTGATGCATCTCTAAAGGATCAATTCTAGGTTAGCCAGGCAACACTCAAAAGAATCTCCGAAAATGGAGAAATCATCCATGAACACCTCAAGACAATCTCCCACCATGTCAGAAAAGATGGCTAGCACGCACCTTTGAAAAGTCGCAGGCGCATTGCAAAGCCCGAACGACATTCTATGGAATGCAAAGGTTCCGTAGGGACATGTGAAAGTTGTATTTTCTTGGTCTTCGGGATGGATAGGGACTTGGTTATATCCCGAATAATTGTCTAGGAAGCAAAAATATTTTTGCCCAGCTAACCTTTCGAGGATTTGATCGATGAATGGCAAGGGAAAGTGATCCTTTTTAGTGGTTGTGTTCAGCTTCCTATAGTCAATACAAACCCTCTAAGCAGAAGCTGAACGAGTGGTGAAGGTTTCCCCTTTCTCATTAGTCGTAACGGTTATTCCCGCCTTCTTGAGTACAATCTGAATGGGGCTAACCCACGAAGTTTCTGAGATTGGGTAAATAATCCTAGCATCAAGCCACTTGATTATCTCCTTCTTCACCACTTCTCGCATATTCAGGTTTAGTCTCCTTTGCATTTTGCGAGAAGGGCAGGATCCATCTTCCATGAAAATACTATGATTACAATAAGATGGCTCAATCCCCCTAAAGTCATGGATGGTCCAACCAATTGCCTCCTTGTTGTTCTTAAGGACCTTAATTAACCTCAATTCTTGCTCCTTAGTCAAATCAGCACTAATAATCATAAGGAGCATGTTTTCATAATCCTAGCATCAAGCCACTTGATTATCTCCTTCTTCACCACTTCTCGCATATTCAGGTTTAGTCTCCTTTGCATTTTGCGAGAAGGGCAGGATCCATCTTCCATGAAAATACTATGATTACAATAAGATGGCTCAATCCCCCTAAAGTCATGGATGGTCCAACCAATTGCCTCCTTGTTGTTCTTAAGGACCTTAATTAACCTCAATTCTTGCTCCTTAGTCAAATCAGCACTAATAATCATAAGGAGCATGTTTTCAGGTCCTAAGAATTCATATTTCAAATTTTTGGGCAATGGTTTTAATTCTAGCTGGGGTGGGTTTAGAATAGAAGGAAGGGAGGATGCTGATGAAGATTCATCAGGATGATCCAAAGGAAGAGGCTGGGAATGAACAAAATCAATAGCCTCTTCAGGATGTGGTAGGTCTACCATGGAGGAGGGTTGTGGGTTGGGTTTGCTAAAGCTAATGGAGTCCTCGAGTGCATTGATTGTCATACACGTCTCAAGATCCTGATCCTCGAGTTCCTCAATGAATCTACAATCCTCAAATCCTCTTATCGCCTTAAAAATATCCAGAGTTAATTTCTTATCCCCAAAGGCGATTTCCATACTGCCACTTTCACAGTTTATGTTGGCTTTGGCGGTAGCTAGGAATGGACGCTCCAGAATGATGGGCGTGTTCCTCAAATCATTAGGTACATCCATGTCAAGGACGAAGAAATCTACAGGAAAATAGAAATCCTTGACCTTGACAATTGCATCCTCAATAACGCCTCTCGGTGTGGTGACCGATCGATCTACTAATTGTAGCATTATTGACGTTGGCCTGAGTTCACCTAACCCAGACCTCTCATAAATAGAAGTTGGGATTAGGTTGATGGATGCACCTAGGTCCAATAGTGCCCTATTAAAAGTGTATTCCCCAATAATGCATGAGATCAAGGGGGCACCTGGATCTTTCTTCTTTTGAGGAAGGTGATGCAGGATCATTGAACTTGTCTGCTTAGAGAGAATCACCTTCCTCGGAGTGGGTTCTCTCAGCTTAAACTTTTGGCTACATAGTTCTTTCAAGAATTTAGCGTAAGTTGGGATGTGCTTAATAGCATCAAGGAGCGAAATATTGATCTCTACACTCTTGAATAAATTCAAAAGCTCCTCATTTCTGTCTAGGGTTTTCTTCTTCTTGGTTTTCAATAGGGCCTCAGGGAATGGGATATGGGTGAATTTTCAATTTTCGGTCCCTGGGCCTTATTGTCTTCTTCAACCTCCTCCTTCTCTTTCTCAAGCTCCCTAGGATTTTGACTTTTAAAAGGTAATTTTGGGTTCTGGGTCTGCTTCCCACTTCTCAAGGTGACAAAGTTTGTAGAGGCATAAGGGTTTGGGTCTTGAGGTGGATTAGTGAAGATTGGAGGGCCTTAGTTGGTCATGTAACTTGAGGAAGAAGAAGAGTGACCCTACTCAACCACCTGAGCATGTGAGTGTAGGTCCCTTGGATTCCCGTACCCTTAGGCCTTATTGCCCTGATTTTGCACATTACACGGGTTGGGTACGGGTTGAGATGGTAGGGATCTAAGTTGTCGGGTGTTTGCAATTAACCTGGATTGCAAGTTATCCAAAGGATGTCTTCATTTGTTGCATAAGCTGAAGCATGGACCCTTGCATTTCCACCATCTGCTGGTTTAAATCAGGCTGCTTTGCGGATTGTTGGGCATTCCAAGATGGCTGATTAACCAGTCTCAGGGGCAACTAGGTGTATACTTGACCCTGACCCATAGGTTTTTGAGATGCATAGTTACTGGGTTGAGATTGGGTCTGTTGCCCCTAATTTTTCCAGGAGAAGTTAGGCTGGTTCCTCCATCCCAAGTTAAAAGTGTTGGAATATGGGTTGGACCTAACATGCTCCTGCATTGCATATGCATCCTCATAAAATGAGGATGAAGAGAAGGAAGGATCAAAGAAATTGGGATCAAAGGCCCTACTTTGGAACCCATATGGTTCCGAGAAATCCTAGCTCACAGGTTGAGCTAAATCGAGTTGGTTCATGAATTCCTACCCCATGGGAGCTCGTGAGGAATGGAATCCCAAATTCTGGGATTGAGTGGGTAAAGAAGTGTTTTATGAATTCCCGGACATCCATTCTTCCATTTTCTTAGCAACCAAGTCCATTTTATCTAGTTTATTACAAATTAATTCCATGTCAAATGAATGAGAATCCTGGATCTCATTAGCACCTAACCTAGGTTGTTGAGACCGGTTGAATGCATCCATGGAGGCGTGACTAATTGAGTTCTTGCTCATTTCCTCAAATAGGTTGTATGCGCTATCAGCATCCCTATTGAGGAAATTGCCTCCGCAAGAAGGGTCCACGTGATTACAGAGTTGCTCAACTAACCTGTGATAGAAAATCTGCACGAGTTGCCATTTCGGCACCTCGTGGTGTGGACACTTCCTCAAAAGTTCCTGGAATTACTCCCAAGCACCATGAAACGGTTCCCCTGGCTGTTGGGTGAAAGTGGTAATCGCTTGTCGCAGGGCATTGGTCCTTGCGATAGGAAAGAATTTCTTCAAGAAAGCCGATTTAAGGGTAGCCCAAGTTTCAAGTGGCCTTCCTATAGTCCGGTACCAATGTGCGGCCTTATCCCTGAGAGAGTGGGGGAAAATCCTCATGATCATTTGCTCTTCGTTCACATTCCTTGCTCTGGTGGTCTGAACCAAAGTGGTCAGATCCTCCAGGTGCTGGAATGGGTCCTCCGAGCCAAGCCCATGGAAATGCTTAATCAAACTTAAGACTTGGTGCTTGATTTCTATGTCTCCGGTGGGAATCATGATGCTGGGACGTTCCCCATAGTTTGAAGGATCGTAGAAATCCTTCAAGGGCCGAGTGCCCTAACCATGCATACGTTGGAACCATTGCTGCATCTACTGCAATTCTTCCAACTGCCTCTGAATCAGCTCCTGCTGTTTCGGAGGTAGGGGAGGTTGTTGTTGATTAGCCATGGGATCTTCTTGGCTATAGCTCAACCTCTACCTCCCTAGAATGGTCTAAAGGTCCTTCCAATCTAGGGTTCAATGACCTCCTCCCAAGCATACACTAAAAGGAAGTCAGAAGGATGGGGAAAAGAGGAAACCCTGCAGCATAAGAATACAAGCCTATCCTTAGATGGGGTAGCCTAAGGTCTACTGACTCTCAGAGTTCATCCTAAGATTATGGACGATTTACTCTTCTTAGGTCCAGCCAATCCAACCAGTTAGAAGGAGGGACTAGGGAGAAGGTTCTTCCTTTGGCTTGCGCCTTCGGTTCCTAGGTACCCCCCAGTCGCAGTCATTTAATGCTACTCCCTTAGCTAGACATCAGATTGACTAGTATAAGCAGGTTAATCATGAATAATCTCAATCTGGATCCCAACGAGCGAATGAATCCTTAGGGCCAACGTCTAATTGATTTTAGTTAGGCTAGGGAAATTGGTGCTCTGGAATGTGATGGGCCCTTAATGGGTTGTGCCCTTAATGATTTGTTTGAGAACGTGTGAATGTGCACAACCAAGAGGTTTTCAAGCGAGATTATTAATGATTAGGTGAGTTTTAGGGTTCGGATCTTGCTTAATAGATTTTAGGATTCAAATATTAGGTGTTTTCAACTAAGTTTTGTGAGGCAAACCATGTTGGTTGTTGAAAGCATGTGTTCAAGTATTTTCCTTTAGAAATCAAGAAAAATATGGAGTACCTGGCTTGACCTAATTATTGAATCCTATGGGGTAGCTAGAAAATGAACCTCTTTTAGTTTAGGTGGTGTGGCCAAAACAATTCAATCAATTGGCTCAAATGCACCACCGATTAAGGCACACAAAAAGATGGTTAACCTAATATGATTTCTACTCTTTTATGTGTTGAATTCATGTACTGGGTCTACAGGTCGGAAGCCTGGTTGAGTAGATGAAAATCAAGTCTGATTATGTGCCTCAAATGTGGGTGTATAGAGTGTGTGTATATTGATTCGTCCGACAGAAAGTATCTCTTTTTTCTGTTTTCTTTTATATGCGAGGATGAGGTGGATGAAGGTGGCAAACAAGAGAAACAATTTTATCCCAGGGTTTATGCAAACACCTAAGTAGATTAGGTCTTGGTTATGAGTGTGGCAAAATGAACTAGTGGGGGGGAATGTGGGGGCACTTACAGAGTACTCTACCCCCACTTTACTCCGATCTACCACACTTGGATCTCCATGCTAGGGTACCTGCAAGACAGTAGATCAAAGACAAGTAGGGTTAGTGCTATGTAAATGCAAAGAAACACAATAAAAAATAAAGTAAATTCTATTACCTCCCCAGCAACGGTGCCAAAAAGGTCAGGTGTGTTTTGCGTGTTAGAAATCGGGGTTACAAGTAACCCATCATCGTAGCTGCAAAACACGTCAATCAGATAAAATTTATACCAAAACTCCAAGGGAGTCCTAGGTCAAACATAGGGAGGCGACATTTACTTTACATGAAAATCGCGCTTCGATTTGTTTCTTTTTGGTATTTTAGGGTTTTGTTTTTTTTTTGTATTTTTGGAAGAAGAAGACAAGCAAAATGAATCACAAGAGATATGAAACAAATTTGATATATATCACTTCCAATGTCAATTACAATAAACTATGAAAGCATAAAAAGAGAGGGAGGTGAGAGAAAATCTCCCAAATCGACTATTCGGCGAGACGACGGTGCCTGACAAAAGCTTGGAGAAGGAGGATATGAGCGGGACGATGGAGGTGAGATGCAAGAGGACATCGGGTAGAGGAAAGCTTTGGCGTGGCTTCGTAATGGAGGTGAGAATATAGAGATGATCTGCTCTCAGAATGGAGGTGGGAGGACGGCTCCAAGGCAACCTATGAATGGGGATGGGAAGATGGATGAATATTTGGTGAGGCAGAGGTTTGCTACACTAATAGGAGCCTTGGAAGCTTAAGAACAAGCTCTAATGGAGCATTGGTAGGCTTGCTAGAGCTGAGGAATAGGTGGGAGTACAGTAGGTAGAGATGGCTTGGAAGGGAGGGGGTGTAGGTCCTTTTATAGTGGTGTAGAGGAGGCTAAAAATGGATAAAGTACCTTTAGCAACCACCAGACCATCGTTGGAAACATTGCTGTAGACAGCTCACATCCGCTCATGCCCTGACATGCTACGGACGCATTTGTTTAATAGGGTCGTTGTAGCATGCGTTTGCTGCGTCGGTTTTAAATGAAGAAACGGACGTAAGTCCGAGTGTCGAACACAGGGAGGCGTGAAAATCAAAATTTTCTGTCACGGAAATGGCGGGTTTTTGCTTACAAGAAAATGTGGGAGAAAAGCGAGTAGGGAGAGAGGAGAGAGAGAGTAAGGTTAGAGTTCTTTTAAGTCATGTCATTCATGCAACTTTAAACTAAAGAAGACTTGATAACAAGAGAGAGGTAATAGCTAAATAGGGAATGTCATCATTTAATCATGCAACTTTGAGTTTTACAAATACAAACATAGATGAATGCTTAAGTAAGATAAAGCTAAGCTAGAGAGAGAGAGAGAGAAAGAGGAAGCGGAGTCGGTAAGGCGGCCATTACGGTGGAGGTTGGCTCTATCGATGGCTCGTCGACTCCGACGTTTACAAAAGAGTGATAAGGTGGCTAGGAGTGGGATAAAACACTTGCAAAGGTATTTAATGCCTTCCATGGGTGGTTGGAAGGGGTTTATATAGGAAGAAGAGCTTTCTAAATGAGGAAGGGCCTTTAGCGATGTCCGGAACGTCGCTAAAACCCTCCCCAAAACGTCAGTGAAGCTCCCTGCCTGCCGGTCCCATGCACGTGTTGTGCTTCTTCTCTTCATGCTATGCCTGCAATCCTCATGTGCATGCTGTGGACCGTCCAATCATAGATCGGGCGATCGAGATCGCTCGTGGGTTATGCCTTCGGATTGCGCCTGCTAAGCTTGCGCCCCGCGCATCATCACGAGCGTTTGGCATGAGCATCTACGGTCACGCCATGTCGCTTGCTTCCGCACCGTTCATTCTTAGATAAGCGGCTGTAATCGCGGTCCTCGCGATTGCTCTGAAATTGAAGTGCGGCAAGCACCTCGAATGTGCGCCTCCTGTTCGTGTAGCCGGGGAATGACCGCTGTGCTGTGTGGCGTGGTTGGTCGCGTTCTTTGATCATCGTCAGCCGTTGCCGATCGTTGGATGGAGATCCAACGATCAGATCTTCGTGTGCACGTGCTCGCAGGTTGCTGCTGAGGAGCTTAGGCACATGGGCGTTGATGGTTTTCAACCGTCCGATCGGAGGATCGAACGGCTTAATGTGATGCGCGGTGTGGAGCAACGAGGGGCATGCTTGGATGTCACCACGTGGCAGCTGTGTGCCCGTTGATCATCAGATCAATGGTCAGAACTTCTTGGGTCAATTGCAGGAGCTCCAGATGTCGGATTTGGTCGATTTTGAGTTCGTTGGATTCTGTTCGTCGCTTTGAATCCATCCGTGTGGTCGGATTGCTCATCTGAGGCCTATTTTGACATGGACTTGCGTAAATGGCCATTAATACCGATTTATAAGCAATCTTAACATGCGATGTATTCAATGCTCCCATGCCCCTTTCATGATGTGCTATTCATGCATATTATCTTTATGACCGACCCCATTTGGTAGAATTATCATCGTATAATGTAGTGTTATCATACCCCCATGCTTACTCCTTGCTAGTCCCTAGCAAGGTTCATTCTAGCCATTATTTCTAGTTAGAATTCAGGAAGTGATTACTTAGACATTCTGTTACTTGTCAACAGGAGGAAATATACTACGAGCCTGATCTACAGAGACTAAACAGCTCCCGGGTGTTTGCCAAAATATGAATCGCCTGAATTCTCGCTTTAAGGCATATATATATTTTTTTCTTGCTCATCTTTTCTCATTTTAGAGTTTTGGAGTTGAGAGTGTGTTGGTAACCTTTTATGGCTACCCAACCCACCCAAAACTCGAAAAAGACTCTAAGTGTTAAGCATCTTGGTGTGAAGATCGTGATAAACTCACTCAACGGTAATTCAGACAGACTTCGGGTTTCTACGCCCTTAGGTGACCGAAAAAGAAAGTGTTTTGCTTGAAGGTGTATCTGTTCAATCGGTAGCTTTCTCCCTACTTCTATTGTACTTGGGGTCAACACAAGCATTTTTCCAGTGTATATCTCCCCGGATTGCCCTACTTCCCTACTTCTTCCTTAAGTGTTTTGGGTCTTTTTGTGCATTTAATGAGCTAGGTTCTAGACAATCGACGAATGGGTTGTTACCCACGATCACTTGCCAACCATACTCGTGCAGTGAAGTGTGGCTTATTTTGTTCTTTTTCTTCTTTTCCTTTTTTTTTTAGTAGGTGGCTTCCCTTATCTCAAATTTACCTAGAGGCAATAAAAAGAAAGTTGTCCTATGGCTAGGCTCTGGACAATCGACCAATGGGTTGTTACCCATGACAACTTGCCATCCATAACACCCTAGAAGGTTCATTAGCTATCCAATTTCTGTCAGAATCTCCGAGGAGTAAGTCTGTGCAAAAATATGTGTAGATGCTTAAACTAAAAGTCCCTCTGAGTCAGAGGGCGAGTTGATAAGTCATATACTTATCACCTTATTTTATTGGTGGATTAGAATATATTAAGGTTGCAAGGATTTTAAGCTAAATCCATATTTTAATGGACACTAGGGTTCATTAAGCCTGAAGACCTGAAAAGTCTAAGTGTTCAGGTTCTTTTCATATTATTTCCCACTATTGACAAGTTCCTAATGCCTAAGCTTTTCTTCCTAAATTCAATTTTTTTTTATTTTTTTCAGGCTGATTAAATGAACTTAGAATCATGCAAATTACCACCCTCTCATGCGTAAGTTGGACAATGTCCTCATTGACAAATACATGGATGCAACAGGGGTTCAGAAAGATATTACCTAAGTGAAGTAAAATACCTGATTAGTTTGAATCTTCTGGGTTGCCTCGTAGGAAGCGCTGAGTTTAATGCCTTCAGCTGGGTGGTACTTCGTGTCATCCCTCAATGAGGGTGACAACCTCCTTTGGGGGAACCTGGGTGAGGAAGTGTTTCAATCTTTGACCATTGACTATGAAAGTATGCCCAGTGTTTGGATCTACGATTTCAATCGCCCCATTAGAGTAGGGCTTGACTACCCTATACGATTTTGTCCACTTGGACCTAACCTTTTCGGGAAAGAGTTTAAGTCAAGCATCAAAGAGCCAAACTTACTGATTAGGCTTGAAAGTCTTTCTGTGGATGAGTCAGTCATGGACGACTTTCATCTTTTCCTTGTACAGCCAAATATTCTCAAAGGCATCCCGACGAATCTCCTCGAGCTAGGAGAGTTGGAGCATCCTCTATGCACTGGCTAACTGGGAATCCATGTTACATTGCCTAACGGCCCAGTAAGACTGGTGTTCCAACTCGACAGGAAGGTGGCAAGCTTTGCCAAAGACCAGGCGATAAGGTGACATGCCTATCGGGGACTTGAAAGCGGTCCGATATGCCCACAGGGCATCATCTAGTCGTGTGGACCAGTCCTTCCTATCAGGTCTTACAGTTTTCTGTAGAATGTTCTTGATCTACCTGTTTGAGACCTCGATCTGCCCATTCGTTTGCGGATGATACGAGGTGGCAATGCAGTGGGTAACCCCGTATTTTCTGAGTAGGGCACAGAATTGGGTGTGGATAAAATGACTTCCACCATCATTGATCATGGCCTTCGGTATTCCAAACCGAGAAAAGATGTTTCTCTTAACAAAGTCCATGACAGCCTTGTTATCTCAACGACGGGTGGCGATTACTTCAATCCATTTGGAGACATAGTCTACAGAGACTAAGATGTACTCAAAGCCGTTGGATGGTGGAAAGGGGCCCATAAAATCAGTTCCCCAAACATCGAAGATCTCGACAATCAGAATGGGCTGGAGGGGCATCATATCTTTCTTGGTCATGGTCCCTAGAGTCTGGCAGCGAGGGCAGGTCTTCGCAAAGTTGTGTGCATCCTTGAATAATGAAGGCCAGTAAAATCTAGACTGGAAAACTTTCTCAGCCGTCTTCTTCCCTGAAAAGTGGCCACCACAGGCTTGGTCATGACAAAAGGATATCACACTTTGAACTTCATCCTCCAGGATACACCTCCTGATGATCTGGTCAGCACAGAGGTGAAATAGTATAGGATCATCCTAGAAATAGTGCTTGGCTTCAGCCAAGAGCTTATCCCATTATTATCTGGACCAGCTGTGAGGGGTTTGTCCTACTACTAGGTAGTTGATGAAGTCGGCATACCAAGGTAGTTTTCTATCTTGCATAGCCAGAATTTGCTCATTGGGAAAGGTGTCAGAAAAGGGCAAGGAGAACCCAATGTGGTCTGGGTAGAGTCTGGACAGGTGATCGGCCACAACATTCTTTGACCCGGCTTTGTCGCGAATTTCGAGGTCAAATTCCTACAAGAGCAGGATCCATCTAATGAGCCTGGGTTTCTCATCCTTTTTAGCCAACAAATGTCGGATAGCTGAGTGGTCCGTATAGATGGTCACGTGGGATCCTAGAAGGTAAGATCAAAACGTTTCGAGTCCAAAAGCTATAGCAAGAAGTTCTTTTTCTATGACTGTATAATTTCTTTGGGCCTCATCCAATGTCTTGTTTGAGTAGTAGATCACCATGGGTTTCTTGTCTTGTCTCTGTCCCAAGACTACGTCTATGGCAAAGTCTGATGCATCACATATGATCTCAAAATCCTAGGACCAGTCCGGGGGCTGAAGTACGGGTGCGGTGGAGACTAATCCTCTGAGGGTGTGGTAAGCCTGGATGCAATCAGAGGTCATGTGGAATAGGGTTTCATTGGCCAGAAGGTTAGTCAAGGGTTTGGAGAGCTTGGAGAAGTCTTTGATGAATCTTTGGTAGACGCCAACATGTCCGAGGAACGAGTGGATTTGTCAGACCAAGCTAGGTGGGGGAAGTTTGGAAATCAAATCAACATTAGCTTAGTCCACCTCAATGCCCCTATGCGATACGATGTGACCGAGGATGATTCCTTCTTGAACCATGAAATGGCTCTTTTACTAGCTTAACACTAAATTAACCTTGATACAGCATTTCAGGATTTTCTCCAAGTTGCTCTGACAGTGGTCGAATGAATTCCCAAACACTGAGAAATCATCCATAAAGACCACCAGGTATTCACCCACCATCTCTGAAAAGATGGCTAGCATGAAATGCTAAAAGGTAGCGAGTGCGCTACATAACCCGAACGACATACGACAGAACGCAAACGTGCCATACGAGCAAGTGAATGTGGTCTTCTCTTGATCTTCAGGAGCAATTGAGACTTGGTTATATCCTGAATATCCATCTAGGAAGCAAAATACTTATGCCCTGCCAATCGCTCGAGAATCTGATCAATGTATGGCAAGGGGAAATGATCTTTCTTGGTCGCCTCAATGAGCTTCCTGTAATCAATACATACCCGCCAGGCGGTAGTGGTGCCAGTGGGGATGGATTCACCATGCTCATTGGTGACAACAGTGAGCCCAACTTTCTTTGGAACCACTTGAGTGGGGCTCACCCAGGGGCTATCGAAGATGGGATAGATGATGTCAGCGTCAAGCCACTTGATAATTTCCTTCTTAACGACCTCCCACAAATTTAGGTTTAACCGTCTCTGCATCTGACGGGAGGGTCGCGCCTCATCTTCTAGGTAAATCTTGTGGATGCAATAGGTGGGGCTAATTCCTCTCAAGTCTGAAATAGTTCATCCAATGGCAGCTCTATGTTCTAATAAGGTTGCGGTCAACCTAAGTTCCTGATACTTAGTTAGGTTAGCGTTGATAATCATTGGGAAGGTTTGGTCAGGTCCCAGGAAGACATACTTGAGATTCTCAGGTAGCGGCTTTAGTTCAGGTGTGGGTGGAACAATGTTTGATGGAAAGGGGAAAGGTGGGAGTTGATCAACATCAATCTCCTCGAACAATGCTGGTTGATGGTAATCAGCCCTACAAAGGTCTGTGTGGACAGATGGTGACAGGTCAGAGCAGTCGTCATAAGATTGGGTCTGGTAGTCTAAGACAGAACTAAGGGTGAGGCATTCCTCGACCAAAGGTTCCACGGGATCGTGTTCCCTGAGACAGTCGCAATCGAAAGTCTTGGTCATCAGGAAGATATCCAACTACAGCTTCCTATCTCCGAAGGCAATTTCCATACATCCCGTGTCACAATCCATGTTCACCTTAGCTGTAGCTATGAAGGGTCTGCCTAGGATGATGGGTGTGTTCTGCAATTGTTCAGGGACTTCCATGTCAAGCACCAAGAAGTTGATCGGGAAATAGAAGTCCTTGACTCACACAATCACGTCTTCGACAACCCCCTTCAGGGTCTTTACAGATCTATTGGCCAACTAGATGGTAACAGGTGTGGATGTCAATTCTCTGAATCCAAATTGGTGGTACAGGGTCGTCGGAATCAGATTGATGGAAGCACCTAAGTCCAGGAGCGCTCTATTAAATGTCATATCCCCAATATTGTAGGATATCAAGGGTGCTCCTGGGTTAGTTCGTTTGAGTGGAAGGTTGCTCGATATCATGGAACTTGCTTGCTCTGAGAGCACAACCTTCCTAGGTGCTTGAGGTCTCAGCTTACGCTTCAATGTGCAAGCATCCTTCAGGAACTTAGCGTAAGCCGGAATGTGCTTGATGGCTTCGAGGAGAGGAATATTAATCTAAACCTACTTAACAATTTCCAAAAGCTCCCCATTCTCCATAACACTTTTCTTTTTTTTGATCATCTCCAAGGCCTCAGGATATGGTGTCTGAATGTGAATAGGGTCTATTTCTGGGTCCTTGGGTTTGTCCTGCGCCTCTAGGTGCTAGAAGGGGTCGTCATTTGAGCTTCCATGGAAGTGGCTCTGAATCAGGCTCAGGACGTTTGGTTTCAGCTCAAAATCATCTCCCCCCTCACGGATCCTAAGGTGTGGCTCAATCCGAATCGCAGAAGGATTGTAGAAGTCATGAAGGGGCCTAGGTTGGTCTTGGAATGGTGGTGGATCAAGTGGTGGTTGCCCTTGCTTGTCCTAGAGAGGTGGTGGTGGTTGATTCTGCGGGTTCTGCAACCAGTGTATGGCTTGCATGATAGTGTTGATCTGTTGCTGCTGAAGCCGGTGGTTTGCATTGATCTGGGCCTGGATGATGGCCATCGTATCTGGTGGAGGTTGGTCCTCAACCTCATCTACTCTAGGTTCGGCCATGTCTCTAGCAAGATCAAGTCTCCTGGGTTACCGTCCCAAAAGAAACAACTCGAGATGAAGTGATCATTCGTGCATACACTAGAGAAGAATAGGAGGGGATGCGGAGAGCGACAAATGCGAGAAGTGTGTGTGCACAACCAAGCAGGCAAGCCTAGTCCTTATAGTGTATTCCGTAGGGGGCCTAGAAATCTCCAAAGGAACGATCAAGTTCGTAGGCATGGGACCGCCGTTCCCAAAGCTAATCTGGCCAAGTTGATTATGAGGGGATTGTGGGGAAGGTTCTTCCTTTGGCTTGTGTCGCCAATTCCGTAGACCCCACAACCACGGTCGTTTGACACTTCCCCGTAGCCTAGTCACCAGATTCTACTAGGGGAATGAAGGCCAAGTGCCCAGTAAACAAACCACGCCTCTTGAGACTTAACCCAGTCCTACCTAGGGCACGTCTACTCTGTTTTAATGGGGATAGGATAGTGCTTGTGCTTAGGTTACGTGATGAGACGTTGATTGGGGTGGTGCCTCTTAGTTATCCAAATGGAGTGTGTGTGCTCCTATCAAAACATTATTTTCAAGCAAGGATTTAAGATGTGGCGTCTTTTAATGTTTGTCCTTACTTTTGTGTCTTTTAGGGTTGACGTGTCTTAATGTTTTCAGGCAAGATTCAAGTGGGCATGCCAAGTTTTGCATACAATCGGTGAGAGTAGATTTCCTTTAATGTGAAGAGGCTCTAAAACCCTAATGTGCTCATCCTAGTGTTCATGGAATTTCTACCAGATGAGTTGATTTTAGGGGTGAGTGGTGCGGCCCAAGTCAAACCACAGTGGCTTTGCAAACACCACTCAAAGAAAAAACACACCAAAAGATTAGGTCTTTAAGAATGTTAGAATGTATATTTTTTTGTTGGGTGATGAGTTAAAGATGAGGATCAAGCAATCATTCACCACGCCAATTTTTTTCTGAATTTAAAATCATTTTTAGATTTTATTAGGCAAGCAAACAACCACGGGTAGAGAACTACTCACAACTGGTCTTTTCTATGGTTACTCCATCTCCACCGTCATGAGTTGTGCTCCTTCGCCATCCACAAGTTGATTTCCTGCAACCATCAAGTAGAAGGAGAAAATGCGTTAGATGATATGAGCATGGATGCAAAATGGAAGTGACAAAATAAATCCATTGTACCCCCAGCAACGGCGCCAAAAACTAACGTGCTACAGACGCATTTGTTTAAAAGGGTTATTGTAGCTTACGTTCACTGCATCAATTTTAAATGAAGAAATGGACGTGAGTCTGAGTGTCGAACACAGGGATGTGTGAAAATAGGACTTTTCTGTCATTTAGTGTCACGGAAATGGTAGGTTTTTGCTTACAAGAAGACACGCGAGAAAAGCGAGTAGGGAGAAAGAAAGAGAGTGAGAGAGAGTAGGGTTAGAGTTCTTTTAAGTCATGGCATTCATGCAACTTTAAACTAAAGAAGACTTGATAACAAGAGAGAGATAACAGCTAAATAGGGAACGTCATCATTTAATCATGCTACTTTGAGTTTTACAAATACAAACATAGATGAATGCTTAAGTAAGATAAAGCTAAGCTAGAGAGAGAGAGAAAGAGGAAGAGGAGTCGGCAAGGCAGCCACAAGGGTGGAGTTTGGCTTCGTTGGTAGCTCTTCGACTCTGGCATTAACAAAAGAGTGCTAAGGTGGCTAGGAATGGGGTAGAACACTTACAAAGGTATTCAATGCCTTCCATGGGTGGTTGGAAGGGGTTTATATAGGAAGAAGAGATCTCTAAATTGAGAAGGGGCTTTAGCGACATTAGGGACGTCACTAAAACCCTTCCCAAAATGTCAGTGAAGCTCCCTGCGTCGATCCCATGCGCATGCTGTGCTTCTTCTCTTCACACCGCGCCTGCAATCCTCGTGTGCGTGTTGTGGATTGTCCGATCACAGATCGGATGGTCGAGATCACTTGCGGGTCGCACCATTGGATTGCACCTACTGAGCTCGCACCTCGCGAGTCATTGTTGGCATTTGCCGTGAGCATCTGCGATCACGTCGCATCGCTCGCTTCCGCACCGTTCATTCATAGATGAGCAACTGTAATCGCATGCCTTGCGATTGCTCTAAAATTGAAGTGCGGTGGGCACCTCGAACATGCGTCTCCTACGCGTGTAACGGGAGTGCGACTGTTGTGGTATGTGGCGTGGTTGGTCATGTTCTTCAATCATCCTCAGCCGCTGCCGACCATTGGATTAAGATCCAACGATCAGATCTTCATGTGCACGTGCTCACAGGTTGCTGCTGAGGAGCTTAGGCGTACAGGCGAGGATGGTTTTCGGCCGTCCGATCGGAGGATCGGATGACTTAAAGTGATGCACGGTGAGGAGCAGTGAGGGGCACGTTCGGATGTCGCCACGTGGTGGCTGTGTGGCCGTTGATCATCAAAACAATGTCAGAACTTCTTGGGTCAATTGTGGGAGCTTTGAATGTCGTATTTGGTCAATTTTGAGTCCGTTGGACTCCATTCGTCGCTCTTAATCCATCCGTGCGGTCCGATTGCTCATCTGAGGCTTGTTTTGACATGGACTTGTGCAAATGGCCATTAATGCTGGTTTATAAGCAATCTTAACATGTAATGTATGCAATGCTCCCATGCCCCTTTCATGATGTGCTATTCATGCATATTATCTTTAAGACCGACCTCATTTGGCGGAATTACCATCGTAAAATGTAGTGTTATCACGCCCTTAGCTGGCTTCCAATGTAGTAGCGATGGCTGTAAGCGTCGCTGTAGGTCAGCCCAGCTGTCGCTGAAAGCTGGCACTAACCGCGCTTGTGCTCGCACTGCGCTGCCTCTCATTACGTGTGTTGATCGCGCGGCACCCTGCTGTGTGCGTGCTACCATCCGTTGGCGTGCACGTCCACACACGCTGCGCTGCCACTGCTGCTGCTATGCATGCGGTAGATTTGATGATTGGGGGTGCTACGGGGATTTGCACCCATACCCCTCCCTTGAGAACCGTCACTCCCACCATTGTGCTAGGCCGCCCTTTGTGTCGCACGGAGGAGCTTGGTGCAGACGCTCCCCAGCCGTTAGATCTTGATCCAATGACTAGGATTCAAGGGCGCGGATGATGAAGGGAGTGGGCGGTGGCTACTGGCTGGTGGTGGGCAGTTTGGACGGCACCACTTGGTGCCATCTGGGCCGTCCATCTTCTTCTTCTTGTAGAGGGTGCCACGGTGCTCAAATTGAGATGATTCCCACGATGCTGAACTGCGATCGTCACTCCGGATCCATCCGTATGGTCAAATTTTCCATCCGAAACCCGTATGGATGTCGCATTGCCCCCATTGCCATATAAAATGAAGGAATTAATATACAAAACATACAACTATCCTAAATGCCATGCAATGGATGTTTTGCAATATTTATAACATGATATGCAATGCTAAACCTGGGAACTATCATAAATAAGCAATTTATCATGAATTTATGTGTGTTCATCAAGAGCCAATGTCAGAACCCACTCAGGTGCTTGTTAGGGGGGATACATTTTCTGAAATTGGGGATGACTAGGTTGGGCTAGAGCAACCCATCGAGGATGAACTGATTGATTCACCTAAGATCCCTGAGCCAGGGAGCAAGGGAAAATATGTCTCTTTGAACTAGGAAATAACAATCGATTTCGAGACATATATAATTAAGGATCATGAATTCTTTGATTCTGAGGGTGAAGAATTTTTTGGTGAAGTCTCATTTGAACTCAAGGAAGAGGATTCTAGTGAGACAATTGGGCTCGAGGAGTATGACAAATTATCTAATAGCCTGATCATTGAAGATTATGATCTTGTTGGGGCTAACTTGGACGATTCGAATCCTGATGTTTCAATCAGTAGACCCATTCCTCAAACACACCCTAAAGAATTGAATGATGGTATTTTTGAGATTACCAAACCTAAGTCAATCCTAATTCAGCCACAATTGTTGGACTTGGGTACTTTAGATGTGGTGTACAATGATTTGGAGGACGCAGAAACATTGATTTCAGAGGATAGGAAGTTGGAAATAAGAATTTGAGAGGCTAATTCTGAGGGAACTTTGATTTTGGATCTAAGGGTACCTATTGACTTGAAACCACCTACTTTCTACTAGGACCCATACGATATCTTTCATGTGCAACCCAAGCTCAAAATAACTGATTATTTTTCTGAGCTAGATGTTAAGTGGACAACCACACCTATTGAACCATCTTTACCCGTTGTCCGACACTTTGGTCTTAGGTTGCACACCACTAAACCGTAGGCCCAGCCCTGCAAACACAACAACCTTCGATTCTGGGTGATTTTCATCCAAAACCTGAGAACCACTCGACCATGGGCATGGGTTTGCATCATAATCTGGTCCACATTTTTGGACATCTTCTATTGGTGGGTTTGAGAATCAATATTTTTATTTTGATTCTGACCTGCACTTGTAAATTCTCAATTTCTTCCTTGTATGTATTTTATGCCTAGCTGAAGGCATTAAATTTAGCACGTGTTTATATTTCACGTTCTCTATGGAGCTGACTAGATTCCTCACGATGTTCAGGTGATATTCTGTTTACTCTGCCCTTTTCATGTCTTTATTTTTACAATGAGGACATTGCATCATTTAGGCATGGGGGGGTGGATACTTAATCCTAAAATCATTTTGTTAACTCTGTAGAATTTCTTTTAGTTTCCTTCTAAAAAAAAGGAAAAAAATTGAAAATTCAAGAAGATAAAAAAAGGAAGAAGAATTAGGAGAAGAAAACTTAGGCATCTAGAAGTTATTAACTTTAGGAAATGATACGATAGGACCTGAATACTTAGACTCTTCAGGTCTTCAGGCTTAATTAGCTCGGGTGTCCACTCGAATGTGGACTTAGTCTCGAGTCCTCACCAAGTCAATCTTATTTTAATTCGATAAATAAATTGGGGCGATAAGTATGCGACGTATCAACCTACCCTCTGATTTAGGGGACTTTAAGCCTAAGCATCTACACACTTTTTTTGCACGGACCCACTTTTTGGCAGTTTCTTTGGAAATTGGGTAGCTAATGAACTATCTAGGGTGGTATGGCTGGCAAGTTGTCGGTGGTAACAACTCATCGGCCGATTGTCTAGAGCCCAGTCACAATGCCATTTTCATTGTATTACTTTTAGGTAAATCTTAGATCAAGGAAGCCACCTACTTAAAGAAAAAAAAATAAACAAAAAGAAAAAGCAAAAAAATAGAAAAAGGAGAAAAAATAAAAAAAAACAAAACCACACTTCACCGCACGAGTATGGTTGGCAAGTTGCCGTGGGTAACAACCCATTGGCCTGTTGTCTAGAACCCAACTCACAAAAAAAATGCACAATAATTCCCAAAAACACTTAGGGAAGAAGAAAAATCGGGGAGATATACACAAAGGTTCACCCTTGTATTGACCCCATAAATAAAAGTAGGGAGAAAGCTATCGATCGAAAACATAAACCTCTAGGCAAGGTCACCTAGGGTCGTAGAAACCCAAAACCCGTTTTAACGGCTACCAAGTGAGTCTTTCACTATTTTTACAAGATGCTTAGCACTTAAAGTCCTTTTCGAGTATTGGGTAGGTCGGGTAGCCGTAAAAAGTTATCTCAGAACTCTCAAACTCTAAAAGTACAAAAAAAATTAAAAAAGAAGGAAAAAAAAAGTATCTTCCCTTTTCAAATAAGGCGAGGACTTGGGCAGTCTGCATTCTGGCAGGCACCTGGGTACTGTTGATTTTTCGTTGTTCAGGACCTTAGTTGAAATTTTCTATTGTTAATAAAGGACTTAGGTCTAAGCGATCTAATCCTAATTTTGATTTTATACATAGAATGTAGTTTAATTTTGCTAAGGACTAGCAAAAGATAGGCATGAGGGTATGATATAGACACATCTATTTAGGTTAAAATGCCTATTCATGCATGTTCCTAGGCTTAGATTTGCATTTCATGTTATAAACATTGCATAGCATACATCATTCTGCATTTAGAGTAGTTGTATATATTTTAGGTTAATTAGGTCCTTTTTATGGTCAGGAGAGAAGAAGACTTATTTCAGGGCCTCAGATGGATGATCGGACTATACGGATTTGATTAGGATGACGATCGGAGTCTAACGCCTCTAAAATCATCTAGGTCAGAGAACTGTAGCATTGTACAAAGTCCGAAGAAGATCAACAGCCAAAGGGGCAATGTGACATCCATATGGGTTTTGGATGGAAAATCCGACCATACGGATGGATCCAAAGTGACGATCGTAGTCCAGCAACACGGGAATCATCTCAATCTGAGCATCGTGGCACCCTCTACAAAAGAAAGAAGAATGGATGGCCCAGATCGTGCCACGTGGCACCATCTAGGCCACCCAACATCAGCTAGTAGCGCATCGTGCATAGCCACAGCCCTAGCCGCACACAGCCGCGTGCAGCAGTAGTGCAGCGCATGCACGCATGTGTACACGCACAACGCGGGGAGCACAGGCACGTAAAGTGCGTAGCATGCAATGCACGTGCCAGTAGAGAGCACGTCACTGGGGTGGGCGCAGATCTTCAGCAACACGCGCCTTTAGTGACGCCTGCAATTGTCACTAATGGTCTACGCACGCCAGCAAGAGGAATTAAAGGGCAGATCTTCAGCAACAGCTGCAACGATGTTTATGGACGTCAGTAATGACCCAGATGCGAATTTTTTCTTCCTCGTCCACTATAAAAGGACCTACTCACCACCATTGCAAACCATCTCTTCCTTTCTTCCTCTAACCACCTCCAAGGCTATAGAGAGAGCTTGTCCCAAGCATGGGATGCTCCTTTAGAGTAGAAAACCAAATAGTTTTCCCTCCCCTCATCCCCATTTGTGGAGAATCCCGTGGTCATCCTCTCACCGCCCTTCAAAAAGAAGATCCTCATCGCGACGTCGTCTTGCCCCATCCTCCATCCACCAACTTAGTCCCCATTCGTCATGTTCCTCACGACCTTCCTCCGGGCGACGTCAGAGCGAGTCGTCCTCCGAGCAACCATCGAGGAGGCATTCTCTCACCTCATTATATCTTTTTACACTTTCGTAATATAGATTTTCCGCTATCATAGTGTAATAAACAATTCTTCATGAATAGATGATTGTTTCTCTCTCTCTTTCTCCCTCTCACTCTTATTTTTTGCAAGTAGATAAAGTTTTCAACGACCTAATCTCTTGCCTACACTATTAAATACCAAAAAAAATTAGAAAAGACAAAAACAAAATAAACAAATAAAAAGCGAAGCGTGGATTTCCAAAGCCAAACGTTCGCCTCCCTGTGTTCGATCGGGGACTCACTTTTTGAGTTTCAGTTATAAATTTTATCTGATCACGAATTTTTCAACTATGATGATGAGTTACTTGTAACCCTAATTTTTAACTCACGAAGCATGTACGATCACCTGCCTAACCTGTCTCCACTCCTCGGCTGCGATCATGCCTGCAACCTTAGACCCAGTTATGTGCTTGACCCGAATACCCGATCCGATTACCTAGAAGAGGAGAGGAGGAAGAGTGAAAGAGAGAGAGAGCAGGGTAGGGGGTTTTGCTCTCTGCGACACTTAGTCAAATTTGAAGTGTGCATAGCCCTTGTGCGTGAAGAGAAAAGAAGGCTTGTGTGTACTTTGAAAGTAGAAGGGAGAAAGGAGGACTTGAGAAGGAAAAGAAAGAAGAAAAGGAGAGAGGCAGAAGAGGCATGCACAGAAGAAGAAGAGAAGGCTGACGAAGAAGCACAATGCCAAGATGGCATTGTAGCAGGGCTGACTTAAGTCGTCTGATACAAGCTTCTGTCGTCTGATAAAGTGCACTATGCACTACAGATTTGCATGGTTAAACTATTCATTTATTGAGATGATTAAGTAATTATTATATGTGCATCTAAGCTAATAGTTGGTGGTTCAAATTACAGTTATTTTATCTTAGATGACTTTTTGCCTCAAATAGATTCTTGATATACTTATGTGCTACATTGATTATTAGTTTGTAAGTTATTAAGTATGCTCATTTACATTATATATTGAGATTAGCGTGTGAATTCCTATTTGATCCTAGTGAACGACCTCGAACTTTCATTCGAGTATAAATTTTATCTGTTCGAGCTATTTTTGAGGATTTATTACTACAACGAACACATCTTTCTAAAACCTCGATCTAGCCCTGTCAACAGGGGGTGTTAAAGTGCAAACATAAAAAAATTTTCAAGTTTCTGAAGGTTTCTCACAAAAAAATACATATTCCAAAAAACCAAAAATATAAAAAATTGAAAAAGAACAAAAAAATATGGAGAAGGGAGGAAATTTTGAGTGAATTAATTGCATATCATTCTTGAGGAGGAAGAGGGGAGGTGATTTTGCAATGTCAAAAAGAAGCACAATTTGAAACAAAAAGAGTTAGTCATTAGTAAAAGATTAAGGAATCTACTAAGTTCTAGACCAAATCAAAAAAAAAAAAATGAAAGTCAAAAGTGCTAAGGGACAAAAGAGATTAGTATGAGCGCTAATCTTACGCCTCTTGGGCTTGTTTTAGGCTTAAAAATTCAAGTATTCTTTAAGATTTGGATAATACTCAAAAGGTTGAGGAAAATGCGAAGAGTAAGTATTAGGTCCAAGGCTTAGGAATTATTCAGCCTCGTTAACTGACCCCTGGTTTGCGGGACTCGGTAACCTAAGCACCCTAATCCACACACAGTCTGGTTTAGTGAGCTTAATTATCAGAATCACGCAAATGTGTTAGTTCTGTTCTAAAAATGCCACCTAGATTAGTAGCGGCTAATCAACACAAGTTGATTTGGATGACTTCCCGATGTGAAGAGGCAGGAAATTCCCCTCGAAGATGCTCAATAACATACCTTCTCCTTGGTGCTTCTCTCCTAGGATATCTAAATATCCTACCGAGGGCACGTAAGCACCTTGTGCTGATTTAGGTGCCATAGGAGAGATTATCTTGAAATGTTAATTACCAAGGCCTGAATTTAGCTACAGAATGCCATGGGTGGCACTATCTCGAAGTGTCAAAAGCCAAGGTTCTGAGGGTTGCCATGGGTGGTGCTATCTCGAAGCATCAAAAGCTAGCGACCCAGCGAAGATGGATGGTGGGAGCGAGGAATCCGATACAGACCATGTTGTAAAGCTAATCCGAAGCTAAAAATAAGGACAAGAGAGAGAAAACTCTCCAAAAATATTAAAAAAAAATCTTCTATCTCTCTCTTACAAAAACACACTGCAAACTGAACCAAGACTAAAAATATTTTAAGCATGGGTGCTTTAACCGCGGAGTTCAACGAACCTTAGGTTAGTTCCTATGAGCCTTAGAAACCTTCGCGATGGATTGAGGCTAAAGCTGGATAGGTCTGGATCTTGGTTGGTACTTGAGTACCTCTAGCCCTACAATTGGCATTCTGACCTAATCTACACAAAAAAGCACACATCAGAGATCTGAACACATGGTCTAGAATTTGAGTTAATTTCGTAGGATTTTGCTAAGGGACTCGCAAAAGTTAGGCATTGGGGTATGATGATAACGTCATCATCAACCATATCTTACTTTAATTAGTCATTATCAAGGAATAAATGCTCCTACATAATTATCAGAAGGCCATAATTCATTGTAAATCCTTTCTAAGAGAAATACAAGAAACCAGGGGGTAATGCTACAGCTTTAACAGCACATCTCATGAATGTAGAATAACCATAGGTTTCTCCAAGGGTTAATTAAGGGTCAAATGATCTTAAGAGTCTAACAAGTGGGTTAGTACAGATAGAAAAGGGTTTTCACGTGTTTTAAGAATTAAATGGCTTTCGAAACCCTTAAAACAAACCCACTTAACTAGCTGAGATTCTAGTCAGGATAAAATTCACCTAAGCCCTGTAAAATTCATAGAAAAATATTCTCTAGGGTTTTGCATCCTTGATTTGACCATTGGAACCCGTCATGACCCAAAACAGAGCCACAGACAGACTTTTGCCCTAATTTGGATTTTTGCATAAATTACCTAGTTAAACTAGGTCAAAACCAAAATCCAACCTCACCATTGGATTCCTTAGGTCCAAATTAGGTTGTTACCAAAATTTGGGCCCAATAAAAGATCATCTTGACCTAGTTTGCAATTTGGTCCTGTCTAACTTTTTTCTCTCACATGTATGCCCCTAACTTTCGAATAAATTACATTTAGGTCCCCAATTTTATTGTCTTCTTCAAATAGGTTCCTTCCACCCTCAACTCCTAATCCTAAAGCTCCGACGACATTAATTTGGCAAGATCTCCGTGATTTCTTGAAGAATCCCTCTCAAAATTGAAAGGGAAACTCGTCAAGTAATTACCTTCCTTTTAAGCCAGATCCAAAGCTCCAGATCTTACCCAAAGCCCAATGCAAACACGTGAATGAATTGGGTATCCTGTTCTGATAAACCTTCCAAGCTTAGCAAGCTTGCTTTCCTTCCTCTAATCGCCCTCTAACGGCCTATATAAGACTCCCTAGGGCAGACCGTTCTCCTCATGCTCGAATTCGACCAGAGTTACCCATGATTTGTCTCTCCTCATCCGACCGAAGCTCCTCGATGTCAGGCAACTTCCTCTGTCTCCCCTCGACATCTGACCGCAATATTGACGGCAGATCCTCCTTCCTTGCCTTCCTCCACGTCGAGCAATACTACTTGATGCCTCTATCTCCTTCATCCTCGCCGTCCTACCCTCACCGGAGTAGTTCTCTTCCACAACGTCGGCCATACCATACTCGACGTCCTCCTTATCCCTTTCTTCCATTAGAGTAGCTAGTTAGGTTTTGTTAGCATCATAGATTAGTTTCCCTCTCTCTATCTCTCAATTCGACCCTCGACATGTCCATTCACCGTCATCTTCTTCGTCTCTGACTACTCCTTCGACGAGGTAGATCTGCCGCTACACCCGTCCATCCACCTTACCAACCACCTCATAACCTTTGCCTCATCCACCCACACAAAACCCCCATCCTATTTCACACTATTATGCACCCAACTGCTACACCGAACAGACCCACCATCGCATGCACATTCTGAAGTCGTCAGGCCTCCTTACTCTGCCAATCACCTCCACACCACCATCGTTGAACTCTATGAAGTCCAGTGATACTTTTAGAACTGTTTTGACGTGGCCATTAGGCCTTATTCTTGTTTTCAGGTACAGGACCCCAGTGCCATTGTTAGAGCTTCTTTGCGTTGCTCCAGGCCTTGTTCGTGTAGGGATTCACCCAAGTACCTACTCCAGGAGTTGCGAAATTGCATCAGGAATACACTTGGACTTCCAATTGGAGCCTTTGACCATTTTCAGAACCTCAATCAAGGCTTCATCTGCTATCGCATTGTGCGAAGAAGACAAGGGACTTAATAGTCCCACATCATTAGTTGAAGACCTCTTGAAGCCGCATAAGATGAATTCTTACCTTAGCCTTATCGCCTCAAGTCACAGGAGGTGAGGTCCCCACTCACCCACACTCACTCGACCCGCCTAAGCCTACTGTCACACCTCGGCTGCGACCCATGCCCGTAGCCTTGGTCCTCGGTACGCGGATCCCCATTTACTCGATTACCCATTATTGTGAGAGAGGAACCTAGAGAGAGAATGAGGGCAGGAGATTTTTGCTCTCACCGATACCTGTGCAACCCTTAGTTGCAGAAAGAAGTAGAGAAAGAAAGGAGAAGAGGAGGGTAGCAAAAAGGCAAAGAAGAAAGAAAGAGTTCTGAAGAAGAAGAGAGGAGAAGAAAGGCTGAAGAAGAGTTGTGAAGAAGAAGAAGATAGAGCAGAGAAAGAAGAAGAAGAGAAGGAGACCTGAAGAAGTGCAAAGAAAGAAGAATAAAACAATGACAACAGCAGAAGGAAAAGAATAAAAAGGCATTGTAGCAATGTCTCTTAAGACGTCTGATTTTAAAATCAGATGTCTGATCTCATATTCTTTCCTTTGCTTATTTTTGAGTAATTGTTCTATGTATTCATATACTCATGCCATATAGTCCACATTAGTTTTTGAGTAATATTTTGTGTTCAATTACATTAGTCGTTGAGATTAGTGTGTGAATTCCTATTTGCTCTCAACGAACGACCTCGGACTTTTATTCGTGTATAAATTTTATTTGTTTTTCACACCAATTCGATCTATACTACAACACGATGATTTTAAAACCCATTTCAGAGCAACTAAACACTAACCCAAGAACCTATTTAGGTCCATGAGCTCACTTAATTGACTTAGCATATGTCAATTAGGCTAACCTTAAATCAATTGGGTTCATGGAACCTATTTGGACCCAACCCACTAGACTTAGGGTCAACCTAGCCTAATTAGGAACCTATTTTCACAACCTATCTCTACGAAACTTATCCCTAACCCTACCCACATAAGACCCACGAAAATCCTAGACTAATCATCTTAAGTTGGTGCTAACTTAAGAAGATTTATCCCTTAGTGGCTAGCCAAGAGATAAGATCTTATCTCTTGGCAAGATTTTATCTCTTGGTAGCCACCCACCTAGGTTGCCTATTTTTAGAAAACCCTCATACCATCCCAGCCATACAACTTAGATCATAAGGCCCCTATTTAACCAATCCTAGGCATCACTTTTGATTAAATCTAAACCATCCAAATTAGTGATATTAGGCACTCTAGATTAACCAATAGGAAGCCACCTAGATTTCTATAAAAGGACCTAGCCTCTACCCTTTGGAACTTAACATAGATACCGAGAGATAGAAAAAAATAGCCAGCACATAGTCCATGCACTCTCTCTCTCTCCAAGCCCTCTCTCCGATCTTCTTCTCGATGCCCTGGTTCTAAAGCCCTACCGAGTTTCACACATGCATCCCTCAAGTGGCTCCATGATAACATCCTAATTGATTACCCTAATTAGCTTAGTCCAGGGTTAGCTCCTTAGTAAAATCATGCATTTAGAATATAAACATTGCATTTAGAGCATACATGCATAACGTATGCATTGTGATTATTTTGACTAATTTTAGTCTTTCTTGAATAATGTAGGTGAAGGACTTGGAGTCATGTAGAATAAAAGCGGCATAGAAGATAAAGCTACAAAGATAGGAGTTGGTTGAAGACCTAGACGTGATTAAGGAAGAAATGAAGATCTAATTAAAGAAGAAGAGAGAGAGGGACTAGGATAGCATAACCCTACCCTTAGAACTCTTGGATATCCTTATCCCAGAACTTAGTCCACCTATCCTAGGCCTAAACCCAACCTAAAACCTAATTAGGATTTCCTTGAACCATTTAGAAGCTTCCCCAACCCAATTACACTGTCACACACATCTAAACTTGGACTAGCACCCTTCCTGGAGGTCTGATATGGCATCCCAACACCAAAATTCGTCCTAGATGCACCTACAACCCTTAAAGCCAGACTAGACATCCAGAACACCATCTGGACTTCTGACTTTGAAGTATAAGACATTTAGGAAGGTGTCTGGACATCCGGAGGCCTTCTCCTGTGCACAAAACCTCTGAACATGGCCTTATCTTCTTGAAACAACCTAAAAACCACCTAAATGTTATTCCTAAGTACTAAAACCTATCCTTTCCTATTCTATCCTCTCACCTAGCTTGGAAATCCTATTTTTAGAAAACCATCAACATATCCTAGCCTTATAACATAAATCCTAAGGCCCTTATCTAACCAATCTTAGCTCTCCCATAGAACCTAATCTAGGCCATCCAAATTTGTGATCCTAGGCACTCTAGATCAACCAATATGAAGGCATCAAAATTCCTATAAAATACCTACCCTTCAACCCTTAGAGAACCAATTAGTCATAGTTTATTTTAGACCACCATAATACATGTCCCCCTCTCTCTCTACAGCCTCTCTCTCTAGTCTTCTTCCTGTCACCCTAGATCTGAAGTGCTATCGTACTTCTCACAAGCATCCCTCAAGCGGCTCCGTCATCTCCACCATATTTTCTTTTTTTGTTTCATCCTCCATAGTTTATTCTTCTATTTCATGTTATTTTCAAGAATTCAATTACATTAGATTTGTGGGACATTCTTTTTATCTCTAAAATGTTTATTTGATCTCATGAATGCTTGTCTATATATACATATATACATATATAAATGTTTGCTTAGAACATCTTTTGAAAAGCTTTCACACAAAAGTCACATTTTGTCTCCCTGTGAACAACTCAGTATTTACCAAAAGATTTAAAATTTTATTTTGTTTCTGTATGATTCGCAACTACAATGATATAAAATCTTTTTACGTGAAAAGCGATGAACACTCCATGATCGTTGTTTCTCTCTTTCCGTCCTCTTTTTTCCTATGTTTTTATTCCTATTGTAATCTCTACTATAGATTTGATTTGTGAGACATTTTGATAGTAGGAATAATGTTTGCTATTCAATGGATATTTTCTCTCTTTATGGGCTTTCATTAGGGTAGAATAAGTAGTGCAAAAGGCTTTTGAAATCCCTATTTGCCCTCCTGCGAATGACTTAGAACTCACCAAATTCTGATTTGTAAATTTATTTGATTCTATCTGTTTTACAACTACAATGATAACGTAAAAACCTCTTCACAAATTTGTGTCGAATAGTAGGGTTTATATAGGGATGAGGAGGGGCCAAATGCTGCACATGGCACTCAATGCATGTGCACTTCGCTACTGCACATGTAAGACACACAGCACATAGTGCACCCACACAATGTGCACATCATGCTCACACACCACATGTGATAAACACAAGTTTATCATCATTCTTAGGCTAAAATCACACCTAGTTCCTCTAGTTTCTATATTCGCATTATGGTGTTAGGTTGCATTTAAGCATTCACTCACATTTAGGGTTTAGGCATGCATTATTTGGTTTTCCTGTCTTTTTGTGCATGGTTCTTATTTGATTGTCAGGCATGAAGACACAGTAGAAACCAATTAAGCCCTGATAATGTGAAAGATAGAAGGATAAGAAGAAGATAGAAGTTCATTCAGCTGGATCCCAGCTCATCTCAGTTGGATCCTAGCTCAACCCAACTCATCTCAGCTGGATCCAACTCATTTTTAGCTCCACCCAGCATATGCTAGCTGAACTCAACTAAGATTAGCTATTAGTCATGAACTAGCTAACTATGCCAACTGAAGAGTCATCATTCTAGCTCATCTCTAGCTCATGAAGATCAACTCAACTCAACTCAGTTGAGCTTGGCTACTAGACATAAGATAGCTAAGAAGTCTTCAGGATGATCAGCTCTAGCTTACTGATATAGACACATCTATTTAGATTAAAATGCCTAATCATGCATGTTCCTAGGCTTACATTTGCATTTCATGTTATAAATATTGCATAGCATGCATGCATCATTCTGCATTTAGAGTAGTTGTATATATTTTAGGTTAATTAGGTCCTTTTTATGGTCAGGAGAGAAGAGGATTTATTTCGAGGCCTCGGATGGATGATCGGATTGTACAGATCTGATTAGGATGACAATCGGAATCTAATGCCTCCAAAATCGTCAAGATCGGAGACCCGTAGCATCATATGAAGTCTGACGAAGATCAACGGCCAGGAGGGCAATGTGACATCCTTACAAGCTTTGGATGAAAAATCTGACCGTATGGATGGATCCAGAGTGACGATCGTAGTCCGACAACGTGAGAATCATCTCAATCTGAGCATCGTTTCACCCTCTACAAAAGGAAGAAGACGGAAGGCCTAGATGGCACCACGTGGTGCCCTCCAGGCCACCCAACATCGGCCAGCAGCAATTGGGAGGTACCCCCTCATCATCTTCATCATCAATTATCTTGATCCAATGGCTGAGAGCTCTCCTACACCGCATGCCTTAGGACATCCGCACGACCATCCAGACGATTTGAAGAAGATCCTCGTTGTGACGCCATCCTACCCCATCCTCTGTCCTCGTTCGTCCTGCTCCTCACCACCTTCCTCCAGGCGACGTCAGAGAGAGTCATCCTCCGAGCAACTGTTGAGGGGGATCCTCTCACCTCTTTCTATCTTTTTTTCTCTTTCGTAGTGTAATCTTTCTAGCTTTTGTAGTTGTAAAAAAATAATTGATTAGAAATCCATTATTGTTTCTCTCTCTTATATTTTCGCAAGTAGATTTAGATAAGCAATTGTCGATCTGATCTCTTGCTTTCTAAAAAATTCCAAAAAAATTATAAAAGATAAAAATGACAAAAACAAATAAAAGCGAAGCGTGAATTTTTCAAAACCAAACGTTCGGCTCCCCGTGTTCGACCCGAGACTCACTTTTCGAGTTTCAATTATAAATTTTATCTGATTGATAGATTTTCTCGTGAATCTAACTACGACGAAAGGTTTTCCAAATTCGAACCTTTTCACGTACAAATCCATTACTATCACTTACCCTAGCTTTAGACAAGCTAAAGCTAACTCAATTCAGCTGAAAACTACTCAACTTAGCTGCTACCAAAGAACTGGCTAACTAAGTTGGTTGCTTAGTTCATAGGCACCTCTACTTCAGCTCCCCTCAACTCCATGAAGGCATACTCCAGCTCATCACAGCTCCTCATAGCTCCTACCCTCTACTTGCTAAGCTAGCTCCTAATCTACTCCACCAAACTCCACTTAAATGGTGCCACATTTTTCCCTTCAAAAATCACATAACAACTGCCCATAGGCACCTCTTCTTTTCCCTCCCATTTTTCCTTCCAAAAACATCCACACACCCCCTTCATTTCCCTCCAAAAATACCATAACCACCACCCTCCTACACTTCTATATAATGCCCCTATAATCGCACC
Source organism: Thalassia testudinum (assembly GCA_037157565.1). Taxonomy (NCBI): domain Eukaryota; kingdom Viridiplantae; phylum Streptophyta; class Magnoliopsida; order Alismatales; family Hydrocharitaceae; genus Thalassia; species Thalassia testudinum. The sequence goes on along the minus strand of JAZHRO010000056.1, from coordinate 84,494,750 downwards.
ATAGAACCATCCTTGGTTAGCATTGATTTTTACATACATCCACCTATATAGTTGCCCATGGAGGAGGGAATTGGAGGGTGATCAAGGAGATTACCTTGTCTCCTTGGTGTTCATCTTCTTCCTTTTTCCTTGGTGCCAAGGCAAGGAGCATTTCTATTTGGTGGACGGCCAAGTAGGAGAGGAGAGAGGGTGGTGGACATCCACCCTTGGGAGCATCATCAAGAGGAGCACATCACCATCATCTAAGAGAAGAGCAAAGGAGGTTCTTCTTCAAGTACAGAAGCAGCCATGCTTGGAGCGAAGTTCATCTTGAGTAGCATTTTGAGGATTACTATCTTCTTCTTTTGTATTAGCAAGCATTCTTCTAGTTGTGACTTTAAAAATTTTAACAATACAAAAAGCCTTTGCCTTTCAGTTTCTTTACTTCCTAGATTAGCGACTTTTGTTATACAAACCATCTTCCTATTTATCTTAGGTGCACTTACCTAAGGTGAGTTAAGGAAGATTAGAATTCTTCTTTGCAAGGATGCTTTATATCTCATTGCTCGATTACATTTCAAAACCCTAAAATAAATACCAAAATAAAATAATACAAAATAGGATTTGAGTTGGTGAGAGAGAGAGTACCAATTTTTTAACTAAAGTTGCCTTCCTTGGATGACCCTAGGTACTCACACTATCTAGGATACAAATTTTAAAAGTTGATCGATTTATACGTCTCAACGACTTAATTGGTATCTTTACAAAATCGTGTATTTTCCGTATTAGCATGCTAGCTCTTTGTGAAGCAAGGAGAAGCCACAATCGTCCAATCTTCATCGAAGGGCCGCGATCGCGCGTGGCTCACACATTATGTGAGATTGTGTGTATCACACTCGATACTATCCTTTCTGTTGCGTGGCACTATTGACGCTACATGATCTCGATCGTGCGGTAGAGAGCCTGCAAGCATGTGGTCAAGAGCATGCAAGCACACACTCTTTATAATCCTAAAGTGCGGGTTGAGGTGACATGGCTCCATGGCATTCGTCCGCTCTTGATTATATGGTCATATTTCAATTTCATCTACGCTAAAGACATCCCCACATCAGGGTTCAAACTTGTGTCGTGAGTTTGAGAGCACGACACACTCTTTGGTGCACTACATGGAGAGGGATAGCTATGAAGGGTGAAAAGGATCGTGGATCCAATGGTTGAGAATGTGCGAAGGGCACCCTTTGTAAATGACGTTGGAGACATGGCTCAATCATACCGTTAGATAGCGATCCAACAGCAATGATTGAGCACAGGCAACAATGGATGTGGAGAGGCCCAGAACGTTGGATGATGTTGCAATGGTCGAGATCATACAAGGGTAGCTCCTTCGAAAATGTGCGGCATGATATGGGCTCCCCCTCAGCTATTGGGCTTGATGGCGTAGGGAATGAGAGGGGGCTGTGGGAGCTTTAATGGTGCCATGTGGCACCATCTGAGCCATCCATCTTCTTTTCCTCGTAGCAGGTGCTATAGGGGTTTGATTAACTCGATTTTTATGATGTTGCTCTTCGATAGCCACCCTAATTCAAATCGTATGGTTGGATTTGTAATTTGAGACCCATTTATCTATTGCCCTATACCCTAGCCATTAATAGAGAAAAATTAATACACAAATTATAGAAATTACTCTAAATGCATGCTGATGACTATCCTACTTTATTTACAATGCTATGCAATTAATTCACATAAGAACCTGCATAATAGGCATTTTCCCAAGTATGAATTTAATCAGGCTCACCCAAGGGCTATCAGATATGGCATAAATGATGCCTGCATCAAGCCATAATTCTCTTTCTTAACCACTTCTTACATATTTGGATTTAACCTTTGCTACAATTCATGCGATGGTTTTGCACCTTCTGCAGCATAGATCTTGTAGGCATAATAAAAGTGTTGATTCCTTTCAAATTAAAGATAGTCCACCCGATAGCTCACCCATGATCTTGTAAGACTTGAGTCAATTTGATTTCTTGATCCTGAGTTAGATTAGAACTGATTATCATTGAATAAGTCTGATTTGATCCTAGATAGGCATAGTTGAGATTTTCAGGTAGAGGTTTCAAGTCCAAAATAGATGGAGTCAAATCATAAAGTGGATGATGAGATCGTCTCAGGTAGTTATTCCACTTGGTACTTTGACTCAGATTTAGATTTAGGAGCTGGAGTTAAGTACCGATAGACCTCTTTAAATCTGGGTTCCCTTTCAATTAGCCTATTTGGTTGAGTCAAGCACACTTCTAAAGGATCTTTCACCAAATAAATTGTCATACTTTTCCTCAATATAATCTTGATCATTAATGACTCTATAAATAATAGCAATAATTACATCAATTAGAGGCAATTTCAAAGGTGCATGCACATAAATATCATGATACAGCAAGCTTGGGAGAAATGCATGCATTTAACATTATTTTCATATTGATATTGCTTGGAACAAACATTTAATGGCTAGGTAATAAAAGACCACCTTAAAACAGGCGTCAGATGAGCAATTGGATAACACAGATAGATCTGGATTGACGAATGGAGTTCAACGGACCCAAAATCGCCTCAATCCGACCTCCATAGCTCCCACAACAAGCCTGGAAAATTCTAGCCATTGATCTGATGATCAACGACCCTGATTGAGCCACGTGGCACCCGCTTCTCCGTCAATTGTATGCCTCGCTTCCTCTCTTCATCATGCACATGCATGATCACGACCATTAGATCAACCATCAACGGCCACGAGTCGTCCATGAAGTCGCCTTCAGCCCAACGTGCCACACCACTGATCTTGACCGTTGGATCAAGATCCAATGAATGACACCGCAGGGGCCCAAAACCATCCATGTGATAATCCACGAGGATAGCACAGTGGTTGGATGCCTTATCTACTCTAGCAGAAGCGGGTTCGAAACACAAGAGGTGCATCCCCTCACATGCTTCAATTGAAATTCGACCATTCAATCGAATTTGAATGCCCAAGAAGCAGCTATGTCCCCGTGCGCGATGACTGTAATCCAGCCATCTACCTCTGAGTGAACTCTAGTCATCTGCACGTAATCCTCGCATGCATATTGCACCACGTGGCCAGCCTAGATGGGGGAATGGCAAGACATGTGATCTTACATAGATGGGGCGTGATTTGAGATATGGTGAGCACGTGATTGTGGCCCTCCATCGCTGATCCAACGGCTAGCAGCTCGTGCACCAACGGGCGTGCCAGTTGGTGTCAAGCAACGCGTGCGAGCGTGGAAGTGCCAGTTTAGCATGCGCGGGCTAGTCCAACATGGTTTAGTGCACTTTGAGGCCGGTTTGTGGGTGATTCAAGGCCGATTAAGGACTTTCTTCACATATATAAGTCCCTTAAGACCCCCATTTCTCTCAACATCTTCAACACAACAAGTCTCCACATCTCTAGAGCTCAAGCAAGGTCCTTGGAGTTGTCGAGCCACTGCTGGAAGCATCTCCACCGCCGTGGCTATCTCACCTCTCCACTTTTCATATTTATTTTCTAATTTTTGTTAGCTTATTGTTAGATTTGTTTATGCATTCATCTAGCTTTATTGTTAGGATTTGCAAGACGCTTTCACTTATGCAATATAGTTCTTGTTGTCATGAGTATTGTCTTTTTATTCATGCCATTCCACATATTTATTACTACATTATCTTGTCTTGTTTTCAATCATAGTTAGCGATCACCATACTGTTATCATGAATCTCTAACCATACCACACTCTCTCTCTTTCTTCTCTTTCACGCAAGCAAGCATAATCACCATGTGACAATAAAATAAATGACTAATTGATCTGATTTTTGCCTCGCTGTGTTCCACACTCGTACTCATCTTAATATCCTTCTTTAAAATTGACATCATATTTGCATGCTATAACGAACGAATTATCCTTGCACATTTTTCGACATTAGCTTTTGGCGTTGTTGCTGGGGAGGCAACGGATCTTTTAGTCTCTTTTATCCTTGCATTAGTGATGAGGTGTGGCTCATTATAGCTAAAATGCCTAAGTTAAGCTCGAAACTAGGTTAAACACTATACAATTAACACAAGAAATGGGTTAAGTGTAGGAAATAACAGAAATGAGCTAAAACATCCAATCTATGTTAAAAACGTGAAATTAGGTCATAAATGAGATATTCTATTCATTTACAAATTGAACACATGTTTGGGTTCTAAACTTCAAATCAAAAGTAAAATCAACTTCTTAAATATTCAATTAGGCTTCAATAAAAATCTCATGGCATTTGGACATCATTAGGACCTTCCATTAATAGTTTTTCACTTAGGTCCTTAGGTAATACACATTTCATTAACTTAAAACATCTCAGGGACCATATTGTAAACCTTCGAGGACCTCTTTGCAACTACAAGGACAGTTTTGCATCAATTCTTCGCCACTTATGGGTTGTCCTACAATTTCTCTAACATTTCACTTTGAGGGTCTCTCTACAAATACACCAATACTCCTGTAGCCAATGTGGGTCTACTGTTCACAAAGAACATGGCCCATCATGGCCATCGTTCCTTTGCACCTTGATCCGACGATTGATCGAAAGTCAATCTTCGCACGCCTTTGCACGTAGCTTCACTGCACCCTCTAGATCTGATCCAATGATGGTACTTTGATTGGAATGTACGCGCACTTCTCTCTTTTCACCTCCATCGTAGAAACCCTACTTGACTAATCTCACCACTGTGGTGAAGGCAATCAGTAACTTAGCAACTTAAGTGCCTTCTTGGTGTTGCACACAAATGATTGACTCCCTTCCCCACTGAGTTGATCCCTTCTTCCACATATCCAGTTCCTCTTCGTCCTTCATCGTCCACCGATGATAGGGGCGGTGTCTCCTTCTCAATTTCGTCGTTTTAGTGGCCAGCTATAGCATTGGGACCTCATTCTTCGCTGGAGATCCTCGCATCCCCATTTGTCGCCACAACAACCCACTGTGGATCTAGGGACCTCATTCTTCTAAGTAGCTAGATCTACTACTTTCACAGCTAGATTTCCTACTTTCTAGATTAGTTTTAGTGTTAGTATAATTTAGATCAGTAGGAGTAGATTAGATAGTGAAATCAGTGATGGATTGGTTTGAAGTAGATTAGACCTAGTTTAGATTCAACCCGACCTCTCTGATCAATTCAGATCAGAGATGAGTTTTTCGCATTTTCGCATCAGTTCATATAGCTCCCTCATCATCTCATGATCACATTCACCGATTTTCTTCATGTTTTAATCCATAATTCACCTCATTCGCCCAAGCATATCTAGATCTAGAATTCTTGGAATTCATGATCTAGATAGCACTCACAATCATCTAGGGGCCTCATCATCCATTTCAGATTGTCACAAGAACCCCTAAGTTGGTTTTTATCAAGTTCAAATGAAGATTGTTTCAAATTTGTTTTGATTTGACATTAATCAGAGTTTCAGATTGAAATTTGAATGCATCTATATCCCGATATAATTTCTCTTCTTCATATTGTTTATGACATAAGAGTAGTATTAGATCAAGATTATTATGGATTTTGTGAACTTTGATTTCTATTTGGATTTACTATTCTTCTATGATTTGAAAAGACTTGGATGATCAAGTTTTCTTGTATTAACTCCCGAGACGAATTTACATCTTACAATGTCGATAGTGTAAGATGGAGGTCAGATCAGGCCTTTAACATTCTTGGGAGATGAATTTTGGTTTTCAAGAGGTTTTGAATGAAGTGGAGGTGACCTCCTATGAGATTTTTATCAGCTGCCTCAAGTCTAAAATGAGATTTGGATTTCATAGGTATTTGATGAAGATTGCAACATATGGATTTGATTTTTTTTAAAAATGAGTTTAAAGTTTGAGCAGATTTTATATGGATTTACAAATGTGTAGTAGTGACTCAGATCTCTCAAATTCAGTAAATTAAAGTGCTACATAACAGCTACATTCAAAAGATTTCACTCTATTTTTGTTTGAAGAGATAACGTAAAATGGTTTTGAGAATGCAACAGCACAGTAGCAGCAGCTGCTGGAAGTTCTTAGCTACTATTTTGGAGTAGAATTACAGTAGCTCTTAGCTGCTGAATTTGAGCAGCAATGGCAGCAGTAGCATCAGCAGCTGCTGTTAGCTAAAAATGGCAGCTCTTGGTTGCTGAAATGTGACAGTAGTTGGTCTGAATGAGAGAATCTGAGCTAGGATTTCTGAGGAAGTTAAAGATCCGAAGTGTGTGATATTGTTAGAACATGGTTTATAAGCTTTCATGTACTTTTGTAATTGGAATTTAATCTAGAAATTGCTACTATCAGCTACATATGCTTTGCCCTAATTGTCTAAAATGAGATTTTGATGAAATTCAATGCAAAAATCATGTTATTTCGTGCTTTCAAGTTTCATGTTGGTATCTGAATGTTTTTTATGCTTAATATTCAATTTCTGACCTTTAGAATTGAAATAGAAGGGTTAGGGTTCTAGTGTCAAACTCTCTTTAAGCCTATACATGTGTTAACTTGTAATATACATAAAAATCATAAAAAAATTCTAAAAGACTAAAATAAATGTGTCTTGAGTAGGATTATGTATTTTTCTAGGTGTGTGTCAAGTTTCAAGGTATTCTGAACCCCCAGCTTGGTAGAACATACCAGCTGACGGTTTAGTCTGCATTGGAACTTAATAAAAGAACTAAACATGCAAACCACCAAAAACAATTATCTCTCTCTCATCTCACTTTTTCTCTCTCATCCCCTACCTCTACTAAACGTATAAAAATCAAAGAACTCAGAAAAACCCTAAAAATACCCAAAAATACCGTATATATTATGTATATACTTGTATATATTAATTAAACCTAAGCTATATATGTAAATTGTATAATATGTACAAAATATCTACATATAACTTATATCGATATTCTATGTATTAAACTAGGTATTTAGAATAATTTATTGTATACATAATAGTATTGTACTATTATTTGTTAATTTATATAACTTAAATGTATAATAAACTAAGTAATTAGATAAATCAATTTAAATATACATATTTATATCTCATACTGTACATATGTATTTAAATATATAATATAAATTATATAACACCTGTAAATTGATTTAATTATATATTTACAGTAACTAATTAAGTTATTAAGTTAATTAGGTAATTTATTAAGTTAAAATAAAATAAATTCGTAATTTGAGTAAATTCTGAAGTAAGTTATCCTATATACTTGTATAATGATATATTAAATATTTTTAGTTTATTTACACTGTATTTATGCCGTATTATAGTATTTATAGATTATTTATATGTGAAACTATCTAAAACATATATTTAATTGTATATAAATTAAAATAAAGTTCTAAAATATAATAAAAATGTGTAATAGATAATTTATTACGTATATTAACTCTATATAAAGTCAATTTTGTAATTAAGTCACTAATTTATATGTTAATTAACAAATTAAATTCTAAATTAGTATGTATAAACTATAAACTTTAGCTAATTTTATTATATAGGTAAATAACTTATTTATGTAAACTAATTACATAATTATGTAGCCCTATATAAGGGCTTTACAATGATATAATTTAATTTTAATTTGTACTAATTTATAGCCCTCAAAGTGAGGTCCAAAAACCTTGATTTCAAACGCAGTCGAGTGCATAGCAGTAGGCCTTTGGCACTAAACAAAGCGCCACATCGTTAGTGGAAGGCGCACCACTGTGATATAAATTGGATTTGTGTTGTAGCCCTCTTGGTTGTCCGGTGCTCGACAGCAAAGAAACTTTAACTACTTGTTATCAGGATGCCTGCCATGTGCGCTTACGGGCATACGTGGGTGCTTGCGTGTGCACGTGAGCATGCAGGTGTGTGGACCTGTGTGGGTGTAAGGATGAGCTTGAACCAGATAAAATATACCCAATTAAACATTAGGGTAGGCTCACTAGTAGTGGTCTGGTCTCATCTTTCGAGGTGATGTGCATCCCATGAAAATACATTGGCCTGCCCATTAAAAACCCAATTTTTGGGTTGAATCTGTCTAAGCCAGCCCTAAAATGACTTAGTGTTGAAGAGAGCGGCTAAGTGTGGAACTCAACATTTGCCTCTATATGTGTGTTGTGTGCGTGTGTATATATGTATGTGTGTGTGTATATATATATATATATAAGTATTTAGTATAATAGTATATGTATATAAATAAGATAAATAAGTAATTATATGTATAAATAATGTATACTGTAATATTTATGTATTTGTATACGTATAAGTAGTTCAGTGTGTTTGAGCCTTAATATGTATATAAATAATTAGAGCTTTAGTGACAGTTAGATCTGTCACTGTACATAGGTATATATATTAGTATAGATGACTACTTTTGCCTTATGTTTTGTATATAATTTTAGTAAGGCTTTAGCGATGGTTATATATGTTACTGTATATATTATATATGTTACTAAAGACATTAGTATGTTAAAATGATTTAGTATAATAGATATTATTAACTATTTTTGTATCTATACTTATGTATTACTTATAGTAGTTGTATATAACTAATATAAAGTAATTATATATAGTTTTTTATGCTTGTTTGTGTACATATGTTTTAGGTATTGTAACACTGATTAATTGATTCTTCCGTAAATAATTAACCCATTCATTCATTATTTGATCGATTGATTCATTTTGTAAATAAAATCAACATTTTTTTGGAATAAAAGAATACTTTTGGATTTAAAGAGTCATGTATATCAATAACTACCTCCTAGTGAACGACCTGAAAATAACCTAGTAAAAATAGCAAATAAATATAATTAACGCGACATCGGTTTGTATTTTGTGACATATACAATAACAACGACATTTTTAAACACCATTTTTAATGCGAATCGAAGGTCGACGATCATATTTCTGGCATTAATAATGCTTTCTTATGATTAACAATTGTTGACATCATGTCGATTAATTGGTACTCACATTTTCTGACTCTCTTTTCTCCCTTTCTATTGATTGATTGCAGGAATCTGGTGCAGAAGTGACATGAGGAGCGCACTTGAAGATGGTAGATTGGGAGTAAACTGCAGTGACGACTTTTGTGAATATTACTTCACCTTAGCATAGTCTCAACCTTCGCTTATTTAAAAAAGAAATTATAGTTAGGCTCGTGCAAAAACCTTAGGATAGTTTCATTGCTTGCTTGCTAGAAAAAAACCAAAAATAAAAAATAAAAATCCAAAAAAATTGGCTTGGTTGATTGATCCACATCTTGAACCTACCACCCAAACAAAAAAATTTTCTCTTCCACTGTTCTTCTTCTTGGAGCGGTGCTTACAAAGTTGAATGTGTTTTGTATTAGGCTACACCACTCGCCAAATTAAAATCAATTCACATGGTAGAATCGCATAAACTTTAGGAGTGAATACATTAGGGTTGTTTGTTTAGGACCACATCATTTTCTTTAAAGGAAATTGACAATCATCCATTGTCTACAAAACTTTGTGTGTCAACTACGACCATTGTGTGAATCTATAAAGAAATTCTAACCCTAAAAACCACTAAGCAAGGATGAGTCATTAAAAGACACTGCATCTTAAAAACCTTGCGTGAAAACCCTATTTTGTTGAATGCACACACACTCAATTGGATTAATTAAGAGGCACAACCCCCAACAACGCCTCATCACATACCTTGAGCACAGGCATTGTCCTAGCCCTTAATTAAAACTGAGTAGATGTGCCCTAGGTAGGACTAGTGTAACGACCCGGTTCCCGAGTCCCTACGAGACATGAGAACCGGACCGACTCGACTAATCCCAAGACCCAGTCGTCCAACGAGGAAGTAACCAAAAGACAGTAAAATAAACCACATTCAGCATGAATATAACTAACAGTAAGAAAGTACAGCAGTAAGGAAAGAAACTACTACAGTAGGTACCACCACAACAGTAAAACAACATTTATCATATAACAAGAACTGCAGGTAAAGGAGGTACAGCGGAAACAAAAAACTACTCACTAGAACAGAAACAAAAGAGGTACAAAAGACTGTGGTAACTCTACTGGACCCTACTCGGCCCAGTGTCCTCTGCAGCCGCCGACCCTGGCTTCTCAACACCTGGTCCTGAAAAAGGAAACGAGTGTAACACGTCAGCAAAACGCTTAGTAGAGTGGAAAACTAACTAAAGGAAATAGTAGAGTGTACAGTAGCTGTTATGTTCTATTACTTCCTTTATTCACATCTTTCAATTTTTCTCACTATTTCATTTATTTCTCAGATCCTTTACTTGATCTCGAATGTCCTCGTGGGAACGATATTGATTGCAGTCTTTTCCAAAAGTAGAAGTAGCACGTGGTGCTCTCCTGGCCGGGAGAGTCTCCCGTGGTGATCCTACCCTCAGTCAACCACCCCAAGGTCACTGACAGACGTAACGGTGACTACGGCACGCGCGATAAGCGCACAGGTAGCTAACCCGTACTGGCACGTGGTCAGTCGTTTCCGTTAACGGGTGCGCCCAAAGCACAGCACAGAACCAGTACAGGGCAGAGCCCTCTCAGTAACACGGGGTCCAACCCCTCCACAGTAACCAAACCGGGGCCTTGCCCCTCCACAGTCCGCGCACCCTCGCCTGACTACCCTGGTTTGCCCCAGTGGGCCTAAACAAGTCGGTGAAGGAGGCTAGCAGAACCCCGGGGCCCGTGGGGTAGCTAGTACTCTCCTAACACTAGTAGCTCTCCTCGGTACTACGTACACGAGGGCCAGCAAGTCGGTACAGAGCGGCCAATCCTAACCCCGGGTCCCTGGGGTGGCTGGCCCCACTCTGCACTAAACAGGTACAGGTACTTCCCTTGGTACTGCATACCCAAGAGACAGTACGAACAACATCTCAGTTCCATTCCTTTCTCTTTCCAAGAGTTCCACTCCTAATTCCCCGTAGGGTTCCATCCTTTAATCTCAGAACATCTTATGTTTCACTTTCCAGTTTCACGTTCTTACAAACCATGATTTCAGTCATGTTCCTTATTCATAACAGGCAGCTGTTAATTCAATTTACAGGCAGCTTTATATATTCCTTTCCATTTTTCCAAGACTGCAGTAATATACATTCAACTAGTTTTTCCATCCTAGGATTCATGCCATATCCTAGGATCTATCATACAATCTAGTTTTCCGGCCCTAGGATTCATGCAACACCTAGGAGCTATCATTCCATATATTTCTCATTCCTAGGATTCATGCAATGTCCTAGGTTCTAGTTATGGTTCCATACTTTAACAGATTTTATTAATACTTAAGGCCACTCTACCAGGTACAACGGGAGTAATGGGGGTGTGATCAGGAATCCCGCGTGCCTCCGCGACTCTCAAGACTGCAACTGAACGAGGTCCTATCACAAGGATCAAACACAAGGAGTGTCTCAAAATAGTGTATAGCTACTGTAGACGGGTAGAGGAATTAATTCTGAAAAGAACGCAACTCGAATCGCGGAAAACGGAGCCCGAACGGGCCCTAAACGGGTCGAACAAGGCGATACTGTGCAAAATCAGACGTCTGGAACTTCTTTCGGACGTCTTAAAAAGTGGATCAGAGAATTACCTGTTCAGCGTGGTTTCCCAGACGTCCAGAAGTCTACGGGGACGTCTGGCCTAGCTCCCAGACGTCCGATGGTCACCCCGGACGTCTGGAGGTCACTCCCGCCGTCTGGTACAACTTCCAGACGTCTGATTCGTAAAGGATGGCGAATCTGCGAGCCTGCGCACAGCCAACTCCCTCCCTCAGTACGGTCAGTCGACAGGAAGGAAGAAGAAGGCGGAAAACTCACCTTTCAGACGTCTGTATGAGCTTCCAGACGTCTCCCTCGCCGTCTGGCTATCAACCCAGACGTCTGATTCTGGAAATTTTTCCAGAAACAGGGCGCTGCTCGGCCTCCGCTCGCGACGCTGCCCGCGTCGCACCTCGTGCGTCTGCTTCTCAGACCGCAGCAGGTCCTTCTCCGCGTCGCTCCGCGCCCCCTGCGCCCTCCGCCGGCCGGCCAAGCCGCTCCGGCGAGCTCGCCCTCACGACAGAGCTCCGCCCTCGCACGCCGCACCTCCGCGCTCACTGCGGCCGCCGCTGCCGCCCTCTCGTTCGCTCGCTCTCGCGCACAGGAAGGAGAGGAAGGAGGAGACGGTGGAGACGGGAGGGGAGGCGTGGCCCTTTTAAGGCCGCGCGAGGAGGAGAGAGAAGGTGGCAGGCCGCCTGCAGCTGCAGAGAGAGAGAGGGAAAAAGAGAGAGAGAGAGGAATCGCAGGTCTGTGCGCACAGGCGCGCAGACGAATCTCCCGTGCGAAAATAACTATTTTCAAGACGTCTGGAAACGATCCCAGACGTCTGTTCAGACGTCTGGATGTGATCCCAGACGTCTGGACCAACGTCTGGGCCACCTCCCAGACGTCTTAAAAGACGTCTGGGGCACGCGTTCGTTACAACTAGTCTAAGTCTTGGGAGTGTGATTGAATTTGTTAAGTGCTTGACCTTAATTCCCATTGTGGAATCCAGTGTCTAAGTTGTGGGGAAGCATCAAACGATCGTGGTTGGGGGGTATCAACAAACAGGCAGCGTGAGCCAAAGGTAGAACCTTAACCCAAATCCCCTCGTAATCAATCTGGCTAGATTAACTTTAGGAAGGGAGGATTAAGTGCTTGTAGATTTGGTAATTCTCTCCAAGGCTTCTAGGTCACCTAGGTTTACATTGTAGGGCTAGTTTGTTTGCTTGGTTGTGCACACACAATTCTCTCATCTGTTCTTCCATCATACCTCCACTTCCAAACAATGGATTTCAATGCCTATCCATCCTACCCAAACTATCCCCAACATGATTTGTATTCTAACTCAAGTAGACTATGTCCACATTTTACTTGGGATAACCAGCCCCCTAGTTGGGGATATAACCCAGGGCATGAGTACGCAGAATATCGCTATTATCTTGACTATCCCAATTTTTACCCAACCTACACCAGCCTCCTATTGAGATACACACAACCATCCACTCAAGAGTATGATCCAAACCTTAGGCATTTTCATCTTGATGATGACTCCTCCTTTAAGTCCCACCCACCCACTAACCAATTTGATAGGATCTACAATCTATGAGAACATCAAGATCCCTCCCCTTCCCATGACATGATCGCGCGGCTTACTCAACTCAGTAATTAAGTTAATTTCACTTAATTAAGAGTAGAAGTCACTTAGGTTAATTCGAAGTTGTGTCGGTTGTGTAGTATGGGGTCGAATTAACCTAACATTTTAGAAATTTTTTACTGGTTGAGTCCAGGTCATTTACTGGGAGGTATAATAATTTTCTCCAAATTCACCAATTCTCTTTTATTTCTTTATAAGTTTAGGAGGTATAACTAGTTTGTTTTTAAAACATGAATTTCATCAAAATATTTAAACTATAAAGAATATACAAAATTCCATATGAAAAACATATTTACTCAAAATGATGTTTGTTTTCCAATTTTATTTCAAAAGAAATTAAGGCAATTAAAAGTTATTTTACTAAAAAATGCCTCTTTACAATTAATAACAAAAAGTAATTAAAAATGATGCAAGAAAAGATTTTCTTCAGCCTCATCTTCTTCTTTCTTTCTTTTATTTTTCTTCTCTCTCTCTCGAGCTCTCTTTCTTACTTTTCTTCTTTTGTTCATGTCTTCTCCTGCCTTCTTTTCTTCCCTTAGTCTTCTCTTTTTGTTCCTTAGTCTCTTTTCCTTAACACTCCTTAGCGCCTATGCTCCTTTCTACCTTAGCCTTTAGCTTCAACACTTAACTTTAACTTTCAACACTTAGCCATCAGATCAACACTTAGCTTAACAACCATCGGCTTCTCTTTTCCTTGAGTCCTTCAGCTGAACCGAGTTTGTTTTTTTTTAACCAAAATTTATTTTATTTGCTGCGATGTCCTTTCGAGGATACATAGCACCCAGAGACCAAGGTGGGACTAGACCCTACTCGATCCTCGCCTAATCCCAGTTAGGTTCATTTTCAATTTATTTCTTATTGGTTCACAGTCTCAAGCCAATTCGGCTCAACCTGGCCTCCCAGGCCTCTCGCCCTCCTAGGGCACAACACTCGCTCACGCCCCTAAGGGCGCATACCTGCAGGCACAAGCCTGCACACACACACATGCACATGCTCAGATCATATCGGTAACCGATGCGCCGAGTGCTGATGACAGAAGAGGCCATGCAACGAATTCATTTTAACCCCAGGTGCATGCATGTGAACTAGCGATGTGGGACTAACTAACCCCTTCCAGACCCAACTTCAAATGATCATAACTTTCAGCTTAGAGCTCCAAATCGAGTGATTTCAAGTTTGTTAGAAAGCTCTAAGATAGATCTACGTAATTGCAGGGCCAAATTAAGGTTTTGAAGATGTTTTCTTCTTCAATTTGAAAGATAAAGTCAGGGGTTCCTACAGGTTATTACTAGCCTTGAAAGTGAAATCATATCAACAAAGTCCTCAGATGGACTTCTCTCTTTTATTTAATGATCTATACATGTTATATAAGTAATTCTGCATCTGTTAGAATAGATTTTAAGCTCTTAAGACCTTCAGAACCAACAGAGAAGCTCTTCACTTCTCTGAAAGCTTCAGAGTTCATATTTCAAACTTCATTATGTGTAACAGACACTTAAGAGTGCTTCTAATCAATTTAAACTAATTCTAAGGGTTATAATAGATTAATTTGGGCAAGATTTAAATTCAAATTTCATCAAAATGCTTCTCCTGTTGGTTTGGGTTCGAAAGTAACCCAAATTGATAGAAACTAAATTCTCAAACATTTATTCACCTGAGCTCACTTAATTCTCTCTAAAACCGTCAAACAAGATCCCAGAAATAGTTTACACTCCTCAATACCTTAGATTGAACTCAGAAACAAAGTTTTCTCCTTAGGTTTGACTATAAAGGCCTTAAGTTTGACTTTCTGTTCAAAGCCTTCTCCCAAGAAATTAAAGCCTCAATTAGAGTCTCCTCAACATCCAGAACTTATTCAAATCTTCAGATAGGTGTTCTGACCAACATTTCTAGGGTTTCAGGCTCGCCGCCTGAACTTGAAAACATGTGTGTTCGAGAGAGCAATTCAAAGGTTGTTACAACATTCCAAGAGTTTAAACACTTCAATGTTTTTTCGATCTCTCCTAACAGACTTCTCCAACTCCACCGGAGTTGAAGAAGATGAAGTTCAATCTTCAGCTCCAGTGGTTAAATCCTCAAATAAACATCCTTAAAACAATCAGTGATCCACATTTTATCATTCTGGAGATTCACAACAAGTTTTAGAGGCTGAAATACTAATTCGACGAGCTCCGACGAGTCCAGAAAATATGTAATTTGTGTACAGATTGTGAAAACTTACCATTTTTGATTTAGAAAAGATCCTGAGGTTACAAGGTACCTCAGTATCACATTTAATTCTTCATTTGACTCTTTAAAATTAAGATTTGACAGTGAATTCGTTTTCTTTAAAAATTTGATTTGAAATAAGCTCAGGACTTCTTTAACCACTCGATTGAGAAGTTAAAACAAGTCAACAAGTGTTAGCAGTTATAATTATGTAGTTAATTAATAGTTTGAACTGCTCCTGAGCTGCCATTGACAGCGAGCTCAGGAACTAAATTAAATTTGGGCGTTTAATTTATATGTGGTATTAATATGTATTATAGTGTCAATTAGGGTTCATAAGTGGTGAATAGATGATGAAGAACCCAGTGGAGGTGGAATTAGGTCGATTACTATCACCATGGACAGTGATAGTAGTCGGTGAAGGTGAAATGTGAATTAGGCGATTAGGTGATTAATTAAACAATTAAGTGATTTAGAAGTGATCATGGAAGATAAAGGAAGGTGGACAGTGAATTAAAAAGATGAAATTAAGTCTCTGGCGAGCTCCAGGAGTTCGCCGAAATCGGAGAAGAT
The DNA here is from genome assembly GCA_037157565.1 of Thalassia testudinum. Classification (NCBI taxonomy): domain Eukaryota; kingdom Viridiplantae; phylum Streptophyta; class Magnoliopsida; order Alismatales; family Hydrocharitaceae; genus Thalassia; species Thalassia testudinum. The sequence goes on along the minus strand of JAZHRO010000056.1, from coordinate 84,478,775 downwards.
GAAACTAAAATCTGACATTAACTCTAATCTAACTACCTAAACTAACTAACTAAGGTAGCCTACTCCTACTCCTACTCCTAATCTACTGTTACCTGGACGAAGGGGTCAATAGGGTTCCGCTGAAGGTTCATAGAAGACGACAAAATCATAGGGTGGAAGAAAGATCTCCGGTGGGCGGATTTGAGGTGGAGCAGAGGATTCCTTGGGTCAGCGCCTATGTTAGAGACACGGAAGACCACGACGAATCTCCTTAACTGATTAAGATGGACAGAGGAAGTAGGAAAGTGGAATGGGAAGTCGCCGGAGTTTTGGATGAATAGCCTATTGGGTCGGCTGCAGTCTTAGAAGAGGGAAGGGAGCCAACTTGAGTAAAATCTGAGGGGTGATGGGGTATTTATAGCAGTTGGCGGCGAAGAGAATGGCGGGGTCTGGCCGAAGAAGGAGCTTGAGGAGCTTAACCTCCGTCGTCATCTTCAACGATGGTGAGGTTATCTCCCACTGAAAAATAGGATTCCCGGTTAATCCAGACCGGTGGATGAAGTGGAGGTGGTGAGCTCAAGTTACAAGAACTTGGACAAAGAAGGTTGATGTTGGCAGGGCAGTAATCGTGCGGTGGGGTGACTCTCTGCTGCCAGCCGTTCATTCGGCTGAAGAAGAAGAAGAAGAAGACGAAAAGGGAATTAAATGAAATAAAACTTAAGCACCTGTGTGAGAAATAAGGACCCGATTGTAATTAATTTAAGGACCAAATTGTAAACTCAGGTTTTGAAGGTTTATTTTAATTTAGATCTTTTTCAACTTTTTATATATGTTAGTAAATAAGGTAAATATTATGTTTACACCTTGAATCTACACTTTCAACCCTTTTAGGTTAATTTATTAGATTAAGAAAAATCACTTAAGTTAGTATATACTTAGGTATACATTATATTTAAGTTACTTATCTTATTAATTAAGGGAATGATTGATAGGATTTCGAGTCCAATTATTATCTAAATTATTAATAATGTTAATTGAATGATAAAATGTCATTTTAAACTTATTTTAAGGTCCTTGACTAAATATCCCTTATTCTATAATTAACCCTTATATGTTCATAACCTTAGCTAATTAACTAGGAAGACTAGTTAATTAGGGGTAATTAGAGATCATGATGAGTGTCTCATCATACCTCCAAGCCAAAGTTTTGCTAGTCCCTAGAAAAATTAACTAAGACTATGATGATTTAAAGCACTTGGGTTTAAATTATTATAAATAGTAACTATGCAGAGGAAAGCTTAGGTCAGAAATTTTTAAGGTTAAATATAAATGATTAATGTATAGAGCATATGTGAAAATTTTCTTATTTAGACTTAAACTTATAACATTTTCAAAACACACAAAATAATTTGTAAACAAGAATTTTGCTCTGAATTATAATTCTTCAAAAATCTCTTAATCTTGTAACTATTCTTAACTCAAACTAGAATACAAAGTGTTTTAAGAAAAGCAAAACTTAAGGATTAAGAATTAAATTTTAACTCAAAAACTCAAATAGATTTAAGTTAATCCTTTGTTTATGATATTTGACTTTTATCAATATAAGTTTAAGCAAATTAACCAGATACTCATTATTTATCAAACTTAGAGTAGTAAAACTCTAATTTACTAGCCTACAACACTAAAGATTAACTTCTAGACCTAGGATTCTATCAATTCTTCTCCTTTAGGTATCAACTTAAAATCTTCAAAGCCCAATTTCTTAGGCTTCACTTCCCAATACCAAGGTTCAGTAGCTATGATTTTAAAACATCTGTGCTTAGTGAAGAGAATTGTCCTAAAGACATCCAAAGTTGCAAAAATCCAGATCTTAAGACATCACTTTCCAATCCAAATTATTCCAATTCCAACCTTTGGCTTGTCCTTACTCAGGTTTGGTTGCTTTCTCCTCACCAATTTTCAATCCCGAGGTCAACACCTTTTGTGTATATCTCCCCGGTGGACCACTAGGTCTCTTATTCCTAATATTTTTTTCTCCATATTTTTTTTCTCTTTTTCTGTAGGTTAGAACACCCATTTGTAGCGAGGTGTTCTTTTTGTTTGATGGAAGGAAGGGTAGCATCCATTTATAACGAGATGCTTTTATTTATTATGGAAAAACTGCATAAGTACCCATTTTCTTAACAAGGCACTTAACTGCAGGGTGTTTTATTTATTATTTTTCTTTTCTTTTCTTTATTTTCCCCCCTTCTCATTTTTCTTACTACCATTATTCTCCAAATCCTTTTTCTAGGTGAGTGGCACATCCTTCACCCTTTCAAGAACTGCCCCGCAGAAATCCTTGGACTAAAGAGGATTCAGAATTGATTTCTTAACCTCTCTGTTTTCGCGGTCTCAGATATCAACAAGATAATTCTATGTGAGTGAATTTTAGATGTTTAGGTTACTTAGCTCTCAAACTAGAGCTTAGACAACAAAGCCCTTTACTCTTAGGTTCTTCAAATTCTTAGTTTCCTCCTATAGGATTCGTTAAGACAAAATTTACCAAGTCTAGTTATCATCTCTAGTTTGTAAGTTTTGTAAACTAAAATTCTACCAACTCTCTATTTAATTAACTCTGAATATCTGGCCTTTTACTTAACTTTACAATAAAATCAAATTTTCAAAAAGCAAAAGGATTACTTAATCTAATTGATTAAAAAGTTATAATTCAATTCCAAAACTTAAGTTTAAATCTTAACACACTTAGTTTCTTAATTCAAGTAAGAATAGAAAAATAGATCCTTAAAAGATTTAAAAAATTCTTAATTCAAATAAAGTTTTATTTTAAAAATTTTAAACACAAAAGTGTGTTTTTACAAAATGTTTAAGTAAAAATCTAATTAAGAATTGAATGCTCTTAAATACTCTACATATATTCTATATACATTTTAAACTTCTGACCTAAAAGAAAATTAAGCTTTTAAGTACAATATATATACTTCTTCTTTTCTTCTTTATTAATGAATATACCCCTCTTATTATTTTTATCAATTTTCTTTTTAAATTTTTATATTTATATATTTTTGTTTTTATGTATATAAGATTTTTCAATTTTTATGATTTTTTTTCAAAAATTTTTCAAATTTTTATGAAATTTTTTATTTTTTTTTAAATTTTTATCATTTTTGGAATTTCTATTTTTTTGAAATTTTGTGGATATTTAATTTTTATGTTTTTTTTCTTTAATCCACACTTAAAGTGAAAATTTCACTTCAACACCCCCCAAGCCAAAATTTTACAATGTCCTCATTGAAAGAAGGGTGAAAAGATATTACACTTCATTTAGTATAGGGTGATGGAAGGAGTCAAATAGAGGAGATTGAAAATCTCAGTGCAGACGATTTCGAGTCTGACTAAAGGTCAAAGTGGTCAGTCGAACTAAATGAAGGTAATCAATATGAAATATGAAGTGAAATTTTAAAAGTAAGTGTGTAAGAAAATCAAAGCGGTAAAAAAATAGGAAACAGCTATATACAAGTGCTAAGTTTTACACCTTCAGGTTGGCGTAAACCCTAGTAAAGAACTAAAAAGAATAGGTATATGGTAAAAACATAGGAGTTGTGAAAGAATTAGATCAAAAAATTTGGAAACAGATTAAACCACCCAATCAAAACTCATCCAAAAATTGCCTAGAATAAATCTCACAAATCCTAGAATCAGATTCTCGTTAAAAATCTCAGAAAGATTAGAGTGAATCTTGTGAAGAATCAGATCTGATTTAGGTTGAGTTGTAGAACGTTTAAGATTAAGGAAATTCAAAAAAAATGATTCCACCAAATTCAGAAGATCAGCAAAATCAGTTTTGGTTCTCAATAATAGGTGGGTCATTTTAACACAAAATAGGTTGCTGATGCGGGTTTGATGGGTTATTTTCAGGTAATATGGAGGACGGGTTATGATTAGAATCAAAGGCCTGATTAATGAAATGAACTTGGACTTGAGTTTGCCTAGGATTTGGCAGATTCCTAGGATTTGGAATTGGCTAAGATGGAAGAGTACCTGGCTGACGAGATTCAGCCAAAAGCATGATCTGATTTCGTAAATCAGCTAACTCTACCTTACATTTCCTATGGATCTCAACGAGAGCTTCAGCATTTTATCGCTGACTCTCTGACACAGCTCTTAAAATCTAGTCTAGCTATGTATCTCTAATAGGCCTAGAGTAATTCTGCATACTCATTGGGCTAGGCCTTAAATTTGATTGCTGAGGAGGCAATGGAGGTGGATTAAAATGGATCTAATTTGAATAATTTGGTCTTTGATTTTGATTTGGATCAGCCCAAGAAAAATTTAGGTGGCTTCTCCATCCAGGATTATAGGTATTTGAATAAAGGTTTGGTCTTGGAATATTCTCCTGGATGGCGTGTAAACCTAAAAGATATGGCATGTTTTCTACAACAGCTAAGGGTGGGGAAAAGGGTGGGTAAGATTGTGGGACAAAGGTCCCTCCTTGGGTTAGTGAAGTAGATAGAAAACCCAAGGAAGATGGATCTCTAGAATCCAGATTATTCATAAATTCCCTCCCCGTGGGAATTTACGAAACAGGTAAATACGCGGGATTCGTAGCAAGTAGAGGCGTAAGAGTCTTCATTGTGTTTCTAACCTCATCGAGATGCTTTGCTACAATATCTACTTTGTCCATTTTTCTGTAATAATCTCTAAATCCTTTCAACTAGACGGATTACCGATCTCAAGAATGCCCTTATGCGGATTTTGGTGATTCGTGTTCGCTCCCTGCGAAAATTGCGACATTGACACATTATTGATCAAGTTTTCTGCCATCCCTTCAAATAATTCTGAAGCGGATTCTACATCGTGATTTAGAAAATTCCCTCCACAAGAGGCATCGACTAAATTGCGAATGCCCTCTTATAAACCATAATAAAAGATATGCATGAGTTGCCAACGAGGGATGTCATGATGTGGGAATTTCCTTTGCAATTCATGAAAACGTTCCCACACCTCATGAATTGGTTCTCCTTGATTTTGATTGAAAGTAGTAATAGCTCGCCTTAAAGCATTGGTTTGACCAATTGGAACGGATTTCTTCAAAAATGTGGATTCAAGTTCAGCCCAAGTTGAGATTGGTCTTGCTATAGTTTTATACCAGTAGGCTGCTTTATCTTTAAGGCTAAAAGATAACATTTTCATTAGTAGGATTTCCCTATTTTGATTTTGAGGACCAAGAGTTTGAGATAGATTTTTAAGATCTTCAATATGTTGAAATGGATCCTTGGATGCAAATCCGTGAAAGTGGGGGATTAAACCTATAATGTTTGGCTTTAATTCTAGATCATTCTCCCCAATAGGAATACTAACATTAGACACTACTTGTGCATTGGATGGGTTATAATAATCTCTAAATAGAGGCCTTGGATGATTGATCGGTAAATCAAGGTTTTCAAAACCTGCCTCAGGTCGAGGTGAAGAATGGGTTTGAAGAGTCTGTAAATTATTTAAGGCTACTGTTAATAAATTGATTTGTCTTGTTTGCTCTAGCATCCTAAGATTCTGGTTCAGGAGCGCCTCATGAACATCAAAAGGTGGCATCTCCCCCTGACCAGAAGAAGAAGGGATCTCGGGATTAAGATTTTGCATTGGATCCATGGAAGTAGATGGATCAGACGGGAAAACCATTGGTTGCTTATCTGCAACTGCCCCAGGATCACTTGTCAACGGTGGTGCAAGAGGCAGATGCAAGGATCACCTCCCATCCATAAACGGAAAAAAATGTGCAAAGGCACATGCACACCACCAATAAGAAAATAGCAGCACAAAAACCCGCAAAATAACGCAAAAGACACGGGTTTTGCTCTTCTTTCAAAGGAAAGAAGAAATTCCTAAGATATGCAAAGTAATTTTGATGCAAACAAATAGAGTAACAGTATCAAAATATGCATCCTAATTCGTGTCTACGCAGGTGCATACCTTAAAGCTCAAAGGTCTAAGGTCTAGGATCGAGATCGCTCACTACTGGCTCCCTGGGGCTCTAGTAGTGAGATATACTTGTTGATCTTCGGTCAAAGCCCTAAGAGGTGCAAAGAGGAGAGATAGAAAAATAGACTCGTGTGACTCTAGTGATCGCGTTGTGTGCACAATAGCATGCAATAGACTCTAGCGATGTAAAAACCCGCATGCATTTCTGCAATCAGATTTAAGTCACAAATTTTACTTCAGCTTTTTAGTTATCTTTTTCAAAAATATATCAATTAAACTACAATGGCCTCTTTCTTAAATCTTTTCAAACAAAAATATGTGGTCTTTTAAATTCTCAGAGGACAGGGATCTACGTGGGTTTTCTCATGTTTTCCCACTGTTGTGAGAAAAATAATTTAAAAATTCCTAAGTCAGATCGCACTAATACTAGCAGGAAATATGCACTTCTAAGAGTGTATGCCTATGTATAAGCTGTTGCTAGTCAGAAAAAGATGTATTTTTGTATTTTTTATTTTTTTTAAATGCAACAATACAAAAAATTAAGAAATACTTACAAAAACAAAAATAGTTTCCCACCATCTCCTGAGATCACCTGTGAAGGTAAACCTGAAAAGAAGATAGAAAATAAAAACAAAAATAAAACAAAAATAAAATGAAATACAACAAATTAGAACAAAAGTTAGTAAATACAAAAATATTTACAAAATACCTCCTAATTAAACAATTAATCCTTTTAAATTTTAGTGAATCAAAATATTACCTTCCTAGCAACGACGCCATTAAAATGATACTTAGACGAAGCAATGCCAGGGAATATTTTGATGAGTGAATGAGGCAAAATATTCCCTCCCCGGCAATGACACCATTAAAATGATTGCGCGGCTTACTCAACTCAGTAATTAAGTTAATTTCACTTAATTAAGAGTAGAAGAAGTCACTTAGGTTAACTCGAAGTTGTGTCAGTTGTGTAGTATAGGGTCGAATTAACCTAACATTTTAGAAATTTTTTATTGGTTGAGACCAGTTCGTTCACTGGGAGGTATAATAATTTTTCCAAATTCACCAATTCTCTTTCATTTCTCTATAAGTTTAGGAGGTATAACTAGTTTTATTTTAAAACATAAATTTTGTCAAAATATTTAAACTATAAAGAATATACAAAATTCCATATGAAAAATATATTTACTCAAAATGATGTTTGTTTTCCAATTTTATTTCAAAAGAAATTAAGGCAATTAAAAGTTATTTTATTAAAACATGCCTCTTTGCAATTAATAACAAAAAGTAATTAAAAATGATGCAAGAAAAGATTTTCTTCAGCCTCCCGTCTTCTTCTTTCTTTCTTTTATTTTTCTTCTCTCTCTCTCGAGCTCTCTTTCTTACTTTTCTTCTTTTGTTCCTGTCTTCTCCTGCCTTCTTTTCTTCCCTTAGTCTTCTCTTTTTGTTCCTTAGTCTCTTTTCCTTAACACTCAGCGCCTATGCTCCTTTCTTCCTTAGCCTTTAGCTTCAACACTTAACTTTAACTTTCAACACTTAGCCATCAGCTCAACACTTAGCTTAACAACCATCAGCTTCTATTTTCCTTGAGTCCTTTAGCTGAATCGGGTTTTTTTTTATTTTTTTAACCAAAATTTATTTTACTTGCGGCGAGGTCCTTTCGAGGATCCACAGCACCCTGAGACCAGGGTGGGACCAGACCCTACTCGATCCTCGCCTAATCTCAGTTAGGTTCATTTTCGATTTATTTCTTATCGGTTCACAGTCTCGAGCCAATTCGGCTCAACCCGGCCTCCTAGGGCACAACACTCGCTCATGCCCCCAAGGGCGCATACCTGTAGGCACAAGCTCGCACACAGACACATGCACATGCTCAGATCAGATCGGTAACCGGTGCGCCGAGCACTGACGATTGAAGAGGCCATACAACGAATTCATTTTATACCTAGGCGCGCCCTCTTGAACTAGCGATGTGGGACTAACTAACCCCTTCCAGACCCAACTTCAAATGATCATAAATTTCAGCTTAGAGCTCCAAATCGAGTGATTTCAAGTTTGTTAGAAAGCTCTAAGATAGATCTACGTAATTGCAGGGTCAATTTAAGGTTTTGAAGATGTTTTCTTCTTCAATTTGAAAGATAAAATAAGGGGTTCCTACGGGTTATTTCTAACCTGGAAAGTGAAATTATATCAATAGAGTCCTCAGATGGACTTCTCTCTTTTATTTAAAGATCTGTACATGTTATATAAGTAATTCTACGTCTGTTAGAGTAGATTTTAAGCTCTTAAGACCTTTAGAACCAACAAAGAAGCTCTTCACTTCTTTGAAAGCATCAGAGTTCATATTTCAAACTTCATTATGTGCAACAGACACTTAAGAGTGCTTCTAATCAATTTAAACTAATTCTAAGGGTTATAACAGATTAATCTGGGCAGGATTTAAATTCAAATTTGATCAAAATGCTTCTCCTGTTGGTTTGGATTCGAAAGTAACCCAAATTGACAGAAACTAAATTCTCAAACATTTATTCACCTGAGCTCACTTAATTCTCTCTAAAACCATCAAACAAGATCCCAAAAACAATTTACACTCCTCAATACCTCAGATTGAACTTAGAAACAAAGTTTTCTCCTCAGGTTTGACTATAGAGGCCTCAAGTTTGACTTTCTATTCAAAGCCTTCTCCCAAGAAATTAAAGCCTCAATTAGAGTCTCCTTAACATCCAGAACTTATTCAGATCTTCAGATAGGTGTTCTGGCCAACATTTCTAGTGTTTCAGGCTTGTCGCCTGAACTTGAAAACATATGTGTTCGACAGAGTAATTCAGAGGTTGTTACAACATTCCAAGAGTTTAAACAGCTTCAGTGCATTGCACTGAAGCTTCTAAGTTCCTTTAATGTTTTTCAGATCTCTCCTAACAGACTTCTCCAACTCCACCGGAGTTGAAGAAGATGAAGTTCAATCTTTAGCTCTAGTGGTTAAATCCTCAAATAAACATCCTTAAAACAATCAGTGATCCACATTTTATCATTCTGGAGCTTCACAACAAGTTTTAGAGGCTGAAATACTAATTTAGCTCGCCGGAGCTCACTGGAGCTCCGATGAGTCCAGAAAATATGTAATTTGTGTACAGATTGTGAAAACTTACCATTTTTGATTTAGAAAAGATCCTGAGGTTACAAGGTACCTTCGTATCACATTTAATTCTTCATTTGTATCTTTAAAACTAAGATTTGACAGTCAATTCATTTCTTTAAAAATTTGATTTGAAAAAAGCTCAGGAATTGTTTAACCACTCGATTGAGAAGTTAAAACAAGTCAACAAGTGTTAGCAGCTATAATTATACTGTTAATTAATAGTATGAACTGCTCCTGAGCCGCCATTGACAGCGAGCTCAGGAACTAAATTAAATTTGGGTGTTTAATTTATATGTGGTATTAATATGTATTATAGAGTCGATTAGGGTTTATAAGTGGTGAATAGATGATGAAGAACCCAGTGGAGGTGGAATTAGGTCGATTACTATCACCATGGACAGTGATAGTAGTCGGTGAAGGTGAAATGTGAATTAGGCGATTAGGTGATCAATTAAACGATTAAGTGATTTAGAAGTGATCATGGAAGATAAAGGAAGGTGGACAGTGAATTAAAAAGATGAAATTAAGTCTTTGGCGAGCTTCAGGAGTTCGCCGGAGTCGGAGAAGATGAAACTAAAATCTGACATTAACTCTAATCTAACTACCTAAACTAACTAACTAAGCTAGCCTACTCCTACTCTTGCTCCTAATCTACTGTTACCTGGATGAAGGGGTCAATAGGGTTTCGCCGAAGGTTCATAGCAGACGACGAAATCAGAGGGTGGAAGAAAGATCTCCGTTGGGCGGATTTGAGGTGGAGCGGAGGATTCCTTGGGTCGGCACCTGTGTCAGAGACACGGAAGACCACGGCGGATCTCCTCTACTGATTAAGATGGACGGAGGAAGTCGGAAAGTGGAATGGGAAGTCACTGGAGTTTTGGACGAATAGCCTATTTTGTCGACTGTAGTGTTAGAAGAGGGAAGGGAGCCAACTTGGTTAAATCGAGGGGTGAGGGGGTATTTATAGCAGTTGGCGGTGAAGAGAATTGCGGGGTCTGGCCGAAGAAGGAGCTTGAGGAGCTCAACCTCCTCGTCGTCTCCGATGACAGTGAGGTTATCTCCCATTGAAAAATAGGATTCCCGGTTAATTCAGACTGGTGGATGAAGTGGGTGGTGAGCACAAGCTGCAAGAGCTTGGACAAAGAAGGTTGATGTCGACAGGGTGGTAATCGTGCGGTGGGGTGACTCTCTGCCGCCAGCCGTTCATTCGACTGAAGAAGAAGATGACGAAAAGGGACTTAAATGAAATAAAACTTAAGGACCTGTGTGAGAAATAAGGACCCGATTGTAATTAATTTAAGGACCAAATTGTAAACTCAGGTTTTGAAGGTTTATTTTAATTTAGATCTTTTTCAACTTTTTATATATGTTAGTAAATAAGGTAAATATTATGTTTACACCTTGAATCTACACTTTCAACCCTTTTAGGTTAATTTATTAGATTAAGAAAAATCACTTAAGTTAGTATATACTTAGGTATACATTATATTTAAGTTACTTATCTTATTAATTAAGGGAATGATTGATAGGATTTCGAGTCCAATTATTATCTAAATTATTAATAATGTTAATTGAATGATAAAATGTCATTTTAAACTTATTTTAAGGTCCTTGACTAAATATCCTTTATTCTATAATTAACCTTTATATGTTCATAACCTTAGCTAATTAACTGGGAAGGCTAGTTAATTAGGGGTAATTAGAGATCGTGATAAGTGTCTCATCAATAACCAAGATAGGCCATTTTAATTCGAGGATCTCTCCTACTTGACCTACTAATTTGAAGGGATGCTAGAAAAATGGAAATCAAATGATTCTGAGTACGACAATGAGGATTATAAACCTAAGCAAACCAAGTATGATCAACCCCTACTTTGGACCCCTGACAAAGAATCTGACTGGGAGGAGGACCTAGAACCTCAATTATTTTGGAGTAGGACTAAACAAAAAATGGTGCCTCTTAAGGAATTGGACCCTAAAAATGCTAGAATAGAGGACCCACCCAAGAACTTAAACCCCAGTATGGACTCTAATACACATCCTCACCCATACCCTCCCAACCTTGATTTGAATACTAAATACAATAGGGAGGAAATCCAAGGGAAACCCAACCACACTCAGTCAACTCTTTGCAGTATTCAGTTGGATGTGTATAACCAAAACCAAAGATTGGTTGAGATGAAACAAAGAATGATTACCATGTTCCAACAGTTAGATGAAGAGGGTCAATGAAAAGTGATGAAAGACATGTCTTTCTTAAAGATAATGGAACAAGGCCCTATGATAATTGATTGGATCACACCTAGTTGCCCAAAATTGGTGCAGTCCACTATCGATACTCCCCCAATGTTGGAAAGCATTGAGGACCCTTGGGAACATAAACAAGTGGAAAATGAGGATGAAACATTCCAAAGAAATAAGGATGAATATGAAAATTTGGAGGATAGTGATTAGGCGTGTTTCATGTGGTAGAAATCGGGGTTTGGAGGACCCGTCGTTGTAGCTCACAAAACGCGTCGATCAGATAAAATTTATAGTTGAAACTTGAAAAGTGAGTCTCGGGTAGAACACGGGGAGGCAAACATTTGGTTTTGAAAATCCACGTTTGTCTTTTATTTGCTCTTTTTGTCGTTTTTAACTTTTTCTAATTTTTTTTGGTATTTTTACCAAGCAAGAGATTAGGTCGATGAAAGCTTTATCTACTTGCAAAAAATATAACAGAGAGAGAGAATCACATATATTTCTGAATCCAATGTTTTCTACAACTAAGAAAGCGAGAGAAACTACACTAGAAAGCAGCAAAGATAGATGGAGAAGAGAAAATCCCTCTAGATGGTTGCTTGGAGGATGACTCGTTCTGACGTCGCCTGGAGGAAGGTGGTGAGGAGTAGGACGAAGGAGGACGGAGTTGGAAGACGGATGATGGGGTAGGACGGCGTCATGGCAAGGATCTTCTTCCTGAAAGGAGGTGAGAAGATGACCACTGGATGCTCCATGAATGGGGATAAGAGGTGAGTAAAATATTTATTTTTCTACTCTAGAAGAGTATCCCGAGCTTGGGGCAATCTCTCTCTAGAGCCTTGGAGGTGGTGATAGGAAGAAAGGAAGAGATGAAGAAGAAGGGGAGGTGTGGGGGTCATTTTATAGTGAAGGGAAGAGGGCAATTCGTATAGAGGGCATTTAGTGACATCAAAGGAGTCGCTGTAGATCCGCGCCAGCCAATCCCCTAAACGTTGTTAAAGCTTGTTGGCGCTGTTTAATTCCTTTGCTGGCTCGCGCATAGTGCAAGCCATTAGTGACAGCTACAAGTGTCACTAAAGGCCCTAACAACTATCACTGAAAATCTGTGCCAACTCACTCACTCGCTCGTGCGTGCATGGGATTGTGCATGGAGATGTGCGTCAACGCCCGCATGATCACCACCGCCGGATCGGCAGTCATCTGTGCATCCACGTATCCACATCTTGGCCACTCATGCATGATCGGGTGGTCGAAATCAAGCGTGCCTCACCGCCGGTTGGATTAGAGGCGTGGTCCAATTCAACCTTGTGCCTCTTGCTTGCAAACTGCGTGCGCTACCATTGAGGCCAAGGAGCATTTGAGTCGTGAAGATAGAGTGGGAGTTGAAAGCGTGGAGGCACCTCAGTCGTTGGATCAAGATCCAACGGCTAGGAGTGGAGGTCATGGATGACGAGTGGATGCCTTTAGTTGTTGCTGGTTGGTGTTGGGTGTCCTGGATGGCGCCACGTGGGGCCATCTGGGCCGTCCATCTTTTGTCTATTGCCGAGGGTGCCATGGTGCTCAGATCGAGATGATTCCCGCATTGCTAGACTATGATCGTTGCTCTGGATCCATCTGTATGGTTGGATTTTCCATCTGAAGCCTATAAGGATGTCGCATTGCCCTCCTAGTCGTTGATCTTTGATGAGACACTCATCATGATCTCTAATTACCCCTAATTAACTAGTCTTCCTAGTTAATTAGCTAGGGTTATGACTATATAAGGGTTAATTATGGAATAAGGGATATTTAGTTAAGGACCTTAAAATAAGTTAAAAATGACATTTTATCATTCTATTAACATTATTAATAATTTAGATAATAATTGGACTCAAAATCCTACTAATCATTTCCTTAATTAATACGATAAGTAACCTAAGTATAATGTATACCTAAGTATGTAATAACTTAAGTGATTTTACTTAATCTAATAAATTAATCTAAAAAGGTCAAAAATGCAAATTCAAGGTGTAAACATAATATTTACCTTATTTACTAACATATATAAATAGTTGAAAAAGATCTAAATTAAAATAAACCTTCAAAACCTGGATTTACATTTTAGTCCTTAATATTCATTACAGTCGAGTCCTTATTTCTCCATAGGTCCTTAAGTTTTATTACTTGTAAGTCCCTCTTCTTCTTCTTCTTCTTCTCCAGCCAAATGAATGGCTGGCTGCAGAGAGTCATCCCACTGCGCGATCACCACCCTGCCGACATCATTCCTCTTTGCCGAAGCTCTTGTAGCTTGCGCTCACCACCAACACTTGATCTATCTGTCTGGATTAACTGAAAATCCTATTTTTCAGTGGAAGTTAACCTCACCGTCGTCGAAGACGACGATGACGGTTAAGCTCCTCGAGCTTCTTCTTCGGCAAAACTTCGCCCCTATCGTTGCCACAAACTACTATAAATACCCCCTCACACCTCCGATTTTAGGCAAGTTGGCTCCCTTCCCTCTTCTAACTGCAGCCGACCCAATAGGCTATTCTTCCAAACCTCCGACGATCCCCCATTCCATCTTCCGACTTCCTCCGTCCATTTTAAGTAGCTGAGGAGATCCGCCGTGGTCTTCCGCACCTCTGACAAAGGTGCCGACTCTAGGATTCCTCCACTCCACCTCAAATACGCCTGTCGGAGATCTTTCTTCAACCCTCTGATTTCGTCATCCACTATGAACCTTCAGCGGAACCCTATTGACCCCTTCGTCCAGGTAACAGTAGACTAGGAGTAGGAGTAGGAGTAGGCTAGCTTAGTTAGTTAGTTTAGTTAGTTAGGTTAGAGTAATGTCAGAATTTAGTTTCATCTCCTCCAACTCCGACGAGTTCCTTGAGCTCGCTAGAGCTTTAATTTTGTCTTTTAATTCACTGTACACCTTCCTTTAACTTCTATGTTCACTTCTTATTCACTTAATCGATTAATTAAATCACCTAAACGCCTAATTCAAATCTCACCTTCACCGACTACTTCACTGTCCATGGTGACAGTAGTCGATCTAATTCTACCTTCATTGGATTCTTTCATCACCTATCATCACTAATGAACCCTAATCGACATTATATTACCTATTATTATCATCTATAATTAAATGCCTAATTCTTAATTTATCTCCTGAGCTCGCTGTCCATGGCGGCTCAGGAACATTTCAAACTATAAATTAAATACATATTTATGATTCGTAACATCTGTTGATTTGATTTAACTTCTCAATCGAGTAGTTAAATCAAGTCCTGAGCCTAAACCATTCAAATCTTTTAAGAAACGAACTTACTGTCAAATCTTACATTTCAATGAACAAATGAAGAATTTAATGTGATAATGAGGTTTCTTGTAACCTCAGGATCATTTCTGGATCAAAAATGGTTAATTTTGTTAATCTATACAAACATTTTACATTTTCTGGACTCATTGGAGCTCCGGCGAGCTCCGACGAGCCAAAGATGTGTTGCAGCCTCTAGAACTTGTTAAGTGGCTCTAGAACAATAAAATAAGGATTACTGATCATTTTAAAGATATTTGTTTGAGGTTTCAACCACTGAAGCTTTAGATGTAACTTCATCTTCCCCAACTCCGGCGAGTTGGAGAAGTCTGTTATAAAGGATTTGAGAAGCATTTAAGGAGCTCAGAAGCTTCAGTGTGATGCACTGAAGCTATTTTAACTCTCAAAATGCTGTAACTACCTCTAAACAACTCTATCGAACACACACCTATTTTAGTTCAGGCGGCAAGCCTAAAACCCTAGGAATTAAGGTTGAAACACAAATCTAAAGATCTGAATGAGTTTCTGATGATGAGAAGACTCTGATTGAGGCATTAATTTCTTAAGAGGAAGCTCTAAGCAAAAGGTCAATCTTCGAGCTTCCATAGTCAAACCTGAGTCTGATAATGGTGTTCTGAGCTTGAATTGAGGAATTGAGATGTGCAAACTATTTCTGGAATCTTATTTGATGATCTGAAATCAATTAAAGTAAGCTCAGATGATGTAATGTGTGAAGATTTTGTTTCTGCTAATTTGGGTTACTTTTGAACCCAAACCAACAGAAGCATTGTTTTGATGAAATTCAAACCTAAAACTTGCCCAGATTGATTAATTAAAACCCTTATAATTAATCTAGATAGATTAGGAACACTTTAAAGCATCTGTTGCACTTATTGAAATCTAAAAATCAACCTCTGAAGTTTTCAGAGAAGAGAAAAGCTTCTCTGCAGGTTCTATAGGTCTTAAGAACTTAAAATCCATCCTAACAGAAGTGGAATTGCTTATATAACATATACAGACTTTTAAATAGATGAGAGAAGTCCATCTGAGGACTTCCCTGAGTTAAAATACTCTCCAGGCTTTTTAAAACCCATAGGAACCCCCAATTTCATCTCTTAAATTGAAGAGCTAAACATCATTAAAACATTAAATTGACCCTAAAATTTTGTAGATTACCCTTAGAGCTTTCCAACGAACTTTAAATCATCCAATTTGGAGCTCTGGGTAGAAAGTTATGATCGATTGAATTTGGGTCTGGAAGGGGAATGTTTGTCCCACCTCGGATATCCATGAGCGCGCGCCTGGGTATAAAACTGATTTGTTCCTATGGCTATGTAGTCGTTAGTGCTCGAAGCACTGGTTCTGATTCCTTTTGATCTGATTTAAGCATTGTGTGTTCTGTGTATGCGGGCATATGCCTGCGGGTGGTGTGCCCTTGGGGGCGTGCGGATGTGAATGTGCCCTGGGAGAGCGAGTGTGGCCTGGGAGGGCGGGTTGAGCCGATGCAGCTCGATACTGTGAACCGATTAACAATTAACCAAAACAAATCTAACCGAGATTAGGTGAGGACCGAGTACGGTCTGGTCCCACCCTGGTCTCAGGGTGCTGTGTATCCTCGAAAGGACCTCGCTGCAAATAAAAAAACTTTTGGTTAAAAAGGTAAAAAAAAAGCCTGATTTAGCTGAAAGCTTAAGAAAAGAGAAGCTGTTGAAGGTTGCTAAGTTTTTAAGGAAGAAAGAAGGCACAGGCTAAGAAGTGTTAAGGAAGAACAAAGGAGAAAAACTAAGGGAAGAAAAGAAGGTAGGAGAAGATTAAAGAAAAAGAAGAGGAGGAAAGAAGGCACACGAACAACACAAGAAAGGTAAAGAGAGCACGAGAGAAGAAAATAAAAGAGAGAAAGAAAGAAAGAAGAAGATTAGAGGCTGTAGAGAGATGAAGAGATAAATGAATTTTCTCTTGCATAATTACTTTTTTTCTTAATTGTAAAAGGCATGTTTTAATTGGATAATTTTCTAATTGCCTTAATTTCTTAGAATGAAATAAAATTGAAAAATGAGCATGTATACTTGTTAATAAAAGTAAAACATTTTGAGTAAATAGGTTTGCATATGGAATTTTGTATATCTTTCATAGTTTAAATATTTTGACAAAATTCATGTTTTTAAAATTAAACTAGTGTTACCTCCTAAACTTAAAGAGATAAAAGAAAATTGGTGAATTTGGAGAAAATTATTATGCCTCCTAGTGAATGACCTGGACTCAACCAGTAAAAATTTGTTAGGTTAATTCGACCCTATACTACACAATCGACATAACTTTGAGTTAACTTAAGTGATTTCTTCTACTCTTAATTAAGTGAAATTAACTTAATTACTGAGTTGAGTTGGAAACCACGCATCAATCTTCCTCGGACTTCATATGATGCTACGGAACTCCGATCTAGACGATTTTAGAGGCGTTAGACTCCGATCTTCGTCTTGATTGAATCTATACGGTCCAATTGTCCATCCGAGGTGCTAAAATAAATCCTCTTCTCTCCTGACATAAAAAAGGACCTAATTAACCTAAAATCTATACAACTACTCTAAATGCAGAATGATGCATGCTACGCAATATTTATAGCATGAAATGAAAATCTAAGCCTAGGAACATGCATGATTAGGCATTTTAACCTAAATTGATATGTCTATATTAGATAGGATTGGGGTTGATGTCCTTGAGTTTAATAATAATGATTTGGTAATAAGGACATCAAGATGTGAGGACGGGGAATCTAAACCTAACCATTTTGATTGTGAAATACTTGAGGACCCCATCATGGATTCGAAGGAAAGGCTGTGGGAAGAACTAAAACGTGAAATGAATGATGAAATTAGCTCCATCACAAGTTCCCCCTGATGGTTGACTATGATTTGGAAGAAATGAACAACAAGATTTAAAGATCCAATTGTTCTAATGAATTAGATAGAGAAATCATGATTGAAGATTGGGAGGATTTTCACTTGGACCCCTCCAAATCAATGATGGTCAAACAAACGCATTCCTTCGTAGTTGACTCAAGTCTCAAAGATATTGATGCAACTAATGTGGAGTTGCTTAAACCTTTGGATTTCAAACTTTTAAAGGAGGAAGAGAACATTTTGTTGTAATCAAAATTTTGGATGGATAAAGAAATAATCCCCCCTGAGGACAATAAAATCAAAGAAGGAAATGTTGACTGCAAGGATCCTGAGTTGATCAAGCCACTGACCTTTCATCAAGACCCCTACGACATTTATGACTTAAAGCTAGGGAGGAATAAAAATCCTACATTAATAGAGATGCTCTATCATCACCTTGAATGTAATTTTCTACGGATAAGAGCTGATCATTCTCACAATCTAAATGTCCAACATCATATATTAGGGTTACATCTACCCAAGCAAACATTTGGTTTCCATGCCCAAAGGAAAAGAGACGAATGGATTTGGGCAGGCATGATCAAAGATGTTCTGAGTTCCCCTCCCTTAGGGATGGGACTATACCATAACCTAGTCTGCAGCTACGGACTTCTGACTCTGGGTCGAGCTAATTATGTCTTCTCCTTCTTGACCCAGACCATTAAATTGATTGTTCCTTTATTGTCTTTACACTATGCTAGTTGAAGGCACTAAACTCAGAGCTTCCTGGGAGGCAACCTAGAGGATTCAAGTTGACCGAATGCACAGTTGGAACTCAAGTGCATTCTTCCTGTACTCCCTTGCATATATTTATTTTCCAATGAGGACATTATGGAAGATAGGCATGGGGGGGTAATTCTTATTATTTTCTTAGTATAAAACTGTCAACTTGAACTAGTTTTTATTACTTTTATTCATATATAAAAGAAATAAATTAGAGAAAGAAAACCGAGGCATTAGGAGCTTGTCAACTTTAGGAAATAATACGTTAAGGTCTTGAACACTTATTCAGGTCTTCGAGATTAATCAGCCCGAGTGTCCATTAAAATGTAGACTTGTTTCTCGAGTCCTTGTCACCCTTAGTCATGGTAATTTGGTTAATAAAGTAGAGTGATAAGTATGCGACTGATAAATGCCAGTTTATCATCATTCTTATGCATTAAAACAAACCTAGCTCTTTGGACTTCACTCCGTAAATGGGTTTTTGGGCTGCATTTAGGCATAAAATAGGTTAGGTATGCATTGCATTTTTTATTATCTTTTTGATGCGTTTTTGTGAGTGTTAGGGATGAACAGATATACAGATCCCTAAAACCCTAGCACTCAAGAAGGCAAATGGTAAAGGAGAAGCTCAGACTAGTTGGAACTCAGCTTGATCCAGCTCACCACAGCTGGAACCTAGCTCACTTGAACTAGGGTTAGCTCATCCTAGCTCCATTCAGCTAATCTCAGCTGAATGGTAGCTCAAGAGAGTTCATCTTAGCTCACCCTAGCTCAAGTCTGCTCAGATCTAGCTCAACTTAGCTGAGTCTAGCTCATCTCAGCTCCCACTAGTCCACAGGGAGCTCTAGCTAGCTCAGCTGAGTTGATAGGAGTTCACCCCAACTCAGATCCAGCTACATCCAGCTCCACTCAACTCCAGCCAGCTGAAGAAGAACTCATCCCAGCTCAGGAAGCTCAAGTCCAGCTCCCGGGGACTCAGCTTAGCTCAACTCAGTTAAGCTAAGCTACCTTAGCTGCCTCAACCAGCTTGATCCTCCCCGGGAGCACCAGACCTAGCTCGCCTCAGCTCATTATGGTAGAAGCTAGCTCACTTTAGCTTGGTTTAGCAGCTAGCAAAGAACTAGCAAGCTAAGCCAGCTAGAGTAGCTCCATGCTAGCCTCTTCAGTAGCAGCCAGCTCCAGTTTCAGCTCCAGACTTCTCCTCCTCAGCTCCTCCCTCCAAACCCTAGCTCCAAAACCTTCTCCTCTACTCCTCCATTAGCTAAGCTAGCTTAGCTTAGCTTATCTTAGCTTAGCTTAACTTAGCTATGCTCCAACTTCCTTGGCTTGTACCACCCCAAAAACCCACCTAACAACTCCACCCAACTAGCTCCACCTAAGCTCCACATAAGCTAACCTACTTGGCACCAACCTAGCCTACCCACCACCTCCAAAAGACACCTAAAAGTGGTGCCAAAACCACCCTAACCACCCCCTTGATGGCGCCACTTTTCCCTCCAAAATTCCCCTTCATCTCCACCACACAATTCCCCTTAAATCCATCTCCACCATCCACCTAACCCCCCTTCTAGAAGACCCTAGGTTGGCGCCAAAATGGTGGTGTCTCTCCACCACCAAAATCCACCAACACCACCATAACCACCCCCTTTAACACCCCTTGGGTTGGCGCCAAACACCCTTTGCCATTGGATCACCAACCACCTCCATCCTTCCATCCTAGCCCTCCATTTCAAGGGGCACCTTAACCCACCATCCTACCCTATAAAAAGACCACTACCCACCACCATTCAAGGCATCCTTGGCTAGCAAATTCCCTCTCATATTCCACCTAGAAGCCCACGTCCAAGAGAGAAGAAGAAGAAGAAAATTAAGGGGATATTCTGTCCCCTTGGTGCCTTCCCCTCTTCCCTTCTCTCTTAGGTCACACAAGCCAAAGGAGAAGCCAGGAAAGGAAGATCTTTGGAGGAGATCTTGAAGGTGGTCCACGCCACCTTGGAGGAGTTTTTGAGGGTGGTGCACGCCCACCCCTTGGAGAGAGCATTGAAGGTGGTAGCTTCCACCTTGGAGGAGCTCTCAAGGAAGGAGAAGAAGGAGGCCCTCTTTTCAAGCCAAGGAGCAGCTAGGCTTGGAGCAAGAAGACTCCCTTCTTCACCAAATTTTGCAAGAGGATTAGTGTTTCTTTATTTGCTTTTAAATTTTTTTAGTTCTAGTAGAAGCATTCCTCTACTTGTCCTTGAAATGAACACTAATTCTAGTCAATTAAATTGCCTTCTTTTACTTTTTATTGCAATTGTTACTTTTGGTTCTAGCACTTGTTTCACTTCTTCTTCCTAATTACTCTAGGCCTCTACTTGCCTAGAGTGAGCTTAGGAAGAAGATATTTCTATCTTTTAAATTTTAGTTAAGCAATTGTAGATGTTAGTACTTTCCGTTACAATTCGCATTTTGCCCTCGTCTTTTCAAAACAAAAAAAAAATTACGTATTTAAGATACCAAAAAGAAAGTTGAGATCTATTTGTAAGCAAGAGGATTAATTTTGCAACCATTTGGCCTCCTTGGACGACCCTAGATACTTCCCCTCTCTAGGATATAAATTTAAAAGCGAAAGCAGATTCGCGTGTTGCAACGACGTTAAAAACCTACTTTTACAAATCACGTGTATTTTGCTATCACTTTTTGGCGCCGTTGTCGGGGAGGCACGGCTTTGCATTAGTTAATTTTCTCTTGCTTGAAGTGGATCTCATCCCCTTCTCTTTCTTTCTTTAGTGTGCGCAGGAATTACAGCGAGAAGGCAGGAATCTGGAAGCGAGAGCTCAAAGATCCTTTTCTTCCCATGAAATTCAGGTTGGTTCCCCTTTCTCGTCACATTTTGGCTAAAAGACTACCAAAAAAAATATTAAACTTGGCTTTGAAGACCCTAAACACTTTAATTAAGTGGAGTGGTGCCCATATAAAATCCATTGCTTGCTTGATTGCTTCTTTAACACCACTCCATTGCAAGTATTGGTGTTCTATTTTTCAGGTCCAGATTTCTGTCCAAACTTGAAAAATCGATTCCTAACACCACAGGCCTCCTAAAATCATAAAATTTCATACAGTAATTCTCAATTAAGTTAGGAACATCTTTTCCAAATTTCAGATTAATTGGATTTGTATTTACTTTTTAAAAATTCGTGGACTGAAGAGGGGTCACACCCTCCAATCTTCCTATTTTGCTACTGTCCATGAATTTTTACAATTTTTGTACTCATCCAATATTTGTGAAATTTATCTTTCTGGAATCCTTGTGAAATTTTACACATCATATAAAATCAAAAAAAATTTTTGAAGTCGGTGGTAATACTGAAAAGTCCAAAATACCCACAGGTATCATTTCTGGACTTTAACACTAGTATAATTAAAAATTCAAAATAATTATCAAACAAATTCGTAAAATCTTACAAAAATATTTTTTGGAATCCTTGTTTTATTTTCGTCAATGTAGTGGTGTTTGACTTGTTTGGACCACTACTTAATACAGAAAGCCTAAAATTAATTCATTGGTAGTAATTTTCTGTCTTAGGGATAATTGACTTAGGGTTTCTTTCTTTCCTTTTAAAGACTCACATTAAAGGAAATTAACCATCACCAGTACAGCTTGTCTTTCCTTTAATTGTGAAATTTCAAACTTGTTTGAAAATTTAAAGAGAAAAATCCTAAAACACATTTAATTAAATCAAATCCTAAAAGACAAAAATACAAAAAAAAAAGTGTGACAACTTGATTTTCATTGGAGCCACTCTTCAATTCCTGCACACACACAAAAAAAAATCGAAATAACAGGGCAACAACCCAATTAACGCCCTCCACATTCCGTGTGCACTGTAGTATCCTAGACCTAATTAAAGCTTATAGCAACTTGACCCCTAAGGCTTCATCAACTTAGGCTTGCTATCTAGGTCTTAGGTTTTCTTTAGTTAGTACCAATTCTATCATCTATATCTGGTGTTCAGGCTGAGGGGCCGTGTCAAACGACCAGGCGCGGGTTTGTACAAGCACCTGGGGTTTTCCATGGGAAACGTTTGGGCCCAAACCTCCACTTAAGCAACTTGGCTAGATTTGTTGACAGAACGGGTATTCACTATTGACTACTTATTTCCTACATAGACTAAGTCTTAGGTTTATTATTAGGGAGTCGCATTTAAGTTAGATCTAGTTTTGTTTGTTTGAATTGCACACTTTCTCTCATCTCTTTCTCTTCTCCTCCCCTCCAATTCTTCCAAGTAGTGCATGCACGGGCAACGGTCCCAAAAACCACACCTCGAGGGACCATCTGATTTTGGCCCCCGCAGCAGGAAATCATTGTTTTCTTCCCCCTCCTCTTCTAAGAAAATGGAAAACCCAGGAAGCCGTCAAAAAATTCTACTTCCACTTCTAACCCATCAGCCGACCCACAAGCTGACTTCACCCTCCCTCACCTTCCTAACTTGGAGCAACCAGAAATACCAGCAGGGCCAGGTGGCCCTCCAATTATAACCCAAAATACAAATCCCTTTGCACTAATGGTCGACCATTTGTCTCGACTACAGCAAAATCAAGAAGATCTAGCTAGGACTGTCACGAACCTAGCTAATCAAGGACAAAATCCACCACCCCGCCAACAGCCTATCGTTCCTCTTAAGGATTTCTATGATCCTTCCAATTATGAGGAAAGACCAGGGGTGGTCATACCACAAGGGGATTTCAAGATCAAACTAGCCATTCTAAACCTTATCAAGCATTTTCATGGTCTTCCAAGAGAGGACCCTTTTTGTCATCTTGAGGAATTAACTATCCTCGCTCAAACCACTTGTTCCCACAATGTGCAGGAAGATGTGTGGTTAATGAGACTCTTTCCTCTCTCTCTTAAAGACAAAGCATCACATTGGTTTAGAACGGTTGGGCGCCCTATTACCACCTGGCCCCAATTAAAAAGTGCTTTTCTTAAAAAAAATTTTCCGATTGGTCGAACAAATGCATTAAGAAGATCCATAACGACCTTTCAACAAAAAATTGGTGAACCCCTCCACGAAGCCTGGGAAAGATTTCAGGAACTTCTAAGAAGTTGTTCCCACCATGAAATTCCACAATGGCAGTTAGTGCAGATCTTCTATCATGGATTAGAAGATCAATTGAAACGATTTGTGGATGCCTCATGTGGGGGCAATTTTCTTAACAAAGACACCGATAGTGCCTATCTTCTCTTTGAAGAAATGAGTGAAAACTCATTTAACATGACTTCAATGGACACTTTTGGCAGATCACAAAACCCCAGACACGGAGTCCATGAAATTGACTCCAAATCCACCTCTGTTCCAGTCATGCAAGATGATTTATATATGTTAGCTCAACGACTGGACCAGATGCAAATTCACCAAAAGAAAATGGAAGAAAAGCTCATAAACAAACAAGCTCCACACATCCACTCTCCACACACTAACCCCCACACATTCTCCGAAGAGAAAATCTACACAATATTGATGCCACATCTGCTGGCCAGCAATTTTCGGCTGATTTCCAGCAAGATTTAACCGGGAATTTTGATCAAAATATTTTTGATCCCACCTCGAAAAATATTTATGCTCTCCAGGAGCAATTTAGAAACCCCTCCAACACTTCCAGTCAAAACTGGAGGACTAACCCAAATCACTCCTGGAAAAACCCGAATCCGATTCCTTTTCCCAAACAAAACTATTTTGGGAATTATGGGCAGCCTATGTATCAACCTGGACCATCTCAGGATGATATTAATAATCAGGTCATGAAAACTCTGCAAGGAATGCAGACTCAAATGACAGAAGTAACCCGCATGATTACCAACTTGCAACACCAAGTTAAGGTTACTCCTGATCATCGACCTATTGGGAATTTACCTTGCCAACCCATGCTCAACCCAAATAATCAAAGGAATCAATTCCAAGGTGGATATCCCAGTCAACCCATTCAGCCAGCACCTCAGCATCCACCGGGTTTCAATAACAGCTAGGCCCCCCGTCCTCATCCTAGAAACAACTAGACTGCAAATGCAGTTACCTTGTGGAATGGGAAAACCACTCACAATAGCCTGCCTGTTAAAGAAACCCGCTCTAATGACACATAGATTAACTCTTCCCCTCCTATTGTTCAGGAACCAATTCATTCAAAACAGGGCAACCCTACCCCATTTCCACAAGCCCTCCACTCTTCGAAAAAGAAAAAGATAAAATCTGAGCCCACTGAGAAGGAACTAATGGATTTATTTGGGCAAGTAGAAATTAATATCCCTATCCTAGATGCCATTAAGTATATCCCTGCCTATGCAAAATTCTTAAAAGATTTATGTACTCCAAAAAGGCAGCCCAAAAATTTAGGAAAGGTAATTCTTCCAGAGACAGTCAGCTTAGTTGTGTAGAGACGACTGCCTCTTAAGAGAAAATATCCCGGCGCCCCCTAATCCAAGTTATCATTAATGATACCTCATTTGATCACGCTCTGTTGGATCTTGGTGCCTCAATTAATCTTATCCCCACAGTTGTTTTTGAGGAATTTAAGATCGGTGAATTGAAGCTTGTTGAGGTTACTCTCTAATTAGCCGACCGATCTACGATTAAACCAAAGGGAATTGTTGAAGATGTTCTTGTCCGGGTCAAAAATTGTCTATTCGCAGTAAACTTTTTAGTCCTGGACATAGAGGTACCTAAAGCACTTAAGTTTGCCCCCATTATTCTTGGAAGACCATTCTTAGCCACGGCCTGCGCTAATATTGATTGTGATTCTGGAAGGATGAAGATCATGTGTGGTGGTGAATCTGTAACCCTAGACATTTTTCAAGTTTCTAGGAAGTTCCAAGAATGAGATTTCTTTGATGATTCGGATTCAGAAATAGAAAACATTGTGGAGGAAACTTTGCAGATTTCCCATTTAGGTTCCTATTTTGTTGTAAATATGGTTCCTAAACAATCCACTTTTTCTCACCATTCCACCCCAACCACACGTCCAGCTAACATTCCAGCTGACCCTTTCACTCGCACCTCACCTCTAACCAACAAAGCAGAAACTCTTTTGGAATCGGGCCCACAATTGGAATTAAAACCTTTGCCCGATTCCCTTAAATACGTCTTCCTGGGTCCAAATCAGACCCTGCCCCTGATTATAAATTCTGGACTCACCGGGGCACAAGAGCACAAACTCCTCCAGGTTTTGAGTAAATATTGGAAAGCTATTGGCTGGACCCTTTCTGATCTTAAAGGCATTCATCCGTCCTATTGTACTCATCGTATATATTTAGAGGACGATTCTCACTCCTCCCGCCAACCACAAAGGAGCTTGAATCCTGTTATGCAGGAGGTGGTAAAAAAGGAGATTATTAAGAGGCTGGATGCTGATATCATCTACCCCATTTCTGACAGCTCCTAGGTTAGTCCAACCCAAGTTGTCCCCAAAAAGGCTGGACTAACAGTTGTCACTAATGAAAATGGGGAAAATGTAGCCACTCGAACCGCTTCTTCTTGGGGCATGTGTATCGATTACCGAAAATTAAACACCGCCACCAAGAAGGATCATTTCCTGCTGCCTTTTATTGATCAAATCTTGGAGCAGTTAGCCGGATGGGATTTTTACTATTTTTTGGACGGTTATTCTGGCTATAATCAAGTAGCGGTTCATCCTGAGGACCAGGACAAAACAACTTTCACCTGCCCCTTCAGAACCTTTGCTTTCCGAAGAATGCCCTTCGGTCTTTGCAACGCACCTGTGACTTTTCAAAGGTGCATGCTTGCAATTTTTTTAGACCTGGTAGGTGAATGTTTAGAAGTCTTTATGGATGACTTCTCTATTTTTGGAGATTCTTTTGACCATTGTCTCAAAAATCTTGAAAGAACTCTCCAAAAGTGCATAGAAGTTAATCTGGTCCTTAGCTGGGAAAAAAGTCATTTCATGGTCAAAGAAGGTATTGTCTTGGGCCATGTTATTTCAAAACAAGGAATCGTGGTAGATAAAGCAAAAATAGATGCTATATCTAAGCTCCCACCGCCCACTACTATCAAACAGATCAGATCCTTTTTGGGTCATGTGGGTTTCTACCGTCGATTCATACAAAACTTTTCCCAAATCTCCAAGCCCTTAAGTCAGCTTCTCACTAAAGACCAGCCATTTGATTTTAATAATAAGTGCCTGGAGAGTTTTTTGAGGTTGAAGAAAGAGGTTACTGAGGCACCAATATTGCAGGGGCCTGATTGGAATAGTCCCTTTGAATTAATGACAGATGCCTTAGATTTTGCTGTAGGGGCCGTTCTAGGGCAAAGAATTGGCAAGAAGCCTGTTGTGATCTATTATGCTAGCAAAACCCTTGATGATGCACAACGGAATTACACGGTTACTGAAAAGGAACTTCTTGCCATTGTATTTGCCTTAGAAAAATTTAGATCTTATCTGTTGGGGTCACATGTCACTGTTTATACCGACCACTCAACAATTAAATATTTGCTGACAAAGAAAGATGCGAAACCCCGCCTTATCCGTTGGATTCTGCTGCTCCAGGAATTTGATCTGGAAATCAAGGATAAGGTGGGATTGCACAATGTAGTGGCCGACCATCTCTCTCATCTTATGACGAATGACATGATGACCCCGCCAGATCAGTTCCCCGATGAAAGCATTTTAGCTGCTACAACTCTCCCTTAGTTTGCACCCATCGCAAACTACTTAGCAATTGAACAAATCCCTGCTGATTGACCAAAAACAAAACGGGATAAGTTCTTTGCTGATATTAAATATTATTTTTGGGAGGAGCCCGACCTTTTCCGCATTTGTGCCGATCAAGTCATTCGACGATGTGTCCCCGATTATGAAATCCATGATATCTTGACACATTGTCACTCAATGGCCTGCGGCGGACATTTTTCGGGCATGAAAACTGCAGCTAAAATCCTTAATGCAGGATTTTATTGGCCCAGCTTGCACAAAGATGCTCATGACTTCGTTCGATCTTGTGTGCATTGCCAGAGCATCGGCAACATGACTCGAAAGGATATGATGCCCCTTAATCCTATTTTAGAGGTTGAAATTTTTGATGTTTGGGGCATCGACTTCATGGGACCGTTCATCAACTCTGGTGGGTATTTATATATATTAGTCACAGTCAACTATATTTCTAAATGGATAGAAGCAATACCCACCCACACTAGTGATCACCGTGTGGTTGTCGAATTTCTTAAGAAAAATATTTTCTGAAGATTCGGCATACCAAAAGCCATTATCAGTGACGGAGGCTCACATTTCACCCACTCACAATTCCGTCACCTTCTTTCTAAATATGGGGTTAATCATAAAATTTCCACACCATATCACCCCCAAACAAATGGCCAGGCTAAAGTTTCCAACCGGGAAATTAAAAATATTTTACAAAAGACGGTTAGGCCCGATCGTAAAGATTGGTCCACCAAATTGGATGACGCTTTATGGGCCTACCGTACCGCTTTTAAAACTCCGCTTGGCATGTCTCCCTTCCGTCTGATTTTTGGGAAGGCATGCCATCTCACGGTAGAATTAGAACATAGGGCTTTTTGGGCAATAAAACAACTTAATATGGATTTATCTGACGCCGGTAACCATAGAAAATTACAATTAACTGAATTTGAAGAATTACGTAATTTTTTCCTATGAAAATGCAAAGATTTATAAAGACCGAACAAAGAAATTTCACGATAAATATATTGTTCGGAAACACTTTGACGTTAATCAACGCGTTTGGCTTTTCGATGTGAGATTACGTCTTTTTCCTAGAAAATTAAAATCTAAATGGACCGGCCCCTTTATTATCCATAAAACATATCCATACGACATTGTTGACCTTTTTGATTCGAAAACTAATTCGACATTTCAAGTCAATGGCCAGTGTTTAAAGCCCTATTTTGACCATACACCTAAAATTCTGTCTGAATCTTTTAATTTTACTGAGCCAGCCACCCTTGATCACTAATGCACATCACGCCTGGCTGAATGGCGTAAAAGATAGCACTGGATGGGTGGTAACCCATCATTTTTTTTCCTGCTTTCCTTTTTTTTCTTTTCCAGGTTTTGATCATCCTAAACCCGACCATTCTTCACTAAGGTGATCCCTTTTCCCTCCTAATGCATGAGGACATGGCATATCTTAAGCATGGGGGGTGTTTTTTAATTTTGACGATCGATTTAGGATGTTCAAAACCTAAAAACATGCATTTTTCCTTAATTTATTTCCTGCGTGCATACTAAAAAAAAATATATTTGATGAAAAACTTTTTGAGGAAAAAATTTTTTCGGGACTAAGGTTGTAAAACTCACTTTTGGTACAATAGGATTTAATCTTTAACAAACTAAGGATGAGGATGCGGATCTGATCATTAGAATTTCAGGGTCTATTTTAGACTAGATCAGATATCCTTCTTTAAAACTCCACCTGAACTCATGATAGTTCAGGTGACTTGATCCTATTTTGTAATGTGGAAAGTATTTGACTTAGCTTCTAATTCAAAAACTTGCATGTTTTGAGAAACTTCTGGTGTCACTCTTCACACACAAGCCAACACTTAAAAATAACTAAAAATTTGAAAAACTCCCTTGTTTGGACTGAGTAAAAGTCTTAAGTAGATCATTGGTTTGAGTTCCCACCGCCGAGAAGGAGGAAAATGCCTCCTTTGAGGATGCGATGTCAATATGTTATCGCCTCGGCGCTGCTCCATATCTATATTTCATATCTTTAGACGGAGCATTAAAGCACATTTTAGCAGCTCAAGTGTCTTGGACGGTGCTCTACCTATAGTGTCGGAGCAAGAGCTTAAGTTTTCTTGGAGCGCCCCTTTTTACCGCATCGTGTTTTGGGGTTGTGAGCTCCTGGGTGGTGTCATGGACAGTGCTATCCCAAAGTACTGGCTCCAGAGCCCCCTCGAGGAATGGTAACGGGAATGATGATCCCGACACATCTATTGCAAGACTAAGCTAAAAATAAGCATGGGGGAGAAAAAAAAAAGTAATAATAAATAAATTAACACGCCCTTATAAATGTTGGCTTTTCACAAGCACGGACACAAGGTTTTAAAGGATTTTGCAAGTTGCAAATCAGATTCACGAGCCAGAAAAATCCTAAAAATAAACATTTCAAGTCATCTGAATTAACAAGAGGTTAATTTGTGAATTTTCTGGAGGATATATTGATCCCGTTCTCCCTAATGGTTGAATCCAAAAATAAATCCTAATTTTTATCTTTAACAAATCCCGTACCTCCTGTGTTCTAATCTACCAAGGTCCCTTAATCTCTTTTTTTCCTCAAAAGTCGAAAAAATTAGATTTCCCAAAAATTCCATTTTCCAAAAAAATTAAAGCTTTTCTAAGAGACTAGCAAAAGATAAGCATAGGGGTGTGATAAACGCCAGTTTATCATCATTCTTATGCATTAAAACAAACCTAGCTCTTAGGATTTTACTCCGCAAATGTGTTTTTGGGCTGCATCTAGGCATAAAATAGGTTAGGCATGCATTGCATTTTTTGTTGTCTTTTTGATATGTTTTTGTGAGTGTTAGGGATGAATAGATATACAGATCCCTAAAACCTTAGCACTCAAGAAGGCAAATGGTGAAGGAGAAGCTCAGACTAGCAGGAACTCAGCTTGATCCAGCTCACCACAGCTAGAACCTAGCTCACTTGAACTAGGGTTAGCTCATCCCAGCTCCATTCAGCTAATCTCAGCTGAATGGCAGCTCAAGAGAGGTCATCTTAGCTCACCCTAGCTCAAGTCAGCTCAGATCCAACTCAGCTTAGCTGAGTCTAGCTCATCTCAGCTCC
Organism: Thalassia testudinum; assembly: GCA_037157565.1. Classification (NCBI taxonomy): domain Eukaryota; kingdom Viridiplantae; phylum Streptophyta; class Magnoliopsida; order Alismatales; family Hydrocharitaceae; genus Thalassia; species Thalassia testudinum. The sequence goes on along the minus strand of JAZHRO010000056.1, from coordinate 84,448,663 downwards.
CATTAGTCCACAGGGGGCTCTAGCTAGCTCAGCTGAGTTGACAGGAGTTCACCCCAGCTTAGATCCAGCTACATCCAGCTCCACTCAACTCCAGCCAGCTGAAGAAGAACCCATCCTAGCTCAGGAAGCTCAAGTCCAGCTCCCGGGGACTCAGCTTAGCTCAACTCAGTTAAGCAAGGCTACCTTAGCTTCCTTAAGTAGCTTGATCCTCCCTGGGAGCAGCAGACCTAGCCCACCTCAGCTCATTATGGTAGAAGCTAGCTCACTTTAGCTTGGTTTAGCAGCTAGCAAACAACTAGCAAGCTAAGCCAGCTAGAGTAGCTCCATGCCAGCCTCTTCAGCAGCAGCCAGCTCCAGTTTCAGCACCAGACTTCTCCTCCTCAACTCCTCCCTCCAAACCCTAGCTCCAACACCTTCTCCTCTACTCCTCCATTAGCTAAGCTAGCTTAGCTTAGCTTAGCTATGCTCCAACTTCCTTGTCTTGTACCACCCCAAAAACCCACCTAACAACTCCACCCAACTAGCTCCACCTAAGCTCCACATAAGCTAACCTACTTGGCACCAACCTAGCCTACCCACCACCTCCAAAAGACACCTAAAAGTGGTGCCAAAACCACCCTAACCACCCCCTTGATGGCGCCACTTTTCCCTCCAAAATTCCCCTTCATCTCCACCACACAATTCCCCTTAAATCCATCTCCACCATCCACCTAACCACCCTTCTAGAAGACCCTAGGTTGGCGGCAAAATGGTGGCATCTCTCCACCACCAAAAGCAACCAACACCACCATAACCACCCCCTTTAACACCCCTTGGGTTGGCGCCAAACACCCATGGCCATAGGATCACCAACCACCTCCATCCTTCCATCCTAGCCCTCCATTTCATGGGGCACCTTAACCCCCCATCCTACCCTATAAAAAGACCACTACCTACCACCATTCAAGGCATCCTTGGCTAGCAAATTCCCTCTCATATTCCACCCAGAAGCCCACGTCCAAGAGAGAAGAAGAAGAAGAAGAAGAAGATTAAGGGGATATTCTATCCCCTTGGTGCCTTCCCCTCTTCCCTTCTCTCTTGGGTCACGCCAGCCAAAGGAGAAGCTAGGTAAGGAAGATCTTTAGAGGAGGTCTTGAAGGTGGTCCACGCCACCTTGGAGGAGTTTTTGAGGGTGGTGCACGCCCACCCCTTGGAGAGATCATTGAAGGTGGTAGCTTCCACCTTGGAGGAGCTCTCAAGGAAGGAGAAGAAGGAGGCCCTCTTTTCAAGCAAGGAGCAGCTAGGCTTGGAGCAAGAAGACTCCCTTCTTCACCAAATTTTGCAAGAGGATTAGTGTTTCTTTATTTCCTTTTAAATTTGTTTAGTTCTAGTAGAAGCATTCCTCTACTTGTCCTTGAAAAGAACACTAATTCTAGTCAATTAAATTGCCTTCTTTTAGCTTTTTATTGCAATTATTACTTTTGGTTCTAGCACTTGTTTCAGTTCTTCTTCCTAATTACTCTAGGCCTCCACTTGCCTAGAGTGAGCTTAGGAAGAAGATATTTCTATCTTTTAAATTTTAGTTAAGCAATTGTAGGTGCTAGTACTTTCCGTTACAACTTGCATTTTGCCCTCGTCTTTTCAAAATAAAAAAAATATTACATATTTAAAATACCAAAAAGAAAGTTGAGATCTATTTGTAAGCAAGGGGATTAATTTTGCAACCATTTGGCCTCCTTGGATGACCCTAGATACTTCCCTTATCTAGGATATAAATTTAAAAGCGAAAGCAGATTCGCGTGTTACAATGACGTTAAAAACCTGCTTTTACAAATCACGCGTATTTCGCTATCAGCGACCTATCAACCTGCCCTCTGATTTGGGCGGACTTATAGTCTAAGCATCTACATACTTCTCACACTAACTCACTCGTCGATGCTTCTAATGGAAATTATGTAGCTAATGAACCTCCTATGGTGGTGTGGCTGGCAAATTGTTGTGGGTTAGATGCCCCATTGGCAGGTTGTCCAAAGCCCAGCAACACGACCCATGCTCTTTGACGGATGCCTTTAGGTCAATCTTAGACTAGGGAAGCCACTCGCTTAAAAACAAAAGAGAAGAAGAAAAAGAGAAGAAGAAATGGAGAAAAAGAAAAAAAAGAAATAGGCCACACTTCACTGCACAAGTATGGCTGGCAAGTTGTCATGGGTTAGATGCCCCATTGGCCATTTGTCAAGAGCCTAGCTCATAAAACGCATAAAAAATTTCAAACATTTAGGGAAGAAGTGGGGAAGTATAATAGGATGGGGAGATATACATTGGGTTTGCCCTTGTGTTGACCCCACAAGAGCAAAAGTAGGGAGAAAGTTACTGGTCAAATAGATACACCTTTAGGCAGAATTTTCTTTTTCAGGTCACCTAGGAGCGTAGAAATCTGAAGTCCGTTCTAATTGCCACCGAGTGAGTCTTTCAAAATTGCCACAATAAGATGCTTAACAGTAAGAGTCCTTTCAAGTCTTGGGTGGGTTGGGTAGTTGTAAAAAGTTACCTCAAAACTCTTAACTCCAAAATCCAGAAAAAAAAGAGGAAAAAAAAAAGAATTTGCTTTTATACAGAATATGGTGAGGACTTGGGTGGTTTGCAATTTGGCAGGCACCTGGGCACTGTTGACTTTCTGTGGTTTAGGATCTTAGTAGAAATTTCCTCCTATTCACAAGCAACTTATACCAAAGCAATCGATTCTTAATTCTAATGTAGATAGCATTTAGATTAACCTTGCTAGGGACTAGTAAGGGGTGGGCATGGGGATATGAGGACTCTACAGATAATAGCAATAATTACAACAATTAGAGTCAATTTCAAGGGCACATGTGCTTAAATATCATGATATAGTGGGTTTGGGAAAATTGAATGCATTCGACATTATTTTCTTATTGATATTGCTTGGAACTGACATTTAATGGCCAGGTTATAAAAGAGCACCTTAAAATAGGAGTCAGATGAGCAATCAGACAGCATAGATGGATCTGGATTGACGAACGAAGTCCAATGGACTGAAAATTGCCTCAATCCGACCTCTGTAGGTCCCACAACAAGCCCAGAAAGTTTTAGCCATTGATCTGATGATCAATCGCCCTCATTGAGCCACATGGCACTTGTTCCTTCATTAATCATGCACCTCGCCTCCTCTCTTCATTGTGCGCATGCATGATCACAACAGTCGGATCAACCATCAATGGCAACGAGTCGTCCACGTTGTCGCCTTCAACCCAGTGCACCTGTACCACTGATCTTGATCATTGGCTCAGGATCCAATGAACGGCACCACAGGGGCCTGATTGTGCAGCAATCATAGGTCTTAATCTACCTGAATTAAGTTAGATCCTAGCTTAACTTAGGCATAATGCAAACATAAGCATCATACTTTGCATCATAGCTGATTTGTTAGTTTTGTAAATAATAATGCTATATTATGTTCTAATTGAGAGCAATTAATAATTGCAGGTAATTCGGGGCTGCGGATGATAAATCCAACCGTACAGATCTGCTCAGAATGACAACGAGAGTCCAACACTTCTGAGATCTCCTTGATCAGATTCTCGTAGCATCCTATGGAGTCCACAGAAGAGCAAGGGCCAAGAGGCAAATAGGTGGAAATTTGGACCTTAAATGCCAAATCCAACCGCACGAATGAATCTGGATCAACAATCGTAGTCCAACAGTGCAAAAATCATCTCGATTAGAGACCTATAGCATGATCTACAAAGAAGAGAAGATGGACGGCCACGATGGCTCCACGTGGTGCCATTACAACCGCCCAAGACCGCCGCCCCATTCACTGAAGGAGTCTCCCCGTGCCACGATGTAGCCATGTCACCGATACAACCACTCATCAATAGGGAAGGACCACGCTCAGTCGTTGGATCTTCATCCAATGGCTAAGGTTAGCCAAGTGAAAAATGGCAAGTACGATGGTCCCCACTTGTAGCACAGCGGAGAGCACAAATGAATTGAAGTGCAAGACCCGCATTCAAAACCACCTAGGAGGTGAAATCAGAAGGTGGTGAGGTGCGAGCATAATCTAACCATGGGATCTTCAATCGGTGGTGTACATGCGAATGTGTGGCAAACGGTGCAGCACTGGATGGGCACACACATGATGACATGAAACCAAACGTGTGCACGTGGGAGCGAAGAGATTCAAAGGCAGTGCAGGCATGCTTTTAAGCTGCCTGATCGCGAGATCGAACAGCTAAGATCTAAGCACACATGTGCTCATGAGAATTCAAGGAAGGTGGTAAGCACATGAGGTAGGGCCATGCGATGGCGATCCGAGGGTACTGGATGTGCCACATGTCATCATCAGAAGCGATCTGAGAGTTTTAGGTGCGTAGAAGGTCTTTTTGAAGTGCGATTAGACCCGTTGATCTCCCGATCAACGGATCTGATTGATATGAGATTGTTGCACAGTTTGAAGGGCCAAATACTGGCTTTGTCCCTCATTTTGACAATAAAAAGGACCTCAGGGATCCCCATAAGAAGAGTACTCTCCTCCAGATCTCTTCTTCCATCTCTCCAAACCTCCAAGCTTCTCCGGCTCTCTCCCTCTTCCTCTGAAGCATCCACCAAGCCACCTTGCTGTACTGCTACTACTCTCCCTAACCTCTCCACAAGGCCACCACAGACCACCCCTGGTGCCCTTATTCTGATAGTTTAGATAGTTATTTTTAATTCCTGTTCTAGCATTGCTTGTCTTAGTTTTATTTGAAAACTCACAATCAATCAACTACCTGATTTGCTCTATATATATTGTGATTGGTATTTAGTATTTAGATCTAAATCAGTGTTAGTCAAGTCATTTTCTGCCTCCTTGAGCTCCACTAGGACTCACTAATTTCATTAAATTTTATTTGCTTCGACATGTTTTGCACTATACTATGATGAATCATGTTTTAAACACGATTCCATGTGCGAATAGGGCCCAAAACCATCCATGCGACAATCCACGAGGATAGCATAGTGGTTGGATGCCTTATCCACTCCAGTGGGCATAGGTTTGAAACACAATGGCATATCCCCTCGCACACTCCAATTGAAATTAGACCATTTGATCAAAATCAAATGGCTGAGAAGTGGCCACATCCACATACACGATGAGCGCAATCCAGCCATCCACCTCCAAGCGGAATGCAACTGTCTGCACGTGATCCTTGCTTGCATACAACATCATGTGGCCAGCTTGGATGGGTGAATCACACGACGCATGATCTCATGCGATATCTCATGCAGATGGGGCATGATTTGGGAGATGGTGAGCATGCGATCGTGGCCCTCCATCACTGATCCAACGAGTAGAAGCTCTTACGCCAATGGGCACCAAGCAGTGCATGCAGGCACGGAGGCATAGGTTCAATGTGGTTCAATGCACTTTGAGGCAGGTTTGAGGGTGGTTCAAGGTTGATCTAAGGGCTTTCTTGACCTATATATGGTCCTTAGGACCCTCATTGCACTCAACATCTTCAATAGAAGCAAGTCTCCACCTCTCTAGAGCTCAAGCAAGGTCCATGGAGTCAATGAGCCACCAACGGAAGCATCTCCACCACTGTGGCTATCTCGCCTCTCCACCTTTTGTGTTTATTTTCTAGTTTTTGTTAGCTTATTTTTAGATTTGTTTAAGCATTCATCTACTTTATTATTTGGATTTGCAAGATGCTTTCACTTACGTAGTATTGTAGTTCTTGTTGTCATGAGTATTGTCTTGTTATTCATGCCATTCCACATTTTTATTACTACATTATTTTGTCTTGTTTTCACGCATAATTAGCAGTCACCATACTGTTATCATGAATCTCTAACCCTACCACTCTCTCTCTTTCGTCTCTTTCACGCAAGCAAGTGCAATCACTAATCGATCCAATTTCTGCCTCCTTGTGTTCGACACTCATACTCATCTTCATATCCTTCTTTAAAATTGACGTTGTGTTTATATGCTACAAAGAATGAATTATCCTTATGTGTTTTTCAACATCAATCATCAAGCTCATCAATGGCACCAAAGTCATCAAAATTCTTTATAGCTTGAAATACATCCAGTTGCATTTTTTTATCACAAAATGTCATTTCAACCTTTCTAGTTTCACAATCTATGTTTGATTTTAAAGTTGCTAGAAAGGGTCTACCTAAGATTATAGGTGTATTACTTAATTTTTGTGGAACCTCCATATCAAGGATGAGACAATCCACTAGGAAATAAAAATCTTTAACTTTCACAATCGCATCCTCAATGATCCCTTTCGGTGTGGTCAAGGTTCGATCAGGTAGTTGGAGAGTCACATTAGCAGGTTTCAAATCACTGAGCCCAAATATTTCATGTAAAATAGTTGGAATCAAATTAATTGTAGCACTAAGATCCAAAAGGGTTGGATTTAGGGTGATATCTCCAATTACACAAGAGATCAAAGGAGGTCTTGGGTCTTTCTTCTTTGATGGAAGGTTGTTGAGAGTGATTGAGCTGGCCAGTTTAGTGAGTACTACCTTCCTAGGAGTGGATTTAGTCTTGCACTTAGGTGTAGTCAATTCCTTTAAAAACTAAGCACATGAAGGGATATGCTCAATCGCATCAAGAATGGGATGTTGATATGGACTTGTTCGACTAAATCAATCCACTTCTCAGCATCAAGTTGGACCTTCCTAGTCCTAGACCTAGTTAGGGCCTCAAGAAAAGGAATCAAAACAACTTGGTCTAGAGGATTAGGAGCCATAGCTTGAGGTTTCTCGATTTCTTTTTTCGTCTCCTCATTCAAATCAACGACACCTTCACCCTCAGTATTTGGGTTAGGTGTCCAGAGTGGTCATACCACTCCTTAGAGTCACAGCATTAATAGAAACATGAGAAAATTGATTCAATCCTTGTCGTGAAGTTTGATTCATAATGATTCTTTGGTAAGATTGATTTGGAATTTGATTAGGAATCTGATAATATAGGCTGAATCACAGGAGCTTGATGGATTTGATGAGCTTGATTGAGCTGCTTCAAATATTGGTTGGACCCCATAGGTGCTTTTCCATTGTCAGGTATGTTCGTAAGATTTGGGATTGGTTGGATGGTAAAGCTCTTGTAGGCCTAGGGTCATTTTTGTTTCCTATTTGGGTCTTTAAGTCATTAATGGGATATGTCATTTGTTGCATCATTTGCAACATCGAGGCTTGCATGTCCATTAATTGCTTATTTTAAGCTTAGAGAGCCACCTTAGTATGGCTCAGCTAGTTAGGGGGCAAGGCTTGGTAAGTCGGACCCTGATTATAGGTTTGGAATTTGGGTTTGGTTGATAGGGTCTAGGTTGTGCAACATGTTGGGTTCCTTGCCCCTACCCTTTCTAAGAGAAATTCGGGTGATTCTTCCAACTTTGATTATAAGTATTTGAATATAGGTTGGTTCTAAGGTTCCCTTGGATTACCATGACATGCTCATATCCTAAGGATGGAGTGGTTAGGGTGGAATCAAGACAACGGGGATCAAAGGTCCTTGCTTGGAACTGCTCCAATGGGTTTTGGGTCAGATGGCTCATAAATTGAGCCAAGTTTACATTATTCACAAACTCCTCCCTTGAGCAATTTTGGATAGTAGTGGTTGAAATTTCCTACTTGGAGGGGGTGAGATTAGCGTAACGTAAAAAATGCGGAATTGAAATATAAATAATCTCACAAATAAGCAATCACACAAAGTACACAAGAATTTTTAGGTGGAAACCCAAACCGGGTGAAAACCACCACCTAACCCTCTCGAGTTAGGATTTTCCGATCAACCTAGTTGATCAAATCCACTAACCGAATCACTTTAAAATGAGGGTGATTCAACCTCAGTACAACCACGCTACAAGACGAGGGTAGCGTTCCTCAACCCCTTCTCTCCACGAGAAGGATTTTGTCCCACGAAGGAGACGGGAATTAGCAAAGCGAATACCCAACCAAAAGACAAAGATAAAATAAAACAAGTAATCCTATAGAGCCAACAAAGTAATTTAAACCTAGCTTCTATAGGAAATAGGAAACTCCCCTTTGCAAGGAGTGCGTCGAGTTGATGACACGGTGCGTGTGCCACGCGATGGCGCAATGTCACTCTCGTAGACAATGGCGGGAGAGCAGGTGCGCGAAGGGAATTTAGCTCTCTAGGTGATGGAACTTAAGCTTGGAGAGCAAGATCTTTTCTGGACACAAAAGAGTGTGAAAGTGTGTAGCTAAGTGTATCCAAGTGTGTCTCTTGTGTTTCTCTTGGTGTGTATTGGTGTGTAAAGGATCCCCTCTATTTATAGAGGCCTTAGGAAGGCTTTGGAAGGCTTAGGAAAGGTTCTATAGCCGTTGGGAACAAAGCCCAAGAGAATCAGGCCGAAATCAGGACAATGATTACATTTGACAGGGTAATCAGACGTCTAACTCTTGCATCAGACGTCTGGAAGGCCACTTTAAGACGTTTGATTCAAAGGTCAGACGTCTGATTTTTGGCGGGTCTCTTCCTGACTTGAACCAGATCTAAACAGGGTTTTTGCACAAGTCCATCAAACGACATACAGGACGTCTGGAACTTTGTCTGGACGTCTGGTCTAAGGTCTGGACGTCTGATTTCATCAGACAGAACTAACTATGTCCAGCCTAATAGATATCAGACATCTGAAACAACAGTCAGACGTCTTAAAATACTTTATCAGACGTCTGGAAGTGCTATTTGAACCCTGTATTGGTTTTCTAAGTATTCTACAGAAAACCTTATCCTAGGGTTGTGTCGGTGTTCCTAGGACTACTGTTAGGGTACTTTGAGGCTCTTTAACATAATATTCTAAGGAAAATAAGAGCAAGAAAATAAATACAAGAGATACAAGAAAGGATAAAACAGAATCTATCCTATTCTTCTTGTCTTCTATCTTCAATCTGTCGCTCCACGCGAACCTCCTCTATTTTCCGTCAAGCTCCTCCAATCCGTCCTGGATGCGAGCTCGAACTCCGTTTAAGCACGTCTACATTTGCAATTGACTTGAAATCTAGGACTCAAATTGCAAATGTTAAATAACACGTGTTTTGTTATCATCAAAACAAATGATCGTGGTGCTCTAGCACCAACAGTGGTTGGGTGACTAATTCCTTTCTAGTTCATCAATTTTGCTAATTGTTTGGATACCAAATCAACTGTGTCTAATTTTTCTCAAATCAGCTCCATATTAGGCCAACATGAATTGTCCTAAATTTCATTGATTGGTGCTCTAGGTTGACTGGACCTACCATGAGTATAGATGGAGGTGTTATTAAGGGAATTTTTAGTCATATTTTCAAATACCTCAAATGCATTGTCCCCATCCTTGCTCATGAAGTTACCTTCAAATGATGCATCTAATAAATTTTTTAGTGGTTCATTTAGCCGTTGATAGAAAATTTGGACTAGCTGCCATCTTGGAACTTCATGGTAGGGTCATTTTCTCAATAAATCCATGAACCTCTTCCAAGCTTTATGTAATTGTTCTCAGGGTTACTGAGAAAAGGTTGTAATGGCCTTACTAAGTGCATTGGTTTTACCAATAAGGAAATATTTTCTAAGGAAGGCATCTCTAGGAGTTTCCCAAGAATCTATAGCTAATCCTATTGTTCTATACCAATGGCTGGCTTTATCCTTTTATAAAGACAAAGGAAAAATCCTTATCTTTAGGACATCCTCGCTCATATTCTAGATTTGGATTGTCTAGCTAATGGTAGTCAACTCCTCCAAGTACTGAAGTGGAACCTCTAAGCTATTGCCACAAAAATGTGTCAGCAAGGCTATAGTAGTAGGTTTAATTTCAAATTGAGCCTCAACCTACGGAACCTATACATAGGGTTCAAGGACAACATGGGAAGGATTATAGAATTCCTTCAAAGCTTTAGGTTCTCCTTGAGGTGGATTCTGAATGGTCAAAATCAATTTGGTCATTTTCTTCCTATGGTTTTGTTAGAATTGAATAAATTGGTTCTGGAAGACCAATATGAGTGGTAGGCTCCATAGGTTGATCAGGATTCTGTACCCCAGAGGAACTTGGTTGTTTGGATTCCATTTGGTAAGGATTGATTTCCAAATCAGATTTAGATTTAAGATTTTCAAAATCAAGTTTTCTCTTCCTTGATCTAGTTGGAGTGCAATCCAAGGGTCCTTCAAGTCTAGGATTTTGTGATCTTGTAGCTTGCATACAAATGGAAGAAGGTCTTAGAGATGGGAGGAGAATAGATGAGAGAAATTAGTGAACAATTCAATCAAACAATTCTAGGCCTATTGTGTGTACCTATTGATCTAATCCAAGCTAATTAGGTCTCAATCACCCTCAACATCTCAAGAATTAGTAGGGTAGCCAGAGAAAAGGGACCCACTAGCAAAACTTGCATGGTGGATGATGTTAAGCTTTCTCGCATTTATAATAATTGTTGTTGTGTTGTAGTATAAAGAACAAGATAAGCAACATATTTTATAAATTTATACTGGCTTGAGTCTAGGTCATTCGCTAGGAGGCTTATTTAGCTTAATTCACCAATTACTTTCTTAAATTATTTTTGTTTTCTTAATTAAGTTAATTACACTTACTAAAGATTCATTAATTAATAAGTTAGGTTAGCTAATAGCTTATAATACGTACATAAGTTATATACTTAGGTTATAATGTACAATATATAAGTACTTAACTTAATTGAAATATAATTACTAATATAATTACTTCTATTTAACGTAATTAAGCTACCTTCTTAACTTAATGCTTAGTTAATTTATTACTATAGTTTATAAATAGTTATTAATTAACTTATAAACTTCAGATAACACTTAACTTAATTAGTTACAAACATATATTACTCAACTTAAAATAAGTTTTACTTAACTTAATACATACTTAACTAATCTGTTAACTTAATTAAGTTATATAGGTTACTTAACTCAAATAGAGTTATTATAAGTTAATTAGAAAGCTTAAGTTTTTACCAGCTTAGTTAGATAAATACTACATACATTAGGCAAATGAATCAATTGCATAAAATATACATTATTACTAGGCAATTAATTCCAAAAAATGATTAATAAACATGCAATTAAGAACTTCATATAGAAAGAATGACAATCAATGCTTAAAAATATTAGTATATTTCAACAAAGCTCAAGCAAATCAAGCCTTAATTCTCAAATGAGCATAATTCACATACAACTTTTATCTTCTCTTTTATGTTCTTCTCACAACTAAGTCATACCTCATTCATAACCATAGTAGATATCTCCTTATTAAAAAAAGTATTTGGCAACCACAGGCCAAATCAGCATCGATGAATGGCCAGATCGATAGTCACGTGGCAACCCCACATTGAATTACCCACAGGCTGCCCCTCTTGGGCCATAGGATCAGATATACACAAGATGTGTTCAAAGGTTATATATTCTCAAAACACCTATAGGCATCATAGTCACTCAAGGGGCTATGACATCTACTTAAGTATGAGGTAGGATGCTTCTTCACAGCCCATTTCTTCATGCACAAAGTGGCCGTAGTAGTGACTTCTTGAATTCTCTGATTCAGACCAGTAGCTCTTCAATTAATCTTTGATACTACTTCAGTGACACCATTACAGCTCAAGAACATCAACAAGAACCATCAATAACTCAATTCCTTAGCTCAGATCAATTGAAGCTCAATGGCTCAACCATGGCTACTCTTCAGCATCTTCTCCTACACATATCCTTCATTTAGACCTAGAGATCTAAGCTTGTAGCTTAAACACTCCCTCTCTCAAACCACATTCCTTACTTAGTGACAATTAAGACCCTAAGCACATTCACAAAACCATAAAGGATACCAGGAAGCTCAGATGATGGTCTGAGAACAACTCATAGATCACTATCAATAGAGGAAAGTAGAGAAAGATCAATTTAAAATAAAGGTTGGTCTTTGACTCCTATATCCACTTCTAATGCCTTTAAAAGGATTAAAAGCATATCTCTAAACTACAGAGAACTTGAAATACCCAACTTGAACTCTTGAGAGCTCACCTATAACCCATCAAAATCCAACATATATAGAAAGGGTCAACTAACCTAAATAACCTCAAAAATTCATAAAAATGGATCTAACCGAATCCTAACAACATCTACAACAAACAACTCCTAAAGATAAGCTTAGGAGATCTGAGCTCTAATGGCAAGATAAGGTTGAGTAAAATAGGGATAGGGTTGACTTTAACCTCTGAAGTAATTCTGACCAAATTAAGAGTACTAGTGAACTTTACAGAACCCATGGGAATTGTTGGAATCAATAGATGAGGGAACTGATCATTCTAATGAGCTCCTAAGGTCTGCCACCTATATTGCAGATGGGGTTTGATTGACAGGACTATCTAGACTTCTAACAACCTAGCAACAGGTTGTTACCAACTCAATGTGACTCATTGATGCTAATTAACCTAGTGGTAGGAGTAAAAGATGAAGAAATGACGCTACACAACTATGTCATAGTTGAAGACAATGGTGGTTAGAGACGTATACTCAATAAAAAACAAATATAAGAATTGAAAATTGATTTGTAGAGATTTCTTGAGTGATATGGAGTGACTAGGAGTTGATCCAATCAATTATGCTCAAGATTAACTTCACTGGAGACATTGAAGCTCCAGCAGCTATTAGGTATCCACCATCAACACTCCAAATGCAATGAAACAATGCAAAATTAGCTAAGGAATTTCCTTAGCACTTTAGGAAGCTTAGAAGCTTCCTAATTTAATCAATGAATGCTTGGAGAAGTTCTTCAAACTTGATTTAATCAGATTTAGATCCTGAGTTCGACAGAGTATTCAGATTAATGATTCACTCAATAAATTAAGGCGAATCACTCTATGAAACCATCTGATGATCATGGAATGGGAAATTAGATGGAATAACTCCTCTGAAGATTTACCATAAACAACGAAGGTTTGGAGGTTGGCTGAAATTGGGCATTTTATTAATCTAGGTTAATTGCGAAGAAGAGAAAGTGGAATATGGTTGCAGAAAGATAAAGAAGATGGATGAAAGTCATATTTGGTGATCGAAAGCCAAGTGAGGCTAGAATTAACTTGCTGACGTTGGAGAAGGAGATGAGAAGCTTGGACTAATTTGAAGGCTAATAGACCTAATTAACTAGCTAAAATTACTCTATAGAATTAACTAAAGCAATTCAAATGATTACCTGGAGTAAATGGTGAATAGGGCTTCAGTGAGTAATCGTTGGAGCTAAGATTGAAATCAAATGAGTTGGGAGAAGAGCCAGCGATGATCTAACGCGATGTAGAGAGGAAGTGAGCATTGCTATACTTAAAGATTAACTGAAGAGATTAGCTAGCTTAGTGATCTTCTTATAGTGATTTCTAATCCCAACCTCTATACCCCCAATTTCCAAGATAGTTTCAAAGAAAACAATGACAACATGGATCTTGTTTTGAGGAATAGTTATCACCTAGATGTCCCCCATGAGATATGCCCACTGGTGTCGGACACGAATAGGTTGTTAATATGGTGATTTTATCATTGAAGTGTGTATAGTGGTTAACCTAAATCGGACCTAACCATCTCTTTACAATTTTTTTTTTTTAACCTAGCCTACTTGATTTTATCTTGGTCACTTTTAGGCCTAGGGTCAAACTCAGGGAAGTGGGGTTACAAGTTGAGTTTCTATGCCTTTCCTACAATGAGTCTCTTCCGTTCGTTTATTGTGTTTTTGGTGTTTTTCTATTTAGATTTTTTTCTGGTAATCTTTGTCCTTGAGGCACACCCTCAAAATTGGGTTCTTGGCTTTGAGCCAAAATAGGGTTCCAAAATGGGTCTTGCTATTCGCAAGACGGAGTACCTGCAATTCAAAGATTATCTTTCTCTTTTATATATTTTTGCAATCCTTTTACTGGTATGCAATAGAAATAGAAATAAAGTAAATATAGTATAGATATATATGTATAAAGGGGTGGGGGTGGAGGTGGAGATGGAGTGTAGCATTGTGTCTAATCGGTCGTCGTCTAGAAAGACGCAACCGACAGGACGAGGTGCCACGTGGAGTGTAGGATGGAGGGTGGAAGATGAATGCGAACACGCTTTTTGTACGCGTGTATCGGGGAATATCAGCAACTGGTGCAGATATTCCCACAATACCACGTATGGTAAATAATGTGAAAATATATCTATATATGTATATATGTAAATATATCTATATGTATATATATGGTTATCTATAGGTATTTATATTTATATATATATGTATATATGTATATATATAAGTATATGTATATATGTATGTAGCTATATGTATAGATAGATATATGTATAGATGTATATATATATATATTTATATTTATATATATGTATGTATGTATGTATATAATACTATATAGATATATATATATATGTGTATATAGAGGTATATCTACCTAGATATGTATATATATGTATATATGTATATATAGTTATATAGCTATATATGTATATATGTATACTAATACTTAGTTATATAAATACTAATATATATATAGATATAAGTGTATATATATATGTATATGTATATAAGTATATGTATATATGTATATAAATATATATATGTATATATATAAGTATATAGATATATATATATATATATCCATGTATGTATACTAATACATAAGTATATAGGTACTACTATATGTATAAATATAAGTATATATATATATATGTCTATATATGTATATATATATGTATATAAATGTATCAATATATATATGTACACGAATATATATATGTATATAATAGTGTATAGGTGTGTGTGTGTGTGTGGAAGTGTGAGTGTATGTGTGTGTGAGCGTCGGCAAAGAGTGTTGTGAGAGAGAGTGAGAGTGCGAGAGGGAGAGCGGGAGAGAGAGAGAGCAGCCGCACTGCTGGAGGTGAGGGAGGCGAGTTAAGACATTCGCAGCTTCAGAGCGCCGTCTGGAGGCTTCCACGTGCATGCGCTCCGGCACATATGCGCGCAGCGAAGAGTGCGCTGGAGGGAGTGGCCGCACGCAGAGGAGGCCGCAGCGCACTGCGCTGTGCGAAGGCTGGAGCGAGCGCTCGTTGGCGTGTGTAGGCGAAGAGAGCGGGCGATGTAGACGAGTGCGGGCGAGGCAGACGCGTGGGCAGGTGCAGGCGACGCAGGCAGAGACGCGCGCGTGGGCTGCGGCCAGTTGCGCCGTGCCGGGTGACCGATTAAGTGAGAAGCTCACCGATCACCCCACTGTAGCCACAGTGTCACGCAGACTCGTGTGAATAGTGGCTATAGTGGTCGGGAGAGCCGCGTGACCAGGAGCTGCAGGTGCTGTGAGTGTGGACGGCTCAGCACACGTGGTGGAGTGGCTTCGGCTGGTGGCTTGCGGGCGGAAGGTTGCGATAGAGCATGCGGAGGGGGGTTGGGTCGCGAGCGAAGGGGTGCGTCTAGGCATGCGATGGCCTGGCCGTGTTGGCTGGGGTGCGCGGGGGTGCTTGGCCGGCCATTGCAGAGGCACGCGATGGCCGGTTGCGGAAGAGAGAGAGCGACAGGGCATGTGGAGAAGCTGGAGACGATGGTGCCTGCAGGCACGCACGGAGGGCGAGGGCGGCGTGCAGGCTTATGCGCAATGGGCTGGGCGACTGCTGCTGCTACCTTGCCGCTGCTGCTGGAGCTTTGTGCTTCAAGCTTGAAGCCTGCACTCCAATGGCTGAAGGTGCTGGAACGGAAAAAAACTAGAAAAGAGACACCACGCCCACCAGCTCTTTGAAGAGCTGGGCGGTGGTGGTCTCACTATGGTGGGTGTGCACCACAGTGAGGGCTCCTATCCGCCGGGTGTCTCCGAGGAGGGCCGATGTATGGAGGGAAAGGAAGAGGACAGTGGACTAGAAGGAAGTGGAGCTGCGAGTTCTTTTTGTTGGACCAGGCCGCCGATGAAGGAGAAGTCGTGGTCTTTTTATAGAAGAAGAAAGCCATGCACAGCCATGCCCTGGCTGTGCATGGCTTGCGCATGGAGTGGCAGGGAGAGGGCTACTGCAGGGAAGCATGGCACGAGGAGAAGAAGAAGATGCATGCAGCTGCGGGAAAGATTTTAAAAATCAAGTGAAATAAAAAATAAAAAGATGGTGAATTAGTAGAGATGCACTTGAGGAAAAATGTTAATTGCAAGTCCACTTATTTATTCTCCTCTCCTCTTAATTAAATGCATGCTTGCAT
The DNA here is from genome assembly GCA_037157565.1 of Thalassia testudinum. Lineage (NCBI taxonomy): Eukaryota > Viridiplantae > Streptophyta > Magnoliopsida > Alismatales > Hydrocharitaceae > Thalassia > Thalassia testudinum. The sequence continues at coordinate 84,432,461 of JAZHRO010000056.1, read as the reverse complement.
GTATTTTTACAAATGCGATTATGCAACCCTAATATGCATAGGTAATGCTAGGAAATAGCACAAGAAGGCACTATTGCAGGTGTATTTTTGTGGTGCAATCATACCCCCATGCCTATCTTTAGCTAGTCCCTAGCAAAACATTTTTTTGTAGTATTTAGAAATGATCTTTAAGCTGAAGATTTTCTTTTGAGGCAATATAGGTGTGCTTATTGTTGGATATTGTGAGAGCCAATTGTAGAGAAGACTACCGATACTTTAAGTCTCACATGACATAGGTCATCTCTCGGCTAACTAGGACTCTTGATATTTAAACCTTAAGTACGATTTCCAGGATACAGGAGGTTTTTGCTGTACTCGAGAGCGCAAGAGATTATGGCTTGTGCTTAGTGAAGGATCAAGACTGACCAGATGAACATTAAGACTCAAGCCCAGGGTTTCATGAATTTTTAAGTAAAGGTTGGTCCTAGTTTCAGCTCGTGTTTTCGGATTGACCCTTAAAGAGATGATGGAAACTCAACTCCCATTTTATGATATTTGTGGCTCACAGGAAAACAGGGTATTTGCGACTTGCCCTGAAGAACTTTAGGGTAGAGACTTTACAGATATTTGCGAGATATACTGACTTATTTGCATCTTTTTTTTTTTAATAGAAACACGTGTCAGCATATCTCTTACAACATTATTTGGAGGAGCACACTTTTCTTTTTGGTGGGAGAGTTTCGTTTTGGTGGAAAGAGTTTCTCCTAAACACAAGACCAGAACCTGGGATAAAAAGTCTACCTGCACGCACAGGTAAGGACTCCACCTTCCCTAATGAACACTATGGTTGGATCTTATGTTCACCTGGTCTTTCCTGATATGTGTAGTGTGAACCAAGTTTACTTAAGCTCTCAAGTAGAAGCAAACCAATGAATCCTGTACTGGTGTCTCAGGTACAAGAATACGTCTCTAGTTAGGAGAGATTCCGATCTATCTTGTCAATGCTCAAGTGAATTAAGCCCGAGCCTGAGCGAATCAAGCTTCTGCGGCTTGGAAAGTCTTCAAAATAGAGGTTGAATATCCATAAACACTTATTGTATTTTTGTTTCAATTTTCAGATCATTACTAAACACCATTTATTATTATTATTAATATATATTTTTCTTTTTCTGTTTTCTTGCATATTTATAAATGGGTGGAAACTGCATGATACCATAAAATACCCAGATCCTATGGATGCCTATCCACCCCCCCATGCCAAACAATGCTTTGTCCTCATATGCATGTTGGGAAAGGTAGAGAAAGGACGGAAGATCGGGTAACGAGAGCTGAGGTGCAGGGTATACAGTAGGGTGGTAGGGTGGGTGGTGAAAGATCTGCCATTTTCTGGGACGAGAGTGTCCCAGGCGGAATAGAAAACAAGTCAGGAGGAGGCAGTTGGCCCTCAGATTAGCCAAGAAGAAGGGCTTCTTGGGTAGATGGATCCAAAAAGGTATTGCCCCAGTGAGAAGTATATGGGCTTAAGGTCCCAGTGTGGAGATGCAACTCCGCCTGATTTGGCGGGAAAGAAAGGGCAATCCGATCTTTAGGAGAGTGGACCGGCGGTGAGTAGCACGGATATGACTCAAACCACGAGGTATGGGAAGTGGAGAAAACCTCGTCAGAAGTCTGGTCAGAAGAAGGTACGGGACAAGGGAGGGATGGGGGAACATCACAGTATGTGTTGATCAGGCAGTCGTCAAGTAATCCGCAGCAGTCTGAATAGGTCCCAATTAGTCCGATACATGCACTGACGTAATGTCCTCGTCAGACGTGTCATCCTCGATGCAATCGCAATCAAAGTTCTTGGCTGCCTTGAAGATGCTAAGCTTGATCTTTTTAGATCCACCGGCAATCTCAATACAGCTCGACTCATAGTCGATAAGGGCGCGGGCTGTGGCTAAGAAGGGTTGACCAAGGATGATCGGACAATTAGAAAGTGAGCTAGGAACTTCCATATCTAAAACAAGAAAGTCAACAGGAAAACAGAGATTGTTGACCCTAACCACCACGTCTTCCACCACACCCTTCGGGATTTTGACAGAACGATTTGCCAACTGTAACGTGACAGGGGTGGGTTTCAGATTTCCCAAGGAAAATTTTTCGAGCATGATGGTTGGTATAAGATTTATGGAAGATCCTAGATCAAGCAGGGCATGGTTAAAACTGCAGCCTTGGATGCTACAGAAATAAGCGGTGTGCCCGGATCTTTCTGCTTCGGTGGTAGGTTTGACAGTATAGCACAACTCGCATGAGGCGAGAGAACCACCAGATTCTTAGTTTTCTTTGACTGTCACTTCGGTGTTGTGTAGTCTTTGAAAAATCGGACGACAGTAGGTATGTGGTCGATAGCCTCGTGCAGGGGTACCCTGATTTCTACATCCCTGAACAAATTACGCAGGTTATCAAAGGACTGCGTGTCTTTCTTCTTGCCTTTTGGCTCCCTCAGTAGAGCCTCAGGGAATGGGACTGATTCTGGCACCAATTTGGGTGTATCATCCTCTCGTGAATGCGGTGTGCATCGCGAATGAGAGGGCGATGGAGAAGAAGATAGGCCAGGATCAGGTCGAGGCAAATCGACGATCTGCTTACCGCTCCTCGTAGTGATAGCAATGGACGATGCGGATCCAGTGGTATTATCATATGGTGGAGGAGGGCTTGCAATGTGGACATAAGAGTGCGGTGCTGCAACGGGATTAACCTGAAATCCCGGTGGAATGCTCGGAGCTTGCAGAATGTGATGAACCTGTCCCTGAGAAGGTTGTACCTATGGTTGCGGACCACGGGGTACGAAGTTTCACGGGTTTGGAACAGGTTGGGTGGGAAGAGTGCCTTGAGATCGAGTCGCTATGCGTAGTTGATTGATCTCAGCATTCTGCTGTGCCAATTGGTGCTGAAGAGAGGTCATGTTCTCTTCATGGTGCTTTGACATATCCGTCATCATTCACATCAATTTGTCAAGAGGACTTGATGCATGTTTGATTTGCGGTATGCAAGGGCCTGATGGCGGATTTGCCATAGGATTAGACTGGGCCCCTGGGATGACGGGTGTGGACGGTCGCATTGGTCCACTCACAGGGTTTTGGCACTGCAGGTTGTTGGACCATGCAAAGTTTGGATGATTGCTCCACCCTAGGCTATACGTGGAAGAGAACGGGTTGTTCCCCAGGGCGCAAGCGTCTTCTATGCCAGAAGATGCATCCACATGTAAATATGCATTCGAGCACATGGAGGCTTGGTCCTCCATGTCGAAATACTGGCTTGCAGAAGCTAGTTCCACATGACTTACCGAGTCGCTCGGTGCGACACTCGGTAAGGAAAGTCTTACGGGGTTTCTTGGGATAAGCCTAGTGTTGGAAGAATTTGGATTGTGACAAAGTGGTGAAGAAGTGGTGTTTGCCAGAGATCAGGTAGGGTTGGCCAGAAGCTTGTCCAGCTTCTTGTGCACGACGGAGACTTCATCCAATTTTTGTGCTATAAGGCTGAGATCAGTGGATGAATGGGAGGGTCTCGTGTCAACTTTTGGACATTTCGGGGCTGGCTGGTACGATTAAAGGAGACAATGGAGGCATTGTTCATTGAGTTTTCGCTCATATTTTCAAACAATTCAAATGCTCCATTCTCATCTTTATTCATAAAGTTCCCTCCACAGGAATTGTCTGCAATCTGCTTCAAGGTCTCATTTAGCCCATAGTATAAAATCTGGGCTATATGCCACTTAGGCAGACCATGGTACGGACACTTCCTGAGGAGGTCATTATACCTCTCCCATGCCTCATGAAATTGTTCGCCGTTTTGTTGCGTAAAAGAGGTGATAGCACGGCGAAGCGCATTGGTTCACTCGATTGGGAAGAACTTCTTGAGAAACGCTATTTGCATCTCTTCCCAAGAGTGGATGGTTCTCCCAAGGGTGCGTAACCACTGCGACGCTTTATCCCACAATGAAAACGGGAACATTTTCATGAGGACTATAGGTAACCTGACATTTCTTGGTTTAACCATTTCAGCCAGTTGGGTTAGGTCTTCCAAGTGGAGAAATGGATCTTCACTTGCAATACCATGAAAGTGAAAATTTATTAGGCCAATTATGTTTGATTTCAGTTCAAAGTCGTCCCCGCCCATGGGGACCCGAATTTGTCCTATGGTCTCTGTAGCAGCAGGATTCTGATAAGAGCTAAGAGATCTAGGCTCCTCCCGTTCAGGAGGGTTCTACATTTCCTCCAATGTTTCCCGAATGGCCTCTATTCGTTCATTATGCATTTCCATTTGGGCTTGGAGGCGGGTTATGGGATTTAAGGCTCCACCACCTGATGGGTTCTGAGGGTGGTTTCCTCCCTCGGGATTTGGGGGTGGGTGTGCAGCCATGTTTGTGGAGGAGGAGGATGATTCAGCTTGTTTTCTAGATTTATCAGTCAATTCAAACAGTTCAGGGTTTTGTGACCTCCTCCCAAACATGCACTACCGCAGGAAGAATTTGGGGGATAAGAAGGGAAAAGAGATGAGAGAAATGACGCCGCAAAGGTACACTTGATTACAAATCAATACAATCAAATTCCTAACCTCTACAGTGTGCCCTTAGACCTAAAGATCTAAGTTACCTACTATCACGAACTACGGAACTGAATGTGAGCACCGCGGAACCACCGGGCCAGATTGAAAGGTCATTTGCCCCAGTCTTAGACACCCGATAGCACACGGGAACCCTCACCAGCATGTAGATGCTACACGTAGGTAGTTAGACCTCCAATCCTTAGTAAGGGTCAAGTTACTACCAGTTTTAGTTAGAGGCTTAGGATCAAGTGCTTCTGGAATGTGAAGGGCATTGTTTACGGGTAATGCCCAAGTGATTGATTTTTCAAGTGTGTAAAACACGCATGTAATGGGGAAATCTCCCCGAATTGAAGTTTTTAATTGGTGAATGGTTTTTAGAGTTTAGCCTTAAGTAGTATGGATTTTAGGATTTTGCTAAAATACCAATTCAACCAATCTCCGGGTTTTCCAAGAATACAAGTTTTCTTCTAAGCCCAACAAACCCTTCTTCAATGTTAGTGGGTTAATGCATGTTAAAATGCAATGGGCTACCCTAAATGGAGATTTCTATGTGTGGATGCACGAATCAGTTTTATATTAGTGTGAAAGGGAGCCAAAGCACTTCAATTCAAGTGCTCCCAATCACCAGAAATGATTTCCACACACAAGGCTTTACCCAAACGATAAAGAAAATCAAATTGTTGGGGTTGAAGTATTCGGGATCAAATCTTAGGCAAGTTGAAAAGTCGTGGTGGGGTTGGAATCAACTCAATTCCAAGTCTCCCCACCAAAAAGGTGATCCCAAATTGTAGATAAGTGAGGCAAAAGAGGGGTGCAATCAATCTTTTTATGTTTGCCTCAAATAATACTTCACATGACGAAAAATTCAAGAATCAAGATTCTTGGATTTTCGCTGTGTAGTAAGGAAGGAAATCGCGGGGCTGTGGGAGTGAAGACAATCAATCAAATAAGTGAATTTTAGTCCACTTGCCCCAACAGATCCCAAGAAGTTTTTCTAGTTTTTTGTTTTAATGATTTTTTTTTATTATGGTGACAAGTTAACCCTAGTTGTTAAGAAAAGAAGACCTACTTGCTCAGCAACGTGTGCGAAGCTCCAATGCGGTGTCGGCATCTTCACGCTCTCGTTCTCGCCTTGGATCTGCTCATGTCTTTGACAGGTTCACCTGCACACCAAAAACAGAGACACTCGTGAAGAGAGAAGAGAAAAATTGAAAGGAATTGAATAGAAACTTACTTAAAGGCGCACTTCCTTGGCAACGACGCAAAAAAAGGTGTGGTGTCGGACCCGAATAGGTTGTTAATATGGTGATTTTATCGTTGAAGTGTGTATAGTGGTTAACCTAAATCGAACCTAACCATCTTTTTACAAATTTTTTTTTTAACCTGGCTTACTTGATTTTATCTTGGTCACTTTTAGACCTAGGGTAGAGCTCAGGGAAGTGGGGTTACAAGTCGAGTTTCTACGCCTTTCCTACAACGAGTCTCTTCCGTTCCATTTATTGTGTTTTTGGTGTTTTTCTATTTAGATTTTTTTCTGGTAATCTTTGTCCTTGAGGCACACCCTTAAAATTGGGTTCTTGGCTTTGAGCCAAAACATGGTTCCAAAATGGGTCTTGCTATTCGCAAGATGGAGTACCTGCAATTCAAAGATTATCTTTTCTCTTTTATATATATATTTTTATCTTTTTACTGGTATGCAACAGAAATAGAAATAAAGTAAACATAGTATAGATATATATGTATATACTATATATGTATAAAGGGGTGGGGGTGGAGGCGGAGATGGAGTGTAGCACTGTGTCGAATCGGTCGTTGTCTAGAAAGATGCAACTGACAGGACGACGTGCCGCGTGTAGTGTAGGATGGATGGTGGAAGATGAATGCGAACACGCTTTTTGTACGCGTGTATCGAGGAATATCAGCAATTGGTGCAGATATTCCCGCGATACCACGTATGGTAAATAATGTGAAAATATATCTATATATGTATATATGTAAATATATCTACAAGTATATATGGTTATCTATAGGTATATATGTGTATATATATATGTATATATGATATAAGTATGTAGCTATATGTATAGATAGATATATGTATAGATGTATATATATATATATATATAATAATATATGAATATATAGGTATATGTAGCTAGATATCTATATATATGTATGTATGTATATATAGTTATATAGCTATATATATATATATATATATATATATATATATATGTTTGTGTATATATATATATATGTTTGTATGTATAAGTATATGTGTATATATATGTATATATATATATAAGTATATAGATGTATATATATATATATGTGTGTGTGTGTATAAGTATATGTATATATGTAAGTATATATGTATATATATAAGTATACATATATATATACATATATATATATATATATGTATGTATGTATACTAATACATTAGCATATAGGTACTACTATATGCATAAATATAACTATATCTATATATATGTATACGTCTATATATATATGTATATAATAGTGTATAGGTGAGTGTGTGTGTGTGTGGAGGTGTGAGTGTATGTGTGTGTGAACGTCGGTAAAGAGAGTGTTGTGAGAGAGAGTAAGAGAGGGAGAGGGAGAGCAGGAGAGAGAGAGAGAGCAGCCGCATTGCTCGAGGTGAGGGAGGCGAGTTAAGACATCCGCAGCTTTAGGCGCCGTCTAGAGGCTCCCACGCGCACGTGCGCCGGCATGTATGCGTGCAGAGAAGAGTGCGCTGGAGGGAGTGGACACACGCAGAGGAGGCCGCAGCGCACCGTGCTACGCAAAGGCTGGAGCGACTGCTCGTTGGCGCACGTAGGCGAAGAGAGCGGGTGACGCAGACGGGTGCAAGCGAGGCAGACACACGGGCTGGTGCAGGCGACGCGGGCGGAGACGCGCCCGTGGGCTGCGGTCGGTTGCGGCGCACCGGGTGACCGGTTAAGTGAGAAGCTCTTCGGTCACCCCACTGTAGCCACAGTGTTGCGCAGACTCACGTGAACAGTGGCTACAGTGGTCGGGAGAGCCGCGCGACCTGGAGCTACTGGTGCTGTGAGTGTGGACGGCTAGGCGCACGCGGTGGAGTGGCTTCGGCTGGTGGCTTGCGGGAGGAAGGTTGCGACAGAGCGCACGGAGGGGGGTTGGGTCGCGAGCGAATGGGCACGTTAGGGTGCATGGTGGCCTAGCCGTGTTGGCTGGGGTGCGCGGCGGTGCTTGGCCGACCGCTGTCGAGGTGCGCGGTGGCCGGTCGCGGAAGAGAGAGAGTGACAGGGCGCGCGGAGAAGCTAGAGGCGATGGTGCCTGCAGGTGTGCGCGGAGGGCGAGGGCGGCCTGCAGGCTTGCACGGAATGGGCTGGGCAGCTGCTGCTGCTGCCGCCTTGCCGCTACTGTTGGAGCTTTGAGCTTCAAGCTTGAAGCCTGCGCTCCAATGGCTGAAGGTGCTGGAACGAAAAAAGACTAGAAAAGAGCCACCACGCCCACCGGCTCTTTGAAAAGCTAGGCGGTGGTGGTCTCACTGTGGTGGGTGTGCACCACAGTGAGGGCTCCTGTCCGTCGGGTGTCTCCGTGGAGGGCCGACGTGTGCAGGGAAAGGAAGAGGATGGTGGCCTGGAAGGAAGTGGAGCTGCGGGTTCTTTTTGTTGGACCAGGCCGCTGATGAAGGAGAATTCGTGGTCTTTTTATAGAAGAAGAAAGCCATGCACAGCCATGTTCTGGCTGTGCATGGCTTACGCATGGAGTGGCAGGGAGAGAGCTGCTGCGGCTGGCAGGGAGAGGGCTGCTGCAGGGAAGCATGGTGCGAGGAGAAGAAGAAGATGCATGCAGCCGTGGGAAAGATTTTAAGAATCAAGTGAAATAAAAAATAAAAAGATGGTGAATTAGCAGAGATGCACTTGAGGAAAAATGTTAATTGCAAGGCCACTTTTTTATTCTCCTCTCCTCTCAATTAAATGCATGCATGCATGTATTTTTACAAATGCGATTATGGAACCCTAATATGCATAGGTAATGTTAGGAAATAGCACAAGAAGGCACTATTGCAGGTGTATTTTTGCAGTGCAATCACCCACCAGAAGGCAATCCTAGTGATTATCCATCTGATCTTATTTGGAGTCAGAAAAAGGCGAAGATGGTCCTGTTAGAGGAGCTCAATTAGAATGATAGTATCTTTCTTACATTTGATGAAAGAAGGTATAGCCTGAGGTTATTCGTAGCATGTACACATATTCTGCATGCAGTTAAGGCATCCATATTGCAATAAAAAAAGAAGAGAGAGAAAGAAGGAGATGGAATTGTTGTGAGTTGAATTGCAAGTATATTGAGAAGGCAAAAGAAAGATCAGAAGAGAGAGACACAGAAAGGAAAAGGTGCAAAAATTGTGCTAGTCAAAGCATTTGATTACGGAAGAGTTACTTAAGTTCTGGGCTAAAATGAATGATTAATTAAGTTCAGAAATGCTAGAGAGGAGATAAGTGAGGGATACCAACTTTAGGCCTCCTGGGTAAGTTTTAGGGCTTAAACACTCATGTATTTCTCAAGATCTAGACTATTCCTCAGGAGGTTGAGGGAGTTACGAGGATGATGTATTAAGTCTAAGGCTTAGGGAGTATTCGGCCTCGTTGCTTGCCTTTTGGTCTGCGAGATGTTCGCTCGCGAGAAGCATTAAAACTTAGTTTTATTATTGTACTGAGAATTGCGGTGAACCAAATAATATTTATAAAGATTTTAGTGAATATCGAGTCGTTCGCAAGGAGGCAAACATGATATCTTTGCGAAAGCATTTCAAAAAGTCATTCTTAAATATTTATATATGTATAGACAAGCATCAGATATCAAAATTTCATTATCACTTACAAATAATCTTTCAATTATGAATAGAAATAACTATGCAAGAGAGAGAGAGCATAAGCAGATGTAGGGCGACGCTGCTTTTGAGATTCTTATATGAAGTGAGGCAGCACTTCAGATCCAGAGCATTGGGATGAAGTCCAGAGAAGAGTTGCAGAGAGGGAGAGAGGCTAGAGTTGTATCTGGTGGGAGTTGCCTTCAATTGGGGGGCCCTAGGGCTCTTTTAATAGATTTAATGAGGGTCAAATTGGACATTTTAGCTCTCCAACTCATGCAACAACCTTGATTTGATCATATCCATCAATCAGGAGATCAATGGCTCTGATCTGGCCTCAAAATAACCCCATATGAGCCTTATACGCTTGGATTCATTCTGGTGGCAACATGTGCCATGCCCGCAGCCCTCAGATCATCATCGTGTGGTCCTCGCATGCTCCCCACGCTCTTCGTCCTCCTACCTTGTGTTCTTCATGTGCCTTGATTTCAATTCATGCACGCTTGATCTCGGCCATCCAATCTCGTGATCAAACTGCTTAAAGCGAGTGCATCACCATCTTAAGGTATATGCGTGCAACAGCGTGTTAACGTTGGCGTGCATCCGTGCGTTGGCATCCGATGGCCCTCGTTATGCCACACGCTCTCCTCTTCGCCATGCGATCTTCATCTGATGGTCGAATTTCACTTGAATGCCACCACCTCTTCTATTTCACGTGCGGTGCAACTCGATCCCGCACCCTCGCTCGCATATAGGTGCGCTAACCGTTGCACTATAAGCTAGAATGGTCATGATTTGGGTTTAGTACATGGCTATTCTTAGCTGTTGGATGGAGATCTAATGGCTAAGAACCTTTCTTTCTTGATGGAGCGTGGAGGCGGGGGTCACATGGCCTACTTGTGGCTGTTGGATGATGATCCAACAGCCTACATGGCGTAGGGAACTTCTTCAGAGATTGGGGGTGCGGCAAGGGGTAGTTGTGATGGCGCCACATGGTGCCATCATGGCCATCCATTTTCCTTGCTTTGTAGATGGTGTTATAGACCTCCGATCGAGATGATTTTTTCGTTGTTGGACTGCAATTGTTGATCTAGATCCATCGGTGTGGTTGGATTTGGCATCTGTGGCCCAAATCTTTGTCATCTTGCTTCTTAGCCTCTGTTCTTTAATGGGTTGTACGTGATGCTATGGTTGTTTGATCAAGACGATTCCAGAAGTATTGGACTCCCATCATCGTCCTGATCAGATCTGTATGGTCTGATCTGTTATCTGTGGCCTCGAATCATCTGTAATCAATTTCATCTCTCGTTTAGAGCATAAAATGGCAATATTATCTATAAGGCTATAAAAATAACTACTATGCAAATTATGATGCATATGCATGCATTGTTCCAAAGTTATTTTAGATTCTAACTTAATTCTGGTAGATTAGGTTGTATGATTGCTGTGCAATCACACCCTCATGCCTGAATCTTGCTAGTCCCTATCAAATGCAAGACTAAATGCAAAGTGATCCTAAATGACTAATTCTATCAAGAGTTTAACTAGAGATTTATTTCTTTTGGTTCATCCAAAACTTTAGAAATCTAGACAATTTTGAAAGTGTATTTTTGTAGCCTATGTAATGGATCCAAGTGAAAAACCAATCCACATCTAAAGCTTCTACTTAACCCTTAGTAAAAATTCTACTGGGATAGGTAGACTTCTTCCCTTGGGATGATAAAATAATTTGTAAATTTACTCCCGACTTTTTGGCTTAGGTAGAAGATATTTTGAGTCAAGTGGATTTGTATTTGGTGGCTCTCACTCATCTGGTGCTACACATAGACTAGTGAAACTAAGCTCTCTTTAGTTCCTTTATGCTCATTCTCTCTTTTTCTTTTTCTTCTTATTTTTTCTATTTTTTTTGAGCTCACAATCTTACCAGATTTATCTGTATATTTGGTGGCCTCTCATGGCATTAATACTTTGATTAAATTCTGATAACCCTATGATTAAGTTAGAATTCCTCAGCCTGTATTCAAGTGGTCAAAAATATAGACAAGTAGGTCAAGGTTGTATTTGGTGGGCTGTGAAGGGAATGGATGTTATTGCCTCAATGTGCTTGATATGAAGTAACACAACGCAATTACATTTTTTCTTCTCTTTTTTTTTCTTTCTTTTTATATATATTTTTCTACTTTTCTCTTTCTTTTTTTCTTTCTTTTGTCTCTTTTCTTTTATATGTTTATTTCTTTCAACACAACAAAATGCAACACTCATGCACATTTTTATTCACAAGGCATTATTCGGGATTGAGGGTGTTCAAGAGGATATTGGGTGGCTTATTTGGTGGAAGTGCCTATAGATCCTTACGGGAGGCGGGTGAGATTTACGAGATATAATATGAAATGTGAAAATATATAAACAATCACACAAAGGCACGATGATATTTAAGTGGAAACCTAAACTCAGGTAAAAACCACTGATAAACACACATAAATTCATGATAAAATGCTTATTTATGATAATTCCTAAGCCTAGCATTGCATTCCATAAGTATAAATAGTGCATAACATGAATTACATTGCATTTAGGATAATTTGTGTATATTGTTTAGTGATTCTGACATTTTATGGCTAGGAGGCAATGCGACATCTTTATAGGCTTCAGATGAAGAATCCGATCGTACAGATGGATCCAGAGCGATAATCGCAGTTCGACAACATGGAAATCACCTCGATCTAAGCACCGTGGCATCCTTTGCAAGAGAGAAAAGGTGGATGGTCTAGATGGCACCATGTGGCACCATCTGGAGTGCCCAAGGCTGCTCGACATCCCTCCAAGGGCTTCTTAATGAGCGATCTCAGCCACTGGATGAAAATCCAACGACCGAGAGACCCCCTTCACTGTGTGCCCACTACTCACCTTTGCAACATAAATGCGGGCTTGGCACATTGGTTGAAGCACCGGTGATGGGAACACCATCATGAGCCATAACTAGCTCATTTTTTACCTAATTAAGTCAATAAATGCTCCTACATAACTGCCAGAGAGTCACAAGTCATAGCATATTCATTTTGAAAGAAAAATAAGGAAGTAGGATTAAAACTACAATTTTACCAGCTCATCTTGAATGCAGTGCAACCACAGGTTTTCCTAAGGGTTCATTAAGGTTCAAAAGGTCCTTAAAAGGTAACAAGTGGGTTAGATCAGTCGAAAAGGGTTTGCACATGTTTTGAGAATTAAATGACTTTTGAAATCCTAAAAATATACTCACTTAATTAACCGAGGTTTTGGTCAGGATAAAATTCACCTAAACCCTCTAAAATCATAGAAAACTATTCTCTAGGGTTTAGTACCTTCAATTTGACCATCATAACCCATCTTGACCGAAAATGGAGTCTCAAATAGATATTTGCCCTAATTTGGGTTTTTGGATAAATTACCCAATTTAATGTGGTCAAAACCAAAATCCAACTTCACCATTGGATTCATTAGGCCTAAATTAGGTTTGTACCAAAAATTGGACCTAAGATGATCTTGTCTTGACCTAGTTTGCAAAATGATTTTGTCTAATTACATTTACACCCCCAACTTTCAAAAATCCTAGCATTTAGCCCCCTAACTTTGTCACCATTTTCACAAAAAGGTCCCCCACCATTAATCCTAATCCTACTTGCTCTGGCGACTTTAAAATGGAAATAACTCCCTGATTTCTTGGCGAATCCCTTTCAAAATTAAAAAGAAAGTTCGTTAAGAAATCCCCTTCCTATTGGATCCAATCCTATGCCCTAGAACTTACCTAATCTCTCATGCGAACGCATGAGAGATTTGGGTCTCAAGAAAATCCTAAATCCGGTGAGGCTTTCCAATCTTGGAAAGCTTGTTTCCCAAGCCCCGGTAGTCTCCAAAGGCCTATATAAGAGATCCTAGATCCCCACGAACTTCTCAGGTTGAAATTCGGCCAGAAGTCCCCTTCTTCCTCTCTCCTCTTCGGCTGCAAATCTTCGCAAGCTCCAGCGGTCTCTCTTCGATTCCTCTTGTCCTCTAACCACAAAACCAGTGGCAGATTCGTCTTCCTCACCATCCTCCGTGTTGTGCAATACCAGTCGTCGCTGTCCTTTCCCCATCTTCGTCGCCGTCTCTCCTATGGAGGTTTGTCTTCCCCACAACCGGTAACCACACCGGCGTGGGAATCCCTTCACCTTTTCGTCCTTAGACTATATTCCTAGGTTCCTATTTTTTTCTTACTTTCTTCTCCTCTCATTATTTTCCAAATCCGACCATCGACGATACTAAACACCTTCATCTTCGCCATCTTCGGCGACCACTCCGACAAAGGATTCCACCCGCTACATGCAACCATCCCCTTCTCAGACTGCCCTACAACCTCCACTGCACCTTCCTGCACACTTCCCATCTCCTTAAACACCATTCCACTCACGCACTCCCTCGAACACACCCACTCTCACGCACACAGTCCAACCTCACTACACACTCACAGACCATGAAACACCACACAAACACTCCCTCCGCACTCGCCGTCGTCCGATGATACTCCCTGAACATTCTGATAGGGCCGAGAGGCCGTTTTATTGATTTCAGGTACTCGACCTTGCAGCCATGGAAGCAGCAAGCCTTGAGCTTGGTTGAGAGCTGTTCCAGGCACTTCCGTCCCAGTTCTCAACTCCAGGTCACGTGGAACCGACTTTTGAACATGTCCCAGTAGTCAATTGATGACGCGAGACCAGCAGCTACTACAATTGCAAAGGAAGGATCTCTGCTGTGGACACACGAAGGAGGTGGGATAGTCCCATATCAAAAAGTACTGAAGCAGTGCTCCTGCATAAATTGAATTTGTGTTAAAGGCTATTCGCCTCATAACACGGGGTGAGGTCCCTCTCACCCACTCACCTGGCCTCGTCCGTGACACGTACACACGGACTTGGTTTGACCCGATAACCCACCTAGACCTAAACTCCTCGCTCACCACTGCACGTTGGTGAGCCTAGACCCGGGTATGCGCCTGAATCTGATAACCTGATTACCTGTTTCTCTAGGAGAGTGGATCCTAAGAGAGAGAGAGAGAAAGAGAGTTGCACAGGTTGGGGGAGGGTTTTGCCCTGAGAAGCTTGGCCTGACACATAGCCAAATTCTGAAGAAGAAAAGAAGGGATGAAGAAGAGGAGTTACAAAGTAAGGCTCAGAAAGACAAAGCCAGTGAAGGCCTAGAGAAAAAGAAGAAGCCGCAGCTATGAAAGAGAAGAAGCTTAAGAGAAAGACAAAGCCAGAGAAGGCTTGGAGAAAAAGAAGAAAATCACTTTAAGTCATCTGATTTATAAATCAGACGACAGATTTGAGCTCTCATTTCATACATATACATTGAGTTCCTTAGTTCATATTGTAGGAGTATTTGGTGATCTAAATCACCATTTTACTCCCATCTTTCTGCACAATGATCTTATTATTATTGTAAATTCTTTTACTTTAAACTGTGATCTTGAGATTTAAATTCCCATATTTCTCCCTGTGCTCGACCTCGGAACTTATTCGAGTAATAAAAATCTATTTGTTTTCAAAGTGATTTTGACTATACTACAACGCTCCATTTTAAACTCAATTTTGCCGCACTAACATTTTGGCACTGTTGCCGAGGAGCAACGGGCAATTTAGAACTCTTGATTGCAATTCTTGATTTGGTGCTAACTTGCTTTATCTCTTTGTTGTTGTTTCAGGAGGGATTCATTGAAGAAAGTTCAACCGCAAATCAAACACGCAAGGGGCAGGTAAGCTCTATCTCTTCTCTCTTAAGCTCCTATTTCTGAAAAGGTTAAAAGGAAAAAAATCAATTAGGGCTACTTGCATTTTATTCTTAGATTAATCATCAAGTTGCCTAATTTGATTTAGACAACAAACCCTGATTTGTGCACCCACTTAAAGCTTAAGGTAACTAGGGCTATCACATTCTTGACTGAGCCTTAGATACCACATTTTTGACAAATTAAATTAGACCAAATTAGAGCCAATCAAGGATTCCATTTTAGGGTTTCCAATTTAAGGATTTAGAAACACACTTGCTTAAATAAGAATCAACTTTCCCAAACAGTGTGTGCCTAAGCCTTGATAGAATTGATCTATTCAAGCAAACCTTAAAAATCAAGCTCTTAAATTCATTTAAACACTAAAAGAGGGACCTAAACTTCTCAAGAGGACAAATAGGTGAAGTTGACCCACCTTTTTGGGTCAACCCATCTTCAAATTCGGTCACTTTCTGCACTCAACACTTCTTAAAGTTCAAGTGAAATTCTAAGCAACCTTGCTCTTAATTAAAACTGGTAGACTTAAGAGGTTAAGTCCCCATTCTAGTCTACCTGGACATCAGTGACAAGAGAGGTCGGGTGGGGGAAACCCTATAACCTGTGGGGACGCTCTACTGTGTAGGAGCCTTTGCGGGACTCTCCCTCTCTAGCTGCCCAGGTAATTCTCAGGTGGATGGCTTTTTGATTAAGGGGTATATCCGCCCCAAACCTCTATAGTCATCCAAAATTTTTGGGTGCCGTGATTGGGTCAATATCACATCCAGTCCTTCATCCCTTCTATTTAGAGCACACACACAGATTTTCTTCGGAATCTTTTTTAGATATAATCAATTTCGATCTAGAGTTGAATTTTGATTATACATCTTGATTCCACCATCTGATTAAAAAATGCAGCCTGGCTACTTAGGAAAACCATTGAAGAAACCTCAATCTCAAAGATCCATGAAAGATAGAATGGTTGAGGATGCCCTCAGATTTTATGAGATTGATGACCAAACCTTAAAACCAATTGAAAACAATAATGTATTGACAACAACAACCTTCATCATAAACTATGCCCAAGTAATTATAACACAAGTAACAAATGGATCCACCCAGGATGTTCTCATGACAGGATACATTGAGTTAGAGAAATTACATAACTTTGAATATCTCCAATGCATGACAAATCCTATACTTTTAGAAAGACACCAAGATGATCTTGAAAAATGGGAAGAGATGATAAAATTATTAAAGCAGATAATTGACCAAAATGCCTATACATTCCCCAAACATTTAGCAGAACATCTTTAAACAATACTGAGGATCTATCTGATTTTCCAAATCCTGGGTTCAAGAATCAAGGTTGTTGTGAACCTCTAATGGAATATGATCAACCTAAAAGACAGATTGATATGCCTAACCATGAGATAGGTTGGGAGAATCCAATTGCAGGAGGATACAATTTTGAACCAGCCCTAGAAAACAAAAACCCTGGTTCGCCAAGCATAGAATTCCTAGACTCCTGTGATAATGAGATTGAATCAGAACCTCTCGAGGATGTAAATTTCACCCCTTACTCTGATAAGGTGACCCCAAAGGCAATTCTTACATCCCTGTAGAGCCCAACCTAGATTTTAGTGATTCAACCTGCATCCTTAGCCTAGAATTTGGATCTGAACCTTCTTGGGATAATTACAAGGCCCCGTATGACGAAAATCAAAGTTTGAATTTGGATTATGATTCTAGGCCTTTATCTGAAGAATGAACCTCTCCAACATCCTCTAAAATACAGATTGATTTTTTGGAACTCACGTCGATCTACGATAAAGAAATTGAGGAGTTGGAAGAGTTGGGCTTTGATTGGGTCTTCCCTACAAGCATAGAACTCGAGCCTAGACCTAATAAGGACACCTTTTTGAGCTCGAAATATGAGAATAGGCTAGACCTAAATCAGGTTGCTGAGTCCGCATCTTGTGATTTATTCTGTGGTGGAACCTCTGATCTCGATCAAATTCAGAGCTTGATTCTCGTAAATTCTCCAACGATTTCGAATCTTTCTGTGATTTCGTAGAACCATTATTTCCTAACGACTATGAGCCAATCTACGACCTCAACATACAGGATCCATTCTTCAACTCTGACTCTGAGTTCCCTGAGCTCGAGATCATTGATTCAAAATCAGGCTCCATTGAGATGGAATCATTTCTTTTTGATCCTCAAGAATTACAAACAGAAATTTCCAAGAGTGTCTGCAACCCAGAGTTCGAATCTTTTCTTGTTTCAGACTTTCTTCATCCTATAAACACTCTACAGGCATTTACCTTTGAGTTTGATAGCTACTATGAGGACTCTCTAAATGAACCTACCTTTGAATCCTTACTGGAAGAACCCTCATATACAATTCTTTTTGATGCTACCTCTTCAACATATGCAAAACCTTCCCAAACCCATTTTCAACCATGACCCACAACAGGACTCAATTTCTACTCTGATTCTTCTCTTGATTCAGTTGCAAATGATTCTCCTCCACATTCAAATCAGGTTTCAAACTTTGATCAGACTATAAACCATGCCCCATCCTTCTCTGATCGCTCTCGTAGGGATCTCACATCTTCCAGTGATTCATTAGAGGATCACTACTCTAACCAGGCTGATTCGACTCAGCCAAACCCTGGATTCACAATTCTGCATCATTCTGAGCTCCACAGCATATGGCAGGTTCTGCATCTCTTAATCTATATCTATCAACTCGCTATATTAATTGGGTTTGGGATGCATCATCAGCCTGCTGATTTGAACAAGCACCTGGTTGGATAAACCAGGCTATTAATCACGGTGCTTGTTTTGCAAAACTCGTCTAATTTCACCACTCCTCCATACCATTTTTCGCTCGGCTGAAGGCGTTGAATTTAGTGCTTAACTGGAGGCAGCCGATAATTTTTTGGAAAACTCGAAACCTTTCTTGACACATCCTATGCTGAACTCATATTACACTTTATGGTTCATCCATTAGAACAACCAACTCCACCTCTGGTACCCGTACCAGAGCTTGAAATCGTCTGCAACAGTCATCTCAACCCATTCACCCACCCAACACCTGTTCTAATGAATGATCTAAGCTAAACTTGAACCCACCTAATTTACAATGAGGACATTGCAAATCATAAGCATGGGAGGATAGTAAAGTGCAAAATACAATGAAAATCATTTCACAAGAAAGGGTTTCATCAAAAAAATCACATATTCCAAAAATACCAAAAAAATAAAAAATTCTTGAAAAAGAACAAAAATATGAGAGGAGAGGAAATTTTGATGGCATATCAGACTTTAAAGAGAAAAAGGGGAGGAGTTAAAAATGTCAAAAAGGAGCACAATTTGAAAAGAAAAAGAAATAGTCATTAGTAAAAGATTAAGGAATTAACTTAATTCTAGACCATATCAAAAGAAAGAAAGACAAAAAGTACTAATGAAATTGACAAGAGATTAGTAGGAATGCTGATTTTAGGCCTTTTGGGCTATAATCCTAGGCTTAAAAATTCAAGTACCTGCTAAGATCTGGATAGTCCTCAAGAGGTTGGGGAAAATGCGAAGCTTAAGTATTAGGTCTAAGGCTTAAGGATTATTCAGCCTCGTTAACTAACCTCTAGTTTGAGGGACTCGGTAACCTAAGCACCCCAATCCACACATAGTCTGGTTCAGTGCGCCTAAGTATCAAAATCACGCAAATGTGTTTAACTTGTTCTAAGAAAGTCACCTAGATTAGGAGTAGCTGATCAACACAAGCTGATTTGGACGAGTTCCCGATGCAAAGAGGCGGGAAATTCCCCTTGAAGATGCGCAATAACATATCGTCTCCTCGATACTTGTCTCCTACGATATCTACATATCCTACCGAGGGCATGTAAGCACCCTATGCTGGTTTAAATGCCATAGGCGGCATTATCCCGAAAAGTTGATTGCCAGGGTCTAAATTTAGCTATAGAACGCCACGGGCAGGATTATCTCGAAATCTCGAAAGCCAGGGTTCTAGGGGTTGCCATGGGCGATGCTATCTCAAAGCATTGATTGCCAAGGACGCTGCAAGGATTTATGATGAAGACTAGGAATCTGATACAGGCCGTGTTGTAAACCCAATCCAAAGCTAGAAATAAAAAGAAAAGAGAGAGAAAACTCTCCAAAAACAAAGAAAAATTCCTTTGTCTTTCTCTGAAAAAAATGCCCTGCAAACTGAACTGAGGCTAAAACATGTTACAAGCATGGGTGCTTTAACTGCAGAGTTCAACGAACCTTAGGTTAGTTCCTATGGGCCTTAAAAAC
The DNA here is from genome assembly GCA_037157565.1 of Thalassia testudinum. Lineage (NCBI taxonomy): Eukaryota > Viridiplantae > Streptophyta > Magnoliopsida > Alismatales > Hydrocharitaceae > Thalassia > Thalassia testudinum. The sequence continues at coordinate 84,412,932 of JAZHRO010000056.1, read as the reverse complement.
CTTCGCAGCAGACTGAGGCTAGAGCTTGTCTGGTTCAGATCTTGGTTGGTACTTGAGTATCTCTAGGCCTACTATTGGCATTCTAACCTAATCTACAAAGGGAAGCACACAACAAAGTTTTTAAGCATCGAAGGATTTTATGGTCAAGAATTGAAGTTAATACCTTAAAATTTTACTAAGGGACTAGCAAAAGCTAGGCATGGGGGTATGATGGGAACAACATCATGAGCCATAACTAGCTCATTTTTGACCCAATTAAGTCAATAAATACTCCTACATAACCGCCAGAGAGTCACAAGTCATTACATATTCATTTTGAAAGAAAAATAAGGAACTAGGGTTAAAACTACAATTTTACCAGCTCATCTTGAATGCTATGCAACCACGAGTTTTCCTAGGGGTTCATTATGTGTCAAAAGGTCCTGAAAAGGTAACAAGTGGGTTAGATCAGTTAGAAAAGGGTTTGCACATGTTTTGAGAATTAAATGACTTTTGAAATCCTAAAAGCAGACTCGCTTAATTAATCGATGTTCTGGTCAGGATAAAATTCACATAAACCCTCTAAAAATCATATAAAAATATTCTCTAGGGTTTAGTACCTTCCATTTGACTATCAGAACCCATCTTGACCTAAAATGGAGTCTCAGATAGATATTTGCCCTAATTTGGATTCTTGCATAAACTACCTAGTCAAATGTGGTTAAAATCAAAATCCAACTTCACCATTGGATTTCTTAGGCCTAAATTAGGTTTGTACCAAAATATGTACCCAAGATGAGCTTGTCTTGACCTAGTTTGCAAAATAGTCCTGTTTGATTGAATTTATACCCCCAACTTTCAAAAATCCTTGCATTAAGCTCCCTAACTTTGTCATCGCTTTCACAAAAGGATCCTTGCCGCCATTAATCATAATCCTACTTGCTCTGGCGACCTTAAAATGGACATAACTCCCTGATTTCTTGATGAATCCCTTTCAAAATTGAAAGGGAAGTTCGTCAAGAAATCTCCTTCCTATTGGACCTAATCCTAAGCCCTAGAACTTACCCAATCTCTCATGCGAATGCATGAGAGATTTGGGTCTCAAGAAAATCCCAAATCCGATGAAGCTTTCCAAGCTTTGAAAGCTTGTTTCCCAAGCCCAGGCAATCTCTAAAGGCCTATATAAGAGAGCCCAGATCCCCCCGAACTTCTCAGCTTGAAATTCAGTCAGAAGTCCCCTTCTTCCTCTCTCCTCTTTGGCCGCAAATCTCTGCAAGCTCCGGTGGTCTCTCTCCGACTCCTCTCATCGTTTGACCAGAAAACTAGTGGTAGATTCGTCTTCCTCACCGTCCTTTGTGTCGTGCAATACCAGCCGTCACCATCCTTTCCCCATCTTCGCCGTCATCTCTCCTACAAAGGTTCGTCTTCCCCACGTTTGGCAACCACACCGACATGGGAATCCCTTCACCTTTTCATCCTTAGAGTAGATTCTTAGGTTCCTTATCTCTTCTACTTTCTTCTCCTCTCTTTATTTTCCAAATCCAACCACCGATGATACTAAACACCTTCATCTTCTCCATCTCCAGCAACCACTTCGGCGAAGGATTCCGCCCACTACACGCAGCCATCCCCTTCGCCGACCACCCTACAACCTCCACTGCACCTTCCCGCACACTTTCCATCTCCCTAATCACCATTCCACTCACTCACGCACTCCCCCGAACACACCCACTCTAACGCACACAGTCCAACCTTACTACGCACTCACAGACCATGAAACACAACACAAACACTCCCTCCGCACTCGCCATTGTCCGGCAATACTCCCTGAACATTCTGACAGGGCCGAGAGGCCTTTTTATTGATTTCAACTACTCGACCTTGCAGCCATGGAAGCAGCAAGCTTTGAGATTGCTTAAGAGCTATTCTAGGCACTTTCGTCCCAGATCTTAGCTCCAGGTCACGTGGAACTGACTTTCGAACACGTCCCAGCAGTCAATTGAAGATGTGAGCCTAGAAGCTACTACAATTGCGAAGAAAGGATCTCTGCTACGGACACACGAAGAAGGAGGTGGGTAGTCTAACATTGGAAAGTGCTGAAGTAGTCCGCCTACATAAATTGAATTTGTGTTAGAGGCTATTCGCCTCATAACACGGGGCGAGGTCCCTCTCACCTGCTCACTCGATCTCATCCGTGACACGTACACATGGTCCTGGTTCGACCTGATAACTTGCCTAGACCTACACTCCTCGCTCACCACTACACGTCGGTGAGCCTAAACCTGGGTACGTGCTTGAATCCGATAATCCGATTACCTATGGCTCTGGGAGAGTAGATCCTAAGAGAGAAAGAGAGAAGGAGAGTTGCGCGGGTTGGGGGAGGGTTTTGCTTTGAGAAGCTTGGCCCTGACGCTTAGCCAAATTCTGAAGAAGAAAGGAAGAATGGCCGAAGAAGAGGAGTTACAAAGGAAGGCTCAGAAAGATTAAGCCAGTGAAGGCTTGGAGAAAAAGAAGAAGAAGCCGCAGTTGTGAAAGAGAAGAAGCTTAAGAGAATGACAAAGCCAGGGAAGGCTTGGAGAAAAAGAAGAAAATCACTTTAAGTCATCTGATTTACAAATCAGGCAACAGATTTAAGCTCTCATTTCATACATATACATTGAGTTCCTTAGTTGATATTGTAGGAGTATTTGGTAATCTAAATCACCATTTTACTCCCATCCTTTTACACATTGATCTTATTATTATTGCAAATTCTTTTACTTTAAACTGTGATCTTGAGATTTAAATTCCCATATTGTTCCTGTGTTCGACCTTGGAATTTATTCGAGTAATAAAAACTATTTGTTTTCAAAGCAATTTCGACTATACTACAACGCTTCATTTTAAACTTTATTTTGCCGCATTAACAACCGGCCTCCAAGGGAGGGGCGTGGTTCGATACCCGCAGAGCCCCCCCAATTCGTCAATTGGGCGCATGCCAGCACTTATGCCAGAGCAAACCAGTGCGCACCCAGGCTAATGCCAACGTGTAAGCCAGCATGCACCAACGTGCACCAGCAAGGGTTGAGCGTGATTCACACGTGTGATGGAATACCAGCGGAGCGTGCATGTGAGCAGGCAAACTTGGATATAGTAACACTTGAGCTAGACCTACAGCAACGTCCTGGAGGTCGCTAATTACCCTATGTCCATTTTTTACCCCTTCCCATCCACTACATGAAGACTTACACACCTCCCTTGCCTAGCCATCTCTACCTTTGCTATACCCACCTACTCTATAGCTCTAGAAGCACATCAAAACTCCGAGGAGCTCATTCCCAAGCTCCAAAGATCCCCTATTAGTGTAGTGATCCCTTACCCCACCAAATATTCATTGTCCCTCTCACCACCTTCATAGGGAGCCTTCGAGCCATCCTCCTACCTCCATTTCGATAGAAGATCACCTCAAGCTCCTCATCTACATTCTGAAGCCTTGGTGAAGCATTCCTCAACCCGGTGTCCTTCTGCATCTCACCTCCATCGTCCAGTACCTCATCCTCTTCGTCCAAGTTACCGCCAAGCGCTGTCGTCTTGCCAAATAGCCGATTTAGGAGATTCCTCCTCACCCTTATCTCTTTTGTATTTTTTTTTGGCACGTTGCAATAGACATTTGCATGATATATTAGATTTGTTTTCATCGCCTTTGTGAGTTATCTTACTTGCTATTTTCTTTACAAAAATGCAAAAAAAATCACAAAACCCTAAAACCTTAAAAAGAAATAAAATGAGGTGCGGATTTCAACGAAAGTAAACGTCGCCTCCCTGTGTTCAACCCAGGACTTCCTTGGAGTTTCGATTATAAATTGTATTTGATAACACATTTTTCGAGCTATGACAATGGGTTCTCGAAACCCTAATTTTTCTTCGCCAAAACCCATTCATCACTTTGGGGAGGCAACAGAAATTGCTTTCTTGTCTTCTGTGTTTCTTTTAATTTACTTATTATTAACCCCACTTGTCTCTGGCTTACTGTCTTGTAGGTACCCTAGCAAGGAGATCCAAGTGTTGTAGATGGGAGTAAAGTGCTAGTAGAGTAATTTGTAAGTGCCCCCCCACTAGTTTCATTTTGCCACATCAATAACAATTACCTAATCTACTTAGGTGTTTGCATAAACCCTAGGAAAGAATTTGTTTGTCTTGTTTGTCACCTCCACTCATCTCACCCTCACATATTATAAAAGGAAAAACAAAAGGACACTTCTTGTGCGACAAATCAACATACACACTACATACACCTACATTTGTGGCACATAACCTAACTTGGTTTTTATCTACTCAATCGCGATTCCAACTTATGGAATAGGTACACCAATTCAACACACAAAGGAGTAGAAATCATTCTAGATTAATCACCATTTTGTGTGCCCTAATCGGTGTTGCATTTGGGCCAGTTGATTGAATTGTTTGGGCTGCACCACTTAATCTAAAGGGAAGTCATTTTGTAGCTACCCCATAGGATTCAAAAATTAGGTCAGGCCAGGAAGTCCATATTTTTCTTGATTTGTAAAGGAAAATACTTGAACTCGTGATTTCAAACTTGGTTTGCCTCGTGGAAACTTGGTTGAATATACCTAATATTTGAACCCTAAAAGCTACTAAGCAAGATTTGAACCCTAAAACTCACTTCATTATCAATAGTCTTGCTTGAAAACTTTCTTGTTGTGCACATGCACACGTTTTCAATGAATCATTAAGGGCACAACCCATTAAGGGCCTATCAAATTCCAAAAGCACTAAATATCCCAAGCCTAACTAAAATCGATAAGGACTGATTCGCTCTTCGAGACCTAGATTGAGATTGTTCATGATTAACATACTTATACTAGTTAATCTGATGTCTAGCTAAGGGAGTAGCATCAAACGACCGTGGCAGGGGGTACAATAGGAATCGGAGGTGCAAGCCAGGGGAAGAACCTTCTCCCTAGTCCCTCCTTCTAACTGGTTGGATTGATTGGATACAAGTAGAGTAAATCATCTATAATCTTAGGACGGATTCTGAGAGTCTGTAGACCTTTAGGCTACCCAACCTAAGGACAGGCTTGTATTTTTTGTGCTGCAAGGTTACTTCTCTTCCCCATCCTTTTGACTTCCTTCCAGAGTATGCTTGGAAGGAGGTCATTGAACCCTCATCTGGAAGGACCTTTAGACCATTCCCGAAGGCAGAGGTTGAGTTATAGCCAAGTAGATCCCATGGCTGATCAACAACCACCTCCCCCGCCCCCGAACCAGTAGGAGTTGATTCAGAGGCAGTTGGAAGAATTGCAGCAGATGCAACAATGGTTCCAACGGATGTATGGTCAGGGTGCTTGGCCCTTGAAGGATTTCTATGATCCTTCAAACTATGGAGAATGTCCTGGGGTCATGATTCCCATCAGAGAAGTAGAAATCAAGCCCTAAGTCTTAAGTTTGATTAAGCATTTCCATGGGCTTGGCTTGGAGGACCCATTCCAGCACTTAAAGGATCTGACCACTTTGGTTCAGACCACCAAAGTGAGGAATGTGAATGAAGAGCAAATGATCATGAAGTTCTTGCCCCACTCTCTCAGGAATAAGGCCACACATTGGTACCGGACCATTGCAAGGCCTATAGAAACATGGGTTTCTCTTAAGTCGGCGTTCCTGAAGAAATTCTTCCCAATCGGTTGGACCAATGCCTTGCGATGGGTAATTACCACTTTTGCCCAGTGGCTAGGGGAACTGTTTCATAGTGCCTGGGAGTGATTCCAGGAACTTTTGATGAAGTGTCCACACCACGAGGTGCCAAAATGGCAACTTGTGCAGATATTCTATCATGGGTTGTTCGAACAACTCAGTAATCACGTGGATGCCTCCTACGAAGGTAATTTCCTCAACAGGGATGCAGATAGTGCATATGACCTATTTGAGGAAATGAGTGAGAATTCAATTAATCACACCTCCATGGATGCCTTCAATCAGTCCCAAAAACCTTGGTCAAATGCTAAAGAGATCCAGGATTCTCATTCATTTGACATGGAATTGATTTGTAACAAGCTTGATAAGATGGACTTGGTTGCTAAAAGAATGAAAGAATGGATGTCTAGGAATTTGGGAAACACATCTACACCCACTCAATCTCAGAATTAGGGATTCCATTCCTCATGAGCTCCTATGGGGCAGGAGTTCATGAACCAACATGAATCGGCTCAACCTATGAGCCAGGATTTCTCGGAACCTTATGGGTTCCAAACTGGAGCCTTTGATCCCAGGTTTTCTGATCCTTCCTTCTCTCCATCCTTGCCCTTTGAGGATGTGTATGCAATACAGGAGAATGCTAGGTCCAACCCGTATTCCAACACATATAACTCTGGTTGGAGGAACCACCCTAACTTCTCCTGGAAAAGTCAGGGGCAATAGACCCAAACATGACCCAGCAACTATGCATCTGAAAGACCTATGGGTCAGGGTCAAGTATACACCTAATTTCCCCTGAGATCGGTTTCTCAATTGATGAGGGAGCGCTTCGCGAATTAAAATTAGGGGTTTGGAGGACCCGTCGTCGTAGCTCGCAAAATGTGTCTATCAGATAAAATTTATAACTGAAGCACAAAAAGTGAGTCCCGGTTTGAACACGGGGAGGCAAACGTTTGGTTTTATAAAAATCCATGCTTTGCTTTTATTTGATTTTGGTCATTTTTATATTTTCTAATTTTTGTGTATTTTTATCAAGCAAGAGATTAGGTTGGTGAAAACTTTATCTACTTGCAAAAATATATGAGAGAGAGAGAAATAGTCATCTATTCATAAAGAATTGTTTGTTACAACTATGAAAGCAGGAAAATCTACAGTATGAAAGCATAAAAAGATAGAAAGAGGTGAGAGAAATCCCCCTCGACGGTTGCTCGGAGGACGACTTGCCCTGACGTCACCTGAAGGAAGATGGTGAGGAGCAGGATGAAGGAGGACGGAGCTGGAGGGTAGAGGATGGGGCAAGACGACGTCGTGGCAAGGATCTTCTTCCCGAAGGGTGGTGAGAGGATGGCCACGAGATGCTCCACGAATGGGGATGAGGGGAGGGGAAACTATTTGATTTTCTACTCTAGAGGAGCTTCTTGGGCTTGGGACAAGCTCTCTCTAGAGCCTTGGAGGTGGTGAGAGGAAGAAAAGAAGAGATGGTTTGGAATGGTGGTGGGTTGGTTATTTTACAGTGGAGGAGAAAGAACAAATTTGCATCCGGGTCATTACTGACGTCTGTAAACATTGCTACAGATCCCTACAGTTGTCGCTGAAGATCCACCCTTAATTTCCTCTTGCTGGCACGAGCAGACCATTAGTGACAGCTGCAAGCGTCACTAAAGGCCCATGTCACTGAACTTCCACGCCTATCCTCCGCTTGCACCCTCTCCCCGTGCATCTCGCTCTGTTCAATTCACAAGCCCATTCTCCCCGTGCCGTGTTGCGTGTGCATGCAATGCACTACTGCTGCACGCGGTAGTGGTTGTGCATGGTGCGCTGCTGCTACATGCGGCTGCAGCTGTGCACAGTGTGCTACTGCTGGCCGACGTTGGGCGACCTGGATGGCACCACATGGTGACATCTGGGCCGTCCATTCTTCTTTCTTTTGTAGAGGGTGCCACGGTGCTTAGATCGAGATGATTCCCATGCTACCGGATTGCAATCGTTGCTCCGATTTCATTCGTACGGTCGGATTTTCCATCTGAAACCCGTATGGATGTCGCATTGCCTCCTGGCCATTGATCTTCCTCGAACTTTATATGATGCTATGGTTCTTCGATCTAGATGACTTCAGAGACATTAGACTCCGATCGTCATCCTAATCAAATCTGTATGATCCGATCATCCATCCGAGGCCTTGAAATAAGTCTTCTTCTCTCCTGACCATGAAAAGGATCAAATTAACCTAAAATATGTGCAACTACTCTAAATGCAAAATGATACATACTATGCAATATTTATAACATGAAATGCAAATCTAAGCCTAGGAACATACATGAATAGGCATTTTATCTTCAATAATTGTGTCTACATCATACCCCCATGCCTATCTTTTGCTAGTCCCTAGAAAAATTAAGCTACATGCTATATATAAAATCAAAATTATGATTAGATTGCTTAGGCCTAAGTTATTTATTAACAATAGAAAATTTTAACTAAGGTCCTAAACAATGAAAACTCAACACTACCCAGGTGCCTGCCAGAATGTAGAACGCCCAAGTCCTTGCCTTATTTGAAAAGGGAAGATACATTTTTTTTCTTCTTTCTTAATTTTTTTGTACTTTTGGAATTTGGGAGTTCTGGGATAACTTTTTACGACTACGCGACCCGCCCAAGACTCGAAAAGGATTCTAAGTGCTAAGCATCTAGTGAAGAGAGTGAAAGCTCACTAAGCGGCCACTAAAATAGACTTCGGGTTTCTACGACCCTAGGTGACCTTGCCTAGAGGTTTATCTTTTCGAACGGTAGCCTTCTCCCTACTTCTTTTATTTTTGGGGTCAACACATGGGTGAACCTAGTGTATATCTCCCCAATTTATTCTACTTCCCTGCTTCTTCCCTAGGTGTTTTGGGAATTATTGTGCATTTTTTTGTGAGCTAGGTTTTGGACAATCGGCCAATGTGCTGTTACCCACGACAACTTGACAGCCATACTCGTGCGGTGAAGTGTGGTTTTATTTTTTTTCTCCTTTTTCTATTCTTTTTTTTTTCTTTTTCTTTTTTCTTTCTCTGGCACTTTTTTTTTAAGTAGGTGGCTTCCCTGCTCTAAGATTTGCCTAAAGGCAATACAACGAAAATGGTCTTGTGGATGAGCTCTAGACAACTGGCCAATGACTTATTACCACCGACAACTTGCCAGCCATACCACCCTAGATAGTTCATTAGCTACCCAATTTTCGAAGAAACCGTCGAAAAGTGAGTCAGTGCAAAAAGTGTGTAGATGCTTAGACTTAAAACCCCTTCAAATCAGAGGGCAGGTTTATAAGTCACATACTTATCATCCCAATTTATTTACTAGATTAAAGATGAATTTGAATTGGCGAGGACTCGAGACTAAGTCCACATTCAAGTGGACACCCGGGATAATTAAGCCCGAAGACCTAAAGAGTTTAAGTGTTTAGGTCCTCTCGTATCATTTCCTAAAGTTAATAACTTCCAAATGCCTAAGTTCTCTTCTAATCTTCCTTTTTCATCTTTTTTCAAATTTTCAAATTTTTTTATAAGAAACTAAAAGAAATTCTACGGAGTTAATAAAATGATCTCAAGAATTGATTATCCACCCCCCAATGCCTAAATGATGTAATGTCCTTGTTGTAGAAACAAAGACAATAAATGGGCAGAATAAATAGAATATCACCTGAACATCGTAAAAAATCCAGTCAGCTCCGCAGAGAACGTGAAATATAAACACGTGCTACATTTAATGCCTTCAACTAAGCATAACATACATACAAGGAAGAAATTGAGAATTCACAAGTGTGGGCTAGAATCAAAATCAAAAGATTAATCCTCAGACCCACCAGCAGAAGATATCCACAGAAGTAGACTAGATTATGATGCAGACCCATGCCCCAGAGTCGAGTGGTTCTAAGGTTCTGGATGAAAATTACCTAGAACCTAAGATTATTTTGTTTGTAGGGCCGGACCTGTTGTTTGGTGGTGTGCAACCCAACACCAAAGTGTCGGACAACAAGTAAAGATAGTTCAATAGGTTTAGAAGTCCTCTTAACATTTAGCTCAAAAAAATAATCAGTTATTTCAAGCTTGGGTTGCACATGAAAGATATCATAAGGGTCCTGGTAGAAAGTAGGCGGTTTCAGATCCATAGGTACCCATAGATCCAAAATCAAAGTTCCCTCAGAATTAGCCTCCCAAATTTTTATTTCAACAATTCTATCCTCCAACATCAAGGTTTCTGGGACCTCCAGATCGTTGTACACCCCATCTAAAATACCCAACTCCAATAATTGTGGCTCAATTAATATTGACTTGGGTCTGGTGATCTCAAGAATATCATAATTCAGCTCTTTAGGGTGTGGTTGAACAATAGGACTACTGATTGAATCATCAGGATTCAGATCCTCCAACTTAGCCCCAATTGAGTCAGAATCTTCAATGGTTGGGCTATCAAATGGTTCATCATACTCCTCGAGCCCATTTCTCTCACTAAAATCATTTTCCTTAACTTCAAGTGAGACGTCACTTAGAGATTCCTCACCCTCAGAATAAAATAATTCATGACCCTCATTTATATATGTCTCAAAATCGATTGTCATTTCCTAGTTCAAAGAGACATTTTTCCTTGCTCCCTGGCTTGGGGATCTCGGGTGAATCAATCGGTTCATCCTCAATGGGTTGCTCTAGCCCAACCTGGTCATCCCTAGTTTCAGAAAATGTATCTCCCCCGACAAGCGCCTGAGCGATTTCTAACATTAGCTCTCTTGAAGGGGGTTCACCTTGAGAATCATCCCAAGATTTGACTAAGGCAACCATAAATTTCATCCTCAACCTTGATAATTTCTCAAGTAGAAACTCACCCAGGTCCCTATCCCAAACATTTTGGAGCAAATCCAATGGAGAACTATTAAGTTCATCAATCATTTTGATCACAGGCTCCAATGCTTCAGTGCATGGTGTTGGCTGAGCTTCTAAAGATTGTATAGTGTTCCTCAAATTAGCCAACACCATATCCTAGATTTGGTTCACCTGAACTGACTTGTTCAGTTCAGAGATGGGTGGGTTCGAGTTAAATCTAGGGGAGTCAAGATATCGAGGTTATAGGGTCCCCCCCTGATAGTAGGTTGTTTCAGGCTGTTTAAAGGATGGTGGTGACCTATATTCAGTGGAATACTGAGGAGGGTAGGTGTTATAATCATTATATCCTTCTTGATTGTAGATTGGGTTGGTTTGGTGATCAATGGATGAAGATTTATAATCATTGTAGCTCTAGGAAGGATAATAATCATAGTCTTGTTGTCCAAGGTTAGGTCGTGGACACTGAGGTTTGTATTCATATCCCCAATCAAAGTCATCCCGACTAGTGGATGGGTAATTACAAGTAAAGTCAGAATAGTAATCATCTTGGGGATAAGTGGTGGTAGGAGAGGATGGGAAATGCATGTAAGAAGTGGAAGGATACATGGTAGAATAGGAGGGAAAATAGAAGAGAGAAAGGTGTCCTGCAGTACAAGCAATCAACCCTGTCCTTAGGTGGGTTAGCCTAAATGATTCGGTCTACTTTTATCCGGTCAATCCAACCAGTTAGAAGGAGGGACATGGGAGAAGGTTCTTCCATTGGCTTAAGCCTCCGATTCCTAGTGTACCCCCCAGCCACGGTCATTTGACGCTACTCCCTTAGCTAGACAACAGATGGACTAGCAGAATTAGATTAATCGAAAAAAATCTTTGTCTGAGCCCCGAAGAGCGAATCAATCCTTAAGGCCAACGTCTACTCAATTTTAGTTAGGCTTGGGATGATTGTGCTTTTGGAATGTGATGGGCCCTTTACATGGGTTGTGCCCTTAATGATCAGTTAAAATGTATGTGCGTGCATAAGCAGGGTCTGCAAACAAGGTTATTTGATGATGTGTCATTTAAGGTTTAACCTTGTTTAGTAGCTTTTAGGGTTTAATTCTTAGGTTTGTTCAATCAAGGTTTTGTGGAACACTCCAAGTTTTGAAAGCACGGGTGATGATATGTTCTTTTGAAAATAAAAAATAATGTGGAGTGCCTGGTTCAGCCCTAAGAATCAACCCTAAGTGGCAAGCTACTTGATGGATCGCTTTTAGCTTAAGTGGTGCGGCCCAAACAATTCAATCAATTAGCCTATTGCACCACTTAGTTAAGGCACACAGAAATGTTTAACCTATTCAAATTTCTACTCATTTGTGTGTTGAGTTTAGTGTACTAGGTCCACAGGTTAGATCCCGGTTAAGTGGTAGAATCGACATGATTGTGTGCGTTAGGGTGCGAAGTTGTGGGTGTTAAGTGTGTGGCTTTTAAAAAATCCCACAAGAGGAGTTTTTTTTTTGTTTTTTATATATGTGTGGGTGATATTAGTGGAGGTGGCAAACAAACAACCAAATCTATCCTAGGGTTTATAAAAGGCACCTAAGTTCATTTGGGTTTGAGTTATTAGTGTTGTGGAATGAAAACTAGGGTGGGGGTGGTGGGGATAAACTTACAAAACTCTTTAACCGTACTTTACTTTGATCTATCCGCTTTGGCTCGCCTTGGAAGGGTACCTATAATCACAGAAAGAAATGAGCAAAGTGAGCTAAAAAGTTAAGGAAGAAAAGCACGAAAAAAGAAAACCAAAGAGCGTTGCCTCCCCAGCAATCGCACCAAAATGATGGAGGCACGCTTCGTGAATTAAAATTAGGTGTTTGGAGGACCCATTGTCGTAGCTTGCAAAGTACATCTATCAGATAAAATTTATAATCGAAACTCGAAAAGTGAGTCCCGAGTCGAACATGGGGAGGCGAACATTCGGTTTTATAAAAATCTACGCATCATTTTGATTTGATTTTGGTTGTTTTTATCTTTTCTAATTTTTTTGTATTTTTATCAAGCAAGAGATTAGGTCGATGAAAACTTTATCTACTTGCAAAAATATATGAGAGAGAGGGAGAAAGAGAGAGAGAAACAATCATCTATTCATGAAGAATTGTTTGTTACAACTACAAAAGCAAGAAAATCTACACTACGAAAGCATAAAAAGATAGAAAGAGGTGAGATAAATCTCCCTCGATGGTTGCTCGGAGGATGACTCTCTCTGACATCGCCTGGAGGAAGATGGTGAGGAGCGAGATGAAGGAGGACAGAGCCGGAGGACGAAGGATGGGGTAGGATGGTGTCGCGGCGAGGATCTTCTTCCCAAAGGGCGGTGAGAGGACGACCACGAGATGCTCCACGAATAGGGATGAGGGGAGGGAAAACTATTTGATTTTCTACTCTAGAGGAGTATCCCAGGCTTGGGACAAGCTCTCTCTGGAGTCGTGGAGGTGGTGAGAGGAAGAAAGGAAGAGATGGTTTGGAATGGTGGTCGGTAGGTCCTTTCATAGTGGAGTAAGAACAAATTTGCATCTGGGTCATCACTGATGTTCGTAAACGTCACTATAGATCCCTGCAGCTGTCGCTAATGATCCACCATTTAATTCCTCTTGCAAGCGTGCACAGACCATTAGTGACAGGTGTAAGCATCACTAAAGGCCCGCGTCGTTAAAGATCCACGCCTATCCTTCGTTGGCACCCGCTCCGCTGGCGAGTGCATCGAGCGCTGCGCGCTTCACGCACTCATGCTCCTCACGCCATGTCACCCCCGTGTGCGTTGGCATGCACTGCGTTGCCGCTGCTCGCGGCTGTGGCTGTGTGCGGTGCGCTGTTGCTGCGTGCGGTTGCGGCTATGCGTGGTGCGCTGCTGCTAGCCGACATTGGGCGGCCTGGATGGCTCCACGTGGCGCCATCTAGCCCGTCCATTCTTCTTTCTTTTGTAGAGGGTGCCACGGTGCTCAGATCGAGATGATTCTCACACTGTTGGACTGCGATCATCGCTCTAGATCCATTTGTATGGTCAGATTTTCCATCTGAAACTCATATGGATGTCGCATTTCCCCCTGGCCATTGATCTTCCTCGAACTTCGTTTGATGCTATGGTTCTCTGATCTAGACGATTTCGGAGGTGTTAGACTCCGATTGTTGTCCTAATCAAATCTATACGGTCCGATCATCCATCCGAGGCCCTAAAATAAGTCTTCTCCTGACCATAAAAAGGACCTAATTAACCAAAAATATCTACTACGCTAAAGGCAGAATGATGCATGCTATGCAATATTTATAACATGAAATGCAAATCTAAGCCTAGGAACATGAATGAATAGGCATTTTATCTTCAATAATTGTGTCTACATGATCAGCCACCTTGGATTGCCCAACATCTACAGGGCTGGCTGATTTGAACAGGCAAATGGTAGAAATGCAAGGGTCCATGCTGCAGCTTATGCAACAAATGAAGACATCCTTGGACAACTTGCAATCCAGGCTTATTGCCAATACCCGACAGCCCGGATCTCTACCATCCCAACCCGTACCCAACCCACGCAATGAGCAAAATTAGGGAAATAGAGCCCAAGGGTGCGAAAATCAAAGGGACCCAAATGCACATGCTTAGGTGGTTGAACAGGGTCCCTCCTCTTCTTCTGGATACATGATCATTCAAGGCCCTTCAATCTTCACTAACCCACCTCAAGACCTGAACCCATACACCTCTACAAACTCTATCACCATGAGAAGTGGAAAGCAAACCCAGGACCCTGAATTACCTTCTAGAAGCCAAAACCCTAGGGAGCTTGAGAGAGAAAAGGAGGAGATTGAAGAAGACAATAAGGCCCATGGACCATAAATTGAAGACACCACCCACATCCCATTCTGTGAAGCTTTATTGAAAACTAGGAAGAAGAAAACCTTAGAGAGCAAAGAGGAGCTCCAAAATTTATTCAATAGTGTAGAGATCAATATTCCACTCCTCGATGCTATTAAGCATATCCTGGCTTACGATATATTTTTGAAAGATTTATGTACCCAAAAGTGTCACCCAAGAGAACCCACTCTGAGGAAGGTGATTCTCTCTGAGCAGGCAAGTTCTGTTATCTTGCATCACCTTCCTCAAAAGAAGAAAGATCCAAGTGTCCCCTTTATTTCATGCGTCATTGGGGAGTTTACTTTTGATAGGGAACTATTGGATCTAGGTTCATCCATCAACCTAATCCCGACCTCTTTTTATGAGAGGCTTGGGTTAGGCGAACTTAAGCCATCCTTAGTAATGCTACAATTAGTAGACCATTCGGTCACCATACTGAAGGGCGTTATTGAGGATGTAATCGTCAAGGTCAAAGACTTCTATTTTCCCATAGATTTCCTGGTTCTTGACATGGATGTACCTAACAATTTGAGGAACACGCCCATCAATCTGGGGCACCCGTTCCTAGCTACCACTAAGGCCAACATAAATTGTGAGAGCGGTAGTATGGAAATTGCCTTTGACGATAGGAGGCTAACTATTGATATTTTCAAGGTGATAAAAGGATTTGAGGATTGTGGATTCATTGAGGAGCTCGAGGATCACGATTTTAATGTTGAGATTTGTATGATGATCAGTGTACTTGAGGACTCCACTAGCTTTAGCAAACCTAACCCACAACCCTCTGTGGTAGACCTGCCACATCCTGAAGAGGTTGTTGATTTTGTTCATTCCCAGCCTCTTCCTCTAGATTGTTGATATAGACACATCTATTTAGGTTAAAATGCCTATTCATGCATGTTCCTAGACTTAGATTTGCATTTCATGTTATAAATATTACATAGCATGCATCATTTTGCATTTAGAGAAGTTGTATATATTTTAGGTTAATTAGGTCCTTTTTATGGTCAAGAGAGAAGACTTATTTCACAGGCTCGGATGGATGATTGGAATGTACGGATCTAATTAAGATGACGATCGGAGTCTAACACCTCTGAAATTGTCTAGATCGAAGAATCGTAGCATCATACGAAGTCTGAGGAAGATCAATGGCCAGGGGGCAATGCGACATCCATATGGGTTTTGGATGAAAAATCTGACCATATGAATGGATCCAGAGCGACGATCGCAGTCTAGCAGCATGGGAATCATCTTGATCAGAGCACCATGGCACCCCCTACAAAAGAAAGAAGAATTGACGGCCTAGGCGGTGCCATGTGGCACTATCCAGGCCACCCAACGTCGGCCAGCAACAGCTCATGCGCATAGCTGCAGCAGCGCGTAGTGCACTGCTCATAGCCACAGCCGTAGCAATGCACCATGCACAGCGCAGCCACGCGTAGTAGCAGCGCAGCGCATGCTAGTGAGCGCATGCGCAAGGCATGGGGAACAAGGGCACTTGAAGCACTCACGCGCGATGCGTGTGCTAGCGGGTCAAGCGTAGATATTCAGCAACGTGTGCCTTTGGTGATGCTTGCAGCTATCACTAATGGTCTATGAGCACCAGTAGGAGGAATTGAAAGGCAGATCTTCAGTGACTATTATGACCGTCACTAAATGTCCTGTACACAAATTTGATTCTTTCCTCCACTATAAAAGGACCCCTACCCCTCCCATTTTTCTTCATCTCTTATGTTCTTCCTCTCACCACCTCCAAGGCTCTAGAGAGAGCTTGTCCCAAGCTCAGGATGCTCCTCTAGAGTAGAAAACCAAATAGTTTTCCCTCCCCTCTTCCCCATTAATGGAGCATCCCGTGGCTGTCCTCTCACCACCCTTCCGGAAGAAGATCCTCGCCACGACGCTACCCTACCCCATCCTTCGTCCTCTGGCTCCATCCTCCTTCGTCCTGCTCCTCACCACCTTCCTCCAGGTGACGTCAGAGTGAGTCATCATCCAAGCAACTATCGAGGGGGATTTCTCTCACCTCTTTCTATCATTTACACTTTCGTAGTGTAGATTTTCTGCTTTCATAGTCGTAATAAACAATTCTTGATAAATAGATGATTGTTTCTCTCTCTCTCTTATATTTTTGCAAGTAGATAAAGTTTTCATTGACCTAATCTCTTGCTTGTAAAAATACCAAAAAAATTAGAAAAGATAAAAACAAACAAAAAGAAATAAAAGTGAAGCACGGATTTCGTAAAACCAAACATTCGCCTCCCTGTGTTCGACTCGAGACTCACTTTTCAAGTTTCAGTTGTAAATTTTATTTAACCACATGTTTTGCAACTACGACAATGGGTTACTTGGAACCCTGATTTCAAACTCGCAAAACACTTGCGATCATTTTGGCACCATTGCTGGGGAGGCAACGCTCTTTGTTATTTTTTCCATGTTTTTTCTGCCTTACCTATCTTTTATCTTACCTTTTCTCTAATCTTACTATGATTGCAGGTACTCTTCTGAGGTGGGCCAAAGTGGTTAGATCTGAGAAAAGTGCGGATGAAGGTTCTGTAAGTGTCCCCTACACCACCCCCACCTTAGTTTTCATTCCATAACCTAATAACTCAAACCTAAATCAACTTAGGTGCTTTTTATAAATCCTAGGATAGATTTGGTTGTTTGTTTTCCACCTCCACTCACCTAGACATCCACATAAATAAAAAAATAAAAAAAGTGTTATCTGATTGTGGGATTTTCTGAAAGAGGCATAGCATAACACCCACAACTCTCGACTTAAGGTGCACCACTCCACTTAACCGGGATCTAACTTGTGGACCAGGTACACTTCAACTCAAAACACATAAGTGAGTAGAAATTTGATTAGGCTAAGACATTGTGTGCCTTAATCTATGGTGCGAATAGGCGAATTGATTGAGCTGTTTGGTCTGCACCACTCACTTTAAAGCTGATCCACCAAGTAGCTTGCCACTTAGGATTGATTTTTTGGACTGAATTAGGCACTCCACATTTTATTTTTGATTTTGAAAGGAATATATCTGCACCAGTGCTTTCAAAATTTGGAGTGTCCTATGAACCTTGATTGAATATACCTAAAGATTAAACCCTAAAAGCTACTAAACAAGGTTGAACCCTAAAAGACACATCATTAAATAACCTTGTTTGAAAACCTTGGTTGTGCATGTACACACATTTTAACTGATCATTAAGGGTGCAACACATCTAAAGGGCCCATCACATTCCTGAAGCACCATTGTCCCAAGCCTAACTAAAATTGATTAGACGTTGGCCTTAAGGATTGGTTCGCTTATCGGGATCCAGATTGAGATTGTTCATAATTAACCTGCTTATACTAGTCAATCTGATGTCTAGCTAGGGGAGTAGCGTCAAACGACCACGGTTGGGGGGTACACTAGAAACCGAAGGTGCAAGCCAAAGGAAGAAGTTTCTCCCCAGTCGCTCCTTCTAACTGGTTGGATTGCTTGGACATAAGTAGAGTAAATCGTCCATATTCTTAGGACGGATTCTGAGAGTCTATAGACCTTTAGGCTACCCAACCTAAGGATAGGCTTGTATTTTTGTATTGTAGGGCTCCTTCTTTCTCTTTTGATTTCCCTCCTTACTTCACTATGTACCCTTCCACATCTTACACACATTTCCAATCCTATCCTCCTACCACCACTTATCTCCAAGATGATTATTATTCCGACTTGACTTGTAATTACCCATCCACTGGTCGAGATAACTTTGATTGGGGATATGAATCCAGACCTCAATGTCTAGGACCTAACCTTGGACAACAAGACTATGATTGCTATCCTTTCCAAACCTACAATGATTATGGATCTCCATCCTTTGATGACCAAACCGACCCAATCTACAATCAGGAAGGATATAATGATTATAACACCAACCCTCCCCAGTATTCCACTGAATATGGGTTGCCACCATCCTTTGAACAAGCTAGAATGACCTACTTTCAGGGAGGGACCTAAGAACCTCGACATCTTGACTCCCCTCGATTTAACCCAAACCCATCCAAACCTAAATCGAACCAGCGGTTCAGGTGAACAGATCCAGGATAGGCTGTTGGCTAATTTGAGGAACACTATACAATCTTTAGAAGCTTAGCCAACACCATGCACTGAAGCACTGGAGCCTAAGATCAAAATGATTGATGAACTTAATAGTTATTTATTGGATTGGCTCCAAAGTGTTATGGATAGGGACCTGGGTGAGTTTTTTCTTGTGAAATTGTCAAGGTTGAGGATGAAATTTATGGTTTCCCTAGTCAAATCTTGGGATGATTCTCAAGATGAACCCCCTTCAGGAGAGCCAATGTTTGAACCCGCTCAGGTGCTGTCGGGGGGGATACATATTCTGAGATTGGAGATGCCCAGGTTGAGCTAGAGTAACCCTTTAAGGATGAATCTAGTTTCTCACCTGAGATTCTAGAACCAGGGAATGACAAAAAATATGTCTCCACGGATCATGAAATGACATATGATTTTGAGACATAAATAAATGAGGATCATGGATTCTTTGACTCTGAGGGTGAAGAATCTTTTGGTGAAGTCTCACTTGAACTTCAGGAAGAGGATTTTAGTGAGACAAATGGGCTTGAGGAATCTGACGAACTAGTTGATAGCCTAATTATTGAAGATTTGGATTCGATTGGGGCTAACTTGGAGGATTCGAATCCTCATTTACTAAAAGATTCAATCAATAGCCCCATTCCTCATCTGCACCTCGAAGAGCTAACTTTTGAGATCATTGTGCCCAAGTCAATCTTGATTCAGCCACGATTACTGGATTTGGGAGAATCATATTGGGTGAATGATATGCTAGAGGTCCTGGAGCCTGAGTTCCTGATGTTGGAGGATAGAATTGTTGAAATAAAAATTTGGGAGGCTAATTCTAAGGGAAGTTCGATTTTGGATCTAAGGGTACCTATTGACCTGAAACCACCTACTTTCTACCAAGACCCTTATGATATCTTTCATGTGCAACCTAAGCTCAAAATAACTAATTATTTTTCTGAGCTAGATGTTAAGTTGACAACCGCACCTATTGAACCATCTTTACTCGTTGTCCGACACTTTGGTCTTGAGTTGCACACCACTAAACCGCAGACCCAACCCTGCAAACACAACAACCTTCAGTTCTGGGTGATTTTCATCCAGATCCTGAGAACCACTCGACCTTGGGGCATGGGTCAGCATCATAATCTGGTCCACATCTGTGGACATCTTCTGTTGGTAAGTCTGAGAATCAATATTTTTATTTTGATTCCAACCCGCACTTGTTTTTATGCCTAGCTGAAGGCATTAAATTTAGCACGTGTTTATATTTCATGTTCTCTGCGGAGCTGACCAGATTCCTCACGATGTTCAAGTGATATTCTATTTACTTCGACCTTTCCATGTCTTTATTTTTACAATGAGGACATTGCAACATGTAGGCATGGGGGGGTGGATGTTTAGCCCATATTTGTGGGCTATTTAAGTATTTAAGTGCCTAGACATTAAGTTAATTCTAACATTTATTTAGAACAAATTAGGATGTAAATAGATTAATTCATATATCTAATTTAATTACATAACTCATGCATTGCATTCATATCTAAATGCATTTAGAATTAACTTAGAATTGCATTCATTTAATTAGTTAACCAATTAGGTGCATTGCATGCATTAATTTAAGTTAACATAAAAGTTGAGAGTTTGTATATAAATAACCATAATATTTTATCATTATTTTTATTCTTCTTCTTTTAGCAACCGCTCCAACACCACCAGCTGCCGCACTAAAACCTGCATTCAAGTACGAGCGGAGAATGTGGATCTGCTCCCGCCTCTCCATTCAAATCCATGCAGGTGGCTACAAAAGGAGGGAGGCTGCCTTGTACGGGAGGCCACCATCCCTGACCCACCACTTTGCAGAGAGTTGATCTCTCAACCATTCCACCATCACCAACCTCAACCATGGCGACGAGCCTCCACCACTGTGGGCGTGTGGTGTGACATGCCACACCGCCATTTGGAGCTCGTTTGCATTACCGTGAGCACCTCAGCGTGCACCACCCTCGCCGTCGTCAACAACAACCACCACTGCAGCCACTACAACTTCACGTCCCCGTTAGTTAAGATGTCTGAAACTCCTACAGCACCACTGATGAGAACCTCATCATGAGCCATAACTAGCTCATTTTGACCTAATACAAAGGATAAAAGCTCCTACATAACTCAAGGGAAGGCTTAACTCAGAGAATTCTAAGTTTGAGAAGAAAACAAGTCATAAGGGGTAAAAATGCAATTTTACCAGTATAATCTGCATACAGGTCCAAACATAGGTCAAACAAACCAAATAAGAAGGAAAGTGGGATGATCTGATAAGAGCTACAGCAATTCCAAGGAACTAAATGATAATCTGTAACCTTAAAACAAACCCACTTCAATTTGCGAGGTTCGAGGCAAAGTAAAAATAGAATAAACCCTCTAAAATTCATATAAAAATAATCTCTAGGGCATAGAACCTTCAATTTGGCCTTTGGAACCCTTTTTGACCTACACTAAGAACCATGCCCAATTAATAACTTAATTTGGGTTTTTGCGTAAATTGACCGGTCAAACAAGGTTTAATCTAGAAATAAAATTCACCATCATAATCCTTAGGTCCCAATTAGTCATGTATAAAAACTTGAGCCTAAGAGGAAACCTTCTTGACCAACTTTACACTTTGGTCCTCATTTATTTACTTTTTGGCCCTCAACTTTTGAACCCTCACATTTCTGCCCCTAACTCTCCTTCGTTCATTGCATTCAGGTCCCTCTTGCCAAAACCTGACCAGCACCATGCTCCGGCGACCTTGCGTGGAGCATGGTGCCGCGCAGGGTAAGGTGGAGGGTCTGGTAAGACAACCGGGGGTGCCCTGCGTCGTCAGCCGTCGCAGGAACACCCCCCTGGTCACTACAACCCACCATACCGGCCGTGCGAACGCACGGACGGTATGGGTCTCCATCTCCGGCGTCCTCCGGCGAGGGAGACACGTCGTCTCCCTCCGCCCTCCTCTCTGATTCCGCCTCTATAAATACCCCCGTCGCTCCGCCGTTCTGAGCAGCTCGGTCCTGACGGAGAAAGACCCCCACTTCCTCTCTTCCCACTCCGACAGGAAGCCCTCTAGCTCCGGCGGCCTCTCCCCTTCCTCCTCGTCGCTCTGCCGCACTACCAGCTGCAGGGTTGCCCTCCCTCGCTCTTCCCACGCCACGCCGCACCCAGCTGGCGCCTCTCCGGCCCTCTCCTCACCGCCGCCCCTTCCCCCGGGCATCTTCTTCTCCGGCGACAGTCGATACGACTGCCGCCTTGCTCCAGCCCCTTTCGTCTCCGTAGCTAGGTCAGAACTTCTCCCCATCTCCCCCTCTTTCTTTTCCTCACTGTCTTTCATCTGATTAAACCCTCGACCGCTCCTGTCCACCGTCACCCCCTTCGTCTCCGGCCAAACTCTGGCGAGACGCCCCCGCCGCTCCACAGCCCCATACGCCTCGTCGAACCTCACAGAACCTCCGCCTCCTCACCCTGATCAACCTCCGCCCTTCCATTTCCCACCACTCGCCCTCTGCCAGACCCCCCACCACCTTCGCCGTGCCACGACGAGGGTTCTCCGCGTATCTGATTAGGCCGAGAGGCCGTTCCTCTGTGGACAGGTATCTCGACCGCCGTCGCCATTGCTGCGTGGTAGGAGCACCTTCAACCTGCAGCTCCAGGTGCGATTCGCCCAGGTGCGACTCCCAGGCTGCGCGGGGCATCTCCGCGAAGCATCCCAGACTTGCAGCTAGGGCAAAGGCCTCGTGTGCAACCGCGAACTCCTACAGCTTCCTCAGCTGCGGGAGCCCAATTGGGGTGGGACATTTAGTCCCACCTTGTAACTTTCCAGAGGAGCGCGCCCGCATAAAGGCAAAAAGTGCCTTATGTTCGTTGCCTCCTGAGCACGGGGTGAGGTCCCTCTCACTTACCCGCTCGACCCGGCCTCGTCCGCGACCACGCCCCGCGGACCTGGCCCGACCCGACTAAGCCCGACCTGGACTCCTCGCCCACCACGCACGCTGGTGGGCCTGGACCCTGGGACGACCCGTACCCGAATACCCGGCAGCTCTGGGAGAGCTTTCCTAAGAGCGGCTTCCGTGAGAGAGAAACGCGGGGGAGAGGGTAGAATTAGGTTTTGCCCCCTCTCTGATCAAGCTGTGCAAGTGTGCAGGCAGAGAAGAAGAAGAAAGACGCCCGCTGAACAGCGAAGAAGGCCGACGAAAAGCTGAAGGAAGGAGGAGCACCGAGCGGCACTGTAGCATTGGCGGTTTAAGTCGTCTGATTGGAAAATCAGACGACGTCCTGAAGGCAAAGAAGGAGAAGGAAGGCGAGGCAGAGGAGAACACAGAGAGGCCAAGGGAAGACTCTGCAGAAGAAGAAGAGCACGAGAAGAAGATCTGAAGAAAGGAAAAGAAGAAAGAAAGAAGAAGAAGAAGAAGAACAGGACCGCAAGGGAGAAGAAAAACAAAGAGACGAGCAGAAACAAGAACTGAAAGAAGAAGAAGAACATCACTACTGCTGCAGATAAAGAAGAAGAGCAAAGGAAGAAAGCAGAAGAGCCAAGCAGAAGAGGAGAGGATAAGCAAAGAGAAAAGAAGAGAAGAAGAAAGAAGCCAACAAATTCTCTCTCTCTCTTTCTTTATTTTTGTAAAAGAAACTTGTACCCCTAGAATACAACTTGCTCCCTGAGTTTGACCTCGGGAACTCTTTATTTTCCGAGTAAAAAATTATATATTAGCAAATGATGGCAATAACTATTTATACTACAACGACTTAAGAAAAGCTAGTTGCTGCCACTGTTTCGCCAGTTGGCGCCGTTGCCGGGGAGCAACGGCTATTCTAGAGATAATCAAATTCCTGTTTTTACATTGCTAACAATCTCTCCTTTGTTGTGCAGAAGAAAATACAAGTAAATCGAGAAGACAAGCAACCGCACGACAACCACTCCAAGGACAGGTAAAATTATATCCTCTCAATCCCTAAACTCTAAAGAGGAAGAAAAGAAAAGAACAAGCAATATAGGTCTAACTTGTCTTCTATACTCAGTAAACCATCAAAAGTTGCATGTTTTCAACCCATTATTACTGCACACTATTAAGGGTATTTAAGGGCTAACACATTCTTGCTTGAGCCCTAATTACCCAACAAAGAGCTAACTGGACCAAGTAGAGCCAACCTAGGATCCAACGCTAGGGATTTAGAGACACACTCCTTAAGCAAGAATTGAGAAAACCAAATGAAGTGTGCCCAAGCCCTTGTCTGAAAATACCTATTCAAAGAAAACCTAAAACAATTGACTCTCTAAAACACTTGAACCCTAAAAGACAAGACCCAAAAACTCTCAAAGGAAACAAGAGGTAAAGTTGCCCCCTTGGGTCAACCAACCTTAAATTAGGTCACTCTTTGCACTCAAAGAACTAAAGTTCAAGTGTAACTTTAAGCACCCTAATCTTAACCTAAAATTGGTAGACTTAAGAGGTCAAGATCCCCATTCTGGTCTACCTGGAACCGCAGTGACAAGAGAGGTCGGGTGGGGGAAACCCTGTAACCCGTGGGGACGCTCTACCGTGTAGGGGTCTTTGCGGGACTCTCCCTCTCTGGCTGCCCAGGTAATTCTCAGGTGGACGATCTTTCTGATCAAGGGGTCCATCTGCCCCGCACCTCTATAGTCACCCAACACATTTTTGGGTGTCTTGATTGGGTCCAGCAACTTCTAAACTCATCTCTTCCAACAGTGCATGTACGGTAGGAGGTCCTTAAGACCACCCTTAAGACCTCCTTTAGAAATTCACTCTCGTCAAGGCCAAGCCTCGACGCCCGTGTTTGTGCAGCAACCCCCTCACATTATTCTCTCTTCTGATTCAGAACCAAGTTCTTCTTCTTCCCCCATCATGGCTCAGCCAGTTGAGGAAGAAAACAATCTGGAGCACCAGCTCCAGCGACTCAATGACCTCTTCCAAAACTTCGTGCACCTACCACAGCGTCCTATGATGCGGGACCACTACAATCCTGCTGCGGTGGCTATTGAGCCTCGAGTCAGAATCCCGACTGGAGGACCTGATTCCGAATTGAAACCCAACATGATTCATGCTATACCTAAATTCCATGGGCTTAATTCCGAAGATCCCTTCCAGCACATCAAACAGCTAAAGCATCTGGCCCAAACTTTTGGGTCAGATGCGCAAAATCGGGATATTCTTCTCATGAAGATGTTCTCCTTTTCTCTTATGGACAAGGCCGCCCATTGGTATCAAACTCAGACCCGGCCGATCAACACTTGGGAAGAACTTCAATCCGAGTTTTTGAAGAAGTTTTTTCCCGTTGGTCGGACCAATGCCTTGCGCCATCAGATTACGCACTTCACTCAACAATCAGGAGAACCTCTCCATGAGGCATGGGATCATTTCCAGGATCTCATGAGAAAGTGCCCCCATCACGGAGTTCCTAAATGGGAACAAGTCCA
This sequence comes from Thalassia testudinum, assembly GCA_037157565.1. Classification (NCBI taxonomy): domain Eukaryota; kingdom Viridiplantae; phylum Streptophyta; class Magnoliopsida; order Alismatales; family Hydrocharitaceae; genus Thalassia; species Thalassia testudinum. Next base: position 84,387,978 of record JAZHRO010000056.1, on the reverse strand, counting down.
GTCTTTTTACCAGGGACTCCGTGAGGACATCCGTCTTTTCGTCAATGCAACCTACGGAGGAAATATCATGGGTCAGCATGAAGACACCGTGTGGGAGATTCTCGAAAACATGTGCGAGAACTCCATCAACAATGACTCCATGGGATTATTCGACAGGACGAATACCCGCGCATCGACGAATCTTAGGGGAGCACATGAGACGTAGGGCCTGTCCGCATCAGTCGACCTGGAAGTAATGGCCAGTCGATTGGACAAGGTCTCAATTATCGAAAAGAAGGTGGACGAGCTGACTCAGCATTTGCAGCGAGCCACCTCTGCGCATAACCCTTTCGCATAGCCTCCTTCCACAAGGGAAACTGTGCAAAACATTCTCCATCGACCTTCTCCTAGGATGGACCCATCATCCGAATCTTTGCCCGGTGGTCCTTCCGATTCCTTCTACACCTACCAGGGGAATTCCATTCCCTCTTTCTCTGACTCTCTGGAGGTTCCTCAGACTTGCGAGGACCTCCACGCTATCCAGAACGACCCATTCTCCAACACCTATAACCCTGGATGGCGAAACCATCCTAACTTTCAATGGGCGGGAAATTCCCAAACCCAAAGATCATCCTTCCAACCCTGCCCACAACCTCCTCGTCCTTACCAGCCGCCTCAGCCTCGGCCCAACCCTACTTACCCATCTGGGCCGAATCAGGATCAAATGTCCCTTATCCTTCAGACGCTGGCTGACATTCAAAGAACGAATGCGGCTATCCAAAAACAACACAAGGACGAACTTACAGAGGTCCGTAACCAATTGACCCAGTTGGCAAACTCTCTCCAGCCGGGTACTCTTCCCTCCCAACCTCTGCCTAATCCTAATAACGTGCAACCCAGCGGCGCGTTATGAACCCAAACCCGGGCCATGCCCATATGATTTATCAGGCCCCCTCTGTTCCTTCACCTGACGGGATAGAGGCCTCCACTTCTTTTGCAGGTTACCAGCAGCAAGCTATCTTACCCAATCCCAACCAAAACCAGGCAGGACTTAATTCCGTAACAACCCGTAGTGGTAAGGAAACCCAAGACCCACCTCATCCGAACCACTCCAAGCCGGGTATTGATCCCAAGCCAAGGACAGTAATCCAGGACATCCCCACCCCTGTCCTGGATCCACAACCTGGACCTATCCTAGAAGAACCACCTAAGGTCCCGTTTCCCGAGGCCTTAACCAAGGGAAAAAAGACTACCAAACCTGTGGCCCCTGAGGAGGACCTGGTCAAGCTCTTTGAGCAAGTCCACATAAACATCCCCTTGATGGATGCAATCCGCCACGTACCAGCTTACGCACAATTTCTAAAGAATATATGTACACCCCAGCGTAAGCCACGAACCAAGGGAGGAAGCCTAATTGTTCTGTCAGAGCAAGCCAGCTCTATAATCCTCAGTAGACTCCCACCCAAGGCAAAAGATCCTGGTACTCCCCTGATTTCCTGCAAGATAGGTGGTACCCAATTTGATAGAGCATTGCTAGACTTGGGTGCATCCATAAACCTGATACCCACATCCTTACTTTACCATCTAGAAGAATCTGAGCTAAAACCAACTGAGGTGGCATTACAATTAGCAGATCGATCTATAAAGTCACCAAAAGGGATTCTCGAGGATGTTATCGTAAGAGTGCAGGATTTCTATTTCCCAGTGGACTTTATAGTCTTAGATATGGACGCACCTGAGAACCCTAGGGATACACCAATCATTCTAGGGAGACCTTTCTTGGCTACTGCTAGAGCCAACATCAGCTGTGAGGAGGGCCAAATAGAGCTTAAGTTTGGAGATCAAACCCTAAAAATTGATATATTTAAGGCCCAACAAGGAATTAATTACGGTGTCATCGAACAAATTTGTGACGTCAGGACTTTGGTTGATGAATCACACTTCCAGAATGACTCGATTGTGCCTCATCAACCACAGAAGGATCTTGACCCGCAAACAGAGGAGTCGAATCCAGACATACACAACCCAATAACTCCCACCCTTGAACCTCACATCTACATTGAACCACCCGCTGCTGCTGAAAACCCCATCCTCGAGTTAAAGCCTCTTCCTGCTCACTTGAAATACATCTTTTTGGGTTCCGATCAGACCCTTCCTGTGATTATCAATTCCAACCTCAATCCCGAACAGGAATCCCGTCTGATTACTGTTCTCCAGCAACATCGCAGAGCCATCGGGTGGACTCTCGATGATTTGACTGGAATAAGTCCCTCCTATTGTACTCATCATATCTATTCAGAAGAGGGCACACGACCTTCTCGTGAAATGCAGAGATGCTTAAACCCCAATCTGCAGGAGGTCGTGAAAAAGGAGATCATCAAGTGGTTAGATGCTGGAATTATCTACCCGATCTCCGATAGTCGTTGGGTGAGCCCAATTCAGGTCGTGCCCAAGAAGGCAGGACTCACCACTATAACGACTGAGACCGGAGAAATCATTCCTACCCGACTAGCCAACTCGTGGAGAGTCAGTATAGATTACCGCCGACTCAATTCGTCCACGAAGAAGGATCATTTCCCACTACCCTTCATTGATCAAATTCTCAAAAAACTTGCGGGAAATAGGTTCTTCTGCTTTCTTGACGGGTACTCCAGTTATAACCAGGTGGCAATCCATCCTGAGGACCAAGAAAAGACCACGTTCACCTGCCCCTTCGGAACATACGCTTTCCGAAGGATGCCTTTCGGTCTTTGCAATGCACCCGCTACTTTTCAGCGATGCATGCTTGCCATATTCTTAGATATGGTAGGTGATTATCTGGAAGTCTTCATGGATGACTTTTCAGTTTTCGGAGCATCATTCGACGATTGCCTCCAACACTTGGTCCAGATACTCAGGCGGTGCATCGATGTGAATTTGGTTCTTTCCTGGGAAAACAGCCATTTCATGGTGCCTAAGGGAATTGTCCTGGGACACTCAATTTCGGAAAAAGGCATCTAGGTGGATCGAGCTAAGGTTGATATGATTTCTCACCTTCCTATGCCTAGCTCGATCAAGGACATCCGATCTTTTTTGGGGCATGTCGGTTTTTATCGACGATTTATCCCTGATTTTTCAAAAATCGCGCGCCCCCTGACCACTCTTCTCTCCAAGGATGTACCTTTCGAAATTTCCAAGGAATGCACTCAAGCATTTGAAATCCTGCGTGACCGAGTCACCCAAGCCCCGATCCTACAGTCCCCTGATTGGTCTCAACCCTTTGAGATCATGTGCGATGCATCCGACTTCGCTGTAGGAGCGGTTTTGGGGCAGAAAATTGACGGGAAACCTGTGGTCATTTACTACGCCAGCAAAACACTCGATGAGGCTCAGCGTAACTGTACGGTTATTGAGAAAGAGCTGCTAGCTGTAGTATTTTCCCTAGAAAAATTCAGATCGTACCTTCTGGGTTCCCGTGTCATCATATACTCGGATCACACAGCTGTGAGGCATCTCCTTGCAAAGAAGGATGCGAAACCTCGATTAATCCGATGGATCTTGCTGTTGCAAGAATTTGACCTTGAGATTCGCGACAAAGCAGGAAAGCAAAATGTGGTAGCTGATCACTTGTCCCGTCTTCCTTCTGAATTAATTGACCCTTTCGGACCCATCGTTGAGCATTTTCCCGATGAGCACCTGCTGACTATCAGTACTAGCCTTCCATGGTTTGCTAATGTAGTAAATTACTTGGCATCTCATCAGATCCCGTCCGGTTGGCCGAAGGCCAAGAAGGACAAATTACGCTCCGATGCCAAGTATTACATTTGGGAAGACCCATACCTCTTCCGCATAGGTGCTGATCAGATCATTCGGAGATGTGTCCCGGAAGAGGAAATCAGCAATGTCCTCTCTTTCTGCCATGACCAGGCATGCGGTGGCCATTTCGCCGGGAATAAAACCGCATCAAAAGTCCTCCAGTGCGGCTTTTACTGGCCCACATTGTTCAAAGACGTGTACAGTCACTGCAAGGCATGCAGTCGTTGCCAGACTTTGGGCAACATGGGCCATCGCGACATGATGCCTATGCAACCGATTCTAGTATGCGAAATCTTTGATGTTTGGGGGATTGATTTTATGGGCCCCTTTCCTGTTTCGGATGGTTTCAAATACATTCTGTTGGCTGTGGACTACGTGTCCAAATGGATCGAAGCCATACCGACCCGAACCTGTGATTGCAAAGTCGTTCTTAAATTCATTCATCAAAACATTTTCTCAAGATTCGGGATTCCTCGTGCAATAATCTCTGATGGGGGGACCCATTTCACAAATGCTCAGTTTAGGTCACTGATGACCAAATACGGGGTGTCTCACCGAATCTCTACTCCTTATCACCCCCAAACTAATGGTCTAGCTGAGCTGTCTAATCGGGAGATCAAGAAAATTCTGCAAGTCACTGTTCGGCCTGACAGGAAGGACTGGTCGTCCCGACTTCCGGAAGCATTGTGGGCCTATAGGACCGCCCACAAAACCCAATTAGGCATGTCTCCCTTTAAACTGGTGTACGAAAAGGCGTGTCACCTTCCTGTCGAACTAGAACATAAAGCCTATTGGGCAGTACGGAACTGTAATCTAGATCTTTCCAAGGCTGGAACCCACAGAAAACTCCAAATCAGCGAGATCGATGAATTACGCTTAGACGCGTATGAGAACTCGCGAATCTACAAGGAGCGGGTTAAATCCTTCCATGACAAGCATATCTCAAGAAAGATCTTTCATCCTGGTCAAAAGGTCATACTCTTTGATGCCCGACTAAAACTCTTCCCAGGAAAACTGAGATCCAAGTGGGTCAGACCATATTTGGTCCGACAGGTTTTTGGAAATGGAGCAATCGTAATCAGTCCACTCAGCCACGATTCTGAACCTTTCATCGTGAACGGTCAGAGACTCAAGCCATTCATTGATGTGACTTCTACTGATTTGGCTGAAGCATCTTATATCCTCCATTCCCCTTGAGCTTATTGCGCCCAGCCGATGGCGTAAAACTCAGCGCTTAACGGGAGGCAACCCGTCAATTTCCTAAAAATCCAAAACCTTTTTCTGACACCTTTTTGCACTTAAGGTTCACCCTTGAAGACAACCGACCCCACCTCAGATGCTTGCATCTGGGATTAGAAATCGTCCGCAAAATTCAACTCGACCCATTCACTCATCCAAATTTCTGTCTTAAGGAATGAACTAAGTTAAATAAAAACCCCCTAGGTTACAATGAGGACATTGCAAATCTTAGGCATGGGGGGGTATGAAAGTGCAAAACTTGTAAAAAAAAAAAAGGGTTTCAAAAAAAAAAAAAAAAAAAAAAAAATAATAATAATAATAATTTTTTTTCACATATGCCAAAAACACCATAAAAATTAAAAAATTTTCGAAAAAGAATAAGAGGAAAAAAGGAGAAGGAAATTTTGTGAAGGATGAGAAAAGAAACAAAATGAAAAAGGAGCACAAAAAGATTAAAGAAAAAGTGATAGTCATTAGTAAGGAACTAAGGAATTAAACTAAGTTCTAGACCTCATTCAAGAAAATAACTGAAAAGTGCATAATGAGATTAGTAAGAACGCAAACCTTAGGCATTCTTGAATAGACTCTTAGTACCCATTAAGATCTGGACACTCCTCAAGAGGTTGAGGAAAATGAAAAGCTGAAGTATTAGGTCTAAGGCTTAGGGAGTATTTGGCCTCATTAACTAATTTTTGGTTTACGGGACTTAGTAACCTAAGCACCCTAACCTCACACACAGCCTGGTTCAGTAAGCGTAAAAATCAAAATCACGCAGAAGCGTTGCAAAATTCTGAAAAGTACACCTAGAGTAGGAGCGGCCGACCAACACAAGTTGATTTGGACGAGTTCCCAGCGCGGAGAGGCGGGAAATCCCCTCGAAGATGCGTAACAAAATATCATCTCCTCGGTGCTTGTCTCTTAGGATATTCACATATCCTACTGGGGGCATGTAAGCAATCTGCTGATTCAGATTCCATGGATGGCATTATCTCGAAGTGTCAATTGCCAGGGTCTGGATTCGGCCACGGAACACCATGGATGGCATTATCTCGAAATCTCAATAGCCAGGGTTCCGGGGGTTGCCATGGGCGGCGCTATTTAAAAGCATCGACTGCCAGGAAACCTTGAGGATTGATGATGGGAGCAAGGAATCTGATACAGACCGTGTTGAAAAGCCAATCCCAAGCTAGAATTAAAAAGAAAAAGAGAGAAAACTCTCCAAACAGAAAAATTTTCTATCTCTTTCTCTTACAAAACGCACTGCGAAACTGAGACAGGGCTAAAATCATTTCAAGCACGGGTGCTTTAACCACAAAGTCCAATAAACCTTAGGTTAGTTCTTGTGGGCCTTAAAAACCTTTGCTAAGGACTGAGGCCAAGGCTAGATAGATTTGGATCTTGATTGGTACTAGAGTACCTTTTAGGCCTATGGTCAGCATTCTAACCTAATCTAAGCTCAAATGAAAAAGCACTTATCTGAAGCTATTAAGAACTTCATGGTCTAGAACAAGGGTTGAAACCTTAAGTTTTTGCTAAGGGACTAGCAAAAGCTAGGCATGGGGGTATGATGAGAACCTCATCATGAGCCATAACTAGCTCATTTTGACCTAATACAAAGGATAAAAGCTCCTACATAACTCAAGGGAAGGCTTAACTCAGAGAATTCTGAGTTTGAGAAGAAAACAAGTCATAAGGGGTAAAAATGTAATTTTACCAGTATAATCTGCATACAGGTCCAAACATAGGTCAAACAAACCAAATAAGAAGGAAAGTGGGATGATCTGATAAGGGCTACAGCAATTCCAAGGAACTAAATGATAATCTGTAACCTTAAAACAAACCCACTTCAATTCGTGAGGTTCGAGGCAAAGTAAAAATAGAATAAACCCTCTAAAATTCATAGAAAAATAATTTCTAGGGCTTAGAACCTTCAATTTGGCCTTTGGAACCCTTTTTGACCTACATTAAGAACCATGCCCAATTAATAACTTAATTTGGGTTTTTGCGTAAATTGACTGGTCAAACAAGGTTTAATCTAGAAATAAAATTCACCATCATAATCCTTAGGTCCCAATTAGTCATGTATAAAAACTTGAGCCTAAGAGGAAACCTTCTTGACCAACTTTACACTTTGGTCCTCATTTATTTACTTTTTGGCCCTCAACTTTTGAACCCTCACATTTCTGCCCCTAACTCTCCTTCGTTCTTTGCATTCAGGTCCCTCCTGCCAAAACCTGACCAGCACCATGCTCCGGCGACCTTGCGCAGAGCATGGCGCCGCGCAGGGTAAGGTGGAGGGTCTGGTAAGACAATCGGGGGTGCCCTGCGTCGTCAGCCGTCGTAGGAACACCCCCCTGGTCGCTGCAACCCACCATACCAGCCGTGCGAACGCACGGACGGTATGGGTCTCCATCTCTGGCATCCTCCGGCAAGGGAGACACGTCGTCTCCCTCCGCCCTCCTCTCTGATTCCGCCTCTATAAATACCCCCGTCACTCCGCCGTTCTGAGCAGCTTGGTCCTGACGGAGAAAGACCCCCACTTCCTCTCTTCCCACTCCGACAGGAAGCCCTCCAGCTCCGGTGGCCTCTCCCCTTCCTCCTCGTCGCTCTGCCGCACTACCAGTTGCAGGGTTGCCCTCCCTCGCTCTTCCTGCGCCACGCCACACCCAGCTGGCGCCTCTCCGGCCCTCTCCTCTCCGCCGCCCCTTCCCCCGGGCATCTTCTTCTCCGGCGACAGTCGATACGAATGCCGCCTTGCTCCAGCCCCTTTCGTCTCCGTAGCTAGGTCAGAACTTCCCCCCATCTCCCCCTCTTTCTTTTCCTCACTGTCTTTTATCTGATTAAACCCTCGACCGCTCCTGTCCACCGTCACCCCCTTCGTCTCCGGCCAAACTCCGGCGAGATGCCCCCGCCGCTCCACAGCCCCATACGCCTCGTCGACCCTCACAGAACCTCCGCCTCCTCACCCTGATCAACCTCCGCCCTTCCATTTCCCACCACTCGCCCTCTGCCAGGCCCCCCACCACCTTCGCCGTGCCACGGCGAAGGTTCTCCGCGTATCTGATTAGGTCGAGAGGCCGTTCCTCTGTGGACAGGTATCTCGACCGCCGTCGCCATTGCTGCATGGAAGGAGCACCTTCAACCTGCAGCTCCAGGTGCGATTCGCCCAGGTGCGACTCCCAGGCTGCGCGGGGCATCTCCGCGAAGCGTCCCAGACTTGCAGCTGGGGCAAAGGCCTCGTGTGCAACCGCGAACTCTTGCAGCTTCCTCAGCTGCGGGCGCCCAATTGGGGTGGGACATTTAGTCCCACCTCGTAACTTTCCAGAGGAGTGCACCCGCATAAAGGCAAAAAGTGCTTATGTTCGTTGCCTCCTGAGCACGGGGTGAGGTCCCTCTCACTTACCCGCTCGACCCAGCCTCGTCCGCGACCACGCCCCGCGGACCTGGCCCGACCTGACTAAGCCCAACCTGCACTCCTCGCCCACCACGCACGCCGGTGGGCCTGGACCCGGGGACGACACGTACCCGAATACCCGGCAGCTCTGGGAGAGCTTTCCTAAGAGCGGCTTCCGTGAGAGAGAAACGCGGGGGAGAGGGAAGAATTAGGTTTTGCCCCCTCTCTGATCAAGCTGTGCAAGTGTGCAGGAAGAGAAGAAGAAAGACGCCCGCTGAACAGAGAAGAAGGCCGACGAAAAGCTGAAGGAAGGAGGAGCACCAAGCGGCACTGTAGCAGTGGCGGTTTAAGTCGTCTGATTGGAAAATCAGACGACGTCCTGAAGGCAAAGAAGGAGAAGGAAGGCGAGGCAGAGGAGAACACAGAGAGGCCAAGGGAAGACTCTGCAAAAGAAGAAGAGCACGAGAAGAAGATCTGAAGAAAGGAAAAGAAGAAAGAAAGAAGAAGAAGAAGAAGAACAGGACCGCAAGGGAGAAGAAAAAGAAAGAGACGAGCAGAAACAAGAACTAAAAGAAGAAGAAGAACATCACTACTGCTGCAGATAAAGAATAAGAGCAAAGGAAGAAAGCAGAAGAGCCAAGCAGAAGAGGAGAGGATAAGCAAAGAGAAAAGAAGAGAAGAAGAAAGAAGCCAACAAATTCTCTCTCTCTCTTTCTTTATTTTTGTAAAAGAAACTTGTACCCCTAGAATACAACTTGCTCCCTGAGTTCGACCTCGGGAACTCTTTATTTTCCGAGTAAAAAATTATATATTAGCAAATGATGGCAATAACTATTTGTACTACAACGACTTAAGAAAAGCTAGTTGCTGCCACCGTTTCTCCAACCACCACCATCTTCCTCCCTTGTCCTTTGTTTTTCCAGCCACCAGCCACTTCACACCGCATGCCTCTTCATCTCTTCCAGCCGCCAAAGAGCAGCAACATCCGACACCCTTCCACGCATGACTGTCCAGGCCGTTGCTCCGCGCGCTACCCTTCTTGCATGACCTATGCACATCACCTACAGCCGGCATGACTGCCAGCATGTAGCACCGGCCACCAGCTCCTCACCCGTGCATGTACGCACCTCCTGCAGTAGTACCCCTCGGCGCGCCTCACCTCCTGCAGCAGCACCTCAAGCACCTCCTGCACCAGCTGCTGTGGTGTGCGCATGCCGCCTGCAGTAAAGCACCCGTGCACCCAAGCGGCCTGCCAGCACTCATGTGCCAGCGCGCCCAGCAGCAGCGCTTCGCCTCGCCACCAGCAGTGCACGCACAGTGTGCTTCACTCCATCCAACTTCTTCTTCTTCTTCTCTATTGACGAAGGTACCTAAAGCACCCACAACACAGCCGCCTCATCTAGTCTCGAAACTTCGCGCCACCAACATCAATGAACTCGCCTCGACCTCAGAAACTCAGTCACACCCTCTGAAGGCAGACAGCACCGCCCACACCGGCGAGCCACCGCCACCATTGCCGGCCTTCCTCATCGCCGGCGAGACCTCTGTCAACCTTTCGACGTGCCGTCACCGCCAACACGTAGTCCTCGTCGTGGCCAACTACCTCCGAGCTCAGCACACCCGATTGCGACCTCCTCCTCGCCCATGGATAAGGGGAAGAAGTTCCCCTATTTTGCTACAGTAAAAGCTATATTAATATTTACATTCTATGCCATTGTCAACTTTTATTGTTATTTTATTAAACTGCACTGCAAAAAATATCCTTTAGTTCAAAATTGCCTTTTCAGCATGTTCTCTTGATGCTTTCTTAATCTGAAGGCAGATTTGGCTCGATTCTCGTCGAAACTAACTGTGAACATACGTTTTTAACCGGTGCAAGTTTAAATACGTCATTGCCTCCCTGTGGACACGACCCGCTCTTCTACGAGTGGTTATTTTAATTATTGATTAGTCAATTTTTCCACCACATAAAACTACAAATGACTTTAAAAGCGAAGAATCGATTCGTCAGATGGGGCCATTGCCAGGGAGGCAACAGACGTAATAATTTCACTTGATCTTATTTTTGAATATTTCTCATTGTACAGTGATTTGACCTTTTTTTTTTTCTGTGTGAGAAATTTGTGCAAGGAATCAACCATCGTGAGAGGCGACCCTTGACGTCGCCAGAGGAGAAATTGATCAAGCTACCTTGCAAAGGAGGGGAAGGACGAGGACGCGATGATCATCTTTGTACATCTAGTCGCTGATTTAATTAGAGTAGGATTAAGACTTTAGATTTAATTTTTCATTGCACATTTGGTTTGAAACCCTTGTTCTGGGGTATATTTTGAGGGGTTTGTTCCCAAATTTTTGTTTTAGGCCCGTGTTGGGTAATATTTGGGAGCCTGTTCCCTTTTCTTTAGATTTAGGGTTTTAGTTTATTTTGTGGATTGTTTACCTCTATTTGCTTGTGCATAAGTAGTTAAAAAAAATAATAACAAAAAAAAAAAGAGCTACCTGCCCCTAGGACAAACCATTTAGGTCAGTATGAGCAGCCTCTAGATTTACTTCTTTGCATTGCATGCATTCTCGCATCGTTGATTGTTGGAAGCAAGGTACGCATTCTCTTACTTTGCATCCTATTCTTGATCACGCATTGCATTTGGACCTAATTCGAAGACCACATAATTTGTCTTGAAACGATCTAACAAGTGGTCACATATATTCGTGAAAAAGGACTAATTAAAGGAGGGACATCCAAAAATCAAGGACTTGATTTTAAAACGTGGTGTGTGATTTAAAATTCAAAATATTTTTGTGGTGAATGCACACTTATATCTTTTGCACCATAGCACTCATTTAGACACTCCTAAGTCTTGGAACGACTAGGACAAGAACCCTCCTACCGTTGGATTCTAAAGTGTTCAGAACTTGAGATCAAAGGTTTTGTAAATCCAAAGAGGGGGATACCCTGTCACGGATTTTTGGGGGTAGTTGAGAACCACCGCGAAAGCGCAGCTTCAGAGGAAGGCTTAGGCCTACTTGCATCCCTCAATCTTCCATCTTTGGATTTTCTTTACCATTTGAGATTTAGGGAAGAATACCTAAGCTCCAACTAGGTCTTTTTAGGCATTTCAAAGGTTGACAATAGGCGCATAATTGATTGGGCAACTTGCTTTGTCACCTACAATATGAACTAAAGTCAAAAGCCTAAATTGGGAAAGACCTAAAAAGTCCTTTTTGAATTGTGTTTTGCTTGGGGAATTCTAATTGAGGTGTGAGTTAGAATGGACCACATTGATTTTCATCCTTTCACATCTTGCCCCCACCCTCACCCCCACTCTACACTCTTCGATCCCATACGTCGAGATGGTCCATCCCTTGATGGACATAATGACAATCATTGGGATCCGTTTTACTCCTATTAAAGGAGTATTGGCTTGGTTAAGCCCCACATCAGTGAGCAGAACCTAGGAGCGGGATTTGCTTTGCCCAATATCCCACACACAATAGAAATACCCAACCCACCCTCTCTAAAAAATTATAATGGTTGGACAGACACTTTTGGGTACTATAAGCTTGAGCCTGACTTCTCTCATGATAGAAATGACCTCTCCTCCATGAAGATGGAAATATAGAAAATGCAAAATGAAATGATTGAATTGTTAGGAGAATCTTCGAGAGCAGGCCAAAAAGAAAGAGATGAAATTAGCCACCCAATCTACCCGATTGAGGATGACGTACACCCCTCTACAATTGATGCATCTCCCGTGGGAGAGCTACACTTTAAGTTGGAGGGAAATTTTGGGGAGAATAGCTACTTTTCGAGGATCGATTTTGAAACCTTCCCATTAGATGACACTTCCTTGAGAGATCCATGCCTTAAGTGGGAGGAAGATACATATGAAAGTAGCTATGCATTGGATGAAGAAAGGTGGCAACCCGAGGAAGATGATGATAAGGTTGAGTATCCACTTGAATTATATTGGAGTCAAAAGAAGGGAATGATGGTACCATTGGAAGACCTCGACCCAGATGATAGTATTGTTGTGACTTTTGATGAAGTGCGTCGAAGTCAAGTTGTTAATCCTACCCTACCTTCTGATCACGAGATGAAACTCAAGCCCACCCTTAGGGAACCTAACCCTCAAGAAATTGACCTATATGAGGAGTCCGATGTTACTAGTGTAAACCATTTACCTCAGATAGAGCACCCTAGGGGATCTGCTGAGATATTAAATGATTCTAGACCTCGGGTATATGATGAATCATATGATGAGGAGAAAGATGAATTATATGAGGAACCTACATTCAAGATTTGGAGTGACACTAAGGGTGATTATGTCTTATTTGAAGAGTTAGCCCCTGAGGATGTCACAAAGTTGACCAAATTAGGTTTCCTTAGCATACCCATTGATGATATTTCTCCTCATGATGAAATGATGGAAAATTTGGAAGCAACTTCTAAGATTTATGTGGATTCACATATAGACTCTGGGGAAGATTTGAGTAAAGAACAAAAACCTGGGGATGACATTGATAGGATAATCCCTAGATCTGTTGCTTCCAACCTACATTTATTTCAAAGTCACCCTCTGATTCGCTTATATCTGAAGGTGAAATTGTGACTCCTGATGAAGGCAGGAAGATAAATGTGATGGTGCAAGGAATGCTAGGGATGCAATTGAGGATTTAGAAAGAGTGTTAGGAATGGACACCGAGCTGATTAAACCCTACCTAGATCTTATGGACATCCCGCAACCTTTAACCTTGGACACCCTAGACGATCCTTGCCTTAGAGAATTGCTCACTTTTGTTCTGACCGGGGGGCTTAACAAACCAATACTTCCCGTAATGAAGTATCGGTTATGGATTGATGATTTCTTTAGTCAGTCCATTGCCCTGGGGGTTTATCTCTACACCATTCCTTCCCCATTCCTTTTGGAGGATACTTGTCATCCTCCCCCTACCCCTTTGGAGGTTGTTATACCAGTTTATCCTTTAGAACCTCCTCTGGTGACCTGGGAAGATTTTATTCCCATCCTGGTTGGGCAAGCATTTGCTATCGGGATTCATCATCAGCTCGCCAACATCCTAGGTTACCTATTTTCTAGGCCAGCATTACTTTGCTCATTTTTAGGGCCTATCTCTGCAATCCTTAAACCTGATTTACAGGTTCTTTGGCTATTTGGCTGCTAACAAAAGAACGGCAGCCCAGCTCTCACCCTGGTAAAATCCTTCTATGCAATGAGGACATTGAAGATTTTAGGCATGGGGGCTGTACTTGGGGATATATGATGAATCCATTTTAGTGGATTTGTATTTTGCCTAAGTAACTTTAATCTTACCTTTTAGGTGTGTTAATAACTACATTAAGTTGTAGAATATTTGTATGCATCATGATTTAAGTTTATAACATTCTATAAGTTAATGTGTAATGATTATGTTCTTTTTATATGCAGGAATGATATTTAGAAAGAACAAGGGTTGGGGAGTAAATTTCCCCAACAAATAACCGGCGACATCTTTTCCCTTTCTTCCAGCCAGCCGCAACTCTCCCCTCAATGGCCGCCGGCCAAAAATAGCAAAGGGATTTGAAAAATCCCTTAACTCATGCACGCGGGGGGAGAGGAGTTAAAAGAGGAGGAGGAGAAAGGAGAGGATATTTGCATCTTCCCTCCTGCGGGGAACTGCTCCACTGCGTGCACTGTGCACCCCTCTGCAGACCCGCCTCGCCTCACCAGGCCACACCCGCAGGTGCATCCTCCCTTCCCGTGCCATCACCCTATCCTGCCCTTCAGCCGCACAAGCACCCATCCACCCTCCAGCGCTTCCCTGCAGCACGCCCCCCACCTTTGTAGACCCGCCTCGCCTTACCAGCCGCTCCATCCAGCACTCCCTCCAGCTGCGCTTGAAGGCACTGCGCGCCTTCACCACTTCCAGGCTCGTACCTGCAGGCGTTACATAGCCGTACTACTCACCCACGCCCACAAGTGCTGCACCGCATGCCAAGCACCACCAGCGCTCCCCTCCAACGCTGTAGGCGCTCACGCCATCACGCCCGCAGGCACTCCAGTGCACACCGCCCTCCGCAAGTGCAGACCACCCTAGCACCTGCAAGCGCCTGCTCCTCCACCGCTCATCTCCAGCCGCCACTACAAGCGCACACAGCCTGCACCCACCTTCAAGCACCTGCAGGTGTTGTGTCTACCCCTGCCAGCCACACCATCACCGCGCCACCTTCTAGTGCCTCCCTGCAGCCGCACCGCAGGTGCTCTGCCAGCGCCCTTCACTGAAGGCGCTGCTCCGCCCTCGTCACCCGCGCTTGCAGGCGCGTGCTCTTCTACAAGCACCTGCCTGCACGCCTGCAGGCATCTAGCGCCCACCTCCAGCTGCACCTGCAGGCACTGCACGCCTTCATGCCTGTAGGCATTCGCCCGCCTTCATCCTCCAGCCGCGCTTGCGCCCCCCCTCCGCAGGCACCGCACCGCACTCCTCCTCCAACGCCCTGCACAACCACACTGCCCCACAGGCGCACCTCCTCCGACGTCTTCTCCTCCGTCGGTCGGCCACCTTCGGCCATCTCCGTTGACGCCGCAACCTCCATCGAATCAACCTCGTCATCACCAACCTCCCTTGTAGTTAACAGCCCCGCCAGTGCTCTCTCTCTCGTAAGGAGGAGAGAGAGCAAATGCTCTGTTTTCTCTGCAATTAAAAATTACATCTAATGCCATTGCCACCAGAAATTAATTTTGATTTATTATTATTTTATTATGGCAAAATTGTGCATGCACACTCATATTTTCTGGTAATTGCATGTTATTGTTATTCACCTATTTCAAGATTGGTTTTGGACTTAACGTGTGCACCAATTTTCTCTAGTATATGTCAATTGAAAATTACATAAAATCATCATATATTTATTGAATATTTCAGTGAGGGAAAATTGCACATATACTCTTATATTTTTGAGTTATTGTGAATCTTCTTTCCATCGCATTTTATGTTGAATTTGACTAGGGATTTCGCACTTAACCAAAAGAATACGAAATAATCGAGGGTTTATTGCATAATTGCCTCCCTATGGACACGACCCGCTCTTCTGTGAGTGGTTACTTTTATTGTTGATTAGTTGATTTTTCCACCAGTTAAATACTTCAACGCTTAGTGAAAAGTTGACTCGTCAAATTAGTGCCGTTGCCGGGGAGGCAACATAGGCAATAGATTCACGTTCTTATTTTTCTTAATATTCTGAGTTGCGAAATCATTTGATCATTTTTTTTTTATTATGTGAGAAATCTGACACGGCGACAGGTGCAACAGAGCAACAACATTGAACCTGAATGATGCGCACGGTGGAGACGATCCTTTTGGTGGACCTTGACGCCACCTGGAGGACAGAAACAGGAACACGTGGGCCTTGATCCCACGCACATAAGCTTATGGAGAAGCCTATTTCTGATTTAGTCAGTAGATCTTAGTTAGATTTAGTTTAGATAGACATTAGAATTTAATTTCTATCTTTTGGACCCTTGCCGGGTATTTTTGGGAATGTATTCCTAGTGCCACTTTATTTCTTATCACTCTTGTATGCGGGAGCGTGTTCCCATTTATTTTGATTATAGGATTATTTGAACTGTATTTCGGTTAGTTAGTTATATTAGGTCTGTTTGTTATTATTATTAAAAATATATATATTTAAACTGCCTGCTAGAAGCTGCATATCTATAGGATGACCATCTAGGACTGAATGAGCAGCATCTAGTTAATTTTTATTGCATTGCATTAATACATTGCATGAAGAAAGCTGGAGTAAGGTACGTCTTCTCTTGAACATCAATTACCTATCATGCATATGCATTGAACCTAAGTCTAAGACCACTAAAGTGCTTGAATCAAATTAATTCAGTGGTCACTTTAAAAATTGGGACAGCTAAGACGTTGGACTTTAAAATCTGTGACTGAAAATGGTGTGCAAAAGAATCTTGTTTGTGAAATTTCAAAAATCAAAACATGATCGTATATTTGCACACCTAAGACACTGTGCACCTGACATATAAGGTCACTAGATAAATTTCTATCTCTCCTCTTTTGCACTACAAGGGAAGTTAGTCGGAAATCAACAAGCCTATCCATCAAGTTACTTCTATTCCTCATGTGTGGGCTCGATTCGAGACTTCCATCCCTTGCGAGTAGGTTATAGGCACTAGTGAAGGTTGGCCTAGGAAGCGTAATTTTTGCAAAACTTCTTTGACCACCAACTGAACATTTAATTCTAAGACCTACAATCTACTAAAAAAATAGATCCCTTTGAATTTGCGTTTGCTTTGACAGTAGAACTCACTAGGAAGTTTCTGCTTGTATTCAGATTTCTTCTAAATCCTAAGAGAGTTAAAACTGTTTTGCTTAAAGAAATGGATTACCCTTACTCCTATCATTTAGATTATCAGAGTCAATACTTCCCATCTTTTAATCAGGATCCCATGCCCCGAGCGTATCCATCCTTTAATGGGTACATTGACAATTCATGGGATCATTCTTATCCTGGGAGTACTGGCTTGATAACTCCCACTTTTGAGCAGAGCCTAGGAGCGGGATTTTCCAGCCCTGAAATCCCTACTTCCATGCAAACACCCAACCCTCCTACCCTTCATGATTTTCCGTATTGACGTTGGACCGATACCCCTAGGCAACCAGAGCCTGAAATTTACTATCCTCCTTAACCTGATAATAGTATCCTCTCCTCTTTTATGATAGAAATGCAAAAACAGCAAAAGGAAATAATGGAATCAATGGGAGAGATGTTGAGGAATAGTCAATAGTTAAATGAAGAAATAAGACAACTTAGCTACACGCTTCCCAATAGTCCTGATCCCTACCCATACGATCATGATCATGAAAATGATTCTGAGGAACCTAATGACAACAGGGATCCAATTTTATGTAGCTATCACTTAGACTCTCCCAATGAGACACGGCCACTAGAGGACAACGATCATAGTCATTGTCCACCTGAACTATATTGGAGTCAAAAGCAAGGGAAGATGGTACCTCTTGAGGACCTTGACCCCAATGACAATATTCTTTTTACCCTTACCAACTCGGGTCAAGGTTATATTGTTCCTATCACTTCCCCTCTTGATTATTTGGTGGAATTCCATTCTACCCTGACTGAGCCTACTCCTGATCCTCCACTTAGGGAATCAACACCCACTATTCAGCATCCTGATGATTTAAATGCACCCAATGAAGGTGACCCTAAGGTAATAGAGGATGATCAATTTTGGTCTCAGGGATATGAAGAGTCTATTTCAGAGGATGGGGATGCCCCAATAGAGGAACCTGGACTGAAAATCTAGAGTGAATCACAGGGGAATTATTTATCATTTGAGGATTTACCATCAGAGGATAGAAATAATATGATTAAATCCAAATTCCTCCTTTCTTTTGAGAGTCATCCTCCATCAAAATAGGAGTTGATATTAGAGGAGGACAAACAAAATAATGGGAAGTCTATGGGAGACTCTCGGGGACTAAACACATCAATTGAGGATTTATACCCCGAGAACAATAGCAAATTCAATGATATAGGCTTGCTCAAAAATATTAAGATTGATCCTCCTTTAGAAATAATTGAGGATACTGATCCAACTCCTAATGAATCATATATACACCTTGACAAATATTTGAGTGAACCAAACGAATTCGGGGATGACCTTAATAATAATGATTTAGATATTTTGACCCTGCCATCAAAGAGTTGTAATTTGGAGTCTACCCTTGATTCAAATATGACTTTGATCATTAATACTAGGCAGGGTAATGTGAAGTTGTCTACAATTAGGGAGTGTACACAATCTGAATCATTGTTGGAATTGGACCTAACTAAGCCCTCATTGGACTTAACCATTACCTTCCAACACTACAAACAACCCTTATACTCCCTAACCGATCCTTAGCTCAGATCTCTGCTCATGTACATTCTTTCTGGAGAACATATCAAGCCAGTACGTCCTCGGGTAGAATGGCGAGTATGGATTGATGCTTGTACTTTTACTCTCGCCATTCAAGGGTTTGAACTAATAATGATTATATCTTTTAAAACCCATCCTGCTTTGGAGGATCCTTGTTATCCTCCACTTATTTTGTTTCGGGAGGCCTCTTTTCATATTCCCTTTCTTATTCCTAGACCTCCCTAGGTAGCCAACGAGATTTTCTATTTTCATTTCTTCTGGCGAGCATTTGGAATTACATTGCATCATCAACTCGCCAACATCCATGGCGGCCTATTTTCTAGGCCCACACTATTATGCATATTTTTAGGGCCTAACCTTTTCTGTTTAGAACCAGAATTACAGGTTCCTTCTAAGTCTGGCTGCTGAGAGAAAATGCAGCGCTTGTTGGGAGGCAACCCAGTGGTCAGAATAACATCGTGTCAGGTGATGCTTTTCCTTTCTCCTCCTATTTTAATTTTACAATGTGGACATTGTAGGATTTAGGCATGGGGGGGTGCATTTGCATTTTAGGAAGTATTTATGCATTTAGGTTAGCATAAAAAAAAAAATTCCTCGTTTCTTGAGCTGATTGGGTTAGCCCTAGCAAAATATCTTTGTCATTGGAGGTTTTTCTTCTGGAATTATTTCTTAAGTTTAGAATCTAGTACATTTATTTCACGTACACGTAGACTGGGTAATGGATCCTCGAGGAAAACCAATAAGCATTTGTAGTCCACTGAACCCTTGGACAGTTCATAGGGAGTTAGGCATGCTATCTTCTAGTAGATCCACCTCATATTTGTGAGAAGAAAGTAGAGAGATTACTGGTGCACCAAGTCTAGTGCAAGGACTCTTAAGTTTTGGATAATCAAATGATGATACTTCAGAGTTAGGCATAGTTTTCACTGTTTATTCCTGTGTGCGTACTTTGTGTGAATTCCTGAGAGTCACCAAATAAGGCAGATACATAGAGATTGAGTCTTAATAAAGCTATAACTATGGTGGATGGTTATGACTGTCCTTCATAGAGTCCTTGGCTGAAGGAGGGTATTAGTGTCAAAGGTCAGAAATACGCCTGCCCTATCCATTCCTTCCCGGTGCCGAGAATAGGGACTTCCACCAAATAAGTCACACAATATCCTCTTGACCATCATCATCTCGAATAATGCCTCGTAAATAAAAGTCCGTGTCTATTATGTTGATTTATATTATAAAAAAAAAGAAAAGAAGAAAAACAAGAAATATTTATATTACAAAATAAAAAGGTCTAAGTTATAATGTAACATTATCTCTGAGGCAACAGAACACCTATCGCGTTCCACCAAATATGACCCATACCTACCTTTTAGTATTTCTGATCACTCGAATACTGGTTGGAGACTCTAACTTAGTTGTAGAGTTATTAGGACTTTAATTGAAGTATGGATGCCATGTGAGGCCACCAAATAGTGAATACAATTTCTAAATCTGGTGAGATTTGTGATCTCAGAAAGAAAAAGAAGAGGGAGTGCCCAGGAACATCAAGAGAGCATGGTTGTGTAGCCTCTCTCAGAGTTGACTTGTCTAATAGTCTAGAGATCTAGAGTCTACAATACTAGACTATATGTAGCACCAGATGAGTGTGTGCCACCAAATACAAATCCATGCTACTCGATATCTCCTACCTAAGCCAAACGTCGGGGTCAAATTATAGATTATCTTCTGCTTTATCTTCAAGGGAAGTAGTTGCCTATCCTGACAGAAATATTTGCGAAGGGTGAAGTACGAACTCCTAGTGCGAATTGGCTTTTTCACTTGGATCGGTTACTTAGGCTATTATCACATCACATTTGTCTGGATCTCTAAAGTTTTGAAATAAGAAAAGAAGAAATCTTCTGATTACTTCTATTATTTTTTATTTTTGTTAGGGACTAGCAAATCTTAGGCATGGGGGTATTTGATGAATCCATTTTAATGTATTTGTATTTCGCCTAAATAAATTTAATCTTACCTTTTAGGTGTGTTAATAACTACATTAAGTTGTAGAATATTTGTATGCAACATGATTTAAGTTTATAACATTCTATAACTTAATGTGTAATGATTATGTTCTTTTTATGTGCATGAATGATATTTAGAAAGAACAAGGGTTGGGAGTAAATTTCCCCAACAAACAACCGGTGGCATCTTTTCCCTTTCCTCCGGCCAGCCGCAACTCTCCCCTCAATGCCCGCCAGCCAAAAATAGCAAATGGACTTGAAAAATCCCTTAACTGATGCACGCGGGGGGAGACGAGTTAAAAGAGGAGGCGGAGAAAGGAGAGGATATCTGCATCTTCCCCCCTATGGGGAACTGCTCCACCGCGTGCATTGTGCACCCCTCTGTAGACCCGCCTTGCCTCACCAGGCTACGCCCGCAGGTGCATCCTCCCTTCCAGCGCCATCACCAGATCCTACCCTTCAGCTGCATAAGTGCCCATCCACCCTCCAGCACCTCCCTACAGCGTGCCCCCTAGCTCTGCAGACCCGCCTCGCCTCACCAGTCGCTCCATCCAGCACTCCCTCCAGCCGCGCCTGAAGGCACTGCGCGCCTTCACCACTGCCAGGCCCGTACCCGCAAGCATTGCACAGTCGCATCGCTCGCCTACACCTATAGGCGTTGCACCACACGCCAAGCACCACCAGCGCTCCCCTCCAACGTTGAAGGCGCTCACGCCATCACGCCCGCAGGCACTCCAGCACACACCACCCACCGCGAGTGCAGACCACCTTAGCACTTGGAAGCTCCCGCTCCTTCTCCACCGCTCATCTCCAGCCTCCACTGTAGGCGCACACCGCCTGCACCTGCCTTCAAGCACCCGCACGTGCTGCATCTGCCCCTGCCAGCCACACCATCACCATGCCCCCTTCCAGTGCCTCCCTCTAGCCACACCGCAGGCGCTCTGCCAGCGCCCTTCACTGAAGGCACTGCTCCGCCCTCGCCACCCGCGCCCGCAGGCGCGCGCTCTTCTGCAAGCACCTGCCCGCACGCCCGCAGGCGTCTAGTGCCCACCTCCAACTGCGCCCGCAGACGCTGCACGCCTTCACTCCTGCAGGTGTCTGCCCGCCTTCATCCTCCAGCCGCGCCCGCGCCCCCCCTCCGCAGGTGCTGCAGAGCCGCAGGCACTACACCGCACTCCTCCAACGCCCTGCACAGTTTCACTGCCCCACAGGTGCAGCTCCTCTAGCGTCTTCTCCTCCATCGGCCGAACACCTTCGGCCATCTCCGTCGACGCCGTAGCCTCCATTGGATCGGCCTCATCTTCGCCAACCTCCCTTCCGGTTAACAGCCCCGCCGGTGCTCTCTCTCTCTCGCAAGGAGAGAGAGGAAATGCTCTATTTTCTTTGCAATTAAAAATTACATCTAATGCCATTGCCACCAGAAATTAATTTTGATTTATTATTATTTTATTATGGCAAAATTACGCATGCACACTCATATTTTCTGATAATTGCACGTTATTGTTATTCACCTTTTTCAAGATTGGTTTTGGACTTAACGTGTGCACCTATTTTCTCTAGTATATGTCAATTGAAAATTACATAAAGTCATCATATATTTATTGAAGATTTCAGTGAGGAAAAATTGCACATATACCCTTATATTTTTGAGTTATTGTGAATCTTCTTTCCATCGCATTTTATGTCGGATTTGACTAGGGATTTCTTACTTAACCGAAAGAATATGAAATAATCGAGAGTTTATTGCATAATTTCCTCCCTGTGGACACGACCCACTCTTCTGTTAGTGGTTATTTTTATTGTTGATTAGTCGATTTTTCCACCACTTAAATACTACAACGCTTAGCGGAAAGTCAACTCGTCAATATACATAGCATAGTGCATTCATTACATACATTTGCATGAAAAAATATATATAAATAAATAAAAAATAATTAAAAAAAAAGTTTTGAGCTTAATTGGCTAGGTCTTGCATTCTTAAGCAAATCAAAACTATAAGTTAGAATAAGTTAATTCTAGGGTCAAACTTTAGAAGCTAAGAGAGCTACTAGCTTTAGACCTTTAGGGTCATTTGTGGACTTAAAAACTTAAGTAGGAGTTAAGTTGCAGACCATTCCTCAAGTGGTTGAGGAAGGAAAGCTAGGGTTTGAGTTAAAAGGTGGGGTAGTACCTGGAGTCTTGTTCTACCTTTTGGTTTACGGGTCCTTGTAACCCAAGCATCCAAATTTCATGCACTTGTTCTGGTGTAAATAAGTAATCAACTTAATTCCTTTCTTAAAAGAGATTTGGTTCTCTTAGTTTTGACTTAGGAGAGGCTTGAAAACAAAATTTGATTGGAAGAGTTCCCGCCGCAGGAGAGGTGAAGTATATACTCACCTTGAGGATGCGATGATAACATATTACCTCCTCGACGCTTGTCTCTTAGGATATCCATCCTACTGGGGGCATGTAAGCACATTGTGCAGTTCAGGTACCATGGGCGGCCCTATCTCGAAGTGCCGATTACCATAGGGCTGAATTTGCTTAAGAAATCCATGGGCGATACTATCTCGAAGTGTCGATTGCCAGGAGTTCTTGGGGTCGTTATGGGCGGTGCTATCTCGAAGCATCGAAAGCCAGGCACCCTTCGAGGTATGGTAATGGGGACAATGAATCCGACACAGATCATGTTGATAGCTGATCCGAGGTTAGACTTAGAGGAATCAAACAAAAATATATATATATATATATTATTAAAAAAAATCCTTCTTCCTTTAACTCAAATAGCTCAGACCAATGCACATGCACGGATGCTTTAATCTCAGGGATCAAAAAACCTTAAGGTAGAGTCAGAAATTAGGGAAACTTGTGCCTGCAACTCGTCTTTAGCCGACCTAGTCTGTAACTTAGCAACTACTTGGGAACCTTAGGTCTAGAGTCTAAACTTAATATGTCTCTAAAGGAAGACCGATTGGGTTGACTAGTCTACTTGGAGTGCTAGGTTTTGCATGGATTTGCTAGGGACTAGCAAAAACTAGGCATGGGGGTATTTGATTAGCCCATATTTGTGGGCTATTTAAGTATTTAAGTGCCTAGACATTAAGTTAATTATAACATTTATTTAGCATAAATTAAGATGTAAATAGATTAATTCATATTTCTAATTTAATTACATAATTCATGCATTGCATTCCTATTTAAATGTATTTAGAATTAACTTAGAATTGCATTCATTTAATTAATTAACCAATTAGGTGCATTGCATGCATTAATTTAAGTCAACATAAAAGTTGAGAGTTTGTATATAAATAACCATAATATTTTATCATTATTTTTATTCTTCTTCTTTCAGCAATCGCTCCAACGCCACCAACTGCCGCACTAAAGCCTGCATTTAAGGACGAGTGGAGAATGTGGATCTGCTCCCGCCTCTCCATTCAAATCCATAGAGATGGCTACAAAAGGGGGGAGGCTGCCTTGTACGGGAGGCCACCATCCTCGACCCACCACTGTGCAGAGAGTTGATGTCTTGTCCGTTCCACCACCACCGGCCTCAACTGTGGCGACGAGCCTCCACCACCGTGGGTGTGTGGTGTGATAGGCCACACCGCCATCTAGAGCTCGTCTGCATTACTGTGAGCACCTTAGCGTGCACCACCCTCGCCGTCGTCACCAACAACCACCACTGCAGCCACTGCAACTTCACATCCCCGTCAGTTAAGATGTCTGGGAATGTTCCCAGACGTCTGAAACTCCTACAGCACCACGTCAATCTTCCTCCCCTGTCCTTTGTTTTTCCAGCCACCAGCCACTGCACACCGCACACCTCTTCATCTCCTCCAGCCACCAGAGAGCAGCAACATCCGACACCCCTCCGTGCATGACTGTCCAAGCCATTGCTCCACGCGCTGCCCTTTGCGCACGACCTGTGCACATCGCCTATAGCCGGCGTGCCCGCCAGCGTGCAGCACCGGCCACCAGCTCCTCACCCACGCACGTATGCACCTCCTAAAGTAGTACCCCTCAGCGTGCCTCACCTCCTGCAGCAGCACCTCCAACACCTCCCGCGCCCGCTGCTGTGGTGTGCGCACGCCACCGGCAGTAAAGCACCCAATCACCCAAGCGACCTACCAGCACTCACATGCCCGCACGCCCAACAGCAGCATTTCACCTCGCCACCAGCAGCGTACGCACAGCGTGCTTCACTCCAGCCGGCTTCTTCTTCTTCTTCTCTATTGACGAAGGTACCCAATACACCCACAATGTAGTCGCCTCATCTATCCTCGGAACTTTGCGCCACCAACATCAATGAACTCGCCTCGACCTCAGAAACTCGACCACACACTCTAAAGGTTGACAGCAGCCGCCCACGCCAGTGAGCCACCACCACTATTGCCAACCTTCCTCATCGCCAGTGAGACCTTCGGTGGCCATTCGATGCACTGTCACCGCCAATGCGTAGTCCTCGTCGTGGCCAACTACCTCCGAGCTCCGCACACCTGACCGTGGCCTCCTCCTCGCACATGGACAAGGGGAAGAAGTTCCCCTATTTTGCTACAGTAAAAGCTATATTAATATTTACATTTTATGCCATTGTCAACTTTTATTATTATTTTATTAAGCTGCATTGCAAAAAATATCCTTTAGTTGTTCAAAATTTCCATTTCAGCATGTTCTCTTGATGCTTTCTTAATCTGAAGGCAGATTTGGCTTGATTCTCATCGAAACTAACTATGAACATACATTTTTAACCGATGCGAGTTTACATACGTCATTGCCTCCTTGTGGACATGACCCACTCTTCTGCAAGTGGTTATTTTAATTATTGATTAGTCGATTTTTCCACCACATAAAACTACAAATGACTTTAAAAGCGAAGAATTGATTCGTCAGTGGATACTTAATCCTGAAATCATTTTGTTAACTCTATAGAATTTCTTTTAGTTTCTTTTAAAAAAAATTAAAAATTCAAAAAGATAAAAGAAGAAGAAGAATTAGGAGAAGAAAACTTAGGCATCTGGAAGTTATTAACTTTAGGAAATGATATGATAGGACCTGAATACTTAGACTCTTTAGGTCTTCGAGATTAATTAGCCTAGATGTTCACTCGAATGTGGACTTAGTCTCGAGTCCTAGCCAATTAAAATTCATTTTAATTTGGTAGATAAATTGGGATGATAAGTACGAGACTTATCAACCTGCCCTCTAATTTGGGAGACTTTAAGCTTAAGCATCTACACACTTTTCTTTGCACTGACTTACTTTTTGGTAGTTTCTTTGGAAACTGGGTATCTAATGAACTATCTAGGGTGGTATGGCTGGCAAGTTGCTGGTGGTAACAGCTCATCGGCTGGTTGTCCAGAGCCTAGTCACAAGACCATTTTCATTGTACTACCTTTATGTAAATCTTAGATCAGGGAAGCCACCTACTTAAAGAAAAAAAAAAGAAAACAAAAAGAAAAAGAAAAAAAATAAAAATAAACAAAACCAAACTCACCACACGAGTATGGCTGGCAAGTTACCGTAGGTAACAGCCCATTAGCCAGTTGTCTAGCACCCAGCTCACAAAAAAAATGCACAATAATTCCCAAAAACACTTAGGGAAGAAGCGGGGAAGTAGAATAGACTGGATAGGTATACACTGGGTTCACCTTTGTGTTGACCCCATAAATAAAAGTAGGGCAAAAGCTACCGATCGAAAAGATAAACCTCTAGGCAAGGTCACCTAGGGTTGTAGAAGCCCGAAGTCCATTTTAATGGCCACCTAGTGAGTGTTTCACTATTTTCACAAGATGCTTAGCACTTAGAGTCCTTTTCGAGTCTTGGGCATGTCGGGTAGTTGTTAAAAGTTGTCTCGAAACTCTCAAACTCCAAAAGTATAAAAAAAGAAAAGAAAAGAAGAAGAAAAAAAATGTATCTTCCCTTTTCAAATAAGACGAGGACTTGGTCAGTTTGCATTCTGGCAGACACTCGGTTACTGTTGAGTCTTTGTAATTTAGGACCTTAGTTGAAATTTTCTATTGTTAATAAACGACTTAGGCCTAAGTGATCTAATCCTAATTCTGCTTTTATAAATAGCATATAGTTTAATTTTGTCAGGGACTAGCAAAAGATAGGCATGGGGGTATGATATAGACATATCTATTTAGGTTAAAATGCCTATTCATGCATGTTCCTAGACTTAGATTTGCATTTCATGTTATAAATATTACATAACATGCATCATTTTGCATTTAGAGAAGTTGTATATATTTTAGGTTAATTCAGTCCTTTTTATGGTCAGGAGAGAAGACTTATTTCAGGGCCTCGATGGATGATCGGACCGTACGGATCTGATTAAGATGATGATCGGAGTCTAATGCCTCTGAAATCTTCTAGATCGGAGAACTGTAACATCGTAAGAAGTTCGAGGAAGATCAACGATCAGAGGGCAATGCGACATCCATATGGGTTTCGGATGAAAAATCCAACCATACGAATGGATCCAAAGCGACGATCGCAGTCCAGCAGCAGGGGAATCATGTCTATCTGAGCACCGTGGCACCCTCTAAAAAAGATAGAAGAATGGACTGCCCAGGTGGCGCCATGTGACACCATCCAGGCCACCCAATGCCAGCCAGCAGCAGCTCACCCGCATAGCCGTAGCTGCGCACAACACACCATGCATAGCCACAGCCACAGCAGCACACCGCACATAGCGCAGCTGCACGCATCAGCAGCATAGTGCATGCTAGCGCGCACGTGCGCGCACTGTGCCGGGAGCAAGGGCGAGCGAAGCACGCAGCGTGCGATGAGCACGCAAACGGACCGCTCCAGTGGGGCAGGCACGAATCTTCAGCGACGCGCGGCTTTAGTTATGCTTGCAACTGTCACTAATCGTCTGTACGAGCCAACAGGAGGAATTGAATGGTGGATTTTTAGCAACAGCATCAGCAACGTTTATGACCATCATTATATGTCCTATATACAAATTTGATTCTTTCCTCCACTATAAAAGGACCCTTACCCCTCCCTTTTTTCTTCATCTCTTCCTTTCTTTCTCTTACCACCTCCAAGGCTCTAGAGAGATCTTGTCCTAAGCTCGGGATGCCCCTCTAGAGTAAAAAACCAAATAGTTTTCCCTCCCCTAGACCCATTCATGCCGTCCTCTCACCACCCTTTTGGAAGAAGATCCTTGCCGTGACACCGTCCTACCCCATCCTCCATCCCACGGCTCCATCCTCCTTCGTCCCGCTCCTTACGACCTTTCTCCAGGCAACGTCAGAGTGAGTCATCCTCCAAGCAACCGTCGAGGGGGATTTCTCTCACCTCTTTCTATCTTTTACGCTTTCGTAGTGTAGATTTTCCGCTTTCATAGTCGTAACAAACAATTCTTGATAAATAGATGATTGTTTCTCTCTCTCTCTCTCTTATACTTTTGCAAGTAGATAAATAGATGATTCTCTCTCTCTTGCTTGTTAAAAATACCAAAAAAATTAGAAAAGATAAAAACAAACAAAAAGAAATAAAAGTGAAGTGCGGATTTCATAAAACCAAACGTTTGCCTCCATGTGTTTGACCTGGGACTCACTTTTCAAGTTTCGATTATAAATTTTATTTGACCATGAGTTTTGCAACTATGACGATGGGTTACTTGTAACCATGATTTCAAACTTACGAAATGCCTGCGATCAATCGTCTTGATGAATCTTCATCAGCATCCTCCCTTCCCTCTATACTAAAGCCACCTCAGCTCTAATTGAAACCATTGCCTAAAAATTTGTAATACGAGTTCTTAAGACCTAAGAATACACTCCCTGTGATTATTAGTGCTGATTTGAAAAAGGAGCAAGAAGTGATATTAATTTAGGTACTTGAGGAAAATATAGAGGCAATTGGTTGGACCATCCATGACCTTAGGGGGATCGAGCCATCTTACTGTAATCATCGTATTTTTATGGAAGATGGATCCCGCCCTTCTCGCGAAATGCAGAGGAGATTAATCCTAAATATGCGAGAAGTGGTCAAAAAGGAGATAATCAAGTGGCTCGATGCTGGAATTATTTACCCGATCTCGGATACTCCATGGGTTAGCCCCATTCAAATTATACCCAAAAAGGTGGGAATAACCATTATGACTAACGAGAAAGGGGAATCCTTTACCACCCATTCAGCTTTTGCTTGGAGAGTTTGTATTGACTATAGGAAGCTTAACATAGCCACCAAAAAGGACCAGTTCCCCTTGTCATTCATTGATCAAATCCTAGAGAGGTTAGCTAGGCAGAAGTACTTTTGCTTCCTGGATGGTTATTTGGGATATAACCAAGTCCCTATCCATCCCAAAGACCAGGAAAAGACAACTTTCACATATCCCTACGGAACCTTTGCATTTTGTAGAATGCCGTTTAGGCTTTGCAATGCACCCACAACTTTTCGAAGGTGCATGTTGGCCATCTTTTCGGACATGGTAGGAGATTGTCTTGAAGTGTTCATGGATGATTTCTCCATTTTCGGAGATTCCTTCGAGTCATGCTTAGCTAACTTGGAATTGATCCTCTAGAGATGCATCAAGACATGGTGACGAGTCGATTTTTCGCTTTAAAGTCATTTGTAGTTTTATGTGGTGGAAAAATTGACTAATCAATATTTAAAAAGAAATAACCACTCGCAGAAGAGCAGGTCGTATCCACAGGGAGGCAATGACGTATTTAAATTCGCACTGGTTAAAAGCGTTTGTTCGTAGTTAGTTTAGACAAGAATCAAGCCAAAATTGCCTTCAGATTAAGGTTGAATTAAGAAATCATGCTGAAATAACAATTCTTAATAACTAGAGGATATTTGTTGCAATGTAGTTTCAATAAAATATCATTAAAAGATGACAATGGCAGAAAATGTAATTATTAATGGCATGGATACTGTAGCAAAATAGGGGATTTATTCCCCTTGGCCGAGCACGAAGAGCAGTTGACGGTCGGAGGCGGGAAGCTCGGAGGAAGTTCTTTGGACCGAGGGCTTAGCGGCGGTGGTGGCGGCGAGTCGCGCGGTGGCCGGAGCCGACCGGACGGAGGAACGGTGGTGGTGGGTTCCGGTGGGGGGGTAGAAGTGCCGCAGACCGTGTGACATGGGCATGTGCGGCTGGTATCCTAGCAAGGAGGTGTGCGCATGAGACTGCGCGTGCAGAGGTGGCGTTGCTTGCATACGTGGCTATTGCTGCTGCAGAGTGCACACGGAGGTGGCGCACATTCTACAGTGTGCTAGAGATGCGCTGGAGGAGGGCAGCTCTGCTGCAGGCGTGTGGGTGAGCGCTGCAGCCGATGCTGCACGCTGGCGGGCGCGTGGGGCATAGGAAGGCTACAGTTGCTGGAGCGGAAGGCGCTGCTGGCGAGTGCGTGCACTGGAGCAGAAGCGGGGTGTGCTGTTGATGGCGGGAGGCGCTGCAGGCGGGAGGCGCGAGTGTGCTGCTGTTGGCGGTGTGTGCGGGTGTGCGGATGAGGGCTGGTGCTTTAGGTGAGCGGGCGAGGGTAGGCGGTTGGCGATGAAGTGGGCGAGTGTGTTACTGCTGGAGTGGGGAGGTCAAAGCTTCAAATGTCCGGGAAACTTCCCGGACGTCTTAACTAGCTGAGGAGTGATTGCAGTAGCTGCGACGGTGGTTGTTGGTGACGACGGTGAGGGAGGTGCACGGTGAGGTGCTCACGGTAATGCAGACGATCTTCGGATGGTGGTGTGGCCTGCCACACCACATGCCCATGGTGGTGGAGGGTCATCGCTGCGGTTGAGGATGGTGGTATGGAATGGAAGAGAGGGACTCTCTGCACTGTGTGGGTTGGGGGTGGAGGCCTCATCTGCTCGGTAGCCTCTCTCCTCTTTTTGTAGCTGCCTGCATGAATTTAAATGGAGAGGCGGGAGCAGATCGACCTTCTCCGCTGATCCATGAATGTGGCTTTAGTGCAGCAGGAGGCATTGCAGCGGCAGCTGAGCCGTTGCTGAAAAGAAGAAGAATAAAGGATATTATTAAAATATTATGTTTATTTATATACAAACCCTCAACTTTCATGTTAACTTAAACAATGTACCTAATTGGTTAACTAATTAAATGAATGCCATTCTAAGTTAATTCTAAATGCATTTAAAATATGAATGCAATGCATGAATTATGTAATTAAATTAGAAATATGAATTAATATTTTTACATTTACATCCTAATTTATGCTAAATAAATGTTAGAATTAACCTAATGTCTAGGCACTTAAATACTTAAATAGCCCACAGCTATGGGCTAATTAAATACCCCCATGCCTAGTTTTTGCTAGTCCCTAGAAAAATTAAGCGAAACCTAGAACTCCAAGTAGACTAGTCAACTCACTTGGTCTTCCTTCAGAAGAATATTAAGTTCAGACTCTAGACCCAAGGTTCCTAAGTAGTTGCTAAGTTACAGACTAGGTCGGCTAAAGACGAGTTGTAGGCACAAGTTTCCCTGATTTCTGACTCTACCCTAAAGTTTATTGATCCATGAGATTAAAGCATCCGTGCCTATGCATTGGTCTGAGTTATTTGAGTTAAAGGAAAAAGTTTATATATATATATATATTTTGTTTGATTCTTCTAAGTCTAACCTCAGATCAGCTATCAACACGGTCTGTGTCGGATTCATTGTCCCCATTACCATACCTTGAAGGGTGCTTGGCTTTCGATGCTTCGAGATAGCACCGCCCATAACGACCCCAAGAACTCCTGGCAATCGACACTTCGAGATAGTATCACCCATGGATTTCTTAAGCGAATTCAGGCCTATGGCAATCGGCACTTCGAGATAGGGCCACCCATGGTACCTAAACCGCACAATGCGCTTACATGCCCCTAGTAGGATGGATATCCTAAGAGACAAGCACTGAGGAGGTAATATGTTATCATTGCATCCTCAAGGTGAGTATATACTCCCCTCTCCTGCGGTGGGAACTCTTCCAATCAAAATGTGTTTTCAAGCCTCTCCTAAGTCAAAACTAAGAGAACCAAATTTCTTTTCAGAAAGAAAGAAATTAAGTTAATTACCAGACCAAGTGTGTGAAATTTGGATGCTTGAGTTATAAGGACCTGTAAACCAAAAGGTAGAACAAGACTCCAGGTACTACCCCACCTTTTAACTCAAACCCTAGCTTCCCTTCCTCAACCTCTTGAGGAATGGTCTGCAACTTAACTCCTACTTAAGTTTTTAAGTCCACAAAGGACCCTAAAGGTCTAAAGCTAGCAGCTCATTTAGCTTCTAAAGTTTGACCCTAGAATTAATTTAGTCTACCCTAGAGTTATGATTTGCTTAAGAATGTAGGACTTAGCTAGTTAAGCTCAAAACTTCTTTTTTTTTTTTATGCATGCTATAAACAAAATGCCTCAGGTCCTCTCCCCCATCCTGGTTTAAACAATGTCCTCATTGAAAATAAAAATAGATAAAGGAAGATATTACCTGAGGCAGAGAATGGTAGGAGGTAAGGCTCCTCAAGATTGACTTCGTCAACCAGATGGCCATCTAAAGTTATGTACGGTTTTAACCGTTGACCATTGACAATAAACAGAGTTGCTGAAGAGGAAGGATTTTTGATCTCCACAGCTCCATGCGGAAATACTTTGGTGATTATGTAAGGCCCATCCCAATGAGATTTTAACTTCCCAGGAAAAAGCTTAAGTCTGGAATTGAAAAGCCAGACTTGTTGGTTGGGCTCAATGGTCTTTTGAAGAATAAACTTATCATGCAAGACCTTAGTTCTTTCTTTATAAGCTTGAGAGGTGTCATAAGCATCATTCCTCAGCTCCTCAAGCTCACATAATTCTAGAAGTCGTGCCTTACCTGCCTTCTCTAAATCCATGTTAACACTTTGAATAGTCCAAAGTGCCTTATGTTCCAACTCAATAGGTAAATGGCACGCTTTTCCATACGCAATACAAAAGGGGAGAAGTACCTAATGTGTCTTATAGGCCGTTTGATAAGCCCACAAAGCATCATCGAGCTTTTGGGACCAGTCTTTCCTATCAGGTCTAACAGTCTTTTCCAAAATATTTTTAGTCTCCCTATTTGACACTTCAACCTAGCCACTTGTCTGAGGATGGTAAGGGGTAGCAACCTTGTGAGTCACTCCCAAACTCTTGATTAACCAATTGAAGTGGTGGTTTCGGAAATGAGGTCCCCCATCACTTATAATAGTCTTGGGGTAGCCGAAACGAGATATGATATTGGCCTTCATAAATTTCAAAACCACAGAGTGGTCATTTGTGCACGTAGGAATGGCCTCTATCCATTTAGAGACATAATCAACTGCCACCAAGATATATTCATAACCATGGGATGACGGGAAGGGGCCCATAAAGTCAATTTCCCACACATCAAAAATTTCAACAAATTGAATAGGATGTTGAGGCATTTCATTCCTCTTCCCAATCGTTCCAGTCCGTTGACATCTAATACAGGCCTTAACAAAATTATGAGAATCCTTAAATAAGGAAGGCCACCAAAAATCGGACTGGAGAACCTTAAAAGCAGTTTTCTTAGCACCAAAGTGTCCTCCACAATGAAGTTCATGGCAAAAACTCAGCACACTTTGTTGTTCCTCTTCAGGCACACAACATCTCAATACTTGGTCTTATCCAATTCTAAATAATTCTGGCTCTTCCCAATGAAAATATCTTGCTTGAGAAATGAATCTCTTTCTTTTCTGCTCATCCCAAGAGCCAGGAGTTTGTCTAGTGACCAAGTAATTTACAGTGTCTGCATACCAAGGTAAAGTTGGTGTTACCGCCATCAGAGTTTCATCGGGAAATGTCTCGTGAATGTCTCCAGTAAGAGAGTCATTAAGAGGAAGGTGAGATAGGTGGTCAGCCACAACATTTTCTACTCCTTTATTTTTACGTATTTCCAAGTCAAATTCTTGAAGGAGTAGGATCCACCTAATCAGACGTGGCTTAGAATCTTTCTTAGCAATGAGATGTTTCACTGCTGCATGATCAGTAAAGATAACCATCTTAGACCCAAGTAGATAAGACCTAAACTTCTCCAGAGCAAAAACTACAGCAAGTAATTCTTTTTCAGTGACGGTGTAGTTTTGCTGAGGTTCGGTTAAAGTCTTGCTTGCATAATGCAGCACATGAGGTCTTCCCTCAACCCTTTGTCCAAGGATTGCTCCCACTGCATAATCTGAAGCATCACACATAAGCTCAAATGGGAGTGTCCAATAAGGAGCTTGGAGAATAGGCACAGAGATCAAGGCCTCCTTTAGAGTTTGAAAGGCCTTGGCACACTTTGAATCAAAACTGAAGGAAGATTCCTTTGCCAACAAGTCACAAAGTGGCCTAGAAATCTTACTAAAATTTTTAATAAAGCACCTATAAAATCCAGCATGGCCCAGAAAGGATCTAATCTGTTTGACATTCGTAGGCAATGGAAGTTTGGAAATAGAATCAATCTTGGCTTTATCTACTTCGAAACCTTGCTCGGATACAACATGCCCAAGTACAATTGCTTTCTGTACCATGAAGTGACTTTTCTCCCAGCTGAGGACTAAACCAGTCTCCTTACATCGTTTCAACACATTCTCCAGGTGCAGGAGACACTGGTCGAAAGACGAGTCATAAATGGAGAAGTCATCCATAAATACTTCAACACACTCGTCAATCATGTCCTAAAAGATAGACATCATACACCGCTGGAAAGTTGCAGGGGCATTACATAATCCAAACGGCAAACGCCTGAATGCAAAAGTACCGTAAGGACTCGTGAATGTCATCTTTTCCTGGTCATCAGGAAAGACTGCCACCTGATTGTACCTAGAATATCCATCGAGAAAGCAATAGTACTTATTCCTTGCCAATTTTTCGAGAATTTGATCAATAAAAGGCAAAGGGATATATGGCAGTGGTGTTCAGCTTGCGGTAATCAATACAGACCCTCCATCTAGTTGAGGGTCTAGTGACAACTTGTTCACCTTGGTCGTTGAGTTCCACAGTAAAGCCTACCTTCTTTGGCACCACATGAATGGGACTGACCAAATTACTATCAGCAATGGGATATATGATCCCAACGTCCAACCACTTCAGGATTTCCTTCTTTACAACCTCCCTCATATTAGGGTTCAGACATCTCTGCATGTCTCTAAAAGGCTTGATGGAATCATCAGTATAGATGTGGTGCATGCAAAGTGTAAAGTCTATACCCTTAATGTCAGCAATGCTCCAAGCAATAGCTTCCTTGTGCCTAGATAGGCATTCAAGCATGGCTCCCTCCTGTGCCTCAGATAGCACAGCTGAAATGATAACGGGGAGCGTATCATTGGCACCTAGGAAAACATACTTGAGAGTGTCAGGGAGGGGTTTCAACTTAAGGTCGGGGGCTTGTATGGTTGAGGGTTTCATAATAGATGTCCCCATCTCAGGTAGCAGATCTACCTTCGGCAGAAATGATGGGGGAAGAGACTCTACAGAAACACCTAGCAATTCCTCAAGTTCTAGTATATCCCCTTCACATTCCTCCAAGAGATGGGAATGCCCATTTAGCATGACATGTTGAAGGGGGTCATCACATAACATTGCAGGAGTTGCCTCTTCAATCAGGTCATCTATCGCCTC
This sequence comes from Thalassia testudinum, assembly GCA_037157565.1. Classification (NCBI taxonomy): domain Eukaryota; kingdom Viridiplantae; phylum Streptophyta; class Magnoliopsida; order Alismatales; family Hydrocharitaceae; genus Thalassia; species Thalassia testudinum. The sequence goes on along the minus strand of JAZHRO010000056.1, from coordinate 84,353,050 downwards.
AACTTGAGAACATTCCTCAAGTCCGGCTTGTTTGTAAGCATCAAACACATTAAGCCCATATTCAATGCCCCAGTATTGCAATTAATTGAATCATGAGAAGTTGCAAGGAAGGGGCAGCCCAAAATGATGGAGGGTTTCGTTGGCTTGTTGGTAGGGTCAGTGTCCAAAGCTAAGAAGTCAACGGGAAAGAAGAAATCCTCCACTCTTATGAGGACATCTTCCAAAATTCCCCGTGGCATCTTAAGTGATCGATCAGCAACTTGAAGGATTGCAGGGCTAAACTTCAGATTGCCTCCCCCAAGTTGTTCATACACGTAGCTCGGAAGGATGTTCACCCCCGCACCCAGATCAAGTAGAGCCTCATCAATTTGTATGTCACCAATAACTACAGAGATGTATGGGGCTCCTGGGTCCTTAAGTTTCGGGGGTGTGCCAAGTTGAACAATTGAGCTAACAGAATCAGGTAGGACAACTTTTGATTGGACCTATTTTCTAGATTGACGCTTTTTTGTGCACAGGTCCTTTAAGAAGCGGGCATAAGATGGAATCTGCCTGATAGCTTCAAGCAAAGGCAAGTTAATCTGCACTTGCTTGAAAGTTTCCATAATCTCATCCGTCTTATCTTTGGCTCCAAATGAGCCAACAGAAGTCTGCCCAAAGGTGGATAAGTGCTCTGGAAAAGGCACTCTCGATCTCTGGGTGGAAGGGTTGTCATGTCGAGTAAGGGGTGGAACGGGGCAACTTCTTCCGGTGAGGTGATTTCAAGCGGAGAAGATTTGGGGAAGTCTTCTCCGATGGGGGTGAAAGTCAGGGTGGATGGTTTTTTAGGGGGTGAGACTATAGGAGCATCGGGTTTGGAAATTTCTTTCCCACTCCTCAGAATAGTCACCGCCTGAGCATGCTCCCTAAAGATAATCCCTTTTCCTTTAGGATTTTCCTTAGCAGCACTGGGGAGCTTCCCAGTCTCCCTCTATTTAACGGCCTCAACAAGGTGTCCAATTTGTGATTCATCTCATGTATAGCCTTGTCATGAGATTGGATGATGGCACTTTGACTTTCTTGCATAGTTTTCAACATCACATTCAATTCATCCATCTCAGAGGTTTTAGGTTGGGCAAAGGTTTGAGGTTGGTTCATTTGATGGTTTTGAAAGGATTGTGGTTTGTAATTCCCTGAATTTGAGACATTTCCTTGTCTCCATGAAAAGTTTGGGTGGTTCCTCCATCCCTCATTATAAGTGTTGGAGAAAGGGTCATTACGAGGTCTTGGACGGAACCCTTGAGCGGCATTCAAATCCACTTGTACAAGCTCAGGGAATTGGGAGGCCAAGTGGCAATCCACAGTGGCGTGTGTATTGCCTTGACAAATTAAGCAGTCAGAAGCTTGGGATGTGGAGGTGTTAGGTACGAATGAACTAGGGTTCGACATAAGCCTTTCCATGTTTTGATTCAATAATTGAATTTGATAGGCTAAATTCTGGGTGTCCCTTGCCTCATTCGTCTCCAACTTTCTTTGCATGAGAGTGGGCTTTCTATCCATGTAGGCAGAATTCAAGTGAATAGAATTCTCACTCAAAGTATCAAATAAGTTCCAAGCTTCATCCTCAGTCTTAGATAGAAAGGTTCCTGCACAGGCACCATCCACAGTTTGCCTATATGAATCATTAAGTCCGGTGTAGAACCTTTCAACCAGTTGCCATTTAGGCACCTGGTGATGTCGGCAAAGTCTCAGCAAGTCGTTAAAGTGCTCCCATGCATCATGGAATGCTTCCCCATCCTTTTGAACAAAACTCATAATTTCCCTCCTAAAGTGATCCGTTTTGCTCATGGGGAAGTACTTCAAAAACTCCTTCTTCAGGGCATCCCAAGTATTTATATTATCAAGGGTGTGATACCAATACTTGGCTTTGTCCTTAAGGGAGAAGGGAAAGAGGGTCCGCATTTGAGCATCATCAGTAACACCCTGCAGCTTCACCGTGGAACAGACCTCGGTGAATTCCTCAATATGCCTGTAAGGGTCTTCCCTAGTAGTACCATAAAAGGAGGGTAGCAAGGATATGGTACTACTTTTGATCTCATACGGATTGTCCCCTCCAAGTCTACGTAGTGCAGGGCCAGCTTGATTGGTTGGGATGAAATATTCCTTAAGGCTCCTTTGACAGGCCATTTCTACCCTTGGAAGGTCTCTTCTTAGGATTCTTTCAGGTTCAGGATCAAACACAAGTTCTCCTAAGAGAACACCTACCAAGCATGCACTACAAGCACAATTCAAAAGGACTTGTTCGATCTTTACAAATTTAGGCTTTTTACTTTAGTTCAAATTATAGGTGACAAAACAAGTTGGCCAATCAATTACTCACTTATTGTCAACCTTCGAAATGCCTAAAAAGACCTAGTTGGAGCTTAGGTATTCTTCCCTAAATCTCAAATGGTCAAGTAAATCCAAAGATGGAAGATCGAGGGATGCAAGTAGGCCTAAGCCTTCCTTTGAAGCTATGCTTTCGCGGTGCTTCTCAACTACCCCCAAAAATCCGTGACAGGGTATCCCCGTCTTTGGATTTACAAAACCTTTGATCTCAAGTTCCGAACACTGCAGAATCCAACAGTAGGAGGGCTCTTGTCCTAGTCGTTTCAAGACTTAGGAGTGTCTAAATGAGTGCTGTGGTGCAAAAGATATAAGTGTGCATTCACCACAAAAGGATTTTGAATTTTGAATCGCACACCACATTTTATATTCAAGTCCTTGAATTTTAGATGTCCCTCCTTTAATTAGTCCTTTTTCTCGAATATATGTGACTACTTATTAGATTGCTTCAAGATAAATTTTTTGGTCTTTGAATTAAATCCAAATGCAATGCGTGATCAAGAATAGGATGCAATGTAAGAGAATGCGTACCTTGCTTCCAGCAATCAATGATGCAAGAATGCATGCAATGTAGCGAAGTAAATCTAGAGGCTGCTCATACAGACCTAAATGGTTCGTCCTAGGGGTAGGCAACTTCTAGTAGGCAGCTCATTTTTTTTATTTTATTTTTTTTAAACTACTTATGCACAAGCAAATAAAAGTAATCAATAAACTAAAAACCTAAATCTAAAGAAAAGGGAACAGGCTCCCAAAAATTACCCAACACGGGCCTAAAACAAAATCGGGGAATAAACCCCTCAAAATATACCCCAGAACAAGGGTTTCAAACAAAATGCAATGAAAAATTAAATCTAAAGTCTTAATTCCATTCTAATCAGATTAGCGACTAAATACACAATGATGACCGTCGCGTCCTCGTCCTTCTCCTCCTTTTCAAAATAGCTCGACCAATTCTCCTCTGGCGACGTCAAAGGTCGCCTCTCACAATGGCTGATTCTTACACAAATTTCTCGCACAGAAAAGAAAATAATAAATGGTCAAATCACTGTGCAATTGACAAATAATCAAAATAAAATTAGGTGAAATTATTGCGTCTGTTGCCTCCCCGGCAATGGTGCCATTTAACGAGTCAATTTTTCGCTTTAAAGTTGTTTGTCGTTTTATGTGGTGGAAAAATCGACTAATCAATATTTAAAAAGAAATAACCACTCGCAGAAGAACGGGTCGTATCCACAGGGGGGCAATGACGTATTTAAATTCGCACCGGTTAAAAATGTTTGTTCGTAGTTAGTTTAGACAAGAATCAAGCCAAAATTACCTTTAGATTAAGGTTGAATCAAGAAATCATGCAGAAATAGCAATTCTTAATAACTAGAGGATATTTGTTGCAATGCAGATTCAATAAAATATCATTAAAAGATTACAATGGTAGAAAATGTAATTATTAATGGCATGGATACTGTAGCAAAACAGGGGATTTATTCCCCTTGGCCATGCACGAAGAGGAGTTGACGGCCGGAGGTGAGAAGCTCGGAGGAAGTTCCTTGGACCGAGGGCTTCGCGCGGTGGTGGCGGCAAGTTGTGCGGTGGCCAGAGGCAGCTGAATGGAGGAACGGTGGTGGCACTGCTGGCGTACGCGGCTGCTGCTGCAAAGTGCACATGGAGGTGGCGCGCGTTCTGCAGTGTGCTGGAGATACGTTGGAGGAGGGCAGCTCTGCTGCAGGCGTGCGGGTGAGCGCTGCAACCGGTGCTGTACACTGGCGGGCGCGTGGGGCGCGGGAAGGCTACAGCTGCTGGAACGGAAGGCGCTGCAAGCGAGTGCGCATACTAGAGTGGAAGCGAGGTGTGCTGTTGATGGTGGGAGGTGCTGCAGGAGGGAGGTGCAGGTGTGCTGCTGTAGACAGTGGGTGCAGGTGCGTGGATGAGGGCTGGCACTTCAGGTGAGCGGGCGAGGGTAGGCGGTTGGCGGTGAAGTGGGCGAGTGTGTTACTGCTGGAGTGGGGAGGTCAAAGCTTCAGACGTCCGGGAAACTTCCCGGAAGTCTTAACTGGCTGAGGAGTGATTGCAGTAGCTACGACGGTGGTTGTTGGTGACGACGGCGAGGGAAGTGCTCGGCAAGGTGCTCACGGTAATGCGGACGATCTCTAGATGGCGGTGTGGCCTGTCACACCACACGCCCATGGTGGTGGAGGGTCGTCGCTGTGGTTGAGGTCGGCGGTACGGAATGGAAGAGAGGGACTCTCTGCACAATGTGGGTTGTGGGTGGAGGCCTCCTCCGCTCGGCAGCCTCTCTCCTCTTTTTGTAGCTGCCTGCACGAATTTGAATGGAGAGGCAGGAGCAGATCCACCTTCTCCGCTGACCCATGAATGTGGCTTTAGTGCGGTAGGAGGCATTGCAGCGGCAGCCGAGCCATTGCTGAAAAGAAGAAGAATAAAGGATATTATTAAAATATTATGGCTATTTATATACAAACCCTCAACTTTCATGTTAACTTAAACAATGTACCTAATTGGTTAACTAATTAAATGAATGCCATTCTAAGTTAATTATAAATGCATTTAAAATATGAATGCAATGAATGAATTATGTAATTAAATTAGAAATATGAATTAATCTATTTACATTTACATCCTAATTTATGCCAAATAAATGTTAGAATTAACCTAATGTCTAGGCACTTAAATACTTAAATAGCCCACAACTATGGGCTAGTCACATGGCTGGTCCCTAGCTGGGAGAAGAGCCACTTCATGACCCAAGAAGGCATTGTCTTAGGTCATGTGGTTTCTAATCGGGGAATTGAAGTTGATAAGGCTAAGGTGGATGTTATCTCTAGACTCCCTCCACCCACATCCGTAAAACAGATCCGCTCTTTCCTTGGGCATGTGGGTTTCTATAGAAGATTCATCAAGGGCTTTTTGAAGGTTGCTCGACCCTTGAGTAACCTTCTGGCCAAAGACACGCCATTCGAGTTTGATGAATCATGCCGTAAGGCATTTGATTTATTAACAACGACAATCACCTATGCCCCGATGTTGCAATCACCGGTCTGGACAACCCCATTTGAGATAATGGCAGATGCATCTAATTATGCTGTCGGAGCTGTCTTGGGTCAGAAAAATGAGAAAAAGCCCTTTGTAATCTACTACGCTAGCAAGACTCTGGACGAGGCCTAGAAAAATTACACTGTAACTAAAAAAGAATTGCTAGCCATAGTCTTCGCCTTAGAAAAATTTAGGGCTTGTCTTTTAGGTTCTCATGTTATCATTTACACCAACCACTCGGCCTTCAAACATCTCTTGGCCAAAAAGGATGCCAAGCCTCTGCTAATTCGCTAGATTCTGTTACTTGAAGAATTTGATCTTGAAATCAGGGACAAAGTCGAACAAAATGTAGTGGCAGATCACCTGTCAAGAATCCTAATTGATTCTCCTCATCTGGATATCCCTATCTCTGAAACTTTTTCGGATGAGACTATCCTTACAGTCGCGGGTATCCGAACCCCTTGGTTTGCGAATATCATCAATTATTTGGTTGTTGGTCAAATCCCCAAGGATTGGACTAAACAACAACGGGATAGAGTTATGTCTAAGGCCAAATATTATTTTTGGGACGATCCCGAGCTATACTGTATCGGCACCGACCAGATTATTCGTCGATGCATCCTAGAAAATGAGTTCCAAAGTATACTTGATTTCTGCCATGCATCTACGTGTGGTGGACATTTTTCCAGGAAAAAGACAATGGCCAAAATTTTTCAATCTGGATTCTATTGGCCATCGTTATTTAAGGATGCCCAGGAATTCTCAAGGTCATGCGCCCGATGCCAGACACTCAGGAGCATGGCCAAGAGAGACATGATGCCCCTAAACCCAATACTTTCCATCGAAATTTTTGACATTTGGGGCATCGACTTCATGGGACCCTTCCCTCCTTCATTTGGACACTAGTAAATTCTGGTTGTTATTGATTACGTGCCCAAATGGATTGAGGAAATCCCCACCTGGACCAATGACCACAAAGTGATCATCGATTTTGTGAAGAGAAATATCTTCAGTCGGTTCAGGATTCCTCGGCAATTATTGGTGATGGTGGCACACATTTCACTCATGCCTAGTTTTGGAATTTACTGGGGAAATACGGGGTAAATCATCGAATTTCCACACCCTATCACCCACAGACGAACTGATAGGCCAAGGTCTCCAATCGGGAGATCAAAAATATTTTGCAGAAAATCGTAAGGCCTAATAGGAAGGATTGGACCCAATAGCTAGATGATGCTCTTTGCACCTATTGATGTGTAAAATGCCTATCGATATGTCTCTGTTCCATTTGGTGTTTCGTAAGGCATGCCACTTACCCGTAGAGTTACAACACCGAGCATTTTGGGCCATTAAGAAATGTAATTTTGACCTAGAGTTGGTTGGGAGGACCAAGAAACTCCAACTATCTAAGTTGGAGGAGCTTAGAAATGATGCCTATGAAAATGCCAGAATCAATAAGGCAAGCACTAAAGCACTTCATGACCAAATGATTTCACGTAAGAGCTTTGAGCTAAACCAGAAGGTCTGACTTTTCGATTCTCGGTTGAAGCTCTTCCCTGGTAAGCTTAGGTCAAAGTGGAGCGGCCCATTCATTAGGGCCTTCAAAATCTCTGACCCAAAGATAGGTAATTCCTTCAAGGTCAATGGGCAATGTCTCAAACCCTTTATTGACCATGTGCTCCCTGAACCCATCTTAGACAAGGTTGCTCTCACCTTGCCCTAACCACCACTGACCGAACATTACCTAGCTGAAGGCACTAAACTCAGCATGTGTAAAGGTTAGTTTGAGCTGACCAAAATCTCACAGAAACCAGGTGCTATTCTTCCATTTCTGCTATCCTGCATGCTTTCATTTTAACAATGAAGACATTGCATTAGCTAAACATGCGGGGGTGGATATCTTATGAAATAATCATTTTGTTAACGGTAATAGTAATTTCCTGTTATTCTATTTAAAAAAAAAGAAAAAAAAATAAAAGTAGGAGAAGAGAACTTAGGCATTAGGTGTTGCAAACAATAGGAATTGATACTTTGGGACCTGAATACTTAGACTCTTCAGGTCTTTAGGCTTAATTAGCCTGGGTGTCCAATAGAATGTGGACTTAGTCTTGAGTCCTCTGGCTGGAATTAATTAGCCAAATAATTTTATTCTAATTTGGCTAATAAATTTGGGTGATAAGTGCACGACTTATCAACTCACCCTCTGATTTGAGGGGACTATAAGTCTAAGCATCTGCATACTATTTGCACTGACTCACTTTTCGACGATTTCTTCAAAAATTGGGTAGCTAATGAACTTTCTAGGGTAGTATGGCTGGCAAGTTATCATGGGTAACAGCCCGTTGGCCGACTGTCCAGAGCCCAGCTACATGACCATACTCATTCTAGTACTTTTAGGTAAATCTTAGATCAGGGGATCCACCTACTTAGAAAATGAAAAAAAATCATGCTCAAGAAAAAAAATAGAAAAATACAAAAAGGAGTAAAACAAAAATAGAAAAATAAAATCACACTTCACCACACGAGTATGGATGGCAAGTTGCCGTGAGTAACTGCCCATTGGTCAGTTGTCTAGAGCCCAACTCACAAAAATGTATAAATAATTTCCAAAACACTTAGGGAAGGAGTAGGGAAGTAGAATAATCAGGGAGATATACATTTGGTTTTCCCTTGTGTTGGCCCCATAAAAAAAATATTTTTAAAGTTGGGAGAAAGCTACCATTCGGAAAGATAAACCTTTAAGCAGAAACTTTTAAGGTCACCTAGGGTCGTAGAAACCTAACGTCTATTTTAACGGCCGCCTCATGAGTCTTTCACTCTTTTCACAAGATGCTTAGCACTTAGAGTCTTTTTTGAGTCTTGGGTGGGTTGGGTAGTCATAAAAAGTTATCTTGAAACTCTTACACTAAAAAAAAAATCCAAAAAAATTAGAAAAGAAGAAACAACAGAAAAATTGTATCTTCCTTTTTTTCAAATAAGGCGAGGGCTTGGGTGGTCTACATTCTGGCAGATACTCGGGCACTATCAAGTTTTTGCAACTAGGTCTTGTGTTAAAATTTTCTAAAGCAATCAACAAAACTTGCCTAAGTAATCAAATCCTGATTCCACTTTTATACATAGCATTTAGGTTAATTTTACTAGGGACTAGCAAAATATAAGCATGGGGGTATGATAAACATGCATAAATTCATGATAAAAAGCTTATTTATGATAGTTCCTAAGCCTAGCATTGCATTCCATAAGTATAAATAGTGCATGACATGCATTACACTGCATTTAGGATAATTTGTGTATATTGTTCAGTAATTCTGACATTTTATGGCCAAGAGGCAATGTGACATCTTTATGGGCTTCGGATGAAGAATTTGACCATACAAATGGATCTGGAGAAATGACAACAGTCTAACAACATGGAAATCACCTCGATCCTAGCATCGTGGCATCCTCTGCAAGCGAGGAAAGGTGGACGATCCAGATGGTGCCACGTGGCACCATCTGGAGAGCACAAGATCACCCGACGTCCCTGCAAGGGCTTCTCAACGAGCGATCTAAACCGTTGGACGAAAATTCAATGGCTGAGAGACCCCCTTCATCTCGTGCCCATGACTCACCTTTGTGACATAAACGTGGGCTTTGTACATTGGTTGAAGCACCAACCTCCAAGGGAGGGGTGAGGGTTTGAGATTCGTAGAGCCCCCCCAATTCGTCAATTGGGCGCACGCCAGTGCGCACCAGCGCTCTCCAGAAGGGCATGAGCATGATTTATGCACGTGATGGAGGGCTAGCAGAGCGCATGCATGAGCAGGCATGAGTTGGCTACAGCAACACTTGAGCTAGACCGACAGCGACATCCTAGAGGTCGCTAATTACCCTATGTCCATTTTTGGTCCCTTCCCATCCACTATATAAAGACCTACATACCTCCCTTGCCTAGCCATCTCTACCTTTGCTATACCCACATACTCTGGAGATGTAGAAGCTCATCAAAGTTCCCAAGAGCTCATTCCCAAGCTCCAAAGGTCCCCTATTAGTGTAGCGACCCCTTACCCCACCAAATATTCATCATCCCTCTCACCACCTTCATAGGGAGCCTTAAAGCCATCCTCCCACCTCCATTTCGGTAAAAGATAACCTAAAGCTCCTCATCTCCATTCCGAAGCCTTGGTGAAGCATTCCTCTAGCTAGCATCCTTCTTCATCTCACCTCCATCATCTAGCACCTTACCCTCTCCGTCCAAGCTACCGCCAAGCACCTCCATCTTGACAAACAGCCGATTTGGGAGATTCCTCCTAACCCATATCTCTTTTGTATCTTTTTTACCGGCGCCAAAAACTAACGTGTCTTTGTGCGTGTGTGTTAAGAGGTGTCATTATAGTCGCACTTGATACGTCGGCTTTAAAATAAGTAAACGGAGGTGAGTCCGAGTGTCGGTCTCAGGGAGGCGTGGAAATCAGATTTTTTGCTTATCAGTTGTTGTCAAGGAAAGGGCGAAGTTTTTCTTGTGAAAGATGAGGTTTTGAAAGCGAGAGAGAGAGATAGAGAGAGAGAGAAGGCTTAGGGTTAGAAAGCTCTTGATTTTGATCATGCAACTTAAACAGAAATTAAAATGGCAATTGAACGGAAAATAACTTCATTAAAAATGCACTTGTAGTTCATAACTTACAACATTAAATACATGCTTCAGAAAAAGTAATAAAAAGATTAAAAGAGAGAGAGAGAAAGCGAGAGAGAGAGAGAGAAAGAGAGAGAGAGAGTGGAGAGCGACGAGGCAGCCACGGCAGTGGAGGAGGCTCTGTCGGCGGCTCGTCGTCTCCGACGATTACAAGAGTGCCTAAAGCTAGCTAAGAGAGGAGTGGAGTAGTTGCAAGGGGGAGTGAATGCCTTGAATGGTGGTTGGAGGGGGTTTAAATAGAGTTAAGGGCTTCCTAAAAGAAGAAGGGGCTTTAGCGACATCCAGAGCGTCGCTAAAATCGCTTCCAAAAGCGTCGGTGAAGCCCCCTGCCACTGGTCAGCCGCCCGCCTCATTCCTTCTCCTCGCGCGATCTGTGGCCGCTGAACGAGAGCCGTCCGATCAAAGATAGGATGGCTAAGAGTGTTCCTCGCCTGCGCTGGGATCACGCCTCGGGCATGCGTGTGCGCACGCATCTCCGACCGACGTGCGCGCACGCGTGGGCGGTCGTGAGCTGCGGTTGCGCCGCATGGCGAGATCCTGGCCTCCCGCTGCTGATCGGGCGGCCCAATTTGTCCACGCCTGTCGCTCATCTTCAATTTCCACCCCGCACAGTTCGAATGCGCGTCGCGTGGGTGCGGGCGTGCGTGCTAACCGTTGCGCCATGCCTGCGCTTTGTCGCGGTGACCGCGGGCGGGTGCCCGGATCTCGACCGTTCGATCGAAGATCGACGGCCAAGATTTGTTCTCGGCTGGTTGAAGGCACGCGTGCGGTGGGGGCGGGGCTGATGTGGCACAATCTGGGTCGTTGATCTCCAGATCAATGGTCAGAACTTCTTGGGCTCATTGTGGGAGCTCTGGATGTCGGATTTGGCCGATCTTGAGTCCGTTGGACTCCGTTCGTCGTTCTGAATCCATTCGTGCAGTCTGATTCCTCATCTGAGGCCTGCTTTGACAAATGCTTACATAAATGGCCATTAATACAGTTTATAAGCAATCTTGGTATATGATGCTTGCAATGTTCCTATTCTACTTATGTTGTGCCTTTTACTCTAAAGATGGGCCATATTCAACATAATTATCACCCCCTTGTGTAGTGTTATCACCCATATCTCTTTTGTATTTTTTTTACCATATTGTAATAAACATTTGCATGATATATCAAATTTGTTTTCATCTCCTTTGTGAGTTATTGATGGGAGCACCATCATGAGCCATAACTAGCTCAATTTAGTCATTATCAAGGAATAATTGCTCCTACATAACTACTAGAGAGCAATAGTTCATTGCATAATCATTCTGAGAGAAAGATAAGAAAATAGGGTTAAAACTATAATTTTACCATCATATCTTGAATGCAAAATAACCGTGGATTTTCCCAGGGGGCAGTTAAGGGTTAAATGGTCTTAAATATCAAACAAGTAGGTTAATATAGGTACAAAAGGGTTTTCACATGTTTTGAGAATTAAATAACTTCTGAAAACTTAAAAATAGATCCATTTAGTTAACTGAGGCTCTGGTCAAGATAAAATTCATATAAACCCTCTAAAAATCATAAAAAAATATTCTCTAGGGTTTGGTACCTTTAATTTGACCATTATAACCCATCTTGACCCAAAATAAAGTCTCAAACTAACATTTGCCCTAATTTAGGTCTGTTCATAAATTACCCAGTCAAACTAGGTCAAAACCAAAATCTAACTTCACCATTGGATTCCTTAGGTCAAAATTAGGTTTATACCAAAATTTGAGCCCAATCTAAGACTGTCTTCACCTAGTTTGCAATTTGATCCTATCTGATCACACATATGCCCTTAACTTTCAAAATCCTTACAGAAAGGCCCTTAACTTTGTCATCATTTTCACAAATAGGTCCCTACCTCCATGAATCCTATTCCTACAAACTCCGGTGACCTAAATTTTGGCAAGTTCTCCTTGATTCCTTGACGAATCCCTCTCAGATTTGAAAGGAAAGATCGTCAAGGAATTCCCTTCCTTTTGAGCCAATTCCCACACCCTAAAACCCTCCCAATCTCTCATGAGAATGCATGAGAGATTTGGGTATCCTTGAGAATTCCTACTTCGACCCTCCAAAGGCCTATAAAAGGATCCCCAGATCAAGCCGAACTTCTCAGACTTGGTTCCGACTGTGAAATCCCCATAGTCCTCCTTCCTCTTCTGGCCGCGAAGCTCAACAAGCTCTGGTGACTTCTCCTGACCTCCTTCGTCGTCCGTCCACAATACCAATGGCTGGATTCCTTTCTTCTCTCTCGTCTGCTCTTAGCCGTACTAGCAGGAGCCCCTCTATCTTCGTCGTCGTCGCCATCCCCATCACTAGAGTACCTTCTTCACCAGCGCCGGCCTACCAACGTTAGTGTTGTTCTTCCCCCTTCGTCCATTAGTTTAGGGTTAGCTTAGTATTTTTTTAGCTCTTAGGTTAGTTTCCTTCTCCAGAAAAGCCAAAAACAACCCTTGACTCGACACGCTCACCTCCATCTTCCCCGTCTCCGACCACTCCTCCGACATGTCCATCCCACCTCCACAAACCACCAATCAACTCGCCAACCACCTCACGACCTTCACCGCATCACACCTTGCAAAACCCCTCTCCCTATTTGCCTTCCCATCCACCCAAACCCTCTGCCGAACACCACACCCTCCTCACCAACAATCTGAGGTCGTCAGGCCTTTTCACTTTTCCAATCACCTCTACACCACCACGGTTACATTTGTTGTCGCCTGGCGATGCTTCCTGAGTTCTTTAACATGACCATGAGGCCTTATTCTTGGTTCTCAGGTAGCAAGTCATCACCGCCATTGGCGAAGCTTCGAGCGAAGCTTGAAGCCTTACTCCAGGGATCATGAGCCCCAGGTGAAGTCCCAGGCGTTATGGCTTTTCTCAAGGAATGCGCTCAAGACTACAATTGGGGGGGATACCCCCAGCAGTAGGTTCAAGAAGATGGAGAGGCATCAGCACAACACACACGAAGGATGGGTGGGACATTTAGTCCTACCTCAAAAACTGATAGCTGCACCACTTCGCATAAATTGAATTTATCGCTTAGGCTTATCACCTCAGCAAGCATAGGGGGTGAGGTCCCCGCACGCGCCCCTCACGTGCCTCACCCACGACACCTTATACATGGGTCTGATTGATCCGATAACCCACCTAACCAAAGCACTGCTCGCTCACCACCCATGTCGTTGAGCTTGGTCCCGGGTATGCTCGATCCGTAAACCTGACTACCCTGACTAACCCTGGGAGGGCAGAACCTAAGAGGAAGAGAGAAAGAAAGAGAGCATGGGGCAAGAGAGAGTTTTACCCTATGCGACACTTAGCCAAATCTGAGATGGCTGCCCTTTGTGCGTGAGAAGAAAGGAGAAGGCACAGAAGGAAAAGAAGGAAAGAAGAGCAGAAGAAGGCTCGTGTGTAAAGAAGAGAAGGAAGGAAGAAAGCAGCTGAAGAAGGGAAGCTAAAGAAGAAGAAAAGAAAAAAACATAGAAGGAAAGAAGAGAAGAAAAATAAGAAGAGCAATGCTATGGAAGCACTGTAGCATCTGATGGTTAAGTCGTCTGGTCAACAAACCTGATGTCTGATTTGAGGCTTGATATTGTGAAAGCTTCATAAATTGATTGAATGCCTGATATAAATGCTTAGAGAATAATTGGTGATTTAAATCACCATTATTTTAGCTTCTCTACCCTTTTATTGCCTCAAGATACATGAGAATTCATTGAATATCAAATGTGACAGATTACTATTTATTGAATATCATTATTTGGTTTAAGTTATTATGCTCAGTTACATATTATTTGAGATTAGTTTGTGAATTCCTATTTACTCCCTTTGTTTGACCTTGGACTTTCATTCGAGTGTAAATATTATTTATTTTTCGAGCTAATTCGAACTATACTACAATGCGATGATTTTTAAACTTGATTTAGAGCGACTAACAGTTATCTTCCTTGCCCTTTTCTTTACAAAAACACAAAAAGATCACAAAACCCTAATACCTCAAAAAGAAACAAAACGAAGCGTGGATTTCAACGAAAGTATACATCGCTTCCCTGTGTTCGACCTGAGACTCCCTTGGAGTTTCAATTAGAAATTGTATTTGATAATGCATTTTGCGAGCCACAATGACAGGTTCTCAAAACCCTGATTTTTCTTCGCCAAAACCTGTTCATCAATCACCACCTAAGCTTCTCGACTTAGGATTTTCCAATCGACCTAATCGATCAAATCCACTAACCCAGTCACTTAAACGAGGGTGACTAAACCTCTTACAACCCATGCTACTATGTACGAGGGTAGCATTCCTCAAACCCCTCCTCTTCACGAGGAGTATTTTATCTAGCGAGGAAGATGGGAATTTGCAAAGCGAATACCCAACCAAAGACAGTAAAATTACAACAATCCTATAGAGCAATAAAGATTAAAACCTAGCTACAATAGGAGTTAGGAAACTTCCCTTTGGTAGAAGTGCATCGGCTTGATGATATGGGTGCATGAACCATGCAAAGGCACTATGTTGCTCTTGTAACGATGGTGGGAGAGAGAGTGCCCAGCGAAAAGGAAGCTCTAAAGATGTAGACTAAGGCTTGAGAAAGCTAGATCTCTTCTAAGGATCAAATTGATACAATATAACTAGAAGTAGTGTTACTTAGGTGTATCTTGTTGTGTCTTTGCAAGGCAAGGGTAGTTCTCTATTTATAGAAGTCCTAGGAAGGCATAGGAAGGCTTTGGAAGCCTTAGGTAGCCATTGGGGATTATCCCAAGGCAAATCACACCCCAATCAGAATTATTAATGATTCTGACAGGGTCATCAGACGTCTAGGAAAAGTATCAGATGTCTGGAAGTCACTTATAGGACGTCTAGGCCTAATATTAGACATCTAATTCCAAGTGGGTTTCCTTCCTGACTTGAGTCAGACCTAAATAGGGTTCTAGTATAAGTTGGTCAGATGATAGGTTGGACGTCTGGAAACCTAATTAACTGGGGGAATGGATTTCCCAAGGCACAAATGGCTAAAAGTCTTTTGGAAAGTGATTTGGGCTTAATCGAGGCTAACGTTTACATATCAGACGTCTAAGGTCTTCTATGGACGTCTGATGGAAGATTAAGGGTTAATCCTCAATGATCATATTTTGTAAGCCAACATTCCACTAATTGGACATATAACAAAGTCATCAGACGTCTGCTAAGACATCTAGATAAAAGGTTGGTCATCTAAATTTGGCAGATAGAAGTGATTCTCAGCCTAAGTGTTTTTTGACGTCTAATTCAACATTCAGACGTCTTAAAGTTCACTATTAGAGGTCTGATTTTAGTATTAGAAGTCTGAATAGGCTGTCAGAAGCCTATTTTTGTTTTCTATTTCCTCTACGAAAATCCTAAGCATCCTAGGGTTGTGCAAGTGTTCCTAGGACTACTATTAGGTAACTTTGAGGCTCTTTAACATGCATATAAGAAAATGAAAGAGCAACAAAAACAAAGATACAAAGGTATAAGGAAATCTATCCTATTCTTGTCTTCACGCTTTCGCTCCTCACAAAGCTCTTTCTTCTCTGTCAAGCTCCTTTAATTTGCCATGGATGCGAGCTTAAGCTCCATCTTTCACACTTGTAACCATTTGCATTTTCCAGAAATCTAAAACTTAAATGCAAATGTTAAAACACAAGTGTTTTGTTATCATCAAAATAAATGATCGTGGTGCCCTTGCACCAATAGTGCCTACTTTTGGCACCGGGAAAGGAATGGATGGGACATCATATTTCTGACCTTGACATTAAAACCCTCCTTCAACCTAGGATTCCATAAAGGACGGTCGTAACCGTCTACCTTAGTCCTAGTTTTATCAGAACTCGCTCTCTGCATATTTGCCTTATTTGGTGGCTCTCAAAAGTTCACACAAAGAATTTGTACGTAGGAACCGAGAGCGAAAACTATGCTTCACTCTGAGTATCATTGTTCAATTTACCCAGAAATTAAGATTCATTATACTAGCCTTAGAGCATCAGTAGGCTCTCTACTCTCACCTCACACTTGTTTGGTGGATCTATTAGAAGATGGTTTTCCTGACTTCCTAATTACTGTCCAAGGGTTCAGGAGAAGAAGCATTGCTTCTTCTTCTTGACAAACTAAAGATGTCTATCGATTTTCACAGAGGATCCATTGCAAATTCTACATGTAAGTGTGAAATTGTACTAGATACTAAGTTCAGGAGTCAACTTAAGAATAAATCCCTAATAAAACCTTTTTAATAAAAATTCCTTATGCGTGAATGCAGTTTTTTTTTTCTGACATAAAAATAAGGAATGCAATGCCCACCCCTCCATGCCTATTTATTATAATGTCCTCATTGAAATGTTTGCAGGAAAATCAAAAGGTAATAAGCAAGAGGAAAGGATATCACCTGGTTGAGCTTGTTATTCCAAGTCAGCTTGGATGAAAAACTACCTGTAAAGAGTACTGGGTTGCCTCCCAGCCAGCGCTAAGTTTAACGTCATTTGCTGGACTCAGTATAGCTCTAATATGATTCCAGAAGGTTGATGTGACTATCAAGAATGGGATCATAGTTCTGAGTGATATAAGGCTTCAACCTTTGACCATTTACCTTTGTCTCATGGCCAGTCTTGGGATCTAGGATGAGAACAGCTCCATGAGGGTAGACTTTTCTTACAATGAAAGGACATGTCCATTTTGATCTTAATTTTCCCAAAAAGAGCTTCAAACGCACATCAATTAACAAAACCTTTTGATTAGGGACAATGCCTTTCCAAGAGATATACTAATCATGTCAAGCTTTTATCCTATTCTTATAGATTCCTATGCTATCATAAGCATCATTCTGTGTTTCATCCAATTCAGTCAATTGGAGTTTTCTTTGTCATCCAGATTGATCAAGATTCTGGCTAAAAGTTGTGATTGCCCAGTAAGCTTTATGTTCAAGTTCAACAGGCAGATGGAAAGATTTTCCATAGACCAAATGGAATGGAGACATCCCAATTGGAGTTTTATACGCAATCCAGTAGGCCCAGAGAGTGTCATCCAATTTAGTAGACCAATCCTTCCGATTCGAGTGGACTGTCCTTTGAAGGATTTTCTTAATTTCCCGATTGGAAATTTCAACTTGTCCGTTGGTCTATGGATGGAATGGAGAAGAGATCTGTGAGTGACTCCATACTTGGTCAGTAAGGTCCTGAATTTATTGTGGGTGAAATAGGACCCGCCATCACTAATCATAGCTTTGGGTACACCGAATCGGCTAAAGATGTTTTTCTTTACAAAGTCCATGACCACTTTATGGTCATTGGTTCAGGTCGGGATGGCCTCAATCCATTTAGATACATACTCGACTTCAACATGAATGTATAGGTACCCAAATAAATTGGTAAAAGGTCCCATAAAATCAATACCCCAGACATCAAAGATCTCAACTTCAAGGATTGGATTTAGGGGCATCATATCCTTCCTGGTCATGTTTCCTAGAGTTTGGCAATTAATACAGGACCTACAAAAGATGTATGAGTCGTGGAATAAAGATGCCCAATACAATCCACTTTGCAGTACATTGGCTGCCATCTTTTTTCCTGAGAAGTGAGCCCCACAAGCAAAAGTATGGCAGAATTCTAGTACTCTTGTGATCTCTTCATTTGGAACACAAAGGCAGATAACCTGATCCGCGCGTATTTTGAATAGCTTCAAATCTTCCCAAAAGTAATATTTGGCATTGAAAATCAACCTATCCCGCTTATGCTTAGGCCAATCCATGGGTAGTCTTCCGATGGCCAAATAGTTGACAATGTCTGCAAACCAAGGTAATTTGCAAATAGTCAAGAGAGTCACTAGGGAATGAATCAGAAAGTTGAGGGGTTGTAGAGTCTACAAGGATTCTGGAGAGATGATCTGCTACTACATTTTGGGCACTAGATTTGTCTTTGATTTGCAAATCAAATTCTTGTAGCAGAAGGATCCATCAGATTAATCTGGGTTTTGCATCCTTTTTAGACATCAGGTGCCTTAATGCAGTGTGATCTATGAAAATTGTGACATGAGATCCCTGCAGGTAAGGTATAAACTTCTTCAAAGCAAAAACTATTGCTAGCAACTGTTAACAAGTGAAATAAACATTATAAAAGCTACGTTGTAGTATAGGTCGAAATCACTTGAAAACAGATAAAATTTATACTCGAATGAAAGTTTGAGGTCGTTCGCTGGGAGCAAATCGGAATTCACGTGCTAATCTCAATATATGATGTAAATGAGCATAATTAATTACCCAAAAATCTAATATGCAATGTAGCACATGAGTGTATGAGGAGTAAAAAGAATTCTAGACAAAATAATGGTGATTTAGATCACCAATTATAAGTCTAATACATATAACAACTACTCAAATCAATCAATATGAAGGAGCATATGATCAGACATTTGATTTTGCAATCAAACATCTTATTCTCCTTCTTGTCCTCCTGTGCCTCTTCTGCCTTGGCTTCTCTTTTTCTTCTCTTCTATTGCTCTGCTCTTCTCTTTCTATGGTCCTCTTCTTCAGTCTTCTCTGATTTCTTCTTCTTCAGGTCTTCTCCTCTTCTTATTTCTTTCTTCCTTGGCTACTCTACCTTGCCTTTGGCTCTTCTATGGCGTTTCTTCCTCTTCTCTAACCTTTGTGCACAGGGGAGCACCTTACGAAATTGGCTAAGTGTTAGCCAATGTACAATATAGAAAAGCCCCCTACCCCATGCTTTCTCTCCTCTCTCGGATTGTCCTCTTTCTCGGCCTCCCAGGGCCAATGCAATTTATCGAGTAATCAGGTATTTGGGGGTTCGCGTACCCATATCCAGGGTCACCGGCGTGGTGTAGTAACCGAGGAGTGAGTACAGGGTTAGGCGGGTCAAGTCGTGTGAGCAGGTGTGAGGGAACCTCACCCCCAGTGTTACGAGGTGATAAGGCTTGTGCACAAAAACATAATAAGGCGCTTCACTCAGTTTGTCCCACACGATGTGGGACTAAAGTTCTACCTCCTTTTTGCATGCAACTGCAGGTGATGGTTCCCTCAATTGCAGCAACCACTGTGGTTCATGCCCCCAATCAAGGACCTAGAAGGGTGCTTAGGTCTAGTCCGCATAGCCTAGGATCGAGAATTGGGGATATTGTGGCCTCGAACACGAAGAACAAGGGTGAAGATGGCGATAATAGTGGAACGTGGTGACGATAACCTGAAACACTGAATAAGGCCTCACGACCACATTAGAATACCTTAGGAGCTTCGCCAAGTGTTGGTGAATGTGACGGTGGTGTTTATGTGGCATGGGAATGGGTGAGGTGACCGGACGATGATGGAGAAGACAGTGTGAAGGTGGGTTGTTTGATGGAGGGTTTGAAGGGGCAATTTTCCTAACTACGTTAGGGCTTTTACTCCTATGGTCGAGGCAGAGGTCGTGGACTAGTCGGTGAAGTGTTTGGAGCAGTGGAGTGAGTGGAGGGCTTTGTTGGAGGAGTGGCTGGAGCGGAGGAAGATGACGGTGTTCGTAGAGTGCGAGGGGTCTTTTTAACTAATCCTAAGAGCTAAAAGAAACTAAGTTAACCCTAATCTAATCTACAAAGGGGGGAGAATGACACCGGCATTGGTAGGCCGGCACCGAGGAAGAAGACACTCTGGTATAGGGGGATGGCGACGACGGCAGAGAGGGAGCGACAGCGGGTAGTATTGCACGACGCAGAGGAAGGTAAGGAAGAAGAATCCACCGCAGCTATTGGGTCAGACAACGAGGAGAGGTAGAGGGAGTTGCCAGAGCTCGAGGAGTTATTCGACCGAAATAAGAGACAGGAATTTAGGGATTTTCTGACTGAAATCAAGTTTGAGGAGAACGGTGAGTTCTGGGGAGTCTTATATTGGCCATGAGAGGGTGATTAGAGCTTAGGAAGCAAGCTTCCCAAACTTGGAAGGTCGCCGAAGTTGGAAAATTGAAGGATACCCGAATCTTTCGTGCATTTGCATGAGAGATTGGGAAGGTTGCTGGGTTCATGGACGAGTGCATTGGAAAGAGGACTCCTCAAGGAATCTCCCTTTCAATTTTGGAAGGGATTGATTGATCAAAGGAGTTCTCTTCAATCGAAGGTTGCCGAAGTTGTGGGATTAGGATTCTAAGGTGGCAAGGACCTATTTTTGAAAATGATGATAAAGATAGGGATTGAAATGCAAAGGATTCAAAAGTTAGGGGCACGAGTGTGAAATAAAAGAGTCAGACAGG
This sequence comes from Thalassia testudinum, assembly GCA_037157565.1. NCBI lineage: Eukaryota > Viridiplantae > Streptophyta > Magnoliopsida > Alismatales > Hydrocharitaceae > Thalassia > Thalassia testudinum. The sequence continues at coordinate 84,332,718 of JAZHRO010000056.1, read as the reverse complement.
ACCAAATTGCAAACTAGGTCAAGATGATCTCAGATTGGGCCCAAATTTTGGTATAAACATAATTTGGATCTAAGGAATTCAATGGTGAAGTTATATTTTGGTTTTGACCTAGTTTGAATGGGTAATTTATGCAAAAACCTAAATTAGGGTAAATGTCTGTGTAGGACTCTATTTTCAGTCAAGACAGGTTCCATTAGCCAAATTAGGCATACCAAACCCTAGAGAATATTTTTTTATAAATTTTAGAGGGTTTAGGTGAATTTTATCCTGGCCAGAACCTTAGTTAATTAAGTGAGTCAGTTTTTAGGATTTCAGAAGTCATTTAATTACTGTAACGTACTAAAAACCCTTTTCTATCTGTTCTAACCCACTTGTTAGACTCTTAAGATCATTTGACCTTTATTTAACCCCTAAAGAAACCCGCAGTTATTTTGCATTCATGATATGATGGTAAAATTAGAGTTTAACCCTAGTTTCTTGTACTTCCCTCAGAAAGGATTTACAATGAATTATGGTCCTCGGGTGGTTATGTTAGAGCATTTAATGATGCAATATGACTAAATAAATCTAGATATGGTTGATGATGATGTAATCATCATACTCCCATGCCTAACTTTTGCTAGTCCCTTAGCAAAATCTTATGAAATTAACCTAAATTCAAGACCATATTTTTAGATCTCTGATGTGTGCTTTTTTTGTGTAGATTTGGTCAGAATGCCAACAGTAGGCCTAGAGGTGGACCTGACTCAGTCCACTGTGAAGGTTTCTAAGGAGCACAAGAACTAACCTAAGGTTCGTTGAACTCCACGGTTAAAGCACCCATGCTTAAAACATGTTTAGTCCCGGTTCAGTTTGGAGTGCATTTTTGTAAGAGATAGAAGATTATTTGTATTTTGGGAGAGTTTTCTCTCTCTTTTTCTTTTTTATTTCTAGCTTCGGATTGGCTTTACAACACGATCTGTATCTGATTCCTAGCTCCCACCATCAATCCTCGTAGGGTCTCTGGCTTTCAATGCTTCGAGATAGCACCGCCCATGGCAACCCCTAGAAACCTGGCTTTCGACACTTCGAGATTGTGCCGCCCATGAGATTCTGTAGCTAAATTTAGGCCCTAGTAATCGACATTTTAAGGTAATCCCACCCATGGCACCTGAACCAACACAAGGTGCTTACATGCCCCCGGTGGGATATTTAGATATCTTAGGAGACAAGCACCAAGGAGACGATATGTTATTACTATCGTTGAGGGGAATTTTATGCCTCTCCGATTCAAAAACTCTTCCCAATCAACTTGTGTTGATTAGCCGCTCCTAATCTAGGTAGCATTTTAGAACAGAATTAACGCTTTTGTGTGATTTTGATAATTAAGCGCACTGAACCAGACTGTGTGTGGATTAGGGTGGTTAGGTTATTAAGTCCTGCAAACCAGAGGTTAGTTAAGGAGGCTGAATAATCCCTAAGCCTTTGACCTAATACTTAAGCTTCGTATTTTCCTCAACCTCCTAAGGACTATCCAGATCTTAACGGATACATGAATTGTTTAAGCCTAAAACAAGCCCAAGAGGCCTAAGATCAGCACTCTCTGTTGTCTCTTAGCACTTTTGTCCTTTATTTCTTTCTTTTGATTTGGTCTAGAGCTAAGTAGATTCCTTAATCTTTTACTAATGACTTTTTTTTTATTTCAAATTGTTGCTCCTTTTATATGTTCACATCACCTGCCCTTTTCCTTCTCAAGAATGATATGCAATTTGATCTTTCAAAATTTCCTCCCTTCTCCATTTTTTGTTCTTTTTCAAATTTTTTATTTTTTTGATTTTTTGGAATATGTATATATTTTTTTGTGAGAACCTTTCCGAACATTGAATTTTATGTGTTTGCACTTTAACACCCCCCATGCCTAAGTTTTGCAATGTTCTCATTGTAAACGAAGGGTATGAAACAGTTTTGGGCTTAGAAATTAGAACAGGATTATCAGGTGGGCGAACGGGTCAGGATGACTATTGCGAACGATTTCAAGCTCTGGTATGAGTACCAGAGGTGAGATCGACTATTCTAAAATTGAACTCAGAGTGCAATAGACGTGAAGTATAGAAAGGATAATCAGAAGGATCTCAGATTTTTCGAATTGATGGGTTGCCTCCCGTTAAGCACTAAATTCAATTCCTTCAGCTGAGTAGAACATGGTATGGAGGAGTGGTCAAATCAGACAAGTTTTATAGAACAAGCACCATGATCAAAAGCCTGGTTGGTCCAACCAGGTGCTTGTTTAGATCAATAGGCTGATGATGCAGCCAAAACCCAATCAATTTGGCAAGTTGATAGATGTGAATTAGTAGATGCGGTGGCCACCAGATACTGTGAAGCTTGAAATGTTGTGGAAGTGAAAAATTAGGGTTTGGCTGAGTCGGATCGCCTGGTCAGAGTTGGGATGCTCAAATGAAAAAGTGTCGGTGGAGGATGTAGGAACCCTACGGGAGTAATCAGAGAAGGGTGGGTCGTGATTTATAGTTTGATTGATGTCCAAAACCTAATTGAAATGTGGAGGAGAATTATGTGCAACCGGCTCATTAAGAGGAGAGTTAGAGTAGCAATTGATTTCGGTTGTGGGTCGAGGTTGAAAATGGGTTTGGGAAGGTTCTGTATGTGTAGAAGAGGTGGCTTCAAGAATAATTGTGTGTGAGGGCTCCTCTAGGAAGGATTCAAAGGTGGGTTCATCTAGAGAGTCCTCATAATAGCCATCAAAATCAAAGTAAATGTCTGAAGAGTGTTTATATGATCAAGGAAATCTAGGTCAAGAAAAGATTCGAACTCTAGGTTGTAGACACTCTTAGCAATTACTGTTTCTGATTCCTGAGGATTAAAAAGAAATGATTCCATCTCAATGGAGCATGATTTTGAATCAATGATCTTGGGATTAGGGACTTCAGAGTCAGAGTCGAAAAATGGATCGTGGATGCTGAGGTCGTAGATTGTCTCGTAGTCATCAGGAAACAATAGTTCTTCGATATCAGACTAAGATTTGAAATCAACTGAGAACTTGCGAGAATCATGTTCTGAATTTGATTCGTGATCAGAGGTTCCACCATAGAATAAATCAAGATGTGGAGAGGCAGCAACTTGACTTGGGTCTAACCTAGTTTTAGATTCCAAGCTCAAAAGGGTGTCCCTATTAGGTTTGGGCTTGGGTTCTTGGCTTGTAGGGAAGACCCAATCAAAACCCACTCTTCCAACTCCTCAGTTTCTATATCGTAGATTGGCATTACTTCTAAAAAATCAATCTGTGTTTTTGAGGATGTTTGAGAGGTGCATTCATCAAATAAAGGCCCAGAATCATAATCCAAATTCAAAATTTGATTTTCATTACACGGGGCCTTGTAATCATCCCAAGAAGGCTTAGATCTTGATTCTAGGTTAAGGGTGTGGGTTGGATCACTAGAATCTAGGTTGGGCTCTACAGGGATGTCAGAATTGCTCTCGAGAGTTACCTTATCAGAATAAGGAGCGAAATTTACATCGTTGAGAGGTTCTAACTTAATCTCATTATCACAGGTGTCTGGGAAATCTAAGCTTGGCGACCCAAGGTTTTGTATCTTTAGGGCTGGATCAAAATTGTGATCACCTGCAATCGGATTCTCCCAACCTGTCTCAAGATCAGGAATGTCAATTGCTATGAAACTTGAATCTGAATTTATTTAGGCTGGGGATCCACAATTATCATCATTGAACCTGGGATTTGGGAAATTGTGTTGATCACTAGTCTCACTCCAAGATGTTTTGTTAATTTCTAATAGGTATTTTTGATCAATTATTCTACATAATTTATTCAGCAATTCTCCCCGTTCTTCTAAAAATTCCTAGAATTTTTATGGAAGTGAAGGGTTTGACCAACATTGTAGACACTCATTGTTGTGTAATTTCACCAATTCACTGTGTTCTGCTAATAGGTGATCCCAGTTTGAAGCATGTTTTATTTGTGTCCATATTGTCCCTACATAGTTCATAATGAGTTCTGTTGTTTTTGCAAATCTTTCTTAAATGTCCCTTGTATAATATTCTTCATGGTTTCTACAGGCATTCTCAAGTATCTTTTCTTTCATGCTCATTTGGGACTCAGGTTTCCTAAAAGGTTTTCCTAACATGTAAGGATGCATTTTTTTAATCAAAATGGTGGAATCAAGATGTAGAATCAAAACTAAGGTTAGATTGAAATTGATCAGATCTGAAAGAGATTCCCAAGAAGATCGAGTGAGGCTTCTTAGGTTAAAAGCATAATAGCCTTCCTGTGTATGTGCTCTAATAGAAGGGATGAGGGACTGGATGTGAGATTTGACCCAATCAAGGCACCCAAAGATTTTTGGATGACTAAGGAAGCTTCGAGGCAGATGATGCCTTTGAATCAGAAATTCGCACACCTGAGAATTACTTGGGCAGCCAGGAAGGGAGAGCCCCGTAAAGACCCCTACATGGTAGAGCATCCCCACAAGTTACAGGGCTTCCCCCACTCGACCTTCCATCTCACTGAGGGTCCAGGTAGACCAGAATGTACGAACTTAAGTCCTTAAGTCTACCAATTTTATGTCCTAATTTGTGCCTTGAGTTTCACTTGATTAGAAGTTAATTCAACTTGTGACCTAATTTGGAGGTTGGTTGGCCTACAATTTAGACTAACTTCACCTGATTTACCCTAAAGATGGCAGAATGAAACTAGGTCAAGACCTAGAAATCACCCTGATTGACTCTCAGGTTATTAGGTCCAAGGAATTTAGGGTTCAAGTGAATTTAGAACCTGATTCTTAGGGTTTTTGTTGATTAGATCTTTTCAACCAAGGGCTTGAGTAGCACATAAATAAGAGTGGGTTTGTTTCCTTTATGCAGGCAAGTGTGAACTAGCACTCCAAAACCCTAGAATTGAAACCCAAATTGACTCTATTCTACATCCAATTTGATCTTAACTTGTTCTCCTTGGACTTTAAACAAGAAGTGTGTAGTCGAAGAAGATAAGAAATTAAGCGTATTCCCTAATAAGTACAGGAAATCAAGGATAGGATCTCTAAATAGAATCGCTTCAACTTCAATGAGATTTGAAAAAAAATATAGCAAATTAGGCAACTTGCCTTTTAAATGATGATTACTATATAAAATAGGGCAGGTGATTAATAATTGATTGTTTCCTTTTTTGTCTTCCCAAGTTTAGGAGGTTGATTAGGGAAGAATAGAGAAGTTACCTACCCTGGAGTGGCTATTTTGCGTAGAAGATCTCCTCGTGAAGTACCTCGCAAAATCACAATAAAGCAAACCAGGGAAAGTTAGTGCTCAAATATAAAAAACATAGCAAGAGAATAGCGGTAAATTGCATGTTGCTCCCCGGCAACGGTGCCAAAATGTTAGCTAGCGAAGTCGAGGTTATAAAAGCTGCATTGTAATATAGGCCGAAATCGCTTGAAAGTAGATAAAATTTATACTCGAATGAAAGTCCGAGGTCGTTCGCTGGGAACAAACAGGAATTCATGAACTAATCTAAATATATGATGTAAATAAGCACAATTAATTACCCAAAAATCTAATATGCAATATAGCACATGAATGTATGAGGAGTAAAAAGAATTCTAGACAAAGTAATGGCGATTTAGATCACCAATTATAAGTCTAATACATATAACACCTACTCAAATCAATCAATATGAAGGAGCATATGTTCAGACATCTAATTTTGCAATTAGATGCCTTATTCTTCTTCTTCTCCTCCAGTGCCTCTTCTGCCTTGGCTTCTTTTTTCTTCTCTTCTATTGATCTGCTTTTCTCTTTCTGGTCCTCTTCTTCTGTCTTCTCTGATTTTCTCTTCTTCAGGTCTTCTCCTCTTCTTCTTTCTTTCTTCCCTGGCTTTTCTGCCTTGCCTTTGTTCTTCTATGGCTTCTCTTCCTCTTCTCTGACCTTTGTGGCTAAGTGTTAGCCAATGTACAATAGAGCAAAACCCCCTACCCTGTGCTCTCTCTCCTTTCCTCTCTCTGGGTTCTCCTCTTTCTCGCCCTCCTAGGGCCAATGCAATTTATCGGGTAATCGGGTATTCGGGGGTTCGCGTACCTGGGTCCAGGGTCATTGGCATAGTGTTGTGACTAAGGAGTGAGTACAAGGTTAGGAGGGGCGGGTTGTGTGAGTGGGTTTGAGGGGACCTCACCCCCAATGTTACGAGGCGATAAGCCCTGTGCACAAAAACATAATAAGGTGCTTCACTCAGTTTGTCCCACACGATGTGGGACTAAAGTGCTGCCTCCTTTTCGCATGCGCCTACAAGTGATGGTTCCTTCAATTGCAGCAACCACTGGGGTTCACGCCCCTAATCAAGGACCTCAAAGGGTGCTTGGGGCTAGTCCGCATAGCCTAGGACTGAGAACTGGGGTTATTGTGGCCTCGAACACGAATAACAAGGCTGATGATGGAAATGGTGGTGGAGCATGACAGGGAGAACCTGAAACACTGAATAAGGCCTCATGGCCATGTTAGAATACCTCAGGAGCTTCGCTAAGTGTTGGTGAATGTGATGGTGGTGTTTACGTGGCGTGGGAATGGGTGAGGTGGCCAAACGATGACGGAGAAGATGACGTGAAGGTGGGTTGTTCGAAGGAGGGTTTGAAGGGGCAATAGACCTAACTAGGTTAGGGCTTTTGCTCTTGTGGTCGAGGCGGAGGTCGTGGGCTAGTCGGTGAAGTGTTTGGAGCAGTGGAGTGAGCAGAGGGCTTCGCCAGAGGAGTGGAGGAAGATGACGGTGTTCGTAGAGTGTGATGGGTCTTTTTGGGATTTTGGGTAAGGAACTAACCCTAAGAGCTAAAAGAAACTAAGCTAACCCTAATCTAATGGACGAAGGGGGGAGAACGATGCCAATGTTGGTAGGCTGGCATCGGGGAAGAAGACACTCCGGTAGAGGGGGACGGCGACGATGAGAGAGAGGGAGTGACGATGGTTGGTATTGCACGACGTGGAGGAAGGTGAGGAAGAAGAATCCGTCGTCAGTATTGCGATCGGACGACGAGGAGAGGCAGAGGGAGTCGTCGGAGCTAGAGGAGTTATTCGGCTGAAATAGGAGAGAGGAATTTGGGAGTTTTCTAATCAAAATCAAGTCTGAGGAGAATGGCGAGGTCTGGGGAGTCTTATATAGGATGTGGAGGGTGATCAAAGCTTGGGAGGCAAGATTCCCAAGCATGGAAGGTCGTCGAAGTTGAAAACTTGAAGGATACCCGAATCTCTCATGCGTTCACATGAGAAAATGGGAAGGTTGTTGGGTTCATGGATGGGTGCATTGGAAAGAGGACTCCTCAAGGAATCTCCTTTCCAATTTTGGAAGGGATTGATTGATCAGAGGAGTTCTCTTCAACCAAAGGTTGCCTGAGTTGTGGGATTAGGATTCTATGGTGGCATGGACCTATTTGTGAAAATGATGATAAAGATAGGGACCGAAATGCAAGGGATTCAAAAGTTAGGGGCATGAGTGTGAAATAAAAGAGTTAGAGAGGACCAACAAACTATGTCAAGATGATCTTAGATTAGGCTTAAATTTTGGTACAAACCTAATTTGGACCTAAGAATTTCAATGGTGAAGTTATATTTTGATTTTGATCTAGTTTGGCTAGGTAATTTATGCAAAAACCTAATTTAGGGTAAATGTCTATCTAGGACTCTATTTTAGGTCAAGATGGGTTCCAATGGCCAAATCAAGCATACCAAACCCTAGAGAATATTTCTCTATGAATTTTAAAGGGTTTAGGTGATTTTTATCTTGACCAGAACCTTAGTTAATTAAGCAGGTTTATTTTTAGGGTTTCAGAAGTCATTTAATTCCTGTAACGCAAAAAAAACACTTTTCTATCTATTCTAACCCACTTGTTAGACTCTTAAGATCATTTGACCTTTATTTAATCGTTGGAGAAACCCACGGTTATTCTGCATTCATGATATGATGGTAAAATTATAGTTTTAACCCTGGTTTCTTGTATTTCCCATAGAAAGGATTTGCAATGAATTTTGGTCCTTTGGTGGTTATGTAGGAGCATTTAATGATGGAATATGACTAAATAAAGCTAGATATGGCTGATGATGATGTTATCATCAGCAACTCTTTTTCTATAGTGGCGTAATTTCTTTAAGCCTCATTAAGAGTTTTACTAGTGTAGTAAATCACAGAAGGTTTCTTGTCCACTTTTGTCCCCAGACTGCTCCAATAGCAAAATCAGAGGCCTTGGTCATGATTTCAAATGGATGATCTCAATAAGGAGGTTGTAGAATGGGTGATTGTGTAATGGCCTCCTTCAGTAGAGTGAAAGCCCTTAAGTAGCTTGAATCAAAATCAAAGGTTTTATCTTTCACCAGAAGATTACTTAAGGGCCTCGCCACCTTAGAAAAATCCTTAATGAATGACGATAAAATCCCACATGTCCAAGGAATGATCTTACTTATTTGACCATCGAAGGTGGTGGGAGTTTATGATAGTGTCCACCTTGGCTTTATCTACTTCAGTTCCTCTTTTAGACACAACATGGCTAAGGACTATGCCCTCCTTGACCATGAAGTGGCTCTTTTCCTAAGATAGAACAAGATTCACATCTAAGTATTTTTGTAAAGTCTTCTCTAGATTGATTAGACAGGAATCAAAGGAGTCCCTAAACATAGAAAAGTTATCCATAAAGATTTCCATGAAATCACCTACTGTTTGCACCTCAAAACACGCCTGTAATAACGCCTTCTTGTGCTATTTTCTATCATTAACATTGCATAATAGGATCCAGTAATCGCATTTGTAAAAGTGCTTGCATGCATGCATTTAACTAAGAGAAGAAGAGGAGTGAAACAATGGCTTGCATAGTTACATTTTATCTCAAGTGCCTCCTTGCAAATTCCACCTCTTTTTATTTCTTTTCTCTCTTGATTTCTTCTTTTCTTCTTCCCGCGGCTGCACTTCTTCCCGCAGCAGCTGCATGCATTTACTCCACGTCACTTCTCCCTGCCAACGCCGCTCCCTACAGCTGCAACTCCCGCACCCTCTCCCTACTGCAGCCGACACGCCACTCTCTCCTCCTCTATAAGAAGCTGTTGCTTCTTCCTCGCAAGAGAAGCTGCTGCAAGAAGCCACCCCGCAGCTCCACCACCTTCCTCTCACCCGTTCTCCCCTCCCATACACCGGCTCTCCTTCGAGGAGACACCCGGCGAGCAGGAGAACCCACTGTGGTGCACACCACCACCCAGCTCTTCAACGAGCCGGTGGGCGTGGTGTCTTCCTTCGTTTTGTTTTTTTCATCTCACGCCATTGCTGCCGCTTCAAGCTCCGAAGCTTGAAGCCACAGCAGCAGTAGGTCCCCCCGCCTCCTCCGCGACCATCCCCACAGCCGCCCGTCGACTTCGCGCGCGCCTGCAGGGCCATTCCCCGCTCAACCTCCATCCTGTTGACCCCGCAGTTGCACCCGTAGCCCGCCGTCGCGTGAACTGCAGCGACCGGCTACGGCCCCGCGCCGCCCCCTGCCCTCCTCCACGACCCTCCGCGACCACCTGCAGACCTCCTCCACGCTCGCTCCTCCGTGCCTTCGCCCGCCCGTCGCCTTTGCGCACGCCTGCAGGAACCCTACGCGAAGTCGCACCTGCACTCGCCGTCTTCAGACGTCTGCCTCCGCCTTCAGACGACGCGGCGTCAGACGTCTGCCGCCTACGTCCGTCGAAGGCGGCAGACGTCTTAACTCGCACGTCTGCGATCTCTCGCTCGCCTGCTCTCTCTCTCTGCCGATCTCTCCCGCTCCCTCTCTCTCTCACGCATTCGCTCTCTCTCTCTTTTTTCTCTCTTTCTCTCTCTCTTTTTTTCACTTACTCACAGCAACACACACACACACCTTTACTCACACATACGCACACCCACACACACACTTATAGTAACATACTTATATATACAATATATATACATATATATAGATAATATATATATATAGCTACTTATATATATCTATATACTTATACATATACTTATATATATATATATATACTTATATACATAGTATATCTATATATTTATGTATACATATATATATATAATATATCTATATATATATATATATATATATATACACACACGTATATATATATATCTATATACTTATACATATACTTATATATATATACACATACTTATATACATATATACATAGCTATATACATATATACATACATATATATATATACATATACACCTATATATATATACATATATATCTATATATATCTATACATATATATATATAAATATATTTACTTATATATATGTATATATACTTTCACGTTATTTACTATACGCTGTATCACGGGAATATCTACACCAGTTGCTGATATTCTCCGATACACGGGTACAAAAAGCGTGGACACATTCATCATCCATCCTCCATCCACACTCCACGCGGCACATAGTCAAGTTGGTTGCGTCTTTCTAGACGACTACCGACACGACACGGTGCTACACTCCATCGCCACCTCCACCCCCACCCCTTTATATATATACTACATATAAATATATATCTATAGCTATTATATTTACTTTCTGTCTGTTAGCTTCCTTCTTAGTAAAAAGATAAAAAAAAATACATAAAAGAGAAAAGATAATCTTTGACTTGCAGGTACTTCGTCTTGCGAGTAGCAAGACCCATTTTTGACCCTGTTTTGGCTCAAAGCCAAGAACCCATTTTTGAGGGTGTGCCTCAAGGACCAAGATTATCAGAAAAAAAATCTAAATAGAAAAAATACCAAAAACACAATAAATGAACGGAAGAGACTCGTTATAGGAAAGGCGTAGAAACTCAACTTGAACCCCACTTCCCTGAGTTCGACCCTGGGCCTAAAAGTGACAAGATAAAATCAATTAGGCCAGGTTAAAAATTTTTGTAAAGAGATGGTTAGGTCCGAACTAGGTTAACCACTATATACATTTCAACGATAAAATCATCATATTAACAACCTGTCCGGGCCGACCCATCATACTTCTCTGGCACCGTTGCCGGGGAAGTGCGCCTTCAAGTAAGTTTCTATCCAAATCCTTTCAATTTTTCTCTTCCCTCATCATGGGTATTGTTGTTTTTGGTGTGCAGGTGAACTTGGTGGAAGGAGAAGGAAAGCAGACGAAGTCGGAAATGAGGGCAGATCCAAGGCGGGAACGAGAGCGTGAAGACGCCGACACTGCATTGGAGCTTCGCACACATTACCGAACAAGTAGGTTTTCCTTTCTTGGCAAACTAGGATTAACTTGCCACCTCAATAAATAAATAAATAAATAAATAAAAGACTAGAAAAACTTCTTGGCATTTCTTGGGGCAAGTGGATTAAAATTCACTTGTTTGATTGGTTGTCTTCACTCCCATTACCCCAGGATTTCCCGCCACACTTCGCATAGTGAAAATCTGAGAATCTTGATTCTTGGATTTTTTGCCGTGGGAAGTATTCTTTGAGGCAAAAAAAAGATTGCTTGCATCCCACTTTTGCCTCGCTTATCTTTAATTCAGGATCACATTTTTGGTGGGGAGACTTGGAATTGAGTTAATTCCAACCTCACCATGACTTTTCAACTTGCCTGTGATTCGATCCTGAATACTTCAACACCAACAACTTTATTTTCTTTATCTGTTGGTTGAGCCTTGTGTGGACATTCTTCTTGGTGATTGGGAGCACTTGAATTGAAGTGCCTTGGCTTCCTTTCACATTGATATAAAACTGATTCGTACATCCACACTTAGAAATCTCCATTTAGGGTAGCCCATTGCATTTTAGCATGCATTAACTAACTGATAATTGAAGAAGGGTTTCTTGGGTTTTAGAAGGAAAACCTGTATTTTTGCAAAAACCCGGAGATTAGTTTAATTGGTAATTCAGCAAAATAGTAAAATCCATACTACTTAAGGCTGAACTCTAAAAAAACCATTCACTAATAAAAATTTCAATTCGGGGAGATTTCCCCGTTGCATGCTTGTTTTACACACTCTGAAAATCAATCACTTGGGCATTACCCGTAAACAACACCCTTCACATTCCAAAAGCACTTGACCCTAAGCCTCTAATTAAAACTGGTAGTAACTTGACCCTTTTTAAGGATTGGAAGTCTAACTACCTGCGTGTAGCGGCTACGTGCTAGTGAGAGTTCCTACGTGCTATCGGGTGTCTAAGACTGGGGCAAACGACCTTTCAATCTGGCCCGGTGGTTCCGCGGTGCTCGCATTCGGTTCCGTAGTTCGTGATAGTAGGTAACTTAGATCTTTAGGTCTAAGGGCACACTGTAGAGGTTAGGAACTTGACTGTATTGATTTGTAATCAAGTGTACCTTTGCGGCGTCATTTCTCTCATCTCTTTTCCCTTCTTATCCCCCCAATTCTTCCTGTGATAGTTCATGTTTGGGAGGAGGTCACACAACCCTGAATTGTTTGAATTGACTGATAAATAGCCGAATCATCCTCCTCCTCCCCAAACATGGCACACACCCCCACCTCACCACTTCGTCACAATTCCAATTGTTTCAACACTAGGCTTATCCCAAGAAACCCTGCAAGAACTTCCTTGTCGAGTATCGCGCCAAGCGACTCGGTAAGCCATGTGGAACTGGCTTCTGTGAGCCAGTATTTCAACACGGAGGACCAATCCTCCGTGTGCTCGGACACATATGCGGACACGTCTTATGGAATAGAAGACGCTTGTGCCCGGGGGAACAACCTGTTTTCTGCCACGTATAACCCTGGGTGGCGTAATCATCCGAATTTCGCAAGGTCCAACAACCCGCAACGCCAAAACCCCACTGGTGGACCAGGGCGATCATCCGCACCCGTCATCCCAAGGGCCCAGTCTAATCCTATGGCAAATCCGCCATCAGGCCCTTGCATACAGAAAACCAAACACGCATCAAAGCCTCTTGATAAATTGATGCGAATGATGACGGAAATGTCAAAGCACCATAAAGAGAACATGACCTCTCTTCAGCATTTGGCGCAGCAGAATGCTGAGATCAGTCAACTAAGCATGGAAACTCGATCTCAGGACACTCTTCCCGCCCAACCTGTTCCAAACCCGCAAAACTTCGTACCCTGTGATCCGCAACCACAGGTACAACCTTCTCAGGAACAGGTTCAAATTCTGCAAGCTCCGAGTATTCCTCCGGGATTTCAGGTTAATCCCGCTGCAGCACTGCACTCTTATGCTGATAGTGATTACATCAAGGATGACATGTCTGATGAGGACATGACTGTCAGTATGTGTATCAAGCTAATTGGAGCCGATTCAGACTGCTGTGAATTACCTGACGACTGCCTAACCAACACAAACTGTGACGTTCCCCAATCCCTCCCTATTCCCATACCTTCTCCTGACCAGACTTCTGACGAGGTTTTCTCCGCTTCCCATACCTCGTGGTCTGAGTCATCGCTGAGCTGCTCACCGTCGGTCCGCAGTATGGAAGACCGGATTGCCCTTTCTTTCCCGCCAAATCAGGTGGATTTGCAACTCCACACTGGGACCTTGAGCCCACATCTTACTCACCAGGGCTATTCCCTTTTGGATCCATCTATCCAAAAAGCCCCTCTTCTTGGCCAATCTAAGGGCCAACTTCCTCTTCCTGATCTGTTTTCTGATCTGCCTGGGACACTCTCGTCCCAGAAAATGCCAAATCTCTCACCATCCACCATCACTTTTCACACCTCTATCGCAATCACTTCACTTTTCTCTTCACCACCCACCATCCACCCACCCTTCCACCCTGATCTATACCCTGAACCTCAGCTCTTGTTACCCGATCTTCCGTCCTTTCTCTGCCTTTCCCGACATGCATATGAGGACATAGCATTGTTTGGCATGGGGGGGTGGATAGGCATCCATAGGATCCGGGTATGTTATGGTATCATATAGTTCCCACCTATTTATAAATATGCAAGAAAAAGAAAAAAGAAGAAAAAAAAAAATATATATATATAATAATAATAAATGGTGTTTAGTAATGATTTGAAAGCTAAAACAAAAAGGCAATAAATGTTTATGGATATTCAACCTCTGTTTTGAAGACTTTCCAGGCCACAAAAGCTTGATTCGCTCAGGCTCGGCTTAATGCACTTAAAGCATTGACAAAATAGATCAAGATCTCTCCTAACTAAGGATGTATTCTTGTACCTGAGACACAAGTACAAGATCCGTTGGTTTACTTTTACTTGAGAGCTTAAGTAAACGTGGTTCACACTACACATATCAGGAAAGGCCAGGTGAACATAAGATCCAACCCTAGTGTTCATTAGGGAAGGTGGAGTCCTTACCTGTGCACGTAGGTAGACTTTTTATCCCAGGCTTTAGTCTTGTGTTTAGGAGTGACTCTTTCCACCAAAAAGAAACTCTCCCACCAAAAAGAAAAAAGTGTGCTCCTTCTGAATGTGTTGGAAGAGATATACTGACACGTGTTTCAAAAAAAAAAAAAAGAAAAAAAAATGCAAGAGTCAGTATATCTCATAAATGTCTATAAAGTCTTTACCCTACAAGAAGTTCGTCAGGGCAGGTTACAAATCCATTGTTTTCCTGAGAGCCAAAAAAAAAAAATCAGAAAATGGGAGTTGAGTTTTCCGTCATCATCTTAAGGGTCAATCCAAAGACATGAGCTGAAACTGGGACCAACCTGTACTTAAAAATTCGTGAAACCCTGGGATTGAGTCTTAATGTTCATCTGGTCAGTCTTGATCCTTCACTATGCACAAACCATAACCTCTTGAGCTCTCGAGTACGGCAAAAACCTCCTGGGTCCTGGAAATCGTACTTAAGGTTTAAATATCAAGAGTCCTGGTTAGTTGAGAGATGATCTATGTCATGTGAGACTTAAAGTACTGGTAGTCTTCTTTACAATTGGTTCTCAAAATATTCGATAATAAACACACCTATATCACCTCAGAAGAAAATCTTCAGCTTAAGATCATTTCTAAATACTATTTTGCTAGGGACTAGCAAAAGATAGGCATGGGAGTATATGTTTGCACCTCAAAACACGCCTGTAATAACGCCTTCTTGTGCTATTTTCTAGCATTAACATTGCATAATAGGATCCTGTAATCGCATTTTTAAAAAACGCTTGCATGCATGCATTTAATCAAGAGAAGAAGAGGAGTGAAACAATGGCTTGCATAGTTACATTTTATCTCACATGCCTCCTTGCAAATTCCACCTCTTTTTATTTTTTTTCTCTCTTGATTTCTTCTTTGCTTCTTCCCGCGGCTGCACTTCTTCCCGCAGCAGCTGCATGCATTTACTCCACGTCACTTCTCCCTGCCAACGCCGCTCCCTACAGCTGCAACTCTCGCACCCTCTCCCTACTACAGCCGACATGCCACTCTCTCCTCTATAAGAAGCTGCAGCTTCTTCCTCGCAAGAGACGCTGCTGCACGAAGCCACCCCGCAGCTCCACTACCTTCCTCTCACCCGTTCTCCCCTCCCATACGCCGGCCCTCCTTCGAGGAGACACTCGGCGAGTAGGAGAACCCACTGTGGTGCACACCACCACAGTGGGAACACCACCGCCCACCTCTGCAACGAGCCGGTGGGCGTGGTGTCTTCCTTCGTTTCATTTTTTTTCGTCTCACGCCATTGCTGCCGCTTCAAGCTCCGAAGCTTGAAGCCGTGACAGCAGCAGCCACGCAGTAGCAGCAGGTCCCCCCACCTCCTCCGCGACCGTCCCCGCAACCGCCCGTCGACTTCGCGCGCGCCTGCAGGGCCATTCCCCGCTCAACCTCCGTCCTGTCGGCCCCGCAGTTGCACCCGTAGCCCGTCGCCGCGCGAACTGTAGCGGCCGGCTACGGCCTCGCGCCGCCCCCTGCCCTCCTCCATGACCCTCCGCGACCACCTGCGGACCTCCTCCACGCTCGCTCCTCCATGCCTTCGCCCACCCATCGCCTTCGCGCATGCCTGCAGGAACCCTATGAGAAGTCGCGCCCGCACCCGCCGTCTTCAGACATCTGCCTCCGCCTTCAGACGACGCGGCGTCAGACGTCTGCCGCCTACGTCCGCCGGAGGCGGCAGACGTCTTAACTCGCTCGCCTGCTCTCTCTCTCTCTGCCAATCTCTCCCACTCCCTCTCTCTCTCATGTATACTCTCTCTCTCTCTCCCGCTCTCTCTCTCACGCATTCGCTCTCTCTCTCTTTTCTCTCTTTCTCTCTCTCTTTTTTTCACTTACTCACAGCAACACACACACACACCTTCACCAACGCACACACACCTTTACTCACACATATGCACACCCACACACACACTTATAGTAACATACATATATATACAATATAT
This sequence comes from Thalassia testudinum, assembly GCA_037157565.1. Taxonomy (NCBI): domain Eukaryota; kingdom Viridiplantae; phylum Streptophyta; class Magnoliopsida; order Alismatales; family Hydrocharitaceae; genus Thalassia; species Thalassia testudinum. The sequence continues at coordinate 84,316,409 of JAZHRO010000056.1, read as the reverse complement.
ATACATATATATATAATATATATATAGCTACTTATATATATCTATATACTTATACATATACTTATATATATATATATATACTTATATACATAGTATATCTATATATTTATGTATACATACATATATATATAATATATATATATATATATACACACACATATATATATATCTATATACTTATACATATACTTATATAAATATATGCACATACTTATATACATATATATATATATATATACATATCTATATACTTCTATATATATACACACACACACACATATATATATATCTAGATACATATATACTTATATACATATATATATATACATCTATATAGTATTATATATATATATACTTATATACATATATACATAGCTATATACATATATACATACATATATATATATACATATACACCTATATATATATACTATATATCTATATATATCTATACATATATACCTTCACATATATATATATAAATATATTTACTTATATATATGTATATATACTTTCACGTTATTTACTATACGCTGTATCGCGGGAATATCTGCACCAGTTGCTGATATTCTCCGATACACGTGTACAAAAAGCATGGATACATTCATCATCCATCCTCCATCCACACTCCACGAGGCACATAGTCGTGTTGGTTGCGTCTTTCTAGATGACTACCGACCCGACACGGTGCTACACTCCATCGCCACATCCACCCCCACCCCTTTATATATATACTACATATAAATATATATCTATAGCTATTATATTTACTTTCTGTCTGTTAGCTTCCTTCTTAGTAAAAAGATTAAAAAAAATACGTAAAAGAGAAAAGATAATCTTTGACTTGCAGGTACTTCGTCTTGCGAGTAGCAAGACCCATTTTTGACCCTGTTTTGGCTCAAAGCCAAGAACCCATTTTTGAGGGTGTGCCTCAAGGACCAAGATTATCAGAAAAAAAATCTAAATAGAAAAAATACCAAAAACACAATAAATGAACGGAAGAGACTCGTTATAGGAAAGGTGACAAGATAAAATCAATTAGGCCAGGTTAAAAATTTTTGTAAAGAGATGGTTAGGTCCGAATTAGGTTAACCACTATATACATTTCAACGATAAAATCATCATATTAACAACCTGTCTGGGCCGATCCATCACCTACCATGTCTGAAAATATTGCAAGCATGTACCATTGAAAAGTCGCTGGTGCATTGCATAATGCAAAAGGCATACTACGAAAGGCAAATGTTCTATAGGGACATGTGAAGGTGGTTTTCTATTGATCATCAGGGTGGATAGCTACTTGATTGTTGTCAGAATAGCCATCCAAGAAATAGAAGAATTTTTGGCTAGCTAGTCTTTCCAGGATTTGATCAATGAAGGGAAGTGGGAAGTGATCTTTCTTAGTTGCATTGTTTAGCTTCCTGTAGTCTATATAGACTCTCCAACAGGAAGCTCTGTGGCTTGGAATCAATTACCCATTGTCATTTGTAATCAAGGTCAGCCCAGCTTTCTCAGAAACCACTTGTATAGGACTGATCCATGAGCTATCAGAGAATGGATAGATTATTCCCACATCTAACAACTTAATGATTTCCTTTCTCACTACCTCCCACATGTTAGAATGCAATCATCTCTGCATTTCCCGAGAGGGTCTAGATCCGTCCTCAGTATAGATTCTGTGGGTACAGTAAGTAGGACTGATTCCCTTTAGATCATCCAATGTCTAACCAATTGCTCTACTGTTTCTTCCCAGAACATGGATTAATTGATTTTCCTTTGTTTGGGTTAGATAAGAGCTAATGATCACTAGGTAAGTCTGATTAGATCCCAAGAAAACATATTTAAGATAATCAGGAATAGGTTTTAGCTCAGGTTTGGATCGTTGGGTTGAAGGGTCCAAAGGTGGATCACAGTTAACCTCAAGCAGTCTTGGAATCAAGTCAATGATTAGGTGACTGACCTCTTGATTGGTTTGGGGGTCAAGGCCTGTAGGATCGAAGTGGTATACTCCTAACTCCATACAATATTCAACAGTATGATCCTCAGAATCTTTTATCATTCCACAATCCTCAAATTGTTTAATGGACTTAAAGATGTTAATCTTCGCCTTCTTGTCCCCGAATTTGATTTCCATACTGCTAAATTCACAGTCAATATTAACCTTTGTAGTAGCTAAAAATGGTCTTACCAAAATTATCGAGGTGTTCTTCAAATTCTCTGGTACCTCCATGTCAAGGACCAAGAAATCCACAGGAAAATAAAAATCATGAACCTAGATGATTATATCCTCAATAATCCCCCATGGTGTGGTCACAGATCAATTGGCTAGCTGTAATGTGCCTCAGCAGGTTTTATCTCTCCAAAGTTAAATTTTTGGTATAACATTGTGGCAATCAAATTTGTGGAGGCATCTAAATCTAACAGAGCTGATGAAGCGTGTTTCACAAATAAAATTAGGGTTCGGAGGACCCATCGTCGTAGCTCACAAAATGCGTCTATCAGATAAAATTTATAATCAAAACTCAAAAAGTGAGTCTTAGGTCAAACTCGAGGAGGCGAACGTTTGGTTTTGAAAATTCTGCATTTCACTTTTATTTATTTTTGACATTTTTATCTTTTATAATTTTTTTGGTATTTTTATCAAGCAAGCGATTAGGTCGATGAAATTTCATCTAGCTATTCTACTTGCAAAAATATAAGAGAGAGAGAGACAATCATGGATTTCTAATCAAATGTTTTTTTTACAACTAAGAAAGCGGGAAAGATTGCACTACGAAAGCAATAAATATAGAAAGAGGTGAGAGAATCCCCCTCAACGATTGCTCGGAGGATGACTCACTCTGACGTCACCTAGAGGAAGGTGGTGAGGAGTAGGACGAACGAGAACAGAGTTGGAGGACGGAGGGGGCAGGACGGTATCGCTGCGAGGATCTTCCTTCTGAAGGGAGGTGAGAAGATGGCCACGGGATGCTCCATAGATAGGGATGAGAGGCAGGAACAAATATTTGTTTTCCACTCTAGAGGAGCATCACAGGCTTGGGACAAGCTCTCTCTAGAGCCTTGGAGGTGGTGAAAGGAAGAAAGGAAGAGATGAAGAAAAATGGGAGGGGCAGGGGTCCTTTTATAGTGGAGGAAAGAATCAAATTCGTATACAGGACATTTAGTGACGGTCATAAACATAGCTGAAGATCTACCGCAAACATCGCTGAAGATCCCGCTCACGTGCCTCTGCTGAATGTTTATGGCGTAGAACGCGTAAAAGATAAATACGTCGTAGTATCGCACAAAATACGTCTCGCCAAATAAAATTAACGGAACTAGTGAATCCCGGTCGATCATAGGGAGGCAGAAAGCACTTTTGATTTCGTGCTCTTGTACTAAATCTAATTGCTAAATAGCATAGACAACAAATCGTAATATATATATCAAGTAGAGAGTCAGAACATGGATTGCATACATGTAATTATAACTAGAACAAATTCTAACTATAGCATAAACAAAACTATCGATATAGAAGAATGATGAGAACCTCATCATGAGCCATAACTAGCTCATTTTGACCCAATACAAAGGATAAAAGCTCCTACATATCTCAAGGAAAGGCTTAACTCAGAGAATTCTGAGTTTGAGAAGAAAACCAGTCATAAGGGGTAAAAGTGCAATTTTACCAGTATAATCTGCATACAGGGTAATTCAGGGCCCAAACATAGGTCAAAACAGCTTAATAAGAATAAAAGTGGGATGAGATGATCTAGCAAGGGCTACAGCACTTCCAAGGAACCAAATGATAATCTGTAACCCTAAAACAACCCACTTCAATTCACAAGGTTCGAGGTAAAGTAAAAATAGAATAAACCCTCTAAAATTCATAGAAAAATAATCTCTAGGGTTTAGAACCTTCAATTTGGCCTTTAGAACCCATTTTGACCTACATTGAGAACCATGCCCAATTAATAACTTAATTTGGGTTTTTGCGCAAATTGACCGGTCAAACAAGGTTTAATATGAAAATAAAATTCACCATCAGATTCCTTAGGTCCTAATTAGTCATGTATAAAAACTTGAGCCTAAGAAGAAACCTCCTTGACCGACTTCACACTTTGGTCCTCATATATTTACTCTTTGGCCCTCAACTTTTGAACCCTCGCATTTTGGCCCCTAACTCTCCTTCGTTCTTTGCAAACAGGTCCCTCCTGCAAAACCCTGCCAGCACCATGCTCCGGCGACCTTGCGCGGAGCATGGCGCCGCGCAGGGTGAGGTGGAGGACCTGGCAAGTGTACCGGGGGTGCCCTGCGTCGTCAGCCGTCGCAGGAGCACCCCCATGGTCATTGTAGCCCCCCATACCGGCCGTGCGAACGCACGGACGGTATGGGTTCGTATTCCGACCATTCTCCGGCGAGGGAGACACGTCGTCTCCCTCCGCCTTCCTCCCTGCTTCAACCCTATAAATACCCCCCGCCACTCCACCGACCAAGGCAGCCTGGATCTGACGGAGAAAACCCCCAGCTTTCTTCTCTTCTTTCTCCGGCAGACGCTCACCAGCTCCGGCGACTTCCTCCCCCTCCACCTCTTCGCTCTGCCGCAATACCAGCAGCAGAGACCTCCTCCCCTGCTCTTCCCGCGCCACGCCGCACCCAGCTGGCGCCTCTCCAGCCCTCTGTTCGCCGCCGCCCCTCTCTCTGAGCATCATCTTCTCCGGCGACAGTCGATACGACTGTCGCCCTGTTCCTCCCCCTTCGTCCCTGCAGTTAAGTTAGACCTACTCCCCTTCTCCTCCTCTTTCTTTCCCCGCTTTCGATTTAGTCAATTAAGCCTTCTACCGACCCTGTTCACCCTCATCCTCTCCGCCTCCGACCACCCTCCGGCGAGCCGCTCCCATCACCTCAGCGACCCACACGGCTCGCCGACCACCGCAGAACCTCCGCCTCCTCACCCTGATCCTCTTCCGCCCCTCCACTTCCCACCAAACACCCTCTGCAGACCCACCGAACACACCCACTCCCTCGCTCACAGTTTGACCTAGGACGACCAGTTAGCTCCATCTCGCCCCCTGCAGACCCCCTGACCACCTTCGCCGTGCCACGGCGAAGGTCCCCCGCCTGTCTGATTTGGCCGAGAGGCTGTTCTTCTGTGACCAGGTGACTCGCCCGCCGTCGCCATTACTGCGCAGGCAGAGCTGCTTCACCTGCAGGTGCAGGCACGCCTTCGCCCAGGGTTGACTCCCAGGTTGCGCAGGGACTCTCCGCGAAACGTCCCTGGTTCACAGACGGGGCGAAGGCCGCGCGGGAAGCCACGATCGCCCACTGCTCCATCCGCGACGCGCGCTCAATTGGGGTGGGACATTTAGTCCCACCTCGGAACCTCTCGAAGGCGCGCGGACGCATAAAGGCAAAAACTGCCTTATGCTGTTTGCCTCAGTTACCACGGGGTGAGGTCCCTCTCACCCGACCCGACCCGACTCGGCCTCGTCCGTGACCACGCTCCGCGGACCTGGCCCGACCCGATTAGACTGACCTGCACTCCTCGCCCACCACGCACGCCGGTGGGCCTGGACCCGGGCCTGACCCGAACCCGATTACCCGGTAGCGCTCTGGGAGAGCTTCCGAAGAGTGATTTCAGAGAGAGAGATACGCGGGGGAGGGGGGTAGAGTAGGTTTTTGCCTCTTGACGAATAAACTCTGAAGTGTGCAGGCCAAAGAAGAAGAAGCAGACCCGCTTAAGAAGAAGGAGCTGCTGCATTGTAGCGAAGGCATTGTTAAGTCTTCTCAGCACCGGGGCAGACGACGGAAGGTCAGCAGCCAAAGAAGAAGAAGACAGGCTGAAGAAGAAGGAAGAACAACGGCCATCGCGAAAGAAGAAAAAGAGAGGTCAAGGCAGGTGAAGACAAAGAAGAAGAAGGAATGAAGAGAAGCAAGAAGCAAGAAAAGAAGAAGACGATCTGACGAAAAAGAAAGAAAGGAAACAAGGAAGAACAGAAGAAGAAGAGCACGAGGGGAAGATCTGAAGAAGAAGAAGAAGAAGAAGAAGAAGAACAGGAAGAACCAAAGACAAAGAGGAAGAAAGAAGAAAAGAAGAAGAAGCCAAATTTTCATCTCTCTCTCTCTCTCTCTCTTTATTTTTGTAATAGAACTTGTATATCTCTAGAATACAACTTGCTCCCTGAGTTCGACCTCGGGAACTCTTTTATTTTTCCGAGTAAAAAATTTTTATATGAAACGTTGGTAACAACCGGCTTTACTACAACGATATAACACAACCCGGTCAAACCGACGAACCCTATCATTTTGGCGCCGTTGCCGGGGAGCAACGGCTATTCTAGAGGTAAACATTCCTGTATCTTTTAATTTCTGATAATCTCCTCTCTTTTGTGCAGCTACAGGAACTCAAGAAGACAAGCAACCACACGACAACCACTCCGAAGACAGGTAAATCTTTTCTCTCACTATTAACCCCTACACTCTAAGGAGAAAGAAAAGAAAAGAACAAAGCAATATAGGGCTAACCTGTCTTCCATACTTAGTAACCATAAAAAGTTGCATGTTTTCAACTCATCACTCCTGCACACTATTAAGGGTATTTAAGGGCTAACACATTCTTGCTTGAGCCCTAATTGCCCAACAAAGAGTTAAATGGACCAAGTAGAGCCAACATAAGGTCAAACATTAGGATTTCAGTAGAGACACACCCCTTAATCAAGAATTGAGGAAATCCTAAAGAGGTGTGCCCAAGCCATTGATTGAAAATAATTAACAAGAAAAATCCTAAACAATTGGCTCTCTCTAAACACTTGAACCCTAAAAGACAAGACCTAAAAGCTCTTAAAGAAAACAATAGGTAAAGTTGACCCCTTGGGTTAACCAACCTTAAATTAGGTCACTCTTTGCACTTAAAAAGACTAAAGTTCAAGTGAAACCTTAAGCACCCTGATCTTAAAATTGGTAGACTTAAGAGGTCAAGATCCCCATTCTGGTCTACCTGGAACCGCAGTGACAAGAGAGGTCGGGTGGGGGAAACCCTGTAACCCGTGGGGACGCTCTACCGTGTAGGGGTCTTCGCGGGACTCTCCCTCTCTGGCTGCCCAGGTAATTCTCAGGTGGACGATCTTTCTGATCAAGGGGTCCATCTGCCCCGCACCTCTATAGTCACCCAACACATTTTTGGGTGTCTTGATTGGGTCCATCACCTTCTAAACTTACCTCTCCCAACTGTGCATGTACGGAAGGAGGTCTCTAAGACCACCCTTAAGACCTCCTTTAGAAATTCACTCTCGTCAAGGCCAAGCCTCGACGCCCGTGTTTGTGCAACAACACCCTCACATTATTCTCTCTTCTGATTCAGAACCAAGTTCTTCTTCTTCCCCCATCATGGCTCAGCCAGTTGAGGAAGAAAATAATCTGGAACACCAGCTCCAGCGACTCAATGACCTCTTCCAAAACTTCGTGCACCCACCACAGCGTCCTATGATGCGGGACCACTACAATCCTGCTGCGGTGGCCATTGAGCCTCGAGTTAGAATCCCGATTGGAGGACCTGATTCCGAACTAAAGCCCAACATGATTCATGCTATACCTAAATTCCATGGGCTTAATTCTAAAGATCCCTTCCAGCACATCAAACAGCTAAAGCATCTGGCCCACACTTTTGGATCAGATGCGCAAAATCGGGATATTCTTCTCATGAAGATGTTCTCCTTTTCTCTTATGGACAAGGCCGCCCATTGGTATCAAACTCAGACCCGGCCGATCAGCACTTGGGAAGAACTTCAATCCGAGTTTTTGAAAAAGTTCTTTCCCGTTGGTCGGACCAACGCCTTGCGCCATCAGATTACACACTTCACTCAACAATCAGGAGAACCTCTCCATGAGGCATGGGATCGTTTTCAGGATCTCATGAGGAAGTGCCCCCATCACGGAGTTCCTAAATGGGAACAAGTCCAATCTTTTTACCAGGGACTCCGTGAGGACATCCGCCTTTTCGTCAATGCAACCTGCGGAGGAAACATCATGGGTCAACATGAAGACACCGTATGGGAGATTCTCGAAAACATGTGCGAGAACTCCATCAACAATGACTCCATGGGATTATTCGACAGGACGAATACCCGCGCAGCGACGAATCTTAAGGGAGCACATGAGACGCAGGGCCTGTCCGCATCAGTCGACCTGGAATTAATGGCCAGTCGATTGGACAAGGTCTCAATTATTGAAAAGAAGGTGGATGAGCTGACTCAGCACTTGCAGCGAGCCACCTCTGCGCGTAACTCCTTTGCACAACCTCCTTCCACACAGGAGACTGTGCAAAACATCCTACACCGATCCTCCCCTGGGATGGATCCATATCCATCCCCATCTGATTCTTGGACTAGAAGATCATCCGATCCTTTCTTCACCAGCCGGGGGAACTCCATTCCCCCTTTCCCTGATTCTCAGGAGGTTCCTCAGACCTGCGAGGACCTCAACGCCATCCAGAACGACCCATTCTCCAACACTTACAACCCTGGATGGCGAAACCATCCCAATTTTCAGTGGGCGGGAAATTCCCAAACCCAAAGACCACCTTTTCAGTCCCGCCCACAGCCCTCTCATCACTACCAGCCGCCTCAGCCTCGGCCCAACCCTACTTATCCATCAGGGCCAAATCAAGATCAAATGTCCTTAATCCTTCAGACTCTGGCTGACATTCAAAAATCGAATGCGGCCATTCAAAAACAGCACAAGGACGAGCTTACTGAAGTTAAAACTCAGCTGGCCCAGTTGGCAAATTCTCGCCAGCCAGGCACACTCCCTTCCCAACCCCTTCCTAACCCAAATAACGTGCCAACCCAGAAGCGCGTTATGAATCCAAATTTAGGCCAAGCTCAATGGATTTATCAGGCCCCCACTGCTCCATCTCCAGACGAGATGGAAGCCTCTACTTCTCGTACGGGATTTCAGCAGCAGCCACCCCTCCTACCAAATCCAAACCAAAATCAGGCCGGATTAAATTCTGTAACAACACGTAGTGGTAAGACAACTCAGGACCTGCGTTATCCAAACCACTCCCAGCCTGATAATCATGACCCTAGGATAATTATCCAAGGTACCGCTGTTCCAGACCCACAACCTGGACCTATCCTAGAGGAACCAACCAAGATCCCGTTTCCCGAAGCCCTGACCAAGGGAAAGAAGACCACCAAACCCGTGGCCCCTGAGGAGGACCTGGTCAAGCTCTTTGAGCAGGTCCACATAAACATCCCCTTGATGGATGCAATCCGCCACGTACCAGCTTACGCACGATTTCTAAAGAATATATGTACACCCCAGCGTAAGCCGCGAACCAAGGGAGGGAGCCCAATTGTTCTGTCAGAGCAAGCCAGCTCTGTAATCCTTAGTAGACTCCCACCCAAGGCAAAAGATCCTGGAACTCCCCTGATCTCCTGTAAGATAGGTGGTACCCAATTTGATAGAGCATTGTTAGACTTAGGTGCATCTATAAATCTGATACCCACATCCTTACTTGACCATCTGGAAGAATCTGAGCTGAAACCAACTGAGGTGACATTACAATTAGCAGATCGATCTATAAAGTCACCAAAAGGGATTCTCGAGGATGTTATCGTAAGAGTGCGGGATTTCTATTTTCCAGTGGACTTTATAGTCTTAGACATGGATGCACCTGAGAACCCTAGGGATACACCAATCATTCTAGGGAGACCTTTCTTGGCTACTGCTAGAGCCAACATCAGCTGTGAGGAGGGCCAAATAAAGCTTAAGTTTGGAGATCAAACACTGAAAATTGATATATTTAAGGCCCAACAAGGAATTAATTGCGGCGTCATCGAGCAAATTTGTGACATCAAGACTTTGGTTGATGAATCACACCTCCAGAATGACTTGAGTATGCCTCATCAACCACAGAAGGATCTTGACCCGCAAACAGAGGAGTCCAATCCGGATGTCAACAACCCAGTAACTCCCACCCTTGAACCTCACATCTATACTGAACCACCCGCTGCTGCTGAAAACCCCATCCTTGAACTGAAACCCCTTCCTGCTCATTTGAAATACATCTTTTTGGGTTCTAATCAGACCCTTCCTGTGATCATCAATTCCAACCTCAATCCTGAACAGGAATCCCGTCTGATTGTTGTCCTCCAGCAACATCGCAGAGCCATCGGATGGACCCTCGATGATTTGACTGGAATAAGTCCCTCTTATTGTACTCATCATATCTATTCAGAAGAGGGCACACGACCTTCTCGTGAAATGCAGAGACGCTTAAACCCCAATCTGCAGGAGGTCGTGAAAAAGGAGATCATCAAGTGGTTAGATGCCGGGATCATCTACCCGATCTCCGATAGTCGTTGGGTGAGCCCGATTCAGGTCGTGCCTAAGAAGGCAGGACTCACCACTATAACGACTGAGACCGGAGAAATCATTCCTACCCGATTAGCCAACTCGTGGAGAGTCTGTATAGATTACCGTCGACTCAATTCCTCCACGAAGAAGGATCATTTCCCACTACCCTTCATTGATCAAATTCTCGAAAAATTAGCGGGAAATAGGTTCTTCTGCTTCCTTGACGGGTACTCCGGTTATAACCAGGTGGCAATCCATCCTGAGGACCAAGAAAAGACCACGTTCACCTGCCCCTTCGGAACGTACGCTTTCCGAAGGATGCCTTTCGGTCTTTGCAATGCACCCGCTACTTTTCAGCGATGCATGCTTGCCATATTCTCAGATATGGTAGGTGATTATCTGGAAGTCTTCATGGATGACTTTTCAGTTTTCGGAGCATCATTCGACGATTGCCTCCAACACTTGGTCCAGATACTCAGGCGGTGCATCGACGTGAATTTGGTTCTTTCCTGGGAAAAGAGCCATTTCATGGTGCCTGAGGGAATTGTCCTGGGACACTCAATTTCGGAGAAAGGTATCCAAGTGGATCGCGCTAAGGTTAATCTGATTTCTCGCCTTCCTATGCCTAGCTCGATCAGGGACATCCGATCCTTTTTAGGGCATGTCGGTTTTTATCGACGATTTATCCCTGATTTTTCAAAAATCGCACGCCCCATGACCACTCTTCTCTCCAAGGATGTTCCCTTCGAAATCTCCAAGGAATGCACTCAAGCATTTGAAATCCTGCGTGACCGAGTCACCCAAGCCCCGATCCTACAGTCCCCTGATTGGTCTCAACCCTTTGAGATCATGTGTGATGCATCCGACTTCGCTGTAGGAGCGGTTTTGGGGCAGAAAAATGACAAGAAACCTGTGGTCATTTACTACGCCAGCAAAACACTCGATGAGGCTCAGCGTAACTATACAGTTACTGAGAAAGAGCTGCTAGCTGTAGTATTTGCCCTAGAGAAATTCAGATCATACCTTCTGGGTTCCCATGTCATCATATACTCGGATCACACGGCTGTGAGGCATCTCCTTGCAAAGAAGGACGCGAAACCTCGATTGATCCGATGGATCTTGCTGTTGCAAGAATTTGACCTCGAGATTCGCGATAAAGCGGGAAAACAAAACGTGGTAGCTGATCACTTGTCCCGTCTTCCTTCTGAAATGATAGACCCTTCCGGACCCATCACTGAGCATTTTCCCGATGAGCACCTGCTGACTATTGGTACTAGCCTTCCATGGTTTGCTAATATTGTAAATTACTTGGCATCTCATCAGACCCCGTCCGATTGGCCGAAGGCCAAGAAAGACAAATTACGCTCCGATGCCAAGTATTACATTTGGGAAGACCCGTACCTCTTCCGCATAGGTGCCGATCAGATCATCCGGAGATGTGTCCCGGAAGGGGAAGTCAACAATATCCTCTCTTTCTGCCATGACCAGGCATGCGGTGGCCATTTTGCCGGGCATAAAACCGCATCAAAAGTCCTCCAGTGCGGCTTTTACTGGCCCACACTGTTCAAAGACGCATACAGTCATTGCAAGGCATGCAGTCGTTGCCAGACTTTGGGCAACATGAGCCATCGCGACATGATGCCTATGCAACCGATTCTAGTATGCGAAATCTTTGATGTTTGGGGGATTGATTTTATGGGCCCCTTTCCTATTTCGGATGGTTTCGAATACATTCTGTTGGCTGTGGACTACGTGTCCAAATGGATCGAAGCCATACCAACCCGAACCTGTGATCACAAAATCGTTCTCAAATTCATTCATCAACACATTTTCTCAAGGTTCGGGATTCCTCGTGCAATAATCTCTGATGGGGGAACCCATTTCACAAATGCTCAGTTTAGGTCACTGATGACCAAATACGGGGTGTCTCACCGAATCTCTACTCCTTACCACCCCCAAACTAATGGTCTAGCTGAGCTGTCAAATCGGGAGATCAAGAAAATCCTGCAGGTCACTGTTCGACCTGACAGGAAGGACTGGTCGTCCCGACTTCCGGAAGCATTGTGGGCCTATAGGACCGCCCACAAGACCCAATTGGGCATGTCTCCCTTTAGATTGGTGTACGGAAAGGCATGCCACCTTCCCGTCGAACTGGAGCATAAAGCCTATTGGGCAGTACGGAACTGTAATCTAGATCTTTCCAAGGCTGGGACCCACAGAAAACTCCAAATCAGCGAGATCGATGAATTACGCACAGACGCGTACGAAAACTCGCAAATCTACAAGGAGCGGGTTAAAGCCTTCCACGACAAACACATCTCGAGAAAGATCTTTCATCCTGGTCAAAAGGTCCTACTCTTTGATGCCCGACTCAAACTCTTCCCAGGAAAACTGAGATCTAAGTGGGTCGGACCGTATTTGGTCCGACAGGTTTTTGGAAATGGAGCAATCGAAATCAGTCCACTCAGCCACGATTCTGAACCTTTCATCGTGAATGGTCAAAGACTCAAGCCGTTCATTGATGTAACTTCTACTGATTTGGCTGAGGCATCTTATATCCTCCGTTCCCCTTGAGCTTATTGCGCCCAGCCGATGGCGTAAAACTCAGCGCTTAACGGGAGGCAGCCCGTCATTCTCTTTGAAAACCTGAAACTTGTTCTGACACCTTTCAGCACTCGAAGTTCACCCTTATAGACAGCCGACCCCAACTCAGATGTTCGCATCTGAAATTTGAAATCGTCCGCAAAAATTCAACCCGACCCATCCACTCACCCAAATTTCTGTCTTAAGGAATGAACTAAGACCCCCTAGGTTACAATGAGGACATTGCAAATCTTAGGCATGGGGGGGTAGGAAAGTGCAAAAACTTGTAAGAAAAGGTTTCAAACAAAAAAATTCACATATGCCAAAAATACCATAAAAATTAAAAAAAAAAAAAAAAAAAAATTTTTCGAAAAAGAATAAGAGGAAAAGAGGAGAAGGAAAATTTTGTGAAGGAGAGAAGAAACAAAATGAAAAAGGAGCACAAAATTATAAGAAAAGTTGATAGTCATTAGTAAGGAACTAAGGAATTAACCTAAGTTCTAGACCTCATTCAAGAAAATAACTGAAAAGTGCACAATAAGATTAGTAAGAATGCAAACCTTAGGCATTCTTGAATAGACTCTTAGTACTCATTAAGATCTGGACACTCCTCAAGAGGTTGAGGAAAATGAAAAGCTGAAGTATTAGGTCTAAGGCTTAGGAAGTATTCGGCCTCGTTAACTAATTTTTGGTTTACGGGACTCAGTAACCTAAGCACCCTAATCTCACACACAGCCTGGTTCAGTAAGCGTAAAAATCAGAATCACGCAGAAGCGTCGCAAAAATCTGAAAAGAACACCTAGAATAGGAATGGCCGATCAACACAAGTTGATTTGGACGAGTTCCCAGCGCGGAGAGGCGGGAAATCCCCTCGAAGATGCGTAACAAAATATCATCTCCTCGGTGCTTGTCTCTTAGGATATTTACATATCCTACGGGGGGCATGTAAGCACTCTGCTGGTTCAGATTCCATGGATGGCATTATCTCGAAGTGTCAATTGCCAGGGTCTGGATTCGGCCACGGAATACCATGGATGGGATTATCTCGAAATCTCAATAGCCAGGGTTCCGGGGGTTGCCATGGGCGGTGCTATCTCGAAGCATCGATCGCCAGGAACCCTTGAGGATTGATGATGGGAGCAAGGAATCTGATACAGACCGTGTTGAAAAGCTAATCCTAGGCTAGAACTAAAAAGAAAAAGAGAGAGAAAACTCTCCAAACAGAAAAAAAACTTTCTATCTCTCTCTTACAAAACGCACTGCGAACTGGGCCAGGGCTAAAATCATTTCAAGCACGGGTGCTTTAACCACGAAGTCCAATAAACCTTAGGTTAGTTCTTGTGGGCCTTAAAAACCTTTGCTAAAAGACTGAGGCTAAGGCTAGACAGATTTGGATCTTGATTGGTACTAGAGTATCTTTTAGGCCTATGGTCAGCATTCTAACCTAATCTATGCTCAAATAAAAAGGCACTTATCTAAAACCATTGAAAACTTCATGGTCTAGAACAAGGGTTGAAACCTTAAGTTTTTTTGCTAAGGGACTAGCAAAAGCTAGGCATGGGGGTATGATGAGAACCTCATCATGAGCCATAACTAGCTCATTTTGACCCAATACAAAGGATAAAAGCTCCTACATATCTCAAGGAAAGGCTTAACTCAGAGAATTCTGAGTTTGAGAAGAAAACCAGTCATAAGGGGTAAAAGTGCAATTTTACCAGTATAATCTGCATACAGGGTAATTCAGGGCCCAAACATAGGTCAAAACAGCTTAATAAGAATAAAAGTGGGATGAGATGATCTAGCAAGGGCTACAGCACTTCCAAGGAACCAAATGATAATCTGTAACCCTAAAACAACCCACTTCAATTCACAAGGTTCGAGGCAAAGTAAAAATAGAATAAACCCTCTAAAATTCATAGAAAAATAATCTCTAGGGTTTAGAACCTTCAATTTGGCCTTTAGAACCCATTTTGACCTACATTGAGAACCATGCCCAATTAATAACTTAATTTGGGTTTTTGCGCAAATTGACCGGTCAAACAAGGTTTAATATGAAAATAAAATTCACCATCAGATTCCTTAGGTCCTAATTAGTCATGTATAAAAACTTGAGCCTAAGAAGAAACCTCCTTGACCAACTTCACACTTTGGTCCTCATATATTTACTCTTTGGCCCTCAACTTTTGAACCCTCGCATTTTGGCCCCTAACTCTCCTTCGTTCTTTGCAAACAGGTCCCTCCTGCAAAACCCTGCCAGCACCATGCTCCGGCGACCTTGCGCGGAGCATGGCGCCGCGCAGGGTGAGGTGGAGGACCTGGCAAGTGTACCGGGGGTGCCCTGCGTCGTCAGCCGTCGCAGGAGCACCCCCATGGTCATTGTAGCCCCCCATACCGGCCGTGCGAACGCACGGACGGTATGGGTTCATATTCCGACCATTCTCCGGCGAGGGAGACACGTCGTCTCCCTCCGCCTTCCTCCCTGCTTCAACCCTATAAATACCCCCCGCCGCTCCACCGACCAAGGCAGCCTGGATCTGACGGAGAAAACCCCCAGCTTTCTTCTCTTCTTTCTCCGGCAGACGCTCACCAGCTCCGGCGACTTCCTCCCCCTCCACCTCTTCGCTCTGCCGCAATACCAGCAGCAGAGACCTCCTCCCCTGCTCTTCCCGCGCCACGCCGCACCCAGCTGGCGCCTCTCCAGCCCTCTGTTCGCCGCCGCCCCTCTCTCTGAGCATCATCTTCTCCGGCGACAGTCGATACGACTGTCGCCCTGTTCCTCCCCCTTCGTCCCTGCAGTTAAGTTAGACCTACTCCCCTTCTCCTCCTCTTTCTTTCCCCGCTTTCGATTTAGTCAATTAAGCCTTCTACCGACCCTGTTCACCCTCATCCTCTCCGCCTCCGACCACCCTCCGGCGAGCCGCTCCCATCACCTCAGCGACCCACACGGCTCGCCGACCACCGCAGAACCTCCGCCTCCTCACCCTGATCCTCTTCCGCCCCTCCACTTCCCACCAAACACCCTCTGCAGACCCACCGAACACACCCACTCCCTCGCTCACAGTTTGACCTAGGACGACCAGTTAGCTCCATCTCGCCCCCTGCAGACCCCCTGACCACCTTCGCCGTGCCACGGCGAAGGTCCCCCGCCTGTCTGATTTGGCCGAGAGGCTGTTCTTCTGTGACCAGGTGACTCGCCCGCCGTCGCCATTACTGCGCAGGCAGAGCTGCTTCACCTGCAGGTGCAGGCACGCCTTCGCCCAGGGTTGACTCCCAGGTTGCGCAGGGACTCTCCGCGAAACGTCCCTGGTTCACAGACGGGGCGAAGGCCGCGCGGGAAGCCACGATCGCCCACTGCTCCATCCGCGACGCGCGCTCAATTGGGGTGGGACATTTAGTCCCACCTCGGAACCTCTCGAAGGCGCGCGGACGCATAAAGGCAAAAACTGCCTTATGCTGTTTGCCTCAGTTACCACGGGGTGAGGTCCCTCTCACCCGACCCGACCCGACTCGGCCTCGTCCGTGACCACGCTCCGCGGACCTGGCCCGACCCGATTAGACTGACCTGCACTCCTCGCCCACCACGCACGCCGGTGGGCCTGGACCCGGGCCTGACCCGAACCCGATTACCCGGTAGCGCTCTGGGAGAGCTTCCGAAGAGTGATTTCAGAGAGAGAGATACGCGGGGGAGGGGGGTAGAGTAGGTTTTTGCCTCTTGACGAATAAACTCTGAAGTGTGCAGGCCAAAGAAGAAGAAGCAGACCCGCTTAAGAAGAAGGAGCTGCTGCACTGTAGCGAAGGCATTGTTAAGTCTTCTCAGCACCGGGGCAGACGACGGAAGGTCAGCAGCCAAAGAAGAAGAAGACAGGCTGAAGAAGAAGGAAGAACAACGGCCATCGCGAAAGAAGAAAAAGAGAGGTCAAGGCAGGTGAAGACAAAGAAGAAGAAGGAATGAAGAGAAGCAAGAAGCAAGAAAAGAAGAAGACGATCTGACGAAAAAGAAAGAAAGGAAACAAGGAAGAACAGAAGAAGAAGAGCACGAGGGGAAGATCTGAAGAAGAAGAAGAAGAAGAAGAAGAAGAACAGGAAGAACCAAAGACAAAGAGGAAGAAAGAAGAAAAGAAGAAGAAGCCAAATTTTCATCTCTCTCTCTCTCTCTCTCTTTATTTTTGTAATAGAACTTGTATATCTCTAGAATACAACTTGCTCCCTGAGTTCGACCTCGGGAACTCTTTTATTTTTCCGAGTAAAAAATTTTTATATGAAACGTTGGTAACAACCGGCTTTACTACAACGATATAACACAACCCGGTCAAACCGACGAACCCTATCAAAGAACAAAGGCACCATGGGTGGTCCGTGGTGGCCTTTTGGAGAGGTCAAGAAGGGTAGGAACGATCCGCCGAGGTGGCTCAATGGATGCTTCAGATGGAGATGCACAGACAGAGATGGGAAGTAGAGGGCAGAGGAGCAGTAGAAGGAGGAAGGAGGAGATCTCTACTTGATTACTGTTTAAATGCCTTTGAAAGAGGACCCTTAGGCCTCTTTCATAGTTTCTTAGAGGGGTAAATAGGGCATTGCAACCCCTAATTTTGTGCAACAAAAAGCCTTCAAAATCTTTCTCCATGCTCGGATGTTCTCTGGTGCTGCCACATGGTGCAACGTATGCCCTCGGATTGAAATCGCGCAGCTGTGCGAGCTCGCATGCCTTCGCGCTTTTTCTTTTTCTGCATGCCTTCAAATCATACCTTAACATCGGTCGTTTGATCGTGAGATTAGACGGCTTAGATAGCCACGGCACCACGCCTTTGTAAATCCTTAGTGCGATTCACACACCTTCTTTATCTCGCACAACCCGTGCAATCAAGCATCCTGCCCACAGTGCTCTCTGATCGTGCCACGTGGCACGCTCTACATCGTCCAATCGCGCATACGCACCTGCATGTGCTCGTCGCATAAATTTTGCGCAGCATAGGGCTCGAACCCACGTCTCGCGCTTACGTGCACGTGCACGTGATCCAATGTACTACGCCAATCCTTTATCAAATATATGTGCTTATTTATATTTATATTGATCCAATCTGGGTGGCGACGTGGCACGCTCGTGGCCGTTGGATGAATATCCAATGGCCCATACTGCGAGGAGAGGTGCCTTCAGGAGTTGGGGGTGCGGTGAGGAGCGGCTGTGATGATGCCACATGGCACCATCATGGCTATCTATTCTTCTTCTCTTTATATCTGATGACGTAGGCCTCCGATTAAGTTGATTTCTACACCGTTGGATTGCGAACGTCGATTCGGATCCATCCGTACGGTTGGATTTGCCATCTGAGGTCTAGATTTTCTTCAATTTTCCTGTTGGCTCTTACTCTTCTATGGACACCCTAGGGTGCTACGGGAGTCTGATTGATGTGATCTTGGATGTGTTGGACTCCTGTCGTTATTCCAAACAGATCCATAAGATTGAATTGGTCATCTACAGCCCTGCAATCATTAATACCTCTCAAATAACATAGTTTAATGCATAAAACACATATATCAACTACGATGTAGAATATGATGCGTATGCATGCAGAATGTTCATGTTAAGCTATGTTCTAGCTTAATTCAGGAGAGTTAGGGCCTATGATTGGTGTGCAATCATACCCCCATGCCTATATCTTGCTAGTCCCTAGCAACTGCAAGACTAAATGCATTTTATCAAGAGTTAAACAAAAGATTTATTTCTTTTTTGCTGCATCCAAAAATTCAAAATCTAGATAACTATGAATATATAATGTTGTAGCTTCTACAATGGATCCAAGCGAAGAGTCGATATACATTTAAAGCTTGTACTTGGCCCCTAGTAAAATTCTGTCGAGATAGGCAAACCTCTTCTCTCAGGGTTGTAAATATTTTCTGATTTTAGCCCTGGTGTTTTGCTTGGGTAGGTGATGTCTAAGTTAAATGGATTGTATTTGGTGGCTCACTCTCTTCTGGTGCTTCTTAGGGACTAGTATTTCAGAATTTAGATTTTCAGATTATTGAATAAATCAACTTAGAGAGGGGCTGCAAAAACTGTGCTCTCTTTAATCTTTTGTACTCTTCTCTCTTTGTTTCTTTTTCTTCCAGAGCTCACATCTCACCAGATTTGCAATTGTATTTGGTGGTCTCACATGGCATGACACTTTAATTAGGTTTTGATAACCCTACGACTATGTCTGAAGCCCTCAGCCCGTATTCAGGTGGTCGGAAATACAAAAAAAGTAGGTTAAGGCTGTATTTGGTGGTTTGTGGTGTGGTAGGTGTTTTTGCCTCGAAACATTTAACTTGACTCACATTACGCAACTGTTTCACATAACACTTTTTTTTTTCTTCTTCTCTATTTTTTTTTCTAGCAAACAACTCTTTTGTATGCAAATCTATTGGCACAATGCCACAACATGACATACTACTGTATTTATCAGCACAACATAACACGACTTACGTACTTTTATACGTGAGGCATTCATGGGGAATTTTGGGATGACCAAGTAGATTTTGGGTGGCTTATTTGGTGGAAGTGCCTTTTCTCGGCACCAGGTAGGGAACGGATAGGACGATGTATTTCTGAGCTTGACATCAGTACCCTCCTTCAGCTGAGGATTCTGTAGAGGATGGTCGTGACCATCCACCTCAGTACTAGTTTTATCAGAACCCGCTCTCTATGTTTTTGCCTTATTTGGTGGCTCTCGTATGGAATTTCTCACAAATTTAGTACGCAAGAACTGAGAGCGAAAACTATGCCCAACTTTAAGTGTCATTATTCAATTATTAAAGATTCCTTATACTTTCCTTAGAGCACTAGTACTCTCTACTCTCACCTCACATATGTTTTGGTGGATCTACTAGAAGATAGTTCACCTGACTCCTTGATTGCTGTCCAAGGGTTTAGAAGAAGTGATGCTTCTTTTCGAAAAACTAGAGATGTCTATCGATTTTCGCAGAGGATCCATTGCAAAATCTACATGCAAGTATGAAATTATATTGGATTCCAAGTCTAAGAATCTACTAAAGAGTAAATATTTAATAAAACTTATCGATAAAATGATCTAATCCCCCCAATCGTTGGCAGAAAATTTTCAGTTTTTATGAACTACCCCCGATGCCTAAGTGTTTGCATGTCCTTATGCATGAATAAAAGAAATAAGGCAGGGTGTATGTGGATAGAAATCACCTAAAACTGCTTCTGAGTTATCATTTAGTTCATGCCATCACTGCAATGCCATACACAATATGCAAAACAATATGCAAAACATTATGCAAAAATGAAATATGCTATGTATATATGGTATGTATATATGTATATGTGCTGGGTTTAACGCCTCTAGCTGGGCAACTCATCAGTCAAATGTCCTCAAGAAGATGTATCGTTTCATCAGTAGGAGGAGGTTCCTAGGCAAAGAATGGTTTGAGGTGCTGGCCATTAACCGTAAAAATGTGCCTAGATTTTGGGTCTCTAATTTGGACCACCCCGTTAGTATACGGGTGGACCACCAGAAATGGCCCAGTCCACTTGGACTTGAGCTTTCCTGCAAAGAATTTGAGTCTGGTGACAAACAACCAAACCTACTGGTTAGGTGCGAACTCCTTCCTATAGATGTGTTGAACATGGAAAGCTTTGTCTTGTCCTTGTATATTTTTGCATTCTCATATGCTTCCCGCCTAATCTCCTTTAACTCACTGAGTAGTAGATTCCTTTCATAACCTCCGACCTTGAGGTTAAAATTACACTTCTGCACCACCCAAAAGTCACAGTGCTCCAGCTCCACAAGAAGGTGATAGACCTTTCCATACACCATGCGGTATGGTGACATTCTGAGTGGGGCCTTCTACGTGGTCCGATATGCCCATAGTGCATCGATCAACCGATTAGACCAATCCTTTCTATCAGGTCTAACCGTCTTTTGAAGGATAAGCTTTATTTGATGGTTTGATACTTCAGCCTGCCCATTGGTCTGTGAGTGATATGGGGTAGCAATGCAGTGCTGCACCCCGTATTTCTTCAATAATGACCTAAAATGGGCATGGATGAAGTGGCTTCCCCCATCACTTATTAGGGCATGGGAAACTCCGAATCTCGCAAAAATAAATTCCCAGACAAATGATATAATAGTCTTATGATCAGCCCATCTTGCTGGGATGGCTTCTACCTACTTTGAGAGATAGTCTACTGCGAGGAGTATGTACTCGAAGCCATGTGAGTTCAGGAAGGGGCTCATAAAGTTGATGCCCTAGACATCAAACACTTCTATGACTAGAATGGATTTGAGAGGCATCATGTCTCTTCAGGTCATAGAACCGACTACCTGGCATCACTTATAGCACTTGGAAAACTCGTGTGTGTTGCACGTGCGAATTACTACGCAAACGTGTTTGGTTTTATAAAACCTATCGTTGTAGCTTGAAAGCGAAGAATTCGTGTTCAACAAATAAAATTTATACCGAAAAGAATTCCGACTCGAACACCGGGAGGCTACGTTGATCTATATTCGCAATTATATATATTTTTTTAGGATTTTTGATAAGCAAGGCGATATAATTACAATGGAGCTATCAGACTAAAAGAAAGAGAGAGAGAGAGAGAAAGAGAAAGAGAACATGCATTCAATATTTCAACTGTTTATACAATCAAACTAAATAAAAGTTACACTAGAAAGCGGGAAATCAATTACACTATAAAGTAGGAAAATTCTACACTAGAAAAGCTGTAAATAAGAATGGGAGAGAGAAGTTATCCTCCTCGACGATTGCTTGGAGGACGAGCCAGATGAGATGACGTCTGGACGAAGGAGAACGGAGCAAGATGAGGGAGGACGAAGTAGAAGAGCGGGAACGGAGCAGCACGCCGTCGTCGTCGCGGGATCCACTTCCGAAAGGGGACGAAAATTTAGACTTTATCTCACGAGGAGCATCCCGAGTGTGGGACAAGCTTCTCTTGAGCTTTGGAGAGGTAGAGAACAGAAGGAAGGGATGAGAGTTTCGTATGGAGGGGGTCTCCTTTTATAGTTGCAAGGAGTGGGGGCAAAATGGTCATTACAACTTTAAAATAATAAATGAGGGGTCTTTAGTGACGGATAAATCCGTCACTAAAGCCCCCAATGTGGGTATAGCTCCCGCGCCCACGTGTACCTCCTCAGTTGCCCGCTTCCTCAACGGCCATGCACATTCTTTGATTCTCAGCCGTCCGATCGCAAGATCGGACGTCTTAAGACGTGTGATCGCCTGCTGCCACGTGCCCGCCTGGCACGTGTGATGCCGCGTGACGCCACGCGTTCAATCGCGCATGATCTCGATTGAGTGCAGACGACCGTTCGATCAAGATCCGACGCCTGCCTGCGCTCGCTCGCCCATGCCTTCCTCCCCTTCGCTGTGGCTCGAACCTGCGCCTGCAGCTCGCGTAAGCGCGCTCGACCGCTGCGCTACGAGGCACAGATGGTCGAGCAGGCGCTTTTAGGCACGGCTGATCACAGCCGTTGGATCGAGATCCAACGGAGGAGAGGGAGCGGGTGCGAGGTCTTCATAGAATGTAAGCAGCCATTTGGGCGGCCGAGATGGCGCCATGTGGTGCCATCTTGGCCGTCAGTCTTTCGGAAGTTGTAGATGGTGCCATGGATGTCAGATTGACTCGATTTTTGCATCGTTGGGCTGTAATCGTCGATCTGAATTCATCCATGCAGTCGGATTTGTCATTTGAAGTGCGGATTTACACCATCTTGGCCCTTGATCTTCTAGGGTTCCCCAGTCACTATCTGATGCTATAGATGCCTGATTAGGGCGATCTTAGAGTCGTTGAACTCCAATCGTCGCCCTGATCACATCCATACGGTTGGATCTTTGATCCGAGGCCCTGATAAAATGTTTGTCCTGTCCAAGCACATAAAAGGAGACAATTAACCTCCATTTTATTCAAACTACTCTAAATGCAAGATGATGCATGTTATGCAATATTTATATCATGAAATGCAATCCTATGCTTAAGAACATGCATAAATAGACATTTTAAGTAGTGTAAATGTGTTTACATCATACCCCCATGCCTATCTTTTGCTAGTCCCTAGCAAAAACTATATGCTATTTATAAAAGAATTAGGTTGGATTATTTGGACCTAAGTTATTTTCAATCATTAAGAAATTGTCTACTTAGGAACTGAACTTTCAAAGGCACAACAGTACTCGGGTATCAGCCAAAATGTAGATCGCCTCAAGCCTCGCCTTATTCAAAGAAAAATTTCTTTTTCTCTTTTTACTCTTTTCTAATTTTTTTTTGGATTTTCAAATTTTAGGGTTTAAGAGTGGCTTTCTACGGCCATTCAACTCACCCAAGATTTGATGAGAACCCTAAGCTTTAAGCATCTTATTGTGATTATGATAGACTCGTTGATCGGCAGTTAGAATGGACTTCGGATTTCTGCGCCTCTAGGTGACCTAACAAGAATTTTGCCTAAAGGTATATCTTTACACCTGGTAGCTTTCTCCCTACTTTTATTTCTTTTATTATCATTATTTTTTTATGGGGTCAACACAAGGGTGAATCCAGTGCATATCTCCCCGGTTTATTCTACTTCTCCGCTTCTTCCTAAGTGTTTTGGGAATTTTTAGTGCATTTACTAAGCTGGGTTCTAGACAACCGGTCGATGAGCTGTTACCACCGACAACTTGCCAGCCATACTCGTGCGGCGAAGTGTGGCTTATTTCTTTTTGTTCTTTTCTCCTTTTCTTTTTGATTTTTTTTTTCTTTTTTTTTTTTTAAGTAGGTGGCTTCCCTGGTTTAAGATTTACCTAAGGGTAAGAAAAAGAGAAAGGTCTAGTGACTGGGCTCTTGACAACCTACCTATGGGTTGTTACCCACGATAGCTTGCCAACCATATCACCCTAGAAGGTTCATTAGCTACCCAATTTCTGTTAGAATTGCCGAACAACGAGTCAGTGCAAAGAAAGTGTGTAGATGCTTAAAACTCAGAAATTCCCTCAAATCAGAGGGTGGGTTGATAAGTCGTGTACTTATCACCCAAACTTATTTATTCCAATTATAATAGAATTACGACGGCGAGGACTCAAAGACAAATCCACAATTTAGTGGATACACAGGCTAATTAAGTCCAAAGACCTGAAGGGTCTTTATGTTTAGATCCTAATGTAAAATTTCTTAGGATTGAAAAGTCCTAATGTCCAACTAATCCTTCCTAATTTTTTTTTTATATAAATAAGAAGAGAAAAATAATTTATATGGATTTCACAAAGCTGACCAAATAATTCAAAAATGAATCCACCCCCCCATGCCTAGCTGATGCAATGTCCTCTTTGAAAACAAGACATGAAAGAAAGGGTAGAATATGAAAGATGTCACCTGGATATGAAGCTCGTATCAGCCTTGTGTCATATGTACAACTGCTGAGCTTAATGTCTTCAGCTAGGCGAAGTCCAGCCAAAGAAGTCATAGAATGGCTAGAGCAACAGAGTCTGAGACGGGTTCTGGAAGATTACGGTCAACAACAAGCTTCAGAAGTTGACCGTTGACTTTAAAGGTGTTACCCGTCTTTGGGTCAAAAATCTGAATGGCACCATTTGGAAAAATCTGATCAATTATGAATGGGTCATTCCATTTAGATCTAAGTTTGCCAGGAAAGAGCTTAAGTTTAGAATCGAATAACCAGACCTAATGGTTTGGCTCAAAGCTCTTGCGGGAAATCAATTGATCTTGTAGAGCTTTGGTCCGACCCTTGTAGATCTTGGCATTCTCATAAGCATCATTTCTAAGTTCCTCCAACTTAGATAGTTGGAGTTTCCTGGTCTTCCCAGCTTGATTCAGATCTAAATTGCATTGTTTGATTCCCCAGAATGCCCTGTGTTCAATCTCTACGGGTAGATGGCACTCCTTTCCATACACCAAAAGGAATGGAGACATACCAATGGGCATTTTATATGCCATACGGTAGGCCCAAAGAGCATCCTCAAGCTTTTGAGTCCAATCCTTGCAATCAGGTCTAACCATTTTTCGCAGAATGTTCTTGATCTCTCGATTGGAGATCTCGGCTTGTCCATTATTCTGGGGATGGTAAGGTGTGGAAATTCGATGATTAACCTCGTATTTGACCAATAAATTCTGGAATTGGGCATTAGTAAAATGAGTGCCACCATCACTGATGATAGCCCTCGGAATCCCGAACCTACTGAAGATATTTTTCTTGACAAAATTGATGACCACCTTGTGGTCATTGGTTCGGGTGGGAATTGCCTCAATCCATTTGGACACATAATCAACAACAATGAGAATATACTGATGTCCAAATGAAGGGATAAAAGGTCCCATGAAATCGATGCCCCAAACATCGAAAATTTCAACAGGAAGAATAGGGTTTAGAGGCATCATGTCTCTATTAGTTATGCTCCCGAGTGCCTGACATCGAGAACATGACCTTGAGAAGTCCTGGGCTTCCTTGAATAAAGAAGGCCAATAGAAGCCAGATTGCAAGATTTTTGCAGCCGTCTTTTTCCTAGAGAAATGTCCACCACACCCAGATGCATGGCAGAACTCGAGTATACTGTTGAATTCATTCTCCGGTATGCATCGACGAATAATCTGATCAGAGCCGATGCGATATAGTTCAGGGTCCTCCCAGAAGTAGTATTTGGCCTCAGATTTGAGTCTATCCCGTTGTTGCTTGGTCCAATCCTGGGGGATTTGACCAACGGCCAAATAGTTAACAATGTCAACAAACCATGGGGTGTGGACACCTAAAACTGTAAGAATGGTTTCGTCCGGAAAAGTGTCAGCAATCGGAATGTCCGAACAAGAAGAATCACCTTGGAGTCTCGACAAATGATCCGCCACCACATTTTGTACCCCGGTTTTATCCTTGATTTCAAGATCAAATTCTTGAAGAAGAATCCAACGAATAAGCCGAGGTTTAGCATCCTTTTTAGCCAAGAGATGTCTCAAGGCCGAGTGGTCGGTATAAATGATAACATGAGACCCTAAGAGATAAGCCCTGAATTTTTCCAAAGCAAACACTACAGCTAGTAATTCCTTTTTAGTAACAGTGTAATTCCTCTGGGCTTCATCCAGAGTTTTACTAGCGTAGTAAATGACAGAGGGCTTTCGATCAATTTTCTGACCCAGGACAGCCCCGACCGCGTAATCAGAAGCGTCAGTCATGATCTCAAAAGGGGCTGTCCAAATTGGTGGTTGCAAAATTGGAGCACAAGTGACTGCCATTTTCAGAAAATCAAATGCCTTTCGGCATGCTTCATCAAAAACAAACAGCGTTTCTTTGGCAAGAAGATTGCTCAAAGGATGAGCATCCTTCGAGAAATCCTTGATGAATCTTCGATAAAATCCCACATGGCCAAGAAATGATCTGATCTGTTTAACAGATGTGGGAGGAGGAAGTTTAGCGATAGCATCAACCTTAGCTTTGTCCACTTCAATTCCCCGTTCAGAGATTACATTACCCAAAACGATGCCCTCTTGGGTCATGAAATGACTCTTTTCCCAGCTGAGGACCAGTCGTGTCTTCATACATCGCTTAAGAATCATTTCCAAATTAGCCAAACAAGAGTCAAATGAATCTCCGAAAATAGAGAAATCATCCATGAAGACTTCCATAAACTCTCCCACTATGTCGGAGACTTCCATAAACTCTCCCCGGCAATGGCGCCAAAATGTTGCACGTGCGAATTACTACGCTAATGTGTTTGATTTTAGAAAACCTGTCATTGTAGCTTGAAAGCGAAGAATTCATGTTCAACAAATAAAATTTATACCGAAAAGAATTCCGGGTCGAAAATAAGGAGGCTATGTTGATCTATATTCGCAATTATATATTTTTTTTTAGGATTTTTGATAAGCAAGGTGATATAATTACAATGGAGCTATCAGACTAAAAGAAAGAGAGAGAGAGAGAGAGAGAGAAAGCGGACATGCATTCAATATTTCAACTGTTTATACAATCAAACTAAATAAAAGTTACACTAGAAAGTGGGAAATCAATTACACTATAAAGTAGGAAAATTCTACACTAGAAAAACTATAAATATGAATGGGAGAGAGAAGTTATCCTCCTTGACGATTGCTTGGAGGACGAGCCAGATGAGACGACATCTGGACGAAGGAGAATGGAGCAGGATGAGGGAGGATGAGGCAGAAGAGCGGGAATGGAGTAGCACGCCATCGTCGTCGAGGGATCCACTTCTGAAGGGGGACGAAAATTTAGACTTTATCTCACGAGGAGCATCTCAGGTGTGGGACAAGCTTCTCTTGAGTTTTGGAGAGGTAGAGAAGAGAATGAAGGGATGAGAATTTCGTATGGAGGGGGTCTCCTTTTATAGTTGCAAGGAGTGGGGGAAAAATGGTCATTACAACTTTAAAATAATAAATAAGGAGTCTTTAGTGACGGATAAATCAGTCACTAAAGCCCCCAACGTGGGCGTAGCTCCCGCGCCCACCGCGCCTCCTCAGTTGCCCGCTTCCTCAATGCCCACGCACGTTCTTTGATTCTCAACTGTCCGATTGCGAGATTTGACCGCTTAAGACGCGTGATCGCCCGCTGCCGCGTGCCTGCCTGGCGCGTGTGATGCCGCGCATTCAATCGCGCGTGATCTCAATTGAGCACAGACGGCCGTCTGATCATGATCCGACGACCGCCTGTGCTCACTCGCCCGTGCCTTCCTCGCCTTCGCTGCATCTCGAACCCGCGCCCGCAGCGCGCGTAAGCGCGCTAGACCGCTGCGCTACAAGGTGCGGATGGTCGAGTGGGCGCTTTTAGGCACGGCTGATCACAGCCGTTGGATCGAGATCCAACGGCGGAAAGGGAGCAGGTGCGAGGTCTTCATAGAATGCAAGCGGCCATTTGGGCGACCGAGATGGCGCCATGTGGTGCCATCTTGGCCGTCAGTCTTTTGGAAGTTGTAGATGGTGCCATGGATGTCGGATTGACTCAATTTTTACATCATTGGGCTGTAATCGTCGATCCGAATTCATCCATGCGGTCGGATTTGTCATTTGAACTGCAGATTTACACCATCCTGGCCCTTGATCTTCTAGGGTTCCCCAGTCACTATCTGATGCTACAGATGCCTGATTAGGGCGATCTTGGAGTCGTTGAACTCCAATCGTCACCCTGACCACATCCATACGGTTGGATCTTTGATCCGAGGCCCCGATAAAATGTTTGTCCTGTCCAAGCACATAAAAGGAGATAATTAACCTCCATTTTATTCAAACTACTGTAAATGCAAGATGATGCATGTTATGCAATATTTATATCATGAAATGCAATCCTATGCTTAAGAACATGCATAAATAGACATTTTAAGTAGTGTAAATGTGTTTACATCAGTGTGTATCTTTGAAAATGGTCAGCCAGAAAAATCCTAACTGCAAAATCTTTGCAGCGATTTTTTGGCCTAAGAAATGACCCCCACAAGCATCGCTGTGGTAGAAGAACGGCACATTAGAGATTTCCGAATCAGGGATGCATTTACGGATGATCTGATCAGCTCCAATGTGAAAGAGCAATGGGTCATCCCATAAATAGAACTTAGCCTCTGATATAAATTTGAGCTTTTGATCCTTAGAAAATCCCGTAGGTAGCCTACCTACGACAAGATAGTTTACTATATTAGCATACAAAGGAAACTCCACAGAGTTGATAGATAGTAGAGACTCATCCAGAAATCGGTCTGATATCGATGGGGAGTACAAAATGTAGTTTGGGTCTAGCCGAGACAAGTGGTTCGCCACAACATTATGTGCTCCGACTTTGTCACGGATCTCGACATCAAACTCTTGCAAAAGAAGGATCCATTGGATAAGGTGAGGTTTGAAGTCCTTCTTTGCCAACAAATGCCGGAGGGCGGAATGTTCAGTGTAGATGATAACTTTGGAATCAAGTAAGTATGACCTAAATTTCTCCATCTCGAATACTACGGCCAGCAATTCTTTCTCAGTGACTGTATATTTACATTGAGCCTCATTTAGTGTTTTGCTGGTGTAGTATATTACAAATGGATGGCGCTCCCGACACTTGCCAAGAACAGCTCTGATAGCGAAGTCGGAGGCATCACACATCATCTCAAAGTCGAGCGACCAGTTGGGGGGTTGGAGAATAGGTGCACTAGAGAGAACTCTTCGCAAGGTCTCGAAAGCATTGAGACATGAGGAGTTGAATTCAAAAGGCGTGTCAGTTACTAGAAGATTCGTTAATGGATGAACAATTTTCAAGAAATCTCGAATGAATCTTCGATGAAATTCAACATGCCCTAAGAATGATTTGATTTGCCTAACAGAGCTTGGTGGAGGTAATTGCGAAATGATTTCGGACTTAGCTCGGTCGACCTCGAGTCCATTAGAGGAGATCCTGTGACTAGTACGAAGCCATCCCTCACCATAAAATGGCTTTTTTCCCATGAAAGTACTAGGTTAACTTCTATACATCTCCTCAGAATCTTTGTGAGGTTATCGAGACAAGACAAGAAATCATCTCCAAACACAGAGAAGTCATCCATGAACACTTCTACGCAATCCCCGATCATGTCTGAAAAGATGGCCATCATGCATCGCTGAAAAGTAGCTGGTGTGTTGCAGAGGCCGAAAGGCATTTGCTTAAAAGTGAATGTTCTAAAGGGACACATAAAAGTTGTGTTGTCTTGGTCTTTCGGGTTGATTGCAACTTGATTGTACCTGGAGTATCCATCCAGAAAGCAGAAGAAACTACGCCTGGCTAGCCATTCTAGAATTTGATCAATAAAGGGCAAAGGAAAATGATCCTTTTTGGTAGCTGAGTTTAGCTTCCTGTAGTCAATGTAGACCCACCAAGAAGTCATGGTGCGGGTCGAGATGGATTCACCCAATTCATTTCTGATTACGGTGAGTCTCACCTTTTTGGGCACTATCTGAATGGGACTCACCCACTGGCTGTCAGAAATCAGATATAATGTCTACGTCCAGCCATTTAATGTTCTCCTTCTTGACAACCTCCAACATATTTGGATTTAGGCGTCTTTGAGGTTGTCTCGATGGTCTCACCCCTTCACCAGTGTAGATATGGTGAGTGCAATATGAGGGGTGAATTCTGTGGAGATCAGCAATGCCCCACCCGATAGCAACCCTATGTGCTCGCAAAATGGAGATCAACCAGTGTTCCTGATTTGGAGTCAAGTGAGCATTGATAATCACTAGATATGTCTCACTTTCTCCCAAAAACACACATTTGAGTGAATCAGGTAAGGGTTATAGCTCTAGTAGCGGAGGGTGGGGAGGAGGGTTATGCAGGGGAGGAGACGAAACAATAGCGGAAATTTGCTAATCCTGATTCTTGAAGAATCCACCTGCAGTGGTAATGTAATCCTGTCTTAAGATTTCAGTGTTGGATAGGATAGGATAGTCAGGATCTGGAGTGTTAGGAGCAGATGAACACCCATGACAACCAGACCCAAGGGATGAAATGTGTATATCAGTAGTCTCAGTCTCGTGTGAATCGCGATCAAAGACCCTTGATAGTGAGGATGAATGTGCCACTAGGTCACTGCAGAGGAGCCCAATGTTCCCACAGAAAGTTGAATCTTCGTCGTCGCTATCCTCCTCGATCAAGTCACAATTAAAGTTCTTTGATGCCCTAAAAATGTCTAGTCTAAGCTTTCGTTTCCCAAGGCAATCTCCATGCACCCCAATGCACAGTAGATGTTTGCACGGGTGGTTGCCAGAAACGGGCAACCTAGGATAATCAGTGCATCACGAAGATTAGGAGGAACCTCCATATCAAGAACAAGAAAGTCTGCTAGAAAGCAGAATCCTTGGACTTTTATGACCACATTTTCAACCACCCCCCACAGTGTTCTTATAGATTGGTCAGCCAACTGTTTGGTAAATGAGGTGGGCTTTAACTCCCCAAATTGAAATCGATCAAATACTACGGTGGGAGTTAGGTTGATGGACGACCGCAAGTCAAGAATGGCCCTATCAAAAGGGGAATCCTGCAATAACCAAAAAATCAATGGTGTGCCCAGGTCCTTCTTCTTGGGTGGTAAGTCAGCTAAAATAACTACACTGGCTTCCTTAGATAATACCGCTTGTCGTCTGATCCTCTGCTGCCACTTCAGAGTACAATAGTCTTTAAAGAACCTAGCAACAGTTGGGATGTGATATGTCGCTTCGAGGAGAGAGACCTAAATGTGAACTTCCTTGAACATAGATTTCAGGTCCTCAAAATTCCACGTGTCCTTTTTCTGTGCTGAATCTCGTGTTAGCGCTGCGTGAAAAGGGACGGGAATTTCAAGGTCTAAAGGATTCTTTCCTTTATCTAATGAAGATGGCTTGTGAGAGGAAGAGGGTTGTGAGCCATCATATGGTATGGCGCGGGAAAAATAGTTACCTGCTTTCCTAGGTAGTGGGTCCTATGTAGTCTTTTCACTCCTTAGGGTAATAGCTTTTGCATCGGCATGCTATCCATGCAAGGGCAGAGGAGCGGGTTGGTCTGGATACATAGGGTTTAGCAACAGAGGTGGCTGACCGAGCCCATAACCAAGAGGTGCGGGAGGTGCTTGGATAACGGTGTGTGCCTACCCCAGTGGTGCTTTGAATCTATGCGGGGCACCTCGATTATGCACATATCTCAGGTTCGGGATAGGTTGGGTGGGTGAAGCTTCCTGTGATCTATGCTCCTGCATCATCTGGTTTTGCGTGTTCTGTATGCTCTGTATTTGGTCAGCCATTGCCTTCATTATTTGGTGGTTGTCATGAGTAGATTTCCAAATAGATGCCTGCAATTCCTCCTTCAACGACTCCAAAGGGTCGGCCCGCTTTGAAGGGTAGTTGGAAGCTTGGTGCAGCAGTTGATAGATAGAACATGTCTGTTGTTGCTGAGATGGGAATGGCTGCTGCATAGGATACGTGTTCTGCACATTCCCGTATTGTCTGGTCTGGTAGTGTGGAACTTGACTCGGCCTCTGTGGATTACCAGACAGGCGAAATTGGGATGCTGGTGCCAACCAGGGTTATATGTTTCAGAATATGGGTTGTTACTCCCGTAACCCTAAATGGCATTGACATCTTCATAAGCCGAAGATGTCTCACATGCAAATTCATCAAAAGAATACGCACTTGCATCATCATGTGGTGCGAAACCCTGATGATACGGTGCCAAATCCATATTGTTCACGGGTTCCTGGTATGTAGGATCCCGAGAAGATGGTGAGAAAATATCCTGAGTGACCTGATATATACGAGTAGAGGGGGCTTGGGATGCTTGAGAGGAGTGAGATGGAGCAATGTTACCAGAAGATCCAGCTCTTGCTCGCATCAATTCATCGAGCTTCTTATCAAGCAGATCCGCCTTATCGAGCTTTTTGGTGATAATGTCGACATCGGCTTGGGTAAATTCAGCTTGAGCTTCGTGGACATAAACCCATTGCTGTCCAGGTAGCTGGAACTGGTTCATTGAGGCAGCATTCATCGAGTTCTCTGCTAAGGACTCGAACAGTTCAAATGCGTTGTTCTCGTCCTTGGAGAGAAAATTCCCACCGCTAGATGCATCGGCCAGGTACCGATGTATGTCATCCAGCCCATGGTAAAATACTTGCGCAAGGTGCCATTTGGGTACACCATGGTGTGGGCACTTCCTGAGAAGATCGTGAAATCTATCCCAGGCATCATGTAGCTTCTCTCTAGGGCCTTGAGCAAAAGTCGTGATTGCGCGCCTCATGGCATTTGTTCGAACGATTGGGAAGAAGTTTTAAGGAATTTGCGACGTAATTCCTCCCAGGTTCCAATTGGCCTCCCAATGGCCTTGAACCAATAAGCAGCTTTATCCTTGAGGGAAAAAGGAAAAAGCTTCATGAGAGGATGTGAGAATTTCTGACACATACATACTCCACAAATTTCTAAAAATTTCGCGGATGGAGTTTCTTTTTGGGAATGGTGGTGTTGAAAAGAAAATTTGAAAATCTAGTTTGAGTCCAAATTTCAGGATTTTTGGAGCATTAGAAATACGACTATTGAATTTTGAAGATAACACCTACTTTCTGGCCGAATTTGTAATAGGAATGAGTCCATTTGATTTCCACAGCGCCCGCATCAATTTGTTCGTCGCTTCTCTAGTTTAATCTGCACACAAAAATAGTATGTTAGATATGAAATCAAAAGTCGCCTTGCCTCCTCGACAACGGTGCCAATTTGTTGTGGCGTAGATCGCGTAAAAGATAAATACGTCATAGTATAGCGAGAAATACATCTCGACAAATAAAATTATTGGAACTAGTGAGTCCCAGTCGATCATCGGAAGGCAGAAAGCACTTTTGATTTCATTCTCTTATTCTAAATCTAACTACTAAATAGCGTAAACAATAAATCGCAATATATATATCAAGTAGAGAGTTTGAACATGGATGGAATACATGTAATTATAACTATAGCATAAACAAAACAATCTATATAGAAGAACAAGGACACCATGGGTGGTCCATGGTGGCCTTTCGGAGAGGTCGAGAAGAGCAGGAATGATTCATCGAGGTGGCTCAACGGATGCTTCAGACGGAGATGCACAGATGGAGACAATAAGCAGAGGGAAGAGGAGCAGTAGAAGGAGGAAGGAGGAGATCACTACTTGATTACTATTTGAATGCCTTTGAAAGAGGACCCTTAGGCCTCTTTTATAGTTTCTTGGAGGGGCAAATAGGGCATTGCAGCCCTTAATTTTGTGCAACAAAAAGCCTTCAAAATCCTTCTCCACACTCGGATGTTCTCTGGTGCTGCCACGTGGCACAACGTGCACCCTCAAATTGAAATCGTGTGGCTGTGCAAGCTCCCACACCTTCGCATTTTTGCTTTTGCCACATGCCTTCAAATCCCGCCTTAACATCGACCGTCCGATCGTGAGAGCAGACGGCTTAGACAGCCATAGCACCGTGCCTTTGTAAATCCTTAGCGAGATTCACGTGCCTTCCTGATTTCGCACAACCCGCACAATCGCGCATCCCACCCGCAGTGCGCTCTGATCGCGCCATGTGGCGCACTCTACACCGTCCAATCGTGCATACACACCTGCACGGCCCTGCAACATCAATTTTGTGCAGCACAAGACTCGAACCCACATCCCGCGCTTACGTGCACACTCGCACGAGCCAACGCATTGCGCAAAGCCTTTATCAAATATATGTGCTTATTTATATTTATACTGATCCAATCTGGGTGGAGACGTGGCCCGTTTGTGGCAATTGGATGAAGATCCAACGGCCCGCACTGTGAGGAGAGGTGCCTTTGGGAGTTGGGGGTGCGGTGAGGGGCGGTTGCGATGGTGCCACATGGAGCCATCGTGGTCGTTGATGTAAGCACATTTACACTATTTAAAATGTCTATTTATGCATGTTCTTAAGCATAGGATTGCATTTCATGATATAAATATTGCATAACATGCATCATCTTACACTTAGAGTAGTTTGAATAAAATGGAGGTTAATTGTCTCCTTTTATGTGCTTGGATAGGGTAAACATTTTATCGGGGCCTCGGATCAAAGATCCAACCGTATGGATGTGATCAGGGCGACGATTGGAGTTCAACGACTCCAAGATTGCCCTAATCAGGCATCTGTAGCATCAGATAGTGACCTGGGAACCCTAGAAGATCAAGGGCTAGGATGGTGTAAATCCACACTTCAGATGACAAATCCGACCGCACGGATGAATCCGGATCGACGATCGCAGCCCAACAACACAAAAAATCGAGTCAATCCGACATCCGTGGCACCATCTACAACTTCCAGAAGATGGACGGCCAAGATGGCGCCACGTGGCACCATCTCAGCTGCCCAAATGGCCGCTTGCATCTTGTGAAGGCCCCGCACCCGATCGCTCTCCGCTGTCGGATCTTAATCCAACGGCTGTGGTCGCTCACACTTAAAAGCGTCCGCTCGACCATCCACGCCACGTAGCGCAGCGGTCGAGCGCTCTTTCGTGAGCGCCAGGCGCGGGTTCGATCCGCGGCGAGGGGATGGAGGGCACGATCAATTGAGGCGCATGGAGCGTCATATGGAGATCGGACGGCCGCGCGTGCCCGATAGCGTCGACGCGCGAATGAACGCGCGGCTCGGATGCACAATCAGACGCGCCAAGCGGGCGGGCTGCAGCAGGCGAAGCGCGATCTAAGTCGTCCAATCTCGCGATCGGACGGCTGAGGATCGTTGAACGTGCACAAGCATTACGCGCGCGGGCAGCTGAGTGGGCGTGGAAGCTACGCCCACGTTGGGGGCTTTTGCGACGGTTTTATCCGTCACTAAAGACCCCTCATTTACTGTTTTGAAGTTATAATGTCCATTTTGCCCCCACTCCTTGCAACTATAAAAGGAGACCTCCTCCATACGAAATTTTCATCCCTTCCTTCTCCTCTCTACCTCTCCAAAGCTCAAGAGAAGCTTGTCCCACACCCGGGATGCATCTCGCGAGATAAAGTCCAAATTTTCGTCCCCCTTCGGAAGTGGATCCAGCGACGACGACGGCGTGCTGCTCCATTCCCGTTCTTCTGCTTCGTCCTCCTCCGTCCCGCTTCGTCCTCCTTCATCCAGACGTCGTCTCGTCCGGCTTGTCCTCCAAGCAATCGTCGAGGAGGATAATTTCTCTCTCCCTATTCTTTTTACTGCTTTCTAGTATAGATTTACTGCTTTCTAGAGTAGTCTATTCGTCCTCCGAGCGATCGTCGAGGAGGGCATTTCTCCCTCCATTCTTTTAATGCTTTCTAGAGTAAATTTATCACTTTCTAGTGTAATGGTTTTATGCTTTCTAGTTGTAATGAGAAATCTTCTTAATGATAAATTCTCTGTTTATTCTACATCTCATTTTGATTTCTATGTGTAGTATTCTCTCTCTCTCTCTTACCCCCTCTCTCTCTTCTATTTGTTGTAGATACTTAGATAGTTTTACATTAAATTAATTCGTGACAAATAAAAAGAAACGCGAAGTTTTTAAATCAAACGTCCGCCTCCTTTTGTTCGACCCGGAATTTTAATTTCGGTATAAATTTTATTTGTTGAACACGAACTCTTCGCTTTCGAACTACAATGACAGGTTTTCGAAAACCGAACACGTTAGCGTAGGTTCGTAGCGTTCAACATTTTGGCGCCGTTGCTGGGGAGGCGACGATCTTTGGTTTCTCTTCACGTTTTCTAACTTACAAATCATTTACTTCACTTTTCTCCTTTCTTATTGTGATTGCAGGTACTCTTGCGAGACAGGAAAAAGCAGTAGATTGGAGTAAAGTGCTATAGAAGGTTTTGTGAGTTATCCCCCACCTCCCACCCATTAGATTTCATTTCATCACATAATAATTCAAACATCAATCAACCTAGGTGTTCTTATAAACTCTAAGGTCAGATTGTTTGTTGTTTGACACCCATACTCACCCCAACCCCCACATTAAAAAAAGAAACAAATTAAAAAAAAAAAATCTCACGAAGGTACACAACCTCATCTAATTTTCTAACTCAACCGGTAAACCGATCTTAGGAGTCGGTACACACATCCAAACACATAATCGAGTAGAAATCAGATTAGGTAATCATTTGTGTGCCTAATTAAGTGGTGCATCAGGCCAGTTGTTTGAGTTGTTTGGGCCGCACCACTTTAAATAAAATAAACTCATCAAGTAGCTACCAATTAGGTTCAACTCTTAGGGATTTACCAGGTACTCCACATTCTTTTTAAACTTTAAAGGAAAACATCTTCACCTGTGCTTGTAAAACCTGGTGTGCCAACTAAACTTGTTTGAAAACACCAAAAGTTGAATCCTAAAAGCTACTAAGCAAGATTTGAACCTTAAAATTCACCACATCATAAAGAATCGTGCTTGAAAACAATTGGTTGTGCACGCACACACAAAGCAATCAATCATTAAGGGCACAACCCATTTAAAGGGCCCATCACATTCCAAAGCACATTCAAACCTAGCCCTAAATAAAACAGAGTAGACGTTGGCCTTAAGGATTGGACTCGCTCTTCAGAACTCAGAATGAGATTATTTTCAATTAGTCTGTTTCTATTGTTCAATCTGATATCTAGCTAGGGGAGCAGAGTCAAACGATCGCGGCTGGGGTGTACACTAGGAACCGGAGGCGCAAGCCGAAGGAAGAACCTTCTCCCCAGACCCTCCTAACTGGTTGGATTGAACAGACGGAAGTAGATCAAATCATTCCTTTATCTCAAGATGGGTTTTGGGAGTCTGTAGGTCTATAGGCTAACCCATTTAAGGACAGGTTTGATTGTTTGTATTGCAGGGCACCTTTCTTCCTCCTGTGTCTCATGAATCATTCCACAAATTTCACGCATTCCCGCTCTTTCACTCTTGTTGTGAATTATCCTCAACATGACGATTATCCTGACTTGTATTGTAATCAACCATCAGTCAGTTGGGATAATTCGGATTGGGGATACAATTCCGGAGCCCCGTGTTTAAGGTCTAACCCTGAACACTTTGATTCTGATTTCTATCCTTCTCAGAGCTACATCGATTATAGATCGTCCTCCTTTCATGCACAACCCAATACGATCTACAATCAAGAAGGATACACCGATCCTTACCCATCCTCTGATTTCACTGCCTTTAGGTCATCACCATCCTTTGAACAATCTGAAATGACCTATTATCAGGAAGGGTATAACGAATCTCAATTCGTTAATTCCCCTGCATTGAGCCCAAACCCGCCCAACCCTGAACCAACTCATTTGGTTCAGGTTAGCCAGGTTCAAGATAAGGTTCTGGCTAACTTGAGAAATATCATTCAATCTTTAGAAGTTCAACCAACACTTGCATTGAGAGATTGGAGCCCCTGATTCAGATGATTGATGATTTAAACAAGTCTTTGTTGGATTGGCTCCAGGACGTTAAGGATAAGAACTTAGGTGAGTTTCTACTCGGGAAATTAGCGAAATTGAGGATGAGATTCGTGGTTTCTTTGATTCAATCTTGGGATGATTCCCAGGATGAACCTGTGGGTTTGGCCCTACCAGGAGGGGTGACGAAATAATTTGCGGAAATAATATAAAGCAATAAAAAATCACAAAGAAAGACAATCGCATAGAGAACACAAGAATTTTTAGGTGGAAACCCAAACCAAGTGAAAACCACCACCTAACCCTCTCGAGTTAGGATTTACCGATCAACCTAGTTGATCAAATCCACTAACCGAATCACTTTAAAACGAGGGTGATTCAACCTCAGTACAACCACGCTACAAGTACGAGGGTAGCGTTCCTCAACCCCTTCTCTCCACGAGAAGGATTTTGTCCCACGAAGGAGACGGGAATTCGAAAAGTGAATACCCAACCAAAAGACAAAGATTATATAAAACAACAAACCTATAGAGCCAACAAAGAAATAAACCTAAGCTTCTATAGGATTTAGGAAAGTCCCCTTTGCAAGGAGTGCGTCGACGATGATGCGGGTGCGTGAGCCACGCAACGGCGCAATGTCGCTCTCGTAGACAACAGCGGGAGAGCGGGTGCGCGAAGGGAATGATGCTCTCAAGATGTAGAACTTGAGCTTAGAGAGCAAGAGCTTCTTGGACACAAGAGAGTGGAAATACTTGATCTTAGTGTATTGCAAAGTGTTTCTTGTGTTTCTCTTGTTGTGTCTTGGTGTGTAAAGGCTCCCCTCTATTTATAGAGGCCTTAGGAAGGCTTTGGAAGGCTTAGAAAAGCTTCCATAGCCGTTGGGAACAAAGTCCAAGAGAATCAGGCCGAAATCAGGACAATGATTACATTTGACAGGGTTATCGGACGTCTAACTCTGGCATCAGACGTCTGGAAGGCCACTTTAACACGTCTGATTTCAAGGTCAGACGTCTGATTCTATGCGGGTTTCTCCCTGACTTGAATCAGATCTAAACAGGGTTTTTTTGCAAGTCCATCAGACGACATACAGGATGTCTGTCACTAAGTATGGACGTCTGGAAACCTACTTTTACTGTGGGAATTGATTTCCAAACGTTGCAATGGCTAGAAAATCTCTGAGAAGAGATTTTGGGTCAGCCGAGGCAAAACGGTCATTTATCAGACGTCTGGAACGGCCTAAGGACGTCTGATAAGGCTCTAACGGTCATATTCTTAACTGTTTGCTAAGCCAGCCAACGGTCCACTAATTGGACGTCTGGCAAAGTCATCAGACGTCTCCTAAGACGTCTGGTCTAAGGTCTGGACGTCTGATTTCATCAGACAGAAGTAGCTATATCCAGCCTAACAGATATTAGACGTCTGAAACAACAGTCAGACGTCTTAAAATACTTTATCAGACGTTTGATTTGGGAATTAGACGTCTGGAAAGTCTGTTTGAACCCTATATTGGTTTTCTAAGTATTCTACAGAAAACCTAAGTATCCTAGGGTTGTGCCGGTGTTCCTAGGACTACTATTAGGGTTCTTTGAGGCTCTTTAACATAATTTTCTAAGGAAAAATAAAGAGCAAGAAAAATAAAGATAAAAGTACATGAAAGGATTAAAAAGAATCTATCCTATTCTTCTTGTCTTCTATCTTCAATCTGTCGCTTCCACGTGAACCTCCTCTGTTTTCCGTCAAGCTCCTCCAATCCGTCCTGGATGCAAGCTCGAGTTCCGTCTAAACACGTCCACATTTGCAATTGACCTGAAATCTAGGACTCAAATTGCAAATGTTAAATAACACGTGTTTTGTTATCATCAAAACAAATGATCGTGGTGCTCTAGCACCAACAATCTCCCCCTTTTTGATGATGACAAAACCGTAAATAATAATGCAGAAAAAAAACCTCCCCCTTTTTGACATTATCAAAAAGGTTTAATTGGTTTTACATTTCCTATAACTCCCCCTTAAAACATGCTCTTCTATGAATTTATTTTAACAAAGGTGATATTCTCCCCCTTTTTCTAACAACAAGATAGCTATTATTTTTCTCCCCCTTACTAAAGGAAAATTAGCTACCTTATATCTCCCCCTTAAAAATTGACAATTAGCTCATCATTTTTTAACTCCCCCTATCTAAATGATTATGATAAAAAGATAGGGTAAATGGTTTTACCTCACCTACCATGGCCAATAAAATGGCCCGAATGGTGGTGGTGGACGCCACATCGGATGGGGCTCCCATCCGTAGCTTGGAGGCCCGGGCATTGGCGCCGGTCTCCAATCTGGTGGTCGACGTGCGGCGGGTCCGTCGTTTGTTCGCCGTCTCGTCGGTCTTCTTGTTCTCCTCCTTGGTCTACTCCTTAGTTCTCCTAACTCGAGTTGACCAGCCTTGAGTTTGTAGGTCCAGTCCTGTGTATTGTAGTTATCCCTGAATCCTACAAAACAAGATTCCAAATTTTTCTTCGGTATCCAAGTAAGCTTGGATCCGGATTTGTTAGTGGGTCTCCTTGACGGAGATCCTATCTCAACCTTAGGGCTATAAAACTTGTCTACTTTGTTGATTAATTTGTTAGAATTTTCCCTAAGACATGCAATTTCTTTTTCTATAGTTTGCATCTTAGTCTTTAAATTAGAAATTTCTAACTTTAGACTATCATTTTCCTCAATCAATTTAGTATTTTCATTGATTAAATTTTTATTTTCTAAAAGCAGGTTATTAGGACTAGAGCAACTTTCTAGGTCCCTAAGCTTTATTTCTAACCTATCATTTTCACTTCTAAGAAAACTAAGATTCATTTTAATGCTATTATTTTCTCTTTTTAGTGATTTACTAACTTCAAAAAGTTCATTAAAAGCTTCTTGAAGATCGAGATTTACCTCATTGTCTGAGTCGCTTTCGCTTTCGCTGTCGCTTCCTCTGGCCATGAAACCGAAGCAAGCGGTTTCTTCTTCTATGGTCTTTTCTTCTTCTTCTTCCTCCGAGCTAGAATCGTCCCAAGTGGCTTGGAACGCCTTCTTCTTAGATTTCTTCTCCTTTTCCTTCTTCTTCTCCTTTTTGAGAAGAGGGCATTCTGGTCGCAGATGCCCTTTCCCGTTGCAGTGGTAGCAACGTCTCGGGATTTCCTTCTTCTCCTTTTTCTCTTTCTTTAATTCCCTACAAAACTTGGAAAAATTTTTAAGTAAAATTCTAAAGTCTTCGTCGTCGGAACTTACCTCGCTATCCGACGCGGCTCTGAAGGCGAGAGTCTTCTTTGGTTTAGGCTCCGGTGTATCCTTCTTCTTCTGCTTCAACTTAGTCTCGTAGGCCATCAGATTGCCTAGGAGATCTTCCATGTTGAGCTCGTCCATTTCGTTCGCCTCGATGGCGGTGACTTTCTGTTCCCACTCCGGTCCAAGGGAACGAAGAAGCTTCCCTTGAAGCTCCCCCTTGATGAAAGTCTTTCCTAAAGCTTTCAAGTTATTTACAATGAGAGTGAACCTAGTGTTCATCTCACTTAAAGACTCATTAGATTTCATTGAAAAAGATTCAAATTCTTGAGAAAGTAAATTAATTTTTGAGGTTTTTACCTTAGAGGTACCTTCATGAGTTACCTCGAGTGTGTGCCAAATCTCGTATGCGGTGGCGCACTGCGAGATTCTGTTGAATTCTTCTGAGCTGAGCGCGCAGTAAAGGGCGTTCATGGTCTTTGCGTTTAAAGAGAGCTCACAGATTTGTTGCTGCGAGTAGCCTCCCACGGGTTTTTCTGGGATCTCAAATGGCGTCTCGCATCTGGCCCAGACT
This sequence comes from Thalassia testudinum, assembly GCA_037157565.1. Classification (NCBI taxonomy): domain Eukaryota; kingdom Viridiplantae; phylum Streptophyta; class Magnoliopsida; order Alismatales; family Hydrocharitaceae; genus Thalassia; species Thalassia testudinum. The sequence goes on along the minus strand of JAZHRO010000056.1, from coordinate 84,274,830 downwards.
GTGAAGTCAGTGGCTTGAAGCCATGTCTTCATCCGCAACTTCCAGTAGCTGTAGTTGTTCCCGTCAAAGTAGGGTGGTCGGACGGTGGACTGCCCCTCGGAGATTCTGATTGCGGCTATGCTTCCCTCCATGATCTAGATCCTCGCCGGTTTGTAACGCCGATTTCGCGAGACCTGCACTGATACCAATTGTGGGTTTGGCCCTACCAGGAGGGGTGACGAAATAATTTGCGGAAATAATATAAAGCAATAAACAATCACAAAGAAAGACAATCGCACAGAGAACACAAGAATTTTTAGGTGGAAACCCAAACCGGGTGAAAACCACCACCTAACCCTCTCGAGTTAGGATTTACCGATCAACCTAGTTGATCAAATCCACTAACCGAATAACTTTAAAACGAGGGTGATTCAACCTCAGTACAACCACGCTACAAGTACGAGGGTAGCGTTCCTCAACCCCTTCTCTCCACGAGAAGGATTTTGTCCCACGAAGGAGACGGGAATTCGCAAAGCGAATACCCAACCAAAAGACAAAGATAAAATAAAACAACAAACCTATAGAGCCAACAATGTAATAAACCTAAGCTTCTATAGGATTTAGGAAAGTCCCCTTTGCAAGGAGTGCGTCGACGATGATGCGGGTGCGTGAGCCATGCAACGGTGCAATGTCGCTCTCGTAGACAACGGCGGGAGAGCGGGTGCGCGAAGGGAATGATGCTCTCAAGATGTAGAACTTGAGCTTAGAGAGCAAGAGCTTCTTGGACACAAGAGAGTGGAAATACTTGATCTTAGTGTATTGCAAAGTGTTTCTTGTGTTTCTCTTGTTGTGTCTTGGTGTGTAAAGGCTCCCCTCTATTTATAGAGGCCTTAGAAGGCTTTGGAAGGCTTAGAAAAGCTTCCATAGCCGTTGGGAACAAAGTCCAAGAGAATCAGGCCGAAATCAGGACAATGATTACATTTGACAGGGTTATCAGACGTCTAACTCTGGCATCAGACGTCTGGAAGGCCACTTTAAGACGTCCGATTTCAAGGTTAGACATCTGATTCTATGCGGGTTTCTCCCTGACTTGAATCAGATCTAAACAGGGTTTTTTTGCAAGTCCATCAGACGACATACAGGACGTCTGTCACTAAGTATGGACGTCTGGAAACCTACTTTTACTGTGGGAATTGATTTCCAAACGTTGCAACGGCTAGAAAATCTCTGAGAAGAGATTTTGGGTCAGCCGAGGCAAAACGGTCATTTATCAGACGTCTGGAACGGCCTAAGGACGTCTGATAAGGCTCTAACGGTCATATTCTTAACTGTTTGCTAAGCCAGCCAACGGTCCACTAATTGGACGTCTGGCAAAGTCATCAGACGTCTCCTAAGACGTCTGGTCTAAGGTCTGGACGTCTGATTTCATCAGACAGAAGTAGCTATATCCAGCCTAACAGATATTAGACGTCTGAAACAACAGTCAGACGTCTTAAAATACTTTATCAGACGTCTGATTTGGGAATTAGACGTCTGGAAAGTCTGTTTGAACCCTATATTGGTTTTCTAAGTATTCTACAGAAAACCTAAGTATCCTAGGGTTGTGCCGGTGTTCCTAGGACTACTGTTAGGGTTCTTTGAGGCTCTTTAACATAATTTTCTAAGGAAAAATAAAGAGCAAGAAAAATAAAGATAAAAGTACATGAAAGGATTAAAAAGAATCTATCCTATTCTTCTTGTCTTCTATCTTCAATCTGTCGCTTCCACGCGAACCTCCTCTGTTTTCCGTCAAGCTCCTCCAATCCGTCCTGGATGCGAGCTCGAGTTCCGTCTAAACACGTCCACATTTGCAATTGACCTGAAATCTAGGACTCAAATTGCAAATGTTAAATAACACGTGTTTTGTTATCATCAAAACAAATGATCGTGGTGCTCTAGCACCAACAGAACCCTCTTTAGGAAAGCCAATGACAGAACCTGCTCAGGCACCTGTTGGGGGGGACACGTGTTACGAGGCTGACCAGATTGAATTAAAGCAACCAATTAAGGATGATCTGATTTCTTCACCTGAGATCCTTGAGCCAGGTTACGAGGAAACGTATGTCTCTTGGGAACACAAAGTGACAACTGATTTTGGTACATACATTGATACGGATCCTGATTTCTTTGATGGTGAAGATTCAAGTTGCGAAGTCTCACACGAGTTTTCTGAACATGATTTCTGTGAGAAGATTGGGCCTAAGGAATCTGATAGATCATTTGATAGCCCAATAACTGAGGAAACTGATCTTATTAGGGCACACGATACGGATCCAGAATCTTATTTTTTGGAGGAATCAATTCAATGCCCTGATTATCAGTTACACCCTGTTGAGCTTATTGATGATTCTAATTCTGAGATAATTAGACCCAAGTCAATTTTGATTCTGCCACATCATTTAGACTTGGAGATTTCAAACGGGGTGATGAATATACAAGAGGTCCTGGAATTTGATACGCAAAATGAGGAGGATAGGAGCTGGGAGGTTATGATTTGGGAAGTTAACTTTGGAGGAAATGGAAGATTGAGTCGAAGGGTTCCTTTTAAGTTGAAACTATCAAATCAAAACCCTTACGACATTTGTTTCGAGGATGTTCAACTCAAGCACACATTCAACGATTATCCTTTTGAGCTTCAATTCTCTGTAACCCGACTTTTTGGTCTTGGGTTGCATCCTCATAAATCGCAGGTCCGACCCCGCTTGCATTCTGATTTTACCTAAGATATTCTCGATTATGGGGGATGGGTCTGCACCACAATTTGGTCCACATTTGTGGACCTCTGTTGACAGGTCGGAAGATTCTTCTGTTTATTTTAATTCTGACCTGCACTTGTGAATTTTTCATTTCTTTTCTTTGTATAGTGTGCCTAGCTGAAGGCACTAAACTCAGCACATATACAGTTCTTTTTCGTTTTCATCTTGGAGCGGACCTGATCTTCATGCAATTCATGTGCTTTCTACGCTTTTCCACTCTGTTTTATGTCTTTTTAATACAATGAGGACATTGCATTAGATAGGCATGGCGGGGTGGATATTTATCTCTGAATTTATTCGTTAGCTCCGTAGATTTGTTTTATTTTATTTTATATAAAAAAAAATCAGAATTAGGAAAGAGAATTTGGGTTTAAGAAAATTTTCAATCTTAAGAAATACTACATTAAGATCTGAACACAAAGACTCTTCAGGTCTTTGGACTTAATCAGCCTGTGTATCCACTAAAATGTGGATTTGTTTTTCGAGTTCTCGCCAACTTGAATTTTATTTTAATTGGAGTAAATAAAGTTTAGGTGATAAGTACATGACTTATCAACCCGCCCTCTGATTTGAGGGAATTTTGAGTCTTAAGCATCTACACATTTTCTTTGCACTGACTCGTTGTTCGGCGATTTTAATGGAAATTGGGTAGCTAATGAACTTTCTAGGGTGATATGGCTGGCAAGTTATCGTGGATAACAACCCATAGGTAGGTTGTCCAGAGCCCAGTCACTGGACCTTTCTCTTTTTCGCTGCCTTTAGGTAAATCTCAGACCAGGGAAGCCACCTACTTAAAAAGAAAAAAAAAAGAAGAAAAAAAAATCCAAAAGAAAAAGGAGAAAAGGAAAGAAATAAGCCACACTTCGCCGCACGAGTATGGCTGGCAAGTTGTCGGTGGTAACAGCACATCGACCGGTTGTCCAGAACCCAGCTCAGAAAATGCACTAAAAATTCCCAAAACACTTAGGAAGAAGCGGAGAAGTAGAATAAATCGGGGAGATATACACTGGATTCACCCTTGTGTTGACCCTGTTAAAAAATAAAAGTGGGGAGAAAGCTACCGGTTGTAAAGATACACCTTTAGGCAGAATTCTTTTTGAGGTCACCTAGAGTCGTAGAAATCTGAAGTCTGTTCTAACTGCCGGTCAACGAGTCTATCACAATCACAATAAAATGCTTAAAACTTAGGGTTCTCATCAAATCTTGGGTGAGTTGAATGGCCGTAGAAAGCCACTCTTAAACCCTAAAATTTGAAAATCCAAAAAAAATAAGAAAAGAGTAAAAAGAGAAAAAAAAAATTTCTCTGAATAAGGCGAGGGCTTGAGGCGGTCTGCATTTTGGCTGATACTCAGGCACTGTTGTGTCTTTGAAAGTTCAGTTCCTAAGTAGACAATTTCTTAATGATTGAAAATAACTCAGGTCCAAATAATCCAACCTAATTCTTTTATAAATAGCATATAGTTTTTGCTAGGAACTAGCAAAAGATAGGCATGGGGGTATGATGTAAACACATTTACACTACTTAAAATGTCTATTTATGCATGTTCTTATGCATAGGATTGCATTTCATGATATAAATATTGCATAACATGCATCATCTTGCATTTTGAGTAGTTTGAATGAAATGGAGGTTAATTGTCTCCTTTTATGTGCTTGGACAGGGAAAACATTTTATCGGGACCTCGGATCAAAGATCCAATCGTATGGATGTGATCAGGGCGACGATTGGAGTTCAACGACTCCAAGATCACCCTAATCCGGCATCCGTAGCATCAGATAGTGACCCGGGAACCCTAGAAGATCAAGGGCCAGGATGGTGTAAATTAGCACTTCAGATGACAAATTTGACTGCACAGATGAATTCGGATCGACGATCGCAGCCCAACAACACAAAAATCGAGTCAATCCGACATCCGTGGCACCATCTACAACTTCCAAAAGATGGATGGCCAAGATGGTGCCACGTGGTGCCATCTCAGCCACCCAAACGGCCGCTTGCATCTTGTGAAGGCCCCGCGCCCAATCGCTCTCCGCCGTCGGGTCTTAATCCAACGGTTGTGGTCGCTCGCGCTTAAAAGCATCCGCTCGACCATCCGCGCCCCGTAGCGCAGCGGTCGAGCACGCTTTCGCGAGCGCCGGGCGCGGGATCGATCCGCGGCGAGGGGCTGGGGGCCGCGATCAATTGAGGCGTGTGGAGCATCAGATGGAGATTGGACGGCCGCACGCACCCGATAGCACCGACGTGCGATTGAACGTGCGGCGCGGACGCAAAATCAGACGCGCCAGGCGGGCGAGCTGCAGCGGGTGAAGCGCGATCTAAGCCGTCCGATCTCGCGATCGGACGGCTGAGGATCGTTGAACGTGCGCAAGCGTTACACGCACGGGCAACTGAGCGGGCGTGCGTTGGCGCGGAAGCTACGCCCACGTTGGGGGCTTTAGCGACGGTTTTATCCGTCACTAAAGACCCCTCATTTATTATTTTGAAGTTGTAATGTCCATTTTGCCGCCACTCCTTGCAACTATAAAAGGAGACCTCCTCTATATGAAATTTTCATCCCTTCCTTCTCCTCTCTACCTCTCCAAAGCTCAAGAGAAGGTTGTCCCACACCTGGGATGCTTCTTGCGAGATAAAGTCCAAATTTTCGTCCCCCTTCGGAAGTGGATCCCGCGACGACGACGGCGTACTGCTCCGTTCCCGTTCTTCTGCTTCATCCTCCTTCGTCCTGCTTCGTCCTCCTTCATCCAGATGTCGTCTCGTCCGGCTCATCCTCCAAGCAATCGTCGAGGAGGATAATTTCTCTCTCCCTATTCTTTTTATTGCTTTCTAGTATAGATTTACTGCTTTCTAGAGTAGTCTATTCGTCCTCCGAGCGATCGTCAACGAGGGCATTTCTCCCTCCATTCTTTTAATGCATTCTAGAGTAAATTTATCACTTTCTAGTGTAATGGTTTTATGCTTTCTAGTTGTAATGAGAAATCTTCTTAATGATAAATTCTCTGTTTATTCTACATCTCATTTTGATTTCTATGTGTAGTATTCTCTCTCTCTCTCTCTTACCCCCTCTCTCTCTTCTATTTGTTGTAGATACTTAGATAGCTTTACATTAAATTACTTCGTGACAAATAAAAAGAAACGTGAAGTTTTTAAATCAAACGTCTGCCTCCCTGTGTTCGACTCGGAATTTTAATTTCTTCACTTTCGAACTACAACGACGGGTTTTCGAAGATCGAACACGTTAGCGTAGGTTCGTAGCGTTCAACAATCGTCCGTTCTTCTCTTTATGTCTGATGACGTAGGCCTCCCAATAAGTTGATTTATGCACCGTTGGACTGCGAACATAGATTTGGATCCATCCATATGGTTGGATTTGTCATCTGAGGTCTAGATCTTCTTTAATTTGCCCATTGGCCCTTGCTTTTCTATAGAGTCCCTAGGGTGCTATGGTTGTCTGATTGACGCGATCTTGGATGCATTGGACTCCCGTCATTATTCCGAATAGATTCATAAGATTGGATTGGTCATCTGCAGCCCTGCAATCATTAATACCTCTCAAATAACATAGTTTAATGCATAAAACACATATATCAACTACGATGCAGAATATGATGCGTATGCATGCAGAATGTTCATGTTAAGCTAAGTTCTAGCTTAATTTAGGTGAGTTAGGGCCTGTGATTGCGGTGCAATCATTGCCGCACAGCTAGCGTGTGCTGCACGTGCCCTTGCTGCATGAGCACGTGCGATACGCACCGCTGCTGCCGCTGCCTCTACACACGCGCTGTGCTGCTGCGCATGCCGCTATGCTTGAGCAGGCATGCCTCCGTGCCTGCATGCATGCCTGCCTTGCTGTGCACGAGCGGTGGTGCGTGGGTGTGCATGGACAGCTTGGGTTGAGCCACGTGGCTCAATCTGGGCTGTCCATCTTCTTTTCATTGTAGGGGTTGCTACCGAGGTCGGATTCAGTCGATTTTCATGCCATTGGGCTGCGATCGTCGACCTGAATCCATCCGTGCAGTCAAATTTGTCATTTGAAGCTCTAAATTATGTCACCTAGTCCCTTGACCATTGATCTTCCTCATACTGCATATGGTGCTACGGGACTCCGATCAAGGTGATTTCGGAAGCGTTGGACTCCAATCATTGTCCTGATGGTCAGATCGTCAATCCGAGGGTCCAAAATAAATCTCCTCTCTTGACCACAAAAAGGATGCAATTAACCTAAAATAAATACAATTACTCTAAATGCAGAATGATGCGTGCTATGCAATATTTATGATATAGAATGCAAATCTAAGCCTAGGAACATGCATAAAATAGGCATTCTAACCTAAATGGATGTGTTTACATTAAGAGCCCAATCAAAAGTAGTGTCTCTAATAACACACAATATCAGAGGTGCTCCTAGATCTCTTTGTTCTCAGGGTAGGTTTCTAAGGATAACTGCATTAGCTTATTCAGATAACAATTCCATTTTAGATGATTTGGCCTGACATTTAGGTGTGCACATTTCTTTCAAAAATTTTGCATAGGCTAGGATATTCTCAATTGCCTCAAGGAGTGGTATGTTCACTTGGACTTATTTAAAAATATCAACCGACTCCTCAGATGGATTGGTTTTCTTTTTCCTAGATTTGTTTAAGGCTTCAGGAAAGGGTGCTTGAGAGAAATCATGAGTGTTCGGGTCCTGATCCTTGTCTTCTTGATCTCCTAGGTCAGATTTGAGATCCTCAAGATCTTGTTTAGATTAAATTTGGAGGGGTAAGGATCCTAGACTTGTCTCCCACATCTCAAGGTTACAGCACTAGCAAAGGCATTATGGTTAGAAGGTTGAGGTGGGTTCTAGCAAAATTGGTGGGGCCTGGTTAGGGTTACTAAAGCCAGGTGGGTGGTGGGGAGCAAGTTGAACTATATGTGCATGTTGCTCCCGTGTGTTGTGCTGGTTAACCTTGTTGAAGTTCCTTGGTTTGGGGATGGGTTGGGATAGCAGCATCCCGTGTTGTCTAGCATCAAGTAGATAGTCTAGTCATCTCGTCAATTCTGTCCTCAATTGATTCATTTCTTCCTTATAGCTCAAATTCATTTCTCGCATTTCCTTGAGGACTAGACTCAGATTAGAGGGCTAGTTTTCCTAAGTAGGATGTGGCTGATATGTGTGTGGTTGTGTGTACCTACTTGGTTGCTCATACATGTTTGGCTTAGTCAAGTTAGGACCCTGGGTGGGTCTTTAACTTGACCAAGCGAAGTTAGGATGGTTGCGCCATCCAGGGTTTTAAGCGTTTGAATAGGGATCATTTCTAGTGTAACCCTGGAGTTCATTCACATCCTCAAGATAACTAGGCATCGGGATGCCTAGTTCAGAATTTAAGGACATCAAGGTCCCTCCTTGGTACCTAGAAAGAGATGGGTCCAAGAAGAGTTGGCGAATAGGTGGAGCCATGGTCAGGTCATTAAGATTGTGCACCATTTCCTTACCTAGAGGGTTGGGGAGTTGGGTATGGGTTAACATAGGAACTCCTTTGGTAGGCATAGGATTTACTCTAGAATGTGTACCTAAGGAACTCCCACCCTTCAGAAGGTTGTCCAGTTTCTTATCCAAACTCTCTACATTCTTTCCCACGAGTTCCACCTTATTCAATCGTTGTGCAATTAACTCTAAATCAACCGAGTTTGAATTTCCTTAACTTCATAAACTCTGCTCCTTGGTTGATTTACTTTGTTAAAGGCAGACATTTAGGCATTGTTGAGGGAATTTTCACTCATATTCTGAAATAATTGAAAGGCTCCCTCAGCATCTCTACTTAGGAAATTGCCCCCACATGCTACATCAATAAAATTCTTCAAATTATCACTTAACCCATAATAGAAACTATGGGCCAAGTGCCACTTCAGAATCCCATGATGAGGGCACTAGCTAGCCAAATCATTAAATCTCTCCCAAGCCTCATGTAGTTGTTCCCCAAGGTTCTGCTTAAAGGTTGTAATGACACACCTACAGGCATTGATTTTTCCTACAGGAAAATTTTTTTTTAGGAATGTGCTTCTTAAATCTTCCCATGTTAGGATTGGTCTACCAATAGACCTCAACTAATGAGCAGCATTATCTTTCAAGGAGAATGGGAACCTTTTCACCATTAGGGTACCTTCATTCAGGTTCCTAGGGCCAAAGGTCCTTCCTATGTGTAGAAGATCTTCAAGGTGGTGGAAGGGATCATCAGACTCGCTACCATGGAAATAGGGAATCAGATTGATGATCTGTGGTTTGAGTTCAAAATCTTCCCCATCTTGAGGTACCCTAATAAAAGGTTCAGGTTGGGCCTCAGGAGGATTGTAAAAGTCACAGAGAGGTCGGTCTACTCTTCCATTTTGGAGTCAAGTAATGGGCTGCACTATGACCTCTATTTTTCTGTTATGATGCCGGCCCTGCTTAGTGATCTACCTTTGTACAAGAGTCAGTGGATCCAAATTTTATTCTTCTTCTTCAATCTCATCTTCCTCGTGGTGACTAGCCATTGAAGAGGGTTTAGATTCAGATTCTAGATAATTAGGTCTTCTCCTAAGATTTCTTTCTAAAGGTGGTAGCAAATCAGGATGTAGAGATCTTCTACCTTGCATGCACCAGAAGAATGTTCGTAGATAAGATGGAGAAGACAGATGAGAGAATACCCTACCCTTTCAATTCAAGTAATCAAACTAATCCTTAGAGTGAAAACCCTAAGTATACCAAAACCTGGTTCCCCAAAACACAACTAGGTTAGGCAACCCTTGAATTACTTGGCTAGCCAGAACATTTAGACCCCTTAGGACACCCGGCACAGTGGGACACCGCTAAGGGTTATCGCAGTTATCACACCAACCTTTCTTTCCACCAGTGGGTCCAAGTAGACAGGCCTTGACCTTAGCCCAATCTAATTTCAAGTCCCCAAGAATATTAGTCCTACCTAGGGCACGTCTACTCAGTTTTAGGCTTAGGCTTGATGTGCTTTTGGAATATGGTGGGCATTAGGTTGGTGTTGCCCTTAAGATTGATTGTCAAAGTGTGAAGTGCATATGATAGGGGTTCACAAGTAATTTTTTTATGATGAAGTAAACTTTAAGGTTCAAATGCTTGTATTAGTGAGTTTTAGGGTTTACTTGAGTTAATATCTTCAATCAAGGGTTAGGCACACAAGAGTTTTGTAAACCCCAATTGTTTGATAGATTTCCTTTAAGAATGGAAATGTAGGTGGACTCTACCCTTTATGTGAAACCCTAAGTGCAGATAGTGCTAAATGGCCCTTTTGAGTCTAAAATCAAAGGAAGTTGTGTGGCGCAAACAATGTAATTAATTGGTTTTATTGCACCACTAACTAGGCACTGAGAAAATAGCTTTTCAAGAATTTTAGTGCATGTTTTTTTTTTAATTTAAAGTGTACTAGGGGTTTTGTAGTCTGTTTTGACCCTTAGTAGGTGATTGAATAATCCATATAATCAAACGTGCAAGAAATAATTTTTTTTTCTGATTTTTTATAAATTCTTGATTTTTGCAGGAATTCAGTGACATAAATTTCAAGTCAATCAAAGTTGTCTAAAAATTCCTATGATATTTTGAACTCCAAAAAATTAGGAATAATAATTGATTTGATAACAATTCAGTATGCGAACTTTTAAAATTTTTCTATAACTCAGATTTGTGCAAAATTTGGATATGTTGTTTCTAACTTCAAAACCCACGTCCAGTAAATATTTTAGAATTTTTGGACATGCGGATTTTCATGAATTGAATTTTTAATATGAAAGTTTGTTTTGACCTGAAAAATCACCAAGAGAGAATTTTTTTTTTCAAAAACCAAGCAAATGCTAACTAATCCTAAGGTTCAAGCAAAACACCTAGTTTTTTTTGGATTTTTTTTGAAAGGAAATCTAACCTAATCTAAGCTATGAGTACTTACCTGAGTTCGCACCTATTTTTTTCGTTGTTCCGCGTGTCCTCCATCAATTTTGTGATTCCTGCGCAACCAAAAGTATCAAGTTAGAATCTCAAATAAGCACTTTACAGGAAAATCTTTTAAAAATTTTCGTTGCCTCCCTAGCAATGGCACCACCTTGTTCCCTCACGAGATGCGTTAAAATTAGTTTTATCGTTGTAGTGCGAATCCTGGTGAAACAAATAATATTTATAAGGATTTTAGTGAATGCCGAGTCATTCGCAAGGAGGCAAACATAATTTCTATGTGAAAGCTTTTCAGAAAGTCATTCTTAAAAATTTATATATGCATAGACAAGCATCAGATATCAAAATTTCATTATCACTTGCAAACAGTCTTTCAATTATGAATAGAAATAACTATGCTTAAAAGAGAGAGAGAGAGATAGCTGAAGCAGATGTAGGGCGACGTTGCTTGTGGGATTCATGTATGAAGTGCGGCAGCACTTCAGATCCAAAGCATCGGGATGAAGTCCAGAGAAGAGTTGTAGATAGGGAGAGAGGCTAGAGTTGTAACTAGTGGGAGTTGCCTTCAATTAGGGGGACCTAGGGCTCTTTCTATAACTGGGCAAATTAGGCATTTTAGCCCTCCAACTCATGCAACAACCTTGATTTGATCAGATCCGTTGATCGGGAGATCGACTCTGATCTGGCCTCAAAATAACCCCATATGTGACTCATATGCTCAAATTCATTCTGGTGGCGACACATGGCACGCCCCAGCCCTCAGATCACCATCGTGCGGTCCTCGCATGCACCCCACGCTCTTCACATGCCTGCCTCGCATCCTTCGCGTGCATCAATTTCAAATCGAGCATGCTTGATCTCAGATCGGATGGCTTAGAGAGAGTGTAGCATCGCTTTAAGGTAGATGCATGCAATGGCACGTTAACATCGGCATGCATCTACTGGTAGGCATCCGATGGCCCTCGTTGCACCATGCCTTCTCCTCCGCACCATGCAATCTTCATCTGACGGTCGGATTTCGCTTGTACGCCACTGCCTCTTCGATTTCCACGTAGTGTGACTTGATCCCATGCCCTTCACTCACGTACAAGTGCTCTAACGACTACGCTAAAGTGCGGATGGTCGCGATTTGGGTTTAGTGCACGGCTGTTCTTAGTCATTGGATGGAGATCCAATGACTAAGATCTTTTCTCTACTGATGGAGCGTGGAGGCGAGGCTGATGTGGCCTGCTTGTAGCAGTTGGATGATGATCCAATTGCCCACAAGTCACAGGGAACTTCTTCGGAGATTGGGGGTGTGGTGAGGGGTGGTTGTGATGGCTCCACATGGCTCCATCATGGTCGTCCATCTTCCTTGCCTTGTTGATGGTGCTATAGGCCTCCGATCGAGATGATTTTTGCATTGTTAGATTGCGATCGTTGATCTGGATCCATCCGTGAGGTCGGATTTGGCATTTGAGGTCTAGATCTATGTCATCTTGTTCCTTAGCCTATGTTCTTTTATGGGCTGCACGTGATGCTATGGTTGTCTAATTAAGACGATTATGGAAGTATTGGATTCCCGTCGTCGTCCTGATCAGATCTGTATGGTCTGATCTGTCATATGTTGCCTCGAATCATCTGCAATCAATTTCATCTCTCTTTTAGAGCATAAAATGACATTTTTATATATAAGGCTATCAAACTAACTACTATGCAAATTATGAAGCTTATGCATGCATTGTTCCTAAGTTATGCTAGATTCTAACTTAATTCAAGTAGATTAGGTCATATGATTGCTGTACAATCACAGGACTTAGTAACCTAGGCACCAAAAAAATCACACACTAGTCACACACTAGTCTGGTTCAGTGTGCGTAATGAAGAATAACGACAAAAAGCTTTTTGCTCTGAAAATGTCTTCCTGAAAATTTGACTTAGGAGCAGCTTGAAAAGACAAGTTGATTGGGTAAGTTCCTGGCATGAAGAGGAGGAATGAAAAATACTTCCCTTGAAGATGCGTTATAACATATCGTCTCCTCGGTGCTTGTCTCCTAGGATATGTCAATATACTACTAGGGTCATGGAAGCACTGTGTTCTAGTTCAAGTGCCATAGGTGGCATTATCCTGAAATGTCGATTGCCAGGGTCCGAATTTATCTGCAAAATGTCATGGGTGACACTATCCCGAAGTGTCGAAAGCAAGTGTTTTGGGGGTTTACCATGGGCGATGCTATCCCGAAGCATCGATTGCCAGGGACCCTGTGAGGGTTGATGGTGGGGACAAGGAATTTGATACAGATTGTGTTTAGGGCCAATCCGATATTGGGTTTAGGAGAAGTTAAATAGAAAAGAGAGAAGGCTCTCAAAATAATATCTCTCTCTCTCTCTCTTATAAAAGAAAATGCATTTGCAAACTGAACCTTGACTTGTTGCACATACGCATGGGTGCTCTAAACACTGGGGACAAAAAACCTCTGGGCAGTTTTTGCGAGCCTTAGAAACCTTCGCGATGGACCCAAGGCTGAGGTTGGTCAGGTCTGTATCTTGGCTGGTACTTGAGTACCTTTAGGCCTATTGTTGGTATTTTAAGCTAGTCTCCTGAGGTATGGCACGATAAGGTATCCTGACGGTATAATATGGCCTAGAGACCTGGTCTGTTCCATATGATTTTGCTCGGCATTAGCAAGACTATGCATGGGGGTATTTGATCAGTAAATGCTAGTGGACTAAATTAGAGCCTAAGTACCTCATTGTTGGAATGAAAATGTAATATGAATCATGCATTGTATGGATAAAATTAATAAAGCTGCAAAATTATTATTCCATGCATTACATCAATTGTTTTTTTTGAGACAAGCATTGCATCAATTGTTACATCTTAATCATGTAAATTCGGGTCATTATGGAAGGGTAATCTGGATGAAATCATACCAAAATTTAGCATGCCATCTTCAGAGATTTAATTTGTCATATAGTATAAAGGAAAGAGCCTATTTAATTCTTTGGCCTCCAATTTTGGGCCCTTTTGGGATGGAGATGGCTCTCTCCAAATTAGAGCCTTCCCGATCCCATATGGAGTTTTGGGAAGCCATGCACAAGATCAAAAGGAAAGAAAGAAAAGAAAATAAAGGACCTTCCTTATAATCTCTCTCTCCCTCAAATCTTTCCCTTAAATCTCTCTTTGATTCTCTCTCTTTATAACAAGTAGGATGGACGACCTCTAGGATTTTCATCTTCCTCCATGATGGGGAAGAAATTCCCTCTCAATCATCTTCTTCCTCCATGGGGAAGAAATTCCCTCTACATCATCTTCTTCCTCCATGGAGGAGAACCTTTTCTCCAAGACATACTTGACTCCATCACTGTGAGTTCCACGACCACAGCCACAACCACCACCACGTCTAGCCCACGACTGATAAATGCCAATTTATCATCATTCTTTTACATTAAAACAATCCTAGCTCTTAGGGTTTTGCTTCGCAAATGTGTTTTTGGGGTTGCATTTAGTTATAAATTAGGATAGGCATGCATTGCATTTGTCTTGTCTTTTTAATGTGTTTTGTGAGTGTTAGGGATGAACAGATATACATATCCCTAAAGCCCTAGCACTCAGGAAGGCAACTGGTGAAGAAGAAGCTCAGACTAGCTAAAACTCAGCTTGTTCCAGCTCACCACAGCTGGAATCCAGCTCACTTGGACTAGGGTTTGCTCATCCTAACTCCACTTAGCTCATCTCAGCTGAATGGCAGCTCAAGAGAGCTCATCTTAGCTCACCCTAGCTCAAGTCAACTCAGATCCAGCCCAACTTAGTTGAGTCTAGCTCATCTCAGCTCCCACTAGTCCACAAGGAGCTCTAGCTAGCTCAACTGAGTTGACTGGAGTTCACCCCAGCTTAGGTCCAGCTACATCCAGCTCCACTAAACTCAACCAGCTGAAGATGAAATCATTCCAGCTCAGGAAGCTCAAGTCCAGCTCCTAGGGACTCAGCTTAGCTCAAGTTAGTTGAGCTAAGTTACCTTAGTTGTCTCAACCAGCTTAATCCTCCCCGGGAACACCAAACCCAGCTCACCTCAACTCCATTCAATAGAAGCCAGCTCACTTTGGCCTAACTTAGTAGCTAGCAAAGAATTAGCAAGCTAAGCCAGCTAGAGTAGTTCCATGTTGACCTCTTCAGTAGCTACCTACTCCAATTCAGCTCCAGACTCTTCATATCCAGCTCCTCTCTTCAAACCCTAAGCTCCACATGCATATTCCTCTACTCCATAGCTAGCTAAGCTAGCTTAGCTTAGCTTAGCCTAGCTAGCATCCACCTCCCTGGCACCAAAAACCTAACCCTAACTCCACCCACATAACCTTCCACTCCAAGTCCACCTAAGCCTACTTATGCTAGCTCCACCCTACTCATTTTGGCACCACCACTTCACCACCTTTCACCCCTCAACTAACCACCAAAAGACACCAAAAGTTGGCGTCAAAACTAACCCTAACCACCTCCCTTTCAGCGCCAAGTTCAACCCCATATCCACCCTACACATAACCCCTCCAAGCCACATCCACCATCCACATCAACGCCCTTCTAGAAGCCTAGAAGTTGGCGCCAACCCATGGCACCTCTCCATGGTTGGCACCACTTTTAGGTGACCCTTGGCCACCCATAACTACCCCCCTTACATCCCTTAGGTGCAGCCAACTCTCCTTAGCCCTAGGATCACCTAACCATGTCCATCTCTCCATCTTAGCTATCCATCTCAAGAGTCACCTTAACCCTCTCATCCTACCCTATAAAAAGACCAACACCCACCACCTTACAACCCATCCTTGGCTAGCAAAATACCTCTCATATTCTACCTAAAGCTCACGCCCAAGAGAGAAGAAGAAGAAGATTAATGAGATATTTTGTCCCCTTGGTGCCTTCCCCTCTTCCCTTCTCTCTTGTGCCCACGCCAGCCAAAGGAGAAGCCAGGAAAGGAAGACCTTTGGAGGAGGTCTTGAAGGTGGTCCACGCCACCTTGGAGGAGAGATTAAGGGTGGTGCATGCCCACCCTTGGAGGAAAGTATTGAGGTGGAGAGCATCCATCTTTGAGGAGCATTCAAGGAAGGAGAAGAAGGAGACCTTCTTTCAAGCCAAGGAGCAGTTAGGCTTGGAGCAAGAGGACTCCCTTCTTCACCAGATTCTACAAGAAGATTTGTGCTTTTTTTTTATTTGCTTTTAATTTTCCATTTTTAGTAGAAGCATTCCTCTACATGTTCTTGTAAAAAAAACACAAATTCTACTAAATCAATTTGCCTTCTTTTCAATTTCTATTGCAATTGTTTTGTCTTTGTTCTAGCACTTTTTCACTTCCACTTCCTAATTACTCTAGGCCTCCACTTGCCTAGAGTGAGCTTAGGGAAGGGTCATATTTGTCACTTAGGTTTTAGCTTAGTGATTATAGGTGTTAGTTACTTTTCCATCAACAATTCACATTTGTCCCCATTATTTCAAAACATAAAAATTATATATATAAAATACCAAAAAGAAAGATTGAGTTTCCCTTAAAAGCAAGAGATTTGAATTGCAAACTTACCTCCTTGGATGACCCTAGATACTCCCCTATCTAGGAATAGAAATTTAAAAGCGTATGCGATTTCGCATGTTACAGCAACCTTAAAAACCCTAATTACAAATCACGTGATTTTTCGCATCACGTTCCCATCATCGTGATCAGCAGTGAAAGTGTTGACATTATCACCGTGACTGTGCGCTTCTCACTGCGAGTTCATCACCACCGTGCTCCACTCGACATTCTTGCCATTGTGATTCTCCATGACGACGATCACCACCATGCTCCGCGACGACGAACACCACCTGCTCTGCCACCTTCTTCAACCACGACTATGCTTCACCATCAACAACAACCACCACCATGCCTCCACATCGTCGTCAGCCTTCTCGCATGTTGCCAAGCCACATCTACATGACCGTAATAGCATCGCCACTGCCATCCACCTCCTTTACGCAACTAGCCACAAGCTCTTTACCCCTCAACCGTGCAGCTCTCGCGCTAATAGCACACATGAAGTCACACCTTTGTGCTTGTCCATAGCCATACGACCATGTGGATAGCCACCTTTTCTCCTTGAAGCCGACAGCAGCAGAGCCACAGCATGTGTGCCTCACTGTGTGGTCACACTTGCATGTAGCCACGCCCTCACATGCGACTGTTCATGGCGCGACCACACCTTCGCTTACAAGTTCAGTGTCAAGTTGGCCACCCACGCGTTCCTGGTTCCCTCCCCTTATTCTTCTTCTCTGCTGATAAAGGAGAAAAAGAAACCAAACTTCACACTGGTCCTCCACACACAGTCGGCCCCTTTGCCCTCCATTCGATGCGTTGTTGCCTCCATCAGACTCACTCAACCTTGCCTTCGATCGCGCGAAACGACCACCATCTCGTCGGCCGGAAAGCCTCACCCCAGCAGCCTCCGTCTCTTCGACCGTCTATAAATTTGGGGTTTACATTCAGAGCAGCATATTAATTGATTGATTTGACAAATATTTCTGCGAACATGATTATTGCCTATCTGTGATCTTTTTGGTCTATTCCTCCCTGTGGATACGACCTAATCCACCGTGGTTAGTTTTATTGATAAATATTTTTCATTTGGGATTTTTCTACCATGATTTACATTACTACAACGACATATTTTTTTGACATATATTTTTGATAAGTGAAATCTCTCGATTACCACACTTAGTGGGGGAAGAGGGAAGGGATGTGATGGCATTCATTGGAGGTGTGGAGACTTATTTATAGGCTTTGACGATGCCCTTAGACCTTTAACTTTGGAAAAGGGTCAAGATGTAGCTCAACCTTTATTGTCATCTCCAATGATGGTGAAGTCTTCCACGTTAACTCAGGTTGTTAACGGTGAATCCATGCAGTTGGATTAGAAAAGTTCATTGAGATATTTCTTGGCATCCAAGGAATCATTGATTCATCATTCAATGATCAGTTATTGGAGAAGAAAGGATCTGACCATCACCAGCTGTTGATGATGAAGAGTAGAAGTTGAATAGGGGACCGGAATGCAAATGATAAAGGACCTAAATGTAAAGAAAAGGAATTGAATGTAATTTTCTTAGGGACTAAATGTAAATTATTAAATTAAATATGTAAATTAGTTTATTTCTTTTTCAACTTTTTATTATAAGTTATATATATATTAAGAAATATTATTATGGGTCAAAATTATATTTTTGTCTTTTTTTGTATTATTTAATTTAGTACTTAATATTAATGTTAATATTATTAACTTAACTTGTATATTACATATAAACTTACTTTAACTTATTTATAAATAACTATATGCATAGAATTAAGTCCCTATTATTAAATGAGAATAAAGGAATGCTTATTAACAATAATTAAGCTATTTTAAGGTATAATTAAGGTCCTTACTCAATATTAACTTGTTTGGTAATTAACTCTGATTTTATGTTATTACCTATCAATTAACAAGGTAAACTAGCTTATTTAGGTGAATTAGGAACCATAATGAGTCTCCCATCATACCCCATGCCTAAGTTTTGATAGTCCCTAGCAAACTAATAAGTGAATATGATAAATTAAAACACACCAGGGTTTTATAAAGAATAGTTATGAACTCTCAATAGTAGGATTAGGTCAAAATGATTTTTAGAAAATTTTCTATTTTTATGTTTATATAATTATAGCTATAAATAATATGGATGCTTTTGAATGAGTTCTTTTTAGAGCATTAAGTGGGAATCCACTTACAAAGGACTTAAAAACTCAAAATACTTCTCAAAATAGATACTTGTGACAAATAAACCCATGACAGGAAACTCTACTAAGTTAGACCATCTGATACCCTTTCTTGTATCTTCTATACCACTAAAAAAATTTAGAGTTAGAGAGGTCAAGATGTTGTGAATGTAATAAGACTCAAAGATTGGGAGTAAACTTCTAACTAAAAAATTCAACAAGACACAAATCACTCCTACAGCTTGTGAATTCTGATTTTAATTGACTCAACTTTTCGTAAATTAACTAGACACCAGTTACTAGCCAAACTTCAGAGAGTAAGCAAGACCCTTAATCCAACCAGCCCACAGCATCAAGGACAGATCTTGACCTAGGGCTTTGTCAATCTTGCTCCTTTAAGCATCAATGGTTAGTTTTTAGAGTTAGATTTCTTAGGCTTCACTACCTACCCATGGTTTAGTAGCTATGAGGTTAAAGTGTCCATTCAAGTAAAGTAGATTTTACCTATAGGCATCCAATGTTGCAAAAATATAGACCTCAAGGCATCAAAATCTCAATTCAGATCATCCCAAATCATGCCTTTGGTTTGGCCCATACTTAGACTTGGTTTCTTTCTCCTTACCTATTTTTATCCCGAGATCAACACTCAAGGTGTATATTTTCTTGGCTGTATCACTGGGTCCCTTATTCCTAGTTCTTATCTCCATAATTTTCTAATCCATTTTCTATAGGTGAAAACACTCATTTGTATTGAGGTTTTATTTATTGGGATGGAGGAGGGTAGCATCCATTTGTAGCAAGATGCTTTATTTGGTGGATAATAAGCACCTATTTGTACTGAGGTACATTATTGCAGGTAGGGTGTGTATATATACATTGTTTTTCAACTACTCATTTTTCTTACTAAAATAGAAACTCCAAATCTTTTTTCTAGGTGAGTGACACATCCTTCATCCATTCAAAAACCGCCTCGCAAAAATCCTTACAGTAAAAAAATTCATGACTGATCCCAATGATTTTTGTGTTTCATGATTTTAGATGCCTATAAGTGAATTCTATTATGTGTGAATTTTGGACAAGTTAAGTTATTTAGCTCATAAACCAGAGAGTGGACAGCAAAGCCCTATACTTTCAGACTCTTAAACCATTGGCATTAGCTAGTAGGATCTATCAAGATGCAAAACAAACCAAGTCTAGCGGAATGTCCTCGACTAATTAAGCTACCTATAAGCTGTAAGGCCTTATGGTTTAAGGTTCCAAACTAACTTCTTGATTTGATTAACTCTAGGTATCTAGTCTTTCTACTCAACTTAGTAATAAAAATAGAGATTCAAACACAAAAGGACATAATCTAACCTTATTGACTAAGAAAGTTACAATTTAGTTCCAAAAAATAAGTCTTGTATATGAATTATGAACATCTTCTTTACTCTGCTTCCAAAGTGGAAGGGCGAGTATACAAATCACAACTTAGGTTTCTTCATATCTTAACTTGAAAAACTATGTCAAGGACTAAAACAAGTACTTATTTTGAAAAGTATTCAAGAGAATTCCTAAGTAGGGATTAATTATCTTACATAGCTATAAACATTTCTTATATTACTATAAATATATTTTTGATTTTCTGATCTAAAAATTTCACTTGAAAAATTCATAATTCTTTATGGTCAATAATTTACATATAATTTATTAAATAATGGTTGTTTAAAAGTTTCTTCAAAAATTCTTCTCCCTTATTGAGTAAACTCTTCTCTCAGCAAAAAGGAAAATATTTTTGTATTTTTTCTTTTATATTATATATATATTTGCTTTTTCAAATTTTTATGGTTTGTTTATGAATATAAAAAAAATTCTATGTCTATTAATGATAACAACCTAATTTATTACCCTAATTTACTTAATCTAGGGCTAACTCCTTAGTAAAATCATGCATTAGGTTTATAAATATTGCATTTAGAGAATGCATGCATATTTGGGATTCGTATTTATTTTATAAATAACTATCTCCTAATTCTAGTCTATTATGAATAATCTAGGTGATAGGCCTTGAGTAATGTGAAGAATTGAAGAATAAAGCTGGATAGGAGTAGAAGTTATAGCTGAGCTAGGAGTTGATTGAGGAATAAAGTTGAAATGAAGAAAGATTGAAGACACAAGAATAAAGAAAGAAAGAGAGGAATTAAGATTAGCCTACCCCATCCTTAAAACCTTACGATGACCTTATCCCAGTACCTATCCTTGGACCAACTCAACAATAGATATTTGAACTCAAAAGATAAAAACATGGATAATATTATCCATTTACCTATCCACCCTATCCATAGTCCTATCTACTATCCATAACCCTAATCCACCTATCCAATACCTAATCCCTAACCTAAAAACCTATTTAGGTTCATACCACACCTTATTGACTCAATTTGAGTCAATCGGGCTAGCCACTAGTCAATAAGGTCCATGGAACTTGATTAGATTAACCTTGAGTTGATTACACACACTTGAGTCTAATCAAACCCAACCAAGATCCAATAGACCTAGCCACATCCAATTAGTTGTAGTACAACTTGATTGGGTGCACCCAACTTCAATTGGGTTCAATTGGAACCTAATTAGATCAAACCAACTAAACCATGTCTAATTAGACTCAATAAGTCTAATAAGATCTAACATCGACCAAATTAGCCACCCATTTACCTGAATAGACTATAGCTTACCTAATTAGGCTCAACTATTTACCTTAGGGCTAAACCAATCTACCTAGATCATATCCTTTCCAACAAACTGCCTAACCATTTAGAACCCAACAAAAGAAATCCTCTCCTATCCTAGCCCTACAGTTTAGATGTAAGGGTCCCTATCCAACCAATCCAAGCCCCCTCATAGAACCTAATTTTGGCCATCCAAAATAGTGATCCTAAGCACTCTAGATCAACCAATAAGAAGCCACCTAGATTCCTATGAAAGGACCTAGCCTCCAACCTTTAGAGGACCAATTAGTCTTAGTTAATTAGTAGCCTAGTTTAGTAGTAGCCTCATTACCTAGTTCCACCAAAATGCACGACCACCACTATTATTCCTCCACCTTCTTCTAGTCTCTCTGGCCTTCATCTTCTTCCTCCTAATGCCTTGGATCTGAAGCTCCGTCAGAAGCTTCCAAGAAGCATCCTTCAAGTGGCCCCACTCTCTTTCCTTTCTTCATCTATTCTCTTAAGCTTTTATTCTTATTGTATTCTTTGATATAGTTCTTATTTGTGAGACATTTCGGTATTGGTAATAAAATCAGTATTCATTTGATATTTGTGTCTCTATAAATATTATACTCCTCTATTCTACTAAATAGTAACTATGAAAGGTTTTAAATAGCGACATCCTCCTTGTGTTCAACCCGGACACCTTCTAGTTTAGAATTTATAAATATTAATTGATCGCCTAATTTGTGCGCTGCAACGATTGCATATTTTTAATTGTGTAGATTTTAGCGTTTATCAATTAAGATACTTAGGGTTAAAGATTTCACTTTTACATCCCCATGCCAAAATAATGCAATGTCCTGGTTGTATGAAAGAGGTGAAACAAAACTCTACTCTTCACTCAGTATAGGTGACAAAAGGAGTCAGAAAGAGGAGATACAAGATATCAAGTGGATGATTTCTACTTTGACAATTGTTGAAGGAGCAGTAGGACGAAATGGAGAATAGGAAATTGAAAAGTGAATGACTATGTGGATTAGACTCAATGTGTAGAAGTAGACAGAAATGGGAAAAACAAGAAATGAATAAATAGAAAACAACTGTATACAATTTCAGGTTGCCTCCCGAGGAGCACTAAATTTTATGCCTTCAGCTAAGAGTACACCTAGAGAATTAGTGGAGCTTATAACATTATCCAATAAGACCTAAAGAGTATAGCTGAAGAAAAGGTTTTACACATTGACCAATAACTTTGAACGGTTGATTCTTGTTTGGTTCAGTAATTTTGATAGCTCCATTGTCAAAGAATCTAAAAAGAAATCCAATAAAAGAAGTTGATTGTGAATTCTGAACAAAGTCATAAATGACTCCTATCAAAAATAAGACAGGAATTGATTTCACTAAACAAATTTGATTGTGTTTGAGATAATTATTTCAAAGTATCAGGCAAAGGTAAGTTAGGGTTGAGTTCTATTTAGCATGACTTAGCAATAGGATAAATATTGATATGGAAAGATAGGCTGATCTGATTGATATAATAAGGGTGGTTGCTGATTTGGATATGGTAACTCAATCTTGGGAGGAGCAGAGGGTGGGTTTTGACTATGATTGACATGATTAATGGCCTTAATTTAGATTTGCTAGAATGTACCTAGGATTTTGTAGATTCTTAGGATTCAGAACTAGCTGTGATGGTAGGGCCCCTGGCTGATGAGACTCAACCAACTGCTTGATTTGGTGACATAGTTCAGCTAGTTCTGTCAAACATTGCCTTTGTACTTCAGCGAGAACCTCAGCATTTCTTTATTAGATCTCGTTCATAGCTCTCAATATCTAGTCTAGTTGTGAATCTCTAGACAACCCTGAATAGTTCTACGTATTTGGTTGGGTGGGCCTCGCAGGTTGTTATTGAAAAGGCAATGTTGATGGGCTTTGTTGGGTCTGATTCTAATAGATAGGTGGCCTTTGGCTTTAATTAGACCAAAAGAAGTTGGGATGATTTCTCCATCTAGGGTTATAGGCATTAGAATATGGGTTTGATCGTGAATCATATTCCTAGATGGCATATAGATTGTTAAGATTCATTGTGTTTTCAATAGGAGGCTAGAAAGGAAGTAGAGAGAGGGGGAAAAGATGGGACAAAAGTCCCTCCATTGGTCGAAGTGGGAGTCTAGTGGAAACCCAATGCAGATGGATCCTGGATATCCAGATTGTCCACAAATTCCCTTCCTGTGGGAATTTGTGAAGCAAGATTCGATGTGGGATTCGCAGCAAGAGGTGTAAGATTCTTGACATTGTGTTGTGGACCCTGTCTAGGTGTTTCACTATGATATCTACCATATCCATCTTCTCAATGATAATCTCTAGATCTCGTGACTGGATTGACATTCTACATTGTGAATGCCCCTCTGATTCATATGCGTGTTTTGATATGAACTCCCTCGGTTGAATTGAGACATGGAGGCATTGTTGATCAAGTTTTTCTCCATTCCCTTGAACAGTTCGAGAGCAATTTCTTCATCCTTGTTCAAAAGGTTGCCTCTGCAAGAAGCGTCGACTAGATTTCGCACGTTCTCTTGAAGTCCATAATAAAAGATATGCATGAGTAGCTATCGAGGGATGTCATGATGTGGGAATTTCCTTTGCAATTCATGAAAGTACTCCCATGCTTCATGAATTGGTTCTCCTTGACTCTGATTCAAAGTCATGATAGATTGCCTAAGGGCATTACTGCAACCTATAGGGAAGAATTTCTTTAGAAAAGCAGTCTCAAGTTTTCCCCATGTCGTAATAGGTCGTGCGATAGTGCGATACCAATAAGCGACTTTGTCCTTAAGGCTAAAGGAGAACATTTTCATCAAAAGGATTTCTTGATTTTGGTTTCTAGGACCTGGGGATTGATAAAGATTCTTAACATCTTCGATGTGTTGAAATGGGTCCTCAGAATTGTTATCGTGAAAGTGGGTTATTAAACTAATGATATTTTGTTTAAGCTCTAGACCATTTTCCCCATCGGGAATTGTAACATTTGGCTCCACTTGTGCATTGGCTAGGTTTTAATAATCTCTAAGAGGTGTCCTAAGTGGAGGTCGAGGTCCAGGTCCCACCTCATGTTGCCGTGCTTGGAGGTTCTGGAGAGCAACCGTCAGCAAATTGATCTGGCAGTTCTGCTTGAGCATCTAGAGATTCTGAGTAAGGAGAACCTGATGGATATCAAGAGGAGGCATCTCATCCTGACCTAAAGGTGGATTCGTAGGTAACTGATCTTCCATCAGATCAATTGCAGAAGATGTAGAAGTAGAAGTAGAAATAGAAAATAGGATGCAAGTAGCAAGTCTAGGAGTATCTATCAAAGGAGGGACGAGAAAGGGTCTCAAAGATCATCTCCCATGCATAAACTAAAAAAAAATTTGCAAAGGTACACTCACACCATAGTGAAATACTGTGGCTTGCAAAACCAGTAAAAAAAATGAGAAAAGATGTTTTTTTCTTTTTTAAATAAAAGATGACCTAGGGCTAAGCAGAAAGTATAAGATGCAAACAAATATTATATCAGTACAAATGTGCATCCTAGGTGACTACGAAGTGCTTGACCCTAAGTCTCGAAGGTCCAAAGTTTAGGATGAAGACTATTCACTACTATCTCCCCAGGGCTCATGTAGTGAGGTAGACTTGTTGATTTTGAACTAAGGCCCTAAGAGGTGAAAAGAGGAGAGATAGAAGGAAAGACTCATGTATCCTCAGCTGATTGCATTGTGTACACAATGGCAAGCAACAAAAATCGATAGAAAACCCACACACAAGTTCACAAACAGAATTAGGTCACGTGTTTTAAAGGATTTCCTCCTTATAGATGTCTTCTAAAAAGAAAAGAAAAATAAATGTCTCACTTTTTAATCATTTTGAAAGCAAATGATGGTGTTGCTTATGTGAAATGAAAAATGTGAGAAGAACTAAAGCAATAAAAGCATACCTACCTCCACCAATCTCCAAGATGCAGAAGACAAGTATGAAATATAGGAAGAAAGATGCAACACTAAAATGGATGCCTATGCATAATGCTGCTAGTAAGATAGGATGTCTTTATGGTTTTTTTTATATATCTAACTAGATGTAGAAAACAGAAAGCGCGAAATTTAACAATTGTTAGTACAAAACCAAAATAGAGTCTCTATCACTAAAAAAATGAGAAAGAAAAAGGGAAAAATGCCAGACTTCTCTCCACCAAGAGTCTCTCAAATAGATCTCTTGAAGGAAGAAAAAAATTCAAAATTACAATTAAGAATACAAAATAATACAAGAAATAATAAAAAATGAAAATGGTGAATATATGCGAGTTGCTCCTTAGTAACGACGCCAAAAAATGATGTTTTCTTGAATTTATAATAATTGTTGTTGTCTTGTAGTATAAAGAGAAAGATAACCAACATATTTTATAAATTTATACTAGGTGGGGTCTAGGTCATTTGTTGGGAGGTTTATTTAGCTTAATTGACCAATTATTTTCTTAATTTTTTTAGTTTTCTTAATTAAGTTAATTACACTTAGTAAAGATTCATTAATTAATAAGTTAGGTCATCTAATAGCTCATAATATATACATAAGTTATATACTTTGGTTAAAATGTACAATATATAAATACTTAACTTAATTGAAATACAATTACTAATATAATTACTTCTATTTAACTTAATTAATCCATCTACTTAACTTAATACTTAGCTAATCCTTAGTTAATTTGGTACTATAGTTTATAACTAGTTATTAATTAACTTGCAAACTTAAGATAATGCTTAACTTAATTAGTTGCAAACATATCTTACTTAACTTAAACTAAGCTATACTTAACTTAATACATACTAACCTAATCTATTAACTAAATTGAGTTATATAGGTTACCTAAATGAAATAGAGTTATTATAATTTAATTAGAAAGCTTAAGTTATTACTAGCTTACCTAGATAAATAGTAGATGCATTAGGCACATGAATCAATTGCACAAAATATACATATTATTAGGCAGTTAATTCCTAAAAATGATTAATAAATATGCAATTAAGAACTTCATATAGAAAGAATGAGGATCAATGCTTAAAAGTATTATTTTATTTCCACAAAGCTCAATCAAATCAAGCCCTAATTCTTAATTGAGCACAATTCACACACACCCTTTATCTTCTCTTTTAAGTTCCCACAACAAAGTCATATCTCATTCATAACCAAAGTACATAACTCCTCGGTAAAAAAAATATTTGGCAACCACAGGCTGAATCAACAGCCATGAATGGCCGAATCGACAGCCACGTGGCAACCCCACATTGAATCACCTGCAGGTTGCTCCTCTTGGACCATAGAATAGAATATACTTAGAATATGGAAAGAGGTTACATATGATCAATACACTCGTAGGCATCATAGCCACTCGAGAGGCTACGATGCCTACTTACTTAAGTACACGGTCAGGTGCTTCTTCATAGCTGATGTGGGACTATAACTGTCCCCTTTTCGTCATGCATATAGCGGTCGTAGTAGCGACTTCTTCAATTCTTTGATTCAGACCAGCAACTCTTCAATTATGCTTCGATACAACTTCAGTGACTCCTTTGCAGTTCAGATCATCAGCAAGAACCATCAACAACTCAAGTCCTTAGCTTAGATTAATTGAAGCTCACCTACTCAACCATGGCTGCTCTTCTGCATCCTCTCCTATGCATATCCCTTATTCTAACATGGAGATTTAAGCTTATAGCATAAACACTCCCTCTCTCATACCTAATTCCTCACTTAGTGACTATTAAGATGCTAAGCACATTCACAAAACTTTAAAGGATACCAGGAAGCTCAGACAATGGTCTAAGAAGAACTCACAACTCACTGCTAACAGAGGAAAGTAGGGGAGGATCAATTTAAAATAAAGGTTGGGCTTTGGCTCCTATATCCACTTCTAATGCCTTCTGAAGGTTTAAAAGCATATTTCTGAACTACAAATAACTTGAAATACCCAACTTTAACACTTAAGAGTGTTAGTTCAACTCCTCGTAAAGAATAATTTGATGATTTTACAAAATAATGTAAAAGAAATAAAACATGGAACTAACATATTTTTCTATCATAACAAAATTGCAGGTCTTACTGATTTTTCAAGACATATGATTAGGAGCGTGAAAACACATTATATCATAGGTCTTAGGCTTTTATTGTACATGGTTGAGCATGTTTTCGCAAGTGAAAAATTAGGGTTTCGAAGAACCCGTCGTCGTAGTCGCAAAAGTCATTAGCATATAAAATTTATACTAAAACTCCAAGGGAGTTTCGAGTCAAACACAGGGAGGCTAACATTTGGTATTGAAATCCATGCTTCGATTTATTTGTTTTTGTTATTTTTATCCTTTGCAATTTTTTTGTATTTTAATAAAGCAAGAGATCATATCAACAAAACATTATCTAACTGATCTACTTGCAAAATAAGAGGGAGAGAGAGAGAGAAATAATCACATATATTTTCAAATAAGTGTTTGCTACAAATAATCAAGAAACTACAACTAGACTAGAAAGTGATAAAAGATAAAGGTGAGAAGATTCCCCTTCGATGGTCACTTGGAGGACGACTCGCTCTGATGTCACCCGGAAGACGGTAGTGAGAAGGTGGAGGAAGGAGAATGGCAGCGATGGAAGGAGGGCAAGGCAGGATGGCGTCGTGGCGAGGATGTACTTCCTGAAGTAGTGAGAGGACGGCCACGGGATGCTCTAGGAAGGGGGATGAGAGGTGGGAAAAATCTTTGTTTTCTACTCTAGAGTAGCATCCCAAGCTAAGGACAAGCTCTCTCTGGATCCTTGGAGGTGGTGAGGGAGAGAAAGGAAGAGATGAAGATGAATGGAGGGATGTGGGTCCTTTTATAGTGGAGGAGAGGAAGCATTTCCTCCATGGGCTGTAGTGACATCAAAGCCATCACTAAAGATCCACCCCTAAATGTCGCTAAAGATTTGCACACACCTTCGCTGGCACTCATGCACGTGCCTCGCTAGTGCCGCTATCGCTGCATGCATCTCACGGTCATGCCTTGCGTGCCGTGTTGCATGCACGTACTAGCATGCGTTGCTGGTGCACACCTGGTGCGTGGCTAATGCATGCTGCTTGTGCACGCTACTGTAATTGAGGATTTGTGGGGGTTGTGGGATTCGAACCTGCCCCTCCTTTGGAAGTGTGCTTCAAGACCAATGTGCCATACTTGTGTTTGTGTCTCGAGGAGGAATTAAGTGTTGAGGGCACGGAGGCATCCCAATCATTGGATCTTGATCCGACAGCTGTGGTGTGAGGTCACAGATGATGAGGGGCACCCACGGTTGCTGTTGGCTGGTGTTGGGCGACCTAGATTGCGCCACGTGGTAACATCTGGGTCATCCATCTTCTTTCACTTCTAAAGGATGCCACGGTGCTCGAATCAAGATGATCTTTATGTTGGTGGACTGTGATCGTCACTTCGGATCCATTCGTACAGTTGGATTTTTCATCCGAAGCTCGTAAGGATGTTGCATTGCCCCCTGGCCATTGAGCTTCTTCGGACTGCATACGATGCCACAGGTTTCCTATCTAGACAATTTCGAAGGCGTTGGACTCCGATCGTCGTCCTGATCAGATCTGTTTGGTCGGATTATTAGTCTGAGGCTCTTAATTAAATCTCCTTCACTCCTGGTCATAAAAGGACATAATTAGCCTAAAATATGCACAAACTGCTCTAAATGTAGAATGATGCATGTTATGCAATATTTATGGTATGGAATGCATATCTAAGCCTAGGACATGCACAAATAGGCATTTTATCCTAAATAAATGTGTCTACATCATACTCCCATGCTTATCCTTTACTGGTTCCTAGAAAAATCAAACTAAATGCTATGTATAAAAATAGAATTAGGGTCTAATCGCTTAGGCCTAAGTTATCTATTAACAATAGAAAATTTCAACTAAGGCCCTAAACTACGAAAACTCAATAGTACTTAAGTGTCTGCCAGAATGTAGACCTCCCAAGTCCTTGCCTTATTAGAAATGGGAAGATACATTTTTTTGCTTTTTCTTCTTTTCAAATTTCTTTTAGAATTTTAGAGTTGAGAGTTTCGGGATAATGTTTTATGGCTACCCGACTTGCCTAAGACTCAAAAAGGACTCCAAGTGCTAAGCATCTTGTGAAAGAGTGATAGACTCACTAGACAGTCGTTAAAATGAACTTCAGGTTTCTACGACCCTAGGTGACCTTAAGAATTTCTACCTAAAGGTTTATCTTTCTGATAGGTAGCTTTCTCCCTACTTTTTTTATGGGGTCAACATAAGGGTGAACCGAGTGTATATCTCCCTGGCTTATTCTACTTCTAAGCTTCTTCCTATGTGTTTAGGAATTATGCGTGCATTTTGTGAGCTAGGTTTTGGACAACCGGTCGATGAGATGTTACCACCGACCACTTGCAAGCCATACTCGTGCGATGAAGTGTGTCTTATTTATTTATTTATTTATTTTATTTTATTCTCCTATTTTCTATTTCTTCTCTCTTTTTCTTTTAGGGTATTTCTTTTTCTCTTTTTTTCTAAGTAGGTGGCTTCCCTGATCTAAGATTTACCTAAAGGCAGCAGGAAGAGAATGGTCGTGTGGCTAGGCTCTCGACAACCGAGTAATGAGTTGTTACTACTGACAACTTGCTAGCCATACCACCCTAGAAGGTTCATTAGCTACCAAATTTCTATTAGAACCGTCGAGAAATGAGTCTATGTAAATAGTGTGTAGATGCTTTAGACTTAAAGTCCCCTCAAATCAGAGGGTGGCTTGATAAGTCTTGTACTTATCACCCTAATTTATTAGCCATATTAAAGTAAAATTAACATGGTAAGTGACTGATCGATCTTTCACTTTTAAGTCGTTTGTAGTTTAATGTGGTGGAAAAATCGACTAATCAATTTATAACAAGAAATAACCACTCGCAGAGGAGCGGGTCGTATCCACAGGGAGGCAATAACATATTAAAATTCGTGCCACTTAAAAATGTTTGTTCGTAGTCAATTTGGACAAGAACCAAGCCAAGATTGCCTTTAGATTAAGGTTTAAGCAAGAAATAATGCTGAAATGGCAATTATGAGAAACTACAGGATATTTTCCGCAATGCAGAGTCAATAGAATATGATTAAAATGTGGCAATGGCAGAAAATGTAAATTTTAATTAACGTTTTACTGTAGCAAAACAGGGGAATTTTTCCCCGTTGTCTTGCGCGACGAGGAGCCGATTGCCGGGCGCGGGAAGCTCGGAGGAGGTCCCTTGGATCAAGGGCTTCGAATCGGTGGTGGCGGCGAGTCGCGCGGCGGCCGGAGGTGGCCGGACGAGCTCCGGCGGAGGTGCTGCAGCCGGTGGCTTGCGCAGCCTGTTGGCGTGAAGTCCGCCGCCTGCTGCTGCTGCCGGCGGGGGTGCGCAGGCTGCAGCAAGCGCGGGCGGAGGGTGCTGCTGGCGGTTCTGCAGGCGCAGTGGTGAACGGCGTGGACTGCAGGCGCTGTTGGAGGGTGCAGGCGCGTGGGCGAAGGGCTCTACAGGCACGAGTGAATGGCGCTTGCAAGCGACAGGCGCGGGAGGAGGCGTGCTCGGTTGTGCGGGTCTGCAGGCGCGGTTGGAGGAGGGCGCTGCAGCCGATGAGTGTGTGGAGATGGCGTGAGCTGCAGGCGCGTGGAGATGGCGAAGGCTGATGGTGGGCGCAGTTGCGCTGGAGGCTGGTGGGTGGTGCTGCAGGCGTGGGTGCGCACGGATGAAGGCGCAGGCGCGGGGGTGGTGGTGCGGGCGTGAACGGTGAGATGGGTGGGTGATCGCAGGTGAGCGGGTACTTTCAGACGTCCGGGAAATTTTTCGGACGTCTTAAGTGAATGAGAAGGTGATTGCAGTGACGGTGGTTGCGGCGGTGGTGGTTGGTGACGACGGCGAGGGAGTTGCACGCTAAGGTGCTCACGGTAATGCAGGCGAGCTTCGGATGGCGGTGTGGCCTATCACACCACACGCCCACGGTGGTGGAGACTCGCCGCCACGGTAGAGGCCGGTAGTGTGGATTGGAAGAGAGAGGTTCCCTCTGCACAGTGGTGGGTCGGTGGCGGAGGCCTCCCGAGCGCGGCTGCCTCCCTTCTCCTTTTGTAGTGACCTAAACAAGTTTGAAATCAGCCGCCGACCAGATCCACCACATCCGCTCCCCCTTGAATGGCTTCATCACTGCAGCAGCCGGGCGTTGGAGCGGTACCCAGCCGTTCTGAAAGAAGAAGAATAAACAAAATAATGTTAAAATATTAGGGTTATTTATGTATAGACCCTCAACTTCTATGTTAATGAAAACAATGTACCTAATTGGTTATCTAATTAGATGAATGCTATTCTAAGCTAATTCTAAATGCACTTAAGATATGAATGCAATGTATGGATTATGTAATTAGATTAAAACTATGAATTAATCTATTTACATCCTAATTTATACTAAATAAATGTTAGAATTAACCTAATGTGTAGGCACTTAAATACTTAAATAACCCACAACTATGGGTTAATCAAATACCCCCATGACTAGTTTTTGCTAGTCCCTAGCAAAATTAAGCGAAACCTAGCACTCCAAGTAGACTAGTCAACTCACTTAGTCTTCCTTTAGAAGCATATTAAGTTCAGGCTCTAGACCCAAGGTTCCTAAGTAGTTGCTAAGTTACAGACTAGGTCGGGTAAAGACGAGTTGCAGGCACAAGTTTCCCTGATTTCTGACTCTACCCTAAAGTTTATTAATCCCTGAGATTAAAGCATCCATGCTTGTGCATTGATCCGAGTTATTTAAGTTAAAGGAATTTTCTTTTTTTAATATATATATATATATTTTTTTTGTTTGTTTGATTCTTCTAAGTCTAACCTCAGATCAGCTATCAACACGGTCTGTGTCGGATTCATTGTCCCCATTACCATACCTCGAAGGGTGCCTGGCTTTCGATGCTTCGAGATAGCACCGCCCATAACGACCCCAAGAACTCCTGGCAATCGACACTTCGAGATAGTATCGCCCATGGATTTCTTAAGCGAACTCAGGCCTATGGCAATCGGCACTTCGAGATATGGCCGCCCATGGTACCTGAACCGCGCAATGCGCTTACATGCCCCCAGTAGGATGGATATCCTAAGAGACAAGCGCCGAGGAGGTAATATGTTACCATCGCATCCTCAAGGTGAGTATATACTCCACCTCTCTTGCGGCGGGAACTCTTCCAATCAAAATGTGTTTTCAAGCCTTTCTTAAGTCAAAACTAAGAGAACCAAATCTCTTTTCAGAAATTAAGTTAATTACCAGACCAAGTGTGTGAAATTTGGATGCTTGGGTTACAAGGACCCGTAAACCAAAAGGTAGAATAAGACTCCAGGTACTACCCCACCTTTTAACTCAAACCCTAGCTTCCCTTCCTCAACCTCTTGAAGAATGGTCCGCAACTTAACTCCTACTTAAGTTTTAAAGTCCACAAAGGACCCTAAAGGTCTAAAGCTAGTAGCTTATTTAGCTTCTAAAGTTTGACCCTAGAATTAATTTAGTCTACGCTAGAGTTCTGATTTGCTTAAGAATGCAGGACTTAGCCAGTTAAGCTCAAAACTTTTTTTTTTTTTTATATGTACAAATGTATGCAATTATGCTATGTATATCCCCAAGTACACCCCCCCATGCCTAAAATCTGCAATGTCCTCATTGCATAGAAGGATATTACCTGGGTTAGAGCTGAGCTGAAAAGCCAAAGAACCTGCAAATCAAGTTCAAGAATTGCAGAAATAGGCCCTAAAAATGAGCAAAGCAAAGTTGGCCTAGAAAATAGGTAACCTAGGATGTTGGCGAGCTGATGATGAATCTCAATAGCAAATGCTCGCCCAACTAAAATGGGAATGAAATCTTCCCAGGTCACCAGAAGAGGTACTAAAGGATAAACAGGTAAAACAACCTCCAAAGGGGTAGGGGGAGGATAATATGGATCCTCCAAAAGGTATGGGGAAGGAATGGTACAGAGATAAACCCCCAGGGTAATGGACTGACTAAAGAAATCATCAATCCATACCCGATACTCCACTACAGGAAATATTGGTCTGTTAAGCCCCCTAGTCAGAATAAAAGTGAGCAATTCTCTAAGGCAAGGATCGTCTAGGGTGTCCAAGTTATGATGTTGTGGGATGGCCATAAGATCTAGGTTGGGTTTAATCAGCTTGGTGCCCATCCCAAACACTCTTTCTAAATCCTCAATTTCATCCCTAGCATTCCTTGCACCATCACATGGATCTTCCTACTCTTCATCAGGAGTCACAATTTCGCTTTCAGATATAAGCGAATCAGAGGGTGACTTCGAAGTGAATGAAGGCAGGTTGGAAGCAACAAATCTAGGGATTATCCTATCAATGTCATCCCCGAGTTTTTGTTCTTTACTCAAATCTTCCCCGGAGTCTATATGTGAATCCACATAAATCTTAGAAATTGCTTCCAAATTTTCCATCATTTTATCATGAGGAGAAATATCATCAATGGGTGTGCTAAGGAAACCTAATTTGGTCAAATTTGTGACATCCTCAGGGGCTAACTCTTCAAATAAGACATAATCACCCTTAGTGTCACTCCAAATCTTGAATATAGGTTCCTCATATAATTCGTCTTCCTCCTCATCGCACAATTCATCATGTACCCGAGGTCTAGAATCATTTAATATCTCAGCAGATTCCCTAGGGTGCTCTATCCGAGGTAAATGGTTTACACTGGTTACATCAGACTCTTCAGATAGGTCAATTTCTTTAGGGTTAGGTTCCCTAAGGGTGGGTTTGAGTTCCATATCGTGATCAGAAGGGAGGGTAGGATTAACAACTTGACTTTGACCCACTTCATCAAATGTCACGAAAATACTATCATCTGGGTCGAGGTCTTCCAATGGTACCATCATTCCCTTTTTTTGACTCCAATATAATTCAGGTGGATACTCAACCTTATCATCATCTTCCTCGGGTTGCCACCTTTCTTCATCCAATGCATAGCTACTTTCATGTGTATTTTCCTCCCACCTAAAGTGTAGATCGCTCAAGGAATTGTTATCTAATGGGGAGGTTTCAAAATCGATCCTATAAAAGTAGCTATTCTCCCCAGAATTTCCCTCCAACTTAAAGTGTAGCTCTCCCACGGGAGATGCATCTATTGTAGAGGGGTGTACGTCATCGTCAATGGGGTAAATTGGGTGGCTAATTTCATCTCTTTCTTGTTGGCCTGTTCTCAAAGATTCTCCTAACAATTCACTCATTTCATTTTGCATTTTCTGTATTTCCATCTTCAAAGAGGAGAGGTCATTTCTATCATAAGAGAAGTCAGGCTCAGGCTTATAGTACCCAGGAGTGTTTTTCCAACCATTATAAGTTTTCAGGGAGGGTGGGTTGGGTATTTCTTTGGTATGTGGGATATTGGGCAAAGCAAATCCCGCTCCTGCGTTCTGCTCACTAATTTGGGGCTTAACTAGGCCAATACTCCTATAATAGGAGTAAAACGGATCCCAATGATTGTCATTATGTCCATCAAGGAATGGACCATCTCGGCGTCTGGGATCGAAGGATGCAGAGTGGGGGTGAGGGTGTGGGCAAGATGTGAAAGGATGAAAATCAATGTGGTCCATTCTAACTCACACTTCAATCAGAATTCCCCAAGCAAGACACAATTCAAAAAGGACCTTTTAGGTCTTTCCCAATTTAGGCTTTTGATTTTAAGTCAGATTGCAGGTGACAATACAATTTGTTCAATCAATTTACGCGCCTATTGTCGACCTACGGCTCGCCTAAAAAGACCTAGTTGGAGCTTAGGTGTTCTTCCCTAAATCTCAAATGGTCAAGTAAATCCAAAGACGGAAGATCGAGGGATGCAAGTAGGCCTAAGCCTTCCTTTGAAGCTGTGCTTTCGCGGTGCTCCTCAACTACCCCCAAAAATCCGTGACAGGGTATCCCCCTCTTTGGATTTACAAAACCTTTGATCTCAAGTTCCGAACACTTCAGAATCCAACGAAAGGAGGGCTCTTGTCCTAGTATTTGCAAACCTAAGGAGTGTCTAGAAGCGTGCCGTGGTGCAAGTGAAATAAGTGTGCATACACCGTAAAAGATTTTGAACTTTGAATCGCACGCCAAGTTTGAAAATCAAATCCTTGGTTTTTAAAATGTCCTTCCTTTGATTAGTCCTTTTTCTAAGAAAATGTGACCACTTATTAGATCGCTTCAAGACAAACTTTGTGGTCTTTGCATTAAATCCTAAATGCAATGCGTGATCAAAAATAGGATGCAAAGTAAGAGAATGCGTACCTTGCCTCCAGCGATCTTCAATGCAAAAATGCACGCAATGCAGAAAAGCAAATCTAGAGGCTGCTCATACAGACCTAAATGGTTCGTCCTAGGGCAGGCAGCTCATTTTTTTCTTTTTCTATTTTTTTTTTAGAACTACTTATGCACAAGCAAATAAAATAAATAATAAAAAATAAATAAATAAATAAACCTAAATCTAAAGAAAAGGGAACAGGCTCCCAAAAATTACCTAACATGGGTCCAAAACAAAATCGAGAAACAAACCCATCAAAATTTGCCCCAGAACAAGGGTTTCAAACTAACTGTAATGAAAAATTAAGTCTTCAGTCTTAATTCTATTATAATTAAACTAATGACTAAATGGTGTTCGTCGCGTCCTCGTCCTTCTCCTCCGTTTAAAAATGGCTCGCCCAATTCTCGTCTGGCGACTCAAGGGACGCCTCTCACACTGGCTGATTCTTGCACAAATTTTCTCGCATAGAAAAGAAAATAATGAATGGTCAGATCTTTATGCAATTGACAAATAATCAAAATAAAATTAGGCGAAATTATTGCATCTGTTGCCTGATGAGAACCTCATCATGAGCCATAACTAGCTCATTTTGACCCAATACAAAGGATAAAAGCTCCTACATATCTCAAGGAAAAGCTTAACTCAGAGAATTCTGAGTTTGAGAAGAAAACAAGTCATAAGGGGTAAAAGTGCAATTTTACCAGTATAATCTGCATACAGGGTAATTCAGGGCCCAAACATAGGTCAAAACAGCTTAATAAGAATAAAAGTGGGATGAGATGATCTAGCAAGGGCTACAGCACTTCCAAGGAACCAAATGATAATCTGTAACCCTAAAACAACCCACTTCAATTCACAAGGTTCGAGGCAAAGTAAAAATAGAATAAACCCTCTAAAATTCATAGAAAAATAATCTCTAGGGTTTAGAACCTTCAATTTGGCCTTTAGAACCCATTTTGACCTACATTGAGAACCATGCCCAATTAATAACTTAATTTGGGTTTTTGCGCAAATTGACCGGTCAAACAAGGTTTAATATGAAAATAAAATTCACCATCAGATTCCTTAGGTCCTAATTAGTCATGTATAAAAACTTGAGCCTAAGAAGAAACCTCCTTGACCGAATTTACACTTTGGTCCTCATATATTTACTCTTTGGCCCTCAACTTTTGAACCCTCGCATTTAGGCCCCTAACTCTCCTTCGTTCTTTGCAAACAGGTCCCTCCTGCAAAACCCTGCCAGCACCATGCTCCGGCGACCTTGCGCGGAGCATGGCGCCGCGCAGGGTGAGGTGGAGGACCTGGCAAGTGTACCGGGGGTGCCCTGCGTCGTCAGCCGTCGCAGGAGCACCCCCATGGTCACTGTAGCCCCCCATACCGGCCGTGCGAACGCACGGACGGTATGGGTTCGAATTCCGACCATGCTCCGGCGAGGGAGACACGTCGTCTCCCTCCGCCTTCCTCCCTGCTTCAACCCTATAAATACCCCCCGCCGCTCCACCGACCAAGGCAGCCTGGATCTGACGGAGAAAACCCCCAATTTTCCTCTCTTCTTCCTCCGGCAGACGCTCACCAGCTCCGGCGACTTCCTCCCCCTCCACCTCGTCGCTCTGCCGCACTACCAGCAGCAGAGACCTCCTCCCCTGCTCTTCCCGCGCCACGCCGCACCCAGCTGGCGCCTCTCCAGCCCTCTGCTCGCCGCCGCCCCTCTCTCTGAGCATCATCTTCTCCGGCGACAGTCGATACGACTGTCGCCCTGTTCCTCCCCCTTCGTCCCTGCAGTTAAGTTAGACTTACTCCCCTTCTCCTCCTCTTTCTTTCCCCGCTTTCGATTTAGTCAATTAAGCCCTCTACCGACCCTGTTCACCCTCGTCCTCTCCGCCTCCGACCACCCTCCGGCGAGCCGCTCCCATCACCTCAGCGACCCACACGGCTCGCCGACCACCGCAGAACCTCCGCCTCCTCACCCTGATCCTCTTCCGCCCCTCCACTTCCCACCAAACACCCTCTGCAGACCCACCGAACACACCCACTCCCTCGCTCACAGTCTGACCTAGGACGACCTAACAGCTCCATCTCGCCCCCTGCAGACCCCCTGACCACCTTCGCCGTGCCACGGCGAAGGTCCCCCGCCTGTCTGATTTGGCCGAGAGGCCGTGCCATTGGTTTCAGGTTCCAGGCCTTGACCGCCATTGGCGAGGAAGCTCGAAGCCTGCTCGAGGTTGCTCCAAGCCGAGATATCCCAGATTGAATAGCCACGGCCAGCGCGGAAGAGTCTCACGCACACACCCTGGCCCTCGATTGGAGCTGTACGCCTCAACAGCCGATGCAATTGGGAGCACCATCCCTGCTGCAGGCGTGAGAGAAACGGGTGCGCGGATAGTCCCACCTCGGAACCTTCTGAAGCCACGCACCCACATAAATTGAAAAACTGCCACCATCTGTTTGCCTCAGTTACCACGGGGTGAGGTCCCTCTCACCCGACCCGACCCGACTCGGCCTCGTCCGTGACCACGCTCCGCGGACCTGGCCCGACCCGATTAGACTGACCTGCACTCCTCGCCCACCACGCACGCCGGTGGGCCTGGACCCGGGCCTGACCCGAACCCGATTACCCGATAGCGCTCTGGGAGAGCTTCCGAAGAGTGATTTCAGAGAGAGAGATACGCGGGGGAGGGGGGTAGCATAGGTTTTTGCCTCTTGACGAATGAGCTCTGAAGTGTGCAGGCCAAAGAAGAAGAAGCAGACCCGCTGAAGAAGAAGGAGCTGCTGCACTGTAGCGAAGGCATTGTTAAGTCGTCTCAGCACCGGGGCAGACGACGGAAGGTCAGCAGCCAAAGAAGAAGAAGACCCGCTGAAGAAGAAGGAAGAGCAACGGCCATCGCCAAAGAAGAAAAAGAGAGGTCAAGGCAGGTGAAGACAAAGAAGAAAAAGGAATGAAGAGAAGCAAGAAGCAAGAAAAGAAGAAGACGATCTGACGAAAAAAAAGAAAGAAAGGAAACAGGGAAGATCTGAAGAAAGAAGAAGAAGAAGGAGAACAGGAAGAACCAAAGACAAAGAGGAAGAAAGAAGAAAAGAAGAAGAAGCCAAATTTTCATCTCTCTCTCTCTCTCTCTCTCTCTCTCTCTCTCTCTTTATTTTTGTAATAAAACTTGTATATCTCTAGAATACAACTTGCTCCCTGAGTTCGACCTCGGGAACTCTTTTATTTTTCCGAGTAAAAAAATTTTTATGAAACGTTGGTAACAACCGGCTTTACTACAACGAATTAACAACGGAAACCGACGTCCCATCATTTTGGCGCCGTTGCCGGGGAGCAACGGCTATTCTAGAGGTAAACATTCCTGTATCTTTTAATTTCTGATAATCTCCTCTCTTTTGTGCAGCTACAGGAACTCAAGAAGACAAGCAACCACACGACAACCACTCCGAAGACAGGTAAATCTTTTCTCTCACTATTAACCCCTACACTCTAAAGAGAAAGAAAAGAAAAGAACAAGCAATATAGGGCTAACCTGTCTTCCATATTTAGTAACCATAAAAGTTGCATGTTTTCAACTCATTATTTCTGCACACTATCAAGGGTATTTAAGGGCTAACACATTCTTGCTTGAGCCCTAATTACCCAACAAAGAATTAACTGGACCAAGTAGAGCCAACCTAGGATCCAACACTAGGGATTTAGAGACACACTACTTAACTCAAGAATTGAGAAAACCAAATGAAGTGTGCCCAAGCCCTTGTCTGAAAATACCTATACAAGAAAAATCCTAAACAATTGGCTCTCTCTAAACACTTGAACCCTAAAAGACAGGACCTAAAAGCTCTTAAAGAAAACAATAGGTAAAGTTGACCCCTTGGGTTAACCAACCTTAAATTAGGTCACTCTTTGCACCTAAAAAGACTAAAGTTCAAGTGAAACCTTAAGCACCCTGATCTTAAAATTGGTAGACTTAAGAGGTCAAGATCCCCATTCTGGTCTACCTGGAACCGCAGTGACAAGAGAGGTCGGGTGGGGGAAACCCTGTAACCCGTGGGGACGCTCTACCGTGTAGGGGTCTTCGCGGGACTCTCCCTCTCTGGCTGCCCAGGTAATTCTCAGGTGGACGATCTTTCTGATCAAGGGGTCCATCTGCCCCGCACCTCTATAGTCACCCAACACATTTTTGGGTGTCTTGATTGGGTCCATCACCTTCTAAACTTACCTCTCCCAACTGTGCATGTACGGAAGGAGGTCTCTAAGACCACCCTTAAGACCTCCTTTAGAAATTCACTCTCGTCAAGGCCAAGCCTCGACACCCGTGTTTGTGCAGCAACACCCTCACATTATTCTCTCTTCTGATTCAGAACCAAGTTCTTCTTCTTCCCCCATCATGGCTCAGCCAGTTGAGGAAGAAAATAATCTGGAACACCAGCTCCAGCGACTCAATGACCTCTTCCAAAACTTCGTACACCCACCACAGCGTCCTATGATGCGGGACCACTACAATCCTGCTGCGGTGGCAATTGAGCCTCGAGTTAGAATCCCGATTGGAGGACCTGATTCCGAACTAAAGCCCAACATGATTCACGCTATACCTAAATTCCATGGGCTTAATTCTGAAGATCCCTTCCAGCACATCAAACAGCTTAAGCATCTGGCCCACACTTTTGGATCAGATGCGCAAAATCGGGATATTCTTCTCATGAAGATGTTCTCCTTTTCTCTTATGGACAAGGCCGCCCATTGGTATCAAACTCAGACCCGGCCGATCAACACTTGGGAAGAACTTCAATCCGAGTTTTTGAAAAAGTTCTTTCCCGTTGGTCGGACCAACGCCTTGCGCCATCAGATTACACACTTCACTCAACAATCAGGAGAACCTCTCCATGAGGCATGGGATCGTTTTCAGGATCTCATGAGGAAGTGCCCCCATCACGGAGTTCCTAAATGGGAACAAGTCCAATCTTTTTACCAGGGACTCCGTGAGGACATCCGCCTTTTCGTCAATGCAACCTGCGGAGGAAACATCATGGGTCAGCATGAAGACACCGTATGGGAGATTCTCGAAAACATGTGCGAGAACTCCATCAACAATGACTCCATGGGATTATTCGACAGGACGAATACCCGCGCAGCGACGAATCTTAAGGGAGCACATGAGACGCAGGGCCTGTCCGCATCAGTCGACCTGGAATTAATGGCCAGTCGATTGGACAAGGTCTCAATTATTGAAAAGAAGGTGGATGAGCTGACTCAGCACTTGCAGCGAGCCACCTCTGCGCGTAACTCTTTTGCACAACCTCCTTCCACACAGGAGACTGTGCAAAACATCCTACACCGATCCTCCCCTGGGATGGATCCATATCCGTCCCCATCTGATTCCTGGACTGGAAGATCATCTGATCCTTTCTTCACCAGCCGGGGGAACTCCATTCCACCTTTCCCTGATTCTCAGGAGGTTCCTCAGACCTGCGAGGACCTCAACGCCATCCAGAACGACCCATTCTCCAACACCTACAACCCTGGATGGCGAAACCATCCAAATTTTCAGTGGGCGGGAAATTCTCAAACCCAAAGACCACCTTTTCAGTCCCGCCCACAGCCCTCTCATCACTACCAGCCGCCTCAGCCTCGGCCCAACCCTACTTATCCATCAGGGCCAAATCAAGATCAAATGTCCTTAATCCTTCAGACTCTGGCTGACATTCAAAAATCGAATGCGGCCATTCAAAAACAGCACAAGGACGAGCTTACTGAAGTCAAAACTCAGCTGGCCCAGTTGGCAAATTCTCGCCAGCCAGGCACACTCCCTTCCCAACCCCTTCCTAACCCAAATAACGTGCCAACCCAGAAGCGCGTTATGAATCCAAATTTAGGCCACGCTCAATGGATTTATCAGGCCCCTACTACCCCATCTCCAGACGAGATGGAAGCCTCTACTTCTCGTACGGGATTTCAGCAGCAGCCACCCCTCCTACCAAATCCAAACCAAAATCAGGCCGGATTAAATTCTGTAACAACACGTAGTGGTAAGACAACTCAGGACCCGCGTTATCCAAACCACTCCCAGCCTGATAATCATGACCCTAGGATAGTTATCCAAGGTACCGCTGTTCCAGACCCACAACCAGGACCTATCCTAGAGGAACCAACCAAGATCCCGTTTCCCGAGGCCCTGACCAAGGGAAAGAAGACCACCAAACCCGTGGCCCCTGAGGAGGACCTGGTCAAGCTCTTTGAGCAGGTCCACATAAACATCCCCTTGATGGATGCAATCCGCCACGTACCAGCTTACGCACGATTTCTAAAGAATATATGTACACCCCAGCGTAAGCCGCGAACCAAGGGAGGGAGCCCAATTGTTCTGTCAGAGCAAGCCAGCTCTGTAATCCTTAGTAGACTCCCACCCAAGGCAAAAGATCCTGGAACTCCCCTGATCTCCTGTAAGATAGGTGGTACCCAATTTGACAGAGCATTGTTAGACTTAGGTGCATCTATAAATCTGATACCCACATCCTTACTTGACCATCTGGAAGAATCTGAGCTGAAACCAACTGAGGTGACATTACAATTAGCAGATCGATCTATAAAGTCACCAAAAGGGATTCTCGAGGATGTTATCGTGAGAGTGCGGGATTTCTATTTTCCAGTGGACTTTATAGTCTTAGACATGGATGCACCTGAGAACCCTAGGGATACACCAATCATTCTAGGGAGACCTTTCTTGGCTACTGCTAGAGCCAACATCAGCTGTGAGGAGGGCCAAATAGAGCTTAAGTTTGGAGATCAAACATTGAAAATTGATATATTTAAGGCCCAACAAGGAATTAATTGCGGCGTCATCGAACAAATTTGTGACATCAAGACTTTGGTTGATGAATCACACCTCCAGAATGACTTGAGTATTCCTCATCAACCACAGAAGGATCTTGACCCGCAAATAGAGGAGTCCATTCCGGATGTGAACAACCCAGTAACTCCCACCCTTGAACCTCACATCTATACTGAACCACCCGCTGCTGCTGAAAACCCCATCCTCGAACTGAAACCCCTTCCTGCTCATTTAAAATACATCTTTTTGGGTTCTAATCAGACCCTTCCTGTGATCATCAATTCCAACCTCAATCCTGAACAGGAATACCGTCTGATTGTTGTCCTCCAGCAACATCGCAGAGCCATCGGATGGACCCTCGATGATTTGACTGGAATAAGTCCCTCTTATTGTACTCATCATATCTATTCAGAAGAGGGCACACGACCTTCTCGTGAAATGCAGAGACGCTTAAACCCCAATCTGCAGGAGGTCGTGAAAAAGGAGATCATCAAGTGGTTAGATGCCGGGATCATCTACCCGATCTCCGATAGTCGTTGGGTGAGCCCAATTCAGGTCGTGCCTAAGAAGGCAGGACTCACCACTATAACGACTGAGACCGGAGAAATCATTCCTACCCGATTAGCCAACTCGTGGAGAGTCTGTATAGATTACCGTCGACTCAATTCCTCCACGAAGAAGGATCATTTCCCACTACCCTTCATTGATCAAATTCTCGAAAAACTAGCGGGAAATAGGTTCTTCTGCTTTCTTGACGGGTACTCCGGTTATAACCAGGTGGCAATCCATCCTGAGGACCAAGAAAAGACCACATTCACCTGCCCCTTCGGAACATACGCTTTCCGAAGGATGCCTTTCGGTCTTTGCAATGCACCCGCTACTTTTCAGCGATGCATGCTTGCCATATTCTCAGATATGGTAGGTGATTATCTGGAAGTCTTCATGGATGACTTTTCAGTTTTCGGAGCATCATTCGACGATTGCCTCCAACACTTGGTCCAGATACTCAGGCGGTGCATCGACGTGAATTTGGTTCTTTCCTGGGAAAAGAGCCATTTCATGGTGCCTGAGGGAATTGTCCTGGGACACTCAATTTCGGAGAAAGGTATCCAAGTGGATCGAGCTAAGGTTAATCTGATTTCTCGCCTTCCTATGCCTAGCTCGATCAGGGACATCCGATCCTTTTTAGGGCATGTCGGTTTTTATCGACGATTTATCCCTGATTTTTCAAAAATCGCACGCCCCCTGACCACTCTTCTCTCCAAGGATGTTCCCTTCGAAATCTCCAGGGAATGCACTCAAGCATTTGAAATCCTGCGTGACCGAGTCACCCAAGCCCCGATCCTACAGTCCCCTGATTGGTCTCAACCCTTTGAGATCATGTGTGATGCATCCGACTTCGCTGTAGGAGCGGTTTTGGGGCAGAAAAATGACAAGAAACCTGTGGTCATTTACTACGCCAGCAAAACACTCGATGAGGCTCAGCGTAACTATACAGTTACTGAGAAAGAGCTGCTAGCTGTAGTATTTGCC
Source organism: Thalassia testudinum (assembly GCA_037157565.1). Taxonomy (NCBI): domain Eukaryota; kingdom Viridiplantae; phylum Streptophyta; class Magnoliopsida; order Alismatales; family Hydrocharitaceae; genus Thalassia; species Thalassia testudinum. Next base: position 84,230,977 of record JAZHRO010000056.1, on the reverse strand, counting down.
CTAGAGAAATTCAGATCATACCTTCTGGGTTCCCATGTCATCATATACTCGGATCACACGGCTGTGAGGCATCTCCTTGCGAAGAAGGACGCGAAACCTCGATTGATCCGATGGATCTTGCTGTTGCAAGAATTTGACCTCGAGATTCGCGATAAAGCGGGAAAACAAAACGTGGTAGCTGATCACTTGTCCCGTCTTCCTTCTGAAATGATAGACCCTTCCGGACCCATCACTGAGCATTTTCCCGATGAGCACCTGCTGACTATTGGTACTAGCCTTCCATGGTTTGCTAATATTGTAAATTACTTGGCATCTCATCAGACCCCGTCCGATTGGCCGAAGGCCAAGAAAGACAAATTACGCTCCGATGCCAAGTATTACATTTGGGAAGACCCGTACCTCTTCCGCATAGGTGCCGATCAGATCATCCGGAGATGTATCCCGGAAGGGGAAGTCAACAATATCCTCTCTTTCTGCCATGACCAGGCATGCGGTGGCCATTTTGCCGGGCATAAAACCGCATCAAAAGTCCTCCAGTGCGGCTTTTACTGGCCCACACTGTTCAAAGACGCATACAGTCATTGCAAGGCATGCAGTCGTTGCCAGACTTTGGGCAACATGAGCCATCGCGACATGATGCCTATGCAACCGATTCTAGTATGCGAAATCTTTGATGTTTGGGGGATTGATTTTATGGGCCCCTTTCCTGTTTCGGATGGTTTCGAATACATTCTTTTGGCTGTGGACTACGTGTCCAAATGGATCGAAGCCATACCGACCCGAACCTGTGATCACAAAATCGTTCTCAAATTCATTCATCAACACATTTTCTCAAGGTTCGGGATTCCTCGTGCAATAATCTCTGATGGGGGGACCCATTTCACAAATGCTCAGTTTAGGTCACTGATGACCAAATACGGGGTGTCTCACCGAATCTCTACTCCTTACCACCCCCAAACTAATGGTCTCGCTGAGCTGTCGAATCGGGAGATCAAGAAAATCCTACAGGTCACTGTTCGACCTGACAGGAAGGACTGGTCGTCCCGACTTCCGGAAGCATTGTGGGCCTATAGGACCGCCCACAAGACCCAATTGGGCATGTCTCCCTTTAGATTGGTGTACGGAAAGGCATGCCACCTTCCCGTCGAACTGGAGCATAAAGCCTATTGGGCAGTACGGAACTGTAATCTAGATCTTTCCAAGGCTGGGACCCACAGAAAACTCCAAATCAGCGAGATCGATGAATTACGCACAGACACGTACGAGAACTCGCAAATCTACAAGGAGCGGGTTAAAGCCTTCCACGACAAACACATCTCAAGAAAGATCTTTCATCCTGGTCAAAAGGTCCTACTCTTTGATGCCCGACTCAAACTCTTCCCAGGAAAACTGAGATCTAAGTGGGTCGGACCATATTTGGTCCGACAGGTTTTTGGAAATGGAGCAATCGAAATCAGTCCACTCAGCCACGATTCTGAACCTTTCATCGTGAATGGTCAAAGACTCAAGCCGTTCATTGATGTAACTTCTACTGATTTGGCTGAGGCATCTCATATCCTCCTTTCCCCTTGAGCTTATTGCGCCCAGCCGATGGCGTAAAACTCAGCGCTTAACGGGAGGCAGCCCGTCATTCTCTTTGAAAACCTGAAACTTGTTCTGACACCTTTCAGCACTCGAAGTTCACCCTGAACTGAGACCCCCTAGGTTACAATGAGGACATTGCAAATCTTAGGCATGGGGGGGTAGGAAAGTGCAAAAACTTGTAAGAAAAGGTTTCAAGCAAAAAAATTCACATATGCCAAAAATACCATAAAAAAAAAAAAAAAAAAAAAAAAAAAAAAAAAAAAAAAATTTCGAAAAAGAATAAGAGGAAAAGAGGAGAAGGAAAATTTTGTGAAGGAGAAAAGAAACCAAATGAAAAAGGAGCACAAAATTATAAGAAAAGTTGATAGTCATTAGTAAGGAACTAAGGAATTAACCTAAGTTCTAGACCTCATTCAAGAAAATAACTGAAAAGTGCACAATGAGATTAGTAAGAATGCAAACCTTAGGCATTCTTGAATAGACTCTTAGTACTCATTAAGATCTGGACACTCCTCAAGAGGTTGAGGATAATGAAAAGCTGAAGTATTAGGTCTAAGGCTTAGGGAGTATTCGGCCTCGTTAACTAATTTTTGGTTTACGGGACTCAGTAACCTAAGCACCCTAATCTCACACACAGCCTGGTTCAGTAAGCATAAAAATCAGAATCACGCAGAAGCGTCGCAAAAATCTGAAAAGAACACCTAGAATAGGAATGGCCGATCAACACAAGTTGATTTGGACGAGTTCCCAGCGCGGAGAGGCGGGAAATCCCCTCGAAGATGCGTAACAAAATATCATCTCCTCGGTGCTTGTCTCTTAGGATATTTACATATCCTACGGGGGGCATGTAAGCACTCTGCTGGTTCAGATTCCATGGATGGCATTATCTCGAAATGTCAATTGCCAGGGTCTGGATTCGGCCACGGAATACCATGGATGGGATTATCTCGAAATCTCAATAGCCAGGGTTCCGGGGGTTGCCATGGGCGGTGCTATCTCGAAGCATCGATCGCCAGGAACCCTTGAGGATTGATGATGGGAGCAAGGAATCTGATACAGACCGTGTTGAAAAGCCAAACCTAGACTAGAACTAAAAAGAAAAAGAGAGAGAAAACTCTCCAAACAGAAAAAACTTTCTATCTCTCTCTCTTACAAAACGCACTGCGAACTGAGCCAGGGCTAAAATCATTTCAAGCACGGGTGCTTTAACCACGAAGTCCAATAAACCTTAGGTTAGTTCTTGTGGGCCTTAAAAACCTTTGCTAAAAGACTGAGGCTAAGGCTAGACAGATTTGGATCTTGATTGGTACTAGAGTATCTTTTAGGCCTATGGTCAGCATTCTAACCTAATCTATGCTCAAATAAAAAAGCACTTATCTAAAACCATTGAAAACTTCATGGTCTAGAACAAGGGTTGAAACCTTAAGTTTTTTTTGCTAAGGGACTAGCAAAAGCTAGGCATGGGGGTATGATGAGAACCTCATCATGAGCCATAACTAGCTCATTTTGACCCAATACAAAGGATAAAAGCTCCTACATATCTCAAGGAAAAGCTTAACTCAGAGAATTCTGAGTTTGAGAAGAAAACAAGTCATAAGGGGTAAAAGTGTAATTTTACCAGTATAATCTGCATACAGGGTAATTCAGGGCCCAAACATAGGTCAAAACAGCTTAATAAGAATAAAAGTGGGATGAGATGATCTAGCAAGGGCTACAGCACTTCCAAGGAACCAAATGATAATCTGTAACCCTAAAACAACCCACTTCAATTCACAAGGTTCGAGGCAAAGTAAAAATAGAATAAACCCTCTAAAATTCATAGAAAAATAATCTCTAGGGTTTAGAACCTTCAATTTGGCCTTTAGAACCCATTTTGACCTACATTGAGAACCATGCCCAATTAATAACTTAATTTGGGTTTTTGCGCAAATTGACCGGTCAAACAAGGTTTAATATGAAAATAAAATTCACCATCAGATTCCTTAGGTCCTAATTAGTCATGTATAAAAACTTGAGCCTAAGAAGAAACCTCCTTGACCGAATTTACACTTTGGTCCTCATATATTTACTCTTTGGCCCTCAACTTTTGAACCCTCGCATTTAGGCCCCTAACTCTCCTTCGTTCTTTGCAAACAGGTCCCTCCTGCAAAACCCTGCCAGCACCATGCTCCGGCGACCTTGCGCGGAGCATGGCGCCGCGCAGGGTGAGGTGGAGGACCTGGCAAGTGTACCGGGGGTGCCCTGCGTCGTCAGCCGTCGCAGGAGCACCCCCATGGTCACTGTAGCCCCCCATACCGGCCGTGCGAACGCACGGACGGTATGGGTTCGAATTCCGACCATGCTCCGGCGAGGGAGACACGTCGTCTCCCTCCGCCTTCCTCCCTGCTTCAACCCTATAAATACCCCCCGCCGCTCCACCGACCAAGGCAGCCTGGATCTGACGGAGAAAACCCCCAATTTTCCTCTCTTCTTCCTCCGGCAGACGCTCACCAGCTCCGGCGACTTCCTCCCCCTCCACCTCGTCGCTCTGCCGCACTACCAGCAGCAGAGACCTCCTCCCCTGCTCTTCCCGCGCCACGCCGCACCCAGCTGGCGCCTCTCCAGCCCTCTGCTCGCCGCCGCCCCTCTCTCTGAGCATCATCTTCTCCGGCGACAGTCGATACGACTGTCGCCCTGTTCCTCCCCCTTCGTCCCTGCAGTTAAGTTAGACTTACTCCCCTTCTCCTCCTCTTTCTTTCCCCGCTTTCGATTTAGTCAATTAAGCCCTCTACCGACCCTGTTCACCCTCGTCCTCTCCGCCTCCGACCACCCTCCGGCGAGCCGCTCCCATCACCTCAGCGACCCACACGGCTCGCCGACCACCGCAGAACCTCCGCCTCCTCACCCTGATCCTCTTCCGCCCCTCCACTTCCCACCAAACACCCTCTGCAGACCCACCGAACACACCCACTCCCTCGCTCACAGTCTGACCTAGGACGACCTAACAGCTCCATCTCGCCCCCTGCAGACCCCCTGACCACCTTCGCCGTGCCACGGCGAAGGTCCCCCGCCTGTCTGATTTGGCCGAGAGGCCGTGCCATTGGTTTCAGGTTCCAGGCCTTGACCGCCATTGGCGAGGAAGCTCGAAGCCTGCTCGAGGTTGCTCCAAGCCGAGATATCCCAGATTGAATAGCCACGGCCAGCGCGGAAGAGTCTCACGCACACACCCTGGCCCTCGATTGGAGCTGTACGCCTCAACAGCCGATGCAATTGGGAGCACCATCCCTGCTGCAGGCGTGAGAGAAACGGGTGCGCGGATAGTCCCACCTCGGAACCTTCTGAAGCCACGCACCCACATAAATTGAAAAACTGCCACCATCTGTTTGCCTCAGTTACCACGGGGTGAGGTCCCTCTCACCCGACCCGACCCGACTCGGCCTCGTCCGTGACCACGCTCCGCGGACCTGGCCCGACCCGATTAGACTGACCTGCACTCCTCGCCCACCACGCACGCCGGTGGGCCTGGACCCGGGCCTGACCCGAACCCGATTACCCGATAGCGCTCTGGGAGAGCTTCCGAAGAGTGATTTCAGAGAGAGAGATACGCGGGGGAGGGGGGTAGCATAGGTTTTTGCCTCTTGACGAATGAGCTCTGAAGTGTGCAGGCCAAAGAAGAAGAAGCAGACCCGCTGAAGAAGAAGGAGCTGCTGCACTGTAGCGAAGGCATTGTTAAGTCGTCTCAGCACCGGGGCAGACGACGGAAGGTCAGCAGCCAAAGAAGAAGAAGACCCGCTGAAGAAGAAGGAAGAGCAACGGCCATCGCCAAAGAAGAAAAAGAGAGGTCAAGGCAGGTGAAGACAAAGAAGAAAAAGGAATGAAGAGAAGCAAGAAGCAAGAAAAGAAGAAGACGATCTGACGAAAAAAAAGAAAGAAAGGAAACAGGGAAGATCTGAAGAAAGAAGAAGAAGAAGGAGAACAGGAAGAACCAAAGACAAAGAGGAAGAAAGAAGAAAAGAAGAAGAAGCCAAATTTTCATCTCTCTCTCTCTCTCTCTCTCTCTCTCTCTCTTTATTTTTGTAATAAAACTTGTATATCTCTAGAATACAACTTGCTCCCTGAGTTCGACCTCGGGAACTCTTTTATTTTTCCGAGTAAAAAAATTTTTATGAAACGTTGGTAACAACCGGCTTTACTACAACGAATTAACAACGGAAACCGACGTCCCATCATTGCCTCCTCGGCAACGGTACCATTTGACTTGTCGATCTTTCGCTTTTAAGTCGTTTGTAGTTTAATGTGGTGGAAAAATCGACTAATCAATTTTTAACAAGAAATAACCACTCGCAGAGGAGCGGGTCGTATCCACAGGGAGGCAATAACGTATTAAAATTCGCGCCACTTAAAAATGTTTGTTCGTAGTCAATTTGGACAAGAACCAAGCCAAGATTGCCTTTAGATTAAGGTTTAAGCGAGAAACAATGCTGAAATGGCAATTATGAGAAACTACAGGATATTTTCCGCAATGCAGAGTCAATAGAATATGATTAAAATGTGGCAATGGTAGAAAATGTAAATTTTAATTAACGTTTTACTGTAGCAAAACAGGGGAATTTTTCCCCGTTTTCTTACGCGACGAGGAGCCGATGGCCGAGCGCAGGAAGCTCGGAGGAGGTCCCTTGGATCAAGGGCTTCGAATCGGTGGTGGCGGCGAGTCGTGCGGCGGCCGGAGGTGGCCGGATGAGCTCTGGTGGAGGTACTGCAGCCGGTGGCCTGTGCAGCCTATTGGCGTGAAGTCCGCCGCCTGCTGCTGCTGCGGGGGTGGCTGCTGCCAGCAAGGGCGCGCAGGCTGCAGTAAGCGCGGGCGGAGGGCGCTGCTGGCAGTTCTGCAGGCGCAGTGGTGAACGGCGTGGACTGCAGGCGCTGTTGGAGGGTGCAGGCGCGTGGGCGAAGGGCTCTGTAGGCGCGAGTGAATGGCGCTTGCAAGCGGCAGGCACGGGAGGAGGCGTGCTCGGTTGTGCGGGTCTGCAGGCGCGGTTGGAGGAGGGCGCTGCAGCCGGTGAGTGTGTGGAGATGGCGTGAGCTGCAGGCGCGTGGAGATGGCGAAGGCTGATGGTGGGCGCGGTTGCGCTGGAGGCTGGTGGGTGGCGCTGCAGGCGTGGGTGCGCACGGATGAAGGCGCAGGCGCGGGGGTGGTGGTGCGGGTGTGAACGGTGAGATGGGTGGGTGATCGCAGGTGAGCGGGTACCTTCAGACATCTGGGAAATTTTCCGGACGTCTTAAGTGAATGAGAAGGTGATTGCAGTGACGGTGGTTGCTGCGGTGGTGGTTGGTGACGACGGCGAGGGAGTTGCACGCTAAGGTGCTCACGGTAATGTGGGCGAGCTCCGAATGGCGGTGTGGCCTGTCACACCACACGCCCACGGTGGTGGAGACTCGCCGCCACGGTAGAGGCCGGCAGTGTGGATTGGAAGAGAGAGGTTCTCTCTGCACAGTGGTGGGTCGGTGGCAGAGGCCTCCCGAGCTCGGCTGCCTCCCTTCTCCTTTTGTAGTGACCTGAACAAGTTTGAAATCAGCCGCCGACCAGATCCACCGCATCCGCTCCCCCTTGAATGGCCTCATCACTGCAGCAGCCGGGCGTTGGAGCGGCACCTAGCCGTTCTGAAAGAAGAAGAATAAACAAAATAATGTTAAAATATTAGGGTTATTTATGTATAGACCTTCAACTTCTATGTTAATGAAAACAATGTACCTAATTGGTTATCTAATTAGATGAATGCTATTCTAAGCTAATTCTAAATGCACTTAAGATATGAATGCAATGTATGGATTATGTAATTAGATTAAAACTATGAATTAATCTATTTACATCCTAATTTATACTAAATAAATGTTAGAATTAACCTAATGTGTAGGCACTTAAATACTTAAATAACCCACAACTATGGGCTAATCAGTAAGGACTTGAGAACAAGTCCACAATTTAGTGGACATCCGGGCTGATTAATCCTGAAGACCTGAAGAGTGTAAGTGTTCAGGTTCTAAAGTGTCATTTCCTAAAGTTAACAACTCCTAATGCCTAAGTTCTCTTCTCCTGATTCTATTTTTTTTTTTACTTTTTGAATTTGACCTTTTTCTATATAAAGAAAATAAAAGAAATTCCACAGAGCTAATAAAATAATTTCAAGATTAATTATCCACCCCCTTTGCCTAAATGATACAATGTCCTCATTGTAAAAATAAAGACATGAAAAGGGCAGAATAAACATAATATCACCTAAATTTCGTGACAATGCGGTCGGCTCCACAGAGAGGAGCATACACATGTGCTAAGTTTATTGCCTTTAGCTAGGCATAATATACAAACAAAGAAGAAATTAGGAATTCACAAGTGCATGTCAGGATTAGAATTGAAAGATTGATCCTAAAATCCATCAGCAGATGATGTCCATATATGTGGACCAAGTTGTGGTGCAAACCTATGCCCCAGGGTCAAGTGGTTCTAAGGTTCTAGATGAAAATCACCTAGAATTGGAGTTGTTGTGTTTGCAGGGTCGGGCCTGTGGTTTGGTGGTGTGCAACCCAAGTGTAAAATGTCAGACAGTGGGTAGATCTTATTTACTAGGTTCATATGTCCACTTAGAGTTAGGCTCAGAAAGATAGTCAACTATTTTGAGCTTGGGTTGCACGTCAAAGATATCATAAGGGTCCAGATAGAAGGTGGGTGGTTTCAGGTCAACAGGAATCCTTAAATCCAAAATCCTATCCTCCCCGGAGTTAACTTCCCAAATCATAATTTTTGAATTCCTAACCTTCAAGATCAAGTGTTCTGTTTCCGGGGCCTCATGATCGTTGTACACCCCATCAAAGATATCCAAGTCAAATAATTGTGGCAGAATCAAAAGTGACTTGCATTCAATCATTTCCAAATCAAAATCAATCATCTCTTTAGGGTGTGTTTGAAGATTAGGGCTACCGATTGGATCATCTATTATAATAGGATCGGAATCCTCCATGTCAGCCCCATTCAAATCATAATCCTCACTTATCGGGCTATCAAATGGTTTGTCATGCTCCTCGAGCCCATTTCTCTCACTAAAATCATTTTCCTTAAGTTCAAGTGAGACTTCACTAAGAGATTCCTTACCCTCAGAATTAAAGAATCCTTGATCCTCATTTATATATGTCTCAAAATCATATGTTGTTCCTTGGTCTATAAAGACATATTTTTCCTCACTCACTGCCTCAAGGATCTCAGGTAAGAAAATCACATCATCTTCGATTGGTTGCTCTAACCCAACCTGGTCATCCCCAATCTCTGAACATGTGTCGCCCCCGACAGATGCTTGAGTGGGTTCAAACGTTGGCTCTCCTGAAGGGGGTTTGTCTTGGGAATCATCCCAAGATTGGACTAAGGTAACCATGAATTTCATCATCAATCTTGATAATTTCCTAAGTAAAAACTCGCCCAGGCCCTTATCCTTAACATCTTGGAGCCAATCCAATAAAGAACTATTGAGTTCATCAATCATTTTGATCATAGGCTCCAATGCTTCAATACATGGTGTTGGCTGAGCTTCTAAAGATTGTATAGTATTCCTCAAGTTAGCCAACACCCTATCCTAGACTTGGTTCACCTGAATCAGATGGTTTGGTTCAGGATTGGGTGGGCTTGGTTTTAATCTATGGGAGTTAAGAAATTGGGGTCCTCCTTGATAGTAGGTTGGTTCGGGTTGTTAAAAGAGGGGTGGTGACCTATATTCAGTATAATCCTAGGGAGGGTAAGAGTTGTAATCATCATATCCTATGAATCCATCATCATAGTCGCAAAAATTTCCACCAGATAAAATTTATACCGAAACTCTAAGGGAGTCCCAGGTCAAACATAGGGAGGAAAATGTTTGGTTTTGAAATCCTCACTTTGATTTTATTTGTTTTTGTTGTTTTTATCTTTTACAATTTTTTGTATTTTAATAAAACAAAACTTCATCTAACTAATCCACTTGCAAAATAAGAGGGGGGAGAGAGAGAGAAATAATCACATATATTTTCAAATAAGTGTTTGCTACAAATAATCAAGAAACTACAACTAGACTAGAAAGTGATAAAAGATAAAGGTGAGAAGATTCCCCTTCGACGGTCACTTGGAAAACGACTCACTCTGACATCACCTGGAAGATGGTGGTGAGAAGCTGGAGGAAGGAGAACGACGGTGGAGGAAGGAGGACAGGGTAGGACAACGAGACGGCGAGGATCTACTTCCTGAAGTGGTGGGAGGATGGCCACGGGATGCTCTAGGAAGGGGGATGAGAGGCGGGAAAAATCTTTGTTTTCTACTCTGGAGGAACATCCCAGGCTTGGGACAAGCTCTCTCTAGAGCCTTGAAGGTGGTGAGGGAGAGAAAGGAAGAGATGAAGATGGATGGAGGGATGTGGGTCCTTTTATAATAGAGGAAAGGAAGAATTTCCTCCATGGGCTATAGTGTCATCGAAGCCATCACTAAAGATCCACCCCTAAATGTCACTAAAGATTTGTGCACACCCTCGCTAGCACTCATGCACGAGCCTCGCTAGTGCCACTGTCGCTGCACGCATGTCATGGTTGTGCCTTGCATGCTATGTTGCGCACGCTTACTAGCATGCGCTGTTGGTGCGCGGCTGGTATGTGGCTGATGCGTGCTACTTGTGCATGCTGCTGCAATTAAGGATTTGGGGGGGTTTCGGGATTCAAACCCGTGCCCATCCTTTGGGAGTGCGCTTCAAGACCAATGCGCCACCCTTGTGATTGTGTCTCGAGGAGGAATTGAGTGCTGAGGGTGCAGAGGCATCCGAGGCAATGGATCTTGATACAACAGCTGTGGTGTGAGGTCGTAGATGACGAGGGGCACCTACGGTTGCTGCTGGCCTATGTTGGGCGGCCTAGATGGCCCCACATGGCACCATCTAGGTCATCCAACTTCTTTCATTTACAGGGGATGCCATGGTGCTCGGATCAAGATGATCTTTACATTGGTGGACTACGATCATCCCTGTGGAACCATCCATATGGTCGGATTTTTAATCCAAATCCTATAAGGATGGAGCATTATGCCATGGCCATTGATCTTCTTTGGACTGCATATGGTGGTATGGGATTCCGATCAAGATGATTTTGGAGGCGTTGGACTCCGATTGTCATCCTGATCAAATCCGTATGTTCGGATCATCAATTCGATGCCCTAATTTAAATCTCCTTCCCACTTGGCCATAAAAGGATGTAATTAATCTAAAATATACACAAACTACTTTAAATGCAGAATGATAAAAGCTATGCAATATTTATAGTATGGAATGCATATCTAAGCGTAGGACAATCATAAATAGGCTTTTTATCGTAAATAATTATGTCTAGATTAGTACACTTTAAAAAAGTTGTAATCTTCTTTTTATTGAGTCTAGAGATGTTGTAAAGAATCCCCAAAGATAACATACACATAGCTAACTTAGGCTCTCTACACTTAGGAAAAATTAGAAACAAAAGCCTAACATAAAACACATATCAGATGTCCAACAACCTGTCAGACATCTGATATTCAACTTTAAGATGTCTGATCACGATTATAGACATCCAATCACCTATAGCCTTGCCTTTGCATTCTGAACATTGAGGCTTCAGTCGATGTAACCATCAATTAGACGTCCATAGGCTTATCCAGACATCCAATACATACCTTAGACGTCCTTTAAGCCAACCATTAGACTCTACTTAATATTTCCTTTAACATTCTTTAATCCTAATGGTTAGATACACTTTTAGACATTTGGACATGTCTTTAGATGTTCAATACCGAACCGTTAGCCACCTCCTCTATGGAGATTTGTCAGAAAGCAAATCTCTCTCTTTTGATTCCCTAAGCAAGATATTAATCTCTTTCCAAACACCTAGGCCACTGGAAAGACGCCCACATTGGCGTCTGATCCTTAAAAGCTAGAACCCTATTTAGATCTGATCAAAATAAGAACAAACACGCCTATAATTAGATGTCCAATTTTAGTACCTGATGTCTTATAATCGCATATGAGATGTCCACCTAGAACCTTAGTTTGATCCAATGAAAATAGTAAGTCTGACCCATTAAATCAAATGTCTATATTTGTAGTCAGATGTCTTAGAAGACATCTGACCCAAAAATCAGACATCTGATTGATATAAACACACTTATAAATATTCCTACGCATAGATTTGCATGTTCCTAGGCTTAGATTTGCATTTCATGTTATAAATATTGCATAACATGCATCATTCTGTATTTGGAGTTGTATATAATTTAGATTAATTGCATCCTTTTTGTGGTCAGGAGAGAAGGATATTTATTTTGGAGCCTCGGATTGACGATCCGACCATACGGATCTGATCAAGTCGACGATCGGAGTCCCATAGCACCATATGCAATCCAAGAAGATCAACGGCCAAGGGACTATGTGACATAATTCTGAGCTTCAAATGACAAATCTGACCACGCGAATGGATTCGGGTCAACGATCACAACCTAATGGCACGAAAATCGACTAAATCCAACCTCCGTAGCAGCCCCTACAACAAAAAGAAGATTAACGACCTAGATTGCGCCATGTGGCGCAGCCCAGGTCGCCTAGCACACGCACGCGCCACCACACGCTTGCACGCAGGCACGCATGCGTACAGCGCAATGCCAGTGCATGAAGCATGCATGTGCGCTGAGAGCGCCAAGTGCAGTGCCAATAGAGCATGCAGTAGATCTTCAGCGACAGACTAGCAGACTTACAGCGACGCTTATAGCCATAGCTAATTCATTGCATGCCAGCAAAGCCAACTACGGGTGCCAGCAGGCATTAGCTGCCTACAGCGACGTTTCTAGTGACAGCCTAGATATCATTAATGGTGTCATACCTATTTTTTACCTCCTCCACTAAGGACCTACACCTCCTTCCTTCCAAGTCATCTCTACCTACTCTACTCTCACCTACTCCCAAGCTCTAGCAAGCCTACCAATGCTCCATTAGAGCTTATTCTTAAGCTCCTAAGGCGCTTATTTTTGTAGCGAACCTCTGCCCCACCAAGTATTCCTCCAACTTCCCATCCCAATTCATAGGTCGCCTTGGAGCTGTCCTCCCACCTCCATTCTAGTAGTAGATCACCTCCATCTTCTCACCTTCGTTCCAGAGCCACGCCGAAGCTTTCCTCTACCCGACATCCTCTTGCATCTCACCTCTGTCGTCCCACTCCTCACCTCCTTCGTTTGAGCTTTCGCCAGGCGTTGTCGTCTTGCCGAACAACCTATTAGGGAGATTTCCTGTCACCTCCCTCTCTTTTTATGCTTTTATAGTTCAGTATAATTGACATTGGATTGATATATATATCATATTTGTTCCATTTCTATCTTGTGATTCATTCTGCTTGTCCTCTTTTAAAAAATACAAAAATATCAAAACCCTAAAATACCAAAAGGAAACAAAATGATGCGTGGTTTCAATTAAAGTAAACGTCGCCTCCTTGTGTTTGACCCGGGACTCCCTTAGAGTTTTGGTATAAATTTTATCTAATCGACGTGTTTTGCAACTACGATGACAGGTTACTTGTAACCCCGATTTTTAGTGCTTGAAACGTGCCTGCAACCATTTTGGCCGCCCAATGCATGCACGCACCACCGCACGCACGTAGTAACGTGGGTGCACGCGCAGGCACGCATGCGCACAATGCAGTGCCAGTGCGTGAAGCGCGCATGCGTGTGGAGAGCGTCCAGCGCAGCCCTAGTAGAGCATGCAGTGGATCTTCAGCGATAGACTGGCAGACTTACAGTGATGCTTACAGCCATTGCTAATTCATTGTATTCCAGCAAAGCCAGCTGTGGGTGCAACAAGCATGAGCTGCCTACAAGGACGTTTCCAGCGACGGCCTGGATGTCACTAATGGTCTCATACGTACTTTTTGCCTCTTTTCCACTATAAAAGGAACTACACCCCCTCCCTTCAAAGCCATCTCTACCTACTCTACTCCCACCTACTTCCAAGCTCTAGCAAGCCTGCCAATGCTCCATTAGAGCTTGTTTTCAATCTCCCAAGGCACCTATTAGTGTAGCAAACCTCTGCCCCACCAAATATTCCTCCAACTTCCCATCCCCATTCATAGGTCACCTTGGAGCTATCCTCCCACCTCCATTCCAGTAGCAGATCACCTCCATCTTCTCAACTCCATTCCAGAGCCACGCCAAAGCTTTCCTCTACCCGACGTCCTCCTGCATCTCACCTCTACCATCCCACTCCTCACCTCCTTCGTCTGAGCTTCTGCCAGGTGCTGTCGTCTCACTGAACAGCTGATTTGGGAGATTTCCTATTACCTCCCACTCTTTTTATGTTTTTATAGTTCATTGTAATCGACATTGGATTGATATATATATCATATTTGTTCCATTTCTATCTTGTGATTCATTCTGCTTGTCCCCTTTTCAAAAATACAAAAAAATATCAAAACCCTAAAATACCAAAAAGAAACAAAATGAAGCGCAATTTTCACTTAAAGTAAATGTCACCTCCCTGTGTTCGACCTGGGATTCCCTTGGAGTTTTGGTATAAATTTTATCTGATCGACATGTTTTGCAACTACGACGATGGGTTACTTGTAACCCCAATTTTTAACATGAAATACACGACCGACCACTGATCTTGTTATCAAAATCATAATTACCTTGATTTGAGTTGGATTTTCTCCCAATCTCTTGGGACTTGCCTCCAACTGCTAGGAGCCCTCTCCCAAGCCTTCTTGAAGGTTCTAAGATTGCCTATAAATACATTATAACCACTTTTAGGAAAACCACACCTCTTGAGATATAATTCACTTAGATTATCACTTTGTCACTTTCTCCATTGCTTTCATTGCACTTATGCTGTGCAACTACTCTGTTTAGGGTCAACCAACACTCCCATTGTGCTTCATAATCTTATCTTTAGGGAGTTTCCTTCACCCTTAGTAGATAAGCTAATTATGCATACTTTTGGGGTGCTCTATAGGGTACATTTTACTTTTCAATTTACTTGTTGTAAATGGGTATCCGACTTGTCAGATCCCCATCTCTTCATTGTGAAGGGAGAAACTCCATTTAGGGATCAGAAGTGGGATTTGTAATTGAGGTACACTACCCTCGTTGGAATAGTGTGGTTAGTGGATTGATCACTTTGTGATTGTGAATCCTAAGTCGTGGGGTTGGCTTAGGTGGTGGTTTTCAACCAGTTTAGGTTTCCACCTAAAATTGTTGTGCCTCCATTTTTTGTGATTGTATTTTATCTTACAATTATTTTTTAAATTCACTATTCATCCACCCTCGAGTGCAATTTCAAAGAGCTCACCTATAGCTTATTAGAACCTAGCATATACAGAGAGAGCCAATTTACATAAGAAACCTCAAAACTTCTTACAAACGGATCTAACTAAATCCAAACAACCTTTAGAACACACCACAAGTCCTAAAGAAAAGCGCAGGAGCTCTAAGATCTAATGGCGGCTGATAAATGCCAGTTTATCATCATTCCTATAACCTAAAATAGATCTAACTCTTAGGTTTTTAACTCTGTAAATAGGTTTTTGGGTTGCATTTGGGCCTAACCTAGGTTAGGCATGCATCGCATTCTTTTTGTATTTTTAACATTTCTTACTTGAGTGTTAAGGTCAAGCAGATAATCAAACCTTTATAACCCTAACACTCAAGAAGGCAGAAAGTGAAGAACAAGACTAGATTAGCTGAACCCTAGCTAGATCTAGCTCATCTCAGCTGGATATCAGCTCACATTGGTTAAGTTTAGCTCCTTCTAACTCCATTCAGCTCATCTTAGCTGGATGGTAGCTTAGAGTAGCTCATCTTAGCTCAACCCACCTCAACTCAACTCAGATCTAGCTCAACTTAGTTAAGTCTAGCTCATCCTAGCTCCAGTCAGTTCACTGGGAGCTCTAGCTAGCTCAGCTTAGTTGACGGGAGTTCATTCCAGCTCCAGCTCATTCCAAGTCCAGCTCTACCCAGCTCCACTTAGCTCACAGCAGCTAAACTCCCTCCAGCTTAGCTACTACTTGCCTACTTAGTAGCTAAGCTATCTTGAGATTTCTCATCAGAGGTAGTTCCTACTCATCCCAGCTTCAGCTAGCTTGAAACCAGCTCCACTTAGCTTGTAGCAGCTGAACTCCCTCCAACTTAGCTACTACTTGCCTACTTAGTAGCAAAGCTAGCTTGAGAGTTCTCATCAGAGGCAGTTCCAGCTCAACCTAGCTTCAACTAGTTTGAAAACAGCTCAACCTAGCTCAACTACTCAAGCCTAGCTACTAGCATAAGAACTAGCTAGCTAAGCTAAGTAGTTGATCTCATCAAGACCACCTCAGCAGATTCAGCTCTAGTGCAGCTCCACTCAGCTCTTCGTTAGCTCCTCCTCTCAAAACCCTAACTCCACCACTACTACTCTACTAGTTAAGCTAGCTTAGCTAAGCTCAAAACCAACTCCTCCTCCATGGCCGTCCACCACTTACCTAAACCCTAACCTAACTCCACCCTACCCTACTCCAAGTCCACCACCTTAACTAACCACCTACCTCCACCAATAATTTGCACCACCTCCCTTGCATCTCTTGACACCACCACCTCCAAGAGCCACCACAAAAGTGGCGCCAACTTTCCCTCCAAAACCCCTTCACATCACCACCATCCATCTCCTTTTGAACCCATCTCCACCATCCATCTCCTTTTGAACCCATCTCCACCATCCACCTAACCCTATTCTAGAAGCTCCCCTTGGCGCCAACTTTAACTCACCCTTTCACCAGCCTAACCACCCATAACCACCACCTTAACCCCCTTTAAGTTGGTGCCAAAAACACCTCCACATCCCTTCAAAGTTGGCACCAACTTGAAGCCCTATCACAAACTTACACCTACCTCCATAAAGCTATCTTCACCCTACACATTGCCCCTTCTAGAAAACCCTTTTGGTGCTAACTCAACACCACCCTAACCACCTTATAACTGCCACATAGGTGGCACCAAAAACACCACCAACACCCATTCACCTTGGCGCCATTTAAATCCACCCTTAATCCCTTAACTGCCACCACATGGAGCCATCCCAACCCTTCCCATTTTCCATGCCAACTAACCCACCTAAACTCACCTAGGTTGGCCATCCACCTCCTTAACCCAACCTCCATGCATCCCTTTAATTGGTGCCAACCTACCCTTGCCACTCATCTCCTAACCACAACCATAAAACCTAATCCTAGCCATACAACACACCTAACACATCCTTAACACTAGCCCCCATCTAGAGTTGGCACCAACCACCAACACCCCTCCATTTTAGCGCCAATTCACCTCAACACTAGGATCTTCTAGCCACCCTCATAAGTCCATCTTAGCCCTCCATCCATTGACCATACCTATCCCCCTAGCACTCCTATAAAAAGGCCTAACCTACCACCAAAATGATCATCCTTTGTCACATTATTTCTACCCATATTCCACCCATAGCCAACATCCAAGGAGGGAAGGAGAGGAGGAAGAAGATCAAGGAGACACCCTATCTCCTTGGTGGCTTCAATTTCTTCTTCTTCCTTGTGTCACCACCAAGCCAAGGATGAAGGCCAGGCAAGGAGGATATCCAGACGAGGAGATACTGAGGGTGGTCATGCCACCCTAGGGAGAAGTTCTTGGAGTGGAGATCTTCCACTCTAGTAGGAGGAGGCACGCCCACCTAGGGATTGCCAAAAGGAGGATGTTCAAGAGAGAAGAGTTCCTTTTGGTTCTCGGGCAACCAAGATTGGAGTATGAATTTCCGGCAGCAGCATTATCATTAACATTATCTTCGTAAGCTTTCTTCTATATTCTTGTTATTTCTTTTTCATGGTAGTGTAATGTTTTTGTTGGTGATTACAAGTGAGAACCCCTCTCACTTGTGAGTTCTCTAGCCTGTTGTAAAATAATTTTTCAAATCAACAAAAGCATTCCCTTATTTTTTAGATAGATTGTGATTGTGTTGTGACTTGCTTATTCATTACACTAGGCCTTCCGTGCTTAGGGTGAGTTGGAGAAGCAAGGCACTTGTTTCTTTGCATTTCCCATAGTTTCATTTTCCGTCTCTCTCTCTGTATTTTCTTTTCCATATTCAAAACCCTAAAAAATTACATATTTCAAAACCTAAAAAAAAGAAGTTGATTTCCAAGATTCAAGTTAGAGATTTTGTTAAAAGCATTCCTGCC
Source organism: Thalassia testudinum (assembly GCA_037157565.1). Taxonomy (NCBI): domain Eukaryota; kingdom Viridiplantae; phylum Streptophyta; class Magnoliopsida; order Alismatales; family Hydrocharitaceae; genus Thalassia; species Thalassia testudinum. The sequence continues at coordinate 84,213,169 of JAZHRO010000056.1, read as the reverse complement.
TCTCTTGGGATGACCCGAATACTTTCCCAAGTACTCACAGTTTAGAAATTTAAAAGCGATCCAAATTGTGTGTTGCAACAACTTAAAACCTGATTTTTATAAATCACTTTTTGGCGCCGTTGTCGGGGAGGCACGGCTTTGCATTTAGTAATTCTCTTGCTTGAGAAGTGATCTCATCCCTTCTCTATCTTTCTCTCGTGTGTGTAGGCATTGCAGGAAGAAAGAGGGATATTGGAAGCGAGAGCTTGAAGTTCCTTTTTTTCTAATGGATTTTAGGTTAGTTCATTCTTCTTTGTCCTTTTCTTCCAAGGGATTTCAGGTTAGTTTCTTCTTCTTTGTCACATTAACCATAAAAAACTATCACAAAAATACTAAAACAGGTTTTTAGGATCATAAACATTTAAATCAAGTGGAGTGGCATGTTTAAAAATTCATTGGTTGCTTCTTTGCATGATTTAACACCACTCTACCTTAAGTGTTGATGTTCTGATTTTTGGCTCAAGACTTCTATCCAGAATTCAAAAATCAATTTCCAACACCACAGGCCTCTTAAAAACTTAAAATTTCACCCAAAGATTCCAAATCAAGCCAGGAACATCTGTTCCAAATTTTAGAGCAATTGGAGTTGTAGTGAATTTTTAAAAATTTATGGACCACATGGGGGTCATCTCCTTTGATTTCACTATTTTGTTGTTGTCTGCGAATTTTAGGACTTTTTGTACATATCCAATTTTGTGAAATTTAGTTTTTTGGAATTCTTGTGAAATTCTATACATCACATAAAATTGCAAAAATTTTTGGTGGCCAATGGCAGAACTGAAAAATCCAAAATATCCACAGGTATCATTTCTAGTCTTTGACACTAGCACAAAGAAAAATCTTAAAAATATATCAAACAAATTCCTAAAATAAAAAAAAATTTCTGGAATCCTTATTTGATTTGTCTTCTAGTAGTGGTGTTGTTTGCTTTGTTTATACCACTACTTTAAATGAAAAGCCTAAAACAAATTCACTGGTAGTAAATTTCTATTTAAGGATCAAATTGATTAGGGTTTCTTTTCATTTTCTAGTCCCACTTTCTGAAAGGAAGTCTACTCTCGCCAATACAATTTGATTTCTTTTTTTTTGTGGATTTCAAACTTGTTTGAAAACTTAAAAAGAAAACCCTAAAAGACATTAAGCTAAATCAAACCCTAAAAGTATAAAAACAACAAAATTTGTGTGACAACTTGATTGACATTGGAATCAATCTTTCCAATTTGTGCACACTTAAATTTTTTTTTGAAATAACAGGGCATTACCCCAATCAACGCCCTCCACGTTCTCATGCACATTCAGATGTCTAAGCCTAATTAAAAGTAGTCATTTGACCACTTAAGGACTTCACCAAAGTTTAGGCTTGATATCCAATATCTAAGAGTTATTAAGCATTCATAATTCCTCTTGAAAATGCAGCGACAGACTTAAAGGGAAGTCAAACGATGGGTGCGGGGTTGCACAAGCCCCTGGTGATTTTCCCAGGACATGCTTGGGCCTAATCCACCTCTTTAGTCTAGCCACATGATCATTAGGAAGAAGGTTCACTTATTAATATCTTATTTATCGGGTTCCCATGTCTTAAGTTTTTAAGGAGTCTACCTTAAGTCAGATTTAGGCTTGGTTGTTTGTTTTGCACACTTTCTCTCATCTATCTCTTCTTCTCCCCTCCCATCTTCCCTTTAGTGTATGCATGGCCGATTGTCCGAAAATCTGCACTAGGAGGGACCAGCTGATTTTTTGGCCCGCCACACCACCCGTACTTGCTTGTTTGATTCATCTTCTTTCTCTACTGAAAATCAAGAAAAAATGGAAAATGCCCAAAATTATAAAAAATGCACTAACCCATCATCTTCTAACCATCAAAACAACCCCAATTTTTAACCTGAAGTTGAGGTTCTCGAACGACAATTTGAAATGTCGCAATTTGAAATCCTATCTCAGAAAAAATCTGACGGAAAATTTTCAAAATTCTGGCCCATTTCTCAAGGTAGTAACCCAACTCCAACAACTCTAAGCAAATCAAAACAATTGACTTGGGTTGTTACAAACCTAGCCAATAATAGACTACCCAATGCTGAACCTACTATTCCATTGAGAGAATTCGATGATCCCTCAAACTATGAATAAAGACTAGGGGTGGTCATCTATTATTCGCTCTGACTTGGGTTTTAAAATCATCGCGTTGTAATATAGTTTGAATCAGTGTGAAAAACAAGTAAAATTTATAACTCGAATATCAAAAATGAAGTTCGAGGTCGAACATAGGGAGCAATTGACAGAATGATTCTCAATATTGCAATTCAAGCAAATATATGAGCAATATGACAAAATTCTAAGCAGTAATGAATATGAATGAAAGCGTATGTCAAATACTGCAAAAAGAATGGGGTAAAATGATGATTTGAATCACCAATTACCCCTCACAATTATATCAAATAACTCAATAGTACTAAGCAATTACATGCCATGTAGGATAAGTGCACAGTGCACTTCAGATGTCTACTCTGCCAATCAGACAGCTTAAATCACTCAGCACTTCTCTTGCTTCAGCTTCTCTTCTCTTCTTCTTCTCATGCACAAGGGGGAAGGGCTTCTTAAACGACTAAGTGTCAGCCAATTGAATCACAGAGCAAAACCCCCCTTTTTCCCCCACACGCTTCTCTCCTTTACTCTCAGGGATCCGCCCTCCCAGGGCCTCGAGTTATCGGGTATTCAAGCAGAATGCACTCGGGACCAGGGCTACCGGCTGTGAGTGGCAGCCAAGGAGTGCTTAGCTAGGTGGGTAATCAGATGCAGCAGACCTGCGTGTAGGTGTCGCGGGCAAGGCACGTGAGGGGTGCGGGGACCTCACACACTGTGAGTTACTTGAGGTGATAAGCGTATGAGACAAATTCAATTTATGAGGGTGCGAGCACTCTTCAGCTTTCGAGGTAGGACTATCCCACTGCCTTCTTCCTTATGCAGTTGCAGTGGGTTGCCTTTGCTGAATTGGAGCAGCAGCAATAGATGCTGGTGCCAATTGAAGATTTGGAGATTTGCCTGGAGCCTCTCTGCACAACCTGGGTGAATCACTTGGGACTTGCACTACCGGAGAAGGATTCAAGCTTGGTTTGAAGCTGCAATAATGGCAGTCAAGGACCAGCTACTTGAAACATTAAATATGGGCTAAAAGCCTCAGTTAAAAGGTTTAATAGCGTCACCGTGAGGCGAGGAAGTGAACGGCGGTGTCCGTGAGGTGTGAAAGTGTGTGAGGTGGTCAGGCGGAGACGGAAAGTGAAGTGCAAAGGTGTGGTGTTCGGCGGAGGTTGTGGAGGAGCAATCGACCTAACTAGGTTAGGGCTTTTACTCCTAGGGTCGAGGCAGAGGTGTAGGGATGAATGGCGAGGGGTTTGGTGGTGTGTGGAGAGAGATGTGCCTTACCGAAGGAGTGGCTGGATGCGGAAGGGATGACGATGAACAGGTGGTAGCATGGTCAAAATTGAGTGTGGTTGGGATGAAAATGAAGTAGAGGAGTTAGGGGACTTATCTAGGTAGTTGGCAGACAACGGGGAGTCGATACGATGCTGATTGCGGTATAGTCGGCGTCGGGGAAGAAAGTGCTACCGTGAGTAGGAATCGGCAAGGAAGACGGAGGACGGGTACAGCACGACGTGGAAGAGGGTGAGGGAGATAGATCCACCGCCGGTATTGCACACGGACGAAGGATGGAGTCGGAGGAGCTCGCTAGACATCGAGGAGCTTTGGTCGGATGTGGAGAGATGAAATTAAGGGGGAATCCGGTTGAATTCGAATGTAAGAAGTTCGACCTGATTTGGGGGTCCTTTTATAGACCACTGGAGGGAGTTTTGGGCTTGGGAAGCAAGCTTCCCAAGCTTGAAAGCTTCACAGGAGATAGGAATTCCAAGATACCCTAATCTCTCATGCTTTTGCATGAGAGATTGGGAAGGTTTGAGAGCTTGGGTTTGGCTTAAAAGAAAGGGAATTCCTTGACGAACTTCCCTTTCAAATATGAGAGGGATTCGTCAAGGAATCAAGGAGAACATGTCATTATAAGGTTACCAGAGTTTGCAGGATTAGGATTCATGGTGGCAGGGACCATTTTATGAAAATGATGACAAAGCTAGGGGCTATTTGCAAGGTTTTTGAAAGTTAAGGGCATATGTGAGAGATAAAAGAATCAGATAGGACCAAATTGCAAACTAGGTTGAAATAATCTCATATTTGGCCCAAATTTTGGCACTAACCTAATTTGGACATAAGGAATATAATGGTGAAGTTGGATTTTGGTTTTGATATATTTTGGCTAGGTAATTTATGCAAAAACTTATATTAGAGCAATTGTTGGTCAGAGACTCTATTTTGGGTCAAGACAGGTTCTAATTATCAAATTGAAGGTACCAAACCTTAGAGAATATTTTTCGATAATCTTTAGATGGTTTAGGTGAATTTTATCTTGACCAGAACCTTAGTTAATTAAGCGAGTCTATTTTTAGGGTTTCAGAAGTCATTTAATTCTCAAAACACGTGAAAATCCTTTTCTACCTGTTCTAACCCACTTGTTAGACTTTTAAGATCATATGACCTTTATCTAACCCCTGAAAAAACCCATGGTTGTTCTGCATTCAAGATATGATGGTAAAATCGTAGAAATAACCCTATATTCTTATTTTCTTCTCAAATCAATGTTTTATGCCCTTATGACCTTCTGATGGATATGTAGGAGCTTTTATTGACTTAATCAGATCAAACTAAGCTAGTTATGGCTCATGATGGTGTTCCCATCATACCCCCATGCTTAGTTTTTGCTAGTCCCTTAGCAAAATCTTATGGAATTAACTTAATTTCTAAACCATGCCTTTTTATGCTCAGATTTCTGCTGTGTGCTTTCTTCTGTAGATTAGGTCAAAATGCAATAGTAGTCCTAGAGGTACTCAAGTACCAACCAAGATCCGGACCGGACCAGCTCTAGCCTCAGTTCACCACGAATGTTTCTAAGGCCCATAGGAACTAACCTATGGTTCGTTGAACTCCAAGGTTAAAGCACCCGTGCTTAAAACATGTTTAGTCCGAGTTCAGTTTGTAGTGCATTTTTGTAAGAGAGAGATAGAAGAATTCTTTTTATTTTTGGAGAGTTTTCTCTCTTTCTTTCTTTATTTCTAGGTTCGGATTGTCTTTACAACATAGTCTGTATCATATTCCTTGCTCCCACCATCAATCCTCGTAGGGTCCCTAGTAATCGATGCCGAGATAGCACCGCCCATGGCAACCCCCAGAACCATGGCTTTCGAGACTTCGGGATAATTTCACCCATGGCATTCTGTAGCTAAATTTAGGCCTTGGCAATCAACATTTCAAGATAATCCTGCCAATGGCACCTGAATCAGCACAAGGTATTTACGTGCCCCTGGTAGGATATTTAGATATCCTAGGAGACAAGCACCGAGGAGACGGTATGTTATTATGCATCTTCAAGGGGAATTTCCCGCCTCTCTGTGCTGGGGACTCTTCCAAATCAACTTGTGTTGATCAGCTGCTCCTAATCTAGGTAGCCTTTTTCTTTTAGAATAGATTTAACACATTTGCATGATTTTGATAATTAAGAGCATTGAACCAGACTGTGTGTGTGGATTAGTGCGCTTAGGTTACTGAGTCTCACAAACCAGAAGTCAGTTAACGAGGCCGAATAATCCCTAAGCCTTAGACCTAATACTTAAGCTTCGCATTTTCCCCAACCTCTTGAGGACTATGCAGATCTTAATGAATACTTGAAATTTTAAGCTTAAAACACAGCCCAAGAGGCCTAAGATCAGTGTTCATACTGATGTGAACACATTTATTGAGGGTAAAATGCCTATTCATGCATGTTCCTAGGCTTAGATTTGCATTTCATGTTATAAATATTGCATAACATGCATCATTCTGCATTTAGAGTAGTTGTATATAATTTAGGTTAATTGCATCCTTTCATGGTCAAGAAAGAAGGATATTCATTTTAAAGCCTCGAATTGACGATCCGACTGTACGGATCTGATGAAGACGACAATCGGAGTCCAACGCCTCTGAAATCGCCTCGATCGGAGTTCCGTAGCACCATATGCAGTCCTAGGAAGATCAACGGCCAAGGGACTAGGTGACATAATTTGGAGCTTCAAATGACAAATCCAACAGTGCAGATAGATTCAGGTCGACGATCGTAGCCTAACAGCATGAAAGTCGACTCAATCCGACCTCTGCAGTAGCCCCTACAACAAAAAGAAGATGGACGGCCCATATTGCGCCACGTGACGTAGCCCAGGCCACCCAGTGCACGCACGTGCGCAGCAGCGTGGGTGCACACGCACGTGCAGGTGCTCATGCGCGCAGCGCAATGCTAGCGCATGGGCATGTGCGTGCACATGTGGCAAAAAGAGGACACCGCGCTCCAGTGACGCTTGAGCTGGCCTACAGAAATGCATGAGCTTGACCAACAGCGATGCTTACAGCCATTGCTAATTCTTCGTGCGCTAGCAAGGCAAGCTGTGGGCGTGAGCGAGCATGAGCGAGCATGAGTTTCCTACAACGACACTTTCAGCGACGGCTTGGATGCCACTAATTCTCCCATACATAGTTTTGCCTCTTCTCCTCCACTATAAAAGGACCTACACCCCCTCCCTTCCAAGCCAACTCTACCTACTCTACTCCCACCTACTCCCAAGCTCTAGCAAGCCTAGCAATGCTCCATTAGAGCTTGTTCTCAAGCTCCCAAGGTGCCTATTAGTATAGCGAACCCCTGCCCCACCAAATACTCCTCCAACTTCCCATCCCCATTCATAGGTCACCTTGGAGCCTTCCTCCCACCTCCATTCCGGTAGCAGATCATCTCCGCCTTCTCACCTCCATTCCAGAGCTATGTCGAAGCTTTCCGCTACCCGACGTCCTCCTACATCTCACCTCCATCGTCTTGCTCCTCACCTCCTTCTTCTAAGCTTCCGCCAAGCACCGTTGTCTCACCGAACAGCTGATTCGGGAGATTTATTCTCACCCCCCTCTTTTTATGCTTTCATAGTTTATTGTAATTGACATTGGAAATGATAAATATCAGATTTGTTCCATATCTCTTGTGACTCATTTTGCTTGTCTTCTTTCAAAAATAAAAAAAAAACAAAATCGTAAAATACTAGAAACAAACAAAATGAAGCGCGGTTTTCAATTAAAGTAAATGTCGCCTTCCTGTGTTCAACCCGGGACTCCATTGGAGTTTCGGTATAAATTTTATCTAATAGATGTGTTTTGCAACTATGACGACGGTTTACTTGTAACCCCGATTTCTAACACATGAAACACGTGCGATCATTTTGGCACCATTACTTTGGAGGCAATGGAATTTACTTTATTTTTTATTGTGCTTCTTTGCATTTACATAGCACTAACCCTACTTGTCTTTGATCTACTGTCTTACAGGTAGACCCTAGCATGGAGATCCAAGTGTGGTAGACTAGGGTAAAGTGCAGGTAGAGTACTCTGTAAGTGTCCCCCACATTCCCCCCCACTAGTTCATTTTGCCACACTAATAACCAAGAGTTAATCTACTTAGGTGTTTGCATAAACCCTAGGGTAGAATTGTTTGTCTTGTTTGCCACCTTCATCCACCTCACTCCCACATTTAAGAAAAAAAGGAAAAGAGAGATACTTTCTATGGGACAAATCAATATACACACTCTATACACCCACATTTGAGGCACATATTTGGACTTGATTCTTATCTACTCAACTGGGCTTCCAACCTGTGGACCTGATTCGCGAATTTAACACATAAATGAGTAGAAATCATATTAGGATAACCACCACTTTGTGTGCCTTAATCGGTGGTGCATTTGAGCCAATTGATTGAATTGTTTGGGCCGCACCACCTAATTTAAAAGCAGTTCATTTTGTAGCTGCCCCATAGGATTCAATAACTAGGTCAAGCCAAGCACTCCATATTTTTCTTGATTTCTAAAGGAAAATACTTGAACACTTGCTTTCAAAAATAAACTTGGTTTACCTCACAAAACTTGGTTGAAAACACCTAATATTTGAATCCTAAAAGCTATTAAGCAAGATGCGAACCCTAAAACTCACCTCATCATTAATAACCTTGCTTGAAAACCTTTTAGTTGTGTACATTCACACGTTCTCAAACAAATCATTAAAGGCACAACCCATTAAGGGCCCATCACATTCCAGAGCACCAATTTCCCAAGCTAACTAAAATCAATTAGACATTGGCCCTAAGGATTCATTCGCCCATTGGGATCTAGATTGAGATTATTAATGATTAACCTACCTATTCTAGTCAATCTAATGTCAAGCTAGGCGAGTAGCATCAAACGACCGCTGCTGGGGGGTACACTAGGAACCAGAGGCGCAAGCCAAATGAAGAACCTTCTCCCTAGTCCCTCCTTCTAACTGGTTGGATTGCCTGGACAAAAGTAGAGTAAATCATCCGTCATCTTAGGATGGATTCTGAGAGTCTGTAGACCTTTAGGCTACCCAACCTAAGGACATGCTTATATTTTTGTGCTACAGGGTCCCTTCTCTTCCTCGTCCTTCCAACTTCCTTCTAGTGCATGCTTGGAAGGAGGTCATTGAAACCTAGATTGGAAGGACCTTTAGACCATTACCAGAGGCGGAGGTTGAGCTTTAGCCAAGCAGATCCCATGGCTGATCAACAACCACCTCCCCTGCTTCCGAACCAGCAGCAGCTGATTTAGAGGCAGTTGAAAGAATTACAGCAGATGTAGCAATGGTTCCAACGAATGAATGGTCAGGGTGCTCAGCTCTTGAAGGATTTTTATGATCCTTCAAATTATGAGGATTGTCCCGGCATTGTGATTCCCACCAGAGATGTTGAGATCAAGCCCCAGGTTTTGAGTCTAATTAAACACTTTCACGAGCTTGGCTCAGAGGACCCATTCAAACATGTGGAAGACCTGATCACTTTGGTTTAGACCACCAAACCACAGAATGTGGATGAAGAATAGATGCTCATGAGGCTTTTCCCCCATTCACTTAGGGATAAGGCCACACATTGGTATCGTACCATTGGAAGACCGATTGCTACCTAGATAGCTTTAAAATTAGCCTTCCTGAAGAAATTCTTCCCAATTGGGCGAACCAATGCATTGCAACGGGCAATTACCGCTTTTGCCCAACGGCAGGGGGAACCATTTCATGAGGCCTGGGAGAGGTTCCAGGATCTATTGTGGAAGTGTCCACACCATGAGGTGCCTAAATGGCAACTTGTCCAGATTTTTTATCACAAGTTGAATGATCAACTCCGTAATCAAGTGGATGCTTCTTTCAAAGGCAATTTCCTCAACAAGGACGCAGATAGCACGTATGATTTGTTTGAGGAAATGAGCGAAAATTCTTTAAACCATGCCTCCATGGAAACCTTCAACCAATCCCAACAAATTAGATCAAATGCCAATGAGGTCCAAGATTCTCATACATCTGATATGGAATTGATCTTAAATAGATTAGATAAGATGGATCTGGTAGTAAACGAATGGAAGAGTGGATGTCCGGAAACTCTAAATTTTCTAGATCCACTCAATCCCAGGGATCAGGATTCCATTCTTTGCAAGCTCCTACTAGATGGGAGTTTGTGAACTAACTGGAACCGGCTCGACCTCCGAGCCAACTCTTCTCGGAACCTTATGGGTTCCAAATTGGGGCCTTGGATCCCAGTCTTTCTGATCCTTCTTCATCCTCATCTTATGAGGATGCTCATGCTATGCAAGAGAATGTTAGGTCCAACCCTTATTCGAATTCCTACAATTCTAGTTGGAAAAATCATCCTAACTTCTCTTAGAAAGATCAGGGGCAACAGACCCAATATCGACCAAACAACTATGTACTGCAAAAACCAATGGGTCAGGGTCATGTATATACTCAGTTGCCCCTGAATCATGTTAATCAACAAATGTGGAATGCTCAACAACTCGCTCAGCAGGCTGACTTAAACCTGAAAATGGTAGAAATGCAAGGGTCAATGCTCCAGCTCATGTAACAGATGAAAACTTCGCTGGACACCTTGCAATCAGAACTTAGTACAAACAACCAACAACCCGGATCTCGCCATCACAATCTGTACCAAACCTAAGGGATGTACAAAATTGAGGCGCTAGGCCTTAAGGGTTTGGTAATGATGGGGGAGTCGCATGCTCAAGCTCATGCTATCTATCAGGCTACCGTAGCCCCTCTCAGAGTGAACCAAGTTCCTACCATAATCAACTGGGAGCCTCCTGTTTTGCCCAACCCTCCCCAAGGCACTAACCAATAGCATTTTGCCATGGCAAACACCATCACCATGAGGAGTGGTAGTAGACACAGGGGACCTACCTAACCCCATGTCAACCCTATTAGGCCCCGTAACAAAAATTCCAAACTCCCAACTAAGAATGTGATCATCAAAACATCAGAGTTTGATTCGGGAGTATGTTGTTGTTGTATGGGCAAACAAAAAAAGTCAGAGAAGAAATTGGAGGAAAGGATGTCCTTACTTCAGGCTTTCAAATTGATAATCATTTTTCTCCTCGTGGCTATCAGATCAATCCCTGCCTACACCATAGATTTGCTGAATGCATATAAAGAAAGGCGTCGAGAGAAATCTGAAATCAATAGGATAGTAGTTTTGTCTGATAACATAAGCACATTGATCCTAAACAAGCAACCTCCTAAGAAGCAAGACCTAGGAGCCCCACTGATTTCCTACACAATAGGAAGCATTACTTCTGACTGGGCCCTTCTTGACTTAGGTGCTTCCATTAATGTGATCCCTACCTCACTGCACATGGAATTAGGTCTAGGCTACCTAAAACACACTGACATAACCTTGTAGTTAGACAATATATACATTACAAAATGAAGGGGTATTTTGGAGGATGTTTTAGTCAAGGTTAATGATTTGCATTACCTTGCTGATTTCATGGTTCTGGACATGGAAACCCCAAAATAGCTCAACCACACCTAGATTATTTTGGGAAGACCTTTCCTGGCTACTACCAAGGAGAGGATTGATTGTGAATAGGGAAATATATAAATGGCCTTAAGGGATAAGATAAATTGATTCAATATTTTTGAGGTCTCAAAGAAGAATAAAATTAAGTGTGGTTCGATGGAGGAGCTTGGTAGAATAGAGGAAGTAATGGCCATACATACCTTAGACAACCTTTTAATGGCTAACTCAACACAAAATCAGGAAGATGATCACATGGTTGCATAAATAATTGAGGACAAAACAAAAATGAGACCAATTGTAGCAATGTAGGATGAGGAAGATATACATGAAATCAAAATTTTGTTGGATGATTCACATGATCAAGATAAAACCCAACAACATCCTTATCCTGAATGCTTAGAGTTTGAGGTCCAACTTGTGGGTGGGAATTCTGAGGATCAGGATGGTTGATTTAAGAACCCAGAGTGTGAGGATGAAATTGAACATTGGGAAAGAACTCTTCAAACATTAGGTATTCTAGAGTACCCACAAATCCCCAGCACATCACAAAACCCTCATTGTCCTTTCTTACCCATCCATTGCACAAATTTTATACCCAACCACACTTCCTCTGCAATAAATCAACAAAACTCCTATTGGAGACCATTTGGTCTCTCCCTGCACCACCAGCTTGCCACTTTCATTGTTCATCTCTTTGGTAAGACCATTTTCACTCTCCAGGACCTATACCTAGGGGCCCGAAAATTGTGTTGTTATGGTCTCAATGTTTAGTTATTTTTTATTGAGGACCTCGCCTAGCTGAAAGCACTAAACTCAGCACATGTAAAGACTGTTCCAAGCTGACCAAAGTCTCACAGAAACTACGTGCTATTCTTCCACTTCTACTCTCCTGCATGCTTTCATTTTTCACAATGAGGACATTGCAATTGCTAAGCATGGGGGGGTGGACATATTTTATAACCTTTCTGTCGGCTGTAACAGTAATTTCCTATTATTTGATTCTTATAAAAAAAAATTTTGAAAATTTGAAAAAGATAAAAAATAAGAAAGAAAGAAATTAGGAAAAGAGAACTTAGGCATTTGGAAGTTATTAACTTTAGGAAATTATACGAGAGGACCTAAACACTTATATTCTTCAGGTCTTCAGGCTTAATTAGCCCGGGTGTCCACTCGAATATGGACTTAGTCTCAAGTCCTCGCCAATTCAAATTCATTTTTAATTTGGCTAATAAATTAGGATGATAAGTATGCGACTTATTAACCCGCCCTCTAATTTGGCGGGACTTTAAGCCTAAGCATCTACACGCATTTTTTGCACTGACTCACTTTTCGACGGTTTCTTCAGAAATTGGGTAGCTAATGAACTATCTAGGGTGGTATGGCTAGCAAGTTGTTGGTGGTAACAGCTCATCGGTCGGTTGTGCACAACCCAATCACAGGACCATTTTCATTGTACTACCTTTAGGTAAATCTTAGATCAGGAAAGCCACCTACTTTAAAAAAGAAAAAAAAAGAAAAAAAGAAAGAAAAGAAAAGAAAATATAGAGAAAAAAATAGAAAAAGGAGAAAATAAAAAATAAATAAAACCACACTTCATCGCACAAGTATGGCTGGCAAGTTGTCGGTGGTAACAGCTCATCAGCCGATTGTCCAAAACCCAGCTCACAAAAAAAAAAGCACAATAATTCCCAAAACACTTAGGGAAGAAGCGGGGGACTAGAATAAACCAAGGAGATATACATTGGGTTCACCCTTGTGTTGACCCCATAAATAAAAGTAGGGAGAAAGCTATCGTTTGAAAAGACAAACCTCTAGGCAAGGTCACCTAGGGTCGTAGAAACTCGAAGTCTGTTTTAACGGCTGCCTAGTGAGTCTTTCACTATTTTCACAAGATGCTTAACACTTAGAATCCTTTCCGAGTCTTGGGCGATTCGGGTAGCCGTTAAAAGTTATCCTGGAACTCTCAAACACCAAAAGTACGAAAAATTAGAAAAGAAGAAAAATAATAAAAAAATTTATCTTTCCTTCTCAAATAAGGTGAGGACTTGGGCGGTCTGCATTCTGGCAGACACTTGGGTACTGTTGAGTCTTCGTAGCTTAGGACCTTAGTTGAAATTTTCTATTGTTAATAAATGACTTAGGCCTAAGCGATTTAATCCTAATTCTGCTTTTATACATAGCATATGGTTTAATTTTGCTAGGGACTAGCAAAAGATAGGCATGAGGGTATGATGTAAATGCATTTATTGAGGGTAAAATTCCTATTCATGCATGTTCCTAGGATTATATTTGCATTTCATGTTATAAATATTGCATAGCATGCATCATTCTACATTTAGAGTAATTGTACATAATTTAGGTTAATTGCATCCTTTTTATAGTCAGGAGAGAGGGATATTTATTTCGGAGCCTCAGATTGACAATCCGACTATATGGATTTTATCAAGACAACGATCGGAGTACAACGCCTTTGAAATTGCCTCGATTAGAATTTCGTAGCACTATATGCAGTCCGAGGAAGATCAACGACCAGGGGACTAGGTGATATAATTCGAAGCTTTAAATGACAAATCTAACTACGCGGATGGATTCGAGTCAACGATCGCAGCCTAACGGCATGAAAATCGACTCAATCTGACCTTTGTAGCAACCCCTACAACGTAAAGAAGATGGACAACCTAGATTATGCCACGTGGTGCAGCCTAGGCCGCCTAGCGCATGCACACGCCACCACATGCGCATAGCAGTGCGCGTGCGAGTATGCGCGCATGCGCACAACGTAATGCCAACAGGTGACCATGCACGTGCGGGAGCGCGGCAAAGAGAGGACAGCGTGCACCAGCGATGCATGAGTTGGCTTACAGCGATGGATGAGCTGGACCTACAGCGATGCTTACAGCCATCGCTAATTCTTCGCGTGCCAGCAAAGCCAACTGTGGGCGTAAGCGGGCATGAGCGGGCATGAGCTACCTAAAGCGATGCTTCCAACGATGGCCTAGATGTCACTAATGGTCCCATACCTATTTTTGCCTCTTCTCCCCTATAAGACGACCTACACTCCCTTTCTTCCAAGCCATCTCTACCTACTCTACTCCCACCTACTCCCAAGCTCTAGAAAGCCTACCAATGCTCCATTAGAGCTTGTTCTCAAGCTCCCAAGGCACCTATTAGTATAGCGAACCTCTACCCCACAAAATACTCCTCCAACTTCCCATCCCCATTCATAGGTCGCCTTGGAGCCATCCTCCCACCTCCATTCCTATAGCAGATCATCTCCACCTTCTCACCTCCATTCCGAACCTATGCCGAGGCTTTCATGTACCCAACGTCCTCCTGCATCTCACCTCCGTCATCCTGCTCCTCACGTCCTTCATCCAAGCTTCCACCAGGCACCATCGTCTCGCCGAACAGCTGATTCGAGAGATTTCCTCTCACCCCCCTCTCCTTTTATGCTTTCATAGTTTATTATAATTGACATTGGAAGTGATATATATCAGATTTGTTCCATATCTCTTATGATTCATTTTGCTTGTCTTCTTCTTTCAAAAATACAAAAGAAATAACAAAACCCTAAAATACCAAAATCAAACAAAATGAAGCACGATTTTCAATTAAAGTAAACGTTGCCTCCCTGTGTTCAACTTGGGACTCCCTTGGAGTTTTGGTATAAATTTTATCTAATCGACGTGATTTGCAACTACGAGGATGGGTTACTTGTAACCCCGATTTCTAACATGTGAAACATGTGCGACCACATACTAATCCCTTTTGTCTCTTAGCACTTTTTGTCTTTTTATTTCTTTTTTTTGATTTGGTCTAGAACTAAATAAATTCCTTAATATTTTACTAATGACTATCTCTTTTTGTTTCAAATTGTTTCTCCTCTTTGACATTTATATCACCTCCCATTTTCTTCCTCAAGAATGATATGCAATTTTCAAAATTTCCTCCTCCATCTTTTCCTCTTTTTCAATTTTTTTATTTTTTGGGTTCTTTGGACTATGTATTTTTTTTGATGAAACCCTTTCTTGTGACATGATTCTCACAGCATTTTACACTTTAATACCCCCCATGCCTACCATTTAAAATGTCCTCTTTGTAAATTAGGTGGGCCCAAATTTAGCTTAGATCGTACATTAGAACAGGTTTTGGGTAGGTGGTCGGGTCGAGATGACTATTGCAGATGATTTCAAGCTCGGGTACGGGTACTAGAGGTGGAGTTGGCTATTCTAATGGACGAACCCTAAAGTGCAATATGAGTTCAACAAGGGATGTGCCAAATGGGGTTTCAGGTTTTTCACAAAGATGACGGGTTGCCTCCGGTTAAGCGCTGAGTTTAATGCCATCAGCTGGGCACAATATGCTCAGGTAGAATGGATTGATTGCATGAATGATATGATCATGATGGATGAGAATTGGATGGCCACAGATAAGTATCAAAGCATGCTGGAGAGTCATTCCAGAATATCTCTGATACAGGTCAGGCTGATTTGTTTCTGGATGATCTTTCTTAAGTTTCTGCGGAAGGAACATTTGGAAGGTATAATGATCATGGGGTTTTGTAGTAGGGTTATGGTGATTCCAAGGCTAAATAGAAATGGGTCTAGTTAGTGTACCCCAAATGTGTGGTTCCTCACATGCTTTATGGCCTATCAAATTGATACTTGATGAGTCATTGTGATTCTATTTTTTTGGGTTTGACATTATCTCCTCAAGAAATGACTCATAGATTGGGTCTTCAAATGAATCTTCCCTATAATCTTCATCCCAAAAAATGAATGCTTGGAGAGTGCCTTTTGAAACATAAAACTTGAAATCTATAAAGGATTCATATTCTGGGTGAAGGTCACTCTCAATATCATCCAATCCTGATTCTTGGTGGTCATCAAAACAAAAAGTCTCCATATCCATGGACTCTGAATCTAGTTTGTCACCATGTTTCCCAACATTTCTGGGTATATCTTAATGTTCAAATGTGAAAACCTCCATTGTGCTCATATCATTATGCTCGACTAGATCATCATCTAGGATGTGGAAGGTTTCCAATTCATGTTCTAGGTTTCCTAGTAAGGATATGGTCATGAGATCCCGTATAAAACCTAGTTGCTCTGTTACGCATTTTCTTTTTGTTGCCTCAAAAGTATTCAACTCAGCATGTTGATCTCCGGAGGCAATTGTCATATGCCATGATTCACAATTGATTATGGTTCTAGCAGTGGCCAAGAATGGCCTTCCCAAAATCGTAGGCATAGCCTGTATCTGTTGTGGTGTCTCCATGTCAAGAATTAGTAAATCTGCTAGGTAGCTGAAATCCTTAACTTTAATTACCACATCCTCTATCATCCCAATTGGTGTGATAAGGGTTCGATCAACTAGTTGCAAAGTGACATGTGTGGGTTTTAGTTATCCAATCGATAATTTTTCAAATAGGTTGGTAGGGATGAGGTTGACTGAGGTGCCCAAGTCTAGCACAACCTACTTGATGTTTTTATTGCCGATATTGCAAGGAATTAGAGGGGTGCCTGGATCAGATTTCTTAGGAGGTAGACTGTTTTGGATTATGGTACTTATATTTTTAGATAGTACTACTTTTCCTGGTGTTTGTTCTTCCATTTCCTTCCTGGGTAAGTTAGGTGAGGCTGGGTTGAGACTGAGGATATCAAGTTGTGGAATTGTGACTTGTGCATTCCTCAAAGGTCCCGTTATATCACTTTATGACAATTCTTTAGTGTGGAGGTGAGATATGACCTGGGATAGGGAAATGGGTTCGGTAGCGTTGGGTTTCTGTTCTTTCATAGCATTGATCATAGCATAATCATGGTGGGGAGGTGGATGGGGAAAAGTCAGACCTTGCTGTTGCTGTGGGGGTGGTGTTGGGTAAGTCATGGTATGTTTTGGCTCAGCTGAGGTGGATGGAGAAACCACGCAAGTATGAGTCATTGGACCAGCTTGGGTATAACATGTTTGACATTGGATTTGGTTTACAATGTGTTTTTGGGTCAACATGTTGTTAGGATTTGGCAGAGGTTGGGAAGGAAGTGTGCCAAGCTGGGGAGAACTTGCCAGCTGGGTCACTTGATTGCGAAGTTCAGTGATTTCTTCTTTGTGCTATTTCTGCATGTCAACCAAGGTTTGAAGAATCAAAGTTGTATGATCTTCCTTAGGTGGTCTAGATTGGAAATTTTGAGTGGGCCTTGGTTGGGTGGGCTGATAAGGATGCAGAGCCTGTGGTCGAGGTTGAAATTGAGGTCTTGGATTCGAGTTATTCCTTGACCATGAAAGTTAGGGTGATTACGCTATCCAGAGTTGCAAGTGTTGGAGAAAGGATTATTCTGGATGGTGTGGAGATCCTCGTGGGTCAGAGGAGCTCTATGATAATTAGGGTACGGGGATTCAGAGTACCCCCAACTGAGGTGGGCTGACCCGAAGTTACCTTCAAAGCCATAATCATACGGGGGTGGATACGCATCCATCTTCGAGGAGTGGTAGATGTTTTGCGCAGCCTCTCATCCCGTGGGCGGGTGCGTGTACGTGCTTTAAGATGCAGAGGTGGATTTGTGCAAATGACGAGTGATGTCATCCACCTTTTTCTCGATAATGGAGACTTGTCCAATTGACTGGCTACCAACTCCATATCAATGGATGGGGAAAGGCCTCAGGATTCGTGTACCCCCGATTATTTGTGAATGAGCGGGTGGACGTCTAGTCGTACGCACCCAATGACTTTTTGTTTAAGGAGTTCTCACACAGTTTCTTGAGAATTTCCCAGATCGTGTCCCCATATTAACCCATGATGCTATCACCACAGGTTGCATTGACAAAGAGCTTGATGTCTTCACAGAGTCCATGGTAAAAGGATTGGACTTGTTCCCACTTCGGAACTCTGTAATGGGGGCACTTACACATGAGATCTAGAAAACGATCCCATGCCTCATGTAGAGATTCTTCTGCTCCTTGGGAGAAGTGCGTGATTTGGTGCTGCATCGTGATTGTATAACCAATGGGGTAGAATTTTTGCAAGAAGGCAGTTTGAAGCTTTCCCCTTGTGTTGATCATGTGTGGTTGAGTTTGGAACCAGTGAGCAGCTTTGTCAGCCAGAGAGAATGAGAAGAGTTTCAAGAGTAATCCGTCCCGATTCTATATATCTACCCCAAAAGTGTGGGCCAGATGTTTTAGGTTTTTGATGTGCTGGAATGGATCCTCGAAGTTCAAGCCATGAAATTTTGGCATCATATGAAGCATGCTAGGCTTGAGATCTACCTCAGGTCCTCCCATGGGAATGTTGATTCGGGGTTCGATCTCCACCGCTGTGGGATTATAGTGATCTCGCATTTGAGGACGTAGTGGTCGGTTGATGAGGGCATTGATTCGATTTTCTAAATCATGGACTTGTTGCTAAAGGTTAGGTTGATCCTCTTGGTGATCCATAGTTGATAAGGGGGAAGTAGGTTCTGAATCAGAGGATATGTCAATGTGATCAGGTTATTGCATAAACACGGAAGTCAAGACTCGACCTCGATGAGAGTGAATAGCTAATGGAGAGCTCAAGAATGGTCTAAGGACCTTCTCCCAAACATGCACCGATGGAGTAGATGAGGGGTAGTAGGTGATGGACCCAATCAAGACACCCAAAAATTTTGGATGACTATAGAGGTTTGGGGCAAATGATACCCCTAAGTCAGAAAGCTATCCCCTGAGAATTACCTAGGCAGCTAGAGAGGGAGAGTCCCATGAAGACCCCTACATAGTAGAGCGCCCCCATGAGTTACAGTGTTTCCCCCACCCGACCTCTCTTGTCACTGAGGATCCAGGTAAACCAGAATGGGGACTTTACCTCTTAAGTCTACTAGTTTTAAGTTAAGCGCAAGGTGCTTATGATTTCACTTGAACTTTAATATGTTCTTGTACAAAGTGACCAAATTTGAAGATTGGTTAACCCAACAAGGTGGGTCAACTTCACATGTTTTCTCCTCTGAGAAATTTAGGTCTCTCTTTTAGTGTTCAAATGAAATTAAGAGCCTGATTTTAGGGTTTGCTTGAATAGATCAATTCAACCAAGGCTTAGGCACACACTGTTTGGGAAGGTTAATTCTTGATTAAGCAAGTCTGTTTCTAAAACCCTAAACTGAAAACCCTAATTGGCTCTGATTGGTCCAATTCAATTTTGTCCAAATGTGGTACCTAAGGCTCAAGCAAGAAGGTGATAGTCCTAGATACCTTAAGCCCTAAGTAGGTGTACAAAATAGGGTTTGGATGTTGTCTAAATAGAATGTATCAAATCAGGCAACTTGATGATTTATCTACGAATAAAATGCAAGTTGCCCTAATTGAAGTTTTTTCCTTTTTTAGATTTTTAGAATCAGTGGCTTAGAAGAAGATGGAGTTTACGTACCCCTAGAGTGGTTGATGTGTGGCTAATCTTCCTCCTATGAGTCCCTGAAACAGATCACAGTCAAAAGAGATAGAGCAAGTTTGTACCAAATCAGATCTTGCAATCTCGAGATCAAATTGAGCATTACTCCCCGGCAACAATGCCAAAATGTTATTCGCTTTGAAATGGGTTTTAAAATCATTGCATTGTAATATAGTTCGAATCAGTGGAGAAACAAGTACAATTTATAACTCGAATATAAAAAATGAAGTCTGAGGTAGAACATAGGGAGCAATTGACAAAATGATTATGAAGATTGCAATTCAAGCAAATATATGAGTAATATAACAAATTTCCAAGCAGTAATGATATATGAATGAAAGCGTAAGTCAAATAGTGCAAAAAGAATGGGGCAAAATGGTGATTTGAATCACCAATTACCCCTAACAATTATATCAAATAACTCAATAGTACTAAGCAATTAAATGCCACATAGGATTCATGCACAGTGCACTTCAGACGTCTGCTCTACCAATCAGATGGCTTAAATCACTCAGCTCTTCTTTTCTTGCTTTAGCTTCTCTTCTCTTCTTCTCACGCACAAGGGGGAAGGGCTTCTTAAATGGCTAAGTGTCAGCCGGTTAAATCATAGAGCAAAATCCCCTTTTTCCACCATGCGCTTTCTCTCCTTCTCTCTCAGGGATCCACCCTCATAGGGCCTCAAGTTATCAGGTATTTGGGTAGAGCGCACCAAGGACCAAGGCTGCCGGCCGTGAGTGGCAGCCGAGGAGTGCTTAGCTAGGTGGGTAATTAGATGCACCAGACCTGCATGTAGGTGTCGTAGGCGAGGCACATGAGGGGTGCAGGGTCCTCACCCCCAGTTAGTTACTTGAGGTGATAAGCGTATGAGACAAATTCAATTTTTGCAGGTGCGGGTGCTCTTCAGCTTCCGAGGTGGGCCTATCCCACCGCCTTCTTCTGCGTGTAGCTGCAGTGGGTTGCCTTCCTTGAATTGTAGCAGCAGTAGATGTTGGTGACAATTGATGACCTGGAGATCTGCTTGGAGCCTCTCCTCACAACCTGGGAATATCACCTGGGACTTGCGCTGCCGAAGAAGTCTTCAAGCTTCATTTAAATCTGCAGTAATGGCAGTCGAAGGACCTACTACCTGAAACACGAAATATAGGCTAAATGCCTCGTTAAAAGGTTCAATAGAATCATCGCGAGGCGAGGAAGTGAACAGCGGTGTCCGGTAGGTGTAAGAGTGTGTGAGGTGGCCAGACGGCAACGAAAAGTGAAGTACGAAGGTGCGGTGTTCAGCGGACGTTGTGGAGGGGCAATCGACCTAACTAGGTTAGGGCTTTTGCTCTTGGGGTCGAGGCGGAGGTGTAGGGATGAACGACAAGGGGTTTGGTGGTTTGTTGAGCGAGATGTGCCTCATCGGAGGAGTGGCCCGACGTGGAAAGGATGACAGTGAACGGGCGGTAGCGTGGTCGAAATTGAGTGTGGTTGGGATGAAAATGAAGTAGAGGAGTTAGGGGACTTATCTAGGTAGTTGGCAGACGATGGGGAGTCAAGGTGGTGCTGATTATGGTATGGTCGACATCGGGGAAGAAAGTGCTCCGGCGAGTAGGAATCGGCGAGGAAGACGAAGGACGAGGTGTCGGTGGGTACAGAACGACACAGAAGAGAGTAAGGGAGATAAATGCATAGCCGGTATTTTGCGTGGATGAAGGATGGAGTCGATGGAGCTCGTCAGACATCGAGGAGCTTCAGCTGGATGTGGAGAGATGAAATTAAGGGGGAATCCAGTCAAATTCCAGCGTGAGAAGTTCGGCCTGATTTGGGGGTTCTTTTATAGAGCTATAGAGGGAGTTTTGGGCTTGGGAAGCAAGCTTTCCAAGCTTGGAAAGCTTCGTCAGAGATAGGAATTGCAAGATACCCTAATCTCTCATGCGATCGCATGAGAGATTGGGAAGGTTTTAGAGCTTGGGATTTGGCTCAAAAGGAAGGGAATTCCTTGACGAGCTTCCCTTTCAAATCTGAGAGGGATTCGTTAAGGAATCAAGGAGAACATGCCATTTTAAGGTCATTGGAGTTTGTAGGATTTGGATTCAAGGTGGCAGGGACCTTTTTGTGAAAATGATGACAAAGCTGGGGGGTTATCTGCAAGGTTTTTGAAAGTTAAGAGCACATTGAGAGGCAAAAGAATCAGACAGGACCAAATTGCAAACTAGGTTGAAACAATCTCAGATTGGGCCCAAATTTTGGCACAAACCTAATTTTGACCTAAGGAATCCAATGGTGAAGTTGTATTTTGGTTTTGACCAATTTTGTCAAGGTAATTTATGCAAAAACCTAAATTAGGGTAAATGTCAGTTCGAGACTCTATTTTGGGTCAAGATGGGTTCCAATGGTCAAATTGAAGGTACCAAACCCTATAGAATATTTTTATATAATTTTTAGAGGGTTTAGGTAAATTTTATCCTGACCAGAACCTCAGTTAATTAAGTGGGTCTATTTTTAGGGTTTCAGAAGTCATTTAATTCTCAAAACATGCGAAAACCCTTTTCTGTCTGTTCTAACCCACTTGTTAGACTTTTAAGACCATATGACCTTTATCTAACCCTTGAGAAAACCCGTGGTTGTTCTACATTCAAGATATGATGGCAAAATTGTAGAAATAACCCTGTATTCTTATTTTCTTCTCAAATCAATGTTTTGTGTCCTTAAGACCTTCTGATGGATATGTAGGAGCTTTTATTGACTTAATCAAATCAAATTGAGATAGTTATGGCTCATGATGGTGTTCCCATCATCATCCCTGATGGAGAATTTGAAAGTAAACCTGCAGTCCTTCATCTCATTAAGCATTTTCATGGCCCTCCTTGAGAAGACCTATTTAGCCATTTAGAGGAGCTCACGATCCTCGCCTAAACCACCAAATCTCAAAACATTTCGGAAGATTTATGGCTAATGCAACTTTCTCTGCTATCTCTTAAAGATAAGGCCACTTACTAGTTTAGGACTGTAGGAAAACCAATTACTACCTGAACACAATTAAAAAGTGCATTTCTAAAAAAATATTTCCTAATTGGTCGAACTAATGCTTTACGTCATGCTATAACAACCTTCTAATAAAAATCCGGCGAGCCTATGCATGAAGCATGGGAAAGATTTTAGGACTTATTAAGAAGCTACCCCCACCATGAGGTGCCACTTTGGCAACTCATGCAAATATTCTACCATGGTCTTGATGACCAATTGAGGCAGTTTGTTGATGCCTCATGTAGGGGCAACTTTTTAAATAAAGATGCAGAAAGCACCTACGAACTTTTCGACAAAATGAGCGAAAATTCTTTCAATCACTCGTCCATGGACACCTTTGGCAGAAATTCCAATTCCCGTGTAGGTGTCCATGAAGTAGGCACACAACAATAATCTCTCTCTGTTACACAAAACGACTTGCAACTTTTTGCACAAAGACTTGACCAGAGGCAAATCAATCAAAAGAAAATGGAAGAGAAATTTAATGCACGATCACAAAACTCATTACTGACCACCCTTAACTCTCACCTTTCTAACTTTGACACCAACCCGACTCTCCTCCGCTGGGAAAATATGCAACAAATCAATATAAGCAGAATTCAAAATCTTGACTTTACACCTGGATTTGTTGGGACTTCTGATAATTCTTCCATATATGTCCTAGTAAAAGAAAATATTCCTATCCTCCAGGATAGTTTTAGAAATAATTCTTCCAACTTTTATAATCCTACTTGGAGGAATAACCCTAATTTTTCCTAGGGGAATACTAATCAAATTCCACATTTTCAAAATCAAACAGGGAATTTTGGCAAAAACCAACCTTTGTAGGCTGATATTAATAATCAATTAATGAAAACCCTGCAAGGAATGAAACAGCAAATGAACGATGTTACCTATGCCATTTCTAATTTACAAAATCAAATCGTGGTAATGCCCAATCAAAGGCCAATGGGAAATTTGCCCTCCCAACCTATCTGAAACCCTAAAAATCAATTGAATCAATTTCAAAGTTGAAATAATCAAGGTCAACAACCAATAAATCCCACACCTCAATTTCCACCCGATTTTCAAAACCCGCAACAAAATCAATGTTTTCCATAGCGAAATAACCACACTGCCAATACAGTAACATTAAGAAGTAGAAAAACTACACATAATGTGGAACCCTCACAAGAAAATAAATCGAATCAAGAGCAAATATTTCCCACCTCCATTCACTCTCAGAAAAATGAAGCCAGCACAAACATGACACCATACCCACAGGCATTGAACTCTAAGAAGAAGAAACCCAGAAAAACTGAGCCAACTAAAGAACAATTGCATGAAATATTTGGGAAAGTTGAGGCTAACATCACCCTCCTAGATGCCATCCATGCCTATAATCACTTTTTGAAAGAAATACATACTCTAAAGCGGCAGGCCAAGAATCTAGGACGGGTGATCCTTTCTGAGATAGTGAGCTCAACTATACAAAGCAAGCTACCTCACACAAAAAAATACCTGGGCGCATCACTCATTTCGGTTGTCATAAATGACACCACCTTTTATCGTGCCCCTCTCGACTTAGGTGCCTCTATTTATCTCATCCCTCAGGCTTATACGAGGAATTTCGATTCGGTGAATTAAAACCTATTAAGGTTCAATTTCAATTGGTAGACTGATCTACCATTCAACCACGGAGAATTGTCGAGGATATTATTTTCAAGGTCCGAAATTATCAATTTGCAGTTGATTTTCTAGTCCTTGACATAGAGGTGCCCGAGGCTCTCACAAATGCCCCTGTCATCCTTGCAAGACCTTTTCTGGTTACCACAAAAGCTAATATCAATTGTCATTCTGGAAAAATGGATATAAGTTGCGGTAACCAGATTATCTCATTAGATTTTTCCAAGCTTCTAGGAAGTCCATTGATCATGAATTTTTTGAGGATGTTAATAATAAAATGGAAGCAGTAATTGGGAAATCTATGTTGATCAATTAATACTCTGCTTTTGCCACTATTGATCCATATTTTATTGATTCATATTCTGAATATGATTATGCAGTCAAAGACACTTCAGATTAATTAGGGTTTGACCTTCATTCTTCAATTCTTCCTAATTTTCCACCCAACCCATCCACACTAACTTCACCCACCCTTCATCACACTGACTTCTGTCCCCCTCTCTTTCCATCGGACCTACTACCCAATCCACCCGAGTTTGAATTTTATCATGAACTCAAACCATGGCCAGACTTTGGTCATTCTTTCATTTTTCCATCTCAATTTGATCCCTATATTTTTACCAATCATCTTTTAGGGGATCATGAGGATGACCTATTTCTTGAGCACATTCAAGTGTCAAATTATTTACATGATTATCCGTCTTCCATGCATCACTTTACACTTGGTTAAATAGGCGTAAAAGATAGCACTGGATGGGAGGTAACCCATCATTTTTTCTGCTTTCCTTTTTCTTTTCTTTTCCCAGGTTTTGACCATCCTGAAATCGACTGGCTCTCACTAAGGTGATCTCTTAACCCTCCTAATGCATGAGGACATTGCATATCATAAGCATGCAAGGGTGTTTTCAAAATTTAACAATCGATTTAGTATTTTCAAAACCTAAAAATATGCAATTTTTCTTTCTAATGCTGATTGGGTAGCAATCATAGAACTTAAATGCCCTAAATTAAGTTAGAAGTTAGCATAATTGTAGTGTAATGCATTCATAAACAACATACAATGCATCTTTCCTGTTTATTTAGATATGCATGAAATAATGTTATAATGTACTGACTAGTGCATTATTTGGATTGTAGGCAATAAGAAGCTTAGAAGATGGCCTGAAGCTAGATTTGAAGCTGGAAAGAAGCCAGAGCTGTAGTAAAGCTGGAGCAAAAGTTTGGAATAAAGTTGTAAATAAGATAGTGTAGAAGAGGTATACTTCATTACTGGTGGAATTTTAATGCTTAGATTAAATTATGAAGAACATTAGGACATCCTTGCACTTATCGCTGGCATTAGGACAACCCTATCCTTAGCCACTAGGATAACCCTATCCATGTCCCTATCCCTAAGCCACCTTCTTATTTGGCTAAATTAGCTGAAAACCCAAAACATGGATAGTGTTATCCATGCCCTTATCCACATTATCCCAACTCTTACCCCCCTTCCAGGATACCCTTATCCTTAAACCTCAATTTCCCCACATCAACCAAAACCTGGATAACAGTATCCATATTCCCACTATCCACTATCCCTATACCCAACCCTCTTATCCCTAACCCAATTGCTACCTTAGAATCCCATTTAGATCCCTCGATATCCTAATTAGCTCAATTAGAGGTAATTGGGTCAGCCTTGTTCTAATTAGGTCCAGATGAACCTGATTAGGCTAACCCCAATCTAATTAGACTCAGACTAGTCTAATTGGACTCAGCCCCAAACCCAATTACTTAGCCTACATCCAATTGGGTGCATTCCTACTTGATTAGATGCACCTAAATCCAATTGGGTCTACCCAGGATCCAATTAATCCATCTCTACCAATTCAAGTCTACTTAGGCTCAGTAGAACCTAAATAGGGTTAGACCTGACTCTGATTGATTCAAATCAACTGAAGCAAGTCTAATTGGATCTACTTAGTCCAATTGGCTAACCCAAGACCTTCCTAAGAACCTAATTGGGTTCTCACTAAACCCAATTAAGCTTAGCTAAGTTTAATTGATCAACCATCTAGTAATAGATTACACTTAAACCTATTTTTAGACACCTAAATAGGACCAACCTAGACCTACTTAGAAGAGGACCAAGTGGTCCACTTGACCACCTACCCATGGCTACACTTAGACACAAATTCAGGCACACACACACACACACACCCACACACACACATTCAAGCACCATCTAGAGTCTTCTGTAGATGGTGCCACCTTTGGTTACCAAAAATGGCAACCAAGGGAGTCCACTCCTAGATCCACAAAATGTGGATCTAAGAAGACCACTTCCCTTCCCATCTTGATGCCAAGATGGGGGTTCTTCTAGAGAACTCCATAATTCTCTAGAGAGCCAAGCCAAGGGTCTATTTAAAGATCCCTTGGATGGCCACAAGCCACCCATCTAGCCACTTAACCGTTCACTTTAGCTCCATGAGCACCTCCATCCACGAGCACCATCACCATCAACACTCCCACCTCCATGCCCAAGGCTAAAGGAACTCTCCACCATCTCTCCAAGGGCCGCCCTACCCACCATTGGCCACCCCTCCTTATCCTTCCTACCACCTCAAGCTCCACAGGCCATTGGAGACCACTTCTAATGCCCTAAGTTCTCATAAATAAGTGTTCTTCATAGTTTAATTTCAGCATTGAATTAACTGCTTAATAGTGTAGTAATCTTTTGCCTGCAAGAAGCATGCATAATCTTTCTTAGATCCATGCATGCATCTATATTTTGTTAGCTAGAATTCTTGATTTAACCTTTCATGTACAAGCATGTCTCTAGAACCAATTGTAATGATGACCATTCTCGAGAAAATAAAATCAATGCTTTCATGATATCTGTTTCTCTATTAGTTGCTTGCTTTATATACCTATCATATTGCAACTAAAATGTTTGTCCCCGAATAGATAAATGAATTACCGATTGATATGTTTTCCGCTAGCCATCCTCGTATTGTCAAAATCATGCACACACCAACTCACATCTTCACATTCGTGATCTATTTGATGCACGCACACGTTTTTCGTGTAAGTAAAGCGACCAGTGAATCCTTAACTCGCACCTTAGAGATCAAGGTATAATTTTAAGCAAGCAAGGAAATCAAAATCAACTTCACTTTTCTAAATGCCTCCCTAGGATCGACTGAGACTCACATCTCGTTAACTTAATTTTTGTTGAGTCGTATTTCACAACTGTACTGCAACATGTTTTAAATCAAATACGCAATGTATGAACGCAACACATGCATCTCATTATAGAAAAATCATAAAACACTGAGGAAAATTTTGAAAATCAAGACTAAAGTTGAAAGATTCATTGTATGGTACAATGGGATTTATCTTTAACAAACTAGGGATTAGAATGCAAATCCAATGTTTCGAATCTTTGTGTCTATTTTTAGAATAGATCAAGTATCATTCTCTAAATTCCACTTGAATTCATGATGATTTAGGTGACTGGATCTCTTTTTGTGACCTGGAAATTACTTGGCTTAGTTTCGACCCAAAAACATGCATCTCCTGTAAAAATTCTTGTGTCAAAATTCACACATAGGCAACACCTTAAAACAAATTAGAAAAATTAGAAAAGTCCCTTGTTTAGTCTCAGTGAAATCAAAAGCAGATCATTGGTTTCAGTTTCCATCGTCGAGGAGGAAAAATGCCTCCTTTGAGGATGCGGAGTCAACATGTCACTGCCTTGACATTGACAGGTCGATTTTCACTTTCGAAAATTATGATTAAGATGATTTGTCATTGTATTTCTTGTTGGTGCTAGAGCACCACAATCGTTTATTTTGATGATAACAAAACACATGTCATTTAACATTTGCACTTGGAGTCTTAGATTTCAGGTTAATTGCAAATGGAGACATGGTTAGACGGAGTTCAAGCTTGCTTCCAGGATGGATTGGAGGAGCTTGATGGAGAACAGAGGAGCTTCGCGAGGAGCGATGGCTTGAAGAAAGAAGGAGATGAAGAATAGTATACGTTTCCTTTTCTTATACTCTATGTATTTTTCGTTTCTTTTGTTTCTCTTTATTTCGTTACTTAGATTCATGTTAAAGAGCCTCAAAGTACCCTAATAGTAGTCCTAGGAACATTGCACAACCCTAGGATACTTAGGTTTTCTATAGAGAACTTAGAAAAACAAAATAGTGTTCAAATAGCCTTTTCAATGTCTAATTTGAAAATCAGACGTCTGATAAATACTTTTAAGATGTCTAACTGTTGACTCAGACATCCGATTATGTCTAGGCTGGACTTAGTTAGTTCTATCTGATGAAATCAGACGTCCAGACCTTAGTCCAGACGTCTTAGAAGACGTCTAATGATTTTGCCAGACGTCCAATTAGTGGACCGTTGGCTGGCTTAGCAAACACTAAAGGAAATGACCGTTGGCTCGTATCAGACATCCGTAGACGATGCCAGATGTCTGATTTATGGCCGTTTTGCCTCGGCTGACCCAAAATCTCTTCTCAGAGATCTTATAGCCGTTGCACTCTCTTGGAAATCCATTCTTGCAGAAAAGTAGGTTTGCAGACATCCAAACTAAGTGCCAGATATCCTGTATGTCGTCTGATGACAATTCACTAGAACCCTGTTTCGATCTAATTCAAGTCAGGAGGGAAACCCGCCTATAATCAGACGTCTTAAACTGGTTTTCCAGACATCCGATGCCAGGATCAAACGTCTGATAATCCTATCACTGTAATGATTAATCCTTATTTCAGCCTGATTTTCTTGGAGCTTGCACCCAACAGTTATGGAAGCCTTCCAAAGAATTCCGAAGCCTTCCTAGAGCCTCTATAAAAAGAGGGGAGCCATTGCCACTCAAATATACACCTAGAAAACACCAAGACACACTTAGCAACATATTTCCACTCACTTGTGTCTAAAAGAAGTAGAAGATCATCTAGTTGAAGCTCTAGCTCTACAAGCACTCTTCACACCTAAGAGTTTCATCCTATTGCGCACCCGCTCTCTCGCCGACGATTACAAGAGCAAAGAAGTGCTACCGCATGGTTCACGCATCTGCGTCAAGCCGATGCACTTCCATCAAAGGGAAGTTTCCTAATTCCTATAGAAGCTTAGGTTAAGATTATCTTTGTGGCTCTATAGGATTGTTGTTATTTTGCATTGTTATTTGGTTGGGTATTCTATTTGCGAATTCTTATCTCCTTCGTAAGACAAAATCCTTCTCATGAAGAGAAGGGGTTTGAGGTACGCTACCCTCGCATTTGTAGCATAGCTATAATTGAGGTTGTACTACCCTTGTTTAAGTAGTATATTAGTGGATTTGACCAACTTGGTTGATCGGAAAATCCTAACTCGAGAGAGTTAGGTGGCAGTTTTCACCCAGTTTGGGTTTCCACCTAAAAATAATTGTGTACATTGTGCGATTGCTATTTCTATGATATTGTTTTGTATTTATATTCCACATTTTTACGTCACGCTAATCTCACCCCCTCCGAGTAAGTAGGAATCTAAAATTGGTATCAGAGTAGGTTCTTGTTGTTTCGACGTAACAACTACGCAAGAAGATCCGATGGAGAGAAGCGTCACCGCCACCAGAATCGTCGAGGGGCAATCCACTATTCGACCGCCTTTCTTCGATGGAAGCAACTATGGGTACTGGAAGTTATGGATGAAGATGTGGCTTCAAGCCACCGACTTCACATTATAGTAACGTTGTGAGACCCCATACGAAGTCCCGGAGAAACACGATAGAGGCTATTCGCAGCAGTAGACTCACGAGCTTTCCTTCAATGCGAAAGCTATGAATGCGTTATACTGTGCCCTTAGCCCGGAGGAATTCAACTGTATATCTCAGTGCACCACTACATACGAGGTATGGCACACTTTAGAAGTTACGCACAAAGGTACGACTAAGGTAAAGCCTTCAAAAATTAATTTACTTTCGCATGAATTTGAATCATATTTTATGAAGACTATCGAAACTTTAAGTGAGATGAACACTAGGTTCATTCTCATAGTAAACAATTTGAAAGCTTTAGGGAAGACCTTCATCGAGGGGGAGCTTCAAAGAAAGCTCCTCCATTCCCTTGGACCTGAATGGGAGCAGAAGGTCACCGCGATTGAAGAAGCAAACGAGGTGGAGCTCAATATGGAGGATCTCCTAGGCAATCTAATGGCCTACGAGATAAAACTGAATCAGAAGAAGGACACACTGGAATCAAGATCGAAGAGGAGCCTCGCATTTAGAGCTGCATCAGATTGCAAGGTAAATTTTGACGATGAAGACTTTAAGATTTTACTTAAGAAATTTTCTAAGTTTTGTAGGGAGTTAAAGAAAGAAAAGGAGAAGGAAAGCCCGAGACATTGCTACCATTGCAACGAGAAAGGGCATCTACGACCAGAGTGCCCTCTTCTCAAGAAGGAGAAGAAGAAGGAAAAGGAGAAGAAGTCTAAGAAGAAGGCGTTCCAAGCAACTTGGGATGGCTCGAGCTCAGAAGAAGAAGAAGAGCAGAACCCCGAGGAAGAAACCGCTTACTTTGGTTTCATGGCCAGAGGAAGTGATAGTGACAGCGAAAGCGGAAGCGACTCTGACAACGAGGTAAATTCCGATTTACAAAATGCATTTAATGAGCTTTTTGAAGTTAATAAATCACTTAAGATAGAAAATAAAAATATTAAAAAGAACCTTAGTTTTCTTAAAAATGAAAATGAAAGGCTAGAATCACAACTTAAGGATTTAGACGCTAGTCTAAAAAATGATGACTTAATCATTGAAAATACTAGATTGATTGAAGAAAATGCTAGTCTAAAGTTAGAAATTTCTGATTTAAAGACTAAGATAAATATTCTAGAAAAGGAAATCGCATGTCTTAAGGAAAAATCTAACAAATTAATCAACAAAGTAGAAGATTTGCATAGCCCTAAGATTGAGAAAGTATCTCCATCAAGGAGACCTGCTAATAGATCAGGATCCAAGCTCACTTGGATACCGAAGAAAGATTTGGAACCTTGTCTTGTAAGCTTCAAGGGTGACTACAACACAAAAGACAGGACCTACAAGCTAAAGGATGGTCAACTCGAATTGGGAGGACCAAGAAGTAGATCAAGGAAAGAATGAGAAGACCGCCGAGACGGTGAACAAACGATGGACCCGCCGCACGTCGACCGCCAGATTGGAGACCGGCATCAATGTCTAGGCCTCCAAGCTACGGATGGGAGCCTCATCTGATGTGGCATCCACCACCACCATTTGGGCCTTTTTATTGGCCATGGTAGGTGAGGTAAAACCCCTTTTACCCTATCTTTGTTTATCATTAGCATATAGATAGGGGGAGTTAAAAACAATGAGCTATTTATCAATTTTTATGGGGGAGATCTTGTTAAATTAGCTATATTTCCTTTAGTAAGGGGGAGAAAAATAATAGCTATCTTGTTGTTACAAAACGAGGGAGGATACTACCTTATTAAAAGAAATTCAACTCATAGGGGAGCATGTTTTAAGGGGGAGTTATAGGAAATTTAAAATCAATATAACCTTCTAATAATGTAAAAAAGGGGGAGGATTTTTTGCATTATTATTTATGATTTTGTCATCATCAAAAAGGGGGAGATTGTTGGTACTAGAGCACCGCGATCATTTATTTTGATGATAACAAAACACGTGTCATTTAACATTTGCACTTAGAGTCTTAGATTTCAGGTTAATTTCAAATGGAGATGTGGTTAGACAGAGTTCGAGCTCGCTTCCAAGACGGATTAGAGGAGCTTGACGGAGAACAGAGGAGCTTCACGAGAAGCGATGGCTTGAAAAAGGAAGGAGATGAAGAATAGGATACATTTCCTTTTCTTGTACTCTACGTATTTTTTATTTCTTTTGTTACTCTTTATTTCGTTACTTAGATTCATGTTAAAGAACCTCAAAGTACCCTAAGAGTAGTCCTAGGAACACCTGCACAACCATAGGATACTTAGGTTTTCTGTAGAGAACTTAGAAAACCAAAATAGGGTTCAAACAACATTTTCAAACGTCTAATATCAAAATCCGACGTCTGATAAATACTTTTAAGACGTCTAACTATTGACTCAGACGTCCGATTTTGTCTAGGCTAGACTTAGTTAGTTTTGTCTGATGAAATCAGACATCTAGACCTCAGTCCAGACGTCTTAGAAGATGTCGGATGATTTTGCTAGACATCCAATTAGTGGATCGTTGGCAGCCTTAGCTAACACTGAAGGAAATGACCGTTGGCTCTTATCAAACGTCCGTAGAGGACTCCAGATGTCTGATATATGACCGTTTTGCCTCGACCGACCCAAAATCTCCTCTCAGAGATCTTATAGCCGTTGCACACTCTTGGAAATCCATTCACATAGAAAAGTAGGTTTCCAGTCATACAGACTTAGTGCCAGAAGTTCTGCATGTCGTCTGATGACAATTCACTAGAACCCTGTTTCGATCTGATTCAAGTCAGGAGGGAAACCTACCTATAATCAGACATCTGATTTTGTTCCCAGACGTCCTAAACTGGTTTTCCAAACATCCGATGCCAGGATTAGACGTCTGATAACCCTGTCAGTGTAATGATTAATGCTAATTTCAGCCTAATTTTCTTGGAGCCTGCACCCAATAGCTACGGAAGCCTTCCAAAGCCTTCCTAGAGCCTCTATAAATAGAGGGGAGCCTTTTCCACTCAAATATACACCTAGAAAACACCAAGACACACTTAGCAACATATTTCCACACACTTGTGTCTAAAAGAAGTAGAAGATCATCTAGTTGAGGCTCTAGCTCTACAAGCACTCTTCACACCTAAGTGCTTCATCATGTTGCACACTCGCTCTCCCACCGACGATTACAAGAGCAAAGAAGCGCT
Source organism: Thalassia testudinum (assembly GCA_037157565.1). Lineage (NCBI taxonomy): Eukaryota > Viridiplantae > Streptophyta > Magnoliopsida > Alismatales > Hydrocharitaceae > Thalassia > Thalassia testudinum. The sequence goes on along the minus strand of JAZHRO010000056.1, from coordinate 84,180,174 downwards.
GCCGCATGGTTCACGCATCCGCGTCAAGCCGACGCACTTCCATCAAAGGGAAGTTTCCTAATTCCTATAGAAGCTTAGGCTAAGATTATCTTTGTGGCTCTATAGGATTGTTGTTATTTTACTTTGTTATTTGGTTGGGTATTCGCTTTGCAAATTCCCATCTCCTTCATAAGACAAAATCCTTCTCGTGAAAAGAAGGGGTTTGAGGTACACTACCCTCGCATTTGTAGCGTGGTTGTAATTGAGGTCGTACTACCCTTGTTTAAGTAGTACGTTAGTGGATTTGATCAACTTGGTTGATCGAAAATTCTAACACGAGAGAGTTAGGTGGTGGTTTTCACCCAGTTTGGATGTTCACCTAAAAATAATTGTGTACATTATGCGATTGCTATTTCTGTGAGATTGTTCTGTATTTATATTCCACATTTTTACGTCACACTGATCTCACCCACTCCAAGTAAGTAGGAATCTACAATTGGTATCAGAGCAGGTTCTTGTTGTTTCGACATAATGACCATGCAAGAAGATCCGATGGAGGGAAGCGTCACCGCCACCAGAATTGTCGAGGGGTAGTCCACCATCCGATCGCCTTTCTTCGATGGAAGCAACTATGGGTACTGGAAGTTATGGATGAACATGTGGCTTTAGCCACCGACTTCGCGTTATGGGAACATTGTGAGACCCCATACGAAGTCCCAGAGAAACTCGATGGAGGCTATTCGCAGCAGCAGATTTGCGAGCTTCCCTCAATGCGAAAGCTATGAATGCGATATACTATGACCTTAGCCTGGAGGAATTCAACCGTATATCTCAGTGCGCCACTGAATACGAGGTATGGCACACTTTAGAAGTTACACACGAAGGAACGACTAAGGTAAAGTCTTCTAAACTTAATTTACTTTCGCAAGAATTTGAATCATTTTGTATGAAGACTAACGAAACTTTAAGTGAGATGAACACTATGTTCACTCTCACAGTAAACAATTTGAAAGCTTTTGGGAAGACCTTCATCGAGGGGGAGCTTCAAGGAAAGCTACTTCATTCCCTTGGACCAGAATGGGAGCAGATGGTCACCGCAATTGAAGAAGCAAACGAGATGGAGGAGCTCAATATGGAGGATCTCCTAGGCAATCTAATGGCCTACGAAACAAAGCTGAATCAGAAGGACACACCGGAACCAAGATCGAAGAAGACCCTGACATTCAGAGCCACGTCAGATAGCGAGGTAAATTCTGACGTTGAAGACTTTAAGATTTTACTTAAGAAATTTTATAAGTTCAATAGGGAGTCAAAGAAAGAAAGGAAGGAGAAGAAGGAAAGCCCGAGATGTTGCAACCACTGCAACGAGAAAGGGCATCAATGACCAGAGTGCCCTCTTCTCAAGAAGGAGAACAAGGAAAAGGAGAAGTCTAAGAAGAAGACATTCCAAGCAACTTGGGATGACTCGAGCTCAGAAGAAGAAGTACAGAACCCCGAGGAAGAAACTACTTGCTTTGGATTCATGGCCAAAGGAAGTGATAGCGACAGCGAAAGCGGAAGCGACTCCAACAACGAGGTAAATTCTGATTTACAAAATGCATTTAATGAGCTTTTTGAAGTTAGTAAATCACTTAAGATAGAAAATAAAAATATTAAAAAGAACCGTAGTTTTCTTAAAAATGAAAATGAAAGGTTAGAAAAATAACTTAAGGATTTAGAAGCTAGTCTAAAAAATGTTGACTTAATCAATGAAAATACTAGATTGAATAAAGAAAATGCTAGTCTAAAGTTAGAAATTTCTGATTTAAAGACTAAGATAAATAATATAGAAAAAGAAATCGCATGTCTTAAGGAAAAATCTAACAAATTAATCAAAAAAGTAGAAGATTTACATAGTCCTAAGATTGAGAAAGGATCTCCGTCAAGGAGACCGACTAACAGATCCGGATCCAAGCTCACTTGGATACCGAAGAAAGATTTGGAATTTTATTTTGTAAGTTTCTAGGGTGACTACAGCAGAAAAGACTGGACCTACAAGCTCAAGGATGGTCAACTCGAATTGGGAGGACCAAGAAGCAGATCAAGGAGGAGAATGAGAAGACCGCCGAGACGGCGAACAAACGATGGACCCACCGCACGTCGACAGCCAGACTGGAGACTGGCATCGATGCCCAGGCCTCCAAGCTATAGATGGGAGCCCCATCCGATGTGGCATCCACCACCACCATTTGGGCCATTTTTTTCGCCATGGTAGGTGAGGTAAAACCCTTTTTACCCTATCTTTGATTATCATTAGCATATAAATAGGGGGAGTTAAAAACTATGAGCTATTTGTCAATCTTTAAGGGGGAGATCTAGTTAAATTAGCTATATTTCCTTTAGTAAGGGGGACAAAAATAATAGCTACCTTATTGTTACAAAATGGTGGAGGATACTATTCTTGTTAAAAGAAATTCAACTCATAGAAGAGCATGTTTTAAGGGGGAGTTGTACGAAATTTAAAATCAATATAACCATTTTGATAATGTCAAAAAGGGGAGGATTTTTTGCATTATTATTTATGATTTTGCCATCATCAAAAACAGGGAGATTGTTGGTGCTAGAGCATCGTGATCGGTTATTTTGATGATAATAAAATACCTGTTATTTAACATTTGCACTTGGAGTCTTAGACTTTAGGTTAATTGCAAATGGAGATGTGGTTAGACGGAGTTCGAGCTCGCTTCCAAGACAGATTGGAGGAGCTTGACGGAGAATAGAGGAGCTTTGCGAGGAGAGATGGCCTAAAGAATGAAGGAGATGAAGAATAGTATACATTTCCTTTTCTTGTACTCTATGTATTTTTTGTTTCTTTTGTTGCTCTTTATTTCGTTACTTAGATTCATGTTAAGGAGCCTCAAAGTACACTAACAGTAGTCCTAGGAACACTTGCACAACCCTAGGATACTTAGGTTTTCTGTAAAGAACTTAGAAAACCAAAATAGAGTTCAAATAGCCTTTTCAGAAGTCTAATCAGAAAATTAGACGTTTGATAAAAACTTTTTGGATGTCTGACTATTGACTCAGACGTCCGATTATGTCTAGGCTGGATTTAGTTAGTTTTGTCTGATGAAATCAGATATCTAGACCTTAGTCCAGATGTCTTAGAAGACGTCTGATGATATTGCCAGACGTCCAATTAGTGGACCGTTGGCTGCCTTAACAAAAACCAAAGGAAATGATCGTTGGCTCGTATCAGACGTCCGTAGAGGACACATGACGTCTGATATTTGACCGTTTTGCCTCAGCTGACCCAAAATCCCTTCTCAGAGATCTTATTGCCATTGCACTCTCATGGAAATCCATTCCCACAGAAAAGTAGGTTTCTAGACATCCAGACTTAGTGCCAGACGTCCTGTATGTCGTCTGATGACAATTCACTAGAACCCTGTTTCGATCTGATTCAAGTTAGGAAGGAAACCCGCCTATAATCAAACGCCTGACTTTGTTCCCAAACATCTTTAACTGGTTTTCCAGACGTCCGATGCCAAGATCAGACATCTGATAACCCTGTTAGTGTAATGATTAATCCTAATTTCAGCCTGATTTTCCTGGAGCTTGCACCCAACAGCTACGGAAGCCTTCCAAAGCTTTCCAACGCCTTCCTAGAGCCTCTATAAATAGAGGGGAGCCTTTGTCACTCAAATATACACCAGGAAAACACCAAGACACACTTAGCAACATATTTCCACACACTTGTGTATAAAAGAAGTAGAGGATCATCTAGTTGAAGCTCTAGCTCTACAAGCACTCTTCACATCTAAGAGCTTCATCCTGTTGCACACCTGCTCTCCCGCCGACATTTGCAAGAGCAACGAAGTGCTTCCGCATGGTTGACACATCTGCGTCAAGCCGACGCACTTCCATCAAAGGGAAGCTTCCTAATTTCTATAGAAGCTTATTTTAAGATTATCTTTGTGGCTCTATAGGATTGTTGTTATTTTACTTTGTTATTTGGTTGGGTATTCGCTTTGCGAATTCCCATCTCCTTCGTGAGACAAAATCCTTCACGTGCAGAGAAGGGGATTGAGGTACGCTACCCTCACTTTTGTAGCGTGGTTGTAATTGAGGATGTACTACCCTTGTTTAAGTAGTACGTTGGTGGATTTGATCAACTTGGTTGATCGGAAAATCCTAACTCGATAGGCTTAAGTGGCGGTTTTCACCCGGTTTGGGTTTCCGCCTAAAAATAATTGCGTACATTGTGCGATTGCTATTTCTATGAGATAGTTCTATATTTATATTCCTTCACGCTGATCTCACCCCCTTCCGAGTAAGTAGGAATCTACAATTGCTATCAGAGCAGGTTCTTGCTGTTTCGGTGTAACAACCAAGCAAGAAGATCCGAAGGAGGGAAGCGTCACCACCACCAGAATCGTCGAGGGGCAATACACCGTCCGATTGCCTTTCTTCGATGGAAGCAACTATGGGTACTGGAAGTTACAGATGAAGATGTGGCTTCAAGCCACCGACTTCACATTATGGGAACAATGTAAGACCCCATACGAAGTCCCGGAGAAACCCGATAGAGGCTATTCGCAGCAGCAGACTCGCGAGCTTTCCCTCAATGCAAAACCTTTGAATGCATTATATTGTGCCCTTAGCTCGGAGGAATTCAACTGTATATCTCAGTGCGCCACTGAATACGAGGTATGGCACACTTTAGAAGTTACACACGAAGGTACGACTAAGGTAAAGTCTTCTAAAATTAATTTACTTTCGCAAGAATTTGAATCATTTTGTATGAAGACTAACGAAACTTTAAGTGAGATGAACACTTGGTTCACACTCATAGTAAACAATTTGAAAGCTTTAGGGATGACCTTCATCAAGTGGGAGCTTCAAGGAAATCTACGCCGTTCCCTTGGACCAGAATGGGAGCAAAAGGTCACCGCGATTGAAGAAGCAAACGAGGTGGAGGAGCTCAATATGGAGGATCTCCTAGGAAATCTAAAGGCCTATGAGTCAAAGCTGAATTAGAAGAAGGACACACCGGAACCAAGATTGAAGAAGACCCTCTCATTCAGAGCCACGTCAGATAGCGAGGTAAGTTCCGACAATGAAGACTTTAAGATTTTACTTAAGAAATTTTCTAAGTTCTGTAGGGAGTCAAAGAAAGAAAAGAAGGAGAAGATGGAAAGCCCGAGACTTTGCTACCACTGCAACGAGAGAGGGCATCTATGACCAGAGAGCCCTCTTCTAAAGAAGGGGAAGAAGAAGGAAAAGGAGAAGTCTCAGAAGAAGGTGTTCCAAGCAACTTGGGACGTCTCGAGCTCAGAAGGAGAAGAGCAAAACCCTGAGGAAGAAACTACTTGCTTTGGTTTCATGGCTAGAGGAAGTGATAGCAACAGTGGAAGCGGAAGCGACTCCGACAATGAGGTAAATTCTGATTTAAAAAATGCATTTAATGAGCTTTTTGAAGTTAGTAAATCACTTAAGATAGAAAATACAAATATTAAAACGAACCTTAATTTTCTTAAAAATGAAAATGAAAGGTTAGAAAAATAACTTAAGGATTTAGAAGCTAGTCTCAAAAATGATGACTTAATCGATGAAAATACTAGATTGATTGAAGAAAATGTTAGTCTAAAGTTAAAAGTTTCTGATTTAAAGACTAAGTTAACTATTATAGAAAAACAAATCACATGTCTTAAGAAAAAATATAACAAATTAATCAACAAAGTAGAAGATTTGCATAGCCCTAAGATTGAGAAAGGATCTCCATCAAGGACACCTGCTAACAGATCCGGATCCAAGCTCACCTGGACACCGAAGAAAGATTTGGAATCTTATTTTGTAAGTTTCAAGGGTGACTACAACACAAAGGACTGGACCTACAAGCTAAAGGATGGTTAACTCGAATTGGGAGGACCAAGAAGCAGATCAAGGAAAAGAATGAGAAGACCGCTGAGATAGCGAACAAATGATGGACCCGCCGCACGTCAACCGCCAGACTGGAGACCGGCACTGATGCCCAAGCCTCCAAGCAACGGATGGGAGCCTCATCCGATGTGGCATCCACCACCACCATTTGGGCCATTTTATTGGCCATGGTAGGTGAGGTAAAACCCTTTTTACCCTATCTTTATTTATCATTAGCATATAGATAGCAAAATATGATGATGTAATGGTGTAATGTGTGTAATGTGTGAATGACAATGATAATAATGACACCGATGATCTACAATGTGTGTATAACACAATGGTTGTATGATGATGAATGATTATTGTTATGATCATGTCGTTGTAGTATAGGGTGTATAATATAACATTAAGAATGTCGTATAGTGGTGAGTATGGGTGAGTACCAGTCATTACAACCATTATTATCATTTGCTTATTTATCTAATTTTTACTGATTTTGTTCCAGGTCGTTCACTGGGAGGCAATTTATTGAATTTAATTCGGTCACTCTTTGATCTCAAAATTATCCTCTAATTTCAAAAAGAAACTTTACATCTTATTAAAGAATGAATGAATGTGTGTTTTATTTACCTAATTACTAAGAAATGCTTGCAAAAATACTAACTATGAACAAGCATCAAACAATCTATTATTATACTCTAAACTATGTATTTACAAGTTATCCTATTAGTACTAACATAATAGTATATAATACCTTAGGATGCAATGGTGTAGAGGCTTAACTTATCAGTTTGTTATTTATAGTAACATATACAGCAGTTTCAGGGATAGATATAAGCGTCGCTAAATCTCAGAAAACACTATATACAACCTAAAGAAGCAAACTGAGGTCTTTAGCGATGTTTATAGTGTCATTTTATTCTGTTAGTAATTATGTGGGTTTACTTATACGTATGTATATTACTTATTCTACTGTCTTTCTGTGCTTGTTATCTCTTGTGTTAACTTAACTCGTCTGTTCTTTTCTTCTGTGTTAACTCTTCTGTCTTAAGATACTTCAGAGGCTGCAGTGGGGAGGGGGTTAGGCTAATGTCATTAGTTTAAAACGTGTTAAATTTGCGGCTGCGCTTTTCGAGGGATACGCTGCACCCAGAGGGCGAGACCAGACCACTACTAAGCGCGCCCTAATCTCAAATTATGTGGCTTAGTTACGTATTTAGCTCAGCGTCAGGCCTCAGCCAAACGCCACATGCTCGCACGCTCGGGCCCCCGGCCCCCACACACATTCATCGCAAATCAGGCAGTACATGGCTAACGGGTAATCGGATCCAATGGAATAGGATTCTGTTTCGGGAGCCCGGCGCCGTGACGATTGGTGAAGCTGTATCATAATTAGCTTATATGTGGCTGCGCTTGACTTGCAGCACACGATGTGGTGCTATTCCAGCGCCACATCGTGCGCTGGAAATCAGGCGCAGCTGCATCTGGGCACGTTTTTGGCCCTCGATTTGGGGGCCATAAATTATTAAAAAAATAAAATAAAATATGGTAAATAAAATATTTACATAATACTACATAATTGATTAATTAATTTTGAATTTTAAATATGTTTACTATACAGATAAATTCGCTAAACTAGGCTGATTATACAGGTTGATTTAGGTGATTAAATAGTTAATTACTTATAAAATAATTAGTAAATGGTCTAATTGACCTTAAACAGTTTTAATTTACATACTTAAGTATTTAATACATATTTTTATTGTATTTTACGAATTTATTTATGTTTTATTTAGGCTAAAATAGCAATTCTGTGTAGTTTATAATTAAAACTAAGTTACAGTAAACTGTACTAGGTATAAATACACTTTAATTCGCTTAAATTACTTACTATATATATTATCCTAAGTTTATAGATTTATTTAATTTAATTATAGCTCTAAATTATTAATTTAGCTAAGTTACTCTATAATTTAGCTATTAAATATGTAAATAGGGATCTGTTTATATATATATACATTATTAAGTAGATACATACATAATAGTTTATTATATATACATATATTTACATAGATTACATATGTATATGGATTTATGTATAGGTTTTATACATATTTACAGTATAACTATGTATCTTACTTACATAATTAGGCTATATGTTATAGTTATAATACTATGGATAGGTATATTTACAGTTTTAAAATAAGTATGTACAATTAGGTTTTAGTAGGAAGTTAGGAAATGAGGGAAGAAGGGTTAATTAAGTTTTGATTTCAATTTAAACAGCAGCTAAGCTACTATCAGAGAAGATGGAGGGATGAGAAGGTGTGCTGTTCAGGGTGTTTTGTTTAGCATCAGCAGTGGCTTAAGCTACTGTCAAATGGGCTAACTGCTGCTGCAGTTAGTCCACTTGAAGAGAGGGATGTATTCACAGATAAGAGGGGAATTGTAGAGAAGAGGAGAATTTAGAGATGGAGGGAAATGTAGCTGCTAGATGCAGCATGTTGCTGTGTAACTGGGAGTAAGATAAAATTCAAATCAAACTAAAAATTGAAGAGATGATATCCAAATCTGAAAGGGGTTTAAATCTCATGTAAATTCAGCTCAAATACTCATTAGGAAAAACCTTATCAGAAGCATCCTTTCAGATCAAAACAACAAATGGCATTGAGTTAGCTCTTCCTAATGTTATAGACAGCATGAAGGAGAACTTAACTCAAGCAATTAAAACCAAAAAACATACAATCCCAGTTTCTTGAAACCTTAAGGAGTATGGAGAACTCCTTAGGTTAGAGAATCACCATACAGAAATGATCATCAACACAAATAGTGTATGGCAGTTCTGAAATAGCAAAAAGAGACTAAGAATGCATTAAGGAAATTTAATGGAAGCTGGCGAATGCATTCAAAACAAAGTATAAACAGAATCATGAAAGGCTCTTCTGATTGGTTCTCTGTCACCAGAGAACTTCTCAGAGTCCTTGCCCACAATGAAAACCAAAAATCCCTTCAATTTGTCAGATCTGTCAAAACATTTCAGAGAGTAAAAATCCTTTAAAATCCAAATCAAAAGTGCTTTGACAAACTGAGGCAATCCATTTAAAACAGAGGGGCTTTTGTGAAACAAATGGAGTGAGTGAGAAGCCCCAAATGGTGCTTGTGACGCCACTTTCAGATCTGAGGCAGTGCACCACCAGATCTGAAATTGGGTCAGGATGTATGGGTGATTGATGAAAAATTCGTCGTTAAAAGGAAAAACAAGAATCAGAATTTGGATGATGGAAAAACAAAACATGAAGAGGGAGATAAATTGAACAATGAACAGATGATTCTTCCCCTCTGATCTGGACTGATCAGAGGAGGTGAGGGAGGGGATCTAATACTAATTCTACTCCTAAGACTAATCTAACTACAGCTAACATTAAACACTAACAATTAAAACTAAATCTATTCTAAACTACTGCAAACTAAATCTGACATTACTTGTGCAGAATTAAAAACCTAAACTAAAAGGAAGAATGGGACCTATGGGTCCTTAGCCGGCGGCTAAGGAGGAAGAAAGGAGGAGGGTGACTCTAGCGGAGGGAAGAGTCTGCTAGTGAGACTCCAGGGTCTTCCTCAGGTGCTACGAGGTCCTTAGCGACGAGGAGGGTCGAGAGCAGGCGATGATTCCACAGCCGGTGGCTGTGAAATCAGGGGCTAGATGAGGAGGAGAGACTGGAGTGGACGAACTGATCACTAAGAGATGTAGGAGGGAGCGATCCTTTGCGCACGACACCACTGAGGTGCTTAAGTAGCAGCTCAGTGATTGGAATCACCGCAAGGGTGAGGTTAATCAAAATTAAGCCGGCGGTGAGGATGAGATGGGTAGAGTGCGCGGCGAGTCAAGAGAGAGATCTGACCGTCAGATGAGATCTGGGAAGAGAGGTGAACGCACGCACCGAATCGCGCGAAGGTTCCATTTGATTCCAGCCGCAGATCGAGATCAAAAGTGCGATGGACGGTCGAGAATGGCTGTGTTCTTCGCGTGCTACAGTGCGCGTGAAGAACACCGGCTTCTCTCTAAAATGAGGGAAAACTTGTAGGAAGACCCTTGAACGAAGGGGTAGAAGAATAGCGTGCAGGTCCAAAAGTGAAAAGAACTGTAACTGGAAGGGCCTTGCAGTCATACAGAAGGGTCCCTGCGGCTTGCAAAAAGGTCCAAGAAGGATTTTTGAAGGGTAGAAATGTAATGCATGAAGGACCTAATTGTAATATATTTATTTCTAAGCCTAAATGATGTCCAATTGCTTTCAAATTTTTACATGTGCTTAATTGAACATTTAAGACATTGATTTTACTTCTGATTTGTCTTTTAAAACTTGTTTATGTGTTCAATTGATGCATGGATCATCATTTGTTCTTTAGTTTTCAGAATATCTCATTTTTGTGACCTAATTAGGAGGTTTTAACACACATTAAAAGTTTTAGGTCTTTTCTTTAATTCCCACACTTAACCCTTTTTATATCTTAATTTGATATTGTTTTGCTTAGTGTCTAGCTTAATTTCGGCCTTTTAGCCATGATGAGTAGCCACTCATCAGGGACTTAAAAACTATGAGCTATTTGTCAATCTTTAATGGGGAGATCTTATTAAATTAGCTATATTTCCATTAGTAAGGGGGACAAAAATAGTAGCTATCCTGTCATTACAAAAATGGGGAGGATACTACTCTTGTTAAAAGAAATTCAAGTCATAGAAGTGCATGTTTTAAGGGGGAGTTATAGGAAATTTAAAATCAATATAACCTTTTTGATAATGTCAAAAAGGGGGAGGATTTTTTGCATTATTATTTATGACTTTGTCATCATCAAAAAGGGGGAGATTGTTGGGGCTAGAGCACTGCGATCGTTTATTTTGATGATAACAAAACATGTGTCATTTAACATTTGCACTTGGAGTCTTAGATTTCCAGTTAATTGCAAATGGAGACATGGTTAGACGAAGTTCGAGCTCGCTTCAAGGATGGATTGGAGGAGCTTGACAGAGAACAGAGGAGCTTCGCGAGGAGCGATGGCTTGAAGAAGGAGATGAAGAATAGGAGACATTTCCTTTTCTTGTACTCTATGTATTTTTCATTTCTTTTGTTGCTCTTTATTTCGTTACTTAGATTCATATTAAAGAGCCTAAAAGTACCTTAACAGTAGTCCTAGGAACACCTGCACAACCTAGGATACTTAGGTTTTCTATAGAGAACTTAGAAAACCAAAATAGGGTTCAAATAGTCTTTTTAGACGTCTAATCTGAAAATCAGACGTCTGATAAATACTTTTAAGACATCTGACTGTTGACTCAGACATCCGATTATGTCTAGGTTGGACTTAGTTCCATCTGACGAAATCAGACATCCTGACCTTAAACTAGACATTTAGAAGACATCTGATGATTTTGCCAGACGTCCAATTACTGGACCGTTGGCTACCTTAGCAAACACCAAAGGAAATGACCATTGGCTCATATCCGACGTCCGTAGAGGACACCTGACGTCTGATATTTGACCGTTTTGCCTCAGTTGACCCAAAATCTCTTCTCAGAGATCTTATAGCCATTGCACTCTCATGGAAATCCATTCCCATAGAAAAGTAGGTTTCCAGACATCCAGACTTAGTGCTAGACGTCCTGTATGTCATCTGATGATAATTCACTAGAACCCTGTTTCGATCTGATTCAAGTCAGGAAGGAAACCCACCTATAATCACACGTCTGACTTTGTTCCCAGACGTCTTAAATTGGTTTTCCAGACGTCCGATGCCAGGATCAGACATCTGATAACCCTGTCAATGTAGTGAATGATCCTGATTTCAACTAGATTTTCGTGAAGCTTGCACCCAACGGCTACGGAAGCCTTCCAAAGCCTTCCAAAGCCTTCCTAGAGCCTCTATAAATAGAGAGGAGCCTTTGCCACTCAAATATACACCTAGAAAACACCAAGACACACTTAGCAACATGTTTCCACTCACTTGTGCCTAAAAGAAGTAGAAGATCATCTAGTTGAAGCTCTAGCTCTACAAGCACTCTTCACACCTAAGAGCTTCATCCTATTGTGCACCTGCTCTCCTGCTGACGATTGCAAGAGCAATGAAGTGCTACTGCGTGGTTCAAGCATCCGCATCAAGCCAACGTACTTCCATCAAAGGGAAGTTTCCTAATTCCTATAGAAGCCTAGGTTAAGATTATCTTTGTGACTCCATAGGATTGTTGTTATTTTACTTTGTTATTTAGTTGGGTATTCGCTTTGAGAATTCCTGTCTCCTTCGTGAGACAAAATCCTTCTCGTGAAGAGAAGGGGATTGAGGTACGCTACCCTCACTTTTGTAGCATGGTTGTAATTGAGGATGTACTACCCTCATTTAAGTAGTACGTTGGTGGATTTGATCAACTTAGTTGATCGAAAAATCCTAACTTGGGAGGGTTAGGTGGTGGTTTTCACCCAGTTTGTGTTTCCATCTAAAAATAATTGTGTACATTGTGCGTTGCTATTTCTGTGAGATTGTTCAGTATTTATATTCCGTATTTTTACGTCATGCTGATCTCACCCCCTCCGAGTAAGTAGGAATCTGCAATTGGTATCAGAGTAGGTTCTTGTTGTTTCGGCGTAACAACTAAGCAAGAAGATCCGATTGAGGGAAGCGTCACCGCCACCAGAATCGTCGAGGGGCAGTCCACTATCCGACCGCCTTTCTTCGATGGAAGCAACTATGGGTACTGGAAGTTATGGATGAAGATGTGGCTTCAAGCCACCGACTTCGCGTTCTGGGAACGTTGTGAGACCCCATGCGAAGTCCCTGAGAAACTCGATAGAGGTTATTCGCAGTAGCAGACTCGCGAGCTTTCCCTCAATGAGAAAGCTATGAATGCATTATACTATGACCTTAGCCCAGAGGAATTCAACTGTATATCTCAGTGCGCCACTGCATACGAGGTATGGCACACTTTAGAAGTTACACACGAAGGTACGACTAAGGTAAAGTCTTCTAAAATTAATTTACTATCACAAGAATTTGAATGATTTTGTATGAAGACTAATGAAACTTTAAGTGAGATGAACACTACATTCACTCTCATAGTAAACAATTTAAAGCTTTATGGAAGACCTTCATCGAGGGGGAGCTTCAAGGAAAGCTACTCCGTGCCATTGGACCAGAATGGGAGTATAAGGTCACCGCGATTAAAGAAGCAAACTAGGCAGAGGAGCTCAGTATGGAGGATCTCCTAGGCAATCTAATGGTCTATGAGACAAAGTTGAATTAGAAGGACACACCGGAACCAAGATCGAAGAAGACCCTCGCATTCAGAGCCGCGTTAGATAGTGAGGTAAGTTCCGACGACGAAGACTTTAAGATTTTACTTAAGAAATTTTCTAACTTTTGTAGGGAGTGAAAGAAAGAACAGAAGGAGAAGGAAAGCCCAAGACGTTGCTACTATTGCAATAGGAAAGGGCATCTAAGATCAAAGTGCCCTCCTCTCAAGAAGGAGAAGAACGAAAAAAAGAAGTCTAAGAAGAAGGCGTTTGAAGCAACTTGGGACGACACGAGCTCAGAAGAAGAAGAAGAGTAGAACCCCGAGGAAGAAATGACTTGCTTTGGTTTCATGGCCAGAGGAAGTGATAGTGACAGCGAAAGCGAAAGCGGAAGCGACGCCTACAATAAGGTAAATTCCGATTTGCAGAATTTATTTAATGAGTTTTTTGAAGTTAGTAAATCACTTAAGATAGAAAATGAAAATATTAAAAAGAACCTTAGTTTTCTTAAAAATGAAAATGAAAGGTTAGAAAAAAAACTTAAAGATTTAGAAGCTAGTATCAAAAATGATGACTTAATCAATGAAAATACTAGATTGATTGAAGAAAATGCTAGTCTAAAGTTAGAAATTTCTGATTTAAAGACTAAGATAAATATTATAGGAAAAGAAATCGCATGTCTTAAGGAAAAATCTAACAAATTAATCAACAAAGTAGAAGATTTGCATAGCCTTAAGATTGAGAAAGGATCTCCGTCAAAGAGACCCGCTAACAGATCAGGATCCAAGCTTACTTGGATACTGAAGAAAGATTTGGAATCTTGTTTTGTAAGATTCAAGGGTGACTACAACACAAAAGATTGGACCTACAAGCTCAAGGATGGTCAACTCGAATTGGGAGGACAAAGAAGCAGATCAAGGAGGAGAACGAGAAGACCACCAAGATGGTGGACAAACAATGGACCCGCCGTACGTCGACCGTCGGACTGGAGACCGGCGCCGATGCCTAGGCATCTGGTCGTGCCGTGTTTCACGTGTTTAGAAATCTGGGTTACAAGTAACTTGTCGTCGTAGTTGCAAAACACGTCGATCAGATAAAATTTATACCGAAACTCCAAGGGAGTCCCGGGTCGAACACAGGGAGGAGACGTTTACTTTAATTGAAAATCGCGCTTCGATTTTATTTATTTTTTGTCATTTTTATCTTTTCTAATTTTTTTGGTTTTTAGCAGGCAAGAGATCAGGTTGATGAGTTCTAGCTAATCTACTTGCAAGAATATATATATGAGAGAGAAAGAGAGAGAGAGAGAAACGAACATCTATTTATCAAGAATTGTTTGTTACAACTATGAAAGCAGGAAAAATTTACACTATGAAAGCATAAAAAGATAGAATGAGGTGAGAGAAATCCCCCTCGATGGTTTCTCGGAGGACGACTCACTTTGACCTCGCCTGGAGGAAGGTGGTGAGGAGCGGGACGAAGGAGGGCAGAGCCGGAGGATAGAGGATGGGGTAGGACGACGTCGCGGTGAGGATCTTCTTCCCGAAGGGCGGTGAGAGGATGGCCACGGGATGCTCCACGAAGGGGGGTGGGAGGACGGAAAACTATTTGGTTTTACTCTAGAGGAGCATCCCGGGCTTGGGACAAGCTCTCGCTAGAGCCTTGGAGGTGGTGAGAGGAAGAAAGGAAGAGATGCTTTGGAATGGTGGTGGGTAGGTCCTTTTATAGTGGAGGAGGAAGAATAAATTTGCTTCTGGGTCATTACTGACGTCCATAAACGTCGCTGCAGCTATCGCTGAAGAACCGCCCTTTAAATCCACTCACTGGCGTGCGCTGACCATTAGTGACAGCTGCAAGCGTCACTAAAGGTGCATCGCTGGAGATCCGCGCCTGCCCCGCTGGCACTTGCCCCGCTGGCATGCTCCGCTGGCATGCATCACGTGCCTTGTGCTCCCCATACCTCGCATATGCACGTGCGGCATGGGTTGCGCTGCTACTGCATGCAGCGGCAGCTGTGCGCGTGCGCTGTTGCTACGCGCGGTGCACTGCGTGCGGCTGCGGCTGTGCGTAGGGCGCTACGCGCAGCTACGGCTGTGCACGCGCGCTACTGCCACTGGCCGACGTTGGGCAGCCTGGATGGCGCCACGCAGCGCCACCTAGGCCGTCCATTCTTCTTTCTTTTGTAAAGGGTGCCCCGGTGCTCCAATTGGGATGATTCCCATGCTGTCGGACTACGATCGTCGCTCCGGATCCTTCCGTATGGTCGGATTTTCCATTCGAAACCCGTATGGATGTTGCATTGCCCCCCTGACCGTTGATCTTCCTCAGGCTTCATGTCATGCTACGGGACTCCGATCTGGACGATTTCAGAGGCGTTAGACTCTGATCGTCATATTAATCAGATCCATATGGTCTGATCGTCCATCCAAGGCCCTGAAATAAATCATCTCTCCTGACCATAAAAAGAACCTAATTAACACAATATATACAACTACTCTAAATGCACAATGATGCATGTTATGCAATATTTATAACATGAAGTGCAAATCTAATCCTAGGAACATGCATGAATAGGCATTTTAACCTAGATAGATGTGTCTATATCATACCCCCATGCCTATCTTTTGCTAGTCCCTAGCAAAATTAAACTACATGCTATGTATAAAATCAAAATTAGGATTAGATCGCTTAGGCCTAAGTTGTTTACTAACAATAGAAAATTTCAACTAAGGTTCTAAACTACGAAAACTAAACAGTACCCAGGTGTCTGCCAAAATGCAGACCACCCAAGTCCTCGCCTTATTTGAAAAGGGAAGACACATTTTTTTATTTTTCTTTATTTTTTCTAATTTTTTTGTACTTTTGGAGTTTGAGAGTTCCAGGATAACTTTTTACGGCTACCCGATCCACCCAAGACTCGAAAAGGACTCTAAGCACTAAGCATCTTTGTGAAAAAGTGATAGACTCACAAAATGGCCGTTAAAATGGACTTCGGGTTTCTACGACCCTAGGTGACCTTGCCTAAAGGTTTATCTTTACGATCGGTAGCTTTCTCCCTACTTTTATTTCTAGGGTCAACACAAGGGTGAGTCCAGTGTATATCTCCCCAGTTTATTCTACTTCCCTGCTTCTTCCCTACGTGTTTTGGGAATTATTGTGCATTTATTTGTTCGTGAGCTGGGTTCTAGACAACCGGCTGATGAGCTGTTACCACCGACAACTGTCCAGCCATACTCGTGCAGTGAAGTGTGGTTTTATTTGTTTTTATTTTTTTCTTTTTCTTTCTTTCTTTCTTTTTCTTTTTTTTTTCTTCTTTTTTTTTCTTCTATTTTTTTTTTTATAAGTAGGTGGCTTCCCTGATCTAGACAACCGGCCGATGAGCTATTACCACTGACAACTTGCCAGCCATACCACCCAAGTCGGTCCATTAGCTACCCAATTTCCGTAAAAACCGTCGGAAAGTGAGTCAGTGCGAATAGTGTGTAGATGCTTAGCCTTAAAATCCCCACAAATCAGAGGGTGGGTTGATAAGTCGTATACTTATCATCCCAATTTATTTACCAACTTAAAATGAATTTTAATTGGCGAGGACTCGAGACTAAGTCCACATTCGAGTGGACACCCGGGCTAATTAAGCCCAAAGACCTAAAGAGTCTAAGTGTTTAGGTCCTCTTGTATCATTTCCTAGAGTTAATAACTTCTAAATGCCTAAGTTCTCTTTTCCTAATTTCTTTTTTTTTTTAATTTTCATTTTTTTTTAATTTTATAAGAAACTAAAAGAAATTCTACGGAGTTAACATAATGATTTCAGGAATTGATTATCCACCCCCCCAAGCCTAAATGATGCAATGTCCTCATTGTAAAAATAAAGACATGAAAAGGGTAGAGTAAATAGAACATCACCTGAGTGTCGTGAAAATCTAGTCAGCTCCATAGAGAGAATGGTGTATACACACATGCTAAGTTTAATGCCTTCAGCTAGGCATAGCATACATACAAAGGAGAGATTGATATTTCACAAGTGCGGTTCAAAATCAAAATCCAAATATTGATCCTGAAACCTGCCAGCAGAAGATGTCCACAGACGTGGATGAGATTATGGTGCAGACCCATGCCCCAGGGTCGAGTGGTTCTCAGGTTCTGGATGAAAATCACCTAGAACCGAAGGCTGTTGTGTTTGTGGGGCCGGGCCTGCAGTTTAGTGGTGTGCAACCCAAGACCAAAGTGTCGAACAACGGGTAAAGATGGTTCAATAGGTGTTGTTGTCCACTTAACATCTAGCTCAGAAAAATAATCAGTTATTTCAAGCTTGGGTTGCACGTGAAAGATATCGTAAGGGTCCTGATAGAAAGTAGGTGGTTTTAAGTCAATAGGTACCCTTAGATCCAAAATCAAACTTCCCTCGGAATTAGCCTCCCAAATCTTTATTTCAACAATTCTAACCTCCAACATCAAGGGCATAGGCTTCGGGACCTCTAGCATATTATTCACCCCATATGATTCGCCCAAGTCCAGAAATCGTGGCTGAATCAAGATTGACTTGGGCACAAAGATCTCAGAAGTCATCCCTTCAGGGTGCAGATGAGGACTGGGGTCACTGATTGAATCATCAAGATTCGGATCCTCCAAGTTAACCCCAACTAAATCCAAATCTTCAATAGTTGGGCTATCAACTGGTTTGTTAGATTCCTTAAGCCCATTTGTCTCACTAAAATCCTCTTCCTTAAGTTCAAGTGAGACTTCGCCAAAAGATTCTTCACCCTCAGAGTCAAAGAATTGATGATCCTCATTTATATATGTCTCAAAATCATATGTCATTTCATGGTCCATGAAGACATATTTTTCCTCGCTCCCTGGCTTGGGGATCTCGGGTGAATCAATCGGTTCATCCTCAAATGGTTGCTATAGCCCATCCTGGTCATCCTCAGTCTCAGAAAATGTATCCCCCCCGACAGGTGCCTGAGCGGGTTCAAACATTGGCTCTCCTGAAGGGAGTTCATCTTGAGAATCATCCCAAGATTTGACTAGTGCAACCACAAATTTCATCCTCAACCTTGACAATTTCCCAAGAAGGAACTCACCGAAGTCCCTATCCCTAACACTTTGGAGCAAATCCAATAAAGAACTATTAAGTTCATCAATCATTTTGGTCATAGGCTCCAGTGCTTCAGTGCATGGTGTTGGCTGAGCTTCTAAAGATTGTATAGTGTTCGTCAAATTAGCCAACACCCTATCCTGGATCTGGTTCACCTGAACCGACTGGTTCGGTTCAGGTTTGGGTGGGTTCAGGTTAAATCTAGGGGAGTCAAGATGTCGAGGTTCTCGGGTTCCTCCCTGGTAGTAGGTCATCATGGATTGTTCAAAGAAGGGTGATGACCTATTTTCAATGGAATACTGGGGAGGGTAGGTGTTATAATCATTATATCCTTCCTGATTGTAGATCTGGTTGGTTTGGTCATCAAAGGATGGAGATCCATAATCATTATAGCTTTGGGAAGGATAATAATCATAGTCTTGTTGTCCAGGGTTAGGCCCAGGACATTGAGGTCTGGATTCATATCCCTAATCAAAGTCATCCCGGCTAGTGGATGGATAATTATAAGTCAAGTTGGGATAGTAATCATCTTGGGGATAAGTGGTGGTTGGAGGATAGGATGTGAAATGTGTGTAGGATGTGGAAGTGTACATGTTGAAGTAAGGAGGGAAATCAGAAGAGAAAGGAGCCCTGCAATACAAAAATACAAGCATGTCCTTAGTTTAGGTAGCCTAAAGGTCTACAGACTCTCAGAATCCATCCTAAGATTATAGACGATTTACTTTACTTATGTCTAGGCAATCTAACCAGTTAGAAGGAGGGACTGGGGAGAAGGTTCTTCCTTTGGCTTGCACCTTCGGTTCCTAGTGTACCCCCCAGCCGTGGTCGTTTGACGCTACTCCCCTAGCTAGACATCAGATTAACTAGTATAAGTAGGTTAATCATGAATAATCTCAATCTGGATACTGATGAGTGAATGAGTCCTTAAGGCCAACGTCTAATTGATTTTAGTTAGGCTTGGGAAATTGGTGCTCTGGAATGTGATGGGCCCTTAATGGGTTGTGCCCTTAATGATTTGTTTGAGAATGTGTGAATGTGCACAACCAAGAGGTTTTCAAGCAAGATTATTAATGATGAGGTGAGTTTTAGGATTCGAATCTTACTTAATAGCTTTTAAGATTCAAATATTAGGTGTTTTCAACCAAGTTTTGTGAGGCAAACCAAGTTTTTTGTTGAAAGCACGTGTTCATGTATTTTCTTTTAGAAATCAAGAAAAATATGGAGTGCCTGGCTTGACCTAATTATTGAATCCTATGGGGTAGCTAGAAAATGAACCTCTTTTAGATTAGGTGGTGCAGCCCAAACAATTCACTCAATTGGCTCAAATGCACCATCGATTAAGGCACAAAAAAAAAATGGTTAACCTAATATGATTTCTACTCTTTTATGTGTTGAATTCATGTACCGGGTCCACAGGTCGGAAGCCCGGTTGAGTAGATGAAAAATCAAGTCCGATTATGTTCCTCAAATGTGGGTGTATAGAGTGTGTAAATTGATTTGTCCCACAGAAATATCTTTTTTTTTTATATATATATATAAGATGTGGGTGAGATGGGTGAAGGTGGCAAACAAGAGAAACAGAGTCTATCCTAGGGTTTATGCAAACACCTAAGTAGATTAAGTCTTGGTTATGATTGTGGCGAAATGAACTAGAGGGGGGGGAGTGGGGGGACACTTACAGAGTACTTTACCCGCACTTTACTCCAATCTACCACACTTGGATCTCCATGCTAGGGTACCAGCAAGACAGTAGATCAAAGACAAGTAGGGTTAGTGCTATGTAAATGCAAAGAAACGCAATAAACAATAAAGTAAATTCCGTTGCCTCCCCGGCAATGGCGCCAAAATGGTCGTGCCATGTTTCGTGTGTTTAGAAATCGGGGTTACAAGTAACCTGTCGTCGTAGTTTCAAAACACGTCGATCAGATAAAATTTATACCGAAACTCCAAGGGAGTCCCGGGTCGAACACAGGGAGGCAACGTTTACTTTAATTGAAAACCGCGCTTCGATTTTATTTGTTTTTTGTCATTTTTATCTTTTCTAATTTTTTTGGTTTTTAGCAGGCAAGAGATCAGGTTGATGAGTTCTAGCTAATCTACTTGCAAGAATATATATATGAGAGAGAAAGAGAGAGAGAGAAACAAACATCTATTTATCAAGAATTGTTTGTTATAACTATGAAAGCAGGAAAAATCTACACTATGAAAGCATAAAAAGATAGAATGAGGTGAGAGAAATCCCCCTCGACGGTTGCTCGGAGGACAACTCGCTTTGACGTCACCTGGAGGAAGGTGGTGAGGAGTGGGACGAAGGAGGGCGGAGCCGGAGGACAGAGGATGGGGTAGGACGACGTCACGA
The DNA here is from genome assembly GCA_037157565.1 of Thalassia testudinum. Lineage (NCBI taxonomy): Eukaryota > Viridiplantae > Streptophyta > Magnoliopsida > Alismatales > Hydrocharitaceae > Thalassia > Thalassia testudinum. The sequence goes on along the minus strand of JAZHRO010000056.1, from coordinate 84,159,557 downwards.
CGAGGCTCTTCTTCCCGAAGGGCGGTGAGAGGATGGCCACGGGATGCTCCATGAAGGGGGGTGGGAGGACGGAAAACTATTTGGTTTTACTCTAGAGGAGCATCCCGGGCTTGGGACAAGCTCTCTCTAGAGCCTTGGAGGTGGTGAGAGGAAGAAAGGAAGAGATGCTTTGGAATGGTGGTGGGTAGGTCCTTTTATAGTGGAGGAGGAAGAACAAATTCGCTTCTGGGTCATTACTGACGTCCATAAACGTCGCTGCAGCTGTCGCTGAAGATCCGCCCTTAAAATCCACTCGCTGGCATGCGCTGACCATTAGTGACAGCTGCAAGCGTCACTAAAGGTGCGTCACTGGAGATCTGCACCCGCCCTGCTGGCACTTGCCCCGCTGGCGCGCTCCGCTGGCGCGCATCACGTGCCTTGTGCTCCCCTCAGCTCGCGCACACGCGTGCGGCATGCGTTGCGCTGCTGCTGCGCGCAGCGGTAGCTGTGCGCGTGCGCTGTTGCTGCGTGCGGTGCACTACGTGCGGCTGCGGCTGTGCGCGGGGCGCTGCGCGCGGCTGCGGCTATGCGCGCGCGCTACTGCTGCTGGCCGACGTTGGGCGGCCTGGATGGCGCCACGTGGCGCCACCTAGGTCGTCCATTCTTCTTTCTTTTGTAAAGGGTGCCCCGATGCTCCAATCGGGATGATTCCCATGCTGTCGGACTGCGATCGTCGCTCCGGATCCATCCGTACGGTCGGATTTTCCATTAGAAACCCATATGGATGTCGCATTGCCCCCCTGACCGTTGATCTTCCTCGGGCTTCATGTGATGCTACGGGACTCCGATTTGGACGATTTCAGAGGCGTTAGACTCCGATCGTCGTGTTAATCAGATCCATATGGTCTGATCGTCCATCCAAGGCCCTAAAATAAATCATCTCCTCTCTTGACCATAAAAAGAACCTAATTAACTCAAAATATATACAACTACTCTAAATGCACAATGATGCATGTTATGCAATATTTATAACATGAAGTGCAAATCTAAGCCTAGGAACATGCATGAATAGGCATTTTAACCTAGATAGATGTGTCTATGTCAGCATCCAAGCTACGGATGGGAGCCCCATCCGATGTGGCATCCACCACCACCATTTGGGCCATTTTATTGGCCATGGTAGGCGAGGTAAAACCCTTTTTACCCTATCTTTGTTTATCATTCGCATATAGATAGGGGGAGTTGAAATCTATGAGAAATTTGTCAATCTTTAAGGGGGAGATCATGTTAAATTAGCTATATTTCCATTAGTAAGGGTGAGAAAAATAATAGGTATCTTGTTGTTACAAAAAGGGGGAGGATACTACTCTTGTTAAAAGAAATTCAACTCATAGATGAGCATGTTTTAAGGGGGAGTTATAGGAAATTTAAAATCAATATAACCTTTTCGATAATGTTAAAAAAGGGGAGGATTTTTTGCATTATTAATTATGGTTTTGTCATCATCAAAACGGGGGAGATTGTTGGTGCTAGAGCATCGCGATCGTTTATTTTGACGATAACAAAACACCTGTCTTTTAACATTTGCACTTGGAGTCTTAGATTTCAGGTTAATTGTAAATGGTGACGTGGTTAAACGAAGTTCGAGCTCACTTCCAGGATGGATTGGAGGAGCTTGACGGAGAATAGAGGAGCTTCGCGAGGAGCGATGCTTGAAGAATGAAGGAGATGAAGAATAGGATACATTTCCTGTTCTTGTACTCTATGTATTTTTCACTTCATTTGTTGCTCTTTATTTCGTTACTTAAATTCATGTTAAAGAGCCTCAAAGTACCCTAACAGTAGTCCTAGGAACACCTGCACAACCCTAGGATACTTAGGTTTTTGATGGTCGACCTGGATAGGTTGTTAATATGATATTTTTATCGTTGAAATGTGTATAGTGGTTAACCTAATTCAGACCTAACCATCTCTTTACAAAATTTTTAACCTAGCCTAATTGATTTTATCTTGTCACTTTTAAGCCCAGGGTCGAACTCAGGGAAGTGGGGTTCAAGTCGAGTTTCTACGTTTTCCTTAAAACGCGTCTCTTCCGTTCGTTTATTCTGTTTTTGGTATTTTTCTTATTTAGGTTTTTTTTTTTCTGGTAATCCTTGTTCTTGAGGCACACCCTCAAAATTGTGTCCTTGGCTTTTAGCCAAAACAGAGTTTCAAAACACGTCTTGCTACTTGCAAGATGGGGTACCTGCAAATCAAAGATTATCTTTTCACTTTTATACCTTTTTTTTTTAATCTTTTTACTAAGGAAGCTATCAGATAGAAAGTAAATATAGTAGCTATAGATATATATTTATATGTAGTATATATATAAAGGGGTGGGGGTGGAGGTGACGATGGAGTGTAGCACTATGTCGAGTCAGCCGACGTCTAGAGAGACGCAACCAACACGACTAGGTGCCGCGTGGAGTGTGGATGGAGGATGGATGATGTATGGGACCACGCTTTTTGTACACGCTGTATCGCAGAATATCAGCAACTGGTGCAAATATTCCCGCGATACAGCGTATAGTAAATAACGTGAAAATATATGTACATATGTATGTATATAAATGTATAAGTATATATGTATAGATATATATAGATAGATATATATATATATAGGTGTATATATATATATATATATATATATATATATATATGTATATATGTATATAGCTATGTATATATGTATATAAGTATATATATATAATACTATATAGATATATATATATATATGTATATAGGTATATATGTATCTAGATATATATGTATATATATATATGTGTATATGTATAAGTATATAGATATGTATATATATATATATGTATATGAGTATGTGTATATATATATATATATATATTATATATGTATATGTATATATATATTATATTATATGTATGTATACATAACTATATAGATATACTATGTATATATAAGTATATATATATAGATATATGTATATGTATATATATATATATATATATATATATATATATATATGTATGTATATAAGTTACTATTAGTGTGTGAGTGTGTGTGTCGGTGAATGGGTGTGTGTGTGTTGCTGTAAGTGAAAAAAAAAGAAAGAGAGAGAGAGAGAGAGATCGGCAGAGGGAGAGAATGCAGGAGAGAGCTGGCAGGAGAGGAGAGAACGGAGGCAGCCGCACTGCAGGAGGCGAGGGAGCACGTTTCAAGTCGTCTGCAGTCGAAGGCCGTCGTCTGATGGTCGTGGGCGCGTATTCGCGCAGAGGAGATGAGTCTGCGTCAACCTGCTGCGAGCGCGGAGGCTCGCGACAGCGCGCCCGGAGAAGGAGGCGGGGAGTCTGCAGGCACGCGCGGGCGCTTGCAGAGGTTGGTAGGGAGGCAGGAAGGCGCTTGGCCGGCCGCTGCTGAGGAGCGCAGCGACCGGTTGCGGGCGCAGAGGCGGGCGACAGAGCGAGGAAGCGGACGCGGGGAAGGCCTGCAGGCGCGCGCGGGCGCTTGCAGAGGTTGGTAGGGAGGCAGGAAGGCGCTTGGCCGGCCGCTGCTGAGGAGCGCAGCGACCGGTTGCGGGCGCAGAGGCGGGCGACAGAGCGAGGAAGCGGACGCGGGGAAGGCCTGCAGGCGCGTGCAGAGGGGCTGGGGCGCCTGCAGACGCTCGCGGAAGCTGCGGGGGCCGCTGCCGCTGCTGATGCTGCTGCCGCCGCTTAGCTGCTGCTGCTGCTTCCGCTTAGCTGCTGCTGCTGCTTCCGCTTAGCTGCTGCTGCTGCTGCTGCTGCTGCTTCAAGCTTCAGACCTTGAAGAGGCAGCCATGGCGGGAAGGGCAGGAACGGAAAACAAATGAAAACAGAGAGCCACCACGCCCACCGGCTCTTTGAAGAGCTGGGCGGTGATGGTCTCACTGTGGTAGTGTGCACCACAGTGAGCTCCTGCCCGTCGGGTTTCTCCTCGGAGGAGGACCGACGTATGGAGGGGAGAGGGAGGAGAGGAAGGTGGCGGCCTGCTGGTGGTGATTCTTTCTTGCTGCAGCCAGCCCGCAGCTGCGTATTGCAGCAATGTTCCCCCCTGGCTTCGTCGCGAGGAAGAGCTGCTGCTTTATAGAGGAGGAGAGCATGGCGGGGAGGCATGGCAGCAGCAGGGAGAGGCGTTGGAGAGTGGCTGCTGCAGGGAGAGGCGCGGGAAGTTGCAGCAGCGGGAAGGACGGCAGGGAGAGGCAGCGGAGAAGAGGTTGCAGCAGCGGGAGATGGGAGGAATGGCAGCCGCAGGGAATGGCTTGGGCAGGGAGAGGCGGGCGCGCGCGGGAAGTTGCAGCAGCGGGAAGGACCGCAGGACAGCAGGGAGAGGCGGGACTGCTGCATGCGGCTGCGGGAAGGCGCATGGCGGGGAGAGGTTGCGGAGAAGTTGCAGCCGCGGGAGAGAAAAAATAGAAATCAAGAGGAAATAAAAATAGAGAAGGGAATTTTTGCAAAGAGGCACTTGAGGAGAATGTAAATTATGAAGCCCTTTTATTCCAATCTTCCCTCCTCTTAATTAAATGCATGAATGCAAGTATTTTTACAGATGCGACTATAGGATTATAATATACATAGTTAATGCTAGAAAATAGCATAAGAAGGCGTCCCTATAGGCGTGTTTTGAGGTGCAAACATATACCCCCATGCCTATCTTTTGCTAGTCCCTAGCAAAACCGTATTTAGAAATGTTCTTAAGCTGAAGATTTTCTTCTGAGATGATATCGGTGTGTTTATTATCGGATATTGTGAGAACCAATTGTAGAGAAGATTACCAGTACTTTAAGTCTCACATGACATAGATCATCTCTCAACTAACCAGGACTCTTGATATTTAAACCTTAAGTACGATTTCCAGGACCCAGGAGGTTTTTGCCGTACTCGAGAGCTCAAGAGGCTATGGTTTGTGCATAGTGAAGGATCAAGACTGACCATATGAACATTAAGACTCAATCCCAGGGTTTCACGAATTTTTAAGTACAGGTTGGTCCCAGTTTCAGCTCATGTCTTCGAATTGACCCTTAAGATGATGACGGAAAACTCAACTCCCATTTTCGAAAAACAAATTATACCGACATTTATGAGATATACTGACTCTTTTGCAACATCTTTTTTTTTTTTTTTTTTTTTTTTTTTTTTTTGAAACATATGTCAGTATATCTCTTACAACACATTTTGAAAGAGCACACTTTTTTTTTTTTTTTTTTTTTTTTTTTTTTTTGGTGGGAGAGTTTCTTTTTGGTGGAAAGAGCCACTCCTAAACACAAGACTAAAGCTTGGGATAAAAAGTCTACCTGCACGCACAGGTAAGGACTCCACCTTTCCTAATGAACACTAGGGTTGGATCTTATGTTCACCTGATCTTTCCTGATATGTGTAGTGTGAACCAAGTTTACTTAAGCTCTCAAGAAAAAGCAAACCAACGAATCCTGTACTGTGTCTCAGGTACAAGAAACGTTCTTAGTTAGGAGAGATTTTGATCTATTTCGTCAATGCTTTAAGTGAATTAAGCCGAGCCTGAGCGAATCAAGCTTCTGTGGCCTGGAAATTCTTCAAAACAGAGGTTGAATATCCATAAACACTTATTGTATTTTTGTTTCAGCTTTTAGATCATTACTAAACACCATTTATTACTATATATATATATATATATTTTTTTTTTTTTTTTTTTTTTTTTCTTTTCTTGCATATTTATAAATAGGTGGTAATTGTCTGATACCATAAAATACCCGGATCCTATGGATGCCTATCCACCCCCCCATGCCAAACAATGCTATGTCCTCATATGCATGCAGGGAAAGGCAGAGGAAGATCGGGTAACAAGAGCTGAGGTTCAGGGTATAGATCAGGGTGGAAGGGTGGGTGGATGGTGGGTGGTGAAGAGAAAAGTGAAGTGATTGCGATAGAGGTGTGAAAAGTGATGGTGGATGGTGAGTGCTGTTAGGGTGCCTCCCAACAAGCGCTGAATTTAATGTCCCCAGCTGGACTCAGAATGAGGCAAAGAATTAGTTACCCTCCAGCAGGGCAACGGTTTCTCCAACGGGGGCAGGTTCATGAGTCAGATAGGGTTTCAAACGCTGCCCGTTGACCGTAAATTTACGCCCAGATTTGGGATCTTCGATTTCGACGGCCCCATTGGGGAATGGTCTTGAGACCAGAAAAGGACCAGTCCATTTGGACTTTAATTTCCCAGGAAAGAATTTGAGTCGGGCATTATAGAGCCAAACTTGCTGAGATGGCTCAAATTCCTTCCGCCGAACATGGCTGTCATGAAAAGCCTTAGTGCGCTGTTTAAAGGTTAGAGCAGAATCATAGGCTTCACGACGGAGCTCTTCCAGCTCTTGGAGTTGGAGTTTCCTTTCTCGTTCACACAAGTCTGGGTCGAGGTTACATTGGCGAACCGCCCAATAAGCGCGGTGCTCCAACTCCACAGGCAAATGACAAGGCTTCCCGTAAACGATTCTATATGGAGACATACCAAGGGGAGCCTTGAAGGCGGTCCGATACGCCCAAAGTGCGTCAGTCAGCTTGTCGGACCAATCCTTACGGTCAGGCCGAACCATTTTCTGGAGAATCTGCTTGATTTGCCGGTTCGACACTTCTGCCTGGCCGTTCGTCTGAGGATGATACGGGGATGCGATACGATGGTGGACTCCGTATCTCCTCAGAAGTGCCCGAAAAGAAGCATGGGTAAAGTGGCTTCCTCCATCCGAGATAATGGCCCGAGGGATCCCAAAACGCGCAAAGATATGGTCTTTGACGAATCGGGTGGAGATAACATGGTCAGCACGGCGCGCGGGAATAGCCTCGATCCATTTTGAAACATAGTCGACGGCCACGAGGATGAATTCGAAGCCGTTGGATGGAGGGAAGGGACCCATGAAGTCAATTCCCCAGATGTCGAAGATTTCCGCAGCTAGGATGTGTTGCAAGGGCATCATGTCACGACGTGCCATTGACCCTAAAGACTGGCACCTAGTGCAATGTTTGGCATAAGCGTGCGCATCCTGGTGAAGGGAGGGCCAAAAGAAACCGCACTGCAACACCTTGGCTGCAGTTTTCCTCCCAGAGAAATGGCCTCCACAGGCCTGATCGTGGTAGAAGGATAGCACACTGGGGAACTCACTGTCAGGAATACAGCGACGGATGATTTGATCAGCACCTATCCGAAAAAGAAGTGGATTATCCCAGAAATAATACTTTGCTTCTGCCATGAGACGCTCACGCTGGTTTTTAGGCCAGCCACGTGGAAGAGATCCAGAAGCAAGGTAATTGGCAATGTCGGCATACCACGGTCCACTTGCCGCATTTATTGCCAATAGGTGCTCATCAGGAAAAACTTCATTAATTGGCAGAGTAAGTCCAATATGGTCAGGGTCCAGTCTGGAAAGGTGATCAGCCACAACATTCTGGGCTCCGACCTTATCACGAATCTCAATGTCAAATTCCTGGAGCAGAAGGATCCAACGAATCAGTCTAGGCTTGGCATCCTTCTTGTGCATGAGATGGCGAATGGCCGCGTGATCAGTGAAAACAATAATGTGAGAGCCCAGAAGGTAAGAACGGAATTTTTCCAGCCCAAAGACGACTGCCAGTAGTTCCTTTTCAGTGGTAGTATAATTACGCTGGGCCTCGTCCAACGTCTTACTGGCGTAGTATACCACGAAGGGGTGTCTATCGCGTCTTTGTCCCAGGATGGCTCCGACTGCAAGGTCTGAAGCGTCACACATAAGTTCAAAGTTGAGGGACCAATCAGGCAGCTGGAGAACAGGGGCCTTGGTGACAGCATTACGCAGTTGCGTGAATGCTTGTATACAGTCAGGGCCCATGTCGAAGGGCACGTCGGTTGATAGGAGATGAGTTAAGGGTCGAGAAATTTTGGAGAAGTCTTTGATGAATCTCCTATAGAAACCGACGTGTCCCAAGAAGGAGCGGATTTGTTTGACAGAACCAGGCACAGGTAAATCAGCAATGATATCGAGCTTAGCTCTGTCAACCTTGATACCCCTATCGGAGATGATATGTCCAAGAACAATTCCTTCGTGCACCATAAAATGACTTTTTTCCCAGGAAAGCACGAGGTTTACATCAATACATCTCCTAAGGATGCGAGTCAGGTTGGCAAGACATTCGTCGAAAGATGGTCCAAAGACTGAAAAGTCATCCATGAAGACCTCAAGAAAGTCACCCACCATGTCATGAAATATCGCCAGCATGCATCTCTGGAAAGTTGCTGGCGCGTTACAAAGTCCGAACGGCATCCTTCTAAAGGTGAAGGTGCCGAAAGGGCAGGTAAAAGTGGTTTTCTCTTGGTCTCGGGGGTCTATTGCCACCTGGTTATATCCTGAGAATCCATCCAGGAAGCAGAAAAATTTATTTCCCGCTAACCGCTCCAGGATTTGGTCAATAAATGGTAGCGGGAAGTGATCTTTCTTGGTTGCAGCATTGAGTTTCCTATAATCCACACACACTCTCCAAGATGTAGGAGTGCGTGTAGGGATGGATTCGCCCCTGTCATTGACACGGATGGTGAGTCCTGCCTTTTTGGGCACAACGTGAATCGGACTCACCCAGGGGCTATCGCTGATCGGGTAGATTATACCCGCATCCAGCCACTTAATGATTTCATTCTTAACGACCTCCCGCATGTTAGGGTTGAGACGTCGCTGCATCTCGCGAGAAGGTCGAGCCTCCTCCTCCGTATATATACGATGAGTGCAGTAGGAGGGACTAATACCAGATAAGTCTGATAAAGACCATCCAATAGCTGCCTTGTGTTCTAGGAGGACCTTAGTTAGTTTGCACTCCTGCTCCATGGTTAATTTTGAACTGATGATTACAGGGAGCGTTTCATTTGGTCCCAGGAAAACATACTTGAGTGTATTAGGCAGCACTTTTAGCTCGGGAGTGGATGGGGAAGGATCTGGCATTTCTTGGGACGAGAGTGTCCCAGACGGGTAGGAGAACAAGTTAGGAGGAAGAAACTGGCCTTCAGATTGGCCAAGAAGAGGGGATTCTTGGATAGATGGATCCAAAAATGAATAGCCCCAGTGAGAAGTATATGGGCTCAAGGTCCCAGTGTGGATTTGTAAATCCGCCTGATTTGGCGGGGAAGAAAGGGCAATTCGGTCTTCATGAGTGTGGACTGACAGTGAGTAGCCCGGATATGACTCAGACCACGAGGTATGGGAAGCGGAGAAAACCTCGTCAGAAGTCTGGCCAGGAGAAGGTACTGGACAAGGGAGGGATTGGGGAACGTCACAGTATGCGTTGGTCAGGCAGTTATCAGTGTTTATAGGTAATCCGCAACAGTCCGAATAGGTCCCAATTAGTCCGATACACGCGCTGACGGCCATGTCCTCGTCAGACGTGTCATCCTCAATGCAATCGCAATCAAAGTTCTTGGCTGCCTTGAATATGTTAAGCTTGAGCTTCTCAGATCCAACGGCAATCTCAATACAGCCCGACTCGCAGTCGATGTGGGCGCGGGCTGTGGCCAAGAAAGGTCGACCGAGGATGATCGGACAATCAGAAAGTGAACTAGGAACTTCCATATCTAAAACAAGAAAGTCAACAGGAAAACAGAGACTGTTGACCCTAACCACCACGTCTTCCACCACACCCTTCGGGATTTTGACAGAACGATCTGCCAACTGTAACGTGACAGGGGTGGGTTTCAGATTTCCCAAGGAAAATTTTTTGAGCATGATGGTCGGTATGAGATTGATGGAAGATCCTAGATCAAGCAAGGCACGGTTAAAACTGCAGCCTTGGATGCTACAGGAAATCAGTGGTGTGCCCGGATCTTTCTGCTTCGGTGGTAAGTTTGATAGTATAGCACAACTCGCATGAGGCGAGAGAACCACCGGATTCTTAGTCTTCTTTGACTGTCGCCTGGGTGTTGTGTAGTCTTTGAAAAATCGAGCGACAGTAGGTATGTGGTCGATTGCCTCGAGCAGGGGTACCTTGATTTCTACATCCCTGAACAAATTACGTAGGTTGTCAAAGGCCTGCGTATTTTTCTTTTTGCCTTTTGGCTCCCTTAGTAGAGCCTCAGGGAATGGGACTGATTCTGGCACAAGTTTTGGTGCATCATCCTCTCGCGAATGCGGTATGCATTCCGAATGAGAGGGCGAAGAAGAAGATGGGCCAGGATCAGGTCGAGGCGGATCGACGGTCTGCTTACCGCTCCTCGTAGTGATAGCATTGGACGATGCGGGTCCAGTGGGATCATACGGTGGAGGAGGGTTTGCAATGGGGATATAAGAGTGTGGTGCTACAGCAGGATTAGCCTGAAATCCCGGTGGAATGTTCGGAGCTTGCAGAACTTGATTAACCTGTCCCTGAGAAGGTCGTACCTGTGGTTGAGAACCACGGGGCACGAAATTTCGCGGGTTTGGAACAGGTTGGGCGGGAAGAGTGCCCTGAGATCGAGTCGCCATGCGTAGTTGACTGATCTCGGCATTCTGCTGCGCCAATTGGTGCTGAAGAGAGGTCATGTTCTCTTCATGGCGCTTTGACATTTCCGTCATCATTCGCATCAATTTGTCAAGAGGGCTTGATGCGTGTTCAGTTTGTGGTACGCAAGGGCCTGATGGCGGATTTGCCATAGGATTAAACTGGACCCTTGGGATGACGGGTGCGGACGGTCGCATTGGTCCACCCGCGGGGTTTTGGCGCTGCGGGTTGTTGGACCATGCAAAGTTCGGGTGATTACGCCACCCTGGGTTATAAGTGGCAGAGAACGGGTTGTTCCCCAGGGCGCAAGCATCTTCTATGCCAGAAGACGCGTCCGCATGTAGATATGCGTCAGAGCACACGGAGGCTTGGTCCTCCGTGTCGAAATACTGGCTCGCAGAAGCCAGTTCCACATGACTTACCGAGTCGCTTGGCGCGACACTTGGTAAGGAAGGTCTAACGGGGTTTCTCGGGATAAGCCTGGTATTAGAAGAACTTGGATTGTGACGAAGTGGTGAAGAGGTGGTGTTTGCCATAGATCGGGCGGGGTTGGCCAGAAGCTCGTCCAGCTTCTTGTGCACGACGGAGACTTCATCCAGTTTTTGTGCAATAAGGCTTAGATCAGTGGATGAATGGGAGGATCCCGTGTCAACTTCGTGGACATTTCGGGGCTGGCTGGTACGATTAAAGGCGACAATGGAAGCATTGTTCATCGAGTTTTCACTCATATTTTCAAACAGCTCGAATGCTCCATTCTCGTCTTTATTCATAAAGTTCCCTCCGCAGGAAGCGTCTGCAATCTGCTTCAAAGTCTCATTTAGCCCATAGTAGAAAATCTGGGCTATATGCCACTTAGGCAGACCGTGATGCGGACACTTCCTGAGGAGGTCGTTATACCTCTCCCATGCCTCATGAAATTGTTCGCCGTTTTGTTGCGTAAATGAAGTGATAGCACGGCGAAGCGCATTGGTTCGCCCGATTGGGAAGAACTTCTTGAGAAATGCTGTTCGCATCTCTTCCCAAGAGTGGATGGTTCTCCCAAGGGTGCGTAACCATTGCGACGCTTTATCCCGTAATGAAAACGGGAACATCTTCATGAGGACTATAGATAACCCGACATTTCTTGGTTTAACGGTTTCAGCAAGTCGGGTTAGGTCTTCCAAGTGGAGAAATGGGTCTTCACTTGCAAGACCATGAAAGTGAAAATTGATTAGGCCAATTATGTTTGGTTTTAATTCAAAGTCGTCCCCGCCCATGGGAACCCGAATTTGTCCTATGGTCTCTGTAGCAGCGGGATTCTGATAAGAGCTAAGAGACCTAGGCTCCTCCCGTTCGGGAGGGTTCTGCATTTCCTCCAATGTTTCCCGAATGGCTTCGATTTGCTCATTATACATTTCCATTTGGGCTTGGAGGCGGGTTATGGGTTCTAAGGCTCCACCACCTGGTGGATTCTGAGGGCGGTTTCCTCCCTCGGGATTTGGGGGTGGGCGTGCAGCCATGTTTGTGGAGGAGGAGGACGATTCGACTTGTTTTCTAGATTTATCAGTCAATTCAAATAGTTCAGGGTTTTGTGACCTCCTCCCAAACATGCACTACCGCAGGAAGAATTGGGGAGATGAGAAGGGAAAAGGGATGAGAGAAATGACGCCGCAAAGGTACACTTGATTACAAATCAATACAGTCAAGTTCCTAACCTCTACAGTGTGCCCTTAGACCTAAAGATCTAAGTTACCTACTATCACGAACTACGGAACCGAATGCGAGCACCGCGGAACCACCGGGCCAGATTGAAAGGCCGTTTGCCCCAGTCTTAGACACCCGATAGCACGCGGGAACTCTCACCAGCACGTAGTCGCTACACACAGGTAGTTAGACCTCCAATCCTTAGTAAGGGTCAAGTTACTACCAGTTTTAATTAGAGGCTTAGGGTCAAGTGCTTTTGGAATGTGAAGGGCGTTGTTTACGGGTAATGCCCAAGTGATTGATTTTAAGAGTGTGTAAGAACAAGCATGCAACGGGGAAATCTCCCCGAATTGAAGTTTTTATTGGCGAATGGTTTTTTTAGTTCAGCCTTAAGTAGTATGAATTTTAGGGTTTTGCTGAATTACCAATTCAACCAATCTCCGGGTTTTATGCAAAAATACAGGTTTTCCTTCTAAAACCCAAGAAACCCTTCTTCAATTATCAGTTAGTTAATGCATGCTAAAATGCAATGGGCTACCCTAAATGGAGATTTCTATGTGTGGATGTGCGAATCAATTTTATACCAATGTAAAAGGGAGCCAAAGCACTTCAATTCAAGTGCTCCCAATCACCAGAAAAGATATCCACACACAAGGCTTCAACCAACAGATAAAGAAACTAAAACTGTTGGGGTTGAAGTATTCAGGATCGAATCACAGGCAAGTTTGAAAAGTCGTGGTGGGGTTGGAATCAACTCAATTCCAAATCTCCCCACCAAAAATGTGATCCTGAATTAAAGATAATTGAGGCAAAAGAGGGATACAAGCAATCTTTTTCTTTGCCTCAAAGAATACTTCCCATGGCGAAAAATCTAAGAATCAAGATTCTAGAATTTTCGCTATGCGAAGTAAGGCGGGAAATCCCGGGGCAGTGGGAGTGAAGACAACCAATCAATCAAGTGAATTTTAATCCACTTGCCCTCAAGAAATCCCAAGAAGTTTTTCTAATTTTTTAGTTTTTAAATTTTTTTTTATTTTTGTGGTGGCAAGTTAACACTAATTTGATGAGAAAAGAAAACCTACTTGTTCGGCAACGTGTGCGAAGCTCCAATGCGATGTCGGCGTCTTCACGCTCTCGTTCCCGCCTTGGATCTACTCACGTCCTCGACTTCGTTAGCCTTCTTCTCCTTCCACCAGGTTCACCTGCACACCAAAAACAATAATACCCGTGAAGAGAGAAGAGACAAATTTAAAGGAATTGGATAGAAACTTACTCGAAAGCGCACCTCCCCGGCAGCGGCGCCAGAAAAGCTATGATGGTCGACCTGGATAGGTTGTTAATATGATATTTTTATCGTTGAAATGTGTATAGTGGTTAACCTAATTCAGACCTAACCATCTCTTTACAAAATTTTTAACCTGGCCTAATTGATTTTATCTTGTCACTTTTAAGCCCAGGGTCGAACTCAGGGAAGTGGGGTTCAAGTCGAGTTTCTACGTTTTCCTTAAAACGCGTCTCTTCCGTTCGTTTATTCTGTTTTTGGTATTTTTCTTATTTAGGTTTTTTTTTTTCTGGTAATCCTTGTTCTTGAGGCACACCCTCAAAATTGTGTCCTTGGCTTTTAGCCAAAACAGAGTTTCAAAACACGTCTTGCTACTTGCAAGATGGGGTACCTGCAAATCAAAGATTATCTTTTCACTTTTATACCTTTTTTTTTTAATCTTTTTACTAAGGAAGCTATCAGATAGAAAGTAAATATAGTAGCTATAGATATATATTTATATGTAGTATATATATAAAGGGGTGGGGGTGGAGGTGACGATGGAGTGTAGCACTATGTCGAGTCAGCCGACGTCTAGAGAGACGCAACCAACACGACTAGGTGCCGCGTGGAGTGTGGATGGAGGATGGATGATGTATGGGACCACGCTTTTTGTACACGCTGTATCGCAGAATATCAGCAACTGGTGCAAATATTCCCGCGATACAGCGTATAGTAAATAACGTGAAAATATATGTACATATGTATGTATATAAATGTATAAGTATATATGTATAGATATATATAGATAGATATATATATATATAGGTGTATATATATATATATATATATATATATATATATATGTATATATGTATATAGCTATGTATATATGTATATAAGTATATATATATAATACTATATAGATATATATATATATATGTATATAGGTATATATGTATCTAGATATATATGTATATATATATATGTGTATATGTATAAGTATATAGATATGTATATATATATATATGTATATGAGTATGTGTATATATATATATATATATATTATATATGTATATGTATATATATATTATATTATATGTATGTATACATAACTATATAGATATACTATGTATATATAAGTATATATATATAGATATATGTATATGTATATATATATATATATATATATATATATATATATATATGTATGTATATAAGTTACTATTAGTGTGTGAGTGTGTGTGTCGGTGAATGGGTGTGTGTGTGTTGCTGTAAGTGAAAAAAAAAGAAAGAGAGAGAGAGAGAGAGATCGGCAGAGGGAGAGAATGCAGGAGAGAGCTGGCAGGAGAGGAGAGAACGGAGGCAGCCGCACTGCAGGAGGCGAGGGAGCACGTTTCAAGTCGTCTGCAGTCGAAGGCCGTCGTCTGATGGTCGTGGGCGCGTATTCGCGCAGAGGAGATGAGTCTGCGTCAACCTGCTGCGAGCGCGGAGGCTCGCGACAGCGCGCCCGGAGAAGGAGGCGGGGAGTCTGCAGGCACGCGCGGGCGCTTGCAGAGGTTGGTAGGGAGGCAGGAAGGCGCTTGGCCGGCCGCTGCTGAGGAGCGCAGCGACCGGTTGCGGGCGCAGAGGCGGGCGACAGAGCGAGGAAGCGGACGCGGGGAAGGCCTGCAGGCGCGCGCGGGCGCTTGCAGAGGTTGGTAGGGAGGCAGGAAGGCGCTTGGCCGGCCGCTGCTGAGGAGCGCAGCGACCGGTTGCGGGCGCAGAGGCGGGCGACAGAGCGAGGAAGCGGACGCGGGGAAGGCCTGCAGGCGCGTGCAGAGGGGCTGGGGCGCCTGCAGACGCTCGCGGAAGCTGCGGGGGCCGCTGCCGCTGCTGATGCTGCTGCCGCCGCTTAGCTGCTGCTGCTGCTTCCGCTTAGCTGCTGCTGCTGCTTCCGCTTAGCTGCTGCTGCTGCTGCTGCTGCTGCTTCAAGCTTCAGACCTTGAAGAGGCAGCCATGGCGGGAAGGGCAGGAACGGAAAACAAATGAAAACAGAGAGCCACCACGCCCACCGGCTCTTTGAAGAGCTGGGCGGTGATGGTCTCACTGTGGTAGTGTGCACCACAGTGAGCTCCTGCCCGTCGGGTTTCTCCTCGGAGGAGGACCGACGTATGGAGGGGAGAGGGAGGAGAGGAAGGTGGCGGCCTGCTGGTGGTGATTCTTTCTTGCTGCAGCCAGCCCGCAGCTGCGTATTGCAGCAATGTTCCCCCCTGGCTTCGTCGCGAGGAAGAGCTGCTGCTTTATAGAGGAGGAGAGCATGGCGGGGAGGCATGGCAGCAGCAGGGAGAGGCGTTGGAGAGTGGCTGCTGCAGGGAGAGGCGCGGGAAGTTGCAGCAGCGGGAAGGACGGCAGGGAGAGGCAGCGGAGAAGAGGTTGCAGCAGCGGGAGATGGGAGGAATGGCAGCCGCAGGGAATGGCTTGGGCAGGGAGAGGCGGGCGCGCGCGGGAAGTTGCAGCAGCGGGAAGGACCGCAGGACAGCAGGGAGAGGCGGGACTGCTGCATGCGGCTGCGGGAAGGCGCATGGCGGGGAGAGGTTGCGGAGAAGTTGAAGCCGCGGGAGAGAAAAAATAGAAATCAAGAGGAAATAAAAATAGAGAAGGGAATTTTTGCAAAGAGGCACTTGAGGAGAATGTAAATTATGAAGCCCTTTTATTCCAATCTTCCCTCCTCTTAATTAAATGCATGAATGCAAGTATTTTTACAGATGCGACTATAGGATTATAATATACATAGTTAATGCTAGAAAATAGCATAAGAAGGCGTCCCTATAGGCGTGTTTTGAGGTGCAAACAGTTTTCTATAGAGAACTTAGAAAACAAAAATAAGGTTCAAACAGCCTTTTCAGATGTCTAATAAGAAAATCAGACATTTGACAAATACTTTTAAGACGTCTGACTGTTGACTCAGACGTCCGATTATGTCTAGGCCGGAGTTAGTTAGTTCTGTCTGATGAAATCAGACGTCCAGACCTTAGTCCAGCGTCTTAGAAGACGTCTGATGATTTTGCCAGACGTCCAATGAGTGGACCGCTGGCCGCCTTAGCAAACTCTGAAGGAAATGACCGTTTGCTCATATCAGACGTCCGTAGAGGACACCAGACATCTGATATATGACCGTTTTGCCTCGACTGACACAAATCTCTTCTCAGAGATCTTATAACTGTTGCACTCTCTTGGAAATCCATTCCCACAGCAAAGTTGGTTTCCAGACGTCCAGACGTAGTGCCAGACGACCTGTATGTCGTCTGATGACAATTCACTAGAACCCTGTTTCAATCTGGTTCAAGTTAGGAAGGAAACCTGCTCATAATCAGATGTCTGACTTTGTTCCCAGACATCTTAAACTGGTTTTCCAGTCGTCCAATGCAAGGATCAGACATCTGATAACCCTATCAGTGTAATGACTAATCCTGATTTCGGCCTGATTTTCTTGGAGCTTCCACCCAACGGCTATGGAAGCCCTCCAAAGCCTTCCAAAGCCTTCTTGGAGCCTCTATAAATAGAGGGGAGCCCTTGCCACTCAAATATACACCTAGAAAACACCAAGACACACTTAGCAACATATTTCCACTCACTTGTGTCTAAGAGAAGTATAAGATCATCCAGTTGAAGCTCTATCTCTACAAGCACTCTTCACACCTAAGAGCTTCATCCTGTTGCACACCCGCTCTCCCGTTGACGATTACAAGAGCAACGAAGCGCTACCGCATGGTTCACACATCCGCATCAAGCCGACGCACTTCCATCAAAGGGAAGTTTCCTAATTCCTATAGAAGCTTAGGTTAAGATTATCTTTGTGGCTTGACGGAAAGCCATTTTCACGCATTTGAAAGTCGTCAAAAATTGTAGTACAGTCACGCAAAAACGTTCGTCAAAAATATTGTTTTGTAAAATAACGAGACTTGAGTCTCAGTCGTTCGTCGCTGGGAGGCGTGTTTCAGTTTTTGAAATCGATCTTAAAGTCGCTCTACTTAATATTCTGGTGCGCAATATATAAGCGGTTAAAGAACAGGCACTTAAATCACGCAAATAAAATAATCATTCAGCTCATGGTGATTTCAAACACATAAAGAGATATATATATATATAAATGCATTTTCATTCATTCATTAGGGGAGAGTTGTTTGCACAGGAAATCTAGAGGAAAGATTATACAAGAGTGCTTGAAATTAAACCTAGCTACCAGAAAACGATTGCATATAAGAATCGACAGGGGGATTTTGCATGCATCATTGGGGAAGAAGAGAAACTACTCTACTAAGCAGTAAACGAAAGCAATAAAACTTATGAAGAGCATGATCTAAAGCTAAAAGAGTAGAGGGCATTCAGGGGTGGTCCCTGATGGCCTTGGAGTGGTTGAGAAGAGAATGAGGGGCGGCCAATGTAGCTTAGGCTGACCCATGGAGAGAGGAAGGGTTGAACCAGCATCCCGGCATGGTGTCCTCCATGGTGGTGGTAGTTAGCTCGTGGAGGTCGAGTGAGTGGCTAAGTGGAGGTGGCGTGAATGGCACCAATGGAGAGTAATTGCCAAGGGAGTGAATGGGTGCCAATGGCCACCCAAGGGGCCTTTTTATAGACCTAAGGGAAGCTCTCTAGAGAATTATGGAATTCTCTAGAAGGCCTATGGTGGGAGCTCGTGGGAGAGTGAGAGAGAGAGGGTGGATGGTGGTTTTTAGATCGACCAAATGTGGATCTAAAAATTGAATGGCTCTTGGTTGCTATTTTTGGCAACCAAGTCAACCACACATGGTAGAGAGTTCTAGAGAACTCTAGGCTAGATATTTTTGTGTGGATGGTGTGTGTGGGTCAAAACTTAGGTGGCTAGGTTGATTAGGTTGGGTTCTAGTGGGTTTAGGTCAAGGTTGGTCTCAAATTAGGGTTATAAACCCTAATTCACTAGGGTAAAGTGTAATTAAACTTATTACAAGTTTAATTGGGTGTGTGGAAACTTAATTGAGAGTAAAACAACTCAATTATGTCAGGTCTAGGTCAATTGGACTCTCACTGAGTCCAATTGGACAGTGTGTGCTGAGATCAGGGCTCAATTGGACTCAATGAGTCCAATTGAATAGGCTGATGGAATTGACTATGACCCAAGTCAATTAGGTTTAGTGGGGACCTAATTAAGTCCTTAGGGAGGCCTAGAGGTGATGTACTATGGTTAGGGCACCTTAATTTAGGTTCCTATGGGGTTGGAATTGTGTTTAAGTACCTAGAGATCCAAGATGAAGGCTTAAATCTCAAAACAGGAATTGGAGAGCAGTATCAGACATCTAATTATAGAATCAGACGTCTTATACTCAAAAATCAGAAGTCCAGACTTGTTGTCTGGACGTCCAATCAAAGTCAGGAAGGATTTCGGGTTATGTTTTGGGTATTCAGCAGAAATTGGACGTCTGACAAAGTGTCTGGACGTTCAATAACACTGCAGAAGTGGGTTTGAAGTGTGCGGGAGTTGACTAAGGGTCCTGGACGTCTTAAAACTTATCTAGAGGTCCAGAGAAGGGTTGGAACTAGGGTTTTAGGGCTTCCTAGGGTGTTGTGACCTAATCTAAGGGTGGCTAAGGCTTGGGGAAGTCTCTAGGCTATCCTAGGGCTAGGATGGACCTACGCTCTTCACATTTTACTGCTTTATTTCTACTTAATAGAATAGAAAACCTTTAACCCCCTTAGATTGTTATTCCTACATCTAAACTAGGCCTTCTGCTCCAGCTCTGCTACAACTCCCGTTATTCCTGATCCAGCTCCTGATCAGCTTATTCCCTGCAATCGACATAATGCACTTAATCAGCACATTATAACATTATTTTATGCATAGCTAAAGAAAAGCGGTAAAGATGCAGATAAAGCGTATGCATGCATGAATAACCCTAACTTATGCTAAGTCCTAGCTTAATCTAGGACAATTAAGACCTATGATTGCTACGCAATCATACCCCCATGCCTAAATCTTGCTAGTCCCTAGCAATTGCAAGACTAAATTATTTACAGCAATGGTTCCTAAGGGACTGGTTATTTTATCAAGTGTTTGCATAGAGATTTTTCTCCTTTCTGTTTCCATCCTATGCTCTAGAAATCCAGACAATCGTGAAGGTGCAGCTATGTAGCTTTTGCAACGGATTCGAGTGAAAACTAATACACCTCTAATGCCTGTACTTGACCCCTAATAAAAATTCTAGCAGGATAGGCGGATTTCTTCCCTCGGGGTGTTCAAGATATTCTATGAATTTCACCCCGGCTTTGGGCTTAGGTAGAGAATCTTTGAGGGAAAGGATTATATATTTGGTGGCTCATTCTCACTTGGTGCTACATAGAGACTAGTACTACAGAATCCATATTCCCAAATTACTAAGTAACTTAACTTAGAGAAAGATGAGAAAAACTATGCTCCCTTTTGATTCCTTTGTATTCATTCTCTCTTTTTTTTTTCTTTTCTTTTTCTTAGAGCTCACAACCTCACCAGATTCACACATATGTTCTGTATTTGGTGGTCTCACTAGGCATTAATAATTTAATTGAGTTCTCGTAACCTTAACACTAAGTTGGGATTCCTCAGCCAGTATTTGGGCAGTCAAAAACACAAGAAAAATAGGTTAAGGCCATATTTGGTGGAGCTCAATTTTATTTGGTGGTATTGCCTCAATGAAAACTAAATATTCTCAAACTCTTTTTCTTCTTCATCAAAAAAATTTTTTTTTCTCCTTTTTCTTTTTTTCAATTTTTCTTCCTTTTCATCATTTTTTTTTTTTTTAGCAAAGCACAACTGGCATACATCCATGAATTTTATTAAGGAGGCATTATTGGGAATTGGTGGTACTCAAGAGACATTGGGTGGCTTATTTGGTGGAAGTGCCTACTCACGGCACCCGGAGAGACGGATAGGACGGCGTATTTCTGACCTTGACATCAATACCCTCCTTCAGCCGAGGATTTCGTAAAGAATGGTCATAACCATCCACATTAGCCCTAGTTTTATGAAAACTCGCTCTCCGCGTATTTGCCTCATTCGATGGCTCTCACAATTTTGCACAAAAATGTATATGCAGGAACCGAGAGCGAAAACTATGTCTAATCTCAGAGTATCATCACCTAATTATCTAGGATTCCAGATTCCTTGCTCTAATCTTAGAGCACCAGTATACTCTACTCTCTCACACTATTTGGTGGATTTTTGGAGGAAAATCTGCCTGACTTGCAAAACATTGTCCAAGGGTTCAGGAAAAGAAGCACAGCTTCTTCTTGACAGACTGAAGACGTTTATCAGCCTTCACCGTGAATCCATTGCAAATTCTACGTGTGTGAAAAGTTGTACTGGATTCCAGATTACAGGAATCAACTAAAGGGTAAAAATCCCTAATGCATTCTCTTAATAAAATAATCTTATTCATGAATGCAATATGTATATATGCTGTAAACATGTAACCTCGCATAATTTGTACTTCGTGAATTTCCCGTATCGAGTTACAATCAGCTTGACCCTAAATTTAGAACAAAAGGTGGGCAGGTGAGTCGGAAGTGGCTATTATGAACGATTTCTAGCTCCAATGAGAGAATTGGAGGTGGAGTCGGTTGTTCTTTTATTTAAGGTCCTAAAGTACGTTTTGCATGCAGCTCCGAGGTTTTCCTAAGTGTTGGCACAAAAAATTTTTTAGTTTTTCTATATCTACCCCCCCTTGCCTAAGTTCTTGCATGTCCTCATGCATGAATGTAAAAGAAAATAAATGCTGCAGGGAGAGAATGGGTAGAAATCACCTGTAATTGCTCCTGAAATTATATTTAGCACTGGCCAACCTGTTAATATACAATATAAAAGGGAAATATGCTAAAACAAAAATATGCTATGTATAAAAATGATGGTGGAATGTGGGGCGAATGGTATCTATATGTGCTGAGTTTAACGCCTCTAGCTGGGCGAAAGCTCAATGAGATGTATCAATTCTTGCATAGGAGCCAGTCAAAATTAAGAGAAAGATGTGCTCGTATGCTCCTAGAATCAGTGGTCCAGAGATGCGGAGCAGCTGATTGTGCACCCCTACTCCAAAAAGTCTAGCTATAAGAAAGTGTGGAGTGGTGGTGGAAAATAGAGGATAATCAGAGGGGGGATCATGATGTTGATTCAGCTGATTTATCATGTCCCACAATTCAGTAGGAAGTTGCTGAGGGAGTAGATCAACATGTATCTCAGAACCAGAATCTGAGTCATAGGGATCCTCATAATGATAATTGACATCAAAGACCATGCCATCTCCAGGCTCTGGGTCATATGGGGGTATCCATGAAAGTAGAAGATCCGTGGGGAGGTCACTGAAATCCTCCTCAGAAATTACTTCATCCTCATTAGTACCCATCTCTGATTCATCGGAGGCTGACTCTTTAGGCTCGGGGTTGAGCCATCTATTAGATTGACTAGGATGATAGGTGCGTCCCCAGCTCATTCTGCTCGAAGCTTTACCCTCATATGCATTGGGCTCCTCAGTAATTCCTACCTCAGGTAGCATATTTATTTCTTTGTTCGGATGTCAGGATCAGGGATAGGAACTGTCGTCTCAAAATCTCTAGCATCTGAATTAGGGACGTAGGTGAAAGAAGAAGAGTGCAGATCAAAAGATGTTGGCTCTAGTACAGGTTCACCTACAATGGGAAGTGGTCTAGATTGATCAGTAGTGTCACATGTAATGTCTGCCTTAGGACCATATCCTCAATTGGATCTACTTCCCCTGTCT
The DNA here is from genome assembly GCA_037157565.1 of Thalassia testudinum. Taxonomy (NCBI): domain Eukaryota; kingdom Viridiplantae; phylum Streptophyta; class Magnoliopsida; order Alismatales; family Hydrocharitaceae; genus Thalassia; species Thalassia testudinum. The sequence goes on along the minus strand of JAZHRO010000056.1, from coordinate 84,137,382 downwards.
CGATTGGGTCATCTGACCCAAAAGGTGTCTCCCAGGATTCAGGATAATCTGATTGCGGCTCAGTCCTGGAGATATCAGTCCTTTCCTCCTCAATTTCAGATGAACCCATTCAGCATACTTCCTGCTCCTGTCTCTTATCCATGCTAGATTCTTTTTCCCTTGAGTGATCTTTGGGCATCTGCTCCTGAGAATCTTCTGTGTGTTCTTTCGGCGTAGTTGTTTCAGATTCTTCGAGGTCTTCAATGCTATTTTCCACTTGATATCTCAAAAGCAATAGTTCTTGAGTTTCCCAATTTTGTCCAATTTGCCTTGTTATCTCTGCTGTTTCCTGAAGGAGCTCCATCACGGCTTGTTCATGCGGAATCCGGCTTTGTCTTTGGTTCGGCTCAACGATAGCCTGTATTTCGCATAGATAGGATGCGACCTTTTCCTTAGCGCTCGCTATAGCTCTCTATATTCTATAATGTGGCTGCATATGCACCGGTAGCTCTTCAGGGGTTCCAGGGGGTGAATTAGTTCTACCCATGTTCCATGGGTGAGAAGCAGGAGTATGAAATCCATATCCTGGGTTATAAGATGCAATCCTTTGAGGGACCGACTGGTATGGTTCATAATATCCAGGGTTAGGATATGGGTTAACCATTTCGGCAACCCAAGGAGAAGGATCAGGCGAAGCGAAAAGTCATCTTCGTGGCCTTGGGTTCTGATCCCAAGGTTGAGCTGATTCAGTGACCCGAGCTCTCAGATAAGCTCGTGGGTCCAGCTCTTTTGGATCCTGATTAGGTCCAGATCCAATGTTAGCCATTGCGGCTCAGCAGATAGAAGAAATGGGGCGAGAAGATGGTCTGGGCGAGGTGACTTGCCTCCTTGGGAGTGGCTCCCAAGGTCCAACCAAGTGTGGTCGAAGTGACCTCCTTCCGTGCATACACCACCCAACCCCTGGGTTGGTGTAGCCATGCAAGACAAGGCTAAGGCCTTGTCAATCAAATGGTCCTTATAGATCAGGTGAGCAGATTTTTCGTTAGGGATTTGAATTCCTGAAGATAAGTTCGTCATACAACCAACTGAAAGTGAATCCCGCCTGTCAAGCTAACCTAGCCAGTCTGGTTACGAGGGGACTAAGGGGAAGGTTCTTCCTTTGGCTTATGCCTCCGATTCCGTTGACCCCCGAGCCGCGGTCATTTGACACTATCCCGCAGACTTAGTCACCAGGTTTGGCAAGAGAGATTAAACTCATCCAGTAGTACGACAATGAACTCGGGTTGATTTCGTGTTTTAAAATTAGTTTTTAACCCATTTTCTTCAGTGGGATTTGTGGTGAGTGGCCCACAAGGTGACCAAGCTCACCAACTAACTAGACTTGATTAAGTCTAGGTTAGCCAAAAGTGTGGTCTCTATTTGTGACCCTAAAGGTTCAACCTAAGTTGCATGCACTTCTAGGGTTATTTTTCTCTATTTCAACAGACCACAAGAATAATGTTGATTCTCTGATAGTAATTGGAATCCAATTAATTTGAAATTTTGCGAGTAGATTCCTTTTTCAATTATTTTTTCATAGAATTTTTTTTTTGGAATTTTTACTATTTCAACAAAATTTTTAGGAAATTTTAAATATCAGGGGGTCAGATTTGGAACTTTGACCCCTAGACGGTTTTTTGCTTTGAAACAGTATCAAATGATCTTCAAAAATTCGGTAAAAATATTGAAAATAAATCCAATTAGATCAGCTATCAAACCCCACCATTTCTAGTCAAAACAGATTCGTGGATTGCTCGGAATCGCTTTTGGAACTTTGAAAATTTTTGAATCTGAGTCTATCTGACCCCCGTGCACTTCACAAATTTTTAAAAATTTTATGCCTGGAGTTTTTTCAAAGTAACGGTGGAATTTTAAATACGGTTTGAAAATGAAGGATTTTCCCGAATTTCAGAATTTTTCGCTAACGGATTTTTCGGCAATCGAATTTTTAATTGAGATTTGAAATCTGGCCGAAAATCATAAGGTGGTGGAAAAGCTTTTAAAGAGGTTTGAATTTGAAATTCAAGCCTTCCATCAAAAATGCTTCTTTTTTTATTTTTAATCTTTTGCACCCTATTTTTTCAAAAAGAATTTTTCAAAAGATTCAACGAAAATCTCTTTGTTTCTTTTCAAAACAACCTAGATTCGAAAGAAAACCTAATCAAGATTTTTTTTCAAATTTTTTTCTTTTTGATTTTTTTTCTTTCACAAAGAATTTTTCAAAGGAAATTGCAACAAGTAAATCTACTCCTACGGTTCAGAAAGAGAAACCTAATCTAAGATAGATGATGTGCACCTGATTTTTCCTCAACGTGCTCGGTGTGTGCGCAGATCCCATTTTTCTTCCGTGTTATCCTGCACATCAAAAAAAATGAAGTAGAGGCAGATTGTCAATGATAAGTAAAAGATCGAAATCAAGAAAAATGACGTTGCCACCCCAGCAACGGCGCCATTTGACAGAAAGCCATTTTCGCGCATTTGAAAGTCGTCAAAAATCGTAGTATAGTCGCGCAAAAACGCTCGTCAAAAATATTGTTTTGTAAAATAACGAGACTTGAGTCCCGGTTGTTCATCTCTGGGAGGCGTGTTTCTGTTTTTGAAATCGATCTTAAAGTCGCTCTACTTAATATTCTGGTGCGCAATATATAAGCGGTTAAAGAACAGGCACTTAAATCACGCAAATAAAATAATCATTCAGCTCATGGTGATTTCAAACACATAAAGAGAGATATATATATATATAAATGCATTTTCATTCATTCATTAGGGTAGAGTTGTTTGTACAGGAAATCTAGAGGAAAGCTTATACAAGAATGCTTGAAATTAAACCTAGCTACCAGAAAATGATTGCATACAAGAATCGACGGGGGGATTTTGCATGCATCATTGGGGAAGAAGAGAAACTACTCTACTAAGCAGTAAATGAAAGCAATAAAACTTATGAAGACCATGATCTAAAGCTAAAAGAGTAGAGGGCATTCAGGGGTGGTCCCTGATGGCCTTGGAGTGGTTGAGAAGAGAATGAGGGGCGGCCAATGTAGCTTATGCCGACCCATGGAGAGAGGAAGGGTTGATCCAGCATCCCGGCATGGTGTCCACCATGGTGGTGGTAGTTAGCTCGTGGAGGTGGAGTGAGTGGCTAAGTGGAGGTGGCGTGAATGGCACCAATGGAGAGTAATTGCAAGGGAGTGAATGGGTGCCAATGGCCACCCAAGGGGTCATTTTATAGAACTAAGGGAAGCTCTCTGGAGAGTTATGGAATTCTCTAGAAGGCCTATGGTGGGAGCTCGTGGGAGAGTGAGAGAGAGAGGGTGGATGGTGGTTTTTAGATCCACCACATGTGGATCTAAAAATTGAATGGCTCTTGGTTGCTATTTTTGGCAACCAAGGCAACCACACATGGTAGAGAGTTCTAGAGAACTCTAGGCTAGATATTTTCATGTGGATGGTGTGTGTGGGTGTGTGTGGGTCAAAACTTAGGTGGCTAGGTTGATTAGGTTGGGTTCTAGTGGGTTTAGGTCAAGGTAGGTCTCAAATTAGGGTTATAAACCCTAATTCACTAGGGTAAAGTGCAATTAAACTTATTACAAGTTTAATTGGGTGTGTGGAAACTTAATTGAGAGTAAAACAACTCAATTATGTCAGGTCTAGGTCAATTGGACTCTCACTGAGTCCAAATGGACAGTGTGTGCTGAGATCAGGGCTCAATTGGACTCAATGAGTCCAATTGAATAGGCTGATGGAATTGACTATGACCCAAGTCAATTAGGTTTAGTGGGGACCTAATTAAGTCCTTAGGGAGGTCTACAGGTGATGTACTAGGGTTATGGCACCTTAATTTATGTTCCTATGGGGTTGGAATTGGGTTTAGGGACCTAGAGATCCAAGATGAAGGCTTAAATCTCAAAACAGGAATTGGAGAGCAGTATCAGACGTCTAATTCTATAATCAAACGTCTTATACTCAAAAATCAGAAGTCCAGACTTGTTGTCTGGATGTCCAATCAAAGTCTGGAAGGATTTCGGGTTCTATTTTGGGTATTCTGCAGAAATTGGACGCCTGAAAATGTGTCTGGACGTCCAATAACACTGCAGCAGTGGGTTTGAAGTGTGCGGGATTTGACTAAGGGTCCTGGACATCCTAAAACTTATCTAGAGGTCCAGAGAAGGGTTGGAACTAGGGTTTTAGGGCTTCATAGGGTGTTGTGACCTAATCTAAGGGTGGCTAAGGCTTGGGGAAGTCTCTAGGCTATCCTAGGGCTAGGATGGACCTAAGCTCTTCACATTTTACTACTCTATTTCTACTTAATAGAATAGAAAACCTTTAACCCTCTTACATTATTATTCCTACATCTAAACTAGGCCTTCTGCTCCAGCTCTACTACAACTCCCGTTATTCCTGATCCAGCTTCAGATCCAGCTCCTGATCAGCTTATTCCCTGCAATCGACATAATGCACTTAATCAGCACATTATAATATTATTTTATGCATAGCTAAAGAAAAGCGGTAAAGATGCAGATAATGCGTATGCAAGCATGAATAACCCTAACTTATGCTAAGTCCTAGCTTAATCTAGGCCAATTAAGACCTATGATTGCTGCGCAATCATACCCCCATGCCTAAATCTTGCTAGTCCGTAGCAAATGCAAGACTAAATTATTTACAGCAATGGTTCCTAAGGGATTGGTTATTTTATCAAGTGTTTGCATAGAGATTTTTCTCCTTTTTGTTTTCATCCTATGCTCTAGAAATCCAGACAATCGTGAAGGTGCAGCTATGTAGCTTTTGCAATGGATTCGAGTGAAAACTAATACACCTCTAAAGCCTGTACTTGACCCCTAATAAAATTTCTAGCGGGATAGGCAAATTTCTTCCCTCGGGGTGTTTAAGATATTTTATGAATTTCACCCTGGCTTTGGGCTTAGGTAGAGAATCTTTGAGGGAAAGGATTATATATTTAGTGGCTCATTCTCACTTGGTGCTACATAGAGACTAGTACTACAGAATCCAGATTCCCGAATTACTAAGTAACTTAACTTAGAGAAAGACGAGAAAAACTATGCTCCCTTTTGATTCCTTTGTATTCATTCTCTCTTTTTTTTTTCTTTTCTTTTTCTTAGAGCTCACAACCTCACCAGATTCACACATATGTTCTGTATTTGGTGGTCTCACTAGGCATTAACACTTTAATTGAGTTCTCGTAACCTTAACACTAAGTCGGGATTCCTCAGCCAGTATTCGGGCGGTCAGAAACACAAGAAAAATAGGTTAAGGCCACATTTGGTGGAGCTCAATTTTATTTGGTGGTATTGCCTCAATGAAAACTAAATATTCACAAACTCTTTTTCTTCTTCATCAAAAAATTTTTTTTTTCTTCCTTTTCTTTTTTTCAATTTTTCTTCCTTTTCATCATTTTTTTTTTTTTAGCATAGCACAACTGGCATACATCCATGAATTTTATTAAGGAGGCATTATTGGGGATTGGTGGTACTCAAGACACATTGGGTGGCTTATTTGGTGGAAGTGCCTACTCACGGCACCGGGAGAGATGGATAGGATGGCGTATTTCTAACCTTGACATCAATACCCTCCTTCAGCCGAGGATTTCGTAAAGAATGGTCAAAACCATCCACCTTAGCCCTAGTTTTATGAAAACTCGCTCTCCACGTATTTGCCTTATTCGGTGGCTCTCACAATTTCGCACAAAAATGTATATGCGGGAACCGAGAGCGAAAACTGTCTAATCTCAGAGTATCATCACCTAATTATCTAGGATTCCAGATTCCTTGCTCTAATCTTAGAGCACCAGTATACTCTACTCTCTCACACTATTTGGTGGATTTTTAGAGGAAAATCTGCCTGACTCCCAAAACATTGTCCAAGGGTTCAGGAAAAGAAGCACTGCTTCTTCTCGACAGACTGAAGACGTTTATCAGCCTTCACCGTGAATCCATTGCAAATTCTATTTGTATGTGAAAAGTTGTACTGGATTCCAGATTACAGGAATAAACTAAAGGATAAAAATCCCTAATGCATTCCCATAATAAAATAATCTTATTCATGAATGCAATATGTATATATGCTATAAACATGTAACCTCGCATAATTTGTACTTCGTGAATTTCCCGTATCGAGTTACAATCAGCTTGACCCTAAATTTAGAACAAAAGGTGGGCGGGTGAGTCGGAAGTGGCTATTATGAACGATTTCTAGCTCCAATGAGAGAATTGGAGGTGGAGTTGGTTGTTCTTGTATTTAAGGTCCTAAAGTACGTTTTGCATGCAGCTCCGAGGTTTTCTTAAGTTTTGGCACAAAAAATTTTTTAGTTTTTCTGTATCTACCCCCCCGTACCTAAGTTCTTGCATGTCCTCTGGCATGAATGTAAAAGAAAATAAATGCTGCAGGGAGAGAATGGGTAGAAATCACCTGTAATTGCTCCTGAAATTATATTTAGCACTGGCCAACCTGTTAATATGCAATATAAAAGGGAAATATGCTAAAACAAAAATATGCTATGTATAAAAATGATGGTGGAATGTGGGGCGAATGGTATCTATATGTGCTGAGTTTAACGCCTCCAGCTGGGCGAAAGCTCAATGAGATGTATCAATTCTTGCATAGGACCCGGTCAAAATTAAGAGAAAGATGTGCTCGTATGCTCCTAGAATCAGTGGTCCAGAGATGCGGACCAGCTGATTGTGCACCCCTACTCCAAAAAGTCTAGCTATAAGAAAGTGTGGAGTGGTGGTGGAAAATAGAGGATAATCAGAGGGGGGATCATGATGTTGATTCAGCTGATTTATCGTGTCCCACAATTCAGCAGGAAGTTGCTGAGGGAGTAGATCAACATGTATCTCAGAACCAGAATCTGAGTCATAGGGATCCTCATAATGATAATTGAAATCAAAGATCATGCCCTCTCCAGGCTCTGGGTCATATGGGGGTATCCATGAAAGTAGAAGATCTGTGGGGAGGTCACTGAAATCCTCGTCAGAAATTACTTCATCCTCATTAGTACCCATCTCTGATTCATCGGAGGCTGACTCTTTAGGCTCGGGGTTGAGCCATCTATTAGATTGACTAGGATGATAGGTGCGTCCCCAGCTCATTCTGCTCGAAGCTTTACCCTCATATGCATTGGGCTCCTCAGTAATTACTACCTCAGGTAGCATATTTATTTCTTTGTTCGAGTTATCCATAACTACTTCTGGTTTTCGAATGTCAGGATCAAGGATAGGAAGTGTCGTCTCAAAATCTCTAGCATCTGAATTAGGGACGTAGGTGAAAGAAGAGTGCAGATCAAAAGATGTTGGCTCTAGTACAGGTTCACCTACAATTGGAAGTGGTCTAGATTGATCAGTAGTGTCACATGTAATGTCTGCCTTAGGATCCATATCCTCAATTGGATCTACTTCCCTTGTCTCGATTGGGTCATCTGACAAAAAAGGTGTCGCCCAGGATTCAGGATAATCTGACTGCGGCTCAGTCCTGGAGATATCAGTCCTTTCCTCCTCAATTTCAGATGAACCCATTCAGCATACTTCCTACTCCTGTCTCTTATCCATGCTAGATTCTTTTTCCCTTGAGTGATCTTTGGGCATCTGCTCCTGAGAATCTTCTATGTGTTCTTTCGGCGTAGTTGTTTCAGATTCTTCGAGGTCTTCAATGCTATTTTCCACTTGATATCTCAAAAGCAATAGTTCTTGAGTTTCCCAATTTTGTCCAATTCGCGTTGTTATCTCTGCTGTTTCCTGAAGGAGCTCCATCATCGCTTGTTCATGCGGAATCCGGCTTTGTCTTTGGTTCGGCTCAATGATAGCCTGGATTTCGCGTAGATAGGATGCGACCTTTTCCTTAGCGCTCGCTATAGCTCTCTATATTCTATAATGTGGCTGCATATGCACCGGTAGCTCTTCAGGGGTTCCAGGGGGTGAATTAGTTCTACCCATGTTCCATGGGTGAGAAGCAGGAGTATGAAATCCATATCCTGGGTTATAAGATGCAATCCTTTGAGGGACCGACTGGTATGGGTCATAATATCCAGGGTTAGGATATGGGTTAACCATTTCGGTAACCCAAAGAGAAGGATCAGGCGAAGCGAAAAGTCATCTTCGCGGCCTTGGGTTTTGATCCCAAGGTTGACCTGATTCAGTGACCCGAGCTCTCAGATAAGCTCGTGGGTCCAGCTCTTCTGGATCCTGATTAGGTCCAGATCCAATGTTAGCCATTGCGGCTCAGCAGATAGAAGAAATGGGGCGAGAAGATGGTCTGGGCGAGGTGACTTGCCTCCTTGGGAGTGGCTGCCAAGGTCCAACCAAGTGAGGTCGAGGTGACCTCCTTCCGTGCATACACCGCCCAACCCCTGGGTTGGTGTAGCCACGCAAGACAAGGCTAAGGCCTTGTCAATCAAATGGTCCTTATAGATCAGGTGAGTAGATTTTTTGTTAGGGATTTGAATTCCTGAAGATAAGTTCGTCATACAACCAACTGAAAGTGAATCCCGCCTCTCAAGCTAACCTAGCCAGTCTGGTTACGAGGGGACTAAGGGGAAGGTTCTTCCTTTGGCTTATGCCTCCGGTTCCGTTGACCCCCGAGCCGCGGTCGTTTGACACTACCCCGCAGACTTAGTCACCAGGTTTGGCAAGAGAGATTAAACTCATCCAGTAGTACAACAATGAACTCGGGTTGATTTCGTGTTTTAAAATTAGTTTTTAACCCGTTTTCCTCAGTGGGATTTGTGGTGAGTGACCCACAAGGTGACCAAGCTCACCAACTAACTAGACTTGATTAAGTCTAGGTTAGCCAAAAGTGTGGTCTCTATTTGTGACCCTAAAGGTTCAACCTAAGTTGCATGCACTTCTAGGGTTATTTTTCTCTATTTCAACAGACCACAAGAAAAATGTTGATTCTCTGATAGTAATTGGAATCCAATTAATTTGAAATTTTGCGTGTAGATTCCTTTTTCAATTATTTTTTCATAGAATTTTTTTTTTGGAATTTTTACTATTTCAACAAAATTTTTAGGAAATTTTAAATATCAGGGGCTCAGATTTGGAACTTTGACCCCTGGACGGTTTTTTGCTTTGAAACAATATCGAATGATCTTCAGAAATTCGGTAAAAATATTGAAAATAAATCCAATTAGATCAGCTTTCATACCCCACCATTTCTAGTCAAAACAGATTCGTGGATTGCTCGGAATCGCTTTTGGAACTTTGAAAATTTTTGAATCTGAGTCTATCTGACCCCCGTGCACTTCGCGAATTTTTAAAAATTTTATACCTGGAGTTTTTTCAAAGTAACGGTGGAATTTTAAATATGGTTTGAAAATGAAGGATTTTCCCGAATTTCAGAATTTTTCGCTAACGGATTTTTCGGTAATCGAATTTTTAATTGAGATTTGAAATCTGGCCGAAAATCATAAGGTGGTGGAAAAGCTTTTAAAGAGGTTTGAATTTGAAATTCAAGCCTTCCATCAAAAATGCTTCTTTTTTTATTTTTAATCTTTTGCACCTTTTTTTTTCAAAAAGAATTTTTCAAAAGATTCAACGAAAATCTCTTTTTTTTTTTTTCAAAACAACCTAGATTCGAAAGAAAACCTAATCAAGATTTTTTTTCAAATTTTTTTCTTTTTGATTTTTTTTCTTTCACAAAGAATTTTTCAAAGGAAATTGCAACAAGTAAATCTACTCCTACGGTTCAGAAAGAGAAACCTAATCTAAGATAGATGATGTGCACCTGATTTTTCCTCGACGTGCTCGGTGTGTGCGCAGATCCCATTTTTCTTCCGTGTTATCCTGCACATCAAAAAAAATGAAGTAGAGGCAGATTGTCAATGATAAGTAAAAGATCGAAATCAAGAAAAATGACGTTGCCACCCCGGGAACGGCGCCATTTGACAGAAAGCCATTTTCGCGCATTTGAAAGTTGTCAAAAATCGTAGTATAGTCGCGCAAAAACGCTCGTCAAAAATATTGTTTTGTAAAATAACGAGACTTGAGTCCCGGTTGTTCATCTCTGGGAGGCGTGTTTCTGTTTTTGAAATCGATCTTAAAGTCTCTCTACTTAATATTCTGGTGCGCAATATATAAGCGGTTAAAGAACATGCACTTAAATCACGCAAATAAAATAATCATTCAGCTCATGGTGATTTCAAACACATAAAGAGAGATATATATATATAAATGCATTTTCATTCATTCATTAGGGTAGAGTTGTTTGTACAGGAAATCTAGAGGAAAGCTTATACAAGAATGCTTGAAATTAAACCTAGCTACCAGAAAACGATTGCATACAAGAATCGACGGGGGGATTTTGCATGCATCATTGGGGAAGAAGAGAAACTACTCTACTAAGCAGTAAATGAAAGCAATAAAACTTATGAAGACCATGATCTAAAGCTAAAAGAGTAGAGGGCATTCAGGGATGGTCCCTTATGGCCTTGGAGTGGTTGAGAAGAGAATGAGGGGCGGCCAATGTAGCTTAGGCCGACCCATGGAGAGAGGAAGGGTTGATCCAGCATCCCGGCATGGTGTCCTCCATGGTGGTGGTAGTTAGCTCGTGGAGGTGGAGTGAGTGGCTAAGTGGAGGTGGCGTGAATGGCACCAATGGAGAGTAATTGCCAAGGGAGTGAATGGGTGCCAATGGCCACCCAACGGGTCATTTTATAGACCTAAGGGAAGCTCTCTCGAGAATTATGGAATTCTCTAGAAGGCCTATGGTGGGAGCTCGTGGTAGAGTGAGAGAGAGAGGGTGGATGGTGGTTTTTAGATCCACCAAATGTGGATCTAAAAATTGAATGGCTCTTGGTTGCTATTTTTGGCAACCAAGGCAACCACACATGGTAGAGAGTTCTATAGAACTCTAGGCTAGATATTTTCGTGTGGATGGTGTGTGTGGGTCGAAACTTAGGTGGCTAAGTTGATTAGGTTGGGTTCTAGTGGGTTTAGGTCAAGGTATGTCTCAAATTAGGGTTATAAACCCTAATTCACTAAGGTAAAGTGCAATTAAACTTAATGCAAGTTTAATTGGGTGTGTGGAAACTTAATTGAGAGTAAAAAAACTCAATTAAGTCAGGTCTAGGTCAATTGGACTCTCACTGAGTCCAATTGGACAGTGTGTGCTGAGATCAGGGCTCAATTGGACTCAATGAGTCCAATTGAATAGGCTGATGGAATTGACTAAAATCCAAGTCAATTAGGTTTAGTGGGGACCTAATTAAGTCCTTAGGGAGGTCTAGAGGTGATGTACTAGGGTTAGGGCACCTTAATTTCGGTTCCTATGGGGTTGGAATTGGGTTTAGGGACCTAGAGATCCAAGATGAAGGCTTAAATCTCAAAACAGGAATTGGAGAGCAGTATCGGACGTCTAATTCTATAATCAAACGTCTTATACTCAAAAATCAGAAGTCCAGACTTGTTTTCTGGATGTCTAATCAAAGTCTGGAAGGATTTCGGGTTCTATTTTGGGTATTCTGCAGAAATTGGACGCCTGAAAATGTGTCTGGACGTCCAATAACACTGCAGCAGTAGGTTTGAAGTGTGCGGGATTTGACTAAGGGTCCTGGACATCTTAAAACTTATCTAGAGGTCCAGAGAAGGGTTGGAACTAGGGTTTTAGGGCTTCATAGGGTGTTGTGACCTAATCTAAGGGTGGCTAAGGCTTGGGGAAGTCTCTAGGCTATCCTAGGGCTAGGATGGACCTAAGCTCTTCCCATTTTACTGCTTTATTTCTACTTAATAGAATAGAAAACCTTTAACCCCCTTACATTATTATTCCTACATATAAACTAGGCCTTCTGCTCCAGCTCTGCTACAACTCCCGTTATTCCTGATCCAGCTCCTGATCAGGTTATTCCCTGCAATCGACATAATGCACTTAATCAGCACATTATAACATTATTTTATGCATAGCTAAAGAAAAGCGGTAAAGATGCAGATAATGCGTATGCATGCATGAATAACCCTAAATTATGCTAAGTCCTAGCTTAATCTAGGCCAATTAAGACCTATGATTGCTGTGCAATCATGGCTCGATAGGATTGTTGTTATTTTACTTTGTTATTTGGTAGTGTATTCGCTTTGCAAATTTTCGTGTCCTTCGTGAGACAAAATCCTTCTCGTGAAGAGAAGGGGTTTGAGGTTCGCCACCCTTGCATTTGTAGCATGGTTGTAATTGAGGTTGTACTACCCTCGTTTAAGTAGTACGTTAGTGGATTTGATCAACTTGGTTGATCGAAAAATCCTAACTCGAGAGGGTTAGGCGATGGTTTTCACCCGATTTGGGTTTCCACCTAAAATTAATTGTGTACATTGTGTGATTGCTATTTCTGTGAGATTGTTTTGTATTTATATTTCGCATTTTTACATCACGCTGATCTCACCCCCTCCGAGTAAGTAGGAATCTACAATTGGTATCATAGTAGGTTCTTGCTGTTTCGGCATAACAACCAAGTAAGAAGATCCGATGGAGGGAAGCATCATCGCAACCGGAATCGTCGAGGGGTAGTTCACCATTCGACCGCCTTTCGTTGATGGAAGAAACTATGGGTACTAGAAGTTACAGATGAAGATGTGGCTTCAAGCCACCGACTTCGCGTTTGGGAACGTTGTGAGACCCCATACGAAGTCCCAGAGAAACCCGATAGAGGCTATTCACAGCAGTAGACTCGCGAGCTTTCCCTCAATGTGAAAGCTATGAATCTGTTATACTGTGCCCTTAGCCTGAAGGAATTCAACCGTATATCTCAGTGCGCCACTACATACGAGGTATGGCACACTTTTGAAGATACACACGAAGATACGACTATGGTAAAGACTTCTAAAATTAATTTACTTTCACATGAATTTGTATCATTTTGTATGAAGGCTAACGAAACTTTAAGTGAGGTGAACACTAGGTTCACTCTCATAGTAAACAATTTGAAAGCTTCAAGGAAGACCTTCATCAAGGGGAAGCTTCAAGGAAAGCTACTCCGCTCCCTTGGACCAGAATGGGCGCAGATGGTCACCGTGATAGAAGAAGCAAATGAGGTGGAGGAGCTCAATGTAGAGGATCTCCTAGGCAATCTAATGGCCTACGAGACAAAGCTGAATCAGAAGAAGGACACACCAGAACCAGGATCGAAGAAGACCATCCCATTCAGAGTCGCATCAGATAGCGAGGTAAGTTCCGATGATGAAGACTTTAAGATTTTACTTAAGAAATTTTCTAAGTTCTATAGGGAGTCAAAGAAAGAAAAGAAGGAGAAGAAGGAAAGCCTGAGATGTTGCTACCACTGCAACCAGAAAGGGCATCTACGACCAGAGTGCCCTCTTCTCAAGAAGGAGAAGTCTAGGAAGAAGGCATTCGAAGCAACTTGGGACGACATGAGCTCAGAAGAAGAAGAGTAGAACCCCGAGGAAGAAATGACTTGCTTTGGTTTCATGGCCAGAGGAAGTGATAGCAACAGCAAAAGCGAAAGCGACTCCATCAACGAGGTAAATTCCGATTTACAAAGTACATTTAATGAGCTTTTTGAAGTTAGTAAATCACTTAAGATAGAAAATAAAAATATTAAAAAAAACCTTAGTTTTTTTAAAAATGAAAATGAAAGGTTAGAAAAACAACTTAAGGATTTAGAAGCTAGTCTAAAAAATGATGACTTAATCTATGAAAATACTAGATTGATTGAAGAAAATGCAAGTCTAAAGTAAGAAATTTCTTATTTAAAGACTAAGATAAATATTATAGAAAAAGAAATTGCATGTCTTAAGGAAAAGTCTAACAAATTAATCAACAAAGTAGAAGATTTGCATAACCTAAGATTAAGAAAGGATCTCCGTCAAGGAGACCCACTAACAGATCTGGATCCAAGCTCACTTGGATATCGAAGAAAGATTTGGAATCTTATTTTGTAAGTTTCAAGGGTGACTACAACACAAAAGATCGGACCTACAAGATCAAGGATGGTCAACTCGAAATGGGAGGACCAAGAAGCAGATCAAGGAGGAGAACGAGAAGACCGCCGAGACGGTGAACAAATGATGGACCCGCAGCATGTCGACCCCCAGACTGGAGATCGACGCCGATGCCTAGGACTCCAAGCTACGGATTGGAGCCCCATCCGATGTGGCATCCACCACCACCATTTGGGCCATTTTATTGTCCAAGGTATGTGAGGTAAAACCCGTTTTACTCTATCTTTGTTTATCATTAGCATATAAATAGGGGGAGTTAAAAACTATGAGCTATTTGTCAATCTTTAAGGGGGAGATCTTGTTAAATTAGTATATTTCCTTTGGTAATGGGGAGAAAAATAATAGCTATCTTGTTGTTACAAAAATGGGGAGGATACTACTCTTGTTAAAAGAAATTCAACTCACAGAAGAGCAAGTTTTAAGGGGGGTTATAAGAAATTTAAAATCAGTATAACCTTTTTGATAATGTCAAAAAGGGGGAGGATTTTTTGCATTACTATTTATGATTTTGTCATCATCAAAAAGGAGGAGATTGTTGGGGCTAGAGAACCGCGATCGTTTATTTTGATGATAACAAAACACGTGTCATATAACATTTGCACTTGGAGTCTTAGATTTCAGGTTAATTGCAAATGGAGACGTGGTTAGACAGAGTTCGAGCTCGCTTCCAGGATGGATTGGAGGTGCTTGATGGAGAACAGAGGAGCTTCTTGAAGAGCGATGGCTTGAAGAAGGAGATGAAGAATAGGATACATTTCCTTTTCTTGTACTCTATGTATTTTTCGTTTCTTTTGTTGCTCTTTATTTCATCACTTAGATTCATGTTAAAAAGCCTCAAAGTACCCTAACAGTAGTCCTAGGAAAGCCTACACAACCCTAGGATACTTAGGTTTTCTATAGAGAACTTAGAAAACCAAAATAGGGTTCAAATAGCCTTTTCAGACGTCTAATCTAAAAATCAGACGTCTGATAAATACTTTTAAGACGTCTGACTGTTGACTTAAACGTCCGATTATGTCTAGGCTACACTTAGTTAGCTCTGTCTGATGAAATCAGACGTCCAGACCTTAGTCCAGATGTCTTAAAAGACATCTGATGATTTTGCTAGACGTCCAATTAGTGGACCATTGGCTACCTTAGCAAACACTGAAGGAAATGACCGTTGGCTCATATCAAACATCCGTAGAGACACCAGACGTCTGATATATGACCATTTTGCCTCGGCTGACCCAAAATCCCTTCACAGAGATCTTATATCCGTTGCACTGTCTTGGAAATCCATTCTTGTAGAAAAGTAGGTTTCCAGTCGTCCAGACTTAGTGCCAAATGTCCTGTATGTCGTCTGATGACAATTCACTAGAACCTTGTTTCGATCTGATTCAAGTCAGGAAGGAAACCTGCCTATAATCAGACGTCTGGCTTTTATCCCAGACATCTTAAATTGGTTTTCCAAACATCCGATGCCAGGATCAGACGTCAGATAACCCTGTCAGTGTAATGATTAAACCTAATTTCAGCCTGATTTTCTTAGAGCTTGCACCCAACAGCTATGGAAGCCCTCCAAAGCCTTCCAAAGCCTTCCTAGAGCCTCCATAAATAGAAGGGAGCCTTTGCCACTCAAATATACACCTAGAAAACACCAAGACACACTTAGTAAGATATTTCCACTCACTTGTGTTTAAAAGAAGTGGAAGATCATCTAGTTGAAGCTCTAGCTCTACAAGCACTCTTCACACCTAAGAGCTTCATCCTGTTGTGCACCTGCTCTCCCACCGACGATTACAAGAGCAACGAAGCACTACCGCATGGTTCACACATCCGTGTCAAGTCGACGCACTTCCATCAAGGGGAAGTTTCCTAATTCCTATAGAAGCTTAGGTTAAGATTATCTTTCTCACTCTATAGGATTGTTGTTATTTTACTTTGTCATTTGGTTGGGTATTCTCTTTGTGTATTCCCGTCTCCTTCGTGAGACAAAATCCTTCTCGTGAAGAGAAGGGGTTTGAGGTATGCTACCCTTGCATTTGTAGCGTGGTTGTAATTGAGGTTGTACTACCCTTGTTTAAGTAATACGTTAGTGGATTTGATCAACTTAGTTGATCGGAAAATCCTAACTCGACAAGGTTAGGTGGTGGTTTTCACCCGGTTTGGATTTCCACCTAAAAATAATTGTGTACATTGTGCGATTGCTATTTTTGTGAGATTGTTCTATATTTATATTCCGCATCTTTACGTCACGCTGATCTCACCCCCTCCGAGTAAGTAGGAATCTACATTTCTAAGTGGTGGAAAATTGACTAATCAAAATATTGAATTAAAATTAAACCATTCGTAGAAGAGTGGGTTGTATCTACAGGGAGGAATAGGCCTATTGAAACTTGCACATGTCTAAAATAGATTTTCTTGATTAATTTCACCTTTAAACCGAATCAAAATCACCATTAAATCAAGATAACAATGATTAGATCAGATGATATTGCATTCCTTGAAAAAGGAAGGGGGTTCTCACAAAATCATCGGATTAGAATAATGTTTAATCAAAATTTGAACTCTTCCAATGGAAAGAAATGTAAGTATTAGTTCTTACAAAACAGAGCAACTCTTTTGGGGAGCTATTGCGTGCATAAAAGGGTGTGGTTGGTTGTGAGGAGCTCACTAGAGCTTGTTGGCTTCAAGCTGCATCCGGCAGTGGTGGTGTCATTGCTCGGGGTGGCCGGAGCTGACGGCGGCGAGGAGTGGTCGGTGGTGGGTGTTGTTGGTTGCTGCAGTGGCATGTAGCACACAGTAGCCTTGTGAGCATGTGTTGTGCGCGTGCGAGATGCGGGTGTTGGTGAGGAGGTGAGGGCAGTGGCGGTGGACGCATGAGGGCACCCTCAAAGAGGCAGCGACGTAAGGAGATGCGTGGTGAGGAGTAGCTGGTGAGGCTCCTCTATTGTTGCTGGAGTACGCGTGGCATTGCTAGAGGAGTGCGAGCGTGCGCGGGGGTGACCTGCTGCGTGCGAAGTAGGGGCAAAGCGCGAGTGCACGCGGTGGCATGGCTGGTGGCTGTATGTGATGACGCTGCATGCAGCTGTGAGGTTGTGAAATGTTGGGTTTGTTCTTGTTGTTGCAGGTGAAGCATGAGGAAGAAGATGCAGGGGAAAGGTGGTAGGGATGAAGTTTCTAGTGAAGCACGGTGATGCAGAGACTCTAGTTGGCGGTGTGGGCTGACACACCACACGCCCACGGTGGTGGACTCGCGCCGCTGCAGTTGATGCCAGTGGCGAGGAGGTGAAGCACAGTATTGGGTCACAATGGAGGCCCTCCTGAGCACCGTCGTCTCCTCCCATTTCTTGTAGCTGCAGCAAATTCATTTGAACCATAAGAGGCAGGAGCAGATCCTCGTGAATGCTGGCAGCTGTTAAAAATGAATGGGCACAGGAGGAGGAGGTGGAGGCAGAGCGGTTACCTATCAAAGAGAATAATAATAATAATAATAAAATAATTAGGATTATTTATACTTAACTTCTTAACTTCTATGTTAATTGAAACAATGTATGTAATGCACCTACTTAGTTAACTAACCAAATGCATGCAATTCTAAGTTAATTCTAAATGCATTTAGAGATGAATGTCACACATGAATTATGCAATTAAGCTAAAAATATGAATTAATCGATTTACATCCTAATGTATGCTATCTAAATGTTAAAATTAACTTAATGTCTAGGCACTTAAATACTTAAATAGCCCACAAATATGGGCTAATCAGATGTTGCTCTACATCTATATTTCATATCTTTAGATAGAGCATTAAGGCTCATTTTTGCAGCTCAAGTGGCTTGGATGATGCTCTACCCATAGCATCGGAGTAAAAACTTGAGTTTGCTTGGAGCACTCCTTTACACTGCATTGTGTTTTGGGGTTGTGAGCTCTTGGGTGGTGTCTTGCACAGTACTATCTCAAAGTGCTAGAGCCAGAGCCTCCTCAAGGGTTGGTAATGGGAATGATGATCCCGACACATCTGTCATAAGATTAAGCTAGAAATAAGCATGGGGGAGAAAAAAAAAGTTTCAAAAACATGACCTTAGAAATATCCTTACAAATGTTGGCATTCACAAAACACTGACACAAGGTTTTAAAAGATTATGCAAGTTGTGAGTCGAATTCAAGGCCAAAGAAATCCTAACCGTAGAGTAATTTTGGGTCATTTGAATTGACAAGGAGTCAATTTGGGAATTTGTAAAGGATACATTGATCTTGATGCTTTTAAATTTTGGATCCAAAGATGAATCCTGACATTTATCTTCAACAAATCCTATGCCCTTCATAATTTTTATTAACTAAAGTCCCACATTTTCCTTCTTCTCAAAAGTCAAAAAAGAAAAAATCTTTCCTAAAAATCCATTCTGTAAAAGTTAAAGTTTTGCTAAGAGACTAGCAAAAGATAAGCATGGGGGTGTGATAAATGCCAGTTTATCATCATTTTTATGACCTAAAATAGATCTATCTCTTAGGCTTTTAACTTTGTAAATAGGTTTTTGGGTTGCATTTAGGCATAACCTAGGTTAGGCATGTGATGAGTTGCGACTCATCATAGCTAAATCTCATAAGTTAAGCTAGAAACTAGGTTAAACACTATCAAATTAATACATAAAAAGGGTTAAGTGTGGAAAATAGAGAAAAAGACCTAAAACATCAATTTTGTGCTAAAAATGTATAATTAGGTCACTAATTGAGATATTCTATAAATAAATGTAATATGGTGATCTAATTGCAAATTGAACATACAAATGAGCTCAAAATTCCAAACCAAAAGTAAAATTAACTTTTAATATGTTCAATTAACCTTCAACAAAAACTTGATTTTATTCGGACATCATTAGGACCTTGCAATCATAGATTTACATTTAGGTCCTCCTTTCATCACATGTTATTCATTGAAAAATCCTTTAGGGACCTACTTGAAGGCCGCAAGGACCTATTTGCGTTGCCTAAAGGTCTGCTCTGATAGCTTTCCTTACCACTTATGGGCCTCACTACACTTTTTCTACTGCTTCACGTCGCGGTGTAATGTGCTGACGTGTTATGGATGCATTTGTTTAACTAGGTCATTGTAGCTTTGCATTCGCAATGTCAATTTTAAATATAAGAATGGACGTGAGTCTGAGTGTCGAACACAGGGAGGCGTGAAAGCGGGTTTCTCTGTCACTTAGTTGTCATAGAAATGGCAGGTTTTTGCTTGCGCACGAGAAAATGCAGGTGAGACAAGCGAGAAAGAGAGAAAGAGAGAGAGAGTTGGGCTAGAATCTTTTGCTCATAGCATTCATGCAAATCACGATGAGAGAAAACTTGATAAAAAGAGAGCCAACATCATTCAACATGCAACTTGAGTTTTCATAAATACAACAATAGACAAATGCTTAAACAAAAGTAAAGTAATGCTAGGGTAAAGAGAGAGAGAAAGAGAAACGAGACAGTGAGGCAGCCATGGCAGTGGAGGAGGGCTCCGTCAGTAGCTCGTCGACTTCGACAAGTACAAAAAGGTGCTAAGGGTTGCTAGGAGTAAGGTAGAAGTCTTGCAAGTGTAATGAATGCTTTACATGGGTAGTTGGAGGGGTTTTATATTGGAAGAAGGGGTTTCTAATTTAGGTAGGGGCTTTAGCGACGTCCATGACATCGCTAAAACCATGCTGAAAGCATCGGTGTAGACCCCTGCCCATCGGTCCAACATGCACACCTGTTCTTCTTCTCCTTCGCGATCCGTGTGCGTGCCCTGAGGGCTATCCGATCAAAGATCGGATGGTTGAGATTGCACGGAGGGTATGCTCACAGATTGTGCTTCTGCAGCGCACCCCCCACACATGATCGCATGCATCTAGAATGAACACTCGCTTTAGGGATCATATTGCACTTTAGGGTTCATCCATTAGAACAGCCGACTTCACCTCAGGTATACCTACCCGAGATTAGAAATCGTTCGCAACAAGTCGCTTCGACCCATTCACTCACCACACACCTGTCCTAACACATGAACTAAGCTGAATTCGAACCCACCTAATTTACAATGGGGACATTGCAAATCTTAGGCATGGGGGGGTATGAAAGTGCAAAATGTCAGAAAATTCATATCAAGAAAGGGTTTAACGTACAAAAAAAAAAAAAAAAAAAAAAAAAAGAAGAAGACTTGATAGAGGGGAGGAACAATTCAGGGTCATACAAATGAGAGGAGGAAAAGAAAGAAAAATGACAAAAAGAACAAAAAAAAAAAAAGTGGGGAGGGAGGAAATGTTAAGGAGGAAAAAAAAAAAAAGAGCAAAAATGAAGAAAGGAGCACAAAAGGAAAAGAAAAAGAAAAAGTCATTAGTAAAAGATTAAGGGGTTAACTGAAGTTCTAGACCGAGTCAAGAAAAAGAAAAGAAAAGTGCTACGGAGATATAACAAGAGATTAGCGGGAACGCTGGTCTTAGGCCTCTTGGGCTTGATTTTTAGCTTAAAAATTCACGTATCCGTTAAAATCTGGATAATCCTCAAGAGGTTGAGGAAAATGCGAAGCTTAAGTATTAGGTCTAAGGCTTAGGAAGTATTCGACCTCGTTAACTGACCTCCGGTTTGCGGGATTCGGTAACCTAAGCACCCAAATTCACACACAGTCTGGTTCAGTGAGCATAAATATTCAAAACACGCAAGAGCGTTTGATATTCTGAAAAAGTCACCTAGATTAGGAGCGGCCAATCAACACAAGTTGATTTGGACAAGTTCCCAGCGCGGAGAGGCGGGAAATTCCCCTCGAAGATGCGTAACAACATATCGTCTCCTCGGTGCTTGTCTCTTAGGATATTTAAATATCCTACTGGGGGCATGTAAGCACTCTGCTGGTTCAGATACCATGGGTGGCATTATCACGAAATGTCGATCGCCAGGGTCTGAATTCGGCCACGGAACGCCATGGGCGGGATTATCTCGAAATCTCGAAAGCCAGGGTTCCGGGGGTTGCCATGGGCGGGATTATCTCGAAATCTCGAAAGCCAGGGACCCTTGAGGATTGATGATGGGGACGAGGAATCCGATACAGACCGTGTTGAGAAGCTAATCCGAAGCTAGAAATAAAAAGAAAAGAGAGAGAAAAGCTCTCCAAACAAATAAATCCTCTATCTCTCTCTTACAAAAAAAAACGCACTGCAAACTGAGCGTAGGCTAAAAATGTCTCAAGCACGGGTGCTTTAACCGCAGAGTCCAACAAACCCTAGGATAGTTTTTGTGGGCCGTAGAAACCTTTGCGAAGGACTGAGGCTAAAGCAGAACAGGTCCAGATTTTGGTTGGTACTGGAGTACCTCTAGGCCTATTGTCGGCATTCCTACCTAATCACAAAAGAAGCACTTATCATAACTAAGGACACTTTGGGTCTAGAATGGAAGTTAAAACTTTGAAATTTTGCTAAGGGACTAGCAAAAGCTAGGCATGGGGGTATGATGAGAGCCTCATCATGAGCCATAACTAGCTCATCTTGACCTAATAAAGAAGATAAAAGCTCCTACATAACCTAGAAGAAGGCTTAACTGAAGGAACAAGTGCTCTGAGAAGAAAACATGAAATAAAGGTTAAAAATGCAATTTTACCATTGCAGTACATAAACGGGATTTCTCAGAAGCAAAACATAGGTCAAATGGTCCAAAGTGGGTTGAATTAATCAGAAATGGGTTTATGTGCAATCTAAGAATTAAATGACACTTGGTAACCCTAAAACAGACCCGCTTAAATTAACAAGGTTCCGGTCAGAATAAAAATCAAGCAAACCCTCTAAAAATCATAGAAAAACATCCTCTGGGGTTTAGAACACTTAATTTGGCCTTTGGAACCTAGTTTGACCTAGATTAGGGTCTTAGCTCTTCAATTAACCTAATTTGGGTTTTTACGCAAAATGTCCAGTCAAACG
The DNA here is from genome assembly GCA_037157565.1 of Thalassia testudinum. Lineage (NCBI taxonomy): Eukaryota > Viridiplantae > Streptophyta > Magnoliopsida > Alismatales > Hydrocharitaceae > Thalassia > Thalassia testudinum. The sequence continues at coordinate 84,115,490 of JAZHRO010000056.1, read as the reverse complement.
AGGTCAAACCTAAAATCCAACTTCACCATTGGATTCTTTAGGGCCAAATTAGGTTTGTACCAAAATTTGGACCTAAGGGGAGGTCATCTTGACCTACTTTGCAAGTTAGTACACCCAAATCACAAAGAGGTCCCTATCTTTTGAATATCCTTGCAGAGAGCCCCCTAGGTTCCTCGCCTTCTTTGCAAACCGGTCCTGCCGCCATTGCTAGGGCAGAACCGAGCTCCGACGAAGTTTCGAGAGAGATGGCTCTCTAATTCCTCAGAGATTCTCTCCCAGAAATGGAAGGGAGATTCTCTGAGGAATTCCCTTCCTTCTAAAGCCAATCAAATTCGCTGGCGTGAACCCAATCTCTCGTGCGAACGCACGAGAGATGTGGGTATCTTTCTTCCTTCCAACTCCGGCGAACCGGCTGACCTAATTGCACGTCTTTCACGCACTGATAGGAGCGGCCAGCACCTATAAAACACCCCTCGGACCCGGCCACTCATCTTAAGCTTGATTTTGACGGAGATCCCCTCCAAATTTCTTCTCTCCCATCTCCGGCCAAACGACCCACAAGCTCCGGCGACCGCCTTCCCTCCTTCTCGTCACTCTGCTGCCATACCAGCAGCAGAGTCCTCTCCGCCTCTTCCTCCCGCGGCGCGCTGTACCCTGCGCGCAAGCTCCTGACCTCATCTTCGTCGCCGCTTCCTCCCCCAGGGTCTTTCTTCCCCGATGACGGCAGTCACGAGCCGTCCTCTCCGCTGCCTCCCTTCACTCCAGACAACCCCAGATACGTTCTCCATCCTCTTCTCTCTTTTTTCCCCCTGTTATCTCCCTTGATCGACCCTCGACAGACGCTAACCACCTCCATCGTCTTCGCCTCCGACCGCACTCCGGCGAGCCGCCCACACCACTCCAGCCCTCCACACGGCTCGCCAACCACCTCGAAAGCTCCGCCTCACCTCCAGGAACACACTCCACCCTACCACTGCCACTCCAGCCCTCCACAACCACCCCCCGACCAACCCACCATCTCCGGCCACAGGTTGACCTAGGCACGCACGCCTAGGCCGACCTGCGGCCTGCTGCACTGCCCACCGCCTTCGCCGTGCCACGGCGAAGGTCTCTATCTATTCTGATTTGGCCGAGAGGCGCGTTTTGTGTACGACAGGATTCGAGCCGCTGCCGCCATGGACGACCTCTGATGAAGCTCCCGCGAAGCTCCAGGCACCCGGTCTTCCAGACTACAGGTGCTGCATACTAACGCAAGTGTCGCGAGGTGAACGAATCCAGCCGAGGAGCGCTAGCAGAGCCAGCAGCTGCGGGGCAATCGCACGACGAGGTTTCTGCAGGCGCGCGTGAAGGCGAGACCAGATAGTCCCACATCGTGGGATTGCAACCGTCAGGTACCGTATAAGTTGTTTTTACGCTTTACTCTTATCGCCTCAGTAAGCACAGGGGTGAGGTCCCTCACTGACCCCACCCGCCTCGTCCGCGGCCTGACCACGCGGACCTGGCGGATCCGACCCGACCTAGACCTACGCACTCCTCGCGCATCACACACCTGCAGGTGCGCCTGGTCCCGGGTACGATCCGACCCGATTGAGACTGTGGCTCTGGTAGAGCGGTTAGAGTGAATTGCTTGAGAGAGAGACACGCGCGGGTAGAGGGAGAAGGGTTAGGTTTTGTTCCCTGTGCAGGCAGGCTGATTGCAGGAGAAGGACTTGGCCGCTGCAGAAGAAGGAGAAGCAAGACAAAGAAGAAGAAGGCAACGAAGAAAGGAGAAGCAAGACAGAAGAAGAGGAAAGGAAGAAGTCTTCGCAGGAGAAGAAGAAGAAGGACAAGGGAAGATTGCAAAGAGATCCGAAAGGCAAAGCAGAAGAAGAAAAAGAGAAAGAAAGATCACATTTAAGACGTCTGATACATAAATCAGACGTCTAATTCTATTTTTTTTTACATCTTTCTTAAAAACTCTTTGAATCAATTATATTTGCATTTAACAGTTGTATTCTTGGGTTTTACAAAGTACTGAGTTTGCTCCCTGTGTTCGACCTCGGATACTCTAGTTGTTCGAGTAATAAAATTATTTATATTTGTTTAAACGTTTTGTCGGTTCTACTGCAACGTAATACGCCTTTAAATCCGCCACAAACGTTGACAACATTTTGGCGCCGTTGCCGGGGAGCAACGGGCACTTTTAAAGCTTTTGAGTACAACTTTTCTATTTAATATCTGACTTAACTTCTCTTTTGCTGTGTTCAATCAGGGAAAGCAAAACAAAAAGGAAAGAATAGCAACTGCACAACAGACTGGAACAGGTAATTTCCATAAGCCCTCTCCCTTAACCCTCGCACAATCTAAAAAAAAAAAAAAAAAAAAAGAAAAAAAAAGGAGAGAAATCAACTTAGGGCTACCTGTCTTATATTTAGTAACTCATCAAGTTGCCTGATTTTCATTTCAACATATTTTTGTCTGTCATCCAACTAAGGCAACTAGGGCTAAAACTTTCTTGACTGAGCCCTAGGTGCTAAATTCTAAGGCAACTAAATTGGACCCATTAGAGCCAAGTTAGGATTGCAAAGCTAGGGTTTTTAGAGACACATCTTCTCTAAAACAAAGAAACAAACTTTCCAAAAAGAAGTGTGCCTAAACCGTGTTTGAAAATATTTATACAAGAGGAACCCTAAGCAAATCAGGCTGATAATCCATTTGAATCATAAAAGGAAGGACCTAAAAGCTCTCAAAGGAACAAGAGGTGAAGTTGATCCCTCGAGTCAACCAACCTTAATATTAGGTCACTTTTTGCACTCAAAATACTTAAAAGTTCAAGTGGAACATTAAGCACCTTGATCTTAAAATAAAAAAAAAGGTAGACTTAAGAGGTCAAGATCCCCATTCTGGTCTACCTGGAACCGCAGTGACAAGAGAGGTCAGGTGGGGGAAACCCTGTAACCCGTGGGGACGCTCTACCGTGTAGGGGTCTTTGTAGGACTCTCCCTCTCTGGCTGCCCAGGTATTTCTCAGGTGGACGATCTTCTGATCTAGGGGTCCATCTGCCCCGAACCTCTATAGTCACCCAACAATTCGTGGGTGTCTTGATTGGGTCCAGCACCTTCTAACCTCATCACATCTTCCGGTGCATGTTTGGTAGGAGGTCCTTAAGACCACCTTTAAGACCTCCTCTAGAAATTCATTCTCGCCGAGGCCAAGCCTCGACGCCCTTGTTTGTGCAGCAACCCCACCACATAAATCTTTCATCTGATTCAGACCCTGATTCTCCCTCTTCTCCCATTATGGTACAACCCATTGAAGAGGAGAATAACCTTGAACACCAACTTCAACGCTTGAACGATCTCTTTCAGAACTTTGTAAACCCACCACAGCGACCTATGATGCGAGATCACTATAATCCCGCTGCGGTGGCAATCGAACCCCGAGTACGAATCCCAATTGGAGGACCCGATTCTGATCTAAAGCCCAATATGATTCATGCCATACCAAAGTTCCATGGGCTTAACTCTGAGGATCCATTCCAACACATTAAACAACTCAAGCATCTGGCCCAGACTTTCGGGTCAGATGTACAAAACCGGGATATCCTACTCATGAAAATGTTTTCGTTCTCCCTCTTGGACAAGGCCGCGCACTGGTATCAGACTCAGACCCGCCCGATCAACACTTGGGAGGAATTACAGTCCGAATTTTTGAAAAAATTCTTCCCTGTTGGCCGGACGAATGCCTTGCGCCACCAGATTACTCATTTCACTCAACAACAGGGAGAACCTCTTCACGAAGCTTGGGATTGATTCCTAGATCTCATGCGAAAGTGTCCCCATCACGGAGTTCCTAAGTGGGAACAAGTCCAGTCTTTTTACCATGGACTCCGTGAGGATATTCGTCTAATCGTCAATGCAACATGTGGAGGAAACATCATGGGCCAACACGAGGACACGGTGTGGGAGATTCTCGAAAACATGTGCGAGAACTCCATAAGCAATGACTCCTTGGGCTTATTCGACAGGACGAATGCCCGCGCATCGACGAATCTAAGAGGGACACATGAGACGCAGGACCTGTCCACTTCTGTTGACCTGGAATTGATGGCCAGTCGGTTGGACAAGGTCTCTATCATAGAAAAGAAGGTGGACGAGCTAACTCGACATTTGCAGCAAGCCACCTCTGCACAAAACTCTTTTGCGCGACCTCCTCTGGCAAGGGAAACAGTGCAAAACATCTATCACCAACCTGCCAAGGGGATGGGCCCCTATCCACCCCCGTCTACCTCCCAGACCGGAGTGACCTCCGATCCCGTCTACTCGAGTTGGGGGAACTCTGAACCCTCGTATTCTGACTTTCCTGAGGTTTCTCAGAACTGCGAGGACCTCAACGCCATCCAGAACGACCCATACTCCAATACCTACAACCCTGGATGGCGAAATCATCCTAACTTTCAGTGGGCGGGAAACTCTCAAAAACCACCATATCAACCCCACCCACAAGCTCCTCGTCCATATCAGCCGCCTCAGCCTCGGCCCAATCCCACCTACCAATCTGGGCAAAATCAGGATCAACTGACTCTTATCCTTCAAACGCTGGCTGACATTCAAAAGACGAATGCGGCAATGCAAAAACAGCACAAGGACGAGATCACAGAGGTTCGCAACCAACTGGCCCAGATGGCAAATTCTCGCCAACCTGGCACCCTTCCTTCGCAACCTCTGCCCAACCCAAATAATTTGCCGACCCAGAGGCGCATTATGAATCCAAATCCAGGCCACGCACATTTGATTTATCAGGCCCCTGCTACTCCATCACCAGACAGGATGGAGGCTTCTACATCTTATGCAGAATTTCAGCAGCAGCCACCTCTCCTACCTAACCCAAACCAAAGTCAGGCTGGATTAAACTCTGTAACAACACGTAGTGGTAAAACAACACAAGACCCACATTATCTGAACCACTCCAAGCCTGATAATCGCCAAGACCCTAGGGTAGTCATCCAAGATACTACTGTCCCAGATCAAGAACCTGGACCTATCCTAGAGGAACAAGCTAGGATCCCATTTCCTGAGGCCTTGACCAAAGGAAAAAGGACAACCAAACCTGTGGCTCCTGAGGAGGATCTGGTCAAGCTCTTTGAACAGGTCCAGATAAACATCCCGTTGATGGATGCAATCCGCCACATACCGGCTTACGCAAGATTCTTGAAAGACATATGTACACCTAAACGTAAGCCGCGAACCAAGGATGGGAATCCGATCGTACTGTCAGAGCAAGCCAGCTCTGTCATCCTGAGCAAACTCCCACCCAAGGCTAAAGACCCAGGAACCCCCTTGATTTCTTGTAAAATTGGTGAAACCCAACTTGATAGAGCCCTACTAGACCTAGGTGCCTCCATAAATTTAATACCTACATCCCTCCTTGACCACCTTGAAGAATCTGAACTTAAACCCACTGAGGTGACATTGCAGTTAGCTGATCGATCCATCAAGTCACCCAAAGGAATACTCGAGGATGTCATTGTTAGGGTACGAGATTTTTATTTCCCAGTGGACTTCATAGTACTGGACATGGATGCACCTAAGAACCCAAGGGACACACCAATCATATTAGGGAGACCCTTTCTGGCCACTGCTAGGGCCAATATAAACTGCGAAGAGGGCCAGATAGAATTAAAATTTGGGAATCAAAATCTGAAGATTGACATTTTCAAAGCCCAACAAGGGATAAATTGCGGGGTTATAGAGGAAATTTGTGATGTCAAAGCCGTGGTTGATGAACTGCATATAGAGGACAACCTGATTATTCCTGATCAACCACTAGAAAATCAAAAACCGCTAACAGAGGAGTGCGAACACAATCTAGACACACCTATGACTCCTACCATTGCTCCCGATACAAACCCTGAACCACCCGCTGCTGCTGACAATCCTGTCATGGAACTCAAGCCCCTTCCCGAACATCTAAAATATGTCTTTTTGGGTTCAAATCAAACGTTTCCTGTGATTATCAATTCTCGACTCACACCTAACCAGGAACTCCGTTTGATTTCTGTTCTCCAGCAACATCGTAGAGCCATTGGATGGACTCTAGATGATTTGACTGGTATAAGCCCTTCATACTGCACGCATCGAATCTACACAGAAGAAGGCTCACGACCTTCAAGAGAAATGCAAAGGCGACTAAACCCTAACCTACAGGAGGTCGTGAAAAAGGAGATCATTAAGTGGTTAGATGCAGGGATCATCTACCCAATCTCCGACAGTCGTTGGGTGAGTCCAACACAAGTGGTACCTAAGAAGGCAGGACTTACCATCATCACGACTGAAACTGGGGAAGTCATTCCTACCCGAATAGCTAATTCGTGGAGAGTCTGCATTGATTACAGAAGACTAAATTCCTCCACGAAGAAGGATCATTTCCCACTACCGTTTATTGATCAGATCCTCGAGAAACTAGCGGGAAATAGATTCTTCTGCTTTCTTGACGGGTACTCCGGTTACAATCAGGTGGCAATCCATCCAGAGGACCAAGAAAAGACCACATTCACCTGCCCCTTCAGGACGTACGCATTTCGAAGGATGCCGTTCGGTCTCTGCAATGCACCTGCAACTTTTCAGCGGTGCATGCTTGCCATATTCTCAGATATGGTAGGTGATTATCTGGAAGTCTTCATGGATGACTTTTCAGTTTTTGGACAATCATTTGACGATTGCCTCCAACACTTGGTCCATATACTCAGGCGGTGCATCGAGGTGAATTTGGTTCTTTCCTGGGAAAAGAGCCATTTCATGGTGCCTGAGGGAATTGTCCTGGGACATTTAATCTCAGAGAAAGGCATCCAAGTGGATCGAGCTAAGGTTAACCTGATTTCCAAGCTCCCTATGCCTAGCTCGATTAAGGACATCCGATCTTTTTTGGGGCACGTCGGTTTCTACCGTCGATTCATCCCTGATTTCTCCAAAATCGCGCGCCCCCTGACCAATCTGCTTTCCAAGGATGTGCCTTTCGGAATTTCCAAGGAATGCACTCAAGCATTTGAGATCCTACGTGACCGAGTCACCCAAGCCCCAATCCTACAGTCCCCTGATTGGTCTCAACCCGTTGAGATCATGTGCGATGCATCTGACTTCGCTGTAGGAGCGGTTTTGGGGCAGAAAATTGACAGGAAGCCTGTGGTCATTTACTACGCCAGCAAAACACTGGATGAGGCTCAGCGTAACTATACGGTTACTGAGAAAGAGCTGCTGGCCGTAGTATTTGCCCTGGAAAAATTCAGATCATACCTTCTGGGTTCCCGTGTTATCATATACTCGGATCACACAGCTGTGAGGCATCTCCTGGCCAAGAAGGATGTGAAACCTCGATTAATCCGCTGGATCTTGCTGTTGCAAGAATTTGACATCGAGATTCGCGACAAGGCGGGAAAGCACAATGTGGTAGCTGATCATTTATCCCGCCTTCCTTCTGAAATTATTGATCCTTCCGGACCTATTACAGAACATTTCCCTGATGAGCACCTCCTGACTATCAGTACAAGTTTTCCATGGTTCGCCGATATTGTTAATTACCTGGCATCACATCAGATTCCGCCCGATTGGTCGAAGGCCAAAAAGGACAAATTGCGTTCCGATGCCAAGTATTACCTATGGGAAGACCCGTATCTCTTCCGCATTGGTGCTGATCAGATAATCCGACGATGCATCACGGAAGTGGAAATCAAAGACATACTCTCATTCTGCCATGACCAGGCATGCGGTGGACATTTTTCGGGACATAAAACCGCATCGAAAGTCCTCCAGTGTGGTTTCTACTGGCCCACAATTTTCAAAGATGCATACAATCACTGTAAGGCATGTTCCCGTTGCCAGACTCTAGGCAACATGAGCCATAGAGACATGATGCCTCTACAGCCGATCTTGGTATGCGAAATTTTTGATATTTGGGGGATTGATTTCATGGGACCCTTTCCTACCTCGGATGGCTTCGAATACATTTTACTCGCAGTTGATTATGTTCCAAGTGGATAGAAGCCATTCCGACCCGAACCAACAATCATAAAGTCGTTATAAAATTCCTTCATCAAAACATTTTCTCAAGGTTCGGGATTCCGCATGCTATAATTTCCGACGGAGGGACCCATTTTACAAACGCTCAGTTCAGGTCACTGATGATCAAATACGGGGTGTCACACCGAATCTCTACTCCTTACCACCCCCAAACTAATGGTCTAGCTGAGCTATCTAACCGAGAGATCAAGAAGATCCTTCAGGTTACTGTTCGACCTGATAGAAAAGATTGGTCTTCTCGGCTTCCGGAAGCATTGTGGGCCTATAGGACCGCCCACAAGACCCAATTAGGAATGTCTCCCTTCAGACTAGTGTACGGGAAGGCATGTCACCTCCCCGTCGAATTGGAGCATAAAGCCTATTGGGCAGTACGGACCTGTAATCTCGACCTTTCTAAGGCTGGAACCCATAGAAGATTTCAAATGAGCGAGATCGATGAATTACGCCACGACGCATATGAGAACTCGCAAATTTACAAAGAACGGGTTAAAGCTTTTCACGACAAACACATTTCTAGAAAGGTCTTTCATCCTGGTCAAAAAGTGTTACTCTTTGATGCTCGACTCAAACTATTCCCAGGAAAGTTAAGATCCAAGTGGGTCGGACCCTACCTAGTCCGCCAAATCTTCGGAAATGGAGCTATTGAAATCAGCCCACTCAGCCACGATTCTGAACCCTTTGTCGTGAACGGACAGAGACTCAAGCCGTTCATTGACATGACCGATATAGATTTGACTGAGTCATCCTTTACCCTCCTTTCCTCTTGAGCTCATTGCGCCCAGCCGATGGCGTAAAACTCAGCGCTTAACGGGAGGCAACCCGTCATTCTTTGAAAAACCTGAAACCGTTTCTGACATCGCTATGCGGAACTCATATTGCACTTTAGGGTTCATCCATTAGAACAGCCGACTTCACCTCAGGTATACCTACCCGAGATTAGAAATCGTTCGCAACAAGTCGCTTCGACCCATTCACTCACCACACACCTGTCCTAACACATGAACTAAGCTGAATTCGAACCCACCTAATTTACAATGGGGACATTGCAAATCTTAGGCATGGGGGGGTATGAAAGTGCAAAATGTCAGAAAATTCATATCAAGAAAGGGTTTCACGTACAAAAAAAAAAAAAAAAGAAGAAGACTTGATAGAGGGGAGGAACAATTCAGGGTCATACAAATGAGAGGAGGAAAAGAAAGAAAAATGACAAAAAGAACAAAAAAAAAAAAAGTGGGGAGGGAGGAAATGTTAAGGAGGAAAAAAAAAAAAAGAGCAAAAATGAAGAAAGGAGCACAAAAGGAAAAGAAAAAGAAAAAGTCATTAGTAAAAGATTAAGGGGTTAACTGAAGTTCTAGACCGAGTCAAGAAAAAGAAAAGAAAAGTGCTACGGAGATATAACAAGAGATTAGCGGGAACGCTGGTCTTAGGCCTCTTGGGCTAGATTTTTAGCTTAAAAATTCACGTATCCGTTAAAATCTGGATAATCCTCAAGAGGTTGAGGAAAATGCGAAGCTTAAGTATTAGGTCTAAGGCTTAGGAAGTATTCGACCTCGTTAACTGACCTCCGGTTTGCGGGATTCGGTAACCTAAGCACCCAAATTCACACACAGTCTGGTTCAGTGCGCATAAATATTCAAAACACGCAAGAGCGTTTGATATTCTGAAAAAGTCACCTAGATTAGGAGCGGCCAATCAACACAAGTTGATTTGGACAAGTTCCCAGCGCGGAGAGGCGGGAAATTCCCCTCGAAGATGCGTAACAACATATCGTCTCCTCGGTGCTTGTCTCTTAGGATATTTAAATATCCTACTGGGGGCATGTAAGCACTCTGCTGGTTCAGATACCATGGGTGGCATTATCACGAAATGTCGATCGCCAGGGTCTGAATTCGGCCACGGAACGCCATGGGCGGGATTATCTCGAAATCTCGAAAGCCAGGGTTCCGGGGGTTGCCATGGGCGGGATTATCTCGAAATCTCGAAAGCCAGGGACCCTTGAGGATTGATGATGGGGACGAGGAATCCGATACAGACCGTGTTGAGAAGCTAATCCGAAGCTAGAAATAAAAAGAAAAGAGAGAGAAAAGCTCTCCAAACAAATAAATCCTCTATCTCTCTCTTACAAAAAAAAACGCACTGCAAACTGAGCGTAGGCTAAAAATGTCTCAAGCACGGGTGCTTTAACCGCAGAGTCCAACAAACCCTAGGATAGTTTTTGTGGGCCGTAGAAACCTTTGCGAAGGACTGAGGCTAAAGCAGAACAGGTCCAGATTTTGGTTGGTACTGGAGTACCTCTAGGCCTATTGTCGGCATTCCTACCTAATCACAAAAGAAGCACTTATCATAACTAAGGACACTTTGGGTCTAGAATGGAAGTTAAAACTTTGAAATTTTGCTAAGGGACTAGCAAAAGCTAGGCATGGGGGTATGATGAGAGCCTCATCATGAGCCATAACTAGCTCATCTTGACCTAATAAAGAAGATAAAAGCTCCTACATAACCTAGAAGAAGGCTTAACTGAAGGAACAAGTGCTCTGAGAAGAAAACATGAAATAAAGGTTAAAAATGCAATTTTACCATTGCAGTACATAAACGGGATTTCTCAGAAGCAAAACATAGGTCAAATGGTCCAAAGTGGGTTGAATTAATCAGAAATGGGTTTATGTGCAATCTAAGAATTAAATGACACTTGGTAACCCTAAAACAGACCCGCTTAAATTAACAAGGTTCCGGTCAGAATAAAAATCAAGAAAACCCTCTAAAAATCATAGAAAAACATCCTCTGGGGTTTAGAACACTTAATTTGGCCTTTGGAACCTATTTTGACCTAGATTAGGGTCTTAGCTCTTCAATTAACCTAATTTGGGTTTTTACGCAAAATGTCCAGTCAAACGAGGTCAAACCTAAAATCCAACTTCACCATTGGATTCTTTAGGGCCAAATTAGGTTTGTACCAAAATTTGGACCTAAGGGGAGGTCATCTTGACCTACTTTGCAAGTTAGTACACCCAAATCACAAAGAGGTCCCTATCTTTTGAATATCCTTGCAGAGAGCCCCCTAGGTTCCTCGCCTTCTTTGCAAACCGGTCCTGCCGCCATTGCTAGGGCAGAACCGAGCTCCGACGAAGTTTCGAGAGAGATGGCTCTCTAATTCCTCAGAGATTCTCTCCCAGAAATGGAAGGGAGATTCTCTGAGGAATTCCCTTCCTTCTAAAGCCAATCAAATTCGCTGGCGTGAACCCAATCTCTCGTGCGAACGCACGAGAGATGTGGGTATCTTTCTTCCTTCCAACTCCGGCGAACCGGCTGACCTAATTGCACGTCTTTCACGCACTGATAGGAGCGGCCAGCACCTATAAAACACCCCTCGGACCCGGCCACTCATCTTAAGCTTGATTTTGACGGAGATCCCCTCCAAATTTCTTCTCTCCCATCTCCGGCCAAACGACCCACAAGCTCCGGCGACCGCCTTCCCTCCTTCTCGTCACTCTGCTGCCATACCAGCAGCAGAGTCCTCTCCGCCTCTTCCTCCCGCGGCGCGCTGTACCCTGCGCGCAAGCTCCTGACCTCATCTTCGTCGCCGCTTCCTCCCCCAGGGTCTTTCTTCCCCGATGACGGCAGTCACGAGCCGTCCTCTCCGCTGCCTCCCTTCACTCCAGACAACCCCAGATACGTTCTCCATCCTCTTCTCTCTTTTTTCCCCCTGTTATCTCCCTTGATCGACCCTCGACAGACGCTAACCACCTCCATCGTCTTCGCCTCCGACCGCACTCCGGCGAGCCGCCCACACCACTCCAGCCCTCCACACGGCTCGCCAACCACCTCGAAAGCTCTGCCTCACCTCCAGGAACACACTCCACCCTACCACTGCCACTCCAGCCCTCCACAACCACCCCCCGACCAACCCACCATCTCCGGCCACAGGTTGACCTAGGCACGCACGCCTAGGCCGACCTGCGGCCTGCTGCACTGCCCACCGCCTTCGCCGTGCCACGGCGAAGGTCTCTATCTATTCTGATTTGGCCGAGAGGCGAGTTTTGTGTACGACAGGATTCGAGCCGCTGCCGCCATGGACGACCTCTGATGAAGCTCCCGCGAAGCTCCAAGCACCCGGTCTTCCAGACTACAGGTGCTGCATACTAACGCAAGTGTCGCGAGGTGAACGAATCCAGCCGAGGAGCGCTAGCAGAGCCAGCAGCTGCGGGGCAATCGCACGACGAGGTTTCTGCAGGCGCGCGTGAAGGCGAGACCAGATAGTCCTACATCGTGGGATTGCAACCGTCAGGTACCGTATAAGTTGTTTTTACGCTTTACTCTTATCGCCTCAGTAAGCACAGGGGTGAGGTCCCTCACTGACCCCACCCGCCTCGTCCGCGGCCTGACCACGCGGACCTGGCGGATCCGACCCGACCTAGACCTACGCACTCCTCGCGCATCACACACCTACAGGTGCGCCTGGTCCCGGGTACGATCCGACCCGATTGAGACTGTGGCTCTGGTAGAGCGGTTAGAGTGAATTGCTTGAGAGAGAGACACGCGCGGGTAGAGGGAGAAGGGTTAGGTTTTGTTCCCTGTGCAGGCAGGCTGATTGCAGGAGAAGGACTTGGCCGCTGCAGAAGAAGGAGAAGCAAGACAAAGAAGAAGAAGGCAACGAAGAAAGGAGAAGCAAGACAGAAGAAGAGGAAAGGAAGAAGTCTTCGCAGGAGAAGAAGAAGAAGGACAAGGGAAGATTGCAAAGAGATCCGAAAGGCAAAGCAGAAGAAGAAAAAGAGAAAGAAAGATCACATTTAAGACGTCTGATACATAAATCAGACGTCTAATTCTATTTTTTTTTACATCTTTCTTAAAAACTCTTTGAATCAATTATATTTGCATTTAACAGTTGTATTCTTGGGTTTTACAAAGTACTGAGTTTGCTCCCTGTGTTCGACCTCGGATACTCTAGTTGTTCGAGTAATAAAATTATTTATATTTGTTTAAACGTTTTGTCGGTTCTACTGCAACGTAATACGCATTTAAATCCGCCACAAACGTTGACAACAACTGCTCATGGCCTTTGGTATTCCAAACCAAGAAAAGATGTTTTGCATAACAAAGTCTATGACAGTCTTATGATCGCATCGATGGGTGGCGATGGCTTCAATCCATTTTGAGACAATCTACTGAGACTAAGATGTACTCACTGCCTTTGGATGGTGGAAAGGGGCCCATGAAATCAATGCCCTAAACGTCAAAGATCATGACGATCAGAATGGGCTGGAGGGGCATCATGTTTATCCTAGTCATGGTCCCCAAAGTCTGGCAACGAGAACAAGTCCTCACAAAGCTATGTGCATCCTTGAATAAGGAAGGCCAGAAAAATCTGGACTGCAAAACCCTTGCAGCCATCTTTTTCCCCGAGAAGTGGCCACCACACGCTTGGTCATGACAAAATGATAGCACACTTTGAACTTCGTCCTCCAGGATACACCTCCAAATAATATGGTTGGCACAAAAGTGAAATAGCATGGGATCATCCCAGAAATAGTGCTTTCCTTTAGTCAAGAACTTATCCCGTTGCTATCTGGACCAGCTATGTGAAGTCTGTCCTACTACCAGGTAGTTGACGAAGTCAGCATACCAAGGTAGTTTCCTGTCTTGCACAGCCAGAAGTTGCTCATCGGGAAAGGTGTCAGATAAGGGCAAGGAGGGCCCAATGTGGTCCAGGTGGAGTTTGGATAGGTGATTGGCCACAACATTTTTAGACCCAGCTTTGTCATGAATTTCCAGGTCAAATTCCTGCAAGAGTAGGATCCATCTGATGAGCCTGGGTTTAGCATCTTTCTTCGCCAACAAATGAAGGATGGCCGAGTGCTCCGTATAGATGGTCACGTGGGATCCCAGAAGGTATGATCGGAAATTTTTGAGTCCAAAAACTACAGTGAGTAGTTCTTTCTCTGTGACCGTATAATTCTGTTGGGCCTCATCCAACGTCTTGCTCGCATAGTAGATCACCACGGGTTTCTTGTCTTGTCTCTATCCCAGGACAGCGTTGATGGCAAAGTCTGATGCATTGCACATGATCTCAAAATCTTGGGACCAATCTAGGGATGTAACACAGGTGAGGTGGAGACTGATTCCTTGAGAGTACGGTAAGCTTGGATGCAATCAGGTGTCATGTGAAATAGGGCATCATTGGCCAGAAGGTCGGTCAAGGGTTTCGAGAGTTTGGAGAAGTCTTTGATCAACCTTCCATAAGAGTCAACATGTCCAAGGAACGAGTGGATTTGCTTGATCGAGCCAGGTGGGGGAAGTTTGGAAATCAAGTCAACTTTAGCTCGATCCACCTCAATGCCCCTATGTGATACGATGTGACCAAGGACAATTCCTTCTTGAACCATGAAATGACTCTTTTCCCAACTTAACACCAAGTTAACCTTGATACATCACTTTAGGATTTTCTCCAAGCTGTTCAGACAATGGTCGAATGAGTTCCCAAATACTGAGAAGTCATCCATAAAGACCTCCAGGTATTCACCTGCCATCTCGGAAAAGATGGCTACCATGCAACGCTGAAAGGTAGCGGGTGCGTTGCATAACCCGAATGGCATACGACGAATTGCGAACGTGCCATACGGGTAAGTGAATGTGGTCTTCTCTTGATCTTCAAGAGCAATTGCGACTTAGTTGTATCCTAAGTATCCATCCAGGAAGCAAAAATATTTCTGCCCTGCCAATAGCTTAAGAATCTGGTCAATGAATGGCAGGGGGAAGTGATCTTTCTTGATCACCTCATTGTGCTTCCTATAATCAATGAACACCCACCATGCAGTGGTGGTGCGGGTGGGGATGGATTCGCCATGCTCATTGATGACCACGGTGAGCCCAGCTTTCATGGGAACCACTTGAGTGGGGCTCACCCAGGGGCTATCGGAGATTGGGTAGATGATATCAGCCTCAAGCCATTTGATAATTTCCTTCTTAACGACCTCCCGCATTTTCGGGTTTAGTGGTCTCTGCATCTGACGGGAAGGTTGAGCCTCATCTTCCAGATAAATCTTGTGGGTGCAATAGGTGGGGTTAATTCCTCTTAAATCTAAGATAGTCCATCCAATGGCTGCCCGATGATCTGATAGGGTCGCGGTCAACCTGAGTTCCTGATCCTTGGATAGGTGGGAGTTGATAATCACTGGGAAGGTCTGGTCAGGTCCAAGGAAGACGTACTCCAGGTTTTCAGGTAGCAGCTTCAACTTGGGTGTGGGTGGAACAACACTTGACGGATAGGGGAAAGGTGGGAGTTGATCAACATTAATCTCTTCGAACAATGGTTGCTGATGGTAATCAACTCTATAGAGGTCAGTGTGCACAGACGGGGATGGGTCGGAACAGTCGTCACAGGGTTGGGTCTGATGGTCTGGTACAAAAATAAGGGTGAGGCATTCCTCAACCAGAGGCTCCACGGGATCGTGCTTCTCAATCCAGTTGTAATCGGAAGACTTGGTCGCCCTGAAGATATCCAACCGCATCTTCCTGTCTCCGAAGAAAATTTCCATGAATCCTGTGTCACAGTCGATGTTCCCCTTAGCCGTAGCTAAGAAAAGTCTACCTAGGATGATGGGTGTGTTCTGTAGCTGTTCAGGGACTTCCATGTCGAGCACCAAGAGGTCGATTGGGAAGTAGAAGTCCTTGACCGAACAATCACATCCTCGATGACCCCCTTCGGGGTCTTCATCGATCTATCTGCCAACAGGATGGTCACAAGTGTCGATGTTAACTCTCCAAATCCAAATTGGTGATACAGGGTCATCGGGATCAGATTGATTGAAGCACCAAAGTCCAGGAGCGCTCTATCAAATGTCATGTCCCCAATATTGCAGGATATCAGGGGTGCTCCTGGGTCAGTTCGTTTGAGCGGAAGGTTGCTTGATATAATGGAACTCGCTTACTCTGAGAGCACAACCTTCCTAGGTGCTTGGGGTCGTGGCTTACACTTCGACGTACAGGCATCCTTTAGGAGCTTAGCATAAGCCAGGATGTGCTTGACTGCCTCGACGAGCAGGATATTAATCGGAACCTGCTTGAAGATTTCCAAAAGCTCCTCATTTTCCACAACAACTTTCTTTTCCTTTATCTTCTCTAAGGCCTCGGGATATGGTGTCTAGATGTGAATAGGGTCCGCCTCTGGGTCCTTGGGTTTTTCCTGCTCATCTCTAGAGTCGGGTTTCTCAAGGGGTGAAGTCATGGGAGGAGTCGTCCATTTGGGATCCTGGGTTCTAGTGCCACTTCTCAAGGTCACCGCATTTGCAGAGGCATTGGGCCCATGGGTTGATTCTTGAGAAGAAGACAAAGAAGAAGCGCCAAACCCAAGGGGTGTTTGTAGAGCTGGCTGGACCATGTGGGCCTACCTGGGATTGCCTTGGAACCCTTGCAAATTGGGGCCTCTGTTAATTACATTTGGCGAGTTTGACTGTGGCTGAGAAGGAAGGGACCCCTGTTGTTTGCAATCCAACAGTTGGCTCAACTATCCCTTCACTAAAGCCATTTCCTCCTGGTGTTTTTGGTTCATTTCAACCATCATTTTTATCAAGGTGTCCATTTGGTTTTGTGGGGGAGGGGCCACCCTATTAAAATTATAGGGGGTCTAAGTGGTGGACCTTGCTGAAAGGAGGGTGGTTTTGGCTGATGGTTTGGCCTGGGCTGGTTCTAAAATTGGTTCAATTTCTGGTTCATCCAAGCAAAGTTTGGGTGATTACGCCATCCGGCGTTCTAGGTGTTGGAGAAGGGGTAAAGTTTGGAATAACCTTGGATAGCCTGGACATCTTCAAAGATAGAAGGTGTTGAGGGGGAGGGAGGAGGATAATCAGGGGTTGAGGGAGCAAAGGTCCCTCCCTGGAATATGGTCAGGGGTTGTTCCAGGTGCATCTGTTTTAGTGGCTGGACTAGATCAACATTGTGAGCTCCCTTTGCTAGGGAGAGAGTCTGTAGCGGGTTCCTGGTCTGGTTCAACAGTTCATCTATCTTCTTATCCACCAATTCCACTCGATCCAACTTCTTAGCAATGATATTCATGTCAACTATTCCGGAATTTGCTTGTACCTCATAGATCCCACCACGGGGTTGACTGGATCGACTAAACTTGGTCATGGAGGCATTGTTGAGTGAATTTTCACTTGTAGACTAGAAAAGCTCAAACGCTCTTTCCTCGTCTTTATTTAGAAAGTTTCCTCCACATGAGGCATCGATAAGTTTCGAAGGTTGCTGTCCAGACCGTGGTAGAAGATCAAGGCCAATTGCCACCTTGGAACCTCATGATGTCGGCATTTCCTCAATAATTCATTAAATCTCCCCCATACCTCATGGAATTGTTCCTTGCCTTGGAGTGTAAAGGTGGTAAATGCTCTTTTGAGGGCATTGGTCTTTTTTATGGGGAAGAATTTCTTTAAGAATGCATGCCTCAGTTCTTCAAAGGTGGAGATAGGAGCGGCCAATCAACACAAGTTGATTTGACGAGTTCCCAGCCCGGAGAGGCGGGAAATCCCCTCGAAGATGCGTAACAAAATATCATCTCCTCGGTGCTTGTCTCTTAGGATATTTACATATCCTACTGGGGGCGTGTAAGCACTCTGCTGGTTCAGATTCCATGGATGGCATTATCACGAAGTGTCAATTGCCAGGGTCTAGATTCGGCCACGGAACACCATGGATGGGATTATCTCGAAATCTCAATAGCCAGGGTTCCAGGGGTTGCCATGGGCGATGCTATCTCGAAGCATCGATTGCCAGGAACCCTTGAGGATTGATGATGGGAGCAAGGAATCTGATACAGACCGTGTTGAAAAGCCAATCCTAAGCTAGAATTAAAAAGAAAAAGAGAGAGAAACTCTCCAAACAGAAAAATTTTCTATCTCTCTCTCTTACAAAATGCACTGCGAACTGAGCCAGGGCTAAAATCATTTCAAGCACGGGTGCTTTAACCACAAAGTCCAATAGACCTTGGGTTAGTTCTTGTAGGCCTTAAAAACCTTTGCTAAGGACTGAGCCTGAGGCTAGACAGATCTGGATCCTGATTGGTACTAGAGTACCTTTTAGGCCTATGGTCAGCATTCTAACCTAATCTAAACTCAAATGAAAATGCACTTATTTGAAGCTATTAAAAACTTCATGGTCTAGAACAAAGGTTGAAACCTTAAGTTTTTGCTAAGGGACTAGCAAAAGCTAGGCATGGAGGTATGATGAGAGCCTCATCATGAGCCATAACTAGCTCATTTTGACCTAATACAGAGGATAAAAACTCCTACATAACTCAAGGAAAGGCTTAACTCAGAGAATTCTGAGTCTAAGAAGAAAACAAATCCTAAGGGGTAAAAATGCAATTTTACCAGCACAATCTGCAAATAGGGTAACTCAGGGTCCAAACATAGGTCAAACTAACCTAATAAGAAGGAAAGTGGGATGATCTAATCTGATAAGGGCTACAGCAACTCCAAGGAATTAAATGACAATCTGTAACCCTAAAACAAACCCACTCCAATTCACGAGGTTCGAGGTAAAACAAAAATCTACTAAATCCTCTAAAATTCATAGAAAAATAATCTCTAGGATTTATAACCTTCAATTTGTCCTTAGGAACCCATTTTGACCTACATTGAGAACCATGCCCAATTAATGATTTAATTTGGGTTTTTACATAAATTGGCCAGTCAAACAAGGTCTAACCTAGAAATAAAATTCACCATTAGAATCCGTAGGTCCCATTTAGTCATGCATAAAAACTTGAGCCTAAGAAGAGACCTTGACCGACTTTGCATTTTGGTCCTCATCCATTACTTTTTGACCCTCAACTTTTGAAACCCTCGCATTTTGGCCCCTAGGTCTTCATCGTTTTTGCATTTGGGTCCTCCCTGCAAAACCCTGAGCAGCACCATGCTCCGGCGAGGCAAGGCACCGCACAGGGTGAGGGCGACCCTCTGCTTGTTCAACGGGGTGTTCCCTGCGACGTCTGCTGTCGCAGGGACACCTCCACGATCTCTGCCATCGCCCACACCTTCCGTGCGAACGCGCGGAAGGTATGGGTTGTAATCCGGCCATCCTCCGGCGAGGGAGGCACGTCGCCTCCCTCCGCCCTCCTCTCTGATTTTGCCTCTATAAAAGCCTCCCCCGTATGCCGCATTCATTAGCTCGATTCTGACGGAGAATCACCCACAACTTTCCTCTCCTCACACTCCGGTAGGCACCCAGAGAGCTCTGGCGAGCTCCCTTTCCTTTCCTCTTCGCTCTGCCACAAAACTAGTGGCAGAGACTTGTTCCTGATTCTCCTCCGCGTCGCGCAATACCTGCACATGCTGCTTCAGCCCCGTCGTCGCTGCCGCCCTCCCCCACTGGGTATCTTCTTCTCCTGCGACAGTCGATACGACTGTCGCCCTACTCCTCCCCCTTCGTCCCTGCAAGTAAGTTAGAACTACTTCCCTTCCTCTCCTCTTTCTTTTCCCTATTTCAATTTGTTCAATTAAGACCTCGACCGACCTCGACCACCGTCACCCCCTTCGTCTCCGGCCCACCTCCGGCGAGTCGCTCCCATTATTCTGCCACTCCACACGACTCGCCGACCCTCACCGAACCTCCGCCTCATCACACTGAACACCCCCCACCACTCCACTGCCACTCCACACCTCCATAATGCTCCCCCGAACAAACCCATTACCCCGGCCACAGTCCGACCTAGGCAGCCCCTACACGCCGCCCCACGCCTCGCCACCACCCGCACGAGCTTCGCCGCACTCCGGCGAAGCTCCCTGCAACTTCTGACTAGGCGGAGAGGCCATATCTCTGTAAACAGGTTACCCGTCCTCCGCTGCCATTGCCGAACAGGTGAAGCTTCTTCAACCTACAGCTGCAGCTCCGCTCCCGCCCAGGCCTACGCTCCAGGACGCGTGGATTGCAACCACGCAGCTGCCCAGGCCTTCAGCTGAAGAAGAGACCTCACAAAGTCCGCGATAGCCTGCAGCTTTCTCAGCTACAGATGCCAAATTTGGGTGGGACATTTAGTTCCACCTGGGAAGATTTCGAAGCGCCGCACCGGTATAAATTGTACAAGTGCAACGGACTGTTCGCCTCCGAACGCACCGGGTGATTAGCCCATAGTTGTGGGCTGTTTAAGTATTTAAGTGCCTATACATTAGGTTAATTCTAACATTTATTTAGTATAAATTAGGATGTAAATAGATTAATTCATAGTTTTAATCTAATTACATAATCCATACATTGCATTCATATCTTAAGTGCATTTAGAATTAGCTTAAAATAACATTCATCTAATTAGATAACCAATTAGGTATATTGTTTTTATTAACATAGAAGTTGAGGGTCTATACATAAATAACCCTAATATTTTAATAATATTTTCTTTATTCGTCTTCTTTCAGAACGGCTGGCTGCCGCTCCAACGCCCGGGTGATGCAGTGAAGAAGCCATTCAAGGGGGAGCGGATGTGGTGGATCTGGTCGGCCGCTGATTTCAAATTTGTTCAGGCCACTACAAAAGGAGCACGGAGGCAGCCGAGCTCAGGAGGCCTCCGCCACCGACCCACCACTGTGCAGAGAGAACCTCTCTCTTCCACTCCATACTGCCGGCCTCTACCGTGGCGGCGAGTCTCCACCACCGTGGGCGTGTGGTGTGACAGGCCACACCGCCATCCGGAGCTCGTCCGCATTACCGTGAGCACCCTAGCGTGCATCTTCCTCGCCGTCGTCGCAGACCACCACCACCGAGCTACTGATCAGCCACCCTCTCAGTAACTTAAGACGTCTGGGAAATTTCCCAGACGTCTGAAGTTACCCGCTCACCTCCACTTCCTCAGCCTGCACTCTCCAACCGGCCACCAGACTGCCTGCACCCTCCACCGCTCACCGGCTGCAGACCTGCGCACGGCTGCAGATCAGCCCGCGCTCTCCTCCAACGCCTACAGACCAGCCTGCAGCATCCTCCAACAGCCGCCTACAGCTTCCACCGCACACGCCAACCGCCTACAGCTTCCACCGCGCCAGTGCCCTCCGCAGACCCTCCGCCCACGCCAGCTTCCACCGCACACGCTAACCGCCTGCAGACCACCGCGCAAGCGCCCTCCTGCAGACCACCGCCCACGCACAACCGCGCGCCCTCCGCAGACCCTCCGCGCGCCCACGCACAACCGCCAGCAGACCGCCCAACCGACCACCGCGCACGCCAGCCGCACATGCCAGCAGCAGCAGTGCCTACGGCAGCGGCAGCAGCCACCCCCGCAGCAGCAGCAGGCGACGGACTTCACGCCAACAGGCTGCGCAAGCTGCCGGCTGCAGCACCTCCGCCGGAGCTCGTCCGGCCACCTCCGACCGCCGCGCGGCTCGCCGCCACCACCGATTCGAAGCCCTTGATCCGAGGGACCTCCTCCGAGCTTCCCGCGCCCGGCCATCGGCTCCTCGTCGCGCAAGACAACGGGGAAAAATTCCCCTGTTTTGCTACAGTAAAACATTAATTAAAATTTACATTTTCTGCCATTGCCACATTTTAATCATATTCTATTGACTCTGCATTGCGGAAAATATCCTGTAGTTTCTCATAATTGCCATTTCAACATTGTTTCTTGCTTAAACCTTAATCTAAAGGCAATCTTGGCTTGGTTCTTATCCAAATTGACTACGAACAAACATTTTTAAGTGGCGCGAATTTTAATACGTTATTGCCTCCCTGTGGATACGACCCGCTCCTCTGCGAGTGGTTATTTCTTGTTAAAAATTGATTAGTCGATTTTTCCACCACATTAAACTACAAACGACTTAAAAGCGAAAGATCGACCGGTCACCGGGGTGAGGTCCCGCGCCCACTCACTCGCCCGATCCGCGAGCTCACCACGCGGATCCGGCGGACCCGACCCGACACCCCACCTGCGCACTCCTCGCGTACCATTCACGCCGGTACGCCTGGTCACAGGTACGAAGCCCGACCCGATTACCCGGCGGCTCTGGGAGAGCTATACTACGAGCGAAGTCTGAGAAAGAGAGAGACATGCGGGTAGAGGGAAAGGGGTAGGTTTTGCGTTGGCTGTGGTGTGTGCAAGAACAGGCCAAGGCAGAGAAGAAGAAGAGAGCAGGGCGTAGAGAAGAAAAAGCTCTGAAGAAGAAAAGCGAGGCAGAGAAGAAGAAGACCGACAAAGAAAGACTGAAGGAAGAAGAAGGAAGAGCACTAAGTAGCACTGTAGCAGCGGCGATTTAAGTCGTCTGATTGGAAAATCAGACGAGCTCTGCAGAGGAAGAAAAGAAGAAGAAAGAAGAAGCCGTGCAGCTGAGCAAGGCAAAGGGATCGCAAGAAGAAAAGTTCTGCAACTGAGGCAGAAAGAAGAGAAGATAAAGAGAAGAAGAAGGGAAGCTCTGAAGAAGAAAAGAAATAAGAAGAAGCAGAAGAAGAACTGAAGGCAGAGAAGAAGAAGATAAGCTAAGAGAGAGAAGAGAAGCCACAAGACTCAGATTTATTTCTCCCTCTCTCTCTCTTATTTTTTTTTGATAGAAACCTTGTACTTCTAGAATACAACTTGCTCCCTGAGTTCGACTTCGGGACTTCTTTTCCGAGTAACAAATTGTACTAAACTGGTAAGCACTTCTCTATGCTATACTACAACGAAATAATAAAACTATAGGGGAGTTTCGCGGCTCACCAGTTTTTGGCACCGTTGCCGGGGAGCAACGGCTATTCTAGAAGCTTTGAATTTCTTTTAAGAGATTGCTAATCTGTTCCTCTCTCTTATGTGCAGGTAAAAATTGGAAGAGCAGCCGCACAACAAACACTCCAACAAAACAGGTAATCTTCATCAGCCCTTTTCTTAACTCCCTTAAAATCGAAAAAGGAACGAAAAGAAAAATCAACTTAGAGCTACCTGCATCATACTTAGTAATTCCTCAAAGTTGCCTAAATTTTTCATTTCAACACATTTTAACTGTCCATCCAACTAAGGTAACTAGGGCTAAAACCTTCTTGATTGAGCCCTAGATACTACATTTTTTAGGCAACTGAAATGGACCAACTAGAGCCAACTCAGGAATTGAAAAGCTAGGGTTTTTAGAGGCACACATTCTATTAACAAAGAAAAGATCTTCCCAAAAAGAGGTGTACCTAAACCTTGTTAGAAAAGATCTATACAAGAGGAATCCTAAGCAAATCAGGCTCTTAAATCCATTTGAACCTTAAAAGAAAGGACCCAAAAGCTCTCAAAGGAACAAGAGTAAAGTTGACCCCTTGGGTCAACCAACCTTAAAATTAGGTCACTTCTTCACTCAAAATACCTAAAAGTTCAAGTGAAACCTTAAGCACCCTGGTCTTAAACTAAAATTGGTAGATTTAAGAGGTCAAGATCCCCATTTTGGTCTACCTGGAACCGCAGTGACAAGAGAGGTCGGGTGGGGGAAACCCTGTAACCCATGGGGACGCTCTACCGTGTAGGGGTCTTTGCGGGACTCACCCTCTCGGCTGCCCAGGTAATTCTCAGGTGGACGATCTTTTTGATCAAGGGGTCCATCTGCCCTGCGCCTCTGTAGTCACCCAACAATTTTTGGTTGTCTCGATCGGGTCCAGCACCTTCTAAACTCATCTATTCCAACAGTGCATGTACGGTAGGAGGTCCTTAAGACCACCCTTAAGACCTCCTTTAGAAACTCACTCTCGTCAAGGCCAAGCCCCAACGCCCGTGTTTGTGCAGCAACCCCACCACATTATTCTCTCATCTGATTCAGAACCAAGCTCTTCTTCTTCCCCTATCATGGCTCAGCCAGTTGAGGAAGAAAACAATCTGGAGCATCAACTCCAGCGACTCAATGACCTCTTCCAAAACTTCGTACACCCACCGAGCGTCCTACGATGCGGGACCATTACAATCCTGCTGCGGTGGCCATTGAGCCTCGAGTCAGAATTTCGACTGGAGGACCTGATTCCGAATTGAAGCAAAACATGATTCATGCTATACCTAAATTCCATGGGCTTAATTCCGAAGATCCCTTCCAGCACATCAAACAGCTAAAGCATCTGGCCCAAACCTTCGGGTCAGATGTGCAAAATCGGGATATTCTTCTCATGAAGATGTTCTCCTTTTCTCTTATGGACAAGGCCGCCCATTGGTATCAAACTCAGACTCGGCCGATCAACACTTGGGAAGAACTTCAGTTCGAGTTTTTGAAAAAGTTCTTTCCCATTGGTCGGACCAATGCCTTGCGCCATCATATTACTCACTTCACTCAAAAATCGGGGGAACCTCTCCATGAGGCATGGGATCGTTTTCAGGATCTCATGAGAAAGTGCCCCCATCACGGAGTTCCTAAATGAGAACAGGTCCAATCTTTTTACCAGGGACTTCGTGAGGACATCCGTCTTTTCATCAATGCAACTTGCGGAGGAAATATCATGGGTCAACATGAAGACACTGTGTGGGAGATTCTCGAAAACATGTGTGAGAACTCCATCAACAATGACTCCATGGGATTATTCGATAGGACGAATACCCGCGCATCGACGAATCTTAGGGGAGCACATGAGACGTAGGGCCTGTCCGCATCAGTCGACCTGGAGTTAATGGCCCGTCGATTGGACAAGGTCTCAATCATTGAGAAGAAGGTGGATGAGCTGACTCAGCACTTGCAGCGAGCCACCTTTGCGCGTAACTCCTTCGCACAACCTCCTTCCACACAGGAGATTGTGCAAAACATTCTCGACCGATCTTCCCCTAGGATGGATCCGTATCCATCCCCATCTAATTCTCGGATCAGAGGATCATCCGTTCCTTTCTACACCAGCCTGGGGAATTCCATTCCCCCTTTCTCTGATTCTCTAGAGGTTCCTCAGACCTGCGAGGACCTCAAAGCCATCCAGAACGACCCATTCTCCAACACCTATAACCCTGGATGGTGAAACCATCCCAACTTTTAGTGGGCAGGAAATTCCCAAACCCAAAGACCACCCTTTCATCCCCGCCCACAACCCTCTCGTCCTTACCAGCCGCCTCAGCCTCGGCCCAACCCTACTTATCCATCAGGGCCAAATCAGGATCAAATGTCCCTTATCCTTCAGAATCTGGCTGACATTCAAAGAACGAATGCGGCTATCCAAAAACAACACATGGACGAACTTACAGAAGTTAGAACTCAACTGGCCCAGTTGGAAAATTCTCGCCAGCCAGGCACACTTCCTTCCCAACCTCTTCCTAACCCGAATAACGTGCCGACCCAGAAGCGCGTTATGAATCCAAATTTAGGCCACGTACAATGGATTTATCAGGCCCCTACTACTCCATCGCCAGACGGGATGGAAGCTTTGACATCTTATACGGGATTTCAGCAGCAGCCACCCCTCTTACCAAACCTAAACCAAAATCAGGCAGGATTAAATTCTGTAACAACACGCAGTGGTAAAACAACTCAAGACCTCCATTATCCGAACCACTCCAAGCCTGATAACCAAGACCCTAGGAAAGTTATCCAAGATACCACTGTCCCAGATCAAGAACCCGGACCTATCCTAGAAGAACCAAGCAAGGTCCCATTTCCCGAGGCCTTGACCAAGGGAAAGAAGACCACCAAGCTCGTGGAACCTGAGGAGGACCTGGTCAAGCCCTTTGAGCAGGCCCACATAAACATCCCTTTGATGGATGCAATCCACCACGTACCGGCTTACGCACGATTCTTAAAGAATGTGTGTACACCCCAGCGTAAGCCGCGAACCAAGAGTGGGAGTCCAATTGTTCTGTCAGAGCAAGCCAGCTCTGTAA
Source organism: Thalassia testudinum (assembly GCA_037157565.1). Lineage (NCBI taxonomy): Eukaryota > Viridiplantae > Streptophyta > Magnoliopsida > Alismatales > Hydrocharitaceae > Thalassia > Thalassia testudinum. Next base: position 84,089,675 of record JAZHRO010000056.1, on the reverse strand, counting down.
TCCTAAGCAGACTCCCACCCAAGGCTAAAGACCTTGGTACTCCCCTAATTTCCTGCAACATAGGTGATACCCAATTTGATAGAGCTTTGCTAGACTTGGGTGCGTCCATAAATCTAATACCCACATCCTTACTTGACCATCTAGAAGAACTTGAGCTAAAACCAACCGAGGTGACATTACAATTAGCAGATCGATCTATAAAGTCACCAAAAGGGATTCTCGAGTATGTTATCGTAAGAGTGCGGGATTTCTATTTCCCCGTGGACTTCATAGTCTTAGATATGGACGCACCTGAGAACCCTAGGGATACACCAATCATTTTAGGGAGACCTTTCTTGGCTACTGCTAGAGCCAACATTAGTTGTGAGGAGGGCCAGATAGAGCTCAAATTTGGGAATCAAACCCTGAAAATTGATATATTTAAGGCCCAACAAGGAATTAATTGCGGTGTCATCGAACAGGTTTGTGACATTAGGGCTTTGGTTGATGAAACACACTTCCAGAATGACCTGATTATACCTCATCAACCGCAGAAAGATCTTGACCCGCAAACTGAGGAGTCAAATCTAGATATGAACAACCCAGTAACTCCTACCCTTGAACCTCACGTCTATACTGAACCACCCGCTGCTGCTGATAACCCCATCCTCGAACTGAAGCCCCTTCCTGCTCACTTGAAATACATCTTTTTGGGTTCTAATCAGACCCTTCCTGTGATTATCAATTCCAACCTCAATCCTGAGCAGGAACCCCGTCTGATTGCTATCCTCTAGCAACATCGCAGAGCCATCGGGTGGACTCTCGATGATTTGACTGGAATAAGTCCCTCTTATTGTACTCATCATATCTATTCAGAAGGGGGCGCATGACCTTCTCGTGAAATTGAGAGATGCTTGAACCCCAATCTACAGGAGGTCGTGAAAAAGGAGATCATCAAGTGGTTAGATGCCGAGATCATCTACCTGATCTCCGCTAGTCGTTGGGTGAGCCCAATTCAGGTCGTGCCCAAGAAGGCAGGACTCACCACTATAACGACTGAGATCGAAGAAGTCATTCCTACCCGATTAGCCAACTCGTGGAGAGTCTGTATAGATTACCGCCGACTCAATTCCTCCACGAAGAAGGATCATTTCCCACTGCCTTTCATTGATCAGATTCTCGAGAAACTAGCGGGAAATAGGTTCTTCTGCTTTCTTGACGGGTACTCTGGTTACAACCAGGTGGCAATCCATCCTGAGGACCAAGAAAAGACCACGTTCACCTGCCCCTTCGGAACATACGCTTTCCGAAGGATGCCTTTCGGTCTTTGCAATGCACCCGCTACATTTCAGCGGTGCATGCTTGGCATATTCTTAGATATGGTAGGTGATTATCTGGAAGTCTTCATGGATGACTTTTCAGTTTTTGGAGCATCATTCGACGATTGTCTCCAACACTTGGTCCAGATACTCAGATGGTGCATCGATGTGAATTTGGTTCTTTCCTGGGAAAAGAGCCATTTCATGGTACCTGAGGGAATTGTCCTGGGACACTTAATTTCGGAAAAAGGCATCCAAGTGGATCGAGCTAAGGTTGATCTGATCTCTCGCCTTCCTATGCCTAGCTCGATCAAGGACATCCGACCTTTTTTGGGGCACGTCGGTTTTTACCGTCGATTTATCCCTGATTTTTCAAAACTCGCGCGCCCCCTGACCACTCCTCTCTCCAAGGATGTTCCTTTCGAAATTTCCAAGGAATGTACTCAAGCATTTGAGATCCTACGTGACCGAGTCACCCAAGCCCCGATCCTACAGTCCCCTGATTGGTCTCAACCCTTTGAGATCATGTGCGATGCATCTGACTTCGCTGTAGGAGCGATTTTGGGGCAGAAAATTGACGGGAAACCTGTGGTCATTTACTACGCCAGCAAAACACTGGATGAGGCTCAGCGTAACTATACGGTTACTGAGAAAGAGCTGCTAGCTGTAGTATTTGCCCTAGAAAAATTTAGATCATACCTTTTGGGTTCCCGTGTCATCATATACTCGGATCACACAGCTGTGAGGCATCTCCTTGCAAAGAAGGACGCGAAACCTCGATTAATCTGATGGATCTTGCTGTTGCAAGAATTTGACCTTGAGATTCGCGACAAAGCGGGAAAGCAAAATGTGGTAGCTGATCACTTGTCCCGCTTTCCTTCTGAAATAATTGACCCTTCTGGACCCATCACAGAGAATTTTCCCGATGAGCACCTGCTGACTATTGGTACTAGCCTTCCATGGTTTGCTAATATAGTAAATTACTTGGCATCTCATCAGATCTCGTCTGATTGGCCGAAGGCCAAGAAAGATAAATTGCGCTTTGATGCCAAGTATTACATTTGGGAAGACCCGTACCTCTTCCGCATAGGTGCTGATCAAATCATCCGGAGATGTGTCCCGAAAGAGGAATTCAACAATATCCTCTCTTTCTGCCATGACCAGGCATGCGGTGGCCATTTCTCTAGGCATAAAACCGCATCAAAAGTCCTCCAGTGCGGCTTTTACTGGCCCACACTGTTCAAAGGCGCATACAATCACTACAAGGCATGCAGTCATTGCCAAACTTTGGGCAACGTGAGCCATCGCGACATGATGCCTTTGCAGCCGATTCTCTTATGCGAAATCTTTGATGTTTGGGGGATTGATTTTATGGGCCCCTTTCCTATTTCGGATGGTTTCGAATACATTCTGCTGGTTGTGGACTACATGTCCAAATGGATCGAAGCCATGCCAACCTGAACCTGTGATCACAAAATTTTTCTCAAATTCATTCATCAAAACATTTTCTCAAGGTTCAGGATTCCTCGTGCTATAATCTCTGATGGGGGGACCCATTTCACAAACGCTCAGTTTAGGTCACTAATGACCAAATACGGGGTGTCTCACCGAATCTCTACTCCTTACCACCCCCAAACTAATGGTCTAGCTGAGCTGTCAAACCGGGAGATCAAGAAAATCCTGCAAGTCACTGTTCGGACTGACAGGAAGGACTGGTCGTCCCGACTTCCGGAAGCATTGTGGGCCTATAAGACCACCCACAAAACCCAATTAGGCATGTCTCCCTTTAGACTGGTGTACGGGAAGGTGTGTCACCTTCCCGTAGAACTGGAGCATAAAGCCTATTGGGCAGTACGGAACTGTAATCTAGATTTTTCGAAGGCTGGAACCCACAGAAAACTTTAAATCAGCGAGATTGATGAATTACGCCAAGACGCGTATGAGAACTCTCGAATCTACAAGGATCGGGTTAAAGCCTTCCATGACAAGCATATCTCGAGAAAAAACTTTCATCCTGGTCAGAAAGTCCTACTCTTTGATGCCCGACTTAAACTTTTCCCGGGAAAGCTGCGATCCAAGTGGGTCGGGCCGTATTTAGTCTGACAGGTTTTTGGAAATGGAGCTATCGAAATTAGTCCGCTCAGCCACGATTCCGAACCTTTCATCGTGAACGGTCAGAGACTCAAGCCGTTCATTGATGTGACTTCTACTGATTTGGCTTAATCATCTTATATCCTCCATTCCCCTTGAGCTTATTGCGCCCAACCTATGGCGTAAAACCCAGCGCTTAACGGGAGGCAACCCGTCATTTTCCTAAAAATCCAAAACCTTTTTTTGACACCTTTTTGCACTTAAGGTTCACCCTTGTAGACAGGTGACCCACCTCAAATGCTTGCATCTGGGATTAGAAATCGTCCGCAAAATTCATCCCGACCCATTCACTCATCCAAATTTCTGTCTTAAGGAATGAACTAAATAAATAAAAAAACCCCCTAAGTCACAATGAGGACATTGCAAACCTTAGGCATGGGGGGTATAAAAGTGCAAAACTTGTAAGAAAAGGTTTTAAACAAAAAAAATTCACATATGCCAAAAACACCATAAAAAAAAAATCAAAAAAGAATAAGAGGAGAAAGAAATTTTGTGGAGGAGAAAAAGAAACAAAATGAAAAAGGAGCACAAAAATGTGAGAAAAAGTGATAGTCCTTAGTAAGAAGCTAAGGAATTAACCTAAGTTCTAGACCTCATTCAAGAAAAGAACTGAAAAGTGCACAACAGGATTAGTAAGAACGCAAACCTTAGGCATTCTTGGATAGACTCTTAGTACCCATTAAGATCTGGACACTCCTCAAGAGGTTGAGGAAAATGAAAAGCTGAAAGTATTAGTTCTAAGGCTTAGGGACTATTTGACCTCATTAACTAACTTTTGGTCTACGGGACTCAGTAACCTAAGCACCCTAACCTCACACACAGCCTGGTTCAGTAAGCGTAAAAATCAAAATCACGCAGAAGCGTCGCAAAATTCTGGAAAGTACACCTAGAGTAGGAGAGGCCAATCAATACAAGTTGATTTGACGAGTTCCCAGCGCGAAGAGGCAGGAAATCCCCTCAAAGATGCGTAACAAAATATCATCTCCTCGGTGCTTGTCTCTTAGGATATTCACATATCCTACTGGGGGCGTGTAAGCACTCTGCTGGTTCAGATTCCATGGATGGCATTATCACGAAGTGTCAATTGCCAGGGTCTAGATTTGGCCACGTAACACCATGGATGGGATTATCTCGAAATCTCAATAGCCATGGTTCCAGGGGTTTCCATGGGCGGTGCTATCTCGAAGCATCGGTTGCCAGGAACCTTTGAGGATTGATGATGGGAGCAAGGAATCTGATACAGACCGTGTTGAAAAGCCAATCCTAAGCTAGAATTAAAAAGAAAAAGAGAGAGAAAACTCTCCAAATAGAAAAATTTTCTATCTCTCTCTCTTACAAAATGCACTGCGAACTGAGCCAGGGCTAAAATCATTTCAAGCACGGGTGCTTTAACCACAAAGTCCAATAGACCTTGGGTTAGTTCTTGTAGGCCTTAAAAACCTTTGCTAAGGACTGAGCCTGAGACTAGACAGATCTGGATCTTGATTGGTACTAGAGTACCTTTTAGGCCTATGGTCAGCATTCTAACCTAATCTAAGCTCAAATGAAAATGCACTTATCTGAAGCTATTAAAAACTTCATGGTCTAGAACAAAGGTTGAAACCTTAAGTTTTTGCTAAGGGACTAGCAAAAGCTAGGCATGGGGGTATGATGAGATCCTCATCATGAGCCATAACTAGCTCATTTTGACCTAATACAGAGGTTAAAAGCTCCTACATAACTCAAGGAAAGGCTTAACTCAGAGAATTCTGAGTCTAAGAAGAAAATAAGTCCTAAGGGGTAAAAATGCAATTTGACCAGCACAATCTGCAAACAGGGTAACTCAGGGTCCAAACATAGGTCAAACTAACCTAATAAGAAGGAAAGTGGGATGATCTAATCTGATAAGGGCTACAGCAACTCCAAGGAATTAAATGATAATCTGTAACCCTAAAACAAACCCACTCCAATTCACTAGGTTTGAGGTAAAACAAAAATCTGCTAAACCCTCTAAAATTCATATAAAAATAATCTCTAGGGTTTATAACCTTCAATTTGTCCTTAGGAACCCATTTTGACCTACATTGAGAACCATGCCCAATTAATGATTTAATTTGGGTTTTTACGTAAATTGGCCAGTCAAACAAGGTCTGACCCAGAAATAAAATTTACCATTAGAATCCGTAGGTCCCATTTAGTCATGCATAAAAACTTGAGCCTAAGAAGAGACCTTCTTGACCGACTTTGCATTTTGGTCCTCATCCATTACTTTTTGACCATCAACTTTTGAAACCCTCGTATTTTGGCCCCTAGGTCTTCATCGTTTTTGCATTTAGGTCCTCCCTGCAAAACCCTGAGCAGCACCATGCTCCGGCGAGGCATGGCACCGCGCAGGGTGAGGGCGACCCTCTGCCTGTTGAACGGGGTGTTCCCTGCGACGTCTACTGTCGTAGGGACACCTCCACGATCTCTGCCATCGCCCACACCTTCCGTGCGAACGCGCGGAAGGTATGGGTTGTAATCCGGCCATCCTCTGGCGAGGGAGGCACGTTGCCTCCCTCCGCCGTCCTCTCTGATTTTGCCTCTATAAAAGCCTCCCCTGTCTGCCGCATTCAGTAGCTCGATTCTGACGGAGAATCACCCACAACTTTCCCCTCCTCACACTCCGGCAGGAACCCAGAGAGCTCCGGTGAGCTCCCTTTCCTTTCCTCTTCGCTCTACCACAAAACCAGTGGCAGAGACTTCTTCCTGATTCTCCTCTGCGTCGCGCAATACCCGCACGCGCTGCTTCAACCCCGTCGTCGCCGCCGCCCTCCCCCACTGGGTATCTTCTTCTCCTGCGACAGTCGATACGACTGTCTCCCTGCTCCTCCCCCTTCGTGCCTGCAAGTAATTTAGAACTACTTCCCTTCCTCTCCTCTTTCTTTTCACTATTTCAATTTGTTCAATTAAGCCCTCGACCGACCTCGACCACCGTCACCCCCTTCGTCTCCGGCCCACCTCCGGTGAGTCGCTCCCATTATCCTGCCACTCCACACGACTCGCCGACCCCCACCGAACCTCCGCCTCATCACACTGAACACCCCTCACCACTCCACTGCCACTCCACACCTCCATAATGCTCCCCTGGACAAACCCATTCCCCCGGCCACAGTCCAACCTAGGGCAGCCCCTACACGCCACCCCACGCCTCGCCACCACCCGCACGAGCTTCGCCGCACTCCGGCGAAGCTCCCTGCACCTTCTGACTAGGCCAAGAGGCCATATCTCTGTGAACAGGTTACCCGTCCTCCGCCGCCATTACCGAACAGGTGAAGCTTCTTCAACCTGTAGCTGCAGCTCCGCTGCCGCATAGGCCTGCGCTCCAGGACGCGCTGATTGCAACCACGCAGCTGCCCAGGTGTTCAAGGACGTTTCGTGCGGATTTAAAGCGTATTATGTTGTAGTATAACCGACAAAACGTTCGAACAAATACAAAGTTTTTATTACTCGAAGACCGGAGTATCCGAGGTCGAACACAGGGAGCAAATGGAACTTACCACTAAATCAAAATGTAATTGAACACTCTAGTTTACTCAAAATATCAATTCAGGTATGAATGTATGCGATTAAAAGGAGTTAGGGCAAAAAATATGAACTTGGACGTCTGATCTTGTGATCAGACGTCTTAAAAGCATTTCTCCTTTTCTTCTTGATTATTCTTCTTCTTCTTCTGCTGCAGTCTTTGCTCTTTCTTTTCTTCTTCTGATCTCTGCAAAGTTCTTCACTTGGCTTCTCTGTGCCTTCGCTTCTGGCTTGCTCTTTTCTTTCTTCCCCTGCGAAGGCTTCTTTCTTGCTGCTTCTTCTTCTTTCTATTCTTCTCTGCCGTCCCTTCTTCTTTGTCTTGCTTTTCCTTCTCGCGGCCAAGTCCTTCTCCTGCGATCAGCTTGCCTGCACAGGGAACAAAACCTAACCCTTCTCCCTCTACCCGCGCGTCTCTCTCTCTCAAGCAATTCACTCTAACCGCTCTACCAGAGCCACAGTCTCAATCGGGTCGGATCGTACCCGGGACCAGGCGCACCTGCAGGTGTGTGATGCGCGAGGAGTGCGTAGGTCTAGGTCGGGTCGGATCCGCCAGGTCCGCGTGGTCAGGCCGCGGACGAGGCGGGTGGGGTCAGTGAGGGACCTCACCCCTGTGCTTTCGAGGCAGTAAACGTATATCACAAAAAAGCTTTATACCATACCTGTGCCTTGAGATTCCACGATGTGGGACTAAACGTTCCGCCCTTCCTTTGCGTGCGCCCGCAGACTCTCGTGTGCAATTGCCCACGCTGAAGGCCCTGCTGCTGATCCTTGCTGAACTCAGTCACCTCGCAACACTTACGAGAGTCTGCTGCACCTGCCGCCTGGGAAGCCTGACGCCTGCTGCTGCTCCGAGCTTCCTGCTGCTTCGACTGTTAATGGCGGCCGGAGCGTTCACCTGAACTTCCACAGAACGGCCTATTGGCCCAATTAGAATAGTTGGAAACCTTCGCCGTAGCACGGCGAAGGCGGTGGGTGATGCTGCAGGTTGCCGGTCGGCCTAGGCGTGCCCGCCTAGGTCAACCTGTGGCCGGAGATGGTGGGTTGTTCGGGGGGTGGTTATGGAAGTCTGGAGTGGCAGTTGTGGGGTGGAGCGAGTTCTTGGTGGTGAGGCGGAGCTCACGAGGTGGTTGGCGAGCCGTGTGGAGTGGCGGAGTGGTGTGGGCGGCTCGCCGGAGTTCGGTCGGTGATGTGGAAGATGAGGGTGGTCAGCGTCGGTCGAGGGGTAATCAGATGAGATAACAGGGGGAAAAGAGAGAGGATAGGATGGAGAGGAGTTCTAACCTAATTGTAAGGACGAAAGGGGACGGAAGGCGGACAGCAGTACTTGCTGTCGCCGGAGAAGATGACGCCCAGTGGGGGAGAACGGCGGCGACGACGGGGCTGAGGCGGCGTGCGCTGGTACTGCGCGATGCGGAGGGAGGTCAGGAAGCTAACTCTGCCACTGGTTTTGTGGCAGAGCGAAGAGGGAGGGGAGGGGGGCTCGCCGGAGCTAGCTGGGGTATTTGGCCGAGCAGGAGGAGAGGAATTGAAGGGGGAAACTCGGCCAAATCAAGCTCAAGATGAGTGGCCGGGTCCGAGGGGTGTTTTATAGGTGCTGGACTTGGTGTGCAGGGCGTGAAGGGCACGTAATTGCCTGAGGTTGGTCGCCGGAGATGGAAAGGAGTTAGGATACCCAAATCTCTCGTGCGTTCGCACGAGAGATTGGGTTCACACCAACGATTGTAATTGACTTTATGAGGAAGGGAATTCCTCAGAGAATCCTCCTTCCATTTCTGGGAGGGAATCTCTGAGGGATTAGAGAGCAATCCCTCTCCGAACCTCGCCGGAGTTCGGTTCTGCCCTAGCAATGGCGGCAGGACCGGTTTGCAAAGAAGGCGAGGAACCTAGGGGGCTCTCTGCAAGGATATTAAAAGATAGGGACCTCTTTGTGATTTGGGTGTACTAACTTGCAAAGTAGGTCAAGATGGCCTCCCCTTAGGTCCAAATTTTGGTACAAACCTAATTTGGCCCTAAAGAATCCAATGGTGAAGTTGGATTTTAGGTTTGACCTCTTTTGACTGGACATTTTGCGTAAAAACCCAAATTAGGTTAATTGAAGAGCTAAGACCCTAATCTAGGTCAAACTAGGTTCCAAAGGCCAAATTAAGTGTTCTAAACCCCAGAGGGTGTTTTTCTATGATTTTTAGAGGGTTTGCTTGATTTTTATTCTGACTGGAACCTTGTTAATTTAAGCGGGTCTGTTTTAGGGTTACCAAGTGTCATTTAATTCTTAGATTGCACATAAACCCATTTCTGATTAATTCAACCCACTTTGGACTATTTGACCTATGTTTTGCTTCTGAGAAATCCCGTTTATGTACTGCAATGGTAAAATTGCAGTTTTAACCTTTATTTCATGTTTTCTTCTCAGAGCACTTGTTCCTTTAGTTAAGCCTTCTTCTAGGTTATGTAGGAGCTTTTATCTTCTTTATTAGGTCAAAATGAGCTAGTTATGGCTCATGATGAGGCTCTCATCATACCCCCATGCCTAGCTTTTGCTAGTCCCTTAGCAAAATTTCAAAGTTTTAACTTCCATTCTAGACCCAAAGTGTCCTTAGTTATGATAAGTGCTTCTTTTGTGATTAGGTAGGAATGCCGACAATAGGCCTAGAGGTACTCAAGTACCAACCAAAATCTGGACCTGTTCTGCTTTAGCCTCAGTCCTTCGCAAAGGTTTCTACGGCCCACAAAAACTATCCTAGGGTTTGTTGGACTCTGCGGTTAAAGCACCCGTGCTTGAGACATTTTTAGCCTACGCTCAGTTTGCAGTGCGTTTTTTTTTTTTTTTTTTTGTAAGAGAGAGATAGAGGATTTATTTGTTTGGAGAGCTTTTCTTTCTCTTTTCTTTTTATTTCTAGCTTCGGATTAGCTTCTCAACACGGTCTGTATCGGATTCCTCGTCCCCATCATCAATCCTCAAGGGTCCCTGGCTTTCGAGATTTCGAGATAATCCCGCCCATGGCAACCCCCGGAACCCTGGCTTTCGAGATTTCGAGATAATCCCGCCCATGGCGTTCCGTGGCCGAATTCAGACCCTGGCGATCGACATTTCGTGATAATGCCACCCATGGTGTCTGAACCAACAGAGTGCTTACATGCCTCCAGTAGGATATTTAAATATCCTAAGAGACAAGCACCGAGGAGATGATATGTTGTTACGCATCTTCGAGGGGAATTTCCCGCCTCTCCGCGCTGGGAACTCGTCCAAATCAACTTGTGTTGATTGGCCGCTCCTAATCTAGGTGACTTTTTCAGAATATTAAACGCTCTTGCGTGTTTTGGATGTTTTATGCGCACTGAACCAGACTGTGTGTGAATTTGGGGTGCTTAGGTTACCGAATCCCGCAAACCGGAGGTCAGTTAACGAGGCTGAATACTTCCTAAGCCTTAGACCTAATACTCAAGCTTCGCATTTTCCTCAACCTCTTGAGGATTATCCAGATTTTAACGGATACGTGAATTTTTAAGCTAAAGATACTAGCCCAAAAGGCCTAAGACCAGCGTTCCTGCTAATCTCTTGTTATATCTCCGTAGCACTTTTCTTTTCTTTTTCTTGACTCGGTCTAGAACTTCAGTTAACCCCTTAATCTTTTACTAATGACTTTTTCTTTTTCTTTTCCTTTTGTGCTCCTTTCTTCATTTTTGCTCTTTTTCTCCTCCTTATGATTATATGGCTCACAACATTTCCTCCCTCCTATTTTTTTTTTTGTTCTTTTTCGTAATTTTTCAATTTTTTGTGTTTTTGACATATGTGAATTTTTTGTGAGAATCCTTCTGATTTTTTTCTTGGTTTTGTATGTATGCACTTTATCACCCCCCCATGCCTAAGTTTTGCAATGTCCTCATTGTAAACAGAGGGTGGGAATTAGTGTTGAGGTCAGGGGCTTAGAACAGGATATATCGGGTGGGTGAATGGGTCGGGAATGAGTGATGCGAATGATTTTAAGCTCTGATACGTGTACCAGAGGTGGGATCAACTGTCTAAGGCTGAACTCAAGGTGCATTAGACGTGGAGTACAGACGACTAATCAAACGGGTCTCTATTTTTGAGATGACGGGTTGCCTCCCGTTAAGCGCTAAATTTAATGCCTTCAGCCGGGCGGAAAATGGGGTGGAGAGGGAGTGGTCAAATCAATGGAGTTTTGGAAAACAAGCACCTTGATTAAGATCCTGGTTGGTCCAACCAGGTACTTGTTCAGATCAGTGGGCTGATGATGCAGCCCAAACCCAATAAGTCTGGTGGGTTGATAGATGTAGATTAGCAGATGTGGGACCCACCAAATGCAGTGATGTTCTGATAGATATGGAAGTGAAAACTCGAGTTCGGGCTCAGTCGAATCAGCCTGGTGGGGGTAGGGTTCCGAAAAATAATTAATGTAAGATGTGGAATCCCTACAGGGACGGTCAAAGGATGGAGGCTCCTGATTTGTGGTCTGATCAGTGTCCGATACCCGGTATAGATACGGAGTTGAATCATCTGCAATCGGCTCATTGAGAGGTGAATCAGAATAGAAATTGAGTCCGGTTGCGGGTCGAGGTGGGGAACGGGTTTTGATTGGTGCTGTATATGTGGAGCAGGTGGCTTCAAAGAAGATTGACATGTTATAATCAGGAGGTAGATTTTCTCCGATGTTATGGTCAGATTCGAGATCGTTGGAGAGTTTGCGAAAATCAAAGTTTGAATGAGATTCTAGATCATGAGTTCCACCATAGACTAAATCATATGTTGTATATTCAGCAGCCTGACTGGGATCTAGCCTAAATGTTAATTCTGAGCTTACAAAGGTGTCCCTATCTGGAAGAGGCTCAGGTTCAAGGTTAGTAGGGCAGAGCCAATCGAAACCCCGCTCGTCCAAGTCCTCGGTTTCTGTATCGTAGATTGGCATGACTTCCGAAAACTCGATTAGTTCTTCTGAGGAGGTTGACGAGGGATATTCATCAAATCGAGGCCCAGAATCATATTCTTCATTAAGAGATTGATTTTCTTCATATGGGGCCTTGAAATCTTCAATATAGGTTTCAGATCTAGGTTCTAGGCTTAGGATGTGGGTGGAATTACTAGAATCTAGGTCTGAATAACCTTCGCGGGCCACCTTATCAAAATAAGGGACGGAATTTATACCCGCGAGAGGTTCAGTTCTACTCTCATACTTGCAGGAGTCTTGGGACTCTAAAATGGGTTCATCATGGTCTTTTCCTGCATTTGGAGCTTCCCAACCTTCTTCAATATTAGGTGCATTATACTCCATCTGGGTTGGGAATCCACAACCATTTTGTGCCTCAAACCCGAGATCAGATTTATCCTCGATGTTGTCCCAAGATAGTTCATCCTCTGTTGGCGGTATGTACGGGTATTTCTGATCAATCACTTGTTTTATTAATCTCATTATCTCTTCCCGTTTTTCAAGACTATCTTGGTGTTGCTTCCAAAGTCTAGGATTTGTCATACATTGAAGGTATTCACTATTATGCAATTTTTCTATCTCAATGTATGCAGTAATGAGCAAGTCACGGGTTGATCCTTTGTTGGCTTCTGCTAATAGTACTTGGGCACAAGTTATGACAAAGGTTGTGGTTGTTGGGACATCAACCTGAATGTTTCCTACTGTTGTTGAGGTTTCTTCATTTTCATAAAATCTCATGGCATCCTCAATCATTTTATCTCTCATGGATCTCCGGTATTCAGGTTTCTCGACTGGTAGTCCTAGGTGGTTCGGCTGCATATTTGGATCAGGTGGTGGAATCACGATCAGAGTTTGACTCAAGATGTGTTATGAAGCGATCAGATCTGAATAACGAGTCCCACTGAAAATGAGTGTGTGTGCTCTATAGAGAAAAGATGCAGGACTGGAGATGTTCTTGACCCAATCAAGACACCCAAAAGATGTTTGGATGACTATGGAGGTTTGGGGCGGATGGACCCCTGGATTCGAAGATCGTCCACCTGCGAATTACCTGGGCAGCCAGAGAGGGAGAGTCCTGCAAAGACCCCTACACGGTAGAGCGTCCCTACGGGTTACAGGGTTTCCCCCACCCGACCTCTCTTGTCACTGAGATTCCAGGTAAACCAGAATGGGGACCTTGACCTCTTAAGTCTATCACTTTTTATTTCAAAGGTGCTTTTAGGGTTCTCACTTGAACTTTAGATGTTTTTGGTATTGTGACCTAATTTAGAGTTTGGTTGACCCAAGGGGTCAACTTCACCTGACCTGTCCTATAGATGGCAGAATGATTCTAAGCTCGGAGCCTAGAGATCACCCTGATTTGACTCCCAGGTTATTAGGTCAAAAGAAAATTTTAAGATTCAAGTGATTTTAGGGCTCAATTTTAGGGTTTGTCTTATTTAACTTTCTTCAATCAAGGGCTTGGGTAGCACACTGATGCGGGAGGGTTTATTTCCTTTTACACAGGCCTGTGTGACTAGCGCTTCAAGACCCTAATGTGGAAACCCTAATTTGGTTCTATTTCCAATCCTCTTTTTCTTTTTCAAAAGTTCTCTTTGGACTTATAAACAAGAAGTGTGTGGTCCGCCGAGATTAAGCGTTTATTTTCAATTAGGCACAAGAATTTGTGGGATGGAAAAAAATCACTCCAACTTCAAGAATATTTGCAGAAATTTTTTTTTTTTTTAAAAATCAAGAAATGTTTTGCCTTAGGGATGGTGATTACTATATAAAGAAGGCAATTGATTCCTAACTTGATTTTCTTCCTTTTGTCTTTCAAAGATTAGGGGATGATTAAGGAAGAAAAGAAATTACCTGCCCTGGAGTGGTTGACTTGCGGGAGAGATTTTCTCATGAAGTACCTGTAAGATCACATCAAAGAAAAGTAGGGCAAGTTAGTGTTCAATATGATAAAAAGAATGTAGAGACTAGTGGTAAATTGTGCAGTGCTCCCCGGCAACGGCGCCAAAATGTTCAAGGACGTTTCGTGCGGATTTAAAGCGTATTATGTTGTAGTATAACCGACAAAACGTTCGAACAAATACAAAGTTTTTATTACTCGAAGACCGGAGTATCCGAGGTCGAACACAGGGAGCAAATGGAACTTACCACTAAATCAAAATGTAATTGAACACTCTAGTTTACTCAAAATATCAATTCATGTATGAATGTATGCGATTAAAAGGAGTTAGGGCAAAAAATATGAACTTGGACGTCTGATCTTGTGATCAGACGTCTTAAAAGCATTTCTCCTTTTCTTCTTGATTATTCTTCTTCTTCTTCTGCTGCAGTCTTTGCTCTTTCTTTTCTTCTTCTGATCTCTGCAAAGTTCTTCACTTGGCTTCTCTGTGCCTTCGCTTCTGGCTTGCTCTTTTCTTTCTTCCCCTGCGAAGGCTTCTTTCTTGCTGCTTCTTCTTCTTTCTATTCTTCTCTGCCGTCCCTTCTTCTTTGTCTTGCTTTTCCTTCTCGCGGCCAAGTCCTTCTCCTGCGATCAGCTTGCCTGCACAGGGAACAAAACCTAACCCTTCTCCCTCTACCCGCGCGTCTCTCTCTCTCAAGCAATTCACTCTAACCGCTCTACCAGAGCCACAGTCTCAATCGGGTCGGATCGTACCCGGGACCAGGCGCACCTGCAGGTGTGTGATGCGCGAGGAGTGCGTAGGTCTAGGTCGGGTCGGATCCGCCAGGTCCGCGTGGTCAGGCCGCGGACGAGGCGGGTGGGGTCAGTGAGGGACCTCACCCCTGTGCTTTCGAGGCAGTAAACGTATATCACAAAAAAGCTTTATACCATACCTGTGCCTTGAGATTCCACGATGTGGGACTAAACGTTCCGCCCTTCCTTTGCGTGCGCCCGCAGACTCTCGTGTGCAATTGCCCACGCTGAAGGCCCTGCTGCTGATCCTTGCTGAACTCAGTCACCTCGCAACACTTACGAGAGTCTGCTGCACCTGCCGCCTGGGAAGCCTGACGCCTGCTGCTGCTCCGAGCTTCCTGCTGCTTCGACTGTTAATGGCGGCCGGAGCGTTCACCTGAACTTCCACAGAACGGCCTATTGGCCCAATTAGAATAGTTGGAAACCTTCGCCGTAGCACGGCGAAGGCGGTGGGTGATGCTGCAGGTTGCCGGTCGGCCTAGGCGTGCCCGCCTAGGTCAACCTGTGGCCGGAGATGGTGGGTTGTTCGGGGGGTGGTTATGGAAGTCTGGAGTGGCAGTTGTGGGGTGGAGCGAGTTCTTGGTGGTGAGGCGGAGCTCACGAGGTGGTTGGCGAGCCGTGTGGAGTGGCGGAGTGGTGTGGGCGGCTCGCCGGAGTTCGGTCGGTGATGTGGAAGATGAGGGTGGTCAGCGTCGGTCGAGGGGTAATCAGATGAGATAACAGGGGGAAAAGAGAGAGGATAGGATGGAGAGGAGTTCTAACCTAATTGTAAGGACGAAAGGGGACGGAAGGCGGACAGCAGTACTTGCTGTCGCCGGAGAAGATGACGCCCAGTGGGGGAGAACGGCGGCGACGACGGGGCTGAGGCGGCGTGCGCTGGTACTGCGCGATGCGGAGGGAGGTCAGGAAGCTAACTCTGCCACTGGTTTTGTGGCAGAGCGAAGAGGGAGGGGAGGGGGGCTCGCCGGAGCTAGCTGGGGTATTTGGCCGAGCAGGAGGAGAGGAATTGAAGGGGGAAACTCGGCCAAATCAAGCTCAAGATGAGTGGCCGGGTCCGAGGGGTGTTTTATAGGTGCTGGACTTGGTGTGCAGGGCGTGAAGGGCACGTAATTGCCTGAGGTTGGTCGCCGGAGATGGAAAGGAGTTAGGATACCCAAATCTCTCGTGCGTTCGCACGAGAGATTGGGTTCACACCAACGATTGTAATTGACTTTATGAGGAAGGGAATTCCTCAGAGAATCCTCCTTCCATTTCTGGGAGGGAATCTCTGAGGGATTAGAGAGCAATCCCTCTCCGAACCTCGCCGGAGTTCGGTTCTGCCCTAGCAATGGCGGCAGGACCGGTTTGCAAAGAAGGCGAGGAACCTAGGGGGCTCTCTGCAAGGATATTAAAAGATAGGGACCTCTTTGTGATTTGGGTGTACTAACTTGCAAAGTAGGTCAAGATGGCCTCCCCTTAGGTCCAAATTTTGGTACAAACCTAATTTGGCCCTAAAGAATCCAATGGTGAAGTTGGATTTTAGGTTTGACCTCTTTTGACTGGACATTTTGCGTAAAAACCCAAATTAGGTTAATTGAAGAGCTAAGACCCTAATCTAGGTCAAACTAGGTTCCAAAGGCCAAATTAAGTGTTCTAAACCCCAGAGGGTGTTTTTCTATGATTTTTAGAGGGTTTGCTTGATTTTTATTCTGACTGGAACCTTGTTAATTTAAGCGGGTCTGTTTTAGGGTTACCAAGTGTCATTTAATTCTTAGATTGCACATAAACCCATTTCTGATTAATTCAACCCACTTTGGACTATTTGACCTATGTTTTGCTTCTGAGAAATCCCGTTTATGTACTGCAATGGTAAAATTGCAGTTTTAACCTTTATTTCATGTTTTCTTCTCAGAGCACTTGTTCCTTTAGTTAAGCCTTCTTCTAGGTTATGTAGGAGCTTTTATCTTCTTTATTAGGTCAAAATGAGCTAGTTATGGCTCATGATGAGGCTCTCATCATACCCCCATGCCTAGCTTTTGCTAGTCCCTTAGCAAAATTTCAAAGTTTTAACTTCCATTCTAGACCCAAAGTGTCCTTAGTTATGATAAGTGCTTCTTTTGTGATTAGGTAGGAATGCCGACAATAGGCCTAGAGGTACTCAAGTACCAACCAAAATCTGGACCTGTTCTGCTTTAGCCTCAGTCCTTCGCAAAGGTTTCTACGGCCCACAAAAACTATCCTAGGGTTTGTTGGACTCTGCGGTTAAAGCACCCGTGCTTGAGACATTTTTAGCCTACGCTCAGTTTGCAGTGCGTTTTTTTTTTTTTTTTTTTTGTAAGAGAGAGATAGAGGATTTATTTGTTTGGAGAGCTTTTCTTTCTCTTTTCTTTTTATTTCTAGCTTCGGATTAGCTTCTCAACACGGTCTGTATCGGATTCCTCGTCCCCATCATCAATCCTCAAGGGTCCCTGGCTTTCGAGATTTCGAGATAATCCCGCCCATGGCAACCCCCGGAACCCTGGCTTTCGAGATTTCGAGATAATCCCGCCCATGGCGTTCCGTGGCCGAATTCAGACCCTGGCGATCGACATTTCGTGATAATGCCACCCATGGTGTCTGAACCAACAGAGTGCTTACATGCCTCCAGTAGGATATTTAAATATCCTAAGAGACAAGCACCGAGGAGATGATATGTTGTTACGCATCTTCGAGGGGAATTTCCCGCCTCTCCGCGCTGGGAACTCGTCCAAATCAACTTGTGTTGATTGGCCGCTCCTAATCTAGGTGACTTTTTCAGAATATTAAACGCTCTTGCGTGTTTTGGATGTTTTATGCGCACTGAACCAGACTGTGTGTGAATTTGGGGTGCTTAGGTTACCGAATCCCGCAAACCGGAGGTCAGTTAACGAGGCTGAATACTTCCTAAGCCTTAGACCTAATACTCAAGCTTCGCATTTTCCTCAACCTCTTGAGGATTATCCAGATTTTAACGGATACGTGAATTTTTAAGCTAAAGATACTAGCCCAAAAGGCCTAAGACCAGCGTTCCTGCTAATCTCTTGTTATATCTCCGTAGCACTTTTCTTTTCTTTTTCTTGACTCGGTCTAGAACTTCAGTTAACCCCTTAATCTTTTACTAATGACTTTTTCTTTTTCTTTTCCTTTTGTGCTCCTTTCTTCATTTTTGCTCTTTTTCTCCTCCTTATGATTATATGGCTCACAACATTTCCTCCCTCCTATTTTTTTTTTTGTTCTTTTTCGTAATTTTTCAATTTTTTGTGTTTTTGACATATGTGAATTTTTTGTGAGAATCCTTCTGATTTTTTTCTTGGTTTTGTATGTATGCACTTTATCACCCCCCCATGCCTAAGTTTTGCAATGTCCTCATTGTAAACAGAGGGTGGGAATTAGTGTTGAGGTCAGGGGCTTAGAACAGGATATATCGGGTGGGTGAATGGGTCGGGAATGAGTGATGCGAATGATTTTAAGCTCTGATACGTGTACCAGAGGTGGGATCAACTGTCTAAGGCTGAACTCAAGGTGCATTAGACGTGGAGTACAGACGACTAATCAAACGGGTCTCTATTTTTGAGATGACGGGTTGCCTCCCGTTAAGCGCTAAATTTAATGCCTTCAGCCGGGCGGAAAATGGGGTGGAGAGGGAGTGGTCAAATCAATGGAGTTTTGGAAAACAAGCACCTTGATTAAGATCCTGGTTGGTCCAACCAGGTACTTGTTCAGATCAGTGGGCTGATGATGCAGCCCAAACCCAATAAGTCTGGTGGGTTGATAGATGTAGATTAGCAGATGTGGGACCCACCAAATGCAGTGATGTTCTGATAGATATGGAAGTGAAAACTCGAGTTCGGGCTCAGTCGAATCAGCCTGGTGGGGGTAGGGTTCCGAAAAATAATTAATGTAAGATGTGGAATCCCTACAGGGACGGTCAAAGGATGGAGGCTCCTGATTTGTGGTCTGATCAGTGTCCGATACCCGGTATAGATACGGAGTTGAATCATCTGCAATCGGCTCATTGAGAGGTGAATCAGAATAGAAATTGAGTCCGGTTGCGGGTCGAGGTGGGGAACGGGTTTTGATTGGTGCTGTATATGTGGAGCAGGTGGCTTCAAAGAAGATTGACATGTTATAATCAGGAGGTAGATTTTCTCCGATGTTATGGTCAGATTCGAGATCGTTGGAGAGTTTGCGAAAATCAAAGTTTGAATGAGATTCTAGATCATGAGTTCCACCATAGACTAAATCATATGTTGTATATTCAGCAGCCTGACTGGGATCTAGCCTAAATGTTAATTCTGAGCTTACAAAGGTGTCCCTATCTGGAAGAGGCTCAGGTTCAAGGTTAGTAGGGCAGAGCCAATCGAAACCCCGCTCGTCCAAGTCCTCGGTTTCTGTATCGTAGATTGGCATGACTTCCGAAAACTCGATTAGTTCTTCTGAGGAGGTTGACGAGGGATATTCATCAAATCGAGGCCCAGAATCATATTCTTCATTAAGAGATTGATTTTCTTCATATGGGGCCTTGAAATCTTCAATATAGGTTTCAGATCTAGGTTCTAGGCTTAGGATGTGGGTGGAATTACTAGAATCTAGGTCTGAATAACCTTCGCGGGCCACCTTATCAAAATAAGGGACGGAATTTATACCCGCGAGAGGTTCAGTTCTACTCTCATACTTGCAGGAGTCTTGGGACTCTAAAATGGGTTCATCATGGTCTTTTCTTGCATTTGGAGCTTCCCAACCTTCTTCAATATTAGGTGCATTATACTCCATCTGGGTTGGGAATCCACAACCATTTTGTGCCTCAAACCCGAGATCAGATTTATCCTCGATGTTGTCCCAAGATAGTTCATCCTCTGTTGGCGGTATGTACGGGTATTTCTGATCAATCACTTGTTTTATTAATCTCATTATCTCTTCCCGTTTTTCAAGACTATCTTGGTGTTGCTTCCAAAGTCTAGGATTTGTCATACATTGAAGGTATTCACTATTATGCAATTTTTCTATCTCAATGTATGCAGTAATGAGCAAGTCACGGGTTGATCCTTTGTTGGCTTCTGCTAATAGTACTTGGGCACAAGTTATGACAAAGGTTGTGGTTGTTGGGACATCAACCTGAATGTTTCCTACTGTTGTTGAGGTTTCTTCATTTTCATAAAATCTCATGGCATCCTCAATCATTTTATCTCTCATGGATCTCCGGTATTCAGGTTTCTCGACTGGTAGTCCTAGGTGGTTCGGCTGCATATTTGGATCAGGTGGTGGAATCACGATCAGAGTTTGACTCAAGATGTGTTATGAAGCGATCAGATCTGAATAACGAGTCCCACTGAAAATGAGTGTGTGTGCTCTATAGAGAAAAGATGCAGGACTGGAGATGTTCTTGACCCAATCAAGACACCCAAAAGATGTTTGGATGACTATGGAGGTTTGGGGCGGATGGACCCCTGGATTCGAAGATCGTCCACCTGCGAATTACCTGGGCAGCCAGAGAGGGAGAGTCCTGCAAAGACCCCTACACGGTAGAGCGTCCCTACGGGTTACAGGGTTTCCCCCACCCGACCTCTCTTGTCACTGAGATTCCAGGTAAACCAGAATGGGGACCTTGACCTCTTAAGTCTATCACTTTTTATTTCAAAGGTGCTTTTAGGGTTCTCACTTGAACTTTAGATGTTTTTGGTATTGTGACCTAATTTAGAGTTTGGTTGACCCAAGGGGTCAACTTCACCTGACCTGTCCTATAGATGGCAGAATGATTCTAAGCTCGGAGCCTAGAGATCACCCTGATTTGACTCCCAGGTTATTAGGTCAAAAGAAAATTTTAAGATTCAAGTGATTTTAGGGCTCAATTTTAGGGTTTGTCTTATTTAACTTTCTTCAATCAAGGGCTTGGGTAGCACACTGATGCGGGAGGGTTTATTTCCTTTTACACAGGCCTGTGTGACTAGCGCTTCAAGACCCTAATGTGGAAACCCTAATTTGGTTCTATTTCCAATCCTCTTTTTCTTTTTCAAAAGTTCTCTTTGGACTTATAAACAAGAAGTGTGTGGTCCGCCGAGATTAAGCGTTTATTTTCAATTAGGCACAAGAATTTGTGGGATGGAAAAAAATCACTCCAACTTCAAGAATATTTGCAGAAATTTTTTTTTTTTTTAAAAATCAAGAAATGTTTTGCCTTAAGGATGGTGATTACTATATAAAGAAGGAAATTGATTCCTAACTTGATTTTCTTCCTTTTGTCTTTCAAAGATTAGGGGATGATTAAGGAAGAAAAGAAATTACCTGCCCTGGAGTGGTTGACTTGCGGGAGAGATTTTCTCATGAAGTACCTGTAAGATCACATCAAAGAAAAGTAGGGCAAGTTAGTGTTCAATATGATAAAAAGAATGTAGAGACTAGTGGTAAATTGTGCAGTGCTCCCCGGCAACGGCGCCAAAATGTTCAAGGACGTTTCGTGCGGATTTAAAGCGTATTATGTTGTAGTATAACCGACAAAACGTTCGAACAAATACAAAGTTTTTATTACTCGAAGACCGGAGTATCCGAGGTCGAACACAGGGAGCAAATGGAACTTACCACTAAATCAAAATGTAATTGAACACTCTAGTTTACTCAAAATATCAATTCATGTATGAATGTATGCGATTAAAAGGAGTTAGGGCAAAAAATATGAACTTGGACGTCTGATCTTGTGATCAGACGTCTTAAAAGCATTTCTCCTTTTCTTCTTGATTATTCTTCTTCTTCTTCTGCTGCAGTCTTTGCTCTTTCTTTTCTTCTTCTGATCTCTGCAAAGTTCTTCACTTGGCTTCTCTGTGCCTTCGCTTCTGGCTTGCTCTTTTCTTTCTTCCCCTGCGAAGGCTTCTTTCTTGCTGCTTCTTCTTCTTTCTATTCTTCTCTGCCGTCCCTTCTTCTTTGTCTTGCTTTTCCTTCTCGCGGCCAAGTCCTTCTCCTGCGATCAGCTTGCCTGCACAGGGAACAAAACCTAACCCTTCTCCCTCTACCCGCGCGTCTCTCTCTCTCAAGCAATTCACTCTAACCGCTCTACCAGAGCCACAGTCTCAATCGGGTCGGATCGTACCCGGGACCAGGCGCACCTGCAGGTGTGTGATGCGCGAGGAGTGCGTAGGTCTAGGTCGGGTCGGATCCGCCAGGTCCGCGTGGTCAGGCCGCGGACGAGGCGGGTGGGGTCAGTGAGGGACCTCACCCCTGTGCTTTCGAGGCAGTAAACGTATATCACAAAAAAGCTTTATACCATACCTGTGCCTTGAGATTCCACGATGTGGGACTAAACGTTCCGCCCTTCCTTTGCGTGCGCCCGCAGACTCTCGTGTGCAATTGCCCACGCTGAAGGCCCTGCTGCTGATCCTTGCTGAACTCAGTCACCTCGCAACACTTACGAGAGTCTGCTGCACCTGCCGCCTGGGAAGCCTGACGCCTGCTGCTGCTCCGAGCTTCCTGCTGCTTCGACTGTTAATGGCGGCCGGAGCGTTCACCTGAACTTCCACAGAACGGCCTATTGGCCCAATTAGAATAGTTGGAAACCTTCGCCGTAGCACGGCGAAGGCGGTGGGTGATGCTGCAGGTTGCCGGTCGGCCTAGGCGTGCCCGCCTAGGTCAACCTGTGGCCGGAGATGGTGGGTTGTTCGGGGGGTGGTTATGGAAGTCTGGAGTGGCAGTTGTGGGGTGGAGCGAGTTCTTGGTGGTGAGGCGGAGCTCACGAGGTGGTTGGCGAGCCGTGTGGAGTGGCGGAGTGGTGTGGGCGGCTCGCCGGAGTTCGGTCGGTGATGTGGAAGATGAGGGTGGTCAGCGTCGGTCGAGGGGTAATCAGATGAGATAACAGGGGGAAAAGAGAGAGGATAGGATGGAGAGGAGTTCTAACCTAATTGTAAGGACGAAAGGGGACGGAAGGCGGACAGCAGTACTTGCTGTCGCCGGAGAAGATGACGCCCAGTGGGGGAGAACGGCGGCGACGACGGGGCTGAGGCGGCGTGCGCTGGTACTGCGCGACGCGGAGGGAGGTCAGGAAGCTAACTCTGCCACTGGTTTTGTGGCAGAGCGAAGAGGGAGGGGAGGGGGGCTCGCCGGAGCTAGCTGGGGTATTTGGCCGAGCAGGAGGAGAGGAATTGAAGGGGGAAACTCGGCCAAATCAAGCTCAAGATGAGTGGCCGGGTCCGAGGGGTGTTTTATAGGTGCTGGACTTGGTGTGCAGGGCGTGAAGGGCACGTAATTGCCTGAGGTTGGTCGCCGGAGATGGAAAGGAGTTAGGATACCCAAATCTCTCGTGCGTTCGCACGAGAGATTGGGTTCACACCAACGATTGTAATTGACTTTATGAGGAAGGGAATTCCTCAGAGAATCCTCCTTCCATTTCTGGGAGGGAATCTCTGAGGGATTAGAGAGCAATCCCTCTCCGAACCTCGCCGGAGTTCGGTTCTGCCCTAGCAATGGCGGCAGGACCGGTTTGCAAAGAAGGCGAGGAACCTAGGGGGCTCTCTGCAAGGATATTAAAAGATAGGGACCTCTTTGTGATTTGGGTGTACTAACTTGCAAAGTAGGTCAAGATGGCCTCCCCTTAGGTCCAAATTTTGGTACAAACCTAATTTGGCCCTAAAGAATCCAATGGTGAAGTTGGATTTTAGGTTTGACCTCTTTTGACTGGACATTTTGCGTAAAAACCCAAATTAGGTTAATTGAAGAGCTAAGACCCTAATCTAGGTCAAACTAGGTTCCAAAGGCCAAATTAAGTGTTCTAAACCCCAGAGGGTGTTTTTCTATGATTTTTAGAGGGTTTGCTTGATTTTTATTCTGACTGGAACCTTGTTAATTTAAGCGGGTCTGTTTTAGGGTTACCAAGTGTCATTTAATTCTTAGATTGCACATAAACCCATTTCTGATTAATTCAACCCACTTTGGACTATTTGACCTATGTTTTGCTTCTGAGAAATCCCGTTTATGTACTGCAATGGTAAAATTGCAGTTTTAACCTTTATTTCATGTTTTCTTCTCAGAGCACTTGTTCCTTTAGTTAAGCCTTCTTCTAGGTTATGTAGGAGCTTTTATCTTCTTTATTAGGTCAAAATGAGCTAGTTATGGCTCATGATGAGGCTCTCATCACCAGGCCTTCAGCTGAAGAAGAGACCTCACAATGTCCTCGATTGCCTGCAGCTTTCTCAGCTGCAGACGCCAAATTGGAGTGGGACATTTAGTCCCACCTCGGAAGATTTCGAAGCGCCGCACCAGTATAAATTGTACAAGTGCAACGGACTATTCGCCTCCGAACGCACCGGGGTGAGGTCCCACGCCCACTCACCCGCCTGATCCGCGAGCTCACCATGCGGATCCGGCGGACCCGACCCGACACCCCACCTGCGCACTCCTCGCGTACCATTCACGTCGGTATGCCAGGTCACGGGTACGAAGCCTGACCCGATTACCCGGTGGCTCTGCGAGAGCTATCCTACGAGCGAAGTCTGAGAAAGAGAGAGACGTGTGGGTAGAGGGAAAGGGGTAGGTTTTGCGTTGGCTGTGGTGTGTGCAGGAACAGGCCGAGGCAGAGAAGAAGAAGAGAGTAGGGCGCAGAGAAGAAGAAGCTCTGAAGAAGAAAAGCGAGGCAGAGAAGAGAAGACCACCGAAGAAAGACTGAAGGAAGAAGAAGGAAGAGCACTAAGCAGCACTGTAGCAGCGGCGATTTAAGTCGTCTGATTGGAAAATCAGACGACGCTCTGCAGAGGAAGAAAATAAGAAGAAAGAAGAAGCCGTGCAGCTGAGCAAGGCAAAGGGACCGCAAGAAGAAAAGTTCTGCAGTTGAGGCAGAAAGAAGAGAAGATAAAGAGAAGAAGAAGAGAAGCTCTGAAGAAGAAAGGAAATAAGAAGAAGCTGAAGAAGAACTGAAGGTAGAGAAGAAGAAGAAGATAAGCTAAGAGACAGAAGAGAAGCCACAAGACTCAGATTTATTTCTCCCTCTCTCTCTCTTATTTTTTTTTGATAGAAACCTTGTACTTCTAGAATACAACTTGCTCCCTGAGTTCAACCTCAGGACTCTTTTTTCGAGTAACAAATTGTATTAAACTGGTAACCACTTCTCTATGCTATACTACAACGAAATAATAAAACTATAGGGGCGTTTCGCGGCTCACCAGCTTTTGGCGTCGTTGCCGGGGAGCAACGGCTATTCTAGAAGCTTTGAATTTCTTTTAAGAGATTGCTAATCTGTTCCTCTCTCTTATGTGTAGGTAAAAATTGGAAGAGCAGCTGCACAACAAACACTCCAACAAAACAGGTAATCTTCATCAGCCCTTTTCTTAACTCCCTTAAAATCGAAAAGGGAACGAAAAGAAAAATCAACTTAGGGCTACCTGCATCATACATAGTAATTCCTCAAAGTTGCCTAAATTTTACATTTCAACACATTTTAACTGTCCATCCAACTAAGGTAACTAGGCCTAAAACCTTCTTGATTGAGCCCTAGATACTACATTTTTTAGGCAACTGAAATGGACCAACTAGAGCCAACTCAGGAATTGAAAAGCTAGGGTTTTTAGAGACACACCTTCTATTAACAAAGAAAAGATCTTCCCAAAAAGAGGTGTACCTAAACCTTGTTTGAAAAGATCTATACAAGAGGAACCCTAAGCAAATCAGGCTCGTAAATCCATTTGAACCTTAAAAGAAAGGACCCAAAAGCTCTCAAAGGAACAAGAGTGAAGTTGACCCCTTAGGTCAACCAACCTTAAAATTAGGTCACTTCTTCACTCAAAATACCTAGAAGTTCAAGTGAAACCTTAAGCACCCTGGTCTTAAACTAAAATTTGTAGACTTAAGAGGTCAAGATCCCCATTCTGGTCTACCTGGAACCGCAGTGACAAGAGAGGTCGGGTGGGGGAAACCCTGTAACCCGTCGGGACGCTCTACCGTGTAGGGGTCTTTGCGGGACTCACCCTCTCGGCTGCCCAGGTAATTCTCAGGTGGACGATCTTTTTGATCAAGGGGTCCATCTGCCCCGCACCTTTGTAGTCACCCAACAATTTTTGGGTGTCTCGATTGGGTCCAGCACCTTCTAAACTCATCTATTCCAACAGTGCATGTACAGTAGGAGGTCCTTAAGACCACCCTTAAGACCTCCTTTAGAAACTCACTCTCGTCAAGTCCAAGCCCCGACGCCCGTGTTTGTGCAGCAACCCCACCACATTATTCTCTCATCTGATTCAGAACCAAGCTCTTCTTCTTCCCCCATCATGGCTCAGCCAGTTGAGGAAGAAAACAATCTGGAGCATCAACTCCAGCGACTCAATGACCTCTTCCAAAACTTCGTACACCCACCGCAGCATCCTATGATGCGGGACTATTACAATCCTACTGCAGTGGCCATTGAGCCTCGAGTCAGAATCCCGACTGGAGGACCTGATTCCAAATTGAAGCCCAACATGATTCAAGCTATACCTAAATTCCATGGGCTTAATTCCGAAGATCCCTTCCAGCACATTGATGAGAACCTCATCATGAGCCATAACTAGCTCATTTTGACCAAATACAAAGGATAAAAGCTCCTATATAACTCAAGGAAAGGCTTAACTCAGAGAATTCTGAGTTTAAGGAGAAAACAAGTCATAAGGGGTAAAAATGCAATTTTACCAGTATAATCTGCATACAGGGTAATTCAGGGTCCAAACATAGGTCAAAGCAACCTAATAAAAATAAAAGTGGGATAAGATGATCTGGCAAGGGCTACAGCAATTCCAAGGAACTAAATGATAATCTGTAACCCTAAAACAAACCCACTTCAAGTCACGAGGTTCAAGGCAAAGCAAAAATGGAATAAACCCTCTAAAATTCATAGAAAAATAATCTCTAGGGTTTAGAACCTTCAATTTGACCTTAGGAACCCATCTTGACCTACATTGAAAACCATACCCAATTAATAACTTAATTTGGGTTTTTGCATAAATTGACTAGTCAAACAAGGTTTAATCTAGAAATAAAATTCACCATCAGATTCCTTAGGTCCTAATTAGTCATGTATAAAAACTTGAGCCTAAGAAGAAACCTTCTTGACCAACTTTACACTTTGGTCCTCATATATTTACTTTTTGGCCCTCAACTTTTGAACCCTCGCATTTTGGCCCCTAACTCTCCTTCGTTCTTTGCGTTCAGGTCCTCCCTGCAAAACCTGCCAGCACCTTGCTCCGGCGACCTTACGCGGAGCATGGTGCCGCGCAGGGTGAGGGGGAGGTTCTGGCAAGTAAACCGGGGGTGCCCTACGTCGTCAGCCGTCGCAGGGACACCCCCCTGGTCGCTGTAACCCACCATACCGGCCGTACGAACTCACGGACGGTATGGGTTTCCATCTCCGGCGTCCTCCGACGAGGGAGACACGTCGTCTCCCTCCGCCTTCCTCTCTGATTCGGTCCCTATAAATACCCCCGTCGCTCCACCGTTCTTCCCAGCTCGGATCTGACGGAGAAAACCCCCAACTTTCCTCTCTTCTCACTCCGGCAGACACCCACCAGCTCCAGCGGTTCTTCCTCCTCCTCCTCTTCGCTCTGCCGCAATACCAGCAGCAGAGACTTCTTCCCCTGCTCTTCCCGCGCCACGCCGCACCCAGCTGGCGCCTCTCCGGCCCTCTGCTCGCCGCCGCCCCTTCCCCCGGGCATCTTCTTCTCCGGCGATAGTCGATACGACTGTCGCCCGCTCCGGCCCCTCCTCGTCCTGCTAAGTAGGCAGAACTCCTCCTCTTCCTCCCCTCTTCCTTTTCCTCACTTTAAACATCTACTGTCGCCCTCGATTCCGACCAATCACCCTCACCTTCTCCGCCTCCGGCCATCCTCCGGCGAGCCGCTCCCATCACTCCAGCATTCCACACGGCTCGCCGACCTGCACATAATCTCCGCCTCCTCACCCTGATCCATTTCCGCCCCTCCACTTCACCCAAATCACCCTCTGCAACTCCACCGAACAAACCCATCTCTCGACCCACAGTCCGACCTAGGGCAGCCCTTAGGCTCCGCCCCACCGCCTGCACACCCCCCGACCACCTTCGCCATGCCACGGCGAAGGTCCTCCACGTTTCTGATTGGGCCGAGAGGCCATTTTTCTGTGGGCAGGTACCTGCGCTCGTCGCCGCCATTGTTGAAGCGAAGCAGCTTCTTCACCTGCTGCCCCAGGTGCGCCACGCCCAGGTTACGCTCCCAGACAGTGCGAGGCGCCTTCGCGAAGTACCAGGCTGCAGTCGAGTCGAAGCTCTCGCGCGAAGCCCCCGCGCTTCGCCTTGACGGCCGCTGCTTCCTCCGCGCAGGCACCGAAATTGGGGTGGGACATTTAGTCCCACCTCGTAACCTTTCAAAGGAGAGCGCCTGCATAAAGGCAAAAAGTGCCTTATGCTCGTTGCCTCCTGAGCACGGGGTGAGGTCCCTCTCACTCACTCGCTCTCTCGACCTGGTCTCGTTCGCGACCACGCCCGCGGACCTGGCCCGACCCGACTTAGACTGACCTGCACTCCTCGCCCACCACGCACGCCGGTGGGCCTGGACCCGGGCGCGACCCGTACCCGGCTACCCGGCAGCTCTGGGAGAGCTATCCTATGAGCGGATTCTGTGAGAGAGAGACGCGGGGGAGGGTAGAGGTAGGTTTTGCCCCTCTCTGATCAAGCTGTGTAAGTGTGCAGGCACAGGTGAAGAAGAACCGTGGAAGAAGACGAAGGCTGAAGGAAGGAGGATCACCGAGCGGCACTGTAGCAGCGGCGGTTTAAGTCGTCTGATTGGAAAATCAGACGACGTCCTGAAGGCAAAGAAGGAGAAGGAAGGCGAGGCAGAGGAGAACACAGAGAGACAAGCAGAAAGAGCTGAAAGAAGAAGGAGAACGCAGAGAGGCCAAGACAGGAACTGAAAGAAGAAGAAGAGCACGAGGAGAAGAAGGCCTGAAGAAAGGAAAAGAAGAAAGAAAGAGGAAGAAGAAGAACAGGACCGCAAGGGAGAAGAAAAAGAAAGAGACGAGTAGAAACAAGAACTGAAAGAAGAAGAAAAGCATCACTACTGCTGCAGATAAAGCAGAAGAGCCAAAGAGAAAAGAAGAGAAGAAGAAAGAAGCCAACAAATTCTCTCTCTCTCTCTCTCTTTATTTTTTTTGTACAAGAAACTTGTATCTCTAGAATACAACTTGCTCCCTGAGTTCGACCTCGGGAACTCTTTTATTTCCGAGTAACAAATTGTATTAAACTGGTAATCACCTCTCTATACTATACTACGACGAAATAATAAAACTATAGAGGAAGGTAGCCCACCACACATCAAACAGCTAAAGCATCTGGCCCAAACCTTTGGGTCAGATGTGCAAAATCGGGATATTCTTCTCATGAAGATGTTCTCCTTTTCTCTTATGGACAAGGCCACCCATTGGTATCAAACTCAGACCCAGCCGATCAACACTTGGGAAGAACTTCAGTCCGAGCTTTTGAAAAAGTTCTTTCCCGTTGGTCTGACCAACGCCTTGCGCCATCAGATTACTCACTTCACTCAACAATCGGGGGAACCTCTCCATGAGGCATGGGATCGTTTTCAGGATCTCATGAGAAAGTGCCCCCATCACGGAGTTCCTAAATGGGAACAGGTCCAATCTTTTTACCAGGGACTTCGTGAGGACATCCGTCTTTTCGTCAATGCAACTTGCGGAGGAAATATCATGGGTCAACATGAAGACACCGTGTGGGAGATTCTAGAAAACATGTGCGAGAACTCCATCAACAATGACTCCATGGGATTATTCGACAGGACGAATACCCGCGCATCGACGAATCTTAGGGGAGCACATGAGACGCAGGGCCTCTCCGCATCAGTCGACCTGGAGTTAATGGCCAGTCGATTGGACAAGGTCTCAATCATTGAGAAGAAGGTGGATGAGCTGACTCAGCACTTGCAGTGAGCCACCTCTGCGCGTAACTCCTTCGCACAACCTCCTTCCACACAGGAGACTGTGCAAAACATTCTCCACCGATCTTCCCCTAGGATGGATCCATATCCATCCCAATCTGATTCTCAGATTGGAGGATCATCCGATCCTTTCTACACCAGCCCGGGGAATTCCATTCCCCCTTTCTCTGATTCTCTAGAGGTTCCTCAGACCTGCGAGGACCTCAACGCCATCCAGAACGACCCATTCTCCAACACCTATAACCCTGGATGGCGAAACCATCCGAACTTTCAGTGGGCGGGAAATTCCCAAACCCAAAGACCACCCTTTCAGCCCCGCCCACAACCCTCTCGTCCTTACCAGCCGCCTCAGCCTCAGCCCAACCCTACTTATCCATCAGGGCCAAATCAGGATCAAATGTCCCTTATCCTTCAGACTCTGGCTGACATTCAAAGAACGAATGCGGCTATCCAAAAACAACACATGGACGAACTTACAGAAGTTAGAACTCAACTGCCCCAGTTGGCAAATTCTCGCCAGCCAGGCACACTTCCTTCCCAACCTCTTCTCAACCCAAATAACGTGCCGACCCAGAAGTGCATTATGAATCCAAATTTAGGCCACGCACAATGGATTTATCAGGCCCCTACTGCTCCATCGCCAGACGGGATGGAAGCTTCGACATCTTATATGGGATTTCAGCAGCAGCCACCCCTTTTACCAAACCCAAACCAAAATCAGGCTGGATTAAATTCTGTAACAACACGTAGTGGTAAAACAACTCAAGACCCGCATTATCCGAACCACTCCAAGCCTGATAACCAAGACCCTAGGATAGTTATCCAAGATACCACTGTCCCAGATCAAGAACCCGGACCTATCCTAGAAGAACCAAGCAAGGTCCCATTTCCCGAGGCCTTGGCCAAGGGAAAGAAGACCACCAAGCTCGTGGAACCTGAGGAGGACCTGGTCAAGCCCTTTGAGCAGGCCCACATAAACATCCCTTTGATGGATGCAATCCACCACGTACCGGCTTACGCACGATTCTTAAAGAATGTGTGTACACCCCAGCGTAAGCCGCGAACCAAGAGTGGGAGTCCAATTGTTCTGTCAGAGCAAGCCAGCTCTGTAATCCTAAGCAGACTCCCACCCAAGGCTAAAGACCCTGGTACTCCCCTAATTTCCTGCAACATAGGTGATACCCAATTTGATAGAGCTTTGCTAGACTTGGGTGCGTCCATAAATCTGATACCCACATCCTTACTTGACCATCTAGAAGAACTTGAGCTAAAACCAACCGAGGTGACATTACAATTAGCAGATCGATCTATAAAGTCACCAAAAGGGATTCTCGAGGATGTTATCGTAAGAGTGCGGGATTTCTATTTCCCCGTGGACTTCATAGTCTTAGATATGGACGCACCTGAGAACCCTAGGGATACACCAATCATTTTAGGGAGACCTTTCTTGGCTACTGCTAGAGCCAACATTAGTTGTGAGGAGGGCCAGATAGAGCTCAAATTTGGGAATCAAACCCTGAAAATTGATATATTTAAGGCCCAACAAGGAATTAATTGCGGTGTCATAGAATAGGTTTGTGACATTAGGGCTTTGGTTGATGAAACACACTTCCAGAATGACCTGATTATACCTCATCAACCGCAGAAAGATCTTGACCCGCAAACTGAGGAGTCAAATCTAGATATGAACAACCCAGTAACTCCTACCCTTGAACCTCACGTCTATACTGAACCACCCGCTGCTGCTGATAACCCCATCCTCGAACTGAAGCCCCTTCCTGCTCACTTGAAATACATCTTTTTGTGTTCTAATCAGACCCTTCCTGTGATTATCAATTCCAACCTCAATCCTGAACAGGAACCCCGTCTGATTGTTGTCCTCTAGCAACATCGCAGAGCCATCGGGTGGACTCTCGATGATTTGACTGGAATAAGTCCCTCTTATTGTACTCATCATATCTATTCAGAAGTGGACGCACGACCTTCTCGTGAAATGCAGAGACGCTTGAACCCCAATCTACAGGAGGTCATGAAAAAGGAGATCATCAAGTGGTTAGATGCCGGGATCATCTACCCGATCTCCGATAGTCGTTGGGTGAGCCCAATTCAGGTCGTGCCCAAGAAGGCAGGACTCACCACTATAACGACTGAGACCGGAGAAGTCATTCCTACCCGATTAGCCAACTCGTGGAGAGTCTGTATAGATTACCGCCAACTCAATTCCTCCACGAAGAAGGATCATTTCCCACTGCCTTTCATTGATCAGATTCCATTCCCCTGTGATTCACTCCAAACTCTATGGTCGGGTTCCTCCATTGGGTTATCATCCTCCTTTAAGATAGACTCTTTGTACCCCTGGGACTAAAATTTATCCAATTCATCCTCCATTCCCTTAGGATCACCTTCATTTGGTGCATTTAATTCCTCAAAATGTCGGATGGTAGGTGTTAGTTCCCTAAGTAGAGGGCCAAGATTTGGCTCACTAAGGGTAGAATGGGGTTCCACCAGATAATTAATAAGGGAAGTGATAGGAACAATAGGACATTGACCCGGGTTATCAGGGGTAAGGAAAATATTGTCATCAGGGTCAAGGTCCTTAAGAGGTACCATCTTCCCTTTCTTTTGATTCCAATATAACTCAGGTGGATAATCGCTAGGGGCATTCTCCTCTAATGGCCGTGTCTCATTGGGATAGTCTAAGTGATAGCTACGCAAAATGGGATCCCTATTATCATTGGTTTCCTCTGAATTATTTTCATGATCACGGTTGTATGGGTAGGGATCAGAATCACTAGTAACAGAGTAGCTAAGCTGTCTAATTTCTTTGTTTAATTGTTGATTATTCCTCAACATCTCCCCCATAGACTCCATCATTTCCATTTGTTGTTTTTGCATTTCTATCATAAAAAAGGAGAGTCTACTACTATCAGATTGGGGAGGATAGTCAATCTTAGTCTCTGGTTGCCTAGGGTTATCGGTCCAACCTCGATACGGAAAATTATGAAGGGTGGGAGGGTTGGGAGTTTCCATAGTAGTAGGGATTCCAGGATTGGAAAATCCCGCTCCTAGGCTTTACTCAAAAGTGGGAGCTATTGGGCCAATACTCCCAGGATAGGAATATGAATGATCCCATGAATTCTCAATGTAGCCATCAAAGGATGGATATGCTCGGGGCATGGGATCCTAGCTAGAATGATAGGAGTAAGGATAGTCCATTTCTTTCAATTAAATAGGTAAACTCTCTTAGGATTTAAAAGAAATCAGAAACTTCCTAGAGAGTTCTACCACTATCAAAACAAATGCAAATACATTGGGATCTACTTTTAGTAGATTCTATGTCTTAGGGGTACAGTTGGTGGCTAAACAAGTTTTGCAAGAATTACGCTTCCTAGGCCAACCTTCGTTGGTGCCTACAACCTACTCATAAGGGATGGAAGTCTCAAATCGAGTCCATGCACGAGGAACCGAAGTAACTTGGTAGATAGGCTTGTTGATTTCCGATTAACTTCCCTTATGGCGCAAAGAGGAGAGGTAAAATTTTATCAAGTGACCTTATGTGTGAGGTGCACAGTGTCTCAGGTGTGTAATGATATGTCCGTGTTTTGAGTTTTGAAATCTCGCAAACAAGAACCTTTTGCACACAATTTTAAGTCACAGATTTTAAGGTCCAACCTTTTAGCAATCCTAATTTTTAAAGTGACCACTGAATTAATTTGATTCAAGCACTTTAGTGGTCTTAGATTTAGGTTCAATGCAGATGCATGACAGGTAGTTGATGCTCAAGAAAAAGATGTACCTTACTCCAGCTTTCTTCAATGCAGGGATGTCTGCAATGCAATTAAGATAAACTAGATGCTGCTCATTCAGTCCTAGATGATCGCCCTATTAATATACAGCTTCTAGTAGGCAGTTAAATTTATTTTTTTAAATAATAATATTAAGCAAACAAACCTAATCTAGCTAACTAACTATATAACCTATATGCAGTTCAAACAATTAAATTAATCCTATAATCTAGATAAAATGGGAACACGCCCTCAAAAATACGCGCCCACATACAAGAGCGATAAAAAATAAAAAAACACTAGGAACACATTCCCAAAAATGCCCAACAAGGGTCCATAAGAAAGAAATTAAGTTCTAATGTCTATCTAGCCTAATTCTAAACTATGATCTAATGACTAAATCAGAAAAGGGCTCCTCCGTATGCCTATGCACGTGGGATTAAGGCCCATAAGCACCCGTTGCTGGTCTCCAGGTGGTGTCAAGGTCCACCAAAAATATCGCCTCTGTCGTGCGTGCTCGCCACGTTTGTTTGTTGTTTTTGCACAGAAAAAGATCCACAGTCAGTAATTCAAAAAGGCTTTCAAAATAGCATAAAAATAATATAAAATTCCTAAAAAATTAATAGGTGTTTCCTTCCCAGTAACACCATTTGAAAGAGCGATCTTCATTTTCGATAAAAATTTTAGCATGAAATGACATGTCGTTATAGTTCATTGCGTGGTAGAAAATTGCTTTTCAAAACATTTAATATTCAAAAACTAACCACAAAATTAGTTAGGTCGTCTCCATAGGGAGGAATTAGCCTATTAAACTAGTGCATGGTGCCTCATTTATTCGGGAAACTCAATGGGTGTTCATGCTAACTCATGCATCTTATTTTTGACATAAGTTCCTATTCTAAACAATTAATCAATAATGTAAGGGTGCACATGCAAAATCACCACAATATAATACTAGGTAAAATAATGATTTCGATATAGGTATCCCGTAAATATTAATTTCCTACAAGATAGAGCCTATTCACTATATCTAATATCCCTTATTTAATATCATTCATGAGGAGAATTCAGCCATAAGTAATTAATCAAAGATAGAGGGATATTCATGCAGTTTTCTTTCAATATATATAATCATTAAATAAAGTAATAGTAAAAGTGGAAATGGCAATAGGTGTAATTATTAATTGGAGATGAAACAGGGCTTTTTTTCTCTTTCTGCTTTACGCACGGAGAGGTGCCTGACGATGGGAGGGATGGTTGGACGGAGGTCGGCTGGGAGGAGGGCTTCAAGATGACGGTCAAGGGGTGACGAGAGGTGGCCGGCAGTGGCCGGATGGAGGAAGAAGATGCCGGTGGAGATCGAGGTGGAGGCTCTACATTCTTGGCCGTTCGCGGCCTCTGTGGCCCACAAGATGCTCGGCGGTGCTCGGCGTCGAGTTCGGTGGTTGGTGGAGGCTCAAAGGAGTGGCTACGTGGAGGGGGAGTTGGTTTGGTGATGTGGAAGATGTTGAGGCCGCACGCTGTCACCATGCGATTGTAGAGAAGGAGGAGCAGAGGAGTAGTACGCCTAAGCCATGGTGTGCGCCGAGTGCACAGTGCACGCAGGATCCATGGTGCTTGCCTCCTTCATAGTGGAGAATGATCCTGAGGTAGTCCCCGACAGGGGGAGAAGATATCTCGTATGGGTTGTTCTGCAGTTGGAGAAAAGTGCGGCGTGGAGTGGGTGGTGCATTAAGATAAGGGATGGGAATTGTTGCGAGGGGGAAGGAGGTGCGTGAGGAGGGGGCGCGCTGCTCGCCGCGTGCGTGCACGAGAGGACGTTTGGTTTTCTTTTTTCAAAATATAAAATAATTATTTG
The DNA here is from genome assembly GCA_037157565.1 of Thalassia testudinum. NCBI lineage: Eukaryota > Viridiplantae > Streptophyta > Magnoliopsida > Alismatales > Hydrocharitaceae > Thalassia > Thalassia testudinum. The sequence goes on along the minus strand of JAZHRO010000056.1, from coordinate 84,054,484 downwards.
TATACAATAAGTTATAAAATGCATTAGATATATGCAAACTTAAAGAATGATGCATAAAATTATTTTGTGACCTAATGTAGTTATTAACAAATATAAAATACAAGAATAAAGTTAACTTAGGCGTAACAATAGTCTATTAAAATGGATTCATCACCATCCTTGAGGCCTCCATTAGCTACTCATTCCCGTTGAGGCCTAGCCTCAACCTCCTTGTTTGTGCAACAACACAACCCGATCGATATTTGAACCTAATTCTCCTTCAACCATCATCTTGGAGCAACCAGCAAAGGAAAACAATCTTGAAAATTAGCTTTAGTGCCTCAATGATCTATTCCAAGTCTTTGTGAACCCACTGTAATGTCCTATGATGCGAGATCACTACAATCCCATTGCGGTGGCAATCGATCCTCAAGTCCAAATCCCCGCTGGAGGTTCTGATACTGAACTCAAACCCAACATGATTCATGCTATTACCAAATTCCATGGGCATAATTCCGAGGATCCTTACCAGCATATCAAGCAACTCAAGCATCTGGCCCAGACCTCAGGTCAAAAGCTAAAAATGAGCATGTCTTACTCATGAACATGTTCTCCATCTCTGTCGTGGACAAGGCTACTCACTAGTACCAAACCCAAAGACATCCAATCAACACCTGTGCAGAACTTCAATTCAAGTTTTTGAGAAAGTTCTTCCCTGTTGGTCAGACAAATGCTCTACGGCACCAAATCTTGCATTTCACGCAGCAAGTAGGAGAATCGCTTCACGAGGCTTGGGATTATTTTTTGGTGCTCATGTGAAAGTGCCCCCACCACGGAGTTCCTAAATGGGAACAAGTCCAATCTTTTTACAGGGACTCTGTAAGGATATTCAATTATTTATCAATGCGACCTGTGGACGAAACATCATGGGTCAACACGAAGACACCGTGTGGGAGATTCTCAAGAATATGTGTGAGAACTCCATCAATAATGAATCCATGGGCATGTTCGACTGGAAGAATGCCCGTGCATTGACAAATCCAAAGAGAGCACATGAGATGCAGAGCTTGTCCTCTTCCATCGACTTGGAACTGATGGCCAGTCACCTGGACAAGGTCTCTATCATTGAGAAGAAGGTGGATGAGCTAACTCGACGCCATTGCAGGTAAGAAGGTTTTTCGCAGATGTTATGAGCCACCTCTGTGAAAAACCCATTCGCGCAACCGCCCTCTGGTAGGGAGGCTATGCATAACATCTATCATCGATCTTCTTAGGGGATGAACCCATATCTAGCCCCGTCTGATTCAAGGTTCGGAGGAAACTCTGGACCCACCTATTCTAGTTGGGAGAACTTTGAACCCTCATATTCTGACTTTTCCGAGGGTCTTCAGACTTGCGAGGACCTCAACTCCATTCAGAATGATCCATTCTCAAACACTTACAACCCTAGATGGCGTAATCATTCTAATTTCATGTGTTCAGGGAATAATCAAAATTAGAGACCTCAATATCAGCCCCGATCACAAGTGCCTTGTCATATCAGCTGCCTCAGACTCAGCCCAACCCAACTATCAATCCGGGCTGATTCATGCAGATCAAATGACTCTTATCCTTCAGACTCTGGCTGACATTCAGAAAACAAATGCGGCTATGCAAAAATAGCACAAAGGCGAGATCGCAGAGGTTCGCAATCAACTCCCTCGGATGGCAAATCCCCACCAATGTAGTGCACTTCCTTCACAACCTCTACCTAATCCGAATAAAGTGCCGAACTAGAGGCGTGTTATGAACCCGACTCAAGGCCAAGCTCACTTTGTCTATTAGGCCCCTTCTACTCCATCACTTGATGGGATGGAGGCTTCAACATCATACGTGGGTTGTCAACAACAATCACCTCTTTTGCCCACACCAAACCAAAATCAGGCAGGATTAAATTCCGTCACCACCTGTAGTGGCAAAGGAACACAAGGCCCACCCTTTCCTAGCCATAACATGCCTGAGACCATAAACCCTAACCCTAGATTGGTCATCCAGGACACACCCGTCCTTAATAAAGAGCCTGAGCCAATTCTAAAGGAACCATCTAAGGTTTCATTTCCCAAGGCCTTGACCAAGGGAAAAAGGGTAACCAAAATCGTGGCACCTGAGGAGGACCTGGTTAAGCTCTTTGAGTATGTCCATATAAACATCCCCTTGATGGATGTGATATGCCACGTACTGGCTTGTGCACGATTCTTGAAAGACGTGTGTACACCTAAGCGTAAGTCGCGAACTAAAGGCAGGAACCCGATCGTACTGACGGAGAAAGCCAGCTCAACCATTTTGAGCAAACTCCTGCCTAAGGCAAAAGACCCAGTCACCACTCTGATCTCCTATGCAATCGGTGATAGACAATTTGACTATGCTTTATTGGACCTAGGAGCCTTCATAAATTTGATACCCACATCCCTACTAGGCTACTTTGAGGAATCTGAGCTTAAACAGATAGAAATGACTTTGCAACTAGCCAACTAATCTATTAAGTTACCAAAAGGAATTCTCGATGATGTCATAATTAGGGTACATGATTTCTATTTTCCCATGGATTTTATTGTCATAGATATGGATGCTCCTGAGAATGTGAAGAATACACCGATCATACTAGGGAGACCCTTTTTGGCCACTGCTAGGGCCAATATTAGTTGTGAGGAGGGCCAAATTGAATTAAAAGTTGGGTGTAAGATGCTGAAGATCAACATCTTTAAGGCCCAACAAGGAATCAATTGTGGAGTTATAGAACAAATTTGCGATATCAATGCTGTGGTTGACGACCTATGTATCAAGGAAAACCTGACTATTTCTGAACAACCACAACATGATCAAAACCCGCAATTAAAGGAGTATGAACCTAACATAGATACTCCCATAACTCCTTCCTTTGCTCCCAACACCCACCCTGAACCACCTGCTGCTGCTAACAACCCAATTATGGAAATAAAGTCTCTTCCTGATCATTTAAAATACATCTTTTTGGGTTCCAATCAGACATTTTCTGTGATTATCAACTCTCGACTCACACCTGATTAGGAAACATGCCTGATTTCTATTCTCCAGTAGCATCAGAGAGCCATTGGATGGACTCTCGATGATCTGACTGGTATCAACCCTTCATACTGCAAACATCACATCTATACAGAAGAGGGCTTACAACCATCCCATGAAATGTAGAGAAGCCTAAATCCAAATCTGCAGGATGTCATGGAAAAGGAGATCATCAAGTAGTTAGATGCAGGGATCATCTACCCGATCTCCAACAATCGTTGGGTGAGTCCAATCCAAGTTGTGCCTAAGAAGGTAGGTAGTGGCGGTATGACTAGGTTTTGTTGTTTTGTTATAGAAATGGCATTGTAGTATAGATAGTCATTGCCACTATTACAATTTTTACTCGGAAATAAAAGATCTCCCGAGGTCGAACTCAAGGAGCAAACTGTATTCTAGAGATACAAAGTTTCTATTACAACAATAAAGAGAGAGAGAGAGAAAAATTTGTCTTGTTGGCTTCTTCTTTTCTCTTCTCTTTGGTTCTTCGATTTTCTTCTTTCTTCTTGTTCTTCCTCTGTTCTTCTTTTTCTTGCTTTCTTCTTTCTTTTTCTTCAGAGCTTCTTCTTCTTTTCTTCTCGTGTTCTGCTTCTCTTCTTTTGTCTTCTTCCTTCTGTTCTTCTCTTGGGTTCCTCAGAGCTTCTTCTTCTTCTTTTTCTTCTTCCTTGCAGTCCTATTCTTCTTTTCTTCTCCTTCTTCTTCGTCCTCGGAGCATCGTCTGATTTTTCAATCAGACGACTTAAGTAACCCGCTGCTACAGTGCGTCCTCCCTGCTTCTTTCTTCTTCTTCCTCTGTGGTCTGCCTTCTCTTCTTTTCTCTTGTGCCTGTACACTCGCAGTTTGGTCAGTGGGCAAAAACCTACTCTACCCTCCCCCGCGTCTCTCTTTCTCAGAATTCACTCATAGGATAGCTCTCCCAGAGCTGCCGGGTAGTCGGGTATGGGTCACGCCCGGGTCCAGGCCCACTGGTGTGCGGTGGTGGGCGAGGAGTGCAGGTCTGGTAAACGGGTCGGGCCAGGTCCGCGTGGGGTGGTCTAGGACGAGGCTGAGTCGAGTGGGTGAGAGGGACCTCACCCCGTGGTCAGGAGGCAAACAGGCTAAGGCACTTTTTTCCTTTATGCAGGTGCGCGGCTTCTAAATCCCACGATGTGGGACTAACTTCTGCTGCCTTCGCGCGCGCCCGCAGGACGACTCCACCTCGCCCTCTGATCAGCTGCAGTCGATGTCTGGGCCAACTGAAGAGGCAGAAGCCTTCGCGGACTTCGCCCCAACCTGCAGCACCTGGGAATCTGGGGCTACAGGGCCTGGAGCTCGCCTCGAAGCTGCTTCAGTCGTCGCTAATGGCAGCTAGAGTAGCGAACCTGTTAGACAGGAATACGGCCCTTCGGCCTAATCAAACACGCGGGGGACCTTCGCCGTGGCAAGGCGAAGGTGGTGCGGGGTGTGGCAAGTCGTGGGATGGCGTCTGGTGGTGGGGCTAGGTCAAACTGTGGCTGCGAGAATGGGTTTGTTCGGTGGAGTATGGTGGGGGTGTGGAGAGGTAATGGGTGAGCAGAGGTTGATCAGGGTGAGGAGGCGGAGGTTCTGTGAAGGTCGGCGAGGCGTATGGGGCTGCGGAGCGATGGGAACGTCTCGCTGGAGGGTGGCCGGAGATGGAGAAGATGAGGGTGATTAAGCGCGGTCGAAGGGCGGTTGAGCAAATTAAAGTAGGGAAAAGAAAGAGAGGAGGAAAGGGAAGAACTATACCTACTTGGAGGGACGAGGGGGGGCCGGAGCAGGGCGATAGTCGTATCGACTGTCGCCGGAGAAGAAGGTGCCCAGAGAGAGAGGGCGGCAGCGAGGAGAGAGCAGGAGAGTGCGCGCTGGGTACGGCGCGACGCGGGAAGAGCAGGTGAAGGCAGCTCTGCTACTGGTAGTGTGGCAGAGCGACGAGGAGGAGGAGGAAGAACCGCCGGAGCAGGGGGGCTTCTGTCGGAGTGGAAAGAGAGGAAAACGGGGGTTTCTCCGTCAGATCCGAGCTGGAGAGTGCGGCAGAGCATCAAGGGCTTTTATAGAGTCGAAATCAGAGAGGAGGGCGGAGGGAGACGACGTGCCTCCCTCGCCGGAGGACGCCGGAGATGGAGACCCATACCTTCCGCGCGTTCGCACGGAAGGTATGGGTGGTTGCAGAGACCATGGAGGTGTCCCTGCGACGGCAGAGGTTGCAGGGAACCCCCGGTTGACTTAGCAGAGGGTCCCCCTTACCCTGCGCGGCGCCATGCTCCGCGCAAAGTCGCCGGAGCATGGCGCTGCTCAGGGTTTTGCAGGGAGGATCCAAATGCAAAGAACGAAGAAGAGTTAGGGGCCAAAATGCGAGGGTTTCAAAAGTTGAGGGTCAAAAAGTAATGGATGAGGACCAAAATGCAAAGTCGGTCAAGAAGGTCTCTTCTTAGGCTCAAGTTTTTATGCATGACTAAATGAGGCCTAAGGATTCTAATGGTGAATTTTATTTCTAGATCAGACCTTGTTTGACCAGTCAATTTAAGTAAAAACCCAAATTAAGTCATTAATTGGGCATGGTTCTCAATGTAGGTCAAAATGGGTTCCTAAGGCCAAATTGAAGGTTCTAAACCCTAGAGATTATTTTTCTACGAATTGTAGAGGGTTTAGTTGATTTTTTCTTTGCCTCAAACCTCATGAATTGAAGTGAGTTTGTTTTAGGATTACAGATTGTCATTTAATTCCTTGGAGTTGCTGTAGCCCTTATCAGATCAGATCATCCCACTTCCCTTCTTATTAGGTTTATTTGACCTGTGTTGGACCCTGAATTACCCTACTTGCAGATTGTACTGGTAAAATTGCATTTTTACCCCTTTTGACTTGTTTTCTTCTTAAACTCAATTCTCTGAGTTAAGCCTTTCCTTGAGTTATGTAGGAGCTTTTATCCTTTGTATTAGGTCAAAATGAGCTAGTTATGGCTCATGATGAGGTTCTCATCAGTAGGGCTCATCATCATCATGACTAAAATTGGAGAAACCATACCGACCAGTATAGCGAACTCGTGGAGAGTTTGCATTAATTACAGAAGACTCAATTCCTTCACAAAGAAGGATCATTTCCCATTACCATTCATTGATTAGATTCTCGAGAAGCTAGTGGGAAATCGATTCTTACGCTTTTTGGATGGGTACTCCAGTTATAACCAGGTCACAATCCATCTTAAGGACCAAGAGAAGACCACCTTCACTTGCCCCTTCGGGATATATGCATTTCGAAGGATGCCATTCGGTCTCTGCAATGCACCTGCTACTTTTCAGCGGTGCATGCTTTCCATATTCTCAGATATGGTAGGTGAATACCTTGAAGTCTTCATGGATGACTTCTTGGTATTTAGAGAATCATTTGATGGTTTCCTCCTACACGTGGTCCAAATCCTTAGGTGGTGCATCGACGTGAACTTGCTTCTTTCCTAGGAAAAGAGCCACTTCATGTTACCTGAGGGAATTATCCTGGGACATCTCATCTCTGAAAAAGGCATCCAAGTTGATCGAGCCAAGGTGAATATGATTTCCAAACTCCCTCTGCCTAGATCAATCAAAGACACCTGATCCTTTCTGGGGCACGTTGATTTTTACCATCGATTCATTCCCGATTTCTCAAAAATCACGTGCCCCCTGACTAATCTTCTATCTAAGGATGTCCCCTTTGAAATTTCTAAGGAATGCACTCTTGCATTTGAGATCCTATGTGATCGAGTTACCTAAGTACTTATCCTGCAGTCCCCTGATTGGTCTCAACCTTTTGAGATCATGTGCGATGCATCTGATTATATTGTAGGTGCGGTACTAGGGCAGAAAATAGAAGGGAAACCCGTGGTTAGCTACTACGCTAGCATGACACTTGACGAGGCTCAGCGTAACTACACAGTTACTGAGAAAGAGCTGCTAGTCGTAGTATTTGCCCTGGAGAAATTTAGATCATATCTTTTGGGTTACTGTGTTATCATATACTCAGATCACACTGCTGTGAGGCACCTCCTCAAGAAGGACACGAAACCTCAACTAATCCGCTAGATCTTGCTGTTGCAAGAACTTGATCTCAAGATTTGTGATAAAGTGGGAAAACAGAACATGGTAGCTGACCACTTATCCCACCTTCCTTTTGACAGTATCAACCCTTCCGGACCCATCACAGAACACTTTTTTAATGAGCACCTCCTGACTATTAGTATGCGACTTCCTTAGTTTGCTGATTTAGTGAACTACTTAGCATCACATCAGATTCCATTCAATTGGCCGAAGGCCAAGAAAGACAAATTACTTTCCGATGCCAAGTACTACATCTGGGAAGACCCGTACCTTTTCCACATTGGTGCTGATCAAATCATCAGATGGTGCATCTCGGAAGTGGAGATTCAAGACATTTTGTCCTTCTGCCATGACCAGGCCTATGGCAAACACTTTTCCGAACATAAAACCACTGCAAAAGTCCTCCAGTGCAGCTTTTATTGGCCCATGATTTTCAAAGATGCATACGATCACTGTAAGGCATGCACTCATTGCTAGACCTTGGGCAACATGAGCCACCGTGATATGATGCCTTTACAGTCGATTCTCGTATTCAAAATCTTCGACATCTGGGGGATTGATTTCATGGGACCCTTCCCTATTTCGGATGGCTTCGAATACATTCTTCTCACTGTTGACTACGTGTCCAAATGGATTGAAGCCATCCCAACCAGAACCAACGGTCAAAATGTGGTAATCAAATTCAATCATCAAAACATCTTTTCTCGGTTCGGGATTCCATGTGCTATTATCTCTGATGGAGGGACCCATTTCACGAATGCTCAGTTCAGATCACTGATGACCAAATACAGGGTATCGCATCGAATCTCTACTCATCACCCCCAAACCAATGATCTAGCTGAGCTATCGAATCGGGAGATCAAGAAAATCCTTCAGGTCACTGTATGACTTTACAAGAAAGATTGGTCATCCCGACATCTGGAAGCCTTGTGGGCTTATAGGACGACCCACAAAACCCAATTGGGAATGTCTCCTTTCAAATTTGTGTACAGGAAGGCATGTCACCTCCCCGTTGAGTTGGAGCACAAAGCCTATTAGGTTGTAGGTGTAATCTAGATCTTTTTAAGGTAGGAACCCACAGAAAGCTTCAAATGAGCGAGATTGATGAATTACGCAATGATGTGTATGAGAACTCACGAATTTACAAAGAGCAGGTTAAGGACTTTCACGACAAGCACATATCTAGAAAGATCTTTCACCCTGGTCAGAAATTCCTACTCTTTGATGCCAAACTCAAACTATTCCCAGGAAAACTCAAATCAAAATAGATTGGATCATATCTTATCAGACGGATTTATGGAAATGAAGCTGTTGAAATCAGCCAGCCCAGTCTTGATTCTGAACCCTTTATCGTAAATGGCAAGTGACTTAAGTCGTTAATTGAACTTATTGATATGAGCATGGATGAGGTATCTTTTGATCTCCATTCTCCTTGAGCTCATTACGCCCGGCTGATGGCATTAAACTCAGTGCTTAACGAGAGGCAACCCATCATCTTATTGAAAGACCCGAAACCCTTCTCGACACATCTTATACTGAATTCATATTGCACTTTAGGGTTTATCCATTAGAATCGCCAACTTCACCTTTGGTACCCATACCCGAGCTTGAAATCATCCGCAACAGTCACCCCGACCTGTCCACCCACCCAAAACCTGTTCTAATGTACGATCTAAGTTGAACTCAAACCCAACTAATTTACAATGAGGACATTGCAAATCAAAGGCATGGGGGGTATTAAAGTGCAAAACACTGTGAGAATCATTTCACAAGAAAGGGTTTCATTGAAAAAATTACATATTCCAAAAACCAAAAAAATGAAAAAAATTGAAAAAGAACAAAAAATGGAGAAGGGAGGAAATTTTGAGTGAATTAATTGCATATCATTTTGGAGGAAAAGGAGAGGTGATATAAATGTCAAAAAGGAGCACAATTTGAAACAAAAAAGAGATAGTCATAGTAAAAGATTAAGGAATTGATTGCACGTGTTTCACGAGTTTGAAACCAATGTTACAAGTGACCTGTCGTTGTAGTTGCAAAATGCATCAAATAAAATTTGTACCGAAACTCAAGGGAGTCCCAGGTCGAACACGGAGAGGCGAACGTTTGGTTTTATAAAATCTGTGCTTCACTTTTATTTCTTTTTGGTTGTGTTTATCTTTTATAATTTTTTTGGTATTTTTAACAAGCAAGAGATTAGGTCGATGAAAACTTTATCTACTTTCAAATATAAGAGGGAGAGGGAGAGAGAGAGAGAGAAACAATCATCTATTCATGAACAACTATTTGTTACAACTATGAAAGCAGGAAATCTACACTACGAAAGCATAAAAAGATAGAAAGAGGTGAGAGAAACCCCCCACGATTGTTGTTTGGAGGACAACTCGCTATGATGTTGCTTGGATGAAGGTGGTGAGGAGCGGGACAAAGGAGGATGGAGCTAGAGGATGGAGGATGGGGCAGGATGGCATCACGGCAAGGATCTTCTTCCCGAAGGGTGGTGAGAGGGCGGTCACGGGATGCTCCACGAATAGGGGTGAGGGGAGGGAGAACTATTTGGTTTTCTACTATAGAGGAGCATCTCAGGCTTGGGACAAGCTCTCTTTAGAGCCTTGGAAGTGGTGAGAGGAAGAAAGGAAGAGATCGTTTGGAATGGTGGTGGGTAGGTCCTTTTATAGTTGAGGAGGAAGAACAAATTCACATCCAGGTCATTATTGACATCCATAAACATCGCTGCAACTGTCGCTGAAGATTCGCCCTTCAATTCTCCTTTCTTGCCCGTACAAACCATTAGTGACAACTGCAAGCGTCACTAAAGGCCCACGTCGCTGAAGATTCATGCCCGCCCCACTGTCACATGCATCGTACGCTACGTGCTTCATGCGCCCGTGCTCCCTACGTCCTGTCACGCGCACACATGCTGGCATGTGTTGTGCTGCTACTATGCGCGGCTGTGGCTATGCACGATGCACTGCTGCTGTGCGCGGCTGCGACTGTGCGTGGTGCGCTGCTGCTGCGTGCGGCTCTGGCTGTACGTGTACGCTACTGCTAGCCGACATTGGGCAGCCTAGATGGCGCCATGTGGTGCCACCTGGGCCATCCATTCTTCCGTCTTTTGTAGAGGGTACCATGGTGCTCAAATCGAGATGATTCTCGCTTTACTGGACTGCGATTATCGCTCCGGATCCATCCATATGGTCGGATTTTCAATCTGAAACCCATATGGATGTTGCATTGCCCCCTGGACGTTGATCTTCCTCAGACTTCGTATGATGCTACAGTTCTCCGATCTTGACGGTTTCAGAGGCATTAGACTCTGTCGTCGTCTTAATCAAATCCGTATGTTTTGATCATCCATCTGAGGCCCTGAAATAAGTCTTCTTCTCTCCTGACCATAAAAAGGACCTAATTAACCTAAAATATATACAACTACTCTAAATGCAAAATGATGCATGTTATGCAATATTTATAACATGAAATGAAAATATAAGCCTAGGAACATGCATGAATAGGCATTTTAACCTAAATAGATTTGTCTATATCATACCCCCATGCCTATCTTTTACTAGTCCCTAGCAAAATTAAACTACATGCTATGTATAAAATCAAAATTAGGATTAGATCACTTAGGCCTAAGTCGTTTATTAACAATAGAAAATTTCAACTAAGGTCCTAAACTATGAAGACTCAACAGTACCAGGGTGTCTGCTAGAATGCAGATCGCCCAAGTCCTCACCTTATTTGAAAAGGGAAGATACATTATTTTTATTTTTCTTCTTTTCTAATTTTTTTTTTTACTTTTTGAGTTTGAGAGTTCCGAGATAACTTGTTTCAGTTACTCGACCCACCCATAACTCGAAAAGGACTCTAAGTGCTAAGCATCTTGTGAAAATAGTGAAAGACTCACTAGGGGGCCATTAAAATGGACTTCGGGTTTCTACGACCCTAGGTGACCATTCCTAAAGGTTTATCTTTTCCACTAGTAACTTTCTCCCTACTTTTATTTATTGAGCCAACATAAGGGTGAATCCAGTGTATATCTTCCTAGTTTATTCTACTTCCCTACTTCTTCCCTAAGTGTTTTGAGAATTATTGTTCATTTTTTGTGAGCTGGGTTCTAGACAACAGGACAATGGGTTGTTACCCATAGCAACTTGCCAACCATACTCATGTGGTGAAGTGTGGTTTTGTTTATTTTTTATTTTTTTTCTCCTTTTTCTATTTTTTTTCCTTTTCTTTTTGTTTTATTTTATTTTTTTCTTTAAGTAGGTGGCTTCCCTGATCTATGATTTACCTAAAGGTATTATAATGAAAATAGTCTTGTTACCAGGCTCCGGACAACTAGCTGATGAGCTGTTACCATCGACAACTTGCCAGCCATACCACCTTAAATAGCTCATTAGCTACCCAATTTTTGAAGAAATCACCGAAAAGTGAGTCAGTGTAAAGAATATGTGTAGATGCTTAGGCTTAAAGTCCCTCCAAATCAGAGGGTGGATTGATAAGTCACATACTTATCATCCCAATTTATTAGCTAAATTAAAAATGAATTTGAATTGGTGAGGACTCAAGACTAAGTCCACATTCGGGTGGACACCCGGGCTAATTAAGCTCGAAGACCTGTAGAGTCTAAGTGTTTAGTCCTCTCGTATCATTTCCTAAAGTTAATAACTTCCAAATGCCTAAGTTCTCGTTGTGTAATTTCTTTCTTTATATATCTTTTTCAAATTTTCAATTTTTTTTTAATTATATAAGAAACTAAAAGAAATTCTACGAAGTTAACATAATGATTTCAGGAATTGATTATCCCCCCCATGCCTAAATGATGCAATGTCCTCATTGTAAAAACAATGACATGAAAAGGGAAGAGTAAATAGAATATCACCTGAATTTCGTGACAACTTAGTCAGCTCCACAAAAAGAAGGGAGTATAGGCATGCGCTAAGTTTAATGCCTTTAGCTAGGCATAATATACATACAAAGAAGAAGTTGGGAATTCATAAGTGCGGGTTAGAATCAAAATCAAAAGGTTGATCTTGAAACCCGTCTACAGAAGATGCCCACAAATGTGGACCAAATTATGGTACAGACCTATGCCCCAGGGTCGAGTGGTTCTCAGGTTCTAGATGAAAATCACCGAGAATTGAAGGTTGTTGTGTTTGTGATGCGGGGCCTGTAGTTTAGTAGTGTGCAACACAAGACCAAAGTGTTGGACAACGGGTAAAGATGGTGCAATAGGTGCGGTTGTCCACTTAACATCTAGCTCAGAAAAATAATTAATTATTTTGAGCTTGGGTTGCACGTGAAATATATCGTAAGGGTCCTGGTAGAAAGTAGGTGGTTTTAGGTCAATAGGTACTCTTAGATCCAAAATCAAAGTTCCCTCAGAATTAGCCTCCCAAACTTTTATTTCAACAATTCTATCTTCCAACATCAAGGGCTCAGGCTCCGAGACCTCTAGCATATCTTTCACCCCATATGATTCTCCCAAGTCTAGAAATCATGGCTGAATCTAGATTGACTTGCGCACAATGATCTCAAAAGTCAGCTTTTCAGGGTGCAAAAGAGGAATGGAGTCACAGATTGAATCATCAAGTAAATGAGGATTCAAATCCTCCACGTTAGCCCCAACTGAATCAAAATCTTCAATGACTGGGCTATCAAATGGTTCATCATGCTCCTTGAGCCCATTTGTCTCAATAAAATCATCTTCCTTAAGCTCAAGTGAGACTTCATTAAGAGATTCCTCATCCTCAGAATCAAAGAATCCATGATCCTCATTTATATATGTCTCAAAATCGATTGTCATTTCCTGGTTCAAAGAGATATTTTTCCTCGCTCCCTAATTGCACCGCAAAAATACACCTACAATTGTGTCGTCTTGTGCTATTTCCTAGCATTACTAGTGCATATTAGGTATGCATAGTTGCATTTGTAAAAGTACACGCATGCATGCATTTAATTGAGAGGGGAGGAGAGTGAATAAAATGGCTTTGCAATTAACAAATTCCTCAAGTGCTGCCTTGAAAAATTTCCATCTTCATTTTCTATTTCTTTTTGATTTTTTACTTTCTTCTCTGCGGCTACATGGCATGGCTGGACCTTGCACCTCATGCCATGCTCTGCAGCAGCTCTCCCTACAAGCCGCATGCAAGCCACTCCCTGCAACCACATGCACAGCTAGGGAATGGCTGTGCATGCCTTCTTCCTCTATAAAACAAGCACAGGCCCTTCTTTGCAAGGGAGCCTGGTCCACCAAGAAAGCCAACACACTGTAGCTTCTCTAGGCCGTCCCCTCCCCTCTCCCTCCATATGAAGGCCCTCCTCCTCTGAGGAGACACTCTGCGGGCAGGAGTACCTCACGGTGGTGCACAACCACCACCGTGAGCTCACCACCGCCCAGCTCATCAAAGAGCCGGTGGGCGTGGTGGTTCCTTCCCTATTTCTTCATTTGAAGCCCTTCCGCCATTGCCACTGAAGCTTCAAGCTTTGAAGCTCAACTGGCCACTGCATGGCCCTGCAGCAGTCGGCCAAGCCCCATGGTGCACAGCAGCAGGCCACCTGCACCTCGCTTCGCGCGTGCAAGCCACCTCGCATGCCTGCAAGCTGCCATCGCCTTCCGCTTCTTCACGTATGCCCACTCTTTCTGCCTGCTACCAGCTGGCGCACCCCTTCCACAAGTGCGCCAGCTCGCGCGCCAGTCGTCCACGACACCCGCACTCACAGCAATGGGCGCACCCGGTCGCGCGGCTCACCCGGGCACTGTAGCCACTATTCACGCATTTCAGCGGAACACTGTGGCTACAGTGGGGTGACCGGTAAGTTTCTCACTTATTCGGTCACTCGGCGTGCCGCAACCGGCCAACGCCCGCCCCCACGTTCCGCCTCGTGTCCCGCTCCAACACCCGCCCGTGCTTCTGCATGCGCCCGCCTCTCCCAGCGCCTGCCTTTGCCCGCTCCCTTCGCCCGCGTACGTCTGCGTGTGCCCGCTCTAGCCCCTTTGCGTAGGGCGGTGCGCTGTGGTCCTCTCTCCGTACACACACCCTCCAGCGCGCTCCTCTCTATGCGTATACGCACCTACGCGTGCACATGAAGCACCAAACGTCGGCCCTGAAGCTGTAGACGACTTAAACGGCATCTCCAGCAGCGCTCTCTCTCTCTCTCTCTCACAGCACTCTCACATTCTCTCACACACATACACACACACACTCTCTCTCGCACACACACACTCTCACTTATACATTATTATATACTTATATATATATATACATATATATATTGATATATATGCATATATATACATATATCTATACATATGCTAGTACTTATAACACTATGTATTAATCTATATACATACATACGTATATATATATATATAAATATACATACATATATACATATATATATATACATATCTATCTACATATATCTATATACATATATTACTATATACATATATATATATATATACATCTATATAGTTATATAAACATACTTATAAATATATATATATATAGATATATCTATCTATACATATATTTCCATATCTATATATATACATATATAACTACATATATACCTGTATAGTTATAACCATATATATATATATATACATATAGATATATTTACATATAAACATATATATATTTTCACATTACTTACCATACGTTGTATCGCAGGAATATCTGCACCAGTTGCTGATTTTCCCCGATACACGTGTACAGAAAGCGTGTTCACACTCATCTTCCACCCATCCACCTTACACTCCACACGGCACCTCATCCTGTTGGTTGCGGCTTTCTAGACGATGACCGACTCGACACTGTGCTACACTTCATCTCCGCCTCCACCCCCACCCCTTTATACATATATAATATATACATATATATATACTATATTTACTTTATTTCTGTTTCTCTTTCCTGCCAATAAAAAGATAATCCTTGACTTGCAGGTACTCCATCTTGCGAATAGCAAGACTCGTTTTGGAACCCTGATCTAGCTCAAAGCCGAGAACGTAATTTTGAGGGTGTGCCTCAAGGACAAGAATTATCAGAAAAAATCTAAATAGAAAAACACCAAAAACACAATAAACGAACGGAAGAGATTAGTTGTAGGAAAGGCGTAGAAACTTGACTTCTAACCCCACTTCCCTGAGTTCGACCCTGGGTCTAAAAGTCACCAAGATAAAATCAAGTAGGCTAGGTTAAAAATTTTGTAAAGAGACAGTTAGGTCTGATTTAGGTTAACCACTATGCACATTTCAACGATAAAATAACCATATTAACACAACCTAACAGGGTCCGACCATAAATCTTTTTCATGGCACCGTTGCTGGGGAAGTGCGTAGTCAAGTTTCTATTCTATTCCTTTAACTTTTCTCTTCTCACACCCTACTCTTCACAGGTGTCTCTATTTTTGGTGTGCAGGTAAACCTGTTGCAAGGTGAAGATAGGCAGACGAAGTCGAAGACATGGGCAGATCCAAGGCGGGAACAAGAGCGTGAAGTCGTCGGTACTACACTGGAGCTTCGCACACGTTGCTGAACAAGTAGGTCTTTCTTTCTTAGCAACCTAGGTTAACTTGTAACCTTAATAATAATAAAAAAAAAACTAAAAAAGCTAGAAAACTTCTTGGGATCTCTTGGGGCAAGTGGATTAAGAACCACTTGTTTGCTTGTTTGTCAGCATTCCCACCGCCCCGGGATTTCCTGCCTTACTTCGCATAGCGAAAATCCAGGAATCTTGAATCTTGAATTTTTCGCCATGTGAAGTACTCTTTGAGGCAAAAATAAAAAGATTGATTTCCATCCCTCTTTGCCTCATTTATCTACAAAATCGGGATCACCTTTCTGGTAGGGAGACTTGGAATTGAGTTGATTCCAACCCCACCACAACTTTTCACTTGCCTAAGATTCGATCCTGAATACTTCAAACCCAACAATTTGATTTTCTTTGTCTTTTGGTTGAGCCATGCATGTGGACATCTTTTTTGGTGATTGGGAGCACTTGAATTGAAGTGCTTTGGCTCCCTTTCACACTAATCTAAAACTGATTCGTGCATCCACACATAGAAATCTCCATTTAGGGTAGCCCATTGCATTTTAGCATGCATTAACCAATTGACACTGAAGAAGGGTTTGTTGGGCTTAGAGAAAAAAAACCTGTATTCTTTCAAAACCTGAAGATTGGTTGAATTGGTAATTCAGCGAAATCATAAAATCCATACTACTTAAGGCTGAAACTCTAAAATCCATTCACCAATTAAAACTTCAATTCGAGGAGATTTCCACGTTTCATGCTTGGTTTACACACTCATAAAATCAATCACTTGGGCATTACCCGTAAACAACGCCCTTCACATTCCAAAAGCACTTGATCCTAAGCCTCTAATTAAAATTGGTAGCAACTTGACCCTTACTAAGGATTGGAGGTCTAACTACCTGTGTGCAGCGCCTACGTGCTGGTGAGGGTTCCTCCATGCTATCGGGTGTCTAAGACTGGGGAAAATGGCCTTTCAATCTGGCTCGGTGGTTCCGCGGTGCTCGTATTCGGTTCCGTAGTTCGTGATAGTAGGTAACTTAGATCTTTAGGTCTAAGGGCACACTGTAGAGGTTAGGAATTTGAACGTATTGATTTGTCATCAAGTGTACCTTTGCAGCGTCATTTCTCTCATCTCTTTTCCCTTCTTATCTCCCCAATTCTTCCTGCGGTAGTGCATTTTTGGGAGGAGGTCACAAAACCATGAACTGTGTGAATTGTCTGATAAATTTAGAAAAGAAGCCGAATCGTCCTCCTCTTCCACAAACATGGTTGCACACCCACCCCCAAATCCTAAGGGAGGAAACCGCCCTCAGAACCCACTAGGTGGTGGAGCCTTAGATCCCATAACCAGCCTCCAAGCCCAAATGGAAATGTATAATGAACAAATTGAAGCCATTCGAGAAACATTGGAGGAAATGCAGAACCCTCCCGAATGGGAGGAGCCTAGGTCTCTTAGCTCCTATCAGAATCCCGCTGCTACAGAGACCATAGGACAAATTCGGGTCCCCATGGGCGGGGACGACTTTGAATTGAAACCGAACATAATTAGCCTAATAAATTTCCACTTCCATGGTCTTGCAAGTGAAGATCCTTTTCTCCACTTGGATGACCTAACCCGATTGGCTGAAATTGTTAAGCTAAGAAATATTGGGTCACCTATAGTCCTCATGAAAATGTTCTCGTTTTCATTGCAAGATAAAGCATCGCAGTGGTTACACACCCTTGGGAGAACCATCCACTCTTGGGAAGAGATGCGAACAGCGTTTCTCAAGAAGTTCTTCCCAATCGGGCGAACCAATGCGCTTCGCCGTGTTATCACTTCATTTACGCCACAAAACGGCGAACAATTTCATGAGGCATGGGAGAGGTATAATGACCTCCTCAAGAAGTGTCTGCACCACGGTTTGCCTAAGTGGCATATAGCCCAAACTTTCTACTATGCGCTAAATGAGACTTTGAAGCAGATTGTAGACGCTTCCTACGGAGGGAATTTCATTAATAAAGACGAGAATGGAGCATTCGAATTATTTGAAAATATGAGTGAAAGCTCAATGAACAATGCCTCCATTGTCGCCTATAATCATACCAGCCTGCCCCGTAATGTCCACGAAGTTGACACGAGACCCTCCCATTCATCCACAGATTCAGCCTTATTGCACAAAAATTAGATGAAGTCTTCGTCGTGCACAAGAAGCTGGATGAGCTTCTGGCCAACCCCGCCCGATCTTTGGCAAACACCCCCACCTCACCACTTCATCACAATTCCAATTCTTCCAACACCAGGCTTATCCCAAGAAACCCTGTAAGACCTTCCTTACCGAGTGTCGCGTCAAGCGACTTGGTAAGTCATGTGGATCTGGCTTCTGCGAGCCAGTATTTTGACACGGAGGACCAAGCCTCCGTGTGCTCGGATGCATATTTACATGCAGACGCATCTTCTGGCATAGAAGATGCCTACGCCCTGGGGAACAACCCGTTCTCTGCCACTTATAACCCAGGGTGGCGAAATCATCCGAACTTCACATGGTCCAACAACCCACAGTGCCAAAATCTCGCTGGTGGACCAATGCGACCGTCCGCACCTGTCATCCCAAGGGCCCAGTCTAATCCTGTGGTGAATCCGCCATCAGGTCCTCGCGTACCGTAAACTGAACACGCATCAAGCCCCCTTGATAAATTGATGCGAATGATGACGGAAATGTCAGTGCCATGAAGAGAACATGACCTCTCTTTAGCACCAATTGGCGCAGCAGAATGCTGAGATCAGTCAACTATGCATGGCGACTCGATCTCAGGGCACTCTTCCTGCCCAACCTGTTCCAAACCCGCAAAATTTCGTACCCCGTGGTCCTCAACCACAGGTACGACCTTCTCAGGGGCAGGTTCATCAGATTCTGCAAGCTCCGAGCATTCCACCAGGATTTCAGGCTAATCCCGCTGCAGCACCTCACACGTATGTCCTTATTGCGAACCCTCCTCCACCTTATGATCCTGCTGGACCCGCATCATCCAACGCGATCACTACGAGGAGCAGCAAGCAAACTGTCTATCTGCCTCGACCTGATCCTGGCCCATCTTCTTCATCGCCCTCTCATTCGGGATGCACACTGCATTCGCGAGAGGACGATACACCCAAATTGGTGCCAGAATCACTCCCATTCCCTGAGGCTCTACTGAGGGAGCCAAAAGGCAAGAAGAAGGATACGCAGGCCTTTGATAACCTGCGTAGTTTGTTCAGGGATGTTGAAATCAAGGTACCCCTGCTCGAGGCTATCGACCACATACCTACTGTCGCCCGATTTTTCAAAGACTACACAACACCCAAGCGACAATCAAAGAAAACTAAAAATCTGGTGGTTCTCTTGCCTCATGCGAGTTGTGTTATACTACCAAATCTACCACCGAAGCAGAAAGATCCAGGCACACTGCTTATTTCCTGTAGCATCCAAGGCTACAATTTTAACCATGCCCTGCATGATCTAGGATCTCCCATAAATCTTATACAAACCATCATGCTCGAAAAATTTTCCTTAGGAAATCTGAAACCCACCCTTGTCACGTTACAGTTGGCAGATCGTTCTGTCAAAATTCCGAAGGGCGTGGTGGAAGACGTGGTGGTAAGGGTCAACAGTCTCTGTTTTCCTATTGACTTTCTTATTTTAGATATGGAAGTTCCTAGCTCACTTTCTGATTGCTCGATCATCCTTGGTCGACCTTTCTTGGCCATAGCCCGCACCCATATCGACTACGAGTCATGCTATATTGAGATTGACGTTGGATCTGAAAAGATCAAGCTTAACATCTTCAAGGTAACCAAGAACTTTGATTGTGATTGCATCGAGGATGACATGTCTGATGAGGACATGGCCGTCAGCGCATGTATCGGACTAATTGGGACCTATTCTGACCGTTGCAGATTACCTGTTAGCATTGACGATTGCCTGACCGACACATATTGTGACGTTCCCCCATCCCTCCCTATTCCCGTACCTTCTCCTGACCAGACTTCTAACGAGGTTTTCTCCGCTTCCCATACCTCATGGTCTGAGTCATATCTGGGCTACTCACCGCCGGTCCACACTCTTGAAGACCGGATTGCCCTTTCTTTCTCGCCAAATCAGGTGGAGTTGCAAATCCCCACTGGGACCTTGAGCCCACTTGCTTCTCACTGGGGCTATTCCTTTTTGGATCCATCTATCCAAGAAGCCCCTCTTCTTGGCCAATCTGAGGGCCAACTTCTTCCTCCTGATTTGTTCTCCAATCCGCCTGGGACACTCTTGTCCCAGGAAATGCCAGATCTTTCACCATCCACCATCACTTTTCATGCCACTATCATGATCACTTCACTTCTCACTTCACCACCCACCATCCACCCACCCTACCACCCTACTGTATACCCTGCACCTTAGCTCTCGTTACCTGATCTTTTGTCCTTCCTCTACCCTACCCTGCATGCATATGAGGACATAGCATCATTTGGCATGGGGGGGTGGATAGGCATCCATAGGATCTGGGTGTTGTATGGTATCATGCAGTTTCCACCTATATATATATATATAAAGAAAAAAAAAATTGTGTTTAGTAATGATCTAAAGGCTGAAACAAAAATACAATAAGTGTTTATGGATATTCAACCTCTGTTTTGAAGACTTTCCAGGGCACAGAAGCTTGATTCGCTCAGGCTCGGCTTAATTCACTTGAGCATTGACAAGATAGATCGAAATCTCTCCTAACTAAGGACGTATTCTTGTACCTAAGACACCAGTACAGGATTCGTTGCTTTGCTTCTACTTGAGAGCCTAAGTAATCTTGGTTCACACTACACATATCAAGAAAGACCAGATGAACATAAGATCCAACCCTAGTGTTCATTAGGGAAGGTGGAGTCCTTACCTGTGAGTGCAGGTAGACTTTTTATCCCAGGCTTTAGTCTTGTGTTTAGAAGAGACTCTTTCCACCAAAAAGAAAAGTGTGCTCCTCCAAATAATGTTGTAAGAGATATACTGACAAGTGTTTCAAAAATAAAAGTACAAATAAGTCAGTATATCTCGCAAATATCTATAAAGTCTTCTTCCTACAAAAAAGTTCTTCAGGGCAAATACCCTATTTTCTTTGAGCCACAAATGTCATAAAATGGGAGTTGAGTTTTCAATCATCTTTTTAAGGGTCAATCTGAAGACACGAGCTGAAACTGGGACCAACCTGTTCTTAAAAATTCGTGAAACCCTGAGCATGAGTCTTAATGTTCATCTGGTCAGTCTTGATCCTTCAGTATGCAGAAGCCATAATCTCTTGAGCTCTCGAGTATGGCAAAAACCTCCGAGCCCTGGAAATCGTACTTAAGGTTTAAATATCAAGAGTCCAGGTTAGTTGAGAGACGATCTATGTCATAGGAGACTTAAAGCACTGGTAGTCTTCTCTACAATTGGTTCTCACAATATCCAACAATAAACACACCTATATCGCCTAAGAAGAAAATCTTCAGCTGAAGATCATTTCTAAATGCTGTTTTGCTAGAGACTAGCAAAAGATAGGCAAGGGGGTATGATTGCACCATAGAAATACACTTGCAATTGTGCCGTCTTGTGCAATTTCCTAGCATTACCAGTGCATATTAGGTATCCATAGTTGCATTTGTAAAAATACACGCATGCATGCATTTAATTGAGAGGGGAGGAGAGTGAATAAAATGGCCATGCAATTAACAAATTCCTCAAGTGCTGCCTTGCAAAATTTCCATCTTCATTTTCTATTTCTTTTTGATTTTTGACTTTCTTCTCCGTGGCTACATGGCATGGCTGGACCTTCCTCCTCGCGCCATGCTCTGCAGCAGCTCTCCCTGCCAGCCACATGCAAGCCACTCCCTGCAGTCGCATGCACAACCAGGGCATGGCAGTGCATGCCTTCTTCCTCTATAAAACAGGCACGACTCCTTTGCAAGGAAGCCTGGTCCACCAAACAAGCTAACACACTACAGCTTCTCCAGGCCGTCCCATCCCCTCTCCCTCAATACGCCGACCCTCCTTCTCTGAGGAGACACTCTGCGGGTAGGAGTACCTCACGGTGGTGCACAACCACCACCGTGAGCCCACCACCGCCCATCTCATCAAAGAGCTGGTGGGCATGGTGGTTCTTTCCTTGTTTCATCTTTTGAAGACCTTCCACCATTGCCATTGAAGCTTCAAGCTTTGAAGCTCAACCGGCCACCGCACGCCCCTGTAGCAGCCGTCCAAGCCCCACGGCGCATAGCAGCAGGCCACCCGCACCCCTCTTCGCGCGCGCAAGCCACCGCGTGTGCCTGTAGGTTATCATCGGCTTCTGCTTCTTCGCGTACGCCCGCTCTTTCCGCCCGCAACCAACCGGCGCACCCCTTCCACGCGCATGCCAGTCGTCCACGCCACCCGCACTCACAGCATTGGACTCGCCCGATCACGCGGCTCGCCCGGGCACTGTAGCCACTGTTCACACGTTTCAGCAGAACTCTGTGGCTACAGTGGGGTGACCGATAAGTTTCTCACTTATCCAGTCACCCGGGGTGCCGCAACTGGCCAGTGCCTGCGCCCGCGTTTCGCCCCACATCCCGCTCCAACGCCCGCCCGCGCATCTGCGTGCGCCCGCCTCTCCCAGTGCCTGCCTTCGCCCACTCCCTTCGCCTGCGTACGTCTGCGTGCGCCCACTCCAACCCCTTCATGCAGCACGGCGTGCTACGGCCCTCTCTCCGAGCACACTCCCTCCAGCGCGTACCTCTCTGTGCACATACGCGCCTGCGCATCCACTTGAAGCACCAGACGTCGGCCCTGAAGCTGCAGACGAGTTAAACACCATCTCCAGTAGCGCTCTCTCTCTCTCTCTCACAGCACTCTCTCACATTCTCTGCACACACATACACACACACTCACACTCTCACTTATACATTAGTATATACTTGTATATATATACATATATATATTGATATATATATACATATATCTATACATATACTAGTACTTATATAACTATGTATTAATCTATATACATACATATATATATATATACATCTCTATACTTATATATATATACACACATATATATTTACATATATACATATATATGCACATATACTTATATATATATATAAATATATATACATATATACATATATATATATATATACATATCTATCTACATAAATCTATATACATATATTACTATATACATATATACATATATATATATATATACATCTATATAGTTATATATACATATATCTACCTATACATATATTTCAATATCTATATATATACATATATAACTACATATATACCTATATAGTTATAACCATATATATATACATATAGATATATTTACATATATACATATATATATATTTTTTCACATTACTTACCATACGTTGTTGTTCACGGGCGTTTTGTGCGGATTTAAAGCGTATTATGTTGTAGTATAACCGACAAAACGTTCGAACAGATACAAAGTTTTTATTACTCGAAGACCGGAGTATCCGAGGTCGAACACAGGGAGCAAATGGAACTTACCACTAAATCAAAATGTAATTGAACACTCTAATTTACTCAAAATATCAATTCAGGTATGAATGTATGCGATTAAAAGGAGTTAGGGCAAAAAAATATGAAATTGGACGTCTGATCTTGTGATCAGACGTCTTAAAAGCATCTCTCCTTTTCTTCTTGATTATTCTTCTTCTTCTTCTGCTGCAGTCTTTGCTCTGTCTTTACTTCTTCTGATCTCTGCAAAGTTCTTCACTTGGCTTCTCTGTGCCTTTGCTTCTGGCTTGCTCTTTTCTTTCTTCCCCTGTGAAGGCTTCTTTCTTGTTGCTTCTTCTCTGCCTTGTTTCTTCCTCTTCTATTCTTCTCTGCCGTTCCTTCTTCTTTCTTTCTTTTCCTTCTCGCGGCCAAGTCCTTCTCCTGCGATCAGCTTGCCTGCACAGGAGCAAAACCTAACCCTTCTCCCTCTACCCGCGCATCTCTCTCTCTCAAGCAATTCACTCGAACCGCTCTCCCAGAGCCACGGTCCTAATCGGGTCGGATCGTACCCGGGACCAGGCGCACCTGCAGGTGTGTGATGTGCGAGGAGTGCGTAGGTCTAGGTCGGGTCGGATCCGCCAGGTCCGCGTGGTCAGGCCGCGGACGAGGCGGGTGGGGTCAGTGAGGGACCTCACCCCTGTGCTTACTGAGGCGATAAGAGTAAAACACAAAAACAACTTATATGGTCCCTGAAGGTTGCAATCCCACGATGTGGGACTATCTGGTCTCACCTTCACGCGCGCCTGCAGAAGCCTCGTCGTGCGATTGCCCCGCAGCTGCTGGCTCTGCTAGCGCTCCTTGGCTGGACACGTTCACCTCGCGACACTCGCGCTAGTATGCAGCACCTGTAGCCTGGAAGACCGGGTGCCTGGAGCTTCGTGGGAGCTTCATCAGAGGTCGTCCATGGCGGCAGCGGCTCGAACCCTGTCATACACAAAACGCGCCTCTCGGCCAAATCAGAATAGCTAGAGACCTTCGCCGTGGCACGGCGAAGGCGGTGGGCAGTGCTGCAGGCCGCAGGTCGGCCTAGGCGTGCGTGCCGAGGTCAACCTGTGGCCGGAGATGGTGGGTTGGTCGGGGGGTGATTGTGGAGGGCTGGAGTGGCAGTGGTAGGGTGGAGTGTGTTCCTGGAGGTGAGGCGGAGCTTTCGAGGTGGTTGGCGAGCCGTGTGGAGGGCTGGAGTGGTGTGGGTGGCTCGCCGGAGTGCGGTCGGAGGCGAAGACGATGGAGGTGGTTAGCGTCTGTCGAGGGTCGATCAAGGGAGATAACAGGGGAAAAAGAGAGAGGAGAGGATGGAGAGGAGTTCTAACCTAACTGTAAGGACGAAAGGGGACGGAAGGCGAACAGCAGTACCTGCTGTCGCCGGAGAAGATGACGCCCAGTGGGGGAGGACGACGGCGACGACGGGGCTGAGGCGGCGTGCGCTGGTACTGCACGACGCGGAGGAAGGTCAGGAAGTTAACTCTGCCACTGGTTTTGTGGCAGAGCGAAGAGGGAGGGGAGGGGGCCTCGCCGGAGCCTGCTGGAAGTTTGGCCGGGCAGGAGGAGAGGAATTGGGGGTGGAACCTCGGCCAAACCAAGCTCAGCCTCTTCGGCCGGAGTTGTGGGTTCTTATATAGGTGCTGGACTTGGTGTGCAGGGCGTGAAGGGCACGTAATTGCCTGAGGTTGGTCGCCGGAGATGGAAAGGAGTTAGGATACCCAAATCTCTCATGCGTTCGCACGAGAGATTGGGTTCACACCAGGGATCGATATCGGTCTTAAATGGAAGGCAATTCTTCAGGGAATTCTCCTTCCATTTCTGGGAGGGAATCTCTGAGGGATTAGAGAGCAATCCCTCTCCGAACCTCGCCGGAGCTCGGTTCTGCCCTAGCAATGGCGGCAGGACCGGTTTGCAAAGGAGGCGAAGAACCTAGGGGGTTCTCTGCAACGGTATTCAAAAGATAGGGACCAATTTGTGATTTGGGTGTACTAAATTGCAAAGTAGGTCAAGATGACCTCTCCTTAGGTCCAAATTTTGGTATAAACCTAATTTGGACCTAAGGAATCCAATGGAGGAGTTAGATTTCAGGTTTGACCTCGTTTGACTGGATATTTTGCGTAAAAACCCAAATTAGGTTAATTGAAGAGCTAGGACCCTAATCTAGGTCAAACTAAGTTCCAAAGGCCAAATTAAGTGTTCTAAACCATAGAGTATGTTTTTCCATGATTTGTAGAGGGTTTACTTGCTTTTTGTTCTGACCGGAACCTTGTTAATTTAAGCAGGTCTGTTTTAGGGTTACCAAGTGTCTTTTAGTTCTTAGATTGCACATGAACCCATTTCTGATTGACTCAACCCACTTTTTATCTCATTTAGACCATTTGACCTATGTTTTGCCTCTGAGAAATCCCGTTTATCTACTGCAATGGTAAAATTGCAGTTTTAACCTTTATTTCATGTTTTCTTCTCAGAGCACTTGTTCCTTCAGTTAGGCCTTCTTCTAGGTTATGTAGGAGCTTTTATCTTCTTTATTGGGTTAAAATGAGCTAGTTATGGCTCATGATGAGGCTCTCATCATACCCCCATGCCTAGCTTTTGCTAGTCCCTTAGCAAAATTTCAAAGTTTTAACTTCCGTTCTAGACCCTGAATGTTGTCAACAATGATAAGTGCTTCTCCTTTTCTTTTGTGATTAGGTGGGAATGCCGACAATAGGCCTAGAGGTACTCAAGTACCAACCAAAATCCGGACCTGTTCCGCTTTAGCCTCAGTCTTCTGCAAAGGTTTCTACGGCCCACAGAACCTAACCTAGGGTTTGTTGGACTCCGCGGTTAAAGCACCCGTGCTTGAGATATTTTTAGCCTAAGTTCAGTTTGCAGTGCGTTTTTTGTAAGAGAGAGATAGAAGATTTATTTGTTTGGAGAGCTTTTCTCTCTCTTTTTTTTTTTATTTCTAGCTTCGGATTAGCTTCTCAACACGGTCTGTATCGGATTCCTCGTCCCCATCATCAATCCTCAAAGGTCCCTGGCTTTCGAGATTTCGAGATAATCCCGCCCATGGCAACCCCCGGAACCCTGGCTTTCGAGATTTCGAGATAATCCCGCCCATGGCGTTCCGTGGCCGAATTCAGACCCTGGCGATTGACATTTCGTGATAATGCCACCCATGGTGTCTGAACCAGCAGAGTGCTTACATGCCTCCAGTAGGATATTTAAATATCCTAAGAGACAAGCACCGAGGAGATGATATGTTGTTACGCATCTTCGAGGGGAATTTCCCGCCTCTCCGCGCTGGGAACTAATCCAAATCAACTTGTGTTGATTGGCCGCTCCTAATCTAGGTGACTTTTTCAGAATATTAAACGCTCTTGCGTGTTTTGGATGTTTTATGCGCACTGAACCAGACTGTGTGTGAATTTGGGGTGCTTAGGTTACCGAATCCCGCAAACCGGAGGTCAGTTAACGAGGCTGAATACTTCCTAAGCCTTAGACCTAATACTCAAGCTTCGCATTTTCCTCAACCTCTTGCGGATTATCCAGATTTTAACGGATACGTGAATTTTTAAGCTAAAGATACTAGCCCAAAAGGCCTAAGACCAGCGTTCCCGCTAATCTCTTGTTATGTTTCCTTAGCACTTTTTCTTTTCTTTTTCTTGACTCGGTCTAGAACTTCAGTTAACCCCTTAATCTTTTACTAATGACTTTTTCTTTTTCTTTTCCTTTTGTGCTCCTTTCTTCATTTTTGCTCTTTTTCTCCTCCTTACGATTATCTGGCTCACAACATTTCCTCCCTCCCCATTTTTCTTTTTTTTTGTTCTTTTTCGTAATTTTTCAATTTTTTGTGTTTTTGACATATGCGAATTTTTTGTGAGAATCCTTCTGATTTTTTCTTGGTTTTGTATTTATGCACTTTATCACTCCCCCCATGCCTAAGTTTTGCAATGTCCTCATTGTAAACAGAGGGTGGGAATTAGTGTTGAGGTCAGGGGCTTAGAATAGGATATATCGGGTGGGTGAATGGGTCGGGAATGAGTGATGCGAATGATTTTAAGCTCTGATACGTGTACCAGAGGTGGGATCAACTGTCTAAGGCTGAACTCAAGGTGCAATAGACGTGGAGTACAGACGGCTAATCAGACGGGTCTCTATTTTTGAGATGACGGGTTGCCTCCCGTTAAGCGCTAAATTTAATGCCTTCAGCCGAGCGAAAAATGGGGTGGAGAGGGAGTGGTCAAATCAATGGAGTTTTGGAAAACAAGCACCTTGATTAAGAGCCTGGTTGGTCCAACCAGGTACTTGTTCAAATCAGTGGGCTGATGATGCAGCCCAAACCCAATAAGTCTGGTGGGTTGATAGATGTAGATTAGCAGATGTGGGACCCACCAAATGCAGTGATGTTCTGATAGATATGGAAGTGAAAACTCGAGTTCGGGCTCAGTCGAATCAGCCTGGTGGGGGTAGGGTTCCGAAAAATAATCAATGTAAGGTGTGGAATCCCTACAGGGACGGTCAAAGGATGGAGGCTCCTGATTTGTGGTCTGATCAGTGTCCGATACCCGGTATAGATATGGAGTTGAATCATCTGCAATCGGCTCAGTGAGAGGTGAATCAGAATAGAAATTGAGTCCGGTTGCGGGTCGGGGTGGGGAACGGGTTTTGATTGGTTCTGTATCTGTGGAGCAGGTGGCTTCAAAGAAGATTGACATGTTATAATCAGGAGGTAGATTTTCTCCGATGTTATGGTCAGATTCGAGATCGTTGGAGAGTTTGTGAAAATCAAAGTTTGAATGAGATTCTAGATCATGAGTTCCACCATAGAATAAATCATATGTTGTATATTCAGCAGCCTGACTGGGATCTAGCCTAAATGTTAATTCTGAGCTTACAAAGGTGTCCCTATCTGGTAGAGGCTCAGGTTCAAGGTTAGTAGGGCAGAGCCAATCGAAACCCCGCTCGTCCAAGTCCTCGGTTTCTGTATCGTAGATTGGCATGACTTCCAAAAACTCGATTAGTTCTTCTGAGGAGGTTGACGAGGGATATTCATCAAATCGAGGCCCAGAATCATATTCTTCATTAAGAGATTGATTTTCTTCATATGGGGCCTTGAAATCTTCAATATAGGTTTCAGATCTAGGTTCTAGGCTTAGGATGTGGGTGGAATTACTAGAATCTAGGTCTGAATAACCTTCGAGGGCCACCTTATCTGAATAAGGGACGGAATTTACACCCTCGAGAGGTTCAGTTCTACTCTCATACTTGCAGGAGTCTTGGGATTCTAAAATGGGTTCATCATGGTCTTTTCCTGCATTTGGAGCTTCCCAACCTTCTTCAATATTAGGTGCATTATACTCCATCTGGGTTGGGAATCAACAACCATTTTGTGCCCCAAACCCGAGATCAGATTTATCCTCGATGTTGTCCCAAGATAGTTCATCCTCTGTTGGCGGTATGTACGGGTATTTCTGATCAATCACTTGTTTTATTAATCTCATTATCTCTTCCCGTTTTTCAAGACTATCTTGGTGTTGCTTCCAAAGTCGAGGATTTGTCATACATTGAAGGTATTCACTATTGTGCAGTTTTTCTATCTCAATGTATGCAGTAATGAGCAAGTCACGGGTTGATCCTTTGTTGGCTTCTGCTAATAGTACTTGGACACAAGTTATGACAAAGGTTGTGGTTGTTGGGACATCAACCTGAATGTTTCCTACTGTTGTTGAGGTTTCTTCATTTTCATAACATCTCATGGCATCCTCAATCATTTTATCTCTCATGGATCTCCGGTATTCAGGTTTCTCGACTGGTAGTCCTAGGTGGTTCGGCTGCATATTTGGATCAGGTGGTGGAATCACGATCAGAGTTTGACTCAAGATGTGTTATGAAGCGATCAGATCTGAATAACGAGTCCCACTGAAAATGAGTGTGTGTGCTCTATAGAGAAAAGATGCAGGACTGGAGATGTTCTTGACCCAATCAAGACACCCAAAAGATGTTTGGATGACTATGGAGGTTTGGGGCGGATGAACCCCTGGATCCGAAGATCGTCCACCTGAGAATTACCTGGGCAGCCAGAGAGGGAGAGTCCCGCAAAGACCCCTACACGGTAGAGCGTCCCTACGGGTTACAGGGTTTCCCCCACCCGACCTCTCTTGTCACTGAGATTCCAGGTAAACCAGAATGGGGACCTTGACCTCTTAAGTCTATCACTTTTTATTTCAAAGGTGCTTTTAGGGTTCTCACTTGAACTTTAGATGTTTTTGGTATTGTGACCTAATTTAGAGGTTGGTTGACCCAAGGGGTCAACTTCACCTGACCTGTCCTATAGATGGCAGAATGATTCTAAGCTCGGAGCCTAGAGATCACCCTGATTTGACTCCCAGGTTATTAGGTCAAAAGAAAATTTTAAGATTCAAGTGATTTTAGAGCTCAATTTTAGGGTTTGTCTTATTTAACTTTCTTCAATCAAGGGCTTGGGTAGCACACTGATGCGGGAGGGTTTATTTCCTTTTACACAGGCATGTGTGACTAGCGCTTCAAGACCCTAATGTGGAAACCCTAATTTGGTTCTATTTCCAATCCTCTTTTTCTTTTTCAAAAGTTCTCTTTGGACTTATAAACAAGAAGTGTGTGGTCCGCCGAGATTAAGCGTTTATTTTCAATTAGGCACAAGAATTTGTGGGATGGAAAAAAAAATCACTCCAACTTCAAGAATATTTGCAGAAATTTTCGCAAAATCAAGAAATGTTTTGCCTTAGAGATGGTGATTACTATATAAAGAAGGCAATTGATTCCTAACTTGATTTTCTTCCTTTTGTCTTTCAAAGATTAGGGGATGATTAAGGAAGAAAAGAAATTACCTGCCCTGGAGTGGTTGACTTGCGGGAGAGATTTTCTCATGAAGTACCTTTAAGATCACATCAAAGAAAAGTAGGGCAAGTTAGTGTTCAATATGATAAAAAGAATGTAGAGACTAGTGGTAAATTGTGCAGTGCTCCCCGGCAACGGCGCCAAAATGTTCACGGGCGTTTTGTGCGGATTTAAAGCGTATTATGTTGTAGTATAACCGACAAAACGTTCGAACAGATACAAAGTTTTTATTACTCGAAGATCGGAGTATCCGAGGTCGAACACAGGGAGCAAATGGAACTTACCACTAAATCAAAATGTAATTGAACACTCTAATTTACTCAAAATATCAATTCAGGTATGAATGTATGAGATTAAAAGGAGTTAGGGCAAAAAAATATGAAATTGGACGTCTGATCTTGTGATCAGACGTCTTAAAAGCATTTCTCCTTTTCTTCTTGATTATTCTTCTTCTTCTTCTGCTGCTGCAGTCTTTGCTCTGTCTTTTCTTCTTCTGATCTCTACAAAGTTCTTCACTTGGCTTCTCTGTGCCTTTGCTTCTGGCTTGCTCTTTTCTTTCTTCCCCTGCGAAGGCTTCTTTCTTGCTGCTTCTTCTCTGCCTTGTTTCTTCCTCTTCTATTCTTCTCTGCCGTTCCTTCTTCTTTCTTTCTTTTCCTTCTCGCGGCCAAGTCCTTCTCCTGCGATCAGCTTGCCTGCACAGGAGCAAAACCTAATCCTTCTCCCTCTACCCGCACATCTCTCTCTCTCAAGCAATTCACTCGAACCGCTCTCCCAGAGCCACAGCCATAATCGGGTCGGATCGTACCCGGGACCAGGCGCACCTGCAGGTGTGTGATGCGCGAGGAGTGCGTAGGTCTAGGTCGGGTCGGATCCGCCAGGTCCGCGTGGTCAGGCCGCGGACGAGGCGGGTGGGGTCAGTGAGGGACCTCACCCCTGTGCTTACTGAGGCGATAAGAGTAAAACACAAAAACAACTTATATGGTCCCTGAAGGTTGCAATCCCACGATGTGGGACTATCTGGTCTCACCTTCACGCGCGCCTGCAGAAGCCTCGTCGTGCGATTGCCCCGCAGCTGCTGGCTCTGCTAGCGCTCCTTGGCTGGACTCGTTCACCTCGCGACACTCGCGCTAGTATGCAGCACCTGTAGCCTGGAAGACCGGGTGCCTGGAGCTTCGTGGGAGCTTCATCAGAGGTCGTCCATGGCGGCAGCGGCTCGAACCCTGTCATACACAAAACGCGCCTCTCGGCCAAATCAGAATAGCTAGAGACCTTCGCCGTGGCACGGCGAAGGCGGTGGGCAGTGCTGCAGGCCGCAGGTCGGCCTAGGCGTGCGTGCCGAGGTCAACCTGTGGCCGGAGATGGTGGGTTGGTCGGGGGGTGATTGTGGAGGGCTGGAGTGGCAGTGGTAGGGTGGAGTGTGTTCCTGGAGGTGAGGCGGAGCTTTCGAGGTGGTTGGCGAGCCGTGTGGAGGGCTGGAGTGGTGTGGGTGGCTCGCCGGAGTGCGGTCGGAGGCGAAGACGATGGAGGTGGTTAGCGTCTGTCGAGGGTCGATCAAGGGAGATAACAGGGGAAAAAGAGAGAGGAGAGGATGGAGAGGAGTTCTAACCTAACTGTAAGGACGAAAGGGGACGGAAGGCGAACAGCAGTACCTGCTGTCGCCGGAGAAGATGACGCCCAGTGGGGGAGGACGACGGCGACGACGGGGCTGAGGCGGCGTGCGCTGGAACTGCACGACGCGGAGGAAGGTCAGGAAGTTAACTCTGCCACTGGTTTTGTGGCAGAGCGAAGAGGGAGGGGAGGGGGCCTCGCCGGAGCCTGCTGGAAGTTTGGCCGGGCAGGAGGAGAGGAATTGGGGGTGGAACCTCGGCCAAACCAAGCTCAGCCTCTTCGGCCGGAGTTGTGGGTTCTTATATAGGCGCTGGACTTGGTGTGCAGGGCGTGAAGGGCACGTAATTGCCTGAGGTTGGTCGCCGGAGATGGAAAGGAGTTAGGATACCCAAATCTCTCATGCGTTCGCACGAGAGATTGGGTTCACACCAGGGATCGATATCGGTCTTAAATGGAAGGCAATTCTTCAGGGAATTCTCCTTCCATTTCTGGGAGGGAATCTCTGAGGGATTAGAGAGCAATCCCTCTCCGAACCTCGCCGGAGCTCGGTTCTGCCCTAGCAATGGCGGCAGGACCGGTTTGCAAAGGAGGCAAAGAACGTAGGGGGTTCTCTGCAACGGTATTCAAATGATAGGGACCAATTTGTGATTTGGGTGTACTAAATTGCAAAGTAGGTCAAGATGACCTCTCCTTAGGTCCAAATTTTGGTATAAACCTAATTTGGACCTAAGGAATCCAATGGAGGAGTTAGATTTCAGGTTTGACCTCGTTTGACTGGATATTTTGCGTAAAAACCCAAATTAGGTTAATTGAAGAGCTAGGACCCTAATCTAGGTCAAACTAGGTTCCAAAGGCCAAATTAAGTGTTCTAAACCCTAGAGTATGTTTTTCCATGATTTGTAGAGGGTTTACTTGCTTTTTGTTCTGACCGGAACCTTGTTAATTTAAGCAGGTCTGTTTTAGGGTTACCAAGTGTCTTTTAGTTCTTAGATTGCACATGAACCCATTTCTGATTGACTCAACCCACTTTTTATCTCATTTAGACCATTTGACCTATGTTTTGCCTCTGAGAAATCCCGTTTATCTACTGCAATGGTAAAATTACAGTTTTAACCTTTATTTCATGTTTTCTTCTCAGAGCACTTGTTCCTTCAGTTAGGCCTTCTTCTAGGTTATGTAGGAGCTTTTATCTTCTTTATTGGGTTAAAATGAGCTAGTTATGGCTCATGATGAGGCTCTCATCATACCCCCATGCCTAGCTTTTGCTAGTCCCTTAGCAAAATTTCAAAGTTTTAACTTCCGTTCTAGACCCTGAATGTTGTCAACAATGATAAGTGCTTCTCCTTTTCTTTTGTGATTAGGTGGGAATGCCGACAATAGGCCTAGAGGTACTCAAGTACCAACCAAAATCCGGACCTGTTCCGCTTTAGCCTCAGTCTTCTGCAAAGGTTTCTACGGCCCACAGAACCTAACCTAGGGTTTGTTGGACTCCGCGGTTAAAGCACCCGTGCTTGAGATATTTTTAGCCTAAGTTCAGTTTGCAGTGCGTTTTTTGTAAGAGAGAGATAGAAGATTTATTTGTTTGGAGAGCTTTTCTCTCTCTTTTTTTTTTTATTTCTAGCTTCGGATTAGCTTCTCAACACGGTCTGTATCGGATTCCTCGTCCCCATCATCAATCCTCAAAGGTCCCTGGCTTTTGAGATTTCGAGATAATCCCGCCCATGGCAACCCCCGGAACCCTGGCTTTCGAGATTTCGAGATAATCCCGCCCATGGCGTTCCGTGGCCGAATTCAGACCCTGGCGATTGACATTTCGTGATAATGCCACCCATGGTGTCTGAACCAGCAGAGTGCTTACATGCCTCCAGTAGGATATTTAAATATCCTAAGAGACAAGCACCGAGGAGATGATATGTTGTTACGCATCTTCGAGGGGAATTTCCCGCCTCTCCGCGCTGGGAACTCATCCAAATCAACTTGTGTTGATTGGCCGCTCCTAATCTAGGTGACTTTTTCAGAATATTAAACGCTCTTGCGTGTTTTGGATGTTTTATGCGCACTGAACCAGACTGTGTGTGAATTTGGGGTGCTTAGGTTACCGAATCCCGCAAACCGGAGGTCAGTTAACGAGGCTGAATACTTCCTAAGCCTTAGACCTAATACTCAAGCTTCGCATTTTCCTCAACCTCTTGCGGATTATCCAGATTTTAACGGATACGTGAATTTTTAAGCTAAAGATACTAGCCCAAAAGGCCTAAGACCAGCGTTCCCGCTAATCTCTTGTTATGTTTCCTTAGCACTTTTTCTTTTCTTTTTCTTGACTCGGTCAAGAACTTCAGTTAACCCCTTAATCTTTTACTAATGACTTTTTCTTTTCCTTTTGTGCTCCTTTCTTCATTTTTGCTCTTTTTCTCCTCCTTATGATTATCTGGCTCACAACATTTCCTCCCTCCCCATTTTTTTTTTTTTGTTCTTTTTCGTAATTTTTCAATTTTTTGTGTTTTTGACATATGCGAATTTTTTGTGAGAATCCTTCTGATTTTTTCTTGGTTTTGTATGTATGCACTTTATCACTCCCCCCATGCCTAAGTTTTGCAATGTCCTCATTGTAAACAGAGGGTGGGAATTAGTGTTGAGGTCAGGGGCTTAGAACAGGATATATCGGGTGGGTGAATGGGTCGGGAATGAGTGATGCGAATGATTTTAAGCTCTGATACGTGTACCAGAGGTGGGATCAACTGTCTAAGGCTGAACTCAAGGTGCAATAGACGTGGAGTACAGACGGCTAATCAGACGGGTCTCTATTTTTGAGATGACGGGTTGCCTCCCGTTAAGCGCTAAATTTAATGCCTTCAGCCGAGCGAAAAATGGGGTGGAGAGGGAGTGGTCAAATCAATGGAGTTTTGGAAAACAAGCACCATGATTAAGAGCCTGGTTGGTCCAACCAGGTACTTGTTCAAATCAGTGGGCTGATGATGCAGCCCAAACCCAATAAGTCTGGTGGGTTGATAGATGTAGATTAGCAGATGTTGGACCCACCAAATGCAGTGATGTTCTGATAGATATGGAAGTGAAAACTCGAGTTCGGGCTCAGTCGAATCAGCCTGGTGGGGGTAGGGTTCCGAAAAATAATCAATGTAAGGTGTGGAATCCCTACAGGGACGGTCAAAGGATGGAGGCTCCTGATTTGTGGTCTGATCAGTGTCCGATACCCGGTATAGATATGGAGTTGAATCATCTGCAATCGGCTCAGTGAGAGGTGAATCAGAATAGAAATTGAGTCCGGTTGCGGGTCGGGGTGGGGAACGGGTTTTGATTGGTTCTGTATCTGTGGAGCAGGTGGCTTCAAAGAAGATTGACATGTTATAATCAGGAGGTAGATTTTCTCCGATGTTATGGTCAGATTCGAGATCGTTGGAGAGTTTGCGAAAATCAAAGTTTGAATGAGATTCTAGATCATGAGTTCCACCATAGAATAAATCATATGTTGTATATTCAGCAGCCTGACTGGGATCTAGCCTAAATGTTAATTCTGAGCTTACAAAGGTGTCCCTATCTGGTAGAGGCTCAGGTTCAAGGTTAGTAGGGCAGAGCCAATCGAAACCCCGCTCGTCCAAGTCCTCGGTTTCTGTATCGTAGATTGGCATGACTTCCAAAAACTCGATTAGTTCTTCTGAGGAGGTTGACGAGGGATATTCATCAAATCGAGGCCTAGAATCATATTCTTCATTAAGAGATTGATTTTCTTCATATGGGGCCTTGAAATCTTCAATATAGGTTTCAGATCTAGGTTCTAGGCTTAGGATGTGGGTGGAATTACTAGAATCTAGGTCTGAATAACCTTCGAGGGCCACCTTATCAGAATAAGGGACGGAATTTACACCCTCGAGAGGTTCAGTTCTACTCTCATACTTGCAGGAGTCTTGGGATTCTAAAATGGGTTCATCATGGTCTTTTCCTGCATTTGGAGCTTCCCAACCTTCTTCAATATTAGGTGCATTATACTCCATCTGGGTTGGGAATCAACAACCATTTTGTGCCCCAAACCCGAGATCAGATTTATCCTCGATGTTGTCCCAAGATAGTTCATCCTCTGTTGGCGGTATGTACGGGTATTTCTGATCAATCACTTGTTTTATTAATCTCATTATCTCTTCCCATTTTTCAAGACTATCTTGGTGTTGCTTCCAAAGTCGAGGATTTGTCATACATTGAAGGTATTCACTATTGTGCAGTTTTTCTATCTCAATGTATGCAGTAATGAGCAAGTCACGGGTTGATCCTTTGTTGGCTTCTGCTAATAGTACTTGGACACAAGTTATGACAAAGGTTGTGGTTGTTGGGACATCAACCTGAATGTTTCCTACTGTTGTTGAGGTTTCTTCATTTTCATAACATCTCATGGCATCCTCAATCATTTTATCTCTCATGGATCTCCGGTATTCAGGTTTCTCGACTGGTAGTCCTAGGTGGTTCGGCTGCATATTTGGATCAGGTGGTGGAATCACGATCAGAGTTTGACTCAAGATGTGTTATGAAGCGATCAGATCTGAATAACGAGTCCCACTGAAAATGAGTGTGTGTGCTCTATAGAGAAAAGATGCAGGACTGGAGATGTTCTTGACCCAATCAAGACACCCAAAAGATGTTTGGATGACTATGGAGGTTTGGGGCGGATGAACCCCTGGATCCGAAGATCGTCCACCTGAGAATTACCTGGGCAGCCAGAGAGGGAGAGTCCCGCAAAGACCCCTACACGGTAGAGCGTCCCTACGGGTTACAGGGTTTCCCCCACCCGACCTCTCTTGTCACTGAGATTCCAGGTAAACCAGAATGGGGACCTTGACCTCTTAAGTCTATCACTTTTTATTTCAAAGGTGCTTTTAGGGTTCTCACTTGAACTTTAGATGTTTTTGGTATTGTGACCTAATTTAGAGGTTGGTTGACCCAAGGGGTCAACTTCACCTGACCTGTCCTATAGATGCCAGAATGATTCTAAGCTCGGAGCCTAGAGATCACCCTGATTTGACTCCCAGGTTATTAGGTCAAAAGAAAATTTTAAGATTCAAGTGATTTTAGAGCTCAATTTTAGGGTTTGTCTTATTTAACTTTCTTCAATCAAGGGCTTGGGTAGCACACTGATGCGGGAGGGTTTATTTCCTTTTACACAGGCATGTGTGACTAGCGCTTCAAGACCCTAATGTGGAAACCCTAATTTGGTTCTATTTCCAATCCTCTTTTTCTTTTTCAAAAGTTCTCTTTGGACTTATAAACAAGAAGTGTGTGGTCCGCCGAGATTAAGCGTTTATTTTCAATTAGGCACAAGAATTTGTGGGATGGAAAAAAAAATCACTCCAACTTCAAGAATATTTGCAGAAATTTTCGCAAAATCAAGAAATGTTTTTCCTTAGAGATGGTGATTACTATATAAAGAAGGCAATTGATTCCTAACTTGATTTTCTTCCTTTTGTCTTTCAAAGATTAGGGGATGATTAAGGAAGAAAAGAAATTACCTGCCCTGGAGTGGTTGACTTGCGGGAGAGATTTTCTCATGAAGTACCTTTAAGATCACATCAAAGAAAAGTAGGGCAAGTTAGTGTTCAATATGATAAAAAGAATGTAGAGACTAGTGGTAAATTGTGCAGTGCTCCCCGGCAACGGCGCCAAAATGTTCACGGGCGTTTTGTGCGGATTTAAAGCGTATTATGTTGTAGTATAACCGACAAAACGTTCGAACAGATACAAAGTTTTTATTACTCGAAGACCGGAGTATCCGAGGTCGAACACAGGGAGCAAATGGAACTTACCACTAAATCAAAATGTAATTGAACACTCTAATTTACTCAAAATATCAATTCAGGTATGAATGTATGCGATTAAAAGGAGTTAGGGCAAAAAAATATGAAATTGGACGTCTGATCTTGTGATCAGACGTCTTAAAAGCATTTCTCCTTTTCTTCTTGATTATTCTTCTTCTTCTTCTGCTGCTGCAGTCTTTGCTCTGTCTTTTCTTCTTCTGATCTCTACAAAGTTCTTCACTTGGCTTCTCTGTGCCTTTGCTTCTGGCTTGCTCTTTTCTTTCTTCCCCTGCGAAGGCTTCTTTCTTGCTGCTTCTTCTCTGCCTTGTTTCTTCCTCTTCTATTCTTCTCTGCCGTTCCTTCTTTCTTTCTTTTCCTTCTTGCGGCCAAGTCCTTCTCCTGCGATCAGCTTGCCTGCACAGGAGCAAAACCTAACCCTTCTCCCTCTACCCGCACATCTCTCTCTCTCAAGCAATTCACTCGAACCGCTCTCCCAGAGCCACAGCCATAATCGGGTCAGATCGTACCCGGGACCAGGCGCACCTGCAGGTGTGTGATGCGCGAGGAGTGCGTAGGTCTAGGTCGGGTCGGATCCGCCAGGTCCGCGTGGTCAGGCCGCGGACGAGGCGGGTGGGGTCAGTGAGGGACCCTACCCCTGTGCTTACTGAGGCGATAAGAGTAAAACACAAAAACAACTTATATGGTCCCTGAAGGTTGCAATCCCACGATGTGGGACTATCTGGTCTCACCTTCACGCGCGCCTGCAGAAGCCTCGTCGTGCGATTGCCCCGCAGCTGCTGGCTCTGCTAGCGCTCCTTGGCTGGACTCGTTCACCTCGCGACACTCGCGCTAGTATGCAGCACCTGTAGCCTGGAAGACCGGGTGCCTGGAGCTTCATCAGAGGTCATCCATGGCGGCAGCGGCTCGAACCCTGTCATACACAAAACGTGCCTCTCGGCCAAATCAGAATAGCTAGAGACCTTCGCCGTGGCACGGCGAAGGTGGTGGGCAGTGCTGCAGGCCGCAGGTCGGCCTAGGCGTGCGTGCCGAGGTCAACCTGTGGCCGGAGATGGTGGGTTGGTCGGGGGGTGATTGTGGAGGGATGGAGTGGCAGTGGTAGGGTGGAGTGTGTTCCTGGAGGTGAGGCGGAGCTTTCGAGGTGGTTGGCGAGCCGTGTGGAGGGCTGGAGTGGTGTGGGCGGCTCGCCGGAGTGCGGTCGGAGGCGAAGACGATGGAGGTGGTTAGCGTCTGTCGAGGGTCGATCAAGGGAGATAACAGGGGAAAAGAGAGAGGAGAGGATGGAGAGGAGTTCTAACCTAACTGTAAGGACGAAAGGGGACGGAGGGCGAACAGCAGTACCTGCTGTCGCCGGAGAGGATGACGCCCAGTTGGGGAGGACGACGGCGACGACGGGGCTGAGGCGGCGTGCGCTGGTACTGCGCGACGCGGAGGAAGGTCAGGAAGTTAACTCTGCCACTGGTTTTGTGGCAGAGCGAAGAGGGAGGGGAGGGGGCCTCGCCGGAGCCTGCTGGAAGTTTGGCCGGGCAGGAGGAGAGGAATTGGGGGTGGAACCTCGGCCAAACCAAGCTCAGCCTCTTCGGCCGGAGTTGTGGGTTCTTATATAGGCGCTGGACTTGGTGTGCAGGGCGTGAAGGGCACGTAATTGCCTGAGGTTGGTCGCCGGAGATGGAAAGGAGTTAGGATACCCAAATCTCTCGTGCGTTCGCACGAGAGATTGGGTTCACACCAGGGATCGATATCGGTCTTAAATGGAAGGCAATTCTTTAGAGAATTCTCCTTCCATTTCTGGGAGGGAATCTCTGAGGGATTAGAGAGAAATCCCTCTCCGAACCTCGCCGGAGCTCGGTTCTGCCCTAGCAATGGCGGCAGGACCGGTTTGCAAAGGAGGCGAAGAACCTAGGGGGTTCTCTGCAACGGTATTCAAAAGATAGGGACCAATTTGTGATTTGGATGTACTAAATTGCAAAGTAGGTCAAGATGACCTCTCCTTAGGTCCAAATTTTGGTATAAACCTAATTTGGACCTAAGGAATCCAATGGAGAAGTTAGATTTCAGGTTTGACATCATTTGACTAGATATTTTGCGTAAAAACCCAAATTAGGTTAATTGAAGAGCTAGGACCCTAATCTAGGTCAAACTAGGTTCCAAAGGCCAAATTAAGTGTTCTAATCCCTAGAGTATGTTTTTCCATGATTTGTAGAGGGTTTACTTGCTTTTTGTTCTGACCGGAACCTTGTTAATTTAAGCAGGTCTGTTTTAGGGTTACCAAGTGTCTTTTAGTTCTTAGATTGCACATGAACCCATTTCTGATTGACTCAACCCACTTTTTATCTCATTTAGACCATTTGACCTATGTTTTGCCTCTGAGAAATCCCGTTTATCTACTGCAATGGTAAAATTGCAGTTTTAACCTTTATTTCATGTTTTCTTCTCAGAGCACTTGTTCCTTCAGTTAGGCCTTCTTCTAGGTTATGTAGGAGCTTTTATCTTCTTTATTGGGTTAAAATGAGCTAGTTATGGCTCATGATGAGGCTCTCATCAATGAGTCATATCCAGGCTACTCAATGCCAGTCCACACTCTTGAAGACTGGATTGCCCTTGCTTTCCCTCCAAATCAAGCGAATTTGCAACTCCACACTGGGACCTTGAGCCCATATACTTCTCACTGTGGCTATTCCTTTTTGGGTACATCTATCCAAGAAGCCCCTCTTCTTGGCCAATCTGAGGGCCAACTTCTTCGTCCTGGCTTATTTTCCGATCCGCCTGGGACACTCTCATCCTAAGAAATGCCAGATACTTCACCACCCACCATCCACCCACCCTACCACCCTACTGTATACCCTGCACCTTAGCTCTCGTTACCCGATCTTTCGTCCTTCCTCTACCCTACCCTGCATGCATATGAGGTCATAGCATCGTTTGGCATGGGGGGGTGGATAGGCATCCATAGGATCTGGGTATTTTATGGTATCATGCAGTTTCCAGCTATATATATATATATATATAAAATGGTGTTTAGTAATGATCTAAAGGCTGAAACAAAAATACAATAAGTGTTTATGGATATTCAACCTCTGTTTTGAAGACTTTCCAGGCCACAGAAGCTTGATTCGCTCAGGCTTGGCTTAATTTACTTGAGCATTGACAAGATAGATCGAAATCTCTCCTAACTTAGGACGTATTCTTGCACCTGAGACACCAATATAGGATCCGTTGGTTTGCTTCTACTCGAGAGCCTAAGTAATCTTAGTTCACACTACACATATCAAGAAAGACCAAGTGAACATAATATCCAACCCTAGTGTTCATTAGGGAAGGTGGAGTCCTTACCTATGCGCGTAGGTAAACTTTTTATCTCAGGCTTTAGTCTTGTATTTAGGAGAGACTCTTTCCACCAGAAAGAAAAAAAAATGTGCTCCTCCAAATAATGTTGTAAGAGATATACTGACACGTGTTTCAAAAAAAAAAAAAAAAAGATGCAAATAAGTCAGTATATCTCGCAAATGTCTGTAAAGTCCTTACCCTAAAAAAGTTCTTCAGGGCAAATGCCCTATTCTCTTTGAGCCACAAATATCAGAAAATGGGAGTTGAGTTTCCATCATCTTTTTAAGGGTCAATCCGAAGACATGAGCTGAAACTGGGACCAACCTGCACTTAAAAGTTCATGAAACCCTGGACTTGAGTCTTAATGTTCATCTGGTCAGTCTTAATCCTTCACTATGCATAAGCCATAATCTCTTGAGCTCTCGAGTACGGCAAAAACCTCCTGGATCCTGGAAATCGTACATAAGGTTTAAATATCAAGAGTCTAGGTTAGTTGAGAGATGACCTTTGTCATGTGAGACTTAAAGTACTGGTAGTCTTCTCTACAATTGGTTCTCACAATATCCAACAATAAACACACCTATATTGCCTCAGAAAAAAATCTTCAGCTTAAGATCATTTCTAAATACAACACAAAAATGTTTTGCTAGGGACTAGCAAAAGATAGGCATAGGGGTATGATTGCACCGCAAAAATACACCTACAATTGTGCCATCTTGTGCTATTTCCTAGCATTACCAGTGCATATTAGGTATCCATAGTCACATTTGTAAAAATACACGCATGCATGCATTTAATTGAGAGGGGAGGAGAGTGAAAAAAAATGGCCATGAAATTTATGTTTTCCTCAAGTGCTGCCTTGCAAAATCTCCATCTTTATTTTCTATTTCTATTTGAATTTGAAATTCTTCCTGCGGTAGCCAGGAATGGCCTCCTCTTCTTCGTGCCATGTCCTACTCAGCCATTCCCTACTCAAGCTCACCCTGCAGCCACATGCAAGCCATGCACAGCCAGGGCGTGGCTGTGCATGCCTTCTTCCTCTATCTTCTTCTTTGCAAGCTGAGCCTGGTCCACCCAAAGAAAACACACAGCAGCTTCCACCTTCCAGGCCGTCCTCTCCCTCCATACGCAGCCTTTCCTCCTCTGAGGAGACACTCTGTGGGTAGGAGCACCTCACAGTGGTGCACAACCACCACTGTGAGTCCACCACCACCCAGCTCATCAGAGAGCCGGTGGGTGTGGTGGTTCTCTCTCTGTTTCAACGTCCAAGCCACTTCCGCCATTACCACTGGAGCTTCAAGCTTTGAAGCTCAACCGGCCACTGCAACCTCCGCAGCAGCAGCAGCGTAGGCCACCATGTGCCAGCACGCAGGCCACCGCATGCGCCCGTAGGCTGCCCTCGCCCTCCACTTCGTTCGCGTACACCTGCCTCTTCGCGCAAGCCACCAGCCGGTGCAGGCCTTCCGCGCTCATGCCAGCTCGCGCAGCGGCTCCGCACTCACAGCACCAGACGCAGGAGGTTGCGCGGCTCACCCCGGCACTGTAGCCACTGTTCATGCATTTCAGTGGAACACTGTGGCTACAGTGCGATGACCAGTAAGTTTCTTACTTAATTGGTCACCCAGCGCGCCGCAACCGCTGCTAGCCCATGCCCACGTCCCGCCCCGCACCCGCTCCAGCGCCTGCCCACGCGTCTGCATGCACCCACGTCTGCCAACGCCCGCCGGCTTCAACATCTGCATTCGCATCTCACTTCGCCCGTACCCGCCCGCTTCAGCGCCCGTTCTTCACGCAGCTCAGTGCGCTGCGGCCTCTCTCCTTCATGCTCACTCTCTCCAGTGCGTGCGTCTTCACGCGCCTACGCGCAGTGCGGTGCGCTGTGGCCATCAGATGTTGCCCCACTGCTGCAGACGACTTAAAAGCACCTTTTCTTCATAGCAGGCGCTCTCTCTCTCTCTCTCTCACAGCACTCTCTCACTTCTCAACAGACACATACACACACACTCACACTCTTGCACACACACACTCTCAGTACTATATACTTATATATATATATTTATGTATATATATATATGTATTTATATACATATATATATATATATACTTATATCTACACATATAGTAGTACCTATATACTTAAGTATTAGTATACATACATACATATATATATATATATCTATATACTTTTATATATATATATATATGCATATATATTTACATATATACATATACTTATATACATATATATATATATATATATATATATATACACATATACATATACTTATACATATATATATACAAATATACATATCTATCTACATATATCTATTTACATATATTACTATATATATATATACATCTATATAGTTATATAGACATACATAACTATATATATATATATACATATATTTACATACCTATATATATATATATACATATATACATATATAGGTACACATATACCTATATAATTTTAGCCATATATATATATACATATAGATATATATATTTACATATATACATATATATTTTCATATCACTTACCATACGTGGTATCGCGGGAATATCTACACCAGTTGCTGATATTCCCCGATACACGCATACAGAAAGGGTGTTCGCACTCATCTTCCACCAATCCACCTTACACGTGGCACTTCGTCCTGTTGGTTGCGTCTTCCTAGACGACGACTGACTCAACACCATGCTACACTACATCTCCGCCTCCACCCCCATCCCTTTATACATATATAATATATACCTATATATATATACTATATTTACTTTATTTCTGCTTCTCTTTCCTGCCAGTAAAAAGATAAACAAATATACAAAAGAGAAAAGATAATCCTTGACTTGCAGGTACTCAGTCTTGCAAACAGTAAGACTAGTTTTGAAACCTTGATTTGGCTCAAAGCCAAGAACCTGATTTTGAGGGTGTGCCTCAAGGACAAGAATTATCAGAAAAAAATCTTAAACAGAAAAACACCAAAAACACAATAAACGAATGGAAGAGATACATTGTAGGAAAGGCATAGAAACTTCACTTCTAATCCCACTTCCCTGAGTTCGACCCTGGGCCAAAAAGTGACCAAGATAAAATCAAGTAGGCCAGGTAAAAAATTTTGTAGAGATGGTTAGGCTCGATTTAGGTTAACCACTATACTCATTATAACGATAAAATCACCATATTAACACACCTATCCGAGTCTTCACCAGTTGGGTAGCCGTAAAAAGTTACCAACACACTCTTACCTCCAAAAAAGTCTAAAAATAAGAAAAAAAAAAAAATATATACATACATTAATGCAAGGATTCAGGCGATTCATATTTTGGAAGACACCCGAGTGCTGTTTAGTCTTTGTAGATTAAGATCTTAGTATATTTCCTCCTATTGACAAGTGACGAAGTGTCCAAG
Source organism: Thalassia testudinum (assembly GCA_037157565.1). NCBI lineage: Eukaryota > Viridiplantae > Streptophyta > Magnoliopsida > Alismatales > Hydrocharitaceae > Thalassia > Thalassia testudinum. The sequence goes on along the minus strand of JAZHRO010000056.1, from coordinate 84,010,264 downwards.
TAATTACTTCTTAAATTCAGACTGGAAATAAAGGCTAGAACTAACCTTGCTAGGGACTAGCAAGGAGTAAGCATGGGAGTATGATAACACTACATCTTGAGGTGATAATTCTATCAATTGGGGTTTATCTTAAGAGCAAAATGCATAAATAACACACCATAAATAGGAATAGGAGCATCACATGCATTGCACAGTAAGATTGCTTATAATGCATTATTAACAGCCATGTGTACAAGGACATGTCAAAATAGGCCTCAGATGAGCAATCGGACCACACGGATGGATTCAGAGCGACGAACGGAGTCCAACGGAATCAAAATCGGCCAAATCCAACATCCGAGTTCCTGCAATGGGCCCAAAAAGTTCTGACCTTTGATCTAATGATCAACGGCCCATGGCGAGCCATGTGGTGCCCGCTCATCACATCTCCACCATCGCCCACTTCTGCCTTCACCCGAAGGATGAATCTCAGCTGTCGATCTTAGATCGAATGGCCGAGAATGCTCTTGCACCCAACGCTCGCCACGACAATACGCCGTGACAACGCAGCGGTCGGCGCTTCAACCTCACAATCAAGGGCGCGTGTTATAAATGCCCACCGCTCCCCAATTTTGCGTGATTTGAGTCATGCGCAAATTCAACCGCCCGATCAGCAGCAAATGGTGCAGATGGAGCCACACGGCGCAACAGATGCGTAAGGATGCCCATGTGCTCGCTAAAGCCTATACTTGAATTAGAAAACCCTTTTACCTATATAATCTCCATCCAACCACCCATTCAAGGAATTCATTCCACTTGCAAGTGCTCTACCCCATTCCTAGCCACCATTTGCCCTCTTTGTAATCGTCAAAGCGGATGAGCCGCTGATGGAGCCCCTCTCCACCGCCGTGGCTACCTCACCGTCTTCCTTTTCTCTTTCCGTCTTTATCTTAAGCTTTAATTTACTTGTGTTTAAGCATTTATCTAGCATTGCAATTATAAACTAAAGTCGCATGTCAAATGAAGTTGTTTTCTATCTAGTTACTTGCCCTCTTTTATGTTTAAAGTTGCATGTGTGCATGAAGAAATTCTAACCCTATTCTCTCTCTCTCTCCCTCTCTCTCTCTTTCTCTCTCTCTCACTTGCTTTTCACCCACAACTTCTCGCAAGAAAAAACCCATTATTTCCGTGACATTAAGTGACAAGAAAAATCTAGTTTTCACGCTTCCCTGAGATCGACACTTGTACTCACGTCCATTTCTTCATTTAAAATCGACGTTGCGAGCGCAAGCTATAACGACTGTTTTAAAACACACGTGCCTCTTGCCACGTCATCTGCCGCACTTGGATCTCCATGCTACAGTACCTGTAAGACAGTAGATCAATGACAAGTGGGGTTAGTGCTATGTAAATGCAAAGAAACGCAATAAAAAATAAAGTAAATTCCGTTGCCTTCTCGGCAACGGTGCCAAAATGGTCAAACATGTTTCACGTGTTAGAAATCAGGGTTACAAGTAACCCGTCGTCGTAGTTGCAAAACACATCGATCAGATAAAATTTATACCGAAACTCTAAGGGAGTCCCGGGTCGAATAAAGGGAGGCGACGTTTACTTTAAGTAAAAATCGTGCTTCATTTTATTTGTTTTTGGGGCTTTAGGGTTTTGTTATTTTTTTTGTATTTTTATAAGAAGAAAACAAGAAATGAATCACAAGATAGAGATGGAACAAAAATGGTATAGATATCACTTCAATGTCTATTACAATCAACTATGAAAGCATAAAAGGAGAGCGGGATGAGATGAAATATCCCGAATTGGTTGTTCGGCGAGACGACGGCACCTGGAAGAAGCTCGGATGAAGGAGGTGAGGAGCGGGGCAACGGAGCTGAGATGTATGAGGACGTTGATACGGATTTTACATGGTTTGTTAATTAGGTCATTGTAATGTGCAAAATCGATCAACTCTTAAATTTATATTCCTAGATAGGGGAGTATCTAGGGTCGTCCAAGGAGGCCAAATGTTTTCAAAATTGATTCACTTGCTTGGAATACAAATCTCAACTTTCTTTTTGGTATTTTTCAATATATCATTTTTCTTGTTTTTGAATTAAGACAACATGCGAAATGGTGGCGGGAAGGTGATTTACACTTCAAATTTAAAATACTACTTCTAAGTGGCAAGTAGAGACTCTCCTTAAGCTCACTCTAGGCAAGTAGAGGCCTAGAATAATTAGGGAGATGGAGTGAAGAATGCTAAAAACAAAGCAATTAGAAATGCAAATAAGAAATTGCAATGAAGGCAACTAGATTAATGAAAAAGTGTTTTACAAAAAGGCCTAGTAGAGGAATGCTTCTACTACTAGAAAAATTAAAATAAAGAAAAGCAAATAGAAATCCTCTAGATAGATGGTGAAGAAGAGGACTTCTTGCTCCAAGGTTGGTGGCTCCCAATCTTGAAAAGAATCCTCCAACTCCTTCCTTGCTGTGCTCGGCCAAGGTGATGTCCTCCAAAGCAAGCCCTAAGGGGGCATGCCGTAAGCTTCACTCCAAGGGTGGATGTCCACCCTAGGTCTTTCTCCTTCTCCTGGCCATCCTCCTTGAAGTGGAAGAGTCCTCCTCCTTGGCGTGGCCCAAGTTGAAGAGAGTGGGGAGAAGAAGGCACCAAAAGGGCTGGTGATGTGCCCCTTTAATCTCCTTCTCTACTCCTTCTTCTTGGCCGTAGGTATAGGTGGTATAGGTAGAAAAATACACTAATGGAGGATGCCCCCAAATGGTGGTAGGTGGTGGGTTTTTATAGAATAGGAAGGGGGCTAAAATGACTCTTGGAATGGAGGGCTAAGATGAAGAGATGGAGGTGGTTAAGGATCCAATGGCCAAGGTCAATTGGCACCACCTTAAGGGACACCTAGGGGGGTAGTTAAGGCTTTGGTACCCTTTAGAATTGGCGCCAAAATGGGCCTTCTAGAAGGCCATTAGGTGGCGCCACATTATGGTTCTAGAAGGGGGGTATGTGGATGGCTAGGATGGGTTATGTGGGTAGGTGTAGGGTGGATGAAGGGGCTGAAAGTTGGCGCCAAAAAGGTGGTGGTTAGGGTTATTTTTTGCACCAACTTTTGGTGTCTTCTGGTGGTGATAATGGGGTGAAGGGGTGGCTAGGAGGTGGCGCCAACTTGAGTAGGGTAGCTAGCTTAGGTAGGCTTAAGTTGGTGGAGCTAGCTAGGGTTGAATTTGAAGGTGGTGGATGGCCAAGGAGCTGGTTGCTAGCTAAACTAAGCTAAGATAAGCTATGCTAAGCTAGCTTAGCTAAAGGGGGAGTAGAGAAAGAGGTGTTGGAGCTAGAGTTTGGAGGGAGGAGCTGATTGAGTGGAGTTGTTAGGTGGGTTTTTGGGGTGGTACAAGCCAAGGAAGTTGGAGCATAGCTAAGCTAAGCTAAGATAAGCTAAGCTTAGCTAGCTTAGCTAATGGAGGAGTAGAGGAGAAGGTGTTGGAGATAGGGTTTGGAGGGAGGAACTGAGGAGGAGAAGTCTGGAGCTGAAACTAGAGCTGGCTATTGCTGAAGAGGCTGGCATGGAGCTACTCTAGCTGACTTAGCTTGCTAGTTCTTTGCTAGCTGCTAAGACAAGCTAAAGTGAGCTAGCTTCTACCATAATGAGCTGAGGTGAGCTAGGTCTGGTGATCCCTGGGAGGATCAAGCTGGTTGAGGCATCTAAGGTAGCTTAGCTCAACTGAGTTGAGCTAAGCTGAGTCCTCGAGAGCTGGACTTGAGCTTCCTGAGCTAGGATGAGTTCTTCAGCTGGCTGGAGTTGAGTGGTGCTGGATGTAGCTGGATCTGAGCTGGGGTGAACTCCTGTCAACTCAGCTGGGCTAGCTAGAGCTCCATGTGGACTAGTGGGAGCTAAGATGAGCTAGACTCAGCTAGGTTGAGCTGGATCTGAGCTAACTTGAGCTGGGGTGAGCTAAGATGAACTCTCTTGAGCTGCCATTCAGCTGAGATTAGCTGAATAGAGCTGGGATGAGTTAACCCTAGTTCAAGTGAGGTAGGTTCCAGCTGTGGTGAGCTGGATCAAGCTGAGTTCTAGCTAGTCTGAGCTTCTCCTTCACCATTTTCCTTCTTGAGTCCTGGGTTTTCGGGATCTATATATCTGTTCATCCCTAACACTCACAAAAACATATCAAAAAGATAATAAAAAATGCAATGCATGCCTAACCTATTTTATGCCTAAATGTAGCCCAAAAACCTGTTTACGGAGTAAAATCCTAAGAGCTAGGTTTATTTTAATGCATAAGAATGATGATAAACTCGCGTTTATCACACCCCCATGCGTATCTTTTGCTAGCCTCTTAGCAAAACTTCAATTCTTTGGAAAATGGATTTTTTGGGAAATCTAATTTTTTTGACTTTTGAGGAGAGAAAGAGATAAGGGACCTTGGTAGATTAAAACACAGGAGGTATGGGATTTGTTGAAGATAAATATCAGGATTTGTTTTTGGATCCAACCATTAGACAGAACGAGATCAATATATCCTCCAGAAAATTCACAAATTAACCCCTTGTTAATTCAGATGACATGAAATATTTGTTTTTAGGATTTTTCTGGCTCATGAATCTGATTCGCAACTTGAAAATTCCTTTAAAACCTTGTGTCTGTGCTTGTGAAAAGCCAACATTTATAAGGGCGTGTTTGTTATTACTTCTTTTTTTTTCCCCATGCTTATTTTTAGCTTAGTCTTACAACAGATGTGTTGGGATCATCATTCCCGTTACCATTCCTTGAGGGGGCTCTGGCACCAGTACTTCGGGATAACACTGTCCATGACATCACCCAGGAGCTCACAACCCCAAAACACGATGCGGTGTAAAGGGGCACTCCAAGTAAACTCAAGCTCTTGCTCCAACACTATAGGTAGAGCACCGTCCAAGACACTTGAGCTGCTAAAATGTGCTTTAATGCTCCGTCTAAAGATATGAAATATAAATATGGAGCAGCGCCGAGGCGGTAACATGTTGACATCGCGTCCTCAAAGGAGGCATTTTCCTCCTTCTCGACGGTGGGAACTCAAACCAATGATCTGCTTCAGACTTTTACTATGTCCAAACAAGGGAGATTTTAAAATTTTTAGTTATTTTTAGGTGTTGGCTTGTGTGTGAAGAGTAACACAAGAAGTTTCTCAAGACATGCAAGTTTTTGAATCAGAAACAAAGTCAAATACTTTCCATATTACAAAATAGGATCAAGTCACCTGAACTATCATGAGTTCAGGTGGAATTTTAGAGAAGAATATCTGATCTAGTCTAAAATAGACCTTGAAATTCTAATGATCAGATCCACATCCTCATCCCTAGTTTGTTAAAGATTAAATCCCATTGTACCAAAAGTGAGTTTTTCAACCTTAGTCCAGATTTCAAAAAATTTTTCCTCAAAAAGTTTTTCATCATTTTTAATTTTTTGGGTATGCAAGCAGGAAATAAATTAAAGAAAAATGCATGTTTTAGGTTTTGAAAATCCTAAATCGATCATCAAATTTAAAAACACCCCCCATGCTTAAGATATGTCCTGTCCTCATGTATTAGGAGGAAAAGGGATCACCTTAGTGAAGAACGGTCGGGTTTAGGATGAACAAAACCTGGAAAAAGAAAAAAAAAGGAAAGTAAGAAAAAATGATGGGTTACCTCCCATCCAGTGCTATCTTTTACGCCATTCAGCCAGGCGTGAAGGTATGCACGGAAGACGTAAAATCATGTAAATAATTGGACACTTGGATGCCCGCAAAAAAGGTGTCTTCTTCTAGATCCCTAGAAAATTGATTAGAAGCAATATTGGGATCAAAGTTGGATGGAAAATGATAAGTGTAGCCCGAGTTTGGCCATGGTTTTAAATCAGGTTGGATGCCAAACTCGGGCAGGGTTGGTGTCAAGTCCGTAAGAAAGGGGTCAGGGAAGGAATGGTGAGGATTGGTTGAAGTTAGTGTGGAAAAATTAGCTGCGTGAATAGTGGGTGGGTTAGGGTGCTTAAGGGGGGTATTAGGAATAAATTTGGGGTCAAGACAAGTTTCTGGATCATAGATTTCGCCGACCACTGATTCTGAATCAGAGTCCTCAAAAAAATTGAGGTCGGTAAGGGTATCTATTAACATTATCTCCACCATATTGGAAATTTCAGTATCTGAGTCCTCAAAGAAGTTATCATCATGGAATCTCCTGGAGGATTTAAAAATATCTAAAGTGAGAGTTTGGCCTGCACAAGTGATATCCATTTTGCCTGTGTGGCAATTGATATTTGCCTTTGCAGTGGCCAAAAAAGGGCGTCCAAGGATTATTGGGGAGTCCAGTAATGATTCAGGTACCTCAATGTGAAGAACCAGAAAGTCTGCATGGAAGACATAATTCTGGACCTTGAACAAAACATCCTCGATAATCCCACGAGGTTTGATTGTAGATCGGTCAGCTAATTGCAGGGTAACCTCGAAGGGTTTTAATTCACCGATCTGAAATTCTTTGAATAAATTCGTGGGAATAATATTAACTATGGCACCAAGATCAAGGAGGGCACGATTAAAGGTAGTGTCATCAATAATTACAGAAATTAAAGGTGCCCCCGGATCTTTCATCTTAGGAGGCAGCTTACTCTGTATGATAGAGCTTATTGTCTCCGAAAGATGCACCTGTCCTAGATTTTTGGCCTGCCTTTTAGGAGTACAAATATCCTTCAAAAATTTAGCATAGGCAGGTATATATTTGATGGCATCTAGGAGAGGAATATTGATATGAACTTGCCCAAATAGATCCATGAGTTCTTCTGGAGTGGACTCAGATTTCTTTTTTTTTGTTGGTGGTGGGGTTGAGAGCTTGTGGGAAAGGGATAGGAATCTTGTCTTGAGATTTTCGTATTTCTTTTTCTTCCTGATGGGGAGGTGGGGAGTCAATTTGCACAGGTATATCGCCAGGTTTGTGTGAAGTCCCGGGATCAGTGGTGGTTTTCCCACTCCTCAAATTAACTGCATGTGCAGTCAGATTATTATTTGGAGGAGGTGGGGGGGCCTGTGATTGCAGAAACCTGGGCGGCTGCTGAGGTGGTGGATTGGGAGGAGGCTGATTCGAATAGTGTGGAGTTCTGCTCATATAATGGTTCCCTTGGTGATTAGGGTTGGGCATGGGTTGGGACGGAAGATGTCCTGCAGGTCTTTGCGTGGGAGTAACCCCAATCTGATTGTTCAGATTTTTGATGGTGCAGGTTACTTCCGTCATTTTTGTTTGCATTTCCTGCAGGGTTCGTATCATCTGGGCATTGATGTCTTGTTGGGATGGCCAAGGATGGAAGTTTAAATTCGGCCCATACCCATTAAAATGATATGGTTGGGAGGAAACTTGATTATTCCAAGAGTAGTTCAGGTAATTTTTCCAGTTGGAAGAATTTTTAAAGGGCTCCTGGATGGCAGAAATATTTCGAGTGGGGTTTAGATCTGGATAGTTGTAATTCCCCAGTGAATCATGGGCAACCTCAGAATAATCAGCAGTAGTAGTGTTGAGATTGTGCAAATTTTCTATTCGTGGAAAGTTAGGTTGGGTTATATGTGGGTGTGGAGCTTGGGTTGATGTGGCCAGTCTTTCCTTAATTTTCTTTTGATTAATATGCATCTGGTCGAGTTTTTGAGCGATCAATTAAAAATCGTCTTGGGTGACAGGGATAGATTGAGTGCCTATTTCATGAACACCGATATGGGGGTTTTGGGTTCTGCAAAATGTGTTCATGGAAGCTTGATTAAATGAGTTTTCACTCATTTCCTCAAATAGGTCGTAGGCACTTTCAGCATCTTTATTTAAGAAGTTGCCACCACACGAGGCGTTGACAAAATGTCGGATTTTATCTTCTAATCCATGATAGAAGATTTGCATGAGCTGCCATAAAGGAATCTCGTGATGCGGGCAACTTCTTAAAAGATCTTGAAATCTTTCCCAAGAATCATGGAAAGTTTCACCAGATTTTTGGTGAAAGGTCGTAATAGATCTTCGCAAGGAATTGGTATGACCTATGGGAAAGAATTTCTTGAGGAAGGCACTCTTGAGTTGAGGCCAAGTTGTGATGGGTCGGCCAATGGTCCTAAACTATTAAGCGGCCTTATCTTTAAGAGAAAATGGAAAAAGCCGCATCAGCCATATGTCTTTTTACACATTTCGGGAACGGGTTGTTTGTGCAAGAAGAGTTAGCTCTTCAAGGTGGCTAAAAGGGTCTTCCCTAGGAAGCCCATGAAAGTGTTTAATTAGGTTTAGGACAGTAGGCTTGATCTCAAAATCCCCCTCCGGTATGACCACCCCTAGTCGTTCCTCATAACAAGACAGATCATAGAAACCTTTTAGAGGAACAATAGGCTGTTGACGGGGTGGTGGGTGTGGCCTTGGATTGGCTAGGTTTTGAATGTTCCTAGTCAATGTTTGTTGATTGGAATTTAATTTATTAATCTGCTCGGCCATCAATTTTAAAAGATCAGGTAGGGGGTCTTGATGTTGTGTTTGGGGCAACTCAAGATTAGGGAGCTCCAAGTGTGGGAAGTTAATGGTGGGCGGGTTTTGGGTGGAAGGGTTAGAATTAGGGTTAGTGGTGGGGTTAGAGGTGGAAGTGGAAGGGTCAGTGGACCTATTTTGTTGTGTTTCCATTTTTTCAGGAGAAGAAGACAGAAAAAGTGATCTTTTTACACAGGGGGCGAAATCAAATGGTCCTTCCAAGTGCGGATTTTGAGACCATCGCCCGTGCATAAAATGGAAGAATGGGAGGGGAGGAGAAGAGAAAGAGATGAGAGAAAGTGTTCAATTCAAATAAACAAAACTAGACCTAACTTAAATGCAACTTCCTAATAATAACCTAAGACTTGGTCTATGTAGGAAATAAGTAGTAAATAGTGAATACCCGTTCTATCAACAAATCTAGCCAAGTTGCTTAAGGGGAGGTTTGGGCCCAAACATTTCCCAGGGAAAGCCCCAAGTGCTTGTACAAACCCGCGCCTGGTCATTTGACACGGCCCCTCAGCCTGAACACCAGATATAGATGACAGAATTGGTACTAACTAAAGAAAACTTAAGACTTAGATAGCAAGCCTAAGTTGATAAAGCCTTAGAGGTCAAGTTGCTACAAGTTTTAATTAGGTCTAGGATGCTATAGTGCACACGGAATGTGGAGGGCGTTTATTGGGTTATTGCCCTGTTATTTTGATTTTTTTTGGTATGTGTGCAAGAATTGGGGAGTGGCTCCAATGAAAATCAAGTTGTCACACAATTTTTTTTTGTATTTTTGTCACTTAGGATTTGATTTAATTAAATGTGTTTTAGGATTTTTCTCTTTAAATTTTCAAACAAGTTTGAAATTTCACAATCAAAGGAAATACAAGTTGTATTGGTGATGGTTAATTTCCTTTAATGTGAGTCTTTAAAAAGAAAGAAAGAAACCTGTTGAAGGATTACGAACTTACGCTAACGTGTTCGGTTTTGGAAAACCTGTCGTTGTAATTCGAAAGCGAAGGATTTGTGTTCAACAAATAATATTTATACCGAAATTAAAATTCCGGGTCGAACACAGGGAGGCGGACGTTTGATTTAAAAACTTCGCGTTTCGTTTTTATTTTGTCACGAAGAAATTCAATTTAAACTATCTAAGTATCTACAACAAAATAGAAGAGAGAGAGAGAGTAAGAGAGAGAGAGAGAATAGTACACATGGAAATCAAAATGAGATGTAGAATAGACAAGGAATTTATCATAAAAGAGATCGTTCGTTACAACTAGAAAGCATAAAGCGATTACTCTAGAAAGCAGTAAATCTATATCAGAAAGCAGTAAAAAGAGTAGGGAGAGAGAATCCTCCTCGATGGTCGCTTGGAGGACGAGCCGGACGGGACAACGCCTGGACGAAGGAGAACGAAGCGGGACAAAGGAGGACGAAGCAGAAGAACGGGAACGAAGCAGCACGCCATCGTCGTCGCGGGATCCACTTCCGAAGGGGGACGAAAATTTGGACTTTATCTCGCGAGAAGCATCCCGGGTGTGGGACAAGCTTCTCTTGAGCTTTGGAGAGGTAGAGAGGAGAAGGAAGGGATGAGAATTTCGTATGGAGGGGGTCTCCTTTTATAGTTGCAAGGAGTGGGGGCAAAATGGACATTACATCTTCAAAATATTAAATAAGGGGTCTTTAGTGACGGATAAATCCGTTACTAAAGCCCCGACGTGGCCGTTGCCGCCGCGCCCACGCGCGCCCGCTCGGCTGCCCGCGCGCGTAACGCCTACGCACGTCCGCGAAGTCTCAGCCGTCCGATCGCTAGATCGGATGGCTTAAATCGCGTCCGCGCCCGCTGCGTAGCGCGCCCGCCCGCGTGCAGTCGCGCGTTACGCCCGACGTCCAATCACGTGTCGTCCTAATTGAGTGCGCGCAACCGTTGGATCTTCATCTGACGCTCGTCCGCGCCCGCTCGCCGCGCCTTCCACCCCCTCACCGCGGCTCGAACCCGCGACCTCTGCTTCGCCCGCAGCTGCGTCGCCGTTGCGCTACGCGGACGAAATGGTCGCGCGGACGCTTTTAAGCGCGAGTGATCGCAGCCGTTGGATCTCCATCTGACGGCGGAGAGCGATCGGGCGGGGGCCTTCACAAAATGCAAGCGGCCGTTTGGGCGGCTGAGATGGCGCCACGTGGCGCCATCTTGGCCGTCCATCTTTTGGAAGTTGTAGATGGTGCCACGGATGTCGGATTGACTTGATTTTTGTGTCGTTGGGCTGCGATCGTCGATCCGAATTCATCCGTGCGGTCGGATTTATCATCTAAAGTGCGGATTTACACCATCCTGGCCCTTGATCTTCTAGGGTTCCCGGGTCACTTATCTGATGCTACGGATGCCTGATTAGGGCTTTCTTGGAGTCGTTGAACTCCAATAGTTGCCCTGATCACATCCATACGGTTGGATCTTTGATCCGAGGCCCCGATAAAATGTTTGCCCTGTCCAAGCACATAAAAGGAGACAATTAACCTCCATTTTATTCTAACTACTCTAAATGCAAGATGATGAATGTTATGCAATATTTATATTATGAAATGCAATCCTATGCTTAAGAACATGCATATATAGACATTTTAAGTAGTGTAAATGTGTTTACATCATACCCCCATGCCTATCTTTTGCTAGTCCCTAGCAAAAACTATATGCTATTTATAAAAGAATTAGGTTGGATTATTTGGACCTGAGTCACTTTCAATCATTAAGAAATTGTCTACTTAGGAACTGAACTTTCAAAGACACAACAGTGCCCGGGTATCAGCCAAAATGCAGACCGCCTCAAGCCTCGCCTTATTCAAAGAAACATTTCTTTTTCTCTTTTTACTCTTTTCTAATTTTTTTTTTATTTTTTTATTTTTGGATTTTCAACTTTTAGGGTTTAAGAGTGGCTTTCTACGGCCATTCAACTCACCCAAGATTTGATGAGAACCCTAAGTTTTAAGCATCTTATTGTGATTGTGATAGACTCGTTGACCGGCAGTTAGAACGGACTTCGGATTTCTACGCCTCTAGGTGACCTAACCAGAATTCTGCCTAATGGTGTATCTTTACAACCGGTAGCTTTCTCCCTACTTTTATTTTATTTTATTTTATTTTTACGAGGTCAACACAAGGGTGAATCCAGTGTATATCTCCCCGATTTATTCTACTTCTCCGCTTCTTCCTAAGTGTTTTGGGAATTTTTAGTGCATTTTCTGAGCTGGGTTCTGGACAACTGGTCGATGAGCCGTTACCACCGACAACTTGCCAGCCATACTCGTGTGGCGAAGTGTGGCTTATTTCTTTTTGTTCTTTTCTCCTTTTTGATTTTTTTTTTTTTTTTTGGATTTTCAACTTTTAGGGTTTAAGAGTGGCTTTCTACGGCCATTCAACTCACCCAAGATTTGATGATAACCCTAAGTTTTAAGCATCTTATTGTGATTGTGATAGACTCGTTGACCGGCAGTTAGAACGGACTTCGGATTTCTACGCCTCTAGGTGACCTAACCAGAATTCTGCCTAAAGGTGTATCTTTACAACCGGTAGCTTTCTCCCTACTTTTATTTTATTTTATTTTATTTTTACGAGGTCAACACAAGGGTGAATCCAGTGTATATCTCCCCGATTTATTCTACTTCTCCGCTTCTTCCTAAGTGTTTTGGGAATTTTTAGTGCATTTTCTGAGCTGGGTTCTGGACAACTGGTCGATGAGCTGTTACCACCGCCAACTTGCCAGCCATACTCGTGTGGCGAAGTGTGGCTTATTTCTTTTTGTTCTTTTCTCCTTTTTGATTTTTTTTTAAGTAGGTGGCTTCCCTGGTCTAAGATTTACCTAAATGCAGCAAAAAGAGAAAGGTCCAGTGACTGGGCTCTGGACAACCTACCTATGGGCTGTTACCCACGATAACTTGCCAGCCATATCACCCTAGAAGGTTCATTAGCTATCCAATTTCCATAAAAATCGTCAAACAACGAGTCAGTGCAAAGAAAGTGTGTAGATGCTTAAGACTCGAAATTCCCTCAAATCAGAGGGTGGGTTGATAAGTCGTGTACTTATCACCCAAACTTATTTATTCCAATTATAATAGAATTAAGATGGCGAGGACTCAAAGACAAATCTACATTTTAGTGGATACACAGGCTAATTAAGTCCAAAGACCTGAGGGGTCTTTGTGTTCAGATCCTAATGTAGTATTTCCTAAGATTGAAAATTTTCTTAAACCCAAATTCTCTTTCCTAATTCTGAAATTTTTATTTATTTTTTTTTTATAAAAGAAAATCAACAAATCTACGGAGCTGACGAATGAATTCGGAGATGAATATCCACCCCCCCATGCCTATCTAATGCAATGTCCTCATTGTATTAAAAAGACATAAAACAGAGTGGAAAATTGTAGAAAGCACCTGAATTGCGTGAATATCAGGTCCGCTCTAAGATGAAAACGAAAAAGAACTGTATAAGTGCTGAGTTTAGTGCCTTCAGCTAGGCACACTATACAAAGAAAAGAAATAAAGAATTCACAAGTGCATGTTAGAATTAAAATAAACAGAAGAATCCTCCGACCTGTCAGCAGAGGTCCACAGATGTGGACCAGATTGTGGTGCAGACCCACACCCCATAATCGAGAATATCTTAGGTTCTGGATAAAAATTACCCAAAACCTAAAATCAGAATGTAAGCAGGATCGGGCCTGCGATTTCTGAGGATGCAACCCAAGACCAAAAAGTCGGGTTACAGAAAATTGAAGCTCAAAAGGATAATCGTTGAATGTGTGCTTGAGTTGAACATCCTCGAAACAAATGTGGTAAGGGTTCTGATTTGATGGTTTCAGCTTAAAAGGAACCCTTCGACTCAATCTTCCATTTCCTCCAAAATTAACTTCCTAAATCAGAACTTCCCCGCTCCTATCCTCCTCATTAAGTGTATCAAATTCCAGGACCTCTTGTATATTCATCACCCCGTCTGAAATCTCCAAGTCTAAATGATGTGGCAGAATCAAAATTGACTTGGGTCTAATTATCTCAGAATTAGAATCATCAATAAGCTTAACAGGGTGTAACTGATAATCAGGCATTGAATTGATTCTTCCAGAAAATGCGATTCTGGATCCGTAATGTGTGCCCTAATAAGATCAGTTTCCTCAGTAATTGGGCTATCAAATGATCTATAAGATTCCTCAGGCCCAATCATCTCACAAAAATCGTGATCTGAAAACTCACGTGAGACTTCGCAACTTGAATCTTCACCATCAAGATCCGTATCAATGTATGTCCCAAAATCATTTGTCACTTTGCATTCCAAGGAGACATACGTTTCCTCGTAACCCGGCTCAGGGATTTCAGGTGAAGAAATCAGATCATCCTTAATTGGTTGTTTTAATTTAATCTGGTCAGCTTCGTAACACGTGTCCCCCCAACAGGTGCCTGAGCGGGTTCTGTCATTGGCTTTCCTGAAGAGAGTTCATCCTGGGAATTATTCCAAGATTGAATCAAAGCAACCACAAATCTCATCCTCAATTTCGCTAATTTCCCAAGTAGAAACTCACCCGGGTTCTTATCCTTAACATCCTGGAGCCAATCCAACAAAGACTTATTTAAATCGTCAATCATTTCAATCAGGGGCTCCAATCTCTCAATGCAAGGTATTGGCTGAACTTCTAAAGATTGAATGATATTCCTCAAGTTAGCCAGAACCTTATCTTGAACCTGATTAACCTGAACCAAATGAGTTGGTTCAGGGTTGGGCGGGTTTGACATCAATGTAGAGGAATTAACGAATTGAGATTCGTTATACCCATCCTGATAATAGGTCATTTCAGATTGTTCAAAAGATGGTGATGACCTAAAGGCAGTGAAATCAGAGGATGGGTAAGGATCAGTGTATCCTTCTTGATTGTAGATCGCATTAGGTTGTTCATGAAAGGAGGACGATCTATAATCGATGCAACTCTGAGAAGGATAGAATTGAGAATCAAAGTGTTCAGGGTTAGATCCTAAACATGGGGGTCCGGAATTGTATCCCCAATCCGAATTATCCCAACTAACTGATGGTCGATTACAATACGAGTTGGGATAATCGTCATGTTGAGGATAATTTACAACAGGAGGGAAAGAGCGGGAATGCGTGAAATATGTGGAAGGATTCATGATACACGGGAGGAAGAAAGGTGCCCTACAGTACAAACAATCAAACCTGTCCTTAAATATGTTAGCCTAAAGACCTACAGACTCTCAAAGCCCGTCTTGAGATAAAGGAACGATTTGATTTACTTCCGTCTGTTCAATCCAACCAGTTAGAAGGAGGGACTGGGGAGAAGGTTCTTCCTTCGGCTTACGCCTCCGGTTCCTAGTGTACCCCCCAGCCGCGATCGTTTGACTCTGCTCCCTTAGCTAGACATCAGATTGAACAGTAGAAACAGACTAATCGAAAATAATCTCGTTCTGGGTTCTGAAGAGCGAGTCCAATCCTTAAGGCCAACGTCTACTTTGTTTTATTTAGGGCTAGGTTTGAATGTGCTTTGGAATGTGATGGGCCCTTTAAATGGGTTGTGCCCTTAATGATTGATTGATTTGTGTGTGAGTGCACAACCAGTGATTTTCAAGCAAGATTGTTTTTGATGTGGTGAATTTTAAGATTCAAATCTTGCTTAGTAGCTTTTAGGATTCAACTTTAGGTGTTTTCAATCAAGTTTCGTTGGCACACCAAGTTTTACAAGCACAGGTGAAGCTGTTTTCCTTTAAAGTTTAAAAAGAATGTGGAGTGCCTGGTAAATCCCTAAGAGTTGAACCTAATTGGCAACTACTTGATGAGTTGATTTTATTTGAAGTGGTGCGGCCCAATCAACTCAAACAATTGGCCTGTTGCACCACTTAATTAGGCACACAAATGATTACCTAATCTGATTTCTACTCAATTATGTGTTTGGATGTGTGTACCGGCTCCTAAGATTGGATTACCGGTTGAGTTTGAAAATCAGATGAGGTTGTGTACCTCTGTGAGATTTTTTCTTTTTTCTTTTTTTTAATGTGGGGGTTGGAGTGAGTATGGATGTCAAACAACAAACAATCTGACCTTAGAGTTTATAAGAACACCTAGGTTGATTGATGTTTGAATTATTATGTTATGAAATGAAATCTAATGGGTGGGAGGTGGGGGATAACTTACAAAACCTTCCACAGCACTTTACTCCAATCTACCGCTTTTGCCTGCCTCGAAAGAGTACCTGCAATTACAATAAGAAAGGAGAAAAGTGAGGTAAATGATTTGTAAGTTACAAAACGCGAAGAGAAATCAAAGATTACGAAGCTACGCTAACGTGTTCGGTTTTGGAAAACCTGTCGTTGTAATTCGAAAGCGAAGGATTCGTGTTCAACAAATAAGATTTATACCGAAATTAAAATTCCGGGTCGAACACAGGGAGGCGGACGTTTGATTTAAAAACTTCGCGTTTCATTTTTATTTTGTCACGAAGAAATTCAATTTAAACTATCTAAGTATCTACAACAAAATAGAAGAGAGAGAGAGAGTAAGAGAGAGAGAGAGAATACTACACATGGAAATCAAAATGAGATGTAGAATAGATAAGGAATTTATCATAAAAGAGATCGTTCGTTACAACTTGAAAGCATAAAGCGATTACTCTAGAAAGCAGTAAATCTATATTAGAAAGCAGTAAAAAGAGTAGGGAGAGAGAATTCTCCTCGACGGTCGCTTGGAGGACGAGCCGGACGGGACAACGCCTGGACGAAGGAGAACGAAGCGGGACGAAGGACGACGAAGCAGAAGAACGGGAACGAAGTAGCACACCATCGTCGTCGAGGGATCCACTTCCGAAGGGGGACAAAAATTTGGACTTTATCTCCCGAGAAGCATCCCGGGTGTGGGACAAGCTTCTCTTGAGCTTTGGAGAGGTAGAGAGGAGAAGGAAGGGATGAGAATTTCGTATGGAGGGGGTCTCCTTTTATAGTTGCAAGGAGTGGGGGCAAAATGGACATTACATCTTTAAAATATTAAATAAGGGGTCTTTAGTGACGGATAAATCCGTCACTAAAGCCCCGACGTGGCCGTCGCCACCGCGCCCACGCGCGCCCGCTCGGCTGCCCGCGCGCGTAACGCCTACGCACGTCCGCGAAGTCTCAGCCGTTCGATCGCGAGATCGGACGGCTTAAATCGCGTCCGCGCCCGCTGCGTAGCGCGCCCGCCCGCGTGCAGTCGCGCGTTACGCCCGGCGTCCAATCGCGCGTTGTCCTGATTGAGCGCGCGCAACCATTGGATCTTCATCTGACGCTCGTCCGCGCCCGCTTGCCGCGCCTTCCACCCCCTCACCGCGGCTCGAACCCACGACCTCTGCTTCGCCCGCAGCTGCGTCGCCGCTGCGCTAGGCGGACGAAATGGTCGCGCGGACACTTTTAAGCGCGAGCGACCGCAGCTGTTGGATCTCCATCTGACTGCGGAGAGCGATCGGGCGGGGGCCTTCACAAAATGCAAGCGACTGTTTGGGCGGCTGAGATGGCGCCACGTGGCGCCATCTTGGCCGTCCATCTTCTGGAAGTTGTAGATGGTGCCACAGATGTCGGATTGACTTGATTTTTGTGTCGTTGGGCTGCGATCGTCGATCCGAATTCATCCGTGTGGTCGGATTTATCATCTGAAGTGCGGATTTACACCATCCTGGCCCTTGATCTTCTAGGGTTCCCGGGTCACTTATCTGATGCTACGGATGCCTGATTAGGGCTTTCTTGGAGTCGTTGAACTCCAATAGTTGCCCTGATCACATCCATACGGTTGGATCTTTGATCCGAGGCCCCGATAAAATATTTGCCCTGTCCAAGCACATAAAAGGAGACAATTAACCTCCATTTTATTCAAACAACTCTAAATGCAAGATGATGCATGTTATGCAATATTTATATTATGAAATGCAATCCTATGCTTAAGAACATGCATATATAGACATTTTAAGTAGTGTAAATGTGTTTACATCAAAACCCTAAGACAATTATCCCAAAGATAGAAAATTACTACCAATGAATTAATTTTAGGCTTTCTGAATTAAGTAGTGGTCCAAACAAGTCAAACAACACCACTACTTTCAATAAAATCAAACAAGGATTCCAAAAAAGATTTTTGTAAGATTTTAGGAATTTGTTTGATAATTATTTTGAATTTTTAATTGTACTGGTGATAAAGTCCAGAAATGATACCTGTGGGTATTTTGAACTTTTCAGTATTACCAATGACCATAGAAAATTTTTGTGATTTTACATGATGTGTAAAATTTCACAAGGATTCCAGCAAGCTAAATTTCAGAAAAATTGGATGAGCATAAAAATTTTGAAAATTCGTGGACAGTAGCAAAATAGGAAGATTAGAGGGTGTGAACCCTCTGCAGTCCATGAATTTTAAAAATTAAATACAAATCCAATTGATCTGAAATTTGGAAAAAATGTTCGTAACTTAATTGGGAATAACTGTATGAAACGTTATGATTTTAGGAGGCCTGTGGTGTTAGGAATCGATTTTTCAAGTCCAGATAGAAATCTGGAGCCGAAAAATAGAACACCAATACTTGCAATGGAGTGGTGTTAAAGAAGCATTCAAGCAAACAATGGATTTTATATGGGCGCCACTCCACTTAATTAAAGTGTTTAGGGTCCTAAAAGGCAAGTTTAGTATATTTTGGTAGTTTTTTTTAGCGTAAATGTGACAAGAAACGAGAACCAACCTGAATTTCACAGGAAGAAAAGGATCTTTGAGCTCTCGCTTCCAGATTCCTGCCTTCCCGCTGTAATTCCTGCACACACAAAAGAAAGAAAGAGAAGGGGATGAGATCCACTTCAAGCAATAGGAAATTAACTAATGCAAAGCCGGGCCTCCCAGGCAACGACACCAAAAAGTGATATGGATTTTACGTGGTTTGTTAATTAGGTCGTTGTAACGTGCAAAACCGATCAACTCTTAAATTTATATTCCTAGATAGGGGAGTATCTAGGGTCAACCAAGGAGGCCAAATGTTTGCAAAATTGATTCTCTTGGTTGGAATACAAATCTCAACTTTCTTTTTGGTATTTTTCAATATATCATTTTTCTTGTTTTTGAATTAAGACAACATGCGAAATGGTGGCGGGAAGGTGATTTACACTTCAAATTTAAAATACTACTTCTAAGTGGCAAGTAGAGCCTCTCCCTAAGCTCACTCTAGGCAAGCGGAGCCCTAGAATAATTAGGGAGAGGGAGTGAAGAATGCTAAAAACAAAGCAATTAGAAATGCAAGTAAGAAATTCCAAAGAAGGCAACTAGATTAATGAAAAAGTGTTTTACAAAAGGGCCTAGTAGAGGAATGCTTCTACTACTAGAAAAATTGAACTAAAGAAAAGCAAATAGAAATCCTATAGATAGATGGTGAAGAAGAGGGCTTCTTTCTCCAAGGTTGGTGGCTCCTAATCTTGAAAAGAATCCTCCAACTCCTTCCTTGCTGTGCTCGGCCAAGGTGATGTCCTCCAAAGCAAGCCCTAAGGGGGCGTGCCGTAAGCTTCACTCCAAGGGTGGACGTCCACCCTAGGTCTTTCTCCTTTGCCTGGCCATCCTCCTTGAAGTGGAAGAGTCCTCCTCCTTGGCGTGGCCCAAGTAGAAGAGAGTGGGGAGAAGAAGGCACCAAAAGGGCTGGTGATGTGCCCCTTTAATCTCCTTCTCTACTCCTTCTTCTTGGCCGTAGGTATAGGTGGTATAGGTAGCAAAATACACTAATGGACTATGACCCCAAATGGTGGTAGGTGGTGGGTTTTTATAGAATAGGAAGGGGGCTAAGATGACTCTTGGAATGGAGGGCTAAGATGAAGAGATGGAGGTGGTTAAGGATCCAATGGCCAAGGTCAATTGGCACCAACTTAAGGGACACCTAGGGGGGTAGTTAAGGCTTTGGTGCCCTTTAGAATTGGCGCCAAAATGGGCCTTCTAGAAGGCCATTAGGTGGTGCCACATTACGGTTCTAGAAGGGGGGTATGTGGATGGCTAGGATGGGTTATGTGGGTAGCTGTAGGGTGGATGAAGGGGCTGAAAGTTGGCACCAAAAAGGAGGTGGTTAGGGTTAGTTTTGGCACCAACTTTTGGTGCCTTTTGGTGGTGATAATGGGGTGAAGGGGTGGCTAGGAGGTGGTGCCAACTTGAGTAGGGTAGCTAGCTTAGGTAGGCTTAAGTTGATGGAGCTAGCTAGGGTTGAATTTGAAGGTGGTGGATGGCCAAGGAGCTGGATGCTAGCTAAGCTATGCTAAGCTAGCTTAGCTAAAGGGGGAGTAGAGAAAGAGGTGTTGGAGCTAGAGTTTGGAGGGAGGAGCTGATTGAGTGGAGTTGTTAGGTGGGTTTTTGGGGTGGTACAAGCCAAGGAAGTTGGAGCATAGCTAAGCTATGCTAAGCTAAGCTAAGCTTAGCTAGCTTAGCTAATGGAGGAGTAGAGGAGAAGGTGTTGGAGCTAGGGTTTGGAGGGAGGAGCTGAGGAGAAGTCTGGAGCTGAAACTGGAGCTAGCTGCTGCTGAAGAGGCTGGCATGGAGCTACTCAAGCTGGCTTAGCTTGCTAGTTCTTTGCTAGCTGCTAAGCCAAGCTAAAGTGAGCTAGCTTCTACCATAATGAGCTGAGGTGAGCTAGGTCTGGTGATCCCGGGGAGGATCAAGCTGGTTGAGGCATCTAAGGTAGCTTAGCTCAACTGAGTTGAGCTAAGCTGAGTCCCCAGGAGCTGGACTTGAGCTTCCTGAGCTGGGATGAGTTCTTCTTCAATTGGCTGGAGTTGAGTGGAGCTGGATGTAGTTGGATCTGAGCTGGGGTGAACTCCTGTCAACTCAGCTGAGCTAGCTAGAGCTCCCTGTGGACTAGTGGGAGCTGAGATGAGCTAGACTCAGCTAAGTTGAGCTGAATCTGAGCTGACTTGAGCTAGGGTGAGCTAAGATGAACTCTTTTGAGCTGCCATTCAGCTCAGATTAGCTGAATAGAGCTGGGATGAGCTAACCCTAGCTCAAGTTAGGTAGGTTCCAGCTGTGGTGAGCTGGATCAAGCTGAGTTCCAGCTAGTCTGAGCTTCTCCTTCACCATTTGCCTTCTTGAGTGCTAGGGTTTTCAGGATTTGTATATCTGTTCATCCTTAACACTCACAAAAACATATCAAAAAGACAATAAAAAATGCAATGCATGCCTAACCTATTTTATGCCTAAATGTAGCCTAAAAACCTGTTTACGGAGTAAAATCCTAAGAGCTAGTTTTGTTTTAATGCATAAGAATGATGATAAACTGGCGTTTATCAGACATCACGCTGAGGAAAGCTTCAGTGTGGCTCTGGAATGGAGGTGAGAAGATGGTGATGATCTGCTATCAGAATGGAGGTGGGAGGATGGCTCCAAGGCGACCTATGAATGGGGATGGGAAGATGGACGATTATTTTGTGAGGCAGAGGTTTGCTACACTAATAAGAGCATTGGGAGCTTGAGAACAAGCTCTAATGGAGAATTGGTAGGCTTGCTAAAGCTTGGGAGTAGGTGGGAGTAGAGTAGGTAGAGATGGCTTGGAAGGGAGGGGGTGTAGGTCCTTTTATGGTGGAGAAGAGATAAAAATAGGCATGGGACCTTTAGTGACCTCTAGGCCGTCGCTGGAAGCGTCGCAGTAGACAGCTCACATCCGCTCACGCCATTAGCTGGCTTGCAATGAAGTAGCGACGGCTGCAATCATCGCTATAGGTCAGCCCAGCTATCACTGAAAGCTGGCACCAACCGCGCATGTGCTCGCACTGCACTACAGCCCATCACGCGTGCTGATCGGGTCGCATCCTATTGGTGTGCACACTGGTGTGCGTGCACGCTGCGTTGCCGCTACTGCTTGCATGCTAAGCTGAATTAAGATTGGGGGGGCCGTTGGGATTCGAACCCGCGCCCCTCCCTTGAGAACCGCCACTCCTACCAATGCGCCAAGTTCTCCAATGCATCGTGAGGAAGAGCCCCAGTTGCATAGTGAGGGTGAGCTCTCAGCCGTTGGATTCTCATCCAACGACTGAGATAACTTAATGATCGGCCTTTGGAGAAGTGGAGGGTGGCGTTGGGTGCTCCAATTGGTGCCATGTGGCACCATCTAGACCATCCACCCTTCATTGCTTGCAGAGGATCCCACGGTGTTCGAATCAAGGTGATTTCTACGTTGTCGGACTACGATCGTCGCTCCGGATCAATCTGTATGGTTGGATTTTTAATCGAAAGTCCATAAGGATGTCGCATTGCCTCCTGGCCATTGATCTTCCTCGACTGCATATGATGCTGCTAGAGTCCGATCGAGGAGATTTTGGAGATGTTGTACTCCGATCATCATCTTGATCAGATTCGTACGGTCGGATCATCAATTTGAGGCTCCAAAACAAATATCCTTCTCTATTGACCACAAAAAGGATGCAATTAACCTAAATTATATATAACTACTCTAAATGCAGAATGATGCATGCTATGCCATATTTATAACATGAAATGCAAATCTAAGCCTAGGAACATGCATGAATAGGCATTTTACCCTCAATAAATGTGTTTACATCACAAGCCCACAACCTTCACTTCTCCACCCTCTTCAAAACCCCTCTCCCTATTCACCACTTCGCTCACCCAAATCGCCCATAGAATAAACCCATCGCCATCCACCTTCGCTAACCTCCACCGGCCACCACACACCCCGATTCGCCATGAAACCACCACCACTACCTTTACCGTGCTTTGGTGAAGCTTTTGAGCCATTTGATTGGGGCTTTTAGCCCGTACTTTGTGTTTCAGGTATAACGTCGGAGCTCCACCACCATGCCAACTCTCAGGCCCTGTTCTTCATGTTTCAGCCATGGACGCCCCAGGTGCACCCTTCATGTGCTGCGGATGAGGCCTAAAAGAGCCTCCAGGTCCTCAATTAAGAACTCCATCAGATGCAACCACGCCAATTGAACAAAGACCCACTTCCTGCAGCCACATGCGAAGAGAAGTGGGAGTTTAGTCCCACATCGGTGGGAGAGGAGCGAGTGAAGCCGCATATATTATTTTCGTGATTGGGGCTTATCACCTCCAACCATGAGGTGAGGTCCCATTACACCCTCACTCACCCGACTCGCCTAAGCCTCTCACTCCTCGATCACTACACCACGTCGATGACCCTGGACTCAGGTACGCGGATCCTTCAATTACTCGATAACCCAATATGCATGGCCCTGGGAGGGCATGAAAGAGGAAACCTAGAGAGAGAAGGGAGAAAGAGTGTGCTGGTCAGGGGGTTTTGCTCTCTTAGGAGTCGGCTGACACTTAGCCGTTGGAGGGATTGCCTCCTTCTGTGAGAGAAGAAGGAAAGCCAAGAGGAGAAGGAAGAAGGCTTTGACAGAAGAGAAAGAAAGGAGAATAGAAGGAGAGTGGTAAAAGAGGCACACACAGAAGAAGAAAAGAAGGAAGAAGAGCAGAAGTAGGAGAGAAAGAAGAGAAGAGGAAGAAGAAGCACAGTGCCCTCATGGCTCTATAGTAGGGCTGACTTAAGTTATCTGATACAAGCCTCTGTCGTCTGATAATGTGCACTGTGCACCAAAGATTTGCATGGTTAAACTGTTCATTTATTTAGATGATTAAGTAATTATTATATGTGTATCTAAGCTAAGAATTGGTGATTCAAATCACCAATATTTTGTCTTAAATGACTTTTTGTCTCAAAAGATTCTTGATATACTCATGTGCTACATTGCATATTTGATTTTTGAGTAATTGTGTGCTCATTCACATTATATATTGAGATTAGCGTGTGAATTCCTACTTCCTCCCAACAAACGACCTCGGATTCCATTCGAGTAATAACTTTTATCTGTTGTTCGAGCTATTTTTGAGGATTTATTACTACAACAAACGCACCTTTCTAAAACCTCAATCTAGCCCTGTCAACATTACCCTTCCATTTTAAGCATGCATTACATTGTCACATATGTCATGCATTTCACTTCTTAGCTTGACTTTCCACTCTGATCTTGTATCAGACTTGAAATCGTCCGCACAAAGATTTTTATCTCCTCATTCCAACTTCCTACCATCACCTAGTCTAGGATAGTGAAAAGTAGGGCATGCATTTGCATCCACCCTATCTATTCAATGAGGACATTGCATCATTTAAGCATGGGTGGGTGTAAATGGTGAATCATTTACTGAAATGCAATTGTAGACACACCTATAGTATACATAGTTTAGTATTATTAAAAATACCAAAAAAATTTGAAAAATTTTGGAAAAAATTACAAAGTCATAAATACAAATAATTGAAAAAGCAAAAAAAATTTTAAAAATATAATAAGGAACATGAACTCTATTGTTAAGGGAGAACTCCATAACAAATTCTGAGGAGCGAAAAGAATTTGAAAAGAAATATAAGTGTTTAACTACGATCTTCAAGTTGAAAACAAAAATAGAGTAAGTGTTTATGGACATTCAACCTTTGCTGGTTAGACTTTCTGAGCCATTGTAGCTTGATTCGCTCAGGATTTGGCTTAATGCACTTTAAGCTTTAAAAAGATAGACTAGAATCTCTCCTAACTTTAGGACGTATTCTTGTACTTGAGTCACCAGTACAAGATTCATTGGTTTGCTTTGACTTAGGAGTCTAAGTAACCCTAGTTTACATGACACAGTGTCAGGAAAGACCTTGTGAATTTGAAATTCAACCCTAGTATTCATTAGGGAAGGTGGAGTCCTTACTTGTGCATGCAGGTAGACTCTTTGTCCTAGTCTTTAGTCTTGTGTCTAGAAGAAGCTCTTTCCACCAAATTACTCACCCACCAAATCAGGTGCACTCTAACAAATAAAGTTGTTAGAGACATATTGACAGAAAAAAAAAGAGTTTTGAAAAGAAGTTCATTATAATAAGCCATGTATGTTTGCCAAGTCTTGTAAATACAAAATTCCACAAAAAATGTTTTCAGGGTGCAGTACAGATACCCTGTTCCACCAAAAATTTTTCTGAGCCACAATCGCAATAAGAGTTGGGCTTGAGTATTCCTTGTTTCTTGAGAGTTGATCCGAAAACATGAGTTGAAGGTAGGACCAACCTGGACTTAAAAAGAAGTGAAACCCCGGGATTGAGTTCTAAAATTCACTTGGTTAGTCCTAACCCATCACTAAGCACAGCCATAACCTCTTAGCATTCTGAGTCTTTGTAAAATCCCCTGAGTCCTAGAATTTGAGTAAAAGGTTTAAATATCAAGAATCCTTATTAGTCAAGAGGTGGTCTATGTCATATCAGTCTTGATTTTTGGTCAGTCTTCCTAAGCAACAGGTTCTCACAATGTCTAGACATAAACATAGCTGGTTTATCAGAAAATCTTTTAGCTTAAAGACCATCTTTAAACACAACTTTTTGAGAAAAAGAAAGAAGAAAAGATATCTCATCACACTTACCTTGCTGATACTTAAATTGCTATGCACTTTAATGAATTGTTTGCTAAGGGACTGGCAAAACCTAAGCATAGGGGTATGATGAGTTGCGACTCATCATCGCTAAATCACCTAAGTTAAGCTAGAAACTAGGTTAAACACTATCAAATTAACACATAAAAAGGGTTAAGTGTGGGAAATTGAGAAAAAGACCTAAAACATCAATTTTGTGCTAAAAATGTATAATTAGGTCACTAATTGAGATATTCTATTAATAAATATAAAATGGTGATCCAAATACCAATTGAACATACAAATGAGCTCAAAATTCCAAATCAAAAGTAAAATTAACTTCTAATATGTTCAATTGAGCTTCAATAAAAACTTGATTGCATTCAAACATCATTAGGACCTTGCAATTATAGATCTACATTTAGGTCCTCCTTTCACCACATGTTATTTATTGAAAAATCCTTTAGGGATCTACTTGAAGGCTGCAAGGACCTATTTGCATTGCCTGAAGGACTACTTAGATAGCTTTCCTTACCACTTATGGGCCTCACTACACTTTTTCTACCCCTTCATGCAGCGTTGTTGTGCACAAAAACACCAACAGAGCACTTAAGCACCTGCAGCCGCACGGATCACTGTTCACCGCAAGAACACGAGCAATCCTCGCAGTCCATCATCTAGACCCTTTTGATCTGTGGCTTGATTTGATTCAAACCTTTGCGTGACTCCGCACATGTGGTCACCCCTACCCCCAGATCTCATCTAACGGCTACAAATTAATTTGAATCTTGTGTGCGTTATCTCCTCAAATCCCCACCACCCATGCCATAGGTGGCTCTAATCGTACCACCACGGTGCTCTAATTCAGTGCTCAATATACTTAAGCACCTTCGCTGCCGTATGCATGAGGGTCATCTCCCTTCTACACCTCTCGAGCCGATCATTCATCCACTCCAGCTCTTCTCCCCACATTACCCCATATTCACGGCCACCAATAGTGAAGTTCCATTTCTTCCCCGACTCTCCTCGTCGCTAAGGACTTCGTAGCACCTGAGGGAGACCCAGAACTCCACTAGCGAGTTTTCCCTCAGCTGGAGCACTTCCTCCCTCCATTCTTCCTCTCCATCCACCGGGTGGAGATCCAAAGGTTCCATTCTTCCATTTAGACTAGGTTTTAATGCTTTCTAGTTGTAGCATAGATGTAGTAATTGATAGTGTAGTGTAGATTAGATAGGGTTAGATTAGGTAGAAATTTGTTGATGATGTAGTTAGCTTAGGAGTAGATTTAGTGTAGAATCCACATTTCCACCTCCTCTGATCATTTTAGATTAGAGGAGAAGATTTCACCCATCCACTAATCATTGATTCTCCCTCTTCATGTTTCCACTCCGCATTCTAATTTCCCATGTTTGTTGTTTCGTAATCCACCCATCCATTCGAGTCAAACCGTCATCTCATTGCTCTCAAGCGTTGAGATGAGGATTTGCACTCAAATCCATCTATGGGTCTCCCATCCATTTCAGATTTTCCACAAAGACCCCAGATCTTGTTTTAAATTGAATCAATTTGCTTGTTCGATTTTTAATTTGGTTTTCAATGCAAGATCGCAAGATTTTGATCAAATTGAGTTTTAAAGGATTTTTCATCAAGTGAATTGATGAGTTTCTGTTTAATTCAGTCTATGGCCATGATTCTGAGATGATTCTAATGATAAGTTTTTCTCTCAGATGAGCCATATCTGAATTTGGTTTGAATTGGGATTTTTTGATCTTCAATGTGTAGAAAGCCAAGGAAAATCAACCTTGTTGATTTGAGGCTCTCTCCCTTGTATTTCTGTGTGGATTGCATTCTTTTGATTTTGATTTTTCACTTAAGGAATTGTCAATATTCCTTAAGGTTTAGAAAACTGAGATTCAAGCTGAATTTAGTGGACTAATTCTAACACCTCCTTTATGTTGTCTATAGCATTAGGAAGGTGTTAGATCAGCAGTTTTTCCCTCTGATTTGAAAGAAAATGTTGAGAAGGATTTTCTAATGAAGAGTTTAACATCCCAAAGTGATTTCAATGTGATTTTTAAGCCTGATCTAATTTTGAGGTGATTTTTGTTATGAGTTTTGAATCCCAATCCATCATATTAAAGTGCTGCATTAGCAGCTACAATCCAAGGGTTTCCCAACCCTGAATTCCATGCAAATTATTCCCTAATTTGAACATTATATATCCCTGATCAAACTTTCTCAAGTTTGATCTAGGATATGCATGTACTGAATTAGGGACTAATCTGCTGAATTGGAAATCCAAACCCTACTGCAGTTGTTTCTTTGATTTCTGCATGTACTGCAGTACAAATTTGAATCATGTTTAAGACATCTAGAACAGCTCCTTGAGCTGCTGTCAGTTGTTGTTGCTGCTGTCTGAAGCTGCATAGTGGCTGTTGCTCCTGCTTGTGGATGAAATTCTGTAGGACAAAAGGCTTAGTTTTTAGTGTTTAAATTGGTTGACATGTTGTTAATGCTATATCTTATGTATACATGCCTTCATGTTATTGTACTTGATTTAAATTTAACATGGAGTGGCTTGTTTCATGATTAATTCCTTCATTGTTAGCTAATTGATGTGTTATCTGCCCAAATTGAAAAATCAAATTGAAATTTACTAGAAAGCATGATTATATGAGTGAATATCATTTTGTATGGTGTTTAGGGCTTAATTGAGGCAGTTCACTACCTATTCTCCACATAGATTAGAATTTAGGGTGTTAAGTTCTTTTTAATTAAATGTGCCAACTTTGTAATTAAATAAAACACTTTAAAAATTACAAAAAAATAAATAAAGGTGTAGTCAGTAAGATTAACTATTTTTCTACACATGTGCCAAGTTTCAAGGCATTTTGAACCCTTGGCTTGGTAGAACATATCAGCCGACGGTTCAGTCTACCTCAAAACTTAATAAAAGACCTTAATATATAAAAACACCAAAAACACTCTATAACATCTCTTTCTTTCTCTCTCACCTCCTACATCTATAAAACACATAAAACCCATAAAAAGAAAAAAACCCCAAAAAATACTCAAAAATACCATATATATTATGTATATACTTGTATATATAAGGAATATATTAAGTTATATATATATGTAAATAGTGTAGAATATGTCTATAAAATTTACAAATACCTTATGTATATATTTTATAATGTAAATTAAGAATTTAAGATAACTTATCATTTATATAACTTATTCAAATAATTAGCTATTAATTTAATTAACTTATATGTACTATAAGCTACATAATAATAGAAACCCTAATAAATTAACTTATCTAGAAGTAATACTGTACATACGTAATTTTATATGTATTATGTACATTAGAAACCCTATATCATAATTTAATTATGTATATATAATAAATAATTAATTTATTAAGTTACTAGCTAAGTTATTAAGTTAAATCAAGATAAATTAGTAAGCTAAGTTATAACTGAACTAACTTATATTGCACATTTGTAGTATTGTATTTTAAGTAAATTAAGCTAATATAACTATATTTATAATGTATTATACTATTTATACATAATTTATATGTATATTAGCCTGAATTCACCTATTTAAATGTAAATAAAATCAAAATAAATCATGTAAAATACAATAAAAATATGTATATTAATACTGTACAACATCAATTTGGCCATTAATTAACTAATTTATACGTTAATTAAGAAATAAACCTGTAAATCAGGATGTATAATTCACAAAATTTAGCTAATTTATTTATATAGTAAATGTAAGTATTTTTGTAAATAAAGCAAATAATTATATAGCCTTATATGAGGGCTTTCCAAATATATATTTTATTTTTAAAATGGAATTAATTTTGGCCCTCAAATTGAGGGCCAAATGTACCAAATTAAGCACGTAGTTCTGCATAGAGCAGCGCTTGTAGGGCACTTAAGTTTTGTGCCACATCGTGTGTGGTGGATGCGCTGCACAACATAAATTGTATTCCTGCATTTGGCTATGAAGTCAGGTGCCAGGCACCAGCGGAACCCTTATCCCTTATGAGCATATCTGGCATTTGATATGACCTTGGTTTATGATGAAATTGGTGTACAGTGTGTGGTTGGGAGCCATGCACTATATGAGGGCCTATGTGGGTCCAATATTGGGCATAAAACATGATTAAGAGGCCTAATTAACGAATTAGGGTGGTTCTTAGTAGAGGTCTGGTCCCACCCAAGAGGATGCTATGTATCCCTCGAAAAGGCCGCCCTCTAATTAAAAACCTAATTTTTGATTAAGTGAACAATAACCTGGTCTAATTGCTAAGGGGAGAGAAGAGTGAAGCTAAGAAACACAGCTAAGTCTAAAGTGTTAGGGAGTGTTAGCCATTATGTGCTAAGCCTAACAGAAGAAGAAGAGAAACTGTTTATTTTTATATGGTGTAGATATATAGTATACTGTAAATATGTATAATATGTATACGTAGTATAAGTAATGTTTGAGCTGTATATGTACGTAAATAATAGTATAGCTTTAGTAACAGACTAATCCGTCACTATAGATAGAATAAGTGTCTCTATAGACCTTAGTTTTTTCTTTAGCTTATGTACATACTTTTCCTAAGGTTTAGCGACGTTTATATGTGTTGCTGTACATACTATATATGTTACTATAAGTGCTAATATATTAAGTTAATTTAGTATAGTCTATATTATACTATATTATTGTATAGATATGTAAGTATTAGTATTATAAGATATAAATAGATATTATATAGTACTTAATTATAGTGTTTGATGCTTGTTTGTTTATATCTGTTTGCGAGCATTTTAGTTCATTCTTTTGTACATAATTAAGCTATTATTTCATTAATTGATCATTCATTAATTAATTAATTCATAATTGTACATAAAATTGATCTTCTTATAATTAAAGAATAATATTGGACATAGAGAGTGATGTATATTAATAATTGCCTCCCAGTGAACGACATGGAATAAACCATTAAAAATTATGTAATTAAATAAAATTAACGCAATAACGGTTTGTATTTGTGACATATACTACAACAACGATAATTTTTTATATGAATTGTGATCTATCGCATCATTTTTTTTTGGTGCCGTTGCCGGGGATAAAAACCTGACAACACCACTTTATTGTGAGTGATTGATTAACATGTTGCAGAAAGTCGATTAGCATGCATTGCATTCTTTTTATTTTTTTAACATTTTTTGCTTGTGTTAAGGTAAAGTAGATAATCAAACCTTCAAAACCCTAACACTCAAGAAGGTAGAAAGTGAAGAAGAAGACCAGATCAGTTGAACCCTAGTTGGATCTAGCTCATCTCAACTGGATATCTGCTCACATTGGTAAAGTTTAGCTCCATCTAGCTCCATTCAGCTCATCTTAGCTAGATGTAGCTCAGGGTAGCTCATCTTAGCTCAACCCGCCTCAACTCAACTCAGATCTAGCTCAACTTAGTTAGGTCTAGCTCATCCTAGCTCTAGTCAGTTCATTGGGAGCTCTAGCTAGCTCAGCTTAGTTGACAGGAGTTCATTCCAACTCCAGCTCATTTCAAGTCCAGCTCTACCTAGCTCCACTTAGCTCATAGCAGCTAAACTCCCTCTAGCTTAGCTAT
Source organism: Thalassia testudinum (assembly GCA_037157565.1). Lineage (NCBI taxonomy): Eukaryota > Viridiplantae > Streptophyta > Magnoliopsida > Alismatales > Hydrocharitaceae > Thalassia > Thalassia testudinum. The sequence continues at coordinate 83,979,714 of JAZHRO010000056.1, read as the reverse complement.
TACTTGCCTACTTAGTAGCTAAGCTAGCTTGGGAGTTCTCATCAGAGGTAGTACCAACTCAACCCAGCTTCAATTAGGTTGAAACCAGCTCCACTTAGCTCGCAGCAGCTGAACTCCCTCCAACTTGGCTAGTACTTGCCTACTTAGTAGGTAAGATAGCTCGGGAGTTCTTATCAGAGGCAGTTCCAGCTCAACCTAGCTCAACTACTCAAGCCTAGCTACTAGCATAAGAACTAGCTAGCTAAGCTAAGTAGCTAAGCTCCTCATGAAGACCTCCTCAGCAGATTCAGCTCTAGTACAGCTCCAGTCAACTCTTCCTTAGCTCCTCTTCTCAAAACCTAACTCCTCTACTACTACTCTACTAGTTAAGCTAGCTTAGCTAAGCTCAAAACCAGCTCCACCACCATGGCTGTCCACCACTTACCTAAACACTAACCTAACTCCACCCTAACCCTACTCCAAGTCCACCACCTAAACTAACCACCTACGTTCACCTATAGTTGGAGCCTGATGTAGCGGAAATTCGTAGCGAAAAGATTTGAGTTTGGAAAACCCTGTTGTCATGGTACAATTCACGAGAAAATCCGTCAATAAGATAATTTTTTTACCGCAACTTAAAATGAGTCCCAGGTCGAACACGGGGAGGCTATGTTGATTCAAAATTTGCAGTTATATTTTTTATAATTTTTGTTTATAAATGATACATTCACAATGATCGCTATTCTACTTGCAATATAAACACTAAAACTAAAGAAAGAAAGAGAGAGAGAAATAACTTTTATACTAAAAATAATGTCATTACAGCTACAACTAGAAAGTGGAAAATCAAATCTAGAAAGCGATAAAGAGAAGAGGGTGGGAAGTAATCCTCCTTGATGGCTGCTTGGAGGACAAGCAGGACGAACGTCACCAGGAAGGAGAGCGAAGACAAAGCATGGAATAGGAAGAATCGAGGATGAGGTAGGGCGTCGATGTCGTGGGATCCACTTCCAGAATCAAGTGAGAAGACAGCTAGCAAGAGCTCCACGAAGGGGATGAGAGGTGGAAAAATTTGTATTTTTACTCTAGCAGAGCTTCCCGTAGCTTGGAAGCACTAGAGTGATCTTTGAAACTTGAGTTCTTAGCTCTTAAAGAGGAAAAGAGATGATGGAAGGGATGAAGAAAATGTTGAGGGAGTAGGGCCTTTAAATAGTTGCATACATAGGGGCAAAAGAGGCATTTTAACTATCAACATTATACTCACTTGCCTTTAGTGACGGATACATGCGTCATTGTAGACGCACGTCACTGTAGCAGTGCATCTCATCCCCGCCGCCCTCTCCTGATCTAACGCCTCACAACGCACCACGTTGCCCCCTCTTTTCCTTCAAGCGTTAAAGCCTTCTCCCAAGCGTAGGCTGATCAAGACCGTTTGATTGAGATCAAACAGTCATCGTCGCTCGGTGATCACTCCTTTAGAACATGTGCTTGCACATCTTGGATCGAGATCAGCCGTACGATCATGTGATCAGATGACTTAAAAGGCACCTTTCATGCGCTCGGCGCCTACGTCAAATTGAGCGTGCACATCTACGTCAGATCGCATGTGAAGCGCATGCCTTCATCCATGCCACCAAATAGCCTCCTTCCCCACCACCCAATCGCAATCCGATGGACAACTTCCACCAGCACATGATCTCCACTTCAATTTGAGGCGAGGTGGAGCTCGAACCCACTACTCCCTCTTCGTGGACAAAGGCGTGGTCAATGTGCTACACTGGAGTTTGTGTTGCGCTTACGTTTTATGGCACACGCTCCCTCAGCCGTTGGGTCTCAATCCAATGGCTGAGGTTGCATCTTGATAGTGCCTTTAGAGTTGGAGCAGGAGACTTGGCCAATGTTTGGTGGGTAGGATGGTGCCACATGGCACCATCCTAGCCATCCATGTTCTTTGAATTGTAAATGGTGCCATGGATGTCGACTTGGACTGATTTTCACACCGTTAGGCTGTGATCTTCAATCCGAACCCATTCGTGTGGTTGGATTTGTCATCTGAGGTATAGATTTTACACCACCTTGCCTCTTAGACTTTGATCTTTCTCAGACTAGATCTGATGCTACAGAGGTCCAACCGAGGCGATCTTGGAGTCATTGAACTCCAATCATTGCCTTGATCAAATCCAAATGGTTGGATCATCAATTCAAGGCCCCAATAAATATTGCTTTATCCCTGGCCACCAAAAATAGGTGAATTACTATAAAATTTATACAAAATAGCCTAAATTCTTGATGATGAATGTTAAGCAATATTTATAATGCATGATGCTTCTATGATACTAGGAACACGTATAAATAGACATTTTAGGCTACTCAGATGTATGCACATCACACCCCCACGCCTATTTATTGTTAGTCTCTAGCAAAAACTATATGCTACTTATAAATAGAATTAGGATCAAATTACTTAGGCAATAGTTATTTTTTCTTCAACACTAGGAAAATGCAGATTTCCCAAGCCCTTGCCTTATTCAAAAGCAAAAGGATCTTTTTCTTTTTCTTCTTTTCTAAGTTTTTTGGATTTTTTGAGTTTAAGGTTTCGAGGCAGCTTTCTACAGCTATCCAACCCACCCAAGACTCGAAGAAAACTCTAAGTATTAAGCATCTTTTTATGTGAATGTGATAGACTCGCTGATTAGTGATTAGAACATATTTGGATTTCTACACCTCTAGGTGACCTTGAAAGGAATTCTGCCTAAAGGTGTATCTATACGATCGGTCGCTTTCTCCTTACTTTTTATTTTTATGGGGTCAACATAAGGGCGAACCCAGTGTATATCTCCCCAGCTTATTCTACTTCTCCACTTCTTCCTAAGTGTTTGGAATTAAACATGCATATTTGTGAGCTGGGTTTTGGACAACCAGTCGATAAGCTGTTACCATAGACAACTTGCCAGCCATACTCATGCAGTGAAGTGTGGCTTATATATATATTTTCTTCTTTTCTCTTTCTTTTTCGTTTCTTTTTGGATAATTTTCTTTTTTTTCTTTTTTTTCCTAAGTAGGTGGCTTCCCTGATCTATGATTTATCTAAAGGCAGTAGGAAGAGAATGGTCGTGTGGCTGGGCTCTGGACAACTGGCTGATGAGTTGTTACCATCGACAACGTGCCAGCCATACCACCCTAGAAGGTTCATTAGCTACCCAATTTCCATTAAACTTGCCGAAATGCGAGTCAGTGTAAATAGTGTGTAGATGCTTAGACTTAAAGTTCGCTCAAATCAAAGGGTAGGTTGATAAGTTTGTACTTATCACCCCAACTTATTAACCAACTAGAAATGAATTTTCAAATGGTGAGGACTTGAGAAACATGTCTACATTTTAGTGGATACCCAGGCTGATTAAGCCTGAAGACCTGAAGGGTTTAAGTGTTCAAGTCCTACTATATTATTACAAAGGTTGAAAATTTCTAAAGCCCAGGTTTTCTTTTCCTAAAAAATCTTTTTTTTTTAAATAAAAAGAAAAAATAATGAAAATTTGCAAGGAATCCAAAGAGCTGACATTATGATTAAAAAATGAATCCACCCCCATGCCTAGCTTATGTAATGTCCTCATTGAAAATAAAAGACATGAGAAAAGGATAGAATGAAAAACTATCACCTGTATTCCATGATGCTCTGATCAAGTATGAGTCAGACTGTACAGGTGCTGAGTTTAATGCCATCAACTAGGCAAGGTCCAGCCAATGAAGTCAGATCAATATTAAAGAAACCTTGTCTGAGACGGGTTCTGGAATAATGTGGTCAACATAAGGTTTCAGATGTCCATTGACCTTGAAAGAATTACTAGTCTTCAGGCTAGAAATCTCAATGGCCCCATTTGGGAATAACTGATCAATGATGAATAGGTCGTTCCACTTTGACCTAAGCTTGTTGGGAAAGAGATTAAGTCGAGAATCAAAGAGCCAGACCTTCTGGTATAGCTCAAAGCTCTTGTGGGAAATCAGCTAGTCATGAAGAGCTTTTGTTGTAGCCTTATAGATCTTGGCATTCTCATATGAGTCATTTCTAAGCTCCTCCAACTCAAATAGTTGGAGTTTCTTGGTCTTTCTGGCTAAACTTAAATCAAAGTTGCATTTCTTGATCACCAAGAATGCCTGATGTTCAATTTCTATGGGTAAATGGCATGCTTTACCAAACACCAGATGAAACAGTGACATGCAGATTGGTGTCATGTATGCCTATAGTAGGCCCAAAGAGTGCCATCAAGCTTTTGATTCCAATCTTTTCTATCAAGCCTAACTGTCTTTTGTAGGATGTTCTTGATCTCCCGATTGGAGATCTCGGCCTGTCCATTCATCTGGGGTGGTCAGGTGTAGAAATTTTGTGATTCACCCTGTATTTTTCCACTAAATTGTGGAACTGGGCATTGGTGATGACAGTACCACCATCACTGATGATGGCTCTCGGAATCCCAAATTGATTGAAGATATTCTTCTTGACAAAATCGATGACCACGTTGTGGTCATTGGTTCAGGTGGGAATAGCCTCAATCCACCTGGACACGTAGTTGACAGCTACAAGAATGTACTGGTGTCCAAATGATAGGAGGAAGGGTCCCATGAAATCGATGCCCAAACATCGAAGATTTCGACGGGAAGAATTGGGTTTAGTGGAATCATGTCTCTCTTGGCTATGCTTCCGAGTACCTGGCATTGGGAACACAACCTCGAGAATTCCTTGGCATCCTTGAATAAAGACAGCCAATAAAATCCAAATTGCAAAATTTTTGCATCCAACCTTTTCCCAGAGAAATGTCCACCACACGCAGATGCATGGCATAACACAAGTATGCTTTGAAACCATTCTCCAGAAGACATCGACGAATAATCTGATTAGAGCCGATGCGATATAGTTCAGGATCATCCCAGAAGTAATATTTATCCTCAAAGATATGTCTACCCTATTGTTGCATAGTTCAATCCTAGGGGATTTGACCAACGGTTAAATAATTTACCATATCAGCAAACCAAGGGTTTCAGACAGCTTGAATTGTAGGAATAGTCACGTCTAGAAAAGTATCGGTAATCAAAATATCTAGACGAGAAGAATCACTTAGGAGTCTCAAAAGATGATCCACCACCACATTTTGTGCCTCGGATTAGTCTTTAATTTCAGGATCGAATTCTTGAAGTAAAGGAATCCATCGAATGAGCCAAGGTTTATCATCCTTTTTAGCCAAGAGATGTCTCAAGGCTGAGTGGTTGGTATAGATTATAACATGATATCCTAAGAGATAAGCCCTAAAATTTTCCAATGCAAATACTATAGCTTGCAATTCCATTTCGGTAATAGTGTAGTTTCTCTGGGCCTCATTTAGAGTTTTGCTAGTATAGTAAATGATAGATGGCATCTTGTCTATCTTCTGACCCAAAACAACCCCAATAGCATAATCAGAAGTGTCGGTCATGATCTCAAATGGGGCTGTCCAGACTGGTGGTTGCAGCACCGGAGCACAAGTGACTGCCATTTTAAGAAAATCAAATGCCTTTTGGCACGATTCATCAAAATCAAACGACGTGTCTTTGGCCAAAAGGTTGCTCAAAGGTCGAGCAAGCTTAGAGAAGTCCTTTATGAACCTCTTATGAAATCCCACATGACCAAGGAATGATCAAATTTGTTTAACAGATGTGGGAGGAGGAAGTTTGAAGATAGCATCCACCTTAACTTTATCAACTTCAATTCCCTTCTCGGAGACTACATGACCCAAGATGATGCCCTCTTGTGTCCTGAAGTGACTCTTTTCCCAGCTAAGGACTAACTGTGTTTTGATGTACCTCTTAAGGATCAATTCTAGGTTAGCCAGGTAAGAATCAAATGAATCTCCGAAAATGGAGAAATCATCCATGAAAACTTCCATAAACTCTCCCACCATGTTTGAGAAGATGGCTAGCATACACCTTTGAAAAGTCATAGGTACATTGCAAAGCCCAAATGGCATTCTACGAAATGCAAAGGTTCCATAGGGATAGGTGAAAGTCATCTTTTCCTGATCCTCGGGATGGATAGGAACTTGGTTGTATCCCAAGTAACCATCCAGGAAATAGAAATACTTTTGCCAAGCTAATCTTTCAGGGATCTGATCGATGAAAGGCAGAGAGAAATGATACATTTCTTGGTCGAGTTCAACTTATTGTAATCATTATAGACTCTCTAGGAGGATGTTGAATGGGTTGTGACATATTCTTCTTTCTCGTTAGTCACAACAATAATCCTGACTTTCTTAGGAACAATTTGCACGGGACTAACCCAGGGACTATCCGAGATTGGATAAATGATTCCTGCGTCAAGCCGCTTAATTATTTCTTTCTTGGCCACTTCTCACATATTAGGGTTTAGTCTCCTCTGCATCTGGCGAGAAGGACATGATCCATCTTCCATAAAAATCCAATGATTGTAATAAGATGGCTCAATCCCCCTAAGATCATGGATGGTCCAAATAATTGCCTCCTTATCTACTTTTAGGAGCTTAATCAATTTCAAATCCTTCTCCTCAGTCAGTTTTGCACTTATAATCACAGGGAGCATTTTCTTAGGTCTTAAAAATTCATATTTCAGACTCTCAGGCAATGGTTTCAGTTCAAGTTGGGGCGGGTTTAGGATGGAGGGTAAGGAAGATGCTGATGAAGATTCATCAGGATGGTCTAATGGAAGAGGTTGGAAGTGAACAAAATCAGCAACCTCTTCAAGGTGTGGGTTCATCAGTGCAGAAGGAATTTTTAAGGATAGTAAAAGACATACAAGTCTCAACATTTATATTATCTTCTTCGAGTTCCTCAATATATCAACAATCCTCAAATTTGTTAATCGCCATGTAAATATAGAGTTCCATTTTCCATATTACCGCTTTCATAATTGATATTGGCCTTAGCAGTAGCCAAGAACGGACGCCCCAGAAGGATGGGCATGTTCCTTAAATCTTCAAGTACATCCATGTCAAGGACAAGGAAATCTACAGGAAAGTAGAAGTCCTTAACCTTGACGATAACATCCTCAATAACAACTTTCGAGTTTATGACTGAATGGTACGCTAATTGCAGCATTACTGAGGTTGGCCTAAGCTCACCTAATACGAACTTTTCGTAAAGAGAAGTCATAATTAGGTTAATGGATGCACCTAGATCCAAAAGTACCCTATCAAAAGTGTAATCCCCTATAACACATGAAATCAATGGGACACTAGGATCTCTCTTTTTCCGAGGAAGGTGATGTAGGATAACAAAACTGGCCTACTTAGAGAGTATCACCTTCCTCGGGGCAGATACCCTTGGCTTACACTTTTGAGTGCATAAATCCTTTAAGAACTTGGCATAAGCCGAAATGTGTTTATTAGCATTAAGAAGCGGGATATTGATTTCAACATTCTTGAATATATTGAAGAGCTCCTCATCACTATCAATAGACTTCTTCTTCCTTGGTTTAAACAAGGCTTCAAGAAATGGAACATGAGTAAGATCATTGGATTCACGTTCCTGAGCCTTGACTTCTTCAATATTCTCCTTTCCTTCCTTAGGCTCACTAGGGTTTGATTGATTAAAAGAGGGTAATTTTGGGTCCTGGGTTTGCCTTCCACTCCTCAAGGTAACAAAATTTGCAAAAGCATATGGGTTTGAGCCTTGGGGAGGGTTAGGAATGATCGGAGGGGCTTGATTAGCTAAATATCTAATATTGGATGAAGAAGCAGAAGAAGGATCCTAGTCAACCATCTGAGCATGTACGTGTGGGTCCCTCTAATTCCCGTACCCCTGGACTTGATTACCTTGATTCGGTATGTTGCGAGGGTTGGGTACTGATAACACTGCATTTTACAATGTTAACTCTACCAAAAGGGGACGATCTTAAAGGTAAAATGCAGAGAGGATACATCATAAAAGTGATAGACGCCTGTTTATCATCATTCTTATGCACTAAAACAAACCTAGCTCTTAGGATTGTACTCCGCAAATGGGTTTTTGGGCTGCATTTAGGCATTAACTAGGTTAGGCATGCATTGCATTTTCTTTTGTTGTTTTAATGTGTTTTTGTGAGTGTTAAGAATGAACAGATATACAGTTACCTAAAACCCTGGCATTCAAGAAGGCAATTGGTGAAGAAGGAGCTCAGACTAGATGGAACTCAGCTTGATCCAGCTCACCACAGCTGCAATCTAGCTCACTTGGACTAGGGTTAGCTCATCCCAACTCCATTCAGCTAATCTCAACTGAATGGCAGCTCAAGAGAGCTCATCTTAGCTCACCCTAGCTCAGGTCAACTCAAATCCATCTCAACATAGCTGAGTCTAGCTCATCTCAACTTCCACTAGTCCACAGGCAACTCTAGCTAGCTCAGCTGAGTTGACTGGAGTTCACCCCAGCTCAGATCTAGCTACATCCAACTCCACTCAACTCCAGCCAGCTGAAGAAGAACTCATCCCAGCTCAGGAAGCTCAAGTCCAGCTCCTAGGGACCCAGCTTAGCTCAAGCTAATTGAGTTAAGCTACCCTAGTTGTCTCAACTAGCTCAATCCTCCCCGGGAGCACCAGACCCAGCTCACCTTAGCTCCATTCAATAGAAGCCAGCTCTCTTTAGCTTGGCTTAGTAGCTAGCAAAGAACTACCAAGCTAAGCCAGCTAGAGTAGCCCCATGTTGACCTCTTCAGTAGCTGCCTGCTCCACTTCAGCTCCAGATTCTTCAGAACTATCTCCTCCCTCCAAACCCTAGCTCCAACACCTCCTCCTCTACTCCACCATTAGCTAAGCTAGCTTAGCTTAGCTTAGCTTAGCTTAGCCTAGCTTAGCTATGCTCCAGCTTCCTTGGCTTGTACCACCCAAAAACCCTACCTAACAACTCCACCAACTAGCTCCATCTAAGCTCCACATAAGCTAAGCCTACTTGGCGCCAACCTAGCCTACCCACCACCTCCACAAGACACCTAAAAGTGGCACCAAAACCACCCTAACTACCCCCTTGTTGGTGCCACTTTTCCCTCCAAAAATCCCCTTCATCTCCACCACACATCTCCCCTTAAACCCATCTCCACCCTCCACATAATCCCATCTTCTAGAAACCTCAAAGTTGGCGCCAACCCATGGCACCTCTCCATGCTTGGTGCCACTTTTATGTGCCTCTTGACCAACCCTAACTACCCTCCTTACACCCCTTAGGTGGCGCCAACCATCCTTAACCCTAGGATCATCTAACCACCTCCATCCTCCCATCTTAGTCCTCCATTTCAAGAGGCACCTTAACCCCTCATCCTACCCTATAAAAAGACCACTACCCACCACCATTCAAACCATCCTTGGCTAGAAAATTCACTCTCATATTCTACCTAGAGCCCACACCCAAGAGAGAAGAAGAAGAAGATTAAGGGGGTATTCTATCCCTTTGGTGCCTTCCCCTCTTCTCTTCTCTCTTAAGCCACGCCAGCCAAAGGAGAAACCAGGCAAGGAAGATCTTTGGAGGAGATCTTGAAGGTCGTCCATGCCACCTTGGAGGAGCTTTTGAGGGTGGTGCACGCTCACCCCTTGGAGGAGAGCATTGAAGGTGGTAGCAGCCACCTTGGAGGAGCTCTCAAGGAAGGAGAAGAAGGAGGCCCTCTTTTCAAGCCAAGGAGTAGCTAGGCTTCGAGCAAGAAGACTCCCTTCCTCACCAAATTTTGCAAGAGGATTTGTGTTTCTTTTATTACTTTTAATTTTTTTCATTTCTAGTAGAAGCATTCCTCTACTTGTCTTTGAAAAGAACACAAATTCTAGTTAATCAAATTGCCTTCTTTTTAATTTTCTATTGCAATTGTTACTATTGTTCTGGCACTTATTCTTCTTCCACTCCCTAATTACTCTAGGCCTCCACTTTCCTAGAGTGAGCTTAGGTAGTGGACATTTTAATCTCTTAAGTTTCAGCTTAGCATTTTTGGTGTTAGCACTTTTTCTTCACAATTTGCACTTTACACGTATTATTTCAAAACACAAAAAATATATATATATTTTAAATACCAAAAAAGAAAGTTGAGATTTATTTTTAGCAAGAGAATTGAATTGCAATTTTTGCCTCCTTGGACGACCCCGATACTCCCCTATCTAGGATATAAATTTAAAAGCATATGCGTATTCACGTGTTACAACAACATTAAAAACCTACCTTTACAAATCACGCAACTTTTCATATCAAGGAGCATCGCATGCATTGCACATCAAGATTGCTTATAATACATTATTAACGGCCATGTGTACAAGTACATGTCGAAATAGGCCTCAGATGAGCAATCGAACCACACGAATGGACTCAGAGTGACGAACGGAGTCCAACGGGCTCGAAATTAGCTAAATCCAGCATTTGAAGCTCCCACAATTGGCCCAAGAAGTTCTAACCGTTGATCTGATGATCAACGATCATAAGGTCACCACTTGTCAACATCCCCGCGCTCCTCAACCACAGCATAACACCACTGCCTCCACTGCAATATGAATCTCGACCGTTGATCTTCAATCGGATGGCCCCGCCATGCTCCATGCCTGAGCTCCTCGCTTCCCCATCGCGACCATTTGGTCACACAGCACAGCAGGTCGCGCCCCTCTTTCAAAGGTAGTGGCGGGCATTCGAAACCCTACGCACTGACTAAATTAATGCTCATGCAGGCGCGGCCGATTAAGGCCGTAGATTCGCGCGAGGAGGGCGACGATCGTGCCACGCGGCGCTCCCTCAGACACAGATGAAGAATGCGCACGATGACGTGGCAGCAATGCGCGGCCCAGCAACAATCCACAAGCGCACCCCTCCGCGAGATCTTAGCTGTTCGATCTTCGATCGGACAACCCATAGCACGTGCGCACGGATCGTGCATGAAGAAGAACATTGCGTGCATGAGACCGTTGGGAAGGAGGCTTCACCGACACTTTTAGCATGGGTTTAACGATGTCTCGAATGTCGCTAAAGCCCATACTTAAAATGAAAACCTCTTCTCCCTATATAAACCCCTCCCAACCACCCATGTAAAGCATTCAATTCACTAAGCAAGTACTGTAACACCCTCCTAGCCCCCTTTAGCCTCTCTTGTAGTCAAGGGAGTTGACGAGCCACTGACGGAGCCTCCTTCCACTGCCGTGGCTGCCTCTCCATCTCCCTTCTTTCTCTCTTTCTTTCCCTTTAATCTAGCTTTACTTCCCTTTTATTCAAGCATTTAGCTACAGTTGTATTTGTAAAACTTGATTTGCATGTTTAATATAGTATTGATGTTGTTCCCCATCTTGCTTTGAGTAATTGCTATGATTTAAAAGACTCTAACCCTACTCTCTCTCTCTCTCACTCATTTTCTACCACGTCTTCTCACAAGCAAACACCCGTTATCTCCATGACATTAAGTGACAAAGAAAATCCGATTTTCACGCCTCCCTGTGATCGACACTCGAACTCACGTCCGTTTCTTGTTTTAAAATTGACGTTGCAAGCATGAACTATAACGATCCTTTTAAACAAACACATCTTTAGCACGTTGGTTTTTGGCGCCGTTGTTGGGGAGGCAACTGATTTATTTTGTCACTTTTATTTTACATCCATTCTCACATCATCTATTGGAATTTCTCCTTTTACTTGATGGTTGCAGGAATTCGACGCTTGGATGGCGAAGTAGTGCAACTCGTGACGGTAGCGATGGAGTAAGCGTAACAAGGATCAATTGTGAGTAATTCTTCACCCGTGGTTGTTTGCTTGCCTAAAAAAAAAAGCTAAAAAAAATTGTAAAATCGAAAAAAAAATTGGCGTAGTGCATGATTGCCTGACCCACATCTTCAACACATCACCCAACAAAAAAATATACACTCTAACATTCTTAATGACCTAACCTTTTTGGAGTGGTGTTTGCAAAGCCACCGTGAATTGACATGGGCCACACTACTCAACCCTAAAATCAACTCATCTGATAGAAGTTGCACGAACACTAGGATGAGCACTTTAGGGTTTTAGAGCCTCTTCACATCAAAGGAAATCTACTCTCACCAATTATGTGTAAAACTTGGCGTGCCCACTTAAAACTTGTCTGAAAACATTAAGACACGTCAAGCCTAAAAGACACAAAAGTAAGGACAAACATTAAAAGATACCACATCAAAAAATCCATGCTTGAAAATCATGTTTTGATAGGAGCACACACATTGGAATTGGAAAACTAAGAGGCACCACCCCAATCAACGCCTCATCACATAGCCCAAGCACAACCACTACCCTAACCCCATTAAAAAAGAGTAGACGTGCCTTAGGTAGGACTGGGCTAAGTCTTAAGAAGTGTGATTTTGTTTGCTGGGCACTTGGCTTTCATTCCCTTAGTAGAATCTAGTGACTAGGCTGTGGGGAAGTGTCAAACAACCACGGTTGTGGGGTCTATGGAATCAACGACGCAAGCCAAAGGAAGAACCTTCACTACAATCCCCTCCTAATCAACCTAGCCAAATTAGCTTTGGGAAGGGAAGTCCAGTGCTTACGAACTTGATCGACCCTTTGGAGATTTCTAGGTGGTAGCGTGTCTTCACTCAACTCAGTAATTAAGTTAATTTCACTTAATTAAGAGTACAATAAATCACTTAGGTTAGCTCAAAGTTGTGTCGATTGTGTAGTATAAGGTCGAATTAACCTAACATATTAGAAATTTTTACTGGTTGAGTCCAGGTCGTTCACTGGGAGACATAATAATTTTTCTCCAAATTCACTAATTTCCTTTTTATCTCTTTAAGTTTAGGAGGTAAAACTAGTTTTACTTATCAAAACATGAATTTTGTCAAATAATTAAACTATGAAGAACATACAAAATTCCATATGCAAACATATTTACTCAAAATGTTATTCTTTATTAACAAGTAAACATGCTATTTTTCAATTTTACTTCATTAAGGCAATCAGAAAATTATCCAATTAAAGCATGCCTATTACAATTAAGAACAAAAATATACTCATGCAAGAGGAAATTTATTTACTTATCTTTCTACAGCCTCTAATCTTCTTCTCTTTCTTTCTTGTTTCTTCTATTTTCTTCTTTGTCGAGCTTTCTTTTCTTCTATTGTTGTTCCTGCCTTAGTTCTTCTCTTTAATCTTCTCCTGCCTTCTCTTCTTCCCTTAGTTTCTTTCTTTTGTTCCTTAGTGTTTCCTTAACACTTCTTAGCATCCGCACTCCATTCTTCCTTAGCCTTCAGCATCCTTCAGCAGCTTCTCTTTTCTTAGGTTTTCAGCTGAACTGGGTTTTTTTTAACTTTATAAACCAAAAGATTTTGTCCCTCCCTAAGTCCACACCTGACCGGATACACAGCACCCTGAGACCAGGGTGGGACTAGATCCTACTCAGTCTTCGCCTAATCTCAGTTAGGTTTGTTTCGGTTTATTTATTTATCGGTTCACAGTATCGAGCCACATCGGCTCAACCCGACCTCCCTGGCCAAACACTCTCACCCTCCCAGGGCACACACATCCGCATGCACACGCACGCCCCCATGGGCGCACACACCCGCAGGCCAATGCCAACACTCAGAACAAAGCTCAAATCATATTAGAATCGGTACCGGTGCGCCTTGCACTTGACGACCGCGTAGCCTTAGGAAGGAAAAACTTTCTACTCAGGCGCACGCCCGTGGATTTCCGTGGTGGGACAAAGTTTCCACTTCCAGACCTAAATTCGATTGATCACAACTTCCTACCAAGAGCTCCAAATTCGATGATTTAAAGTTCGTTGGAAAGCTCTAAGGGTAATCTATTCAATTTTAAGGTCAATTTAATGTTTTAATTATGTTTAGCTCTTCAATTTAAGGGATGAAATCAGGGGTTTCTACGGGTTTTATGACAAGCCTGGAGATGTTTTAACTCAGGGAAGTCCTTAGATGGACTTTTCTTATCTATCTAAAGGTCTATATACAATATATGAGCAATTCCGCTTCAGTTTGAATGGATTTAAGGCTTTTGAGACCTACAGAACTTCCAGATAAGCTATTTTCTTCTCTGAAAACTTTAGAGAGTAATTTTCAGTTTTCAACAAGTGCAACAGACACTTTAAAGTGTTCCTAACTTATTTAGATTAATTCTAAGGGTTTTAACTAATCAATCTAGGCAGGTTTTAGGTTTAAATTTCAACAGAACCGTGCTCCTGTTGGTTTGGGTTCAAGAGTAACCCAAACTAACAGGAACAAAATTTTCGCACAAAACATCATCTGAGCTTACTTAACTCGTTTCAGATCATCAAATAAAATTCCAGAAACAATTTCCACATCTTAATTCCTCGATTTAAGCTCAGAACACCATTATTAGATTTAAGTTTGACTGTAGAAGCTCGAAATTTAACTTTTTGTTTAATGCTTCTTCCTAAGAAAGTAACACATCAGTTAGATTCTCTTCATCATTTGGAACTCACTCAGATCTTCAGATTTGATTTTCAACCTTAATCTCTAGGGATTCAGGCTCACCGCTTGGACTAAATTAGGTACTTGTTCGACAGAGTAAATCAGTGTTTATTACAATATTTTAAAAGTCAAAATAGCTTCAGTGCTTCGCACTGATGCTTCTCAGATCTTTAAATGTTTCTTAAATCCCTTACAACAGTCTTCTCCAACTCACCGTAGTTAGCGAAGATGAAGTCGAATCTTAAGCTCTAGTGAATGAAACCTCAAACAAATTTCTTGAAAATAATCAGTAATTCATATTGTATCATTCTAGATCTTCACAGCAATTTAAAGAGGTTGTAACACATCTTTGACTCGCCGGAGCTCTTGTGAGTCCAGAAAATACAAAATGCATGTACAGATTAATAAAATTAATTATTTTTAATCCAAAAATGATTCTGAGGATACAAGGAACCTCTGTTTCACATTAAATTCCTCGTTTGTTCATTGAAATATCAGATTTGACAGTAAACTTGTTTCTTAAAAGATTTGATTTGTTTAAGCTCAGGACTTGATTTAACTACTCAATTGAGTAGTTAGATGAAGTCAATAGATACTATTAATCATAAATATATACTTAATTATAGTTTGAAATGTTCCTGAGCCGCCATGGACGGTGAGCTCAGGGACTTAATTAAATTTGGGTGTTTAATTATAGATGATAGTAATAGGTAATGTAGAGTCGGTTAGGGTTCATTAGTGATGGTAGGTGATGAAGAACCCAAAGAAGGTGGAATTAGGCCAACTTCTGTCACCATGGACAGTGAAGTAGTCGGTGAAGATGATACAAGAATTAGGCGTTTAGGTGATTTAATTAAACTATTTAGTGGATTAGAAATGAACATGAGAGATATAAGAAGGTGAACAGTGAGTTAAAAGACAAATTAAAGTCTCTGGTGAGCTCAAGGAACTTGCCGGAGCTGGAAGAGATGAAGCTAAATTCTACAATTACTCTAACCTAACTAACTAAACTAACTAACTAAGCTAGCCTACTCCTACTCCTACTCCTAGTCTTCTGTTACCTGGACGAAGGGTTCAATAGGGTTCCGTCAAAGTTTCATAGCGGACAGCGAAATCAGAGGGTTGAAGAACGAGCTCCGGCAGTGAATTTGAGGTGGAGCGGAGGAATCCTAGGGTCAGCGCAGTATTAGAAGAGGGAAGGGAGCCAACTTGCTTAAATCAGAGGTAAGAGGGGGCATTTGTAGTATTTTGCGGCGAAGAGAGGGGCGGGTCTGGTCAAAGAAGAAGCTCGAGGAACTTAACCTCCGTCATCGTCTCCGATGACGGTGAGGTTAATTCCCACTGAAAAATAGGATTTACGGATGATCCAGACCGATGGATCAAGTGGAGGTGGTGAGCGCAAGCTGCAAGAGCTTGGGCAAAGAGGAATGATGTCGGCAGGGTGGTGATCGCGCAGTATGATGACTCTCTGCCACCAGCCGTTCGTTTGGCTGGAGAAGAAGAAGAAGAAGACGAAGAGGGATCTAGAAGTAATAAAACCTAAGGACCTATGTGCTAAATAAGGACTCGACTATAATGAAAATTAAGGACTAAAATGTAAACCCAGGGTTTCAAAGTTTATTTTAATTTAGATCTTTTTCAACTTTTTATATATGTTAGTAAATAAGGTGAATATTATGTTTAGACCTTGAATTTACATTTTTGACCTTTTTATGTTTATTTATTAGATTAAGTAAAATCACTTAAGGTATTACATATTTAGGTATACATTATACTTATGTTACTTATCTTATTAATTAAAGGAAATGATTAGTATGATTTCGAGTCCAATTATTATCTAAATTACTAATAATGTTCTTTGAATGATAAAATGTCATTTTTAACTTATTTTAAGGTCCTTAACTAAGTATCCCTTATTCTATAATGAACCCTTATATATTCATAACCTTAGCTAATTAACTGGGAAGACTAGTTAATTAGGGGTAATTAGAGATCATGATGAGTGTCTCATCATACCCCCAAGCCAAAGTTTTTCTAGTCCCTAGCAAAATTAACTAAGACTATGATGATTTAAAGCACTTGGGTTTAAATTATTAGTAGTAAACATGTAGAGGAAAGCTTAGGTCAGAAAAAAATTTTCTTTTTAAGTTTAATATAAATGATTAATGCTTAGAGCATGTATGAAAATTTTCTTACTTAGACTTATACTTATAACATTTTCAAAACACACTTAAAACAATTTGTAAACAAGAGTTTTATTTTGAATTAGAATTCTTCAAAAATCTCTTAATCTTTGTAACTATTCTTAACTCAAATTAGAATACAAAGTTTTTTAAGAAAAACAAAACATAAGGATTGAGAATTAAATTTTAACTCAAAAACTTAAATAGATTTAAGTTAATCCTTTGTTTATGATATTTGATTTTTATCAATATAAGTTTAAGCAAATTAACCAGATACTCATTATTAATCAAACTTAGAGTAGTAAAACTCTAATTTACTAGCCTACAACACCAAAGATTAACTTCTAGACCTAGGATTCTATCAATTCTTCTCCTTTAGGTCTCAACTTAAAATCTTCAAAACCCAATTTCTTAGGTTTCACTGCCCAATACCAAGGTTCAGTAGCTATGATTTTAAAACATCTGTGCTTAGTGAAGAGAACTGTCCTCAAGACATCCAAAGTTGCAAAAATCTAGATTTTAAGACATCACTTTCCAATCCCAATTATTCCAATTCATGCCTTTGGCTTGGCCTTACTCAGGTTTGGTTGCTTTCTCCTCACCAGCTTTCTATCCCGAGGTCAACACTTTTTGTGTATATCTCCCCAGTGGACCTCTGAGTCTCTTATTCCTAATATTTTTTTGTCCATATATTTTTTCTCTTTTTCTATAGGTTAGAACACCCATTTCTAACGAGGTGTTTGTTTTATTTGATGGAAGGAAGGGTAGCATCCATTTGTAACAAGATGCTTTTATTTATTTATGGAAAAACTGCATAAGTACCCATTTTTAGCGAGGCACTTAACTGTAGGGTGTTTTATTTACTTTTTTTTTCCTTTTCTTTTTCTTTTCTTTTTTTTTTTTCTTTTCCCCCTTCTCATTTTTCTTACTAACATTATATTCCAAATCATTTTTCTAGGTGAGTGGCACATCCTTCACCCTTTCAAGAACCGCCCCGTGGAAATCCTTGGACTAAAGGGGATTCAGAATTGATCTCTTAACCTCTGTGTTTTTGCGGTCTCAGATGTCAACAAGATAATTCTATGTGAGTGAATTTTAGATGTTTAGCTTACTTAGCTCTCAAACCAGAGCTTGGACAATAATACCTTTTACTCTTAGGTTCTTCAAATTCTTAGTGTCCTCCTATAGGATCCGTCAAGATAAAATTTACCAAGTCTAGTTATTTATCTCCAGCATGTAAGTTTTGTAAACTAAAATTCTACCAACTCTCTATTTAATTAACTCTGAATATCTGGCTTTTTACTTAACTTTATGATAAAATCAAATTTTCAAAAAGCAAAAGGATTACTTAATCTAATTGATTAAAAGTTGTAATTCAATTCCAAAACTTAAGTTTAAAATCTTAATACACTTAGTTTCTTAATTCAAGTAAGAATAGAAAAACAAATCTTAAAAAGATTTAAAAGATTCCTTAATTCAAATAAAATCTTATTTTTTAAAAATTTTAAACACAAAAGTGTGTTTTTAGAAAATATTTAAAGTAAAATCTAATTAAGAATTGAATGCTCTTAAATACTTATATATATACTATATACATTTTAAACTTCTGACCTAAAAGAAAATTAAAGCTTTTAATTATAATATATATATTCTTCTTCTTTTCTTCTTTATTAATAATGATATTCCCCTCTTATTATTTTTATGAATTTTCTTTTTAAATTTTTTGTATTTATATATTTTTATTTTTATGTATATAAGATTTTTTTAATTTTTATAATTTAAAAAAAAAATTTTTCAAATTTTTATGAAATTTTGGAATTTTTAAATTTTTATCATTTTAGAATTTTTATTTTTTTTTAAATTTCGTGGATATTTGATTTTTATGTGTTTTTTTTTAATTTTTAAACACTTAAAGTGAAAATTTCACTTCAACACCCCCCAAGCCAAAATTATACAATGTCCTCGTTATAAGAAGGGTGAAAAATATGAAGTGAAATTTTAAAAGTAAGTGTATAAGAAAGTCAAAAAGGATGAAAATAGGAAACAGCTATGTATAGGTGCTAAGTTTTACGCCTTCAGCTAGGCGTAAACCCTAGTAAAGAACTAAAAAGAATAGGTATACGGTAAAAACAGAGGAGTTATGAAAGAATTAGATCAAAAAAATAGAAAATAGATTAAACCACCCAATCAAAATTCGTCCAAAAATTGCCTTGAATAGATCTCACAGATCCTAGAATCAGATTCTCGTGAAAAATCTCAGAAAGATTAAAGTGAAACTTATGTAGAAGAATAGACCTGATTTAGGTTGAGATGTAAAACATTTAAGATTGAGGCAATTCAAAAGAAATGTTTCCACCAAGTTCAGAAGATCAGCAAAGTCATTTTTGGTTCTCAATAATAGGTGGGTTATTTTGGCACAAAATAGGTTGCTGATGTGGGTTTGATGGGTTATTTTCAGGTAATGTAGAGGATGGATTATGATTAGAATCAAAGGCCTCATTAATGAAGTGGACTTGGCCTTGATTTAGCCTAGGATTTGGCAGATTCCTAGGATTCGGAATTGGCTGAGATGGAAGAGTACCTAGCTGACGAGACTCAGCCAAAAGCGTGATTTGATTTCGTAAATCAGCCAATTCTACCTTACATTGCCTATGAACCTCAGCGAGAGCTTCAGCATTTTGTCGCTGACTCTCTGACACAGCCCTTAAAATCTGATCTAGCTGTGTATCTCTATTTGGCCTAAAGTAATTCTACATACTCATCGGGCTAGGCCTTAAATTTGATTGCTGAGGAGGCAAAGGAGGTGGATTAAAATGGGTCTGATTTGAATAATTTGGTCTTTGATTTTGATTTAGATCAGCCCAAGAAAAATTTGGGTGGCTTCTCCATTTAGGATTATAGGTATTTGAATATAGGTTTGGTCTTGGAATATTTTCCTGGATAGCATTTAAACCTAAAAGATATGGCGTGTTTTCTGCAATAGCTAAGGGTGGGGAAAAGGGTGGGTAAGATTGTGGGACAAAGGTCCCTCCTTCGGTTGGTGAAGGAGTAGATAGAAAACCCAAGGAAGATAGATCTTTAGAATCTAGATTATTCACAAATTCCCTCCCCGCGGGAATTTGTGCAACAGGTAAATACGCAGGATTCGTAGCAAGTAGAGGCGTCAGATTCTTCATTGTGTTTCTAACCTCGTCGAGATGCTTTGCTACGATGTCTACTTTGTCCAGTTTTTCTGCAATAATCTCTAAATCCTTTGAACTGGACGGATTACCGATCTCATGAATGCCCTTATGCGGATTTTGGTGATTCGTATTCGCGCCCCGCAAAAATTGCAACATTGATGCATTATTGATCGAGTTTTCTGCCATCCCTTCAAATAATTCTGAAGCGGATTTTGTGTCGCGATTTAGAAAATTCCCTCCACAAGAGGCATCGACTAGATTGCGAATGCCCTCTTGTAAACCATAATAAAAGATATGCATGAGTTGCCAACGAGGGATGTCATGATGTGGGCATTTCCTTTGCAATTCATGAAAATGTTCCCACGCTTCATGAATTGGTTCTCCTTGATTTTGACTGAAAGTAGTAATAGCTCACCTTAAAGCATTGGTTCGACCAATTGGAAAAAATTTCTTCAAAAATGCATATTCGAGTTCAGCCTAAGTTGAGATTGGTCTTACTATAGTTCTATACCAATATGCTGCTTTATCTTTAAGGCTAAAAGCGAACATTTTCATTAGTAGGATTTCCCTATTTTGATTTCGAGGACCAAGAGTTTGAGATAGATTTTTAAGATCTTCAATGTGTTGAAATGGATCCTCGGATGCAAATCCGTGAAAGTGGGGGATTAAACTTATAATATTTGGCTTTAATTCTGGATCATTTTCCCCAATAGGAATCCTAACATTAGGCTCTACTCATGCATTAGATGGGTTATAGTAATCTCTAAGTAGAGGCCTAGGATAATTGATCGGTAAATCATGATTTTCAAAACCCGCCTCAGGTCGAGGTGAAGAACGGGTTTGCAAAGTTTGTAAATTATTTAAGGCTGCCGTTAATAAATTGATTTGTTTTGTTTGCTCTAGCATCCTAAGGTTCTGGTTCAGGAGCGCCTCATGAACATCAAAAGGCGACATCTCCCCCTGACTAGAAGAAGAAGGGATTTAGGGATTAAGATTCTGCATTGGATCCATAGAAGTCGATGGATCAGATGGGAAAACCATTGGTTGCTTATCTACAACTGGCCTAGGATCACCTGTCAATGGCGATGCAAGAGGCGGATGCAAGGATCACCTCCCATCCATAAATGAAAAATAAATGTGAAAAGGCACACGCACACCATCGATACAAAAATAGCGGCACAAAAAACCTGCAAAACAGCGCAAAAGATGCGGGTTTTGCTCTTCTTTCAAAGGAGAGAAGAAATTCCTAAGGTACATAAAGTAATTTGACGCAATCAAATGGAGTAACAGTATCAAAATACACATCCTAATTCGTGACTATGCAAGTGCATACCTTAAAGCTCAAAGGTCTAACGTCTAGGATCGAGACCGCTCACTACTGGCTCCCCGGGGCTCTAGTAGTGAGACAGACTTGTTGATCTTCGGCCAAAGCCCTAAGAGGTGCAAAGAGGAGAGATAGAAAAGTAGACTCTTGTGACACTAGTGATCACGCTGTGTGCGCGATAGCATGCAACAGACGATATCGGTATAACAACCTGCATGCATTCTGCAAATAGATTTAAGTCACCAATTTTACTTCCTCTTTTTAGTTAATCTTTTTCAGAAATATATCAATTAAACTACAATGGCCGCTTTTTATATCTTTTCAAACAAAAATATGGTCTTTTTTAAATTCTCAAAGACAGGGATCTACGCAGGTTTTCACGTGTTTTCCCGCTAATGCGAGAAAAACAGTTTAAAAATTTCCCGAGTCAGATCGTACTTAACACTAGCAAGAAATGCACTCCTAAGAATGTATGCCTATGTTATGCTACTTCTAGTCAGATAAGATGTATTTTTGTATTTTCCTTTTATATGCAACAAACAAAAGATTAAGAAATACTTACAAAGAAATGAAAACAACAAAACTAAATCCCGCCTTCTCCTGAGATTACCCGCAAAGGTAAACCTGAAAAGAAGATAGAAATAGAAACAAAACAAAACACACTAATTAAAAAAAAGTTAGTAAAAACAAAACTATTAACAAAATACCTCCTAATTAAACAATTAATCCTTTTAAATTTTAGTGAATCAAAATATTTCTTCCCTGACAACGGTGCCATTAAAATGGTAGCGTGTTTTCACTCAACTCAGTAATTAAGTTAATTTCACTTAATTAAGAGTAGAAGAAATCACTTAGGTTAACTCGAAGTTGTGTCAATTGTGTAGTATAGGGTCGAATTAACCTAACATTTTAGAAATTTTTACTGGTTGAGTCCAGGTCGTTCACTGGGAGGCATAATAATTTTTCTCCAAATTCACTAATTTCCTTTTTATCTCTTTAAGTTTAGGAGGTAAAACTAGTTTTACTTATCAAAACATGAATTTTGTCAAATAATTAAACTATGAAGAACATACAAAATTCCATATGCAAACATATTTACTCAAAATGTTATTCTTTATTAACAAGTAAACATGCTATTTTTCAATTTTATTTCATTAAGGCAATCAGAAAATTATCCAATTAAAGCATGCCTATTACAATTAAGAACAAAAATATACTCATGCAAGAGGAAATTTATTTACTTATCCTTCTACAGCCTCTATCTTCTTCTCTTTCTTTCTTGTTTCTACTATTTTCTTCTCTATCGAGCTTTCCTTTCTTCTATTGTTGTTCCTGCCTTAGTTCTTCTCTTTAATATTCTCCTGCCTTCTCTTCTTCCCTTAGTTTCTTTCTTTTGTTCCTTAGTGTTTCCTTAACACTTCTTACCATCCGCACTCCTTTCTTCCTTAGCCTTCAGCATCCTTCAGTAGCTTCTCTTTTCTTAGGTTTTCAGCTGAACCGGGTTTTTTTTAACTTTATAAACCAAAAGATTTTGTATTTGCAGCAGGGTCCTTTCGAGGTTACGCAGCACCGTGAGACCAGCGTGGGACCAGACCCTACTCGGTCCTCGCCTAATCTCAGTTAGGTTTGTTTCGGTTTATTTATTTATCAGTTCACAGTATCAAGCCACATCGGCTCAACCCGACCTCCTAGGCCAAACACTCTCGCCCTCCCAGGGCACACACATCCACATGCACACGCATGCCCCCATCGGCGCACACACCTACAGGCCAATGCCCACACTCAGAACAATGCTCAAATTAGATCAGAATCGGTACCGGTGCGCCTTGCGCTTGACATCTGTGTAGCCTTAGGAAGGAAAAACTTTTATACTTAGGCGCACGCTCGTGGATTTCCGAGGTGGGACAAACTTTCCACTTCCAGACCCGAATTCGATTAATCACAACTTCCTACCCAGAGCTCCAAATTCAATGATTTAAAGTTTGTTGGAAAGTTCTAAGGGTAATCTATTCAATTTTAAGGTCAATTTAATGTTTTAATTATGTTTAGCTCTTCAATTTAAGGGATGAAATCAGGGGTTTCTACGGGTTTTATGACAAGCCTGGAGATGTTTTAACTCGAGGAAGTCCTCAGATGGGCTTTTCTTATCTATCTAAAGGTCTATATACAATATATGAGCAATTCTACTTCAGTTTGAATGGATTTAAGGCTCTTGAGACCTACAGAACTTGTAGAGAAGCTATTTTCTTCTCTGAAAACTTCAGAGATTAATTTTCAGTTTTCAACAAGTGCAACAGACACTTTAAAGTGTTCCTAACTTATTTAGATTAATTCTAAGGGTTTTAACTAATCAATCTGGGCAGGTTTTAGGTTTAAATTTCAATAGAACCATGCTTCTGTTGGTTTGGGTTCAAGAGTAACCCAAACTAACAGGAACAAAATTTTCGCACAAAACATCATCTGAGCTTACTTAACTCGATTTCAGATCATCACATAAAATTCCAGAAACAATTTCCACATCTTAATTCCTCAATTTAAGCTCAGAACACCATTATCAGATTTAAGTTTGACTGTAGAAGCTCAAAATTTGACTTTTTGTTTAATGCTTCTTCCTAAGAAAGTAACACATCAGTTAGATTCTCTTCATCATTTGGAACTCACTCAGATCTTCAGATTTGATTTTCAACCTTAATCTCTAGGGATTCAGGTTCACCACCTGGACTAAATTAGGTACTTGTTCGACAGAGTAAATCAGTGTTTATTACAGTTTTTTAAAAGTCAAAATAGCTTCAGTGCTTCGCACTGATGCTTCTTGGATCTTTAAATGTTTCTTAATTCCCTTACAACAGTCTTCTCCAACTCACCGGAGTTGGGGAAGATGAAGTTGAATCTTAAGCTCCAGTGAATGAAACCTCAAACAAATTTCTTAAAAATGATCAGTAATTAATATTATATCATTCTAGATCTTCACAGCAATTTAAAGAGGCTGTAACACATCTTTGACTTGTCGGAGCTCGCCGGAGCTCCGGTGAGTCCAGAAAATACAAAATGCATGTACAGATTAACAAAATTAATTATTTTTAATCCAAAAACGATTTTGAGGTTACAAGGAACCTCTATTTCACATTAAATTCCTCGTTTGTTCATTGAAATATCAGATTTGACAGTAAACTTGTTTCTTAAAAGATTTGATTTGTTTAAGCTCAGGACTTGATTTAACTACTCAATTGAGTAGTTAAATGAAGTCAACAGATGTTATTAATCATAAATATATATTTAATTATAGTTTGAAATGTTCCTGAGCCGCCATGGACAGCGAGCTCAGGGACTTAATTAAATTTGGGCATTTAATTATCGATGATAGTAATAGGTAATATAGAGTCGGTTTGGGTTCATTAGTGATGGTAGGTGATGAAGAACCCAAAGAAGGTGGAATTAGGCCGACTTCTGTCACCATGGATAGTGAAGTAGTCAATGAAGGTGATACATGAATTAGGCGTTTAGGTGATTTAATTAAACTATTTAGTGGATTAGAAATGAACATGAGAGATATAAGAAGGTGAATAGTGAGTTAAAAGACAAAATTAAAGTCTCTGGTGAGCTCAAGGAACTCGCCGGAGCTGGAAGAGATGAAGCTAAATTCTACAATTACTCTAACCTAACTAACTAAACTAACTAACTAAGCTAGCCTACTACTCCTACTCCTAGTCTACTGTTACCTAGATGATGGGGTCAATAGGGTTCTACCGAAGTTTCATAGCGGACGACGAAATCAGAGGGTTGAAGAAAGAGCTCCAGCGGCGAATTTGAGGTGGAGCGAAGGAATCCTAGGGTCAGCACAGTATTAGAAGAGGGAAGGGGGCAAACTTGCTTAAATCAGAGGTGAGAGGGGGTATTTATAGCAGTTTGCGGCGAAGAGGGGGGCGGGGTCTGGTCAAAGAAGAAGCTCGAGGAACTTAACCTCTTTCATCGTCTCCGACGACGGTAAGGTTAGTTCCCACTGAAAAATAGGATTTACGGATGATCCAGACCGATGGATCAAGTGGAGGTGGTGAGCGCAAGCTGCAAGAGCTTGGGCAAAGAGGAATGATGTCGGCAGGGTGGTGATCGCGCAGTATGATGACTCTTTGCCACCAGCCGTTCGTTTGGCTGGAGAAGAAGAAGACGAAGAGGGATCTAGTAGTAATAAAACCTAAGGACCTATGTGCTAAATAAGGACTCGACTGTAATGAAAATTAAGGACTAAAATGTAAACCCAGGGTTTGAAAGTTTATTTTAATTTAGATCTTTTTCAACTTTTTATATATGTCAGTAAATAAGGTAAATTTTTTGTTTACACCTTGAATTTACATTTTTGACCTTTTTATATTAATTTATTAGATTAAGTAAAATCAATTAAGTTATTACATATTTAGGTATACATTATACTTATGTTACTTATCTTATTAATTAAAGGAAATGATTAGTATGATTTCGAGTCCAATTATTATCTAAATTACTATTAATGTTATTTGAATGATAAAATGTCATTTTTAACTTATTTTGAGGTCCTTAACTAAGTATCCCTTATTCTATAATTAACCCTTATATATTCATAACCTTAGCTAATTAAGTAGGAAGACTAGCTAATTAGGGGCAATTAGAGATCATGATGAGTGTCGCATCACTAGGTCCCCTAAGGAATACACCATAAGGACTAGGCTTGTTTGCTTGATTGTGCACACGCACTTCTCGCATCTGTCGCTCTCCGCATCCCCTCCTATTCTTCTCAAGTGTATGCACGGGAGACGATCACTTCATCTTGAGTTGTTTGCTTTGGGACAGGAATCCAGGAGACTTGACTTTTCTAGAAACATGGCCGAACCTAGAGTAGATGAGGTTGAGGACCAACCCCCACCAGATACAATGGCTATCAACCAAGCCCAGATCAATGCAAACCACCGGCTTCAGCAGCAACAAATCCACACTATCATGCAAGCGACACATCTGTTGCAGAACCCACAGGGGCAACCACCACCACCTTTCCAAGGCCCACAAGGACAATCGCCAATTGATCAACCGCCATTCCAGTACCAACCTAGGCCCCTCTGTGACTTCTACAATCCTTCCGCTATTCTAATTGAGCCACACCTTAGGATCCTCAAAGGGGGAGATGATTTTGAGTTGAAACCAAATGTCCTGAGTCTAATTAAGAGCCACTCCATGGAAGCTCAAATGAAGATCCCTTCCAGCACCTAGAGGATCTTGACCGGATCGCTCGAACTGTAAAACCTAGGAACATTAACCTAGACATTGTTCTGATTAAGATGTTCCCCTTCTCGCTGAGGGACAAAGCATCTCACTAGCTTAGAACCCTAGGAAGACCCATCACCACCTGGGAAGAACTGAGGCATGCATTCTTAAAGAAACTCTTCCCCATTGGAAAAACCAATCCCCTTAGAAGAGCCATTACTTCCTTTACACTCCAGGGCGGGGAATAGTTCCATGAGGAGTGGAAAAGATTTAATGAACTATTGAGGAAAAGCCCACACCACGAAGTACCAAGGTGGCAATTGGCCCAGATCTTCTACCATGGTCTGGACAGCAACCTTTGGAACTTCGTCGATGCCTCATGCAGGGGAAACTTCTTGAATAAAGACAAGGAGAGCGCGTTTGAGCTCTTTGAGTCTATGAGCGAAAATTCGCTTAACAATGCCTCCATGATCCAGTTTAGTCTATCCAATCAACACCGTGGTGGGATCTATGAGGTACAAGTAAATTCTAGAATGGTTGACATAGATATCATTGCTAAGAAATTGGATCAAGTGGAATTGGTGGATAAAAAGATAGATGAGCTACTGAACCAGATCAGGAACACGTTACAGACCTTCTCCCTAGCCAAGGGAGCTCACAATGTTGACCTGGTCCAGCCCCTAAGCCAAATGAACCTGGAACAACCCCTGACCACGTTCCAGGAAGGGACCTTTCCTCCCTCAACCCCTGATTACTCTCTTCCCTCCCCCTTGACATCTGCTATCTTTGAAGATGTACAGGCTATCCAAGGTTTTTCCAAACCTGACCCTTTCTCCAACACTTACAACACCGGCTGGCGGAATCACCCAAACTTTTCTTGGACAAACTAGAAACTGCCTCAATTTTAGAACCAACCCAGGCCAAACCAACAGCCAAACCTGCCCCCATCAGCAAGGACCATCAGTTAGATCCCCATATAATTCGAATAAGGTTGCCCCTCCCCCACAAAACCAAATGGACACCCTGATAAAAATGATGGCTGAAATGAACCAAAAACACCAGGAGGAATGGCTTTAATGAAGGGACAGTTAAGCCAGCTGTTGGAATGTAAACAACAAAAATCCCTACCTTCCCACCCACAACCGAACCTGTGAAACATGATTAACAGAGGCCCCAATTCGCAAGGGTTCCGAGGCAATCCCGGGTGGGCTCACATGGTCCAGCCAGCCCCATAAACATCCTGGGTTTGGTGCTTCTTCGTCCTCGTCTTCTCAAGGATCAAGCCATGGTCCCAATGCCTCTACCAATGCGGTAACCTTGAGAAGCGGCACCAAAACCCAGGATCCCAAATGGCCGACTCTTCCTGAGACTTCACCCTCTGAAACACCAAACTTAGAAGAGGCACAGGAAAAACCCAAGGACCCAGAAATAGATCCTATCCACATTCAGACACCATATCCCGAGGCCTTGGAGACAACCAAGAAGAAGAAAAGTGTTGTGGAAACTAAGGAGCTTTTGGAGATCTTTAAGCAGGTTCAGATTAATATTTTGCTCCTTTGAGCTTTCAAGCACATTCTGGCTTACGCCAAGTCCCTAAAGGATGCCTGTACACCAAGACGTAAGCCAAGACCTCAGGCACCTAAGAAGGTTGTGCT
The DNA here is from genome assembly GCA_037157565.1 of Thalassia testudinum. Taxonomy (NCBI): domain Eukaryota; kingdom Viridiplantae; phylum Streptophyta; class Magnoliopsida; order Alismatales; family Hydrocharitaceae; genus Thalassia; species Thalassia testudinum. The sequence continues at coordinate 83,951,751 of JAZHRO010000056.1, read as the reverse complement.
TTCAGAACAAGCAAGTTTCGTGATATCAAGCAACCTTCCACTCAAGAGAACTGACCCAGGAGCACCCTTGATATCCTGCAATATTGTGGACATGACATTTGATAGAGAGCTCCTAGACTTAGGTGCTTCCATCAATCTGATTTCGACAACCCTGTACCACCAATTTGGATTCGGAGAGTTGACACCCACACTTGTTACCATCCAATTGGTTGATAGATCTGTGAAAACCCCAAAGGGGGTTGTCGAGGACTTAATTGTGGGGGTCAAGGACTTCTATTTTCCTATCGACTTTTTGGTGCTCGACATGGAAGTCCTTGAACAACTACAGAACACACCCATCATCCTAGGCAGACCCTTCTTAGCTACAGCTAAGGCAAATATCGATTGTGACACCGGATGCTTAGAAATCGCCTTCGGAGACAAGAAAATGCAGATGGATATCTTTCGAGCGACCAAATCTTTTGATTGCAACTGTATCGAGGAACACGATCCCGTGGAACCTTTGGTCGAGGAATGCCTCACCCTTTGTTTTGTCTCGAACTACCAACCCTGTAACAACTGTTCTGACCCATCATCATCTATGCGCATGGACCTCTGTAGGGCTGATTACTGATAAACATGTATAAATTCATCATAAAATGCTTATTTGTGATAGTTCCTAGGCTTAGCACTATATATCATGATATAAATATCGCATAGCATGCATCATTTTGCATTTAGAGTAGTTGTTTATATTTTTGGTTAATTAGGTCCTTTTTAAGGTCAGGAGAAGAGAGGATTTATCTCAGGGCCTTGGATGGATGATCAGACCATACGGATCTGATCGGGAAGACGATCGGAGATTAAAGCCTCTGAAATCGTCCAGATCAGAGTCCCGTAGCATCACATTAAGCCCGAGGAAGATCAATGGCCAAGGGGCAATGCGACATCCATACGGGTTTTGGATGGAAAATCCGACCGTATGGATCGATTTGGAGTGACGATCACAGTTCGGCATCGCAAAAATCATCCCGATCTGAGCACTGTGGCACCCTCTGCAAGAAGACGAAGACAGACGGTCCAAATGGCGCCACGTGGCGCCATCCAAGTCACCCAAACCGGGCCAGCAGCCACCGCCCACTCTCCCTCATCATCTACACTGTCAATCCTAGCCGTTGGATCAAGATCCAACGGCTGGGAAGCGTCTGCACCGATTTCCTCCTCGCGACACAAAGGGCGACGTGGCGCACTGGTTGACACAGCGGCTTGCAAAGGATAGGTGCGGGTTTGATTCCTCGCAGCCCCTCCAATTTGCAATTGGATGGGCACTTGGAGCACAGCGCAGCGGCAACGGTAGCGCACACACACGCGCGCGGGCTAGCTCATTGCAAGCGCGCACGCCAGCGCACAGCACACGCGCACACAGCTGGGCACGGGCGGTCAGCGCGTGTGAAGAGTGGGGCAGGCGGCGCGGGTGCAAGGGGCGGTTGGCGCCAGCTTTCAGCGACAGCTGGACTGACCTACAGCGACGCTTACAGCCGTCGCTTTTTCAATTCAAGCCAGCAGAGCTAGCTATGGCCGTGGGTGGAGGTGAGCTGTCTACAGCAATGTTTCCAACGACGGTCTGGAGGTCGCTAGAGGTCCTTTATCCATTTTTAGCCTCTTCACCACTATAAAAGGGCCTTCACCCCCTCCCTTCCAAGCCATCTCTACTTACTCCACTCCCACCTACTCCCAAGCTCTAGCAAGCCTACCAACGCTCCATTAGAGCTTGTTCTCAAGCTCCCAAGGTGCCTATTAATGCATCAAACCTCTGCCCCACCAAATATTCATCCAACTTCCCATCTCCCTTCATAGGTCACCTTGGAGCCATCCTCTCACCTCCATTCCGATAGCAGATCAACTCCGTCTTCTCACCTCCATTCCGGAGCTACGCCGAAGCTTTCCTCAACCCGACGTCCTCCAACATCTCACCTCCGTCGTCCCGCTCCTCACTTCCTTCATCCGAGCTTCCGCCAGGCACCATCGTCTCGCTGAACAGCCGATTCGGGAGATTTCCTCTCACCTCCCTCTTTTTATATGCTTTCATAGATTCTTGTAATTGACATTAGAAGTAATATATATCATATTTGTTCCAGATTTCTATCTTGTGATACGTTTGCTTGATTTCTTTTATTACAAAAATATAAAAAAATTATCAAAACCTTAAAATACCAAAAAGAAACGAAATGAAGTGAGATTTTCAATAAAGTAAACGTCACCTCCCTGTGTTCGACCCGGGACTCCCTTAGAGTTTCGGTATAAATTTTATTTGATCGACGTGTTTTGCAATTACGACGCAGGCTACTTGTAACCTCGATTTCTAACATGTGAAGAACGCGTGACCAATTACCATCAACCAACACCATTTGAGGAAATTTATGTTGATCAACTCCCGCCTTTCCCCTTTCCATCAAACATTGTGCTACCCACACCTGAACTGAAGCCGCTACCCGAGCATCTCAAGTATGTCTTCCTGGGACCTGACCAGACCTTCCCCGTAATTATCAGTGCCAACTTAACTAGGGATCAGGAACTTAGATTGACAACAACCATATCAGAACATAGGGCTACCATTGGCTGGGCTATTTCAGATTTAAGAGGAATTAGCGCCACCTATTGTACTCACAAGATCTACTTAGAAGATAGGGCACGTCCCTCCCGTCAGATGCCGAGACGGTTAAACCCAAATATGCGAGAAGTCATTAAGAAGGAAATTATTAAATGGCTTGACGTTGACATCGTCTACTCCATCTCCGATAGCCCTTGGGTGAGCCCCACTCAAGTGGTTCTAAAGAAAGCCGGGCTTACCGTGGTCACGAATGAGCATGGCGAATCCATCCCCACCCGCACCACCACCGCATGGTGGGTGTACATTGATTACAGGAAATTCAATGAAGCAACCAAGAAAGATCATTTCCCCATGCCATTCATCAACCAGATTCTTGAAAGATTGGCAGGGCAAAAGTATTTTTACTTCCTGGATGGAAATTCAGGATATAACCAAGTCGTAATTGCTCCTGAAGATCAAGAGAAGACCACATTCACTTGTTTATACGGTACGTTTGCATTGCACCGTATGCCGTTCGGGTTGTGCAACACACCCACTATCTTTCAGCGTTGCATGCTAGCCATTTTTTCAGAAATGGTGGGTGAATACCTGGAAGTCTTTATGGATGATTTCTCTGCATTTGGGAATTCATTCGACCACTGTTTGAGCAACTTGGAGAAAATCCTGAAATGATGTATTGAGGTTAATTTGGTGCTAAGTTGGGAAAAGAGCCATTTCATGGTTCAAGAAGGAATCGTCCTTGGTCACATCGTATCACAAAGGGGCATCGAAGTGGATCGGGTTAAAGTTGATTTGATTTCCAAACTTCCTCTGCCTAGCTCGATCCAGCAGATCCGTTCATTCCTTGGACACGTTGGCTTCTACCGAAGGTTCATCAAAGACTTCTCCAAGCTTTCCAAACCCTTGACTGACCTTTTGACCAATGACACCCTATTCCACATCACCTCTGATTGCATCAAGGCTTTCCACACCCTTAGGGACTTAGTCTCCACAGCACCTATACTTCAGCCCCCGATTGGTCCCAGGACTTTGAGATCATGTGTGATGCATCAGATTTTGCCGTAGGTGCCATCCTGGGACAAAGCAAGACAAGAAACCCGTGGTGATCTACTACCAGAGCAAGACGTTGGACTAGGCCCAACGAAATTATACGGTCACAGAGAAAGAACTGCTCACTGTAGTTTTTAGGCTTGAAAGGTTCCAATCTTACCTTCTGGGATCCCATGTGACCATCTATACGGACCATTCAGCCATTCGACATCTATTGGCTGAAAAGGATCAAAGCCCAGGCTCATCAGATGGATCCTGCTCTTGCAGGAATTTGACCTGGAAATCCGCGACAAAGCCAGATCAAAGAATGTGGTGGCTGACCACCTATCCAGACTTCACCCAGACCACATTGGGCACTCCTTGCCTTTATCCGACACCTTTCCCGATGAACACATTCTGGCTGTGCAAGATAGGAAACTACCTTGATATGCTGACTATGTCAACTACCTGGTTGTAGGATAGATCCCATATAACAGTCCAGATAGCATCGGGACAAGTTCTTGGCCGAGGCCAAGCACTATTTCTGGGATGATCCCATGCTGCTTTGCCTATGTGCCGACCTGATCATCAGGTGGTGTATCCTTGAGGACGAAATTTAGAGTGTGCTATCTTTTTGTGACAACCAAGCTTGTGGTGGCCACTTCTCAGGAAAGAAAATGGCTGCAAAGGTTCTGCAGTCTGAATTTTACTGGCCTTCCTTATTTAAGGATGCACAAAATTTCGCTAAGACTTGCTCTCACTGCCAGACTCTGGGGACCATGACCAGAAAAGACATGATGCCCCTCCAGCCCATTTTGATTATTGAGATCTTCGATGTTCGGGGTATTGATTTTATGGGCCCCTTCCCACCATCCAACGGCTTTGAGTACATTTTAGTCTCTGTAGACTGTCTCCAAATGGATTGAAACCATCGCCACCCGCCAATGCGTTCATAAGGCTGTCATGGACTTTGTTAAGCAGAACATCTTTTCCTGGTTTGGAATACCAAAGGCCATGATCAGTGATGGTGGAAGTCATTTTATCCACACCCAATTCCGTGCCCTACTCAGAAAATACGGGGTTAACCACTGCATTGCTACCTTGTATCGTCCACAAACAAATGGGCAGACCGAGGTCTCAAACAGGCAGATCAAGAATATTCTATAGAAGACTGTGAGACCTGACAGGAAGGACTGGTCCACACTACTGGATGATGCCCTGTGGGCATACCGGATCGCTTTCAAGACCCCGATAGGCATGTCACCTTATCGCCTGGTCTTTGGCAAAGCTTGCCACCTTCTTGTCGAGTTGGAACACTAGGCTTACTGGGCCGTTAAAGAATGTAACATGGATTCCCAGTTAGCCGGTGCGTAGAGGACTCTCCAACTCCCTAAGCTCGAGGAAATTCATTGGGATGCTTTTGAGAATAGTCGAATATACAAGGAGAAAATGAAAGCCGTCCACGACTGACTCATCCATAGAAAAGCCTTCGAGCCTAATCAGCAAGTTTGGCTTTTTGATGCCCATCTAAAACTCTTTCCAGGGAAGCTCAGGTCCAAGTGGACAGGGCCATTTAGAGTGGTCAAGCCCTACTCCAACAGGGAAGTTGAAATCGCAGATTCGAATACTGGGCACACCTTCATAGTCAATGGCCAGAGATTGAAACACTTCCTCGCCCAGGTGCCCCCAAAATAGGTTGTCACCCTCATTGAGGGATGACACGAAGCACCGCCTTGCTGGAGGCACTAAAATGAGCACTTCCTGGGAGGCAACCCAGAAGAATCAGACTGATTTGGTATTTTACTTCACTCAGATAAGATCTTTTTGACTCCTATTGCATCTGTGTATTTGTCAATGAGGACATTGTCCAACTTAAGCATGGGGGGGTGGTAAATTTCATGATTCTGAGTTCATTTAATCGGTTTGAATAGAATAAAAAAAATTGAAGTTAGGAAGAAAAAAAGTTAGGCATTAGAAATTTGTCAATAGTGGGAAATAATACAAAAAGAACCTGAACACTTATACTTTTCAGGCCTTTAAGCTTAATCAGCCCTGGTGTCCATTAAAATATGAATTCAGCTTCAAATCCTTGCAACCTTAATCTATTCTAATCCACTAACTAAATAAGGTGATAAGTATATGACTTATCAACTCGCCCTCAAACGCAGGACTTTTAGTCTAAGCATTTGCACACATTTTTGCACAGACTCACTCCGTGAAGATTCTGACAGAAATTGGGTAGCTAATGAACTTTCTAGGGTGGTATGGCTGGCAAGTTATCGTGGGTAACAGCCCATTGGCAGGTTGTCCAGAGCCCAGCCATAGGACCACCTTCTTTTTATTGCCTCTAGGTAAATTTGAGGTCAGAGAAGCCACCTACCAAATAAAAAAAAAAGAGAAGAAAAAAAAGAACAAAATAAGCCACACTTCACCACACGAGTATGGTTGGCAAGTGATCATGGGTAACAGCCCATTGGTCGATTGTCCAGAACCCATCTCATTAAATGCACAAAAAGACCCAAAACACTTAAGGAAGAAGCAGGGAAGTAGAGCAAGCCAGGGAGATATACACTGGAAAAATCCTTGTGTTGACCCTAAATAGAATAAACGTAGGGAGAAAGCTACCGATTGAACAAATACACCTTTAGGTAAAACACTTCATTTTCTGGTCACTTAGGGGCGTAGAAACCCGAAGTCTATCTAAATTACCGTTGAGTGAGTTTATCACGATCTTCACACCAAGATGCTTAGCACTTAAAGTTTTTTTCGAGTTTTGGGTGGGTTGGGTAGCCGTAAAAAGTTACCAACACACTCTTAACTCCAAAAATCTAAAAATAAGAAATGATGAAAAAAATATATATATACATAACTTAAAGCAAGGATTTAGGCGATTCATATTTGGCAAACACCCTTGCGCTATTTAGTCTCTGTAGATCAAGATCTTAGTATATTTCCTCCTATTGACAAGTGACAAAATGTCTAAGTAATTACTTCTTGAATTCTGACCAGAAATAATGGCTAGAATAAACCTTGCTTGGGACTAGCAAGGTGTAAGCATGGGGGTATGATAACACTGTATTTTACAATGTTAACTTTGCTAAAAGGGGACAGTCTTAAAGGTAAAATGCAAAGAGGATACATCAAAAATAGGAATAGGAGCATCGCATGCATTACACATCAAGATTGCTTATAATGCATTATGAATGGCCATGTGTACAAGTACATGTCAAAATAGGCCTCAGATGAGCGATTAGACTGCACGGATGGACTCAGACTGACGAACAGAGTCCAACAGACTCGAAATTAGGTAAATCCGACATCTGGAGCTCCCACAATTGGCCCAAGAAGTTCTGACCGTTGATCTGATGATCAACGGTCATAAGGCCGCCACATGTTAGCATCCCTACACTCCTCAATCACAACATAACACCACCACCTCCACCGCAAGATGAATCTCGGCTGTTGATCTTCAATCGGATGGCCCCACCATGCTCTACGCTGGCGCGCCTCGCTTCCTCGTCGCGACCATTCGCCTGCACAGTGCAGCAGGTTGCACCCCTCTTACAAAGGCAGTGATGGGCATTCGAAACCCCTCTCACTGCCTAAATTGATGCTCACACAGGCGCGACCGATTAAGGCCGTTGATCCACGTGCAGAGGGTGACGATCGCGCCACGCGGCACTCCCTCAGACGCAGATGACGAACGCGCACGATGAGATGGCAGTAGTGCGTGCCCCAACAACAATCCGTGAGCACACCCGTTCGCGAGATCTCAGCCGTCCGATCTTTGATCAGATGGCCCACAGCACACGCGCATGGATCGCGCATGAAGAAGAACAGCGTGCGCACGAGACGTTGGGAGGAAGGCTTCACCGACACTTTTAGCATGGGTTTAGCGACGTCTCGAACGTCACTAAAGCCCATACTTAAAAAGGAAACCTCTTCTGCCTATATAAACCCCTCCAAACTACCCATGTAAAGCATTCAATTCACTTAGCAAGTGTTGTAACACCCTCCTAGCACCCTTTAGCCTCTCTTGTAGTCGAGGGAGTCGATGAGCCACTGACGGAGCCTCCTTCCACCACCGTGGCTGCCTTACCATCTCCTCTCTCTCTCTCTTTCTTTCCCTTTAATCTAGCTTTACTTCCCTTTTATTTAAGTATTTAGCTACCGTTCTATTTGTAAAACTAGATTTGCATGTTTAATATGGTGTTGATGTTGTTCCCTATCTTGCTTTGAGTAATTGCTATGATTTAAAAGACTCTAACCCTACTCTCTCTCTCTCAGTCATTTTCTACCACATATTTTCGCAAGCAAACACCCGTTATCTCCGTGACATTAAGTAACAAAGAAAATTCGATTTTCGTGCCTCCCTGTGATCGACACTTGGACTCACGTCCATTTCTTCTTTTAAAATAGACGTTGCAAGCATGAACTATAACGATCCTTTTAAACAAACATGTCTTTAGCACGTTAGGTACGGGTTGGGATGGAAGAGATCCATGCTGATAGGTTTTAGCAATGAGCCTCGATTACAAGTTGTCTAGCAAGGTTTTCATTTATTGCATGAGCTGGAGCATGGATCCTTACATCTCTACCACCTGTTAGTTAAAAATAGCCTACCCTACAGGTTCATGGACATTCCAAGTTGGCTGGTTGAATTGATTAGGGGGCAGCTGAGTGTAAACATGACCCTGATCCATTGTTCTTTGCAGTGCATAGTTGATGGGTTGGATTTGGGTTTGCTACCATGGATTTTTCCAAGAGTAGTTAGGGTGGTTCCTCAAACCCGGATTATAGGAGTTAGAATATGGGTTGGACCTAACATTCTCTTATACAGCATGCATGTCCTCATAGGGTGAGGATGGTGGGAAAGAGGAGAGGGATCAGAGAAGCTGGGATCAAAAGCCCCAATTTGGAACCCATGGGGTTCCAAGTAATGTTGGCTCATAGGTTGAGCCGCTTCCAGTTGATTTACAAACTCCTGTCCAGTAGGAGCTCCTGAAGAATGGAATAATGAATTCTGGAATTGAGTGGATCAAGAAGTATTTGTAGAGTTTCCAGCCATCCACTGTTCCATTCTTTTTGTAACTAGGTCCACTTTATCAAGTTTATTGCAAATCAGTTCCATATCGAATGAATGAGAGTCATGGACCTCATTAACATTCGATCTGGGTTGCTGGGGCTGGTTAAAAGTATTCATGGAGGCATGATTGATGGAATTTTCACTCATTTCCTCAAAAAATTCATGCGCACTATCTGCATCTTTGTTGAGGAAATTGCCTCTGCAAGAAGCATCCACATGATTATGGAGTTGCTTAGTTAACCCATGATAAAAGGTCTACACGAGTTTTCATTTCGGCACCTCGTGGTGTGGACACTTCTGCAACTGATCCTGGAATCTCTCCTAGGCACCATGAAGTGGTTCCCCCAGCCACTGGACGAAAGTAGTGATCACCCGATGCAAAGCATTGGTACGCCCGACTGGGAAGAATTTCTTTAGGAAAGCTGATTTAAGATCATTCCAAGTTGCTATCGGCCTTCCAATAGCCCGGTACCAATGTGTGACCTTATCCCTAGGAGAGTGGGGAAAGAGCCTCATGATCATCTACTCCTTTTCCACGTTTCCCATTTTGTTCATCTGGACCAAAGTGGTCAAGTCCTCCAAATGCTGAAATGGGTCTTCAGAGCCAAGCCCATGGAAATGTTTGATTAGGCTTAACACCTGGGGCTTGATTCCTACGTCACCGGCTGGAATTTGGACACCGGGACGTTCCCCATAATTTGAAGGATCATAAAAATCCTTCAAGGGCTGAGCACTTTGACCATGCATTCCCTAGAACCATTCTTGCATTTGCTGCATTTGTTCTAGCTCCCTTTGCTGCATCTCTTATGGATTCTAAGGCAAAGGAGGTGGTTGATCAGCCATCGGATTAATTGGATTAAAATTCAACCTACGCCTCCTTGAATGGTTGATGACTCTACAATTATTAGTGTTAATATCAAGTAGAGTCAATTTTGAGGGTACTTGTGTGATAATGTCATATTAAAGTGGGTTTGGGAGCATTGCATGCATATTGCATGATCTTTACATTTAAAATGCTTAGAATCAATGTTTAATGATCTTGTATACAATACCATATTGAAATAGGGCTTTAGATGAAAAATCCAACCATACAGATGGATCCAGAGCGACGATTGCAATCTAGAAACACAGGAATCATCTTGATTCGAGCACCGTGGCATCCTCTACAACAGAAAGAAGATGGACAACCCAAATGGCTCCACGTGGTGCCATCTAGACTGGGTGTTAATCGCGCTTAATCGGGTTTTTAAAGGATAACATGTTGTAATATAGCCGAAAAAGCATTCAAAACAAATAAAGAATTTTTTTTCTCGAAAACCGAAGTATCCGAGGTCGAACACAGGGAGCAATCTCAGTACTTTTGGAAACTAGAGAATACAACTTTTACATAATAGACAATTGATTTACAGAGAGATAAAAAAAAAGAATTGCTAAGAAAGAATAGGATTGGACGTCTGATTTCTGTATCAGACGTCTTAAATGTAAGGCTTCTTGTTGTTGTTCTTCTTCTTCTTGCGTGTGTCGATCTTCTTTTTCTTCTTCTGCCTTGCTTCTCTCTTGGTCTTCTTCTTCTTCTTCTTTGGATTCTCTTCTTCCTTGTCTTTTCTTCTGCGAAGGCTTTTTCTTCCTTGGTCTTCTACCTTGCCTTTTTTTCTTCTTTCTTCTTTCTACCTTGCTCAGTCTCTTCTTCAGAGTTTCTTCTTCTTCTACTCCTTCCCTTCTTCTTCTTCTCTTCTTCTTCCTGCGGCTGAGCTTCTTCTCTTCAGTGGTCGGCCTGCCTGCACACAAGATAGCAAAACCTACCCCCTTCCCTCTACCTGCACGTATCTCTCTCTCCAAACCGCTCACAGGAAGCTCTCCCAGAGCAGCGGGTTAACGGGTCAGGTTGCATACCCGAGACCAGGCGTACCGGCGTGTATGGTACGCGAGGTGTGCGTGGGTGGTATCGGGTCGGGTCCGTCCGATCTACGTGGTGAAACCGCAGACGGGGCCGGTGAAGGGCGAGGGACCTCACCCCAAGTGCTTTCGGAGGCAAAGAGAGAATATGACAAAATCAATTTAAACTGCACTTGCACCTTGTAGGTTACCGATGTGGGACTATTAGTCCCGGACTTCTCTCGCACGCGCCCGCAGAACTCTTATTCTTCAATTGCCAAAGCTATGGACTTCGTTGCATTTCTCGCTGGACCAGGTATCTTCGCACTGCCTCCTCGAGTGAGCTGCACCTGAAGCCTGGCCGTCCTGAAGCCTAGAGCGAGCTTGGAGCTTCTTCGAGTCACCGTCAATGGCAGCAGGAGCTTGAGAACTGTCAGACACAAATATGGCCTATCGGCCTAATCAGATCACGGGGGACCTTCGCCGTGGCACGGCGAAGGTGGTGCAAGGTGCAGCAGGTCGTGGGGTGGCCTAGGCGTGCGTGCCTAGGTCATCCTATGACTGGAGATGTGGGTGTGTTCGGGGGAGCGTTGAGTGGGTGTAGAGTGTCAGTGGGTGGGCGGAGGGTGTTCAGCGTGATGAGGCAAAGCCTCTGAGTTGGTCGGCGAGTCATGCGGAAGTGTGGCGTGACGGGAGCGACTCACCGGAGGTTGGCCGGAGGGATGGAAGATGGTGGTGGTCAGGCGTGGTCGAGGGGTAATCAAATGAAATGCAGTGGGGAAAAGAGAGAGGGGAAGATGGGGAACGTATCTGGGTTGCTTTGGGAGAGAAGGAGGCAGCGGAGTGGATGGCTTGTAGCTGCCGTCGTCAGAGAAGAAGCACCCTGAGGGAGAGAGTGGCGACGAGGAATAGGTCGGGGAAACACGCGCTTGGTACGGCGCGACGCGGGAGGATGAGGCGAAGTAGACTCTACTGCTGGTATGGCAGCAGAGCGACGAGAAGGAGGGGAGGAGGTCACCGAAGCTTGCGGGTTCCTTGGATGGAGGGAGGAGAGAAGAAAATTTGGAGGAATCTCCGCTAAGACAAGTTTGAAATTGTGTGGCCGGGTGTGGGGGTTCTTTTATAGGTGCTGGACGAACTTTCTATTGTGTGGAGGGCGGCATTCCTCTCCGACGACTCGTCGAAGAAGGAAAGTAGGTGGATACCCAAATCCCTCGTGCGTTCGCACGAGAGATTGGGATCAAATCAGAGATCATGACAGGCCTCAGATGGAAGGGAATTCCTCAGAGAATCTCCCTTCCATTTCTGGGAGGGGATCTCTGAGGAATCAGAGAGTATTCCCTCTCTAATCCTCACCGGAGAAGGATTCTGCCGCAATAATGGTGGAAGGACTTGATTGCAAGGTTGGCGAGGAAGTTAGGGGGCTCTCTGAGATGATTTTCAAAAGTTAGGGACCAAAATGTGATTTGGGTGTACTAAATTGCAAAGTAGGTCAAGATGACCTCCCCTTAGGTCCAAATTTTGGTACAAACCTAATTTGGACCTAAGGAATCCAATGATGAAGTTGGATTTTATGTTTGACCACGTTTGGCTGGATATTTTGTATAAAAACCCAAATTAGTTCAATTGATGAGCTAGGACCCTATTCTAGGTCAAATTAGGTTCCAAAGGCCAATTTGAATGTTATAAACCATAGGGATATTTTTACATGATTTTTAGAAGGTTTACTTGATTTTTATCCTGACCGGAACCTTGTTAATTTAAGCGGGTCTGTTTTAGGGTTACCAAATGTCATTTAACTCCTGGATTGCACATGAATCCATTTCTGATTAACTCAACCCACTTTTTATCTTATTTAGACCATTTGACCTATGTGCTGTCTCTGAGAAATCTTGTTTATGTACTGCAATGGTAAAATTACAGTTTTAACCTTTATCTCATGTTTTCTTTCCAGAATACTTATTCCTTGATTTAGGCCTTCTACTAGGTTATGTAGGAGCTTTTATTCTCTTTATTGGGTCAAAATGAGCCAGTTATGGCTGATGATGAGGCTCTCATCATACCCCCATGGCTAGCTTTTGCTAGTCCCTTAGCAAAATTTTAAGGTTTTAAGTTCCATTCTAGACCCTGAGTGTCTATCAACAATCATGATAAGTGCTTCTCCTTTTCTTTTATGATTAGGTAGGAATGCCGACAATAGGCCTAGAGGTACTCAAGTACCAACCAAAATCCAGATCTGACCTGCTTTAGCCTCAGTCCTCCGCAAAGGTTTCTAAGGCCCACAGAAACTAACTTAGGGTTTGTTGGACTTCGCAGTTAAAGCACCCGAGCTTGAGATATTTTTAGCCTAAGTTCAGTTTGCAGTGCGTTTTTGTAAGAGAGAGATAGAAGATTTATTTGTTTGGAGAGATTTTCTCTCTTTTCTTTTTATTTCTAGCTTCAGATTAGCTTCTCAACACGGTCTGTATCGGATTCCTCATACCCATCATCAACCCTCAAGGGTCCCAGGCTTTCGAGATTTCGAGATAATCCCGCCCATGGCAACCCCCAGAACCCTGGCTTTCGAGATTTTGAGATAATCCCACCCATGGTGTTCCGTGGTCGAATTCAGACCCTGGCGATCGAAATTTTGTGATAATGCCGTCCATGGTATCTGAACCAGCAGAGTGCTTACATGACCCCAGTAGGATATTTAAATACCCTAAGAGACAAGCACCGAGGAGATGATATGTTGTTACGCATCTTCGAGGGGAATTTCCCGCCTCTCCGTGCTGGGAACTCGTCCAAATCAACTTGTGTTGATTGGCCTCTCCTAATCTAGTGACTTTTTCAGAATATTAAATGCTTTTGCGTGATTTGGATGTTTATGCGCACTGAACCAGACTATGTGTGAATTTAGGGTGCTTAGGTTACCGAATCCCGCAAACCGGAGGTCAGTTAACGAGGCCAAATACTTCCTAAGCCTTAGACCTAATCTTAAGCTTCGTATTTTCCCCAACCTCTTGAGGATTATCCAGATTTTAGCGGATACGTGAATTTCTAAGCTAAAGATTCTAACCCAAGAGGCCTAAGATCAGCGTTCCCGCTAATCTCTTGTTATATCTCCTTAGCACTTTTTTCTTTTTCTTGATTTGGTCTAGAACTTCAGTTAACCCCTTAATCTTTTACTAATGACTATTTCTTTTCATTTTCATTTTGTGCTCCTTTTTGTCATTTTACTCTCTTCCTCCTCTCATTTGTATGACCCTGAATTGTTCCTCCCCTCCATCAAGTCTCTTTTTTTTTTAATGAAACCCTTTCTTGATATGAATTTTCTTGACATTTTGCACTTTCATACCCCCCCATGCCTAAGATTTGCAATTTCCCCATTGTAAATTAGGTGGGTTCAATTTCAACTTAGTTCATGCATTAGGTCAGGTGTGTGGTGAGTGAATGGGTCGAAGTGACTTGTTGTGAACAATTTCTAATCTCAGGTAGGGATACCTGAGGTAAAGTCGGCTGTTCTAATGGATGAACCCTAAAGTGCAATATGAATTCTGCATAGAGATGTCAGAAAAGGTTTCAGGTTTTTCAAAGAATGACGGGTTGCCTCCCGTTAAGCGCTGAGTTTTACACCATCGGCTGGGCGCAATGAGCTCAAAGGGAATGGAGGATAAAGGATGACTCAGCCAAATTTATATCGGTCATGTCAATAAACGGCTTGAGTCTCTGACTATTCACGACAAAGGGTTCAGAATCGTTGCTGAGTGGGCTGATTTCAATGGCTCCATTTCCAAAGATTTGTCGGACTAGGTAGGGTCCGACCCACTTAGATCTTAGCTTTCCTGGGAATAATTTGAGTCGAGCATCAAAGAGTAAAACCTTTTGACTAGGATGAAAGACCTTTCTAGAAATGTGTTTATCGTGAAAAACTTTAACCTGTTCTTTGTAAATTCGCGAGTTCTCATACACGTCGTGGCGTAATTCATCGATCTCGCTTATTTGAAGTCTTCTGTGGGTTCCAGCCTGAGAAAGATCTAGATTACAATTTCGTACTGCCCAATAGGCTTTATGCTCCAACTCGACAGGGAGGTGACATGCCTTCCCGTACACTAGTCTGAAGGGAGACATTCCTAATTGGGTCTTGTGAGCGGTCCTATAGGCCTATAATGCTTCCAGAAGCCGAGAAGACCAATCTTTTCTATCAGGTCGAACAGTAACGTGAAGGATCTTCTTGATCTCTCGGTTAGATAGCTCAGCTAGACCATTAGTTTGGGGGTGGTAAGGAGTAGAGATTCGGTGTGACACCCCATATTTGGTCATCAGTGACCTGAACTGAGCATTTGTGAAAAGGGTCCCTCTGTTGGAAATTATAGCACGTGGAATCCCGAACCTTGAGAAAATGTTTTGATGAAGGAATTTTATAACAACTTTATGATTGTTGGTTCGGGTCGGAATGGATTCTATCCACTTGGAAACATAGTCAACTGCGAGTAAGATGTGTTCGAAGCCATCCGGGATCGGGAAGGGTCCCATGAAATCAATCCCCCAAATATCAAAAATTTTGCATACCAAGATCGGCTGTAGAGGCATCATGTCTCGATGGTTCATGTTGCCCAGAGTCTGGCAATGGGAACATGCCTTACAGTGATCGTATGCATCCATGAAAATTGTGGGCCAGTAAAAGCCACACTGGAGGTCTTTTGATGCGATTTTATGTCCTGAGAAATGTCCACCGCATGCCTGGTCATGGTAAAATGAGAGTATGTCTTTGATTTCCACTTCCGCGATGCACCGTCGAATTATCTAATCAGCACCAATGTGGAATAGATACGGTTCTTCCCATAGGTAATACTTGGCATCAGAACACAATTTGTCCTTCTTGGCCTTCGGCCAATCAGATGGAATCTGATGTGATGCCAGGTAATTTACTAAATCTGCGAACCATGGAAGACTTGTACTGATAGTCAGGAGGTGCTCATCAGGAAAATGTTCTGTAATAGGTTCCGAAGGGTCAATTATTTCAAAAGGAAGGCGGGACAAGTGATCAGCTACCACATTTTGCTTTCCCGCCTTGTCGCGAATCTCAAGGTCAAATTCTTGCAATAGCAAGATCCGTCGGATTAATCGAGGTTTCGCATCCTTCTTTGCATGGAGATGCCTCACAGCTGTGTGATGCGAGTATATGATGACACTGGAACCCAGAAGGTATGATCTGAATTTTTCTAGGGAAAATACTACAGCTAGTAGCTCTTTCTCAGTAACCGTATAGTTACGCTGAGCCTCATCCAGTGTTTTGCTGGCGTAGTAAATGACCACAGGTTTCCCGCCAATTTTTTACCCCAAAATCGCTCCTATAGCAAAGTCAGATGCATCGCACATGATCTCAAAGGGTTGAGACCAATCAGCGGACTATAGGATCGGGGCTTGGGTGACTCGGTCACATAGGATCTCAAATGCTTGAGTGCATTCCTTGGAAATTTTGAAAGGCACATCCTTGGAGAGAAGATTTGTCAGGGGGCGTGCGATTTTGGAGAAATCAGGGATAAATCGATAGTAAAAACCGACGTGCCCCAAAAAAGATCGGATGTCCTTAATCGAGCTAGGTATCGGGAGCTTGGAAATCTAGTTAACCTTAGCTCGATCCACTTGGATGCCTTTCTCCGAGATTAAATGTCCCAAGACAATTCCCTCAGGCACCATGAAATGGCTCTTTTCCCAGGAAAGAACCAAATTCACATCGATGCACCGCCTGAGTATTTGGACCAAGTGTTGGAGGCAATCGCCAAATGATTCTCCAAAAACTGAAAAGTCATCCATGTAGACTTCCAGATAGTCACCTACCATATCTGAAAATATGGCAAGCATGCATAATTGAAATGTTGGAGGTGCATTGCAGAGACCGAATGGCATCCTTCGAAACACGTACGTCCCGAAGGGGTAGGTGAATGTAGTCTTTTCTTGGTCCTCTGGATGGATTGCCACCTGGTTGTAATCGGAGTACCCATCAAGAAAGCAGAAGAACCTATTTCCTGCTAGTTTCTCGAGGATCTGATCAATAAACGGTAGTGGGAAATGATCCTTCTTCGTGGAGGAATTGAGTCTTCTGTAATCAATGCAGACTCTCCACGAGTTAGCTATTCGGGTAGGAATGACTTCTCCGGCTTCAGTCATGATAATGGTAAGTCTTGCCTTTTTAGGCACCACTTGTATTGGACTCACCCAACGACTGTCGGAGATCGGGTAGATGATCCCTACATTTAACCACTTTATGATCTCCTTTTTCACGACCTCTTGTAGGTTAGGGTTTAGGTGTCTTTGCATTTCTCTTGAAGGTCGTGCGCCTTCTTCTGTGTAGATTCGATGTGCGCAGTATGAAGGGCTTATACTAGTCAAATCATCGAGAGTCTATCCAATGGCTCTACGATGTTGCTGGAGAACAGTAATCAAATGGAGTTCCTGGTCAGGTGTGAGTCGAGAGTTGATAATTACAGGAAACGTATGATTTGAATTCAAAAAGACGTACTTCAGATGTTCGGGAAGGGGCTTGAGTTCCATGACAGGATTGTCAGCAGTAGCGGGCGGTTCGGGGTTTGTATCAAGAGCAAGGGTAGGAGACATAGGTGTGTCTAGATCATGTTCGCACTCCTCTGTTAGCGGGTTTTGATTCTCTAGTGGTTGATCAGGGATAATCAGGTTGTCCTTTATATGCAATTCATCAACCACAGCCTTGATATCACATATTTCCTCTATAACCCCGCAATTAATCCCTTGTTGGGCCTTAAAAATGTCAATCTTCAGGTTTTGATTCCCAAATTTTAATTCTATCTGGCCCTCTTTGCAGTTTATGTTGGCCCTAGCAATGGCCAAAAAGGGTCTCCCTAATATGATTGGTGTGTCCCTTGGGTTCTTAGGTGCATCCATGTCTAGTACTATGAAGTCCACCGGGAAATAGAAATCTCATACCCTAACAATGACATCATCGAGTATTCCTCTAGGTGACTTGATGGATCGATCGGCTAACTGCAATGTCACCTCGGTGGGTTTAAGTTCAGATTCTTCAAGGTGGTCAAGGAGGGATGTAGGTATTAAATTTATGAAGGCACCTAGGTCTAGTAAGGCTCTATCAAATTGGGTTTCACCAATTTTACAGGAAATCAAGGGAGTTCCTAGGTCTTTAGCCTTGGGTGGTAGTTTGCTCAAGATGACAGAGCTGGCTTGCTCTAACAGTACGATTGGATTCCCATCCTTGATTCGCGGCTTATGTTTAGGTGTACATATGTCTTTCAAGAATCTTGCGTAAGCCGGTATGTGGCAAATTGCATCTATCAATGGGATGTTTATCTGAACCTGTTCAAAGAGCTTGACCAGATCCTCCTCGGGGGCCACGGGTTTGGTTATCCTTTTTCCTTTAGTCAAGGCCTCAGGAAATGGGATCCTAGTTGGTTCCTCTAGGATAGGTCTAGGTTTTTGATCTGGGACAGTGGTATCTTGGATAACTATCCTAGGGTCTTGGCTATTATCAGGCTTGGAGTGGTTCGGATAATGTGGGTCTTGGGTTATTTTACCACTACGTGTTGTTACAGAGTTTAATCCGACATTATGGTTTGGGTATGGTAGGAGGGGTGGCTGCTGCTGAAATCCTGCATAAGATGTCGAAGCTTCCATCCCGTCTGGCGATGGAGCAGCAGGGGCCTGATAAATCAAATGTGCATGGCCTGAATTTGGATTCATAACGCGCCTCTAGGTCGGCACGTTATTTGGGTTGGGCAGAGGTTGCGAAGGAAGGGTGCCAGGTTAGCGAGAATTTGCCATCTGGGCCAGTTGGTTGCGAACCTCTGTGATCTCATCCTTATGCTGTTTTTGCATTGCCACATTCATCTTTTGAATGTCAGCCAGTGCTTGAAGGATAAGAGTCAGTTGATCCTGGTTTTGCCCCGATTGGTAGGTGGGATTGGGCTGAGGCTGAGGCGGCTGATATTGACGAGGGGCTTGTGGACGAGGTTGATATGGTGGTCTTTGAGAATTTCCCACCCACTGAAAGTCAGGATGATTTCGCCATCCAGAGTTGTAGGTATTGGAGAATGGGTCATTCTGGATGGCGTTGAGGTCCTCGCAATTTTGAGGATCCTCAGGAAAGTCAGAATACGTGGGTTCAGAGTTCCCCCAACTTAAGTAGAATGGATCGGAGGTCACTCTAGTCCGAGAGGCAGACGGGGGTGGATATGGGTCCATCCCCTTGGCAGATTGGTGATAGATGTTTTGTACAGTTTCCCTTGCCAGAGGTGGTCGTGCAAAAGTGTTTTGCGCAGAGGTGGCTTGCTGCAAATGCTGAGTTAGCTCGTCCACCTTCTTTTCTATGATAGAAACCTTGTCCAACCAACTGGCCATCAGTTCCAAGTCGACGGAAGTGGACAGGTCCTGCATCTCATGTGTCCCTCTCAGATTCGTCGATGCGCGGGCATTCATCTTGTCGAATAAGCCCATGGAGTCATTATTTATGGAGTTCTCGCACATGTTTTCGAGAATCTCCAACACCGTGTCCTCATGTTGACCCATGATGTTTCCTCCGCACGTTGCATTGACGAATAAACGAATGTCTTCACGGAGTCCCTGGTAAAAAGACTGGACTTGTTCCCACTTAGGAACTTTGTGATGGGGGCACTTTCGCATGAGATCTAAGAATCGATCCCATGCTTCATGAAGGGGTTCTCCCGGTTGTTGAGTAAAATGAGCGATCTGGTGGCGCAAGGCATTCGTCCGGCCAATGGGGAAGAATTTTTTCAAAAGTTCGGACTAAAGTTCCTCCCATGTGTTGATCAGACGGGTCTAAGTTTGATACCAATGTGCGACCTTGTCCAAGAGGGAGAACGAAAACATTTTCATGAGTAGGATATCCCAGTTTTGTAGATCTGACCCAAAGGTCTGGGCCAGATGCTTGAGTTGTTTAATGTGTTGGAATGTATCCTCAGAGTTAAGCCCATGAAACTTCGGTATGGCATGAATCATATTGAGCTTCAGTTCAAAATCAGGTCCTCCAATCGGGATTTGTACTCGAGGTTCGATCGCCACCGCAGCGGGATTATAGTGATCTCGCATCATAAGTCCCTGTGGTGGGTTTACAAAGTTCTGAAAGAGATCATTAAGGCATTGAAGTCGGTGTTCAAGGTTATTCTCCTCTTCAATGGGTTGTGCAATGATGGGAGAAGAAGGAGAACCAGGGTCTGAATCAGATGAAAGATTTATGTGGTGGGGTTGCTGCACAAACAAGGGTGTCGAGGCTTGGCCTCGACGAGAGTGAATTTCTAAAGGAGGTCTTAAGGGTGGTCTTAAGGACCTCCTACCGAACATGCACCGAAGGATGTGATGAGATTAGAAGGTGCTGGACCCAATCAAGACACCCAAAAATTGTTGGGTGACTATAGAGGTTCGGGGTGGATGGACCCCTGGATCAGAAGATCGTCCACCTGAGAATTACCTGGGTAGCTAGAGAGGGAGAGTCCTGCAAAGACCCCTACACGGTAGAGCATCCCCATGAGTTACAGGGTTTCCCCCACTCGACCTCTCTTGTCACTGCGGTTCCAGGTAGATCAGAATGGGGACCTTGACCTCTTAAGTCTACCTTTTTTACTTTAAGATCAAGGTGCTTAATGTTCCACTTGAGCTTTTAAGTATTTTGAGTGAAAAAGTGACCTAATTTTAAGGTTGGTTGACCCAAGGGATCAACTTCACCTCTTGCTCCTTTGAGAGCTTTTAGGTCCTTTCCTTTAAGGTTCAAATGGATTAACAGCCCGATTTGCTTAGGGTTCCTCTTGTATAGATCTTTTCAAATGAGGTTTAGGCACACCTCTTTTTGGAAAAATTTGTTTCTTTGTTTAAGATAAGACGTGTCTCTAAAAACCCTTGCTTTTTAATCCTTAAATTGGCTCTAGTGGGCCTAATTTAGTTGCCTCAGAATTTAGTACCTAGGGCTTAATCAAGAAAGTTTTTGCCCTAGTTACCTTAGTTGGATGAACAGATAAAAATGTGTTGAAATGAAAATCAGGCAACTTGATGAGTTACTAAATATGAAACAGGTAGCCCTAAGTTGATTGTTCTCTTTTTTTCCTTTCAGATTTTGAGGGAGTTAAGAGAGAGGGCTTATGGAAATTACCTATTCCTTGGAGTGTCTGTTGTGCAGCTGCTCTTCTTTCCTTTTTGCTTTCCCTGTAATAAGCACAACAAAAGAGAGGAGTTAGGTCAAATATTGGATAAAAAAGTTGTAATCAAAAGCTTTAAAAGTGCCCGTTGCTCCCTGGCAGCGGTGCCAAAATGTTAATCGTGCTTAATCGGGTTTTTAAAGGATAACACGTTGTAATATAGTCGAAAAAGCATTCAAAACAAATAAAGAATTTTTTTTCTCGAAAACCGGAGTATCCGAGGTCGAACACAGGGAGCAATCTCAATACTTTTGAAAACTAGAGAATACAACTTTTAAATAAAAGACAATTGATTTACAGAGAGAAAAAAAAAGAATTGCTAAGAAAGAACAGGATTGGACGTCTGATTTCTGTATCAGACGTCTTAAATGTAAGGCTTCTTGCTGTTCTTCTTCTTCTTCTTGCATATGCCGATCTTCTTTTTCTTCTTCTGCCTTGCTTCTCTCTTGGTCTTCTTCGTCTTCTTCTTTGGATTCTCTTCTTCCTTCTCTTTTCTTCTGCGAAGTCTTTTTCTTCCTTGGTCATCTGCCATGCCTTTTTTTCTTCTTTCTTTTTTCTACCTTGCTCAGTCTCTTCCTCAGAGTTTCTTCTTCTTCTGCTCCTTCCCTTCTTCTTCTCTTCTTCTTCCTACGGCTGAGCTTCTTCTCTTCAGTGCTCGGCCTGCCTGCACACAAGACAGAAAAACCTACCCCCTTCCTTCTACCCGCACGTATCTTTCTCTCTCCAAATCGCTCACAGGAAGCTCTCCCAGAGCCGTTGGTTAACGGGTCAGGTTGCGTACCCAGGACCAGGCGTACCGGCATGTATGGTACGCGAGGTGTGCGTAGGTGGTGTCGGGTCGGGTCCGCCCGATCCACGTGGTGAAACCGCGGACGGGGCGGGTGAAGGGCGAGGGATCTCACCCCAAGTGCTTTCGGAGGTGAAGAGAGAATATGACAAAATCAATTTAAACCGCACCTGCACCTTGTAGGTTACCGATGTGGGACTATTAGTCTCGGCCTTCTCTAGCACGTGCCCACAGAACTCTTATTCTTCAATTGCCAAAGCTACGGACTTCGTTGCATTTCTCGCTGGACCAGGTATCTTTGCACTACCTCCCCGAGTGAGCTGCACCTGAAGCCTAGCCATCCTGAAGCCTGGAGCGAGCTTGGAGCTTCTTCGAGTCACCGTCAATGGCGGCAAGAGCTTGAGAACTGTTAGACACAAATACGGCCTATCGGCCTAATCAGATCACCGGGGGGCCTTCGTCGTGGCACGGCGAAGGTGGTGCAAGGTGCAGCAGGTCGTGGGGCGGCCTAGGCGTGCGTGCCTAGGTCGTCCTGTGATCAGAGATGTGGGTGTGTTCGGGGGAGCATTGAGTGGGTGTAGAGCGGCAGTGGGTGGGCGGAGGGTGTTCAGCGTGATGAGGCGGAGCCTCTGAGTTGGTCGGAGAGTCGTGCGGAAGTGTGGAGAGACGGGAGCGACTCACCGGAGGTTGGCCGGAGGGATGGAAGATGGCGGTGGTCAGGTGTGGTCGAGGGGTAATCAAATGAAATGCAGTGGGGAAAAGAGAGAGGGGAAGATGGGGAACGTATCTAGGTTGCTTTGGGAGAGAAGGAGGCAGCAGAGTGGACAGCTCATAGCTACCGTCGTCGGATAAGAAGCATGCTGAGGGAGAGAGCGACGACGAGGAAGAGGTCGGGGAAACGCACGCTTGGTACGGCGCGACGCGGGAGGATGAGGCGAAGTAGACTCTGCTGCTGGTATGGCAGCAGAGCGACGAGAAGGAGGGGAGGAGGTCACCGGAGCTTGCGGGTTCCTTGGTAGGAGGGAGGAGAGAAGAAAATTTGGAGGAATCTCCGCCAAGACAAGTTTGAAATTGAGCAGCCGGGTTTAGGGGTTCTTTTATAGGTGCTGGCCGAACTTTCTAGTGCGTGGAGGGTGTCATTCGTCTCCGACGGTTCGCCGGAGAAGGAAAGTAGGTGGATACCCAAATCTCTCGTGCGTTCGTACGAGAGATTGGGATCAAATCAGAGATCATGACAGGCCTCAGATGGAAGGGAATTCCTCAAAGAATCTCCCTTCCATTTCTGGGAGGGGATCTCTGAGGAATCAGAGAGTATTCCCTCTCTAATCCTCGTTGGAGAAGGATTCCGCCCCAATAATGGTGGAAGGACCTGATTGCAAGGTTGGCGAGGAAGTTAGGGGGCTCTCTGGGATGATTTTCAAAAGTTAGGGACCAAAATGTGATTTGGGTGTACTAAATTGCAAAGTAGGTCAAGATGACCTCCCCTTAGGTCTAAATTTTGGTACGAACCTAATTTGGACCTAAAGAATCCAATGATGAAGTTGGATTTTATGTTTTACCACGTTTGACTGGACATTTTGCGTAACAACCTAAATTAGGTCAATTGATGTGCTAGGACCCTATTCTTGGTCAAACTAGGTTCCAAAGGCCAATTTGAATGTTATAAACCCTAGGGGATATTTTTCCATGATTTTTAGAAGGCTTACTTGATTTTTATCCTGATCGAAACCTTGTTAATTTAAGCGGGTCTGTTTTAGGGTTACCAAATGTCATTTAATTCCTGGATTGCACATGAACCCATTTTTGATTAACTCAACCCACTTTTTATCTTATTTAGACCATGTGACCTATGATCTATCTCTGAGAAATCCTATTTATGTACTGCAATGGTAAAATTGCAGTTTTAACCTTTATCTCATGTTTTCTTCCCAGAATACTTATTCCTTGATTTAGGCCTTCTACTTGGTTATGTAGGAGCTTTTATTCTCTTTATTGGGTCAAAATGGGCTAGTTATGGCTCATGATGAGGCTCTCATCACTGGCCAACACCGTTCATTAGCAACAATAGGCACCCCATCATCTCGCACCACAGCCATTGGATCAAGATCCAACGACTGAGGTTCCTCTGCACCCACAGCCCCCACGCCATCTTTTCAACACTTCGAGTAGCATGGCACAAAGGTGGAGGTTCTGGCTTCGAGGGGAGGGGCTTGGGTTTAAATCCCCGTAGCCCCCCAATTTGCAATTGAGGTGCAGTGTAGCAGCAGTAACGGCAGCGCATGCATTATGTGCACGGGCATATAGAGTAGCAATGCATGTGCACGGCATACGCACGCGACATACCATGCAGGGCACGTGGGCTAGCACGAGCGTTGAAGGCTCCGGGTGCAAGGGCGGTGGCTTTGGCGACGTATGCAGCAAATCTTCAGCGATGCTTTTAATGTCACTGTTGACTGTAGGATGAATTTTAGCCCTTTTCACCACTACAAAAAGGGACCTACCCCCTCATTTGCACCCATCTTCTACCTAAGCAATTCCATTACTCCATAGAGCCCCCAAGCAAGGTTATGAAGACACCGAGCCACCGACAGAAATCCCTCCATTGCCGTGGCTGTCTGAATGCCATCCACCGCCTTACATTTAGCTTTAATTCTTTAATAGTTGTAGTTATTCCTTTTATTAAAGCATTCATCTATATTTGGTTGAACATGACATTTGATAATCAATTGAATATGTTTTTGATATCTTGTCTTTGCAACGAGTTATTGTGATTCTCTAACCATATCTCCCCCTCTCTCTCTTTCTCTTTCTCTCTCTCTCCCTATCTCTCTTTCTTTCTCTGTTCATTTTGAAAGCGAACAAATTGACATATTTTTGTGACACGAAAGCAATTAGCAAATTCAATACTTTGGCTCCCTATGTTCGACACTCGGACTCACGTCCAATTCTTCTATTTAAAATTGACGTTGTAAAACGTGCTACAATGAATGATTTTATGCAAATTGTTCGTCGATGTTAGTTTCCAGCACCGTTGCTGGAGAGGCAACATATATTTTACTCACTTTCAATTTCTTGGAAATTAATTGTATTCGTGTGATCTAACTTGCTCTTCTATCTCTTTTTGTGGTTGCAGGAAACGTGTGCAGTGGCAACGAGAGGAGAACGAATCAGGTTGGGTAGGAAGCAAAAGAAGAAGACCGCCATCAATTCGAAGGTTCGATCTTGTCTTCCAACGATCTAAAGGTAACTCATCATCCTGGGACTTTATAAAAAATGGTGGTGTTATAAAAGAAAACCTCTCTTTTGTTTGTCGAAGAAAACACCACCATTAAATCTTCAACCCGTTAACTCTACAAAATCATTTTCTCGATTTAGGTTGAGGACATGATTAAAGGACTCTTAGCATGTCTAAAAATTTTTAAAAAACTCTAAGAGGTGCTCCTTCCAATAAGTGAACTCCACCTCAAATTTCATACCCAAACTCTTTGTGGTTTCGCCATGAGAAATTTGATACTGAAATTGCACAAGGTTGTCCTGAGTTCTGGAGATCTATAGGTTGTTCTTGCTTCTGTGAACTCCACAAAGCTTGGATTTGTGATAGATTAATATTTCTGGAAAGCTCTTGAAATTCTCTACACTTCATCTGCGGACCATTTTTGCATTTGAAATTGATTAGTGCCTATTCTGATCAAAATCTTAAACTTGCACACTGATCTAGAAGTTCTGGACAGATTGACCCCCTCTTGAAAAAATATGAATTTGAGTGGTCTATCATCCCCAAAAAAAATTGAAATTAATTTTTTTGAAAAGCACATTTGATTTCAGTTAGGATAGGGTTATTGCTTATTTTGATTGGACACTTTTTGATAGAATCTTAAAGAAAGATTCATTGAGGAGAAGCTGCACACCCTAGGATCTTCCACACTAGGAAGCTTTTAAATTTATAGTCACACAAAAGGCCTTAAAGAAAATCAATCTTCACCAACCATATGACTATACATTTCTGCCTTGTTTGAATGCATAAACAAGTGAAATTTTAAAATCCATTAAAGCAAGATTCAAATTTTAAAATTCATACATCTTAATCTTGCTTACTAAAGAACACTGACATTGGGTCCTTGCACCTAATTGTGCACATGTCTTAAACTAAAACTTTTAAGGGCATTAACCCCCCTAACGCCCTTCACTTAACCGTTGAGCACAAGCACTAACCTGGCACTAAAAATTAAGTAGACGCTGGCCCTAGTGATGGGAACCTCATCATGAGCCCTAACTAGCTCATTTTTACCTAAAAAAGTAAACAGAAGCTCCTACATAACCTAAAGGAAGGCCTGATTCAAGTAATTAAAGTTCTGAGAAGAAAATATGAAACAAAGATTAAAACTATAATTTTACCATTGCAGTACATAAATGGGATTTCTCAGAGACTAAACAAAGGTCAAATGGTCTGAAAAAGATAAAAAGTGGGCTGGTTCAGTCAGAAATGGGTTCATGTAAAGTCTAGGAATTAAATGACATCTTGTAACCCTAAAATAGACCTGCTTAATTCAACAAGGTTATGGTTGAGACAAAAATCAACTAAACCCTCTAAAATTAATGGAAAAATATCCCCTAGGATTTAAAACATTCAATTTGGCCTTTGGAATCTATTTTGACCTAGATAGGTGTCCTAGCTTAGTAGTTGACCTAATTTGGGCTTTTGTGCAAATATCTAGTCAAACATGGTCAAACCTAAAATCCAACTTCACCATTGGATTCCTTAGGTCCAAATTAGGTTTGTACCAAAATTTGGGCCTAAGGGAAGGTCACCATGACCTACTTTGCAAAATAGTCCACCCAATTACATTCTGACCCCTATCTTTTGAAAATCCATGCACAGACCCCCTAACTTCCTTTCCACCCTTACATTCAGGTCCCTCCGCCATTACAGTGGAGGAATCCCACTTTGACTAGGATTTGAGGAGGATATCTCCCCGAATCCTCAGAGATCTCCCAGATTTGGAAGGGAGATTCTCTAAGGATTTCTCCATCGTCTGAACAGGATCTCCAAATCAGATTTACACCAAATATCTCGTGCGAATGCTCGAGATATTTGGGTGTCTTGCACACCTTCCATCTCTAGGGAGATCTTTGCGCTTGGAGGCTTGCCTTCCAAGAACAAAGGTCTCAGCTAGTAGCTGTAAAAGGACCTTCGGTCCTTGGCGCATCTTTTAAGCTTGAATTGGCCTGTGAATTCCCCAAAATTTCCTCCTTCCGCATCTCCGGCCTACTGTCCGCAAGCTTCGGTGATCTCTCCTCCCTCCTCTCGTTGTTCTACCACCATACCAGTGGTAGAGTTATCTTCGTCTCGTCCTTCCGCATTGCACCATACCAGTGCATGCCTCTCCGACCTTGTCCCTGTCGTCGTCATCCCTACCTCAAGGCCTTCTTCCCCAATGACGGCACATACGCGTCGCTTGTCTCCTTTGCCTCCCCTTCGTCCAACTACCCTCAGTAAGGTTCTCTCCTTCCACTCTCTATTTTCCCCCACTTAATTTCAGAAAACACCCCTTGACAAGCCACTATCCACCTTCGACTCCCTCATCTTCGGCCGACCACCAGCGAGGCGAATCCGTCACTCCCCCACTCCACATGCCTCGCCACTGACCTCATCACCTTTGCCATCACTCGCTGATCATCCTCCGTCCCTTCACAACTGCCATGCACATCCTACACTTCCACTGAACACATGCATCTTCACAGTAACAGTTCGACCTAGGCACACACGGCTAGGCCGTTCTGCACCATGCCAACCCCTGGTCGCCTTCGCTGTGACACGACGAAGCTTCCCATGTTGTTTGACAGGGCCGTGAGGCTAAGTGTGTGTCTCAGGTTCACACCTCCTCCGCCATTAGCGATGACGCGAAGGAGCTTGTGAGGTTGGTCCAGGCTTCAGCGCTCTAGGCTCCCAGGTTCAGAAGACGAGGGTTGGTCTTGTGCACGCACACCCCCAGGTGATTAGTGCAACGAAGCTCCCAGCTGCTCCAATTGTGCGGACTTTCCTCCTGTGGGCACAAGCAGAAACGGGTGGGACTTTTAGTCCCACCTCCCACCTCGTGAACTCAAGAGTGAGGTGAGTAGTATTTGTTGTTTTTTTGTTTTTAGCTTATCGCCTCCAAACAACACAATGTGAGGTCCCTCGCCCATACTCACGCCTTGTCCGCAACCCCTACCCCTGTGGACCTAGCACCCGACCCGTTTACCAGGCACTCCTCGTGCACTATAGCATGCCGGTGCGCTTGGAACCCGGCAAGTGAAACCCGACCTAATTACCTGGCTCTGGGAGAGCGCACTAAGAGAGAAACAAAGAGAGAGCAATGTGGGGTGGGGTAGGGGTAGGTTTTTCTCCATTGTGCTATGTAGGAAAGAAGGAAGAATCTGAAGGCAGGACTTGAAGGAAGCCAAGAAGGAAGAAGAAGAGTGGTTGAAGAAGAAAACTCAGGGCAGAGGTTGAAGAAAAGAAGAGAAGACAAGAGTAGCTAAGGAAGGAAGGAGAAGGAAGGACTTAGCCACAGAAGAAGACTGCAGAGCAAGAAGAAAGAAGAAGAAGAAGATAGGGAAGCCAAAGTTAAGGAAAAGCCAAGTGCAGAAGGAGAAGAGGCAAAAGCCAAAGGAAAGAGGCGGCACTATAGCAGAGGAAAGGAAAGCCAAAGAACAAAAGAAGAAAGAATGCAGAAGAAGAGTGGCCACAGAGAAAGAGAGAGAAGAGAGAAAATTAGCAGTCAAAGTTAGAAGGAAAAGAATAAGCCTTACATTGTAGCAGCAACAACTTAAGACATCTGATTTTACATTAGACGTCCATTTTTTTGAGCTTATCTATACAATGACCTCATTTTTTACTTCATAATTTTGATTGGATTGGTCATTGCCTCTTATTAGATTGTGAGTTGTGATCTTAGTTTTTAAATACCAATTCGCTTCCTGTGTTCGACCTTAGATACCTTTGTTTTTTAGTAATAAATTTTTATTTTTTTCGTGGTGATTTCATTTATACTTCAACGAACATCTTTTAAAATCACGATCTCGCCCCGTTAACATTTTGGCACCGTTGCTGGGGAGCAACGAGCATTTTAGAAACTTTGATCACAACCTCTGACTTAATACTAACTTAATCTCTCTCTTTTGCTGTGTTTGTCTTAGGGGAAGGAAAGGAAAGAAAAGTAGCTGCACAACAACCACACCAAGGAACAAGTAAACTTTTGTTAGCCCTTTCTCTTAATCCCCTCAAAGTCTAAAAAGGAAAAAACAATGAAAATTCAATCTAGGGCTACCTGCTTCCATATTTAGTAATTCACCAAAGTTGCCTGATTTTCATTTCAACACATTTTGAATTGCATATCCAATTAAGGTAAGTAGGGCTAAAACCTTCTTGATTGAGCCCTAGATACCATTTTTAAGGCAACTAAAGTGGACCAAGTAGAGCCAACCTAATGATTGCGAAGCTAGGGTTTTTAGAGACACATCTTCTCTTAAGCAAAGAAGCAAAAATTTCAAAAAGATGTGTGCCTAAGCCTTGTTTGAAAAGATCAATCAAAGAGAATCTCTAAGCAAATCAAGCTCTTGATCCATTTGAACCCTAAAAGAAAGACCTAAAAGCTCTCAAAAGAACAAAGAGGTGAAGTTGATCCTTTGGGTCAACCAACCTTAAAATTAGGTCACTTTTTGCACTCAAAAGATCTAAAATTCAAGTGGAACCCTAAGCACCTTGATCTTAATTAAAAAAGGTAGACTTAAAAGGTCAAGGTCCCCATTCTGGTCTACGTAGAATCTCAGTGACAAGAGAGTTCAGGTTGGGGAAACCCTGTAACTCATGGGGATGCTCTACCCTCTAGGGGTCTTTGCGAGACTCTCCCTCTTTGGCTGCCCAGGTATTTTTCAAGTGGACGACCTTTCTAACTAAGGGGTATCATTCGCCCCGAACCTCTATAGTCACCCAATAATTTTTGAGTGTCTTGATTGGGTCTAGCACATTCTGATCTCATCAAATCCTTCGGTGCATGTTCGGTAGGAGGTCCTTAAGACCTCCTTTACAAATTCACTCCTGCTGAGGCCAAGCCTCGACGTCCTTGTTTGTGCAGCAACCCCACCACATAGATCTTTCCTCTGATTTAGAACCAAGTTCTCCTTCTTCTTCCATCATGGCACAACCCATTGAAGAAGAAAACAACCTTGAGCACCAGCTTCAGTGCCTAAATTATCTCTTCCAAAACTTTGTAAACACACCGTAGCGTCCTATGATGCGAGATCACTATAATTTTGCTGCAGTGGCAATCGAGCCTCGAGTTCGAATCTCGACTGGAGGTCCTGATTCTGAACTCAAGCCCAATACGATTCATGCCATACCAAAATTCCATGGGCTTAACCCTGAGGATCCATTCCAGCACATTAAGCAACTCAAATATCTAGCCCAGACCTTCAGGTCAGATACACAAAACCAGGATATTCTACTCATGAAGATGCTTTCTTTCTCCCTCATGGACAAGGTTGCTCATTGGTATCAAACTCAGACTCGTCCGATCAACACATGGGATGAACTTCAGTCCAAATTTTTGAAGATGTTTTTCCTCGTTGGCCGGACAAATGCCTTGCGCCACCAGATCACTCATTTCACACAACAATCAGGTGATCCTCTTCATGAGGCATGGGATCGATTCTTAGATCTCATGCGAAAGTGCCCCCATCACGAAGTTCCCAAATGGGAACAAGTCCAATCCTTTTACCATGGGCTCCGTGAAGACATTCGAAGATTCGTTAATGCAACCTACGAAGGAAACATCATGGGTCAACATGAGGACACGCTGTGGGAGATTCTTGAAAATATGTGTGAGAACTCCATCAATAATGACTCCATGGGCTTATTCGACCGGACTAATGCCCGTGCATCGATGAATCTTTGGGCAGCACATGAGATGCAGTACCTGTCCACATCCGTCAACTTGTAATTGATGGCCAATCGGTTGGACAAGGTCTTTATCACAGAGAAGAAGGTGGACGAGTTGACTCGACATTTGCAGCGAGCCACCTCTACTCAGAACTCTTTTGCATGGCCACCTCTTGCGAGGGAAACTGTGCAAAATATCTATCACCAATCTTCTCAAGGGATGGACTCGTACCTACCCCCATCTGACTCTTGGACCGGAGGGACCTCCGATCCACACTATTCTAGTTGGGGGAACTCTGACCCTCGTATTCTGACTTTCCTGAGACTCCTCAGACCTGTGAGGACCTCAATGACATCCAAAATAACCCATTCTCCAATACCTACAACCCTGGATGGCGAAATCATCCAAACTTCTAGTGGACAGGAAATTCTCAGACTCAAAGACCACCTAATCAACCCCGTCCAAAAGCTCCTCGTTTGTATCAGTCACCCCAACCTCGGCCCAACCCCACCTATCAATCTGGGCCAAACCAAGATCAAATGACTCTTATCCTTCAAGCACTGGCTGACATTCAAAAGATGAATGCGACAATGGAGAAACAGCACAAGGATGAGATCATAGAGGTTCGCAATCAACTTGCCCAGATGGTGAATTCCCGCCAACCTTACACCCTTCCTTTGCAACCTCTGCCAAACCTAAATAACGTGCCGACCCAGAGGCGTGTTATGAACCAAAATCCAGGCCACACACATATGATTTATCAGGCCCCTTCGGTTCCATCACCCGACGGGATGGAAGCTTCGACATCTTATGTGGGATTTCAGCAGCAGGCACCCATCTTACCAAAACTAGGTAGGATTAAACTCGGTAACAACTCGTAGTGGTAAAGCAACCCAAGACCCACATTATCCAAACCACTCCAAGCTTGGTAGCAATCCAAGCCCTAGGATAGTTGATGAGAACCTCATCATGAACCCTAACTAGCACAATCTAACATAAATATGCAAGAAAAAGCTCCTACATAACTCAAAGAAAGGCTTAACTCAGATAATTCTGAGTTTAAGAAGAAAACAAGTCATAAAGGGTAAAAATGCAATTTCACCAACACAATCTGCAAACAGGGTAACTCAGGGTCCAAACATAGGTCAAACTAACCTAATAAGAAGGAAAGTGGGAAGATCTGATCCAACAAGGGCTACAGCAACTCCAAGGAATTAAATGACATTCTGTAACCCTAAAATAAATCAACTTCAATTCACGAGATTCGAGGTAGGGTAAAAATTGAGTAAACTCTCTAAAATTCATAGAAAAATAATCTCTAGGGTTTAGAACCTTCAATTTGGCCTTAGAAACCCATTTTAACCTACATTGAGAACCATGCCCAATTAATGATTTAATTTGGGTTCTTACATAAATTGGCCGGTCAAACAAGGTCTGACCTAGAAATAAAATTCACCATTAAAATCCTTAGGTCCAATTTAGTCATGCATAAAAGCTTGAGCCTGAGAAGAGACCTTCTTGATCGACTTTGCAATTTGGTCCTCATCTATTACTTTTTGACCCTCAACTTTCGAAACCCTTACATTTTGGCTTCTAGTTTCCTCATCATTCTTTGCATTTAGGTCCCTCTTGCAAGTCTCTACGTAGCGCCATGCTCCGGCAACTTTGCGCGGAGCATGGCGCCACGCAGGGTGAGGGGGATGTCCTGCAAATTGAGCTCGGTGTTCCTTGCGACGTCTGCTGTCGCAGGGACACCGCCATGCCACCTGGCGACGCCCACACCTTCCGTGCGAATGCGCGGAAGGTATGGGTCACACCTCCAGTCATTCTCCGGCGAGGGAGGCACGTCGCCTCCCTACGTCCACCCCTCCTCCACCGCCTTTATAAAGACCGGCGTCGCCAACCTGTTCGGGCAACTTGGTCTTGACGGAGAAAACCCCAACCCTTCCTCTCTCCCCACTCCGACAGGAACCCACCAGCTCCGGCGGCTGCTCCTCCTCCTTCTCGTCGCTCTGCTACATTACCAGCAGCAGAGCCACGTTCGCCTGATCTTCCCGCGTTGTGTTGTACCCAGCGCGTGCCGTCCTGCTCTCTTCCTCGCCGTCGCTTCCCCCCTTCTGGGTGTTTCTTCTCTGGCGACAATTGGTACCACTGCCACCCTGCTCCAGCCCCCTTCGTCCCTATAGGTAAGTAACAGTTATTTCCCTTCCTCCCCTCTTTCTTTTCCCCAACTTATTCTATTCGATTACCCTGCGACCACGCATGACCGCCCTCATCTTCCCCACCTCCAGCCACTCTCCGATGAGTCGTCCCCGTCATCCCACAACCCCATCCAGCTTGCCAACTGTCCCAAAAGCTCCACCTCACCTCACCCAACACCCCCTACCCCTCCACTGCCACTCCACACCTCCACAACACTCCCTAGATTAAACCCATTTTTTCGGTTGCAGTCCGACCTAGGGCTGCCACCAGACACCGCCCGGCGACCTACTGCACCCCGCACTACCTTCACCATGCCACGGCGAAGGTTTCCCAGAGGTCTGATTAGGCCGAGAGGCCCTGTTTGTGTTAGGTAGATCTTCAGCCCCGGCCGCCATTGGAGACAAGGCGAGGAGCTTCCAAGCGAGCTCCAAGCCCTGAAGCAGCAGG
Organism: Thalassia testudinum; assembly: GCA_037157565.1. Lineage (NCBI taxonomy): Eukaryota > Viridiplantae > Streptophyta > Magnoliopsida > Alismatales > Hydrocharitaceae > Thalassia > Thalassia testudinum. The sequence goes on along the minus strand of JAZHRO010000056.1, from coordinate 83,918,636 downwards.
ACTCCAGCTAAGGTGAATTGGAGGGACCCAGGCGAAGGCAGGCAGCTGGCACACGATGGGAAGCGAGGACGCAGCTGCTGAGGCAAGGGTGCGTTCTTCCTGCGGGCACGCACAAGAAGGGACGAAGTTTAGTCCCACATTGTAAGATTTCGAAGCGCTGCACCCATTTAAATTGATTTTGTGTTTTTACTTAAGCGCCTCAGAACACGGGGTGAGGTCCCCTCGCCCACTTGCCCGCCTCATCTGCGACCCACGCCACGCGGACCTGGTTGACCCGTTTACCCTGCACTCCTCACGCACCACCCACGTCGGTGCGCCTGGTCACGGGTACGCTACCCGACCCGATAACCCGGCTCTGGGAGAGCTTCCTTTGAGTAGTTTACAGAGAGAGAGAGAGATGTGCGGGTAAAGGGAAGGGCTAGGTTTTGCTGTGCCTTGTGTAGGGACAGGGCGCGAAGGAAGAAGAAACTCTGAAGAGGCCTTGCAGCTGAGCAAGGTAGAAGACTAAGGAAGAGGAAGTGGGAAGAAGAAGAAGAAAAGGAAGAAGAAGCAGTAAAGGAAGAAAGGAGAGCACTGTAGCAGACCGCCGTTTAAGTCGTCTGACTGTGATATCAGACGATGGATGAAGCTTTAGAGGAGACAAAGCAGAGAAGAAGAAAAAGAAAAGAAAAGGCCCCGCAGCTGAAGAGAAAGAAAAGAAAAGAAGGAAGAGAGAAGATAAAGACAAGAGAAAGAAGAAGAACTGAAGAAGGAAAGAAATAGAAGACAAGCAGAAGAAGAAGAGGAACTGAAGGCAATCAGAGCCAAGGAAGAAGACCTGTAAAGATAAAGGAAAGAGAAAGAAGAGAAGAAGAAAAAGCCAAACGACAGAAATCTATTTCTCCCTCTCTCTCTCTTATTTTTGTAATAAAGAAACATTGTACTTCTAGAATTCCAGTAGCTCCCTGAGTTCGACCTCGAGAAACTATTTTCGAGTAAAATTTTAATGGTAACGACAACCGTAGCTGTCCTATACCACAACGACATTACTGTAATAAGCATTAAAACAAACAAAGACTTGCTGCGGTGGAAAGTCGCCACCATTCTCTTGGCGCCGTTGACGGGGAGCAACGGCTATTCTAGAAGCTTTGAAATCCTTTTAAACAATTGCTAATCTTTTTCTCTTGTGTGCAGGTAAAGGGAAAGAATTGGAAGAGTAGCCACACAACAAACACTCCAACAAACAGGTAATCTTCATTAGCCCTTTCTTAACCCCCCTTAAAATCTGAAAAGGAACAAAAAGAAGAATCAACTTAAGGCTACCTATGTTATACTTAGTAATTTATCAAAGTTGCCTAATTTTTCATTTCAACATATTTTGACTGTTCATCCAACTAAGGTAACTAGGGCTAAAACCTTCTTGATTGAGCCCTAGATACTAAATTTTTAGGCAACTAAAATGGACCAAGTAGAGCCGACATAGGATTTAACATTAGGGTTTCAGAGACACACCCCTTAATCAAGAATTGAGAAAATCCAAAAGAGGTGTGCCTAAGCCATTGATTGAAAATACCTATTAAGAGAAACCCTAAACAATTGGCTTCTAAAAACACTTGAACCATAAAAGACAAGACCTAATAAGTTCTCAAAGGAATCAATAGGTGAAGTTGACCCCTTGGGTCAACCAACCTTCAACTTAGGCCACTCTTCACAATCAAAAAAGCTAAAAGTTCAAGTGAAAATTTAAGCACCCTGGTCTTAAATTAAAATTGGTAGACTTAAGAGGTCAAGATCCCCATTCTAGTCTACCTGGAACCGCAATGACAAGAGAGGTCGGGTGGGGGAAACCCTGTAACTCGTGGGGACGCTCTACCGTGTAGGGATCTTCACGGGACTCACCCTCTCTGGTTGCCCAGGTAATTCTCAGGTGGTCGATCTTTTTGATCAAGGGATCCATCTGCCCCGCACCTCTATAGTCACCCAACAATTTTTTCGCTGTCTCGATTGGGTCCAGCACCTTCTAAACTCATCTATTCCAATAGTGTATGTTCGGTAGGAGGTCCTTAAGACCACCCTTAAGACCTCCTTTAGAAATCCACTCTCCCTGAGGCTAGGCCTCGGTTCCCTTGTTTATGCAACCCCTCCACAATAGTCCTTTCCTCTGATACTGAACCAAGACTCCCTTCTTCCATCTTGGCACAACATGAGTCTACATCGAAGTTTTTGATTCTATATTTTCATTTCACCATCTGATCCAAATATGCAGCCTAATTACTTAGCATCACCCTTCAAGAGACCTAAATCTCAAAGATCCATGAGAGATAGGATGATTGAGGAAACCCATGAGTTCTATGAAATCAAATATAAATGAATAGAAAACATTCAGGTTGATGTCCCAACAACAACAGCCTTCATCATAAACTATGCCCAAACTCTATTAACAAAAGCCATAAAAGGATCAACCTGAGAAATGCTCCTAACAGGATACATTGAGATAGAAAAATTACACAAATCTGAATACCTTCAATGCTTGACAAATCCTATACTTTGGGAACAAAACCAAGATGCTCTTGAAAAATGGGTAGAGATGATGAGACTACTGGAACAAACTATCAACCAAAAATACCCGTATAGACCAGAAACAGAGGATGAATCATCTTGGAACAGTACTAAAGATCAATCCGGTTTCCCAGACCTCGGGACTGAGGCACAGGGTGGTTATAGATTCCCAACCCAGATAGAAGACAACATTAAATAAGGTTGGGAAGTTGCAGGAGAACACAATGCTGAGCCAACCCTAGACCATGAATCGCAAAGCTTAGAATTCCAAGACTCCTGCAATATTGAGATTAGAACTGAACCTCTTGAGGGTATAAATTCCGCCCCTTATTTTGATAAGGTGACCATCGAAGGTTATTCGGACTTTGATTCTAGTAATCCTACCCACATCCTAAACCTAGAATCTAGATCCGAAACTTATTGGGAAGATTATGAGGCCCCATATGAGAAAGATCAAATTTTTAATGAAGAATATGATTCCGGGCCTCTATTTGATGAATGTCCTTCTCCAACATCCTTAGGAAATCTGATTGATTTTCCAGAAGATATGCCAATTTATGATACAGAAACCGAGGAGTTGGATGAGTGGGGTTTCAATTGGGTCTCTCCTACCAGCTTGGAACTTGAGCCTAGACAGAACATCTTTTTAAACCCAGAATTGACATATAGGCTAGACCCCAGCCAGGCTGCTGATTCCACATCAGATGATTTATATTACGGTGGAATTCATGGTTGTGAATCTCATTTAGAATTGAATCTTTGCAAACTCTCGGACAACTTCGAAGAGACTCCCCTTCCTAAACACACCGGGCCAACCTACGACCTCAGCCCACATGACTCATTCTCTGACTTTGACTCTGAGGTCTCGCTTCCTGGGATCATGGAAGCAATTCTTTTTGATCCTCAGAAGCCAAAACCACAAAATGCCAAGAGTGATTGCAACCCAGAATTCAAATCTTTTCCTAAATTAGATTTTTTGCATCCTGTAGACACTCTTCAGGCATTTGATAACTACCCAGAGGACTCTCTACAAGAGACCACCTGTCATTCGTTTCTAGAAGAGCCCTCATACACAATTCTCATTCAAGCCACCTCTTCCACACACACAGAACTGATCAAAACCACTTCTCAACTCCGACCCGTAATCGGACTCAATTTCTATTCAGATTCACCTATCACCGAGCCGATTGCAATTCCACATCTATATCAGGTTGCGAACACTGATCAGACAAAAGACCCTACTCCATCATTCTCTGATCACCTCTGTAGGGTTTCCGCATCATTCACTGATTATGATACAGGTCCCTGCCCTGACCAGGCTAACTTGACTCAGCCAAACCCCGCATTCACATGTCCACATCCATCGGAGCTTCATAGTATGTGGTGGGTTCCTCACCTCTTGATCTACATCTATCAACCCACTAGATTGATTAGGTTTGGGCTGCATCATCAGCCTGTTGATCTGAACAAGCACCTGGTTGGACCAACCAGGCTCTTGATCAAGGTGCTTGTTATGCAAAACTCTGCTGATTTGACCATTTCCTCTCCATTCCATTTTCCGCTTGGTTGAAGGCATCAAATTTAGCGCTCAACGGGAGGCAGCCCGTCATTCTTCTTGAAAACCTTAACCCTTTTTCTGACACCTTTGTGCACTTAAGGTTCACTCTTTAAGACAACCGACTCCACCTTAGATGCTTGCATCTGGGATTTGAAATCATCCGCAATAGTCATCCCGACCCATTCACTCATCAAAACATCTGTCTTAACGAATGAACTAAATTCAATAAAAACCCCCTAAGTCACAATGAGGACATTGCAAACCTTAGGCATGGGGGGGTACAAAAGTGCAAAACTTGTAAGAAAGGGTTTGAAACAAAAAAATTCACATATGCCAAACACACCATAAAAAAAAAAAGAAAACAAAAGAGGAGAAAGGAAACTTTGTGGGAGAAGGAAAAGAAACAAAATGAAAAAGGAGCACAAAAATGAAAGAAAAGAGTGATAGTCATTAGTAAGAAACTAAGGAATTGACCTAAGTTCTAGACCTCATTCAAGAAAAGAAATGAAAAGTGCATGGTGAGATTAGTCAGAACGCAAACCTTAGGCATTCTTGGATAGACTCTTAGTATCCATTAAGATCTGGACACTCCTCAAGAGGTTGAGGAAAATGAAAAGCTTAAGTATTATGTCTAAGGCTTATGGAGTATTTGGCCTTATTAACTAACTTTTGGTTTATAGGACTCAGTAACCTAAGCACCCTAACCTCACACACTGCCTGGTTCAGTAAGCGTAAAAATCAAAATCATGCAGAAGCGTCACAAACTACTGAAAAGTACACCTAGAGAAGGAGCGGTCGATCAACACAAGTTGATTTGGATGAGTTCCCAGTGCGGAGGGGTGGGAAATTCCCCTCAAAGATGCGTAACAAAATATCAACTCCTCAGTGCTTGTCTCTTAAGATATTTTCATATCCTACTGGGGGCATGTAAGCACTCTGCTGGTTCAGATTCCATGGATGGCATTATCACGAAGTGTCAATTGCTAGGGTCTGGATTCGGCCATAGAACACCATGGATGGGATTATCTCGAAATCTCAATAGCCAGGGTTCCAGGGGTTTCCATGGGCGGTGTTATCTTGAAGCATCGATTGCCAGGAACCCTTGAGGATTGATGATAGGAACAAGGAATCTGATACAGATCGTGTTGAAAAGCTAATCCTAAGCTAGAGTTAAAAAGAAAAAGAGAGAGAAAACTCTCCAAACAGAAAAATCTTCTATCTCTCTCTCTTACAAAACACACTACGAACTGAGCCAGGGCTAAAATCATTTCAAGCACGGGTGCTTTAACCACAAAGTCCAATAGACCTTAAGTTAGCTCTTGTGGGCCTTAGAAACCTTTGCTAAGGACTGAGGCTGAGGCTAGATAGATATGGATCTTGGTTGGTACTAGAGTACCTTTTAGGCCTATGGTCAGCATTCTAACCTAATCTAAGTTCAAATGAAAAAAGCACTTATCTGAAATTGTTAAAAACATCATGGTCTAGAACAAAGGTTAAAACCTTAAGTTTTTGCTAAGAGACTAGCAAAAGCTAGGCATGGGGATATGATGAGAACCTCATCATGAACCCTAACTAGCACAATCTAACCTAGATATGCAAGAAAAGGCTCCTACATAACTCAAAGAAAGGCTTAACTCAGAGAATTCTGAGTTTAAGAAGAAAATAAGTCATAAGGGGTAAAAATGCAATTTCACCAACAAAATCTGCAAACAGGGTAACTCAGGGTCCAAACATAGGTCAAACTAACCTAGTAAGATGGAAAGTGGGATGATCTGATCCAACAAGGGCTACAGCAACTTCAATGAATTAAATGACATTCTATAATCCTAAAACAAACCCACTTCAATTCATGAGGTTCGAGGCAGGGTAAAAATCGACTAAACCCTCTAAAATTCATAGAAAAATAATCTCTAGGGTTTAGAACCTTCAATTTGGCCTTAGAAACCCATTTTGACCTACATTGAGAACCATGCCCAATTAATGATTTAATTTGGGTTTTTATGTAAATTGGCCGATCAAACAAGGTCTGACCTAGAAACAAAATTCACCATTAAAATCCTTAGGTCCAATTTAGTCATGCAAAAAAACTTGAGCCTAAGAAGAGACTTTCTTGACCGACTTTGCAATTTGGTCCTCATCTATTACTTTTTGACCCTCAACTTTTGAAATCCTTCTATTTTGGCCTCTAGTTTCCTCGTCGTTCTTTGCATTTAGGTCCCTCCTCCAAGTCTCTGTGCAGCGCCATGCTCCGGCAACTTTGTGTGGAGCATGGTGCCGCGTAGGGTGAGGGGGATGTCCTGCGAATTGAGCCCAGTGTTCCCTGCGACGTCTGCTGTCGTAGGGACACTGCCATGCCACCTGGCGACGCCCGCACCTTCCGTGCGAATGCACGGAAGGTATGGGTCACACCTTCGGCCATTCTCCAGCGAGGGAGGCACGTCGCCTCCCTGCATCCACCCCTCCGCCACCGCCTTTATAAAGACCAGCGTCGCCAACCGGTTCGGGCAGCTTGGTCTTGACGGAGAAAACCCCAACCCTTCCTCTCTCCCCACTCTAACAGGAACCCACCAGCTCCGGCGGCTCCTCCTCCTCCTTATCGTTGCTCTGCTGCATTACCAGTAGCAGAGCCACCTTCGCCTGATCTTCCCGCGTCGTGCCGTACCCAGCCCCGCCCTCCTGCTCTCTTCCTCGCCGCCGCTTCCCCCCTTCTGGGTGTTTCCTCTCCGGCGACAGTTGGTACGACTGCCGCCCTGCTCCGGCCCCCTTTGTCCCTATAGGTAAGTAACAGTTATTTCCCTTCCTCCCCTCTTTCTTTTCCCCAACTTATTTTGTTCGATTACCCTACGACCACGCCTGACCGCCCTCATCTACCCCACCTCCGGCCACTCACCGGTGAGTCGTCCCCATCATCCCACAACCCTATCTAGCTCGCCAACTGTCCCAAAAGCTTTGCCTCACCTCACCCAACACCCCCCACCCCTCCACTGCCACTCCACACCTCCACAACACTCCCCCGATCAAACCCATTTTTCTGGTTGCAGTCCGACCTAGGGCTGCCACCAGACACCGCCCCGTGACTTGCTGCACCCCGCACTACCTTCGTCGTGCCACGGCGAAGGTTTCCCTGAGGTCTGATTAGGCCGAGAGGCCTTGTTTGTGTTAGGCAGATCTTCAGCCCCGGCTGCCATTGGCGATAAGGCGAGGAGCTTACAAGCGAGCTCCAGGCCCTGAAGCAGCAGGACTCCAGCTGAGGCGAATTGGAGAGACCCAGGTGAAGGAAGGTAGCTGGCACATGAAGGGAAGCGAGGACGCAGCTGCTGAGGCAAGGGCGCGTTCTTCCTGCGGGCGCACGTGAGAAGGGACGAAGTTTAGTCCCACATCGTAAGATTTCGAAGCACCGCACCCATTTAAATTGATTTTGTGTTTTTACTTAAGCACCTCAGAACACGGGGTGAGGTCCCCTCGCCCACTCGCCCGCCTCGTACACGACCCAGCCACGCAGACCTGGTCGACCCGTTTACCCTGCACTCCTCGTGCACCACCCACGTCGGTGCGCCTGGTCACGGGTACGCTACCCGACCCGATAACACAGCTCTGGGAGAACTTCCTATGAGTGGTTTACAGAGAGAGAGAGAGACTTGCGGGTAGAGGGAAGGGCTAGGTTTTGCTGTGCCTTGTGCAGGGACAGGGCACGAAGGAAGAAGAAACTCTGAAGAAGCCTTGCAGCTGAGCAAGGCAGAAGACTAAGGAAGAGGAAGCGGGAAGAAGAAGAAGAAGAGGAAGAGGAAGCAGCAAAGGAAGAAAAGAGAGCACTGTAGCAGACCGCCGTTTAAGTCGTCTGACTATGATATCAGACGACGAATGAAGCTTCAAAGAGACAAAGCAGAGAAGAAGAAAAAGAAAAGAAAAGCCCCACAGCTGAAGAGAAAGAAAAGAGAAGAAGGAAGAGAGAAGATAAAGACAAGAGAAAGAAGAACTGAAGAAGGAAAGAAATAGAAGACAAGCAGAAGAAGAAGAGGAACTGAAGGCAATCAGAGCCAGGGAAGAAGACCCGTAAAGATAAAGAAAAGAGAAAGAAGAGAAGAAGAAGACAAGCAAAGAGAGAAAGAAGAGAAGAAGAAAAAGCCAAACGACAGAAATCTATTTCTCCCTCTCTCTCTCTCTTATTTTTGTAATAAAGAAACATTGTACTTCTAGAATTCCAGTAGCTCCCTGAGTTCAACCTCGGGAAACTATTTCCGAGTAAAATTTTAATGGTAACGACAACCGTAGCTGTCTTATTCCACAACGACATTACTGTAATAAGCATTAAAACAAACAAAGACTAGCCGCGGTGGAAAGTCGCCACCAATAGTTATCCATGATACCCCTATCCCAGATCAAGAACCTGGACCTATTCTAGAGGAACCAACCAGGGTTCCATTCCTGAGGCCTTAACCAAGGGAAAGAGGATAACTAAACCCGTGGCTCCTGAGGAGGATCTGGTCAAGCTCTTTGAACAGGTCCAGATAAACATCCCCTTGATGGATGCAATCCACCATGTACCGGTTTATGCACGATTTCTGAAAGATGTGTGTATACCCAAGCGTAAGCTGTGAACCAAAAGTGGGCGTCCGATCTTATTGTCAGAGCAAGCCAGCTTTGTAATCTTAAGTAAACTCCCACCCAAGGCTAAAGACCTAGGTACTCCCCTGATTTCATGTAAAATTGGTGAAACCCAATTTAGTAGAGCCATGTTAGACCTAGGTGCCTCCATAAACCTAATACCTACATCCCTCCTTGACCACCTTCAAGAGTCTGAACTTAAACCAACTGAAGTGACATTTAGTTAGCCGATCGATCCATCAAGTCACCTAAAGGAATACTCGAGGATGCCATTGTTAGGGTATGAGATTTCTACTTCACAGTGGATTTCATAGTTTTGGATATGGATGCACCTGAGAACCTAAGGGATACACTGATTATATTAGGGAGACCTTTTCTGGCGACTGCTAGGGCCAAAATAAACTGTGAGGAGGGCCAAATAGAATTAAAATTTGGGAATCAAACTCTGAAGATTGATATCTTTAAGGCCCAACAAGGTATTAATTGCAGGGTTATAGAGCCAATATGTGATATCAAATCCATGGTTGATGAATCCCATGTTGGGGACAACCTGATTATCCCCGATCAATTACCAGAAGATCAAAACCCACAAACAGAGGAGTCTGAACCTAATCTAGACACACCCATAACTCCGACCCTTGTCCCTGATACTGACCCTGAACCGCCCCTGTTGCTGATAATCCTATCCTAGAACTCAAGCCCCTTCTCGATCATCTGAAGTACATATTTTTGGGTTCCAATCAGGAATTTCCTGTGATTATCAACTCCCGACTCACACCTGACCAGGAATCCCGTCTGATTACTGTTCTCGAGCAACATCGTAGAGCCATTGGATGGGCTCTCGATGACTTGACTGGCATAAACCCCTCTTATTGCACACATCGTATCTACACGGAAGAGGGCACACGACCTTCGCGAGAGATGTAGAGATGTTTAAACCCTAATCTGCAAGAGGTCATGAAAAAGGAGATCATCAAGTGGTTAGATGCAGGGATCATCTACCCGATCTCTGATAGTCGCTAGGTGAGTCCAATCCAGGTTGTGCCTAAGAAGGCCGGACTCACCATCATTATGACTGAAACTGGAGAGGTCATACCGACCTGAGTAGCTAACTCGTGGAGAGTCTGCATTGATTACAGAAGATTCAATTCCTTCACGAAGAAGGACCATTTCCCACTACCATTCATCGATCAGATCCTTGAGAAACTAGTGGGGAATAGGTTCTACTTTCTTGATGGGTACTCCGATTATAACGAAGTGGCAATCCATCCAGAGGACCAAGAAAAGACCACATTCACCTGCCCCTTCGGGACGTATGCATTCCGAAGAATGCCATTCGGTCTCTACAATGCACCTGCGACTTTTTAGCGGTGCATGCTTGCTATATTCTCAGATATGGTAGGTGATTATCTGGAAGTCTTCATGGATGACTTTTCAATTTTTGGAGCATCATTTGATGATTGCCTCCAGCACTTGGTCCAAATACTCAGGCAGTGCATCGATGTGAATTTGGTTCTTTCGTGGGAAAAGAGTCATTTCATGGTGCCTGAGGGAATCGTCCTAGGACATCTGATTTCAGAGAAAGGCATCCAAGCCGATCGAGCCAAGGTTTACTTGATTTCCAAACTCCCTATGCCTAGCTCAATCAAGGACATCCGATCTTTTCTAGGGCACATCGATTTTTATTATCGATTTATCCTTGATTTTTCAAAAATCATGCACCCCCTGACTACTCTTCTCTCTAAGGATATGCCTTTTGAAATCTTCAAGGAATGCACTTAAGCATTTGAGATCCTTCGTGATCGAGTTACCCAAGCCCCGATCCTACAGTCTCATAATTGGTCTTAACCCTTTGAGATCATGTGTGATGCATCTGACTTTGCTGTAGGAGCGATTTTGGGGCAGAAAATTGATGGGAAACCCATGGTCATTTACTATGATAGCAAAACATTAGACAAGGCTTAGCATAACTGCACGGTTACTGAGAAAGAGCTGCTAGCCATAGTATTTACCCTAGAAAATTTCAAATCTTATCTCCTGGGTTCCCGTGTTATCATCTACTTAGATCACACAGTTGTGAGGCATCTCCTTGCAAAGAAGGATGCGAAACCTCGATTAATCTGATGGATCTTGCTATTGCAAGAATTTGACCTTGAGATTCACAACAAAGCAGGAAAATAGAATGTGGTAGCTGATCACTTGTCTTGCCTTCCTTCTGAGATCATTGACCCTTCCGAACCCATCACAGAACACTTTCCTACTGAGCACCTCCTGACTATCGATACAGGGATTCCATGGTTTGCTAACATAGTGAACTACTTGGCATCACATCAGATCCCGTCCGATTGGCCGAAGGCCAAGAAGGATAAATTGCGTTCCGATGCCAAGTATTACCTTTGGGAAGACCTGTACATATTCCGCATTGGTGCTGATCAAATAATTCGATGATGTGTCGTGGAAGCAGAAATCAAAGACATATAATCTTTCTGCCATGACCAGGCATGCGGTGGACATTTTTCAGGATACAAAACAACATCAAAAGTCCTCTAGTTTGGCTTTTACTGGCCCATAATTTTCAAGGATGCATATGATCATTGTAAGGCATGTACCCATTGCCAGACCTTGAGCAACATGAGCCATCGAGACATGATGTTGTTACAGCCGATCATGGTATGTGAGATTTTTGACATTTGGGGGATTGATTTTATGGGACCCTTCCCTATCTTTGGATGGCTTCGAATACATCTTACTAGCTATTGACTATGTGTCCAAGTGGATCGAAGCCATTCCGACCTGAACCAATGATCACAAAGTTGTTATCAAATTCATTCATCAAAACATCTTCTCTAGGTTTGGGATTCCATGAGCAATAATTTCCGATGGAGGGACCCATTTCACAAATGCTCAGTTCAGGTCACTAATGACCAAATACGGGGTGTCACATCGAATCTCTATTCCTTGTCACCCCAAACTAATGGTTTAGCTGAGCTATCAAACTGGGAGATCAAGAAAATCCTCCAGGTTACTGTTCGACTTGACAGGAAGGATTGGTCATCCTAACTTCCAGAAGCATTGTGGGCTTATGGGACCACCCACAAGACCCAAATAGGTGTGTCTCCCTTCAGACTGGTGTATGGGAAGGCATGTCACCTCCCCGTCGAATTGGAGCATAAAGCCTATTGGGCAGTACGGAATTGCAACTTAGATCTTTCTAAGGCTGGAACCCATAGAAAGCTTCAAATGAGCAAGATAGATGACTTACGCCACGATGCGTATGAGAACTCGAAAATCTACAAAGAGCGGGTTAAAGCCTCTCATGACAAGCACATTTCTAGAAAGATCCTTCATCTTGGTCAAAAGGTTCTATTCTTTGATGCTCGACTCAAATTATTCCTAGGAAAGCTACGATCTAAGTGGATCGGACCCTACCTAATTTGACAAATCTTTGGAAATGGAGCCATTGAGATCAGCCCACTCAGCCATGATTCCGAACCCTTCTTTGTGAACGGTCAGAGACTCAAACCGTTCATTGACATGACCAATACAGATTTGACTGAGTCATCTTTATCCCCCATCTCCCTGAGCTCATTGCGCCCAACCGATGGCGTAAAACTCAGCGCTTAACGGGAGGCAACCTGTCATTCTTTGAAAAACCCGAAACCTTTTTTAACGTTTCTATGCTGAATTCATATTACACTTTGGGGTTCATCCATTGGAACAACCGAATACACCTCACGTACCCGTACCCAAGTATAGAAATCGTTCGCAACAGTCACCTCGACCCGTTTGCCCACCCAACACCTATCCTAATGAATGAACTAAGCTGAATTCGAATCCACCTAATTTACAATGGGGACATTGCAAATCATAGGTATGGGGGGTATGAAAGTGCAAAATGTCATGAAAACTCATCAAGAAAAGGTTTCAACAAAAAATCACATATGACAAAAAAAACACAAAAAAATTAAAAATCTTGAAAAAGAACAAAAAAACTGAGGGGTGAGAGAAAATTTTTTGGGCTATGCAGAATATGAGGAAAAGAGCAAAATGCCGAAGAGGATCACAAAATGGAAAAATTGAAATAGTCATTAGTAAAAGAATAAGGGATTAACTGAAGTTATAGACCACATCAAGAAAATATAGAAAAAAGTGCTAAGGAGATAGAAAGAGATTAGTAGGAATGCTGACTTTAGGCCTTTTGGGCTAAACTCTTAGCCTTAAAAATTCAAGTGCCTGCTAAAATCTGGATATTCCTCAAGAGGTTAGGGAAAATGCGAAGCTTAAGTATTAGGTCTAAGGCTTAAGGAGTATTCAGCCTCGTTAACTGACCTTCGATTTGTGGGACTCGGTAACCTAAACACCCCAATCCACACACAGTCTGGTTCAGTGCACATAACTATCAAAATCACGCAAAAGTGTTTTAATGTTCAGAAAAAGTTGCCTACATTAGGTGTGGCCGATAAACACAAGTCGATTTGGATGAGTTCTCGACGCAGAGAGGCAGGAAATTCCCCTCGAAGATGTGTAACAACATATCGTCTCCTCAGTGCTTGTCTCTTAGGATATTTAAATATCCTACCGGGGGCATGTAAGCACTCTGCTGGTTCAGATACCATGGGTGGCATTATCACGAAATGTCGATTGCCAAGGTCTAGATTCGGCCATGAACTGCCATGGGCGGGATTATCTCGAAATCTCGAAAGCCAGGGTTCTGGGGTTGCCATGGGTGGTGCTATCACGAAGCATTGATTGCTAGGGACCTTTGAGGATTGATGTTGGGGACGAGGAATCCGATACAGACCATGTTGAGAAGCCAATCTGAAACTAGAAATAAAAAGAAAAGAGAGAGAAAACTCTCCAAACAAATAAATCCCCTGTCTCTCTCTTACAAAAACACATTGCAAACTGAACCAAAGCTAAAAATGTCTCAAACACGGGTCCTTTAACCATAGAGTCCAACAAACCCTAGGATAGTTTCTGCTGGCCTTAAAAACCTTTGCGGAGGAATGAGGCTAAAGCGAGTCAGGTCCAAATTTTGGTTGATACTTGAGTACCTCTAGGCCTATTGTCGGCATTCTGATCTAATCACAAAAGAGAAAGAAAAAAGCACTTACCACAACTGGTAAAAGAAACTCATGGTCTAGAACAGATGTTAAAACCTTGAAATTTTGCTAAGGGACTAGCAAAAGCTTGGCATGGGGGTATGTTGAGAACCTCATCATGAGCCCTAACTAGCTCATTTTGACCCGAGAAAGTAAACAAAAGCTCCTACATAACCTAAAGGAAGGCTTAATTCAAGGAATTAATGTTCTAGGAAGAAAACATGAAACAAAGGTTAAAATTGCAATTTTACCATTGTAGTCCATAAATGGGATTTCTCAGAGGCTAAACAAAGGTCAAATGGTCTAAAAAAGATGAAAAGTGGGCTGGTTTAGTCAGAAATGGGTTCATGTGCAGTTTAGGAATTAAATGACATCTCGTAACCCTAAAATAGACTCGCTTAATTCGACAAGGTTCTGGTCAGGATAAAAATCAACTAAACCATCTAAAATTCATGGAAAAATGTCCCCTAGGGTTTAAAGCCTTCAATTTGTCCTTTGGAACCTATTATGACCTAAATAGGGGTCCTAGCTTAGTATTTAACCTAATTTGGGTTTTTATGAAAAATGTCAAGTCAGACATGGTCAAACCTAAAATCTAACTTCACCATTGAATTCCTTAGGTCCAAATTAGGTTTGTACCAAAATTTGGGCCTGAGGAAGGTCACCTTGACCTACTTTGCAAAATAGTCCACCCAATTACATTCTGTCCCCTATCTTTTGAAAATCCTTGCACAGAGCCCCTAACTTCCTCGCCACCCTTACATTCAGGTCCCTCTGCCATTACAGTGGAGGAATCCCACTTCGACGAGGATTTGAGGAGGATGGGAGATTCTCTGAGGATTTCTCCATCGCCTGAACAGGATCTCCAGATCGGATTTACACCAAATCTCTCATGCGAACGCTCAAGAGATTTGGGTGTCTTGCGCACCTTCCATCTCCAACGAGATCTTTATGCTTGGAGGCTTGCCTTCCAAGCACAAAGGCCTTGGCTAGCAGCTATAAAAGGACCCCCGATCCTTGGCACATCTTTTAAGCTTGGATTGGCTTGAGAATTCCACCAAATTTCCTCCTTCTCCATCTCCGGTCTACCCCTCGCAAGCTTCGGCAATCTCTCCTCCCTCCTCTCATCGCTCTGCCATCATACCAGTGGTAGAGTTATCTTCGTCTCATCCTTCCGCGTTGCGCCGTACCCACGCACGCCACTCCGACCTCCTCGTCGCTGTCATCCTCACCTCAAGGACTTCTTCCCTAACGACGGCACATACACGTCGCTTATCTCCTCTGCATCCCCTTTGTCCAACTACCCTCAGTAAGGTTCTCTCTTTCTACTCTCTATTTTCCCCCACTTAATTTCAGAAAACACCCCTCAACAAGCCACTGTCAACCTTCGTCTCCCTCATCTCCAGCCGACCACCGGTAAGGCAAATCCGCCACTCCCCCACTCCACACGCCTCGCCGCCAACCTCATCACCTTCGCCATCACTCACTGATCATCCTCCCTCCCTTCACCAACCGCCATGCACTCCCTACACTTCCACCGAACACACGCACCTTCACGGTAACAGTCTGACCTAGGCACGCACATCTAGGCCATTCTGCTCCACGCCAACCCCCGTCTCACCATTATCATGACACTGCGAAGCTTCCCACGTTATTTGACAGGGCCACGAGGCCTTGTGTGTGTGTTTTAGGTTCACACCTGCGCCACCATTAGTGACGACGTGAAGAAGCTTGCGAGGTTGCTCCAGGCTTCAGCGCTCCAGGTTCCCAGGTTAAGAAGACATGGGTTGGTCTTGTGCATGCACACCCCCAGGTGATTAGTGCAGCGAAGCTCCCAGCTGCTCCAATTGCATGAACTTTCCTCCTGCGGGTGCAAGCAGAAGTGGGTGGAACTTTTAGTCCCACCTAGTGAACTCAAGAGTGAGGTGAGTAGTATTTATTATTTTTCTATTTTTAGCTTATCGCCTCCAAATGACACAGGGTGAGGTCCCGCGCCCATACGCATGCCTCATCCGCGAACCCTGCCCCTGCGGACCTGGCACCCGACCCATTTACCAAGCACTCCTCGCGCACTATACCACACCGGTGCACCTGGACCCGAGCACGCAAAGCCCGATTCGATTACCCGACTTTGGGAGAGTGTACGTAAGAGAGAAACAGAGAGAGCGACACGGGGAGGGGTAGGGGTAGGTTTTGCTCTGTTGTGCTACGTAGGAAAGAAGGAAGAATCTGAAGGCAGGACTTGAAGGAAGCCAAGAAAGAAGAGGAGCGGCTGAAGAAGAAAACTCAGGGCAAAGGCTGAAGAAAAGAAGGAGAGAAGACGAGCAGCTAAGGAAGGAAGAAGGAAGGACTTAGCCGTAGAAGAAGACTGCAGAGCAAGAAGAAAGAAGAAGATAGGGAAGCCAAAGCTAAGGAAACGCCAAGCGTAGAAGGAGAAGAGGCAGAAGCCAAAGGAAAGAGGTGGCACTGTAGCAGAGGAAAGGAAAGCCAAAGAACAAAAGAAGAAAGAAGAAGGTAGAAGAAGAGTGGCCGCAGAGAAAGAGAAAGAAGAGAGAAAAGTAGCAGGCAAAGTTAGAAGGAAAAGAATAAGCCTTGCACTGTAGCAGCAACAACTTAAGATGTTTGATTTTACATCAGATGTCCATTTTTTTGAGCTTATCTATACATTGACCTCATTTTTACTTCTTAATTTTGATTGGATTGGTCATTGCCTCTTATTAAATTGTGAGTTGTGATCTTAGTTTTAAATACCAATTTGCTCCCTATATTCGACCTTGAATACCTTGGTTTTCGAGTAATAAATTTTTATTTTTTCGTGGCGATTTCATTTATACTGCAACAAACATCTTTTAAAACCACGATCTCGCCCCGTTAACACCTAGGACTCATTGAGTTCGTTTCAGGGTATTTTCTTGAACGCATAGTGAATCAGTGACGTCTGCTTGCTCCAAAAGTTGCTAAGTTGGGAGGCCCGATTGTCAAACGACTTAAGCAAGTTGGGGTTTGGCAGAATTAGCGGCCTTCAGGACATGCTCTCCTTGCTTTGCCTTCCAAACTCTACCACCTTCGGGAGTAAGGACAACATCGAATTCCCTGTGTGGTTGGAATCTATTTCTGATGCGTAAGTCGCCTAGGTGTACACTGTAGGGCATAGATTTGTTTGCTTAGTTGTGCACACATTTCTCGCATATGTTTCCCTTTGCATATCGCCTGGTTCTTCTCCAGTGTATGCATGGAAGGCGATCACTTCATCCCAAATTGGTTCCTTTAGATAGAGAAACTAGGAGAAAACTTGATTTTTTTAGGGGTAGAACTGAGGACATGGCCTACCCATGAGTTGAGAAGGTTGAGGATCAACCTCAACCTGATGGCATGGCCATGATTCAGGCTTAGATTACAGCTAACCACCAACTTCATCAACAACAGATCCATACCATTATGCAAGCAATACACAGACTGCAGAATCCTCGAGGACAGAATCCTCAAGGGCAGACCCCTCAAGGGCAACCCCCACTGAACCCGCCTAACCCACCACCTCCCCTTGAGGGCCAAGCAAGGCCTCTCCGTGATTTCTGCTATCCATCTGCTATCCATGTGGAACCATACCTTAGGGTCCCTGAAGGGTGAGATGATTTTGAGCTAAAACCCAATGTTCTTAGCTTAATTCAAAGCCATTTCCATGGGAGCTCAAATGAAGACCATTTCCAAGGAACCGTAAAACCAAGGAACATCTGTTTGGATATTGTGCTAATTAAGATGTTCCTGTTCTCCCTAAGAGACAAAGTGTCTCATTGGCTTAGGAGTTTAGGGAGACCCATCTTCACTTGGGAGGAATTAAGTCATGCTTTTCTTAAGAAGTGTTTCCCCATAGGAAAGATGCTTTTCTTAAGAAGTGTTTTCCCATAGGAAAGACTAATGCCCTTAAGAGAAGCATCACTACATTTACCCTATAAAGTGGAGAGCAATTTCCTGAGGCGTGGGAAAGATTTAATAAATTATTGAGAAAATGTCCAGACCACGAGGTTCCAAGGTGGCAATTGGCCGAAATCTTTTACCATGGTCTAGAAAGCAACATTAGGAATTTCATGGAAGCCTCATGTGGAGGCAATTTTCTAAATAAAGATGAGGAAAGCGTGTTCAAGCTCTTTGAGTCAATGAGCGAGAACTCGCTTAATAATGCCTCCATGACCCATTTTAGTCAATCCAGATAGCCCCGTGGTGGGATTTATGAGGTACAAACTAATTCTAGAATGGTTGACATGGACATTATAGCCAAGAAATTAGATCGGGATGGGTTGGTGGACAAGAAGATTGACGAGCTATTGAATCAATCCCGAACCCCATTACAGACCTTCCCCCTAGTGAATGGAGTACACAATGTGGACCTGGTTTAGTCGAAGAACCAAATGCACCTAGAACAACCCTTTACAATGTTCCAGCGAGGGACCTTTGCTCCCTCAAACTCTGATTAGTCTTTTCCTCCCCTTTGGCACCTTCTACCTTTGAAGATGCCCGTGCCATCCAGGGATATTCTAAGCCTGACCCTTTCTCCAACACTTACAACCTTGGATGGCACAACCACCCAAACTTTGCCTGGTTGAATAAAAAATTGAACCAATTTTAGAACTAGCCTAGGCAAAACCCTCCTTCCTATCAGCCTGGTCCAACTACCAGACCACCCTATAACCAAAATAGGGCAGCTCCTATGCAGCAAAACCAAATGGACACCCTAATTAAAATGATGGCTGATATGAATCAGAAACATCAGGGGGAGATGGCATTAGTGAAGGGACAATTGAGTCAGCTGTTGGATAACAAACAACAAGGGTCCCTTCCTTCTCAGCCACAACCGAACTTGAGGAATGAAATGACCAGAGGCCACAATCCTCAAAGGTTCCAACCAAATAAGGGGCAAGCTCATATGATTCAACAAGCCCCATAGACACCTCCTGGGTTTGCTGCCTCTTCTTCTTCTCAAGGACCTAACCCTGGTTTTAATGGCTTAGCCAATGTAGTTACCTTGAGAAGTGACACTCAAATGCAGGACCTAAATGGCCGACCCCTCCCGTGACTTCTCTACCTGAGATGCTTGATTCTGAGGACGAGTGGGAGGAACCCAAGGATCAGGAGCCTGACCCAGTTCAAACCCAAATCCCATACCCTAAAGCCTTAATCAAAGTAAAGAAGAAGAAAAATGTGGCTGATAACGAAGAATTGTTGGAAATTTTCAAGTAAGTTCAGATCAATATACCTCTCCACGATGAGATCAAACATATCCTGGCTTACGCAAAGTTTTTGAAGGATGTTTGCACACCCAAGCATTATCCAAGAACCCAAGCACCTAGGAAGGTAGTGCTCTCAGAACAAGCTAGTTTAGCGATATTGAGTAGCCTACCTCCTAGAAGAACTGACCCCGGAGCACCTCTTATACCATGTAATATTGACGACATGATGTTTGATAGAGTACTCTTGGACTTAGGTGCCTCGATTAACTTAATCCCGAGTACCCTTTATCACTAGTTTGGATTTGGAGAGTTAAAACCCACACCTGTGACTATCCAACTGGCTGACCGATTCGTGAAAACCACGAAAGGGGTAGTCAAAGATGTAATTGTTTGAGTTAAGGACTTCTACTTCCTAGTTGACTTTCTAGTCCTTGACATGGAAGTCCCCGAACAACTGCAGAACACACCCATCATCCTAGGCAGACCCCTTTTAGCTATGGCCAAGGCTAATACTGACTGCGACATGGGATGTATGGAAATTGCCTTCGTAGATAGGAAGAAGTAATTGGATATCTTCAAGGCAACAAAGTCATTTGATTGTGGTAGTGTTGAGGAATGCGATATCGTGGAAACCCTGGTTGAAGAATGCCTAACTATAAGCTCTTTAGAAGACCATCTGATTCAACCAGTTATTGACCACCTTGACCCACCCAATCTTTGGAGGTTGAAATATGCAGAATTGATTACCACCGACAACTTCCATTTGAGAAGATTGATGTTATCAACTCCCACCCTTCCCTTACCCATCAAAGATTGTCCTACCTGCACCTAAATTGAAACCTTTACCCAACAACCTTAAGTACGTCTTCCTAGGACCTAATCAGACTTTCCCTTTGATTATTAATGCACACCTAACTAGGGATCGAGAACTTAGGTTGACTACTACACTTTTTGAACATCGGGCAGCTATTGGGTGGACATTTTCTAACTTAAGGGGAATTAACCCTACTTTATGCACTCACAAGATCTATTTGGAAGATGGGGCTCGACCTACTCACCAGATGTGAAGGCAATTGAACCCAAATATGTGAGAGGTCGTTAAAAAAGAAATAATTAAGTGGCTTGATGCGGAAATCATCCACTTGATTTTCGATGGCCCCTGGGTGAGCCCTACTCAAGTGGTACCAAAGAAGGCCAAGCTCACCGTGGTTATGAATGACCAGGGTGATCCATCCCCACCCACACCACCACCGCGTGGCAGGTATGCATTGATTATCAGAAGCTTAATAAGGCCACTAAAAAGGACCATTTCCCCCTGTCATTCATTGACTAGATTCTTGAACGATTGGCAGGGTGAAAATATTTTTGCTTCTTGGATGGATATTCAAGATATAATCAGGTTGCTATTACACCAGATGACCAAGAGATGACCACGTTCACTTGCTTGTATGTCACATTTGCATTCCTTTGTATGCCATTCAGGTTATGCAACGCACCTGCTACCTTTCAGAGTTGCATGTTAGCCATCTTCTTGAAGATGGTGGGTGAATATTTGGAGGTCTTTATGGATGATTTCTTTATTTTTGGAGACTTATTCGACCATTGCCTTAGTAACCTAGAGAAAATCCTGAAACGATGTATTAAGGTCAACCTGGTTTTAAGCTAGGAAAGGAGCCATTTTATGGTTCAGGAAGGGATTGTCCTCGATCATATCATCTCGCATAGGGGCATAGAAGTTGACCGAGCTAAGGTTGATTTAATTTCCAAACTTCCACCTCCTAGCTCGGTCAAGCAAATCAGATCCTTCCTAGGATGTGTTGGCTTTTATAGAAGGTTTATAAAAGATTTTTCCAAACTATCTAAGCCCATGACAGACCTTCTAGCCAATGATATACTCTTTGACATGACACCTGATTGCATTAAGGGCTACACTACCCTTAGGGATATAGTCTCGACTGCATCCATTTTACAACCCCTAGACTGGTCCTGAGACTTTGAGATAATGTGTGATGCATCAGACATTGCTATTGGGGCAATCTTAGGACAAAGATGAGAGAAGAAACCCGTGGTGATCAACTATGAAAGGAAAACATTGGATGAGGTTGAATGGAATTACATTATCAAGGCAAAAGAGCTGCTTGCCATAGTTTTTAGATTGGAAAATTTTTTATCATACCTTCTAGGATCCCATGTGATCATTTACACTGACCACTCGACTATCTTGCTTGTTAGCCAAAAAGGATGATAAACCCAGGCTGATCAAATGGATCCTACTCCTGTAGGAATTTGACTTGGAAATCGCGACAAAGCCAGATCCAAAAATGTTGTAGTCGACCACTTATCCAGACTTCACACGGAACACATTGGACCCTCATTACCCTTAACCGACACATTTCCTTATGAACAACTTCTAGCCGTGCATGGAAAGTGTCTACCTTGGTATGCGAAATTAGTCAATTATTTAGCTGTAGGGCAGGCTCTACACGGCTGGTCTAGACAGCAGCAGGATAAGTTCTTGGCTGAGGCCAAGCATTATTTTTGCGATGATCCTATGCTGTTTAGACTTTGTGATTACCAAATCATTAGGAGGTGTATTCTTGAAGTGGAAGTTCAAAGTGTGCTATCCTTCTATCTTGACCAAGCCTATGGTGGCCACTTCTTTGGGAAGCAGAAGGCTACAAAAGTTTTGCAGTCTGATTTTTACTGGCCATCACTTTTCAAGGATGCCATAACTTTGCAAAGACTTGCACTAGATGCCAGACCTTAGGGACTATGACTAGGAAAGATATGATGCCTCTGCAACCCATTCTGATCATTGAATTTATTGATGTCTGGGGCATCGATTTCATGGGTCCCTTCCTACCATCAAATGACTTTGAGTATATACTAGTCTCAGTGGACTACGTCTCAAAATGGATCGAAGTCGTACCTACCCAAAAATGTGACCACAAGGCTGTTATGGACTTTATTAAAAGTAATATCTTTTCCCATTTGGGATACTTAAGGCCATGATCAGCGATGGCGGAAGTCACTTCATTAATGCCCAATTTCATGCCTTAAGAAATACTGGGTCACTCACCACATTGCCACCCCATATTACCCGTAGACGAATGGGAAAACTAAGGTGTAAAATAGGCAGATTAAGAATATTCTACAAAAGATTGTGAGACCTGACCGGAGGGATTGGTCCACATGATTGGATGATGTCCTTTTGGCATACAAGACTACTTTTCAGACCCCGATAGGCATGTCACCATATCAATTGCTCTTTGGCAAAGCTTGCCACCTTCCGATCAAGTTGGAGCACCAAGCATATTGGGCTGTTAAGTAGTGCAATATGGATGCCCAAATGGTCGGATCTCAAAGGGAGCCCCAACTCTCCGAGCTCGAGGAAATCTATCTGGACGCTGACAAGATTAATAGGCTTTATAAGGAGAAGATGAAAGTCGTCCATGACAAGCACATTAATAGAAAAACCTTTGAGCTGAATCAGCAAGTGTGGTTTTTTGATGCAAGACTTAAGCTTTTTCCTGTGAAACTAATATCTAAGTGGACGGGAACATATCAAGTGGTCTGACCTTATCCCAACGGGGTGGTAGAAATTGCCAATCCCAAGACTCGGCAAACCTTTACTATTAATGGCCAAAGATTGAAACACTTTCTTGCTCAGATTCCCTCAAAGGAAGTTGTAACCCTCATTGAGGGTTGAACTAGAACTTCACCCAACTAGAGGCAATAAACTCAGTGCTTCCTGGGAGGTAACCCAGAGGTTTCAAGTTGACCGGATACATGATTACAACTTAGGTGATTTCTTTCCTTGCCCTCTTGCATACATTTAAATTACAATTAGGACATTATCTAAGATAGGCATGGGTGGTAGTAATTCTCATGATCTGAGTACAAAATTGTTAGCTTGAACTAATTTCTATTTCTTTTTATACCTCTTAAATATTAGGAAATATGAAAAAGAAAAGAAAGATATATAGGTGCTTCTATATAGAATAAGGTGAGGACTTGGGAGGTCATCATTTTGGCAGGAAACATAGGCACTGTTGAGTCTCTACAAGTTAGTTTCTTAGTAGAAATTTCCTCCTGTTGACAAGCAACTTCTACCTAAGTAATTAATTCCTAGTTTTATTTTGTAAATAGCATTTAGGTTAAACCTTGCTAGGGACTGGCAAGGGGTGGGCATGGGGGTATGATGACTCTATAATTATTAGTGCTAATATCATCAATTAGAGTCAATTTTGAGGGTACTTGTGTGATAATGTCATATTATAGTGGGTTTGGGAGCATTGCATGCAATTACATGATCTTTACATTTAAATTGCTTAGATTGCATGCAATTACATGATCTTTACATTTAAATTGCTTAGAATCATTGTTTAATGACCCTGTGTACAAGGCCATATTGAAACAGGGCTTTGGATGAAAAATCCGACCAAACGGATGGATCTGGAGAGATGATCATAGTACAAAAATGTGGGAATCATCTCGATCCGAGCACTGTGGCATCCTCTACAATAGAAAGAAAATGGATGCCCAGATGATGCCACGTGGCACCATATAGGACTCCCAACACTGGTCATCAGTGACTACAAGTGCCCCATCATCTTGCACTATAGCCATTGGATCAAGATCCAAAGGCTGAGGTTCCCCTGCTCCCACAGCCCCCACGCCATCTTCTCGACACTTCGGGTAGCATGGTGCAATGGTGTAGGTTTTGGCTTCCAAGGGAGGGGTGTAGGTTCGAATCCTCGTAGACCCCCCATAATTTGCAATTGAGGCATGACGCAGTAGCAACAGTGGTAGCACACGCATAGTGCATGCACATGCACGAAGCAGCAGCGCAGCGCCAGCAAATGAGCGTGGCATGCGCCCGCGGGGTGTGCGGGCCAGCACGGGTATTGAAGGCAGTAGGCGTAAGGGAGGTGGCTATGGCGATGCATGCGGCGGGTCTTTAGCATGCTTTGAATGTCGCTGTTGACCCGAGGATGAATTTTAGCCCTTTTCACCACTATAAAAGGTGACCTACCCCCTCATTTGCACCCATCTTCTACCTAAGCAATTCCATCACTCCATAGAGCTCCCAAGCAAGGTTGTGAAGACGCCGAGCCACAGACGTAAGTCCCTCCACCGCCGTGGCTATTTGGACCCCATCCATCGCCTTACATTTAGTTTTAATTCTTTAATAGTTGTAGTTATTCCTTATATTTAAGCATTCATCTATATTTGGTTGAACATGACATTTGATAATCAATTGAATATGTTTTTGATGTCTTGTCTTTGCAACGAGTTATTGTGATTCTCTAACCCTATCTCCCCCTCTCTCTCTTTCTCTCTCTCTGCCTATCTCTCTCTTTCTCTATTCATTTTGCAAGCAAACAAATCGACATATTTTTGTGACACGAAAGTGATTAGCGGATTCGATACTTTGCCTCCCTATGTTTGACACTCAGACTCATGTCCGATTCTTCTCTTTAAAATTGACGTCGTAAAACATACTACTAGGAACGATTTTACGCAAACATGTTCATTGACGCCAATGGTCTAATGGTTCTTCCAAGCGGGGATTCAATGACCTCCTTCCAAGCAAAAACTAGGAAGAGGTTGGAAGGATTGGCGACAAGTACCCTACAAGACAACAATACAAGCCAATCCTTAAGTTCGGTAGCCTAAGGACCTGTGCTCCAAAATAGACTCAAACCATAACACAAATTTTGTGTTGTCCTTAATCCAGAAGCTGGTTAAGTTGGGATGGCCAGACAGGGGGAGCGTGTCTCGAAGATGGCTAATTATGCCAAACCCCTGCCTGCTGATAAACGCCAATTTATCATCATTCCTATGCATTAAGACAAACCTAGCTCTTAGGATTTTTACTCCGCAAATGGGTTTTTGGACTGCATTTAGGCATAAATTAGGTTAGGCATGCATTGCATTTTTTGTTGTCTTTTTAATGTGTTTTTGTGAGTGTTAGGGATGTACAAATACACAGATCCATAAAACCCTAGCACTCAAGAAGGCAAATGGTGAAGGAGAAGCCCATACTAGCTGGAACTCAGCTTGATCCAGCTCACCACAGTTGGAACCTAGCATACTTGAGCTAGGGTTAGCTCATCCCAGCTCCATTCAGCTAATCTCAACTGAATGGAAGCTCAAGAGAGTTCATCTTAGCTCACCCTAGCTCAAGTCAGCTCAGATCCAGCTCAACTTAGCTGAGTCTAGCTCATCTCAGCTCCCACTAGTCCACTGGGAGATCTAGCTAGCTCAGCTAAGTTGACAGGAGTTCGCCCCAGCTCAGATCCAGCTACATCCAGCTCCAATAAACTCCAGCCAGCTGAAGAAGAATTCATCTCAGCTCAGGAAGCTCAAGTCCAGCTCCCGGGGACTCAGCTTAGCTCAACTCAGTTGAGCTAAGCTACCTTAGCTGCCTCAACCAGCTTGATTATCCTCGGGAGCACCTGATGTAGCTCACCTCAGCTCATTTTGGTAGAAGCTAGCTCACTTTAGCTTGGCTTAGCAACTAGCAAAGAACTAGCAAGCTAAGCCAGCTAGAGTAGCCCCATGCCAACCTCTTCAGCAGCAGACAGCTCCAGCTCCAGCTCCAGACTTCTCCTCCTCAGCTCCTCCCTCCAAACCCTAGCTCCAACTCCTTCTCCTCTACTCCTCCATTAGCTAAGCTAGCTTAGCTTAGCTTAGCTTAGCTATGCTCCAACTTCCTTGGCTTGTACCACCCCAAAAACCCACCTAACAACTCCACCCAACTAGCTCCAGCTAAGCTCCACATAAGCTAACCTACTTGGCACCTACCTAACCTACCCACCAACTCCAAAAGACACCTAAAAGTGGCACCAAAACCACCCTAACAACCCCCTTGATGGCGCCACTTTTCCCTCCAAAAGTCCCCTTCATCTCCACCACGCAATTCCCCTTGAATCCGTCTCCACCATCCACCTAACCCCCCTTCTAGAAGACCCTATGTTGGCACCAAAATGGTGGTGTCTCTCCACCACCAAAAGCCACCAACACCACCATAACCACCCCCTTTAACACCCCTTTAGTTGGTGCCACACACCCTTGGCCATAGGATCACCAACCACCTCCATCCTTCCATCCTAGCCCTCCATTTCAAGGGGCACCTTAACCCCCCCCCATCCTACCCTATAAAAAGACCACTACCCACCACCATTCAAGTCATCCTTGGCTAGCAAATTCACTCTCATATTCCACCAAGAAGCCCACGTCCAAGAGAGAAGAAGAAGAAGAAGATTAAGGGGATATTCTGCCCCCTTGGTGCCTTCCCCTCTTCCCTTCTCTCTTGGGTCACGCCAGCCAAAGGAGAAGCCAGGCAATGAAGATCTTTGGAGGAGATCTTGAAGGTGGTCCACGCCACCTTGGAGGAGTTCTTGAGGGTGGTGCACGCCCACCCCTTGGAGAGAGCATTGAAGGTTGTAGCTTCCACCTTGGAGGAGCTCTCATGGAAGGAGAAGAAGGAGGCCCTCTTTTCAAGCCAAGGAGCAGCTAGGCTTGGAGAAATAAGACTCCCTTCTTCACCATTTTTGCAAGAGTATTTGTGTTTC
The DNA here is from genome assembly GCA_037157565.1 of Thalassia testudinum. Taxonomy (NCBI): domain Eukaryota; kingdom Viridiplantae; phylum Streptophyta; class Magnoliopsida; order Alismatales; family Hydrocharitaceae; genus Thalassia; species Thalassia testudinum. Next base: position 83,892,028 of record JAZHRO010000056.1, on the reverse strand, counting down.
TTTTCTTGCTTTTAGATTTGTTTAGTTCTAGTAGAAGCATTCCTCTACTTGTCCTTGAAAAGAACACTCATTCTAGTCAATTAAATTGCCTTCTTTTAGCTTTTTATTGCAATTGTTACTTTTGGTTCTAGCACTTGTTTCACCTCTTCTTCCTAATTACTCTAGGCCTCCACTTGCCTAGAGTGAGCTTAGGAAGAAGATATTTCTATCTTTTAAATTTTAGTTAAGCAACTGTAGGTGTTAGTACTTTCCGTTATAATTCGCATTTTTCCCTCGTCTTTTCAAAACAAAAAAATTACATATTGAAAAATATCAAAAAGAGAGTTGAGATCTATCTGTAAGTAAGAAGATTAATTTTGCAATTTTTGCCTCCTTGGACGACCCTAGATACTCCTCTATCTAGGAAATAAATTTAAAAGTGAAAGCGGATTCGCGTGTTACAACGACGTTAAAAACCCACTTTTACAAATCACGCGTATTTCGCTATCACTTTTTGGCATCGTTGCCGGGGAGGCACAGCTTTGCATTAACTAATTTTCTCTTGCTTGAAATAGAACTCATCCCCTTCTCTTTCTTTCTTTTGTGTGTGCAGGAACTACAGTGGGAAGGCGGGAATCTGGAAGCGAGAGCTCAAAGATCCTTTTCTTCCCGCGAAAATTCAGGTTGGTTCCTCTTTCTGGTCACATAATTAATTAAAACTACCAAAAATATATTAAACTTGGCTTTCAGGATCCCAAACAACTTGATTAAGTGGAGTGGTGCCTTATAAAATCCATTGTTTGCTTGTATGCTTCTTTAGCACCACTCCATTGTAAGTATTGGTGTTCTATTTTTCGGGTCCAGATTTATGTCTGGACTTGAAAAATCGATTCCTAACACCACAGATCTCATAAAATCATAAAATTTCGTAGAGTGATTCCCAATTAAGTTTGAAACAATTTTTCTAAATTTCAGATCAATTGGATTTGTATTTATTTTTTAAAAATTCATTGATTGCAGAGGGGTCACAACCTCTAACCTTCCTATTTTGCTACTGTCCGCGAATTTTTAAATTTTTTATACTCATCCAATTTTTGTGAAATTTATCTTACTGAAATTCTTGTGAAATTTTACATATCATATAAAATCACAAAAATTTTCTGAGGTCGGTGGTAATACTGAAAAGTCCACAATACCCATAGGTATCATTTCTGGACTTTGACACCAGTACAACTAAAAATTCAAAACAATTATCAAAAAAATTCCAAAAATCCTACAAAAATCTTTTCTGGAATCCTTGTTTGATTTTATTCGAAGTAGTGGTGTTGTTTGACTTGGTTGACCCACTACTTAATTCTGAAAGCCTAAAAATAACTCATTGGTAGTTAAATTTCTATCTTAGGGATAATTGGCTTAGGGTTTCTTTCTTTCTCTTTAGAGATGCAATTTAAAGGAAATATACAATCACACATACAACCTGTCTTTCCTTTGATTGTGAACTTTCAAACTTGTTTGAAAACTTAAAGAGAAAAACCCTAAAACTCATTTAATTAAATCAAATCCTAAAAGACAAAAATACAAAAAAAAAAATTGTGTGACAACTTGATTTTCATTGGAGCTACTCTCCAATTCCTGCACACACACAAAAAAATCAAAATAACAGGGCAACAACCCATTAAACACCCTTCACATTCCGTGTGCACTATAGCATCCTAGACCTAATTAAAATTTGTAGCAACTTAACCCCTAAGGCTTTATCAACTTAGGCTTGCTACTTAGGTCTTAAGTTTTCTTTAGTTAGTACCAATTCTGTCATCTGTGTCTAGTGTTCAGGCTGAGGGGCCGTGTCAAACGACCAGGCGCGGGTTTGTACAAGCACCTAGGGTTTTCCCTGGGAAACGTTTGGGCCCAAACCTCCCCTTAAGCAACTTGGCTAGATTTGTTGATAGAATGGGTATTCACTATTGACTACTTATTTCCTACATAGACCAAGTCTTAGGTTATTATTAGGGAGTCGCATTTAAGTTAGGTCTAGTTCTGTTTGTTTGATTTTCACACTTTCTCTCATCTCTTTCTCTTCTCCTCCCCTCCAATTCTTCCAAGTAGTGCATGCACGGGCGACGGTCCCAAAAACCACACCTCGAGGGACCATCTGATTTCCCCCCCCTGCAGCAGGAAATCATTGTTTTCTTCCCCCTCGTCTTCTAAAAAAATGGAAAACCCAGGAAGCCATCAAAAAAATTCTGCTTCCACTTCTAACCCGTCAGCCAACCCACAAGCTGACTCCACCCTCCCCAACCTTCCTAACTTGGAGCAACCAAAGATACCAGCAGGGCCAGGTGGCCCTCCAATTATAACCCAAAATACAAATCCCTTTGCATTAATGGTCGACCATTTGGCTCTACTGCAACAAAATCAAGAAGATCCAGCTAGGACTGTCACGAACCTAGCTAATCAAGGACAAAACCCACCACCCCGCCAACAGCCTGTCCTTTCTCTTAAGGATTTCTATGATCCTTCCAACTATGAGGAAAGACCAAGGGTGGTCATACCACAAGGGGATTTCGAAATCAAACCAGCCATTCTAAACCTTATCAAGCATTTTCATGGTCTTCCAAGAGAGGACCCTTTTTGTCATCTCGAGGAATTAACTGTCCTCGCTCAAACCACTCGTTCCCGCAATGTGCAAGAAGATGTGTGGTTAATGAGAGTCTTTCCTCTCTCTCTTAAAGACAAAGCATCGCATTGGATTAGAACGGTTGGGTACCCTATTACCACTTGGCCCCAATTAAAAAGTGCTTTTCTTAAAAAATTCTTTCCGATTGGTCGAACGAATGCATTAAGAAGATCCATAATGACCTTTCAACAAAAAATTGGTGAATCCCTCCATGAAGCCTGGGAAAGATTTCAGGAACTTTTAAGAAGTTGTCCCCACCATGAAATTCCACAATGGTAGTTAGTGCAGATCTTCTATCATGGATTAGAAGATCAATTAAAACAATTTGTGGATGCCTCATGTGGGGGCAATTTTCTTAACAAAGACGCAGAAAGTGCTTATCTTATTTTTGAAGAAATGAGTGAAAACTCATTTAACATGACTTCAATGGATACTTTTGGCAGATCACAAAACCCCAGACACGGAGTCCATGAAATTGACTCCAAATCAACCTCTGTTCCAGTCACACAAGATGATCTATATATGTTAGCTCAACGACTGGACCAGATGCAAATTCACCAAAAGAAAATGGAAGAAAAGCTCACAAACAAACAAGCTCCACACACCCACTCTCCACACACTAACCCCCCACACATTCTCCAAAGAGAAAATCTACACAATATTGATGCCACATCTGCTGGCCAGCAATTTCCGGCTGATTCCCGCAAGATTTGACCGGGAATTTTGATCAAAATATTTTTGATTCCACCTCGAAAAATATTTATGCTCTCCAGGAGAAATTTAGAAACCCCTCCAATACTTCCAATCAAAACTGGAGGACTAACCCGAATCACTCTTGGAAAAACCCAAATCTGATTCCTTTTCCCAAACAAAACTATTTTGGGAATTATGGGCAACCTATGTATCAACCTGGACCATCCCAGGATGACATTAATAATCAGGTCATGAAAACTCTGCAAGGAATGCAGACTCAAATGATAGAAGTAACCCGCATGATTACCAATTTACAACACCAAGTTAAGGTTACTCCTGATCATCGACCTATTGGGAATTTACCTTCCCAACCCATGCCCAACCCAAATAATCAAAGGAATCAATTCCAAGGTGGATATCCTAGTCAACCCATTCAACCAGCACCTCAGCATCCGCCGGGTTTCAATAACAGCCAGGCCCCCGTCCTCATCCTAGAAACAACCAGACTGCAAATGCAGTTACCTTGAGGAATGGGAAAACCACTCACAATACCCTGCCTATTAAAGAAACCCGCTCTAATGACACACAGATTAACTCTTCCCCTCCTATTGTTCAGGAACCAATTCATGCAGAACAGGGTAACTGAAATGGTGTGGGACAACCGGGTTTTATTGTTATAACGTTGTAGTATAGCCAGTTATTACCAACATTTCAAATATATAAATTTTTTACTCGAAAAATAAAAGAGTTCCTGAGGTCGAACTCAGGGAGCAAGTTGTATTCTAGAGATATACATATTTCTTTTACAAAATAAAGAAAGAGAGAGGGAAAGAATTTGTTGTTCTCTTTGTTTTCTCCTCGTGATGTTCTTCTTTCTTTCTTTCTTCAGATCTCCTACTTCTTCTTTGTTCTGCAGAGGTGATGCTCCTCTTTCTTTCTTCAGATCTCCTACTTCTTCTTTGTTTTGCAGAGGTGATGCTCCTCTTTCTTTCTTCAGATCTCCTTCTTCTTCTTCCTTGGTTTCTGTCTTGGCCTCTCTTCTTCTTTTTCTGCAGTCTCTTCTGTGAAGGTTTCTTCTTCCTTGGCTCTGCTGTACTTCTTCTCTGCAGCCTTTCCTCTTCTTCTGCCTTGCTCAGCCTCCTCTTTAGAGTTTCTTCTTTTTTCTCCTCCCTGCGGCTAAGTGTCAGCTTCTTCTTTTCTTTTTCAGCCAGGGACGTCACCCCTCCTTTCTTCTTTTCCCTTCAGGCCGTCGTTTGATTTCCAAATCAGACGACTTAACTACCTGTTGCTATAGTCAGCTTCCTTCTTCTTCCGCGGGTCTTCTTCTTCGCCTGTGCCTGCACACTTCAGAGTTTTTCGTCAGAGGCAAAACCTATTCTACCCTCCCCCCCCCCCGTGTCTCTCTCTCTCTCTGAAACCACTCTTGGGAAAGCTCTCCCAGAGCTGCCGGGTAACCGGGTTCGGGTCAGGCCCGGGTCCAGGCCCACCGGCGTGCGTGGTGGGCGAGGAGTGCAGGTCAGTCTTAAGTCGGGTCGGGTCGGGTCAGGTCCGCGGGGTGTGAGCGCGGACGAGACCGGGTAACCGGGCGGGTGAAGGGGACCTCACCCCGTGTGCTGAGGCAGTAAGCCTCCAGCACTTTTGCATCTTATATCGCTGCGCCTCTTCAGGCTTTTCCGAGGTGGGACTAAATGTCCCACCTCAATTGCGCGCCCGCAGCGGGGAAATCAGCGGGAGATTGCGGCGTCACGCGAAGCTTTCTGCCTTAGCTGCGAGCCTGGTGTTTTGCCAAAACGCCTCGCAAGGCCTGGGAGTTGAATCTGGGCGTGGCGCTGAGCGTGGCGCGCCTGTAGCTGCAGGCGGAAGCAGTTCCTCCTGCGCGGCAATGGCGGCGGAGGTCGGGTGGTCTGTTCACAAGAAAACGGCCTCTCGGCCTAATCAGAAAGTGCCAGGAGCTTCGCCAGGGTGCGGCGAAGCTCGTGTGGGTGGTGGCGAGGCGCGGGGCGGCGTGCGAGGGCTGCCCTAGGTCGGACTGTGGGTCGGAGGATGGGTCTGTTCGGTGGGGTTGCAGAGGGTGATGTGGGGGAAGTGGCAGGGCGGGGGTTGATCAGGGTGAGGAGGCAGAGGTCCTGCGGTGGTCGGCGAGCCGTGTGGGTTGCTGAGGTGATGGGAGCAGCTCGCCGGAGGGTGGCCGGAGACGAAGGGGGTGACGATGGTCAGGGTCGGTCGAGGGCTTAATTGAATAAATTGAAAGCGGGGAAAGAAAGAGGAGAAGAAGGGGAGTAGCTCTAGCTTACTTGCAGGGACGAAGGGGGAGGAACAGGGCGACAGTCATATCGACTGTCGCCGGAGAAGACGATGCTCAGGGAAAGGGGCGGCGGCGAGCAGAGAGCCGGAGAGGCGCCAGCTGGGTACGGCGTAGCGCGGGAAGAGCAGGGGAGGAAGTCTCTACTACTGGTATTGCGGCAGAGCGGAGAGGTGGAGGGGGAGGAACCGCCGGAGCTGGTGAGCGTCTGCCGGAGAGAGAAGGGAGGAAAGTTGGGGATTTTCTCCGTCAGATCCAGGCTGCCCCGGTCGGTGGAGCAACGGGTGGTATTTATAGGGATCAAACAGGGAGGAAGGCGGAGGGAGACGACGTGTCTCCCTCGCCGGAGGATGGCCGGAAACAAGAACCCATACCGTCCGTGCGTTCGCACGGCCGGTATGGTGGGTTACAACGACCAGGGGGGTGTCCCTGCGACGGCTGACGACGCAGGGCACCCCCGGTTTACTTGCCAGGTCCCCCACCTCACCCTGCGCGGCGCCATGCTCCGCGCAAGGTCGCCGGAGCATGGTGCTGGCAGGTTTTGCAGGGGGGACCTGATTGCAAAGAACGAAGGAGATTTAGGGGCCAAAATGCGAGGGTTCAAAAGTTGAGGGCCAAAGAGTAAATATATGAGGACCAAAGTGTAAAGTCGGTCAAGGAGGTTTCTTCTTAGGCTCAAGTTTTTATACATGACTAATTAGGACCTAAGGAATCTGATGGTGAATTTCATTTCCATATTAAACCTTGTTTGACTGGTCAATTTACGCAAAAACCCAAATTAAGTTATTAATTGGGCATGGTTCTCAATGTAGGTCAAAAAGGGTTCTGAAGGCCAAATTGAAGGTTCTAAACCCTGGAGATTATTTTTATATGAATTTTAGAGGGTTTATTCTATTTTTACTTTGCCTCGAACCTTGTGAATTGAAGTGGGTTGTTTTAGGGTTACAGATTATCATTTAGTTTCTTGGAATTGCTGTAGCCCTTGCTAGATCATTTCATCCCACTCTTATTCTTATTAAGCTGCTTTGACCTATGTTTGGGCCCTGAATTACCCTGTATGCAGATTATACTGGTAAAATTGCATTTTTACCCCTTATGACTTGTTTTCTTCTCAAACTCAGGATTCTCTGAGTTAAGCCTTTCCTTGAGATATGTAGGAGCTTTTATCCTTTGTATTAGGTCAAAATGAGCTAGTTATGGCTCATGATGAGGTTCTCATCATACCCCCATGCCTAGCTTTTGCTAGTCCCTTAGCAAAAACTTAAGGTTTCAACCCTTGTTCTAGACCATGAAGTTTTTAATAGTTTTAGATAAGTGCCTTTTTTATTTGAGCATAGATTAGGTTAGAATGCTGACCATAGGCCTAAAAGGTACTCTAGTACTAATCAAGATCCAAATCTGTCTAGCCTTAGCCTCAGTCTTTTAGCAAAGGTTTTTAAGGCCCACAAGAACTAACCTAAGGTTTATTGGACTTCGTGGTTAAAGCACCCGTGCTTGAAATGATTTTAGCCCTGGCTCAGTTCGCAGTGCGTTTTGTAAGAGAGAGATAGAAAGTTTTTCTGTTTGGAGAGTTTTCTCTCTCTTTTTCTTTTTAGTTCTAGCCTAGGATTGGCTTTTCAACACGGTCTGTATCAGATTCCTTGCTCCCATCATCAATCCTCAAGGGTTCCTGGCGATCGATGCTTCGAGATAGCACCGCCCATGGCAACCCCCGGAACCCTGGCTATTGAGATTTCGAGATAATCCCATCCATGGTATTCCGTGGCCGAATCCAGACCCTGGCAATTGACACTTCGAGATAATGCCATCCATGGAATCTGAACCAGTAGAGTGCTTACATGCCCCCAGTAGGATATGTAAATATCCTAAGAGACAAGCACCGAGGAGATGATATTTTGTTACGCATCTTCGACGGGATTTCCCGCCTCTCCGCGCTGGGAACTCGTCCAAATCAACTTGTGTTGATCGGCCGCTCCTATTCTAGGTGTTCTTTTCAGATTTTTGCGACGCTTCTGCGTGATTCTGATTTTTACGCTTACTGAACCAGGCTGTGTGTGAGATTAGGGTGCTTAGGTTACTGAGTCCCGTAAACCAAAAATTTGTTAACGAGGCCGAATACTCCCTAAGCCTTAGACCTAATACTTCAGCTTTTCATTTTCCTCAACCTCTTGAGGAGTGTCCAGATCTTAATGGGTACTAAGAGTCTATTCAAGAATGCCTAAGGTTTGCATTCTTTACTAATCTCATTGTGCACTTTTCTTGAATGAGGTCTAGAACTTAGGTTAATTCCTTAGTTCCTTAGTAATGACTATCACTTTTTCTCATAATTTTGTGCTCCTTTTTCATTTTGTTTCTTTTCTCCTTCGCAAAATTTCCTTCTCTTTTCCTCTTATTCTTTTTCGAAAATTTTTTTTAATTTTTATGGTGTTTTTGGCATATGTGAATTTTTTTGTTTGAAACCTTTTCTTACAAGTTTTGCACTTTCATACCCCCCCATGCCTAAGATTTGCAATGTCCTCATTGTAACCTAGGGGGTCTTAGTTCATTCCTTAAGACAGAAATTTGGATGAGTGGATGGGTCGGGTTGAATTTTTGCGGACGATTTCAAATCCCAGATGCAAACATCTGAGTTGGGGTCGGCTGTCTACAAGGGTGAACTTCGAGTGCTAAAAGGTGTCAGAACAAGTTTCAGGTTTACAAAGAGAATGACGGGCTGCCTCCCGTTAAGCGCTGACTTTTACGCCATCGGCTGGGCGCAATAAACTCAAGGGGAAAGGAGGGTATAAGATGCCTCAGCCAAATCAGTAGAAGTTACATCAATGAACGGCTTGAGTCTCTGACCGTTCATGATGAAAGGTTCAGAATCGTGGCTGAGTGGACTGATTTCGATTGCTCCATTTCCAAAAACCTGTCGGACCAAATATGGTCCGACCCACTTAGATCTCAGTTTTCCTGGGAAGAGTTTGAGTCGGGCATCAAAGAGTAGGACCTTTTGACCAGGATGAAAGATCTTTCTCGAGATGTGTTTGTCGTGGAAGGCTTTAACCCGCTCCTTGTAGATTTGCGAGTTCTCGTACGCGTCTATGCGTAATTCATCGATCTCGCTGATTTGGAGTTTTCTGTGGGTCCCAGCCTTGGAAAGATCTAGATTACAGTTCCGTACTGCCCAATAGGCTTTATGCTCCAGTTCTACGGGAAGGTGGCATGCCTTTCCGTACACCAGTCTAAAGGGGGACATGCCCAATTGGGTTTTGTGGGCGGTCCTATAGGCCCACAATGCTTCCGGAAGTCGGGACGACCAGTCCTTCCTGTCAGGTCGAACAGTGACTTGCAGGATTTTCTTGATCTCCCGATTAGACAGCTCAGCTAGACCATTAGTTTGGGGGTGGTAAGGAGTAGAGATTCGGTGAGACACCCCGTATTTGGTCATCAGTGACCTAAACTGAGCATTTGTGAAATGGGTCCCCCCATCAGAGATTATTGCACGAGGAATCCCGAACCTTGAGAAAATGTGTTGATGAATGAATTTGAGAACGATTTTGTGATCACAGGTTCGGGTCGGTATGGCTTCGATCCATTTGGACACGTAGTCCACAGCCAACAGAATGTATTCGAAACCATCCGAAACAGGAAAGGGGCCCATAAAATCAATCCCCCAAACATCAAAGATTTCGCATACTAGAATCGGTTGCATAGGCATCATGTCGCGATGGCTCATGTTGCCCAAAGTCTGGCAACGACTACATGCCTTGCAATGACTGTATGCGTCTTTGAATAGTGTGGGCCAGTAAAAGCCGCACTGGAGGACTTTTGATGCGGTTTTATGCCCGGCAAAATGGCCACCGCATGCCTGGTCATGGCAGAAAGAGAGGATATTGTTGACTTCCCCTTCCGGGACACATCTCCGGATGATCTGATCGGCACCTATGCGGAAGAGGTACGGGTCTTCCCAAATGTAATACTTGGCATCGGAGCGTAATTTGTCTTTCTTGGCCTTCGGCCAATCGGACGGGATCTGATGAGATGCCAAGTAATTTACAATATTAGCAAACCATGGAAGGCTAGTACCAATAGTCAGCAGGTGCTCATCGGGAAAATGCTCAGTGATGGGTCCGGAAGGGTCAATTATTTCAGAAGGAAGACGGGACAAGTGATCAGCTACCACGTTTTGCTTTCCCGCTTTGTCGCGAATCTCAAGGTCAAATTCTTGCAACAGCAAGATCCATCGGATTAATCGAGGTTTCGCGTCCTTCCTCGCAAGGAGATGCCTCACAGCTGTGTGATCCGAGTATATGATGACATGGGAACCCAGAAGGTACGATCTGAACTTTTCTAGGGCAAATACTACAGCTAGCAGCTCTTTCTCAGTAACCGTATAGTTACGCTGAGCCTCATCGAGTGTTTTTCTGGTGTAGTAAATGACCACAGGTTTCTTGTCATTTTTCTGTCCCAAAACCGCTCCTACAGCGAAGTCGGATGCATCACACATGATCTCAAAGGGTTGAGACCAATCAGGGGACTGTAGGATCGGGGCTTGGGTGACTCGGTCACGCAGGATTTCAAATGCTTGAGTGCATTCCTTGGAGATTTCGAAGGGAACATCCTTGGAGAGAAGAGTGGTCAGGGGGCATGCGATTTTTGAAAAATCAGGGATAAATCGTCGATAAAAACCGACATGCCCTAAAAAGGATCGGATGTCCCTGATTGAGCTAGGCATAGGAAGGTGAGAGATCAGATTAACCTTAGCTCGATCCACTTGGATACCTTTCTCCGAAATTGAGTGTCCCAGGACAATTCCCTCAGGCACCATGAAATGGCTCTTTTCCCAGGAAAGAACCAAATTCACATCGATGCACCGCCTGAGTATCTAGACCAAGTGTTGGAGGCAATCGTCGAATGATGCTCCGAAAACTGAAAAGTCATCCATGAAGACTTCCAGATAATCACCTACCATATCTGAGAATATGGCAAGCATGCATCGCTGAAAAGTAGCGGGTGCATTGCAAAGATCGAAAGGCATCCTTCGGAAAGCGTATGTTCCGAAGGGGCAGGTGAACGTGGTCTTTTCTTGGTCCTCAGGATGGATTGCCACCTGGTTATAACCGGAGTATCCGTCAAGAAAGCAGAAGAACCTATTTCCCGCTAGTTTTTCGAGAATTTGATCAATGAAGGGTAGTGGGAAATGATCCTTCTTCGTGGAGGAATTGAGTCGACGGTAATCTATACAGACTCTCCACGAGTTGGCTAATTGGGTAGGAATGATTTCTCCGGTCTCAGTCGTTATAGTGGTGAGTCCTGCCTTCTTGGGCACGACCTGAATTGGGCTCACCCAACGACTATCGGAGATCGGGTAGATGATCCCGGCATCTAACCACTTGATGATCTCCTTTTTCACAACCTCCTGCAGATTGGGGTTTAAGCGTCTCTGCATTTCACAAGAAGGTCGTGTGCCCTCTTCTGAATAGATATGATGAGTACAATAAGAGGGACTTATTCCAGTCAAATCATCGAGAGTCCATCCGATGGCTCTGCGATGTTGCTGGAGGACAACAATCAGACGGGATTCCTATTCAGGACTGAGGTTGGAATTGATGATCACAGGAAGGGTCTGATTAGAACCCAAAAAGACGTATTTTAAGTGAGCAGGAAGGGGTTTCAGTTCAAGGATGGGGTTTTCAGCAGCAGCGGGTGGTTCAGTATAGATGTGAGGTTCAAGGGTGGGAGTTACTGGGTTGTTCACATCTGGATTTGACTCCTCTGTTTGCGGGTCAAGATCCTTCTGTGGTTGATGAGGCATACTCGAGTCATTCTGGAGGTGTGATTCATCAACCAAAGTCTTGATGTCACAAATTTGCTCGATGACGCCGCAATTAATTCCTTGTTGGGCCTTAAATATATCAATTTTCAGTGTTTGATCTCCAAACTTAAGCTCTATTTGGCCCTCCTCACAGCTGATGTTGGCTCTAGCAGTAGCCAAGAAAGGTCTCCCTAGAATGATTGGTGTATCCCTAGGGTTCTCAGGTGCATCCATATGTAAGACTATAAAGTCCACTGGAAAATAGAAATCCCGCACTCTCACGATAACATCCTCGAGAATCCCTTTTGGTGACTTTATAGATCGATCTGCTAATTGTAATGTCACCTCGGTTGGTTTTAGCTCAGATTCTTCTAGATGGTCGAGTAAGGATGTGGGTATCAGGTTTATGGATGCACCCAAGTCTAACAAAGCTCTATCAAATTGGGTACCACCTATCTTGCAGGAAATCAGGGGAGTTCCAGGATCTTTTGCCTTGGGTGGGAGTCTACTGAGGATTACAGAGCTGGCTTGTTCTGACAGAACAATTGGGCTCCCTCCCTTGGTTCGCGGCTTACGCTGGGGTGTACATATATTCTTTAGAAATCGTGCGTAAGCTGGTACGTGGCGGATTGCATCCATCAAGGGGATGTTTATGTGGACCTGCTCAAAGAGCTTGACCAGGTCCTCCTCAGGGGCCACGGGTTTTGTGGTCTTCTTTCCCTTGGCCAGGGCCTCGGGAAACGGGATCTTGGTTGGTTCTTCTAGGATAGGTCCAGGTTGTGGATCTGGAACAGCGGTACCTTGGATAACTATCCTAGGGTCATGGTTATCAGGCTTGGAGTGGTTTGGATAATGCGGGTCTTGAGTTGTTTTACCACTACGTGTTGTTACAGAATTTAATCCGGCCTGATTTTGGTTTGGGTTTGGTAGGAGGGGTGGCTGCTGCTGAAATCCCGCATAAGAAGTTGAGGCTTCCATCTCGTCTGGAGATGGAGCAGTAGGGGCCTGATAAATCCATTGAGCGTGGCCTAAATTTGGATTCATAACGCGCTTCTGGGTTGGCACGTTATTTGGGTTAGGAAGGGGTTGGGAAGGGAGTGTGCCTGGCTGGCGAGAATTTGCCAACTGGGCCAGTTGAGTTTTAACTTCAGTAAGCTCGTCCTTGTGCTGTTTTTGAATAGCCGCATTCATTTTTTGAATGTCAGCCAGAGTCTGAAGGATTAAGGACATTTGATCTTGATTTGGCCCTGATGGATAAGTAGGGTTGGGCCGAGGCTGAGGCGGCTGGTAGTGATGAGAGGGCTGTGGGCGGGACTGAAAAGGTGGTCTTTGGGTTTGGGAATTTCCCGCCCAGTGAAAATTGGGATGGTTTCGCCATCCAGGGTTGTAAGTGTTGGAGAATGGGTCGTTCTGGATGGCGTTGAGGTCCTCGCAGGTCTGAGGAACCTCCTGAGAATCAGGGAAAGGGGGAATGGAGTTCCCTCGGCTGGTGTAGAAAGGATCTGATGATCTTCCAGTCCAAGAATCAGATGGGGGTGGATATGGATCCATCCCAGGGGAAGATCGATGGAGGATGTTTTGCACAGTCTCCTGTGTGGAAGGAGGTTGTGCAAAGGAGTTACGCGCGGAGGTGGCTCGCTGCAAGTGTTGAGTCAGCTCATCCACCTTCTTCTCAATGATTGAGACCTTGTCCAATCTACTGGCCATTAATTCCAGGTCGACTGATGCGGATAGGCCCTGCGTCTCATGTGCTCCCTTAAGATTCGTCGCTGCGCGGGTATTCGTCCTGTCGAATAATCCCATGGAGTCATTGTTGATGGAGTTCTCGCACATGTTTTCGAGAATCTCCCATACGGTGTCTTCATGTTGACCCATGATGTTTCCTCCGCAAGTTGCATTGACGAAAAGGCGGATGTCCTCACGGAGTCCCTGGTAAAAGGATTGGACTTGTTCCCATTTAGGAACTCCGTGATGGGGGCACTTTCTCATGAGATCCTGAAAACGATCCCATGCCTCATGGAGAGGTTCTCCTGATTGTTGAGTGAAGTGTGTAATCTGATGGCGCAAGGCGTTGGTCCGACCCACTGGAAAAAACTTTTTCAAAAATTCGGATTGAAGTTCTTCCCAAGTGTTGATCGGCCGGGTCTGAGTTTGATACCAATGGGCGGCCTTGTCCATAAGAGAAAAGGAGAACATCTTCATGAGAAGAATATCCCGATTTTGCGCATCTGATCCAAAAGTGTGGGCCAGATGCTTTAGCTGTTTGATGTGCTGGAAGGGATCTTCAGAATTAAGCCCATGGAATTTAGGTATAGCATGAATCATGTTGGGCTTTAATTCGGAATCAGGTCCTCCAGTCGGGATTCTGACTCGAGGCTCAATGGCCACCGCAGCAGGATTGTAGTGGTCCCGCATCATAGGACGCTGTGGTGGGTGCACGAAGTTTTGGAAGAGGTCATTCAGTCGCTGGAGCTGGTGTTCCAGATTATTTTCTTCCTCAACTGGCTGAGCCATGATGGGGGAAGAAGAAGAACTTGGTTCTGAATCAGAAGAGAGAATAATGTGAGGGTGTTGCTGCACAAACACGGGCGTCGAGGCTTGGCCTTGACGAGAGCGAATTTCTAATGGAGGTCTTAAGGGTGGTCTTAGGGACCTCCTTCCGTACATGCACTGTTTGGAAGAGGTAAGTTTAGAAGGGGCTGGACCCAATCAAGACACCCAAAAATGTGTTGGGTGACTATAGAGGTGCGGGGCAGATGGACCCCTTGATCAGAAAGATCGTCCACCTGAGAATTACCTGGGCAGCCAGAGAGGGAGAGTCCCGCGAAGACCCCTACACGGTAGAGCGTCCCCACGGGTTACAGGGTTTCCCCCACCCGACCTCTCTTGTCACTGCGGTTCCAGGTAGACCAGAATGGGGATCTTGACCTCTTAAGTCTACCAATTTTAAGATCAGGGTGCTTAAGGTTTCACTTGAACTTTAGTCTTTTTAAGTGCAAAGAGTGACCTAATTTAAGGTTGGTTGACCCAAAGGGGTCAACTTTACCTCTTGTTTTCTTTGAGAGCTTTCAGGTCTTGTCTTTTAGGGTTCAAGTGTTTAAAGAGAGAGCCAATTGTTTAGGATTTTTCTTGTTAATTATTTTCAATCAATGGCCTGGGCACACCTCTTTTGAATTTCCTCAATTCTTGATTAAGGGGTGTGTCTCTACTGAAATCCTAATGTTTAACCTTATGTTGGCTCTACTTGGTCCATTTAACTCTTTGTTGGGCAATCAGGGCTCAAGCAAGAATGTGTTAGCCCTTAAGTACCCTTAATAGTGTGCAGGAGTGATGAGTTGAAAACATGCAACTCTTTATGGTTACTAAGTATGGAAGACAGGTTAGCCCTATATTGCTTGTTCTTTTCTTTTCTTCCTCTTTAGAGTTTAGGGGTTAATAGTGAGAGGAAAAATTTACCTGTCTTCGGAGTGGTTGTCGTGTGGTTGCTTGTCTTCTTGAGTTCCTGTAGCTGCACAAAAGAGAGGAGATTATCAGAAATTAAAAGAAACAGGAATGTTTACCTCTAGAATAGCCGTTGCTCCCCGGCAACGGCGCCAAAATGAAATGGTGTGGGACAACCAGGTTTTATTGTTATAACGTTGTAGTATAGCCAGTTATTACCAACATTTCAAATATATAAATTTTTTACTCGGAAAATAAAAGAGTTCCCGAGGTCGAACTCAGGGAGCAAGTTGTATTCTAGAGATATACATATTTCTTTTACAAAATAAAGAAAGAGAGAGGGAAAGAATTTGTTGTTCTCTTTGTTTTCTCCTCATGATGTTCTTCTTTCTTTCTTTCTTCAGATCTCCTACTTCTTCTTTGTTCTGCAGAGGTGATGCTCCTCTTTCTTTCTTCAGATCTCCTACTTCTTCTTTGTTCTGCAGAGGTGATGCTCCTCTTTCTTTCTTCAGATCTCCTTCTTCTTCTTCCTTGGTTTCTGTCTTGGCCTCTCTTCTTCTTTTTCTGCAGTCTCTTCTGTGAAGGTTTCTTCTTCCTTGGCTCTGCTGTACTTCTTCTCTGCAGCCTTTCCTCTTCTTCTGCCTTGCTCAGCCTCTTCTTTAGAGTTTCTTCTTGTTTCTCCTCCCTGCGGCTAAGTGTCAGCTTCTTCTTTCTTTTTCAGCCAGGGACGTCACCCCTCCTTTCTTCTTTTCCCTTCAGGCCGTCGTCTGATTTCCAAATCAGACGACTTAACTACCTGTTGCTACAGTCAGCTTCCTTCTTCTTCCGCGGGTCTTCTTCTTCGCCTGTGCCTGCACACTTCAGAGTTTTTCGTCAGAGGCAAAACCTATTCTAACCTCCCCCCCCCGCGTCTCTCTCTCTCTCTGAAACCACTCTTGGGAAAGCTCTCCCAGAGCTGCCGGGTAACCGGGTTTGGGTCTGGCCCGGGTCCAGGCCCACCGGCGTGCGTGGTGGGCGAGGAGTGCAGGTCAGTCTTAAGTCGGGTCGGGTCGGGTCAGGTCCGCGGGGCGTGAGCGCGGACGAGACCGGGTAACCGGGCGGGTGAAGGGGACCTCACCCCGTGTGTTGAGGCAGTAAGCCTCCAGCACTTTTGCATCTTATATCGCTGCGCCTCTTCAGGCTTTTCCGAGGTGGGACTAAATGTCCCACCTCAATTGCGCGCCCGCAGCGGGGAAATCAGCGGGAGATTGCGGTGTCACGCGAAGCTTTCTGCCTTAGCTGCGAGCCTGGTGTTTTGCCAAAATGCCTCGCAAGGCCTGGGAGTTGAATCTGGGCGTGGCGTTGAGCGTGGCACGCCTGTAGCTGCAGGCGGAAGCAGTTCCTCCTGCGCGGCAATGGCGGCGGAGGTCGGGTGGTCTGTTCACAAGAAAACGGCCTCTCGGCCTAATCAGAAAGTGCCAGGAGCTTCGCCAGGGTGCGGCGAAGCTCGTGTGGGTGGTGGCGAGGCGCGGGGCGGCGTGCGAGGGCTGCCCTAGGTCGGACTGTGGGTCGGAGGATGGGTCTGTTCGGTGGGGTTGCAGAGGGTGATGTGGGGGAAGTGGCAGGGCGGGGGTTGATCAGGGTGAGGAGGCAGAGGTCCTGCGGTGGTCGGCGAGCCGTGTGGGTTGCTGAGGTGATGGGAGCGGCTCGCCGGAGGGTGGCCGGAGACGAAGGGGGTGACGATGGTCAGGGTCGGTCGAGGGCTTAATTGAATAAATTGAAAGCGGGGAAAGAAAGAGGAGAAGAAGGGGAGTAGCTCTAGCTTACTTGCAGGGACGAAGGGGGAGGAACAGGGCGACAGTCGTATCGACTGTCGCCGGAGAAGACGATGCTCAGGGAAAGGGGCGGCGGCGAGCAGAGAGCCGGAGAGGCGCCAGCTGGGTACGGCGTGGCGCGGGAAGAGCAGGGGAGGAAGTCTCTGCTGCTGGTATTGCGGCAGAGCGGAGAGGTGGAGGGGGAGGAACCGCCGGAGCTGGTGAGCGTCTGCCGGAGAGAGAAGGGAGGAAAGTTGGGGATTTTCTCCGTCAGATCCAGGCTGCCCCGGTCGGTGGAGCAACGGGGGGTATTTATAGGGATCAAACAGGGAGGAAGGCGGAGGGAGACGACGTGTCTCCCTCGCCGGAGGATGGCCGGAAACAAGAACCCATACCGTCCGTGCGTTCGCACGGCCGGTATGGTGGGTTACAACGACCAGGGGGGTGTCCCTGCGACGGCTGACGACGCAGGGCACCCCCGGTTTACTTGCCAGGTCCCCCACCTCACCCTACGCGGCGCCATGCTCCGCGCAAGGTCGCCGGAGCATGGTGCTGGCAGGTTTTGCAGGGGGGACCTGATTGCAAAGAACGAAGGAGAGTTAGGGGCCAAAATGCGAGGGTTCAAAAGTTGAGGGCCAAAGAGTAAATATATGAGGACCAAAGTGTAAAGTCGGTCAAGGAGGTTTCTTCTTAGGCTCAAGTTTTTATACATGGCTAATTAGGACCTAAGGAATCTGATGGTGAATTTCATTTCCATATTAAACCTTGTTTGACAGGTCAATTTACGCAAAAATCCAAATTAAGTTATTAATTGGGCATGGTTCTCAATGTAGGTCAAAAAGGGTTCTGAAGGCCAAATTGAAGGTTCTAAACCCTGGAGATTATTTTTCTATGAATTTTAGAGGGTTTATTCTATTTTTACTTTGCCTCGAACCTTGTGAATTGAAGTGGGTTGTTTTAGGGTTACAGATTATCATTTAGTTTCTTGGAATTGCTGTAGCCCTTGCTAGATCATTTCATCCCACTCTTATTCTTATTAAGCTGCTTTGACCTATGTTTGGGCCCTGAATTACCCTGTATGCAGATTATACTGGTAAAATTGCATTTTTACCCCTTATGACTTGTTTTCTTCTCAAACTCAGGATTCTCTGAGTTAAGCCTTTCCTTGAGATATGTAGGAGCTTTTATCCTTTGTATTAGGTCAAAATGAGCTAGTTATGGCTCATGATGAGGTTCTCATCAGTAACCCTGCCCCATTTCCACAAGCCCTCCACTCTTCAAAAAAGAAAAAGACAAAATCTGAGCCCACTGAGAAGGAACTAATGGATTTATTTAGGCAAGTAGAAATTAATATCCCTATCCTAGATGCCATTAAGTATATCCCTGCCTATGCATAATTCTTAAAAGGTTTATGTACTCCAAAAAGGCAGCCCAAAAATTTAGGAAAGGTAATTCTTCCAGAGACAGTCAGCTCAGTTGTGCAGAGCCGACTGCCTCTTAAGAGAAAAGATCCTGGCGCCCCCCTAATCGAAGTTATCATTAATGATACCTCATTTGATCGCGCTTTGTTGGATCTTGGTGCCTCAATTAATCTTATCCCCACAGTTATTTTTGAGGAATTTAAGATCGGTGAATTGAAGCCTGTTGAGGTTACTCTCCAATTAGCTGAGCGATCTACGATTAAACCAAGGGGAATTGTTGAAGATGTTCTTGTCCGGGTCAACAATTGTCTATTCGCAGTAGACTTTTTAGTCCTAGACATAGAGGTACCTAAAGCACTTAAGTTTGCCCCCATTATTCTTTGAAGACCATTCTTAGCCACCGCCCACGCCAATATTGATTGTGATTCTGGAAAGATGAAGATCATGTGTGGCGGTGAATCTGTAACCCTAGACATTTTTCAAGCCTCTAGGCGATTCCAAGAACCAGATTTCTTTGATGATTTGGATTCACAAATAGAAAACATTGTGGAGGAAACTTTGCAGATTTCCCAATTAGGTTCTTGTTTTGCTGTAAATACGGTTCCTGAACAATCCACTTTTTCTCACCCTTCCACCCCAACCACACGTCCAGCTAACATTCTGACCGACCCTTTCATTCTCACCTCACCTCTAACCCACAAAGCAGAAACTCTTTCGGAACCGGGCCCACAATTGGAATTAAAACCTTTGCCCGATTCCCTTAAATACGTCTTCCTAGGTCTAAATCAGACCTTGCCCCTGATTATAAATTTTGGACTCACTGGGGCACAAGAGCACAAACTTCTCCAGGTTTTGAGTAAATATCGAAAAGCTATTGGCTGGACCCTTTCTGATCTTAAAGGCATTCATCCGTCCTATTGTACGCATCGTATATATTTAGAGGACTATTCTCGCCCCTCCCGCAAACCACAAAGGCACTTGAATCCTGTTATGCAGGAGGTGGTAAAAAAGGAGATTATTAAGTGGCTGGACGCTGATATCATCTACCCCATTTCTGACAGCTCCTGGGTTAGTCCAACTCAAGCTGTCCCCAAAAAGGCTGGACTAACAGTTGTCACTAATGAATATGGGGAAAATGTAGCCACTCGAACCGCTTCTTCTTGGCGCGTGTGTATTGATTACCGAAAATTAAACACCGCCACCAAGAAGGATCATTTCCCGCTCCCTTTTATTGATCAAATCTTGGAGCGGTTAGCCAGAAGGGAATTTTACTATTTTTTGGACGGTTATTTTGGCTATAATCAAGTAGCAGTTCATCCTGAGGACCAGGACAAAACAACTTTCACCTGCCCCTTCGGAACCTTTGCTTTCTGAAGAATGCCCTTCGGTCTTTGCAACGCACCTGCGACTTTTCAAAGGTGCATGCTTGCAATTTTTTCAGACTTGGTAGGTGAATGTTTAGAAGTCTTTATGGATGACTTCTCTGTTTTTGGAGATTCTTTTGACCATTGTCTCAAAAATCTTGAAAGAACTCTCCAAAAGTGCATAGAAGTTAATTTGGTCCTCAGCTGGGAAAAAAGTCATTTCCTGGTCCAAGAAGGTATTGTCTTGGGCCATGTTATTTCAAAACAAGGAATCACGGTAGATAAAGAAAAAATAGATGCTATATCTAAGCTCCCACCGCCCACTACTGTCAAACAAATCAGATCCTTTTTGGGTCATGTGGGTTTCTACCGTCGATTCATACAAGACTTTTCCCAAATCTCCAAGCCCTTAAGTCAGCTTCTCACTAAAGACCAGCCATTTGATTTTAATAATAAGTGCCTGGAGAGTTTTTTGACGTTGAAGAAAGAGGTTACTGAGGCACCAATATTGCAGGGACCTGATTGGAGTAGTCCCTTTGAATTAATGACAGATGCCTCAGATTTTGCTGTAGAGGCTATTTTAGGGCAAAGAATTGGCAAGAAGCCCGTTGTGATCTATTATGCTAGCAAAACCCTTGATGATGCACAACAGAATTACATGGTTACTGAAAAGGAACTTCTTGCCAATGTATTTGCCTTAGAAAAATTTAGATCTTATCTGTTGGGGTCACATGTCACTGTTTATATAGACCACTCAGCAATTAAATATTTGCTGACAAAGAAAGATGCGAAACCCTGCCTTATCCGTTGGATTCTCCTGCTCCAGGAATTTGACCTGGAAATCAAGGATAAGGCGAGATTGCACAATGTAGTGGCTGACCATCTCTCTCGTCTTATGACGAACGACATAATGACCCCGCTAGATCAGTTATCCGATGAAAGTATTTTAGCTGCTACAACCCTCCCTTGGTTTGCGCCCATCGCAAACTACTTAGCAATAGAACAAATCCGTGCTGATTGGCCAAAAATGAAACGGGATAAGTTCTTTGCTGATATTAAATATTATTTTTGGGAGGAGCCCGACCTTTTCCGCATTTGTGCGATCAGGTCATTCGACGATGTGTCCCCGATTATGAAATCCATGATATCTTAACACATTGTCACTCAATGGCCTGTGGCAGACATTTTTCGGGCAAGAAAATTGCAGCTAAAATCCTTAATGCGGGATTTTATTGGCCCAGCTTGCACAAAGATGCTCATGACTTCGTTCGGTCCTGTGTGCGTTGCCAGAGCAACGGCATCATGACTCGAAAGGATATGGTGCCCCTTAATCCTATTTTAGAGGTTGAAATTTTTGATGTTTGGGGCATCGACTTCATGGGACCGTTCATCAACTCTGCTGGGTATTTGTATATATTAGTCGCAATCGACTATGTTTCTAAATGGATAGAAGCAATACCCACCCGCACTTGTTATCACCGTGTGGTTGTCGAATTTCGCAAGAAAAATATTTTCTCAAGATTCGACATACCAAAAGCCATTATCAGTGACGGAGGCTCACATTTCACCCACTCACAATTCCGTCACCTCCTTTCTAAATATGGGGTTAATCATAAAATTTCCACACCATATCACCCCCAAACTAATGGCCAGGTTGAAGTTTCTAACCAGGAAATTAAAAATATTTTACAAAAGACGGTTAGGCCTGACCGTAAAGATTGGTCCACCAAATTGGACGACGCTTTATGGGCCTACCGTACCGCTTTTAAAACTCCACTTGGCATGTCTCCCTTCCGCCTGATTTTCGGGAAGGCATGCCATCTCCCGGTTGAATTAGAACATAGGGCTTTTTGGGCAATAAAACAACTCAATATGGACTTATCTGACGCTGGTAACCATCGAAAATTACAATTAACAGAATTGGAAGAATTACGTAATTTTTCCTATGAAAATGCGAGGATTTATAAAGATCGAACAAAGAAATTTCATGATAAATATATTGTTTGGAAACACTTTGACGTTAATCAACATGTTTGGCTTTTCGATGCGAGATTACATCTTTTTCCTGGCAAATTAAAATCTAAATGGATCGGCCCCTTTATTTCCATAAAACATATCCATACGGCGCTGTTGACCTTTTTGATCCAAAAACTAATTCGACATTTCAAGTCAATGGCCAGCGTTTAAAGCCCTATTTTGACCATACGCCTAAAATTCCATCTGAATCTTTTAATTTTACTGAGCCAGCTACCCTTGATCACTAATGCACATCACGCCCGGCTAAATGGCGTAAAAGATAGCACTGGATGGGAGGTAACCCATCATTCTTTTCCTGCTTTCCTTTTCTTCTTCTTTTTCCAGGTTTTGTTCATCCTAAACCCGACCGTTCTTCACTAAGGTGATCCCTTTTCCCTCCTAATGCATGAGGACATGGCATATCTTAAGCATGGGGGGGTATTTTTAAATTTTTACGATCGATTTATGATGTTCAAAACCTAAAAACATACAATTTTCTTTATTTCCTGCTTGCATAGCCAAAAAAAAATAAAAAATTAAAAATGTTGAAAACTATTTTAGGAAAAATTTTGAAATCGGGACTAAGGTTGAAAAAATTCACTTTTGGTACAATGGGATTTAATCTTTAATGAACTAGGGATAAGGATATGGATCTGATCATTAGAATTCCAGGGTCTATTTTAGACTAGATCAGATATCCTTCTCTAAAATTCCACCTAAACTCATGATAGTTCAGGTGACTTGATCCTATTTTGTAATACGGAAAGTATTTGAATTAGTTTCTGATTCAAAAACTTGCGTATCTTGAGAAAGTTCTTGTGTCTATTTTCACACACAAGCCAACACTTAAAAATAATTAAAAATTTTGAAAAACTCCCTTGTTTGGATTTAGTAAAAGTTTGAAGCAGATCATTGGTTTGAGTTCCCACCGCCGAGAAGAAGGAAAATACCTCCTTTGAGGACGCGATGTCAACATGTTACCGCCTAGGTGCTGCTTTATATCTATATTTCATATCTTTAGATGGAGCATTAAAGTGCATTTTAGCAGCTCAAGTGTCTTGGACGGTGCTCTACCTATAGTGTCGAAGCAAGAGCTTGAGTTTGCTTGGAGCGCCCCTTTTCACCACATCGTGTTTTGGGGTTTTGAGCTCCTGGGTGGTGTCATGGACAGTGCTATCCCGAAGTACTGGCGCCAGAGCCCCCTCGAGGAATGGTAACGGGAATGATGATCTCGACACATCTGTTGTAAGACTAAGCTAAAAATAAGCATGGGGGAGAAAAAAAAAAAAATAGTAACATGTCCATATAAATGTTGGCTTTTCACAAGCACAGACACAAGGTTTTAAGGGATTTTGCAAGTTGCGAATCAGATTCATGAGCCAGAAAAATCCTAAAGACAAACATCTCAAGTCATCTGAATTAACAAGGGGTTAATTTGTGAATTTTCTGGAGGATATATTGATCCCGTTCTATCTAATGGTTGAATCCAAAAACAAATCCCGATGTTTATCTTTAACAAATCCCGTACCTCCAGTGTTTTAATCTACCAAGGTTCCTTAATCTCTTTTTCACCTCAAAAGTCGAAAAAATTAGATTTCCCAAAAATTTCGCTTTCCAAAAAAAAAGTAAATTTTTGCTAAGAGACTAGCAAAAGATAAGCATGGGGGTGTGATAAATGCCAATTTATCATCATTCTTATGCATTAAAACAAACCTACCTCTTAGGATTTTTACTCTGCAAATGGGTTTTTGGGCTGCATTTAGGCATAAATTAGGTTAGGCATGCATTGCATTTTTTGTTGTCTTTTTAATGTGTTTTTGTGAGTGTTAGGGATGTGCAGATACACAGATCCCTAAAACCCTAGCACTCAAGAAGGAAAATGGTGAAGGAGAAGCCCATACTAGCTGGAACTCAGCTTGATCCAGCTCACCACAGTTGGAACCTAGCTTACTTGAGCTAGGGTTAGCTCATCCCAGCTCCATTCAGCTAATCTCAGCTGAATGGTAGCTCAAGAGAGTTCATCTTAGCTCACCCTAGCTCAAGTCAGCTCAGATCCAGCTCAACTTAGCTGAGTCTAGCTTATCTCATCTCCCACTAGTCCACAGGGAGATCTAGCTAGCTCAACTAAGTTGACAGGAGTTCACCCTAGCTCAGATCCAACTACATCCAGCTCCACTCAACTCCAGCCAGCTGAAGAAGAATTCATCTCAGCTCAGGAAGCTCAAGTCCAGCTCCCGGGGACTCAGCTTAGCTCAACTCAGTTGAGCTAAGCTACCTTAGCTGCCTCAACCAGCTTGATTATCCTCGGGAGCACCAGACGTAGCTCACCTCAGCTCATTTTGGTAGAAGCTAGCTCACTTTAGCTTGGCTTAGCAACTAGCAAAGAACTAGCAAGCTAAGCCAGCTAGAGTAGCCCCATGCCAGCCTCTTCAGCAGCAGACAGCTCCAGCTCCAGCTCCAGACTTCTCCTCCTCAGCTCCTCCCTCCAAACCCTAGCTCCAACTCCTTCTCCTCTACTCCTCCATTAGCTAGGCTAGCTTAGCTTAGCTTAGCTTAGCTATGCTCCAACTTCCTTGGCTTGTACCACCCCAAAAACCCACCCAACAACTCCACCCAACTAGCTCCACCTAAGCTCCACATAAGCTAACCAACTTGGCACCAACCTAACCTACCCACCACCTCCAAAAGACACCTAGAAGTGGCACCAAAACCACCCTAACCACCCCCTGGATGGCGCCACTTTTCCCTCCACAAGTCCCCTTCATCTCCACCACACAATTCCCCTTGAATCCATCTCCACCATCCACCTAACCCCCCTTCTAGAAGACCCTATGTTGGTGCCAAATGGTGGTGTCTCTCCACCACCAAAAGCCACCAACACCACCGTAACCACCCCCTTTAACACCCCTTTAGTTGGCGCCACACACCCTTGGCCATAGGATCACCAACCACCTCCATCCTTCCATCCTAGCCCTCCATTTTAAGGGGCACCTTAACCCCCCCCATCCTACCCTATAAAAAGACCACTACCCACCACCATTCAAGTCATCCTTGGCTAGCAAATTCACTCTCATATTCCACCAAGAAGCCCACGTCCAAGAGAGAAGAAGAAGAAGAAGATTAAGGGGATATTCTGCCCCCTTGGTGCCTTCCCCTCTTCCCTTCTCTCTTGGGTCACGCCAGCCAAAGGAGAAGCCAGGCAACGAAGATCTTTGGAGGAGATCTTGAAGGTGGTCCACGCCACCTTGGAGGAGTTCTTGAGAGTGGTGCACGCCCACCCCTTGGAGAGAGCATTGAAGGTGGTAGCTTCCACCTTGGAGGAGCTCTCAAGGAAGGAGAAGAAGGAGGCCCTCTTTTCAAGCCAAGGAGCAGCTAGGCTTGGAGCAAGAAGACTCCCTTCTTCACCATTTTTGCAAGAGGATTTGTGTTTCTTTTCTTGCTTTTAGATTTGTTTAGTTCTAGTAGAAGCATTCCTCTACTTGTCCTTGAAAGGAACACTCATTCTAGTCAATTAAATTGCCTTCTTTTAGCTTTTTATTGCAATTGTTACTTTTGGTTCTAGCACTTGTTTCACCTCTTCTTCCTAATTACTCTAGGCCTCCACTTGCCTAGAGTGAGCTTAGGAAGAAGATATTTCTATCTTTTAAATTTTTGTTAAGCAACTGTAGGTGTTAGTACTTTCCGTTACAATTCGCATTTTGCCCTTGTCTTTTCAAAACAAAAAAATTATATATTGAAAAATATCAAAAAGAAAGTTGAGATCCATCTGTAAGCAAGAGGATTAATTTTGCAATTTTTGCCTCCATGGACGACCCTAGATACTCCCCTATCTAGGATATAAATTTAAAAGCGAAAGCGGATTTGTGTGTTACAACGACATTAAAAACCCGCTTTTACAAATCACGCGTATTTTTCTATCACCTGCTTAACTCATTTGACAATCAGGCCACCCAACTTAGCACCTTCTGAAGAAAGTGGAGATCACAAATTTGCACCACAGTATGAGAAATATCTCGAAATAGGCTAATGAGTCCTAGGGCCAACGTCTACTTGATCTTAGATTAAGCCTGGGATAGTAGTGCTTTTGGAATGTGGTGGGCTCTTAAAATTGGTTGTGCCCTTAGTGATTTATTGAATAAGTGTGAGTGAGTGGACAACCAGGGTTTTCAAGCAAGATTATTTGGATGAATGGCTTCTAGAGTTCAAATCTTGCTTAAGTAGATTTTAGGGTTTGAATTAGGATGATTTCAATCAAATTAAGGAGGCACACAAAGATTTGCAAACACGGTTGAAGATGTTTTCCTTTGAAATCAAGATAAAGTGGAGTGCCTAGTATTTACCTTAATTGTTAACCCTAATGAGCAAGCTACTTGATAAGTTATTTTTATATGAAGTGGTGTAGCCCAAATAACTCAAGCAATTGGCCTTAATGGACCACTAAGTTAGGCACACAAGTGGTTATCTAATCTGATTTCTACTCAATTATGTGTTTGGTTGTGTGTACCAGTTCTAAAGATTGAGATACCGATTGAGTATGAAGAATCAGAAGAGGTTGTGTACTTCTGTGGCTTTTCTTTTTAGAAATTATTTTATATGTATGGAGGGTGAGGTGGGTGGAGGTGGAAATCAAACCAACCAAACTAGTCCTAAGGTTTATGAGAACACCTAGGTTAATTAGGGTTTGAATTAGGGTGATGGAATGAAGTCTATGGAGGGGGATAAAATGGGGAGCACTTACAGTTGTCTTCAATTGCACTTTACTCCTTTCTACCACTTGAAGATTCCTGGTTGAAGTACCTGCAAGACAATAGAAAAGGAATACAAGAGAGTTAGAAAGCAAATAAGAGTGAGGAATGCCGAAAAGAAATTGACATCCATTACCTCCCTGGCAACAATGCCAAAATGATGCAGCAGAAATTCGTAGCGAAAAGATTTGAGTTTTGAAAACCCTATCGTCGTAGTGCAATTCGCGAGAAAATCCATCAATCAGAAATTTTTTTTACCGAAACTCAAAATGAGTCTTGGATCGAACATGGGGAGGCTACGTCGATTCAAAATTTGTAGTTTTTTTTTTTTGTAATTTTTGTTTATAAACGAGACATTCACAATGATTGCTATTCTATTTGCAATATAAACACTAAAACTAAAGAGAGAGAGAGAAACAACTTTTATACTAAAAATAATGTCATTACAGGTACAACTAGAAAGCGGGAAATCTAATCTAGCAAGCAATAAAGAGAATGGGGTGAGAAGTTATCCTCCTCGATGACTTCTTGGAGGACGAGTCAGACGGACGTTGCTTGGAAGAAGGAGAGCGAAGATGGAGGATAGATCGGGAAGAACCGGGGGTGAGGCAAGGCATCAGCATCACAGGATCCACTTCCAGAACAAGGGTGAGAAGATGACTCGCGAGAGCTCTACAAAGGGGATGAGAGGTGGAAAAATTTGTATTTTTACTCTAACGGAGCTTCACATAGCCTGGGAGCACTAGAGTAAGCTTTAAAACTTGAGTTCATAGCTCTTAGAGAGGGTGAGAGATTATGGAAGGGATGAAGAAAATGTGGAGGGTGTAGGGACTTTATATAGTTTCATACATATGGGCAAAAGAGGCAATTTAACTTTCAACATTAAACTTTGCTGCCTTTAGTGACGGATACATGCGCCACTGTAGATGTATGTCGCTGTAGCCGTGCACCTCATCCCCGCTGCCCGCTCTTGATTTGACGCCTCGCAACGCGCCATGTCGCTGCCTCTTCTTAAGCGTTAAAGCCTTCTCCCAAGCATCGGCTGATCAGGACCATTTGATTGAGATCAAACGGTCGTCGTCGCTCGCTAATCACGCCTTGCAAATGTATGCCTGCATATCTTGGATTGAGATCAGCTGTCCTATCATGTGATCAGATGACTTAAAAGCCACCTTTCATGCACTTGGCGCCCGTGTCAGATTGGGCATGCACATCTATGTCCAATCACGCATGAAGCGCACACCTTCATCCGTGCCACCACATAGCCTCCTTCACTGCCTCCCAATCGCGATCCAACAGATGAATTCTGTCCACATGCAATTGCCACTTCAATTTGAGGTGAGGCTGGGCTCAAACCCACACCTTCCTCTTCATAGACGAAGGCGCAGCCAACACATTAAGTTTGTGTCGCACTTACATTTAAGGCACATGCACCCTCAGCCGTTGGATCTTGATCTAATGGTGGAGATCGTGTCTTGATAGTGCCTTTAAAGTTGGAGCGGTAGACTTAGCCGGTGTTGGGCAGCTGGGATGGCACCACGTGGTGCCATCCTAGCCATCCATCTTCTCTAACTTGTTGATGGTGCCATGGATGTTGAATTGGATCGATTTTCACACCGTTGGGCTGCAATCAACGATTTGAACCCATCCATGCATTTGGATTTGTTATCTGAGATACAGATTTTACACCACCTTGCCCCTTGCCCTCTGATCTTTCTCGGATTTCATCTGATGCTATGGAGGTCCAATCAGGGTGATCTCGGAGTCGTTAAACTCCAATCATTACCCTGATCATATCTGTACGGTTGGATCTTCAATCCGAGGCCCCGATAAATATAGCCCTATCCTTGGCCACCAAAAATCGGTAAATTACTATACAATTTATGCAAATTTTCCTAAATGCATGATGATGCATGTTATGCAATATTTATAATGCATGATGCTTCTATGATTCTAAGAATATGCATAAATAGACATTTTAGGCAACTCGAATGTATACACATTAGTGCCACCTTCCTTGCATCTCTTCACACCACCACCTCCAAGAGATACCACAAAAGTGGTGCCAACATTCCCTCCAAAACCCCTTCACATCACCACCATCCATCTTCTTTTGAACCCATCTCCACCATCCACCTAACCCTATTCTAGAAGCCCCCGTTGGTGCCAACTTTAACTCACCTTTCACCAACCTAACCACCCATAACCACCACCATAACTCCCATTAAGTTGGCACCAAAAGCACCTGCACATCCCTTCAAAGTTGGCACCAACTTGAAGCCCTATCACAACTCTACACCTACTTTCATAAATCTTTCTACACCATACATATCGCCACCTTCTAGAAAACCCTTTTGGTGGCAACTCAATGCCACCCTAACCACCTTATAATCACCACATAGGTGGCACCAAAAACACCACCAACACCCCTTCACCTTGGCACCATTTAAATCCACTCTTAATCCCTTAACTACCACCATGTGGAGCCATCCCAACCCTTCATGATTCCCACTCCAACTAACCCACCTAAACTCACCTAGGTTGGCATCACCCACCTCCTTAACCCAACCTCCATAAATCCCTTTAATTGGTGCCAACCTACCCTAGCCACTCATCTCCTAACCACTACCATATAACCTAGTCTTAGCCATACAACACACCTAACCCATCCTTAACCATAGCCCGCATCTAGAGTTGGCACCAACCACCAACACCCCTCCATTTTCATGCCAATTCACCTCAACCCGGAAATCTTCTAACCACCCTCATAAGTTCATCTTAGCCCTCCATCCATTAACCACACCTACCCCCTTACCACTCCTATAAAAAGACCTAACCTACCACCAAAAAGATCATCCTTGGTCATATTATTTCTACCCATATTCCACCCATAGCCAATGTCCAAGAAGCGAAGGAGAGGAGGAAGACGATCAAGGAGACACCCTATTTCCTTGGTGGCTTCAACTTCTTCTTCCTTGTGTCAGCACCATGCCAAGGAGGAAGGCCAGGCAAGGAGGACATCCAGAGGAGGAGATATTATGGGTGTTCCATGACACCCTAGGGAGAATTTCTTGTAGTGGAGATCTTCCACTATAGGAGGAGGCATGCCCACCTAGAGTTTGCCACAAGGAGGACATTCAGGAGTCAAGATTTTCTTTTGGTCCTAGGGCAACCAAGACTGGAGTAGGAATTTCGGGTAGCAGCATCATCATCGACATTATCTTCCTAAGCTTTCTTCTATATTCTTGTTATTTCTTTTGCATGGTAGTGTAGTGTTTTTGTTGGAGATTACAAGTGAGAACCCCTCTCACTTGTGAGTTCTCTAACTTGTTGTAAAATAATTTTTCAAATGAACAAAAGTATTCCTTTATTTTTTCGATAGCTTGTGATTGTGTTGTGACTTGCTTCTTCATTACACTAGGCCTTTCGTGCTTAGGGTGAGTTGGAGAAGCAAGGCACTTGTTGCTTTGCATTTCCTGTAGTTTCAATTTTCGTCACTCTCTATATTTGTTTCTCCGTATTCAAAACCCTAAAAAAATTACATATTTCAAAACCTAAAAGAAGTTGATTTCCATGATTCAAGTAAGAGATTTTGTGAAAGGCATCTTACCTCTCTTGGGATGACCCGAATAGTTTCGCAAGTACTTTGAGTTTAGAAATTTAAAAGCAATCCAAATTGCGTGTTGCAACGACTTAAAACTTGATTTTTATAAATCACGCATTTAAGTGATTAGTGGCATAGGGTTGGCTGAAATAGGTGAAGGACTGACTTTGAGCTCTAAAGTAATTCTGACCAAATTAAAAGTCCAAGCGAAATCTATAGAACCTATGGGAGTTGTTGGAATCAATGGATGAGGGAACTACTCTTTCTAATGAGCTCCTAAGGTCTGTCGCCTGTATTCTAGATGGGTTTAATCAACAGGACTATTTAGACATCAAAACTAATAGTAGGTTGTTATGAACTTAGTGTGACTCATTGATGCTAACTAACCTACTAGCATAAGCAAAAGATGAAGAAATGACACTACACAACTCTACAAGAGTTGAAGAAGACAATGGTGATAAGAGATGTATCTCAATAAAAAATAACTATAAGAATTGAAAATTGATCTGCAGAGATTTCTAAAGTGATGTGGAGTCACTGGGAGTTGATTCAATCAACTATGCTTGAGATTAACTCCGTCGGAGATGTCGGAGCTTTGGCGGCTATCAGGCATTCATCCTCAGGAATTCAAACATAATTGAACAATGCAAACTAACTCAAGAATTTCCTTGGAACTTTAGGAAGCTCAGAAGCTTCCCTATTTAATCAATGAATGCTTAGAGAAGTTCTTTGAACTTGATTTGATCATAATTAGATCCTAAGTTCGATAGAGTATTCAAATGAATGATTCACTTAATAAATTAAGGAGAATCACTCTATGAAGCTAAGCGATGGTTGTGGAATGGGAAATTAGATGGAATAACTCCTTTGAAGCTTTGCCATAGACAGTGGAGGTCTGGAGGTTGGCTAAAATTGTGTGTTCTATGAATATAGGTTAATCGTGACGAAAAGAAAGTGGAATATGGTTGTGAAAGGTTAAAGAAGACGGACAACGGTTAGATTTGGTGATACAAAGCCAAGTGATGTTAGAATTAACCCACCAGTGTTGGAGAAGAAGGTAAGACGCATGGACTAATCCTAAGGCTACTTGACCTAATTACTAGATAAAATTATGCTACATAATTAACTACATCAATTAAAATGATTACCTAGAGGAAATGGTGAGTACGGCTCCAACGATTGATTGCCAGAGCTGAGATTGAAATCAGATGAGTTGGGAGAAGAGTCGGCGATGATCGAACATGATGTAGAGACAAAATGAGCACTGCTCCACTATTGGTAAGGTAGAGTAGAGGAGTAGGAGATGAGAGAGACGATGTTGGTCATCAGCTGACATTTGAGAAGAGAGAGAAAATTCATCGAAGAAAGGATGAGTAGCCCATTGTCAACACTTGTTGGGGGAAGAGGGAAGGAGTGTAATGACCTTCATCAGATATGTGGAGACCTATTTATAGGCTCCGACAAAGCTCCTAGACCTTAAACCTAGGTGGAAAAGAGTTTGGATGTAGCTTAACCTACATTGTCATTAATTATGCAGTAAGCATAGGACCTAATCTCCTTAAATTAAGTTAGATCCTAGCTTAACTTAGGAATAATGCATGCATGAGTAGCATATTTTGCATCATAGTTGATTTGTTACCTTAGTAAATAATAATGCACTTTTATGTTCTAATTGAGAGGTAGTATTAATTTCAGATGATTTGGGGCCACAGATGATAAAATTTACCATACGGATCTGATCAGGATGACGATTGGAGTCCAATGCTTCTAAAATCATCTTGATAAGACTTCTATAGCATCATATGTAGTCCATGGAAGATCAAAGGCCAAGGGGCAAGGTGGCATAAATCTAAATCTCAAATGCCAAATTTGATTGCATGGATGGATCCAGATCAACGTTCACAGTACAACGGCACAAAAATCAACTCGATTGGAGCCCTGTAGCACCATCTACAAAAGTGAGAAAACAAACGATAAACACGGCACCATGTGGCGCCATCCCAGCAGCTGTCACTCGACCTCCTCAGCCACTAAAGCAAAATGTGGGCCAGGTAGCCACCTCCCCAGCACACCATCAAAGGAAGACTTCATCTCAGCTTTTGGATATTCATTCAATGGCTGAGGGTAGCCAAGCACAAAAATGAAACCACGATAATCTGCGATTGTAGCACAGCAGAGCCTGCCCTCAGGCGAGAGCGAGCGACATAGGTTCGAGGCTCACGGAGTGCGAAATTGGTGATGCGGTGTGCATAGGTTAAATTGGAGCACTAGATTTCGATCGAGCAGCGTAAGATAAGCTGCATGGCATCCAGTGGAGCGCTGGATCAGGTGGTGTGATGAACGTGCGAGATGACGCGTGGTTAGATGCAACGTTGCATGCAGAGATCAGAGGTGGTGCGACACGCGATCTCAGCTGTCGATCTTCATGATCAAATAGCTGATTTCAAACTTGCACATGCACATGCGAGTTGCGCTGTGGCTGTGGAACGAGTGACCTAGAGTTCTCCACATGGCATGATCGCATGCTGACATAGGCCATTTTTCGAGCATTTTAAAGTCATCAGAAATCGTAGTATATTCGCACTAAAACATTCGTCAAAAAATGATTTTGTAAAAATAATGAGACTTGAGTCCCGGTTGTTCGTCTCTAGGAGGCGTTAATTCAAATCTGAACTCGATCTTTTCTGCTGTACTTGTTTAAAATCGCATGCCGATTTCTAATCGTCAGATTAAAGTTTTGCCACTTTCATTATGAACCCTGATTATGTCTGCATGTGTTAGATAGATGACGAAGGTGAAAGTGTGAGTTTCAGTACGCACGATTCTAGTTATGTGGTGGTTGTCTATGGAAAATGCATTGATAGTTAAATCCTCAATATTTTCTGGTACCGACATGCTGGTTGCAATATATAAAAATGAAGAGCAGGCAACTTGAATGACACGAAATATATTGCAATCAATAAGCTCATGGTGATTTTCAACATAGGGATATACATATAAAAGAATATTTCTTTCATTCATTCAGGAGGGTGTTTGCAACATGGAATTAGAGGAAAGCTTATAAAGGAAAGCTTGAAAATATAAATCTAGTTAATAGAAAATGACCACATACAGGAATCTATGGGGGAATTTGCATGCATCATTAGGGGAGAATAAAGAGCTACACTACTAAGTAGTAAATAAAAGCATGTAAATTATGAAGAACTACCTATTAGTCTAGCAGAAAATAAGGGCATTCGGAGGTGGGCTTCGATGGCCTTTGAATGGTTGAGAGGAGGAGGGGTGGCCAATGGTGCTTAGGCCGACCCTTGGAGAGAGGTTGGAGAGGTGATCTAGCATCCTGGCGTGGAGATGGTAGTAGCCATGGTGAGCAACTTGTGGAGGTGGGGTGGAAGTGAATGGGATGGGTACAAATGGCCACCCCTGAGGTCTTTTCATAGATCGAAGGGAGACTCTCTAGAGAAGTGTGGAACTCTCTATAGAGGGCTCCAAGAGTGGCCGGCTATGGTGAGAGAGAGGAGGTTCTTAGATCCATAAAAAGTGGATCTCAATTTGATTGGCTCTTGGTTGCTAATTTTGGCAACCAAGAGTGGTGCCACCAATGGAAGGACCTAGAATACTCTTGGTTATGTGGGAGTGCATGAATGTGTGCGTGTGTGTGTGTGTGGTCGTGCCCTAGGTGTCTAAGTGATATAGGTTAGGTCCTAAGGGGTTTAGGTTGGTGTCGGTCTTAAATTAGGGTTACAAACCCTAACTGCTAAGGGGGAAATGCAATTAAACTTAACACAAGTTTAATTGAATGAGTGTCAACCTAATTGAGAGTGAAATAACTCAATTGGGTTGGGCTTAGGTCATTGGACTCTCACTGAGTCCAATTGGACTTGTATGGGTTGAGATCTGAGCTCAATTGGACCCTATGAGTCCAATTGACTAGGCAATGGTAACTAACTATGATCTAAGTCAATTAGGTTTAGTGAGGACCTAATTTGGTCCTTAAGGTGGTCTAGAGGTGATGTACTAGGGTTAGGACACCTTAATTTGGGTTCCTATGGGGTTGGAATTGAGTTTAGGGAGCTAGAGATCCAAGATCAAGGCTTGAATCTCAAAACAGGAATTGGAGAACAGTTCCAGATGTCTAATAATATCATCAGATGACTTTACTCAAAAATTAGAAGTCCAGACTTCAATTCTAGATGTCCAATCAGAGTCAGGGGGAATTCTAGGTTCTATCTTGGCTACTCTGCAGAAATTGGACGTCTGACCAAGTGTCTGGACGTCTAGTAACATTGCAGAAGTGGGTTTAAGGTGTGCGAGAGTTGGCTAAGGGTTCTGGACATCCTATAATTCATCTGGACGTCGAGATAAAGGTTGGAATTAGGGTTTTAAGGTTTCCTAAGGTATGGTGACCTAATCTA
Source organism: Thalassia testudinum (assembly GCA_037157565.1). Classification (NCBI taxonomy): domain Eukaryota; kingdom Viridiplantae; phylum Streptophyta; class Magnoliopsida; order Alismatales; family Hydrocharitaceae; genus Thalassia; species Thalassia testudinum. The sequence goes on along the minus strand of JAZHRO010000056.1, from coordinate 83,857,781 downwards.
AGGGTGGCTAAGGCTTGGGGAGGCTTTTAGGTTGTCCTAGGGCTAGGATGGACCTAAGTTCTTCACAATTTATTACTTTATTCCTACTTAATGGGATAGGATACCTTAGCTCCCTTACATTATTATCTACTACATCTAATCTAGGTCTTCCGCTCTAGCTCTACTGCAACACCAGTTATTTTCGAGTTCCATCTCAAAAAAAAAACACCAGTTATTCCAGCTTCAGATCTACCTTCTGATTAGCTTATTACCTGTAATTGACATAATGCACCTAATCAGTACATCATAGCATTATTTTATGCATAGCTAAAGAAAGCAATAAAGATGCAAATAATGCTTATGCATGCATGAATTATCCTAACTTATGCTAAGTCCTAGCCTAATTTAGGTCAATTAAGACCTATGATTGCTGTGCAATCATACCCCCATGCCTAAATCATGCTGGTCCTTAGCAAATGCAAGACTAAATTATTCACTGCAAGGGTCCCTAAGGGATTGATTATTTTATCAAGTGTATGCCTAGAGATTTTTCTCCTTTTTGTATTCATCCTATGCTCTAGAAATCCAAACAATCGTGGAAGTGTAGCTTTGTAGCTTTTGCAACGGATTCGAGTGAAAAACTAATTCACCTCTAAAGCCTGTACTTGTCCCCTAGTAAAAATTCTAGTGGGATAGGCCAATTTTCTTCCCTCAGGGTATTCAAGATATTCTATGAATTCTACCTCGACTTTAAGCTTAGGTAGAGAATCTCTGAGGGGTACAGGTGTTTATTTGGTGGCTCACTCTCATTTGGTGTTACATAGAGATTAGTGCTGCAAAATCTAGATTCCCAGATTACTAAGTAACTCAACTCAGAGAAAGACGAGAAAAACAATGCTCTCTTTTGATTCCTTTGTATTCATTCTCTCTTTCACTTTTTATTTTTCTTTTCTTTTCTTTCTTTTTCTTAGAGCTCACAATCTCACCAAAGTCACTCATATGACCTGTATTTGGTGGTCTCACTTGGCATTAACACTTTAATTGAGTTCTCATAACCCTAACACTAAGTCGGAATACCTCAGTGAGTATTTGGGCGGTCAGAAATATAGAAAAATAGGTTAAGGCCATATTTGGTGGATCTCAAATTTATTCGGTAGTATTGCCTCAATGCAAATGAAATAAACACTAAATATTGACAGACTCTTTTTTTTCTTTTTCTAATTTTTTTCAATTGTTTTTCTTCATCATTTTTTTTCTTTTTTCTTCTTTTTTTTTCTTCCTTTTTTTTTTCTTCTTTCAACACAACACAACTAGCACATATCCAAGAACTTTTTTGAGGAGGCATTATTAAGGATTGGTGGTACTCAAGAGACATTAGGTGGCTTATTTGGTGGAAGTGCCCACTCACGGCACTGGGAAAGATGGATAGGATGGTGTATTTCTGACCTTAACATCAATACCCTCCTTCAGCCTAGGATTCCGTAAAGAATGGTCATACCCATCCACGTTAGCCCTTGTTTTATGAAAACTCGCTCTCTACGTATTTGCCTTATTTGGTGGCTCTCAAAATTCACACAAAATGTATACACAGGAACCGAGAACGGAAACTATGCCTAATCTCCAAGTATCATCACCTAATTATCTAGGATTCTAGATTCCTTGCACTAATCTTAGAGCACCAATACACTCTACTCTCATCTCACACTATTTGGTGGATTTTTGGAAGAAAATCTGCCTGACTCCCAAAACACTGTCCAGGGGTTCAGGAGAAGAAGCACTGCTTCTTCCCGACAGACTACAGACATTTATCAGCCTTCACCGTGAATCCATTGCAAATTCTACGTGTGTGTGAAAAATTGTACTAGATTCCAGATTACAAGGATCAACTAGAGGATAAAATTCCTAATGCATTCTCTTAATAAAATAATCTTATTCATGGATGCACTATGTATGTATGCTATAAACAATTAACCTCTTATATTCATACTTCATAAAATTTTCCATTCAGGTTACATTCAGCTTGACCCTAAATTTAGAACAAAAGGTGGGCGAGTGAGTCGGAGATGGTTGTTGCGGATGATTTCTAGCTCCAATGGAAGCATTGGAGGTGGAGTCAGTTCTTTTATTTAGAGTCCTAAAGTACGTGTGACATGCATCTCCGAGGTTTTACTAAATGTTGGCATAAAAATTTTCAGTTTTGTTGTATCTACCCCCCCATGCCTAAGTTCTTGCATGTCCTCATGCATGAATATAAATGAAATTAAATACAGCAGGGAGTAAATAAGTAGAAATCACCTGGAATTGCTCATGAAATTTTAACATCCAGCACCAGCCAACCTGACAATATGCAATATGCAGAAAGAAAATATGCTAAAAGAAAAATATGCTATATATAAAAATGGTTATGTATAGATGATGGTGGAATGTGGGATATGCTATCTATACGTGCTGAGTTTAACGCCCCCAGCTGGGCGAGAATTCAATCACACGTCCTCAATAAGATGAATGATCTCATCAGTTGGAGGAGGTTCTTGGGACAAAAATGGCTTGAGGCGCTAGCCATTTACCAAAGATATATGCCCAGATTTTGGGTCCCTGATCTGGACCGCCCCATTAGGATATGGGTGAATCACAACATATGGGCCAGTCCACTTAGACTTGAGCTTCCCTACGAAAAGTTTTAATCGTGAATAAAACAACTAGACTTGCTAGTTGGGTGTGAATGCTTTCCTCCGGATGTGGCGGTCGTGAAAGGCCTTGGTCTTGTCCTTGTATATTAATGCATTCTCATAGGCCTCCCACCGGATTTCTTCTAATTCGTTGAGCTGGAGTTTCCGTTATTGACCTCCTGCATCGAGGTCAAGGTTACATTTTCGCACTGCCCAAAAGGTGCGGTGTTCCAGCTCTATAGGAAGGTGACAAGCCTTGCCATATACCATACGATATGGTGACATTCCGAGTGGGGCCTTGTACGCAGTTCGATATGCCCAGAGTGCATCAACTAATTTATCGGACCTGTCCTTTCTGCCTGGTCTAACCATTTTCTGGAGAATCAACTTGATCTGACAGTTAGACACTTCGACCTGCCCATTGGTCTGAAGGTGATATAGGGTGGCTATATGGAGATGTACCCCATATTTCTTTAAGAATGACCTGAAGTGGGTGTGGATGAAGTGGCTTCCCCCGTCGCTAATCAAAGCGTGGGGTATTCCGAATCTCATAAAGATGTATTGTCGTATGAATGAAACGACAGTCTTATGATGATCCCGTCTCGTCGGGATGGCCTCGACCCACTTCGAGAAAGTCAACGGCTAGTAATATGTACTCGAAGCCATGTGAGTTCGGAAAAGGGCCCATAAAATCGATGCCCCAGACGTCGAACACTTCTACAACCATGATGGGCTAGAGTGGCATCATGTCTCTCCTGGTCATAGAATCGACCGACTGGCATCATTTGTAGTGTTGGGCGTATTCGTGTGTATCTATGAAAATAGTTGGCCAGAAAAATCCCGACTGTAAAATTTTTTCAGCAGTTTTCTATCCTGAGAAATGACCACCACAAGCGTCATTGTGGCAAAAAGATAACACACTGGGGATTTTAGAATCCGGGATGCATCTTCAAATAATCTGATCCACTCCAACGCAGAAGAGCAGTGGATCATCCCAGAGGTAGAATTTGGCCTCCGTAGTAAATTTGAGTTTCTGGTCCTTGGATAGGTTCGCAAGAATCTTGCCTACGACAAGATAATTTGTGATATCCACGTACCATGGGAACTCAATAGAGTGAACTGCCAAAATGGATTCATCTGAAAATTGGTCGTGGATAGGTAGGGAATAAGGAATGTGGGCTGGGTCCAGTCTGGATAGGTGATCCACCACAACATTTTGCTTTCTAGCTTTGTCATGGATTTCAATATCAAATTCCAGCAATAGAAGGATCCATCTGATGAGCTGAGGTTTGGCATCCTTCTTTACCTACAAATGCCGGAAGGCAGAGTTGTTAGTGAAGATGATGACTTTGGATCCTAATAAATAAGATCTGAATTTCTCCAACCCGAATAATATTGCTAGCAGTTCTTTATCGGTGACAGTATAATTGCGCTGAGCCTCATTCAGCGTCTTGCTAGCATAGTATATGACAAAAGGTTGTTTTTCCCGACGCTGGCCTAAAACAGTACTGACGGCAAAATCAGAAGTGTCACACATCATCTCGAAATGAAGTGTCCAGTCGGGTGGTTGGAGAATTGAGGAATCACAGACAGCACTTCGTAAAGTCTTGAAGGTGCTGAGACACAAGGTGTCAAATTCAAATGGGGCATCGGCAATAAGGAGATTCGTCAAAGGTCGTGCAATTTTCGAGAAATCACATATAAATCTTTGATAGAAGCCGACATGACCCAAGAATGATCTGATCTGCTTGACCGTGCTAGGTGGTGGTAAGTGGGAAATAATCTCATATTTAGCTTGATCAACCTCGAGTTCATTTTTAGAGATCCTGTGCCCTAGTACTATGCCATCCCTCACCATGAAATGTCTTTTCTCCCAGGATAGTACTAGGTTTACCTCAATGCACCATTTCAGGATCTTTGTGAGGTTACCAAGATAAGATGTGAAATCATCTCTGAAGATGGAGAAGTCATCCATGAACACCTCCACATAGTCCCCAATCATGTCAGAGAAGATGGCCATCATACAACGCTGAAATGTTGCTGGTGCATTGTAGAGGCCAAAGGGCATCCGCTTGAAAGCGAATGTTCCAAAGGGGCATGCGAATGTGGTCTTGTCTTGATCTTCCAGGCTAATTGCAACTTGATTATACCCAAAGTATCCATCCAGAAAGTAAAAGAAACTGCATCCGACTAACCGTTCCAAGATTTGATCAATGAAAGGCAAAGGAAAGTGATCCTTCTGGGTAGCCATGTTTAGTTTCCTATACTCGATGCAGACCTGCCAAGATGTTACAGTACGAATCGGGATGGATTCACCTTTATCATTTTTCACTACGGTGAGTCCTACTTTCTTGAGCACTATTTGGATTGGACTCACCCATTGGCTATTAGATATTGGGTATACAATACCTGCATCTAGCCATTTGATGATCTCCTTCTTAACAACCTCTAGCATATTCGGGTTTAGCCATCTTTGAGGTTGTCTCGAAGGTTTCACCCCCTCATCCCTGTAAATGTGATGAGTGCAATACAAGGGATGAATACCGCGGAGATCAGCAATGCTCCACCCTATAGCAGCCCTATGGTCTTGTAGCGTAGAAATCAATTGATGCTCCGTTCTTAGGTTAAGTGGGCACTGATAATGACTGGGTATGTCTCACTTTCGCCTAAGAACACATACTTAAATGAGTCAGGTAAGGGCTTCAATTCAATCACGGGTGGGTCAGAGTCAGAAATGGGAATAGGAGGAGCAAACTGAAAAGTGGGAATCTGCTGATCCATATGCATGTGAATTCCCATTGATTTGCTACCAATGAGATAGTCGGTTGTGACTGCGTCAACGTGAAACCTGTTAGCTATGGTCACGTCTTCCTGCAACAACAGGGGTAATTCAGTAATGTGCGGATCAGAATAGTTAGATTCAGGGGTGTTGTGGTCAAAAACACACCCTAAATAGTCAGATCCTCGGGGAGATATGTGTAGTGCAGTGGTCTCAGTCCCATGTGGATCGAGGTCCAAGAACCCTAATAGTGCAGACGAATGAGACATTGGGTCATCACAAAGGAGCCCAATGTTACCATAGTATGCCAAATCTTTGTCTTCACCATCCTCCTCTATGCGATCACAGTCAAAATTCCTTGATGCCGTGAATATGTCAAGTCGAAGTCGCTCATTACCTAGGGCTATCTCCATACACCCGGATGCACAATCAATGTTTGCTCAGGCAGTCACTAGAAATGGGCGACCCAAAATGATTAGTGAATCTCGGAGATTAGGAGGAACCTCCATATCGAGAATGAAAAAGTCTGCGAAAAAGTGATGAGACACTCATCATGATCTCTAATTACCCCTAATTAACTAGTCTTCCTAGTTAATTAGCTAAGGTTATGAACATATAAGGGTTAATTATAGAATAAGGGATATTTAGTAAAGGACCTTAAAATAAGCTAAAAATTATATTCTATCGTTCAATTAACATTATTAACAATTTAATTAATAATTGGACTCGAAATTCTATTAATCATTTCCTTAATTAATAAGTTAAGTTAAATATAATGTATATAACTAAGTATATAATAACTTAAGTAATTTTACTTAATCAAATAAATTAATCTAAAAAGGTTAAAAATGTAAATTCAAGGTGAAAATATAATATTTACCTTATTTACTAACATATATAAAACGTTGAAAAAGATCTAAGTTAAAATAAACCTGCAAAACCTGAGTTTACATTTTGGTCCTTAAAATTTATTACAATCGGGTCCTTATTTCTCGCACAGGTCCGTAAGTTTTATTACATTTAAGACCCTTTCATTCTTCTTCTTCTTCTTCTTCAGCAGAATGAACAGCTGGCGACGGAGAGTCACGCCACCACATGATCACCGCCTTGCCGACATCATCCTTCTTTGTCCAAGCTCTTGCAACTTGCGCTCACCACCTCCTCTTCATCCATCGGTCTGGATTAACCAGAAATCCTAATTTCCAGTGGGAGATAACCTCACCGTCGTCGGAGATGATGCTGGAGGTTAATCTCCTCAAGCTCTTTCTTTGGCCAGATCCCACCACTCTCTTCGCCGCCAACTACTATAAATACCCCCTCACCCCTCCGATTTAACTCAAGTTGGCTCCCTTCCCTCTTCTAACATTGTAGCTAACTTCGATAGGCTATTTGTCCAAAACTCCGGTGACTTTCCATCTTACTTTCCGACTTCATGCTTCCATTCTGATCAGCCGAGGAGATCCACTGTGGTCAGCCGCGTCTCTAACACAGGCGCTAACAAAAGGAATCCTCTGCTTCACCTCAAATCCGCCCACTGGAGATCTTTCTTTCACCCTCTGATTTCGTCGTTTGATATGAACCTTTGGCGGTACCCTATTGACCCCTTCATCTAGGTAACAGTAGATTAGGAGTAGGAGTAGGAGTAGGTTAGCTTAGCTAGTTAGATAGTTAGTTAGATTAGAGTTAATGCCAGATTTTACTTGTCATCTTCTCCGACTCCGGCTAGCTCCTTAAGCTCGCTAGAGTCTTAATCTTGTCTTTTTAAATCACTCTTCACCTCCTTCTTTCTCTCATGACCATTTCTAATTCACTTAATCACTTAATTGAACATTTAATCGCCTAATTCATCTTTCATCTCCACCGACTACTGTTAGTATCCATGGCGACAGTAGTGGGATTAGATTCACCTTCATAGGGTTTATCATCATCTATCCATCATTTATGGACCCTAATCGACACTATAATACATAGAAATATCACTTATAACCTAAACGCCCAAATCTAATTAAGCTCCTGAGCTCGCTGTCAATGGCGGCTCAGGAGTAGTTCAAATCATTAATTATATATATTTAGTATCATAGACATCTGTTGACTTGTCTCAACCACTCAATTGAGTGGGAGATCAAGTCCCGTGCCTCAACCAACTCAATTTTCATTCAAAATAAATTCACTATCAAATCTTAATTCTAATGGATAAATGAAGAATTAAATGTGATTCTGAGGTTCCTTGCAACCTTAGGAATCTTTCTAGATTAGAAATGGCAAGTTTAAACAATCTGTACATAGTTTGTACATTTTCTGGTCTCATTGGAGCTCCGGTGAGCTCCAGCGAGCCAAATCTGTGCTTTAGCCTACAGAATTTAGCAAGAAGCTCCAGAATGATGTAACATGGATCACTGATTAATTTGAAGTCATTTATTTAAGGATTTAGTGACTGGAGCGTAGATTGAGGGTTCATCTTCTCCAACTCTGGCGGAGTTGAAGAAGTCTGATAGAAAAGATTTGAAAAGTATTTAAGGTGCCTAGAAGCTTCAGTGTAGTGCACTGAAGCTGTTCATGACCTCATTCTACTGTAATAACCTCTCAATCTCTCTAACAAACAAAGTCATTTTGAAGCTCAGGCGGCGAGCCTGAAACCCTAGAAACCTTGGTAAGAACACTTATCTGAAGATCTAAATAAGTTCCTGATGTTGAGAAGACTCTATTTGAGGTTTTAATTGCTTGTGTAGAAGCCTTGAACAGAAAGTCAAATTTTTGTGCCTTCACAGTCAAACTAAGTCTGATTATGGAGATCTGAGCTCGAATTGAGGAATTGATGAGATAGAACTACTACTGAGAATCTGTTGGATAATCTAAGAGTGATCAAACTGAGCTCAGATGAGTTATTATGTGAAAATTCAAACCCTGACAATTTGGGTTACTTTCGAACCCAAACTGACAACAATGATATTTTGATGAGTTTTGAACTTGAATCTTGCCCAGATCAATCTGTTTCAACCCTTAGAATCTATTTTAATTAGTCAGTAACGTTCTTAAGTGTCTGTTTACCTATTTCAAGTTTGAAAATTCAATCTCTGAAGCTTTCAGAGAAGCTTTAAGCTTCTTTATTGTTCTTGAAGGTCTTGTGAGCTTAGAAATTACTCCAGCAGATGCGGAATAACCTGTAGGACCTATTCAGACATTTAAATGAGAGAGAAAATTCCATCTGAGGACTCTGTGACATTTCACTTTCCAGGCATTAAAAACCCAAAGGAAATTCTAATTTTACCTTCCAAATTGAAGAGGAAAACATCCTCTGAACCTTAAATTGACCCTGCAATCCTATATAGTAACCTTAGAGATTTCCAGCAAACTTTAAATCACTTGATTTGTAGCTCTGAGTAGGAAGTTATGATCAGTTGAAGTTGGGTTTGGAAAGGGGGAACATAGTCCCATATCGTTAATTCATGAGCGTGTGCATGGGAACAAAAGTGATATGTTGCATAGGCTATTCAGTCATCAGTGCTCGGCACACCGGTTACCGATCTAATCTGGCATTCTGAGTATGTGTTTGTGTGTGCGGGCATGTGTGCCTGCGGGCGTGCGCCCGAGTGGACGTGAGCGAGTGTGCCCTGGGAGGGCGAGGCCTGGGAGGCTAGTTGAGTCAGATTGGCTCGAGACTATGAATCAAATGAAATAAATCAAAGTCAAAACTAACTGAAATCAGGCGAGGACCGAGTGGGGTCTGGTCCCACCCTGGTCTCAGGGTGCTATGCATACTCGAAAGGACCTCATCGCAAATAAAATAATTTTTGGTTAAAAATTAAAAAAATACCCAGTTCAACTGAAAGTTAAAAATTGAAAACTAAGGAAAGAGGAGCCACTGAAGGTTAAGGTTAAGCTAAGTGTTGAAGGCTAAGTAAAGAAAGGAGAACAGGCACTACTAAGGGAACTAAGAAGAAAGCTAAGGGGAAGAGAAGAAGGTAGGTACTACAGAACAGAAGAAGAGAGGTAAGAAAAGAGCTTGAGAGAGAATAAAAGTAAAGGAAAAGAAGAGAAAGAAAGAGAGAAGAAGAGAGGCTAAAGAAGTAAAGAAAGGAATTATTGTTGTTCCATCATTTTAATTACTTTTTGCTTTTAAATGTTGTAATAAGGCATGTTTTAATAAAAGAACTCTTATTGCCTTAATTTCTTTTGAAATAAAATTGAAAAAGTAACATGTTTACTTGTTAATAAAGTAGATTAATTTGAGTAAATATGTTATCTTATGGGATTTTGCAAATTACTACATTTTAATTAATATTTTGACAAAATTCATGTTTTAAAATCAACTTAGTTATACCTCCTAAACTTATAATGAAAATAAAAGATAATTGGTGAATTTAGAAAAAAATTATACCTCCCAGTGAATGACCTAGACTCAACCAGTAAAAAAATTTCTAAAATGTTTGGTTAATTCGACCCTATACTACACAACCAACACAATTTTGAGTTAACCTAAGTGACTTTTTCTACCATTAATTAAGTAAAATTAACTTAATTACTTAGTTGAGTGAAAGTCACGCATCATTTTAATGGTGCCAGACTCCACGGACTTTTACGATCATTTTCTCAACCACCCCCCTTGGTGTTTTTATTCATCTATCTGCTAGCTGAATCATGACCGAGGTAGGCTTTAACTCCCCAAATCGAAATCGATCAAATACGGTAGTGGGAGTTTGGTTGATGAACAAACCCAGATCTAGAAGGGCCTGATCAAATGGAGAATCCTGTAAGAAGCAAGATATGAGTAGGGTACCAGGGTCTTTCATTTTCGGCGGCAAGTCGGCTAGAATCACGGTGCTAGCTTCTTTTGAGAGTACCGCATGTCGTCCAATTCTAGGCTATCGCTTCGGGGTACAATAGTCCTTGAAGAACCTAGCGACAACGGTGATGTGATCAATTGCCTCGAGGAGGGGGACTTGAATATGTACTTCCTTGAACATTGACTTCAGGTCCTCAAAATTCTACATGTCCTTTTTCCATACTACATTTCGCATCAGAGCCTTAGGAAAAGGGAAGGGAATCTCAGGGTCAAGTGGCCTCTTACCCTTATCTACCGTAGGTGGCTCCTGAGATGAATGAGTCGAACCCGCCTGCGGCAAAGGGCGAGAAAAATCAAGACCCACCTGCCTATGTGGTGGGTCGAATGTCTTCTTTACACTCCTCAATGAGACAACATTTGCATCGGCTTGCTATCCATGAGGTGGTGGGGGAGTAGAAGGGGCAGAGTATGTGGGGTTCTGCATCAAAGACGGTTGGCCTTGAGCATAACCAGTTGGTGTGGGAGGCGCCTGTAATATGGCATGTGCCTGTCCCTGTGGTGCCTGAAACCTAGGTGGGGCACCTTGGTTCTACACATACCGAGGGTTCGAGAAGGGTTGGGAGGGCAAGGCTCCTTGAGTCCTATGCTCCTGTAACAGCTGGTTTTGCATGTTCTGTATAGTATGTGTCTAATCAGCCATCGCCTTCATTATCTGCAAGATATCCTGTGTAGATTTCCTCATCGATTCTTGTAGCTCCTCTTTCAGTGCCTCCAAAGGGTCATCCCAGTTTGGAGGGTGACTGGTAGCTTGGTGCAGCAGTTGGTATATAGAATGGGGTTGCTGCTACTGATACGGGAATGGCCGCTGCCTAGGATATGTGGTTTGTGCATTCCTGTATTGTGTGGTCTGGTAGTGTGGATCTTGATGTGGTCTCTATGAGTCACCTGACCAAGAGAAGTTCGGATACTGGCGCCAACCGGGGTTATATGTCTCTGAATATGGGTTATTACGCCCGTATCCTTGAATAGCACTGACGTCCTCATAGGCCGAAGACGTCTGAGACGTATATCCATTAAGGGGATACATATTATAGTCTGCAGGTGGTGCATAACCCTGGTCATATGGTGCTAGATCGGGATTGTTTACGGGATCCTGATATACAGGATCTCGTAAATAAGGAGAAGATGCATCCCGAGTGAGTAGATTAACTCAAGCAGGAGGGGCTCGAGGTGATAGGAGGGTCTTGGAGCAGCAGAGTTCAGGTCAGATTAACCCTGACTAATTTGGTTAGTCTTTTTCTCAATTAGGTTTATTCTATCTAGTTGCTTGACGATGATATCCATGTCGGCTCAAATAGACTCGGTGTGAGCCTCATGGACACCAACCTGCTGCTAACTCGGCTGCTGGAACTAGTTCATGGATGCGGCATTCATCGAGTTCTCTGCTAAAGATTCGAACAACTCAAATGCGTTGTTCTCATCTTTCATAAGGAAATTCTCGCCACTAGATGCATCTGCCAGATACTGATATGTGTTATCTAGCCCATGGTAAAAGATCTAAGCTAGGTGCCATCTGGGTATACCATGGTGTAGGCATTTACAGAGAAGATCGTGAAATCGGTCCTAGTCGTCATGCAACTTCTCCCCAGCTCCTTGGGAGGAAGTCTTGATCTCACGCCTCATCGCGTTCGTTCGACCGATCAGGAAGAACTTTTGCGTGAATTCACGTCGTAATTCCGGCTAGGTTCCAATTGGCTTCCCAATGGTCTTGAACCAGTATAAAGCTTTGTCCCCTAGAGAAAATGGGAAAAGCTTCATCAGAACAATCCCAAGATCAATATTCCTAGGTCGAATCATTTTTGCGAGTCGACTTAGGCCTCTAAGTGCTGGAACGGATCTTCGCTTGAGTTTCCATAGAAATGAGTGTTGGTCAAACAGATCACATTGGGATTGAGCTCAAACACATCTCTGCTTGCAAGAATCCTGACTAAAGGTGCAACGAACGGTGTGACTGGATCATAGAAATCCTGAAGTTGTTCTCCTAGCGGTGGATGTTGCATTCTGTCAAGCGTCGCCAAAATATGGTCCATGCTCTGCTGATGCCGCTCCTCGAATTCAATAACCCGGGCCTCCAGACGAGCCATCGGGTCTAGATTACCAACGTCCGGACCCGATCTAGGTCCAAGTCTAGGATTAGCCCATTTTTCTTCAGTTGGGGTTTTTCTTTTTTTTTTTGGTGAGTGGCCCACAGGGTGACCAAGCTCACTGGCTAAGCACCAGACTTGATTAAGTCTAGTCTAGCCCTATTGTGGTCTCTAGATTGTAACCCTAAAGATCAAACTTAGGGTTCATGCAATTCTAGGATTTTTTTGTTCTTTTGTTTTGTTCTTCTTCAGTAGACCACAAGAATAGAAATAGTTCTCTAAACAAAATTGGAATCCAAACAGATTGAAATTTGTTGAGTAGATTCCTTTTTCAATTATCTTTTCATAGAATATTTACTGTAATTTTTACTATTTTAATCGAATTTACAGAGATTTTTGAATGTCATGGGGTTAGATCTGGAATTTTGACCCTTGGTCAATTCTTCAATTTGAAACAGTATCAAATGTTTTTCAAAAATTCAGGAAAAATATGGAAATTAAAGCCGATGAGATCAGCGTTCAAACCCCACCAACTTTAGTCAAAACAGATTCACAGATTGCCCAGAATTGCTTTTTGAATTTGAAAAATCTCAAATCTGGGTCAGTTTGACCCCCTTGCACTTTGCAAATTTTTAAAAATTTTTTGCTTGGAATTTTTTCAAATGAATGGTGGAGTTTGAAAGATGGTTTGAAGATTAAGGTGTAACCCAAACTTTAGAATTTTTTGCTCATTAATTTTTTGGCAATTGAATTTTTAAAGTAGAATTCAAAGTCTGGTAGAAAATCAGAGGGTGCTGGAGAAGCTTTTAAAAGGTGCTTGAGTTTAAAATTCAAACTTTCCACCAAAGAAATTTTTCTTTTCAAAAAAATTTTGAAAATGTTTTTTCTTTTAAATGACTTTTTTTTGAAAGTATTCTCAAATTTTTCTATTTTTCTTTTTACTTTTTCAAAACTAACCTAGGATTCAGAAAGAAACCTAATCTAACTACCTTGATTTTTTCTTTGATTTTTTTTCTTCCTTTGCACGAAAATGAATAAGCTTTTTTTTCCTTTTTCTTTTTTCCAAATGAAACTACTAGAAGTAAATCTAACCTAGGGTTCAAAGAAAAAAAGCCAAATCTAAGGCAGATAAGTTGTGCACCTGGAATTTTTTTCCGTGCTCGTGTGTGTAGATCCCATTTTTTTCCTATTTTTCTTTCACATCCAAAGACAAGCAGAGAAAGATTTGTCACTGATAGCTCAAAAGATCGAAATCAAAGAAAAATAACGTTGCCTCCCCAACAACGGCGCCATTTGACAGAGGCCATCTTTCATGCATTTTAAAGTCGTCAGAAATCGTAGTATAGTTGCACTAAAATTTTCATCAAAAAATGATTTTGTAAAAATAACGAGACTTGAGTCCCAGTCGTTCATCTCTGGGAGGCGTTTATTCAAATCTGAATTCAATCTTTTCCACTCTACTTGTTAAAAATTGCAAGCTGGTTTCTAATCGTCGGATTAAAGTTTTGACACTTTCACCATGAACCCTGATTACGTGCACATGTGTTAGATAGATGACGAAGGTGAAAATGTTTGTTTCAGTACACATGATTCTAGTTATGTGGTGGTTGTTTATAGAAAATGCATTGATAGATAAATCCTCAATATTTTCTGGTACCGACATGCTGGTTGCAATATATAAAAATGAAGATCAGGCAACTTGAATCACACGAAATATATTGCAATCAATAAGCTCATGGTGATTTTCAACACAGAGATATACATATATAAAAATATTTCTTTCATTCATTCAAGAGGGTGTTTACAACATGGAATTAGAGGAAAGCTTATAATGGAAAGCTTGAAAATATAAATCTAGCTAACAAAAAATGATCGCATACAGGAATCTATGGGGGATTTTGCATGCATCATTGGGGGGAATAAAGAGCTACACTACTAGGCAGTAAATAAAAGCATGTAAATTATGAAGAACTAGCTACTAATCTAGCAGAAAATAAGGGCATTCGGAAGTGAGCTCCGATGGCCATTGAATGGTTGAGAGGAGAATGAGGGGTGGTCAATGGTGCTTAGGCCAACCCTTGGAGAGAGGTTGGAGACGTGATCCAGCATCTTGGCATGGAGATATTAGTAGCCATGGTGAGCAACTTATGGAGGTCGAGAGGGAGTGAATGTAGCTAACCTAAGTGTGAATGAATGCCAAGAATGGGATGGGTGAAAATGGCCACCCCTTTGGTCTTTTTATAGACCTAAGGGAGAATCTCTAGAGAACTGTGGAACTCTCTAGAAAGGGCTCCAAGAGTGGCCGGCTATGGTGAGAGAGAGGTGGTTCTTAGATCCATAAAAAGTTGATCTCAATTTGAATGGCTCTTGGTTGCTAATTTTGGCAACCAAGAGTGGTGCTACCATTGGAAGGACCTAGAATACTCTAGGTTGTGTGGGAGTGCGTGAATGGGTGTGTGTGTGTGTGTGTGTGTGTGTGTTTGTGGTCACGCCCTAGGTGTCTAAGTGATATAGGTTAGGTCCTAAGGGGTTTAGGTTGGTGTAAGTCTTAAATTAGGGTTACAAACCCTAATTACTAAGGGGGAAATGCAATTAAACTTAACACAAGTTTAATTGAATGAGTGTGAACCTAATTGAGAGTGAAATAACTCCATTAGGCTGGGCATAGGTCAATTGGACTCACACTGAGTCCAATTAGACTTGTATGGGTTGAGATCTGAGCTCAATTGGACCCTATGAGTCCAATTGACTAGGCAATGGTAATTGACTATGATCTAAGTCAATTAGGTTTAGTGAGGACCTAATTATGTCCTTAATGAGGTCTACAAGTGATGTACTAGGGTTAGGACACCTTAATTTAGGTTCCTATGAGGTTGGAATTGGGTTTAGGGAGCTAGAGATCCAAGATCAAGGCTTGAATCTCAAAAGAGGAACTGGAGAACAGTTCTAGACGTCCAATAATATCATCAGATGACTTATACTCAAAAATCAGAAGTCCAAACTTCAATTCTGGATGCCCAATCAGAGCCAGGGGGAATTCTAGGTTCTATCTTGGCTATTTTGCAGAAATTGGACGTCTGACCAAGTGTCTGGACGTCCAATAGCACAACAGAAGTGGGTTTAAGGTGTGCAGGAGTTGGCTAAGGGTTCTGGATGTCCTATAATTCATCTGGACGTCCAGATAAAGGTTGGAATTAGGGTTTTAAGGTTTCCTAGGATGTGGTGGCCTAATCTAAGGGTGGCTAAGACTTGGGGAGGCTTCTAGGCTATCCTAGGGCTAGCATAGACCTAAGTTCTTCAGAATTTATTGCTTTATTCCTACTTAATAGAATAGCATACCTTAACTCCCTTACATTATTATTTACTACATCTAATCTTGGTCTTCCGCTCCCGCTCTACTGCAACACCAGTTATTCTAGCTTCTGATCCAACTTCAGATCTACCTTCTGATCAGCTTATTACCTGTAATTGACATAATGAACCTAATCAGTACATCATTGCATTATTTTATGCATAGCTAGAAGAAAGCAATAAAGATGCAATAATGCTTATGCATGCATGAATTATCTTAACTTATGCTAAGTCCTAGCCTAATTTAGGTCAATTAAGACCTATGATTGATGTGCAATCACGTGCATCTGAGCATTGGGTGCATGATGGAGGTGCATAGAGGGTCATTTCTTGATGCAATCTAAGCCGTTGATTGTATGATCGACAACCCTTGCTGCTACAAGTTGTTTGCACGGTTTAGGGGCTCTAAAAAACTTATTTTGCCCCTCACTTTGGCTATAACAAGGACCCCAGAACCCCATTTGAGAGACATTACCCACTCCCTTCTACTCTGAAAAGCCCTCTTCCTTTGTGACATCCACCAAGGCCACCATTGGTTCCCTTGTTCTAGTAGAATAGATTGTGTCATTTTATTTATTCTAGTAGTTCTAGTTCTAGTAGTTGCTATTCTAGTTATTTTAATTTAGTTCTAGTCAGTTTTAGTTATTTCTCCTGTCAAGCATTCAACTAAATGGAACACTTGCCTGATTACTATCTAAATAACATTGATTTGTTTCATATCTGTCTTGCTTAGTGTTTAATTCTAGTTATATTAGATTGGTATTAAATCAAGCCATTTTTCTGCCTCCCTAAGTTCGATCAGGACTTACCAATCTCGTTATATTTGTTTGTCGACATGTTTTCGCACTATACTACAATGAAATTATTTTCAAAAATGTGATTTCCATGTCACAACAAAATGGCACCGTTGCCTGGGAGGCACGACGAATCTTGATTTGATATTTGATTTTGTCTATTGTCTTTAGTGTGCTGGTACAAAGCATGGCTTCTGCTTGACAAAATGGTGTCGTTGCCTGGGAGGCATGGTGATTATTAGTTTGGTATCTGTTTAGTGTGTTGTCTTTAGTGTGCAGGTACAAAACATGGATTCTGCACACGCATCGAGCGTAGTTGAAAAAATTCATGTACACACCATCACTTAAGTTAGGATTCATTTTTGAAGAAAAAATTCAAAAAATTTTGAAGACAAAAAGATTCTCAGTGAAAAGGCATAGTTGGGATTGAAAACTCTTTTAAAAGCCTTATTACTACTTTTAGAAATTCAGCTAGTATTTTGATATTGATTTAAAAATCACTTGACGTGTTTCTAGTGACTCAAAAATTTTAACATTTGGGCATGTGCTATATTTTCAAATTATCTTTCCAACACCACCATTCTCTTAAAAAAATTCAAAATTTGAAATTTTAAGAAATTCACGGAGTGCATAGGGGTCAAATAGACTGAAATCCAAATTTTTCTAATCTTCAAAAATCTATTTTAGATAGCACACGAATCTGATTCACCCAAAAATGGCAGGGTTTGAAAGATAACCAAGTTAAGTTTCATTTCCATATTTGTCCCAAATTTTTGGGTCACGTTTGATACTATGTCAAAAAGAGAAAGCAACACGAGATCAAAATCTCAAATTTGACCCCTTGTTAGTCAAAAATTCAAATTTCCTTTTTTCGAATAGTAAAAAGTTTGAAAAAATATTATTTGAAAAGCTTATTGAAAAAAGAATCTTCTTGCCAATTTTTATGTCATTTAGATTCCAATTACATCTTGCAGAGTATTTTGAATTTGATTGTGGTTTGCCTAGTCAAATTGCATGAACCCAAGTTTAACCTTTAGGGTCTCATTTAGAGGCTGCATTGGACTTGCCTGGACTCAATCGAGTCTGGTGATTAGTTAGTGAGTCGAGTCACCTTGTGGACCACTCACCACACACCCAAACTGAAGAAAAGGTTAAGAAAAAATAGTAAAATTACATCAATTAACCTACATTTGCCTTTTAACAACTAGGTGGTCTCAATCTCTTTTGCCAAACTTAGTGCCTAACCAGTTAAGTAATGTCAAACGACCGTAGCTAAGGGGTATTAAGGACCTGGAGGCAAAATCTAAAGGAAGAACCTTCCTCTTAGTCCCCACGTAACAAACTGGCCAGGTTAACTTAAGAGGCGAAAATCATTTTCAGTTGGTCTTTTGACGAATTTTCTTCAAGAATCTAAACCTTAACAAAACATCTGGTCATCTAGTCTAAAGGACCAATTTGATTAACAAGGCCTTAGCCTTGTTTGGATTGGCTACACCAACCCTCGTTGTTGGTGTATGTAAGGAAGGAGGTCTTTAAGACCTAAATTAGTTGGACCTTGGGAACCAAAACCAAGGCAATGAAGGCGAATTTTCGTATCGCTCGACTCTTCTTCTCAGCCCTCATCTTCTTCTCAACTAGCTGAGATGGTTAATCCTAGTCATGAACCTGGTTAGGGCCTTGAAAATCTAGACCTAATGGCTCGTATGGAAGCTAGGGTTGAGGAATTAGAACAAAAATTTCAGCGAAGTATTGTTATGATTCTCATTACACCAGACAGACTGTAGCATCCATCAAGGGAGAATAACTATGAAACTTCTATGATCTGGCAGCTATGATTTTGGCACCCAAGTTTGGATTCCCATAGATGGAGACTCATTTCAGCTGAAACCGAATATAATAAGTCCGATTCAGACTTATTTTCATGGAAACTCGAATGAAGATCCCTTTTAGCACATTGAGGATTTGAATCAAATTGTCGAAATGGTTCAACTTAGAAACGTTGATTTAAGGACTGTTCTCATGAAGCTTTTTCCATTCTCTCTTAAGGATAAAGCTTCTTATTGGTTCAAGACCATCAGAAGGCTAATTGGAATCTAGGTAGAATTACATTGCGAATTCCTCCAAAAGTTCTTCTCGATTGGTCAAACAAACGCAATGAGGCATGCAATTACTACTTTCTCCCAAGGATCAATGGAGAAATTACATGATGCCTTGAATAGATTTCATGATCTTCTCAAGAAATGCCTGCACCATGGTGTGCCCAGGTGGCACTTAGCTCAAATCTTCTACCATGGGCTAGATGACACACATTGGTACTTGGCTGGTGCATCTAGCAGTGGGAATTTCCTCGCAAAGGATGAAAACAACGCATTCGAGTTGTTCGAGTCCTTAGCAGAGAACTCAATTAATGCTGCATTGATGAATCAATTCCAGTGACCTGGACAGCAGCGGGTTAATGTCCACGAGGATCATGCTAACTCAACCTGAGCTGATGTGGACATTATCACCAAGAAGCTGGATAAGGTGGATTTGGTGGAAAAGAAGCTCAATGAATTAATCCGTGTGCAACCTAGATTTACTGACAATTATGCTACTTCTTACTCTTCATTTGCATCACGAGTTCCTCCTGCTCGAGTACATTTACTCACTCGGGATGTATCTTCTCCATCTTCGTGGGATCCTGCATATTAGGAACTCATGAATAATCTCAATCTGGCACCATATAATCAGGGTTACTCACCACATGATGATTTTAATGTGTATTCCCTTGATGAATATACATGTCAGACATCATCAGCCTTCGAAGATGTTGACGCTATCCAAGGTTATGGGTGTAATAACCCATATTCAGAGACAATCTTTGTTGATGCCAGTATCCTAACTTTTCCTAGTCTAGTAACTCACAAAGAGCAAATAAAGATCCACACTACCAGACCAGATAATATGGGAATGCGCAAAACACGTACTCGAGGTAGCAGCCATTCCCATCTCAGCAGCAGTCACATCCCATTTATTAGCCATTGTACCATGATACCAATCATCCTACAAATCGGTCCAACCCTTTGGAGGACTTAAGAGAGGAGTTACAAGACTCCATGAGAAAATCAATGCATGAGAATTTAAAGCTCATGAAAACAATGCCTGATCAGATTCAAAACATTCAAAGTATGCAAAGTCAGATGCTACAAGAACATAAAGTGCAGGGAGCCTTTCCCTCCGAACTTGTTCTGAATCGGAGGTATGTGCAGAACTAGGGTGCCCTGCTTAGGTTCTAGGCACCACAGGGACAAGCACATGCTGTATTATAGGCACCTCCTGTAACTCCTGGTTATGCTCTAGCTCTGCCTACTCTGTGGATAACCCTGTCCCAGTCTACCCCTTCTGCCCCTCCCCCACCTTCTGGACAGTATTTCGGTGAAAATGTTGTTACATTGAGGAGTGGAAAATCTACAAAAGACCCACCATATAGGCAGGTGGGTCATGATAATTGTTTACCCTCTTCTCAAGCTAGCTCCTCTTCCCATTCAAACTCTTCCAAGGAATGGCCCAAGGAGAAGAAATCTAAAGGGAATGAACCAATCATTGAGATCACCAACATTCCTTTACCCTTCCCTTGAGCCTTAACTCGTGAACCTAAAGGAAAGATAAAGGGAATCAAAACTAGTGAGGATTTAAAGGAGATTTTCAAAGAGGTTCACATTAAAATCCCCCTCCTCGATGCCATTGATCATATTCCTACTATCACTAAATTCTTTAAAGAATATTATACACCCAAGCGACAGTTTAGGAAGACCAACATGGTGGTATTATCCGAAGAAGCAAGTGCAGTAATCTTATTTGACCTACCACCTAAGAAGAAAGACCCGGGAGCCCCACTCATCTCCTGCCAGTTGCAAGATGCTACTTTTGACTAGGCCTTGCTTGATTTGGGTTCGTCCATTAATTTAGTCCCCATTGCTATATTTGACCACTTCCAATTTGGGGAGCTAAAACCTACTTCGGTCACTATCCAGTTGGCTGACAGATTAGTCAAAGTGCCCCATGGTGTGTTGGATAATGTCATTATAAAAATCCATGGGCTTTTCTTCCCAGCAGATTTTTTAATCTTGGATGTGGACATTCCCCCTAGCCTCTATGATGCACCTATCATCTTAGGTCACCCATTTTGGCGATCGCCTAGGCTAACATTAACTGTGCATCTGGGTGTATGGAGATCGCCTTGGGAAATGAGAAAGATATTTTTAGGATGAATAGGAACCCACATTGTGATTTTATTGAGGACTCAGATGATGATGAATTTGAGCATTGTGCGAACATAGAGCTTTTTTGTGAGTCTACTTCGCACATAGCTTATGTTGGGCTAATTGATTTGGTTCAAGTTAAGGTAGCCAAAGATCTAGAGGAGACGACTACTACTGATCCTATTTCTGTTGCACCACTCCTTCACTTTGACAATCTAGATTTGATTTATAATGATTATGACATTGTGGTGAACATTGATTTGCCAATGGCAATTGATGAGGCAGATGATTTGGATTTTGAAAGATCTGGAGTGGCATTGCTTGAAAACCCCATGACAAGCTCAAATGATAAATACATTGAGGACATAGATTTTCATGAGATTCCATACATCCATGGTGTTAATTTTGAATTATCAAAGAATCCAATTGAAGTTGAGGAAGAATTTGATAAAAACCCTATTTTTGATTATGAGGAAAATCTAAAAAATCTTGAGGTAGTTTTGGATTTAGGGTCGAATAAATCTATTACGTCTTCTTTCACATCTTCAATCTTGGGTTCCGACATCGAGGATTTCATAGAAGCCACAGAACTAAAAATGAAAGAATTTAAGGCTTTATTGCTTCTAGATTTTGATTTTCCATGCCTTGGGGATAATGAATTATTTCCCATTATAATTCACGATTCACACCATGAACAGGATTTAGGCAATTCATGCAAAATTTTTGATCAACCCAAGGATGAGATTAATTTGGGCAAATCGGAATTTGTTGGGATGGAACATTGGGTCTTATTTGACATACCTACTATGCACCCACACTACACCCAGATCCGCTCATTGAATGGTTCCTTATAGCATTTTCAGATTACACCACTTGGGTCCCTCCTCTTATTTCTCACCACTTTCAGGACCTGTATGATTTGTTTCCCACTTCTATCTTTGTATCCACCTCATCTACATTACTCGTACATTATTCTATAGGGTTGCCACTCTCTACCTTTCACCCTGGCACTCAGATGTATCTTTATCTCTTGTAGCATTTGGCTAAAACCCACTCCAAGTCTTGTTATTGTATTTTTCCGACCTATGGGCTTGGCATTCATGGGCAGTTGATTTATGTTTCTAGCCTGCTGTTGGCAATGGAACTCAAAGTCATTATCATTTTGATTGCCCTCTCTTTTGCATTCACTGATACATCTGATTGAGTTTTTGCGTAGTTGGAGGTGTTAAACTTAGCATATATACATAACATCTACTATCTATTTTATACATAGCATATTTCATTTTTGCATGTTGCTCTGCATATTGTGAATATCATGTTTTTGTTGGCATATGCTAAAATATGAATCAGGAGCAATTCCAGGTGATTTTTATCCACTTACCTTCTTCCTTACATTATTTTCCACTTATTCATGCTTGAGGGCATGTAAGAACATAGGCATGGGGGGGAGGTAGTACCAATAAACTGGAAATTTTTCTTGCCAATACCTTAGAAAATTGATTTTTATAAAGAAGTTTTATTAGGGATTTATTCATTAATTGATTCATAAATTTAGAATTTAGTATAATTTCACACTTACATGTAGAATTTGCAATGGATCCACTGTGAAGACCGATAGACATCTTTAGTTTGTCAAGAAGAAGCATTGCTTCTTTTCCTAAACCCTTGGACAGTAATTAGGGAGTCAGGCAAACCATCTTCCATTAGATCCACCAAACAACTACGAGGTGAGAGTAGCATGTCACCTGGTGCTCTTAATCTAGTACAAGGAATCTTAGTTTCTAGATAATTCAATAATGAAACTTGGAGTTAGCCATTATTTTTGCTCTCAGTTCCTATGTACAAATTCGTTGTGTGAATTTTTGGGAGACACCAAATGAGGCAAATATGTAGAGAGCAGGTTCTAATAAAACTAGGTCTAAGATGAATGGTTTTGACTATCCTTTACCGAATCCTCAGTAGAAGGAGGGTCTTAATGTCAAGGTCAAAAAATACACCATCCCATCCATTCGTTTCCCGATGCCGAGAGTAGGCACTTCCACCAAATAAGCCACCTGATATCCTCTCGAACGTCACCAATCCCCATTAATGCCTCGTGAATAAAAATTTCCATGTGTGTGTTATGTTGTGTTAGTAGATATGAAAAAAAAGAAAAAAAAAGAGTTGAGTTATGTTTACTTTTTGTCAAGTACATTGAGGTAATAATACCTACTACCATTACGATCCACCAAATGCAGCCTTGACCTACTTTTCTGTATTTCTAACCACCTAAATACTAGCAGAGGATTTTTGACTTAGTTATATAGTTATCAGAACTTAATTAAAGTGTTAATGCAATGAGAGACCACCAAAATATATTTACAAATTTAGTGAGATTTTGAGCTCGTAAAAAAAAAAGAAACAAAGAAAGAGAATGAGTATAAAGGAACTAAAGAGAAAATAGTTTCTCCACTTCTCTCTGAGTTAATTTATTTGATAGTATGGAAATCTAGGTTCTATAGTACTAGTCTATATGTAGCACCAGAGGAGTGTGAGCCACCAAGTACAAACCCACTTGACTCAGACATCTTCTACCTAAGCCAAAAGTCAGGGCTAAAATTACATATTATTTTATACCCTCGAGGAAAGAAGTTTGCCTATATGGATGCAGTTTCACCAAGGGTCAAGTACGAGATTTAGATGTGGATTGAATTTGAACTTGGATTTGTTGCATAGGCTACAACACTATGATGCGAAGAAAAGTATGATTTGTAATTAGGGTTTCTAAATCAATGTAACATGCCAATTTGCAATCACTTTTATGATTTATAAACCTAGATAGCGGTAGTATCTAGGGTCGTCCAAGGAGGCAAGTTTACAAAATTCAATACTCTTGCTTGACGAAAAGGAAATCAACTTTCCTTTTGGGATTTTTGAATATAAGATTTTCTTTTTAAAATAATGGGCAATTACGTAATTGTGAGCGAGTAAACAACTACACCTAAATTGCTAATGCTAACACTAAAGTGACAAGATAATCCTCTCTCTAAGCTCACCGTAGGTACAAGGAGATCTAGGGTAATTAGCGAGAGGGAGTGAAAAGTGCTAGAACAATAGCTAATAAAGATGCAATAAGAATTGAAGAGAAGGCAACTTTAAATAAGTAAAAGTATGTTTTACAAAAAGACAAGTAGAGGAATGCTTCTACTCTAAAATGAAAATACAAAAAGGTAAAACACAAATCCTCTTGGTGATATTGGTGAATAAGAGAGGCTTCTTGCTCCAAGCTCAACTGCTCCTGGGCTGGAAAGGAAGTTCTCCGTTTCTCCTTCCTTGAAAAGCTCCTCCAAGTTGGTGTCCTCCTTGGCAAGCCCTAGATGGGCATAACCTTGCTCCTCCAAGGGTGGAAGGTTTCCACCGACAAGACTCCTCTTAGGGTGATGTGCACCACCCTCAAGACCTCCTCCTAAGGTCATCCTTGCCTGGCTGGTCCTTTGGCTGGTAGGGGCACAAGAGAAAAGGGAAGAGGGGAAGGCAACAAGGGGATAGAGTGTTCCCTTAATCTTCTTCTTCTCCTTCTTCCTGTGGCTGACTATGATGGAGGATGAATGGTAGAATTAATGAATCCAAAGGTGTCCTTTTTTTGGTTGTCGAGTAGGTCTTTTTATAGGAGTGGTAGGGGTATAGGTGTAGTTAAGGGATGAATGGTTAGGATGGCTCATAGGGGTGGTTAGGAGATCCTAGGGTTGATGATGGGTGGCGCCAAAATGGAGGAGTGCTTGATGGTTGCCGCCAACCCTAGATGGAACTAGGGTTAGGGATTGGTTTGGTGTGTTGTATGGCTAAGATTGGGTTATATGGTGGTGGTTTGGAGATGGAGGATGGATGTTAAGTGGTACCACATGAAAGGGTGTTTGGTAGGTGGGTTTATACTAAGTTGGCACCACTTTTTATGTGGTTTGAGTAAGGTGGTTGTTTACGTGCTAAATTACGGTTTTAAAATCACTTTGTTGTAATATAGTCGAAATAGCACATGAACAAATAGAATTTATAGCCCAAAAGATCGTTAAGAAAATTCAAGGTCGAACACAGGGAGCATGAGTTGCAATTAATCTCAAGATCACAATATAACCATAAAGACAAGCAATTTATAATGAGAAATCCAAGTAATAATGATGTATATATAAGAGCAAATGTCAATGATGCAATAAGATTAGGGTAAAAAGGTGATTTGAATCACCAATTACCCTAATTACAATAATAGCAAATATCCCAATAGTATAAACTAAATTTAATCCACGCAAGCCAAGTGCATAGTGCACTGTGTCAGATAGATCAGATGTCGGAGCTTCCAATCAGATGGCCTAAACCGCCCTCAGCTATAGTACAAAGGCACTTATTCACTTCTTTTCTTCAGCTTCTTCTTCTCTTCTTCCTTTCATTCTTTCCTTCTCAACTCCTTACACACTTGGGGGCTTCTCATAATGGCTAAGTGTAGAATTTTTTCACTTTAAAGCAAAAACCCCCCCTCCCTCACTAACAATTTCCT
The DNA here is from genome assembly GCA_037157565.1 of Thalassia testudinum. Classification (NCBI taxonomy): domain Eukaryota; kingdom Viridiplantae; phylum Streptophyta; class Magnoliopsida; order Alismatales; family Hydrocharitaceae; genus Thalassia; species Thalassia testudinum. Next base: position 83,832,513 of record JAZHRO010000056.1, on the reverse strand, counting down.
CCTCCTCTCTCTTAGATAATTAGGTAGGTAGTTGGGTAATCGGGTATGAGTAGTATCGGGTCCAGGGCTACCAGCAGTGGGTAGTAGCTAAGGAGTGAGCTGGGTTGGGTCAGGTGAGCGAGGTGTAGGGACCTCACCCCCAATGTGTCGAGGCGATAAGGCCTTAACACAAAAACAACTTATATCACTCCTTTGCTTCTTTCCTCTACAATGTGGGACTAAATGTCCTACAACTTCCTCATGCAGTTGCAGTAGAAGGCTGAAGCTCCAATTACAGTCAAAGATGGGTCTGCAGTGGTGAATTGAAGGCTTGGTGAAGGACTTAGGATTGAGCCACAGCACCTAGAAGTGAGACCTGGAGGAGTTGCGACCGAAGGACTGAAGGCTTTGTTGGAGAAATTGTAGCGGTAGCGGAGGTCCGGTGAGGCACCTGAAAAGCAAAATATGGGCGCTACGACCTAATTAGAAAGCTCAAAAGCTTCACCTAGACTTGGCGAAGGTGATGGTGGCAGTGGCATGTAGTGCGAATGCGTGTGTGAGTGGGGTGAAGGTGGAGATGGCCAAAGTTCGTGGAGGTGTTCGGTAGATGGTTAGGGCAAGCAATCCCCTCAATTTCTTGAGGGGTTTTGCTCACATGGATGAGGCAAAGCTTTTGGGACCGGCGGGAAGTGGTTTGGTGGAATGAAGTGGATGTGCGACCATGTTGAAGGTATGCGAGTAGTGGGGAAAACGGAGGTGGCTCGACTGCGATAGTGGTCGAAATGGAGTTGCAGCAGTATGGTGATGAAGACTAGATGCTAGGGAGTCAATGAAGCTAGCTAACGGATGAAGGGGAGCGGAGATGGTGCCAGTTGTGGTATGGCCGGCGCCGGAGTCGAAGGGTGCTCCGATGAGAGATATCGTGACAACGGAGGGGCAGAGGGCACCTCGTTGGTATTACTAGGTGCGGAAAGACAAGGGGAAGAACCTATTGCCTATGGTATGTGGCGGCTGGTGAAGAGGTCGGAGGTAGGGGGTCATCGGAGCGAGCTGGAGCTAGCCAGAGGTTGAGGGAAAAAGAAGGGCTTTTGGCTCTATTTCTCACTAAGGAGTTGAGGAAAGCCATGGGGGGACAGCTTCAGTTCTTAGGGGAGCTTGAAGAATAGGGAACAAGCTTCAAAGCTTACTTAGGATTCAAGAAGAACCCCACTAATTTTGTGGGTTCGCATGCACGAATTAGTGGGTTTTAGGAATTAGAATCAATCCTAATAGGTTTTCCTAGGTGTGAGCATCAATCCCAACAAATTTGATCTGATTTGATTGCCATTTGCATGGGATTTGAGTTGGTGAAACCTACCTAGAGGTCGGTTGACCTCCAATGAGGGCAAGGATCGATTTGTGAAGAAGATGAAGAAGTTAGGGGATTTTTTGCAAGGATTTCAAAAGTTGAGGAGCTATTTGAGAGAATAAGAGTCAGACTTGGACAAAAAAGAAAATTTGGTCGAAATAATTTTAGATTGGGCCCAAATTTTGGTAAAAACCTAATTTGGACTCAAGAAATTTAATGGTGAAGTTGGATTTAAGTTCTTACCAAGTTTGATTGGGTAAATTATGTAGAAGTGTAAAATAGGGCAACTTTCTGTCTATGACTATTTTAGGTCAAAATGGGTTCTGATAGTCAAATCAAAGATACCAAACCCTATAGAATATTTTTCTATGAATTTTAGAGGATTTAGGTGATTTTTATCCTAACCAAAACCTTAGTTAGTTAAGCGGGTTTGTTTTTAGGGTTCTAGATGTCCATTAATTCTTGAAATACATGAAAACCCATTACTGTCTGCATGGACCCACTTATTAGACATTAATGACCATATGACCTTTAATAAATCCTTGAAATACTCCATGGTTATAACGTATTTCTAAAATGCGGTTAAAATTACAGAAATAACCCTAGTTTCTTATTTTCTTCTCAAAACGGAACATTATTCTTATATGACCCTTCGATGGTTATGTAGGAGCATTTAATGGCTTTATCAAGCTAAATTGAGCTAGTTATGGCTCATGATGGTGTTCCCATAATATCCCCATGCCTAGCTAATGTGCATACGTCTGAATAGCCGAAAATGTCTATTAATGCATGTTCTTAGTATTATATAAACATCATGCAATGTAAATATTGCATAACATGCATCGCCATGCAATTAGGTCAAATTGGACAAATTGTATAGTAATTTCTTCTTGTTGGTGGCCAAGGACAGCGTGACATTTAATCGGGTCCTCAGATTGAAGATCCAACTATACGGATTTGTTCACGACGATGATCGGAGTTCACAACTCCATGATTGCCCTGATCAGACTTACGTAGCATCAAATATAATTTGGCGAAGATCAGAGATCAAGGGCCAATATGGTGTAATCCACACTTCAGATGACAACTCCAACCACACGGATGGGTTCGGATCGACGATCGTAGCCTAACGACACAAAAATTGGTCTAATCCGACATCCGTGGCACCATCTACAAGACATAGAAGATGGATGGCCAAGATGGTGCCACATGGCACCATCCCAGCTACCCAACCAGCCCAAGGACCCACCACTACCCTCTATCTCCTCAACCACATAGACGACCGCAGTCATTGGATCAAGTTCAAATGGCTAAGAGTGCTCACACCTAAATTCACAAGCGCGCCTCAAGTAACCGCGTAGCTCAGTGGTCGCACGGCAAGCGAGCGATGGGGGGCAAGCGTCGTGGTGCGAGGGATGGGCGAGGATCGCGCATGCACGTGATAACGCACCATCACACGCGAGCGAGCAAAGGCACTGAAGAAGAAGCGACGGTGCGTGTCTCTCGGCCAACTGAGATCACACGATCGTGCGTGAGGCGTTGAAGCACGAGGAGAGGAGGAGGCACGGGCACACGTGCACGTTCAGCGACATGTGGTCTTTAGTGACATTTATATCCATCACAAAGACCCCCTTATTTAATGTTTTTAACTTGAAATGACCTTTTTGCCCCCAACCTCTACACCTATAAAGAGGCCTACGCTGCCCACATTTCAATCATCCCTTCCTCTCTTCTCTCACCCCCTCCAAAGCTCTAAGAGCTCATCCCAAACCTGGGTTGCTCCAATAGAGTTAAAAATACAATTTTTCCACCTTCTCACCTCCTTCTTGGAGATCCTACAGTTGTCCTCTCACCGTCGTTCAAGAAGCGGATCTTACTGCGACATCACCCTGCCCCGTCGTCCATCGTCCATCGTCATTCTCCTTCGTCCCACATCTCACCACCTTTGTCCGGGCACTCCTTCGTCCCACATCTCTCCTTCATCCTCCAAGTAGTCATCGAGGAGGATAACTTCTCCCCATCTTCTCTTTACTGCTTTCTAGTAGTAATATTTCTCGCTTTCTTGATGTAATATTTCCACTTTCTAGTTGTAAAACATTATCCATATTATAAAGTGTTTATTTTCTCTCTCTCTTTCTCTTTCTATCTCATTGTTAATATCAAATTCTTTGTAATTATCTCACTTTTTGAACAAAAACAAAAAATATATATAATCGCGGATTTCAAATCGACGTAGCCTCCTTGTGTTCGACCTGGAATTCTTTTCAAGTTTCCGTAAAATTTATTTGTAGATGGATTTCTTCGTAAATCACACTATAACAATGGATTTTCAAAACTCAACTTTCATTTGCGATGATTTTTTGCTTTAACTTTTTGGCACCGTTGCAGGGGAGGCGACACTCTTTGATTTTTCGCATTTTCCTGCCTTACTTATCTTTTACCTCACTTCTCTCCTTTCTTATTGTGATTGCAGGTACTTTGTCGAGATGGGCAAAAGTGGTAGATTGGTGTAAGGTGCTGTTGAAGGGTCAGTAAGTTTACCCACACCTCCCCACCCACTAGATTTCATTCCATCACTTAGTAACACAAAACCTAATTAACTTAGGAGTTCTCATAAACCCCAAGGATAGTTTTGATTGTTTGTTTGTCACCTCCACCCGCCTCACCCTCCGCATATAAAGAAAAATTAAAAAAAATTTCACAGAGGTACACAACTTGTTCTGATTCTTCATACTCAACTGGTAACCTGATCTTTGGGATTGGTACACTCATCAACACATAATTTAGTAGAAATTAGATTAGGTAATCACTTGTGTGCCTAATTAATTGGTGCATTAGGCCAATTGTTTGAGTTGTTTGGGCTGTACCACTTCAACTAAAAACAACTCATCAAGTAACTGTCACATAGGTTCAACTTTTAGGGATTTACCAGGCACTCCACATTCTTTTAATCTTTAAAGGAAAACATCTTCACATGTGCTTTCAAAACCTGGTGTGCCAACTGAACTTGATTGAATACACCTAAAGTTGAATCTTAAAAGCTCCTAATCAAGATTTAAACCCTAAATTCACCACTTCTAAAAATATAATCTTATTTGAAAACCATTGGTTGTGCATGCACACACAAATCAATAAATCTTTAAGGGTACAACCCAGATAAAGGGCCCATAACATTTCAAAGCACATTCAAACCTAACCCTAATTAAACCAGAGTAGACATTGGCCTTAAGGATTGGACTCGCTCTTCAAATTTCAGATCAAGATTATTTTCAATTAGTCTGTCTCTACCATTCAATCTGATGTCTAGCTAGGGGAGTAGAATCAAATGATTGCGGCTGGGGGTACACTAGGAACTAGAGGTGTAAGCCAAAGGAAGAGCCTTCTCCCCCAACCCCTCCCTCTAACTGGTTGGATTGACTGGAAAGAAGTAGATCAAATCATTTCTTTATCTCAAGATGGGTTCTGGGAGTCTGTAGGTCTATAGGCTACACCACTTAAGGACAAGTTTGTTTGTTTATATTGCAGGATGCCTTTCTTCCTCCTGTTCTTTCATGGATCCTTCCACATCCTATTAGCACTTCCACTCCTACCCACATACCACTACTTATTCCCAAAATGATTATTATTCCAACCAGACTTATTCTCATCCATCTTCTAGTTGGGATAATCTTGATTGGGGCTATAGTTCCTGAACTCTATGTTTAAGGTCTAACCCTGGACACCATAATATTCATTCTTATCCTTCTCCAAGCTACATCGATTATAGATCACCACCCTCATTTGGACAACCTAATATGATCTACAATCAAGAAGGATATGTTGATCCTTACACTTCCCCAAATTACACTGCTTATAGGTCATCACCTCCTTATGAACAACTAGAAGTGACCTATTACCAAGGAGTGTAACGAGAACCTCAATTCCTTAACTTCCCCATATTGAACCCAAAATCACCCAACCCTGAACTAAACCATTTGGTTCAGGTTAACCAGGTCTAACATAAGATGCTGGCTAACTTAAGGAATACGATATAATCTTTAGAAGCTCAGCTAACACATTGCACTGAAGAATTGGAGCCCCTGATTAAAATGATCGATAATCCTAACAAGTATTTGTTGGATTGACTCCAGAATGTTAAGGATAAAGGCCTAGGTGGTATCAAAGATTTCGAAAGTTGAGGGGCTATTTGACATAATAAGAGTCAGACTTGGATAAAAATGCAAACTAGGTTGAAATATTCTCAGATTTGGCCTAAATTTTGGTAAAAGTCTAATTTGGACCCAAGGAATTTAATGGTGAAGTTAGATTTAGGTTTTGACCAAGTTTGAGTTTGTAAATTACGTAGAAGACCAAATTAGGGTAACTTTTTGTCTGTGACTTTATTTTCGATCAAAATGGGTCCTGATGGTCAAATCAAAGATACCAAATCCTATAGAATAATTTTTTATGAATTTTAGAGGGTTTAGGTGAATTTCATTTTGACCAAAACCTTAGTTATTTAAGTGAGTCTATTTTTAGGGTTCCAAATTACCATTAATTCTTGAAATTCATGAAAATCTGTTACTTTCTGCATGGACACACTTATTTTACATTACTGACCATATGACCTTTAATAAACGTTGAAATACACCATGGTTATTCTGTATTTGTGAAATACGATTAAAATTGGAGAAATATCCCTGGTTTCTTATCTCCTTCTCAAAACGGAACATTGTGCTTATATGACCCTCTGATGGTTATGTAGGAGCTTTTATTGACTTTATCAAACCAAATTGAGATTGTTATGGCTCATGATGGTGTTCCCATCAGTGGCTAGGAGGGTAGGTGTGGGGGTAGGATGGTATTTTAAGTGGTGGCTATGGGATCCTAGGGTGTAGGATAAATGGCGCCAACCTTGAAAGGTGCCTCGGTTTGGCATGATCCTAAGGTCATTCTAGAAGGGGAGTAGGTGTAAGGCTATGGTGGATTTATGTGGTAGGTGTAAAGCTAGGATGTGAGGGTGTGTTGGTACCAAAAGAGAGGGTTTCTAGAAGGGTGAGTTGGCACCTAAACAAGGTGACTTTTGGGGGTGGTTGAGGGCCAAGGGTTGCCTATGTTGGTTCCAAAACAAGGGCTTTGGAGTAGGAGCTAGGGTGGACTAGGCTTAGGTTTACTTGGTGGAGCTTAGGTAGGTGGGTTCTAGGGTTAATTGTAGGTGGTGGACGGCCATGGAGTGGAGAGCTTAGCTAAGCTAGCTTAGTTAGTAGGTGAATAGAGGACGAGTAGGATGGAGTTGAGATTTAGGGAAGAGGAGCTGAGGAAGGAATGCTTGGAGCTGAACTGGAGCTGGTAGCTGCTGAAGGGAATTGCAGGGAGCTACTTTAGCTGGCTGAGCTTGCTAGTTCTTTGCTAGCTGCTAAGCTAAGCTAAAGTGAGCTGGTTTCTGCTAAATTATGCTGTGGTAAGTTCGGTCTGATTTTCCCAAGGATGACTTAGCTAGTTGGAGCAGCTAAGGTATATTAGCTCAACTAGATTAAGCTAACTGGAGTCCCCAGGGGCTGGTCTTGAGCTGGTCTGAGCTATTTGAAGTCATCTTTAGTTGACTTGAGTTGAGTGAAGCTAGAAGTAGCTGGACCTGAGCTAAGGTGAACTCCTGTCAACTTAGTTGAGCTAGCTAGATCTCCCAGTGAACTGATTGGAGCTAAGGTGAGCTAGACTCTACTAAGTTGAGTAGGGTTTAAGCTAACTTGAGCTATGTTGAGCTAAGATGAGTTGCCCTGGGCTACCATTCAGCTAAGATGAGCTGAATGGAGCTAACCCTAACCCAAGTGAGCTGGCATCCAGCTATGATGAGCTGGATTTGGTTGAGTTCCAACTGGATTGAGCTTCCTCTTCACCAATTGCCTTCTTGAGTGCTAGGGTTTTAGGGAATCTAACTATCTGTTCATCCCTAACACTCAAATAAATGTGTGAAAAATATAACAAATCATGCAATGCATGCCTAACTTAATTGATGCCTAAATGCAGTCCAAAAACCCATTTGCAGAGTTAAAACCCTAAGTGTTAGGTTTGTTTTAGGGCATAAGAATGATGATAAACCGGTGTTTATCACACTACACTTTCACGATTATGTGGATTTCTAAATATATGGATGAAAACAAAAGAAGTAGATCTCTAGTCAAACTCTTGATAGGAATTAGTCATTTAGGGACCACTTTGCATTTAGTCTAGCATTTACTAGGAACTGATGGTCCATGTTAGTGGACTAAATTAGAGCCTAAGTAGTTCACTGTTGGAATGAAAATGTAATACGAATCATGCATTCCATGAATAAAATTAATTAAGTTGCAGGGCTATCATTCCATGCACGGCATCAATTTTTACATCTTAATCAATTAAATTCAAGTCAGTATGGAAGGGGCAATCTGGATGGAATTATATCTTAATTGGAAATACCATGGTTGGAGTTTTAATTTTCCACAAATAAGAAAGGAAAGAACTCTTCAATTCCCAATTAGAATCTTCCACAAAAGAGGTTTTGGAAACCACATACAAGAGGAAAGGAAAGAAAGAAAGAGAAAATAAATAATGCAAACTTTCCCTATTTTTCTTTCCTTCTCCCTCGAATCTCTCCCTCAAATATCTCTCTAATTCTCTCTCTCTTTTCTCACTTTATAACTAAGGAAGGTGGCAAGGACAAGGGGCCATCACCTCTCTCACGAGAGGAACTCCCTCTCCATCATAATCTCCCTCAACACGAGGGGGAGAGCCCCCCTCTCCACATATCCTCCTCAGCAGACCACCACCATGTCTCACCTTCGACCACGCTCCATCCTCTCCAGACACTGCGACAAAGTACATCACCACTCCATCGTCAACCACTGTGTGCCATTGAATGATAAGACAGTTTTCACTTTCGAATAGTGTATTAAGAAGATTTGTCATTGTAGGATCAAAGTGGAGGAAAACTGCTTCAAAAAATAATTAAAATTAAAATTAAACCACTCACAGGAGAGCGGGTCATGTCCATAGGGAGGCAATGACTTAATTAAACTCGCAATTAGGTCAAAATCAAGTTTGCTAAACTATTCGCAAGATCAAACAATGCCTGTGTAGCTCTAAAAGTAAACCATAAATTTATGGAGAAGTTAAGGGGTGTTAATGTAATTTTTACGTCAGAAAATTATCCATGTGCAAAAGTATGCCATGTACTATTCACTTGCATGCATACTAAAATGTAATTCAAAATTAAATTCAATGCACATAGAGATGAATAATAAGGTTTAGCAATTCTCTAGAAGCATGAGCATGAAGGCGTAAATTCACCAAAATACAATAATGATAAATCAAAATTCATTTTTGTTGCAATGGCATGAAATGTAATTATTAATTGAGAATGAAATAGGGGATTAGCTTTGTGTGGAGCTTGTCCACGGATGAAGGAGAGATGGATGGCGAGTTGGTGACCAGAGGCAGCCCTCCCTGCTCCAAACCTGATGGTGGTGGCAACTCGATGGATGGTGGTCAGAGCCGGCCTGATGGAGGAAGGAAGCGGTGGCGGTGGATGTTGCTGCTACTGGCCGTGCATGCTACAGGTACGAAGAGGGGCAGTGCGTAGGCACTGGTGTGCTACAGGTGCGAGGAGGTGCAGCGCGCGGGCACTAGGGGCGCTGCAGGTGCTGCTACAGGACGCGCGCAGGGGTCTGTTGACGCTAGCTGCAGGTGTTGCAGGGAGGTGCTGGAGCAGGGGACTGCTGGTGCACGGGCATGGGTGCATTGGAGAATGCTCGCAAGGCAAGGGCACGCAGGCGTGCTGGCACTGGGGTGGAGGCACGCAGTGGGCAGGCACGCTAGGCAAGTGCGCTGGAGGTGAAGGCGTAGGCGTGCAGGTGCTGGCATGGGTCGCTGGCTGAGATGACGGCGCACGGTGAGCAGGCACGCTTGGCAGGGTTGAGGCTCGGGGGGGAGAAGTTGCAGGGACACTTGGCGGTGTGGGTTATCACCCAACACGCCCACGGTGGTGGAGTCGCACTACTGCGGTGGGAGGCCGGTGGTATGGAATGGATGAGAAGTAAAGTTCTCTACATAGTGAGGAACAAAGGGGTGGTGGCCTCCTCTTGAACGGCAGCCCTTCCATCTCTTTTGTTGCCACGGCTACAAAGATTTGAAATTCAAAAGCCACCGTAGAATCAATGCTAATGTGCAGGAGGAGGAGGAGATGGAGGAGTTACCAGCAAAGGAGGAGAAGTAGAAAAAGGAATAAAATAATTAGGATTATTTATAAATAACTCCTTAACTTCTATGTTAATTAAAATAGTGACCTAATTAATTAACTAATTAGATGTATTCAACCCTAGGTTAATTCTAAATGCATGAATTATGCACTTAAGCTAAAAATATGAATTAATTTATTTACATCCTAATGTATGCTATCAACATGTTAAAATTAACTTAATGTTTGGACACTTAAATACTTAAATAACCCACAAATATGGGCTAATCAAATACCCCTATGCCTAGTTTTTGCTTGTCCCTAGCAAATCCAAGCAAAACCTCGCACTCCATGTAGACTAGCCAACCCAATCATTCTTCCTTGAGAAACATATTAAGTTCAGACTTTAGACCTAAGGTTCCCAAGTAGTTGCTAAGTTACAAAATAGGTCGGCTAAAGACGAGTTGCAGGCACAAGTTTCCATGATTTCTGACTATACCCTGAGGTTTATTAATCCCTGAGATTAAAGCATCCATGCATGTGCATTGATCCGAGTTATTTAAGGTTGGCATGGTTGCCAACCTAGAAATGAAAAAGGATTTTTTTTTAAATAATATATATATATTTTTTTGTTTGATTCCTCTAAATCTAACCTTGGATCAGCTATCAGCACGGTCTGTGTTGGATTCATTATCCCCATCACCGTACCTTGAAGGGTGCTTGGCTTTCGATGCTTCGAGATAGCACCGCCCATAGCGACCCTAAGAGCTCCTGGAAATCGAAAATTCGGGATAGTATCGCCCATGGATTTCTTAAATGAATTCAGGCCTGTGGCAATCGGCACTTCAAGATAGGGCCATCCATGGTACCTGAACCGCACAATGCTCTTACATGCCCCCAGTAGGATGGATATCCTAAGAGACAAGCGTCGAGGAGGTAATATGTTATCATCGCATCCTCAAGGTGAGTATATACTCCACCTCTCCTGTGGCAGGAACTCTTCCAATCAAATTGTGTTTTCAAGCCTCTCCTAAGTCAAAACTAAGAGAACCAAATTTCTTTTAAGAAAGGAGTTAAGGTGATCACTTGCTTACACAAGACCAAGTGTGTGAAATTTGGATGCTTGGGTTACAAGGACACATAAACCAAAAGGTAGAACAAGACTCTAGGTACTACCCCACCTTTTAACTCAATCCCTATCATTAATTCCTCAACCTCTTGTGGAATGCTCCGCAACTTAACTCCTACTTAAGTTTTTAAGTCCACAAAGGGCAATGAAGGTCTAAATCTAGTAGCTGACTTAACTTCTGAAGTTCGACCCTAGAATCAACTTAGTCTAACCTAAAGTTCTGATCTTATGCCTAGGAATGCAGGGCCAGCCAGTTAAGCTCAATAATACAAAATGTTTTTTTTTTTTTTAATGCAAATGTATGCAATGCAGAATGCTTTAACTAAATGCATGAATGAACTATGTATATATGCTATGTATATCCCCAAGTACAACCCCCATGCCTAAAATCTGCAATGTCCCCATTGCATAGAAGGATGTTACCTGGGTCAGAGATGGGTTGCCATTAATTTGCTAGCAGCCGAGTAGCCAAAGAACCCACAAATCAGGTTCAAGGATTGCAGAAATAGGCCCTAAAAATGAGCAAAGTAATGCTGGCCTAGAAAATAGGTAACCTAGGATGTTGGCGAGCTAATGACGAATACCAATAGCAAATGCTCGCCGAACTAAGATGAGAATGAAATCTTCCCAGGTTACCAGAGGGGGTTCTAAAGGATAAATTGGATGACAAGGATCCTCCAACGGAGATGGGGAAGGAATTGTACAGAGATAAACCCCTAGTGTAATGGACTGACTAAAGAGATCATCAATCCATACCCGATACTCCATTACAGGAAATGTTATTCTATTAAGCCCCGCGATCAGAACAAAAGTGGGGATATCTCTGAGCTAAGGATCACTTACGGTGTCCAAGTTTTGAGGTTGCGGGATGACCATGAGGTCTAGGTTGGGTTTAATCAACCCAGTGTCCATCCCTAATAATCTTTCTAAATCCTCAATTGCATCCTAGCATTCCTTGCACTAACATAACTATCTTCCTGCAATTCATCAGGAGACAAAATTTTGCCTCCAAACATAAGTGAATCAGAGGGTGACTTCGAATCAAATGAAGGCAGGTTGGAAGCAACAAATCTAGGGATTATCCTATCAATGTCATCCCCGGGATCTTGTCTTTACTCAAATCTTCCCCGGAGTCTATATGTGAATCCACATAAATCTTAGAAGTTGCTTCCAAATTTTCCAACGCTTCTTCATGAGGAGAAATATTATCAGTGGGTGTGCTAAGGAAACCTAATTTGGTCAAATTTGTGACATCCTCAGTGGGTACCTCTTCAAATAAGACATAATCGCCCTTAATGTCACTCCAAATCTTGCATGTAGGTTCCTCATATAATTTATCCTTCTCCTCATCATATGATTCGTCATATACCCAAGGTGTAGAATCATCTAAAACCTCAGCAGATCCCCTAGGGTACTCTATCTAAGGTAAATGGTTTACACTGGTAACATCGGACTCCTCAGATAGGTCAATTTCTTCAGGGTTAGGCTCCCTATGGGTGGGCTTGAGTTCCATCTCGTGATTAGAAGGGAGGGCAGGATTGACAACTTGACTTCGTCCCACTTCATCAAATGTCATGAAAATCCTATCATCTGGGTTGAGGTCTTCCAATGGTACAATCATTCCCTTCTTTTGACTACAATATAGTTTAGCTGGATACTCAACCTTATCATCATCTTCCTCTGGTTGCCACCTTCCTTCATCCAATGCATAGCTACTTTCATATGTATCTTCCTCCCACTTAAGGCGTGGACCTCTCAAGGAAGTGTCATCTAATGGGGAGGTTACAAAATCGATCCTCGAAAAGTAGCCATTCTCCCTTACATAATCCCCAAAATTTCCCTCCAACTTAAAGTGTAACTCGCCCATGGGAGATTCATCTAGCATAGAGGGGTGTACGTCATCCTCAATGGGGTAGATTAGGTGGCTAATTTCATCTCTTTCTTGTTGGCCTGCTCTTGAAGATTCTCCTAACAATTCAATCATTTCGTCTTGCATTTTCTGTATTTCCATCTTCAAGGAGAGGTCATTTCTATCATGAGTGAAGTAAGGCACAAGCTTATAGTACCCAAGAGTGTCTGTCCAACCATTATAGTTATTCAGGGAGGGTAGGTTGGGTATTTCTATGGTGTGTGGGATATTGGGCAAAGTAAATCTCGCTCATAGGTTCTTCTCACTGATTTTGGGCTTAACCGAACCAATACTCCTATTATAGGAGTAAAATGGATCCCAATGATTTTCATTATGTCCATCAAAGGATAGACCATCTCGACGTATGGGATCGAAGAGTGCAGAGTGGGGGTAAGGTTGTGGGCAAGATGTGAAAGGATGAAAATCAATGTGGTCCATTCTAACTCACACCTCAATCAGAATTCCCCAAGCAAAACAAATTCAAAAAGGACCTTTCAGGTCTTTCTGAATTTAGGCTTTTGATTTTAAGTCAACTTGTAGGTGACAATAGAATTTGTTCAATCAATTTATGTGCTTATTGTCAACTTACAGATCGCCTAACTGGGACTTAGGTGATCCTCCCTAAAGCCCAAAATGTTTAGTGACCACCAAACATGGCAAAGAAGGATGCAAGTAGGGTTAAACCCTTCCTTTGAAGCGTTGCTTTCGCGGTGCCTCTTAACTACCCTCAATCCGCAAGGTTTGGAGGCAACTTCACCTCTGAACTAAAGTTTGGGTCACTTTAGACCTCAGTAATAGGAGGCTCTAGTCCTAGCGGTTCCAAACCTTAGGAGTGTCTAAAAGCATGCCGTAGTGCAAGAGATATAAGTGTGCATACACTGCAAAAGGTTTTGAATTTTGATTCACACGCCAAGTTTGAAAATCAAATCCTTGGTTTTTAAATATCCCTCCTTTAATTAGTCCTTTTTTCAGAAAATATGTGACCACTTGTTAGATCTATTCAATACAGATTAGGTGGTCTTAAAATTAATCCAAATGCATTTGCATGACAGGTAGAAATGCAAAGTTGGAAGTGCATACCTGATTCCAGCATTCTTCATGCAATATGCAAGACAGGAAATTAGATCTAAAGAAAAAGGGAACAGGCTCCCAAAAATTACCCAACATGAGCCTAAAACAAAATCGGGGAACAAACCCCTCAACTGTACCCCCGAAGAGGGGTTTTCCAAATGAATGTACTAAAATAAAGAGAAGAAAGAAAAAATAAAATCTATATACAGCTAAATGGATGAGATGAGATGTGGGTGTGATGCTCCTTCTCCTAATGTTGCAACTCCACCGATGATGCCAAGGATCGCCTGATCTTTGAGGCTGGTGCGACAAGATGTCTCCAAATACATGTACGTCACACCAAACAGAAAATCAAATTTAAATATGCCTCAAATAAAATGTGAACAAATAATTAAATAAATGCGAGTCTAATAGGCCCGTTGCCTCCCTAGCAATGGCACCATTTGATAAGATGATTTTCGCTTTCGAATATTGTACTAAGATGATTTGTCGTTCTAGGATCAAAGTGGTGGAAAATCGCTTTACAAAATAATTAAAATTAAAATTAAACCACTCACACGAGAGCGAATCGTGTCCACAGGGAGGCAATGACGTAATTAAACTTGCAATTAGGTCAAAATCAAGTGCGCTAAACTATTTGCTAGATCAAACAATGCCTTTGTAGCTCTAAAAGTAAGCATTAAATTTATGGAGAAGTCAAGGGGTGTTAATGTAACTTTTACGTCAAAAAATTATCCATGTGCAGGAGTATGCAATGTACTCTTCACTTGCGTGCATACTAAAATGTAATTCAAAATTAAATTCAATGCACATAGAGATGAATAATAAGGTTTAGCAATTCTCTAGAAGCATGAGCATGAAGGCATAAATTCACCACAATAAAATAATGATAAATCAAATTTCATTTTTGTGGCAATGGCATGAAATGTAACTATTAATTGAGGATGAAATAGGGGATTAGCTTCGGGTGGAGCTTGTCCACGGATGAAGGAGAGATGGACTACGAGTTGGCGACCAGAGGCAGCCCTCCCCGATTCACACCTGACGGTGGTGGCAGCTGGATGGATGGTGGTCGGAGCCAGCCTGACGGAGGAAAGAAGCAGTGGCGATGGAGGTTGCTGCTGCTGGCCGCGTATGCTGTAGGGGCGAGGAGGGGCAGTGCATAGGCACTGGGGCACTGCAGGTGCGAGGAGGTGAGGCGTGCGGGCGCTAGGGGCGCTGTAGGCGCTGCTGGAGGACGCACGCGAGGGTCTGTTGGTGCCGGCTATAGGTGCTGTAGGGAGGCTCTGGAGCGGGGGATTGTTGTCGTGCGAGCGTGGGTGTGCTAGAGAACGTGCGCTAGGAAAGGGCGTGCGGGCATGCTGGCGCAGGGTTGGAGGTGCTAGGCGAGTACGCTAGAGGTAAAGGCACGTGCATGCCGACGTTGGCGTGGGTTGCTAGCTGAGGTGAGGGTGAGCGGTGAGTATGCACGCTTGGCAGGGTTGAGGCTTGGGGAGGAGAAGTTACAAGGACTCTTGGCGGTGTGGGCTGTTACCCCACACGCCCATGGTGGTGGAGTCGCCCACGGTGGGAGGCCAGTGGTATGGAATGGATGAGAAGCAAATTTCTCTACGCAGTGAGGAACAAAGGAGTGGTGGCCTACTCTTGAATGGCAGCCCTTCCTTCTCTTTTGTAGCCGCTGCTACAGAGATTTGAAATTCAAAAGCCATTGTAGAATCAATGCTGATGCACAGGAGGAGGAGGCGGAGACGGAGGAGTTACCTGCAAAGGAGAAGAAGAAAAAAGAATAAAATAATTGGGATTTTTTATACATAACTCCTTAACTTCTATGTTAATTAAAATAGTGCAGCTAATTAATTAACTAATTAAATGTATGCAACCCTAGGTTAATTCTAAATGAATGAATTATGCGCTTAAGGTAAAAATATGAATTAATTTATTTACATTGTAATGTATGCTCTCTAAATGGTAAAATTAACTTAATGTCTAAACACTTAAATACTTAAATAGCCCACAAATATGGGCTAATCAAATACCCCCATGCCTAGTTTTTGCTAGTCCCTAGCAAATCCAAGCGAAACCTAGCACTCCAAGTAGACTAGCCAACCAAATCATTCTTCCTTTAGAAGCATATTAAGTTCAGACCTTAGACCTAAGGCTCCCATGTAGTTGCTAAGCTACAGACTAGGTTGGCTAAAGACGAGTTGCAGGCACAAGTTTCCGTGATCTCTGACTCTACCCTAAGGTTTATTGATCCCTGAGATTAAAGCATCTATGCATGTGCATTTGTCTGAGTTATTTGAGGTTGGTATGATTGCCCTAGAAAGGAAAAAGGATTTTCTTTTTTTGAATAATATATATATATTTTTTTGTTTGATTCCTCTAATTCTAACCTCGGATCAGCTATCAACATGGTCAGTGTCGGATTCATTGTCCCCTTCACCATACCACGAAGGGTGCTTGGCTTTCAATGCTTCGAGATAGCACCGCCCATAGCAATCCCAAGAACTGGCAATCGACACATCGAGATAATATCACCCATGGATTTCTTAAACGAATTCAAGCGTGTGGCAATCGGCACTTCAAGATAGGGCCACCCATGGTACCTGAACCGCACAATGAGTTTACAAGCCCCCAGTAGGATGGATATCCTAAGATACAAGCACCGAGGAGGTAATATGTTATCATCGCATCCTCAAGGTGAGCATATACTCCACCTCTCCTGCGGTAGGAACTCTTCCAATCAAATTGTATTTTCAAGCCTCTCCTAAGTCAAAACTAAGAGAACCAAATTTCTTTTAAGAAAGGAATTAAGGTGATCACTTACACAACACCAAGTGTGTGAAATTTGGATGCTTGGGTTACAAGGACCCATAAACCAAAAGGTAGAACAAGACTCCAGGTAATACCCCACTTTTTAACTCAATCCCTATCTTTCCTTCCTCAACCTCTTGAAGAATGGTCCGCAACTTAATGCCTACTTAAGTTTTTAAGTCCACAAAGGACCCTAAAGGTATAAAGCTAGTAGCTCACTTAGCTTCTAAAGTTTGACCCTAGAATCAACTTAGTCTAACCTAAAGTTCTGATCTTATGTCTAGGAATGCAGGGCCAGCCAGTTAAGCCCAATAACACAAAATGTTTTTTTTTCTTAATGCAAATGTATGCAATGCAGAATGCTTTAACTAAATGCATGAATGCACTATGTATAAATGCTATATATATCCCCAAGTGCACCCCCCATGCCTAAAATCTGCAATGTCCCCATTACATAGAAGGATATTACTTGGGTCAGAGATGGGCTGCCATTAATTTGCTAGCAGTCGAGTAGCCAAAGAACCCATAAATCAAGTTCAAGGATTGCAGAAATAGGCCCTAAAAATGAGCAAAGTAATGCTGACCTAGAAAATAGGTAACCTAGGATGTTGGCGAGCTGATGATGAATCCCAATAGCAAATGCTTGCCGAACCAAGATGACAATAAAATCTTCCCAGGTCACTAGAGGGGGTTCTAAAGGATAAATTGGATGACAAGGATCGTCCAGTAGAGATGGGGAAGGAATGATGTAGAGATAAACCCCCAGGGTAGTGGACTGACTAAAGAAATCATCAATCCATACCCGATACTCCATTATAGGAAATATTATTCTGCTAAGCCCCCTGGTCAGAACAAAAGTGAGCATATCTCTAAGCCAAGGATCGTCAATGGTGTCCAAGTTTTGAGGTTGTGAGATGACCATAAGATCTAGGTTGGGTTTAATCAGCTCGGTGTCCATCCCTAACAATCTTTCCAAATCCTCAATTGCATCCCTAGCATTCCTTGCACTATCACAAGTATGCTCCTGCACTTCATCAAGAGTCAAAATTTCGCCTTCAGACATAAGCAAATCAAAGGGTGACTTCGAATCAAATGAAGGTAGGTTGGAAGCAACAAATCTAGGGATTATCTTGTCAATGTCATCCCCAGGTTCTTGTTCCTTACTCAAATCTTCCCTGGAGTCTATATGTGAATCCACAAAAATCTTAAAAGTTGCTTCCAAATTTTCCAACATTTCATCATGAGGAGAAATATCATTGGTGGGTGTGCTAAGGAAACCTAATTTGGTCAAATTTGTGACATCCTTAGGGGCTAACTCTTCAAATAAGACATAATCGCCCTTAGTGTCACTCCAAATCTTGAATGTAGGTTCCTCATATAATTTATCCTTCTCATCATTTGATTAATCATATACCCAAGGTGTAGAATCATCTAAAATCTCAGCAGATCCCCTAGGGTACTCTATCTAAGGTAAATGGTTTACACTGGTAACATCGGACTCCACAGATAGGTCAATTTCTTCAGGGTTAAGTTCCCTAAGGCTTGAGTTCCATCTCGTGATCAGAAGAGAGGGTAGGATTAAAAACTTGACTTCATCCAACTTCATCAAATGTCACCAAAATACTATCATCTAGGTTGAGGTCTTCCAATGGTACCACCATTCCCTTCTTTTGATTCCAATATAATTCAGGTGGATACTCAACCTTATCATCTTCTTCCTCGGGTTGCCACCTTTCTTCATCCAATGCATAGCTACTTTCATATGTATCTTCCTCCCACTTAAGGCATGGACATCTCAAGGAAGTGTCATCAAACGGGGAGGTTTCAAAATCGATCCTCGAAACGTACCTATTTTCCCTTACATAATCCCCAAAATTTCCCTCCAATTTAAAGTGTAGCTCTCCCACCGGATATTCATCTAGCATAGAGGGGTGTACGTCATCCTCAATGGGGTAGATTGGGTGGCTAATTTCATCTCTTTCTTGTTGGCCTGCTCTCGAAGATTCTTTTAACAATTCAATCATTTCGTCTTGCATTTTCTATATTTCCATCTTCAAGGAGGAGAGGTCATTTCTATCAGGAGAGAAGTCAGGCTCAAGCTTATAGTACCCAGGAGTGTCTGTCCAACCATTATAATTATTTAGGGAGGGTGAGTTGGGTATTTCTATGGTGTGTGGGATATTGGGCAAAGCAAATCCCGCTCCTAGGTTCTGCTCACTGATTTGGGACTTAACCAGGCTAATACTCCTATTATAGGAGGAAAACGGATCCTAATGATTGTCATTACGTCCATCAAAGGATAGACCATCTCGACGCATGGGATCGAAGAGTGCAGAGTGGGGGTAAGGGTGTGGGCAAGATGTGAAAGGATGACAATCAATGTGGTCAATTCTAACTCATACCTTAATCAAAATTCCCCAAGCAAAACACAATTCAAAAAGGACTTTTTCGGTCTTTCCCAATTTAGGCCTTTGATTTTAAGTTAGATTGTTGGTGACAATACAATTTGTTCAATCAATTTACATGCTTATTGTTGACCTATGGATCGCCTAAGAAGACCTAACTGGGACTTAGGTGATCCTCCCTAAAGCCCAAAAAGTTTAGTGACCACCAAACACGGCAAAGAAGGATGAAAGTAGGGTTAAACCCTTCCTTTGAAGCATTGCTTTTGCGGTGCCTCTTAACTACCCTCAATTATCAAGGTTTGGAGGCAACTTCACCTCTTAACTAAAGTTTGGGTCAATTCAGACCTCAGTAATAGGAGGCTCTACTCCTAGCGCTTCCAAACCTGAGTGTCTAAAAGCATGCCGTGGTGCAAGGGATATAAGTGTGCATACACCGCAAAAGATTTTGACTTTTGAATCGCATGCCAAGTTTGAAAATCAAATCCTTGGTTTTTATATGTCCCTCCTTTAACTAGTCCTTTATCCAGAAAATATGTGACCACCTATTAGATCTATTCAATACAGATTAGGTGGTCTTGAAATTAATCCAAATGCATTTGCATGATAGGTAGAAATGCAAAGTTAGAAGTGCAGGCTGATAAATGCCAGTTTATCATCATTCTTATGCATTAAATAAACCTAGCTCCTAGGATTTTACTCTGCAAATGGGTTTTTGGGCTGCATTTAGGCATTAACTAGGTTAGGCATGCATTGCATTTTCTTTTGTTGTTTTAATGTGTTTTTGTGAGTGTTAGGGATGAACAGATATACAGATCCATAAAACCCTAGCACTCAGGAAGGCAAATAGTGAAGAAGGGCTCAGACTAGCTGGAACTCAGCTTGATCTAGCTCACTTGAACTAGGGTTAGAAAATCCCAGCGCCATTTGGCTAATCTTAGCTGAATGGCAGCTCAAGAGAGTTCATCTTAGCTCACCCTAGCTCAAGTCAGCTTAGATCCAACTCAACCTAGTTCAGTCTAGCTCATTTTAGCTCCCACTAGTCCACAGGGAGCTCTAGCTAGCTTAGCTAAGTTGACTGGAGTTCACCCGAGCTCAGATCCAGCTACTTCCATCTCCACTCAACTCCAACCAGCTGAAGAACTCATCCCAGCTCAGGAAGCTCAAGTCCAGCTCCCGGGGACCCAGCTTAGCCCAAGCTAATTGAGCTAAGCTGCCTTAGCTGTCTCAACCAGCTCAATCCTCCCCGAGAGCACCAGACCCAGCTCACCTCAGCTCCATTCAACAGAAGCCAGCTCACTTTCGCTTGGCTTCATAGCTAGAAAAGAACTAGCAAGCTAAGCCAACTGTAGTAGCCCCATGTTGACCTCTTCAGCAGTTGTCAGCTCCACTTCAGCTCCAGATTCTTCAGAACCAGCTCCTCCCACCAAACCCTAGCTCCAACACCTCCTCCTTTACTCCACCATTAGCTAAGCTAGCTTAGCTTAGGTTAGCTTAGCTTAGCAATGCTCCAGCTTCCTTGGCTTGTACCACCCAAAAAACCATACCTAACAACTCCACCAACTAGCTCCACCTAAGCTCCACATAAGGTAAACCTACTTGGCACCAACCTATCCTACCCACCACCTCCAAAACACACCTAAAAGTGGCGCCAAAACCACCCTAACTACCCCCTTGTTGGCACCACTTTTCCCTCCAAAAATCCCCTTCATCTCCACCACACATCTCCCCTTGAACCCATCTCCACCCTCCACATAACCCCACCTTCTAGAAGCCTCAAAGTTGGCACCAACCCATGGCACCTTTCCATGGTTGGTGCCACTTTTAGGTGCCTCTTGACCAACCCTAACTACCCCCTTAGCACCCCTTAGGTGGCGCCAACCATCCTTAACCCTAGGATCATCTAACCACCTCCATCCAACCATCCTTAACCCTAGGATCATCTAACCACCTCCATCCAACCATCTTAGCCCTCCATTTCAAGAGGCACCTTAACCCCTCACCCTACCCTATAAAAAGACCACTACCCACCACCATTAAAATCATCCTTGGCTAGGAAATTCACTCTCATATTCTACCTAGAGCCCACGCCCAAGAGAGAAGAAGAAGAAGAAGATTAAGGGGATATTCTGTCCCTTTGGTGCCTTCCCCTCTTCCCTTCTCTGTTGAGCCACGCCAACCAAAGGAGAAGCCAAGCAAGGAAGATCTTTGGAGGAGATCTTGAAGGTGGTCCACACCACCTTGGAGGAGCTTTTGAGGGTGGTGCACACCCACCCCTTGGAGGAGAGCATTGAAGGTGGTAGCATCCACCATGGAGGAGCTCTCAAGGAAAGTGAAGGAGGCTCTCTTTTCAAGCCAAGGAGAAGCTAGGCTTGGAGCAAGACGACTCCCTTCTTCACCAAATTTTGCAATAGGTTTGTGTTTCGTTTATTGCTTTTAGATCTTTTCATTTCTTGTAGAAGCATTCCTCTACATGTCTTGGAAAAGAACATAAATTCTAGTTAATCAAATGGCCTTCTTTTTACTTTCCATTGCAATTGTTGTTTTGGTTCTAGCACTTGCTTCACCTATTCTTCCTAATTACTCTAGGCCTCCACTTGCTTAGAGTAAGCTTAGGAAGAGGATATATATATCTCTTAAATTTTAGTTAAGTAATTATAGGTGTTAGTACTTTCCGCCACAATTCGCATTTTGCCCTCGTCTTTTGAAAACAAAAAAATTACATATTTAAAATGGAAAAAAGAAAGTTGAGATCTATTTTGTAAGCAAGAGAATTAATTTTGCAAACATTTGGCCTCCTTGGATGACCCTAGTTACTCTCACTATCTAGGTTTATAAATTTAAGAGTTGATCGATTTTGCGCGTTACAACGACGTATTTTACAAACCTCGTAAAATTCGCATCACTTTTTGGCACCGTTGCCGAGGAGGCACGGTTTTGCATTAGTCAATTTTATCTTGCTTGAAGTGGATCTCATCCCCTTCTCTTTCTTTTCTTTTGTATGTGCAAGAACTATTGCAGGAAGAATGCGAGAATCTGGAAGCGAGAGCTCAAAGATCCTTTTCTTCCCTCGAAATTCAGGTTGGCTCCCCTTTCTTGTCACATTTAGGCTGAAAGACTACCAAAAAAATATTAAACTTGGCTTTCAGGACCCTAAACACTTTAATTAAGTGGAGTGGTGCCCATAAAAATTCATTGTTTGCTTGAATGTTTCATTAACACCACTCCATTGCAAGTATTGGTATTCTATTTTTTGGGTCCAGATTTCTCTCTAGACTTAAAAATTCAATTCATAACACAAAAGGCCTCCTAAAATCATAAGATTTCATACAATGATTCCAAATTAAGTTAGCAACATCTATTCCAAATTTCAGATCAATTAGACTTGTATTTAATTTTTAAAAATTTGTGGACTGCAGAGGGGTCACAACCTCTAATCTTCCTATTTTGCTACTGTCTGTGAATTTTTAGAATTTTTATACTTGTTCAATTTTTGTGAAATTTATCTTTCTGGAATTCTCGTGAAATTTACACATCATAGAAAATCACCAAAATTTTCTGAGGTCAGTGGTAATACTGAAAAGTCCAAAATACTCCTAGATATCATTTTTGGACTTTGACAACAGTATAAGTAAAAATTCAAAACAATTATCAAACAATTCCTAAAATCTTACAAAAATCTTTTCAGGAATCCTTGTCTGATTTTACATAAGGTAGTGGCATTGGTTGCATTGTTTGGACCACTACCTATTCAAAAAGCCTGAAAACAACTCATTGGTAGTTAAATTTCTGTCCTAGGACCAATTGGATTTGGGTTTCTTTTTCATTTTTTAGAAACAAACAACAAAAGGAAATATATCTTCACCCATACAACTTGATTTCCTCTTATTTGCGGAATCTCAAACTTGTTTGAAAACTTAAAAAGAAAACCCTGAAAATACACTAAGTTAAATCCAATCCTAAAAGACAGAAATACAATAATTGTATGACAACTTGCTTTTCATTGGAGCCACTCTCCAATTCCTGCACACACACTAAAAAAATTGAAATAACAAGGCAACAACCCAATTAACGCCCTCCACATTCCATGTGCACTGTAGTATCCTGGACCTAACTAAAATTTGTAGCAACTTGACCCCTAAGGCTTCATCAACTTAGGCTTGCTATCTAGGTCTTAAGTTTTCTTTAGTTAGTACCAATTCTGTCATCTATATATGGTGTTCAGGTTGAGGAGCCGTGCCAAACGACCATGCGCGGGTTTGTACAGGCACCTAGGGTTTTCCATGGGAAACGTTTGGGCCCAAACCTCCTCGTAGGAAACTTGGCTAGATTTGTTAACAGAATGGGTATTCACTATTGATTACTTATTTCCTACATAGACCAAGCCTTAGGTTTCTTATTAGGGAGTCACACTTAAGTTAGGTCTAGCTTTGTTTGTTTGAATTGCACACTTTCTCTCATCTTTTTCTCTTCTCCTCCCCTCCAATTCTTCCTAAATAGTGCATGCACGGGCGACGGTCCCAAAAACCACACCTTGAGGGACATCTAATTTTGCCCCCCGTAGCAGAAAATCATTGTTTTCTTCCCCCTCCCCATCTAAAAATATGGAAAACCCAGGAAGCCGACAAAAAAATTCTGCTTCCACTTCTAGCCCGTCAGCCGAGCCACAAGCTGACTTCACCCTCCCTCACCTCCCTAAGTTGGAGCAACCAGAAATACCAGCTGGGCCAAGTGGCCCTCCAATTATAACCCAAAATCCAAATCCCTTTGCATTAATGGTCGACCATTTGGTTCACCTACAACAAAATCTAGAAGATTTGCTAGGACTGTCACGAACCTTGCTAATCAAGGACAAAATCCACCACCCTGCCAACAGCCCATCATTCCTCTTAAGGATTTCTATGATCCTTCCAATTATGAGGAAAGACCAGGGGTGGTCATACCACAAGGGGATTTCGAGATCAAACCAGCCATTCTAAACCTTATCAGGCATTTTCATGGTCTTCCAAGAGAGGACCCTTTTTGTCATCTCAAGGAATTAACTATCCTCGCTCAAACCACTCGTTCCCGCAATGTGCAGGAAGATGTGTGGTTAATGTGACTTTTTCCTCTCTCTCTTAAAGACAAAGCATCTCATTGGTTTAGAACGGTTGGGTTCCCTATTACCACCTGGCCCCAATTAAAAAGTGATTTTCTTAAAAAAAATTTTCCAATTGGTCGAACGAATGCATTAAGAAGATCCATAATGACCTTTCAGCAGAAAATTGGTGAACCCCTCCATGAAGCCTGGGAAAGATTTTAGGAACTTCTTAGAAGTTGTCCCCACCATGAAATTCCACAATGGCAGTCAGTGCAGATCTCTATCATGGATTAGAATATCAATTGAAACGATTTGTGAATGCCTTATGTAGGGGTAATTTTCTTAACAAAGATGCCGAAAGTGCCTATCTCCTCTTTGAAGGAATGAGTGAAAACTCATTTAACATGACTTCAATGGACACTTTTGGCAGATCACAAAACCCTAAACACGGAGTCCATGAAATTGACTCCAAATCCACATCTGTTCCAGTCACGCAAGATGATCTATATATGTTAGCTCAATGACTGGACTAGATGGAAATTCACCAAAAGAAAATGGAAGAAAAGCTCATAAGTAAACAAGCTCCACATGCTCACTCTCCACACACTAACCCCCCACACATTCTCCGAAGAGAAAATCTACACAACATTGATGCCACATCTGTTGGCCAGCAATTTCTGGCTAATTTCCCACAAGATTTGATCGAGAATTTTGATCAAAATATTTTTGATCCCACCTCGAAAAATATTTATGCTCTCCAAGAGCAATTTAGAAACTCCTCCAACACTTCCAATCAAAACTGGAGGACTAACCTGAATCACTCCTGGAGAAACCCAAACCTGATTCCTTTTCCCAAACAAAACTATTTTGGGAATTATGGGCAACCTATGTATCAACCTGGACCATCCCAGGATGACATTAATAGTCAACCCATTCAACCAGCACCTCAGCATCCACCGGGTTTCAATAACAGTCAGGCTTCCCGTCCTCATCCTAGAAACAACCAGACTGCAAATGCGGTTACGTTGAGGAATGGGAAAACCACTCATAATCCCCTGCCTGTTAAAGAAACCCTCTTTAATGAAACATAGATTAACTCTTCCCCATCTCCCCCTCCTATTGTTCAGGAACCAATTAATGAAAAATAGGGAAATCCTACTCCATTTCCATAAGCCCTCCACTCTTCAAATAAGAAAAAGAAGAAATTTGAGCCCACTGAGAAGGAATTAATGGATTTATTTGGGCAAGTAGAAATTAATATCCCTCTCCTAGATGCCATTAAATATATCCCTACCTGTGCAAAATTCCTAAAAGATTTATGTACTCCAAAAAGGCAACCCAGAAATTTAGGAAAGGTGATCCTTCCAGAGATAGTTAGCTCAGTTGTGCAAAGCCGACTGCCTTTTAAGAGAAAAGATCCTAGCGCCCCCCTAATTCAAGTTATCATTAATGATACCTCATTTGATTGCGCTTTGTTGGATCTTGGTGCCTCAATTAATCTTATCCCCACAGTTGTTTTTGAGGAATTTAAGATTGGTGAATTAAAGCCTATTGAGGTTACTCTCCAATTAGCCGACCGATCTACGATTAAACCAAGGGAATTGTTGAGGATGTTCTTGTCCGGGTCAAAAATTGTCTATTCGTAGTAGACTTTTTAGTCCTGGACATAGAGGTACTAGAAGCGCTAAAATTTGCCCCCATTATTCTTGGAAGACCATTCTTAGTCACCACCCGCGGAAATATTGATTGTGATTCTGGAAAGACGAAGATCATGTGTGGCGGTGAATCTATAACCCTAGACATTTTTCAATCTTCTAGGTGGTTCCAAGAAACAGATTTCTTTGATGATTCAGATTTAGAAATAGAAAACATTGTGGAGGAAACTTTGCAGATTTCCCATTAGGTTCCTGTTTTGCCATCAATACAGTTCCTGAACAACCCACTTCTTCCCACCCTTCTACCCTAACCACACGTCCAGCTAACCTTCCAGCTGACCCGTTCACTCTCACCTCACCACTAACCCACAAAGCAGAAACTCTTTCAGAGCTGGGCAACAATTGGAATTAAAACCTTTGCCCGACTGCTTTAAATATGTCTTCCTGGGTCCTAATCAGACCCTGCCCCTGATTATAAATTCTAGACTTACCGAGGCACAAGAGCACAAACTCCTCCAGGTTTTGAGTAAATATCGAAAAGCTATTGGCTGGACCCTTTCTGATCTTAAGGGTATTCATCCATCCTATTGTACGCATCGTATATATTTAGAGGACGATTCTCGCCCCTCCCACCAACCACAGAGGCGCTTGAACCCTATTATGTATGAGGTGGTAAAAAAGGAGATTATTAAGTGGCTGGATGTTGATAGCATCTTCCCCATTTTTGGCAGCTCCTGGGTTAGTCCAACACAAGTTGTGCCCAAAAAGGCTGGACTGATAGTTGTCACTAATGATAATGGGGAGAATGTAGCCATTCGAACTGCTTCTTCTTGGTGCATGTGTATCGATTACTGAAAATTAAACACCGCCACCAAGAAGGACCATTTCCCTCTCCCCTTTATTAATCAAATCTTGGAGCGATTAGTCGGACGAGATTTTTACTATTTTCTGGATGGTTATTCCGGCTATAATCAAGCAGCGATTCATCCTGAAGACCAAGACAAAACAACTTTCACCTGCCCCTTCGGAACCTTTGCTTTCCGAAGGATGCCCTTCGGTCTTTGCAACGCACCTGCGACTTTTCAAAGATGTATGCTTGCAATATTTTCAGACCTGGTAGGTGAATGTTTAGAAGTCTTTAAGGATGGCTTCTCTATTTTTGGAGATTCTTTTGACCATTGTCTCAAAAATCTTGACAGAACTCTCCAAAAATGCATAGAAGTCAATCTGGTCCTTAGCTGGGAGAAAAGTCATTTCATGGTCTAGGAATGTATTGTCTTGGGCCATGTTATTTCAAAACATGGAATCGCAGTAGATAAAGCAAAAATAGATGCTATATATAAGCTCCCACCGCCCACTACTGTCAAACAGATCAGATCCTTTTTGGGGCATGTGGGTTTCTACCGTCGATTTATACAAAATTTTTCCCATCTCCAAGCCCTTAAGTTAGCTTCTCACTAAAGACCAGCCATTTGATTTTAATGATAAGTGCTTGGAGAGTTTTTTGAGGTTGAAGAAAGAAGTTACTGAGGCACCAATTTTGTAGGGACCTGATTGGAATAGTCCCTTTGAATTAATGACAGATGCCTCAGATTTTGCTGTAGGGGCCATTCTAGGGCAAAGAATTGGCAAGAAGCCCGTTGTGATCTATTATGCTAGCAAAACTCTAGATGATACACAACGGAATTACACGGTTACTAAACAGGAACTTCTTTCCATTGTATTTGCCTTAGAAAAATTCTGATCTTTTCTGTTGGGGTCACATGTCACTGTATATACCAACCACTCAGCAATTAAATATTTGCTGACAAAGAAAGATGCAAAACCCCACCTTATCCAATGGATTCTGTGTCTCCAGGAATTTGACTTGGAAATCAAGGATAAGGCAGGATCGCACAATGTAGTGGCCGACCATCTCTCCCGTCTTATGATGAATGACATAATGACCCCACCAGATCAGTTCCCCGATGAAAGCATTGTAGCTGCTACTACCCTCCCTTGGTTTGCGCCCATCGCAAACTACTTAGCAACAGAATAAATCCCCACTGATTGGCTAAATACAAAATGAGATAAGTTCTTTGCTGATATTAAATATTATTTTTGGGAGGAGCCCAACCTTTTCCACATTTGTGCTGATTAGGTCATTTGACGATGTGTACTCAATTCTGAAATCCATGATATTTTGACACATTGTCACTCAATGGCCTGTGGCGGACACTTTTTGGGCAAGAAACCTGCAGCTAAAATCCTTAATGCGGGATTTTATTTGCCCAGCTTGCATAAAGATGCTCATGACTTTGTTCGGTCCTGTGTGCGTCGCCAGAGCATTGGCAACATGACTCGGAAGGATATGATGCCCCTTAATCCTATTTTAGAGGTTGAAATTTTTGATGTTTGGGGCATCGACTTCATGGGACCGTTCATCAACTCTGGTGGGTATTTATATATATTAGTCGCAGTCGACTACGTTTCAAAATGGATAGAAGCAATACCCACCCGCATTGGTGATCACCGTGTGGTTGTCAAATTTCTTAAGAAAAATATTTTCTCAAGATTTGGCATACCAAAAGCCATTATTTGTGATGGAGGCTCACAATTCCGTCACCTTCCTTCTAAATATGGGGTTAATCATAAAATTTTCACACCTTATCACCCCCAAACAAATGGCTAGGCTGAAGTTTCTAACCGGGAAATTAAAAATATTTTACAAAAGACTGTTAGGCCCGACCGTAAAGATTGGTCCACCAAATTGGACGACGCTTGATGGGCCTATCGTACCGCTTTTAAAACCCCGCTTGGCATGTCTCCCTTCCATCTGATTTTTGGGAAGGCTTGTCATCTCCCAGTAGAATTAGAACATAGGGCTTTTTGGGCAATAAAACAACTCAACATGGATTTATCTGATGCCGGTAACCATAGAAAATTACAATTAACTAAATTGGAAGAATTAAGTAATTTTTCCTATGAAAATGCGAGGATTTATAAAGACTGAACAAAGAAATTTCAGGATAAATATATTGTTCAGAAACACTTTCACATTAATCAACGCATTTGGCTTTTCGATGCGAGATTACGTCTTTTTCTTGGCAAATTAAAATCAAAATGGGCCGGCCCCTTTATTGTCCATAAAACATATCCCTATGGCACTGTTGATCTTTTTGATCCAAAAACTAATTCAACCTTTCAAGTCAATGGCCAACATTTAAAGCCCTATTTTGATCATACGCCTAAAATTCCATCTGAATCTTTTAATTTTACTGAGCTAGCCACCCTTGATCACTAATGCACATTACGCCCGGCTGAATGGTGTAAATGATAGCACTAGATGGGAGGTAACCCATCATTTTTTCCTGCTTTCTTTTTTTCTTCCTTTTCCAGGTTTTGATCATCCTAAACCCGACCGTTCTTCACTAAGGTGATCCCTTTTCCCTCCTAATGCATGAGGGCATTGCATATCTTAAGCATGGGGGGGTGTTTTTAAAATTTGACGATCGATTTTGGATTTTCAAAAACCTAAAAACATGCATTTTTTTAGTTATTTTATTTTCCTGCTTGCACACCCAAAAAAATAAAAATGTTGAAAACTTTTTGAGGAAAAGTTTTTGAAATTGAGACTAAGGTTTAAAAAATTCGCTTTTGGGTACAATGAGATTTAATCTTTAACAAACTAGGGATGAGGATGCAAATCTGATCAATAGAATTTCAGGGTCTATTTTTAGACTAGATTGGATATCCTTCTCTAAAATTCCACCTGAACTCATGATAGTTCAGGTGACTTGATCCTATTTTGTAATGTGGAAAGTATTTGGCTTAGTTTCTAATTCAAAAGCTTGAATTTCTCCAGGAACTTCTTGTGTCAATTTTCACACACAAGCCAACTAAAAATTTGAAAAAATCTCTTGTTCTGACTTAGTAAAAGTCTGAAGCAGATCATTGATTTGAGTTCCCACCGCTGAGATGGAGGGAAATGCCTCCTTTGAGGACGCGATGTCAACATGTTACCGCCTCGACGCTGCTCCATATCTATATTTCATATCATTAGATGGAGCATTAAAGTGCATTTTAGCAGCTCAAGTGTCTTGGACGGTGCTCTACCTATAGTGTCGGAGCAAGAGCATGAGTTTGCTTGGAGCGCCCCTTTACACCGCATTGTGTTTTGGGGTTGTGAGCTCTTGGGTGGTGTCATGGACAGTGCTATCCCGAAGTACTAGTGCCAGAGCCCCCTCGAGGATTGGTAACGGGAATGATGATCCCGACACATCTGTTGTAAGACTAAGCTAAAAATAAGCATGGGGGAGAAAAAAAAAGTAATAATAAATAAATTAACATGCTCTTATAAATGTTGGCTTTTCACAGGCATGGACACAAGGTTTTAAAGGATTTTGCAAGTTGCAAATCAGATTCATGAGCTAGAAAAATCCTAAAATAAAAAATTTCAAGTCATCTGAATTAACAAGGGGTCAATTTGTGAATTTTCTGGAGGATAGATTGATCTCGTTTTGTGTAATGATTGGATCTGAAACAAATCCCGAAGTTTTTCTTTAACAAATCTCGTACCTCCTGTGTTTAGATCAACAAGGTCCCTTAATATTTTTCTCCTCAAAAGTCAAAAAAATTAGATTTCCCAAAAATTCCATTTTCCAAAAAAATTAAAGTTTTGCCAAGAGACTAGCAAAAGATAAGCATGGGGGTGTGATAAATGCCATTTTATCATCATTCTTATGCATTGAAACAAACCTAGCTCTTAGGATTTTACTCTGCAAATGGGTTTTTGTGCAGCACTTAGGCATTAACTAGGTTAGGCATGTATTGCATTTTCTTTGGTAAGTTTAATGTGTTTATGTGAGTTTTAGGGATGAACAGATATACAGACCCCTAAAACCCTAGCACTTTGGAAGGAAAATGGTGAAGGTGGAGCTCAAACTAGCTGGAACTCAGCTTGATCCAGCTCACCACAGTTGGAACCTAGCTCACTTGAACTAGGGTTAGCTCATTCCAGCTCCATTCAGCTAATCTCAGCTGAATGGCAGCTCAAGAGAGTTCATCTTAGCTCACCCTAGCTCAAGTCAGCTCAGATCCAGTTCAACCTAGTTGAGTTTAGCTCATTTTAGCTCCCACTAGTCCACAGGGAGCTCTAGCTAGATCAGCTGAGTTCACTGGAGTTCACCCCAGCTCCACTCAACTCCAGCCAGCTGAAGAAGAACTCATCCCAACTCAGGAAGCTCAAGTCCAGCTCTCGGGGACCCAGCTTAGCCCAAGCTAATTGAGCTAAGCTACCTTAGCTGTCTCAACCTGCTCAATCCTCCCCGGGAGCACTAGACCCTGCTCAGCTCAGCTCCATTCAACAGAAGCCAGCTCACTTTGGCTTGGCTTAGTAACTAGTAAAGAACTAGCAAGCTAAGCCAGCAAGAGTAGCCCCATGTTGAGCTCTTCAGCAGCTGCCAGCTACAATTCAGCTCCAGATTCTTCAGAACCAGCTCCTCCCTCCAAACCCTAGCCCCAACACCACCTCCACTATTCCACCATTAGCTAAGCTAGCTTATCTTAGGTTAGCTATGCTCCAGCTTCCTTGGCTTGTACCACCCAAAAAACCCTACCTAACAACTCCAACAACTAGCTCCACCTAAGCTTCACATAAGCTAAACCTACTTGGCTCCAACCTAGCTTACCTGCCTCCTCCAAAAGACACCTAAAAGTGGCACCAAAATCACCCTAACTACCCCCTTGTTGGCACCACTTTTCCCTCCAAAAATCCCCTTCATCTCCACCACACATCTCCCCTTAAACCCATCTCCGCCCACCACATAACCCCACCTTCTAGAAGCCTCAAAGTTAGCACCAACCCATGGCACCTTTCCATGGTTGGTGCCTCTTTTAGGTGCCTCTTGACCAACCCTAACTACCCCCCTAGCACCCCTTAGGTGGCGCCAACCATCCTTAACCCTAGGATCATCTAACCACCTCCATCCAACCATCTTAGCCCTCCATTTCAAGAGGCACCTTAACCCCTCACCCTACCCTATAAAAAGACCACTACCCACCACCATTCAAATCATCCTTGGCTAGAAAATTCACTCTGATATTCTACTTAGATCCCATGCCCAAGAGAGAAGAAGAAGAAGAGGATTAAGAGGATATTCTATCCCTTTGGTGCCTTCCCCTCTTCCCTTCTCTCTTGAGCCACGCCAGCCAAAGGAGAAGCCAGGCAAGGAAGATCTTTGGAGGAGATATTGAATTGGAGGAGCTTTTGGGGGTGGTGCATGCCCACCCCTTGGAGGAGATCATTGAAGGTGGTAGGATCCACCTTGGAGGAGCTCTCAAGGAAGGAGAAGAAGGTGGCTCTCTTTTCAAGCCAAGGAGCAGCTAGTCTTGGAGCAAGACGACTTC
Source organism: Thalassia testudinum (assembly GCA_037157565.1). Lineage (NCBI taxonomy): Eukaryota > Viridiplantae > Streptophyta > Magnoliopsida > Alismatales > Hydrocharitaceae > Thalassia > Thalassia testudinum. The sequence continues at coordinate 83,800,548 of JAZHRO010000056.1, read as the reverse complement.
CTTCTTCACCAAATTTTGCAAGAGGATTTGTGTTTCATTTATTGCTTTTAGATCTTTTCATTTCTTGTAGGAGCATTCCTCTACTTGTCTTGGAAAAGAACACAAATTCTAGATAATCAAATGGCCTTCTTTTTACTTTCTATTGCAATTGTTGTTTTGGTTCTAGCACTTGTTTCACCTCTTCTTCCTAATTACTCTTGCCCTCCACTTGCTTAGAGTGAGCTTAGGAAGAGGATATATATATCTCTTAAATTTTAATTAAGTAATTATAGGTGTTAGTACTTTCCACTACAATTCACATTTTGCCCTCGTCTTTTGAAAACAAAAAAATTACATATTTAAAATACCAAAAAGAAAGTTGAGATCTATTTTGTAAGCAAGAGAATTAATTTTGCAAACATTTTTCCTCCTTGGATGACCCTAGATACTACCACTATTTAGGTTTAAAAATTTAATAGTTGATCGGTTTTGCACGTTTCGATGTATTTTACAAACTGCGTAAAATCCGCATCACATGCCTGATTTCAGCATTCTTCATGCAATATGCAAGACAGGAAATTAGATCTAGATGCTGCTCATTCAATCCTAAATGATACGACCTAGGGGCAGGCAGCTTCTAGCAGGTAGCTCGTGTTTTTGTTTTTTTTTTTGCACAAAGAAGAAAAATAAAATCAATTCACAAAAGAAAAGCAAGATCTAAAGAAAAAGGGAGCAGGCTCTCGAAAATTACCTAACATGGGCCTAAAATAAAATTAGGCAACAAACCCCTCATGTATACCCCAGAACAGGGGTTTTCCAAATGAATGTACTAAAATAAAGAGAAGAAAGAAAAAATAAAATCTATATACAGCTAAATGGATGAGATAAAGATGCGGGTGTGATGCTCTTTCTCCCAATGTTGTAACTCCACCGACGATGTCAAGGATCGCCTGATCTTTGAGGCTGGTGCGACAAGATGTCTCCAAATATGTGTACCTTGCACCAAACAGAAAATTGAATTTAAATATGCCTCAAATAAAATGTGAACAAATAATTAATAAATGTGAGTCTAATAGGCCTGTTGCCTCCCTGGTAACGGCACCATTAGATAAGACGGTTTTCGCTTTCGCACCTAATTACTCAGGCCTCCACTTGTCATTGTTGGATCAAAGTGGTGGACAAATGCTTGACAAAATAATTAAAATTAAAATTAAACCACTCAAAGGAGAGCAGGTCGTATCCATATGGAGGCAATAACTTAATTAGACTCGCAATTGGGTCAAAATCAAGTTCGCTAAACTATTCGCCAAATAAAACAATGCTTGTATAGGTCTGAAAGTAAACCTTAAATTTATGGAGAAGTCAAGGGGTGTTAATGTAATTTTTACGTCAAAAAATTATCCATGTGCAAGAGTATGCCGTACTATTCACTTGCAAGCATACTAAAATGTAATTTAAAATTAAATTCAATACACATTGAGATGAATAATAAGCTTTAGCAATTCTCTAGAGGCATGAGCATGAAGGCATAAATTCACCACAATAAAATAATGATAAATCAAAATTCATTTTTGTGGCAATGGCATGAAATGTAATTATTAATTGAGGATGAAATAGGGGATTAGCTTCGGGTGGAGCTTGTCCATGGAAGAAGGAGAGATGGACGGCAAGTTGGCGACCAGAGGTAGCCCTCCCTGATCCACATCTGACAGTGGTGGCTGCTCGATGGATGGTGGTCGAAGCTGGCCTGATGGAGGAAAGAGGCAGCAGCGGTGGAGGTTGCTGTTGTTGGCTGCGTATGCTGTAGGTGCGAGGAGGGGCAGCGCACGAGCGTTGAGGGCACTATAGGTGCGAGGAGGTGCAGCGCGCGGGCACTGGGGGAGTTGCTGGAGGACGTGCACAGGGGTCTGTTGGTGCCAGCTGCAGGTGCTGCAGGGAGGTGTTGGAGCAGGGGACTTCTGGCACGCGGGCATGGGTGCGGTGGAGAACGCATGCTAGATAAGGGCACGTGGGCGTGCTGGCGCTGGGGTGGAGGTGCGCGGTGGGCAGGCAAGCTAGGCGTGTGTGCTGGAGGTGAAGGCGCAAGTGTACAGGCGCTGGCATGGGTTGCTGGTTGAGTTGTGGGTGCGTGGTGAGTAGGCGCGCTTGGTAGGGTTGAGGCTCGAGGAGAAGTTGCAGGGACTCTTGGCAGTGTAGGCTATCACCCCACACGCCCACGGTGGTGGAGTCCCACTATCGTGGTGGGAGGCCGATGGTATGGAATGGATGAGAAGCAAAGTTCTGTACGCAGTGAGGAACAAAGAGGTGGTGGCCTCCTCTTAAACGGTAGTCCTTCCTTCTCTTTTGTAGCCACAGGTACAAAGATTTGAAATTCAAAAGCCACCGTATAATCAATGCTGATGTGGAGGGGGAGGCGAAGGCGGAGGAGTTACATGCAAAGGAGAAGAAGAAAAAATAATAAAATAATTAGGATTATTTATACATAACTCATTAACTTCTATGTTAATTAAAATAGTGCACCTAATTAATTAACTAATTAAATGTATGCAACCCTAGGTTAATTCTAAATGCATGAATTATGCACTTAAGCTAAACATATGAATTAATTTATCTACATCCTAATGTATGCTTTCTAAATGTTAAAATTAACTTAATGTCTAGACACTTAACCACTTAAATAGCCCACAAATATGGGCTAATCATTGACGACCACGACTGCGGCTTCCTACCACCCTATGCCCCCAACTACATCTCCGTGAGCCACCACCGTGGTCGACGGTGATAGTGTCAACACCATCACCGTACTCCACCTCCTTATTGCGACTTTGCTCTCCTCATCGTGAGTTCATCACTACATTCCGCAGTCTTCTTCAACCATGATTGTGATTCACGACCACGTCTCCAACATTAGCACTGTGTGTAATTTCCTTCATTTAAGTCGTCTAGAAACATTCTCGAACGTCTAGAGACCCCGCATCCTCCTCCTCCGCGATCGTCTTCTTCCATCAGATGGCACAACATAAAAACCCTTTCCTCCGCATGCCATACACCTCACAACATCACCTCAAGCGCCATAGCCACGCACAACACCGTCCGCGCACACCACCTCGTGCGCACATGCGCACCCAAGCCTCCACATAACCAACAGTGCACAGCAGACCTCTATGCCCACTGGCCACCACCGCGCCTACTGCCCTCGTGTGCAGCACAACACCACGCCACCATAGCAACTACAACTGCCCTTGCACCCACAGACGACACATGTATACACCACTTGCAGGCCCTATGCATGCCCTCGTGGCTACTGACTGATGTGCATACATCTAAATAGTAAAAAACATTTATTAATGCAAGTTCTTAGTGTCATATTAGCATCATGTATTGTAAATATTGCATAACATGCATAATCATGCATTTAGGTCAAATTATATATAGTAATTGTCCGTTTCATGGCCAGGAACAGGGCGACTGTTAATTAGAGCCTCAGATCGAGGATCCAACCATACAGATCTGATTAGGACGACGACTGGAGTTCAACGACTCCAAGATCGCCCTGATCGGACATCCACAGCACCAGATATTGTCCGAGGAAGCTCAGAAATCAAGGGCTGAGATGGTGCCAATCCACACTTACAAAAAATCTTACCACACGGATGAGTTCGAATTGACGATCTCAACCTAGCGGTGTGAAAATTGGTCCAATTCGACATCTATGGCACCTTCTGGAAGTCACAGAAGATGGATGGCCAAGATAGCACCACGTGGTGCCATCCTAGCCGCCCAATCAACCCAAGGAACCACCACTTCCTTTTCTCTCCTCAATGAATCGATCAATCTTAGCCATTGGATCTTAATCCAACGGCTGAGATCAATGCCTACTGCTCTCTTTCCTCGTGTGCCCTTTCTTTCTCTCTTCGCATGCACGATTGGATCTAGGCCATTGGATCATGATCCAACGATCGTGAGCGTGCACGCCCTGGTGAGAAACCTAACAATCTTGTGCGACAGTGCATTAGTCATGCAACTACGGGGGAGATAGAGGTTGCGCGTTCGAGCCTTGCCGAGCACCTCAATTTAGCCAGGGAGAGGGGCACATCGATTTCGGTCGAAAAATGAAGATCGTGTGCACGAGGAGTAGAGATGTGGCGTGTGGAGATGCTTTGGATTGAGTATGCACACGATGATGTGCTTCTGCATGCTCCATCACATGCACGGGTGCTGCAGCGAAGAAGATGAAGCGGGCGAGGAACGACTTTAACTCGTTTGATCTTGAGATCGGATGACTGATCTTGTGAGAACGTGGCCTTTGCATTAAGGCATGGGAGAGGAGGAGGCACGCGCAGCGTGCGCACACGTCACCCATGGTAGGTCTTTAGTGACGAATAAATCTATCACTAAAGACATGATTTTAATGTTTTTGAATATACAATGACCAAATTGCCCCCAATCCTTGCAACTATAAAAGGAGATCCCTACCCTATGAAATTCTCATCTCTTCCTTCACCTCTCTCCCTCTCCATAGCTCTAGAGAAGCTTGTCCCACACCATGGATGCTTTTTTAGATTTAAATCCAAAGTTTTTTGACCCCCATTCCGGAAGTGGATCCCCCGACGACAACGAGGTGCTGCCTCATTCCCAATTCCTCCTACTTTGTCCTCCTTCTTCCCCCTCCGTCCTCCATCTTCCAGGCATTGCTTCGTTTGGCTCATCCTCCAAGCAATCATCGAGGAGGATAACATCTCTCTCCCTTCTTTTTATCGCTTTCTAGCTGTAATCATTTCTTGTTTTCTAGTTGTAAAAATAGTATTATTATATCAAGTGTTTGTTTTGTCTCTCTCTCTTAGTGTTAATATCCATTCCATTGTAATTATCATGCTTTCAAACAAAAGTTCTAAAAAAATTATAATCGCGGATTTTAGATCGATGTAGCCTCCCTGTGTTTGACCCAAAATTTCTTTACAAATTTTGGTTAAATTTTATTTGTTGAAAGATTGTTTCATAAATCAAACTACGACAGGTTTTCAAATCCAACTTCGATTGCTTAGTTTTCCGCTATCAACATTTTGGCACCATTGTCAGGGAGGCAACGATTATCGATTTTCTTTCCACATTTCACGCACTTTATTATTTTCTAACTTGCTCTATTCCTCATCTATTGTTTTGCAGGTACCTCAACAAGGAATCTTCAAGTAGTAGATCGGAGTAAAGTGCGGTTGAATACGACTATAAGTGCTCCCCATTCTTCCCTACCATAAATTTCATTTCATAGCATTAATTCAAACCCCAATTAACCTAGGTGTTTGCATAAATCCTAGGGTTAGTTTGGTTGCTTGGATTTCCACTCACATTCATCTCACCCTCATATATAAAAAAATTAACAAAAAGATATATCTTGTGAGGTAAATCAACATACACACTACATACACCCACATTCAAAGCACATAACCTAATTGATTTTTATCTACTCAGCCGGATTCTAATTTGTGGAACCGGTACAATTAAATCAGCATATAAAAAAGTAGAAATCAGTCTAGGTTAATCAATTTGTGTGCCTAACTCAGTGGTGCAATTTCGGACAATTGTTTGAGTTGTTTGGGCTACACCACTTAATCTAAAATCAACTCACCAAGTAGCTTCCCCTTAGGGTTTTCAATTTAGGTCAATACCAAGCACTCCACTTTACTTTTTGATTTCAAAATGAAAATGATCTTTACCCGTGCTTGAAAATCTGGTTTGCCTCAAAACTTGATTGAATTAGCCTAATCCCAAAACCTAAAAGCTACCTAAGCAAGATTTGAATGTTAAAATCCACTCATCAAAAATAATCTTGCTTGAAAACCCTGGTTGTGCATGCACTCACACATACTCAATTAATCATTAAGGGCACAACTCATCTTAAGGACCCACCATATTCCGTAAGCACTACAATCCTAGGCCTAAATAAAATCAAGTAGACGTTGGCCTTAAGGGACTGATTCGCTCTTCGGGGCCTAGTCTGAGGTTGTTTACGATAAACCTGCTTGTACCAATCATTCTGATGTCTAGCTAAGGGAGTAGCATCAAATGACCATAGTTTGGGGGTACACTAGGAACTGGAGGCGTAAGCCAAAGAAAAAAACCTTCACCCTAGTCCCTCCTTTTAACTGGTTGGATTGATTGGATGCAAGTAGAATAAATCATTTATAATCTTAAGACGGATTCTGATAGTCTGTAGATCCTTAGGCTACCCCACTTAAGGACAGGCTTGTTTTATTGTGCTGTAGGGTTCTTATCCCCAGTCCTTCCGACCTCTTCCTAGTTTATGCTGGGAAGGAGGCCATTGAATCCCTGATTGGAAGGACCATTAGAGTATTCTAGGAGGCGTAGATTGGATTTTGGCCAAATTGATCCCATGGCCGATCAACAACCTCCTTTGCCTCAGAATCCACAGGAGATGTTTCAAAGGTAGCTGGAACAAGTGCAGAGATTGCAAGAATGGTTCTAGAGAATGTAGGGTGCTCAGCCCTTGAAGGATTTTTATGATCCTTCAAATTATGGGGAATCTCCCGACGTCCAAATTGCTACCGGAGACATAGAAATCAAGCCCCAGGTATTAACCCTAATCAAACGCTTTCATGGGCTTGGCTCTGAAGATCCATCTCAACATTTGGAGGACTTGACCACTTTGGTCCAGACCACCAAGGCGTGAAATGTGAATGAAGAGCAGATGATCATGAGGCTCTTTCCCTACTCTCATAGTTTTAAAGCTGCTCAATGGTATAGGACCATAGGAAGGCTGATCGCAACATGGAATGATCTGAAATCGGCTTTCCTGAAGAAATTCTTCCCTGTCAGATGTACTAATGCTCTGAGTCAGGTGATTACTACCTTCACCTAGCGGTTGAGGGAGTAGTTTCATGTTGCCTGGGAGCAATTCCAGAACATATTGCGGAAGTGTCCACACCATGAGGTGCCGAAATGGTAGCTCGTGCAGATCTTCTACCATGGGTTGACTGAGCAACTCAGAAATCACATGGATGCTTCTTGCAGAGGCAATTTCCTCAACAAAGATGTAGATAGTGTGCACGATTTGTTTGAGGAGATGAGTGAAAATTCAATCAATCATGCCTTATTGTATCTTGTAGAGCACATTTTGATAGTAAAATGCATCGTAGTATAGTGCGCAATACAATCAAACAAAACATATTTATATAAAGATAACAAGACTTTGAGTCCCGATCGTTCGTCTCTGGGAGGCGTTATGCAAATATGAAATCGATCTTTTATTGCTCTACTTGTTTAGAATTGCACACCGATTTAGAATCTTCATATTAAAGTTTTACCACTTCTATTGTGAATTCTGATTATGTGCGCATATGTTAGATAGACAATGAAGGTGAAAGTATGAGTTTCGGTATGCTCAATATCTTCTGGTACCGACATGCTAGTTGCAATATATAAAATTGAAGAGCAGGCAACTTGAATCACACGAAATAGATTGCAATCAATAAGCTCATGGTGATTTTCAACACAAGATATGTATATAAAAAATATATTTTTCTTTCATTCATTCAGGAGGGTGTTTGCAACATGGAATGTAGAGGAAAGCTTATAAAGGAAAGCTTGAAAATATAAATCTAGCTAACAAAAAATGATAGCATACAGGAATCTATGGGGGGCTTTTGCATGCATCATTGGGGGAGAATAAGAGCTACACTACTAAGCAGTAAATGAAAGCATGTAATATGAAGAACTAGCTACTAATCTAGCAAAAATTAGGGCATTCGGAGGTGGTCTCCGATGGCCTTTGAGTGGTTGACAGGAGAAGGAGGGGCAGCCAATGATGCTTAGGCCAGCCCTTGGAGAGAGGTTGGGGAGATGATCCAGCATCCTGGCGTGGAGATGGTGGCATCCATGGTGCACAACTCGTGGAGGTGTAATGGAGATGAATGTAGCTTACCTAAGTGTGAATGAGTGCCAAGAATGGGATGGGTGCAAATGGCCACCCCTTAGGGCCTTTTATAGACCTAATGGAGACTCTCTAGAGAAGTGTGGAACTCTCTAGAGAGAGTCCCATAAGTGGCCGGCCAAGTGAGAGAGAGAGGTGGTTCTTAGATCCACCATTTGTGGATCTAAATTTGAATGGCTCTTGGTTGCTAATTTTGGCAACCAAGAGTGGCGCCACCTTTGGAAGAGAGTTCTAGAGAACTCTAGATGAGTGTGTGTGCGTGAATGGGTGTGTGTGTGTGAGTGTGTGGCCGTGCCCTATGTGGCTAAATGGTTTAGGTTGGTGTAGGCCTTCAATTAGGGTTGCAAACCCTAATTGCTAAGGAGGAATTGCAATTAAACTTAACACAAGTTTAATTGAATGAGTGTGAACGTAATTGAGAGTGAAATAACTCAATTAGGTTGGGCTTATGTCAATTGGACTCTCACTTAGTGTAATTGGACTTGTGTGGGTTGAGATCTGAGCTCAATTGGACCCTATGAGTCCAATTGACTAGGCAATGGTAATTGACTATGATGTAAGTGAATCAGGTTTAGTGAGGGCCTAATTAAGTCCTTAGGGAGGTCTAGAGGTGGTGTACTAGGGTTAGGGTACCTTAATTTAGGATCCTATGTGGTTGGAATTGGGTTTAGGGGGCTAGAGATCCAAGATCAAGGCTTGAATTTCAAAACAAAAATTGGAGAATAGTTCCAAATGTCTAAAAATAGAATCAGACGTCTTATACTCAAAAATCAGAAGTCCAGACTTGTCTGGATGTCCAATCAGAGTCAGGAGGGTTTTTAGGTTCTATCTTCGGTATTCTGTAGAAATTGGACGTCTAACCAAGTGTCTAGACGTCCAATAACACTGCAGAAGTGGGTTTAAGGTGTGTGGGAGTTGGCTAAGGGTTCTGGATGTCCTATAACTCATCTGGACATCTAGATAGAGGTTGGAATTAGGGTTTTAAGGTTTCCTATGTCGTGGTGACCTAATCTAGGGGTGGCTAATGCTTGGGGAGGCTTCTAGGCTATCTTAAGGCTTGGATGGACCTAAGTTCTTCACATTTTACTACTTTATTCCTACTTAGATAGAATAGCATACCTTAACTCCCTTACATTATTGTCTACTACATCTTATTCTAGGTCTTCCGCTCCAGCTCTGCTGCAACGCCAATTATTCTTCTGATCCAGCTCCAGATCTAGCTCCTGATCTGCTTATTGCCTGCAATCAACAAAATGCGCTTAATCAGCACATTATAACATTATTTTATGAATAGCTAAAGTAAAGTAGTAAAGATGCAGATAATGCTTATGCATGCATGAATTACCCTAACTTATGCTAAGTCCTAGCCTAATTTAGGTCAATTAAGACCTATGGTTGCTATGCAATCATGCCTCCATGGATACTTTTAACCGGTCCCAACAACCCAGATCGAATGTTAATGAAGTCCACGACTCTCATTCATTCGATATGGAGCTGATTTGCAATAAACTAGATAAGGTGGACTTGGTTACGAAAAGGATGGAAGAGTGGATGGCTGGAAACACAATGAAAAATTCTCGATCCACTCAATTCCAGAATTTGGGATTCCATTCGACGCGAGCTCCTTCTAGACGGGGGTTCATGAATCAACTTGATGCACCTCAACCTATGAGCCAACATTATTCGAAACCCCACAGGTTCCAAACTAGGGCCTTTGATCCTAGTTTCTCTGATCCCTCCCTTTCTTTCTCTCCACCCTCACCCTATGAGGATGTCTATGCTGTACAGGAGAACATTAGAACCAACCCTTACTCCAATGCTTACAATCCAAGTTGGAGGAAACACCTTAACTTATCTTGGAGAAACTCGACGCAACAGACCCAATTCCAACCTAGCAACTATGCTTCGCAAAGACCAACGGGTCAGGGTCATGTTTACACTTAGCGGCCCCCGAATCAGGTCAATCAACCAGCTTGGAATGCTTGTCAACCAGGGCAGGCTGATTTGAATCGAAAGATTGTAGAATTCCAAGGATCTATGCTCCAGCTTATGCAGCAAATGAAAACTTCACTGGACAACTTGCAAACCAGGTTCATTGCTAATTCTCGTCAACCCAGATCTCTGCCATCTTAACCCGTAGCCAACCCACATAATATCCAGAATCTGAGCAATCAAGCCCAAGGGTAAGGGAATCAAAGGGGCCCGCACGCACATGCTCAGGTGGTTGAGCAGGGTCCTTCTGCTTTTGCATCTTCTTGAAATCAATGGTTTCTAGCTAATGAAGCCCCTCCAATCTTTCCTATCCCTCCCCAAGACCCAAACCCATATGCATCTGCTAATTCAGTTACCTTGAGGAGTGGAAAACAAACTCAGGATCCACAACCACACTATTTTGGTCTACCAAATCCTGGAGAGCCTGAGGAGAGAAAGGAGAACTTTGAAGAAGAAATCAAGGCTCAGGAACCTGATTCCAATGATCTAACTCATGTTCCTTTTCCCTTTATCAATCAAATATTGGAAAGACTTGTTGGACGGAAGTACTTCTGTTTCTTAGATGGTTAGTTGGGATACAATCAAGTCCCTATCCATCACGAGGAACAGGAAAAATTGACTTTCACCTGTCCCTACAGAACCTTTGCTTTTCGTAGGATGCCTGATGTGCATACATCATATTAACCTAAAATGTCTATTAATGCATGTTCTTAGTGTGACATTAGCATTATACATTGTAAATAGTGCATAACATGCACAATCATGCATTTAGGTCAAGTTGTATAAATTGTATAGTAATTGTTTCCTTCTTATGGCCAAGGACAGGGCAATTTGTTAATCAGGGCCTTGGATCGAAGATCCAACCGTACGGATCCGATCAAGGCGACAATTGGAGTTCAACGACTCCAAGATCGCCCTGATCAGACATCTGTAGCAGTGGATAGAGACCGATGAACCCTAAAGATCAAGGGCCAAGATGGTCTTAATCCATACCTAAGATGACAAATCTGACAGCATGGATAGGCTTGGATTGACGATTGCAGCCTAACGGTGTGAAAATCGATCCAATCCGACATCCGTAGCATCATCTACAACACTCAAGAGATGGATGACCTAGATGGTGCCATCATAGCCACTCAGCATCAGCCACAGCTCTTCTCTTCTTCAACTGCTCGATGCATCTACACCGTTGGATGCTCATCCAATGGCTGCACGCACGCTCGCACAAAATCATTCGCGCGACAAACACGTCGCCTCAACGCAGTGGTCGAGCGCTTTGCACGAATGCGTGATGCACGTTCGATTCCACATTTGCTATGCGTAGGCGAATTAGCGTGACCATGCAATCGGCATCTAGCGGTGCGGATCAGTCGATATCGCCCACGTGCGATTAGACGCATAGCACGAACGCCTGATTGCACGCAGCTATGCAGCACTGGCAAGGAGCAGTTTAAGCTGTTCGACCTTAAGATAGGTTGGCTGAGTATACGTGAATGTACGCATGCGTTAAGCGCACGACGGCCACATTCAGGCCTTTAGTGATGGATTTATCCGTCACTAAATGTCCTGAATTAATGTTTTTGATGTTGAAATGTCCAAAATGCTCCCACTCCTTGCAACTATAAAAGGAGACCCCTACCCAACAAATAGCTCATCCCTTCCTTCTCCTTTCTCCCTCTCCAAAGCTTAAGAGAAGCTTGTTCCACACCTGGGATGCTCCTTAAGAGCTAAAACCAAGTTTTCGCCCCCGTTCTGAAAGTGGGTCCCACGACGACAACGATGTGCTACTTAGTTCCCATTCCTCCTACTTCATCCTCCTTCTTCCCGCTCCGTTTCACATCTTCCAAGCATTGTCCTGTCTGGCTCGTCCTCCAAGCGATCGTCGAGGAGGATAACTTCTCTCTCCCTTCTTTTTCTACTTGCTAAAGTAGAATTTTCCTGCTTTCTAGTTGTAACAATTTCCCACTTTCTACTGTAATTATTTCTCGCTTTCTTAGTTATAAAAACATTATTCAATATCAAGTGATTGTTCTTTCTCTCTCTCTTATTGTTTATATTGCTTCCATTGTGATTATTTCACCCTTTAAATAAAAATACAAAAAAAAATAACTGCGAATTTTGAGATTGATGTAGCCTCCCTGTGTTCGACCTGGAATTTCCTTACAGATTTTTCGGTATAAATTTTATTTGTTGAATGGATTTCTTCGCGACTCGAACTACAACGACAAGTTTTCAAACCCAATTGCGAACGTGTAGTTTTCCGCAATCAACATTTTGGCGTCGTTGCCGGGGAGGCAACGATTTTTCGATCTTCTTTTCACATTTCATGCACTTTACTATTTTCTAAGTTGCTTTATCTCGTGTCTATTGTTTTGTAGATACCTCTATCAGGGAATCGCCAAGCGGTAGTTCGGAGTAAACTGCAGTTGAAGACAACTGTAAGTGCTCCCCATTCTTCCCCCTCCATAGATTTCATTTCATCACATTAATTCAAACTACAATTAACCTAGGTGTTTGCATAAATCCTAGCATTAGTTTGGTTGCTTGGGTTTCCCCCACATTCATTTCACCCTCGCATATATAAAAGAAAAATAAAAAAATAATTTCTTGTGGGGTAATTCAAGATACACACAACATACACCCACATTCAAGGCACTTAACCTAATTGATTTTCTTCCGCTCAAATGGATTCTGATCTATGGAACTGGTACACAAAAATGAACACATAAAAGAGTAGAAATCAGTCTAGGTTAATCATTTTTGTGTGCCTAACTTAGTGGTGCAATTGTGGCCAATTGTGTGAGTTGTTTGGGCTGCACTACTCAACTTAAAATCAACTCACCAAGTAGCTTCCTCTTAGGGTTTTCAATCTGGGTTCATACCAGGCACTCCACTTTATTTCTGATTTCAAAAGGAAAGCGATCTTCACTCATGCTAGAAAACCTGGTATGCCTCAAACTTGATTGAATTAAACCTAATTCTAAACCCTAAAAGCTACTTAGGCAAGATTTGAACATTAAAATCTACCCATCACAAATAATCTTGCCTAAAAACCCTAGTTGTGCACACACTCACACATACCCAATTGATCATTAAGGGCACAACCCATTTTAAGTGCCCACCACATTCCATAAGCACTACAATCGCAGACCTAAATAAAATCAAGTAGACGTTGGCCGAAAGGACTAATTCACTCTTCAGGATCTAGTCTGAGATTGTTTACGATTAACCTACTTATACTGATCAATCTGATGTCTAGCATGGAGGGTAGAGTCAAACGACCGCAGTTGGGGGTTACACTAGGAACCGAAGGCGTAAGCCGAAGGAAGAACCTTCTCCCTAGTCGCTCCTTTTAACTGGTTGGATTGAGCAGACGCAAATAGAGTAAATCATTTATAATCTTAAGGCGGGTTCTAAGAGTCTGTAGATTCTTAGGCTACCCGACTTAAGGAGAGGCTTATTTCGTTGTGCTGTAGGGTTCTTATCCCCAGTCCTTCCAACCTTTTCCTAGTTTATGCTGGGAAGAAGGTCATTGAATCCTCAATTGGAAGGACCACTAGAGTATTGTAGGAGACGTAGATTGGATTTTGGCCAAATTGATCCCATAGCTAATCAACAACCTCCTCTGCCTCAGCATCCACAGGAGGTATTTCAAAGGCAGCTGGAACAAATGCAGAGAATGTAAGAATGGTTCTAGAGAATGTAGGGTGCCCAGCCCTTGAAGGATTTTTATGATCCTTCAAATTACGAGGAACATCCTGGAGTCCAGATTCCTGCCGGAGACGTAGAAATCATGCTCTAGGTGTTAAGCTTGATCAAACATTTCCACGGACTTGGCTCTAAAAACCTATTTCAGCACTTGGAGGACTTGACCATTTTGGTCCAGACCACCAAGGCATGAAACATGAATGAGGAGCAAATGATCATGAGGCTCTTCCCCCACTCTCTTAGGGATAAAGCCGCTCATTGGTACAGGACCATAGGAAGACCAATTGCAACTTGGAATGAGTTGAAATCGACCTTCACGAAGAAATTCTTCCCTGTCGGACATACCAATGCATTGAGACAGGCAATTAAAACAGTCACCCAGCGGCTGGGGGAGTAGTTTCATGTTGCCTGGGAGCAATTCTAAGACCTATTGCGGAGGTGTCTGATTGCGCAGCAATCATAGGTCATAATTGACCTAGATTAAGCTAGGACCTAGCATAAGTTAGGGTTATTCATGCATGCATACGCATTATCTGCATCTTTACTGCTTTCCTTTAGCTATGCATAAATAATGTTATAATGTGCTGATTAAGTGCATTATGTCTATTGCAGGCAATAAGCAGATCTGGAGTTGGATCTGGAGTAGGATCTAAAGTTTGATATGGAATAACGGGAGTTGTAGCAGAGCAGGAGCAGAAGGCTTAGTTTAGATATAGGAACAATAATGTAAGGGGGTTAAAAGTTTGCTATTCCATTAAGTAGAAATAAAGCAGTAAATTGTGAAGAGCATAGGTCCATCCTAGCCTTAGGGTAGCCTAGAGACTTCCACAAGCCTTAGCCACCGTTAGATTAGGTCACAACACCCTAAAAAGCCATAAAACCTTAGTTCCAACCCTTATCTGGACGTCCAAATAAGTTATAGGACGTCCAGGACCCTTAGCCATCTCCCGCACACCTTAAACCCACTTCTGCAGTGTTATTTGATGTCCAGACACTTTGTCAAACATCCAATTTCTACAGAGTACCCAAAATAGAACCTTGATTTCCGCCTGACACAAATTGGACGTCCAGAATTAAAGTCTGGACTTCTGATTTTTGAGTATAAGTCGTCTAATCCAATTATTGGACGTCTGACACTGGTCCCCAGTCCCTGTTTTGAGATTCAAGTCTTGATCTTGGATATCTAGCTCCCTAGACCTAATCCTAACCCCATCGGAACCTAAATTAAGGTATCCTAGCCCTAGTACATCACCTCTAGACCTACCTAAGGACGTAATTAGGTACTCACCGAACCCAGTTGACTTAGATCAAAGTCAATTACCTTCACCTAAGTCAATTGGACTCATTGAGTCTAATTGAGCTTAGATCTCAACCCACACAAGTTCAATTGGACATAGTGAGAGTCCAATTGACCTAAACCTAACCTAATTGAGTCATTTCACTCTCAATTAGGTTCACACTCATTCAATTAAACTTAGGTAGGTTTAATTGCATTTTCACCTTAGCAATTAGGGTTTGCAACCCTAAAGTCAAGACCTACACCTACACAAGCCCCTTAGGACCTATCCTAAGCCACCTAGCCACATAGAGCACGGCCACACACACACACACACACACACCCATTCATGCACACACTTCTCTAGAGTTCTCTAGAACTCTCTTGAGATGACGCCACCTCTTGGTTGCCAAATTTAGCAACCAAGAGGAATTCAAATTGAGATCTACAATTTTTGGATCTCAAAGACCACCCCCATGTGGCCGGCCACTCTTGGATCTCTCTAGAGAGTTCCACACCTCTCTAGAGAGAAGCCATTGGGTCTATAAAAAGACCCCATGGGTAGCCATTTGCACCCATTCACATCCCTTGGCTTCATTGGCACCACTCACCTTATTGGCTCCATACACGCCTACCTTCACTTAGGTTAGCTACTCCACCTCCACGAGCTCGCCACCATCATGGAGGACATCATGCCTGGATGCTGGATCACCACTCCCTCTCTCCTAGGGTCAGCCTAAGCTACATTGGCCACCCCTCATTCTCCTCTCGACCACTCCAAGTCCATCGGGGACCACCACAGAATGCCCTTTTATTCTTCTAGATTTAATTCCTGCTCTTCATAATTTTATTGCTTTTATTTACTGCTTAGTTGAGTATTCTTACTTCTTCCCCAATGATGCATGCGAATTCTCCCCATCGATTCTTGTATGCAATCATTTTCTGGTAGCTAGGTTCAATTTTCAAGCATTTATGTACAAGCTTTCCTTTAGATTCCTTGTGCAAAAAACTCCCCAATGAATGAATGAAAATGCACTTTTATATATATATATATCTCTTTATGTGTTTGAAATCTCCACGAGCTTAATAATTATCGTATTTGCATGATTTAAGTGCCTGCTCTTTAACTGTCTATCTATTACCCACCAGCATGTCGTTTCTCGAGGATATTGAAAATCTAACAGCAGATGCTTTCTCCATAACTAGTCACCACCTCACCAAAATCGTGCACACAGAAACTCACACGTTCACCTTCGTAATTTATTTGATGCACGCACACGTAATCAGGGTTAATAACAGAAATGGTGAAGTTTTAGTTAGGAGATTGGAAACCAGCGTGTGTCTTTAAACAAAGTAGAGTTGTAAAAAGATCAATTTTAAAAGTGAAAGCAACGCCTCCCAGAGACGAACAACCGAGACTCAAGTCTTGTAATTTTTGTAAAATAGTATCTTTGTTGGATCGTACTTCGCAACTATACTATGACACTTTTTTCTATCAAAAACGCGATTTACAACTATTGAACAAATGGCGTCGTTGCCAGGGACACAACGTCATTTTCTATGATTTCGATCTTTTAGACTATCATTGACAAATCTCTCTCTACTTTGTTTTTGATGTGCAGGGAAAATGGAAAATGAACGGGAACTGCGCACACAATGAGCGTGGAAAAGAAATCAGGTGCACATCACATTCTCTTAGATTAGGTTTATATTCTGAACCCTAGGACTAGAACTACTTCCTGCAATCTCTTTTGTGAAAAAAAAAGAAGATTTTACTCATTTTCGTTAAAAGGAAAAAAAATCAAAAAAAGAAAAATTTAAAAAAAAAATCTAGATTAGGTTTCCTTTTGAATCTAGGTTAGTTGGAAAATGAAAAAAAAGATATTTTCGTTGAATCTTTTGAAAAATTCTTTTTGAAAAAAAAAAGTGCAAGAGTTTTGAAAAAAAAAATCTTTTTGGTGGAAGGCTTAAATTTCAAACTCAAACCCTCCTTAAAAGCTTTTCCATCATCTTCTGATTTTCGACTAGATTTCAAAATCTGATTTAAAAATTTGATTGCCGAAAAACTACTGAGCGAAAAATTCTGAAATTCGGGCAAAACCTTCATTTTCAAATCATCTTTCAAACGCCACTATTATTTTGAAGAAATTATAGGCATACAATTTTTAAAAATTCTCGAAATGCACGGGGGTCAGACTGACCTAGATTCAAAATTTTTCAAATTTCATAAAGCGATTCCAAGAAATTCGCGAATTTGTTTTGACTAAAACGGTGGGGTTTGAAATCTGATCTCATTGGCTTTATTTTCCATTTTTTTTCGTGAATTTCTGAGGGTCATTTGGTACTGTTTCAATATGAAAAATCGACCAGGGGTCAAAATTTCAGATCTGACCCCCTGAAATTGAAAATTCGCTAGAAATTTGATTGAAACAAAAAAAATTCCAAAAAAATATTCTCTGAAAAATAATTAAAAAAGGAATCTACTCACAAAATTTCAAATTAATTGCATTCCAATTACTATAAGAGAACCAACATTACTTTTGTGGTCTACTGAAACAAAAAAAACCTAGAAGTGCATGCAACTTAGGTTGAATCTTTAGGGTTACAACTAGAGACCACACCTTGGGTTAACCTAAAATTAATCAAGTGTAGTTAGCTGGTGAGCTTGGTCACCTTGTGGGCCACTCATCACAAACCCCAATGAAGAAAAAGGGTTTAAAATAAATTAATTTTAAAATACGAAATCAACCCGAGTACGTTGTAGTACTACTGGGTGTTTTTAATCTCTCTTGCCAAACTTGGTGACTAAGTCTGCAAGGTAGTGTCAAACAACCGTGGTTCGGGGGTCAATGGAATCGGAGGCGTAAGCTAAAGGAAGAACCTTACCCTTAGTCCCCTTATAACCAGACTGGCTGGGTTAGCTTGAGAGGTGGGATTCACTTTCAGTCGGTTGTACGACGAACTTATCTTCAGCAATTCAAATTTCTAACGAAAAATCTGGTCACCTGATCTATAGGGGCCATTTGATTAACAGGGCCTTAGCCTTGCCCAGCGTGGCTACACCAACCCAGGAGTTGGGTGGTGTATGCACGGAAGGAGGTCACTTCGTCCTCACTTGGTTGGACCTTGGGAGCTACTCCCAAGGAGGCGAGTCACCTCACCTGGACCATCTTCTCCCCCCATTTCTTCTACTCCAAGAGCCACCATGGCAAGTCCTGGACCTTGACCTAGACTGGGTCAGGACATCAAGAATCTGGACCCAATGGCTTGTCTGGAAGCCTGGGTCGCCGAATCTGAGGAGCGACATCAGCTGAGCATGGATCGCATTCTGACGGCACTTGACAGGATGCAGCACTCGCCACGAGGAGAACAACTATGGGATTTCTACGACCCAGCCGCATAAATCATCACACCTCTTGTCAGAATTCTCGCAGGCGGAGATGCGTTTGAGCTCAAGCCCAATGTAATTGGGTTGATCAGCATTCACTTTTATGGGAACTCAAGTGAAGATTCGTTCCAGCACCTTGAGGACTTGAGTCGACTCGCTGAAATGATCCGACCCAGGAATGTTGATCTTGGGATTGTTCTGATGAAGCTTTTCCTGTTCTCTCTGAGGGATAAAGCTTCATACTGGTAGAAGACCATTGGGAAGCCAATTGTAACCTGGCCGGAATTACGATGTGAATTCCTGCAAAAGTTCTTCCCAATCGGTCGAACAAACACAATGTGGCGTGCAATCATGACTTTCTCCTAGGGAGCTGGGGAGAAATTACATGAAGCATGGGACAGATTTCACAACCTTCTCCAAAAATGCCCTCATCATGGTATACCCAGATGGCACTTAGATCAAATTTTTTACCATGGGCTGGATGACACACATCGGTATCTGGCCAATGCATCTAGCGGCGGGAATTTTCTCGTAAAAGATGAGAACAGCGCATTTGAGTTGTTCAAATCATTAGCGGAGAACTCGATGAATGCTGCATCTTTGAACTAGTTCTAGTGGCCTAGTCAGCAGCGAGTTCGTGTGCATGAGGCTCACATCGAGTCTATTCGAGCCAACATGGATATCATCGTCAAGCAGCTGGATAGAATAAACTTAATCGAGAAGAAGATTGACCAGATTAGTCAGGGTCAATCCGACTTGAGCTCTGCTACCTCACGACCCTCCTATGCACCCCAAGCCCCACCTGCTCAAGTTAATCTACTCACTCGGGATGCATCTTCTTCGTATTTATGAGATCGCACATATCAGAATCCTGTAAACAATCCAGATCTGGTACCTTACGACCAGGGTTACTCACCACCCATAGATTATAATGCGTATCCCCTTGACGGATATACGTCTCAGACACCTTCGGCCTACAAGGACGTCAGCGCTATCCAAGGATACAGGCATAATAACCTGTATTTGGAGACGTATAACCCTGGTTGGTTCTAGCATCCGAACTTCTCCTAGTCTGCTAATTCACAGAGACCACAGCAAGATCCACACTACCAGACCAGGCAATACAGGAATGCGCAAAACACGTACCCTAGGCAGCAGCCATTCCTGCCTCAGCAGCAGTAACCCCGCTTGTTATACCAGTCGCTGCACCAAGCTGCCAACCACCATCCAAAGCGGGCTGACCTGTTGGAGGCGCTGAAAGAGGAGCTGCAAGAATCAAGGAGGAAGTCTACACAAGATAGCTTGCAGATTATGAAGGCAATGGCTGATCAAATTCAGACCATACAGAACATGCACAACCAGCTATTGTAGGAGCATAGGACTCAAGGAGCCTTTCCCTCCCAACCTGTCCCGAATCCTCGATATGTGCAGAACCAGGGCACCCCGCCTAGGTTTCAGGCACCGCAGAGATACGCACACGCCATACTACAGGCTCCTCGTACACCACCTAATTATGCGCAAGGCCAGCCGCCTTTGCAGAATCCCGCGTATTCTGCCCCTTATGCTCCCCCACCACCTCATGGACAGCAAGCCGATGCACACGCTGTTTCTTTGGGAAGTAGAAAGAAGACATTCGAACCACCACCTAGGTAGGCGGGTTCATATTTTTCCCACCCCTCTCCGCAGGTGGATTCGACTCCATCATCTCAGGAGCCACCTACGGTAGATAAGGAGGGTAAGAGGCCATTTAACCCTGAGATTCCCATCCCTTTTCCTGAGGCTCTGACACGAAATGCAGTACGGAAAAAGGACATGCGGATTTTTGAGGACCTGAAATTGATGTTTAAGGAAGTACATATTCAGGTCCCCCTCCTCGAGGCTATCAATCACATTCCCGCTGTCGCTAGGTTCTTCAAGGACTATTGTACCCTGAAGTGACAGTCGAGAATTGGACGACGACAGTACTGTCGAAAGAAGCTAGCTCCGTGATTGTAGCTGACCTACTACCGAAGAAGAAAGACCCTGGTACCCCACTCATATCCTGCTTCTTGCAGGATTCTCCATTTGATCGAGCCCTTCTAGATTTGGGTTCGTCCATCAATTTAACTCCCACCATCGTATTTGATCGATTTCGATTTGGGGAGTTGAAACCCACCTTGGTTACGATTCAGCTGGCTGATAGATCAGTCAAAACACTGAGTGGGGTGGTTGAGAATGTGATCGTGAAAGTCTGTGGGTTCTTCTTTCCCGCAGATTTTTTCATTCTCGATATGGAAGTTCCTCCTAATCTCTGAGATGCACCAATTATTTAGGGTCGCCCATTTCTGGCGACAGCCTGAGCAAACATCGATTGTGCATCCGAGTGTATGGAGATTGCCCTAGGCAATGAGCGACTTCGTCTAGACATATTCAGGGCAGCAAAGAACTTCGACTGTGATCGAATAGAGGAGGATCCTGAAGATGAAGATTTGGCTTACTGTGGTAACAATGGCCTCCTTTGTGACGACCCAATGCCTCATTTGTCTACACTGTCAGGGTTCTTGGACCTCGATCCACACCAGACTAAAACCACTGCATTACACATATCTCTCCGAGGATCTGACTGCTTAGGGTGTGCTTTTGACCACAGCACCCCTAAATCCAGCTATCCTGATCCATATATTACTGAATCGCCCTTGTTATTGCAGAAAGATGTGACTACAGCTAAAGGGTTTCCCGTTAACATAGTCGCAATAGATTTTACAGGTAGCGAATCAGCGAGAATTCACATGCACATGGATTAGCAGATTCCCACCTTCGATTCTGCTCCTCCCACTCTCATATCTGATTCCGACCCACCAGTGATAGAATTGAAGCCCTTACCTGACTCACTCAAGTACGTGTTCTTGGGCGAAAATGAGACATATCCAGTCATTATCAATGCCCACTTAACCCAAGAATAGGAGCATCAATTGATTTCTACGCTTCAAGACCATAGGGCTGCTATCGGTTGGAGTATTACTGATCTCTGTAGTATTCGCCCCTCGTATTGCACTCATCACATTTACACAGATGAGGGGGTGAAACCTTCGAGATAACCTCAAAGATGGCTTAACCTGAATATGCTAGAGGTTGTTAAGAAGGAGATCATCAAATGGCTGGATGAAGGCATTGTATATCCAATCTCAAACAGCCAGTGGGTGAGTCCGATTCAGATAGTGCCCAAGAAAGCAGGACTCACCATCATGAAAAATGATAAGGGTGAATCCATCTCGACCTGCACTGCGACATCTTGGTGGGTCTACATTGACTACAGGAAACTGAACACGGCTACCCAGAAGGATCACTTTCCTTTGCCGTTCATTGACCAGATCTTGGAATGGTTAGTCGGATGCAGTTTCTTCTATTTTCTTGATGGATACTCTAGGTATAATCAGGTAGCGATTAGCTTGGAAGATAAAGACAAGACCACATTCCATTGCCCCTTTGGAACATTCGTCTTCAAGCGGATGCCCTTTGGCCTCTGCAACTCACCAGCGACATTTCAGCGTTGTATGATGGACATCTTCTCTAACATGATCGGGGACTATGTAGAGGTATTCAAGGATGACTTCTCCATTTTCGGAGATGATTTGCATCTTGTCTTGATAACCTCACCAAGATCCTGAAATGGTGTATTGAGGTAAACCTAGTACTATCCTGGGAGAAAGGCCATTTCATGGTGAGGGATGGCATAGTACTAGGGCACAGGATCTCTAAAAATGGACTCGAGGTCGATCGGGCTAAATCAGAGATTATCTCCTACTTACCGCCACCTAGCTCGGTCAAGCAGATTCGATCATTCTTGGGTCACATCAACTTCTATTGGAGATTTATATGCGATTTCTCTAAAATTGCATGGCCTTTGATGAATCTCCAGGTTACCGATTGATAGCGATTTCACGCGGTTTGTTAAAATACGTCGTTGTAACGCGTAAAATCGATCAACTCTTAAATTTATATTCCTAGATAGGGGAGTATCTAGGGTCGTCCAAGGAGGCCAAATGTTTGCAATAGTGATTCTCTTGCTTGGAATACAATCTCAACTTTCTTTTTGGTATTTTTCAATATATCATTTTTTTGTTTTTTAAACTAAGGCAACATGAGAACTTATGGAGGAAAGGTGTTTACACTTCAAATTCAATAAACTACTTCTAAAGTGGCAAGTAGAGCCTCTCCCTAAGCTCACTCTAGGCAAGTGGAGGCCTAGAATAATTAGGGAGAGGGAGTGAAGAATGCTGAAAATAAGCAAATAGAAATGCAAACAAGAAATGCAAAGAAGGCAACTAGATAATTGAAAAAGTGTTTAACAAAAATGCCTAGTAGAGGAAAGCTTGTACTACTAGAAAAATGCAAATAAGAAAGGAAAACACAAATCCTCTAGATAGATGGTGAAGAAGAGGGCTTCTTGCTCCAAGGTTGGTGGCTCCCAATCTTGAAAAGAGTCCTTCAACTCCTTCCTTGCAGTACTCCGCCAAGGTGATGTCCTTCAAGGCAAGCCCTAGGGGGGCGTGCCCTAAGTTCTCTCCAAGGGTGGACGTCCACCCTAAGTCCTTCTCCTTTGCCTGGTCGTCCTCCTTGAAGTGGAAGAGTCCTCCTCCTTGGTGTGGCTCAAGTTGAAGAGAGTGGGGAGAAGAAGGCACCAAAAGGGCTGGTGGTGTGCCCCTTTAATCTCCTTCTCTACTCCTTCTCCTTGGGCGTAGGTATAGGTGGATGTAGGTAGAAAATACACTAAGGGAGGATGCTCCAAAATGGTGGTAGGTGGTGGCTTTTTATAGAATAGGATGGGGGGTTCAGGTGCCCCTTGAAATGGAGGGCTAGGATGGAAGGATGAGGGTGGTTGGTGATCCTATGGCTAGGGTGAGTTGGCGCCAACCCAAGGGGTGTTAAAGGGGGTGGTTATGGTGGTGTTGGTGTCTTTTGGTGGTGGAGAGACACCACCATGTTGGTGCCAACATGGGGTCTTCTAGAAGGGGGGTTAGGTGGATGGTGGAGATGGGTTCAAGGGAGATTGTGTGGTGGAGATGAGGGGAGATTTTGGAGGGAAAAGTGGCACCATTAAGGGGTGGTTATGGGTAGTTTTTGGTGCCACTTTTAGGTGTCTTTTGGAGGTGGTGGGTAGGTTAGGTTGGTGCCAAGTAGGTTAGCTTATGTGGAGCTTAGGTGGAGCTAGTTGGGTGGAGTTGGTAGGTGGGTTTTTGGGGTGGTATAAGCCAAGGAAGTTGGAGCATAGCTAAGCTAAGCTAAGCTAAGCTAAGCTAAGCTAGCTTAGCTAATGGAGGAGTAGAGGAGAAGGTGTTGGAGCTAGGGTTTGGAGGAGGGAGCTGAGGAGAAGAAGTCTGGAGCTGGAGCTGGAGCTGGCTGCTGTTGAAGAGGCTGGCATGGGGCTACTCTAGCTGGCTTAGCTTGCTAGTTCTTTGCTAGTTGCTAAGCCAAGATAAAGTGAGCTAGCTTCTACCAAAATGAGCTAAGGTGAGCTGGGTCTGGTGCTCCCGGGGAGAATCAAGCTGGTTGAGGCAGCTAAGGTAGCTTAGCTCAACTGAGTTGAGCTAAGCTGAGTCCCTGTGAGCTGGACTTGAGCTTCCTGAGCTGGGATGAATTCTTCTTCAGCTGGTTGGAGCTGAGTGGAGCTGGATGTAGCTGGATCTGAGCTGGGGTGAACTCCTGTCAACTCAGCTGAGCTAGCTAGAGCTCCCTGTGAACTAGTGGGAGCTGAGGTGAGCTAGACTCAGCTAAGTTGAGCTGGATCTGAGCTGACTTGAGCTAGGGTGAGCTACGGTGAACTCTCGTGAGCTGCCATCCAGCTGAGATTAGCTGAATGGAGCTGGGATGAGCTAACCCTAGTTCAAGTAAGCTAGGTTCCAGCTGCGGTGAGCTAGATCAAGCTGAGGTGAGCTGGATCAAGCTGAGGTGAGCTGGATTAGGCTGAGTTCCAGCTAGTCTGGGCTTCTCCTTCACCAATTACCTTCTTGAGTGCTAGGGTTTTAGGGATCTGTGCATCTGTACATCCCTAACACTCACAAAAACTCATTAAAATGACAATAAAAAATGCAATGCATGCCTATCCTAATTTATGCCTAAATGAAGCCGAAAAACCCGTTTGCAGAGTAAAATCCTAAGAGCTAGGTTAGTTTTAAAGCATAAAAATGATGATAAACTGGCGTTTATCACACCCCCATGCTTATCTTTTGCTAGTCTCTTAGCAAAACATTAATTTTTTTGGAAAACGGAATTTTTGGGAAATCTAATTTTTTTTTGACTTTTGAGGAGAAAAAGAGATTAAGGGACCTTGGTAGATTAAAACACAGGAGATACGGGATTTGTTGAAGATAAACATCAGGATTTGTTTTTGGATCCAACCATTAGATAGAACGGGATCAATATATCCTCAGAAAATTCACAAATTAACCCCTTGTTAATTCAGATGACTTGAAATGTTTGTTTTTAGGATTTTTCTGGCTCGTGAATCTGATTCGCAACTTGCAAATTCCTTTAAAACCTTGTGTCTGTGCTTGTGAAAAGCCAACCTTTATAAGGACGTGTTATTATTATTATTATTATTTTTATTTTTTTTTCTCTCCCCCATGCTTATTTTTAGCTTAGTCTTACAACAGATGTGTCGGTATCATCATTCCCGTTACCATTCCTCGAGGGGGCTTTGGCGCCAGTACTTCGGGATAGCACTGTCCATGACACCACCCAGGAGCTCACAACCCCAAAACACGATGCGGTGAAAAGGGGCGCTCCAAGCAAACTCAAGCTCTTGCTCCGACGCTATAGGTAGAGCACCGTCCAAGACACTTGAGCTGCTGAAATGCGCTTTAATGCTCTGTCTAAAGATATGAAATATAGATATAGAGCAGCACCGAGGCGGTAACATGTTGACATCGTGTCCTCAAAGAAGGTTTTTTTCCTTCTTCTCGACGGTGGGAACTCAAACCAATGATCTGCTTCCGACTTTTACTAAATCCAAACAAGGGAGTTTTTTCAAATTTTTAGTTATTTTTAAGTGTTGGCTTGTGTGTGAAAATTGACACAAGAAGTTTCTCAAGAACCACAGGTTTTTGAATCAAAAACTAAGTCAAATACTTTCCATATTACAAAATAGGATCAAGTCACCTGAACTATCATGAGTTCAGGTGGAATTTTAGAGAAGGATATCTGATCTAGTCTAAAATAGGCCCTGGAATTCTAATGATCAGATCCATATCCTCATCCTTAGTTTGTTAAAGATTAAATCCCATTGTACCAGAAGTGAATTTTTCGACCGTAGTCCCGATTTCAAAATTTTTCCTCAAAAAGTTTTCAATATATATATATATATTTGTTTTTGGGTATGTAAGCAGGAAATAAATTAAAGAAAATTGCATGTTTTTAGGTTTTAAACATCCTAAATCGATCGTAAAAATTTAAAAACACCCCCCCATGCTTAAGATATGCCATGTCCTCATGCATTAGGAGGGAAAAGGAATCACCTTAGTGAAGAACGGTCAGGTTTAGGATGAATAAAACCTGGAAAAAGAAGAAAAAAGGAAAGCAAGAAAAAGAATGATGGGTTACCTCCCATCCAGTGCTATCTTTTACGCCATTCAGCCGGGCGTGAAGGTATGCACAGAAGACGGAAAATCATGTAAATAATTGGACACTTGGATGCCCGCAAAAAAATTGTCTTCGTCTAGATCCCTAGAAAATTGATTAGAAATAATATTGGGATCAAAGTGAGATGGAAATTGATAAGTGTGGCCCGAGTCTGGCCATGGTTTTAATTCAGGTTGGGTGCCAAACTCGGGCGGGGTTGGTGGCAGGTCCGTAAGAAAGGGGTCGGGGAAGGAATGGTGAGTTAGTGTGGAAAAATTAGGTGCGTGAATAGTGGGTGGGTTAGGGGGGGTATCAGGAACAAATTTGGAGTCAAGACAAGTTTCCGGATCACAGATCTCGCCGACCACTGAGTCTGAATCAGAGTCCTCAAAAAAACTGTGGTCGGTAAGGGTATCTATTAACATTGTCTCCTCCACCATATTAGAAATTTCAATACCTGAGTCCTCAAAGAAGTTATCATCATGGAATCTCCTGGAGGATTTAAAAATATCTAAGGTGATAGTTTGGCCTGCATAGTTGATATCCATTTTGCCTGTGTGGCAATTGATATTTGCCTTTGCAATAGCCAAAAAGGGGCGTCCAAGGATTATCAGGGAGTCCAGTAATGATTCGGGTGCCTCAATGTCAAGAACCAGAAAGTCTGCAGGGAAGACACAATTCTGGACCTTGACTAATACATCCTCGACAATCCCACGAGGTTTGATTGTAGATCGGTTGGCTAATTGCAGGGTAACCTCGACGGGTTTTAATTCACCGATCTGAAATTCTTCGAATAAACTTGTGGGAATAATATTTACAGAGGCACCAAGATCAAGGAGGGCGCGATTAAATGTAGTGTCATCAATAATTACAGAAATTAAAGGCGCCCCCGGATCTTTCATCTTAGGAGGCAGCTTACTCTGTATGACAGAGCTTACTGTCTCCGAAAGATGCACCTGTCCTAGATTTTTGGCCTGCCTTTTAGGAGTACAAATTTCCTTCAAAAATTTAGCATAGGCAGGTATATATTTGATAGCATCTAGGAGAGGGATATTGATATGAACTTGCCCAAATAGCTCCATGAGTTCTTCTGTAGTGGGCTCAGATTTCTTTCTTTTGTTGGTGGTAGGGTAGAGAGCTTGTGGGAAAGGGATAGGAATCTTGTCTTGAGATTTTTGTTGTTCTTTTTCTTCCTGATGGGGAGGTGGGGAGTCAACTTGCACATGTATCTTACCAGGTTCGTGCGAAGGCTCGGGGTCAATGGTGGTTTTCCCACTCCTCAAGGTAATTGCATGTGCAGTCGGATTATTATTTGGAGGAGGTGGGGGGGCCTGTGATTGCAGGAACCTGGGCGGCTGCTGAGGTGGATTAGGAGGAGGCTGATTTGGATAATGTGGATTTCTGCCCATATAATGGTTCCCTTGGTGATTGGGATTGGGTATGGGTTGGGACGGAAGATGTCCTACAGGTCTTTGCGTGGGAGCAACCCCAATCTGATTGTTCAGATTTGTGATGTTGCGGGTTACTTCCGTCATTTTTGTTTGCATATCCTGCAGGGTCCGTAGCATCTGGGCATTGATATCTTGTTGGGATGGCCCAGGATGGAAATTTGGATTCGACCCATACCAATTAAAATGATATGGTTGGGAGGAAACTTGATTATTCCAGGAGTAGTTCGGGTAATTTTTCCAATTGGAAGAATTTTTAAAGGGCTCCTGGATGGCAGAAATATTTTGGGTGGGGTTAAGATCTGGATAAATGAAATTCCCCAGTGAATCATGGGCAACCTCAGAATAATCAGCAGGAGTGGTGTTGAGATTGTGCAAATTTTCTCTTCGTGGAAAGTTAGGTTGGGTTAGATGTGGTCGTGGAGCTTGAATTGATGTGGCGAGTCTTTCCTCAATTTTCTTCTGATTAATATGCATCTGGTCGAGTTTCTGAGCAATCATTTGAAGATCGTCTTGGGCGACTGGGATAGATTGAGCGCCTATTTCATGAACAC
The DNA here is from genome assembly GCA_037157565.1 of Thalassia testudinum. Classification (NCBI taxonomy): domain Eukaryota; kingdom Viridiplantae; phylum Streptophyta; class Magnoliopsida; order Alismatales; family Hydrocharitaceae; genus Thalassia; species Thalassia testudinum. The sequence goes on along the minus strand of JAZHRO010000056.1, from coordinate 83,772,659 downwards.
CAAACTGCGGGTTGTGGGTTCTGCAAAATGTGTTCATGGAAGCTTGGTTAAATGAGTTTTCACTCATTTCTTCAAATAGATCATAAGAACTTTCAGCATCTTTATTTAAGAAGTTGCCGCCACACGAGGCGTCGACAAATTGTCGGATTTGATCTTCTAATCCATGATAGAAGATTTGCACGAGCTGCCACAAAGGAATCTCGTGGTGCGGGCAACTTCTTAAAAGGTCCTGAAATCTTTCCCAAGAATCATGGAAAGTTTCGCCAGATTTTTGGTGAAAGGTCGTAATAGATCTTCGTAAGGAATTGGTACGACCTATGGGAAAGAATTTCTTGAGGAAGGCACTCTTGAGTTGAGGCCATGTTGTAATGGGTCGGCCAATGGTCCTGAACCAATAAGCGGCCTTATCTTTAAGAGATAATGGAAAAAGCCGCATCAGCCATATGTCTTCTTGCACATTTCGGGAACGGGTTGTCTGTGCAAGAAGAGTTAGTTCTTCAAGGTGGCTGAAAGGGTCTTCCCTAGGAAGGCCATGAAAGTGTTTAATCAGGTTCAGGACGGCTGGCTTGATCTCAAAGTCCCCCTCCGGTATGACCACCCCTGGTCGTTCCTCATAATAAGACGGATCATAGAAATCTTTTAGAGGAACAACAGGCTGCTGACGGGGTGGTGGGTTTGGCCTTGGATTGGCTAGGTTTTGGATGTTCCTAGTCAATGTTTGTTGATTGGAATTTAATTTATTAATCTGATCGGCCATCAATTTTAAAAGATCAGGTAGGGGGTCTTGATGCTGTGTGTGGGGCAACTCAAGATTGGGGAGCTCCAAGTGTGGGAAGTTACTGGTGGTTGGGTTTTGGGTGGAAGGGTTAGAATTAGGGTTAGTGGTGGGGTTAGAGGTGGACGTGGAAGGGTCAGTGGACTTATTTTGTTGTGTTTCCATTTTTTCAGGAGAAGAAGACAGAAAAAGTGGTCTTTTTGCGTGGGGGGCGAAATCAAATGGTCCTTCCAAGTGCGGATTTTGAGACCGTCGCCCGTGCATAAAATGGAAGAACGGGAGGGGAGGAGAAGAGAAAGAGATGAGAGAAAGTGTGCAATTCAAACAAATAAAACTAGACCTAACTTAAATGTGACTCCCTAATAATAACCTAAGACTTGGTCTATATAGGAAATAAGTAGTCAATAGTGAATACCCGTTCTATCAACAAATCTGGCCAAGTTGCTTAAGGGGAGGTTTGGGCCCAAACGTTTCCCAGGGAAAACCCCAGGTGCTTGTACAAACCCGCGCCTGGTCGTTTGACACGGCCCCTCAGCCTGAACACCAGATATAGATGATAGAATTGGTATCAACTAAAGAAAACTTAAGACCTAAATAGCAAGCCTGAGTTGATAAGGCCTTAGGGGTCAAGTTGCTACAAATTTTAATTAGGTCTAGGATTCTATAGTGCACACGGAATGTGGAGGGCGTTTATTGGGTTGTTGCCCTGTTATTTGATTTTTTTGTGTGTGTGCAGGAATTGGAGAGTGGCTCCAATGAAAATCAAGTTGTCACACAATTTTTTTATATTTTTGTCTTTTAGGATGTGATTTAATTAAATGAATTTTAGGGTTTTTCTCTTTAAGTTTTCAAACAAGTTTGAAAGTTCACAATCAAAGGAAAGACAAGTTGTATGTGTGATTGTATATTTCCTTTTAATTGAGTCTCTAAAGAGAAAGAAGAAACCCTAAACCAATTATCCCTGAGACAGAAATTTAACTACCAATGAATTATTTTTAGCTTTCAGAATTAAGTAGTGGTCCAAACAAGTCAAACAACACCACTTCTTTGAAGAAAATCAAACAAGGATTCCAGAAAAGATTTTTGTAAGATTTTAGGAATTTGTTTGATAATAGTTTTGAATTTTTAATTATACTGGTGTCAAAGTCCAGAAATAATACCCGTGGGTATTATAGACTTTTCAGTATTACCACCGACCTCAGAAAATTTTTATGATTTTATATGATATGTAAAATTTCACAGGGATTCCAACAAGATAAATTTCAGAAAAATTGGATGAGTATAAAAATTCTGAAAATTCGCGGACAGTAGCAAAACAGGAAGATTAGAGGGTGTGACCCCTCTGTAATCCACGAATTTTTAAAAATTAAATACAAATCCAATTGATCTGAAATTTGGAACAGATGTTCCAAACTTAATTGGGAATCACTCTATGAAATTTTATGATTTTAGGAGGCCTGTGGTGTTAGGAATCGATTTTTCAAGTCTGGACAAAAATCCAGATCCGAAAAACAGAACACCAATACTTGCAATGGAATGGTGCTAAAGAAGCATACAAGCAAACAATGATTTTAAAATGCACCACTCCACTTAATTTAAGTGTTTAGGGTCCTGAAAGCCAAGTTTAATATATTTTTGGTAGTTTTAATTAATTATGTGACTAGAAAGAGGAACCAACCTGAATTTTCGCGGGAAGAAAAGGATCTTTAAGCTCGCGCTTCCAGATTCCCGCTTTCCCGCTGTAGTTCCTGCACACACAAAAGAAAGAAAGAGAAGGGGATGAGATCCACTTCAAGCAAGAGAAAATGAGTTAATGCAAAGCCATGCCTCCCCGGCAACGGCGCCAAAAAGTGATAGCGATTTCACGCGGTTTGTTAAAATACGTCGTTGTAACGCGTAAAATCGATCAACTCTTAAATTTATATTTCTAGATAGGGGAGTATCTAGGGTCGTCCAAGGAGGCCAAATGTTTGCAATAGTGATTCTCTTGCTTGGAATACAATCTCAACTTTCTTTTTGGTATTTTTCAATATATCATTTTTTTGTTTTTTAAACTAAGGCAACATGAGAACTTATGGAGGAAAGGTGTTTACACTTCAGATTCAATAAACTACTTCTAAAGTGGCAAGTAGAGCCTCTCCCTAAGCTCACTCTAGGCAAGTGGAGGCCTAGAATAATTAGGGAGAGGGAGTGAAGAATGCTGAAAATAAGCAAATAGAAATGCAAACAAGAAATGCAAAGAAGGCAACTAGATAATTGAAAAAGTGTTTAACAAAAATGCCTAGTAGAGGAAAGCTTGTACTACTAGAAAAATGCAAATAAGAAAGGAAAACACAAATCCTCTAGATAGATGGTGAAGAAGAGGGCTTCTTGCTCCAAGGTTGGTGGCTCCCAATCTTGAAAAGAGTCCTTCAACTCCTTCCTTGCAGTACTCCGCCAAGGTGATGTCCTTCAAGGCAAGCCCTAGGGGGGCGTGCCCTAAGTTCTCTCCAAGGGTGGACGTCCACCCTAAGTCCTTCTCCTTTGCCTGGTCGTCCTCCTTGAAGTGGAAGAGTCCTCCTCCTTGGTGTGGCTCAAGTTGAAGAGAGTGGGGAGAAGAAGGCACCAAAAGGGCTGGTGGTGTGCCCCTTTAATCTCCTTCTCTACTCCTTCTCCTTGGGCGTAGGTATAGGTGGATGTAGGTAGAAAATACACTAAGGGAGGATGCTCCAAAATGGTGGTAGGTGGTGGCTTTTTATAGAATAGGATGGGGGGTTAAGGTGCCCCTTGAAATGGAGGGCTAGGATGGAAGGATGAGGGTGGTTGGTGATCCTATGGCTAGGGTGAGTTGGCGCCAACCCAAGGGGTGTTAAAGGGGGTGGTTATGGTGGTGTTGGTGTCTTTTGGTGGTGGAGAGACACCACCATGTTGGCGCCAACATGGGGTCTTCTAGAAGGGGGGTTAGGTGGATGGTGGAGATGGGTTCAAGGGAGATTGTGTGGTGGAGATGAGGGGAGATTTTGGAGGGAAAAGTGGCGCCATTAAGGGGTGGTTATGGGTAGTTTTTGGCGCCACTTTTAGGTGTCTTTTGGAGGTGGTGGGTAGGTTAGGTTGGTGCCAAGTAGGTTAGCTTATGTGGAGCTTAGGTGGAGCTAGTTGGGTGGAGTTGGTAGGTGGGTTTTTGGGGTGGTATAAGCCAAGGAAGTTGGAGCATAGCTAAGCTAAGCTAAGCTAAGCTAAGCTAAGCTAGCTTAGCTAATGGAGGAGTAGAGGAGAAGGTGTTGAAGCTAGGGTTTGGAGGAGGGAGCTGAGGAGAAGAAGTCTGGAGCTGGAGCTGGAGCTGGCTGCTGCTGAAGAGGCTGGCATGGGGCTACTCTAGCTGGCTTAGCTTGCTAGTTCTTTGCTAGTTGCTAAGCCAAGCTAAAGTGAGCTAGCTTCTACCAAAATGAGCTAAGGTGAGCTGGGTCTGGTGCTCCCAGGGAGAATCAAGCTGGTTGAGGCAGCTAAGGTAGCTTAGCTCAACTGAGTTGAGCTAAGCTGAGTCCCTGTGAGCTGGACTTGAGCTTCCTGAGCTGGGATGAATTCTTCTTCAGCTGGTTGGAGCTGAGTGGAGCTGGATGTAGCTGGATCTGAGCTGGGGTGAACTCCTGTCAACTCAGCTGAGCTAGCTAGAGCTCCCTGTGAACTAGTGGGAGCTGAGGTGAGCTAGACTCAGCTAAGTTGAGCTGGATCTGAGCTGACTTGAGCTAGGGTGAGCTACGGTGAACTCTCGTGAGCTGCCATCCAGCTGAGATTAGCTGAATGGAGCTGGGATGAGCTAACCCTAGTTCAAGTAAGCTAGGTTCCAGCTGCGGTGAGCTAGATCAAGCTGAGGTGAGCTGGATCAAGCTGAGGTGAGCTGGATTAGGCTGAGTTCCAGCTAGTCTGGGCTTCTCCTTCACCAATTGCCTTCTTGAGTGCTAGGGTTTTAGGGATCTGTGCATCTGTACATCCCTAACACTCACAAAAACTCATTAAAATGACAATAAAAAATGCAATGCATGCCTATCCTAATTTATGCCTAAATGAAGCCCAAAAACCCGTTTGCAGAGTAAAATCCTAAGAGCTAGGTTAGTTTTAAAGCATAAAAATGATGATAAACTGGCGTTTATCACCGATGTCCCATTTGAATTTGATACCTCGTGTCTCAGCTCCTTCGAGACTTTACGAAGTGTTGTTTCTGACTGCCCGATTCTCCAACCACCCAACTGGTCACTTGATTTCGAAATGATATGCGACACTTCTGATTTTGCCGTCGGTGTTGTTTTAGGTCAACGTCGGGAGAAAGAACCCTTTGTCATATACTATGCTAGCAAGACGCTGAATGTGGCTTAGCGCAATTACACTGTCATCGAAAAAGAACTGCTAGCAGTAGTATTCGGGTTGGAGAAATTTAGATCATATTTATTAGGGTCCAAGGTCATCATCTTCACTGACCACTCCACCCTCCGGCACTTGTTGGCAAAGAAGGATGCCAAACCACAGCTCATTAGATGGATCCTTCTATTGTAGGAATTTGATATCGAAATTCACGACAAAGCCGAAAAACAAAATGTTGTGGTAGATCACCTATCTAGATTGGACCCAGACCACATTCCTTATTCCTTGCTTATCCATGAACAATTTCTACATGAATCTCTTTTGGCAATTCATTCTGTCGAGTTCCCCTAGTATGCGGATTTCGCGAACTACCTCGCCGTAGGAAAAATTCCTGCGAACCTATCCAAGGACCAAAAACTCAAATTCATTACAGAGGCCGAATACTACCTCTGGGATGACCCACTGCTCTTCCACATTGGAGCGGATCAGATTATTCGTAGATGCATCCCAGACTTTGAGATCCCCAGTGTGTTATCTTTCTACCACAACGATGCGTGTGGTGGCCATTTCTCAGGACGAAAAACCACTGCAAAAATTTTGCAGTCGAGATTTTTCTGTCCAACCATCTTCAGAGATACACACGATTACGCTCAACAATGCAAACGATGTCAGTCGGTTGGCTCTATGACCAGGAGAGACATGATGCCACTCCAACCCATCATGGTCGTAGAAGTGTTCGACGTCTGGCGTATCGATTTTATTGGCCTTTTTCTGAACTCGCAAGGCTTCGAGTACATATTGCTAGCCATTGATTATGTCTCAAACTGGGTCGAGGCCATCCTGGCGAGACGGACTGACCACAAGACCATTATTTCTTTCGTATGGCAAAATATTTTTGCGAGATTTGGAATACCCCATGCTCTAATTAGCGACGGGGGAAGCCACTTCATCCATGCCCATTTCATGTCGTTATTAAAGAAATACGGGGTACATCACCGCATAGCCACCCCGTATCACCCGCAGACCAATGGGTAGGCTGAAGTGTCTAACCGTCAAATCAAGTTGATTCTCCAGAAGATGGTTAGACCAGACAGGAAGGACTGGTCCAACAAATTAATCCATGCACTCTGGGCATATCGGACCACATACAAGGCCCCACTCGGAATGTCACCATATCGCATGGTATATGGCAAGGCCTATCACCTTCCTGTAGAGCTGGAACATCGCACCTTTTAGGCGATGCGAAAATGTAACCTTGACCTCGATGCAGGAGGTCGAGAATGGAAACTCCAACTCAGCGAATTAGAAGAGATTCGGCGGGAGTCCCATGAGAATGCATTAATATACAAGGACAAGACCAAGGCCTTTCTTGACCACCACATCCAGAGGAAAGTATTCATGCCCAACTAGTGAGTCTGGTTGTTCGATTCATGGTTGAAACTGTGCACAAGGAAGCTCAAGTCCAAGTGGACTGGCCCGTATGTTGTGATGTAGCCATATCCTAATGGGGCAGTCCAAATCAAGGACCTAAAATTTGGGCATATATTCACGGTAAATGGCCAGCGTCTTAAGCCATTTTTGGCCTAGGAACCTCCTCCACCTAACGAGACTATTCATCTTAGTGAGGACGTGTGATTCAGTGTTCGCCCAACTGGAGGCATTAAACTTAGCACGTATAAATACCATTCACTCCACATTCCACCATCATTTTTATATAGCCATTTTTATATATAGCATATTTTTGTTTTACCATATGTCCCTTTTGTATATTGCATGTTAATAGGTTGGCCGGGGCTAAATATAATTTCCGGAGCAATTACAAGTGATTTCTACCCACTCTCCCCCTGTAGTATTTATTTTCTTTTACATTCATGCATGAGGACATGCAAGAACTTTGGCATGGGGGGGTAGATACAAAAAAACTAAAAAAAAAAAATTTTATGCCAACACTTAGGAAAACCTCATAGCTGCATGTAAAATGTAGTTTAGGGCATTAAATAAAAGAACAACCGACTCCACCTCCAATGCTCGCATTGGAGCTAGAAATCGTTCACAACAACCACTTCCGACTCACCTGCCCACCTTTTGTTCTAAATTTAGGGTCAAGCTGATTGTAACCCCATAGGAGAAATTCAAGAAGTACAGATTATATGAGGTTACATGTTTATAGCATATATACATATTGCATTCATGAATAAGATTATTTTATTAAGAGAATGCATTAGGGATTTTATCCTCTAGTTGATTCCTGTAATCTGGAATCTAGTACAAATTTTCACACACACGTAGAATTTGCAATGGATTCACGATGAAGGCTGATAAGTGTCTTCAGTCTATCGAGAAGAAGCAGTGCTTCTTTTCCTGAACCCTTAGACAGTGTTTCGGGAGTCAGGCAGATTTTCTTCTGAAAATCCACCAAATAGTGTGAGATGAGAGTAGAGTGTACTGGTGCTCTAAGATTAGTGCGAGGAATCTGGAATCCTAGATAATTAGGTTATGATACTCTGAGATTAGACATAGTTTTACTCTCGGTTCCCGCATATACATTTTTGTGCGAAATTTTGAGAGCCATCGAATAAGGCAAATACGCGGAGAGCGAGTTTTCATAAAACTAGGGCTAAGGTGGATGGTTATGACCATTCTTTACAGAATCCTCAGCTGAAGGAGGATATTGATATCAAGGTCAGAAATACACCGTCCTATTTGTCTCTCCTGGTGCTATGACCAGGCACTTCCACCAAATAAGCCACCCAATGTCTCTTGAGTACCGCCAATCCCTAATAATGCCTCCTCAATAAAGTTCATGGATGTATGCTAGTTGTGTTATGCTGAAAAAGAAAAAAAAAAGGAAAAGGAAAAAGGAAAAAAAAAAAAAAAAAAGATGATGAAAAAAAAGGAGAAAAATTGAAAAAAAAAATTAGAAAAAGAAGAAAAAGCAAAGAAAAGGATGAATATTTAGTGTTTATTGCATCGAGGCAATACCACCAAATAAAACTGAGATTCACCAAATATGGCCCTAACCTATCCTTCTTGTGTTTCTGACAGCCAAAATATTGGCTGAGGAATTCCGACTTAGTGTTAGGGTTATGAGAACTCAATTAAAGTGTTAATGCCTAGTGAGACCACCAAATACAAGTCATATATGTGAATCTGGTAAAGTTGTGAGCTCTAAGAAATAAAAGAAAAAGAAACAAGAAAAGAGTAAGAGAGAATGAATACAAAGGAATCAAAGAGAGCATAGTTTTTCTCGTCTTTCTCTGAGTTGAGTCACTTAGTGATCTGGGAATCTAGATTCTGTAGTACTAGTCTCTATGTAGCACCAAGTGAGAGTGAGCCACCAAATATATAATCCTTTCCCTCAGAGATTCTCTACCTAAGCCTAAAGCCGGGGTGGATTTCATATAATATTTTGAATACCCCGAGGGAAGAAGTCTGCCTATCAAGCTAGAATTTTTACTAGGGGTCAAGTACAGGCTTTAGAGGTGAATCAGTTTCTCACTCGAATCCGTTGCAAAAGCTACATAGCTGCACTTTCATAATTGTCTGGATTTCTAGGGCATAGGATGAAAAACAAAAAGGCGAAAAATCTCTAGGCATACACTTGATAAAATAATCAGTCCCTTAGGGACCACTGCTGTAAATAATTTAGTCTTGCATTTGCTAGGGACCAGCAAGATTTAGGCATGGGGGTATGATTACGCAGCAATCATAGGTCTTAATTGACCTAGATTAAGCTAGGACTTAGCGTAAGTTAGGGTTATTCATGCATGCATATGCATTATCTGCATCTTTACTACTTTCCTTTAGCTATGCATAAATAATGTTATAATGTACTGATTAAGTGCATTATGTCGATTGCAGGCAATAAGTAGATCTGGAGCAAGATCTGGAGCAGGATCTGAAGCTGGATCTGGAATAACGGGAGTTGTTGCAGAGCTGGAGTAGATGGCTTAGTTTAGAAATAGGAACAATAACGTAAGGGGGTTAAAAGTTTGCTATTCTATTAAGTAGAAATAAAGCAGCAAAATGTGAAGAGCATTGGTCCATCCTAGCCCTAGGATATCCTAGAGACTTCCCCAAGCCTTGGCCACCCTTAGATTAGGTCACAACACCCTAGGAAGCCTTAAAACCCTAGTTCCAACCCTTATCTGGACGTCCATATAAGTTATAGGATGTCCAGGACCCTTAGCCATCTCCCGCACACCACAAACCCACTTCTTCAGTGTTATTGGGCATCTAGACACTTTGTCAGACATCCAATTTCTACAGAGTACCCAAACAGAACCTTGATTTCCCCTGACTCAAATTGGATGTCCAGAACTGAAGTCTGGACTTCTGATTTTTGAGTATAAGTCATCTGATCCTATTATTGGACTTCTAATACTGGTCTCCCGTCCCTGTTTTGAGATTCAAGTCGTGATCTTGGATCTCTAGCTCCCTAGACTTAATCCCAACCACATAGGAACCTAAATTAAGGTGTCCTAACCCTAGTACATCACCTTTAGACCTACCTAAGGACCTAATTAGGTCCTCACCGAACCCAATTGACTTAGATCAAAGTCAATTGCCTTCACCTAAGTCAATTGGACTCATTAAGTCCAATTGAGCTTTGATCTGAACCCACACAAGTCCAATTGACCTAAACCTAACCTAATTGAGTTATTTCACTCTCAATTAGGTTCACACTCATTCAATTAAACTTAGCTTAAGTTTAATTGCATTTTCACATTAGCAATTAGGGTTTGCAACCCTAAAATCAAGACCTACACCTACACAAACCCCTTAGGACCTATCCTAAGCCACCTAGCCACATAGAGCATGACCACACACACACACACACACACACACACCCATTCATGCACACACTTCTCTAGAGTTCTCTAGAACTCTCTTGAGATGGTGCCACCTCTTGGTTGCCAAATTTAGCAACCAAGAGGCATTCAAATTGAGATCCACAATTTTTGGATCTCAAAGACCACCTCCACCCCCATGTGGCCAGCCACTCTTGGATCTCTCTAGAGAGTTCCACACCTCTTTAGAGAGAAGCCATTGGGTCTATAAAAAGACCCCATGGGTGGCCATTTGCACCTATTCACATCCCTTGGCTTCATTGGCACCACTCACATCATTAGCTCCATACACACCCACCTTCACTTAGGTTAGCTACTCCACCTCCACGAGCTCACCACCATCGTGGAGGACATCATGCCAGGATGCTGGATCACTCCTCCCTCTCTCCTAAGGTCGGCCTAAGCTACATTGGCCGTCCCTCATTCTCCTCCCAACCACTCCAAGGCCATCAGGGACCACCCCTGAATGCCCTTTTATTGTTCTAGATTTAATTCATGCTCTTCACAATTTTATTGTTTTTATTTACTGCTTAGTAGAGTAGTCTTACTTCTCCCCCAATGATGCATGCGAAATCCCCCCATCGATTCTTATATGCAATCATTTTCTAGTAGCTAGGTTTAATTTTCAAACATATATGTACAAGCTTTCCTCTAGATTCATTGTGCAAACAACTCCCCAATGAATGAATGAAAATGCACTTATATATATATGTATATATATGTATATATATATATATCTTTATGTGCTTGAAATCACCACGAGCTTAATAATTATCGTATTTGCGTGATTTAAGTGCCTGCTCTTTAACTGTCTATCCATTACGCACTAGCATATTATTTCCCGAGGATATTGAAAATCTAATAATAGATGCTTTTTCCATAACTAGTCACCACCACACCAGAATTATGTGGACAGAAACTCTCATGTTCACCTTCGTAATTTATTTGATGCATGCACACGTAATTAGAGTTAATAATAGAAGTGGTGAAGTTTTAGCTAGGAGATTGGAAACTGGCGTGCGTCTTTAAACAAAGTAGAGCAGTAAAAAGATCGATTTTAAAAGTGAAAGCAGCGCCTCCTAGAGATGAACGATCGGGACTCAAGTCTCGTAATTTTTGTAAAATAGTATCTTTGTTTCATCATACTTTGTGACTAAACTATGACACTTTTTTCTATTAAAAACACGATTTACGACTCTTGAACAGTGTCCACACCATGAGGTGCCAAAATGGCAACTCGTGCAGATCTTCTACCACGGGTTGACTGAGGAAGTTAGAAATCACGTGGATGCTTCATGTGGAGGCAATTTCTTCAACAAAGATGTAGGTAGCGCTCATGATTTGTTTGAGGAGATGAGTGAAAATTTGATCAATCATGCCTCCATGGATACTTTTAACCGGTCCCAGCAGCCTAGATTGAATGTTAATGAAGTTCATGACTCGTTAATTTGATATGGAATTGATTTTTAATAAACTTGATAAGGTGGACTTGGTTATTAAGAGAATGGAGTGGATGGCTAGAAACTCAATGAACTCTCGATCCACTCAATCCCAGAATTCGGGATTCCATTCATCATGAGCTCCTTCTGGACGGGAGTTCGTGAATCAACTTGATGTGGCTCAACCTGTGAGCTAGCTTTATTCGAAACCCCACAGGTTCCAAACTGGGGCCTTTGATCCTAGTTTTTTAGATCCCTCCCTTTCTTTCTCTCCAATCTCACCCTACGAGGATGTCTATGCTGTATAGGAGAATGTTAGGTCCAACCCTTACTCCAATGCTTATAATTCAAGTTGGAGGAACCACCCTAACTTCTCCTAGAAAAACCCAAGGCAGCAGACGCAATTCCGACCCAGTAACTATGCTCCGTAATGACCAATGGGTCATGGTCATGTTTACACTCAGCTGCCCCCAAATCAGGTCAATTAGCCAGCATGGAATGGCCTTCAACCCGTAGGTCAGGCTAATTTGAACCAACAAATGGTAGAGATGCAAGGATCTATGCTCCAGCTCATGCAGCAAATGAAAACCTCGCTGGACAACTTGCAAACCGGGCTCATAGCTAATTCTCATCAACCCAGATCTCTACCATCTCAACGCATACCGAGCCTACGTAAAATCCAAAATCCGCGCAATCAAACCCACGGATATGGGAATCAAAGGGACCCACACGCACATGCTCAGGTAGTTGAGTGGGATCCTTCCTCTTCTTCTTTTGCAAATCAACGGTTCTTGGCTAATGAAGCCCCTCCAATCTTTCCTAACCCTCTCCAAGACCCAATTCAGTATGCATCTACTAATTCTGTTACCTTGAGGAGTGGTAAACAAACTCAGGATCCACAACCTCACTTTTCTAATTTACCGAATCCTGAAGAACCTGAGGAGAGAAAGGAGATCTCTAGAGAAGAAATCAAGGCTCAGGAACTTGATTCCGAATATCTGACTCATGTTCCTTTTCTTGAGGCCTTGATTAGATCAAGGAAGAAGTCTGTAGATAGTAACGAGGAGCTTCTGAATATTTTCAAGAATGTCGAGATCAATATCCTGCTCCTCGACGCTATCAAACATATAACGGCTTACGTGAAATTTTTAAAGGATTTATGTACACAGAAGTGTAAGTCGAGAGAATCTGTTGTAAGGAAGGTGGTACTCTCCGAGCAGGCTAATTCTGTTGCCCTGCACCACCTCCCTCTTAAAAAGAGAGATCCAGGTGCTCCTTTGATTTCTTGTGTCATTGGAGATTCTACCTTTAATAGAGCACTGCTGGATCTAGGTGCATCCATCAACCTAATTTTGACTTCTCTTTACGAGAAGTTCTGATTAGGTGAACTTCGGCTGATTTCAGTAACGCTGCAGTTAGCAGACCATTCAGTCACAAATCCGTGAGGTGTTATTGAAGATGTTAATGTTAAGGTTAAGGATTTCTATTTTTTTGTAGATTTCCTTGTCCTTGACATGGATGTACCAGAAAATCTGAGGAACACGCCCATCATTCTGGGGCATCCGTTCCTGGCTACCACCAAGGCCAACATTAACTGTGAAAGCGGTAGCATGGAAATCGCCTTTAGGGATCAAAGAATGAAATTGGATATTTTTAAGGCGATTAATAAATTCAAGGATTGTAGATTTATTGAGGAACTTGAGGACGATAATGTGAATATTGAGACTTGTATGATGGTTTCTACATTTGAAAGTTCCTCCTCTAATGATGATTTGGACCCACAACCCTCTATGGCAAACCTGCCATCTTCTGAAGAGGTTATTGATTTTGTTCACTCTCAACCTCTTCCTCTTTATGAGTCTTCATCAGCATCTTCCTTACCATCAATCATCAACTTGCCCCAGCTTGAATTGAAACCATTGCCTGAGAATCTAAAATATCAGCTTTTATAACCACATAAGATGCTCCCAGTGATTATCAGTGCTAAATTAACAAAGGAGCAGGAGAATAAACTAATTAAGGTCCTAAAGGAACACAAGGAGGCAATTGGTTGGACCATTCATGACCTTAGGGGGATCGAGTCATCTTATTGCAATCATAGAATTTTTTGGAAGATGGATCCCACCCCTTTCGCCAAATGCAGAGAAGATTAAATCCAAATATGCGAGAAGTGGTCAAGAAGGAGATTATCAAGTGGCTCGATGCATGAATCATTTATCCGATCTCTGATAGTCCTTGGGTAAGTCTCGTGTAGATTGTTCCCAAGAAAGCTAGGATTACTGTTGTGACTAATGAGAAAGGAGAATCTGTCACAACTCATTCAGCTTCCTCTTGGAGGGTCAGTATCGATTATTGGAAGTTGAACACAACCACGAAAAAGGATCATTTCCCTCTGCCTTTTATTGATCAAATCCTGGAAAGACTAGCCGAGCGGAAGTACTTCTGTTTCCTTGATGGCTACTCGAGATACAACCAAGTCCCTATCCATCCCGAGGATCAGGAGAAAACTACTTTCACTTGTCCCTATGGAACATTTGCTTTCTGTAGGATGCCATACGGCTTATGCAATGCACCTCTGACTTTTCAAAGGTGTATGCTGGCCATATTCTCTGACATGGTAGGAGAGTTTATGGAAGCCTTCATGGATGATTTCTCTATTTTTGGAGAATCGTTTGACTCTTGTCTAGCTAATCTTGAAATGATTCTTAAATGGTGCATCAAAACAAGACTGGTCCCTAGCTGGGAAAAGAGTCATTTCATGACACAAGAAGGCATCGTCCTGTGTCATGTAATCTCTGAATGGGGAATCAAAGTGGATAAAGCTAAGGTTGATGCTATCGCTAAACTTCCTCCTCCCACATCTGGAAAACAAGTTTGATCATTTCTTAGTCATTTGGGATTCTACAGGAGATTCATCAAGGACTTTTCGAAGGTTGCCCATCCTCTGAGTAATCTTCTCGCCAAAGAAACACCATTTGATTTCGACGAATCATGCAGTAAGGCATTTGATTTTCTTAAAATGGCAATCACTTGTGCTCTGATGTTGCAACCACTAGTTTGGATAACCCCTTTTGAGATCATGACCGACGCCTCTGATTACGTGGTCGAGGCTATTTTGGGTCAGAAAGTTGATAGGAAGCCCTCTGTCATCTACTACGCTAGTAAAACTCTGGATGAGGCCCAAAGGAATTACACTGTTACTAAGAAGGAATTACTAGCTGTAGTATTTGCTTTGCAGAAATTCAAGGCTTATCTCTTAGGGTTTCACGCCATCATATATACCGACCACTCGACGTTGAGACATCTCTTGGACAAAAAGGATGCCAAACCCCAACTTATTCATTGGATTCTTTTGCTTCAAGAATTTGATCTTGAAATCAAGGATAAATTTGGGGTATAGAATGTAGTGGCAGATCATTTGTCGAGACTTTTGAGCGATTCTTCTCATCTAGACATTCCAATTGCTAATACTTTTCCGAATGAGACCATCCTTACAGTTTCAGGTGTTAAAACCCCATGGTTTGCTGACATCGTCAACTATTTGGCCGTTGGTCAAATCCCCCAAGATTGGACCAAGCAACAATAGGATAGACTCAAATTTGAGGTGAAATATTACTTCTGGGAGGACCCTGAACTGTACCGCATCAGCTCTGATCAGATTATTCACCGACATGTTCCAGAGAACGAATTCAACAGTATACTCGAGTTCTATCATGCATCTAGGTGTGGTGGACACTTCTCCGGGAAATGGACGGCTGCAAAAATTTTGCAACCTGGATTTTATTGGCCGTCTTTATTCAAGGATGCCTAGGATTTCTCTAGGTTGTGTTCCCGATGCCAGACACTTGGGAGAATAACCAAGAGAAATATGATGCCTTTAAACCCGATTCTTCCCGTCGAAATCTTCGACATTTGGGGCATCGACTTCATGGGAATATTCCTCCCTTCATTTGGACATTAGTACATTCTCATCGCTATTGATTACGTGTCCAAGTGGATCAAGGCTATTCCCACTCAAACCAATGATCGCAAGGTGGTCATAGATTTCAGTAAGAAGAACATTTTCAGTCAGTTCGAGATTCCGAGGGCCATCATCAGCGATGGTGGCACTCATTTCACTAATGCCCAGTTCCATAATTTACTACCAAAATATGGGGTTAATCATAGAATCTCCACACCTTACCATCCCCATACGAATGGACAGGCCAAGATCTCCAATTGGGAGATCAAGAATATTTTGCAAAAAATGGTTTGGCCTGATCGTAAAGACTAGGCTCAAAAGCTTGAGAATGCACTTTAGGCCTACTGTACGGTGTATTAAATGCCCATCGGCATGTCTCCGTTTCATATGGTGTATGGAAAGGCATGCCATTTACCCGAAGAAATTGAACATAGGGCATTCTGTGCAATCAAGCTGTGCAATCTAGATCTGAGTTTAGTCGGGAAGACCAGGAAACTCCAACTATCTGAGCAGGAGGAGCTTAGAAATGATGCGTATGAGAATGCCAAGATCTACAAGGCTCGGACCAAAGTTCTTCATGACCAATTGATTTCCCTCTTCGATTCTTGACTTGAGCTCTTTCCCGACAAACTTAGGTCGAAATGGAACTCGTTCATTATCGATCAGATATTTCCAAACGGGACTATTCAGATCTCTGACTTGAAGACGATAATTCATTAAAAGTCAATGGTCAATGTCTGAAGCCTTTTATTGACCTACTATTCCAGAACCTGTTTCAGATACGGTTGCTCTAGCCATGTTGTGACTTCTTTAGCTAGACTAAGCCAAGCTGATGGCAATAAACTCAGCAGTTGTACAGTCTGACTCAGAGTTGACCCGAGCTTCATATTCAAGTGATATCTTCTGCATTCTACCTTTCCTTTCATGTCTTTTATTCTCAATGCGAACATTGCATCAGCTAGGCATGGGCGGGTGGATTCATTTCTGAATCATTTTGTCAGCTCTATGGAATTCTTGTAAATTCTATTTGTCTTCTTATATATACATAAGAAAAATTGAAATAGGAAGGAATACTTGGACATTAGGACCTCTCAATCTTAGGAAATTATAGTAGGATCTGAACACTAAGACCCTTCAGGTCTTTGGGCTTAATTAGCCCAGGTATCCACTAAAATGTCGATTTGTTTATCGTGTCCTCCCCACCCTAAATTCTATTTTAATTTGATTAAATAAGTTTAGGTGATAAGTACATGACTTAGTAACCAACCTTTTGATTTGAGGGAACCTTAAGTCTAAGCTTCTACACACTATTCATCACTGACTCGTTGTTTGGCGATTTGAAAGAAAATTGGGTAGCTAATGAACCTTCTAGTATGATATGGCTGGCAAGTTATCGTGGGTAACAGCCCAAAGGTAGGTTGTCCAGAGCCCAGTCACTAGACCACTCTCTTCTTGCTGCCTTTAGGTAAATCTTAGACCAAGGAAGCCACCTACTTAAAAGAAAAAAAAAAGAAAGTCAAAAAGAAAAGAAAAAGAAAAAAAGGAGAAAAGAAAGAAAAAGAAATAAAAAAAGCCACACTTCGCTGCACAAGTATGGCTGGCAAGTTGTCGGTGGTAACAGTTCATCGATCGATTGTCCAAAACCTAGCTCAAGAAATGCACTAAAAATTCCAAAAATACTTAGGAAGAAGCGGAGTAGAATAAACTGGGGAGATATACACTGGACTGACCCTTGTGTTGACCCCATAAAAAAATAAAAGTAGGGAGAAAGCTACCGGTCGTAAAGATACACCTTTAGGTGAAACTCTCTTTTTAAGGTCACCTAGGGGGGTAGAAACCCAAAGTTCATTTTGATTGCCGATTAACGAGTCTATCACACTCACAAAAAGATGCATATAACTTAGGGTTCTCATCAAATCTTGGGTCGGTTGAGTGGCCGTAGAAAACCACTCTATAACACTAAACTCAAAAATCCAAAAAAAATTTGAAAAGAAGAAAAAGAGAAAAAGAGATCTTTCTTTGAATAAGGTGAGGGCTTGAGGTAGTCTGCATTTTGGCAGATACCCAAGCATTGTTGTATCTTTGAAAGTTCAGGTCCTAAGAAAAAATTTCTTAATGTTGAAAATTATTTGTGCCTGAGTAATCGAACCTAATTCTTTTACAAATAGCATGTAGTTTTTACTAGGGACTAGCAAAAGATAGGCATGGGGGTGTGATGTGCATACATCTAATTAACCTAAATGTCTATTAATGCATGTTCTTAGTGTCACATTAGCATTATACATTGTAAATAGTGCATAACATGCATAATCATGCATTTAGGTTAAGTTTTATAAATTGTATAATAATTATCTCCTTTTTATGGCCAAGGATAGGGAAATTTGTTAATTGGGGCCTCGGATCGAAGATCCAACCGTACGGATCCGATCAGGGCAATGATTGGAGTTCAACGACTCCAAGATCACCCTGATCAAACAATCGTAGCACCAGATAGAGACTGAGGAACGCTAAAGATCAAGGGCCAATATGGTGTTAATCCACACCTTAGACGATAAATATGACCACACGGATGGGTTCGGATCGATGATCGTAGCCTAACGACGTGAAAATTGGTCTAATCCGACATTCGGGCACCATCTACAACACTCAGAAGATGGACGGCCTAGATGGTGCCACGTGGCACCATCACAGCCTCCCAGCACCGGCCGTAGCTCTTCTCTTCATCAACCGCTCTATGCATCTACACCATTGGATGCTCATCCAACGGTCGCATGCACACGCACACAAAATCATCTGCGCGACAAAGACGCCTCCACAGTGCAGCGATTGAGTGTGTTGCGCGAACATGCGACGCACGTTCAATTTCGCATCTACTACACGTGGGCGAATTAGCACGACTGTGCGATCGGCATCGAGTAGAGCGGATCAACCGATAGCGCCTACATGCGATCAGACACATAGCGTGAATGCTCGATCGTATACAAGCTCGCAACGCTGGAGAGGAGCAGTTTAAACCGTCCGATCTTTAGATCGGATGGCTGAGCGTGTGCAAACGTGCGCATGCGGTAAGAGCGTGAAGGTGGGGGGCGTGCGCGCGATGTGCGCAAGACGGCCACGTTCAGGACTTTAGTGACGGATTTATCCGTCACTAAAGGTCTTGAATTGATGTTTTTGATGTTGAATTGTCCAAAATGCCCCCACTCGTTGCAACTATAAAAGGAGAACCCTACCCTATGAATTTCGCATCCCTTCCTTCTCCTCTCTTCTTCTCAATGCTTAAGAGAAGCTTGTGCCACACCCGAGATGCTCCTCAAGAGCTAAAACCAAGTTTTCACCCCCATTCCAGAAGTGGATTCTGCGACGATGATGACGTGCTGCGTCATTCCCATTCCTCCTTCTTTGTTCCAATTCCCCATCTTCCAAGCGTTGTCCCGTCTAGCTCATCCTCCAAGTGATCGTCGAGGAGGATAACTTCTCTCTCCCTTCCTTTTTCGCTTGCTAGAGTAGAATTTTCCTGCTTTTTAGTTGTAACAATTTCCCACTTTCTAGTGTAATCATTTCTCGCTTTCTTTGTTGTAAAAACTTTATTCAATATCAAGTGATTGTTCTATCTCTCACTCTCTTATTGTTTGTATTGCTTCCATTATGATTATGTTGCCCTTTAAACAAAATTACAAAAAAAAATACAACTGTAGATTTTGAGATTGACGTAGCTCTCCTGTGTTCGACCTAAAATTTCCTTATAGATTTTCTGGTATAAATTTTATTTGATGAATGGATTTCTTCGTGACTCGAACTACAACGACGAGTTTTCAAAATCAATTGCGAATGCATAGTTTTCCGCAATCAAGAATGCCATTTGCCTTATGCAATGCATCTGCAACTTTTGAAAGGTGTATGATAGCCATATTCTCAGACATGGTGGGAGAGTTTATGGAAGTCTTCATGGATGATTTCCCTATTTTCGGAGGATCATTTGATTCTTGCCTGGCTAATCTTGAAATAATCCTTAAAAGATGCATCAAAACAAGACTGGTCCTTATCTGGGAAAAGAGTCATTTCATGACACAAGAAGGCACCGTCTTGGGTCATGTAATCTCTAAACTGGGAATCAAAGTTGACAAAGCTAAGGTTTATGCTATCTCTAAACTTCCTCCTCCCACATCTGTCAAACAAATTCGATCATTTCTTGGTTATGTTGGATTCTATAGGAATTTTATCATGGACTTCTCTAAGGTTGCTCGCCCTTTGACCAACATTCTCGCCAAAGATACACCATTTGATTTCAGCGAATCATGCCATAGGGCATTTGATTTTCTTAAAACGGCAATCACTTGTGCTCTGATGTTGCAACCACCGGTTTGGATAGCCCCATTCAAGATCATGACCGATGCTTCTGGTTATGCGGTCGGGGCTGTTTTGGGTTAGAAGATTGACAGGAAGCCTTCTGTCATCTACTATGCCAGTAAAACTCTTGATG
Source organism: Thalassia testudinum (assembly GCA_037157565.1). NCBI lineage: Eukaryota > Viridiplantae > Streptophyta > Magnoliopsida > Alismatales > Hydrocharitaceae > Thalassia > Thalassia testudinum. Next base: position 83,752,816 of record JAZHRO010000056.1, on the reverse strand, counting down.
AGGCCTAGAGGAATTACACTATTACTGAGAAGGAATTACTACCTGTAGTATTTGTTTTGGAGAAATTAAGGGCTTATCTCTTAGGGCTCACGTCATAATTTACACCAACCACTCAGCCTTGAGACATCTCTTGGCCAAAAGAGATGCGAAACCCTGACTTATTCGATGGATTCTTCTACTTCAAGAATTCGATCTTGAAATCAAAGATAAATTCGGGGCACAGAATGTGCTGGAGAATTATCTTTCAAGACTTCTGAGTGATTCTTCTCATCCAAATATTCTGATTGCTAATACTTTTCTGAATGAGACTATCCTTGCAGTATCAAGTGTCCAAACTCCGTGGTTTACAGACATCATAAATTATTTGGCTGTTGGTCAAATCCCTCAGGATTGGACCAAGCAACAACGAATAAGACTCAAATTTGAGGCCAAATATTACTTCTGGGAGGACCCTGAACTGTACCGCATTGGCTCTAATCTGATTATTAGTCGATATGTTCCAGAGAATGAATTCAAAAGTATACTCAAGTTCTTCCATACATCTGGGTGTGGTGGACATTTCTCCGAGAAAAAGACGGCTACAAAAATTTTGCAATCTGGATTCTTTTGGTTGTCTTTATTCAAGGATGCCCAAGAATTCTCGAGGTCGTGTTCCCGACGCCAGGCACTTGGGAGCATAACCAAGAGAGACATGATGCCTCTAAACCTGATTCTTCCCATCGAAATCTTCGATGTTTGGGGCATCGATTTCATGGGACCCTTCCTCCCTTCATTTGGGCACCAATACATTCTCGTCGTTGTTGATTACGTGTCCAAGTGGATCGAGGCTATTCCCACCGAAACCAATGACCACAAGGTGGTCATCAATTTCGTTAAGAAGAACATCTTCAGTTGGTTGGGATTATGAGGGCCATCATCAGCGATGGTGGTACTCACTTCACTAATGCCCAATTTCATAATTTGCTGGCAAAATATGGGGTAAAACACAGAATCTCCATGCCTTACCACCCCCAGACGTATGGACAGGCCGAGATCTCCAATCAAAAGATCAAGAATATTCTTCAAAAAATGATTAGGCCTGATCATAAAGACTAAACTCAAAACCTTGAGGATGCTCTTTGGGCTTACCATACGACGTACAAAATGCCTATCGGCATGTCACCATTTCATCTGGTGCATGGAAGGGCATGCCATTTCCCTGTAGAAATGGAACATAGGGCATTCTAGGCAATCAAGTAGTGTAATCTGGATTTGAGTTTAGTCGAAAAGACCAGGAAACTCCAACTATCTGAGTTGGAGTAGCTTAGAAATGATGCATACGAGAATGCCAAGATCTATAAGGCTCAGACCAAAGCTCTTCATGACCAATTGATATCCTGCAAGAGTTTTGAGCTGAACCAAAAGGTTTGGCTCTTTGATTCTTGACTTAAACTCATTCCCAGCAAACTTAGGTCAAAATGGAATGGCCCATTCATCATCGATCAGATATTTCCAAATAGGGCCATTCAAATTTCTGACCGAAAGGTGGGTAATTCATTTAAAGTCAACGTCAATGTTTGAAGCCTTTTATTGATCGTATTGTTCCAGAACCCATCTTAGACATGGTTGCTCTAATCACATTGTGATTTCTTTGGCTGGACTTCGCCTTGCTGATGGCATTAAATTCAGTAGTTATACAGTCTAACTCAGAGCTAACCCAAGCATCATATTCAGGTGATATCTTCTACATTCTACCCTTCATTTCATGTCTTTTATTCTCAATGCAGACATTGCATTAGTTAGGCATGGGGGGGTGGATTCATTTCTGAATCATTTTGTTAGCTCTGTGGAATTCTTGTAAATTGTACTTGTTTTCTTATATATATAAACAAAAAAAAAATTGAATTAGCAAAGAATACTTTGGCATTAGGACTTTTCAATCTTAGGAAATATTACAGTAGGATTAGAACACTAAGGCCTTTCAAGTTTTGGGCTTAATCAAGCTGGGTATCCACTAAAATGTGGATTCGTTTATCGAGTCCTCGCCATCCTGAATTCTATTTCAATTTTATTAAATAAGTTTAGGTGATAAGTACACGACTTATCAACCCGCCCTCTAATTTGAGGGAATTTTAAGTCTAAGCATCCACACACTATTTGTACTGACTTGTTGTTCGACGATTTTAATGGAAATTGGGTAGCTAATGAACCTTCTAGGGTGGTATGGCTGGCAAGTTATTGTGGGTAACAGCCCATAGGTAGGTTGTCCAGAGCCCAGCCATTGGACCATTCCTTTCCTATTGCCTTTAGGTAAATCTTAGACCAGGGAAGCCACCTACTTAAAAAAAAAAAGTCCAAAAAGAAACCAAAAGAAAAAGAAAAGGAGAAAAGTAAAAAATAAAAGAAATAAGCCACACTTCATCGCATGAGTATGGCTGACAAGTTATCTGGGTAACAGCCATTGGTAGATTGTCTAGATCCCAACTTAAGAAATGCACGTTTAATACCTAAAACACTTAGGAAGAAGCGAAGAAGTAGAATAAGTCACGAAGATATACACTGGATTCACCCTTGTGTTGACCCCATAAAAATAAAAGTAGGGAAAAAGATATCGGTCGTATAGATACACCTTTAGGCAAAATTCTTTTTAAGGTCACCTAGGGGCTTAGAAACCTAAAGTCCATTCTGATTGTCGATCAACGAGTTTATTGCATTCACAAAAAGGTGCTTAGAACTTACGGTTCTCATCAAGTCTTGGGTGGGTTGAGTAGCCGTAGAAAGCTACCCTGTAACTCTAAACTCAAAAATCTAAAATGATTAAAAAAGAAGAAAAAGGAGAAAAAGAGATCCTTCTTTGAATAAGGCGAGGGCTTGAGGCGGTCTGCATTTTGGCAGATACCCAAACGCTGTTGTATCTTTGAAAGTTCAGGTCCTAAGGAAAATTTCTTATTGTTGAAAATGACTTTTGCCCAAGTAATCCAATCCAAATTCTTTTATAAATAACATGTAGTTTTTGCTAGGAAATAGCAAAAGATATGCATGGGGGTGTGATGTGCATACATCTAAATAGCCAAAATTGTCCATTAATGCATGTTCTTAGTGTCATATTAGCATCATGTATTGTAAATATTGCATAACATGCATAATCATGCATTTAGGTCAAATTGTGTAAATTTTATAGTAATTGTCTCCTTTCATGGCCAGGAACAAGGTGACTGTTAATTAGAGCCTTGGACCAAGGATCCAACTGTACGGATCTGATTAGGGCGATAACTAGAGTTCAACAACTCCAAGATCACCCCGGTTGGACATCCGTAGCACTAGATATACAGTATAAGGAATCTCAAAAATCAAGGGCCAAGATGGTGTCAATCTGCACTTTAGACGACAAATCCAACCTCACGGATGGGTTTAGATTGACGATCGCAGCCTAATGATGCGAAAATCGATCCAATCCAACATCCATGACACCTTCTGGAAGTCATAGAAGATGGATGGCCAAGATGGCACCATGTGGTGCCATCCCAGCCGTCCAATCAAGCCAAGGAGCCATCGTTACCCTTTCTCTCCTCAACGAATCGATCAATCTTAGCCATTAGATCTTGATCCAACGGCTGAGATCAACGCCCGCTGCTCTCTTTCCTCGTGCACCCTCTTTTTCTCTCCTCGCACGCATGATTGGATCTTGATCCAACGGCCATGAGCATGCACGCCTTGGTGAGAAATGCAACAATCCACCACAACAGCGCATTGGTCATGCAGCTGCAGGCAAGACAAAGGTCGCGTGCTCGATCCTTGCCGAGAACCTCAATTTAGCTGGGAAGTGGGGTGTGTTGATTTCTGCCGTCAGAAGAAGATCGTGCGCGAGAGGAGGTGAGACGTGGCACATGGAGATGCTTTGGATCTAGTACACACATGATAACACACTTCTGCACCCTCCATCGCACGCACGGGTGCCACAACAAAGAAGATGAAGCTGGCAAGGAACGACTTTAAGCCGTTCAATCTTCATATCGGATGGCTGATCTTGCAAGAACGTGGCCTTTACGTTAAGGTGTGGGAAAGGAGGCGGATGGGGCACACGCACATGTTGCCCACGACAGGTCTTTAGTGACGAATAAATCTATCACTAAAGACCTAATTTTAATGTTTTTGAATATGGAATGACCAAATTGCCCCCAATTCTTGCAACTATAAAAGGAGACCCCTACCCTACGAAATTCTCATCCCTTCCTTCACCTCTCTCCCTCTCTAAAGCTCTAGAGAAGCTTGTCCCACAACTGGGTTGCTCCTTTAGAGTTAAATCCAAAGTTTTCTTGCCCCCATTCTGGAACTGGATCCCACGACGACAACGACATGCTGCCACATTCCCACTTCCTATTGCTTCATCCTTACTCTTCCTGCTCCATCCTCCATCTTCCAGGCGTCGCTTCATCCGGCTCATCCTCCAAGCAATCGTCGAGGAGGATAACATCTCTCTCCCTTCTTTTTATCACTTTCTAGAATAGAATTTCCTGCTTTCTAATAGTAAAAATTGTATTATTATATCAAGTGATTATTTTCTCTCTCTCTCTTAGTGTTAATATCAATTCCATTGTAATTATATCACTTTCAAACATAATCTCGGATTTTAGATCGACGTAGTCTCCTTGTGTTCAACCTGGAAGTTCTTTACAAATTTTGGTTAAATTTTATCTGTTGATGGATTGTTTCATAAATCGAACTACAATGACGGGTTTTCAAATCCAACTTCGATCGCGTTGTTTCTGCTATCAACACTGATCATCACAAAACACATTTGTGTTAAATCATTCATTGTAGCACGTTTTATGACGTCAATTTTAATTAGAAGAGTTGGACGTGAGTTCAAGTGCCGAACACAGGGAGGCAAAGTATTCAAATTATTTAATCGCTTTCAATGTCACAAAAACTCATCATTTAATTCATTTACGAAAGAGAGAACGAGAAAGAGAGAGAGCGAGATAGGGTTAGACAATCTTGATAAGGATATGAAATATCATATTCAATTGATTATCAAATGTTGTGTTCAACCAAATGTAGAAGAGTGCTTGAATATACGAAATAACTACAACTATCAAAGAAACTAAAACTAAGAAAAAGGAAGAAGAAGGCGTTAAGGCAGCTATGGTGGTGGAGGAGCTTCCGTCAATGGCTCGGTGTCCTCACAGCCTTGTTTGGAGCTATATGGAGGTGGTGCAGTGCTTAGGTAGATGATTGGTACAAATGAAGGGGGTAGGTCCCATTTTATAGTGGTAGAAGGGGCTAAAATTCGCCCTCGGGTCAACAGTGACATTCAATGCGTTGCTGAAGACTTGCCGCATACCACGCTAAAGCCCCCACCGTTGCACCTGCACCCACTACCTTCAATGCGAGCGTTGTTGGGCTACTTGCCCTGCGTGGCACGTCGCACGTGCATGCGCTAGCATACATTGTGCGCTGCGCACTGCTGCCGCTGCTGTTGTGTTGCAGTCGCTGCATGCGCGCTTTATGCATCTGCTGCAGCTACTACCCATGCCTCAATTGCAAACTAAGGGGAGAGGAAGCATGAATCCGCGTTTGGTGGATGCAAGAGGGAGCGCGACCGTTGCGCCAAAGCCCCATCTTGGTCATCTTCTGATCATGCGTCAGCAGCTCGTTAACTGTCTAATATTAGATCAGATGGCTCACATTTCTTGATGAAGCGCCGGAGAAAGAGAGGGGTGTAGAGGCACATGGATGGTGACACATGGTTGGATTTAGGCCATTGATCATTAGATCAACAATTAGATTTCTCAGGCTTGATGTGGGAGCTACGGAGGTCGGATTGAGGTGATTTCAAGTCCGTTGAACTCCGTTCGTCATTTCGGACCCATCCGTATAGTTTGATTGCTCATCTGAGACCTGTTTCAATATGCACTTGCACACAAGTTCATTAAACATTAATTCTAAGCAATCTTAACATGAAATAATGTAGAAAGCATGCAATGCTCCCGTACCCACTATAATCTGGCATTATTGCACAAGTACCATCAAAATTGACTCCAATTGATGATATTAACTTGATAATTGCAGAGTCATCATACCCCCATGCCCACCCCTTGCTAGTCCCTAGCAAGGTTTAACCTAAAGACTCAACAGTGCCTGACTTCACCATCAGATTCCTTGGGTCCACATTAGGTTTGTACCAAAATTTGGGCCCAAACAAAGATCATATTAACCTAGTTTGCATTTTAGTCCAGTCTAATTCTTCTTCTCTCACTTAAACCCTAGTTTTCAAAATATATTGCAAATGCCCCCCTAACTTCAACATCTTCAGAAATAGGACCCCACCACCTTCAGACTCCTAAACCCATCATCGATGACCTTCAATCAGGGATTTGTCCCTAATTTCTTGCCCAATCTCTTCCAAACTTGGAAGGGAGACTCTTAAGAGATTTCCCTACAATCTGAGCTGCATCTTGGGCTCTAATTCCAACTCAAAACCTAATGCATATCATTTGAAGGATTGAGTTTCCTATTTTGCGAAAGCTTCAAGTTTCAAGCTTGGATACTAGGCATGAAACAACCCCTTGAGCCCTATAAAAAAACCCACAATGCAAGGCCATTTTCTTTAGCTTGGTTTGACCAGTTCTCCACCTTCTTCTCCTCTCTCTGGCCAATCCCTCTACAAGCTCTGATAAGCCTCTTGGCCTACCTTCTTCGTCGGCCGTCACAAACCATAGCCAGCCGGTCTACCCTCCTCAAGCTCCTCCGCTGCTCGCAGTACCAGTGAGGGTCACCTTCCCCTCCCTTCCTCATCATTCTCCCTCATCGGAGGCATTCCCTTCTCCAGTGCTGGCCATACGATAACCGGTGCCATCATATTCCTTTCTACCAATTAGATTAGGTAGTTAGGTTTCCTTTAGAGTCTTAGGTTACTTTTCCCTATCCAAAATCCAAAAATACCCCCTCGATGCCGTCACCAACCACCTTCATCCTCAGCTTTGGCTGCACCTCCAGTGAGGCCATCCGCACACTACGCACCTCCCAACGCCTCACTGACACTACCACAAGCTCCACCTCATCCACCCACACAAAACCACTCTCCTATTTCATCCTCTCGACCACCCAAATTCCCCATGGACCAACCCATCATCCACACACTACGCACCTCCCAATGCCTTGCCAACACTCCCACAAGCTCCGCCTCATCCACCGGCACAAAACCTCTCTCCTATTTCATCCTCTTGACCACCCAAACACCTCGTCGACTGACCCATCATCCACACACCATCCATGACTTCGTCTTACCACTACGCAACTCCATACTCCACACAACCACCGCAACTACATTCACCAACGTCTGGTGAACCTCATTAGCAAGTTTAATGTGGTTGTGAGGCCGTTTGTATGTTTTTCTGGTCCCACTATCGCTTCGATGTCACCACCATTACTGCCAACACATTCTTCAAGCTCAAAGCAACAAAAGCCCTAGGCTACACCTCCAGGTTGCACGGAGTAGTTCCAGGAAACTTCCCAGGTCCTTATTGAGGGCACCAACTTCAGTGGCTGCAGCAACTGAAGGACGACCTCACCGTAGCAGAATGCGAGAAGAAGGATGCGGGATTAGTCCCACATCGTAAAGAGACAAGCACCCACATGCGAATAAGTTCATTTTCTATTCTCGGCTATTTGCCTCAAACACTTGGGGGTGAGGTCCCCTTCACCCATACACTGACCCGACCCACCTACTCACTCCTCAGCTATGACACTCAAGCATGTTGCTCTGGACCCAATTACGCATACCCGAATACCCGACTAAGGTCTGGATCTCTAAGAGAGGAAGGAAAGACAGGAAAGAGAGAGAACGGGGGAGGGGAGGGTTTTGCTCTTGAAGGCTTTGAGTGACAATCTTTAAGAATGTGAGTTTCCCTTGTGCGTGTGAAGGTACTGACGAAAGGTAGAAGGAGAAGAAGCTAAGAAGAGAAGGAGAGGAATAGGCTAAAGAAGAACAAAAGAAGAAGATCAAAAGCGATGACTATAGTAGGTGACATTTATGTCGTCTGACTTGATATCCAGACATTTGATCGCTGTTCATTTATTTGACGTTAATGAGTATTCGTATATATGTGTATCTAAGCTAATAATTAGTGATCTAAATCACCATTATTTTGTCTTATAGATCTTTTTGTCTCATTAAACTCTTGAAGTACTTATGTTATTCATTGAACATCTAATGTGACAGATTAGCATTCATTGGATATCATTATTCTTTACTTATTTCTGTACTCATTTATATTTTAATTGAGATTAGAGCATGAATTCTTATTTACTCCCTGTGTTTGACCTCGAACTTCATTTAGATATTCGAGTTATAAATTTTATTTGTTGAGAGTTCTACTTAGCAGACACATTTAAACTTTTATCTAGAATTCATTCAACACTGGCCCACGTGCCTTGCGCCATGTCTCGCGCACCGTGCTGCATGCATGCACTAGCACTGCACTGCATGCACATGCATTCTCTGCGTGCTGCTGCTTCGTGCACGCATGCTATGCGTGTGCTACCTCTTCAATTGAGCAATTGGGGTGGGTGGCAGGGCTCGAACCTGTGCCCCTCCTTTAGGTGTGCTCTCGTTAATCGATAAGCCACGCGCACAAAATTATCACGAGGAGGATCCAAGGGCGTGCGGTGGAGATGACATCACAGCCACTAGATCAAGATCCAACGGCTAGGATTGGATGATGCAAATGAAGAGGAGCTGGTGGTGTGGCTACTGGCTAGTGTTGGCCAGCCTAGATGGCTCCACGTGGTGCCATCTCGACCGTCCATCTTCTTTCTATTGTAGAGGATGCTACGGTGTGCGCATCGAGAAGATTTTCGCGCTGTCAGACTACGATCATCGCTACGGATCCATCCGTCTAGTCGGATTTTTCATCTAAAGCCCTCAAGGATGTTGCATTGCCCCCTGGCCATTGATCTTCCTCGATCTTGTTGTGAGAGCTATGGAAGTCGGATTGAGGTGATTTTTGAGTCCATTGGACTCCATTCATTAATCTGGATCCATCTGTATGGTCTGATTACTCATCTGAGTCCTGTATCAATATGGACATCCACACAAGGTCACTAAGCATTGATTCTAAGCAATCTCAACGTAAAGTAATGCAAAATGCTTGCAATGCCCCTAAACCCACTACAATATGACATTAATGTACATGTGCCCTCAAGTTTGACTCTAATTGATAATATTAACACCAGTAATTGTAGAGTCATCATACCCCCATGCCTACCCCTTGGAAGTCCTTAGCAAGGTTTAACTTAAATGCTATTTACAGATGAAATTAGGAATTGGTTACTTAGGTAGAAGTTGCTTGCCAATAGGAGGAAATTTCTAATAAGTACCTAACTCGCAAAGACTCAACAGTACTCGAGTAGCCTGCAAAAATATTGATTGCCGAGTCCTCGCCTTATTCTATATAGAAGCAACTATATATTTTTTTCTTTTTCATCTTTTATAATTTTCTTTTGGAATTTCTTTTTGGAGTTAAGAATTTTGGGGTAACCTTTTACAGCTACCCAGCCTACCCAAGACTTGAAAAGGACTCTTAGTACTAGGCATCTTTTTGTGAAAGTGATAAACTCACTCAGTGGTAATTAAAATGAACTTTGGGTTTCTACGCGCTTAGGTGACCCGAAAGATAAAATGTTGCCTAAAGGTGTATCTATCTAATCGGTAGCTTTCTCCCTACATTTTATTATTGTAGGGTGAACACAAGGGTGAACCTAGTGTATATCTCCCCAGATTATGCTATTTCCCTACTTCTTCCGTAAGTGTTTTGGAATTCTTGTGCATTTTATGAGTTGGGATCTAGACAATAGGCCAATGGGCTGCTACTGACGACAACTTACCAGCCATACTCATGTGGTGAAGTGTGGCTTCTTTCTTTTTTTCTTCTCTCCTTTTCTATTTTCTTATTTCTAGCTCTCTCTATTTTTTTTTCAAGTAGGTGGCTTTCCTAATCTAAGATTTACCTAAAGGCAGTAGTGAAAGAGAATGGTCCTGTGCCTGGGCTCTACACAACCGGCCAATGGGCTGTTACCCATGATAACATGCCGGCCATACCACCCTAGAAGGTTCATTAGCTACCCAATTTCCGTTAGAACCACCGATGAGTGAGTCAGTGCAAAACGTGTGTAGATGCTTAGACTAAAAATCCCCCCAAATCAGAGCATGGGTTGATAAGTCATATACTTATCACCCTACTTTATTGAATAGATTAATATGAATTATGGTGGCAAGGGCTCGAGACCAAGTCCACATTTTAGCAGGCACCCAGACTAATTAAGTCCAAAGACCTGAAGAATCTACGCTTTGAGGTCCCTAACATATCATTTTCTAAAGTTGACAAGCTTCTAATACCAAAGTTTTCTTTTCCTAATTATATATATATATTTAAAAGAATAAAAGGAAGATAATTCAAGCTGACAATATGTACTCAGAACATATGAATTACCACACTGCCATGCCTAAGTTGGACAATGTCCTCATTGGGATTTAAATGTATGCATGAGGGCAAGGAAAGAAATTACCTGAGCTTCAACAGTTAATCTGGTAAGCTTGAATCCTCTGGGTTGCCTCCCAGGAAGCATTGAGTTTATTGCCTCTAACTGGGTGAAGTTCTAGTTCAACCCCCAATGAGGGCTACAACTTCCTTCGGGGGAATATGGGCAAGAAAGTGTTTCAATCTTTGGCCATTAATAGTAAAGGTTTGCCCAGTCATGGGATTAGCAATTTCTACCCCCCCTTGGGATAAGGTCTGACCACTTGATATGATCTTGTCCACATAGATCTCAGTTTCCCTGGAAAGAGCTTAAGTCTTGCAATGAACAGCCAGACTTGCTGATTCAGCTCAAAGGTTTTCCTATTAATGTGCTTTTCATGGATGGATTTCATCTTCTTCTTATAAAGTTGATTGTTCTCATAAGCATCCTGATGCATTTCTTGAGCTCGGAGAGTTAGAGCTTCCTTTGAGTTTCAGCCATCTGGGAATCCATATTGCACTACTTAACAGCCCAGTATGCTTGGTGCTCCAACTCAACCAGAAGGTGGAAAGCTCTGCCAAAGACCAATTGATATGGTGACATGCCTATTGGGGTCTTAAAAGCACTCCTGTATGCCTAAAGTGCATCATCCAATTCGTGTGGACTAATCCTTCTGGTCAGGTCTTTCGGTCTTTGCTGAATATTCTTAATCTACCTATTCGAGACCTCAGTTTGCCCATTCATTTGCAGATGATACGGGGTGGCAATGAGGTGAGTGACCCCATATTTCTTAAGTAAGGCACAAAATTGGGCAATAACGAAGTGACTCCCACCATCGTTGATCATGGCTTTGGTATACCAAATCGGGAAAAGATATTTTTTCTTAACAATGTCCATGACATCCTTATGGTCACATTTTCGGGTGGGTATGGCTTTGATCCATTTTGAGACGTAGTCCACTGAGACTAGTATATAGTCAAAATCGTTTAATGGTGGGAAGGGACCCATGAAATCACTACCCCAGACATCGAAAATTTCGATGATCATAATGGGTTGTAGAGGCATCATATTTTTCCTAATCATAGTCCCTAAGGTCTAGCACCTAGTGCAAGTCTTAGCAAGGTTATGTGCATCCTTCAATAGTGATGGCCAATAAAAATTAAACTTCAAAACTTTTGCAGTCGTCTACTTCCCAGAGAAGTGGCCACCACATGCTTGGTTATGACAGAAGGATAACACACTTTGAACTTCCTCTTCAAGAATACACCTCCTAACGATTTGGTCAACATAAAGTCTAAACAGCATAGGATCATCCCAAAATTTAGTGCTTGTCCTCAGCTAAGAACTTATCCTACTACTGTCTAGACCAACCGTGTGACGTGCGCATGCACGTGTTTGGAAGTGTCGTTATAGTTTGCACTTGCGACGTCGGTTTTAAAGTAAAGAAACGAATGTGAGTCCAAGTGTCGGTCACAGGGAGGCATAAAAATTGGATACTTCTTGTCACTTATTGTCACGAAAATCATGGGATTTTGCTTGTGAAAAGGTGTAGGTGAAATGCGAGAGAGAGAGAGCAAGAGAGAGATTAGGGTCAGAATTGTTTCATTCGCAACATGCAACTTGAATAGAAAATAGAGCAAACAATTGAATAGAAAATAACTTCATTAATCATGTAACTTTAGTTCATAATTACAACATTAGATAAATGCTTGAACATAAGTAAAGTAAAGCTTAAAAGAAGTGAAGAAAGAGAGAGGGAGTGAGGGCGGCGAGGCAGCCACGGTGGTGGAGAGGGCTCCATCGGTGGCCCGTTGTCTCCAGCTGTTACAAAAGGGCTTAAAGGTAGCTAAGAGGAGGGTAGAGTAGTTGCAAGTGGAGTGAATGCCTTGAATGGGTGGTAGGAAGGGGAGGGGCTTTCCAAATGAAGAAGACGTCACTAAAACCCTTCCCAAAACGTCGGTGAAGACCCCTGCCCAAAACCGGTGGCTTAAGGTTGCAAGGATTTGAAGCTAAATACATATTTTAATGGGCACTAGGGTTGATTAATCCTGAACGCCTGAAAAGTCTAAGTGCTCAAGTTCTTTTTGTATTATTTTCCACTATTGACAAGTTTCTAAAGCCTAAGTTTCTTCCTAAATTCAAATTTTTTTTTAGTTTTATTTTATTCAGACTAATTAATTGAGGTCAGGATCGTGCAATTTACCACCCTCCCCCATGCTTAAGTTAGACAATGTCCTCATTGGCAAATACATGGATGCAATAGGTGTTCAAAAAGATATTACCTTAGTGACGTAAAATACCGGCTCAGTCTGAATCCTCTGGGTTGCCTCCCAGGAAGCACTAAGTTTAATGCCTCCAGCTGGGTGGTGCTTCGTGTCATCCCTCAATGATGGTGACACTCTCCTTTAGGGGAACCTGGGCTAGGAAGTGTTTCAATCTTTCGCCATTAACTGTAAAAGTGTGCCCAGTGTTCGGATTAGTGATTTCAACCGCCCCATTGGAGTGAGGCCTGACCACCCTAAATGGTCCTGTCCACTTAGACCTGAGTTTCCCTGGAAAAAGTTTTAGGCGGGCATCGAAAGGCCAGACTTGCTGGTTAGGCTCAAAGGTCTTTCTATGGATGAGTCGGTCTTGGACGGCTTTCATTTTCTCCTTATATAGTCAACTATTCTCAATGGCGTCCCAATGAATTTCTTCGAGCTCAGAGAGTTGGAGCGTCCTCCGCGCACCGGCTAACTGGGAATTCATGTTACATTGCTTGACAGCCCAGTAAGCCCGGTGTTCCAATTCGACAGGAAGGTGGCAGGCTTTGCCAAAGAACAGGCGATAAGGAGACATGCCTATCAGGGTCGTGAAAGCGGTCCTGTATGCCCACAGGGCATCCTCTAGTCATGTGGACTAGTCTTTCCTGACAGGTCTCACAGTCTTTTGTAAAATGTTCTTGATTTATCTATTTGTGACCTCGGTCTGCTCATTTGTTTGCGGATGATACGGGGTAGCAATGTAGTGGTTAACACCGTATTTTCTAAGTAGGGCACGGAATTGGGAGTGAATAAAATGGCTTCCACCATCACTGATCATGGCCTTTGGTATTCCGAATCGGGAAAAGATGTTCTGCTTGACAAAGTCCATGACAGTCTTATGATCGCATCGCCAGGTGGCGACGGCTTCAATCCATTTAGAAACATAGTCTATCGAGACTAGGATGTACTCGAAGCCGTTGGATGGTGGAAAGGGGCCCATAAAATCGATACCCCAAACGTCGAAGATTTCGACAATCAAAATGGGTTCGAGGGGCATCATATCTTTTCTGATCATGGTGCCCAGTGTTTGGTAGCATGAGCAAGTCTTGGCAAAGTTGTGTGCATCCTGAAATAGGGAAGGCCAGTAAAATCCAGACTGCAAAAACTTCGCAGCCGTTTTCTTTCCAGAGAAGTGGCCACCACAAGCTTGGTCATGATAGAAAGATAGCACACTCTGAAATTCATTCTCGGGGATACACCTCCTGATGATCTGGTCGGCACAGAGCCAAAGCAGCATGGGATCATCCCAGAAATAGTGCTTAGCCTCGGCTAAGAACCTATCTTGTTGCTGTCTGGACCAGCTGTGCGGGGTCTATCCTACAACTAGGTAGGTGACATAGTCAGCATACCAAGGCAGTTTCTTGTCTTGCACAGCAAGAATGTGTTCATCGGGGAAGGTGTCAAACAAAGGCAGGGAGGGTCCAATGTGGTCTGGGTGAAGTCTAGACAAGTGGTCAGCCACCACATTCTTTGATCCGACCTTGTCGCGGATTTCCAGTTCAAATTCCTGCAAGGGTAGGATCCATCTGATGAGCCTAGGTTTCACATCCTTTTTAGCCAACAGGTGCTAGATGGCTGAATGGTCAATATAGATGGTCACGTGGGATCCCAGCAAGTATGGTCGAAACTTCTCAAGTCCGAAGACTACAATGAGCAATTCTTTCTTTGTGATCGCATAATTTCGTTGGGCCTCGTCCAACGTTTTGCTTGCGTAGTAGATCACCACGAGTTTCTTGTCTTGTGTTTGTCCTAGACAGTGCCTATGGCAAAATCTAATGCATCACACATAATTTCAAAGTCCTAGGACAAATCCAGGGATTGAAGTACAGGTGCTGTGGAGACTAACTCCCAGAGGGTGTGTAAGCCTGGATGCAATCAGAGGACATGTGGAATATGGCGTCGTTGGCTAGAAGGTCGGTTAAGGGTTTGGAAAGCTTGGAGAAGTCTTTAATGAACCTTCGGTAGAAGCCAACATGTCCCAAGAATGAGCAAATCTGTCGGACCGAGCTAGGCGGAGGAAGTTTGGAAATCAAATCAACCTTAGCCCAATCCACCTCAATGCCCCTATGCGATATGATGTGGCCGAGGATGATTCCTTCTTGAACCATAAAATGGTTCTTTTCCCAACTTAATGCCAGATTAACCTCGATACATCATTTCAGGATTTTCTCCAAGTTGCTCAAATAGTGGTCGAATGAATTCTCGAATACAGAGAAATCATCCATAAAGACCTCTAAGTATTCACCCACCATTTCTGAAAAGATGGCTAGCATGCAATACTTGAAGGTAGCAGGTGCATTGCATAACCCAAATGGCATTTGATGGAATGCAAACGTGCCGTACGGGCAAGTGAATGTGGTCTTTTCTTGATCTTCTAGAGCAATTGCGACTTGGTTATATCCTGAATATCCATCCAGGAAGCAAAAATACTTTTGCCTTGCCAATCTTTCAAGGATCTGGTCAATGAATGGCAAGGGGAAATGATCCTTCTTAGTGACTTCATTGAGCTTTCTATAATCAATACACACCCGTCATGCGATGGTGGTGCAGGTGGGGATGGATTCGCCATGCTAATTGGTGACAACGGTGAGCCCGGCTTTCTTTGGAACCACTTGAGTGGGGCTCACCCAGGGGCTATCAGAGATAGGATAGATGTTGTCTGCGTCAAGCCACTTGATAATTTCTTTCTTAACGACCTCTCGCATGTTTGGGTTTAATCGTCTCTGCATCCGGGGGAGGGTCGTGCCCCATCTTCCAGGTAAATCTTATGAGTGCAATAGGTGGGGCTAATTCCTCTCAAGTCTGAAATGGTCCATCCAATGGCAGCCCGATGTTCTGAAAGGGTCGCGGTCAACCTGAGTTCCTAATCCTTGGTTAGATGAGAGTTAATAATCACAGGGAAGGTCTGGTTAGGTCCCAGGAAGACATACTTGAGATTCTCAGGTAGTGGCTTAAGTTCGGGTGTGGGTGGAACAACGGTCGATGGAATAGGGAAAGGTGGGAGTTGATCAACATCGATCTCCACAAATGGTGTTGTTTGATAGTAATCAGCCTTGCAGAGGTCCATGGGTAGCGATGGTGATAGGTCAGAAGAGTCGTTACAGGCTTGGTGGTCTGAGACAGAACTAAGGGTGAGGCATTCCTCGACCAGAGTTTCTACGGGATCATGTTCGCAATCAAAAGACTTTGTCGCCCAGAAGATATCCAACTGCATTTTCTTGTCTCCGAAGGTGATTTCCATACATCCCATGTCACAATCAATGTTTGCCTTAGCCGTAGCTAAGAAAGGTCTGCCAAAGATTATGGGTGCGTTCCGTAATTTTTCAGGGACTTCCATGTCGAGCACCAAGAAGTCAACCGGGAAATAGAAGTCCTTGACCCGCACAATCGCATCCTCGACAACCCCCTTCGGGGTCTTCACAGATCTATCAGCCAGCTGGATGGTGACAGGTGTGGGTGTCAACTCTCTGAAACCAAATTGGTGGTATAGGGTTGTTGGAATCAGATTGATAGAAGCACCTAAGACCAAGAGTGCTCAATCAAATGTCCTGTCCGTGATATTGCAGGAAATCAGGGGTGCTCCTAGGTCAGTTTGCTTGAGCGAAAGGTTGCTTGATATTACAGAACTTGCTTACTCAGAGAGCACAACCTTCCTTGGTGCTTGAGGTCTTGGCTTATGTTTGGGTGTACAGGCATCCATTAAAAATTTAGCGTAAGTTGGGATGTGCTTAACGGCTTCGAGGAGTGAAATATTAATCTGTACTTGCTTAAAGATCTCCAAAAGCTCCTCAATTTCCACAACATTTTTCTTCTTCTTGATTGTCTCCAAGGCCTCAGGGTAGGGTGTCTGAACCTAGATCGGATCTATTTCTGGGTCCTTGGGTTTTTCCAGTGCCTCTCCTGAGCTGGGTATTTTAGCTGGTGAAGTCTCAGGGAGAGTCGACCATTTGGGATCCTGGGTTTTGGTGCCGCTTCTTAAGGTTACTGCATTTGCAGAGGCATTGAGACCATGGGTTGATCCTTGAGAAGACGAGGACGAAGAAGCACCAAACCCAAGGGGTGTTTGTGGGGCTGGCTGAACCATGTGAGCCTACCTGGGATTGCCCTGGAACCCTTGCAAATTGGGGCCTCTGTTAATTATATTTCATGGGTTCGGTTGTGGCTAGGAAGGTAGGGATCCTTGTTGTTTACAATCCAAAAGTTGGCTTAACTGTCCCTTTACTAAGGCCATTTGCTCCTGATGTTTCTAGTTCATTTCAGCCATCATCTTTATTAGGGTGTCCATTTGGTTTTGTGGGGGAGGGGCTACCCTATTTTGATTATATGGGGGTCTAACTTGTGGTCCTTGCTGATAGGGGGCAAGTTTGACTGTTGATTTGGCCTAGGTTGGTTTTGGAATTGCTGTGGTTTCTGGTTTGTCCAACCAAAGTTGGGGTGATTACGCCAACCAGTGTTGTAAGTGTTGGAGAAAGGGTCAGGTTTAGCATAACTTTGGATAGCTTGTACATCATCAAGGATAGCAGATGTCGATGGGGAGGGAAGGGAGTAATCAAGGGTTGAGGGAGCAAAGGTCCCTCCCTGGAACGTGGTTAGGGGTTGTTCCAGGTTCAGTTGGCTTAAAGGCTGGACCAGGTCAACATTATGTGCTCCCTTTGCTAGGGAGAAGGTCTATAACGGATTCCTGGTCTGGTTCAGCAGCTCATCAATCTTTTTGTCCACCAATTCCACTCGATTTAGTTTCTTGGCAATGATGTCCATGTCAATCATTCCAGAATTTGCTTGTACCTCATAAATCCCACCACGGGGTTGACTGGATCAGTAAAACTGGGTCATGGAGGCATTGTTGATCGAATTTTCGCTCATAGACTCAAAGAGCTCAAACATACTCTCCTCATCCTTGTTCAGGAAGTTCCCCCCACATGAGGCATCGACGAAGTTCCGTAGGTTGCTGTCCAGACCGTGGTAGAAAATCTGAGCCAATTGCCACCTTGGTACTTCATGGTGTGGACATTTTCTCAGGAGTTCATTAAATCTTTCCCACGCCTCATGGAACTGTTCCCCACCCTGGAGTGTAAAGGTAGTAATAGCTCTTCTGAGGGCATTGGCCTTTCCTATGGGGAAGAATTTCTTTAGAAATGCATGCCTTTGTTCTTTTGAGGTGGTGATGGGTCTACCTAGGGTTCTAAGCCGGTGAGAAGCCTTGTCTCTCAACGATAAGGGGAACAACTTAATTAGAACAATGTCAAGGCTAATGTTCCTAGGTTTCACAGTTCGTGCTATCCGGTCAAGATCCTCTAGGTGCTGGATGGGGTCCTCATTTGAGCTTCCATGGAAGTGGCTCTGGATTAGACTTAAGACATTTGGTTTTAGCTCAAAATCATCTCCCCCTTCAGGGATCCTAAGGTGTGGCTCGACTTTAATAGCAAAAGGATTGTAGAAATTGCGGAGGGGCCTCGGTTGATCTTGGAATGGTGGTAAATCAAGTGGCGGTTGCCCTTGTGGGCCTTGGAAGGGTGGTTGTGGTTTCCCTTGTGGGTTTTGTAACCGGTGTATAGCTTGCATGATGGTGTGGATCTATTGCTACTGAAGCCGGTGGTTTGCATTAATTTGGGCTTGGATGATGGCCATTATGTCTGGTGGTGGTTGGTCCTCAACCTCATCTACCCTAGGTTCAGACATGTTTCTAACAGAATCAAGTCGCCTGGATTCCCGTCCCGAAACAAACAACTTGGGATGCAGTAAGCATCTCCCGTGCATACACTAGAGAAGAATAGGAGGGGATGTAGAGAGCGACAGATGCGAGAAGTGTGTGCTCAATCAAGCAAACAAGCCTAGTCCTTATGGTGTATTCCTTAGGAGACCTAGAAATCTCAAAAAGGGTGATTAAGTCCGTAAGCACTGGACTTCCCTTCCCAAAGCTAATCTGGCCAGGTTGATTACGAGGGGATTGCAGGGAAGGTTCTTCCTTTGGTTTACGCCGCCGGTTCCATAGACCCCACAACCACGGTCATTTGACTCTGCCCTGCAGCCTAGTCACCAGATTCTACCAAGAGAATGAAAGCCAAATGCCCAGGGAACAAAACCTTGCCTCTCGAGACTTAACTTAGTCCTACCTATGGCACGTCTACTCAGTTTTAAAAGGGCTAGGATAGTGCTTGTGCTAGGGTTATGTGATGAGGTGTTGATTGGGGTGGTGCCTCTTAGTTTTCCACTTTCAGTGTCTATGCTTCTATCAAAGCATGGTTTTCAAGCAAGGATTTTTTTCAAGATGTGGTGTCTTTTAATGTTTCATCCTTACTTTAGTGTCTTTTAGGATTGACGTGTCTTAATGTTTTCAGACAAGTTGGAGTGGGCACGTCAAGTTTTGCACATAATTTGGTGAAAGTAGATTTCCTTTTATTGTGTAGAGGCTCTAAAACCCTAATGTACTCATCCTAGTGATCATGCAGCTTCTATTAGATGAGTCATTTTTAGGGTTGAGTGGTGCGGCCCAAGTCAATCCAAGGTGGCTTCACAAACACCACTCAAAAAGAGAAAAGAACACTCCAAGAATGTATTCAAAATGTTAGAGTGTAAATTTTTTTGTTGGGTGATGTGTTAAGGATGTGGGTCAGGTAATCATACACCATGCCAATTATTTTCAATTTTACAATTTTTTTTTGTTTTTCAAGCAAGCAAACAACTATGAGTGAAGAACTACTCACGACCAGTCCTTATTGTGCCTACTTCCTTGTTACCGTCATGGGTTGCACTGCTTCGCTGTCCAAGCACCGAATTCCTGCAACCATCAAGTAAAAGGAGACAAGGCATTAGACGATGTGAGAATGGATGTAAAATGGAAGTGACGAAACAAATCCGTTGCCTCCCTGGCAACGGTGCCAAAAACTGACGTGCGCGTGCGTGTGTGTTTGGAAGTGTCCTTATAGTTTGCTCTTGCGACGTCGATTTTAATGTAAAGAAATGGATGTGAGTCCGAGTGTCGGTCTCAGAGAGGAGTAAAAATCAGATTCCTCTTGTCACTTATTCTCACGAAAATCGTGGGGCTTTGCTTGCGAAAAAGCATGGGTGAAAAGCGAGAGAGAGAGAGAGAGAGCAAGAGAGAGAGATTAGGGTTAGAATTGTTTCATTCGCAACAAGCAACTTGAATAGAAAATAGAGCAAGCAATTGAATAGAAAATAACTTCATTAATCATGCAACTTTAGTTCATAATTACAACATTAGATAAATTCTTGAACATAAGTAAAGTAAAGCTTAAAAGAAGGGAAGAAAGAGAGAGAGAGAGGGAGGGCAGCGAGGTAGCCACGGTGGTGGAGAGGGCTCCGTGGGTGGCTCGTCGACTCCAATGATTACAAAAGGGCTTAAAGGTAGCTAAGAGGAGGGTAGAGTACTTGCAAGTGGAGTGCATGCCTTGAATGGGTGGTTGGAAGGGGTTTAAATAGGGAGAAGGGCTTTCCAAATGAAGAAGGGGTTTTAGCGACGTCCGGGACGTTGCTAAAACCCTTCCGAAAACATCGGTGAAGACCCCTGCCCACTGGTCACTCGTCCGCAACTGTGCTTTCTCGCACCCGATCCATGTGCACACGCCAGAGGCCGTCTGATCAAAGATCGGACGGCTGGAATCTCGTGCGAGGTGCTCGCCTGGATCGCACCCTTATGCCCGTGTCATCGCGCGCGTCTGGTCAGGGCGCATCTGCGGGTGCCACATCTCGCGATCTCGTCTGTTCGCTGCTAATCAGGCGGCCCAATTTCGCTCGCGCACGACGTCGTCTCTGCATTTCAACTATGCGTGACTCGAACCTGCGTCACATGAGCGCGGGCATGCGCTCCAACTTCTGCACTGCACCCGCTGCTTTGTCGCGGCGAGTGCGGGTGTGCACGTGGTTCTCAGCCGTTCGATCGGAGATTGACGGCTGAGATCTGTCCTTCGGGTGAAGGTGGAAGCAGGCAATGATCTGGACGTCGTGAGCAAGCGTCACATGGCATGCCGTGGGCTGTTGATCATCAGATCAACAGTCAGAACTTCTTGGGCCCATTGTAGGAGCTCCGGATGTCGGATTTGGCCGATTTCGAGTCCGTTGGACTCCATTCATCGCTCTGAATTCATCCGTGCAGTCCGATTGCTCATCTAAGGCCTGCTTTGACAAGTGCTCATACAAATGGCATTAATATTATTTTATAGGCAATCTTGACGTATGATGCATGCAATGCTCCCATTCTACTTTTGTTGTGTTATCTGTGCCTTTATTTCCTAAGATGGGCCCTATTTAACATAATTATCACCCCAAGATGCAATGTTATCACTGTGCAAAATCTACGCTACCACTAAATAAATGACTAAATCCGCATACTAGGGTAGACTCTTTCCATGCACGGCTAGAAGTTGCTCAGCAGGAAATGTGTTGGTCAACGGTAATGAGGGTCCAATGTGTTTTGGGTGAAGTCTAGATAAGTGGTCGGCTATAACATTCTAGGATCTGGCTTTGTCGCGTATTTCTGAGTCAAACTCCTGCAAGAGTAGGACCCATCTGATTAACCTTGGTTTAGCATCCTTTTTGGCTAACAAATGCCGGATAGCCGAGTGGTTAGTGTAAATAGTCATTTGGGATCCTAGAAGGTATGATCGAAACTTTTCTAATCCGAAAACTACGGCGAGCAGTTCTTTTTCCATGACAGTGTAATTCCATTGAGCCTCATCCAATGTTTTGCTCGTGTAGTAGATCACCATGGGTTTTTTCCCTCGTCTTTGTCCTAGGACTACTCCAACAGCCACATCTAATGCATCGTACATTATCTCAAAGTCCTACAACCAGTCTAGGGGTTGTAAAATAGGTGCAGCAGAGATTGTATCCCTAAGGGTGAGGTAAGCCTTGATGCAATCAGGTGTCATGTCAAAAAGTACATTGTTGGCTAGAAGGACAGTCAAGGGCTTGCAAAGTTTAGAAAAATCCTTTATGAACCTTCTATAGAAGCCAACATGTCTTAGGAACGATATGATTTGCTTGATCGAGATAGGAGGTGGAAGTTTGGAAATTAAATCAACCCTTGCTCAATCAACTTCTTTGCCCCTATGGGAGACGATGTGACCGAAGACAATCCCTTCCTGAACCATAAAATGGCTCTTTTCCCAGCTTAAAACTAGCTTGACCTAGATAGATCATTTCAGGATTTTCTCTTGGTTACTAAGGCAATGGTCGAATGAGTCTCCAAAAATAGAGAAATCATCCATAAAGAGCTCCAAAGATTCACCCACCATCTCCGAGAAGATGGCTAACATGCAATGCTGAAAGGTAGTAGGTGCATTGCATAACCGTAATGGCATACGATGGAATGCAAATTTGCCATACGGACAAGTGAACATGGTCTTCTATTGTTCCTTTGGTGCAATAGCAACCTGATTATATCCTGAATATCCATTTAGGAAGCAGAAATATTTCCACCCTACCAATCGTTTGAGAATCTGGTCAATGAATGGTAGGGAAAAATGGTCCTTTTTAGTGGCCTCATTAAGCTTCCAATATTCAATGCACACCTGCCATACGGTTGTGGTGCGAGTGGGGATGGATTCACCTTAATCATTTGTGACCACAGTGAGCCCAGCCTTCTTTGGTACCACTTGAGTAGGGCTCACCCAGGGGCTATCAGAAATCATGTAGATGATTTTTGCATCAAGCCACTTATTATTTCTTTTTTAACTACCGCTCGCATATTCGAGTTCAATCGCCTTTGCATCTGGTGAGTAGGTCAAGCCCCATTATCCAAATAAATCTTGCAAGTGCAATAAGTAGGGCTAATTCCCCTTAAGTTAGAAATTGTCCACCTAATAGCTGTCCAATTCTTAGAAAGGGTAGTAGTCAACCATGTTCTTGGTCCCTAGTTAGGTGTGCATTGATAATCACAAGGAAAGTCTGGATAGGTCCTAGGAAGGCGTACTTAAGGCTGTTGGGCAAAGGTTTCAATTCAGGTGCAAGTGGGACATTGTTTAACAGGTAAGGAAGGGTAGGACTTGATTAACATTAATCTCCTCAAATGGAGGTTGCCGGTGGTAATCAGTTCTGCAGATTTCAACCTCCAAAGATTGGGATGGGTTAGAGTGGTCAATAACTGGTTGACTTAGATGGTCTTCTAAAGAGCTTATAGTCAGGAATTCTTCAACCAAGGTTTCCATGGGATCACATACCTCAACCAAACCACAATCAAATGACTTTGTTTTCTTGAAGATATCCAATTGCATCTTCCTATCAATGAAGACAATTTCCATACATCCCATGTCGCAGTATATATTAGCCTTGGTTGTAGCCAAAAAGGGTCTGGATAGGATGATGGGTGTGTTCTGTAGTTGTTCTGGGACTTCCATGTGAAGAACTAAAAAATCAATTGGAAAGTAGAAGTCCTTAACCCGAACAATTACGTCCTCGACTACCCCTTTCGGGGTTTCCACAGATCGGTTGGCCAGTTGGATAGTCATAGGTGTGGGTTTTAACTCTCCAAATCCAAACTGGTGGTAAAGGGTATTCAGGATTAAGTTAATCGAGGTGCCTAAGTCCAAGAGTGCTTTATCAAACGTCATGTCACCAATATTACATGATATCAGAGGCGCTCCGAGGTCAGCTCTTTTAGAAGGTAGGCTACTCAATATCACTAAACTTGCTTGTTTTGAGAGCACTACCTTCCTAGGTGCTTTGGTTCTTGGCTTATGCTTGGGTGTGCAAACATCCGTCAAAAACTTTGGGTAAGGTAGGATATGTTTGATCGCAACGAGGAGAGGTATATTGATCTAAACATGCTTGAAAAATTCCAACAACAAGTCATTCTCAACCACATTTTTCTTCTTCTTTACTTTGTCCAAGGCTTCAGGGTATGAGATTTGGGTTTGAACTAGGTTAGGCACCTGATCCTTGGGTTCCTCCCGCTCATCCTCAGAATCAAGAATCTCAGGTAGAGAAGTCATGGGAGGGGTTGGCCATTTGGGGTCCTTGGTTGGAGTGCCTCTTCTCAAGGTAACTGCATTGGCTAAGGCATTCGAACCAGGGTTAGGTCCTTGAGAAGAAGAGGCAGCAAACCCAGGAGGTGTTTGCAGGGCTTGTTGAATCATATGAGCTTGCCCCTGATTTGGTTGTAACCCTTGAGGATGTGGCCTCTATTCATTACATTCTTCGAGTTTGGTTGTGGCTGAGAAGGAAGGAACCCCTGTTGTTTGTTATCCAACAGCTGACTCAACTGTCCCTTCACTAATGACATCTCCTCCTGATGTTTCTAATTCATATCAGCCATCATTTTAATTAGGGTGCCCATTTGGTTTTGCTGGGTAGGAGCTGCCCTATTCTTGTTATAGGGTGGTCTGGTAGGTGGACCAGGCTGATAGGAGGGAGGCTTTTGCCTATGATGGTTCTGAAATTGGTTTGATTTTTTATTCGACTAAGAAAAGTTTGGGTGGTTGCACCATCAAGGGTTGTAAGTGTTGGAGAAAGGGTTAGGCTTAGAATATCCCTAGATAGAATGGGCATCATCAAAGGTAGAAGGTGCCGAAGGGGAGGGAAAAGAATAATCAGAGTTTGAGGGAGCAAATGTCCCTCCCTGGAACATGGTTAGGGGTTGTTCTAGGTGCATTTGGTTCATAAACTATACCAGATCCACATTGTTTGCTCCCTTTGCTAGGGAGAAGGTCTGTAATGGGGCTCGGGATTGATTCAAAAGCTCGTCAATCATTTTATCCACCAACTCAACCCGATCCAATTTCTTGGCTATAATGTCCATGTCAACCATTCCAGAATTAGTTTGTACCTCCTAAATCCCACCACGGGGTTGACTGCACCGATTAAATTGCGTCATGGAGGCATTATTAAGTGAGTTCTTGCTCATTGACTCAAAGAGCTCGAACGCACTTTCCTCATCCTTATTCAAAAAATTGCCTCTGCATGAGGCATCCACAAAATTCCTAAGGTTGCTGTCCAGACCAT
This sequence comes from Thalassia testudinum, assembly GCA_037157565.1. NCBI lineage: Eukaryota > Viridiplantae > Streptophyta > Magnoliopsida > Alismatales > Hydrocharitaceae > Thalassia > Thalassia testudinum. The sequence continues at coordinate 83,728,055 of JAZHRO010000056.1, read as the reverse complement.
GGTAGAAAATCTAGGCCAATTGCCACCTTGGAACCTCGTGGTATGGGTATTTCCTCAATAATTCATTAAATCTTTCCCACGCCTCTTGAAATTGCTCTCCATTTTGTAGGGTAAATATAGTGATGGCTCTCCTAAGGGCATTATCTTTCCTTTGGGGAAAAACATATTAAGAAAAGAATGCCTTAATTCCTTCCAAGTGGAGATGGTTCTCCCTAAGGTGCTGAGCCAATAAGATGCTTTATCTCTTAGGGAGAACTGGAACATCTTAATTGGCACAATATCCAAATGGATGTTCCTTGGTTTTATGGTCTGTGCAATCTGATCTAAGTCTTCTAGGTGTTGGAAAGGGTCTTCATTTCAGCTCCCATGGAAATGGCATTGAATCAAGCTAAGGACATTGGGTTTTAGCTCAAAATCATCTCCCCCTTTGAGGACCCTAAGGTATGGCTCTACCCGCATGGTAGACGGATTGTAAAAATCACGAAGAGGCCTTGCTTGGCCCTTAAGGGGTGGTGGTTGTCCTTAAAGGTTTTGCCCTTGATTCTGCCCTTGAGGGTTCTGTAGTTGGTGTATGGCCTATATGATGGTGTGAATCTGTTGTTGCTAAAGTTGATGGTTAGCTATAATCTAAGCCTAAATCATAGCCATGGCATCGGGTTGAGGTTGATCCTCAACCTCCTCAACTCGTGTGTCGGCCATGTCCTTAGTCCTACACCTAGAAAAATCAAGTTTCCTCCTAGTTTCTCTACCAAAAGAAACCAATTTGGGATGAAGTGATCACCTTCTATGCATACACTAGAGAAGGACCTAGGGAGATGCGAAGGGAAATAGATGCGAGAAGGGTGTGCACAATCAAGCAGACAAATCTAAGTCCTATGGTGTACACCTAGGTGACTTACGCTTCAAAAGTAGATTCTGACCACATGGTGAATTCGGTGTTGTCCTTACTCCCGATGGTGGTAGAGTTGGGAAGGCGAAGTAGGGTGAGTGTGTCCTGAAGGCCGCTAATTTTGTCAAACCCCAGCTTGCTTAAGTCGTTTGACAATCGAGCCTTTCAACTTAGCACCGTTTGGGCCAACGTCTGCTTAATTTTTAAGGCTAGGTCAGTGCTTGTGCTCAAGGATTAAGTGAAGGGCGTTAGAGGGGTTAATGCCCTTAAAATTTCAATTTAAGCCATGTGAACAATTGGGTGCAAGGACCCAATGCCACAACAAGTGTTCTTAAACAAGCAAGATTAAGATGTGTGACTTTTAAAATGAGAATCTTGCTTAATGGATTTTAAAATTTCACTTGTTTACGCATTCAAACAAGACACAAATGTATAGTTACACGGTTGGTGAAGATTGATTTTCTTTAAGGCCTTTTGTGTGACTACAAAGTTAAAAACTCCCTAGTGTGGAAGATCCTAGGGTGTGCAGCTTCTACTTAATGAATCTTTTTTTAAGATTCAGTCAAGAAGGGTCCAATCAAAATAAAAAATGACCCTATCCTGATCAAAATTGAATGAGCTTTTCAAAAGAAGTAATTTCAAAATTTTTTGAGGGTGATAGACCACCCAAATTGACATTTTTTCAAGAGAGGGTCAATCTATCCAAAACTTCTAAATCAGTGCAAAAGTTTACGATTTTGATTAGAACAGGCAATGATCAATTTCAAATGCAAAAATGGTCTTCAGATGAAGTGTAAAGAATTTCAAGAGCTTTCCAAAAATATGAATCTCTCACAAATCCAATCTACGTGGAGTTTGTAATAGCAAGAACAACTTATAGATCTCCAGAAATCTAGACAACCTTGTGCACTTCCAGCAATGAATTTCTCATAACCAAACCACAAAGAGTTTGGGTATGAAATTTGAGGTGGATTTTTCCTACTAGAAGAAACACCTTTGAGATTTTTCCCAAAATTTTTAGAGGTGCTAAGGGTCCTTTAATCATGTCCTCAACCTGAATCGAGAAAATGATATTGCGAAGTTAATGGGTTCAAGGCTTAATGGTGGTGTTTTCTTTGATAGACAAAAGAGTGGGTTTGTTTTAGAACACCACCATTTTTTTTCTTGGTCCAAGGATGATGAATTACCTTTTGAATCATGGGAAGACAAGATCGAACCTTTTGGTTGATGGCAGTCTTCTTTTATGCTTCCTTTGACCCACCTAACTCGTACTCTTATTGCCGATGCATGAGATTCCTGCAACCACAAGAAGGGAGAGAAAAGCAAGTTAGATAACACGAATACAATTAATTCCTAAGAAAATGAAAGCGAATAAAAGATCCGTTGCCTCCCTGGAAACGGTGTCAAAAACTGACAATCGCGAAACGTGTTTGTGTTAAATCATTCGTTATAGAATGTTTTATGATGTCAATTTTAATTAGAAGAATCAGACATGAGTCTAAGTGTCGAACACAGGGAGGTAAAGTATTCGAATCATTTAATTGCTTTCAATGTCACAAAAATTCATCGTTTGATTCATTTGCAAAAGAGAGAACAAGAAAGAGAGAGAGAGAGGGAGATAGGGTTAGAGAATCTTGATAAGAATATGAAATAACATATTCAATTGATTATTAAATGTTGTGTTCAACCAAATGAAGATGAATGCTTGAATATACAAAATAACTACAACTATTAAAGAAACTAAAAGTAAGAATAAGGAAGAAGAAGGCGTCAAGGTAGCCACGACGGTGGAGGAGCTTTCATTGATGGCTCGATGTCTTCACAACCTTGTTTGGAGTAAGATGGAGGTGGTGGACTGCTTAGGTAGATGATTGGTGCAAATGAGCGGGGTAGGTCCCATTTTGTAGTGGTGGAAAGGGCTAAAATTCATCCTTAGGTTAACAACAACATTCAAAGCGTCGCTGAAGACCCACTGCATACGTCGCCAAAACCACCGCACCCGCATTTGCACCCGCTGCCTTCGACGTGCACGTTGCTGGCCCGCGCATCCCGTGCGGCGCATCACGCGCACATGCCCTAGCACGCACTGCTGCTACTGCTATAGTGTTGCACTTGCTACGCGTGCACTATGCGTGTGCTGCAGCTGCTGCGCACACCTCAATTGCAAATTGATGGGAGAGGAAGCTCAAACTAACCGCTATGGATGCAAGAGGGAGCCGCGACCATCGTGCCAATGCCCCATCTTGGTCATCTTCTGATCATGTGCCCGTAGCTCCTCAAGATCGAATGGCTCAGGTTGCCTGATGAAGCATCGGAGAGAGAGAGAGGAGTGCTGATGCACTTGGATGGTGACACATGGTCAGATTTAGGCTGTTGATCATTAGATCAATGGTCAGAATTTCTTAAGCTTGATGTGGGAGCTATGGAGGTTGGATTGAGGTGATTTCAAGTCCATTGGACTCAATTTGTTATTCTAGATCCATCTGTACGGTTCAATTGCTCATTTGAGACCTGTTTCAATATGCACTTGCACACAAGTTCATTAAGCATTAATTCTAAGTAATCTTAACATGAAATAATGTCGAAAGCATGCAATGCTCCCGAACCCACTATAATCTGACATTATTGCACAAGTACCTTGAAAATTTACTCTAATTGATGATATTTACAATGATAATTGCAGAATCATTAGCTGTAGCAACTTCTCCCCATGCACTGTTCTTCTTTTTCAAGAAGCCCATCATCGATCTTACGTCTCCCCGTGCAGCCACCTTATTCAGCCACCATCCTCCACTCCATCGACGTCCTTGACCTTGCCTCGACACCACATGTACACCAACACCTTCAGTTGTGCCAATTGCATGCTCCAACAACAGCAACAGCACACCATCATTACCCCTCATCCTTGTCACTGGTGGCAACTCCAGCCACCGCGCACTACTTCACCGCCACCGGAGTGCTCCTCTCCTCCGACCCTACTCCGATGAGCCTCGCCTCCAGCCATCCCCTCTCGCGTGAGCACGAACAAGAGGAAAGACACCGTCTATTTTTGGGTTTAAAGGTTTTTAGATTTCATTACATTGAAGAAATTAACTTTTGAATTTTGATTATTTCATTGAGGAAACTTTATGGTAACACCCTCATATTCTTGCATTATTATTCAAGTCATGTTTATCCCATTTGATTGCATCAAATTGCAATTCTAATTTACAACCTAACCTACATGCAAGCAAAATTTACATGAGATGGCATTGCTTATGTACTTTTCACATACTTGGAGCTTCGATTTCTTACGTGAAATTTACATAATCAACCCTTGATTTTTAGATAAATTGGTGATTCATATTCAGAGCAGCATATCCATTGATTGATTTAATGAGTATTTCTGCGAACATGATTGTTACATATCTGTGATTTCTTGTTCCTCCCTGTTCATACGACCCGACTCTTCGTGGTTAGTTTTACTGATAAATATCTTTGATCTGGGATTTGTCGACCACGCAATTTTTCTGCAACGATGTATTTTTCTGACTTATATTTATGAAAAGTGAAATCTCTAATTCAACTGGCATAGTTGTCAGGGAGGCAACAGATGCAATAGTTTCACCTGATTATTTCTGATTATTCTGAGGTGCCCATTTATATGACCATTCTCTATTTTTCTGTGCGAGGAATCTGACAAGACGATAGGCATAGTAGAGTGATGACGTCGAATTTGAGAACCGTCCACACACGTGGAAAGGATGCGAAGAGGAGACCTAGAACCCTCTTTCATAGGGGATTCTCATTCATCATCGAGTTTATTTCAATTCAATCTTCTCGCCCCTGTAGCAATTGGGGCTAATTTTTGGGGGTCTATCCCCACTTTCTTTAGTAGATAGGGTCTATTTCTCTGTGTGTGCAATTAATTTTCTGTCTGCTTACTCTGAAAGAAAACACAAAAATATCGAGCTGCCTATTTAGGAGTTGCATACCCTTAAGTGCGTGCATTTAGGGTTATTTGAGCAGCATATTAGATATCTTTCCATGCATTGTGTACATATTTGCACGGAGATTGCTGGAGACAAGTATATTGTTCTATCATTGCATCCAACTCCGATTCACGCATTTGCATTTGGATTAAATTTTGAGACCACCAAACTGATTGAATTGACCTAATTCAGTGGTAACCTAACTGAAATTGGGATTGCTAATTAGATTCAGCCTTAAAATCAAAATCACATTTGAATTGATCAAAAGGGACTTGTGTGTGATTCTTCTCAAAGTAAAACTGATTTGTGGTGTGATGCACACTTTTGGCACTGAGCACACACACTAGGGACTGCACTAGGTCTTGATCCCTTAAGGCTATAGGCACCAATCTCTTCATCGGTGTAGACCCTCCTTTTTCACTATGTGGTGGTGATATTATCTTGTTATTATTGATGGACATTGTAGTATAATTGACAAAATCTCACAACAAGCATTTAAATTTATAAACTTAGAATCTAAAGGAGTCTGAGGTCGTTCACAGGGAGCAAATATGGAACTCACACATTAATCTTCATTTAAAATAGATGAGCACAATTAATTTATCACAATAATAGATATTCAATGAATGAAACTGATCAGATTGACATTCTAGTGTATCTCAGAAGATGAAGAGACAAAAAGAATAAAGAGAACCTAAAGAGTGGTGATTTAGATCACTAATTAGGTCCTCCAATTAAGAATGCATCTCATATTCAAATTATTCCATAGAACCTTCAATCAAAAATCAAAGTTAACTTATTACTTAAATCATTCAATAGTGCTCAGAGTCAACTCTGATCAAATGACAGGAGTATAGCATCAGATGACTTACGTGAGCACAAGCACAAGGCCATTTAGAGAGAGTGCCTTCTCTTCTTTCTTCTTTGTCAAAGCTTCAATGCCTTCTTAAGCACATATCACGGCCTTTCTCCTTCAGAGGCTAAGTGTTGCCTCTCTCTTCATTCAACACAGGGGTGAGGCAAAGGGTCACACAGCAAAACCCTCCCCTCTCTCTCACAAATCATCTTCCTCCTCTCTTCACTCTCAAACCCCAATGTAATCAAGTCGTATAGCAAGGTTATCAGGTCGAGAACAGTGACTAGGCCTGTGGGCGTGTGTCACAGGTGAGGTGTGAGCATAGGCAGGTAACCGTGTGAGTGGGTGTGTGCGTGGAGGGACCCAACCCCTCGTGTTTTTGGGCAGACAGCTTAGAACATAAAATCTTGATATACGCTTGCAGGCACCCTTTGCTTCACGATGCGGCACTAAAGTGCCAACTTCTTTTAACATGAGTGTTGCAGCTGATGCTTCACTCAATTATGGCTGCTGGTGGCTTTGCATCTTCAATTGGCGCTACAGATACCTTCCTAGGTTAAGTCTGCAGCACCTGGGCGTGTCAACAAGGTTGGAGTAGGGCAGACTTGGTCGAAGAAGATGTTGGCGATGACAATGAACGGTGATGACTTGAAACACACATATGAGCTTATAACCCCAATCAAATAAGCTTACAAGCATCATAGGGAGGTGAAGAGTTCTGCTGGTGGTGTTTGTATGGCATGTGGTGGTGTGGAGTGGTCGGGTGAGGTCAGGGAAGGTGTTTGGAGGTAGTGAGTTGGATGGAGATTTGGAGTGGGTGGAACAGGAAATAGGAAGAGTGGTTTTGTTTGCGGTGGCATGGCAGAGCTTTTGGCGGTGGTATAGTGACATTTGGTGGCGTGTGGCATCAGGGAAGCTTCGTTAGAGCTCAGATGTGGAGAAGATGGAGGGAGACCGATGGCGTCGATGGTCAAAATAGAAAAAGTTAGGAAGGCTTAGGAGAAGGAGGAAGTGACCTAGCTAAAGGATTAAGGGGTTGAGGATTTCCACGCTGGTGTGATGGCCAGATGTGAAGATGAACTCTTCGTTGAGGGAAGGTTGCGGCGATGATAAGGAAGGTGACTACTGCTGTGGCTAGCGAGGGGTGGAGGAATGCGAGGAAGGTCATGGCACTCCCAATTTGGTTGTTGGGATGTCGTAGGAAGACGAGGTGGAAGCTCACTGGAGTTGGTCGGAGAAGGCCAGATGGAGAGATTCTAGTGAGGAAATGTGGCCAAACCAAGCTACGGAGTTAGGCTTAAGGATCATGAGCTTTTATAGAGCTGTAGATTGAGCTCTAGATCAAGAAACAAGCCTAATTGGCTTGCTTAGGAATCAAGAAGCATCCAAGGAATTTGTGTGTTCACACGACCACCCTGGGGAAAGTTAGGAGCCAAGATCTGTCTTGAACGATTTATCTTAGTGTGAACATCAATCCCACCAAATTTTGTGGGATTTGATGATGATATGAGTGGGTTTAGGTGAGGTCAAAGCCAGCCAAGAGGTTGGTTAACCTCCAATGGCGATAGGGACCTACTTGTGAAGAGGACAACAAACCTTGGGGCTATTTCCAAGGATTTTGAAAGCTGAGGGTCTAATTGAGAGAGCAAGAGTCTAATTGGACTAAAATACAAACTAGGTCAAGATGAATTCTGATTGGGCCCAAATTTTGATAAAAACCTAATTTGGATCCAGGAGGTCTAGCAGTGAAGTTATATTTCAATTTTGACCATGTTTAACTGGGCAATTTACGTGAAAACCCAAATTAGGGTAGAACTTCGTCTGTGACACTATTTAAGGTCAAAATAGGTTCAAATGGTCAAATAAAGGATACCAAACATCATGGAATACTTTTCTATGAATTTTCAAAGGTTTAGACGAATTTTATCCGGAATGGATGATTGCACAGCAATCATAGGTCCTAATCAACCTAAATAATGTTTGAACCTAGCTTAATTTGTAAATATTGCATTCATGTCATGCTTATCATGCGTTGCATCATTTATTAGAGAATTAGACGAGATATCTTACTATTTAATGTTTTATTGATGTTTGCAGATAATAAAGTGATATAAGATGTGAGATGGAGTGGAATAACGCAATAAGGAGAGAAGAAGATTGATCTTGACAAGAGGAGTGAGGAGGATAGCCTTATCCCTACCCTTAGAAACCTTAGGATAGCCTTCCCAAACCCAAAATCACTTCCATTAAGACATCTTAGCCTTACCAAACATGGATATCACTATCCATGTTCTTATCCACCTTATCCCTCTCCCAAATACTTCGAAACCAAAATCTACCTTAGAAAACCCAAAACCCACTCTCCAACACCTTTTAGGACATCCAAACATTAGGTTGGACGTTTGATTTCTACAGAAAACCAATCCAAGAAGCCAAAACTCACACCAACACAGAATTAGACGTCTAACCTAACTTCCAGACATCCAATTTTGGAGTAGAAGATGTCTGATCATTTGTCTAGACATCTGGAACTCATCTCTGGTTCCTGTTTGTGGTGCTAGAAGCCCTAGCTTGGCCCTTTTGACCTAGAAATCCCACCAAAAACCTTAGGAAACCTAATTAGAGACCTCTTAAGCCTATCCCACTATTCATACCCTTACTTATCCTATCCCTAACCCAATTGAGCGAGCCCATACCTAATTGGATGCATCTACAGTTGATTGGGTGCACCTAAACCCAATTGGATCCACCCAAGATCTAATTGACTCATACCTATTAGGACTACCTTAGTCAAACCACACACACACATCCAATTAGATTTGACCTAGACCCAATTAGGTTGGCTCCTATCTAATTAGACCCACCTAAGCCTAATTAGGTCCACACCCACCTAATCTAGATTGACCCAACCTATTTATTACCCAATCCTACCAACACCCATAACATAGTTCTACTAAATTCAAACCACACACACACTCCTTCCAAAACCAACCTTCCTAATCTACCCTCCCTATTTTTGGTCGTCAACACTAAGGCCACTAGAGGTGGCGATTTCTATTTTGGGAGCCACCAAAAGTAGCAACCAAAAGAAGGTCTTACCATAAAAACCAAAAAGAGGTGTCGCACAACTCATTCTCCCATCCTCCAACATGCGACTACCTTCTACCCTCCCCCCTCCTCTTCCTCTCAAGGCCATCATCCTTCTCCAAGGCCTCCTCCATGGGTGGATATCAAGAAGCTTCTCCAAGTTTCAAGGCCGTCTAGAAGAAGAGAAGAAGGGTCCACACCACCCTCTCTTCTTCTTCTCTCTTAGGCATGTCTTCTTCCTCCTTGGGAGCAGCACATGTCCTCCTCTTTTCCTCTCTTCTTGGACAGACATGAAGGCTCACCCATAGCCTCTTGTGGTCGACCATCTGTTTTAGTAGGCATGTAAATGGGTTTGCATACCCAAGGTCTAGTCTACACCCTCACACATAGCCAATGGCCCTAGTGGCACTTTCCGACGTAAGGGATTTCCTCTACTTTATGTGCTTTCTAGTATAGATGTTATGTGATATTCTTCGATTATTCTATGCATAAATAATATTATGATGCTTTTGTGATTGCTTATATTCATGCTTGTTTGCCTACATGCTACTTGGGCTAGTCACGTTGTGCACGTCCACCATGGCCTCACCTAGATCCATATAGGTTTTAGGGTTTCACCTAGGTAGTTTTCTCATTCAAGTTTGCTTTCCAGAAATCAAAAGCAAAAGAAATTGCAAAAGCAAAAAGACCAAAAAGATTAGGTTAGATTAGATTTAGGGAGAAAAACTAGATTCAATTCTTAACTTCTTTTCACGCCTCTTAGAGACAAACGACAGGACTCAAAAGAATAAAATCAATCGAGTTTCATTAATACAAATATTTTTGTCAAGGGGATTTCACGACTATACTACGATGCTATTTTCCCACAACTTACAATTTCCTTGCTTTTCATTGAATCTCTATAATTTAAGCGAGTTTGAAATTAGAGTTTTGGGTTATGAATCAGTTCTGGAAGTGTGTGAAATCCTATTTCTATTTGTGTGGACCCTCTTATTAGACTTTAATGCTCATTAGATCTTATATTAACTATTGGGAATCATATAGCGTGTATTTGATCAAAATGTGTCATAGTATAGTTGCGAAATACGATCAACAAAATAATTGATTAGATAACGAGACTTGAGTCCTGGTTGTTTGTCTCTGGGAGGCGTTTATGGAAATGTAGATTTGAAATTGATCTCACTCACTCTACTTGCTTAAAATCGCACACTGGTTTCTAATCATCGGATCAATGTTCGACCACTTTCATTATTAACCCTAATTACGTGCGCATGTGCTAGGAAGATGACAAATGTGAAAGTGTGAGTTTCAGTACGCATGATTCTAGTTATGTGGTTGCTGTTTACGGAAAATGCGTTAATAGTTAGATTCACGATATTTTCAGGTACCGACATACCAGTTGCAATAGATAGTAATGAAGAGCAGGCAACATTAATCACACAAAAATATTGCAACAAGGCTCATGATGATTTTCACAAATAGATATATATATAGAAAAAGATTTTCATTGATTCATGATGGTGTTTGCAACATAAAGCTCATGGAAAGCTTGTAGAGGAATGCTTGAAAACATAAATCTAGCAAGCAGAAAATGATTTCATACAAAAATCTAAGGGGGGATTATGCATGCATCATTGGGGGAGAATATAGAGCTACACTATTAAGTAGTAAATAAAGCAGTAAAACTATGAAAAACTATAATATAATCTATTAGAACTAAGGGCATTCAGAGGTGGGCTCCGATGGCCTTTCACTTGGTCGAGAGGAGAAAGAGGGGCGACCAATGGCACTTAGGCAAGCCCTCAGAGAGAGGTTGATGAGGTGTTCCAACATCTTGGCGTGGAGATGGTAGTGGCCATGGTGAAGCTACTGATGGAGGTGGAGTGGAGGTGGAATGAAGCTAAGCTAAAATGGAGCCAAGAGTGAAAGGGTGCAAATGGCCACACCTTAGGTCTTTTTATAGACCTAAGGAAGACTCTCTAGGGAAGTGTGGAACTCTCTAGAGAGAGTTGCAAGAGTGGCTAGCCAAGGAGAAAGAGAGAAAGAGGAGGTTTTTAGATCCACCATTTGTGGATCTACAATTTCAATGTCTCTTGGTTGCTAATTTTAGCAACCAAGAGTGGCACCACCTTTGGAAGAAGCTAGAACACTCTAGGTGGTGTGGGAGTGTGTGAATGGGTGTGTGTGTGTGTGTGTGTGTGTGCGTGCGGCCATGCCCTATGTGGCTAAATCGTCTTGGTTAGGTCCTTAGGGGTTCAGGTTAATGTAGGTCTTAAATTAGGGTTTCAAACCCTAATTACTATGGGGGAATTGCAATTAAACTTAACACAAGTTTAATTGAATGAGTGTAAACCTAATTGAGAGTAAAATAACTCAATTATGTTGGGCTTAGGTCAGTTGGACTCTTACTGAGTCCAATTGGACTTGTATGGGTCGAGATCTGAGCTCAATTGGACTCTATGAGTCTAATTGACTAGGCAATGGTAATTGACTATCATTTAAGTCAATTAGGTTTAGTGAGGACCTAATTAGGTCCTTAGGGAGGTCTAGAGGTGATGTACTAGGGTTTGGGTACGTTAATTTAGGTTCGTTGGGGGTTAAATTGTGTTTACGAAGCTAGAGATCCAAGATCAAGGCTTGAATCTCAAAACAGGAAACTGGAGAGTAGTTCTAGACGTCCAATAATAATATCAGACGACTTATACTAAAAAATCAGCAGTCCAGACTTGTTGTCTTGATGTCCAATCAGAGTTAGGAGGGATTCTAGGTTCTATCTTGGGTATTCTGTATAAATTGGACTTCTGACCAAGTGTCTGGACGTCCAGTAACACTGCAGAAGTAGGTTTAAGGTGTGCAGGAGTTGGCTAAGGGTTTTGGACGTCCTATGACTCATCTAGACATCTAGATAGAGGCTAGAATTATGGTTTTAAGGTTTCTTAGGGTGCAGCGACCAAATCTAACAGTGGCTAAGGCTTAGGGAAGCTTCTAGGCTGTCCGAGGGCTAGGATGGACCTAAGTTCTTCACGATTTATTTGTTTATTCCTACTTAATAGAATAGCATACCTTAACTCTCATACATTATTATCTACTACATCTTATTCTAGGTCTTCTGCTCCAACTCTGCTGCAACTCTAGTTATTCTTTATTCTTCATATCCAGCTTTTGATCCAGCTTCAGATCTACCTTCTGGTTTGCTTATTACCTGTAATTGACATAATGCACCTAATCAGCACATTATAGCATTATTTATGCATATCTAAACGAAAGCAATAAGGATGCAAGTAATGCTTATGCATGTTTGAACTGTCCTAACTTATGCTAAGTCCTAGCCTAATTTAGGTCAAATAAGTCCTATGATTGCTACGCAATCATGCCACCATGCCTAAATCTTGATAGTCCCTAGCAAATGCAAAACTAAATTATTCACAAAAGGGTTCCTACGGGATTGATTATTTTATCAAGTGTATGCCTAGAGATTTTTCTCCTTTTTGTTTTCATCCTATACTCTAGAAATCCAGACAATTGTGAAAGTGTAGCTATGTAGCTTTTGCAACGGATTCGAGTGAAAAACTAATTCACCTCTAAAGCCTGTACTTGACCCCTAGTAAAAATTCTAGTAGGATAGGTAGACTTCTTCCCTCGAGGTATTCAAGATATTCTATGAATTCCACCCCTGCTGTAAGCTTGGGTAGAGGATGTCTGAGGGATACATGTGTTTATTTGGTGGCTCACTCTCGGTTGGTGCTGCATAGAGATTAGTACTTTAGAATCTAGATTCCTGGATTATCCAGTAACTCAACTTAGCGAAAGATGAGAAAGACTATGCTCTCTTTGGTTCCTTTGTATTCATTCTCTCTTTCTCTCTTTTCTTTTTATTTTCTTTTCTTTCTTTTTGTTAGAGCTCACAATTTCACCAGATTCACATATATGACCTGTGTTTGGTGTTCTCACTTGGCATTAACACTTTAATTGAGTTCCATAACCTTAACACTAAGTCGGAATTCCTCAATTAGTATTCGGGCGATCAGAAACACAAAAAGGTAGGTTAAGGCCATGTTTGGTGGGTCTCAAATTTATTTGGTGGTCTTGCGTCAATGCAAATGAAAAAAACACTAAATATTCACAAACTCTCTTTTTTCTTCTTGCTTTTTCTTCTCTTTCTAATTTTTTTTTTCTTCTTTTTTTGTCTATGTAAATTTTTCAACACAACACATGCTAGCATACATTCACGAACTTTTTTGAGGAGGCATTATTAGGGATTGGTGGTAGTCAAGAGACATTGTGTGGCTTATTTGGTGGATGTACCTACTCATGGCATCGGGAGAGATGGATAGCATGGTATATTCTAACCTTTACATCAATACCCTCCTTCAACCAAGGATTTCGTAAAGAATGGTCATAACCATCCACCTTAGGCCTCGTTTTATGAAAACTCGCTCTCCGCGTATTTGCCTTATTTGGTGGCTCTCAAAATTTGCACAAAAATGTATACACAGGAACCAAGAGTGAAAAATATGCCTTAAGTATCGTCGCCTAATTATTTAGGATTCCGGATTCCTTGCACTAATCTTAGAGCACTAGTACTCTCTATTCTCAGCTCACACTATTTGGTGGATTTTTGGAAGAAAATCTGCCTAGCTCCCAAAACACTGTCCAGGGGTTTAGGATAAGAAGCACTGCTTCTTCTCGACAGACTAAAGACATTTATCAGCCTTCAATGTGAATCCATTGCAAATTCTACGTGTGTGAAAAGTTGTACTGGATTCCATGTTACAGGAATCAACTAGAGGATAAAATCCTTAATTCATTCTCTTAATATGATAATCTTATCCACGAATGCACTATGTATATATGCTATAAATAAGTAACCTCTTATATTCATACTTCATGAAATTTCCCATTCGGGTTACATTCAACTTGACCCTAAAGTTAGAACAAAAGGGTGAGCGGGTGAGTCAAAAGTGGCTGCTGCGGACGATTTTTAGCTCCAATGTGAGCATTGGAGGTGGAGTCAGTTATTCTTTCATTTAGGGTCCTAAAGTACGTTTGACATGTAGCTCCAAGGTTTTCCTAAATGTTGGCATAAAAATTTTCAGTTTTATCATATCTACCCCCCCATGCCTAAGTTCTTGCATGTCCTCATGCATGAATGTAAAAGAGCATAAGTACAACTGGGAGTAAATGGGTAGAAATCACCTGGAATTGCTCCTAAAATTTTAACTTTCAGCATCGGCCAACCTAACAATATGCAATATGCAAAAGAAATATGCTTAAAAGAAAAATATGCGATGTATAAAAATGGTTATGTATAGATGATGGTAGAATGTGGGATATGCTATCTATACATGCTGAGTTTAATGCCTCCAGCTGGGTGAGAACTTACTCAGATATCCTCAATAAGATGAATGAGTTCGTCAGCTAAAGGAGCTTCCTGGGCTGTGAATGGCTTGAGGCGCTGGCCATTTACCGTAGATACATGCCTAGATTTTGGGTCCCTGATTTGTACTGCCCCATTAGGATATGGGTGAATCACAACATATGGGACAATCCACTTAGACTTAAGCTTCCCTGAAAAAAGTTTCAGTCGCGAATCAAGCAACAAGACTTGCTAGTTGGGCGTGAATGTTTTTCACCGGATGTGGCAGTCATGAAAGGCCTTGGTCTTGTCCTTGTATATCAATGCGTTCTCATAGGCCTCCCACCGGATCTCTTCTAATTCGCTGAGTTGGAGTTTTCGTTGTTGACCTCCTGCATCAAGGTCAAGGTTACATTTTCGCACCGCCCAAAAGGTGTGGTGTTCCAGCTCTACAGGAAGGTGACAGGCCTTGCCATATACCATACGATATGGTGACATTTTGAGTGGGGCCTTATACGTGGTTCGATATGCCCAGTGTGCATCAACTAATTTATCAAACCAGTCCTTCCTGACTGGTCTAACCATCTTCTGGAGAATCAGCATGATCTGAAGGTTAGACACTTCACCTGCCCATTGGTCTGTGGGTGATACGGGTCGGCTATACAGTGATGTACCCCATATTTCTTAATAATGACCTAAAGTGGGCGTGGATGAAGTGGCTTCCCCCGCCGCTAATTAGTGTGCGGGGTATTCCGAATCTCGCGAAGATGTATTCCCGTATGAAAGAAATGATGGTTTATGATCAACCCATCTTGCCAGGATGGCCTTGACCCACTTCGAGACATAGTCAACGGCTATTAATATGTACTCGAAGCCATGCGAGTTCTGAAAAGGGCCCATAAAATCGATGCCCCAGACGTCGAACACTTCTACAACCATGATTGGTTGGAGTGGCATCATGTCTCTCTTGGTCATAGAACCGACTGACTAGCATCAGTTACAGTGCTGGGCGTATTCGTGTGTATCTCTGAAAATAGTTGGCCAGAAAAATCCCGACTGCAAAGGTTTTGCTGCGGTTTTCCATCTCGAGAAATGACCACCACAAGCATCATTGTGGCAAAAAGATAACACACTGGGGATCTCAGAATCTAGGATGCATCTTCAAATAATCTGATCCGCTCCAATGTGGAAGAGCAGTGGGTCATCCCAGAGGTAGAATTTGACCTTCGCAGTAAATTTGAGTTTCTAGCCCTTGGATAGGTTTGCGGGAATCTTGCCTGCAGTAAGATAGTTTGCAATATCCGCGTACTAGGGGAACTCAACAGATTGAATTGCCAAAATGGATTCATCCGGAAATTGGTCGCGGATATGCAGGGAAAAAGGAATGTGGGCTGGGTCCAATCTGGATAGGTGATCCGCCACAACATTCTGCTTTCTGGCTTTGTCGCGGATTTCAATATCAAATTCTTGCAATAGAAGGATCCATTTGATGAGCCAGGGTTTGGCATCCTTCTTTGCCAACAAATGCCGGAGGGCAAAGTGGTCAGTGAAGATGATAACTTTGGGCCCTAATAAATATGATCTGAATTTCTCCAACCCTAATACCACTGGTAGTAGTTCCTTTTCGGTGATAGAATAATTGTGTTGAGCCTCATTCAGCATCTTGATAGCATAGTATATGAAAAAATGTTGTTTCTCCCAACGCTGGCCTAAAACAGCATCAACGGCGAAATCAGAAGTGTCACACATCATCTCAAAATCAAGCAACCAGTCGAGTGGTTGGAAAATCAGGGAATCAGTTACAGCGCTCGGTAAAGTCTCAAAGGTGTCGAATTCGAATGGGGCATTGGCAACAAGGAGATTCGTTAAAGGTCGTACAATTTTTGAGAAATCGCGTATAAATCTCCGATAGAAGCCGACGTGACCCAAGAATGATCTAATCTGCTTGACCGAGCTAGGTTGGGATAAGTGGGAAATAATCTCAAATTTAGCTCGATTGACCTCGAGTCCATTTTTAGAGATCCTGTGCCCTAGTACTATGCCATCCCTCACCATGAAATGGCTTTTCTCCCAGGATAGTACTAGGTTTACCTCAATAGATTATTTCAGGATTTTGGTGAGGTTATCAAGCAAGATGCGAAATTATCTCCGAAAATGGAGAAGTCATCCATGAACACCTCCACATAGTCCCCAATCATGTCAGAAAAGATGGCCATCATACAATGCTCAAATGTTGCTGGTGCATTGTAGAGGCCAAAGGGCATCCACTTGAAAGCGAATGTTCCAAAGGGGCATGTGAATGTGGTCTTGTCTTGATCTTCTGGGCTAATCGCTACTTGATTATACCTGGAGTATCCATCAAGAAAGTAAAAGAAACTACATCCGGCTAATCGTTCAAAGATCTTATCAATGAAAGACAAAGGAAAGTGATCCTTCTGGTTAGCCATGTTTAGTTTCCTATAGTCGATGCAGACCTGCCAAGATGTCACAGTGCCAATCAGGATGGATTCGCCTTTACCATTTTTCACTACGGTGAGTCCTACTTTCTTGGGCACTATCTGGATCTGACTCACCCATTGGCTGTCAGAGATGGGTATACAATACCTGCATCTTGCCATTTGATGATCTCCTTCTTAACAACCTCTAGCATATTTGGGTTTAGCCATCTTTGTGGTTGCCTCGAAGGTTTCACCCCCTCATCCCTATAAATGTGATGAGTGCAATAAGAGGGGCAAATACCGCGGAGATCAGCAATGCTCCACCCTATAGTAGCCCTATGGTCTTGTATCATAGAAATCAATTGATGCTCTTGTTCCTGGGTTAAGTGGGCACTAATAATGATCGGGTATGTCTCACTTTCGCCCAAGAACACATACTTAAGTGAGCCAGGTAAGGGCTTCAATTCAATCATGGGTGGGTTAGAGTCAGAGATGGGAATAGGAGGAGCAAACTCAAAGGTAGAAATCTGATGATCCGGATGCGTGTGAATTCCCGCTGATTCGTTACTTGTGAGATAGTTGGTTGTGACTGTGTTAACAGGAAACCCGTTAGCAGTGGTCATGTCTTCTTGTAACAACAAGGGCAATTCAGTAGTGTGTGGATCAGGATAGCAAGATTCAGGGGTGCTATGGTCAGAAACACACCCTAAACAATCGGATCCTCGGGAAGAAATGTGCAGTGCAGTGGTCTCAGTCTCATGTGGATCGAGGTCCAAGAACCCTGATAGTGCAGACGAATGAGACATTGGGTCATCCCAAAGGAGCCCAATGTTACAATAGTATGCCGAATTTTCATCTTCACCATCCTCTATGCAATCACAGTCAAAATTCTTTGATGCCCTGAATATGTCAAGTCGAAGTCGCTCATTACCTAGGGCTATCTCTATACACCCAGATGCACAATCAATGTTTTCTCGGGCTATCGCTAGAAATGGGCAACCCAATATGATTTGTGCATCTCGGAGATTAGGAGGAACCTCCATATCGAGAACAAAAATGTCTACGGGAAAGTAGAATCCACAAACTTTTACGATCATGTTCTCAACCACCCCCTCGGTGTTTTTACTTATGTATCAGCCAGCTGAATCGTGATCGAGGTAGGCTTTAACTCCCCAAATCGAAATTGATCAAATATGGCAGTGGGAGTTAGGTTGATGGATGAACCCAGATCTAGAAGGGCCCAATCAAATGGAGAATCTTACAAAAAGCAGGATATGAGTAGGGTACCAGGGTCTTACTTTTTCGGCGGCAAGTCGGCTAGAATCATGGCACTAGCCTCTCTTGACAGTACCACCTGTCATCTAATTCTAGGCTGTCACTTCAGTGTACAATAGTCGTTGAAGAACCTAGCGACAACGGGGATTTGATCAATTGCCTCGAGGAGAGGGACCTGAATATATACTTCCATGAACATTGACTTCAGGTCCTCAAAATTCCACTTGTCCTTCCGTACTACATTTCTCGTCAGAGCCTCAGGAAAAGGGACGGGAATCTCAGGGTCAAGTGGTCTCTTACCCTTATCTACCATAAGTGGCTCCTCAGATGGCGAACGAGTCAAACCCACCTGTGGCGAAGGGTGAGAAAAATCAGGACCTGCCTGCCTATGTGGTGGGTCGAAAGTCTTCCTTCCACTCATCAATGAATCAGCATTTGCATCGGCTTGCTGTCCACGAGGTAGTGGTGGAGCTGAAGGGGCAAAGTATGTGGGGTTCTGCATCAAAGGTGGCTGGCCTTGAGCATAACCAGGTGGTCCAGGAAGCACCTGTAATATGGCGTGTGCCTGAAACCTAGGCAGGGTGCCTTGGTTTTGCACATACCGAGGGTTCAGGATGGGTTGGGAGGGCAATGCTCCCTGAGTCCTATGCTCCTGGAACAGCTGGTTTTGTGTGTTCTGTATAGTCTGTATTTGGTCATCCATCGCCTTCATTATTTGCAAGCTATCCTGTGTAGATTTCCTCATCGATTCTTGCAACTCCTCTTTCAGTGCCTCTAGAGGGTCAGCCTGCTTTGGAGGGTGACTGCCAGCTTGGTGCAACGGCTGGTATATAGAATTGGGTTATTGCTGCTGAGATGGGAATGGTTGCTGCCTAGGGTATGTGTTTTGTGCATTCCCGTATTGCCTGGTCTGGTAGTGTGGATCTTGATATGGTCTCTGTGAGTTACTAGTCCAGGAGAAGTTCGGATGCTGGCGCCAACTAAGGTTATATGTCTCTGAATACGGGTTATTATGCCCGTATCCTTAAATAGCACTGATGTCCTCATAGGTCGAAGACATCTGAGATGTATATCCATCAAGGGGATACGTATTATATTCAGTGGGTGGTGCATAACCCTGGTCATATGGTGCCAAATCAGGATTGTTTATAGGATCTTGATATGCAGGATCTCGTAAATAAAGAGAAGATGCATCCTGAGTGAGTAGATTAACTCGAGCAGGAGGGGCTCAGGGTGTATAGGATGGTCTTGGAGCAGCAGAGTTCAGGTCAGATTGACCTTGACTAATTTGGTCAACCTTTTTCTCGATCAGGTTTGTTCTATCCAGTTGCTTGACGATGATATCCATGTGGGCTCGAATATACTCGGAGTTAGCCTCATGGGCATGAACCCGTTGCTGACCAGGCCGCTGGAACTGGTTCATGGACATGGCGTTCATCGAGTTCTCCGCCAAAGATTCGAACAATTCAAATGCGTTGTTCTCGTCTTTCACGAGGAAATTCCCGCCACTAGATGCATCACCTAAATACTGATGTGTGTCATCCAGCCCATGGTAAAAGATCTGAGCTAGGTGCCACCTTGGTATACCAAGTGTGGGCATTTCCGGGGAAGGTCATGAAATCGGTCCCAGGCGTCAAGCAACTTCTCCCCAGCTCCTCGGGAGAAAGTCATGATCACACGCTTCATCGCGTTGGCTTGACCGATCTAGAAGAACTTTTGCAGGAATTCACGTCATAATTCCGGCCAGGTTCCAATTGGCTTACCAACGGTCTTGAACCAGTATGAAGCTTTGTCCCTCAGAGAAAATGGGGAAAGCTTCAACAGAACAATCCCAAGATCAACATTCCTGAATCGAATCATTTTTGCGAGTCAACTCAAGTCCTCTAAGTGTTGGAATGAATCTTCACTTGGGTTTCAATAAAAATAACTGTTGATCAAACCAAACACATTGGGCTTGAGCTCAAACGTGTCTCCACCAATGGGAATCCTGACTAAGGGTGCGACGATCGGTGCAGCTGGATCATAAAAATCTTAAAGTTTTTCTCCTCACGGTGGGTGTTGCATTCTGTCAAGCATTGTCAAGATACGATCCATGCGCTACTGATGCCGCTCCTCTGATTCAACAACCCGAGCATCCAGATGAGCGATCGAGTCCAGATTACCAACATCCTGACTCGGACTAGGTCCAGGTCTAGGATTTGCCATTGCGGCAAAGGGAGTAGAAGAAGTAGGCGGAGAAGATGGTCCTAGCAAGGTGACTCGCCTCCATGGGAGCGGCTCCCAAGGTCCAACCAGTCGAGGTATAAGTTACCTCCTTCCTTGCATACACCACCCAACTCCTGGGTTGGTGTAGCGAAGCCAAACAAGGCTAAGGCCCTGTCAATCAGATGGTCCTTATGATCGGATGACTAGATTTTTCATTTTAAGTTTGAATTCTTGATGAAAAATTCATCATGCAACCGACTGAAAGTGATTTCCTCCTCTCAAGCTAACCCAGCCAGTCTGGTTATGAGGGGACTAAGGGGAAGGTTCTTCCTTTGGCTTACGCCTTCAGTTCCATTACCCCTTAGTCGCGGTCATTTGACACTACCCTGCAGACCTAGTCACCAGTTTGGCAAGAGATATTGAAAACACCCAATAGTATGACAACGAATTCGAGTTGACTTCATGTTTTAAAATTAATTTTGGTCCTTTCTTCGTGATCTAAATTAACTGTTGGGAATCGTACAGTGTGTATTTGATCAGAATGCTTCGTAGTGTAGTTACGAAATACGATCAACAAAAATAATTGATTAGATAGCGAGGCTGGAGTTCTGGTCGTTCGTCTCTAGAAGGCATTTATGGAAATGCAGATTTGAAATCGATCTCACTCACTCTACTTGCTTAAAATCGCACGCCAGTTTCTAACCGTTGGATCAATGTTCAGACACTTTCATTATTAACCCTAATTATGTGCTCATGTGTTAGGTAGATGATAAACGTGAAAGTGTGAGTTTCAGTACGCACGATTCTAGCAATGTGGTGGCTATTTAAGGAAAATGAGCTAATAATTAGATCATCGATATTTTCAGGTACCGACATGCTAGTTGTAATAGATAGTAATTAAGAGTAGGCAACTTTAACCACACAAAAATATTGCAACAAGGCTCATGGTGATTTTCACAAATAGATATATATATATAGAAAAAGATTTTCATCGATTCATGATGGTGTTTGCAACATAAAGCTCATGGAAAGATTGTAGAGGAATGCTTGAAAACATAAATCTAGCTAGCAGAAAATGATTATATACATGAATCTAAGGGGGGATTATGCATGCATCATTAGGGGGGAATATAGAGCTACACTATTAAGCAGTAAATAAAGTAGTAAAACTATCATGAACTATAATATAATCTATTATAACTAAGGGCATTTAGAGGTGGGTTCCGAAGGTCTTTGACTTGGTTAAGAGGAGAAAGAGGGGAGGCCAATGGTGCTTAGGCCAACCCTCGGAGAGAGGTTGAGGAGGTGATCCAACATCTTAACACAAGTTTAATTGAATGAGTGTGAACCTAATTGAGAGTGAAATAACTCAATTGGGTTGGGCATAGGTCAATTGGACTCTTACAGAGTCCAATTGGACTTGTATGGGTTGAGATCTGAGCTCAATTGGACTCTATGAGTCCAATTGACTAGGCAATGGTAATTGACTATGATCTAAGACAATTAGGCTTAGTAAGTACCTAATTAGGTCCTTAGGGAGGTCTAGAGGTGATGTACTAGGGTTAAGGCACCTTAATTTAGGTTCCTAGGGGTTTAAAATTGGGTTTAGGGACCTAGAGATCCAAGATCAAGGCTTGAATCTCAAAACAGGAACTGGAGAGCAATTCCAGACGTCCATAATGGTATCAGATGACTTATACTCAGAAATCAGAAGTCCAGACTTGTTGTTTGGACGTCCAATCAGAGTCAGGAGGGATTCTAGGTTTTGTCTTGGGTATTCTGTAGAAATTGGACATCTGACCAAGTGTCTGAACATCCAATAATACTGTAGAAGTGGGTTTAAGGTGTGTGGGAGTTGGCTAAGGGTTCTAGATGTCCTATGACTCAACTAGACGTCCAGATAAAGGTTAGAATTAGGGTTTTAAGGTTTTCTAGGGTGTGGTGACCTAATCTAAGGGTGGCTAAGGCTTGGGGAAGCTTCTATGCCGTCCTAGGGCTATGATGGGCCTAAGTTCTTCACAATTTATTGCTTTATTCCTACTTAATAGAATAGCATACCTTAACTTCCTTACATTATTATCTACTGCATCTTATTCTAGGTCTTCTACTCCAACTCTGCTGCAACTCTAGTTATTCTTTACTCTTCAGATCCAGCTTTAGATCCAGCTTCAGATCTACCTTCTGGTCAGCTTATTACCTGTAATTGGCATAATGCAGCTAATCTGCACATTATAGCATTATTTTATGTATAGCTAAAAGAAAGCAGTAAGGATGTAAGTAATGCTTATGCATGCGTGAACTATCCTAACTTATGCTAGCTCCAAGCCTAATTTAGGTCAATTAAGACCTATATTTGCTACGCAATCATTAACCCATGGAAACCCATGGTTATTCTGCTTTCATAATGTAATGTTAAAACTGTAGAATTAACCCTGATTTAGTGCATACTTCTCAGAAAGGATATGCAGGGAATTACGACTCTCAGACGATTATGTAGGATCATTTGTCAATTAATCCTATCTAACTAAAGCTAGTTATGGCTCATGATGATGTTATCATCAGTTTCCAAGTGTTTTGATACTTCAAGGAGGGGGACACCCCTTAATGAAACAAAGGGTAGTTAAGAGGCATCGCATTCGCATCACCACAAAGGAAGGGTTCATCCTACTTGCATCCCTTAGTTCCATTGTTGGAGTAACTTGTCACTTGGTCAGTTAAGAGTATCATTAAAGCAAAGTGTAGGTCCTGTGGCACGCGAAGGTCGACTTAGGGCCCGTAATTGATTAAGCAACTTCTTTGGCCACCAAGAAAGGATGTAACTGACCTCTATTCTTCTCTGAAGAGCTTGTCAGGGAACTCAAGTCACAAGCCCCCTCTTATATAACTAAAGTGGGAATGGACAAGTGCAAACTTGACCCCATTTGACAACTTTGAGGGGTAGGTTGGTGGTTCGTTCAAATCTTTTCTAAGAAGAAAAAGAGTCCCATTGCCTTGCATTTGATGGAGGTGTGTCATGGATTACAATAGCTACTTTCACCCCAGAACACCGAATCCTGATCCCTTGATTTGCATCTTTCCATCATTTGATGAGCATTGGGATCCTTTCTACTCCTACTATAGGAGCATTGGTCTGATTAATCCCCAACCTAGTGATGATGAGCAGAACCTAGGAGAAGGGTATCCCAGTCCTAGCTCTCCCATGACTATACCCAACCCACCCATCCTTAACAATTTTGCTAATCGAGGTTGGACCCAAACTCCTAGGAAACCTGAACGTAAGATTGACTATCCTCCCCAATCTAATAGTAGCCTCTCCTCTTTTATGATAGAGATGCAAAAACAACAAAAAAAAATGATGGATTCTATGGGAGAGATTTTGAGGAATAGTCAAAGATTAACTAAAGAGATTAGCCAGCTTAGTGACCCTCTACAGTCAATTTTGATCCCTACCTTTATACCCTCGATTACCAATAAAATTTCAAGGAAAACAATGACAACAAGGATCTTGTTTTGAGGAGTAGCTATCACTTAGATGTCCCCCATGAGACATACCCACCAAAAGCCAATTCTGGTGATTATCTACCTGATCTTAATTGGAGTTAGAAAAAGGGGAAGATGGTCCCATGAGATGAACTCAACCCAAATGATAGTATCTTTGTTACATTTGATGAAATGGGTCACAGTCCAATAGTCAACCCAACTCCTTCCCCTAATTTTTATGTGGATTGTACAACCCATCCCAGGGATGCCGAACCTGTACTTCACACCTCTCATTGCCTTGCACCTTAGTTATATCTCCCTCAAGATTGTGATTCTGAAGTTAACAAATTCCAGGAGTCTTGGATTCCAGACGAAATCATATTGGAAGGAAGTAATAATAACCAAAATCCTCTACCTAGGGTACCAACACCTATCATTGAATATTCTGAGGATTCACAGGTACCCAACACAGGTGACCTTGAAGAAATTGAGACTGAATTGAAAGACTTGGATCAGTACTGGTCCCAGGGACATGAAGAGTTGATTTTTTAGGAAGACAAGGAAACACTTGATCCTGGTGTGGTAGATTTTCCTGAGTCTCAGGGGCAAGAGGGACAAAACGTAGAAAAGGATAATGATAACTTTGAGGGGCCCAGACTCAGAGTATGGAGTGACTCTAGGGGAGAATATGTTCTTTTCTAGGATTTACCCCTGAAGATCTTACTGATTTAGCCAAATCTAGATTCCTACCTACTTTTGACTACAAAGGTCATCCTCTCAAACACTGGGAAGAAAAGGAAGAAATTGATATTCTTGATGAAGGAATCTACGCATCCTAGGGGTAGGATCTTAGCATTGAACAAGAACCTGGGAATGTCATTGTTGAGGGCACTCACACTCCTATTGCTTCCAACCAACTTCTTCGTGATAATGAAATGGGCGACACCATTGGTTGATTCAATTTGGAAGATGAACATTTGGTCCCTTTCCAAGACGAGCACACCAATGATAGGTAGCATGGAAGTCAATCAGTAACTGATGAGATGATTTTCACTTAGGAAGAATTATCGCACATAAAATGACGCGTCGAAATGCTAAAAAGTGGTGGAAAATATACTGACAAAACAAATAAAATAACCACCCTCAAGAGAGCGGGTCGTGTCCATAGGGAGACACTACCCCATTTAAACTCACAAAAGTTCAAAAACTAATGTTCACAAATCGTTTCCCCCAAAAATTATGTCTAAAACTGCATTAGACATGAGTTTCAATGAAAGCACAAGTTGACATTGCATTTATGCCAAATAGGAGGGAGTTCAATGCAATGTTCACAATAACAAAATATCAATAAAAAGTGGAAATGGCATAAAATGTAAATATTAATTGGATACAAAATAGAGCATTTTGTGCTCGAGCATGCACATGTGAGGAGGAGCTGAGGCTGGTTGCAAGAAGCTCACCGGAGATTAACAGGTGCAAGGGCTCCATGGTGGTGGTGGCAGCGAGACGAATGGCGACCGGTGGTGCCGGCGTTGGCCAAGAGGGGGCCGGTGGCGGTAGTTGGCTACTACTACTGTGGAGCGGCTCCACGTGTGGGTTGAGGTGGGTGAGGGTGATTGCACAGCAATCATGGGTCTTAATAAACCTAAATAATGTTTGAAACCTAGCTTAAATTATGGATATTTGTTGAAAAGCATAGAGCGCGTGTTTGATACGAAAAAGCATCGTAATATAGTTGCGAAATACGATCCAACAAAGATGATTAATAAAGGATAACGAGACATTGAGTCTCGATCATTCATCTCTGGGAGGTGTTTGTTTTACTTTTGAAATCGATCTTTTTGCCACTCTACTTTGTTTAGAAATGCACGCCAGTTTCCAATCTCCTAATTAAGATTTCACCACTTCTGTTATGAACTTGGATTACGTGCACGTGCGTTAAGTAAATCACAAAGGTGAACATGTGAGTTTCTGTGCACATGATTCTACTGAGGTGGTGACTATTTACGGAGAAAGCATCTATCGTTAGATTTTCGATATTCTCGGGAAACAACATGCTTGTTGCAGGATGGATAGACAATTGGAAAACAGGCAACTTAAATCATGCAAATATGATAGCAACCAATAAGCTCATTGTGATTTCATAACATGGAGACATATATATATATATATAAAAGCATTTTTCATTCATTCAGTGGGAGAGTTGTTTGCAACAAAAACTATAGAGGAAAACTTGTACAGAAATGCTTGGAATTTAAATCTAGCTACCAGCAAATGACTGCATATAAGAATCAATGGGAGGATTTTGCATGCATCAATAGGGGATAATAAAGACTACGCTACTAAGCAGTAATAGAAAGCAGTAAATATATGAAGAGCATAAACTAAATCTAGTAGAACAAGAGGACACTTAGGGGTGGTCCCCGATGGACTTAGAATGGTTGGAAGGAGAATGAAGGGTAGCCAATGGAGCTTAGGCCGACCCTTGGAGAGAGAGAGAAGTGATCGAGCATCCCAACATGATGTCCTCCATGGTGGTGGTGAGCTCATGGAGGTGGAGTGGCTAGCCTAAGTGGAAGTAGGTGTGAATGGAACCAATGGAGTGAGTGGTGCCAAGAGTGTGAATTGCCAAGGAAGTGAATGGGTGCACTTGGCCACCCATGGAGTCTTTTTATAGACTCAAGGGCTTCTCTGTAGAGAGGTGTGGAACACTCTAGAGAGAGTCCAAGAGTGGCTGGCCATGTGAGGATAGAGGTGGTCTTTCAAATCCAAAAATTGTGGATCTCATTTTGAATGCCTCTTGGTTGCTAAATTTGGCAACCAAGAGGTGGCGCCACTTCAAGAGAGTTCTAGAGAACTCTAGAGAAGTGTGTGTGCGTGAATGGGTGTGTGTGTGTGTGTGTGGTCATGCTCTATGTGGCTAGGTGGATTATGTTAGGTCCTAAGGGGTTTAGGTAGGTGTATGTCTTGAATTAGGGTTACAAACCCTGATTTCTAAGGGGAAAATGCAATTAAACTTAACCTAAGTTTAATTGGATGAGTGTGAACCTAATTAAGAGTGAAATAACTCAATAAGGTGGGTTTAGGTCAATTGGACTCTCACTAAGTCCAATTGAACTTGTGTGGGTTGAGAACTAAGCTCAATTGGACTCAATGAGTCCAATTGACTTAGGTGAAGGTAATTGAATTTGATCTAAGTGAATTGGATTTGGTGAGGACCTAATTAGGTCCTTAGGTAGGTCTAGAGGTGATGTACTAGGGTTAGGACACCCTAATTTAGGCTCCTATGGGGTTGGGATTAGGTCTAGGGAGCTAGAGATCCAAGATCAAGGCTTGAATCTCAAAATAGGGACTGGAGACTAGTGTCAGACGTCCAATAATTTGTTCAGACGACTTATGCTCAAAATCAGAAGTCTAGACTTCAGTTCTGGACGTCCAATCTGAGTCAGGGGGAAATCAGTGTTCTATTTTGGGTATTCTGTAGAAATTAGACATTTAACAAAGTGTTTGGACGTCCAATAACACTACAGAAGTGGGTTTAAGGTGTGCGGGAGTTGGCTAATGGTTCTGGACGTCTAGATAAGGGTTAGTACTAGGGTTTTAGGGCTTCCTAGGGTGTTGTGACCTAATCTAAGGGTGGCTAAGGCTTAGGGAAGTCTCTAGGCTATCCTAGGGCTAGGATGGACCTAAGCTCTTCACATTTTACTACTTTATTTCTACTTAATAGAATAGCAAACCTTTAACTCCCTTACATTATTATTCCTACATCTAATCTAAGCCTTCTGCTCCAGCTCTGCTGCAACTCCCGTTATTCCTGATTCTGCTTCAGATCTAACTCCAAATCGTACTCCAGATCAGCGTATTGCCTGCAATCAACATAATGCACTTAATCAGCACATTATAAGATTATTTTATGCATAGCTAAATGAAAGCAATAAAGATGCTGATAATTCTTTTGCATGCTTGAATAACCATAACTTATGCTAAGTTCTAGGCTAATCTATGTCAATTAAGACCTATGATTGCTGTGCAATCATACCCCCATGCCTAAATCTTGCTAGTCCCTAGCAAATGCTAGACTAAATTATTTACTGCAAGGGTCCTTAAGGGACTAATTATTTTATCAAGTGTATGCCTAGAGATTTTTCTCCTTTTTGTTTTCATCCTATGATCTAGAGATCCAGACAATGGTGAAAGTGCAGCTATGTAGCTTTTGCAACGGATTCAAGTGAAAAACTGATTCTCCTTTAAAGTCTGTACTTGACCCCTAGTAAGAATTCTAGCGGGATAGGTGGACTTCTTCCCTCAGGGTATTCAAAATATTCAATGAATTCCACCCCAGCTTTAGGCTTAGGTAGAAAATCTCTGAGGGAAAAGATTATATATTTGGTGGCTCACTCTCACTTGGTGCTATATAGAGACTAGTACTACAAAATCTAGCTTCCCAGACTACTAAGTAACTCAACTCAAAGAAATACGAGGAAAACTATGCTCTCTTTTGATTCCTTTGTATTCATTCTCTCTTATTCCTTTTCTTTTTCTTTTCTTTCTTTTTCTTAGATCTCATAATCTCACCAGATTCACATATACGATCTGTATTTGGTGGTCTCACTTGGCATTAACACTTTAATTGAGTTTCCATAACCCTAACACTAAGTCGGAATTCCTCAGCCAATATTCGGGCGGTCAGAAACATAGAAGATAGGTTAAGGATATATTTGGTGGATCTCAAATTTATTTGGTGGTATCGCCTCAATGCAATTGAACTAAATATTCACTTGTTTTTCTTTGCTTTTTCTTCTTTTTCTAATTTTTTTCAATTTCTCTTTCCTTTCATCCTTTCTTTTTTTCAACATAATACATCCATGAACTTTATTGAGGAGGCATTATTAGGGATTGGTGGTACTCAAGAGACATTGGGTGCCTTATTTGGTAGAAGTGCCTACTCACGGCACTAGGAGAGATGGATAGGACGGTGTATTTCTTACCTTGGCATCAATACCTTCCTTCAGCCAAGGATTCCATAAAGAATGGTCATAACCATCCACCTTAGCCCTAGTTTTATGAAAACTCGCTCTCCGTGTATTTGCCTCATTTGGTGGCTCCCAGTATTTAGCACATAAATGCATATGCAGGAACCGAGAGCGGAAACTATGGCTAATTTTTGAGTATCATCACCTAATTATCTAGGATTCCTGATTCCTTGCACTAATCTTAGAGCACCAGTACACTCTACTCTCATCTCACACTATTTGGTGGATTTTTGGAGGAAAATCAGCCTAACTCCCAAAGCACTATCCAGGGGTTCAGGAGAAGAGACACTACTTCTCAATAGACTAAAGACGTTTATCAGCCTTCACCGTGAATCCATTGCAAATTCTACATGTGTGTGAAAAGTTGTATTGGATTCCAGATTACAGGAATCAACTAGAGGATAAAATTCCTAATGCATTCTCTTAATAAAATAATCTTATTCTTGAATGCAATATCTATATATGCTATAAACAAGCAACCTCTTATATTCGTACTTCATGAAATTCCCATATCAGGTTACATTTAGCTTGACCGTAAATTTAGAACAAGAGGGGAGCAGGTGAGTTGGAAATGACTGTTGCAGATGATTTCTAGCTCCAATGCAAGCATTGGAGGTGGAGTCAGTTGTTCTTTTGTTTAGGATCCTAAAGTACGTTTTACATGTAGATCCGAGGTTTTTCCTAAATGTTGGCATAAAAATTTTCAGTTTTGTTGTATCTACCCCCCCATGCCTAAGTTTTTGCATGTCCCCATGCATGAATATAAAATAAATTGACAGAGGATGAGTGGGTAGAAGTCACCTGGAATTGCTTCTGAAAATATGCATTCAGCACCGGCCAACCTGACAGTATGTGATATGCAAAAAGAAAATATGCTTAAAGAGAAATATGCTATGTATAAAAATGGTTATATATAAATGATGGTGGAATGTGGGGTGAATGGTATCTATACATGCTGAGTTTAATGCCTCCGCTGGGCGAGCACTCAATCACACGTCCTCAGTAGGATGAACAGTTTTGTCAGGTGGAGGAGGTTCCTGGGCCAAAAATGGCTTGGGGCGCTAACCATTTACCATGGATATATGCCCAGATTTTGGGTCCTTGATCTGGACTGCCCCATTAGGATATGGCTGGATCACAACATATAGGCCAGTCCATTTGTACTTGAGCTTCCCCGCGAACAGATTCAGTCATGAATCAAACAACCAGACTCACTGGTTGGGTGTGAATGCTTTCCTCCAGATGTGGCGGTCATGAAAGGCCTTAGTCATGTCCTTGTATATTAATGTGTTCTCATAGGTCTCTCGCCGGATCTCTTCTAATTCGCTGAGCTGGAGTTTCCATTCTTGACCTCTTCCATTGAGGTCATGGTTGCATTTTCACATCGCCCAAAAGGCGCAGTGTTCCAACTCTACAAGAAGGTGACAGGCCTTTCCATATACCATGCGATATGGAGACATTCTGAGTGGGGCCTTGTATGCCATCCAATATGCCTAGAGTGCATCGATTAATTTGTCGGACCAGTCCTTCCTGTCTGGTCTAACCGTCTTCTAGAGAATCAGCTTGATCTGACGATTAGACACTTTAGCCTGCCAATTGGTCTGCAGGTGATACGGGGTGCATATGCGGTGATGTACCTCGTATTTCTTTAATAACGACCTGAAATGGGCATGATGAAGTGGCTTCCCTCGTCGCTAATCAGAGAGCAGGGTATTCCGAATCTCGCGAAAATATTCTGCCGTACGAAAGAAATGACAGTCTTGTGGTCAACCCATCTTACCGGGATGGCCTCGACCCACTTCGAGACATTGTCAACGGCTAGCAAAATGTACTCGAAGCCATGCGAGTTTGGAAAAGGGCCCATAAAATCGATGCCCCAAACGTCGAACACTTCTACAACGATGATGAGTTGGAGTGGCATCATGTCTCTCCTGGTCATAGAACCGACCGACTGACATCGTTTGCAGTGTTGGGTGTATTCGTGTGTATCTCTAAAGATGGTTGGCCAGAAAAATTCCGACTACAAAATTTTTGCAGCGGTTTTCCATCCTGAGAAGTGGCCACCACACGCATCATTGTGGTAGAAAGATAACACATTGGGGATCTCAGAGTCTGGGATGCATCTCCGAATAATCTGATCCGCTCCAATGCGGAAGTGCAGTGGGTCATCCCGGAGGTAGCATTTGGCCTCTGCAATGAATTTGAGTTTCTAGTCCTTGGATAGGTTCGCGAGAATTTTGTCTGTGGCAAGGTAGTTCGCGAAATCCGCATGCTAGGGGAACTCAACAGAATGAACTGCCAAAAGGGATTCATCCGGAAATTGTTCATGGATAGTTAGGGAATAAGGAATGTGATCTGGGTCTAATCTAGATTGGTGATCCGCCACAACATTCTATTTTCCAGCTTTATCGCAGATTTCAATATCAAATTCCTACAATAGAAGGATCCATCTAATGAGCCGTGGTTTGGCATCCTTATTTGCCAACAAATGCTGGAGGGTGGAGTGGTCAGTGCAGATTATGACCTTAGACCCTAATAAGTACGATCTGAATTTCTCCAACCCGAATACTACTGCTAGCAATTCTTTTTTAGTGACAGTGTAATTGCGCTGAGCCTCGTTCAGCCTCTTGCTAGCATAGTGTATGACGAAGGGTTGTTTCTCCCGACGCTGGCCTAAAATAGCACCGATGGCAAAATCAGAAGCATCGCACATCATTTCGAAATCGAACGACCAGTCGGGTGGTTGGAGAATCGATGAATCAGAGACAGTGCTCCGTAAAGTCTCGAAGGCGTTGAGACACGAGGTGTCAAATTTGAATGGGACATCAGCAACAAGGAGATTCGTCAAAGGCTGTGCAATTTTCGAGAAATCACGTATAAATCTCCGATAGAAGCCGACGTGACCCAAGAATGATCTGATTTGCTTGACCGAGCTAGGTAGCGGTAAGTGGGAGATAATCTCTGATTTAGCCTTGTCAACCTCAAGTCATTTTTTGGAGATCTTGTGCACTAGTACTATGCCATCCCTCACAATGAAATGGCTTTTCTCCCAGGATAATACTAGGTTTACCTCAATACACCGTTTCAGGATCTTGGTGAGGTTATCAAGACAAGATCCGAAATCATCTCTGAAAATGGAGAAGTTGTCCATGAATACCTCCACATAGTCCCCAATCATGTTAGAGAAGATGGCCATCATACAACATTGAAATGTCACTGGTGCATTGCAGAGGCCAAAGGGCATCTGCTTGAAGGAGAATGTTCCAAAGGGGCATGTGAATGTGGTCTTGTCTTGATCTTTCGGGCTAATCGCTACCTGATTATACCCAGAGTATCCATCCAGAAAGTAGAACAAACTGCGTTCGGCTAACAGTTCCAAGATCTGATCAATGAACGGCAAAGGAAAGTGATCTATCAGGGTAGCCGCATTTAGTTTCTTGTAGTCGATGCAAACCCACCAAGATGTCGCAATGCAGGTTGGGATGGATTCACCCTTATCATTCTTTATGATGTTGAGTCCTGCTTTCTTAGGTATTATCTGGATCGGATTCACCCACTAGCTGTCTGAGATTGGATATACAATGCCTGCATCCAACCATTTGATGATCTTCTTAACAACCTCTAGCATATTTGGGTTAAGCCGTCTTTGAGGTTGTCTCGAAAGTTTCACCCCCTCATCTGTGTAAATGTGATGAGTGTAATACGAGGGGCGAATACCGTAGAGATCAGCAATACTCCACCTAATAGCTGCCCTATGGTCTTGCAGCGTAGAAATCAATTGATGCTCCTGTTCTTGGGTTAAGTGGGCATTGATATTAACTGGGTATGTCTCACTTTTGACCATGAACACATACTTGAGTGAGTCAGGTAAGGGCTTCAATTCGATCATGGGTGGGTCAGAGTCAGAAATGAGAGTGGGAGGAGCAGAATCGAGGGTGGGAATCTGCTGATCCATGTGCACGTGATTTCATGCTGAGTCGCTCCCCGTAAAATCGGTTGTGACTATGTTAATGGGAAACCTGTTAGCTGTAGTCACGTCTTCCTGCAATAAGAGGGGCGATTCAGTAATGTATGGATCAGGATAGCTGGATTCAGGTGTGCTGTGGTTAGAAGCACACCCTAAATAGTTAGATCCTTGGGGAGATATGTGTAATGCAATGGTTTCAGTCCCATGTGGATCGAGGTCCGAGAACCCTGATAGTGTAGATGAATGAGACATTGGGTCGTCACAAAGGAGCCCAATGTTGCCACAATATGCTGAATCTTCGTCTTCACCATCCTCCTCTATTCGATCATAGTCGAAGTTCTTTACTGCCTTGAATATATCCAGTCGAGGACGTTCATTGCCTAGGGCTATCTCCATACACCCGAATGCATAATTGATATTCACTTAGGTTGTTGGAAGAAAAGGGCGACCCAAAATTATTGGTGCATCTCGGAGATTAGGAGGAACCTCCATATCAAGAATAAAAAAATCTGCAGGAAAGCAGACCCGCGGACTTTCAATATCACATTCTCAACCACCCCCTCGGTGTTTTGAATGATCTTTTAGCCAGGTGGATCGTGACCGAGGTGGGCTTCAACTCCCCAAATCGAAATCGATCAAATACAACAATGGGAATTAGGTTGATGGATGAACCCAAACCTAGAAGGGCTTGATCAAATGGAGAATCCTGCAAGAAGAAGGATATGAGTGGGTTACTGGGGTCTTTCTTCTTTGGCGGCAAGTCGGCTAGAATCACAGTGCTAGCCTCTTTCGACAATACCGCCTATCGTCCAATTCTTGGCTGTCGTTTTGGGGTACAGTAGTCCTTGAAGAACCTAGCGATAATGGGAATCTGATCGATTGCCTCGAGGAAGGGGACTTGAATATGTACTTCCTTGAACATCGATTTCAGGTCCTCAAAATTCCATGTGTCCTTTTTCCATACTGCATTTCGTGTCAAAGCCTCAGGAAAAGGGATGGGAATCTTAAGGTTAAGTGGCCTCTTACCCTTATCTACCGCAGGTGGCTCCTGAGATGATGGAGTTGAACCTGCCTGCAGCGAAGGGTGGGAAAATTCAGAACCTACCTGCCTAAGTGGTGGGTCGAATGTCTTCCTTCCGCTCCACAAAGAGACAGCATGTGCATCGGCTTGCTGTCCATGAGGTGGTGGGGGAGCAAAAGGGGCAGAATACATGAGGTTCTGCAAAGGTGGCTGGCCTTGCACGTAATTAGGTGGTGCAGGAGGCACCTGTAGTATGGCGTGTGCCTATCCTTGAGGTGCCTGAAACCTAGGTGGGGCACCCTGGTTCTGCACATTTCGAGGATTTGGGACGGGTTGGGAGGGCAAGGCTCCCTGAGTCCTTTTCTCCTACAACATCTGGTTTTGCGTGTTCTATATCGTCTGTATCTGATCAGCCATCGCCTTCATAATCTGCAAGCTATCTTGTGTGGATTTCCTCATTGATTCTTGCAACACCTCTTTCAGTGCCTCCAAAGGGTCAGCCTACTTTGGAGGGTGGTTGCTAGCTTGGTGCAGTGGCTGGTATAAAGAACGGGGTTACTGCTGCTGAGATGGGAATGGCTGCTGCCTAGGGTACGTGTTTTGCGCATTCCCGTATTGCCTAGTCTGGTAGTGTGGATCTTGATGTGGTCTCTGTGAATTACCAGACCAGAAGAAGTTCGGATGTTGGGGCCAATCAGGGTTATACGTCTCTGAATACGGGTTATTACACCCGTATCCTTAGATAGCACCAACGTCCTCGTAGGCTGAAGATGTCTGAGACGTATATCCATCAAGGAGATATGCATTATAATCTGCGGGTGGTGCGTAACCCTGGTCATAGCGTGCCAGATCTGGATTATTTATGGGATCCTGATATGAGAGATCTCGTAAATATGGAGAAGATGCATCCCGAGTGAGTAGCTTAATTCGAGCAGGAGGGGCTCGGGGTGCATAGGAGGGTCTTGAGGTGGCAGAGCTTACGTTAGATTGACCTTCACTGATCTGGTCAATCTTCTTCTCGATTAAGTTTATTCTATCCAACTACTTGAGGATGATATCCATGTCGGCTCGAATAAACTCGGTGTGAGCCTCGTGGACACCAACCTACTACTGACCAGGCCGTTGGAACTAGTTCATGGATGCAGCATTCATCGAGTTCTCCACTAATGATTCGAACAGCTCAAATGAGCTGTTCTTGTCTTTTGCGAGGAAATTCCCACCACTAGATGCATCGGCCAGATACCGATGTGTGTCATCTAGCCCATGGTGGAAGAGCTAAGCCAGGTGCCATCTGGGTATACCATGGGGCGAGCACTTCCGGAGAAGGTCGTGAAATCTATCCCACGCTTCATGTAACTTCTCCCTAGCTCCTTGGGAGAAAGTTGTGATTACACCCCGCATTGTGTTTGTTTGACCTATTGGGAAGAACTTTTGTACGAATTCACGTCGTAATTCCGGCCTGGCTCCAATTGGCTTCCCAATAGTCTTGAACCAGTATGAAGCTTTGTCCCTCAGCGAGAACGGGAAAAGCTTCATTAGAACAATCCCGAGATCGATATTCCTGGGTCGAATCATTTCAGCGAGTTGGCTCAGGTCCTCAAGGTGCTGGAACAGATCTCCGCTTGAGTTCCCGTAGAAATGAGTGCTGGTCAACCCAATTACCTTAGGCTTGAGCTCAAATGCATCTCCGCCTCCGGGAATTCTGACTAAAGGTGCAACGATTTGTGTGGCTGGGTCATAGAAATCCCGTAGTTCTCCTCGCGGCAGGTGCTGCATCCTGTCAAGTGCCGTCAAGATGCAATCCATGCTCTGCTGATGCCGCTCCTTGGATTCGGCGACCCGAGCTTCCAAATGAGCCATCGGGTCTAGATTCTCGATATCCTAACCCAGTCTAGGTCCAGGTCTAGGATTTGGCATGGTGGCTCTAGGAATAGAAGAAGTAGGGGGTGAAGATGGTCCTGGCGAGGTGAATCGCCTCCTTGGGAGTGGCTCCCAAGGTCTAACCAAGCGAGGTCTAAGTGACCTCCTTCCTTGCATACACCACCCAACCCCTGGGTTGGTGTAGCCAAGGAGGACAAGGCTAAGTCCCTATCAATCAAATGGTCCTTATGGATCGGGTGACCATATTTTTTGTTTGAAATTCGAATTCTTGAAAAAAAATTCGTCATTCAACCGACTGGAAGTGATTCCCGCGTCTCAACCTAACCCAGCTAGTCTAATTACGAGGGGACTAAGGGGAAGGTTCTTCCTTTGGTTTACGCCTCCTGTTCCGTTAACCCCCAAGCCACGGTCGTTTGACACTACCCCGTAGACTTAGTCACCAGGTTTGGCAAAAGAGGTTGCAAATACCCAGTAGTACGACAATGAATTTGGGTTGATTTCATGTTTTACAATTAATTTTAGCCCGTTTTCTTCAGTAGGGTTTTCTCTTGGTTAGTGGCCCACAAGGTGACCAAGCTCACCAGCTAAGACCAGACTTGATTAAGTCTAGGTTAGCCCAAGGTGTGGTCTCTAGGTTGTAACCCTAAAGCTTCAACCAAAGTTTCATGCACTTGTAGGGTTTTTTCTGTTTCAGTAGACCACTAAAGTAATTTTCATTCTCTGATAATAATTGGAATCCAATTAACTTGAAATTTTGTGAGTAGATTCCATTCTCAATTAGCTTTCCAAAGAATATTTTTTTGGAATTTTTACTATTTCAATCGAATTTTTAGGGATTTTTGAATATTAAGGGGTCAAATATGGAGTTTTGACCCCTGGTCGATTTTTCGCTTTGAAATAGTATCAATTAAAATTCAAAAATTTGGAAAAAATATGCAAAATAAAGAAAATGAGTTCAACTTTCAAACCCTACCATTTTTATTCAAAATAGATTCACAGATTTCTCGAAATTACTTTTTGAAATTTGAAAAATTTTGAATCTGGGTCAGTCTGACCCCAGTGCACTTCGCAAATTTTGAAAAAACCTAGACTTGAAAGCTTTTCAAATGAATACTGACATTGGAAATATTGTTTGAAAATGAAAGTTTGACCCAAATCTCAGAATTTTTTGCTCACTAGTTTTTCGGTAATCAAATTTCAAAATCAGACTTGAAATTTGGCTGAAAATCAGAAGATGGTAGAAAAGCTTTTAAAGAGGTTTGAACTTGAAATCTACGCTTTCAACCAAAAAGAAATTTTTTTTTTCAAAACTTTTGCATATTTTTTTTTCTTTTTTGAAAAAGAATATTTTGAAGAATTCAAAGAAAATATCTTTTTTTTCCTTTTTCAAACTAACCTAAAATTCGAAAGGAAATCTAATCTAGATTTTTTTCTTTCTTTTTTTTTTTTGAATTTTTCTTTTCACAAAGATGAGTAAAGTCTTTTTTTTTCAACGAAAATTGTAGAAAGTAAATCTACTCCTAGGGTTCAGAAAAAGAAAACCTAATCTAAAGATTACGATGATGTGCACCTGGATTGTTTTCTACGCTCGTTGTGTGCACAGATCACATTTTTCTTCTATTTTTCCTGCACATCCAGAAGCAAGGTAGAGGCAAATGTGTCAGTGATGTTTTAAAAGATCGAAATCAAAGAAAATGGCGTTGCCTCCCCAGCAATGACGCCATTTATTGAAAAGCATAGAGTGCATTTTTGATATGAGAAAGACTCGTAGTATAGTTGTGAAATACGATCCAACAAAGATGATTAATAAAGGATAACGAGACTTTGAGTGCCGGTCATTCGTCTTTGGGAGGCATTTATTTTACTTTTGAAATCGATCTTTTTGCCGCTCTACTTTGTTTAGAAACACACACCGGTTTTCAATCTTCTAATTAAGATTTCAACACTTCTGTTATGAACTCAAATTACGTGTGCATGCATTAAGTAAATCACAAAGGTGAACATGTGAGTTTCTGTGCGCATGATTCTAGTGAGGTGGTGACTATTTATGGAGAAAGCAACTATCGTTAGATTTTCGATATTCTTGGGAAACGACAAGCATGTTGCGGGATGGATAGACAATTGAAAAACAGGCAACTTAAATCACTCAAATATGATAGCAACCAATAAGCTCATTGTGATTTCATAACATGGAGACATATATATATATCAAAGCATTTTTCATTCATTCAGTGGGAGAGTAGTTTGAAACAAAAACTATAGAGGAAAGCTTGTACAGAAATGCTTGGAATTTAAATCTAGCTAGCAGCAAATGACTGCATAGAAGAATCAATGGGAGGATTTTGCATGCATCATTGGGGTAGAATAAAGACTATGCTACTAAGCAGTAATAGAAAGCAGTAAATCTATGAAGAGCATAAACTAAATCTAGCTGAACAAGAGGGCATTTAGGGGTGGTCCCTGATGGCCTTGGAATGGTCGAAAGGAGAATGAGGAGCGGCCAATGGAGCTTAGGCCGACCCTTGGAGAGAGAGAGAAGTGATCCAGCATCCTGGCATGATGTCATCCATGGTGGTGGTGAGCTTGTGGAGGTGGAGTGGCTAGCCTATGTGGAACTGGGCTTGAATGGAACCAATGGAGTGAGTGGTGCTAAGAGTGTGACTTGCCAAGGAAGTGAATGGGTGCACTTGGCCACCCATGGAACCCTTTTATAGATTCATGGGCTTCTCTCTAGAGAGGTGTGGAACTCTCTAGAGAGAGTCCAAGAGTGGCTGGCCATGTGAGGATAGAGGTGGTCATTGACATCCAAAAATTGTGGATCTCATTTTGAATACCTCTTGGTTGCTAAATTTGGCAACCAAGAGGTGGCGCCAATTAAAGAGAGTTCTAGAGCTCTAGAGAAGTGTGTGTGTGTAAATGGGTGTGTGTGTGTGTGTGTGTGTGGTCATGCTCCATGTGGCTAGGTGGCTTAGGTTAGGTCCTAAGGGTTTTGGTAGGTGTATGTCTTGAATTAGGGTTACAAACCCTAATTGCTAAGGGGAAAATGCAACTAAATTTAACCTAAGTTTAATTGGATGAGTGTGAACCTAATTGAGAGTGAAATAACTCAACTAGGTTGGGTTTAGGTCAATTGGACTCTCACTAAGTCCAATTGAACTTGTGTGGGTTGAGATCTAAGCTCAATTGGACTCAATGAGTCCAATTGACCTAGGTGAAGGTAATTGACTTTGATCTAAGTGAATTGGATTTGGTGAGGACCTAATTAGGTTAGGTAGGTCTAGAGGTGATGTATTAGTGTTAGGACACCTTAATTTAGGCTCTTATGGGGTTGGGATTAGGTCTAGTGAGCCAGAGATCCAAGATCATTGCTTTAATCTCAAAATAGGTACTGGAGACTAGTGTCAGACGTCCAATAATGTGAACAAACGACTTATACTCAAAAATCAGAAGTCCAGAATTTAGTTCTGGATGTCGAAAATGAGTCAGGGGGAAATCAGGGTTCTGTTTTGGGTATTCTGTAGAAATTAGATGTCTGACAAAGTGTCCGGACGTCCAATAACACTGCAAATGTGTGTTTGAGGTGTGTAGGAGTTGGCTAAGGGTCCTGGACATCCGATAACTTATCTGGTCATCCAGATAAGGGTTGGAACTAGGGTTTTAGGGCTTCCTAGGGTGTTGAGACCTAATCTACGGGTGGCTAAGGCTTAAGGAAGTCTCTAGGCTATCCTAGGGCTATGATGGACCTAAGCTCTTCACATTTTACTACTTTATTTCTACTTAATAGAATAGCAAACCTTTAACTCCCTTACATTATTATTCCTACATCTAATCTAAGCCTTCTGCTCCTGCTCTGCTGCAACTCCCGTTACTCCTGATCCTGCTCCAGATCCAACTCCAGATCCTACTCCAGGTCAGCTTATTGCTTGCAATCAACATAATGCACTTAATCAGCACATTATAAGATTATTTTATCCATAGCTAAAGGAAAGCAGTAAAGATGCAAATAATGCTTATGCATGCATGAATTACCCTAACTTATGCTAAGTTCTAGGCTAATGTAGGTCAATTAAGACCTATGATTGCTGTGCAATTAATATTGCACTCATATCTTGCATATCATGCATTGCATCAGTTTATCTAGAGTAAGATGAGATATCTTGGTATTTAATGGCTTTTATTACTATTTGTAGATAATAAAGTGATCCAGGATGGAGATAGTGGAATAAAGCAATAAAGGAAGAAGACTAATCCAGACAAGAGGAGTGAGGAGGATAACCTTATCCCTACCCTTAGAAACCCTAGTACAACCTTCCCAAAACCAAAACCACCTCCATTTGGACACCTTAGCCTCAAAACCCAAACATGGATAGCACTATACATGTTCTTATCCACCCATTCACTCTCCCATCCATTCTCCTCCCACTTGCAACACCCTTCCACCCTCCAAAACCCTAGGGCTGTCCTCGTCCTCCAAGGCCCCCTCCATGGATGACTAAAGAAGAGGCTCCTCTAAGGCATCTTCATGTGGGCGACAAGAAGAAGGAGAGCACTAGGGTGCAACACCCTCTTCTCCTCTCTTCACTTGAGTGTGTCCTTTCTTTTTCATATAGAGGACACACCCTCTTTCTCTTCTTCTTTTTGGATGGCCATGAAGGCTCACCCATAGCCTCTTTTTAGCTAGCCATCTCTTGTTGGTAGGCATGTAGATGGGTTTGTATACCCGTGGTCTAGCCTACAACCTCACATAAGGCCGATGGCCCTAGTGGCACCTTCCCGACATGAGGGATTTCTTCTATTTAAATGCTTTCTAGTATAGATATTGTGTGGCATTATTTTGAGTATTCTATGCATGAATAATATTGTGTGATCATCGCTTCTGTGAGTGTCTTCAAGTCTATTTGCCTATCGCTTTTCAAAATAAAAATCAAAAACACAAAAAGACAAAAATATTAGGTTAGATTAAGCCGATCCAAATCTTGACTTATTTTCACGCCTCTCAGAGATGAACGACCGGGGCTCAAATTTTCAAAAGAATAAAATCCATCAAGTCTCGTTATCTTACAAATTATTTTTGTTGATCGTATTTCGCAACTGTACTACGACGCATTTCTGATCAAATACGTGCTCTACGATCCCAACAAATGGCGCTGTTGCCGGGGAGGCAACACGCGAGTTTAGATTTGGATTTACTTAACTTCTGGTTGTTTTGATTATAGGTCAAGACGAGGATCCGCACACGCATAGACCTATGGTGAAGACCACAAGTATTTTCTTTATCCTCTCTTTGTTTCTTTCTTAGGTTAAAAAAAATTAAGAAAAAAAAAGAAAAAATATATATATATACAAATTAAAATTTTTGGATTTGAATTTACAAGAAAAAAGAATTTCTTTCTTTGGTGTGTGTTTTAACTTGGAAACTATTTAAACACACCAAAGTAAGATTTAGAAATCCGGCCAGAAATTGTTGACAATTTCAAAAAAATTTATTGCCATCAAATTAGGCATCCAAAAATCTTGGGATCCAGTCTGGTATTCGATTTCCAAACCGTCTTTCTAGTGCCATCTTTTATTTGGAAAAGTTCACACTGTACGAATTTTAAAAATTCATACAGTGGAAGGTGGTCAGGATAGTCTGTACTCTTATTTTATATAAATTTAAACGTTAGTTCTGACTTCTACATAAATCAGATCTCTTTGAAATTTGTGGGGTTGGAAAGCCACTGAAAGCTAGTTGTTTCTATAAATTTTCAAGGATTTTTTTATTTTCTTTGATACTATTTCAAGTTGAATTATTCATAGGGGGTCTATCTGGCCTGTTTGACCTCATGACACTAAAAAATTCTTGAAAAATTGTACGAAATAGTAAAAATCTTAAAAAAATATTCCCTGAAAACCTTATTGAGAAATGAAGATCTCTACCAAATTTCATCTTAGTTTGATTTATTTACAGATTTGGGGAGTGATTTCAACTCAAACTAAGGTTTGACTGCTAATTGTTAGAAGAAGCATAAACCCTAGGTGTTTCACTTTAGGGTTTAAATTTAGAGACCCAAAACGAACCCATCTGAGCTTGATTTATGTGTGATTGCATGAGAGGGGATCTGATTTGATTGGTTGTCCACCCCCTCACCACTTGAACTGAAATTAATTTACATTTCAACTTAGGCAACCAATTAGGTCTATTTCACTTAATGGAGGTGCATTAGAACCATTGTTTTCCTTGATCGGGTCGCACCACTTCTACCTTATTGGACTTAAAAGCATCATATAGACCTATCTGATGTTAGGGTTTCCACACTAGGGTAGAGTACAATTGCATGCCATACTTAAAGGAAATTCAAATAACAATTGGGACTTTCAAAACTTGTATGCTCCACTACAACCTTGTTTGAATTGACTTAAACAAGGAAATCCTAAAAGAAATTAATACATGCACTTGAACCATAAAAACCACTACACCAATTAAAGCTTGTATTGCAAACCCTTTGTCTATGCACTTCACACTTCTAAATCTAATTTTAAGTGCAATCTAATTTTAAGGGCAACACCACGAAAATGCCCAATCACATTCCAAGAGCACTCTAAGCCCAAGCCTAAAACTAAGTAAACGTGCCCTAGGCAGGACAAATTTACTTGGTAACTGATTGCGCAGCAATCATAGTAGTTAATCAACATAGATTAGGTTAGAACTTAGCATAAGTTAGGGAAATTAATGCACACATAAGCATTATCTGCATCTTTACCGCTTTACTTTAGCTATGCATAAAATAATGTTATAATATGCTGATTAAGTGTATTATGTCGATTGCAGGCAATAAGCAGCATCTGAAGCTAGATCTGGAATAACGGGAGTTGTAGCTGAGCTAGAGTAGAAGGCTTAGTTTAGATATAGGAACAATAATGTAAGGGGGTTAAAGGTTTGCTATTCTATTAAGTAGGAATAAAGCAGTAAAATGTGAAGAGCTTAGGTCCATCCTAGCCCTAGGATAGCCTAGAGAACTCCCCAAGCCTTAGCCACCCTTAGATTAGGTCACAATACCCCAGGAAGCCCTAAAACCCTAGTTCCAACCCTTATCTGGATGTCCAGATAAGTTATAGGACGACCAGGACATTTAGCCATCTCCCACACACCTCAAACCCACTTCAGCAGTGTTATTGGACGTCCAGACACTTTGTCAGAAGTCTAATTTCTACATAATACCCAAAATAGAACCTTGATTTCCCCCTGACTCAGATTGGACGTCCAGAATTGAAGTCTGGACTTCTGATTTTTGAGTATAAGTCGCCTGACCATATTATTGGATGTCTAATACTAGTCTCCAGTCCCTGTTTTGAGATTCAAGTATTGATCTTGGATCTCTAGCTCCCTAGACCTAGTGCCAACCCAATAGGAACCTAAATTAAGGTATCCTAACCCTAGTACATCACCTCTAGACCTACCTAAGGACCTAATTAGGTCCTCACCAAACCAAGTTGACTTAGATCAAAGTCAATTACCTTCACCTAAGTCAATTGGACTCATTGAGTCAAATTGAGCTTAGATCTCAACCAACACAAGTTCAATTGGACATGGTGAGAGTCCAGTTGACCTAAACCCAACATAATTGAGTTATTTCACTTTCAATTAGGTTCACACGCATTCAATTAAACTTAGGTTAAGTTTAATTGCATTTTCCCCTTAGCAATTAGGGTTTGTAATCATAATTCAAGACCTACACCTACCCAAATCCCTTAGGACCTAATCCATGCCACCTAGCCACATAGAGCATGACCACACATGCACACACACACCCATTCACGCACACACACTTCCCTAGAGTTCTCTAGAACTCTCTTTGAAGTGGCGCCATC
Organism: Thalassia testudinum; assembly: GCA_037157565.1. Lineage (NCBI taxonomy): Eukaryota > Viridiplantae > Streptophyta > Magnoliopsida > Alismatales > Hydrocharitaceae > Thalassia > Thalassia testudinum. Next base: position 83,684,745 of record JAZHRO010000056.1, on the reverse strand, counting down.
TCTTGGTTGCCAAAATTAGCAACCAAGAGGCATTCAAAATGAGATCCATAATTTTTGGATCTCATAACCTCTTGGCCGGCCACTCTTGGACTCACTCTAGAGAGTTCCACACCTCTCTAGAGAGGAGCCATTGCCTCTATACAAAGACCCCATGGGTGGCCAAGTGACCCAATTCACTTCCTTGGCAAATTCACACTCTTGACTCCTTTGGTGCCATTCACGCCAACTTCCACTTAGCTAGCTACTCCACCTCCACGAGCTCACTACCACCACCATGGAGGACATCATGCCGGGATGCTGGATCACTCCCTCTCTCCGGGGGTCCTCCTAAGCTACATTGGCCGCCCCTCATTCTCCTCCCAACCACTCCAAGGCCATCGGGGACACCCATGAATGCCCTCTATTCTACTTGATTTAGTTTATGCTCTCCATGATTTTTACTCCTTTTATTACTGCTTAGTAGTGTAGTCTTAACTTATACCCTAATGATGCATGCAAAATCCCCCCATTGATTCTTGTATGCAGTTATTTTCTTGTAGCTAGATTTCCGTTTCAAGCATTTATGTATAATCTTTCCTATAAATTTCTTGTGCAAACAACTCTCCAACGAAATGAATGAAAATGCATTTATATATATTTATATATATCTCTCTATATGTTTGAAATCACCATGAGCTTATTAACTGCCATTCTTTTCGCATGATTCAAGTTGCCTATTTTTCAACTGTTTATCTATTCACAACAAGCATGTCGTTTCTCGAGGATATTGAAAATCTAACGATAGATGCTTTCACCACAAATAGTCATCACCTCACCAGAATCATGCACACAGAAACTCACACATTCACCTTCGTAATTTATTCGACTCACGTGCACGTAATCCGAGTTAATAGCAGAAGTGGTGAAGTTTTTGTTAGGAGATTGGAAATCGACGTGCATCTTTAAATGAAGTAGAGTGTCAAAAAGATCAATTTCAAGGGTAAAAGCAAATGACTCCCAAAGACGAACGATCGGGACTCAACTCTCATAATTTTTACAAAATAATATCTTTGTTGGATCGTACTTCGCAACTATACTACTACACTTTTTTTTCTATCAGAAACGTATTTTAAGACTCTCAACAAATGGCACCATTGCCGAGGAGGCAACGTCATTTTCTATGATTTCGATCTTTGAAAATATCACTGACACATTTCTCTCTACTTTGTTTTTGATGTGTAGGAAAAATGGGAAAAGAACGGGATCTACGCACATGAGCGCGGAAAATAATCTTGGTGCACATCATCACTCTCCTTAGATTAGGTTTTACTTTCTACAATTTCCTTTGAAAAATCCTGTGTATAAAAAAAATTAAAAAAAGAAATATTTTGAAAAAAAATCTAGATTAGGTGTCCTTTCGAATCTAGGTAAGTTTGAAAAAAAAGAAAAAAAATGGAGAGATTTCCTTTGAATCCTTTGAAAATTTTATTTTTGTGAAAAAAAAAACATGCAAAAGTTTTGAAAAAAAAAGTCTTTTTGGTGGAAAGCTTAGATTTCAAATCCAAACCTCTTTAAAGAGTTTTTCCACCATCTGATTCTCGGCCAGATTTTAAGCTTGAGTTAAAAATTCAATTGTCGAAAAATTAATAAGCAAAAAATTCTGAAATTTGGGCTAAACCTTTATTTTCAAACCATCTTTCAAATGCCACCATTATTTTGAAAAAACTTTAAGTATACGATTTTTGAAAATTTGTGAAGTGCACGGGGGCTAGATTGACTCAGATTCAAAATATTTCAAATTTCAAAAAGCAATTTCGAGCAATCCGTGAATTTATTTTGACTAAAAATGGTGGGATTTGAAAGCTAATCTCATTGGCTTTATTTCCCATATTTTTCTCAAATTTTTGAAGGTCGTTTGATACTATTTCAAAGTGAAAAATTGACTAGGGGTCAAAATTCTATATCTAACCCCTTGATATTCAAAATTCCCTAAAAATTCGGTTGAAATAGTAAAAATTCCAAACAAATATTCTCTCAAAAACTAATTGAAAAGGGAATCTACTTTCAAAATTTCAAGTTAATTGGATTGCAATTATCATCAGAGAACAAACATTACTTTTATGGTTTGCTGAAACAGAAAAAAGAAAAACCCTAGAAGTGCATGCAACTTAGGTTGAATCTTTAGGGTTACAACTATAGACCACAGTTTGGGCTAACCTAGACTTAATAAAGTCTAGTGCTTAGTCGGTGAGCTTGGTCACCTTGTGGGCCACACACCACAAACCCCATTGAAGAAAATAGGTTAAAAATTAAATTTAAAACACGAAATCAACTCGAGTTCGTTGTCATATTACTGGGTGTTTTTAATCTCTCTTGCCAAACCTGGTGACTAAGTCTGCGGGATAGTGTCAAACGACAATGGCTCAGGGTTCAACGGAACCGAAGGCGTAAGACAAAGGAAGAACCTTCCCCTTAGTCTTCTCGTAACCAGACTGGCTGGGTTAGCTTGAGAGGTGGGAACCACTTTCAGTTGGTTGAACGATGAACTTATCTTCAGGAATCCAAATTTCTAACAAAAAATCTGGTCACCTGATCTATAAGGACCATTTGATTGACAGGGCCTTAGCCTTGTCCTGCATGGCTACACCAACCCCGGAGTTGGGTGGTGTATGCAAGGAAGGAGGTCACTTCGACCTCACTTGGTTGGACCTTGGAGCCACTCCCAAGAGCCACCATGGCAAATCCTGGACTTGGACCTAGACCGGGTCAGGATATTGAGAATCTGGACCCGATGGCTCGTCTAGAAGCCCAGGTCACTGAATCTGAGCAGCGGCATCAGCAGAGCATGGATCACATTCTGACCGCACTTGATAGGATGCAGCACCCTCTGCATGGAGAACAACGGGATTTATACGACCCAGCCGCACAAATCATCACACCTCTTGTCAAAATTCCCGCAGGTGGAGACGCGTTTGAGCTCAAGCCCAATGTAATTGGGTTGATCAGCACTCATTTCTACGGGAACTCAAGCGAAGATCCGTTCCAGCACGTAGAGGACCTGAGTCGACTCGCTGAAATGATTTGACCCAGGAATGTTGATCTCAGGATTGTTCTAATGAAGCTTTTCCCGTTCTCACTGAGGGACAAAGCTTTATATTGGTTCAAGACTATTGGGAAGCCAATTGGAACTTGGTCGGAATTACGACGTGAATTCCTACAAAAGTTCTTCCTAATCGGTCGAACAAACGCAATGCGACACGCAATCACGACTTTCTCCCTGGGAGCTGGGGAGAAATTACATGAAGCATGGGATAGATTTCATGACCTTCTCCGAAAATGCCCGCATCATGGTATACCCAGATGGCACTTAGCTCAGATTTTCTACCATGGGTTGGATGACACACATCTGTATCTGGTTGATGCATCTAGCGGCAGGAATTTTCTCGCAAAAGATGAGAACAGTGCATTTGAGTTGTTCTAATCATTAGCGGAGATCTCGATGAATGCCGCATCTATGAACCAGTTCCAGTGGCCTGGTTAGTAGCGGGTTGGTGTCCACGAGGCTCACACCGAGTCTATTCGAGCTGACATGGATATCATCGTCAAGCAGCTGGATAGAATAAACTTAATTGAGAAAAAGATTGACTAGATCAGTTAGGGTCAATCTGACTCGGGCTTTGCCGCTGCAAGACCCTCCTACGCACCCCGAGCCCTGCCTGCTCAAGTTAATCTACTAACTCAGGATGCGTCTTCTCCGTATTTATGAGATCCCGCATATCAGGATCCTGTAAATAATCCATATCTGCCACCTCACAACCAGGGTTACGCACCACCCATAGATTATAATGCGTATCCCCTTAACGGATATACATCTCAGACATCTTCGGCCTATGAGGACGTCAGCACTATCTAAGGATACGGGCGTAATAACCCGTATTCAGAGACGTATAACCCTAGTTGGCGCCAGCATCCGAACTTCTCCTGGTTTGGTAATTCACAGAGACCATATCAAGATCCACACTACCAGACCAGGCATTACAAGAATGCGTAAAACATGTATCCTAGGTAGCAGCCAATCCCGTCTCAGTAGCTGCAACCCCGCTCGTTATACCAGCCGCTGCACCAAGCTGCCAACCACCCTCCAAAGTGGGCTGACCCATTGGAGGCGCCAAAAGAGGAGCTACCAGAATCGATGAGGAAGTCTACACAAGATAGCTTGCATACTATGAAGGCGATGGCTGATCAAATACATACCATACAAAACATGCAGAACCAGCTATTGCAGGAGCATAGGATTTAGGGAGCCTTACCCTCCCAACCCGTCTCTAGTCCTCGATATGTGCAGAACCAGGGTGCCCCACCTAGGTTTCAAGCATTGCAGGGACAGCCACATGCCATACTACAAGCGCCTCCTGCACCACCTGGTTACGTGCAAGGCCAGCCGCCTTTGCAGAATCTCACGTATTCTGCCCCTTCCGCTCCCCCACCACCTCATGGATAGTAAGCCGATGCACATGCTATGTCTTTGAGGAGCAGAAGGAAGACATATGACCCACCACTTAGGCAGGTGGGTCCTAATTTTTCCCACCCTTCACCACAGGCAGGTTCGACTCCTTCATCTCAGGAGCCACCTGCGGTAGATAAGGGTAAGAGGCCACTTAACCCTGAGATTCCTGTCGCTTTTCCTGAGGCTCTAACACTAAATGAAGTATGGAAAAAGGACACGCGGAATTTTGAGGACCTGAATTTGATGTTTAAGGAAGTACATATTCAGGTCCCCCTCCTTGAGGCAATTGATCACATTCCTGTTGTCGCTAGGTTCTTCAAGGACTAATGTACCCCGAAGCGACAGCTGAGAATTGGACAAGCAGTATTGTCGAAACAGGCTAGCACCGTGATTCCATCTGACTTGCCACCGAAGAAGAAAGACCCTGGTACCCCACTCATATCCTGCTTCTTGTAGGATTCTCCATTTGATTGGGCCCTTCTAGATTTGGGTTCATCCATCAACCTAACTCCCACTGCCGTATTTAATCGATTTCGATTTGGGGAGTTGAAGCCCACCTTGGTCAAGATTCAGCCAGATGACAGATCAGTCAAAACACCAAGGGGTGGTTGAGAACGTGATCGTAAAAGTCCGCGGGTTCTACTTTCCCACAGATTTTTTCATTCTTGATATGGAAGTTCCTCCTGATCTCCGAGATGCACCAATTATTTTGGGTCACCCATTTTTGGCGATAGCCCGAGCTAACATCGATTGCGCATCTGGGTGTATGGAGTTTGCCCTAGGCAATGAGCGACTTCGACTAGACATATTTAGGGTAGCAAAGAACTTCGACTGTGATCGAATAGAGGAGGATGGTGAAGACGAAGATTCAGCATACTGTGGTAACATTGGGCTCCTTTGTGACAACCCATTGTCTCATTCGTCTACACTATCAGGTTTCATGGACCTTGAGCCACACGGGACTGAAACCACTGCATTACACATATCTCCCCAAGGATCTGACTGTTTAGGGTGTGCTTCTGACCATAGCACCCCTGAATCCAGCTATCCTAATCCACATATTATTGAATCGCCCCTGTTATTCCAGGAAGACGTGACTACAGCTAACGGGTTTCCCGTTAATGCAGTCACAACCAATTCTCACAGGGAGCAACTTAGTGGGAATCCACGTGCACATGGATCAGCTAATTCCCACCCTCGATTCTGCTCCTCCCACTTTAATATCTAATTCTGACCCACCCATGACTGAATTGAAGCCCTTACCTAACTCACTCAAGTGCATGTTCTTGGGCGAAAGTGAGACATATCCAGTCATTATCAATGCCCACTTAACCCAAGAACAGGAGCACCAATTGATTTCTATGCTTCATGACCATAGGGCTTCTATCGGGTGGAGTATTGCTGATCTCCGTAGTATTCACCCCTCGTATTGCACTCATCACATTTACATGGAATTAACCTTCGAGACAACCTCAAAGACGGCTTAACCCAAATATGCTAGAGGTTGTTAAGAAGGAGATCATCAAATGGATGGATGCAGGCATTGTATATCCAATCTCAGACAGCCAGTGGGTGAGTCCGATTCAGATAGTGCCCAAGAAAGCAGGACTCACGGTTATGAAGATTGATAAAGGCGAATCCATCCCAACCCACACTGCGACATCTTGCCAGGTCTACATCGACTACAGGAAACTGAACATGGCTACCCAGAAGGATCACTTTCCTTTGTCGTTCATTGATCAAATCTTGAAACGGTTAGCTGGACACAGTTTCTTCTACTTTCTAGTCAAATACTCTGTGTACAATCAAGTAGTGATTAGCCTAGAAGATCAAGACAAGACCACATTCACATGCCCCTTTGGGACATTCACCTTCAAGTGGATGCCCTTTGGCCTCTGCAACACATCAGCGACATTTCAGCGTTGTATGATGGCCATCTTCTCTGACATGATTAGGGATTATGTGGAGGTATTCATGGATGACTTCTCCATTTTCGGAGATGATTTCAAATCTTGTCTTGATAACCTCACCAAGATCCTGAAATGATGTATTGAGGTAAACCTAGTACTATCCTGGGAGAAAAGCCATTTCATGGTGAGGGATGGCATAGTACTAGGGCACAGGATCCCCAAAAATGGACTCGAGGTCGACCGGGCTAAATCAGAGATTATCTCCCACTTACCGCCACCTAGCTCGGTCAAATAGATCAGATCATTCTTGGGTCACGTTGGCTTCTATTGGAAATTTATACATGATTTCTCAAAAATTATGCAGCCTTTGACGAATCTCCTGGTTACTGATGTCCCATTTGAATTTGATACCTCGTGTCTCAGTGCCTTCGAGGCTTTATGAAGCGTTTTTTCCGACTCCCTGATTCTCCAACCACCCGACTAGTCACTCGATTTCGAAATGATGTGCGATGCTTCTGATTTTGCCGTTGGTGCTGTTTTAGGCCATCATCGGGAGAAACAACCCTTCGTCATATACTATGCTAGCAAGACGCTGAATGAGGCTCAGCACAATTACATTGTCACCAAAAAGGAACTGCTAGCAGTAGTATTAGGGTTGGAGAAATCCAGATCATATTTATTAGGGTCCAAGGTGATCATTTTCACTGACCACTCTGCCCTCCGGCATTTGTTGGCAAAGAAGGATGCCAAACCATGGCTCATTAGATGGATCCTTCTATTGCAGGAATTTGATATCGAAATCCGTGACAAAGCTAAAAAACAAAATGTTATGGCGAATCACCTATCCAAATTGGACCCAGATGACATTCCTTATTCCCTACCTATCCACGAACAATTTCTGGATGAATCTCTTTTGGCTATTCATTCTGTTGAGTTCCCCTGGTATGCAGATTTCGCAAACTACCCTACCGCAAGCGAAATTCCTGCAAACCTATCCAAGGACCAGAAAATCAAATTCACTACAGAGGCCAAATAGTACCTTTGGGATGACCCACTGCTCTTCCACATTGGAGCGGACTAGATTATTTGAAGATGCATCCCAAACTCTGAGATCCCCAGAGTGTTATCTTTCTGCCACAATGATGCGTGTGGGGGCCATTTCTCAGGATGGAAATCCGTTGCAAAAATTTTGCAGTCAGGATTTTTCTTGCCAACCATCTTTAGAGATACACACGAATACGCCCAACACTGCAAACAATGTCAGTCGGTCGGTTCTATGACCAGGAGAGACATGATGCCACTCCAACCCATCATGGTCGTAGAAGTGTTTGACGTCTGGGGCATCGATTTTATGGGCCCTTTTTCGAACGTACATGACTTCGAGTACATATTGCTAGCCGTTGACTATGTCTTGAAGTGGGTCGAGGCCATCCCGGCAAGACGAGTTGACCATAAGACCGTCATTTCTTTTGTACAGCAGAATATTTTTGCGAGATTCGGAATACCCTATGCTCTGGTTAGCGACGGGGGAAGCCACTTCATCCACGTCCATTTCAGGTCATTATTAAAGAAATACGGGGTACATCACTGCATAGCCACCCAATATCACCTGCAAACCAATGGGCAGGATGAAGTGTCTAACCGTCAGATCAAGCTAATTCTCCAGAAGACGGTTTAGACCAGACAGGAAGGACTGGTCCGACAAATTAATCGATGCACTCTGGGCATATCAAACCACATACAAGGCTGCACTCGAAATGTCACCATATCGCATGGTATAAGGCAAGGCCTGTCACCTTCTTGTAGAGATGGAACACTACACCTTTTGTGTGGTGCGAAAATGTAACCTTGACCTCGATGCAGGAGGTCGAGAACGGAAACTCCAGCTTAGCAAATCAGAAGAGATCAGGTGGGAGGCCGATGAGAATGCATTGATATACAAGGACAAGACTAAGGCCTTTCATGATCGCCACATCTGAAGGAAAGTATTCACGCCCAACCAGCGAGTCTGGTTGTTTGATTCATGGCTGAAACTGTTCGCGGGGAAGCTCAAGTCCATGTGGACTAGCCCGTATATTGTGACCCATCCATATCCTAACAGAGCCGTCTAGATTAATAACCCAAAATCTTGGCATATATTCACTGTAAATGGCTAGTGCCTCAAGCCATTTTTGGCCTAGGAACCTCCTCCACTTGATGAGACTGTTCATCTTAGTGAGGACGTGTGATTGAGTGCTTGCTCAGCTGGAGGCATTAAACTCAGCATGTATAGATACCATTCACTCCACATTCCACCATCATTCATTTATAACCATTTTTATACATAGCATATTTTCGTTTTAGCATATTTCCCTTTTGTATATTACATGTTAACAGGTTGGCCGGTGTTGAATATAATTTCAGGAGCAATTACAGGTGATTTCTACCCATTCTCTCCATGTAGTATTTATTTTCTTTTATATTCATGCATGAGGACATGCAAGAACTTAGGCATGGGGGGTTAGATACACCAAAAACTAAAAAATTTTTTGCCAACACTTAGGAAAACCTCGGAGCTGCATGTAAAACATACTTTAGGACCTTAAAGAACAACTGACTCCACCTCCAATGTTTGCATTGGAGCTAGAAATCATTGGCAACAGCCAGTTCCGACTCACCTGCTCAACTTTTGTTCTAAATTTTGGTTCAAGCTGATTGTAACCCGATATGGGAAATTCACGAAGTACAAGTTATGTGTGGTTGCATGTTTATAGCATATATACATATTGCATTCATGAATAAGATTATTTTATTAAGAGAATGCATTAGGGATTTTAACCTCTAGTTGATTCCTGTAATCTGGAATCTAGTACAACTTTTCACACACACGTAGAATTTGCAATAGATTCATGGTGAAGGATGATAAATGTCTTCAGTCTGTCGAGAAGAAGCAGTGCTTCTTTTCCTGAACCCCTGGACAGTGTTTTAGGAGTCAGGCAGATTTTCCTCCAAAAATCCACCAAATAGTGTAAGCGTAGAGTGTATTTGTGCTCTAAGATTAGTGTAAGGAATCTGGAATCCTAGATAATTAGGTGTTGATACTCTGAGATTAGACATAGTTTTCGCTCTCGGTTCTTGCGTATACATTTTTGTGTGAAATTTTGAGAGCCACCGAATAAGGCAAATACGTGGAGAGCGAGTTTTCATAAAACTAGGGCTAAGGTGGATGGTTACAACCATTCTCTACGGAATCCTCGGCTGAAGGAGGGTATTGATGTCAAGGTCAGAAATACACCGTCCTATTTGTCTTTCCCGGTGCCATGAGTAGGCACTTCCACCAAATAAGCCACCCAATGTCACTTGAGTACCACCAATCCCTAATAATGCCTCCCCAATAAAGTTCATGGATGTATGCTAGTTGTGTTATGTTGAAAAAAAAAATGATGAAAAGAAAGAAAAACTGAAAAAAAATAGAAAAAGAAGAAAAAGCAAAGAAAAGAATGAATAGTTAGTGTTTATTTCATTGAGGCAATACCACCAAATAATATTGAGATCCACCAAATATGGCCCTAACCTATTTTTCTTGTGTTTCTAACTGCCTAAATACTGGCTGAGGAATTCTGACTTAGTGTTAGGGTTATGAGAACTCAATTAAAGTGTTAAATGCCTAGTGAGACCACCAAATACAGGTCATATATAGGTGAATCTAGTAAAGTTGCGAGCCCTAAGAAAAAGAAAGAAAAAAAGAGTAAGAGCTAATGAAAACAAAGAAATGAAATAGAGCATAGTTCTTCTCGTCTTTCTCTGAATTGAGTTACTTAGTAATCCGGGAATCTAGATTTTGTAGTACTAGTCTCTATTAGCACCAAGTGAGAGTGAGCTACCAAATATATAATCTTTTCCAATAGAGATCCTCTACCTAAGCCTAAAGTCGGGGTGGAATTTATAGAATATCTTGAATACCCCAAGGGAAGAAGTCTACCTATCCCGCTCGAATTTTTACTAGGGGTCAAGTAGAGGCTTTAGGGGTATATTAATTTTCACTCGAATCCGTTGCAAAAGCTACATAGCCACACTTTCACGATTGTCAGGACTTCTAGAGTATAGGATGAAAACAAAAAGGAGAAAAATCTCTAAGCATACACTTGATGAAATAATCAGTCCCTTAGGGACCCTTTCTGTAGATAAATTAGTCTTCCATTTGCTAGGGACTAGCAAGATTTAGGAATGAGGGTATGATTGCGCGGCAATCATAGGTCTTAATCGACCTAGATTAGGCTAGAACTTAGCATAAGTTATGGAAATTCATGCACGCATAAGCATTATCTGCATCTTTACCGCTTTACTCTAGTTATGCATAAAATAATGTTATAATGTGCTGATTAAGTGCATTATGTCGATTGCAGGCAATAAACAGGATCTGAAGTTGGATCTGGAATAACGAGAGTTGAAGCAGAGATGAAGTAGAAGGCTTAGTTTAGATATAGGAACAATAATGTAAGGGGGTTAACGGTTTGCCATTCTATTAAGTAGGAATTAAGCAGTAAAATGTGAAGAGCTTAGGTCCATCCTAGCCCTAGGATAGCCTAGAGACCTCACAAGACTTAGCCACCCTTAGATTAGATCACAATACCCTAGGAAGCCGTAAAACCCTAGTTCCAACCCTTATCTGGACATCCAGATAAGTTATGGGACGTGCAGGACCCTTAGCCATCTCTCGCGCACCATAAACCCACCTCTGCAGTGTTATTGGACCTACAAACACTTTATCAGATGTCCAATTTTTGCATAATACCCAAAATAGAACCTCAATTTCCCCCTAACTCAGATTGGACGTCCAGAACTGAAGTCTGGACTTCTGATTTTTGAGTATAAGTCGTCTAACCATATTATTGGGCGTCTGATACTGGTCTCCAGTCCCTATTTTGAGATTCAAGTCTTGATCTTCGATCTCTAGCTCCCAAGGCCTAATCCTAACCCCATAGGAACCTAAATTAAGGTATCCTAACCCTAGTACATCACCTCTAGACATACCTGAGGACCTGATTAGATCCTCACCAAACCAAGTTGACTCTGATCAAAGTCAATTACCATCACCTAAGTCAATTGGACTCATTGAGTCAAATTGAGCTTAAATCTCAACCCACACAAGTTCAATTGGACTTGGTGAGAGTCCAGTTGACCTAAACCTAATTGAGTTATTTCACTCTCAATTAGGTTCACACACATTCAATTAAACTTAGGTTAAGTTTAATTGCATTTTCCCCTTAGCAATTAGGGTTTGTAATCCTAATTCAAGACCTACACCTACCCAAACCCCTTAGGACCTAACCCAAGCCACCTAGCCACATAGAGCATGACCACACACACACACACACACACACACATCCATTCATGCACACACACTTCTCTAGAGTTCTCTAGAACTCTCTTTGTAGTGGCACCACCTCTTGGTTGCCAAAATTAGCAACCAAGAGGCATTCAAAATGAGATCCATAATTTTTGGATCTCATAACCTCTTGGCCGACCACTCTTGGACTCTCTCTAGCGAGTTCCACACCTCTCTAGAGAGAAGCCATTGGGTCTATCAAACGACCCCATGGGAGGCCTAGTGACCCCATTCACTTCCTTGGCAAATTCACACACTTGACTCCATTGGTGCCATTCTTGCCCACTTCCACCTAGCTAGCTACTCCACCTCCACGAGCTCACTACCACCACCATGGAGGACATCATGCCGGGATGCTGGATCACTTCTCCCTCTCTCCAAGGGTTGGCCTATGCTACATTGGCTACCCCTCATTCTCCTCCCGACCACTCCAAGGCCATCGAGGACCACCCCTGAATGCCCTCTATTCTGCTAGATTTAGTTTATGTTCTCCATGATTTTTATTGCTTTTATTTCTACTTAGTAGTGTAGTCTTAACTTCTCCCCCAATGATGCATGCGAAATCCCCCCATTGATTCTTGTATGCAGTCATTTTCTGGTAGCTAGATTTTCGTTTCAAGCATTTATGTATAAGCTTTCCTATAAATTTCTTGTGCAAACAACTCTCCAATGAAATGAATGAAAATGCATTTTTATATATTTATATATATCTCTCTATATGTTTGAAATCACCATGAGCTTAATAACTACCATTCTTTTCCCATGATTCAAGTAGCCTATTTTTCAACTGTTTATCTATTCGCAACAAGCATGTCGTTTCCCGAGGATATTGAAAATCTAATGATAGATGCTTTCTCCATAAATAGTCACCACCTCACAAGAATCGTGCGCACAGAAACTCACACATTCACCTTCATAATTTATTCAACGCACGTGCACGTAATCTGAGTTAATAACAGAAGTGGTGAAGTTTTTGTTAGGAGATTGGAAATCGGCGTGCGTCTTTAAATGAAGTAGAGCGGCAAAAAAATTGATTTCAAGGGTAAAAGCAAATGCCTCCCAAAGACGAACGACTGGGACTCAAGTCTCGTAATTTTTACAAAGCAATATCTTTGTTGGATCGTACTTCGCAACTATACTACGACGCTTTCTTTTTTCTATCAAAAACACGATTTACAACTCTCAACAGTAACCAAAATTTTAATTTGATAAAAATCAAGGCCTTGTCTATTTGGACCAACTGGTGACAAGAAAGGTCGTGCGGTAACCGTGTTAACCTCTAGTGATGTTCCACCGTGTAGGATGTCCTAGGGGGTCCCACCATTCTGGCCAGCCAAGTAATTCAAGGGTTGGATTAACCCAGTTCCACTTCAAGATGCCCGGTTTAGAACCAATTAGGATATACAATTTAAGGCTAGCTTGTTTGCTTGATTTGGGGCTCTCTCAACTTTCTTCCTAGGCCTTAGCCTTAATTCCACTAGCCCCTTGTAGTTGGTTGTGTCTTCCTAAGGTTGACTATCTCCTATCTCTATCTATGTCTTTTCTCAATTATCCATGAACCCGTATCATGCTTGTGACCCTCGGGGTCCTCCATCTCCCAACCCAACCATGATTTCAACTCCTCCTGGTTGGGAGACTCATCCTAACTAGCTGGGATATGATTATCCTTATCCCCCTGCTTATTTAGAACTTGAACCTCATGGATCTGACCCTTATCTAGATCAGAACCAATTGAAAGCCATAGTTACTGAATTTTGGGAATATAACAAGGACTATACAGATCAATGTGCCAAGCTCTTAGAGCAAATTAGACGATCTCAGGAACAATCTCAATCTTATCACTCCTCCCAGGAATAAGAGACTTGGAACAACCAACCTAGTGGGTCTAGTGACCCATATTTTGGATCCACTAGCTACTCTACTGATTCCTGCTACCATGAGGAGGCATCCTAGACTCAGCCAACGCAAAAGGCACCTTTGGACGTAATTCATGATTTGGGTAGATCATTTGACGAATGTACCATTTCTGATACACCTATACCTGATGATATATCACTAAGGAATTGGAATAATGGATCACAAGTACAGGACCACATAACAGGTTCTCAGTCAACTTCATCTATAGTCAGCCCTACTCAGGGTGATACACCTACTGATTCATATCTATAATCGTATAACCCTGAGTGAAGAAATAATCTTGATCTTTCATGGCCACCATAGAGATCGACTCAGATTGAATATCAATCTAGGCCAGCTCAATATTCTACTCAAACCACTTTAGGGCAACCATCTAGTCCAGCCCAACCCACAACCACCCTTGAAGATATCATGAACATGTTGTTGGACATTGACAAGAAAAATGAAGAAAGGCTGACTAAGTTGTAAAATCAAGTGAAATCTCAAGAGGATCAAATCAAGAGACTTCAAGAATCACTTTATTCCTAGATGCAAATGCCTTTTCGCTCTTATTCTCCACCTATTCTTCCGACCCCTCATCTAATCTATCATACATGCCATTGTGTGAGGGCCAACTCTTTATCCTCTAAAAGGAAGAGAAAAGCTAAGAGCCCACCCAAACGTTCTGATTCGGGCTCAACCAAAAATCTTAAGACCAAACACACATCCAGCTCTGACTCAGACTCTAGGGACAAAAAGAAGAAAAAGGCTTCTGAAGTTGATTCGACCTATTTACCCTTTCTTGAGGCCTTAAAGAAAGAGTCACAAAAGAAGAAAAAGACTTGCACACCTAAAGAGGTGGTTTTATCAGTTAACATAGGTGCATTTGTTTCTGGCACTCTACCACACAAAATGAATGATCGTGGAAAACCTTTCATATCTTGTGCCATCAAGGGATTCACCTTCAACAATGCCCTTGTAGATCTAGGGTCTTCCATTAGCTTGATTCCTACTGCCCTTTTTGACTACACCAGATTTGGACATCTGCACCACACACCTATCACCATTAGAATGGCAGATGGCTCCATCAAAACACCTAAGGGGGTAGTTCAGGATGTGATCGTCAAAGTGCAAGGTCTTAGTTTTCCAGTTGATGTTATTATTTTGGACATGGATATATCGAAAAAGCTAAGTAATTCACCAATCATTCTCGATCACCCTTTCTTGGCTACGGCCAATGCATGGATTGATTGTTATTTAGGATGAATGAAGATGAGTAGTGGCAATGAGAAGATTCACTTTGATATTTATGCAGTTGCTAAGAAAATGAAGTCAAGGTATTTTATGGTTGACATGAAAAGTGATTCAGAGGGCAATTCGAAATAAACCATGGCAATTGACACTTGGGTAGAACCACATGACCCGAATCAACAATACACTAGATCACATAAGTCACCCTCAATACCAGATCAAATCATTGATAGTATGGTTGACTATCTTGATAGACCTAGCCCAATTCAAACCCCTGCCCCTTGCAATGTATCCCAGATTACTCAATTGATCAAAATGATTCATGAATAAAAGAAGCTAGTACAAGAGAATATGATGATATAAGAAAAGAGCTTCATAGAATCTGGGACGAGCAATAAAAATCAGAAACATTTGAATTTGGGTCAGGTGTGTCACAATTGATTAGTGATTTGGTGGTGGTCATGCAGGATTCTATTGATCAAACACTCGAGGTGGATGATATTGATAATCCTATTGAAGTTGAGAATGGACATTTATTCGAGAATCTTGATCTTGATTTAGGGCCTGAATACTAATCATTTCATTTTGAGGAACCAAGCATTAAGGGACCTGAATACGATTTAGTTGTATTTGAGAATACCCATGGAGACAATGATGAATTAATTCAAATGATCTCATACATGGAGCAACAAAATCAAAAAGACTGTAACAACTCCTCAATAAATGATTCAGCCCATTCCACTTTCACGGAGGGACTCACTACTAAATCTAATGACCAATTTCATCTAAGTGAGAAGAAGGAAATATCCCCTTGTGCAAAGGATATTCAAGAGATTGAAATACTATTGGGGATAACATATGATGAGTTATCAGAGGAAGCTAAAAATTTTGGGGAATCATGTGATAATTGGGAATTTGAATTGAAAATTTTTGAAGAGATAAATGACGATGATACCCAAACATCTTTGGTAGAGACATAGACTGATTACTAGACCTTGATTTCTAGATCTGACTACACTACTTGGGTCATGCCTTCCATTCATCACCATTATCAAGACCCATATGACTTTACCCCGCACGACTCTAACCATACCCCAACCACCCACATTTTCCATCTCCTCTTCGAGATGCCTTCACCTTCATTTCTTCTAGGCACCCGTATTTATCTGTCTTTCTGCTGTAGCATCTAGCTGCAGATAATCCCAAGCCCCATCTACATATTTTTCCGATTATTTGGACTTGGATTTCATGGACAGCTGGTCCGCATTTGCTGCTTGCTTTTGGCAAATAAGAGTAAAATTCTTATCATTTTACTCACCATTCTCAATACTGTATTGATATATCCTTTTTAAGTGTATGCCCAGCTAGAGACATTAATCTTAGCACTTATATATAGCATATTTTATTTGTCATATTTTCCCTGCATATTCAATTTTAGGTGTTGAAATAATCGAAACGTCAAAATTCAGGAGCTATTCTAGGTGATTTCTACCCATGTACCCTTTTCTTAAGTAATTTTTCATTATATTCATGCATGAGGACATGCAAGAAAGTAGTCATGGGGGGGTAGCAATTGTAAACTGAAATTTTTTTCTGCCAACACCTAGGATAAACCTTTTGTACATCATGCTAATTGAACTTTAAGGTCCTTAAATTAAAAACAACCGACTCCACCTCCAATGTTCGCATTGGAGCTAAAAATCGTTTGCAATAGCCACTTTCGACTCATCCATTCACCATTTTGTTCTAAATTTAGGGTCAAGCAGAATATAACCTGAATTCGGGAAATTTTCGAAGCGCAACTTTGAAAGGTTACAAATAGCATTTATATATATTGCATTCATGAATAAGATGTTTATCAAAAGAATGTATTAGGGATTTTATCCTCTAGTTGATTCCTGTAATTTGGATCCCAGTACAATTTTCACTCACATGTAGATTTTGAAGTGGATTCACAGTAAAGACTAATGAACATCTTCAATTTGTCGAGAAGTAGTGCTTCTTTTCCTGAACCCCTGGACAGAGTTTTGGGAGTCAGGTAGATTTTCTTCCAAAAATCCAACAAATAGTGAGATGAGAGTAGAGTGTACTGGTGCTCTAAGATTAGTGCAAGCAATTTGGAATCCTAGATAATTAGGTAATGATACTCAAAGATTAGGCATAGTTTTCACTCTCAAATCCTCCGTATGCATTTTTGCATGAAATTTTGAGAGCCACCAAATAAGGCAAATACGCGAAGAGTGAGTTTTCATAAAACTAGGGCTAAGGTGGATGGTTACGACCATTCTTTATGGAATCCTTGACTGAAGGAGGGTATTGATGTCATGGTCAGAAATACACCATCCTATCCATCTCTCCTGGTGCCATGAGTAGGCACTTCCACCAAATAAGCCACCTAATGTCTCTTGAGTACCACCAATCCCTAATAATGCCTCCTTAATAAAGTTCATGAATGTATGCTAGCTTATGTTGTGTTGAAAAGAAATATATATATATACATAGAAGAAAAAGGGAAGAAAAAAAATGAATGAAAAAAAAGAAAAATTGAAAAAGAAAAAAATTAGAAAAAGAAGAAAAAGCAAAGAAAAAGAGTGTGTGAATATGTAGTGTTTTCAATTGCATTGAGGCAATACCACCAAATAAATTTGAGATCCACCAAATAAGGCCTTAACCTATCTTTCTATGTTTTTGATTGCCTGAATACTGGTTGAGGAATTCTGACTTAGTGTTAGGGTTATGGGAATTCAATTAAAGTGTTAATGCCAAGTGAGACCAACAAATACGGGTCATATGTGTGAATCTGGTGAGATTGTGAGCTCTAAGAAAAAGAAAGAAAAGAAAAGAAAAAGAAAAAAAAGAAAAAAAAGAGAGAAAAAGAGAGAATGAATACAAAGGAACCAAAAGAGAGCATAGTTTTTCTCGTCTTTCTCTGAGTTGAGTTACTTAATAATTTGGGAATCTAGATTCAATAGTACTAATTTCTACGTAGCACCAATTGAGAGTGAGCCACCAAATAAACAGCCATTTCCCAATAAAATTCCCTAGCTGAGCTTAAAGCTGGGGTAGAACTCAAAAAACTATATATCTTGGATACCCCGAGGGAAGAAGTCCGCCTATCTGCTTGCACCGCAAAAATACGCTTGCAATTGTACCATCTTGTGCTATTTCCTAGCATTACCAATGCATATTAGGTCTCCATAGTTGCATTGTAAAAATACATGCATGCATGCATTTAATTGAGAGGAGAGGAGAATGAAATAAGTGGCCTTGCATTTTACATTTTTCCTCAAGTGTATCTTTGCAAAATTCCCATCTCTATTTTTATTTCCGCTTGATTTTTAATCTTTCCCGTGGCTGCATCTTCTCCTCGCACCATGCATCCCTGCAGTTACCCTTCCCTGCGGCTGCCTCTCCCTGCCAGCCCTTCCCTGCGGCTGCCATTCCCTGTATGAGCCATGCACGGCCATGCCTTCCTCTTCTATTTAAAGACCGCGGCTCCAACCTTTGCAACAGGCCTGGTCCCAGCCAAAAAAAAAACCCACCGGTAGCCCCATCTCCTTCCAGGCCGTCCTCTCCTCCCTCTCCCTCCATACGTCGACCCTCCTCCTCGAAGACACCCGACGGGCAGGAGCCCTCACTGTGGTGCACACCACGACAGTGAGACCACCACCACCTAGCTCTTCAAAGAGCCGGTGGGCGTGGTGGCACTGTTCTCATTTTTTTTACATTCTCGCACCTTTAGCCATGGCCGCACATTTCAAGGTCTGAAGCTCGCTGCTTGGCAGAAGCAGCCCCAGCCATTCCACGCAAGCCTGCAGGCACCCCTACCCCTTCCATGAGCGCCTGCAGACTTCTCCGCCTCCGCTAACTCTGCTCTGTCGCAAGCTCACTTCCACCCGCGACCGGCCTTTGCGCTCCTCGGCAACCGGTCGGCCATCCCTCACCGTGCACCCCAGCAGCGCCCGCGTCACACTCGCCTTCCCCCGCGCATGCCAAGTCCCTCTCCGCAAGCTCTGTCGCGAGCTCTCCGCGATCGCAATCGGCCGGCGTAGACCCTCCTCCTCGCGCGCCAGCCCGTGCGTGTCAGCCGCGAGCCGACCACACTCACGCCACATGTAGCTCCCGGTTGCGCGGCGCGGATGACCACTATAGCCACTGTTCACACGAGTCTACGCAACACTGTGGCTACAGTGGGGTGACCGGAAAGCTTCTCACTTTACTGGTAACCCAGCGTGCCGCAACCGGCCCTCGCCCGCGCGTTTGCCAGCCCTCGTCCGCACCCGTCTGCTTTGCCCACACTCGCCTGCATCCGCCCTCGTCACCCGCTTTACTCGCCTGCATACTCCTCTCCGCGCAGCGCTGGGCGCTGTAGGTTCCTCTCCTCTCCCCACTCCCGCACGCTCCTCTCTACACATACGTGTCTGTGCAAGCGCGCGTGGATCAGATGACGGCCCTGGACCGCAGATGCCTTAACCTCCAGCCATCTCTCCCGCTCTCTCTCTCTCTCACTCTCTCTCACAACACTCATAGCACTCTCTACACCGACGCTCACACACACCTACACTCACACTTTCACACACACACACACACCTATACTCTATTGTAAACAAATATATATATATATATATACGTGGACTTATATATATTGATATATATATATATATATTTATATACATATATACATATATACATATATATATATATACATATATACATATATATATATACTTATATTTATACATATAGTAGTACCTATGTACTTATGTATTAGTATACATACATACATATATATATATATATATATATATTTATACATATATCTATACATATATTAGTACTTATATAACTATGTATTAGTCTATACATATACATATATATATATATATATATCTATCTACTTATATATATATATATATATACACATATATATACTGATATATATGCATATATTTATATACATATATATATATAAATATACATATATCTATATATATACTATTATAAGTATAGATCCATATATATATATATATGCATCTATATAGTATTATATACATATATACATACATCTATACATATATACGTATACTTATATATATACATATATACATATATATATACATATATATATATATTTTCACGTTATTTACCATACGCAGTATCGTAGGAACATCAGCACCAGTTGCTGATATTCCCCGATACACGCATACAAAAAGTGTGGTTACATACATCTTCCACCATCCATCCCATACTCCATGCGGCACCTAGTCCTGTTGGTTGCGTCTCTCTAGACGACGACCAACTCGGCACCGAGCTACACTGCATCTCTGCCTCCACCCCCACCCCTTTATATACATAATATATACATATATATATACTGTATTTACTTTATTTCTATTTTGCTTTCCTATTAGAAAAAAAGATAAAAAAAATATATAAAAGAGAAAAGATAATCTTTGATTTGCAGGTACCCCATCTTGCGAATATCATGACTCGCTTTGGAACTCAGTTTTGGCTCAAAGCCAAGAACCCAATTTTGAGGGTGTGCCTCAAGGACAAAGATTATCAGAAAAAAATCTAAGTAAGAAAAAGACCAAAAACACAATAAACAAACGGAAGCGACTCATTGTAGCAAAGGCGTAGAAACTCGACTTGTAACCCCACTTCCCTGAGTTCGACCCTGGGCCTAAAAGTGACAAGATAAAATCAAGTAGGCCAGGTTAAAAATTTTGTAATGAGATGGTTCGGTCCGATTTAGGTTAACCACTATACACATTTCAACGATAAAATCATCATATTAACAACCTATTCAGTCTCGACACCACATCTTTTTCTGGCGCCGTTGCCGGGGAAGTGCGCCTTCAAGTAAGTTTCTATCAATTCCTTTCAAATTTTCTCTTCTCTCTTCACGGGTATCTCTGTTTTTGGTGTGTAGGTGAACCTAGTGCAAGGAGAAGGAAGGCAGATGAAGTCGAAGACGTGAGCAGATCCAAGGTAGGAACGAGAGCGTGAAGACGCTGACACCGCATTGGAGCTTCGCACACGTTGCCGAACAAGTAGGTCTTCTTTCTTAGCAACTAAGGTTAACTTGTCACCTTAATAAAAAAAAACTAAAAATTAAAAAACTAGAAAAACTTCTTGGGATCTCTTGGAGCAAGTGGATTAAAATTCACTTGTTTGATTGATTGTCTGACTCCCACCGCCCCAGGATTTCCCACCTTACTTCGCATAGCAAAAATCCAAGAATCTTGATTCTTGAATTTTTCACCGTGTGAAGTATTCTTTGAGGCAAACATAAAAAGATTGATTGCACCCCTCTTTTGCCTCACTTATCTACAATTTGGGATCACCTTTTTGGTGGGGAGACTTGGAATTGAGTTGATTCCAACCCCACCACGACTTTTCAACTTGCCTAAGATTCGATCCCGAATACTTCAACCCCAACAATTTGATTTTCTTTATCTTTTGGTTGAAGCCTTGTGTATGGAAATCATTTTTGGTGATTGGGAGCACTTGAATTGAAGTGCTTTGGCTCCCTTTCACACTGATATAAAAATGACTCGTGCATCCAAACATAGAAATCTCCAATTAGGGAAGCCCATTGCATTTTAGCTTGCATTAACCAATTGATATTGAAGAAGGGTTTGTTGGGCTTAGAAAGAAAACTTGTATTCTCACAAAAACCTGGAGATTGGTTGAATTGGTAATTCAGCAAAATCCTAAAATTCATACTAATTAAGGCTGAACTCTAAAAACCATTCACCAATTAAAAACTTCAATTCGGGGAGATTTTCCCGTTGCATGCTTGTTTTACACACTTTGAAAATCAATCACTTGGGCATTACCCGTAAACAACGCCCTTCACATTCCAGAAGCACTTGATCCTAGGCCTTTAACTAAAACTGGTAGTAACTTGACCCTTAGTAAGGATTGGAGGTCTAACTACCTGCGTGTAGCAGCTACGTGCTGGTGAGAGTTCTCGCATGCAATCGGGTGTCTAAGATTGGGGCAAACGGCCTTTCAATCTGGCCTGGTGGTTCCGCGGTGCTCTCATTCGGTTCCGTAGTTTGTGATAGTAGGTAACTTAGATCTTTGGCTCTAAGGGCACACTGTAGAGGTTAGGAATTTGATTGAATTGATTTGTAATCATGTGTACCTTTGTGGCGTCATTTCTCTCATCTCTTTTCCCTTCTCATCTCCCCAAATCTTCCTGCGGTAGTGCATGTTTTGGAGGAGGTCACAAAATCCTGAACTGTTTGAATTGACTGATAAATCTAGAAAACAAGTTGAATCATCCTCCTCCTCCACAAACATGGCTGCACGCCCACCCCCAAATCCCGAGGGAGGAAACCGCCCTCAGAGCCAACCAGGTGGTGGAGCCGTAGATCCCATAACCCGCCTCCAAGCCCAAATGGAAATGTATAATGAGCAAATCAAAGCCATTCAGGAAACATTGGAGGAAATGCAGAACCCTCCCGAACGGGAGGAGCCTAGGTCTCTTAGCTCCTATCAGAATCCCGCTGCTACAGAGACCATAGGACAAATTCGGGTCCCCATGGGTGGGGACGACTTTGAACTAAAATCGAACATAATTGGCCTAATAAATTTTCACTTTCATGGTCTTGCAAGTGAAGACCCATTTCTCCACTTGGAAGAGCTAACCTGACTTGCTGAAACTATTAAACCAAGAAATGTTGGGTTACCAATAGTCCTCATGAAAATGTTCCCGTTTTCATTGCGGGATAAAGTGTCGCAGTGGTTACGCACCCTTGGGAGAACCATCCACTCTTGGGAAGAGATGCGAATAGTGTTTCTCAAGAAGTTCTTCCCAATCGGGCGAACCAATGCGCTTCGCCGTGCCATCACTTCATTTACGCAAGAAAATGGTGAAAAATTTCATGAGGCATGGGAGAGGTATAATGACCTCCTCAGGAAGTGTCCACACCACAATCTGCCTAAGTGGCATATAGCCCAGATTTTCTACTATTGGCTAAATGAGACTTTGAAGCAGATAGCAGACACTTACTGCGGAGGGAATTTTATGAATAAAGACGAGAATGGAGCATTCAAACTATTTATAAATATGAGTGAAAACTCAATGAACAATGCCTCCATTGTCACCTTTAATCATACCAGCCAGCCTCGAAATGTCCACAAAGTTGACACGGGACCCTCCCATTCATCCATTGATCTAAGCCTTATTGCACAAAAACTGGATGAAGTCTCTGTCGTGCATAAGAAGCAGGATGAGCTTCTGGCCAACCCTACCTGATCTCTGGCAAACACCACCTCTTCACCACTTCATCATAATCCAAGTTCTTCCAACACCAGGCTTATCCTGAGAAACCCTGTAAGACCTTCCTTACTAAGTGTTGTGCCGAGCGACTCGATAAGTCATGTGGAATTGGCTTCTGTGAGCCAGTATTTCGACACAGAGGACCAAGCCTCCGTGTACTCGGACGCATGCTTACATGCAGACGCGTCTTCTAGCATAGAAGACGCTTGCGCCCTTGGGAACAACCCGTTCTCTGCCACATATAACCCAGGGTGGCACAATCATCTGAACTTCACATGGTCCAACAACTCACAGTGCCAAAACCCCACGGGTGGACCAATGCGACCGTCCGCACCCGTCATCCCAAGGGCCTAGTCTAATCCTGTGGCGAATCTGCCATCATGCCCTTGCGTACCACAGGAAGAACACGCATCAAGTCCTCTTGACAAATTGATGCGAATGAAGACGGATATGTCAAAGCGCCATGAAGAGAACATGACCTCTCTTCAGCACCAATTGGTGCAGCAGAATGCTGAGATCAATCAACTACGCATGACGACTCGATCTCAAGGCACTCTTTCCGCCCAACCTATTCCAAACCCATGAAACTTCATACCTATACGACCTTCTCAAGGGCAGGTTAATCAAATTCTGCAAGCTTCGAGCATTCCACCGGGATTTCAGGCTAATCCCGTTGCAGCACCGCACTCTTATGTCCCTATTGCGAACCCTCCTCCACCGTATGATCCCACTGGACCCGCATCGTCCAATGCTATCACTACGAGGAGCGGTAAGCAGACCATCGATCCGCCTCGACCTGATCCTGGCCCGTCTTCTTCTTCATCGCCCTCTCATTCGAGATGCGCACCGCATTTGCGAGAGGACGATGCACCCAAATTCGTTCCAGAATCAGTCCCATTCCCTGAGGCTCTACTGAGGGAGCCAAAAGGCAAAAAGAAAGATACGCAGGCCTTTGATAACCTGCATAATTTGTTCAGGGATGTAGAAATCAAGGTACCCCTGCTCGAGGCTATCGACCACATACCTACTATCGCTCGATTTTTCAAAGACTACACAACACCAAGGCGACAGTCAAAGAAAACTAAGAATCCAGTGGTTCTCTCGCCTCATGTGAGTTGTGCTATACTGTTAAATCTACCACCGAAGTAGAAAGATCCGGGCACACTGCTTATCTCCTGTAGCATCCAAGGCTGTAATTTTAACCATGCCCTGCTTGATCTAGGATCCTCCATAAATCTTATACCAACCATCATGCTCAAAAAATTCTCCTTGGGAAATTTGAAACCCACCCCTGTCACGTTACAGTTGGCAAATCGTTCTGTCAAAATCGCGAAGGGTGTGGTGGAAGACGTGGTGGTTAGGGTCAACAGCCTTTATTTTCCTATTGACTTTCTTGTTTTAGATATGGAAGTTCCTAGTTCACTTTCTGATTGCCCGATCATCCTCGATCGACCTTTCTTGGCCACAGCCCACGCCCATATCGACTGCGAGTCGGGCTGTATTGAGATTACTATTGGATTTGAAAAGATCAAGCTTAACATCTTCAAGGCAGCCAAGAACTTTAATTACGATTGCATCGAGGATGACACATCTAACGAGGACATGGCCGTCAGCGCGTGTATCGGACTAATTGGGACCTATTCGGACTGCTGTAGATTACCTATAAACACTGATGACTACCTAACCAACACATATTGTGACGTTCCCCCATCCCGCCCTTGTCCCGTACCTTCTCCTGACCAGACTTCTGATGAGGTTTTCTCCACTTCCCATACCTCGTGGTCTGAGTCATATCCGGGCTACTCACCGCCGATCCACACTCTTGAAGACCGGATTGCCCTTTCTTCCCTGCCAAATCAGGTGGATTTACAAATCCACACTGGGACTTTGATCCCATATACTTCTCACTAGGGTTATTTCTTTTTGGATCCATCTATCCAAGAAGCCCCTCTTCTTGGCCAATTTGAAGGCCAATTTCTTCCTCCTGACTTGTTCTCCAACCCGCCTGGGACACTCTTGTCCCAAGAAATGCCAGACCTTTCACCATCCACTCCCGAGCTAAAATGGATGCCTAGTACAGTTAAGTATGTTTTCGTAGGACCCAATGAAACACTTCCTGTAATCATCAGTTCAAAATTTAGCAGGGAGCAAGAGTGCAAACTAACTAAGGTCCTCATAGAACACAAGGCAGTTATTGGATGGTCTTTATCAGACTTATCTGGCATTAGCCCCTCCTACTGCACTCATCGTATATATACAAAGGAGGAGGCTCGACCTTCCCGCGAGATGCAGTGACGTCTCAACCCTAACAAGCGGGAGGTCGTTAAGAAAGAAATTATTAAGTGGCTGGATGCGGGTATAATCTACCCTATCAGTGATAGCCCTTGGGTGAGTCTGATTCACGTTGTGCCCAAAAAGGCAGGACTCACCATCCGTGTCAATGATAGGGGCGAATCCATCCATACGTGCACTCCTACATCTTGGAGAGTGTGTGTAGATTATAGGAAACTCAATGCTGCAACCAAGAAAGATCACTTCCCGCTACCATTTATTGACCAAATCTTGGAGCAGTTAGCGGGAAATAAATTTTTCTGTTTCCTGGATGGATTCTCAGGATATAACCAGGTGGCAATTGACCCCCGAGACCAAGAGAAAACCACTTTTACTTGCCCTTTCGGTACCTTCGCATTTAGAAGGATGTGTTAGTTCAACTACTCATATATAATATTTTGATGATTTTACAAAATGTAGAAAATGAAATAATAAATAAAGCGTAGCATATTGTTTTCTCTCTATAATAACATATTTGCAGGATTTCAAAAAGCTTTCCAAGACGGGAGATTAAAAGCGTGAAGACGAGTAGCATAAGTATTAGGTCTTAGGCTTTTTTTCATGTAAACTTTCAAAGGTTGCAATTTTCATCTTATTTGAGTCTAGAAATATTGTAAAGAGCCCCCAAACATAACCTATAAATAGCTAACTTAGGCTCTCTACACTTAGGATAAATTAGAAACAAAAACCCAACACTTATACTTTTATCAGACGTCCATGAAAAAGTCCAGACGTCTGATTTTCCAGCATAAGACGTCTGACATGTGTATCAGACGTCTAATTTCAAATATTTCTGCCTTTGTTCATCTCCTCATAAACATCAGTCGAAGGACTTCACTTTCAGACGTCGATAACCGTGCACAGACGTCTGATTCTTTACCCAGACGTCCTCATACTAACCGTTAGACTTTTTGTCGGCAAAAATAATTTCCAGACGTCTTGACACACTTCCAGACGTCTGCCTTTGAACCGTTGGCCATGATTTTCTGTGCGTATCTCTCTACGGCCACATAATCTTTTGGCAGAAGTAGCAAGGAAGAGTATTTAGGTTTCCAGACGTCTGTTAATGTCCTCAGACATCCATAACGACGTCTGATCCTCTAAACCTAGAACCCTGTTTGGATCCGATGATAACAGGAACGAATGCACCATTCATTAGACATCCAATGAAATAATCAGACGTCTTATGACATAATATCAGACATCCTTCTTTCGATCGAATAGAGTCAGTTAAGGATGTCCTGCAATATTAGACGACCAGAGTAAAAATCAGACGTCCTATAAGACGTCTGATACTATAATTAGATGTCTGATGTTGCTGTCAGAATCATCATTGCCCTGATTTTGTGTGGATTTCGTCCTAAACTCTTGGGATTTGTCTCCAACGGCTAGAAGAGCTCTCCCAAGTGTTCTTGAAGGTTCCAAACTTGCCTATAAATAGACTACAACTCTTCTTTGGCAAAACACACCTCTTGAGATACAATTCCATTAGAAAAATCTCTTGCTCACTACTCTAAGCTCCATCTTGCCCTTGTGCTGTGCTAATACTCTGATCAAAGGGCAAATCCATACTCCCGGCTCGCTCCGTTCTGCAAATCATCAGGGAGTTCTTTTCATGCTTAGTAGATAAGAAAGCAACTAAATTATTGGGGTGCTCTATAGGTGTTATTTTTACTTGTTAATTTTTGTATTTTGGGTATCCGGCCTGTCGGGTCCCCGTCTCTTCATTTTGAAGAGAGAAACCTTCATTTAGGGATCGGAGGTGGGAATTGTAATTGAGGTACACTACCCTCGTTTAAGTAGTGTGGTTAGTGGATTGATCACCTTGTGATCGAAAATCCTAAGTCAAGAGATTGGCTTAGGTGGTGGTTTTCACCCATCTTGGGTTTCCACCTAAAAATAATTGAGTATATTGTGTGATTGAATTTGTTGTATTACAATACTCTATAATTTCACTATTCACCCCCCCTCTAGTGCAATTTCATTTGGTATCAGAGCAGGTTTTCCGCCTACAGGAGTAACATCCGCGGAAAGATAACATGGAGGGGAAGGCCATTTCCACAAGCAGATTGGAGGGGCAATCCACCACTCGACCACCACTCTTCGAAGGAACCAACTACACTTACTGGAAGCTGAGAATGAAGATGTGGCTTCAAGCCAACGATTTCTCCATTTGGGAGAAATGCGAATCCGCATACGTCATTCCCGAGAAACCAGAAACTGGTTACACAGTGGAGCAAATCCATCACCTTGGACTGAATGCCAAGGCAATGAACTCACTCTACTGCGCTCTCAGCTCGGAGGAATTCAACCGCATCAGCCAATGCGAAACCGCCCACGAGATCTGGAGAACCTTGGAGGTTACTCACGAAGGTACATCTAAAGTTAAATCCTTAAAGATAAACTTGTTATCGCAGGAATTCGAAACTTTCTCTATGAAGGAGAATGAAAGACTTGGGGACATGTACACTCGATTCACGTTAATGGTGAATAACCTCAAGTCTTTGGGAAAGACATTTATAAAGGGGGAGCTTCAAGGGAAACTCCTTCACTCCCTTGGACCCGAGTGGGAGCAAAAGGTAACAGCAATAGAAGAAGCCAACCAAGTAGAGGATCTAGACATGGAAAATCTACTTGGGAATCTCATGGCTTACGAATCAAAAATGGAGCAAAAGAAGAAGTCAATCTCATCGGAGCCAAAGAAGAAGACCTTAGCCTTCAAAGCTACTTCAGATAATGAGGTAAGTACCGATGATGAAGAATTTGTTTTATTAGCTAAAAAGTTTAAAAAGTTTCTCAGAAATAGAAGAGAGATCAAGGGAAGGAAAAAAGAAGAAGACCCTCTAATTTGCTATAATTGCAAAAAGAGAGGTCACATAAGGAAAGATTGTCCCTTACTCAAAAGGGATGATGAGAAGAAACCCAAGAAGCCTTCTGACTACAAGAAGATCTCCAAACCGAAAGGATTCAAGAAGAAGGCGTTTCAAGCAACGTGGGATGACTCCACCTCAGAGGAAGAAGAGGAGGAGGAAACAAATGAAGAAACGGCATGCTTGGGACTAATGGCAACAAATGATGGTTCCGAGTCTGAATCTGAGGAACCTGAGGTAAACCCCTACTCTTTAGATGAATTACAAGATGCCTTTGATTCATTATATATAGATCTTAAGAAAACTAAAACCCCAAGCAAGGCTTTAAAAGAAGAAAAGTTAGAAAATAAGAGATTAATCAATGATCTTGAAGAAAAGAATCTAATTCTTATAAAAGAAACCACTGCTTTAAATATGCAAATAAGAAATCTAATGATTGAGAAAGAGTCATTAACAAATGATTTGTATACAGCAATGAGCGAACAAAAATTTTTAGATAGAGAAGAATTACTCGACAAAATCCATGTGCTTGAAAAATCAAACTCTTTTAAAAAGGATGAAAACGGCTTACTTAGAGTAGAGATTAGGGCATTAGAAGATAAACTAGATATAATGAAAATAGAGATAAATCATCTCAAAGAAAAGTCAAACCAACTTCTTGAGGACCTAGCCAAATTTACAAAGGGGAAAGATAACTTGGACAAACTCATTGCCCATCAAAAACCTTCCTCAAGTAAATTTGGATTAGGCTTTTATGAGCCTAGTCAAAGTGAGCCGAAAAAGGACCCTCCTCTAAAGGAGACCACTAACAAATACGGATCCACTTTACAATGGATACCGAAAAGACAACTCTCACTTTGTTTTGTAGGGATGAAAGGACATCATAATGTCTAAAATTGGATATACAAAATGAAGGATGGACGACTCAAATTAGAAAGACCTATAGAAACACCAAGTCACCATCGAAGATCCTTTGTAGGAGGAAGAAGGTCTACAAGGAGGAAGACAAGGAGACCACCACCACCAAGGAGGCCGATGGGTGATGGACTCCGGATGCTCCAAACATATGACAGGAGACAAGCGCCTATTTTTGGACCTCCAACCTACGGATGGAGGAACAGTTACATTTGGCAACAACCACAAGGGCCATATTATTGGCCTTGGTAAAATAGGTAACCCTCTCTCTCCCATCTCAAATGTTTCTCTAGTTAAAGGACTAAAACATAATCTTTTAAGTGTAAGTCAAATATGTGATAAGGGTTTTAAAGTAGTGTTTACTTCTAAAATGTTTGAAATTATGCATGCATTAACCAATGAAACCCTTCTTAAGGGAACTAGATTTAAAGACATCTATGTCGTAGAATTTGATAAAAATGACACTTATGAATGTCTTGTAGCAAATGATGAGTTAAGTATATGGCATAAAAGACTAGGACATGTTCATATGAAGCTGGTTCAAAAATTAGCTAAACATGAACTAGTCCGAGGTCTTCCTAAAAGAAAATTTTTAAATGAGCTTATTTGTGATTCATGTAAATTAGGTAAGATTATAAAATCTAGTTTTAAAAGCAAAGAAGTAATATCCACATCAAGACCTTTAGAACTACTTCACCTAGATCTGTTTGGACCAACAAAATATGAGAGCCTCAGTGGATGCAAATATTGCCTTGTAATTGTAGATGATTTTTCGAGGTTTTCATGGGTCTCCTTCTTGAGATCTAAAGAAGGAGTGTTTTCCGTCTTTTCTATTTTTTGTAGGAAAATTCAAACTGAAAAAGGCTACCAAATCACTCGTATCCGTAGTGATCATGGGGGCGAGTTTGAAAATTCCTTGTTTGATGATTTTTGTCAAGAGCATGGTATTGCTCATGAGTTCTCTTTTCCTCGAACACCTCAACAAAATGGGGTGGTTGAGAGAAAGAACCGTACTCTTCAAGAGTGTGCTCGAACATTGCTCATAGACTCGGGGTTACCAAAGTACTTTTGGGATGAGGCGGTTAACACGGCTTGTTACGTGTTAAATCGCACCTTAATTCGATCCGGATTGCGAAAAACTTGTTTTGAACTATACTATGGGAAAATACCCAAAATTAGTTATTTTAAAGTTTTTGGATGTCGATGTTTTGTCTTGAATACCCGCTCTAATTTAGATAAATTTGATGCCAAAGGTGAAGAAGCCATCTTTATTGGTTACTCCTCACGTAGTAAGGCATACCGGGTTTTTAACAAGACCACATTAATAGTGGAGGAAACCCTTCATGTCTCCTTCGATGAATCTCCTCATTCCTCCATTGACCGAGTCAATATGGATGATGAAGATGATTCTTCTATTGATGTGTCTAACATTCCAAACTCCAATATCCATAATCTTCCAAAAGATTGGATATATCAAAGGGATCATCCCGAAAGTCAAGTCATTGGAAGTGTTTCTGATGGCGTTAAAACCCAATCTCGTTTTAGTTGCACCTTTGGTCTCTCCGCCTTTGTATCTCAAGTTGAACAGAAGAGTGTCGAGGAAGCATGCTCCGAAGAAACTTGGATGATGGCCATGCAGGAGGAACTCAACCAATTCCAAAGGAATGAAGTTTGGCATCTAGTACCTAAGCCTGAAGGGCAAACGGTAATAGGTACCAAATGGGTATTCCGGAACAAGTTGAATGAATCCGGTATAGTTATTCGAAACAAGGCTCAGTTGGTAGCACAAGGGTACAACCAAGAAGAAGGAATTGATTTTGATGAGACCTACGCTCCCGTAGCTCGACTCGAATCAATTCGCATGCTTCTTGCTTATGCCGCCTTTCTTGGCTTTAAACTCTTTCAAATGGACGTTAAGAGCGCGTTTCTTAACGGATTCATTAAGGAGGAAGTTTTTGTAAAACAACCTCCTAGTTTTGAGTCTCATGATAAGCCTCATTTTGTCTACAAATTAAACAAGGCACTATATGGTCTAAAGCAAGCTCCTAGAGCTTGGTATGAAAGGCTCAAAGACTACTTGTTAAATGCAAAATTCTCTATAGGGGAAGCTGATTCCACATTATTCATTAAAAGAAAAGGAAAAGACATTTTATTAGTTCAAATATATGTAGATGATATTATATTTGGTGCTACTAATGAATCTATGTGTAGAAAGTTTTCAGAAATTATGCAGGAAGAATTCGAAATGAGTTTGATGGGTGAACTCAAGTTTTTCTTGGGCTTGCAAATCACTCAGCTCGAAATTGGAACCTTTGTGTGTCAATCTAAATACACAAAGGAGATGTTGAAGAGATTTGATATGAACAAAAGTAAAGGGAAGAACACTCCTATGAGTGTCACAACTTCCTTAGACTTGGACGAATCAGGTACGCCCATAGATCAAAAGCTCTATCGTAGCATGATTGGATCTTTACTGTATTTAACTTCCAGTAGACCTGATATTTTGTTTAGTACCTGCTTATGCGCTAGGTTTCAATCAAATCCTAAACAATCACACCTAAATGCTGTAAAATGAATATTTAGATATCTAGTTGACACATCTGATTATGGCTTATTCTACCCTAGAAGTCCACAATTCAACTTAGTTACATATAGCGATGCGGACTACGCAGGTAGCCGCACCGATAGGAAGAGTACTAGTGGGACGTGCCAATTCTTAGGCGAATCACTAGTCTCTTGGTTCTCAAAGAAACAATCTAGTGTAGCATTATCAACTACAGAAGCTGGATACATAGCCGCTGCACTAGCATGTTCCCAAGTGCTTTGGATGAAAAATACTTTGAAGGATTTTAACTTGATATTTAATAAGATAAAAATATTATGTGACAATACTAGTGCTATCAACCTCTCGAAAAATCCCGTACATCACTCTCGCACAAAACATATTGATGTTCGACATCACTTCCTAAGAGACAATGTACTTAAGGGAGAAATCGAAGTTGAATTTATTTGTACTGAACTGCAATTAGCTGATATTTTCACTAAACCTTTGAATTATGATCGCTTTAATTATATACGTAGGAAACTAGGCATATGTAAGCTAAGTGATATTTGAATAATTTAGTGATTTAATGGAACCTCTTTTGTCATGAGCATAGATTGAACCTTGATTTCACTAAGTTAGAAGCCTTCATTCTCAGTTCAAACATCCAAATGCACACTCTGTCCAATATCAGACGTCTGATTAAATAATCAGACGTCTTATACATTAAAATTCGTCGTCTAAACATCTGCGACAGACGACGATTTTATATAACAAAACAGTCATATCAGATGTCTGGTACACCACACAGACATCTGAAATGTCGTCCAAATGTGTTGACAGACGTCTATCTCGGGGACAGAACATGTACTGCCTGTCTAATGTCTGAATATGTGGTTAGACGTCGTAGAGATCGTCTGACAGGAAAAGCGGACGACCCTGTAACTTTAGACGAAAATCCAGGAAGGTCTGTCTGCAGAAGTCGGACGTCTAATATTTAATTTAGACGTCTTCTTTATCGTCTGAGTAAGAAATCAGACGACAACCTGGAGAATAAATCTTTTTTCTGGGGAGGATTCCTGCAGAAATCAGACGTCTATATTATAATTAGTCGTCTGGTTTTTCGTCTGATGAATAAAACAGACGTCGCCCTGAAATGGGCTAAAATCCCTCTGGCAAATCCCGACGTCTGACATCGTTTGCAGACGTCTGATCGGGGAAAAATCTGCGCGTCGCGGCTTTTCTCTGGACGGTTTGAAATGCAAATCTCCCCAACTTCGGGGGGAGACTTGCTCCGTGACCTTGGGATATAAGATCCCCTTCGCAAAGGTCCCACTCTCCTGTCCAAAATCCCTACCCCACACAAGATCTGTGCGCCGCTCTCCCTCACACCCGACGGCCCACAGCAGCAGTTGGCGAAGTTCTGCTCGCAGCCAGACGACCGTCGCGCCTCTTCGACGACTGACGGAACTGCTGCTCCTCTGCGCGCGTCCTCCCTGCCTCTCGACCGCGCATTTGGAGGCTTCCCTCCTCCCGTGGGTATATCCTCTCCACTCCTAGGGCGTCTCCATGATCTTTTACCCACGACCTTGCAGCATCCTGTAGCATCTAGTTCTCCTTCCTGATTCACTTGACCTACATGTGCATTTCATATCATTATAAGCCTTAGAACCCTAACCCTCGGTCAAGAAAACCCTGTTAGCCCTAGCTGCATCTTCCATGGCAAGGGTATTACCTCATGAGGATCAAGCCGACATTTTAGTGGCTTGCATCCAAAGGTATATTGCCACAACTACATGGCAGGTTGTATTGCCTCAAGGCATACTGCCACATATTTTTTCATGATGATTGCAGTGTTTGAAACTATGTTTTGGGTGAATGTTGTTTGGTTGAATGGTTGTTTCTTTTTTGCAGGTATTCTATCCTCAACACACCACTCATTTTTTTTCCTAAACCTAACCACCCATTCCACCAAATATGCCTCCCCGAAGGAAGCAAGTTGAGGGATCTTCCAGTTCCTCTTCCACTTATTTGGCAG
Source organism: Thalassia testudinum (assembly GCA_037157565.1). Taxonomy (NCBI): domain Eukaryota; kingdom Viridiplantae; phylum Streptophyta; class Magnoliopsida; order Alismatales; family Hydrocharitaceae; genus Thalassia; species Thalassia testudinum. The sequence continues at coordinate 83,650,845 of JAZHRO010000056.1, read as the reverse complement.
ATCAATTGCAGGGTGACATCGCTAGGCAGCGATTTCGTCGTTTCGCGAATGCCAAAGTTAAATGCCCTCGTTTTATTGTTTGGAATGATTTTGCCCATTTGAACCTTCGGGAACACTTCCAAACTCTCCATCTTTTCCAATATTTTGACCGTCAATTCCACTCTGGCATTGGAACTCTTGGTGTGTTCCCTGATCTTTGCCGTCTCTTTTATGCCAACATCGTTGAGGACTACAGCAACGATGAACTTGAACTCCATACCCGCCTATTTGGTCATGAAATACACATCACATCCGAAACTATCTCTGACCTTCTAGCCATCCCCAATGAGGGAAATGATTTCAATGACATTCTGAGGCAATACGACCCAGAAATCATCAATCAAGAGTTAGTTCTCCCGGAAAAATATGTTGAAACCTTGGCACTCTACCGTGCAAAAATCTCAAACCCCTTCCACGTCTACTCTCTCGCATTTTTGGGTGGGACCTCCTAAACAAGTCGGGAGGTTTTGATTACATCTCACGCCAACACAAGGCTCTCCTTTTTGCGGCCGTTCGTCATATTCCTTCCAATTATTGCCGCCTCATTGTTCGCGTCATGAATGAGGTCCATGGGGCATCACTTCCGTTTGGGTCTATTCTATCCAAAATCTTTTCATCCCATCGGATTTCCATAACTGACCAAGCAGTTGACAAGAAAATTGAGCCTTACAACCGGGCCACAGCCGCCAAGATGCATATACTTAGAGAACATCTTGAGCCCGCTGACGAACCCATGGAAGAAGAGCCCCTTCCACCCTTTCCAGACTTCCATGAACCACGACCCCTTCAAATAGAAGCTCCCCGCTCGAGCTTTGATGAAGCATGGGATCCAGCCACAGATTCCCTCTCCTCCGGCATCTCCCTCCTGCTGCGTCGAACCGGCGAGATGTACACCTACATGGGAAGCATGCGCCGCGACATCAACGAACTTAGATCAGATGTTCAAAATTTGCAGATAGGACAAGGACCCGCTCGTCGCCGCCGCCGCCAAGATCAAGAAGAATAGTTTTAGTGCTTCTATTTTTCTGTCTTTTATTTTAAGTTTGTATTAAGGGGCCTTGACCCTGTACCTAATATTTTTGGGAACAAATAGCTAGTCCATGCTTAAATATTTCTATTCCTAATAAATTTTCCTTAATGCCTTGTCATCCTTTAAACATGCAGTTTTACTCATGCACTCTACTTTGTAGATATCATTCTTGTAGTTTCGATTTCAACTCCCTTTAACAACCCTTCATGATGATATTCAAAAAGGGGGAGAAGAATGTAGGTAAGAAATTAAGGAATAATATAAAAACAACCTTCTTAAATAGATAAAGGCTATCAAGTACAACCTTTAGGGGGAGGAAAGAGGAACCTACAGCTATATTTTGAAAATCATCAAAAAGGGGGAGATTGTTAGTTCAACTACTCATATATAATATTTTGATGATTTTACAAAATGTAGAAAATGAAATAATAAATAAAGCGTAGCATATTGTTTTCTCTCTATAATAACATATTTGTAGGATTTCAAAAAGCTTTCCAAGACGGGAGATTAAAAGCGTGAAGACGAGTAGCATAAGTATTAGGTCTTAGGCTTTTTTTCATGTAAACTTTCAAAGGTTGTAATTTTCATCTTATTTGAGTCTAGAAATATTGTAAAGAGACCCCAAACATAACTTATAAATAGCTAACTTAGGCTCTCTACACTTAGGATAAATTAGAAACAAAAACCCAACACTTATACTTTTATCAGACGTCCATGAAAAAGTCCAGACGTCTGATTTTCCAGCATAAGACGTCTGACATGTGTATCAGACGTCTAATTTCAAATATTTCTGCCTTTGTTCATCTCCTCATAAACATCAGTCGAAGGACTTCACTTTCAGACATCGATAACCGTGCACAGACGTCTGATTCTTTACCCAGACGTCCTCATAGTAACCGTTAGACTTTTTGTCGGTAAAAATAATTTCCAGACGTCTTGACACACTTCCAGACGTCTGCCTTTGAACCGTTGGCCATGATTTTCTGTGCGTATCTCTCTACGGCCACATAATCTTTTGGCAGAAGTAGCAAGGAAGAGTATTTAGGTTTCCAGACGTCTGTTAATGTCCTCAGACGTCCATAACGACGTCTGATCCTCTAAACCTAGAACCCTGTTTGGATCCGATGATAACAGGAACGAATGCACCATTCATTAGACGTCCAATGAAATAATCAAACGTCTTATGACATAATATCAGACGTCCTTCTTTCGATCCAATAGAGTCAGTTAAGGATGTCCTGCAATATTAGACGACCGGAGTAAAAATCAGACGTCCTATAAGACGTCTGATACTATAATTAGACGTCTGATGTTGCTGTCAGAATCATCATTGCCCTGATTTTGTGTGGATTTCGTCCTAAACTCTTGGGATTTGTCTCCAACGGCTAGAAGAGCTCTCCCAAGTGTTCTTGAAGGTTCCAAACTTGCCTATAAATAGACTACAACTCTTCTTTGGCAAAACACACCTCTTGAGATACAATTCCATTAGAAAAATCTCTTGCTCACTACTCTATGCTCCATCTTGCCCTTGTGCTGTGCTAATACTCTGATCAAAGGGCAAATCCATACTCCCGGCTCGCTCCGTTCTGCAAATCATCAGGGAGTTCTTTTCATGCTTAGTAGATAAGAAAGCAACTAAATTATTGGGGTGCTCTATAGGTGTTATTTTTACTTGTTAATTTCTGTATTTTGGGTATCCGGCCTGTCGGGTCCCCGTCTCTTCATTTTGAAGAGAGAAACCTTCGTTTAGGGATCGGAGGTGGGAATTGTAATTGAGGTACACTACCCTCGTTTAAGTAGTGTGGTTAGTGGATTGATCACCTTGTGATCGAAAATCCTAAGTCAAGAGATTAGCTTAGGTGGTGGTTTTCACCCATCTTGGGTTTCCACCTAAAAATAATTGAGTATATTGTGTGATTGAATTTGTTGTATTACAATACTCTATAATTTCACTATTCACCCCCCCTCTAGTGCAATTTCAGGATGCCGTTCGAACTTTGCAATGCACTAGCAACTTTCTAGAGATGTATGCTGGCGATATTCCATAACATGGTGGGTGACTTTCTCGAGGTCTTCATGGATGACTTTTTGGTCTTTGGACCATCTTTTGATGAATGTCTTGCCAACCTGACTCGTATCCTTAGGAGATGTATTGAAGTAAACCTCGTGCTTTCTTGGGAAAAAAGTCATTATATGGTGCACGAGGGAATTGTTCTCGGACATATCATCTCCGATAGGGGTATCGAGGTTGATAGAGCTAAGCTCAATGTCATTGCGGATTTACCAGCCCTAGCTCTGTCAAACAAATTCACTCCTTCTTGGGACACATCGGTTTCTTTAGGAGATTCATCAAAGATTTCTCCAAAATTTCTCGACCCTTAACTCATCTCCTATCAATCGACGTACCCTTCGATATGGGCCCCAACTTTATACAAGCATTCACACAGCTACGTAATGCTGTCACCAAGGCCCCTATTCTCCAGTCGCCTGATTGGTCCGTCGACTTTGAACTCATGTGTGATGCTTCTGACCTTGCAGTCGGAGCCATCCTGGGACAAAGACGCAATAGACACCCCTTCATGGTGTACTACGCCAGTAAGATGTTGGATGAGGCCCAGCGTAATTATACTACCACTGAAAAAGAACTACCGGCAGTTGTCTTTGGGCTGGAGAAATTCCGCTCTTACCATCTGGGCTCTCATGTTATTGTTTTCACTGATCACGCGGCCATTCACCATCTCATGTGCAAGAAGGATGCCAAGCCTAGACTAATTCGTTGGATCCTTCTACTCCAGGAATTTGACATTCAGATTCGCGATAAGGCCGGAGCCCAGAATGTTGTGGCTGATCACCTTTCCAGACTGGACCCTGACCATATTGGACTTACTCTGCCGATCATTGAAATTTTTCCTGATGAGCACCTATTGGCAATAAATGTGGCAAGTGGACCGTGGTATGCCGACATTGCCAATTACCTTGCTTCTGGATCCCTTCCACATGGCTGGCCTAAAAACTAGCGCGAGCATCTCATGGCAGGAGCAAAGTATTATTTCTGGGATAATCCACTTCTTTTTCAGATTGGTGCTGATCAAATCATCTGTCGCTGTATTCCTGACAGCGAGTTCCCCAGTGTGCTATCCTTCTGCCACGATCAAGCCTGCAGAGGCCATTTCTCGGGGAGGAAAACTGCAACCAAGGTGTTGCAGTGTGGTTTCTTTTGGCCCTCCCTTCACCAGGATGCACACAATTACGCTAAGCATTGCACTAGGTGCCAGTCGTTAGGGTCAATGTCACATCGTGACATGATGCCCTTGCAACCCATCCTAGCTGCAGAAATCTTCGACATCTGGGGAATTTACTTCATGGGTCCCTTTCCTCCGTCCAACGGCTTCGAATTCATCCTCGTGGCCGTTGACTATGTTTCGAAATGGATCGAGGCTATTCCCGCACACCGTGCTGACCATGTTATTTCCACTCGATTTGTCAAAGACCACATCTTTGCATGCTTTGGGATCCCTCAAGCCATTATCTCGGATGGAGGAAGCCACTTCACCCATGCTTCTTTTTGGGCACTTCTGAGGAAATACGAAGTCCACCATCTTATCTCATCCCCGTATCATCCTCAGACGAACGGCCAGGCAGAGGTGTCGAACAGGCAAATCAAGCAAATTCTCCAGAAAATGGTTCAGCCTGATTGTAAGGATTGGTCCGACAAGTTGATTGATGCACTTTGGGCATATCAGACCGCCTTCAAGGCTCCCCTTGGTATGTCTCCGTATAGAATCGTTTACTAGAAGCCTTGTCATTTGTCCGTGGAGTTGGAGCACCACTCTTATTGGACGGTTTGCCAATGTAACCTCGACCCAGACCTGTGTGGTCGAGAAAGGAAACTCCAACTCTAAGAGCTGGAAGAGCTCCGTCGTGAAGCTTATGATTCTACTTTAACCTTCAAACAACGCACTAAGGCTTTTCACGACAGCCGTATTCGGCGGAAAGAATTTGAGCCATCTCAGCAAGTTTGGCTCTATAATGTCCGACTCAAATTCTTTCCTGGGAAATTGAAGTCCAAATGGGCTGGTCCTTTCCTGGTCTCAAGACCATTCCCCAACAAGGCCATCGAAATCGAAGATCCCAAATCTGGGCATAAATTTACGGTCAGCGGGCGGCGTTTGAAACCCTATCTGACTCATGAACCTGCCCCCATTGGAGAAACTGTTGCCCTGCTGGAGGGTAACTAATTCTTTGCCTCATTTTGAGTTTAGCTAGGGACGTTAAATTCAGCGCTCATTTGGAGGCACCCCAACAACACTCATCGTCCTCCATCACTTTTCACTTCATTGTCACGATCACTTCACTTTTCACTTCACCACCGACCATCCACCCACCCTACCACCCTGCTACATACCCTGCACTTCAGCTCTCGTTACCCGATCTTTCATCCTTTCTCTACCCTTCCCTCCATGCATATGAGGACATAGCATTGTTTGGCATGGGGGGGTGGATAGGCATCCTTAGGATCTGGGTATTTTAGGGTATCATGCAGTTTCTATATATATATATAGATATATATAAAAAAAAATAGAGAGAGAAAATGAAAATGGTATTTAGTAATGATCTAAAAGCTGAAACAAAAATACAATAAGTGTTTATGGATATTCAACCTCTGTTTTGAAGACTTTCCAGGCCACAGAAGCATGATTTGCTCAAGCTCGGCTTAATTCACTTGAGCATTGACAAGATAGATCAGAATCTCTCTTAACTAAGGACGTATTCTTGTACCTGAGACACCAGTATAGGATCCATTGGTTTGCTTTTACTTGAGAGCTTAAGTAAACTTGGTTCACACTACACATATCAGGAAAGACCAGGTGAACATAAGATCCAACCCTAGTGTTAATTAGGGAAGGTGGAGTCCTTACCTGTGCATGCAGGTAGACTTTTTATCCCAGGTTTTAGTCTTGTGTTTAGGAGAAACTCTTTCTACCAAAAAGAAACTCTCCTACCAAAAAGAAAAGTGTGCTCCTTCAAAAAATGTTGTAAGAGATATACTGACATGTGTTTCAAAAAAAAAAAAGGAAAAAAAAAGTTGCAAATAAGTCAGTATATCTCACAAATGTCTGTAAAGTCTTCGCCCTACATGATGTCCTTCAGGGCAAGTTATAAATACCTTATTTTCCTTTGAGCCACAAAAATCAGAAAATGGGAGTTGAGTTTTTCGTCATCTTCTTAAGGGTCAATCTGAAAACACAAGATGAAACTGGGACAAACCTTCACTTAAAAATTCGTGAAACCCTGGGATTGAGTCTTAATGTTCATCTGGTCAGTCTTGATCTTTCACTATGCACAAGCCATAACATCTTGAGCTCTCGAGTACGGCAAAAACCTCCTGGGTCCTGGAAATCGTACTTAAGGTTTAAATATCAAGAGTCCTGGTTAGTTGAGAGATGATCTATGTCCTGTGAGACTTAAAGTACTGGTAGTCTTTTTTACAATTGGTTCTCACAATATCAAACAATAAACACACCTATATCGCCTAAGAAGAAAATCTTCAGCTTAAGATCATTTCTAAATAAAGTTTTGCTAGGGACTAGCAAAAGATAGGCATGGGGGTATGATTACACCACTAAAATACTCCTGCAATTGTGCCATCTTGAGCTATTTCCTAGCATTACCAATGCATATTAGGTCTCCATAGTTGCATTGTAAAAATACATGCATGCATGCATTTAATTGAGAGGAGAGGAGAATGAAATAAGTGGCCTTGCATTTTACATTTTTCCTCAAGTGCATCTTTGCAAAATTCCCATCTCTACTTTTATTTCCACTTGAATTTTAATCTTTCCCTCAGCTGCATCTTCTCCTCGCGCCATGCTTCCCTGCAGCTGCCTCTCCCTGCCAGCCCTTCCCTGCGGCTGCCATTCCATGCATGAGCCATGCACGACCATGCCTTCCTCTTCTATTTAAAGACCGTGGCTCCAGCCTTTGCAACAGGCCTGGTCCCAGCCAAAAAGAAAACCCACTGGCAGCCCCATCTCCTTCCAGGCCATCCTCTCCTCCCTCTCCCTCCATATGCTAGCCCTCCTCCTCGGAGACACCCGGTGGGCAGGAGCCCTCACTGTGGTGCACACCACCACAGTGAGACCACCACCGCCCAGCTCTTCAAAGAGCCGGTGGGCGTGGTGGCGCTGTTCTCATTTTTTTTACGTTCCCGGACCTTCAGCCATGGCTGCACGCTTCAAGGTCTGAAGCTCACAGCTTGGCAGCAGCAGCAGCTAGGCAGCCGTAGCAGCAGCCCCAGCCATTCCCCGCAAGCCTGCAGGCGCCCCAGCCCCTTCCGTGCTGGCCTGTAGACTTCTCCGCCTCCGCTTTCTCTGCTCTATCGCAAGCTCACTTTCGCCCGCAACCAGCCTTTGCACTCCTCTGCAACCGGCTGACCAACCCTCACTACGCACCCCAGCAGTGCCCGCGTCACCCTCGCCTTCCCCCGCGCACGCCAACAACCTCTCCGCGCACTCTGTCGCGAGCTCTCCATGCTCGCAACCAGCTGGTGCAGACCCTCCTCCTCGCACGCTAACCTGTGCACGCCAGCTACGAGCCGACCACACTCACGCCACATGCAGCTCCCGGTTGCGTGGTGCGGACGACCACTGTAGCCACTGTTCATGCGAGTCTACGCGACACTATGGCTACAGTGGGGTGACTGGAAAGCTTCTCACTTTACCGGTCACCCGGCACATCGCAACCGGCCCTCGCCCGTGCGCGTGCCCACCCGTGCGTCTGCCAGCCCTCGTCCGCACCTGTCTACTTCGCCCGCACTCACCCGCATAAGCCGTGTCACCCGCTTCACTCGCCCGCATACTCCTCTCCGCGTAGTGCTGGGCGCTGTGGGTTCGTCTCCGCTCCCCACTCCCACGTGCTCCTCTCTGTGCATATGCGCCTACGCAAGCGCGCAAGGATCAGACGATAGCCCAGGACCGTAGATGCCTTAACCTCCAGCCATCTCTTCCACTCTCTCTGTCTCTCTCTCTCACTCTCTCTCACAACACTCACAGCACTTTCTACACCGACGCTCACACACACCTACACTCACACTTTCACACACACACACACACACCTATACTCTATTATAAACATATATATATATATATATACGTAGACTTATATATATTGATATATATATACATATATTTATATGCATATATATATATATATATACATATATACATATATATTTATATACTTATATATATACGTATATATACATATACATATATATACATATATCTATATACTTATATATTTATATATACACATATATATACTGATATATATACATATATTTATATACATATGTATATAAATATACATATATCTATATATATACTATTATAAATATAGATACATAAATATATATATATGTACATATATACACACCTACTTATATATACATACATATATACATATATATATCTATATAACTATATATACATATATACATATATATACATATCTAGATACATATACCCATATACATATATATATATATACATCTATATAGTATTATATACATATATATATACATCTATACATATATCTATCTATACATATAGATATATTTACATATATACATATATATATTTTCACATTATTTACCATACACTGTATCGCGGGAACATTTGCACCAGTCGCTGATATTACCTGATACACATGTACAGAAAGCGTGGTTACATACATCTTCCACCATCCATCCCATATTCCACGTGGCACCTAGTCCTGTTGGTTGCGTCTCTCTAGACGACGACCGACTCGACACCGTGCTACACTCCATCTCCGCCTCCACCCCCACCCCTTTATATACATACCATATACATATATATATATATTATATTTACTTTATTTCTATTTCGATTTCCTATTAGAAAAAAAGATAAAAAAAATATATAAAAGAGAAAAGATAATCTTTGACTTGCAGGTACCCCGTCTTGCGAATAGCAAGACTCGCTTTGGAACTCTCTTTTGGCTCAAACCCAAGAACCCAATTTTGAGGGTGTGCCTCAAGGACAAAGATTACCAGAAAAAAATCTAAATAAGAAAAACACCAAAAACACAATAAATGAATGGAAGAGACTCGTTGTAGGAAAGGCGTAGAAGCTCGACTTGTATCCCCACTTCCCTAAGTTCGACCCTGGGCCTAAAAGTGACAAGATAAAATCAAGTAGGCCTGGTTAAAAATTTTGTAAAGAGATGGTTAGGTCTGTTTGCACCTCAAAACACGCCTATAATAACGCCTTCTTGTGCTATTTTCTAGCATTAACATTGCATAATAGGATCCTGTAATCGCATTTGTAAAAACACTTGCATGCATGCATTTAATCAAGAGAGGAAGAGGAGTGAAACAATCGCCTACATAGTTACATTTTTCTTCAAGTGCCTCCTTGCAAAATCACCCTCTTTTTATTTTTCCTCTTGATTTCTTCTTTTCTCTCCTTCCCGCGGCTGCATCCTTCCCGCGGCTGCACTCTTCCCGCAGCTGCATGCAGCAGCCACGCAGCACTTCTTCCCGTCACGTCTCCCTGCCAACGCCGCTCCCTATAGCTGCAACTCGCACACCCTCTCCCTGCAGCAGCCGACACGCCACTCTCCCCTCCTCTATAAGTAGCTGCAGCTTCATCCTTGCAAGGGCGGCTGCTGCAGCTGCTGAAACAACCCGTAGCCATCTTCTCCACCACTTTCCCCTCCCATACGCCGGCCCTCCGTCGAGGAGGCACCCGGCGAGCAGGAGAACCCACTGTGGTGCACACCACCAAAGTGGGAGCACCACCGCCCAGCTCTTCGACGAGCCGGTGGGCGTGGTGCATTACCTCGCTTCATTTTTTTTCTTTAACGCCATTGCCGCCGCTCCAAGCTTCGAAGCTTGAAGCCACGGCAGCAGCCCAGCAGCAGCCCAGCAGCAGCAGCAGCAGGTCCTCCCGCCCCTCCGCGACCGTCCCCGCAGTCGCTCACCGCCTCCGCGCGCGTCTGCAGGGCGTTCCCCGCCTCCGTCTCCGTTCTGTCCGCCTCGTAGTTGCACCTGTAGCCGTCCGCCGCGCGCACTGCAGCGGCCGGCTACGGCCTCGCGCCGCCCCCTGTCCTCCTCCGCGACCCTCCACGACCACCTGCAGACCTCCTCCACGCTCGCTCCTCCACGCCTTTGCCCGCCCGTCGCCTTCGCGCAGGCCTGCAGAACCCTACGCGAAGGCGCGCCCGCACCCGCCGTCTTCAGACGTCCGCCGCCGCGAGCAGACGTCTTAACTCGCTGCCATCGTCCGCGCTCGCGATCTCTCCCGCCCGCTCTTTCTCTCTCTGGCGCTCTCTATCTCTCTCTCCCTCTCTCTCCCGCTCTCTCTCTCTCTATCTCTCTTTTTCACTCACTCACAGACACACACTACACCAACACACACACATCTTCACCGACACACACACACACCCACACACACACTTACACTATACGTATAGTTATATATAGTAACATATATATACATACATATATATATATATATATACATACATATATCTATTATATATATATACTTATATACATAGTATATCTATATAGTTATGTATACATACATATATATATATAATATATCTCTATATATATATATATACACGTATATATATATCTATATACTTATACATATACTTATATATATATACATATATACTTATATACATATATATATATACATATCTATATACTTATATATATACACACATATATATATATATCTAGATACATATATACTTATATACATATATATATATATATATACATATATATAGTAATATATATATATACTTATATACATATATATACACATATATATCTATATATATATATATATATCTATACATATATAACTATACATTTATATATATATATATAGATATATTTACTTATATACATACATTTGTACATATACTTTCATGTTATTTATTATACGCTGTATCGCGGGGATATCTGCACCAGTTGCTGATATTCCCTGATACACGCGTACAAAAAAAGCGTGGTCCCATACATCATCCATCCTCCATCCACACTCCATGCGGCACATAGTCGTGTTGGTTGCGTCTCTCTAGACGTCAACTGACTCGACATAGTGCTACACTCCATCGTCACCTCCACCCCCACCCCTTTATATATATACTACATATAAATATATATCTATAGCTACTATATTTACTTTCTATCTGTTATCTTCCTTCTTAGTAAAAAGATAAAAAAAGGTATAAAAGTGAAAAGATAATCTTTGATTTGCAGGTACCCCGTCTTGCGAGTAGCAAGGCGTGTTTTGGAACTCTGTTTTGGCTAAAAGCCAAGGACACAATTTTGAGGGTGTGCCTCAAGAACAAGGATTACCAGAAAAAAACCTAAATAAGAAAAATACCAAAAACACAATAAACGAACGGAAGAGACGCGTTTTAAGGACAACGTAGGAACTCGACTTGAACCCCACTTCCCTGAGTTCGACCCTGGGCCTAAAAGCGACAAGATAAAATCAAGTAGGCCAGGTTAAAAATTTATGTAAAGAGATGGTTAGGTTCAAATTAGGTTAACCACTATATATATTTCAACGATAAAATCATCATATTAACAACCTATCCGGGCCGACCATCATGACTTTTCTGGCGCCGCTGCCGGGGAGGTGCGCTTTCGAGTAAGTTTCTATCCAATTCCTTTAAATTTGTCTCTTCTCTCTTCACGGGTATTGTTGTTTTTTGGTGTGCAGGTGAACCTGGCGGAAGGAGAAGAAGGCTGACGAAGTCGAGGACGTGAGCAGATCCAAGGCGGGAACGAGAGCGTGAAGACGTCGACATCGCATTGGAGCTTCGCACACGTTGCCGAACAAGTAGGTTTTCTTTTCTCATCAAATTAGGGTTAACTTGCCACCACAATAAAAAAAAAAAAAAAATTTAAAACTAAAAACTAGAAAAACTTCTTGAGATTTCTTGAGGGCAAGTGGATTAAAATTCACTTGATTGATTGGTTGTCTTCACTCCCACTGCCCCGGGATTTCCCGCCTTACTTCGCATAGCGAAAATCCGAGAATCTTGATTCTTAGATTTTTCGCCGTGGGAAGTATTCTTTGAGGCAAAGAAAAAGATTGCTTGTATCCCTCTTTTGCCTCACTTATCTTTAATTCAGGATCACATTTTTGGTGGGGAGATTTGGAATTGAGTTGATTCCAACCCCACCACGACTTTTCAAACTTGCCTATGATTCGATCCTGAATACTTCAACCCCAACAATTTTATTTTCTTTATCTTTTGGTTGAAGCCTTGTGTGTGGAAATCATTTCTGGTGATTGGGAGCACTTGAATTGAAGTGCTTTGGCTCCCTGTCACATTGATATAAAACTAATTCGTGCATCCACACTTAGAAATCTCCATTTAGGGTAGCCCATTGCATTTTAAGCATGCATTAACTAACTGATAATTGAAGAAGGGTTTCTTGGGTTTTAGAAGGAAAACCTGTATTTTTGCAAAAACCCGGAGATTGGTTGAATTGGTAATTCAGCAAAACCCTAAAATTCATACTACTTAAGGCTGAACTCTAAAAACCATTCGCCAATAAAAACTTCAATTCGGGGAGATTTCCCCGTTGCATGCTTGTTCTTACACACTCTTAAAATCAATCACTTGGGCATTACCCGTAAACAACGCCCTTCACATTCCAAAAGCACTTGACCCTAAGCCTCTAATTAAAACTGGTAGTAATTTGACCCTTACTAAGGATTGGAGGTCTAACTACCTGTGTGTAGCGACTACGTGCTGGTAAGAGTTCCCGCGTGCTATCGGGTGTCTAAGACTGGGGCAAACGGCCTTTCAATCTGGCCCGGTGGTTCCGCGGTGCTCTCATTCGGTTCCGTAGTTCGTGATAGTAGGTAACTTAGATCTTTAGGTCTAAGGGCACACTGTAGAGGTTAGGAACTTGACTGTATTGATTTGTAATCAAGTGTACCTTTGCGGCGTCATTTCTCTCATCCCTTTTCCCTTCTCATCTCCCCAATTCTTCCTGCGGTAGTGCATGTTTGGGAGGAGGTCACAAAACCCTGAACTATTTGAATTGACTGATAAATCTAGAAAACAAGTCGAATCGTCCTCCTCCTCCACAAACATGGCTGCACGCCCACCCCCAAATCCTGAGGGAGGAAACCGCCCTCAGAACCCACCAGGTGGTGGAGCCTTAGATCCCATAACCCGCCTCCAAGCCCAAATGGAAATGTATAATGAGCAAATCGAAGCCATTCGGGAAACATTGGAGGAAATGCAGAACCCTCCCGAACGGGAGGAGCCTAGGTCTCTTAGCTCTTATCAGAATCCCGCTGCTACAGAGACCATAGGACAAATTCGGGTCCCCATGGGCGGGGACGACTTTGAATTAAAACCAAACATAATTGTCCTAATCAATTTTCACTTTCATGGTCTTGCAAGTGAAGACCCATTTCTCCACTTGGAAGACCTAACCCGACTTGCTGAAACCGTTAAACCAAGAAATGTCGGGTTATCTATAGTCCTCATGAAGATGTTCCCGTTTTCATTACGGGATAAAGCGTCGCAATGGTTACGCACCCTTAGGAGAACCATCCACTCTTGGGAAGAAATGCGAACAGCGTTTCTCAAGAAGTTCTTCCCAATCGGGCGGACCAATGCGCTTCGCCGTGCTATCACTTCATTTACGCAACAAAACGGCGAACAATTTCATGAGGCATGGGAGAGGTATAACGACCTCCTCAGGAAGTGTCTGCACCACGGTCTGCCTAAGTGGCATATAGCCCAGATTTTCTACTATGGGCTAAATGAGACTTTGAAGCAGATTGCAGACGCTTCCTGCGGAGGGAACTTTATGAATAAAGACGAGAATGGAGCATTTGAGCTGTTTGAAAATATGAGTGAAAACTCGATGAACAATGCTTCCATTGTCGCCTTTAATCGTACCAGCCAGCCCCGAAATGTCCACGAAGTTGACACGGGACCCTCCCATTCATCCACTGATCTAAGCCTTATTGCACAAAAACTGGATGAAGTCTCCGTCGTGCACAAGAAGCTGGACGAGCTTCTGGCCAACCCCGCCCAATCTATGGCAAACACCACCTCTTCACCACTTCGTCACAATCCAAGTTCTTCTAATACCAGGCTTATCCCGAGAAACCCCGTTAGACCTTCCTTACCGAGTGTCGCGCCAAGCGACTCGGTAAGTCATGTGGAACTGGTTTCTGCGAGCCAGTATTTCGACACGGAGGACCAAGCCTCCGTATGCTCAGACGCATATCTACATGCGGACGCGTCTTCTGGCATAGAAGATGCTTGCGCCCTGGGGAACAACCAGTTCTCTGCCACTTATAACCCAGGGTGGCGTAATCATCCGAACTTCGCATGGTCCAACAACCCGCAGCGCCAAAACCCCGCGGGTGGACCAATGCGACCGTCCGCACCCGTCATCCCAAGGGTCCAGTTTAATCCTATGGCAAATCCGCCATCAGGCCCTTGCGTACCACAAACTGAACACGCATCAAGCCCTCTTGACAAATTGATGCGAATGATGACGGAAATGTCAAAGCGCCATGAAGAGAACATGACCTCTCTTCAGCACCAATTGGCGCAGCAGAATGCCGAGATCAGTCAACTATGCATGGCGACTCGATCTCAAGGCACTCTTCCCGCCCAACCTGTTCCAAACCCGCGAAGTTTCGTGCCCCGTGGTTCTCAACCACAGGTACGACCTTCTCAGGGACAGGTTAATCAAGTTCTGCAAGCTCCGAGCATTCCACCAGGATTTCAGGCTAATCCTGCTACAGCACCACACTCTTATATCCCCATTGCAAACCCTCCTCCACCGTATGATCCCACTGGACCCGCATCGTCCAATGCTATCACTACGAGGAGCGGTAAGCAGACCGTCGATCCGCCTCGACCTGATCCTGGCCCATCTTCTTCTTCGCCCTCTCATTCGGGAGGCATACCGCATTCGCGAGAGGATGATGCACCAAAACTTGTGCCAGAATCAGTCCCATTCCCTGAGGCTCTACTAAGGGAGCCGAAAGGCAAAAAGAAAAATACGCAGGCCTTTGACAACCTACGTAATTTGTTCAGGGATGTAGAAATCAAGGTACCCCTGCTCGAGGCAATCGACCACATACCTACTGTCGCTCGATTTTTCAAAGACTACACAACACCCAGGCAACAGTCAAAGAAGACTAAGAATCCGGTGGTTCTCTCGCCTCATGCGAGTTGTGCTATACTGTCAAACTTACCACCGAAGCAGAAAGATCCGAGCACACCACTGATTTCCTGTAGCATCCAAGGCTGCAGTTTTAACTGTGCCTTGCTTGATCTAGGATCTTCCATCAATCTCATACCGACCATCATGCTCAAAAAAATTTCCTTGGGAAATCTGAAACCCACCCCTGTCACGTTACAGTTGGCAGATCGTTCTGTCAAAATCCCGAAGGGTGTGGTGGAAGACGTGGTGGTTAGGGTCAACAGTCTCTGTTTTCCAGTTGACTTTCTTGTTTTAGATATGGAAGTTCCTAGTTCACTTTCTGATTGTCCGATCATCCTCGGTCGACCTTTCTTGGCCACTGCCCGCGCCCACATCGACTGCGAGTCGGGCTGTATTGAGATTGCCGTTGGATCTGAGAAGCTCAAGCTTAACATATTCAAGGCAGCCAAGAACTTTGATTGCGATTGCATTGAGGATGACACGTCTGACGAGGACATGGCCGTCAGCGCGTGTATCGGACTAATTGGGACCTATTCGGACTGCTGCGGATTACCTATAAACACTGATAACTGCCTGACCAACGCATACTGTGACGTTCCCCAATCCCTCCCTTGTCCAGTACCTTCTCCTGGCCAGACTTCTGACGAGGTTCTCTCCGCTTCCCATACCTCGTGGTCTGAGTCATATCCGGGCTACTCACTGTCGGTCCATACTCATGAAGACTGAATTGCCCTTTCTTCCCCGCCAAATCAGGCGGATTTACAAATCCACACTAGGACCTTGAGCCCATATACTTCTCACTGGGGCTATTCATTTTTGGATCCATCTATCCAAGAAGCCCCTCTTCTTGGCCAATCTGAAGGCCAGTTTCTTCCTCCTAACTTGTTCTCCTACCCGTCTGGGACACTCTCGTCCCAAGAAATGCCAGATCCTTCCCCATCCACTCCCGAGCTAAAAGTGCTGCCTAATACACTCAAGTATGTTTTCCTGGGACCAAATGAAACGCTCCCTGTAATCATCAGTTCAAAATTAACCATGGAGCAGGAGTGCAAACTAACTAAGGCCCTCCTAGAACACAAGGCAGCTATTGGATGGTCTTTATCAGACTTATCTGGTATTAGTCCCTCCTACTGCACTCATCGTATATATACGGAGGAGGAGGCTCGACCTTCTCGCGAGATGCAGCGACGTCTCAACCCTAACATGCGGGAGGTCGTTAAGAATGAAATCATTAAGTGGCTGGATGCGGGTATAATCTACCCGATCAGCGATAGCCCCTGGGTGAGTCCGATTCACGTTGTGCCCAAAAAGGCAGGACTCACCATCCGTGTCAATGACAGGGGCGAATCCATCCCTACACGCACTCCTACATCTTGGAGAGTGTGTGTAGATTATAGGAAACTCAATGCTGCAACCAAGAAAGATCACTTCCCGCTACCATTTATTGACCAAATCCTGGAGCGGTTAGCGGGAAATAAATTTTTCTGCTTCCTGGATGGATTCTCAGGATATAACCAGGTGGCAATAGACCCCCGAGACCAAGAGAAAACCACTTTTACCTGCCCTTTCGGCACCTTCACCTTTAGAAGGATGCCGTTCGGACTTTGTAACGCGCCAGCAACTTTCCAGAGATGCATGCTGGCGATATTTCATGACATGGTGGGTGACTTTCTCGAGGTCTTCATGGATGACTTTTCAGTCTTTGGACCATCTTTCGACGAATGTCTTGCCAACCTGACTCGCATCCTTAGGAGATGTATTGATGTAAACCTCATGCTTTCCTGGGAAAAAAGTCATTTTATGGTGCACGAGGGAATTGTTCTTGGACATATCATCTCCGATAGGGGTATCGAGGTTGACAGAGCTAAGCTCGATATCATTGCTGATTTACCTGTGCCTGGTTCTGTCAAACAAATCCGCTCCTTCTTGCGACACGTCGGTTTCTATAGGAGATTCATCAAAGACTTCTCCAAAATTTCTCGACCCTTAACTCATCTCCTATCAACCGACGTGCCCTTCGACATGGGCCCTGACTGTATACAAGCATTCACGCAGCTGCGTAATGCTGTCACCAAGGCCCCTGTTCTCCAGCCGCCTGATTGGTCCCTCGACTTTGAACTTATGTGTGACGCTTCAGACCTTGCAGTCGGAGCCATCCTGGGACAAAGACGCGATAGACACCCCTTCGTGGTATACTACGCCAGTAAGACGTTGGACGAGGCCCAGCGTAATTATACTACCACTGAAAAGGAACTACTGGCAGTCGTCTTTGGGCTGGAAAAATTCCGTTCTTACCTTCTAGGCTCTCACGTTACTGTTTTCACTGATCATGCGGCCATTCGCCATCTCATGCACAAGAAGGATGCCAAGCCTAGACTGATTCGTTGGATCCTTCTGCTCTAGGAATTTGACATTGAGATTCGTGATAAGGTCGGAGCCCAGAATGTTGTGGCTGATCACCTTTCCAGACTGGACCCTGACCATATTGGACTTACTCTGCCAATTAATGAAGTTTTTCCTGATGAGCACCTATTGGCAATAAATGTGGCAAGTGGACCGTGGTATGTCGACATTGCCAATTACCTTGCTTCTGGATCTCTTCCACGTGGCTGGCCTAAAAACCAGCGCGAGCGTCTCATGGCAGAAGCAAAGTATTATTTCTGGGATAATCCACTTCTTTTTCGGATAGGTGCTGATCAAATCATCCGTCGCTGTATTCCTGACAGTGAGTTCCCCAGTGTGCTATCCTTCTGCTACGATCAGGCCTGTGGAGGCCATTTCTCTGGGAGGAAAACTGCAGCCAAGGTGTTGCAGTGCGGTTTCTTTTGGCCCTCCCTTCACCAGGACGCACACACTTATGCCAAACATTGCACTAGGTGCCAGTCATTAGGGTCAATGGCACGTCGTGACATGATGCCCTTGCAACACATCCTAGCTGCGGAAATCTTCGACATCTGGGGAATTGACTTCATGGGTCCCTTTCCTCCATCCAACGGCTTCGAATTCATCCTCGTGGCCGTCGACTATGTTTCAAAATGGATCGAGGCTATTCCCGTGCGCCGTGCTAACCATGTTATCTCCACCCGATTCGTCAAAGACCATATCTTTGCGCGTTTTGGGATCCCTCGGGCCATTATCTCGGATGGAGGAAGCCACTTTACCCATGCTTCTTTTCGGGCACTTCTGAGGAGGTACGGAGTCCACCATCGTATCGCATCCCCGTATCATCCTCAGACGAACGGCCAGGCGGAAGTGTCGAACCGGCAAATCAAGCAGATTCTCCAGAAAACGGTTCGGCCTGACCGTAAGGATTGGTCCGACAAGCTGACTGACGCACTTTGGGCGTATTGGACCGCCTTCAAGGCTCCCCTTGGTATGTCTCCATATAGAATCGTTTACGGGAAGCCTTGTCATTTGCCTGTGGAGTTGGAGCACCGCGCTTATTGGGCGGTTCGCCAATGTAACCTCGACCCAGACTTGTGTGAACGAGAAAGGAAACTCCAACTCCAAGAGCTGGAAGAGCTCCGTCGTGAAGCCTATGATTCTGCTCTAACCTTTAAACAGCGCACTAAGGCTTTTCACGACAGCCATGTTCGGCGGAAGGAATTTGAGCCATCTCAGCAAGTTCGGCTCTATAATGCCCGACTCAAATTCTTTCCTGGGAAATTAAAGTCCAAATGGAATGGTCGTTTTCTGGTCTCAAGACCATTCCCCAATGGGGCCGTCGAAATCGAAGATCCCAAATCTGGGCGTAAATTTACGGTCAACGGGCAGCGTTTGAAACCCTATCTGACTCATGAACCTGCCCCCGTTGGAGAAACCGTTGCCCTGCTGGAGGGTAACTAATTCTTTGCCTCATTCTGAGTCCAACTGGGGACATTAAATTCAACGCTTGTTGGGAGGCACCCTAACAGCACTCACCATCCACCATCACTTTTCACACCTCTATCGCAATCACTTCACTTTTCTCTTCACCACCCACCATCCACCCACCCTTCCACCCTGATCTATACCCTGAACCTCAGCTCTTGTTACCCGATCTTCCATCCTTCCTCTGCCTTTCCCTGCATGCATATGAGGACATAGCATTGTTTGGCATGGGGGTGTGGATAGGCATCCATAGGATCCGGGTATGTTATGGTATTATACAGTTCCCACCTATTTATAAATATGCAAAAAAAAAAAAAAGAAGAAAAGAAAAGAAAAAAAAAAAAAAAAAAATATATATATATATATATTATAATAAATGGTGTTTAATAATGATCTTGAAGCTGAAACAAAAAGGCAATAAGTGTTTATGGATATTCAACCTCTGTTTTGAAGACTTTCCAGGCCACAAAAGCTTGATTCGCTCAGGCTCGGCTTAATTCACTTAAAGCATTGACAAAATAGATCAAGATCTCTCCTAACTAAGGATGTATTCTTGTACCTGAGACACCAGTACAGGATCCGTTGGTTTGCTTTTTCTTGAGAGCTTAAGTAAACTTGGTTCACACTACACATATCAGGAAAGACCAGGTGAACATAAGATCCAACCCTAGTGTTCATTAGGGAAGGTGGAGTCCTTACCTGTGTGCGCAGGTAGACTTTTTATCCCAGGCTTTAGTCTTGTGTTTAGGAGCGACTCTTTCCACCAAAAAGAAACTCTCCCACCAAAAAAAAAAAAAAAAAAAGTGTGCTTCAAAATGTGTTGTAAGAGATATACTGACACGTGTTTCAAAAAAAAAAAAAAAAAAAATCAGAAAAGAGATGTTTTAAAAGAGTCAGTATATCTCATAAATGTCTGTATACTTTGTTTTTCGGTGATTCACAAAAAAAAAAAAAAAAAAATCAGAAAATGGGAGTTGAGTTTTCCGTCATCATCTTAAGGGTCAACTCGAAGACATGAGCAGAAACTGGGACCAACCTGTACTTAAAAATTCGTGAAACCCTGGGATTGAGTCTTAATGTTCATCTGGTCAGTCTTGATCCTTCACTATGCACAAACCATAACCTCTTGAGCTCTCGAGTACGGCAAAAACCTCCTGGGTCCTGGAAATCGTACTTAAGGTTTAAATATCAAGAGTCCTGGTTAGTTGAGAGATGATCTATGTCATGTGAGACTTAAAGTACTGGTAGTCTTCTTTACAATTGGTTCTCACAATATTCCATAGTAAACACACCTGTATCACCTCAGAAGAAAATCTTCAGCTTAAGATCATTTCTAAATACTATTTTGCTAGGGACTAGCAAAAGATAGGCATGGGGGTATATGCTTGCACCTCAAAATACGCCTGTAATAACGCCTTCTTGTGCTATTTTCTAGCATTAACATTGCATAATAGGATCCTGTAATCGCATTTGTAAAAACACTTGCATGCATGCATTTAATCAAGAGAGGAAGAGGAGTGAAACAATCGCCTACATAGTTACATTTTTCTTCAAGTGCCTCCTTGCAAAATCACCCTCTTTTTATTTTTCCTCTTGATTTCTTCTTTTCTCTCCTTCCCGTGGCTGCATCCTTCCCGCGGCTGCACTCTTCCCGCAGCTGCATGCAGCAGCCACGCAGCACTTCTTCCCGTCACGTCTCACTGCCAACGCCGCTCCCTATAGCTGCAACTCGCACACCCTCTCCCTGCTGCAGCCGGCACGCCACTCTCCCCTCCTCTATAAGTAGCTGCAGCTTCATCCTTGCAAGGGCGGCTGCTGCAGCTGCTGAAACAACCCGCAGCCATCTTCTCCACCACTTTCCCCTCCCATACGCCGACCCTCCGTCGAGGAGGCACCCGGCGAGCAGGAGAACCCACTGTGGTGCACACCACCACAGTGGGAGCACCACCGCCCAGCTCTTCGACGAGCCGGTGGGCGTGGTGCATTCCCTCGCTTCATTTTTTTTCTTTAACGCCATTGCTGCCGCTCCAAGCTTCGAAGCTTGAAGCCACGGCAGCAGCAGCCCAGCAGCAGCAGTAGCAGGTCCTCCCGCCCCTCCGCGACCGTCCCCGCAGTCGCTCACCGCCTCCGCGCGCGTCTGCAGGGCGTTCCCCGCCTCCGTCTCTGTTCTGTCCGCCTCGCAGTTGCACCTGTAGCCGTCCGCCGCGCGCACTGCAGCGGCCGGCTACGGCCTCGCGCCGCCCCCTGTCCTCCTCCGCGACCCTCCGCGACCACCTGCAGACCTCCTCCACGCTCGCTCCTCCACGCCTTCGCTCGCCCGTCGCCTTCGCGCAGGCCTGCAGAACCCTACGCGAAGGTGCGCCCGCACCCGCCGTCTTCAGACATCCGCCGCCGCGAGCAGACGTCTTAACTCGCTGCCATCGTCCGCGCTCACGATCTCTCCCGCCCGCTCTTTCTCTCTCTGGCGCTCTCTATCTCTCTCTCTCTCTCTCTCCCGCTCTCTCTCTCTCTCTCTCTCTTTTTCACTCACTCACAGACACACACTACACCAACACGCACACATCTTCACCAACACACACACACACCCACACACACACTTACACTATACGTATAGTTATATATAGTAACATATATATACATACATATATATATATATACATACATATATCTATTATATATATATACTTAAATACATAGTATATCTATATAGTTATGTATACATACATATATATATATAATATATCTCTATATATATATATATACACGTATATATATATCTATATACTTATACATATACTTATATATATATACATATATACTTATATACATATATATATATACATATCTATATACTTATATATATACAAACATATATATATATATATCTAGATACATATATACTTATATACATATATATATATATATACATATATATAGTAATATATATATATACTTATATACATATATATACACATATATATCTATATATATATATATCTATACATATATAACTATACATTTATATATATATATAGATATATTTACTTATATACATACATATGTACATATACTTTCATGTTATTTATTATACGCTGTATCGCGGGGATATCTGCACCAGTTGCTGATATTCCCTGATACACGCGTACAAAAAAAGCGTGGTCCCATACATCATCCATCCTCCATCCACACTCCACGCGGCACATAGTCGTGTTGGTTGCGTCTCTCTAGACGTCAACTGACTCGACATACTGCTACACTCCATCGTCACCTCCACCCCCACCCCTTTATATATATACTACATATAAATATATATCTATAGCTACTATATTTACTTTCTATCTGTTATCTTCCTTCTTAGTAAAAAGATAAAAAAAGGTATAAAAGTGAAAAGATAATCTTTGATTTGCAGGTACCCGTCTTGCGAGTAGCAAGGCGTGTTTTGGAACTCTGTTTTGGCTAAAAGCCAAGGACACAATTTTGAGGGTGTGCCTCAAGAACAAGGATTACCAGAAAAAAACCTAAATAAGAAAAATACCAAAAACACAATAAACGAACGGAAGAGACGCGTTTTAAGGACAACGTAGGAACTCGACTTGAACCCCACTTCCCTGAGTTCGACCCTGGGCCTAAAAGCGACAAGATAAAATCAAGTAGGCCAGGTTAAAAATTTCTGTAAAGAGATGGTTAGGTTCAAATTAGGTTAACCACTATATATATTTCAACGATAAAATCATCATATTAACAACCTATCCGGGCCGACCATCAAGGTCCGATTTAGGTTAACCACGATACACATTTCAACGATAAAATCATCATATTAACAACCTATCCGGGCTTGACACCACTATCCCACTAGAATTTTACTAGGGGTTAAGTACAGACTTTATAGGTGAATCAGGCCTTTCGCTCGATTTGATTGCAAAAGCTACATAGCTGCACTTTCACGTATCTGGATTTGTAGATTCCTGGATGAAACAAAAGGAGAAAAATCTTTAGTCAAGCTCTTTGATAAAAAGAATAAGCTATCCTTTAGGGATTGAACTTGTAAATAACTTAGCCATGCACTTAGTCTTGCATTTGCTAGGGACAAGCAAAGTTTAGGCTTGGGGGTATGATTGCACAGCAATCATGGGTCCTAATCAACCTAAATAAGGTCTGAACCTAGCTTAAATTGTGGATATTGAACTCATATCTTGCATATCATGCATTGCATCACTCTATCTAGAATATGATGAGATATCCTGCTATTTATTGGTTTTTATTACTATTTGCAGATAATAAAGTGATCCAGGATGAAGGAGATAGTGGAATAAAGCAATAAAGGAAGAAGATTGTTCCAGATAAGAGGAGTGAGGAGGATAGCCTTATCCCTACCCTTAGAAACCTTAGGACAGCCTTCCTAAACCCAAAACCACCTCCATTAGGACACCTTAGCCTTAAAACCCACACATGGATAGCACTATCCATGTTCTTATCCACCCATTCACTCTCCCATCCATTCTCCTCCCAGCTGCAGCACCCTTCCACCCTCCAAAACCCTAGGGCCGTCCTTCTCCTCCAAGGCCCCCTCCATGGACAGCTAAAGAAGAAGCTCCTGCAAGGCATCTTCATGTGGGCAATAAGAAGAGGGAGAGCACTAGGGTGCAACACCCTCTTCTCCTCTCTTCACTTGAGCATGTCCTTTCTTCTCCATAGAGAGGACACACCCTCTTTTTCTTCTTTTTGGATGGCCATGAAGGCTTACCCATAGCCTCTTTTTGGCCAGTCGTCTCTTGTTGGTAGGCATGTATATGGGTTTGTATACCCAAGGTCTAGCCTACACCCTCACAGAAGGCCGATGGCCCTAGTGGAACCTTCTCAGCTTGAGGGATTTCTTCTATTTAAATGTTTTCTTGTATAGATATTGTGTGACATTATTTTGAGTAATCTATGCATGAATAATATTGTGTAATCATCTCTTCTGTGATTATCTTCAAGTCTGTTTGCCTGTCACTTTTCAAAATAAAAATCAAAAACACAAAAAGACAAATATTAGGCTAGATTAAGCAAATCAAAATCTCCACTTGTTTTCGTGCCTCCCAGAGATGAACGACCTGGACTCAAGTTTACAAAAGAATAGAATCCATCAAGTCTCGTTATCTTAGAAATTATTTTTGTTGATCATATTTCACAACTGTACCACGATGCATTTCTTATCAAATACCCTCTCTACAATACCAATAGAGGGCTTGCTGGTGCTAGGCAACCTTACAAGGTGAGGGGAAACACTGATGGGTCGCAAACGGTGAGGGGCACTGGCGTTGCAGCTGGTGGCTACGCATGGGTGATGCGGTGAAGGGCGATCCAGCTGGGTTGTACATGCAGTGAGGCATGAACGGTGAGGGGCGAGCGACAGTTAGGCATGGTGCTAAAGGTGAGGCACGGTGATGGGAAAGTGAGTGGTGTAACGAAGGTGGTCGACTAGGTGGAAGAAGATCATTATGCTTAAGGTGGCCGTGAGGTGGTGGTGAAGGGGATGAGTTTCTTAGCATGTAATAGGGGAAGAAGATTTGGAAGAAGAAGGAGGAGGAGGAGGAAATGAAGAAGAAAAGGAAGAGGCGCAGGAGTTGGTGGTATTGTGGGAGTTGCTGCTGTTGGCGTGAGGTGTCGATGCTGGTTGAGGTGGAGTCGATGGTTATGGGTTCCCACGGAGGTGAAGATGATGGTGGATGTTCGTTAGAAAAAGAGAAATGATGGAGAACTAGATATTCATTCCACCGGTGCAGCCACACTCTTGGTGAGGTGGAGCCGTAAAGGCTCACGCATGGTGTCGACACGATTCCACCAGCTTGGCGTAGTGAGCTGTTACCTCGCCGACTCACAATGTGGTGGAGATCAGCCATGGAGGCCCATGGTGATGAACTGACGGGTGCACCATCATAGGCCCTAACTAGCCCATTTTAGTCTGGAATAAAAGATAAAAGCTCCTACATATTTATCTGAGGGTTATATCTCCACCACATTATGTTTTGAGAAGAGAGTAAGAAACCAGGGTTAATTCTGTAATTTTAACAACATATCATGAACGAAGAATAACCAAGGGGTTGGCTAAGGGTGAATTAAAGGTCTAAAGAACATTAAATTCATATAAGTGGGTTCATATAGATAGAAATGGGTTTTCACTCATTTCGAGAATTAACAGTAGCCTAAAAACCTAATTTCAATCCTGCTTAAATAACAGAGGTTGTGGTTAGGATAAATTCCATCTAAACCTTTTAAAAATCATATAAAAATATTCTCTAAGGTTTGATATCCTAGATTTGACATTGGAACCCATTTTGACCTTGAATAGAGTCTCAGATTGAAAGTTATCTTAATTTGGGTTTTTGTGCAAATTACGTAGTCAAACTTATTCAAAACCAAAATCCAACTTCACCATCATATTCCTTGGGTCAAAATTATATTTTTACCAAAATTTGAGCCCAATCAAAGTCCATCCTGACCTAATTTGCATTTTGGTCCAGTCTAACTCTTTCTCTCTCATCCATGCCCTTAACTTTCAAAATATTTACAAATAGCCCCCTAACTTCTCTTCAATTTCTTCAAATGGGTCCCTGCCACCATGGCAGGTGTGAACCCAAGATAGCCGAACTTCAATCAATGATTCTTCCCTTATTGCTTGGTCAATCCCTTCCAAAATTGGAAGGGAAGATACCAAGGAAGTCCTAAATCATCTAAAACTAATTCTAGATCCCAAATTCCCTCAAAAAGCTCATGTGAATCCTTGGATTTCAAGGATCTTTTTCCATAAAATTAGAGCTTCGTAAGCTTCTTTCCAAGCTTGGAAGCTTGCTTGAAGCTCTATAAAAGCCTCTACATCACATAACCGTGCTCCTTAGCAAGTTTTGGTCAGAGAAACTCCTCTTTCTTCCCTCTTGGCCACCTCCGCACCTTGCTCCAGTGACCCCTCTTCATCCTCCTCTTCTGGCCATCCAACAATCAAATTGGATGACCCTCTGCCTTCCTCTGCCTCCTCTACATCTCTCCAGCCAAAGAGGGATTGCTTCCTGCCTCTTCACATGAGCTTGCCAACACTAGCACTCTTCATCCACCCCCTTCACTCCTAAGTCACTCTATCACTTCCTCTCTCCCTCTACTTCCTTTCCTAATACTCTCAACACCCTCACACACATGGTATTACCTACTACACCACCATCATCCTCTGCTCTGGTGACACTCCGACGAAGCATCCCCGACGCCACAGACCTCCAAAGGGCCCTGTGCCACCTCCACATGCTCCTCCACACAACCCTCTACAAATGCCCTCAAGCAATTTGGGCTTTCACCCACCAAAAAGCCTCATTGAACACCAACACCTACACACACCTTCCTCGAGGTCTCCTTACGACACCACACACCACACCACTTCCACTAACGCATCTGCTGCACACCGACAAAGCTTTTGAGAGTGTTTGACATGGCTGTGAGGTTGTATGCTTGCTTTCAGGTGGCTGACTTGACCTCCAACGCGGCCTCGACTCCTCTGACCTCATCCGTAGTGCTTCGGTCATGGGATCTCCAAGAAACTTCCCCAGATACTGTAGTTTTCCTCCAGGCACATCTTCAGGTCCCCAATTGAAGCCTGCGACCACTGCTGCTGCTTCAATTGAAGCTTCCATCCTGTTATTGTTCGAACACGAAGATTGTGGGACATTTATCCCCATATTGCAAAGTTTGCGGTTAATTGAGCGAGATAAATTGATTTCCTTTCCCCCATTCTTCACCCAAGAACATGGGGGTCAAGTCGCCTTCACCCTTACGATCGCTTACCCGACTAAGCACTCCTTGCTTGCAACCACACCCGTAGGTCTGGGCCCTATTCACACTCGGTTACCCACTCGATTACCTGACTAAACCAAGGTTTCTGAGAAGAGAAAGAAGAGGAAGGAGAGAGTGGCGGGGTTTTGCCCTCTGCTACTCTCTCTATACTTAGCGATTTGTGGAGGCCTTTGCCTCTATGCTGTGGTTGCCTCTCTCTCTTGTGGTACAAAGGAAAGGAAGAAATGAAGAGGCCTTTGCCTCTATTCTCAGAAGCTTGGTTCTCCTGGTTCTGAAGCTACTGTTGGTTCATTTGACCTGGTTGACGTGGAAAATTAGATTGAGATATTGTGCATTATTTGAGGTTAATATTAATGATTAATTGGTGATTGAAATCACCAATTTAACCCATTCTTTTTGCACTGAAATACTTGATTTCATCTATATATCATTTTTGGTTATTCTGAATAAAGTCTTGATTAAAATTGCTTATATTTCTTGTGATTGGTGAGATTAAATTGCTATTATTTGCTCCTTGTGTTCGACCTCAGACTCTTCTTTAGAATCTGAGTTATAAATTTAAATGATTTAAGCACATTTGTCCTATACTACGATAAATTTCTTAAACAATGAAAAATTCGCTTAAATATTTTGGCACCGTTGCTGAGGAGCAACGTACAATTTGATTTTACTGATTACAATCTTTGATCTGATACTAACTTGCTTTATCTGTTTGGTTGTGGTTGTGCAAGGTACATTTGAGAAGATCAGCCGCACGACAACCACTCCAAGGGTAGGTAATCTCATCTCCTTAAAACCTAATTTCTGGAAAGAATTGGAAAGAAGAATCAATTAGGATCAACTCGTGTTCCTTATTAGATTTAATCAATTGACTTGCCTGATTTGATTCATTCTAGAGATCCCCATCAAGATATTTGCACCTACTAAGGAGCTAAGGTATCTAGGGCAATTCACCTTCTTGATTGAGCCTTAGGTGCCACATTTGGAAAGAATTGATTGGACCAAAAAAGCCAAGTTAGGATTTCTATCTTAGGGTTGAGAAAACACACTTGCCTGAAATAAAGAGAATTGATTTTCCCGCATTGTGTGTCTCCCAAATCCTTGCTTGAATTGACCTAATCATGAAAACCCTAAAAGAAGACTCTAATCATCCTCTTGAATCCTAAAACTTAGGACTTAATAATCTATTTGCAAATTAGTTAGGGTTATTTTGGGCTCGTTACCCAACTCATCCTCAACCGTAAGGCAGGTGAGGTGAAGATGATCCACCTTGTGGGTCCACCAACCTTCAAATTAGGTTACCAAGCACAAATCAACTCTAAATTTCAAGTGAAATTCTAAGCACCTTAATTTAGGTTAAAATTTGGTAGACTTGAGAGGTCAAGTTATTCATTCTGGTCTACTTGGATCCACGGTGACAAGGAAGGTCGGGTGGGGGAAACCCTGTAACCTGCGGGGACGCTCTATTGTGTAGGAGTCTTTGTGGGACTCTCCCTTCCTGGCTGCCCATGTATTTCTCAGGTGGATGACTTTCTAATCAAGAGGTATCATCTGCCTTGAACCTCCTTAGTTATCCAAAAGTTTTTGGTGCCTTGATTGGGTCCATCACATATTCTATCCCTCATCTGGTTCCATAGTGCATTTTCAGGAGGAGGTCCTTAAGACCACCCTTGAGGCCACCATTAGCAATTCATTCCCGTCAAGGTCAAGCCTTGACTCACTTGTTTATGCTACCTCCCGACCAGATCGATATCTCTTCTGATTCATCTGAGCCTAGATCTCCTTCATCCATAGCCATGGAACACCAAGCAGAAGAAGAAAACAATCTCCAGAATCATCTTCATCACATCAACGATCTATTCCATGCATTCGTGAATCCACCGCAGCTTCCTATGATGCAAGATCATTACAATCCTGCTGCGGTGGCAATCTAACCTAAAGTTCAAATCCCTACTGTAGGACCTGATACTGAACTCAAGCCCAACGTGATTCATGCTATCCCTAAATTTCATTGACTAAACTTTGAGGATCCCTTCCATCATATCAAATAACTCAAGCATCTAGTGTAGACCTTTGCGACAGTTACTCAAGATCGAGACATCCTATTCATGAAGATATTTTCCTTCTCCCTCATGGACAAGGTAGCCCACTGGTACCAAACCCTAACTTGTCCGATCAACACATAGGCTGAACTTCAATTCAAATTTTTTTCCCATTGGTCAAACAAATGCTTTAAGGTACCAGATCACACACATTACTCAGAATGCGGGAGAACCACTTCATGAGGCATGGGATCGCTTTCTGGATCTCATATGGAAATGCCCCCATCACGGAGTTCCTAAATGGGAATAAGTCCAGCCCTTTTACCAGGGATTCCGTGAATATATCAGATTATTCATCAAAGCGACTTGTGGTGGCAACATCATCAGTCAACATGAGCACACCATGTGGGAGATCCTGTAGAATATGTGTGAGAACTCCATCAATAGTGAATCATGGGCATGTTCGATAGGATGACTGCCTATGCATTGACGAACACTTAGGGGGCACATGAAACCCAAGGCCTATCTGCACCCGTCGATCTGGAACTAGTGGCCAATCGCTTGGACAAGGTCTCGATCATCAACAAGAAGGTGGACGAATTGACTCGACACTTGTAGAGAGCCACGTCAGCATAGCAAAACCCATTTGTGCAATAACCCTCCGGTAGGGAGGCGGTGCATAACATCTATCACCACTCTTCCCAAGGGATGTATCCTTATCCACCCTCGTCTGATCCTGGTTTCCGAGGTCACTCTGAAACTTCCTGCTTGAGTTAGGGGAACTCTAAACCCTCATATTCTGACTTTTCTTGGGTTCCTCGGACCTGCGAGGACCTTAATGCCATACAAAAGGATCCATTCTCAAACACTTATAATCCTAGATGGCGTAATCATCCCAATTTTATGTGGTCTGGGACTAATCAAAATCCGAGATCCCAATTCCAGCCTCGACCACAAGCTCCACACCCATATTAGCCTGTTACCCTAGGCCCAATCCAAATTTCCAATCCAAGCCAACATGGGAAGATCAAATGTCTCTAATCCTTCAAACCCTGGCTGACATTCAAAAGACGAATGTGGCTATGCAGAAATAACACAAGGATGAGATCACAGAGGTCTGTAATCAGCTCACACAGATGGCAAATTCTCACCAACCTGGTGCACTTCCTTCACAACCTCTGCCAAATCCGAATAACGTGCCAAACCAGAGGCATGTTTTGAATCAGGGCCAAGCTCACTTTGTCTATCAGTCCCCTTCCACTCCATCACCTGGCAAGATGGAGGCTTCGACATCATACTTGGGATATAAGCAGCAACCACCACTTCTACCTACTCCAAACCAAAACCAGGTAGGATTAAATTCTACGACCACCCGTAGTGGCAAGACAACTTAGAATCCACCTTATCCGAGCAACTCTCATCCTGGTAGTTTAAAACCTAACCCTAGATTGGTTATCCAGGATACCCCTATCCCAGATCCAGAACCTGAACTAATTCTAGAGGAACTTACAGAGGTTCCATTTCCTGAGGCTTTGTGCAAAGGAAAGAGGAAATCCAGACCCGTGACACTTGAGGAGGATCTGGTCGAGCTCTTTGAGCAAGTCCACATAAGCATACCCTTGATGGATGTGATCCGCTACGTACCAGCATACGCTACATTTCTTAAAGATTTGTGTACACCTAAGTGTAAGCTACGAACCAAAGATGGGAGTTTGATTGTATTGTCTGAGCAGGTTAGCTCAATCATTTTGATCAAGCTCCTGCAAAAAGCAAAAGATCCTGGAACCCCTTTGATCTTCTGCAAAATTGGTGATCTAGAGTTTGATCAAGCGTTATTGGATCTAGGAACCTCAATAAAGTTGATACCTACAACCCTACTAGACCATTTTGAGGAAATTGAGCTCAAACCAATAGAGGTGACTTTGCAGTTAGTAGACCGATCGATCAAGTCACCTAGAGGAATTCTGAAGGATGTTTTAGTTCGGATTCGTGATTTCTATTTCCCAGTGGACTTTATTGTATTAGATATGGATACTCCTGAAAATCTGAAGAATACACCAATTATTCTAGGAAGACCATTCCTAGCCCCAACTAAGGCAAACATAAATTGTGAAGAGGGCTAGATCGAACTAAAATTTGAGAACAAAACATTGAAAATTGATATATTCAAGGCCTAGAAAGGAATTATTGAGCAAGTTTGCGACATCGATTCTGTGATTGAGGACCCATTTCTAGAAGAAAACTCGATTACCCTTGATCCTTAATCCCAAGCAAATCATGACCCACAAATAAAGGAGCCTAATGTTGATCCGGATTCACCCATAGCTCCCACCTTATCTTATGAAGCCTATCCTAAATTGCCTTCTGCTACTGATAACCCACTTATGGAGTTGAAACCTCTTCCCAATCATTTAAAATATGTTTTCTTGGGTTCTAATCAAATGTTTCCTGTGATCATCAATTCCCAACTAACATCTGATCAGGAAACAAAGCTGATTTCTGTTCTCCAGCGGCATCAGAGAGCCATTAGTTGGACTCTCGATGATTTGACTGGTATTAGTCCCTCATATTGCACACATCGTATCTACACTGAGGAGGGATCACAACCATCCTAAGAGATGCAGAGAAGACATAATCCTAATCTATAGGAGGTCATGAAAAAGGAGATCATCAAGTGGTTAGATGCTAGGATCATCTACGTGATCTCTGATAGTCGTTGGGTGAGCCCAATCTAGGTTGTGCCTAAGAGGGCAGGGCTCACCGTTATCATGACTGAATCTGGAGAGACCATCTTGACCTGCATTGCGAATTTGTTAAGAGTCTGCATTGATTATCGAAGATTGAATGCCTCCACGAAGAAAGATCATTTCCCACTACCATTTATTGTTCAGATTCTCGAGAAATTGGCAGGAAATTAATTCTTCTATTTCTTGGATGGTTACTCCGGATAAAATCAGGTGGCAATTCATCCAAAGGATCAAGAAAAGACCACCTTTACCTGCCCCTATGGTACATATGCATTCCATAGGATGCCTTCTGGGATATGCAATGCACCCGCCACCTTTCAGTGGTGCATGCTAGCCATATTCTCCAACATGGTAGGTAAATACCTTGAAGTATTCATGGATGACTTCTCTGTATTTGGTGAATATTTTGATGAGTGCCTCCTGCATCTAGTCTAAATCCTCAAAGGATGCATTGATGTGAACCTAGTGCTCTCCTGGGTAAAAAGCCACTTTATGGTTGAAGATGGCATCATCCTGGGACATCTTGTTTCTGAGAGAGATATTCAAGTCGATCGAGCCAAGGTGAATTTGATTTCCAAAGTACTGGTGCCTAACTCAGTCAAAGATATTAAATTGTTCCTGAGGCACGTGGGATTTTATTGACAATTTATATATGATTTTTCCATGATCGCGCACCCCTTGACAACCCTTCTCTCAAAAGACATGCCTTTTGAGATGATGAGTGACTGCATTCACGCATTTGAAATCCTGCGTGACCGAGTCACCCAAGTACCAATCCTATAATCCCCTGATTGATCTCAACCCTTTGAGATCTTGTGTGATGTGTCTGACTACGGAGTGGGAGCGGAGTTAGGGCAAAAAATCAATAGGAAACCCGTGGTCATGTACTACGCCAGCAAGACATTAGATGAGGCTCAGCATAACTGATGTAAACATGTTTATATCATGTAAACAATCTATTTTTTCATGTTCTTAGACATTAAGTTGCATCATACATTATAAATATTGAATAACATGCATCATCATGCATTTAGATTAGGTTGTACAAATTTTAGGTTAATTTTCTCTTTTTGTGGTCAGGGAATAGGGCAATATCTTATCGAGGCCTTGGATTGAAGATTCAACCATATGGATCTGATCAGGGTGACGATTAGAGTTCAACGACTCCAAGATTACCCCGATCGAACTTCCATAGCATCAGGTGCAGTCCGAGAAAGATTAGAGGGTAAGGGCCTAAGATGGTGTAAATCCATACTTCAGATGACAAATCTGACCTCATATATGGGTTTGGATTGACGATTGTAGCCCAACGGTGTGAAAATCAGTCTAATCCGACATCCAGGGCGCCACTTACAAGGAAGACAAGATGGAAGGTCCAGATGATGCCATGTGGCACCATCCAGACCCTCCAAATTTCTCTCTGCCCCACCTTCACATCCAATGGTCGAGAATTGATCAAGTTGCCTCCCTCAAGCCATGCCTCATGTGAGAAGAACCACACATTTGATCTCAACTGTTGAATCAAGATCCAACGATCAAGATCAAATAGCACATGAAAGCTCTTCTTGCCTATCCACGAGCATAATGCGGTGGATAAAATGCTTCAGTGCCTCCAAATCACGAGATCGAATCCCCACAATGCTTCTCCTGAGCATAAATCTAATTTGAATCAGGATCACCCGATTTTGTGTGGACAACTCTAATTCGTCCACGTCATACACTCAATGGTTGAAGCAAGAGTATTGCATGCACGCTTACACGCCTAACCTGACGCAGGTGCAGATGCATCTTAAGCCATCTAATCTCTCAATCGGATGGCTGAGATTGCGAGATTGTGAGCTTAAGCGTTAAAGAAGAGAAGATGAAGGTGCGGGCGTGATGCAATCAAAGCCGTTGGATGCAAGATGAACTGCTGAGAGTTTGCACGCACGATGAAGGAAATGAACAGTAGAGAAGGAGAGGAGGCGCAGCCGTGCATGACCTATGCCCACGTTCAACTCTTTAGTGATGAATAAATCTGTCACTAAAGACCTATCCAATAAATTTTAAAGGATAAAATGACCATTTTGTCCCTTTAAACCTCACTTATAAATAGCCCTACGACCCCTATATGTCCATCATCCCTTCCTCCCTTCTCTCACCTCCTCCAAAGCTCTAAGAGCTTGTCCTAAACCTGGGATGCTCTAATAGAGTTAAAAATACAATTTTTCCACTTCACCTCCTTCATGGAGCATCTCGCGGTTGTCGTCTCATCGTCGTTTGGGAAGCGGATCCCACTGCAACATCGCCCTGCCCCATTCTCCATCGTCTGTCATCGTTCTTCTTCGTCCCACATCTCACCACCTTCGTCCTAGCGCTTCGTCAACGTGGCTCATCCTCCAAGTAGCCATCAAAGAGGATAACTTCTCTCCACCTTTTTACCGCTTTCCAGAGTAGATTTTGCCGCTTTCAAGTTGTAATCTTTCCAGTTTTCTAGTGTAATGATTAGTTGTAATGAACATCACTTGATGGTTGTGAAATCCATGCTTATTCTATCTCTATTTTGTCTTTATTTGTAATATTCTCTCTCTCTTCTATTCATTATTCTTTAAGTAGATAGCTAGTTTAGATTCAATTCGACCAGCTAATCTGCTTTATGACAAATAAAACAAATGCTATTTTTAATCAAACGTCCGCCATCCTGTGTTCGACCCAGAATTCTTTTTGAGTTTTGGTAAAATTTATCTATTTGTGGTTTTTCTCGCAAATCGCACTACAACGACGGGTTTTCAAACCTCAACTCTTTTTGCGACGATTTTCCGCTTCAACATTTTGGTGCTGTTGCTGGGGAGGCGGTGCTCTTTGAATTTTCATGTTTTCCCACCTTACATATCTTTTACCTCACTTCTCTCCTTTCTTATTGTGATTGCAAGTACTCTCACGAGGCTAGCAAAAGTGATAGATTGGAGTAAATTGCTATTGAAGGGTCTGTAAGTTTACCCTTGTGTCGGACCTAGTTAGGTTGTTAATATGGTGATTTTATCAATGAAGTGTGCATAGTGGTTAACCTAAATCGGACCTAACCATCTCTTTACAAAATTTTTAACCTAGCCTATTTGATTTTTTCTTGGTCATTGGTGACGGCCGACCGCGGCGCTGCTTTGTGCGTCTTTATGTTTATTATAGCACAGTCGTTATAGTATAGGACAAGACAGCTACGGTTGTCATTACCACATAATTTCTTTTACTCAGAAATAGTTTTCCCGAGGTCGAACTCAGGGAGCTACTGGAATTCTAGAAGTACAAAGTATCTCTATTGAATTACAAAAATAAGAGAGAGGGAGAGGGAGAGAGAGATTTTTGTCTTGGCTTCTTCTTCTCCTTGTGCTTTCTCTGATCCTATCTTCTTCCCTCTTCTTTCTTCCTCTCTTCTTTCTCTTTTCTTCCTTTGCCTTTCTCTTTTTCTTTCTGGCAGCCAAGTCTTCTTTCTTTTTCTTCCTGGTTGCTCGTCTTCTTCTTCTGCTCTTCAGCTGTAGAGCCTTCTTCTTTCCTTCTTCTTCTTCTTCTCTACATTATCCCCTCTGAAGGCTGCTCATTCGTCGTCTGATACAGCAGTCAAACGACCTAACTGCAGTCTACTATAGTGCTTCTCCTCTTTTCCTTCCTTCTCTTTTCTTCTGCACGGCCTCTCTTCTTCTGCTTCTCTTCTCCTTCCTGCAGCTAAGTACTTAGCCTTTCCCCTTCGTGATCTGTTCCTGTACACAAGGCACAGCAAAACCTAACCCTTCCCTCTACCCGCACGTCTCTTTCTCTCTCTGTAAACCACTTGCAGGAAGCTCTCCCAGAGACGGGTTAACGGGTTAGATAGCGTACCCGTGACCAGGCGCACCGGCGTGGGAGGTGAGCGAGGAGTGTAGGGTAAATGGGTCAGCCAAGTCCGCGTAGTGTGGGTCACGGACGAGGCGGGTGAGTGGGCGAGGGGACCTCACCTCGTGTTCTGAGGGGGTTAGCAAGAAACACAAAAATAATTTAAACCGGTGCAACGCTTCATAATCTTAGGATGTGGGACTATTTGGTTGCTTCTCCTCGCGCGCACCCGCAGGAAGACCTTGGCCTTGCTTCCGCAGCTGAAGCCTCGATCCCCTTCCCTTGCCAGCTGCCTACCTTCACACAACTTGCCCGCCTTCGCAGCAACTGATAACCTGGAGCTCTGAAGCCTGGAGTGCACTTGGGAGCTTCTCGAGTCGTCGTCAATGGTGGCTGGGATAGCAGACCTGTCAAGCACTAAAAGGGCCTCTCAGCCTAATCAAACCATTGGGGAACCTTCGCCGTGGCACGGCGAAGGTGGCGTGAGGTGCAGTAGGCCGCGGGATGGCCTAGGCATGCGTGCCTAGGTCGTCTTGTGGCTGGAAAAGTGGGTGTGATCGGGGGTGAGTTGTGGAGGTGTAGAGTGGCAGTGGAGGGGCGAAGGGCATTTAGTGTGATGAGGTGGAGCTTTTACGACAGTCGGCGAGTCGTATGGAGTTGCGAAGTGATGGGGGCGACTCGCCGGAGGTTGGCCGGAGGCGAGGAAGGTGATGGTGGACAGGCGTGGTCCTGGGGCAATCAAGTAAAATAGAGTGGGGAAAAGAGAGAGGGGAAGAAGGGGAGTAAATGTAACCTACCTACAGGGATGAATGGGGCCGGAGAGGCAGGCAGTCGTATCGACTGTCGCCGGAGAAGAAATACCCAGAGGGAGAGAGCGGTGGCGAGGAAGTGGGCAGGGAAGCGTGCGCTTGGTACGGCGTGACGCGGGAAGACTAGACGATGCAAACTCTGCTGCTGGTATTGCAGCAGAGTGACGAGAAGGAGGAGGAGTGGCCGCCGGAGCTTGTGGGTTTCCTGCCGGAAAGGGAAGAGAGGAAATGTTGAGGGTTTCTCCGCCAAGACAAGACTGCCAGAACCGGTAGGGCGTGCTGGTTCTTATAAAGGGGGTGGCGACGAGGGAAGCGTAGGCTGGCGACGTGGAAGCCTTGCCGGAGTGTGGTCAGAGACGAGACCCATACCTTCCGTGCATTCGCACGAAAGGTGTGGGGGTCGTTAGGCAGCATGGTCGAGTCCCTGCGACAGCAGACGTCGTAGGGAACTCTGCGTACATTTTGCAGGACGATCCCCTCTCCCTACGCGGCACCATGCTCCGCGCAAAGTCACCGGAGCATGGTGCTGCGCAGAGACTTGCAGGAGGGACCGTTCTGCAAAGAACGACGAGAAAGTTGCGGGCCAAAATGCAAGGGTTTCAAAAGCTAAGGGTTAAAAAGTAAATGAAGAGGACCAAATTGCAAAGTCGGTCAAGGAGGTCTCTTCTTAGGCTCAAGTTTTTATGCGTGACTATATTGAACCTAAGGATTTTAATGGTGAATTTTATTTCTAGGTTAGACCATGTTTGATTGGCCAATTTACGTAAAAACCCAAATTAAATCATTAATTGGGCATGGTTCTCAATATAGGTCAAAATGGGTTTCTAAGGCCAAATTGAAGGTTCTAAACCCTAGAGATTATTTTTATATGAATTTTAGAGGGTTTAGTTGATTTTTACCCTACCACAAACCTCGTGAATTGAAGTGGGTTTGTTTTTGGGTTACAGAATGTCATTTAATTTCTTGAAGTTGTTGTAACCCTTGTTAGATCAGATAATCCCACTTTTCTTTTTATTAGGTTAGTTTGACCTGTGTTTGGACCCTTAGTTATGCTGTTTGCAAATTGTGTTGGTGAAATTGCATTTTTACCCCTTATGTGTTATTTTCTTCTTAAACTCAGAATTCTTTGAGTTAAGCCTTTCTTTGAGCTATGTAGGAGCTTTTTCTTGCATATCTAGGTTAGATTGTGCTAGTTAGGATTCATGATGAGGTTCTCATCATACCCCAATGCCTAGCTAGTCCCTTAGCAAAAACTTAAGGTTTCACCCTTTTATTCTAGACCATGAAGTTCTTAATGATTTTAGATAAGTGCTTTTTCATTTGAACCTAGATTTGGTTAGAATGCTGACCATAAGCCTAAAAGGTACTCTAGTACCAACCACGATCTAGATCTGTCTAGCCTCAGCCTTAGTCCTTAGCAAAGGTTTTTAAGGCCTATAAGAACTAACTTAAGGTTTATTGGACTTTGTGGTTAAAGCACTCGTGCTTGAAATGATTTTAGCCTTGGCTCAGTTCGCAGTGTGTTTTGTAAGAAAGAGAGATAGAATATTTTTCTGTTTGGAGAGTTTTCTCTCTCTTTTTCTTTCTAATTATAGCTTAGGATTGGCTTTTCAACACGGTCTGTATCAGATTCCTTGTTCCTATCATCAATCCTCAAGGGTTCCTGGCAATCGATGCTTCGGGATAGCACCACCCATGGCAACCCCCAAAACCCTAGCTATTGAGATTTTGAGATAATCCCATCCATGGTGTTCGGTGGCTGGATTCAGACCCTGGCAATTGACACTTCATGATAATGCCATCCATGGAATCTGAACCAGCAGAGTGCTTACATGCCCCAAGTAGGATATGTAAATATCTTAAGAGACAATCACCGAGGAGATGATATTTTGTTACGCATCTTCGAGGGGAATTTCCCACCTCTCCGCACTGGGAACTCGTCCAAATCAACTTGTGTTGATCGGCTGCTCCTACTCTAGGTGTTCTTTTTAGAATTTTGCAACACTTCTGCGTGATTTTGATTTTTACGCTTACTGAACTCGGCTGTGTGTGGGGTTAGGGTGCTTAGGTTACTGAGTCCTGTAAACCAAAAGTTAGTTAATGAGGCCAAATACTCCCTATGCCTTGGACCTAATACTTAAGCTTTTCATTTTCCTCAACCTCTTGAGGAGCGTCTAGATCTTAATGGGTACTACGAGTCCATCCAAGAATGCCTAAGGTTTGCGTTCTTACTAATCTTATTGTACACTTTTCAAATTTTTTATGAATGAGGTCTAGAACTTAGGTCAACTCCTTAGTTTCTTACTAATGACTATCACTCTTTTCTCACATTTTTGTGCTCCTTTTTCATTTTGTTTCTTTTCCCCCTCCTCCATAAAATTTCTTTCCTTCTCTTATTCTATTATTCTTTTTTTTCGAAATTTTTTTTTTAATTTTTGTGGTGTTTTTGGCATATGTGAATTTTTTTGTTTAAAACCTTTTCTTACAAGTTTTGCACTTTCATACCCCCCCATGCCTAAGATTTGCAATGTCCTCATTGTGACTTAGGGGGTTTTTATTCATCTTAGTTCATTCCTTAGGATAGTTATTTTGGTGAGTGAATGGGTCGGGGTGATTGTTGCGGATGATTTCTAATCTCAGATGCAAGCATCTAAGGTGGAGTCAGCTGTCTTAAAGGGTGAACCTTAAGTGCACAAAGGTGTCAGGAAAAGGTTTCAGGTTTTCAAGAGGAATGACGGGCTGCCCCTCGTTGAGCGCTAAATTTGATGCCTTCAACCAAGCGGAAAATGGAATGGAGAGGGAATGGTCAAATCAGCGGAGTTTTGCATAACAAGCACCTTGATCAAGAGCCTGGTTGGTCCAACCAGGTGCTTGTTCAGATCAACAGGCTGATGATGTAGCCCAAACCCAATCAATCTGGTGGGTTGATAGATGTAGATCAAGAGGTGAGGAACCCACCATATACTATGAATCTCAAATGGATGTGGAAATGTGAATGCGGGGTTTGGTTGAGTCAAGTCAACTTGGTCAAGGCAGGGACCCCATCAAAATCAGTGAATGACGTTGAAATCCTACAGGGGTGATCAGAGAATGATGGAGCAAGGTCTTTTGTCTGATCAGTGTTCGCAACCTGATATAGATGTGGAATTGCAATCAGCTCCATGATAGGTGAATCTGAATAGAAATTGAGTTCAGTTGCGAGTCGGGGTTGAGAAGAGGTTTTGATCAGTTTCGTGTGTGTGGAAGAGGTGGCTTGAATGAGAATTGTGTATGAGGGCTCTTCTAGAAATGAATGACAGGTGGTCTCTTGTAGAGAGTCCTCTGGGTAGTTATCAAATGCCTGAAGAGTGTCTATAGGATGCAAAAAATCTAATTTGAGAAAAGATTTGAATTCTGGGTTGCAATCACTCTTGGCATTTTGTGGTTTGGGCTTCTGAGGATCAAAAAGAATTTCTTCCATGATCCCAGGAAGCGAGACCTCAGAGTCAAAGTCAGAGAATGAGTCATGTGGGCTGAGGTTGTAGATTGGCCCGGTGTGTTTAGGAAGGGGAGTCTCTTCAAAGTTGTCAGAGAGTTTGCAAAGATTCAATTCTAAACCATGAATTCCACCGCAATATAAATCATCTGATGTGGAATCAGTAGCCTGGCTGGGGTCTAGCTTATATGTCAATTCTGAGTTTAAAAAGATGTTTTGTCTAGGCTGAAGTTCCAAGCTGGTAGGATAGACCCAATTGAAACCCCACTCATCCAACTCCTCGGTTTCTGTATCATAAATTGGCATATCTTCTGAAAAATCAATCAGATTTCCTGGGAGTGTTGGAGAAGGACATTCATCAAATAGAGGCCTGGAATCACATTCTTTAAAAATTTGATCTTTCTCATATGGGACCTCATAATCTTCCAAATAAGTTTCGGATCTAGATTCTAGGTTTAGGATGTGGGTAGGATTACTAGAATCAAAGTCCGAATAACCTTTGAAGGTCACCTTATCAACATAAGGGGCGGAATTTATACCCTCAAGAGGTTCAGTTCTAATCTTATTATTGCAAGAGTCTTCGAATTCTAAGCTTGGCGATCCATGGTCTAGGGTTAGCTCAGCATTGTGTTCTCCTGTAACTTCCCAACCTAATTTAATGTTGTCTTCTATCTGGGTTGGGAATCTATAACCACCCTGTGCCTCAGTCCCGAGGTCTGGGAAACCAAATTGATCTTTAGTACTGTTCCAAGATGATTCATCCTCCGTTTCTGGTGTATACGGGTATTTTTGGTTGATAGTTTGTTCCAGTAGTCTCATCATCTCTACCCATTTCTCAAGAGCATCTTGGTTTTGTTCCCAAAGTATAGGATTTGTCAAGCATTGAAGGTAATCAGATTTGCGTAATTTGTCTATCTCAATGTATCTTGTTAGGAGTATTTCTCGGGTTGATCCGTTTATGGCTTCTGTTAATAGAGTTTGGGCACAGTTTATGATGAAGGCTGTGGTTGTTGGGACATCAACCTGAATGTTTTTTATTGGTTTATATTTGATTTCATAGAACTCAAGGGTTTCCTCAATTATCCTATCTCTCATGGATCTTTTAAATTCAAGTCTCTTCAAGAGTGTGGATCGGCGGTGAGTAGGCAGGATATGACTCAGACCACGATGTATGGGAAGCGGAGAA
Source organism: Thalassia testudinum (assembly GCA_037157565.1). Taxonomy (NCBI): domain Eukaryota; kingdom Viridiplantae; phylum Streptophyta; class Magnoliopsida; order Alismatales; family Hydrocharitaceae; genus Thalassia; species Thalassia testudinum. Next base: position 83,609,720 of record JAZHRO010000056.1, on the reverse strand, counting down.
AACCTCGTCAGAAGTCTAGTCAGGAGAAGGTACGGGAATAGGGAGGGATGGGGGAACGTCACAGTATGTGTTGATCAGGCAGTCATCTGTGTTTACAAGTAATCCGCAGCAGTCAGAAATGGTCCCAATTAGTTCGATACACGCACTGACGGCCATGTCCTCATCATACATGTCATCCTCAATGCAATCACAATCAAAGTTCTTGGTTGCCTTGAAGATGTTAAGCTTGAGCTTTTCAGATCCAATCGCAATCTCAATACAGCCCGACTCGCAATCGATATAGGTGCAGGCTATGGCCAAGAAAGGTCGACCAAGGATGATCAGACAATCAGAAAGTGAGCTAGGAACTTCCATATCTAAAACAAGAAAGTCAATAGGAAAACAGAAACTATTGACCCTAACCACCACGTCTTCCACCACACCCTTTGGGATTTTGACAGAATGATCTGCCAACTGTAACGTGACAAGGGTGGGTTTCAGATTTCCCAAGGAAAATTTTTCAAGCATGATGGTCAGTATAAGATTGATGGAAGATCCTAGATCAAACAGGGCACGGCTAAAATTGCAGCCTTGGATGCTACAGGAAATAAGCGGTGTGCCAGGATCTTTCTGCTTTGATGGTAGATTTGACAGTATAGCACAACTCGCATGAGGCGAGAGAACCACTGGATTCTTAGTTTTCTTTGACTGTCGCCTGGGTGTTGTGTAGTCTTTTAAAAATCAGGCGACAGTAGGTATGTGGTCGATAGCCTCGAGCAGTTGATTTCTACATCCCTGAACAAATTACGCAGGTTATCAAAGGCCTGTGTATCTTTCTTTTTGCCTTTTCGCTCCCTCAGTAGAGCCTCAGGGAATGGAACTGATTCTGACACCAATTTGGGTGTATCATCCTCTCGCGAATGCAGTGCTGACAGCGAAAATACGCGGTTTGTTAAAATACGTCGTTGTAATGCGTAAATCCGCTTTCGCTCTTAAATTTATATTCCTAGATAGGGGAGTATCTAGGGTCGTCCAAGGAGGCAATATGGTTGCAAAATTGATTCTCTTGCTTGGAATATATCTCAACTTTCTTTTTGGTAATTTTCAATATACCATTTTTCTTTATTTTTGAACTAAGGCAACATGCGAAATTATGGCGGGAAAAGTGTTTACACTTCCAATTAAGTAAACTACTCTAAAGTGGCAAGTAGAGCCTCTCTCTAAGCTCACTCTAAGCAAGTGAAGGCCTAGAATAATTAGGGAGAGGAAGTGAAGAATGCTGAAAATAAGCAAATAGAAATGCAAACAAAAAAAATTGCAAAGAAGGCAACTAGATAATTGATAAAGTGTTTTACAAAAGGCCTAGTAGAGGAAAGCTTGTACTACTAGAAAATTGCAAATAAGAAAATAAAACACAAATCCTCTAGATAGATGGTGAAGAAGAGGGCTTCTTGCTCCAAGGTTGGTGGCTCCCAAGCTTGAAAAGAATCCTTCAACTCCTTCCTTGCAGTACTCCGCCAAGGTGATGACCTCCAAGGCAAGCCCTAAGGGGGCGTGCCCTAAGTTTCTCTCCAAGGGTGGACGTCCACCCTAAGCTTTTCTCCTTTGCCTGGCCGTCCTCCTTGAAGTGGGAGAGTCCTCCTCCTTGGCGTGGCTCAAGTTGAAGAGAGTGGGGAGAAGAAGGCACCAAAAGGGCTGGTGATGTGCCCCTTTAATCTCCTTCTCTACTCCTTCTTCTTGGCCGTAGGTATAGGTGGTTTAGGTAGAAAATATACTAATGGAGGATGCCCAAAAATGGTGGTAGGTGGTGGCCTTTTATAGAATAGGAGGGGGGCTATGGTGACCTTTGAAATGGATGGCTAGGATGGAAGGAGGGAGGTGGTTAAGGATCCAATGGCCAAGGGTGTTTGGCGCCACCTTAAGGGACACCTAAGGGGTGGTTATGTGTGTTGACACCCCTTGATATTGGCGCCAAAAGGGCTTCTAGAAGAGGGTCTAAGTTGGCGCCAAGAAGGATTCTAGAAGGGGGGTTAGGTGGATGGCTAGGATGGCTTATGTGGGTAGGTGTAGGGTGGATTAAGGGGCTGAAAGTGGCGCCAATATAGAGGTGGTTAGGGGTGGTTTTTGGCGCCAACTTGAAGTGTCTTTTGGTGGAGATAATGGGGTGAAGGGATGGCTAGGAGGTGGTGCCAACTTGAGTAGGGTAGCTAGCTTAGGTAGGCTTGAGTTGGTGGAGCTAGCTAGGGTTGATTTTGGAGGTAATGAATGGCCAAGGAGCTGGTTGTTAGCTAAGCTAAGCTAAGCTAAGATAAGCTATGCTAGCTTAGCTAAAGGTTGAGTAGAGGAGAAGGTGTTGGAGCTAGGGTTTGGAGGAAGGAGCTGAGAAGAAGAAGTCTGGAGCTGGAGCTGGAGCTGGCTGCTGCTGAAGAGGCTGGCATGGGGCTACTCTAGCTGGCTTAGCTTGCTAGTTCTTTGCTAGCTACTAAGCCAAGCTAAAGTGAGCTAGCTTCTACCAAAATGAGCTGAGGTGAGCTAGGTCTGGTGCTCCCGGGGAGAATCAAGCTGGTTGAGGCAGCTAAGGTAGCTTAGCTCAACTGAGTTGAGCTAAGCTGAGTCCCCGGGAGCTGGACTTGAGCTTCCTGAGCTGAGATGAATTCTTCTTCAGCTGGCTGGAGTTGAGTGGAGCTGAATGTAGCTGGATCTGAGCTGGGGTGAACTCCTGTCAACTCAGCTGAGCTAGCTAGAGCTCCCTGTGAACTAGTGGGAGCTGAGATGAGCTAGACTCAGCTAAGTTGAGCTGGATCTGAGCTGACTTGAGCTAGGGTGAGCTAAGATGAACTCTCTTGAGCTGCCATCCAGCTGAGATTAGCTGAATGGAGCTGGGATGAGCTAACCCTAATTCAAATAAGCTAGGTTCCAGCTGCGGTGGGCTAGATCAAGCTGAGGTGAGCTGGATCAAGCTGAGGTGAGCTGGATTAGGCTGAGTTCCAGCTAGTCTGGGCTTCTCCTTCACCAATTGCCTTCTTGAGTGCTAGGGTTTTAGGGATCTGTGCATCTGTACATCCCTAACACTCACAAAAACTTATTAAAATGACAATAAAAAATGCAATGCATGCCTATCCTAATTTATGCCTAAATGCAGCCCAAAAACCCGTTTGCAGAGTAAAATCCTAAGAGCTAGGTTAGTTTTAAAGCATAAAAATGATGATAAACTGGCGTTTATCACACCCCCATGCTTATCTTTTGCTAGTCTCTTAGCAAAACATTAATTTTTTTGGAAAATGGAATTTTTGGGAAATCTATTTTTTTTTTTTTTTTTTTTTGACTTTTGAGGAGAAAAAATTAACGGACCTTGGTAGATTAAAACACAGGAGATACGGGATTTGTTGAAGATAAACATCAAAATTTATTTTTGGATCCAACCATTAGATAGAACGGGATCAATATATCCTCAGAAAATTCACAAATTAACCCCTTGTTAATTCAGATGACTTGAAATGTTTGTTTTTAGGATTTTTCTGGCTCGTGAATCTGATTCGCAACTTGCAAATTCCTTTAAAACCTTGTGTCTGTGCTTGTGAAAAGCCAACCTTTATAAGGACGTGTTATTATTATTATTATTATTTTTTTTTTTTTCTCCCATGCTTATTTTTAGCTTAGTCTTACAACAGATGTGTCGGTATCATCATTCCCGTTACCATTCCTCGAGGGGGCTCTGGCGCCAGTAGTTCGGGATAGCACTGTCCATGACACCACCCAGGAGCTCACAACCCCAAAACACGATGCGGTGAAAAGGGGCGCTCCAAGCAAACTCAAGCTCTTGCTCCGACGCTATAGGTAGAGCACCGTCCAAGACACTTGAGCTGCTGAAATGCGCTTTAATGCTCTGTCTAAAGATATGAAATATAGATATAGAGCAGCACCGAGGCGATAACATGTTGACATCGTGTCCTCAAAGAAGGTTTTTTTCCTTCTTCTCGACGATGGGAACTCAAACCAATGATCTGCTTCAGACTTTTACTAAATCCAAACAAGGGAGTTTTTTTCAAATTTTTAGTTATTTTTAAGTGTTGGCTTGTGTGTGAAAATTGACACAAAAAGTTTCTCGAGAACCACAGGTTTTTGAATCAAAAACTAAGTCAAATACTTTCCATATTACAAAATAGGATCAAGTCACCTGAACTATCATGAGTTCAGGTGGAATTTTAGAGAAGGATATCTGATCTAGTCTAAAATAGACCCTGGAATTCTAATGATCAGATCCATATCCTCATCCTTAGTTTGTTAAAGATTAAATCCCATTGTACCAGAAGTGAATTTTTCGACCGTAGTCCCGATTTCAAAATTTTTCCTCAAAAAGTTTTCAATATATATATATATATATATATATATATATATATATATATATATTTGTTTTTGGGTATGCAAGCAGGAAATAAATTAAAGAAAATTGCATGTTTTTAGGTTTTAAACATCCTAAATCGATCGTAAAAATTTAAAAACACCCCCCCATGCTTAAGATATGCCATGTCCTCATGCATTAGGAGGGAAAAGGAATCACCTTAGTGAAGAACGGTCAGGTTTAGGATGAATAAAAACTGGAAAAAGAAGAAAAAAAGGAAAGCAAGAAAAAAAATGATGGGTTACCTCCCATCCAGTGCTATCTTTTACGCCATTCGGCCGGGCGTGAAGGTATGCACAGAAGACGGAAAATCATGTAAATAATTGGACACTTGGATGCCCGCAAAAAAAATGTCTTCGTCTAGATCCCTAGAAAATTGATTAGAAGTAATATTGGGATCAAAGTGAGATGGAAATTGATAAGTGTGGCCCGAGTCTGGCCATGGTTTTAATTCAGGTTGGGTGCCAAACTCGGGCGGGGTTGGTGGCAGGTCCGTAAGAAAGGGGTCGGGGAAGGAATGGTGAGTTAGTGTGGAAAAATTAGGTGCGTGAATAGTGGGTGGGTTAGGGGGGGTATCAGGAACAAATTTGGAGTCAAGACAAGTTTCCGGATCACAGATCTCGCCGACCACTGAGTCTGAATCAGAGTCCTCAAAAAAACTGTGGTCGGTAAGGGTATCTATTAACATTGTCTCCTCCACCATATTAGAAATTTCAGTATCTGAGTCCTCAAAGAAGTTATCATCATGGAATCTCCTGGAGGATTTAAAAATATCTAAGGTGATAGTTTGGCCTGCACAGTTGATATCCATTTTGCCTGTGTGGCAATTGATATTTGCCTTTGCAGTAGCCAAAAAGGGGCGTCCAAGGATTATCGGGGAGTCCAGTAATGATTCGGGTGCCTCAATGTCAAGAACCAGAAAGTCTGCAGGGAAGACACAATTCTGGACCTTGACTAATACATCCTCGACAATCCCACGAGGTTTGATTGTAGATCGGTCGGCTAATTGCAGGGTAACCTCGACGGGTTTTAATTCACCGATCTGAAATTCTTCGAATAAACTTGTGGGAATAATATTTACAGAGGCACCAAGATCAAGGAGGGCGCGATTAAATGTAGTGTCATCAATAATTACAGAAATTAAAGGCGCTCCCGGATCTTTCATCTTAGGAGGCAGCTTACTCTATATGACAGAGCTTACTATCTCCGAAAGATGCACCTGTCCTAGATTTTTGGCCTGCCTTTTAGGAGTACAAATATCCTTCAAAAATTTAGCATAGGCAGGTATATATTTGATGGCATCTAGGAGAGGAATATTGATATGAACTTGCCCAAATAGCTCCATGAGTTCTTCTGTAGTGGGCTCAGATTTCTTTTTTTTGTTGGTGGTGGGGTAGAGAGCTTGTGGGAAAGGGACAGGAATCTTGTCTTGAGATTTTTGTTGTTCTTTTTCTTCCTGATGGGGAGGTGGGGAGTCAACTTGCACATGTATCTTACCAGGTTCGTGCGAAGGCTCGGGGTCAGTGGTGGTTTTCCCACTCCTCAAAGTAACTGCATGTGCAGTCGGATTATTATTTAGAGGAGGTGGGGGGGCCTGTGATTGCAGAAACCTGGGCGGCTGCTGAGGTGGTGGATTAGGAGGAGGCTGATGTGGATAATGTGGATTTCTGCCCATATAATGGTTTCCTTGGTGATTAGGGTTGGGTATGGGTTGGGACGGAAGATGTCCTACAGGTCTTTGCGTGGGAGTAACCCCAATCTGATTGTTCAGATTTGTGATGTTGCGGGTTACTTCCGTCATTTTTGTTTGCATTTCCTGCAGGGTTCACAGCATCTGGGCATTGATATCTTGTTGGGATGGCCCAAGATGGAAGTTTGGATTCAACCCATACCCATTAAAATGATATGGTTGGGAGGAAACTTGATTATTCCAGGAGTAGTTCAGGTAATTTTTCCAATTGGAAGAATTTTTAAAGGGCTCCTGGATGGCAGAAATATTTTGAGTGGGGTTAAGATCTGGATAGTTGTAGTTCCCCAGTGAATCATGGGCAACCTCAGAATAATCAGCAGGGGTAGTGTTGAGATTGTACAAATTTTCTCTTTGTGGAAAGTTAGGTTGGGTTAGATGTGGGTGTGGAGCTTGAGTTGAAGTGGCTAGTCTTTCCTCAATTTTCTTTTGATTAATATGCATCTGATCGAGTTTTTGAGCAATCAATTGAAGATCATCTTGGGTGACAGGGATAGATTGAGTGCCTATTTCATGAACACCGAACTGCGGGTTTTGAGTTCTGCAAAATGTGTTCATGGAAGCTTGATTAAATGAGTTTTCACTCATTTCTTCGAACAGGTCATAGGCACTTTCTGCATCTTTATTTAAAAAGTTGCCGCCACACGAGGCATCGACAAACTGTCGGATTTGATCTTCTAATCCATGATAGAAGATTTGCACGAGCTGCCATAAAGGAATCTCGTGGTGCAGGCAACTTCTTAAAAGGTCTTGAAATCTTTCCCAAGAATCATGGAAAGTTTCACCAGATTTTTGGTGAAAGGTCGTAATAGATCTTCGTAAGGAATTGGTACGACCTATGGGAAAGAATTTCTTGAGGAAGGCACTCTTGAGTTGAGGCCATGTTGTGATGGGTCGGCCAATGGTCCTGAACCAATAAGCGGCCTTATCTTTGAGAGATAATGGAAAAAGCCGCATCAGCCATATGTCTTCTTGCACATTTCGGGAACGGGTTGTCTGTGCAAGAAGAGTTAGTTCTTCAAGGTGGCTGAAAGGATCTTCCCTAGGAAGGCCATGAAAGTGTTTAATCAGGTTCAGGACGGCAGGCTTGATCTCAAAGTCCCCCTCCGGTATGACCACCCCTGGTCGTTCCTCATAATAAGACGGATCATAGAAATCTTTTAGAGGAACAACAGGCTGCTGACGGGGTGGTGGGTTTGGCCTTGGATTGGCTAGGTTTTGGATGTTCCTAGTCAATGTTTGTTGATTGGAATTTAACTTATTAATCTGATCGGCCATCAATTTTAAAAGATCAGGTAGGGGGTCTTGATGTTGTGTGTGGGGCAACTCAAGATTGGGGAGCTCCAAGTGTGGAAAGTTACTGGTGGTTGGGTTTTGAGTGGAAGGGTTAGAATTAGGGTTAGAGGTGGGGTTAGAGGTAGACGTGGAAGGGTCAATGGACCTATTTTGTTGTGTTTCCATTTTTTTAGGAGAAGACAGAAAAAGTGGTCTTTTTACGTGAGGGGCGAAATCAAATGGTCCTTCCAAGTGCGGATTTTGAGACCGTCGCCCGTGCATAAAATGGAAGAACGGGGAGGGGAGGAGAAGAGGAAGAGATGAGAGAAAGTGTGCAATTCAAACAAACAAAAACTAGACCTAACTTAATTGTGACTCCCTAATAATAACCTAAGACTTGGTCTATATAGGAAATAAGTAGTCAATAGTGAATACCCGTTCTATCAACAAATCTAGCCAAGTTGCTTAAGGGGAGGTTTGGGCCCAAACGTTTCCCAGGGAAAACCCCAGGTGCTTGTACAAACCCGCGCCTGGTCGTTTGACACGGCCCCTCAGCCTGAACACCAGATATAGATGACAGAATTGGTACTAACTAAAGAAAACATAAGACCTAAATAGCAAGCCTAAGTTGATAAAGCCTTAGGGGTCAAGTTGCTACAAATTTTAATTAGGTCTAGGATTCTATAGTGCACACGGAATGTGGAGGGCGTTTATTGGGTTGTTGCCCTGTTATTTGATTTTTTTTTTTTTTTTTGTGTGCAGGAATTGGAGAGTGGCTCCAATGAAAATCAAGTTGTCACACAATTTTTTTATATTTTTGTCTTTTAGGATGTGATTTAATTAAATGAATTTTAGGGTTTTTCTCTTTAAGTTTTCAAACAAGTTTGAAAGTTCACAATCAAAGGAAAGACAAGTTGTATGTGTGATTGTATATTTCCTTTTAATTGAGTCTCTAAAGAGAAAGAAGAAACCCTAAACCAATTATCCCTGAGACAGAAATTTAACTACCAATGAATTATTTTTAGCTTTCAGAATTAAGTAGTGGTCCAAACAAGTCAAACAACACCACTACTTTGAAGAAAATCAAACAAGGATTCCAGAAAAGATTTTTGTAAGATTTTAGGAATTTGTTTGATAATAGTTTTGAATTTCTAATTGTACTAGTGTCAAAGTCCAGAAATAATACCCGTGGGTATTATAGACTTTTCAGTATTACCACCGACCTCAGAAAATTTTTATGATTTTATATGATATGTAAAATTTCACAGGGATTCCAACAAGATAAATTTCACAAAAATTGGATGAGTATAAAAATTCTGAAAATTTGCGGACAGTAGCAAAACAGGAAGATTAGAGGGTGTGACCCCTCTGTAATCCACGAATTTTTAAAAATTAAATACAAATCCAATTCATCTGAAATTTGGAACAAATGTTCCAATCTTAATTGGGAATCACTCTATGAAATTTTATGATTTTAGGAGGCCTGTGGTGTTAGGAATCGATTTTTCAAGTCTGGACAGAAATCTAGACCCGAAAAACAGAACACCAATACTTGCAATGGAATTGTGCTAAAGAAGCATACAAGCAAACAATGATTTTAAAATGCACCACTCCACTTAATTTAAGTGTTTAGGGTCCTGAAAGCCAAGTTTAATATATTTTTGGTAGTTTTAATTAATTATGTGACTAGAAAGAGGAACCAACCTGAATTTTCGCGGGAAGAAAAGGATCTTTAAGCTCTCGCTTCCAGATTCCCACTTTCCCGCTTTAGTTCCTGCACACACAAAAGAAAGAAAGAGAAGGGGATGAGATCCACTTCAAGCAAGAGAAAATGAGTTAATGCAAAGCCGTGCCTCCCCGGCAACGGCGCCAAAAAGTGACAGCGAAAATACGCGGTTTGTTAAAATACGTCGTTGTAACGCGTAAATCCGCTTTCGCTCTTAAATTTATATTCCTAGATAGGGGAGTATCTAGGGTCGTCCAAGGAGGCAATATGGTTGCAAAATTGATTCTCTTGCTTGGAATATATCTCAACTTTCTTTTTGGTAATTTTCAATATACCATTTTTCTTTATTTTTGAACTAAGGCAACATGCGAAATTATGGCGGGAAAAGTGTTTACACTTCCAATTAAGTAAACTACTCTAAAGTGGCAAGTAGAGCCTCTCTCTAAGCTCACTCTAAGCAAGTGAAGGCCTAGAATAATTAGGGAGAGGAAGTGAAGAATGCTGAAAATAAGCAAATAGAAATGCAAACAAAAAAAATTGCAAAGAAGACAACTAGATAATTGATAAAGTGTTTTACAAAAGGCCTAGTAGAGGAAAGCTTGTAGTACTAGAAAATTGCAAATAAGAAAATAAAACACAAATCCTCTAGATAGATGGTGAAGAAGAGGGCTTCTTGCTCCAAGGTTGGTGGCTCCCAAGCTTGAAAAGAATCCTTCAACTCCTTCCTTGCAGTACTCCGCCAAGGTGATGACCTCCAAGGCAAGCCCTAAGGGGGCGTGCCCTAAGTTTCTCTCCAAGGGTGGACGTCCACCCTAAGCTTTTCTCCTTTGCCTGGCCGTCCTCCTTGAAGTGGGAGAGTCCTCCTCCTTGGCGTGGCTCAAGTTGAAGAGAGTGGGGAGAAGAAGGCACCAAAAGGGCTGGTGATGTGCCCCTTTAATCTCCTTCTCTACTCCTTCTTCTTGGCCGTAGGTATAGGTGGTTTAGGTAGAAAATATACTAATGGAGGATGCCCAAAAATGGTGGTAGGTGGTGGCCTTTTATAGAATAGGAGGGGGGCTATGGTGACCTTTGAAATGGATGGCTAGGATGGAAGGAGGGAGGTGGTTAAGGATCCAATGGCCAAGGGTGTTTGGCGCCACCTTAAGGGACACCTAAGGGGTGGTTATGTGTGTTGACACCCCTTGATATTGGCGCCAAAAGGGCTTCTAGAAGAGGGTCTAAGTTGGCGCCAAGAAGGATTCTAGAAGGGGGGTTAGGTGGATGGCTAGGATGGCTTATGTGGGTAGGTGTAGGGTGGATTAAGGGGCTGAAAGTGGCGCCAATATAGAGGTGGTTAGGGGTGGTTTTTGGCGCCAACTTGAAGTGTCTTTTGGTGGAGATAATGGGGTGAAGGGATGGCTAGGAGGTGGTGCCAACTTGAGTAGGGTAGCTAGCTTAGGTAGGCTTGAGTTGGTGGAGCTAGCTAGGGTTGATTTTGGAGGTAATGAATGGCCAAGGAGCTGGTTGTTAGCTAAGCTAAGCTAAGCTAAGATAAGCTAAGCTAGCTTAGCTAAAGGTGGAGTAGAGGAGAAGGTGTTGGAGCTAGGGTTTGGAGGAAGGAGCTGAGGAGAAGAAGTCTGGAGCTGGAGCTGGAGCTGGCTGCTGCTGAAGAGGCTGGCATGGGGCTACTCTAGCTGGCTTAGCTTGCTAGTTCTTTGCTAGCTACTAAGCCAAGCTAAAGTGAGCTAGCTTCTACCAAAATGAGCTGAGGTGAGCTAGGTCTGGTGCTCCCGGGGAGAATCAAGCTGGTTGAGGCAGCTAAGGTAGCTTAGCTCAACTGAGTTGAGCTAAGCTGAGTCCCCGGGAGCTGGACTTGAGCTTCCTGAGCTGAGATGAATTCTTCTTCAGCTAGCTGGAGTTGAGTGGAGCTGAATGTAGCTGGATCTGAGCTGGGGTGAACTCCTGTCAACTCAGCTGAGCTAGCTAGAGCTCCCTGTGAACTAGTGGGAGCTGAGATGAGCTAGACTCAGCTAAGTTGAGCTGGATCTGAGCTGACTTGAGCTAGGGTGAGCTAAGATGAACTCTCTTGAGCTGCCATCCAGCTGAGATTAGCTGAATGGAGCTGGGATGAGCTAACCCTAGTTCAAATAAGCTAGGTTCCAGCTGCGGTGAGCTAGATCAAGCTGAGGTGAGCTGGATCAAGCTGAGGTGAGCTGGATTAGGCTGAGTTCCAGCTAGTCTGGGCTTCTCCTTCACCAATTGCCTTCTTGAGTGCTAGGGTTTTAGGGATCTGTGCATCTGTACATCCCTAACACTCACAAAAACTTATTAAAATGACAATAAAAAATGCAATGCATGCCTACCCTAATTTATGCCTAAATGCAGCCCAAAAACCCGTTTGCAGAGTAAAATCCTAAGAGCTAGGTTAGTTTTAAAGCATAAAAATGATGATAAACTGGCGTTTATCAAGTGCACATCCCGATGAGAGGGCGATGAAGAAGACAGGCCAGGATCAGGTCGAGGCGGATCGGCGGTTTGCTTACCACACCTCATAGTGATCGCATTGGACGATGCGGGTGCAGTGGGATCATACGGCAGAGGAGGGTTCGCAATGGGGACATAAGAGTGAGGTGCTGCAGTGGGATTAGCCTGGAATCCCGAAGGAATGCTCGGAGCTTGCAGAATTTGATGAACTTGCCCCTAAGAAGGTGTTACCTATGGTTGAGGACCACAGGGTATGAAATTTCACAGGTTTAGAATAGGTTGGGTGGGAAGAGTGCCTTGAGATCGAGTCGTCATGCGTAGTTGACTGATCTCAGCATTCTGCTGTGCCAATTGGTGCTGAAGAGAGGTCATGTTCTCTTCATGGCGCTTTGACATTTTCGTCATCATTCACATCAATTTGTCAAGAGGACTTGATGCGTGGTCGGTTTGCGGTACGCAATGGCATGATGCCAGATTCGCCAAAGGATTAAACTGGGCCCTTAGGATGACAAGTGCGGGCGGTCGCATTGGTCCACCCACAGGGTTTTGGCACTGCGGGTTGTTGGACCATGCGAAGTTCGGATGATTTCGCCACCCTGGGTTATAAGTGGCAGAGAACGGGTTGTTCCCTAGGGCGCAAGCGTCTTCTATGCCAGAAGATGCGTCTGCATGTAAATACGCATCCAAGCACATGGAGGCTTGGTCCTCCGTGTCTAAATACTAGCTCGCAGAAGCCAGTTCCACATGACTTGCCGAGTTGCTCGGCGCGACACTCGGTAAGGAAGGTCTTACGGGGTTTCTCGGGATAATCCTAGTGTTGGAAGAATTGGAATTGTGATGAAGTGATGAGGTGGGGGTGTTTGCCATAGACCGGGCAGGGTTGGCCAGAAGCTCGTCCATCTTCTTGTGCACGACGGAGACTTTATCCAATTTCTGTGCGATAAGGTTGAGATCAGTGGATGAATGGAAGGGTCCTGGGTCAACTTCATGGACATTTCAGGGCTAGCTGGTATGATTAAAGGCGACAATGGAGGCATCGTTCATTGAGTTTTCGCTCATATTTTCAAACAATTCGAATGCTCCATTCTCATCTTTATTCATAAAATTCCCTCTGCAGGAAGCGTCTGCAATCTGCGTCAAAGTCTCATTTAGCCAATAGTAGAAAATCTGGGCTATATGACACTTAGGCAGACCGTGGTGCGGACACTTCCTGAGGAGGTCATTATACCTCTCCCGTGCCTCATGAAATTGTTCGCCATTTTGTTGCATAAATGAAGTGATAGCAAGCCGAAGCGCATTGGTTCCCCCGATTGGGAAGAACTTCTTGAGAAACGTTGTTTGCATCTCTTCCCAAGAGTGGATGGTTCTCCCAAGGGTGCGTAACCACTGCAACGCTTTATCCCGCAATGAAAATGGGAACATTTTCTTGAGGACTATTGGTAACCCGATATTTCTTGGTTTAATAGTTTCAACAAATCGGGTTAGGTCCTCCAAGTGGAGAAAAGGATCTTCACTTGCAAGACCATGGAAGTGAAAATTTATTAGGCCAATTATGTTTGGTTTCAATTCAAAGTCATCCCCGCCCATGGGGACCCAAATTTGTCCTATGGTCTCTGTAGCAGCGGGATTCTGATAGGAGCTAAGAGACCTAGGCTCCTCCCACTCGGGAGGGTTCTACATTTCCTCCAATGTTTCCCGAATGGCCTCCATTTGCTGATTATACATTTCCATTTGGGCTTGGAGGTGGGTTATGGGATCTAAGGCTCCACCACCTGGTCGGTTTTGAGGGCAGTTTCCTCCCTCGGGATTTGGGGATGGGCGTGCGGCGACAATTCGGCTTCTTTTCTAATTTTATCAGACAATTCAAATAGTTTAGGGTTTTGTGACCTCCTCCCAAACATGCACTACTGCAGGAAGAATTGGGGAGATAAGATGTGAAAAGAGATGAGAGAAATGACGCCGCAAAGGTACACTTGATGACAAATCAATTCAATCAAATTCCTAACCTTTATAGTGTGCCCCTAGACCTAAAGATCTAAATTACCTACTATCACGAACTACAGAATTAGATGCGAGCACTGCAGAACCATCGGGCCAGATTGAAAGGCCGTTTGCCACAGTCTTAGACACCCAATAGCACGCGGGAACCCTCACCAGCACGTAGGCACTACACGCAGGTAGTTAGACCTCCAATCATTAATAAGGGTCAAGTTACTACCAATTTTATTTAGAGGCTTAGGATCAAGTGCTTTTGGAATGTGAAGGGCGTTGTTTACGGGTAATGCCCAAGTGATTGATTTTTGAAGTGTGTAAAACAAGCATGCAACGGGGAAATTTCCTCGAATTGAAATTTTTAATTTGTGAATGGTTTTTAGAGTTCAGCCTTAAGTAGTATGGATTTTAGGATTTCGCTGAAATACTAATTCAACCAATCTCCAAGTTTTGCAAGATGACAAGTTTTCTTCTAAGCCCAACAAACCCTCCTTCAATGTCAATTGGTTAATGCATGCTACAATGCAATGGACTACCCTAAATGGAGATTTCTATGTGTGGATGCACGAATCAGTTTTAGATTAGTGTGAAAGGGAGCGAAAGCACTTCAATTCAAGTGCTCCCAATCACCAAAAAGATGTCCACACACAAGGCCCAACCAAGAGATAAGCAAAATCAATTTGTTAGGGTTGAAGTATTCGAGATCGAATCTTAGGCAAGTGAAAAGTCATGGTGGGGTTGGAATCAACTCAATTCCAAGTCTCCCCACCAAAAATGTGATCCCGAATTTGCAGATAAGTGAGGCAAAGAGGGGTGCAATCAATCATTTTATGTTTGCCTCAAAGAATACTTCACACCACGAAAATTTCAAGAATCAAGATTCTTGGATTTTCGCTATGCAAAGTAAGGCGGGAAATCCCGGGGCGGTGGGAGTATAGGCAATCAATCAAACAAGTGAATTTTAATCCACTTGCCCCAAGAGATCCCAAGAAGCTTTTCTAGTTTTTTAGTTTTTTTTTTATTAAGGTGACAAGTTAACCTAAGTTGCTAAGAAAAGATGACCTACTTGTTTAGCAATGTGTGCGAAGCTCCAATGCGGTGTCGGCGTCTTCACGCTCTCGTTCCCGCCTTGGATCTACTCACATCTTCGACTTCATCTGCTTGTCTTCTCCTTGCAACAGGTTTACCTGCACACCAAAAACAAAAACACCAATGAAGAGAAGGGTGTGAGAAGAGAAAAATTACAGGAATGGAGTAAAAACTTACTTGAAGGCGCACTTCCCCGGCAACGACGCCAGAAAAGGATGGTGGTCGGGCTCGGATAGGTCTGTTAATATGGTGATTTATTGTTGAAGTGTGTATAGTGGTTAACCTAAATCAGACCAATCATCTCTTTACAAAATTTTTTACCTGGTCTACTTGATTTTATCTTGGTCACTTTTAGGCCTAGGGTCGAACTCAGGGAAGTAGGATTAGAAGTGAAGTTTCTACATCATTCCTACAACGAATCTATTCCATTTCTTTATTGTGTTTTTGGTGTTTTTCTATTTGGATTTTTTTTTTTTGATAATCTTTGTCCTTGAGGCACACCCTCAAAATTAGGTTCTTTGCTTTGAGCCAAATCAGGGTTCCGAAACAAGTCTTTCTATTCGCAAGACGGAATACTTGCAAGTCAAAGATTATCTTTTCTCTTTTATATATTTTTTTATCTTTTACTAGCAGGAAAGCGAAACAGAAATAAAGTAAATATAGTATATATATATAGAGGTATATATTATATATGTATAAAGGGGTGGGGGTGGAGTCGAAGATGGAGTGTAGTACGGTGTCGAGTTGGTCGTCGTCTAGAAAGATGCAACCAACAGGATGAGATACCGTGTGGAGTGTAAGGTGGATGGCGGAAGATGTGTGTGACCACGCTTTTTGTACACGTGTATCGGGGAATATCAACAACTAGTGCAGATATTCCCACGATACCACGTATGGTAAGTAATGTGAAAATATATACATATATGTAAATATATCGATATGTATATATGGTTATAAATATATAGGTATATATGTACTTATATATGTATATATATATATGTATTTGTATTTAAATATAGGTATGTAACTATATGTATAGAAAGATATATGTATATATATATGTATATATAGTTATAGATATATATGTATATATGTATGTATATATGTATTTATATATATATATACATATGTATATAAGTATATGTATATATGTAGATATATATGTATATATATATATATAAGTATATAGATATATGTATATATATATGTATGTATACTAATACTTAGTTAAATAAATACTACTATATATATAGATAGAAGTACACATATATATATATGTATACGTATATATATATATGTATATAACATTATATAAGTGAGAGCGTGTGTGTGCGAGAGTGTGAGTGTGTGCGTATATGTGTTTGCAGAGAGAGAGGGAGAGTGTGCTGTGAGAGAGAGAGAGAGAGAGAGCGGGAGAGAGAGCGCCTGCTGTGTGAAGGAGGCGAGTTTAAGTCGTCTGTGCTCTCAGGGCATCATCTGAGGCTTCAAGCTCGCACGCAGGCGTGTATGTGCGTAGAGAAGCACGCGCACATAGGGGAGTGAGCGAAGAGGAAGGAACGCAGCGCACCGCACTGCGCGAAAGGCTAGAGCGGGCGCACGCAGAGGTACGTGTGCGAAGGGAGCGGGCGCTGGCAGAGGACCGCACGCAAATGCGGGGGTGGGTGCTGGAGCGGACTCGATGCTGGATGCGGGCGCTGGAGCGGACTCGATGCTGGATGCGGGCGCGGGCGCTGACCACTTGCGGCGCGCTGGGTGACTGGATAAGTGAGAAACTTACCGGTCACCCCACTGTAGCCACAATGTTCTGCACAAATGCGTGAACAGTGGCTACAGTGGCCGGGCAAGCCGTGCAACCGGGAGTGGATGGTGATGTGAGTGCGGACGGCTCGGGGCTGGCGCGCGCAAGCTGGCGCGCACGTGGAAGGGTTGCGCCGGCTAGTCGCTTGCGGGTAGAACTCACGGCAGGGCACTCGGAGAGGCTAGGTCGCGGGCAAAGGAGCACGACAGGGTGCGCGGTGGGGCTACGGGTGTTGGCTAGCATGCACGGAGAAGTGGGGCCGGCCATTGCAGGGGAGCGCGGTGGCCGGTTGTGGGTGGACAAGCGAGTGCAGTGCGAAGAAGCGGGAGGAGAGGGCACATGCAGGTGCACGCTGGAGGTGAGGGCGGCCTACAGCCGTGCTCTAGAGGACCGTGCGGCTGCTGCCGCCGTGCTGCTGCTGCTGCATGCGGAGCTTTGAGCTTCAAAGCTTGAAGCTCCTACTCCAATGGCTGAAGTGGCTTGGACGTGAGACAGGGAAAAGAAGGCGACCACGCCCACCGGCTCTTTGATGAGCTGGGCGGTGGTGGTCGCACGGTGGTGGGTGTGCACCATAGTGATGACTCCTGCCTGCAGAGTGGCTCCTCTGTGGAGGAGGTCCTGTGTATGGAGGGAGAGGGGAGGGGACGATGGCCTGGAGAAGAAGCTACGTTGGGTTTTTTTGTGGAGGACCAGGCTCCCTTTGCAAGGAGGAGCCGAGTTCTTTTTATAGAGGGAGAAAGCTTGCACAGCCATGCCCTGGCTGTGCATGGCTCATGCGTGGCTTGGCAGGGAGAGGCTGCGCAGAGCATGGCTGAGTCAGGACAAGGTGCGAAGAAGAAGAACCATTCCTAGCAGCCGCGGAAAGAATTCCAAGTCAAATAAAATTAAAAATAAAAAGATGGTGAATTTTGCAAAGCAGCACTTGAGGAAAAATGTAATTGCGAGGCCATTTTATTCACTCTCCTCCCCTCTCAATTAAATGCATGCATGCTTGTATTTTTACAAATGCAACTATGGAAACCTAATATGCATAGCTAATGCTAGGAAATAGCACAAGACGACACAATTGCAGGTGTATTTTTGCGGTGCAATCAAAGCTCTAGAATGATAAAATGTGGATCACTGATTGTTTTAAGAATGTTTATTTCAAGATTTAACCACTGGAGCTGAAGATTGACTTCATCTTCCCCAACTCTGGTGGAGTTGGAGAAGTCTGTTTAAAGAGATTTAGGAAGCATTTAATGAACTCAGATGCTTCAGTGCAACGCACAGAAGCTGTTTAAACCCTTAGAATACTATAACAACCTTCCATTGGCTCTGTCAAACAAAGTCATTTTGAATCTCAAGCAATGAGCCTGAAACTTTACAAATTAGGGTCAGAACACCCACCCGAAGATCTGAATAAGTTTCTGATGTTGAGAAGACTCTAATTGAGGCTTTGATTTCTTGGGAGAAGGCTTTTAACAGAAAGTCAACTTTTATGCCTTCACAGTCAAACTAAGTTTGATAATGGAGTTCTGAGATCGAATTGAGGTATTGAGGAGTGTAAACTACTTCTGAGAATTTGTTGAATGGTCTGAGAGAGAATAAAGCATGCTCAGGTGATTTATTTAGTGAGAATTTGAATCCTATCAATTTGGGTTACTTTCAAACCCAAACCAACAGTAGTGACATTTTGTTGAAATTTAAACATGAATCCTACCCAGATGAGTTCATTATAACCCTTACAATTAGTTTAAATTGATTAGATGCATTCTTAAGTGTCTGTTGCACATAATGAAGTCTAAAGATCTAAACTCTGAAGCTTTCAGAGAAGTGAAGAGCTTCTCTGCTGGTCTAGAAGGTCATGAGAGCTTAAAGACTACTCTAACAGATGTAGAATCACTTGTATAACTTGTACAGACCTTAAAATAAAAGAGAAAAGTCCATCTGAGGACTCTGTAGATATAATTTCACTTTCCAGGCTAGTAATAACCTGTAGGAACCCCTGATTTCATCTTTCAAATTGAAGAGGAAAACATCTTCAAAACCTTAAAATTGACCCTGCAATTGTATAGATCAACCTTATAGCTTTCTAACAAACTTTCAATCACTCAATTTGGAGCTTCGAGTAGAAAGTTATGATCATTTGAAGTTGGGTCTAGAATGGGTTAGATAGTCCCACATCGTCGAATTCTAAGCGCGCGCATGGTAATAAAAGCAATTTGTTGTATGCCCTTTTCAGTCGTTAGCGCTCGGTGCACCGGTTACCGATCTGATTAGAGCATGTGCATGTGCAGGCTTGTGTGCCTGCAGGTGTGTACCCTCAGGGGCGTGAGCGAATGTGCCCTGGGAGGGCGAGAGGCCTGGGAGGCTGGGTTGAGTCTAATTGGCTCGAGACTATGAACCAAAATGAAATGAACTAAACTCGAACCTAATCGAGATTAGGCGAGGACCAAGTAGGGTCTGGTCCCATCCTGTTCTCAAGGTGCTGTGTATCATCGAAAGGACCTCCCTGCAAATAAATAAATTTTGGTTAAAAAAGTAAAAAGACCCAGTTCAGCTGAAGGACTTAAGGAAAAGAAGAGCAGATGGTTAAAATGCTAAACTTAAGGAAATGAAGAGCTGATGGTTAAAATGCTAAGTGTTGAGCAAAGGCTAAGGAAGAAAGGGGCACAGGCACTAAGGAAAAGAGATTAAGGAACAAAAGGAGAAGACTAAGGGAAGAAAAGAAGGAAGAGGAGAAGGCAGGAACAGAACAGAAGAAATGTAAGAAAGGAGCTCGAGAGAGAGAAGACAATAAAAGAAAGAAAGAAGAAGAGAGAGGCTGAAGAAATAAATGAAGAAAATCTTTTCTTGCATCATTTTAATACTTTTTGAATTTGTTTTAATTGTAAAAAGGCATGTTTTAATAGAACAACTTCTATTTGCCTTATTTCTTTGGAATAAAATTGAAATAGAAAATTAACATGTTTACTTGTTAATAAAGTAGATCATTTAAGTAAATATGTTTTTCATATGGAATTTTGTATATTCTTTATAGTTTAAATATTTTGACAAAATTCATGTTTTAAAAATCAAACTAGTTATACCTCCTAAACTTATAGAGAAATAAAAGAAAATTATTATACCTCCCAGTGAACGACCTGGGCTCAACTAGTAAAAATTTCTAAAGTGTTAGGTTAATTCGACCCTATACTACACAACCGACACAATTTCAAGTTAACCTAAGTGACTTCTTCTACTCTTAATTAAGTGAAATTAACTTAATTACTGAGTTGAGTAAGCTGCATGATCATCGACCAACCCATCATTCGCATGCTACGCACCTCCCAATGCCTTGCTGATACTCCCACAAGCTCTGGCTCATCCACCCACACGAAACCCCTCTCCTATTTCATCCTCTTGACCACCCAAACTCCCCGTCGATCAACCCATCATCCACACGCCGTCCACGACTTTGTTCGGCCACCACGCACCTCCATATGTCACACAACCACCACCACTACATTTGGCAACATCGGGCGAACCTCCTGAGCAAGTTTAATGTGGCCGTGAGGCCATTTGTATGCTTTTCAGGTCTCTTCATTGCTTTACCGTCACCACCATTATCGCCACCACGTTCTTCAAGCTCCAAGCAACAAATGCCCCAGGCTCCACCTCCAAGTTTCGTGGAGTAGTCCCAAGACCCTTCCCAGGTCCTCAATTGAGGGCACCAACTTCAGTGGCTACGGCAATTGAAGGAAGACCTCACCACAATAGATTGTGAGAAGCAGGATCTGGGATTAGTCCCACATCGTAAGGAGACAAGTGCTTGCACGTGAATAAGTTGACTTTCTGTTCTCGGCTATTTGCCTCAAACACTTGGGGGTGAGGTCCCCTTCACCCGTACACTGACCCAACCCGCCTACTCACTCCTCAGCTGCGACACTCACACATGCAGCCCTAGACTCAGTTACGCAAACTCAAATACCCGTTTAAGGTCCAAATTTCTGAGAGATGAAGGAAAGAAAGGAAAGAGAGAAAGTAGGGGATGGGAGGGTTTTGCTCTTGAAGGTTTTGAGCGACACTTAGTCGCTGAGAAGGTCAGTTTCTCTTATACATGAGAAGGTACTGACAAAAGGCAGAAGGAGAAGCTAAGAAGAGAAGAAGAGGAATATGCTAAAGAAGAAGATCAGAAGAGAAGCACTGTAGCAGGCAACATTTAAGTCATTTTACTTGATATCCAGATGTCTGATTACTGTTCATTTATTTGACATTAATGAGTATTCGTATATATATGTATCTAAGCTAATAATTCATGACCTAAATCGCCATTATTTTGTCTTAGACATCTTTTTGCTTCATTGAACTCTTGAAACACTTATATTATTCATTGAACATCTAATGTGACAATTAGCATTCATTGAATATCATTATTCTTGGCTTATTTCTGTGCTCATTTATATTTTAATTGAGATAGCACGTGAATTCCTATTTGCTCCCTATGCTCGACCTCGAGCTTTATTTAGATATTCGAGTTATAAATTTTATTTGTTGAGAGTTCTATTTAGGAGATTTTACTACAACTAGACACATTTAAACTCCTATCTATAATCTGTTCAACATTTTGGCACCATTGCCGAGGAGCAACACGCAATTCACCACTATTCTTTGTTGTATTTGATTATATTTAAACACTAACTTGACCTGTTTGATTTCTTGTGATTTTGGGAGGTACATCACGCAAAGATCTTCCGTGCAACATAGCCACTCCTAGGGTAGGTAATTTCTCTTCTTCCGTAATCGACCTTCTAATCTGGGGAAGATAAAAAGAAAATAATCAATTAGGAACTACCTACCTTACTTTCTTAGTAAATCATCATTTAAAAGGCAATT
This sequence comes from Thalassia testudinum, assembly GCA_037157565.1. Lineage (NCBI taxonomy): Eukaryota > Viridiplantae > Streptophyta > Magnoliopsida > Alismatales > Hydrocharitaceae > Thalassia > Thalassia testudinum. The sequence goes on along the minus strand of JAZHRO010000056.1, from coordinate 83,588,392 downwards.
TTTTCCTAATTTACGAAAAAATTTTATATCTGATTGGAGCATGAGACGATTTTAGAAATCTCGACCTTGATTTCCTGTACCTACTAGAGATTACGCTTAATTTCTAATCTTCTTGGACTATGCACTTCTTGTTTGAAGTCCAGAAGAACAACTAGAGATTTAATTGGACTTGAAATAGAGCCAATTAGGGTTTGCAACATTAGGTTTTGAAGTGCTAGTTCACATTTTCCTGCATTAAAGAGAATTAACCCTCCCGCATTTGTGTGCTACCCAAGCCCCTGTTTGAAAAGATCTAATCAAGAACAAACCTAAAATCATGCTCTAAGATTGACTTGAACACTAAAACTCTTGGACTAAATAACCTGAGAGTCATTCAGGGTGATTTATAGGTCTTGACCTTGATTCCATCCTGCAATCTTTAGGGTAGGTCAGGTGAAGTTGGCCTACATTGTGGGCCAACCAACCTCCAAATTACGTCACAAGTCAAATCAACTTCTAATCAAGTGAAATTCAAGGCACTAATTAGGCTAAAATTGGTAGACTTAAGGTCTCAAGTGCTTACATTCTAGTCTACTTGGAACTGCAATGACAAGGAAGGTCGGGTAGAGGAAACCCTGTAACTCGTGGGGACGCTTTACCGTGTAGTGGTCTTTACAGGGCTCTCCCTTCCTGGCTACCCAGGTATTTCTTAGGTGTGCGGATTTCTGATTCAGAGGTATCATCTGCCTTGAAATAGCCTTAGTCATCCAAAAATCTTTGGGTGCCTTGATTGGGTCCAAATAACATCCAATCGCTCATCTTTTCTCTTGAACACACACACAGGAAGGTCCTTAGGTTTTTTTAAACTAAGAGGCCTCATTAGATCTTCTTGGGAATTTCTTCCATATATAATAAGTTCCAATCTAAACCTGAGTTTGATTCTAAATCTTGATTCCATCTCCTGATTTGAAAATGCAACCTGGCATTTTAGGAAAACTATTTAGGAAATCGAGGTAGACACATACATTTGAGTTAAAATGCCTATTTATGTATGTTCCTAGGCTTAGATTTGCATTCCATATTATAAATATTATATAGCCTGCATCATTCTGCATTTACAGTAGTTGTGCATATTTTAGGTTAATTGCATCCTTTTAGTGGTCAGGAGAGAAGGTGAATTATTTCAGAGCCTCGGATTGACAATTCGACCATACAGATCTGATCAAGATGACGATCGGAGTCCAACGCCTACAAAATCACCTCGATTGGAGTACCATAGCACCATATGCAATCTAAGGAAGATCAATGGCCAACGGACTAGGTCACATAATTCGGAGCTTTAGATGAAAAATCCGACTGCATGGATGGATTCGGGTCGATGATCGTAGCCTAATGGCCCAAAAATTGACTTAATCCGACCTCGTAGCTGCCCCTACAATGAAAAGAAGATGGACGGCCTAGATTGCGGCACATGGCGCAACCCAGGCTGCCCATGCACATGCACGCACCACCACACGTGCACAGTTGCACAGGCGCGCACGCAGCGGCAGCGCACATATCTGCATAGTGCATGGAGGCACGTGACATGGCGCATGAAGTACACGCCAGTGCAGCGGTAGCGTGGGCTGTCTTCAGCAAAGTTTGCGGCGAATCTTCAACGATGTTTATGACCGTCAGTAAATGTCCTATATACAAATTTGATTCTTTCCTCCACTATAAAAGGACCCCTACCCCTCCCATTTTTCTTCATCTCTTCCTTTCTTCCTCTCACCAACTCCAAGGCTCTAGAGAGAGCTTGTCCCAAGCCCAGGATGCTCCTTTAGAGTAGAAAATCAAATAGTTTTCCCTCCCCTCATCCCCATTCATGGAGCATCCCATGGCCATCCTCTCACCACCCTTCGGGAAGAAGATCCTCGCCGAGACGCTGTCCTGCCCCGCCCTCCATCCTCCGGCTCTATCCTCGATCGTCCCGCTCCTCACCACCTTCTTCCAGGTGACAACATCAGAGCAAGTGTCCTCCGAGCGACCGTTGAGGGGGATTTCTCTCACTTCTCTCTATCTTTTTACGCTTTCGTAGTGTAGATTTCCTACTTTTGTAGTGTAACAAGCATTCATTTATAAATAGTTGATTGTTCTCTCTCTCTCTTTCTCCCTCTCTCTCTTATATTGTTGCAAGTACATTAGTTAGAATTCACCGACCTGATCTCATGCTTGCTAAAAACTAAAAAAATTAGCAAAGATAAAAATGACCAAAAGAAATAAAAGAGAAACACAGATTTTCAAAACCAAACGTTCGCCTCCCCGTGTTTGACCCAGGACTCACTTTTCGAGTTTCGGTTATAAATTTTATCTGATCAACGGATTTTCTCGCAAATCGAATTGCGACGACGAGTTTTCCAAACCTGAACCTTTCCGCATCTGAATTCACTGCGATCATTTTGGCACCGTTGTCGGGGATGCAATGCTCTTTGGTTTTTCTCATGTTTTTCTGCCGTAACTTTTTAGCTCACTTTGCTCCTTTCTTTCCATGATTACAGGTACCCTTCCAAGGTAAGCCAAAGTGGATAGATCAGAGTAAAGTGTGATTAAAGAGTTTTGTAAGTTTATCCCCACCACCCCCACCCTAGTTTTCATTCCATAACCAAATAACTTAAACCCAAATCAACGTAGGTGCTTGCAAAAACCCAAGGGTAGATTTTAGTTGTTTGATTGTCACTCCACTCACCTCACCCACCTGCATATATAAAAAAGTAAAAGAAATATATTATTCTCTTGTGGGATTTAACTGAAAGGTACACACTTAACACTCACAAATTCTTATCCTAAGGTGCACAATCACCTTGATTCTACCACTGAACCAGGATTTGACCTATGGACCCGGTACACTTCAACTCAATACACATAAGTGAGTAGAAATTTGAATAGGTTAAGCATTCTTGTGTGCCTTAACTAAGTGGTGCAACAGGCCAATCGATTAAGCTATTTGGGCCTCACCACTAAATTTAAAACTGATCCATCAAGTAGCTTGCCTCTTAGGGTTGATTTTTAGGGTTGAACTAGGCACTCCACATTTTTTTTTTGATTTCTAAAGGAATATATCATCACCAGTGCTTGTAAAACTTGGAGTGTTCTACTGAATCCTTAGTAAACCAACCTAAGGATTAAACCCTAAAAGCTACTAAATAAGGCTAAACCCTAAAAGACACATCATCAAATAACCTTGTTTCCAAAGCCTAGTTGTGCATGCAATCAATCATTAAGGGCACAACCCATCTAAAGGGCCCATCACATTCCAAGAGCACAATCATCCCAAGCTTAACTAAAATTGAGTAGAAGTAAACCTTAAGGATTGATTTGCTCTTCGGGGCTCAAACTGAGATTGTTTTCAATTAATCTGCTTCTGCTGGTCCATCTGATGTCCAACTAAGGGAGTAGCATCAAACGACCGCAGCTGGGGGGTACACTAGGAACCAGAGGCGCATGCCAAAGGAAGAACCTTCTCCCCAGTCCCTCTTCTAACTGGTTGGATTGACTGGATAAAAGTAGACTAAATCGTTTATAATCTCAAGACAAGTCCTGGGAGTCTGTCAGTCTTTAGGCTACCCACATAAGGATAGGTTTGGTTGATTGTACTGTAGGGAACCATTCTCTCTTTTGTTTTCCCTCCTACTCCACAATGTGTCCTTCCACATCTTTCACACATTTCCAATCCTATCCTCCTACCAGCACTTATCCCCAAGATGATTACTATTCCAACTTGACTTGTAATTAACCATCCACTAGCCAGGATGACTTTGATTGGGGATATGAATACGGACCTCAATGTCCAGGGCCTAACCCTGGACAACAAGACTATGATTACTATCCTTCCCAGAGCTACAATGATTATAGATCTTCATCCTTTGATCACCAAACCAACCCGATCTACAGTCAAGAAGGATATAATGACTATAACACCTACCCTCCCCAGTATTCCACTAAATATAGGTCGCCACCATCCTTTAAACAACCTGAAATGAACTACTATTAGAGAAGGAACCGAGAACCTCAATATCTTGACTCCCCTAGATTTAACCCAAACCCACCCAAACCTGAATCGAACTAGTCGGTTCAGGTGAACCAGATCTATGATAGGGTGTTGGCTAATTTGAGGAACACTATACATTCTTTAGAAGTTCAGCCAACATCATGCACTGAAGCATTGGAGCCTATGATCAAAATGATTGATGAACTTAATAGTTCTCTATTGGATTTGTTCCACAGTGTTAGGGATAGGGACCTGGGTGAGTTTCTTCTTGGGAAGTTGTCAAGGTTGACGATGAAATTTGTGGTTTCCTTAGTCAAATCTTAGGATGATTCTCAAGATGAACCCCCTTCAGGAGAACCAATGTTTGAACCCGCTCAGGCACCTGTTGGAGGGGATACATTTTTTGAGACTGGGGATGACTAGGTTGGGCTAGAGCAACCCATTGAGGATGAATCGATTGATTCACCTGAGATCCCCAAGCCAGGGAGCGACGAAAAATATCTCTTTGAACTAGGAAATGACAATCGATTTTGAGACATATATAAATGAGGATCATGAATTCTTTGACTCTGAGGGTGAAGAATCTCTTAGTGAAGTCTCACTAGAGCGTAAAGAAGATGATTTTAGTGAGACAAATGGGCTTGAGGAATCTGACAAACCATTTGATAGCCCCTTCAATGAAGATTTGGATTCGGTTGGGGCTAACTTGGAGGATTTGAATCCTCATTTACTAAAGGATTCAATCAATATCCCCATTCCTCAACCACACCCGAAGGGATTGATTATGAATTGGAAATCGTTGTACCCAAGTCAATTCTCAGTTAGCCATGATTTCTAGACTTGGGTAAATCTTATGGGGTGAACGATATGCTTGAGGACCCAGAGCCTGAGAATTTGATGTTGGATGATAGAAATGTTGAATTAAAAATTTGGGAGGTTAATTCTGAGGGAAAAATAAGTTTGGATCTAAGGGTTCCTATTAACCTAAAACCACCAAGTTTTTACCAGGACCCTTAGATATCTTTCATGTGCAACCCAAGCTCGAAATAGCTGATTATTCTTCTAAGCTGAACTATAAGTGGACACCCGATTTTAATGAATCAGATCAACCCATTGTCCGACACTTTGGTCTTGGGTTACACACCACAAAACCATAGGCCTGGCCCCACAAACACAATAATCTTAGGTTCTGAGTGATTTTCATCCAGAACCTTAGAACCACTCGACCCTGGGGCATGGGTCTACACCATAAGTTGGTCTACATCTGTGGACATATTCTGTTGGCAAGTTTAAGGATCAATATTCTTATTTTGATTCTAGCCCGCACTTGTGAATTCTCAATTTCTCCTTTGTATGTATATTATGCCGACCTAAAGGTATTAAACTTAGCATGTGCGTATACTCCTCTCTGCAGAGCTAACCGGGTTGTCATGAAATTCAGGTGATATTCTATTTACTCCACCCTTTTCATGTCTTTATTTTTACAATGAGGATATTGCATCATTTAGGCATGGGGGGTGGATACTTTATCCTGAAATCATTTTGTTAACTCCGTAGAATTTCTTTTAGTCTCTTCTTTTTCAAAAAAAAGGAAAATTCAAAAAGATAAAAAAACTAAAGAAAATATAATTAGGAGAAGAGAACTTAGGCTTTTGGCATTATTAACTTTAGGAAATGATACGAGAGGACTTAAACACTTAGACTCTTCAAGTCTTCAGGCTTAATTAGCCCGGGTGTCCACTTTAATGTGGACTTAGTCTCAAGTCCTCACAAAGTCAATCTTATTTTAATTCGGTAAATAAATTAGGCTGATAAGTATATGACTTATCAACCCACCCTCTGATTTGAGGGGACTTTAAGCTTAAGCATCTACACACATTTTGCACTGATTGACTTTCCGACGATTTCTTCAGAAATAAGGTACCTAATGAACTATCTACGGTGGTATGGCTGGCAGGTTGTCAGTGGTAACAGCTTATCGGCCGATTGTCCACAGCCCAGCCACAAGACCATTTTCGTCGTACTGCCTTTAGGTAAATCTTAGATCAGGGAAGCCACCTATTTTAAAAAAAAAGAAAAAGAAGAAAAAAAAAGAAGAAAAAAAATAGAAAAAGGTGAAAAAAACAAATAAAACCACACTTCACCGCACGGGTATGGCTGGTAAGTTGCCGTGGGTAATAGCCCATTAGCCGGTTGTCCAGAGCCTAGCTCACAAAAATGCATAATAATTCCCAAAACACTGAGGGAAGAAGCAGGGAAGTAGAATAAACTAGGGAGATATACAATGAGTTTGCCCTTGTGTTGACCACATAGATAAAAGTAGGGAGAAAGCTAACATTCGAAAAGATAAACCTCTAGGCAAGGTCACCAAGGGTTGTAGAAACCTGAAGTCCTTTTTAACGGCCGCCTAGTGAGTGTTTCACTCTTTTCACTAGATGCTTAGCACTTAGAGTCCTTTTCGAGTCCTCGGCGGGTCAGGTAGTCGTAAAAAGTTATCCCGAAACTCTCAAACCCCAAAAGAACAAAAGAAAAAAAATTAGAAAAGAAGAAAAACAAGAAAAAAAATTTTGTATCTTCTCTTCTCAAATAAGGCAAGGGCTTGGACAGCCAGCATTCTGGCAAACGCCCGAGCACTGTCGAGTCTTCGTAACTAGGTCTTGGGTTGAAAGTTCCTAAAACAAACAACAAATTATTCCTAAGAGATTGAATCCTAATTCTATTTTTATAAGTAGCATTCAGGCTAATTTTGCTAGGGACTAGCAGAAAGTAAGCATGGGGGTATGATAAACTCATATGAATTCATGATAAAATGCTTATTTATGATAGTTCCTATGCTTAGCATTGCATATCATGTTATAAATACCGCATAACATCCATTGCATGGCATTTAGGATAGTTGTATGTTTTTTATATTAATTTCTTCATTTTATAAGGCCAGTAGGGCAATGCGACATCCTTACAGGCTTCGGATGAAAAATCGACCGTACAGATGGATCTGAAGCAACGATCGCAGTTCGGAAATACGGAAATCAACTCGATCCAAGCACTGTGGTACCCTCTGCAATAGAAAGAAGAATGGACAGCCCAGATGGTGCCACGTGGTGCCATCTTGGTAGCCCAACACCAGTTAGCAGTCCCAGCACTGCCTCCTCAACATCACTGATCTCGCAGCACAGCCGTTGGATCAAGATCCAATGACTAGGGATTCATCTCGACCACGTGCATTAAGACATCCGTGAGATGATCTGGATGCCTTGGCGTGTTGGTTGGAGAGAGGCACTCCCAAGAGAGGGGCATGGGTTCGAATCCCTATAGCCCCCCCATTCTCAATCCAGTCGGCGTGTAGGCCAACAGGACTTCTGCGCACATGAGGCGGGCGCATGCTCGGTTGTGGCCAGCCTTCAGCGACAGCCTGGCAAACATACAACGATGCTTACAGTCATCGCTAATTGTGCGCATGCCAGCAAGGCCAGCTGTGAGCCTGAGCGGGTGTGAACTACCTACTGCGACACTTACAACGACGACTTGGAGGTAACTAATGGTCCCATGCCTATTCTAGCCTCTTTCAATCCACTATAAAAGGACCAACACCCACTCCCTTCCAAGCCATCTCTACTACTCTACTCCCACCTACTCCCAAGCTCTAGTAAGCCTACCAATGCTCCGCTAGAGTTTGCTCTCAAGCTCCCAACGTGCCAATTAGTGTAACAAGACTCTGCCCCACCAAATACTCCTCCAACTTCTCATCCCTCCCACCTCCATTCCGGTAGCAGATCATCTCCGCCTTCTTACCTCCATTCCAAAGCTGTGCTAAAGCTTTCCTCTACCCAACGTCCTCCCGCATCTCACCTCCATTGTCTAGCTTCCCAACTCCTTCGTCTAAGCTTCCGCCAGGCGCCGTCGTCTCACCGAACAGTCGCTTTGGGAGATTTCTTCTCACCTCCCCCTCCTTTTATGTCTTCTAGATTATTGTAATTGACATTCATGCAATATATCACATTCGATTATTTCTCTCTCTTGTGATTGCTTGTCATCTTATTTCAAAAACAAGAAAATAACAAAACCACAAAACACCAAAAAGAAACAAATTGAAGCACAATTTTCATACAAAGTAAACATCGCCTCCCTGTGTTCGACCCAGGACTCCTTGGGAGCTTTGGTATAAATTATGTTTCATTATGAGTTTTGCAACTACGATGGTAAGTTACTCGTAATACACTGGGTTTGCCCTTGTGTTGACCCAATAAATAAAAGTGGTTAGAAAGCTACCAATCGGAAGGATAAACCTTTAGGCAAGGTCACTTAGGGTCATAGAAGCCCGAAGTCCATTACAATGGCTGCCTAGCGAGTCTTTCACTATTTTCACAAGATACTTAGAACTTAGAGTCCTTTTCAAGTCTTTGGCAGGTTGGGTAGCCGTAAAAAGTTATCCCGACACTCTCAAATGCCAAAAGTACAAAAAAAATTAGAAGAGAAGAAAAATAAGAAAATGTATCTTCCCTTTTCAAATAAGGAGAGGACCTGGGAGGTCTGCATTCTGGCAGGCACCTGGGTACTGTTGAGTTTTCGTTGTTTAGGACCTTAGTTGAAATTTTCTATTGTCAATAAACGACTTAGGCCTAAGTGATCAAATCCTAAATCTATTTTTATAAATAGCATGTAGTTTAATTTTCCTAGGAACTAGCAAAAGATAGGCATGGGGGTATGATGTAGACACATCCATTTAGGTTAAAATGCCTATTTATGTATGTTCCTAGGCTTAGATTTGCTGTCCATATTATAAATATTGCATAACATGCATCGTTCTGCATTTAGAGTAGTTGTGTATATTTTAGGTTAATTGCATCCTTTTTATGGTTAGGAGAGAAGGTCATTTATTTCGGAGCCTCGGATTGACGATCAGATTGTACGGATCTGATCAAGACGACAATCGAAGTCCAACGCCTATGAAATTGTCTCGATTGGAGTCCTGCAGCACCATATGCAATTCGAGGAAGATCAATGGCCAAGGGACTAGGTGACATAATTCAAAGCTTCAAATGAAAAATCCAACCGCACGGATGGATTCGGGTCGACGATTGCAGCCCAATGGCACAAAAATTGACTCAATTCGACCTCTGTAGCAACCCCTACAACGAAAAGAAGATGGATGACCCAGATCGTGCCATGTGGCACAACCTAGGCCACCCATGCACACGTCATCGCACGCACACAGTAGTGCAGGCACGCTCGCATGTGCAGCAGTAGTGCACGCAAATGCGTAGTGCACGAAGGCATGCGACACAGCGCGGAGCGCGCGCCAGCGTAGCGGCAACGTCGACGTGTGGGCTGTCTTTAGCGACGTTTGTGGTGGATCTTTAGCGATGTTTATGACTTTCACTAAATGTCCTGTATACGAATTTGAATCTTTCCTCCACTATAAAGGGACCCTTAACCCTCCCATTTTTCTTCATCTCTTCCTTTCTTCCTCTCACCACCTCCAAGGCTCTAGCAAGAGCTTGTCCCAAGCTCGGGATGCTCCTCTAGAGTAGAAAATCAAATAATTTTCCCTCCCCACATCCCCATTCGTGGAGCATCCTGTGGCCATCCTCTCACAGCCCTTCGGGAAGAAGATCCTCGCCGCGACACCATCCTACCCCACCCTCCATCCTTCAGCTCCATCCCCATTTGTCCCTTTCCTCACCACCTTCCTCCACTCCACATCAGAGCGAGTTGTCCTTCGAGAGACCATCGAGGGGGATCTCTTTCACCTCTCTCTATCTTTTTCACTTTCGTAGTGTAGATTTCCCACCTTTGTAGTGTAACAAACATTCGTTTATAAATAGATGATTGTTTCTCTCGCTCCCTTTCTCCTTGTCTCTCTTATATTGTTGTAAATAGATTAGTTAGAATTCATCGACTTGATCTCTTGCTTAGTAAAAGCTAAAAAAATTAGAAAAGATTAAAAATGACAAAAAGAAATAAAAGAGAAATGCAGATTTTCAAAACCAAAGTTTACCTCCCCGTGTTCAACCCGGGACTCACTTTTCGAGTTTTGGTTATAAATTTTATTTGATAGACACGTTTTGCGAGCTACGACGATGGGTCCTCCAAACCCAAATTTTAATTTACGAAATGCACCCACATCAAAAACCTGTATCTCAATTGATCATTAAAGACAAAATGATTGATGATGCTTATAGACACCATGAGGAATATTGTAAAAGGGATATTCAAGATAAATTTAAGAAAATAATGGACCACATCACTAACCGTGTGGAGATAATATGGATACGAATGAACCACGACTCAACCCGAGATGATCTCTTAGCAGAACACATTGAATTGGTGAAATTACACAACAATGATTATCTGTAATGTTGGTCAAATCCTTCATTTCTGGAAGGCCTCCAGAAATTTTTGGAAATACAGGGAGAATTGCTAAACAAGTTATATAGAACCATTGATGAGAAATACCCATCAGAAGTTAATAAAATTTCTTTGAGTGATTCTAGTGATCAACATAATTTCCCAAATCCCAGGTTCAAGAATCAAGGTTGTTGTGGACCCCAACACAAATGAATTCAAATTCAAACTTCATAGCAATTGACATACTTGATCTTGAGATTTGTTGGGAGGATCTAGGTGTTCATGATTCGGAACTAGCCCTAGGAAACCAGGAAGCTGGTCCATCAAGCTTAAATTTCCATGACACCTGTGATAATGAGCTTAAAATAGAACTTATCAAGAATGTAAATCCCGAGCCTTATCCTGTTACGGTGATTCTTAAAAATGATTCTGACATCCTTGTAGAGCCTAGCCTAGATCTTAGTAACCTAATGCCTACCTTTAACTGAGAATCTAAATCTGAGCTTATTTGGGATAATTATGCGGCCCCATGTGATGAAATACAGATTTCAAATTTGAAATATGATTCAGCGCCTGTATTTGATAAATACACCTCTCCAACATCCTCAGAGACACTAATTGATTTTTCGAAAGTCATGCCAATTTATGATATAGAAATCGAGGAGTTGGAAGAGTTGGGAATCGAGTGGGCCTACCCTTAGAGCCAAGAACCCGAGCCTATGCCTAATCAGGATGCCTTTTTAAGCTCGAAACCTGAAAATAGGTTAGATCCAAGTCAGGTTGCTGATTCTACGCATCTTGATTCTCTTTGTGGTGGAACTCCTGATCCAGAATCAGATTCAGAAACTTATTCCCATAATTTCTCTAATGATTTCGACTCCTACTCTGATTTTAGAGAACCTTTGTTTCCTAGTAATTATGAACCAATCTATGACCTCAACATCCATAACCCATTCTTCGACTCAGACTCTAAGGTCCCTAATCCTGAGATCACTAATTCAAAATCAAGTTCCATTGAGTTGGAATCATTCCTTTTTGATCTTCAGCTATCGGAAACAGCAAGTGTCGAGAGTGTCTGCAATCCAAAGTTCGAATCTTTCCTTTTCTCATATTTTCATGATCCTATAAGCACTCTTTAGGAATTTACCTTTGATTTTGATGGGTATTATGAGGACTCTCTAGATGAACCTACTTTTGAATCCTTTCTTGAGGAGCCCACAACTCACATAGTTTTCATTGAAGCTACCTCTTCTGATCCACATACAGAACCTTCTCGAATCCGATCCCAACCTCGACCTCCAACCAGAACCAACTCCTACTCTCATTCACTTCTCTATGATATGGTTCATATGATTCTCCTCCATGTTAAATTGGGTTTCGGACATCGATCAGAATGCAAATCACATCCCATCCTTCTCTGATCACTCCTGCAGGGATCTCACATCCTCCATAAATCCATTTTCTTTTGAGGATCCCCACTCTGACTAGGCTGAATCGACTCAGCCAAACCCTAAATTCACATTGCCATATCTTTTTGGGCTTCGGAATATCTAGTGGTCACCTTATCTCTTGATCCACATCCAACCAACCAGATTGATTGGGTGTGGGTTGCATCATCAGCCTGTTGATCTGAACAAGCACCTGGTTGGACCAACCAGGCTATTGATCAAGGCGCTTGTTCTACAAAATTCATCTGATTTGACCACTCCGTCTCCATGACCACCTTCTACTCGGTTGCAAGCATTGAATTTAGCACTTCACAAGAGGCAACCCATCATTCCAAAAGCCCGAGACCTTTCTAATCATCCATTTGAGCTTCACACCTGCTGCACTTAGAGTTCAATTTTAGAACAGCTGACTCCACCTTTGGTACATGTACTAGATCTTGAAATCATCTGCAATAGTCATCCTAACCCGTTAACCCACCCTTTGATCCTGTTCTAACCCATGAACTCAACTGATTCCGTACACTCTAGTTTACAATGAGGACAATGCAAAACTTAGGCATGGGGGGGTGTTAAAGTGCAAACACATAAAAATTCAAGTTTTTGAAGGGTTATCACAAAAAAATCACTTATTCAAAAAATAAAAAAAATAACAAAATTGAAAAAGAACAAAAGATGGAAAGGGGTGGAAATTTTGAGAGATTAATTGCATATCACTTTTGAGGAGGAAGAGAGGAGGTAATTTTAAATGTTAAAAAGGAGCACATTTTGAAACAAAAAGTGAGTCATTAGCAAATGATTATGGAATCTACTTAAGTTATCGACCAAATCAAAAGAGAAAAAAAAAATAAATTCTAAAATAACAGAGAGATACAATGATTAGTATGAGTGCTAATCTTAGGCCTCTTGGGCTTATTTTACGGCTTAAAAGTTCATGTATCTGTTAAGATTTGGATAATCCTCAAGAGGTTGAGGAAAATGCGAAGCTTATGTATTATGTCTAAAGCTTAGAGAGTATTCGACCTCGTTAACTGACCTCTGATTTGCGGGACTTGGTAACCTAAAAACCCTAATCCACACACAAGTCTGGTTCAGTGCGCTTAATCAATCAAAATCGCACAAAAGCATTTATTCTACTCTGAAAAAGCTACCTAGATTAGGAGGGGCTTATCAACACAAGTTGATTTGGACGAGTTCCCAATGCGAACAGGTGGGAAATTCCCCTCAAAGATGCACAATAACATACCTTCTCATCAGTGCTTGTCTCCTAGGATATCTAAATATCCTATTAGGGACATGTAAGCACCTTATGCTAGTTTAGGTGCCATGGGTGAGATTATCTTGAGATGTCCATTGCCAGGGCCTGAATTTAGCTACAGAATGCCATCGGTGGCACTATCCCGAAGTGTTGAAAGCCAAGGTTCTGGGGGTTGCCATGGGCGGTGCTATCTTGAAGCATTGATTGCTAGAGACCCTGTGGGGATTGATGGTGGGAGCTAGGAATCTGATACAAACTGTGTTTTTTAGCCAATACGAAGCTAGAAATAAAGAAAAGAAAAAGAGAGAGAAAACTCTCCAAAAATGCAAAAATTCCTCTATCACTCTTACAAAAAAATGCACTATAAACTGAACCTGGACTAACCATGTTACAAGCACAGGTGCTTTAGCTGTTGGGTTCAACGAACCTTAGGATAGTTTCTGTGGGCCATAGAAAACTTCATGGCAGACTAAGGCTAAAGCTGGTCCGGTCTGGATCTTGGCTGGGATTTGAGTACCTCTAGGCCTATTATTGGTATTCTGACCTAATTTCTAAAAAGAAAAATGAATAAGGACTTTGAACATCAAAGCATGGTCGAGAATTCAAGTTCATTTCATAAGATTTTGCTAGGGGACTAGAAAAAGTTCTGCATAGGGTATGATGACAACGTCATCATCAGCCATATCTAGCTTTATTTAGTCATAGTCAATTGATAAATGCTCCTACATAATCGCCAAAGAGCCATAACTCACTGTATATCCATTATAAGAGATAAATAGTAAAATAGGGGTAAAATTATAGATTTAATAGAACATTGAGTTGTTCTTCCTCCATTTTGAGGTATAGGCAACCTAGAAACGAGGGGAGTGTCTTCACCACAATCGAGCTAGAAGCCTCGATTGTTGGTTCAGTTGGTATAGGATTCCTCAACTTGATTTGAGATAGATTTGAGGCCTCCTTTGATTGCCATCTCCTCTCTAAGGGATGGCACCCTGGTATCAGGAGATGGCTAGGGGAGGGTTAGGTTTATCTATCTTCTTAAGGGTAGAACCACTACACCCCAAGGGTTGTGGTTCACTCTACCTATTAACGTAACCCTCCTATTGGGATATGAATAGGGTTAAAACTGCAAATTTAATAGAATATTCTAAATGCAGAATAATCATGGTGTTTCCCAGGGGTTAAATAAAGGCCAAATGATCATAAATGTCTAATAAGTGGGTTCTTGCAAACAGAAATGGGTTTTCACGCGTTTTGAGAATGAAATGACATCTGAAACCCTAAAAATAGACTCGCTTAATTAACAGAGGTTCAATCAGGATAAAATTAGCCTAAGCCTTATAAAAATCATATAAAAATATTCCCTATGGTTTGGTACATTTGATTTAACCATTGGAACCCATTTTGACCTAAAATAGAGTCTCAGTTGGATAGTTGCCCTAATTTGGGTTTCTATGCAAATTACCCAATCAAACTTTGTCAGAAAAAAAACCCAATTTCACCATTAGATTCCTTGGGTCGACATTAGGTTTGTACCAAAATTTGGACCCAATCAGAGATCATATTAACCTAATTTGCATTTTAGTTCAGTCTGATTCTTCTCTTAGTTAAACCCCTAAATTTCAAAATATATTGCAAATACACTAACGTGTCGATTTTCGCTTTCGAATAGGATGATTAAGATGGTTTGAAGTTGTATTTTAAAGTGGTGGAAAATTGACTAATCAAAGTAATTTAAATAACCACTCAATTAGGAGCGGGTCATGTCCACGGGGAGGCAATGGCCTATTTAAAATTGCAAAAATCAAGAAACCAAGGTTCACAATTGGAATTGCAAAAAGTTGATGCTAAAATCCCTCTCAAACAAGGAATATAGGGCTCACATATGCTGATAATCAATTAAGACAAGGAGGGAGGTTCTCTTCACAAAATAGCCATCATGTAATAATAATATCATAAATCTTAAAATCCCACATTGCCATCTAAATGTATCAAGAAATTGGAACTTTACTGTAGCAAAATTAGGGAATAGCTTCCCCTTGAGCATGCGCATGGAGGAAGCTATGGTGGGAGGTGTGAAGCTCGAAGGATGATCTCTAGATCGAGAGCTTCGCGATGGAGGTTGTGGTGAAGTGCGAGGCGGTAGGAGTCGACCGAATGGAGCTATGGTGAAGGTGGGTTCCGGCGGCTACTGGAGGGCGATTGCTGTGGGGAGGAGATGGGTGCTCGTGGGCTGCTGGCTACTGCTGCTGGAGGTGCACATGTGAGGAGAGTGGCGTGCGCAAGGGGTTGGCAGAGAGCAGCAACTACTGCTGCCGCTGCTGGCACGGTGGTGGCTAGGAGAGGAGCAGCAGCAATTAGCAGTGGCTGCAGCTCTTTACTGTTGCTGATGTGGTGCTCGCGAAGGTGCACATGCAAGGAGTGTCAGTCGCTCGCGTGCTTGTTGGAGGGGATGCGGAGGTATGTGCAGGTGCTGCAGGTGCATGCAGGTGCTACAGGTCGCACGTGGGGAGGTGCTGAAGGACGCAGCTGCTGCTGCGTGCTGACAGAGGTGGTGTTGCACGCTGTTGCTCGGAGGTCGTGCTCGTGTGGAGGAGCAGGTGCGACTGCTAGAGGCGATGCGCCTACACACAGTGGAGCTGGAGGGCAGTGCGTGCTGTTGCTATGCGTGGAGAGGCTGCAGGGGGTGAGTCAAACTTCCAGAAAATTTCCCGGACATCTTAACTGCTGCTGGGGCGAGGAGTTGGAGGTGATTTCTGGTGATGGCAGTGAAGGTGATGCTACATGCTGTTGTTGCATGTTGGAAGGGTGCACACTGAGGTGCTCACAGTAACATAACTAGTCCAATTTAGCGGAGCATCCTGTCACGACGCATGCTTATGGTGGTGGAGTAGACTACCGCAGTCGAGGCCGGTGGTGGTGGAATGGATGAGAATTTGATCTCTGCACAGTGGTGGGTCGGGAATTGTGGCCTCCTCCTAATGATGCGATTGAGGACTTCTTTTATGGCTGCAGGATCATGGAGAGGAAGAAGCGTTGGAGAAGAGGGTGCGTCGACGACGTACAGTATCCTCTCTCCCTAGCAATTACAGCATGCATTCAGTGTAAGAAGCCGTTGCTGCGCAGAGAATAAAAATAAAGAAACATGATTATTGAGTTATTTATATGTAAGACCTTAACTTCTATGTTAAATTCAAAACACTAATTGTAATGCAACCTATTTCAATGCATGATATTCTAAATAAATTCTAAGTGATATTATCAATGCATGTAATGCGTGAAATGCATGAGATTTTATGTTATCCTATTTACACATTATTGTATGCTATATAAATGTACATGTTAACTTAATGTCTAGGCAATAAAATGCATACTTAGCCCACAAATATGGGCTCATCATACCACCCTAACTTCATCATCTTCTTCACAAATAGGTCCCTGTCGGATTCAGACTCCTAAACCCATCACCAGCAACCTTCAATCAAGGATTTCTCTCTGATTTCTCACCCAATTTCATCCAAACTTGGAAGGGAGACACCTGAGAGATTTCCCTACAATCCAAGTCACATCTTGGGCTCTAATTCCTACTCAAAACCTAATGCAAATCACTTGAAGGATTGAGTTTCCTACTTTGAGAAAGCTTCAAGCTTTCAAGCTTGGATACCAAGTTTGAAACAACCCCCTGAGCCCTATAAAAAGACCTACAATGCAAGGGCATGTTCTTTAGCTTAGTTTGGACCAGTTCTCCACCTTCTTCTCCTCTCTCTGGCCAATCCCTCTGCAAGCTCCAATGAGCCTCTTCACCTACCTTCTTCGCCGACCGTCACAGACCATAGCCGGTCGGTCTACCCTCCTCAAGCTCCTCCGCTGCTCGCAATACTAGTGAGGGTTGCCTTCCCCTCTCTTCCTCACCGTTCTCCCTCATCGGAGGCATTCCCTTCTCCGACGCAAGCCATGCCATAACTAGCACCATCCTACCCCCTTTGACCAATTAGATTAGGTAGTTAGGTTTCCTTTAGAGTCTTAGGTTAGTTTTCCCTATCCAAAATCCAAAAATGCCCCCTCGACGTGGTCACCAACAACCTTCGTCCTGCGCTCCAGCCGCACCTCCGACGAGGTCATCCGCATGCTACTCACCTCCCAATGCCTCACCGACACTCCGACAACCTCCGCCTCATCCACCCGCACAAAACCCCTCTCCTATTTCATCCTCTCTACCACCCAAACCCCCATCGACCAACCCATCATCCGCACACTATGCAAATCCCAACGCCTTGCCGACACTCCCATAAGCTCCTCCTCATCCACCTGCACAAAACCCCTCTCCTATTTCATCCAATAGACCACCCAAACTCCCTATAGACCAACCCATCATCCGCACATCGTCCATGACTTCATCTGGCCACCACGCACCTCCAAATGCCACACAACCACTACCACTACATTCACCAATGTTTGGTGAAACTCTTAAGCAAGTTTAATGGCTGTAAGGCCATCTATATGTTTTTCAAGTCCCATCGTTGCCACTGTTGCTACGAACTACTATGCTATCGTATTTGGTTTTGAAAAATCGGTCGTTGTAGTTTGAAAGTGAAGAACTCGTGTTCAACAAATAAAATTTATACCGGAATAGGAATCCCGGGTCGAACTTAGGGAGGCGAACGTTTGATTAAAAATACGCATTTGTTTTATTTGTCACGAAGCAGATTAATTGATTAGAAACTATCTATCTATTTACAATAAATAGAAGATAGAGAGAGAGAATATTACAAACAAAGACCAAAAAGAGATGTAGAATGAACATGGAATTCATTATCAAAAAGATTGTTCGTTACACTACTCATTACGACTAGAAAGCAGAAAACGATTACACTGGAAAGTAGTAAATCTACTCTAGAAAGCAATAAAAAGAATGGAGAGAGAATTATCCTCCTCGACGGTCACTTGGAGGATGAGCAGGATGGGACGATGCCTGGAAGATGGAGAGCAGAGCAGGACGAAGGAGGACAAAGCGGGAAGAACGGGAATGGGGCAGCACGTCGTCGTCGTCGCGGGATCCACTTCCAAAAGGGGGACGAAAATTTGACTTTATCCCTTGAGAAGCATCTCCGGTGTGGAACAAGCTTCTCTTGAGCTTTGGAGAGAGAGAGAAGAGAAAGAAGGGATGAAGATTTCGTATGGAGGAGGACTCCTTTTATAGTTGCAAGGAATGAGGGCAATTTGGTCATTTTAATCTCAAAACATTAAATCAGGGGTCTTTAGTGACGGATAAAACCGTCTCTAAAGCCCTACCTTGGGCGATGTACGTCACCCGCTTGCCTCCCACGCATGCAACGCATGCTCATGTCCTTCAATTCTTAGTCGTTCGATCGTGAGAACGAGCGGTTGAGGTGCACCCTCGCCCACCTCCTCATCGCACGCTCACCACGTGCGATCTCGCGTGAGGCGCGAGCATGCAATAGCGCGTAGGGGCTATCGAGCGCCCGCTGCCGCTTGATCGCGATCGAGCGGTCGCAAAGCCCGCTCGCCCGCACCCCAGTAGCCGCTCGCGAGAAATCGAACGTGTGCCGCTGCGTCGCTTAAGCCTGTTCACCCGCTATGCTACAGCAGCGATTGTGTCGCGAAGATGTTTCTGTGCGCGCACGATCAGGACCGTTGGATTGAGATCCAACGGTCAAGGCAGCTCTTCAGGTGCGGCTTCAGAGGACGAGCACATCAGTTGGGATGCAATCTCCACCGTTGGATCTTGAGCCAATGGTGGAGATTCGTGGGTGCTAGTGTCTTCAGAAGTTGAGGGCAGTCGATTGGACGGCCGAGATGGTGCCACGTGGCACCATCTTGGTTGTCCATCTTCTGGATGATGTAGATGGTGCCACGGTTGTCGGATTAAGTCAATTTTTACGCCGTTAGGCTGCGATCGTCGATCCGAATCCATCCGTGTGGTCAGATTTGTCATTTGAAGTGTGGATTCCCACCATCTTGGCCTTTGATATTCTAGGGTTCCCCAATCTCTATCTAATGCTACAGATGTCTGATTAGGGTGATCTTGGTGTCGTTAAACTGCAATCGTCGCTCTGATCACATCTGTATGGTTGGATCTTTGATCCGAGGCCCCGATAAAAATTTTGCCCTGTCGCTGAACATAAAAAGTGACAATTAACCTCCATTTTATTTAAACTAATCCAAATGTAAGATGATGCATGCTATGCAATATTTATAGTATGCAATGCAATTCTATGCTTAAGAACATGCATAAATAGACATCTTATGTAGTGTAAACATGTTTACATCACACCCCCATGCCTATCTTTTTCTAGTCCCTAGCAAAAATTATATGCTATTTATAAAAGAATTAGGTTGGATTTTTTGGGCATGAGTTATTTTCAATCATTAAGAAAATATTTACTTAGGATCTGAACTTTCCATGACACAATAATGCTTGGGTATCTGCCAAAATGCAGACTGCCTCCAGCCCTCACCTTATTCAAAGAAAAATTCTTTTTCTCTTTTTCTTCTTTTCAAATTTTTTGGATTTTTGAGTTTTAGGGTTTAAGAGTGGATTTCTACAGCCATTCAACTCACCCAAGATTTGATCAGATCCCTAAGTTCTAAGCATCTTATTGTGAATGTGATAGACTCGTTGATCGGCAGTAAAAATGGACTTCGGATTTCTACTCCTCTAAGTGACCTTAAAAAGGAAATTCTACCTAAAGGTGTATCTTTACAATCGGTAGCTTTCTCCCTACTTTTATTTTTATGGGGTCAACACAAGGGTGAATCCAGTGTATATCTCCCCGGTTTATTCTACTTCTCTCTTCTTTCTAACTGTTTTGGGAATTTTCAGTGCATTTATTGAGCTAGGTTTTGGACAACCGGTCGATGAGCTGTTACCACCGACAACTTGCCAGCCATACTCATGCGGCGAAGTGTGGCTTATTTCTTTTATTTTCTTTTTCTTTTCTCCTTTTCTTTTTTTTTCTTTTCTTTTCTTTTTGACTTTCTTTTTCTCTTTTTCTTTTTTTGAGTAGGTGGCTTCCCTAGTCTAAGATTTACCTAAAGGCAGCAAAAAGAGAAGGGTCCAGCGACTGGGCTCTGGACAACCCACTTGATGAGAGCCTCATCATGAGCCTTAACTAGCTCATTTTGACCTAAGAAAGTAAACAAAAGCTCCTACATAGGCTCAAGGAAGACTTAGGTCAAGGGTTTACTATTCTAAGAAGGAAACATGAACTAAAGGGTAAAAATTGCAATTTCACCATTATAGAACATAAACGAGATTTCTCAGAAGCAAAACATAAGTCAAATGGTCTGAATAAGATAAAGAGTGGGTTGGTTCAGTCAGAAATGGGTTATTGTGCAATCCAAGAATTTAATTACATTCTCTAACGCTAAAATAGACCCACTTAATTCATCAAGTTTTTGATCAGGATAAAATTCAACTAAACCCTCTAAAATTCATGAAAAAATATCCCTTAGGGTTTAGAACCTTCAATTTGTCCTTTGGAAACTATTTTGACCTAGATTGGGGTCCTAGCTTGGTATTTAACCAAATTTAGGTTTGTATGCAAAATATCCAGTCAAACGTTGTCAAACCTAAAATCCAACTTCATCATTGGATTCCTTAGGTCCAAATTAGGTTTATACCAAAATTTGGGCCTAACGGAAGGTCATCTTGACCTACTTTGCAAAATGGTCCACCCAATTACACTCTAGCCCCTAACTTTTGAAAAAACCCTTACGCAGAGCCCCTTAGCTTCCACACCACCCTTGCATAGAGGTCCATCCTCTAGATCATTTGGAAGGAAGATTCTTTGAGGATCTCTCCATCAATTGAATGCGATCTCCAGATCAAATTTACACCCAATCTTTAATGCGAACGCTTGAGAGATTTGGGTATCCTAACCACCTTCCTTCTCCGGTGAGGAGTTTGCACTCGAAGGCTTGCCCTCCAAGCACCAAAAGCTTAGCCCGCGACTATAAAAGGACCCCCAATCCTCTGCGAATCCCTAAAGCTTGATTTGGCCGAAGAATCCCCTAGAATTCCTCTTTCCCCTCTCTGGCCAAGTAGCCCACAAGCTCCGGCGACTCTCCCTCCCTTCTGCCATCCCTCTGCCACCATACCAGTGGCAGGGTTCGCTTCGCCTCATTCTTCCATGTTGTGCCACACCAGCGCACGCCTCTCTAATCTCCTCCTCGTTGTCGTTATCTCCACCTGAGGGCCATCTTCTCCGACAATGGCACATATGCGTCATTTGTCTCCTCTGCCTCCCCTTTGCTCCAAGTACCCCAGATAAGTTCCTCTTCTCCTACTCTCTATTTTCACTCCTTTTATTTCACAAACCACCCCTAGGCTGCCATTGTCCACCCTCATCTTCCCCATCTCCAGCTAACCTCCGGCAAGACGCATCCATCACTCCGCACCTCCACACGTCTCGCCACCAACCTCTTCACCTCTGCCATTGACCACTGATCACTTTCGACCCACTCACTGCCCGCCACACATGCTCCACGCTTCCACCGAACAAGCCGACACACACGGACACAGTCTGACCTAGGCACGCACGCCGACCCTTGCCGACCCCCGCTTCACCTTCGCCGTGACACGGCAAAGGTTCTCCTGTTGTCTGACTTGGTCGTGAGGCCGTATTCATGCTGATAGGTCTCACCCCTCGCCGCCATTGGAGACGAACTGAAGCTTTCTTGCGAGCTTGCATCAAGTGACACCGCTCCAGGAAGCCAAGTCCTAGGTGCGTGGCTTTCCTCTGCGAACCGCATCGTCGACCTATCGAGGGCCGAAGCATTATACAGCTGCAGTAATTAGGAGGCATTCCCTGCGGAAGCATGCGAAGAAGTGGGTGGAACTTTTAGTCCCACCTCGGTAAGTTTCGAGCTGCCTATGTGGTTTAAATTGATTTTGTGATTTGTGCTATTTGACTCGAGAACACAGGGGTGAGGTCCCTCGCCATCACTCGCCACGCCTCTTCCGTGACCTACCCCCGCGGACCTGGCACCCGACCCGATTACCTGGCTCTGGGAGAGAGTAGCGAAGAGAGAAATAGAGAGAGAAATAGAGAGAGAGACGCGGGGAGGGTAGGGGGTAGGTTTTGCTGCGTGGTGTTGTGTAGGAAGAAGAAGATAAGGAAGGAAGGGGCGTAGCAAGAGAAGAAAAGGAAGAAGGAAGCTGCTGAAGGGCTTAGAAAGGAAGAAGGTAGCCGCAACAAGGAAGGAAAAAGGAGAAGAAGACAAGAGATGCACTGTAGCATAGGAGCAGTAGACCAAGGGAAGAAGAAGAAGATGGTAGCTGAAGAAGAAAAGAAGAGAGGTCAGGACATAGCTACAAGAAGAGAAAGAAGAGAGAAAGCAAGGGCAAAAGAAGAAGAGAAGCAAGAGTGGCCAAGCAAAAGAAGAAGAAGCCAAAAGAAGCATAGTCGCAGAGCAAAGTAAAAGAAGAGAGAAAGAGAAGACAGAAGGACAATGATTCAAAGCACTGTAGTCAGAATTTTTAAGACGTCTAATAAAATATCAGACGTCCAATTCTTTTTTAGCACTATTTCTCCATAACATTACTCTTCAATTTTGGTTGAATTAGTTATTTCTTTTTATTGAAAGTTGTGTTCTTAAGTTTTGGAATACCCAATTGCTCCCTGTGTTCGACCTCAGATACTTTGATTTTCGAGTTATAAATTCTTATTTGTTTTCGTGGAGATTTCATCTATATTACAATGAGACATGTTTTAAAACACGATCTAGCCACGTAAACATTTTGGCGTCGTTGTCGGGGTGCAACGGGCAATTTTGAAGCTTTTGATCACAACTTCTGATTCAATACTGACTTAATTTCTCTCTTTTGTTGTGGTTGTCTCAGGGAAAGCCGAGAAAAGCAGCTGCACAACAATGACACCAAGGAGCAGGTAACTTTCATTAACCCTATCTCTTAATCCCCTTAAAGTTTGAAAAGGAAAAAACAAAGAAAAATCAACCTAGGGCTACCTGTTTCCATACTTATTAATTCATCAAAATTGCCTAATTTTCATTCCAACACATCTTAAATTGCACATCCAATTAACGTAACTAGGGCTAAAACTTTCTTGATTGAGTCCTAGATACCAATTTTTGAGGCAACTAAATTGGACCAACTAGAGCCAACCTAAGGATTGCAAAGCTAGGGCTTTTAGAGACACATCTTCTCTTAAACAAAGAAGCAAAAATTTCAAAAAGAGGTGTGCCTAAGCCTTCTTTGAAAAGATCTATACAAGAGAAACCCTAAGCAAATTAGGCTGTTAGTCCATTCGAACCCTAAAAGAAAGGACCTAGAAGCTCTCAAAGGAACAAGAGGTGAAGTCGATCCTTTAGGTCAACTAACCTTAAAATTAAGTCACTTTTTTTACACTCAAAAGGCCTAAAGTTCAAGTGGAACCCTAAGCACCTTGATCTTAATTAAAAAAGGTAGACTTAAGAGGTCAAGGTCCCCATTCTGGTCTACCTGGAATCTCAGTGACAAGTGAGGTCGGGTGGGGGAAACCCTGTAACTCGTGAGGATGCTCTTCCATGTAGGGGTCTTTGCGGGACTCTCCCTCTTTGGTTTCCCAGGTACTCTCAAGTGGATGGCCTTTCTGACTAAGGGGTATCATCCGCCTCGAACCTCTATAGTCACCAAGCAATTTTTGGGTGTCTCAATTAGGTCCAGCACCTTCTAATATCATCACATCCTTCAGTATATGTTTGGTAGGAGGTCCTTATGACCATCCTTAAGACCTCCTTTAGAAATTCATTCTCACCGAGGCTAAGCCTCGACACCCTTGTTTGTGCAGCAACCTCACCACATAGACCTTTCCTCTAATTCAGAACCAAGTTCTCCTTCTTCCATCATGGCACAACCCATTGAAGAAGAGAACAACCTTGAGCACCAGCTTCAGCACCTAAATGATCTTTTCCGAAACTTTGTAAACCCACTGCAGCATCCAATGACGCGAGATCACTATAATCCTGCTGCGGTGGCAATCAAGCCTCGAGTCCGAATCCCAGCTGGAGGTCCTGATTCTGAACTGAAGCCCAATATGATTCATGCCATACCGAAATTCCATGGGCTTAACTCCGAGGATCCATTTTAGTGCATTAAACAACTCAAGAATCTAGCCCAGACCTTCGGGTCAGATGCATAAAATCGGGATATTCTACTCATGAAAATGTTTTCTTTCTCCCTCATGGACAAGGCTACTCATTGGTATCAAACTCAAACTCATCCGATCAACACATGGGATGAACTTCAATCCGAATTTTTGAAAAAGTTCTTTCCCGTTGGCCGGACAAATGCCTTGCGCCACCAGATCACTCATTTCACCCAACAAGTGGGAGAACCTCTTCATGAAGCATGGGACCAATTCTTAGATCACATGCGAAAGTGCCCCCATCATAGGATTCCTAAATGGGAACAAGTCCAGCCTTTTTACCAGGGACTCCGTGAAGACATTCGATTATTCGTCAATGCAACTTTCGGAGGAAACATCATGGGTCAACATGAGGACACGGTGTGGGAGATTCTCAAAAACATGCGTGAGAACTCCATCAATAATGACTCCATGGGCTTATTCGACTGAATGAATGCCCGTGCATTGACGAATCTTAAGGGAGCAC
Organism: Thalassia testudinum; assembly: GCA_037157565.1. Lineage (NCBI taxonomy): Eukaryota > Viridiplantae > Streptophyta > Magnoliopsida > Alismatales > Hydrocharitaceae > Thalassia > Thalassia testudinum. Next base: position 83,563,701 of record JAZHRO010000056.1, on the reverse strand, counting down.
ATGAGACGCAAGACCTGTCCACATCCGTCAACTTGGAACTGATGGCCAGTCGATTGGACAATGTTTCTATCATAGAGAAGAAGGTGGATGAGCTAACTTGGCATCTGCAGTGAGCCACCTCTACGCAGAACTCTTTTGCACGGCCACCTCTAGCGAGGGAAACTGCGCAAAACATCTATCACCAATCTTCTCCAGGGATGGACCCGTATCCACCCCCGTCTAACTCTCAGACCGGAACGACCTCCGATCCACTCTATTCGAGTTGGGGGAACTCTGAACCCTCGTATTCTGACTTTCCAGAGGCTTCTCAGACCTGCGAGGACCTCAATGCCATCCAGAATGACCCATTCTCCAATACCTACAACCCTAGATGGCGAAATCATCCCAACTTCCAATGGATGGGAAACTCTCAAACTCAAAGACCACCTTATCAACCCCGTCCACAAGCTCCTCATCCATTTCAGCTGCCTCAGCCTCAGCCCAATCCCACCTATCAATCTGGGCCAAACCAAGATCAAATGACACTTATCCTTCAAGCACTGGCTGACATTCAAAAGAGGAATGCGACAATGCAAAAATAGCACAAGGATGAAATCACAGAGGTTCGCAATCAACTAGCCTAGATGGCAAATTCCCACCAACTTGGCACCCTCTGTTCGTAACCTCTGCCAAACCCAAATAACGTGCCAACCTACAGGCATGTTATGAACCCAAATTCAGGCCATGCATATATGATTTATCAGGCCCCTGCTGCTCCATCACCAGAAGGGATGGAAGCTTCGACATCATATGCGGGATTTCAGCAGCAGCCACCCCTCTTACCAAACCCAAACCAAAACCAGGCAGGATTAAACTTCGTAACAACTCATAGTGGTAAAGCAACCCAAGACCCACATTATCCAAACCACTCCAAGTGGTAGTAGCGAAAACCCTAGGAGAGTTATCCAGGATACCCCTATCCCATATCAAGAACCTGGACCTATTCTAGAAGAACCTACTAGGGTTCCATTTCCTGAGGCCTTGACAAAAGGGAAAAGGATAAGCAAACCCGTGGCTCCTGAGGAGGATTTGGTCAAGCTCTTTGAATAGGTCCAGATAAACATCCCCTTTATTGATGCAGTCCGGCACACACTAGCTTACGCAAGATTCCTGAAAGATGTGTGTACACCCAAGTGTAAGCTGCGAACCAAAAGTGGGAATCCGATCGTACTGTCAGAGCAAGCCAACTCTATAACTTTAGTAAACTCCCACATAAGGCTAAAGACCCAGGAACTCCCCTGATTTCATGTAAAATTGGTGAAACCCAATTTGATAGAGCCTTGCTAGACCTAGGTGCCTCCATAAATCTAATACCTACATCCCTCCTTGAACACCTTGAAGTGTCCGAACTTAAACCGACTGAGGTGACATTGTAGTTAGCCGATCGATCCATCAAGTCACCTAAAGGAATACTCGAGGATGTCGTTGTTAGGGTGCAGGATTTCTACTTCTCGGTGGATTTCAAAGTTCTGGATATGGACACACCTGAGAACCCAAGGGATACACCAATTATATTAGAGAGACCTTTTTTGGCCACTGCTAGGGCCAACATAAACTGTGAGAGGGCCAAATAGAATTAAAATTTGGGAATCAAACTCTGAAGATTGACATCTTTACGGCCCAACAAGGGATTAATTGTGTGGTTATAGAGTAAATATGTGATATCAAAGCCGTGGTTGATGAATCGCATGTTGAGGACAACCCGATTATCCCTGATCAACCACCAGAAGATCAAAACCCGCAATTAGAGGAGTATGAACCTGATCTAGACACACCCATAACTCCAACCGTTGTTCTTGATATAGACCCCAAACTTCCTGCTGCTGCTGATAATCCTGTTATGGAACTCAAGCCCCTTCCGGAGCATCTGAAGTATGTCTTTTTGGGTTCCAATTAGACGTTTTCTGTGATTACCAACTCCCGACTCACACCTGACCAGGATTCCAGTCTGATTATGGTTCTCCAGCAACATCGTAGAGCCATTGGATGGACTCTCGATGACTTGATTGGCATAAGCCCCTCGTATTGCACACATCGAATCTACATAGAAGAGGGCGCATGACCTTCATGAGAGATGCAGAGGCGTTTAAACCCTAACCTACAGGAGGTCGTGAAAAAGGGGATCATTAAGTGGTTAGATGCAGGGATCATCTACCCAATCTTCGACAGTCGTTGGGTGAGTCCAATCCAAGTTGTGCCTAAGAAGGCCGAACTCACCATCATTACGACTGAAACCAGAGAGGTCATACCTACTCGAATAGCTTACCCGTGGAGAGTCTGCACTGATTACAGAAGACTCAATTCCTCCATGAAGAAGGACCATTTTCCACTATCGTTTATTGATCAGATTCTTGAGAAACTAGTAGGAAATAGGTTCTTCTGCTTTCTTGACGAGTACTCTGGTTATAACCAGGTGGCAATCCATCCAGAGGACCAAGAAAATACCATGTTCACCTGCCCCTTCAGGACGTACGCATTTAGAAGGATGCTTTTCGGTCTCTGCAATGCACACGCGACCTTTCATCGGTGCATGCTTGCCATATTCTCAGATATGGTAGGTGATTATCTGGAAGTCTTCATGGATGACTGATGAGTCCATTTTAATGGACTAATATTACGCCTAAGTAACTTTAATTGTACATTTTAGGTTTGTTAATAACTACACTAAGTTATAGAATAATTGCATGCATTATGATTTAATTTTATAACATTCTATAATTTAATGTGTAATGATTATGTTCTTTTTATGTGCAGGAAAAATAAGTGGCAAAAGAATGAGGAGGAAAGGGTAAATTACCCTTTCAAATAACCAACGGCTGCTCTTTTCCCTCTCTATCGGCCACCCTCAACAGCCGTCGGCATCTCCCCAACAACCTCCTGCCAAAATTAGAAAAGGGATTTGAAAATCCCTTGATTGGCGCATGCAGGGAGAGAGAGGAGGTGCAGAGAAGAACAGAGGCTATCTTCCACATTGTGGGGAACAATACCCAGCATGCACTACGGACCAGGATCTACATCTTCTCCGTGTGCACATCTCCAGCCGCTTCTCCAATCAAAACACACCGCCCACCTATGCCCGCTCCTTCATCACCAAGTCACCACTGCCACACCCTCCTTCCTGCAAGCAGACCGCAGGCGCCCACACACCACCTCCTGCTCCTCAACCTGCCTGCGTGCTTGCCTCCATCCATTTGCAGGTGCATCCCCCGGCACACCCATAGGCTCACTCCATCTCTGCCCGCAGATCCACCTCCCTTCAGCACCTGCATCATTCAAGCGCACCGTAGCATGCGCACCACTCATCTGCCAGCCCGCAACCCATTTGCCAGCCCGCACGCCATCTCCAGCGCCCCTCATCACCTTCCGCCCATGCCACAGCAGGTGCTCACGCACTCTCTACCCACATGCTTGCAAGCGCGCCAGCAACCCATCTGCAGAACTGCCCGCCCGCCAGAGCACCTGCAGGCGTCAACTGCAGCGTGCCTTCCCACCTTCGCACCCTGCAGGCGCACCAGCACTGCCGCCCGCAACCCATCTGCAGAACTGCCTACCCACCAGCGCACCTGTAGGCGCCAACTGCAGCGTGCCTTCTCACTCTCCGCCGCCCATCTGCAGGCGCAGCAGAGCGCGCACGCACATCCGCGCAGCTATAGCAGTAGCCCCCGTCTCCTCCAACAGGCCAACACTCCGGCCACCTCTGTTGGCCGCCGGCAGCCACCTCTGGCCATGCCACTGCCACCGATACGTAGCGCTTGGAAAGCCGCACCTCCCTGTCGATCCTCGCGGCAAATCGTGCGTGGCTGCACACGCGAGGAGAGAGGAGAGATCTTTTGTTTTCATCTCCATTAAAATTTACATTCAATTCCATTACCACCAATTTGATTTTTTTTATTAATATTATATTATGCCAGAATTGCATTTAAACACTCATAGTTCTTTATAATTGCATGGTATTGATATTGATTAGTTTAAAGATTGATTTTGGACTTAATTTAAGTACTAATTGTCGTTAGTACACATCATGTGAAATCTGCATGAATTCATCCAAAATTTATTGGGGATTTCTATGAGGGAAAACTACACTTATACCCTTAACTTTTTAGGTTATTGCAAATCTACTTTCCTTCACATTTTAAGTCCAATTTGAAAAGGGATTTCGTGCTATCCGAAATAACATTAAATAATTAAGTATTGATTGCATCATTGCCTCCTTATGGACACGACCCGCTCTTCTACGAGTGGTTATTTTCATTATTTTCGATTAGTCGATTTTTCCACCACTTAAATACTATAACGCTAAGCGAAAAGTCATCTATCATAATTGGCGCCATTGCTGGGGAGGAAACAGACGCAATAGATTTACTTTATTGTTTTTAAATCTTTTGAGTTGCGAAATTATCTAATCATTTTTATTATTGTGCGAGGAACCTGACACGGCGACAAGGCGCAGCAAAGCGACAACATTGAACGTGAACAACGCGCATGGTGGAGACGATCTTTTTGGTGGACCTTGACGCCACCTGGAGGACGACAACAAGAACACGTGGGCCTTGATCCCACGCATATTAGCTTATGGAAAAGCCTATTTTTGATTTAGGCAGTAGGTTTTAGTTAGATTTAGTTAGATTGACATTAGAATTTAAATTTCTATCTTTTGGGCCCTTGTTGGGTATTTTTGGGAACGTGTTCCCATTTGTTTAGATTATTTGAACTGTTTTGAACTGCATTTCAGTTTGATAGTTAGATTAGGTCTGTTTGTTATTCTTATTAAAAAAAAAAATCAAACTGCCTGCTAGAAGCTGCATATCTATAGGACGATCATCTAGGACTGAATGAGCAGCATCTAGTTTATTTTTTATTGCATTGCATTCATACACTGCACGAAGAAAGCTGGAGTAAGGTATGTCTTTTCTTAAGCATTAATTACTTGTTATGCATATGCATAGAACCTAAATCTAAGACCACAAAAGTTCTTGAATCAAATTAATTCAGTGGTCACTTTAAATAAATTGGGACTATTAAGAGGTTGGACTTTAAAATCTGTGACTGAAAATCGTGTGCAAAAGGATCTTGTTTGCGGAATTTCAAAAAAATGAAAACACGATCGTATGATTGCACACTTGAGACACTGTGCACCTCACACATAAGGTCACTAGATAAAATTCTACCTCTCCTCTTCTGCACCACAAGGGAAGTTAGTCAGAAATTAACAAGCCTATCCACCAAGTTACTTTGGTTCCTTATGTGTGGGCTCGATTTGAGACTTCAATCCCTTGCGAGTAGGTTATAGGCACCAGCGAAGGTTGGCCTAGGAAGCGTAATTTTTGCAAAACTTGTTTGGCCACCAACTAAACATATAACTCTAAGACCTGCAATCTACTAACATATAGCTCTAAGACCTGCAATCTACTAAAAATAGATCTCGTTGAATTTGCGTTTGCTGTGACAATAGGACTCTTTAGAAAGTTTTCTGCTGAATCCTAAGAAAATTGTTTTGCTTAAAGAAATGGATTATTTTTACTCCTATCATTTAGATTATCAGAGTCAATACTTCCCATCTTTTAAGCAGGATCCCATGCTTCGAACGTATCTATCCTTTGATGGGTACATTGATAATTCATGGGATCATTCTCATTCTTACCCTGGGAGTACTGGCTTGATAACTCCCACTTTTGAGCAGAGCCTAGGAGAGGGATTTTCCAATCCTGAAATCCCTACTTCCATGCAAACACCCAACCCTCCCACCCTTCATGATTTTCCGTATCGAGGATGGATCGATACCCCTAGGCAACTAAAGCCTGAAATTGACTATCCTCCCCAACCTGATAATAGTAGCCTCTCATCTTTTATGACAGAAATGCAAAAATAGCAAAAGGAAATAATGGAATCAATGGGAGAGATGTTGAGGAATAGTCAACACTTAAATGATGAAATAAGAGAACTTAGCTACATGCTTCCCAATAATCCTGATCCCTACCCAATAAACAATGATCATGAAAATAATTCTGAGGAACCTAATGACAATAGGGATCCAATTTTAGGTAGCCATCACTTAGACTCTTCCAATGAGACACGGCCACTAGAGGATAATGATCATAGTGATTATCCACCTAAATTATATTGTAGTCAAAAGCCAAGGAAGATGGTGTCTCTTGAGAACCTTGACCCCAATGATGCTATTCTCCTTTCCCCTACCAACCCGGCTCAAGGTTATATTGTTCCTATAACTTCCCCTCTTGATTATTTGGTGGAATCCCATTCTACTCTTAGTGAGCCTACTCCTGACCCTCCACTTAGGGAATCAACACCTACCATTCAATATTCTGAGGATTCAAATGCACCTAATGAAGGTGACCCTAAGGGAATAAAGGATGATCAATTCTGGTCTCAGGGATATGACGAGTCTAATTCTGAATATGAGGATACCCTAATAGAGGAACCTGGACTGAAAATCTGGAGTGATTCACAGGAGAATTATTTATCATTTGAGGATTTACCTCTAGAGGGCAGAAATAATATGATTAAATCCAGATTCCTCCTTTCTTTTAAGAGTCATCCTACATCAAAACAGGAGTTGATATTAGAGGAGGATGAACAAAATAATGAGAAGTCTATAGGAGACTCTCAGGGACAAAATACATCAATTAAGGATTTATACCCCGAGAAGAATGACGAATTCAATGATATAGGCTTCCTCCAAAATATTAAGACTGATCCGCCTTTAGAAATAATTGAGGATGCTGATCCAACTCCTAATGAATCACATATACACCTTGACAAATATTTCAGTGAACCAAACGAATCTGGGGATGAGCTGAATGATAATGATTCTTACATTTTGACCCTACCATCAAAAAGTTGTAATTTGGAGTCTACCCTTGATTCAAATATGACTGCGATTATTAATGCTAGGTAGGATAATTTGAAGTTGTCTACTACTATTAGGGAGTGTACACAATTCGAATCATTGTTGGAATTGGACCTAACACCAACTAAGCCCTCATTGGACTTAACCTTTACCTTCTAACACTACAAACAACCCTTATACTCCCTAATTGATCCTTGGCTCAGATCTCTGCTCATGTACAATCTTTTTGGAGACTATATTAAGCCAATACATTCTAGGGTAGAATGGCGACTATGGATTGATGCTTGTACTTTTACTCTCGCCATTCAAGGGTTTGAACTAATTATGTGTATATCTTTTATAACCTGTCCTACTCTGGAGGATCCTTGTTATCCTCCACTTATTCCATTTCAGGAGGTCCCTTTTGATATTCCGTTTATTATTCCTAGACCTCCTAGGGTAGCCAACGAGATTTTCTGTTTTCATTTCTTCTGGCGAGCATTTGGAATTACATTGCATCATCAGCTCACCAACATCCGTGGTTACCTATTTTCTAGGCTTACACTGTTACGCATATTCTTAGGGCCTAACCATTTTTGTTTGGAACCTGACTTACAGGTTCCTTATAAGTCTGGCTGCTGATAGAAAATGTAGCGCTTGTTGGGAGGCAACCTAGCAAATTGTGTCAGGTGATATTTTTTGTTTCTCTTGTTTTAATTTTACAATGGAGACATTGTAGAATTTAGGCATGGGGGAGTGCATTTGCATTTTAGGAAGTATTTATGCATTTAGGTTAGTATTAAAAAAAAAGAAAATTTGTGCTGAATGGGTTAGCCCCTAGCAAAATACTTTTGTTATTGGAGGTTCTCCTTCTGGAATTATTTCTTAAGTTTAGAATCCAATGCATTTATTTCACGTGCACGTAGATTTGGTAATGGATCCTTGAGGAAAACCAATGAGCATTTGTAAGTCTACTGAACCCTTGGACAGTTCATAGGGAGTCAGGGATACTATCTTCTAATAGATCTACTTCATATTTGTGAGAAGAAAGTAGAGAGATTACTGGTGCGCTAAGTGTAGTGCAAGGACTCGTAAATTTTTGGACAATTAGATGATGATACTTAAGAGTTAGGCGTAGTTTTCACTCTCTGTTCCTGTGTACGTACTTTGAGTGAATTCCTGAGAGTCACCAAATAAGGCAGATACACAGAGATTGAGTCTAAATAAAGCTATAACTATGTGTTGGGAGGTCGTAGATCGCAGTTTTGATAAAAGCATCGTAGTATAGTCACGAAATACGATCCAACAAAGATATTGATTTGTAAAAGTAACGAGACTTGAGTCCTGGTCGTTTGTCTCTGGGAGGCGTTGTTTTTGCTTTTGAAATCGATCTTAAAGCCGCTCTACATTATTTAAACGACTTGCTGGTGTGTAATATATAGGCAGTTAAAGAACAGGCACTTAAATCACGCAAATAAGACAATCATTCAGCTCGTGGTGATTTCAAACATATAAGAGATATATTTATATATAAAATGAAATTTCATTCATCATGGGAGAGTTGTTGCACAAGGAAATCTAGAGGAAAGCTTATACATGAATGCTTAAAATTAAATCTAACTACCAGAAAATGATTGCATACAAGAATCAACGGGGGGATTTCGCATGCATCATTGGGGGAGAAGTAAGACTACACTACTAAGCAGTAAATGAAAGCAATAAAGATTATGAAGAGCATGATTTAAAGCTAGAAGAATAGAGGGCATTCAGGGGTGGTCCCCGATGGCCTTGGAGTGGTCGAGAGAAGCAGGGGCGGCCAATGTAGCTTAGGCCGACCCTTGGAGAGAAGTCGGGTTGATCCAGCATCCCGGCATGGCATCCTCCATGGTGGTGGTAGTGAGCTCATGGAGGTGGAGTGAGTGGCTAAGTGGAGGTGGCGTGAATGGCACCAATGGAGAGCAATTGCCGAGGGAGTGAATGGGTGCAAATGGCCACCTAAGGGGTCTTTTTATAGACCTAAGGGAAGCTCTGTAGAGAATTATGGAATTCTCTAGAGAGGCCTATGGTGGGAGCTCGTGGGTGAGTGAGAGAGAGAGGGTACATGGTGGTTTTTAGATCCACCAAATGTGGATCTAAAAATTGAATGGCTCTTGGTTGCTATTTTTGGCAACCAAGGCAACCACACATGGTAGAGAGTTCCAGAGAACCCTAGGCTAGATATTTTCGTGTGGATGGTGTGTGTGGGTCGAAACTTAGGTGGCTAGGTTGATTAGGTTGGGTTCTAGTGGGTTTAGGTCAAGGTAGGTCCAAAGTAGGGTTATAAACCCTAATTCACTAAGGTAAAGTGCAATTAAAGTTAATACAAGTTTAATTGGGTGTGTGGAAACTTAATTGAGAGTAAAACAACTCAATTAAGTCAGGTCTAGGTCAATTGGACTCTGACTGAGTCCAATTGGACAGTGTGTGCTGAGATCAGGGCTCAATTGGACTCAATCAGTCCAATTGAATAGGCTGATGGAATTGACTAAGATCCAAGTCAATTAGGTTTAGTGAGGACATAATTAGGTCCTTAGGGAGGTCTAGAGGTGATGTACTAGGGTTAGGGCACCTTGATTTAGGTTGCTATGGGGTTGGAATTAGGTTTAGGGACCTAGAGATCCAAGATCCAGGCTTAAATCTCAAAACAGGAATTGGAGAGCAGTATCAGACATCTAATAATAGAATCAGACATCTTATACCCAAAAATCAGAAGTCCAGACTTGTTGTCTGGACGTCCAATCAGAGTCAGGAAGGATTTCAGGTTCTATTTTGAGTATTCTGCAGAAATTGGACGTCCGACAAAGTGTCTGGACGTCCAATAACACTGCAGAAGTGGGTTTGATGTGTGCGGGAGTTGGCTAAGGGTCCTGGACGTCCTAAAGCTTATCTGGACGTCCAGAGTAGGGTTGGAACTAGGGTTTTAGGGCTTCCTAGGGTGTTGTGACCTAATCTAAGGGTGGCTAAGGCTTAGGGAAGTCTCTGGGCTATCCTAGGGCTAGGATGGACCTAAGCTCTTCACATTTTACTGCTTTATTTCAACTTAATAGAATAGAAAACCTTTAACCCCCTTACATTATTATTCCTACATCTAAACTAGGCCTTCTGTTCCAGCTCTGCTACAACTCCCGTTATTCCTAATCCAGCTTCAGATCCAGCTCCTGTTCAGCTTATTCCCTGCAATCGACATAATGTACTTAATCAGCGCATTATAACATTATTTTATGCATAGCTAAAGGAAAGCAGTAAAGATTCAGATAATGCGTATGCATGCATGAATAACCCTAACTTATGCTAAGTGTTAGCTTAATCTAGACCAATTAAGACCTATGATTGCTGCTCAATCATACCCCCATGACTAAATCTTGCTAGTCCCTAGCAAATGCAAGACTAAATTATTTACAGCAAGGGTCCCTAAGGGACTGGTTATTTTATCAAGTGTTTGCATAGAGATTTTTCTCCCTTTTGTTTTAATCCTATGCTCTAGAAATCCAGACAATCGTGAAGGTGCAGCTATGTAGCTTTTGCAACGGATTTGAGTGAAAACTAATACACCTCTAAAGCCTGTACTTGACCCCTAATAAAAATTCTAGCGGGATAGGTGGATTTCTTCCCTCGGGGTATTCAAGATATTCTATGAATTTCACCCCGACTTTGGGCTTAGGTAGAGAATCTTTGAGGGAAAGGATTATATATTTGGTGGCTCAATCTCACTTGGTGCTACATAGAGACTAGTACTATAGAATCCAGATTCCCGAATTACTAAGTAACTTAACTTAGAGAAAGACGAGAAAAACTATGCTCTCTTTAATTCCTTTGTATTCATTCTCTCTTGCTCTTTTTCTTTCTTTTCTTAGAGCTCACAACCTCACCAGATTCACACATAGGATCTGTATTTGGTGGTCTCACTAGGCATTAACACTTTAATTGAGTTCTCATAACCCTAACACTAAGTCGAGATTCCTTAGCCAGTATTCGGGCGATCAGAAACACAAGAAAAATAGGTTAAGGCCATATTTGGTGGAGCTCACTTTTATTTGGTGGTATTGCCTCAATGCAAAGTAAATATTCACAAACTCTTTTTCTTCTTCGTCAAAAATTTTTTTTTTTCTTCTTTTTCTTTTTTTCAATTTTTCTTCCTTTTCATCATTTTTTTTCTTTTCAGCATAGCACAACTGGCATACATCCATGAACTTTATTAAGGAGGCATTATTGGGGATTGGTGGTACTCAAGAGACATTGGGAGGCTTATTTGGTGGAAGGGCCTACTCATGGCACCGGGAGAGATGGATAGGATGGTGTATTTCTGACCTTGACATTAATACCCTCCTTCAGCTGAGGATTCCGTAAAGAATGGTCGTAACCATCCACCTTAGCCCTACTTTTATGAAAACTCGCTCTCCGCGTATTTGCCTTATTTGGTGGCTCTCAAAATTTCGCACAAAAATGTATACGCGGGAACCGAGAGCGAAAACTATGTCTCATCTCAGAGCATCGTCACCTAATTATCTAGGGTTCCAGATTCCTCGCACTAATCTTAGAGCACCAGTACACTCTACTCTCTTCTCACACTATTTGGTGGATTTTTGGAGGAAAATCTGCCTGACTCCCAAAACATTGTCCAAGGGTTCAGGAAAAGAAGCACTGCTTCTTCTCGACAAACTGAAGACGTTTATCAACCTTCACCGTGAATCCATTGCAAATTCTACGTGTGTGTGAAAAGTTGTACTGGATTCTAGATTACCGGAATCAACTAAAGGATAAAATCCCTAATGCATTCTCTTAATAAAATAATCTTATTCATGAATGCAATATCTATATATGCTATAAACATGTAACCTCATATAATTTGTACTTCGTGAATTTCCCATATTGGGTTACAATCAGCTTGACCCTAAATTTAGAGCAAAAGGTGAGCGGGTGAGTCGGAATTGGTTGTTGCGAACGATTTCTAGATCCAATGAGAGCACTGGAGGTGGAGTCGGTTGTTCTTTTATTTAAGGTCCTAAAGTACGTTTTACATGCAGCTCTGAGGTTTTCCTAAGTGTTGGCAAAAAAAAAATTTTCAGTTTCTGCTGTATCTACCCCCCCATGCCTAAGTTCTTGCATGTCCTCATGCATGAATATAAAAGAAAATAACTCTAACAGAGGATGAGTTGGTAGAAGTCACCTGTAATTGCTCCTGAAAATATACATTCAGCACCGGCCAACCTGTTAACATGCAATATACAAAAGGGAAATATGCTAAAACAAAAATATGCTATGTATAAAAATGGTTATGTATAGATGATGGTGAAATGGTATCTATATGTGCTGAGTTTAACGCCTCCAGTTGGGCAAGCACTCAATCAGATGTATCAATTCTTGCATAGGAGCTGGTCAAAATTAAGAGAAAGATGTGCTCGTATGCTCCTAGAATCAGTGGTCCGGAGATGCAGACCAGCTGATTGTGCACCCCTACTCCAAAAAGTCTAGCTATAAGAAAGTGTGGAGTGGGTATAGGCTTCAATTTGATCACGGGTGGGTCTGAGTCAAAAATGAGAGTGGGAGGAGCAAACTCGAAGGTGGGAATCTGCTGATCCGTGTGCATGTGAATTCCCGCTGAGTCGCTTCCTGTGAAATCGGTTGTGACTGCGTTAACGGGAAACCCGTTAGCAGTAGTCATATCTTCCTATGATAACAGGGGCGATTCAGCAATATATGGATCAAGATAGCTAGATTCAGGGGAGCAGTGGTCAGAAGCACACCCCAAATAGTCTGATCCTTGGGGAGATATGTGTAATGCAGTGGTTTTGGTCCCGTGTGGATCGAGGTCCGAGAACCCTGATAGTGTAGACGAATGAGACATTTGGTCGTCACAGAGGAGCCCAATGTTACCACAGTAAGTCGAATCTTCATCTTCACCATCCTCATCTATTCGATCACAGTCGAAGTTCTTTGCTGCCCTGAATATGTCTAGTCGAAGTCGCTCATTGCCTAAGGCAATCTCCATACACCCGGATGCACAATCGATGTTCGCTCGGGCTGTCGCCAGAAATGGGCGACCCAAAATAATTGGCGCATCCCGGAGATTAGGAGGAACTTCCATATCGAGAACGAAAAAATCTGCGGGAAAGCAGAATCCACGGACTTTTACGATCACGTTCTCAACCACCCCCCTCAGTGTTTTGACTGATCTGTCAGCCAGCTGAATCGTAATCGAGGTGGGTTTCAACTCCCTAAATTGAAATTTATCAAATACGGTGGTGGGAGTTAAGTTGATGTACAAAACCAAATCTAAAAGGGCCCGATCAAATGGAGAATCCTGCAAAAAGCAAGATATGAGTGGGGTGCCAAGGTCTTTCTTCTTTGGCGGTAGGTTAGCTAGAATCACGGTGCTAGCTTCTTTCGACAGTACCGCCTGTCATCCAATTCTTGGTTGTCGCTTCGGGGTACAGTAGTCCTTGAAGAACCTAGCGACAGCAGGAATGTGATCGATAGCCTTGAGGAGGGGGACCTGAATATGTACTTCTTTAAACATCGATTTCAGGTCCTCGAAATTTCGTGCGTACTTTTTCCGTACTACCTTTCGTGTCAGAGCCTCAGGAAAAGGAACGGGAATCTCAGGGTTAAGTGGCCTCTTACCCTTATCTACCACAGGTGGCTCCTGAGATGCTGAAGGAGTCGAATCTGCCTGTGGCGAAGGGTGGGAAAAATCAGAACCCTCCTGCCTAGGTGGTGGGTTGAATGTCTTCCTTCCTCTCTGCAATGAGACAGTGTGTGCATCGGCTTGCTATCCATGAGGTGGTGGTGGAGCGGATGGGGCAGAATACGTGGGATTCTGAAAGGCAGCTGGCCTTGTGCGTAACTGGGTGGTGCAGGAGGCACCTGTAGTATGGAGTGTGCCTGTCCCTGCGGTGCCCGAAACCTCGGAGAGGCGCCCTGGTTCTGGACATATAAAGGATTTGGTATGGGTTGGGAGGGCAAGGCTCCCTGAGTCCTATGCTCCTGCAATAGCTGGTTCTACGTATTTTGTATGGTCTGAATCTGATCAGCCATCGCCTTCATTATCTGCAAGCTATCTTCTGTGGACTTCCTCATCGATTCTTGCAGCTCCTCTTTCAATGTCTCCAAAGGGTCGGCCCTCTTTGGAGGGAGGTTGGCAGCTTGATACAGTGGCTGGTATAACGAGCGGAGTTGCTGCTGCTGAGGTAGGAATGGCTGCTGCCTAGGATACATGTTTTGCGCATTCCCATATTGCCTGGTCTGGTAGTGTGGATCTTGATGTGGTCACTGTGAATTACCAGACTAGGAGAAGTTTGGATGCTGGCGCCAACCAGGGTTATATGTCTCTGAATACGGGTTATTACGCCCGTATCCTTGGATAGCGCTGACGTCCTCATAGGCCGAAGTTGTCTAAGACGTATATCCGTCAAAGGGATACGCATTATAATCTGCGGGTGGTGCGTAACCCTGGTCGTAAGGTGCCAGATCTGGATTATTCACGGGATCTTGATATGTGGGATCTTGTAAATACGAAGAAGGTGCATCTTGAGTGAGTAGATTAACTTGAGCAGGTGGAGCTCGGGGTGCATAAGAGGATCTTGCGGTGATAGAGCTCGAGTCAGATTGACCTTGACTGATCTGGTCAATCATTTTCTCAATTAGGTTCATTCTATCCAACTGCTTGATGATGATATCCATGTCAGCTCGAATAGAATCGGTGTGAGCCTCGTGGACACCAACCCGCTGTTGACCAGGCCGCTAGAACCGGTTCATAGATGCGGCATTCATCGAGTTCTTCGCTAATGATTCGAACAGCTCAAATGCGCTGTTCTCGTCTTTTGCGAGAAAATTCCCGCTGTTAGATGCATCAACCAGATACCGATGTGTGTCATCTAGCCCATGGTAAAAAATCTGAGCTAAGTGCCATCTGGGTATACCATGATCCAAGCATTTTCGGAGAAGGTCATGAAATCTATCCCATGCCTCATGTAATTTCTCCCCAGCTCCCTGGGAGAAAGTTGTGATTGCGTGTTGCATTGCATTTGTTCGACCGATTGGGAAAAACTTTTGCAGGAATTCACGTCGTAATTCCGGTCAGGTTCCAATTGGCTTCCCAATAGTCTTGAACCAGTATGAAGCTTTGTCCCTTAGAGAGAACGGGAAAAGCTTCATCAGAGCGATCCCAAGATCAATATTCCTGGGTCAGATCGTTTCAGCGAGTCGACTCAGGTCCTCAAGGTGCTGGAACAGATCTTCGCTTGAGTTCCCGTAAAAATGAGTGCTGATCAACCCAATTACATTGGGCTTGAGCTCAAATGCGTCTCCGCCTGTGAGAATTCTGACTAGTGGTGCGACGATGGGTGCGGCTGGGTCATAAACATCCCACAGTTATTCTCCTCGTGGCGGGTGCTGCATCCTGTCAAGCGCCGTCAGAATACGATCCATGCTCTGTTGATGCCGCTCCTCAGATTCAGCGACCCGGGCTTCCAGGCGAGCCATCAGGTCCAGATTCTCAATGTCCTGACCTGGTCTAGGTCCAGGTCCAGGATTTGCCATGGTGGCTCTTGGAGTAGAAGAAATGGGGGGAGAAGATGGTCTGGGCGAGGTGACTCGCCTCCTTGGGAGTGGCTCCCAAGGTCCAACCAAGTAAGGTCGAAGTGACCTCCTTCCGTGCATACACCGCCCAACCCCTAGGTTGGTGTACCCACACAGGACAAGGCTAAGGCCCTGTCAATCAAGTGGTCCTTATAGATCAGGTGACCAGATTTTTCATTAGGGATTTGAATTCCTGAAGATAAGTTCATCGTACAACCGACTGAAAGTGAATCCCGCCTCTCAAGCTAACCCAGCCAGTCTGGTTACGAGGGGACTAAGGGGAAGGTTCTTCCTTTGGCTTACGCCTCCGATTCCGTTGACCCCTATGCCGCGGTCGTTTGACACTACCCCGCAGACTTAGTCACCAGGTTTGGCAAGAGAGATTGAACTCATCCAGTAGTACGACAATGAACTCGGGTTAATTTCGTGTTTTAAAATTAGTTTTTAACCCTTTTTCTTCAGTAGGGTTTGTGGTGAGTGGCCCACAAGGTGACCAAGCTCACCGGCTAACTAGACTTGATTAATTCTAGGTTAGCCAAAAGTGTGGTCTCTATTTGTGACCCTAAAGGTTCAACCTAAGTTGCATGCACTTCTAGGGTTTTTCTCTATTTCAACATACCACAAAAGTAATGTTGATTCTCTGATAGTAATTGGAATCCAATTAATGTGAAATTTTGCGAGTAGATTCCTTTTTCAATTAGTTTTTCAAAGAATATTTTTTTGGAATTTTTACTGTTTCAACTGAATTTGTAGGAAATTTTAAATATCAGGGGGTTAGATATGGATCTTTGACCACTGGACGCTTTTTCACTTTGAAACAGTATCAAATGACCTTCAAAAATTCTGGAAAAATATGAAAAATAAAGCCAATTAGATCAGCTTTCAAACCCCACTACTTTTAGTCAAAACAAATCCGCAGATTGCTCAAAATCGCTTTTGGAACTTTGAAAATTTTTGAATCTGGGTCTCTCTGACGCCCGTGCACTTCGTGAATTTTTAAACCTTTCATCCATGGAGTTTTTTCAATGTAATGGTGGAATTTGAAAGATGGTTTGAAAATGAAGGTTTTGCCTAAAGTTTAGAATTTTTCGCTAAGGGATTTTTTGGTAATCGAATTTTTAAGCGAGATTTGAAATCTGGCCGAAAATTAGAAGGTGGTGGAAAACTTTCAAAGAGGTTTGAATTTGAAATTCAAGCCTTCCACCAAAAATGCTTTTTTTTCTTCAAAAAGAATTTTTGAAAAGATTCAACGAAAATATCTCTTTTTTTCTTTTTTTTTAAAGTAACCAAGATTCAAAAGGAAACCTAATCTGGATTTTTTTTTTCAAAATTTTTTCTTTTCCACAAAAATGAGAATTTTTTTTTTTTCACAAAGAATTTTTCAAAGGAAATTGCAACAAGTAAATCTACTCCTACAGTTCAGAAAGAGAAACCTAATCTAAGATAGATGATGTGCACCTGATTTTTCTTCGCCGCGCTCGGTGTGTGCGTAGATCTCGTTTTCGTTCCGTGTAATCCTACACATCAAAAATGAAGTAGAGGCAGATTTGTCAGTGACAAATTAAACGATCAAAATCAAGAAAATTGACGTTGCCTCCTCGGCAATGGCACCATTTTGTTGGCGAGGTATCGTAGATCGCAGTTTTCATAAAAGCGTCGTAGTATAGTCGTGAAATACTATCCAATAAAGATATTATTTTGTAAAAGTAACGAGACTTGAGTCCCGGTCATTCGTCTCTGGGAGGTGTTGTATTTTCTTTTGAAATCGACCTTAAAGCCGCTCTACTTTATTTAAACGACATGCTGGTGCGTAATATATAGGCAGTTAAAGAACAGGCACTTAAATCACGCAAATAAGATAATCATTCAGCTCGTGGTGATTTCAAACACATAAGAGATATATTTATATATAAAATGAAATTTCATTCATCATGGGAGAGTTGTTGCACAAGGAAATCTAGAGGAAAGCTTATACATGAATGCTTAAAATTAAATCTAACTACCAGAAAACGATTGCATACAAGAATCAACGGGGGGATTTCACATGCATCATTGGGGGAGAAGTAAGACTACACTACTAAGCAGTAAATGAAAGCAATAAAGATTATGAAGAGCATGATTTAAAGCTAGAAGAATAGAGGGCATTCAGGGGTGGTCCCCGATGGCCTTGTGGTGGTCGAGAGAAGGAGGGGCGGCCAATGTAGCTTAGGCCGACCCTTGGAGAGAAGTAGGGTTGATCCAGCATCCCAGCATGGCATCCTCCATGGTGGTGCTAGTGAGCTCATGGAGGTGGAGTGAGTGGCTAAGTGGAGGTGGCGTGAATGGCACCAATGGAGAGCAATTGCCGAGGGAGTGAATGGGTGCAAATGGCCACCCAAGGGGTCTTTATATGGACCTAAGGGAAGCTCTGTAGAGAATTATGGAATTCTCTTGAGAGGCCTATGGTGGGAGCTCGTGGGAGAGTGAGAGAGAGAGGGTAGATGGTGGTTTTTAGATCCACCAAATGTGGATCTAA
Source organism: Thalassia testudinum (assembly GCA_037157565.1). Taxonomy (NCBI): domain Eukaryota; kingdom Viridiplantae; phylum Streptophyta; class Magnoliopsida; order Alismatales; family Hydrocharitaceae; genus Thalassia; species Thalassia testudinum. The sequence goes on along the minus strand of JAZHRO010000056.1, from coordinate 83,545,684 downwards.
AAATTGAATGGCTCTTGGTTGCTATTTTTGGCAACCAAGGCAACCACACATGGTAGAGAGTTCTAGAGAACTCTAAGCTAGATATTTTCGTGTGGATGGTGTGTGTGGGTGTGTGTGGGTCGAAACTTAGGTGTCTAGGATGATTAGGTTGGGTTCTAGTGGGTATAGGTCAAGGTAGGTCCAAATTAGGGTTATAAACCCTAATTCACTAAGGTAAAGTGCAATTAAACTTAATACTAGTTTAATTGGGTGTGTGGAAACTTAATTAAGAATAAAACAACTCAATTAAGTCAGGTCTAGGTCAATTGGACTCTCACTGAGTCCAATTGGACAGTGTATGCTGAGATCAGGGCTCAATTGGACTCAATTAGTCCAATTGAATAGGCTGATGGAATTGACTAATATACAAGTCAATTAGGTTTAGTGAGGACCTAATTAGGTCCTTAGGGAGGTCTAGAGGTGATGTACTAGGGTTAGGGCACCTTAATTTAGGTTCCTATGGGGTTGGAATTGGGTTTAGGGACCTGGAGATCCAAGATCAAGGCTTAAATCTGAAAACAGGAATTGAAGAGCAGTATCAGACGTCTAATAATAGAATCAAACGTCTTATACCCAAAAATCAGAAGTCCAGACTTGTTGTCTGGACGTCCAATCAGAGTCAGGAAGGATTTCAGGTTCTATTTTGAGTATTCTGCAAAAATTGGACGTCCGACAAAGTGTCTGGACGTCCAATAACACTGTAGAAGTGGGTTTGATGTGTGCGGGAGTTGGCTAAGGGTCCTGGACGTCCTAAAGCTTATCTGGACGTCCAGAGCAGGGTTGGAACTATGGGTTTAGGGCTTCCTAGGGTGTTGTGACCTAATCTAAGGGTGGCTAAGGTGTAGGGAAGTCTCTAGGCTATCCTAGGGCTAGGATGGACCTAAGCTCTTCACATTTTACTGCTTTATTTCAACTTAATAGAATAGAAAACCTTTAACCCTCTTACATTATTATTCCTACATCTAAACTAGGCCTTCTGCTCCAGGTCTGCTACAACTCCCATTATTCCTGATCCAGCTTCAGATCCAGCTCATGTTCAGCTTATTCCCTGCAATCGACATAATGTACTTAATCAGCGTATTATAACGTTATTTTATGCATTGCTAAAGGAAAGCAGTAAAGATGCAGATAATGCGTATGTATGCATGAATAACCCTAACTTATGCTAAGTCTTAGCTTAATCTAGGCCAATTAAGACCTATGATTGCTGCACAATGACTATGGTGGATGGTTACGACCGTCCTTCATAGAGTCCTTACCTGAAGGAGGGTAATAGTGTCAAAGGTCAGAAATACGCCTGTCCTATCCATTCCTTCCCAGTGCCGAGAATAGGCACTTCCACCAAATAAGCCACACAACTTCCTCTTGACTATCATCATCCCTAATAGTGCCTTGTAAATAAAAGTCCGTATTGTGTTGTGTTGATTGAAAAAGAAACAAAAATAAGAAGAAAAAAAAAAATATATATATATATAAAAGAAGAAAAGAGAAAAGAAGTAGAAAAAGTAGAAATAGAAAGAAGAAAAAGTTATATTACAAAAAAAACAAAAAAAAAAAAAGAAAAGGTCCATGTTTATGATATAACACTATTTCTGAGGCAGCAAAACACCTATCACGTTCCACCAAATATGACCCATACCTACCTTCTAGTATTTTTGATCGCCTGAATACTGGTTGAGAACTCTAACTTAGTTGTAGAGTTATTAGGACTTGAATTGAAGTGTGGATGCCATGTGAGGCCACCAAATAGTGAGTACAATTTCTAAATCTGGCGAGATTCGTGATCTCAGAAAGAAAGAAAAGAGAGTGCCTAGGAACATCAGGAGAGCACAATTGTGTAGCCTCTCTCAGAGTTGACTTGTCTAATGGTCTAGAGAGCTAGAGTCTGCAGTACTAGACTATAAGTAGCACCAGTTGAGTGTGTGCCACCAAATACAAATCCATTCAACTTGTTGTCTCCTACCTAAGCCAAACATCGGGGTCAAATTACAGATTATCGTCTGCTTTATCCTCGAGGGAAGTAGTTGCCTATCTCAACAGAAATTTTTGCCAAGGATGATGTACGAACTCCTAATGCGAATCGGCTCTTTCACTTGGATCTGTTACCTAGGCTATCAGCACTTCACATTTGTCTAGATTTCTAAAGTTTTAAAATAAGAAAAGAAGTTTTCTGATTACTTCTATTATTCATTTTTGCTAGGGACTAGCAAATCTTAGGCATGGGGGTATTTGATGAGTCCATTTTAATGGACTAACATTACGCCTAAGTAACTTTAGTTGTACATTTTAGGTTTGTTAATAACTACACTAAGTTATAGAATAATTGTATCCATTATGATTTATTTCATAACATTCTATAATTTAATGTGTAATGATTATGTTCTTTTTATGTGCAGGAAAAATAAGTGGCAAAAGAATGAGGAGGAAAGGATAAATTACCCTTTCAAATAACCAGCGGCTGCTCTTTTCCCTCTCTATTGGCCACCCTCAACAGCTGCCGGCGTCTCCCCAACAGCCTCCTGCCAAAATTAGAAAAGGGATTTGAAAATCCCTTGATTGGTGCATGCGGGGAGAGAGAGGAGTTAAAGAGAGGAGGTGGAGAGAAGAACGGAGGCTATCTTCCCCCTTGCGGGGAACAATACCCAGCATGCACTGTGGACCAGGATCTACATCTTCTCTATGCGCACATCTCCAGCCGCTTCCCCAATCCAAACACATCGCCCACCTATGCCTGCTCCTTCATCACCAACTCACCACTGCCACACCCTCCTTCCTACAAGCAGACCGCAGGCACCCACATGCCGTCTCCCGCGCCTCAACCTGCCCGCGCGCCTGCCTCCATCCATCTGCAGGCACATCCCCCGGCCCACCCATAGGCGCACCCACAGGCTCACTCCATCTCTGCTTGCAGATTCGCCTCCCTTCAACACCGGCATCGTTTCAGCGCACCGCAGTATGCGCATCGCTCATCTGCCAGCCCGCAACCCATTTGCCGGCCCGCACACCATCTCCAGCACCCCTCATCACCTTCCGCCCACGCCACAGCAGGCGCTCACGTGCTCTCTGCCCACACGCTTGCAAGCGCGCCAGCAACCCATCTGCAGAATTGCCTGCCCACCAGCGCACTTGCATGCGTCAACTGCAGCACGCCTTCCCGCCTTCGCACCCTGCAGGCGCACCCGCACTGCCGCCCGCAACCCATCTGCAAAACTGCCTGCCCACCAGCGCACCTGCAGGCACCAACTGCAGTGTGCCTTCTCACTCTCCACCGCCCACCTGCAGGTGCACCAGAGCGCGCACGCCGGCACACCAGCGTGCGCGCGTACGCACATCTGCGTAGCCATAGCAGCAGCCCCCGTCTCCTCCAACAGGCCGCGCTTAGGCCACCTCCGCCGGCCGCCGGCGGCCACCTCCAGCCACGCCACTGCCACCGATGCGTAGCGCTCGTCAAGCTGCACCTCCCTGCCGATCCTCGCAGCAAACCGTGCGCGGCCGCACACGCGAGGAGGAGAGAGGGGAGATCCTCTGTTTTCATCTCCACTAAAATTTACATTCAATGCCATTGCCACCAATTTGATTTTTTTATTATTATTATATTATGGCAGAATTGCATTCAAACACTCATAGTTCTTTATAATTGCATGGTATTGATATTGACTAGTTTAAAGATTGATTTTGGACTTAATTTAAGTACTAATTGTCTTTAGTACACATCACGTGAAAACTACATGAATTCATCCTAAATTTATTGAGGATTTCTATGAGGGAAAACTACACTTATATCCTTAACTTTTTAGGTTATTGCAAATCTACTTTCCTTCACATTTTAAGTCCTATTTGAAAAGGGATTTCGCACTATCCGAAATAACATTAAATAATTAAGTATTGATTGCATCATTGCCTCCCTGTAGAGACGACTTGCTCTTCTGCGAGTGGTTATTTTCATTATTTCGATTAGTCGATTTTTCCACCACTTAAATACTATAACGCTAAGTGAAAAGTCATCTATCAATGACTTTTCAGTTTTCGGAGCATCATTTGACGATTGCCACCAGCACTTGGTACAAATACCCAGGCAGTGCATCAATCTGAATTTGGTTCTTTCCTGGGAAAAGAGCCATTTTGATGTAAACACATTTATTGATGGTAAAATGCCTATTCATGCATATTCCTAGGCTTAGATTTGCATTTCATGTTATAAATATTGCATAGCATGCATCATTCTGCATTTAGGGTAGTATATATTTTAGGCTAATTGCATCCTTTTTGTGGTTAGGAGAGAAGGATATTTATTTCAGAGCCTTAGATTGACGAACCGACCGTACGGATCAGATCAACACGACGATCGGAGTCCAATGCCTCTGAAATCGCCTTAATCGGAGTTCCGTAGCACCATATGCAGTCCAAGGAAGATCAACAGCCAAGGGACTAGGCGACATAATTCAGAGCTTCAAATGATAAATCCGACTACGCTAATGGATTTGGGTAGACGATCGCAGCCTAACGGCGTGAAAATTGACTCAATCCGACCTCTATAGTAGCCCTTACAACAAGAAGAAGATGGACGGTCTAGACTATGCCACGTGGTGCAGTCCAGGCTTCCAGCGCACGCATGTAGCACCGCACGCGTGCGGCAGCACGGGTGCGTGCACATGTTTGCAGCACCAGCGCATGGGTGCACGTGTGCTCGGGGCAAGGCAGGAGTGGGGCCAGCACAGCGTGAGGTGGACTACAGCGACGCATGAGTTGGACTTACAGCGACGCTTATAGTCGTTGGTAATTCATCGCATTCCAGTAAAGCTAATTGTGGGCGCTAGCGAGCATGAGCTGCCTACAGTGACGTTTCCAGCGACGACCTAGATGTCACTAATGGTCCTACACCGATTTTTGCATCTTGTCCACCACTATAAACGTACCTTCACCCCCTCCCTTCGAAGCCATCTCTACCTACTCTACTCCCACCTACTCCAAAGCTCTACTAAGCCTACCAACACTCCATTAGAGCTTGTTCTCAAGCTCCCAAGGTGCCTATTAGTGTAACGAACCTCTACCCCACCAAATACTCCTCCAACTTCCCATCTCCATTCATAGGTCACATTGGAGCTATCCACCCACCTCCATTCTGGTAGCAGATCACCTCCATCTTCTCCCCTCCATTCCGGAGCCACGTCAAAGCTTTCCTCAACATGACGTCCTCCTGTATCTCACCTCCATTGTCCCGCTCCTCACTTCCTTCATCCGAGTTCCACTAGGCACCGTCGTCTCACCGAACAGCAGATTCGGAAGATTTCCTCTCACCTCCCTCTCTTTTTATTCTTTCATAGTAGATTGTAATAAACATTGGATTGATATATATACCATTTTCATTCCTCATCTCTATCTTTTGATTCATTTGCTTCTCTTTTATTTCAAAAACACAAAAAAATAACAAAACCCTAAAATATCAAAAAGAAACGAATCAAAGCACGATTTTCACATAAAGTAAGCATCGCCTCCCTGTGTTCAACCCGAGATTCCCTTGGAGTTTCGGTATAAATTTTATCTGATCAATGTGTCATGCAACTACAATGACAGGTTACTTGTTACCTCTATTTCTAACACGCCTGACCATTTTGACACCGTTGCCGGGGAGGCAACGGAATTTACTTTATTGTTTATTGCGTTTCTTTGCATTTATATAGCATTAACCCTACTTGTCTTTGATCTACTATCTTGCAGGTACCCTAGCATGGAGATCCAAGTGCGGTAGACCAGAGTAAAGTGCGAGTAGAGTGTTTTGTAAGTGTCCCCCACACCACCCCCACCTTAGTTTTCATTCCATAACCAAATAACTCAAACCCAAATCAACTTAGGTGCTTTTTATGAACCCTAGGATAGATTTGGTTATTTATTTGCCACCACTACTCACCTCGCCATCCACATAAATAAAAATAAGAAATAAAAAAAAGTGTTATCAGATTGTGGGATTTTCTGTAAGCTACACACTTAACACCTACATCTTCTCACCCTAAGGTGCACAATCACATCGATTCTACCACTTAACTGGGATCTGACCTATGGACCCGGTACACTTAATTCAACACACGAATAAGTGAGTAGAAATCTGAATGGGTCAAAAATTTCTGTGTGCCTTAACTAAGTGGTGTAATAAGCGAATTGATTGAACTGTTTAGGCCTCACCACTTAAGATAAAAGCGATTCATCAAGTAGCTTGCCACTTAGGGTTGATTCTTAGGGCTGAATCAGGCACTCCACATTTTTTTCTTTGATTTCCAAAGGAATATATCATCACCAATGCTTGCAAAACTTGGAGTATTTTCCTAAACTTGATTGAATATACCTAAGATTAAACCCTAAAAGCTACTAAACAAGGTTGACTCTAAAAGACACATCATCAAATAATCTTGTTTGCAAACCCTGGTTGTGCACACACACACATTTTAACTGATCATTAAGGGCACAACCCATCTAAAGGGCCCATCACATTCTTGAAGCACCATTGTCCCAAGCCTAACTAAAATTGATTAGACGTTTGCCTTAAGGACTGGTTCGCTCGTAGGGATCTAGATTGAGATTGTTCATGATTAACCTACTTATACTAGTCAATCTGATGTCTAGCTAGGGGAGTAGCGTCAAACGACTGCGGCTGGGGGGTACACTAGGAACCGAAGGCGCAAACCAAAGGAAGAACCTTCTCCCCAGTCCCTCCTTCTAACTGGTTGGATTGCCTCGACATAAGTAGAGTAAATCATCTATAATCTTAGGACGGATTCTGAGAGTCTGTAGACCTTTAGTTTCCCAAACTAAGGACAGGCTTGTATTTTTGTATTGCAGGGCTCCTTTCTCTTCTGATTTCCCTCCTTACTTCACCATGCACCCTTCCACATCCTACACACATTTCACATCCTATCCTCCTACCACCACTTATCCCCAAGATGATTACTATCCGGACCTCACTTGACTTGTAATTACCCATCCACTAGCCGGGATGACTTTGATTGGGGATATGAATCCGGACCTCAGTGTCCAAAGCCTAACTCTTGACAACAAGACTATGATTATTATCCTTCCCAGAGCTACAATGATTATAGATCTCCATCCTTTGACGACTAAACCAACCTGATTTACAATCAAGAAGGATATCATGATTATAACTCCTACCCTCCCCAGTATTCTATTGAATATAGGTCACTACCATCCTTTGAACAACCTAGAATGACCTACTTTCAGGGAGGGACTCGAGAACCTTGACATCTTGACTCCCCTAGATTTAACCTGAACCCACCCAAACCTGAACCGAACTAGTCGATTCAGGTGAACCAAATCTAGGATAGGGTGTTGGCTAATTTGAGGAACACTATACAATCTTTAGAAGCCCAGCCAACACCATGCACTAAAGCACTAGAGCCTATGATTAAAATGATTGATGAACTTAATAGTTCTCTATTGGATTTGCTCCAAAGTGTTAGGGATAGGGACTTGGGTGAGTTTCTTATTAGGAAATTGTCGAGGTTGAGGATGAGATTTGTGGTTGCGCTAGTCAAATCTTGGGATGATTCTCAAGATGAACCCCCTTCAGGAGAGCCAATGTCTGAACTCGCTAAGGCACCTATTGGGGGGATACATTTTCTGAGACTGGGGATGACCAGGATGGGCTAGAGCAACCATTTGAGGATGAACCGATTAATTCACCTGAGATCACTAAGCCAAGGAGCGAGGAAAAATATGTCTCCATGGGCCATGAAATGACATATGATTTTGAGACATATATAAATGAGGATCATGGATTCTTTGACTCTGAGGGTGAAAATCTTTTGGTGAAGTCTCACTTGAACTTAAGGAAGAGGATTTTAGTGAGACAAATGGGCTTGAGGAATCTAGTAAACCAGTTGATAGCCCAATTATTAAAGATTTGGATTTGGTTGGGGATAACTTGGAGGATCCGAATCTTGATGATTCAATCAATGACCCCAGTCCTCATCTGCACCCCGAAGAGCTGACCTCTGAGATCTTTGTGCCCAAGTCAATCTTGATGCAGCCATGATTTTTGGACTTGGGAAAATCATATGGGGTGAATAATATGCTAGAGGTCCCAAAGCCTGAGCCCTTGATGTTGGAGGATAGAATTATTGAAATAAAGATTTGGGAGGCTAATTTTGAGGGAAGTTTTATTTTGGATCTAAGGGTACCTATTGACCTAAAACCACCTACTTTCTGCCAGGACCCTTACAATATCTTTCACGTGCAACCCAAGCTTGAAATAACTGATTATTTTTCTGAGCTAGATGTTAAGTGGACAACCGCACCTATTCAACCATCTTTACTCATTGTCCGACACTTTTGTCTTGGGTTGCACACCACTAAACCGCAGGCCCAGCCCGGCAAACACAACAACCTTCGATTCTGGGTGATTTTCATCTAGAACCTGAGAACCACTCGACCCTGGGGCATGGGTCTGCACCATAATCTCGTCCACGTCTATGGACATCTTCTGCAGACGAGTTTCAGGATCAACCTTTTTATTTTGATTCTGACCCGCACTTGTGAATTCTCAATTTCTTCTTTGTATGTATGTTATGCCTAGCTGAAGGCATTAAAATTAGCACATGTGTATACAGTCTTCTCTCTACGGAGCTGACCAGATTTTAATGACACTCAGGTGATGTTATGTTTACTCTTCCTTTTCATGTCTTTATTTTTACAATGAGGACATTGCATCATTTAGGCATGGGGGGTAGGTAATCAATTCCTGAAATCATTATGTTAACTCGGTAGAATTTCTTTTAAAATTTAAAAAAAATTGAAAATTTTAAAAAAAAAATTTAAAAATAAAGAAATTAGGAAAAGAGAACCTAGGCATTTGAAAGTTATTAACTTTAGGAAATAATACGAGAGGACCTAAGCACTTAGACTCTTCAGGTCTTCGGGATTAATTAGCTTGGGTGTCCACTCGAATGTTGATTTAGTCACGAGTCCTCGCTAATTAAAATTTATTTTAATTTGGTAAATAATTTGTGATGATAAGTATGCAACTTATCAACCTGCCCTCTAATTTGGGGGGACTGTAAGTCTAAGCATTTACACACATTTTTTGCGCTGATTCACTTTCCGAAGATTTTTACGAAAATTGGGTAGCTAATGGGCCGACTTGGGTGGTATGGCTGGTAAGTTGTCGGTGGTAATAGCTCATCGGCCGGTTGTCCAAAGCCCAGCAACATGACCATTTTTGTTGTACTACCTTTAGGTAAATCTTAGATCAGGGAAGCTACCTACTTATAAAAAAAAAAAAGAAACACTCAAAAAGAAAAGAAAAAAAAAGATAAAAAGAAAAGGAGAAAATAAAAAAAAAATAAAACCACACTTCACTGCACGAGTGTGGCTGGCAAGTTGTCGGTGGTAACAGCTCATCAGCCAGTTGTCTAGAACCTAGCTCACAAAAAAATAAATGCATAATAATTCCCAAAATACTTAGGGAAGAAGCGGGGAAGTAGATTAAACCGGGGAGATATACACTGGGTTCACCCTTGTGTTGACCCCATAAATAGAAGTAGGGAGAAAGCTACCGATCGTAAAGATAAACCTTTAGGCAAGGTCACCAAGGGTTGTAGAAACCCGAAGTCTATCTTAACAGCTGTTTTGTGAGTCTATCACCTTTTCATAAAGATGCGTAGTACTTAGAGTCCTTTTCGAGTCTTGGGTGGGTCAGGTAGCCGTAAAAAGTTATCCCAGAACTCTCAAACTCCAAAAGTACAAAAAAAAATTAGAAAAGAAGCAAAATAAAGAAAAATATATTTCTTCCCTTCTCAAATAAGGCGAGAACTTGGGTGGTCTGCATTCTAGCAGACACCTGGATACTCTTGAGTTTTTGTAGTTTAGGACCTTAGTTGAAATTTTCCATTGTTAATAAATGACAGGCTTAAGAGATCTAATCCTAATTCTGCTTTTATACATAGCATATAGTTTGATTTTGCCAGGGACTAGCAAAAGATAGGCATGGGGGTATGATGTAAACACATTTATTGAGGGTAAAATTCCTATTCATGCATATTCCTAGGCTTAGATTTGCATTTCATGTTATAAATATTGCATAGCATGCATCATTCTGCATTTAGAGTAGTATATAATTTAGATTAATTGCATCCTTTTTATGGTTAGGAGAGAAGGATATTTATTTTAGAGCCTCAGATTGACGATCCGACCGTACAGATCTGATCAAGACAACGATCGGAGTCCAACGCCTCTGAAATCGCCTCAATTGGAGTTCCATAGTACCATATGTAGTCCAAGGAAGATCAATGGCCAAGGGAATAGGAGACATAATTTGAAGCTTCAAATGATAAATCCGACTGTGCTGATGGATTCAGGTCGACGATCGCAGCCTAACGACGCGAAAATCGACTCAATCCGACCTCCGTAGCAGCCCCTACAACAAGAAGAGGATGGACGACTTAGACTGCACCACGTGGCGCAGCCTAGGCCGCAAGCGCACGCACGTAGCAGCGCGGGTGCGCACGCGGGCATGCAGGGGTGCATGCGCGCAACGCCAGCGCGGGGGTGCGCATGCGCGCGCAGCACGGTAGGAGCAGCGGCAGCACAGCGTGAGGTGGACTACAGCGACGTATGAGCTGGACTTACAATGACGCTTACAGCCATTGGTAATTCATCGCTTGCAAGCAAAGCCATTTGTCGGTGCTAGCGGGCATGAGCTGCCTATAGCGACGTTTCCAGCGACGGCTTGGATGTCACTGATGATCCCATGTCGATTTTTGCGTCTTCTCAACCACTATAAAAGGACCTTCACCCCCTCCCTTCCAAGCCATCTCTACCTACTCTACTCCCACCTACTCCCAAGCTCTAGCAAGCCTACCAACACTCCATTAGAGCTTGTTCTCAAGCTCCCAAGGTGCCTATTAGTGTAGCGAACCTCTGCCCCACCAAATACTCCAACTTCCCATCTCCCTTCATAGGTCACCTTGGAGCTGTCCTCTCACCTCCATTCCGGTAGTAGATCACCTCCATCTTCTCACCTCCATTTCTGAGCCATTCTAAAGCTTCCTCAACACGACATCCTCCTGTATCTCACCTCCATCATCTCGCTCCTCACCTCCTTCATCCGAGCTTCCACCAGGCGCCATCATCTCACCGAACAGTCGATTCGGGAGATTTCCTCTCACCTCCCTCTCTTTTTATGCTTTCATAGTAGATTATAATAAACATTGGATTGATATATATATCATTTTCATTCCTCATCTCTATCTTGTGATTCATTTGCTTGTCTTTTATTTCAAAAACACAAAAAAATAGCAAAACCCTAAAATACCAAAAAGAAACGAATCAAAGCGCGATTTTCACTTAAAGTAAACGTCGCCTCCCTATGTTCGACCCGAGACTCCCTTGGAGTTTCGGTATAAATTTTATCTAATCGACATGTTTTGCAACTACAACGACAGGTTACTTGTAACCTCAATTTCTAACACGCGAAACACACCCAACCACATTTCATGGTGCCTGAGGGTATCGTCCTAGGACATCTAATCTCAGAGGAAGGCATCGAAGTCGATCGAGCACAGGTTAATTTGATTTCCAAACTCCCTATGCCTAGCGTGATCAAGGACATCCGATCCTTTTTGGGGCACGATGGTTTTTACCGTCGATTTATCCCTGATTTTTCAAAAATCACGCACCCCCTGACCACTCTTCTCTCCATGGATGTGCCTTTCAAAATCTCCAAGGAATGCACTCAAGCATTTGAGATCCTTCGTGACCAGGTCACCCAAGCCCCGATCCTACAGTCCCCTGATTGGTCTCAAACCTTTGAGATCATCTGCGATGCATCTGACTTTGTTATAGGAGCGATTTGGGGGTAGAAAATTGATGGGAAACTCGTGGTCATTTACTATGCTGGCAAAACACTAAATGAGGCTCAACGTAACTACACGGTTACTGAGAAAGAGCTGCTGGCTATAGTATTTACCTTAGAAAAATTTAGATCATACCTCGTGGATTCCTGTGTTATCATCTACTCGGATCACACAGCTGTGAGGCATCTCCTTGGAAAGAAGGATGTGAAACCTCGATTAATCCGATGGATCTTATTGTTGCAAGAATTTGACCTCGAGATTCGCAACAAAGCGGGAAAACAAAATGTGGTAGCTGATCACTTGTCCCGCCTTCCTTCTGAAATAATTGACCCTTCCAGACCCATCATAGAACACTTTCCTGATGAGCACCTCCTGACTATCAATACAGGGCTTCCATGGTTCGCAGAGATGGTGAACTACTTGGCATCACATCAGATCCCGTCCGATTGGTTGAAGGCCAAGAAGGACAAGTTGCGTTTTGATGCCAAGTATTACCTGTCGGAAGACCCATATCTATTCTGCATTAGTGCTGATTAAATAATTTGATGATGTGTCATGGAAGCAGAAATCAAAGACATACTCTCCTTCTTCCATGACCAGGCATGCGGTGGACATTTCTCAGGACACAAAATTGCATAAAAAATCCTCCAGTGTGGCTTTTACTAGCCCACAATTTTCAAGGATGCATATGATCACTATAAGGCATGTACCCACTGCCAGGCCTTGGGCAACATGAGCCATTGAGACATGATCTCTTTACAGCCGATCCTAGTATGTGAGATTTTTGACATATGGGTGATTAATTTTATGGGACCCTTCCCTATCGCAGATGGCTTCAAATACATCTTACTCACCGTTGACTATATGTCCAAGTGGATAGAAGCCATTCCAACCGGAACCAATGATCATAAGGTTATTATCAGATTCATTCATAAAAACATCTTCTCAAGGTTTGGGATTACACGAGCAATAATTTTCGACGGAGGGACCCATTTCACAAATGCTCAGTTCAAGTAACTGATGACCAAATACGAGGTGTCGCATCGAATCTCTACTCCTTACCACCCCCAAAATAATGGTCTAGCTGAGCTATTAAATCAGGAGATCAAGAAAATCCTCCAGGTTACTATTCGACCTGACAGGAAGGATTGGTCATCTCGGCTTTTGAAAGCATTGTGGGCCTATAAGACTGCCCACAAGACCCAATTAGGTATGTCTCCCTTCAGACTGGTGTACGGGAAGGTATGTCACCTCCCCGTCGAATTGGAACATAAAGCCTATTGGGTAGTACGGAAGTGCAACTTAGATCTTTCTAAGGCTGGAACACATAGAAGTCTTTAAATGAGCGAGATCGATGAATTACGCCACGACACATATGAGAACTCGCGAATTTACAAAGAATGGGTTAAAGCTTTTCATGACAAACACATTTCTAGAAAGATCTTTCATCCTGGTCAAAAGATTCTACTCTTTGATGCCCAACTCAAATTATTCCTAGGAAAGCTACGATCTAATTGGGTCAGACCCTACCTAGTCCGACAAATCTTTGGAAATGGAGCCATTGAGACTAGCCCACTCAACCACGATTCCAAACCCTTTGTCGTGAATGGTTAGAGACTCAAATCGTTCATTGACATGACCAATACAAATTTGGCTGAGTCATCCTTTATCCTCCATTCTTCTTAAGCTCATTATGCCCAGCCAATGGCGTAAAACTCAACACTTAGCGGGAGGCAACCCGTCATTCTTTGAAAAACTCGAAACCTTTTTTGACATTTCTATGCTGAATTCATATTGCACTTGAAGGTTTATCCATTAGAATAGCCGACTCCACCTCAGGTACCCCTACCCGAGAATAGAAATCATTCGCAACAGTCACTTCGACCCGTTCGCCCACCCAACACCTGTCCTAATGAATTAACTAAGCTAAATTCGAACCCACCTAATTTACAATGGGGACATTGCAAATCATAGGCATGGGGGGGTATGAAAGTGCAAAATGTCAGGAAAACTCATATCAAGAAAAGGTTTCAATAAAAAAAATCACAGATAAAAAAAAAATGAAAAATCTTGACAAAGAAGAAAAAAACTGAGGAGGGGGGAGAAAATTTTTTGGGCTATACAAAATGGGAGGAGGAAAAGTGCAAGATGCCAAAAAGGAGCACAAAATGAAAAAGAAAAAAAAATGGTCATTAGTAAAAGATTAAGGGATTAACTGAAGTTCTAGACCACATCAAGAAAAGAAAAAAATGAGAAAAAAAAATGCTAAGGAGATACAAAAGAGATTAGTAGGAATGCTGATCTTAGGCCTTTTGGGCTAGACTCTTAGGCTTAAAAATTCAAGTACCTGCTAAAATCTAGATACTCCTCAAGAGGTTGGGGAAAATGCGAAGCTTAAGTATTAGGTGTAAGGCTTAGGGAGTATTCGACCTCGTTAACTGACCTTCAGTTTGCGGGATTCAGTAACCTAGGCACCCCAATTCACACACAGTCTGGTTCAGTGTGTATAAATATCAAAATCACACAAAAAGCATTTCAATGTTCTGAAAATGTTGCCTAGATTAGGAGTGGTCGATCAACACAAGTTGATTTGGACTAGTCCCTAGCTTGGAGAGGTGGGAAATTCCCCTCGAAGATGCGTAACAACATATCGTCTCCTCGATACTCGTCTCTTAGGATATTTAAATATCCTACTGAGGGCATGTAAGCACTCTGCTGGTTCAGATACCATAGGCGACATTATCATGAAATGTCGATACCAGGGTCTGAATTCGGCCACGGAATGCCATGGGCTGGATTATCTCAAAATCTTAGAAGCTAGGGTTCTAGGGGTTGCCATGGGCAGTGTTATCACGAAGCATCGATTGCCAGCGACCCTTGAGGATTGATGGTGGGGACGAGGAATCCGATACAGACCATGTTGCGAAGCCAATCTGAAGCTAGAAATACAAAGAAAAGAGCGAGAAAACTCTCCAAACAAATAAATCCTCTGTCTCACTCTTAAAAAAATGCACTATAAACTGAACCTAGGCTAAAAATGTCTCAAGCACGGATGCTTTAACCGCGGAGTCCAACAAACCCTAGGATAGTTTCTGCAGGCCTTAAAAACATTTGCGGAAGATTGAGGCTAAAGTGGGTCAGGTCTGGATTTTGGTTGGTACTTGAGTACCTCTAGAGCTATTATTGGCATTCTGAACTAATCACAAAAGCAAATGAAAAAGCACTTGTCACAACTAGTAGAAGAAACTCATGGTCTAGAACAGAGGTTAAAATCCTAAAATTTTGCTAAGCGACTAGTAAAAGCTAGGCATGGGGTTATGATGAGAGCCTCATCATGAGCCCTAACTAGATCATTTTGACCTGAGAAAGTAAACAAAAGCTCCTGCATAACCTCAAGGAAAACTTAAGTCAAGGGTTTACTGTTCTAAGAAGGAAACATGAAACAAAGGGTAAAAACTATAATTTCACCATTGCAGTACATAAATGGGATTTCTCAGAGGCAAAACATAGGTCAAGTGGTCTAAATAAGATAAAGAGTGGGTTGGTTCAATCAGAAATGGGTTACTATGCAATCCAAGAATTAAATGACATTCTGTAACCCTAAAACTGACCCGCTTAATTCAACAAGGTTCTGGTCTGGATAAAAATCAACTAAACCCTCTAAAATTCATGGAAAAATATCTCATATGGTTTAGAACCTTCAATTTGGCCTTTGGAACCTATTTTGACCTAGATTGGGGTCCTATCTCAATATTTAACCTAATTTAGGTTTTTATGCAAAATATCCATTCAAACGTGTTCAAACCAAAAATACAACTTCACCATTGGATTCTTTAGGTCAAAATTAGGTTTATACCAAAATTTGAGCCTAAGGGAAGGTCATCTTGACCTACTTTGCAAAATGGTCCACCCAATTACATTCTGGCCCCTAACTTTTGAAAGAACCCTTGTGCAGAGCCCCCTATCTTCCTTGCCACCCTTGCATTCAGGTCCCTCTGCCATTACAATAGAGGAATCCCACTCCGGAAAGGATTCAAGGCTGATATCTCCTCAAATCCTCAGAGATCTCCCAGACTTGGAAGGAAGATTCTCTGAGGATCTCTCCATTGATTGAATGCGATCTCCAGATCAAATTTATGCCCAATCTCTCGTGCGAACACTCGAGAGATTTGGGTATCCTAACCACTTCCTTCTCCGACGATGATTTTGCACTGGAAGGCTTGCCCTTCAAACACCAAAAGCTCGGCCAGCAACTATAAAAGGACCTTCGGTCCTCTACGAATTCCCCAAGCTTGATTTGGCCAATGAATCCCCCAGAATTCCTCTTTCCCCTCTCCAGCCAAGTAGCCCACAAGCTCCGTTGACTCTCCCTCCCTCCTCTCATTGCTCTGCTACCATACCAGTGGTAGGGTTCGCTTCTCCTCGTTCTTTCGGGTTGCGCCACACCAGCGCTCGCCTCTCTGACCTCCTCCTCGTCGGTGTTATCTCCACCTCAGGGCCGTCTTCTCTGACAACGGCACATACGCATCGTTTGTCTCCTCTCCAGGAAGCCAAGTCCTAGGTGTGTGGCTTTCCTCCGCGAACCGCATCATCCACCTATCGAGAGCTGAAGCATTCCACTGCTGCAGCAATTAGGAGACATTCCCTGCAGAAGGGTGTGAAGAAGTAGGTGGGACTTTTAGTCCCACCTCGGTAAGTTTCGAGCTGCCTGTGTAGTTTAAATTGATTTTGTGATTTGTGCTATTTGCCTCGAGAACATAGGGGTGAGGTCCCTCGCCCTCACTCGCCATGCCTCGTCCGCTACCTGCCCCCGTGGACCTGGCACCTGACCCGATTACCTAACATAGCACTCCTGGCGCATCACGCCTATGTCAGTGCGCCTGGACCTAGGCGCGCACCCAACCCGATTACCTGGCTCTAGGAGAGTGTACCGAAGAGAGAAATAGAGAGAGAGGGACGCGGAGAGGGTAGGGGGTAGGTTTTGCTGTGTGGTGTTGTGCAGGAAGAAGAAGCTAAGGAAGGAAGAGGCATAGCAAGAGAAGAAGAGGAAGAAGGAAGAGGCTGAAGGACATACCAAGGAAGAAGGTAGCCGCAACAAGGAAGGAAAAAGAAGAAGAAGAAAAGAGATGCACTGTAGTAGAGGAGCGGCAGACCAAGGGAAGAAGAAGGTAGCTGAAGAAGAAAAGAAGAGAGGCTGCGACTTAGCTACAGGAAGAGAAAGAAGAGAGAAAGCAAGGGCAAAAGAAGAAGAGAAGAAGGAGCGGCCAAGCAAAATAAGAAGAGGAAGCCAAAAGAAGAGAGAAAGAGAAGACACAGAAGGACAACAATTCAAAGCACTGTAGTCAGAATTTTTAAGACATCTGATAAAATATTAGACGTCCAATTCTTTTTGAGCACTATTTCTCCATAACAGTACTCTTCAATTTTGGTTGAATTGGTTATTGCTTTTTATTGAAAGTTGTGTTCTTATGTTTTGGAATACCCAATTGCTCCCTGTGTTCGACCTCGGATACTTTGATTTTCGAGTTATAAATTCTTATTTGTTTTCACGGAGATTTCATCTATATTACAACGAGACATCTTTTAAAACGTGATCTAGCCCTGTAAACACTACCTATGGGCTGTTACCCATGATAACTTGCCAGCCATATCACCCTAGAAGGTTCATTAGCTACCCAATTTCCGTTAGAACTGCCGATTAACAAGTCAGTGACAAGATAGTGTGTAGATGCTTTAGGCTTAAAGTTCTCTCAAATCAGAGGGTGGGTTGATAAGTCGTGTACTTATCACCCAAACTTGTTTACTCCAATTACGATAGAATTAAGGTGGCAAGAACTCAGAAAATAAATCCACATTTTAATGGATACACAGGCTGATTAAGTCTGAAGACCTGAAGGGTCTTTGTGTTCAAATCCTAATGTAATATTTCCTAAGATTGAAAATTTTCTTAAACCCAAGTTCTCTTTCCTAATTCCAAATTTTTTTTTAATATATATAAATCAAAGGAAATAAAACAAATCTGTGGAGCTGACGAATAAATTCAGAGATGAATATCCACCTCCCCATGCCTATCTAATGCAATGTCCTCATTGTATTAAAAAGGCATAAAGCGGAGTGGAATAGAGTAGAAAGCACTTGAATTGCGTGAATGTTGGGTCCACTCCGAGATAACAAAAACTGTATATGTGCTGAATTTAGTGCCTTTAGCTAGGCACACTATGCAAAGAAGAGAAATAAAGAATTCACAGTTATAGATCTGGATCAAAATAAAAAGATGAAACCTCTAACCTGCCAGTAGATGTCCACAGATGTGGACCAGATTGTGGTGCAGACCCATACCCCATAATAGAGAATATCTACGGTTCTGGATAAAAATTACCCAAAACCTAAAATCAATATGCAAGCGGGGTTAGGAATGCGATTTATAAGGATGCAACCCAAGACCAAAAAGTTTGGCTACGGAGAATTCATGCTCTAAAGGATAATCAATGAATGCGTGCTTGGGTTGGACATCCTCAGAACAGATGTCGTAAGGGTCCTGGTTTGATGGTTTCAGATGAATTGGAACCCTTAGACTTAATCTTCTATTTCCTCCAAAGTTTGCTTCCCAAATTAGAACTACCCAACTTCTGTTCTCCTCATTCAAAATGTCAAGTTTCGGGACCTCTTGTATATTAATCACCCTGTTTGAAATCTCCAAGTCTAAAAGATGTGGCTAAATCAGAATTGACTTGGGTCTAGTTATCTCAAAAATAGAATCATTGATAAGCTCAATGGGGTGTAACTAACAATCAGGACATTGGATTGAATCCTCCAAAAAATGCTAGTTTGGATCCATAAGGTGAGCCCTAATAAGATCAGTTTCCTTAGTTATTGGGCTATCAAATGATCTATCAAATTCCTCAGGCCCAATCGCCTCAGGGAAATCGTGTTCTGTAAACTCCGGTGAGACTCGCAACTTGAATCTTCACCATCAGAATCAAAGAAATCAAAATCCATATTAATGTATGTCTCAAAATCATCCATCACTTTCTGTTCCATGGAGACATACGTTTTCTCATACCCCGGCTCAAGGGTTTCAGGCGAAGAAATCAGATCATCCTTAATTGGTTGCTCTAATTCAATCTGGTCAGCCTTGTAACACGTGTCCCCCCAACAGGTGCCTGAGCAAGTTCTGACCTTGGCTCTTCTGAAGGGGGTTCATCCTGGGAATCATCCCACGATTTAACTAAAGCAACCACAAATCTCATCCTCAATTTCGCTAACTTCCCAAGTAGAAACTCACCCGGGTTCTTATCCTTAACATCCTAGAGCCAATCCAACAAATACTTGTTCAAATCATCAATCATTTCAATCAAGGGCTCCAATTTTCCAATGCAAGGCATTAGCTGAACTTCTAAGGATTGTATAATATTCCTCAAGTTGGCCAGAACCTTATCTTGAACCTGGTTACCTTGAACCAAATGAGTTGGTTCAGGGTTGGGTGGGTTTGGGATCAGTGTAGAGGAGTTAACAAATTGAGATTCGTTATACCCTTCCTGATAATAGGTCATTTTGGATTGTTCAAAAGGTGGTGATGACCTGAAGGCAGTGTAATCAGAGGATGGGTAAGAATCAGTGTATCCTCCTTGATTGTAGATCGTATTAGGTTGTCCATGAAAGGTTGATGATCTATAATCGATGTGGCTCTGAGAAGGATAGAAATCACAATCATAGTGTTCAGGGTTAGACCCTAAACACGGAGGTCAAGAACTGTATCCCCAATACGAGTTTTCCCTACTAACTGATGGTTGATTACAGTACGAGTCGGGATAATCGTCATGTTGAGGATAACTCATAACAGGAGGGAAAGAGTGGGAATGCGTATAAAATGTGGAAGGATTTATGATAAGTGGGAGGAAGAAAAGTGCCCTACAATACAATTAATCAAACCTGCCCTTAAGTGGGCTAGCCTAATGACCTACAGACTCCCAGAACACATCTTGAGATAAAGAAATGATTTGATCTGCTTCTATCTATTTAATCCAACCAGTTAGAAGGAGGGACTGGGGAGAAGGTTCTTCCCTTAGCTTGCACCTCCGGTTCCTAGTGTACCCCCCAGCCACGATCGTTTGATTCTGCTCACCTAGCTAGACATCAGATTGAACAGTAGAAATAGACTAATCGAAAATAATCTCATTCTGGGCTCCGAAGAGCGAGTCGAATCCTTAAGGCCAATGTCTACTCTGTTTTATTTAGGGCTAGGTTTGAATGTGCTTTGGAATGTGATGGGCTCTTTATCTAGGTTGTGCCCTTAATGATTGATTGATTTGTGCGTGCATGCACAACCAGTGGTTTTCAAGCAAGATTATTTTTAATGTGGTGAATTTTAGAGTTCAAATCTTGCTTAGTAGCTTTTAAGATTCAACTTTAGGTATTTTCAGACAAGTTTTGTTGGCACACCAGGTTTTGAAAGCACAGGTGAAGATTCTTTCCTTTCAAACTTAAAAGAATGTGGAGTGCCTGGTAAATCCCTTAAAGATGAACCTATGTGGCAGCTACTTGATGAGTTGATTTTAATTGAAGTGGTGTGGCCCAATCAACTCAAATAATTGGCCTGTTGCACCACTTAATTAGGCAGACGAATGATTACCTAATCTGATTTGTACTCAATTATGCATTTGGATGTGTGTATCGATTCCAAAGATCGATTTACTTGTTGAGTTTGAAAATCAGATGAGGTTGTGTACCTCTGTGAGATTTTTTTTTTAATTTTTCTTTTTAAATGTGGAGGTTGAGGTAGGAGTGGGTGTCAAACAAACAAACAAAACTAACCTTAGAGTTTATAAGAACACCTAGGTTGATTAATGTTTGTGTTATTATGTGGCAAAATGAAAACTAATGGGTGGGAGGTAGGGGATAACTTACAGAACCTTCAATAGCACTTTACTCCAATCTATCGCTTTTGCTCGTCTCGAAAGAGTACCTACAATCACAATAAGAAAGGAGAGAAGTGAGGTAAATGATTTGTAAGTTATAAAATGCAAAAAAATCAAAGAGCGTCGCCTCCCCAGCAACGACGCCAAAATGTTGAAGCTATGAGCTACTACACTATCGTATTTGGTTTTGAAAAACCTGTCATTGTACTTTGAAAGCGAAGAACTCATGTTCAACAAATAAAATTTATATCGGAATAGAAATCCCGTGTCGAACTCAGGGAGGTGGATGTTTGATTAAAAATATACATTTATTCTATTTGTCACTAAGTAGATTAATTGATTAGAAACTATCTATCTATTTACAATAAATAGAAGAGAGAGAGAGAATATTACAAACAAAAACTAAAATGCGATGCACAATGAACATGGAATTCATTATCAAAGAGATTGTTCGTTATACTACTCATTACGACTAGAAAGCAGAAAATGATTACACTAGAAAGTAGTAAATCTACTCTAGAAAGCATTAAAAAGAATGGAGAGAGAATTATCCTCCTCGACGGTCGCTTAGAGGATGAGCTAGACGAGACGACACCTGGAAGACAGGGAACGGAGCAGGACGAAGGAGGACGAAGCAGGAAGAACGAAAATGGGGCAGCACGTCGTCGTCGTTGCAGGATCCACATCTGAAAGGGGGACAAAATTTTGACTTTATCTCTTGAGAAGCATCTTGGGTGTGGGACAAGCTTCTCCTGAGCTTTGGAGAGGGAGAGAAGAGAAAGAAGGGATGAAGATTTTGTATGGAGGAGGTCTCCTTTTATAGTTGCAAGGAATGAGGGCAATTTGGTCTTTTTAATCTCAAAACATTAAATCAGGGGTCTTTAGTGACGGATAAAATCATCGCTAAAGCCCCATGGTGGGTGATGTGCGCACCTGCTCGCCTCCCATGCATGCAACGCATGCTCATGTCCTTCAATTCTCGGCCGTTCGATCGTGAGATCGAACAGCTGAGATGCGCCCTTGCCTGCCTCCTCATCACACGCTTGCTGCATGCGATCTCACAAGAGGCATGAGCATGCAATAGCACGTGGGTGCCATCGAGCACCCGCAGCTACTTGATCGTGATCGAGCGGCCGCAAAGCCTACTCACCCGCACCCCACCAACCGCTCGCGAGGAATCGAACGCGCATCGCTACGTAGCTTAAGCATGTTCACCTGCTGTGCTACAGTGGCGTTTGTGTCGCGAAGATGTTTTCGTACGTGCGCGATCAGGACCATTGGATTAAGATCCATTGGTCAAGGCAGCTCTTCAAGTGCAGCTTCAAAGGACGGGCACGCCAATTGGGATGCAATCTCCGCCGTTGGATCTTGATCCAACGGCGGAGATTCGTGGGTCCTAGTGTCTTCAGAAGTTGAGGGCGGTCGATTAGGCAGTCGAGATGGTGCCACATGACACCATCTTGGCCGTCCATCTTCTGGATGATGTAGATGGTGCCACGGTTGTCGGATTGAGTCGATTTTTGTGCCGTTAGGCTGTGATTGTTGATCTGAATCCATCCGTGTGGTCAAATTTGTCATTTGAAGTGCGGATTCCCACCATCTTGCCCTTGATCTTCTAGGGTTTCCTGGTCTCTATTTGATGATACAGATGTCTGATTAGGGTGATCTTGGAGTCGTTGAACTCCAATCGTCGCCCTAATCACATCTGTACGGTTGGATCTTCGATCCAAGGCCCCAATAAAAATTTTGCCTTATCCCTAAACATAAATAGAAATAATTAACCTCCATTTTATTCAAACTCATCTAAATGCAAGATGATGCATGCTATGCAATATTTATAGTATGCAATGCAATTCTATGCTTAAGAATATGCATAAATAGACATCTTATGTAGTGTAAACATGTTTACATCATCCACCATTACCTCCATCACGTTCTTCTAGCTCGAAGCAACAAAAGCCATAGGCTCCACTTCCAGGTTGCGCGGAGTAGTCCCATGACCCTTCTCAGGTCCTCAATTGAGGGCACCAACTTCAGTGGCTATGTCAATTGAAGGAAGACCTCACTGCAGTATAACGCAAGAAGGAGGATGTGTGATTAGTCCCACATTGTAAAGAGACAAGCGCCCGCAAGCGAATAAGTTGATTTTATGTTCTTGGTTGTTTACCTCAAACACTTAGGGGTGAGGTCCCCTTCACCCTTAGACTGACCTGACCCACCTACTAACTCCTCGACTGCGACACTCATGCACGTAGCTTTGGACCTAGTTACGCATACCCAAATACCCAACTAAGGTCCAAATTTTCAAGGGAGGAAGGAAGGAAAGAAAGGAAAGAGAGAGTGTGGGGGATGGGAGGGTTTTTCTCTTGAAGGCTTTGAGCAACACTTAGTCGCTGATTGCGCAGCAATCATAGGCCTTAATTGACATAGATTAGGCTAAGACCTAGCATAAGTTAGGGTAATTCATGCATGCATATGCATTACTAGCATCTTTATTGCTTTCTTTTAGCTATGCAAAAAATAATTCTATAATGTACTGATTAGGTGCATGATCGAGTGTTTTCACTTGCAAGAATACTGTATTAGAATACTATGTCATTGTAATGTGTAGATCGTGGTGGAAAATCCCAAACAAAAATATTTCAATGAAACTAACCACGAAGAGTTAGGTCGTATCCACAGGGAGGAATAGATGCAATAAATCCATGATTATATTTCCTAGTATGCATCTAATTGAGTGCGAGATTCATGCTCAAATTCGATATGAAATGCGACAAAAAGAAGACGCACAATAATTTCAGAATGCGAGGCTATATGCATAATTTTCCTTTCCTGAAATAAATTGCAATGGCATATAATGTAATTAAATTCCAAGATATGGTTCATCCTCCTTTAAGTTTGTCGACATTTCATGCATTTATATAGGGACCAAAGCCAACATATAAGGATTTGAATGCATGGGGTAAATACTATGGAACTTGAGAGCAAGCATGCAATAGTCACTCAACTAAATTTATCCATCAAATATCTCAATAGTTCTTACGGCAATGACATATTTGGTAAAAACAAATAGGTCATTTACTGTTGAGAAATAGGGGATGAATTCCCCTTGTGCCCATGCCAATGAGGAAGCACGGCCGGGCGTACGAAGGTCGGTTAAGGTCGGCCAGAGTGAGGGCTTCGCATTGGTGGTCGCTGAGTGGTCGATGATGCTTGATGGTGGCTGGCTGGCTGAAGTGGTCACTAGCTGGTGGTTGGTCAGGAGGATGACAGTGATGGCACTTGGCATGTCTGAAGACCTGGAGGTGCTCGTGAAGACGAGGGGAGTCCGGAAGCATTGATGGTGCGTAGAAAGGAGGGTAGAGCAGCCGGCTGCGTGAAGGTGGAACTCGATGGTGATGGGTTCCTTTGGCTTGGTTGCAGAGGTTTAAGATGATGGGGAAGATATGGATGGGAAGAGACCGGCTGTGGAAGTAGTTGCGTGCGAGGAGGCTACTGTGCGAGGCAATGGTGCATGCGCGACGGCGTGTCTTTGTGCAGACTAGCCACGCGGTGATGCTGGAGGCCGAGGTCACTGGCAGTGTGCACGTACGAGGGCGCTCACAATGGGCTATCGCGCACAGAGGGGTTGGTGCTGGGCGCTATGGTTGGCTACGGTGAGAGCGGTTTGAGGGCGCGCAGCTGCCTGCGGTCGGTGATGGGCTCACAGTGCACACGGCTGGCTACGGTGCATGCTCTCTTCACGATGGTGAGGGCGGGTGCCTCATGCCTCAAACCCCTGAAGAGATAAAGTTCCAGATCCACAACGCCCGCCTCCTCCTTCGCATGTGCAGTCACCGGATTTGAACGTTGGCGGAGGGAGTAGCGGTGAGGGGCAATTATGGGCATGCCCTCCTTCAAATGCTAATTCATGTCCAACCATCTACTATACTTTTATTTTTTTTCTCTACATGCACATATCACATAAGAAGTATAAATGTATGTATTAGAATGCAAAGCAGATACAAAAATATTCGTAAGCTAAGATTAATTACTACTTAGGTTAGGTCATTAAGCTATAAGGAAATATATTCCATATGTACTTAAGCCAAATAAATGTCAAATAAATTGGACTTATCAAATGCCCCCACGCCAAAGTTTTGCTAGTCCCGAGCAAAAAGTGGAAAAAAATGGAAGCAACCAAAAAGATTTCTCCTTTTCTTATTCCAAAAACTTAGAGATCCAGACAAAGGTGAAGTGATTGTAGTCTAGGTAACAAATCCAAATGAAAAGCCAACTTACATTTGAAGTTCGTACTTAACCCTTAGTAAATATTTCCATCAGAATAGGCAACTACTTCCCTCGGGGATAAGGTAGAAAATAATCTGTTATTTGACCCTGATTTTTTGCTTAGGTAGGAGAAACTGAGTTTAATGGATTCATATTTAATGGCACACACTCATCTGGTGCTACATGTAATCTAGTACTACAGACTCTAGATCTCTAGATTACCAAACAAGTCAACTCAAAGAGAGGCTAAATAACTGTGCTCTCTTGATGTTCCTTTGTGCTCATTCTTTTCCTTCTTTCTGAGATCACAAATCTCACCAGATTTTGTAAATATGCTCACTATTCGATGGCCTCACATGGCATTCACACTTCAATTAAAGTCCTGAGAACCCTACAACTAAGTTAGATGACCTCAGCCTATATTTGGGTGGTCAGAAATACTGAAAAGTAGGTAAGGGTCATATTTGGTGTATCACAATGGGTGTTTTCTTAGTTGCCTCAAAAACATCAACATATAATGAAAAAAATGACATGAAGATAAAACCCCAAACTTGGACTCTTTTTTTTTTCTTCTTTTTTTTTCTCTTTTTTTTCATATTTTTCTAAACATAAATATTTCTTTCTTTTTTGTTGCTTTTTTTTTATCACTAACACAAAATGACGCATACTATTATTCATGAGGCATTATTAGGGATGATGATGGTCAAGAGGATATTGTGTGGCTTATTTGGTGGAAGTGCCTATTCTCAGCACCGGGAAGGAATGGATAGGACAAGCGTATTTCCGACCTTTGACATTACTACCCTCCTTCAGCCAAAGACTCTATGAAGGGCAGTCGTAACCATCCACCATAGTCATAGTTTTATTAAGACTCAATCTCTGTGTATCTGCCTTATTTGGTGACTCTCAGGAATTCACACAATGTACTCACACAGGGATAGAGAGAGAAAACTATGCCTAACTCTAAGGTATCATCATCTAATTGTCTAGAACTTAAGAGTCCTTACGCTAGACTTAGCACACCAGTAATCTCTCTAGTTTCTTCTACAAATATGAGGTGGATCTAATAGAAAATAGTATGCCTGACTCCCTTTCAACTGTCCAAGGGTTCAATAGACTAAAAATGCTAATTGATTTTCTTTAAAGATCCATTACCAAGTCTATGTGCAAGTGAAGTAAATGTACTGGATTCTAAACTTAAGAAATAATTTAAAAAGAAAATCTTAAATGACACCTCCTTGATAAATTTTCTGCTAGGGACTAACCAATTCAGGTCAAGAATATAATTTTTTTTTTCTTTTATAAATCACTATCCTAAATGTATGCAAATATTTATAAATGCTATAAACATCCTCAGGTTATACCCCCCCATGCTTAAGATTGATAATGTCCTCATTGGAAAAATGCAAACATAGAAGAATATCACCTGAGGAGGAGAGTGGGAGGAGCTAAGGCTCCTCAAGCCGAAGTGCATCCAAAACATGGCCAACTGAAAGAGTAATATAAGGTTTAATTCGCTGGCCATTTACCTTAAAGCTCACACTAGAAGTAGGGTTCCGAATTTCTACAGCTGCATCAAGGAAAGTATTGATAACAACGTATGGCCCATCCCAGTAGGACTTGAGCTTTCCTGGAAATAATTTAAGTCTGGAATTGAAAAGCCAGACCCACTGGTTAGGCTCAAAAGTCTTTCTATTGATGTGTTTATCATGGAAGACCTTTGTATGTTGCTTGCAAGTTTAAGAAGTTTCATGGGCTTCATTACGGAGCTCCTCAAGCTCACTTAACTCTATTATACGTGCCTTTCCCACTTTATCCAGATTCAAGTTAATGTTTTTAATAGCCCAATATGCTTTATGTTGGATTTCAACGAGAAGATGGCACGCCTTTCCGTGGACAAGCCAGAAAGGAGATATGCCCAAGGGAGTCTTATATGCTGTTCTGTGGGACCAAAGAGCATCATTTAGTTTTTTAGACCAATCCTTACTATCAAACCTGACATTTTTTTTCTAAAATTTGTTTAATCTCCCTATTAGACACTTCAACTTGTCCACTTGTTTGGGGATGGTAAGGTGTGGCTATCATGTGGTTCACTCCCAAATTTTGTTGTAGTCTTGTGAAGTGTACATTCTTGAAGTAAGGTCCTCCATCTCTTATTATCGTCCTTGGGCACCCGTACCGAGAAATAATATTAGCCTTAACAAAACCCAAAACCACAGAATGCTCATTGGTCTACGTGGGTATGGCTTCTATCCATTTCGATACATAGTCCATAGCCATAAGGATGTACTCATATCCGAAGGACACAGGAAAGGGACCCATGAAGTCGATGCCCCAAATATCAAAGATCTCAACAGGGAGGATAGGTTGCTGGGGCATCTCATCCCTTTTTCCGATGGTTCCCATCTGCTGGCAATGTAGACATGTGCCCACATATGTATATGCATCTCAGAATAATGTGGGCCACCAAAAGCCAGACTGAAGGATCTTATGGGCAGTCTTTTTCCCACTAAAAAATCCCCCACAGTGGAGGTCATGGTAGAAACTCAGAACACTTCTTTGTTCTTCATTAGGGACGCAACGGCGGAAAAGCTGGTCAGGGCCTATTCTAAAAAGCTTAGGTTCCTCCCAGTGATACAATTTAGCGTCAGCAAGAAACCTGTCTCGCTTCTGCTTGTCCCAAGTACTGGGGGTGATGCCCATGACCAGATAGTTCACTATGTCAGCGAACCAAAAAGTTTTGGCCTCCACGGCCATCAGAGACTCATCAGGGAAAGTCTCTTGGATACCGCCAGTAGGGTTTGATGCCTCAATAGGGATCCTAGACAGATGATCTACTACCACATTCTCAACTCCTTTCTTACCTTTAATTTTCAAGTAAAACTCCTGGAGTAGCAGAATCCAATGAATTAGGCGAGGTTTAGTGTCCTTTTTAGCAAGAAGTTGCTTTAAGGGAGAATGATCAGTGAACACCACAACCTTAGATCGCAAAAGATAAGATCGAAACTTTTCCAAAGAAAATACTACAACAAGAAGTTCCTTTTTAGTGACCGTGTAGTTTTGCTGAGGATCTGTAAGGGTCTTGCTAGCATAATGCAGCACATGAGGTTTGCCATCAACCCTTTGACCTAAGATCGCTCCCACTACAAAATCAGAAGCATCGCACATTAGCTCAAATGAGAGGGTCCAATCTGGTGCTTGGAGAATCAGTGTGGTAATAAGGGCTTTCTTTAAGACTTAGAAAGCCTCGCCACATCTATCATCAAAATCAAAGGAGGCATGCTTCACTAGCAGGTCATAGAGTGGCTTAGGGATTTTACTGAATCTCTAATGAAGCACTTACAAAATCCAGCATGTCAAAGGAAAGATCTAACCTGATGAACATTGGCAAGCGATGCAAGCTTAGAGATGGAATCAATTTTTGCGGTGTCCACCTCTAATCCTCTATCCAAAACTACATGCCCTAACACAATGCCCTGCTGGACCATAAAATGGCTTTTCTCCTAGCTAAGACCAGCTTTCCCTCTTCGCAATGGGTTAAGACTTTATGAAGTTGCAAAAGGCATAGGTCAAACAACGAGCTGTAAATGGAGAAGTCATCCATGAAAATTTCAACAAACTCGTCAATCATATCAGAAAAGATAACCATCATACATCATTGGAAAGTGGCAGGAGCATTACATAACCTGGCATTCGGTGGAACGTAAATGTGCCATACGGACTCGTGAAGGTGGTACGCTCCTGATCGTCAGGAAAAATGGCTATCTGATTATACCCAAACTAGCCATGAAGAAAACAGAAGTACTTGTTCCCCACCAGTCGTTCCAAAATCTGCTTGATAAACGGTAAGGGGAAATGGTCTTTCTGGGTAGCCGTGTTCAAATAGTAGTAATCAATGCAAACCCTCCAACCAGTTGAGGGTCTAGTGGCCACCACTCTCCTTGTTCGTTCTCTTCCATAGTGATTCCTACCTTCTTGGGCACCACATGTATAGGATTGACCCATTTACTATCTGAAATGGGATAAATAATCCTTGCCTCCAGCCATTTCAGAATCTCCTTTTTAACATCCTCCCGCATATTGGGGTTGAGCCTTCTCTGCATGTCTCGGAAAGGTTTCACGGACTCATCCATGTATATATCATGCATGAAAAAGGGGGGATCAACACCCTTAATATCAGCAATTGACCAGGCAATTGCTTCCTTGTGCCTTTATAAACACTCAAGCAGAGCTCCCTCCTGCGATTCAAATAATGTAGACGAGATAATAACAGGGAGCATGTCATTAGGGAAAAGGAACGCATATTTCAATGTGCTCAGGAGGGGTTTCAACTCCAACTCAGCAGCCTTTTGGATTGAGGGTTTAAGTTGATACGTCCCCACCTCAGGTAGCAGGACTACCTTCACGGTCCAGGTAGGGGATAGAGACTTCATGTGTATCCCTAGCAACTCTTCTAATTTGGGTATTTCACCTTTAGTTTCTTCAATAGTTGGAGGACGATCCTTAGATATGACCTTTTGAAGCGGATCTCTACAAAAGAGTGCTGGAGTAGTCTCCTCAATTATTTCATCAACAACCTCTATCTGAGAACAATCTTCAAATCCAGATTGCTTGTAGGTATCAAAAACATTCAACCGGATCTTCTTATTCCCAAAGCCCATTTGTTTTTGAGCACTGGATCAGGTTTAAGAAGTGTTGCATTGTAGTACAATCGAAAAAGCATTCAAAACAAATACAATTTTATTACTCGAATATATTTCGAGGTAGAACACAGGGTGCAAATGGAATTCACACACTAATCTCAACAATAAATGCAAATTGAACACATAATACTACTTAAAATCTAATTGAGTGTAAAGCATGAGTATATGAAGAGTAAAAATAATTGTAACTAAAATAATGGAGAACTTATGAGAATTGGACACCTGATTACAAAATCAGACATCTTAAAGGTTGTGTGCTACAGTGCCTGTCTCTCCTTCTTCTGATTTCTCTTTTGATTTCTCTTTTGCCTTTGCGAGCCCTCTTCTTCCTTCTCTTCTTTCTTTCCTTAGCTTTCTTTGTCTTCTTCTTCCTTATACACTGTCTTTGGCTTTAAGCTTCCTTTTCTTCTCTTTCTGTCTTTAGTTTCTTCTTCTTTAGCCTCTTCCTCCTTCCTTCTTTGCTTTACCTTAAGCCCTGCGGTTCTCCTCTCCTCCTTCATTTTTTGCCTAACCTCCTCTTCTTACTCTCTGATTTGGTTAAGTGTCAAGCTAAATTCTCCAAGGAAAAACCCCCCTTCCCCTACGTAGCTTTGCTCTCTTTCTCTCTTCTCTATTTTAGGTTTTCTCTCCCAAAGCCACAATCGGTTCGAGTAATCGGACCTAACGAAAACCTAGGTCCAAGCTCACCGATGTGTGTGGTGAGCGAGGGGTGAAGGTAATCGGGTAGTTGGGTCGTGGCCAGGTCCACGTGGGCAGTGCCACGGACGAGAACGTGAGAGGGGGGAGAGGAGGACCTCACCCTCAGTGTTGGAGGCGCTAAGCCTCTAACACAAAATCCTTTTATGCACACACGGGCTTCCTTCCAATTCCAAGGTGGGACTAAATGTCCCACCTTCCTTTACGAGCCGCAGCAGCAGATGCGTGGCTAAATTGGCAAGGCTTCAAGGGCTCTTTACTCTGATTGAGAACCTGAGTGCGTGTGCACCTCAAGTCCACACTGCCTGGGACTAACACCTGGAGTAGCAGCACTTGGAGCATAGCTTCAAGCTCAGCGGTAATGGCGGAGGGGTGCCTGAACCTAGGAACACAAAAACGGCCTCGTGGCCTCATCATAGCACTTAGGGAGCATCACCGGAGCACGGCAAATGTGCTGGGGCGGTTGGCGTGGCTTGTGGGTGGTTGTGGTGGCGTATCTAGGGCTTACTGTGGCCGTGTGAGTGGGTGTGTTCGATGGGATGTTGGGGTGGTCAATGAGGAGATTGGAGTGAGGGGATGTGATCAGGGAGTCGAGGCAGAGGTCGTAGGTGGTCGGTGAGATGGATGGAGGTGAGGAGTGATGGGGGCACCTCACCGGATGTATCGCCAGAGGTGGAGAAGGTGACTGTGGTCAATGTCATCGAGGGTTGGTTTGGGGAAATAAAGAGAGGGAACGGAAGTAGAAGAGAGAGGGAATCTAATAAACCTAATCTAAGGATGAAAGAAAAGGGAATCCCATGCTATATGGTCACTGGACGTGGGGAAGATGAATACCTCCGTAGGTGAGGCGGTGGTGAAGATGGGCCAAAGGCGACGTCAGCTGGTGTTGCATGATGCGGATGAATGAGAGGAAGACAATGAAACCACTGGTATTGTGGTTGGGCGATGAGTGAAGGAGAAGCAGCCAGAGCTTGTGGAGGGTTGCGGCCGGCAAGGAGAGAAGAATGTGAGGGAATCCAACCTCATTTCAAGCTGAGCGAATGCAGTTGGATCTGAGGCTTCTTAAATAGGTCTCTGGAGAAGGATTTGTGCTTGGAAGCCAAGCTTCCAAGCAAGGCAAGGTCACCGGAGTTGGCAACTTCAAAAGACCCAAATCTCTCATGCGTTTGTATGAGAGATTGGGAAACAATTATGACATCAAACTAGGTTCATATTGGAGGGGATTACTTAGAGAATCTCCCTTCAAATTTTTGGAGGGATTCTCTGAACAATCAAGGAGAAACCTCCTTTCAAAGCTCACCGGAGTAGGATTGCTCCACTATAATGGCGGAGGGACCTATTTGTGAAGATGATAAGAGAGTTAGGGGGCTGATTGTAAGGGTTTTCGAAAGATAGGGATAGAAATGCAATCAGGCTGGGCCTATTTGCAAATTAGGTCAACATGAGTCCCCCTTAGATACAAATTTTGGTATAAAACTAATTTGGACCTAAGGAGTTCAATGGTGAAGTTGGATTTTGGGTTTGACCACGTTTGACTAGGCAATTTATGCAAAAATGAAATTTAGGGTAAGTATCTATCTGAGATCCTATTCTAGGTCAAGATGGCTTCCAATGACCAAATTGAAGGTACCAAACCCTAGAGGATATTTTTCTTTGATTTTTAGAGGGTTTAAGTGAATTTTATCATGACCAGAACCTTGGTTAATCAAGTGGATCTGTTTTAGTGTTTCAAGAAGTCATTTAATTCACAGGACACACATAAATCATTTTCTGTCAAATCCAATCAACTTATTATCATATTAATACCTTTTGACCTTAGTTTAGCCCTTGAGAAAACCCGTGGTTGTACAGTAATGGTAAAATTGTAGTTTTAACCCTAGTTTCTTATTTTACTCTCAGAATGGTTGTGTAGTGAATTATGACCTTCAGTCGGTTATGTAGGAGCTTCTATTCTCTACATTAGGTTAAAATGAGTTAGTTAGGGCTCATGATGGTGTTCTCATCACCATTTTATGTGCCCCTAATCTATAATTCATAGAGGCGTTGGCTGTGGCTAAGAAGGGGCGTCCCAAAATAATGGATCGCTTGGTGGGCTTATTAGAAGGGTCAGTATCTAGCACAAGAAAGTCAATAGGGAAGAAGTCCTCCACTCTCACCACGACATCTTCCAGTAATCCCCAAGGTGTCTTAAGTGATCTATCTGTGACCTGGAGGATGACTGGACTAGGTTTTAATTCGCCTTCACTCAAAAGATTGTAGACAGAGCTCGGTAAAATGTTCACCCCTGCCCCCAGATCGAGCAGAGCCTCATCAATGTGTTGGTTACCTATAACCAGTAAAATATATGGGGCCCCTGGATCTTTCATTTTGGGGGGTGTTCCATGTTGGAGAATTGATCTAACATGGTCAGGCAGGATGATTTTGGCTTGGACCTATCTCCTAGATCGACGCCTCTGGGTGCACAAGTCCTTTAGAAACTTGGCATAGGATGGGATCTATTTGATAGCTTCCAATAGAGGCAAGTTGACCTAGACTTGGCTAAAAGTGTCCATAATTTCCTCCGTCTTATCGTTGGCACCAAGTGAGCCAACAGAAGATTCCCCAGGAGCAAATAGGCGCTCTGGATAGGGCACCCTCGGCTTCTGGGTAGAGGGGTCATCATGGCTGGAGAGGGTGGTGGAAGGATGACATCCTCATTGTGGGGATTTCAAGCAAGGAAGAGCAATGTGGCTATTCCTCAGTGGAGATGGAAGTCGGGTCGAGTATTGGAGGGAAATTCTGAGACATAACCATAGGAGTGTTATCAGGCTTGTTAATTTTCTTTGCACTCCTCAGCACGGTCACAGCTTGGGCGTGCTCCCTAAATACGACCCCCTTGGCCTTTGGGTTCTCCTCAAAAGAGCTAGGCAGCTTACCCAGATCACGTTGCCTAACTGCCTCAGTAAGATGACCAATTTGGGATTGCATATCAGTACTCATCTTATTCTGAGATTGGATGACCATATTCTGATGCTCTTGCATCGCTTTCATCATGGCTTTAAGTTCATCCATCTCAGAGGACTTATTCTGAGGAGGGTTTTCATAGGATGGTTAGTATATGGGTTGGGGAGGTAGGGGTCTTGTATTCCTTGAGATAGAAGTATCACCTTGCTTCCAAGAGAAGTTCGGATGGTTCTACCACCCTAGATTATAGGTATTGGAATAAGGGTTATTGAGAGGAGGTGGGCGAAAACCTTGGGCCACATTCAAGTTGGCTTGAATCAACTCAGGGAATTGATTTGTCTGGTGGTACTCCACAGTGGTGTGCGTTGTCCTTTGGCAAATGGAGCATTCATTTGAAGCCTGAAAGATTGAGGCTGCTTGTGGGTTCATGCTGGGGTTTGCTAAAAGCCTATCAAAGTTTTTATTCAATAATTGAATCTGATAAGCCAAATCCTGAGTAGCCCCGGCTTCATGGGCCTCCATCTTCCTCTACAAGATTGATTGTTTTCCTTCCTAATAGGTAGAGGACATATGTATGGAGTTGTCACTTAATGTTTCAAATAATGCCCATGCTTCATCCTCAATTTTGGTCATGAAGGTTCCTGCACAGGTTGCATTGATGGTTTGCCTATGCCTTTCAGATAATCCGTTATAGAACCTTTCGACCAACTGCCATCTTGGCACTTGATGGTGGGGGCATAACCTGAGAAGGTCATTAAAGCACTACCAAGTCTCATGAAATTACTCCCCTTCCTATTGAGTAAAACCCATAATCTCTCTTCTGTAATGGTTGGTCTTACTCATAGGAAAATACTTTTTTAAGAATCCTCCCTTAAGGGTGGCCCAATCATGTACCCTTGCATTGAGGGCATGATACCAGTGCTTGGCCTTATCCTTTAGGGTGAATGGAAATAGAGTCATCATCAGGGCTTCATCAGCAAAGCCCTAGAGCTTCACCGTGGAACAGACCTCGGTGAATTCCTCCAAATGCTGGTAGGGGTCCTCCCTAGTAGTACCATAAAAGGAGGGCAACAATGATATGGTACTACTCTTGATCTCATATGGATTATCCCCTGCCAGTTGTCTCAGTGTTTGAGCGGGTTGGTTGGTTGGAATAAAATAGTCCCTCAGGGTCCTTTGTTGATTTGCTCCTTGATCAGCCATATCTTCTCTTTTCTCTCCTTTGAGGGCTCTCCTAAGAATTCTCTCGGGCTCAGGATCAAACACTAGACTGCCCTCAAGAGAGAGTCTATCAAGCATGCAATATCAATCACAATTCAAGTTCCTGTTGATTAAGTGAAACCTCCACTCCAAAGATAGGTCAAAAGGTTAAGGCTTATCCCTCCGTTCCCACGTTAGTGGTATAAGAGGGGTGATGACATAATATCTTAACCTTCTTTGTTGCAGAGGTAGAATTGGTTGATATAGATGGCCAAGCAAGTTATTCACTATAATTACATGACCTAATTCAACCTTTGAGTGCCCTAGGACCTATACTTTGCTTAGATGATACTCCCAGGTGATCAAGTGAGAAGTTACTCCAAGGACAAACAAAGGGATGCAAGTAGGGTGAACCCTTCCTTTGAGGCGATGCATATGCGGTGCCTCTTAACTACCCTTTTGTTCCTTTAAGGGGTGTCCCACTCCGTGAGGTATCAAAACACTTGGTCAAAAGATAGTACCACCACCACAAAGCACAATAGGAGTGTCTGCACCAATAAAGAGATCGGTGCCTATAGCTTGAGGGATAGAGCCTTAGTGCGGTGCCTAATGTGCATGCTCAGTGCCAGACGTGTGCATCATACCGCAAATCATTATTATTTTGAAAACAAAGACAAGTCCCTTTGAATCAGATCAAGTGTGATTTTGTTTTAAGGTCAAATCTGATTATCAGTCTCAATTGCATTTAGGCGACCATTGGAATAAGTAATTTCACTCAGCTTTGTGGTCTTGAATTTTAACCCTAATGCAAATGCGTGAACAGGAGCTAGATGCAAAAATTTAGAAAGGTGTACCTGCCTCCAACAATCTTCGTGCAACTTTGCTCGCAATGCAACAATGAGATCTAATGTGCTACTCAATCACTCCTAAATGTGCACACCTAGGGGCATGCAACTCCTAACTGGCAGCTCGGTATTTTATTGTGTTTGTTTTAGAGGCAAGCAAGCATAAAAATGAATCACGCATGCAGAAGATTGTAAACCATAGTAGCTAAAGAATGTAGGGACAGACCCCCGAAAATTTAGCCCCAATTACTATAAGGGCAAGAAGACATAAATAAAATTTGTGATGAAGGTGAATCCCCTGTGAAAGCAGGATCTAGATCTCCTGCATCTTCCCCGCGTGTGGGCATTGCTCAAGGTCGATGTCATCTCCAAGCTACGCCTATTACCTCTACAGATTCCTCGCATAGAAAAGATAACAACTGGTCAGATCACTATGCAATGAGAAATAATCAGAAATAAAAATCAGGTGAAATTATTGCATCTATTGCCTCCCTTGGCAACGGTGCCATTTGGTCAGGTGTTTTCGCTTGCAAGAATACTGTATTAGAATACTATGTTGTTGTAATGTGTAGATCGTGGTGGAAAATCCCGAACAAATATATTTCAATAAAACTAACCACGAAGAGTTAGGTCGTATCCACAGGGAGGAACAGATGCAATAAATCAACGATTATTTTTCCTAGTATGTCTAATTGAGTGCAAGATCATGCTCAAATTCGATGTGAAATGCGACAAAAAGAAGAAGACACAATAATTTCAGAATGAGAGGCTATATGCGTAATTTTCCTTTCCTGAAATAAATCGCAATGGCATATAATGTAATTAAATTCCAAGATATGGTTCTTCCTCCTTTAAGTTTGTTGACATTTCATGCATTTATATAGACCAAAGCCAACATATAAGGATATGAATGCATGGGGGAAATACTTTGGAACTTGGGGGCAAGCATGCAATAGTCACTCGATTAAATTTATCCATCAAATATCTCAATAATTCTTACGGTAATGGCATATTTGGTAAAATCAAATAGGGTATTTATTGTTGAGAAATATGGGATGGATTCCCCTTGTGCCCGCACCAATGAGAAAGCACGGCCGGGCATACGAAGCTCGGTTAAGGTCAGCCAAGGCGAGGGCTCCACATTGGTGGTCGATGATACTTGGTGGTGGCTGGCTGGCTAAACTGGTCACCGGCGGGTGGTTGGTCGGTAGGATGACAATGATGGCGGTTGGTGTGTCTGAAGACCTGGAGGTGCTCATGAAGGTGAGGGGAGTCTGGAGGCTTCGATGGTGCATGGAAAGGAGGGCAGAGTAGCTCGCTATGTGAAGGTGGAACTCAGCGATAATGGGTTCCTTCAGCTTGGTTGCAGAGGTTGAAGATGATGGGGAAGATAAGGAATGGAAGAGACCGACTGTGGAAGTGGGTGCATGAGACGAGGCAGCTATGCGAGGAGCTAGTAAATGTGTAAGGGATGGCTTTGTGCAAACTGGCTGTGCGGTGAGGCTTGAGGCCGAGGTTGCTGGCTACATGCATGTACGAGGGCACTCACAATGGGCTGTGGTGCACAAAGGGGTTGGTGTTGCGCACTATGGTTGGTTGCAGTGAGAGCAGTGAGAGGGCACATAGCTGGCTGCGGTCGGTGAGGGGCTCACAGTGTGCGTGGCTGGCTGCGGTGCATGCTCTCTTCATGGTGGTGAGGGCGGGTGCCTCATTCCTCAAACCCCCAAAGAGATAAAGTTCCTGATCCACAACGCTGACCTCCTCCTTTGCATGCGCAACCACTAGATTTAAACATTGGCGGAGGGAGCGGAAGTGAGGAACAATTATGGGCATACCCTCCTTCAAATGCTAATTCATTTCCAACCATCTATTATACTTTTATTTTTTTTTGTGCATGCACGTATCAAATAAGAAGTATAAATGTATGTATTAGAATGCAAAGCAGATACACAAATATTCGCAAGCTAAGATTAATTTTTTTGAGAAGGAAAGGAATGCTATCAAGTCACTGCTAGCAAACCAGGAGAGCTTTTATTGATAAAAAAATGAACACAATTACATGTTCGAACCCCAATGCTGTATGAGATTCCAGCAGCAATTTACAATCTTATCCACATTCACTGGAGTCTCCTGAAAAACACACTCTTTCCTAGCCCTCCAAACAGACCATAACACAGCCACCATAGGTAAGCATGGCTTATTCCCCCTCACAAGATAACTCCAAAGATTCTCCCATGTGGGAAGAGAATCTTTACAAACTCTCCTCCAGACATAATCTGTGTTCACACACGAAGAAAAAATATGAGCACTGGAATCATTATGCATCCCACATATGTGGCAAAACTGAGTAGGAGTTCCCATTCTCCTGTGCCTCAAATCTCCAGTAATCAGACTGTCCCTTCTACAGAGCCACAAAAAAATTTGTACCTTCAGTGGTATTTTTAATTTCCATAACTTTTTCCCCTCCTCATCAAGTTCTGCCATCCTGGAAGAATTAATCAGCTTGTCATAGGTAGCTGCTGAAGAAAACTTACCCTGCCAATTGTATGTGTCGTATTAATGAGGCATGGGTTTGAAGGCAACAAGTTCTTGCATGAGGCACTCATTTTCTGATCGTGTTCTTGTTTCATGATTATTCCACATAGCATTATTCAAAGACCACTACTTAGACTCCACATCCCAATAATTAGAAACCACAACATTTTTATCAGAAGCAGCTGCAAAAGCAAGGGGGAACCTGTCTTTAATCACCCCCCCAGGTAACCAATTCTCCAGCCAGAATTTGAAGCTTTTCCCATCACCTAACACAGATTTGAACAAAATCCAATTATCCATCAAGGCAAGCACCACCGAAGACCAAAAAGGAGATGGTTTATGGGGGTTTAGGCGGTTCTTCTCATCATTGGCAGCCCCATAGCTATCTTGAACTATCTCTGTCCACATTTTTTTTTCCCCGTACAGCAATTGAACAACCCACTTCAATAGTAGAGCATCATTAAATTCCTTGAGGGATCTAATACCCATGCCACCAATCTTTCTTGGCTTTCAAATCGAATCCCATTTTACTGGTTGAAGAAAAGCCCCTTGGTGAGAAGCTCCTTTCCAGAAGAATCTTTTGCGCATCACATCAAGTTTTTTCCAAATTGATTTTAGGGCTTTGAGAACAGAGAAGAAAAAAACTAGAATCGATGTAATGACCGAATTCAATAAAATATACCTCCCCCTTTTGATAGGTAGCGACTACTCCAACCCTCCAATTTCATAGCCACCTTTTCATATAGGAAGGACCAATCTGCTTTCCTCATTTTATTGCATTCTAGAGGCAATCCCAGATATTTGACAGGTAATGAGACCACAGGCGTACCCAAAATGGTAGAGATGTCATTCTGGATCATTCCATTCATCCCAAAACAGACCAAGGAAGATTTGTTTCCATTAAGTCTAAGACCAGAAATCTCACCAAAAATCTTAACCATATGAAAAAGCACTTGCACTTCCCTCTTCCCCCCTTCCACGAAAAAAACAATGTCATCTACGTATTGCTGGATGGGAGCTAAGGCCCTGTTATTAGACATTGAATAACCCCTTATAAGTCCATCCGCTGCTAGTTTGTATGCATATCTTGCCAATGTATCCACTGTAAGATTAAAAATCAGAGGGCAAGTGGACACCCTTGCCTAACCCCACATTGGGGCTGGATCCAAGTTCGACATGGTTTCCCATTTATCAATGGGGAAAAGGAGGCAGTCGTGATGCATCTCTTCACCCACTGTATCAATTGAGGTGGAAATTTTCTCCTTTTGAGGATTTCCCATAGATACGACTAGGAGACTGAATCATAAGCTTTGGAGAAATCTACTTTCCATAAAAATGCCTTAGTCTTTCACCTGTGCCATCCCATTACCATCTCCTGCACCATAATGAAGGATTCCTGTAGCAATCTCCCAGGAAGGAAGGTAGATTGGATCGGCATTATCAAATCCTTCAATACCTCCTGCATTCTATTGGCTATAATCTTACTGATAATAAGATAAATAGAATTTGATAATGCAATGGGTCTATAATCAGAAAATTTCTCCGCACTTGATTTTTTTGGTAGCAGGAACAGATAGGACTTATTCAATCTCCGCACTAAGATTAATTACTACTTAGCTTAGGTCATTAAACTATAAGGAAATGTATTCCATATGTACATAAGCCAAATAAATGTCCAACAAATTGGACTTATCAGTGCATTATGTCAATTGCAGGTAATAAGCTGATCAGAAGCTAGATTTGAAGCTGGATCTAACGCTGGATCTAAAGAATAAAGAATAACTGGTGTTACACCAGAGCTAGAGTTGAAGACCTAGATTAGATGTAGTAGATAATAATGTAAGGGAGTTAAGGTATGCTATTCTATTAAGTAGGAATAAAGAAATAAATTGTGAAGAACTTAGGTCCATCCTAGCCTTAGGACAACCTAGAAGCTTCCCTAAGACTTAGCCACCCTTAGATTAGGTCACCGCACCCTAGGAAACCTTAAAACCCTAATTCCAGCCTCTATCTGGATGTCCAGATGAGTTACAGGACATCCAGAACCCTTAGTCAACTCCCGCACACCTTAAACCAACTTCTACAATATTATTGGACATCTAGACACTTGGTCAGACATCTAATTTCTGTAGAATACCCCAGACAGATCCTTAATTCTTCCCTACCTTTGTTTAGATGCTTAGACAACAAGTCTGGACATCTAAATTTTTATTTTAAGACATCTGACACTATTGGTAGATGTCTGGAACTACCCTCTAGTTCCTACTTTTGAATTCAAGCTTGGATCTTGAATTCCTAGGTCCCTGAACCCAATTCCAACCGAATAGGAACCTAAATTAAGGTACCCTAACCCTAGTACATCACCTCTAGACCTCCCAAATAACCTAATTAGGTCCTCACTAAACCTAATTGACTTGTACCATGGTCAATCACTTCAGTCTATTCAATGGGACTCGTTGAGTCCAATTGAGCCCTGATCTCAGCAGACACTATCCAATTGGACTTAGTAAGAGTCCAATTGACCTAGACTAGACTTAATTGAATTATTTTACTCTCAATTAGGTTTCCACACACCCAATTAAACTTGTATTAAGTTTAATTGCACTTTACCTTAGTGAATTAGGGTTTACAACCCTAATTTAAGACCTACCTTGACCTAAACCCACTAGAACCTAACCTAATCAACTTAGCCACCTAAGTTTTGGCCCACACACACCATCCACATGAAAACATCTAGCCTAGAGTTCTCTAGAACTCTCTACCATGTGTTTTTTTGCCTTAGTTGTTAAAATTAGCAGCTAAGAGCCATTCAATTTTTAGATCCACATTTGGTGGATCTAAAAACCACCATCCATCCTCTCTCCCACTCTCCCACGAGCTCCCACCATAGGCCTCTCTAGAAAATTCCATAATTCTCTAGAGAGCTTCCCTTATGTCTATAAAAAGACCTAAGGAGTGGCCATTTGGTCCATCTTGGTCTTTTAGCATAGCTCCACCTTCCATAAGCCATCACCACCTCCACCTCCATGTTCACGAGCTCCACCATGATGCCACCACCTCCCCGCCAAGCCTAGACCAGGATCAACTTCTCCAACCTCTCTCCAAGGGCTGACCTAAGCACCATTGGCCTCCCCTCTTTCTCTTCTCACCCATTCAAAGGCCATCAGAGCCCACCTCTGAATGCCCTTAGTTTTGCTAGACTAGATTATAGTTCTTCATTGATTTAATGCTTTATTTACTGCTTAGTAGTGTAGCTCCATATTCTTCCCCAATGATGGATGCATAATCTTCTCATAGATTTATGTATGCAGTCATTTTCTGCTAGCTAGATTTAAATTTCCCTGTACAAGCATTTCGCTACCAGTGTAGTAACCACCTGCATACCTCAATGAAAATATTTATATATATTTATATGTTGAAAATCACCATGTGCCTGATTATCATCTTTTGGTGTGATTAAAGTTGCATGCTTTCAATTTTTGATATTCTGGCAACAGCATGTCGTGTATCAATACATATTTAGGACAAATCAATATGAGATTTTGAATGAGTAGAGCGAGAGAGATCGAATTTGAATTTGCATTTCCAAAATGCCTCCCAGAGAAGAACAACCAGGACTTAAGTCTCGTTATCTTAGAAATTATTTTTGTTGATCATATTTCGAAATGGTACTATGATGCATTTTTGATCAAATACATGCTCTACATCCTAACAGTCACTAAGAAGGTGAGTTTCCCTTGTGCATGAGAAGGTATTGACGAAAGGCAGAAGGAGAAGAAGCTAAGAAGAGAAGAGGAATAGGCTAAAGAACAAAAGAAGAAGATCAGAAGAGAAGCACTGTAGCAGGAGACATTTAAGTCGTTTTACTTGATATCCTGACATCTGAACAATATTTACGTATTTGACAAAAAATGAGTATTCGTATATATATGTATCTAAGCTAAAAATTTGTATTTTAAATCACCATTATTTTATCTTAGACATCTTTTTGCCTCATTAAACTCTTGAAATACTTATATTTTTCATTGGACATTGTTGGCACGTCACTTGATCGTGTTTTAACAGTCAGTTACATTGTAGTATAGGTGACCAAGCGTTGACAACAAATAAAAATTTATTACTCGAAAACCTAAGTATCTGAGGTCTAACATAGGGAGCAAATGGAATTTATTCACTAATCTCATAATGTAATTGAATACCTAGAATTACTCAAAACTTAATTCAGAATTTAAATGCAAGAGTTTAAAAGTCAATTGTGGCAAAAATAGAGAAATTCGACGTCGGATCATGGGATCAGACATCTTAAAAAGATGTTTTCTCTTTTAACTCTCTCTTATTTCTTCTCCTTGCAGCTTTCTCTTCTTCCTTCTGTCTTTCCCTGATTTTCCTTTTCTTCTATTCTTCTTTGGCCTTTGGCCATTTGCTTCTTCTTCCTTGTTTCTTCTTTGTAGGCCTTTCTAGCTTTTCTTTTCTTCTTCCTTCTTATTTCCCTCTGTTTCTGCCTTTCCTTCTTAACTCTTCTCTTTTCTGCTAGCTGTCTGTGGCTAAGTGTCAGCTTCACCTTCTTCTTCTTCTTCTTTCTTCTCTTATTTGCTTTCTTCCTTCTCTTCTTCCTCAGCAAAGTGCCTTTCTTCCTTCTGCTTCCTTCCTTAGCACTCTGCTTCCCTTGGCTTCAGCCTTG
This sequence comes from Thalassia testudinum, assembly GCA_037157565.1. Classification (NCBI taxonomy): domain Eukaryota; kingdom Viridiplantae; phylum Streptophyta; class Magnoliopsida; order Alismatales; family Hydrocharitaceae; genus Thalassia; species Thalassia testudinum. Next base: position 83,502,994 of record JAZHRO010000056.1, on the reverse strand, counting down.
TCTTCCCTTTTTCTCTTCTGATGTTCTCTTCTCTTTGGCTTCTTTCCTTCGTCCCTGCACACACAACACCGAAGAGCAAAACCTACCCCTCTACCTACCCCTGCGTCTCTCTCTCTGTATATCACTCTTCGATACACTCTCCCATAGGTGGGTAATCGGGTCGGGTCTCGTGCCTGGGTCCAGGCACACAAGCATGGGTGTGGTGCGTGGGGAGTGCTTAGTAGGTTAGTCAAGTAGGGTGCCAGGTCCGCGAGGGAGATGTCACGGATGAGGTGTGATAAGTGAGGGACCTCACCCCATGTGTGTCTCGAGGCGAACAGAGTAAAACACAAATTCATTATAAGCGATGCGCCTCACTCTTGATTTTTCGAGGTGGGACTAATATCCCACCTGCTTCTGCGCGCACGCCTGCAAGAGCTCCTTCTTTCAATTGCTACAGCTGGAGGCCATGCCAAACCAATTGCCCTGCTGTCTGAGTTCACGCACACGTCTGCTTCTTCTGGGACCCTGACACCTGGAGCGTGCAGCCTGGGATGAAGCTCGCGACCTTCTCGAGCTGTCACTAATGGAAACTAGTGCTCAGATCTTCCATACATGAATATGGCCTGGTGGCCCCATTAAAATACATGGGAAGCTTTGCTGTGCGAAGGTGAAGGTGGGACAGTAGGTGGCAGGCCGATGGGCAACCTGGACATGCGTGCCTAGGTCGCTCTATGGCCGGGTTTATGGGTTAGGTCGGGGGGCATTTAGTGAGGTGTTGGTGGTCTGGGAGTGGGTGGATGATGTTCAGTGGACTGTGGCGGAGGTTGTGAGGTTGGTGGCGAGACGTGCGGAGGTGTGGAGTGATGGATGCATCTAGTCGTAGGTTGGCCGGAGATGGGGAAGATGGCAGTGGATAGTGGCTGTCGAGGGGTAACTTGTGAAATAAATTGAGGGGAATTGAAGAGGGGATAGAGACAAGTGATTCTAACCTAACTAAGTGGACGAAGGGGGAGAGATGGCGATTGGCAGTACCTGCTGTTGCCGGAGAAGATGGCATCCAGTGGAGGGAGACGGTGGCAACGACAGGGCTAGAGATGCTCACGCGGGTGTTACGCGACTCGGAGGAGGATGGTGAGGACAGCTCTGCCACTGGTATTGTGGCAGAGTGATGAGAAAGTGGAGGGAGGCTCGCCGGAGCTTACTGGACCACTTGACCGGAGGACAAGAGGATGAATCACTTGGGGTGAATCTCTGGCCAAGTCGAGCTGAGGAGGTATGACCAGGGTCGAGGAACCTTTTATAGATGCTGGCAGGGGTTCCTGTGCTTGGAAGACAAGCTTCCAAGCACGTGAATCCTCACCAGAGATGGAATCAGTTAGAGACACAAATATCTCATGTGTTCGCATGAGATATTGGGTGCAAATCAGAGATTAAGATCGAGCTCAGATGGAAGGGAATTCCTCAGAGAATCTCCCTTCCAAATCTGGGAGGAGATCTCCGAGGAATCAAATAGTACTCCCCCTCCATTCCTCGCCGGAGTAGGATTTCTCCCCATTAATAGTGGAGGGACCTGTTTGTAAGAGTGGCGAGGAAGTTAGGGGGATTTGTGCAATGGTTTTCAAAAGATAGGGACCAGAATGTAATTGGGTGTACTATTTTGCAAAGTGGGTCAAGATGTCCTCCCCTTAGTTCCAAATTCTGGTACAAACATAATTTGGACATAAGGAATCCAATGGTGAAGTTGGATTTTAGGTTTGACCACATTTGACTATACATTTTGCATAAAAACCCAAATTAGGTCAATTAATGAGCTAGGACACCAATCTAGGTCAAAATAGGTTCCAAAGGCTAATTTGAAGGTCCTAAACCCTTGGAGATACTCTTCCATGAATTTTAGAGGGTTTAGTTGATTTTTATCCTGACTAGAACCTTGTTGAATTAAGCAGGTCTGTTTTAGGGTTACAGAATGTCATTTAATTCCTAGACTGCACAATAATCCATTTCTGACTGAACCAACCCACTTTTTATCTTATTCAGACCAATTAACCTATGTTTTGCCTCTGAGAAATCCCGTTATATACTGCAATGGTAAAATTACAATTTTAACCTTTATTTCATGTTTTCTTCCAAGAACACTTATTCCTTGAATTAAGTCCTTCTCCAGGTTATGTAGGAGCTCTTATTCTCTTTCTTAGGTCAAAATGAGCTAGTTAGGGCTCATGATGAGGCTCTCATCATACCCCCATGCCTAGCTTTTGCTAGTCCCTTAGCAAAATTTCAAGGTTTTAACTTCTGTTCTAGACCCTGAGTCTCTGTTACTAGTTATGATAAGTGCTTTTCTTTTTCGTTTGTGATTAGTTTAGAATGCCGACAATAGGCCTAGAGGTATTCAAGTGCCAACCAAAATCCGGACCTGACCTACTTTAGCCTCAGTCCTCTGCGAAGGTTTTTAAGGCACATAGAAACTATTCTAGGGTTTGTTGGATTCCGTGGTTAAAGCACCTATGCTTGAGACATTTTTACCCTAGGTTCAGTTTGCAGTGCATTTTTGCAAGAGAGAGACAGAGGATTTATTTGTTTGGAGAGCTTTCTTACTCTTTTCTTTTTATTTCTAGCTTCGGATTGGCTTCTCAACACAGTCTGTTTCGGATTCCTTGTCCCCATCATCAATCCTCAAGGGTCCCTAGCAATTGATGCTTCGAGATAGCACCGCCCATGGCAACCCCCAAAACCTTGGCTTTCGAGATTTCGAGATAATCTCGCCCATGGCGTTCCATGGCCGAATTCAGACCCTGGCAATCGACATTTCGTGATAATGCCACCCATGGTATCTGAACCAGCAGAGTGCTTACATGCCCCTGGTAGGATATTTAAATATCCTAAAAGACAAGCACCGAGGAGACGATATGTTATTATGTGTCTTTAAGGGGAATTTCCCGCCTCTCTGCGCCGGGAACTCATTCAAATCAACTTGTGTTGATTGGCCGCTCCTAATCTAGGCAACTTTTTTTAGAACATTGAAATGCTTTTTGCGTGATTTTGATATTTATGCGCACTGAACTAGACTGTGTGGATTGGGATGCTTAGGTTACCGAATCCCGCAAATTGAAGGTCAATTAATGAGGCCGAATACTTCCTAAGCCTTAGACCTACTACTTAAGCTTCGCATTTTCCCCAACCTCTTGAGGATTATCCAGATCTTAGTAGGTACGTGAATTTTTAAGCCTAAGAGTCTAGCCCAGAAGGCCTAAGATCAGTGTTCCTATTAATCTCTTTTTGTGTCTCGTTAGGACTTTTCTTTCATTTTTCTCTTTTCCTGATGTGGTCTAGAACTTCAATTAATTCCTTAATCTTTACTAATGACTATCTCTTTTTCTTTTTCATTTTGTGCTCCTTTTTGTCATTTTTGCTCTTTTTCTCCTCCTTATAATTATGTGGCTCACAAAATTTCCTCCCTCCTCCATTTTTTGTTCTTTTTTCATAATTTTTCCATTTTTTGTGTTTTTGACATATGTGAATTTTTATTTTTGTAAGAATCCTTCTGGCTTTTTCTTGGTTCTGTATGTATGCACTTTATCATCCCCCCATGCCTAAGTTTTGCAATGTCCTCATTGTAAACGGAGGGTGTGAAATAGTGTTGAGGTTAGGGACTTAGAACAGGATACATCGGGTGGGTGAACAGGGCGAAAATGACTGATGCGGATGATTTCAAGCTCTGGTACATGTACTAGAGGTGGGATCAACTGTCTAAGGTTGAACTCAAGGTGCAATGGACGTCTAGTACAGATAGATAATCAGACGGGTCTCTATTTTTGGAATGACGGGTTGCCTCCCATTAAGCGCTAAATTCAATGCCTTCAGCTGAGCAGAATGTGGGGTCTAGAGGGAGTGGTCAAATCAGCGAAGTTTTGTAAAACAAGCACCTTGATTAAGAGCCTGGTTGGTACAACCAGGTGCTTGTTAAGATCAACAGGCTGATGATGCAGCACAAACCCAATCAGTCTAGTGGGTTGATAGATGTAGATCAACAGATGCGAAACCCACTGTATGCAATGTGGCTCGGATGGATATGGAAGTGAAAACTCGGGTTCAGGCTGTGTCGAATCAGCCTGGTGATGAGTCCATTTTAATGGACTAATATTATGCCTAAGTATCTTTAATTATATCTTTTAGGTTTGTTAATAACTACATTAAGTTATAGAATCTTTGCATGCATCATGATTTAGGTTTACATATATTCTATAACTTAATATGTAATGATTTTATGTTCTTTTCATGTGCAGGAAAAATATTTGGCAAAAGAATAAGGAGGGGAGGGTAAATTACCCTTTCAAACAACCAGTAGCTGTTCTTTTCCCCATCCTCTGGGCACCCTCAACAGCCGCTGACCAGAAATAGCTAAGGGATTTGAAAATCCCTTAACTCACTCACGTGCAAAGGAAAGGAGTAAAAGAGGAGGCGGAGAAAGGAGAGGGGCATCTCCATCTTCCCCCTGTGGGGAATTGCTCCACCGTGTGCACTGTGCCTGTGCCCGCTCCTTCTCCACCTTGCGCGCCTTCTGGCGTGTGACCATCATCCAGAAAGTGGGCAACCCTAGTGTGCACTGTGGACCAGGATCTTCTTCCCCCCTAGTGGGGAACCATCATCCAGAAACGGGTGACCATCGCGTGCATTGTGCACCAAGTTCTTCACCGCTTCCACCTTCCAGCGCAACCACCTTGCGCACCCGCACAATCCCTCTCCGCAGCCTGCAAGCACCGCCCTCGCCACAAAGCACCCGCTTCAGCACAGGTGCTTCCTCCTTCCAGAGCTTAGCACTCCCCGTAGGCACCGCACGCCAAGCACCACCAGCGCTCCCCTCCAACGCTGCAGGCGCTCATGCCATCACACCTGCAAGCACTCCAGCGCACACCACCCACCACGAGTGCAGACCACCCAAGGACCTGTAGGCGCCCGCTCCTCCACCGCTCATCTCCAACCGCCACTGCAGGTGCACACCGCCTGCAACCGCCTTCAAGCACCCGCAGGGGCTGCGTCTGCCCCTGCCAGCCACACCATCACCGTGTCCCCTTCCAACACCTCCCTCCAGCCGCACTGCAGGTGCTCTGCCAGTGCCCTTCACTGAAGGCGCTACACTGCCCTTGTCCATGCACCCTCCTGCTACACTCGCAAGCATGCGCCATCTGCAGCGCGCCCCCCCTTCGCAGGCTCTTCACAGTAGTAGGAGCACCCCCGCAGGTCTGTCTCCAGTGCCTCCTCTGATGTTCTTCTCCTCCGCCAGCCGGCCACCTACGGTCATCTCCGTCGAGGCTGCAACCTCCATCGGATCGGCCTCATCTTCGCCAACCTCCCTTGAGGTTAACTACCCCGCCGATGCTCTCTCTCGCATGGAGGAGAGAGAGCAAATGCTTTGTTTTCTATGCAATTAAAAATTACATCTAATGCCATTGCCACCAGAAATTAATTTTGACTTATTATCATTTTATTGTGGCAAAATTGCACATGCACACTCATGCTCTCTGATAATTGCATGTTATTGATATTCACCTGTTTTAAGATTGGTTCTGAGATCAACATGTGCACCAATTTTCTCTACTGTATGTCAAGTGAAAATTACATAAAATCATCATTTATTTATTGAAGATTTCAGTGAGTAAAAATTACACATATACACTTATATTTTTGAGTAATTGTGAATCTTCTTTCCATTGCATTTTATATCGGATTTGACTATGGATTTCGTACTTGATTGAAAGAATATGAAATAATCGAGAGTTTATTGCATAATTGCCTCCCTATGGACACGGCCCGCTCTTCTGTGAGTGGTTATTTTTATTGTTGATTAGTCGATGTTTCCACCACTTAAATACCACAATGCAAAGCGGAAAGTCGACCCGTCAAATTGGTGCCGTTGCTGGGGAGGAAACAGACGCAATAGATTCACGTTGTTATTTTTTTGAATATTCTGAGTTGCGAAATCATCTGATCATTTTTTTTTATTATGTGAGGAATCTGACACGGCGACAGGCTCAGTAGAGTGACGACATTGACCCTGAACGACATGCACGACAGAGACGATCATTTTGGTGGACCTTGATGCCACCTGGAGGATGGCAATAGGAACACGTGGGCCTTGATCCCATGCACATAGGCTTACGGAGAAGCCTATTTTTGATTTAGTCAGTAGATCTTAGTTAGATTTACTTTAGATAGACATTAGAATTTAATTTCTATCTTTTGGACCCTTGTTGAGTATTTTTGGGAATGTGTTCCCAATGCCACTTTATTTCTTATCGCTCTTGTATGCAGGAGCGTATTTTCGGGAGCATGTTCCCATTTATTTAGATTATAGGATTATTTGAACTGAATTTTGGTAAATTAGTTAGATTAGGTCTGTTTGTTTATTATTAAAAGAAAAAATCGAACTGCCTACTAGAAGCTGCATATCTATAGGACGATTATATAGGACTGAATGAGCAGCATCAAGTTAACTTTTACTGCATTGCATGCATTGCACGAAGAAAGCTGGAGTAAGGTACGTCTTCTCTTGAGCATCAATTACCTGTCATGCATATGCATTGAACCTAAATCTAAGACCACTAAAGTGCTTGAATCAAATTAATTCAGTGGTCACTTTAAAAATTGGGACTGCTAAGAGGTTGGACCTTAAAATCTGTGACTGAAAATTGTGTGCAGAAGGATCTTGTTTGCGAAATTTAAAAAATCAAAAACACGATCGTATGTTTGCACACTTGAGACACTGTGCACCACACACATAAGGTCACTAGATAAAATTCTACCTCTCCTCTTTTGCACCACAAGGGAAGTTACTCGGAAATCAACAAGCCTATCCACCAAGTTATTTCGGTTCCTCGTGTGTGGGCTCGATTCGAGGCTTCCATCTCCTGCAAGTAGGTTATAAGCACCAGCGAAGGTTAGCCTAGGAAGCGTAATATTTTTTTTGCAAAACTTGTTTGGTCATCAACTGAACATATAATTCTAAGACCTACAATCTACTAAAAAAAATAAGATCCCACTGAATTTGCATTTGCTTTGATAGTAGAACTCTCTAGGAAGTTTCTGCTTGTATTCTGAATTCTCTAAATCCTAAGAGAGTTAAAACTATTTTGCTTAAAGAAATGGATTACCCTTACTCCTATCATTTAGATTATCAGAGTCAATACTTCGCATTTTTTAATCAGGATCCCATGCCCTGAGCGTATCCATCCTTTGATGGGTACATTGACAATTCATGAGATCATTCTTATTCTTATGCTGGGAGTACTGGCTTGATAACTCCCACTTTTGAGCAGAGCCTAGGAGCAGGATTTCCCAACCCTGAAATCCCTACTTCCATCCAAACACCGAACCCTCCCACCCTTCATGATTTTTCGTATCGAGGTTGGACCGATACCCTTAGGCAACTAGAGCCTGAAATTGACTATCCTCCCCAACCTGATAATAGTTGCCTCTCCTTTTTTATGATAGAAATGCAAAAACAGCAAAAGGAAATGATGGAATCAATGGGAGAGATGTTGAGGAATAGGAAACAGTTAAATGAAGAAATAAGACAACTTAGCTACATGCTTCCCAATAGTCCAGATCCCTACCCATATGATCATGATCATGAAAATAATTCTGAGGAACCTAATGACAATAGGGATCCAATTTTATGTTGCTCTCACTTAGACTCTCTCAATGAGACATGGCCACTAGAGGACAGCAATCATAGTGATTATCCACCTGAACTATATTGTAGTCAAAAGCAAGGGATGATGGTACCTCTTGATGACCTTGACCCCAATGACAGTATTCTCCTTACCCCTACCAACCTGGATCAAGGTTGCATTATTCCTATCACTTCCCCTATTGATTATTTGGTGAAATCTCATTCTACCCTTAGTGAGCCTACACCTGATCCTCCACTTAGGGAATCAACACCTATCATTCAGTATCCTGAGGATTTAAATGCACTCGATGAAGGTGACCCTAACGGAATGGAGGATGAATTAGATCAATTTTGGTCTCAGGGGTATGAAGTGTCTATTTTAGAGGATGGGGATGCCCCAATAGAGGAACCTGGACTGAAAATCTAGAGTGAACCACAGGGGAATTATTTATCATTTGAGGATTTACCTCCAGAGGATAGAAATAATACAATTAAATCCAGATTCCTCCTTTCTTTTGAGAGTCATCCTTCATCAAAAGAGGAGTTGATATTACAGGACGATGTTGAACGGTCTTGATCGAGTTTTAAAGGATAGCCGAAAAAGCATCGTCAACAAAAAAATATTTTTATTACTCGAAAATCGGAGTATCCGAGGTCGAACATAGGGAGCAATCGGAATTTACTACTAATCTCAAATGTAATTGAACACTCTAATTTACTCAAAACTTGAATTCAAATATGAATGTATGCGGTTAAAAAGTAATTATGACAAAAGAGTAAAATTGGACGTCTGATCTTATGATCAGACGTCTTAAAAGTGTTTTCCCTTTTTCTTTTGCTTTGCTTCTTTCTCTTCTGTCTTCCCTTCTCACTTTAGATTCTGCTTCTTCTTCCCTTGATTTGCTTCTGTCTTGGCCTTTCTTCTTCTTCCTCTACAGTCTCTCTTCTTCCTTGTCTTCTCTCTTCTGCGAAGGCTTCTTCTTCCTTGGTCTCTTCTCTTCTTCCTGCCTTTGCTCCTTTTCTCTTCTATCTTCTTTCTCTGCAGTCTCTCTTCCTTCCTTCTCTTCTCTCTTCTGCGAAGGCTTCTTCTTCTTCCTTGGTCTTCTATTCTTCCTTCTATCTTCTTTTGATTCTGTGTTGGCTTTCTGCGAAGGCTTCTTCTGCCTTTGCTTCTTTTCTCTTCTTTCTTCTCAGCAGTCTCTCTTCTTTCCTTCTCTTCTCTTCTTTCTTCTCCTTCTTTCTCTGCCTCACTTAGCCTCTTCTTCTTCTGCTTCTTCTTTGGCTAAGTTTCTTCTCTTCAACGCCCAGCCTGCCTACACAATGGGGAAGCAAAACCTACCCTGTCCCTCTACCGAAACGTCTCTCTCTGCAAATCACTCGTAGGCCACCCTCCCAGAGCCACGGGTAATCGGGTCGGATTTCGCACCCGAGACCAGGCGCACCGGCAGGTGGGGTGATGCGCGAGCTGTGCTCAGAATCGGTCGAGTCGGAGCCCACCAGATTCGCGAGGTGAAACCGCAGACGAGGCGAGCATGCGTAAGGTGAGGGACCTCACCCCTGTGCGTTCGGAGGCAACGAGAAGATAACACAAATTCACTTTATAACATACCTGCGCCTCGTATCTCACCGATGTGGACTATTAGTCCTGCCCCGCTCTCGCGCGCGCCCGCAGAAGATTCTTCTTCGATTGCCAAGGCTGCGGACTTCGCTGCGCTCCTTGTTGGACCAGATGTCTTCACACTAACTGCCCGAGTCCATTGCACCTGAAGGCTGGAGGTCCTGACGCCTGGAGCTGCTGAAGCCTGGAGCTGCTCCAACAGTCAATGGCGGCAGGGGCTGAAATCCTGTCAAACACAAATACGGCCTATTGGCCTAATTAAACCAGCTGAGCACCTTCGCCATGGCACGGCGAAGGTGGTGCACGATGCTGCAGGTCGTGGGATGGCCTAGGCATGCATGCCTAGGTCGTCCTACGACCGGAAGTGTGGGTGTGTTCGAAGGACTGTGGTGGAGGTGTAGAGGGATGGCGGATGGGCGGAGATTGTTCCTTGTGGTGAGGCGGAGCTTATGAGACGGTTGGCGAGCCGTGTGGAGGAGTGGAATGATGGGGGCAGCTCACCGGAGGTCGGTCGGAGGCGAGGAAGATGGCGATGGTCAGCGTCGGTTGAGGGTCGATTGATGAAATAAGGTGGGGGGAATGAAAGAGGGGGTAGAGGAGAATAGTTTAAACCTAACTAGAGGGACGAAGGGGGATGGAGAGGCGGACAGTTGTACCTGCTGTCGTCGGAGAAGAAGCTGCCCAGTGGAGGAGGATGGCGGCGTCGATGGGGCTGAGGTGGCGTGCGCGGGTATTGTGCGATGTGGAGGAGAATCAGGAAGATAACTCTGCCACTGGTTTTGTGGCAGAGCGAAGAGGGAGGGAAAGGGAGCTCGCCGGAGCTCGCTGGGTTCCCTGGTTGGGAAAGAAGAGACGAATTGGAGGTGGAACCCCGGCCATGTCTAGCTAAAAATGAGTGGTCGGGTTTAGAGGTTCTTTTATAGGCACTGGGCCGGATGTTCAGAGCGTGCAGGGCACGCATTTGTCTCTGATGGCTCATCGGAGAAGGAAAGAGGTTAGATACCCAAATCCCTCGTGCGTTCGCACGAGAGATTGGGTTCACTTCAGAGATCGTGATTGGCCTTAGATGGAAGGGAATTCCTTAAAGAATCTCCCTTCCATTTCTGGGAGGGGATCTCTGAGGCATCAGAGAGTAATCCCTCTCTAAACCTCACCGGAGGTCTATTCTGCCCTAGCAATGGTGGCAGGACTTGATTGCAAAGGTGGCAAGGAAATTAGGGGGCTCTCTGTAATGATTTTCAAAAGATAGGGACCAAGTTGTGACTTGGGTGTACTAAATTGCAAAGTAGGTCAAGATGACCTCCCCTTAGGTCCAAATTTTGGTACAAACCTAATTTGGACCTAAGGAATCCAATGGTGAAGTTGGATTTTAGGTTTTACCTCGTTTGAATAGACATTTTGCGTAAAAACTTGAATTAGGTCAATTGATGAGCTAGGACCCTAATCTAGGTCAAACTGGGTTCCAAAGGCCGAATTAAGTGTTCTAAACGCTAGAGGATATTTTTCCATGATTTTTAGAGGGTTTACTTGATTTTTATCCTGACCGAAACCTTGTTAATTTAAGCGGGTTTGTTTTAGGGTTACCAAATGTCATTTAATTCCTAAATTGCACATGAACCCATTTCTGATTGACTCAACCCACTTTTTATCTCATTTATACCATTTGACCTATGTTTTGCCTCTGAGAAATCCCATTTATGTACTGCAATGGTAAAATTGTAGTTTTAACCTTTATTTCATGTTTTCTTCTCAGAGCACTTATTCCTTCATTTAGGCCTTCTTCTAGGTTTTGTAGGAGCTTTTATCTTCTTTATTGGGTCAAAATGAGCTAGTTATGGCTCATGATGAGGCTCTCATCATACCCCCATGCCTAGCTTTTGCTAGTCCCTTAGCAAAATTTCAAGGTTTTAACTTCCGTTCTAGACCCTGTCTGTTGTCAGTTATGATAAGTGCTTCTTTTGTGATTAGGTAGGAATGCCAACAATAGGCCTAGAGGTACTCAGGTACCAACCAAAATCCAGACCTGACCCGCTTTAGCCTCAGTCCTCCGCAAAGATTTCTAAGGCCCACAGAAGCTAACCTAGGGTTTGTTGGACTCTGCGGTTAAAGCACCCGTGCTTGAGACATTTTTAGCCTAAGTTCAGTTTGCAGTGCGTTTTCTGTAAGAGAGAGATAGAAGATTTATTTGGAGAGCTTTTCTCTCTTTTTTTCCTTTTATTTCTAGCTTCGGATTAGCTTCTCAACACGATCTGTATCAGATTCCTCATCCCCATCATCAATCCTCAAGGGTTCCTGGCTATCGAGATTTCAAGATAATCCCGCCCATGGCAACCCCCAGAACCCTGGCTTTTGAGATTTCGAGATAATCCCGCCCATGGCATTCCGTGGCCGAATTCAAACCCTGGCGGTCGACATTTCGTGATAATGCCACCCATGGTCTCTGAACCATCAGAGTGCTTGCATGCCACCAGTAGGATATTTAAATATCCTAAGAGACAAGCACCGAGGAGACGATATGTTGTTATGCATCTTCGAGGGGAATTTCCCACCTCTCCGCGCCGGGAACTCGTCCAAATCAACTTGTGTTGATTGGCCGCTCCTAATCTAGGTGACTTTTTCAGAATATTAAATGCTTTTGCATGCTTTTGATATTTAGGTGCACTGAACCAGACTGTGTGTGAATTTGGGGTGCTTAGGTTACCGAATCCCGCAAATCGGAGGTCAGTTAACGAGGCCGAATACTTCCTAAGTCTTAGACCTAATACTCAAGCTTCGTATTTTCCTCAACCTCTTGAGGATTATCCAGATTTTAACGGATACGTGAATTTTTAAGCTAAAGATTCTAGCCCAAGAGTCCTAAGATCAGCATTCCCGCTAATCTCTTGTTATGTCTCCTTAGCACTTTTCTTTCTTTTTCTTTTCTTGATCTAGTCTAGAACTTCAGTTAATTCCTTAATCTTTTACTAATGACTATTTCTTTTCTTTCTCATTCTGTGCCCCTTTTTGTCATTTTTGCTCTTTTTCTCCTCCTTGTGATTATGTGGCTCACAAAATTTCCTCCCTCCCCCCATTTTTTGTTCTTTTTCATAATTTTTCAATTTTTTTGTGTTTTTGACCTATGTGAATTTTTTTTGTGAGTGAGAATCCTTCTGATTTTTTCTTGGTTTTGTATGTATGCACTTTATCACCCCCCCATGCCTAAGTTTTGCAATGTCTTCATTGTAAACAGAGGGTGTGAATTAGTGTTGAGGTCAGGGGCTTAGAACAGGATACATCGGGTGGGTGAATGGGTTGAACATGACTGATGCGAACGATTTCAAGCTCTGATACGTGTACCAGAGGTGGGATCAACTGTCTAAGGCTAAACTAAAGGTGCAATAGACGTGGAGTACAGACGGATAATCAGACGGGTCTCTATTTTTGGGACGACGGGTTGCCTCCCGTTAAGCACTAAATTTAATGCCTTCAGCCGTGCGGAAAATGGGGTGGAGAGGGAGTGGTCAAATCATCGAAATTTTGGAAAACAAGCACCTTGATTAAGAGCCTGGTTGGTCCAACCAGGTGCTTGTTAAGATCAGTGGGCTGATGATGCAGCCCAAACCCAATAATTCTCGTGGGTTGATAAATGTAGATCAGTAGATGCGGAACCCACCATATGTAGTGAAGTTCTAATGGATATGGAAGTGAAAACTCAGGTTCGGGCTGAGTCGAGTCAGCCTGGTCAGAGTAGGGTTCCGAAAAATAATCAATGTAAGGTGTGGAAACCCTACAGGGGTGATCAAAGAATGTTGGCTCCTGATTTTCGGTCTGATCAGTGCTAGATACCCGGTATAGATATGGAGTTGAATCATCTGCAATCAGCTCAGTGAGAGGTGAATCTGAATAGAAATTGAGTCCAGTTGTGGGTCGAGGTAGGGAACGGGTTTTGATTGATTCTGTATATGTGGAGCAGGTGGCTTCAAAGAGAATTGGCATGTTATAATCAGGAGGAAGATTCTCTCCGATGTTATGGTCAGATTCGAGATCGTCGGAGAATTTGCGAAAATCAAAGTCTGAATGAGATTCAGGATCATGAGTTCCACCATCGAATAAATCATACCCAGCAGCCTGACTGGGGTCTAGCCTAAATGTTAATTCTGAGCCTAAAAAGGTGTCCCTATTTGGTAGAGGCTCATGTTCTAAGCTAGTAGGGCAGACCCAATTGAAACGCCACTCGTCCAACTCCTCGATTTCTGTATCGTAGATTGGCATGACTTCCGAAAAATCGATTAGTTCCTCTGAGGATGTTGGCGAGGGATATTCATCAAATAAAGGCCCAAAATCATATTCTTCAGTGAAAGATTGATCTTCTTCATATGGGGCCTGGAAATCTTCAAAATAGCTTTCAGATCTAGATTCTGGGCTTAGGATGTGGGTTGAATCACTAGAATCTAGGTCCGAATAACCTTCGAGGGTCACCTTATCAGAATAAGGGATGTAATTTAAACCCTCGAGAGGTTCAGTTCTACTCTCATACTTGCAGGAGTTTTGGGATTCTAGAATGGGTTCAACATTGTATTTTCCTGCATTTGGAGCTTCCCAACCTTCTTCAATATAGGCACATTGTATTCTATCTGGGTTGGGAATCCACAACCATTTTGTGCCTCAAACCCGAGATCAGATTTATCCTCGATGTTGTCCCAAGATAGTTCATCCTCTATTTGTATATACGGGTATTTCTGGTCAATAACTTGTTTTACTAATCTCAGTATCTCTTCCCGTTTTTCAAGACTATCTTGGTGTTGCTTCCAAAGTCGAGGATTTCTCATACATTGGAGGTATTCAAGGTTGTGCAGTTTTTCTATCTCAATGTATGCAGTAATGAGCAAGTCACGGGTTGATCCTTTGTTGGCTTCTGCTAATAGCACTTGGGCACAAGTTATGACAAAGGTTGTGGTTGTTGGGACATCAACCTGAATATTTCCTACTGGTGTTGAGGTTTCTTCATTCTCATAGAATTTCATGGCATCCTCAATCATTTTATCTCTCATGGATCTCCGATATTCAGGTTTCTTGAAAGGTAGTCATAAATCGTTTGGCTACATATTTGGATCAGGTGATGGAATCAAGATGTAGTTATGAAGCGATCAGATCTGAATAATGAGTCCCACTGAAAATGTGTGTGTGCTTTAAAGAGAAAAGATGAGGGACTGGAGATGTTTTTAACCCAATCAAGACACCCAAAGATGTTTGGATGACTATGGAGGTTCGAGGCAGATGGACCCCTAGATCAGAAGATCGTCCACCTGAGAATTACTTGGGCAGCTAGAGAGGGAGAGTCCCTCAAAGACCCCTACACGGCAGAGCATCCCTACGGGTTACAGGGTTTCCACCACCCGACCTCTCTTGTCACTGAGATTCCAGGTAGACCAAAATGGGGACCTTGACCTCTTAAGTCTACCACTTTTATTTCAAAGGTGCTTTAGGGTTCTCACTTGAACTTTAGATGTTTCGATGTTGTGACCTAATTTAGAGGTTGGTTGACCCAAGGGGTCAACTTCACCTGACCTGTCCTATAGATGGCAGAATGATTCTAGGTTTGGAGCCTAGTGATCACCCTGATTCGACTCCTAGGTTATTAGGTCCAAAAATTTTAAGGTTCAAGTGATTTTAGAACTCAATTTTTCTTAGGGTTTGTCTTGTTTAGGTCTCTTCAATCAAGGGCTTGGGTAGCACACTGATGCGGGAGGGTTTATTTCCTTTTATGCAGGCATGTGTGACTAGCACTTCAAGACCCTACTGTGGAAACCCTAATTTGGTTCTATTTCCAATCCTCTGTTCTTTTTCACAAAAATTCTCTTTGGACTTAAAAGCAAGAAGTGTGTTGTCCGCATAGATTAAGCATGATTTCTATTAGGCACATGAATTTGTGGGATGGAATCTAAAGAAAATCACCCCAACTTCAAGAACATTTGAAGAAATTTTTGCAAAATCAGGAAATGTTTGCCTTAAAGATGGTGATTATTATATAAAGAAGGCAATTGATTCTAAATTGATTTTCTTCCTTTTGTCTTTTCAGGATTAGGGGATAGTTTAAGGAAGAAAAGAAATTTCCTGCCCTGGAGTGGTTGACTTGCGAGAGGGATTTTCTCGTGAAATACCTACAAGATCACATCAAAGCAAAGTAGGGAAAGTTAGTGTTCAATATGAAGAAAAGAATGTAGAGACTAGTGATAAATTGCGCATTGCTCCCCGGCAACGGCGCAAAAATGTTGAACGGTCTTGATCGGGTTTTAAAGGATAACACGTTGTAGTATAGCCGAAAAAGCGTCGTCAACAAATAAAGATCTTTATTACTCGAAAATCGGAGTATCCGAGGTCGAACACAGGGAGCAATCGAAATTTACTACTAATCTCAAATGTAATTGAACACTCTAATTTAGTCAAAACTTGAATTCAAATATGAATGTATGCTGTTAAAAAGTAATTATGACAAAAGAGTAAAATTGGACGTCTGATCTTGTGATTAGACGTCTTAAAAGTGTTTTCCCTTTTCCTTTTGCTTTGCTTCTTTCTCTTCTGTCTTCCCTTCTCACTTTAGATTCTACTTCTTCTTCCCTTGCTTTGCTTCTGTCTTGGCCTTTCTTCTTCTTTCTCTGCAGTCTCTCTTCTTCCTTGTCTTCTCTCTTCTGCGAAGGCTTCTTCTTCCTTGGTCTCTTCTCTTCTTCCTGCCTTTGCTTCTTTTCTTTTCTGTCTTCTTCTTTCTCTGCAGTCTCTCTTCCTTCCTTCTCTTCTCTCTTCTGCAAAGGCTTCTTCTTCTTCCTTGGTCTTCTATTCTTCCTTCTATCTTCTTCTAATTCTGTGTTGGCTTTCTGCGAAGGCTCCTTCTGCCTTTGCTTCTTTTCTCTTCTTTCTTCTCAGTAGTCTCTCCTCTTTCCTTCTCTTCTCTCCTTTCTTCTCCTTCTTTCTCTGCCTCACTCAGCCTCTTCTTCTTCTTCTACTTCTTTGGCTAAGTTTCTTCTCTTCAACGCCTGGCCTGCCTGCACAATGGGGAAGCAAAACCTACCCTGTCCCCCTACCCAAACGTCTCTCTCTCTCTACAAATCACTCGTAGGCCACTCTCCCAGAGCCACGGGTAATCGGGTTGGATTTTGCACCCGGGACCAATCGCACCGGCAGGTGGGGTGATGCGTGAGGTGTACTCAGAATGGGTCGGGTCGGAGCCCACCAGATTCGTGAGGTGAAATCGCGGACGAGGCGAGCATGCGTAAGGTGAGGGACCTCACACCTGTGCGTTCGGAGGCAATGAGAAGATAACACAAATTCACATTATATCATACCTGCGCCTCGTATCTTGCCGATGTGGGCTATTAGTCCTGCCCTGCTCTCGCGCGCGCCCGCAGAAGATTCTTCTTCGATTGCCAAGGCTGCGGACGTCGCTGTGCTCCTTGTTGGACCAGATGTCTTCGCACTGACTGCCCGAGTCCACTGCAACTGAAGGCTGGAGGTCCTAACGCTTGAAGCTGCTGAAGCCTGGATCTGCTCCAACCGTCAATGGCGGTAGGGGCTGAAATCCTATCAAACACAATTACGGCCTATTGGCCTGATTAAACCAGCTGGGCACCTTCGCCGTGGCATGGCGAAGGTGGTGCACGGTTCTGTAGGTCATGGGACGGCCTAGGCGTGCGTGCCTAGGTCGTCCTATGTTCGGAAGTATGGGTGTGTTCGGGGGACTGTAGTGGAGGCATAGAGGGATGGTGGATGGGCGGAGATTGTTCCTTGTGGTGAGGCGGAGCTTATGAGACGGTTGGCGAGCCCGGTGGAGAGGCGGAATGATGGGGGCGGCTCGCTGGAGGTTGGTCGGAGGCGAGGAGGATGGCGGTGGTCAGCGACGGTCGAGGGTCGATTGATGAAATAAGGTGGGGGGAATGAAAGAGGGGATAGAGGAGAATAGTTTAAACCTAACTAGAGGGACGAAGGGGGACGGAGAGGCGAACAGTTGTACCTGCTGTCACCGGAGAAGAAGCTGCCCAGTGGAGGAGGACGGCGTTGTCGATGGGGCTGAGGTGGCGTGCGCGGGTATTGCGCGACGCGGAGGAGAATCAGGAAGATAACTCTGCCACTGGTTTTGTGGCAGAGTGAAGAGGGAGGGAAAGGGAGCTCGCCGGAGCTCGCTTGGTTCCCTGGCCAGGAAAGAAGAGACGAATTGGAGGTGGAACCCTGGCCAGGTCGAGCTAAAAATGAGCGGCCGGGTTTAGAGGTTCTTTTATAGGCACTGGGTCGGATGTTCAGAGCGTGGAGGGCACGCCTTTGTCTCTGATGGCTCACCCGAGAAGGAAAGAGGTTAGATACCCAAATCCCTTGTGCGTTCGCACGAGAGATTGGGCTCACACCAGAGATCGTGATTGGCCTTAGATGGAAGGGGACTCCTCAGAGAATCTCCCTTCCATTTCTGGGAGGGGATCTGTGAGGAATCAGAGAGTAATTCCTCTCTAAACCTCATCGAAGGTCGATTCTACCCTAACAATGGCGGCAGGACTTGATTACAAAGGTGGCGAGGAAATTAGGGGACTCTCTGCAATGATTTTCAAAAGATAGGGACCAAATTATGATTTGGGTGTACTAAATTGCAAAGTAGGTCAAGATGACCTCCCCTTAGGTCCAAATTTTGGTAGAAACCTAATTTGGACCTAAGGAATCCAATGGTGAAGTTGGATTTTATGTTTGACCTCGTTTGACTGAACATTTTGCATAAAAACCTGAATTAGGTCAATTGATGAGCTAGGACCCTAATCTAGGTCAAACTGGGTTCCAAAGGCCAAATTAAGTGTTCTAAACCCTAGAGGATATTTTTCCATGATTTTTAGATGGTTTACTTGATTTTTATCCTGACCGAAACCTTGTTAATTTAAGCAGATTTGTTTTGGGGTTACCAAATGTCATTTAATTCGTAAATTGCACATGAACCCATTTCTGATTGACTTAACCCACTTTTTATCTCATTTATACCATTTGACCTATGTTTTGCCTCTGAGAAATCCCGTTTATGTACTGCAATGGTAAAATTGCAGTTTTAACCTTTATTTCATGTTTTCTTCTCAGAGCACTTATTCCTTCGTTTAGGCCTTCTTTTAGGTTATGTAGGAGCTTTTATCTTCTTTATTGGGTCAAAATGAGCTAGTTATGGCTCATGATGAGGCTCTCATCAGACGACAAACAAAATAATGAGAAGTCTATGGGAAACTCTCGGGAACTAAAGACGTCAATTGAGGATTTATACCCCGACAATAATAACAAATTCAATGATATAGTCATCCTCCAAAATATTAAGACTGATCCTCCTTTAGACATAACTAAGGATATTGATCCAACTCCTGTCTTCATTAATGAGTCACATATACACCCCAACAAAAATTGATTGAACCAAACGAATCTAGGGATGAGCTAAATGATAATGATTCTGACATTTTGACCTTGCCATTAAAGAGTTGTAATTTGGAGTCTACCCTTGATTCAAATATGACTCCAATGATTAATGCTAGGCAGGGTAATATGCAGTTGTTTACAACTGTTAGGGAGTATACACAATCTGAATCACTATTGGAATTAGACCTAACACCGACTAAGCCCTCATTGGACTTAACCATTACCTTCCAACACTACAAACAACCCTTATACTTCCTAACCGATCCTTGGCTCAGATCTCTGCTCATGTACATTATTTCTAGAGAACATATCAGGCTAGTACATCCTCGGGTAGAATGGCGAGTGTGGATTGATGCTTGTACTTTTACTCTCGCTATTCAAGGGTTTGTACTAATAATGTTTATATCTTTTAAAATCCACCCTGCTCTGGAGGATCCTTGTTATCCTCCACTTATTCCATTTTGGGAGGTCCCTTTTCATGTTCCATTTATTATTCCGAGACCTCCCAAGGTAGCCAACGAGGTTCTTCGTTTTCATATCTTTTGGCGAGCATTTGGTATTACGTTGCATCATCAGCTCGCCAGCATCCATGGCTACCTGTTTTCTAGGCCTGCACTATTACATATATTTTTAGGGCCTAACATTTTCTATTTGGAACTAGACTTACAGGTTCCTTCTAAGTCTGGTTGCTGACAGAAAATGCAGCGCTTGTTGTGAGGCAACCCAGTGGTCTAAATAACACCTTCATCAGGTGATTTCTTTCCTTTCTCCTCCTGTTTTAATTTTACAATTGGGACATTGTAGGATTTCGGCATGGGGGAGTGCATTTGCATTTTAGGAAGTATTCATGCATTTAGTTTAACATAAAAAAAAAATTCTTGAGCTGAATGGGTTAGTCCCTAGCAAAATACCTTTGTCATTGGAGGTTTTTCTTCCGGAATTATTTCTTAAGTTTAGAATCCAGTACAGTTATTTCACATGCAAGTAGACTTGGTAATGGATCCTTGAGGAAAACCAATGAGCATTTGTAAGTCTATTGAACCCTTGGAGAGTTCATAGGGAGTCAGGCATACTATCTTCTAATAGATCCACCTCATATATGTGAGAAGAAAGTAGAGAGATTACTGATGCGCTAAGTCTAGTGCAAGGACTTTTAAGTTTTGGATAATTAGATGATGATACTTCAGAGTTAGGCATAGTTTTCACTCTTTGTTCCTGTGTGCGTACTTTGATTGAATTCCTGAGAGTCACCAAATAAGGTAGATACACAGAGATTGAGTCTTAATAAAGCTATAACTATGGTGGATGGTTACGACTGTCCTTCATAGAGTCCTCCGCTGAAGGAGGGTAATAATGTCAAAGGTTAGAAATACGCATGTCCTATCCATTCCTTCCCGGTGTCGAGAATAGGCATTTCCACCAAATAAGCCACACAACATCCTCTTGACCATCATCATCCCGAATAATGCCTCATAAATAAAAGTCTGTGTTGTATTATGTTGATCTATATTAAAAAAAAAAAAAGTAAGAGAGAAAAGAAGAAGAAAAAGAAGAAACAGAAAGAAGAAAAAGAAAAAGTAGTTATATTAAAAGAAAAAAAAGAGTCCAAGTTTATAATGTAACACTGTTTCTGAGGCAACAGAACACCTATCGCATTCTACCAAATATGACCCATACCTATCTTCTAGTATTTCCTACTACCCGAAAACTGGCTGAGGACTCTAACTTAGTTGTAGAGTTATTAGGACTTTAATCGAAATGTGAATGCCATGTGAGGCCACCGAACAGTGAGTACAATTACTAAATCTGGCGAGATTTGTGTTCTTAGAAAGAAAGAAAAGAGTGAGCACCCAGGAACATCAAGAGAGCACAGTTGTTTAGCCTCTCTCTAAGTTGACTTTTCTACTAGTCTAGAGATCTAGAGTCTGTAGTACTAGACTACATGTAGCACCAGATGAGTGTGTGCCACCAAATGCAAATCCATTCAACTCGATATCGCCTACCTAAGCCAAACGCTGGGGTCAAATTACAGATTATCGTCTACTTTATCCCTGAGGGAAGCAGTTGCCTATCTCGATAGAAAAATTTACCAAGGGTGAAGTACAAACTCCCAATGCGAAATGGCTTTTTCACTTGGATTTGTTACCTAGGCTATCAGCACTTCACATTTGTCAAGATTTCTAAAGTTTTGATGTAAGAAAAGAAGAAATCTTCTTATTACTTCTATTATTTTTAATTTTTGCTAGGTGATGAGTCCATTTTAATGGAGTAATATTACGCCTAAGTAACTTTAATTATATCTTTTAGGTTTGTAAATAACTAAATTAAGTTATAGAAGGGTTGCATGCATCATGATTTAGGTTTACATTTATTCTATAACTTAATATGTTCTTTTTATTTGTAGGAATAATATTTAGAAAGAACAAGGGTGGGGGGATAAATTTTCCCAACACATTTCTGATAACAGCTGTAACTTTCCCCACCGCACATTGGGTTAATCTTCCGTCACCCTTCCTCAACAAATATGGCCAGAAATAGTTAAGGGATTTGAAAATCCCTTAACTCACGCACGCACAAAGGAGAGAAGTTAAAAGAAGAGGCAGGGAAAGAGAAAGGGCCATCCAGGAGGAGAAGAAGCGTGCACTGTGGTCCATCTTCCCCCTTGCGGGGAAAAACCTCACCAAGCGCCCACACCCTCCAGCCTCTCCTGCCAGCCGAGGGTGCACACCCACGCGCCCCCCTCTGGAAGGCCCTACAGCAGATGCCCACGTGCCTTCACCGCCATCTGCAGGCACGCCCGTCTCCAGCCAGCCGCAGGTGCACGCCCACGCGCCCCACCGCTCACTTCCCTTTAGCGACATCTGTAGGTGCACCCTCCTTGTGTGCCTCCTCCTTCCTGCAATTCAGAGCGCTCTCCTCACCGCATTGCAGGCACCCACACCAAGCCCACACACAGCCAACTGCAGGCGCTGTGTGCAGACCGCCTCCCCCTCATAGCGCCCTCTCATCAACCTGCATGCCTTCCTTCTGCCACTCCAGTGCTCCGTGCATCCGCGCCACCCTACAGGAGTGCCCACAAGCCCCACCGCTCACCCACTCCATTTGCAGGCGCACTGGCTTCCCGCTCCTGCACCACACTGCAGCAACACACCCGTGCACCCATCTCCCTTCCACGCACGCTCTAACCTCTGCAGCACCCGCCTTGCCTACACGGGCCCCACTAGCATGCGCCATCTGCCATAGGCAGCCCAGCAGCAGCCGCTCCACCTTCTTGTTTAATAGGCCGGCACTCCGGCCACCTCTGTCGGCCACCTCCGGCCACGCCGCTACCACCATCCGAGAGCCGTCGTCCTCGCTGTTCTCCTGAGCCTCTCCGATGCCTCACCGGTTCTCTCTTTCTCTCGCGAGGAGGAGAGAGCAAGAATGCTCTATTTTCACACCAATTAGAATTTACATTCAGTGCCATTGCCACCTAATTTTATTTTATTTATTATTATTCTATTGTGGCAGAATTGCTCTTGAACACTCATTGTTCCTTATAATTGCAAGATATTGATATTCACTAGTTTGAAGATTCATTTTTGGGCTTAACTTAAGTACTAATTTTCTTTAGTACACATCACGTGAAAATTGCATAAATTCATCATAAATTTATTGAGGATTTCTGTAAGGGAAAACTGCACATATACAATTATCTTTTTAAGTTATTGCAAATCTACTTTCCTTCACATTTTAAGTCAGATTTGAATAGGGATTTGGCACTATCAGAAATAACATTAAATAATTAAGTATTTATTGCATAATTGGCTCCCTGTGGACTCGACCCGCTCTTCTGCGAGTGGTTATTTTCATTGTTTTTGATAAGTCAATTTTTCCACCACTTAAATACTATAACGCAAAGCGAAAAGTCATCTTTCAAATTGGCGCCGTTGCCAGGGAGGCAACAGATACAATAGATTTACTTTAGTGTTTTTAAATCTTTTGAGTTGCGAAATTATCTAATCATTTTGATTATTGTGCGAGGAATCCGTCGAGGCGACGAGGCGCAACAGAGCAGCGACAACAACCACAAGTTAAGCCACATGAGGAAAAGATGAAGGAGACAAAGATCCTATTTTGCAGAGGATTCTCCGTCGTCACAATTTAATTCTATCTTTTCACCCTTGTAGTAATTGGGGCTAAATTTTTGGGGGTTTGTCCCCGCATTCTTTAGCTACTAGGGCTTACAATATTTTTGGTGTATGCATGATTATATTTTCTGCTTGCTTACTTTCAAGAACCACTAAAGAAAATATCGAGCTGCCTATTTAGAAGTTGCATGCCCTTAGGTGCGCGCATTTAGGGGTGATTGAGCAGCACATTAGATCTTATTATTGTATTGCAAGCATATTAGCACGAAGATTGCTAGAGACAGGTATATCTTTCTAACTTTTGCATCCAGCTCTAGTTCATGCATTTGCATTCAAATTTAAATTCAAGACCACCAAGTTGTTTGAATTTACTAATTCAGTGGTCACATAACTAAAAGCCGAACTAATAATCATATTCAACCCTAAAAGCAATTCACATTTGATCTGATTCTAAGGGATTGTCTGTGATTTCAAAAGAAATTACAAAGATTTGCAATGTGTTGCACACTTTTGAAACTGAGCATGCACATTAGGCACCGCACTAAGGCTCGATCCCTTAAGGCTATAGGCACCGATCTCTTTATCGATGCAGACCCTCCTATTGTGCTTTGTGGTGGTGGTGATACTATCTTTTGATCAAGTGATTTGATACTCCACGGAGGGGGACACCCCTTAAAGGAACAAAAGGGTAGTTAAGGGGCACCACATACGCATCGCCTCAAAGGAAGGGCTCACCCTACTTGCATCCCTCTGTTCGTCCTTGGAGTAACTTCTCACTTGATCACCTGGGAGTATCATCCAAGCAAAGTATAGGTTCTAGGGCACTCGAAGGTTGAATTAAGGCATGTAATTACAGTGAAAAACTTGTTTGGCCGTTTATATTAGCTAATTCAACATCCACAATAAAGAAGGTTAAGATTTCAAGTCCACACCCCTCTTATACCACTTACGTGGGAACGGAGGGATAAGTCTTGATCTTTTGACTTATCTTTGGAGTGGAGGTTTGACTTACTCAATAAAAAAGAAAAAAAATTTCCGAATTGTGTTTTGTATGCTTGGTAGACGCTCTCTTGAGGGCAGTCTAGTGTTTGATCCTGAGCCTGAGAGAATTCTTATGAGAGCTCACCTAGGAGAAGAAAGAGAATAAATGGCTAAGGTGCAAATCAACAAAGGACCCTAAGGGACTATTTTATTCCTACTAACCAACTTGCACAAGCACTAAGATGACCGGCAGGGGATAATTCGTATGAGATCAAGAGCAGTACCATATCTTTATTGCCCTCTTTTAATGGTACTACTAGGGAGGACCCCTATCGGCATTTGGAGGAATTCACCGAGGTCTGTTCCACGGTGAAGCTCCAGGGCTTTACTGATGAAGCCTTGATAAGGACTCTATTGCCTTTCTCCCTAAAGGATAAGGCCAAGCACTGGTATCATACCCTCGATGCAAGGGTAAATGATTGGGCTACCCTTAAGGGAGAATTTTTAAAAAGGTATTTTCCTATGAGTAAAACCAACCATTACAGAAGAGAGATTATGGGTTTTACTCAACAGGAAGGGGAGCAATTTCATGAGACTTGGGAGTGCTTTAATGACCTTCTTAGGTTATGCCCCCACCATCAAGTGCCAAGATGGCAGTTGGTCGAAAGGTTCTATAATGAATTATCTGAAAGACATAGGCAAACCATTGATGTAGCCTATGCAGGAACCTTCATGAACAGAACTGAGGATGAAGCCTGGGCATTATTTGAAACTTTAAGCAACAACTCCATACATCTGTTCTTTGCCTATCAAGAAAGAAAACCATCAATCTTGCAAAGGAAGATAGAGGCCCATGAAGCTGGGGCTTCTCCGGATTTGGCTTATCAGATTCAACTATTGAATAAAAACTTTGATAGGCTTTTAGCAAACCTCGGCATGAACCCGCAAGCTGCCTCTATTTTTCAAGCTTCATGAGAATGCTCAATTTGCAAAAGCACAATGCACGCCACTGCGGAGTGCCATCAGGCAAACCAATTCCCTGAGTTGATTCAGGCCGACTTGAATGCGGCCCAAGGTTTTCGCCCCCCTCGCAATAACCCTTACTCCAACACTTATAATCCAGGGTGGTAGAACAATCCAAACTTCTCTTGGAAGCAAGCTGATGCTTCTAACTCAGGGAATACAAGACCCTTACCTCCCCAGCCTACATACCAACCTTCTTATGAAAACCCTCCTCCGAATAAGCCCTCTGAGATGGATGAACTGAAGGCCATGATGAAAGCAATGCAAGAACATCAGAATATGGTTATCCAATCTCAAAATAAGATGATTACTGATATGCAATCCCAAATTGGTCATCTTACTGAGGCAATTAGGTAATGTGATCTGGGGAAGCTACCTAGATCTTCTGAGGAGAACCCTAAGGGCAAGGGGGTTGTATTTAGGGAGCACGCCCAAGCAGTGATCGTGTTGAGGAATGGAAAAAAGATTGACAAGCCTAATAACACTCTTACGGTTACATCTCAGAATTCCCCTTCCACACCTGACCCAACTTCCATCTCACCCGAGGAAGAGCCACACCACTCTCCCTCACAAAAAATCACCCACAATGAGGATGTCGTCCTTCCACCACCCTTTTCCCGCCATGATGACCCCTCTACCCAGAGGCTGAGGGTGCCCTATCCAGAGTGCCTATCTGCTCCTAGGGAATCTTTTTTTGGCTCGTCTGGAGCCAAGGATAGGACGGAAGAGATTATGGATACTTTTAGGCAAGTCCAGATTAATTTGCCTCTATTGGAAGCAATTAAACAAATTTCGTCCTATGTGAAGTTTCTGAAGGACCTGTGCACCCAGAAGTGCCAATCTAGGAAACAGGTCCAAACCAAGGTCATCCTGCCTGACCATGTTAGCTCAGTTCTTCAGCATGGAACACCCCCCAAAATGAAAGACCTAGGGGCCCCGTATATTTCAGTGGTTATAGGTAACCAACACATTGACGAGGCTCTTCTCGATCTGGGTGCGGGGGTAAACATTCTACCGAGCTCTATCTACGACCTTTTGGGAGGAGGAAAGCTGAAGCCTAGTCCAGTAATCCTCCAGGTTGCAGACAGATCACTTAAGACACCGTAGGGATTGTTGGAAGATGTCCTTGTGAGAGTGGAGGATTTCTTCTTCCCCGTTGACTTTCTAGTACTTGATACTGACCCATCTAATAAGCCCACAAAGTCATCCATTATTCTGGGATGCCCCTTTTTGGCCGTAGCCAATGCCTCTATTAATTGTAGATCCAGGGCACTTAAAATGGGCTTTGGGAACAAGAAGATCCGATTGAATGTTTTTGATACTTACAAGCAACCCGGATTTGAGGATTGTTCTCAGATTGAGGTCATTGATGAAATAATTGATGAGACTACTCCAGCACTCTTATGTAGAGATCCCCTTTAGAAGGTCATATCTCAGGACCATCCCTCAATTATTAAGGAAACTGAAAGGAAAATGCCCAAACTAGAAGAGCTGCTGGGGGTACACACTGAGTCTCTGTCCCCACCCTAGACTGTGAAGGTAGATCCGCTGCCTGAGGAGGGGACATCTCAACTAAAACCCTCAATCCAAAAGGCTCCTTAATTGTAGTTGAAACCCCTCTCGAGCACATTGAAATATGCTTTCCTTCGCCCTAATAACACGCTCCCCGTTATTATCTCGTCTGCATTATCTGAATGGCAGGAGGGAGCTCTGCTTGAGTGTTTACAAAGGCACAAGGAAGCAATTGCCTGGACAATTGCTGATATTAAGGGTGTTGATCCCTCTCTTTGCATGCATCATATATACACGGATGAGTCCGTGAAGCCTTTTCGAGACATGCAGAGAAGGCTCAATCCAAATATGCGGGAGGTTGTTAAAAAGGAGATTCTGAAATGGCTGGATGCAGGGATTATCTATCCCATTTCAGATAGTAAATGGGTCAGTCTGATTCACATAGTTCCGAAAAAGGTAGGAATCACTGTGGAAGAGAATGACCAAGGAGAACTGGTGACCACTAGACCCTCAACTGGTTGGAGGGTCTGCATTGATTACCGTCGTTTAAACACGGCTACCCAGAAAGACCATTTCCCCTTACCATTTATCTATCAAATTTTGGAACGATTGGCGGGGAACAAGTACTTTTGTTTTCTTGACGGGTACTCTGGGTACAATCAGATAGCCGTTTTTCCTGATGATCAGGAGCGTACCACCTTAACGAGTCCCTATGGCACTTTTGCATTCTGTCAATTGCCATTCGGGTTATGTAATGCTCCTGCCACTTTCCAACGTTGTATGATGGCTATTTTTTTTGATATGATCGGCAAGTTCGTTGAAATTTTCATGGATGACTTCTCCATTTATGGCTCTTCATTTGACCTATACCTTTTGCACGTTGATAAAGTCTTAACCTGTTGCGAAGAGGCAAAGCTGATGCTTAGTTGGGAGAAAAGCCACTTTATGGTCCAGCAGGGCATTGTGTTAGGGCATATAGTTTCCGAGAGAGGATTAGAGGTGGACACCGCAAAAATCGATTCCATCTCTAAGCTTCCATTGCCCGCCAATGTTCGTCAGGTTAGATCTTTCCTTGGCCATGCTGGATTTTATAGGTGCTTCATTAGAGACTTCAGTAAAATCTCTAAGCCACTCTGCGACCTGTTAGCGAAGGATGTCTCCTTCGATTTTGATGATAGATGTGGCGAGGTTTTCCAAGCTTTGAAGAAAGCCCTCATTACCGCGTCGATTCTCCAAGCACCAGATTGGACCCTCCCGTTTGAGCTTATGTGCGATGCTTCTGATTTTGTAGTGGGATCGGTCTTAGGTCAAAGGGTTGATGGCAAACTTCATGTGCTGCATTATGCCAGCAAGACCCTTACGGATCCTCAGCAAAACTACATGGTCACTGAAAAGGAATTACTTGCTATAGTATTTGCTTTGGAAAAGTTTCGGTCTTATCGTTTGGGATCCAAGGTTGTGGTGTTCACTGATCATTTAGCCCTTAAGCATCTTCTAGCTAAAAAGGACACTAAACCTCACCTAATTCATTGGATTCTGTTACTCAAAGAATTTGACCTGGAAATTAAAGACAAGGAGTTGAGAATGTGGTAGTAGACCATTTGTCTAGGATCCCTTTTGAGGCATCAAACCTTGCTGGCGGTATTCAAGAGACTTTCCCTGATGAGTCTCTAATGGCCGTGGAAGCTAAAACTCCTTGGTTCGCTGACATAGTGAACTATCTGGTCATGGGCATCACCCCTAGAACTTGGGTCAAGCAGAAGCGAGACAGATTTCTTGTCAACGCTAAATTTTATCACTGGGAGGAACCCGAGCTTTTTAGAATAGGCCCTGACCAGCTATTTCGCCGTTGCGTCCCTGATGAGGAACAAAGAGGTGTCCTGAGTTTCTACCATGACCTCCACTGTGGGGGACATTTTAGTGGGAAGAAGACTGCTCATAAGGTTCTTTAGTCTAGTTTTAGTGGTCCACATTATTCCGAGATGCAAATACGTATGTGGGCGCATGTCTTCGTTGCTAGCAGACGGGAACCATTGGAGAAAGGGATGAGATGTCCCAACAACCTATCCTCCCTGTTGAAATCTTTGATATTTGGGGCATTGACTTCATGGATCCCTTTCTTGTGTCCTTCAGATATGAATACATCCTTGTGGCTGTTGACTATGTATCAAAATGGATAGAAGCCATCTGATAATGAAATACGCGTGATTTGTAAAAGCGGGTTTTTAACGTCCTTGTAACACGCGAATCCGCTTTCACTCTTAAATTTATAATCCTAGATAGGGAAGTATCTAGGGTCATCCAAGGAGGCAATATGGTTGCAAAATTGATTCTCTTGCTAGGAATATAAATCTCAACTTTCTTTTTGGTATTTTTTTTTTCAATATATCATTTTTTTGTTTTTAAGCTAAGGCAACATGCGAACTGATGGCGGGAAAAGTGATTTACACTTCAATTTAAATACTACTTCTATGTGGCAAGTAGAGCCTCTCCCTAAGCTCACTCTAGGCAAGTGGAGGCCTAGAATAATTAGGGAGAGGGAGTGAAGAATGCTGAAAATAAGCTAATAGAAATGCAAACAAAAAAATTGCAAAGAAGGCAACTAGATAATTGATAAAGTGTTTTACAAAAGGCCTAGTAGAGGAAAGCTTGTACTACTAGAAAAATGCAAATAAGAAAAGAAAATACAAATCCTCTAGATAGATGGTGAAGAAGAGGGCTTCTTGCTCCAAGGTTGGTGCTCCCAATCTTGAAAAGAGTCCTTCAACTCCTTCCTTGCAGTGCTCCGCCAAGGTGATGTCCTTCAAGGCAAGCCCAAGGGGGGCGTGCCCTAAGTTTCTCTCCAAGGGTGGACGTCCACCCTAAGTCCTTCTCCTTTTCCTGGGCATCCTCCTTGAAGTGGAAGAGTCCTCCTCCTTGGCGTGGCTCAAGTTGAAGAGAGTGGGGAAAAGAAGGCACCAAAGGGGCTGGTGATGTGCCCCTTTAATCTCCTTCTCTACTCCTTCTTCTTGGCCGTAGGTATAGGTGGTTTAGGTAGAAAAATATACTAAGGGAGGATGCCCCAAAATGGTGGTAGGTGGTGGCTTTTTATAGAATAGGATGGGGGGTTTAGGTGCCCCTTGAAATGGAGGGCTAGGATGGAAGGATGAGGGTGGTTGGTGATCCTATGGCTAGGGTGAGTTGGCGCCAACCCAAGGGGTGTTAAAGGGGGTGGTTATGGTGGTGTTGGTGTCTTTTGGTGGTGGAGAGACACCCCCATGTTGGCGCCAACATAGGGTCTTATAGAAGGGGAATTAGGTGGATGGTGGAGATGGATTCAAGGGGGATTGTGTGGTGGAGATGAGGGGGGGATTTTGGAGGGAAAAGTGGTGCCATTAAGGGGTGGTTATGGGTAGTTTTTGGCGCCACTTTTAGGTGTCTTTTGGAGGTGGTGGGTAGGTTAGGTTGGTGCCAAGTAGGTTAGCTTATGTGGAGCTTAGGTGGAGCTAGTTGGGTGGAGTTGGTCGGTGGGTTTTTGGGGTGGTACAAGCCAAGGAAGTTGGAGCATAGTTAAGCTAAGCTAAGCTAGCTTAGCTAATGGAGGAGTAGAGGAGAAGGTGTTGGAGCTAGGGTTTGGAGGAAGGAGCTGAGGAGAAGAAGTCTGGAGTTGGAGTTGGCTGTTGCTGAAGAGGCTGGCATGGTGCTACTCTAGCTGGCTTAGCTTGCTAGTTCTTTGCTAGTTGCTAAGCCAAGCTAAAGTGAGCTAGCTTCTACCAAAATGAGCTGAGGTGAGCTAGGTCTGGTGCTCCCGGGGAGAATCAAGCTGGTTGAGGCAGCTAAGGTAGCTTAGCTCAACTTAGTTGAGCTAAGCTGAGTCCCCGGGAGCTGGACTTGAGCTTCCTGAGCTGAGATGAATTCTTCTTCAGCTGGCAGGAGTTGAGTGGAGCTGAATGTAGCTGGATCTGAGCTGGGGTGAACTCCTGTCAACTCAGCTGAGCTAGCTAGAGCTCCCTGTGAACCAGTGGGAGCTGAGATGAGCTAGACTCAGCTAAGTTGAGCTGGATCTGAGCTGACTTGAGCTAGGGTGAGCTAAGATGAACTCTCTTGAGCTGCCATCCAGCTGAGATTAGCTGAATGGAGCTGGGATGAGCTAACCCTAGTTCAAGTAAGCTAGGTTCCAGCTGCGGTGAGCTGGATCAAGCTGAGGTGAGCTGGATCAAGCTGAGGTGAGCTGGATTAGGCTGAGTTCCAGCTAGTCTGGGCTTCTCCTTCACCATTTGCCTTCTTGAGTGCTAGGGTTTTAGGGATCTGTGCATCTGTACATCCCTAACACTCACAAAAACTCATTAAAACGACAATAAAAAAATGCAATGCATGCCTATCCTAATTTATGCCTAAATGCAGCCCAAAAACCCGTTTGCGGAGTAAAATCCTAAGAGCTAGGTTTGTTTTAATGCATAAGAATGATGATAAATTGGCGTTTATCACACCCCCATGCTTATCTTTTGCTAGTCTCTTAGCAAAACTTAAAACGGAATTTTTGGGAAATCTAATTTTTTTGACTTTGGAGGAGAAAAAGAGATCAATGGACCTTGGTAGATTAAAAACACTGGAGGTACGGGATTTGTTAAAGATAAACATCGGGATTTGTTTTTGGATTCAACCATTAGATAGAACGCGATCAATATATCTTCCAAAAAATTCTCAAATTAACCCCTTGTTAATTCAGATGACTTGAAATGTTTGTTTTTAGGAATTTTTTTGGCTCATGAATCTGATTCTCAACTTGCAAAATCCTTTAAAACCTTGTGGCTGTGCTTGTGAAAAGCCAACATTTATAAGGGCGTGTTAATTTATTTATATATATATATATTTTTTTTTTTTTTTTTTCTCCCCCATGCTTATTTTCAGCTTAGTCTTACAACAGATGTGTTGGGATCATCATTCCCGTTACCATTCCTCGAGGGGGCTCTGGCGCCAGTACTTCGAGATAGCACTGTCCATGACACCACCCAGGAGCTCACAACCCCAGAACACGATGCGGTGAAAAGGGGCGCTCCAAACAAACTCAAGCTCTTGCTCCGACACTATAGGTAGAGCACCGTCCAAGACACTTGAGCTGCTAAAATGTGCTTTAATGCTCCGTCTAAAGATATGAAATATAGATATGGAGCAACGCCGAGGCGGTAACATGTTGACATCGCGTCCTTAAAGGAGGCATTTTCCTCCTTCTCGGCGGTGGGAACTCAAACCAATGATCTGCTTCAGACTTTCACTAAGTCCAAACAAGGGAGTTTTTCAAATTTTTAGTTATTTTTAAGTGTTGGCTTGTGTGCGAAGAGTGACACAAGAAGTTTCTCAAAACATGCAAGTTTTTGAATCAGAAGCTATGTCAAATAATTTCCATATTGCAAAATAGGATCAAGTCACCTGAACTATTATGAGTTCAGGTGGAATTTTATAGAAAGATATCTGATCTTGTCTAAAATAGACCCTGGAATTCTAATGATCAGGTCCATATCCTCATCCTTAGTTTGTTAAAGATTAAATCCATTGTACCAAAAGTGAATTTTTCGACCTTAGTCCCGATTTCAAAATTTTTTCTCAAAAAGTTTTGAACATTTTTTTTTCTATTTTTTTTGGGTATGCAAGCAGGAAATAAATTAAACAAAAATGCATGTTTTTAGGTTTTGAAAATCCTAAATCGATCGTAAAATTTGAAAACACCCCCCCATGCTTAAGATATGCCATGTCCTCATGCATTAGGAGGGAAAAGGGATCACCTTAGTGAAGAACGGTCGGGTTTAGGAGGAACAAAACCTGGAAAAAGAAGAAAAGAAAAGGGAAAGCAAGAAAAAATGATGGGTTACCTCCCATCCAGTGCTATCTTTTACGCCATTCAGCCGGGCGTGAAGGTATGCACGGAAGACGTAAGATCATGTAAATAATTGGACACTTGGATGCCCGCAAAAAAGGTGTCTTCTTTTAGATCCCTAGAAAATTGATTAGAAATAATATTGGGATCAAAGTTGGATGGAAAATGATAAGTGTAGCCCGAGTCTGGCCATGGATTTAAATTAGGTTGGGTGCCAAACTCAGGTGGGGTTGGTGGTAGGTCCGTAAGAAAGGGGTCGGGGAAGGAATGGTGAGGATTGGGTGAAGTTAGTGTGGAAAAGTTAGGTGCGTGAATAGTGGGTGGGTTAGGGGGGGTATCAGGAATAAATTTGGGGTCAAGACAAGTTTCCGGATCACAGATTTCGTCGACCACTGATTCTGAATCAAAGTCCTCAAAAAAATTATGGTCGGTAAGGGTATCTATTAACATTGTCTCCTCCACCATATTGGAAATTTCAGTATCTGAGTCCTCAAAGAAGTTATCATCATGGAATCTCCTGGAGGATTTAAAAATATCTAAAGTGATAGTTTGGCCTGCACAGTTGATATCCATTTTGCCTGTGTGGCAATTGATATTTGCCTTTGCAGTGGCCAAAAAGGGGCATCCAAGGATTATTGGGGAGTCCAGTAATGATTCAGGTGCCTCAATGTCAAGAACCAGAAAGTCTGCAGGGAAGACACAATTCTGGACCTTGACTAAAACATCCTCGATAATCCCACAAGGTTTGATTGTAGATCGGTCGGCTAATTGCAGGGTAACCTCGACGGGTTTTAATTCACCGATCTGAAATTCTTCGAATAAACTCGTGGGAATAATATTCACTAAGGCACCAAGATCAAGGAGGGCGCGATTAAATGTAGTGTCATCAATAATTACAGAAATTAAAGGCGCCCCCGGATCTTTCATCTTAGGAGGCAGCTTACTCTGTATGACAGAGCTTACTGTCTCTGAAAGATGCACCTGTCCTAGATTTTTAGCCTGCCTTTTAGGAGTACAAATATCCTTCAAAAATTTAGCATAGGCAGGTATATATTTGATGGCATCTAGGAGAGGAATATTGATATGAACTTGCCCAAATAGCTCCATGAGTTCTTCTGTAGTGGGCTCAGATTTCTTTTTTTTGTTGGTGGTGGGGTAGAGAGCTTGTGGGAAAGGGACAGGAATCTTATCTTGAGATTTTTGTTTTTCTTTTTCTTCCTGATGGGGAGGTGGGGAGTCAATTTGCACAGGTATCTTACCAGGTTTGTGTGAAGGCCCGGGGTCAGTGGTGGTTTTCCCACTCCTCAAAGTAACTACATGTGCAGTCGGATTATTATTTAGAGGAGGTGGGGGGGCCTGTGATTGCAGAAACCTGGGCGGCTGCTGAGGTGGTGGATTAGGAGGAGGCTGATGTGGATAATGTGGATTTCTGCCAATATAATGGTTTCCCTGGTGATTAGGGTTGGGTATGGGTTGGGACGGAAGATGTCCTACAGGTCTTTGCGTGGGAGTAACCCCAATCTGATTGTTCAGATTTGTGATGTTGCGGGTTACTTCCGTCATTTTTGTTTGCATATCCTGCAGGGTTCGCAGCATCTGGGCATTGATATCTTGTTGGGAAGGCCCAGGATGGAAGTTTGGATTCGACCCATACCCATTAAAATGATATGGTTGGGAGGAAACTTGATTATTCCAGGAGTAGTTCGGGTAATTTTTCCAATTGGAAGAATTTTTAAAGGGCTCCTGGATGGCAGAAATATTTTGAGTGGGGTTAAGATCTGGAGAGTTGTAGTTCCCCAGTGAATCATGGGCAACCTCAGAATAATCAGCAGGGGTAGTGTTGAGATTGTGCAAATTTTCTCTTTGTGGAAAGTTTGGTTGGGTTAGATGTGGGTGTGGAGCTTGAGTTGATGTGGCTAGTCTTTCCTCAATTTTCTTTTGATTAATATGCATCTGGTCGAGTTTTTGAGCAATCAATTGAAGATCGTCTTGGGTGACAGGGGTAGATTGAGTGCCTATTTCATGAACACCGAACTGTGGGTTTTGGGTTCTGCAAAATGTGTTCATGGAAGCTTGATTAAATGAGTTTTCACTCATTTCTTCGAACAGGTCATAGGCACTTTCTGCATCTTTATTTAAAAAGTTGCCGCCACACGAGGCATCGACAAAATGTCGGATTTGATCTTCTAATCCATGATAGAAGATTTACACTAGCTGCCATAAAGAAATCTCGTGGTGCGGGCAACTTCTTAAAAGGTCTTGAAATCTTTCCCAAGAATCATGAAAAGTTTCACCAGATTTTTGGTGAAAGGTCGTAATAGATCTTCGTAAGGAATTGGTACGACCTATGGGAAAGAATTTCTTGAGGAAGGCGCTCTTGAGTTGAGGCCATGTTGTGATGGGTCGACCAATGGTCCTGAACCAATAAGCGGCCTTATCTTTAAGAGATAATGGAAAAAGCCTCATCAGCCATATGTCTTCTTGCACATTTCGGGAATGGGTTGTTTGTGCAAGAAGAGTTAGCTCTTCAAGGTGGCTGAAAGGGTCTTCCCTAGGAAGGCCATGAAAGTGTTTAATTTGGTTCAGGACCGCAGGCTTGATCTCAAAGTCCCCCTCCGGTATGACCACCCCTGGTCGTTCCTCATAATAAGACGGATCATAGAAATCTTTTAGAGGAACAACAGGCTGCTGACGGGGCGGTGGGTTTGGCCTTGGATTGGCTAGGTTTTGGATGTTTCTAGTCAATGTTTGTTGATTGGAATTTAATTTATTAATCTGATCGGCCATTAATTTTAAAAGATCAGGAAGGGGGTCTTGATGTTGTGTGTGGGGCAACTCAAGATTAGGGAGCTCCAAGTGTGGGAAATTAATGGTGGGTGGGTTTTGGGTGGAAGGGTTAGTGATGGGGTTAGAGGTAAAGTTAGAGGTGGAAGTGGAAGGGTCAGTGGACCTATTTTGTTGTGTTTCCATTTTTTCAGGAGAAGAAGATAGAAAAAGTGCTCTTTTTACGTGGGGGCGAAATCAAATGGTCCTTCCAAGTGCGGATTTTGAGACCGTCGCCCGTGCATAAAATGGAAGAACGGGGAGGGGAGGAGAAGAGAAAGAGATGAGAGAAAGTGTGCAATTCAAACAAACAAAAACTAGACCTAACTTAATTGTGACTCCCTAATAATAACCTAAGACTTGGTCTATATAGGAAATAAGTAGTCAATAGTGAATACCCATTCTATCAACAAATCTAGCCAAGTTGCTTAAGGGGAGGTTTGGGCCCAAACGTTTCCCAGGGAAAACCCCAGGTGCTTGTACAAACCCGCGCCTGGTCGTTTGACACGGGCCCTTAGCCTGAACACCAGATATAGATGACAGAATTGGTACTAACTAAAGAAAACTTAAGACCTAAATAGCAAGCCTAAGTTGATAAAGCCTTAGGGGTCAAGTTGCTACAAATTTTAATTAGGTCTAGGATTCGATAGTGCACACGGAATGTGGAGGGCGTTTATTGGGATGTTGCCCTGTTATTTTGATTTTTTTTTTTTGTGTGTGCAGGAATTGGAGAGTGGCTCCAATGAAAATCAAGTTGTCACACAAATTTTTTATATTTTTGTCTTTTAAGATTTGATTTAATCAAATGAGTTTTAGGGTTTTTCTCTTTAAGTTTTCAAACAAGTTTGAAAGTTCACAATCAAAGGAAAGACAAGTTGTATGTGTGATTGTATATTTCCTTTTAATTGCATCTCTAAAGAGAAAGAAAGAAACCCTAAGCCAATTATCCCTAAGACAGAAAATTACTACCAGTGAATTGATTTTTGGCTTTCTGAATTAAGCAGTGGTCCAAACAAGTCAAACAACACCACTACTTTGAATAAAATCAAACAAGGATTCCAGAAAAGATTTTTGAAAGATTTTAAGAATTTGTTTGATAATTATTTTAAATTTTTAATTGTACTGGTGTCAAAGTCCAGAAACGATACCCGTGGGTATTGTGGACTTTTTAGTATTACCACCGACCTCAGAAAATTTTTGTGATTTTATATAATGTGTAAAATTTCACAAGGATTCTAGAAAACTAAAATTCACAAAAATTGGATAAGTATAAAAATTCTAAAAATTCTCAGATAGTAGCAAAATAGGAAGATTAAAGGGTGTGACCCCTCTGCAATGCACGAATTTTTAAAAATTAAATACAAATCCAATTGATCTGAAATTTGGAACAGATGTTTCAAACTTAATTGGGAATCACTATATGAAATTTTATGATTTTAGGATTCTTGTGATGTTAGGAATCGATTTTTCAAGTCCGGACAGAAATCTAGACCCGAAAAATAGAACACCAATACTTGCAATGGAGTGGTGTTAAAGAAGCATACAAGCAAACAATGGATTTTATAATGCACCACTCCACTTAATTCAGTTTTTTGGGATCCTGAAAGCCAAGTTTAATATATTTTTGGTAGTTTTAATTAATTATGTGACCAGAAAGAGGAACCAACCTGAATTTCGCGGGAAGAAAAGGAACTTTGAGCTCTCGCTTCCAGATTCCCACCTTCCAGCTGTAGTTCCTGCACACACAAAAGAAAGAAAGAGAAGGGGATGAGATCCACTTCAAGCAAGAGAAAATTAATTAATTCAAAGCCGTGCCTCCCCGGCAACGGCACCAAAAAGTGATAACGAAATACGCGTGATTTGTAAAAGCGGGTTTTTAACGTCGTTGTAACATGCGAATCCGCTTTTGCTCTTAAATTTATAATCCTAGATAGGGAAGTATCTAGGGTCATCCAAGGAGGCAATATGGTTGCAAAATTGATTCTCTTGCTAGGAATATAAATCTCAACTTTCTTTTTGGTATTTTTTTTTCAATATATCATTTTTTTGTTTTTAAGCTAAGGCAACATGCGAACTGATGGCGGGAAAAGTGATTTACACTTCAATTTAAATACTACTTCTATGTGGCAAGTAGAGCCTCTCCCTAAGCTCACTCTAGGCAAGTGGAGGCCTAGAATAATTAGGGAGAGGGAGTGAAGAATGCTGAAAATAAGCTAATAGAAATGCAAACAAAAAAATTACAAAGAAGGCAACTAGATAATTGATAAAGTGTTTTACAAAAGGCCTAGTAGAGGAAAGCTTGTACTACTAGAAAAATGCAAATAAGAAAAGAAAACACAAATCCTCTAGATAGATGGTGAAGAAGAGGGCTTCTTGCTCCAAGGTTGGTGCTCCCAATCTTGAAAAGAGTCCTTCAACTCCTTCCTTGCAGTGCTCCGCCAAGGTGATGTCCTTCAAGGCAAGCCCTAGGGGGGCGTGCCCTAAGTTTCTCTCCAAGGGTGGACGTCCACCCTAAGTCCTCCTTTGCCTGGGCGTCCTCCTTGAAGTGGAAGAGTCCTCCTCCTTGGCGTGGCTCAAGTTGAAGAGAGTGGGGAAAAGAAGGCACCAAAGGGGCTGGTGATGTGCCCCTTTAATCTCCTTCTCTACTCCTTCTTATTGGCCGTAGGTATAGGTGGTTTAGGTAGAAAAATATACTAAGGGAGGATGCCCCAAAATGGTGGTAGGTGGTGGCTTTTTATAGAATAGGATGGGGGGTTAAGGTGCCCCTTGAAATGGAGGGCTAGGATGGAAGGATGAGGGTGGTTGGTGATCCTATGGCTAGGGTGAGTTGGCGCCAACCCAAGGGGTGTTAAAGGGGGTGGTTATGGTGGTGTTGGTGTCTTTTGGTGGTGGAGAGACACCCCCATGTTGGCGCCAACATAGGGTCTTATAGAAGGGGAGTTAGGTGGATGGTGGAGATGGATTCAAGGGGGATTGTGTGGTGGAGATGAGGGGGGGATTTTGGAGGGAAAAGTGGCGCCATTAAGGGGTGGTTATGGGTAGTTTTTGGTGCCACTTTTAGGTGTCTTTTGGAGGTGGTGGGTAGGTTAGGTTGGTGCCAAGTAGGTTAGCTTATGTGGAGCTTAGGTGGAGCTAGTTGGGTGGAGTTGGTAGGTGGGTTTTTGGGGTGGTACAAGCCAAGGAAGTTGGAGCATAGTTAAGCTAAGCTAAGCTAAGCTAAGCTAGCTTAGCTAATGGAGGAGTAGAGGAGAAGGTGTTGGAGCTAGGGTTTGGAGGGAGGAGCTAAGGAGAAGAAGTCTGGAGTTGGAGTTGGAGCTGGCTGCTACTGAAGAGGCTGGCATGGTGCTACTCTAGCTGGCTTAGCTTGCTAGTTCTTTGCTAGTTGCTAAGCCAAGCTAAAGTGAGCTAGCTTCTACCAAAATGAGCTGAGGTGAGCTAGGTCTGGTGCTCCCGGGGAGAATCAAGCTGGTTGAGGCAGCTAAGGTAGCTTAGCTCAACTGAGTTGAGCTAAGCTGAGTCCCCGGGAGCTGGACTTGAGCTTCCTAAGCTGAGATGAATTCTTCTTCAGCTGGCTGGAGTTGAGTGGAGCTGAATGTAGCTGGATCTGAGCTGGGGTGAACTCCTGTCAACTCTGCTTAGCTAGCTAGAGCTCCCTGTGAACTAGTGGGAGCTGAGATGAGCTAGACTCAGCTAAGTTGAGCTGGATCTGAGCTGACTTGAGCTAGGGTGAGCTAAGATGAACTCTCTTGAGCTGCCATCCAGCTGAGATTAGCTGAATGGAGCTGGGATGAGCTAACCCTAGTTCAAGTAAGCTAGGTTCCAGCTGCGGTGAGCTGGATCAAGCTGAGGTGAGCTGTATCAAGCTGAGGTGAGCTGGATTAGGCTGAGTTCCAGCTAGTCTGGGCTTCTCCTTCACCATTTGCCTTCTTGAGTGCTAGGGTTTTAGGGATCTGTGCTTCTGTACATCCCTAACACTCACAAAAACTCATTAAAACAACAATAAAAAATGCAATGCATGCCTATCCTAATTTATGCCTAAATGCAGCCCAAAAACCCGTTTGCGGAGTAAAATCCTAAGAGCTAGGTTTGTTTTAATGCATAAGAATGATGATAAACTGGCGTTTATCACCATCCCCACGTGAACCAATGACCATTCTGTGGTCTTTGGCTTTGTTAAGGCTAATATCATTTCTCGGTATGGGTGCCCAAGGACGATCATAAGTGATGGAGGACCTCACTTTAAGAATGTACACTTCACAAGACTACTCCAAAATTTGGGAGTCAACCACATGATAGCCACACCTTATCATCCCCAAACGAGTGCACAAGTTGAAGTGTCTAATAGGGAGATTAAGCGAATTTTAGAAAAAACTGTCAGGCCTGATTGGAAGGATTGGTCTAAAAAATTAAATGACACTCTTTGGGCCTACAGAACTGCATATAAGTCTCCCTTGGGCGTGTCTCCTTTCCATCTTGTCTACGGAAAAGCATGCCACCTTCCCATTGAAATCCAACATAAAGCTTATTAGGCCATTAAAAACGCTAACTTAAATTTGCATAAAGTGGGAAAAGCACATTTGTTAGAATTAAGTGAGCTTGAGGAGCTTCGTAATGAAGCTTATGAAACTTCTCAAGCTTACAAGCAATGTACAAAAGTCTTCCATGACAAGCACATCATTCGAAAGACTTTTGAGCGCAACCAGTGGGTCTGGCTTTTCAATTCTAAACTTAAATTATTTCCTGGAATGCTCAAGTCCCGTTGGGATGGGCCATATGTTGTTATCAATACCTTCCCTCATGGGGCTGTAGAGATTAGGAACCCTATTTCTGGTGCGAGCTTTAAAGTAAATGGCCAGCGACTTAAACCGTGTATTACTCTTTTAGATGGCCAGGTTTTGGACGCACTACGGCTTAAGGAGCCTTAGCTCTTCCTACTCTCCTCTTCAGGTGATATTCTTCTTTGTCTGTATTTTTCCAATGAGGACATTGTCAGTCTTAGGCCTGCGGGGGTATAACCTGAGAATGTTTGTAGTGTTTATAGCATTTATAAATAGTTGCATACATATTTATATATATTAAAAAAAAATTTCTTTTCTTGACCAGATTGGGTTAGTCCCTAGCAAAACACCTTTGTTATTGAGGTTTTTCTTCTGGAATTATTTCTTAAGTTTAGAATCCAGTACATTTATTTCACGTGCACGTAGACTTGGTAATGGATCCTTGGGGAAAACCAATAAGCATTTGTAGTCCACTGAACCCTTAGACAGTTCATAGAGAGTCAAGCATACTATCTTCTAATAAATCCACCTCATATTTGTGAGAAGAAGTAGAGAGATTACTGGTGAGCTAAGTCTAGTGCAAGGACTCTTAAGTTCTGGATAATTAGATGATGATACTTCAGAGTTAGGCGTAGTTTTCACTCTTTGTTCCTGTGTGCATACTTTGAGTGAATTCCTAAGAGTCACCAAATAAGGTAGATACATAGAGATTGAGTCTTAATAAAGCTATAACTATGGTGGATGGTTACGACTGTCCTTCATAGAGTCCTCAGCTGAAGGAGGGTAATAATGTCAAAGGCTAGAAATACGCCTGTCCTATCCATTCTTTCCCGGTGCCGAGAATAGGCACTTCCACCAAATAAGCCACACAACTTCTTCTTGACCATCATCATTCCTAATAATGCCTCGTAAATAAAAGTCCGTATCATGTTGTGTTGATTGAAAAAGAAACAAAAATAAGATAAAAAAATAAATAAATAAAATAAAAATAAAAAAAAGAAAAGAGAAAAGAAGTAGAAGAAATAGAAAGAAATCGTTATATTACAAAAAAAAAAGAGAGTCCAAGTTTCTAATGTAATATTATTTTTGAGGCAACAAAACACCTTTCGCATTCCACCAAATATGACCCATACCTACCTTTTAGTATTTCTGATCGCCCGAATACTGGTTGAGGACTCTTACTCAGTTGTAGAGTTATTAGGACTTTAATTGAAGTGTGGATGCCATGTGAGGCCACCAAATAGTGAGTACAATTTCTAAATCTGGCGAGATTCGTGATCTCAGAAAGAAGGAAAAGAGAGAGTGCCCAGGAACATCAAGAAAGCACAATTGTGTAGCCTCTCTCAGAGTTGACTTGTCTAATAGTCTAGAGATCTAGAGTCTGCGGTACTAGACTATATGTAGCTCCAGATGAGTGTGTGCCACCAAATACAAATCCATTCAACTCGATATCTCCTACCTAAGCCAAACACCGGGGTCAAATTACAGATTATTGTCTGCTTTATCCCCGAGGGAAGTAGTTGCCTATCTCGACAGAAATTTTTGCCAAGGGTGATGTATGAACTCCCAATGCGAGTCGGCTCTTTCACTTGGATCTATTACCTAGGCAATCAACAATTCACATTTGTCTGGATTTGTAAAGTTTTGAAGTAAGAAAAGAAGAAATCTTCTGATTACTTCTATTATTTTTCAATTTTGCTATGACTCATCAAATTCCCCCATGCCTAACATTTGCTAGGGACTAGCAAATGTTAGGCATGGGGGTATTTGATGAGTCATTTTAATGGACTAATATTACGCCTAAGTAACTTTAATTATATCTTTTAGGTTTGTAAATAACTATATTAAGTTATAGAAGGGTTGCATGCATCATGATTTAGGTATACATTTATTCTATAACTTAATATGTTCTTTTTATTTGCAAGAATAATATTCAGAAAGAACAAGGGTGGGGGGATAAATTTTCCCAACACATTTCTGATAACAGCAGCAACTTTCCCCCTGCACATTGGGTTAATCTTCCGCCACCCTTCCTCAACAAATATGGCCAGAAATAGTTAAGGGATTTGAAAATCCCTTAACTCACACATGCGTAAAGGACTTAAAAGAAGAGGCAGGGAAAGAGAAAGGGCCATCCAGGAAGAGAAGAAGCGTGCACTGTGGTTCATCTTTCCCCTTGTGGGGAAAAACCTCACTAAGTGCCTGCACCCTGCAGCCTCTCCAACCAGCCGAGGGCGCACACCAACGCACCCATCCCTCTGGAAGGCCCTGCAGCAGATGCCTGCACGCCTTCACCGCCATCTGCAGGCACGCTCATCTCCAACCAGCCGCAGGTGCATGCCCGCGCGCCCACCGCTCGCTAGCATGCCCCACCACTCACTTCCCTTCAGCGCCATCTGCAGGCGCACCCTCCTTGCGCACCTCCTCCTTTTTGCAATTCAGAGCGCTCTCCTCACCGCATCGCAGGCACCTACACCAAGCCCGCACGCAGCCAACTGCAGGCGCTGCGTGCAGACCGCCTCCCCCTCACAGCGCCCTCTCATCCGTCCACGCACCTTCCTCCTGCCACTCCAACACTCCCTGCATCCGCGCCACCCTGCAGGAGTGCCCGCAAGCCCCACCGCTCACCCGCTCCATCTGCAGGTGCACCGG
The DNA here is from genome assembly GCA_037157565.1 of Thalassia testudinum. NCBI lineage: Eukaryota > Viridiplantae > Streptophyta > Magnoliopsida > Alismatales > Hydrocharitaceae > Thalassia > Thalassia testudinum. The sequence continues at coordinate 83,460,567 of JAZHRO010000056.1, read as the reverse complement.
CTTCCCGATCCTGCACTGCACTGCAGTAGTGCACCCACGTTCCCATCTCCCTTCCACGCATGCTCCAGCCTCTACAGCACCCGCCTCACCTGCACGGGCTCCACCCGCCACAGGCGGCCTTGCAGCAGCCGCTCTGCCTTCTTATTTAACAGGCTGGCGCTCTGTCCACCTCTAGCCACCTTCGGCCACGCCGCTGCCACCATCAGAGAGCCCTCGTCCTCGCCGTCCTCCTGAGCCTCTACAAAGCCCTGCTGGTTCTCTCTTTTTCTCACGAGGAGAGAGTAAGAATGCTCTATTTTCACACCAATTAGAATTTACATTCAGTGCCATTACAACCTAATTTGATTTTATTTATTATTATTATATTGTGGTAGAATTACGCTTGAACACTCATAGTTCCTTATAATTACATGATATTGATATTCACTGGTTTGAAGATTGATTTTTGGGCTTAACTTAAGTTCTAATTTTCTCTAGTACACATCACGTGAAAATTGCATAAATTCATCATAAATTTATTGAGGATTTCTATGAGGGAAAATTGCACATATAGCCTTATCTTTTTAAGTTCTTCCAAATCTACTTTCCTTCACATTTTAAGTCAGATTTGAATAGGGATTTCGCACTATCCGAAATAACATTAAATAATTAAGTATTTATTGCATAGTTGCCTCCCTGTGGACACAACCCACTCTTCTACAAGCAGTTATTTTCATTATTTTTGATTAGTCAATTTTTCCACCACTTAAATACTATAACGCAAAGCGAAAAGTCATCTTTCACTAGGGACTAGCAAATCTTAGGCATGGGGGCATTTGATGAGTCCATTTTAATGGACTAATATTACACCTAAGTAACTTTAATTGTATCTTTTAGGTTTGTTAATAACAACATTAAGTTATAGAATGTTTGCATACGTCATGATTTAGGTTTACAACTATTCCATAACTTAATATGTAATGATTTTATGTTTTTTTTTTGTGCAGGAAAAATATTTGGCCAAAGAATAAGGAGGGGAGGGTAAATTACCCTTTCAAACAACTGACGGCTGTTCTTTTTCCCATCCTCCGGGCACCCTCAATAGCCGCTGGCTAGAAATAGCTAAGGGATTTCAAAATCCCTTAACTCACGCATGCGCAAAGGAGAGGAGTTAAAAGGAGGCAGAGAAAGGAGAAGGGCATCTCCATCTTCCCCCCTACAGGGAATTGCTCCACCGCGTGCACTGTGCTTGTGCCCGCTCCTTCTCTACCTTCTGAGCCCGCAGGCGCGCAACCATCATCCAGAAAGTGGGCAACCACAGCGTGCACTATGGACCAGGATCTTCTTCCCCCCTGGAGGGGAACCATCATCCAGAAACGGGCGATCAACACGTGCACTGTGCACCAAGTTCTTCACTGCTTCCTCCTTCCGGCACAACCACCTTGTGCACTCTCACAGCGCCTCCTCGCAGCCTGTAAGCACCGCCCTCGTCTCACCCGTGCCCTTGCAGGCACTCGCAAGCGCTGCACCGCACCGCCCTCGCCACCAGGCACCCGCTTCAGCGCAGGCGCTTCCTCCTTCTAGTGCCTAGCGCCCCTGTAGGCACCGCACGCCAAGCACCTCCAGCTCCCCCTCCAATGCTGCAGGCGCTCATGCCATCATGCTTGCAAGCACTTCAGCACACACCGCCCACCGCGAGTGCAGACCACCCTAGCACCTGCAGGTGCTCGCTCCTTCTCCACCAGTCATCTCCAGCCTCCACTGCAGGTGCACACCACCTGCACCCACCTTCAAGCACCCGAAGGCGCTGTGTCTGCCCCTTCCAACAACAGCATCCAGCCGCACTGCAGGTGCTCTGCTAGCACCCTTCACTGAAGGCGCTACACCTCCCTTGTCCACGCGCCCTCCTGCCACACCTGCAGGCAAGTGCCATCTGCAGCGCACCCCCCCATTCGTAGGCTCTTCACAGCAACTGGAGCACCCCTATAGGTTCGCCTCCAGTGCCTCCTCTGACGTTCTTCTCCTACGACGACCGGCTACCTCCGGCCATCCCCGTCGATGCCGCAACCTCCATCGGATCGGCCTCATCTTCGCCAACCTCTCGTGTAGTTTACAGCCCCGCCGGTGCTCTCTCTCTCTCAAGGAGGAGAGAGAGCAAATGCTCTGTTTTCTCTGCAATTAAAAATTACATCTAATACCATTGCCACCAGAAATTAATTTTGATTTATTTTTATTTTATTATGGCAAAATTGCACATGCACACTCATGCTTTCTGATAATTGCATGTTATTGATATTCACCTGTTTTAAGATTGGTTTTGGGATCAACATGTGGACCAATTTTATTTAGTATATGTCAAGTGAAAATTATATAAAATCATCATATATTTATTAAAGATTTCAGTGAGGGAAAATTGCACATATACCCTTATATTTTTGAGTAATTGTGAATCTTCTTTCCATCGCATTTTATGTCGAATTTGACCAGGGATTTCGCACTTGACCAAAAGAATACGAAATAATCAAGAGTTTATTGCATAATTCCCTCCCTGTGGACATGACCTACTCTTCTGTGAGTGGTTATTTTTATTGTTGATTAGTCGATTTTTCCACCACTTAAATACTACAATGCAAAGTGGAAAGTAGACCTGTCACCTGGTCAGAGTAGGGTTCCGAAAAATAATCAGTGCATGATGTGGAAACCCTACAGGGGTGATCAGAGAATGATGGATCATGTTTTTTCGTCTGATCGATACCTGATGCCCGGTATAGATGTGGAGTTGAATCATCTGCAAATGGCTCAGTGAGAGGTGAATCTGAAAAGAAATTGAGTTCGGTTGCGGATCGTGGTAGAGAATGAGTTTTGATCAGTTCTGTATGTGTGGAAGAGGTGGCTTCAATGAGAATTGTGTATGAGGGCTCCTCTAGAAAGGAATGATAGGTGGTTTTATGTAGCGACTCCTCATAGTAACTTTCAAAATTGGAGTTAGAGAATGAGTCATGTGAGCTGTGGTCGTGGATTGGCTTGTTATAAACAGGAAGTAGATTGTCTCCGATGTTATGGTCAGATTCAAAATTGTCGAAGAGCTTACGAAAATCAAAATCTGAATGAGATTCAAGATCATGAGTTCCACCATAGAATAAATCATATGTTGTAGATTCAGTAGCCTGACTGTTGTCTAGCCTAGATGTCAATTCTGAGCTTAAAAAGGTGTCCTTATCTGGTAGAGGCTCAGGTTCTAAGTTATTAGGGCAGACCCAATTGAAACCCCACTCGTCCAACTCCTCAATTTCTGTATCGTAAATTGGCATGACTTCCGAAAAATCGATTGGTTCCTCTAAGGATGTTGGCGAGGGATCAAATAGAGGCTCAAAATCATATTCTTCATTAAAAAATTTATCTTCCTCATATGGGACCTCGAAATCTTCCCAATAGGTCTCAGATCTAGATTCTGGTCTTAGAATGTGGGTTGAATCACTAGAATCTAGGTCTGAATAACGTTCAAGGGTCACCTTATTAGAATAAGGGGCGGAATTTACACCTTCGAGAGGTTCAGTTCTACTTTCATTATTGTAGGAGTTTTGGGATTCTATGCCTGGTGATTCATGGTCTAGAATGGGCTCAACATTGTGTTTTCTTACAATTGGAGCTTCCCAACCTTCTTCAATATCAAGCACATTGTACTCCATCAGGGTTGGGAATCCACAACCATTTTGTGCCTCAAACCCGAGATCAGATTGATCCTCGATGTTTTCCCAAGATGGTTCATCCTCTGTTTGTGGCATATACAGGTATTTCTGGTCGATAATTTGTTTTAATAATCACATTATCTCTTCCCATTTTTCAAGATCATCTTGGTGTTGCTTCCAAAGTATAGGATTTGTCATGCATTGAAGGTATTCAAGATTGTGCAATTTTTCTATCTCAATGTATCTTGTGATGAGCAAGTCTCGGGTTGATCCTTTTGTGGCTTCTGGCAATAGTACTTGGGCACAAGTTATGATAAAGGTTGTGGTTGTTGGGACATTGACCTGAATGTTTTCTACTGGTGTTGAGGCTTTGTCTTCTTTTTCATAGAATTTCAAGGCATCCTCAATCATCCTATCTCTCATGGATCTCGGATATTCAGGTCTCTTGAATGGTAGTCCTAAGTGGTTTGGCTGCATATTTGGATCAGTTGGTGGAACCAAGATGTAGAATCAGAGTTTGAATCAAGATGTAGAGTAAAGTTATGAAGCGATTAGATCTGAATAAAGAGTCCCACTGAAAATGTACGTGTGTGCTCTAAAGAGAAAAGACGAGGGACTGGAGATGTTTTTGACCCAATCAAGACACCCAAAGACATTTGGAAGACTATGGAGGTTCGAGGTGGATGATACACCTGGATTAGAAGGTCATCCACCTGAGAATTACCTGGGCAGCCACAGAGGGAGAGTCCCGCAAAGACCTCTACACAGTGGAGCGTCCCCACAGGTTACAGGGTTTCCCCCACTCGACCTCTCTTGTCACTAAGATTCCAGGTAGACCAGAATGGGGACCTTGACCTCTTAAGTCTACCACTTTTATTTCAAAGGTGCTTTAGGGTTCTCACTTGAACTTTAGATGTTTCGATGTTGTAACCTAATTTGGTGGTTGGTTGACCCAAGGGGTCAACTTCACCTGACCTGTCCTAAAGATGGAAGAATGATTCTAGGCTTGGGACCTAGAGATCACCCTGATTTGACTCCCAGTTTATTAGGTCCAAGATTTTAAGATTCAAGTGATTTTAGAGCTCAATTTTTTTGGGTTTGCCTTGTTTAGATCTCTTCAATCAAAGGCTTGGGTAGCACATTGATGCGAGAGGGTGCATTTCCTTTTAAATAGGCACGTGTGACTGGCACTCCATGACCTTACTGTAGAAACCCTAATTTGGTTCTATTTCCAATCCTCTTTTTCACAAAAGTTCTCTTTGGACTTAAAAGCAAGAAATGTGTTGTCTGTGGAGATTAAGCATGATTTCTATTAAGCACAGGAATTTGTGGGATAGGATCTAAAAAAAAATCACTCCAACTTCAAGAAGATTTGAAAAATTTTCACAAAATCAGGAAATGTTTGCCTTAAAGATGGTGATTACAATAGAAAGAAGGCAATTGATTCCTAAATTAATTGCTTCCTTTTGTCTTTCAAGGATTAGGGGATGGTTTAAGGAAGAAAAGAGATTACCTGCCTTGGAGTAGTTGACTTGCGGGAGGGATCTTCTCGTGAAATACCTTGCAAGATCACAACAAAGCAAAGTAGGGAAAGTTAGTGTTCAATATGAAAAAGAATGTAGAAATTAGTGATAGGTTGCGCATTGCTCCCCGGCAATGGCGCCAAAATGTTGGCACGGCGCTTGATCGTGTTTTAACAGTCAGTTGCATTGTACTATAGGTGACCAAGCGTTGACAACAAATAAAAATATATTACTCAAAAACCTAAGTATCCGAGGTCGAATGCAGGGAGAAAATGGAATTTATCCACTAATCTCATTAATGTAATTGAACACTTCGAATTACTCAAAACTTAATACAGAATTTAAACGCAAGAGTTTAAAAGTCAATTATGGCAAAAATAGAGAAATTGGACATCGGATCATGGGATCAGACATCTTAAAAGGATGTTTTCTCTTTTAACTCTATCTTATTTCTTCTCTTTGCAGCTTTCTCTTCTCCCTTCTGTGTTTCCCTGATTTTCCTTTTTCTTCTATTCTTCTTTGGTCTTTGGTTGTCTGCTTCTACTTCCTTGTTTCTTCTTTGTAGCTCTTTCTAGCTTTTCCTTTCTTCATCCTTCTTCATATTTTCCTCTGTCTTCTGCCTTTCCTTCTTAAGTCTTCTCTTTTCTACTGGCTATCTACGGTTAAGTGTTAGCTTCACCTTCTTCTTCTTCTTTCTTCTCTTATTTCCTTTCTTTCTTCTCTTCTTCCTCTGCACAGTGCCTTTCTTCCTTCTACTTCCTTCCTTAGTGCTCTGCTTCCCTTGGCTTCAGCCTTGTCTTCCCTTCTCCTCTTCTAACGTTCTCTTTTCTTTGGCTTCTTTCCTTCTTCCTTGCACACACAACACCGAAGAGCAAAACCTACCCCTCTACCCACCCCCGCATCTCTCTCTATATATCACTCTTCGATACGCTCTCCCAGAGTCGGGTAATCGGGTCTGGTCGCGTTCTCTGGTCCAGGCGCATCGACGTCGGTGTGGTGCGCGAGGAGTGCTCGATAAGTTAGTCGAGTCGGGTACCAAGTCCACAGGGGAGACGTTGCGGACGAGGCATGATAGGTGAGGGACCCACCCCATGTGTGCCTCAAGGCGAACAAAGTAAAACACAAATTCAATATGAACTATGCGCCTCACTCTTGATTTTTCGAGGTGGGACTAATGTCCCACCCGCTTTATGCACACGCCCGTAGGAGCTCCTTCCTCCAATTCCTGCAGCTGGAGGCCTCGCCAAACCAATTGACCTGCTATCTGAGTTCGCGCACACATCTGCCTCTTCTAGGACCCTGACACCTGGAGCATGCAACCTGGGATGAAGCTTGCGACCTTCTCGAGCCGTTGCTAATGGCGGCTGGTGCTCAGATCTACCATACATGAATATGGCCTGGTGGTTTATGATGGGGTAATGATTGTAAATGTTTGTTGGTAATAATTGTTGATCATGTCGTTGTAGTATAGGGTGTATAATATAACATTAAGGATGTCGTATAGTGGTGAGTATGGGTGAGTTCCAGTCATTACAACCATTATTATCATTTGCTTATTTATCTAATTTTTACTGGTTTTGTTCCAGGTCGTTCTCTGGGAGGAAATTTATTGAATTTAATTCGGTCACTCTTTGATTATCTCCAAAATTGTCTTCTTATTCAAAAAGAAACTTTACATTTAAAGAATGAATGAATGTTTTATTTACCTAGTTGCTAAGAAGTGCTTGCAAAAATGCTAACTATGAACAAGCATCAAACAATCTATTATTATACTCTAAACTATGTATTTACAAGTTATACTATTAACACTAATATGTTAGTTCATACTACATTAGGATACCATGGTGTAAAAACTTAACTTACTAGTCATTTATTTATAGTGACATATATATCAGTTTTAGTGACAGATATAAACGTCGCTAAATCTCAGGAAACACTATATACAACCTAAAGAAGCAAACTGAGGTCTTTAGCGACATTTATAGTGTCGTTTTATTCTGTTAGTAATTATGTGGGTTTAATTTTACATATGTAGAGAGTCTTTTCTGTTGTTATCTCGTGTTATCTCTTTTTTTTTTTTTTTTAAGTCGTCTGTCCTTTCATTTTGTTCTGTGTAGTCTTTCAGAGGCTGCGGTGGAGAGTCCTTAGTGTAAAATGTGTTTAATTAGCGGGCGCGCTTTTCGAGGGATACACAGCACCCTTAGGGTGGGACCAGACCTCTACTAAGCGCGCCCTAATCTCAGATTAGGTGCTTAATTACGTTTTCGTATCAGCGCAGGGCCTCAGCCCAACGCCTTCAATAAGTTCGCACACACTCGGGCTCCCAGCCCCACATAGGAAGCACGCATTCAGTATTCAGCACATATCAGAATCAGGTTATCGGATCAGACGGAACAGGTGAAGTTTCGGGCGCCCGGCGCCATGACGACTAACTAAGCTATAGCATAAATTCTATTTATATAGTTGCGTTTCGTTTGCAGCCCACGATGTGGCGCTATTCCAGCGCCACATCGTGCGCTGGAAACCAGACGCAACTGCGTCTGTGCGCGTTTTTGGCCCTCGATTTGGGGGCCATAAATTATTAAAAAAAATAAAATAAAATATGGTAAATAAAATATTTACATAATACTACATAATTGATTAATTAATTTTGAATTTTAAATATATTTACTATATAAATAAATTCGCTAAACTAGGCTGATTATATAGGTTGATTTAGGTGATTAAATAGTTAATTACTTATAAAATAATTAGTAAATGGTCTAATTGACCTTAAACAGTTTTAACTTACATACTTAAGTATTTAATACATATTTTTATTGTATTTTTATGAATTTATTTATGTTTTATTTAGGCTAAAATAGCAATTCTGTGTAGTTTATAATTAAAACTAAGTTACAGTAAGTTATACTAGGTATAATTATACTTTGACTAACTTAAATTACTTAATATATACATATATATATATATATTCCCAAGTTTATAGATTTATTTACTTGATTATTGCTCTAACCTATTAACTTAGCTACTAAATCAGTAAATATAAATCTGTACATATATATGTACATAGATCAGTAGATACATACATACTAGATTAGTATATATACATATTTTTTACATAGATTACATATGTATACGAATTTCTGTACAGGTTTTATACATATTTACAGTATAACTATGTATCTAACTGATATGCTATAGTTATAATACTATGAATGGGTGTATTTATAGTTTTAAAATAAGTCTATGCCATTAGGCTTTTGTATAAAGTTAGGGAATTAGAGTTGATTGAATTTTTTTTATTTGAGTTTAGGCAGCAGCTTCAGCTACTGTCAGAGGAGATGGAGAAGAGAACAATGTGCTGTTTTAGTGTTATTTACAGTGGCAGTGGCTTAAGCCACTGTCAAATGGCTAACTGCTGCTGCAGTTAGTCCACTTGAAGAGGGGGGGAAGTATTCTACAGAGAAGAGGGAAACTTAGAGAAGAGGGGAGTTTAGAGAAGAGGGGAATGTAGCTGCTAAATGCAGCATATTGCTGTGTAACTGGGAGTAAGATAGAATTCAAAACAAACTACAATTTACAGAGTTGAAATCCAAATCTGAAAGGGGTTTAAATCTCACGAAAATCTCATGTAAATTTAGCTCAAATACTCATTAGGAAAAAAAACCTTATCAGAAGCATCCTTTCAGATCAAAACCGCAAATGGCATTGAGTTAGTCTTCCTAATGCCATAGACAGCATGAATGAAGACTTAGCTCAATCAATTAAAACCAAAGAAACACAATCCCAGTTTCTTGCAACCTTAAGGAGTATGGAAAACTCCTTAGGTTAGATAATCACCATTCAGAAATGATCATCAACACAAATAGTGCATGGCAGTTCTGAAATAGCAAAAAGAGACTAAGAATGCATTAAGGAAATTTAATGGAAGCTGGCGAATGCATTCAAAACAAAGTATAAACAGAATCATGAAAGGCTCTTCTGATTGGTTCTCTGTCACCAGAGAACTTCTCAGATTCCTTGCCTACAATGAAAACCAAAAATCCTTTCAATTTGTCAGATCTGTCAAAACATTTCAGAGAGTAAAAATCCTTTAAAATCCAGATCAAAAGTGCTCTGACAAACTGAGGCAATCCATTTAAAACAGAGGGGCTTTTGTGAAACAAATGGAGTGAGTGAGAAGCCCCAAATGGTGCTTGTGACGCCACTTTCAGATCTGAGGTAGTGCGCCATCAGATCTGAAATTGGGTCAGGATGTGTGGGTGATTGGTGAAAAATTCGTCGTTAAAAGGAAAAAACAAGAATCCGAACTGGATGATGGGAAAAACAAAACATGAAGAGGGAGATAAATTGAACAGTGAACAGATGATTCTTCCCCTCTGATCTGGACTGATCAGAGGAGGTGAGGGAGGGGATCTAATACTAATTCTACTCCTAAGACTAATCTAACTACAGCTAACATTAAACACTAACAATTAAAACTAAATCTATTCTAAACTACTGCAAACTAAATCTACAACTACTTGTGCAGAATTAAAAACTAAACTAAAAGGAAGAATGGGACCTATGGGTCCTTAGCCGGCGGCTAAGGAGGAAGAAAGGAGGAGGGTGACTCCAGCGGAGGGAAGAGTCTGCTAGTGAGACTCCAGGGTCATCCTCAGGTGCTACGAGGTCCTTAGCGACGAGGAGGGTCGAGAGCAGGCGATGATTCCACAGCCGGTGGCTGTGAAATCAGGGTCTAGATGAGGAGGAGAGACTGGAGTGGAAGAATTGATCGCTGAGAGATGTAGGAGGGAGCGATCCCTTGCACGCGACACCACTGAGGTGCTTAAATAGCAGCTCAGTGACTGAGATCACCGCAAGGGTGAGGTTAATCAGAATCAGGCCGGCGGTGAGGATGAGATGGGTAGAGCGCGCGGCGAGTCAAGAGAGAGATCTGACCGTCAGATGAGATCTGGGAAGAGAGGTGAACGCACGCACCGAATCGCGCGAAGGTTCCATTTGATTCCAGCCGCAGATCGAGATCAAAAGTGCGATGGACGGTCGAGAATGGCTGTGTTCTTCGCGCGCTACAGTGCGCGTGAAGAACACAGGCTTCTCTCTGAAATGAGGGAAAACTTGCAGGAAGACCCTTAAACGAAGGGGTAGAAGAATAGCGTGCAGGTCCAAAAGTGAGAAGAACTATAACCGGAAGGGCCCTGCAGTCATACAGAAGGGTCCCTGCGGCTTGCAAAAAGGTCCAAGAAGGAGTTTTGAAGGGTAGAAATGTAATGCATGAAGGACCTAATTGTAATCTATTTATTTCTAAGCCTAAATGATGTCCAATTGCTTTCAAATTTTTACATGTGCTTAATTGAACATTTAAGACATTGATTTTACTTCTGATTTGTCTTTTCAAACTTGTTTATGTGTTCAATTGATGCATGGATCATCATTTGTTCTTTAGTTTTCAGAATATCTCATTTTTGTGACCTAATTAGGAGATTTTAACACACATTAAAAGTTTTAGGTCTTTTCTTTAATTCCCACACTTAACCCTTTTTATGTGTTAATTTGATATTGTTTTGCTTAGTATCTAGCTTAATTTCGGCCTTTTAGCTATGATGAGTAGCCACTCATCAGTGGTCCCATTACAATACATGGGAAGCTTCGTCGTGCAAAGGCAAAGGTGGGACAGTAGGTGGCAGGCCACGAGGCAGCCAAGGCGTGCATGCCTAGGTCGCTTTGTGGCCATGTTTATGGGTTAGGTTGGGGGGCATTTAAGGAGGTGTTGGCGATCTGTTTGTGGGTGGATGTTGTTCAGTGGACTGTGGCAGAGGTTGTGAGGTTGGTGGTGAGACGTGTGGAGGTGTGGAGCGATGGATGCATCTCGCTGAAGGTTGGCTGGAGATGGGGAAGATGGACGTGGATAGTGGCTGTCGAGGGGTAATTTGTGAAATAAATTGAGGGGAATTGAAGAGGAGATAGAGATGAGTGATTCTAACCTAACTAAGTGGACGAAGGGGGAGAGATGGTGACTGGCAGTACCTGTTGTCGCTGGAGAAGACGACATCCAGAGGAGGGAGACGGCAGCGACGATGGGGCTAGAGATGCTTGTGCAGGTGTTGCGTGATGTGGAGGAGGATGGTGAGTACAGCTCTACCACTGGTATTGTGGCAGAGCAACGAGAAAGAGGATGGAGGCTCGCTGGAGCTCGCTAGACCACTTGACCAGAGGAGAAGAGGATGAAATTGGGATGAATCTCTGGCCAAGTCGAGTTGAGGAGGTACGACCAGGGTCGAGGATCCTTTTATAGATGCTGCTAAGGGTTCCTGTGCCTGGAAGACAAACTTCCAAGTGCGCGAATCCTCACCGGAGATGGACTCAGTTAGAGACCCAAATCTTTCGTGTGTTTGCACGAGAGATTGGGTGCAAATCAGAGATTAGGATCGAGCTCAGATGGAAGGGAATTCCTCAGAGAATCTCCCTTCCAAATTTGGGAGATCTCTTAGGAATCAGAGAGTACTCCCCCTCCATTCCTCGATGGAGTAGGATTTCTCCCCATTAATGGTGGAGGGACCTATTTTTAAGAGTGGTGAGGAAGTTAGGGGGGTCTGTGCAATGGTTTTCAAAAGATAGGGACCAGAATGTAATTGGGTGTACTATTTTGCAAAGTGGGTCAAGATGACCTCCCCTTAGGTCCAAATTCTGGTACAAACCTAATTTGGACCTAAGGAATCCAATGGTGAAGTTGGATTTTAGGTTTGACCACATTTGACTAGACATTTTGTATAAAAACCGAAATTAGGTCAATTAATGAGCTAGGACACCAATCTAGGTCAAAATAGGTTCCAAAGGGTAATTTGAAGGTTCTAAACCCTTGGGGATATTTTTCCATGAATTTTAGAGGATTTAGTTGATTTTTATCCTAACCAAAACTTTGTTGAATTAAGCGGGTTTGTTTTTGGGTTACAGAATGTTATTTAATTCCTAGACTACATAATAACCCATTTCTGACCGAACCAACCCACTTTTTATCTTATTCAGACCATTTGACCTATGTTTTACCTCTGAGAAATCTTGTTTATATACTGCAATGGTAAAATTGTGATAGATTTAGTTCTAACCATTATTTCATGTTTTCTTCTCAGAATACTTATTCCTTGAATTAAGTCCTTCTCCAGGTTATGTAGGAGCTCTTATTCACTTTCTTAGGTCAAAATGAGTTAGTTAGGGCTCATGATGAGGCTCTCATCAAACATCTAATGTGATAGATTAGCTTTCATTGAATATCATTATTCTTGGCTTATTTCTGTGCTCATTTATATTTTAATTGAGATTAGCGAGTGAATTCCTATTTGCTACCTATGTTCGACCTCGGACATCATTTAGATATCCGAGTTATAAATTTTATTTGTTAAGAGTTATATTTAGGAGATTTTACTACAATGAGACACATTTAAACTCCTATCTAGAATCCATTCAACACTTGCCCGCATGCCCTACGCCATGTCTCGTGCACCGTGTTGTGCGCCCCTCTAGCGCTACGCTACATGCATAATCACTCTCCATGCATTGCTTCCCCACGCATTACTGCTCTATGCGCATGCGCTATGCATGCGCTGCAGCTTCAATTGAGCAATTTAGGGGGGTGGTGAGGCTCAAACTCGCGCCCCTCCTTTAGGTGTGCCCTCATCTATTGATGAACCACACCCATGAAATTATCGCGAGGAGGATCCAAGGGTGTGTGGTGGAGATGACTTTGCAACCGTTGGATTAAGTTCCAATAGCGGGGAGTGGATGATGCGGATGAAGAGGAGTCGGTGGTGTGGCTACTGGCTGGTGTTGGGTATCCTAGATGGTGCCACGTGGCACCATCTGGACCGTCCATCTTTGATATGGACACATCTATTTAGGTTAAATCGAATGGAACATAATCGAACGGAACAGATTTCAAGAGAAAGAAATGATTCACCAATCTCAATACTAATCAGATATTAGTATGATTTGAGAGGAAGTAGCAGGATCCACTCGAACACCACCGTGGAAGTGTGTTGAATCAAGAGTAGACAATACACATCTTTATTATGGACGTTTCATTCTATCCCCAATTAGGAAGGCTCAAGCCAATACCATAAGTATTGCCATGTGAAGGGTTTTACTTGGAGAAATAGAAAGAACATGTATCTGTCCAACCAAAATGCACAACAAGCATTAGCTCTCCCTGAATAGGAGGTAATCTAGCCGCACCTTCTAGTATGGCTACCTTGTTACGACTTCACTGCAGGCCTAATCATGCATGTTCCTAGGCTTAGATTTGCACTTATAAATATTGCATAGCATGCATCATTCTGCATTTATAGTAGTTGTCTATATTTTAGGTTAATTAGGTCTTTTCTTGGTTAGGAGAGAAGAGGATTTATTTCAGGGCCTCGGATGGACAATCAGACTGTATGAATCTGATCAGGACGATGATCGGAGTCTAATGCCTTCTAAATTGTCTAGATCAGAGTCCTGTAGCATCATATGAAGCCCGAGGAAGATCAACAACCAGGAGGGCAATGCGACGTCCTTGCATGCTTGGGATAAAAAATCCGACTATACAGATGGATTTAAAGTGACGATCGTAGTCCGACAACGCGAGAATCATCTCGATTTGAGAACCTTGGCACCCTCTACAATAGACAGAAGATGGATAACCCAGATGGCACCGCATGTCACCATCCAGGTCAGCCAACATTGGCCAGCAGCAACTGAAGGTGCTCACTCTTCATCCGCGACCTCACTCCCAGCCGTTTGATCTTGATCCAACGGTTGAGTGCCTTTGCGCTCTCAACTTCCACGCTATCTTCGTGACTCAAAGACTCCCTTACCTTAAAGGTAGCATGCATTATTTGCAAGCAAGAGGCGTGGGGCTGAATCGCGCCACATCTCCAATCCAGCTGGCAGTTAGGCACGCATGATTTCGATCACCCGATCATGCACGAGCGGTCAAGATTCGAATACGTGGACGCACAGATGACCGTTGATTTAGTGAAGGTGATCATGCGAGCATCGACGTACATCTCCACGCTGGATCCCATGTGTGCATGCACGTATGCTTGGTTGGAGTCGACCTTCAACAACAGCCTGGTGGGCCTTTAGTGACGCTTACAGCCATCATTAATTGCTTGTAGAAGTAAGAACAGTTGTCGGCGTAAGTGGTGGGGCCGTGATCTTCAACATCAGTTTAGCGGATCTTCAATGATGATTACAGCCATCACTAATTGCCCATGGGTGATTTTTGTCTCTCCTCCTCGACTATAAAAGGACCTATCCCCCTCCATTCCAAAGCATCTCTTCCTTTCTTCCTCTCAACACCTCCAAGGCTCTAGAGAGAACCTGTCCCAAGCCCGGGTTACTCCTCCAGAGTAGAAAACCAAATATTTTTCCCTCCCCTCATCCCCATTCGTGGAGCATCTTGTGGCCGCCCTCTCATTGCCCTTCGGGAAGAAGATCCTCGTCGCAACGCTATCCTGCCCCATCCTCCGTCCTCAGGCTCCGTCCTGTTTGGCCCGCTCCTCACCACCTTCCTCCAGGTGACGTCAGAGTGAGTCGTCCTCCGAGCAACCATTGTGGGGGATGATAAACACCAGTTTATCATCATTCTTAAACATTAAAACTAACCTAGCTTTTACGATTTTGCTCCACAAAGGGGTTTTTGGGTTTCATTAGCCATTAATTAGGTTAGGCATGCATTGCATTTTTTTTTTGTGATTTTAATATGCTTTTGTGAGTGTTAGGGATAAGTAGATTGCTAAATGCTTAGAACCCTAGAACTCAGGAAGGCAACTGGTGAAGGAGAAGCTCAAACCAGTTGAAACTTAGCTTGATCCAGCTTACCAAAGCTGGAATCCAGCTCACCTAAACTAGGGTTGGCTCATCCTAGCTCCATTCAGCTCATCTCAGCTGAATGGCAGCTCAACAGAGCTCATCTTAGCTCACCCTAGCTTAGGTCAGCCCAGATCTAGCTCAACTTTGCTGAGTCTAGTTCATCTCAGCTCCCATTAGTTCAAAGGGAGCTCGAGCTAGATCAACTGAGTTGATTGGAGTTCACCCCAGCTTAGGTCCAGCTACATCCAGCTCCACTCAACTCCATCTAGGTGAAGATGACTTTAATTCCGCTCAAGAAGCTTAACTCCAGCTCCTAGGGACACAGCTTAGCTCAACTCAGTTGAGCTAAGCTACCATAGCTACCTCAACCAGCTTAATCCTCCCCGGGAGCACCAGACCCAGCTTACCTCAGCTCCTTGTGGTAGAAGCCATCTCAGTTTAGCTTGGCTTAGCAGGTAGCAAAGAACAAGCATGCTAAGCTAGCTAGAGTAGCTCCATGCCACCCACTTCAGTAGCTGCCAGCTCCAGTTCAAGCTCCAGACTTCTCCTCGGCTCCTCTCTTCAAACACTAGCTCCAATACCTCCTCCTCTACTCCACTACTAGCTAAGTTAGCTTAGCTTAGCTAGGGTTTAGCTCCCTTGGCAATCCACCACCTAAAAACCCTTCCTAGCTAGCCCCACCAACTCAACCCTACCTAAGCTCACCTGAGCTAGCTCCACCCTACTCCAAGTTGGCACCACCACCATCACCACCTTTCATCCCACCACCTCCAAAATCCACTTTCAATGTGACACCAACTTTCCCTCCAAAACAACCATAAATCCCCACCATTAATCTCCTTTTGTTCCCATCTCCACCAACCACCTCAACACCTTCTAGAAGACCCACAATTGGCACCAACTTTAGGTGTCTTTTGGCCACCATAACTACCCCCCTTAACACCCCTTAGGTGGTGCCAATTAACCCTATCCCTAGGATCAACCTAACCACCCATAACCACCCCTAAAATCAATCCTAGCCCTCTACCTATTCACGCCAACCTTACCCCCTTCCACCTCTATAAAATTCCATGACATTCCACTAAAAAAATTCATCCTCTCTTTACTATAATTCCACCTTACAACCACCATACCTACGGCCAAGGAAGAAGAAGAAGAGAAGAAGATTAAGGGGGCATCCTACCCATCCCCTTGGTGCCTTCTTCCCCTTTTTCTTCTCCCTTGTTCCACGCCAAGGAGGTGGAGCACTCCCCCACTAGGAGGATGGCCAGGCAAGGAGGAGCAAGGGTGGTGCATGCCCACCCTTGAAGGAGATCATTGAAGGTGGTACCTTCCACCTTGGAGGACATCATTTGGAGGAGCATCTCAAGGGAGGAGGAGTTGTCTTTTCAAGTCAAGGGGCTACTTGGATTGGAGTAAGAAGCCCTCTTCTTCACCTTTTTAGCTAGAGGATTTGTGTTTTATTTTTCTTGTATTTTCAAGTAGAGTCAAAGCATTCCTCTATAGATTTTCTGTAGACAATTTTCATTAAATCAAGTTGCCTTCCCTTAATTTTTGTTGCATAGCTTTTTACAAGTTTTGCCTAACATTTGTTTCACTTTTGAAGGATCTAAAGATAGAGTATATATGGCTATGCACACAAATACTTAAACAAACAAATCAGTAATAATAGGAAATATTTGCACAAATTATCAAACGACTGAAAATTGGCACAATATGTATAGTGGTTCCCCTCCCTTGGGTACTCCACTACCTAAGCCTCCCAGCTTAGGATTTTTAACCCAATTCTCTCAACCCCAAGAGAATCAATTTACTAAACCAAGGTAATTAGCGGGTTACCTCAACCCAAGTACAATAACGGGTTTGTTACAACCCAACGAGCAACAAGCTCAAAATACAAGAACTGGTGTATGAAAGAGAACTCTTACAACAAGAATTCCTATGCCTCTCAACAATAATTAAAATGAATACCAATTTGAGAGCCTAGGATGGGCGTCAATTTCTTCGTAGATGTGTGAGAAAAACACGTCGTTGGGCTTACAAGAATATAGAGAGTGAATGGCAAGCTTCTTCTTTCTCTCTTGAAAATATGGTGGAAATTTGAAATATAGCTCTAAGAATTTTTCTTCTCTTTTCCCTATGTGCAAACTAAGGGTCCAAGGGTTTATTTATAGAGTTAGGACCTTATTGGGTCGTCTACTAGACGTTCGGGTTTAAATCGCAATGTTCACATTATCAAAATTAATATTCCAGCCATTCTGTTTTGGACCAACGGCTAGCTGGTATCGGTACTAAAGTACTTGTACCGATACTAGCAACTCACTACCACCAGTACATGAGTCCTGGTATCGGTACTCATCATTAGTACCGGTACTTGTGACTCCCAGGTTTGAAATGCCTTGGGCACAGTAACCTACCTATATTGGTACTCATTATGGATACCGGTACTTGTAAGGTTCAGGCCAGATATAGGGCTTCAACCTGTGGCCAACATGTACCGGTACTCATGGTTGGTACCATTACTTGTTGTTCATAGTTTGAGATGAATTCTCAAACCTGTGCCTTGCAAATACCAATACTGATGAACAGTATCGGTACTTGCTTACAAGTATCTATTTTAAGTGTTTTAATTTATTACATACTTTGAAAATGTTCGCAATATAAATCCTAATTTATCTCTAATTGATTTTACGATCTAAGTTATGATTCTTTGTTAAAAGGCATACAGAATATATAAATAAAAAATCTAAACTAGAAAAGCTAAAGTTCGAAGATGATCTTCTCCTCCTTGATTCTTTCTTGCCATCTTGCCTCCTTCTTATCATGATCTTCTTTTCATCAAGCCTCCATCATTTCCCATTTTCCTTGATCATCACATAAATCTGAAAGAACTCAATTGCAAACATTAATCCATAATAATTTTGTTAACACCAAAACAAGATGTGGAACATGGTTCCAACAATCTCCCCCTTTTTGGAGTTGAAAAAACTATCTTGCAAATAGATAATTATAAGAATAAAAATAATTTTTAATAATGCTATATGAAGGAAAAAAAACTTTAAATTAAATCCTCCCCCTCAATATATGCTCCCCCTAAAAATATTACTATTTGCTCTTTATCTTTCTCCCCCGTTTTGTCAATCACAAAAAATGAAGAAATATCATATCATAAAATTTAACAATAGTAAAATGAAGCTTATGGATGCCAAGCATCTCTCGTCCAACATTCTTGGTCTTCATTCAACCTATAGAAAGGCTGAAGCGTTCCATTATGTGCCTTGAACACCCATTTATTACTTTGATCTACTCCTACAAAACATATATCTTTTCTAGGTACCCATTTTCTTATCGGCCCTTTAGAGTTAGTACCTTTCAAATCCTGAGATTTATATAACTTTTTAGTGTCAGATCTATAATTCTTAGGATTTTTAGCCTTTTGATACATCCATGCATGGCTAGGTGCATGTGATTTAGTATGTGTATTCTTTTTATTCTGAAATTTTGATTTTATAGCTTCACAAAATTTAGTATTTAACCTAGTTGTTGTTTTGAGATTATTTAAAGTACCTTCAAAGTGCTCATAAATATCTTCTAGTTCTACTATCTTTGCATGCAACTGATTGTTAGTCTCTTTTGACATTTCTAATTCCATTTCTAAACATGATTTATCTATTTCTAATGTTTGATAATTATTTTTTAAAACCTTATTTTCTTTTTTAAATAATCTAGCTTTGTGATATAGTTCTTCATAAGCTTCTAATAATTCTTCAAAAGAAAAATAAGGGTTTACCTCTTCTTCTGTGTCTTCTGAAGTTGCAATAAGACAAAGGTGTGTGACCTCATCTTCATCTAATTCACTAAAGTCAGTGTCCATGTTAGAGTCGCTATCATCCCATGTCGCTTTAAATGCTTTCTTCTTCTTCTTCTTAAGCTCCTTTATTTCTTTCCTATTGTCCTCCTTCTTGTTTAAGGGGCAATCCTTTCGCAAGTGGCCCTTCTTCTTGCACTCATAACAAATGATATTAGAAGAAATTTTATTTACTTGCTTACCTTGTTTCTCGAGGAATTTTTGGAATTTCCTAGTGAGCATTTCCATCACCTTGTCTTCGGATTCCGATGTTGTTGAGTCTGAGTCCTCTGTAATTGCTTTAAAAGCAATACTTTTCTTCCTTTTTGTTGACTTCTCCTCGCTCTTCCTTATGTTCTCCAAATAAACTTCATATGCCATGAGGCTTCCAATCAGATCATCCAAGGAGAGAGTAGAAAGATCTTTTGCCTCTTGGATGGCTGTGGTCATTGGAGACAATCGCTTGTAAGGGATCTTAAGATTTTCCTTACAACTGCTCCTCTTTCAGCTTGACTCCTAGATTTTTCATTGGATTCACGATCTCTCCAAACCTTGTGTACGTATCCTTGATTGTTTCTCCTTTTTCCATTCTGAAACACTCATAATTTTCTGTTAAAATAGAAATACGTGTTTCTTTTATCTTGCTTGTACCTTCATACGTGATTTGCAAAGTATTCCAAATCTTGTAGGCGGACTCACATGTGGAGATTTGGTTGAACTCTTCCCTTGATAATGCACAATAGAGTGAGTTCATGGCCTTCGCATTTCCCGCAATCTTTTTCTTTTGCTCAACTATCCATTCAACTCCTTCCAATGGTTCCGGATCCATGTACCTCTCTTGAATGAGAGTCCACGAATCTTCATCCATGGCTTTGAGGAAGATTTGCATCCTCCTCTTCCAATACCCGTAGTCCGTCCCATCGAAATTGGGAGAATGGGTAGAAGACTGTCCTTCGGTGCACCTTGAGAATGATGCCATCGCAAGTCGAGTTGTTACATCTTCTTGCAACTTGGCTCTGATACCACTTGAAGGATCTAAAGATAGAGTATATATGGCTACGCACACAAATACTTAAACAAACCAATCAGTAATAACAAGAAAGATTTGCACAAATAATCAAACCACAGAAAATTGGCACAATATGAATAGTGATTCCCCTCCCTTGGGTACTCCACTACCTAAGCCTCCCAGCTTAGGATTTTTAACCTAATTCTCTCAACCCCGGAGAATCAATTTACTAAACCGAGGTAATTAACGGGTTACCTCAACCCAAGTACAATAACGGGTTTGTTACAACCCAACGAGGAACAAGCTCAAAATACAAATAATAACTGGTGTAAGAAAGAGAACTCTTACAACAAAAATTCCTATGCCTCTCAACAATAACTAAAATGAATGCCAATTTGAGAGCCTAGGGTGGATGTGAATTGCGACGTAGATGCGTGAAAAAAACACGTCGTTGAGCTTGGAAGAATGTAGAGAGTGAATAGCAAGCTTCTTCTTTCTCTCTTGAAAATATGGTGGAAATTTCAAATATAGCTCTAAGAATTTCTCTTCTCTTTTCCCTATGTGCAAACTAAGGGTCCAAGGGTTTATTTATAGAGTTAGGACCTTAGTAGGTCATCTACTAGACCTTGGGGTTTAAATCCCAATGTTCACATTATCAAAATTAATATTCCAGCCATTCTATTTTGGACCAACGACTAGCTAGTACCGGTACTAAACTACTTGTAACGGTTCTAGTAGCTTACTGCAACCAGTACATGACTCCTGGTATCGATACTCATCATTGGTACTGGTACTTGTGACTCCCAGGTTTGAAATGCCTTGGGCACAGTAACCTACCTGTACCAGTACTCATCATGGGTACTGGTACTTGTAAGGTTTAGGCCAGATATAGAGCTTCAACCTGTGGCCAACATGTACCGATACTCATGGTTGGTACCGGTACTGGTTGTTCACAGTTTAAGATGAATTCTCAAACCTGTGCCTTGTAAATACTAGTACTGATGAACAGTACCGGTACTTTACAAGTACCTGTTTTAAGTGTTTTAATTTATTACGTACTTTGAAAATGTTCGCAATATAAATCCTAATTTATCTCTAATTGATTTTACGATCTAAGTTATGATTGTTTGTTTGGAGGCATACACAATATATAAATAAAAAATCTAAACTAGAAAAACTAAAGTTCGAAGATGATCTTCTCCTCCTTGATTCTTCCTTGTCATGCCTCCTTCTTATCATGATCTTCTCCTTTTCATCAAGCCTCCATCATTTCCTGTTTGCCTTGATCGTCACCTAAATCTAAAAGAACTCAATTGCAAACATTAATCCATAATAATTTTGTTAACACAAAAATAAGATGTGGAACAAGGTTCCAACAACTTTCTCTCCCTAATTACTCTAGGCCTCCACGTGCCTAGGGTAAGCTTGGGGAGAGGGTCTACCTGTCACCTTAGGGTTAGCTTTATTAAAATAGGTATTAGTTGTTTTCCCCCTATCAGCAAAACTCACGTGTTCCCGTTATTTCAAAACCCATAAAAATCATATATATAATAAACCAAAAGGAAAGTTGAGTTCCTTTTAAGCAAGAGATTTGACTTAGCAAACAAATTGGCATCCTTGGACGACCCTAGATACTCCATTATCTTGGTTATAAATTTTAAAAGTGAAAGTGGATTTACGCATTGCATCAACATTAAAATCTCCATTTATAAAACTGCATATTTACCCTATCACTTTTTGGCACCATTGTCAGGGAGGCACGACTTTGCTTAATTAATTCTCTTGCTTGAAGTGGATCTCATCCCCTTACCCCTCTTCATTCTTGTGTGTGTAGGAACTATAGAAAGAAAGCGGGAATTTGGAAGCAAGAGCTCAAAGTTCCTTTTCTTCCCACGGAATTTCAGGTTAGCATCTCTTTTCTTGTCACACTTAGCCTAAAACTTACCAAAAAATACTAAATTTTTCTTTCAGGATTTGAAATATCTTAATTAAGTGGAGTGGTGCAAATTAAAATCCATTGTTTACTTGGTTGCATCATTAAACACCACTCCACCTCAAGTGTTGGTAGTCTAAATTTCAGGTCTAGACTTCTGTCCGGATTCCAAAAATCAATTCCTGATACCACAGGCCTCCTAAAATCATAAAATTTCACCCAGTGATTTCAAATCAAGTAGTATCTGTCCCAAATTTTAGTGACTGCATAGGGGTCACACCCTCTAATCTTCGTATTTTGTAATTAATTTTTAAACATTCATGGACTGTATAGGGGTCACACCCTCTAATCTTCCTATTTTGCTACTATCTGTGAATTTTTAGAATTTCTATGCTCATCCAATTTTTGTGAAATTTAGTTTTCTGGAATCCTTGTGAAATTCTAACAACATATAAAATCACCAAAATTTTTTGAGATCAGTGGTGATACTAAAAAGTTCAAAATACCTACAAGTATCATTTCTAGACTTTGACACCAGCACAAATAAAAATTCAAAACAAATATTAAACAAATTCCTAAAATCTTCAAAAAATCTTTTATAGAATCCTTGTTTGATTTTCTTCAAAGTAGTGGTGTTATTTGATTTGTTTGGGCCACTACATAATACAGAAAGCTTAAAAAAGATTCATCGGTAGTAATTTTCTATCGTAGGGCTAATTAGATTAGGGTTTTTTTCCTTCTTTTTAGTCCCACAACATAAAGGAAACATATCGTCACCCATACAACTTGGTTTCCTCTTATTTGTGGATCTCAAAACTTGTTTGAATTCTTAAGAAAGGAAACCCTAAAATGCATTAATTTAAAGAAAATCTTAAAAGATAGAAATACATAAAATTGTGTGACAACTCGTTTGAAATTGGAACCACTTTCCAATCCCGCACACACACATAGAAAAAAATTGAAATAACAGAGCAATACCCCCATCAAAACCCCCCACATTCCATGTGGACAATAGTCTCCTAGACCTAACTAAAAAAATTGTAGCAATTTAACCCCTAAGGATTCATCAACTTAGGCTTACTATATAGGTCATAAGATTTCTCTAGTTAATACCAATTCTATCATCTATATCTGGTGTCAACTTGAGGGGCCGTGTCAAACGACTAGGCACGGGTTTACACAAGCCCCTTGGGATTTTCTTGGGAAATGCTTGGGCTCAAACCTTCCTTTATGCAACTTGGACAGATTTGTTGGTAGAACGGTTATTCACTATTGATTTCTTATTTCCTAGGTAGATCAAGTCTTAGGTTATTTTTCAGGGAGTCACATTTAAGTTAGGTCTAGAATTTTGATTCATTGATTGCACACTTTCTCTCATCTCCATCTCTTCTCCTCCCCTACCGTTTCTTCCATTGTGCATGGACGACGGTCCAAAACTCCACACTTGGAGGGACCACTTGATTTTGCCTCCCCAAAATGACTTTTCCTGCATTTTTCCTCTTCTTTAAAAATGGAAAATCAAAATTGGTCCTCTAACCTACATGCTAATTAATCTTTCCCCATTCTTTCCACCAAGGAAATTCTTAATTAGGACCTCCCACCTAATTTCTACTCCATAATGGCTCAGCTACAAGTTAAGCAACAACAATTACATAAGGATTTCACAAACCTAGCCAACCAAGGGAGTCCTGCCACACCTACCCAAGCTCCACACATTCCACATTTCACCCCCTTCTAACACCCCAAAGCGAGAAGACCTGCATAATTCCTGTGCTAAGTGTAATTACTATTCCGAGGCTTTCTATGGTTCAACAAGGAATTATATTTATCCCAATCATCACCCACCCAAAATGTCCCTACCTTCTAGGGGAAATTGCAAAATTCCTCTAATTGGAGGAATTATCCGACTCAGTCCTGGACCAATCCAGTTCCTCACCAACAACAAAACCCTTTTGGAGGGTATGGTTCAAATCAAACTTATCACTCTGGGCCATCTCAAGAGGACATCAATGCCCAGATGATGAAAACCTTGGAGGAGATGCAAGGAAAAACTATGGAAATCACCTGTGTTATTAACAAGCTCAATGATCAAAATGGGGTTATTCCGACTCAAAGAACTGCAGAATATTTACCACCTTAGCCCACACTAAACATTGTCAATCAAAGGAACCAACACCCGGGTGGACATCAACATCAAAACCACACTAATCAGCTTCCTATTAACGTAATAGCTCAGCACCAACTCAATTTCCATCAACATCAGCCCCCCCACCTCCTCTCAGTGGCAACCAATCTGCATATGCAGATACATTGAGGAGTGGGAACACCACCACTGATTTAGGGCCTTCAAATCAAATTGATGAAACCTACTCTCAAGCTCTGCAAATCGACTCTCCTAACCCCACTCAGGAAGAAGAAAAAGAAACACCAAAAACACTTGATTCAAATCCTAGTTCTCACTCTCAAATGCTACAATCCAATCTTTCTAATAAAAAATTAGAGCCCTCACACCAAGATCTTTCGGACTTATTTGGGAAAGTCAGGAAGAATATTCCCTTCCTAGATGCCACCTCTACCTTTGCTAAATGTTTGAAAGAAAGGTTTACTCCAAAAGGGCATGCTCAGAACTAGGACGGATGGTCCTTCCAAAGATAGCTAGCTCAATTTTTCAGAGCAAGCTGCCTTTCACAGAAAAGGACCCGGGCACATCACCCATCTCAATTGTCATAAATGACACCACTTTTTTTCGTGCCCCTATCGACTTAGGTACCTCAATTAATATCATTCCTCCAATCTTATTTAAGGAATCTCAATTTGGTGATTTTAAACCTATTAAGGTTCAATTTCAATTGGAAGACTGACCTATCATTCAACCGTAGGGAATTTTTGAGGATAGTACGGTTAAGGTCCAAAATTATCTATTTCAGGTGAATTTTCTAGTCCTCGACATAATGGTACCTAAGGCTCTCATTAATTCCATCCTTGGAAGACCCTTTCTGATTACCGCAACAGCTAATATCAATTCTCATTCTTGAAAAATGAATATAAGTTGCGGTAACCAGATTTTCTCATTAGATTTATTTCAAGCTTCCAAGAGGTCCACTGATCATGACATTTTTGAGGACACTAATAATACAATGGAAGCAGTATTTTAGAAGCCGATGTTGAACAAATCCTACTCATCTCTG
Source organism: Thalassia testudinum (assembly GCA_037157565.1). Taxonomy (NCBI): domain Eukaryota; kingdom Viridiplantae; phylum Streptophyta; class Magnoliopsida; order Alismatales; family Hydrocharitaceae; genus Thalassia; species Thalassia testudinum. The sequence goes on along the minus strand of JAZHRO010000056.1, from coordinate 83,435,547 downwards.
ACGACCATGGATTTAGATTTTATTAATGATTATGTGATACAAAACCTTTCAAATCAACTAGGGTTTGACTTTTACTCTTTCAATCTTCCTGATTTTCCACTAAAAACATCCACACTAACTTCACCCACCCTACATCTCACTGACTACTTTCTCCCTCCCTTCCCATTGGACCTACCACCTGACCCACCCAAGTCTGGCATTTTACATGAACTTAAACCATGGCTAGACCTGGGTCATTCTTCCATTTTTCCATTTCATTTTGATCATGATTTTTTTACCAATCATCTTTTTAGGGATCTTAAGGAAGACACATTTCTTGAGGACATTCAAGTGTCCAACTATTTACATGATTGTCTGTCTTTTGTGCATACCTTCACGCCTGGCTGAATGGCATAAAAGATAGCATTGGATGGGAGGTAACCCATCATTTTTCCTGCTTTCCTTTTCTCTTTCTTTTTTCCAGATTTTGGCCATCCTAAACCTGACCTCCTTTCACAAAGGTGATCCCTACTCCCTCCTAATGAATGAGGACATTGCATATCATAAGCATGGAGGGTGTTTTTAAAATTTTGACAATCTATTTAGGATTTTCAAAACCCAAAAGAATGAATTTTTCTTTAGTCATTTTTATTTTATTTTTCTACTTACATACCCAAAAAAATAAAAATGTTGAAAACTTTTTGAGGAAAATTTTGAAATCGGGGCTAAGGTTGAAAACTCACTTTTGAAACATTGGGATTTTATCTTTAACAAACTAGGGATAAGGATATGGATCTAATCAATAGAATTTTAGGGTCTATCTTTAGACTAGATCAGATATCCTTCTCCAAAATTCCACCTGAACTCATGACAGTTCGGTGACTTGATCCTCTTTTGTAATATGTAAAGTATCTAGCTTAGTTTCTAATTCAAAACTTGCATTTCATGCAAAACTTCTTGTGTCAAATTTCACACACAAGCCAACCCCTTAAACCACTAAAAATTAGAGAAATCCCCTTATTTGGCCTTAGTAAAGTCTGAAGTAGATCATTGGTTTGAGTTCCCACCACCCAGAAGGAACAAAATGCCTCCTTTGAGGATGTGATGTCAACATGTTACCACCTCAATGCTGGTCTATATCTATATTACATATCTTTAGTCGGAGCATTAAAGCACATTTTTGCAGCTTAAGTGTCTTAGACGGTGCTCTACCTATAGTGTCGAAGCAAGAGTTTGCGTTTGCTTGGAGCGCCCCTTTACATCACATTGTGTTTTATGGTTGTGATCTCCTGGGTGGTGTCATGGACAGTGCTGTCTCGAAGTACTTGCACCAGAGCCCCCTCGAGGATTGGTAATGGGAATGATGATCCCGACACATCTGTTGTAAGATTAAGCTAAAAATAAGCATGGGGGAGAGGAAAAAAAAAATTTAACCAAAAACACACCCTTATAAATGTTGGCTTTTCATAAAAATAGACTCAAGGTTTTAAATGTTCTTGCAAGTTGTGAATCTGATTCAAGAGCCAGAAAAAACCTGAAAGCAAAATTTTCAAGTCATCTAAATTAATAAGGGGTTAATCTATGAATTTTTTGGAGGATATATTGATCGTGTTTTTGTCTAATTTTTGGATCTGAAAACAAATCCTGATGTTTATCCTTAACAAATCTTGTACCTCTTGTGTTTGGATCATCTTATGTCCCGTAATCTATTTCTCCTCAAAAGTCAAAAAAATTAGATTTCCTAAAAATTCCATTTTGTAAAAGTTAATGTTTTGCTAAGAGGCTAGCAAAAGATAAGCACTTGGGTGTGATAATCGCCAATTTATCACCATTCTTATGCATTAAACCAAGCTTAGCTCGTACGAATTTGCTCCGCAAAGGGGTTTTTGGCTACATTTAGGCATTAATTAGGTTAGGCATGCATTGCATTTCTTTATTGTGTTTTTAATATGTTTTTGTGAGTGTTAGGGATAAGCAGATTGCCAGATCCCTAGAACCCTAGAACTCAAGAAGGCAACTGGTGAAGGAGAAGCTTAAACCAGCTGGAACTCAGCTTGATCCAGCTCACCGTAGCTGAAATCTAGCTTACTTGAACTAGAGTTAGCTCATCCTAGCTCCATTTAGCTCATCTCAGCTAAATAGTAGCTCAAGAAAGCTCATCTTACCTCACCCTAGCTTAGGTCAGCTAAGATCCAGCTCAACTGAGCTAATTCTAGCTCATCTCAGCTCACATTAGCTCACAGGGAGCTTCAACTAGCTTAGTTGAGTTGACTGGAGTTCACCCCATCTCAAGTCCAGCTACATCCAGCTCCACTAAACTCCATCCAGCTGAAGATGAATTCATTTCAGCTTAGGAAGCTCAAGTCCAGCTCCCAAGGACTCAGCTTAGCTCAACTCAGTTGAGCTAAGCTACCTTAGTTGCCTCCACCAGCTAGAGCCTCCCCGGGAGCACTAGACCCAGCTCACCTTAGCTCCTTGCAGTAGAAGCTAGCTTACTTTAGCTTGACTTAGTAGCTATCAAAGAACTAGCAAGCTAAGCTAGCTAGAGTAGCTCCATGCCATCCTCTTCAGCAGCTGCCAGCTCCAGTTCAAGTTCTAGACTTCTTCATAGCTCCTCTCTTCAAACACTAGCTCCAATACCTCCTCCTCTACTCCATACTAGCTAAGCTAGCTTAGCTAGGGTCTAGTGATGCAAAAAATCATGTGATTTGCAATTAGGGTTTTTAAAGTCCCTATAACACATGAATTCGCATAAGCCTTTAAATTTATATTCCTAGATAGGGGAGTATCTAGGGTCGTCCAAGGAGGCAGGATGCTTGCAAATCAACTCTCTTGCTCAGAAAATAAATCTCAACTTTCTTTTTGGATTTTGAAATATATGATCTTTGTTTTAGTTTTGAAATAATGAGGGTAAAATGCTAATTGTGACAAAAAAGTAACTAACACCTATATTTACTAAGCTAAAACTTAAGAGATAAATATGACCCCTCCCTAAGCTTACTCTAGGCAAGTGAAGGCCTAGAGTAATTAGGAAGTGGAAGTGAAACAAGTGCTAGAACAAGACAAACATCTGCACTAGAAATTAAAAAGAAGGCAAATTAATTTAGTAGAATTTGTGTTCTTTTACAAAGACATGTAGAGGAATGCTTCTACTAGAAATGGAAAATATAAAAGCAATAAAAGAAACACAAATCCTCTTGCAGAATCTGGTGAAGAATGGAGTCTTCTTGCTGTAGGCCTAGCTGCTCCATGGCTTGGAAAGAGGGTCTCCTTCTTCTCCTTCCTTGAAAGCTCCTCCAAGGTGGATGCTCTCCACCTCAAGTCTTTCCTCCAAGGGTGGGCATGCACCACCCTCAAGCTCTCCTCCAAGGTGGCGTGGACCACCTTCAAGACCTCCTCCAAAGGTCTTCCTTGCCTGCCTCCTCCTTTGGCTGGTGTGGGCACAAGAGAGAAGGGAAGCGGGGAAGGCACCAAGGGGACAGAATATCCCCTTAATCATCTTCTTCTTCTTCTCTCTTGGACGTGGGCTTTTAGGTAGAGTATGAGAGGAAATTTACTAGCCAAGGATGGGTTGTAAGGTGATAGGTGGTGGTCTTTTTATAGGGTAGGATGAGGGGTTAAGGTGACTCTTAGTTAGGTGATCCTAGGCTAAGGGAAGTTGGCGCCACCTAAGGGATGTAAGGGGGGTAGTTATGGGTGTCCAAGAGTCACCTAAAAGTGGCGCCAACCATGGAGAGGTGCCATGGGTTAGCACCAACTTCTAGGCTTCAACTCTACTCACATCCCAGTCAAATCCACTATGCTAGGTGGACAATAGGGGTCAAGTTGCTAAAGATTTTAGTTAGGTCTAGGATACTATAGTGCACACGAAATGTGGAGGGCATTAATTTGGGTTATTGCCCTATTATTTCAATTTTTTTGTTTGTGTGTAGGAGTTGGAAAGTGGTTCCAATGCAAATCAAGTTGTCACACAGTTCATGTATTCTTGTCTTTTAGGATTTGATTTAAATTAATGAGTTTTAGGGTTTCCTTTCTTAAGACTTCAGACAAGTTTTGAAGTTCCACAAACAAAAGGAAATCAAGTTGTATGGGTTGAGGTCAATTTCCTTTCAGTGGTTTGTCTCCAAAAAAGAAAAAGAAACCCTAATTCGATTGATCCTAGGATAGAAATTTAACTACCAATGAGTTGTTTTTAGGCTTTCTATATTAAGTAGTGGTCTAAACAATTCAAACAACACCATTACTTTGAAGAGAATCAAACAAGGATTCCAGAAAATATTTTTGTTGTGAATTTTTGTTTGTGCTGGTGTCCAAGTCTAGAAATGATATCCGTGAGTATTCTGGACTTTTTGTACCACCACTGGCCTTAGAAGATTTTGGTGATTTTATGTGAGATGTATAATTTCACAATAATTCAAGAAAGCTAAATTTCACAAAAATTGCATGAGTAAAAAAATTCTAAAAATTCATGGACAATAGCAAAATTGGAAGATTAGAGGGTGTGACCCCTCTGCAGTCCATGAATTTTTATAAATTAAATACATAGCAATTGATCTGAAATTTGGAAAAGATGTTCCTAACTTAATTTGAAATCATTATATGAATGTTTAAAATTTTAGAAGACCTGTGGTGTTGGGAATTGATTTTTGAAGTCTGGACAGAAATCTGGATCCGAAAATTAGAACACCAACACTTGGATTGGAGAGGTGTTTAATGAAGCATACAAGCAATCAATGAATTTTAATGGACACCACTCCACTTAGTTAAGATGTTTGGGATCATGAAAGCCACGTTTAATATCTTTTTGGTATTTTTAGCTGACTATGCGACCAGAAAAGAGAACCAACCTGAATTTTGCGGAAAGAAAAGGAACTTTGAGATCTCGCTTCTAAATTCCCACTTTCTTCCTTCAATACTTGCACAAACAAGAGAGAAGAAAGAGAAGGGGTTGAGATCCACTTCAAGAAAGATAAAAATGATTAATGCAAAGCGGTGCCACCCCAGCAACAGCGTCAAAAAGTGATGCGAAAAATCGCGTGATTTGTAATTATGGTTTTTAAAGTCGCTGTAACATGCGAATTAGCATATGCTTTTAAATTTATATTCCTAGATAGGGGAGTATCTAGGGTCATCCAAGGAGGCGGGATGCTTGCAAATCAACTCTCTTGCTTAGAAAATAAATCTCAACTTTCTTTTTGGTATTTTAAATATATGATTTTTTTTTTAGTTTTGAAATAGTGAGGGAAAAATGCAAATTGTGATAAGAAAGTAACTAACACCTTTATTTACTAAGCTAAAACTTAAGAGATAAATATGACCCCTCCCTAAGCTCACTCTAGGCAAGTGAAGGCCCAGAGTAATTAGGAAGTGGAAGTGAAACAAGTGCTAGAACAAGACAAACAATTGCAGTAGAAATTAAAAAGAAGGCAAATTAATTTATTAGAATGTGTTCTTTTACAAAAACGTGTAGAGGAATGCTTCTACTAGAAATGGAAAATATAAAAGCAATAAAAGAAACATAAATCCTCTTGCAGAATTTGGTGAAGAAGGGAGTCTTCTTCCTCCAAGCCTAACTGCTACTTGGCTTGAAAAGAAAACCTCCTTCTTCTCCTTCCTTGAAAGCTCCTCCAAGGTGGATGCTCTCCACCTCAAGTCTTTCCTCCAAGTGTGGGCGTGCACCACCCTCAAGCTCTCCTCCAAGGTGGCTTGGACCACCTTCAAGACCACCTCCAAAGGTCTTCCTTGCCTGGCTCCTCCTTTGGCTGGCATGGGCACAAGAGAGAAGGGAAGAGGGGAAGGCACCAAGGGGACAGAATATTCCCATAATCTTCTTCTTCTTCTAATCTCTTGGGCATGGGCTTTTAGGTAGAGTATGAGAGGAAATTTGCTAGCCAAGGATGGGTTGTAAGGTGATAGGTGGTGGTTTTTATATATGGTAGGATGAGGGTTTAAGGTGACTCTTGAGATGGATGGCTAAGATGGGAAGATGGAGGTGGTTAGGTGATCCTAGGGCTAAGGGAAGTTGGCAACACCTAAGGGATGTAAGGGGGGTAGTTATGGGTGGCCAAGAGTCACCTAAAAGTGGCACCAACCATGGAGAGGTGCCATGGATTGGCACCAACTTCTGGGCTTCTAGAAGAGGGTTGAGGTGGATGGTGGAGATGGCTTGGAGGGGTTATGTGTAGGGTGGATATGGGGGATCAAGTTGGTGCCAAAAAGGGAGGTGGTTAGGGTGGTTTTGGTGCCAACATCTAGGTGTCTTTTGGTGGTGATTGAGGGGTGAAGGGGTGGTGAAGAAGGTGGCGTCAACTTGAGTAGAGGTGGAGCTAGCTTATGTAGGCTTAGATGGACTTGGTGTGGTAGGTTATGTAGGTGGAGTTAGGGTTAGGTTTTTGGTGCCAGGGAGGTCGATGCTAGCTAGGCTAAGCTAAGCTAAGCTAAGCTAGCTTAGCTAGCTATGGAGTAGAGGAATATGCATGTGGAGCTTAGGGTTTGAGGAGAGGAGCTGGATATGAAGAGTTTGGAGCTGAATTGGAGCTGGCAGCTACTGAAGAGGTCAACATGGGGCTACTCTAGTTGGCTTAGCTTGCTAGTTCTTTGCTAGCTGCTAAGCTAGGCCAAAGTGAGCTGGCTTCTGTTGAATGGAGCTAAGGTGAGAAAGGTCTGGCACTCCCATGGAGGATTGAGCTGGTTGAGACAGCTAAGGTTGCTTAACTCAACTATGTTGAGCTAAGCTGAGTCCTCGGGAGCTGGACTTGAGCTTCCTGAGCTGGGATGAATTCATTTTCAACTAGCTGGAGTTGAGTAGAGCTGGATGTAGCTGGACCTGAGTCGGGGTGAACTCCAGTCAACTTAGTTGAGCTAGCTAAAGCTCTCTATGGACTAGTGGGTGCTGAGATGAGCTAGACTCAGCTAAGTTGAGCTGGATCTGAGCTGACCTGAGTTAGGGTGAGCTAAGATGAGCTCTCTTGAGCTGCCATTCAGCTGAGATGAGCTGAATGGAGCTAGGATGAGCTAACCCTAGTCCAAGTGAGCTAGATTCCAGGTGTGGTGAGCTGGATCAAGTTGAGTTCTAGCCAGTCTGAGCTTCTTCATCAGTTGTCTTCTTGAGTGCTAGGGTTTTAGTGATCTGTATGTCTGTTCATCCATAACACTCACAAGAACAAATTAAAAAGACAAGAAAGAAAATGCAATGCATGCCTAACCTAGTTAATGCCTAAATGCAACCCAAAAACCCATTTGCAGAGAAAAATCCTAAGAGCTAGGTTTGTTTTAATGCCTAAGAATGATGATAAACTGGCGTTTATCATCCAGCTCCCTTGGAAATCCAGCACCTAAAAACCCTTCCAAGCTAGCTCCACCAACTCAACCCTACCTAAGCTTACCTATGCTAGCTCTACCCTACTCCAAGTTGGCGCCACCACCATCACCACCTTTCATCCCACCACCTCCAAAAGCCATGTTCAAGGTGGCACCAACTTTCCCTCAAAAGCCACCATAAATCCCCACCACTCATCTCCTTTTGATCCCATTTCCACCATCCACCTGAACACCTTCTAGAAGACCCACAATTGGCACCAACTTTAGGTTCCTTTTGGCCACCATAACTACCCCCCTTAGCACCCCTTAGGTGGCGCCAATTAACCCTAGCCCTAGGATCGACCTAACCACCCATAACCACCCCTAAAATCAATCCTTGCCCTCCACCTATTGACGCCAACCCTACCCCCTTCCACCTCTATAAATACCCACCACATTCCACCAAAAAATTCATCCTCTCTTTAGTATAATTCCACCCTACAACCAACATACCCATGGCCAAGGAAGAAGAAGAAGAGAAGAAGATTAAGGGGGCATCCTACCCATTCCCTTGGTGGTTTCTTCCCCTTTTTCTTCTCCTTGTGCCACACCAAAAAGGAGGAGCACTCCCCCACTAGGAGGATGGCTAGGCAAGGAGGAGCAAGGGTGGTGCACGCCCACCCTTGAAGGAGATCATTGAAGGTGGTAGCTTCCACCTTGGAGGACATCATTTAGAGGAGCATCTCAAGGAAGGAGAAGAAGTTTTCATTTCAAGTCAAGGACCTACTTAGATTGGAGTAAGAAGCCCTCTTCTTGACAACTTTATCTATATGATTTGTGTTCTATTTTTCTTGTATTTTCAAGCAGAGTAGAAGCATTCCTTTATAGGTTTCGTGTAGACAATTTTCATTAAATCAAGTTGCCTTCTATTAATTTTTGTTGCATAGCTTTTTACAAGTTTTGCCTAGCATTTGTTTCACTTCCTCACCTTAATTACTCTAGGCCTCCACGTGCTTAGGGTGAGCTTCGGGAGAGGCTCTATGATATAGGCACAATTATTGAGGGTAAAATTCCTATTCATGCATGTTCCTAGGCTTAGATTTGCATTTCATTTTATAATATTTCATAGCATGCATCATTCTGCATTTAGAGTAGTTGTATTTAATTTAGGTTAATTGCATCCTTTTTGTGGTCAGGAGAGAAGGATATTTATTTTAGAGCTTTTAATTGATGATCCGACTGTACAGATTTGATCAGGAAGATGATCGGAGTCCAATGCCTCCAAAATCGCCTTGATCAGAGTCCCATGGCACCATATGCAATCCAAGGAAGATCAACGGCTGAGGGGCTTGGTGACACAATCAAGAGTGTCAAACAACAAATCCAACCACACAAATGGATTCAGGTTGACTATCGCAGCCCAACGGTGCAAAAATCAACTTAATCCGACCTCTGTAGCATCCACTGCAAAGGAAAGAAGATGGACGGCACAGATTACGTCATGTGGTGCAACCTAGGCTGCCCATGCGCACGCATGGGCCACCGCACGCGCATAGCAGCATGGGTGCTCGTGCGTGCACGGAGGCACGAACGTGCAAGTGTAGCGGTGCGCGCACGGAGGCAGCAGCAGCATTGGCGCGTATCGTACGTGTGCTCGCGACAATGGTGCATACAGCGCACGCCAACAGAGAGGCAGAAGGGACGCATGAGCAGGATCTTCAACGACATTTATGACTATCACTAAATGTCCTGTATATGAATTTGATTCTTTCCTCCACTATAAAAGGACCCCTACCCCTCCCATTTTTCATCATCTCTTCCTTTCTTCCTCTCACCACCTCCAATGCTCTAGAGAAAGCTTGTCCCAAGCCTGAGATGCTCCTCTAAAGTAGAAAAGAAAATAGTTTTCCCACCTCTCAACCCCATTGTCGAGCAACCTGTGGCCGTCCTCTCACAGCCATTTGGGAAGAAGATCCTCACTATGACATCATCCTGCCCCATCCTCCATCCTCCGGCTTCGTCCCCATTTGTCCTGCTCCTCACTACCTTCCTCCAAGCGACGTCAAAGCGAGTTATTCTCCGAGCAACCGTCGAGGGGGATTTTCTCATCTCCATCTATCTTTACTGCTTTTTAGTGTAGTTTTTCCTACTTTCTTAGTTGTAGAAAACATTGGATTCAGAAATATATGTGATTCTCTCTCTCTCTTTATTATATTTTTTGCAAGTAGATAAAGTTTTCATTGACCTAATCTCTTACTTGATAAAACTGCCAAAAAAAATGGAAAAGATAAAAAAGTCAAAAAACGAAATAAAAGAGAAACACGGATTTCATAAAACCAAATGTTTGCCTTCCCGTGTTTGACTCGGGACTCACTTTTCGAGTTTTGATTATAAATTTTATTAGATAGATGTGTTTTGCAAGCTACGACGATGGGTCCTCTGAACCCTGATTTCTAATATTCAAAGCATGCCCCCATCATTTTGACGTCGTTGCTGGGGAGGCAATAGAATTTACTTCATTATTTTCTGCACTTCTTTGCATTTACATAGCACTAACCCCTCTTGTCTTTGATCTACTGTCTTGCAGGTACCCTAGCATGGTGATCCAAGTGTTGTAGACTGGAGTAAAGTGCAGGTAGAGTACTTTGTAAGTGTCCCCCACATTCCCCCCCCCCCACTAGTTCATTTCGCCACAATCATAACCAAGACCTAATCTACTTATGTGTTTGCATAAACCCTAGGATAGACTTTGTTTGTCTTATTTGCCACCTTCACCCATCTCACCCACATTTTATAAAAAAAAATAAAAAGATACTTTGTGTGGGATGAATCAATTTACACACTTTATACACACACATCAGAGGCACATAACCTGACTAGATTTTCATCTACTCAACAGGGATTCCGACATATGGACTTGGTACACGAATTCAACACATAAAAGAGTAGAAATCATATTAGGTTAATCACCTTTTTGTGTGCCTTAATCAGTGGTGCATTTGTGTTGATTGATTGAATTGTTTGAGCCACACCAACTAATTTAAAAGAGGTTCATTTTGTAGCTATCCTAAAGGATTAAATAATTAGGTCAAGCCAGGCACTCCATATTTTTCTTGATTTCTAAAGGAAAATACTTGAACACGTGCTTTTAAAAACAAACTTGGTTTGCCTCACAAAACTTTGTTGAAAACACCAAATATTTGAATCCTAAAAGCTATTAAGCAAGATTCGAACCCTAAAACTCATCTCATCATTAATAATCTTGCTTAAAAACCTCTTAGTTGTGCACATTCACACATTCTTAAACAAATCATTAAGGGCACAACCCATTAAGGGCCCATCACATTTTAGAAGCACCATTGTCCCAAGCCTGAATAAAATTGAGTAGATGTTGGCTCTAAGGACTGGTTCACTCTACGGGATCCGGATTGAGATTATTCATGATTAACCTACTTATACTAGTCAATCTGATGTCTAGCTAGGGGAGTAGTGTCAAACAACCATGGATAGGTGGTACACTAAGAAACAATGGTGCAAGTCAAAGGATGAACCTTCTCCCCAGTCCCTCCTTCTAATTGGTTGTATTGCCTGGACAAAAGTAGAGTAAATCGTCCATAATCTTAGGACATATTCTGAGAGTCTATAGACTTTTAGGCTACCCAACCTAAGGATAGGCTTGTATTTTTGTGTTGCAAGGCTCCTTCTTTTCCCCATCCATCCAACTTCCTTCTAGTGTATTCTTTGAAGGAGGTCATTGAACCCTAGATTGGAAGGACCTTTAGACCATTCTCGGAGGCAGAGGTTGAGCTTTAGCCAAGCAGATCCCATGGTTGATCAACAACCACCTCCCTCACCCCCAAACCAGCAAGAGCTGATTTAGAGGTAGTTGGAAGAAATGCAGCAGATGCAATAATGGTTCCAACGTATGAATGGTCAGGGTGCTTGGCCCTTGAAGGATTTTTATGATCCTTAAAACTATGGGGAATGTCCCGACGTCATGATTCCCTCTAGGGACATAGAAATCAAGCCCCAAGTTTTAAGCTTGATTAAGCATTTTCATGGGATTGGCATGGAGGATCGATTCCAGCACTTGGAGGATCTAACCACTTTGGTTCAGACCACAAAAGCAAGGAATGTGAACGAAGAGCAAATGATCTTGAGGTTCTTCCCCCATTCTCTCAAGGATAAAGCTGCACATTGGTACTGGACCATAGGAAGGCCGATAGAAACTTGGGCTACTCTTAAGTCGACTTTCTTGAAGAAATTCTTCCCTATCGGAAGGACAAATGCCTTGCGACGGGGGATTACCACTTTGGCCCAGCGGCTGGGGGAACCATTTCATGGTGCCTGGGAGCAATTCCATGAAATTTTGAGGAAGTGTCCACACCACGAGGTGCCAAAATGGAAACTCGTGTAGATTTTCTATCACGGGTTGGTCGAGCAACTTCGTAATCACGTGGATGCCTCCTGTGGAGGCAATTTCCTCAACAGGGATGCAGATAGCGTATACAGCCTATTTGAGGAAATGAGTGAAAACTCAATTAATCATGCCTCCATGTATGCATTCAACTAGTCCAAACAACCCAGCTCAAGTGCTAATGAGATCCAGGATTCTCATTCATTTGACATGGAATTGGTTTGTAATAAACTGGATAAAATGGACTTGGTTGCTAAGAGAATGGAAGAATAGATGTCAGGGAATTCAGGAAACACGTTTACACCTACTCAATCCCAGAATTTAGGATTCCATTCCTTACGAGCTCCCACGAGGCAAGAGTTTGTGAACCAACTTGAATCAGCTCAACCTATGAGCTAAGATTTCTCAGAACCTTATGGGTTCCAAACTGGGGCCTTTGATCCCAGTTTTTTTGATCCTTCTTTCTCTTCATCCTCGTCCTGAGGATGTGTATGTAATGCAGGAGAATGTTAGGTCCAACCCGTATTCCAACACTTATAACTCGGGTTGGAGGAACCACCCTAACTTCTCCTAGAGAAGTCAGGGCCAACAGACCAAAACTCAAGCCAACAACTATGCATCTCAAAGACCTATGGGCCAGGGTCAAGTATACACCTAGTTGCCCCTAAGATCGGTCACTCAGCCATCTTGGAATGCCCAACAATCTACAGGGCAGGCTGAGCTAAACCAGTAGATGGTGGAAATGCAAGGGTCCATTCTTCAGCTTATGCAACAAATGAAGACATCATTGGATAACTTGCAAACCGAGTTAATTGCTAACACTTGACAACCCAGATCTCTACCATCCCAACCTGTACCTAACCCATGTAATGTGCAAAATTAAAGCAATAGACCCAAGGGTACGGGAATCAAAGGAACCCACATGCACATGCTCAGGTGGTTGAGCAAGGTCCCTCATCTTCTTCTTCTGGTAATATAACCAACCAAGGCCCTCCAATCTTCATTACCCCACCTCAAGACCCAAACCCTTATGCCTTTACAAACTCTATCACCTTAAGAAGTGGGAAGCAGACCCAGAATCCTTAATTACATTCTAGAAGTCAAAACCTTGGGGAGTGTCAGAGAGAGAAGGAGGAGATTGAAGAAGACAATAAGGGCCAGGGATCGAAAATTGAAAATACCACCCATATCCCATTCCCTAAGGCCCTATTGAAAACCAAGAAGAAGAAAACCATAGATAGCAACGAGGGGCTCCTAAATTTATTCAAGAGCATAGAGATAAATATTCTGCTCCTTGACGCTATTAAGCACATCCCAACTTATGCTAAATTCTTGAAAGAATTGTGTACCCAAAAGCATAAGCTGAGTGAACCTACTCTGAGGAAGGTGATTCTCTTTGAGTAGGCAAGTTCTGTTATCCTGCATCACCTCCCTCAAAAGAAGAAAGATCCAGGTGCCCCCTCGATCTCATGCATTATTGGGGAATACACTTTTGATAGGGCACTATTGGACCTAGGTGCATCCATCAACCTAATCCCAACTTCTCTTTATGAGAGGTTTGCGTTAGGTGAACTTAGGCCAACCTCAGTAACGGTACAATTAGCAAACCGTTCGATCACCACCCCGAGAGGCATTATTGAGGATGTAATTGTCAAGGTGAAGGATTTCTATTTTCCCGTAGATTTCCTCATCCTTGACATGGATGTACCTAACGATTTGAGGAATACGCCCATCATTCTGTGGCGTCTGTTCCTAGTTACCGCCAAGGCCAACATAAATTGTGAAAGTGGTAGTATGGAGATAGCCTTTAGGGATAAGAAGTTAACTTTGGTTATTTTTAAGGTAAGAGGATTTGAGGATTGTGGATATATTGAGGAGCTCGAGGATTAGGATCTTTAGTCTTGTATGACAATCAATGCACTCGAGGACTCCACCGGCTTTAGCGAACCCAACCCATAACCCTCCATGGTAGACCTACCACATCCTGAAGAGGCTGTTGATTTTGTTCATTCCCAACCCCTTCCACTGGATCATCCTGATGAATCTTCATCAGCATCCTCCCTACCTTCTATTCTAAACCCACCTCAGCTGGAATTGAGACCATTGCCCAAAAATTTGAAATATGAGTTCTTAGGACCTGAAAACATGCTCCCTGTGATTATTAGTGCTGATTTAATTAAGGAGCAAGAATCAGGGTTAATTAAGGTCCTTAAGAACAATAAGGAGGCAATTGGTTGGACCATCCACGACCTTAGGGGGATCGAGCCATCTTATTGTAATCATCATATTTTTATGGAAGATGGATGCTGCCCTTCTCGCAAGAAGCAAAGAAGACTAAACCCGAATATGCAAGAAGTGGTCAAGAAGGAGATAATCAAGTGGCTCAATGCTAGGATTATTTACCCAATCTCCGATAACCCATGGGTTAGCCCCGTTCAAATTATTCCCAAGAGGGCACAAATAACCGTTACGACTAATGAGAAAGGGGAAACCTTCACCACTCATTCAACTTCTGCTTGGAGAGTTTGTATTGACTATAGAAAGCTGAACACAGCCACTAAAAAGGATCACTTTCCCATGCCATTCATCAATTAAATCCTTAAAAGGTTAGCTAGGCAAAAATACTTTTGCTTCTTGGATGGTTATTCGGGATATAACCAAGTCCCTATCCATCCCGAAGGCTAGGAAAAGACAGCCTTCACATGTCCCTATGGAACCTTTGCATTCCATAGAATGCCTTTCGAGCTTTGCAATGCACCTGCGACTTTTCAAAGGTGCATGCTGGTCATCTTTTCTGACATGGTGGGAGATTATCTTGTGGTGTTCATGGATGATTTCTCAATTTTCAAAGATTCTTTTGAGTCTTGCCTTGCTAACTTGGAATTGATCCTCCAGGGATGTATCAAAACACGGCCGGTCCTTAGCTGGGAAAAGAGCCACTTTATGACTCAAGAAGGCATTGTCCTGGGTCATGTGGTCTCAAGTCGGGGTATTGAGGTTGATAAAGCTAAGGTGGATGCCATCTCTAGACTTCCCCCACCCACATTCGTAAAGCAGATCTACTCTATCCTTGGGCATGTGGGTTTTTACAGAAGATTCATTAAGGACTTCTCGAAGGTTGCTCAGCTCTTGAATAACCTTCTGGCCAAAGATACATCGTTCAAGTTTGATGAATCATGCCTTAAGGCATTTGATTTATTAAAAATAGCAGTCACCTATGCCCCGGTGTTGCAACCACCAGTCTAGATAGCCCTATGCGAGATTATGGCTAACGCATCTGATTATGCCGTCAGGATTGTCTTAGGTCAAAAGATTGAGAAAAAGCCCTCTGTGATTTACTACACTAGCAAGACTCTAGATGAGGCCCAGACGAACTACACCATTACTGAAAAAGGACTTCTAGCTGTAATTTTCAATTTAGAAAAATTTAGGGCTTATCTTTTAGGTTCTCGTGTCATCATCTATACTGACCACTTAGCCTTAAAACATCTCTTGGCCAAAAAGGATGCCAAACCCTGGCTTATTCGCTGGATTCTATTGCTTCAAGAATTCGATCTTGAAATCAGGGATAAAGCTGGGGTACAAAATGTAGTGGCAGATCACCTCTCAAGAATCCTAATTGATTCTCCTCATTCGGATCTCCCAATCTTTGATTCTTTTTTGGATGAAACTATCCTTGCAGTCTCAGGTATCCGAACCCCCTCATTTGGGGACATCGTCAATTATTTGGCCATTGGTCAAATCCCTTAGGATTGGACCAAAGAATGGGATAGACTTGTGTTTGAGGCCAAATATTATTTTTGGGACGATCCTGAGCTGTACCGCATTGGCGCAGACCTGATTATTCGTCGATGCATCTCAGAAATCGAGTTCCATAGTATACTTGAGTTCTGCCACACATCTACGTGTGGTGGACACTTTTTCAAGAAAAAGATTGCAACAAAAATCTTACAATCCGGATTCTATTGGCCATCATTATTTAAGGATGCCCATAAATTCTCAAAGTCATGCACCCGATGCCAGGCACTCAGGAACATGGCTAAGAGAGATATGATGCCCCTAAACCCATTACTTTCGGTCAAAATTTTTGACATTTGGGGCATCGACTTTATGGGACCCTTCCTTCCTTCATTTGGACACTAGTATACTCTAGTCACTGTTGATTACGTGCCCAAATGGATTGAGGCAATTCCCACCAGAGCCAATGACCACAAGGTGGTCATTGATT
Source organism: Thalassia testudinum (assembly GCA_037157565.1). NCBI lineage: Eukaryota > Viridiplantae > Streptophyta > Magnoliopsida > Alismatales > Hydrocharitaceae > Thalassia > Thalassia testudinum. The sequence continues at coordinate 83,419,624 of JAZHRO010000056.1, read as the reverse complement.
TTGTGAAGAAAAATATCTTCAGTCGGTTCGAGGTTCCTCAGGAAATTATCAGTGATGGTGGCACACATTTCACTCATGCCTAGTTTCAAAATTTATTGGGGAAATACGGGGTGAATTATCATATTTTCACACCTTACCACCCTCAGACGAACGGATAGGCCAAGGACTCCAATCAGGAGATCAAAAACATTTTGCAGAAAACTGTTTGGCCTGATAGGAAGGATTGGACCCAAAAGCTAGATGATGCCATTTGGGCCTACCGTATGGCATACAAAACACCTATTGGTATGTCTCTGTTTCGTCTGGTGTTTGGTAAGGCGTGTCACTTACTCGTAGAACCTGAACATCGGGCATTTTGGGCCATCAGGAAATGTAATTTTGACCTAGAGTTGGCCGGGAAAACTAGGAAACTCCAGCTATCTGAGTTGGAGGAGCTTCGAAATGATGCTTATGAAAATGCCAGAATCTATAAGGCAAGGACCAAAGCTCTCCATGACCAGATGATTTCACGTAAGAGCTTTGAGCATAACCAGAAGGTTTGGCTTTCTGATTCTCGATTGAAGCTTTTCCTCAAAAAACTCAGGTCTAAGTGGGACGACCCATTCGTTATGAAGTGGATTTTCCCTAATGGGCCATCAAAATCTCTGACGCGAAGACAGGTAATATCTTCAAGGTCAATGGACAATGTCTTAAACCCTTTATTGGCCATGTGCTCCTTAAACCCATCTCAAACAAGGTTTCTCTTACCTTGCCTTAACCACCACAGGTCGATCATCACCTAGCTGAGGGCACTAAACTCAGCATGTGTAAAGACTGTTCCAAGCTAACCAAAATCCCACAAAACCCGTGTGATCATTTTGGCACCATTGCCAAGGAGCTGAATAGATTTCTCTTGATATTTAGATGATATTCTGTTTACAGCGCCTTTTCATGTCTTTATTTGTACAATGTGGACATTGCATCATTTAGGGATGGGGGGGTGGATATTTAATCCTAAAATCAATTGGTTAACTCCGTAGAATTTCTTTTAGCTTCTTTAAAAAAAAAATTGAAAATTCAAAAAGATAGAAAAAAAGAAGAATTAGGAGAAGAGAACCTAGGCATTTGGAAGTTCTTAACTTTAGGAAGTGATACGATAGGACCAGAACACTTAGACTCAGTAGGTCTTTGGGCTTAATTAGCCCAGGCATTCACTCGAATGTGGACTTAGTCTTGAGTCCTCGCCATGTCAATCTTATTTTAATTCGGTAAATCATTTGGGATGATAAGTATATGACTTATCAACCCATCCTCTAATTTGAGGGGACTTTAAGCTTAAGCTTCTACACACTTTTTGCACTGACTCACTTTTCGACGATTTCTTCAAAAATTGGGTAGCTAATGAACTATCTAAGGTGGTATGGCTAGCAAGTGGTCGGTGGTAACAGCTCATCGGCCAGTTGTCCAGAGCCCAGCCACAAGATCATTTTCGTCGTACTGCCTTTAGGTAAATCTTAGATCAGGGAAGTCACCTACTTAAAAAAAAAAGAAGAAAAATAAAAAAATAGAAAAAAATAGAAAAAGGAGAAAATAAAAAAATAAACAAAACCACACTTCACCACATGAGTATGGTTAGCAAGTTGCCGTGTGTAACAGCCCATTAGCCGGTTGTCCAGAGCCCAGCTCACTAAAATGGACAATAATTCCCAAAACATTTAGGGAAGAAGCGGGGAGGTAGAATAAATCGGGGAGATATACACTAGGTTCGCCCTTATATTGAACCCCTAAATAAAAGAACTAGGGAGAAAGCTACCGTTCGAAAACATAAACCTCTAGGCAAGGTGACCTAGGGTCGTAGAAACCCAAAGTCTGTTTTAATGGTATCCTAGTGAGTCTTTCACTCTTTTCACTAGATGCTTAGCACTTAGAGTCCTTTTCAAGTCTTGGGTGGGTCGGGTAGTCAAAAAACGTTATCCCAGAACTCTCAAACTCCAAAAATACAAAACAATCAGAAAAGAAGAAAAAGCAAAAAGAAAAATGTATCTTCCCTATTCAAATAAGGTGAGGACTTGGGTGGTGTACATTCTAGCAGACACCCAGGTACTATTGAGTCTGCGTAGTTTAGGACCTTAGTTAAAATTTTCTATTCTTCATAAACAACTTAGACCTAAGCGATCGAGTCCTAATTCTATTTTTATACTTAGCATGTAGTTTAATTTTGTTAGGGACTAGCAAAACATAGGCATGGGGGTAAGATATAGACAATTATTGAGGATAAAATGCCTATTCATGCATGGTCCTAGGCTTAGATTTGCATTTCATGTTATACATATTGCATAGCATGCATCATTCTACATTTAGAGTAGTATATAATTTAGGTTAATTTCATCCTTTTTGTGGTCAGGAGAGAAGGATATTTATTTTGAAGCCTCGGATTGATGATTCGATTATACAGATCTGACCAGGACGACAATCGGAGTCCAACTCCTCTGAAATTGCCTTGATCGGAGTCCTATAGCACCATAAGCAATCCAAGGAAGATCAATGGCCGAGGGACTAGGTGACATAATTCGAATCATCAAATGACAAATCTGACTACACGGATGGATTCAGGTTGACGATTGTAGTCCAACGGTGCGAAAATCAACTCAATTCGACCTCTGTAGCATCCCCTGGAAAGGAAAGAAGATGGACAGCCCATATAATGCCACGTGGCACAACCCAGGCCACCCATGTGCACGCATGCACAAGCGCAACGGCGTGTGCAACAGTGCAGCATGCACATGGAGGCAGTAGCAGCAGTGGCACGTATCGCGCGTGCGCTCTCGATAAGGGCACGTATAGCACATGCTAGTGGTGCAGCAGCAGGGGCACGTGAGCAGGATCTTCAGCAACGTTTGCAGTGGATCTTCAGCAACATTTATGACCATCACTAAATGTCCTGTATACGAATTTGATTCTTTCCTCCACTATAAAAGGACCCCTACCCCTCCCATTTTTCCTCATCTCTTCCTTTCTTCCTCTCACCACCTCCAAGGCTCTAGATAGATCTTGTCCCAAGCCTAGGATGCTCCTCTAGAGTAGAAAAGAAAATAGTTTTCCCACCTCTCATCCCTATTCGTGGAGCATCTTGTGGTCGTCCTCTCACCGCCCTTCAGGATGAAGATCCTCGCTGCAATGCCATCCAACCCCATCTTCCATCCTCCAGCTCTGTCCCAATTTGTCCCGCTCCTCACCACCTTCCTCTAGGCGATGTCAGAGTGACTTGTCCTTCGAGCAACCGTTGAGGGGGATTTTCTCATCTCCATCTATCTTTACTGCTTTCTAGCGTAGCTTTTCCATCTTTCTTAGTTGTAGAAAACATTGGATTCAGAAATATATGTGATTCTCTCTCTCTATTATATTTTTTGCAAGTAGATAAAGTTGTCATCGACCTAATCTCTTGCTTGTTAAAAATATCTAAAAAAACTAGAAAAGATAAAAATGACAAAAAAAGAAATAAAAGAGAAACGCGGATTTCATAAAACCAAACGTTCTCCTCCCCGTGTTCAACCAGAGACTCACTTTTCGAGTTTTGGTTATAAATTTTATCTGATTGATGTGTTTTGCAAGCTACGACAAGGGGTCCTTCGAACCCTGATTTCTAATTAGCGAAGCGTGCCCCCATCGCTCTACTTAACACCTTAGGGTTAGCATTATTAGAAAAGGTATTAGTTGTTTTCCCGCTATCAGCAAAACTCGCATGTTCCCATTATTCCAAAACCCATAAAAATCATATATATAATAAACCAAAAAGAAAGTTGAGTTCCTTTTAAGCAAGAGATTTGATTTAGCAAACAAATTGGCCTCCTTGAACGACCCTAGATACTCCACTATATAGGTTATAAATTTTAAAAGTGAAAGTGGATTTACACATTGCAACGACACTAAAATCTCCATTTATAAAACCACGTATTTACCCTATCAGGGGATTCTCTCACCTCTTTCTATGTTTTTTGCTTTCGTAGTATAGCTTTTTCATTTTCGTAGTTGTAACAAACATTTATTCATAAATAGGTGATTGTTCTTCTCTCGCTCTTTCTCCCTTTCTCTTTCTCTTATATTTTTGAAAGCAGATTAGTTAGATAAAATTTCATTGACCCAATCGCTTACATGATAAAAATACCAAAAAAAATTATAAAAGATAAAAATGATAAAACTAAATGGAAGCGAAACACATATTTTTCAAAATCAAGCGTTCACCTCTCCATATTCGACCCAGGACTCACTTTTTGAGTTTCGGTTATAAATTTTATCTGATCGATGCGTTTTGCGAGCTACGACGATGGGTCCTCCGAACCTTAATTTTAATTCACGAAACACACCGCAATCATTTTGGCGCCGTTGCCAGGGAAGCAACGCTCTTTGGTTTTTTCTTCTGTGTTTCTCCGACTTACCTAACTTTTATGTCACTTTTTCTCTAATCTTACTATGATTGCAGGTACTCATCCGAGGTGGGCTAGAGCAATTAGATCAGAGAAAAGTGAGGATGAAGGTTTTGTAAGTTTATCTCCAGCACCCCTACCCTAGTTTTCATTCCATAACCTAATAACTCAAACCCAAATCAACTTAGGTGCTTGCATAAACCCTAGGGTAGATTTTGGTTGTTTGATTGTCACTCCACTCACCTCACCCACCCGCATATATAAAAAGATAAAAAAGTAAAAAAACATTCTTCTCTTGTGGGATTTAACTGAAAGCTACACACTTAACACCCACAACTTCTTATCATAAGGCACACAATCACTTTGATTCTACCACTTAACTAGGATCTAACCTGTGGACCCAGTACACTTCAACTCAATACACATGAGTAGAAATCTGAATAGGCTAAACATTCTTGTGTGCCTTAACTAAGTGGTGGAATGAAAGCTTACAGCGGCAACCGGGTCTGTTATAACGTTGTAGTAAAGCCGGTTGTTACCAACGTTTCATATAAAAATTTTTTTACTCGGAAAAATAAAAGAGTTCCCGAGGTCGAACTCAGGGAGCAAGTTGTATTCTAGAGATATACAAGTTCTATTACAAAAATAAAGAGAGAGAGAGAGAGAGAGATGAAAATTTGGCTTCTTCTTCTTCTCTTCTTTCTTCCTCTTTGTCTTATCTCCTCTTTGGCTTTTGTTCTTCCTGTTCTTCTTCTTCTTCTTCTGCTTTCTTCAGATCTTCCCCTCGTGCTCTTCTTCTTCTGTCTTCTGTTCTTCCTTGTTTTCTTTCTTTCTTTTTCTTCAGATCTTCTTCTTCTTTTCTTGCTTCTTGCTTCTCTTCATTTCTTCTTCTTCTTTGGTTTTCTGCCTTGACCTCTCTTCTTCTTCTTTCGCGTTGGCCGTTGCTCTTCCTTCTTCTTCAGCCTGTCTTCTTTCCTGCTCTGGCTGCTGAGCTTCCGTCGTCTGCCCCGGTGCTGAGACGACTTAACGATGCCTATGCTACAGTGCCGCAGCTCCTTCTTCTTCAGCGGGTCTGCTTCTTCTTCTTTGGCCTGCACACTTCAGAGTTTTTTCGTCAAGAGGCAAAAACCTACTCTACCCCCCTCCCCCGCGTATCTCTCTCTCTGAAATCACTCTTCGGAAGCTCTCCCAGAGCGCTACCGGGTAATCGGGTTCGGGTCAGGCCCGGGTCCAGGCCCACCGGCGTGCGTGGTGGGCGAGGAGTGCAGGTCAGTCTAATCGGGTCGGGCCAGGTCCGCGGAGCGTGGTCACGGACGAGGCCGGGTCGGGTCAGGTCGGGTGAGAGGGACCTCACCCCGTGGTCAGGAGGCAGACAGCATAAGGCACTTTTCGCCTTTATGCGTCCGCGCGCCTCCGAGAGGTTCCGAGGTGGGACTAAATGTCCCACCCCAATTGAGCGCGCGTCGCGTATGGAGCTGTGGGCGATCGTGGCTTCCCGCGCGGCCTTCGCCCCGTCTGTGAACCAGGGACGTTTCGCGGAGAGTCCCTGCGCAACCTGGGAGTCAACCCTGGGCGAAGGCGTGCCTGCACCTGCAGGTGAAGCAGCTCTGCCTGCGCAGTAATGGCGACGGCGGGCGAGTCACCTGGTCACAGAAGAACGGCCTCTCGGCCAAATCAGACAGGCGGGAAACCTTCGCCGTGGCACGGCGAAGGTGGTCAGGGGGTCTGCAGGGGGCGAGGTGGAGCTAACAGGTCGTCCTAGGTCAAACTGTGAGCGAGGAAGTGGGTGTGTTCGGTGGATCTGCAGAGGGTGTTTGGTGGGAAGTGGAGGGGCGGAAGAGGATCAGGGTGAGGAGGCGGAGGTTCTGCGGTGGTCGGCGAGCCGTGTGGGTCGCTGAGGTGATGGGAGCGGCTCGCCGGAGGGTGGTCGGAGGCGGAGAGGATGAGGGTGAGCAGGAGCGGTCGAGGGTTTAATTGACTAAATTGAAAGCGGGGAAAGAAAGAGGAGAAGAAGGGGAGTAGGTCTAACTTACTTGCAGGGACGAAGGGGGAGGAACAGGGCGACAGTCGTATCGACTGTCGCCGGAGAAGACGATGCTCAGGGAGAGGGGCGGCGGCGAGCAGAGGGCTGGAGAGGCGCCAGCTGGGTGCGGCGTTGCGCGGGAAGAACAGGGGAGGAAGTTTCTGCTGCTGGTATTGCGGCAGAGCGAGGAGGTGGAGGGGGAGGAAGCCGCCGGAGCTGGTGAGCGTCTGCCGGAGGAAGAAGAGAAGAAAGCTGGGGGTTTTCTCCGTCAGATCCAGGCTGCCCTCGTCGGTGGAGCGGCGGGGGGTATTTATAGGGATGAAGCAGGGAGGAAGGCGGAGGGAGACGACGTGTCTCCCTCGCCGGAGAATGGTCGGAACATGAACCCATACCGTCCGTGCGTTCGCACGGCCGGTATGGTGGCCTACAATGACCAGGGGGGTGCTCCTGCGACGGCTGACGACGCAGGGCACCCCCGGTTTACTTGCCAGGTCCCTCACCTCACCCTGCGCGGCGCCATGCTCCGCGCAAGGTCGCCGGAGCATGGTGCTGGCAGGGTTTTGCAGGAGGGACTTGATTGCAAAGAACGAAGGAGAGTTAGGGGCCAAAATGCGAGGGTTCAAAAGTTGAGGGCCAAAGAGTAAATATATGAGGACCAAAGTGTGAAGTCGGTCAAGGAGGTTTCTTCTTAGGCTCAAGTTTTTATACATGACTAATTAGGACCTAAGGAATCTGATGGTGAATTTTATTTTCATATTAAACCTTGTTTGACCAGTCAATTTGCGCAAAAACCCAAATTAAGTTATTAATTGGGCATGGTTCTCAATGTAGGTCAAAATGGGTTCTAAAGGCCAAATTGAAGGTTCTAAACCCTAGAGATTATTTTTCTATGAATTTTAGAGGGTTTATTCTATTTTTACTTTGCCTCGAACCTTGTGAATTGAAGTGGGTTGTTTTAGGGTTACAGATTATCATTTGGTTCCTTGGAAGTGCTGTAGCCCTTGCTAGATCATCTCATCCCACTTTTATTCTTATTAAGCTGTTTTGACCTGTGTTTGGTCCCTGAATTACCCTGTATGCAGTTTATACTGGTAAAATTGCACTTTTACCCCTTATGACTGGTTTTCTTCTCAAACTCAGAATTCTCTGAGTTAAGCTTTTCCTTGAGATATGTAGGAGCTTTTATCCTTTGTATTGGGTCAAAATGAGCTAGTTATGGCTCATGATGAGGTTCTCATCATACCCCCATGCCTAGCTTTTGCTAGTCCCTTAGCAAAAACTTAAGGTTTCAACCCTTGTTCTAGACCATGAAGTTTTCAATAGTTTTAGATAAGTGCCTTCATAGATTAGGTTAGAATGCTGATCATAGGCCTAAAAGGTACTCCAGTACCAGTCAAGATCCAAATCTGTCTAGCCTTAGCCTCAGTCTTTTAGCAAAGGTTTTTAAGGCCCACAAGAACTAACCTAAGGTTTATTGGACTTCGTGGTTAAAGCACCCGTGCTTGAAATGATTTTAGCCCTGGCTCAGTTCGCAGTGCGTTTTGTAAGAGAGAGATAGAAAGTTTTTTTTGTTTGGAGAGTTTTCTCTCTCTTTTTCTTTTTAGTTCTAGCCTAGGATTGGCTTTTCAACACGGTCTGTATCAGATTCCTTGCTCCCATCATCTATCCTCAAGGGTTCCTGGCGATCGATGCTTCGAGATAGCACCGCCCATGGCAACCCCCGGAACCCTGGCTATTGAGATTTCGAGATAATCCCATCCATGGTATTCCGTGGCCGAATCCAGACCCTGGCAATTGACATTTCGAGATAATGCCATCCATGGAATCTGAACCAGCAGAGTGCTTACATGCCCCCCGTAGGATATGTAAATATCCTAAGAGACAATCACCGAGGAGATGATATTTTGTTACGCATCTTCGAGGGGATTTCCCGCCTCTCCGCGCTGGGAACTCGTCCAAATCAACTTGTGTTGATCGGCCGCTCCTATTCTAGATGTTCTTTTCAGATTTTTGCGACGCTTCTGCGTGATTCTGATTTTTACGCTTACTGAACCAGGCTGTGTGTGAGATTAGGGTGCTTAGGTTACTGAGTCCCGTAAACCAAAAATTAGTTAACGAGGCCGAATACTCCCTAAGCCTTAGACCTAATACTTCAGCTTTTCATTTTCCTCAACCTCTTGAGGAGTGTCCAGATCTTAATGGGTACTAAGAGTCTATTCAAGAATGCCTAAGGTTTGCATTCTTACTAATCTCATTGTGCACTTTTCAGTTATTTTCTCGAATGGGGTCTAGGACTTAGGTTAATTCCTTAGTTCCTTACTAATGACTATCACTTTTTCTCATAATTTTGTGCTCCTTTTTCATTTTGTTTCTTTTCTCCTTCACAAAATTTTCCTTCTCCTCTTTTCCTCTTATTCTTTTTCGAAAAATTTTTTAATTTTTATGGTATTTTTGGCATATGTGAATTTTTTGTTTGAAACCTTTTCTTACAAGTTTTTGCACTTTCCTACCCCCCCATGCCTAAGATTTGCAATGTCCTCATTGTAACCTAGGGGGTCTTAGTTCATTCCTTAAGACAGAAATTTGGGTGAGTGGATGGGTCGGGTTGAATTTTTGCGGACGATTTCAAATCTCAGATGCGAACATCTGAGTTGGGGTCGGCTGTCTATAAGGGTGAACTTCGAGTGCTGAAAGGTGTCAGAACAAGTTTCAGGTTTTCAAAGAGAATGACGGGCTGCCTCCCGTTAAGCGCTGAGTTTTACGCCATCGGCTGGGCGCAATAAGCTCAAGGGGAACGGAGGATATAAGATGCCTCAGCCAAATCAGTAGAAGTTACATCAATGAACGGCTTGAGTCTTTGACCATTCACGATGAAAGGTTCAGAATCGTGGCTGAGTGGACTGATTTCGATTGCTCCATTTCCAAAAACCTGTCGGACCAAATATGGTCCGACCCACTTAGATCTCAGTTTTCCTGGGAAGAGTTTGAGTCGGGCATCAAAGAGTAGGACCTTTTGACCAGGATGAAAGATCTTTCTCGAGATGTGTTTGTCGTGGAAGGCTTTAACCCGCTCCTTGTAGATTTGCGAGTTCTCGTACGCGTCTATGCGCAATTCATCGATCTCGCTGATTTGGAGTTTTATGTGGGTCCCAGCCTTAGAAAGATCCAGATTACAGTTCCGTACTGCCCAATAGGCTTTATGCTCCAGTTCGACGGGAAGGTGGCATGCCTTTCCGTACACCAATCTAAAGGGAGACATGCCCAATTGGGTCTTGTGGGCGGTCCTATAGGCCCACAATGCTTCCGGAAGTCGGGACGACCAGTCCTTCCTGTCAGGTCGAACAGTGACCTGCAGGATTTTCTTGATCTCCCGATTCGACAGCTCAGCTAGACCATTAGTTTGGGGGTGGTAAGGAGTAGAGATTCGGTGAGACACCCCGTATTTGGTCATCAGTGACCTAAACTGAGCGTTTGTGAAATGGGTCCCCCCATCAGAGATTATTGCACGAGGAATCCCGAACCTTGAGAAAATGTGTTGATGAATGAATTTGAGAACGATTTTGTGATCACAGGTTCGGGTCGGTATGGCTTCGATCCATTTGGACACGTAGTCCACAGCCAACAGAATGTATTCGAAACCATCCGAAATAGGAAAGGGGCCCATAAAATCAATCCCCCAAACATCAAAGATTTCGCATACTAGAATCGGTTGCATAGGCATCATGTCACGACGGCTCATGTTGCCCAAAGTCTGGCAACGACTGCATGCCTTGCAATGACTGTATGCGTCTTTGAACAGTGTGGGCCAGTAAAAGCCGCACTGGAGGACTTTTGATGCGGTTTTATGCCCGGCAAAATGGCCACCGCATGCCTGGTCATGGCAGAAAGAGAGGATATTGTTGACTTCCCCTTCCGGGACACATCTCCGGATGATCTGATCGGCACCTATGCGGAAGAGGTACGGGTCTTCCCAAATGTAATACTTGGCATTGGAGCGTAATTTGTCTTTCTTGGCCTTCGGCCAATCGGACGGGGTCTGATGAGATGCCAAGTAATTTACAATATTAGCAAACCATGGAAGGCTAGTACCAATAGTCAGCAGGTGCTCATCGGGAAAATGCTCAGTGATGGGTCCGGAAGGGTCTATCATTTCAGAAGGAAGACGGGACAAGTGATCAGCTACCACGTTTTGTTTTCCCGCTTTATCGCGAATCTCGAGGTCAAATTCTTGCAACAGCAAGATCCATCGGATCAATCGAGGTTTCGCGTCCTTCTTTGCAAGGAGATGCCTCACAGCCGTGTGATCCGAGTATATGATGACATGGGAACCCAGAAGGTATGATCTGAACTTCTCTAGGGCAAATACTACAGCTAGCAGCTCTTTCTCAGTAACTGTATAGTTACGCTGAGCCTCATCGAGTGTTTTGCTGGCGTAGTAAATGACCACAGGTTTCTTGTCATTTTTCTGCCCCAAAACCGCTCCTACAGCGAAGTCGGATGCATCACACATGATCTCAAAGGGTTGAGACCAATCAGGGGACTGTAGGATCGGGGCTTGGGTGACTCGGTCACGTAGGATTTCAAATGCTTGAGTGCATTCCTTGGAGATTTCGAAGGGAACATCCTTGGAGAGAAGAGTGGTCAGGGGGCGTGCGATTTTTGAAAAATCAGGGATAAATCGTCGATAAAAACCGACGTGCCCTAAAAAGGATCGGATGTCCCTGATCGAGCTAGGCATAGGAAGGTGAGAAATCAGATTAACCTTAGCTCGATCCACTTGGATACCTTTCTCCGAAATTGAGAGTCCCAGGACAATTCCCTCAGGCACCATGAAATGGCTCTTTTCCCAGGAAAGAACCAAATTCACGTCGATGCACCGCCTGAGTATCTGGACCAAGTGTTGGAGGCAATCGTCGAATGATGCTCCGAAAACTGAAAAGTCATCCATGAAGACTTCCAGATAATCACCTACCATATCTGAGAATATGGCAAGCATGCATCGCTGAAAAGTAGCGGGTGCATTGCAAAGACCGAAAGGCATCCTTCGGAAAGCGTACGTTCCGAAGGGGCAGGTGAACGTGGTCTTTTCTTGGTCCTCAGGATGGATTGCCACCTGGTTATAACCGGAGTACCCGTCAAGAAAGCAGAAGAACCTATTTCCCGCTAGTTTTTCGAGGATTTGATCAATGAAGGGTAGTGGGAAATGATCCTTCTTCGTGGAGGAATTGAGTCGACGGTAATCTATACAGACTCTCCACGAGTTGGCTAATCGGGTAGGAATGATTTCTCCGGTCTCAGTCGTTATAGTGGTGAGTCCTGCCTTCTTAGGCACGACCTGAATTGGGCTCACCCAACGACTATCGGAGATCGGGTAGATGATCCCGGCATCTAACCACTTGATGATCTCCTTTTTCACGACCTCCTGTAGATTGGGGTTTAAGCGTCTCTGCATTTCACGAGAAGGTCGTGTGCCCTCTTCTGAATAGATATGATGAGTACAATAAGAGGGACTTATTCCAGTCAAATCATCGAGGGTCCATCCGATGGCTCTGCGATGTTGCTGGAGGACAACAATCAGACGGGATTCCTGTTCAGGACTGAGGTTGGAATTGATGATCACAGGAAGGGTCTGATTAGAACCCAAAAAGATGTATTTCAAATGAGCAGGAAGGGGTTTTAGTTCAAGGATGGGGTTTTCAGCAGCAGCGGGTGGTTCAGTATAGATGTGAGGTTCAAGGGTGGGAGTTACTGGGTTTTTCACATCTGGATTTGACTCCTCTGTTTGCGGGTCAAGATCCTTCTGTGGTTGATGAGGCATACTCAAGTCATTTTGGAGGTGTGATTCATCAACCAAAGTCTTGATGTCACAAATTTGCTCGATGACGCCGCAATTAATTCCTTGTTGGGCCTTAAATATATCAATTTTCAGTGTTTGATCTCCAAACTTAAGCTCTATTTGGCCCTCCTCACAGCTGATGTTGGCTCTAGCAGTAGCCAAGAAAGGTCTCCCTAGAATGATTGGTGTATCCCTAGGGTTCTCAGGTGCATCCATGTCTAAGACTATAAAGTCCACTGGAAAATAGAAATCCCGCACTCTCACGATAACATCCTCGAGAATCCCTTTTGGTGACTTTATAGATCGATCTGCTAATTGTAATGTCACCTCGGTTGGTTTCAGCTCAGATTCTTCCAGATGGTCAAGTAAGGATGTGGGTATCAGATTTATAGATGCACCTAAGTCTAACAATGCTCTATCAAATTGGGTACCACCTATCTTATAGGAGATCAGGGGAGTTCCAGGATCTTTTGCCTTGGGTGGGAGTCTACTAAGGATTACAGAGCTGGCTTGCTCTGACAGAACAATTGGGCTCCCTCCCTTGGTTCGCGGCTTACGCTGGGGTGTACATATATTCTTTAGAAATCGTGCGTAAGCTGGTACGTGGCGGATTGCATCCATCAAGGGGATGTTTATGTGGACCTGCTCAAAGAGCTTGACCAGGTCCTCCTCAGGGGCCACGGGTTTGGTGGTCTTCTTTCCCTTGGTCAGGGCCTCGGGAAACGGGATCTTGGTTGGTTCCTCTAGGATAGGTCCAGGTTGTGGGTCTGGAATAATGGTACCTTGGATAACTATCCTAGGGTCATGATTATCAGGCTGGGAGTGGTTTGGATAATGCGGGTCCTGAGTTGTCTTACCACTACGTGTTGTTACAGAATTTAATCCGGCCTGATTTTGGTTTGGGTTTGGTAGGAGGCCCGGTTGCCGCTGAAATCCCGCACGCGAAGTTGAGGCATCCATCTCGTCTGGAGATGGAGCAGTGGGGGCCTGATAAATCCATTGAGCGTGGCCTAAATTTGGATTCATAACGCGCTTCTGGGTTGGCACGTTATTTGGGTTAGGAAGGGGTTGGGAAGGGAGTGTGCCTAGCTGGCGAGAATTTGCTAACTGGGCCAGTTGAGTTTTAACTTCAGTAAGCTCGTCCTTGTGCTGTTTTTGAATGGCCGCATTCGATTTTTGAATGTCAGCCAGAGTCTGAAGGATTAAGGACATTTGATCTTGATTTGGCCCTGATGGATAAGTAGGGTTGGGCCGAGGCTGAGGCGGCTGGTAGTGATGAGAGGGCTGTGGGCGGGACTGAAAAGGTGGTCTTTGGGTTTGGGAATTTCCCGCCCACTGAAAATTGGGATGGTTTCGCCATCCAGGGTTGTAAGTGTTGGAGAATGGGTCGTTCTGGATGGCGTTGAGATCCTCGCAGGTCTGAGGAACCTCCTGAGAATCAGGGAAAGGGGGAATGGAGTTCCCCCGGCTGGTGAAGAAAGGATCGGATGATCTTCCAGTCCAAGAATCAGACGGGGATGGATATGGATCCATCCCAGGGGAGGATCGGTGGAGGATATTTTGCACAGTTTCCTGTGTGGAAGGAGGTTGTGCAAAGGAGTTACGCGCAGAGGTGGCTCGCTGCAAGTGCTGAGTCAGCTCATCCACCTTCTTCTCAATAATTGAGACCTTGTCCAATCGACTGGCCATTAACTCCAGGTCGACTGATGCGGACAGGTCCTGCGTCTCATGTGCTCCCTTAAGATTCGTCGCTGCGCGGGTATTCGTCCTGTCGAATAATCCCATGGAGTCATTGTTGATGGAGTTCTCGCACATGTTTTCGAGAATCTCCCATACGGTGTCTTCATGTTGACCCATGATGTTTCCTCCGCAGGTTGCATTGACGAAAAGGCGGATGTCCTCACGGAGTCCCTGGTAAAAAGATTGGACTTGTTCCCATTTAGGAACTCCGTGATGGGGGCACTTCCTCATGAGATCCTGAAAACGATCCCATGCCTCATGGAGAGGTTCTCCTGATTGTTGAGTGAAGTGTGTAATCTGATGGCGCAAGGCGTTGGTCCGACCAACGGGAAAGAACTTTTTCAAAAACTCGGATTGAAGTTCTTCCCAAGTGTTGATCGGCCGGGTCTGAGTTTGATACCAATGGGCGGCCTTGTCCATAAGAGAAAAGGAGAACATCTTCATGAGAAGAATATCCCGATTTTGCGCATCTGATCCAAAAGTGTGGGCCAGATGCTTTAGCTGTTTGATGTGCTGGAAGGGATCTTCAGAATTAAGCCCATGGAATTTAGGTATAGCGTGAATCATGTTGGGCTTTAGTTCGGAATCAGGTCCTCCAATCGGGATTCTAACTCGAGGCTCAATGGCCACCGCAGCAGGATTGTAGTGGTCCCGCATCATAGGACGCTGTGGTGGGTGCACGAAGTTTTGGAAGAGGTCATTGAGTCGCTGGAGCTGGTGTTCCAGATTATTTTCTTCCTCAACTGGCTGAGCCATGATGGGGGAAGAAGAAGAACTTGGTTCTGAATCAGAAGAGAGAATAATGTGAGGGTGTTGCTGCACAAATACGGGCGTCGAGGCTTGGCCTTGACGAGAGCGAATTTCTAATGGAGGTCTTAAGGGTGGTCTTAGAGACCTCCTTCCGTACATGCACAGTTGGGAGAGGTAAGTTTAGAGGGTGCTGGACCCAATCAAGACACCCAAAAAATGTGTTGGGTGACTATAGAGGTGCGGGGTAGATGGACCCCTTGATCAGAAAGATCGTCCACCTGAGAATTACCTGGGCAGCCAGAGAGGGAGAGTCCCGCGAAGACCCCTACACGGTAGAGCGTCCCCACGGGTTACAGGGTTTCCCCCACCCGACCTCTCTTGTCACTGCGGTTCCAGGTAGACCAGAATGGGGATCTTGACCTCTTAAGTCTACCAATTTTAAGATCAGGGTGCTTAAGGTTTCACTTGAACTTTAGTCTTTTTAAGTGCAAAGAGTGACCTAATTTAAGGTTGGTTAACCCAAGGGGTCAACTTTACCTATTGTTTTCTTTAAGAGCTTTTAGGTCCTGTCTTTTAGGGTTCAAGTGTTTAGAGAGAGACAATTGTTTAGGATTTTTCTTGTTAATTATTTTCAATCAATGGCTTGGGCACACCTCTTTTGGATTTCCTCAATTCTTGATTAAGGGGTGTGTCTCTACTGAAATCCTAATGTTTGACCTTATGTTGGCTCTACTTGGTCCATTTAATTCTTTGTTGGGCAATTAGGGCTCAAGCAAGAATGTGTTAGCCCTTAAATACCCTTAATAGTGTGCAGGAGTGATGAGTTGAAAACATGCAACTTTTTATGGTTACTAAGTATGGAAGACAGGTTAGCCCTATATTGCTTGTTCTTTTCTTTTCTTTTAGGGGTTAATAGTGAGAGGAAAAATTTACCTGTCTTCGGAGTGGTTGTGTGGTTGCTTGTCTTCTTGAGTTCCTGTAGCTGCACAAAAGAGAGGAGATTATCAGAACTTAAAAGAAACAGGAATGTTTACCTCTAGAATAGCCGTTGCTCCCCGGCAACGGCGCCAAAATGAAAGCTTACAGCGGCAACCGGGTCTGTTATAACGTTGTAGTAAAGCCGGTTGTTACCAACGTTTCATATAAAATTTTTTTTACTCGGAAAAATAAAAGAGTTCCCGAGGTCGAACTCAGGGAGCAAGTTGTATTCTAGAGATATACAAGTTCTATTACAAAAATAAAGAGAGAGAGAGAGAGAGAGATGAAAATTTGGCTTCTTCTTCTTCTCTTCTTTCTTCCTCTTTGTCTTATCTCCTCTTTGGCTTTTGTTCTTCCTGTTCTTCTTCTTCTTCTTCTGCTTTCTTCAGATCTTCCCCTCGTGCTCTTCTTCTTCTGTCTTCTGTTCTTCCTTGTTTTCTTTCTTTCTTTTTCTTCAGATCATCTTCTTCTTTTCTTGCTTCTTGCTTCTCTTCATTTCTTCTTCTTCTTTGGTTTTCTGCCTTGACCTCTCTTCTTCTTCTTTCGCGTTGGCCGTTGCTCTTCCTTCTTCTTCAGCCTGTCTTCTTTCCTGCTCTGGCTGCTGAGCTTCCGTCGTCTGCCCTGGTGCTGAGACGACTTAACGATGCCTATGCTACAGTGCCGCAGCTCCTTCTTCTTCAGCGGGTCTGCTTCTTCTTCTTTGGCCTGCACACTTCAGAGTTTTTTCGTCAAGAGGCAAAAACCTACTCTACCCCCCTCCCCCGCGTATCTCTCTCTCTGAAATCACTCTTCGGAAGCTCTCCCAGAGCGCTACCGGGTAATCGGGTTCGGGTCAGGCCCGGGTCCAGGCCCACCGGCGTGCGTGGTGGGCGAGGAGTGCAGGTCAGTCTAATCGGGTCGGGCCAGGTCCGCGGAGCGTGGTCACGGACGAGGCCGGGTCGGGTCGGGTCGGGTGAGAGGGACCTCACCCCGTGGTCAGGAGGCAGACAGCATAAGGCACTTTTTGCCTTTATGCGTCCGCGCGCCTCCGAGAGGTTCCGAGGTGGGACTAAATGTCCCACCCCAATTGAGCGCGCGTCGCGTATGGAGCTGTGGGCGATCGTGGCTTCCCGCGCGGCCTTCGCCCCGTCTGTGAACCAGGGACGTTTCGCGGAGAGTCCTTGCGCAACCTGGGAGTCAACCCTGGGCGAAGGCGTGCCTGCACCTGCAGGTGAAGCAGCTCTGCCTGCGCAGTAATGGCGACGGCGGGCGAGTCACCTGGTCACAGAAGAACGGCCTCTCGGCCAAATCAGACAGGCGGGAAACCTTCGCCGTGGCACGGCGAAGGTGGTCAGGGGGTCTGCAGGGGGCGAGGTGGAGCTAACAGGTCGTCCTAGGTCAAACTGTGAGCGAGGAAGTGGGTGTGTTCGGTGGATCTGCAGAGGGTGTTTGGTGGGAAGTGGAGGGGCGGAAGAGGATCAGGGTGAGGAGGCGGAGGTTCTGCGGTGGTCGGCGAGCCGTGTGGGTCGCTGAGGTGATGGGAGCGGCTCGCCGGAGGGTGGTCGGAGGCGGAGAGGATGAGGGTGAACAGGAGCGGTCGAGGGTTTAATTGACTAAATTGAAAGCGGGGAAAGAAAGAGGAGAAGAAGGGGAGTAGGTCTAACTTACTTGCAGGGACGAAGGGGGAGGAACAGGGCGACAGTCGTATCGACTGTCGCCGGAGAAGACGATGCTCAGGGAGAGGGGCGGCGGCGAGCAGAGGGCTGGAGAGGCGCCAGCTGGGTGCGGCGTGGCGCGGGAAGAACAGGGGAGGAAGTTTCTGCTGCTGGTATTGCGGCAGAGCGAGGAGGTGGAGGGGGAGGAAGCCGCCGGAGCTGGTGAGCGTCTGCCGGAGGAAGAAGAGAAGAAAGCTGGGGGTTTTCTCCGTCAGATCCAGGCTGCCCTCGTCGGTGGAGCGGCGGGGGGTATTTATAGGGATGAAGCAGGGAGGAAGGCGGAGGGAGACGACGTGTCTCCCTCGCCGGAGAATGGTCGGAACATGAACCCATACCGTCCGTGCGTTCGCACGGCCGGTATGGTGGCCTACAATGACCAGGGGGGTGCTCCTGCGACGGCTGACGACGCAGGGCACCCCCGGTTTACTTGCCAGGTCCCTCACCTCACCCTGCGCGGCGCCATGCTCCGCGCAAGGTCGCCGGAGCATGGTGCTGGCAGGGTTTTGCAGGAGGGACCTGATTGCAAAGAACGAAGGAGAGTTAGGGGCCAAAATGCGAGGGTTCAAAAGTTGAGGGCCAAAGAGTAAATATATGAGGACCAAAGTGTGAAGTCGGTCAAGGAGGTTTCTTCTTAGGCTCAAGTTTTTATACATGACTAATTAGGACCTAAGGAATCTGATGGTGAATTTTATTTTCATATTAAACCTTGTTTGACCGGTCAATTTGCGCAAAAACCCAAATTAAGTTATTAATTGGGCATGGTTCTCAATGTAGGTCAAAATGGGTTCTAAAGGCCAAATTGAAGGTTCTAAACCCTAGAGATTATTTTTCTATGAATTTTAGAGGGTTTATTCTATTTTTACTTTGCCTCGAACCTTGTGAATTGAAGTGGGTTGTTTTAGGGTTACAGATTATCATTTGGTTCCTTGGAAGTGCTGTAGCCCTTGCTAGATCATCTCATCCCACTTTTATTCTTATTAAGCTGTTTTGACCTGTGTTTGGTCCCTGAATTACCCTGTATGCAGTTTATACTGGTAAAATTGCACTTTTACCCCTTATGACTGGTTTTCTTCTCAAACTCAGAATTCTCTGAGTTAAGCTTTTCCTTGAGATATGTAGGAGCTTTTATCCTTTGTATTGGGTCAAAATGAGCTAGTTATGGCTCATGATGAGGTTCTCATCATGGAACAAGCCAATTGATTGAGCTGTTTGGGTTACACCACCCAATTTAAAACTAATTCATCAAGTAGCTTGCCTCTTAGGGTTGATTTTTAGGGTTGAACCAGGCATTCCACTTTTTTTCTGATTTCTAAAGTAATATATCATCACCAGTGCATTCAAAACTTGGAGTGTTCTACTGAACCTTGATTGAATATACCTAAAGATCAAACCCTAAAAGCTAATAAACAAGGTTGGACCCTAAAAGACACATCATTAAATAACCTTATTTGCAAACCTTGATTGTGCACACACACACATTTGAATTGATCATTAAGGCACAACCCATCAGAAGGGCCCATCAAATTCCAAGGGCACAATCATCCCAAGCCTAGTTAAAACTGAGTAGATGTTGGCCTTAAGGATTGATTTGGACTTTAGGGCTCAGACTGAGATTTTCTTCAATTAATCTAATTTTACTAGTCCATCTGATGTCTACCTAGGGGAGTAGTGTTAAATGACCACGGTTGGGGGGTACAATAGGAACCGAAGGTGCAAACTAAAGGAAGAACCTTCTCCGCAGCCTCTCCTTCTAACTGGTTAGATTGATCGGATAAAAGTAGACCAAATCGGTTATAATCTCAAGTCCGGTCCTAGGAGTCCATAGGTCTTTAGTTTAAACCACCTAAGGACAGGGTTGATTGTTTGTATTGCAGGGCTCCTTTCTTTCTTCTTATTTCCCCTCTTATTATTCTACCATGTATCATTCCACGTCCTACTCTCATTTCACATCTTATCCTCCTACCACCACTTATCCCCAAGATGATTACTATCCCAACTTGACTTATAATTACCCATCCACTAGATGGGATAACTTTGATTGGGGATTTGAATCCAGACCTCAGTGTCCAGGGCCTAACCCTGGACAACAAGAATATGATTACTATCCTTCCTAGAGCTATAATGATTATAAAGCTCCACCCTTTGATGATTAACCTAATCCGATCTACAAACAAGAAGGATATGTTGACTATAACACCTACCCTCCCCAGTATTCCACTGAATATAGGTCATGATGAGAGTCTCATCATGAGCCCTAACTAGCTCATTTTGACCTAAGAAAGAGAATAAGAGATCCTACATAACCTAGAGAAGGACCTAATTCAAGGAATAAGTGTTCTGAGAAGAAAACATGAAATAAAGGTTAAAACTGTAGTTTTACCATTGCAATACATAAATGGGATTTCTCAGAGGCAAAACATAGGTCAAAAGGTCTGAATAAGATGAAAAGTTGGTTGGTTCAATCAGAAATGTGTTCATGTGCAATCCCGGAATTAAATGACATTCTATAACCCTAAAACTAACCTGCTTAATTCAACAAGGTTTTAGTCAGAATAAAAGTCAACTAATCCCTCTAAAATTCATGGAAAAATATCCCCTAGGGTTTAGAACCTTCAATTTGGCCTTTGGAACCTATTTCGACCTAGATTGGGGTCCTAGATCAATAATTGACCTAATTTGGGTTTTTGTGCAAAATTTCTAGTCAAACATCGTCAAACCTAAAATCCAACTTCACCATTGGATTCCCTAGGTCCAAATTAGGTTTGTACCAAAATTTGGACCTAAGGGGAGGTCATCTTGACCTACTTTGCAAAATACTACGCCCAATTACATTTTGGCTCCTATCTTCAGAAAATCATTGCACAGACCCCCCTAACTTCCTCACCACTCTTATAAACAAGTCCCTCCGCCATTAATGGAGAGAAATCCTACTCTAACGAGGAATGGAGGGGGAGTACTCCTAGATTCCTTAGAGATCTCCTCCAAGATTTGGAAGGGAGATTCTTTGAGGAATTCCCTACTATCTGAGCTCGATCCTAATCTTTGATTTGCACCCAATCACTCGTGCGAACGCACGAGAGATTTGGGTATCCAATAGGATTCCATCTCCGGTGAGGTCTTGTATGCTCAGAGGCTTGTCTTCCAAGCATAGGAGTCCCTGCCAGCGACTATAAAAGGATCCTCAACCCTGGCTACACCTCCTCAGCTAGACTTGGCCAGAGATCCACCTTAATTTCTTCTTTTTCTCCTCCGACCAAGTAGTCCAACGAGCTCTGTCGAGCCTCCCTCCTATTTCTCGTCGCTCTGCCACCATACCAGTGGCAGAGCTGACCTCACCATCCTCCTCCGCATCGCACAACACCTGCGCAAGCATCTCTAGCCCCGTCATCACCACCGTCTCCCTCCACTGGATGCTGTCAACTCTGGTGACAGCAGGTACTTCCAGTCGCCATCTCTCTCCCTTCGTCCACGTAGTTAGGTTAGAATCACTCATCTCTATCCCCTCTTCAATTCCCCTCAACGTATTTCACAAATTACCCCTCGACAGCCACTGTCCACAGCCATCTTCCCCATCCCTGGCCAACCTCCGGCGAGATGCATCCATCACTCTGCACCTCCACACGTCTCGCCACCAACCTCTTCACCTCTGCCATAGTCCACTGAACATCATCCACCCACTCACAGACCACCTACACCTCCCTGAACGCCCCCTGACCTAACCCATAAACCCGGCCACAGAGCTACCTAGGCACGCATGCCTAGGCCGCCCTGCAGCCTACCACCTACCATCCCACCTTCGCCTTCGCACGGCGAAGCTTCCCATGTATTTTAATCGGGCCACCCAGCCGTATTCTTGTATGGCAGATCTCACTACTTGCCGCCATTAGCGACGGCTCGAGCTAGCTTATTCTCGAGCTCTAGGCCACAAGCATCAGGTTCCAGGCTTCTAGACTGCGCGGGATGAGTGCGAGAGTGAGTCCAGCCTAATAGCAGGTGCCATGATAACTCTAGCTGTAGCAGTTGTGGGAAGTCATCCTCCTGCAGGCGAACGCGCAAAAGCAAGTGGGACACTAGTCCCACCTCTAAAAATCTAGAGCACGACGCGTACGATATATTGAATTTTTGTTTTACTCGCTTCACCTCAAGACACACTTGGGGTGAGTCCCTCACCTATCACGCCTCGTCCGTGACATTCTCCCCCACGGACCTGGCACCCAACCCGACTATCCTACCAATAACTTCTCGCTCACCATAACCACGCCGGTGCGCCTAGACCTGGGCACGCGACCCGACCAGATTACCTGACTCTGGGAGAGCATACTGAAGAGTGATATACAGAGAGACAAAGATGTGGGTGTGGGTAGAAGGGTAGGTTTTTCTCTTCGGTGTTGTGTGTGGAGGGAAAAAGGAAAGAAGCCAAAGTGAAGAGAACTTCAGGGGAAGCTAAGGAAGGACTTAGCCGCAACAAAAGAAGGAAGGAAGAGAAAATTCCAGAGGAGAGCTAAAGCTGACGAAGGAAGAAGCTAAGAAAGAAAGAAGATGACCTGCAAAGGAAGAAGCAGAAGAAAGGCTAAAGCCAAGGGAAGCAAAGCTAAGGAAAGAAGAAGATGACCCTCAGAGAAAAGGAGAAAGACACTGTAGAAGAGAGGCAAGGCAGAAGACAGAGGAAAATAAGAAGAAAGGAAGAAACAAGGAAGAAGAAGCAGACGGCCAAGGTCAGAAGAAGAGAAGAAAAAGAACTAAGGAAAGAGGAAAATCAGAGAAAGGAAGAGAATGAAGAAGAGAGAAGAGAATAAGAGGCCATCATTTAAGACGTCTGATCCTATAATCAGACGTCCAACTCTTTTATTTTTGCCACACTTGACTTTTAAACTCTTGCATTTCTATTCTGCATTAAGTTTTGAGTAATTCTAAGTGTTCGATTACATTCTTGAGATTAGTTAATAAATTCCATTTGCTCCCTATGTTCAACCTCGGATACTTAGGTTTTCGAGTAATAAATTTTTATTTGTTGTCAACGCTTGGTCACCTATACTACGACATAACTGACTGTTAAAACACGATCAAGCGCTGCTAACATTTTGGTGCCATTGCTGGGGAGCAACGCACAATTTATCACTAACTCTGCATTCTTTTTTTGATCATATTGAACACTAACTTGCCCTACTTTGCTTTGTTGTGATCTTGTAAGGTATTTCACAAGAAGATCCCTCCCGCAAGTCAACTACTCCAAGGCTGGTAATCTCTTTTCTTCCTGAAACCATCCCCTAATCCTTGAAAGACAAAAGGAAGCAATTAATGTAGGAATCAATTGCCTTCTTTCTATAGTAATCACCATCTTTAAGGCAAACGTTTCCTGATTTTGCGAAAATTTTTCAAAACATATTGAAGTTGGAGCAATTTTTTTTAGATCTTATCACATAAAATTCCTGTGCCTAATAGAAATCACGCTTAATCTCCCTGGACAACACACTTCTTGCTTTTAAGTCCAAAGAGAACCTTTTTCAAGAAGAAAAAAAGGATTGGAAATAGAACCAAATTAGGGTTTCTACAGTAGGGCCTTGGAGTGCTAGTCACACATGCCTGTATAAAAGGAAATGAACCCTCCCGCATCAATGTGCGACCCAAGCCCTTGATTGAAGAGATCTAAACAAGACAAACCCTAAAAAAAAGAATTAAGCTCTAATAGCACTTGAACCTTAAAATCCTAGACCTAATAAATGGGGAGTCAAATCAGGGTGATCTCTAGGTCCCAAGCCTAGAATCATTCTGCCATCTTTAGGACAGGTCAGGTAAAGTTGACCCTGTGGGTCAACCAACCTCCAAATTAGGTCACAACATCAAAACATCTGAAGTTCAAGTGGAACACTAAGCACCTTGATCTTAAAGTAAAAAAGTGATAGACTTAAGAGGTCAAGGTCCCCATTCTGGTCTACCTAGAATCTCAGTGACAAGAGAGGTCGGGTGGGGGAAACCCTGTAACCCGTGGGGACGCTCTACCGTGTAGGGGTCTTTGCAGGACTCTCCCTCTCTGGCTGCCTAGGTAATTCTCAGGTGGACGATCTTCTGATCTTGGGGTATCATCTGCCCCGAACTTTCATAGTCATCCAAACGTCTTTGGGTGTCTTGATTGGGTCAAAAACAACTCCAGTCCTGCATCTTTTCTCTGTAGAGCACACACATACATTTTCAGTGGGACTCGTTATTCAGATCTAATCGCTTCATAACTTGATTCTACATCTTGATTCAAACTCTGATTCTACATCCTGATTCCACCACCTGATCCATATATGCTGCCAAACCACTTAGGACTACCATTCAAGAGACTTGAATATCGGAGATCCATGAGAGATAGAATGATTGAGAATGCCCTGAAATTCTATGGAAAAGAAGACAAAACCTCAACACCAGTAGAAAACATTTAGGTTGATGTCCCAACAACCACAACCTTCATCATAACTTGTGCCCAAGTACTATTGGCAGAAGCCCAAAAGGATCAACCCGAAACTTGCTCATCACAGGATACATTGAGATAGAAAAATTGCACAATCTTGAATACCTTCAATGCATGATAAATCCTCAACTTTGGAAGCAACACTAAGATGATCTTGAAAAACGGGAAGAGATAATGAGATTATTAAAATAAATTATCGACCAGAAATACTCGTATCTACCACAAATAGGGGATGAACCATCTTGGGAAAACATTGAGGATCAATCTGATCTCGGGCTTGAGGCACAAAATGGTTGTGGATTCCCAACCTAGATGGAGTACAATGTGCCTGATATTGAAGAAGGTTGGGAAGTTCCAATTGCAAGAAAATGCCATGTTGAGCCCACTCTAGACCATGAATCACCAGGCTTAGAATCCCAAAACTCCTGCAATAATGAGAGTAGAACTGAACCTCTCGAGGGTGTAAATTCTGCCCCTTATTCTGATAAGGTGACCCTCAAAGGTTATTCGGACCTAGATTCTAGTGATTCAACCCACATCCTAAGCCCAGAATCTAGAGTTGAAACCTATCAGGAAGATTTCGAGGTCCCATATGAGGAAGATCAATTTTTCAATAAAGAATATGATTTTGGGCCTCTATTTGATGAATATCCCTCGCCAACATCCTCAGAGGAACCAATTGATTTTTCGGAAGTCATGCCAATTTACGATACAGAAACTGAGGAGTTGGACGAGTGGGGTTTCAATTGGGTCTGCCCTACTAGCTTAGAACCTGAGCCTCTACCAGATAAGGACACCTTTTTAAGCTTAGAATTGACATCTAGGTTAGACCCCAGTCAGGCTACTAAATTTACAACATATGATTTATTCTATAGTGGAAGTCATGATCTTGAATCTCATTCAGATCTTCACAAACACTCCGACGATTTCGAATATGACCATAACATCGGAGAAAATATGCTTCCTGATTATAACAAGCCAATCCACGTCCTCAGCTCAGATGACTCATTAGCTAACTCCAATTTTGAAAAAACCACCTCTTCCACACATACAGAATTGATCAAAACCCATTCTCTACCCTGGCCCGCAACCGAACTCAATTTCTATTCTGATTCACCTCTCACTAAGCCGTTTGCAGATGATTCAACTCCACATCCATACCGGGTATCGGGTATCATTTAGACTAGAAGACATGAGCCATCATTCTCTGATTACCCCTGTAGGGTTTCCACACCATGCACTGATTATTTTTCGGAACCCTACTCTGACCAGACTGATTCGACTCAGCCTAAACCTGAGTTTTCACTTCCATATCCATCCGAGCCACATTAGATATGGTGGGTTCCGCATTTTTTGATCTACATCTATCAACCCACTAGACTTATTGGGTTTGGGCTACATCATCAGCCCACTGATCATAACAAGCACTTGGTTGGACAAGCCAGGCTCTTAATCAAGGTGCTTGTTTTACAAAATTCTGCTGATTTGACCACTCCCTCTCCACCCGATTTTCCACTCGGCTGAAGGCGTTGAATTTAGTGCTTAATAGGAAGCAACCCGTCATTCCAAAAATGAGACCCGTTTGATTATCTGTCTGTACTCCACGTCCATTGCACCCTGAGTTCAGCCTTAGACAGTTGATCCTACCTCTGGTACACGTACCAAAGTGTGAAATCATCTACATCAGTCATTTCTGACGCATTCACCCAACCGTCGTATCCTGTTCTAAGTCCCTGACCTCAACATTATCTCACACCTTTCGTTTACAATGAGGACATTGCAAAACTTAGGCATGGGGGGGTGATAAAGTGCATACATACAGAACCAAGAAAAAGCCAGAAGGATTCTCACAAAAAAAATTCACATACGTCAAAAAAATAAAAAAATTGGAAAAATTATGGAAAACAAAAAATGGGGGAGGAAGGAAATTTTGTGAGCCACAAAATTATGAGGAGAAAAAGAGCAAAAATGACAAAAAGGAGCACAAAATGAAAAATAAAAAGAGATAGTCATTAGTAAGAGATTAAGGAATTAATCAAAGTTCTAGAACACGTCAAGAAAAGGGAAAAATGAAAGAAAAGTGCTAAGGAGACACAAAAAGAGATTAGCAGGAACGCTAATCTTAGGCCTTTTGGGCTAGACTCTTAGGCTTAAAAATTCATGTACCAGCTAAGATCTGGATAATCCTCAAGAGGTTGAGGAAAATGCGAAGCTTAAGTATTAGGTCTAAGGCTTAGGAAGTATTCGGCCTCGTTAACTGACCTTCAATCTGCGTAATTCGGTAACCTAAGCACCCTAATCCACACACAATCTGGTTTAGTGCGCATAAATATCAAAATCATGCAAAAGCATTTTAATGTTCTGAAAAAGTCACCTAGACTAGGAGCGGCCGATCAAAATAAGTTGATTTGGATGAGTTCCCAGCATGGAGAGCTGGGAAATTCCCCTCGAAGATGTGTAACAACATATCATCTCCTC
Organism: Thalassia testudinum; assembly: GCA_037157565.1. Taxonomy (NCBI): domain Eukaryota; kingdom Viridiplantae; phylum Streptophyta; class Magnoliopsida; order Alismatales; family Hydrocharitaceae; genus Thalassia; species Thalassia testudinum. Next base: position 83,393,268 of record JAZHRO010000056.1, on the reverse strand, counting down.
GGTGCTTGTCTCTTAGGATATTTAAATATCCTATCGGGGGCATGTAAGCACTCTGCTGGTTCAGATACCATGGGAGGCATTATCACGAAATGTCGATTGCCAGGGTCTGAATTCGACCACGGAACGCCATGGGCAGGATTATCTCAAAATCTCAAAAGCCAGGGTTCTGGGGGTTGCCATGGGCGGTGCTATCTCGAAGCATCGATTGCCAGGGACCCTTGAGGATTGATGATGGGGACAAGGAATCCGATACAGACGGCGTTGAGAAGCCAATCTGAAGCTAGAAATAAAAAAAAATAGAGAGAGAAAGTTCTCCAAACAAATAAATCCTCTGTCTCTCTCTTACAAAAATGCATTGTAATCTGAACCTAGGGTAAAAATGTCTCAAGCACAGGTGCTTTAACCACGGAGTCCAACAAACCCTAGGATAGTTTCTGTGGGCCTTAAAAACCTTTGCGGAAGACTGAGGCTAAAGTGGGTCAGGTCCGGATCTTGGTTGGTACTTGAATACCTCTAGGCCTATTGTCAACATTCTTAATCTAATCACAAAAGAAAAAAGAAAAGCACTTGTCACAACTGATGACACACTCTAAGGGTCTAGAACAAAAGTTATAACCTTGAAGTTTTGCTAAGGGACTAGCAAAAGCTAGGCATGGAGGTATGATGATAGCCTCATCATGATCCCTACCTAGCTCATTTTGACCTAAGAAAGAGAATAAGAGTTCCTACATAACTTGGAGAAGGACCTAATTCAAGGAATAAGTGTTCTGAGAAGAAAACATGAAATAAAGGTTAAAGCTGCAGTTTTACCATTACAGTACATAAACAGGATTTCTCAGAGGAAAAACATAGGTCAAAAGTTCTGAATAAGATAAAAATTTGGTTGGTTCAATTAGAAATGGGTTCATGTGCAATCTAGGAATTAAATAACATTCTATAATCCTAAAATAGACCAGCTTAATTTAACAAGGTTCTCATTAGAATAAAAATCAACTAAATCCTCTAAAATTTATGCAAAAATATCCCCTAGGGTTTAGAATCTTCATTTTAGCCCTTGGAACCTGTTTTAACCCAGATTGGGGTCCTAGCTCATTAATTAACCTAATTTGGGTTTTTATGCAAAATGTCTATACAAACATGGTCAAACCAAAAATCCAAATTCACCATTGGTTTCCTTAGGTCCAAATTAGGTTTATACTAAAATTTGGACCTAAGGGGAGGTCATCTTGACCTACTTTGCAAAATAGTACACCCAATTACATTTTGACCCCATCTATTAAAAACCATTGCACAGACCCCCCTAACTTCCTCTCCACCATTAATGGAGAGAAATCCTACTCCGGCGAGGAATGGAGGGGGAGTACTCCCTGATTCCTCAGAGATCTCCTCCCAGATTTGGAAGGGAGATTCACTGAGGAATTCCCTTCCATCTGAGCTCAATCCTAATCTTTGATTTACACCCAATCTCTCATGCAAATGCACGAGAGATTTAGGTATCCCATAGAATTCCATCTCCAGTGAGGCCTCTTATGCTCGGAGGCTTGTCGTCCAAGCATAGGAATCCTTGCCAGTGACTATAAAAGGATCCTCAACCCTGGCCGCATCTCCTCTGCTTGACTTGGGCAGAGATCCACCTCAATTTCTTCTTTTTCTCCTCCGGTCAAGTAGTCCAGCAAGCTCCAGCGAGCCTCCCTCCTGTTTCTTGTCGCTCTGCCACCATAGCAGTGGCATAGCTGTCCTCACCATCCTCCTCCGCATCGTGAAACACCTGCGCAAGGATCTCTAGCCCTGTTGTCGCTGCCGTCACCCTACACTGGATGCCGTCTCCTCCGACGACAGCAGGTACTGCCAGTCGCCATCTCTCCCCCTTTGTCCACATAGTTAGGTTAGAATCACTCGTCTCTATCCCCTCTTCAATTCCCCTCAACCTATTTCACAAATTACCCCTCGATAGCCACTGTCCACAGGCATCTTCCCCATCCCCAACCAACCTCTGGCGAGACACATCCGTCACTCTGCACCTCCACACGTCTCGCCACTGATGTAAACACAATTACACTACTTAAAAGGTCTATTTTTGCATGTTCTTAAGCATAGGATTGCATTTCATGATATAAATATTGCATTACATGCATCATCTTGCATTTAGAATAGTTTGAATAAAATGGAGGTTAATTGTCTCCTTTTATGTGCTTGGACAGGGCAAATATTTTATTAGGGCCTCGGATCAAAGATCCAACCGTATGGATGTGATCAGGGCGACGATTGGAGTTCAACGACTCCAAGATCGCCCTAATCAGGCATCCGTAGCATCAGATAAGTGACCCGGGAACCCTAGAAGATCAAGGGCCAGGATGGTGTAAATCCGCACTTCAGATGATAAATCCGACCACACAGATGAATTCGGATCGACGATCGCAGCCCAAAGACACAAAAATCAAGTCAATCTGACATCCGTAGCACCATCTACAACTTCCAGAAGATGGGCGGCCAAGATGGCGCCACGTGGTGCCATCTCAGCTACCCAAACGGCTGCTTGCATTTTGAGAAGGCCCCCGCCCGATCGCTCTCCGCCGTCAGATGGAGATCCAACGGCTGTGGTCGCTCGCACCTAAAAGCGTCCGCGCGACCATTTCGTCCGCGTAGCGCAGCGGCGATGCAGCCGCGGGCGAAGCAGAGGTCGCGGGTTCGAGCCTTGGTGAGGGGGTGGAAGGCGCGGGCGAGCGAGCGCGGACGAGCGTCAGAGGAAGATCCAACGGCTACGCGCGCTCAATCAGGACGACGCGCGATTGGACACCCGCGCGTAACGCGCGATCGCACGCGGGCGAGCGCGCTACGCAGCGGGTGCGGACGCGATTTAAGCCGTCCGATCTCGCGATCGGACGGCTGAGACTTCGCAGAAGTGCGTAGGCGTTACGCGCGCGAGCGGCCGAGAGGGCGCGCGTGGGCGCGGCGACTGCGGCCACGTCGGGGCTTCAGTGATGGATTTATCCGTCACTAAAGACCCCTTATTTATTATTTTGAAGATGTAATGTCTATTTTGCCCCCACTCCTTGCAACTATAAAAGGAGACCTCCTCCATACGAAATTCTCATCCCGTCTTTCTCCTCTCTACCCCTCCAAAGCTCAAGAGAAGCTTGTCCCACACCCGGGATGCTTCTCGCGAGATAAAGTCCAATTTTCGTTCCCCTTCGGAAGTGGATCCCGCGACGACGACGGCGTGATGCTTCGTTCCCGTTCTTCTGCTTCGTCCTCCTTCGTCCCGCTTCGTTCTCCTTCGTCCAGGCGTCGTCCCATCCGGCTCGTCCTCCGAGCAACCGTCGAGGAGGATTTCTCTCTCCCTATTCTTTTTACCGCTTTCTAGTATAGATTTACTGCTTTCTAGATTAATCTACTCGTCCTCCAAGCAATCGTCGAGGAGGACATTTCTCTCTCCATTCTTTTAATGCTTTCTAGAGTAAATTTATAGCTTTCTAGAGTAATTGTTTTATGCTTTCTAGTTGTAATGAACAATCTCTTCCATACAAAAATACCTTGTTTATTCTACATCTCATTTTGATTTCTCTGTGTAATATTCTCTTTCTCTCTTACTCTTTCTCTCTCTTCTATTTATTGTAAATAATTAGATGGTTCTAAATTGAATTATTCTGTAACAAATAAAAAGATTAGCGTAGTTTTTAAATTAAACGTCTGCCTCCCTGTGTTCGACCAGGAATTTTAATTTCGGTATAAATTTTATTTGTTGAACACGAATTCTTCGTTTTCGAACTACAACGACAGGTTTTCCAAAACCGAACACGTTAGCGTAGGTTCGTAAACGTTCAACATTTTGGCGCCGTTGCCGGGGAGGCAACGATCTTTGATTTCTCTTCGCGTTTTGTAACTTACAAATCATTTACCTCACTTTTCTCCTTTCTTATTGTAATTGCAGGTACTCTTTCGAGGCAGGCAAAAGAGGTAGATTGGAGTAAAGTGCTGTAGAAGGTTTTGTGAGTTACCCCCCACCTCCAACCCATTAGATTTCATTTCATCACATAATAACTCAAACATCAATCAACCTAGGTGTTTTTATAAACTCTAAGGTTAGATTGTTTGTCGTTTGACACCCATACTCACCCCAACCCCCACATTAAAAAGAAAAAAAAAAAAAATCTCACAGAGGTACACAACCTCATCTGATTTTCAAACTCAACCGGTAAACCAATCTTAGGAGCCGGTACACACATCTAAACACATAATTGAGTAGAAATCAGATTAGGTAATCATTTGTGTGCCTAATTAAGTGGTGCAACAGGCCAATTGTTTGAGTTGATTGGGTCGCACCACTTCAAATAAAATCAACTCATCAAGTAGCTGCCAATTAGGTTCAACTCTTAGGGATTTACCAGGCACTCCACATTCTTTTTAAACTTTAAAGGAAAACATCTTCACCTGTGCTTGCAAAAACTTGGTGTGCTAATGAAACTTGATTGAAAACACCTAAAGTTGAATCCTAAAAGCTACTAAGCAAGATTTGAACCTTAAAATTCACCACATCAAAAACAATCTTGCTTGAAAACCACTGGTTGTGCACTCACACACGAATCAATCAATCATTAAGGGCACAACCCATTTAAAGGGCCCATCACATTCCAATGCACATTCAAACCTAGCCCTAAATAAAACAGAGTAGACGTTGGCCTTAAGGATTGGACTCGCTCTTCAGAACTCAGAACGAGATTATTTTCGATTAGTCTGTTTCTACTGTTCAATCTGATGTCTAGCTAGGGGAGCAGAGTCAAACGATCGCAGCTGGGGGGTACACTAGGAACCGGAGGCGCAAGCCGAAGGAAGAACCTTCTCCCCAGTCCCTCCTTCTAACTGGTTGGATTGAACAGACGGAAGTAGATCAAATCGTTCCTTTATCTCAAGACGGGTTTTGAGAGTCTGTAGGTCTTTAGGCTAACCTATTTAAGGACAGGTTTGATTGTTTGTATTGCAGGGCACCTTTCTTCCTCCCGTGTATCATGAATCCTTCCAAATATTTCACGCATTCCCGCTCTTTCCCTCCTGTTGTAAATTATCCTCAACATGACGATTATCCCAACTCGTATTGTAATCGACCATCAGTTAGTTGGGATAATTCGGATTGGGGATACAATTCCGGACCCCCGTGTTTAGGGTCTAACCCTGAATACTTTGATTCTGATTTTTATCCTTCTCAAAGCTACATCGATTATAGATCGTCCTCCTTTCATGAACAGCATAATACGATCTACAATCAAGAAGGATACACCGATCCTTACCCATCCTCTGATTTCACTACCTTTAGGTCATCACCATCTTTCCAACAATCTGAAATGACCTATTATCAGGAAGGGTATAACGAATTTCAATTCGTTAATTCCCCTGCATTGAGCCCAAACCCGCACAACCCTGAACCAACTCATTTGGTTCAAGTTAACCAAGTTCAGGATAAGGTTCTGGCTAACTTGAGGAATATCATTCAATCTTTAGAAGTTCAGCCAATACCTTGCATTGAGAGATTGGAGCCCCTGATTGAAATGATTGATGATTTAAACAAGTCTTTGTTGGATTGGCTCCAGGATGTCAAGGATAAGAACCCGGGTGAGTTTCTACTTGGGAAATTAGCAAAATTGAGGATGAGATTCGTGGTTGCTTTGATTCAATCTTGGAATAATTCCTAGGATGAACCCTCTTCAGGAAAGCTAATGATAGAACCCGCTCAGGCACCTATTGGGGGGGACACGTGTTACGAGGCTAACCAGATTGAATTAAAGAAACCAATTAAAGATGATCTGATTTCTTCACCTGAGATCCCTGAGCCAGGTTACGAGGAAACGTGTGTCTCCTTGGAACACAAAGTGACAAATGATTTTGGGACATACATTGATATGGATCTTGATGGTGAAGATTCAAATTGCGAAGTCTCACGTGAGTTTTCTGAACATGATTTCTATGAGACGATTGGGCCTGAGGAATCTGATAGATCAATTGATAGCCCAATAACTGAGAACACTGATCTTATTAGGGCACACATTACAGATCCAGAATCGCATTTTCTGGAAGAATCAATTCAATGCCCTGATTATTAGTTACACCCTGTTGAGCTTATTGATAATTCTAATTCTGAGATAATTAGACCCAAGTCAATTTTGATTTTGCCACATCATTTAGACTTGGAGATTTCAGACGGGGTGATGAATATACAAGAGGTCCTGGAATTTGATATGCTGAATGAGGAGGTTAGGAGCTGGGAAGTGTTGATTTGGGAAATTAATTTTGGAGGAAATGGAAGATTGAGTCGAAGGGTTCCTTTTAAGTTGAAACCATCAAATCAGAACCCTTACGACATTTGTTTCGAGGATGTTCAACCCAAGCACACATTCAACGATTATCCTTTTGAGCTTCAATTTTCTGTAACCCGACTTTTTGGTCTTGGGTTGCATCCTCATAAATCGCAGGCCCGACCCCGCTTGCATTCTGATTTTAGGTTTTGGGTAATTTTTATCCAGAACCTAAGATATTCTCGATTATGGGGGATGGGTCTGCACCACAATCTGGTCCACATATGTGGACCGCTGTTGATAGGTCGGAGGATTCTTCTGTTTATATTAATTCTGACCTGCACTTGTGAATTCTTCATTTCTTTTCTTTGTATAGTGTGCCTAGCTGAAGGCACTAAACTCAACACTTATACAGTTCTTTTTCATTTTCATCTTGGAGCAGACCTGATATTCACGCAATTCAGGTGCTTTCTTCGCTTTTCCACTCTGTTTTATGTCTTTTTAATACAATGAGGACATTGCATTAGATAGGCATGGGGGGGTGGATATTTATCTCTGAATTCATTCGTCAGCTCCGTAGATTTGTTTATTTTCTTTTATAAAAATAAAAAAAAAAATTCGGAATTAGGAAAGAGAATTTTGGTTTAAGAAAATTTGCAATCTTAGGAAATACTACATTAGGATCTGAACACAAAGACCCCTCAGGTCTTTGGACTTAATTAACCTGTGTATCCACTAAAATGTGGATTTGTCTTTGAGTCCTCGCCATCTTAATTCTATTATAATTGGAATAAATAAGTTTGGGTGATAAGTACACAACTTATTAACCCACCCTCTGATTTGAGGGAATTTTGAGTTTTAAGCATTTTGTGATGGCGCCCAAACGGCCGCTTTTAAGCACGAGCGACCATAGCCGTTGGATCTCCATCTGACGGCGGAGAGCGATCGAGCAGGGGCCTTCTCAAAATGCAAGCGGCTGTTTGGGCCGCTGAGATGGCGCCACGTGGCACCATCTTGGCCGCCCATCTTCTGGAAGTTGTAGATGGTGCTACGGATGTCAAATTGACTTAATTTTTGTGTCGTTGGGCTGCGATCGTCGATCCGAATTCATCCATGTGGTCGGATTTATCATCTGAAGTGCGGATTTACACCATCCTGGCCCTTGATCTTCTAAGGTTCCCGGGTCACTTATCTGATTCTACGGATGCCTGATTAGGGCAATCTTGGAGTCGTTGAACTCCAATCGTCGCCCTGATCACATCCATACGGTTGGATCTTTGATCCGAGGCCCTGATAAAATATTTTCCCTGTCCAAGCACATAAAAGGAGACAATTAACCTCCATTTTATTCAAACTACTCTAAATGCAAGATGATGCATGTAATGCAATATTTATATCGTGAAATGCAATCCTATGCTTAAGAACATGCAAAAATAGACCTTTTAAGTAGTGTAATTGTGTTTACATCAGCCACCAACCTCTTCACCTCTGCCACAGTCCACTGAACATCATCCACCCACTCACAGACCATCTACACCTCCCTAAACGCCCCCCGACCTAACCCATAAACCCAGCCATAGAGCAACCTAGGCACACACGCCTAGGTCGCCCCGCGGCCTGCCACCTACCGTCCCACCTTCGCCTTTGCACAGCGAAGTTTCCAATGTATTTTAATGGGGCCACTAGGCTATATTCATGTATGGCAGATTTCACCACCTGCTGCCATTAGCGATGGCTTGAGCTCGCTTGTTCTCCAACTCCAGGCCACAAGCGTCAGGTTCCAGGCTTCAAGACTACGTGGGTTGAGTGTGAGAGTGAGTCCAGCCTGATAGCGGGTGCCGCAAGACCTCCAGCTACAGTAATTGCTGGAAGTCATCCTCCTGCGGGCGAACGCGCAAAAGCGGGTGGGACATTAGTCCCACCTCGGAAAATCAAGAGCGCGACACATGTGATATATTGAATTTGTGTTTTACTCTCTTGTCCTCGAGACACACATGGGGTAAGGTCCCTCACCTATCACACCCCGTCTGCAACATTCTCCCCCGCGGACCTGGCAGCCGACCCGACTATCCTAGTGAGCACTCCTCGCACACCACAACCATGCCAGTGCGCCTGGACCCGAGCACGCGACCCGACCCGATTACCCGGCTCTGGGAGAGCATACTGAAGAGTGATATACGGAGAGAGAGAGACGCTGGTGTGGGTAGAGGGGTAGGTTTTGCTCTTCGGTGTTGTGTGTGCAAGGAAAAAGGAAGGAAGCCAACGAGAAGAGAACATCAGGGGAGGCTAAGGAAGGACCTAGCCACAGTAGGAGAAGAAGAAGGAAGGAAGAGAAAATGCTAGAGGAAAGCTAAGGATGAAGAAGGAAGAAGCTAAGAAAGAAAGAAGATGATCTGCAGGGGAAGAAGTGGAAGAAAGGCTAAAGCCAAGGGAAGCAGAGCTAAGGAGAGAAGAAGACCCTTAGAGAAAAGGAGAAAGACACTGTAGAAGAGAGGCAAGGCAGAAGACAGAGGAAAATAAGAAGAAAGGAAGAAATAAGGAAGAAGAAGCAGACGGCCAAAGTCAGAAGAAGAGAAGAAAAAGAACTAAGGAAAGAGGAAAATTAGAGAAAGGAAGAGAAGGAAGAAGAGAGAAGATAATAAGAGGCCTTCATTTAAGATGTCTAATCCTATGATCAAACGTCCAACTCTTTTATTTTTGCCACAGTTGACTTTTAAACTCTTGCATTTATATTCTGCATTAAGTTTTGAGTAATTCTAAGTGTTCGATTACATTCTTGAGATTAGTGAATAAATTCCATTTGCTCCCTGTGTTCGACTGAGGATACTTAGGTTTTCGAGTAATAAATTTTTATTTGTTGTCAATGCTTAGTCACCTATACTACGACGTAACTGACTGTTAAAATACGATCAAGCGCTGCCAACAGGTCACCACCATTCTTTGAATAACCCGAGATGGCATACCATCAGGGAGGAACCCAAGAACCCCGATATCTTCACTCCCCTAGATTTAACCCAAACCCACCCAAACCTGAATCGAACCAGTCGGTTCAGGTGAACAAGATCCAGGATAGGGTGTTGGCTAATTTGAGGAACACTATACAATCTTTAGAAGCTCAGCCAACACCATGCAGTGAAGCATTGGAGCCTATGATCAAAATGATTGCTGAACTTAATAGCTATCTATTGGATTTTCTCCAAAATGTTAGGGATAGGGGACTGGGTGAGTTTCTACTTGGGAAATTATCGAGGTTCAGAATGAAATTTGTGGTTACCCTAGTCAAATCTTGGGATGATTCGCAGGATGAACCCCCTTCAGGAGAGCCAATGTCTGAACCCTCTTAGGCGCCTGTCGGGGGGGATACATTTTCTGAGATCAGGGATGACCAAGTTGGGCTAGATCAACCCATTGGGGATGAACTGATTGATTCACCCGAGATCCTTGAGCCAGGAAGCGAGGAAAAATACGTCTCTTTGAACCTGGAAATGACAATCGATTTTGAGACATATATAAATGAGGATCATGAATTCTTTGACTCTGAGGGTGAAGAATCTCTTAGTGAAGTCTCACTTGAGTGTAAGGAAGATGATTTCAATGGGACAAACGGGCTTGAGGCATCTGATGAACCATTTGATAGCCTGTTAATTGAAGATTTGGATTCGGTTGGGGCTAACTTGGAGGATTCGAATCCTCATTTACTAGAAGATTCAATCAGTAGCCCTATTCCTCAACAACAACCCGAAGGGATTTATTTTGATTTGGAAATCATTGTACCGAAGTCAATTCTGAGTCAGCCATGATTTCTAGACTTGGGTAAATCATATGGGTTGAATGATATGCTAGAGGTCGCAGAGCCCAAACACTTGATGTTGGAGGATAGGAAGTGGGAAATAAAAATCTGGGAAGCTACTTCTGAGGGAACTATGTGTTTGGATTTAAAGGTTCTTGTTGACCTGAAACCACTTACTTTCTACCAGGACCCTTATGATATCTTTCACGTGTAACCCAAGCTCAAAATAACTGATTATCTTTCTGAGCTGAACTTTATGAGGACATCTGAACCTATTGAACCATCTTTACCCATTGTCCGACACTTTGGTCTTGGGTTGCACACAACAAAACTGCAGGTCTGGCCCTGCAAGTTTAACAACCTTCGGTTCTGGGTGATTTTCATCTAGAACCTAAGAACCACTCAACCCTGGGGCATGAGTCTGCACCATAATCTGGTCCACATTTGTGGACACCTACTAGCAGCTCCTGTGATCAATATTTTTATTTTGATTCTGACCTGCACTTGTGAATTCCTAATTTCTTCTTTGTATGCATATTATGCCTAGCTAAAGGCATAATATACATACAAAGAATAAATTAAGGCATTTAGCATAACATGTGTGTATACTCTCTTCTCTGCAAAGCTAATCGGGTTGTCACGAAATTCAGGTGATATTCTGTTTACTTTCCCCTTTTCATGTCTTTTACAATGAGGACATTGCATCATTTAGGCATGGGGTTGGACACTTAATCCTGAAATTATTTCTTTTATTTTCTTTAAAAAAATTGAAAATTCAAAAGATATGAAAAAGAAAAAGAATAGAATTAGGAGAAGGGAACTTAGGCTTTTAGGCATTATTAACTTTAGGAAAGGATACGAGAGAACCTAAACACTTAGACTCTTCATGTCTTCGACCTTAACTAGCCTTGGTGTCCACTCGAATGTGGACTTAGTCTCAAGTCCTCGCCAAGTAACTCTACATTAAATTGGTCAATAAATTGGGGTGATAAGTATACGACTAATCAACCCACCCTCTGATTTGAGGGGACTTTAAGCCTAAGTATCTACACACGTTTTGCATTGACTTACTTTTCGGCGATTTCTTCGAAAATTGGGTAGCTAATGAACCCTCTAAGGTGGCATGGCTGGCAAGTTGTCGGTGGTAATAGCTTATCAGCTGGTTGTCCAAAGCCCAGCCACAAGACCATTTTCTTCATACTGCCTTTAGGTAAATCCTAGATCAGGAAAGCCACCTACTTAAAAAAAAAGGAAAAAGGAGAAAATAATAATAATAATAAAACAAATAAAACCATACTTCACTGCACGAGTATGGCTAGCAAGTTACCGTCGGTAATAGCCCATTAGCCGGTTGTCTAGAGCCCAACTCACAAAAATGCACAATAATTCGCAAAACACTTAGGGAAGAAGCATGGAAGTAGAATAAGCCGAGGAGATATACATTGGTTCGCCCTTGTGTTGACCCCATAAATAAAAGAAGTTGGGAGAAAGCTACTGATGAGAGACTCATATGATCTCTAATTACCCCTAATTAACTAGTCTTCCTAGTTAATTAGCTGAGGTTATGAATATATAATGGTTAATTATAGAATAAGGGATATTTAGTAAAGGACCTCAAAATAAGTTAAAAATGACATTTTTATCATTCAATTAACATTATTAACAATTTAATTAATAATTGGACTCGAAATTCTATTAATCATTTCTTTAATTAATAAGTTAAGTAACTTAAACATAATGTATACCTAAGTATATAATAACTTAAGTAATTTTACTTAATCTAATAAATTAACCTAAAAAGGTCAAAAATGTAAATTCAAGGTGAAAACATAATATTTACCTTATTTACTAACAAATATAAAAATTTGAAAAGATCTGAGTTAAAATAAACCTTCAAAACCTGAGTTTACATTTTGGTCCCTAAAACTTATTACAATCGGGTCCTTATTTCTGACATAGCTCCTTAAGATTCATTACATTTAAGTCCCTTTCCTTCTTCTTCTTCAGCCTAATGAACGGCTGGCGACGGAGAGTCATGCCACCACACGATCACTGCCCTGCCGACATCAATCTTCTTTGTCCAAGCTCTTGCAGCTTGCGCTCACCACCTCTTCTTCATCCACCGATCTGGATTAACCGGAAATCCTAATTCCAGTGGGAGATAACCTCACCATTGTCGGAGATGACGCCGGAGGTTAAGCTCCTCAAGCTCCTTCTTCGGCCAGACCCCGCCATTCTCTTTGCCGCCAACCACTATAAATACCCCCTCACCCCTCCGATTTCACTCAAGTTGGCTCCCTTTCCTCTTCTAACATTGTAGCCGACTTCGATAGCCTATTCATCCAAAACTCCGGCGACTTTCCATCTCACTTTCCAACTTCCTCCATCCATTCTGATCAGCTGAGGAGATCCATCGTTGTCTGCCACGTCTCTGGACACAAGCACCGACCAAGGAATCCTCTGCTTCACCTCAAATCCGCCTGCCGAAGATCTTCTTCTACACCCTCTGATTTTGTCGTCCACTATGAACCTTTGGCGGAACCCTATTGACCCGTTCATCCAGGTAACAGTAGATTAGGAGTAGGAGTAGGAGTAGGATAGCTTAGTTAGATAGTTAATTAAATTAGTTGTAATTTTAGAATTTCAGTGTTATCTTATTTGACTCCGGCAAACTCCTTGAGCTCACTAGAGCCTTAATCTTGTCTTTTTAACTCATTGTCCACCTTCCTTTATCTCCCACGACCATTTCTAATCCACTTAATCACTAATATGATCATTTATTCGCCTAAATCAACTTCACCTCCACCGACTACGGTCACCGTCCATGGTGACAGTAGTAGAGCTAATTTCACCTTCACTGGGTCCATCATCATCTATCCATTAGTTTAGTACCCTAATTGACACTATAATACATAGAATTATCACATATAATTTAAACGCCCAATTTTAGTTAAGCTCCTGAGCTCACTATCAATGGCAGCTCAGGAGCAATTTAAATCCTAAATTAAATATATATTTATGATTATAAATACTTGTTGATTTATTTTAACCACTCAATTAAGTGGTGAAACAGGTCCTAAGCTTAATCCACACAGATCTTTTGATAAATGGAATTTACTGTCAAATCTTTATTCTAATGGACAAATGAAGAATTAATTGAGTTCTTGAAGTTCCTTGCAACCTCAAGAACCTTTTTAGATTAAAAATGGCACGTTTTTACAATCTGTGCACACTTTTCACATTTTTTGGACTCATTGGAGCTCCGGCGTGCTCCGGCGAGTCATTTTTGATCTTCAGCTTGTGAAACTTAGTGAAAAGCTCCAGAATGGTTTAATTCTGTTCACTGATTAATTTGAGGATATTTGTTTGAAGATTAAGTGACTGGAGATATAGATTGAAGTTCATCTTCTCCAACTCTGGAGGAGTTGGAGAAGACTAACAGAGCGATCAAAGAAGCATTTAAGGAACTTAGAATCTTCAGTGCAATGCACTGAAGCTATTTAATCCCTTAGAATACTGTAACAATCTTCTAAACCTTCTGACGAACAAACACACTTTGAAGCTCGGGCGATGAGTCTAAAACCCTATAAATATTAGTTAGAACACCTATTAAAGAAACTGAGCAAGTTCCGAATGTTGAAGAGACTCTATTTGAGGTTTTAATTTCTTGAGAGAAGGCTTTTAACAGAAAGTCAAATTTTTAAGCCTTCACAGTCAAACTAAGTCTAATTCTAGAGTTCTGAGCTCAAGTTGAGGAATTGATGAGATAAATTTGTTTTTGGGATCTTAATGAATGGTATTAGAGTGAATTGAGTGAGCTCAGACCTATATTTTGGTTAAAATTCAAACCGTGTCAATTTGGGTTATTTTCGAACCCAAACTAGCAGCTGTGGCATTTTGATGAAATTTGAGATGAAATCCAGATAAATTTGTTACAACCCTTAGAACTTGTTTAAATCGATCAGTAATGTTCTTCTGTGTCTGTATACCCATTTTAGTATGTAAATTCATTCTCTAAAGCTTTCAGAGAAGCTTCAAGCTTCTCTACTGTTCCTGAAGGTCTTGTGAGCTTAGAAACTACTCCAGCAATTGTGGAATTAATCTTAGAGATTGTCCAGACCTTTAAATGAGAGAGATAAGTCCATCTGAGGACTCTGTAAGCGTTAAAACCAATTCCAGGAACTTTTGCCCATAGGAACCCCATGATTTCACTCTTCAAATTTAAGAGGAAAACATCCTCTTATCCTTAAATTGGTTGTGCAATCTTATAGAGTAACCTTAGAGCTTTCCAACAAGCCTTGAATCACTTGATTTGGAGCTCTGAGTAGAGAGTTATGATCGATTGAAGTCAGGTCTGGAAAGGGGGAACATAGTCCCACATCGGTAGTTCACGAGCGCGCGCCTGGGAATAAAACTAATTTGTGCTGTAGGCTCTGCAGTCATTAATCGCTGGGTGCGAACTGAGCGTCTGAACATCTGACCTATTGAGCATGTGTGTGTGTGTGCAGGCATGTGTGCCTGTGGGTGTGCTCCCGAGTAGGCGTAAGCAAGTGAGCCCTGGGAGGGCGAGGCCTGGGAGGCAGTTGAGCCGGATTAGCTCGAATATGTGAACCAAAAAAATAAACCATAATCGAATTTTAATTGAAATCAAGCGAGGGCCGAGTAGGGTCTGGTCCCACCCTGGTCTCAGGCTGCTGTGTAGCCTTGAAAGGACCTCATCGCAAATAAAATAACTTTTGGTTAAAAAGGAAAAAAATAAAAAACCCAGTTCAGCTGAAGCTAATCAAAGGTTAAGTGAAGAGCTAAGGAGTGTTAAAGAAGAATAGGCAAAAGAAGAAAGCTAAGGAGGAGAATAGGCACTACTAAGGAATAAAAGAAGGAGAAGACTAAGGGAAGAAGAGAAGAGGCGAGAGCAGAAGAGGGAAAGAAAAAGAAAAGAGTTCAAGAGAGTAAAAGATAAAGGAAGAGAAAGAAAGAAAGAAGAAGAGAGGCTGAAGAAATGAAGTTTTATTTTTTTAATTCTTTTTGAATTTGTTTTAATTGTAATATGGCATGTTTTAATAGAATTTCTTATTGCCTTAATTTCTTTGAAATAAAATTGGAAAACTAACATGTTTACTTGTTAATAAAGTAGATCATTTTGAGTAAATATGTTCTCTTATGGGATTTTGCATATTACTTCATTTTAATTAATATTTTGGCAAAATTCATGTTAAAATTATCTTAAATGCACCTCCTAAACTTAAAAAGAAAATAAAAGATAATTGGTGAATTTAAAATGAATTATAACTCCTAGCGAACGACCTGGACTCAACCAGTAAAAATTTCAAAAATGTTAGCTTAATTCGACCCTATACTACAAAATTGACACAATTTCGAGTTAACCTAAATGACTTTTTCTACTCTTAATTATTGAGTTGAGTAAAGTTACCTGATCAGCTACCATTCAAAAAGATAAACCTCTTGGCAAGGTCACCTAGGGTCGTAGAAACCCGAAGTCTGTTTTAACAACCACCTTGTGAGTCTTTCACTCTTTTCACTAGATTCTTAGCACTTAGAGTCCTTTTCGAGTCTTACACAGGTCGGGCAGCCATAAAAAGTTATCCTGGAACTCTCAAATTCCAAAAGTACAAAAAAATTAGAAAAGAAGAAAAGCAAAAAAAAAAAAATGTATCTTCCCTTTCCAAATAAGATGAGGACTTGGGTGGTTTGCATTCTGGCAGACACTCGGGTACTGTTGAGTTTTCGTAGTTTAGGACCTTAGTTGATAATTTCTATTGTTAATAAACAACTTAGGCCTAAGCAATCGAATCCTAATTTTGATTTTATACATAGAATGTAGTTTAATTTTGCTAGGGACTAGCAAAAGATAGTCATGGGGGTATGATATAGACACATCTATTTAGATTAAAATGCCTAATCGTTCATGTTCCTAGGCTTAGATTTGCATTTCATGTTATAAGTATTACATAGCATGCATCATTCTACATTTAGAGTAGTTGTATATATTTTAGGTTAATTAGGTCGTTTATATGGTCAAGAGAGAAGAGGATTTATTTTAGGGCCTTGGATGGATGATCAGATTGTTCGAATCTGATCAGGACGATGATTGGAGTCTAACACCTCTGAAATTATCTAGATCGGAGTCTCGTAGCATGATATGAAGTTCAAGGAAGGTCAACAGCCAGGAGGGCAATGTGTCATCCTTACACACTTCAAATGAAAAATCGACCATACAGATGGATCCAGAGTGAGGATCGCAGTTCGGCAACGTGGGAATCATCTCGATCTGAGCACCGTGGCACCCTCTGCAACAGACAAAAGATGGATGGCCCAGATGGTGCCACGTGGTGCCATCCAGGCCACCCAACATCGGCCAATAGCAACTGAAGGTGCTCACTCTTCTTCTAGGAACTCCACTCCTAGTGGTTGGATCTTGATCCAACGACAGAGGTGCCTCCGTGCTCTCAACTCCCACGCTATCTTCTCGACTCAAATGCTCCCTTTCCTCAACGATAGCTCGTGCATTTGCAAGCAAGAGGTGTGGGGTCGAATGGTGCCGCACCTCCAATCTAGTAGACAGTGAGGAACGCTTGATTTCGACCCCCGATCATGTACGAGCGGCTGAGATGCAGATACATGGACGCACAAATGACCGCCGATCCAGCAGAGGTGATCATGTGGGCATCAACGCACATCTCCACACGCGATCCCACATGCGTGCTGGCATGTGCTTAGTTGGCGTCGACCTTCAGTGATAGCCTTGCAGGCCTTTAGTGACACTTACAACCGTCACTAATAGCTTGTAGGCGCAAGAACTGCTGTGAGCATGAGTGGTGGGGTTGTAATCTTCAGCGATAGTTGGCCAGAACTTCAGTGACTATTACAACCATCACTAATTGCCCATGGACGATTTTTGTCTCTCCTCCACTATAAAAGGACCTATCCCCCTCCATTCCAAAGCATCTCTTCTTTTCTTCCTCTCACCATCTCCAAGGCTCAAGAGAGAGCATGTCGTAAGCCCGGGATGCCCCTCTAGAGTAGAAAACCAAATATTTTTCCCTCCCCTCATCTCCATTCATGGAACATCCTGTAGCTGTCCTCTCACTACCCTTCGGGATGAAGATTCTTGCCGCGACGCTGTCCTGCCCCATTCTTCATCCTTTGGCTCCGTCCCCGTTCATTACACTCCTCACCACCTTCCTCCAGGCAACGTCAGAGCGAGTTGTCCTCCGAGTAACCATCTAGGGGATTCTCTCACCTCTTTCTATCTTTTTCACTTTCGTAGTGTAGCTTTTTCGCTTTCTTAGTTGTAACAAACATTTATTCATAAATAGATGATTGCTCTTCTCACTCTCTTTCTCTCTCTCTCTCTCTCTTTCCCTTATATTTTTGCAGGTACATTAGCTAGATAAAATTTCATTGACCTAATCACTTGCTCGATAAAAAATACCAAAAAAAAATTAGAAAAGATAAAAATGACAAAAATAAATAAAAGCGAAACATGGATTTTTCAAAATCAATTGTTCGCCTCCCCGTGTTCGACCTGGGACTCACTTTTTGAGTTTCGGTTATAAATTTTATCTGATCGACGCATTTTGCAAGCTACGATGATGGGTCCTCCGAACCTTAATTTTAATTCACGAAACATGCTGCAATCAATCTTCTTTCTGTTGTAGAGGATGTTGAGACGCTTGAATTGAGATGTTTCCCCGCTGCCAGACTGCGATTGTCACTTCGAATCATCCGTATCGTTAGACTTTTCATCCAAAGCTCGTAAGGATGTCACATTGCCCCCTGGCCATTGATCTTCCTCGGACTTGTTGTGGGAGCTATGGAAGTTGGATCGAGGTGATTTTTGAGTCCGTTGGACTCCGTTTGACAATCTGGATCCATTCGTAGGGCTCGATTGCTCATCTGAGGTTTGTTCCAATATGGACTTGTACACAAGGTCACTAAACAATGATTCTAAGTAATCTCAACATAAAGTAATGGAGAATGCATGCAATACCCCCAAGCCCACAATAATATGCCATTAGTGCACATGTGCTCTCAAAATTGACTCTAATTGATAATATTAAAACTAGTAATTGTAGAGTCATCATACCTGCATGCCCACCCCTTGCTAGTCCCTAGCAAGGTTTAACCTAAATGCTATTTGTAACTGATATTAGGAATTGGTCACTTAGGTAGAAGTTGCCTGTCAACAGGAGGAAATTTCTACTAAGAACCTAACACGCAGAGACTCAACTGTGCCCGAGTTGCTTGCCAAAATGTAGGACTCCCGAGTTCTCGCCTTATTCTATATGGAAACAAATATATATATGTATATATATATATTATTTTTTATTTTTCATTTTTTCTAATTTTTTTGGATTTCTGAAATTAAGGATTTTGGGGTAACATTTTACAGCTACTCAACCCACTCATGACTTGAAAAGGACTTTAAGTACTAAGCATCTTATTTTGAAAGTGCTAGACTCACTCAACGACAATTCAAATGGACTTCAGATTTCTGCTTCTCTAGGTGACATAAAAGAAAAAAAATCTACCTTAAGGTTTATATTTTCTATCGGTAGCTTTCTCCCTACCTTTTTACTTTTTATGGGGTCCACACAAGGGCAAACCCAATCTATATCCCCCTAGTTTTATTCTACTTCCCCACTTCTTCCGTAAGTGTTTTGGGAATTATTTATGCGTTTCTGAGTGGGGCTCTGGACAACTAGCTGATGAACTGTTACCAGCAGCAACTTGCCAACCATACTCGTGCAGTGAAGTGTGGCTTATTTATTTTTTATTTTCTCCTTTTTCAATTTTTCTATTTCTCTTTTTCTATATGTATATTTTTTATTTTTAAGTAGGTAGCTTTCCTAATCTAAGATTTACCTAAAGGCAGTAGTAAAAAAGAATGGTCCCGTGGCTGGGCTCTAGACAATCGACCAATGGACTGTTACCCACAACAACTCGCCAGCTGATTGCACAGCAATCATGGGTCTTAATCAACCTAAATAATGTCTGAACCTAGCTTAAATTGTGGATATTGCACTCATATCTTGCATATAATGCATTACATCAGTCTATTTAAAATAAGATGAGATATCCTGCTAGTTAATGGTTTTTATTGCTATTTACAGATAATAAAGTGATCTAGGATGTAGGAGATAGTGGAATAAAGCAATAAAGGAAGAAGAAGACTGATCCAAACAAGAGGAGTAAGGAGGATAGCCTTATCCCTACCCTTAGAAACCCTAGGATAGCGTTCCTAAACACAAAAACCACTTCCATTAGCACTTATCAGCCTTAGAACCCAAAATGGATAGCACTATCCATGTTCTTATCCACCTTATCTCTCTCCCAAACACTTAGGAACCAAAACCCACCTTAGAAAACCTAAAACCCACTCTCCAGCACCTTTTAGGACATCCAGACATCTATCTGGACGTTTGATTTCTACAGAATAACAATCCAGGAAGGCAGAACTCCTACTGACACAAAATTGGATGTCTAATTTAATGTCCAGCTGCCCAATTTTGTAATATAAGACATCTGGCAAATTTATTAGACATCTTATACTATCCTCCAATTCCTATTTTGGAATTCAAGCCTTGATATTGAATTTCTAGGTCCCTAAACCCAATTCTAAACCCTTAGGAACCTAAATTAAGGTGCCCTAACCCTAGTACATCACCTGTAGACCTCCCTAAAGACCTAATTAAGCCCTTACTAAACCTAATTGACTTGGATCATAGTCAATTTCATCATCCTATTCAATTGGACTCATTGAGTCCAATTGAGCCCTAATCTCATCACACACAGCCCAATTGACCTAGAGAGAGTCCAATTGACCTAAACCTGACTTAATTGAGTTGTTTTACTCTGAATTAGGTTTTCACACACCTAATTAAACTTGTATAAAGTTTAATTTCATTTTACCTTAGTGAATTAGGGCTTGTAACCCTAATTTGAGACCTACTGTTGAACATGTCTTTTTTTGCGAATCGCTATGCTTACGTGTTTGGTTTTGGGAAACCTGTTGTTGTAGTTCGAAAGCGAAGAATTCGTGTTCAACAAATAAAATTTATACCGAAAATAATTCCGGGTCGAACACAGGGAGGCTACGTTGATCTATATTCGCAATTATATATATATTTTTTTTGGATTTTTGTTAAGGCGATATAATTACAATGGAGCTATCAGACTAAAAGAGAGAGAGAAAGAGAGAGAGAGAGAGAGAGAGAAAGAGAACATGCATTCAATATTTCAATTGTTTATAAAAGTTACACTAGAAAGCGGAAAATCAATTACACTGTAAAGTAGGAAAATTCTACACTAGAAAAGTTGTAAATAAGAATGGGAGAGAGAAGTTATCCTCCTCGACGATTGCTTAGAGGACGAGCCGGATGGGACGACGCCTGGACGAAGGAGAACGAAGCGGGACGAAGGAGGACGAAGTAGAAGAACGGGAACGGAGCAGCACGCCGTTGTCGTCGCGGGATCCACTTCCGAAGGGGAACGAAAATTGGACTCTATCTCGCAAGAAGCATCTCGGGTGTGGGACAAGCTTCTTTCGAGCTTTGGAGGGGTAGAGAGGAGAAAGAAGGGATGAGAATTTCGTATGGAGGGGGTCTCCTTTTATAGTTGCAAGGAGTGGGGCAAAATGGACATTACAACTTCAAAATAATAAATAAGGGGTCTTTAGTGACGGATAAATCCGTCACAAAAGCCCCGATGTGGCCGTCGCCTCCACGCCCACGCGTGCCTCCTCGGCTGCCCGCTCCTCACCACCTGCGCACGTCCAGCACTTTTCAACCGTCCGATTGCGAGATCGGACGGCTTAAGATGCATCCGCGCCCGCGCACTGCGCGCGTCTGATTGTACATCCGATTGCGCGTCCAATCGCTCGTCGGCGCTATCGGGCACGCGCGGCCATCCGATCTACATCCGACGCTCCAATTGCTCGCGCCTGTCGCTCCTCGCCAGGGCTCGAACCCACGCCCCGCGCTTGCGATAGCGCACTCGACCGCTGCGCTATGGGGCACGGATGGTCGAGGGGGCATTTTTAAATGCGAGCGCCCACAGCCGTTGGATTAAGATCCAACGGCGGAGAGAGATTGGGCGCGGGGCTTTCACAAGACGCAGGTGGCCGTTTGGGCAGCTGAGATGGCACCACGTGGCACTATCTTGGACGTCCATCTTCTGGAAGTTGTAGATGGTGCCACAGATGTTGGATTGACTTGATTTTTGTGTCATTGGGCTGCGATCGTCGATCTGAATTCATCCGTGCGGTCGGATTTATCATCTAAAGTGTGAATTTACACCATCCTGGCCCTTGATCTTCTAGGGTTTTCGGGTCACTATCTGATACTACGGATGCCTGATTAGGGCAATCTTGGAGTCGCTGAACTCCAATCGTCGCCCTGATCACATCCATACGGTTGGATCTTTGATCCGAGGCCCTGATAAAATTTTTTCCCTGTCCAAGCACATAAAAGGAGACAATTAACCTCCATTTTATTCAAACTATTCTAAATGCAATATTTATATCATGAAATGCAATCCTATGCTTAAGAACATGCATAAATAGACATCTTAAGTAGTGTAAATGTGTTTACGTCATACCCCCATGCCTATCTTTTCCTAGTCCCTAGCAAAAACTATATGCTATTTATAAAAGAATTAGGTTAGATTATTTGGACTTGAGTTATTTTTCAATCATTAAGAAATTGTCTACTTAGGAACTGAACCTTCAAAGACACAACAGTGACTGGGTATCAGCCAAAATGTAGACCACTTCAAGCCCTCGCCTTATTAAAAGAAAAATTTCTTTTTCTCTTTTTCTCTTTTCTATTTTTTTTTTATTTTCAAAATTTTGGGTTTAAGAGTGGCTTTCTACGACCATCCAACTCACCCAAAATTTGATGAGAACCTTAAGCTTTAAGCATCTTATTGTGATTGTGATAGACTCGTTGACCGGAAATTAGAACGGACTTCGGATTTCTATGCCTCTAGGTGACCTAACCAGAATTCTACCTAAAAGTGTATCTTTACAACCGGTAGCTTTCTCCCTACTTTTTTTTAAACAGGGTCAACACAAGGGTGAATCCAGTGTATATCTCCCCGGTTTATTCTACTTCTCCGCTTCTTCCTAAGTGTTTTGGGAATTTTTAGTGCATTTTCTGAGCTGGGTTCTAGACAACCGGTCGATGAGCTATTACCACCGACAACTTGCCAGCCATACTCGTGCGGCGAAGTGTGGCTTATTTCTTTTTATTCTTTTCTCCTTTTTTTTTTATTTGAGAGTAGGTGTCTTCCATAGTCTAAGATTTACCTAAAGGTAGCAAACTAAGAAAGGTCCAGTGACTGGGCTCTGGACATCCTACCTATGGGCTGTTACCCACGATAACTTGCCAGCCATATCACCCTAGAAGGTTCATTAGCTACCCAATTTCCGTTAGAATCGCCGAACAACGAGTTAGTGCAAAGAAAGTGTGTAGATGCTTAAAACTCAAAATTCCCTCAAATCAGAGGGCGGGTTGATAAGTTGTGTACTTATCACCTAAACTTATTTATTCCGATTATAATAGAATTAAGATGGCGAGGACTCAAAAACAAATACACATTTTAGTGGATACCCAGGCTAATTAAGTCCAAAGACCTGAGGAGTCTTTGTGTTTAGATCCTAATGTAAAATTTCTTAGGATTGAAAAGTCCTAATGTCCAACTAATCCTTCCTAATGTTTTTTTTTATAAGAAGAGAAATAATTTACATGGATTTCACAAGGCTGACCAAATAATTCAGGAATGAATCCACCCCCCCATGCCTAGCTGATGCAATGTCCTCATTGAAAAAGAGACATGAAAGAAAGGGTAGAATATGAAAGATGTCACCTGGATATGAAGCTCGTATCAGCCTTGTGTCATATGTACAATTGCTGAGTTTAATGCCGTCAGCTAGGCGAAGTCCAGCCAAAGAAGTCACAGAATGGCTAGAGCAATAGAGTCTGAGACGGGTTCTGGAAGATTACGGTCAACAACAGGCTTTAAACGTTGACCGTTGACTTTAAAGGTGTTACCCGTCTTTGAGTCAGAAATCTGAACGACACCATTAGGAAAAATCTGATCAATTATGAATGGGCCATTCCATTTAGATCTAAGTTTACCAGGAAAGAGCTTAAGTTTAGAATCAAATAACCAGACCTTCTGGTTTGGCTCAAAACTCTTCCGGGAAATCAATTGATCATGTAGAGCTTTGGTCCGAGCCTTGTAGATCTTGGCATTCTCATAAGCATCATTTCTAAGCTCCTCCAACTCAGATAGTTGGAGTTTCCTGGTCTTTCCAGCTAGATTCAGATCTAAATTGCATTGTTTGATTGCCCAGAATGCCCTGTGTTCAATCTCTACGGGTAGATGGCATGCCTTTCCATACACCAAACAGAACGGAGACATGCCGATGGGCGTTTTATATGCCGTACGGGATCCATCTTCCAAAAATATTCTATGATTACAGTAAGATGGCTCGATCCCCCTGAGGTCATGCATGGTCCAACCAATTGCCTCCTTATGTTCCTTTAGGACCTTAATCAATTTAATCTCCTGCTCCTTTGTCAATTTAGCACTAATAATCACAGGGAGCGTATTCTGCGGTCCTGAAAATTGATATTTTAAATTCTCGGGCAATGGTTTCAATTCAAGCTAGGGTGGGGTGATGATTGATGGTAGGGTAGATGCTGAAGATTCAACAAGAGGAAGACGTTTTGAGTGAACAAAATTAGTAACCTCTTCCGAAGATGTCAGGTCAGAGGGTTGCGGGTCAAATTCATCAACCAAAGAGGAACTTTCAATTGAAGAAACTGTCAAACAAGTTTCAATATTAACATTATCCTCATCAAGTTCCTCAATAAATCCACAATCCTCAAATTTGTTTATCGCCTTAAAAATATCCAATTTCATTCGTTGGTCCCCAGAGGCGATTTCCATTCTACCGCTTTCACAATTAATGTTGGCCTTTGTGGTAGCCAGGAACGGACTCCGCAGAATGATAGGCGTGTTCCTCAGATTATCTGGTACATCCATGTCAAGGACAAGGAAATCTACAAGAAAATAGAAATCCTTGACCTTAACTATAACATCTTCAATAATGCCTTGCGGGTTTGTGACCGAACGGTCCGCTAACGGTAGCGTTACTGAAGTTGGCCGAAGTTCACCTAACCTAAACTTCTCATAAAGAGAAGTCGGAATTAGGTTGATGGATGCGCCGAGATCCAAAAGTGCTCTATCAAATGTGTAATCTCCGATAACGCAAGAAATCAAAGGAGCACCAGGATCTCTCTTTTTCTGAGGGAGGTAGTGCAGGATAACAGAGCTAGCCTGCTCGGAGAGTACCACCTTCCTCGGAACAGATTCTCTCGACTTACGCTTTTGTGTACATAATTCCTTTAAAAATTTTGCGTAAGCCGGTATGTGCTTGATAGCATCAAGGAGCGGAATATTGATCTCAACATTCTTAAATAAATTCAGAAGCTTCTCATTGCTATCAACAGACTTCTTCTTTGTTTTGACTAAGGCTTCAGGAAAAGGAACATGAGTCAGATCTTTGGAATCAGGTTCCTGAGCCTTGATTTCTCCTCTAGAATTTTCCTCTCTCTCCTCAGATTCTTCAGGATTCAAAAGATCAGAATAGTGTGGTTGTGGATCTTGAGTCTTCTTACCACTCCTCAAAGTGACAGAATTTGCAAAAGCATAAGAATTTAGGTCTTGGGGAGGGTTAGGAAAGATTGGAGGGGCTTGATTGACCATGAATTGTTGACTAGCAGAAGAAGACGAGGAACCCTGCTCAACCACCTGAGCATGTGCGTGCGGGTCCCTCTGATTTCTGTACCCTTGGTCTTGATTGCCCAAATTTATAATGTTTCGCGGGTTGGGTACGGGTTGGGATGGTAGAGATCCGGGTTGACGAGAGTTAGCAATGAGCCCGGATTGCAAGTTGTCCAGCGAGTTTTTCATTTGGTGCAT
The DNA here is from genome assembly GCA_037157565.1 of Thalassia testudinum. Classification (NCBI taxonomy): domain Eukaryota; kingdom Viridiplantae; phylum Streptophyta; class Magnoliopsida; order Alismatales; family Hydrocharitaceae; genus Thalassia; species Thalassia testudinum. Next base: position 83,368,179 of record JAZHRO010000056.1, on the reverse strand, counting down.
AAGCTGGAGCATAAATCCTTGCATCTCTACCATTTAACGGTTCAAATCAGCCTGCCCTGCGGGTTGATGGGCATTCCAAGTTAGCTGATTACCTGATTCGGAAGCAACTGAGTATATACTTGACCCTGACCCATTGGATGTTGCGGAGCATAGTTGCTGGGTCAGAATTGGGTCTGTTGCCCCAGATTTTTCCAAGAGAAGTTAGGGTGGTTTCTCCAACCCGGATTATAGGCATTCGACTAGGGGTTGGATCTAACATTCTCTTGTACAGCACTGACATCCTCATAGGGTGAGGATGGAGAGAAAGAAAGGGAAGGATCAGAAAAACTGGGATCAAAGGCCCCAGTTGGGAACCCATGGGGTTCCGAGAAATGTTGACTCATAGATTGAGTCGCATCGAGTTGATTCACGAACTCCCATCCAGAAGGAGCTCGTGAGGAATGGAATCCCGAATTTTGGGATTGAGTGGATTGAGAGTTGTTCATAGATTTGCCAGCCATCCACTCTTCCATTCTTTTATCAACAAAGTCCACCTTATCAAGTTTATTACAAATCAATTCCATATCAAATCAATGAGAGTCATGGACTTCATTGACATTTGATCTGGGTTGCTGGGACAGGTTAAAAGTATCCATGGAGGCATGATTAATTGAATTTTCACTCATTTCCTCAAATAAATCATGTGCACTATCTGCATCTTTATTGAGGAAATTGCCTCCGCAAGAAGCATCCACATGGTTTCTAAGTTGCTCATTTAACCCATGATAGAAGATCTGCACGAGTTGCCATTTCGGCACCTCGTGGTGTGGACACCTCCGCAATAAGTCCTGGAATCGCTCCCAGGCCACATGAAACTTCTCCCTCGGCCGCTGGGTAAAGGTAGTGATTGCCCGTCTAAAAGCATTGGTACGATCGACTGGGAAGAATTTCTTCAGAAAGGCCGATTTCAACTCATTCCAAGTTGTAATTGGTCTTCCTATTGTACTATACCAATGCGCGTCTTTATCCCTAAGAGAGTGGGGGAAGAGCCTCATGATCATTTGCACCTCGTTAATGTTTCGAGCCTTGGTGGTTTGGACCAAAGTGGTCAAATCTTCCAAGTGCTGAAATGGATCTTCGGAGCCAAGCCCATGATATAATGTTTAATCAGGCTTAACACCTGGGGCTTGATTTCTACGTCACCGGTTGGAATCTGGACGCCGGGACGTTCCCCGTAATTCGAAGGATCATAAAAATCCTTCAAGGGCTGAGCGCCCTGCATTCTCTGGAACCATTCTTGCATTCTCTGCATTTGTTCCAGCTGCCTTCGAAATTCTTCCTGTGGATTTTCAAGCAAAGGAGGCTGTTGTTCAGCCATGGGATCAAATTGACCAAAATCTAACTTGCGCCTCCTAGAATGTTCTAACGGTCCTTCCAATCGGGGATTCAATGACCGTCTCCCCAGCATAAACTAGGAGAAGGTCGGAAGGACTGGGGATATGGACCCTGCAGCACAACAAAACAAGGTTGTCCTTAAGTGGGGTAGCCTAAGGATCTACTGACTCCCAAATCCAGCCTTAAGACTGTAAGTGATTTACTCTACTTGCGTCTGTTTAATCCAACCAGTTAGAAGGAGGAACTGGGGCGAAGGTTCTTCCTTTGGCTTTCGCCTCCGGTTCCTAGTGTACCCCCCAGCCGCGATCGTTTGACTCTACTCCTCTAGCTAGATATCAGATTAATCAGTACAAGTAGGTTAATCAAAAATAATCTTAGACTAGGCCCTGAAGAGCGAATCAAACCTTAAGGCCAACGTCTACTCAATTTGATTAAGGCCTGGGATTGTGGTGCTTATAGAATGTGATGGGCCCTTACAATGGGTTGTGCCCTTAATGATTGATTGAGAATTGTGTAAGTGCGTGCACAACCAGGGTTTTCAAGCAAGATTATTGATAATGTGTGAATTTTAATGTTCAAATCTTACTAAAGTAGCCTTTAGGGTTTTAAATTAGGTGAATTGCAATCAAGTTTCTAGGCAAACCAAGTTGTAAAACACAGGTGAAGATTATTTTCCTTTAAAATCAAAAATAAAGTGGAGTGCCTAGAATATACCTAGATTGAAAATCCTAAGGAGGAGCTACTTGATGAGTTGGTTTTAAAATAAAGTGGTGCGGCCCAAACAAACTCAAACAACTGGCCACAAATGCACCACTAAGTTAGGCACTAAAAAATGATTAACCTAGAATGATTTCGACTCTGTTATGTGTTGCTTTGTGTGTACCGGTTCCACAGATCAGAACCCGGCTGAGTAGAAAACAAATCAAGTTGATCAAGTGCCTTGAATGTGGGTGTGTGTTGTGTGTTTGTTGAAAATTACCCCACAAGATTATCTTTTTGTTATTTTTTTAAATGAGGGTGGAATGAATGTGAGTGAAAATCCAAACAACCAAACTATTCCTAGGATTTATACAAACACCTAGGTTAATTGGGATTTGGATTTAATGTGGCGAATGAAATCTATGGAGGGGGAAAGAATGGGGGAGCACTTACAGTTGTCTTCAACTGCACTTTACTCTAGTCTACCGCTTGTTGATTCCTTGATGGAGGTCTTTGCAAAACAATAGACACAAGAGAAAGCTAGTTAGAAAATAAATAAAGTGCAAGAAATGCGAAGAAAAGATCGGAAATCGTTGCCTCCCCGGCAACGGCGCCAAAATATTAAACGTATTTTTTTTTGCGAATCGCTACGCTTACGTGTTTGGTTTTGGGAAACCTGTCGTTGTAGTTCGAAAGTGAAGAATTCGTGTTCAACAAATAATATTTATGCCGAAAATAATTCTGGGTCGAATATAGGGAGGCTACGTTGATCTATATTCGCAATTATATTTTTTTTTTTGGATTTTTGTTAAGCAAGGCGATATAATTACAATGGAGCTATCAGACTAAAAGAGAAAGAGAAAGAGAGAGAGAGAGAGAAACAGAGAGAGAGAGAAAGAGAACATACATTCAATATTTCAATTGTTTATAAAAGTTACAATAGAAAGTGGAAAATCAATTACACTATAAAGCAGGAAAATTCTATACTAGAAAAGCTGTAAATAAGAATGGGAGAGAGAAGTTATCCTCCTCGACGATTGCTTGGAGGAAGAGCCAGACGGGACGATGCCTAGACGAAGGAGAACGAAGCGGGATGAAGGAGGACGAAACAGAAGAACGGGAACGGAGCAGCATGTCGTCGTCGTCGCGGGATCCACTTCCGAAGGGGAACGAAAATTAGACTTTATCTCGCAAGAAGCATCCCGGGTGTGGGACAAGCTTCTTTTGAGCTTTGGAGGGGTAGAGAGGAGAAAGAAGGGACGAGAATTTCGTATGGAGGGGGTCTCCTTTTATAGTTGCAAGGAGTGGGGGCAAATTGGACATTATAACTTCAAAACAATAAATAAGGGGTCTTTAGTGATGGATAAATCCGTCACTAAAGCCCCGACGTGGCCGTCGCCTCCGCGCCTATGCGTGCCTCCTCGGCTGCCTACTCCTCAATGCCCGCGCACGTCCAGCGCTTTTCAGCCGTCTGATCGCTAGATCGGACGGCTTAAGATGCGTCTGCGCCTGCGCGCTGCGCGCTTCTGATTGCGCATCCGATTGCGCGTCCAATCGCGCGTCGGCGCTATCAGGCGCGCACGGCCGTCCGATCTCCATCCGACACTCCAATTGCTTGCGCCTGCCGCTCCTCGCCACGGCTCGAACCCGCACCCCGCGCTCGCGATAGCGCATTCGACCGCTGCGCTATGGGGCAGGGATGGTCGAGTGGGCATTTTTAAATGCGAGCGCCCACAGCCATTGGATTAAGATCCAACAGGGGAGAGCGATTGGGCGCGGGGCTTTCACAAGACGCAGGCGGCCGTTTGGGCGGCTGAGATGGCACCACATGGCGCTATCTTGGCCGTCCATCTTCTGGAAGTTGTAGATGGTGCCACGGATGTCGGATTGACTTGATTTTTGTGTCGTTGGGCTACGATCGTCGATCCGAATTCATCCATGCGGTCGGATTTATCATCTGAAGTGTGGATTTACACCATCCTGGCCCTTGATCTTCTAGGGTTCTCGAGTCACTATCTGATACTACGGATGCCTGATTAGGGCGATCTTGGAGTCGTTGAACTCCAATCGTTGCCCTGATCACATCCATACGCTTGGATCTTTGATCTGAGGCCCTGATAAAATATTTACCCTGTTCAAGCACATAAAAGGAGACAATTAACCTCCATTTTATTCAAACTATTCTAAATGCAAGATGATGCATGTAATGCAATATTTATATCATGAAATGCAATCCTATGCTTAAGAACATGCATAAATAGACATCTTAAGTAGTGTAAATGTGTTTACAACACCTAGATTGACTTAAACCAACTAGAACCTAACCTAACCCACCTAGCCACTTAGATTTCGACCCAAACACACCCACACACACCACCAACATGAAAATGACCTAGCCTAGAGTTCTTTAGAACTCTCTACCATGGGTTGTTGCCTTGCTTGCTAAAATTAGCAACCAAGAGCCATTCAAATTTTAGATCCACATTTGGTGGATCTAAAACCACCTTCCACCCTCTCTCTCCCTCTCCCATGAGCTCCCACCATAGGCCTCTCTAGAGAATTCCATAATTCTCTAGAGAGCTTCCCTTAGGTCTATAAAACGACCTAAGGGATGGCCATTTGGTCGAGGATGGTCTTTTAGCATAGCTCCACCTTCCATAGGCCATCACCACCACTCCTCCTTTCCTCTCAAGGCTGTCTACCTCCTCCTCATCCTCCTCCAAGGCCCTATGGACAGCTAGCTAGAGAAACTTCTCTCCAAAGCTTCAAGGACAGCTAAGAGGAAGAAGGGTTCTCCACCCTCTCCTCTTCTTGTGGGTGTCGTACCCTCTCTCCACTTGGGTGCACACGCCCCCTCTCTTTCTTCTTCTTCTTGGATGGCCAAGAAGGCTCACCTATAGCCTCTCGTGGTCGGCCATCTCTTTTGGTAGAAGTGTAGACGGGTTTGCATACCTAAGGTCTAGCCTACACCCTTACACAAGGCCGATGGCCCTAGTGGCACCTTTCCGGCATGAGGGGTTTCCTCCATTTATGTGCTCTCAAGTATAGATATTGTGTGAAATTATTTTGAGTATTCTATGCATAAATAATATTGTGTGATTATTGCTTCTATGATTGCTTGTCTTCATGCTACTTAGGTTTGTCACACCATGCACGGCCACCATGGCCCCATTCCCATGCACGTAGTCACTTAGGTTTTCGCTAGCATGTCAAGATCTAGGTTTCATTTCGTGTTTGAAAATAAAAATCAAAGACACAAAAAAATATAAAAATATTAGGTTAGGTTAGATTTAGGTTAGAAAAGCTTATTCAAATCTCGATTCATTTTCACACCTCCCAAAGACGAACGGTCGAGACTCAAGTTTTCAAAAGAATAAAATCAATCAAGTTTCGTTATCACAAGCATCTTTGACATGTGGTTTTTGCGACTATACTATTATTTCCAACAATTTCAAAATGTGCGATTTCCACGCCTATCAAATGGATCCATTGCCGGGGAGGCAACACGTGAGTTTAGATTTGGGTTTGTTTAACTTCTATTTGGTTTGATTGTAGGATATCAAGACGAGGATCCATGCATGCATCAACCTGTGGTGAAGACCACATGTATTTTCTTCATCCTTTAATTTGTTGCTTTGTTAGGTTAAAAAAAACAAAAAAAATAAAAATATATATATATAAATATTAAAATTCAAATTCTCGAATTTGAATTTACAAAAAGAAAAAAAAAATTTGGTGTGTGTGTTAACTTGGAAACTATTTAAACACGCCAAAATATCAGATTTGGAAATCCGATCATCAAATATTGACGAATTTCAAAAATTTATTACCATCAAATTAAGAGTCCAAAAATCTTAGGATTTGATCTGGTACTAGTTCTTCAAACTAGCTTTCCAGCGCCATCTTTCATTTAAAAAATTCATACTGTATGAATTTTAAAAATTTGTACAGTGGAAGAGAGTCAGAACAGTCTGCACTATGATTTTATATAACTTTAAATGTTAATTTTGACCTCTACATAAATCATATCTCTTTGAAATTTGTGAGGTTGGAAAGCCACTGAAAGCTTGTTTTTTATATAAATTTTCAAAAAATTTTGGATTTTTTTTGATACTGTTTCAAATTGAATTACTCGTAGGGGTCTATCTGGTTCGTTTGATCTCTTGACACTAAAAAATTCTTAAAAAATTGTACGAAATATTAGAAATCTTAAAAAAATATTCCCTAAAAAACATATTGAATAAAGAAGATCTCTACCAAATTTCATTTTATTTTAATTTATATATTGATTTGGGGAATGATTTCAAGTCAGACTAAGGTTTGACTACTGTTGAACGCTACGAAAGCTACGCTAACGTGTTCGATTTTGGAAAACCTGTCGTTGTAGTTTGAAAGAGAAGAATTCGTGTTCAACAAATAAAATTTATACCGAAATGAAAATTCCAGGTCGAACACAGGGAGGCGGACGTTTGATTTAAAAACTTCGCGTTTCTTTTTATTTGTCACAAAGTAATTCAATTTAAACTATCTAATTATTTACAATAAATAGAAGAGAGAGAGAGGGTAAAAGAGAGGGGTAAGAGAGATAGAGTATTACACTTGAAAATCAAAATGAGATGTAGAATAAACAAAGAATTTCTCATTGAGGAGATTATTCATTACAACTAGAAAGCATAAAACAATTACACTAGAAAGCGGCAAATTTACTCTAGAAAGCATTAAAAGAATGGAGGAAGAAATGTCCTCCTCGACGGTCGCTTGGAGGACGAGCAGATTAATCTAGAAAGCAATAAATCTATATTAGAGAGTAGTAAAAAGAAAAAGGAGAGAGAAATCCTCCTCGACGGTCGCTTGGAGGACGAGCCGGACGGGACGACGCCTGGACGAAGGAGGACGAAGCGGGACAAAGGAGGACGAAGCAGAAGAACGGGAACGGAGCAGCATGCCGTCGTTGTCGTGGGATCCACTTCCGAAGGGGGACGAAAATTTGGACTTTATCTCGCGAGAAGCATCCCAGGTGTGGGACATGCTTCTCTTGAGCTTTGGAGGGGTAGAGAGGAGAAGGAAGGGATGAGAATTTCGTCTGGAGGGGGTCTCATTTTATAGTTGTAAGGAGTGGGGGCAAAATGGACATTACAACTTCAAAATAATAAATAAGGGGTCTTTAGTGACGGATAAAAGCGTCGCTAAAGCCTCCTTCGTGGGCGTCATGGGCGGCTCGCGTGCGCCTGCTCGTTTGCTCACGCGCGCAATGCCTGCGCATGTCCGCTGAGTCTCAGCCGTCCGATCACGAGATCGAACAGGTTAAAACACATCTTCGCCCACCGCGCTGCGTGCCCGCCCGCGTGCGATCGTGCGTCCACGCTACGCGTCCAATCGCGCGTCGGCGCTATCGGGCACCTGTAGCCATTGGATCGCAATATGACGCTCCATGCGCCGCTTGCTTGCGCCCAATTTGAGGCTCGCAGGACTCGAACCTGCGACCTCTGCTTCGCCCACAGCTGCGTCATCGCTGCGCTACGCCTTCGAAATGGTCGCGCGGATGAATTAGCCAGCCGCATCCACAGCCGTTGGATCTTGATCCAATGGCGGAGAATCGACGCGCTGATTGAAGAAGAAAAGGTGCAGTGGTGCTGGAGGCCGTTTGGGCGGCTGAGATGGCACCACGTGGCGCCATCTTGGCCGTCCATCTTCTGGAAGTTGTGGATGGTGCCACGGATGTTGGATTGACTCGATTTTTGTGTCGTTGGGCAGCGATCGTCGATCCGAATTCATCCGTGCAGTCGGATTTCTCATCTGAAGTGTGGATTTTCACCATCTTGGCCCTTGATCTTCTAGGGTTCCCTGGTCACTATCTGATGCTACGGATGCCTGATTAGGGCGATCTTGGAGTCGTTGAACTCCAATCGCCACCCTGATCACATCCATACAGTTGGATCTTTGATCCGAGGCCCCGATTAAATGTTTGCCCTGTCCAAGCACATAAAAGGAGACAATTAACCTCCATTTTATTCAAACTACTCTAAATGCAAGATGATGCATGTTATGCAATATTTATATCATGAAATGCAATCCTATGCTTAAGAACATACATAATAGACATTTTAAGTAGTGTAAATGTGTTTACATCATACCCCCATGCCTATCTTTTGCTAGTCCCTAGCAAAAACTATATGGTATTTATAAAAGAATTAGGTTGGATTATTTGGACTTGAGTTATTTTCAATCATTAAGAAATTATCTACTTAGGAACTGAACTTTCAAACACACAATAGCGCCCGGGTATCAGCCAAAATGCAGACCGCCTCAAGCCCTCGCCTTATTCAAAGAAAAATTTCTTTTTCTCTTTTTACTCTTTTCTAATTTTTTGTATTTTCAAATTTTAGGGTTTAAGAGTGGCTTTCTACGGCCATTCAACTCACCCAAGATTTGATGAGAACCCTAAGCTTTAAGCATCTTATTGTGATTTGTGATAGACTCATTGACCGACAATTTAAAACGGACTTCGGATTTCTACGCCTCTAGTTGACCTCAAAAAGAATTCTGCCTAAAGGTGTATCTTGACAACCGGTAGCTTTCTCCCTACTTTTATTTTTTAACGGGGTCAACACAAGGGTGAATCCAGTGTATATCTCCCCAGTTTATTCTACTTCTCCGCTTCTTCTTAATTGCTTTGGGAATTTTAGTGAATTTTCTGAGCTGCGTTCTGGACGACCAGTCGATGAGCTGTTACCGCCGACAACTTGCCAGCCATACTCATGCAGCGAAGTGTGGCTTATTTCCTTTTCTTCTTTTCTCCTTTTCTTTTTGATTTTTTTTTTTTAAGTAGGTGGCTTCCCTGGTCTAAGATTTACCTAAAGGCAGCAAAAAGAAAAAGGTCCAGTGACTGGGCTCTGGACAACTTACCTATGGGCTGTTACCCACGATAACTTGCCAGCCATATCACCCTAGAAGGTTCATTAGCTACCCAATTTCCGTTAGAATCGCCGAACAATGAGTCAGTGTAAAGAAAGTGTGTAGATGCTTAAGACTCAAAATTCCCTCAAATCAGAGGGAGGGTTGATAAGTCGTGTACTTATCACCCAAACTTTATTTACTCCAATTAAAATAAAATTCAAGTTGGCGAGAACTCGAAAAACAAATCCACATTTTAGTGGATACACGGGCTGATTAAGTCCAAAGACCTGAAGGGTCTTTGATGTAGTATTTCTTAAGATTGAAAATTTTCTTAAACCTAAATTCTCTTTCCTAATTCTGATTTTTTTTTTATATAAAAGAAAATAAAATAAATCTACGGAGCTGACGAATGAATTCAGAGATAAATATCCACCTCCGCATGCCTATCTAATGCAATGTCCTCATTGTATTAAAAAGACATAAAACAGAGTGGAAAAGCGTAGAAAGCACCTGAATTGCGTGAATATCAGGTCCGCTCCAAGATGGAAACGAAAAAGAACTATATATGTGTTGAGTTTAGTGCCTTCAGCTAGGCACACAATACAAAGAAAGAAATGAAAATTTCACAAGTGTAGGTCAGAATTAGAATAAACAGAAGAATCCTCCGACCTGTCAACAGAGGTCCACAGATGTGGACCAGATTGTGGTGCAGACCCATCCCCCATAATCGAGAATATCTTAGGTTCTTGATAAAAATTACCCAAAACCTAAAATCAGAATGCAAGCGGGGACGGGCCTGCGATTTATGAGGATGCAACCCAAGACCAAAAAGTCGGGTTACAGAGAATTGAAGCTTAAAAGGATAATCGTTGAATGTGTGCTTGAGTTGAACATCCTCGAAACAAATGTCGTAAGGGTTCTGATTTGATGGTTTCAGCTTAAAAGGAACCCTTCAACTCAATCTTCCATTTCCTCCAAAGTTAATTTCCCATATCATAACTTCCCAGCTCCTATCCTCCTCATTTAGCATATCAAATTCTAGGACCTCTTGTATATTCATCACCCCGTCTGAAATCTCCAAGTCTAAATGATGTGGCAGAATCAAAATTGACTTGGGTCTAATTATCTCAAAATTAGAATCATCAATAACCTCAACAGGGTGTAACTGATAATCAGGGCATTGAATTGATTCCTCCAGAAAATGTGATTCTGGATCCGTATCGTGTGCCCTAATAAGATCAGTTTCCTTAATTATTGGGCTATCAAATGATCTATCAAATTCCTCAGGCCCAATAGTCTCACAGAAATAATGTTCAGAAAACTCACATGAGACTTCGCAACTTGAATCTTCACCATCAAAGAAATCAGGATCCGTATCAATGTATGTCCCAAAATCAGTTGTCACTTTGTGTTCCCAAGAGACATACGTTTCCTCGTAACCCGGCTCAGGGATCTCAGGTGAAGAAATCAGATCATCTTTAATTAGTTGTTTTAATTCAATCTGGTTAGTCTCGTAATACGTGTTCCCCCCAACAGGTGCCTGAGCAGGTTCTATCATTGGCTTTCCTGAAGAAGGTTCATCTTGGGAATCATCCCAAGATTGAATCAAAGCAACCACGAACCTCATCTTCAATTTCACTAATTTCCTAAGTAGAAACTCACTTGGGTTCTTATCCTTAACATCCTGGAGCCAATCCAACAAAGACTTGTTTAAATCATCAATCATCTGAATCAGGGGCTCCAATCTCTCAATGCAAGGTGTTGGCTGAACTTCTAAAGATTGAATGATATTTCTCAAGTTAACCAGAACCTTATCTTGAACCTGGTTAACCTGAACCAAATGAGTTGGTTCAAGGTTGGGCGGGTCTGGGCTCAATGCAGGGGAATTAACGAATTGAGATTCGCTATACCCTTCCTGATAATAGGTCATTTCATATTGTTCAAAAGATGGTGATGACCTAAAGGCAGTGAAATCAGAGGATGGGTAAGATCGGTATATCCTTCTTGATTGTAGATCGTATTAAGTTGTCCATGAAAGGAAGACAATCTATAATTGATGTAGCTCTGAGATGGATAGAAATCAGAATCAAAGTGTTTAGGGTTAGACCCTAAACACAGGGGTCCAAAATTGTATCCCCAATCCGAATTATCCCAACTTACTGATGGTCGATTACAATACGAGTTGGGATAATCATCATGTTGAGGATAATTCACAACAGGAGGGAAAGAGTGGGAATGCATGAAATATGTGGAAGGATTCATGAGACACGGGAGGAAGAAAGGTGCCCTGCAATACAAACAATCAAACCTGTCCTTAATTGGGTTAGCCTACAAACCTACAGACTCCCAAAACCCATCCTGAGATAAAGGAATGATTTGATCTACTTCCGTCTGTTCAATCCAACCAGTTAGAAGGAGGGGCTGGGGAGAAGGTTCTTCCTTTGGCTTGTGCCTCCGGTTCCTAGTGTACCCCCCAGCCACGATCGTTTGACTCTACTCCCCTAGCTAGACATTAGATTAAACAGTAGAAACAAACTAATCGAAAATAATCTCATTCTGAGTTCTGAAAAGCGAGTCCAATCCTTAAGGCCAACGTCTACTCTGTTTTATTTAGGGCTAGGTTTGAATGTGCTTTGGAATGTGATGGGCCCTTTAAATGGGTTGTGCCCTTAATGATTGATTGCTTTGTGTGTGCGTGCACAACCAATTATTTTCAAGCAAGATTATTTTTGATGTGGTGAATTTTAAGGTTCAAATCTTGCTTAGTAGCTTTTAAGATTCAACTTTAGGTGTTTTCAAACAAGTTTCATTGGCATGCCAGGTTTTGAAAGCACGGGTGAAGATGTTTTCCTTTAAAGCTTAAAAAGAATGTGGAGTGCCTGGTAAATCCCTAAGAGTTGAACCTAAGTGGCAGCTACTTGATGAGTTTATTTTATTTGAAGTGGTGCGGCCCAAACAACTCAAACAACTGGCCTGATGCACCACTTAATTAGGCACACAAATGATTACTTAATCTGATTTCTACTCGATTATGTATTTGGATGTGTGTACCGGCTCCTAAACAACTTGATTTTGGTTTACCGGTTGAGTTAGAAAATCAGGTGAGGTTGTGTACCTCTGTGAGATTTTTTTTAATTTTTTTCTTTTTTTAATGTGGGGGTTGGGGTGAGTATGGGTGTCAAACAACAAACAATCTAACCTTAGAGTTTATAAAAACACCTAGGTTGATTGATGTTTGAGTTATTATGTGATGAAATGAAATCTAATGGGTGGGAGGTGTGGGATAACATACAGAATCTTCCACAGCACTTTACCCCAATCTACCGATTTTGCCTATCTCGCAAGAGTACATGCAATCACAATAAGAAAGGAGAAAAGTGAAGTAAATGATTTGTAAGTTAGAAAATGCGAAGAGAAACCAAAGATCGTAGCCTCCCCGGCAACGGCGCCAAAATGTTGAAAGCTACGAACGCTATGCTAACGTGTTCGATTTTGGAAAACCTGTCGTAGTTCGAAAGCGAAGAATTCATGTTCAACAAATAAAATTTATACCGAAATGAAAATTCCGGGTCGAACACAGGGAAGCGGATGTTTGATTTAAAAACTTCACGTTTCTTTTTACTTGTCATGAAGTAATTCAATTTAAACTATCTAATTATTTAGAATAAATAGAAGAGAGAGAGAGGGTAAAAGCGAGGGGTAAGAGAGATAGAGTATTACACATGAAAATCAAAATGAGATGTAGAATAAACAAAGAATTTCTCATTGAGGAGATTGTTCATTACAACTAGAAATCATAAAACAATTACACTAGAAAGCGGTAAATTTACTCTAGAAAGCATTAAAAGAATGGAGGGAGAAATGTCCTCCTTGACGGTCGCTTGGAGGATGAGTAGATTAATCTAGAAAGCAGTAAATCTATACAGAAAGTAGTAAAAAGAATAGGGAGAGAGAAATCCTCCTCGACGGTCACTTGGAGGACGAGCCGGAGGGGACGATGCCTGGATGAAGGAGGACGAAGCGGGATGAAGGAGGACGAAGCAGAAGAATGGGAACGGAGCAGCATGCCGTCGTCGTTGTGGGATCCACTTCCGAAGGGGGAAGAAAATTTGGACTTTATCTCGCGAGAAGCATCCCAGGTGTGGGACAAGCTTCTCTTGAGCTTTGGAGGGATAGAGAGGAGAAGGAAGGGATGAGAATTTCGTATGGAGGGGGTCTCCTTTTATAGTTGCAAGGAGTGGTGGCAAAATGGACATTACAACTTCAAAATAATAAATAAGGGGTCTTTAGTGACGGATAAAATCGTCGCCAAAGCCTCCTTCCTGGACGTCGTGGGCGGCTCGCGTGCGCCTGCTCGTCTGCTCGCACGCGCAACGCCTGTGCATGTCCGCTGAGTCTCAGCTGTCCGATCGCGAGATCGGACTGCTTAAAACGCATCTTCGCCCACCGCGCTGCATGCCCGCCCACGTGCGATCGCGCGTCGGCGCTATCGGGCGCGCGCAGCCGTTGGATCTCAATCTAACACTCTACGCGCTACTTGCTTGCGCCCAATTTGAGGCTCGCGGGACTCGAACCCGCGACCTCTGCTTTGCCCGCGGCTGCGTCACCGCTGTGCTACGCCTTCGAAATGGTCGCGCGGATGAATTAGCCAGCCGCATCCACAGCCGTTGGATCTTGATCCAACGGTGGAGAATCGACGCGCTGATTGAAGAAGAAAAGGTGCGGCGGTGCTGGAGGCCGTTTGGGCGGCTAAGATGGCGCCACATGGCGCCATCTTGGCCGTCCATCTTCTGGAAGTTGTGGATGGTGCCACGGATGTCGGATTAACTCGATTTTTGTGTCGTTGGGCTGCGATCGTCGATTCGAATTCATCCGTGTAGTCAGATTTGTCATCTGAAGTGTGGATTTTCACCATCTTGGCCCTTGATCTTCTAGGGTTCCGCAGTCACTATCTGATGCTACGGATGCCTGATTAGGGCGATCTTGGAGTCGTTGAACTCCAATTGCCGCCCTGATCACATCCATACAGTTGGATCTTTGATCCGAGGCCCCGATTAAATGTTTGCCCTGTCCAAGAACATAAAAGGAGACAATTAACCTCCATTTTATTCAAACTACTCTAAATGCAAGATGATGCATGTTATGCAATATTTATATCATGAAATGCAATCCTATGCTTAAGAACATGCATAAATAGACATTTTAAGTAGCGTAAATGTGTTTACATCAACTACTGATTGTTAGAAGAAGCATAAACCCTAGGTGATTCACATTAGGGTTTAAATTTAGAGAACCAAAACAAACCCATCTGAGCCTGATTTGTGTTTGATTGAATGAAAGGGGATTTGATTTGATTGGTTGTCCACCCCCACACTTACTTGAACTGAAATTAATTTACTTTTCAACTTAGGCAACCACTTAGGTATATTTCATTTAGTAGTGGTGCATTAGGACCATTGTTTTCCTTGATTGGGTCGTACCACTTCTACCTTGTTGGACTTAAAAGCATCATATAGACCTATATGATATTAGGGTTTCGACACTAAGGTAGAGCACATTTGCATTCCATACTTAAAGGAAATTCATATAACAAATTGGGACTTGCAAAACTTATTGTGTGCTCCTCTACAACATTGTTTAAATTGACCTAAACAAGGAAACCCTAAAAGTAAATAAATTAATATAAGCACTTGAACCATAAAATCCACTACAATTAAAGCTTGTATTGAAAATCCTTTCTCTGTGCACTTCACACTCTAAATCAAATTTTAAGGGCAACACCCAAAAGCACTCTAAGCCCAAGCCTAAAACTAAGTAGACGTGCCCTAGGAAGGACTAAATTACTTGGTAAATGAAATTTAATTGGGTAAAAATTAAGGCCTTGTCTATTTAGATCAACTGGTGACAAGAAAGGTCGGTGCGGTAATTGTGTTAACCTCTAGTGGTGTCCTACCATGCGGGGTGTCCTAGGGCATCCCACCATTATGGCCAGCCAAGTAATTCAAGGGTTGGTTTAACCCAGTTCCATCTTAGGATACCAGGTTTAGATCCAATTAGGGTATACAATATAAGGCTAGCTTGCTTGCTTGATTTGGGGCTCTCTCATCTTTCTTCCTAGGCCCTTGCCTTAATTCCACTAGCCCCTTGAAGCTGGTTGTGTCTTCCTAAGGAAGACTATCTTTTATCTCTATCCGCATCTTTTCTCAAATATCCATGAACCCATATCATTCTTTTGACCCTCAGGGTCCTCCATCTCCCAACCCAACCATGATTTTGACTCCTCCTGGTTGGGAGACTCATCCTAACCAGCTGGGATATGATCATCCTTATCCCCTAGTTTTTTTAGAAGTTGAACCTCATGGTTCTAACCCTTATCTATATTAGAACCAATTGAAAGCCACAGTTGCTGAATTCTGGGAATATAACAAGGACTATACAAATCAATGTGCCAAGATTCTGGAGCAAATTAGACAATCTCAGGCACACTCTCAATCTTATCACTCCTCCCAGGAATGAGACCTGGAACAACCAGCCTAGTGGATCAAGTGACCCATATTTTGGATCCACTAGCTACTCGATTGATTCTTTCTACCTTGGGGAGGCATCCTGGACTCAGCCAGCCCAAAAGGCACCTTTGGGCCTAATCCGTGATTTGCGTAGATCATTTGAGGAATGCATCATTTTTGATACACCTGTACCTAATGATATATCACTAAGGAATTGGAATAATGGATCACAAGTACAGGACCACATAATAGGTTCTCAATCAACTCCCTCTATAGTTAGCCCCACTCAGGGCGATACACCTATTGATTCATATCCAGATTCATACAACCCTGAGTGGAGAGACAACCTTGATCTTTCATGGCCGCCACAGAGACCGACTTAGACTGAACATCAATCTAGGCCAGTCGAATATTCCACTCAATCCACTTTAAGGCGACCATTTAGTCCAGCCCAACCCGCAACCACCCTTGAAGATATCATGAACATTTTGTCGGACTTTGACAAGAAAAATGAAGAAAGGCTGACTAAGTTGGAAAATCAAGTGAAATCTCAAGGGGATCAAATCAAAAGACTTCAAGAATCACTTTATCCTCGGGTGCAAATGCCTTTTCACTCCTATTCTCCACCTATTCTTCCAACCCCTCCTCCAATCTATCATACATGCCATTGTGCAGGGGCCAACTCCTTAGCCTCTAAAAGGAAGAGGAAAGCTAAGAGTCCACCCAAATGATCTAATTTGGGCTCAACCAAAAATCATAAGACTAAACCCACATCCAGCTCTGACTCAGACTGTAGGGACAAAAAGAAGAAAAAGGCCTTTGAAGTTGATTTGACCTATTTACCCTTTCCTGAGGGCTTAAAGAAAGAGTAACAAAAGAAGAAAAAGACTTGCACACCTAAAGAGGTGGTTTTATTAGCTAACATATGTGCATTTGTTTCTGGCACTCTACCACCCAAAAAGATTCACCCTGGAAAACCTTTCATATCTTGTCCCATCAAGGGATTCACCTTCAATAAAGCCCTTGTGGATCTAGGGTCCTCTATTAGCTTGATTCCTACTGCCCTTTTTGACTGCACCAGACTTGGAGATTTGCACCACACACCTGTCACCATTAGAATGGCAAATGGCTCCATCAAAACACCTAAGGGGGTAGTTCAGGATGTGATCATTAAAGTGCAAGGTCTTAGCTTTCCGATTGATTTTATTATTTTGGACATGAATATACCAAAGAAGCTAAGTAATTCACCCATCATTCTGGGTCGACCTTTCTTGGCTACAGCCAATGCATGGATTGACTGTTACTCAGGATGTATGGAAATGAGTAGTGGTAATAAGAAGATTCACATTGATATTTATGCAGCCGCTAAGAAAATGAAGTTAGGGTATTTTCTGGAAAATAGGGAAAGTGATTCGGAGGGCAATTCAAAAGAAACCATGGCAATTGACACCTGGGTAGAACCACATGACCCGAATCAACAATCCACTAGATCACATAAGTCACCATCAATACAGGATCAAATCTTTGATAGCATGGTTGACTATCTTGACAGACCTAGCCCAATTCAAACCCCTGCCCCTTGCAATGAATCCCAAATTACCCAATTGATCAAAATGGTTCATGAAATAAAAGAAGCTAGTGTTAAAGAATATGATGATATAAGAAAAGAGCTTCTTGGAATCTAGGACGTGCAACAAAAATTAGAAACATTTGAATTTGGGTCAGGTGTGCCACAACCGATTTGTGATTCGGTGTTGTTCATGCAGGATTCTATTGATCAAACACCTGTGGTGGATGATATTGTTAATCCTATTGAAGTTGAGAATGGAGATTTCTTCGAGAATCTTAATCTTGATTTAGGGCCTAAATGCCTATCATTTCATTTTGAGGAACCAAGCATTAAGGGACCTGAATATGATTTTGTTGTATTTGATAATACCCATGGAGACATTGATGAATTAATTCAAATGATCACATACACAGAGCAACAAAATTGAAAAGATTGTAACGACTCCTCAATCAATGATTCAGCCATTCCACTTTCATGGAGGGACTCACTACCGAATCTAACGACCAATTTCATCTAAGTGAGAAGAAGGAAATATCCCCTTATGAAAATTATATTCAAGAGATTGAAAGATTATTGGGGATTTCATATAATGAGTTATCAGAGGATACTAAAAATTTTCGGGAATCATGTGATAATTGGGAATTAGAATTGAAAATTTTTGAAGAGATAAAAGAAGAAGATGATACCCAAACATCTTTGGTAGAGACAAAGACTAATCAGTGGACCTTGATTTCCAGATCTGACCACACTACTTGGGTCATGCCTTCCATTCATCACCATTATCATGACCCATATGATTTCACAACACACGACTCTACCCATACCACTACCATCCACATTCTCCATCACCTCTTCGGGATGCCTTCATATTCATTTCTTCCAGGCACCCATATTTATCTGTCTTCTTCTATAGCATCTGGCTGCAGATAATCCCAGGACCCATCTACATATTTTTCTGATTATTTGGGCTTGGAATTCATGGACAACTGGTCCACATTTGCGGCCTGCTGTTGGCGAACGAGATTAAAATTCTTATCATTTTACTCGCCATTCTCAATAGTGTATTGACATATCCTTTTTTAATGTACGCCCAGCTGGAGGCATTAATCTCAGCACTTATATATAGCATATTTTATTTGGCATATTTTCCTGCATATTCAATTTCAGGTGTTGGAATAAGCGGAACATCAAAATTTAGGAGCCATTCCAGGTGAATTCTACCCATTCACTCCCTGACTTAATTTATTTTCATTATATTCATGCATGAGGACATGCAAGAAAGTAGGCATCAAGGGGTAGTAATTGTAAACTGAAAATCATTCTGCCAACACCTAGGAAAAAACTTTCTCACATCATGCTAATTGCACTTTAGGGTCCTTAAAGTAAGGACAACCGACTCCATCTCCAATGTTCGCATTACAGCTAAAAATAGTCCACAACAGCCACTTCCGACTCATCCACTCACCTTTTTGTTCTAAATTTAGGGCCAAGCTGAATGTAACCCGAATTAGGGAAATCTTTGAAGTGCAACTTTTGAAAGGTTATACATATTATGTATATATATTGCATTCATGAATAAGATTTTTTATCAAGAGAATGCACTAACGATTCTATCCTCTAATTGATTCCTATAATTCGGAATCCAGTATAATTTTCGCACCTACACATAGATTTTGCAATGGATTCACGGTGAAGATTGATAAATGCCTTTAGTCTGTCGAGAAGAAGCAATGCTTCCTTTCCTAAACCCTTGGATAGTGTTTGGGAGTCAGGCAAATCTTCTTCCAAAAATCCACCAAATAGTGTGAGATGAGAGTAGAGTGCATTGGTGCTCAAAGATTAGTGCCAGGAATCTGGAATCCTAGATAATTTGGTAATGATACTCAGAGATTAGGCATAGTTTTTTCTCTTTAATCCTGTGTATACAGTTTGTGTGAAATTTTGAGAGCCACTAAATAAGGCAATTACGCGGAGAGCGAGTTTTCATAAAACTAGGGCTAAGGTGGATGGTTAGGACCATTCATTACGGAATCCTCGGCTGAAGGAGGGTATTGATGTCAAGGTTAGAAATACACCATCCTATTCGTCTCTCCCGATGTTGTGAGTAGGCACTTCCACTAAATAAGCCACCCAATGTCTCTTGAGTACCATCAATCCTTAATAATGCCTCTTGAATAAAAAATCACGCATGTCATGTGCTATTTTGCGTAGTACTGATTTGTATAAAAAAAATGATGAAAAAAAAGAGATATATATATATAAAGCATAAAAATTTGAAAAAGAAAAAAATAGAAAAAAAAAATTTTGAAAAAGAAAAATGCAGAAATAGAGTTAATAGTATTTAGTGTTTATTTCTGTTACATTGAGGCAATACACCAAATAAAAATGAAATCCACCAAATATGGCCTTGACCTACCTTTTCTATGTTTCTGACCGCCTGAATACTGGCTGAGGAATTCTGACTTAATGTTAAGGTTATGGGAACTCAATTAAAGTGTTAATGCCAAGTGAGACCACCAAATATGGGTCATATGTGTGAATCTGGTGAGATTGTGAGCTCTAAGAAAAAGAAAGAAAAGAAAAGAAAAAGAGAAAGAGAGAATGAATACAAAGGAACCAGAAGAGAGCATAGTTTTTCTCGTATTTCTCTGAGTTGAGTTACTTGATAGTTCGCGAATCTAGATTCTAAAATACTAATCTCTATGTAGCACCAAGTGAGAGTGAGGCACCAAATAAACAACTATATCCCTCAGACATTCTCTACCCAAGCTTAAAGCTAGGGTGGAATTCATAGAATATCTTGAATACCTCGAGGGAAGAAGTTAGCCTATCCTGCTAGAATTTCACTAGGGGTTGAGTACAGGCTTTAGAGGTGAATCAAGCCTTTCACTCGATTCCGTTGCAAAAGCTACATAGCTGCACTTTCACATATCTGGATTTCTAGATTTTTGGATGAAACAAAAGGAGAAAAATCTTTAGTCAAACTCTTGATAAAAAAAAGAATAAGCGATCCTTTAAGGATTAAACTTGTAAATAACTTAGCCATGCACTTAGTCTAGCATTTGCTAGGGACTAGCAAAGTTTAGGCATGGGGTTATGATTGCACAGCAATCATGGGTCCTAATCAACCTAAATAATGTCTAAACCTAGCTTAAATTGTGGATATTGCACTCATATCTTGCATATCATGCATTGCATCAGTCTATTTAGAATAAGATGAGATATCCTACTAGCTAATGGTTTTTATTGCTATTTACAGACAATAAAGTGATCTAGGATGAAGGAGATAGTGGGATAAAGCAATAAAGGAAGAAAAAGACTGATCTAGACAAGAGCAATGAGGAGGATAGCCTTATCCCTACCCTTGGAAACCCTAGGATAGCCTTCCTAAACACAAAAGCCACTTCCATTCGGACTTTTCAGCTTTAGAACCCAAAATGGATAGCACTACCCATGTTCTTATCCATCCTATCCCTCTCCCAAACACTTAGGAAGCAAAACCCACCTTAGAAAACCTAAAACCCACTCTCCAGCACCTTCTAAGACGTCCAGACATCTATCTGGATGTCTAATTTCTGCAGAATTATAATCCAGGAAGGCAGAACTCATACTGACACAGAATTGGATGTCTAATTTAATGTCCAGACATCCAATTTTGTAATATAAGACATCTGATACTGTCCTCTAGTTCCTATTTTGGAATTCAAGCCTTAATCTTGAATTTCTATGTCCCTAAACCAAATTCTAAACCCTTAGGAACCTAAATTAAGGTTCCCTAACCCTAGTACATTACCTCTAGACCTCCCTAAGGACCTAATTAGGCCCTCACTAAACCTAATTGACTTGGATCATAGTCAATTTCATCAGCCTATTCAATTGGACTCATTGAGTCCAATTAAGCCCTAATCTCGGCACACACTGGCCAATTGGACTTAGTGAGAGTCCAATTGACCTAAACCTAACTTAATTGAGTTATTTTACTCTCAATTAGGTTTTCACACACCTAATTAAACTTGTATAAATTTTAATTGCATTTTACCTTAGTGAATTAGGGTTTGCAACCCTAATTTGAGACCTATATTGACCTAAGCCCACTAGAACCTAACCTAACCCACCTAGTCAAATAGCTTTCGACCCACACACACCCACACACACCACCTACATGAAAATGACCTAGCCTAGAATTCTCTAGAACTCTCTACCATGAGTTGTTGCCTTGGTTGCTAAAATTAGCAACCAAGAGCCGTTCAATTTCTAGATCCACATTTTGTGGATCTAAAAGCCACCTTCCACCCACTCTCTCCCTCTCCCACGAGATCCCACAATAGGCCTCTCTAGGGAATTCCATAATTCTGTAGAGAGCTTCCTTTAGGTCAATAAAAAGACCAAAGGGGTAACCATTTGGTTGAGGATGGTCATTTAGCATAGCTCCACATTCCATAAGCCATGACCACCTCTCCTCCTTTCCTCTCAAGGCTATCCTCCTCCTCCTCATCCTCCTCCAAGGCTCTATGGATGGATAGCTAGAGAACCTTTTCTCCAAAGCTTCAAGGACAGCTAGGAAGAAGAAGGGTTCTCTACCCTCTCCTCTTCTTGTGGGCATGCTACACTCTCTCCACTTGGGTGCACACTCCCCCTCTCTTTCTTCTTCTTCTTGGATGGCCAAGAAGGCTCACCCATAGCCTCTCGTGGTCGGCCATCTCTTTTGGTAGAAGTGTAGATGGGTTTGCATACCCTAGGTCTAGTCTACACCCTCACACAAGGCCGATGGCCCTAGTGGCACCTTTCCGACGTGAGGGGTTTCCTCCATTTATGCAGTCTCAAGTATAGATATTGTGTGGCATTATTTTGAGTATTCTATGCATAAATAATATTGTGCGATTATTACTTCTGTGATTGCTTGTCTTCATGCTACTTAGGTTTGTCACACCATGCACGGCCACCATGGCCCCATTCCCATGAATGTAGTCACTTAGGTTTCCGCTAGCATGTCTAGATCTAGGTTTCATTTTGTGTTTGAAAATAAAAATCAAAAGCACAAAAAATTATAAAAATATTAGGTTATGTTAGATTTAGGTTAGAAAAGCTGATTCAAATCTCGACTCATTTTCATGCCTCCCAGAGACGAACTACCGGGACTGAAGTTTTCAAAAGAATAAAATCAATCGAGTTTCATTGTCACAAATATCTTTGACAAGTTGTTTTTGCGACTGTACTACGATTTCCAACAATTTCAAAATGCGTGATTTCCACCCCTGTCACCAGCCATACACCCTAGGAGGTTCATTTGCTACCCAATTTCTGTTAGAACTACCAATAATTGAGTCAGTGCAAAATGTGTGTAGATGCTTAGACTAAAAATCCCCCAAAATCAGAGGGCAGGTTGACAAGTTGTATACTTATCACCCCAGTTTATTGACCAGATTAATATAAATTTTGGTGGTGAGGACTCGAGACCAAGTCCACATATTAAGTCTGAAGACCTGAAGAGTCTAAACTTTTAGGTCACTAATGTATGATTTCCTAAAGTTAACAAGCTCCTAATACCTAAGTTTTATTTTCCTAATTTTTTTAAATAAAAATAAATAAAAATTAGTTCAATGTAACAATTTTTGTAGTTAGATTATGAGAATTACCACCCCCATGTCTATCTTAGACAATGTCCTGTTTGGAATTTAAATGTATGCAAGAGGAGAAGGAAAGAAATCACCTGAGTTGTAATCGTGTATCCAGTCAGCTTGAAACCTTTGTGTTGCCTCTTAGGAAGTGATGAGTTTACTGCCTCCAGCTAGGTGTAGTTCCAGTTCAACCCTAAATGAGGGTTATAACTTCCTTCAGGGGAATCTGGGCAAGAAAGTGTTTCAATCTTTGGCCATTACAGTAAAGGTTTGCCCAGTGTTTGGATTGGCAATTTCTACCACCCCATTGGGATAAGGTCTGACCACTTGATACAGTCCCATCCAGTTAGATCTCAGTTTCCTGGGAAAGAGCTTAAGTCTTGCATCAAAAAGCCAGACTTGCTAATTTGGCTCGAAGGTTTTTCTATTAGTGTGCTTGTCATGGATGGCTTTCATCTTCTCCTTATAAAGCCTATTATTCTCGTAAGCATCCTGATAAATTTCCTCGAGCTTGGAGAGTTGGAGCTTCCTTCGAGATCCGACCTTCTAAGCATCCATATTGCACTGCTTAACAGCCCAGTATGCCCAGTGCTCTAACTCGATCGGAAGGTGGCAAGCTTTGCCAAAGACCAATCGATATGGTGACATGCATAATGGGGTCTTAAAAGCTGTCCTGTATGACCAAAGGGCATCATCTAATCGTGTGGACCAATCCTTCCGGTCAGGTCTCACAACCCTTTTGCAAAATATTCTTAACCTGCCTACTTGAGACCTTGGTTTTCCCCATTCGTCTGCGGGTGATACGGGGTGGCATTGTAGTGAGTCACCCTATATTTCTTAAGTAAGGTACGAAGCTAGGCATTAACGAAGTGACTCCCACCATCGCTGATCATGGCCTTAGGTATCCTAAAATGGGAAAAGATATTTTTCTTATCAAAGTCCATGATAGCCTTGTTGTCACATTTTCGGTTAGGTACGGCTTCGACCCATTTCGAGACGTAGTCCACTGAGACTAGTATATACTCAAGGCCATTTGATGGTGTGAAGGGACCCATGAAATCGATGCCCCAGACATTGAAAATTTCGATGATCAGAATGGGTTGTGGAGGCAACATATCTTTCTTGGTCATATTCCTTAATGTTTGGAATATAGTGCAAGTCTTTGCAAAGTTATGTGCATCCTTGAAAAGTGATGGCTAGTAAAAATCAGACTATAAAACTTTTGCAACCATCTACTTCCCAGAGAAGTGGCCACCACAGGCTTGGTCATGACAGAATGATAGCACACTTTGAACTTCCTCTTTAGGAATACACCTTCTAATGATTTGGTCAACACAAAGTCTAAACAGCATAGGATCATCCAAAAAATAATACTTGGCCTTAGCCAAGAACTTATCTTGCTGCTGTCTAGAGCAGCCATGCAGAGTCTGCCCTACCACTAAATAATTGACTAAGTCCGCATACCAAGGTAGACTCTTTCCATGCATGCCTAGAAGTTGTTCATCAAGAAATGTGTCAGTTAAGGCTAATGAGGTTCCAATGTTTTCTGGGTGAAGTCTAGATAAGTTGTTGGCTAAAACATTCTTGGATCTGGCTTTGCTACGTATTCCTAGGTCAAATTCCTGTAGGAGCAGGATCCATCTGATTAGCCTGGGTTTAACATCCTTTCTGACTAACAAATGCTGGATAGCTGAGTGGTCAGTGTAAATGATCACGTGGGATCCTAAAAGGTATGATCAAAATTTTCCCAATCCAAAAACTATGGTGAGTAGCACCTTTTCCGTGACAGTGCAATTCCGTTCAGCTTCATCTAAAGTTTTGCTCGCGTAGTAGATCACCACGGGTTTCTTCTCTCATCTTTGTTATAGGACTACTCCAATAGCAAAGTCTAATGCATCACACATTATCTTAAGTCTTGGGATCGGTCTGGGGTATGTAAAATGGGTGCAGTCGAGACTGTATCCCTAAGTGTAGTGTAGTTCTTGATGCAATCAGGTGTCATGTCAAAGAGCACATCGTTGGCTACAAGATCAGTCAAGGGCTTGAATAGTTTGGAAAAATCTTTTATAAACTTTCTATACAACACAACATGTCCTAGGAAGGTTCTGATTTGCTTGACCAAGCTAGGAGGTGGAAGTTTGGAAATTAAATTTGCCTTAGCTCGGTCAATTTCTATGCCCCTATGCAAGATGATATGATCGAGGATAATTCCTTCCTGAACCATAAAATGTCTCTTTTCCTAGCTTAAAACCAGGTTGACCTCGATACATCGTTTCAGGATTTTCTTCAGGTTACTAAGGCAATAGTCGAATGAGTCTCCAAAAATAGAGAAATCATCCATAAAGACCTCCAAATATTGATTCACTCACCATCTCCAAGAAGATGGCTAACATGCAACACTGAAGGGTAGCAGGTGCATTGCATAACTCGAATGGCATATGACGGAATGCAAACATGCCATACAGGCAAGTGAACATGGTCTTCTCTTAGTCCTCTGGTCTAATAACAACCTGATTATATCTTGAATATCCATCCAAGAAGCAAAAATATTTTCACCCTGCCAATCATTTGAGAATCTAGTCAATTAATGGTAGGGGGAAATGGTCCTTTTTAGTGGCCTAATTAAGCTTCCGATAATCAATGCATACCAGCCATGTTGTGGTGGTGTAGGTGAGGATGGATTTGCCCTGGTCATTGGTGACCACGGTGAGCCTGACCTTCTTTGGTACCATTTGAGTAAGGCTCACCCCAAGGTTGTCGGAAATCAGGTAGATGATTTTCGCATCAAGCCACTTGATTATTTCTTTTTCAACAACCTCTCGCATATTCGGGTCCAATCACCTTTGCATCTTGTGAGTAGGTCAAGCCCCATCTTCAAAATAGATCTTATGAGTGCAAGAAGTAGGGCTAATTCCCCTTATGTCAGAAATTGCCTACCCAATAGCTGCCTGATGTTCAGAAACGGTAGTAGTTTACCTAAGTTCTTTGTCCCTGGTTAGGTGTGCAATGATAATCACAGGGAAAGTCTGATTAGGTCGTAAGAAGACATACTAAAGGTTGTTGGGCAAAGGTATTAAATCAGGTGTAGGTGGGACAATGTTTGACGGGTAAAGGAAGGACTGGAGTTGATTAACATTAATCTCCTTAAATGGAGGTTTCCAGTGGTAATCAATTCTGCAAATTTCAACCTCCAAAATTGGCATGGGTCAGGGTGGTCAATAACTGGTTGAATCAGATGGTCTTCTAAAGAGCTTATAGTTAGGCATTCTTCAACCAGGGTTTCCATGGGATCGCATTCCTCAACCCAACCACAATCAGATGACTTTGTTGCCTTGAAGATATCCAATTGCATCTTCCTATCTCCGAAGGTAATTTCCATACATCCCGTGTCACAGTCAATATTAGCCTTGGCCGTAGCCAAAAAGGGTCTGCCTAGGATGGTGGGTGTGTTTTGTAGTTGTTCGGGGACTTCCATGTCAAGGACTAAAAAGTCAACTGGGAAGTAGAAGTCCTTAACCCGAACAATTACATCCTCGACTACACCTTTTGGAGTTTTCACAGATCGGTCGGCTAGTTGGATAGTCACAGGTGTGGGTTTTAACTCTCTAAATCCAAATAGGTGATAAAGTGTTGCCAGGATAAAGTTAATCGAGGCACCTAAGTCCAAGAGTGCTCTATCAAACATCATGTCACCAATATTACATGATATCAGAGGTGCTCTGGGGTTAGTTCTTTTAGGAGGTAGGCTACTCAATATCACTGAACTAGATTGTTCCGAGAGCACTACCTTCCTAGGTGCTTGGGTTCTTGGCTTATGCTTGGGTGTGCAAACATTCTTCAAAAACTTTGCATAAGCCGGGATATGTTTGATCACATCAAGGAGAAGTCTATTGATCTAAACTTGCTTGAAAATTTCCAACAACTCCTCGTTCTCAGCCACATTTTACTTCTTTACTTTGTCCATGGCTTCAGGGTATGGGATTTGGGTTTGAATTGGGTTAGGCTCCTCATCCTTCGGTTCCTCCCGCTTGTCCTTAGAATCAAGCATCTCAGGTAGAGAAGTCATGGGAAGGGTTGGCCATTTGGGTTCCTAGGTTTCAGTGCCACTTCTCAAGGTAACTTCATTGGCTGTGGCATTGCAACCAGGGTTAGGTCCTTGGGAAGAAGAAGAGGCAGCAAACCCAGTAGGTGTCTATGGGGCTTGTTAAATCGTATGAGCTTGCCCCAGATTTGGTTGGAGCCCTTGAGGATTGTGGCCTCTATTCATTACATTCATTGGGTTCGATTGTGGCTGAGAAGGAAGGGATCCTTATTGTTTGTTATCCAACAAGTGACTCAACTGTCCCTTCACTAATGCCATCTCCTCCAAATGTTTTTGATTCATAGCAGCCATCATTTTAATCATGTTGTCCATTTGGTTTTGCTGCGTAAGAGTTGCCCTATTATAGTTATAAGGTGGTCTGGTAGGAGGACCAGGCCGATAGGAAGGAGGGTTTTGCCTAGGTTGCTTCTAAAATTGGTTCGATTTTTGGTTCGACCAAGCAAGGTTTGGGTGGTTCTGCCATCTAGGGTTGTAAGTGTTGGAGAAAGGGTCAAACTTAGAATATCCCTAGATGGCATAGGCATCTTCAAAGGTAGAAGGTGCCGAAGGGGAGGAAAAGAATAATCAGAGTTTGAGGGAGAAAAGGTCCCTCCCTGGAATATGGTCAGGGGTTGTTCTAGGTGCATTTCGTTCATAGATTGAACTAGATCCACATTGTGTGCTCCCTTCGCTAGGGAGGAGGTCTGTAATGGGGTTCGGGATTGATTCAACAGCTCGTCAATCTTCTTATCCGCCAACTTAACCCGATCAAATTTCTTGGCTATAATGTCCATGTCAACCATTCCAGAATTAGTTTATACCTCATAAATCCCACCATGGGATTGACTGGATCAATTAAATTGGGTCATGGTAGCAATATTAAGCAAGTTCTTGCTCATTGACTCAAAGAGCTCGAATGCGCTTTCCTCATCCTTATTCAAAAAATTACCTCTGCACGAGGCATCCACGGAATTCCTAAGGTTGCTATCTAGACCATGGAAGAAAATCTAAGCCAATTGTCACCTTGGAACCGCGTGGTGTGGCCATTTCCTCAATAACTCATTAAATCTTTCCCACGCCTCATGAAATTGCTCTCCACTTTGTAGAGTAAATCTATTGATGGCTCTCCTAAGGGCATTAGTCGTTCCTATGGGGAAAAACTTCTTAAGAAAGGTATGCCTTAATTCCTCCCAAGTGGAGATGGATCTCCCTAAAGTCCTAAGCTAATAAGATGCTTTGTCTCTTAGGGAGAATGAGAAGATCTTAATTAGCATAATATCCAAATAGATGTTCTTTAGTTTACGGTACGTGCAATCTGATCTAAGTCTTCCAGGTGTTTGAAAGGGTCTTCATTTGAGCTCCCATGGAAATGGCTTTGAATCAAGCTAAGGAGATTGGGCTTTAGCTCAAAATCACCTCTCCCTTCGAGGACCCTAAGGTATGGTCCCACGACGATAACAGATGGATCGTAGCAATCACAGAGAGGCCTTGGTTGGCCCTCAAGTGGTGGTGGTGGGTTAGGTCAGTTCAGTGGGGGTTGCCCTTAAGGTTTCTGCCCTTGAGGATTCTGTAGTAGATGTATGGCTTGTATAATGGTATGGATCTATTGTTGCTGAAGTTGGTGGTTAGTTGTAATCTAAGCCTGAATCGTGCTTGATGGGAACACCATCATGAGCCTTAATTAGCTCATTTTGACTCAATGAAGTTAATAAATGCTCCTACATAACCAACTGAAGGTTATAATTCATTGCATAACCATTCCGAGAGAAACATAAGAAACTAGTGTTAAAACTGCAATTTTACCATCTTATCTTGAATGTAGTACAACCACGAGTTTTCTTAAGGGCTGAATAAAGGTCAAATGGTCTTAATAAGATAACAAGTGGGTTGGATTAGACAGAAAAGGATTTGTGTGTGTTCTGAGAATTAAATGACTTTTGGAAACCCTAAAAATAGACCCACTTAATTAACCAAGGTTTTGGTCAGGATAAAAATCACTGAAATCCTCTAAAAATCAAAGGAAAATATTTTCTAGGGCTTAGTACCTTCAATTTGGCCATTAGAACCCATCTTAACCTAAAATGGAGTCTTAAACAGATATTTACCCTAAATTAGGTTTTTGCATAAATAACCCAGTCAAACATGGTCAAAACTAAAATTCAACTTCACCATTGGATTCCTTAGGTCCAAATTAGGTTTGTATCAAAATTTGGACTCACGATGAGCTTGCCTTGACCTAGTTTGCAAAAAGGTCCAATCTGATTACATTTATACCCACAACTTTCAAAAACCCTTGCGAACAACCCCCTAACTTCTTCGTCATCTTCACAATTAGCTCCCTCACCATTATCGAGGAGGAAACCTACTCCGATGACCTTTGATAGGTGATTTCTCCTTGATTGCCTGGAGAATCTCTTCTAAAATTGGAAGGAAGATCCTCTGAGAAATTCTCTCCAGTATGAGCCCATCCATGTGCTCTGATTCCCTCCCAATCTCTCATGCGAACGCATGAGAGATTTGGGTCTCTTGAAAGCTCCCAAATCCGGTGACCTTCCAAGCTTGGGAAGCTTGCTTCCTAAGCCCTAACCGCCCCTCAGATCCTTATTTAAAGAAGCCTAGATCGTCCTAAACTCCTCATGCTCGAATTCAGCTGTGAATCCTCTCAAAATTCCTCTCTCTCAAGGACGAAGGCTCCTCGACATCCGACGATCCCCTCTACTCTTTCTCATCATCCGTCCATGATGGGAACACCATCATGAGCTCTAACTAGCTCATTTTGGCCTAGAAAAGCGTACAAAAGCTCCTACATAAGCAACTGGAGGTCCTAACTCAATGAACAACTAGTCTGAGAGAAAAGTAAGAAACAAGGGGTAAAATTGCAATTTTACCATTGCAGTGCAACAACAGGATCTTTCATGGGAAAAGAACAGGTCAAATGGTCTTGACAAGATAAAAAGCGTGTTGGTTCAGACAGAAAAGGGTTCATGTGAATGTTGGGAATTAAATGACTTCTTGTAACCCTAAAACAGGCCCACTTAATTTAACAAGGTTCTGGTCTGGATAAAATTCTTCTAAACCCTCTAGAAATCATGAAAAAATATCCTCTATGGTTTAGAAACTTCAATTTGGCCCTTAGAACCTATTTTGACTAACTTGGGGTCTCAGTCAAATGTTTGCCCCAAATTGGGTTTTTATCTAAATACCCAGTCAAACATGGTAAAACCTAAAATCCAACTTCACCATTGGATTCCTTAGGTCCAAATTAGGTTTGTACCAAAATTTGGACCTAAGGGGAATTCATCTTGACCTACTTTGCAAATAGGTTCAGCCTAACACATTTCTACCCGTATCTTTTGAAAGCCTCTGTAGAAACCCCCCTAACTTCCTCGTCATTCCTTGCAATTAGGTCCCTCCACCATTAAAGTGGAGGGAATCCTACTCCGGCAAGGTTTCAAAGGTAAGAACTCTCTGATTTCTTAGAGAATCCCTTTTAAAATTGAAAGGGAGATTCTCTAAGAAATTTCCTTCAGTTTGAACACAATTTTGAACCCTAATTCCTACCCAATCTCTCATGCGAATTCATGAGAGATTTGGGTCTCTCTGAGTTTCCATCTCCGGTGACATTGCCGTGCTTGGAAGCTTGGCTTCTGATAAACACGTATAAATTCATCGTAAAATGCTTATTTATGACAGTTCCTAAGCTTAGCACTGCATATCATGATATAAATATTGCATAGCATGCATCATTTTGCATTTAGAGTAGTTGTTTATATTTTAGGTTAATTAGGTACTTTTTATGGTCAACAGAGAAGTAGATTTATTTTAGGGCCTCAGATGGACGATCAGACCATACGGATATAATCAAGACGACGATCGGAGACTAACGCCTCTGAAATCGTCCAGATCGGTGTCCTGTAGCATCACATTAAGCCCGAGGAAGATCAACGGCCAAGGGGGCAATGTGATATCCATATGGGTTTCGAATGGATAATTCGACTGTACGGATGGATCCGGAGAAACGATTGTAATCCGACATCACGGGAACCATCCCGATCTGAGCACCGTGGCACCCTCTACAAGAAGAAGACGGACGGTCCAAATGGTGCCACATGGCGCCATCTAGGCCGCCCAACACCAGCCAGTAGCACCGCCCAATTCCTTTTTCATCCGCGCCCTTGAATCCAAGCCGTTGGATCAAGATCCAACGGTTGGGAAGCTTTGCACCAAGCTCCTCCTCACGACGCATCCAAACACTTGGCGCAACGGATCAAACTGCAGTTCTCAAGGATGGGGCGCGGATTCGAATCCCCGCAGCCCCCCCAATTTCCAATTTGGCCGGCCGCTCAACATCAGCCGCGCAGCGCACAGCTCATAGCAGCAGCAGTGCAACGTACGTGCATGCCAGTGCACACTAGCATTCGTGCGACAAGGGTGCGCGAAGCATGCAGTGCCAGCGGAGTGCACGCCAGCAAGGAGACGCGCAAATCTTCAACAACAATTATGAGGGCCTTTAGCGACACTTGCAGCTGTCACTAAAGGCCCACGTATGCCAGCAAGAGGAATTGAAGGTCGGATCTTCAGCGACAGCTGTAGCGACGTTTGTTGACGTCACTAAAGGCCAGTGCACGCCAGCAAGAGCAATTGAAGGCCGGATCTTCAGCGACAGCTGCAGCGACATTTGTGGACGTTAGTAAAGACTTAGATACGATTTTTGCCTCTCCTCCACCACCATAAAAGGACCTACACCCCCTCCCTTCCAAGCCATCTCTACCTACTCTACTCCCACCTACTCCCAAGCTCTAGCAAGCCTACCAACGCTCTATTAGAGCTTGTTCTCAAGCTCCCAAGGTGCCTATTAGTGTGGCAAAACTCTACCCCACCAAATACTCCTCCATCTTCCCACCTCCCTTCATAGGTCGCCTTGGTGCTGTCCTCTCATCTCCATTCCGATAGTAGATCAACTCTATCTTCTTACGTCCATTTCGGAGCTAGGTCGATGCTTTCCTCAACCCGACGTCCTCTAGCATCTCACCTCCATCATCTCGCTCCTCACCTCCTTCGTCCAAGCTTCTACCAGGCACCGTCGTCTCGTCGAACGGTCGATTCAGGAGATTTCCTCTCACCTCCCTCTCTTTATATGCTTTCATAGTTTCTTGTAATTGACATTAAAAGTAATATATATCAGATTTGTTCCAGATCTCTATCTTGTGATACGTTTGCTTGATTTCTTTTACTTCAAAAATACAAAAAAATATCAAAACCTAAAAATACCAAAAAGAAGCAAAATGAAGTGCGATTTTCAAGTAAAGTAAACGTCACCTCCCTGTGTTCGACCCGGGACTCCCTTGGAGTTTCGGTATAAATTTTATCTGATCAACGTGTTTTGCAACTACAATGATAGGTTACTTGTAACCTTGTTTTCTAACACGCGAAACACACACGACCAGCTTCCAAGCACAAAACCTTCCGCCAGGGCCCATAAAAGCACACCCTAGTCATTCCGCACCTCCTCATCTAGGATTTGGGTTGGTCAACCCCACCTTCTTCTCTCCTAGCTGGCCACAACTTCTCCATAAGCTCCGGCAACTCCGTCCTCTCTCTCTCATCACCCAACCACAATATCAGCGGTTGGGTTGCCTTCCTCTCGTTCTTTTGCATCAGCCATACCAGCTTGACACCGCTTCTTCCCCTGTCGTCGCCGTTGCCTCACCTGTGGAGAGCTTCATCTCCAGCAACGACGATACGAGCCGGCTGCCATCCCTGCCTCCTTTATCCTTAGGTTAGGTCAGTTCAACTTCTCTCTCCCTCCTCTTCCTGTTCCCCCTCTTTATTTCTTGAAACCATCCCTCGATGCATGCTATCACCACCATCTTCTCCACCTCCAGTTACACTCCGGCAAGGCGTCCCTGCCACTCCACGCCTCCATCCGCCTAGCCAACTACACCATAAGCATCGCCACACTCCACTGACCACAAACCTACACTCCACTCACTATGCCAAGCCCCCAGAACTCCCCACGAACACACCCATACATAGCCACGAGTGCCCTAGATCTACAACCACAACCACCCCCACGCCACGCAGACCACCGTACTACCTTCGTCGTGTTTAGGTGAAGCTCTGTGACCTTTTTGATGAGGCCGTGAGGCCGTTTGCTTGCTAACAGGGTTAAAGGTCTTTGCCTCCATTGATAAGGCAAGAAGCTTGCTTGGGAGCTTCATC
The DNA here is from genome assembly GCA_037157565.1 of Thalassia testudinum. Classification (NCBI taxonomy): domain Eukaryota; kingdom Viridiplantae; phylum Streptophyta; class Magnoliopsida; order Alismatales; family Hydrocharitaceae; genus Thalassia; species Thalassia testudinum. The sequence goes on along the minus strand of JAZHRO010000056.1, from coordinate 83,335,212 downwards.
TAGGACTCCTCGCTCCAGGCAATAAGGCCTAGGTCGTGCAGATTCTTTTGTGCACAGCCTCAACCCGGCAATTGGCATTGATGCCCACGCTGCTGCTGCAATTAGAGGAGACATCTACTGCCGGCGCTCGTGAAGGAGGTGGGACAACATAGTCCCATCTCGAAAGTGGAGTGGACGCAGTGGCATAAATTGTAAAAGTGACAGGGGCTTACGCCTCCAGACCATGGGGTGAGGTCCCACTTGCCCTCACTGCCTTGTCCGTAACCCCACTACCCGTGGACCCGACCCTGAAACGTATACCCAGCTAGCCTACACTCCTTGCCCACCACGCACGTCGGTGAGCCTGGTCTCAAGTGCACATACCCGACCCGATTACCCAACAAGGCTCTAGGAGAGCGAGCCTAAGAGAGAAAGAAGAAGAGAGATCACAGGGGTAGGTAGGGGTAGGTTTTGCTCTCGCAGGTAGGAGAAGAAGAAGAAACCAAGGAAGGAGAAGGTAGCAGCCAGAGAAGCTAAGGAAGGAGAAGGCAAGGCTGAAGAGGAAGAGCTGAAGGCTGAAGAGGAGGAAAGAAAGAAGAAGAAGAAGAAGCCAGAAATAGGAGAAGAAGATAAAGATAGAAAGGAAAAGGTACGAGAATATAAGAAATTAGAGAAGGAAAGAAAGAGGAAGAGGAGGCCAAGAAGGAGCAGTCGCAAAGACAGAAGGAAAGGAGAACGAAGAAGAAGAAGAAAAGGGCCAAAGTAGCTAAAGAAAGAAAGAAAGAAGAAGCTGAAGGCATGAAGAAATCAGAGATCAGAGCCAGAGACAGAGAAGTGCAATAGAAGCACTGTAGCAACCTTATATGTGAATCTGACGTCCATTTTTTTTGTGCTTCTTCTATATACATTGGCATTGTGCTTTTGCACTATACTCTGATTTTCATTACATATTATATTCAATCTTAAAGTTGTGCTCTTGATTTTTAAACCCCAATTTGGTCCCTGTGTTCGACCTCGGACTTACAATTTCGAGTAATAAAATTTATTTATTTTCGAGCGATTTCAACTATACTATGGCGCTTTGATTTTAACATTGATCTCGCCTCTCATAAAATATTTTGGCACCGTTGCCGAGGAGCAATGGGCGATTTAGAAATCTTGATCACAATTTCTGATTTGATACTAACTTGATACATCTCTTTTGTTGTGATTGTTTCAGGGAGAAGATTCAAAAGAAGGTAGCCAAACAACAAACACACCCGGGCCAAGTAATCTCTGATTAGCCCTCTCTCTTAATCCCCTCATTCTGAAAAGGAAAAACAAGATAAAAATCAATTAGGGCTACTTGCTTTCGATCTTTAGTAATTCACCAAAGTTGCATGATTTTGATTTCAACAAATCCTAATTTTTGCATCCATTTAAGGAAACTGGGGCTACCACCTTCTTGGTTGAGCACTAGATACCATATTTGTGGCAACTAAATTAGACCAAAATTAGAGCCAACTTAAGGATTCCAATTTAGGGTTTTAGAGACACATCTTTCTAAGCAAGAATCAACTTTTCCAAAAAGAGGTGTACCTAAACCTTGATTGAAAAGACTTATTCAAGAGAAAACCTAAAAAATTCAAGCTCTTAATTTCACTTGAACCCTAAAAGAAAGGAGCTAAAGCTCTTAAAGGACAAATAGGTGAAGTTGACCCCCTTGATGCATCAACCAACCAAGAAATTAGGTCACTTTTGCACTCAAAACATCTAAAGTTCAAGTGGAATCCTAAGCACCTTCAATCTTAAATAAAAGTGGTAGAGTTAAGAGGTCAAGGTTGCCATTTTGATCTACTTAGAATCTCAGTGATAAGAGAGGTCGGGTAGGGGAAGCCCTGTAACCCGTGGGGGCACTCTACCGTGTAGGGGTCTTTGTATAACTCTCCCTTTCTGGTTGCCTAGGTAATTCTTAGGTGGACGACTTTCTGATCTAGGGGTATCATCCGTCCTGAACCTCCATAGTCATCCAAACATCTTTGGGTGCCTTGATTGGGTCAAACATCCAGTCCCTCATCCCTTCTCCTTAGAGTAGACACATAAATTTTCTTTTGGAGCCTCTATTTAGAACAAATCACTTCGATCCACACTTGAATTCTAATTCTACATCTTGATTCAACTATCTGATCCAAATATGCAGCCTGGTTACTTAGGAATACCATTCAAGAAACCTGAATCAGAAAGATCCATGAGAGATGGAATGATTGAGGATGCCCTTGAATTTTATGAAATTGAATACAAAACCTCAAGACCAGTAGAAGACATTCAAGTTAGTGTACCAACAACAACAACCTTCATCATAAACTGTGCCCAATTGTTATTAACAGAAGCTACAAAAGGATCAACCTGAGACATTCTCATAACAGGATACATTGAGATAGAAAAATTACATAACTTTGAATACCTCCAATGCATGACCAATCCTGTACTTTAGGAACAACACCAAGATGATCTTGAAAAATGGGAAGAGATGATGAGATTATTGAAACAAGTTATCGATCAAAAATACTGGTACATGGCCCAAATAGATAATGAACCATCTTGGAATAGTGTTTAGGACAATCTGATTTCCCAGATCCTAGGTTCGAGGCACAAGGTTGTTGTGGATTCCTAACCCAGACAGAAAATAACATGCCTAATCTTGAAGTAGGTTGGGAAATCCCAATTGTAGGAGAACACGATTTTGAGCCATCCCTAGAAAACCAAAATCCTAAGTCATCAAGCATAGAATTCCGAGACTCCTGCAATGATGAGATTAAAACCGAACCTCTCGAGGGTGTAAATCTTGCCCCTTATTCTGATAAGGTGACCCTTGAAGGTAATTCTGACCTAGATTCTAGTGATTCAACCCACATCCTCAGCCTAGAATCTGGATCTGAAACTTATTGGGAAGACTACATGGCCCCATATACGAAGATCAAAGGTTAAATGAAGAGTATGATTCTAGGCCTTTATTTGATGAATATCCCTCTCCAACATCCTTAGAGATACAGATCAATTTTTCAGAAGTCACACCAATCTGCGCTATAGAAACTGAGGAGTTGGAAGAGTGGGGATTTGATTGGGTCTTTCCTACAAGACAAAAACCTGAGCCCAAACCCTATAAGGACACCTCTTTAAGCTCAGAATCTACATATAGGCTAGACCCCAGTCAGGCTGCTGAGTCTACATCATATGATTTATTTTGTGGTGGAACCTCCGATCTTGAATTGAATTCAGAACTTGATTTTTGCAATTTCTCTGACAATTCCAAATCTTGCCATGATTTCGGAGAACCTTTGTTTCCTGACTATGATGATCTAATCTACGACCTCAGCTCACATGATTCATTCTCCGACTTTGATTCTGAGGACCCAGATCCTGAGATCACTGATTTAAATTCAGATTCCAGTGAGATGGAATCATTTCTTTTTGATCCTTTGGAATCAAAACCAGAAAACACCAAGAGTAACTGCAACCCAGAGTTTGAATCTTTTCTTGGCTCAAATTTCCCTCATCCTATAAACACTCTCCAGGCAGTCACTTTTGAATTTGATAGCTACTATGAGGACTCTCTAAATGAAACTACCTGTAACTCCTATCTAGAAGAGCCCTCATACGCAATTCTTATTGGAGCCACCTCCTCCGCATATAAAGAACCTATCCAAACCTGTTTTTAACCCCGACCTACAACCGAACTCAATTTCTATTCTGATTCTCCTCTTGCTGAGCCGATTACAGATGATTTGCCTCCATACCTTTATCGGGTTTCAAACAATGATAAGATCACAAACCATGCTCCATCATTCGCTGATCACTCCTGTAGGATTTCCGCATCATCCATTGATTACTTTACGGGTCCCTACTCTAAGTAGGCTGACTCGACTCAACCAAACCCTGAATTCACACTTCCACATCATTCCGAGCTCCATAGTATATGGTGGTCACCACATCTCTTGATCTACACTTATCAAACCACCAGATTGATTGGGTTTGGGCTGCATCATCTGCCTGTTGATCTGAACAAGCACCTGGTTAGACCAACCAGGCTCTTGATTAAGGTGCTTGTTCTACAAAACTCAGGTGATTTGACCACTCCCCCTCCATACCATTTCCCGCTCAGCTAAAGGCGTTGAATTTAGTACTTAATGGGAGGCAACCTGTCATTCCAAAAACCTAAGATCCTTCTGATTATCCATTTGTACTTTACGTCTATTGCACCCTAAGTTCGATTTGAGAACAGTCATCCCACCTCTGGTACACGTGACAGAGCTTGAAATCATCTGCATCAGTCATTCCTGACCCATTCACCCACTCAATAAATCTTATTCTAAGTCCCTGAACCCAACACTATTTCACACCCTCCGTTTACAATGAAGACATTGCAAAACTTAGGCATAAGGGGTTGGTAAAGTACAAACATACAAAAATCAAGAAAATTCAGAAGGGTTCTCACAAAAAATCTCATATGCCAAAAATACCAAAAAATTAGAAAATTGTGAAAAAGAACAAAAAAATTGGAGGAGAAAAGAAAATTTTGTGGCCATACAAAACGTGAGGAGGAAAAGTGAAAAATGTCAAAAAGGAGCACAAAATGAAAAAAGAAGAGATAGTCATTAGTAAGAAATTAAGGGATTAACTAAGTTCTAGACCATATCAAGAGAAAGAAAAATAAAGGAAAAAGTGCTAATGAGATGCAAAAGAGATTAGTAGGAATGTTGATCTTAGGCCTCTTGCGCAAGACTCCTAGGCTTAAAAATTCAAGTATCCGCTAAGATCTAGATAGTCCACAAGAGGTTGGGGAAAATGCAAAGCTTAAGTATTAGGTCTAAGGCTTAAGAAGTATTCAGCCTTACTAACTAACCTTTGGTTTGCAAGACTCGGTAACCTAAGCACCCCAATCCACACATAGTCTGGTTCAGTGTGCATAACTATCAAAATCACGCAAAAGCATTTAAATGTTCTGAAAAAGTTGCCAAGATTAGGAGCAGCCGATCAACATAATTTGATTTGGATGAGTACCCAGTGCGGAGAGGCGGGAAATTCCCCTCGAAGATGCGTAATAACATATCATCTCCTCGGTGCTTACCTCCTAGGATATTTACATATCCTATCAGGGGCACGTAAGCATCCTATGCTGGTCAGATGCCATGGGCGGCATTATTACGAAATGTCGATTGACAGGGTCTGGACTTAGCTATAGAACGCCATGAGAGGGATAATCTCAAAATTTCAAAAGCCAGGATTCTGGGGGTTGCCATGAGTGGTGCTATCACAAAGCATTGATTGCTAGGGATCCATCGAGGATTGTTGATGGGGACAAGGAATCTGATATAGACCGTGTTGAGAAGCCAATCCGAATCTAGAAACAAAAAGAAAAGAGAGAAAACTCTCCAAACAAAGAAAATCCTCTGTCTCTCTCTCTTACAAAAAATGCACTGCAAACTAAACCAAGGCTAAAATACATTTCATGTATGGGTGCTTGATCGCGTGTCTCACTCAACTCAGTAATTAAGTTAATTTCACTTAATTAAGAGTAGAAGAAATCACTTAGGTTAACTCGAAGTTGTGTCGATTGTGTAGTATAGGGTTGAATTAACCTAACATTTTAGAAATTTTTACTGGTTTAGTCCAGGTCGTTCACTGGGAGGCATAATAATTTTTCTCCAAATTCACTAATTTCCTTTTATCTCTTTAAGTTTAGGAGGTGAAACTAATTTTACTTATCAAAACATGACTTTTGTCAAATAATTAAACTATGAAGAACATACAAAATTCCATATGCAAACATATTTACTCAAAATGTTATTCTTTATTAACAAGTAAACATGCTATTTTTTATAATTTTATTTCATTAAGGCAATTAGAAAATTATCCAATTAAAGCATGCCTATTACAATTAAGAACAAAAATATACTCATGCAAGGGAGAAATTTACTTTTTATCTTTCCACAGCCTCTAATCTTCTCCCTTTCTTTCTTGTTTCTATTTTCTTCTCTGTCGAGCTCTCTTCTTCTATTGTTGTTCCTGCCTTAGTTATTCTTCTCTTAAATCTTCTCCTGCCTTCTCTTCTTCCTTTAGTTTCTTTCTTTTGTTCCTTAGTGTTTCCTTAACTCTTCTTAGCATCTGCACTCCTTTCTTCTTTAGCCTTCAGCATCCTTCAGCAGCTTCTCTTTCCTTAGGTTTTCAGTTGAACTAGGTTTCTTTAACTTTATAAACCAAAAGATTTTGTATTTGCGGCGAGGTCCTTTCGAGGATACACAGCACCCTGAGACCAGGGTGGGACCTGACCCTACTCGATCCTCACCTAACCTCGGTTAGGTTTGTTTCGATTTATTTATATTTCAGTTCACAGTATCGAGCTGCATCAGCTCAACCCGGCCTCCCAGGCCAAACACTCTCACCCTCCCAGGGCACACACATCCGCATGTACACGCACGCCCCCATGGGAGCACACAAACTCGCAGGCCAATGGCCATAGCTCAGAACAATGCTCAAATATCATATCAGAATCAGAACCGGTGCGCCTTGCGCTTGACGACTGAGTAGCCTTAGGAAGGAAAAACTTTATACTAAGGCAAGCGCTCGTGGATTTCTGATGTGGGACAATGTTTGTACTTCCAGACCCGAATTCAATTGATCACAACTTCCTACCCAGAGCTCCAAATTCGATGATTTAAAGTTCGTTGGAAAGCTCTAAGGGTAATCTATTCAATTTTAAAGTCAATTTAATGTTTTAATTATGGTTAGCTCTTCAATTTAAGGGATGAAATCAGGGGTTTCTACGGGTTTTATGACAAGCCTGGAGATGTTTCAACACAGGGAAGTCCTCAGATGGACTTCTCTCATCTATCTAAAGGTCTATATACAATACATAAGAAATTCTGCTTCAGTTCGGATAGATTTAAGGCTCTTGAAACCTACAGAACTTGCAGAGAAGCCATTTTCTTCTCTGAAAACTTCAGAGATTAATTTTCAAGTTTCAATTTGTGCAGCAGACACTTTAAAGTGTTCCTAACTTATTTAGATTAATTCTAAGGGTTTTAACTAATCAATCTGGGCAGGTTTCAAGTTTAAATTCCAACAGAACAGTGCTTCTGTTGGTTTGGGTTCAAGAGTAACCCAAACTTACAGGAACATAATTTTTGATAAAAACATCATCTGAGCTTACTTAACTCGATTTCAGATCATCAAATGAGATCCCAGAAACAATTTCCACATCTTAATTCCTCGATTTAAGCTCAGAACACCATTATCAGATTTAATTTTGACTGTAGAAGCTCGAAATTTGACTTTTTGTTTAATACTTCTTCCTAAGAAATTAACACATCAATTAGAATCTCTTCATCATCTGGAACTCAATCAGAACTTCTGATTTAAGTTCTGTCCTTAATTTCTAGGGATTCAGGCTCGCCGCCTGAACTAAAATAAGCATGTGTTCGACAGAGTAAATCAGTGGTAGTTACAGTGTTTTAAAAGTTAAAATAGCTTCAGTGCTTCACACTGATGCTTCTTAGATCTTTAAATGCATCTTAATTCCTTTACAACAGTCTTCTCCAATTCATCGGAGTTGGGGAAGATGAAGTTGAATCTTAAGCTCCAGTGAATGAAACCTTAAATAAATTTCTTAAAAATAATAAGTAATCCATATTATAACATTCTGGAGTCACCTAGCAACTTCTAGAGGCTGTAACACATCTTTGGCTCGCCAGAGCTCCGGTGAGTCTAGAAAAATGCAAAATGTATGTGCAGTTTGAAAAAATTAATGATTTTTATTCCAAAAATGATTCTGAGGTTACAAGGAACCTCTGTTTCACATTAAATTCCATGTTTGTTCATTGAAATATCAGATTTGACAGTAAACTTATTTCTTAAAAGATTTGATTTGTTTAAGTTCAAGACTTGATTTAACTACTTGATTGAGTAGTTAAATGAAGTCAACAGGTATTATTAATCATATATATATATTTAATTATAGTTTGAAATGTTCCTGAGCCGCCATGGACAGCAAGCTCAGGGACTTAATTAAAATTTAGGCGTTTAATTATAGATGATAGTAATAGGTAATATAGAATCAGTTAGGGTTCATTAGTGATGGAAGGTGATGAAGAACCCAATGAAGGTGGAATTAGGCCGACTTCTGTCACCATGGACAGTGAAGTAGTTGGTGAAGGTGATACATGAATTAGGCATTTAGGTGATTCAATTAAACTATTTAGTGATTTAGAAATGAACATGAGAGATATAAGAAGGTGATCAGTGAGTTAAAAGACAAAATTAAAGTCTCTGGCGAGCTCAAGGAACTCGCCGAAGCTGGAAGAGATGAAGCTAAATTCTACAATTACTCTAACCTAACTAACTAAACTAACTAACTAAGCTAGCCTACTCCTACTCCTAGTCTACTGTTACCTGGATGAAGGGGTCAATAGGGTTCCGCCGAAGTCTCATGGCGGACGACGAAATTAGAGGGTTGAAGAAAGAGCTTCGGCGGGCGAATTTGAGGTGGAGCGGAGGAATCCTAGGGTCGGTGCCTTTGTCAGAGGTGCGGAAGACCACGACGAATTTCCTCAGCTACTTAAGGTGGACAGAGGATGTCGAAAAATGGAATGGGGGTTCACCGGAGGTTTGGAAGAATAGCCTATTGGGTCGGCTGCAGTATTAGAAGAGGGAAGGGAGCGAACTTACTGAAATCAAAGGTGTGAGGGGGTATTTATAGCATTTTGCGGCGAAGAGAGGGGCAGGGTCTAGTCAAAGAAGAAGCTCGAGGAGCTTAACCTTCGTCATCGTCTCCGACGATGGTGAGGTTAACTCCCAATGAAAAATAGGATTTACGGATGATCTAGACCGATGGATCAAGTGGAGGTGGTGAGCGCAAGCTGCAAGAGCTTGGGCAAAGAGGAATGATGTCGGTAGGGCGGTGATCGCGCGATAGGGTGACTCTCTGCCGCCAGCCGTTCGTTTGGCTGGAGAAGAAGAAGAAGACGAAGAGGGATCTAGAAGTAATAAAACCTAAGGACCTATGTGCTAAATAAGGACTCGACTGTAATGAAAATTAAGGACTAAAATGTAAACCCAGGGTTTGAAGGTTTATTTTAATTTATATTTTTTCAACTTTTTATATATGTTAGTAAATAAGGTAAATATTATGTTTACACCTTGAATTTACATTTTTTACCTTTTTATATTAATTTATTAGATTAAGTAAAATCACTTAAGTTATTACATATTTAGGTATACATTATACTTATGTTACTTATCTTATTAATTAAAGGAAATGATTGGTAGGATTTCGAGTCCAATTATTATCTAAATTACTAATAATGTTATTTGAATGATAAAATGTCATTTTTAACTTATTTTAAGGTCCTTAACTAAGTATCCCTTATTCTATAATTAACCCTTATATATTCATAACCCTAGCTAATTAACTAGGAAGATTAGTTAATTAAGGGTAATTAGAGATCATGATGAGTGTCTCATCATACCCCCAAGCTAAAGTTTCGCTAGTCCCTAGCAAAATTAACTAAGACTATGATGATTTAAAGCACTTGGGTTTAAAATATTAGTAAATATGTAGAGGAAAGCTTAGGTCAGAAAAATTTTTAAGTTTAATATAAATGATTAATGCATAGAGCATGTATGAAAATTTTCTTAGACTTATACTTATAACATTTTCAAAACATACTTAAAATAATTTGTAAACAAGAATTTTATTTAAAATTAGAATTCTTCAAAAATCTCTTAATCTTCAACGAACCTTAGGATAGTACCTGTTGCCCTTAAAAACCTTCGCGAAGGATCGAGGCTAGAGCTGGTCAGGTTCGGATCTTGGTTGGTACCTGAGTACCTCTAGGCCTATTGTCGGCATTCTAACCTAATCAAAAAGAAAATAAAAAACCACTCATCATAATTTGGGAACTTCAATGAATTCATGGTCTCGAACAGAAGTTAAAACCTTAAAATTTTGCTAAGGGACTAGCAAAAGTTAAGCATAGGGGTATGATGGGAACACCATCATGAGCCCTAACTAGCTCATTTTGACCCAGAAAAGAGAACAAAAGCTCCCACATAACTAACTGGAGGTCTTAAATCATTGGATAACCGGTCTAAGAGAAAAACAAGAAACAAGGGGTAAAATAATAATTTTACCATTACAGAGCAACAACAGGATTTCTCATGAGATAAAAATAGGTCAAATGGTCTTAACAAGATAAAAAGTGGGTAGGTTCAGACAGAAAAGGGTTCATCTGAATGCTGGGAATTAAATGACTTCTTGTAACCCTAAAACAGACCCACTTAATTTAACAAGGTTCTGGTCAGGATAAAATCCACCTAAATCCTATAATAATCATGGAAAAATTTCCTCTATGGTTTATAAACTTCAATTTGGCCCTTAGAAACTATTTTGACCTAAATTGGGCTCTCAATCAAATGTTTACCCTAAATTGGGTTTTTATGTAAATTTCCCAAACAAACATAGTCAAACCTAAAATTCAACTTCACCGTTGGATTCCTTAGGTCCAAATTAGGCTTGTACCAACATTTGAACCTAAGGGGAATTCATCTTGACCTACTTTGCAAATAGTTACATTCTACCCCTATCTGTTGAAAACCTCTATAGAAGCCCCCCTAACTTCCTCATTGTTCTTTGCAATTTGGTCCCTCCGCCATTATAGCAGAGGGAATCCTACTCTGATGAGGTTTCAAAGGAAAGAACTCTCTGATTTCTCAGAGAATCCCTTTCAAAATTAAAAGGGAGATTCTCTGAGAAATCTACTTCAGTTTGAACAGAATCATGAACCCTAATTCCTACCCAATCTCTCATGCAAACGCATGAGGATTTGGGTCTCTCTGAGTTTCCATCTCTGGCGACATTGCCATGCTTGGAAGCTTGGCTTCCAAGCACAAAACCTTCCTCCAGGGCCTATAAAAGCACACCCTAGTTCATTCCGCACCTCCACAGCTTCGATTTGGGCTGATCCACCCCACCTTCTTCTCTCCTCACCAGCCACAACTTCTCCACAAGATTTGGTGGCTCCGTCCCCTCTCTCTCATCACCCAACCACAATACCAGTGGTTGGGTTGCCTTCCTCTCATTCTTCTACGTCAGCCATACCAGCTTGACGTCGCCTCTACCCTTGTCGCCACCATCGCCTCACCTACGGAGAGCTTCGTCTCTGGTGACGGCGATACGAGCCGGCCGCCATACCTGCCTCCTTCGTCCTTAGGTTAAGTTAGATCAACTTCTCTCTCCCTCCTCTTCCTGTTCCCCCTCTTTATTTCTGGAAACCAACCCTTGATGCACGCTATCACCAACACCTTCTCCACCTCCGGCTACACTCCAACGAGGCATCCCCACCGCTCCACGCCTCCATCCACCTTGCCAACTACCCCCATAAGCATCGCCATACTCCACTGACCACAGACCCGCACTCCACTCACCACGTCAAGGCCCTAGAACTCCCCCAGAACACACCCATACACACAGCCACAGGGTGCCCTAGATCTGCCACCAAAACCACCCCCATGCCACGTCGACCACAGTACTACCTTCGTCCTGTTTAGGTGAAGCTCCCTGAGCTTTCTGATGAGGCCGCGAGGCCATTTTCCTCCTGACAGGGTTAGAGGTCTTCGTCGCCATTAACAAAGCAAGAAGCTTACTTGGGAGATTCATCCAGGACTCCTCGCTCCAGGAAATAAGTCCCAGGTCGTGCAGATTCATTTTGCGCACAGCCTCAGCCCAGTAATTGGCATTGACACCCATGCAGCAACTGCAATTAGAGGGGACATCTAGTGCGGGTGCTCGTGAAGGAGGTGGGACATCATAGTCCCACCTCGCAAGTTGAGTGGACGCAATGACATAAATTTTAAAAGTGACAGGGGCTTATCGCATCCTGACCATGGGGTGAGGTCCCACTCACCCTCACTGCCTCGTCTGTGACCCCACTGACCACGGACTTGGCCCTGACCCACATACCCGACTAGCTTGCACTCCTCGCCCACCACGCACACCGGTGGGCCTGGTTCGGGCGCACATACCTGACTCGATTACCCGAGAAGGCTCTAGGAGAGCAAGCCTAAGAGAGAAAGAAGAAGAGAGATCATGGTGGTGGGTATGGGTAGGTTTTGCTCTCGCAGGCAAGAGAAGAAGAAGCCAAGGAAGGAGAAGGCGGCAGCCAGAGAAGCTAAGGAAGGAGAAGGCAAGGATGAAGAGGAAGAACTGAAGGCTGAAGAGAAGGAAAGAAAGAAGAAGAAGAAGAAGAAGCCAGAAATAGAAGGAGAAGAAGCTAAAGATAGAAAGGCAAAGGCATGAGAATAGAAGAAATTAGGGAAGGAAAGAAAGAAGAAGAAGTCAAGAAGAAGGAGGAGTGACAAAGACTGAAGGAAAGGAGAAAGAAGAAGAAGACAAGGGCCAGAGCAGCTAATGAAAGAAAGAAGAAGCTGAAGGCACGAAGAAATCAGAGATTAGAGCCAGAGACAGAGAAGAGCAATAGAAGCACTGTAGCAACCTTATATTTAAGATGTTTGATTCACAAAATCAGATGTCAATTTTTCTTGTGCTTCTTCAATATACATTGACATTGTGTTTTTGTACTATACTCTGATTTTCATTGCATATTATATTCAATCTTAAAGTTGTGCTCTTGATTTTTAAACCCCAATTTGCTCCTTGTGTTCGACCTCAGATTTACAATTTTGAGTAATAAAATTTATTTGTTTTCGAGTGATTTCAACTATACTAGGACACATTGATTTTAACATTGATCTCACCTCGCATAAAATAGTCCGCCATACCTACGGTGGATTCATCCTCCCTACTCTTATCCGTGTCACGGCGTACTAGCAGACATCCCTTTCCCCTTCGTCCTTGTCGTTCCTACATCACTGGAGCCGCTTTCGTCTTCGGTGTCGGCCATGCCAAACTCGACACCATCATTGCCCCCCTTCGTCCATCAACCTCCTAGCTAAGTCCCCTGTCACTTCTTTTTTTTTCTCCGCTCTTTACTTTCCAAAATCGACCACTGATGCCCTTCGCACTTCCATCTCGTCCATCCCCGACCACCCCTTTCGGCGATGCCATCCCACCTCCATAGCCCACCAAAACCCTCGCCGACCATAGCAAAACCTTCAACACACATCCCTAATCATTTCCCCTCTATTCATTCGCCTCTCCACTCACTCCCACATGCCCTCGAACACACCCACTCACACATACACAGTTTGACCTAACCACGAACTCACGGCCACTATCATCCCACGCCACCACCCCCATCACGTTCGTCGTGCTCCGGTGATACTCCTTGAGTGCTCTGACATGGCTGAAATGTTGTTTAGTTGTTTTCAGGTGTACGACCATGTCCGCCATTCGCGAGAAAGCTTTGAGCTTGCTTGAGGTTGCCCCAGGTGCCACTACGCCCAGGTTGAAGTTCCATGACATGTGAAAGTATCTCATGCACAGTCCCAGGAGATCAATTGAAGACGTGAGCCGTGCGTCTTGCTGTAATTGGAAGGACACTCCCTACTGCAGGCACGCGAGATAGGAGGGTTGCGGATAGTCCCACATCGAAAGTTGTTGAAGTTGCGCACTTGCATAAACTGAAAAGGTGCTGGTAGCCATTTGCCTTAAATCCATGTGGTGAGGTCCCTCTCACCTTCACCCGGCCTCGTCCACGGCACACCCCCATGGACCTGGCCTGACTCGACTAGACTAGCACTCCTTTCTCACCACCGCACGTCAGTGAGCCTGGACCTGGGTGTGCGCTTGACTCGATAACCTAGATACTCGTGGCTCTGGTAGAGTGGATCTTAAGAGAGACAAAGAGAGGAGAGTCGAGCGGGTAGGGGAGGGTTTTGCTACAGGAACCTTTGGCCTACACTTAGTCAAATTCTGAAGAGGAAAGCCAGAGAAGTGGAGGAGGCCTGAAGCTGAAGAAGAGGAGAAAGTATCTAAGGGCCAAAGAGTAAGAAAGCTAAAGGAAAAGGAAGAAGAAGAAGGCTTGGAGAGGTCATAGTTGAGAAAGCCAAGAAAGAAGAAGCAGGTCTGAAGAAAGAGCTGAAAAGGAAAGGAAGAATCAGAGAAAGCAGAGAAAGAGAAGAACAAGAAGAAAGAAGAGAGAGAAAGCAAAGACAAAGCAGAAGAAAAGAAGTAGTAGCACATATCAGACAACAGAACCTAGCTCTTATTTCATACATATACATTGAGTTCCTTAGTGATATTGTAGGTGTATTTGGTGATCTAAATCACCATTTTACTCCCATCATTTTTCACATTGATACAGATATTATTGGAATCTCTTTTAATTTTGAATTGCGATCTTGATTTCTGAATCCGATATATCTCCCTGTATTCGACCTTGAAACTTATTCGAGTATTAAAATTGTATTTGTTTGAATGTTATTTCGACTATATTGCAACGCGACACTTTTTAAACACCAACTTAGTGCGATAAACATTTTGGCGTCATTGCTACGGAGCAACGGGCAATTTAGAATTCTTGACTGCAATTTCTTATACAGATTCTAACTTTCTATATCTCTTTGCTGTGGTTGTTTCAAGGGGAAGATACATTAAAGAAAGTACAACCGCACATCAAACATACTAGGTGTAGGCAACTTCTGATCACTCTCTCTCTTAATCCCCTCATTCTGAAAAGGTTAAAAAGGAAAAATCAATTAGGGCTACTTGCTTTCCATTATTAGATAATTCATCAAGTTGCCTGATTTGATTTCAATAACAAAACCTGATTTGTGCACCCACTTAAGGTAACTAGGGCTATCACATTCTTATTTGAGCCCTAGATACCAAATTTGGCAAATTAAACTGGACCAAAATTAGAACCAAGTAAGGATTCCAAGTTAGGGTTTTAGAGACACACTTACATAATCGAGAACAAATCTTTCCAAAATGATGTGTGCCTAAGCCTTGCTTTAATTGATCTATTCAAGCAAACCCTAAAAATCAGGCTCTTAATCTCACTTGAATCCTAAAAGAGGGACCTAAAACTTCTCAAAGGACAAATAGGTGAAGTTGACCCACCTTGTTGGGTCAACCAATCTTGAAATTTGGTCACTTTTGCACACAATACTTCTTAAAGTTCAAGTGAAATTCTAAGCACCCTTGCTCTTAATTAGAACAGGTAGACTTAAGAGGTCAAGTCCCCATTCTAGTCTACCTAAAACATCAGTGACAAGAGAGGTCGGGTAGGGGAAACCCTGTAACCTGTGGGAGCGCTCTACCATGTAGGGGTCTTCACAGGACTCTCCCTTACTGGCTGCCCAGGTAATTCTCAGGTGGACGACTTTTTGACTTTGTGGTATCATCTGCCCCGAACCACAATAGTCATCCAAAATTTTTGGGTGTCTTAATTGGGTCCATCACATTCTATTCTCATCCAGTCCATTGGTGCATGTTTGGTAGGAGGTCCTTAAGACCATCCTTGAGGCCTCCTTTAGTTATTCACTCTCGTCGAGGTCGGGCCTCGACATCCGTGTTTGTGCAGTAACCCCATCACATAGACATCTCTTCTGATTCATCTGAGCCTAATTCTCCTTCATCCATCATCATGGCACAACTCGCAGAAGAAGAGAATAACCTCAACAATCAACATCAGCGCCTTAATGATTTATTCCAAGTCTTTGTGAATCCACAGCAACATCCTATGATGAGAGATCATTACAATCCTGTTGCGATGGCAATCGAACCTCGAGTCCAAATCCTAGCTAGAGGTCTTGATACTGAACTCAAGCCCAACATGATTCATGCTATTCCAAAATTTCATGGGATCAATTCCGAGGATCTTTTCCAGCACATTAAACAACTCAAGCATCTATCCCAGACCTTCGGGCAAGATGTTCATAATTGAGATATCCTTCTCATGAAAATGTTCTCCTTATCTCTTATGGGCAAAGCAGCTCACTGGTATCAAACTCAAACGCATCCAATCAACACATGCGTTGAACTACAATCTGAGTTTCTGAAAAAGTTCTTCCCAGTTGGTCGAACGAATGCTTTACGACACTAGATCACGACTTCACACAACGGCTTGGAGAACCACTTCATGAAGCATGGGATCGTTTCCTGGATCTGATGCCAACGTGCCCCCATCATGGAGTTCCTAAATGAGAACAAGTCCAGTATTTTTACCAGGGATTCCATGAAGATATCCCCTTATTCGTCAATGCAACTTGCGGAGGAAATATCATCGGTCAACACGAGGACACTGTGTGGGAGATTCTCGAGAATATGTGCGAGAACTCCATCAATAATGACTCCATGGCCATATTCAACTGGACGAATGCCTGCGCATCGACGAATCCAAGGGGGGCACATGAGATGTAGGGCCTATCCTCATCTGTCGACTTGGAATTGATGGCCAGTCATTTGGACAAGGTCTCTATTATTGAGAAGAAGGTGGATGAGCTAACTTGACATCTGCAACATGCCACCTCTGTGCAAAACCCATTCGCACAACCACCCTCTAAGAGGGAAACTGTGCATAACATCTACCACCGATCTTCTCAGAGGATGGACCTATATCCACCCCCGTCTGACTCTAGGGCCAGAGGAAACTCCGAGCCTACCTATTCTAGTTGGGGGAACTCTGAACCCTCGTACTCTGACTTTTCTGAGGTTCCTAAAACCTGTGAGGACCTCAACACCATCCAAAATGACCCATTCTGTAATACCTATAACCCTGGATGGCGAAATTATCCTAATTTCATGTGGGCAGGAAACAATCAGAATCAGAGACCACCATATCATCCCTATCCACAAGCTCCTCATCCATATCAGTCGCTTCAGCCTCGGCCCAACCCCACCTATCAATCTGGGCCAACTCAAGGAAATTAAATGACTCTTATCCTTCAGACTCTGGCTGACATTCAAAAGTTGAATGCGGCTATGCAAAAGAAGCACAAAGACAAGATCACAAAGGTTAGAAATCAACTCACCCAAATGGTGAATTCCCGCAAACCTGGTACACTCCCTTCACAACCTCTGCCGAATCTGAATAACATGCCAAACCAAAGGAGCGTTATGAACCCAAATCTGGGCCAAGCCCACATGGTTTATCATGCCCCTTCTGCTCCATCACCCGACAGGATGGATGCTTCGACATCATACAAGGGATTTTAGCAGCAGCCACCTATTTTACTTACATCAAACCCAAACCAAGCAGGACTGAATTTGGTAACAACCCGTAGTGGCAAAGCAACACAGGACCCACCTTACCCAAGCCACTTTTAGCCTGGTAGTACTAACCCAAACCCATGGATAGTCGTCCAGGATACCCCTGTCTCAGATCAAGAACCTAGACCTATTCTAGAGGAACCATCCAAGGTTCCATTTCCTGAGTTCTTGACCAAGGGAAAGAGGACAACCAAACCCGTGGCACTTAAAGAGGACCCAGTAAAGCTCTTTGATCAAGTCCATATAAACATCCCCTTAATGGATGCGATTCGCTACGTACCGACTTACGCATGATTTCTGAAAGATGTGTGTACACCTAAGCGAACCAAAGTTGGAGCCCAATCGTATTATCGGAGCAAGCCAACTCTATCATTTTGAGCAAACTTCTACCTAAGGTAAAAGACCCAGGTACTCCCCTGATTTCATGTACAATTGGTGATATCCAATTTGTTAGAGCTTTATTGGATCTAGGAGCCTCCATATACCTAATACCTACATCCCTATTTGACCATCTTGAGGAATCTGAGCTCAAACGAATAGAGGTGACATTACAATTGGCAGATCGATCTATTAAGTCACCTAAAGGAGTTCTTGAAGATGTCATTGTTAGGGTTAGGGATTTTTATTTCCTTGTGGATTTTGTATTCTTGGATATGGATGCTCCAGAAAATCTGAAAAACACACCGATCATACTAGGGAGACCCTTTCTGGCCACTGCTAAGGCCAACATTAATTGTGAGGAGAGCCAAATTGAACTAAAATTTGGAAAGCAGACACAAAAGATCGACATCTTTAAAGCCCAATAAGGGATTAATTGTGAAGTTATAGAATAGATATGTGATATCAGGGCAGTGGTTGACGATTAGTATATCAAGGAAAACCTGACTACTTCTGATCAACCACAAGAGGATCAAAACCCGCAATTAGAGGAGTTCGAACTCAACATAGACACACCCATAACTCCTTCCCTTGCTTCTGACACCCACCCTGAACCACCCGCTGCTGCTGATAACCTTCTCTTGGAAATAAAGCCCCATCCCAATCATCTAAAGTGCATCTTTTTGCATCCCAATTAGACATTTCTTGTGATTATCAATTCAAGACTCACACCCGATCAGGAATCCCATCTGATTTCTATTCTCCAGCAACATCGAAGAGCCATTGGATGAACTCTCGATGATTTGACTGTATTAGCCCCTCTTACTGCACACACCACATCTATACTGAAGAGGGCACACGACCTTCCCGTGAAATGCAGAGACGTCTGAATCCTAATTTGCAAGTGGTTGTGAAAAAGGAGATCATTAAGTGGTTAGATGCTGGGATCATCTACCCGATCTCCAACAGTCGATGGGTGAGTCCAATCCAGGTTGTGCCTAAAAAGGCAGGACTCACCGTGATCATGACTGAGACTGGAGAAATCATACTGACCCATGCAGCAAATGCATGGAGAGTCTACATTGATTACAAAAGACTCAATACCTCCACAAAGAAGGATCATTTCCCACTACCGTTTATTAATTAGATCCTTGAAAAACAAGTGGGAAATAGATTCTTCTGCTTTTTGGATGGGTACTCCAGTTATAACCAAGTGGCAATCCATCCAAAGGACCAAAAGAAGACCACTCTCACCGGCCCCTTTGGGACATACGCATTCCGAAGGATGCCTTTCGGTCTCTGTACTGCACCAACAACATTTCAGCACTGCACGCTTACCATATTCTTAGATATGGTAGGTGATTATTTGGAAGTCTCCATGTCTCAATGTTTGGTGAATCATTTGATGATTGCCTCCTGAACTTGGTCCAGATGCTCAAGCGATGCATTGACATGAATCTAGTTCTTTCCTAGGAAAAGAGCCACTTCATGGTGCCTGAAGGAACTGACCTGGGACATCTCATCTCAGAGAAAGGCATCCAGGTTGATCAAGCCAAGGTGAATCTGATTTCCAAACTTTCTATGCCTAGCTCAGTCAAAGACATCCGATCTTTCCTAGGGCACATCCATTTTTACCGTCTATTCATGCCCAATTTCTCAAAGATCGCACGCCCCCTAACTACTCTACTATGTAACGATGTCCCTTTTGAAATCTCCAAGGGGTGCACTCAAGCATTTGAGATCCTGCGTGATCAAGTTACCCAAGCTCTGATCCCACAGTCCCCTGATTGGTCTCAACCCTTTGAGATTATGTGCGATGCATCTGATTTCGCTGTAGGTGCAGTACTTAGGCAAAAAACTGATGGGAAACCTGTGGACATTTACTATGCTAGCAAGACACTTGACGAGGCTTAGCGTAACTACACAGTTACTAAAAAAGAGCTGCTAGCCATAGTATTTGCCCTAGAAAAGTTCAAATCATATCTTCTGGGTTTCGGTGTTATCACTTACTCTGATCACACGGCTGTGAGGCATCTCCTTGCAAAGAAGGACGTGAAACCTCGACTAATCCACTGGATCTTGCTGTTGCAAGAATTTGACCTCGAGATTCGCGACAAGGTGAGAAAATAGAATGTGGTAGCTAATCACTTGTCCCGTCTTCCTTCTGAAATTATCGACCCTTCCTGACCCATTACAAAACATTTTCCTGATGAGCACCTCTTAACTATCAGCGCAAGGCTTCCATGGTTTGCTTATCTAGTAAACTACCTGGCATCACATCAAATCTTGTCCGATTGTCCGAAGGCCAAGAAAGACAAATTGATTTCCGATGCCAAGTACTACTTTTGGGAAGACCCGTATCTCTTCCACATCGGTGCTGGTCAAATCATACGATGATGTGTCCCAGAAGTGGAAATTCAGGGCATGTTGTCCTTCTGCCATGACCAGGCATGCGGTGGACACTTCACTGATCATAAAACTGCAGCAAAAGTTCTCTAGTGCGGCTTCTATTGGCCCATGATTTTCAAAGATGCTTACAATCACTGTAAGGCATGCACTCATTGCCAGACCTTAGGCAACATGAGCCATCATGATATGATGCCCTTACAGTCGATTCTTGTATGCGAAATCTTCGATGTCTGGTGGATTGATTTTATGGGACCCTTTCCTGTTTCGGACGGCTTTGAATACATTCTGCTTGCTGTGGACTACGTGTCCAAATGGATCGAAGCCATTCCAACCTGAACCAACGATCATAAGGTGGTTATCAAATTTATTCATCAGAACATCTTTTCTCAGTTCGGGATTCCACGTGCTATAATCTCTAATGGAGGGACCCATTTCACTAATGCTCAGTTCAGATCATTGATGACCAAATATGGGGTGTCACACTGAATCTCTACTCCTTATCACCCCCAAACTAACGGTCTAGTTGAGCTATCAAATCGGGAGATCAAGAAAATCCTCTGGGTTAATGTTCGACTTGACAAGAAAGACTTGTCATTTCGACTTCCAGAAGCTTTGTGGGCTTATAGGATCACCCACAAAACCTAATTAGGTATGTCTCCCTTTAGATTGGTGTATGGGAAGGCATGTCACCTCCTCGTCGAATTGGAGCACAAAGCCTATTAGGCAGTTTGGAACTGCAATCTTGATCTTTCTAAGGCTGGAACCCATAGAAAGCTTCAAATGAGCGAGATCGATGAATTACGTCTTGATGCATATGAGAACTCGTGAATTTACAAAGAGTGGGTTAAAGCCTTTCACGACAAGCACATAACTAGAAAGATCTTTTTCCCTGGTCAGAAAGTCCTACTCTTTGATGCCAAACTCAAACTGTTCCTAGGAAAGTTCAAATCAAAATGGATCAGAACTTACCTTGTCTAATGAATCTTTGGAAATGGAACCGTTGAAATCAGTCAACTCAGCCACGATTCAGGACCTTTTGTCGTGAATGGTTAGAGACTCAAACTATTCATTGAACTTACCGATACAAATTTGGCTGAGACATCTTTTACCCTCCATTCTCCCTGAACTCATTGCACCTGGCTGATGGCGTTAAACTGAGTGCTTAATGGGAGGCAACCCATCATTTTGAAAAGACCTGAAACCTTTCTTGACACATTCCTATGCTGAACTCATATTGCACTTTAGGGTTCATCCATTAGAATAGCTGACTCCACCTCTGGTACCCGTACCTGAGCTTGAAATCGGTTGTAGCAGTCATCCCGACCCATTCATCGTAGCAAAGCTTGAAATCGTTCCTAGCAGCCATCCTGACCCATTCACCCATTCAAAACCTATTCTAGTGAATGATCTAAGTTGAACTCGAACCCACCTAATTGACAATGAGGACATTGCAAATCATAGGCATGGAGGGGTATCAAAGTGCAAAATGCCATGAAAATCACTTCACAAGAAAAGGTTTCATAAGAAAAAATCACATATTCCAAAAGTACCAAAAGAAATAAAAAATTTCTTGAAAAAGAACAAAAAAATTGAGAGGAGAGGAAATTTTGATGGCGTATCAAATTTTGAGGAGAAAAAATGGTGTTAAAAATGTCAAAAAGGAGCACAAGTTGAAAAGAAAAGAAAAGAGATAGTCATTAGTAAGAAATTAAGGAATTGACTTACTTCTAGACCATATCAAAAGAAAGAAAATGAAAGCCAAACAGTGCTAATGAAACAAAGAAGACATTAGTAGGAACGCTGATTTTTGGCCTTTTGGGCTATGATTATAGGCTTAAAAATTCAAGTACCTGCTAAGATTTGGATAATCCTCAAGAGGTTGGGGAAAATGCGAAGCTTAATCATTAGTTCTAAGGCTTAATGAGTATTCGACCTCGTTAACTGATCTATGGTTTGCAGGACTCGGTAACCTAAGCATCCCAATCCACACACAGTCTGGTTTAGTGCACATAACTATCAAAATCACGCAAAAGCATTTAAATGTTCTGAAAAAGTCACCGAGATTAGGAGCGGCCAATCAACACAAGTTGATTTAGATGAGTTCCTGGCACGGAGAGGCGGGAAATTCCCCTCGAAGATGTGTAATAACATATCGTCCCCTTGGTGCTTATCTCCTAGGATATTTACATATCCTATCGGGGGCACGTAAGCATCCTATGCTGGTTCAAATGCCATGGGCGGCATTATTATGAAATGTCGATTTGCAGGGTTTGGACTTAGCTATAGAATGCCATGGGTGGGATTACCTCAAAATCTTGAAAGCCAGGGTTCTGGGGGTTTCCATGGGTGGTGCTATCACGAAGCATCGATTGCTAGGGACCCATCGAGGATTGTTGATGGGGATGAGGAATCCGACATAGATTGTGTTGAGAAGCCAATCCAAAGCTAGAAATAAAAAGAAAAGAGAGAGAAAACTCTCCAAAAACTAAGAAAATTCCTCTGTCTCTTTCTGACAAAAAAATGCATTGCAAACTGAATCAAGGCTAAAACATGTTACAAGCATGGGTGCTTTAACCGCGGAGTTCAACTAACCTTAGGATAGTTCCTGTGGGCCTTAGAAACCTTCACGACAGATTGAGGCTAGAGCTGGTCAAGTACGGATCTTGGTTGGTACTTGAGTACCTCTAGACCTACTATCGTCATTCTAACCTAATCTACAAAAGGAAGCACGCATCAAAATTTTGAGTATCAAAAGATTTCATGGTCTAGAGTCAAGGTTAATACTTTGAAATTTTGCTATTGGACTAGCAAAAGCTAGGCATGGGGGTATGATGGGAACACCATCATGAGCCCTAACTATCTTGTTTTGACCTAATGAAGTCAATAAATGCTCCTGCATAACCAACTGAAGGTCATAATTCATTGCATAACCATTCTGAGAGAAACACAAGAAACTAGGGTTAAAACTATAATTTTACCAGCTTATCATGAATGCAGTACAACCACAGGTTTTCTCGAGGGCAGAATAAAGGTCAAATGGACTTAATAAGATAACAAGTTGGTTGGATTAGATAGAAAAGGGTTTATGTGTGTTCAAAGAATTAAATGACTTTTTGAAAAGCTAAAAATAGACCCCCTTAATTAACCAAGGTTCTGTTTAGGATAAAATTCACTTAAACCCTCTAAAAATCATAGAAAAATATTCTCTAGGGTTTAGTACCTTCAATATGGCCATCAGAACCCATCTTGACCTAAAATGGACTCTCAGATAGATATTTACCCTAAATTAGGTTTCTGCATATATTACCCAGTCAAACAAGATCAAAACCAAAATTCAACTTCACCATTGGATTCCTTAGGTCTAAATTAGGTTTGTGCCAAAATTTGGACCCAAGATGAGACTGCCTTGACCTAGTTTGCAAAATGGTTCTATTTGATTACATTTATACCCCCAACTTTCGAAAACCCATGGAAATAGCCCCTTAACTTCTTTGTCATCTTAATAATTAGGTCCCTCCATCATTATCGTGGAGGAAACCTACTCCGGTGACCTTTGACAGGTGATTTCTCCTTGATTGCTTGGACAATCTCTTCCAAAATTGGAAAGAAGATCCTCTAAGAAATTCACTCCAGTATGAACCCATCCATGTGCTCTGATTCCCTCCCAATCTCTCATGCGAATGCATGAGAGATTTGGGTAGCTTGAAAGCTCCCAAATCCAGTGACCTTCCAAGCTTGGGAAGCCTGTTTCCCAAGCTTCCCAAGCCGTAACCGCCCCTCAGATCCTTATTTAAAGAAGGCCAAATCTTCCCGAACTCCTCACCCTCGAATTCAGCCGTGAATCCTCTCAAAATTCCTCTCTCACGGCCAATGGCTCCTCGACATCTGGTGATCCCCTCTACCCTTTCTTATCGTCCATCCACCATACCTGCAGCGGATTCATCCTCCCTGCTCTCGTCCGCGTCATGCTGTACCAGCAGACGCCCCTTTCCCCTTCATCCTCATCGTTCCTACCTCACCGGAGCCGCCTTAGTCTCCGACGTTAGCCACACCAAACCTGATGCCCCCTTCATCCATCAACCTCGCAGCTAAGTCGCCTATCACTTCTACTTTCTTTTCTGCTGTTTACTTTCCAAAATCGACCACTGATGCCCCTTTGCACTTCCATCTCCTCTATCTCGGACTACCCCTTCCGGTGAGGCCATCCCACTTCCACAGCCCACCAAAACCCTCACCGACCATCGCAAAACCTTTGCCACACATCCCTAATCATTTCCCCTATATTCATTCACCTCTCTACTCACTCACATGCGCCCCTAAACATACCCACTAACACGCACAAAGTTTGACCTAACCACGCACTCACGGCCACTGTCACGCCGTAACACCACCTCCTTCACGTTCGCCATGCTCCGGGGATACTCCCTGAGCACTCTAACGTGGCCAAAAGGTCGTTCTGTTGCTTTCAGGTGTATGACCTTGTTCGCCATTGATGAGCAAGCTTCGAGCTTGCTTGAGGTTGCCCTAGGTGCTACTATGCCTAGGTTGAAGTTCCAGGATGCGTGGAAGTATCTCGCACATGGTCCCAGGACATCAATTGAAGACTTAAGCCTCCCATCTTGTTGCAATTGGAAGGACACTCCCTGCTACAAGCACGTGAGACAAGAGGGGCACGGATAGTCCCACATCAGAAACTGTTGCAGCAACGCACCAGCAAAAATTGAAAAAGTGCTGGTAGCTGTTTGCCTCAAATCCACGGGGTGAGGTCCCTCTCACCTTCACCCGGCCTCACCCGCGACACGCCCCTGCGGACCTGCCCTTACCCGACCCGACCTGCACTCCTCACTCACTATCGCACGCCGGTGAGCCTGAACCCAAGTACGTGCCTGACCAGATAACCCAGATACCCATGGCTCTGGGAGAGTGGATCCTACAAGAGAAAAATAGAGGAGAGTCGTGTGGGTAGGGGGATGGTTTGCTACAGGAACCTTCAGTCGACACTTAGCTGAATTCTGAAGAGGAAGGCCAGAGAAGAAGAGGGCAGGCTTAAAGTTGAAGAAGATAAAGCAACTAAGGGCTAAAGACGAAGAAAGATAAAGGCAAAGGAAGAAGTAGAAGGCTTGGAGAGGTCATAGCTGAGAAAGCCAAGAAAGAAGAAGTAGGTCTGAAGAAAGAGATGAAGAGGAAAGGAAGAATCAGAGAAAGTAGAGAAAGAGAAGAAGAAGAAGAAGAAAGGAGAAGACTGAGAAAGCAAAGACAGAGAAGAAAAGAAGAAGAAGAAGCAGCACAAATCAGACAACATAACCTAGCTCTTATTTCTTACGTATACACTAAGTTCCTTAGTGATATTGTAGGAGTACTTGGTGATCTAAATCACCATTTTACTCCCATCTTTTTGCACATTTCTATTGATATTTTGAATTGTGATGTTGATTTATAAATCCCATATATCTCCCTGTGTTCGTCCTCAGAACTTATTTGAGTATTAAAATTGCATTTGTTTGAATGCTATTTCAACTTTACTGCAATGCGACACTTTTTAAACATCGACTTAGCGCGATAAACATTTTGGTGTTGTTGCTCGGGAGCAACAGACAATTTAGAATTCTTGATTGCAATTTCAGATATAGATTCTAACTTGCCGTATCTCTTTACTGTGGTCATTTCAGGGAGAAGATACATTGAAGAAAGTACAACCGAACATCAAACATGCCAGGGGTAGGTAAATTCTGATTACTCTCTCTCTTAAGCCCCACATTCTGAAAAGGTTAGGAAGGAAAAATCAATTAGGGCTACTTGCTTTCCATTCTTAGATAATTCATCAAGTTGGCTGATTTGATTTCAACAACAAAACCTGATTTGTGCACCCACTTAAGGTAACTAGGGCTATCACATTCTTGTTTGAGCCCTGGATACCACTTTTGGTAAAACTAAATTGGATCGAAATTAGAGCCAAGTAAGGATTTCAAGTTAGGGTTTTAGAGGCACACTTATGATGAGCACACATAAATTCATGATAAATTGCTTATTTATGATAGTCCCTAGGCTTAGCATTGCATATCATGTTCTAAATGTTGCATAGCATCCATTTCATGGCTTTTAGAATAGTTGTATGTTTTGTATATTAATTCCTTCATTTTATATGGCCAAGGGGGCAATGTGACATCCATACAAGTTTCAGATGGAAAATCTAACCATACGGATGGATTCAGAGCAAAGATCGTAGTTCGGCTTCGCAAGAATCATCCTGATCTGAGCACCGTGGCACCCTCTACATGAAGAAGATGGATGACCCAGATGGTGCCACGTGGCGCCATCTGGGCCACACAACACCAACCAGCAGTACCACCCAATTCCTTCTTCATCTGCGCCCTTGAATTCTAGCCGTTGGATCAAGATCCAACAGCAGGGAAGTGTTTGCACCAAGCTGCTCCTCGCGACACAAGGGAAGGTCTAGCGCAACGGTTGGAGCTCCGATTTGCAAGGGAGGGGCGCGAGTTCGAATCCCCGCAGCCCCCCCAATTCGTAATTGGGCTGGTTACATGGCAGCAGCATCAGCAGCAAGTGCAAAGCACCAGCTCGTGGCAGCACTCGCGCACACGTGCACGCCAGCGCATGGCATCGCGCACACAGTTGGGCACGCACGATCAGCGCGCGTAATAAGCAGGGCAGTGCAGCGCAGGTGCAAGCGTGGATGGGGCCAACTTTCAGCGACAACTGGGCTGACCTACGGTGACACTTACAGCTATCGCTATTTCATTGCAAGCCAGCAAAGCCATCTAAGGGCGTGAGCAGATGTGAGCTGTCTACAGCAACATTTCCAGCGATGGTCTGGAGATCGCTAAAGGTCCTTTATCCATTTTTAGCCTCTTCTCCTCCACTATAAAAGGACCTACACCCCCTCCCTTCCAAGCCATCTCTACCTACTCTACTCCCACCTACTCCCAAGACTACCAACGCTCCATTAGAGCTTGTTCTCAAGCTCCCAAGGTGCCTATTAGTGTAGCAGACCTTTGCCCCACTAAATACTCCTCCAACTTCACATCGCACTTCACAGGTATCCTTGGAGCTGCCCTCCTGATGAGACACTCATGATTTCTAATTACCCCTAATTAAACAGTCTTCCTAGTTAATTAGCTAAGGTTATGAACATATAAGGGTTAATTATAGAATAAGGGATATTTAGTAAAGGACCTTAAAATAAGTTAAGCATGACATTTTATCATTCAATTAACATTATTAATAATCTAGATAATAATTGGACTCAAAATAATATTAATCCTTAATTAATAAGATAAGTAACTTAAATATAATGTATACCTAAGTATATAATAACTTAAGTAATTTTACTTAATCTAATAAATTAATCTGAAAAGGTTAAAAATGTAAATTCAAGGTGAAAACATAATATTTGCCTTATTTACTAACAAATATAAAAAGTTGAAAAAGATCTTAGTTAAAATAAACCTTCAAAACCTGGGTTTACATTTTGGTCCTCAATATTTACTACAATCGGGTCCTTATTTCTCACACAGGTCCTTAAGTTTTATTACATTTAAGTCCCTTTCCTTCTTCTTCTTCAGCTGAAAGAACAACTGGCAATGGAGAGTCACGCCACCGCACGATCACTGCCTTGCCGACATCACTCTTCTTTGCCCAGGCTTTTGCAGCTTGCGCTTACCACTTCCTCTTCATCGACTGGTCTGGATTAACCGGAAATCCTAATTTCTAGTGGGAGATAACCTCACCATCATTGGAGATGACTCTAGAGGTTAAGCTCCTCAAGCTCCTTCTTCGACCAGACCTCGTCACTCTCTTCATCGCCAACAACTATAAAATCCCCCTCACCCCTCTAATTTCACTCAAGTTGGCTCTCTTCCCTCTTCTAACTCTGAGCCAACCCAATAGGCTATTCGTCTACAACTTCGGTGACTTTCCATCTCATTCTCTAACTTCCTCCATCCATTCTGATCAGCTGAGGAGATCCGCCATGGTCAACCGCATCTCTGACATAGGCACCGACAAAAGGAATTCTTTGCTTCCGCTCACATCCACCCATGGGAGATTCTTATTTTCACCCTTTGGCGGAACCCTATTGACCCCTTCGTCCAGGTAACAGTAGATTAGGAGTAGGAATAGGAGTAGGAGTAGGGTAGTTAGGTAGGTAATTTAGGTAGGTAGATTAGATATAATTTTAGAATTTCTGTGTCATCTTCTCCGACTCCGGTGAGCTCCTTAAGCTCGCCAGAGCCTTAATTTCAACTTTTGAAATCGCTGTCCACCTTCCTTTAACTCCCATAATCATTTCTGATCCATTTAATCACTTAATTAATCACTAAATCACCTAATTGACCTTTCACCTCCATCGACTACTGTCACTGTCCATGGCGATAGTAGTCGAGCTAATTCCACCTCCACTAGGTCTATCATCAGCTATCCATCACTTATGGACCCTAATTGACACTATAATACATAGAAATATCACATATAACCTAAACACCCAATTTTAATTAAGTTCCTGAGCTCGCTGTCAATGGCAGCTCAAGAGCAGTTCAAATCCAAAATTAAGTACATATTTATGAATATAAACACGTGTTGACTTGTTTTAACCATTCAATTGAGTGGTAAAATAGGTCATGAGCTTTAACCACTCAGATCCCTTAAGAAATGAATTTTACTATCAAATCTTAACTCTAAAGTCACCGATCATTTTAATGGTGCCATTGCCAGGGAGGCAATATTTTGCCTCATTTCACTTACCAAAATATTCCCTAGCATTGCTTCGTCTAAACATCATTTTAATGGCATCGTTGCTAGGAAGGTAATCCCTTAATTCACTAAGATTTAGTTGGATTAATTGTCTAATTAGGAGGTATTTTGTAAATATACTTTTGTTTTTAAAAACTTTCGTGTTTTGTTTTTGTTTTTGTTTTCTATCTTCTTTTCAGGTTTACCTTTGCGGGTAATCTCAAGAGAAGGCGGGAATCTGTGTTGCTATTTTTGTTTTTGTGAGTATTTCTAGTCTTAGTCTTTTGTTTTGTTGCATTTAAAAATTAAAAAAATACAAAAATACATCTTTTTCTAACTAGCAGCATATCATAGGCATACACTCTTAGGAGTGCATTATTCTACTAGTAATTAGTTTGAATCTGACTCAGGAATTTTAATTGTTTTTCTCACATCAGCGGGAAAACACGAGAAAACCACGTAGATCCCTGTCCTTCGAGATTTAAAAAGACCGTATATTTTTGTTTGAAGAAATCTAAAAAAGCAGGCATTATAGTTTAGATTGATATATTTTTGTAAAAGATTAAGTAAAAACAGGAAGTAAAAATTGTGACTTAAATCTAATTGTAGAATGCATGCGGATTTTTTAATCGCTATCATTTGTTGCATGCTATCGCATAGACAACGCGATCACTAGAGTCACATGAGTCTATTTTTCTATCTCTCCTTTGCACCTCTTAGGGCTTTGGTCGAAGATCAACAAGTCTATCTTACTATTAGAGCCCTGGGGAGCCAATAGTGAGCGGTCTCGATCCTAGACCTTAGACCTTTGAGCTTTAAGGTACGCACTTGCATAGACACAGATTAAGATGCGCATTTTGATACTGTTACTCAAATTAATTTGCATACCTTAGGAATTTCTTCTTTCCTTTGAAAGAACAGCAAAACCCATGTCTTTTGCACTGTTTTGCAGGTTTTTTGTGCCGCTGTTTCCCTATCAGTGGTGTGCGTGTGCATTTGCACATTATTTTCCATTTATGGACGGGAGGCGATCCTTGCATCTGCCTCTTGCACCACCGTTGACAAGTGATCCTAGGCCGGTTGCAGATAAGCAACCAATGATTTTTCCATCGAATCCATCTTCTTCTTTGGATCAAATGCAGAATCTTAATCCCAAGATCCCTTCTTCTTCTAGCCAAGGGGAGATGCCGCCTTTTGATGTTCATGAGGCGCTCTTGAACCAGAATCTTAGGATGCTAGAGCAAACAAGGCAAATCAATCTTTTAACGGCAACCTTGAATAATTTACAAACTCTTCAAACCCGTCCTCCACCTCAACCTGAGGCGGGTTTTGAAAACCCTGATTTACCTATATCTCATCCAAGGCATCTACTTAGAGATTATTATAACCCATCTAATGCACAAGTAAATCCTAATGTGAGGATACCTATTGGGGAAATGATCCTGAATTAAAGCCAAATATTATAGGTTTAATCCCCCACTTTCACAGATTTGCATCCGAGGATCCATTTCAACACATTGAAGATCTTAAAAATCTATCCCAAACTCTTGGTCCTCGAAATCCAAATAGGAAAATCCTACTAATGAAGATGTTCTCTTTTAGCCTTAAAGATAAAGTAGCTTATTGGTATAGAACTATAGCAAGACCAATCTCAACTTGGGCTGAACTCGAATCTGCATTTTTGAAGAAATTCTTTCCTATTGGTCAAACCAATGCTTTAAGGCGAGCTATTACTACTTTCAATCAAAACCAAGGAGAACCAATTCATGAAGTGTGGGAACGTTTTCATGAATTGCAAAGGAAATGCCCACATCATGACATCCCTCGTTGGCAACTCATGCATATCTTTTACTATGGTTTACAAGAGGACATTCACAATCTAGTCGATGCCGCTTGTGGAGGGAATTTTCAAAATCGCGACGCAGAATCCACTTTAGAATTATTTGAAGGGATGGCGAAAAACTCAATCAGTAATGCATCTATGTCGCAATTTACACGGGGAGCGAATACGAATCATCAAAATCCACAAAAGGGCATTCATGAGATCGGTAATTCATCCAGTTCAAAGGATTTAGAGATTATTGTAGAAAAACTGGACAAAGTCGATATCGTAGCAAAGCATCTCAACGAGGTCAGAAACACAATGAAGACTCTTACGCCTCTACTTGCTACGAATCCTACGTATTCACCTGTTTCGCAAATTCCCACTGGGAGGGAATTTGTGAATAATCTGGATTCTAGAGATCCTTCTTCCTTGGGTTTTCTATCTACTCCTTCACCAACCCAAGGAGGCACCTTTGTCCCACAATCTTACCTACCCTTTTCCCCACCCTTACCTATTGCAGAAAACATGCCATATCTTTTAGGATTACACGCCATCCAGGAAAATACTCCAAGACCAAACCCTTATTCAAATTCCTATAATCCTGGATGGAGAAGCCACCCAAATTTCTCCTGGGCTGATCGAAATCAAAATCAAAGACCAAATTATCCGAATCAGACCCACTTTAACCCACCTCCACTGCCTCCTCAGCAATCAAATTTAAAGCCTAACTCGATGAGTATGCAGAATTACTCTAGGCCTATTAGAGATACACAGCTAGACCAAATTTGAGAGCTGTGTCAGAGAGTCAGCGACAAAATGCTGAAGCTCTCGCTGAGATCCATAGGTAATGTAAGCTAGAGTTGGCTGATTTACAAATTCAAATCACGCTTTTGGCTGAGTCTCGTCAGCCAGGTACTCTTCCATCTCAGCCAATTTCGAATCCTAGGAATTTGCAAAATCCTAGGCAAAATCAAGGCCAAGTCCATTTCCTTAATTAGGCCTTTGATTCTAATCATAACCCATCCTCTGTACCCCCTGAAAATAATCCACCAAACCCACATCAGCAACCTATTTTGTGTCAAAATGACCCACCTATTATTGAGAATCAAAACTGACTTTGCTGATCTTCTAAACTTGGTTGAAAACATTTATAATTGCCTTAATCTTTAACATTCTACATCTCAACCTAAATTAGATCTAATTTTCACAAGACTCATTCCGATCTTTCTGAGATTTTTCATGAGAATCTGATTTTTGGTTCTGCGAGATCTATTCTAGGAAATTTTAGGATGAGTTTTGATTGGGTGGTTTAATCTGTTTTCTATTTTTTTGATCTAATTCTTTCACAACTCCTCTATTTTACCATAGACCTATTCCTTTTAGGAGTTCTTTATTAGGGTTCACACCTAGCTAAAGGCATAAAACTTAGCATTTGTACATAGTTGTTTCCTGTTTTTACTCTTTTTGATTTTCTTCTACACTTACTTTAAAATTTCACTTCATATTTTATTGATTACCTTCATTTAGTCCGACTAACCACTCTAACCTTTCGTCGGACTTGAAATCGTCCGCGCAGAGATTTTTAATCTTCTCTATTCGACTCCTTCCATCACCCTATACTAAATGAAGTGTAATATCTTTTCACCCTTCTTACAATGAGGACATTGTAAAATTTTGGCTTGGGGGGTGTTGAAGTGAAATTTTCACTTTAAGTGTGGGTTAAAAAATAAAAACACATAAAAATTAAATATCCATGAAATTTAAAAAAATAGAAATTTCAAAAATGATAAAAATGTTAAAAAATCAAAAATTTCATAAAAATTTGAAAATTTTTTGTAAAATTCATAAAAATTGAAAAATCTTATATACATAAAAATAAAAATATATAGATACAAAAATTTGAAAAAGAAAATTCGTAAAAATAGTAAGAGGGGTTTATTCATTAATAAAGAAGAGAAGAAGAATATATATATATTTACTATAATTAAGAGCTTAATTTTATTTTAGGTCAGAAATTAAAATGTATATAGAATATATATAGAATATTTAAGAGCA
Source organism: Thalassia testudinum (assembly GCA_037157565.1). Taxonomy (NCBI): domain Eukaryota; kingdom Viridiplantae; phylum Streptophyta; class Magnoliopsida; order Alismatales; family Hydrocharitaceae; genus Thalassia; species Thalassia testudinum. Next base: position 83,302,612 of record JAZHRO010000056.1, on the reverse strand, counting down.
TTCAATTCTTAATTAGATTTTTACTTTAAACATTTTGTAAAAACACACTTTTGTGTTTAAAATTTTTAAAACAATATTTTATTTGAATTAGGAATCTTTTAAATCTTTTAAAGACTTATTTTTTTATCCTTATCTTTAATTAAGAAACTAAGTGTGTTGAGACTTAAACTTAAGATTTGGAATTAAATTATAGCTTTCTAATCAATTAGATTAAGTAATCCTTTTATTTTTTGAAAATTTGATTTTATCATAAAGTTAAGTAAAAGGCCAGATAATCAGAGTTGATTAAATAGAGAGTTAGTAGAATTTTAGTTTACAAGACTTACAGGCCAAAGATAAATAACTAGACATGGTAAATTTTGTCTTGACGGATCCTATTAGAGGAAACTAAGAATTTGAAGAACCTGAGAGAAAGGGCTTTGTTGTCCAAGCTCTGGTTTGAGAGCTAAGTAACCTAAACATCTAAATTCACACACATAGAATTGTCTTGTTGGCATCTGAGACCGCGAAAACACAGAGGTTAAGAGATCAATTCTGAATCCTCTTTAGTCCAAGGATTTTTGTGGGGTGATTCTTAAAAGGGTGAAGGATGTGCCACTCACTTAGAAAAAGGATTTGGAGAATAAAGTTAGTAAGAAAAATGAGAAGGGGGAAAAGGAAAAGAAAAAGAAAAAAAATAAATAAAATAAGTAAAACACCCTTCAGTTAAGTGCCTTGTTACAAAATGGTACTTATGCAGTTTTTCCACAAATAAATAAAAGCATCTCAATACAAATGGATGCTACCCTTCCTTCCATCAAATAAAAGGAACACCTCACTACAAATGGGTGTTCTAACCTATAGAAAAAGTAAAGAAAAAAATATAGAGAAAGAAATATTAGGAATAAGAGACCCAATGGTCATTGAGGAGATATACACAAAAAGTGTTGACCTTGGGATAGAAAAATGGTGAGGAGAAAGCAACCAAACCTGCGTAAGGCCAAGCGAAAGGCTTGAATTGGAATAATTGGGATTGGAAAATGATATCTTAAGATCTGGATTTTTGTAACTTTGGATGCCTTTAGGACAATTCTCTTCACTAAGCACAGATGTTTCAAAATCATAGCTACTGAACCTTGGTATTGGGCAGTGAAGCCTAAGAAATTGGGTTTTGAAGATTTTAAGTTGAAACTTAAAGGAGAAGAATTGATAGAATCCTAGGTCTAGAAGTTAATCTTTAGTATTGTAGGTTAGTAAATTAGAGTTTTACTACTCTATGTTTGATTAATAATATGAGTATCTGGTTAATTTGCTTGAACTTATATTGATAAAAGTCAAATATCATAAACAGGGATTGACTTAAATCTATTTAGTTTTTGAGTTAAAATTTAATTCTCAATTCTTAAGTTTTGTTTTTCTTAAAAAACTTTCTATTCTAATTTGAGTTAAGAACAGTTACAAAGATTAAAGAGATTTTCGAAGAATTCTAATTTTCAATAAAATAATGGTTAACAAATTGTTTTAAGTGTGTTTTGGAAAAATGTTATAAGTCTAAGTAAGAAAATTTTCAACATACTCTATACATTAATCATTTATATTAAACTTAAAAATTTCTAACCTAAGCTTTCCTCAACGTAGTTACTATTTATTATAATTTAAACCCAAGTGCTTTAAATCATCATAGTCTTAGTTAATTTTGCTAGGGACTAGCAAAACTTTGGCTTGGGGGTATGATGAGACACTCATCATGATCTATAATTAACCCTGATTAACTAGTCTTGCTAGTTAATTAGCTAAGGTTATGAACATATAAGGGTTAATTATAAAATAAGGGATATTTAGTAAAGGACCTTAAAATAAGTTTAAAATGGCATTTTATCATTCAATTAACATTATTAATAATCTAGATAATAATTGGACTCGAAATCCTATTAATCATTCCCTTAATTAATAAGATAAGTAACTTAAATATAATGTATAGCTAAGTATATAATAACTTAAGTAATTTTACTTAATCTAATAAATTAATCTGAAAAGGTCAAAAATGTAAATTCAAGGAGAAAGCATAATATTTACCTTATTTACTAACATATATAAAAAGTTGAAACAGATCTAAGTTAAAATAAACCTTCAAAACCTGGGTTTACATTTTGGTTCTTAATATTTATCACAATCGGGTCCTTATTTCTCACACAGGTCCTTAAGTTTTATTACATTTAAGTCCCTTTCCTTCTTCTTCTTCTTTAGCCGAATGAACGGCTGGCAATGGAGAATCACGCCACCGCACGATCACCGCCCTGCCGACATCACTCTTCTTTGTCCATGCTCTTGCAGCTTGCGCTCACCACTTCCTCTTCATCCATCGGTCTGGATTAAGCAGAAATCCTAATTTATAGTGGGAGATAACCTCATCGTCGCAGGAGACAATGCCGGAGGTTAAGCTCCTCAAGCTCCTTCTTCGGCCAGACCCTACCACTCTCTTCATCGCTAACTAATATAAATACCCCCTCACCCCTCTGATTTCACTCAAGTTGACTCCCTTCCCTCTTCTAACACTGAGCCGACCCAATAGGCTATTTGTTTGCAACTCCAGCGACTTTCCATCTCATTCTCCGATTTCCTCGATCCATTCTGATCAGCCGAGGAGATCCACCGTGATCAGCCGTGTCTCTGACATAGGCACCGACCAAAGGAATCCTCTCCTTCCACTCACATCCGCCCGTCGGAGATTCTTCTTTTCACCCTCTGATTTCATCGTCCACCATGAGACTTCGGCAAAACCCTATTGACCCCTTCATCCATGTAATAGTAGATTAGGAGTGGGAGTAGGAGTAGGGTAGTTTGGTAGTTAGTTTAGGTAGGTAGATTAGATGTAATTTTATAATTTTAGTGTCATCTTCCCCGACTCCGGCGAGCTCCTTGAGCTCGCCAAAGCCTTAATTTCATCTTTTGAAATCGCTGTCCACCTTCCTTTAACTCCTATAATCATTTCTGATCCATTTAATCACTTAATTAATCACTGAATCGCCTAATTCACCTTTCTCCTCCACCGACTACTGTCACTGTCCATGGCGACAGTAGTCGAGCTAATTCCACCTCCACTGGATCTATCATCCTCTATCCATCACTTATGGACCATAATCGACACTATAATACATTGAAATATCACATATAACCTAAACGCCTAAATCTAAATAAGCTTCTGAGCTCACTGTCAATGGCGGCTCAGGAGTAGTTCAAATCATTAATTAAATATATATTTAGTATCACAGACATCTGTTGACTTGTCTCAACCACTCAATTGAGTGGGAGATCAAGTCCCGTGCCTCAACCAACTCAATTTTTATTCAAAATGAATTCACTGTTATCGAAACGATTTTTGCGAATCGCTACGCATACGTGTTTGGTTTCGGAAAACCTGTCGTTGTAGTTCGAAAGCGAAGAATTCGTGTTCAACAAATAAAATTTATACCGAAAAGAATTCCAGGTCGAACACAGGGAGGCAGATGTTTGATTTAAAAACTTCACGTTTCTTTTTATTTGTCACGAAGTAATTCAATTTAAACTATCTAATTATTTACAATTAATAAAAGAGAAAGAGAGAGGGTAAGAGAGAGAGAGAGAGTATTATACATGGAAATCAAAATGAGATGTAGAATAAACAAAGAATTTCTCATAGAAGAGACTGTTCATTACAATTAGAATAGGGAGAGAGAAATCCTCCTCGACTGTTGCTTGGAGGACGAGCCGGACGGGACGACGCCTGGACGAAGGAGAACGAAGCAGGACGAAGGAGGACGAAGCAGAAGAACGGGAACGGAGCAACACGCCGTCGTCGTCGCGGGATCCACTTTCGAGGGGGAATGAAAATTGGACTTTATCTTGCAAGAAGCATCCCGGGTGTGGGACAAGCTTCTCTTGAGCTTTGGAGGGGTAGAGAGGAGAAAGAAGGGATGAGAATTTCGTACGGAGGGGGTCTCCTTTTATAGTTGCAAGGAGTGGGGGCAAAATGGACATTACAACTTCAAAATAATAAAAGAGGGATCTTTAGTGACGGATAAATCCGTCACTACAGCCCCGACGTGGGAGTCGCTTCCGCACCCACGCGCGCCTCCTCGGCTACCCTCTCCTCAACGTCCACGCACATCCAGCGCTTTTCAGCCGTCCGATCGCGAGATTGGACGACTTAAAATGCATCCGCACCCGCTGCGTTGCGCGCCCCCCGCGCGTCTGATTGCACGTCCGATTGCACGTCCAATCGCGCGTTGACGCTATCGGGCGCGCAGCTGTTCGATCTCCATCTGACGCTCCACCCGCACCCAATCGCTCGCGCCTGCCGCTCCTCGCCACGACTTGAACCCGTGCCCCACGCTCGCGATAGCGCGGTCGACCACTGCACTATGGGGCGCGGATGGTCAAGCGGGCGCTTTTAAATGCGAGCACCCACAGCCGTTGGATTAAGATCCAACGGCAGAGAGCGATCGGGCGCGGGGCCTTCACAAGAAGCAAGTGGCCGTTTGGGCGGCTGAGATGGCACCACGTGGCACTATCTCGGCCGTCCATCTTCTGGAAGTTGTAGATGGTGCCACGGTTGTCGGATTGACTCGATTTTCGTGTCGTTGGGCTGCGATCGTCGATCCGAATTCATCCATGCGGTCGGATTTATCATCTGAAGTGTGGATTTACACCATTCTGGCCCTTGATTTTCTGGGGTTCCCGGGTCACTATCTGATACTACAGATGCCTGATTAGGGCGATCTTGGAGTCGTTGAACTCCAATCGTCGCCCTGATCGCATCCATACGGTTGGATCTTTGATCCGAGGCCCTGATAAAATATTTGCCCTGTCCAAGCACATAAAAGGAGACAATTAACCTCCATTTTATTCAAACTATTCTAAATGCAAGATGATGCATGTAATGCAATATTTATATCATGAAATGCAATCCTATGCTTAAGAACATGCATAAATAGACATCTTAAGTAGTGTAAATGTGTTTACATCATACCCCCATGCCTATCTTTTGCTACTCCCTAGCAAAAACTATATGCTATTTATAGAAGAATTAGGTTAGATTATTTGAACTTGAGTTATTTTTCAATCATTAAGAAATTGTCTACTTAGGAACTGAACTTTCAAAGACACAATAGTGCCCGGGTATCAGCCAAAATGTAGACCGCTTCAAGCCCTCGCCTTATTAAAAGAAAAATTTCTTTTTCTCTTTTTCTCTTTTCTAATTTTTTTGATTTTCAAATTTTCGGGTTTAAGAGTGGCTTTCTACGGCCATTCAACTCACCCAAAATTTGATGAGAACCCTAAGCTTTAAGCATCTTATTGTGATTGTGATAGACTCGTTGACCGGCAATTAGAACGGACTTCGGATTTCTACGCCTCTAGGTGACCTAACTAGAATTCTACCTAAAAGTGTATCTTTACAACCGGTAGCTTTCTCCCTGCTCTTCTTTTTTTTACGGGGTCAACACAAGGGTGAATCCAGTGTATATCTCCCTGGTTTATTCTACTTCTCCACTTCTTCCTAAGTGTTTTGGGAATTTTTTAGTGCATTTACTGAGCTGGGTTATGGACAACTGGTCGAGGAGCTGTTACCACCGACAACTTGTCAGCCATACTCGTGCGGCGAAGTGTGGCTTATTTCTTTCTGTTCTCTTTTTTTTTTCTAAAGTAGGTGGCTTCCTTAGTCTAAGTTTTACCTAAAGGCAGCAAACTAAGAAAGGTCCAGTGACTGGGCTCTGGATAACCTACCTATGAGCTGTTACCCACGATAACTTGCCGGCCATATCACCCTAGAAGGTTCATTAGCTACCTAATTTCCGTTAGAATCGCCAAACAACGAGTCAGTGCAAAGAAAGTGTGTAGATGCTTAAAACTCAAAATTCCCTCAAATCAAAGGGCGGGTTGATAAGTCGTGTACTTATCACCCAAATTATTTATTCCAATTATAATAGAATTAAGATGGCGATGACTCAAAAATAAATCCACATTTTAGTGGATACACAGGCTAATTAAGTCCAAAGACCTGAGGGATTTTTGTGTTCAGATCCTAATGTAAAATTTCTTAGGATTGAAAAGTCCTAATGTCCAACTAATCCTTCCTAAATTTTTTTTTTTTTTTTTAAATAAGAAGAGAGACAATTTACATGGATTTCACAAGGCTTACCAAATAATTCAAGAATGAATCCACCCCCCCATGCCTAGCTGATGCAATGTCCTCATTGAAAAAGAGACATGAAAGAAAGGGTAGAATATGAAAGATGTCACCTGGATATGAAGCTCGAATCAGCCTTGTGTCATATGTACAACTGCTGAGTTTAATGCCGTCAACTAGGCAAAGTCCAGCCAAAGAAGTCATAGAATGGCTAGAGCAACAGAGTCTGAGACGGGTTCTGGAAGATTACGGTCAACAACAAGCTTCAAACGTTGACCGTTGACTTTAAAGGTGTTACCCATCTTTGGGTCAGAAATGTGAATGGCACCATTAGGAAAAATCTGATCAATTATGAATGGGCCATTCCATTTAGATCTAAGTTTACCAGGAAATCTGATCAAACAAGAGTCAAATGATTCTCCGAAAACAGAGAAATCATCCATGAAGACTTCCATAAACTCTCCCACCATGTCGGAAAATATGGCTAGCATACACCTTTGAAAAGTCGTAGGTGCATTGCATAACCCAAAAGGCATCCTACGAAAAGCAAAGGTTCCATAGGGATAGGTGAAAGTAGTTTTTTCCTGATCCTCGGGATGGATAGGAACCTGGTTGTATCCCGAGTAGCCATCAAGAAAATAGAAGTACTTCTGCTCAACTAATTTTTCCAAGATTTGATCAATGAAGGGCAAGGGAAAATGATCCTTTTTAGTGGCTGTGTTCAGCTTCCTGTAATCAATACAAACTCTCCAAGAGGAAGGTGAACGAGTTGTGACAGATTCACCTCTCTCATTAGTCACAACAGAAATCCCGACTTTCTTTGGAACAATCTGAACGGGACTTACCCAGGGACTATCGGAGATTGGATAAATAATTCCTGCATCGAGCCACTTGATGATTTCCTTTTTGACCACTTCTTGCATATTTGGATTCAATCTCCTTTGCATCTGGCAAGAAGGACGGGATCCATCTTCTAAAAATATTCTATGATTACAGTAAGATGGCTCAATCCCCCTAAGGTCATGAATGGTCCAACCAATTGCCTCCTTATGTTCCTTTAGGACCTTAATCAATTTAATCTCTTGCTCCGTTGTCAATTTAGCACTAATAATCACAGAGAGCGTATTCTGCTGTCCAAAGAATTGATATTTTAAATTCTCAGGCAATGGTTTCAATTCAAGCTGATGTGGGGTAATGATTGAATGTAGGGTAGGTGCTGAAGATTCAACAAGAGGAAGAGGTTTTGAGTGAACAAAATCAGTAACCTCTTCCGAAGATGTCAGGTCAGAGGGTTGCGGGTCAAATTCATCAACCAAAGAGGAACTTTCAATTGAAGAAACTGTCAAACAAGTTTCAATATTAACATTATCCTCATCAAGTTCCTCAATAAATCCATAATCCTCAAATTTGTTAATCGCCTTAAAAATATCCAATTTCATTCGTTGGTCCCCAAAGGCGATTTCCATGCTACCGCTTTCACAATTAATGTTGGCCTTTGTGGTAGCCAGGAACGGACGCCCCAGAATGATGGGCGTGTTCCTCAGATTATCTGGTACATCCAAGTCAAGGACAAGGAAATCTACAGGAAAATAGAAATCCTTGACCTTAACTATAACATCTTCAATAACGCCTCGCGGGTTTGTGACCTAACGGTCCGCTAACTGTAGCGTTACTAAAGTTGGCCGAAGTTCACCTAACCCAAACTTCTTGTAGAGAGAAGTCGGAATTAGGTTAATGGATGCACCGAGATCCAAAAGTGCTCTATCAAATGTGTAATCTCCGATAATGCAAGAAATCAAAGGAGCACCAGGATCTCTCTTTTTCTGAGGGAGGTAGTGCAGGATAACAGAGCTAGCCTGCTCGGAGAGTACCACCTTCCTCGGAACAGATTCTCTCGACTTACGCTTTTGTGTACATAATTCCTTTAAAAATTTTGCGTAAGCCGGTATGTGCTTTGACTGGTCGATCTTTCGCTTTTAAGTCGTTTGTAGTTTAATGTGGTGGAAAAATCGACTAATCAATTTTTAACAAGAAATAACCACTCGCAGAGGAGCGGGTCGTATCCACAGGGAGGCAATAACGTATTAAAATTCGCGCCACTTAAAAATGTTTGTTCGTAGTCAATTTGGACAAGAACCAAGCCAGGATTGCCTTTAGATTAAGGTTTAAGCAAGAAACAATGCTGAAATGGCAATTATGAGAAACTATAGGATATTTTCCGCAATGCAGAGTCAATAAAATATGATTAAAATTTGGCAATGGTAGAAAATGTAAATTTTAATTGAAGGTTTCCTGTAGCAAAACAGGGGAATTTTTCCCTGTTGTCTTGCGCGACGAGGGGCCGATGACCGGGCGCGGGAAGCTCGGAGGAGGTCCCTTGGACCAAGAGCTTCGAATCGGTGGTGGCGGCGAGTCGCACGGCAGCTGGAGGTGGCCGGACGAGCTCCGGCGGAGGTGCTGCTGGTGGCGGCTGCAGGCGGTTGAGCGGGTGCAGCCTGTTGGCATGAAGTCTGCCGCGCGCAGCTGCTGCGGGGGTGGCTGTTGCTGCTGGCGTGGGCGCTGCTGCGGCTGGCGTGGGCACGAAAGCTCAGGCATGGTGAGCGCTGGATTGCAGGCGTGGGGAAGTGGGCGCTGCAGGCAGTTTTGCAAGCGCGGGCGGAGGGTGCTGCAGGCCAGGGAGCGGGTGTGCAAGCTGCAGGCGCGGGAGTGGCTGCTGCTGGTGGCGGGCGCGCGGGAAGAGTGGTTGGCGTTCTGCAGCTGCGTGCGGTTCTGTAAGCGCTGGAGGAGAGCACGGCAGGCTGAGGGCGTGCGTGGTTGGCGAAGGCTGATGGTGGGCGCGGGTGTGCTGCAGGCTGATGGGTGCGGGGAAGGTGGCGTGGGCTCATCTGCAGGCGTTGTTGGAGGATGCTGCGGGCGACTCTGTAGGTGCGGGAAGAGGGCGCTGCGTGGAGAGCGGTTGCGGGTGGACTTCAGATGGGTATGCAGGCGAGTGGGTGGAGGTGAGCGGGTAACTTCAGACGTCTGGGAAATTCCCCAGACGTCTTAAGTTACTGAGACGGTGGCTAAATCAGTAGCTCGGTGATGGTGGTCGGCGATGACGGCGAGGAGGATGCATGCTAAGGTGCTCACGGTGATGCGGCGAGCTCCGGATGGCGGTGTGGCCTGTCACACCACACGCCCACGGTGATGGCTACTCGTCGCCATAGTAGAGGCCGGCAGTGTGGAGTGGAAGAGAGAGGTTCTCTCTGCACAGTGGTGGGTCGGTGGCGGAGGCCTCCTCGCTCAGCATCCTCTCTCCTCCGTTTGTAGCGGCCTGCACAAATTTGAATGGAGAGGCAGGAGCAGATCCACCTTCTCCGCCGATCCATGAATGCGCTTTTAGTGAGGCCGGAGGCGTTGCAGCGGCAGCCGAGCCGTTGCTGAGAAGATGAAGAATAAAGAATATTATTAAAATATTATGGTTATTTATATACAAACCCTCAAGTTTTATGTTAACTAAAATAATGTACTTAATTAGTTAGCTAATTAGATGAATGGCATTCTAAGCTAATTCTAAATGCACTTAAAATATGAATGCAGTGCATGGATTATGTAATTAAAAATATGAATTAATATATTTACATCCTAATTTCTGCTAAATAAATGTTAGAATTATCCTAATGTTTAGGCATTTAAATACTTAAATAGCCCACAACTATGGACTAATCAAATACCCCCATGCCTAGTTTTTGCTAGTCCCTAGCAAAATTAAGCGAAACCTAGCACTCTAAGTAGACTAGTCAACTCACTTAGTCTTCCTTCAAAAGCATATTAAGTTCAGGCTCTAGACCCAAGGTTCCTAAGTAGTTGCTAAGTTACAGACTAGGTTGGCTAAAGACGAGTTGCAGGCACAAGTTTCCCTGATTTCTGACTCTACCCTAAAGTTTAATGATCTCTGAGATTAAAGCATCCGTGCTTGTGTATTGGTCTGAGTTATTTGAGTTAAAGGTTTTTATATATATATATATATATACCTTTTTTTTTTTTTTGATTCTTCTAAGTCTAACCTCAGATCAGCCATCAACACGGTCTGTGTCGGATTCATTGTCCCCATTACCATACCTCGAAGGGTGCCTGGCTTTCGATGCTTCGAGATAGCACCGCCCATAACGACCCCAAGAACTCCTGGCAATCGACACTTCGAGATAGTATCGCCCATGGATTTCTTAAGCAAATTCAGGCCTATGGCAATCGGCACTTCGAGATAGGGCCGCCCATGGTACCTGAACTGCGCAATGCACTTACATGCCCCCAGTAGGATGGATATCCTAAGAGACAAGTGCCGAGGAGGTAATATGTTATCATCGCATCCTCAAGGTGAGTATATACTCCACCTCTCCTGCGGCGGGAACTCTTCCAATCAAAATGTGTTTTCAAGCCTCTCTTAAGTCAAAATTAAGAGAACCAAATCTCTTTTCAGAAAGACGAAAATTAAGTTGATTACCAGACCAAGTGTGTGAAATTTGGATGCTTGGGTTACAAGGACCCATAAACCAAAAAGTAGAATAAGACTCCAGGTACTACCCCACCTTTTAACTTAAACCCTAGCTTCCCTTCCTCAACCTCTTGAGGAATGGTCCGCAACTTAACTCCTACTTAAGTTTTTAAGTCCACAAAGGACCCTAAAGGTCTAAAGCTAGTAGCTCATTTAGCTTCTAAAGTTTTACCCTAGAATTAACTTAGTCTACCCTAGAGTTCTGATTTGCTTAAGACTGCAAGATCTAACCAGTTAAGCTCAAAACCTTTTTTTTTATTTATATATATATTTTTTTTTTTCTCTCTCTTTTTTTTTTTATAAATGCATGCTATAAACAAAATGCCTCAAGTCCTCTCCCCATGCCTGGTTCAAACAATGTCCTCATTGAAAATCAAAAATAGCTAAGGGAAGATATTACCTGAGGCGGAGAATGGTAGGAGCTAAGGCTCCTCAAGAGTGACTTCGTCAACTAGATGGCCATCTAAAGTTATGTACGGTTTTAACCGTTGACCGTTGACGATAAAGGGAGTTGCTGAAGAGGAAGGATTTTTGATCTCCACAGCTCCATGGGGGAATACTTTGGTGATTATGTAAGGCCCATCCCAACGAGATTTTAATTTCCCAGGAAAAAGCTTAAGTCTGGAATTGAAAAGCCAGACTTGTTGGTTGGGTTCAAAGGTCTTTCGAAGAATAAACTTGTCATGCAAGACCTTAGTTCTTTCTTTATAAGCTTGAGAGGTGTCATAAGCATCATTCCTCATCTCCTCAAGCTCACTTAATTCTAGAAATCGTGCCTTACCTGCCTTCTCTAAATCCATGTTAACACTTCGAATAGCCCAAAGTGCTTTATGTTCCAACTCAACAGGAAAATGGCACGCTTTTCCATACACAATCCGAAAGGGAGAAGTACCCAAAGGGGTCTTATAGGCCGTTCGATAAGCCCACAAAGCATCATCGAGCTTTTGGGACCAATCTTTCCTATCAGGTCTAACGGTCTTTTCCAAAATATTTTTTATCTCCCTATTTGATACTTCAACCTGGCCACTTGTCTGAGGGTGGTAAGGGGTAGCAACCTTGTGAGTCACTCCCAAACTCTTAATTAACCGATTGAAGTGGTGGTTTTGGAAATGAGGTCCCCCATCACTTATAATAGTCTTGGGGCAGCCGAAACGGGATATGATATTGGCCTTCACAAATTTCAAAACCACAGAGTGGTCATTTGTGCGCGTAGGAATGGCCTCTATCCATTTAGAGACATAATCAACTGCCACCAAGATATATTCAAAACCATGGGACGACGGGAAGGGGCCCATAAAGTCAATTCCCCACACATCAAAAATTTCAACAGATTGAATAGGATGTTGAGGCATTTCATTCTTCTTCCCAATCGTTCCAGTCCGTTGACATCTAATACAGGCCTTAACAAAATTATGAGAATCCTTAAATAAGGAAGGCCACCAAAAACCAGACTGGAGAACCTTAAAAGCAGTTTTCTTAGCACCAAAGTGTCCTCCACAATGAAGTTCATGGCAAAATGTCAGCACACTTTGCTGTTCCTCTTTAGGCACACAACGTCTCAATACTTGGTCTTGTCCAATTCTAAATAATTATGGCTCTTCCCAATGAAAATATATCGCTTGAGAAATGAATCTCTTTCTTTTCTGCTTATCCCAAGAGCCAGGAGTTTGTCCAGTGACCAAGTAATTTACAATGTCTGCATACCAAGGTAAAGTTGGTGTTACCGCCATCAGAGTTTCATCGGGAAATGTCTCACGAATGTCTTCAGAAATAGAGTCATTAAGAGGAAGGCGAGACAGGTGGTCAGCCACAACATTTTCTACTCCTTTCTTTTCACGTATTTCCAAGTCAAATTCTTGAAGGAGTAAGATCCACCTAATCAGACATGGCTTAGAATCTTTATTAGCAATGAGATGTTTCACTGCTGCATGATCAGTAAAAATAAACACCTTAGACCCAATTAAATAAGACCTAAACTTCTCCAGAGCAAAAACTACAGCAAGTAATTCTTTTTCAGTGACGGTGTAGTTTTGCTGAGGTTCAGTTAAAGTCTTGCTTGCATAATGCAGCACATGAGGTCTTCCCTCAACCCTTTGTCCAAGGACTGCTCCCACTGCATAATCCGAAGCATCACACATAAGCTCAAAGGGGAGTGTCCAATCAGGAGCTTGGAGAACAGGCGCAGAGATCAAAGCCTCCTTTAGAGTTTGAAAGGCCTCGGCACACTTTGAATCAAAACTGTAGGAAGATTCCTTCGCCAATAAGTCACAAAGTGGCCTAGAAATCTTACTAAAATTTTTAATAAAGCGCCTGTAAAAGCTAGCATGGCCCAGAAAGGATCTGATCTGTTTGACATTCGTAGGCAATGGAAGTTTGGAAATAGAATCAATCTTGGCTTTATCTACTTCCAAACCTTGCTCGGATACAACATGCCCAAGTACAATTCCTTTCTGTACCATGAAGTGACTTTTCTCCCAGCTGAGGACTAAACCAGTCTCCTTACATCGTTTCAACACATTCTCCAGGTGCAGGAGACACTGGTCGAAAGACGAGCCATAAATAGAGAAGTCATCCATAAATTCTTCGACACACTAGTCAATCATGTCCGAAAAGATAGACATCATACACCGCTGGAAAGTTGCAGGGGCATTACATAATCCAAACGGCATACGCCTGAATGCAAAAGTACCGTAAGGACTCGTGAATGTCGTCTTTTCCTGGTCATCAGGAAAGACTGCCACCTGATTGTACCCAGAATATCCATCGAGAAAGCAATAATACTTATTCCCTGCCAATTTTTTGAGAATTTGATCAATAAAAGGCAAAGGAAAGTGATCCTTCTGGGTAGCGGTGTTCAGCTTGCAGTAATGAATGCAGACCCTACATCCAGTTGAGGGTCTAGTGACAACTTGTTCACCTTGGTCGTTGAATTCCACAGTAAAGCCTGCCTTCTTTGGCACCACATGAATGGGACTGACCCATTTACTATCAGCAATGGGATATATGATCCTAGCGTCCAACCACTTCAGGATTTCCTTTTTTACAACCTCCCTCATATTAGGGTTCAGACGTCTCTGCATGTCCCTAAAAGGCTTGATGGAATCATCAGTATAAATGTGGTGCATGCAGAGTGTAGAGTCTATACCCTTAATGTCAGCAATGCTCCAAGCAATAGCTTCCTTGTGCCTAGACAGGCATTCAATCAAGGCTCCCTCCTGTGCCTCAGACAGCACAGCCGAAATGATAACTGGGAGCGTATCATTGGCACCTAGGAAAACATACTTGAGAGTGTCAGGGAGGGGTTTCAACTCAAGGTTGGGGGCTTGTATGGTTGAGGGTTTCAAAATAGATGTCCCCATCTCAAGTAGCAAATCTGCCTTCGGCGGAAATGATGGGGGAAGAGACTCAGCAGAAACTCCTAGCAATTCCTCTAGTTCTAGTATATCCCCTTCACATTCCTCCAAGAGATGGGAATGCTCATTTAGCATGACATGCTGAAGGGGGTCATCACATAACATTGCAGGAGTTGCCTCTTCAATCAGGTCATCTATCACCTCAACTTGAGAACAATCCTCAAGTCCAGCTTGTTTGTAAGCATCAAACACATTAAGCCGGATTTTCCTATTCCCAAAGCCCATTTTCAATGCCCCAGTATTGCAATTAATTGAAGCATGGGAAGTTGCAAGGAAGGGGCGGCCCAAAATGATGGAGGGTTTGATTGGCTTGTTGATAGGGTCAGTGTCCAAAACTAAGAAGTCAACGGGAAAGAACAAAATCCTCCACTCTTACGAGGACATCTTCCAAAATTCCCCGTGGTGTCTTAAGTGATCGATCACCAACTTGAAGGATTACAGGGCTAGGCTTCAGATTGCCTCCCCCAAGTTGTTCATATACGTAGCTCGGAAGGATGTTCACCCCCGCACCCAGATCAAGCAGAGCCTCATCAATTTGTAAGTCACCAATAACTACAGAGATATATGGGGCTCCTGGGTCCTTAAGTTTCGGGGGTGTGCCATGTTGAACAATTGAGCTAACAGAATCAGGCAGGACAACTTTAGATTGGACCTGTTTTCTAGATTGCCACTTTTTCGTGCACAAGTCCTTTAAGAAGCGGGCATAAGACGGAATCTGCCTAATAGCTTCAAGCAAAGGCAGGTTAATCTGCACTTGCTTGAAAGTTTCCATAATCTCATCCGTCTTATCTTTGGCTCCAGATGAGCCAGCAGAAGTCTGCCCAGAGGTGGATAAGTGCTCTGGAAATGGCACTCTCGATCTCTGGGTGGAAGGGTTGTCATGTCGAGTAAGGGGTGGAACGGGAGCAACTTCTTCCGGTGAGGTGATTTCAAGCGGAGAAGATTTGGGCAAATCTTCTTCGGTGGGGGTGAAAGTTAGGGTGGATGTTTTTTTAGGGGGTGAGACTATAGGAGCATCGGGTTTGGAAATTTCTTTCCCACTCCTCAGAATAGTCATCGCCAGAGCATGCTCCCTAAAGACAATCCCTTTTCCTTTAGGATTTTCCTCAGCAGCACTTGGAAACTTCCCAGTCTCCCTCTGTCTAACGGCCTCAACAAGGTGTCCAATTTGTGATTTCATCTCATGTATAGCCTTGTCATGAGATTGGATGATGGCACTTTGACTTTCTTGCATAGTTTTCAACATCGCCTTCAATTCATCCATCTTAGAGGTTTTAGGTTGGGCAAAGGTCTGAGGTTGGTTCATTTAATGGTTTTGAAAGGATTGCGATTTGTAATTCCCTGAATTTGAGACATTTCCTTGTCTCCATGAAAAGTTTGGGTGGTTCCTCCATCCCTCATTATAAGTGTTGGAGAAAGGATCATTACGAGGTCTTGGACAGAACCCTTGAGCGGCATTCAAATCCTCTTGTACAAGCTCAGGGAATTGGGAGGCCAAGTGGCAATCCACAGTGGCGTGTGTATTGCCTTGACAAATTACGCATTCGAAAGCTTGGGATGTGGAGGTGTTAGGTGTGAATGAACTCGGGTTCAACATAAGCCTTTCCATGTTTTGATTCAGTAATTGAATTTGATAGGCTAAATTCTGGGTGTCCCTTGCTTCATTCGCCTCCAACTTTCTTTGCATGAGAGTGGGCTTTCTATCCATGTAGGAAGAATTCAAGTGAATAGAATTCTCACTCAAAGTATCAAATAAGTTCCAAGCTTCATCCTTAGTCTTAGATAGAAAGGTTCCTGCACAGGCACCATCCACAGTTTGCCTATGCGAATCGTTAAGTCCGGTGTAGAACCTTTCAACCAGTTGCCATTTAGGCACCTGGTGATGTGGGCAAAGTCTCAGCAAATCGTTAAAGCGCTCCCACGCATCATGGAAAGCTTCCCCATCCTTTTGAGCAAAACTCATGATTTCCCTCCTAAAGTGATTTGTTTTGCTCATGGGGAAGTACTTCTTCAAAAACTCCTTTTTCAGGGCATCCCAAGTATTTATATTATCAAGGGTGTGATACCAATACTTGGCTTTGTCCTTTAGGGAGAAGGGAAAGAGGGTCCGTATTTGAGCGTCATCAGTAACGCCCTGCAGCTTCACCGTGGAACAGACCTCGGTGAATTCCTCAATATGCCTGTAAGGGTCTTCCCTAGTAGTACCATAAAAGGAGGGTATCAAGGATATGGTACTACTTTTGATCTCATATGGATTGTCCCCTCCAGGTCTACGTAGTGCTGGGCCAGCTTGGTTGGATGGGATGAAATATTCCTTAAGGCTCCTTTGACCGGCCATTTCCACCCTTGGGAGGTCTTTTCTTAGGATTCTTTCCGATTCAGGATCAAATACAAGTTGTCTCCTAAGAGAACGCCTACCAAGCATGCACTACAAACACAATTCAAACGGACTTGTTTGGTCTTTACAGATTTAGGCTTTTGAATTTAATTCAAATTGTAGGTGACAAAACAAGTTGCCCAATCAATTACGCGCCTATTGTCAACCTTCGAAATGCCTAAAAAGACCTAGTTGGAACTTAGGTACTCCTCCCTAAATCTCAACTGGTCAAGTAAATCCAAAGACGGAAGATCGAGGGATGCAAGTAGGCCTAAGCCTTCCTTTGAAGCTGTGCTTTCGCGGTGCTCCTCAACTACCCCCAAAAATCCGTGACAGGGTATCCCCCTCTTTGGATTTACAAAACCTTTGATTTCCAGTTCTGAACACTTCAGAATCCAACGAAAGGAGGGCTCTTGTCCTAGTATTTCCAAACCTAAGGAGTGTCTAGAAGCGCGCCGTGGTGCAAGTGAAATAAGTGTGCATACACCATCAAAGATTTTGAACTTTGAATCGCACGTCAAGTTTGAAAATCAAATCCTTGGTTTTTAAAATGTCCTTCCTTTAATTAGTCCTTTTTCTAAAAAAAATGTGACCACTTGTTAGATCGCTTCAAGACAAACTTTGTGGTCTTTGCATTAAATCCTAAATGCAATGCGTGATCAAAAATAAGATGCAAAGTAAGAGAATACATACCTTGCCTCCAGCGATCTTCAATGCAAAAATGCACGCAATGCAGAAAAGCAAATCTAGAGACTGCTCATACAGACCTAAATGGTTCGTCCTACGGCAGGCAGCTTCTAGCAGGCAGCTCATTTTTTTTCTTTTTCTATTTTTTTTTTAGAACTACTTATGCACAAGCAAATAAAAGAAATAATAAAAAAAATAAACCTAAATCTAAAGAAAAGGGAACAGGCTCCCAAAAATTACCCAACACGGGTCCAAAACAAAATCGGGGAACAAACCCCTCAAAATATGCCCCAGAACAAGGGTTTCAAACTAACTGTAATGAAAAATTAAGTTTACAATCTTAATTCTATTCTAATTAAACTAATGACTAAATGGTGTCCGTCGCGTCCTCGTCCTTCTCCTCCGTTTAAAAATGGCTCACCCAATTCTCGTCTAGTGACGTCAGGGGTCGCCTCTCACACTGGCTGATTCTTGCACAAAAAAGAAAATAAAGAATGGTCAAATCTCTATGCAATTGACAAATAATTAAAATAAAATTAGGCGAAATTATTGCGTCTGTTGCCTCCCCGGCAACGACGCCATTTGATTGGTCGATCTTTCTCTTTTAAGTCGTTTGTAGTTTAATGTGGTGGAAAAATCGACTAATCAATTTTTAACAAGAAATAACCACTCGCAGAGGAGCGGGTCGTATCCACAGGGAGGCAATGACGTATTAAAATTCGCGCCACTGAAAAATGTTTGTTCGTAGTCAATTTGGACAAGAACCAAGCCAAGATTGCCTTTAGATTAAGGTTTAAGCAAGAAACAATGCTGAAATGGCAATTATGAGAAACTATAGGATATTTTCCGCAATGCAGAGTCAATAAAATATGATTAAAATTTGGCAATGGCAGAAAATGCAAATTTTAATTGAAGGTTTCCTGTAGCAAAACAGGGGAATTTTTCCCTGTTGTCTTGCGCGACGAGGGGCCGATGACCGGGCGCGGGAAGCTCGGAGGAGGTCCCTTGGACCAAGAGCTTCGAATCGGTGGTGGCAGCGAGTCGTGCGGCGGCCGGAGGTGGCTGGACGAGCTCCGGCGGAGGTGCTGCTGGTGGCGGCTGCAGGCGGTTGAGCGGGTGCAGCCTGTTGGCGTGAAGTCTGCCGCGCACTGCTGCTGCGGGGGTGGCTGCTGCTGCGGCTGGCGTGGGCACGGGAGCTTAGGCGTGGTGAGCGCTGGATTGCAGGCACGAGGAAGAGGGCGCTGCAGGCGGTTCTGCAAGCGCGGGCGGAGGGTGCTGCAGGCCCGGGAGCAAGTTTGCAAGCTGCAGGCGCGGGCGTTGCTGCTGCTGGTGGCGGGCGCGCGGGAAGAGTGGTTGGCGTTCAACAGCTGCATGCGGTTCTGCAAGCGCTGGAGGAGAGCGCGGCGGGCTGAGGAGGGCGTGCGTGGTTGGCGAAGGCTGATGGTGGGCGCGGGTGTGCTGCAGGCTGATTGGCGCGGGGAAGGTGGCGTGGGCTGATCTGCAGGCTTGTTGGAGGATGCTGCGGGCGACTCTGTAAGTGCAGGAAGAGGGCGCTGTGTGGAGAGTGGTTGCGGGTGGACTTCAGATGGGTACGCAGGCGAGTGGGTGGAGGTGAGCGGGTAACTTCAGACGTCTGGGAAATTCCCCAAACGTCTTAAGTTACTGAGAGGGTGGCTGAATCAGTAGCTCGGTGATGGTGGTCGGCGATGACGGCAAGGAGGATGCACGCTAAGGTGCTCACGGTGATGCGGCAAGCTCCGGATGGCGGTGTGGCCTGTCACACCACACGCCCACGGTGATGGAGAGTCGTCGCCACAGTAGAGGCCGGCAGTGTGGAGTGGAAGAGAGAGGTTCTCTCTGCACAGTGGTGGGTCGGTGGCGGAGGCCTCCTCGCTCAGCATCCTCTCTCCTCCTTTTGTAGTGGCCTGCACAAATTTGAATGGAGAGGCGACAGCAGATCCACCTTCTCTGCCGATCCATGAATGCGCTTTTAGTGAGGCCGGAGGCGTTGCAGCGGCAGCCGAGCCATTGCTGAGAAGAAGAAGAATAAAGAATATTATTAAAATATTATGGTTATTTATATACAAACCCTCAAGTTTTATGTTAACTAAAACAATGTACTTAATTAGTTAACTAATTAGATGAATGGCATTCTAAGCTAATTCTAAATGCACTTAAAATATGAATGCAGTGCATGGATTATGTAATTAAAAATATGAATTAATCTATTTACATCCTAATTTATGCTAACTAAATGTTAGAATTATCCTAATGTTTAGGCATTTAAATACTTAAATAGCCCACAACTATGGGCTAATCATGCTTGATAGCATCAAGGAGTGGAATATTGATCTCAACATTCTTAAATAAATTCAGAAGCTCCTAATTGCAATCAACAGACTTCTTCTTTACTTTGGCTAAGGCTTCAGGAAAAGGAACATGAGTCAGATCTTTGGAATCAGGTTCCTGAGCCTTGATTTCTCCTCTAGAATTCTCCTCTCTCTCCTCAGATTCTTCAGGATTCAAAAGATCAGAATAGTGTGGTTGTGGATCCTGAGTCTTCTTACCACTCCTCAAAGTGATAGAATTTGCAGAAGCGTAAGAATTTGGGTCTTGGGGAGGATTAGGAAAGATTAGAGGGGCTTGATTGACCATGAATTGTTGATTAGCAGAAGAAGAAGATGAGGAACCCTGCTCAACCACCTGAGCATGTGCGTGTGGGTCCCTCTAATTTCCGTACCCTTGGGCTTGATTGCCCAGATTTATAATGTTTCGCAGGTTGGGTATGGGTTGGGATGGTAGAGATCCGGGTTGACGAGAGTTAACAATGAGCCCGGATTGGAAGTTGTCCAGCGAGTTTTTCATTTGCTGCATAAGCTGGAGCATAGATCCTTGCATCTCTACCATTTGACGGTTCAAATCAGCCTACCCAGCGGGTTGACGGGTATTCCAAGCTGGCTGATTGACCTGATTCGGAGGCAACTGAGTATATACTTGACCCTGACCCATTGGACGTTGCAGAGCATAGTTGCTGGGTCGGAATTGGGTCTGTTGCCCCGGATTTTTCCAAGAGAAGTTAGGGTGGTTTCTCCAACCTGGATTATAGGCATTCGAGTAGGGGTTGGATCTAACATTCTCTTGTACAGCACAGACATCCTCATAGGGTGAGGATGGAGAGAAAGAAAGGGAAGGATCAGAAAAACTGGGATCAAAGGCCCTAGTTGGGAACCCATGGGGTTCCGAGAAATGCTGACTCATAGATTAAGTCGCATCGAGTTGATTCACGAACTCCCGTCTAGAAGGAGCTCGTGAGCAATGGAATCCCGAATTTTGGGATTGAGTGGATTGAGAGTTGTTCATAGAATTGCCAGCCATCCACTCTTCCATTCTTTTAGCAACCAAGTCCACCTTATCAAGTTTATTACAAATCAATTCCATATCAAATGAATGAGAGTCATGGACTTCATTGACATTTGATCTGGGTTGCTGGGACCGGTTAAAAGTATCCATGGATGCATGATTAATTGAATTCTCACTCATTTCCTCAAATAAACCATGTGCACTATCTGCATCTTTATTGAGGAAATTGCCTCCGCAAGAAGCATCCACATGGTTTCTGAGTTGCTCATTCAACCCATGATAGAAGATCTGCACGAGTTGCCATTTCGGCACCTCGTGTTTTGGACACCTCCGCAATAAGTCCTGGAATTGCTCCCAGGCCACATGAAACTACTCCCCCGGCCGCTGGGTAAAGGTAGTGATTGCTCGTCTCAAAGCATTAGTACGACTGACTGGGAAGAATTTCTTCAGAAAGGCCGATTTCAACTCATTCCAAGTTGTAATTGGTCTTCCTATTGTCCTATACCAATGTGCGGCTTTATCCCTAAGAAAGTGGGGGAAGAGCCTCATGATCATTTGCTCCTCGTTAATGTTTCGAGCCTTGGTGGTCTGGACCAAAGTGGTCAAATCCTCCAAGTGCTGAAATGGATCTTCGGAGCCAAGCCCATGATAATGTTTAATTAGGCTTAACACCTGGGGCTTGATTTCTACGTCATCGGCTGGAATCTGGATGCCGGGACGTTCCTCGTAATTTGAAGGATCATAAAAATCCTTCAAGGGCTGAGTGCCCAGCATTCTCTGGAACCATTCCTGCATTCTCTGCATTTATTCCAGCTGGCTTCGAAATTCTTCCTGTGGATTTTCAAGCAGAGGAGGCTATTGTTCGGCCATGGGATCAAATTGACCTAAATCTAACTTGCGCCTCCTAGAATGTTCTAACGATCCTTCTAATCGGGGATTCAATGACCGTCTTCCCAGGATAAACTAGGAGAAGGTCGGAAGGACTGGGGATAGGGACCCTGCAGCACAACAAAAAAAGGCTGTCCTTAAGTCGGGTAGCCTAAGGATCTACTGACTCCCAAAACCAGCCTGAAGACTGTAAGTGATTTACTCTACTTGCATCTGTTTAATCCAACCAGTTAGAAGGAGGGACTGGGGAGAAGGTTCTTCCTTTGGCTTTCGCCTCCGGTTCCTAGTGTACCCCCCAGCCGCGATCGTTTGACTCTATTCCCCTAGCTTGACATCAGATTAATCAGTACAAGTAGGTTAATTAAAAATAATCTCAGACTAGGCCCTGAAGAGTGAATCAAACCTTAAGGCCAACGTCTACTAAATTTTATTAAGGCCTGGGATTGTGGTGCTTATGGAATGTGATGGGCCCTTACAATGGGTTGTGCCCTTAATGATTGATTGAGATTTGTGTAAGTGCGTGCACAACCAGGGTTTTCAAGCAAGATTATTGATAATGTGTGAATTTTAGTGTTCAAATCTTGCTTAAGTAGCTTTTAGGGTTTTAAATTAGGTGAATTGCAATCAAGTTTCTAGGCAAACCAAGTTGTAAAACACGGGTGAAGATTGTTTTCCTTTAAAATCAGAAAGAAAGTGGAGTGCCTGGAATATACCTAGATTGAAAATCCTAAGGAGGAGCTACTTGATGAATTGGTTTTAAAATAAAATGGTGCGGCCCAAATAACTGGCCACAAATGCACCACTAAGTTAGGTACTCAAAGATGATTAACCTAGAATGATTTCTACTCTGTTATGTGTTGCTTTGTGTGTACCGGTTCCACAGATCAGAACCCGGTTGAGTAGAAAACAAATAAAGTTGATCAAGTGCCTTGAATGTGGGTGTGTGTTGTGTGTTTGTTGAAAATTACCCCACAAGATTATCTTTTTGCTATTTTTTTTTTATGGATGAGGGTGGAATGAATGTGAGTGAAAATCCAAACAACCAAACTATTCCTAGGATTTATGCAAAACACCTAGGTTAATTGGGATTTGGATTTAATGTGGCGAATGAAATCTATAGAGGGGGAAAGAATGGGGGAAACACTTACAGTTGTCTTCAACTGCACTTTACTCCAGTCTACCGCTTGTTGATTCCTTGATGGAGGTCTCTGCAAAACAATAGACACAAGAGAAAGCTAGTTAGAAAACAAATAAAGTGCAAGAAATGCGAAGAAAAGATCGAAAATCGTTGCCTCCCCGGCAACGGCACCAAAATGTTGAAACGATTTTTGCGAATCGCTACGCTTACGTGTTTGGTTTCGGAAAGCCTGCCGTTGTAGTTTGAAAGCGAAGAATTCGTGTTCAACAAATAAAATTTATACCGAAGAGAATTCCGGGTCGAACACAGGGAGGCGGACGTTTGACTTAAAAACTTCGCGTTTCTTTTTATTTGTCACGAAGTAATTCAATTTAAACTATCTAATTATTTACAATTAATAAAAGAGAAAGAGAGAGGGTAAGAGAGAGAGAGAGCATTATACATGGAAATCAAAATGAGATGTAGAATAAACAAAGAATTTCTCATAGAAGAGATTGTTCATTACAATTAGAAGGCATAAAACAATTACACTAGAAAGCGATAAATTTACTCTAGAAAGCATTAAAAGAATGGAGGGAGAAATGTCCTCCTTGACGGTCGCTTGGAGGACGAGTAGATTAATCTAGAAAGCAGTAAATCTATACTAGAAAGCAGAAAAAAGAATAG
Source organism: Thalassia testudinum (assembly GCA_037157565.1). NCBI lineage: Eukaryota > Viridiplantae > Streptophyta > Magnoliopsida > Alismatales > Hydrocharitaceae > Thalassia > Thalassia testudinum. The sequence goes on along the minus strand of JAZHRO010000056.1, from coordinate 83,279,404 downwards.
GGAGAGAGAAATCCTCCTCGACGGTTGCTTGGAGGACGAGCCGGACGGGACGACACCTGGATGAAGGAGAACGAAGCAGGACGAAGGAGGACGAAGCAGAAGAACGGGAACGGAGCAGCACGCCGTCGTCGTCGCGGGATCCACATCCGAAGGGGAACGAAAATTGGACTTTATCTCGCAAGAAGCATCCCGGGTGTGGGACAAGCTTCTCTTGAGCTTTGGAGGGGTAGAGAGGAGAAAGAAGGGATGAGAATTTCGTATGGAGGGGGTCCCCTTTTATAGTTGCAAGGAGTGGTGGCAAAATGGACATTACAACTTCAAAATATTAAAAGAGGGGTCTTTAGTGACGGATAAATCCATCACTAAAGCCCCGACGTGGGCGTCACTTCCGCGCCCACGCGCGCCTCCTCAGCTACCCGCTCCTCAACGTCCACGGACGTCCAGCACTTTTCAGCCGTCCGATCGCGAGATCGGATGGCTTAAAATGCGTCCACGCCCGCTCGTTGCGCGCCCCCTGCGCGTCTGATTGCGCGTCCGATTGCGCGTCCAATCGCGCGTCGACGCTATCGGGCGCGCGTGGCCGTCCGATCTCCATCTGACGCCCCACCCACGCCCAATAGCTCGTGCCTGCCGCTTGATGAGAACCTCATCATGAGCCATAACTAGCTCATTTTGACCCAATACAAAGGATAAAAGCTCCTACATAACTCAAGGAAAGGCTTAACTTAGAGAATTCTGAGTTTAAGGAGAAAACAAGTCATAAGGGGTAAAAATGCAATTTTACCAGTATAATCTGCATACAGGGTAATTCAGGGTCCAAACATAGGTCAAAGCAACTTAATAAGAATAAAAGTGGGACGAGATGATCTAGCAAGGGCTACAGCAATTCCAAGGAACTAAATGATAATCTGTAACCCTAAAACAACCCACTTCAATTCACGAGGTTCGAGGCAAGGTAAAAATAGAATAAACCCTCTAAAATTCATAGAAAAATAATCTCTAGGGTTTAGAACCTTCAATTTGGCCTTCAGAACCCATTTTGACCTACATTGAGAACTATGCTCAATTAATAACTTAATCTGGGTTTTCGCATAAATTGACCGGTCAAACAAGGTTTAATATAGAAATAAAATTCACCATCAGATTCCTTAGGTCCTAATTAATCATGTATAAAAACTTGAGCCTAAGAAGAAACCTCCTTGACCGACTTTACACTTTGGTCCTCATATATTTACTTTTTGGCCCTCAACTTTTGAACCGTCGCATTTTGGCCCCTAACTCTCCTTCGTTCTTTGCATTCAGGTCCCCCCTGCAAAACCGGCCAGCACCATGCTCCGGCGACCTTGCGCGGAGCATGGCGCCGCGCAGGGTGAGGGGGAAAGCCTGGCAAGTAAACCGGGGGTGCCCTGCGTTGTCAGCCGTCGTAGGGACACCCCCCTAGTCGCTGTAGCCCACCATACCGGCCGTGCGAACGCACGGACGGTATGGGTTTTCGTCTCCGGCCATCCTCCGGCGAGGGAGACACGTCGTCTCCCTCCGCCTCACTCCCTGTTTTGATCCCTATAAATACCCCCCGTTGCTCCACCGACCGGGGAGCTCGGATCTGACGGAGAAAACCCCCAACTTTCCTCTCTTCTCTCTCCGGCAGACGCTCACCAGCTCCGGCGGTTCCTCCCCCTCCTCCTCTTCGCTCTGACGCAATACCAGCAGCAGAGACTTCCTCCCCTGCTCTTCCCGCGCCACGCCGTACCAGCTGGCGCCTCTCCGGCTCTCTGCTCGCCGCCGCCCCTTTCCCTGAGCATCTTCTTCTCCGGCGACAGTCGATACGACTGTCGCCCTACTGCTCCCCCTTCGTTCCTGCAAGTAAGTTAGAACTACTTCCTTTCCTCTCCTCTTTCTTTCCCCGGTTTCAATTTGTTCAATTAAGCCCTCGACCGACCCTGACCATCGTCACCCCCTTCGTCTCCGGCCACCCTCCGGCGAGATGTTCCCATCGCTCCACAGCCTCACACACCTCGCCGACCCTCACCGAACCTCCGCCTCATCACACTGAGCACCCCCGACCCCTCCACTGCCACTCCACACCTCCATAACGCTCCCCCGAACAAACCCATTCCTCCGGTTGCAGTCCAACCTAGGGCTGCCGCCAGACACCACCTTGCGGCTTGCCGCGCAGCTCCACACCTTCGCCGTGCCATGGCGAAGGTTCCCCAGTGGTTTAATCAGGCCGAGAGGCCATATTCGTGTCCGACAGGTTTTGAGGTTCGACCGCCATTAACGCACATTGAAGCAGCTTCTCCAGCGCTCCAGGCTTGAGGACTCCAGGTCTTCTGCAGCTGCGGATTACGGGGAGTCTTGCGAAGGCAGCCAGCCAGCAACCGACGCAAATTGAAGCCGCAGCTGCAGAAGCTAGGCCGCGGTCTCCCAGCAGGCGCACGCGAGGAGAGGTCTCCGTTTAGTCCGACATCGGTAAGCCTCACAACCTTTTCACTGTTTAAATTGATTTTGTGCATTAGCCTTACTGCCTCAGCACACGGGGTGAGGTCCCCTTCACCCGCCCGGTTACCCGGTCTCGTCCGCGCTCACGCCCCGCGGACCTGACCCGACCCGACTTAGACTGACCTGCACTCCTCACCCACCACGCACGCCGGTGGGTCTGGACCCGGGCGCGACCCGTACCCGATTACCCGGCAGCTCTGGGAGAGCTTTCCCAAGAGTGGTTTCTGAGAGAGAGAGACGCAAGGGGAGAGGGTAGAGTAGGTTTTGTCCTCTGACGTAAGCTCTGAAGTGTGCAGGCACAGGTGAAGAAGAAGGACCGCGGAAGAAGAAGGAAGCTGAGGGAGACACTGTAGCAACAGGCAGTTTAAGTCGTCTGATTTGGAAATCAGACGACGTCCTGAAGGGAAAAGAAGAAAGAAGGAGGGGCGACGTCCTGACTGGAAAAAAGAAAAGAAGAAAGAAGGAGATCTGAAGAACAACAGAAGAAGGCGAGGCAGAGGAGAACACAAAAGAACAAGGGAAGAACTGAAAGAAGAAAAACAAAGAAGAAAGAAGATCTGAAGAAAGACAGAAGAAAAAGGAAGAGCAGGAACAGCTGGAAGAAGAAGAAGAGCATCACCACTGCAGAAGAAGAACATCACCTCTACAGACAAAGAAGAAGAAGATCTGAGACGAGGAGAAAACAAAGAGAAAAGAAGACAACAAATTCTTTCTCTCTCTCTTTCTTTATTTTTGTAAAAGAAACATGTATATCTCTAGAATATAACTTGCTCCCTGAGTTCGACCTCGGGAACTCTTTTATTTTCCGAGTAAAAAAATTTTATATTTGAAATGTTGGCAATAACTGGCTATACTACAACGCTATAACAATAAAACCCGGTTGCCTACCAGCGTTTCATTTTTTGGCGCCGCTGCTGGGGAGCAACGGCTATTCTAGAGGTAAACATTCCTGTTTCTTTTTAATTTCTGATAATCTCCTCTCTTTTGTGCAGGAAATCAAGAAGACAAGCAACCACACGACAACCACTCCGAGGACAGGTAAATTTTTCCTCTCGCTATTAAACCCTAAACTCTAAAGAGGAAGAAAAGAAAAGAACAAGCAATATAGGGCTAACCTGTCTTCCATACTTAGTAACCATAAAGAGTTGCATGTTTTCAACTCATTAGTCCTGCACACTATTAAGGGTATTTAAGGGCTAACACATTCTTGCTTGAGCCCTAATTACCCAACAAAGAACTAACTGGACCAAGTAGAGCCAACATAAGATTCAACATTAGGGTTTTAGAGACACACTACTTAAATCAAGAATGGAGAAAATCCAAAAGAAGTGTGCCTAAACCATTGATTGAAAATACCTATTCAAAAGAAAACCTAAAACAATTGGCTCTCTAAACACTTGAACCCTAAAAGACAAGACCTAAAAGCTCTCAAAGAAAACAAGAGGTAAAGTTGACCCCTTGGGTCAACCAACCTTAAATTAGGTCACTCTTTGCACTTAAAAGACTAAAGTTCAAGTGAAACCTTAAGCACCCTGATCTTAGAATTGGTAGACTTAAGAGGTCAAGATCCCCATTCTGGTCTACCTGGAACCGCAGTGACAAGAGAGGTCGGGTGGGGGAAACCCTGTAACCCGTGGGGACGCTCTACCGTGTAGGGGCCTTCGCGGGACTCTCCCTCTCTGGCTGCCCAGGTAATTCTCAGGTGGACGATCTTTCTGATCAAGGGGTCCATCTGCCCCGCACCTCTATAGTCACCCAACACATTTTTGGGTGTCTTGATTGGGTCCAGCACCTTCTAAACTTACCTCTTCCAACAGTGCATGTACGGAAGGAGGTCCCTAAGACCACCCTTAAGACCTCCTTTAGAAATTCGCTCTCGTCAAGGCCAAGCCTCAACGCCCGTGTTTGTGCAGCAACACCCTCACATTATTCTCTCTTCTGATTCAGAACCAAGTTCTTCTTCCCCCATCATGGCTCAGCCAGTTGAGGAAGAAAATAATCTGGAACACCAGCTCCAGCGACTCAATGACCTCTTCCAAAACTTCGTGCACCCACCACAGCGTCCTATGATGCGGGACCACTACAATCCTGCTGCGGTGGCCATTGAGCCTCGAGTCAGAATCCCGACTGGAGGACCTGATTCCGAATTAAAGCCCAACATGATTCATGCTATACCTAAATTCCATGGGCTTAATTCTGAAGATCCCTTCCAGCACATCAAACAGCTAAAGCATCTGGCCCACACTTTTGGATCAGATGCGCAAAATCGGGATATTCTTCTCATGAAGATGTTCTCCTTTTCTCTTATGGACAAGGCCGCCCATTGGTATCAAACTCAGACCCGGCCGATCAACACTTGGGAAGAACTTCAATCCGAATTTTTGAAAAAGTTTTTTCCCGTTGGTCGGACCAACGCCTTGCGCCATCAGATTACACACTTCACTCAACAATCAGGAGAACCTCTCCATGAGGCATGGGATCGCTTTCAGGATCTCATGAGAAAGTGCCCCCATCACGGAGTTCCTAAATGGGAACAAGTCCAATCTTTTTACCAGGGACTCCGTGAGGACATCCGCCTTTTCGTCAATGCAACTTGCGGAGGAAACATCATGGGTCAACATGAAGACACCGTATGGGAGATTCTCGAAAACATGTGCGAGAACTCCATCAACAATGACTCCATGGGATTATTCGACAGGACGAATACCCGCGCAGCGACGAATCTTAAGGGAGCACATGAGACGCAGGGCCTGTCCGCATCAGTCGACCTGGAATTAATGGCCAGTCGATTGGACAAGGTCTCAATCATTGAAAAGAAGGTGGATGAGCTGACTCAGCACTTGCAGCGAGCCACCTCCGCGCGTAACTCCTTTGCACAACCTCCTTCCACACAGGAAACTGTGCAAAACATCCTCCACCGACCTTCCCCTGGGATGGATCCATATCCATCCCCATCTGATTCTTGGATCGGAGGATCATCCGATCCTTTCTACACCAGCCGGGGGAACTCCATTCCCCCTTTCCCTGATTCTCAGGAGGTTCCTCAGACCTGCGAGGACCTCAACGCCATCCAGAACGACCCATTCTCCAACACTTACAACCCTGGATGGCGAAACCATCCCAATTTTCAGTGGGCGGGAAATTCCCAAACCCAAAGACCACCTTTTCAGTCCCGCCCACAGCCCTCTCGTCATTACCAGCCGCCTCAGCCTCGGCCCAACCCTACTTATCCATCAGGGCCAAATCAGGATCAAATGTCCCTAATCCTTCAGACTCTGGCTGACATTCAAAAAATGAATGCGGCTATTCAAAAACAGCACAAGGACGAGCTTACTGAAGTTAAAACTCAACTGGCCCAGTTGGCAAATTCTCGCCAGCCAGGCACACTCCCTTCCCAACCTCTTCCTAACCCAAATAACGTGCCAACCCAGAAGCGCGTTATGAATCCAAATTTAGGCCACGCTCAATGGATTTATCAGGCCCCTACTGCTCCATCTCCAGACGAGATGGAAGCCTCAACTTCTTATGCGGGATTTCAGCAGTAGCCACCCCTCTTACCAAACCCAAACCAGAATCAGGCCGGATTAAATTCTGTAACAACACGTAGTGGTAAAACAACTCAAGACCCGCATTATCCAAACCACTCCAAGCCTGATAACCATGACCCTAGGATAGTTATCCAAGATACCGCTGTTCCGAATCCACAACCTGGACCTATCCTAGAAGAACCAACCAAGATCCTGTTTCCCGAGGCCTTGACCAAGGGAAAGAAGACCACCAAACCCGTGGCCCCTGAGGAGGACCTGGTCAAGCTCTTTGAGCAGGTCCACATAAACATCCCCTTGATGGATGCAATCCGCCACGTACCAGCTTACGCACGATTTCTAAAGAATATATGTACACCCCAGCGTAAGCCGCGAACCAAGGGAGGGAGCCCAATTGTTCTGTCAGAGCAAGCCAGCTCTGTAATCCTTAGTAGACACCCACCCAAGGCAAAAGATCCTGGGACTCCCCTGATTTCCTGTAAGATAGGTGGTACCCAATTTGATAGAGCATTGTTAGACTTGGGTGCATCCATAAACCTGATACCCACATCCTTACTTGACCATCTAGAAGAATCTGAGCTAAAACCAACCGAGGTGACATTACAATTAGCAGATCGATCTATAAAGTCACCAAAAGGGATTCTCGAGGATGTTATTGTAAGAGTGCGGGATTTCTATTTTCCAGTGGACTTTATAGTCTTAGATATGGATGCACCTGAGAACCCTAGGGATACACCAATCATTCTAGGGAGACCTTTCTTGGCTACTGCTAGAGCCAACATTAGCTGTGAGGAGGGCCAAATAGAGCTTAAGTTTGGAGATCAAACACTGAAAATTGATATATTTAAGGCCCAACAAGGAATTAATTGCGGCGTCATCGAACAAATTTGTGACATCAAGACTTTGGTTGATGAATCACACCTCCAGAATGACTCGAGTATGCCTCATCAACCATAGAAGGATCTTGACCCGCAAACAGAGGAGTCGAATCCAGATATGAACAACCCAGTAACTCCCACCCTTGAACCTCACATCTATAGTGAACCACCCGCTGCTGCTGAAAACCCCATCCTCGAACTGAAACCCCTTCCTGCTCACTTGAAATACGTCTTTTTGGGTTCTAATCAGACCCTTCCTGTGATTATCAATTCCAACCTCAATCCTGAACAGGAATCCCGTCTGATTGTTGTCCTCCAGCAACATCGCAGAGCCATCGGATGGACTCTCGATGATTTGACTGGAATAAGTCCCTCCTATTGTACTCATCATATCTATTCAGAAGAGGGCACACGACCTTCTCGTGAAATGCAGAGACGCTTAAACCCCAATCTGCAGGAGGTCGTGAAAAAGGAGATCATCAAGTGGTTAGATGCCGGGATCATCTACCCGATCTCCGATAGTCGTTGGGTGAGCCCAATTCAGGTCGTGCCCAAGAAGGCAGGACTCACCACTATAACGACTGAGACCGGAGAAATCATTCCTACCCGATTAGCCAACTCGTGGAGAGTCTGTATAGATTACCGCCGACTAAATTCCTCCACAAAGAAGGATCATTTCCCACTACCCTTCATTGATCAAATTCTCGAAAAACTTGCGGGAAATAGGTTCTTCTGCTTTCTTGATGGGTACTCCGGTTATAACCAGGTGGCAATCCATCCTGAGGACCAAGAAAAGACCACGTTCACCTGCCCCTTCGGAACATACGCTTTCCGAAGGATGCCTTTCGGTCTTTGCAATGCACCCGCTACTTTTCAGCGATGCATGCTTGCCATATTCTCAGATATGGTAGGTGATTATCTGGAAGTCTTCATGGATGACTTTTCAGTTTTCGGAGCATCATTCGACGATTGCCTCCAACACTTGGTCCAGATACTCAGGCGGTGCATCGATGTGAATTTGGTTCTTTCATGGGAAAAGAGCCATTTCATGGTGCCTGAGGGAATTGTCCTGGGACACTCAATTTCGGAGAAAGGTATCCAAGTGGATCGAGCTAAGGTTAATCTGATTTCTCACCTACCTATGCCTAGCTCGATCAGGGACATCCGTTCCTTTTTAGGGCATGTCAGTTTTTATCGACGATTTATCCCTGATTTTTCAAAAATCGCGCGCCCCCTGACCACTCTTCTCTCCAAGGATGTTCCTTTTGAAATTTCCAAGGAATGCACTCAAGCATTTGAAATCCTGCGTGACCGAGTCACCCAAGCCCCGATCCTACAGTCCCCTGATTGGTCTCAACCCTTTGAGATCATGTGCAATGCATCCGACTTCGCTGTAGGAGCGGTTTTCGGGCAGAAAATTGACAGGAAACCTGTAGCCATTTACTACGCCAGCAAAACACTCGATGAGGCTCAGCGTAACTATACGGTTACTGAGAAAGAGCTGCTAGCTGTAGTATTTGCCCTAGAAAAGTTCAGATCGTACCTTCTAGGTTCCCGTGTCATCATATACTCGGATCACACAGCTGTGAGGCATCTCCTTGCAAAGAAGGACGCGAAACCTCGATTAATCCGATGGATCTTGTTGTTGCAAGAATTTGACCTTGAGATTCGCGACAAAGCGGGAAAGCAAAATGTGGTAGCCGATCACTTGTCCCGTCTTCCTTCTGAAATAATTGACCCTTCCGGACCCATCACTGAGCATTTTCCCGATGAGCACCTGCTGACTATTGGTACTAGCCTTCCATGGTTTGCTAATGTAGTAAATTACTTGGCATCTCATCAGATCCCCTCCGATTGGCCGAAGGCCAAGAAAGACAAATTACGCTCCGATGCCAAGTATTACATTTGGGAAGACCCGTACCTCTTCCGCATAGGTGCCGATCAGATCATCCGGAGATGTGTCCCGGAAGGGGAATTCAACAATATCCTCTCTTTCTGCCATGACCAGGCATGCGGTGGCCATTTCGCCGGGCATAAAAGCGCATCAAAAGTCCTCCAGTGCGGCTTTTACTGGCCCACACTGTTCAAAGACGCATACAATCACTGCAAGGCATGCAGTCGTTGCCAGACTTTGGGCAACATGAGCCATCGCGACATGATGCCTATGCAACCGATTCTAGTATGCGAAATCTTTGATGTTTGGGGGATTGATTTTATGGGCCCCTTTCCTGTTTCGGATGGTTTCAAATACATTCTGTTGGCTGTGGACTACGTGTCCAAATGGATCGAAGCCATACCGACCCGAACCTGTGATCACAAAATCGTTCTCAAATTCATTCATCAACACATTTTCTCAAGGTTCGGGATTCCTCGTGCAATAATCTCTGATGGAGGGACCCATTTCACAAATGCTCAGTTTAGGTCACTGATGACCAAATACGGGGTGTCTCACCGAATCTCTACTCCTTACCACCCCCAAACTAATGGTCTAGCTGAGCTATCTAATCGGGAGATCAAGAAAATCCTACAAGTCACTGTTCGACCTGACAGGAAGGACTGGTCGTCCCGACTTCCGGAAGCATTGTGGGCCTATAGGACCGCCCACAAGACCCAATTGGGCATGTCTCCCTTTAGACTGGTGTACGGAAAGGCATGCCACCTTCCCGTAGAACTGGAGCATAAAGCCTATTGGGCAGTACGGAATTGTAATCTAGATCTTTCCAAGGCTGGGACCCATAGAAAACTCCAAATCAGCGAGATCGATGAATTACGCCTAGACGCGTACGAGAACTCGCAAATCTACAAGGAACGGGTTAAAGCCTTCCACGACAAACACATCTCGAGAAAGATCTTTCATCCTGGTCAAAAGGTCCTACTCTTTGATGCCCGCCTAAAACTCTTCCCAGGAAAACTGAGATCCAAGTGGGTCGGACCATTTTTGGTCCGACAGGTTTTTGGAAATGGAGCAATCGAAATCAGTCCACTCAGCCACGATTCTGAACCTTTCATCGTGAACGGTCAGAGACTCAAGCCGTTCATTGATGTAACTTCTACTGATTTGGCTGAGGCATCTTATATCCTCCTTTCCCCTTGAGCTTATTGCGCCCAGCCGATGGCATAAAACTCAGCGCTTAACGGGAGGCAGCCCGTCATTCTCTTTGAAAACCTGAAACTTGTTCTGACACCTTTTTGCACTCAAAGTTCATCCTTGTAGACAGCCGACCCCATCTCAGATGCTTGCATCTAGGATTAGAAATCGTCCGCAAAAATTCAACCCAACCCATCCACTCATCCAAATTTCTGTCTTAAGGAATGGACTAAGTTAAATAAAAACCCCCTAGGTTACAATGAGGACATTGCAAATCTTAGGCATGGGGGGGTATGGAAGTGCAAAACTTGTAAGAAAAGGTTTCAAACAAAAAAATTCACATATGACAAAAACACCATAAAAATTAAAAAATTTTTTCGAAAAAGAATAAGAGGAAAAGAGGAGAAGGAAATTTTGTGAAGGAGAAAAGAAACAAAATGAAAAAGGAGCACAAAAATTATGAGAAAAGGTGATAGTCATTAGTAAGGAACTAAGGAATTAACCTAAGTTCTAGACCTCATTCAAGAAAATAACTGAAAAGTGCATAATGAGATTAGTAAGAACGCAAACCTTAGGCATTCTTGAATAGACTCTTAGTACCCATTAAGATCTAGACACTCCTCAACAGGTTGAGGAAAATGAAAAGCTGAAGTATTAGGTCTAAGGCTTAGGGAGTATTTGGCCTCGTTAACTAATTTTTTGTTTACGGGACTCAGTAACCTAAGCACCCTAACCTCACACACAGCCTGGTTCAGTAAGCGTAAAAATCAGAATCACGCAGAAGCATCGCAAAATTCTGAAAAGAACACCTAGAATAGGAGCGGCCGATCAACACAAGTTGATTTGGACGAATTCCCAGCGCGGAGAGGCGGGAAATCCCCTCGAAGATGCGTAACAAAATATCATCTCCTCGGTGCTTGTTTCTTAGGATATTTACATATCCTACTGGGGGCATGTAAGCACTCTGCTGGTTCAGATTCCATGGATGGCATTATCTCGAAGTGTCAATTGCCAGGGTCTGGATTCGGCCACGGAACACCATGGGTGGGATTATCTCGAAATCTCAATAGCCAGGGTTCCGGGGGTTGCCATGGGCGGTGCTATCTCGAAGCATCGATCGCCAGGAACCCTTGAGGATTGATGATGGGAGCAAGGAATCTGATACAGACCGTGTTGAAAAGCCAATCCTAGGCTAGAACTAAAAAGAAAAACAGAGAGAAAACTCTCCAAACAGAAAAACTTTCTATCTCTCTCTTAAAAACGCACTGCGAACTGAGCCAGGGCTAAAATCATTTCAAGCACGGGTGCTTTAACCACAAAGTCCAATAAACCTTAGGTTAGTTCTTGTGGACCTTAAAAACCTTTGCTAGAGACTGAGGCTAAGGCTAGACAGATTTGGATCTTGATTGGTACTAGAGTACCTTTTAGGCCTATGGTCAGCATTCTAACCTAATCTAAGCTCAAATAAAAAAGCACTTATCTAAAGCTATTAAGAACTTCATGGTCTAGAACAAGGGTTGAAACCTTAAGTGTTTGCTAAGGGACTAGCAAAAGCTAGGCATGGGGGTATGATGAGAACCTCATCATGAGCCATAACTAGCTCATTTTGACCCAATACAAAGGATAAAAGCTCCTACATAACTCAAGGAAAGGCTTAACTCAGAGAATTCTGAGTTTAAGGAGAAAATAAGTCATAAGGGGTAAAAATGCAATTTTACCAGTATAATCTGCATACAGGGTAATTCAGGGTCCAAACATAGGTCAAAGCAACTTAATAAGAATAAAAGTGGGATGAGATGATCTAGCAAGGGCTACAGCAATTCCAAGGAACTAAATGATAATCTGTAACCCTAAAACAACCCACTTCAATTCACGAGGTTCGAGGCAAAGTAAAAATAGAATAAACCCTCTAAAATTCATAGAAAAATAATCTCTAGGGTTTAGAACCTTCAATTTGGCCTTCAAAACCCATTTTGACCTACATTGAGAACCATACTCAATTAATAACTTAATCTGGGTTTTCGCATAAATTGACCGGTCAAACAAGGTTTAATATAGAAATAAAATTCACCATCAGATTCCTTAGGTCCTAATTAATCATGTATAAAAACTTGAGCCTAAGAAGAAACCTCCTTGACCGACTTTACACTTTGGTCCTCATATATTTACTTTTTGGCCCTCAACTTTTGAACCGTCGCATTTTGGCCCCTAACTCTCCTTCGTTCTTTGCATTCAGGTCCCCCCTGCAAAACCGGCCAGCACCATGCTCTGGCGACCTTGCGCGGAGCATGGCGCCGCGCAGGGTGAGGGGGAAAGCCTGGCAAGTAAACCGGGGGTGCCCTGCGTTGTCAGCCATCGCAGGGACACCCCCTGGTCGCTGTAGCCCACCATACCGGCCGTGCGAACGCACAGACGGTATGGGTTTTCGTCTCCGGCCATCCTCCGGCGAGGGAGACACGTCGTCTCCCTCCGCCTCCCTCCCTGCTTTGATCCCTATAAATACCCCCCGTTGCTCCACCGACCGGGGAGCTCGGATCTGACGGAGAAAACCCCCAACTTTCCTCTCTTCTCTCTCCGGCAGACGCTCACCAGCTCCGGCGGTTCCTCCCCCTCCTCCTCTTCGCTCTGACGCAATACCAGCAGCAGAGACTTCCTCCCCTGCTCTTCCCGCGCCACGCCGTACCCAGCTGGCGCCTCTCCGGCTCTCTGCTCGCCGCCGCCCCTTTCCCTGAGCATCTTCTTCTCCGGCGACAGTCGATACGACTGTCGCCCTAGTGCTCCCCCTTCGTCCCTGCAAGTAAGTTAGAACTACTTCCTTTCCTCTCCTCTTTCTTTCCCCGGTTTCAATTTGTTCAATTAAGCCCTCGACCGACCCTGACCATCGTCACCCCCTTCGTCTCCGGCCACCCTCCGGCGAGATGTTCCCATCGCTCCACAGCCTCACACACCTCGCCGACCCTCATCGAACCTCCGCCTCATCACACTGAGCACCCCCCACCCCTCCACTGCCACTCCACACCTCCGTAACGCTCCCCCGAACAAACCCATTCCTCCGGTTGCAGTCCAACCTAGGGCTGCCGCCAGACACCACCTTGCGGCTTGCCGCGCAGCTCCACACCTTCGCCGTGCCACGGCGAAGGTTCCCTAGTGGTTTAATCAGGCCGAGAGGCCATATTCGTGTCCGACAGGTTTTGAGGTTCGACCGCCATTAACGCACATTGAAGCAGCTTCTCCTGCGCTCCAGGCTTGAGGACTCCAGGTCTTCTGCAGCTGCGGATTACGGGGAGTCTAGCGAAGGCAGCCAGCCAGCAACCGACGCAAATCGAAGCCGCAGCTGCAGAAGCTAGGCCGCGGTCTCCCAGCAGGCGCACGCGAGGAGAGGTCTTCGTTTAGTCCCACATCGGTAAGCCTCACAACCTTTTCACTGTTTAAATTGATTTTGTGCATTAGCCTTACTGCCTCAGCACACGGGGTGAGGTCCCCTTCACCTCCCGGTTACCCGGTCTCGTCCGCGCTCACGCCCCGCGGACCTGACCCGACCCAACTTCGACTGACCTGCACTCCTTGCCCACCACGCATGCCGGTGGGTCTGGACCCGGGCGCGACCCGTACCCGATTACCCGGCAGCTCTGGGAGAGCTTTCCCAAGAGTGGTTTCAGAGAGAGAGAGACGTGGGGGGAGAGGGTAGAGTAGGTTTTGTCCTCTGACGTAAGCTCTGAAGTGTGCAGGCACAGGTGAAGAAGAAGGACCGCGGAAGAAGAAGGAAGCTGAGGGAGACACTGTAGCAACAGGCAGTTTAAGTCGTCTGATTTGGAAATCAGACGACGTCCTGACCCGACGCCCTTCGGAGATTCTGACTGCGGCTATGCTTCCCTCCATGATCTAGATCCTCACCTGTTTGTAACGTCGATTACGCGAGACCTGCTCTGATACCAAATGAAGGTTCGTCCCTACCAGGAGGGGTGACGTAATAAAATTGCGGAAATAAATATAAACAATATAAAAAGCAATCTCACAAAAATAGGCAATCACAAAATGTACACAAAGATTTTTAGGTGGAAACCCAAACCGGGTGAAAACCACCACCTAACCCTCTCGAGTTAGGATTTTCCGATCAACCTAGTTGATCAAATCCACTAACCGAATCACTTTGAACGAGGGTGATTCAACCTCAATACAACCACACTACAAGTACGAGGGTAGCGTTCCTCAACCCCTTCTCTCCACGAGAAGGATTTTGTCCCACGAAGGAGACGGGAATTCGCAAAGCGAATACCCAACCAAAATACAAAGATAGAATAAACAACAGTCCTATAGAGCCAACAAAATTAAACCTAGCTTCTATAGGAAATAGGAAACTCCCCTTTGCAAGGAGTGCGTCGATGATGACGCGGTGCGTGTGCCACGCGACGGCGCTACGTCGCTCTCGTTATCAACAGCGGGAGAGCGGGCGCGCGAAGGCTTGATGCTCTCAAGAGAATGAAACTAGAGCTTGGAGAGCAAGGGCCTCAATTGGACACAAAAGAGTGGAACTAAGTTGCTTAGGTGTGTCTCTTGTTTCTCTTAGTGTGTATCTTGTGTGTTTTTGTTTACAAAGGTTCCCCTCTATTTATAGAGGACTTAGGAAGGCTTTGGAAGGCTTGGAAAAGCTTCCATAGCCGTTGGGTGCAAAGCCCAAGAGAATCAGGCCGAAATCAGGACAATGATTACACTTCACAGGGTTATCAGACGTCTAACTATGGCATCAGACGTCTGGAAGGCCACTTTAAGACGTCTGATTCCAAGGTCAGACGTCTGATTCTATGCGGGTTTCTCCCTGACTTGAATCAGATCTAAACAGGGTTTTTGTACAAGTCCATCAGACGACATAGAGGACGTCTGGCACTAAGTCTGGACGTCTGGAAACCTACTTTTACCGTGGGAATTGATTTCCAAACGTTGCAACGGCTAGAAAATCTCTGAGAAGAGATTTTGGGTCAGCCGAGGCAAAACGGTCATTTATCAGACGTCTGTGAAGTCCTATGGACGTCTGATAAGGCTCTAACGGTCATATTCTTGAGTGTCTTCTAAGCCAGCCAATGGTCCACTAACTGGACGTCTGGCAAAGTCATCAGACGTCTCCTAAGACGTCTGGTATAAGGTCTGGACGTCTGAATTCATCAGACAGAACTAACTATGTCCAGCCTAACAGTTATCAGACGTCTGAAACAACAGTCAGACGTCTTAAAATCCTTTATCAGACGTCTGATTCGTGAATTAGACGTCTGGAAAGTCAGTTTTAACCCTATATTGGTTTTCTAAGTGTTCTACAGAAAACCTACGTATCCTAGGGTTGTGCAGGTGTTCCTAGGACTACTGTTAGGGTTCTTTGAGGCTCTTTAACATAATGTCTAAGGAAAATAAAGAGCAAGAAAATAAATACAAGAGATACATGAAAGGATAAAAAAGAATCTATCCTATTCTTCTTGTCTTCCATCTCCAATCTTTCGCTCCACGCGAACCTCCTCTATTTTCCGTCAAGCTCCTCCAATCCGTCCTGGATGCGAGCTCGAGTTCCGTCTAAACACGTCTTCATTTGCAATTGACCTGAAATCTAGGACTCAAATTGCAAATGTTAAATAACACGTGTTTTGTTATCATCAAAACAAATGATCGTGGTGCTCTAGCACCAACAATCTCCCCCTTTTTGATGATGACAAAACCGTAAATAATAATGCATAAAAATCCTCCCCCTTTTTGACATTATCAAAAAGGTTTGATTGATTTTATATTTCCTATTACTCCCCCTTAAAACATGCTCTTCTATTTATTTTTAACAAAGGTAATGTCCTCCCCCTTTTTATAACAACAAGATAGCTATTATTTTTCTCCCCCTTACTAAAGGAAATTTAGCTAACTTGTATCTCCCCCTTAAAAATTGACAATAAGCTCATCATTTTTAACTCCCCCTATCTAAATGCTTATAAAAAGGATAGGGTTAAGAATTTTACCTCACCTACCATGGCCAATAAAATGGCCCGAATGGTGGTGGTGGATGCCACATCGGATGGGGCTCCCATCCGTAGCTTGGAGGCCCGGGCATCGGCGCCGGTCTCCAATCTGGTGGTCGACGTGCGGCGGGTCCGTCGTTTGTTCGCCGTCTCGTCGGTCTTCTTCTTCTCCTCCTTGGTCTACTCATTGGTTCTCCCAACTTAAGTTGACCAGCCTTGAGCTTGTAGGTCCAGTCCTTTATGTTGTAGTCATCCCTGAACCCTACAAAACAAGATTCTAATTCTTTTTTCGGTATCCAAGTGGGCTTGGATCCGGATTTGTTAGAGGGTCTCCTTGATGGAGATCCTTTCTCAACCTTAGGGCTATAAAAATTATCAACTTTGTTGATTAACTTGTTAGAATTTTCCCTAAGACATGCAATTTCTTTTTCTATAATGTTCATTTTAGTCTTTAAATCTGAAATTTGTAATTTTAGACTATTATTTTCCTCAATCAATTTAGTATTTTCATTGATGAGGTCTTGATTTTCTAATAACAGGTTATTATCCTTAGGACTAGTCTCTATATCCTTGAGTTGTTTTTCTAACCTATCATTTTCATTTCTAAGAAAACTAAGGTTCTTTTTAATGCTTTTATTTTCTACCCTAAGTGATTTACTAATCTCAAAAAGTTCATTAAAAGCTTCTTGTAAATCCAGGTTTACCTCATTGTCGGAGTCGCTTTCGCTGTCGATGTCGCTTTCTCCGATTGCCATGAAACCAAGGCACGTGGTTTCCTTCTCTCCGAGATCTTCTTCCGAACTCGTCTCCTCATGAGTGCCTTCCAACCTCCTCCATATCTCGTGGGCGGTGGTGCACTCTTGGATTCGTTCGAATTCTTTCGGACTCAACGCGCAATACAAGGCATTCATTGCCTTTGCGTTGAGTGAGAGATCTTGAATCTGCAGCTGCGAGTAGCCTCCTTGGGGTCGCTTCGGGATCTCGTATGGGGTTTCGCAACATCCCCATAGAGCGAAGTCCGTGGCTTGAAGCCACGTCTTCATCCTCAACTTCCAATATCCGAAGTCCCTCCCGTCGAAATAGGGTGGTCGGACGGTGGATTGCCCTTCGGAGATTCTGACTGCGGCTATGCTTCCCTCCATGATCTAGATCCTCACCTGTTTGTAACGTCGATTACGCGAGACCTGCTCTGATACCAAATGAAGGTTCGTCCCTACCAGGAGGGGTGACGTAATAAAATTGCGGAAATAAATATAAACAATATAAAAAGCAATCTCACAAAAATAGGCAATCACAAAATGTACACAAAGATTTTTAGGTGGAAACCCAAACCGGGTGAAAACCACCACCTAACCCTCTCGAGTTAGGATTTTCCGATCAACCTAGTTGATCAAATCCACTAACCGAATCACTTTGAACGAGGGTGATTCAACCTCAATACAACCACACTACAAGTACGAGGGTAGCGTTCCTCAACCCCTTCTCTCCACGAGAAGGATTTTGTCCCACGAAGGAGACGGGAATTCGCAAAGCGAATACCCAACCAAAATACAAAGATAGAATAAACAACAGTCCTATAGAGCCAACAAAATTAAACCTAGCTTCTATAGGAAATAGGAAACTCCCCTTTGCAAGGAGTGCGTCGATGATGACGCGGTGCGTGTGCCACGCGACGGCGCTACGTCGCTCTCGTTATCAACAGCGGGAGAGCGGGCGCGCGAAGGCTTGATGCTCTCAAGAGAATGAAACTAGAGCTTGGAGAGCAAGGGCCTCAATTGGACACAAAAGAGTGGAACTAAGTTGCTTAGGTGTGTCTCTTGTTTCTCTTAGTGTGTATCTTGTGTGTTTTTGTTTACAAAGGTTCCCCTCTATTTATAGAGGACTTAGGAAGGCTTTGGAAGGCTTGGAAAAGCTTCCATAGCCGTTGGGTGCAAAGCCCAAGAGAATCAGGCCGAAATCAGGACAATGATTACACTTCACAGGGTTATCAGACGTCTAACTATGGCATCAGACGTCTGGAAGGCCACTTTAAGACGTCTGATTCCAAGGTCAGACGTCTGATTCTATGCGGGTTTCTCCCTGACTTGAATCAGATCTAAACAGGGTTTTTGTACAAGTCCATCAGACGACATAGAGGACGTCTGGCACTAAGTCTGGACGTCTGGAAACCTACTTTTACCGTGGGAATTGATTTCCAAACGTTGCAACGGCTAGAAAATCTCTGAGAAGAGATTTTGGGTCAGCCGAGGCAAAACGGTCATTTATCAGACGTCTGTGAAGTCCTATGGACGTCTGATAAGGCTCTAACGGTCATATTCTTGAGTGTCTTCTAAGCCAGCCAACGGTCCACTAACTGGACGTCTGGCAAAGTCATCAGACGTCTCCTAAGACGTCTGGTATAAGGTCTGGACGTCTGAATTCATCAGACAGAACTAACTATGTCCAGCCTAACAGTTATCAGACGTCTGAAACAACAGTCAGACGTCTTAAAATCCTTTATCAGACGTCTGATTCGTGAATTAGACGTCTGGAAAGTCAGTTTTAACCCTATATTGGTTTTCTAAGTGTTCTACAGAAAACCTACGTATCCTAGGGTTGTGCAGGTGTTCCTAGGACTACTGTTAGGGTTCTTTGAGGCTCTTTAACATAATGTCTAAGGAAAATAAAGAGCAAGAAAATAAATACAAGAGATACATGAAAGGATAAAAAAGAATCTATCCTATTCTTCTTGTCTTCCATCTCCAATCTTTCGCTCCACGCGAACCTCCTCTATTTTCCGTCAAGCTCCTCCAATCCGTCCTGGATGCGAGCTCGAGTTCCGTCTAAACACGTCTTCATTTGCAATTGACCTGAAATCTAGGACTCAAATTGCAAATGTTAAATAACACGTGTTTTGTTATCATCAAAACAAATGATCGTGGTGCTCTAGCACCAACAATCTCCCCCTTTTTGATGATGACAAAACCGTAAATAATAATGCATAAAAATCCTCCCCCTTTTTGACATTATCAAAAAGGTTTGATTGATTTTATATTTCCTATTACTCCCCCTTAAAACATGCTCTTCTATTTATTTTTAACAAAGGTAATGTCCTCCCCCTTTTTATAACAACAAGATAGCTATTATTTTTCTCCCCCTTACTAAAGGAAATTTAGCTAACTTGTATCTCCCCCTTAAATATTGACAATAAGCTCATCATTTTTAACTCCCCCTATCTAAATGCTTATAAAAAGGATAGGGTTAAGAATTTTACCTCACCTACCATGGCCAATAAAATGGCCCGAATGGTGGTGGTGGATGCCACATCGGATGGGGCTCCCATCCGTAGCTTGGAGGCCCGGGCATCGGCGCCGGTCTCCAATCTGGTGGTCGACGTGCGGCGGGTCCGTCGTTTGTTCGCCGTCTCGTCGGTCTTCTTCTTCTCCTCCTTGGTCTACTCATTGGTTCTCCCAACTTAAGTTGACCAGCCTTGAGCTTGTAGGTCCAGTCCTTTATGTTGTAGTCATCCCTGAACCCTACAAAACAAGATTCTAATTCTTTTTTCGGTATCCAAGTGGGCTTGGATCCGGATTTGTTAGAGGGTCTCCTTGATGGAGATCCTTTCTCAACCTTAGGGCTATAAAAATTATCAACTTTGTTGATTAACTTGTTAGAATTTTCCCTAAGACATGCAATTTCTTTTTCTATAATGTTCATTTTAGTCTTTAAATCTGAAATTTCTAATTTTAGACTATTATTTTCCTCAATCAATTTAGTATTTTCATTGATGAGGTCTTGATTTTCTAATAACAGGTTATTATCCTTAGGACTAGTCTCTATATCCTTGAGTTGTTTTTCTAACCTATCATTTTCATTTCTAAGAAAACTAAGGTTCTTTTTAATGCTTTTATTTTCTACCCTAAGTGATTTACTAATCTCAAAAAGTTCATTAAAAGCTTCTTGTAAATCCAGGTTTACCTCATTGTCGGAGTCGCTTTCGCTGTCGATGTCGCTTTCTCCGATTGCCATGAAACCAAGGCACGTGGTTTCCTTCTCTCCGAGATCTTCTTCCGAACTCGTCTCCTCATGAGTGCCTTCCAACCTCCTCCATATCTCGTGGGCGGTGGTGCACTCTTGGATTCGTTCGAATTCTTTCGGACTCAACGCGCAATACAAGGCATTCATTGCCTTTGCGTTGAGTGAGAGATCTTGAATCTGTAGCTGCGAGTAGCCTCCTTGGGGTCGCTTCGGGATCTCGTATGGGGTTTCGCAACATCCCCATAGAGCGAAGTCCGTGGCTTGAAGCCACGTCTTCATCCTCAACTTCCAATATCCGAAGTCCCTCCCGTCGAAATAGGGTGGTCGGACGGTGGATTGCCCTTCGGAGATTCTGACTGCGGCTATGCTTCCCTCCATGATCTAGATCCTCACCTGTTTGTAACGTCGATTACGCGAGACCTGCTCTGATACCAAATGAAGGTTCGTCCCTACCAGGAGGGGTGACGTAATAAAATTGCGGAAATAAATATAAACAATATAAAAAGCAATCTCACAAAAATAGGCAATCACAAAATGTACACAAAGATTTTTAGGTGGAAACCCAAACCGGGTGAAAACCACCACCTAACCCTCTCGAGTTAGGATTTTCCGATCAACCTAGTTGATCAAATCCACTAACCGAATCACTTTGAACGAGGGTGATTCAACCTCAATACAACCACACTACAAGTACGAGGGTAGCGTTCCTCAACCCCTTCTCTCCACGAGAAGGATTTTGTCCCACGAAGGAGACGGGAATTCGCAAAGCGAATACCCAACCAAAATACAAAGATAGAATAAACAACAGTCCTATAGAGCCAACAAAATTAAACCTAGCTTCTATAGGAAATAGGAAACTCCCCTTTGCAAGGAGTGCGTCGATGATGACGCGGTGCGTGTGCCACGCGACGGCGCTACGTCGCTCTCGTTATCAACAGCGGGAGAGCGGGCGCGCGAAGGCTTGATGCTCTCAAGAGAATGAAACTAGAGCTTGGAGAGCAAGGGCCTCAATTGGACACAAAAGAGTGGAACTAAGTTGCTTAGGTGTGTCTCTTGTTTCTCTTAGTGTGTATCTTGTGTGTTTTTGTTTACAAAGGTTCCCCTCTATTTATAGAGGACTTAGGAAGGCTTTGGAAGGCTTGGAAAAGCTTCCATAGCCGTTGGGTGCAAAGCCCAAGAGAATCAGGCCGAAATCAGGACAATGATTACACTTCACAGGGTTATCAGACGTCTAACTATGGCATCAGACGTCTGGAAGGCCACTTTAAGACGTCTGATTCCAAGGTCAGACGTCTGATTCTATGCGGGTTTCTCCCTGACTTGAATCAGATCTAAACAGGGTTTTTGTACAAGTCCATCAGACGACATAGAGGACGTCTGGCACTAAGTCTGGACGTCTGGAAACCTACTTTTACCGTGGGAATTGATTTCCAAACGTTGCAACGGCTAGAAAATCTCTGAGAAGAGATTTTGGGTCAGCCGAGGCAAAACGGTCATTTATCAGACGTCTGTGAAGTCCTATGGACGTCTGATAAGGCTCTAACGGTCATATTCTTGAGTGTCTTCTAAGCCAGCCAACGGTCCACTAACTGGACGTCTGGCAAAGTCATCAGACGTCTCCTAAGACGTCTGGTATAAGGTCTGGACGTCTGAATTCATCAGACAGAACTAACTATGTCCAGCCTAACAGTTATCAGACGTCTGAAACAACAGTCAGACGTCTTAAAATCCTTTATCAGACGTCTGATTCGTGAATTAGACGTCTGGAAAGTCAGTTTTAACCCTATATTGGTTTTCTAAGTGTTCTACAGAAAACCTACGTATCCTAGGGTTGTGCAGGTGTTCCTAGGACTACTGTTAGGGTTCTTTGAGGCTCTTTAACATAATGTCTAAGGAAAATAAAGAGCAAGAAAATAAATACAAGAGATACATGAAAGGATAAAAAAGAATCTATCCTATTCTTCTTGTCTTCCATCTCCAATCTTTCGCTCCACGCGAACCTCCTCTATTTTCCGTCAAGCTCCTCCAATCCGTCCTGGATGCGAGCTCGAGTTTCGTCTAAACACGTCTTCATTTGCAATTGACCTGAAATCTAGGACTCAAATTGCAAATGTTAAATAACACGTGTTTTGTTATCATCAAAACAAATGATCGTGGTGCTCTAGCACCAACAGCGACGTCCTGACTGGAAAAAAGAAAAGAAGAAAGAAGGAGATCTGAAGAACAACAGAAGAAGGCGAGGCAGAGGAGAACACAAAAGAACAAGGGAAGAACTGAAAGAAGAAAAACAAAGAAGATCTGAAGAAAGACAGAAGAAAAAGGAAGAGCAGGAACAACTAGAAGAAGAAGAAGAGCATCACCACTGCAGAAGAAGAACATCACCTCTACAGACAAAGAAGAAGAAGATCTGAGACGAGGAGAAAACAAAGAGAAAAGAAGACAACAAATTCTTTCTCTCTCTCTTTCTTTATTTTTGTAAAAGAAACATGTATATCTCTAGAATATAACTTGCTCCCTGAGTTCGACCTCGGGAACTCTTTTATTTTCCGAGTCAAAAAATTTTATATTTGAAATGTTGGCAATAACTGGCTATACTACAACGCTATAACAATAAAACCCGGTTGCCTACCAGCGTTTCACCGCTCCTCGCCACGGCTCGAACCCGCGCCCCGCGCTCGTGATAGCGCGCTCGACCACTACGCTATGGGGCGCGGATGGTCGAGCCGGCGCTTTTAAATGCGAGTGCCCACAGCCGTTGGATTAAGATCCAACGGTGGAGAGCGATCGGGTGTGGGGCTTTCAAAATACGCAAGCGGCCGTTTGGGCGACTGAGATGGCGCCACGTGGCGCTATCTTGGCCATCCATCTTCTGGAAGTTGTAGATGGTGCCACGGATGTCGGATTGACTCGATTTTTGTGTCGTTGGGCTACGATTGTCGATCCGAATTCATCCGTGCAGTCGGATTTATCATTTGAAGGCCGTATTTACACCATCCTGGCCCTTGATCTTCTAGGGTTCCCGGGTCACTATCTGATGCTACGGATGCCTGATTAAGGCGATCTTGGAGTCGTTGAACTCCAATTGTCTCCCTGATCACATCCATACGGTTGGATCTTTGATCCGAGGCCCTGATAAAATATTTGCCCTGTCCAAGCACATAAAAGGAGACAATTAACCTCCATTTTATTCAAACTATTCTAAATGCAAGATGATGCATGTAATGCAATATTTATATCATGAAATGCAATCCTATGCTTAAGAACATGCATAAATAGACATCTTAAGTAGTGTAAATGTGCTTACATCAACTGTCAAATCTTACATTTAAAGAGATAATGAGGAATTAAATGTGATTCTAAGGTTCCTTGCAACCTCAAATCCTTTTCAGATTGAAAATGGCACAATTCACCTTTTTGTACATAATTTTGCCTTTTTCTGGACTCACCAAAGCTCCGGCGAGCCATTCTTTAGCTTCAGCCTTTAGAATTTGTTGAGAAGCTCCAGGTCAATGATTTGAGAATCACTGATTGTGCTAAGGTATTTTAATTGAGATTTTAGTGTCTGGAGTTGTTGTTAGGTCTTCATCTTCTCCAACTTTGGCTGAGTTGGAGATGAGTGACAGATAGGTTCTAGTCCTATTTAAGAAGTCTAGAAGCATCATTCTTGATCCTTAGGTTTATTTTTGTGATCCAATCACTGTCACAACTCTTAGATTCCTCTGACAATCAAGCAGCTTTTGGAGCTCAGGCGGTAAGCTTATAACAACTAGAAATATTAGTTAAAACACTTATCTGAGAGGCTGAGCAAATTCCTTATGTTGAAAGAACTTTATTTGAGGCTTTAATTACCTGTGGAAAAGCTTTGAATAGAAAGTCAAATTTTTGTGCCTTCACAGTCAAACTGAGTCTGATTATGGAGTTCTGAGCTCAATCTGAGGAATTGATGAGATTAAATTGTTTCTGGGATCTTGATGAATGATATTAGAATGAATTAAGTGAGCTCAGAGTTGATATTTAGTAAAAATTTGAATTCTTTTAGTTTGGGTTGTTTTCGAACCCAAACTAATGGTAGTGTCATTTGGATGAGATTTGAACTTGAATCCTGCCTAGATCAGTTAGTTTTAATCCTTAGAACTTGTTGAAATTGATTAGCAATGTCCTTAAGTGTCTGTTGCACATATCAGAGTTAGAAATTGCTTTCTCTGAAGCTTTCAGAAAAGTGTAGAGCTTTCATGCTGTTCCTGAAGGTCTTGAGAGCTTAGAACTTACTCTAGTAGATGCGGAATAACCTGTAGAACCTATTTAGACCTTTAGTTAAGAGAGAAAAGTCCATCTGAGGACTTTGTAGACATTAAAACCATTTCCAGGCATTTTTACCCGTAGGAACCCCTTCATTTTACTCTTCAAATTGAAGAGGAAAACATCCTCTTATCCTTAAATTGACCCTGCAATCCTATAGAGTAACCTTAGAGCTTTCCAACAAACTTTAAATCACTTGATTTGGAGCTCTGAGCTAGGAGAAATCATCGATTGATATTGAGTTTGGAAGGGGTTAAGATAGTCCCACATCGGTAGTTTTTGAGCGGGCACCTGGGAATAAAACTGATTTGTTGCATAGGCTGTTCAGTCGTTAGTGCTCTGTGCACTAGTTACCGATCTGATCATCTGGCATTTTGAGCATGTGTAT
Organism: Thalassia testudinum; assembly: GCA_037157565.1. Classification (NCBI taxonomy): domain Eukaryota; kingdom Viridiplantae; phylum Streptophyta; class Magnoliopsida; order Alismatales; family Hydrocharitaceae; genus Thalassia; species Thalassia testudinum. Next base: position 83,254,700 of record JAZHRO010000056.1, on the reverse strand, counting down.
GTGTGTGTGTGGGCATGTGTGCCTGCGGGTGTGCGCCTGAGTAGGCATGAGCGAGTGTGCCCTGGGAGGGAGAGGCCTGGGAGGCCGGTTGAGCCGGATTGGCTCGAAACTATGAATCAAATGAAATAAACCAAAATTGAACCTAATTGAAATTCGGCGAGGACCGAGTAAGGTCTGGTCCCACCTTGATCTCAGGGTGCTGTGTATCCTCGAAAGGACCTCGCCGCAAATAAAATAATTTTTCATTAAAAAGTAAAAATACCCGATTTAGCTGAAGGATCAAAGGAAAAGAAGAGCTGATGGTTAAATGGTAAGTGTGGAACTAAAGGCTAAGAAAGCAAAGGAAAGAAAGGAGAACAGGCACTACTAAGGAACAAAAGAAAGAAGAAGAAAGCTAAGGGGAAGAGAATAAGAGGCAAGAAGAGAAGAAGGCAAGAACATAATAGAAGAAAGAGAGAAAAGAATCGAGAATAAAAAGAAAAGAAAGAAGAAGAGAGAGGCTGAAGTAATGAAGTTTTATTTCTTTCATTTCTTTGAATTTGTCTTAATTGTAATAAGGCATGTTTTAATAAAAGAACTCTTATTGCCTTAATTTCTTTGAAATAAAATTGGAAAACTAACATGTTTACTTGTTAATAAAGTAAATCATTTTGAGTAAATATGTCCTCTTATGGGATTTTGCATATTACTTCATTTTAATTAATATTTTGGCAAAATTCATGTTCTTAAAATCAACTTAGTTATACCTCCTAAACTTATAATGAAATAAAAGATAATTAGTGAATTTAGAAAAAATTATACCTCCCAGCGAACGACCTGGACTCAACCAGCAAAAATTTCTAAAATGTTAGGCTAATTTGACCCTATACTACTAATCGGCACAATTTCGAGTTAACCTAAGTGACTTTTTCTACTCTTAATTAAGTAAAATTAACTTAATTACTAAGTTGAATGAAAGTTACGCATCACCTCCCACCTCCATTCCGGTAGCAGATCACCTCCGTCTTCTCACCTCCATTCCGGAGCCACACCGAAGCTTTCCTCAACCTGACATCCTCCTACATCTCACCTCCGTCGTCCCACTCCTCACCTCCTTCGTCCGAGCTTCCGCCAAGCACCGTCGTCTTGCCGAACAGTCGATTCGGGAGATTTCCTCACCCCCCTCTCTTTCTATGCTTTCATACTTTATTGTAATTAACATTGAGTTGATATATATATCATTTTCGTTCCATTTCTATCTTGTTATTCATTCTACTTGTCTATTATTTCAAGGGCACAAAAAAAATATCAAAACCCTAAAATACCAAAAAGAAATAAAACGAAGCGTGGTTTTCACATAAAGTAAACGTCACCACCCTATGTTCGACTTGGGACTCCCTTGGAGTTTTGGTATAAATTTTATCTGATCGACGTGTTTTGCAACTACGATGATGGGTTACTTGTAACCCTGATATCTAACATGCGAAACATGCCCAACCATTTTGGCGCCATTGCCGAGGAGTCAACGGAATTTACTTTATTGTTTATTGTGTTTCTTTGCATTTACATAACATTAACCCTACTTGTCTTCGATCTACTGTCTTGCAGGTACCCTAGCATGGAGATCCAAGTGTGGTAGATTGGAGTAAAGTGCGAGTAGAGTACTCTGCAAGTGTCCCCCACATCCCCCCACTAGTTCATTTCGCCACAATCATAACCAAGACCTAATCTAGTTAGGTGTTTGCATAAACCCTAGGATAGACTTTGTTTGTCTTCTTTGCCACCTTCACCCATCTCACCAACATCTTATAAAAGAAAAATAAAAAGATATTTTCTACGGGATGAATCAATTTACACACTCTATACTCCAACATTTGAGGCACATAATTGGACTTGATTTTCATCTACTCAACCGAGCTTCCGACCTGTGGACCCGATACACAAATTCAACATATAAAAGAGTAGAAATCATATTAGGTTAACCACCTTTTTGTGTGCCTTAATCGATGGTGCATTTGAGCCAATTGAGTGAATTGTTTGGGTCACACCACCTAATCTAAAAGAGGTTCATTTTCTAGCTGCCCCATAGGATTCAATAATTAGGTCAAGCCAGGTACTCCATATTTTTCTTGATTTCTAAAGGAAAATACTTGAACCTGTGCTTTCAACAACAAATCACAAAAGTTGGTTGAAAACACCTAATATTTGAATCCTAAAAGCTATTAAGCAAGATTCGAATCCTAAAACTTACCTCATCATTAATAATCTTGCTTGAAAACCTCTTGGTTGTGCAAATTCACACGTTCTTAAACAAATCATTAAGGCACAACCCATTAAGGGCCCATCACATTCCAGAGCACTAATTTCCCAAGCCTAACTAAAATCAATTAGACGTTGGCCCTAAGGATTCATTCGCTCGTTGGGATCCAGATTGTGATTATTCACGATTAACCTACTTATACTAGTCAATCTGATGTCTAGCTAGGGGAATAGCATCAAACGACAGCAGTTGTGGGGTACACTATGAACCGGAGGCGCAAGCCAAAGGAAGAACCTTCTCCCCAGTCCCTCCTTCTAACTGGTTGGATTGCCTAGACATAAGTAGAGTAAATCATCCATAATCTTAGGACGGATTCTGAGAGTCAGTGGACCTTAGGCTACCCCATCTAAGGACAGGCTTGTATTCTTGTGCTGCAGGGTTCCCTCTTTTCCCCATCCTTCCGACTTCCTTCTAGTGTATGCTTGGGAGGAGGTCATTGAACCCTAGATTGGAAGGACCTTTAGACCATTCTAGGAGGCAGAGGTTGAGCTATAGACAAGTAGATCCCATGGCTGATCAACAATTACCTCCCCCGCCTCCGAACCGGCAGGAGCTAATTCAGAGGCAGTTGGAAGAATTACAGCAGATGCAGCAATGGTTCCAACGTATGCATGGTTAGGGCACTCGGCCCTTGAAGGATTTTTATGATCCTTCAAACTATGGAGAACGTCCTGACGTCATGATTCCTGCCGGAGACATCGAAGTCAAGCCCCAAGTCTTAAGTTTGATTAAGCATTTCCATGGGCTTGGCTCAGAGGACCCATTCCAGCACTTGGAGGATCTGACTACTTTGGTTCAAACCACCAGAGCAAGGAATGTGAACGAAGAGCAAATGATCATGAGGCTTTTCCCCCACTCTCTCAAGGATAAGGCCGCACATTGGTACCAGACTATAGGAAGGCCGATTGAGACTTGGGCTACTCTTAAGTCGGCTTTCTTGAAGAAATTCATCCCTATTGGAAGGACCAATGCCTTGCGACGGGCGATTACCACTTTCGCCCAGCGGCCGGGGGAACCGTTTCATGGTGCCTGGGAGAAATTCCAGGAACTTTTGAGGAAGTGCCCACACCATGAGGTGCCGAAATGGAAACTCGTGCAAATTTTCTATCATGGGTTGGTTTAGCAACTCCGTAGTCACGTGGATGCCTCCTGTGGAGGCAATTTCCTCAACAGGGATGTAGACAGCGCATACAACTTGTTTGAAGAAATGAGCGAGAACTCAATTAATCATGCCTCCATGGATGCATTCAACCGGTCCCAACAACCTAGGCCAGGTGCTAATGAGATCCAGGATTCTCATTCATTTGACATGGAATTAATTTGTAATAAACTGGATAAAATGGACTTGGTTGCTAAGAAAATGGAAGAATGGATGTCTGGGAATTCAGGAAACACTTCTTTACCCACTCAACTCCAGAATTCGGGATTCCATTCCTCACGAGCTCCCACGGGGCGGGAATTCGTGAACCAACTCGATTCGACTCAACCTATGAGCCAGGATTTCTCGAAACCATATGGATTCCAAACTAGGGCCTTTGATCCCAGTTTCTCTAATCCTTCCTTCTCTTCATCCTCATTTTATGAGGATGCATATGCAATGCAGGAGAATGTTAGGTCCAACCCATATTCCAACACTTTTGACTCGGGATGGAGGAACCACCCTAACTTCTCCTGGAAAAATCAGGGGCAACAGACCTAATCTTGACCCAGCAACTATGCATCTCAAAAACTATGGGTCAGGGTCAAGCGTACACCCAGTTGCCCCTGAGACCGGTTAATCAGCCATCTTGGAACGCCAAAAATCCGCAGGGTAGGCTGATTTAAATCGGCAGATGGTGGAAATGCAAGGGTCCATGCTTCAGCTTATGCAACAAATGAAGACATCCTTGGATAACTTGCAATCTGGGTCAACTGCAAACACCCGACAACCTAGATCCCTACCATCTTAACCTGTACCCAACCTGCATAATGTGCAAAATCAAGGCAATAGAGCCCAAGGGTATGGGAATCAAAGGGACCCACATGCACATGCTCAGGTGCTTGAGCGGGGTCCCTCTTCTTCTTCTTCTAGTTACATGACCAACCAAGGCCCTCCAATCTTCACTAATCCACCTCAAGACCCAAACCCTTATGCTTCTGCAAACTTTGTCACCTTGAGAAGTGGGAAGCCGACCTAGAACCCAAAATTACCTTCTAGAAGTTAAAATCCTAGGGAGCTTGAGAAAGAGGAGGAGGTCAAAGAAGACAATAAGGCCCAGGGACCGAAAATTGAAAATTCCACCTATATCCCGTTCCCTAAGGCCCTATTGAAAACCAAGAAGAAGAAAACCTTAGACAGCAACGAGGAGCTTTTGAATTTATTCAAGAGCGTAGAGATCAATATTCCGCTCCTCGATGCTATTAAGCACAACCTAGCTTACACTAAATTCTTGAAAGAACTACGTACCCAAAAGCATAAGCCAAGAGAACCCACCCCGAGGAAGGTGATTCCCTCTAAGCAAGCAAGTCCTGTGATATTGCATCACCTTCCTCAAAAGAAGAAAGATCTAGGTGCCCCCTTGATCTCATGCATTATTGAGGAATACACTTCTGATAGGGCACTACTAGACCTAGGTGCATCCATCAACCTAATCCCAACTTCTATTTTTGAGAGGTTTAAGTTAGGTGAACTCAGGCCAACCTCAGTAATGCTACAATTAGTAGACCAATCGGTCACCACACCGAGAAGCATTATTGAAGATGTAATTGTCAAAGTCAAGGATTTCTATGTTCCTGTAGATCTTTTTGTCCTTGACATGGATGTACCTAATGATTTGAGGAACACGCCTATCATTCTGGGGCGTCTGTTCCTAGCTACCGCCAAGGCCAACAATAACTGTGAAAGCAGTAGTATGGAGATCGCCTTTGGAGATAAGAAATTAACTCTGGATAATTTTAAAGCGATAAAAGGATTTGAGGATTGTTGATTCATTGTGGAACTCGAGGATCAGGATCTTGAGACGTGTATGACATTCAATGCACTCAAGGACTCTATTAGCTTTAGCGAACCAAACCCACAACCCTCTTGCATGGTAGACCTGCCACATCCTGAAGAGGACGTTGATTTTGTTCATTCCTAGCCTCTTCCACTGGATTGTCCTAATGAATCTTCATTAGCATCCTCCCTTCCTTCTATTCTAAACCCACCCCAGCTGGAATTAAAACCATTGGCCAAAAATTTGAAATATGAGTTCTTAGGACTTGAAAACACGCTCCCTGTGATTATTAGTGCTGATTTGACTAAGGAGCAAGAATTCAGGTTAATTAAGGTCCTTAAGAACAACAAGGAGGCAATTGGTTGGACCATCCAAGACCTTAGGGGGATTGAGCCATCTTATTGTAATCATCGTATTTTCATGGAATATGGATCCCGCCCTTCTCGCGAAATGCAAAGGAGACTAAACCTGAATATGTGAGAGGTGGTCAAGAAGGAGATAATCAAGAGGCTCGATGCTAGGATTATTTACATAATCTCAGATAGTCCGTAGGTTAGCCCCGTTCAGATTGTACCCAAGAAGGCGGGAATAATCGTTATGACTAATGAGAAAGGGGAAACCTTCACCACTTGTTCAGCTTCTACTTGGAGAGTCAGTATTGACTATAGGAAACTGAACATAGCCACTAAAATGGATCACTTTCCCTTGCCATTCATCTATCAAATCCTCGAAAGGTTAGCTGGGCAAAAATATTTTTGCTTCTTGGACGGTTATTCGAGATATAACCAAGTCCCTATCCATCCTGAAGACCAAGAAAAGACAACTTTCACATGTCCCTACGAAACCTTTGCTTTCCATAGAATGCTGTTCGAGCTTTGCAATTCACTTGCGACTTTTCAAAGGTGCATGCTGGCCATCTTTTCTGACATGGTGGGAGATTGTCTTGAGGTGTTCATGGATGATTTCTCCATTTTCGAAGATTCTTTTGATTCTTGCCTAGCTAACCAGGAATTGATCCTTCAGAGATGCACCAAAACACGATTGGTCCTTAGCTGGGAAAAGAGCCACTTTATGACTCAGGAAGGCATCATCCTGGGTCACGTGGTCTCTAATCGGGGAATTGAAATTGATAGAGCTAAGGTCGATGCTATTTCTAGACTTCTCCACCCACATCTGTAAAGCAGATAAACTCTATCCTTGGGCATGTGGGTTTTACAGAAGATTCATTAAGGATTTCTCGATGGTTGCTCGACCCTTGAGTAACCTTCTGGCCAAAGACACGCCATTTGAATTTGATGAATCATGTCATAAGGCATTTGATTTATTGAAAATGGCAGTCGCCTTTGCCCCGGTGTTACGACCACCGATCTGGATAGCCCCATTTGTGATTATGGCTGACGCATCTGATTATCCCGTTAGGGCTATCTTGGGTTAGAAGATTGAGAAAAAGCCCTCTGTAATCTACTACGCTAGCAAGACTCTAGACAAGGCCTAGAGGAACTACACCATTACTGAAAAAGAATTGCTAGCTGTAGCCTTTGCCTTAAAAACATTCAGGGCTTATCTGTTAGGTTCTCATGTCATCATCTATACCGACCAATCGGCCTTGAAACATCTCTTGGCCAAAAAGGATGCCAAACCCCGGCTTACTGGATTCTGCTGCTTCAAGAGTTCGATCTTGAAATCAGGGATAAAGTCGGGACACAAAATGTAGTAGCGGATCACCTCTCGAGAATCCTAATTGATTTTCCTCATCCAGATGTTCTAATTTCTGATACTTTTCCAGATGAAACTATCCTCATAGTCTCAGGTATCCAAACCCCCTAGTTTACGGATATTGTCAATTATTTGGCCATTTGTCAAATCCCCCAGGATTGGACCAAACAACAACGAGATAGACTTGTGTCTAAGGCCAAATATTATTTTTGGGATGATCTTGAGCTGTACCGCATTGGCACAGACCAGATTATTCGCCGATGCATCCCGAAAGTCGAGTTCCATAGAATACTTGAGTTTTGTCACACATTCACGTATGGTGGACACTTTTCCAGGAAAAAGACGGCCACAAAAATTTTGCAATCCGGATTTTATTGGCCATCATTATTTAAGTATGCCCAGGAATTCTCTAAGTCATGCACCCGATGCCAAACACTCGGCAGCATGGCTAAGAGGGATATGATGCCCTTGAACCCAATTCTTTCCGTCGAAATTTTTGACATTTGGGGCATCGACTTTATAGGACCCTTCCCTCCTTCATTTGGACACCAGTATATTCTGGTTGCTATTGGTTACGTGTCCATGTGGATTAAGGCAATTCCCACCTGTACTAATGACCACAAGGTGCTCAGCGATTTTGTGAAGAGAAATATCTTCAGTCAGTTCGGGGTTCCTAGGGCAATTATCAGTGATGGTGGCACATATTTCACTCATGCCCAGTTTCAAAATTTATTGGGAAAATACGGGGTGAGCCATCAGATTTCCACACCTTACCACCCTCAGACGAACGGATAGGCCGAAGCTCTAATCGGGAGATCAAGAATATTTTGCAGAAAACAGTTAGGCCTGATAGGAAGGACTAGACCCAAAGGCTAGATGATGCTCTTCAGGCTTACCATATGGCATACAAAATGGCTATTGGTATGTTTCCGTTCTGCCTGGTGTTTGGTAAGGCGTGTCACTTACCCATAGAACTTGAACACCGGGCATTTTGGGCCATCAAGAAACGTAATGTGGACCTTGAGTTGGCCAGGAAAACCAGGAAACTCCAACTACCTGAGTTGGTGGAGCTTCGAAATGATGCTTATGGAAATGCTAGAATCTATAAGGCAAGGACCAAAGCTCTCCATGACTAGATGATTTCACATAAGAGCTTTGAGCCGAACCAGAAGGTCTGGCTTTTCGATTCTCGATTGAAGCATTTCCCTGGTAAACTCAAGTCTATGTAGGGCGACCCATTTGTTATTGAGTGGATTTTCCCTAACGGGGCCATCGAAATCTCTGACCTAGAGACGGGTAATATTTTCAAGGTCAATGGACAGCGTCTCAAACCTTTTGTTGACCATGTGCTCCCTGAATCCGTCTCAGACATGGTTGCTCTTAGCTTGCTGTAACCATCATGGGCTGATCATCACCCAGCTGAAGGCACTAAGCCCAGCACATGTAAAGATTATTCCAAGCTGACCAGAGTCTCATGGAAACCAGGTGCTATTCTTCCACATTTACTCTTCTGCATGCTTTCATTTTTCACAATGAGGACATTGTAATAGCTAAGCATGGGGGGTGGACATATTTTATAACCATTTTGTCTGCTATAACAGGGATTTCCTGTTATTTGTTTCTTGTTAAAAATAAAAAAAATGAAAATATAAAAAATATTAAAAAAAATTAGAATTAGGAGACGAGAACTTAGGCATTAGATGTTGTAAACTTTAGGAATTGATACTTTGAGACTTGAATACTTAGACTCTTCAGGTCTTCGGGCTTAATTAGCCCGGGTGTCCACTCGAATGTGGATTTAGTCTCGAGTCCTCGCCAATTAAAATTTATTTTAATTTGGTAAATAATTTGGGATGATAAGTATATAACTTATCAACCCGCCCTCTGATTTGGGGGAACTTTAAGCCTAATCATCTACACACATTTTTTGCACTGACTCACTTTCCGATGGATTTTACGGAAATTGGGTAGCTAATGGATCAACTTGGGTGGTATGGCTAGCAAGTTGTCAGTGGTAACAGCTCACAGCCAATTGTCTAGAGCCCAGCCACAAGATCATTTTCATTGTATTTCCTTTAGGTAAATCTTAGATCAGGAAAGCCACCTACTTAAAAAAAAAAGAAAGAAAGAAAAAAAAGAAAAACGGAGAAAAAAAAATAAATAAAACCACACTTCACCGTGTGAGTATGGCTGGCAAGTTGTCGGTGGTAACAGCTCATCGGCCGGTTGTCCAGAACCCAACTCATAAAAAAAAAAGCACAATAATTCCCAAAACACATAGGGAAGAAGTGGGGAAGTAGAATAAACTGGGGAGATATACACTAGGTTCGCCCTTGTGTTGACCTCATATAAAAGAAAGTAGGTGATTGCGCAGCAATCATAGGTCGTAATTGGCCTAGATTAAGCTAGGACTTAGCATAAGTTAGGGTTATTAATGCATGCATACGCATTATCTGCATCTTTACTGCTTTCCTTTAGCTATGCATAAAATAATGTTATAATGTGCTGATTAAGTGCATTATGTCGATTACAGGGAATAAGCTGATCAGGAGCTGGATCTGAAGCTAGATCAGGAATAACAGGAGTTGTAGCAGAGCTGGAGAAGAAGGCCTAGTTTAGATGTAGGAATAATAATGTAAGGGGGTTAAAAGTTTGCTATTCTATTAAGTAAGAATAAAGCAGTACAATGTGAAGAGCTTAGGTCCATCGTAGCCCTGGGATAGCTTAGAGACTTCCCTAAGCCTTAGCCACCCTTAGATTAGGTCACAACACCCTAGGAAGCCCTAAAACCCTAGTTCCAACTCTTCTCTGCACGTCCAGATAAGTTTTAAGACGTCCAGGACCCTAAGCCAACTCCCGCACACTTCAAACCCACTTCTGCGGTGTTATTCGACGTCCAGACACTTTGTCAGACGTCCAATTTCTGCAGAATACCCAAAACAGAAACCAAAATCCTTCCTGACTCTGATTAGACATCCAGACAACAAGTCTGGACTTCTTATTTTTGAGTATAAGACGTCTGATTATATAATTAGACGTCTGATACTGCTCTCCAATTCCTGTTTTGAGATTTAAGCCTTGATCTTGGATCTCTAGGTCCCTAAACCCAATTCCAACCCCATAGGAACCTAAATTAAGGTGCCCTAACCCTAGTACATCACCTCTAGACCTCCCTAAGGACCTAATTAGGTCCTCACTAAACCTAATTGACTTGGATCTTAGTCAATTCCATCAGCCTATTCAATTGGACTCATTGAGTCCAATTGAGCCCTGATCTCAGCACACACTTTCCAATTGGACTCAGTGAGAGTCCAATTGACCTAGAATTGACTTAATTGAGTTGTTTTACTCTCAATTAAGTTTTCACACACCCAGTTAAACTTGTATTAAGTTTAATTGCACTTTACCTTAGTGAATTAGGGTTTATAACCCTAATTTGAGACCTACCTTGACCTAAACCCACTAGAACCCAACCTAATCAACCTAGCCACCTAAGTTTCGACCCACACACACCCACACACACCATCCACACCAAAATATCTAGCCTAGAGTTCTCTATAACTCTCTACCATGTGTGGTTACCTTGGTTGCCAAAAATAGCAACCAAGAGCCATTCAATCTTTAGATCCACATTTGGTGGATCTAAAAACCATCATCCACCCTCTCTCTCTCACTCTCCCACGAGCTCCCACCATAGGCTCTCTAAAGAATTCCATAATTCTCTAGAGAGCTTCCCTTAGGTCTATAAAAAGATCCCTTGGGTGGCCACTTGCACCCATTCACTTCCTTGGCATCCATTCCACTTAGGCTAGCCACTTCCATCTCCACTCCACCTCCACGAGTTGAGCACCACCATGAAGGCCACCATCTCCACGCTAGGAAGCTGGATCAGCTCCCCAACCTCTCTACAAGGGCCGGCCTAAGTTCCATTGGCCGCCCCTCCTTCTTCTCTCAACCACCCAAAGGCCATCGGGAACCACCCCTGAATGCCCTTCCATTCTGCTAGATTTAGATTATGCTCTTCGTATATTTACTTCTTTTATTTACTGCTTAGTAGTGTAGTCTTATTTCTTCCCGAATGACGCATGCGAAATCCCCCCATCGATTCTTGTATGCGATCATTTTCTGGTAGCTAGATTTAATTTTCAAGCATTCATGTATAAGCTTTCCTCTATATTTCCTTGTGCAACAACTCTCCAATGATGAATGAAATTTCATTATATATATATATATATATATCTTATGTGCTTGAAATCACCACGAGTTGAATGATTATCATTTTTGCGTGATTTAAGTGCCTGTTCTTTAACAGCCTATATATTACGCACCAGCATGTCGTTTAAATAAAGTAGAGCGGCTTTAAGATCGATTTCAAAAACAAAAACAACGCCTCCCAGAGACGAACAACCGGGACTCAAGTCTCGTTACTTTTACAAAACAATATCTTTGTTGGATCGTATTGCGCAACTATACTACGACGCTTTTATCAAAAACGCGATCTACGCCTCCCAACAAAATGGCGCCGTTGTCGGGGAGGCAACATCATTTTTCTTGATTTCGATCTTTTACTTGTCATTGACAAATCTACCTCTACTTCATTTTTTTTTTATGTGCAGGATAACACGGAAGAAAAACGGGATCAGCACACACAACGAGCGCGGAAAAGAAATCAGGTGCACATCCCATTCTCTTAGATTAGGTTTATTTTCTGAACCCTAAGACTAGATCTACTTCCTGCAATTTCTTTTGAAAAAAAAAAAAGATTTTTCCTATTTGTGGAAAAGAAAAAAAATAAAAAAAATCAAAAATTTTGAAAAAAATCTAGATTAGATTTCCTTTTGAATCTAGGATTAGAAAAAAAAAAAGAAAAAAAAAAGAGATTTTCGTTGAATCTTTTGAAAAATTCTCTTTGAAAAAAAAAAGTGCAAAAGATTAAAAAGAAAAAAGAAGCATTTTTGGTGGAAGGCTTGAATTTCAAATTCAAACCTCTTTAAAAGCTTTTCCACCACCTTCTGATTTTCGGCCAGATTTCAAATCTCACTTAAAAATTCGATTGCCAAAAAATCCGTTAGCGAAAAATTCTGAAATATGGGAAAAACCTTCATTTTCAAAACATCTTTTAAATGCCACCATTACTTTGAAAAAAATCCAAGTATAAAATTTTTAAAAATTTGCAAAGTACACGGGGTTCAGATAGACCCAGATTCAAAAATTTTCAAAGTTCCGAAAGCGATTCCGAGCAATCTGTGAATCTATTTTGACTAAAAATGGTGGGGTTTGAAAGCTGATCTAATTTTATTTATTTTCCATATTTTTCCTGAATTTTTGAAGATCATTTGATACTGTTTCAAAGCGAAAAACCGTTCAGGGGTCAACATTCCAAATCTGACTCCCTGATATTTAAAATTTCCTAAAAATTCGGTTGAAATAGTAAAAATTCAAAAAAAATATTCTCTGAAAAAATAATTGAAAAAGAATCTACTCGCAAAATTTTAAATTAATTGGATTCCAATTATTATTAGAGAATAAACATTACTTCTGTGGTCTGTTGAAATACAGAAAAATCATAGAAGTGCATGCAACTTAGGTTGAACCTTTTGGGTCACAAATGGAGACCACACTTTTGGTTAACCTAGACTTAATCAAGTCTAGTTACCCGGTGAGCTTGGTCACCTTGTGGGCCACTCACCACAAACCCTACTGAAGAAAACGGGTTAAAAATTAATTTTAAAACACGAAATCAACCCAAGTTCGTTGTCGTACAACTGGATGAGTTTAATCTCTCTTGCCAAACCTGGTGACTAAGTCTGCGGGGTAGTGTCAAACGACCGCGGCTCGAGGGTCAACGGAACCAGAGGCGTAAGCCAAAGGAAGAACCTTCCCCTTAGTCCCCTCGTAACCAGACTGGCTGGGTTAGCTTGAGAGGTAGGATTCACTTTCAGTCGGTTGCACGACGAACTTATCTTCAGGAATTCAAATCCCTAATGAAAAATCTGGTCACCTTATCTATAAGGACAACTTGATTGACAGGGCCTTAGCCTTGTCCTTCGTGGCCACACCAACCCAAGGGTTGGGCAGTGTATGCACGGAGGGAGGTCACTTCGACCTCACTTGGTTGGACCTTGGGAGCTGCTCCCAAGGAGGTGAGTCACTTCTTCTATCTGCTGAGCCGCGATGGCTAACATTGGATCTGGACCTAATCAGGATCCAGAAGAGCTAGACCCACGAGCTTATCTGAGAGCTCAGGTCACTGAATCAGCTCAACCTTGGGATCAGAACCCAAGGTAGCGAAGATGACTTTTCGCTTCGCCTGATCCTTCTCCTTGGGTTACCGAAATGGTTAACCCATATCCTAACCCTGGATATTATGACCCATACCAGTCGGTCCCTCAAAGGATCACATCTTATAACCCAGGATATGGATTTCATACTCCTGCTTCTCACCCAGGGAACATGGGTAGACCTGATTCACCCCCTGGAACCCCTGAAGAGCTACTGGTGCATATGCGGCCACATTATAGAATACAGAGAGCTATAGCGAGCACTAAGGAAAAGGCCGCATCCTATCTACGTGAAATCCAGGCTATCATTGAGCCAAACCAAAGACAAAGCCGGATTCCGCATCAACAAGCTGTGATGGAGCTCCTTCAGGAAACAGTAGAGATAACAAGGCGAATTGGACAAAATCGGGAAACTCAAGAACTATTGCTTTTGAGATATCAAGTGGAAAATAGCATTGAAGACCTCAAAGAATCTGAAACAACTACGCCGGAAGAACACACAGAAGATTCTCGGGAGCAGATGCCCGAAGATCACTCAAGGGAAAAAGAATCTAGCTTGGATATGAGACAGGAGCAGGAAGTATGCCGAATGGGTTCATCTGAGAACTCCATTCAGAAAATTGAGGAAAGGACTAATATCTCTAGGACTGAGCCACAATCAGATTATCCTGAATCCTGGGAGACACCTTTTGGGTTGGATAACCCAATCGAGATAAGGGAAGCGGATCCAATTGAGGATATGGATCCTAAGGCAGACATTACATGCGACACTACTGATCAATCTAGACCACTTCCCATTGTAGGTGAACCTATGCTAGAGCCAACATCTTCTGATCTGCACTCTTCTTCTTTCACCTACATCCCTAATTTGGATATTAGAGATTCTAAGCTGACACTTTCTATCCTTGATCCTAACATCCAAAAACCAGAAGTAGCTATGGACGACTTAACTAAAGAAATAAATATGCTACCTGAGGCAGGAATTACTGAGGAACCCAATGCATATGAGGGTGAAGCTTTGAGCAGAAGGAGCTGGGGATGCACCTATCATCCTAGTCAATCTAACAAATGTCTCGACTCTGAGCCTAAAGAGTCAGCCTCTGATGAATCAGAGATGGGTACTGATGAGGACAAAGTAATTTCTGACGAGGATTTTAGTGACCTCCTCACAGATATTCTACTTTCACGAATACTCCCATATGACCCATAGCTTGGAGAGGGAATGATCTTTGATGTCAATTATCATTATGAGGATCCCTACGACTTAGATTCTGGTTCTGAGGCACAATTTGATCTACTCCTTCAGCAACTTCCTGCTGAATTGTGGGACAAGATAAATCAGCTAAATCAACATCATGATCCCACCTCTGATTATCCTCTATTTTCCACTACCATTCCACACTTTCTTATAGCTAGACTTTTTGGAGTAGGGGTGCACAATCAGCTGGTTCACATCTCTGGACCACTGATTCTGGGAGCATACGAGCATATCTTTCTCTTAATCTTAGCCGGCTCCTATGCTAGAAATGACACATCTGATTGAGTGCTCGCCCAGCTGGAGGCGTTAAACTCAACACGTATAAATACCATTTCACCATCATCTATACATAACCGCTTTTATATATAGCATATTTTTGTTTTAGCATATTTCCCTTTTGTATATTGCATGTTAACAGGTTGGCCGGTGCTGAATATTACTTCATGAGCAATTCCAGGTGACTTCTACCCACTCATCCTCTGTTAGAGTTATTTTCTTTTATTCATGCATGAGGACATGCAAGAACTTAGGCATGGGGGGGTAGATACAACAAAAACTCAAAAAAAATTTTATGCCAACATTTAGGAAAACCTCGGAGCTGCATTTAAAATGTACTTTAGGACCTTAAATAAAAGAACAACCGACTCTACCTCCAGTGCTCTCATTAGAGCTAGAAATCGTTTGCAACAACCAATTCTGACTCACCCGCTCACCTTTTGTTCTAAATTTAGGGTCAAGCTGATTGTAACCC
Source organism: Thalassia testudinum (assembly GCA_037157565.1). Taxonomy (NCBI): domain Eukaryota; kingdom Viridiplantae; phylum Streptophyta; class Magnoliopsida; order Alismatales; family Hydrocharitaceae; genus Thalassia; species Thalassia testudinum. Next base: position 83,239,420 of record JAZHRO010000056.1, on the reverse strand, counting down.
GATACGGGAAATTCACGAAGTACAAATTATATGAGGTTACATGTCTATAACATATATACATATTGCATTCATGAATAAGATTATTTTATTAAGAGAATGCATTAGGGATTTTATCCTTTAGTTGATTCCTGTAATCTGGAATCCAGTACAACTTTTCACACATAGAATTTGCAATGGATTCATGGTGAAGGCTGATAAAAGTCTTTAGTTTGTCGAGAAGAAGCAGTGCTTCTTTTCCTGAACCCCTGAACAGTGTTTTGGGAGTCAGGCTGATTTTCCTCCAAAAATCCACCAAATAGTGTGAGAGAGTAGAGTGTATTGGTGCTCTAAGATTAATGCAAGGAATCTGGAATCCTAGATAATTAGGTAATGATACTCTGAGATTAGACATAATTTTCACTCTCGATTCCTGCATATACATTTTGTACGAAATTGTGAGAGCCACTGAATAAGGCAAATACGCGAAGAGCGAGTTTTCATAAAACTAGGGCTAAGGTGGATGGTTACGACCATTCTTTACGGAATCCTCGGCTGAAGGAGGGTATTAATGTCAAGGTCAGAAATACACTGTCCTATCCGTCTCTCCCGGTGCCGTGAGTAGGCACTTCTACCAAATAAGCCACCCAATATCTCTTGAGTACCACCAATCCCAAATAATGCCTCCTTAATAAAGTTCATGGATGTATGCCAGTTGTGTTATGCTGAAAAGAAAAAAAATTTGAAAAAAAAATGAGAAAAAGAAAAAGAAAACGAATGATGAAAAGAAAGAAAAACTAAAAAAAAAAAAGAAAAAGCAATGAAAAGAATGAATATTTAGTGTTTATTTCATCGAGGCAATACCACCAAATAAAATTGAGCTCCATCAAATATGGCCTTAACCTATTTTTCTTGTGTTTCTGACTGCCCGAATACTGGCTGAGGAATCCCGACTTAGTGTTAGGGTTATGAGAACTCAATTAAAGTTTTAATGCCTAGTGAGACCACCAAATACAGAACATATGTGTGAATCCGGTGAGGTTGTGAGCTCTAAGAAAAAGAAAGAAAAAGAGCAAGAGAGAATGAATACAAAGGAATTAAAGAGAGCATAGTTTTTCTCATCTTTCTCTAAGTTAAGTTACTTAGTAATTCGGGAATCTGGATTCTGTAGTACTAGTCTCTATGTAGCACCAAGTGAGAATGAGCTACCAAATATATAATCCTTTCCTTCAAAGATTCTCCAACTAAGCCCAAAGCCAGGGTGAAATTCATAGAATATCTTGAATACCCCGAGGGAAGAAATTTGCCTATCCCGCTAGAATTTTTATTAGGGGTCAAGTACAGGCTTTAGAGGTGTATTAGTTTTCACTCAAATCCGTTGCAAAAGCTACATAGCTACACCTTCACGATTGTCTGGATTTCTAGAGCATAGGATGAAAACAAAAGGGAGAAAAATCTCTATACAAACACTTGATAAAATAACCAGTCCCTTAGGAACCCATGCTGTAAATAATTTAGTCTTGCATTTGCAGGGACTAGCAAGATTTAGGCATGGGGGTATGATTGCGCAGCAATCATAGGTCTTAATTGCCCTAGATTAAGCTAGGACTTAGCATAAGTTAGGGTTATTCATGCATGCATACACATTATCTGCATCTTTACTGCTTTCCTTTACCTATGCATAAAATAATGTTATAATGTGTTGATTAAGTGCATTATGTCGATTGCAGGGAATAAGCTGATCAGGAGCTAGATCTGAAGCTGGATTAGGAATAACAGGAGTTGTAGCAGAGCTGGAGCAGAAGGCCTAGTTTAGATGTAGGAATAATAATGTAAGGGGGTTAAAAGTTTGCTATTCTATTAAGTAGGAATAAAGCAGCAAAATGTGAAGAGCTTAGGTCCATCGTAGCCCTAGGATAGCCTAGAGACTTCCCCAAGCCTTAGCCACCCTTAGATTAGGTCACAACACACTAGGAAGCCCTAAAACCCTAGTTCCAACTCTTCTCTGCACGTCCAGATAAGTTTTAAGACGTCCAGGACCCTTAGCCAACTCTCGCACACTTCAAACCCACTTTTGCAGTGTTATTCGACGTCCTGACACTTTGTCAGACGTCCAATTTCTGCAGAATACCCAAAATAGAACCCGAAATCCTTCCTGACTCTGATTGGACGTCCAGACAACAAGTCTGGACTTTTGATTTTTTAGTATAAGACGTCTGATTATATAATTAGACGTCTGATACTGCTCTCAAATTCCTGTTTTGAGATTTAAGCCTTGATCTTGGATCTCTAGGTCCCTAAACCCAATTCCAACCCCATAGGAACCTAAATTAAGGTGCCATAACCCTAGTACATCACCTCTAGACCTCCCTAAGGACCTAATTAGGTCCTCACTAAACCTAATTGACTTGGATCTTAGTCAATTCCATCAGCCTATTCAATTGGACTCGTTGAGTCCAATTGAGCCTTGATCTCAGCACACATTGTCCAATTGGACTCAGTGAAAGTCCAATTGACCTAGACCTGACTTAATTGAGTTGTTTTACTCTCAATTAAGTTTGCACACACCCAATTAAACTTGTATTAAGTTTAATTGCACTTTACCTTAGTGAATTAGGGTTTATAACCCTAATTTGAGACCTACCTTGACCTAAACCCACTAGAACCCAACCTAATCAACCTAGCCACCTAAGTTTCGACCCACACACACCCACACACACCATCCACACGAAAATATCTATCCTAGAGTTCTCTAGAACTCTCTACCATGTGTGGTTGCCTTGGTTGCCAAAAATAGCAACCAAGAGCCATTCAATCTTTAGATCCACATTTGGTGCATCTAAAAACCATCATCCACCCTCTCTCTCTCACTCTCCCATGAGCTCCCACCATAGGCTCTCTAAAGAATTCCATAATTCTCTAGAGAGCTTCCCTTAGGTCTATAAAAAGACCCCTTGGGTGGCCATTTGCACCCATTCACTTCCTTGGCATCCATTCTACTTAGGCTAGCCACTTCTATCTCCACTCCACCTCCATGAGTTGAGCACCACCATGGAGGCCACCATCTCCACGCCAGGAAGCTGGATCAGCTCCCCAACCTCTCTCCAAGGGCCGGCCTAAGTTCCATTGGCCGCCCCTCCTTCTTCTCTCAACCACCCAAAGGCCATCGGGAACCACCCCTGAATGCCCTTCCATTCTGCTAGATTTAGATTATGCTCTTCTTATATTTACTGCTTTTATTTACTGCTTAGTAGTGTAGTCTTATTTCTCCCCGAATGATGCATGCGAAATCCCCCCATCGATTCTTGTATGCGATCATTTTCTGGTAGCTAGATTTAATTTTCAAGCATTCATGTATAAGCTTTCCTCTAGATTTCCTTATGCAACAACTCTCCAATGATGAATGAAATTTCATTTTATATATATATTTCTCTTATGTGTTTGAAATCACCATGAGCTGAATGATTATCATATTTGCGTGATTTAAGTGCCTGTTCTTTAACCACCTATATATTACGCACCAGCATGTCGTTTAAATAAAGTAGAGCGTCTTTAAGATCGATTTCAAAAATAAAAACAACGCCTCCCAGAGACGAACGACCGGGACTCAAGTCTCGTTACTTTTACAAACCAATATCTTTGTTGGATCGTATTTCGCAACTATACTACGACGCTTTTATCAAAAACAGGATCTACACCTCCCAACAGTAGGGAGAAAGCTACCGATCGTAAAGATAAACCTTTAGGCAAGGTCACCTAGGGTTGTAGAAATCCAAAGTCCATTTTAACGGTTGTCTAGTGAGTCTTTCACTATTTTCACATGATGCTTAGCATTGAGAGTCCTTTTCGAGTCTTGGGTGGGTCGGGTAGCCATAAAAGGTTATCCCGTAACTCTTAAACTCTAAAAGTACAAAAAAAAATTAGAAAAGAAGAAAAAAAAGAGAAATTTTTTTTTTCTTCTCTTCTCAAATAAGGCAAGGGCTTGGACGGTCTACATTTTGACAGACACCTGGGCACTGTTGAGTTTTTGTAATTAGGTCTTAGGGTTGAGATTTTCTAAAGCAATCCATGAATTTTGCCTAATAACTCGAACCCTGATTCTACTTTTATACGTAGCATTTAGGTTAATTTTGCTAGGGACTAGCAAAAAGTAAGCATGGGTGTATGATGAACACACAAAAATTCATGATAAATTATTTATTTATGATAGTTCCTAGGCTTAGCATTGCATATCATGTTATAAATATTGCGTAACATCCATTACATAGCATCTAGGATAGTTGTATGTTTTGTATATTAATTCCTTCATTTTATATGGTCAGGGGGGAAATGCGACATCCATATGTGTTTCGAATGGAAAATCTGACCGTATGATGGATCCGGAGCGACGATCGCAGTTCAGCATCACAGGAATCATCTCGATCTAAGCACCGTGGCACCCTCTACAAGAAGAAGAAGATGGATGGCCCAAATGGCACCACGTGGCGCCATCCAGGCTGCCCAACACCGGTGAAATCGTCGATTTTGTATTTGTTATAACGTTGTAGTAAAGCCGGTTATTACCAACATTTCAAATAAAATTTTTTTTTTTTTTTTTTTTACTCGGAAAATGAAAGAGTTCCCGAGGTCGAACTCAGGGAGCAAGTCGTATTCTAGAGATATACATGTTTCTTTTACAAAAAGAAAGAGAGAGGGAAAGAATTTGTTGTTTTCTCTTTGTTCTGCAGAGGGGGATGCTCTTCTTTCTCTCTTTCTTTAGATCTCCTTCTTTCTCTCTGTTCTGCAGAGGTGATATTCTTCTTCTGCAATGGTGATGCTCTTCTTCTTCTTCCTGCTGTTCCTGCGTTGGTGATGTTCTTCTTTCTTCAAAGCTCCTTGTTCTTCTTCTTCTTTGGTTTTCTGCCTTGACCTCTCTTCTTCTTCTTCTGCAATCGTGGTGACCCTTTCTCTTTTCCCTTTTTTTTCTTTATGGCTACAGAGCTTCTGCCTTCAGCTACTAAGTCTTCCTTTCTTCTTCTGCTTTGGCCGTTGCTCTTCCTTCTTCTTCAGCCTGCCTTCTTTCCTGCTCTGGCTGCTGACTTTCCGTCGTCTGACCCGGTGCTTAGACGACTTAACTATGCATTTGCTACAGTGCAGCTCCTTCTTCTTCGCCTGCACTTCTTCTTCCGCGGGTCTTCTTCTTCTTCTTTGGCCTGCACACTTCAGAGTTTTTCGTCAAGAGGCAAAACCTACTCTACCCTCCCCCCCCGCGTCTCTCTTTCTCTCTGAAACCACTCTTGGGAAAGCTCCCAGAGCTACCGGGTAATCGGGTTCGGGTCAGGCCCGGGTCCAGGCCCACCGGCGTGCGTGGTGGGCGAGGAGTGCAGGTCAGTCTAAGTCGGGTCGGGTCAGGTCCGCGAGGCGTGAGCGCGGACGAGACCGGGTAACCGGGCGGGTGTAAGGGGACCTCACCCCGTGTACTGAGGCAATGAGGCTAGTGCACGAAATCAATTTAAACAGTGGAACGTGTGTGAGGCTTACCGATGTGGGACTAAACGCAGACCGTTCCTCGCATGCGCCTGCTGGGAGACCGCGGCTTGGCTTCTGCAGCTGCAGCTTCTATCTGCATAAGTTGCTGGCTGGCTGCCTTCGCACGACGCCCCGTACTCCGCAGCAGCTGGAGACCTGGCGTCCTCAAGCCTGGAGCGCGGGAGAAGCTGCTTTAATGTGCGTCAATGGCGGTCGGACCTCAAAACCTGTCGGACACGAATATGGCCTCGCGGCCTAATCAAACCACTGGGGAACCTTCGCCGTGGCACGGCGAAGGTGAGGAGCTGCGCGGCAGGCCGCAAGGAGGTGTCTAGTGGCAGCCCTGGGTCGGACTGCAACCGGAGGAATGGGTTTGTTCGGGGGAGTGTTACGGAGGTGTGGAGTGGCAGTGGAGGGGTGGGGGGTGCTCAGTGTGATGAGGCGGAGGTGCGGTGAGGGTCGGCGAGCCGTGTGGGTTGCTGAGGTGATGGGAACGGCTCGCCGGAGGGTGGTCGGAGACGAAGGGGGTGAAGGTGGTCAGGGTCGGTCGAGGGCTTAATTGACTAAATTGAAAGCGGGGAAAGAAAGAGGAGAAGAAGGGGAGTAGCTCTAGCTTACTTGCAGGGACGAAAGGGGAGGAACAGGGCGACAGTCGTATCGACTGTCGCCGGAGAAGACGATGCTCAGGGAAAGGGGCGGCGGCGAGCAGAGAGCCGGAGAGGCGCCAGCTGGGTGCGGCGTGGCACGGAAAGAGCAGGGGAGGAAGTCTCTGCTGCTGGTATTGCGGCAGAGCGAAGAGGTTGAGGTGGAGGAAACCGCCGGAGCTGGTGAGCGTCTGCTGGAGGAAGAAGAGAAGAAAGTTGGGGATTTTCTCCGTCAGATCCAGGCTGCCCTGGTCGGTGGAGCAGCGGGGGGTATTTATAGTGATGAAACAGGGAGGAAGGCGGAGGGAGACGACGTGTCTCCCTCGCCGGAGAATGGTCGGAATACGAACCCATACCGTCCGTGCGTTCGCACGGCCGGTATGGTGGGCTACAATGACCAGGGGGGTGCTCCTGCGACGGCTGACGACGCAGGGCACCCCCGGTTTACTTGCCAGGTCCCCCACCTCACCCTGCGCGGCGCCATGCTCCGCGCAAGGTCGCCGGAGCATGGTGCTGGCAGGGTTTTGCAGGAGGGACCTGATTGCAAAGAACGAAGGAGAGTTAGGGGCCAAAATGCGAGGGTTCAAAAGTTGAGGGCCAAAGAGTAAATATATGAGGACCAAAGTGTGAAGTCGGTCAAGGAGGTTTCTTCTTAGGCTCAAGTTTTTATACATGACTAATTAGGACCTAAGGAATCTGATGGTGAATTTCATTTTCATATTAAACCTTGTTTGACCGGTCAATTTGCGCAAAAACCCAAATTAAGTTATTAATTGGGCATGGTTCTCAATGTAGGTCAAAATGGGTTCTAAAGGCCAAATTGAAGGTTCTAAACCCTAGAGATTATTTTTCTATGAATTTTAGAGGGTTTATTCTATTTTTACTTTGCCTCGAACCTTGTGAATTGAAGTGGGTTGTTTTAGGGTTACAGATTATCATTTGGTTCCTTGGAAGTGCTGTAGCCCTTGCTAGATCATCTCATCCCACTTTTATTCTTATTAAGCTGTTTTGACCTGTGTTTGGGCCCTGAATTACCCTGTATGCAGATTATACTGGTAAAATTGCACTTTTACCCCTTATGACTGGTTTTCTTCTCAAACTCAGAATTCTCTGAGTTAAGCCTTTCCTTGAGATATGTAGGAGCTTTTATCCTTTGTATTGGGTCAAAATGAGCTAGTTATGGCTCATGATGAGGTTCTCATCATACCCCCATGCCTAGCTTTTGCTAGTCCCTTAGCAAAAACTTAAGGTTTCAACCCTTGTTCTAGACCATGAAGTTTTTAATGGTTTTAGATAAGTGCCTTTTTTATTTGAGCATAGATTAGGTTAGAATGCTGACCATAGGCCTAAAAGGTACTCTAGTACCAATCAAGATCCAAATCTGTCTAGCCTTAGCCTCAGTCTTTTAGCAAAGGTTTTTAAGGCCCGCAAGAACTAACCTAAGGTTTATTGGACTTCGTGGTTAAAGCACCCGTGCTTGAAATGATTTTAGCCCTGGCTCAGTTCGCAGTGCGTTTTGTAAGAGAGAGATAGAAAGTTTTTCTGTTTGGAGAGTTTTCTCTCTCTTTTTCTTTTTAGTTCTAGCCTAGGATTGGCTTTTCAACACGGTCTGTATCAGATTCCTTGCTCCCATCATCAATCCTCAAGGGTTCCTGGCGATCGATGCTTCGAGATAGCACCGCCCATGGCAACCCCCGGAACCCTGGCTATTGAGATTTCGAGATAATCCCATCCATGGTATTCCGTGGCCGAATCCAGACCCTGGCAATTGACACTTCGAGATAATGCCATCCATGGAATCTGAACCAGCAGAGTGCTTACATGCCCCCCGTAGGATATGTAAATATCCTAAGAGACAAGCACCGAAGAGATGATATTTTGTTACGCATCTTCGAGGGGATTTCCCGCCTCTCTGCGCTGGGAACTCGTCCAAATCAACTTGTGTTGATCGGCCGCTCCTATTCTAGGTATTCTTTTCAGATTTTTGCGACGCTTCTGCGTGATTCTGATTTTTACGCTTACTGAACCAGGCTGTGTGTGAGATTAGGGTGCTTAGGTTACTGAGTCCCGTAAACCAAAAATTAGTTAACGAGGCCGAATACTCCCTAAGCCTTAGACCTAATACTTCAGCTTTTCATTTTCCTCAACCTCTTGAGGAATGTCCAGATCTTAATGGGTACTAAGAGTCTATTCAAGAATGCCTAAGGTTTGCATTCTTTACTAATCTTATTGTGCACTTTTCTTGAATGAGGTCTAGAACTTAGGTTAATTCCTTAGTTCCTTACTAATGACTATCACTTTTTCTCATAATTTTGTGCTCCTTTTTCATTTTGTTTCTTTTCTCCTTCACAAAATTTTCTTCTCCTCTTTTCCTCTTATTCTTTTTCGAAAATTTTTTTTTTTTTAATTTTTATGGTGTTTTTGGCATATGTGAATTTTTTTGTTTGAAACCTTTTCTTACAAATTTTTGTACTTTCATACCCCCCCATGCCTAAGATTTGCAATGTCCTCATTGTAACCTAGGGGGTCTTAGTTCATTCCTTAAGACAGAAATTTGGATGAGTGAATGGGTCGGGTTGAATTTTTGCGGACGATTTCAAATCCCAGATGCAAACATCTGAGTTGGGGTCGGCTGTCTATAAGGGTGAACTTCGAGTGCTGAAAGGTGTCAGAACAAGTTTCAGGTTTTCAAAGAGAATGACGGGCTGCCTCCCGTTAAGCGCTGAGTTTTACGCCATCGGCTGGGCGCAATAAGCTCAAGGGGAAAGGAGGATATAAGATGCCTCAGCCAAATCAGTAGAAGTTACATCAATGAACGGCTTGAGTCTCTGACCGTTCACGATGAAAGGTTCAGAATCGTGGCTGAGTGGACTGATTTCGATTGCTCCATTTCCAAAAACCTGTCGGACCAAATATGGTCCGACCCACTTAGATCTCAGTTTTCCTGGGAAGAGTTTGAGTCGGGCATCAAAGAGTAGGACCTTTTGACCAGGATGAAAGATCTTTCTCGAGATGTGTTTGTCGTGGAAGGCTTTAACCCGCTCCTTGTAGATTTGCGAGTTCTCGTACGCGTCTATGCGTAATTCATCGATCTCGCTGATTTGGAGTTTTCTGTGGGTCCCAGCCTTAGAAAGATCCAGATTACAGTTCCGTACTTCCCAATAGGCTTTATGCTCCAGTTCGACGGGAAGGTGGCATGCCTTTCCGTACACCAGTCTAAAGGGAGACATGCCTAATTGGGTCTTGTGGGCGGTCCTATGGGCCCACAATGCTTCCGGAAGTCGGGACGACCAGTCCTTCCTATCAGGTCGAACAGTGACTTGCAGGATTTTCTTGATCTCCCGATTAGACAGCTCAGCTAGACCATTAGTTTGGGGGTGGTAAGGAGTAGAGATTCGGTGAGACACCCCGTATTTGGTCATCAGTGACCTAAACTGAGCATTTGTGAAATGGGTCCCCCCATCAGAGATTATTGCACGAGGAATCCCGAACCTTGAGAAAATGTGTTGATGAATGAATTTGAGAACGATTTTGTGATCACAGGTTCGGGTCGGTATGGCTTCGATCCATTTGGACACGTAGTCCACAGCCAACAGAATGTATTCGAAACCATCCGAAACAGGAAAGGGGCCCATAAAATCAATCCCCCAAACATCAAAGATTTCGCATACTAGAATCGGTTGCATAGGCACCATGTCGCGATGGCTCATGTTGCCCAAAGTCTGGCAACGACTGCATGCCTTGCAATGACTGTATGCGTCTTTGAACAGTGTGGGCCAGTAAAAGCCGCACTGGAGGACTTTTGATGCGGTTTTATGCCCGGCAAAATGGCCACCGCATGCCTGGTCATGGCAGAAAGAGAGGATATTGTTGACTTCCCCTTCCGGGACACATCTCCGGATGATCTGATCGGCACCTATGCGGAAGAGGTACGGGTCTTCCCAAATGTAATACTTGGCATCGGAGCGTAATTTGTCTTTCTTGGCCTTCGGCCAATCGGACGGGGTCTGATGAGATGCCAAGTAATTTACAATATTAGCAAACCATGGAAGGCTAGTACCAATAGTCAGCAGGTGCTCATCGGGAAAATGCTCAGTGATGGGTCCGGAAGGGTCTATTATTTCAGAAGGAAGACGGGACAAGTGATCAGCTACCACGTTTTGTTTTCCCGCTTTATCGCGAATCTCGAGGTCAAATTCTTGCAACAGCAAGATCCATCGGATCAATCGAGGTTTCGCGTCCTTCTTTGCAAGGAGATGCCTCACAGCCGTGTGATCCGAGTATATGATGACATGGGAACCCAGAAGGTATGATCTGAACTTCTCTAGGGCAAATACTACAGCTAGCAGCTCTTTCTCAGTAACCGTATAGTTACGCTGAGCCTCATCGAGTGTTTTGCTGGCGTAGTAAATGACCACAGGTTTCTTGTCATTTTTCTGCCCCAACACCGCTCCTACAGCGAAGTCGGATGCATCACACATGATCTCAAAGGGTTGAGACCAATCAGGGGACTGTAGGATTGGGGCTTGGGTGACTCGGTCACGCAGGATTTCAAATGCTTGAGTGCATTCCTTGGAGATTTCGAAGGGAACATCCTTGGAGAGAAGAGTGGTCAGGGGGCGTGCGATTTTTGAAAAATCAGGGATAAATCGTCGATAAAAACCGACATGCCCTAAAAAGGATCGGATGTCCCTGATCGAGCTAGGCATAGGAAGGTGAGAAATCAGATTAACCTTAGCTCGATCCACTTGGATACCTTTCTCCGAAATTGAGTGTCCCAGGACAATTCCCTCAGGCACCATGAAATGGCTCTTTTCCCAGGAAAGAACCAAATTCACGTCGATGCACCGCCTGAGTATCTGGACCAAGTGTTGGAGGCAATCGTCGAATGATGCTCCGAAAACTGAAAAGTCATCCATGAAGACTTCCAGATAATCACCTACCATATCTGAGAATATGGCAAGCATGCATCGCTGAAAAGTAGCGGGTGCATTGCAAAGACCGAAAGGCATCCTTCGGAAAGCGTATGTTCCGAAGGGGCAGGTGAACGTGGTCTTTTCTTGGTCCTCAGGATGGATTGCCACCTGGTTATAACCGGAGTACCCGTCAAGAAAGCAGAAGAACCTATTTCCCGCTAATTTTTCGAGAATTTGATCAATGAAGGGTAGTGGGAAATGATCCTTCTTCGTGGAGGAATTGAGTCGACGGTAATCTATACAGACTCTCCACGAGTTGGCTAATCGGGTAGGAATGATTTCTCCGGTCTCAGTCGTTATAGTGGTGAGTCCTGCCTTCTTGGGCACGACCTGAATTGGGCTCACCCAACGACTATCGGAGATCGGGTAGATGATCCCGGCATCTAACCACTTGATGATCTCCTTTTTCACGACCTCCTGCAGATTGGGGTTTAAGCGTCTCTGCATTTCACGAGAAGGTCGTGTGCCCTCTTCTGAATAGATATGATGAGTACAATAAGAGGGACTTATTCCAGTCAAATTATCGACAGTCCATCCGATGGCTCTGCGATGTTGCTGGAGGACAACAATCAGACGGGATTCCTGTTCAGGACTGAGGTTGGAATTGATGATCACAGGAAGGGTCTGATTAGAACCCAAAAAGATGTATTTCAAATGAGCAGGAAGGGGTTTCAGTTCGAGGATGGGGTTTTCAGCAGCAGCGGGTGGTTCAGTATAGATGTGAGGTTCAAGGGTGGGAGTTACTGGGTTGTTCACATCTGGATTTGACTCCTCTGTTTGCGGGTCAAGATCCTTCTGTGGTTGATGAGGCATACTCAAGTCATTCTGGAGGTGTGATTCATCAACCAAAGTCTTGATGTCACAAATTTGCTCGATGACGCCGCAATTAATTCCTTGTTGGGCCTTAAATATATCAATTTTCAGTGTTTGATCTCCAAACTTAAGCTCTATTTGGCCCTCCTCACAGCTGATGTTGGCTCTAGCAGTAGCCAAGAAAGGTCTCCCTAGAATGATTGGTGTATCCCTAGGCTTCTCAGGTGCATCCATGTCTAAGACTATAAAGTCCACTGGAAAATAGAAATCCCGCACTCTCACGATAACATCCTCGAGAATCCCTTTTGGTGACTTTATAGATCGATCTGCTAATTGTAATGTCACCTCGGTTGGTTTCAGCTCAGATTCTTCCAGATGGTCAAGTAAGGATGTGGGTATCAGATTTATAGATGCACCTAAGTCTAACAATGCTCTATCAAATTGGGTACCACCTATCTTACAGGAGATCAGGGGAGTTCCAGGATCTTTTGCCTTGGGTGGGAGTCTACTAAGGATTATAGAGCTGGCTTGCTCTGACAGAACAATTGGGCTCCCTCCCTTGGTTCGCGGCTTACGCTGGGGTGTACATATATTCTTTAGAAATCGTGCGTAAGCTGGTACGTGGCGGATTGCATCCATCAAGGGGATGTTTATGTGGACCTGCTCAAAGAGCTTGACCAGGTCTTCCTCAGGGGCCACGGGTTTGGTGGTCTTCTTTCCCTTGGTCAGGGCCTCGGGAAACGGGATCTTGGCTGGTTCCTCTAGGATAGGTCCAGGTTGTGGGTCTGGAACAGCGGTACCTTGGATAACTATCCTAGGGTCATGGTTATCAGGCTGGGAGTGGTTTGGATAATGCGGGTCCTGAGTTGTCTTACCACTACGTGTTGTTACAGAATTTAATCCGGCCTGATTTTGGTTTGGGTTTGGTAGGAGGGGTGGCTGCTGCTGAAATCCCGCACGAGAAGTTGAGGCATCCATCTCGTCTGGAGATGGAGCAGTGGGGGCCTGATAAATCCATTGAGCGTGGCCTAAATTTGGATTCATAACGCGCTTCTGGGTTGGCACGTTATTTGGGTTAGGAAGGGGTTGGGAAGGGAGTGTGCCTGGCTGGCGAGAATTTGCCAACTGGGCCAGTTGAGTTTTAACTTCAGTAAGCTCGTCCTTGTGCTGTTTTTGAATGGCCGCATTCGATTTTTGAATGTCAGCCAGAGTCTGAAGGATTAAGGACATTTGATCTTGATTTGGCCCTGATGGATAAGTAGGGTTGGGCCGAGGCTGAGGCGGCTGGTAGTGATGAGAGGGCTGTGGGCGGGACTGAAAAGGTGGTCTTTGGGTTTGGGAATTTCCCGCCCACTGAAAATTGGGATGGTTTCGCCATCCAGGGTTGTATGTGTTGGAGAATGGGTCGTTCTGGATGGCGTTGAGGTCCTCGCAGGTCTGAGGAACCTCCTGAGAATCAGGGAAAGGAGGAATGGAGTTCCCCCGGCTGGTGAAGAAAGGATCGGATGATCTTCCAGTCCAAGAATCAGATGGGGATGGATATGGATCCATCCCAAGGGAGGATCGGTGGAGGATGTTTTGCACAGTCTCCTGTGTGGAAGGAGGTTGTGCAAAGGAGTTACGCGCAGAGGTGGCTCGCTGCAAGTGCTGAGTCAGCTCATCCACCTTCTTTTCAATGATTGAGACCTTGTCCAATCGACTGGCCATTAATTCCAGGTCGACTGATGCGGACAGGTCCTGCGTCTCATGTGCTCCCTTAAGATTCGTCGCTGCGCGGGTATTCGTCCTGTCGAATAATCCCATGGAGTCATTGTTGATGGAGTTCTCGCACATGTTTTCGAGAATCTCCCATACGGTGTCTTCATGTTGACCCATGATGTTTCCTCCGTAGGTTGCATTGACGAAAAGGCGGATGTCCTCACGGAGTCCCTGGTAAAAAGATTGGACTTGTTCCCATTTAGGAACTCCGTGATGGGGGCACTTTCTCATGAGATCCTGAAAACGATCCCATGCCTCATGGAGAGGTTCTCCTGATTGTTGAGTGAAGTGTGTAATCTGATGGCGCAAGGCGTTGGTCCGACCAACGGGAAAGAACTTTTTCAAAAACTCGGATTGAAGTTCTTCCCAAGTGTTGATCGGCCGGGTCTGAGTTTGATACCAATGGGCGGCCTTGTCCATAAGAGAAAAGGAGAACATCTTCATGAGAAGAATATCCCGATTTTGCGCATCTGATCCAAAAGTGTGGGCCAGATGCTTTAGCTGTTTGATGTGCTGGAAGGGATCTTCAGAATTAAGCCCATGGAATTTAGGTATAGCATGAATCATGTTGGGCATTAGTTCGGAATCAGGTCCTCCAGTCGGGATTCTGACTCGAGGCTCAATGGCCACCGCAGCAGGATTGTAGTGGTCCCGCATCATAGGACGCTGTGGTGGGTGCACGAAGTTTTGGAAGAGGTCATTGAGTCGCTGGAGCTGATGTTCCAGATTATTTTCTTCCTCAACTGGCTGAGCCATGATGAGGGAAGAAGAAGAACTTGGTTCTGAATCAGAAGAGAGAATAATGTGAGGGTGTTGCTGCACAAATACGGGCATCGAGGCTTGGCCTTGACGAGAGCGAATTTCTAATGGAGGTCTTAAGGGTGGTCTTAGAGACCTCCTTCCGTACATGCACAGTTGGGAGAGGTAAGTTTAGAAGGTACTGGACCCAATCAAGACACCCAAAAATGTGTTGGGTGACTATAGAGGTGCGGGGCAGATGGACCCCTTGATCAGAAAGATCGTCCACCTGAGAATTACCTAGGCAGCCAGAGAGGGAGAGTCCCGCGAAGACCCCTACACGGTAGAGCGTCCCCACGGGTTACAGGGTTTCCCCCACCCGACCTCTCTTGTCACTGCGGTTCCAGGTAGACCAGAATGGGGATCTTGACCTCTTAAGTTTACCAATTTTAAGATCAGGGTGCTTAAGGTTTCACTTGAACTTTAGTCTTTTTAAGTGCAAAGAGTGACCTAATTTAAGGTTGGTTAACCCAAAGGGGTCAACTTTACCTCTTGTTTTCTTTGAGAGCTTTTTGGGTCCTTTCTTTTAGGGTTCAAGTGTTTAGAGAGAGCCAATTGTTTAGGATTTTTCTTGTTAATTATTTTCAATCAATGGCTTGGGCACACCTCTTTTGGATTTCCTCAATTCTTGATTAAGGGGTGTGTCTCTACTGAAATCCTAATGTTTGACCTTATGTTGGCTCTACTTGGTCCATTTAACTCTTTGTTGGGCAATTAGGGCTCAAGCAAGAATGTGTTAGCCCTTAAATACCCTTAATAGTGTGCAGGAGTGATGAGTTGAAAACATGCAACTTTTTATGGTTACTAAGTATGGAAGACAGGTTAGCCCTATATTGCTTGTTCTTTTCTTTTCTTCCTCTTTAGAGTGTAGGGGTTAATAGTGAGAGAAAAGATTTACCTGTCTTCGGAGTGGTTGTGTGGTTGCTTGCCTTCTTGAGTTCCTGTAGCTGCACAAAAGAGAGGAGATTATCAGAACTTAAAAGAAACAGGAATGTTTACCTCTAGAATAGCTGTTGCTCCCCGGCAACGGCGCCAAAATGAAATCGTCGGTTTTGTATTTGTTATAACGTTGTAGTAAAGCCGGTTATTACCAACATTTCAAATAAATTTTTTTTTTTTTTTTTTTTTACTCGGAAAATGAAAGAGTTCCCGAGGTCGAACTCAGGGAGCAAGTCGTATTCTAGAGATATACATGTTTCTTTTACAAAAAGAAAGAGAGAGGGAAAGAATTTGTTGTTTTCTCTTTGTTCTGCAGAGGGGGATGCTCTTCTTTCTCTCTTTCTTTAGATCTCCTTCTTTCTCTCTGTTCTGCAGAGGTGATATTCTTCTTCTGCAATGGTGATGCTCTTCTTCTTCTTCCTGCTGTTCCTGCGTTGGTGATGTTCTTCTTTCTTCAGAGCTCCTTGTTCTTCTTCTTCTTTGGTTTTCTGCCTTGACCTCTCTTCTTCTTCTTCTGCAATCGTGGTGACCCTTTCTCTTTTCCCTTTTTTTTCTTTATGGCTGCAGAGCTTCTGCCTTCAGCTACTAAGTCTTCCTTTCTTCTTCTTCTGCTTTGGCCGTTGCTCTTCCTTCTTCTTCAGCCTGCCTTCTTTCCTGCTCTGGCTGCTGACTTTCCGTCGTCTGACCCGGTGCTTAGACGACTTAACTATGCATTTGCTACAGTGCAGCTCCTTCTTCTTCGCCTGCACTTCTTCTTCCGCGGGTCTTCTTCTTCTTCTTTGGCCTGCACACTTCAGAGTTTTTCGTCAAGAGGCAAAACCTACTCTACCCTCCCCCCCCGCGTCTCTCTTTCTCTCTGAAACCACTCTAGGGAAAGCTCCCAGAGCTACCGGGTAATCGGGTTCGGGTCAGGCCCGGGTCCAGGCCCACCGGCGTGCGTGGTGGGCGAGGAGTGCAGGTCAGTCTAAGTCGGGTCGGGTCAGGTCCGCGAGGCGTGAGCGCGGACGAGACCGGGTAACCGGGCGGGTGTAAGGGGACCTCACCCCGTGTACTGAGGCAATGAGGCTAGTGCACGAAATCAATTTAAACAGTGGAACGTGTGTGAGGCTTACCGATGTGGGACTAAACGTAGACCGTTCCTCGCGTGCGCCTGCTGGGAGACCGCGGCTTGGCTTCTGCAGCTGCGGCTTCTATCTGCATAAGTTGCTGGCTGGCTGCCTTCGCACGACGCCCCGTACTCCGCAGCAGCTGGAGACCTGGCGTCCTCAAGCCTGGAGCGCGGGAGAAGCTGCTTTAATGTGCGTCAATGGCGGTCGGACCTCAAAACCTGTCGGACACGAATATGGCCTCGCGGCCTAATCAAACCACTGGGGAACCTTCGCCGTGGCACGGCGAAGGTGAGGAGCTGCGCGGCAGGCCGCAAGGAGGTGTCTAGTGGCAGCCCTGGGTCGGACTGCAACCGGAGGAATGGGTTTGTTCGGGGGAGTGTTACGGAGGTGTGGAGTGGCAGTGGAGGGGTGGGGGGTGCTCAGTGTGATGAGGCGGAGGTGCGGTGAGGGTCGGCGAGCCGTGTGGGTTGCTGAGGTGATGGGAACGGCTCGCCGGAGGGTGGTCGGAGACGAAGGGGGTGAAGGTGGTCAGGGTCGGTCGAGGGCTTAATTGACTAAATTGAAAGCGGGGAAAGAAAGAGGAGAAGAAGGGGAGTAGCTCTAGCTTACTTGCAGGGACGAAAGGGGAGGAACAGGGCGACAGTCGTATCGACTGTCGCCGGAGAAGACGATGCTCAGGGAAAGGGGCGGCGGCGAGCAGAGAGCCGGAGAGGCGCCAGCTGGGTGCGGCGTGGCGCGGAAAGAGCAGGGGAGGAAGTCTCTGCTGCTGGTATTGCGGCAGAGCGAAGAGGTGGAGGTGGAGGAAACCGCCGGAGCTGGTGAGCGTCTGCCGGAGGAAGAAGAGAAGAAAGTTGGGGATTTTCTCCGTCAGATCCAGGCTGCCCTGGTCGGTGGAGCAGCGGGGGGTATTTATAGGGATGAAACAGGGAGGAAGGCGGAGGGAGACGACGTGTCTCCCTCGCCGGAGAATGGTCGGAATACGAACCCATACCGTCCGTGCGTTCGCCCGGCCGGTATGGTGGGCTACAATGACCAGGGGGGTGCTCCTGCGACGGCTGACGACGCAGGGCACCCCCGGTTTACTTGCCAGGTCCCCCACCTCACCCTGCGCGGCGCCATGCTCCGCGCAAGGTCGCCGGAGCATGGTGCTGGCAGGGTTTTGCAGGAGGGACCTGATTGCAAAGAACGAAGGAGAGTTAGGGGCCAAAATGCGAGGGTTCAAAAGTTGAGGGCCAAAGAGTAAATATATGAGGACCAAAGTGTGAAGTCGGTCAAGGAGGTTTCTTCTTAGGCTCAAGTTTTTATACATGACTAATTAGGACCTAAGGAATCTGGTGGTGAATTTCATTTTCATATTAAACCTTGTTTGACCGGTCAATTTGCGCAAAAACCCAAATTAAGTTATTAATTGGGCATGGTTCTCAATGTAGGTCAAAATGGGTTCTAAAGGCCAAATTGAAGGTTCTAAACCCTAGAGATTATTTTTCTATGAATTTTAGAGGGTTTATTCTATTTTTACTTTGCCTCGAACCTTGTGAATTGAAGTGGGTTGTTTTAGGGTTACAGATTATCATTTGGTTCCTTGGAAGTGCTGTAGCCCTTGCTAGATCATCTCATCCCACTTTTATTCTTATTAAGCTGTTTTGACCTGTGTTTGGGCCCTGAATTACCCTGTATGCAGATTATACTGGTAAAATTGCACTTTTACCCCTTATGACTGGTTTTCTTCTCAAACTCAGAATTCTCTGAGTTAAGCCTTTCCTTGAGATATGTAGGAGCTTTTATCCTTTGTATTGGGTCAAAATGAGCTAGTTATGGCTCATGATGAGGTTCTCATCAACCGGCCAGCAGCATCGCCCAATTCCTTCTTCTTCTGCGCCCTTGAATCCTAGCCGTTGGATCAAGATCCAATGACTAGGAAGTGTTTGCACCAAGCTGCTCCTTGTGACACAAGGGAAGGTCAAGCGCAACAGTTTGAGCACCGGTTTGTAAGGGAGGGCTCGGGTTTGAATCCCCGCAGCCCCGCCCAATTCACAATTTGGACAAGCACAGGGCAGCAGCAGCAGCAGCGTGCGCGCACACACGTACGGCAGCACATGGCAGCACGCACAAAGTAGGGCATGCTCGATCAGCACACGTGATAGGTGGGGTAGCGTAGCACGCGTGCAAGCGTGGTTGGGGCCAGCTATCAGCGATAGCTTGGCTGACCTACAATGATGCTTACAGCCGTCGCTATTTCTTTGCAAGCCAATAGAGCCAGCTAAGGGCGTGAGCGGATGTAAGCTGTCTACAGAAATGTTTCCAGCGATGGTCTGGAGTTCACTAAAGGTCCTTTATCCATTTTTAGCCTCTTCTTCTCCACTATAAAAGGACCTACACCCCCTCCCTTCCAAGCCATCTCCACGTACTCTACTCCTACCTACTCCCAAGCTCTAGCAAGCCTACCAATGCTCCATTAGAGCTTGTTGTCAGGCTCCCAAGGGGCCTATTAGTGTAGCAGACCTCTGCCCCACCAAATACTCCTCCAACTTCACATCCCCCTTCATAGGTCACCTTGGAGTCGTCCTCCCACCTCCATTCCGATAGCAGATCACCTCCATCTTCTCACCTTCATTCTGGAGCCACGTCGAAGCTTTCCTGAACTTGACGACCTACTACATCTCGCCTCCGTCGTCCCGCTCTTCACCTCCTTCATCCGAGCTTCCGCCAAGCGTCGCCGTCTCGTCGAACAGCCGATTTGGGAGATTTCCTCTCACCCCCCTCTCTTTTTATGCCTTCATAGTTTATTGTAATTGACATTGAGTTGATATATATATCATTTTCGTTCCATTTCTATCATGCGATTCATTCTGCTTGTCTTTTATTTCAAAAACACAAAAAAATATCAAAACCCTAAAATACCAAAAAGAAACAAAATGAAGCGCAGTTTTCACGTAAAGTAAACGTCGCCTCCCTGTGTTCAACCTAGGACTCCCTTGGAGTTTTGTTATAAATTTTATCTGATCGACGTGTTTTGCAACTACGACGATGGGTTACTTGTAACCCCGATTTCTAACACGCGAAACATGCCCGACGAACTTACATAATCAAGAACGGATCTTCCCAAAATGATGTGTGCCTAAGGCTTGGTTGAATTGATCTATTCAAGCAAACCCTAAAAATCAGGCTCTTAATCTCACTTCAATCCTAAAAGAGGAACCTAAAACTTCTCAAAGGACAAATAGGTGAAGTTGGCCCACCTTATTGGGTAAACCAATCTTGAAATTTGGTCACTTTTGCACTCAATACATCCTAAAGTTCATGTGAAATTCTAAGCACCCTTGCTCTTAATTAAAACTGGTAGACTTAAGAGGTCAAGTCCCCATTCCAGTCTACCTGGAACATCAGTGACAGGAAAGGTCGGGTGGGGGAAACCCAGTAACACGCGGGGGTGCTCTACCGTGTAAGGGTCTTCGTCGGACTCTCCCTCTTTGGCTGCTCAGGTAATTCTCAAGTGGACAGCTTTTTGACTTAGGGGTATCATCCGCCTCAAACCTCTATAGTCATCCAAAATTTTTGGGTGCCTTGATTGGGTCCATCACATTCTATTCTCATCCAGTCCATCAATGCATGTTTGGTAGGAGGTCCTTAAGACCATCCTTCTAGCCTCCTTTAGTTATTCACTCCCGTCAAGGCTGGGCCTCGACTTCCATGTTTGTGCAGCAACCCCATCACATAGACATCTCTTCTGATTCATCTGAGCCTAATTCTCCTTCATCCATCATGATGTCACAACCCACAGAAGAAGAGACTAACCTCGAGAATCAACTTCACCGCCTTAATGATTTATTCCAAGCCTTTATGAATCCACTAGAGCATCCTATGATGCGAGATTATTACAATCCCACTGCAGTGGCAATTGAACCTTGAGTCCAAATCCCAGCTGGAGGTCCTGATACTGAACTCAAGCCAAACATGATTCATGCTATTTCAAAATTTCATGGGCTCAATTCCAAGGATCCTTTCCAGCACATTAAATGGCTCAAGCATCTGGCCCAGACCTTCAGGTTAGATGTTCAGAATCAGGACATCCTTCTCATGAAAATGTTCTCCTTCTCTCTAATGGACAAAGCAGCTCACTAGCATTAGACTCAAATGCATCCAATCAACACATGGGTTGAACTACAATATGAGTTTCTGAAAAAGTTCTTCCCAGTTGGTCGGACGATTGCTTTACGACACTAGATCACGTACTTCACACAACAACCTGGAGAACCACTTCATGAAGCATGGGATCATTCCTTGGATCTCAAGCGAAAGTGCCCCAATCATGAAGTTCCTAAATTGGAACATGTCCAGTCTTTTTACCATGGACTCCGTGAAGATATCCGTTTATTCGCCAATGCAACTTGCTGATGAAATATCATGGGCCAACATGAGGACACTATGTGGGAGATTCTCGAGAATATGTGCGAGAACTCCATCAAAAATGACTCCATGGGCATATTCTACTGGATGAAAGCCCTCTCATTGACAAATCCAAGGGGGTACATGTGATGTAGGGCCTGTCCTCATCTGTCGACTCGGAATTGATGGCCAATCATTCAGACAAGGTCTCTATTATTAAGAAGAAGGTGGATGAGCTAACACGACATCTACAACAAGCCACCTCTGTGCAAAACCAGTTCGCACAACCGCCCTCTAGGAGGGAAGCTGTGCATAACATCTACCACCAATCTTCTCAGGGGATGGACTCGTATCCACCCCGTCTGACTCTAGGGCCGAAGGAAACTCCGAGCTTGCTTATTCTAGTTGGAGGAACTCTGAAACCTCGTACTTTGACTTTTTTGAGGTTCCTCAGATCTGCGAGGACATCAATGTCATCCAAAATGACCCATTCTTTAATACCTATAACCCTAGATGGTGAAATCATCCTAATTTCATGTGGGCAGGAAACAATCAGAATCAAAGACCACCATATCAACCCCATCCACAAGCTCCTCGTCCACTTTAGCCTTGGCCCAACCCCACCTATCAATTTGGGCCAACTCAATGAGATCAAATGACTCTTATCCATCAAACTATGTTGACAATCAAAAGACGAATGTGGCTATGCAAAAGCAGCATAAAGATGAGATCACAGAGGTTCGAAATCAACTCGCCAGATGGAAAATTCCTACCAACCTGGTACACTCCCTTTGCAACCTCTACCGAATACAAATAATGTGCCGAACCAGAGGAGGGTTATGAACCCAAATCTGGGCCAAGCCCACATGGTTTATCAAGCCCCTTATTCTCCATCACCTGACGAGATGGAAGTTTCGACATCATACATGAGATTCCAGCAGTAGCCACCTATTTTACTTACACCAAACCTGAACTAGGCAGGACTAAATTCAGTAACAACCCATACTGGCAAAGCATCACAGGACCTACCTTACCCAAGTCACTTTCATCATGGTAGTACTAACACAAACACAAGGATAGTCATCCAGGATACCCCTGTCCCAGATCAAGAACCTGGACCTATTCTACAGGAACAATCCAAGGTTCCATTTCCCGAGGCCTTGAGTAAGGGAAAGAGGACAACCAAACCCATGGTACCTGAAGAGGACCTGGTCAAGCTCTTTGAACAAGTCCATATAAACATCCCCATGATGGATGCGATTCACCACATACTGGCTTACGCATGATTTTTGAAAGATGTGTGTACACCTAAGCGTAAGCCCGAACCAAAAGTAGGAGCCTAATCGTATTGTTGGAGCAAGCCAACTCTATCATTTTGAGCAAACTCGCACCTAAGGCAAAAGACCTAGGTACTCCCCTGATTTCCTGTACCATTGATGATATCCAATTTGATAGTGCTTTACTTGATCTAGGAGATTCCATAAACCTAATACCTACATCCCCACTTGACCATCTTGAGGAATTTGAGCTCAAACCAATAGAGGTGACATTACAATTGGCAGATCGATCTATTAAGTCACCTAAAGGAGTTCTTGAGGATGTCATTGTTAAGGTTTAGGATTTCGATTTCCCGGTGGATTTCATAGTCTTGGATATGGATGCTCCAGAAAATCTGAAAAACACATCGATCATACTAGGGAGACCCTTTCTGGCCACTGCTAGGGCCAACATTAATTGTGAGGAGGGCCAAATTTAGCTAAAATTTGGGAACCAGACACTAAAGATCAACATCTTTAAAGCCCAACAAGGGATTAATTGCGGAGTTATAGAACAGATATGTGATATCAGGGCTATGGTTGACGATTAGTATATTGAGGAAAACCTGACTACATGTGATCAACCACAAGAGGATCAAAACCCGTAATTAGACGAGTCCGAACTCAACATAGACACACCTATAACTCCTTCCCTTGCTCCTGATTTTAAACACAAAAGTGTGCTTTTACAAAATGTTTAAGTAAAATCTAATTAAGAATTGAATGCTAATAAATATTCTATATATATTCTATATACATTTTAAACTTCTAACCTAAAAGAAAATTAAGCTCTTAATTATAATATATATATACTTATATTCTTCTTCTTTTCTTCTTTATTAATAATGAATAAACCCCTCTTATTATTTTTATGAATTTTCTTTTCAAATTTTTGTATTTATATATTTTTATTTTTATGAATAAAAATTTTTTCCAATTTTAATAATTTAAAAAAAAATTAAATTTTTATGAAATTTTTTTTAAAATTTTTATCATTTTTGAAATTTTTATTTTTTTTAATTTCGTGGATATTTAATTTTTATGTGTTTTTATTTTTTAACCCACACTTAAAATGAAAATTTCACTTCAACACCCCCCAAGCCAAAATTTTACAATGTCCTCATTGTAAGAAGGGTGAAAAGATATTACACTTCATTTAATATAAGGTGATGGAAGGAGTTAAATAGAGGAGATTAAAAATCTCAGTGCGGACGATTTCAAGTTTGACCAAAGGTCAGAGTGGTCAGTTGGACTAAATGAAGGTAATCAATATGATATGTAGTGAAATTTTTAAAGTGTATAAGGAAATCAAAAAGGATAAAAATAATAAATAGATATGTACAAGTGGTAAGTTTTACGCCTTCAGCTAGGCGTAAACCCTAGTAAAGAACTCCTAAAAAGAATAGGTATACAGTAAAAATAGAGGAGTTATGAAAGAATTAGATTAAAGAAAATAGGAAACAGATTAAAGCACCCGATCAAAACTCGTCCTGAAATTGCCTAGGATAGATCTCGTAGATCCTAAAATCACATTCTCGTGAAAAATCTCAAAAAGATCAGAGTGAATTTTATGAAGATCAGATCTGATTTAGGTTGAGATGTAAAAACAAATGTTCAAGATTGAGGCAATTTATAAAAGATGATTCCACCAAGTTCAGAAGATCAGCAAAATCAGTTTTGATTCTCAATAATAGGTGAGTCATTTTGACACAAAATGGGTTGTTGATGCGGGTTTGGTGGGTTATTTTCAGGTAATATGGAGGATGGATTATGATTAGAATCAAAGGCCTAATTAATGAAGTGGACTTGGCCTTGATTTTGCCTTGGATTTGGCAGATTCCTAGGATTCGGAATTGGTTGAGATGGAAGAGTACCTGACTGAAGAGACTCAGCCAAAAGCGTGATTTGATTTTGTAAATCAACCAATTCTACCTTACATTGCCTATGGATCTCAATGAGCTTCAGCATTTTGTCACTGACTCTCTGACATAGCTCTTAAAATTTGGTCTAGTTGTGTATCTCTATTAGGCCTAGAGTAATTCTGCATACTCATCAGGCTAGGCCTTAAATTTGATTGCTGAGGAGGCAAAGGAGGTGGGTTAAAATGGGTCAGATTTGAATAATTTGGTCTTTGATTTTGATTTGGATCAGCCCAAGAAAATTTGGGTGGCTTCTCCATCTAGGATTATAGGAATTTGAATAAAGGTTTGATCTTGGAATATTTTTTGGATGGCATGTAAACCTAAAAGATATGGCATGTTTTCTGCAACAGTTAAGGGTGGGGAAAAGAGTGGGTAAGATTGTGGGACAAAGGTCCCTCCTTGGGTTGATGGAGTAGATAGAAAACCCAAGGAAGATGGATCTCTAGAATCCAGATTATTCACAAATTCCCTCCCCGCGGGAATTTGCGAAACAGGCAAATGCTCGGGATTCGTAGCAAATAGAGGCGTAAGAGTCTTCATTTTGTTTCTAACCTCATTGAGATGCTTTGCGAAAATATCTACTTTGTCCAGTTTTTCTGCAATAATTTCAAAATCCTTTGAATTGGACAGATAGGGTTTGTAAATTATTTAAGGCTGCTGTTAATAGATTGATTTGTCTTGTTTGCTCTAGCATCCTAAGGTTCTGGTTCAGGAGCACCTCATGAACATCAAAAGGCAGCATCTCCCCCTGACTAAAAGAAGAAGGGATCTCAGGATTAAGATTCTACATTGAATCCATGGAAGTAGATGGATCAGACGGGAAAACCATTGGTTGCTTATCTGCAATCGGCCTAGGATCACCTATCAACGGTGGTGCAAGAGGTTGATGCAAGGATCTCCTCCCATCCATAAACGAAAAATAATGTGCAAAGGCACACGCACACCGCCAATAAGAAAACAGCGGCACAAAAAACCCGCAAAACAGCGCAAAAGATGTGGGTTTTGCTCTTCTTTCAAAGGAAAGAAGAGATTCCTAAGATACGCAAAGTAATTTGACGCAAACAAATAAAGTAACAGTATCAAAATACGCATCCTAATTCGTGTCTATGCAGGTGTGTACCTTAAAGCTCAAAGGTCTAAGGTCTAGGATGAGACCGCTTACTACTGGCTCCCCAGGGTTCTAGTAGTGAGACAGACTTGTTGATCTTCGGCCAAAGCCCTAAGAGGTGCAAAGAGGAGAGATAGAAAAATAAACTTGTGTGACTCTAGTGATCAAGCTGTGTGCACAATAGCATGCAACAGATGATAGCGATATAAAATCCCGCATGCATTCTGCAAACAGATTTAAGTCACCAATTTTACTTCCTCTTTTTAGTTAATCTTTTTCAAAAAATATATCAAGTAAACTACAATGGCTGCTTTTTATATCTTTTCAAGCAAAAATATATGGTCTTTTTAATTCTCAGAGGAAGGGATCTATCCGGGTTTTTTCGTGTTTGCCCGCTGATGCGAGAATAGTTTAAAAATTCCCGAGTCAGATCGTATTAATACTAGCAGGAAATATGCACTCCTAAGAATGTATGGCTATGTTATGCTACTGCTAGTAGGAAAAGATATATTTTTGTATTTTTTATTTTTTTAAATGCAACAATACAAAAGATAAAGAAATACTCACAAAAATAAAAACAGCAAAACTAATTCCCGCCTTCTCCTGAGATTACCCGCAAAGGTAAACCTAAAAAGAAGACAGAAAATAAAAACAAAAACAAAAGCAAAAACAAACAAAACACACTAATTACAACAAACTTAGTAAAAATAAAAATACCTCCTAATTAGACAATTAATCCAGCTTAATTTTATTGAATCAAAATATTCCCTAGCAAAATTAACTAAGACTATGATGATTTAAGCACTTAGGTTTAAATTATTATAAATAGTAACTATGTAGAGGAAAGCTTAGGTTAGAAATTTTTAAGGTTAAATATAAATGATTAATGTATAGAGCATGTGTGAAAATTTTCTTAATTAGACTTATAACATTTTCAAAACACACTTAAAATAATTTGTAAACAAGAATTTTATTCAAAATTAGAATTCTTCAAAAATCTCTTAATCTTTGTAACTATTCTTAACTCAAATTAGAATACAAAGTGTTTTAAGAAAACAAAACTTAAGAATTGAGAATTAAATTTTAACTCAAAAACTCAAATAGATTTAAGTTAATCCTTTTTAAATTTTAGTGAATCAAAATATTACCTCCCCAGCAACGACGCCATTAAAATGATCGTTAGACGAAGCAATGCCAGGGAATATTTTGATGAGTGGAGTGAGTCAAAATATTACCTCCTCGGCAACGGCGCCATTAAAATGAGATTAAGACGAAGTAATGGCAGGGAATATTGTGATGAGTGGATCAAAATATTTCCTCCCCGGCAACGGTGCCATTAAAATGATCATGCGATTTCACTCAACTCAGTAATTAAGTTAATTTCACTTAATTCAGAGTAGAAGAAGTCACTTAGGCTAACTCGAAGTTGTGTCGGTTGTGTAGTATAGGGTCGAATTAACCTAACATTTTAGAATTTTTACTGGTTGAGCCCAGGTCGTTCACTGGAAGGCATAACAATTTTCTCCAAATTCACCAATTTTCTTTTATTTCTCCATAAGTTTAGGAGGTATAACTAAATTGATTTTTAAAACATGAATTTTGTCAAAATATTTAAACTATAAAGAACAAACAAAATTCCATATGAAAAACATATTTACTCAAAATGATGTACTTTATTAACAAGTACACATGCTTGTTTTCCAATTTTATTTCAAAAGAAGTTAAGGCAATTAAAAAGTTATTCTATTAAAACATGCCTTTTTACAATTAAGAACAAAAAGTAATGATGCAAGAAAAATAATATCCTTCATTTATCTTCTTTAGCCTCTCATCTTCTTTATTTCTTTTATTTTCTTCTCTCTCTCGAGCTCTCTTTCTTACCTTCCTTCTGATGTTCCTGCCTTCTCCTCTTCTTACCTTAGTCTTCTCCTACCTTCTTCTCTTCCCTTAATCTTCTTTTGTTCTTTAGTAGTGCCTATTCTTTAACACTCCTTAGCCTTTAGCTCAACACTTAGCTTTTTAACCATCAGCTCTTTTTTGCTTAATAATCGGCTTCTCTTTTCCTTAAGTCCTTCAGCTGAATCGGGTTTTTTTTTACTTTTTAACCAAAATTTATTTTATTTGAGACAAGGTCACCCTAAGACCAAGGTGGGACTAGACCCTACTCAATCCTCACCTAATCTCAATTAGGTTCGTTTTTTGTTCATTTCTTAATTGGTTCACAGTCTCGAGCCAATTCGACTCAACCCGGCCTCCTAGACCTCTCTCGCCCTCCCAGGGCACATACTCACTCACGCCCCCAAGGGCACACACCCACAGGCATAAGCCCACACACACACACACATGCTCAAATCATATCAGATAAGTAACCAGTGCACCGAGCGCTGACGACTGCATAACCAAGGAAACAAATTGTTTCTATCCCCAGGCGCGTGCTCGTGAACAAGCGAGGTGGGACTAACATACCCCTTCCAGACCCAACTTCAAATGATCATAACTTTCTACCCAGAGCTCCAAATAGAGTGATTTCAAGTTTGTTAGAAAGCTCTAAGATAGATCTATACAATTGCAGGGTCAATTTAAGGTTTTGAAGATGTTTTCCTTTTCAATTTGAAAGATAAAATCAGGGGTTCCTACAGGTTAATTTTAACCTGGAAGTGAAATTAAATCAGCAGAGTCCCCAGTAGAACTTTTCTCTTTTAGTTAAAGGTCTATACATGTTATATAAGTGATTCCGCATCTATTAGAGTAGGTTTTAAGCTCTTAAGACCTTCAGAACTAGTAGAGAAGCTCTTCACTTCTCTGAAAGCTTCAGAGTTCATATTTTCAGATTTCAATATGTGCAACAGACACAAAAGAGTGTTTCTAATTGATTTAGATTAATTCTAAGGGTTATAACAGATTAATCTGGGTAGGATTGAAATTCATATTTCATCAAAATGCTTCTCCTGTTGGTTTGGGTTCGAAAGTAACCCAAATTGACAGAAACTAAATTCTCACTAAATAAATCATCTGAGCTCATTTTAATCACTTTCAGATCATCAAACAAGTTCCCAGAAATAATTTTCACTTCTCAATACCTCAATTTGAGCTCAGAACTCCATTAACAGACTCATGTTTGACTATGGAAGCATGAAAATTGACTTTCTGTTCAAAGCTTCCTCCCAAGAAATCAAAGCCTCAAATAGAGTCTTCTCAACATCAGAAATTTATTCAGATCTTCAGATTTGTGTACTGACTTTAATTCCTAGGGTTTCAGGCTCACCGCCTGAACTTGAAAACATGTTTGTTCAACTGAATCATTAGAGGTTATTACAATGTTCTAAAGGTTTAAATAGCTTTAGTGCATAGTACTGAAGCTTCTGGGATCATTAAATGTTTCTTAAATCATTTTAAACAGACTTCTTCAACTCCACCGAAGTTGGGGAAGATGAAGTCATATCTACAGCTCCAGTGGGTAAATCTTCAAGAAAATATCCTAAAATTATTCAGTGATCCATATAATAACATTCTGGAGCCTCTCAGCAATTTTTAGAGGCTGAAACACAAATTTGGCTCGTCGGAGCTCGTCGAAGCTCCGGTGAGTCCAGAAAATAGGAAAAGTATGTACAGATTGATAAAACTTGCCATTTTTTATTCAAAAAGGATCCTGAGGTTACAATGAACCTCAGTATCACATTTAATTCCTCATTATTTCATTAGAATTAAGATTTGATAGTGAATTCATTTTCTTAAAATTTGATTTAAAATAAGCTCAGGATTTGTTTAACCACTCGATTGAGAGTTTAAAACAAGTCAACAGATATTTATAATTATAATTATATAGTTAATTAATAGTTTGAGCTGTTCCTGAGCTGCCATGGACAGCGAACTTAGGAACTTAATTATATTTTGGGCGTTTGTTTTATATGTGATATTTATAGGTATTATAGTGTCGATTAGGGTTCATAGGTGGTGGATAGATGATGAAGAACCCAATGAAGGTGAAATTAGGTCAATTACTGTCACCATAGACAATGATAGTAATTGGTGAAGGTGGAATATGAATTAGGTGATTAGGTGATTCAATTCAACAATTAAATGATTAGAAGTTATCATGGAAGATACAGGAAGGTGTACAGCGATTAAAAAGACAAGATTGAAGCTCTGGCGAGCTCAAGGAACTCGCCGAAGTAGGAGAAGATGAAACTAAAATCTAAAATTACTCTAATCTAACTACCTAAACTAACTAACCAAACTAGCCTACTCCTACTCCTACTCCTAATCTACTGTTACCTAGACGAAGGGGTCAATAGGGTTCCACTGAAGTCTCATGCGGACGACGAAATCAGAGGGTGGAAGAAAGATCTCTGGCGGGCGGATTTGAGGTGGAGCAGAGGATTCCTTGGGTCGGCACCTTTGTTAGAGACTTGGAAGACCACGGCAGATCTCCTCGGCTGCTTAAGATGGACGGAGGAAGTCGGAAATTTGAATGGGAAGTCGTCGAAGTTTTGGACAAATAGCCTATTGGGTTGGCTGCAATATTAGAAGAGGGAAGGGAGCCAACTTGAATAAAACCCGAGGTGTAAGGGGGTATTTATAGCAGTTTGCGGCGAAGAGAGTGGCAGGGTCTGGCCGAAGAAGGAGCTTGAGGAGCTTAACCTCTGTCATCATCTCCGATGATGGTGAGGTTATCTCCCACTGAAAAATAGGATTTCTGGTTAATCCAGACCGGTGGATCAAGAGGAGGTGGTGAGCGCAAGCTGCAAGAGCATGGAC
This sequence comes from Thalassia testudinum, assembly GCA_037157565.1. NCBI lineage: Eukaryota > Viridiplantae > Streptophyta > Magnoliopsida > Alismatales > Hydrocharitaceae > Thalassia > Thalassia testudinum. The sequence continues at coordinate 83,209,409 of JAZHRO010000056.1, read as the reverse complement.
AAAGAAGGTTGATGTCGATAGGGCGATAATCGCGTGGTGGGGTGACTCTCTGCCGCCAGCCGTTCATTCGGCTGAAGAAGAAGAAGAAGAAGACGAAGAGGGACTTAAATGAAATAAAACTTGAGGACCTGTGTGAGAAATAAGGACCCACTGTAATGAAAATTAAGAACTAAAATGTAAACCTAGGTTTTGAAGGTTTATTTTAACTTAGATCTTTTTCAACTTTTTATATATGTTAGTTAATAAGGTAAATATTATATTTTCACCTTGAATTTACATTTTTGACCTTTTTAGGTTAATTTATTAGATTAAGTAAAATTACTTAAGCTATTACATACTTAAGTATACATTATATTTAAGTTACTTAACTTATTAATTAAAAGAATGATTAATAGGATTTCGAGTCCAATTATTAACTATATTATTAATAATGTTAATTGAATGATAAAATGTCATTTTTAACTTATTTTAAGGTCCTTGACTAAATATCCCTTATTTTATAATTAACCCTTATATGTTCATAACCTTAGCTAATTAACTAGGAAGACTAGTTAATTAAGGGTAATTAGAGATCATGATGAGTGTCTCATCACCTGACACCCACCGTGAACCATCCACTGCTGCTGATAACCCTATCTTGGAACTAAAGCCCCTTCCTGATCATCTAAAGTACATCTTTTTGGGTTCCAATTAGACAGTTCTTGTGATTACCAATTCCAAACTCACACTCGATTTGGAATCCCATCTGATTTCTGTTCTCCAGCAACATCGAAGAGCCATTGGATGGACTCTCGATGATTTAACTGGTATTAGCCCCTCTTACAGCTTACACCGCATCTATATTGAAGAGGGCACACGACCTTCCCGTGAAATGCAGAGACATCTAAATCCTAATCTGTAGGTGGTCATGAAAAAGGAGATCATTAAGTGGTTAGATGCTAGGATCATCTATCTGATCTCCGACAGTCGTTGGGTGAGTCCAATCTAGGTTGTGCCTAAAACGGCAGGACTCACCATGATCACGACTGAGGCCTGAGAAATCATACCGACCTATGTAGCAAATGCATGGAGAGTCTACATTGATTATAGAAGACTCAATACCTCCACAAAGAAGGATCATTTCCTACTACCATTTATTGATCAGATCCTCGAAAAACTAGCAGGAAATAGATTCTTCTGCTTTTTGGATGGGTGCTCCGGTTATAACCAGGTGGCAATCCATCCTGAGGACCAAGAGAAGACTACTTTCTCCTGCCCCTCCGGGACGTACACATTCCGAAGGATGTCTTTCAGTCTCTACAATGCACCCGCTACTTTTCAGTGGTGCATGTTTGCCATATTCTTAGATATGGTGGGTGATTATCTAGAAGACTTCATGGATGACTTCTCAGTGTTTGCGAATCATTTAATGATTGCCTCCTGCACTTGGTCCAGATCCTCAGGCGGTGCATTGATGTGAATTTGGTTCTTTCGTGGGAAAAGTGCCACTTCATGGTGCCTAAAGGAATTGTCCTGGGACATCTCATCTAAGAAAAGGGCATCCAGGTTGATCGAGCCAAGGTGAATCTGATTTCCAAACTCCCTATGCCTAGTTCAATCAAAGACATCCGATCTTTCCTAGGGCATGTCAGTTTTTACTGTCGATTCATTCCCGATTTCTCAAAGATCGCGCGTCCCCTGACTACTCTACTATCTAAGGATGTCCCTTTTGAAATCTCCAAGGAGTGCACTTAAGTATTTGAGATCCTACGTGATCGAGTTACCCAAGTTCCGATCCTACAGTCCCCTGATTGGTCTCAACCCTTTGAGATCATGTGCGATGCATCTGATTTCGCTGTAGGTGCGGTACTTGGGTAGAAAATTGACTCGAAACCCATGGTCATTTACTACTCTAGCAAGACACTTGACGAGGCTCAGCGTAACTACACAGTTACTGAGAAACAGGTGCTAGCTGTAGTATTTGCCTTGGAAAAGTTCAGATCACATCTTCTGGGTTCCTGTGTTATCATTTACTTTGATCACATGGCTGTGAGTCATCTCCTTGCGAAGAAAGACATGAAACCTCGACTAATCTGTTGGATCTTCCTGTTGTAAGAATTTGACCTCAAGTTTCACGATAAGGAGAGAAAATAGAATGTGGTAGCTGATCATGTGTCCCGCCTTCCTTCTGACATTATCGACCATTCCGAACTCATTACGGAACATTTTCCTGATGAGCACCTCCTGACTATTAGTACAGGACTTCCATGGTTTGCTGATCTAGTAAACTACCTGGCATCACATCAGATCCCATCCGATTGGTCTAAGCCCAAGAAAGAGAAATTGATTTCCAATGCCAAGTACTACTTTTGGGAAGACCTGTATCTCTTCTGCATCGGTGCTAATCAAATCATATGACGATGTGTCCCAGAAGTGGAAATTCAGGGCATTTTGTCCTTCTACCATGACCAGGCATGCAGTGGACACTTCTCTGGTCATAAAACTGTTGCGAAAGTCCTCCAATGCAGCTTCTATTGGCCCACGATTTTCGACGATGCATACAATCACTGTAAGGCATGCACTCATTGCTAGACCTTAGGCTACATGAGCCAACGTGATATGATGCCCTTACAGTTGATTCTCGTATGCGAAATCTTCGATGTATGGGGGATTGATTTTATGGGACCCTTTCATACTTCAGATGGCTTCAAATACATTTTGCTCGCTGTTGACTACGTGTCCAAATGGATCGAAGCCATTCCGACCAGAACCAATGATCATAAGGTGGTCATCAAATTTATTCATCAGAACATCTTTTCTCGGTTCAGGATTCCACGTGCTTTAATCTTTAATGGAGGGACCCATTTCACTAATGCTTAGTTCAGATCACTGATGACCAAATACAGGGTGTCACACCAAATCTCTACTCCTTATCACCCCCAAACCAACGGTCTAGCTGAGCTATTAGATCGGGAGATCGAGAAAATCCTCCAGGTTCATGTTTGACCAGAAAGGAAAGACTGGTCATCCCAACTTCCGAAAGCTTTGTGGGCTTATAGGATAGGCCTTAAAACCCAATTAGGTATGTCTCCCTTTTGATTGGTGTACGGGAAGGCATGTCACCTCCCCATCAAATTGAAGCACAAAGCCTATTGGGAAATACGGAACTGCAATTTCTATCTTTCTAAGGTAGGAAACAATAGAAAGCTTCAACTGAGCAAGATCGATGAATTACATGATGATGCGTATGAGAACTCGTGAATTTACAAAGAGTGGGTTAAAGCCTTTCACGACAAGCACATATCTAGAAAGATCATTTTTCCTGGCTAGAAAGTCCTACTCTTTGATGCCAAACTCAAACTGTTCCCAGGAAAACTCAAATCAAAATGGATCGGACCTTACCTTGTTCAACGAATCTTTGAAAATGGAGCCATCAAAATCAGTCAACTAAGCCACAATTTGAAACGTTTTGTTGTGAACAGTCAGAGACTCAAACCGTTCATTGAACTTGCTGATACAAATTTGGCAGAGACATCTTTTACCCTCCATTCTCCATGAACTCATTACACCTGGTAGATGACGTTAAACTCAGCTCTTAACGGGAGACAGCCCATAATTTTGGAAAAACTTGAAACCTTTCTTGACACATTCCTATCATGAACTCATATTTCACTTTAGGGTTCATCCATTAGAACTGTCGACCCCACCTCTAGTACCCATACCTGAGCTTGAAATCATCCGCAACAATCATCCTGACCCATTCAGCCACCCAAAACCTATTCTATTGAATGATCTAAGCTGAACTCGAACCCACCTAATTTATAATGACATTGCAAATCGTAGGCATGGGGGGGTATGAAAGTGAAAAACATCGTGAAAATCACTTCACAAGAAAGGGTTTCATCAAAAAAATCACATATTCCAAAAATACCAAAAAAAATAAAAAAATTCTTAAAAAAGAACAAAAAAAATTGAGTGGAGAGGAAATTTTGATGGCATATCAAATATTGTGGAGAAGAAGGGGAGGAGTTAAAACTGTCAAAAAGGAGCACAAGTTGAAAAGAAATGAAAAGAGATAGTCATTAGTAAGAAATTAAGGAATTGACTTAGTTTTAGACCATATCAAAAGAAAAAAATGAAAGGCAAACAGTGCTAATGGAACGAAGAAGAGATTGGTAGGAACGTTGATTTCAGGCCTTTCGGGCTATGATCATAGGCTTAAAAATTCAAGTACTCGCTATGATCTGGATAATCCTCAAGAGGTTGGGAAAATGCGATGCTTAAGTATTAGGTCTAACACTTAAGGAGTATTCAGCCTCGTTAATTGACTTCTGGTTTGCAGGACACTGTAACCTAAGCACCCCCATCCACACACAGTCCGGTTCAGTACGTCTAAGTATCAAAATCATGCAAATGCATTTAAATTATTCTGAAAAAGTCACCTAGATTAGGAGCGGCTGATCAACACAAGTTGATTTGGACAAGTTTCCAGTGCAGAGAAGTGGGAAATTCCCCTCAAAGATGTGAAATAACATTAACATATCGTCTCCTCGGTGATTGTCTCCTAGGATTTTGACATATCCTACCGATGGCATGTAAGCACCCTGTGCTGGTTCAGATGCCATGGGCGACATTATCCCAAAATGTCGATTGCCAGGGTTTGGATTTAGCTATAGAATGCCATGGGGGAGATTATCTCAAAATCTCAAAAGCCAGGGTTCTGGGGGTTGCCATGGGCGATGCTATCTCGAAGCAACAATTGCCAAGAAACCGTGAGGATTGATGATAGGGACTAGGAATCCGATACTGTGTGAAGCTAATTCAAAGCTAGAAATAAAAGGAAAAGAGAGAGAAAACTCTCCAAAAATAAAGAAAATTCCTCTGTCTCTCTCTGACAAAAAAATGCATTGTAAACTGAACCAAGGCTAGAACATGTTATAGGCATGGGTGCTTTAACCGTGGAGTTCAACGAACCTTAGGATAGTTCCTGTGGGCCTTAGAAACCTTCGTGGTAGACTAAAGCTAGAGCTGGTCAGGTCCGGATCTTGGTTGGTACTTGAGTACCTCTAGGCTTACTATCGGCATTTTAACCTAATCTACAAAAGGAAGCATGCATCAAAGTTTTGAGTATCAAAAGATTTTATGGTCTAGAATCAAAGTTAATACCTTGACATTTTGCTAAGGGACTAGCAAAAGCTAGGCATGGGGTTATGGTGGGAACACCATCATGAGCCCTAACTAGTTCATTTTAACCCAATGAAGTCAATAAGTGCTCCTACATAACCAACTGAAGGTCATAATTCATTACATAACCATTCTGAGAGAAACATAAGAAATGAGGGTTAAAATTATAATTTTACCAGCTTATCATGAATGCAGTAAAACCATGGGTTTTCTCAAGGGCTAAATAAAAGTCAAGTGGTCTTAATACGATAACAAGTGGGTTGAATTAGACAGAAAAGGGTTTGTGTGTGTCTGATAATTAAATGACTTTTTGAAATCCTAAAAATAGAACAACTTAATTAACTAAGGTTCTGGTCAGGATAAAATTCACTTAAACCCTATAAAAATCATAGAAAAATATTCTCTAGGGTTTAGTATCTTCAATTTGGCCAACAGAACCCATCTTGACCTAAAATAGAGTCTCAGACATATATTTACCCTACACTAGATTTTTGCATAAATTACCTAGTCAAATGTAGTCAAAACCAAATTTCAACTTCACCATTGGATTCCTTAGGTCCAAATTAGGTTTTTATTAAAATTTGGACCCAAGATGAGCTTGCCTTGGCCTAGTTTCCAAAAAGGTCCTGTCTAATTACATTTATACCCCCAACTTTCAAAAACCCTTACGAACAACCCCCTAACTTCCTCACCATCTTCACAATTAGGTCCCTCCATAATTATCACGGAAGAAACCTACTCCGGTGACCTTTCACGGGTGATTTCTTCTTGATTGCTTGGAGAATCTCTTCCAGAATTGGAAGGGAGATCCTCTAAGAAATTCTCTCCAGTATGGACCCATCCATGTGCTTTAATTCCCTCCCAATCTCTCATGCAAACACATGAGAGATTTGGGTCTCTTGAAAGCTCCCAAATCCGGCGACCTTCCAAGATTGGGAAGCTTGCTTCCCAAGCCCTAACCGCCCCTCAGATCCTTATTTAAAGAATCCCATATCCTCCTGAACTCCTCATGCTCAAATTCAGCCGTGAATCCTCTCAAAATTCCTCTCTCTCTCACGGTCGAAGGCTCCTCGACATCTGGTGATCCCCTCTGCCCTTTCTTGTCATCCGTCAGCCATACCTATGACGGATTCATCCTCCCTGCTCTCGTCTGACCCAAACTGACCCCTACTCTTTGCTCACCACCGCACGTCGATGAGCCTAGACTCGGGTACGCGCCTGACTCGATAACCCGGATACCCGTGGCTCTATGAGAGTGGATCCTAAGAGAGAAAAAGAGAGGAGAGTCACGTAGGTAGGGGGAGAGTTTTGCTATCGTAACCTTCGTCTGACACTTAGCCGAGTTTTGAAGAGGAAAGCCAAAGAAGAAGAGGAGGAGGCCTAAAGTTGAAGAAGAAGAGAAAGTAGCTAAGGGCCAAAGAAGAAGAAAGCTAAAGGCAAAGGAAGAAGAAGAAGAAGGCATGGAGAGGTCGTAGCTGAGAAAGCTAAGAAAGAAGAAGAGGCAGGTCTGAAGAAAGTGCTGAAAAGGAAAGGAAGAATCAGAGAAAGTAGAGAAAGAGAAGAAGAAGAAAGGAGAAGGCAGAGAAAGCAAAGATAGAGAAGAAAATAAGAAGAAGAAGCAGCATAAATTAGACAATAGAACCTAGCTCGTATTTCATACAGATACATTGAGTTCTTTAGTAATATTGTAGGAGTACTTGGTGATCTAAATCACCATTTTACTCCCATCCGTTTGCACATTGCTACTGGTATTATTGCAATCTCTTTTAAATTTTTATTGTGATCTTGATTTCTAAATCCCATATAGCTCCCTGTGTTCAACCTCGGAACTTATTCGAGTAATAAAATTGTATTTGTTTGAATGCTATTTCGGTTATACTACAACGTGACACTTTTTAAACACCGACTTAGCGTGATAAACAATGGCCATGGCAACGGGTTGAGGTTGATCCTCAACTTGTGGACCGACCATGTCCTCAATCCTACCCTTCGAAAAATCATGTTTTCTCCTTGCTTCCCTATCTAAAGCAACCAATTTGGGATGAAGTGATCGCCTTCTATGCATACACTAGAGAAGAAACAGGAGAGATGCGAAGGGAAACAGGTGCGAGAAGTGTATGCACAATCAAGCAAACAAATCTAAACCCTATAGTGTACACCTAGGTGACTTACGCCTTAGAAGTAGATTCCAACCACATGGTGAATTCGATGTTGTCCTTACTCCTGAAGGTGGCAGAGTTGGGAAGGCAAAGTAGGGGGAGCGTGTCCCGAAGGTTGCTAATTATGCTAAACCCCATCTTGCTTAAGTCGTTTGACAATCGGACCTCCCAACTCAGCACCTTTTGTAGCAAGTAGACATTACTAATTCACTATGCATTCATGAAAATACCCTGAAATGAAATCATTGATTCCTAGGGTCAACGTCTACTCAATTTTTAGGGATAGGTCAGTGCCTATGATCAAGGATTATGTGAAGGGCTTTAGGGTGGTTAATGCCCTTAAAATTTTAGTTTAAGTCATGTGCACAATTGGGTGCAAGGACTTAATGCCAAAATAAGTGTTCTTTAACAAGAAAGATTAAGATGTGTGATTTTTAAAATTTGAATCTTTCTTTAATGGATTTTAAAATTTCACTTGTTTATGCATTCAAACAAGGCACAAATGTATAGTCACATGGCTGGTGAAGATTGACTTTCTTTAAGGCCATTTGTGTGACTATAAAGTTAGAAACTCCCTAGTGTGGACGATCCTAGGGTACGCAGCTTCTACTCAATGAATATTTTTTTAAGATTTTGTCAATAAAGGTCTAATCAAAACAAGTAATGACCCTACCATGATGGAAATCAAATGAGATTTTCAACAAAATTAATTTCAAAATTTTTTGAGGATCATAGACCACACAAATTCTTAATTTTTCAAGAGATGGTCAATCTGTCCAGAACTTCTAGATCAGTGTGCAAGTTTAATATCGTGATCAGAACAAGCACTAATACATTTCAAATGCAAAAGTAGTCTTCAGTTGAAGTGAAGAGAATTTCAATATATTTCCAGAAAAATAAATTTCTCACAAATCTGAGCTACGTGGAGTTCGCATCAGTAAGAACAACCTACAAATCTCTAGAAATTAGGACAACCTTGCGCACTTCCAGTAGCGAATTTCTCACGGACAAACCACAAGGAGTTTGGCTTTGAAATTTTAGGTGGTGTTCGCCTACTGAAAGGAGCACCTTTGAGATGTTTCATAAAGTTTTTAGAGGTGTTAAGGGTCCTTTAATCGTGTCCTCAACCCAAATCTAGAAAATGATATTGCGAATTTAATAGGTTGAAGGCTTAATGGTGGTGTTTTCTTCGACAGACAAAAGAGAGCACTTTTTGACAGCACCACCATTTTTTTTCTTGGTCCAAGGATGATGAATTACCTTTTGCATCGTGGGAAGACAAGATTGAACCTTCGGGTTGATGGAGGTCTTCTCTTACGCTTCCTTTGACCCACTTGACTCATACTCCTCTTGTTGCCAACGCATGAGATTCCCGCAACCACAAGATGAGAGAGAATTGTAAGTTAGATAACATGAACACAATTAATTCCCAAGAAAGTGAAGGTGAACCAAAGATCCATTGCCTCCTAGGCAATAGTGCCAAAAACTGACCATTGCAAAATGCGTTTGTGTAAATCGCTCGTAGCACGTTTTATAATGTCAATTTTAATGGAAGAATCAGATGTGAGTTCGAGTGTCGAACATAGAGAGGCAAAGTATTGAATTTTCTAATCACCTTCGTGTCACAAAAATACATTGATTTATTCTCTTGCAAAATGAATAGAGAAAGAGAGAGAGAGGGAGATAAGGTTAGAAATCCATTCTCAAGAGATGATAAGAACAAGATATCAAAGATATATTCTAGTAATTATCCAAATGTTTTCATCAACAAAAATATAAATGAATACTTGAAGGAAAGAAATAAACTACAACTATCAAAGAAATTAAAACTAAGAACAAGGAAGAAGACGCCGTTGAGGAAGCCACGGCGATGGAGGAGCTTTCATCGGTTGCTCGACGGCTTCAAGACCTTGCTTGGAGCTATATGGAGGTGGTGGATACTCTTGGGTAGATGATGGGTGCAAATGAGGGGGGTAGGTCCCATTTTATAGTGGTGAAAAGGGCTAAAATTCATCCTCGGGTCAATAGTGACATTCAAAGCATCGCTGATGACCCACCGCATGTGTAGCCAAAGCCGCCACTCCTACTCCTGCTGGCCCATGTGCCTTGTGCCATGTCTCGCATGCCATGCCACACGCATGTACTAGGGCTGTGCTGCGCGCATGCAAGCTCTCCGCACGCTGCAGCCTTGAGTGTTGCTGCTCAGCTTCAATTGAGCAATTTGGGGGGGTGGCAAGGCTGGAACCCACACCCCTCCTTTGGGTGTGCTAGAGTCGATTGATGAGTCTCGCCCACCAAATTATCGGGAGGAGGATCCAAGAGTGTGTGGTGGAGATGACTTCTCAGCCATTGGATCAAGATCCAATGGCTGGGAATGGATGATGAGGATGAAAAGCCAGTGGTGGGGTTGCTGTCCGGTGTTGGCCGACCTAGATGGTGCCATGTGGTGCCATCTGGGTCGTCCATCTTCTTTCTGTTGTAGAGGATGTCACGGTGCTCGGATCGAGATGATTTCCATGTTTTCGGACTGCGCTCGTTGCTCCGGATCCATCCATATGATCGAATTTTTCATTTGAAGCTCGTAAAGATGTCGCATTGCCCCTGGCCATTGATCTTCCTCGAACTTGTTGTGGGAGCTACGAAAGTCAGATCGAGGTGATTTTTGAGTCTGTTGGACCCGTTCCTCAATCCGGATCCATCTGTATGATCCGATTGCTCATTTGAGACCTATTTCAATATGGACTTGTACACAAGGTCATTAAACATTGATTCTAAGCAATCTCAACAAAAAGTAATGCAGAATGCATGCAATGCCCTAAACCCACTATAATATGATGTTAGTGCACATGTGCCCTCAAAATTGACTCTAATTGATAATATTAACACCAGTAATTGTAGAGTCATCACCCCATGCCTAGTTTTTGCTAGTCCTTAGCAAATGCATGTAAAAACCTAGCACTCCAAGTACGCTAGCCAACCAAGTCGGTCTTCCCTTAGAAACTTGTAAAGTTATAGACTACAGACTTAACGTACCCAAGTAGAAGCCTAGTTATTGACTAGGTCAGCTAAGGAGAAGTTGCAAGCACAGGTTTCTTTGATATCTAGCTCTACCCTATGTTCTATTGGTCCCAAAATTTAAAGCATCTGTGCATGTGTATTGGTCTTATTTTTTTAAGGTTGGTATGATTGCCAACCTAAAAGGATTTTTTTTTTGTAATATATATATATTTTTTGTTTGACTCCTATAAGTGTAACCTTGGATAAACTATTAACATAGTCTATGTCGGATTCATTGTCCCCATTACCGAACCTCGAAGGGTGCTTGGCTTTCGATGCTTTGAGATAGCACCACCCATGGTGACCCAAAGAACTCCTGGCAATTGACACTTAGAGATAGTATTGCCCATGGATTTCTTAAGTAAATTCAAGCTTGTGGCAATTGGCACTTCGAGATAGGGCTGCCCATGGTACTAGAACCGTACAATGCACTTACATGCCCACAATAGGATGGATATCCTAAGAGACAAGTGTTGACAAGGTGATATGTTATCATCGTGTCATCAAGGTGAGTATATACTCCACCTCTCATGTGAGAGGAAGTCGTCTAATCAAGTTATGTTTTCAAGCTTCTCCTAAGTCAGAACCGAGAGAAGTGAATTTTCTTCCAGAAATGAATTAAGGTGATCATTATTTACACAAGACCAAGTGTGTGTGAAATGTGGATGCTTAGGTTACAAGGACCCATAAACCAAAAGGTAGAAAAAGACACCGAGTACTACCCAGCCCTTAACTCAATCCTTAGCTTTCCTTTGTCAACTTCTTGAGGAATGGTCCGCAACTTAACTCCTACATAAGCTTTGAAGTCCACAAAGGACCCTAAGGGTCTAAATCTAGTAGCTCAACTTAGCTTCTAAACTCAGACACCTAGAGTCAACTTAATCTAACCTAGAGTCCTGGTCTTATGCCTAAGAATGCAGGGCCCATTCAGCTAAGCTCAATTCAATCATGGGCCTAAATGTTTTTTTTAATAAATACAAATGTATGCAATGCAGAATGTTTTAACTAAATGCATGAATGCACTATGTGTATATGCTATGTATATCCCCTAAGTACACCCCTCCATGCCTAAAATTTGCAATGTCCTCATTGCATAGAAGGGTATTACCTGGGTCAGAGTTGGGTTGCCGTTATTTTGTTGGTAGTCAAGTAGCCAAACAAACCTGTAAGTCAAGTTCAAGGATCATAGAAATAGGCCCTAAAAATGAACATAATAGTATGGACCTTGAAAATATGTAACCTAGGATGTTGACGAGTTGATGATGGATACCAATGGCAAATGCTGGGCCAACGAGGATGCTAATGAAATCTTCCCAGGTCACTGGAGGAGGCTCTAAATGATAGTCAACAATAACGACCTCCAAAGGGGTAGCGGGAGGATGATAAGGATCCTCCAAAAGGAATGGGGAGGGGATAGTGTAAAGATATACCCCCAACGTGATGGATTGACCATAGAAAACATCAATCCATACCCGGTAACCCATTACAAGAGATATTGGTTCACTATGCCCCCCGGTCAAAACAGAAGTGAGTAGATTTCTAATCCAAGGATTGTCTAGGGTGTCTAAGTTTTGAGGTTGTGGGATGGTCATAAAATCTAAGGTGGGTGCAGCCGACTCAGTGTCCATGCCTAACAACCTTTTTAGTTCTTCAATTGCTTTCCTAGCATCTCTGGTAATAACACAAGTATCTACTTGCTCTTTAGTAGTGATCAGTTCAAGGTACGGAGTCAAATCTTCTCCTTCAGACAGGAAAATCAGAGGGTGACTCCCAATCAAATGAAGGCAGGTCCGAAGCAATAGATTTAGGGATTGCCCTATTAATCTCATCCCTGGGTTGTTGTTCTTTACTCAAATCCACATCCGAGTCTATATGTTAATTCACATAAATCTCAAAAGTTCCTTCCATGTTTTCCATTATTTCGTCATGAGGAGGGATATCATCAACGGGTATGCTAAGGAAACCTAATTTGATCAAAGTTGTGACATCCTCAGGTCCTAATTGTTCGAAGATGACATATGTACCCTCAATGTCACCCCAAATCCTAAGTGCAGGTTCCTCACATAATTCCTACTCCTCCTTAACAAGTACTTTGTCATCTACCCGAGGTGTAAATTGTTCCACCATGTTATCAGATACCTTAGGGCACTCTATCTGGGGTAATGAGTTTATACTTGCATCCTCAGACTCCTCAGATAGGTGAAATGCAGGGTCAGAATCCCTAAGGGTGGGCTTAAGTTCCATTAGTTGATCATCATTAGAAGGGAGGGTAGAATTAACCACTTGACTTCGACCCACTTCATCAAATGTCACGAAAATATTATCATTTGGGTCGAGGTCTTCCAATGGTACCATCTTTCCCTTCTTTTGACTCTAATATAATTCAGGTGGATACTCAACTTGATCATCATGTTCTTCGAGTTGCCACCTTTCTTTATCCAATGCATAGCTACTTTCATTCATATCCTCCTCCCACTTAAGGCATGGACCTCTCAAGGAACTACCATCTAGAGGGGAAGGTTCAAAATCAATCCTCAAAACTAGCTATTCTCCCTTACATAATCCCCAAAATTCCCCTCCAACTTAGGCCGTGGCTCTCCCATGGGAGATGCATTAGTGGAGAGGTATAAAAGTGATCCTTAATGTGGTAACTTAGTTGGCTATTGTCCCACTTTTCTTGTTGGCCTGCCCTCGAAGATTCTCTTAATAATTCGATCATTTCAATTTGCATTTTCTGTATTTCTAGTTTCAAGGTGAAGTCATTACTATTTTCTAGAGGGAAGTCAGCCTCAGGGGTATAATACCAAGGAGTTTCTGCTAACCATTAACATCATTTAGGGAGGGTGGTTGGGTATTTATGTGGTATATGGGATATCAGACAAGGTATTTCCTGCTCCTAGATTTTGCTCAATGTGAAGGGGTTGAATAAAGCTAATACTCTTCTAGTAGGAGTAAAAGGGATCCCATTGACTGTCATTATGTCCATCAAAGGATGGACCATCTTGGCCTATGGGAGCAAAGATTGTAGAGTGGGGTTAAGGGTGTGGGTAAGAGGTGAAAGAGAGGTGGTCAAAGTGGTCCATTCTTACCACACCAAAGTCAAATTTTTCCCAAACAAACACAATTCAAAAGACTTTTTTAGGTCTTTACAGATTTAGGCACCCAACTTTAGTTTAAATTGTAGGTGGCAAAACAAGTTGCCCAATCAATTACGGTTATATTTGTCTACCTACGAAATGCTTAAAAAGATGTTGTTGGAGCTTAGGTGCTCCTCCCTAATGCTCAAATGGTAAAGCAACTCCAATGATGGAAGATCGAGGGATGCGAGTAGGCCTAAGCCTTCCTTTGAAGTGATGCCACCCAATGGGATTTTTGCAATGCTTCTTAACTACCCTAAAAAATCCTTGACTGGGTATCCCTCTCGTTGGATTACAAAACCTTTTATCTAGAGTTCTGAACACTTTAGAATTCAACGATAGGAGGGCTCTCGTTCTAGTGGTTCCAAGACTTATGAAGTGTCTAAATGAGTGCCTTGGTGCAAAAATCAAATAAGTGTGCATACACTGTAAAAATCTTTGTGTTTGAATTTTTTAACCACACTTCAAGTTTTCACTTCAACTCCTTGTGTTTTAAGGGCTCCTCCTTTGATTAAAGTCCCTTTTCAAGAAAACTATGTGACCACTTGTTAGAACTTTTCAATTCAATTAGATGGTCTTGCAATTAAATCCAGATGCAAATGTGTTATCAAGATATGGATGCAAAGTAAGAGGATACGTACCTTGCTTCCATCAACAAACAATGCATGCAATGCAAAAATAAAGTCTAGATACTTCTCATACAATCCTAAATGGTCATCCCTAGGGACAGGCAGCTTCTAGCAGGTAGCTCACATTTTTCTTTTATTCTTTTTTTTACCTACTTATGCACAATTAGGGAAAAGGATAAACTAAACACAAAGTAAAACAAAAACCTAAAGCTAAAGAAATGGGAATAACCTCCCAAAAAATTACTCGCGCAGGGGCCTAAAATAATGGTGGAGAACAAAGCCATTGAATATACCGCAAAACAAGGGTCTTAAATCAAATGAATGTGTAAGAAAAGTAAAATCAAGTCTAAATTCTAAATCCTACACTACTCTGATTAGCAAAGATGATAATCACTCTGGGTGTCCTCCTTCGGTGGTGGAAAAAAGGTCCAGCATAATGCGTTGAGCTCCTACGTTCAGAATTGGGGTTCACTGTGTCCTCTAAACGGTGGAAACAAGGTCCACCTCGGTGTCACTATGGCTGGTGCAACAACTCATCTCCAGATACACATACCTCGCACCAAACAGATAATCGAAGTGAAATATGCCTCAAATAAAAATAATGTGTGAACAAATAAATGAATGAATACAAGTTTAACAGGCCTATTGCCTCCCCGGCAACGACGCCATCTGACGAGGCGATTTTCATTTTGGAAGAATTTTCGCACATAAAATGACACGTCAAAATAGTTAAAGGAGGTGAAAAATTGACTATCAAAACAAATCAAATAACCACTCTCAGGAGAGCAGGTTGTGTCCAATAGACACTAGCCCATCTAAACTCTTAAAAGTTCAAGAACTATTGTTCACAAATCGTTTCCCCAAAAATTATGTCGAAAACTACATTAGATATGAGTTTGAATGAAAGCACAAGCTGAAATCGCATTTATGCCAAATAGGAGGGGTTCAATGCAATATTCACAATAATAAACTTTCAATAAAAAGTGGCAATGACACAAAATCTAAATATTAATTGGATACAAAATAGAGCATTTTGTGCTCGGGCATGCACGCGCAAGGAGGAGCCGACGCTGGCCGCGAGAAGCTCACCGGAGATCAAGTCGAGCGAGGTCTTCGCGGTGGTGGTGGCGATGAGATGAATGGCGGCCGGTGGTGGCGGTGCCGACCAAGAGGTGGCTGGTGGTGGTAGTGTGATGCTACTACTAAGGAGCGGCTCCATGTGTGGAAGAAGGCAGGTGAGGGCTCGCTGGTGCTGGGAGGCCTTGCGTGGTGAGGGACGGTGGTGCTGCAGCCGATGGCTACACGTGGGCGTCGCAGCAAGGGGCAGTCCTGCAGTGCTGCACATGCGGTGGGGCACGAATGGCGAGGGGCAAGCGACAGTGAGGCGTGATGCTGGAGGTGAAGTGCAGTGTCGAGAATGTGTGTGGCTAAGCGAAGGTGGCCGACGAGGTGAAAGATGGTGATTCAGGTAGAGGTGGTCGTGAGGTGGTGGTGAAGGGGATGGGTTTCTCAGCAGGTAATAGGGGAAGAAGATTAGGAAGAAGGAGGCAATGAAGAAAGGAAGAGGCTTAGGACAAGCTCTCTCTAGAGCCTTAGACATGGTGAGAGGAAGAAAGGAAGAGATAAAGAAAAATGGGAGGGGTAGGGGTCCTTTTATAGTGGATGAAAGAATCAAATTCATATACAGGACATTTAGTGATGGTCATAAACGTTGCTGAAGATAGCCCACACACCCACGCTACTGCTGTGCTGGCGCGCGCTCTGCTCCTCTGCTGCCGCACCGCTGGATGTGCTCCACACACCCTTGTCGTGCACGCCCGCGCACGCTGCTGCTGTTGCGACAGCCTTGTGTGCATGCCTCTACATGCGCACACTACTGTCGCTGCCTTGCATGCATGCCTTCATTTACGCTCACTCACCTATGCTGCTATGCGTGTGCGGTGGCGCATGCGTACGCATGGGTGGCCTGGGTTGCGCCACGTTGAGCGACCTAGGCTGTCCATCTTCTTTATGTTATAGGGGCTGCTACAGAGGTCGGATTGAGTCGATTTTCATGCCATTGGGCTGCGATCGTTGACCCAAATCCATCCGCGCGATCAGATTTGTTGTTTGAAGCTCTGAATTTCATCACCTAGTCCCTTGGCCGTTGATCTTCCTTGGAATGCATATGGTGCTACGGGACTTCAATCAAGGCGATTTTAGAGGCGTTGGACTCCGATCGTCATCCTGATCAAATCTGTACGGTCGGATCATCAATTAGATGCTCTGAAATAAATCTCCTTCTATCCTAACCACAAAAAGGATGCAATTAACCTAAAATATACACAACTACTCTAAATGCAGAATGATGCATGCTATGAATTATTTATAATATGGAATGCAAATCTAAGCCTAGGAACATGCATAAATAGGCATTTTAACCAAAATGGATGTGTCCACATCACTAGTCGAGGTGGAGTCAATCGTTATGGGTTCCCACGAAGGTGAAGATGATGGTTGATGTTCGTGAGAAATAGGGAAATGATGGAGAAGAAGATATTCCTATGGCTCGAGCAGCCATGTTGGCACACTCAAATTGCTTTAGTTAAAACACGTCGTTGTAGCACAATAACAACTTCTAGTTTAAAATTTATACTGAACTATTAATAATTTGGTGAGTCCGAGTCGTTTCATTGGGAGTCTTCTAAATAATTCGAAATTAGGTTGATAAGCTTGGTTATGTAATTTAAAGACAAAAATGAAAGCTTCTATTATCCTAACTAAACACTACAAGATAACAAAGATACTTAATGAACTTAGTGAATAATGATAATGAAGAGTTGATAATTTAAAAGCATATAAAAATATTTTTTTACATCGTTTTTAAAATAACATTAATTTTAACTACTAACAACAAGAACTACATTTTACATGATATGAAACTCAAACTTAGATTTCTATGTGACAAAACATTATTAAACATAGATATGATTTTGTATCAACCTAGAAAACACACATTCAAGATTTAAACGTAAAGAAATTTAACTCATAAATTTCCTTGGAAACTAAAAAAGTAACTTATGCAATTGATACCTTAAAACAATGTGGCAGTAGATTATGCGACCCAACAACAACACATAACAACAATGTATAAAAGTCTAAACTAATGCAACTTTGAACATCACAACATGGCTAGCAAACATGTAGAACATTCATGAAGATTAACCATTATCTCTTAATATTAATTAAAAATAGCTAAGCATAAAACGTAGTAAAGAGAGAGGGGTGATTGCACCGCAAAAATACACCTGCAATTGTGCCGTCTTATGCTATTTCCTAGAATTACTAGTGCATATTAGGTTTCCATAACCGCAATTGTAAAAATACATGCATGCATGCATTTAATTGAGAGGGGAGGAGAGTGAATAAATTGGCCGTGAAATTACATTTTTACTCAAGTGCTGCTTTGCAAAATTCACCAACTTTTTATTTTAATTTTATTTGACTTTGAAATGCTTCCCACGGCTGCAAGGATTGACTTCTCCTTCGCACCTTGCCCTGCAGCCACATGCTCAGCCTCTCCCTACCAAGCCATGCACAAAGCATGCATAGCTAGGGCATGGCTGTGCATGCCTTCTTCCTCTATAAAGCAAGCACGGATTCTTCTTGCAAGAGGAGCCTGGTCCTCCACACAAAAAAAATCCAACAGCAGCTTCTTCCAGGCCACCGTCCCCTCCCCTCTCCCTCCATATGCAGGACCTCCTCCTCAGAGGAGCCACTCTGCGGGCAGGAGGCATCACTGTGGTGCACACCAACCACCGTGAGACCACCACCGCCTAGCTCATCAAAGAGTTGGTGGTCGTGGTGGCCTTCTTCCTAGTTTCACTTTCCGCGCCATTTCCGCCCTTACACCAAAGCTTCAAGCTTTGAAGCTCAACCGGCCACCGCACGCCCCTGCAGCAGCCGGCCGAGCTCCACAGCAGTAGCAGCAAGGCGGCAGCAGCGCACCCAGGCCACTACGCACACCTACAGGTGCCCTTGCCTCCCTCTCCGCGCACCCTGTCGCGCTTTCTCTTCCGCCCACAACCAACCGGCGCATTCCTCTTCCACGTGCGCGCCAGCAGCAAGCCGCCCGCACTCACAGCACCGTCTGCTCCCGGTTGTGCAGCTCGCCCGGCCACTGTAGCCACTATTCACACATTTCTACGGAACACTGTGGCTACAGTGGGGTGACTAGCAAGTTTCTCACTTATCCAGTCACCCGGCGAGCATCAACCACTGTTCGCCCAAGCGTGCATCTCGCCCCGCGTCCTGCTCTAGTGCTCGCCCGTGCGCCTGCGTCGCCTGCACCAGCCCTCTCCCTTTCGCCCGCTTACGCCTCTCAGTGTAGCACTACGCGCTGCAGTCCTCTCACCGCACCCACTTCCCTCCAGCATACGCTTCTCTATGTGCATACGGACCTGCGTGCGAGCTTGAAGCCTCAGACGATGCCCTGAGCGCGCGGACGACTTAAACTCGCCTCCTTCACACAGCAGGCACTCTCTCTCCCGCTCTCTCTCTCTCTCTCACTGCACACTCTCCCTCTCTCTCTGCAAACTCACATACGCACACACTCACACTCTCGCACACACACACTCTCACTTATATATTGCTATATACATATATATATATATACGTATACATATATATATTGATATATATACATATATTTATATACATATATATATATATATCTATATATATAGTTGTATTTATATAACTAAGTGTTAGTAGACATACATATATATATACATATATGTATACATATATCTATATACTTATATATATATATATATATACATATCTATTTACATATATACATATCCTTATATACGTATATCTAAATATATATTATTACCTATATAACTAAGTATAAGTATAGATACATGTATATATATATTTATGTATACATATATACACACCTACTTATACATATATATGTATATATATACAAATATACATACATATATACATATATATCTATATAACTATATATACATATATATATATTTATGTATACACATATCTATCTACATATATCAATATACATATATTACTATATATATATATATATACATCTATATACATTTATATAGTTATATATACATACATATACATATATATATATATATCTATACATATATCTATCTATACATATATATATACACTTATAAATATATACATATATACATATATATACACATATAACTATATATACACCTAGATATTTATAACCATATATACCTATAGATATATTTACATATATACATATATATATATTTTTTCTTTTCACATTACTTACCATATATTGTATCGCAGGAATATCTGCACCAGTTGCTGATATTCCCCGATACACGCGTACATAAAGTGTGGTCACACACATCTTCCACCATCCATCCTACACTCCACGTGGCACCTCGTCCTGTTGGTTGCGTCTTTCAAGACGACGTCTGACTCGACACCGTACTACACTCCATCTTCGCCTCCACCCCCACCCCTTTATACGTATATAATATATACCTATATATATATATACTACATTTACTTTGTTTCTGTTTCACCTTCCTGCTATTAAAAAGATAGAAAAAAATATAAAAGAGAAAAGATAATCTTTGACTTGCAGGTACTCCGTCTTGCGAATAATAAGACCCATTTTGGAACCCTGATTTGGCTCAAAGCCAAGAACCTAATTTTGAGGGTGTGCCTCGAGGACAAAGATTATCGGAAAAAAATCTAAATAGAAAAACACCAAAAACACAATAAACGAACGGAAGAGATTCGTTGTAGGAAAGGTGTAGAAACTTGACTTGTAACCCCACTTCCCTGAGTTCGACCCTGGGCCTAAAAGTGACCAAGATAAAATCAAATAGGCCAGGTAAAAAAATATTTTGTAAAGAGATGGTTAGGCTTGATTTAGGTTAACCACTATACACATTTCAACGATAAAATCTCCATATTAACGCACCTATCCGGGCCCGACCACCATCTTTTTCTGGCGCCGTTGTCAAGGAAGTGCGCCTGCAAGTAAGTTTCTATTCCATTCCTTTCATTTTTCTCTTCTCTCTTCTTGGGTGTCTCTGTTTTTGGTGTGAAGGTAAACCTGTTGCAAGGAGAAGGCAGGCAGACGAAGTCAAAGACGTGGGCAGATCCAAGGCGAGAACGAGAGCGTGAAGATGCCAACACTACATTGGAGCTTCGCACACGTTGCTAAACAAGTAGGTCTTCTTTTCTTAGCAACCTAGGTTAACTTGTCACCTTAATAAAAAAAAAAAACTAAAAACTGAGAAACTAGAAAAACTTCTTAGGATCTCTTGGGGCAAGTGGATTAAAATTCACTTGTTTGATTGATTGCCTTTACTCCCACTGCCCCGGGATTTCCTGCCTTACTTCGCATAGCGAAAATCCAAGAATCTTGATTCTTGAATTTTTCGCCATGTGAAGTATTCTTTGAGGCAAACAAAAAAAGATTGATTGCACTCCTCTTTTGCCTCACTTATCTGCAAATTTGGGATCACATTTTTGGTGGGGAGACTTGGAATTCAGTTGATTCCAACCCTACCATGACTTTTCAACTTGCCTAAGATTCGATCCCGAATACTTCAACCCCAACAATTTGATTTTCTTTATTTGTTGATTGAGCCTCGTGTGTGGAAATCATTTTGGTGATTGGGAGCACTTGAATTGAAGTGCTTTGGCTCCCTTTCACACTAATCTAAAACTGATTCGTGCATCCACACATAGAAATCTCCATCTAAGGAAGCCCATTGCATTTTAGCATGCATTAACCAATTGACATTGATGAAGGGTTTGTTGGGTTTAGAAGAAAACTTATATTCTTGCAAAACCCAGAGATTGGTTGAATTGATATTTCAGTGAAATCCTAAAATCCATACTACTTTAAGGCTGAATTCTAAAAACCATTCACCAATTAAAACTTCAATTCAGGGAGATTTCCCCGTTGCATGCTCGGTTTACACACTTGTAAAATCAATCACTTGGGCATTACCCGTAAACAACGCCCTTCACATTCCAAAAGCACTTGATCCTAAGCCTCTAACTAAAATTGGCAGTAACTTGACCCTTATTAAGGATTGGAGATCTAACTACCTACATGTAGCATCTACGTGCTGGTGAGGGTTCCCATGTGCTATCAGGTGTCTAAGACTGAGGCAAACGGCCTTTCAATCTGGCTCAGTGGTTCCGCGGTGCTTGCATTCAGTTCCGTAGTCCGTGATAGCAGGTAACTTAGATCTTTAGGTCTAAGGGCACACTGTAGAGGTTAGGAAATTGATTATATTGATTTGTCATCAAGTGTACCTTTGCAGCGTCATTTCTCTCATCTCTTTTCCCTTCTTATCTCCCTAATTCTTCCTGCAGTAGTGCATGTTTGGGAGGAGGTCACAAAACCCTGAACTATGTGAATTGTCTGATAAATTTAGAAAAGGAGTAGAATCATCCTCCTCCACAAACATGGCTGCACGCCCACCCCCAAATCCCAAGGGAGGAAACCGCCCTCAGAACCCACCAGGTGGTGGAGCCTTAGATCCCATAACTCGCCTCCAAGCCCAAATGGAAATGTATAACGAACAAATTGAAGGCATTCGGGAAACATTGGAGGAAAAGCAGAACCCTCCCGAATGGGAGGAGCCTAGGTCTCTTAGTTCCTATTAGAATCCTGCTGCTACAGAGACCATAGGACAAATTCGGGTCCCCATGGGCGGGGACAACTTTGAACTGAAACCTAACATAATTGGCCTAATAAATTTTCACTTCCATGGTCTTGCAAGTGAAGATCCTTTTCTCCACTTAGAAGACCTAACCCGATTGGCTGAAACTGTTAAACCTCGAAATATCGGGTTACCTATAGTCCTCATGAAAATGTTCCCGTTTTCATTGCGGGATAAAGCATCGCAGTGGTTACGCACCCTTGAGAGAACCATCCACTCTTGGGAAGAGATGCGAACAACGTTTCTCAAGAAGTTCTTCCCAATCAAGTGAACCAATGCGCTTCGCCGTGCTATCACTTCATTTATGCAACAAAACGGCGAACAATTTCATGAGACATGGGAGAGGTATAATGACCTCCTCAGGAAGTGTCCGCACCACGGTCTGCCTAAGTGGCATATAGCCCCGATTTTCTACTATGGGCTAAATGAGACTTTGAAGCAGATTGCAGATGCTTCCTGCGGAGGGAATTTTATGAATAAAGACGAGAATGGAGCATTCGAATTGTTTGAAAATATGAGTGAAAACTCGATGAACAATGCTTTCATTGTCACCTTTCATCGTACCAGCTTGCCCCGAAATGTCCATGAAGTTGACACGGGACCCTCCCATTCATCCATTGATCTTAGCCTTATCACACAAAAATTGGATAAAGTCTCCGTCGTGCATAAGAAGCTGGACGAACTTCTGGCCAACCCCGCTCATTCTATGGCAAATACCCCTACCTCACCACTTCGTCACAATCCCAATTCTTCCAACACCAGGCTTATCCCGAGAAACCCCGTAAGACCTTCCTTACCAAGTGTCGCACCGAGTGACTCGGTAAGTCATGTGGATCTGGCTTCTGCAAGCCAGTATTTTGACACAAAGGACAAAGCCTCCGTATGCTCAGATGCATATTTACATGCAGACACGTCTTCTGGCATAGAAGACGCTTGCGCCCTGGGGAACAACCCGTTCTCTACCACGTATAACCTAGGGTGGAGAAATCATCCAAATTTCGCATGGTCCAACAACCCGCAGCACCAAAACCCCGTGGGTGGACCAATGCGACCGTCCGCACCCGTCATCCCAGGGCCCAGTCTAATCCTATGGCGAATCCGCCATCAGGCCCTTGCATACCGCAAGCAGAACACGCATCAAGTCCTCTTGATAAATTGATGCGAATGATGACGAAAATGTCAAAGTGCCATGAAGAGAACATGACCTCTCTTCAGCACCAATTGCCACAGCAAAATGCTGAGATCAGTCAACTACGCACGGCGACTCGATCTCAGGGCACTCTTCCCGCCCAACCTGTACCAAACCCACGAAATTTCATACCCCATGGTCCTTAACCACAGGTACGACCTTCTCAGGGGTAGGTTAATCAGATTCTGTAAGCTCCGAGCATTCCACTAGGATTTCAGGCTAATCCCGCTACAGCACCGCACTCTTATGTCCCTATTGCGAACCCTCCTTCGTCGTATGATCCCACTGGACCCGTATCGTCCAATGCTATCACTACGAGGAGCGGCAAGCAGACTGTTGATCCCCCTAGACCTGATGTTGGCCCATCTTCTTCATCGCCCTCTCATTTGGGATGCGTATTGCATTCGCGAGAGGATGATACACACAAATTGGTGCCAGAATCAGTTCCATTCCCTGAGGATCTACTGAGGGAGACAAAAGGCAAGAAGAAAAATATGCAGGCCTTTGATAACCTGCGTAATTTATTCAGGGATGTAGAAATCAAGGTACCCTTGCTCGGGGCTATCGACCACATACCTACTATCTCCCGATTTTTCAAAGACTACACAACACCCAGGCGACAGTCAAAGAAAACCAAGAATCCGGTGGTTCTCTCGCCTCATGCGAGTTTTCCTATACTGTCAAGCCTACCACCGTAGCAGAAAGATCTGGGTACACCACTAATTTCCTATAGCATCCAAGGCTGCAATTTTAACCGTGCCCTACTTGATCTAGGATCTTCCATAAATCTCATACCGACCATCATGCTCGAAAAATTCTCCTTGGGAAATCTGAAACCCACCCCTGTCACATTACAGCTGGCAGATCGTTCTATCAAAATCCCGAAGGGTGTGGTGGAAGACGAGGTGGTTAGGGTCAACAGTCTCTATTTTCCTATTGACTTTCTTGTTTTAGATATGGAAGTTCCTAGCTCACTTTCTGATTGTCCGATCAGCCTTGGTTGACCTTTCTTGGCCACAGCCCGTGCCCATATCGACTGTGAGTTGGGCTGTATTGAGACTGCCGTTGGATCTGAAAAGCTCAAGCTTAACATCTTCAAGGCAGCCAAGAACTTTGATTGCGATTGTATCGAGGATGACACGTCTGACGAGGACATGGTCGTCAGCGCGTGTATCAGACTAATTGGGACCTATTCTGACTGCTGCAGATTACCTGTAAACATTGACGATTGCCTGACCAACACATATTGTGATGTTCCCCCATCCCTCCCTTATCCCGTACCTTCTCCTGGCCAGACTTCTGACGAGGTTTTCTCCACCTCCCATACCTCGTGGCCTGAGTCATATCTGAGCTACTCATCGCCAGTCCACAATCTCGAAGACCGGTTTACCCTTTCTTTCCCGCCAAATCAGGCAGATTTGCAAATCCACACTGGGACCTTGAGCCCATATACTTCTCACTGGGGCTATTCCTTTTTGGATCCATCTATCCAAGATGCCCCTCTTCTTGGCCAATCTGAGGGCCAACTTCTTCCTCCTGACTTATTTTCTGATTCGCCTGGACGCTCTCGTCCCAAGAAATGCCAGATCTTTCACCATCCACTCTCGAGCTGAAAGAGCTGCCTACTACACTCAAGTATGTTTTCCTGGGACCAAATGAAATGCTTCCTGTAATCATCCGTTCAAAATTGACTAAGGAGCAATACTGCAAACTAACTGAGGTCCTTATAGAACACAAGGCAGCCATTGGATGGTCTTTATTAGACTTATCTGGCATTAGCCCCTCCTACTGCACTCACCATATATATACGAAGGAGGAGGCTCGACCTTCCCACTGATGCAGCGATGCCTCAACCCTAACATTGGAGAGGTTGTTTAGAAAGAAATCATTAAGTGGCTAGATGCGGGTATAATCTACCCGATCAGTGATAGCCCCTGGGTGAGTTCGATTCACGTTGTGCCCAAAAAGGCAGGACTCACCATCCGTGTTAATGACAGGGGCGAATACATCCCTACACGCACTCCAACATCTTGGAGAGTGTGTGTAGATTATAGGAAACTCAATGCTGCAACCAAGAAAGATCACTTTCCGCTACCTTTCATTGACCAAATCCTGGAGCGGTTAGTGTGAAATAAATTTTTCTATTTCCTGGATGGATTCTCAGGATATAATCAAGTGGCAATTGACCCCCGAGACCAAGAGAAAACCACTTTTACCTGCCCCTTTGGCACCTTTGCATTTAGAAGAATACCATTCGGACTTTGTAACGCGCCAGCAACTTTCCAGAGATGTATGCTGGCAATATTCCATGACATGGTGGGTGACTTTCTCGAGGTCTTCATGGATGACATTTCAGTCTTTGGACCATCTTTCGACGAATGTCTTGCCAGCCTGACTCGTATCCTTAGGAGATGTATTGATGTAAACCCCTTGCTTTCCTGGGAAAAAAGTCATTTTTTGGTGCACAAGGGAATTGTTCTTGGACATATCATCTCCGATAGGGGTATCGAGGTTGACAGAGCTAAGCTCGATGTCATTGCTGATTTACCTGTGCCTGGCTTTGTCAAACAAATCCATACCTTCTTGTGACACGTCGATTTCTATAGGAGATTCATCGAAGACTTCTCCAAAATTTCTCAACCCTTAACTCATCTCCTATCAACCGACGTACCCTTCGATATGGGCCCCGACTGCATACGAGCATTCATGCAGCTACGTAATGCTGTCACCAAGGCCCCTATTCTCCAGCCGTCTGATTGGTCCCTCGACTTTTAACTCATGTGTGACGCTTCCGACCTTGCAGTCGGAGCCATCCTGGGATAAAGACGCAATAGACACCCCTTCGTGGTGTACTACCCCAGTAAGACGTTGGATGAGGCCCAGCATAATTATACTACCACTGAAAAAGAACTACTGGCGGTCGTCTTTGGGCTAGAGAAATTTCGCTCTTATCTTCTGGGCTCTCACGTTATTGTTTTCACTAATCATGCGGCCATTTGCCATCTCATGCACAAGAAGGATGCCAAGCCTAGACTAACTTGTTGGATCCTTCTACTCCAGGAATTTGACATTGAGATTCGCGATAAGGCTGGAGCCCAGAATGTTGTGGTTGATCACCTTTCTAGACTGGACCTTGACCATATTGGACTTACTCTGCCAATCAATGAAATTTTTCCTGATGAGCACCTATTAGCAATAAATGTGGCAAGTGGACCGTGGTCTGCCGACATTGCCAATTACCTTGCTTCTGGATCCCTTCCACGTGGCTGGCCTAAAAACCAGCACGAGCGTCTCATGGCAGAAGCAAAGTATTATTTCTAGGATAATCCACTTCTTTTTCGGATAGGTGCTGATCAAATCATCCGTCGCTATATTCCTGACAGCGAGTTCCCCAGTGTGCTATCCTTCTGCCACGATCAGGCCTGCGGAGGCCATTTCTCTGGGAGGAAAACTTCAGCCAAGGTGTTGCAGTGCGATTTCTTTTGGCCCTCCCTTCACCAGGATGCACACAATTATGCCAAGCATTGCACTAGGTGCCAGTTGTTAGGGTCAATGTCACATCGTGACATGATGCCCTTACAACCCATCCTAGCTGCAGAAATCTTCAACATTTGGGGAATTGATTTCATGGGTCCCTTTCCTCCTTCCAACGGCTTTGAATTCATTCTCATGGCTGTTGACTATGTTTTGAAATGGATCGAGGCTATTCCCACGCGCTATGCTGACCATGTTATATCCACCTGATTTGTCAAAGACCACATCTTTTCATGCTTTGGGATCCCTCGAGCCATTATCTCGGATGGAGGAAGCCACTTTACCCATGCTTCTTTTCAGGCACTTTTGAGGAAATACGGAGTTCACCATCGTATCGCATCCCCGTATCATCCTCAGACGAACGGCTAGGCAGAGGTGTCGAACCGGCAAATCAAGCAAATTCTCCATAAAATGGTTCGGCCTGACCGTAAGGATTAGTCCGACAAGCTAATTGACTCACTTTGGGCGTATCAAACCGCCTTCAAGGCTCCCCTTGGTATGTCTCCGTATAGAATCATTTACGGGAAGCCTTGTCATTTACCCGTGGAGTTGGAGCACCACGCTTATTGGGCGGTTCGCCAATGTAACCTCGACCCAGACCTATGTGGTCGAGAAAGGAAACTCCAACTCCAGGAGCTGGAAGAGCTCCATCGTGAAGCCTATGATTCTGCTTTAACTTTCAAACAACGCTCTAGGCTTTTCACGACAATCGTATTCTCCGGAAAGAATTTGAGCCATCTTAGCAAGTTTGGGTCTATAATGCCTGACACAAATTCTTTCCTGGGAAATTGAAGTCCAAATGGACTGGTCCTTTCCTGGTCTCAAGACCATTCCCCAACGGGGCCATCGAGATCAAAGATCCCAAATCTGGGCATAAATTTACGGTCAACGGGCAATGTTTGAAACCCTATCTGACTCATGAACCTGCCCCCGTTGGACAAACCGTTGCCCTGCTGGAGGGTAACTAATTCTTTGCCTCATTCTGAGTCTAGTTGGGGATGTTAAATTCAGCGCTCGTTGGGAGGCACCCCAACAACACTCACCATCCACCATCACTTTTCACTTCACTGTCACGATCACTTCACTTTTCACTTCACCACCCACCCTACCACCCTGCTGTATACCCTGCACCTCAGCTCTCGTTACCCAATCTTTCGTCCTTCCTCTCCCCTACCTTGCATGCATATGAGGACATAGCATAGTTTGGCATGGGGGGGTGGATAGGCATCCTTAGGATATGGGTATTTTAGGGTATCATGCAATTTCTATATATATATATATATAATGAAAAATGAAAATGGTGTTTAGTAATGATCTCAAGGCTGAAACAAAAATAAAATAAGTGTTTATAGATATTCAACCATTGTTTTGAAGACTTTGCAGGCCACAGAAGCTTGATTTGCTCAGGCTCAGCTTAATTCACTTGAGCATTGACAAGATAGATTGGAATCTCTCCTAACTAAGGATGTATTCTTGTACCTAAGACACCAGTATAGGATCCGTTGGTTTGCTTCTACTTGAGAGCCTAAGTAATCTTGGTTCACACTACACATATCAAGAAAGACCAGGTGAACATAAGATCCAACCCTAGTGTTCATTAGGGAAGGTGGAGTCCTTACCTGTGCGTGTAGGAAGACTTTTTATCCCAAGCTTTAGTCTTGAGTTTAGGAGCGACTCTGTCTACCAAGAAAGAACTCTCCCACCAAAAAGAAAAGTGTGCTCCTCCAAATAATGTTGTAAGAGATATACTGACACATGTTTCAAAAAAAAAAAAAGTAATTATATCTCGCAAATGTCTATAATGTCTTTACCCTAAAAAAGTTCTTCAGGGCAAGTCGCAAATACCCTATTTTCCTGTGAGCCACAAATGTTAGAAAATGGGAGTTGAGTTTTCTGTCATCTTCTTAAGGGTCAATCCGAAAACACGAGCTGAAATTGGGACCAACCTGTACTTAAAAATTCGTGAAACCCTGGGCTTGATTCTTAATGTTCATCTGGTCAGTCTTAAACCTTCACTATGCACAAGCCATAATCTCTTGAGCTCTCGAGTACAGCAAAAACCTCCTGGGTCCTGGAAATCATACTTAAGGTTTAAATATCAAGAGTCCTGGTTAGTCGAGAGATGATCTTTGTCATGTGAGACTTAAAGTACTGGTAGTCATCTTTACAATTGGTTCTCACAATATCCAACAATAAACACACCTATGTTGCCTCAGAAGAAAATCTTCAGCTAAAGATCATTTCAAAATACAACACAAAAAATGTTCTGCTAGGGACTAGCAAAAGATAGGTATGGGGGTATGATTGCACCCCAAAAATACACCTGCAATTGCGCCGTCTTGTGCTATTTCCTAGCATTACCAGTGCATATTAGGTTTCCATAATCGCATTTGTAAAAATACATGCATGCATGCATTTAATTGAAAGGGGAGGAGAGTGAATAAATTGGCCGTGAAATTACATTTTTCCTCAAGTGCTGCTTTGCAAAATTCACCATCTTTTTATTTTAATTTTATTTGACTTTGAAATGCTTCCCGCGGCTGCAAGGATTGACTTCTTCTTCTTCGCACCTTGCCTTGCAGCCGCATGCCCAACCTCTCCCTGCCAAGCCATGCACAAGGAATGCATAGCCAGGGCATGGCTGTGCATGCCTTCTTCCTCTATAAAGAAAGCACGGATTCTTCTTGCAAAAGGAGCCTAGTCCTCCACACAAAAAAAATCCAACAACAGCTTCTCCTTCCAGGCCACCGTCCCCTCCCCTCTCCCTCCATACGCAGGACCTCCCCCTCAGAGGAGCCACTCTGTGGGCAGGAGTCATCACTGTGGTGCACACCCACCACTGTGAGAGCACCACCTCCCAGCTCAACAAAGAGCAGGTGGGCGTGGTGGCCTTCTTCCCTGTTTCACTTTCCACGCCATTTCCGCCATTACACCAAAGCTTCAAGCTTTGAAGCTCAACCGGCCACCGCACGCCCCTGCAACAGCCAGCTGAGCTCCACAGCAGCAGCAGTAAGGCGAAAGCAGTGCACGTAGGCCACCACGCATGCCTGCAGGCACCCTTGCCTCCCTCTCCGCGCGCCCTGTCACGCTCTCTCTTCCACCTGCAACCAACCAGCGCATTCTTCTTCCACGCGCGTGCCTGCCCGCGCATGCCAATCGCAAGCCACTAGCACTCACAGCACCATCCACTCCCGGTAGCGTGGCTCGCCCAGCCACTATAGCCACTATTCACATGTTTCTGCAGAACACTGTGGCTACAGTGGGGTGACTGGTAAGTTTCTCACTTATCCAGTCACCCGGCGTGCCGCAACTACTGTTTGCCCGCGCGCGCATCTCGCCCCGAGTCCTGCTCCAGCGCCTACCCGTGCGCCAGCGTCGCCCGCACCCGCCCGCTCCTTCGCTCGCTCCCTTTCGCTCGTGTATGCCTCTCAGCGCAGCGCTATGCCCTGCGGTCCTCTCTCTGCGCCCACTTCCCTCCAGTACGCACTTCTCTGCATGCATACGCACCTGCGCGCAAGCTTGAAGCCTCAAACGATGCCCTGAGCACACGGACGACTTAAACTCGCCTCCTTCACACAGCAGGCGCTCTCTCTCCCGCTCTCTCTCTCTCTCTCCCAGCACACTCTCCCTCTCTCTCTGCAAACACACAAACACACACACTCACACTCTCGCACACACACACTCTCACTTATATAGTGTTATATATATTTATATACGTATACATATATATATTGATATATATGCATATATTTATATACATATATATATACTTATATCTATATATATAGTAGTATTTATATAACTAAGTGTTAGTAGACATACATATATATATACATTTATCTATATACCTATATATATATATATACATATATATTTACATATATACATATACTTACATACATACATATATATCTATATATATATACATATATCTATATATATATTATTACCTATATAACTAAGTATAAGTATAGATACTTATATATATATATATATACATATATACACACCTACTTATACATATATATATATATATACAAATATACATATATATCTATATAACTATATATACATATATATATATATACACAGACATATCTATCTACATATTTCTATATACATATATTACTATATATATATATATATATATATATATATCTATATAGTTATATATACATACATATACATATATATATATGTATCTATACATATATCTATCTATACATATATATACACATATAACTATATATATACCTAGATATTTATAACCATATATACCTATAGATATATTTACATATATAGATATATATATATTTTTCGCATTACTTACCATATGTTGTATCGCGGGAATATCTACACCAGTTGCTGATATTCCCCGATACACGTGTACAAAAAGTGTGGTCACACACATCTTCCACCATCCATCCTACACTCCACGTGGCACCTCGTCCTGTTGGTTGCGTCTCTCTAGACGATGACTGACTTGACACCATGCTACACTCCATCTTCGCCTCCACCCCCACCCCTTTATACATATATAATATATACCTATATATATACTATATTTACTTTATTTCTATTTTGCTTTCCTGCTAGTAAAAAGATAAAAAAAATATATAAACGAGAAAAGATAATCTTTGACTTATAGGTACTCCGTCTTGCGAATAGCAAGACCCATTTTGGAACCCTGATTTGGCTCAAAGCCAAGAAACTAATTTTGAGGGTGTGCCTCAAGGACAAAGATTATCAGAAAAAAATCTAAATAGAAAAACACCAAAAACACAATAAACGAATGGAAGAGATTCATTGTAGGAAAGGCGTAGAAACTTGACTTGTAACCCCACTTCCCTAAGTTCGACCCTGAGCCTAAAAGTGACCAAGATAAAATCAAATAGGCCAGGTAAAAAAATATTTTGTAAAGAGATGGTTAGGCTCGATTTAGGTTAACCACTATACACATTTCAACGATAAAATCTCCATATTAACACACCTATATGGGCCCGACCACCAAGGGGATGCTCATGTAGATGTCGAGGTCAAGGAAGAGCCTTTCAAAGGAGCCAAAGGGGATGGCAATCGCTGATGGTTGTTGCTGATGTCGAGGGGATGCTTGATCATGGCTGTTGATGGCAGCATAATGGCATGGAGAGGAGTAGTACTACTATAGGCGGTGAAGGAAGAACAAAAAGAAGAAAAACAAGGGAAGGATAGGGGAGTGGGTGGCTGCGATGGCTGATGATGGCGGTCGTGATGGTGGAGGGTGTCGATGGCAAGGAAAACAAGGTTGGAATGGATGCTGTGGTTGATGGTGGTGTGATGTGGGGAAGGATGGTGATGGAGGTTGGTGGAGCGGTGCTTCATGGAGGTTAGGACAGAGGGTGTCGACGAGGCTAAAAAGGAGGAGGGGCAAAGGAGGTTTGTAACGGAGCTGTGCGGCTTGGCGTGGGCATCGGCTATTGGTTGTGGAAAACTACGCGATCGAAGTTGGCTTCGAAAAACCTGTCATTGTAGTTCGATTTGCAGAGAAATCCGTCAATAAATAAATTTATATTGAAATTCTAAGAATTCCGAGTCGAACACAGGGAGGCTACGTAGATCTAAAATCCGTAATTTATATTTTTTTTGTGTTTTTGTTTGAAAATGAAATAATTACACTGGAATTGATATAAACAATAAGGAAGAGAAAGAGAGAGAGAGAGAAAGAAAGAGTGAACAATCACTTACTATGATCAAAATGTTTTTATAACTACAAAGTGGGAAATGATTACAGCTAGAAAGTAGAAAATTCTATTCCAGAAAGCTATTAAAAAGAAGGGAGAGAGAAGTTATCCTCCTCGACAAATGCTTGGAGGATGAGTTGGATGGAGCGATGCCTAGAAGACGGAGGATGGAGCAGGAAGAAGGAGGACGAAGCAGGAAGAAGCGGAAATGAGGTAGCATGTCGTCGTCGTTGTGGGATCCACTTTCGGAATAGGGGCGAGAAAATTGTATTTAGCACTAAAACAGCATCCGGATGTGGGAAAAGCTTCTCTTCAGCTTGGGAGAGGTAGAGAAGTGAAGGAAGGGATGAAGAAGTGGAGGTCGGGTCTCCTTTTATAGTTGTAGGAATCGAGGGAAGATTTGCCATTTCAAGGTTAAAACATTAATATTAAGTCTTTAGTGATGGATTTATCCGTCACTAAAGGTCTGTTCGTGGCCGACATTCATGCGCCACACGTGTCGCTCGATCTGTCGCACTCAAAACACCCACACACGTCTTTCAAATCTTGGCCGTCCGATCACAAGATCGGACGGCTTAGATTTCCCCTCGCGTGCCTTCGTCTGCACCTTCACTGTGGGCCCATGTGCGATCAGGCGTGCATGCTATGCTTCAGACGTGCTATTGCCAGATCTGCACCACTCCCAGCCAATCACATGGTCACGATTACTCACCCGTGCACTACAGATGCAGAGTCGAACATGCATCGTGTGCTCACACAGCGTTCTCGACCACTGTGTTGCGGTGCTTACTTTGTCGCAATTTTGATTTCAAGTGCGCGTGCTCACAACCATTGGATCAAGATCCAATGGCCCAGATCATGCATTGGAAGTCCTTTGGAGATGCAGCGATGGTCCTGAGGGCCAATTGTGTGGCTGGGATGGCACCACATGGTGCCATCTTGGCCATCCATCTTCTAGGTGTTGTAGATGGTGCCACGGATGTCGGATTGAGCCCATTTTTGAGTCGTAGGCTGTGATCATCAGTCCAAACAGATCCATGCAGTCGAATTTATCATCTAAAGTGCGAATTGGCACCATCTTGGGCCTTGATCCTTAGGATTCCTCGATCTCTATCTAGTGCTACGGATGTCCGATTAGGGCGATCTTGGAGTCATTGAACTCCAATCGTCGCCTTGATCAGATCAGTACGGTTGGATCTTCGATCTGAGGCCCCAATTAAAAATTGCCCTTCCCTTGACCATAAAAGGAGACAATGACCATACAATTTATGCAACTTAACCTAAATGCATTATTATGCATGTTATGCAATATTTACAATGTATGATGCTAATATGATAGTAAGAACATGATTAATAGACATTTTTGGCTATTTTGATGTATGTACATCACACCCCCATGCCTATCTTTTGCTAGTCCCTAGCAAAAACTACATGTTGTTTATAAAAGAATTAGGTTGGATTACTCGGGCACAAATCATTTTCAACATTAAGAAATTTTTACATAGGACTTGAACTTTCAAAGACACAACAGTACCCGGGTATTTGTCAAATTGCAGACCGCCTCATGCCCTCTCCTTATTCAAAGAAAGATATCTTTTTTCTCTCTTTTTCTTCTTTTCTAATTTTTTTTTGATTTTTGAGTTTAGGGTCACAGAGTGGCTTTCTACAATCACTCAACCCACCCAAGACTTGATGAGAACCCTAAGTTCTAAGCATCTTTTTTGTGAAAGTGATAAACTCGTTGATCAACAATCAAAACAGACTTCAGGTTTCTACGCCCCTAGGTGACCTTAAAAAGAATTCTGCCTAAAGGTGTATCTATACGACTGGTAACTTTCTCCCTACTTTTCTTTTTATGGGGACAACACAGGGGTGAATCCAGTGTATATCTCCCTGGCTCACTCTACTTCTCTGCTTCTTCCTAAATGTTTTAGGAATTTGACATGCATTTCTTGAGCTGGGTTCTGGACAACCTACCAATGGGTTGTTACCCACAATAAGTTTTCAGCCATACTCGTGCAATGAAATGTGGCTTATCTCTTTTATTTTCTTTTTCTCCTTTTCTTTTCTTTTTCTTTTTTTTTTAAGTAGGTGGCTTCCCTGGTCTAAGATTTACCTAAAGAAGCTGGAAAAGAATGGTCCAGTAGCTGGGCTTTGGACAACCTACCTATGTGTTGTTATCCACAATAACTTGCCAGCCATACCACCCTAGATGGTTCATTAGCTACCCGATTTCCACTAAAACTGCCAAACAATGAGTTAGTGACGAATAGTGTGTAGATGCTTTAGACTTAAAGTTCCCTCAAATCAGAGGGCGAGTTGATAATTCATCTACTTATCACCCAAATTTATTTAATAAAATTAAAATAGAATTCAAGCTGGCGAGGACTCGATACACAAATTCACATTTTAGTTGATACTCGGTCTGATCAAGCCTAAGGAACTGAAGGGTCTTAGTGTTCAGATCCTACTGTAATATTTCCTAAGATTGAAAAGTCTTAATGCCTAAGTATTCCTTCCAAATTTATTTATTTTTTTAAATATATCAAACAAAAACATAAAGAATCTATGGAGCTGACAAAAAAATTCAGTGATGAATATCCACCCCCTCATGCCTATCTAATGCAATGTCCTCATTATATTAAAAAGACATGAAACAAAGTGGAGTAGAAAGCACCTGGATTGAGTGAATAATA
Source organism: Thalassia testudinum (assembly GCA_037157565.1). NCBI lineage: Eukaryota > Viridiplantae > Streptophyta > Magnoliopsida > Alismatales > Hydrocharitaceae > Thalassia > Thalassia testudinum. The sequence goes on along the minus strand of JAZHRO010000056.1, from coordinate 83,174,380 downwards.
GGTTCGCTCCGAGATGAAAAGAACCTATATATGTGCTGAAGTTGGTACCTTTAGCTAGGTACCCTATACAAATAAAGAAGAAACAATGTATTCACAGGTGCAAGTCAGAATCAAAATAAAAAGATTCACCTCAAGACAAGCCAGCAAATATCCATAGATGTGGACTAGATTATGGTGTTGATCCATACCCCATATTCGAGTATATCTAAGGTTTTTGATGAAAATTACCTATAACCTGAGATCAGTATGCAAGTGGGGTTGAGCCTACGGTTTGTGAGGATGCACCCCGAGGCCAAAAAGTCGGATAACAGAGTGACCAAACTCAAAAGGATAATCAATGAATGTTTGCTTGGGTTGAACATCCTCTGAGAAGATTTTATAAGTGTCTCGGTAGAAAGGCAATTTTAGACAAATTGGAGCCCATAGACTTGATCTTTTGCTTCCTCTGAAATTTACTTCCCATATCATCATTTTCCACTTTCTATCCTCCACAATCAGGATTTCAAATTTCGGGACCTCCTGCATATTAATTACCGCATTTGAATTTTCCAACTCTAAAAGATGTGACTGAATCAAAATGGACTTGGGTTTAGTGATTTCAAAGTCAAAATCATTAATAACCTCTATGGGGTGTGATTGAGGATCAGGGCTATGAATTGAATCCTTCAAAACAGGATTTGAATCTACCATGTGAGCCCTAACAGGAACCAATTCCTCAATTTTAGGGCCATCAAATGATTTACCAAATTCCTCTTGCGTAGTTGTCTCACTAAAATCATGTTCTATAAACTCATGTGAGACTTCGTATAATGATTCTTCACCTTCAGAATCAATGACATCTGAATTCATATTATTGTATGTCTCAAAATTATCAATCACTTTCTGATCCATAAATACATATGTTTCTCGTACCTCGTCTCAGGGATCTCCGGTGAAGAAATCAAATCATCCCTATTTGATTGCTCTAGAATAACTTGGTTAAACCTGATCTCGTAACACGTGTCCCCCCCAATAGGTGCCTGAGCCGATCCTGACATTAGCTCTCCTGAAGGGGGTTCATCCTGGGAATCATCCCAAGATTGAACTAAAGCAAGCACAGATCTCATCCTCAATTTTGATAATTTCCCAAGTAAAAACTCACCCAGGCCCTTATCCTTAATATCCTGGAGCCAATCCAACAGATACTTGTTTAGATCATCAATCATTTAAATCAAGGGCTCCAATTCTTCAGTGCAAGGTGTTGGCTGAGCTTCTAAAGATTGCATGGTGTTCCTCAAGTTAGTCAATACCTTTTCTTGGACCTGGTTAACCTGAACCACATGGTTTGGTTCTGGGTGAGGTGGGTTTGGGTTCAGTGCAGGGGTAACGAATTGAGGATCTTGATACCCTCCATGATAATAGGTCATTTCAGGTTTCTCATAAGGTGGTGATGACCTAAAGGCAGTGTATCCAGGGTAAGGATCAGTGTATCCTTCTTGATTGTAGATCATATTATGTTGTTTAAATGAGGGCAATGATCTAACATCAGTGTAGCTTGAATAAGGATAAGAATCAAAATGTGGTGTCCAGGGTTAAACCCTAAAGACGGTGGTTCAAAACTGTATTCCCAATCAAGATTTTCCCAACTAGAAGATATATGAGAATAAGTGTAGTTGCAATAATAATCATTTTGGGAATAAAATGTATTTGGAGGATAAGAATGAGAAAGCATGTGGAATGTGGAAGGATCCATGACATAACAGGAAGAAGAAAGGTGCCCTGTAATACAAACAAACAAACTTGTCCTTAAGTTGGCTAGCCTAAAGACCTACAGACTCCCAGAACCCATCTTAAGATAAAGAATCCATTTGATCTACTTCTTTTCAGTCAATCCAACTAGTTAGAGGGAGGGTCTGGGAAGAAGGTTCTTCCTTTAGCTTGCGCCTCAGGTTCCTAGTGTACCCCCCAGCCACAATTGTTTGATTCTGCTACCCTAGCTAGATATCATATTGAACGGTAGAAACAGACTAATCGAAAATAATCTTGGTCTGGGCTCCAAAAAGTAAGTCCAATCCTTAAGGCCAACATATACTCTATTTTAATTAAGGTTAGGTTTGAAAGTGCTTTGGAATGTGATGGGCCCTTTATCTGGGTTGTGCCATTAATGATTGATTGATTTGTGTGTGCATGCACAGCCAGTGGATTTCAGGCAAGATTATTTTTGGATGTGGTGAATTTTAGGGTTCAAATCTTGCTTAAGTAGCTTTTAGGGTTTGGAATGAGGTTTAATTCAATCAAGCTCAAGGCAAACTAGGTTTTCAAGCACGGGTGAAGATCACTTTCCTTTTGAAATCAAAAATAAAGTGGAGTGCCTAGTATTAACCTAAATTGAAAACCCTAAGGGGAAGCTACTTCGTGAGTTGATTTTAGGTTAAGTGGTGTAGGCCAAACAACTCAAACAATTGGCCAAGATTGCACCACTCAGTTAGGCACACAAAATGATTAACCTAGACTGATTTCTACTCTTTTATATGTTGATTTGTGTATACCAGTTCCATAGATCAGCATTTGATTGAGTAGAAGAAAATCAATTAGGTTAAGTGTCTTGAATGTGGGTGTATGTAGTGTGTATGTTGAATTACCCTACAAGAAATATCTTCTTGTTGATTTCTTTATATGTAGGTGAAATGAATGTGAGTGGAAATCTAAGAAACCAAACTAGCCCTAGTATTTATGCAAACACCTAGGTTAATTGGAGTTTGAATTAATGTGGTGAAATGGAATCTATGGAGGGGGAAGAATGGGGAGCACTTACAGTTGTCTTCAACTGCACTTTACTCCAATCTGCAGCTTGAAGATTCCTAGTCAAGGTACTTGCAAAACAATAAACAAGAAATAAACCAAGTTAGAAAATAATAAAGTGCGCGAAATGCAAAAAGAAATTCGAAAATCATTGCCTCCTTGGAAACGACGCCAAAAATGTTGGTTGCGGAAAACTACGCGATCGAAGTTGGTTTCAAAAAACCCGTCATTGTAGTTCAATTTGCAAAGAAATTCGTCAAAAAATAAATTTATACCAAAATTCTAAGAATTCCGAGTCGAACAAAGGGAGGCTACGTTGATCTAAAATATGCGATTTATATTCTTTTGTGCTTTTGTTTGAAAATGAAATATTACACTGGAATTGATATAAACAATAAGCGAGAGAGAGAAAGAAAGAGAGAACAATCACTTAATATGATCAAAATGTTTTTACAACTACAAAGTGGGAAATGATTATAACTAGAAAGCAGAAAATTCTATTATAGAAAGCTATTAAAAAGAAGGGAGAGGGATGTTATCCTCATCAACGAATGCTTGGAGGACAAGCCAGTTGGAGCGACGCTTGGAAGATGGAGGATGGAGCGGGAAGGAGGAATACAAAGCAGGAAGAAGCAGGAATGGGGTAGCACATCATCGTCGTCGCAGGATCCACTTCTGGAATGGGGGTGAGAAAATTGGATTTAGCTCTAGAATAGCATCCTAGGTGTGGGACAAGCTTCTCTTGAGATTGGGAGAGGTAAAGAAGTGAAGGAAGGGATGAAGAAGTGGAGGTCAGGTCTACTTTTATAGTTGTAGGAATCGAGGGTAAATTTGTCATTTTAAACTTAAAACATTAATAACAGGCCTTTAGTGATGGATTTATCCGTCACTAAAGGTCTGATCGTAGCCGATGTGCGTGCGCCGCACGTGCCTTCTTGCCTTCCACACTCAAAATGGCCACCTAAGTCTTTCAAATCTTAGCCGTCCAATTGCGAGATCAGAACGCTTAGATTTCTCCTTGTGCACCATCGTCTATGCCTACACCGCGCACCCGCGTGCGATCGGGTGTGTGCACTATGTGTCAGATCGCACGTGTATGCTATTGGATGATCCCCACTGCCCGCAGCAGATTACACAGTCATGATTACTCATCCGCACACAACAGATGTGGAGTCGAATGTGCGTTGTGTGCTCGCGCAACGCGCTCGACCGTTGTGCTGTGGTGCTTACTTTGTCGCGATTTTGATTTCAGGCACGCATGCTCGCGGCCATTGGATCAAGATCCAACAGCCTAGATTGTGCATTGGAAGTCCTTTGGAGATGTAGCGGCGGTCCTGAGGGCCGATTGGGCGGTTGGGATGGCACCATGTGGCGCCATATTGGCTGTCCATCTTCTGCGTGTTGTAGATGGTGCCACGGATATCGGATTGAGCTGATTTTTGCGGTGCTAGGCTACGATCATCAATTCGAACCCATCCGTAGGGTCAGATTTATCATCTGAAGTGTGAATTGGCACCATCTTTGCTCTTGATCTTTCGGGTTCCTCGGTCTCTATCTAGTGTTACAGATGTTTGATTAGGGTGATTTTGGAGTCGGTGAACTCCAATCATCGCCTTGATCAGATCCGTATGGTTGGATCTTTGATCCAAGGCCCCGATTAAAAATCACCCTTTCCCTAACTATAAAAGGAGACAATTACTATACAATTTATACAACTTGATCTAAATGCATGATTATGCATGTTATGCAATATTTACAATGTATGATACTAATGTGACACTAAGAACATGCATTAATAGACATTTTTGGCTATTTAGATGTATGTACATTATCGACAATAAAGGAGAAGAGGAGAGGGGACTAGCACTGGCAGTTTTGAAGGTGGTGATGGGTTACAAAAGTGGAGGAGCAGTTGACGCAGAGGGGAAGGATAAGGAGAGGGATTTTAAGGAAGGAAGAGGAGAAAAAAAGAGAGGAGGGGAGATTGGCAGGTGCTGGCCGTTGGGAGGAATGTGGCCGACGTGGTGTTGGGTTGATGTTGCTGCAGCTGGTGATGATGAGGAGGAAGGTGGGTGGTAGTGTTGGAAGTGGGTGCATGGAGAGGATAGGAGGGAAGGAGAAAGAAGGGAAGGAGGAAGGAGGAGATTAAAAGGAAGAGGGAGAGATTAGTTGAGATGGATTGAGAGGTAGACGGAGATGGCACAGCCCGGTAGCATGGAGCTGTTGTTGCAGTGAGGAGAGGCTAAGAGCGAGAGGAGACGAAAGATACGAGGGATCAGGGAAGGAGGGTAGGTGCTGCCTCCTTTCTCGGTGGGAGAATGAGACGGAGAAAGAGAGAGGAAGAGAGACGATTACGAGAGAAAATGGGCGGAGAGGTTACATAGGAAGTTTTGGGATTGTGGGAGGGGTTACGTAGATGTGGGTGTGTGCATTTGCATGGGGGGGAATTGTGGGATGTTTAAGTAGGGAATTTAAAATATATGATAAATGGATAAAAGAGTTATGTGAATTAAAATTAAGTTGGTTGAGGTGTTGAATTAAAAATATAAAAATGGATTTAGAATGGGGTTAAAATGGGAATGGGTTAACTCAAATAAAAATGTGGCTAGCTTAATTAATTAAGATCGAGCCAATTTAAAGGATTCGACTAGACCTTAACTAATTACTTTAGCCAAAATCGAATTGAAATTAAAATAGGTGGGAATAAAAAAATAGGCTCCTCCTCACCACGCCATTATAATAATAGGATTCCTTTAAACCAGCATTACCTGCATACATAGAATAAATATGTAAAAATATGTAAACATACATAATTTAATGCTACTTAGATTCATTGTATGCAGAAATGTTAATTAATCTATTAGCCCTATTATTATGTTGATTACTTGTATTAAGCAATGAAACTACGTTAAAATTAACTAATTATCACATGCAAATGTAGTTTCATCACACCCCCCAACTTACATTTTACTAGTCCCTAGCAAAAGCTAAAAAATAAAATAAAGAAAAATAATGAAAATGTGAAGTTGAGACCCACCTTAACCAGTCATTACCATTAACTTAAGTTGTACAACATTAGTTTTAAATAATGGCTCAACAGCTCCTCAATGACAAATCAAGATAAAGGACTCATTATTCTTGGCTTCAAGTGTCATCAATGAATTTCTAAAGAACTTATAGTCAAGCAAAGTTTAAAAAAGAGCTGGAAATAAATGAAGTATTTGTGCATGTGAACTGAATAAGTTGACAAGCCAAAATGGAAGAAATCAAGTCTCTAGAGTCTGAATTTATTAGTCCAATTAATCTCCACAATCACCATAGATTCTTTCCTAGTACACCCTGGGTTATGATGGTAACACCATCATGAGCTATAATTAGCTTTAATTAGTCATAATCAAGTAATAAATGCTCCTACTAATCACCTGAGAGCCATAATTCCATACAAATCCAATTTGAGAAGAATACATTAAATTAGGGTTATTTTTGCAATTTTAACATTACACCATGAATGCATAGTAACCATGGGGTTTCCTAGGGGTTAGTTGATGGTCAAATAAGCATTAAATTCCAATGAGTAGGTCCACACAGACAAAAATGAGGTTTCACGTGTTTCGAGAATCACATCTAAACCCAAAACCCTAATTTCAAACTCGCTTAAATTAATAAGGTCCTGGTCAGGATAAAATTCATCTAAACTTCCTAAAATTCATAGAGAAATAGTCCAAGAGGTTTGGTATCCTTGGTTTGACCATCTGAACCTATTTTGACCTTGAACAGTCTTAGTTGGATTTTTATCCTAATTTGGGTTTCTACGCAAATTACCCAACCAACTTGATCAAAACTCAAATTTGACTTTACCAATAGATTCCTTGAGTCTAAACTAGGTTTGTACCAAAATTTGGGCACAATCAGAGTCCATCCTAACCAAGTTTTCAATTTAGCTCTTTGAACTTTGTTTCTTACATTTAGCCCCTTAACTTTTGAAATATTTATGATAAGGTCACTAACATTGTCGTCATTTTTTCAAAAAGGTCTCTATCACCATTGGTGTGAACAAAGCTTTCCTGCCAAGATTCAAGTGAGGTTTTCTCTCTCGATTCTCAACCAAATCATCCCAAAATTGACGGGAAGAATCCTTAAGAGTTCTATCGATTGGACCAGGTCTCGGACCTTGATTCTCTCTAGGAAGTTCATGCGAACAGTCACAATCTCAGTGATCCCCTTCCCTGAGTCTTTGAGCTTGCCAAGCTTCATACCTTGTTTGGAATACTCCTTGAGGCCTTTAAATAGGTTCCTCTCGTTATACCGTGCTCCTTAGCGAAGTTTAGCATCGGATTCACCCTTTGTTCCTCTTCTTCAACCTACCATACCTTCATCTCTAGTGAGCCTCTCCACCCTCTTCATCCAGCCATCCAAAGGTCAAATTGACCAGCCCAACATCCTACCCTCTTCCTCGCGACCGTCGTAGGCCAAAGTGTAGCTGCTCTACCCCTTTCCTTCCTTGCCACCGTGTCACCAGACTTCATCACCTTCTCTGGCTTTGGCCCATCATAGTCGGATGCCCTCGACCACTATCCCTCTCCTTAGGCTCCCTAACCTCTCTTTCTCTCCCTCGATCATTTCTACTCCTTCAGAACCTCATTTCAACCGCCACTATGCCTTTGACCCCATCGTCTTCCACTACTCTGGCCAAGCCTCCAGCGATGCCATCAGCCCTCCACAAACCATAAATCCTCATGCTACGACTCCTAGAAGCTCCACCATGACTCACTCTTCAAAAGCCCTAACCCAATTTCATCTATTGACCACCCACACACTCAACCGAATTCAACCTTCTCTGCTCGCCTTTTCCATCATCGACCATAAACATTTGAGCACGCCATGCCTTAAAATCACCACTAGCACACTCATCGCTTCAGGGTGTAGCTTTTGAGATGCTTTGATGTGGCTGCAAGGCCATGTTTTGAGTTTCAGGTACTTCGCTAGACAACCACCACTGCCACCATCTTCTACAGCTTCAGTTGCAGTTGTCTGGCCACATTCATTTGCAATATTACCTCTAAGTGCTGCGGCTCAATTCCAAGAGAATCCCTAGGCCTTCAATTGTAAAAGAAGGCATCATCTTCGAGCTCAATTAGAGCAATCTCAATAGTAGCCATGCACGCGAAGATGAGGGTGGCACATAATCCCACATCGTAGACATTAAAGCAGCTACAACGATGTAAGTGAAAAGGTGCCTTAAGCCTTCGGCCTAAGACACCGGGTGTTAGGTCCCCCATTCACTCATGCACACCTCACCAGTGCACATAGTACACAGACTTGGGACCCTACCCGGATCCTATTATTTGCGTTCTGACTCAATTAAACATGATTATGAGAGAGCAATAAGAGGAGAGATTTGTGAGGATGAAGGAGGAGGGTTTTGCTTTACAATTAAGAACCTCGGGGTGCATGATAAAGAAGAAAAGGCTAACACTTAGCCGTTAAGAAGGTTGGCCTTGTGTTGTAGAGGCCTTGAGATGCTTGGCGCCCTTGTGTGCCTTACTATGGTTCTGAGCTTGACACTTAAGGCATCTGATGGTTGTGGCTGATGTCTAACTTGGACTTTGAGGTGGTACAATGGCAGTATTTGAGTTGATACTTGGTATTTGATCGGATGTAGATACAATTATTGAAGATAAAATGCCTATTCATGTATGTTCCTAGGCTTAGATTTGCATTTCATGTTATAAATATTGCATAGCATGCATCATTCTACATTTAGAGTAGTTGTATATATTTTAGGTGAATTAGGTCCTCTTTATGATCATGAGAGAAGAAGACTTATTTCAGGGCCTCGGATGGATGATCTGACCGTACGAATCTGATCAAGATGATGATCGAAGTCTAATGCCTCCGAAATCGTCTAGATCGGAGTCTCGTAGCATCATATGAAATCTGAGGAAGATCAACGGCTAGGGGGCAATGTGACATCCATACATTTTTCTGATGGAAAATCTAATCGTATGGATGGACCTGGAGTGACGATCGTAGTTTGACAACGTGGGAATCATCTCGATCTGAGCACCGTGGCACCATCTGCAACAAAAAGAAGAATGGATAGCCTAGATGGCACCATGTGGCACCATCCAGGCTGCCCAACATTGGCAAGCAATGCCTGCTCCCACCTCTCCATCATCCAAGACCTTCATTCCTAGCCGTTGGATCTTGATCCAACGATTAAGAAGATCTCCCCTACCGCAAGCGTTAAGTCGTCCGCTCGATACATCGGACGTCATGGTGTGTTGGTTGGGGTGTGGTGGCGTGTCTTCACTCAACTTAGTAATTAAGTTAATTTCACTTAATTAAGAGTAGAAGAAATCACTTAGGTTAACTTGAAGTTGTGTCGATTGTGTAGTATAGGGTCGAATTAACCTAACATTTTAGAAATTTTTACTGGTTGAGTCCAGGTCGTTCACTAGGGAGGCATAATAATTTTTCTCCAAATTTACTAATTTCCTCTTTATCTTTTTAAGTTTAGGAGGTAAAACTCGTTTCACTTATCAAAACATGAATTTTGTCAAATATTTAAACTATGAAGAACATACAAAATTCCATATGCAAACATATTTACTCAAAATATTATTCTTTATTAACAAGTAAACATGCTATTTTTCAATTTTATTTCATTAAGGCAATTAGAAAATTATCCAATTAAAGCATGCCTATTACAAAAATGTACTCATGCAAGAGGAAATTTACTTTTTATCTTTCTACAGCCTTTAATCTTCTTTCTTTCTTGTTTCTTCTCTCTCTTATTTCCTTCTCTGTCAAGCTCTCTTTCTTCTATTGTTGTTCTTGCCTTCATCTCTTCTTTAGTTCTTTTCTTAAATCTTCTCCTGCCTTCTCTTCTTCCCTTGGTTTCTTTCTTTTGTTCCTTAGTCTTTCCTTAACACTTCTTAGCATCCGCACTCCTTTCTTCCTTAGCCTTTGGCATCCTTCAACACTTTGCTTATCCTTCAGCAGTTTCTCTTTTCTTAGGTTTTCAACTGAACCGGGTTTCTTTTACTTTATACACCAAAATTTATTGTATTTGCGGTGAGGTCCTTTCGAGGATACACAGCACCCTGAGAGCAGGGTGGGAGCAGACCCTACTCGGTCCTTGCCTAATCTCAGTTAGGTTTGTTTCGGTTTATTTGTTTATCGGTTCACAGTATCGAGCCACATCGGCTCAACCCAGCCTCCCAGGCCAAACACTCTTGCCCTCCCAGGGCACACACATCTGCAAGCACACGCACCTCCCCATGGGTGCACACACCCGCAGGCCAATGCCCACAACTTAGAACAATGCTCAAATCAGATCGGAATCGGAACCGGTGAGCCTTGCGCTTGACGACTGCGTAGCCATAGGAACGAAAAACTTTTATACTAAGGTGCGCGCTCGTGGATTTCCGAGGTGGGACAAAGTTTCCCCTTCCAGACCCGAATTCAATTGATCACAACTTCCTACCCAGAGCTCCAAATTCGATGATTTAAATTTGTTGGAAAGCTCTAAGGGTAATCTATTCAATTTTAAGGTCAATTTAATGTTTTAATTATGTTTAACTCTTCAATTTAAGGGATGAAATTAGGGGTTTCTACGGGTTTTATGACAAGCCTGGAGATGTTTTAACTCAGGGAAGTCCTCAGATGGACTTCTCTTATCTATCTAAAAGTCTATATAAAATATATAAGCAATTCCGCTTCAGTTTGAATGGATTTAAGGCTCTTGAAACCTACAGAACTTGCAGAGAAGCTATTCTCTTCTCTGAAAACTTCAAAGAATAATTTTCAGTTTTCAATTTGTGCAATAGACACTTTAAAGTGTTCCTAATCTACTTAGATTAATTCTAAGGGTTTTATCTAATCAATCTGGGCAGGTTTTAGGTTTTAATTTCAACAGAACCGTGCTTATGTTGGTTTGGGCTCAAGAGTAACACAAACTAACAGGAACAAAATTTTCGATAAAAACATCATCTGAGCTTACTCTAATCAATTTCAGATCATCAAATGAGATTCCAGAAACAATTTCCACATCTTAATCTTTCAATCCAAGATCAGAACACCATTATCAGATTTAAGTTTGACTGTAGAAGCTCGAAATTTGACTTTTTGTTTAATGCTTCTTCCTAAGAAATTAACACATCAGTTAGATTCTCTTCATCATTTGGAACTCACTCAGATCTTCAGATTTGAGTTTCAACCTTAATCTCTAGGGATTCAGGCTCACCGCCTGAACTAAATTAAGTACTTGTTCGATAGAGTAAATCAGTGTTTATTACAGTGTTTTAAAAGTCAAAGTTGCTTCAGTGCTTCTCACTGATGCTTCTTAGCTCTTCAAATGTTTCTTAATTCCTTTACAACAGTCTTCTCCAACTCACCGGAGTTGGGGAAGATGAAGTTGAATCTTAAGCTCCAGTGAATGAAACCTCAAACAAATTTCTTAAAAATGATCAGTAATCCATATTATAACATTCTGGAGTCACTTAACAACTTCTAGAGGCTGTAACACATCTTTGGCTCGCCAGAGCTTGCCGGAGCTCCGGTGAGTCCAGAAAAATGCAAAATGCATGTACAGTTTGACAAAATTAATTATTTTTAATCCAAAAACGATTCTGAGGTTACAAGGAACCTCTGTTTCACATTAAATTCCTTGTTTGTTCATTGAAATATCAGATTTGACAGTAAACTTGTTTCTTAAAAGATTTGATTTGTTTAAGCTCAGGACTTGATTTAACTAGTCGATTGGTAGTTAAACGAAGTCAACAGGTATTATTAATCATTAATATATATTTAATTATAGTTTGAAATGTTCCTGAGCCGCCATGGACAGCGAGCTCAGGGACTTAATTAAATTTAGGCGTTTAATTATAGATTATAGTAATAGGTAATATAAAGTCGATTAAGGTTCATTAGTGATGGAAGGTGATGAAGAACCCAATGAAGGTGGAATTAGGCCGACTTCTGTCACCATGAACAGTGAAATAGTCGGTGAAGGTGATACATGAATTAGGCATTTAGGTGATCTAATTAAACTATTTAGTGGATTAGAAATGAACATGAAAGATATAAGAAGGTGAACAGTGAGTTAAAAGACAAAATTAAAGTCTCTGGCGAGCTCAAGGAACTCGTCAGAGCTGGAAGAGATGAAGCTAAATTCTACAATTACTCTAACCTAACTAACTAAACTAACTAACTAAACTAGCCTACTCCTACTCCTACTCCTAGTCTACTGTTACCTGGATGAAGGGGTCAATAGGGTTCCGCCGAAGTTTCATAGCGGACGACGAAATCAGAGGGTTGAAGAAAGAGCTCCGACGGGCGAATTTGAGGTGGAGCGGAGGAATCCTAGGGTCGGCGCCTTTGTCAGAGGTGCGGAGGACCACGGCGAATTTCCTCGGCTACCTAAGATGAACGGAGGATGTCGGAAAATGGAATGGGGGTTTGTCGGAGGCTTTAGAAGAATAGCCTATCGAAGTCGGCTTCAGTGTTAGAAGAGGGAAGGGAGCCAACTTGCTAAAATCAGAGGTGTGGGGGGGTATTTATAGCATTTTGTGGCGAAGAGAGGGGCGGGGTCTGGCCGAAGAATAAGCTCGAGGAGCTTATCCTCCGTCGTCGTCTCCGACGACGGTGAGGTTAACTCCCACTGAAAAATAGGATTTACGGATGATCTAGACCGATGGATCAAGTGGAGGTGGTGAGTGCAAGCTGCAGGAGCTTGGGCAAAGAGGAATGATGTCGGCAGGGCGGTGATCGCACGGTATGATGACTCTCTGCCACCAGCCGTTCATTTGGCTGGAGAAGAAGAAGAAGAAGAAGACGAAGAGGGATCTAGAAGTAATAAAACCTAAGGACCTATGTGCTAAATAAGGACTCGAATATAATGAAAATTAAGGACTAAAATGTAAACCCAGGTTTTGAAGGTTTATTTTAATTTTGATCTTTTTCAACTTTTTATATATGTTAGTAAATAAGGTAAATATTATGTTTACACCTTGAATTTACATTTTTGACCTTTTCAGATTAATTTATTAGATTAAGTAAAATCACTTAAGTTATTACATATTTAGGTATACATTATACTTATGTTACTTATCTTATTAATTAAAGGAAATGATTAGTATGATTTCGAGTCCAATTATTATCTAAATTACTAATAATGTTATTTGAATGATAAAATGTCATCTTAAACTTATTTTAAGGTCCTTAACTAAGTATCCCTTATTCTATAATTAACCCTTATATATTCATAACCCTAGCTAATTAACTAGGAAGACTAGTTAATTAGGGGTAATTAGAGATCATGATGAGTGTCTCATCAGGGTGCTAGACTCCAAGGGAGGGGCATGGGTTCGAATCCCCACAGCCCCCTCAATTAGCAATTGAGCACACTTGAGGAGTAGTGCAGCAGCAAGGCATGCGCGCACACACGGGAGCGCAGCAAAGTGGTAGTGTAGCTGTACACAGAAGTAGCCAACGCACTTGCGCTCAACAAGGAGCGTGATGCGTGTAGCGCCAACGGAGTGGGTGCCACGAGGGGAGGGCGGATCTTCAGCGATGCAGGCCTTTAGTAACGCTTGCAGCTGTCACTGATAGAGAGAGTTTCACTTAATTAAAATGGCAATAAAATGATGTGCCGTTGTAATTTCTGTGGTGGAAATCTCTCAATCAAAGATTAAAATAAATATCAATTTAAACCATGTAAAGGATGTCATATCCATAGGGAGGAATAGAACCAATATATTCACGAGTAGAGGATTATCATGTTTGCAGACATCTTCGCGACTTCAATTTGATGAATATGCTACTCTAGATGGAGCATGCAATTTTATCAAAAGTTCAAGGCTATTTTTGCAATTTTTACATTAGGAATCAAGCTCCCAAAAGTATGTATATGATGCATGTGTACTGGCATATCAAGTAAGTTTGAATTGCATGCAGATCTGAATTGAATTTCAATGTTGAATGATGCACATAACACAAGTTAAATAAATTCACGAAATTATAAGTGCATCCATTTAATGTGGCCTCAATAAAATAATAATATTAAAGTGACAATGGCATGCAATGTAATTTTTAATTGAAGCAAAAACAAAGGAAACTTCCTCTTTCTTCTTTGCATTTATGAGGAGGCTTTGTGGGAGGAGCTGCGCAGCAGGAAGGGACATCTCGATGAGGGCTACATGATGGTGGTGACGCAGCGGCCGGAGGTGGTCGGACGTGGTCGGGTGGCGAAGGAGGATGCCGACTAGACGACGGCGGGTGGTACTTGCAGCTGTTGTGGCTGCTCGGTGAGGGTGCTACGCGTGCGTGCACTGTGGCTGCGGTGCAGCGTGCGGTGGGGGCGCTGCACTGTTGTGGCTATAGTGGCTGCTTTGTGTTCTTGCAGGGCTGCTGGAGAAGAAGAAGATGATGAAGAGGAGGAGATGTGCGGTCTGCAATGTGCTTCTTTGCGTGTGGTGAGGGCGCTCAGCATGTGCTGTCTGATGATACATGAGGTGCGCTGCTCGTGCTTGCAAGGCGATGGAACGCTTGCAAGGGCTTGGCTACAGGCATGCGGTGGAGGTTGTGGCAGTGCGGTAGCAGGGCTGTGGTGACTGCTGGAGTGCACTTACAAGGGTGCATGGTGGTAGGTTGGAGAAGATAAAGCGCGCGCTTGGAGGGGCTGTAGTGAAGTAGGATGGAGTGCGCTTGCAAAGGCGTGCGGTGGTAGGCTGGAGTGCGCTTGCAAGGGCGTGCTTGGATGGGCTGCGGTGTGGAGGTTGGGGTGGAGGCGCATACAGTGCATGCCTTCTTCACGGTGCACACAGGATCTTTTTCCCGTTTGGTCCTCCCTCCAAGACCCTTAGATCCTCTCTTTTATCTCCTCCCCAGTGCAAGTTAAGGGATTTTCAAATCCCTTACTAAACTTGGTCGGCGGCTATTGATGGAGTTGTTGAGGCCGGTCAGAGGTTGAGGGAGGCTTTGTTGAGGCCAACCATCTGTTGGGGGAAATTTATTTCACCCCCTAGTCTTTTGCAAAATTGATCCTCCTCTCTAACTTTTGATTATTTGTTAACTCTTAAATTAGCCTAATGGAGTGGATTAAGTTGAGGAGATGCATATGGTGCACTGTGTGCGAGACCTGCATGAAATATAAAATAATTGCATAATAAGTTATATAATGCCATAAAATAAATGTAAACTTAAGTAATGATGCATGCAAACATTTTATGACCTAATGTGGTTATTAACGAACATAAAATGTAAGAATAGAGTTAAATTAGGTGTAACAATAGTCCACTAAAATGGACTCATCAAATACCCCCATGCCTAAGATTTGCTAGTCTTTAGCAAAAATGAAAAATAATAGAAGTAATTAGAAGATTTCTTCTTTTCTTATTTTAAAACTTTAGAGATCCAGACAAATGTGAAGTGATAATAGCCTAGGTAACGAATCCAAGTGAAAATAACCAACTCACATTTGCAATTTGTTCTTATCCCCTAGTAAATATTTCTATCAGGATAGGGAACTACTTACCTCGGGGATAAAGCAGAAAATAATCTATAAATTGACCCTGGCTTTAGGCTTAGGTAGGAGATATCGAGTTGAATGGATATGTATTTGGTGGAACACACTCATCTGGTGCTACATGTACTCTAGTACTACAGACACTAGATCTCTAGACTATTAGACAAGTCAACTCAGAGAGAGGCTAAACAACTGTGCTCTCTTGATGTTCATTGGGGTTCACTCTTTTGTTTCTTTTCTTTTTGAGATCACATATCTCACCAGATTTAATAAGTGTACTCACTGTTTGGTGGCCTCACATGGCATTCACACTTCAATTAAAGTCCTAATAACTCTACACTAAGTTAGAGTCCTCAGCCAGTATTCGGGTGATCTGAAATACTGTAAGGTAGGTATGGGTCATATTTGGTGTATCGCGATAGATGTTTTTGTTGCCTCAGAAACAATGTTACAAAGATAAAATTATAAACTTGGACTCTTTTCTTTTTCTTTTCTCTCTTTCTTTTTTTTTTTAATATAATTGTTTCTTCTCTCTTTTTTTTTTTGCTTTTTCTTTTTCTTCATTTATAAATCAACATAACACGACACAGACTTTTACTTGTGAGGCATTATTAGTGATGATGATGGTTAAGAGGATATTGTGTGGCTTATTTGGTAGAAGTGCCTATTCTCGGCACTAAGAAGGAATGGATAGGACAAGCATATGTCTGACCTTTGACAGTAATACCCTCCTTCAGCCGAGGACTCTATGAAGGACGATCGTAACCATCTACCATAGTCATAGCTTTATTAATACTCAATCTCTGTGTATCTACCTT
Source organism: Thalassia testudinum (assembly GCA_037157565.1). NCBI lineage: Eukaryota > Viridiplantae > Streptophyta > Magnoliopsida > Alismatales > Hydrocharitaceae > Thalassia > Thalassia testudinum. The sequence continues at coordinate 83,158,252 of JAZHRO010000056.1, read as the reverse complement.
ATTTAGTGACTCTCAGGAATTTACATAAAGTGCGCACATAGGAACAGAGAGCAAAAACTTTGCCTAACTGTTAAGTATCATCATTTAATTGTCCAAAACTTAAGAGTCCTTGCACTAGACTTAGCGCACCAGTAATCTCTCTACCTCTCACAAATATAGGGTGGATCTCCTAGAAGATAGCATGCCTGACTCCTTATTAACTGTCGAAGGGTTTAATAGACTAAAAATCCTTATTGGTTTTCTTTAAAGATCCATTACCCAGTCTACGTGCACGTGAAGTAAAAGTACTGGATTCTAAAGTTAAGAAACAATTTAAGAAGAAAATTCTTTAATGACACCTGCATGACAAAGATGTTTTGCTAGGGGCTAACTAATTTAGCTCAAGAAAATAAGAGCTTTTTCTTTTTCTTGGTCCTAAATGTATACAAATATTTATAAATGCTATAAACATTCTTAGGTTATACCCCCCCATGCCTAAGACTGATAATGTCCTCATTGGAAAAATGCAGACATAGAAGAATATCACCTGAGGAGGAGAGTAGGAGGAGCTAAGGCTCCTCAAGCCAAAGTGCGTCCAAAACCTGTCCATCTGAAAGAGTAATATAAGGCTTAAGTTGCTGGCCATTTACCTTAAAGCTCACACCTGAAGTAGGGTTTCGAATTTCTACAGCTCCATGAGGGAAAGTATTGATAACAACGTATGGCCCATCCCAGCAGGACTTCAACTTTCCAGGAAATAATTTAAGTTTGGAATTGAAAAGCCAGACCCACTGGTTGGGCTCAAAAGTCTTTTTAATGATGTGCTTATCAAGGAAGACCTTTGTACGTTGCTTGTAAGCTTGAGAAGTTTCATAGGCTTCATTACGAAGCTCCTCAAGCTCACTTAACTCTAGCATACGTGCCTTTCCTACCTTATCCAAATTCAAGTTAACATTTTTAATAGCCCAGTAGGCTTTATGTTGGATTTCAATGGGAAGGTGGCATGCTTTTTCGTAGACAAGACGGAAAGGAGACATGCCCAAGGGAGTCTTATACGCAGTTCTGTAGGCCCAAAGAACATCATTTAGTTTTTTAGAGCAATCCTTACGGTCGGGCCTGATAGTTTTTTCTAAAATTCCCTTAACTTCCTATTAGACACTTCAACTTGTCCACTCGTTTCAGGATGGTAAGGTGTGGCTATCATGTGGTTGACTCCCAAATTTTGGAGTAGTCTTGTGAAGTGTACGTTCTTGAAGTGAGGTGTTGTCGACGATTTTGTGCGGGTTTAAAGGATGTCACGTTGTAGTATAACCGACAAAACGTCTAAACAAATATAAAGAATTTTATTACTCGAAGACCGGAGTTTCCGAGGTCGAACACGGGGAGCAATCTCAGTACTTTGTAAAACCAAAGAATACAACTGTTTAAATGCAAATATAACTCATTCAAAGAGAGAATTTTAAAAAAAGTAGAATTGGACGCCTGATTTGTGTATCAAACGTCTCAAATGTGATCTCTCTCTCTCTTCTTCTTCGTGGCTCTTCTCCTTTCTTTGCTTCTGGTGTCTTTCCTTCTTCTCCTGCCTTGCCTTTCTTCTTTCTTCTTCTTTTTCTTCTGATCTCTTTGCAGTCTTCCCTTGTCTTCTTCTTCGTTCTTCTCTGCGAAGAATTCTCCTGTCACTGCTACACAGCCTCTTCTTTCTTCTCTTCCTGTTCTGCAGCCGCCAAGTGTTCGCTACCTGGCTCAGTTCTTCCTTCCTGCATACACCATAGAGTAGCAAAAACCTACCCTCGTCCCTCTACCCAAGCATCTCTCTCTCTCAAGCAAATGCACTCACGGACGCTCTCCCAGAGCCACACGGGTAGTCGGGTCGGGTTTGCACCCGGGACCAGGCGCACCGGCAAGTGGTGATGCGCGAGGAGTGCGTAGGTCTAGGTCGGATCGGATCAGCCAGATCCGCGAGGTCAAGCCACGGACGAGGCGTGTGAGGGCAGTGAGGGACCTCACCCCTGTGCTTAGGAGGCAACCGGCTTAAAGCACAAATACAATTTATAGCGTACCTGAGTGCTGCAATCCCACAATGTGGGACTAAAGGTTCCGCCCTGATTTCACGCGCTCCCGCAGACTCTCGTATGCAATTGCCCAAGCTATTGACTCTGCTGGCGCTACTGGCTGGCCTTGGTTGCTTCGCGACACTTGCGAGAATCTGCTGCACCTGCCGCCTGGGAAGCCTGACGCCTGCTGCTGCTCCAAGCTCCCTGCTGCTTCGGTTGTTAATGGCGGCTGGGGCTTACACCTGACATCCAACAGAACGTATCTGGGGTTTTCTGGAAGGAAGGGAGGCGGCGGAGAGGACGGCTAGTAACTGCCGTCGTCGGGGAAGAAAGACCCTGAGGGAGGAAGCGGCGACGAAGATGAGGTCAGAAGTGCGCGCGTGGGGTACAGCGCGATGCGGGAGGAAGCGGCGGAGAGGACTCTGCTGCTGGTATGGCAGCAGAGCGACGAGAAGGAGGGGAGAAGGTCGCCGGAGCTTGTGGGTCGTTTGGCCGGAGATGGGAGAGGGAGGAATTTGGAAGGGATCTCCGTCAAAATCAAGCTTGCCTTCTGCGGCAGGGTCTGGGGTGTCTTTTATAGGTGCTGGCCGCACCTACCAGCGCGTGGAGACCGTGCAATCAACGCTGCCGGCTCGCCGGATATGGAAGGAAGGTGGATACCCAAATCTCTCGTGCGTTCACACAAGAGATTGGGTTCACACCAGCGATTGTAATTGGCTTTAGAAGGAAGGGAATTCCTCAGAGAATCCCCCTTCCATTTCTAGGGGAGAATCTCTGAGGAATTAGAGAGCAATCTCTCTCGAAACTTCGCTGGAGCTCGGTTCTACCCTAGCAATGGCGGCAGGACCGGTCTGCAAAGGAGGCGAAGAACCTAGGGGGCTCTCTGCAAAGGTATTCAAAAGAAAGGGACCAATTTGCGATTTGGGTGTACTAAATTGCAAAGTAGGTCAAGATGACCTCTCCTTAGGTCCAAATTTGTTACAAACCTAATTTGGACCTAAGGAATCCAATGGTGAAGTTGGATTTTAGTTTTGACCTCGTTTGACTGGACATTTTGCGTAAAAACTCAAATTAGGTTAATTGAAGATCTAGGACCCTAATCTAGGTCAAACTAGGTTCCAAAGTCCAAATTAAGTGTTCTAAACCCTAGAGGATGTTTTTCCATGATTTTTAGAGGGTTTACTTGCTTTTTGTTCTAACCGGAACCTTGTTAATTTAAGCGGGTCTGTTTTAGGGTTACCAAGTGTCATTTAGTTCTTAGATTGCACATAAACCCATTTCTGATTAACTCAACCCACTTTTTATCTTATTTGGACCATTTGACCTATGTTTTGCTTCTGAGAAATCCCGTTTATGTATTGCAATGGTAAAATTGCAGTTTTAACCTTTATTTCATGTTTTCTTCTCAGAGCACTTTTTCCTTCAGTTAGGCCTTCTTCCAGGTTATGTAGGAGCTTTTATCTTCTTTATTGGGTCAAAATGAGCTAGTTATGGCTCATGATGAGGCTCTCATCATGAGGTCCTCCATCACTTATGATCGTCCTTGGGCACCCATACTAAGAAATGATATTAGCTGTAATAAAGCCCAAGGCCACAGAATGGCCATTGGTTTAACATGGATATGGCTTCTATCCATTTTGATACATAGTCTGTTGATGCCCCAAATATCAAAGATCTCAATAGGGAGGATAGGTTGCTGGGGCATCTCATCCCTTTTTCCAATGGTTCCCGTCTACTGCCAACATAGACATGCGCCCACATACGTATGTGCATCACGGAATAATGTGGGCCACCAAAAGCTAGACTGAAGAACCTTATGGGTAGTCTTCTTCCCACTAAAATGTCCCCCACAAGAGAGGTCATGGCTGAAACTCAGAACACTTCTTTGTTCTTCATCAAGGACGCAATGGCGAAAAAGCTGATCAGGGCCTACTCTAAAAAGCTTGGGTTCCTCCCAGTGATAAAATTTAGCATTAGCAAGAAACCTGTCTCGCTTCTGTTTTTCCCAAGTACTGGGATAATTCCCATGACTAGATAGTTCACTATGTCAGTGAACCGAGTTTTAGCCCCTATAGCCATCAGAGACTCATCAGGGTATGTCTTTTGAATACCGCCAATAGGGTTTGATGCCTCAATAGGGATCCTAGACAGATGATCTGCTACAACATTCTCAACTCCTTTCTTATCTTTAATTTCCAGGTCAAACTCCTGGAGTAGTAGAATCCAACGAATTAGGCGAGGTTTGGTGTCCCTTTTAGCAAGAAGATGCTTTAAGGCAGAATGATCAGTGAACACCACAACCTTGGATCCCAAAAGATAAGATCAAAACTTTTCCAAAGCAAATACTGCAGCAAGAACTTCCTTTTCAATGATCGTGTAGTTTTACCGAGATTCCATAAGGGTCTTGCTAGCATAATGAAGCACATGAGGTTTGCCATCAACCCTTTGACCTAAGACCGCTCCCACTGCAAAATCAAAAGTATCGCACATTAGCTCAAACGGGTGGGTCCAATCTGGTGCTTGGAGAATTGGTGCGATAATAAGGGCTTTCTTCAAGACTTGGAAAGCCCCGCCACATCTATCATCAAAATCGAAGGAGACATCCTTCACTAATAGGTCTCAAAGTGGCTTAGAGATTTTATTGAAATCTCTAATGAAGCGCCTATAAAATCAACAATGCCTAAGGAAAGATCTAACTTGACGGACATTGGCAGGCAATGGAAGCTTAGAGATGGAATCAATTTTTGCGATGTTGATGAGACACTCATCATGATCTCTAATTACCCCTAATTAACTAGTCTTCCTAGTTAATTAGCTAAGGTTATGAATATATAAGGGTTAATTATAGAATGAGGGATACTTAGTTAAGGACCTTAAAATAAGTTTAAAATGACATTTTATCATTCAAATAACATTATTAGTAATTTAGATAATAATTGGACTCGAAAACATACTAATCATTTCCTTTAATTAATAAGATAAGTAACATAAGTATAATGTATACCTAAATATGTAATAACTTAAGTGATTTTACTTAATCTAATAAATTAATTTACAAATGTCAAAACTGTAAATTCAAGGTGTAAACATAATATTTACCTTATTTACTAACATATATAAAAAGTTGAAAAAGATCTAAATTAAAATAAACCTTTAAACCCTGGGTTTACATTTTAGTCCTTAATTTTCATTATAGTCGGGTCCTTATTTAGCACATAGGTCCTTAGGTTTTATTACTTCTAGATCCCTCTTCGTCTTCTTCTTCTTCTTCTTCTCCAGCCATACGAACGGCAGGTGGCAGAGAGTCATCATACTAGGCAATCACCGCCCTGCCGACATCATTCCTCTTTGCCCAAGCTCTTGCAGCTTGCTCTCACCACCTCCACTTGATCCATCGGTCTGGATCATCCGTAAATCCTATTTTTCAGTGGGAGTTAACCTCACCGTCATTGGAGACGACGACGAAGGTTAAGCTCCTCGAGCTTCTTCTTCGGCCAAACCCCGCCCCTCTCTTTGCTGCAAAATGCTATAAATACCCCCTCATACCTCTGATTTAAGTAAGTTGGCTCCCTTCCCTCTTCTAACACTGAAGCTGACTTAGATAGGCTATTCTTCTAAAACCTTCGGCGAACCCCCATTCCATTTTCCGACATCCTCCGTCCATTTTAAGTAGCCGAGGAAATTCGCCGTGGTCCTCCGCACCTCTGACAAAGGTGCCGACCCTAGGATTCCTCCACTCCACCTCAAATTTGCCTGCCGGAGCTCTTTCTTCAACCCTCTGATTTCATCATCCGCCATGAGACTTTGGCGAAACCCTATTGACCCCTTCGTCCAAGTAACAATAGACTAGGAGTAGGAGTAGGAGTAGGCTAGCTTAGTTAGTTAGTTTAGTTAGTTAGGTTAGAGTAATTGTAGAATTTAGCTTCATCTCTTCTAGCTCTGGCAAGTTCCTTGAGCTCGCCAGAGTCTTTAATTTTTTCTTTTAACTCACTGTTCACCTTCTTATATCTCTCGTGTTCATTTCTAAATCACTAAATAGTTTAATTGAATCACCTAAACGCCTAATTCATGTATCACCTTCACCGACTACTTCACTGTCCATGGTGACAGAAGTCGGCCTAATCCCACCTTCATTGGGTTCTTCATCACCTACCATCACTAATGAACCCTAACCGACTCTATATTACCTATTACTATCATCTATAATTAAACACCTAAATTTAAATTAAGTCCCTGAGCTTGCTGTCCATGGCATCTCAGGAACATTTCAAACTATAATTAAATATATATTCATGATTAATAATACCTGTTGACTTGATTTAACTACTCAATCGAGTAGTTAAATCAAGTCCTGAGCTTAAACAAATCAAATCTTTTAAGAAAAAAGTTTACTGCCAAATCTGATATTTCAATGAACAAATGAGGAAATTTAAGTGAAACAGAGGTTCCTTGTAACCTCAGAATTGTTTTTGGATTAAAAATAATTAATTTTGTCAAACTGTACATGCATTTTACATTTTTCTGGACTCATCGAAGCTCCGGTGAGCTCCGACGAGCCAAAGATGTGTTACAGCCTCTAGAAGTTCTAGGTGACTCCAGAATGTTATAATATGGATTACTGATCATTTTTAAGAAATTTGTTTGAGGTTTCATTCATTGGAGCTTAAGATTCAACTTCATCTTCCCCAACTCCGGCGAGTTGGAGAAGACTGTTGTAAGGGAATTAAGAAGCATTTCAAGATCTAAGAAGCATCAGTGCAAAGCACTGAAGCTATTTTGACTTTTAAAACACTGTAATAAACACTGATTTACTCTGTCGAATAGGTACCTAATTTAGTTTAGGTGGCGAGCCTGAATCCCTATGAATTAAGGTTGAAACTCAAATCTGAAGATCTGAGTGAGTTTCAAATGATAAAGGGAATCTAACTGATGTGTCAATTTATTAGGAAGAAGCATTAAACAAAATGTCAAATTTTGAGCTTCTACAGTCAAACATAAATCTGCTAATGGTGTTCGGAGCTTAAATCAAGGAATTAAGATGTGGAAATTGTTTTTGGAATTTTATTTGATGATTTGAAATCAATTAGAGTAAGCTCCGATGATGTTGTTATTGAAAATTTTGTTCCTGTTTGTTTGGGTTACTCTTGAACCCAAACCAACAGAAGCACTTTTCTATTGAAATTTAAAACTAAAACCTGTCCAGATTGATTAGTTAAAACCCTTAGAATTAATCTAAATAAGTTAGGAACACTTTAAAGTGTTTGTTGCACCTGTTGAAAACTGAAAATTAATCTCTAAAGTTTTCAGAGAAGAAAATAGCTTCTCTGCAAGTTCTGTAGGTTTCAAGAGCCTTAGATCCATTCAAACTGAAGCGGAATTGCTTATATATTGTATATAGACCTTTAGATAGATAAGAGAAGTCCATCTGAGGACTTCCCTGAGCTAAAATACTCTCCAGGTTGTCATAAAACACATAGAAACCCCTGATTTCATCCCTTAAATTGAAGAGCTAAACATAATTAAAACATTAAATTGACCTTAAAATTGAATAGATTACCCTTAGAGCTTTCCAACGAACTTTAAATCATCGAATTTGGATCTCTGGGTAGGAAGTTGTGATCAATTGAATTTAGGTCTGGAAGTGGAAACTTTGTCCCACCTCAGAAATCCACGAGCATGTGCCTGAGTATAAAAGTTTTTCCTTCCTAAGGCTACGCAGTCGTCAAGCGCAAGGTGCACCGGTTCCGATTATGATCTAATTTGAGCATTGTTCTGAGTGTGGGCATTGGCCAGCGGGTTTGCGCACCCATGGGGGCATGCGTGTGCATGCGGATGTGTGTGCCCTGGTAGGGCGAGAGTGTTTGGCCTGGGAGGCCGGGTTGAGCCGATGCGGCTCGATATTGTGAACCGATAAACAAATAAACCGAAATAAACCTAACTGAGATTAGGCGAGGACCAAGTAGGGTCTGGTCCCACCCTGGTCTCAGGGTGCTGTGTATCCTCGAAAGGACCTCGCCGCAAATATAAAATCTTTTGTTTTATAAAGTAAAAAAAATCCTGTTCAGCTGAAAACCTAAGGAAAGAGAAGCTGCTGAAGGATAAGCAAAGTGCTGAAGGATGCTGAAGGCTAAGGAAGAAGGGAGTGCAGATGCTAAGAAGTGTTAAGGAAACACTAAGGAACAAAAGAAAGAAACTAAGGGAAGAAGAGAAGGCAGGAGAAGATTAAGGAGAAGAACTAAGGACGGAACAACAATAGAAGAAAAGAAAGCTCGACAGAGAAGAAAATAGAAGAAACAAGAAAGAAAGAGAAGATTAGAGGCTGTAGAAAGATAAGTAAATAAATATCCTCTTGCATGAGTATATTTTTGTTCTTAATTGTAATAGGCATGCTTTAATTGGATAATTTTCTAATTGCCTTAATGAAATAAAATTGAAAAATAGCATGTTTACTTGTTAATAAAGAATAATATTTTGAGTAAATATGTTTGCATATGGAATTTTGTATGTTCCTCATAGTTTAATAATTTGACAAAATTCATGTTTTGATAAGTAAAACTAGTTTTACCTCCTAAACTTAAAGAGATAAAAAGGAAATTAGTGAATTTGGAGAAAAATTATTATGCCTCCCAGTGAACGACCTAGACTCAATCAGAAAACATTTCTAAAATGTTAGGTTAATTAGACCCTATACTACACAATCGACACAACTTCGAGTTAACCTAAGTGATTTCTTCTACTCTTAATTAAGTGAAATTAACTTAATTACTAAGTTGAGTGAAGAAACTCCACCATTTTAATGGCGCCGTTGCCGGGGAGGAAATATTTTGACTCACTCCACTCATCAAATATTCCCTGGTATTGCTTCATCTAACCACCATTTTAATGGCGTTGTTGCCGGGGAGGAAATATTTTGATTCACTAAAATTTAAAAAGGATTAATTATTTAATTAGGAGGTATTTTGTAAATAGTTTTGTTTTTACTAACTTTTGTTTTAATTAGTCTGTTTTGTTTTGTTTTTGTTTTATTTTCTGTCTTCTTTTCAGGTTTACCTTTGCGGGTAATCTCAGGAGAAGGCAGGATTTAGTTTTGCTGTTTTCATTTCTTTGTAAGTATTTTTTAATCTTTTGTTTGTTGCATAAAAAAAATAAAAATAAAAATACATCTTTTCTGACTAGCAACAGCATAACATAGGCATACACTCTTAGGAATGCATTTCCTACTAGTGTTAAGTACGATCTGACTCGGGAAATTTTTAAACTATTTTTCTCGCATCAGCGGGAAAACACGTGAAAACATGCATAGATCCCTGTCTTTGAGAATTAAAAAAGACCATATTTTTGTTTGAAAAGATATAGAAAGCGGCCATTGTAATTTAATTGATATATTTTTGAAAAAGAGGAAGTAAAATTGGTGACTTAAATCTGTTTGCAGAATGCATGCGGGTTTTTATACCGATATCTTCTGTTGCATGCTATCGAGCACACAGCGCGATCACTAGAGTCACACGAGTCTATTTTTCTATCTCTCCTCTTTGCACCTCTTAGGGCTTTGGCCAAAGATCAATAAGTCTGTCTCACTACTAGAGCCCCGAGGAGCTAGTAGTGAGTGGTCTCGATCCTAGACCTTAGACCTTTGAGCTTTAAGGTATGCACTTGCGTAGTCACAAATTAGGATGCGTATTTTGATACTGTTACTCTATTTATTTGCGTCAAATTACTTTGCGTACCTTAGGAATTTCTTCTTTCCTTTGAAAGAAGAGCAAAACCCACGTCTTTTGCGCTGTTTTGCGGGTTTTTTGTGCCGCTATTTTTGTATCGGTGGTGTGCGTGTGCCTTTGCACATTTATTTTCCATTTATGGACGGGAGACGATCCTTGCATCCGCCTCTTGCACCACCGTTGACAGGTGATCCTAGGCCGGTTGCAGATAAGCAACCAATGGTTTCCCATCTGATCCATCAACTTCTATGGATCCAATGCAGAATCTTAATCCCGAGATCCCTTCTTCTTCTGGTCAGGGGGAGATGCCGCCTTTTGATGTTCATGAGGTGCTCCTGAACTAGAACGTTAGGATGCTAGAGTAAACAAGACAAATCAATTTATTAACAGCAGCCCTAAATAATCTACAAACTTTACAAACCCATTCTTCACCTCGACCTGAGGCGGGTTTTGAAAATCATGATTTACCGATCAATAATCCTAGGCCTCTACTTAGAGATTACTACAACCCATCTAATGCATAAGTAGAGCCTAATGTTAGGATTCCTATTGGGGAAAATGATCTAGAATTAAAACCAAACATTATAAGTTTAATCCCCCACTTTCACGGATTTGCATCCGAGGATCCATTTCAACATATTGAAGATCTTAAAAATCTATCTCAAACTCTTGGTCCTCGAAATCAAAATAGGGAAATGCTACTAATGAAAATGTTCTCTTTTAGCCTTAAAGATAAAGCAGCATATTGGTATAGAACTATAGCAAGACCAATCTCAACTTGGACTGAACTCGAATCTGCATTTTTGAAGAAATTTTTTCCAATTGGTCGAACCAATGCTTTAAGGCGAGCTATTACTACTTTCAATCAAAATCAAGGAGAACCAATTCATGAAGCGTGGGAACGTTTTCATGAATTGCAAAGGAAATGCCCACATCATGACATCCCTCATTGGCAACTCACGCATATCTTTTATTATGGTTTACAAGAGGGCATTCGCAATCTAATCGATGCCTCTTGTGGAGGGAACTTTCTAAATCGCGACGCAGAATCCGCTTCAAAATTATTTGAAGGGATGGCGGAAAACTCAATCAATAATGCATCAATGTCACAATTTTTGCAGGGCGCGAATACAAATCACCAAAATCCGCATAAGGGCATTCACGAGATCGGTAACCCGTCCAGTTCAAAGGATTTAGAGATTATTGCAGAAAAACTGGACAAAGCAGACATCGTAGCAAAGCATCTCGACGAGGTTAGAAACACAATGAAGAATCTTATGCCTCTACTTGCTACGAATCCCGTGTATTTACCTGTTTCACAAATTCCCGCGGGGAGGGAATTTGTGAATAATCTGGATTCTAAAGATCCATCTTCCTTTGGTTTTCTATCTACTCCTTCACCAACCCAAGGAGGTACCTTTGTCCCACAATATTACCCACCCTTTACTGTTGTAGAAAACACGCCATATCTTTTAGGTTTAAATGCTATCCAGGAAAATATTCCAAGTCCAAACCTATATTCAAATACCTATAATCTTGGATGGAGAAGCCACCCAAATTTTTCTTGGGCTGATCTAAATCAAAATCAAAGAGCAAATTATCCAAATTAGGCCCATTTTAATCCACCTCCTTTGCCTCCTCAGCAATCAAATTTAAGGCCTAGCCCGATGAGTATACAGAATTACTCAAACAAAACCTGCCTACATTGTCGTTTCAGCAACACAATGAGAGGCCATTTTACGCGGGTTCGAAAATCCCATAGGGCCAAATAGAGATACACAGCTATATCAGATTTTAAGAGCTATGTCAGAGAGTCAGCGACAAAATGCTGAAGCTCTCGTTGAGGTTCATAGGCAATGTACGGTAGAATTGGCTGATTTACGAAATCAGATCACGCTTTTGGCTAAATCTCATCAGCCAGGTACTCTTCCATTTCAGCCAATTCCGAATCCTAGGAATCTACCAAATCCTAGGCTAAATCAAGGCCAAGTCCACTTCATTAATCAGGCCTTTGATTCTAATCATAACCCGTCCTCTGTATTACCTGAAAATAACCCATCAAACCCGCATCAGCAACCTATTTTGTGCCAAAATAACCCACCTATTATTGAGAACCAAAGCTGACTTTGCTGATCTTCTGAACTTGGTGGAAACATTTCTTTTGAATTGCCTTAATCTTAAATGTTCTACATCTCAACCTAAATCAGATCTATTCTTCTACATATGTTTCACTCTAATCTTTCTGAGATTTTTCACGAGAATCTGATCCTAGGATCTGTGAGATCTATTCTAGGCAATTTCAGGATGAATTTTGATTGGGTGGTTTAATCTGTTTTCTAATTTTTTGATCTAATTCTTTCATAACTCCTCTGTTTTTACCATATACCTATTCTTTTTAGGAGTTCTTTACTAGGGTTTACGCCTAGCTGAAGGCGTAAAACTTAGCACCTATACATATCTGTTTCTTATTTTCATCCTTTTTTATTTTCTTATACACTTACTTTTAAAATTTCATTTCATATTTTTCACTTTTCTTACAATGAGGACATTGTAAAATTTCGCCTTGGGGGGGTGATGAAGTGAAATTTTTACTTTAAGTGTTTAAAAATAAAAAACGCATAAAAATCAAATATCCATGACATTTAAAAAAATAAAAAAATGATTAAAAATTTTAAAAATTCAAAAATTTCATAAAAATTTTAAAAAATTCTAAACAAAATTATAAAAATTAAAAAATCTTATATACATAAAAATAAAAATATATAAATACAAAAAAAAAATTAAAAAGAAAATTCATAAAAATAATAAGAGGGGAATATCATTACTAATAAAGAAGGAAAGAAGAAGAATGTAATTAACAGCTTTAATTTTCTTTTAGGTCAGAAGTTTAAAATGTATATAGTGTATATATAAGTATTTAAGAGCATTCAATTCTTAATTATATTTTACTTTAAACATTTTGTAAAAACACACTTTTGTGTTTGCAATTTTTAAAAACAAGATTTTATTTGAATTAAGGAATCTTTTAAATCTTTTTAAGATTTGTTTTTCTATTCTTACTTGAATTAAGAAACTAAGTGTGTTAAGATTTTAAGCTTAAGTTTTGGAATTGAATTATAACTTTTAATCAATTAGATTAAGTATCCTTTTGCTTTTTGAAAATTTGATTTTATCATAAAGTTAAGTAAAAAGCCAGATATTCAGAGTTAATTAAATAGATAGTTGGTAGAATTTTAGTTTACAAAACTTACAAGCTAGAGATAAATAACTAGACTTGGTAAATTTTGTCTTGACGGATCCTATAGGAGGATACTAAGAATTTGAAGAACCTAAGAGTAAAGGGTATTATTGTCCAAGCTCTGGCTTGAGAGCTAAGTAACCTAAACATCTAAAATTCACTCATAGAATTGTCTTGTTGACATCTGATACCGCGAAAACACAGAGGTTAAGAGATTAATTCTGAATCCCCTTTAGTCCAAGGATTTCCGCAGGGCGGTTCATGAAAGGGTGAAGGATGTGCCACTCACCTAGAAAAAGGATTTGGAGAATAATGTTAGTAAGAAAAATAAGGGGGGAAAAGAAAAGAAAAAAAAAGAAAAAAAAAGTAAATAAAACACCCTGTAGTTAAGTACCTTGCTAAAAATGGGTACTTATGCAGTTTTCCTTAAATAAATAAAAGCATCTCGTTACAAATGGATGCTACCCTTCCTTCCATCAAATAAAAAGAACACCTCGCTACAAATGGGTGTTCTAACCTATAGAAAAAGAGAAAAAAAAAATATGGAGAAAAAAAATTAGGGATAAGAGATCCAGTGGTCCACCGGGGAGATATACACAAAAACTGTTGACCTCGGGATAGAAAACTGGCGAGGAGAAAGCAACCAAACCTGAGTAAGGCCAAGCCAAAGGCTTGAATTGGAATAATTGGGATTGGAAAGTGATGTCTTAAAATCTGGATTTTTGCAACTTTGGATGTCTTGAGGACAGTTCTCTTCACTAAGCACAGATGTTTTAAAATCATAACTACTGAACCTTGGTATTGGGCAGTGAAGCCTAAGAAATTGGGTTTTGAAGATTTTAAGTTGAGACCTAAAGGAGAAGAATTGACAGAATCCTAGGTCTAGAAGTTAATCTTTGGTGTTGTAGGCTAGTAAATTAGAGTTTTACTACTCTAAGTTTGATTAATAATGAGTATCTGGTTAATTTGCTTAAACTTATATTGATAAAAATCAAATATCATAAACAAAGGATTAACTTAAATCTATTTGAGTTTTCGAGTTAAAATGTAATTCTCAATCCTTAAGTTTTGTTTTTCTTAAAACACTTTGTATTCTAATTTGAGTTAAGAATAGTTAAAAAGATTAAGAGATTTTTGAAGAATTCTAATTCAAAATAAAATTCTTGTTTACAAATTGTTTTAAGTGAGTTTTGAAAATGTTATAAGTATAAGTCTAAGTAAGAAAACTTTCATACATGCTCTATACATTAATCATTTATATTAAACTTAAAAAAAAATTTCTGACCTAAGCTTTCCTCTACATATTTACTACTAATAATTTAAACCCAAGTGCTTTAAATCATCATAGTCTTAGTTAATTTTGCTAGGGACTAGCAAAACTTTGGCTTGGGGGTATGATGAGACATTCATCATGATCTCTAATTACCCCTAATTAACTAGTCATCCTAGTTAATTAGCTAAGGTTATGAATATATAAGGGTTAATTATAGAATAAGGGATACTTAGTTAAGGACCTTAAACTAAGTTAAAAATGACATTTTATCATTCAAATAACATTATTAGTAATTTAGATAATAATTGGAATCGAAAACATACTAATCATTTCCTTTAATTAATAAGATAAGTAACATAAGTATAATGTATACCTAAATATGTAATAACTTAAGTGATTTTACTTAACCTAATAAATTAATATAAAAAGGTCAAAAATGTAAATTCAAGGTGTAAACATAATATTTACCTTATTTACTAACATATATAAAAAGTTGAAAAAGATCTAAATTAAAATAAACCTTCAAACCCTAGGTTTACAATTTAGTCCTTAATTTTCATTACAGTTGGGTCCTTATTTAGTACATAGGTCCTTACATTTTATTACTTCTAGATCCCTCTTCGTCTTCTTCTTCTTCTTCTCTAGCCATATGAACGGCTGGTGGCAAAGAGTCATCATACCGCGCGATCACCGCCCTGCCGACATCATTCCTCTTTGCCTAAGCTCTTGCAGCTTGCGCTCACCACCTCCACTTGATCCATCGATCTGGATCATCCGTAAATCCTATTTTTCAGTGGGAGTTAACCTCACCGTCGTCGGAGACGACGACGGAGGTTAAGCTCCTCGAGCTTCTTCTTCGGCCAGACCCCACCCCTCTCTTCGCCGCAAAATGCTATAAATACCCCCTCATACCTCTGATTTAAGTAAGTTGGCTCCCTTCCCTCTTCTAACACCGAAGCCGACTTCAATAGGCTATTCCTCTAAAACCTCCGGCGAACCCCCATTCCATTTTCCGACATCCTCCATCCATTTTAAGTAGCCAAGGAAATTCGCCATGGTCCTTCGCACCACTGACAAAGGCGTCGACCCTAGGATTCCTCTGCTCCACCTCAAATTCGCCCACCGGAGCTCTTTCTTCAACCCTCTGATTTCGTCGTCCGCCATGAGACTTCGGCGGAACCCTATTGACCCGTTCGTCCTGGTAACAGTAGACTAGGATTAGGAGTAGGAGTAGGCCAGTTTAGTTAGTTAGTTTAGTTAGTTAGGTTAGAGTAATTATAGAATTTAGCTTCATCTCTTCCAGCTTCGACGAGTTCCTTGAGCTCGCCAGAGTCTTTAATTTTGTCTTTTAACTCACTGTTCACCTTCTTATATCTCTCATGTTCATTTCTAAATCACTAAATAGTTTAATTGAATCACCTAAACGCCTAATTCATGTATCATCTTCACCGACTACTTCACTATCAATGGTGACAGAAGTCGGCCTAATTCCACCTTCATTGGGTTCTTCATCACCTACCATCACTAATGAACCCTAACTAACTCTATATTACCTATTACTATCATCTATAATTAAATGCCTAAATTTAAATTAACTCCCTGAGCTTGCTGTCCATGGTGGCTCAGGAACATTTCAAACTATAATTAAATATATATTTATGATTAATAATAACTGTTGACTTCATTTAACTACTCAATCGAGTAGTTAAATCAAGTCCTGAGCTTAAACAAATCAAATCTTTTAAGAAACAAGTTTACTGTCAAATTTGATATTTCATTGAACAAACAAGAAATTTTAAGCGAAACAGAGGTTCCTTGTAACCTCAAAATTGTTTTTTGTTTAAAAATAATTAATTTTGTCAAACTGTACATGCATTTTACATTTTTCTGGACTCACCGAAGCTCCGACGAGCTCCGGCGAGCCAAAGATGTGTTACAGCCTCTAGAAGTTGCTAGGTGACTCCAGAATGTTATAATATGGATTACTGATCATTTTTAAGAAATTTGTTTGAGGTTTCATTCACTGGAGATTAAGATTCAACTTCATCTTCCCCAACTCTGGTGAGTTGGAGAAGACTGTTGTAAGGGAATTAAGAAGCATTTTAAGATCTAAGAAGCATCAGTGCGAAGCACTGAAGCTATTTTGACTTTTAAAACACTGTAATAAACACTGATTTACTCTGTCGAACAGGTACCTAATTTAGTTCAGGCAGCGAGCCTGAATCCCTATGAATTAAGGTTGAAACTCAAATCTGAAGATCTGAGTGAGTTCCAAATGATGAAGAGAATCTAACTGATGTGTCAATTTCTTTGGAAGAAGCATTAAACAAATGTCAAATTTCAAGCTTCTACAGTCAAACTTAAATCTGATAATGGTGTTCTGAGCTTAAATCAAGGAATTAAGATGTGGAAATTGTTTCTGGAATTTTATTTGATGATCTGAAATCAATTAGAGTAAGCTCAGATGATGTTGTTATTGAAAATTTTGTTCCTGTTAGTTTGGGTTACTCTTGAACCCAAACCAACAGAAGCACTGTTCTGTTGAAATTTAAACCTAAAACCTGTCCAGATTGATTAGTTAAAACCCTTAGAATTAATCTAAATAAGTTAGGAACACTTTAAAGTGTCTGTTGCACGTGTTGAAAATTGAAAATTAATCTCTAAAGTTTTCAGAGAAGAAAATAGCTTCTCTGCAAGTTCTGTACGTTTCAAGAGCCTTAGATCCATTCAAACTGAAGCGGAATTGCTTATATATTGTATATAGACCTTTAGATAGATAAGAGAAGTCCATCTAAGGACTTCCCTATGCTAAAATACTCTCCAGGTTGTCATAAAACCCATAGAAACCCCTGATTTCATCCCTTAAATTGAAGAGCTAAACATAATTAAAACATTAAACTGACCTTAAAATTGAATAGATTACCCTTAGAGCTTTCCAACGAACCTTAAATCATCGAATTTGGAGCTATGGGTAGGAAGTTGTGATCAATTGAATTCAGGTCTGGAAGTGGAAACTTTGTCCCACCTCGGAAATCCACGAGCATGCGCCTGAGTATAAAAGTTTTTCCTTCCTAAGGCTACGCAGTCGTCAAGCGCAAGGCGCACCGGTTCCGATTCTGATCTAGTTTGAGCATTGTTCTGAGTGTGGGCATTGGCTTGCGAGTTTATGCACCCTTGGGGGCGTGCGTGTGCATGCGGATGTGTGTGCCCTGGGAGGGCGAGAGTGTTTGGCCTGGGAGGCCGGGTTGAGCCGATGCGGCTCGATATTGTGAACCGATAAATAAATAAATCGAAACAAACCTAACTAAAATTAGGCGAGGACCGAGTAGGGTCTGGTCCCACCCTGGTCTCAGGGTGTTGTGTATCCTCGAAAGGGCCTCGCCGCAAATATAAAATATTTTGGTTTATAAAGTAAAAAAAACCCTGTTCAGCTGAAAACCTAAGGAAAGAGAAGCTGCTGAAGGATAAGCAAAGTGCTGAAGGATGCTGAAGGCTAAGGAAGAAGGGAGTGCAGATGCTAAGAAGTGTTAAGGAAACACTAAGGAACAAAAGAAAGAAACTAAGGGAAGAAGAGAAGGCCAGAGAAGATTAAAGAGAAGAACTAAGGACGGAACAACAATAGAAGAAAAGAAAGCTCGACAGAGAAGAAAATAGAAGAAACAAGAAAGAAAGAGAATATTAGAGGCTGTAGAAAGATAAGTAAATAAATATCCTCTTGCGTGAGTATATTTTTGTTCTTAATTGTAATAGGCATTCTTTAATTGGATAATTTTCTAATTGCCTTAATGAAATAAAATTGAAAAATAGCATGTTTACTTGTTAATAAAGAATAATATTTTGAGTAAATATGTTTGCATATGGAATTTTGTATGTTCTTCATAGTTTAATAATTTGACAAAATTCATGTTTTGATAAGTAAAACTAGTTTTACCTCCTAAACTTAAAGAGATAAAAAGGAAATTAGTGAATTTGGAGAAAAATTATTATGCCTCCCAGTGAACGACCTGGACTCAACCAGTAAAAATTTCTAAAATGTTAGGTTAATTCGACCCTATACTACACAATCGACACAACTTTGAGTTAACCTAAGTGATTTCTTCTACTCTTGATTAAGTGAAATTAACTTAATTACTGAGTTGAGTGAAGAAACTCCACCAGGTGTCCACCTCTAATCCTCTCTCAGAAACTATATGCCCTAACACAATGCCCTGCTGGACCCTAAAGTGGCTTTTCTCCTAGCTAAGCACCTGCTTTGCCTCTTCGCAATGGGTTAAGACTTTATCAAGGTGCGAAAGGCATAGGTTAAACAACGAGCCATAAATGGAGAAGTCATCCATGAAAATTTCAACAAACTCGTCGATCATATCAAAGAAGATAGCCATTATACAATGTTGGAAAGTGGCAGGAGCATTACATAACCCGAATGGGCCATATGGCACATTTTCATTCTGTCGAATTCTAGGTATAATCAGATAGCCATTTTTCCTAACAGTCAGGAGCATACCACCTTCACAAGTCCATATGGCACATTTTCATTCTGCCGAATGGCATTCGGCAGAATGAAAATGTGCCATATGGACTTGTGAAGGTGGTATGCTCCTGACTGTTAGGAAAAATGGCTATCTGATTATACCTAGAGTACCCGTCAAGAAAACAGAAGTACTTGTTCCCCACCAATTGTTCCAAAATTTGATTGATAAACGGTAAGGGTAAGTGGTCTTTCTAGGTAGCCGTGTTCAAACGGTGGTAATCAATGCAGACCCTCCAGCCAGTTGAGGGTCTAGTGGTCACCAGCTCTCCTTGGTCATTCCCCTCCACAGTGATTCCTGCCTTTTTGGGTACTAGAAGAATAGGACTGACCCATTTACTATTTGAAATGGGATAGATCATCCCTACATCCAGCCATTTCAAAATCTCCTTTCTAACAACCTCTCGCATATTTGGGTTGAGCCTTCTCTACATGTCTCGGAAAGGTTTCACAGACTCGTCTGTGTATATATGATGCATGCAAAGAGAGGGATCAACACCCTTAATATCAGCAATTGACCAGGAAATTGCTTCCTTGTGCCTTTGTAAACACTCAAGCAGAGCTCCCTCCTGCAATTCAGATAATGCAGATGAGATAATAACAGGGAGCGTGTTATTAGGGCCAAGGAAACCATATTTCAATGTGCTCGAGAGGGGTTTCAACTCCAACTCAGGAGCCTTTTGGATTGAGGGTTTAAGTTGAGATGTCCCTGCCTCAGGTAGCGAATCAACCTTCACGTTCTAGGGTGGGGACAGAGGCTTAGTGTGTATCCCCAAAAACTCTTCTAATTCGGGCATTTCCCTTTCAATTTCTTTAATAATCGAAGGATGGTCCTTAGATATGACCTTTTGAAGGGGATCTCTACATAGGAGTGCTGGAGTAGTCTCTTCAAATATTTCATCAACGACCTCAATCTGAGAATAATCTTCAAATCTGGATTGCTTTTAAGTATCAAAAACATTCAACCGGATCTTGTTCTCGAAGCCCATTTTAAGTGCCCCAAATCTACAATTGATAGAGGCATTAGCTGTGGCCAAGAAGGGGCATCCCAAGATAGTGGATGGCTTTGTGGGCTTATTAGATGGGTCAGTATCAAGCATCAGAAAGTCAACAGGGAAGAAGTCATCCAATTTCACAAGGACATCTTCCAGTAATCCCTGTGGTGTCTTAAGTGATATGTCTGCGACCTAGAGGATTACTGGACTAGGCTTTAGCTTGCCTCCTGTCAAAAGATCATAGACAGAGCTCAGTAATATGTTCACACCCACACCCAGATCGAGCAGAGCCTCATCAATGTGTTGGTTACCTATAACCACTGAAATATACAAGGTCCTTGGATCTTTCATTTTGGGAGGTGTTTCTTGTTGCATAACCGAGCTAACATGGTCAGGCAGGATGACCTTGGTTTGGACCTGTTTCCGAGATCAGCGCTTTTAGGTGCACAAGTCCTTCAAAAACTTGGCACAGGACGGGATCTGTTCAATAGCATCCAACAGAGGCAAGTTAATCTGGACTTGCCTAAAAGTGTCCATAATCTCTTCCGTCCTATCCTTGGCTTTAGACGAGCCAACAGAAGATTCCCTAGGAGTAGATAGACGCTCTGTATAGGGCACCCTCTGCTTCTGGGTAGAGGGGTCGTCATGGCAGGAAAGGGGTAGTGGGAGGACGATATCCTCATTTTGGGTGATTTTGTGTGAGGAAGAGCAATGTGGCTATTCCTCGGTGGAGATGGAAGTTGAGTCAGGTGTAGAAGGGGAATTCTGAGACGTAACCGTGGGAGGGTTATCAGGCTTGTCAATCTTCTTGCAACTCCTCAATACGGTCACTGCTTGTGCGTGCTCCCTGAATACGACCCCCTTGCCCTTAGGGTTCTCCTCAGAAGAGCTAGGCAGCTTCCTTGGATCTTGTTGCCAAACTGCCTCAGTAAGATGACCAATTTGGGATTACATATCATTAACCATCTTATTCTGAGATTGGATGACCATATTCTGATGCTCTTGCATCGCTTTCATCATGGCTTTAAGTTCATCCATCTCAGAGGGCTTATTTTGAGGAGGGTTTTCATAAAATGGTTGGTATATGGGTTGGGGAGGTAAGGGTTGTATTCCCTGAGTTAAAAGCATCACCTTGCTTCCAAGAGGAGTTTGGATGGTTCCGCCACCCTGGATTATAGGTATTGGAATAAGGGTTATTACGAGGAGGAGGGCAGAAACCTTGGGCCACGTTCAAGTCAACCTGAATTAACTTAGGGAATTGATTTTCCTGATGGCACTCAGTAGTGGCATGCATTGTGCTTTGGCAAATGGAGCATCTCTTGAAGCCTGAAAGATAGAGGTTGCTTGCAAGTTCATGCCGGGGTTTGCTAAAAGCCTCTCAAAGTTCTTATTCAATAATGGAATCTGATAAGCCAAATCCTGAGAAGCCCCGGCTTCATGGGCCTCTATCTTCCTCTGCAAGATTGATGGTTTTCTTCCTTGATAAGCAGAGGACAAATGTATGGAGTTGTCACTTAATGTTTCAAATAATGCCGAAGCTTCATCCTCAGTTTTGGTCATGAAGGTTCCTACACAAGCTGCATGGATGGTTTGCCTATGCCTTTTTGGTAATCCGTTATAAAATATTTTGACCAACTTCCATCTTGGCACCTGATGGTGGGGGCATAACCTAAGAAGGTCATTAAAGCGCTCCCAAGTCTCATGAAATTTCTCCCCTTCCTGTTGAGTAAAACCCATAGTCTCTCTTCTGTAATGGTTGGTCTTACTCATAGGAAAATACTTTTTCAAAAATTCTCCCTTAAGGGTGGCCCAATAATTTACCCTTGCGTCAAGGGTATGATACCAATGCTTGGCCTTATCCTTTAGGGAGAATGGAAATAGAGTCCTCATCAGGGCTTCATCAGTAAAGCCTTGGAGCTTCACCGTGGAACAGACCTCAGTGAATTCCTCCAAATGCCAGTAGGGGTCCTCCCTAGTAGTACCATAAAAGGAGGGCAACAAAGATATGGTACTGCTCTTGATCTCATATGGATTATCCCCTGCCAATCATCCCAGTGCTTATGCGGGTTGGTTAGTTGGAATAAAATAGTCCCCCAAGGTCCTTTGTTGATTTGCTCCTTGATCAGCCATGCCTTCTCTTTTCTCTCCTGGGTGAGCTCTCCTAAGAATTCTCTCGGGCTCAGGATCAAACACTAGACTACACTTAAGAGAGCGTCTACCAAGTGTTGACATGTTCTCGATCATGTTTTAACAGTTAATTACGTTATAGTATAGGTGATCAAGTGTCGTCAACAAATAAAAGTTTTATTACTCGAAAACCTAAGTATCCGAGGTCGAACACAGGGAGCAATTAGAATTTACTACTAATCTCAAGAATGTAATTGAACACTTTAATTACTCAAAACTTAATTCAAATATAAATGCATGAGTTGAAAAGAAATTATGGCAAAAAGAAGAAATTGGACGTCTGATCATGGGATCAGACGTCTTAAAAATGTGTTTCCCTTCTCTTATTTTTCTTCTTCTGATTTTCTTCCTTTCTTCTTCTTTGAGCTTCTTCTTTCCTTGCTTCTTCCTTCCTATTTTCTTCTCCAGTTACTTTCTCTCTACGGATCTTCTCCTTGGCTCTGCTTCCTTCCTTGGTTCTGTTTCCTTCCTTGGTTCTGTTTGCCTTCAGTTCCTCTTCTTCTTCTTCTTCAGTTCTTCTCTTTTTCCTTCGCCTCTTCCTTTTCTTCTCTTTTTCCTCTGCGAAGGCTTCCTTCCTTCTTCTTCTTTAGTTCTATTTCCCTTAGTGTTTCTTCTTCTTTTCTGTCTTGCCTTTCTTCCTTGGCAGAGCCTCCTTCCTTCTCTCTTCCTCTGCTTGCAGCGGCTAAGTGTTGGCTTCTTTACTTCTTCCTTCCTTCCCTGCACAAACCATAGCAAAGCAAAACCTATCCCTCTACCCACACCCGCGTGTCTCTCTCTGTAAACCACTCTCAGGAAGCTCTCCCAGAGCCAGGTAAACGGGTCGGATCGCGTGCCCTTGTCCAGGTGCACCGGCGTGAAGGTGGTGCACGAGGAGTGCTCAGGGCAGTGTCGGGTCGGGTCGCCAGATCCGCGTGGTGAACTCGTGGATGAGGCGCAGTGGTAAGGTGAGGGACCTCATCCCAAGTGCATTCGGAGGCAACGAGCTGATATGACAAAATAAATGTAAGCCACACCAGTGCTTTATAACTTCACGATGTGGGACTAATGGTCGCTGCCTTCGCTCGCGCGCCCGCAGGAGTCCATGCCTTCAATTCCCGCAACTGTAGGCTCTGTGGCATCGCTCACTGGACCCCTTGTCTTCTCGATAACTCCCCAAGTTAGCTGCACCTGGAGTCTTGCAATCCTGAGGCCTGGAGTAAGCGTGGAGCTTCTTCAAGTTATTGTCAATGGCGGTCAGAGCTTGAGATCTGTTAGGCACAAAAAGAGCCTCTTGGCTTAATCAGATCACCGGGGGACCTTCGCTGTGTCACGGCGAAGGTGAAACGCTAGGTGGCAGGCCACGAGGTGGCCTAGGCATGCGTGCCTAGGTCGCCCTGTGGCTGGATGGATGGGTGTGTTCAGGGGACTGTTGGGTAGGCGTAGAGGGACTGTGGATGGGCAGAGGTTACTCAGTGAGGTGAGGCAGAGGTTATGTGATGGTTGGTGAGGCGTGTGGGGCTGCGGAGCGACAGGAGCGTCTCACCGGAGGTTGGTCGGAGATGAGGAAGGTGATGGTAAACAGCAGCGGTCGAGGGGTTTTTGATGAAATAAAATGAGGGAAATGAAAGAGGGGATAGAGAAGAATAGTTTTGACCTAACTGAAGGGACGAAGGGGACGAGGAGGCAGACGGCAGTACTTGCTATCGCCGGAGAAGAAAGCGCCCAGTGGAGGAAGACGGCAGCGACGAAGGGGCTAGGGCAGCGCGCGCGGGTGTTGCACGATGCGGAGGAGGATGAGGAAGATGGCTCTACCACTGGTTTTGTGGCAGAGCGAAGAGGAAGAGAAGGGGGGCTCGTTGGAGCTCGCTGGACCCTTGGCCAGAGAAGAAGGAGATGAATTTGAGGTGGAATCTCGACCAAGTCGAGCTGAGGAGATGCAGCTGGAGTTGGGGTTTAATTTATAGGTGTTGGCCGTGCTTCTAGTGTGTGGAGGGCACATCTTCTGCCACCGACGTCTCACCGGAGATGGAAGGTGGTTAGATGCCCAAATCTCTCGTGCGTTCGCACGAGAGATTGGGTGCAATTGTGGGATCATGATCGGGCATAGATGGAAGGGGATTCCTCAGAGAATCTCCCTTCCATTTCTGGGAGGAGATCTCTAAAGGATCTAAGAGTATTCCCTCTCTAATCCTCACCGAAGCAGGATCTCTCCCGAATAATGGCAGAGGGACCTGATTGTAAGATTGGCGAGGAAGCTAGGGGGTTCTATGTGATGTTTTCAAAAGATAGGGAACAAAATGTGATTGGGTGTACTAAATTGCAAAGTAGGTCAAGATGACCTCCCCTTAGGTCCAAATTTTGGTAAAAACCTAATTTGGACCTAAGGAATCCAATGGTGAAGTTGGATTCTAGGTTTGACCAAGTTTGACTGGACATTTTGCGTAAAAACCCAAATTTGGTCAATTAATGAGCTAGGACCCTAATCTAGGTCAAACTAGGTTCCAAAGGCCAATTTGAATGTTCTAAACCCTAGGGGATATTTTTCCATGAATTTTAGAGGGTTTACTTGATTTTTATCCTGACCGAAATCTCGTTGAATTAAGAGGGTCTGTTTTAGGGTTACCAAATATCATTTAATTCCTAGATTGCACATGAACCCATTTCTGATTGATTCAGCCCACTTTTTATCTTATTTAGACCATTTGACCTATGCTCTGTCTATGAGAAATCCCGTTTATGTGCTGCAATGGCAAAATTGTAGTTTTAACCTTTTTTTCATGTTTTCTTCTCAGAACACTTATTCCTCCAATTAGGCCCTCTTCTAAGTCATGTTGGATCTTTTACTCTCTTTATTAGGTTAAAATGGGCTAGTTATGGCTCATGATGAGGCTCTCATCACCAAGCATACAACATCAATCACAATTCAAGTTCTTATTGATTAAGTGAAACCTCCACTCCAAAGATAAATCAACAGGTCAAGGCCTATCCCTCCATTCCCATGTAAGTGGTATAAGAGGGGTGATGACTTGAAATCTTAACCTTCTTTGTTGCGGAGGTAGAATTGGTTGATATAGATGGCCAAACAAGTTATTCACTACAATTATGTGCCTTACTTCAACCTTCGAATGCCCTAGGACCTATACTTTACTTGGATGATACTCCTAGGTGATCAAGTGAGAAGTTACTCCAAGGACAAACAAAGGGATGGAAGTAGGGCGAACCCTTCCTTTGAGGCGATGTGTATGTGGTGCCCCTTAACTACCCTTTTGTTCCTTTAAGGGGTGTCCCCCTCCGTCAAGTATCAAAACACTTGGTCAAAAGATAGTACCACCACCACCACAAAGCACAATAGGACGGTTTGCACCGATAAAGAGATCGGTGCCTATAGACTTAAGGGATCGAGCATTGGTGTGGTGCCTAATGTGCGTGCTTAGTATCAGAAGTGTGCATCACACAACAAATCTTTTTTTTTCTTTTCTGAAAATGCAGACAAGTCCCTTAGAATCAGATCAAATGTGAATTTGATTTTAAGGTCGAATCTGATTATCAGTCCCACTTTTAGTTAGGCGACCACTGAATTAGTAAATTCAAACAACTTGGTGGTCTTGAATTTTAATTTGAATGCAAATGCGTGAACAGGAGCTGGATGCAAAAGTTGGAAAGGTGTACCTGCCTCCAGCAATCTTCGTGCTAATATTCTTGCAATGCAATAACAAGATCTAATGTGCTGCTCAATCACCCCTAAATGCACGCACCTAAGTGCATGCAACTCCTAAACAGGTAGTTTGATATTTTCTTTTGTTGGTTTTAAAGGCAAGCAAGTAGAAAATGGAATAATGCACACAGAAAAATGTAAACCCTAGTAGCTAAAGAATGTGGGGACAAACCCCCAAAAATTCAGCCCCGATTACTACAAGGGCGAGAAGACAGAAATAAATTTTGTGACGGTTGATTACACAGCAAAAATACACCAACAAATATGCCATCTTGTGTTATTTCCTACCACTGCCATTGCATATTAGGTAGCTATAGTTGCATTTGTAAAATTGACACATGCATGCATTTATTTGAGAGGGGAGGAGAGTGAATAATTGGCCATGTAAATAACATCTTCTTCAAGTGCTGCCTCAGAATTTCACCATCCTCATTTTTTTATTTTGCTTTGAATTTCTTCTCCCTCACGAGGCTCAGGGCATGGGCTTGCTCTTCTTCGTGCCATTCTCTGCCAGCAGCATGCTCTACCGGCTGCATGGCTGGTCATGCACACCCAGGGAATGGCTGAGGCATGCCTCCCTCTCCTTTAAAAAGCCCTGCCCTCCTCCTTGCGAGGGAGACACATTGCGAGCAAGAGCAAGCTCACAGTGGTCCCACGACCACCACTGTGACTTCCACCACTGCCCAGCTCATCCAGGAGCAGGTGGACGTGGTGGTTTCACTCCCTATTTTCACCGCTCAACAGCTTCGCCACCACTGTCAACGTGCCAACGTCTGAAGCTCAGCAGTAGCAGCAGCATGGCACCAGCAACGGCAGCAGCCCCACGCGCATGACAGCGACCTCCGCAGGCTCAATCCGCCCACGCAGGCACCTTCCAGCGTGCCCACGCACACAGAACCGATCGCAACCGATTGGCCATCACATCGGCACTGTAGCTAATGTTCACTCCTCTCAGCGCGACACTGTAGCTATAGTGCGGTGACCAGAGAGTTTCTCACTTATCCGATCACCGTGCACTCTCTCTCCTCACCGCTACCACCTCGAGTTAGTCGCCTGCTCCAGCGCCTGCGCCCACGCCCACGTCTGCGCCAGCTCCCGTTCCAGCCCGCAGCGTGGTGCACTATGCTATGTAGTGCGCTTCACTGCACTCTCTCGCCCGCATGCTCCCTCCAGCGAGAGTGCCCTCTGCGCCTGTGCCTACGCGCATGCCCATGCCACCAGACGACTCCCACGGTTGCCTGACGTCTTAAACTCTCCAGCGTTCTCATTCTCGCACACTCTCCAGTAGACACACACAGACACACACCACACTCGTACACACCCACACTTGTACACTCACACTCACTTGAACACCCTCATACATACTTATACATATATATTTACATATATATATATATACATATTAATACCTATACAACTAAATATAAGCATATATACATATATATATATACATACATATACATATATTTATACATATATACATATATACATACATATATACATATATATCTATGGATATAAATACATATATATATATATACATATATACATATATATATCTATATACATATATTACTATATATATATATATTTCTATATAGTTAAACATATATACATATAGATCTAGTTTTAAATATATATATATATATATATATATATATATATATACATTTACATATCTATATATATATACATAACTACATATACATCTATATAGTTACATCCCTATCTATATATATACATATATAAATATATTTACATTCATATCACCTATCTGTATCCATACGCACTAGTCACTCCACCACGCGTTATATCGCAGGAATATCTGCATCAGTTGCTGATATTCCCCGATACCCATGTAAAGAAAGCATCTCCGCACACACTCCCACACATCCATCCTACACTCCATGGAGCACTTCGTCCTGTTGGTTGCATCTTTCTAGACGTAGACCAACTCGACACTGTGCTACATGCCATTTCCACCTCCACCCCCACCCCCATATATATATGTATAATATATATATATCTGTATATATATAGACTATATTTATTTCTTTACGAGAAACCTATCTAGTTTCTATTTCTCGTGTGTTTCCTGCTATCAAAAATATAAAAAAAAAGAGTAAAAGAGAAAAGATAAACCTTGTCTTGCAGGTACTCGATCTTGCGAATAGCAAGACCAATTTTGGAACCTTAATTTGGCTTAAAGCCAAGAACAATTTGGCTCAAAGCCAAGCACCTGATTTTGAGGGTGTACCTCAGGGATAAAATTATCAGCAAAATAATCTTAAATAGAAAAAAACCGAAAACATGATAAATGCACGGAAGAGATTCGTTGTAGGAAAGGCATAGAAACTTATTCACCTTTAATTCTCGCCTCCCTAAGTTCGACCCTAGGCCTAAAAGTGACCAAGATAAAAATAAGTAGGCCAGGTTAAAAATTTTGTAAAAAGATGGTTAGGCTCGATTTAGGTTAACCACTATACTCACTTCAACGATAATTTCACCATATTAACACAACCTATTCAAGTCCTAACACACCTTTTTCTGGTGCCGTTGCCAGTGAGGTACGCATTGAGGTAAGTTTCTACTCCATTCCTTTAATTTTCTCTTCTCACACCCTTCTCTTCATGAGTGTTTTTGTTGGTGTGCAGGAAAACCAGTTGCAAGGAGGAGGCAAGCAGAGGAAGTCGGAGACGTGGGCAGATCCAAGGTGGGAACGAGAGCGTGAAGTCGCCGGCGCTGCACTGGAGCTTCGCCCACGTTGTTGAACAGGTAGGTCTCTCTCTCTTAGCAACTTAGGTTAACTTGTCACCTAAAAAAAAAAAAACCTAAAAACACTTCTTGGATTTCTTGGGGCAAGTGCGTTAAAAATCACTTATCTGATTATCTGCTATCACCCCCACTGCCCTGGGATTTCCAACCAAACTTCGCACAGCGAAGATCCAAGAACCTTGATTCTTGAATCTTTTGTCGTGTGAAGTATTCTTTGAGGCAAGATTAAATAGATTGATTGCCATCCCTCCTTGCCTCATTTATCTGCAATTCGTGATCACATTTTGGTGGGGAGACTTGGAATTGAGTTGATTCCAACCCCACCACGACCTTTCACATGCCTAAGATTTGATCCCGAATACTTCAACCCCAACACTTTGATTTTCTTTACATTATCTTGTGGTTGAGCCTTGTGTGTGGAACATCATTTTGGTGCTTGGGAGCACTTGAATTGAAGTGCTTTGGCTCCCTTTCACACTAATCTAAAATTGAGTCATGCATCCAGACATAGAAATTTTCACCAAGGGAAGCCAAGTGCATTTTTAGCATGCATTAACCAACTCACATTGAAGAAGGGTTTGTTGGGCATAGAAGAACTTGTATTTTCTCAAAACCTGAAGATTGGTTGAATTGGTAACTCAGCGAAATCTTAAAATCCATACTACTTAAGGCTGAAATTCTAAAAACCATTCACCAACTAAAACTTCAATTCGAGGAGATTTCCCCATTGCATGCTTGGTTTACACACTTTCTAAAATTAACGCACTTGGGCATTACCCGTAAACAACACCCTTCACATTCCTGAAGCACTTGATCCTAAGCCTCTAATTAAAACTGGTAGCAACTTGACCCTTAATAAGGATTGGAGGTCTAACTACCTACGTGTAGTGCCTACGTGCTGGTGCGGGTTCCCGTATGCTATTGGGTGTGTAAGACTAGGACAAACGGCCTTTCAATCTAGCCCGGTGGTTCCGCGGTGCTCGCATTTGGTTCTGTAGGTTGTGATAGTAGGTAACTTAAGATCTTTAGGTCTAAGGGCATACTATAGAGGTTAGGACTTTGATTGCCGTGATTTGTCATCAAGTGTACCTTTGCGGCGTCATTTCTCTCATCCCCTTTTCCCTTCTTATCTTCCCAATTCTTCCTGCGGTAGTGCATGTTTGGGAGGAGGTCAGAAAACCCTGAATTGTTTGAATTGTCTGATAATTTTAGAAGAACAGAAACCAAATCATCATCTTCCTCCATAAACATGGCTACACGCCCACCCCCAAACCTGAGGGAGGAAACCGCCCTCGAAACCCACCAAGTGGTGGAGCCATGGATCCCATAACCCGCCTCCAAGCCCAAATGGAAATGTATAATTAGCAAATTGAAGCCATTAGGGAAACCTTGGGGGAAATGCAGAACCCTCCCGAACGGGAGGAGCCTAGGTCTCTTAGCTCTTATCAAAATCCCGCTGCTACATAGACCATTGGACAAAATCGAGTCCCCATGGGCGGGGACGACTTTGAACTGAAACCCAATATAATTGGCCTGATAAACTTCCACTTCCATGGTCTTGCAAGTGAAGATCCTTTTCTCCATTTGGAAGACCTAACCCGATTGGCTGAAACGGTTAAACCAAGAAACATTGGGTTACCAATTGTCCTCATGAAAATGTTCCCATTTTCATTGCGGGATAAAGAGTCTCAATGGTTATGCACCCTTGGGAGAACCATCCATTCTTGGGAAGAGATGCGAACAACATTTCTCAAGAAATTCTTCCCAATCGGGCGAACCAATGCACTTTGCCGTGCTATAACTTCTTTTACATAACAAAACGGCGAATAGCTTCATGAGGCTTGGGAGAGGTATAATGACCTCCTCCGGAAGTGTCTGCACCATGATATGCCTAAGTGGCATATAGCCCAGATTTCCTATTATGGGCTAAATGAGATTTTGAAGCAGATTGCTGATGCTTCCTGCGGAGGGAATTTCATGAATAAAGACGAGAATGAAGCATTTGAATTATTTGAAAACATGAGCGAGAACTCAATGAACAATGCCTCCATTGTAGCCTTTAATCGTACTAGCCTACCCCGTAATGTTCATGAAGTTAACATGGGACCCTCCCATTCATCCACTAATCTTAACCTTATCGCACAAAAATTGGATGAAGTCTCTGTCGTGCACAAGAAGCTGGACGAGCTTTTGGCCAATCCCACCTATTCTATGGCAAACACCCCTACCTCACCACTTCGTCACAATCCCAATCCTTCCAACGCCAGGCTTATCCCCAAGAACCCTATGAGATCTTCCTTACCGAGTGTCGCACCGAGCGATTTGGTAAGTCATGTGAATTTGGCTTCTGCAAGCCAGTATTTTGACACAGAGGACCAACCCTCCGTGTGCTCGGATGCATATTTACATGTGGACTCGTCTTCTGGCTTAGAAGACGCTTGCGCCCTGGGGAACAACCCGTTCTCTGTGACTTATAACCTAGGGTGGTGAAATCATCCGAACTTCGCATGGTCTAGCAACCTGCAGTGCCAAAACCCCACGGGTGGGCCAATGTGACCGTCCACACCCGCATCCCAAGGGCCCAGTCTAATCCTGTGGCGAATCGGCCATCGAGTCCTTGCATACCGCAAACAGAACACACATCAAGTCCTCTTGATAAACTGATGCGAATGATGATGGAAATGTCGAAGCGCCATGAAGAGAACATGACCTCTCTTCAGCACCAATTGGCACAGCAGATTGCTGAGATCAGTCAACTATGTTTGGCGACTCGATCTCAGGGCACTCTTCTAGCCCAACTTGTTCCCAACCCACGAAATTTCATACCCCGTGGTCCTCAACCACAGGTACAACCTTCTCAGGGGCAGGTTCATCAGATTCTGCAGGCTCCGAGCATTCCACCGGGATTTCAGGCTAATCCCGCTGCAGCACCTCACTCTTATGTCCCTATTGTGAACCCTCCTCCGCCTTATGATCCCACTGGACCTGCGACATCCAATGCGATTACTACAAGGAGCGGTAAGCAAACTGTCGATCCACCTCAACCTGATCCTGGCCCATCTTTTTCATCGCCCTCTCATTCGGGATGCGCACCTCATTTGCGAGAAGATGATACACCCAAATTAGTAGTGCTAGAATTTGTCCCATTCCCTGAGGCTCTATTGAAGGAGCCAAAAGGCAAGAAAAAGGATACGCAGACCTTAGATAACCTGCATAATTTATTCAGGGATGTTGAAATCAAGGTACCCCTATTAGAGGCTATCGACCACATACCTACGGTCGCTCGATTTTTCAAAGACTACACTACACCCAGGTGACAGTCAAAGAAAATAAAGAATCTGGTGGTTCTCTCACCCCATGCAAGTTGTGCTATACTATCAGATCTACCACCGAAGCAGAAAGATCCGTGCACACCGCTTATTTCTTGTAGCATCCAAAGCTGCAATTTTAACTATACCCTACTTGATCTAGGATCTTCCATCAATCTTATACCAACCATCATGCTCGAGAAATTTTCCTTAGGAAATCTGAAACCCACCCCTGTCACATTACAGTTGGCAGATCGTTCTGTCAAAATACCAGAGGGTGTGGTGGAAGACGCAGTGGTTAGGGTCAACAGTCTCTGTTTTCCTGTTGACTTTCCTGTTTTGGATATGGAAGTTCCTAGCTCACTTTCTGATTGTCCGATCATCCTTGGTCGAACTTTCTTGGCCACAGCTCGCGCCCATATCGACTTCGAGTCAGGCTATATTGAGATTGCCTTTGGATCTAAGAAGCTCAAACTTAACATCTTCAAGGCAGCCAAGAACTTTGATTGTGATTAAATCAAGGATGACACGTCTGACGAGGACATGGCTGTCAGCACGTGTATCAGACTAATTGGGACCTATTCTAACTGCTGTGGATTACCTTTAAACACAGACGATTGCCTGACCGACACATATTGTGACGTTCCCCCATCCCTCCCTTTTCCTGTACCTTCTTCTGACCAGACTTCTGACGAGGTTTCCTCCGCTTCCCATACCTCGTGGTCTGAGTCATATTCGGGCTACTCACCGCCAGTCCACACTCTTCAAGACTGGATTTCCCTTTCTTTCCCGCCAAATCAGGTGGAATTGCAACTCCACACTGGGACCTTGAGCCCACATACTGCTCATTGGGGCTATTCCTTTTTGGATGCATCTATCCAAGATGCCCCTCTTCTTGGCCAAACTGAGGGCCAACTTCTTCATCTTGACTTGTTTTCTTCTGATCTGCTTGGGACACTCTCGTCCCAAGGAATGCCAAATCTCTCACCATCCACTCCCGAGCTGAAAGAGCTACCTAATACGGTTAAGTATGTTTTTTTGGGACCAAATGAAATGCTCCCTGTAATCATTAGTTCAAAATTGACCAGGGAGCAAGAGTGCAAACTAACAAAGGTCCTTATGGAACACAAGGCAGCCAATGGATGATCTTTATCAGACTTAACTGGCATTAGCCCCTCCTATTGCACTCACCGTATATATACGAAGGAGGAGGCTCGACCTTCCCACGAGATGCAGTGATGTCTCAACCCTAACATGCGAGAGGTCGTTAAAAAGGAAATTATTAAGTGGTTGGATGAGGGTATAATCTACCTAATTAGCAATAGCCCTTGGGTGAGTCCGATTCACATCGTGCCCAAAAAGGCGGGACTCACCATCCGTGTCAATGACAGGGGCGAATCCATCCCTACACGCACTCCTACATCATGGAGAGTGTGTGTATATTATAGGAAACTCAATGCTGCAACTAAGAAAGATCACTTTCCACTGCCTTTCATTGACCAAATCCGGGAGCGGTTAGCGGGAAATACATTTTTTTGTTTCCTGGATCGATTCTCAGGATATAACCAAGTGGTAATTGACCCCCGGGACCAAGAGAAAACCACCTTTACCTGCCCCTTTAGCACCTTTGCATTTAGAAGGATGTCGTTCGGACTTTGTAACGCACCAGCAACTTTCCAGAGATGTATGCTGGCAATATTCCATGACATGGTGGGTGACTCTCTCGAGGTTTTCATGGATGACTTTTCAATCTTTGGACCCTCTTTTGATGACTGTCTTGCCAACCTGACCAGTATCCTTAGGAGATGTATTGATGTGAACCTCGTGCTTTCCCGGGAAAAAAGTCATTTTATGGTACACGAGGGAATTGTTCTCGAGCATATCATTTCCGATAGGGGTATCGAGGTTGACAGAGCTAAGCTTGATGTAATTGCTGATTTACCTGTGCCTGGCTCTGTCAAACAAATCTGCTCCTTGAGACACGTCGATTTCTATAGGAGATTCATCAAAGACTTCTCCAAGATTTCTCGACCTTTAACTCATCTCCTATCGACCTATGTACCCTTTATTACGGGCCCCAACTGCATACGAGCATTCACGCAGCTACGTGATGCTATCACCAAGGCCCCTGTTCTCAAGCCACCTGATTGGTCCCTCGACTTTGAACTCATGTGTGACGCTTCCGACCTTGCAATCGGAGCCATCCTTGGACAAAGACGTGATAGACACCCCTTCGGGGTGTACTATGCTATTAAGACGTTGGACGAGGCCCAGCGTAATTATACAACCACTTAGAAAGAACTATTGGCGGTCGTCTTTGGGGTGGAGAAATTCCGCTCTTACCTTCTAGGCTCGCATGTTTTTGTTTTCACTGACCACACGGCCATTCGTCATCTCATGCACAAGAAAGATGCCACGCCAAAACTGATTCGTTGGATCCTTCTGCTCTAAGAATTTGACATTGAGATCCGCGATATGGCCGGACCCCAGAATGTTATGGCTGATCATCTCTCTAGACTGGACCCTGACCACATTGGACTAACCCTGCCGATCAATGAGATTTTTCCCGATGAGCACCTATTGGCAATTAATGTGGCAAGTGGACCTTGGTATGCCAACATTGCCAATTACCTTGCTTCTGGTTCCCTTTCGCGTGGCTGGCCTAAAAACTAGCGCAAGCGTCTCATTGCAGAAGTAAAGTATTATTTTTGGGATAATCCACTTCTTTTCTAAAAGGTGTTGATCAGATCATCCGTCATTGTATTCCTGACAGTGAATTCCCTAGTGTGCTATCCTTCTACCACGACCAGGCCTGCGAAGGCCATTTCTCTGGGAGGAAAACTGCAGCCAAGGTGTTGTAGTGTGGTTTCTTTTGTCCCTCCCTTCATTAGGATGCACACAATTATGCCAAACATTGCACTAGGTGCTAGTCGTTAGGGTCAATATCACGTCGTGACATGATGCCCTTGCAATCCATCCTAGCTGCCGAAACCTTCGACATTTGGGGAATCGATTTCGTCAGTCCCTTTCCTCCTTCCAACGACTTCGAATACATCCTCGTTACTGTTGATTATGTTTTGAAATGGATCGAGGCTATTCCCACGTGCCATGCTAACCATGTCATATCCACTCGATTTATCAAAGACCACATTTTTGCGCGCTTTGGGATCCCTCGAGCCATTATCTCGGATGGAGGAAGCCATTTTACCCATGCTTCTTTTCAGGCACTTCTGAGGAAATATGGAGTCCACCATCGTATCGCATCTTCGTATCACCCTCAGACAAACGGCCAGGCTGAGGTGTCGAACCGGCAAATCAAGCAAATTCTCCAGAAAATGGTTCGGCCTGACTGTAAGGATTGGTCCGACAAGCTGATTGATGCACTTTGGGCGTATCGGACTGCCTTCAAGGCTCCCCTTGGTATGTCTCCTTATAGAATCATTTACGGGAAGCCTTGTCATTTGCCCATGGAGCTGAAGCACCGCTCTTATTGGGCAGTTCGCCAATGTAACCTCGGCCTAGACCTATGTGGTCGAGAAAGGAAACTCCAACTCCAAGAGTTGGAAGAGCTCCATCATGAAGCCTACGATTCTGCCTTAACTTTCAAGTAACGCACAAAGGCTTTTCACGACAGCCAAATTCGGCAGAAGGAATTTGAGCCATCTCAGCAAGTTTGGCTTTACAATGCTTGGCTCAAATTCTTTCCAGGGAAATTGAAGTCCAAATGGACTAGTCCTTTCCTGGTCTCGAGACTATTCCCCAACGGGGCCATTGAAATTGAAGATCCCAAATCTGGGCATAAATTTACGGTCAGTGGGCAGCATTTAAAACCTTATCTTACTCATGAACCTGCCCCCCATTGGAGAAACTATTGCCCTGCTGGAGGGTAACTAATGTTGTGCCTCATTCTGAGCCCAGCTAGGGAAGTTAAATTCAGCGCATGTTGGGAGGCACCCCAGAAACACTCCTCCACTATCACGTACACTTCACTTCGCACCTTTTCACTTCACCACCCACCATCCACCCACCTTACAACCCTGCTATATACCTTGCACTTCAGCTCTCGTTTCCCGATCTTTGGACCTTCCTCTACTCTACCCTGCAAGCATATGAGGACATAGCATCGTTTGGCATGGGGGGTGGATAGGCATCCATATGATCTGGGTATTATATGGTATCTGAAACGTTGGCTTCGAGAGATAACCGGGTTTTATTGTTATAGCGTTGTAGTATAGCCAGTTATTGCCATCATTTCAAAAAAAAATTTTACCTGGAAAATAAAAGAGTTCCCGAGGTCGAACTCAGGGAGCAAGTTGTATTCTAGAGATATACATGTTCTATTACAAAAAATAAAGAGAGAGAGAGAGAGGGAGAGAGATGAAAGTTTGAGTTCTTCTTCTTTTCTTCTTTCTTTCTCTTTGTCTTTCTCCTCTTTAGCTTTTGTTCTTCCTGTTCTTCTTTTGTGTTTATCTCCTTGTGGTCCTCTTCTTCTTCTGTTGTTCTTCCTTGTTCTTTTGTTCTTCAGATCTTCTTCTTTCTTCTTTTCTTTTACCTGTCAGGACGTCGTCTCTCCTTCTTTCTTCTTTTCCCTTCAGGACGTCGTCTGATTTTCCAATCAGATGACTTAACCCGCTTGTTGCTACAGTGTCTCCCTTAGCTTTCTTCTTCTTCCGCGGTCCTTCTTCTTCACCTGTGCCTGCACACTTCAGAGTTTACGTCAGAGGGCAAAACCTACTCTACCCCCACCCCCCCCGTCTCTCTCTCACAGAATCCGCTCATAGGATAGCTCTCCCAGAGCTGCCGGGTAGCCGGGTACGGGTCGCGCCCGGGTCCAGGCCCACTGACATGCGTGGTGGGCGAGGAGTGCAGGTCAGTGTAAGTCGGGTCGGGTCAGGTCCGCGGGGCGTGAGCGCGGACGAGACCGGGTAACCGGGCGGGTGAAGGGGACCTCACCCCGTGAACTGAGGCGAACAGCTTAAGGCACTTTTTGCCTTTAAGCGCCCGTTCGCCTCAGTGGCTCTCCGAGGTGGGACTAAATGTCCCACCCTAATTGAGTGCTCGCAGCGGAGAAAGCAGCGAGCAATCGCGGCTTCACGCGAGGCCTTCGCCCCAGCTGCGAGCCTGGGACTCTTCGCGGAGGCGCTGATGAGAACCTCATCATGAGCCATAACTAGCTCATTTTGACCCAATACAAAGGATAAAAGCTCCTACATAACTCAAGGAAAGGCTTAACTCAGAGAATTCTGAGTTTAAGGAGAAAATAAGTCATAAGGGGTAAAAATGCAATTTTACCAGCATAATCTGCATACAGGGTAATTCAGGGTCCAAACATAGGTCAAAGCAACTTAATAAGAATAAAAGTGGGATGAGATGATCTAGCAAGGGCTACAGCAATTCCAAGGAACTAAGTGATAATCTGTAACCCTAAAACAACCCACTTCAATTCACGAGGTTCGAGGCAAAGTAAAAATAGAATAAACCCTCTAAAATTCATAGAAAAATAATCTCTAGGGTTTAGAACCTTCAATTTGGCCTTCAGAACCCATTTTGACCTACATTGAGAACCATGCCCAATTAATAACTTAATTTGGTTTTTTGCATAAATTGACCGGTCAAACAAGGTTTAATATAGAAATGAAATTCACCATCAGATTCCTTAGGTCCTAATTAATCATGTATAAAAACTTGAGCCTAAGAAGAAACCTCCTTGACCGACTTTACACTTTGGTCCTCATATATTTACTGTTTGGCCCTCAACTTTTGAACCGTCGCATTTTGGCCCCTAACTCTCCTTCGTTCTTTGCATTCAGGTCCCCCCGGCAAAACCGGCCAGCACCATGCTCCGGCGACCTTGCGCGGAGCATGGCGCCGCGCAGGGTGAGGGGGAAAGCCTGGCAAGTAAACCAGGGGTGCCCTGCGTTGTCAGCCGTCGCAGGGACACCCCCCCGGTCGCTGTAGCCCACCATACCGGCCGTGCGAACGCACGGACGGTATGGGTTTTCGTCTCCGGCCATCCTCCGGCGAGGGAGACACGTCGTCTCCCTCCGCCTCCCTCCCTGTTTTGATCCCTATAAATACCCCCCGTTGCTCCACAGACCGGGGCAGCTGGGATCTGACGGAGAAAACCCCCAACTTTCCTCTCTTCTCTCTTCGGCAGACGCTCACCAGCTCCGGCGGTTCCTCCCCCTCCTCCTCTTCGCTCTGCCGCAATACCAGCAGCAGAGACTTCCTCCCCTGCTCTTCCCGCGCCACGCCGCACCCAGCTGGCGCCTCTCCGGCTCTCTGCTCGCCGCCGCCCCTTTCCCTGAGCATCTTCTTCTCCGGCGACAGTCGATACGACTGTCGCCCTACTGCTCCCCCTTCGTCCCTGCAAGTAAGTTAGAACTACTTCCCTTCCTCTCCTCTTTCTTTCCCCGGTTTCAATTTGTTCAATTAAGCCCTCGACCGACCCTGACCATCGTCACCCCCTTCGTCTCCGGCCACCCTCCGGCGAGATGTTCCCATCGCTCCACAGCCTCACACACCTCGCCGACCCTCACCGAACCTCCGCCTCATCACACTGAGCACCCCCCACCCCTCCACTGCCACTCCACACCTCCGTAACGCTCCCCCGAACAAACCCATTCCTCCGGTTGCAGTTCAACCTAGGGCTGCCGCCAGACACCACCTTGCGGCTTGCCGCGCAGCTCCACACCTTCGCCGTGCCACGGCGAAGGTTCCCCAGTGGTTTGATCAGGCCGAGAGGCCATATTCGTGTCCGACAGGTTTTGAGGTTCGACCGCCATTAACGCACAATGAAGCAGCTTCTCCCGCGCTCCAGGCTTGAGGACTCCAGGTCTCCAGCTGCTGCGGATTACGGGGAGTCTTGCGAAGGCAGCCAGCCAGCAACCTACGCAAATCGAAGCCGCAGCTGCAGAAGCTAGGCCGCGGTCTCCCAGCAGGCGCACGCGAGGAGAGGTCTCCGTTTAGTCCCACATCGGTAAGCCTCACAACCTTTCCACTGTTTAAATTGATTTTGTGCATTAGCCTTACTGCCTCAGCACACGGGGTGAGGTCCCCTTTCACCCGCCCGGTTACCCGGTCTCGTCCGCGCTCACGCCCCGCGGACCTGACCCGACCCGACTTAGACTGACCTGCACTCCTCGCCCACCACGCACGCCGGTGGGCCTAGACCCGGGCGCGACCCGTACCCGATTACCCGGCAGCTCTGGGAGAGCTTTCCGAAGAGTGGTTTCAGAGAGAGAGAGACGCGGGGGGAGAGGGTAGAGTAGGTTTTGTCCTCTGACATAAGCTCTGAAGTGTGCAGGCACAGGTGAAGAAGAAGGACCGCAGAAGAAGAAGGAGGCTGAGGGAGACACTGTAGCAACAGGCAGTTTAAGTCGTCTGATTTGGAAATCAGACGACGTCCTGAAGGGAAAAGAAGAAAGAAGGAGGAGCGACGTCCTGACTGGAAAAAGAAAAGAAGAAAGAAGAAGATCTGAAGAAAGACAGAAGAAGAAGGAAGAGCAGGAATAGCTGGACGAAGAAGAAGAGCATCACCACTGCAGAAGAAGAACATCACCTCTGCAGACAAAGAAGAAGAAGATCTGAGACGAGGAGAAGCAAAGAGAAAACAACAAATTCTTTCTCTCTCTTTCTTTATTTTTGTAAAAGAAACATGTATATCTCTAGAATACAACTTGCTCCCTGAGTTCGACCTCGGGAACTCTTTTATTTCCCGAGTAAAAAAAATTTATATTTGAAATGTTGGCAATAACTGGCTATACTACAACGCTATAACAATAAAACTCGGTTGCCCACAGCGTTTCAGGCGCCCCGCGCAGCCTGGGAGTCAGGCCTGGGCGAAGCGCACCTGGAGCTGTAGGTTGAAGGTGCTCCTTCCACGCAGCAATGGCGACGGCGGTCGAGACACCTGTACACAGAGGAACGGCCTCTCGGCCTAATCAGATACGCGGAGAACCTTCGCCGTGGCACGGCGAAGGTGGTGGGGGTCTGGCAGGCGGCGGGGCGGAGCGTGAGGGTCGCCCTAGGTCAAACTGCGGGTGGAGAAGTGGGTTTGTTCGGGGGGTCTGCAGAGGGCGAGTGGCGGGACGTGAAAGGGCGAAGGTTGATCAGGGTCAGGAGGCGGAGATTCTGTGAGGGTCGGCAAGGCGTGTGGGGCTGTGGAGTGATGGGGGGGTCTCGCCGGAGTTTGGCCGGAGACGAAGGGGGTGACGGTGGACAGGAGCGGTCGAGGGTTTAATCAAATAAAAGACAGTGAGGAAAAGAAAGAGGGGAGGAAGAGGAGGAGTTCTACCTACTTAGTAGGAGGAGGAGGGGCCGGAGCGGGCGACAGTCGTATCGACTATCGCCGGAGAAGAAGGTGCTCGGGGGAAGGGGCGGCGGCGAGTAGAGGGCCGGAGAGGCGCCAGCTGGGTGTGGCGTGGCGC
This sequence comes from Thalassia testudinum, assembly GCA_037157565.1. Taxonomy (NCBI): domain Eukaryota; kingdom Viridiplantae; phylum Streptophyta; class Magnoliopsida; order Alismatales; family Hydrocharitaceae; genus Thalassia; species Thalassia testudinum. The sequence goes on along the minus strand of JAZHRO010000056.1, from coordinate 83,118,074 downwards.
GGGAAGAGCAGGGGAAGAAGTCTCTGCTGCTGGTATTGCGGCAGAGCGAAGAGGAGGAGGAGGAAGAACCGCCGGAGCTGGTGGGCGTCTGTCGGAGTGAGAAGAGAGGAAAGTTGGGGGTTTTCTCCGTCAGATCCGAGCTGGGAAGAACGGTGGAGTGACGGGGGTATTTATAGGGACCGAATCAGGGAGGAAGGCGGAGGGAGACGACGTGTCTCCCTCGCCGGAGGATGCCAGAGATGGAAACCCATACCGTCCGTGCGTTCGCACGGCCGGTATGGTGGGTTACAGCGGCCAGGGGGGTGTCCCTGCGACGGCTGACGACGCAGGGCACCCCCGGTTTACTTGCCAGGCTCTCCCCCTCACCCTACGTGGCGCCATGCTCCGCGCAAGGTCGCCGGAGCATGGTGCTGGCAGGTTTTGCAGGGGGGACCTGAACGCAAAGAACGAAGGAGAGTTAGGGGCCAAAATGCGAGGGTTCAAAAGTTGAGGGCCAAAAAGTAAATATATGAGGACCAAAGTGTAAAGCTGGTCAAGAAGGTTTCTTCTTAGGCTCAAGTTTTTATACATGACTAATTAGGACCTAAGGAATCTGATGGTGAATTTTATTTCTAGATTAAACCTTGTTTGACTGGTCAATTTATGCAAAAACCCAAATTAAGTTATTAATTGGGTATGGTTCTCAATGTAGGTCAAGATGGGTTCCTAAGGTCAAATTGAAGGTTCTAAACCCTAGAGATTATTTTTCTATGAATTTTAGAGGGTTTATTCCATTTTTTCTTTGCCTTGAACCTCGTGAATTGAAGTGGGTTTGTTTTAGGGTTACAGATTATCATTTAGCTTATTGGAATTGCTGTAGCCCTTGCTAGATCATCTCATCCCACTTTTATTCTTATTAAGTTGCTTTGACCTATGTTTGGACCCTGAATTACCCTGAATGCAGATTATACTGGTAAAATTGCATTTTTACCCCTTATGACTTGTTTTCTCCTTAAACTCAGAATTCTCTGAGTTAAGCCTTTCCTTGAGTTATGTAGGAGCTTTTATCCTTTGTATTGGGTCAAAATGAGCTAGTTATGGCTCATGATGAGGTTCTCATCATACCCCCATGCCTAGCTTTTGCTAGTCCCTTAGCAAAAAAACTTAAGGTTTCAACCCATGTTCTAGACCATTAAGTTCTTAATAGCTTCAGATAAGTGCTTTTTCATTTGAGCTTAGATTAGGTTAGAATGCTGACCATGGGCCTAAAAGGTACTCTAGTACCAATCAAGATCCAAATCTGTCTAGCTTTAGCCTCTGTCTTTAGCAAAGGTTTTTAAGGCCCACAAGAACTAACCTAAGGTTTATTGGACTTTGTGGTTAAAGCACCCGTGCTTGAAATGATTTTAGCCCTGGCTTAGTTCACAGTGCGTTTTGTAAGAGAGAGATAGAAAGTTGTTCTGTTTGGAGAGTTTTCTCTCTCTTTTTCTTTTTAGTTCTAGCCTAGGATTGGCTTTTCAATAGGTCTGTATCAGATTCCTTGCTCCCATCATCAATCCTCAAGGGTTCCTGGCAATCGATGCTTCGAGATAGCACCGCCCATGGCAACCCCCGGAACCCTGGCTATTGAGATTTCGAGATAATCCCATCCATGGTGTTCCGTGGCCGAATCCAGACCCTGGCAATTGACACTTCGAGATAATGCCATCCATGGAATCTGAATCAGCAGAGTGCTTACATGCCCCCAGTAGGATATGTAAATATCCTAAGAGACAGGCACCGAGGAGATGATATTTTGTTACGCATCTTCGAGGGAATTTCCCGCCTTTCCGCGCTGGGAACTCGTCCAAATCAACTTGTGTCGATCGGCCGCTCCTATTCTAGGTGTTCTTTTCAGAATTTTGCGACGCTTCTGCGTGATTTTGATTTTTACGCTTACTGAACCAGGCTATGTGTGAGGTTAGGGTGCTTAGGTTACTGAGTCCCGTAAACCAAAAATTAGTTAACGAGGCCAAATACTCCCTAAGCCTTAGACCTAATACTTCAGCTTTTCATTTTCCTCAACCTCTTGAGGAGTGTCTAGATCTTAATGGGTACTAAGAGTCTATTCAAGAATGCCTAAGGTTTGCGTTCTTACTAATCTCATTATGCACTTTTCAGTTATTTTCTTGAATGAGGTCTAGAACTTAGGTTAATTCCTTAGTTCCTTACTAATGACTATCACCTTTTCTTATAATTTTGTGCTCCTTTTTCATTTTGTTTCTCTTCTCCTTCTCCTTCACAAAATTTCCTTCTCCTTTTATTCTTTTTCGAAAAAATTTTTAATTTTTATGGTGTTTTTGCATATGTGAATTTTTTGTTTGAAACCTTTTCTTACAAGTTTTGCACTTTCATACCCCCCCCATGCCTAAGATTTGCAATGTCCTCATTGTAACCTAGGGGGTTTTTATTTAACTTAGTTCATTCCTTAAGACAGAAATTTGGATGAGTGGATGGGTCGGGTTGAATTTTTGCGGACGATTTCTAATCCTAGATGCAAGCATCTGAGGTGGGGTCGGCTGTCTACAAGGGTGAACCTCAAGTGCAAAAAGGTGTCAGAACAAGTTTCAGGTTTTCAAAGAGAATGACGGGCTGCCTCCCGTTAAGCGCTGAGTTTTACGCCATCGGCTGGGCGCAATAAGCTCAAGGGGAAAGGAGGATATAAGATGCTTCAGCCAAATCAGTAGAAGTTACATCAATGAACGGCTTGAGTCTCTGACCGTTCACGATGAAAGGTTCAGAATCGTGGCTGAGTGGACTGATTTCGATTGCTCCATTTCCAAAAACCTGTCGGACCAAATATGGTCCGACCCACTTGGATCTCAGTTTTCCTGGGAAGAGTTTTAGTCGGGCATCAAAGAGTAGGACCTTTTGACCAGGATGAAAGATCTTTCTCGAGATGTGTTTGTCGTGGAAGGCTTTAACCCACTCCTTGTAGATTTGCGAGTTCTCGTACGCGTCTAGGCGTAATTCATCGATCTCGCTGATTTGGAGTTTTCTGTGGGTCCCAGCCTTGGAAAGATCTAGATTACAGTTTCGTACTGCCCAATAGGCTTTATGCTCCAGTTCTACGGGAAGGTGGCATGCCTTTCCGTACACCAGTCTAAAGGGAGACATGCCCAATTGGGTCTTGTGGGCGGTCCTATAGGCCCACAATGCTTTCGGAAGTCGGGACGACCAGTCCTTCCTGTCAGGTCGAACAGTGACTTGCAGGATTTTCTTGATCTCCCGATTAGACAGCTCAGCTAGACCATTAGTTTGGGGGTGGTAAGGAGTAGAGATTCGGTGAGACACCCCGTATTTGGTCATCAGTGACCTAAACTGAGCATTTGTGAAATGGGTCCCACCATCAGAGATTATTGCACGAGGAATCCCGAACCTTGAGAAAATGTGTTGATGAATGAATTTGAGAACGATTTTGTGATCACAGGTTCGGGTCGGTATGGCTTCGATCCATTTGGACACGTAGTCCACAGCCAACAGAATGTATTCGAAACCATCCGAAACAGGAAAGGGGCCCATAAAATCAATCCCCCAAACATCAAAGATTTCGCATACTAGAATCGGTTGCATAGGCATCATGTCGCGATGGCTCATGTTGCCCAAAGTCTGGCAACGACTGCATGCCTTGCAGTGATTGTATGCGTCTTTGAACAGTGTGGGCCAGTAAAAGCCGCACTGGAGGACTTTTGATGCAGTTTTATGCCCGGCGAAATGGCCACCGCATGCCTGGTCATGGCAGAAAGAGAGGATATTGTTGAATTCCCCTTCCGGGACACATCTCCGGATGATCTGATCGGCACCTATGCGGAAGAGGTACGGGTCTTCCCAAATGTAATACTTGGCATCGGAGCGTAATTTGTCTTTCTTGGCCTTCGGCCAATCGGACGGGATCTGATGAGATGCCAAGTAATTTACTACATTAGCAAACCATGGAAGGCTAGTACCAATAGTCAGCAGGTGCTCATCGGGAAAATGCTCAGTGATGGGTCCGGGAGGGTCAATTATTTCAGAAGGAAGACGGGATAAGTGATCAGCTACCACATTTTGCTTTCCCGCTTTGTCGCGAATCTCAAGGTCAAATTCTTGCAACAGCAAGATCCATCAGATTAATCGAGGTTTCGCGTCCTTCTTTGCAAGGAGATGCCTCACAGCTGTGTGATCCGAGTATATGATGACACGGGAACCCAGAAGGTACGATCTGAACTTTTCTAGGGCAAATACTACAGCTAGCAGCTCTTTCTCAGTAACCGTATAGTTACGCTGAGCCTCATCGAGTGTTTTGCTGGCGTAGTAAATGACCACAGGTTTCCTGTCAATTTTCTGCCCCAAAACCGCTCCTACAGCGAAGTCGGATGCATCGCACATGATCTCAAAGGGTTGAGACCAATCAGGGGACTGTAGGATCGGGGCTTGGGTGACTCGGTCACGTAGGATTTCAAATGCTTGAGTGCATTCCTTGGAAATTTCGAAAGGAACATCCTTGGAGAGAAGAGTGGTCAGGGGGCGTGCGATTTTTGAAAAATCAGGGATAAATCGTCGATAAAAACCGACATGCCCTAAAAAGGAACGGATGTCCCTGATCGAGATAGGCATAGGAAGGTGAGAAATCAGATTAACCTTAGCTCGATCCACTTGGATACCTTTCTCCGAAATTGAGTGTCCCAGGACAATTCCCTCAGGCACCATGAAATGGCTTTTTCCCAGGAAAGAACCAAATTCACATCGATGCACCGCCTGAGTATCTGGACCAAGTGTTGGAGGCAATCGTCGAATGATGCTCCGAAAACTGAAAAGTCATCCATGAAGACTTCCAGATAATCACCTACCATATCTGAGAATATGGCAAGCATGCATCGCTGAAAAGTAGCGGGTGCATTGCAAAGACCGAAAGGCATCCTTCGGAAAGCGTATGTTCCGAAGGGGCAGGTGAACGTGGTCTTTTCTTGGTCCTCAAGATGGATTGCCACCTGGTTATAACCGGAGTACCCGTCAAGAAAGCAGAAGAACCTATTTCCCGCAATTTTTTCGAGAATTTGATCAATGAAGGGTAGTGGGAAATGGTCCTTCTTCGTGGAGGAATTGAGTCGGCGGTAATTGATGAGAACCTCATCATGAGCCATAACTAGCTCATTTTGACCTAATACAAAGGATAAAAGCTCCTACATAACTCAAGGAAAGGCTTAACTCAGAGAATTCTGAGTTTAAGGAGAAAACAAGTCATAAGGGGCAAAAATGCAATTTTACCAGTATAATCTGCATACAGGGTAATTCAGGGTCCAAACATAGGTCAAAGCAACTTAATAAGAATAAAAGTGGGATGAGATGATCTAGCAAGGGCTACAGCAATTCCAAGGAACTAAATGATAATCTGTAACCCTAAAACAACCCACTTCAATTCACGAGGTTCGAGGCAAAGTAAAAATAGAATAAACCCTCTAAAATTCATAGAAAAATAATCTCTAGGGTTTAGAACCTTCAATTTGGCCTTCAGAACCCATTTTGACCTACATTGAGAACCATGCCCAATTAATAACTTAATTTGGGTTTTCACATAAATTGATCGGTGAAACAAGGTTTAATATAGAATTGAAATTCACCATCAGATTCCTTAGGTCCTAATTAGTCATGTATAGAAACTTGAGCCTAAGAAGAAACCTCCTTGACCAACTTTACACTTTGGTCCTCATATATTTACTTTTTGGCCCTCAACTTTTGAACCCTCGCATTTTGGCCCCTAACTCTCCTTCGTTCTTTGTGTTCAGGTCCCCCCTGCAAAACCTGCCAGCACCATGCTCCGGCGACCTTGCGCGGAGCATGGCGCCGCGCAGGGTGAGGGGGAGAGCCTGGCAAGTAAACCGGGGGTGCCCTGCGTCGTCAGCCGTCGCAGGGACACCCCCCTGGTCGCTGTAACCCACCTTACCGGCCGTGCGAACGCACGGACGGTATGGGTTTCCATCTCCGGCGTCCTCCGGCGAGGGAGACACGTCGTCTCCCTCCGCCTTCCTCCCTGATTCGGTCCCTATAAATACCCCCGTCGCTCCACCGTTCTTCCCAGCTCGAATCTGACGGAGAAAACCCCCAACTTTCCTCTCCTCTCACTCCGGCAAACGCCCACCAGCTCCGACGGTTCCTCCTCCTCCTCCTCTTCGCTCTACCGCAATACGAGCAGCAGAGACTTCTTCCCCTGCTCTTCCCGCGCCACGCCGCACCCAGCTGGCGCCTCTCCGGCTCTCTGCTCGCCGCCGCCCCTTCCCCTGGGCATCTTCTTCTCCGGCGACAGTCGATACGACTGTCGCCCGCTCCGGCCCCTCCTCCTCCTGCTAAGTAGGTAGAACTCCACCTCTTCCTCCCCTCTTCCTTTTCCTCACTTTAAACATCTACTGTCGCCCTCGATTCCGACCCCTCACCCTCACCTTCTCCGCCTCCGGCCATCCTCCGGCGAGCCGCTCCCATCACCCCAGCAACCCACACGGCTCGCCGACCACCACAGAACCTCCGCCTCCTCACCCTGATCAACCCCCGTCTTTCCACTTCCCCCACATCACCCTCTGCAACCCCACCGAACAAACCCATCTTCCGACCCACAGTCCGACCTAGGGCAGCCCTTGCACGTCGCCCCACGCCTCGTCACCACCCACACGAGCTTCGCCGCACTCTGGCGAAGCTCCCGGCACCTTCTGATTAGGCCGAGAGGCCGTTTTGCTGTGAACAGGTCACCCGACCTTCGCCGCCATTGCCGTGCAGAAGGAGCTGCTTCCGCCTGCAGCTGCAGGCGCGCCACGCCCAGATTCGACTCCCAGGCCTTGCGAGGCATTTCGACAAAGCATCAGGCTCGCAGCTGGGGCGAAGGCCTCGCGTGAAGCCGCGATCGCCCGCTGCTTTCTCCACTGCGGGCGCTCAATTAGGGTGGGACATTTAGTCCCACCTCGGAAAACTCTGAAGAGGCGCAGCGGTATAAAGCGAAAAAGTGCTGGAGGCTTATTGCCTCAGCACACGGGGTGAGGTCCCCTTCACCCGCCCGGTTACCCGGTCTCGTCCGCGCTCACGCCCCGCGGACCTGACCCGACCCGACTTAGACTGACCTGCACTCCTTGCCCACCACTCACGCCGGTGGGCCTGGACCCGGGCGCTACCCGTACCCGGCTACCCGGCAGCTCTGGGAGAGCTATCCTATGAGCGGATTCTGTGAGAGAGAGACGGAGGGGGGGGGGGGTAGAGTAGGTTTTGCCCTCTGACGTAAACTCTGAAGTGTGCAGGCACAGGTGAAGAAGAAGGACCGCGGAAGAAGAAGAAAGCTAAGGGAGACACTGTAGCAACAAGCGGTTTAAGTCGTCTGATTGGAAAATCAGACGACGTCCTGAAGGGAAAAGAAGAAAGAAGGAGAGACGACGTCCTGACAGGAAAAAGAAAAGAAGAAAGAAGGAGATCTGAAGAACAAAAGAACAAGGAAGAACAACAGAAGAAGAAGAGGACCACAAGGAGATAAACACAGAAGAAAAACAGGAAGAACAAAAGCTAAAAAGAGAGAGAGACAAAGAGAAGAAAAGAAGAAGAACTCAAACTTTCATCTCTCTCCCCCTCTCTCTCTCTCTTTCTTTATTTTTGTAATAGAACATGTATATCTCTAGAATACAACTTGCTCCCTGAGTTCGTCCTCAGGAACTCTTTTATTTTCCGAGTAAAAAATTTATATATTTGAAATGATGGCAATAACTGGCTATACTACAACGCTATAACAATAAAACCCGGTTATCTCTCGAAGCCAATGTTTCATTTTGGCACCGTTGCCGGGGAGCAACGGCTATTCTAGAAGTAAACATTCCTGTTTCTTTTTAATTTCTGATAATCTCCCCTCTTTTGTGCAGCTACAGGAAATCAAGAAGACAAGCAACCGCACGACAACCACTCCGGGGACAGGTAAATTTTTCCTCTCGCTATTAACCCCTAAACTCTAAAGAGGAAGAAAAGAAAAGAACAAGCAATATAGGGCTAACCTGTCTTCCATACTTAGTAACCATAAAGAGTTGCATGTTTTCAACTCATTAGTCCTGCACACTATTAAGGGTATTTAAGGGCTAACACATTCTTGCTTGAGCCCTAATTACCCAACAAAGAACTAACTGGACCAAGTAGAGCCAACATAAGATTCAACATTAGGGTTTTAGAGACACACTACTTAAATCAAGAATGGAGAAAATCCAAAAGAAGTGTGCCTAAACCATTGATTGAAAATACCTATTCAAAAGAAAACCTAAAACAATTGGCTCTCTAAACACTTGAACCCTAAAAGACAAGACCTAAAAGCTCTCAAAGAAAACAAGAGGTAAAGTTGACCCCTTGGGTCAACCAACCTTAAATTAGGTCACTCTTTGCACTTAAAAGACTAAAGTTCAAGTGAAACCTTAAGCACCCTGATCTTAAAATTGGTAGACTTAAGAGGTCAAGATCCCCATTCTGGTCTACCTGGAACCGCAGTGACAAGAGAGGTCGGGTGGGGGAAACCCTGTAACCCGTGGGGACGCTCTACCGTGTAAGGGTCTTCGCGGGACTCTCCCTCTCTGGCTGCCCAGGCAATTCTCAGGTGGACGATCTTTCTGATCAAGGGGTCCATCTGCCTCGAACCTCTATAGTCACCCAACATTTTTTGGTTGTCTTGATTGGGTCCAGCACCTGCTTATCTCATCCAGCCCTTCAGTACTATGCAGGAGGTCCTTGAAACTTCCTATAGAAATTCACTCTCCCCGAGGCTAAGCCTCGGCTCCCTTGTTTTTGCAGAAATCATTCACATAGCCCCTCTTTCCTCTGATTCTGAACAAAGTCCCCTTCTTCCATTAATTCAAACTTCTGATTCTATCTTGATTCCACCACCTGATTCGAAGATGCAGCCTAATTACCTAGCAAGACTACAATGTAAAAAACCTGAATATCTGAAATCCATGAAAGATAAGACGATTGAGGATGCCCTTGAAATCTATGAAATCAAATATAAACCCTCAACACCAATAGGAAACATTCAGGTTGATGTTCCAACAACCACAGCTTTCATCATAAACTGTGCCCAAATTCTATTGACTGAAATTTCAAAAGGATCAACCCGAGAAATGCTCATGACAGGATACATTGAGATGGAAAAATTACACCAATCTGAATACCTTCAATGCTTGACAAATCCTGTACTTTGGGAACAACACCAAGATGCCCTTATGAAACGGGTAGAAATGATGAAATCAGTAGAACAAATTATCAACCAGAAATACCTGTATATACCAGAAACAGAGGACGAACCATCTTGGAACAGTATTAAGGAACAATCCAGTTTCCCAGATCTCGGGATTGAGGCACAAAGTGGTTGTAAAATCCCAACCCAGATAGAAGACAATGTTGAATTAGGTTGGGATATTGCAGGAGAACACAGTGATGAGCCAAACTTAGACCATGAATTGTCAAGCCTAGAATTTCAAAACTCCTGCAATAATGAAATCAGAACTGAACCTTCTGAGGGTATAAATTCCGCCCCTTATTTTGATAAGGTGACCCTCGAAGGTTATTCGGACTTAGGTTCTAATAATTCTACCCACATCCTAAGCCTAGAACCTAGATCTGAAACTTATTGGGAAGATTATGAGGCCCCTTATGAGAAAGATCAAATTTTTACAGAATATGATTCCGGGCCTCTATTTGATGAATATCCCTCTCCAACATCCTCAGGAAATCTGATCGATTTTTCAGAAAACATGCCAATTTATGATACAGAAACTGAGGAGTTGGATGAGCAAGGTTTTAATGGGGTCTATCCTACCAGCTTAGAGCTTGAACATAACATCTTTTTGAGCCCAGAATTGACATATAGGCTAGAACCCAGTCAGGCTGCTGATTCCACATCTGATGATTTTTGCTGTGGTGGAATTCATGATCATGAATCTCATTTTCGCCAACTCTCCGACAATTTCAGATCTGACTATAATTGCGGAGAGATTCCCCTTCCTGAACACGCCAGGCCTATCTACGACCTCAGTTCACATGACTCTGACTCCGACTCTGAGGTCCTGATTCCCGAGATCACTGATAACACAGAATCATTCCTTTTCGATCCTCAGGAACCAAAAACAGAAAATGCCAAGAGTGATTACAACCAAGAATCCAAATTTTTTCTCGAATCCGATTCCTTTCATCCTACAGACACTCTTCTGGCATTTGATAGTTACCCAGAGGACTCTCTACAGAAAACCACCTATCATCTGTTTCTAGAAGAGCCCTCGTACACAATGGCCACCTCTTCCGCACACATAGAACGGATCAAAACCTCTCCCAAACCCCGACCCGCAACCGGACTCAATTTCTATTCAGATTCACCTCTCACCGAGCCGATTGCATTTCCACATCGGGTTTCGAACATTGATCAGACTACATACCATGCTCTATCATTCTCTGATCACCCCTGTAGGGTTCCTGCATCAACCACTGATTATTCTACGAGTCCCTACTTTGACCAGGCTGATTCGACTCAGCCAAACCCTGCGTTTACACTTCCACATTTATCTGAGCTTCATAGTATATGGTGGGTTCCACACCTTTTTATCCACATCTATCAACCCACCAGATTGATTGGGTTTGGGCTGCATCATCAGCCTGTTGATCTGAACAAGCACCTGGTTGGACCAACCAGGCTCTTAATCAAGATGCTTGTCTTACAAAACTCCGCTGATTTGACCATCCCCTCTCCATCGCATTTCCCGCTTGGCTGAAGGCATCAAATTCAGCGCTTAACGGGAGGCAGCCCGTCATTCTCTTTGAAAACCTGAAACTTGTTCTGACACCTTTTTGCACTTGAGGTTCACCCTTGTAGACAGCCGACCCCACCTCAGATGCTTGCATCTGGGATTAGAAATCGTCCGCAAAAATTCAACCCGACCCATCCACTCATCCAAATTTCTGTCTTAAGGAATGAACTAAGTTAAATAAAAACCCCCTAGGTTACAATGAGGACATTGCAAATCTTAGGCATGGGGGGGTATGAAAGTGCAAAACTTGTAAGAAAAGGTTTCAAACAAAAAAATTCACATATGCCAAAAACACCATAAAAATTAAAAATTTTTCGAAAAAGAATAAAAGGAGAAGGAAATTTTGTGAAGGAGAAGAGAAACAAAATGAAAAAGGAGCACAAAATTATAAGAAAAGGTGATAGTCATTAGTAAGGACTAAGGAATTAACCTAAGTTCTAGACCTCATTCAAGAAAATAACTGAAAAGTGCATAATGAGATTAGTAAGAACGCAAACCTTAGGCATTCTTGAATAGACTCTTAGTACCCATTAAGATCTAGACACTCCTCAAGAGGTTGAGGAAAATGAAAAGCTGAAGTATTAGGTCTAAGGCTTAGGGAGTATTTGGCCTCGTTAACTAATTTTTGGTTTACGGGACTCAGTAACCTAAGCACCCTAACCTCACACACAGCCTGGTTCAGTAAGCGTAAAAATCAGAATCACGCAGAAGCGTCGCAAAATTCTGAAAAGAACACCTAGAATATTAGCGGCCGATCAACACAAGTTGATTTGGACGAGTTCCCAGCGCAGAGAGGCGGGAAATCCCCTCAAAGATGCGTAACAAAATATCATCTCCTCGGTGCTTGTCTCTTAGGATATTTACATATCCTACTGGGGGCATGTAAGCACTCTGCTGGTTCAGATTCCATGGATGGCATTATCTCGAAGTGTCAATTGCCAGGGTCTGGATTCGACCACGGAACACCATGGATGGGATTATCTCGAAATCTCAATAGCCAGGGTTCCGGGGGTTGCCATGGGCGGTGCTATCTCGAAGCATCGATCGCCAGGAACCCTTGAGGATTGATGATGGGAGCAAGGAATCTGATACAGACTGTGTTGAAAAGCCAATCCTAGGCTAGAACTAAAAAGAAAAAGAGAGAGAAAACTCTCCAAACATAAAAACTTTCTATCTCTCTCTTACAAAACGCACTGCGAACTGAGCCAGGGCTAAAATCATTTCAAGCACGGGTGCTTTAACCACAAAGTCCAATAAACCTTAGGTTAGTTCTTGTGGACCTTAAAAACCTTTGCTAAAGACTAAGGCTAAGGCTAGACAGATTTGGATCTTGATTGGTACTAGAGTACCTTTTAGGCCTATGGTCAGCATTCTAACCTAATCTATGCTCAAATAAAAAAGCACTTATCTAAAACTATTAAAAACTTCATGGTCTAGAACAAGGGTTGAAACCTTAAGCTTTTGCTAAGGGACTAGCAAAAGCTAGGCATGGGGGTATGATGAGAACCTCATCATGAGCCATAACTAGCTCATTTTGACCTAATACAAAGGATAAAAGCTCCTACATAACTCAAGGAAAGGCTTAACTCAGAGAATTCTGAGTTTAAGGAGAAAACAAGTCATAAGGGGCAAAAATGCAATTTTACCAGTATAATCTGCATACAGGGTAATTCAGGGTCCAAACATAGGTCAAAGCAACTTAATAAGAATAAAAGTGGGATGAGATGATCTAGCAAGGGCTACAGCAATTCCAAGGAACTAAATGATAATCTGTAACCCTAAAACAACCCACTTCAATTCACGAGGTTCGAGGCAAATTAAAAATAGAATAAACCCTCTAAAATTCATAGAAAAATAATCTCTAGGGTTTAGAACCTTAAATTTGGCCTTCAGAACCCATTTTGACCTACATTGAGAACCATGCCCAATTAATAACTTAATTTGGGTTTTCGCATAAATTGACCGGTCAAACAAGGTTTAATATAGAAATGAAATTCACCATCAGATTCCTTAGGTCCTAATTAGTCATGTATAAAAACTTGAGCCTAAGAAGAAACCTCCTTGACCAACTTTACACTTTAGTCCTCATATATTTACTTTTTGGCCCTCAACTTTTGAACCCTCGCATTTTGGCCCCTAACTCTCCTTCGTTCTTTGCGTTCAGGTCCCCCCTGCAAAACCTGCCAGCACCATGCTCCGGCGACCTTGCGCGGAGCATGGCGCCGCGCAGGGTGAGGGGGAGAGCCTGGCAAGTAAACCGGGGGTGCCCTGCGTCGTCAGCCGTCGCAGGGACACCCCCCTGGTCGCTGTAACCCACCATACCGGCCGTGCGAACGCACGGACGGTATGGGTTTCCATCTCCGGCGTCCTCCAGCGAGGGAGACACGTCGTCTCCCTCCGCCTTCCTCCCTGATTCGGTCCCTATAAATACCCCCGTCGCTCCACCGTTCTTCCCAGCTCGGATCTGACGGAGAAAACCCCCAACTTTCCTCTCCTCTCACTCCAGCAGACGCCCACCAGCTCTGGCGGTTCCTCCTCCTCCTCCTCTTCGCTCTGCCGCAATACCAGCAGCAGAGACTTCTTCCCCTGCTCTTCCCGCGCCACGCCGCACCCAGCTGGCGCCTCTCCGGCTCTCTGCTCGCCGCCGCCCCTTCCCCCGGGCATCTTCTTCTCCGGCGACAGTCGATACGACCGTCGCCCGCTCCGGCCCCTCCTCCTCCTGCTAAGTAGGTAGAACTCCTCCTCTTCCTCCCCTCTTCCTTTTCCTCACTTTAAACATCTACTGTCGCCCTCGATTCCGACCCCTCACCCTCACCTTCTCCGCCTCCGACCATCCTCCGGCGAGCCGCTCCCATCACCCCAGCAACCCACACGGCTCGCCGACCACCGCAGAACCTCCGCCTCCTCACCCTGATCAACCCCCGTCTTTCCACTTCCCCCACATCACCCTCTGCAACCCCACCGAACAAACCCATCTTCCGACCCACAGTCCGACCTAGGGCAGCCCTTGCACGCCACCCCACGCCTCGTCACCACCCACACGAGCTTTGCCGCACTCTGGCGAAGCTCCCGGCACCTTCTGATTAGGTCGAGAGGCCGTTTTGCTGTGAACAGGTCACCCGACCTTCGCCGCCATTGCCGTACAGAAGGAGCTGCTTCCGCTTGCAGCTGCAGGCGCGCCACGCCCAGATTCGACTCCCAGGCCTTGTGAGGCATTTCGACAAAGCATCAGGCTCGCAGCTGGGGCGAAGGCCTCGCGTGAAGCCACGATCGCCCGCTGCTTTCTCCGCTGCGGGCGCTCAATTAGGGTGGGACATTTAGTCCCACCTCGGAAAACTCTGAAGAGGCGCAGCGGTATAAAGCGAAAAAGTGCTGGAGGCTTATTGCCTCAGCACACGGGGTGAGGTCCCCTTCACCCACCCGGTTACCCGGTCTCGTCCGCGCTCACGCCCCGCGGACCTGACCCGACCCGACTTAGACTGACCTGCACTCCTCGCCCACCACTCACGCCGGTGGGCCTGGACCCGGGCGCTACCCGTACCCGGCTACCCGGCAGCTCTGGGAGAGCTATCCTATGAGCGGATTCTGTGAGAGAGAGACGGAGGGGGGGGGGTAGAGTAGGTTTTGCCCTCTGACGTAAACTCTGAAGTGTGCAGGCACAGGTGAAGAAGAAGAAAGCTAAGGGAGACACTGTAGCAACAAGCGGTTTAAGTCGTATGATTGGAAAATCAGACGACGTCCTGAAGGGAAAAGAAGAAAGGAGAGACGACGTCCTGACAGGAAAAAGAAAAGAAGAAAGAAGGAGATCTGAAGAACAAAAGAACAAGGAAGAACAACAGAAGAAGAAGAGGACCACAAGGAGATAAACACAGAAGAAGAACAGGAAGAACAAAAGCTAAAAAGAGAGAGAGACAAAGAGAAGAAAAGAAGAAGAACTCAAACTTTCATCTCTCTCCCCCTCTCTCTCTCTCTCTTTCTTTATTTTTGTAATAGAACATGTATATCTCTAGAATACAACTTGCTCCCTGAGTTCGACCTCGGGAACTCTTTTATTTTCCGAGTAAAAAATTTATATATTTGAAATGATGGCAATAACTGGCTATACTACAACGCTATAACAATAAAACCCGGTTATCTCTCGAAGCCAACGTTTCAGTAATCTATACAGACTCTCCACGAGTTGGCTAATCGGGTAGGAATGATTTCTCCGGTCTCAGTTGTTATAGTGGTGAGTCGTGCCTTCTTGGGTACGACCTGAATTGGGCTCACCCAACGACTATCGGAGATCGGGTAGATGATTCCGGCATCTAACCACTTGATGATCTCCTTTTTCACGGCCTCCTGCAGATTAGGGTTTAAGCGTCTCTGCATTTCACGAGAAGGTCGTGTGCCCTCTTCCGAATAGATATGATGAGTACAATAAGAGGGACTTATTCCAGTCAAATCGTCGAGAGTCCACCCGATGGCTCTGCGATGTTGCTGGAGGACAACAATCAGACGGGATTCCTGTTCAGGACTGAGGTTGGAATTGATAATCACAGGAAGGGTCTGATTAGAACCCAAAAAGATGTATTTCAAGTGAGCAGGAAGGGGTTTCAGTTCGAGGATGGGGTTATCAGCAGCAGCGGGTGGTTCAGTATAGATGCGAGGTTCGAGGGTGGGAGTTACTGGGTTATTCATATCTGGATTCGACTCCTCTGTTTGCGGGTCAAGATCCTTCTGTGGTTGATGAGGCATAATCACGTCATCCTGGAAGTGTGATTCATCAACCAAGGTCCTGATGTCACAAATTTGTTCGATGACGCCGCAATTAATTCCTTGTTGGGCCTTAAATATATCAATTTTCAGTGTTTGATCTCCAAACTTAAGCTCTATTTGGCCCTCCTCACAGCTGATGTTGGCTCTAGCAGTAGCCAAGAAAGGTCTCCCTAGAATGATTGGTGTATCCCTAGGGTTCTCAGGTGCATCCATATCTAAGACTATAAAGTCCACTGGAAAATAGAAATCCCGCACTCTTACGATAACATCCTCGAGAATCCCTTTTGGTGACTTTATAGATCGATCTGCTAATTGTAATCTCACCTCGGTTGGTTTTAGCTCAGATTCTTCTAGATGGTCAAGTAAGGATGTGGGTATCAGGTTTATTGATGCACCCAAGTCTAACAATGCTCTATCAAATTGGGTACCACCTATCTTGCAGGAAATCAGGGGAGTACCAGGATCTTTTGCCTTGGGTGGGAGTCTACTGAGGATTACAGAGCTGGCTTGTTCTGACAGAACAATTGGGCTCCCTCCCTTGCTTCGCGGCTTATGCTGGGGTGTACATATATTCTTTAGAAATCGTGCGTAAGCTGGTACGTGGCGGATTGCATCCATCAAGGGGATGTTTATGTGGACTTGCTCAAAGAGCTTGACCAGGTCCTCCTCAGGGGCCACGGGTTTGGTGGTCTTCTTTCCCTTGGTCAAGGCCTCGGGAAACGGGATCTTGGTTGGTTCTTCTAGGATAGGTCCAGGTTGTGGATCTGGAACAGCGGTTTCTTGGATAACTATCCTAGGGTCATGGTTATAAGGCTTGGAGTGGTTTGGATAATGCGGGTCTTGAGTTGTTTTACCACTACGTGTTGTTACAGAATTTAATCCGGCCTGATTTTGGTTTGGGTTTGGTAAGAGGGGTGGCTACTGCTGAAATCCCGCATAAGAAGTTGAAGCTTCCATCTCGTCTGGAGATGGAGCAGTAGGGGCCTGATAAATCCATTGTGCGTGGCCTAAATTTGGATTCATAACGCGCTTCTGGGTTGGCACGTTATTTGGGTTAGGAAGAGGTTGGGAAGGGAGTGTGCCTGGCTGGCAAGAATTTGCCAACTGGGCCAGTTGAGTTTTAACTTCTGTAAGTTCGTCCTTGTGCTGTTTTTGAATAGCCGCATTCGTTTTTTGAATGTCAGCCAGAGTCTGAAGGATTAGGGACATTTGATCCTGATTTGGCCCTGATGGATAAGTAGGGTTGGGCCGAGGCTGAGGCGGCTGGTAATGACGAGAGGGCTGTGGGCGGGACTGAAAAGGTGGTCTTTGGGTTTGGGAATTTCCCGCCCACTGAAAATTGGGATGGTTTCGCCATCCAGGGTTGTAAGTGTTAGAGAATGGGTCGTTCTGGATGGCGTTGAGGTCCTCGCAGGTCTGAGGAACCTCCTGAGAATCAGGGAAAGGGGGAATGGAGTTCCCCCGGCTGGTGTAGAAAGGATCGGATGATCCTCCGATCGAAGAATCAGATGGGGATGGATATGGATCCATCCTAGGGGAAGATCGGTGGAGGATGTTTTGCACAGTCTCCTTTGTGGAAGGAGGTTGTGCAAAGGAGTTACGCGCGGAGGTGGCTCGCTGCAAGTGCTGAGTCAGCTCATCCACCTTCTTTTCAATGATTGAGACCTTGTCCAATCGACTGGCCATTAATTCCAGGTCGACTGATGCGGACAAGCCCTGCGTCTCATGTGCTCCCTTAAGATTCGTCGCTGCGCGGGTATTCGTCCTGTCGAATAATCCCATGGAGTCATTGTTGATGGAGTTCTCGCACATGTTTTCGAGAATCTCCCATACGGTGTCTTCATGTTGACCCATGATGTTTCCTCCGCAAGTTGCATTGACGAAAAGGCGGATGTCCTCACGGAGTCCCTGGTAAAAAGATTGGACTTGTTCCCATTTAGGAACTCCGTGATGGGGGCACTTTCTCATGAGATCCTGAAAACGATCCCATGCCTCATGGAGAGGTTCTCCTGATTGTTGAGTGAAGTGTGTAATCTGATGGCGCAAGGCGTTGGTCCGACCAACGGGAAAAAACTTTTTCAAAAACTCGGATTGAAGTTCTTCCCAAGTGTTGATCGGCCGGGTCTGAGTTTGATACCAATGGGCGGCCTTGTCCATAAGAGAAAAGGAGAACATCTTCATGAGAAGAATATCCCGATTTTGCGCATCTGATCCAAAAGTGTGAGCCAGATGCTTTAGCTGTTTGATGTGCTGGAAGGGATCTTCAGAATTAAGCCCATGGAATTTAGGTATAGCATGAATCATGTTGGGCTTTAATTCGGAATCAGGTCCTCCAGTCGGGATTCTGACTCGAGGCTCAATGGCCACCGCAGCAGGATTGTAGTGGTCCCGCATCATAGGACGCTGTGGTGGGTGCACGAAGTTTTGGAAGAGGTCATTGAGTCGCTGGAGCTGGTGTTCCAGATTAGTTTCTTCCTCAACTGGCTGAGCCATGATGGGGTAAGAAGAAGAACTTGGTTCTGAATCAGAAGAGAGAATAATGTGAGGGTGTTGCTGCACAAACACGGGCGTCGAGGCTTGGCCTTGACGAGAGCGAATTTCTAAAGGAGGTCTTAAGGGTGGTCTTAAGGACCTCCTTCCGTACATGCACTGTTGGAAGAGGTAAGTTTAGAAGGTGCTGGACCCAATCAAGGCACCCAAAAATGTGTTGGGTGACTATAGAGGTGCGGGGCAGATGGACCCCTTGATCAGAAAGATCGTCCACCTGAGAATTACCTGGGCAGCCAGAGAGGGAGAGTCCCGTGAAGACCCCTACACGGTAGAGCGTCCCCACGGGTTACAGGGTTTCCCCCACCCGACCTCTCTTGTCACTGCGGTTCCAGGTAGACCAGAATGGGGATCTTGACCTCTTAAGTCTACCAATTTTAAGATCAGGGTGCTTAAGGTTTCACTTGAACTTTAGTCTTTTAAGTGCAAAGAGTGACCTAATTTAAGGTTGGTTGACCCAAGGGGTCAACGTTACCTCTTGTTTTCTTTGAGAGCTTTTAGGTCTTGTCTTTTAGGGTTCAAGTGTTTAGAGAGACAATTGTTTTAGGTTTTCTTTGAATAGGTATTTTCAATCAATGGTTTAGGCACACTTCTTTTGGATTTTCTCCATTCTTGATTTAAGTAGTGTGTCTCTAAAACCCTAATGTTGAATCTTATGTTGGCTCTACTTGGTCCAGTTAGTTCTTTGTTGGGTAATTAGGGCTCAAGCAAGAATGTGTTAGCCCTTAAATACCCTTAATAGTGTGCAGGACTAATGAGTTGAAAACATGCAACTCTTTATGGTTACTAAGTATAGAAGACAGGTTAGCCCTATATTGCTTTTTCTTTTCTTTTCTTCCTCTTTAGAGTTTAGGGGTTAATAGCGAGAGGAAAAATTTACCTGTCCTCGGAGTGGTTGTCTGCGGTTGCATGTCTTCTTGATTTCCTGTAGCTGCACAAAAGAGAGGAGATTATCAGAAATTAAAAAGAAACAGGAATGTTTACCTCTAGAATAGCCGTTGCTCCCCGGCAACGGCGTCAAATGAAACGTTGGCTTCGAGAGATAACCGGGTTTTATTGTTATAGCGTTGTAGTATAGCCAGTTATTGCCATCATTTCAAAAAAAATTTTTACTCGGAAAATAAAAGAGTTCCCGAGGTCGAACTCAGGGAGCAAGTTGTATTCTAGAGATATACATGTTCTATTACAAAAAATAAAGAGAGAGAGAGAGGGAGAGAGATGAAAGTTTGAGTTCTTCTTCTTTTCTTCTTTCTTTCTCTTTGTCTTTCTCCTCTTTAGCTTTTGTTCTTCCTGTTCTTCTTTTGTGTTTATCTCCTTGTGGTCCTCTTCTTCTTCTGTTGTTCTTCCTTGTTCTTTTGTTCTTCAGATCTTCTTCTTTCTTCTTTTCTTTTACCTGTCAGGACGTCGTCTCTCCTTCTTTCTTCTTTTCCCTTCAGGACGTCGTCTGATTTTCCAATCAGACGACTTAACCCGCTTGTTGCTACAGTGTCTCCCTTAGCTTTCTTCTTCTTCCGTGGTCCTTCTTCTTCACCTGTGCCTGCACACTTCAGAGTTTACGTCAGAGGGCAAAACCTACTCTACCCCCACCCCCCCCCCGTCTCTCTCTCACAGAATCCGCTCATAGGATAGCTCTCCCAGAGCTGCCGGGTAGCCGGGTACGGGTCGCGCCCGGGTCCAGGCCCACCAGCGTGCGTGGTGGGCGAGGAGTGCAGGTCAGTCTAAGTCGGGTCGGGTCAGGTCCGCGGGGCGTGAGCACGGACGAGACCGGGTAACCGGGCGGGTGAAGGGGACCTCACCCCGTGAACTGAGGCGAACAGCTTAAGGCACTTTTTGCCTTTAAGCGCCCGTTCGCCTCAGTGGCTCTCCGAGGTGGGACTAAATGTCCCACCCTAATTGAGCACTCGCAGCGGAGAAAGCAGCGGGCAATCGCGGCTTCACGCGAGGCCTTCGCCCCAGCTGCGAGCCTGGGACTCTTCGCGGAGGCGCCCCGCGCAGCCTGGGAGTCAGGCCTGGGCGAAGCGCACCTGGAGCTACAGGTTGAAGGTGCTCCTTCCACGCAGCAATGGCGACGGCGGTCGAGACACCTATACACAGAGGAACGGCCTCTCGGCCTAATCAGATACGCGGAGAACCTTCGCCGTGGCACGGCGAAGGTGGTGGGGGGTCTGGCAGGCGGCGGGGCGGAGCGTGAGGGTCGCCCTAGGTCAAACTGCGGGTGGAGAAGTGGGTTTGTTCGGGGGCTCTGCAGAGGGCGAGTGGCGGGACGTGAAAGGGCGAAGGTTGATCAGGGTCAGGAGGCGGAGATTCTGTGAGGGTCGGCGAGGCGTGTGGGGCTGTGGAGTGATGGGGGGGTCTCGCCGGAGTTTGGCCGGAGACGAAGGGGGTGACGGTGGACAGGAGCGGTCGAGGGTTTAATCAAATAAAAGACAGTGAGGAAAAGAAAGAGGGGAGGAAGAGGAGGAGTTCTACCTACTTAGTAGGAGGAGGAGGGGCCGGAGCGGGCGACAGTCGTATCGACTATCGCCGAAGAAGAAGATGCTCGGGGGAAGGGGCGGCGGCGAGCAGAGGGCCGGAGAGGCGCCAGCTGGGTGCGGCGTGGCGCGGGAAGAGCAGGGGAAGAAGTCTCTGCTGCTGGTATTGCGGCAGAGCGAAGAGGAGGAGGAGGAAGAACCGCCGGAGCTGGTGGGCGTCTGTCGGAGTGAGAAGAGAGGAAAGTTGGGGGTTTTCTCCGTCAGATCCGAGCTGGGAAGAACGGTGGAGCGACGGGGGTATTTATAGGGACCGAATCAGGGAGGAAGGCGGAGGGAGACGACGTGTCTCCCTCGCCGGAGGACGCCGGAGATGGAAACCCATACCGTCCGTGCGTTCGCACGGCCGGTATGGTGGGTTACAGCGACCAGGGGGGTGTCCCTGCGACGGCTGACGACGCAGGGCACCCCCGGTTTACTTGCCAGGCTCTCCCCCTCACCCTGCGCGGCGCCATGCTCCGCGCAAGGTCGCCGGAGCATGGTGCTGGCAGGTTTTGCAGGGGGGACCTGAACGCAAAGAACGAAGGAGAGTTAGGGGCCAAAATGCGAGGGTTCAAAAGTTGAGGGCCAAAAAGTAAATATATGAGGACCAAAGTGTAAAGTTGGTCAAGAAGGTTTCTTCTTAGGCTCAAGTTTTTATACATGACTAATTAGGACCTAAGGAATCCGATGGTGAATTTTATTTCTAGATTAAACCTTGTTTGACTGGTCAATTTATGCAAAAACCCAAATTAAGTTATTAATTGGGTATGGTTCTCAATGTAGGTCAAGATGGGTTCCTAAGGTCAAATTGAAGGTTCTAAACCCTAGAGATTATTTTTATATGAATTTTAGAGGGTTTATTCCATTTTTGCTTTGCCTTGAACCTCGTGAATTGAAGTGGTTTGTTTTAGGGTTACAGATTATCATTTAGTTTCTTGGAATTGCTGTAGCCCTTGCTAGATCATCTCATCCCACTTTTATTCTTATTAAGTTGCTTTGACCTATGTTTGGACCCTGAATTACCCTGAATGCAGATTATACTGGTAAAATTGCATTTTTACCCCTTATGACTTGTTTTCTCCTTAAACTCAGAATTCTCTGAGTTAAGCCTTTCCTTGAGTTATGTAGGAGCTTTTATCCTTTGTATTGGGTCAAATTGAGCTAGTTATGGCTCATGATGAGGTTCTCATCAGTATCATGCAGCTTCCATCCATCTATAAATATGTACATAGCATAAAAAAAAAAAGTGGGGGTTAGTAATGATCTGAAGGCTGAAACAAAAATACAATAAGTGTTTATGGATATTCAACCACTGTTTTGAAGACTTTCCAGGACATAGAATCTTGATTCGCTCAGGCTCGGCTTAATTCACTTGAGCATTGACAAGATAGATCGGAATCTCTCCTAACTAAGGACGTATTCTTGTACCTAAGACATCAGTATAGGATCTGTTGGTTTGCTTCTACTCGAGAGCCTAAGTAATCTTGGTTCACACTACACATATCAAGAAAGACTAGGTGAACATAAGATCCAACCCTAGTGTTCATTAGGGAAGGTGGAGTCCTTACCTGTGCGCGCAGGTAGACTTTTTATCCCAAGCTTTAGTCTTGTGTTTAGGAGAAACTCTTTCCACCAAAAAGGAACTCTCCCACCAAAAGACAGGTGTGCTCCTCCAAGTAAAGTTGTAAGAGATATATTGACACTTGTTTCAAAAAAAAGAAAAAAAAAAGTGCAAATAAGTCAGTATATCTTACAAATATCTATAAAGTCTTCTCCCTAAAAAGTTTTTCAGGGCAAGTTCCAAATACCCTATTTCCACCATATATTCTTTGAGCCACAAATGTGATAAAATGGGAGTTGAGTTTTCCGTCATCTTTTTAAGGGTCAATCCGAGGACATAAGCTGAAACTGGGACCAACCTGCACTTAAAGATTCATGCAACCCTGGGCTTGAGTCGTAATGTTCATCTGGTCAGTCTTGATCCTTCACTATGCATAAACCATAACCTCTTGAGCTCTCGAGTATGGCAAAAACCTTCTGAGTCCTGGAAATCGTACTTAAGGTTTAAATATCAAGAGTCCAGGTTAGTCGAGAGATGGTCTATGCCACGTAAGACTTAAAATACTGGTAGTCTTCTCTGCAATTGGTTCTCACAATATCCAACAAATAAACACACCCATGTCGCCTCAGAAGAAAATCTTCAGCTTAAGATCATTTCTAAATACAATACAAAATATTTTGCTAGGGACTAGCAAAAGATAGGCATGGGGGTTTGATTGCACAGCAAAAATACACCAACAAATATGCCATCTTGTGTTATTTCCTAGCACTACCATTGCATATTAGGTAGCTATAGTTGCATTTGTAAAATTGACACATGCATGCATTTATTTGAGAGGGGAGGAGAGTGAATAATTGGCCATGTAAATAACATCTTCTTCAAGTGCTGCCTCGCAATTTCACCATCCTCATTTTTTTATTTTGCTTTGAATTTCTTCTCCCTCACGTGGCTTAGGGCATGGGCTTGCTCTTCTTCGTGCCATTCTCTACAGCAGCATGCTCTGCCAGCTGCATGGCTGGACATGCACACCCAGGGCATGGCCGTGGCAAGCCTCCCTCTCCTTTAAAAAGCCCTACCCTCCTTGCGAGGGAGAGCCTGGAACACACACACCAGCAGCCACCTTCGTCCAGGCCATCTTCCTCCCTTCTCCCCTCCATACACAGTAGCTCTTCCACTGAAGAGACACACTGCGGGCAAGAGCAAGCTCATAGTGGTCCCACAACCACCACTGTGAGTTCCACCATCGCCCAGCTCATCCAAGAGCAAGTGGGCATGGTGGTTTCACTCCCTGTTTTCACCTCTCAACACCTTCGCCACCATTATCAATGCGCCAAGGTCTGAAGCTCAACAGTAGCAGCCGCACGGCACCAGCAGCAGCCCCGCATGCACGCTAGCAACCTCCGCAGGCTCTTTCCACGCGTGCAGGCACCTTCCAGCGCACTCGTGCACGCAAAATCGGCCGCAACCGGTTGGCCATCGCATGTGGCACTGTAGCTACTGTTCATGCCTCTCAGCGCGACACTGTAGCTACAGTGCGGTGACCAGAGAGTTTCTCACTTATCCAGTCACCGTGCGCTCTCTCTCCTCGCCGCTACCACCTCGAGCCAGTCGCCTGCTCCAGCACCTGCTCCCACACCCACGTCTACACCCGCTCCCGTTCCAGCCCACAGCGCGATGCATTGCGTTATGCAGTGCACTGCACTGCACTCTCTCGCCCGCATGCTCCCTCCAGTGCACACACATGCCCTCTGCGCCTATGCCTGTGCGCATGCCCGCACCACCAGACGACACCTGCAGCTGCCAGACGTCTTAAACTCTCTAGCGCTCTGTCTCTCGCACACACTCTAGCAGACACACACCACACTCGTACACACCCACACTTGTACACTCACACTCACTTGTACACCCTTTTACATACTAATACATATATATTTATATATAAATATAAACATATACATATTAATACCCATAAAACTAAATATAAGTATATATACATATATATATGTACATACATATACATATATATCCATAGATATAAATACATAGATATATATATATATACATAGATACTTACAGTAATATATCTATATACATATATTACTATATATATATATATAGTTAAATATATATAAATATATATCTAGTTATAAATATATATATATCTATATATACATTTTCATATCTATATATATATACATAACTACATATACATCAATATACAACCCTATCTATATATATACATATAAATATATATTTACATATATACATATATATATATTTACATTCATATGACCTACCTGTATCCATATGCACTAGTCACTCCACCACGTGTTATATCGCAGGAATATCTATACCAGTTGCTGATATTCCCTGATACCCGCGTAAAGAAAGCGTCTCCGCACACACTCCCACACATCCATCCTACACTCCACGCGACACTTCGTCTTGTTGGTTGCGTCTTTCTAGACGTGGACCAACTCGACACTGTGCTACACGCCATTTCCACCTCCACCCCCACCCCTATATATATATAATATATATATATCTGTATATATATTGACTATATTAATTTCTTTACAAGCAACCTACCTAGTTTCTATTTCTCTTGTGTTTCCTGCTTTCGAAAAGATAAAAAAAAAGAGTAAAAGAGAAAAGATAATCCTTGTCTTGCAGGTACCCGATCTTGAGAATAGCAAGACTAGTTTTTGGAACCCTAATTTGGCTTAAAGCCAAGAACAATTTGGCTCAAAGCCAAGGACCCGATTTTGAGGGTGTACCTCAAGGATAAAATTATCAGCAAAAAAATCTTAAATAGAAAAAAACCAAAAACATAAAAAATGCACAGAAGAGATTCATTGTAGGAAAGGCATAGAAACTTATTCACCTTTAATTCCTACCTCCCTGAGTTCGACCCTGGGCCTAAAAGTGACCAAGATAAAATTAAGTTGGCCAAGTTAAAAATTTTGTAAAAAGATGGTTAGGCTAGATTTAGGTTAACCACTATACTCACTTCAACGATAATTTCACCATATTAACACAACCTATTCGAGTCCTGACAACGATGGAGAATCCCCTTTGAAAGCGAGATTCAGGTCTCCTGCATCTTTTCCTCATATGGCTTAGCTCGAGGTTGATGTCGCCGCTCTGTTGCGCCTGTCACCCCATCAAATTCCTTGCACAATAAGATAAAGAATGATCAGATAATTGCGCAACTCAAAATGCTCAAAAATAATAAAGTGAATCTATTGCATCTATTTCCTCCTCGGCAATGACGCCATTTGATAGAGAGTTTCACTTAATTAAAATGGCAATAGAATGATGTGCCATTGTAATTTATGTGGTGGAAATCTCTTAATCAAAGATTAAAATAAATATCAATTTAAACCACGTAAAGGATGTCGTATCCACAGGGAGGAATAGAACCAATAAATTCATGAGTAGAGGATTATCGTGTTTGCAGACATCTTCGCGACTTCAATTTGATGAATATGCTACTCTAGATGGAGCTTGCAATTTTATCAAAAGTTCAAGGCTATTTATGCAATTTTCATGTCAGGAATCAAGCTCCCAAAAGTATGTATACGATGCATGTGTAGTGGCATATCATGTAAGTTTGAATTGCATGCAAATCTGAATTGAATTTCAATGTTGAATGATGCACATAACACAAGTTAAATAAATTCGTGAAATTATAAGTGCATCCACGCAATGTGGCCTGGATAAAATGATAATATTAAAGTGACAATGGCAAGCAATGTAATTTTTAATTGAAGCAAAAATAGAGGAAACTTCCTCTCTCTTCTTTGTGCGCATGAGGACACTTCGTGGGTGGAGTTGCGCTACGGGAAGGCATGTCTTGACAAGGGCTACGTGATGGTGGTGAAGCAACAGCTGGAGGTGGTCAGACGTGGCCGAATGGTGGAGGAGGACACCAGCTTGACGACGGTGTGTGGCGCTCGCGGCTACTGTGGCTATGTGCACTGGCTGTACGTGGCTGCATGGTGAGGGCGCTATGCACACGTGCACTGTGGCTGCGGTGCGATGCGCGTTGGGGGCACTGCACTGTTGTGGCTATAGTGGCTGCTTTGGGTTCTTGAAGGGCTATTGGAGAGGAAGAAGATGTCGAAGAGGAGGAGACGTGCGGTCTGCAGTGCGTTTCTTTCCACGCGGTGAGGGCACCTAGCGTGCGCTGTCTAATGATGCGTGAGGTGCTCTGTGCGGTGGCACACTTGCAAGGGCTTGGCTGCAGGTGCGCGGTGGAGGTTGTGGCAGTGCGGTAATAGGATTGCGGTGACAGCTGGAGTGTGCTTGCAAGGGCACGCGGTGGCAGGCTGAAGAAGATGAAGCTCGCGCTTGAAGGGGCTATGGTGAGGTAGGCTGGAGTGCACTTGCAAGGGCATGCTTGGAGGGGCTACGGTGTGGTGGTTGGGGTGGAGGCGTGCGCAGTGCATGCCTTCTTCACGGTGGAGGCAGGATCTTTTTCCCATTCGGTCCTCCCACCAATCCCCTCAGACCCTCTCTTTTATCTCCTCCCCAATGCAAGTCAAGGGATTTTCAAATCCCTTACTAAACTTGGCCGACGACTATTGATGGAGTTGTTGAGGCCGACCGGAGGTTGAGGGAGGCTTTGTTGGGGCCAACCATCTTTTAGGGGAAATTTATTTTGCCCCCTGGTCTTTTGCAAAATTAATCCTCCTCTCTCACTTTCGATTATTTGTTAACTATTAAATTAGCCTTATGGAGTGGATTAAGTGGAGGAGATGCATAAGGTGCTCTGTGTGCGAGACCTGCATGAAATATAAAATAATTGCAATAAAATAAATGTAAACTTAAGTAATGATGCATGCAAACTTTTATGACCTAATGTGGTTATTAACAAACATAAAATATAAGAATAGAGTTAACGTAGGCGTAACAATAGTCCATTAAAATGGACTCAACAGTCACTAATGGCTCGTGCATGCCAGCAAAGGAATCGAAGGAGCGGATCTTCAGCAATAGAAAGGGCAGATCTGTAACGACGTTTACGAACATTAGTAATGACCCAGTTGCGAATTTGTTCTTCCACCACTATAAAAGCATTTACCCACTACCATTCCAAACCATCTCTTCCTTTCTTCATCTCACCACCTCCAAGGCTCTAGAGAGGTACGCGACACAGGCAAGCGGAGCATGTGCCAGCGCAGTGGTTGATGGGTGCATGGGCTGTCTTTAGTGATGTTTGCGCCGGATCGTTTACGTTGTTTATGACTGTCACTAAATGTCCTATATACTAAATTGATTCTTTTCTCCACTATAAAAGGACCCCTACCCCTCCCATTCTTCTTCATCTCTTCCTTTCTTCTCCTCACCACCTCCAAGGCTTTAGAGAGAGCTTGTCCCAAGCCCAAGATACTCTTCTATGGTAGAACCAAACATTTTCCTACCTCCCAGAGCATCCCATAGCTGTCTTCTCACCTCCCTTCAGGAAGAAGATCCTCACCGTGACACCATCCTGCCCCATCCTCCATCCTTCTACTTTGTCCCCATTCGTCTTGCTCCTCACGACCTTCCTCCATTCGACATCAGAGTGACTCGTCCTCCGAGCGACCATCGAGGGGGATTTCTCTCACCTCATTCTATCTTTCTACACTTTTGTAGTGTAGATTTTCCAATTTCATAGTGTAACAAACATTCGTTTAAAAATAGATGATTGTTTTTCTCTCTTTCTGTCTCTCTCTCTTGCATTATTGTAAGTGGATTAGCTAGAAGTCATCAACCTGATCTCTTTCTTGCTAAAAACTAAAAAAAATATAGAAAATATAAAAATGACCAAAAACAAATAAAAGCGAAGTGCGAATTTTTATAAAACCAAATGTTTGCCTCCCCGTGTTCGACTTGGGACTCACTTTTTGAGTTTCGGTTATAAAATTTATTAGATAGACGTGTTTTGTGAGCTACGATGATGGGTCCTCCAAGCCCCGATTTTAATTCGTGAAACATGCCTCCATCTCTGATGTGGAATTTGAGATTAGTGGTTCAGGACCACTGTTGAGATATTTGATTAAATTGCTATACTTGGGATACTTGCTTAATTGAGACAATAATTGGTGATTTAAATCATCATTGTTTTGCTTCTCTCTTTCTTTTTATCCCTTGAATTCTTGAGATATTCTTGATTATTATTGAATATTATTCTTGATCAATTTGTTCAATGAATATCTTTTATCTGGCATTTGATTTATTGTGCTCATTAATTCTGGATATGTTTAGTGCATGAATTCCATTTGTTCCCTACGAACGACCTAGGACTCCAACTAGACTTTGAGCTTTACAAATTTAAATGTTGGTTGTGCAATTTGAGTAGTGTACTACGACGACCATTTCATAAATCTCCTCCTTTGCCCTCAAATAGGTTACTACTCATCAGCTCGTAGCATATCTTAGGTTCATCAGGCTTTCTACGAACCCATGTAGTGAGCCATCCATCTTCAACTTCCAAACCAGTTGGCCTTAGGGTACTAAGTGATCAAGCACCACAAAGGACTTGTTGGCTCAAGTCACGAAGGCTTATGAATCCCAAGACATGTGTTAAGTTTATTTAATGGTGTTGAGTATTGGACTAAGGTTAGAATTAGGTTCTCTCTCTTTTTTTTTTTGCAAGATAAATACAATGCCTCCTACTAAAATTGGCATGAAGTAGAGGACTTTATGAAATTTTTCTAATGGTTTTTTTCTAAAAAACCTAATTCTTCTCCTAAATCACACTCAACAAGTTAGGTACATTTATTCTATTTTCCCAGGAGGCTAATAAGAGCTTCCCAAAAGTGGTTCAGAAATCCTCCTAAGTGAAGTGGAGAACACTAATTAAGATTTGCAACTTTGGAAAACCAAACTCCTAAGAACATTCATGCCTGAAAGCTTATCAGTGTGATAGTGAATATAAGGGAATACTTAAATTTCAAACTCTTCTAAGCTGATGATTGAAAATAAATCCTATTTACTCTTTACTCTTCAACTCATTACCAAGAGATAACAAGACTAAAATGCTTGACATATGTCAAAATACTAAATCTTAATTGATCACCTTGGTAATTAAGTCTAAGACCTAAAGAGCCACTTAGTTAAACCTAAGTATACTTCCTCAGGTAACAACTCCTGGTTAAAGGGGCATTTTCATCATCCTTCAAAAACAAAAACAAAAATAAACAAAAAAACACAACTAAATGAATGAAAACTTTACAAACCCTTTTATTTTATTTATTTATTTATTTTTAAACTAAGAGGAATGCTATTGAATCACCGATAGCAATACAGGAGAGCATTTATTTGCTATATTCAAAATATAAATTATAGGATAGATCCCCACATGTGTACGAGAGACCTACAATTACTTACAATATGTTCCACACACACACAGGCCTCTCCTAAAACAAATGCTCATTTCTTGCTCTCTACACACACCATAGCACAACCACCATAGACACATGTGGCTTATTACATAATAAAAATGAATCCCATAAGACTTCCTAGGTGGGGATCGATTTGCTACAAACAATCCTCCAAACATAGTCAGCCACCAAGCATGAAGAAAAAATGTGCCCGCTACTATCATTTAATCCACATAGTTGGCAGAATTGAGTAGGAGTTCCCATCCTCCTATGACTCAGGTCACCCATTATCAAGGCATCTCTTCTACACAACCACAAAAAAATTTTGACCTTCAGAGGAACTTTCAAATTCCATAATTTCCTTCCTGTCACATCAGTTTCAGCTGAGCGAGATAATATTATAAGCTTCTCATATGCTACTACCGAAGCAAAAATCCCCTTCCAATTACGTCTATCTTGTTCCTCCGATGTGGGCCTAAAGGCCCTTAACTATTGCAATATTCTTTCCTTGTCCTCCCAAGTTCTTGTGCCAGATCTCACTACTAGAAAAATGGGCTTTCATGATGCTTTTTTAGCATCGGTTTTTGTTAAAACCATTGTATATAGCAAAGTTCCTAGATGACGGTTTGGAATTACAACCATCGTATATATTTACTATGAATCCTATGTAATAAGAGTGGTGGAACCACATATATTTAAAGGACGGTTTGTATAAAAACTATCATATTATAGACGACAATTCTATCATGTAACCATCGTCTATATTGGTTGCAAATTTTGGTCGGACAACATTTTTTCCTACCCTACCCGACTTTACACGATGGTTGTTACAAAAATCAACCTCTAAAGTTCTTATGCCCTTAAACTAGCACCCTACCCCCGTGTGCTATTCATCTTTCTTCAACCTCCCATGTGATCTTCCTGATCAGATCTCTCCTCCTCCGTCAACCTCTCCTCCTCGTAAGGCTCTCCTTCTCAAAGATCTCTCTACCGCGTGCTCCTCCTCCTGCTCATCCTCTTTTGCGCATGCTCCTCCTCCTACTCATCCTGCATCCGCGTGTAGCCAACCATCCTCCTCCATCCGCACATAGCCCCAACCCCCCTCCTCATGCGTCATCGCTCCTCCTCCCCCTATCTGCTTGTAGACCTAGATCCTCCTCCTTCCAGTAGCCGACGCCTCCTCCTAGTAGCACCACTGCCACCTCCTCCTCAATCCCATCCGCAGACCCCTCCTCCTCCTTTCAACAACCACAACCCCTCATCCTCCTCTATTTAGTTGCTCTGATGGGTTTTAAAATCGTCGCATTGCAGCATAGATCGAATCAGTCCGAAAACATATAAAATTTATTACTCGAATGAAATCTGAGGTCAAGCACAGGGAGCAAGTAGGAATTCACACACAAATCTCAGTAGATAATATAAATGAGCATAATAAATTAATCAAAAACTAATATGCAATGTATAACATGAGTATATGAAGAGATAAAATGAATTCTAGACAAAATAATGGTAATTTGGATCACCAATTATCAGTTTGACACATAGAACAATTACTCAAATATAATCAAATGAAGGAACAGATAATCTGACGTCTGATTTTACAATCAAACGACTTAAAGCGCATTGCTACAGTGCTCCTTCTTTCTTTTACTTCTGCTTTTGACTTTGATTTTCTTCTCTTCTTCCACTGTGTACATAGGTTCTTCCTTCTCCTTCCTTCTCTTCTCTTCTTCACAACTCTTTCAGCGGCTAAGTGTTTAGCCCAAGGTTCTTGTACATGGACCAAAACCCCCTGGCCCCGTACTCACTCTCTCCTTCTCTTTCTCTGAGTTTCCACCTTTCTTCCACCTTCACAAGGCCATGCACAGTACTGGGTAATCGGATTCGAAACTAAGCGCACCCGAGACCAGGGCTACCGGCATGATTCGCAGCCATGGAGTGCTTAGCTAGGCTGGTAATCGGATGCACTAGGTTCACGGGGGCAGTGTCGTGGACGAGGCATGTGTGAGGGTGTGGGGGACCTTACCCCCCAAGTGTTGAGGCGATAAGCCCTCAACACTTTTTCCTCTTATGCGCTTGTAGAGATGCTGTACTCCACTATATGGGA
Organism: Thalassia testudinum; assembly: GCA_037157565.1. NCBI lineage: Eukaryota > Viridiplantae > Streptophyta > Magnoliopsida > Alismatales > Hydrocharitaceae > Thalassia > Thalassia testudinum. The sequence continues at coordinate 83,086,419 of JAZHRO010000056.1, read as the reverse complement.
CTAAATCCTACATCTCTCTCTTGCATGCATCTACTACTGGAGTGCTCTTCCAATCAAGCCAGTTGCCGATGGTGCAGCTTCCAATTAAGACCTTGGATAGCAACCTGGGAGGTGTCCGCGATGCTTGTGATGGCTACTTGGAGCTTCAAGCACTGAAGAAGGCTTCAAGGAAGAAGGCTTCAAGCAAGCTTGAAGCTTGGCTGCTAATGGCGGCCGGAGCTCGACACCTGAAACAACCAAAATAGCCTCTCGACCCTGTTAAACACTTCAGGAGAGTCGCCGTGGATCATGGAATGTGGTGGCGGTGGTCTCGTGGTGTGGGAGAGCATGTGGAAGGTGTATGGTGACGGTGAAGGTGGCGTGAAGTTGGGTTGTTTTGGGGTGAGTTTGGGTGAGAGAGAGGATGAAATAGGAGAGGGGTTTTGTTGGTGGAGTCGTGGAGAAGGTCATGAGGTGGTTGGCAAAGTGTTTGGATCAGTGGAGTGAGCGGAGGGCTTCACCGAAGGAGTGGTCAGAGTAGAGGACGAAGATGGGTTGCATGTCGGTTGAGGGTTTATTTTTGGTTTTTGGTAAAGGAAACTAATCTTGGAGACTAAGGGTAGTAATTACCTACTCTAAGTGGATGAAAGGAGTAGGAGGACATCAACTTTGATTGGCCGGCGTCAGGGAAGATGAATTCTCTGGTGGATGGTAACAGTGACAACGACGGAGATTGGGAGGCACCCGCTGGTATGGCGCGATGCGGAAGAAGCCGAAGGGGAGGAATCCACCGCCGATATTGCAGTTGGATGACAAGAAAGATCAGGAGTCACCGAACATTGTGGAGTCTTTGGGCTAGAGAGGAGGGAGGAAGGAGGGGGATTTTCGGCCAAAAGTGAGTGTGAGAGTTCGGCCGAGCCCTGGGGATCCTTATCTAGGGCTTAAGGAGGCCTTCCAAACTTGAAAACTAAGCTTGGAAGCTTCGAGCTTATGCACAAGTAGAAGACCCAATCTTTCAAGTGATTTGCATGTGGATTTGGGCAAGAATTGGAGCCCAAGTTGTGGCTCAAATTGTAGGGGAATCTCTCAGGAGTTTCCCTTCCAAAATTGGAAGGGATTCGCCAATCAATCAGGGAGAAATCCCTAGTCGAAGGTTGCTGGAGTAGGAGTTCCTTCATTATAATGGCGGAGGGACCTGATTGCAAAGAAGATGACAAAGCTACGGGGCCTTTTGCAAATAATTCAAAAGTTACGGGTCTAAATGAGATAGAAAGAGTTTAACTGGACCAAAATGCAAACTTGGTCAAGATGATCTCAGATTGGGCCCAAATTTTGGTACAAACCTAATTTGGATCCAAGAAATCCAACGGTGAAGTTAAATTTAGGTTTCGACCAAGTTTGACTAGGTAATTTATGTAAAAACCCAAATTAGGGCAAATGTCAGTCTGAGACTTTTTTTTGGGTTAAGATGGGTTATGATGGTCAAATGAAGATACCAAACCCTAGAGAATATTTTTATATGAATTTTAGAGGATTTAGGTGAATTTTATCTTGACCAGAACCTTAGCTAATTAAGCAGGTCTGTTTTTAGGGTTTCAGAAGTCCTGTAGTTCTCAAAACATGCGAAAACTTTTTTCTATCTGCTTAACCCACTTGTTAGCCTTTTAGGACCATCTAACCCTTAATTAACCCCTGAGGAAACCCATGGTTATACTACATTCATGATATGATGGTAAAATTATAGTTTTAACCCTGGTTTCTTATCCTTCTCTCAGAATGATTATGCAATGAATTACAGTCCTTTGACAGTTACGTAGGAGTAATTAATGACTTAATCTGATCAAATTGATCTTGTTATGGCCCATGATGGTGTTCCCATCATCCTCCTTGTCGATGTAGCCATTCCTCCTCCACATCCCCAAGCCCGACAACCCCTCCCATCTGTAGTCCCCCCTCTTCCTCCTCATCCCCATCCGCAACCCCCCTCTTCCTCACCGCCATCCTCGATCAGCCCCTCCTCCTCCTCATCCCATCTACAGCACCCCATGCTCCTCCTCCTCTTGTTGCTTCCCCTAATTAGGAAATATTTTGTATTAAGTAAATGTTAAATTTGATTATTTTTTTAAATTTGTTTTTGTTATTTACTTATAAACATTTGTAATTTGATTTAGGTATCTCGCATCATCGGACACCATCTCTGTGATTCATGCACTTTAATGAGTTTTGAAATTAAGTTGTCTTAATTCATTTGTGAATGAATGTGGGGTGTGCCCACTTAATTATGTTTAGAATGTGGGGTGTACACACTTAGGTTTAGAAGTGGGGTGTACCCACTTAGCTAGGTTTAGAATGTGGGGTGTACCCACTTGATGATATTATGACGTGAGAATATTTTTATGAATGTGAGGTGTGCCCACTTAATGCTTATTTCTAAATGCTCATTTTATTGTATTTCTTTTGTGAAAATTTTTATTAATTTAAGAAGTTTGGAAGAAGTAATGAGAGAAGAGAGGGAAAGTGAAAGGAGATGGAGTAGGAGAGGAAGAGGAGGGAAAGAGATGAATAAAGAAGAATATGAATTAATGAAGGGAAGGAGGAGAGGAAGAATAGGCAGAACAGAGGAAAGAGAGGATAAATAAATAGACAGAAGATGAAGAAGAGGGAGAGAGATGCATAGAGAAGAATATAAAGGGAGGGAAGGATGAGAGAAAGGGTAGGGTGAAGAGAGAAAGAGAGTAGAAAGGAAGTGATATGACAGGGAGATAGTAGAGAATGGAGAGAAGGGAGAGCAGGGAAAGAGAGGAAGAATCTATTTTTGTTTCGTATATAATTATTTATTTTTATTGTAAATTTTATTATTTTATTGAATTCATGGATACACATGCAAATTTAGATGCACTTGAGGCCAAACAATAGGTATTCTAATCCTTAGGTTACAGGTTTTGGGAGGGGATAAACGTGTCAAAATACTTGTTCGTCAACACTTATAATCATATTATACGGATAATACAAAGTGTTTGTATACTTCACTTACATTCATGAAGCTGTCGTTATAGCATGCCATAAGAGTCATCGTCCTTTATTCAGAGAAGTTCTGAACAAAAGGGCGCCCTTGAAGATTTGATCAGAACTTAGGGTTACTTGTTACATGGAACCGATGTTTGGAGGAATTGCGATAGTACCTTTTTGCTCTTCTTCGGTATACCAACTGATCTTATCTGCTTTCCTAATGCGCCCTTAAATGGGAGTTATTGAGAATGTAGTTAAGGTTAGTCTTGGGGGGTATAGTGGAGAAGTGCGAGGAGATGCTACCGAAATTTCTCCAGACACTGGTTACATGTAACAAGTAATATTGTGATTAAATTTTCAAGGATTGGCTATTAAGAGAAAATCTTAATAAAAATACAAACACTGTTATGAAATCAGATTAATTATAATTATTAGGTGATTTTATTTCATTTTTCTAGATTATCATGGATAAGTCTTGGATTAGTTTGAGGAACTTGGATTACTCCTGATACAAGAATGAAGTGAGAGAGTCCTTGATTGGCCATTACATGACGATAGAAAGTCATTCAGACGAGGAGACAAGTTCAACAAGATATTTTGCCCATGTAGGAGGTGCTTAAATGGATATTCACATGATAGGAACACTGTATACGAGCACATGATTTGCAACGGTTGGTGGCAGCATTATATTAACTAGATTGCTCATGGAGAGGATCAGACAGAGGTAGACAAATGATCTCTGATAGATTTCGATGGGATAACTACTGACATTGAAGCTGATGACATCGATGAAATACTTGATGAGATGAGAGCAGGAGTTGAAGATCTGACTAGTGGGGAAACTTATAATTAGTTTTATGATGCTATTAGGGCAATGGACGAACCTATTACTTTCAGTATCACGTCCATCTCTAAGTTGTCATTTCTTTTAAAGTTATTTCAGATGAAGGTTATAAATAGAGCGGCCTCTAAATTGATGTTCGAGGTGCTTGAATTCATTGGAGAGCTTTTAAATGATCCGAAAGGTTATCCAAAGACATGGTACGAAGCAAAGAAATAGATTTGTGAACTTGGTTTAAATTGTGAGGAAATTGATGCTTGTCCAAATGATTATGTTATACAGAAATGAATATGCAAAGTTAAGTAGTTATCCACAATGTGGTGTTGAGAGATTTAAAGTGGGAAATCTACTAAATACAAGGGTCAAAAAATAGCCAGAGAAGGTTCTACATTACTTTCCATTGATTCCTAAGCATCTACGCCTTTTTATTTTAAATAGAACTACAAATTTGATGACATGACATAAGGATAATATGCCACGAGCTAGTCACATTCGTCATCTTGTAGATTCAGAAGAGTTGAAATTGTTTGACAACACACATTTAGCATTTGTAGGGGATGCAAGGAATGTCAGATATGGTCATGCAAGCAAAAAGTTTAATCCTTTCAAGAACATGCACCTATCCTATTCAATTTGGCCAGTCATGATGATAACTTACTACTTACCTACGTGGCTTTGATGAGATCGTCGTTTATGATGTTGACCCTCCTCATCCCTAGTCTAAAGCAGCTAGGAAATGCAATTGACGTTTATCTTCAACCATTGATAGATGAACTAAAACTATTGTGGTGTAACGGCATACGTACATATGATACACACAGAACAGAATTCTTTGATATGCATGCTGCATTATTGTGGACCATTAATGACTTCTCTGCATATGCAAATTTGTCGAGATGGAGTACAAAGGGAAAGTCTACTTGTCCAGTATGTATGGATGACACTCAGCATCTTCGACTACCTGAAAGCAACAAGTTATGTTATTTGGGACATCGTAGACTCCTGCTAGTTGAGCGGAGATGGCAAACATCAGTGTTTAAGGACAAGTCTGATGGTAAAAGTTTTTGGTATTCTTCTAAGAATTCGAGGAATAATTTAAGTACAAATTCAATAAGGTTGTCAGGTTTTCAAATAATGGATAAATTACAACTTGGCAACATACGATTAGGTCGTCTGTTTAAGAAAGATCAAATCGCTTTGAAATATACGGGTTTTAAAAAGAAGAGCATTTTCTTCATGGAACTCTGGTATTGGAAAGATTTAACTATTCAACATAATTTTGATGTGATGCATATTGAGAAGAATTTCATGGATAACATTTTGGATGTGTTCAACTTAACTGATAGTCCAAAGGATACAGTGAAAACAAGAAAAGACATGATAACTTTAGGCATTCATCCAAAGTTACATGTTATTGAAAAAGAAGACGGCAATTATGACTTTCCAGAAACCATTTACAGCTTAAACAATGATCAACGAGAGAAAGTTTTTACCTTTTTGAAAGAAGTACGAGTGCCAGATGGCTATTCTCCACAACTTTCTCGATGTGTAAACGAGTCTCAAAAGAAAATTAGTTGGTTAAAGAGTCATGATAGTCACATTTACATGAAAGTCTTATTCTCATTAGCTATTCATGGAGAGTTACCTGATCCAGTTGTGGATTCAATTACAAAGATGAGCCGACATTTCAAAGCTATTTGTTCGAAAATTGTACATTTTGATTTATTACAGTATTTTTTTTTTGAAAGGATGAGGAATGCTATCGGGGATGATAGCAGATCGGAAAGCTCTTATTTATCACAAAAAGGAGACCATTACAAACACTCATCCCACTCTTTCTCATGTACCCAACAATCCCTCACAATAGCTTCCACATTACAAGACCCACCTCTAAAGAGGCACTCATAACGAGCACGCCAAACACACCACATGACGGCCGCCATCTTCGTCTGTAGACTCCCTACCAACAACGATTTCCTCCATAGATCGCTCCATGTAGATAATGGTCCCCCGCATACCTCCCTCCAAATATGATCTGTCACCAGGCAAGAGGTGAAAAGGTGTATCCTACCGTTAGTGTCAAACCCGCAGCAAGGGCAGCTTTGTAACGAAGCACCCAGCCTCCTACTCCTTAAGCCTCCGGTTACAAGTCCATCTCGCCTGCACAGCCACAGAAATATTTTGATCTTGAGCGGAGTCCATAGCTTCCAAATTCTGCTGCAGTCAAAATCTGCAGGTGTGGGATCAGCAGATGTGCTCTCCATCAGCCTCATGTATGCTTTGGCTGATGTGAACTGATCGTGTATCCACCGGTAGCCATCCACGCCTTCTGCTGGCTGGAATGCTGCCAGGTCAGCAAGCAGCCATGCCCGTTCTGTTTGAGTTCTCCCGCCATCTCGCCCAGCAGCTGCATTCAGTGTCCATTTGCCAGCCACCTCATCCTAGCACTCCCTAACCACGACCCTGTTATCTGTTGTAGCAGCGAAGCTCCTCGGATATTTCTCACTAGTCTATCCCAGATCAGACCAGACATCTTCCCAGAAAGCAAAGTTTCTGCCGTCCCCGAGCGACGACGCAAAATCTGACCAGTGACCATGAACTGCCCACCTCACTGATTGCCAATAAGATGAAGGTTTGCAAGGGGTTCTGCTCCACATCTGCACCTGCGTAGGACCGCAGGATTCTTTAATCAGCTGGGACCACAGCTTGCCATCTTCCTTAGATAATTTGATTCTCCACTTGAGAAGCAAAGCATCATTGAATTCTTTCAGTGATCTGATGCCTAATCCTCCCTTCGATCTAGGCCTACAAACTTGCTGCCACCTCACTGGATGCATGAATCTGCCTTCCATCTTCACCCCTTTCAAGAAAAATCATTTTCACAGCATATCCAGCCTCTTCCAGATAGATTTCAGAGATCTGAAAATCGAGAAGAACAATGGAATTGCAGTGATGACAAAGTTCAGCAGAATCAACCGCGCACCCTTCGACAGGAATCTACTGCTCGAAGACTCCAACCTGGCATTTGCTTTCTCAAAGAGGGACGCCCAATCGCTCTTCTTCAGCTTCTTGTCGGACAGAGGCAAACCCAAATACCTCACCAGCAAGGCGGCTAAGGGGGTATGCAAGATGGCTGAGATCTCATTAGTCTCACCAACAGACATGCCAAAGGAGATCAGAGTAGATTTTGCCCCATTCAATCGCAGACCCGAGATCTCTCCAAATATATTGATCATGGCAAAAAGAAATTCTGCCTCACAACGCCCACCCTCTACAAAAAGCAGGGTGTCATCCGTGTATTGTAGAATGGGTGCCAAAGCTCGAGAATTCGCAAGCAAATAGCCCCTGACTGCACCCACATCTGCCAACCTGAAAATGAATATCGCAATTGTGTCCACTGCCAGATTGAAAATAAGTGGGGCTAGTGGGCATCCCTACCGTACCCCACATTGTGGCTGAATCCAAACTCCACACGGCTTCCCGTTGATTAGAGGAGAGAAAGAAGATGTGACAATGCACCTCTTCATCCACTGAATCCACAAAGGGGGAAAGCCCCTCCTCTTAAAAATCTCCCAAAGATAGTGCCATTCTATTGAGTCATAGGCTATACTAAAGTCAACCTTCCACATGAAAGCTCTGGTCTTTCTCCTCTTCCATCCAGATATCATCCCTTGTGCCACAATGAAGGATTCCTGTAGGGATCTATTAGGGAGAAAGGCCGCTTGCACTGGACTAATCAGGTCAGACAGCACCCCTCTCAACCTATTTGCCAGTACCTTGCTAATAATCAGATAGATTGAGTTCAACAATGCAATAGGTCGAAACTCGGAGAGCATTTCTGCACCACTGTGTTTAGGTAGCAGGAACAAGTAGGATTTATTGAGCCTCTCCATGCCTGAATTGCCCCTCTGAAATTCTCCAATAACCTCCATCACATCCCTTCTTAGCACTGGCCAAAATTCCCTATAAAATAGGATCTGAAACCCGTTAGGGCCCGGAGAGCCTTCTACATTCAGACCAGCCATTGCATCCACCACCTCCTATTCTGAAAAATCATCAGTTAGCTTAGCCACCTCAAAGCTCCCTAGCTGAGGAAATTCAGATGCTGCCAATTTCCAACCCCCTCTCCTTGTTGTTCTTGAAGCTTCATTGAAATATCCAGTAGTCTCTCCTCTAATATCATTAGGTGAAGTAAATACCAAGTCTCCACATTTCAAAGAGGAGATAAAGTTCACTCTTCTTCTGGCACTCGCTGCCATACGAAAGAACTTCATGTTGGCATTGCCCTCTTTCAGCCAGAGCTACCTAGATTTTTCCCTCCAATCCATTTCCCTAGATCTATCATCCTCAAGGATGACTCCCTGCCAGAGCCACCTCTGCAATTCCTTATCCAAAATCAATCTTTCTCTGTTTTCCTTCTCATCCAACAGCCGCACCACAGACAAAGCTTCAGACCTCCTTTGATCTCTCAAAACCTCTATTATTTGTCTATACTCCTTTAGCATCTGTTTGAGGTCCTTCAACTTCACTGCCAGTCGATAAGTGGCTGGTCCTTCGACCTTTTCCTGCTCCCACCAGTAACCAACCATCTCCCTAAAACCTCTCTCCTTCAGCCAAGGCTTCCTGAACTTAAAATAGGTGCCCACCTGGGAATCCTCCACACTGTCCCATAGAAGAGGGGTGTGATCAGAGAAGGGGCAAACCAACCCCACAACTGAGGACAGCTGATAGCATTCTAATAGCTCCACATTTCCAAAGAACCTGTCTAGTTTAGAGACTAACCAATTACCCCCTCACCACGTAAATTCATCACCTGTCGAGGGATATTCGATCAGACCTACCTCTGACACCACCAACTGAAACCCAAGCGAAGAGCCATCCACTTTTCCATTCCCTCGATCATTTGTTGATAGAACACTATTAAAATCCCCCCTACCAGCAATGGTAGCCCATTAATATTGCTCTCCATCATCCGTAGCTCCTGCCAGAGTATGTTCCTCATATTACTCGCACAAGGACCATACACGCAAGAAAAAATCACCTCTCGTGCATCCCCAACGACCTGAAATCTGCATGAGTACAAAATTACCCCTCCATACCTCTTTCAAATCCAAAGTAGATTTCTTCCACCACACAGCCAACCCACCCACTCTTCCAATTGCACTCACAGCCCTTAAATCAACTTGCCCTCCTCGCAACAGCGATTGCCACAAAGAATCCCCTCCCTCTTCTAAGTGTGTTTCCTGTATCAAAGCGCAGTCCACCTCCTATTTGCAAAGATATCGGCCCAATGATGCCCTACGCACACGATCGCACAACCCACGCACATTCCAAGTAGGCACCTTCATCCCCCAAGCTTCGGGGCCCCTTGTTGCCCCCCATCTGTTTGCTCAACCTTCAAAATGTCTGCAATCTTCCCTTCATAGCAGGATTGGCTCTCATCAGTGCACATAGCCCTCAAATTATATGGTGATCTCCTAGATTTCTCCTTTGATGAAGAGCCGACCCCAACAAACACTTCCCTTGGTACCTGAGGGGATCTGCTATCTGTCTGCAGTGGGTAAACCACACAATCCTTTTGTTGGCTTTCATCATCATGATGTATACTGATGAGAACCTCATCATGAGCCATAACTAGCTCATTTTGACCTAATACAAAGGATAAAAGCTCCTACATATCTCAAGGAAAGGCTTAACTCAGAGAATCCTGAGTTTGAGAAGAAAACAAGTCATAAGGGGTAAAAATGCAATTTTACCAGTATAATCTGCATACAGGGTAATTCAGGGCCCAAACATAGGTCAAAGCAGCTTAATAAGAATAAGAGTGGGATGAAATGATCTAGCAAGGGCTACAGCAATTCCAAGAAACTAAATGATAATCTGTAACCCTAAAACAACCCACTTCAATTCACAAGGTTCGAGGCAAAGTAAAAATAGAATAAACCCTCTAAAATTCATAGAAAAATAATCTCCAGGGTTTAGAACCTTCAATTTGGCCTTCAGAACCCATTTTGACCTACATTGAGAACCATGCCCAATTAATAACTTAATTTGGGTTTTTGCGTAAATTGACCGGTCAAACAAGGTTTAATATGGAAATGAAATTCACCATCAGATTCCTTAGGTCCTAATTAGTCATGTATAAAAACTTGAGCCTAAGAAGAAACCTCCTTGACCGACTTTACACTTTGGTCCTCATATATTTACTCTTTGGCCCTCAACTTTTGAACCCTCGCATTTTGGCCCCTAACTCTCCTTCGTTCTTTGCGATCAGGTCCCCCCTGCAAAACCTGCCAGCACCATGCTCCGGCGACCTTGCGCGGAGCATGGCGCCGCGCAGGGTGAGGTGGGGGACCTGGCAAGTAAATCGGGGGTGCCCTGCGTCGTCAGCCGTCGCAGGGACACCCCCCTGGTCGTTGTAACCCACCATACCGGCCGTGCGAACGCACAGACGGTATGGGTTCTTGTTTCCGGCCATCCTCCGGCGAGGGAGACACGTCGTCTCCCTCCGCCTTCCTCCCTGTTTGATCCCTATAAATACCCCCCGTTGCTCCACCGACCGGGGCAGCTTTGATCTGACGGAGAAAATCCCCAACTTTCCTCTCTTCTCTCTCCGGCAGACGCTCACTAGCTCCGGCGGTTCCTCCCCCTCCACCTCTTCGCTCTGCCGCAATACCAGCAGCAGAGACTTCCTCCCCTGCTCTTCCCGCACCACGCCGCACCCAGCTGGCGCCTCTCCTGCTCTCTGCTCGCCGTCGCCCTTTTCCCTGAGCATCGCCTTCTCCGGCGACAGTCGATACGACTGTCGCCCTGTTCCTCCCCCTTCGTCCCTGCAAGTAAGCTAGAACTACTCCCCTTCTTCTCCTCTTTCTTTCCCCGCTTTCAATTTATTCAATTAAGCCCTCGACCGACCCTGACCATCGTCATCCCCTTTGTCTCCGGCCACCCTCCGGCGAGATGCTCCCATCGCTCCACAGCCTCACACACCTCGCCGACCTTCACCGAACCTCCGCCTCATCACACTGAGCTCCCCCCACCCCTTCACTGCCACTCCACACCTCCGTAACGCTTCCCCCAACGAACCCATCCTCCGACCCACAGTCCGACCTAGGGCAGCCCTTGCACGCCACCCCGCGCCTCGCCACCACCCACACGAGCTCCGCCGCACCCTGGCGAAGCTCCTGGCACTTTCTGATTAGGCCGAGAGGCCATTTTCTTGTGAACAGGCCACCCGACCTCCGCCGCCATTGCCGCGCAGGAGGAACTGCTTCCGCCTGCAGCTACAGGCGCGCCACGCTCAGCGCCACGCCCAGATTCAACTCCCAGGCCTTGCGAGGCGTTTTGGCAAAACACCAGGCTCGCAGCTAAGGAAGAAGGCTTCGCGTGACGCCAAAATCTCCCGCTGATTTCCCCGCTGCGGGCGCGCAATTGAGGTGGGACATTTAGTCCCACCTCGGAAAAGCCTGAAGAGTCGCAGCGATATAAGATGCAAAAGTGCTGGAGGCTTACTGCCTCAGCACACGGGGTGAGGTCCCCTTCACCCGCCCGGTTACCCGGTCTCGTCCGCGCTCACGCCCCGCGGACCTGACCCGACCCGACCCGACTTAAGACTGACCTGCACTCCTCGCCCACCACACACGCCGGTGGGCCTGGACCCGGGCACGACCCGTACCCGATTACCCGGCAGCTCTGGGAGAGCTTTCCCAAGAGTGGTTTCAGAGAGAGAGAGACGTGGGGGGGGGAGAGGGTAGAGTAGGTTTTGTTCTCTGACGTAAGCTCTGAATTGTGCAGGCACAGGTGAAGAAGAAGAACCGCGGAAGAAGAAGGAAGCTGAGGGAGACACTGTAGCACAGGCTGTTTAAGTCGTCTGATTTGGAAATCAGACGACGGCCTGAAGGGAAAAGAAGAAAGAAGGAGGGGTGACGTCCCTGGCTGAAAAAGAACAGAAGACGACAGAAGAAAAAGGAGCAGGAACAGCAGTAAGAAAGAGGAGCATCACCTCTGCAGCAACAAAGAAGAAGAAGGAGATCTGAAGAAAGAAAGAAAGAAGAACATCACGAGGAGAAAACAAAGAGAACAACAAATTCTTTCCCTCTCTCTCTTTCTTTATTTTTGTAAAAGAAACATGTATATCTCTAGAATACAACTTGCTCCCTGAGTTCGACCTCGGGAACTCTTTTATTTTCCGAGTAAAAAATTTATATATTTGAAATGATGGCAATAACTGGCTATATTACAACGACATAACAATAAAACCCGGTTATCGCTCGAAGCCATCGTTATCATATACCAGTCAGCTCTTTTACACCAGCATTCTCCTATTCCAAAACAGTCAGCGAAAGTGGATGGTCCAAAGCCATCACCTCCTGCATTTCAGTAGTCGGTTGCAACGTTCTTTGATGTCATGGTTCATTTAACTCTGCATCTTGCAAATGAAGTGAAAGTTGTTAGGCCTGTACAATACAGATGGATGTATCCAGTTGGACGATTTCTGAAGAAACGTAAAGATTATGTGTTAAAGAAGGCTAAGTTTGAAGGATTTATTATGGAAGGATATCTTGTAGAAGAGTCCATTAACTTCTGTGCCATGTATATGGATGAGATAGATAATTGATTTAATCGATTATAAAGAAATTATGATGGAGGGTACAATGAGGCCCCGCACACAACCCACGCAACCTGCCACACCCGACCACCCCATACCCAAAGTCCACCATATGTTCATGAGTACATCCCTCCAAGTACTCCTCACGCACACCCAGTTGTCTTGGTACCTAATCCCGCATTTCTCGGCAGCGTGAATATATTGGACCTGGTGATCTTTCTTGACAGTACCAAAATAAGGGCAAGAGGGTGGTTACTAATGTAGTGTGAGAGCCAAAGCCAAAGGTTGCCACCCAATACCCTGACGACGATGAGGATGAGGATGAGGGTGACAGCAGCAATGAGGATGAGAATGAGGAGGGTGAGGATGATGTTGAGGTACAGAGGCCACCTCAGTAGGGCCCTCAGGCTGTGGTAGGGACCAGTTCCACTGGTATGAATTGTCTATAAAATCTTAATAAAATTTATTGATAATGCCATAATTTTTAATATTTATATTTTTCTTATCAGGTAATAAAAAAAGGAAGGGGTCTGACAAGAAATGCCCTTCTTGATGCACTTCCAGATGGGACAAGAATCAAAGTGCATATCAACGAAGCTGGAGAAGATCTAGATTATCCTCCTTTCACCAGTAGACTATCTAGGATGGTAAAGGAGCTCGTCCCCCTTTGTTCTTTTAACTGGAGGTTAGTCTCCAGGGAGATCAAGAGGTAGCTTCTGAGTAATATGGAGGTAAATAATTATTTATATATTTATAAGTTTACTTTAATAATATTTAATTCGTTTATACAATTTGTAATATTACAGGCGATCCTTGATTGGGGTGACGATATGAATGTCACCAAGTACATTCTCCATCATGCTGTGAGACGGCATCGTGATTGGAGGATGACAATGAAGAGAAAGGTGAAATTTGCAATATTTCTCATTTTTTATTATTTACTTAATTAATTTCTTTTGATGATTTATTTCTATAATTTAGTTTTATAATTCAACATCATCTAATGAGGAAGCATTAAGGAACATGCTTCCTACAATAGCAGTAGGTGTACGAAGAGAATGCTATAAGCATTGGAATAAGCCTGAGACAGTGCTAATTACAATTATTTTTAATAGCATTTGGAGGAAAGTTATTCAATTGTTTTCCATTACAATATGTTATATATGCAGGATTAGGCGAAGGGGAACAAAGCAAATAGAGCCAAAGCTCCACCACAGACCCACTGTTTGGGTCAAACCAGTATAGATAGAGTTAAGGCTAAATATGTAAGTAATTCCTTATAATTTTGTTAATTTTATGTTTTTAATTAAAGTTTGAATTACAACTATTACCTGTAAATCTCTGAAATATATTTACAAGTGCATTCACATGATGGTGCCACGCTCTATTGGGTTGGTGTGTATGAGGTTACTCATAGCAACACCACCACTAATAGTAGGCGAACATGCAAACATGCGACATTTTGGACAAAACATGTAAGTAACATTTATTTATTTACTTAAATTTTTATACTTATTTTAATATGACAATAAATTATTGTAATTTGTAAGGAGAAATGATGAACTTAATCAACCCCCTACAGATGCCACTTTCGGCACTCAGGAGCACCCTCCTATGACACCTGAGGAGGCTTTTAGGAGCACCATGCCTCCGGAGCATGAAGGCTTCATTCGTAGCGGGGGGAGAAGTCAGACTATCTTCAGCTCGTATGGGTGGAAGGGGTCAGCAATAGCAGCCGTCGTCCAGCAGATGTAGACACAGCTCCATGATGTCACCTCACAGTTTTGCCAGCATACCCAAGCTTGGCAAGATGCCAAGAAATTCATGGAGGAGCAAAGGAAGGAGATGGAGTAGCAGAGAGCGCATATGAGAGAGATGATGGTGTTATTACGGGGCAACGGTCAGGATCACAATTCATATCACTACCCACCTCACAGAGACGACGATGATCTCGGTGGTGGTGGAGCAGGACAGGGGGTAGGAGCTGAGGCATAGCTTTATATTATTTATCTTTTATTTTGTTTGGTTTTGTATTTTGACAGTATGACATACTTTTATCATTATGTTTATATATATTTGTTGAATGTTGAATGTTTTATGTTCCAGGTTGTATGTTGAATTCTTATATTGTGTGTGTTTTGTATGTTATATATGTTTTAAGGTGTTATAAAATTCTAAGATTATAGAATCTTATAACCCTAAACATTATATTAAGAAAAAAACATACATATATATATACATGTTGGTTCTACAAATAACCATCATGTTTATATAGATGATGGTTCTCAGAGAACCGTCATTTATACAACTTTATGATGGTTGAACAACTGTCATCTATGGTTTACATACATCGTAGACGACGATGATCCAAACCATTGCCGAAAATTTGTACAAGAACTATCGTCAATAAACGAGATGATGGTTTCTAAAACCGTCATCTCGTTTATTGATGATATTTCTAAAACTGTTGTCTAAAATATGACCGTTTTAAATAAAAATGTCATCTATATATTGACGCGATGCACACTTTTGCGATGGCATAATACAACGGTTTGCATGGAAAGGCGACGATTTTCAACCTTCGCAAAAATCATTCTTCCTTGTAGTGTTTGCAGACTTCAAAGCAGCTAAAATGCCACTGGCCATCTTCCTCATCCCAATAATCATTCACCATGGCTTGCTTATCAGCAGTAGCCAAAAAAGCCATTGGGTGTTTGTCTTTTAACACCCCAATAGGAGACCACTTCTCATGCAATAATCAAAAGTTTTTCCCATCACCCAGCACTGGCATTAACAAGTTCCAATTCTCAGCAAGAGCATGCACGACTGAAGCCCAAAAAGGATAGGGTCTGGACGGTTGTAATCTAGACATCTCATCATTTGAAGTCCCATAACTTTCTTTGATAATTTTTGCCCAAGGTTTTTGTTCCCCCTATAGTAACCTAACCTCCCATTTCAGGAGTAATGCTTCATTGAATTCTTTGAGTGATCAAATCCCCATACCACCATATTCCTTTGGAGAGCAAAGAAGGTCCCATTTGACAAGCTGAAAAAAAAAGCCCTTGATAAGAGGCTCCCTTCCAAGAAAACCACTTGTGCATTATATTAAGTCTTTTCCAAGTCCACTTTTGCACCTTCAAAATAGACAAGAAGACTGGGATTGATGTAATCATCGAATTTAATAAAATAAGTCAACCCCCATTTGATAAATAGCTTGGAAGAGAGACCAACGGGGTACCTAGAAGAGATGAGATAGCACTTTGTTCGTCCCATTCATACCAAAGCACACCAAGGATGATTTGCCTCCATTCAGCTTTAGACAAGAGACTTCTCCAAAAATGCTTACCATATGAAAGAGATCTTGGAATTCCCTTATGCTTCCATCCACAAAAAATACCATATCATCTGCATATTGAAGAACATGTGCCATAGCCCTTCCATTGGAAAACAAGTAACCCCTGATCAAACCATCCTCTGCAAGTTTGCAGGCATATCTGGCTAATGTGCCGATTGTATGATTAAAGATCAAAGGAGCTAAGGGCATCATTGTTTTACCCCACACTATGGCTATACCCAAGCTCTTCATGGTTTCCATTAATCAAGGGGGAGTAGGAGGTTGTTGTAATGCATGTCATCATCCATTGGACCCATACTGGGGGAAACTCTCCCCTTTTAAATATTTCCCATAAATAAAACCATGAAATAGACTCATATGCTTTTCTAAATTCTACCTTCCAAAGAAAAGATTTGCATCTTCTTCTATGCCATCCCATCACCATCTATTAAGCCATAATAAAAGACTCTTGCAAAGATCTCCCTAGTAGGAAAGCAGATTAGACTGGTGATGGAGAGATTCTCGCTTATTTATGATAGCAATAGAATGATATGTCGTTGTGTTTTATGTGGTGGAAAATCTCTCCATCAAAACTAAATACCAAATTTAACCACAATACAGATGTCGCAACCACAGGAGGAATAGACTAATAAAATCATGAGTTGAGGAATATACTGTTTGTAGACACTTTCGTGACTTCAATGCGAGGAATATGCTATTCTAAATGGAGCTTGCAATTTCCTTAAAAGTTTAGGGCCATTTATGCAATTTTCATGTCAGGAATTAAGCTCCAAAAATATGTATATGATGCATGTGTAATGGCATATCATGTAAATTCAACTTGCATGCAAATATAATTTGAAATTCAAACTTAAATGATGAACATAACACAAGTGAAGCAATTTCAGGAAAGTATAAGTGCATCAATGTAATGTGGCCTGAATAAAATAATAATGTCTAATGGCAATGGAATGAAATGTAAATATTAATTGAGGAGAAAATAGAGGATTTCTCCTCTCTCTTCCTCGCTTGGATGTGCGTGCACGGTTGGCGACGAGAGTCGACGGGGTGGTGTGCCTCGACGTGTGCTTCGCGATGGTGGTGATGCAGTGGCTAGAGGTGACCGACGGTGGCCGGATGGTGGAGAATAGCCACTGGCCTGTTGACTCTGTTGAAGGAGGAGCACCATGAGTGGAGAGGATGATGCGGCTGCTGCAACCTGCACGGATGCACACTGGGGTCGCGCACACAAGGGCATGCTAGGCACACTGTGGTGTGGGCTGCAAGGGTGCAAGCTGCCTGCAGGCGGCTGCGGCATGCGGGTGTGGTTTGCCTGTGGGCTTGGCTGGCTGCAAGGCACGCAAGGACCACTATGGTAAGGGCAGGAGGGCGATGGCGTGGCACCTGCGAGCGTGTGGTGCGGCACCTGCGGGCGCGTGGTGCGGCGCCTGTAGGCACTTGGTGCAGGCTGTGCAAGGGTGCGGAGAGGGCAGTAGTATGGCTGCAGTAGCATGGTGGAAGCGCTGGTGCAATGCTTGAAGGCGATGGCGAGGGCTGGTGCAGCACCTGCAGGGCTTGCGGGTGTGGGTAGGCGATGGCGCGCATCTGCAAGCTATGGAAGTTGGTACGGCTGTGGCAGTGCGCGCAGTTGCAGGCGCGTGGAGGGAGGTGAAGGCATTGTGGCAGTGCCGTGAAGGAAGGCATTGGTGTCGCTGCACACAAGGGTGCTTGCAAGGGTGCTTGGCTGCCTCTTGCGTGCGGTGGGTGGCTGGCGAGGGCTTGGTGAAGGCGTTGGTGGGTCTGCGCGGGTGCGGGCGATGGAAGGTGTGAAGGCAGTGTATGCTTGGTTCCACAGTGCCCACCCTCTCCACGGTGGGGAAGGTGGAGAAGAAGGGATATCCCCTCAGGGGGAGAAAAAGAACCGAGTGCTCCTCTCCTTTTCCAAGCCTCTTTTTATCTCCTCCCCCATCTACAAGTCAAGGGATTTTTAAATCCCTTACAAAAATTGGCCTTCAGCCGTTGGGGAGGTGTTGAGGTCGGCAGAAGGTTGAGGAAGACTTAGTTGAGGCTGACGGCTGAGGGGGAAATTTATCTTCACTGTCCTGTTCTTTTCCAACATTATTCCTATGACAACAAAACATAAAATAATTACATACTAAGTTATAGAATGGGATAGAATAGATGTAAACTTCAATAATGATGCATGCAAATATTCTATAACTTAATGAGTTATTAACAAATCTAAAATGTAAGAATAGAGTTAACTTAGGCATAACGATAATCCATTAAAATGGACTCATCAAGTACCCCCATGCCTATGATTTGCTAGTCCCTAGCAAAAATGAAAAATAATAGAAGTAATCAGAAGATTTCTTCTTTTCTTATTTCAAAACTTTAGAGATTCAGACAAATGTGAAGTGACGATAGCCTAGGTAACAGATCCAAGTGAGAAGCCAATTCGCATTAGGAGTTCATACTTCACCCTTGGTAAATATTTCTGTCGGGATAAGCAACTACTTCCCTCGGGGATAAAGCAAAAGATAATCTATAATTTGACCCCAGCTTTTGACTTAGGTAGGAGATATCGAGTTGAATGGATTTATATTTGGTGGCACACACTCATCTGGTGCTACATGTAGTCTAGTACTATAGACTCTAGATCTCTAGACTATTAGAGAAGTCAACTCGGAGAGAGGCCAAACAACTGTGCTCTCTTCATGTTCATTAGCACTCATTCTTTTCTTTCTGAGAACCCAAATCTTGCCAGATTTAGTAAGCGTACTCACTGTTTGGTGGCCTCACATGGCATTTACACTTTAATTAAAGTCCTAATAACTCTACAACTAAGTTAGAGTCCTCAACCAATATTCAGGCGATCAGAAATACTGAAAGGTAGGTATGGGTCATATTTGGTGGAATGTGATATGTGTTTTTGTTGACTCAGAAACAATGCTACAATGATGAAATATAACCTTGGAGTCTTTTTTCTTTTCTTTTCTCTCTTTCTTTTCTTCTTTCTTTTTTCTCTTTCTCTTTCTCTTTTTAATTGTTTCTTCTTCTCTTTTTCCTTTTTCTTTCTTTATCAATCAACATAACATGATACAGACATTTATTTATGAGGCAATATTAGGGATGATGATGGTCAAGGGGATATTGTGTGGCTTATTTGGTGGAAGTGCCTTTTCTTGGCACTGGGAAGGAATGGACGGGACAGGTGTATTTCTGACCTTTGACACTATTACCCTCCTTTAGCCGAGGACTCCCTGAAGGACGGTCATAATCATCCACCATAGTCATAGCTTTATTAAGACTCCATTTCTGTGTACCTGCCTTATTTGGTGACTCTCAGAAATTCACACAAAGTACACATAGAGGAACAGTGAGCGAAAACTATGCCAACTCTGAAGTATCATTATCTAATTGTCTAAAACTTGAGTCCTTGCACTAGACTTAGCGCACCAGTAATCTCTCTACTTTCATCTCATAAATATGGGTGGATCTACTAGAAGATAGTATGCCTGACTCCCTATTAACTGTCCAAGGGTTCAGTAGACTACAAATGATTATTGTTTTTCTACAAGGATCCATTACCCAGTCTACGTTCACGTGAAATAAATGTACTAGATTCTAAACTTAAGAAATAATTTAGGAAGAAAAACCTCCCATGACAAAGATATTTTTCTAGGGACTAACCCATTCAGCTCAAGAAAAGAGATTTTTTTCTTTATATGCCAACCTAAATGCATGAATACTTCCTAAAATGAAAAATGCACCCCCCCATGCCTAAATCCTACAATGTCCTCATTGTAAAATTAAAATAGGGGGAGAAAGGAAAGAAATCACCTGACAATGGTGTTATTCAGAATGCCTGGTTGCCTCCCAACAACTGCTTCATTTTCTATCACCAGCCAGACTTATAAGGAAACTGTAACTTTGGTTCTAGACAGAAAAAGTTAGGCCCTAAAAATATGCGTAACAGCGTAGGCCTAGAAAATAGGTAGCCACGGATGTGGTGAGCTGATGATGCAATGTAATCTCAAAATCTCGTCAGAAGGTATAAAAGCAGAAAACCTCGTTGGCTACCTGGGGGGGTCTACGAATAAGAAAGGGAATATGAAAAGAGGCCTCCCAAAGTGGGATAAGTGGAGGATAACAAGGATCCTCCAAAATAGGATGGGTTTTAAAAGATATAAACATTAATATTTGAAACCCTTGAATGGCAAGACTAAAAGTACAAGCATCAATCCACACTCGCCATTCTACCTGAGGATGTACTAGGCTGATATGTTCTCCAAAAAGAATGTACATGAGCAAAGATCTGAGCCAAGGATCGGTTAGGGAGTATAAGGGTTGTTTGTAGTGTTGGAAGGTAATGGTTAATTCCAAAGAGGGCTTAGTCGGTGTCAGGTCCAATTCCAACAATGATTCAGATTGTGTATACTCCCTAACAATTGTAGACAACTTCACGTTACCCTGCCTAGAATTAATGATCGGAGTCATATTTTCACCTTTCAGTAAATGTGAATCAAGGGTACACTCCAAATTATAACTATTTGATGGCAGGGTCAAAATATCAAAATTATTATCATTAAGCTCATCCTCAGATTCATTTGGTTCACTCAAATTTTTGTCGGGGTGTATATGTGATTCATTAATGAAGAATGGAGTTGGATAAGTATCCTCAATTATTCCTAAAGGAGGATCAATCTTAATATTTTGGAGAAAGCCTATATCACAGAATTCGTTATTCTTCTTGAGGTATAAATCCTCAATTGACGTGTTTTGTCCCCGAGAGTCTCCCCTAGTCTTCTCACTATTTTGTTTGTCCTCCTCTAATATCAACTCTTGTTTTGATGCAGGATGACTCTCAAAAGAAGGGAGGAATCTGGATTTCACCATATTATTTATATCCTTTGGAGGTAAATCCTCAAATAATAAATAATTCCCCTATGATTCACCCCAGATTTTCAGTTCAGGTTCCTCTTTTGGGGCATCCTCGTCCTCTAAAATAGACTCTTCATATCCCTGAGACCAAAATTGATCTAATTCATCCTCCATTCCCTTAGGATCACCTTCATTGGGTGCATTTAAATCCTCAGGATGCTGATTGGTAGGTGTTGATTCCCTAAGTGGAGGGTTAGGAGTAAGCTCACTAAGGGTAGAATGGGATTCCACCAAATAATCAATAGGGGAAGTGATAGGAACAATACAACCTTGACTTGGGTTAGTAGGGGTAAGGAGAATACAGTCATTGGGGTCAAGGTCCTTAAGAGGTGCCATCTTCCCTTGCTTTTGACTCCAATGAAGCTCTGGTGGATAATCACTAGGATCATTCTCCTATAGTGACCGTGTCTCATTGGGAGATTTTAAGTGATAGCTACATAAAACTGGATCCCTATTGTCAATAGTTTCCTCAGAATTATTTTCATGATCATGGTCATTTGAGTAGGGATCAGAATTAATGGGAAGAGCGTAGCTAAGTTGTCTTATTTCTTTGTCTAATTGTTGGCTATTCCTCAACATCTCTCCCATAGATTCCATCATTTCCTTTTGTTGTTTTTTGTATTTCTATCATAAAAGAGGAGAGGGTACTACTATCAAGTTGGTGAGGATAGTCAATTTCAGGTTCTAGTTACCTAGGGGTATCGGTCCAACCTGGATACGAAAAATCATGAAGGATGGGAGGGTTGGGTGTTTGCATAGAAGTAGGGATTCCAGGGTTGGAGAATCCCACTCCTAGGCTCTGCTCAAAAGTGGGAGTTATCGGGACAGTACTCCCAGGATAAGAATAAGAATGATCTCATGAATTGTCAATGTAATCATCAAATGATGAATATGCTCGAGGCATGGGATCCTAGTTAAAAGATGGGAAGTATTGACTCCGATAATCTAAATGATAGGAGTAAGGGTGATCCATTTCTTTAAGCCAAACAGTTTTAACTCTCTTAGGATTTAGAAGAATTCAGAACATAAGCAGAAACTTCCTAGAGAGTTCTATCACTGTCGAAACAAACACAAATTCAGTGGGATTTGTTTTTAGTAGGTTGTAGGTCTTAGAATTAAATGTTTAGTTGGTGGCCAAGCAAGTTTTGCACAAATTATGCTGCTTAGGCCAACCTTCGTTGGTGCTTATAACCTACTCGCAAGGGATGGAAGTCTCGAATCGAGCCCACACATGAGGAACCGAAGTAACTTGGTGGATAGGCTTGTTGATTTCTGACTAACTCCCCTGTGGTGCAAAAGAAGAGAGGTAGAAATTTATCTAGTGACCTTATGTGTGAGGTGCACAGTGTCGCAAGTGTGCAATCATACGATCGTGTTTCGAGTTTTGAAATTTTGCAAACAAGATCCTTTTGCACATAATTTTAAGTCATAGATTCTAATGTCCAACCTCTTAGCAATCCCAATTTTTAAAGTGACCACTGAATTAATTCGATTCAAGCACTTTAGTGGTCTTAGATTTAGGTTCAATGCAGATATATGACAGGTAATTGATGCTCAAGAGAAGACATACCTTACTCCAGCTTTCTTCGTGTAAGAATGTATTCAATACAGTAAAAATAAACCAGATGCTGCTCATTTAGTCCTAGATGGTTGTCCTATAGATATGCAGCTTCTAGCAGGCAGTTTGAATATATTTTTTTAATTTTTTAATAATAATAATAAGCAAACAAACCTAATCTAACTAACTAACCGACATGCAGTTCAAACAATTCAAATAATCCTATAATCTAAATAAATGGGAACACGCTCCCAAAAATACACTCCCGCATACAAGAGCGACAAGAAATAAAGAAACACTAGGAACACGTTCCCAAAAATACCCGACAAGGGTCCAAAAGACAGAAATTAAGTTCAAATGTCTATCTAAACTAAATCTAACTAACATCTACTGACTAAATCAGAAGCAGGCTTCTCCGTAAGCCTATGCATGTGGGATCAAGGCCCATGTCCGCTTGTTGCTGGCCTCCAGGTGGCATCAAGGTCCACCAAAAAGATCGTCTCCGCCAGGTTCATCGTTCAAGGTCAATGTCGTCGCTCTGCTGCGCCTGTCGCCCCATCGGATTCCTCGCACATTATGATAAAGAATGATCAGATAATTACGCAACTCAGAATACTCAAAAATAATAAAGTGAATCTATTGCGTCAGTTGCCTCTGGCAACGACGCCATTGATGGAGAGATTCTCGCTTATTTATGATAGCAATAAAATGATATGTCATGCTTTATGTGGTGGAAAATCTCTCCATCAAAACTAAATATCAAATTTAACCACAATACTGATGTCATATCCATAAGGAGGAATAGACCAATAAATTCACGAGTGGAGGAATATACTATTTGCAGACACTTTCACGACTTCAATGCGTGGAATATGCTATTTTAAATGGAGTTTGCAATTTCCTTAAAAGTTTAGGGTTTTCTATGCAATTTTCACATCAGGATTAACCTCCAAAAATTTGTATATGACGCATGTGTAATGGCATATCATGTAAATTCAACTTGCATGAAAATCTGATTTAAAATTCAAAGTTAAATGATGCACATAACGCAAGTGAAATAATTTCAGGAAAGTATAAGTGCATCAATGCAATGTGGCCTGAGTAAAATAATAATATCTAATGGCAATGGCATGGAATGTAAATATTAATTGAGGAGAAAACAGAGAATTTCTCCTCTCTCTTCCTCGCTTGGATGTGCGTGCACTGTTGGCGGCAAGAGTCGACGGGGTGGTGCGCCTCGACGCATGCTTCGCGATGGTGGTGACGCGATGGCCAGAGGTGGCCAGCGGTGGTCGGACGGTGGAGAATGGCAACCTGCCTATTGAATCTGTTGGAGGAGGAGCACCATGTGTGGAGAGGATGGTGAGACTGCTGCAGCCCACGTGGATGCACGTTGGGGTCGCGCGTGCAAGGGCGTGTTAGGGTGCGCTTTGGTGTGGGCTGCAAGGGTGCGATTACCTGTGTGCAGCTGCAGTCTGCAGGCGTGGTCTGCCTGCAAGCTTGGCTGGCTGCAGGGCGGGCAAGGAGTGCTATGGTAAGGGCAGGAGGGCGATGGCATGGCGCCTACTGGTGTGTGGTGCTGCACCTGCGGGTGCGTGGTGCGACGCCAGTGGGCGCTTGGTGTAGGCTGTGCAAGGGCATGGTGAGGGCAGTAGTGTGGGGGTAGTAGCGTGGTTGGAGCGCTGGTGCAGCGCCTATAGGCAGTGGCGAGGGCGGGTGCAGGCAAGGCTTGCGGGTGTGGGCAGGCGATGGCATGCATTTGCAGGTTGTGGAAGTTGGTGCCGCTGTGGCAATGAGTGAGGTAAAGGTGTTGTGGCAGTGCGATGAAGGAAGGAGGGCACTGGTGTGGCTGCGCACAAGGGCGCTTGGAAGGGTGCTTGGCTGCCTCTTGCATGCGGTTGGTGGCTGGCGAGGGCTTGGTGAAGGTGCTGGTGGGTCTGTGCAGGTGCAAGCGGTGGAAGTTGTGGAGGCAGTGTACTCTTGGTTCCACAATGCCCGCCCTCTCCATGGTGGGGAAGGTGGAGAAGAAGGGATATCCCCTTAGGGGGAGAAAAGGAACTGAGAGCTCCTCTTCTTTGCCAAGCCTCTTTTTATCTCCTCCCCAATCAGCAAGTCAAGGGATTTTTAAATCCCTTCCTAAAATTGGCCTTCGGCTATTGGGGAGGTGTTGAGGCCGACCGGAGGTTGAGGAAGACTTAGTTGAGCTGGCGGCTGTGGGGGAAATTTATCTTCACCATCCTATTCTTTTCCAATGTTATTCCTACAACAACAAAACATAAAATAATTACATACTAAGTTATAGAGTGTGATAGAATAGATGTAAACTTAAATAATGATGCATGCAAACATTCTATAACTTAATGTAGTTATTAACAAACCTAAAAGGTAAGAATAGAGTTAACTTAGGCGTAACAATAGTCCATTAAAATGGACTCATCAACTGGCATAATCAGGATTTGTAGCACATCACGCAATCTGTTGGCAGGGATTTTACTTACAATCAGATATATAGAATTCAACATGGTGATTGGCCTAAAATCTGAAAAACATTCAGCCCCTGGCTTCTTTGGTAGCAGAAATATATGACTTATTTATCCTTTCAAAACCAAAGTTCCCCTTTTCAAACTCATGTACAACTTCCATTACCTCCTCCCTTAGGACATTCTACATGTCTTTATAAAAAAAACTTGAATCCCATTTGGGCTCGAAGATCCTTCATTATTCAAGTCTTTAATCGCCTCAACAACCTCTTGCTTAGAAATAGGATGTACCAGTAGTTTTGATTGCTACTCATTCACACAAGGAAATCTGTAGCAGCTATCCTCCATGTTCCCCTTGGAGCAGCTCTTGAAGCATCTTTGAAATAACGTGAGGCCTCTACTCTTATCTCCTGAGTTGATGAAATTCTTCTATCTCCAATTTTAATTGAAGTGATTAAGTTGCTCCATCTTCTAGCAGTAGCAGCAAGGCAGAAAAATTTTGTGTTGGGATCACCTTCCTTAAGCAAATCTGCCTGGAGCATTCTCGCCAATCCATTTCTTTTTTCAAATCCTCTTCAGCAAGAACCTCTTGCCAAAATTTCCTCATTTCCTTTTCCTGAACATTTAAAGCCCTCGTAGCTTCTTTTTTGTCAAGTTGCTACACCGTTGCCAAAGTCTCAAGTCTTTTCAATTCACAAATAGCCTTCATTGCCTACCCATATTCTTTCAGTAGTGCATGCATAGCTGCAAGCTTGGAAGGTAGCCTTTAGGTCATTGACCCAACAACAGACTTGGTCGTCCACTAGTTTGTTAGCATATCTTTGAATCTAGCCTCCCTGAACCAAGATCTCCTGAATTTAAAATAGTATCCCACATAGACATTTTCACCACTATCCCATAAAATTGGCATGTGATTTGAGAAGGGATTTTCCAAACCCAGGACGGATGACAAATGAAATCTCTCCAATAAAGCATTGTTCCCAAAAAATCTGTCAAGCTTGGATAGCAGCCCACCCCCATTTCATCAAGTGAACTCCACTCCAATGGAAGGGAACTCGCTTAAGCCTAGATTATGTCTAGTCAACTAAGAACCAATAGTCGCCCTGTCAACACTGGCATTAGGTCTATCCTCACTTTCCAAGGTGCAATTGAAATCGCCACCTATGAGCCAAGGCCTCCCTTGCACCATCCACTGAGCTACAATTAGATCTTCCCAAAGTTCTGTTTGAGCATTTGCTACACAAGGTCCATATACACAAGTAATGAACCAACCTAGTTCCCCTTGAGTAGTTTGACATCTACAAGTGAGTACATGCCTTGCCATAAAGACATCAACCACTTTAAGACAAGATTTTCTCCACCAAAAAGCCATCCCACCAGATCTCCCATTCGCAGCCAAAGCAATGCGTTCAGCTGTTCCAGACTACAATAACATACTCCATGCTTCATCAGTTCTTTCCTCTAAATGTGTCTCTTGAATAACGACATAATCAATCTCCCATCCCAACAAATATCTTGCAAGAGAGGCTCTCTGCACACTATTGCGCATCCAATGCACATTCCAAGATAGGTTCTCATCCCTAAAGTTGCATCTCCCCATGTACTCGACACATTCAATCATGAGAGTTTTAGCAATGGCATTTTCATCAATTGGATTTTGATTTTCATTTCTCCTCCTTTTAAGCATATAAAGGGATCCTACAATCCCTTTCTTTAAACATAAACCTTTTGCAAAATTCAGATCTTCTGGAGTGTGGAACGATTCCTGGTTATGATCCACTAGGACACATCTTTCCCTACTGTTGTCAGTCAGCACAATCTCATTATTAGAGACTTTGTCAATCACCTCCCTCATTTGATGATCTTGCAATTGAAAAGTTTCCCCCTCTAGGTTCTCCATCAAACACCCCTCTATTTCAACATGATGATGATCTTTTCATTTCTTTGACTATGGTGCCTCATCAAAGGATATGTGACCCTCCTGCCCCATAGTCTGCTCCTCTGTAGCCACTTCCACATAAGTCTTATCCTTCACTTATTCTTGATGAATTATCTCATAATCACCTAGAAAAGGCCAAATAAGCCAAGAGCTCCCTCCACATCTAAGAATAATTTTCTCCAACACAGACCCACTTCAGAAAACTTTAACTCCAACCTTCAAAACACGAGCATCTCCTTCCCAAACTCCCACTTCTGCATCACTAGATAATTTGGTGAACCCAACGATCATTGTGGCTACCACATCTCTCAATCTCAGGTGAAGAGGTAGACCTTTAATATCAAGTGTAACATGGCTGGTTCCTACCCTCTGAGGAGGTCAATCCGACAAAGCACCATCGAAGGGGGAGACCAATCTCCACAACACCTTGATATTCTCAAAGCTACTCGATCGAAATTGGAGCCTTTCCACATCAATCATCCCCAGTCTAAGCACAAGAAAATGTGATTGAGATAAGGCAGCAATCTTCCAACCTGGCGAAATAAGGGAGATGGAACTCACCAGTTGATGGAAGTGTTCAAATGTCGAGTTCCCCATCATCACCTCTTGTACTAACGTACCTCGTAACACCATGTCCGCCAAATGAATGTCTTCTGACACTGGAACCTCCACATCCACCGTATGGCCGAGGTTTGTAGGTGGCGGTGGGGGAGGTGGTGCATCAAAACCCTTTGGTTTAGGGTGCGATTGATTCTCCTTCCTTGGATGCATAATGACTTTAGCACATGAGTCACGTTTATGGCCATTCCCTCCACATGCTCGACACACAAAGGGAAAGCTGTAGATTGCAGCCATGTGCCCTCTTCTTCTACATCAGTAGCAAAGGATGTCATCTTTAGTCCTCCTCCAGCCCTCTCTCATCCCACCCCTCACCACTCTTCCATGTTGAAATAGCCATCTACTCTCCCTTCTCCTCCAAGATTTAGGTCTACAAGTCCTCCACCCATCCTCCTCCCATTACTACTCAACCATAGTTGCGCGGTTGCCATAGCGCCTTCTGTCCATCCTCTCCTCCTCTCTTCTCTTTAGGATTATGGTCTGTTAATAGCTGTTAAAACAAGAGGTGGTTTCATCCAAGGCAATCGTGCTCATTTCTGTTAGAGGAAGAGGTGTCCAGAATTTGTTTTTTTAATGCAAAATAAAAGATAAAGCACGCAAGTTTTGATGTTGATTTTTTTGTTTCGAAAAGAATAATGCAGCTAAAACTTAAAAATTGCAGCTTACACAACACATTGAGAAATGAAAATAGGTCGAATAATAATGGGAAAGAAAATAGGTTTTCCCTACCCCCAACTTAAATGATATTGTCCACAATGGCATAAAAATAAAAGAGAGGGATTAGTTTAGATAGATATAACCTGATGTAGTGAAGCACTTGTGATGGTGAGCCATCCAGCTTACCTAACCTATAAAATAAAAAATAGACCAAAAATGAAAAAAATTTATTTATTTACAAAATCTAAAGGATGGTTAAATAATCTTATTTATATACAAAATTGAACCTAAGAAAAGTAGGGCTTTCGATTTTTTACAGACTGAGAAAAAAAAAGCCATGATTGAGTCTTTTTACATTAGATCCTCAAGACAACAAAATCACGA
Source organism: Thalassia testudinum (assembly GCA_037157565.1). Classification (NCBI taxonomy): domain Eukaryota; kingdom Viridiplantae; phylum Streptophyta; class Magnoliopsida; order Alismatales; family Hydrocharitaceae; genus Thalassia; species Thalassia testudinum. The sequence goes on along the minus strand of JAZHRO010000056.1, from coordinate 83,058,071 downwards.
GAAGTATTGCAAAGCTACTCTTCTCTTGTGATGAAATCTTGGTATAATGACATAGATTAGCACCTCGATATAACCCTATTAGGTCTCACAATGCCACACACCTTAGACCTAACTCAGGTAATGCTAACTCCAGTCGGTTTACGAGTGATAGTTAACCTCTTAAGGAATAAGGCTTCACTAGGGTACACTTTATCCTCAAGAGGTAACTAATCCCCGTATCAGGCTCAAAGTCACTATCCTACTAAAGTACAAATAGTTCAACTCAAAAGAAAAGAGGCCAGCTAAATAACCCGAATGTGGAGCATCACAGTGCTACGCCTCTCACATCTATCCAAAATGCTGAAAAGCCTGACGGTCCTGATAACACCCAAAACTTCTAACAAACTCGAAGTGGTGTCTCACAGTGCTACTCTTCCCACATGAGTCCAAGGTCACTAGTGTCTTGTAATGCTATCTTTCAATCCCCACCATGCTGGTCTTAGATCTTGAGAATCAACCTAACTACCTAAAAGAAAAAACTTTTTTTTGTGAAGTTTTGTTTTTGTATATTTTTATTATACACATTTTTTCATTTTTCTTTTTTTTAATTATTTATTTACAGTGTTGGGTTGCCTCCCAACCAGCACTAAGTTTTACACCTTCAGCCGGGTGGTATGAAGGTGATGCCATATCTATGAAATTATTGGTTAACTAATTCCACTATGCCTCTCTGAAATGGACGAGTGGGAGGGTAAGGGAAACTGGAGCTTAGTCCATACTTAAGGAAGTGTAGGCAATCAGCGTACCAGTCCTAATGGGATTTCTTATACCAACGACACAAGCCATCATTGATGTGGTTGTACACGTCACACTTGATGCACAATCCCGTATGCTGCACCCTAAGCCATTTGGCCATATTACTTCTCCTACAGAAGGGAGATTCCTAAAGTGCATGAATCTCTTCACGATGCAATTCCCTCACTTTTAGTAGGATCAACAACCGTACATCTACTGGAAGATCCGTGTCATGGTGAAGTGAACAGGCGAAGGTGAGGAAGATGGGGTCGCGGAAAGTCATGGTGCAAGTCACTAGTGTGCTTGGTGATCTAGAAAGCAAAAAGAGGGATGAGAAGGTATTGGACTACCTCCAATGTGCGCTAAGTTTTATGCCGTCATCCAGGCAAAAATAGAATCAACTAGGGGTAGGATTTAGAAGAGCAAGCTTATCAACACTTTTGATAAACTCCTGATGCTCAAGATAAGGTTTAAGCCTTTGCCCATTAACCATAAAATTGTGCCTAGTATTGGTATCTGCTATTTCTATAGCTCTACTTGGTAAGGTGCACACAACAATATATGGTCCTATCCATTTAAAGTGAAGCTTTCCTAGAAAGAACCGAAGTCTGGCATCATAAAGCCAAACACATTGGCTTGGTTCAAAAGACTTCCGAAAATATGACGATCATGGAAAGCTTTCATTCTCTCCTTCTAAATTCAAGAATTCTCATATTCATCATTTCTTAATTCCTCCAATTCACTCTTTTGTAAATTTCTATGATCCCCAACTTCGAAATTCATATTACATTTCTTTATTGCCCAAAAGGATCTATGCTCAAGTTCTAATGGCAAATGGCATGGTATTCCATACATCAACCGATAGGGAGACATTCCAATAGGTGTCTTGTAAGCTGTATGGTAAGCCCATAATGCATCATCTAATTTTTCAACCTAATCTTTTCTATCATCTCTTACCATCTTTTGAAGGATTGCCTTAATCTCCCTATTAGATGTTTTAGCTTGGCCATTTGTTTGAGGATGATATGGAGTTGCAATTCTATGATTGACTCCATACATCTTAAGAAGACATCTAAATTGGAAATTATTAAAATGGGAACCTCCATCATTGATGATTACTCATGGTATCCAAATCTTGCAAAAATATTCTTCCAAACAAAGCAAGTGACTACACTATGATAGTTATTCTTTGTTGGCATTGCCTCATCCATTTGGATACATATTACATAGATACTAAAATATAGAGAGACCCAAATGAAGGGGTGAACGGTCCCAAAAAATTGATGCCCCAAACATCGAAAACCTAGACAATTAAGATCAGATTCAAAGGCATCATATCTCTTTTAGTCATATTTTATAAAGCTTGCCATCTTGTACAAGACTTAGTAAAAAAATGTCAATCCTTGAACAAAGTGGGCCAATAAAAATCTCTTTGGAGGACCTTAGCAGCTGTTTTCTTTCCAGAAAAATGACCTCCACATGCACTACTAAGACAAAAGGACAATATGCTGTGGAACTCACTTTCCGGAACGCACCTTATTATTATCTGATCATTATAGAGCCTAAAGAGTTCTGGATCTTCACAAGAATAATACTTGATCTCCGAGAAAAATTTCTCTCTTATGTTTTATCCAATCGGAAGGGGTTCGACCAATTACTAAATAATTGACTATATCTACAAACCTGGGAGACTTAAATACCTTTAGAACCAACAGATGTTCATCAGGGAATAAATCACAAATTGGTGGAGAATGATCATTACTTATTAAGATCCGAGATAGATGATCAACCACTACATTTTCTGATCCAGCTTTATCCTTTATTTCTAAATCAAATTCTTGCAATAAAAGTATCCATGAAATTAATCTTGGTTTAGAATCCTTTTTGCATAGAAGATGTCTCAGGGTTGAATGATCACTATAAATTATCACATGGGAACCTAACAAGTATGATAGAAACTTTTCAAGATCAAAAACAACTACAAGCAATTCCTTTTAGTTGTAGTGTAATTCTTTTGAGCTTCATCTAAAGTTCTGCTTGCATAAAAGATTATAATAGGTTTGTTTCAATTCTCTGTCCCAAAGCTGCACCTACTGCAAAATTTGAAGCATCACACATAATCTCAAATGGGAGTGTCCAATTTGGAGGTTGTAAGATAGGTGCTCTAGTCAAAGACACTTTAAGAGTGTTAAAGGCCATTAAACAAGAATCATCGAATTCAAAGCTAACTTCTTTAGCCAAAAGAGCACTCAAAGATCTTGCTATCTTAGAGAAGTCTTTAATGAAATGCCTATAAAATCTTGCTTTTCCGAAGGAAGATCGAACATCTCGAACTGAAATAGGAGGTGAAAGGTTATTGATCAGATCAACCTTAGCTTTGTCTACTTCCATTCCTTTCTTTGAGATAATATGGCCTAAAACAATTCTTTTCTGAACCATAAAGTGACTTTTTTTCCAACTTAAGACTAAGTAGACCTCAATACATTTCTGAAGAATTTTCTCAAGATTAAGGGGACAGGAATTAAATGAATCTCCAAATACAGAGAAGTCATCCATAAAAATCTCTAAACAATCACCAACCATGTCCGAGAAGATCGCCATCATGCACCTCTGAAATGTGGCTGATGCATTACATGATCCGAATGGCATTCTTCAGAAAGCAAAAGTTCTGAAGGGACATGTGAATGTTGTTTTTTCTTGATCTTCAAGGTAAATTGCCACTTGATATATTTAGAATATCCATCAAGAGAATAAAAGAATTCCCTTACTGCTGACCTTTCAAGAATTTGATCTATAAAGGGTAAAGGGAAATGATCTTTCTTAGTGGCATTATTAAGCTTCCTACAATCTACACAAACTCTCCATGAGGAAGCTAATCCGGTGGGTACCTTTTCACCTTTGTCATTGGTTATAACGGTCAAGCCAGCTTTCTTGGGTACAACTTGTGTCGGACTGACCCAAGGACTATCAAAAATCTGATGTATGATACAACAAATAACCACTTAATTATTTCTTTCTTTACAACTTCTCTCATATTAGGATTTAGTCTCCTTTGAAATTCTCTACAAGGTTTAACAGTTTCATCAGTGAAAATTCTATCGATGCAATAGGATGGGCTTATCCCTCTTAGATCAGCTATGCTTCTCCCAAATGCCATTTTATGTCTTCCTAGGACCTCAACCAATTGACCTTCTTCAGTGGTTGTGGGTTTTGAACTAATGATAACTGGTAATGTCTAGTTTTATCCTAGAAACACATACTTTAAAGTGTTAGGTAGAGGTTTAAGCTCTAATTTAGGAGGGGATTCAATTGAGGGTTTTAAGGGCTCCTTAGAAAGTTTAGGTAATTTCTCCGTCTTAATAGTCCAAAGAGGTCCTAAAGAAGAAGAAAAATTCAAAAGATTATTCACCTTTTGGAGATCAGTGCTCTCCTTAGCATCTAAGGATTTCTCAAGAGTTAAACAAGTGATTAAAAGATCTTCTTCAAGGTGATAAGGTGTGGTGTGATCAATGGTTCTTCAAGTAAGCCTACTTCTTCTATTAAATTACAACCATCATCAAAATTCAAGCTTTTTGATGCCTTGAAAATATCTAATTGCATCTTCTTATCACAAAAATAATATCTCCATTATCCCTGATTCACAATCTATGTTAGCATTAGCAGTAGCTAAAAGTGGTCTTCCTAAAATAATAGGTGCATTCTCAATAATCTTAGGGATTTCCATATCCAAAACTAAGAAATCAATTGGAAAATAGAAATCTTTAAGCCTGACAATTACATCCTCAAAAACTCCGTTGGGTTTCTTAATTGATCTATCAGCTAGTTGAAGAGAAATAGAAGTTGGTTGGAGTTCCCCTGCTCCAAATTTTTCAAAAATTTGAGTAGGCAAAAGATTGATTGAAGCTCCTAAGTCTAATAAAGCTCTGTTGAAAGTAATATTACCAATAATACAAGTAATCCAAGGATTACTTGGGTCATTCTTTTTAATGGGCAAGTTTTGTTGAATAACTGAACTTATTTGCTCAGATAAGACTATCCTTTCAGGAATCTTAACTTTAGCTTTTCGTTTCTGTGTGCACAATTCCTTTAAAATTTTTGCATATAAAGGTATATGTTGAATAGCATCAATTAAAGGAATGTTTATTTGAACTTGCTTGAAGAGTTCAAGTAATTCTTCATTATTAGGTAAAGTTTTCCTTCTTGAAGTCTTATCTTTTAGAGCATCAGGAAAGGGAACCTGAGATGGTGTGAGAGTAGGATTAGTTTTGAGTTCAGATTCTTTAGAAGTTTCTTTTACATTTTCTTCATCTTCTGAATCACTCTCAACCACTAAGGGTGACTTTTCAAGGGATGAGCTACCTCCTTAGTAATCCAACCACTCCTAAGCGTAATAGCATTTGCATCAACTTGAGGATTATTATCTCTATTTCGTGGTTGTTGTTGTTTACGAATATTTGGAATAGGGTTAAGTGGAGGGATTTGGGGCTGCTTCCTATTGAATCCAGATGGAGGGTTTGGGTTTGGTAAATTCCTGGGGTTAGGCTTTGATTGAGTAGGTAAAACTCCAAGGGGTCGGTTATCTTTTCTTTGATTTCTCTCATCCCTAATTTCATTCATCAATTGTTGATGAGTGTTGACAAGTTGTAACATTAACTGTTGCATATCTCCTATTTTCTTGTCAAACTCACTTCTAAATGACTGGGAATCTTGTGTAACTCAATTTTGGTAGTTGTTATTTGGAAATGGAACTGGGTTGAGTTTAGGTTGGGACATCTGGTTAGGTTCATACCCTTGGTTCCTCCAAGAAAAATTAGGGTGATTCCGCCAACCTGGGTTATACGTGTTGGAATATGGGTTATTTTCCTGCCTAAAGTTACCTTGAAGAGCTTGAGCATCCTCTGATTGAGTGTAGGAAGATGAAGGAGAATCGAAGGTTGAAGTTTGCACATTAGAATTATACATGGCCATTGGTTCTTGGAAAAGAGGGGCAAAAGAGGGTTGAACTCCACATGCATGGGATCTAAGGTTAGATCTTTGACTCTCAAGTTCTTTTACTAAAATATCAACCTTGTCTAACCTTTTGTTAATCATCTCCCACTCTCATGAATTCCTCCTTTAGAATTTGTCCTACCAAAAGCATCCATTGAAGAGTGATTAAGGGAGTTCTCACTCATGTCTTTAAACAATTCATAAGCTTCATCTTCTTCCTTAAGAAATTCCCACTACAGGCAGCATCGACATTATACCTAAGTTGTTCATTAAGGCCATGACAGAATATTTGAACTATTTGCCAACAAGGAATTCCATGATGTGGGCACTTCCTAAGAAGCTCCTTAAGCCTCTCGCAAGCTTCATGGAGATGTTCACTAGGTTGTTGAGTGAAACTAGTAATGGCTCTCCTTATAGCATTAGTTTTACCTATAAGAAAGTACTTAAGGAATTCAGATCGATGTTCGGCCCAAGTGTTTATCGATTTTAATATATTTTGATACCAGAATTTAGCCTTATCTTTTAATGAGAATGGAAACAATCTCATCATTAGGGCATCCTCACATAGATTTTTGTTTCTCATAGTTTTGCTAATAGTCTCTAATTCATCTAAGTGTAGAAAAGGGTTCTCATTACTATGCCCATAAAAATGAGGTAATAAGGCTATGGTGGAGGGTTTTATTTCAAAATCATCATCAACTTCTGGAATATGGACAAAAGGTTCCGGATTTGACCCGATGGATCATAAAATTCCCATAAGGCTCTTTGTTGATTTACAGGTTGAAACCTGTAATATAATTCTTATTGTTCTTGCTGCATTTCAAAAAATTGTTGTTGCAATTGCCGCAGCAATTGGTTTTGGATTTCTTGGTTATCCATTTGTTTATTGCTAGTCCTAGTGGTACTTTAATTAAAGGTTCTATTAAATTAGGAAATAATGACTAATGACCAAGCATACTAAGGAAGGTGATAAAACAAAAAAAACAAATTACATTATTTTCGTTATTAACCTATGATATGCCTTAAAAAGTAACCTAAATGAGAGGCTCTAGTGCTCTATATGCATGCCTGTGCCATTAACACACAAGTGTGCAAACCATAGAAAGAAAAGCAAAGATAAGGCATATAAGTTCTTCAAACAAAAGTTGAGGTGATTTTTAGGGTTTTAATCTTTATTTAGTTTTTATTTTATTTTTTAATTTTCACATTTTATTGATTTTTAACAAATAAAGTTACAACTTAATTCCTTTGTCAAATTATATGCATGCAAAGAATAAAAATTCATGAACAGGTATTTGGGTGAGTTTAGAAAATGTACCTACCTCTAGTACTCTACAAATTTTATGCAGATCATAGAAAATTAAAAACTAAAGACAATTATGCAATCCCTAGCGCGATTGTCCTAAATAGGGGACTTCTAGGGTTAAAATGCAATTTTTATGTGTAAGTTTTCTCTTTTTTTTAAGCACAAACAAAATTAAATCTAACTAACCTTTTAATTAACCTAATTAATTAGTAATCCACTACTAATTAAGTGAAAGGGAGAAAAATAATAAAGGCCATGTACAAAACTTAAATAATCTCTCACTCACACTAATCCTAGTACATCAATTCTAAAATTAAAATCCTAAGGCTATTCCTAAAATCCTAAAATCTAAAATACTCTAGACAGGCCTTGGGGCCACTAGGAAGACGAACATGGCGAATCCAATAAGTGCACCAAGTACCTCGTACCAAAGAAAATAAATTCAGTTAGTGACTGATTAAACTAAAAATTAATGCCAGGAAATAACAACACTAGCAAGGGTAATAAACATTTTTTTTAATTTTTATTTCAAAATTAAAACTAACAACCTAATCACATTTTAACGCCTCCCCGGCAACAACGCCATAAATGTGGCGTGCTCAAATCTCTTTAGTTAAAACATGTTGTAGCGCAATAAGAACGCCAAGTTTAAAATTAATATCGAACTATAAATAATTTGTGAGTCCGAGTCATTTCTTTGGGAGGCTTCTAACTAATTCCTATTTAGGTTGATAAGCTTGGTTATGCAATTTAAAGACAAAGATGAAAGTTATCTTGTGTTATCCTAACTAATCACTACAAGATAACAAAGATACTTAATGAACTTAATGAATAGTTAAAACGGAGAGCTGATAATTTAAAAGCATACAAACATATTTTTTTATTTGGTTTTTAAAATAACATTAATTATAACTAGTAACAACATGAACTACATTTTGCATGATATAAAACTCAAACTTAGATTTCTATGTGACAAAACATTATTAAACATACATATGATTTTATATCAACCTAGAAAACACACATGCAAGATTTAAACGTAAAGAAATTTAACTCATAAATTTCCTTGAAAACTGAAAACATAACTTATGCGATTGATACCCTAAAACAATGTGGCACCAAGTTATGTGACCCAACAACAACACATAACAATAATGTATAAAAATCTGAACTAATACAACTTTGAACATCACAACATGACTAGCAAACATGTAGAACATTCATGAAGATTAACCACTATCTATTAATATTAATTAAAAATGCCTAAGCATAAAACATAGTAAAGAGAGAGGAGATGCTCATGTAGACGTAGAGGTCAGGGAAGAGCTTTGCGGAGTACACGAAGGGGATGGCAGCTACTGATGGTTGTTGTTGACGATGAGGGGATAGTTGACCGTGGCTATTGATGGAAGCGTGACGGCATGGAGAGGATTAGTACTATTGCAGGTAGTTAAGGAAGAAGAAAAAGAAGAAAAATAAGGGAAGGACAGGGGAGTGGGTGGCTACTGGCTAGTCGATCTTTCGCTTTAAAGTCGTTTGCAGTTTAATGTGGTGGAAAAATCGACTAATCAAAATTTAAGAAAAAATTAACCACTCGCAGAGGAGCGGGTCGAATCCACAAGGAGGCAATGACGTATTAAAATTCACACCAGTTAAAAATGTTTGTTCGAAGTTAGTTTGAACAAGAATCAAGCTAAAATTGCCTTCAGATTAAGGTTTAAGCAAGAAACAATGCTGAAATAGCAATTCTGAGAAACTAGAGGATATTTTCTGCAATGCAGAATCAATAAAATATGATTAAAAAGTGACAATGGCAGAAAATGTAATTTCTAATTGACGATTTACTATAGCAAAACAGGGGAATTTTTTCCCCTTTGTCTTGCACGACGAGGAGAGGATGGCCAGGCATGGGAAGCTTGGAGGAGGTCCCTTAGACCAAGGGCTTTGAATCGGTGGTGGCGACGAGTCGCGCGGCAGCCGGAGGTGGCCGGATGAGATCCGGCGGAGGTGCTGCAACCGGTGAGTGTGCGCGGCCTGTTGGCGTGAGAACTGCCGTGCGCTGCTGCTGGCGACTCTGCAGGCGCAGGCGGAGGAGGCTGCAGGTGCGGGAGTGGGTGCGCAAGCTGCAGGCGTGGGCGGAGGCGTGCGCGGTTGTGCGGGTCTGCAGGTGCGGGGGTAGCTGCTGCTGCTGGCGGGAGCGGGGGCGAAGGGCTCTGCAGGCGCGGGTGAATGGCTCTTGTCAGCAGGTGCGGGGAAGGGCGGCTGGAGTTCTGTAGCTGTGCGCAGGTGGCTGCTGCTGGTGGAGGGCGTGCGGGCGAAGGTGTGCGCTGGTCTGCAGGCATGGGAGCGGGTGCGGGTGAAGTTCTGCAGGCGCGGTTGGCCAGGTCTGCAGGCGCGGGGAAGAGGGCGCTGCAGCCGGTGAGCGCATGGAGATGGCGTGAGCTGCAAGCACGTGGAGAGCGGGTGTGGTTGGAGAGTGCTGCAGGTTGAGGAAGGCGTGGGCTGTTGTAGGTGAGCGGGTAGCTTCAGACGTCCGGGAAATTTCCCGGACGTCTTAAGTTACTAAAAGGGTGGTTGACGGTTGTTGCGGCGGTGATGGTTGGTGACGACGGTGAGGGAGATGCACGCTAAGGTGCTCACGGTGATGCGGGCGAACTCCGAATGGCGGTGTGGCCTATCACACCACACGCCCACGGTGGTGGAGACTCGCTGCCACAGTAGAGGCCGGTAGTATGGAGTGGAAGAGAGAAGGTCTCTCTCCACAGTGGTGGGTCGGTGGTGGAGGCCTCCCGAGCTCGGCTGCCTCCGTCCTCCTTTTGTAGTGGCCTGCACACATTTGAAATCATCCGCCCGACCAGATCCACCACATCTGCTCTCCCTTGAATGGGTTCTTCACTGCGGCCGTTCAGCGTTGGAGCGGCAACCATCCATTCCTGCAAGAAGAAGAATAAAGAAAATAATGTTAAAATATTAGGGTCATTTATATACAGACCCTCAACTTTTATGTTAATAAAAACAATGTACCTAATTGGTTATCTAATTAGATAAATGTCATTCTAAGCTAATTCTAAATGCACTTAAAATATGAATGCAATGCATGGATTATGTAATTAAATTAAAACTATGAATTAATCTATTTATATCCTAATTTATACTAAATAAATGTTAGAATTAACCTAATGTGTAGGCACTTAAATACTTAAATAGCCCACAACTATGGGCTAATCAGCTACGGTGGCTGATGATGGCGGTCTTGATGGTGGAGGGCATCAATGGCAAGGAAAATGGGGAAGGTGGGAATGACTATGGAGGCTGATGGTGGTGTGATGTGGATAAGGAGGGTGGCGGTGGGTGGCAGAGCGAAGTGGCTTAACGATTAGGGTAGAGGGTGTCGACGAAGTCGAAGAGGAGGAGGAGCAAATAAGGTCTATGGTAGAGTGACGTGGCTTGGCCTGGGCATCAGCGGGGAAGGAGAAGAGGAGAGGGGATCAGCATTGGTGATTTTGAAGGTGGTAATGAAGCTGGTGGTGATCGGTTATAGAGGAGGAGCGGTTGACGCAGAGGGAATGGATAAGGAGAGGGATTTGAGGGAAGGAAGACGAGAAAAAAAGAAAGAGGAGGTCGATAGGTGCTGGCCATTGGAGGAATGTGGCCGACGTGGTCTTGGGTTGATGTTACTACAGCTGGCGATGATGAGGAGGAAGTTGGGTGGTAGTACTGGATGTGGGTGTGTGGAGAGGATACAAGCTGCAATTTCAAGTTGGGGACAGAGTGTTCCTACGTCTATCATCCATGAAAGGCATTTACCGCTTTGGAACTAAGGTAAACCTGAGCCCCCGGTACGTGGTCCCTTTTGAGATTATGGAACGAGTTGGCCTAGTAGCTTATCTCCTTGCCTTGCCTCCACACTTGTCAACCGTGCATGACATGTTTCATGTGCCTATGCTCAAAAAGTACATCGCAGATGAGAGCCATGTTGTGTGCTACGACGACTTGCAAATTGAATCAGATCTCAGTTATGAGGATCACCCCATGCATATCCTAGATCATTCCGAAAGGAAACTGTGCAGTAAGGCAGTGCCCCTGGTAAAGGTATTATGGCGTAGTCAAGAATTTGAGGAAGCCACCTGGGAACTCGAAGCTATGATGCAGAACCGTTACCCCCACCTCTTCTAGCTTTGAGGTATGCTTGATTTCGTATTAGAAATCCTTTTAAGGGGGTTAGGGTGTAACAACTCTAAATTTTTTGGGTAAATTTTTAACCTACTTAAATAGCGTGTTTAATGATTTAAAAGACCCTTAAAAGCCATGACTTTCCTTCTTGTTAAATCAGGCTTTACATTCTATAATGGTAGGGGCTCTTTGCAAGAAAAGATAGTTGAGGCACTTTCTTGTCCCTTTAGTAAGAAATGGAGGGGGCATGGGCCAAATGACATTTTGATATTTAGGTTTTGGCTTTCTTGGAAAGCCAATGATTACTTTCTCGGCTTGAGCATTTTGGCAAAAGGAGAGGAGAGACCATCATCCTCCCTTGGCGGTTGTTCCAACTACTGCCTGTGCTTTGCTACCAATGCTGCTGGCGTGGGAGGAGGAATAGAAGCAAAAGACATAGTGCAAGAGTAGCTACTGCACTTGTTCTTGTAGCATGGTGGCTGCTATTGCATTTTGAGCAGACTGGGAAGTAGTAGAAGGCAGGACCTACAGCCCAAAAGCTTGAGGTAGAGATGCTAACTCTTTGTCCTATGAGTACCTCTGTAGATTTTGGGTTATTGGTAGTCGGGCGTGTAATGGATCACATACCTAGGGTTGGTGAATAAAATGGGTTCGGAGTTATGCTAAGAGAATTAACCACCTTATCGTGTTGTTTGCGAGGGTTCACTAGGTACTAAGCATGTGTTTTATACCTAAAATCTATGGGATAATGGACTCAACATTATGAAACCGTCGGTTGTGATGCGGGGTTAAAAGTCATGCTTGACTAGGGCCTGGAACCATCCAGCACCGGTACTGGAGATCAATACCAATATTAGATGGCTCTGGAGGTCCCATTAATGCATTCATCAGGGGAAATAGAACTAGTCCAGTACCGATACTGATGATCAGTACCAGTACTGGTTTGAGTGGGGGCCCTAAAAAGAATTGGTCCAGTACCGGTACTGATGATCAGTACGGGTACTAGCCTGAATGGTTATGATTCAGCTATAGCTGGGGTAGTACCAGCCCAGTACCAGTACTGAGGTTCAGGATCAGTACTGGCCCGAGTCACCATGCTCCTGTTTTGGCACTTGAATAAATAAGGAAAGCAAGCAAGCTTGGATACATGGAATGAAGTTAAGAAAAATGCATAAATCTGCAAACACCTGAAAGACTACCAGCAAAAGGAGGTGATAAATCAACCCTGGAAGGGTGAGAATGAAATCTAGGAAAATGAATTTAAGTATATGGAAGCATACAATACGTGAAATGGTTGCTTCTTAGGATTTAAATGAAAAACCTTCTTGGATTCAAAAGGTCTGTGGCCAGTTCCCAGGAGAGCCACTAGGTCTCTAGGATGTTGTTCCAGACTCGGAACTAAATAAAATAAGAATATGATAGGTCTACTAGGTGGGACGTAAGGTTGTGCCTTAGACTTGGTGAATTGGGTTCACCACTCTGGAAGGAGACTCGGGATATGGAGGTAGCTAAGAGCTAATCAAGGATTTACCTTGGAATTTAAGGAGTTCCCAGGAGTGGTGACGAGCCTTGGGCCATCATCAGAAGGAGGTATCAATGCATACGCAAATTTGACTCGTGGAAAAAGAGTACTCGAGCAAGAGGCTCACCAGGCACCTGCATGTGCAGAGAAAGTCGAGGGTACCATGATGGGTTTTGGTTGAGATCTCATCCGACGGCGGATTGAGAGGGCACACCTTGTGGTTATGTACCTAGCCGGGGCAAATGTGTGGCCCGACAATTCTGACCAACCCTGCGGCATAATCTGTGCAAATTACAACTAGGCCTTACTTGCGGCGAGTAAAGTTGCATCTCACTGACATGAGGAACTGGTCTAGGTAGCTCTTAAGAGGCCCAAATCTTCTGACTAAGGTCAGCAATGTCCTCGATACGTCAAGAATGGGTACGCATTTCGCATGAGTCGTTTGTCCTGTTAGCCCACCCCTGATTAGGGAGAGGTCACCAAGTGAGGATCTAAGGGGAAGGATACGCCGAAATCTCTTCTGATTAGGGAGGGATGATCTAAATCTGATACCTCTGGCGAGTGAGGCAACATATGTAAGTGTCATAATAAGTTATCTTAAGGATTAGATAAAATTTGATAGAAAGTGGTGGATAACGTTATAGAAAAAAAAATGTTTATCACTCCCTCTTGCTGGACTCCACACATAGTTAGATCCCAACTGAGCTGTATAGCCCACCCATTTCTTTTCTTTTGTGGCACATTTTATGTTCTGATGCCATGGGAAAGCAGATTCTGCCTTACCCAGGAGTAGTGCAGGCACCTAGCAGTGATGGATCGGCTATTCGTAATGACACTCATACGCTTTGAGAGGGCGATAGTAGAAGCCTAATGATTAGCCCATATTTGTGGGCTATTTAAGTATTTAAATGCTTAGACATTAAGTTAATTCTAGCATGTAATTAGCATAAATTAGGATGTAAATAGGTTAATTCATATTTATAATTTAATTATAAAATTCATGCATTGCATTCATTTAATTAGTTAACCAATTAGGTGCATTGCATACATTAATTTAAGTTAACATAAAAGTTGAGGGTTTGTATATAAATAACCATAATATTTTAACATTATTTTCTTTCTTCTTCTTGCAGCAACGGCTGCATTTCATTCGACTGCCGCTCCAACGCCACCAGCTGCCGCACTGAAATCTACATTCAAGGACGAGCGGAGAATGTGGATTTGCTCCCGCCTCTCCATTTAAATTCATGCAGGCAGCTACAAAAAGAGGAAGAGACAGCTGAGCACACCAAGCCTCCACCCCCAACCCACCACTGTGCAAAGAGTTCATCTTGTCCATTTCACCACTGCTGGCCTCAACCGCGGTGACGAGCTTCCACCACCGTGGGCGTGTGGCATGACAGGCCACACTGCCATTTGGAGCTCATCTGCATCACTGTGCCTCACCAAAATCAACATCAGAACCCTCGCCGTCATCACCAACAACCTCCACAACCGCTATTGCAATTTCACTCCTCATCCAGTTAAGACGTCCAGGAAGTATCCCGAACATCTGAATCTTCGACCCACACTCCAACAGCAACTGGCCGCTCACTCCACGCCCGCACCCCTCCGGTTGCACACTTGCACCACCTCCTGCAGCAGCCACGTGCACATCCTACTACAAGACCGCCTTCACGCCATCTCCAGCCTACAGTGCTCCCGCTCACTCCCTGCCGCGCACCTTCCTTTGAACTTTGGCATGCTGCATCTACTCCAACATGCCTTCCTTGCGACGTCCGCCAACGGCATCCAGCAGCAGCGGCGCGCCTGCAGCAGCACCATGCACAGCGTGCGCATAGACCAGTGCATGCATCTCCTCACCTTCAGCGTGCTCAACTCCCACGTGTCCGCTCCAGCGCACCCACGCCTTCCACCTGCAGAGCCTCTTCGCCATCTGCATCGCCCCCTGCCGCTAACTGCAGCGCGTGCGGACTCAATGCGTGAAACAGCAGCCTCCGCGCGCAACACCTGTAGCAGCCTTCGCACGTGCACGGCCGCGCCTCCTCCAGTAAGTGCAGCCACCGTCGAAAGCCACCTTCACCGGAGCTCCATCCGGCCAGCTCCGACCACCTCGCGACAAGCCACCACCACCGCTGCGAAGCCCTCGGTCCTAAGAACTTCTTCCGAGCTTCACGCCTCCGGCTGTTCCTTCCTCTTCGCGCACGGCCAAGGGGAAGAAATCCTCTATTTTGCTACAGTAAAAGGCCCATTAATATTTACATTTTCTGCCATTGCCAACTTTTATTGATATTTTATTGAATCTGCATTGCAAAAAAATATCCTCTAGTTGTAAAAAATTGCTATTTCAACATGTTTTCTTGATATTACCCTAATCTGAAGGCAGATTTGGCTCGATTCTCGTCTAAGGTAACTACGAACATACGTTTTTAATTGGTGCAAACTTAAATACGTCATTGCCTCCCTGTGGACACGACCCGCTCTTCTGTGAGTGGTTATTTTAATTATTGATTAGTCGATTTTTCCACAACATAAAACTACAAATGACTTTTAAAGTGAACAATCGACTCATCAAAATGGCGACGTTGTCGGGGAGGCAACAGAAGCAATAATTTCACCTGATTTTATTTTTGCTTATTTCTTAATTGCACAGTGATTTGACCATTTATTTTTTTCTGTGCAAGAAATTTGTGCGAGGAATCAGCCATCGTGAGAGGCAGCCCTTGACGTCGCCAGAGGAGGAATTGATCGAGCTACCTTGCAAAGGAGGAGAAGGATGAGGATGCGACGTACATTTAATAGCTGATTTAATTAGAGTAGGATTAAGACTTTAGATTTAATTTTTCATTGCATTTGGTTTGAAACCCTTGTTCTGGGGTATATTCTAAGGGGTTTGTTCCCCGATTTTGTTTTAGGCCCGTGTTGGGTAATCTTTGCGAGCTTGTTCCCTTTTTCTTTAGATTTAGGTTTTTTGTTTATTTTTTGGATTGTTTACCTTTATTTTCCTGTGCATAAGTAGTTAAAAAGATTAAAAAAAAAAAATGAGCTGCCTGCTAGAAGCTGCCTGCCCCTAAGATGAACCATTTAGGTCTGTATGAGCAGCCTCTAGATTTACTTCTTTGCATTGTGTGCATTCTCGCATTGTGGATTGCTGGAAGCAAGGTACGCATTCTCTTATTTTGCATCCTATTCTTGATCACGCATTGCATTTGGATTTCAATCGAAGACCGCAAAATTTGTCCTGAAGCGATCTAACAAGTGGTCACATATATTCGTGAAAAAGGACTAATTAAAGGAGGGACATCTAAAAATCAAGGACTTGATTGTCAAACGTGGTGTGCGATTCAAAATTCAAAATCTTTTTGGGGTGAATGCACACTTATATCTTTTGCACCACGGCACTCATTTAGACACTCCTAAGTCTTGAAATGACTAGGACAAGAGCCCTCCTACCGTTGGATTCTGAAGTGTTCGGAACTTGTGATCAAAGGTTTTGTAAATCCAAAGAGGGGGATACCCTGTGACGGATTTTGGGGGTAGTTGAGAAGCACCGTGAAAGCACAGCTTCAAAGGAAGGCTTAGGCCTACTTGCATCCCTTGATCTTCCATCTTTGGATTTGCTTTATCTTTTGAGATTTAGGGAAGAATACCTAAGCTCCAACTAGGTCTTTTTAGGCATTTCAAAGCTTGACAATAAGCACGTAATTGATTGGGAAACTTGCTTTTTCACCTACAATTTGAACTAAAGTCAAAAGCCTAAATTTGTAAAGACCAAACAAGTCCTTCTGAATTGTGTTTGTAGTGCATGCTTGGTAGGCGTTCTCTTAGGAGACAACTTGTGTTTGATCCTGAACCAGAAAGAATCCTAAGAAGAGACCTTCCAAGGGTAGCAATGGCTGGTCAAAGGAGCCTTAGGGAGTATTTCATCCCAACCAATCAAGCTGGCCCTGCACTACGTAGACCTGGAGGGGACAATCCTTATGAGATCAAAAGTAGTACCATATCCTTGCTGCCCTCCTTTTATGGTTCTACTAGGGAAGACCCTTAAAGGCATATAGAGGAATTCACTGAGGTTTGTTCCATGGTGAAGCTGCATGGCGTTACTAATGACGCTCAAATGTGGACCCTCTTTCCCTTCTCCCTTAAGGACAAAGCCAAGTATTGGTATCACACCCTTGATAATATTAATACTTGGGATGCCCTGAAGAAGGAGTTTTTAAAGAAGTACTTCCCCATAAGCAAAACCAATCACTTTAGGAGGGAAATTATGAGTTTTGTTCAAGATGATGGGGAAGCATTCCATGATGCGTGGGAGTGCTTTAACGACTTGCTGAGACTTTGCCCACATCACCAGGTGCCTAAATGGCAACTGGTTGAAAGGTTCTACACCGGACTTAATGATTCACATAGGCAAACTGTGGATGGTGCCTGTGCAGGAACATTTCTATCTAAGACTGAGGATGAAGCTTGGAACTTATTTGATACTTTGAGTGAGAATTCTATTCACTTGAATTCTGCCTACATGGATAGAAAGCCCACTCTCATGCAAAGAAAGTTGGAGGCGAATGTGGCAAGCGACACCTAGAATTTAGCCGATCAGATTCAATTATTGAACCAAAACATGGAAAGGCTTATGTCGAACCCGAGTTCATTCGTATCTAACACCACATCCCAAGCTTCCGAATGCTTAATTTGCCAAGGCAATACACACGCCACTGTGGATTGCCACTTGGCCTCCTAATTCCCTGAGCTTGTACAAGAGGATTTGAATGCCGCTCAAGGATTCCGTCCTAGACCTTGTAATGACCCTTTCTCCAACACTTATAATGAGGGATGGAGGAACCACCCAAACTTTTCATGGAGACAAGGAAATGTCTCAAATTCAAGGAATTACAAACCACAATCCTTTCAAAACCATCAAATGAACCAACCTCTGACCTTTGCCCAACCTAAGACCTCTGAGAAGGATGAATTGAAGGCGATGTTGAAAACTATACAAGAAAGTCAAAGTGCCATCATCCAATCTCATGACAAGGCTATACATGAGATGAAATCACAAATTGGACACCTTGTTGAGGTCGTTAGATAAAGGGAGACTGGGAAGCTCCCCATTGCTACTGAGGAAAATCCTAAAGGAAAAGGGATTGTCTTTAGGGAGCATGCTCAGGCGGTGACTATTCTGAGGAGTGGAAAAGAAATTTCCAAACCCGATGCTCCTATAGTCTCACCCCCTAAAAAACCATCCACCCCGACTTTCACCCCCACTAGAGAAGACTCGCCCAAATCTTCTCCGCTTGAAATCACCTCACCGGAAGAAGTTGCCCCCATTCCACCCCTTACTCGACATGACAACCCTTCCACCCAGAGATTGAGAGTGCCTTTTCCAGAGTGCTTATCCACCTCTGGGCAGACTTCTGCTGGCTCATCTGGAGCCAAAGATAAGATGGATGAGATTATGGAAACTTTCAAGCAAGTGCAAATTAACTTGCCTTTGCTTGAAGCTACCAGGCAGATTCCATCTTATGCCCGCTTCTTAAAGGACCTATGCACGAAAAAGTGGTAATCTAGAAAACAGGTCTAATCAAAAGTTGTCCTGCCTGATTCTGTTAGCTCAATTGTTCAACATGGCACACCCCAGAAACTTAAGGACCTAGGAGCCCCATACATCTCTGTAGTTATTGGTGACTTACAAATTGATGAGGCTCTACTTGATCTGGGTGCGGGGGTGAACATCCTTCCGAGCTATGTGTATGAACAACTTGGAGGAGGAAATCTGAAGCCTAGCCCTATAATCCTTCAAGTTGCTGATCAATCACTTAAGACACCACGGGGAATTTTGGAAGATGTCCTCATAAGAGTGGAGGATTTCTTCTTTCCAGTTGACTTCTTAGTTTTGGACACTGACCCTACCAACAAGCCAACCAAACCATCCATCATTTTGGGCCGCCCCTTCCTTGCAACTTCGCATGCTTCAATCAATTGCAATACTGGGGCATTGAAAATGGGCTTTGGGAACAGGAAAATCTGGCTTAATGTGTTTGATGCTTACAAACAAGCTGGACTTGAGGATTATTCTCAAGTTGAGGTGATAGATGGCTTGATTGAAGAGGCAACTCCTGCAATGTTATGTGATGACCCCCTTCAACATGTCATGCTAAATGAGCATTCCCATCTCTTGGAGGAATGTGAAGGGGATATACTAGAACTTGAGAAATTGCTAGGTGTTTCTGCTGACTCTCTTCCCCCATCATTTTCGCCGAAGGTAGATCTGCTACCTGAGATGGGGACATCTATTATGAAACCCTCAACCATACAAGCCCCTGACCTTGAGTTGAAACCCCTCCATGACACTCTCAAGTTTGTTTCCCTAGGTGCCAATGATACGCTCCCCATTATCATTTCGGCTGTGCTATCTGAGGAACAGGAGGGAGCCTTGATTGAATGCCTGTCTAGGCACAAGGAAGCTATTGCTTGGAGCATTATTGACATTAAGGGTATAGGCTCTACACTCTGCATGCACCACATTTATACTGATGATTCCATCAAGCTATTTAGGGACATGCAGGGACGTCTGAACCCTAATATGAGAGAGGTGGTAAAAAAGGAAATCCTGAAGTGGTTGGATGCTGGGATCATATATCCCATTACTGATAGTAAATGGGTCAGTCCCATTCATGTGGTGCCAAAGAAGGCAAGCTTTACTGTGGAACTCAATGACCAAGGTGAACAAGTTGTCACTAGACCCTCAACTGGATGGAGGATCTGTATTGATTACCGCAAGCTGAACACCGCTACCCAGAAGGATCACTTTCCTTGGCCTTTTATTGATCAAATTCTTGAGAAATTGGCAGGGAATAAGTACTATTGCTTTCTTGATGGATATTCTGGGTACAATCAGGTGGCAGTCTTTCCTGATGACCAGGAAAAGATGACATTCACGAGTCCTTACGGTAGTTTTGCATTCAGGAGTATGCCATTTGGATTATGTAATGCCCCTACAACTTTCTAGCGATGTATGATGTCTATCTTTTCGGACATGATTGACGAGTGTGTTGAAGTGTTTATGGATGACTTCTCCATTTATGGCTTGCCTTTCGACCAGTGTCTCCTACACCAGGAGAATGTGTTGAAGCGATGTAAGGAGACTGGTTTAGTCCTCAGCTGGGAGAAAAGTCACTTCATGGTACAGAAAGGAATTGTACTTGGGCATGTTGTATCCGAGCAAGGTTTGGAAGTAGATAAAGCTAAGATTGATTCTATTTCCAAACTTCCATTGCCTATGAATGTCAAACAGATTAGATCATTTCTGGGCCATGCTGGCTTTTATAGCCGCTTTATTAAAAATTTTAGTAAAATTTCTAGGCCACTTTGTGACTTGTTGGCGAAGGAATCTTCCTTCAGTTTTGATTCAAAGTGTGCTGAGGCCTTTTAAACTCTAAAGGAGGCATTGATCTCTATGCCTATTCTCCAAGCTCCTGATTGGACACTCCCATTTGAGCTTGTGTGTGATGCTTCAGATTATGCTGTGGGAGTAGTCCTTGGACAAAGGGTTGAGGGAAGACCTCATGTGCTACATTATGCAAGCAAGACTTTAATCGAACCTCAGCAAAACTACACTGTCACTAAAAAGAATTACTTACTGTAGTTTTTGCTCTGGAGAAGTTTAGGTCTTATCTGCTTGGGTCTAAGGTAGTTATTTTTACTGATAATGCAGCAGTGAAACATCTCATTGCTAAGAAAGATTCTAAGCCACGTCTGATTAGGTGGATCCTACTCCTTCAAGAATTTGACTTGGAAATACATGAAAAGAAAGGAGTAGAAAATGTTGTGGCTGACCACCTATCTCGCCTTCCTCTTAATGACTCTCTTTCTGGAGACATTCGCGAGACATTTCCTGATGAAACTTTGATAGCGATAACACCAACTTTACCTTGGTATGCAGACACTATAAATTACTTGGTCACTGGACAAACTCCTAGCTATTGGGATGAGCAGAAAAGAAAGAGATTCATTTCTCAAGCAAGATATTTTCATTGGGAAGAGTGAGAATTATTTACAATTGGACAAGACGAAGTATTGAGACGTTGTGTACCTGAAGAGGAACAACAAAGTGTGCTAAGTTTTTGCCATGAACTTCATTGTGTCGGACACTTTGGTGCTAAGAAAACTACTTTTAAGGTTCTCCAGTTTAGTTTTTGGTGGCCTTCCTTATTTAAGGATTCTCATAATTTTGTTAAGGCCTGTATTAGATGTCAACGGACTGGAACAATTGGGAAGAGGAATGAAATGCCTCAACATCTGATTGCACCACAAAAATACGCCAGCAATTGTGCCATCTTGTGCAATTTCCTAACATTACCAATGCATATTAGGTCTCCATAGTTGCATTGTAAAAATACATGCATGCATGCATTTAATTGAGAAGGGAGGAGAGTGAAATAAGTGGCCTTGCAATTTACTTTTTTTCCTCAAGTGCATCTCTGCTAATTCACCATCTTTTTATTTTTTATTTCACTTGGTTTTCCCGCGGCTGCATGCATCTTCTTCTCCTCGCGCTATGCTTCCCTGCAGCTGCCCTTCCCTGTGGCTACCTCTCCCTACCAAGGCCATGCATGAGCCATGCACAGCCAGGGCATGGCCGTGCATGGCTTTTTCCTCTATAAAAGACCACGGCTCCTTCTTTCCAAACAGCCTGGTCCTTCCACGAAAAAGGACCCAACACAGCAACTCTCCAGGCCACCACCCTCTCCTTCGTCTCCCACCATACACCGGCCCTCCTCCTCTGAGGAGACACCCGATGGGCAGGAGCCCTCACTGTGGTGCACACCACCACAGTGAGACCACCACCGCCCAGCTCTTCAAAGAGTCGGTGGGCGTGGTGGCTCTTTTCTATTTTTTTTCCCGTTCCAGCACCTTCAGCCATGGCCGCAAGCTTTAAGTTTTGAAGCTCGAAGCTCGGTGGCAGCAGCAGCAGTAGCTGCAGCCCTAGCCCTTCCGCGCACCCCTGCAGGCACCCTCGCCCTCCACGCGTGCCTGCAGACCTCTCCGCTTCCCGCTTCTTCGCTCTATTGCAAACTTCTCTTCCGCCCGCAACCGGCCATTGCACGCCACAGCAGCGATCGGCCAAGCCTCTCCCATAAGCCTTCGCGCAAGCAGCAGGTCTCCCTCGCCCTCCACCGCACATGCCAGCAGCCTTCTCTACGTGCTCTGTCGCAACCTTCCGCCCGCAAGCCACCAGCCGAAAACACTCTACCACGTGCCCCGAGCCGGCCACACTCACAACACCTGCCGTTGCTGGTCACGCGGCTCTCCCGACCACTGTAGCCACTGTTCACGCGAGTCTGCACGACACTGTGGGGTGACTGGAAAGCTTCTCACTTATCCGGTCACCCGGCACGCCGCGACCGCCGTTCACCCGTGCGTGCACCTGCCCATGCGTCTCCGCCCGCGACGCCCGCACACGCCCGCACGTCTACGTCGCTCGCACCCGTCTACGTCGCGTGCTCCCTTCCCCCGCGCCTGCGAGCGCCCGTTCCAGCCACTCCGCGCAACGCTAGGTGCTGGGTCCTCTCTGCACCAACTCTCCTGCATGCGCGCTCCTCTCTATGCGAATACGTGCCTGTGCGTGCACGCGTGGATCAGACATCGACCTTGAATCCCAGACACCTTAACAGCACCCTCACCTCAGCAGCGCGGCTGCTCTCTCTGCCATCTCTCCTACCCTCTCTCTCTCACTCTCTCTCACAACACTCTCTCACTCTCTTCACCGATGTTTACACACACATACACTCACACTTCCACACACACACACACACCTATACTCTATTATATGCATATATATATACGTATACCTATATATATTGATATATATATATACATATATTTATATACATATACATATATACATATATATATACTTATATTTATGCATATGGTAGTACCTATAAACTTTTGTATTAGTATACATATATGTATATATTTACATATATCTATATACTTATATATATATATATACATATATATTTACATATATACATATATATATATTTATACATATATCTATACATATATTAGTACTTATATAAATATGTATTAGTCTATATACATACATATATATATATATATATATACATCTATATACTTATATATATATACATATATATACATATATATATATATACATACATATATACATATATATCTATATAACTATATATACATATATACATATATATACATATCTAGCTAAATATACCTATATATACATATATTATTATGTATATATATACATATATATATATAGACATCTATATAGTATTATATACATACATACATATACACACATATATATATATATACATCTATACATATATCTATCTATATATATATACATATATACATATATATATATACACATATATATATATACATATATTAACCTATATATAACCATATATACATATAGATGTATTTACATATATACATATATATATTTTCACATTATTTACCATACGGGGTATCGCGGGAATATCTGCACCAGTTGCTGATATTCCCCGATACACACGTACAAAAAGCATGGTTACATACATCTTCCTCCATCCATCCCACACTACACGGGGCACCTAGTCCTATTGGTTGCGTCTCTCTAGATGACGACCGACTCGACACCGTGCTACACTTCATCTCCGCCTCCACCCCCACCCCTTTATATACATAATATATACCTATATATATATACTGTATTTACTTTATTTCTGTTTTGCTTTCCTGTTAGTAAAAAGATAAAATATATATATATAAAAGAGAAAAGATAATCTTTTGACTTGTAGGTACTCCGTCTTGCGAATAGCAAGACCCATTTTGGAACTCTGTTTTGGCTCAAAGCCAAGAACCCAATTTTGAGGGTGTGCCTCAAGGACAAAGATTACCAAAAAAAATCTAAATAAGAAAAACACCAAAAACACAATAAACGAATGAAAGAGACTCGTTGTAGGAAAGGCATAGAAACTTGACTTGTACCCCATTTCCTTGAGTTCGACCCTGGGCCTAAAAGTGACCAAGATAAAATCAAATAGGCCAGGTTAAAAATTTTGTAAAGAGAAGGTTAGGTCCGATTTAGGTTAACCACTATACACACTTCAATGATAAAATCACCATATTAACAACCTATTCGGGTCCGACACCAGCATCCTATTCAATCTGTTGAAATTTTTGATGTGTGGGGAATTGACTTTATGGGCCCCTTCCCGTCGTCTCATGGTTATGAATATATCTTGGTGGCAGTTGATTATGTCTCTAAATGGATAGAGACCATTCCTACGCACACGAATGACCACTCCGTGGTTTTGAAATTTGTGAAGGCCAATATCATATCCCGTTTCGACTGCCCCAAGACTATTATAAGTGATGGGTGACCTCATTTCCGAAACCACCACTTTAATCGGCTAATCAGGAGTCTGGGAGTGACTCATAAGGTCGTTACGCCTTACCATCCTCAGACAAGTGGCCAGGTTGAAGTGTCAAATAGGGAGATAAAAAATATTTTGGAAAAGACTATTAGACTTGATAGGAAAGACTGGTCCCAAAAGCTCGATGATGCTTTGTGGGCATATCGAACGTCCCATAAGACCCCTTTGGGTACTTCTCCCTTTCGGATTGTGCATGGAAAAGCGTGCCATTTACCTGTTGAGTTGGAACATAAGGCACTTTGGGCTATTTGAAGTGTTAACAAGGATTTAGAGAAGGCAGGTAAGGCACGACTTCTAGAATTAAGTAAGCTTGAGGAGCTGAGGAATGATGCTTATGACACCTCTCAAGCTTATAGAGAAAGAACTAAGGTCTTGCATGATAAGTTTATACTTCGAAAGACCTTTGAGCCCAACCAACAAGTCTGGCTTTTCAATTCCAGATTTAATCTTTTTCCTGGGAAGTTAAAATCTCATTGGGATGGGCCTTACATAATCACCAAAGTATTTTCGCATGGAGCTGTGGAGATTAAAAATCCTTACTCTTCAGCAACTCCCTTTACCGTCAATGGTCAACGGTTAAAACCTTACATAACTTTAGATGGCCATCTGGTTGACGAAGTCACTCTTGAGGAACCTTAGCTCCTACCATTCTCCAGCTCAGGTAATATCTTCCTTTAGCTATTTTCGTTTTCAATGAGGACATTGTTTGAACCAGGCATGAGGGAGAGGACCTGAGGCATTTTGTTTGTAGCATGCATACATTTGCATTTAAAAAAAATATATATATATAATTAAAAAAAAAAAAGGTTTTGAGCTTAACTAGTTAGGTCCTACATTTTTAAGCAAATCAGAACTCTAGGGTAGACTAAGTTAATTCTAGGGTCAAACTTTAGAAGCTAAATGAGCTACTAGCTTTAGACCTTTAGGGTCCTTTGTGGACTTAAAAACTTAAGTAGGAGTTAAGTTACGGACCATTCCTCAAGAGGTTGAGGAAGGAAAGCTAGGGTTTGAGTTAAAAGGTGGGGTAGTACCTAAAATCTTGTTCTACCTTTTGGTTTACGGGTCCTTCTATCCCAAGCATCCAAATTTCACACACTTGGTCTGGTAATCAACTTAATTTCTTTCTTTTTTAAAAGAGATTTAGTTCTCTTAGTTTTGACTTAGGAGAGGCTTGGAAACACAATTTGATTGGAAGAGTTCTCGTCGCAGGAGAGGTGGAGTATATACTCACCTTGAGGATGTGATGATAACATATTACCTCCTCGACGCTTGTCTCTTAGGATATCCATCCTACTAGGGGCATGTTAGCGCATTGTGTGGTTCAGGTACCATGGGCAGCCCTATCTCGAAGTGCCGATTGCCATAGGCCTGAATTCTCTTAAGAAATCCATGGGTGATACTATCTCGAAGTGTCGATTGCCAGGAGTTCTTGGGGTCGTTATGGGCGGTGCTATCTCGAAGCATCGAAAGCTAGGAACCCTTCGAGGTACAGTAATGGGGACAATGAATCCGACACAGACTTTGTTGATAGCTGATCTGAGGTTAGAATTAGGGGAATCAAACAAAAATAAAAAAATATATATATATATAAAAATCCTTTTTCCTTTAACTTAAATAACTCAGACCAACGCACATGCATGGATGCTTTAATCTCAAGGATCAATAAACCTTAGGGTAGAGTCAGAAATCAGAGAAACTCGTGCCTGCAACTCATCTTTAGCCGACTTAGTCTGTAACTTAGCAACTACGTGGGAACCTTAGGTATAGAGTGTGAACTTAATATGTTTCTAAAGGAAGACTGATTGAGTTGGCTAGTCTACTTGGAGTGCTAGGTTTTCCTTGGATTTGCTAAGGACTAGCAAAAACTTGGCATGGGGGTATTTGATTAGCCCATATTTGTGGGCTATTTAAGTATTTAAGTGCTTAGACATTAATTTAATTCTAGCATGTAATTAGCATAAATTAGGATTTAAATAGGTTAATTCATAATTCTAATTTAATTATAAAATTCATGCATTGCATTCATTTAATTAGTTAACCAATTAGGGGCATTGGATACATTAATTTAAGTTAACATAAAAGTTGAGGGTTTGTATATAAATAACCATAATATTTTAACATTATTTTCTTTCTTCTTGCAGCAACGACTGCATTTCCTTCGACTGCCACTCCAATGCCACCAGCTGTCGCACCGAAATCTGCATTCAAGGACGAGCAGAGAATGTGGATCTGCTCCCGCCTCTCCATTCAAATTCATGCAGGCAACTACAAAAAGAGGAAGAGACAGCCGAGCGCACCAGGCCTCCACCCCCAACACACCACCATGTAGGGAGTTCATCTCGTACATTTCACAACCGCCGGCCTCAACCGCGGCGATGAGCCTCCACCACCATGGGCATGTGGCGTGACAGGCCACACCGCCATCTGGAGCTCGTCTGCATCACTGTGCCTCACCAGAATCAACATCACAACCCTCGCCATCATCACCAACAACCTCCACAACCGCTACTACAATTTCACTCCTCAGCCAGTTATGACGTCTGGGAAGTTTCTCGGATGTCTGAAGCTTCGACCCACACTCCAACAGCAACCAGCCGCTCACTCCACGCCCGCACCCCTTCGGTTGCACACATGCACCACCTCCTGCAGCAGGCACGTGCACATCCTGCTCCGTAAGACCGCCTTCACGCCATCTCCAGCCTACAGTGTGCCCGCTCACTCCCCGCCGTGTGCCTTCCTTTGAACTTTGGCGCACTGCATCTACTCCAACATGCCTTCCTTACAGCATCCGCCAGCGGCATCAAGCAGCAACGACGCGCCTGCAGCAGCACCACCCTTGGTGCGTGTGCAGACCAGTGTGTGCGCCTCCTCACCTTCAGAGCGCTCAACTCCCGCACGCCTGCTCCAGCGCTCCAACGCTCCCACGGCCTGCAGAGCCTTTCCGCCATCTGCAGCGCCCCCCCGCCGCCACCTGCAGTGCCTCCAGCAGTGCGTGCAGACTCAGTGCACGCAACAGTAGCCTCTGCAAGCACCACCTGCAGCAACCTTCGCATGTGCACAACCGCGCCTCCTCCAGTAGGTGCAGCCACCGTAGAAAGCCACCTTCACAGGAGCTTTGTCCGGCTGGCTCTGACCACCTTGCGACTCGCCGCCACCACCACTGCCTGCACGCGCCCGCGCCTTCCGCCTGCAAAGCCTCTCAGCCATCTGTAGTGCCCCACCGGCTGCCACCTGCAGCACCTCTAGCAGTGTATGCGGACTCAGTGCGCACAATAGCAGCCTCCGCGCGCACCACCTGTAGCAGCGTTTGTGCGCGCACAGCCGCGCCTCCTCCAGCAGGTGCAGCCACCGTCGAAAGCCACCTTCACCGGAGCTCTATCCTGCTAGCTCCAACCACCTCGCGACTCACCGCCACCACCGCTGCAAAGCCCTTGGTCCTAAGAACTTCTTCTGAGCTTCACGCCTCCGGCCATTCCTTCCTCTTCGCACACGGCCAAGGGGAAGAAATCCCCTATTTTGCTACAGTAAACGGACCATTAATATTTACATTTTCTGCCATTGCCAACTTTTAATTATATTTTATTGAATCTGCATTGCAAAAAAATATCCTCTAGTTGTTAAAAATTGCTATTTCAGCATGTTTTCCTGATATTACTTTAATCTGAAGGCAGATTTGGCTTGATTCTCATCTAAACTAACTACGAACATGTGTTTTTAATTGGTGCAAACTTAAATACATCATTGCCTCCCTGTGGACACGACCTGCTCTTCTACGAGTGGTTATTTTAATTATTGATTAGTTGATTTTTCCACCACATAAAACTACAAATGACTTTTAAAGCGAACAATCGACTCGTCACCCAATACCCGGGAAGGTGGGTGGACCCACATACAGAGCCTGTTGAAAATGCTGCCACAAAATTTATAAAGGCTGCTTGTCAACTAGAGTAGGCAATCTATTTTGCAGGTTTTTGACCCCATGGAGCATGGGGGGACTTTTGAGGGATCAATGCCTCCCATCACTTGGGGGCCCTGTTTTGCAAACCATCTTTTCTTTTTGTGAATGTGGACTGTATGGCTTCCCTTTTTTGTAGCCCTTTTCCCCTCGTTGATGTATATTTCTTTTGTGTTATACAGGTTACTTTTGTAATAGGGGAAGAAACAAGGCTTGTACATATATACCTTTATGAACATGTGCATGTGTATGACAGTATGTATGATAGGGGAAACCTTGTGTATGTGTCTGGAAATGAATGATGTTTTACTGCATGGTCTCTATTTCGATGTATGACTACTAGAGTGGTATAAATTACTGTTCTTTCCATAGGTGGGGAGTTTGGAAATCTCCTTTCCAACAAGGATACCCTGTTATTGTTTATTGGATTCTTTTTTTATTATTTGATTTATCCAGATTGAACTAAGTGCCCTTCAATTTTAACCGTTTCACCACTGACATTTTCAGGGTGTAACTACGTGGTATCAGAGCGTAGGGTTAGGGTTATAGACTAGATGGTTATGATAGTTCATGTGCATTGCATACTGTGTTGTTTAACTTCCATGTTAGGTGTTAATGGAGTCTGTGTTCATTTTAGGATGCCTCCGAGACGTAGAGGGCAATAGGGAAGTGAACTGAACCTGCCTGACCCCTTCATGGTCCTTATGCAATTCTAGGACACAATTCAACAAATGCAGGTGACACTGCAAACCGTGGCTTCTGCCATTGGAAAATCTGGTACTGGATTGGGGGTTCATGGCTATGGTGGGGCAGGTGGTAGTGGCGATGGTGATAATCTGAGTGGTTCCCCACTAGATGGGAGGTCTGGCCAGCCACCAGCTGTAGCTCTCACTACCAATGCTGAATTAAAGCAATTCCAGAAGATAAAGCTGCTAATGTTTTCTGGTGCTAGGGATCCGTCTTCTTCTGAAGATTGGATTTTGAAGATTAAGATCTTTTCTACCTTAAGGGTTATCGAGAAGAATAAGGCTACATTGGCCACTTTCTAATTTGAGGGTACAGCTAAGCAATGGTGGGCCACAGTCGAGACAATGGAGACTACCCTGATCACCTGGGACATGTCTTTGAAGCTCTTTAGTGACCAATTCTACCCGACGGAGTGTAAGGCTCAGAAACGGGATGAATTTATTCGCCTTCAGCTGGGCCAGATGACTATTACTGAGTATTAGATAAAATTCTTGGAACTCCACTTCACAGGGGAAGTTTTTCCTGGGGAAGATACTCAACTATGGTGGCTTGTTAGTGGACTGTGGAATAATTTGCAACTTAAGCTGGTAGGAACCCCGATGGACAGTCTGTCAAGGGTGGCAAAAAAAGCCATGAAAATGGAATGAGTAGTACTTAATGTGCGCAAACAGGAATAGGCACAGAAGAGATCTGGTGGGCCGAGTCAATGCCACAACCACCAAGGAAGGGGGTTTAATCCTACTTCGAGTAATTCACGGACATCAGAGCCCACCTCCTCCAGCCAAGTGCAGCCAATGATAGTTTCTAAGACAGTCTCACATGGCACTCAAGGACCAAAGAAGAAACATACTAGCCAGTGGAAGAGGCAACAGGGATGTAAGAATTGTGGAAAGAACCATTCGGGGGAGTGTAGGCATGAACGACTCTGCTTCTTGTGCCATCAGCCAGGGCACCTGTGGAAGGACTGCCCACCTAACAACCAGTTGGTTCCAGTGTCTATGGGGTAGCCCTGTACGAGCCAAGTGATTGGAAGATTTAATGCCATAACATTGAAAGATGCACAAGCTTCTACTTCTGTGGTCCGAGGTATGGTTTTAATTTATGATATTTTGGCCAATGTCCTCTTTGACTCGGGGGCCACGCATTCATTTATATTGCCTGGATTGGCAACACGCTGGGTAGGCCTGTGTTAGATCTCGTCACCACCAATAAGGTCAGCAGGCCTAACGGCCAGCTATTCGTATGCAAGATGTGGATACCTAACTGCCCTATTTAGGTTGCCAACCACGAACTATCGGCTAAATTGGTAATCCTTGATATAAAGGATTTTGATGTAATTGTGGTGGTGGATTGGTTAACCAGACATCACGCCCTTTTATACTATTTCTAGAAGAAAGTAGTCTTTTCGCTACCGAGATGGCCACGATTCGAGATCTAGGGCTAGTGTGACATTGCCAAGAGGATCTCAGTGCTAAAGGCCTGTAGACTGTTATCTGGAGGATGTGATGGTTACTTGGCCTATGTGGCTGCAACCAGGGAGGATAGGTCAGAGATTCAAGACCTACTTGTGGTTAGGGAATTTCCAGATGTCTTTCTTAAGGAATTGCCAGGGATTCCCCCACATCAGGAGATTGAGTTTGAGATTCAACTAGTGCCTAGGACGGGTCCGATCTCTAGGGCTCCATATAGGATGGGTCCCACTGAGCTCAGGAAATTAAAATTTCAACTACAAGAGCTTTGAACAAGGGTTTCATCTGACCTATTGTGTCACCGTGGGGAGCCCCTGTGCTGTTTGTTAAGAGGAAAGATGGTAGTCTACGACTCTACATTGACAACAGACAATTGAATAAGGTCACCATCAAGAATAAGTACCCACTACCTCGGATTGATGACCTATTTGACCAGCTGCAAGAATCCATGGTATTCTCCCAAATTGACTTAAGGTCAGGGTATCATCAGTTGCGAATTGAAGAGGAAGATATACCAAAATCTGCCTTTTGAACTCGATATGGACATTATGAGCTTCTGGTTATGCCATTTGGACTAACCAACGCCCCTGCAGCCTTTTATGGATCTGATGAACCGAGGGTTCTGACCCTTCTTGGGTCAATTCATTATAGTAATTATTGATGATGTTTTGATTTACTCACGAAGTAGGGATCTTTATGAGGAACTTTTGAGAAGGGTATTGGATACCCTACGACATCATCAGCTTTTCGCCAAATTCGATAAGTGTGAATTTTGGCTACCCGTGGTCATATTTTTGGGCCATGTGCTTAACAACAGGGGTGTATCCATAGACCCTGCCAAGGTTGAAGCAGTGTTAAGATGGTCTTGACCAAGATCGGTGACTGATATCCGGAGTTTCCTGGGATTAGCAAGATATTATCGGCATTTTATTCAGAACTACTCCAAGATTGTGGTTCCTCTAACCAGCTTAACCAAGAGGGGGTTCAATTTCATGTGGACTTCGAACTGTGAGTAGAGCTTTCAAGAATTGAAGAAGAAATTAACCTCAGCACCAATCTTAGCTCTTCCTTTGGGAAGTGGCGGGTTTGTCATATATAGCGATGCTTCACACCTTGGTCTCAGTTGTGTGTTGATGCAGAATGACAGGGTAATTGCTTATGCCTCAATACAACTGTGAAACCATGAACGTAATTATCCGACACATGATTCAAAACTAGCAGCTATTATTTTTTCCCTTAAGGTTTGGAGGTACTACCTTTATGGTGAAACCATTGATATCTTCACCAATCACAAAAGCCTCAAGTATATCTTTTCTTAGAAGGAACTAAATATGAGGCAACGCCATTGGATGGACCTGTTAAAAGACTATGACTGCAGCATCCTATACCACCCTGACAAGGGCAATGTAGTGGCCGATGCGCTAAGCTATAATCGGATAGTGATGGTAGCCCAACTCCAGATCGAGGAGTGGGATTAGCTTACTGAGATCAGTAATTGGAAGCCCATCATTGGTCAGAAGCTTTTGAGCACCTAAATGCTATTGCATAGACTATGACTGGAGTTAATCCTGCCGACTGAAAGTTAGCTCAGACTTGAAACAAGGTTCTGATGGGACAGTCGCGGGATTTCTCCCTTCTTGGAGGGACACCTTACTTCCGGAAACAACTTTATGTGCCTAGAAATGAGGTCTTGAAGTGACAATTGATGTATGAGATGCACAACTCTCGACTAACGATACATCCGAGTAGCACCCGTATGAGTAATGACATTGGTGTAGACTTTTGGCGGAAAGCCATGAAGTGGTATATAGCACAGTATGTCAACAGGTGTTTGACCTGCCAACAAGTTAAGGTGGAGCACAAAAGCCCTACGGGCATGTTGCAACCTCTCTCGGTGCCAGAATGGAAGTGGGAGAGTATATCAATGGATTTTATGGTAGGGTTACCGAGGATGCCTCATGGGCACGATGCCATTTGGGTCATTGTTGACCAATTTTCTATGTGAGCTCATTTTGTGGCAATTAAAACCACCTTTAGGCGAAGCCAACTTGCTGTGATAAATGTTTAGGAGACTATTAAACTTCACGGAGCCCCCAAGGACATCGTTTCTAACAGGGATCCAAGGTTCATATTGCACTTCTAGAATAGTTTACAAGACGCTTTGGGAACTAAGCTGAAATTTAGCTCAGCATATCATCCCCAAACTGATGGGCAATTTGAGCGGACTATTCAAACTTCGAAAGATTTATTGAGATAATGTATTCTTGAATGGCAAGGATCTTAGGAAGACCATTTGTCGCTGGTCGAATTTGTTTACAATAATAGTTACCATGACAGTATAAGCATGGCATCGTTTGAAGCATTATATGGGCAAAAGTGACCTTCGCCAATGAACTGGATGGAAATAGGGGAGAAATTCATGTAAGGTCCTGAGTTGATTCAGTTGATGTCAGAGAAGGTCACATCTATCAAGAGGAAGTTGTTGGCCTCCCAAGTTAGATAGAAAAGTATAGTGATCGTCGACGACGGGAATTACAATTTCAAGTTGGGGACAGAGTGTTCCTACATGTATCACTAACGAAAGGCATTTACCACTTTGGAACTAAGGGAAACCTGAGCCCCCAGCATGTGAGCCCTTTCTAGATTATGGAACGAGTTGGCTTGGTAGCATATCGCCTCGCCTTGCCTTCGCACTTGTCAACCGTGCAAGATGTTTTTCATGTGTCTACACTCAGAAAGTACATCGCAGATGAGAGCCATGTTGTGTGCTATGACAACTTGCAAATTGAACCAGATCTCAATTATGAGGATCACCCCGTGCATATCCTAGATCGTTGAGTGAGGAAGTTGCGCAGTAAGGCAATGCCCTTGGTAAAGGTATTATGGCATAGTACGAAATTTGAGGAAGACACCTAGGAATCCGAAGCTATAATGTAGAACCTTTATCCCCACCTCTTCCAGCTTTGAGGTATGCTTGATTTCATGGGTGAAATCTTTTTAAAGGGGTTAGGGTGTAACAACCCAAAAATTTTTGGGTAAATTTTTATCCCACTTAAGTAGGGTGTTTAATGAGTTAAAAGACCCTTAAAAGGCATGACTTTCCTTCTTGTTAAATAAAGCTTTACACTTTGTAATGGTGAGGGGCTCTTCGCAAGAAAAGATAGTTGAGTGACTTTCTTGCCCCTCAAGTAAGAAAGGTGGGGGGCATAGGCCAAATGACATTTTGATATTTAGGTTTTGGCTTTCTTGGAAAGCCAACGATTACTTTCTTGGCTTGAGCATTTTGGCCAAAGGAGAGGAGGGACCATCGTCATCCCTTGGTGGCTGTTCCAAATACTGCTGGTGCTGCTGGTGTGGGAGGAGGTACAGGAGGAGAAGACAAAGTGCAGGAGCAACTGTTGCACTTGTTCTTGCAACGTGGTGGCTACTGTTGCATTTTGAGCAGATCGGGAAGGAGTAGAAGGCAGGAGCTGCAGCCAAAAAGCTTGAGGCTAGGATGCTAACTCTTTGTCATATGAGTACCTTTGTAGATTTTGGGTTAATGGTAGCCAGGCATGTAATGGAGTACATACGTAGGGTTGGTGAATGAAAAGGGGTTGGAGTTATTCTAAGAGGATTAGCCACCTTATCATGTTGTTTGCAAGGGTTCACTAGGTACTAAGCATGTGTTTTATACCTAAAATCTATGGGATAATGACTCTACATCAAGAAATCGTGGGTTGTGATGTGGGGTTAAAAGTCGTGCTGGACTAGGGCTTGGAACCATCCAGTACTGGGACTGGAGATTAGTACTGGTATTAGATGGCTCCGGAGGTCCCCTTAATGCATTCATCAGGGGAAATAGAACCGGTCCAGTACCGGTACTGAAGATCAGTACCGGTACTAGTTTGAGTGGGGGCCCTAAACGGTTCTGGTCCAGTAACGTACTGATGATCAGTACCAGTACTGGCCTGAGTAGGGCACTAAACAGAACTGGTCTAGTACCGGCATTGATTAGGCCTAAATGGTTATGATCTGGCTACAGCTGGGGTAGTACCAACCGAGTACCAGTACTGAGGGTCAGTACCAGTATTGGCTTGAGTAACCATGCTCCTATTTTAGCACTTGAATAAATAAGGAAAGTATGCAAGCTTGGATATGTGGCATAAAGTTATGAAAAGTGTGTAAATCTGCAAACACCTGTAAAACTATCAGGAAAAGTAGGTGATAAATCAACCCTAGAAAGGTGAGAATGAAATCAAGGAAAATGAATTTAAGTATATGGAAGTATACAGTACGTGAAATGGTTGCTTCTTAAGATTTAAATGAAAAACCCTCTTTGATTCCAAAGGTCTGTGGTCATATCCCAGGAGATCTACTAGGTCTTTAGGATGTTGTTCCAGAATCAAAACTAAATAAAATAAGAATATGATAGGTCTGCTAGGTGGGCCGTAAGGTTGTGCATTTGACTTGGTGAATTGGGTTCACCACTTAGGAAGGAGACTCAAGATATGGAGGTTGCTAAGAGCTACCCAGGATTTACCTTGGAACTTGAGGAGTTCCCAGGAGTGGTGACTAGCCTTGGGCCATCATCAGAAGGAGGTATCTGAGCATACCCAAATCCAACTCATGGCAAAAGGTGTACTCGAGCAAGAGGCCCACCAAGCACCCGCATGTGTGGAGAAGGCCACAGGTACCATGATGGGTTTTGGTTGGGATCTCGTCCAACGATGGATTGAGAAGGCATAGCTCATGGTTATGTTCCTAGCGGAGCAAATGTTGTGGCCCTACAATTTTGACCAACCCTGCAGCATAATCTGCGCAAATTACTACTAGGCCTTACTGGCGGAGGGTAGAGTTGCATCTCGTCGACACGAGGCACTAGCTTGGGTAGCTCCCAAGAGGCCCGAATCTTCTCACAATGGTCAGCAACGTTCTCGATACGTCAAGAGTGGGTACGCCTTCTACAAGGGTCACTTGTCCTGTTAGCCCTCCCTTGATCAGGGAGAGGCCACCAAGTAAGGATCTAAGGGGAAGGATATACC
The DNA here is from genome assembly GCA_037157565.1 of Thalassia testudinum. NCBI lineage: Eukaryota > Viridiplantae > Streptophyta > Magnoliopsida > Alismatales > Hydrocharitaceae > Thalassia > Thalassia testudinum. Next base: position 83,022,644 of record JAZHRO010000056.1, on the reverse strand, counting down.
GAAATCTCCTCTGCTTAAAGAGGGTTGATCTTCTAAATGTGATACCCGTGGTGAGTCAGGGAACAAATGTGAGTACCAGAATAAGTTATCTTAAGGATCCAGATAAAATTTGATGGAAAGTGGTGGATAATGTTATAATAAAAAAGAAACGTTTATCACCCACTCTTGTTGGGCTCGACACGTACTTAGATCCCTACTGAGCTGTATAGCTCACCCTTTCTTTTCTTTTGTTGCCCATTTCAGGTTCCGATGTCATGGCAAGCAGATTCCACCTTACCAACGAGCAGTGCAGGTGCCTAGTGTCGGCGAATCGGCTATTTGTGATGACACTTATATGCTTGGAGAGGGCGATAGTGGAAGCCAATAGCCGGGAAGGTGGGCGAACCCACCTACTGATTCTATTGATAATGCTGCCACAGAATTTATATGGGCTACCTGTCAACTAGAGTAGGCAATCTGTTTTATAGGTTTTCGACTATGTGGAACATGGGAGGTCTTTTGAGGGGCTGATGCCATCCTTTACTTGGGGGCCCTATTTTGCAAACCATCTTTTCTTTTGGTGAATGTGGACTGTGTGGTTCCCCAATTTTGTAGCCCTTTACCCTCGTTGATGCATATTTCTTTTGTGTTAGGCAGGTTACTTTTATAATAGGGAAAGAAATAAGGCTTGTACATATATACCTATATGAATGTGAGCATGTGTATGACAGTATGTATGATAGGGGAAACCTTATGTATGTGTCTGGAAATGAATGATGTTTTACTGCCTGGTTTCTATTTCGATGTACGACTACTAGGGGGTATAAAATATGGTTCTTCCTGCAGATGGGGTGTTTGGAAATCTCCCCTCCAACAAGGACACCCTATTATTATTTATTTGATTATTTTTCTTTATTTGATTTATCTAGATTGAACTAAGACCCCTTCGATTTTAACGGTTTCACCGTTGGGATTTAGGGTGTGAGATATAAAAGTCATCCTTAATGTGGTAAGTTAGGTGGCTGATGATAACATCATCATCAGCCATATCTAGCTTTAATTAGTCATAATCATTGATAAATGCTCCTACATAACCGCCTAAGAGCCATAACTCACTGCATATTCATTCTAAGAGAAATGCATTAAACAGGGTTAAATATGTAGTTTTAATAGTATAACCTAAATGAAAAACAATCACGAGGTTTTCCAAGGGTTATCAAAGGTCAAATGGTCATAAAAGTCTAATAAGTGGGTTTATGCAGATAGAAATGAGTTTTCACGCATTGCTAGAATTAATGGACATCTAAAACCCTAAAAATAGACCCACCTAATTAATTGATGTTTTTGCTAGGATAAAATTCACCTAGACCTTCTAAAAATCGTATAAAAATATTCTATAAGGTTTGGTACCTTTGATTGACCATTGGAACTCATTTTGACCGAAAATAAAGTTTCAGTTGGACAGTTGCCCTAATTTAGGTTTCTACATAAATTACCTAGTCAAACTTGGTCAGAAACAAAATTTCACTTCACCATCAGATTCCTTGGGTCTAAATTAGGTTTCTACCAAAATTTGGTCCCAATCAGAGATCATTTTGACCTAGTTTGCATTTTGGTCCAGTCTGATTCTTCTTCTCTCAAATGGCCCCTCAGCTTTCAAAATATATTGTAGAGACCTCGCTAACTTTGCATCACCTTCACATCTAGGTCCCTTCCACCATTAGGAGTAGCTACAGTTCACCGTTGAGATTCGAGCAACGATTTCTCGCTCGATTCTCAATCAATTAATCCCAAATTTGAATTAGAGATTCCTTGAGGATTTCTCTTCCAATTAAGACCAATCATGAATCCTAACTCTTTCCCAAAAGCTCATGCATATCATTTGAAGTTGAGGGTTTCCCCTTTCTGCGTGAGTCCCAAGTGATGAGAACCTCATCATGAACCCTAACTAGCACAATCTAACCTAGATATGCAAGAAAAAGCTCCTACATAACTCAAAGAAAGGCTTAACTCAGAGAATTCTGAGTTTAAGAAGAAAATAAGTCATAAGGGGTAAAAATGCAATTTCACCAACACAATCTGCAAACAGGGTAACTCAGGGTCCAAACATAGGTCAAACTAACCAAATAAGAAGGAAAGTGGGATGATCTGATCCAACAAGGGCTACAGCAACTCCAAGGAATTAAATGACATTCTGTAACCCTAAAACAAATCCACTTCAATTCACGAGGTTTGAGGCAGGGTAAAAATCGACTAAACCCTCTAAAATTCATAGAAAAATAATCTCTAGGGTTTAGAACCTTCAATTTGCCCTTAGAAACCCATTTTGACCTACATTGAGAACCATGCCCAATTAATGATTTAATTAGGGTTTTTACGTAAATTGGTCAGTCAAACAAGGTCTGACCTAGAAACAAAATTCACCATTAAAATCCTTAGGTCCAATTTAGTCATGCATAAAAACTTGGGCCTAAGAAGAGACCCTCTTGACCGATTTTGCAATTTGGTCCTCATCAATTATTTTTTGATCCTCAACTTTCAAAATCCTTGCATTTTGGCCCCTAATTTCCTCGTCGTTCTTTGCATTTAAGTCCCTCCTACAAGTCTCTGCGCAGAGCCATGCTCCGGCGACTTTGCGCGGAGCATGGCGCCGCGCAGGGTGAGGGGGTCGTCCTGCAAAGACAACCCGGAGTTCCCTGCGACGTCTGCTGTCGCAAGGACTCCGCCATGCTGCCTGATGACACCCACACCTTCCGTGCGAACGCGCAGAAGGTATGGGTCTCATCTCCGACCATACTCCGGCGAGGGACGCACGTCGCCTCCCTGTGCCTGCGCCTTCGCCACCGCCTTTATAAAGACCAGCATCGCCTGTCGATTCCCCCAGTCTGGTCTTGACGGAGAATCCCTCAACCCTTCCTCTCTCCCCACTCCGACAGGAACCCACCAGCTCTGGAAACTCCTCCTCCTCCTTCTCGTTGCTCTGCTGCAATACTAGAAGTAGAGCCACCTTCGCCTGATCTTCCCACATCGCGCCGTACCTAGCGCGGGCCCTCCGGCTCTCTTCCTCGCCGCCGCTCCCTCCCTCTGGGTGTTTCTTCTCCGGCAACATTCGGTACGACTGCCGCCCTGCTCCTCCCCCCTTCGTCCCTGTAGGTAGGTTATTGTTATTTCCCTTCCTCCCCTCTTTCTTTTCCCCAACTTATTTTGCTCGATTACCCTACGACCATGCCTGACTGCCCTCATCTTCCTCATCTCCAGCCACTCTCCAGCGAGTCGTCCCCGTCATCCCACAACCCCATCCGGCTCGCCAACTGTCCCAAAAGCTCCGCCTCACCTCACCCAACACCCCCACCCCTCCACTGCCACTGCACACCTCCACAACACTCCCCCGATCAAACACATTTTTCCGGTTGCAGTCCGACCTAGGGCTGCCGCTCTACGCCAACCCACGACATGCTGCACCCTGCACTACCCTCGCCGTGCCACGGCGAAGGTCCCCCTGTGGTCTGATTAGGCCAAGAGGCCATGTTTGTGTTTGGCATACCTTCAGCCCCAGCCGCCATTGGCGATAAGGCGAGGAGCTTCCAAGCGAGCTCCAGGCCCTGAAGCATCAGGACTCCAGCTGATGAGAATTGGAGGGACTTAGGTAAAGGCAGGCAGCTGGTTTGCGAAGAGAAACGAGGACGCAGCTGCTGAGGCCAGGTCGCGTCCTTCCTGCAGGCGCGCGCGTGAGGAAATGAAGTTTAGTCCCACATCGTAAGATTTCGAAGCGCTGCACCCATTTAAGTTGATTTTGTGCTTTTATCATAGCGCCTCAGAACACGGGGTGAGGTCCCCTCGCCCACTCGCCCACCTCGTCCGTGACCCACGCCACGCGGACCTGGCGGATCCGACCCGACACTACCCTACACTCCTCGCGCACCACCCACGTCGGTGCGCCTAGTCCTGGTTACGCAGCCCAACCCGTTAACTCGGCTCTAGGAGAGCTTCCTGTGAGCGATTTACAGAGAGAGAGAGACGTACGGGTAGAGGGAAGGGATAGGTTTTGCTGTGCCTTGTGCAGGGATAGGGCGTGAAGGAAGAAGGTTCACCACTTAGCCGCAGGAAGAAGAAGAAGAGGACCAAAGAAGAAACTCTGAAGAAGCATTGCAGCTGAGCAAGGCAGAAGACCAAAGAAGAGGAAGAAGAAGAGAAGAAGAAGAAGCAGCGAAGGAAGAAAAGAGAGGGGAAGAACTGTAGCATACCGTCATTTAAGTCGTCTGACTGTGATATCAGACGACGGATGAAGCTTCAGAGGAGATAAAGCAGCGAAGAAGAAGAAAAGAAAAGACTCCGCAGCTGAAGAGAAAGAAACGAGAAGGAAGAAAGAAAAGACTTTGCAGAAGACAAAGACACGAAGAAGAAAAAGAAGACAAGCAGAAGAAGAAGAGGCAAACAGAGAAGAAGACCTGTAGGGAGAGATACTGCAGCTGAAGAAAAGAAGAAGAAGAACTGAAGAAGAAAGAAGAGGGAAGAAGAGGAGACTCAAAGAGAAGAAGAGAAGAAGAAGAAGCCAAGACAAAATATCTCTCTCTCTCTCTTATTTTTGTAATAAAGAAACTTTGTACTTCTAGAATTCCAGTAGCTCCCTGAGTTCGACCTCGGGAAATTATTTCCGAGTAAATTTTGATGGTAACGATAACCGTAGCTGTCTTATTTTATACCACAACGACATTACTGTAATAAGCATTAAAACGAACAAAGGCTAGCCTCGGTTGGGACCCGTTGCCATTCTTAGCGTCGTTGCCGGGGAGCAACGGCTATTTTAGAAGCTTTGAAATTCTTCTAAAAAATTGCTAATCTTTTTCTCTCTTGTGTGCAGGTAAAGGAAAAGAATTAGAAGAGCAGCCGCACAACAAACACTCCAACAAATAGGTAATCTTCATTAGCCCTTTCTTAACCCCCTTAAAATCTGAAAAGAAACAAAAAGAAGAATCAATTTAGGGCTACCTGTGTTATACTTAGTAATTCATCAAAGTTGCCTAATTTTTCATTTCAACATATTTTGACTGTTCATCCAACTAAGGTAACTAGGGTTAAAACCTTCTTGATTGAGCACTAGATACTAAGGCAACTAAAATGGACCAAGTAGAGCCAACATAGGATTTAACATGAGGGTTTCAGAGACACACCCCTTAATCAAGAATTGAGAAAAACCAAAAAAGGTGTGCCTAAGCCATTGATTGAAAATACCTATTAAGAGAAACCCTAAACAATTGGCTCTCTAAAAACACTTGAACCATAAAATACAAGACCTAATAAGTTCTCAAAGGAATCAATAGGTGAAGTTGACCCCTTAGGTCAACCTACCTTCAACTGAGGTCACTCTTCACAATCAAAAAGCTAAAAGTTCAAGTGAAAATTTAAGCACCCTGGTCTTAAATTAAAATTGGTAGACTTAAGAGGTCAAGGTCCCCATTCTGGTCTACCTGGAACCGCAGTGACAAGAGAGGTCGGGTGGGGGAAACCCTGTAACCCATGGGGATGCTCTACCTTGTAGGGGTCTTTGCGAGACTCACCCTCTCTGGCTGCCAAGGTAATTCTTAGGTGGTTGATCCTTTTGATCAAGGGGTCCATCTGCCCCGCACCTCTATAGTCACCCAACAATTTTTTGGGTGTCTCGATTGGGTCCAGCACCTTCTAAACTCATCTATTCCAACAGTGCATGTACGGTAGGAGGTCCTTAAGACCACCATTAAGACCTCCTTTAGGAATTCACTCTCGTCAAGGCCAAGCCTCGACGCCCGTGTCTGTGCAGCAACCCCACCACATTATTCTCTCATCTGATTCAGAACCAAGCTCTTCTTCTTCCCCCATCATGGCTCAGCCAGTTGAGGAAGAAAACAATATGGAGCACCAGCTCTAGCGACTCAATGACCTCTTCTAAAAGTTTGTGCACCCACCGCAGCGTCCTATGATGCGGGACCATTATAATCCTGCTATGGTGGCCATTGAGCCTCGAGTCAGAATCCCGACTGGAGGACCTGATTCCGAATTAAAGCCCAATATGATTCATGCTATACCAAAATTCTATGGGCTTAATTCCGAAGATCCCTTCCAGCACATCAGACAGCTGAAGCATCTGGCCCAAACTTTTGGGTCAGATGCACAGAATCGGGACATTCTCCTCATGAAGATGTTCTCCTTCTCTCTTATGGACAAGGCTGCCCATTGGTATCTTTCTCAGACCCGGCCAATCAACACTTGGGAAGAACTCCAATCTGAATTTTTGAAGTTCTTTCCCGTTGGTTGGACTAATGCCTTGCGCCATCAAATTACTCACTTCACTCAGCAAACAGGGGAACCTCTCCATGAGGCATGGGATCGCTTTCAGGATCTCATGAGAAAGTGCCCCAATCACGGAGTTCCTAAATGGGAGCAAGTCCAATCCTTTTACCAGGGACTCCGTGAAGACATCCGTCTTTTCGTCAATGCAACCTGCGGAGGGAATATCATGGGTCAACATGAGGACACTGTGTGGGAGATTCTCGAAAACATGTGCGAGAACTCCATCAACAATGACTCCATGGGATTATTCCATAGGACGAATACCCGCGCATCGACGAACCTTAGGGGAGCACATGAGACACAGGGCCTGTCTGCATCAGTCGACATGGAATTAATGGCCAGTCGATTGGACAAGGTCTCAATCATTGAAAAGAAGGTGGATGAGCTGACTCAGCACTTGCAGCGAGCCACCTCTCCACATAACTCTTTTGCACAGTCTCCTTCCATACAGGAGACTGTGCAAAACATTCTCCATTGATCTTCTCCTAGGATGGATCCATATCCATCATCTGATTCTCGGATTGGAGGGTCATCCGATCCTTTCTATACCAGCCCAGGGAATTCCATTCCCCCTTTCTCTGACTCTCTGGAGGTTCCTCAGACCTGCGAGGACCTCAACGCCATCTAGAACGACCCATTTTCTAACACCTACAACCCTGGATGGAGAAACCATCCCAACTTTCAGTGGGCGGGAAATCCCAAACCCAAAGACCACCCTTTCAGTCCTGCCCACAATGCCCTTGTCCTTATCAACCGCCTCAGCCTCGGCCCAACCCTACTTATCCATCAGGGCCAAATCAGGATCAAATGTCCCTTATCCTTCAGACTCTGGCTGACATTCAAAGAACGAATGTGGCTATCCAAAAACAACACAAGGACGAACTTATAGAGGTCTGAAATCAACTGGCCCAGTTGGCAAATTCTCGCCAGCCAGGCACTCTTCCTTCCCAACCTCTTCCTAACCCAAATAACATGCCAACACAGCGGCGCGTTATGAACCCAAACCCGAGCCAAGCCCACATGATTTATCAGGCCCCCTCTGTTCGATCACCAGACAGGATGGAGGCTTCCACTTCTTTTGCAGGCTATCAGCAGCAACCCATTTTACCCAATCCCAACCAAAACCAGGCAGGACTTAATTCCGTGACAACCCATAGTGGTAAGGAAACCCAAGATCCATCTTATCCAAATCACTCCAAGCCTGGTAGTGATCCCAAGCCTAGGACAGTAATCCAGGACGTTCCTATCCCTGTCCCAGATCAAAGACCTAGACCAATCCTAGAAGAGCCAACCAAGGTTCCGTTTCCCGAGGCCTTGACCAAGAGAAAGAAGACTACCAAGCCCGTGGCACCTGAGGAGGACCTGGTCAAGCTCTTTGAGCAGGTCCACATAAACATCCCCTTGATGGATGCAATCCGCCACGTACCGGCTTACGCACGATTCTTAAAGAATGTGTGTACACCCCAGCGTAAGTCGCGAACCAAGAGTGGGAGTCCAATTGTACTATAAGAGCAAGCCAGCTCTGTAATCCTAAGCAGACTCCCACCCAAGGCTAAAGATCCTTGTACTCCCCTAATTTCCTGCAAGATAGGTGATACCCAATTTGATAGAGCATTGCTAGACTTGGGTGCTTCCATAAATCTGATACCCACATCCTTACTTAACCATCTAGAAGAATCTGAGCTAAAACCAACTGAGGTGACGTTACAATTAGTAGATCAATCTATAAAGTCACCAAAAGGGATTCTCGAGGATGTTATTGTAAGAGTGCGGGATTTCTACTTTCCTGTAGACTTTATAGTCTTAGACATGGACGCACCGGAAAACCTTAGGGATACACCAATCATTCTAGGGAGACCTTTCTTGGCTACTGCGAGAGCCAACATTAGCTGTGAGGAGGGCCAAATAGAGCTCAAATTTGGAGATCAAACTGTGAAAGTTGATATATTTAAGGCCCAACAAGGAATCAATTGCGGTGTCATCGAACAAATTTGTGACATTAGGGCTTTGGTTGATGAAACGCACTTCGAGAATGACCTGATTGTACCTCATCAATCGCAGAAAGATCTTGACCCGCAAATAGAGGAGTTAAATCCAGATTTAGACAAACCAATAGCTCCTACCCTGGAACCTCACATCTATTCTAAACCACCCGCTGCTGCTGAAAACCCCATCCTCGAATTGAAGCCCCTTCTTGATCACTTGAAATACATTTTTCTGGGTTCTAATCAGACCCTTCCTGTGATTATAAATTCCAAGCTCAATCCCGAACAGGAATCCTGTCTGACTGCTGTCCTCCAGCAACATCGCAGAGCCATCGGATGGACTCTCGATGATCTAACTGGAATAAGTCCCTCTTATTGTACTCATCATATCTATTCTGAAGAGGGCGCACGACCTTCTCGTGAAATGCAGAGATTCTTAAACCCTAATTTGCAGGAGGTCGTGAAAAAGGAGATCATCAAGTGGTTAGATGCCGGGATCATCTACCCGATCTCCGATAGTCATTGGGTGAGCCCAATTTAGGTCATGCCTAAAAAGGCGGGGCTCACCACTATAACGACTGAAATCGAAGAAGTCATTCCTACTCGATTAGCCAACTCGTGGAGAGTCTGTATAGATTACCGCCGACTAAATTCCTCCACGAAGAAGGATCATTTCCCACTACCTTTCATTGATCAGATTCTCGAGAAATTAGCGGGAAATCGATTCTTCTGCTTTCTTGACGGGTACTCCGGTTACAACCAGGTGGCAATCCATCCTAAAGACCAAGAGAAGACCACGTTCACCTGCCCCTTCGGAACATACGCATTCCGAAGGATGCCTTTCGGTCTTTGCATTGCACCCGCGACTTTTCAGCGGTGCATGCTTGCCATATTCTCAGATATGGTAGGTGACTATCTGGAAGTCTTCATGGATGACTTTCAGTTTTTGGAGCATCATTTGACGATTGCCTCCAACACTTGGTCCAAATACTCAGGCGGTGCATCGATGTGAATTTGGTTCTTTCCTGGGAAAAGAGCCATTTCATGGTGCCTGAGGGAATTGTCCTGGGACATTTAATCTCGGAGAAAGGTATCCAAGTGGATCGAGCTAAGGTTGATCTGATCTCTTGCCTTCCTATGCCTAGTTCGATCAGGGACATCCGTTCTTTTTTGGGGCACATTGGTTTTTACCATCATTTCATTCCTGATTTTTCGAAAATCGCGCGCCCCTTGACTTCTCTTCTCTCTAAGGATGTACCCTTTGAAATCTCTAAGGAATGCACACTAGCCTTTGCAAACCTTCGTGATAGAGTCACCCAGGCACCTATCCTACAATCCCCTGACTGGTCTCAACCCTTTGAGATCATGTGCGATGCGTCTGATTTCGCTGTAGGAGCGGTCCTGGGGCAGAAAGCTGACGGGAAACTCGTGGTCATCTACTATGCTAGCAAGATACTTGACGAGGCTCAGCATAACTACACGGTTACGGAGAAAGAGCTGCTAACCGTAGTATTTACCCTTGAAAAATTCCAATCGTATCTCCTGGGTTCCCACGTCATCATCTACTCAGATCACACGGCTGTGAGGCATCTCCTTACCAAGAAGGACGCGAAGCCCCGACTAATCCGATGGATCTTGCTGTTGCAAGAATTCGATCTCGAGATTCGCGACAAGGCGGGAAGGCAGAATGTGGTAGCCGACCATTTATCCCGCCTTCCTTCTGAGATTATCAACCTTTCCGGACCCATCACGAAACATTTTCCTGATGAGCACCTGCTGACTATTGGTACTAGACTTCCATGGTTTGCTGATATAGTAAACTACTTGGCATCTCATTAGATCCCGTCTGATTGGCCGAAGGCCAAGAAAGACAAATTGCACTCTGATGCCAAGTATTACATTTGGGAAGACCCGTACCTTTTCCGCATAGGTGCTGACCAAATCATCCGGAGATGTGTCCCGGAAGAGGAAGTCAACAATATTCTCTCTTTCTGCCATGACCAGCCATGCGGTGGCCATTTCTCTGGGCATAAAACCACATCAAAAGTCCTCCAGTGTGGCTTTTACTGGCCCACACTGTTCAAAGATGCATATAGTCACTGCAAGGCATGCAGTCGTTGCCAGAATTTGGGCAACATGAGCCATCGCGACATGATGCCTTTGTAGCTGATTCTCGTATGCGAAATCTTTGATGTTTGGGGGATTGATTTTATGGGCCCCTTTCCTATTTCGGATGGTTTCGAATACATTCTGCTTGCTGTGGACTACGTGTCCAAATGGATCAAAGCCATACCGACCAGAACCTGTGATCACAAAATTATTCTCAAATTCATTCATCACAACATTTTCTCAAGGTTCGGGATTCCTCATGCTATAATCTCAGATGGGGGGACCCATTTCACAAATGCTCAGTTTAGGTCACTGATGACCAAATACGGGGTGTCTCACTGAATCTCTACTCCTTATCACCCCCAGACTAATGGTCTAGCTGAGCTCTCCAATCGGGAGATCAAGAAAATCCTGTAGGTCACTGTTCGACCTAACAGGAAGGACTAGTCATCCTGACTTCCGGAAGCCTTGTGGGCCTATAGGACCGCCCACAAAACCCAATTAGGCATGTCTCCCTTTAGACTGGTGTACGGGAAGGCGTGTCACCTTCCCGTCGAACTGGAGCATAAAGCCTATTGGGCAGTACGGAATTGCAATCTAGATCTTTCGAAGGCTGGAACCCACAGAAAGCTTCAAATCAGTGAGATCAATGAATTACGCCTAGACGCGTATGAGAACTCGTGAATCTACAAGGAGCGGGTTAAAGCCTTCCATGACAAGCATATCTCAAGAAAGATCTTTCATCCTGGTCAGAAGGTCCTACTCTTTGATGCCCGACTCAAACTTTTCCCTAGGAAATTGCGATCCAAGTTGGTTGGACCATACTTGGTCCGACAGATTTTTGGAAATGGAGCCATCGAAATCAGTCCGCTCAGCCACGATTCCGAACCTTTCATCGTGAAAGGTCAGAGACTCAAGCCGTTCATTGATGTAACTTCTACTGATTTGGCTGAATCATCCTATATCCTCCATTCCCCTTAAGCTTATTGCACCCAGCCGATGGCATAAAACTCAACGCTTAACGGGAGGTAACCCGTCATTTTCCTTGAAAACCTAAAACCTTTTTGACACCTTTATGCACTTAAGGTTCACCCTTTAAAGACAGCCAACTCCACCTCAGATGCTTGCATCTGGGATTAGAAATCGTCCGCAACAATCATCCCGACCCATTCACTCATCAAAACATCTATCTTAAGGAATGAACTAAGTAAGTAAAAACCCCCTGAGTCACAATGAGGACATTGCAAACCTTAGGCATGCGGGGGGTGTAAAAGTGTAAAACTTGTAAGAAAAGGTTTTAAACAAAAAATTCACATATAACAAAAATACCATAAAAATTTTAAAAAAATTAAAAAAAAATTAAAAAAAAAAAAGGAGAAAAGAAACTTTGTGGGAGAAGGAAAAGAAACAAAATGAAAAAGGAGCACAAAAATGAAAGAAAAGGGTGATAGTCATTAGTAAGAAACTAAGGAATTGACCTAAGTCATTTAAGAAAGAAATGAAAAGTGCATGGTGAGATTAGTAAGAATGCAAACCTTAGGCATTCTTGGATAAGACTCTTAGTACCCATTAAGATCTGGACACTCCTCAAGAGGTTGAGGAAAATGAAACGCTTAAGTATTAGGTCCAAGGCTTAGGGAGTATTTGGCCTCATTAACTAACTTTTGGTTTACGGGACTCAGCAACCTAAGCACCCTAACCTCACACACAACCTGGTTCAGTAAGCGTAAAAATCAAAATCACGCAGAAGCGTCACAAAATTCTGAAAAGTACACCTAGAGTAGGAGTGGCCGATCAACCCAAGTTGATTTGGACGAGTTCCCAGCGTGGAGAGGTGGGAAATTCCCCTCAAAAATGCATAACAAAATATCATCTCCTCGGTGCTTGTCTCTTAGGATATTTACATATCCTACTGGGGGCATGTAAGCACTCTACTGGTTCAGATTCCATGGATGGCATTATCACGAAGTGTCAATTGCCAGGGTCTGGATTCGGCCACGGAACACCATGGATGGGATTATCTCGAAATCTCAATAGCCAGGGTTCCGGGGGTTGCCATGGGCGGTGCTATCTCGAAGCATCGATTGCCAGGAACCCTTGAGGATTGATGATGGGAACACGGAATCTGATACAGACTGTGTTGAAAAGCCAATCCTAAGTTAGAATTAAAAAGAAAAAGAGAGAGAAAACTCTCCAAACAGAAAAATCTTCTATCTCTCTCTCTTACAAAACGCACTACGAACTGAACCAGGGCTAAAATCATTTCAAGCATGGGTGCTTTAACCACAAAGTCCAATTGACCTTAGGTTAGTTCTTGTGGGCCTTAAATCCTTTGCTAAGGACTGAGGCTGAGGCTAGACATATCTGGATCTTGGTTGGTACTAGAGTACCTTTTAGGCCTATGGTCAGCATTCTGACCTAATCTAGGTTCAAATGAAAAAAGCACTTATCTGAAATAATTAAGAACTGCATGGTCTAGAACAAAGGTTAAAACCTTAAGTTTTTGCTAAGGGACTAGCAAAAGCTATGCATGGGGGTATGATGAGAACCTTATCATGAACCCTAACTGGCACAATCTAACCTAGATATGCAAGAAAAAGCTCCTACATAACTCAAAGAAAGGGTTAACTTAGAGAATTCTGAGTTTAAGAAGAAAATAAGTCATAAGGGTTAAAAATGCAATTTCACCAACACAATCTACAAACAGGGTAACTCAGGGTCTAAACATAGGTCAAACTAACCTAATAAGAAGGAAAGTGGGATGATCTGATCCAACAAGGGCTACAGCAACTCCAAGGAATTAAATGACATTCTGTAATCCTAAAACAAATCCACTTCAATTCACGAGGTTCGAGGCAAGGTAAAAATCGACTAAACCCTCTAAAATTCATAGAAAAATAATCTCTAGGGTTTAGAACCTTCAATTTGGCCTTAGAAACCCATTTTGACCTACATTGAGAACCATGCCCAATTAATGATTTAATTAGGGTTTTTACGTAAATTGACCAGTCAAACAAGGTCTGACCTAGAAAAAAAATTCACCATTAAAATCCTTAGGTCCAATTTAGTCATGCATAAAAACTTGGGCCTAAGAAGAGACCCTCTTGACCAATTTTGCAATTTGGTCCTCATCAATTACTTTTTGACCCTCAACTTTTGAAATCTTTGCATTTTGGCCCCTAATTTCCTCGTCATTCTTTGCATTTAAGTCCCTCCTACAAGCCTCTGCGCAGCGCCATGCTCCGGCGACTTTGCGCGGAGCATGGCGTCGCGCAGGGTGAGGGGGTCGTCCTGCAAAGACAACCCGGAGTTCCCTGCGACGTCCGCTGTCGCAAGGACTCCGCCATGCTGCCTGACGACACCCACACCTTCCTTGCGAATGCACGGAAGGTATGGGTCTCGTCTCCGACCATACTCCGGCGAGGGACGCACGTCGCCTCCCTGCACCCGCTCCTCCGCCACCGCCTTTATAAAGACCAGCGTCGCCTGCCGATTCCCCCAGTCTGGTCTTGACGGAGAATCCCTCAACCCTTCCTCTCTCCCCACTCCGACAGGAACCCACCAGCTCTGGCGGCTCCTCCTCCTCCTTCTCGTCGCTCTACTGCAATACCAGCAGCAAAGCCACCTTCGCCTGATCTTCCCACGTCGCGCCGTACCCAGCGCGTGCCCTCTTACTCTCTTCCTCGCCGCCGCTCCCTCCCTCTGGGTGTTTCTTCTCCGGCGACAGAAGGTACGACAGCCGCCCTACTCTGGCCCCCTTCGTCCCTGTAGGTAGGTTACTATTATTTCCCTTCCTCCCCTCTTTCTTTTCCCCAACTTATTTTGCTCGATTACCCTACGACCACGCCTGACCGCCCTCATCTTCCCCATATCCGGCCACTCTCCAGCGAGTCGTCCCCGTCATCCCACAACCCCATCCGGCTCGCCAACTGTCCCAAAAGCTCCGCCTCACCTCACCCAACACCCCCCACCCCTCCACTGCCACTCCACACCTCCACAACACTCCCCCGATCAAACCCATTTTTCGGTTGCAGTCCGACCTAGGGCTGCCGCTCTACGCCGCCCCGCGACCTGCTGCACCCCGCACTACCTTCGCCATGCCACGGTGAAGGTCCCCCTGTGGTCTGATTAGGCCGAGAGGCCCTGTTTGTGTTTGGCAGACCTTCAGCCCCAGCCGCCATTGGCGACAAGGTGAGGAGCTTCCAAGCGAGCTCCAGGCCCTGGAGCATCAAGACTCCAGCTGAGGCGAATTGGAGGGACGTAGGCGAAGGCAGGCAGCTGGTTTGCACGAAGAGAAATGAGGACGCAGCTGCTGAGGCCAAGTCGCATCCTTCCTGCAGGCGCACGCACGAGGAAACGAAGTTTATTCCCACATCGTAAGATTTCAAAGCGCCACACCCATTTAAGTTAATTTTATGTTTTTTTCGTAGCACCTCAGAACACGGGGTGAGGTCCCCACGCCCACTCGCCCGCCTCGTCCGCGACCCACGCCATGCGGACCTGGCGGATTCGACCCGACACTACCCTACACTCCTCGTGCACCACCCACGCTGGTGCGCCTGGTCCCGGTTACGCAGCCTGACCCGTTAACTCGGCTCTGGGAGAGCTTCCTGTGAGCGGTTTACAGAGAGAGAGAGACGTGCGGGTAGAGAGAAGGGATAGGTTTTGCTTTGCCTTGCGCAGGGATAGGGCACGAAGGAAGAAGTTTCACCACTTAGCCGCAGGAAGAAGAAGAGGAGCGGAAGAAGAAACTCTGAAGAAGCCTTGCAGCTGAGCAAGGCAGAAGACCAAAGAGGAAGAAGAAGAAGAAGAGAAGAAGAAGAAGAAGCAGTGAAGGAAGAAAAGAGAGGGGAAGCACTGTAGCAGACCGTTGTTTAAGTTGTCTGACTGTGATATCAGACGACGGATGAAGCTTCAGAGGAGATAAAGCAGCGAAGAAGAAGAAGAAAAGAAAAGACTCCGCAGCTGAAGAGAAAGAAAAGAGAAGAAGGAAGAAAGAAAAGACTTTGCAGAAGACAAACACACGAAGAAGAAAAAGAAGACAAGCAGAAGAAGAAGCGGCAAACAGAGAAGAAGACCTGTAGGGAGAGATACTGCAACTGAAGAAAAGAAGAAGAACTGAAGAAGAAAGAAGAGGGAAGAAGAGGAGACTTAAAGAGAAGAAGAGAAGAAGAAGAAGCCAAGACAAAATATCTCTCTCGCTCTCTCTCTCTCTCTTATTTTTGTAATAAAGAAACTTTGTACTTCTAGAATTCCAGTAGCTCCCTGAGTTCGACCTCGGGAAACTATTTTCGAGGAAATTTTGATGGTAACGACAACCGTAGCTATCTTATTTTATACCACAACGACATTGCTATAATAAGCATTAAAACGAACAAAGGCTAGCCACGGTTGGGACCCGTTGCCACCAAGCTTTCAAGTTTGGTTTCCAAGCAAGGAAGGACCTCCTAATGCCTATAAAGGGTTCCCTGTTGCATCGCCGATCTCCCTAGCAAGCTTTGGAGACAAAACCCTCTTCAAATCCCTACCTCCGACCCATCTCCAACCTAGCTCCGACGAGCTTCCTCGACCCCCTTCTTCTAGCTATTAGAATACAAATCAAGTGGCCCATCTTCTTCCTCATTTACGTCCGCCACTCGCCAGCAAATTGAAGGCTCCCAGATCTCTTTCCTCCTTGCTGTCCCCCACCGGAGACTTCCCCTTCTCTGTCACCGGCCAATCAAAGCCAACACCTTTCTGGCCCTTTCGTCTAGTTAGAGTAGGTTAATTAGGTTCCACTAGACATTTAGGTTAATTCTCTCCCTTCCAAACTCCAAATCAACCCTCGACTCCACCGCCAACCAACTTTGTCTCGACCTCTGGCCATACCTCAAGCAAAGTCCATCTCACACCACACACCTCTAAACACCTTGCCACCTACTCCACAACCTCCACCACACCACCATGAACAAAAGCCCTAACCTATTTCACCATATTGGCCATTAAAACTCTCCGCCAGAGAAACCCACCTCTACACCTCATCTCCGCCTCTATCTAACCACCTCACGGCCTCTCACAGCATTCCACCGCCAGCAACACCCTCACCGCATCATTGCGAAGCTTCTGAGCTAGTTTTACTTGATCACAAGGTCGTGTTCTTGTTTTTAGGAGTTCCCCAATCTCCGCCATTGCTGCCATTGTCTCCACCTTGTTCTTCAGGCTCCAAGCCATGCAAGCCCCAAGTTCCACCTCCAGGTAGCACAGAGTTGTTCGAGGTTTCATCTCAGGTCACCAATTGGAGGTCATCACATCAATTTCACCCGCAATTGGAGAATTTTCCTTGTTGCAGGAGCACACGAAGGAGTGGCTTTAGTGCTACAGTGTGAATAGCCAAGCACTTGGTAGTGCATAAATGTTTTTTGTGAATAGGCATTGTTGCCTCAAGACACTTGGGTTGAGGCCCTCGCTTCACCCATGATGACGGTGGATTCACATACGGAAGGGATTAGATTTGGAAAACCTATTGTCGTAGTTCAATTTGCAAGAAAATACGTCGTTCAGATAATATTTATAATAGAAACTCGAAAGGTGAGTTCTGGGTCTAATACGGGGAGGCGAACGTCTGATTTTGAAAATACGCATTTCACTTTTATTTTTTTTTTCATTTTTGTCTTTTCTAACTTTTTTGATATTTTTAGTAAGCAAGAGACTAGATCGATGAATTCTTATCTAACTAATCTACTTCCAAAATATATGTGAGAGAGAGAAACAATCATATATATTTCTGAAGTAAATGTTTTCTATGACTAAGAAAGCGGAAAAGATTAGACTATAAAGGCAAAAAGAAAGATATAGGTGAGAGAATACCCCTCGATGGTTGCTCGGAGAACGACATGCTCTGACATCGCCTGGAGGAAGGTGGTGAGGAGTGGGATGAACGAAGACAGATCTGGGGGACGAACGAAGACGGATCTGGAGGGTAGGGCAGGATGATGTTGCGACGAGGATCTTCTTCTCAAAGAGAGGTGAGAGGATGGCTGTGGGATGCTCCACGAATGGGGATGAGAGGAGGGAAAAAATATTTGATTCTACTCTAAAGGAGCATCCTGGGCTAAGGACAAACTCTCTCTAGAGCCTTGGAGGTGGTGAGGAGAAGAAAGGAAGAGATGAAGAAGAATTGGAGGGGTAGGGGTCCTTTTGTAGTGGAGGAAAGGATCAACTTAGTATATAGGACATTTAGTGACGGTCATAAGCAATGTTAAAGATCCACCACAAACGTCGCTGAAGACAACCCATGCACCCACCAACCACTATGATGGCAAGCGCTCCGCTCGCCCGTGTCGTGTATCTCCGCGTGCTTGCCCTTGTGCGCCCGCTATGCTACTACAAGGCATGCCTCCGTGCGTGGGTGCGGGCCCGTGCTGCTGTGCACATGCGCGTGCATGGGCAACCTGGGTTGAGCAACGTGGTGTGATCTCGGCCATCCTTCTCTTTCCTTTGCAGGGGCTGCTACAGAGGTCGGATTGAGTCCATTTTAACGCCGTTGGGCTGTGATTGTCGACCCAAATCCATCCACGCAGTCAGATTTGTCATTTAAAGCTTCAAATTACGTCACCTAGTCCGTTGGCCGTTGATCTTCCTTAAACTGCATATGGTGCTATGAGACTTCGATGAAGGCAATTTTGGAGGCATTGGACTCTGATCGTCGTCCTGATCAAATCCGTATGGTCGGATCGTCAATCCGAGGTTCTAAAATAAATCTCCTCTCCTGCCCATGAAAAGGATGCAATTAGCCTAAAATATACACAATTACTCTATATACGAAAGATGCATGCTATGCAATAATTATAATATGGAATGTAAATCTAAGCCTAGGAATATGCATAAATAGGCATTTTAACCAAGATGGATATGTCTACATCATACCCCCATGCCTATGTTTTGCTAATCCCTAGAAAAATTAAACTACATACTATGCATAAAAATAGAATTAGGACTCAATTGCTTAGGCCTAAGTTGTTTATTAACAATAGAAAATTTCAACTAAGGTCCTAACTACAAAAACTCAACAGTACCTGAGTATCTGCTAGAAGGCAGACTACCCAAGTCCTCGCCTTATTTGAAAAGGGAAGATACATTTTTTTATTTTTCTTCTTTTCTTCCTTTCTTTATTTTTTGGGATTTTTGGAGTTTGAGAGTTTCGGGATAACTTTTTATGGCTACTTGACCCATCCAAGACTCAAAAGGGACTCAAAGTGCTAAGCATCTTGTGAGAAGAGTGAAAAACTCACTAAGCGACCGTTAAAATAGACTTCAGGTTTCTATAACCCTAGGTGACATTAAAAGTTTCTGCTTAAAGGTTTATCTTTCTGAACGGTAGCTTTCTCCTACTTTTAAATTTTTTTATGAGGTCAACATAAGGGCGAACCCAGTGCATATCTCCCCGATTTATTTTACTTCCCCACTTCTTCCCTAAGTGTTTTGGGAATTATTTGTGTATTTTTGTGAGATGGGCTTCAGACAATCGGCTAATAGGTTGTTACCCATTGTAACTTGCCAGCCATACTAGTGGTTGAACTGTGGTTTATTTTTCTATTTTTTTCTCCTTTTATTATTATTATTATTTTAGTAGCATTTTTTCTTTTAAGTAGGTGGCTTCCCTGATGTAAGATTTACCTAAAGCAGCAGAATGGGTATGGTCGAAGTAGCTAAGCTCTTGACAACCGGCTAATGGGCTGTTACCCATGACAATTTGCCAGCCATACTACCCTAGAAAGTTCATTAACTACCCAATTTTTGAAGAAACTATCGAAAAGTGAGTTAGTGTAAATAGTGTGTAGATGCTTAGACTTAAAGTCCCCTCAAATCAGAGGGCGGGTTGATAAGTCGTGTACTTATCACCCCAATTTATTTACTAAATTAAGATAAAATTACTTGGCAAGGACTCGAGAATAAGTCCACATTCAAGTGGACACTCGGGCTAATTAAGCCTGAAGACCTAAAGAGTCTAAGTGTTTAGGTCCTATCGTATCATTTATTAAAGTTAATAACTTCCAAAAGCCTATGTTTTCTTCTCCTAATTTTAATTTTTTTCCTTTTCTATCTTTTTGAATATTCAATTAAAAAAAAAATAGAAGAAATTCTACAGAGCTAAAGAAATAATTTCAGGATTAAGCATCCACCCCCCCATGCCTAAATGATGCAATGTCCTCATTGTAGAAATAGAGACATGAAAAGGGTGGAGTAAATAGAATATCATCTGAATATCATGAAAATCTAGTCAGCTCCACAGAGAACGTGGAATATACACATGTACTAAATTTATTGCCTTCAGCTAAGCACGACTCACAAGTAAAGAAGACATTAAAAGTTTAGAAGTGCAGGTCAGAATCAAAATAAAATACTGATCATAGGACCTACCAGTAGTAAATGTCCATAGATGTGGTCCAAGTTGTGGTGCAAACCCATGCCCCAGTGATGAGAGCCTCATCATGAGCCATAACTAGCTCATTTTGACCCAATAAAGAAGATAAAAGCTCCTACATAACCTAGAAGAAGGCTTAACTGAAGGAACAAGTGCTCTGAGAAGAAA
The DNA here is from genome assembly GCA_037157565.1 of Thalassia testudinum. Taxonomy (NCBI): domain Eukaryota; kingdom Viridiplantae; phylum Streptophyta; class Magnoliopsida; order Alismatales; family Hydrocharitaceae; genus Thalassia; species Thalassia testudinum. Next base: position 83,002,673 of record JAZHRO010000056.1, on the reverse strand, counting down.
ACATGAAATAAAGGTTAAAACTGCAATTTTACCATTGCAGTACATAAACAGGATTTCTCAGAGGCAAAACATAGGTCAAATGGTATAAATAAGATAAAAAGAGGGTTGAGTCAATCAGAAATGGGTTTATGTGCAATCTAAGAACTAAATGACACTTGGTAACCCTAAACAGACCCGCTTAGATTAACAAGGTTCCGGTCAGAACAAAAAGCAAGTAAACCCTCTACAAATCATGGAAAAACATCCTCTAGGGTTTAGAACACTTAATTTGGCCTTTGGAACCTAGTTTGACCTAGATTAGGGTCCTAGCTCTTCAATTAACCTAATTTGGATTTTTACGCAAAATGTCCAGTCAAACGAGGTCAAACCTAAAATCCAACTTCACCATTGGATTTCTTAGGTCCAAATTAGGTTTGTACCAAAATTTGGACCTAATGAGAAGTCATCTTGACCTACTTTGCAATTTAGTACACCTAAATCACAAATTGGTCCCTATCTTTTGAATACCTTTGCAGAGAGCCCCCTAGGTTCTTCGCCCCCTTTGCAAACCGGTCCTACCGCCATTGCTAGGGCAGAACCGAGCTCCGGCGAGGTTCAGAGAGAGATTGCTCTCTAATTCCTCAGAAATTCTCTCCCAGAAATGGAAGGGAGATTCTCTGAGGAATTCCCTTCCATTTAAGACCGATCTCGATCCCTGGTGTGAACCCAATCTCTCGTGCGAACGCACGAGAGATTTGGGTATCCTAACTCCTTTCCATCTTCGGCGACCAACCATAGGCAATTACGTGCCCTTCACACCCTGCACACCCAGTCCAGCGCCTATATAAGAACCCACAACTCCAGCCGAAGAGGCTCAGCTTGATTTGGCCGAGTTTCCCCCTTCAATTCCTCTCCTCCTGCCCGGCCAAAAACCCCCAGCAAGCTCCGGCGAGCCCCCCTCCCCTCCCTCTTCACTCTTCCACAAAACCAGTGGCAGAGTTAGCTTCCTGACCTCCCTCCGTGTCGCGCAGTACCAGCGCACGCCGCCTCAGCCCCGTCGTCACCGCCGTTCTCTCCCCACTGGGCGTCATCTTCTCCGGCGACAGCAGGTACTGCCGTCCGCCTTCCGTCCCCTTTCGTCCTTACAATTAGGTTAGAACTCCTCTCCCTCCTATCCTCTCTCTTTTCCCCCTGTTATCTCATCTGATTACCCCTCGACCGACGCTGACCACCCTCATCTTCCACATCACCGACCGATCTCCGGCGAGCCGCTTCCACCATTCCAGCCCCCCACCCGGCTCGTCAACCACCGCGAGAGCTCCGCCTCACCACCAGGAACTCGCTCCACCCCACAACTGCCACTCCAGACCTCCATAATCACCCCCCGAACAACCCACCATCTCCGGCCACAGGTTGACCTAGGCACTCACGCCTAGGCCGACCTGCGGCCTGCAGCATCGTCCACCGCCTTCGCCGTGCCACGGCGAAGGTCTCTAGCTGATCTGATTGGGCCGAGAGGCTTGTTTTGTGCATGACAGTGTTTGAGCCGCAGCCGCCATGGACGACCTCCGGTGAAGCTCCAACGAAGCTCCAAGCATCAGGCTTCCCAGGCTGCAGATGCAGGAGACTCACGCGAGTGTCGCGAGGTGAGAGAGCCCAGCCAGTAGCGCCAGCAGAGCCATCAGCTTGGGCAACTGCATACGAGAGTCTGCGGGCGCGCGCAAAGGAAGGGCGGAACCTTTAGTCCCACATCGTGGAATCTCAAGGCACAGGTATGGTATAAAGAGTTTTTGTGATATAGTTTTACTGCCTCGAAAGCACAGGGGTGAGGTCCCTCACTGACCCCACACCCGCCTCGTCCGCGGCTTGACCACGCGGATCTGGCGGATCCGACCCGACCTAAGCCTACTCACTCCTCGCGCATCACACCACCTGCAGGTGCGCCTGGTCCTGGGTACGATCCGACCCGATTATGGTTGTTGCTCTGGGAGAGCGTCCGTGAGTGAATTGCTTGAGAGAGAGAGACGCGCGGGTAGAGGGAGAAAGGTAGGTTTTGTTCTGTGTAGGCACAGGCTGAACGTAGGAGAAGAAAGACTTGGCCGCGAGAAGGAGAAGAAAGAAAGCAGAAGGAAAGGCAGGAAGAACAGAGAAGAGAGAAGCAAGGTAGAGAAGAAGAAAAGAAAGAGCAAGGCAGAAGCAAAAGACACGGGAGATCAAAAGAAGAAGGAAGGAAAGAAAGGCTTCGCAAGGCAGAAAGAAGAAGGATAATCAAGAAGAAAAGGGAAAATACTTTTAAGACGTCTGATCACAAGATCAGACGTCCAATTTCATATTTTTGTCCTAATTACTTTTAATTGCATACATTCACATTTGAATTGATATTTTGAGTAAATTAGAGTGTTCAATTACATTTTGACTAGTAGTAAATTCCATTTGCTCCCTGTGTTCGACCTCGGATACTCTGATTTTCGAGTAATAAAAATCTATATTTGTTTAGACGTTTTGTCGGTTATACTACAACGTGAGATCCTTTAAACCCGCACAGAACGTCGACAACACCCAGTGTCGAGTGGTTCTAAGGTTCTGGATGAAAATCACCCAGAACCTAAGATTGTTGTATTTGCGGGTCCAGACCTATGGTTTTGTAGTATGCAACCCAAGACCAAAGTGTCAGACAATGGGTAGAGATGGTTTAATAGGTTCGGATGTCCTTTTAGATTTCAACTCAAAAAGATAATCTACGATTCTGAGCTTGGGTTGCACATGAAAGATATCATAAGGGTCCTAGTAGAATGTAGGTGGTTTCAGGTCAATAGGAACCCTTAGATCTGAAATCATTGTTCCCTCAGAAGTAGCTTCCCAGATTTTTATTTCCAACTTCCTATCCTCCAAGATCAATGTTTCTGGGACCTCAAGATCATTGTGCATCCCACCTAAAATACCCAAGTCCAACATTTGTGGCTGAATCAGGATTGACTTGGGTATAATGATTTCCAAATCAAAATCAATCCCTTCAAGGTGTGGCTGAGGAATGGGGATATTGATTGAATCTTCTTGTAAATGAGGATTTGAATCCTCCAAGTTAACCCCAATCGAATCCAAATCTTCAATGAACGGGCTATCAAATGGTTCATCATGCTCCTTGAGCCCGTTTGTCTCACTAAAATCATCTTCCTTATGCTCAAGTGAGACTTCACTAAGAGATTCTTCACCCTCAGAGTCAAAGAATTCTTGATCCGCATTTATATATGTCTCAAAATCATATGTCATTTCATGATCCAAGGAAACATATTTTTCTTCATTCCCTAGGTTAAGGATCTTGGGTGAAGCAATCGGCTCATCCTGAATCAATTGCTCTAGACCAACCTGGTCATCTCTGATCTTAAAACATGTATCCCCTCGGATGGGTGCCTGAGCAGGTTCAGACATTAGCTCTCCTAAAAGGGGCTTCATCCTTGGAATCATCCCAAGGTTGGACTAAGGCAACCACAAATTTCATCCTCAACCTCAACAATTTCCCAAGTAGAAACTCACCCAGGCCCCTATCCCTAACATGTTGGAGCAAATCCAATAAGGATCTATTCAACTAATCAATCACTTTTATCATAGGCTCCAATGCTTCAGTGCATGGTGTTGGCTGAGCCTCTAAAGATTGGATGGTGTTCCTCAAGTTAGCCAACACCCAGTCTTGGACCTGGTTCACTTGAACCGAATGGTTCGGTTCAGGGTTGGGTGGGTTTGGGTTCATTCTAGGGGAGTCAAGATATTGAGGTTCTCGGGTTCCTCCATGATAGTAGGTCATCTCGGGTTGTTCAAAGAATGGTGGTGACCTACATTCAGTGGAATACTGGGGAGGGTAGGTGTTATAGTTAGCATATCCTTCTTGATTGTGGATCGGGTAGGTTGATCATCAAAGGGTGGAGATCTATAATCATTGTAGCTCTGGGAAGGATAGTAATGATAGTCTTGTTGTCCAAGGTTAGGCCCTAGACACTGAGGTCCGAATTCATATCCCCAATCAAAGTTATTCTGGCTAGGAGATGGGTAATCATAAGTCGAGTTGGGATAGTAATCATCTTCGGGATAAGTGGTGGTAGGAGGGTAGGACGGGAGATGAGTGTAGGATGTGGAAGGATACATGGTAGAATAGGAGGGAAATTAGAAGAGAGAAAGGAGCCCTGTGATAACGAATGGTTGTATGATGGTTATGATGAGTTATTATGTTTATGTGCGTTGTAGTATAGTGTGTGTGTAACACTGAGGGTGTCATAGTGGTGAGTATGGGTGAGTACCAGTCATTACAACCATTATAATTATTTACTTATCTAATTTTTACTGGTTTTGTTCCAGGTCGTTCACTGGGAGGCAATTTATTGAATTAAATCGGTCACTCTTTGATCTCAAAATTATTTTCTAATTCCAAAAAGAAATTTTACATTTTAATAAAGAATGAATGTGTATTTTATTTACCTAATTACTAAGAAATGCTTGCAAATACTAACTATAAACAAGCATCAAACAATCTATTACTATACTCTAAACTATGTATTTACAAGTTATACTATTGATACTAATATGATAGTACATAATACAATAAGATACTATAGTGTAAAGACTTAACTTATTAGTCTGTTATTTATAGTAACATATACAGCAGTTTCAGTGACAGATATAAGCGTCGCTAAATCTAAGAAAACACAATATACAACCTAAGGAGGGAAAAACTGAGGTCTTTAGCGATGTTTATAGTGTCATTTTATTCTGTTAGTAATTATATAAGTTTACTTATACAAATAATAATCTATACTACTTGTACTTACGTATGTATACTACTTGTTCTTCTTCTATGTATGTACACTAAGTCTTTCTGTTCTTTCTTCTATCTCTTGTGTCTTCGTTATTTCTCTGTTAAGTGTTCTTCTTTTTGTGTTAACTCTTCTGTTCTTCTTCTTTTACTTTTGTTCTTCTGTCTTAACATATTTAAGAGGTTGCGGTGGGGAGGGGATTAAGTTAATGTCATTAGTCTAAAATGTGTTTAATTTGCAGGCACACCTTTCGATGGATACACTGCACCCAGAGGGTGGGACCAGACCTCTACTAAGCGTGCCCTAATCTTGATTAGGTGGCTTAATTACAGTTTCAATCTCAGCGCAAGGCCTCAGCCATACGCCGCACACACACATGCTCAGGCCCCCAGCCCCACACACATCGCATATTCATCACATATCAGACAGAGTGCTCAAATCACATGCTCAATGGGTAATCGGATCCGTATGCATATAGGCAGTGTTTCGGGCGCCCAGCGGCCGTGACGACTGCTATGGCTATAGCAGGAATTCATCTTATGTCGCTGCGCTCGCTTTGCAGCGCACGATGTGGCGCTATTCCAGCGCCACATCTGCACTGGAAATCGGACGTAGCTGCACCTGGATGCATATTTGGCCCTCGATTTGGGGGTCATAAATTATTAAAAAAAATAAAATAAAATATGGATAATAAAGCATTTACGTAATACTACATAATTGGTTAATTAATTTTGAATTTTAATTAGGTTTACTATACAAATAAATTCACTAAAATAGGCTATTTGTACAGGCTGATTTAGATGATTAATTAGTTAATTACTTATAAATTAGTTAGTAAATGGTCTAATTGACCTTATACAGATTTAATTTACATACTTAAGTATTTTATGCATATTTTTATTATATTTTTACGAATTTATTTGTGTTTTATTTAAGTTAAAATAGCAGTTCTTGGCTGTTTCAATTAAAAACTAACTAACAGTAAACTGAAATAGATAAAAATATACTTTAACTAGCTTAAATTACTTACTATATATATTAACCTAGGTCTATAGATTTACTTAACTTAATTATAACTCTAACTTATTAGGTTAGCTAATTTAATCTATAGTATGGCTATTAACTGAGTAAATATAAATCATTACATGTATATATACATAATTCAGTAATTATATATATAATAATTCAGTATTTATACATATATTTACATAGATTACATATGTATATAGATATATATATAAGTTTATACAGTATACATTATATATATGTATCTATACCTACATAGTTATTATGCACATTATAGTTATAGTTAGTAGTATAGGTATATATACAGTATTAGATTTAAGTATGTATAATTAGATTTCATTAGAAGAATGAGGAAAAAAGGGTTGATTAAGTTTTATTTTGTTTTCAACAGCAGCTCCAGCCACTGCCAGAGAAGGTGGAGAAGAGGAGAGTGTGTTGCTGTTCAGTGCTTTTTAGCAGTGGCTTGAGCCACTGTCAAATGGGCTAACTGCTACTGCAGTTAGTCCATTTGAAGAGGAGAATGTGTTCTACAGATGAGAAGGGAATTTAGAGAAGAGGGGAATTTAGAGAAGAGGGGAAATGTAGCTGCAAGATGCAGCACTTCACTGTACAACTGGGAGTAAAAACAATCAAAACAAACTAAAAATTAGACAGTTGAATTCCAAATCTGACAAGGGTTTAAATCTCACGAAAATCACACAAGATCTCAATTCAAATACCCAAAAAGAAGGAAACCCTCATCAAAAACATCATTTCAGATTAAAATAACAAATAGCACTGAGTTAGCTCTTCCTAATGCTATAGACAGCATGAAGGAAGACTTAACTCAATCAATTAAAATCAATACATCCAATCCCAGTTTCTTGCAACCTTATGGAGTATGGAGAACTCCTTAGGTTAGGAAATCACCATACTAAACACCATAGACATTGTCACATTACTTATCAAAACAAATTATGTATGGCAATCCTGAAGTAGCAAAACAGAACTACGAATGCATTAAGGGAATTCACAATAGCTTGTAAATGCATTCAAATCAAAGCAAAAATAGATTCAAGGAAGGCTCTTCTAAGTTATTCTCTGTCACCAGAGAACTTCTCAGAGTCCTTGCCAACAAGAAAACCCAATTTTCTTCAATCTGTCAGATCTGGAAAGGCAATTCAGAAAGCAAAAATTCTTCAAAATCCATGTTGAAAATGAATCTGACAAATTGAAGCATTCAACCTAAAATCAAGGGGCTTTTGTGAACAAATATGGGGTGAGTGAGAAGCCCCAAAGGTGCTTGTGACGCCAATTTCAGATCTGAGGTAGTATACCACCAGATCTGAAATTGGATCAGGGTGTGTGGGTGAAGGATGAGAAAAATCGTCGTTAAAATAACATAAATCAAAATTGGATTGTGGAAAACAAAACATGAAGAGGGAGATAATTTGAACAATGAGTAGATGGATTCTTCCCCTCTGATCTAGACTGATCAGAGGAGGTGAGGGGAGGGAATTAAGGCTAATTCTACTCCTAAGGCTACTTTAAACTACAGCGAAAATTAAACACTAACAATTAAAGCTAATTCTATTCTAAGCTACTGTAAACTACAGCTAACACTAATTGTGCAGAATTAAAAACCTAAACTAAAAGGAAGAATGGGACCTATGGGTCCTTAGCCGGCGGCTAAGGAGGAAGAAAGGAGGAAGGTGACTCCAGCGGAGGGAAGAGTCTGCTAGTGAGACTCCAGGGTTGTCCTCAGGTGCTACGAAGTCCTTAGCGACGAGGAGTGTCGAGAGCAGGCGATGATTCCACAGCCGGTGGCTGTGAAATCAGAGGTTGGATGGGGAGAGACTGGAGTGGATGAATTGATCACTAAGAGGTGTAGGAGGGAGCGATCCCTTGCGCACGACACCACTGAGGTGCTTAAGTAGTAGCTCAGTGACTGGAATCACCGCGCAGGTGAAGATAATCAAATTCAAGCCAGCGGTGAGGATGTGGTGGGCGGAGCGCACGGTGAGTCGAGAGTGAGATCTGGACGTCAGATGAGATCTGGGAAGAGAGGTGAACGCACGCACCGAATCGCGCAAAAGTTCCATTTGATTTCAACCACAGATCAAGATCTGAAGAGTGATGGACGGCTGAGAATCGCTGTGTTCTTCGCGCGCTACAGTGCGCGTGAAGAGCACAGGCTTCTCGTTGAAATGAAGGGAATTTTGCAAGAAGGCCCTTGAACGAAGGGGTATAAAATTTGCATGCAGGCCCATAAGTGAGAAGAATAGCAGCTGGTAGGGCCTTGCAGTCTTACAAAAGGGTCCCTGCGACTTGCAAGTAGGTCCAAAGAGGAGTTTTTAAGGGTAGGAATGTTATGCATGAAGGACCTATATGTAAACTATCTATTTCCAAACCTAAATGATGTCCAATTGCCTTCAAATTTTTACATGTACTTAATTGAACATTTAAGACATTGATTTTACTTCTGATTTGTCTTTTCAAACTTATTTATGTGTTCAATTGATGCATGGATCATCATTTGTTCTTTTATTTTCATAATATCTCATTTTTGTGACCTAATTATGAAGTTTTAACACACATTAAAAGTTTTAGGTCTTTTTCTTTAATTCCCACACTTATCCCCTTTTTATCTGTTAATTTGATATTATTTTGCTTAGTGTCTAGCTTAATTTCAGCCTTTTAGCCATGATGAGTAGCCACTCATCACCCTACAATATAATCAATCAACCCTATCCTTAGGTGGGATAGCCTAAAGACCTACAGACTCCCAAGACCCATCTTGAGATTATAAACGATTTGGTTTACTTCTATCCAGTCAATCCAACCAGTTAGAGGGAGGGGCTGGGGAGAATGTTCTTCCTTTGGCTTGCACCTCCAGTTCCTAGTGTACCCCGCAGCCACGGTTGTTTGATGCTACTCCCCTAGCTATACATCAGATGGACCAGTAGAAGCAGATTAATAAAAAAAAATCTCAATATGAGCCCCGAAGAGCGAATCAATCCTTAAGAACAACGTCTACTTAGTTTTAGTTAGGCTTGGGATGATCGTGCTCTTGGAATGTGATGGGCCCTTTAGATGGGTTGGGCCCCTAATGATCAGTTAATATGTATGTGCATGCACAACCAGGGTTTGCAAACAAGGTTATTTGATGATGTGTCTTTCAGGGTTTAACCTTGTCTAGTAGCTTTTAGGGTTTAATCTTAGGTGTATTCAATCATGTTTAGGAGAACACTCCAAGTTTTGCAAGCATTGGTGATGATATGTTTCTTTAGAAATCAAAAAAATAATATGGAGTGCCTAGTTCAGCCCTTAAAATCAACCCTAAGTGGCAAGCTACTTGATGGATCAGTTTTATTTTGAGTGGTGTGGCCCAAACAAATCAATCAATTGGCCAATTCGCACCACAAGTTAAAGCACGTATTGTCTTATGCTAATTAGATTTCTACTCACTTATGTGTATTGAGATGAAGTGTACTAGATCCACAGGTCAGATCCCGGTAAAGTGTTAGAATCAATGTGATTGTGTGCCTTAGGATGAGAATTTATGGGTGTTAAGTGTCTCTTTTAGTTAAATCCCACAAGGAAAGAATCTTTTTTTTATTTTTTAATATATACTGGTGGGTGAGGTGAGGCAAAGTGACAATCAAACAATCAAATCTATCCTAGAGTTTATGCAAGCACCTTAGTTGATTTGAGTTTGAGTTATTAGGTTATGGAATGGAAATCTAGTGGGTGGGTGGGGGGGATATCTTACAAATGTCTCTACCTCCACATTACTTTAATCTACCACCCTTGGTTCCTCTATCGGGTTCATGGAAGACAATAAATTGAAGAAGAAAGATAGGTTAGAAAAATATGTAAGTAACGTGGGAAAATGCAAGAAAAAACCAGAGCATTGCCTCCCCAGCGACGGTGCCAAAATGATGATGGCGGATTCACATACGAAAAGGATTAGATTTGGAAAACCCGTCATCGTAGATCGATTCGCAAGAAAATCCATTGATCAGGTAATATTTATAATCGAAACTCGGATGGTGAGTCTCGAGTCGAACATGGGGAGGGGAACATCTAGTTTTGAAAATATGTGTTTCGCTTTTATTTGTTTTTTTTATGTTTGCCTTTTCTAATTTACTTGGTATTTTTAATAAGCATGAGATTAGGTCAATGAATTCTTATCTAACTAATCTACTTGCAAAATATAAGAGAGAGAGAGAGAAACAATCACATATACTTTTGAAGCAAATGTTTTCTACAACTAAGAAAGCGGGAAAGATGACACTACAAAAGCAAAAAGAAAGATATAGGTGAGAGAATCCCCCTCGATGGTTGCTTAGAGGACGACTTGTTGTTACGTCGCCTAAAGGAAGGTGGTGAGGAGTGGGACGAACGAGGATGGAGTCAAACGACAAATGGCAGGGCAGGACGGCGTCGCAGCAAGGATCTTCTTCCCGAAGGGAGGTGAGACGATGGCCGTGGGATGCTCCACAAATGGGGATGAGGGGAGGGAAAAAATATTTGATTCTACTCTAGAAGAGCATCCTGGGCTAGGGACAGGCTCTCTCTAGAGAATTGGAGGTGGTGAGGAGAAGAATTGAAGAGAGGAACAAGAATGGGAGGGGTAGGGGTCCTTTTATACCTCACGAAAGGATCAATTTCGCATACAGGACATTTAGTGATGGTCATAAATGTCGTTGAAGATCCATCGCAAACATTGCTGAAGACATCCCACGTGCCCACCAACCACTACGCTGGCACACGCTCCGAGCACCCGTGTCGTGCGCCTGTGCACGCATGCCCATGCGCACCCATTGCACTACTGTGCATGCATGGCTCTACGTGCGCACGCATGTCCACATTGTTGTATGCATGCAATGGATCGTGCATGCGCATGGGCAGCCAGGGTTGCGCCACATTGAGTGATCTAGGCCGTCCATCTTCTTTCCATTATAGGGGCTGCTACAAAGGTCTGATTGAGTCAATTTTTACACCATTGAGCAGCAATTATCGACTCAAATCCATCCACGTGGTTGGATTTGTCATTTAAAGCTCTGAATTACGTCACGTAGTCCCTTGGCCATTGATCTTCCTCGAATTGCATATGGTGCTACAAGACTCCGATGAAGGCGATTTAAGAGGCATTGGACTCCAACTGTCGTCCTGATCAGATCCATACTGTCGGATCGTCAATCCGAAGCTCCAAAGTAAATCTCCTTCTCTCCTAACCACAAAATGGATGAAATTAACCTAAATATACATAGCTACTCTATATACAGAATGATGCATGATATGAAATATTTATAATATGTAATGTAAATCTAAGACTAGGAACATGTATAAATAGGCATTTTAACCTAGATGGATGTATATACGGCAACCCACACACCCGACCTACCTAAGCCTATTCACTCCTCGGCTGTGACACCATGCACACAGCCCTGGACAAGATACTACAGATTCGATTACCAGATTAAGGTCTGATTATCTGAGAGGAAGAGGAAGGCAAGAAAGAAAGAGAGAGTGGGGGAGGGGAGAGTTTTGCTTTGGTAGGCACTGTGCAACACTTAGTGGCTGCAGAATTGAGAATGCCCTTATGCATGATGAGGAAAGGCTGAATGAAGAAAGAAGGCGAGAAGGCTCTGAGAAGAGAAGAAGAAGAAGAGGTCATGCTTGAAGAAGAGAAGAAGAAGAAGGAAAAGACTCAAGAAGAGAAGAAGGCGGAAAAAGAAGGAAGGCTTTTGAGAAGCCTATGCACTTTAAGTCATCTGACTTGAGGGCCCGACGTTTGATTTGGCTTTAATGTTGGTACTGTTGGAACATTTAAGTACCTAAGTTGTACGGTTGAAAATATTGTAGTCTATTTGAGTAATTGATATACATGTCTAAAGTAATAATTGGTGATCTAAGTCACCATTATTTTGTCTTCGATCTCTTTTTGTTCTCTTAAACTCTTGATATACTCATGTTATGCATTGAATATCAAGTTTGAGTAGAGATTATTTATTGAATATCATTATTGGCTTGATTTCCTATGCTCATTTATATTTTAATTAAGATTAGCACATGAATTCCAATTTGCTCCCTGTGTTCGACCTGGGACTTCATTTTAGATATTCGAGTTATAAATTGTATTTTTTGATCGGTCAATTGAGGATTTGAACTATGACGATGATCATATAAACCCTCGACCTGAATGCACTCAACATTTTGGCATTGTTGTTGGGGAGCAACGCGTAATTCATCGCTATTCTTTGTTCTATCTGATTATATCTGAGCACTAACTTGCCTTATTTGTTTCTTGTGATTTTTGCAAGGTATATCACGAGGCGATCTTCGATGCAAAATAGCCACTTTCAGGGCAAATAATTTCCATTCTTCCTTAACCAATCTCCTAAATCGTGGGAAGATAGAAAGGGAAAACAAACAATTAAGAATTACCTGCCTTATTTTCATAATAATTATTATTAAGGAGGAAAGTGTCCTGATTTGCAAAAAATTTTCATATCTGATTGAAGCCTAAGAAGATTCTATTTAGAGATTCCCTACCTTGATTGCCTGCACCTATTAGGGCCTACGCTTAATTCCTAAATCACTTTGGGCTAACACATTTCTTGCTTGAAGCCCAAGGTGAACATTTTAAGATCAAATTAGACTTCGAATAGAGCCAATTAGGGTTTTCAACATTAGTGTTTGAAGTGGTAGTTCACATTTGGCTGAATAAAAGGAAATTTACCTGCCTGCATGTGCTACCCAAGCCCTTGATTGAAAGGATCTAATCAAGAACCCCAAAATCAAGCTCTAAGATTCACTTGAACCTTAAAAATCTTGAACCTAATAACCTGAGAGTCAAATAAGGTGATTTCTTGGTCTTGAGCTAGATTTCATTCTCCATCTTTTTAGAGGAAGTCAATGAAGTTGGTCTACTTAGTGGGCTAACCAACCTCCAAATTAGGTTACAAGTCAAATCAACTTCTAATCAAGGGAAATTCAAGGCACAAACTAGGTTAAAATTGGTAGACTTAAGGTTTCAATTTGTACATTCTAGTCTACTTGGAACTACAGTGACAAGGAAGGTCGGGTGGGGGAAACCTTGTAACCCGTCGGGACACTCTATCGCGTAAGGGTCTTTGTGGGGCTCTTCCTTCCTGGCTGTCCAGGTATTTCTCAGGTGTGTGGATTTCCGATTCAGAGGTATCATCCACCTCAAAATAGCCTTAGTCATCCAAAAATCTTTAGGTGCCTTGATTAGGTCCAAATAATATCCAGTCCTCAGCTTTTCTATAAAGCACATACATAGGAAGGTCCTTAGGTTTTTAACCTAAGGGGCTTCATTAGATCTTCTATAGGGATTTCCAATCTGATCTGACCAACTCTATTCTGATCCTAAGTTTGATTCCACATCTTGATTCCACCACTTGATTCAAAAATGGAACCTGACGTTTTAGGCAAAGTGATTAGGAAACCTGTGTCCTAAATGACCATCAAAGAAAAAATGATTGAGGATGATTATAGACACCACGAGGAATATTTTAATAGGGACATTCAGGATAAATTTAAGAAAACAATGAATTCTATTATGAACTGTATCAAGATAATATGCACACGAATAAACCACGGTTCAACCCGGGATGATCTCTTAGCAGAATACATTAAATTGGTGAAATTACACAAGAATTGTCTGCAATATTGGTCAAATCCTTCATTTTCGGAAGAACTCCAGAATATTTTCGAAGGACGGGGAAAATTCCTGAATAAGTTATATAGAATCATTGATCAAAAATACTCATAAAAAATTAATAAGAAATCTTGGAGTAATTCTAGTGATCTTCGTAATTTCCCAAATCTTGGGTTTGAAGATCAAGGTTGTTGTGGACCCCCAACCCAAATGAATTCAGATTCAAACTTCATAACAATTGGCATACCTAATCTTGATGAAGGTTGGGAGAATCCAATTGCAGGTGTTCCCAATTCTGAGCTAGCCCTAGGAAACCAGGAAGCTGGTCCATCGAGCTTAGATTTCCTTGACAACTGTGATGATGAGCTTAAAACAAAACTTCTCGACAATGTAAATCCCGAGCCTTATCCTATTAAGGTGATTCTCGAGAATGGTTTTGACATCCCAATAGAGCCCAGCCTAGACTCTAGTGATCCAATCCTTACTCCTAACCTAGAATCTAGATTCAAGCCTATTTGGGATAATCATGAGGCCCCATATGATGAGAATCAGATTTCAAATATGAAATACGATTCAGGGCATGTATTTGATGAGCACACCTCTTTAGACTCCACAAAGAAGCAAATTGATTTTTCAAAAGTCACACAATTTACGATACAGAAATCAAGGAGCTAGAAGAGTTGGGATTCGATTGGGTCTACCCTTGGAGCCAAGAATATAAGCCTATGCCTAATGGAAACACCTCTTTGAGCTCGAAATATGAAATTAGGCTAGATCCAAGTTAGGTTGTTGCTTCTACATATATTGATTATCACTGTGGTGGAACTCCCGATCCTGAATTAGAGTCAGAAACTCATTTTCGCAAATTCTCCAACGATTTTGAATCTTACTCTGATTTCAGAGAACCTTTGTTTCCTGACTGATTTTCCCATAGTTGTGGGCTATTTAAGTATTTAAGTGCTTAGACATTAAATTAAATTTAACATTTAGATAGCATACATTAGGATGTAAATAAATTAATTCATATTTTTAGCTTAACTGCATAATTCATGTGTGGCATCCATATCTAAATGCATTTAGAATTAAACTAGAATTGCATGCATTTGATTACTTAATTAATTAGGTGCATTACCTACATTGTTTTAATTAACATAGAACTTAAGGATTTGTGTATAAATAATCCTAATATTTTATTTTATTAATTCTTCTCCTTCTCACAGGCATCCGCTCCACTTCCTCCTCTTGCGCATTGACTGATCGATCTTTCGCTTTTAAGTCGTTTGTAGTTTAATGTGGTGGAAAAATCGACTAATCAATTTTTAACAAGAAATAACCACTCGCAGAGGAGCGGGTCGTATCCACAGGGAGGCAATAACGTATTAAAATTCGTGCCACTTAAAAATGTTTGTTCATAGTCAATTTGGACAAGAACCAAGCCAAGATTGCCTTTAGATTAAGGTTTAAGCAAGAAACAATGCTGAAATGGCAATTATGAGAAACTACAGGATATTTTCCGCAATGCAGAGTCAATAGAATATGATTAAAATGTGGCAATGGCAGAAAATGTAAATTTTAATTAACGTTTTATTGTAGCAAAACAGGGGAATTTTTCCCCGTTGTCTTGCGCGACGAGGAGCCGATGGCCGGGCGTGGGAAGCTCGGAGGAGGTCCCTTGGATCAAGGGCTTCGAATCGGTGGTGGCGGCGAGTCGCGCGGCAGCCGGAGGTGGCCGGACGAGCTTCGGCGGAGGTGCTGCAGCCGGCAGCTTGCGCAGCCTGTTGGCGTGAAGTCCGCCGCCTGCTGCTGCTGCGGGGGTGGCTGCTGCCACTGCCGTGGGCACTGCTGCGGCTGGCGTGGCAGGCGTTCGTCTGCAGGCGTGGGGAAGAGGGTGCTGCAAGCAGTTCTGCAAGCCCGGCGGAGGGTGCTGTAGCGCGGTTGGAGGATGGCGTGCGCTGCGGAGGGTCTGCGGAGGGCGCTGGCGCGATTGGCGTGGGCGGTGGTCTGCAGGCGCGTGGAAGAGGGCTGCGGTGGTCTGCAGGCGCGGTTGATGGTGGGTGCGGGTGTGCTGCAGGCTGATGGGCGCGGGGAAGGTGGCGTGGGCTGATCTGCAGGCGTGCGCAGGTCTGCAGCCGGTGAGCGGTGGAGGGTGCAGGAGGTCTAGTGGTCGGTTGGAGAGTGCAGGCTGAGGAAGTAGAGGTGAGCGGGTAACTTCAGACGTCTGGGAAATTTCCCAGACGTCTTAAGTTACTGAGAGGGTGGCTGATCAGTAGCTCGGTGGTGGTGGTCTGCGACAACAGTGAGGAAGATGCACGCTAAGGTGCTCACGGTGATGCGGCGAGCTCCGGATGGCGGTGTGGCCTGTCACACCACACGCCCACGGTGCTGGAGACTCGTCACCACAGTAGAGGCCGGCAGTGTGGAGTGGAAGAGAGAGGTTCTGTCTGCACAGTGGTGGGTCGGTGGCGGAGGCCTCCCTAGCTCGGCTGCCTCCCTGCTCCTTTTGTAGTGGCCTGAACAAGTTTGAAATCAGCCGCCGACCAGATCCACCACATCCGCTCCCCCTTGAATGGCTTCATCACTGCAGCAGCTGGGCGTTGGAGCGGCACCCAGCCGTTCTGAAAGAAGAAGAATAAAGAAAATAATGTTAAAATATTAGGGTTATTTATGTATAGACCCTCAACTTCTATGTTAATGAAAACAATATACCTAATTGGTTATCTAATTAGATGAATGCTATTCTAAGCTAATTCTAAATGCACTTAAGATATGAATGCAATGTATGGATTATGTAATTAGATTAAAACTATGAATTAATCTATTTACATCCTAATTTATACTAAATAAATGTTAGAATTAACCTAATGTGTAGGCACTTAAATACTTAAATAGCCCACAACTATGGGCTAATCACCCATTCACTCTTCGCCAGCTGCCTGCACACAAGACCCCATTCATGGAGGAGTGGGAGAGATGGATCTGGTCAGGACAGTTGCGATTACAAGGGAGAGGAGGAGGCAGTTGTGCTCGAGGAGGCACCGCCCTACTACACCACAGTGCACTCCACTCCACCGTAGTCTCCAAGGTCGAGCTCCACCACACCGTGGGCCGACAAGGTGACAGCTCGCCGTGCCAATTCGGTGAGCTTGGCCATCACCGTGCAACTACCTAATCACCCTCATTATCCACCCACCACCAACACCACCTTCTTCTTTTTCTTCTTCTTCTTCCTCTGTTTTCAGAATAAAACCATCCCCACGTCCTCCTCGCTGCACCTCTACACCACACTCGCAGCAGCGCACAACCTCCTGCACACGCTCCCTCGCCATCCCCATGAGACCGACCTCCATGCTCCAACCCCTAGCGCAAGCCCGCACGCGCACTACAGTAGCCACAACGCTTGCACACCTTGCAATGCGTCGTTGATGCTTGCAGCAGCAACAGCCGCATGTCCTCCAGCCCACCGGTCGTCTCCCGCACGCACAGAGCATGTGCTACAGCTGTCGCACCACCTGCACGTAGAGCGCGCTGCACCTCCTCCTGCACACCCTCCAGCAGCTTTGCCAGCACACCTTTAGCACGTAGGGACGTCGGTTTGCTGCGCCTCTAGCGAGTAGCCTCTCCAGTGGCTTCCAGCACCGCGCGTACGCATCCACCAGTGCTCCTCCTCGCCTCCAATCGTGCGTTTAGCTGCTTCACAGTAATAGCAACCAACCCATAGCTGTCGCCCCTTTCTATTCCATTCGGCCACCTCAGGCCACCCTGCACTTCGCTGCAACCACCATCGCGAAGCCCTTGCCTCACTCATCTCCTACACCAAGTCTCACCTCTAGCCATGGCCTGCCGTGCACGCATGCCAAACTCGAAGCAAATGCTCTATTTCTTATCGTATTAATATTTACATTCACATGCCATTGCCACTCTTTAATTTTGAAATTATTAATTAAATATTATGGCTAATTTCTGCAAGTGACCTTCGTCTTTCTCATAAATGCCATTTCAGCATGATCTCTTGATGTTTTCTTAATCTGAAGGTGGATTTGGCTCGATTTCTCGACGAAATTAATTGTGAACATCTATTTTTAACCTGTGCAAGTTTAAATATGTCATTGCCTTCCTATGGACACGACCCGCTCTCCTGTGAGTGGTTTAATTTTAATTCTATTTATTTTGATTAGTCGATTTTCCACCACCTAGAAATACAGCGATAAATCTTCTTAATCATCATTTTCGAAAGAAAAAAAGACTCGTCACTGACGATTATGAACCAATCTATGACTGCAGCATCCATGACCGATTCTTCGACTCTAACTCTAAGGTCTCCGATCCTGAGATCATTGATTCAAAATCAAGTTCCACTGAGATGGAGTCATTCCTTTTTTATCTTCAGGAATCAGAAACAATAAGTGTCGAGAGTGTCTGCAATCCAGAGATTGAATCTTTTCTTGACTCAGATTTCCATGACCTTATAAGCATTCTCCAGGCATTTACTTTTGATTTTGATGGGTATTATGACGACTCTCTAGAAGAACCTACTTTTGAATCCTTTATAGAGGAGCTCTCAACACACAATTTTCTTTGAAGCCACCTCTTCTGATCCACATTCAGAGCCTTACAAAACCTGTTCCCAACCTTGACCCACCGCCAAAGTCAATTTCTACTATGATTCTCCTCTCTATGATCTGGTCGCACATGATTCTTCTCCATCTTTTCATCGAGTTTCAGACATCAATCAGAAAGCAAATCACGTCTACCCTTCTCTGATCACTCTCATAGGGATCTCACATCCTCCACAGGTCCATTTACATTTGAGGATCCCTACTCTAACTAGGCTGATTGGAATCAACCAAACCTACGATTCACATTGCCACATCTGTTTGAGTCACAGAATACCTGGTGGGCTCCGCATCTACTGATTCACATCCACCAACCCACCAGACTGATTGGGTTTGGGCTGCATCATCAACCTGTAGTCTGAACAAGCACCTGGTTAGACCAACCAGGCTATTGATCAAGGTGCATGTTCTACAAAAATTAGCTAATTTAACCACTCCTTCTCTATGACCATCTTCTGCTCGGCTGAAGGCATTGAATTTAGTGCTTAACGGGAGGCAACCCGTCAATCCAAAAACTTGAGACCCTTCTGATCATCTGTTTGAGCTTCACATCTACTGCACCTTGAGTTCAGAGTAGAATAGTTGATCCCACCTTTGGTACTCATACTAGAGCTTGAAATCATTCGCAACAGTCATCTTGACCCATTCACCCACCCATTGACCCTATTCTAACCCATGAACCCAATTGACTTCATACCCTCCGGTTTATAATGAAGACAATGCAAAACTTAGGCATGTGGGGGTGTTAAAGTGCGGACATATGGAAATTAAAAGTTTCTAAGGTGTTCTCATAAAGAATGAATAGTCAAAAAACCAAAAAAATAAAAAATTGAAAAAGGACAAAAAAAATTGGAGAAAGGGGAGGAAATTTTGAGAGATCACATCGTTCTTGAGGAGGAAAAGAGGAGGTGATTTAAATGTCAAAAAGTAACAACAAATTTAAAACAAAAGTGTTAGTCTTAGTAAATGATTTTGGAATCTACTTAAGTTCTAGACCAAATAAAAAGGAAAAAAATTAAGTCCTGGAATAATAGAGAGACATGGAGATTAGTATGAGTGCTGATCTTAGGCCTCTTGGGCTTGTTTTAGGGCTTAGACATTCACATATCCGTTAAAATCCGAATAGCCCTCAGGAGGTCGAGGAAAATGCGAGGCTTATGTATTAGGCCTAAGGCTTAGGATTATTTGGCTTTGTTAACTAACCTCTGGTTTTGTGGGACTCGGTAACCTAAGCACCCTAATCCATACACAAGTCTGGTTCAGTGTGCTTAATCAATCAAAATCATGCAAAAGCATATATTCTATTTTGAAAAAGCTACCTAGATTAGGAGTGGCTTATAAACACAAGTCAATTTGGATGAGTTCCCGATGTGGAGAGGTAGGAAATTCCCCTCAAAGATGCACAATAACATATTGTCTCCTCATGCTTGTCTCCTAGGATATCTAAATATCCAACTGGGGGTATGTAAGCACATTGTGCTGGTTTAGGTGCCATGGGAGGAATTATCCTGAAATGTCGATTGTTAGGTCTTGAATTTATCCATATAATGCCATTGGGGCACTATCTCGAAGTGTCGAAAGCCAAGGTTCTATGGGTTGCCATGGGCGGTGCTATCTCGAAGCATCAAAAGCCAGGGACCCTGGAGGATTGATGGTGGGAACTGGGAATTCGATACAGACTGTGTTTTTTGAGCCAATACAAAGCTAGAAATAAAAAAAAGAAAAAGAGAGAAGGCTCTCAAAAAATGCAAAGAAATTCTTTTATCCCTCTCTCTTACAAAAATGCACTGCAAATTGAACCTAGACTAAGTATGTTACAAGCACGGGTGCTTTAACTGCTAGGTCCATCGAATCTTTGGATAGTTTTTGTGGGCCTTAGAAACCTTCGTGACAAACTGAGGCTAAAGTTGGTCAGGTTTGGATATTGATTGATACTTGAGTACCTCTAGGCCTATTATTAGCATTCTGACCTAATCTCTAAAAGAATGGAATAAATCAGGACTCTGAACTTCAAAGCATGGTCTAGAACTGAAGTTATTTTCATAAGATTTTGCTAAGGGACTAGCAAAAGTTAGGCATGGGGGTATGATGATAACGTCATCATCATCCATATCTTGCTTTAATTAGTCATAATCCAGTGATAAATGCTCCTACATAACCGCCAAAGAGCCATAACTCACTGCGTATTCATTCTGAGAGAAATGCATTAAAATAGGGTTAAATCTACAATTTTAATAGTATAACCTAAATACAGAACAATCATGAGGTTTTCCATGGGTTAATCAAAGGTCAAATGGTCATAAAAGTCTAATAAGTCGGTTCATGCAGACAGAAACAGGTTTTCACACATTGCAAAAATTAATGGACATCTGAAATCCTAAAAATAGACCCACTTAATTAACTAAGGTTCTAGTCAGGATAAAATTCACCTAAACCTTCTAAAATTCATAGAAAAATATTCTATATGGTTTGGTACCTTTGATTTCACCATTGGAACCCATTTTGACCTAAAATAGAGTTTCAATTGGACAGTTACCTTA
Organism: Thalassia testudinum; assembly: GCA_037157565.1. Classification (NCBI taxonomy): domain Eukaryota; kingdom Viridiplantae; phylum Streptophyta; class Magnoliopsida; order Alismatales; family Hydrocharitaceae; genus Thalassia; species Thalassia testudinum. The sequence goes on along the minus strand of JAZHRO010000056.1, from coordinate 82,982,041 downwards.
ATTTGGGTTTCTACGTAAATTACCAAGTCAAACTTGGTCAAAACCAAAATCCAACTTCACCACCTGCTTTCTTGGGTCCAAATTAGGTTTGTACAAATATTTGGTCCAATCAGAGATTATCTTGACCAAGTTTGCATTTTGCTCCAGTTTGATTCTTCCTCTCAAATGGCCCCACAGCTTTCAAAATATATTATAGAGACCCCCTATTTTTATCATCACCTTCACATATACGTCCCTGCAGCCATTAGGAGTAGCTGCAGTTCACTATTGAGATTTGAGTAAGGATTTCTTACTCAATTCTCAATAAATCAATCCCAAATTTGAACTAGAGATTCCTTGAGGAATTCTCTTCCAATTTAGACCAGCCATGAATCGTAACTCCTTTCCAAAATCTCATGCAAATCATTTGAAGTCAAGGTTTTCCCTTTTGTGCGTGAGTCCCAAGCTTTCAAGTTTTGTTTCCAAGCTTTGAAGGACCTCCTAATGCCTGTAAAGGGTTCCCTGATGCATCGCTAATCTCCCTAGTAAGGTTTGGGGCAAAACCCTCTTCAAATCACTACCTCCGACCCCTCTTCAACCTAGCTCCAGCGAGCTTCCTCGACCCCCTTCTTCCAGCCATTAGACGGACAAATCAAGTGGCCCATCATCTTCCTCATCTTCGTCCACCTCTCGTTTGCCAAAGCAAAGGCTCCCATATCTCTTTCCTCCTCGCCATCCCCCATCGAGGACTTCCCTTTCTCCCGCGTCGGCCAATCAAAGCTGACGCCTCTCCGTCCCTTTTGTCCAATTAGAGTAGGTTAATTAGGTTCCCTAAGATCCTTACGTTAATTCTCTCCCTTGCAAACTCTGAATCAACCCTCGACTTCACCGCCAACCACCTTCTTCTCCACCTTCGGCCATACCTCCGACGAGGTCCATCTCACACCACACACCTCTAAACAGCTCGCCACCTACTCCACAATCTCCACCACACCACCACGAACAAAAGTCCTAACCTATTCCACCCTATTGGCCACCCAAACTCTCCTCCGAACAAACCCACTTCCGTACTCCATCTCCACCTCCATCCTACCACCTCATGACCTCTCTCGGCATGCCTCTACCACCAACGCCCTCGGTGCTTGAGCTAGTTTATCTTGGTCGCAAGGCCATGTTCTTGTTTTCAGGAGTTTGTTGGTCTCCACCATCGCCGCCGTCATCTTTGCCCTGTTCTTCGAGCTCCAGGCCATGCAATCCCCAGGTTCCACCTCCAGGTAGCACAGAGTTGTTCCAGGTTTCATCTTCGGTCACCAATTGGATGTCATCATGTCAATTTCACCTGCAATTGGAGAAGTTTGTTTGCTGCAGGCGCATGCAAAGAAGTGGATTTAGTGCCACATCATGAATAGCCAAGCACTTGGTAGTGCATAAATGTTCTTTTGTGAATAGGCCTTGTTGCCTCAAGACACTAGGGCTGAGGTCCCTACTGCACCTGCACACTCGACCCGCCTAAGCCTATTCACTCGGCTATGACACCATGCACACAGCCTTGGACAAGATACTGTAGATTCGATTACCAGATTAAGGTCTGATTATTTGCAAGGAAGAGGAAAGTAGGAAAGGGAGAGTTGGGGAGGGGAGGGTTTTGCTCCTGCAGGCATTGTGCGACACTTAGTTGCTAAAGAATTTAGAAGGCCCTTGTGCGTGAAGAGGAAAGGCTGAAGGAAAAAAGAAGAGGAGAAGGCTCTGAGAAGAGAAGAAGAAGAGGCCGTGCTTGAAGAAGAAGAAGAGAAGAAGAAGAAGGAAAAGACTCATGAATAGAAGAAGGAGGGCTTTTGAGAAGCCTGTGCACTTTAAGTCGTCTAACTTGAGAACCCGACATCAGATTTGGGCTTAATGCTAGTACAGTTGGAACATTTAAGTACCTAAATTGCACGATTGAAAATACTATAGTATTATTTGAGTAATTGATATACATGCGTCTAAACTAATAATTGATGATCAAAATCACCTTCATTTTATCTTAGATGTCCTTTTGTTCTCTTAAACTCTTAATATACTCATGTTATGCATTGAATATCAATTTTGAGTAGAGATTATTCGATGAATATCATTATTGGCTTGATTTCCTATGCTCATTTATATTTTAATTAAGATTAGCATGTGAATTCCAATTTGCTCCTTGTGTTCGACCTCGAACTACATTTTAGATATTTTAGTTATAAATTATATTTGTTGATCGATTGAGGATTTGAACTACGACAACGATAATATAAACCCTCCGATAAGATCACATCAACAGTGGCAAATGTCCTCTTTTTCTTGTTGGCCTGCTTTTGAAGATTCTCCTAATAATTCGATCATTTGGACTTGCATTTTCTGTATTTCCAATTTCAAGGTGAAGTCATTACTATTTTCTTGAGAGAAGTCAGCCTCAAGGGTATAACACCTAGGAGTTTCTGTCCAACCATTAACATCATTCAGGGAGGGTGGGTTGGGACAACGATAATATAAACCCTCCGATAAGATCACATCAACAGTGGCAAATGTCCTCTTTTTCTTGTTGGCCTGCTTTTGAAGATTCTCCTAATAATTCGATCATTTGGACTTGCATTTTCTGTATTTCCAATTTCAAGGTGAAGTCATTACTATTTTCTTGAGAGAAGTCAGCCTCAAGGGTATAACACCTAGGAGTTTCTGTCCAACCATTAACATCATTCAGGGAGGGTGGGTTGGGTATTTCTATGGTATATGGGATATCAGAGAAGGTATTTCCTGCTCCTAGATTCAGCTCACCATGATGGGGCTTAATCAAACCAATACTCCTATAGTAGGAGTAAAAAGGATCCCATTGATTGTCATTATGTCCATGAAAGGGTGGACCATCACGGAATATGGGATCGAAGATTGCAAAGTGGCGGTAAGGGTGTGTGCAAGAGGTGAAAGAGAGGTGGTCAAAGTGGTCCATTCTTACCACACCAAAGTCAAATTTTTCCCAAACAAACACAATTCAAATGACTTTTTTAGGTCTTTATAGATTTAGGCACTTGACTTTAGTTCAAATTGTAGGTGACAAAACAAGTTGCCTAATCAATTATGGTTCTATTTGTCTACATCCAAAATGCCTAAAAAGACATAGCTGGAGCTTAGGTGTTCTTCCCTAAAGATCAAATGGTAAAGCAACTCCAAAGATGGAAGATCGAGGGATGAAAGTAGGCCTAAGCCTTCCTTTGAAGTGATGCCACCCAATGGGATTTATGCAATGCTTCTTAACTACCCTCAAAAATCTATGACAGGGTATCCCCCTCTTTGGATTTACAAAACCTTCGATCTAGAGTTCTGAACACTTTAGAATCCAACGATAGGAGGGCTCTCGTTCTAGTGGTTCGAAGACTTATGAAGTGTTTAAATGAGTGCCTTGGTGCAAAAGTCAAACTAGTGTGCATACATTGTAAAACTTTTTGGGTTGAATTTTTGAACTATACTTCAAGTTTCTACTTCAACTCGGGTTTTAAGGTTTCCTCCTTTGATTAAAGTCGATTTTCAAGAAAAATATGTGACCATTTGTTAGATCTTTTTAGTTCAATTAGGTGGTCTTGCAATTAAATCTAGATGCAAATGCGTGATCAAGATATGGATGCAAAGTAAGAGGATATGTACCTTGCTTCCAGCAATCAACAATGCATGAATGCATGCAAAGCAAAAAATAAAGTCTAGATGCTGCTCATACAATCCTAAATGGTCGTCCTTGATGAAACTACATTCACATGTGCTATTTAGTTAATATTAGTGTAGTTTCATAGCTTAATACAAATAATTAGCATAATAATAGGACTAATAGCTTAATTAACACTTTTGCATACAACAAATTTAAATAATGTTAAATTATGCATATTTGCATATTATTACAAGATTATTTTATGTATGTAGATATTGCAAGCTCATCAAAGTCCTATTATTAAACATGAGTGGAGAGGAGTAATAAATGCCAATTTATCATCATTCTTAAGCTTTAAAACAAACCTAGCTTTTAGGAATTTTACTTTGCAAACGGGTTTTTGGGTAGCATTAGGCATAAATTAAGTTAGGCATGCATTACACATTTTATTGTCTTTTTGATATGTTTTTTTTGAAATAGAAAGGAGAGCTATCGTCTTATGAAAGCAGTCTAGAGTAGTATATTATATGCAACATAAGGGAAATTACAAAAAGGATCCCCAAGAGTGTATGAGGGACCAACACTCTCTTACAATACTCTCACAACATACCGGCTTCTCCTGAAAAAGTCTCTCATTCCTTGCCTTCCATACACACCAAATAGTAGCAGCCACATGGACATGTGGCTTCCCTCTCACCTCAAACCCGTGCTAGATAGAATCCCACTCTGGTAATGGCTCCTAACAAATTTTTCTCCAGATGGCATTAGTGACAAGGCAAGAAGAAAGGAGGTGATTTACATTGTCAGTACTCATCTCACACAAAAAAAAACATGGTGATCAGTACCCAACCTTCTGTGGTGTAGATCACTTTCAATTAAACCATCTCTCTTGCATAGCCAGAGAAAAATTTGTACCTTGAGAGGAATTTCTAACAACCAGATCTTCTTGTCAATGGAATCATATCTCCAACCATCTTCAATGCTCAAGATTCTATTATAGCCAGATTGGACACTATAAATCCCCTCCCAAAGGTATTTGTCCTCCATTCCAGGCCAAGGTCTGAAGCTCTCAAGGTTTGATATAAGCCTTCCCTTTTCTTCCCACAGCTGGGTAGCTCTTCTACTAGACTCCTCACCATCCAGATTCTAGCTGTTGCTGCTGCAGGACCAGACCTTGCTGACAGTGGCCTCCTTGTCAGCTACTGCAGCAAAAGCTCTTGGGTAGAGCACCTTCAAGACACCCAGCTCAGACCAGCCCTCCTTCCAGAAACTGAAGAACCTGCCATCTCCAAGTGATGGTTGCAGCAAATGGAAGTGATCAGTCAATGCCTTAGTCACAGATTTCCAGAAGGGAGAAGGGCAGCTGGACTGAAGTCTGGACAACATGCTGTTGGATGCTCCATATCTATCTTTAATCAAAACATACCATGGCTTCAAGTCGCCTTGCAGCAGTTTAACAACCCATTTAAGTAGCAGGGCATCATTAAAATGCTTCAGGGATTTAATCCCAAGGCCACCCTTCTCTTTAGGATAGCAGATCTGATCCCATTTGAGAGGCTGCAAGAATCTGCCCTCATGTCTAGCTCCCTTCCAAAAGAACCTCTTCCTCATCACATCCAACCTTTTCCAAATGGACTTTGGTGCTTTGAATTTGGAAAAGTAAAAGACAGGGATGGATGTGACTACCGAGTTGAGCAAGACAAGTCTTCCACCTTTGGAGAGGAACCTGCTATGCCAGGTGTTTGCTCGGTTTTGTGGGGTTTTAAAAGAGAACACGTTGTAATATAGCCGACAAAACGTTCAAACAAATATAAAGAATTTTATTACTCGAAAAACTAGACTCTCCGAGGTCGAACACAGGGAGCAATCTCAGTACTTTCAAAACCAAAGAATACAACTTTTAAATGAACATAATTGATTCAAAAAGAGAGAGTTATAAAAAGTATTGCTAAAAGAGAACAAAATTGGACGTCTGATTTCTTTATTAGACGTCTTAAAAGTAGTCTTCTCTCTTTTGCCTTCTTCTTCTTTGTTGGCTCTTCTTCTTCTGATCCACAGGTCTTTGAACTTCTTTCTCTTCTCTTCCCTTTCCTGCGAAGACTTCTTCTTCCTGCCTTTGCTTCCCTTCTGTCTTCTTCTTTCTTTTCGTCTTTTCTGCAGTCCTTCCTTCTCTCAGATCTCTGCCTTGCTCAGCTTCCTTTCTTCAGAGTTCCTTCTTCTTTTGCTCCTGCTCTTCTATTTCTTCAGAGTTCTTCTTTTTGCTTTCCTTCGCATCTTCCTTCTCTTCTTTTCCCTTGCTGCAGCGGCTAAGTGTTTGCTTCTTCCTCTCTTCCTTCTTCCCTGCGCACACCACAGCCAATGCAAAACCTACCCCTTTCCCTCTACCCAAACGTCTCTCTCTTTCTCTGCAATTCGCTCAAGGACGCTCTCCCAGAGCCACACGGGTAATCGGGTCGGATTTCACACCCGGGACCAGGCGCACCGGCAGGTGGGTGATGTGCGAGGAGTGCTTAGGATAGGGTTGGGTCGGACCCCACCAGGCGCACCGCAAACGAGGCAGGCGTGGGTCGGGTGAGGGACCTCACCCCTGTGCGTTCGGAGGCGATAAGAAGATAACACAAAAACACTTTAAACCATACCTGCGCATTGCGTTTCGCCGATGTGGGACTATCTGGCCCGCCCCAATTTCGCGCGCGCCCACAGAGCGTCCTTCTTGCAATTGCCAAGGCTGGGAGCTTCGCAGCGCTCCTTGCTGGCCCTGATCGCTTCGCAACACTCGCGCGAGTCTGCTGTGCCTGGAGCCTGGAGCTGCTGCGCCTGGAGCTGCTTCACCGTCAATAGCGGCAGGAGCTGAAACCTGTCAAACACGAGCACGGCCTATTGGCCTAATCAAACCAGCTGGGCACCTTCGCCGTGGCACGGCGAAGATGGTGCACGGTGCTGCAGGCCGCAGGACGGCCTAGGCGGGCGTGCCTAGGTCAACCTCTGGCCGGAAGTGTGGGGTTGTTCGGGGGACTGTGGTGGAGGTGTAGAAGGATGATGGATGGGCAGAAGTTGCTCCTGGTGGTGAGGCGGAGCTTACGAGAGGGTTGGCGAGCTGTGTGGAGGGGCGGAGTGGTGGGAGCGGCTCGTCGGAGGTCGGTCGGAGGCGAGGAAGGTGGAGGTGGTCAGGCACTGTCGGGGGATGATTAACTAAAATAACAGGGGGAAAAGAGAGAGGGGAAGATGGAGAAGGTATCTAGAGTGGTTTGGAAGGAAGGGAGGCAGCGGAGTGGATGGCGCGTAACTACCGTCGTCGAGGAAGAAGCACCCTGAGGGAGGAAGCGGCGACGAGGACGAGGTCAGGGGCACGCGCGCCTGGTACTGCGCGACGCGGGAGGAAGAGGCGGAGTTGACTCTGTTGCTGGTATGGCAGCAGAGCGACGAGAAGGAGGGGAGGAGGTCGCCGGAGCTTGCGGGTCTCTTAGCCGGAGATGGGAGAGAGGAAAACTTGGGGGAATCTCCGTCAAAACAAGGCTGACGATCTGTGGTCGGGTCTGAGGAACCTTTTATAGGTGTTGGCCGAACCTTCTAGCGCGTGGAGATCGCGCAATCACCTCCGCCGGCTCGCCAGAGATGGAAAGAGGGTGGATACCCAAATCTCTCGTGCGTTCGCACGAGAGATTGGGTTCACACCAGAGATTGTGATTGGCTTTAGAAGGAAGGGAATTCCTTAGAGAATCTCCCTTCCATTTCTGGGAGGGAATCTCTGAGGGATTAGAGAGGAATCCCTCTCTAAACCTCGCTGGAGATTGGTTCTGCCGTAACAATGGCGGCAGGACCTGATTGCAAAGGTAGTGAGGAACTTAGGGGGCTTTCTGCAATGATTTTCATAAGATAGGGACCAAGTTGTGATTTGGGTGTACTAAATTGCAAAGTAGTTCAAATGACCTATCCTTAGGTCCAAATTTTGGTATAAGCCTAATTTTGACCTAAGGAATCCAATGGTGAAGTTGGATTTTAGGTTTGACTTCGTTTGACTAGACATTTTACGTAAAAACCCAAATTAGGTCAATTAATGTGCTAGGATCCTAATCTAGGTCAAACTAGGTTCCAAAGGACAAATTAAGTGTTATAAACCCTATAGGATATTTTTCCATGATTTTTAGAGGATTTAATTAATTTTTATCCTGACCGGAACCTTGTTAATTTAAGCGGGCCTGTTTTAGGGCTACCAAATGTCATTTAATTCTTAGATTGCACATAAACCCATTTCTGATTGACTCAACCCACTTTTTATCTTATTTAGACCATTTGACCTATGTTTTGCCTCTGAGAAATCCCGTTTATGTATTGCAATGGTAAAATTGTAGTTTTACCCTTTAATTCATCTTTTCTTCTCAGAGCACTTATTCCTTTATTTAGGCCCTCTTCTAGGTTATGTAGGAGCTTTTATCTTCTTTATTGGGTCAAAATGAGCTAGTTATGGCTCATGATGAGGCTCTCATCATACCCCATGCCTAGCTTTTGCTAGTCCCTTAGCAAAATTTCAAGGTTTTAACTTCCGTTCTAGACCCAGAGTGTCTGTCAACAATCATGATAAGTGCTTCTCCTTTTCTTTTGTGATTAGGTAGGAAAGCCGGCAATAGGCCTAGAGGTACTCAAGTACCAACCAAAATCCGGACCTGACCCACTTTAACCTCAATCCTCTGCAAAGGTTTCTATGGCCCACAGAAACTAACCTAGGGTTTGTTGGACTCCATGGTTAATGCACCCGTGCTTGAGACATTTTTAGCCTAAGTTCAGTTTGCAGTGCATTTTTGTAAGAGAGAGATAGAAGATTTATTTGTTTGGAGAGCTTTTCTCTCCCTTTTATTTTTATTTTTAGCTTCGGATTAGCTTCTCAACATGGTCTGTATCGGATTCCTCGTCCCCATCATCAATCCTCAAGGGTCCCTGCATTTCGAGATAATCCCACCCATGGCAACCCCTAGAACCCTGGCTTTCGAGATTTTGAGATAATGCCGCCCATGGTATCTGAACCAGCAGAGTGCTTACATGCCCCCAGTAGGATATTTAAATATCCTAAGAGATAAGCACCGAGGAGACGATATGTTGTTAGCATCTTCGAGGGGAATTTCCCGCCTCTCCGCACTGGGAACTCGTCCAAATCAACTTGTGTTGATTGGCAGCTTCTAATCTAGGTGACTTTTCCAAAACATTAAACGCTTTTCGTGTGATTTGGATGTTTATGTGCACTGAACCAGACTGTGTGTGAATGTGGGGTGCTTAGGTTACCGAATCCCGCAAACCGGAAGTCAGTTAACGAGGCCGAATACTTCCTAAGCCTTAGACCTAATACTCAAGCTTCGCATTTTCCTCAACCTCTTGAGGATTATCCAGATTTTAACGAATACGTAAATTTTTAAGCTAAAGATTCTAGCCCAAGAGGCCTAAGACCAGCGTTCCTGCTAATCTCTTGTTGTATCTTCGTAGCACTTCTCTTTCCTTTTTCTTGACTCGATTTAGAACTTCAGTTCACCCCTTAATCTTTTACTAATGACTATTTCTTTTCATTTTCATTTTGTGCTCCTTTTTGTCATTTTACTCTTTTCCTTCTCTCATTTGTATGACCCTGAATTGTTCCTCCCCTCTATCAAGTCTTTCTCTTTGTTTTTTTTTTTAAATGAAACCCTTTCTTGATATGAATTTTCCTGATATTTTGCACTTTCATGCCCCCCCATGCCTACGATTTGCAATGTCCCCATTGTAAATTAGGTGGGTTCGACTTCAGCTTAGTTCATGCATTAGGACAGGTGTGTGGTGAGTGAATGGGTCGAAGTGACTTATTGCGAACGATTTCTAATCTCGGGTAGGGATACCTGAGGTGAAGTCGGCTGTTCTAATGGATGAACCCTAAAGTGCAATATGAATTCCGCATAGAGATGTCAAAAAAGGTTTCGGGTTTTCAAAGAATGACGGGTTGCCTCCCGTTAAGCGCTGAGTTTTACGCCATCGGCTGGGCGCAATGAGCTCAAGAGGAATGGAGGGTAAAGGATGACTCAGCCAAATCTATATTGGTCATGTCACTGAACGGCTTGAGTCTCTGACCGTTCCCGACAAAGGGTTCAGAATCGTGGCTGAGTGGGCTGATTTCAATGGCTCCATTTCTGAAGATTTGTCGGACTAGGTAGGGTCCGACCCACTTGGATCTTAGCTTTCCTGGGAATAATTTTAGTCGGGCATCAAAGAGTAAAACTTTTTGACCAGGATGAAAGACCTTTCTAGAAATGTGTTTGTCGTGAAAAGCTTTAACCCGTTCTTTGTAAATTCGCGAGTTCTCATACGCGTCGTGGCGTAATTCATCGATCTTGCTCATTTGAAGTCTTCTGTGGGTTCCAGCCTTAGAAAGATCCAGATTACAGGTCCGTACTGCCCAATAGGCTTTATGCTCCAACTCGACGGGGAGATGACATGCCTTCCTGTACACTAGTCTGAAGGGAGACATTCCTAATTGGGTCTTGTGGGCGGTCCTATAGGCCCACAATGCTTCCGGAAGCCAAGAAGACCAATCTTTTCTATCAGGTCGAATAGTAACCTGAAGGATCTTCTTGATCTCTCGGTTAGATAACTCAGCTAGACCATTTGTTTGGGGGTGGTAAGGAGTAGAGATTCAGTGTGACACCCCGTATTTGGTCATCAGTGACCTGAACTGAGCGTTTGTAAAATGGGTCCCTCCGTCGGAAATTATAGCACGTGGAATCCCGAACCTTGAGAAAATGTTTTGATGAAGGAATTTTATAACGACTTTATGATTGTTGGTTCAGGTCGGAATGGCTTCTATCCACTTGGAAACATAGTCAACTGCGAGTAAGATGTATTCGAAGCCATCCGAGATTGGGAAGGGTCCCATGAAATCAATCCCCCAAATATCAAAGATTTCGCATACCAAGATAGGCTGTAGGGGCATCATGTCTCGATGGCTCATGTTGCCCAGAGTCTGGCAACGGGAACATGCCTTACAGTGATTGTATGCATCCTTGAAAATTGTGGGCCAGTAAAAGCCTCACTGGAGGACTTTCGATGTGGTTTTATGTCCTGAAAAATGTCCACCGCATGCCTGGTCATGGCAGAATGAGAGTATGTCTTTGATTTCCACTTCCGCGACGCACCGTTGAATTATCTGATTAGCACCAATGCGGAATAGATACGGGTCTTCCCATAGGTAATACTTGGCATCGGAACGCAATTTGTCCTTTCTGGCCTTCGGCCAATCGGGCGGAATCTGATTTGATGCCAGGTAATTAACTATATCAGCGAACCATGGAAGACTTGTACTGATAGTTAGGAGGTGCTCATCAGGAAAATGTTCTGTAATAGGTCCGGAAGGGTCGATTATTTTAGAAGGAAGGCGGGACAAGTGATCAGCTACCACATTCTGCTTTCCCGCCTTGTCGCGAATCTCGAGGTCAAATTCTTGCAATAGCAAGATCCATCGGATTAATCGAGGTTTCGCGTCCTTCTTTGCAAGGAGATGCCTCATAGCTGTGTAATCCGAGTATATGATAACACGGGAGCCCAGAAGGTATGATCTGAATTTTTCCAGGGCAAATACTACGGCCAGCAGCTCTTTCTCAGTAACTGTATAGTTACGCTGAACCTCATCCAGTGTTTTGCTGGCGTAGTAAATGACCACAGGTTTCCCGTCAATTTTCTGCCCCAGAACCGCTCCTACAGCGAAGTCAGATGCATCGCACATGATCTCAAAGGGTTGAGACCAATCAGGGGACTGTAGGATCGGGGCTTGGGTGACTTGGTCACGTAGGATCTCAAATGCTTGAGTGCATTCCTTGGAAATTTTGAAAGGCACATCCTTGGAGAGAAGATAGGTTAGGGGGCGTGCGATTTTCGAGAAATCAGGGATAAATCGACGGTAAAAATCGACGTGCCCTAAAAAAGATCGGATGTCCTTAGTCGAGCTAGGCATAGGGAGCTTGGAAATCAGGTTAACGTTAGCTCGATCCACTTGGATGCCTTTCTCCAAGATTAAATGTCCCAGGACAATTCCCTCAGGCACCATGAAATGGCTCTTTTCCCAAGAAAGAACTAAATTCACCTCAATGCACCGCCTGAGTATTTGGGCCAAGTGTTGGAGGCAATCATCAAATGATTCTCGAAAAACTGAAAAGTCATCCATGAAGACTTCCAGATAATCACCTACCATATCTGAGAATATGGCAAGCATGCACCACTGAAAAGTTGCAGGTGCATTGCAGAGACCGAAAGGCATCCTTCGAAATGCGTACGTCCCGAAGGGGCAGGTGAATGTGGTCTTTTCTTGGTCCTCTGGATGGATTGCCACCTGATTGTAACCAGAGTACCCATCAAGAAAGCAGAAGAACCTATTTCCCACTAGTTTTTCGAGGATCTGATCAATAAACGGTAGTGGGAAATGATCCTTCTTCGTGGAGGAATTGAGTCTTCTGTAATCAATGCAGACTCTCCACGAGTTAGCTATTCAGGTTAGAATGACTTCTCCAGTTTCAGTCGTAATGATGGTAAGTCCTGCCTTTTTAGGCACCACTTGTATTGGACTCACCCAACGATTGTCGGTGATCGGGTAGATGATCCTTGCATCTAACCACTTTATGATCTCCTTTTTCACGACCTCTTGTAGATTAGGGTTTAGGCGTCTTTGCATTTCTCTTGAAGGTCGTGCGCCTTCTTCTGTGTAGATTCGATGTGTGCAGTATGAAGGGCTTATACCAGTCAAATCATCGAGAGTCCATCCAATGGCTCTTCGATGTTGCTGGAGAACAGAAATCAAATGGAGTTCCTGGTCAGGTGTGAGTCGAGAATTGAAAATCACAGGAAACGTCTGATTTGAATCCAAAAAGACGTACTTCAGATGTTCGAGAAGGGGCTTAAGTTCCATGACAGGATTTTCAGCAGCAGCGGGCGATTCGGGGTTTGTATCAGGAGCAATGGTAGGAATCATAGGTGTGTCTAGATTATGTTCGCACTCCTCTGTTAGCGGGTTTTGATTCTCTAGTGGTTGATCAGGGATAATCAGGTTGTCTTCTATATGCAATTCATCAACCACAGCTCTGACATCACATATTTCCTCTATAACCCCACAATTAATCCCTTGTTGGGCCTTAAAAATGTCAATCTTCTGGTTTTGGTTCCCAAATTTTAATTCTATCTGGCCCTCTTCGCAGTTTATGTTGGCCCTAGCCGTGGCCAAGAAGGGTCTCCCTAATATGATTGGTGTGTCCCTTGGGTTCTTAGGTGCATCCATGTCTAGTACTATGAAGTCTACCGGGAAATAGAAATCTCGTACCCTAACAATGACATCCTCGAGTATTCCTCTAAGTGACTTGATGGATCGATCGGCTAACTGCAATGTCACCTCAGTGGGTTTAAGTTCAGATTCTTCAAGGTGGTCAAGGAGGGATGTAGGTATTAAATTTATAGAGGCACCTAGGTCTAGTAAGTCTCTATCAAATTGGGTTTCACTAATTTTACTGGAAATCAAGGGAGTTCCTGGGTCTTTAGCCTTGGGTGGGAGTTTGCTCAAGATGACAGAGCTGGCTTGCTCTGACAGTACGATTGGATTCCCATCCTTGGTTCGCGGCTTACGTTTAGGGGTACATATGTCTTTCAAGAATCTTGCGTAAGCCGGTATGTGGTGAATTGCATCCATCAATGGCATGTTTATCTGGACCTGTTCAAAGAGCTTAATCAGATCCTCCTCGGGAGCCACGGGTTTAGTTATCCTTTTTTCTTTGGTCAAGGCCTCAGGAAATGGGATCCTAGTTGGTTCCTCTAGGATAGGTCCAGGTTCTTGATCTGGGACAGTGGTATCTTGGATAACTATCCTAGGGTCTTGGCTATTATCAGGTTTGGAGTGGTTCGGATAATGTGGGTCTTGGGTTGTTCTACCACTACGTGTTCTTACAGAGTTCAATCTGACTTGATTTGGGTTAGGTAGGAGGGGTGGCTGCTGCTGAAATCCTGCATACGATGTTGAAGCTTCCATCCCGTCTGGCGATGGAGCAGTAGGGGCCTGATAAATCACATGTGTTTGGCCTGAATTTGGATTCATAACGTGCTTCTGGGTTAACACGTTATTTGGGTTGGGCAGAGGTTGCGAAGGAAGGGTGCCAGGTTGGCGGGAATTTGCCATCTGGGCCAGTTGGTTGCGAACCTCTGTGATCTCGTCCTTGGGCTGTTTTTGCATTGCCGCATTCGTCTTTTGAATGTCAGCCAGTGCTTGCAGGATAAGAGTCATTTGATCCTGGTTTTGCCCGGATTGGTAGGTGGGATTGGGCCGAGGCTGAGGCGGCTGATATGGATGAGAGGCTTGTGGATGGGGTTGATATGGTGGTCTTTGAGAATTTCCCACCCACTGAAAGTTAGGATGATTTCGCCATCCAGGGTTGTAGGTATTAGAGAATGGGTCATTCTGGATGGCGTTGAGGTCCTCGCAGTTCTGATGAACCTCAGGAAAGTCAGAATACGAGGGTTCAGAGTTCCCCCATCTCGAGTATAATGGATCGGAGGTCACTCCGGTCCGAGAGGTAGACGGGGGTGGATATGGGTCCATCCCCTTGGCAGATTGGTGATAGATGTTTTGCACAGTTTCCCTTGCCAGAGGAGGTCGTGCAAAAGAGTTTTGCGCAGAGGTGGCTTGCTGCAAATGCCGAGTTAGCTCGTCCACCTTCTTTTCTATGATAGAAACCTTGTCCAACCGACTGGCCATCAGTTCCAAGTCGACAAAATTGGATAGGCCCTGTATCTCATGTGTCAATCTTAGATTCGTCGATGCACGGGCATTCGTCTTGTCGAATAAGCCCATGGAGTCATTATTTATGGAGTTCTCGCACATGTTTTCGAGAATCTCCCACACCGTGTCCTCGTGTTGACCCATGATGTTTCCTCCGCACGTTGCATTGACGAATAACCGAATGTCTTCACGGAGTCCCTGGTAAAAAGACTGGACTTGTTCCCACTTAGGAACTCCGTGATGGGGAAACTTTCGCATGAGATCTAAGAATTGATCCCATGCTTCGTGAAGAGGTTCTCCCAGTTGTTGAGTGAAATGAGTGATCTAGTGGCGCAAGGCATTCGTCCGGCCAACGAGGAAGAATTTTTTCAAAAATTCGGACTGCAATTCCTCCCATGTGTTGATCGGACGGGTCTGAGTTTGGTACCAGTGTGCGGCCTTGTCCATGAGGGAGAATGAAAACATTTTCATGAGTAGGATATCCCGGTTTTGTACATCTGACTCGAAGGTCTGGGCCAGATGCTTGAGTTGTTTAATGTGTTGGAATGGATCCTCAGAGTTAAGCCCATGGAACTTTGGTATGGCATGAATCATATTGGGCTTCAGTTCAGAATCAGGTCCTCCAATTGGGATTCGTACTCGAGGTTCGATCGCCACTGCAGCGGGATTATAGTGATCTCGCATCAAAGGTCGCTGCGGTGGGTTTACAAAGTTCTGAAAGAGATCATTAAGGCGTTGAAGTTGGTGTTCAAGGTTGTTCTCCTCTTCAATGGATTGTGCCATGATGGAAGAAGAAGGAGAACCAGGGTCTGAATCAGATGGAAGATTTATATAGTGGGGTTGCTGCACAAATAAGGGCGTCGAGGCTTGGCCTCGACGAGAATGAATTTCTAAAGGAGGTCGTAAGGGTGGCCTTAAGGACCTCCTACCGAACATGCACCGAAGGATGTGATGAGATTTAGAAGGTGCTGGACCCAATCAAGACACCTAAAAATGGTTGGGTGACTATAGAGGTTCGGGGCGGATGGATCCCTTAGTCAGAAAGGTCGTCCACTTGAGAAATACCTGGGCAGCCAGAGAGGGAGAGTCCCGCAAAGACCCCTACACGATAGAGTGTCCCCACGAGTTACAGGGTTTCCCCCACCCGACCTATCTTGTCACTGCGGTTCCAGGTAGACCAAAATGGGGACCTTGACCTCTTAAGTCTACCTTTTTTACTTTAAGATCAAGGTGCTTAATGTTCCACTTGAACTTTTAGGTATTTTCAGTGAAAAAGTGACCTAATTTTAAGGTTGGTTGACCCAAGGGATCAACTTCACCTTTTGTTCCTTTGAGAGTTTTTAGGTCCTTTTCTTTTATGGTTCAAATGGATTAAAAGCCTGATTTGCTTAGGGTTCCTTTTGTATAGATCTTTTCAAACAAGGTTTAGGCACACCTCTTTTTGGACAATTTGTTTCCTTGTTTAAGAGAAGATGTGTCTCTAAAAACCCTAGCTTTGTAATCCTTAAATTGGCTCTAGTGGGTCCAATTTAGTTACCTCATAAATTAGCACCTAGGGCTCAATCAAGAAAGTTTTAGCCCTAGTTGCCTTAGTTGGACGAGCAGACAAAAAATGTGTTGAAATGAAAATCAAGCAACTTGATGAGTTACTAAATATGAAACGGGTAGCCCTAAGTTGATTTTTCTTTTTTTTTCTTTTTAGATTTTGAGAGGGTTAAGAGAGACGGCTTATGGAACTTACCTGTTCCTTGGAGTGTCTGTTGTGCAGCAGCTCTTCTTTCCTTTTTGCTTTGCTTTCCCTGCTTTGAATACAACAAAAGAGAGGAGTTAGGTCAAATATTGAATAGAAAAAGTTGTAATCAAAAGCTTTAAAAGTGCTCGTTGCTCCCCGGCAACGGCGCCAAAATGTTTGCTCGGTTTTGTGGGGTTTTAAAAGAGAACATGTTGTAATATAGCCGACAAAACGTTCAAACAAATATAAAGAATTTTATTACTCAAAAAACTAGAGTCTCCGAGGTCGAACACAGGGAGCAATCTCAGTACTTTCAAAACCAAAGAATACAACTTTAAATGAACATAATTGATTCAAAAAGAGAGAGTTATAAAAAGTATTGCTAAAAGAGAACAAAATTGGACGTCTAATTTCTTTATCAGATGTCTTAAAAGCAGTCTTCTCTCTTTTGCCTTCTTCTTCTTTGTTGGCTCTTCTTCTTCTGATCCACAGGTCTTTGAACTTCTTTCTCTTCTCTTCCCTTTCCTGCGAAGACTTCTTCTTCTTGCCTTTGCTTCCCTTCTGTCTTCTTCTTTCTTTTTGTCTTTTCTGCAGTCCTTCCTTCTCTCAGATCTCTGCCTTGCTCAGCTTCCTTTCTTCAGAGTTCCTTCTTCTTTTGCTCCTGCTCTTCTATTTCTTCAGAGTTCTTCTTTCTGCAGTCCTTCCTTCTCCTAGATCTCTGCCTTGCTCAGCTTCCTTTCTTCAGAGTTCCTTCTTCTTTTGCTCCTGCTCTTCTATTTCTTCAGAGTTCTTCTTTTTGCTTTCCTTCGCCTCTTCATTCTCTTCTTTTCCCTTGCTGCAGTGGCTAAGTGTTCGCTTCTTCCTCTCTTCCTTCTTCCCTGCACACACCACAACCAATGCAAAACCTACCCCTTTCCCTCTACCCAAACGTCTCTCTCTTTCTCTGCAATTCGATCAAGGATGCTCTCCCAGAGCCACACAGGTAATCGGGTCAAATTTCTCACCCGGGACCAGGCGCACCGGCAGGTGGGTGATGCGCGAGGAGTGCTTAGGATAGGGTTGGGTCGAATCCCACCAGATCCGCGAGGTGAAACCGCGGACGAGGCAGGCGTGGGTCGGGTGAGGGACCTCACCCCTGTGCGTTCGGAGGCGATAAGCAGATAACACAAAAACACTTTAAACCATACCTGCGCGTTGCATTTCGCCGATGTGGGACTATCTGGCGTGCCCTGTTTGCACCTCAAAACACGCCTATAGGGACGCCTTCTTATGCTATTTTCTAGCATTAACTATGTATATTATAATCCTATAGTCGCATCTGTAAAAATACTTGCATTCATGCATTTAATTAAGAGGAGGGAAGATTGGAATAAAAGGGCTTCATAATTTACATTTTCCTCAAGTGCCTCTTTACAAAAATCCATCTCTTCTATTTTTTATCTCCACTTGATTTTTATTTTTTTCTCTTACGGCTGCAACTGCCACGCTGCCCATTCCTCCCATCTCCCGCGGCTGCAACTTCTCCGCAACCTCTCCCCGCCATGCGCCTTCCCGCAGCCGCACGCGCGCGTCCGCCCTCTCCCTGCCCAAGCCATTCCCTGCGGCTGCCATTCCTCCCATCTCCCGCTGCAGCAACCTCTTCTCCGCTGCCTCTCCCTGCCGTCCTTCCCGCTGCTGCAACTTCCCGCGCCTCTCCCTGCAGCAGCCACTCTCCAACGCCTCTCCCTGCTGCTGCCATGCCTCCCCGCCATGCTCTCCTCCTCTATAAAGCAGCAGCTCTTCCTCGCGACGAAAGGAGGGGGGGAACATTGCTGCAATACGCAGCTGCGGCTGGCTGCAGCAAGAAAGAATCACACCAGCAGGCCGCCACCTTCCTCTCCTCCCTCTCCCCTCCATACGCCGGACCTCCTTCGAGGAGAAACCCGACGGGCAGGAGCTCACTGTGGTGCACACTACCACAGTGAGACCATCACCGCCCAGCTCTTCAAAGAGCCGGTGGGCGTGGTGGCTCTCTGTTTTCATTTGTTTTCCGTTCCTGCCCTTCCCGCCATTGCTGCTTCTTCAAAGTCTGAAGCTTGAAGCAGCAGCAGCAGCTAAGCGGAAGCAGCAGCAGCAGCTAAGCGGCGGCAGCAGCAGCAGCAGCAGCAGCGGCAGCGGCCCCCGCAGCTTCCGCGAGCGTCTGCAGGCGCCCCAGCCCCTCTGCACGCGCCTGCAGGCCTTCCCCGCCTCCGTTCGTCTGCTCTGTCGCCCGCCTCTGCGCCAGCAACCGGTCGCTGCGCTCCTCAGCAGCGGCCGGCCAAGCGTCTTCCCGCTCCCTGCCAACCTCTGCAAGCGTCCGCGCGCGCCTGCAGACCTCCTCCGCGCCCGCCTGCAGACTCCCCGCCTCCCTCTCTGAGCGCGCTGTCGCGAGCCTCCGCGCTCGCAGCCGGCGACGCAGACTCCTCTCCTCCTCTGGGCGAAGACGCGCCCGTGCGCCCGCGACCATCAGACGACGGTCTTCACCTCCGGACGTCTTAACTCGCCTCCTGCAGTGCGGCTGCCTCCGTTCTCTCCTCTCCTGCCAGCTCTCTCCTGCTCTCTCTCTCTCCCATTCTCTCTCTCTCTCTCTCTCACTCTCTCTCACAACACTTTCTCACACACTACACCGACGCACACAGACATCTACACCAACACTTTCACACACACACACTCACACACTAATAGTAACTTATATACATATATATATATATATATATATATATATATATATATACATATACATATATCTATATATATATACTTATATATACATAGTATATCTATATAGTTATGTATACATACATATAATATAATATATATATGCATATACATATATAATATATATATATATATATATATATATATATATATACACATACTCATATACATATATATATATATACATATCTATATACTTATACATATACACATATATATATATACATATATATCTAGATACATATATACCTATACACATATATATATATACATATATATATAGATACATATATACCTATATACATATATATATATATATCTATTTAGTATTATATATATATACTTATATACATATATACATAGCTATATACATATATACATATATATATATATATATATATATATACACCTATATATATATATATATCTATATATATCTATACATATATAATTATACATTTATATACATATATATGTACATATATTTTCACGTTATTTATTATACGCTGTATCGCGGGGATATCTGCACCAGTTGCTGATATTCCCTGATACACGCGTACAAAAAAAAAGCGTGGTCCCATACATCATCCATCCTCCATCCACACTCCACGCGGCACCTAGTCGTGTTGGTTGCGTCTCTCTAGACGTCGGCTGACTCGACATAGTGCTACACTCCATCGTCACCTCCACCCCCACCCCTTTATATATATACTACATATAAATATATATCTATAGCTACTATATTTACTTTCTATCTGATAGCTTCCTTAGTAAAAAGATTAAAAAAAAAAAAGGTATAAAAGTGAAAAGATAATCTTTGATTTGCAGGTACCCCATCTTGCAAGTAGCAAGACGTGTTTTGAAACTCTGTTTTGGCTAAAAGCCAAGGACACAATTTTGAGGGTGTGCCTCAAGAACAAGGATTACCAGAAAAAAAAACCTAAATAAGAAAAATACCAAAAACAGAATAAACGAACGGAAGAGACGCGTTTTAAGGAAAACGTAGAAACTCGACTTGAACCCCACTTCCCTGAGTTCGACCCTGGGCTTAAAAGTGACAAGATAAAATCAATTAGGCCAGGTTAAAAATTTTGTAAAGAGATGGTTAGGTCTGAATTAGGTTAACCACTATACACATTTCAACGATAAAAATATCATATTAACAACCTATCCAGGTCGACCATCATAGCTTTTCTGGCGCCGTTGCCGGGGATGTGCGCTTTCGAGTAAGTTTCTATCCAATTCCTTTAAATTTGTCTCTTCTCTCTTCACGGGTATTATTGTTTTTGGTGTGCAGGTGAACCTGGTGGAAGGAGAAGAAGGCTAACGAAGTCGAGGACGTGAGCAGATCCAAGGCGGGAACGAGAGCGTGAAGACGCCGACATCGCATTGGAGCTTCGCACACGTTGCCGAACAAGTAGGTTTTCTTTTCTCATCAAATTAGTGTTAACTTGCCACCACAAAAATAAAAAAAAAAATTTAAAAACTAAAAATTAGAAAAACTTCTTGGGATTTCTTGAGGGCAAGTGGATTAAAATTCACTTGATTGATTGGTTGTCTTCACTCCCACTGCCCCGGGATTTCCCGCCTTACTTCGCATAGCGAAAATTCTAGAATCTTGATTCTTAGATTTTTCGCCATGGGAAGTATTCTTTGAGGCAAAGAAAAAGATTGCTTGTATCCCTCTTTTGCCTCAATTATCTTTAATTCAGGATCACTTTTTTGGTGGGGAGATTTGGAATTGAGTTGATTCCAACCCCACCACGACTTTTCAAACTTGCCTGTGATTCGATCCTGAATACTTCAACCCCAAAAATTTTATTTTCTTTATCTGTTGGTTGAAGCCTTGTGTGTGGATATCTTTCTAGTGATTGGGAGCACTTGAATTGAAGTGCTTTGGCTCCCTTTCACATTGGTATAAAATTGATTCGCGCATCCACACATAGAAATCTCCATTTAGGGTAGCCCATTGCATTTTAGCATGCATTAACTAATTGATAATTGAAGAAGGGTTTCTTGGGTTTTAGAAGGAAAACCTGTATTTTTGCAAAAAACCCGGAGATTGGTTGAATTGGTAATTCAGCAAAACCCTAAAATTCATACTACTTAAGGCTGAACTCTAAAAAACCATTCGCCAATAAAAACTTCAATTCGGGGAGATTTCCCCGTTGCATGCTTGTTCTTACACACTCTTAAAATCAATCACTTGGGCATTACCCGTAAACAACGCCCTTCACATTCCAAAAGCACTTGACCCTAAGCCTCTAATTAAAACTGGTAGTAACTTGACCCTTACTAAGGATTGGAGGTCTAACTACCTGTGTGTAGCGACTACGTGCTGGTGAGAGTTCCCGCGTGCTATCGGGTGTCTAAGACTGGGGCAAACGGCCTTTCAATCTGGCCCGGTGGTTCCGCGGTGCTCGCATTCGGTTCCGTAGTTCGTGATAGTAGGTAACTTAGATCTTTAGGTCTAAGGGCACACTGTAGAGGTTAGGAACTTGACTGTATTGATTTGTAATCAAGTGTACCTTTGCGGCGTCATTTCTCTCATCCCTTTTCCCTTCTCATCTCCCCAATTCTTCCTGCGGTAGTGCATGTTTGGGAGGAGGTCACAAAACCCTGAACTATTTGAATTGACTGATAAATCTAGAAAACAAGTCGAATCGTCCTCCTCCTCCACAAACATGGCTGCACGCCCACCCCCAAATCCCGAGGGAGGAAACCGCCCTCAGAATCCACCAGGTGGTGGAGCCTTAGAACCCATAACCCGCCTCCAAGCCCAAATGGAAATGTATAATGAGCAAATCGAAGCCATTCGGGAAACATTGGAGGAAATGCAGAACCCTCCCGAACGGGAGGAGCCTAGGTCTCTTAGCTCTTATCAGAATCCCGCTGCTACAGAGACCATAGGACAAATTCGGGTTCCCATGGGCGGGGACGACTTTGAATTAAAACCAAACATAATTGGCCTAATCAATTTTCACTTTCATGGTCTTGCAAGTGAAGACCCATTTCTCCACTTGGAAGACCTAACCCGACTTGCTGAAACCGTTAAACCAAGAAATGTCGGGTTATCTATAGTCCTCATGAAGATGTTCCCGTTTTCATTACGGGATAAAGCGTCGCAATGGTTACGCACCCTTGGGAGAACCATCCACTCTTGGGAAGAGATGCGAACAGCATTTCTCAAGAAGTTCTTCCCAATCGGGCGAACCAATGCGCTTCGCCGTGCTATCACTTCATTTATGCAACAAAACGGCGAACAATTTCATGAGGCATGGGAGAGGTATAACGACCTCCTCAGGAAGTGTCCGCATCACGGTCTGCCTAAGTGGCATATAGCCCAGATTTTCTACTATGGGCTAAATGAGACTTTGAAGCAGATTGCAGACGCTTCCTGCGGAGGGAACTTTATGAATAAAGACGAGAATGGAGCATTCGAGCTGTTTGAAAATATGAGTGAAAACTCGATGAACAATGCTTCCATTGTCGCCTTTAATCGTACCAGCCAGCCCCGAAATGTCCACGAAGTTGACACGGGACCCTCCCATTCATCCACTGATCTAAGCCTTATTGCACAAAAACTGGATGAAGTCTCCGTCGTGCACAAGAAGCTGGACGAGCTTCTGGCCAACCCCGCCCGATCTATGGCAAACACCACCTCTTCACCACTTCGTCACAATCCAAGTTCTTCTAATACCAGGCTTATCCCGAGAAACCCCGTTAGACCTTCCTTACCAAGTGTCGCGCCAAGCGACTCGGTAAGTCATGTGGAACTGGCTTCTGCGAGCCAGTATTTCGACACGGAGGACCAAGCCTCCGTGTGCTCTGACGCATATCTACATGCGGACGCGTCTTCTGGCATAGAAGATGCTTGCGCCCTGGGGAACAACCCGTTCTCTGCCACTTATAACCCAGGGTGGCGTAATCACCCGAACTTTGCATGGTCCAACAACCCGCAGCGCCAAAACCCCGCGGGTGGACCAATGCGACCGTCCGCACCCGTCATCCCAAGGGTCCAGTTTAATCCTATGGCAAATCCGCCATCAGGCCCTTGCGTACCACAAACTGAACACGCATTAAGCCCTCTTGACAAATTGATGCGAATGATGACGGAAATGTCAAAGCGCCATGAAGAGAACATGACCTCTCTTCAGCACCAATTGGCGCAGCAGAATGCCGAGATCAGTCAACTACGCATGGCGACTCGATCTCAGGGCACTCTTCCCGCCCAACCTGTTCCAAACCCGCGAAATTTCGTGCCCCGTGGTTCTCAACCACAGGTATGACCTTCTCAGGGACAGGTTAATCAAGTTCTGCAAGCTCCGAACATTCCACCGGGATTTCAGGCTAATCCTGCTGCAGCACCACACTCTTATATCCCCATTGCAAACCCTCCTCCACCGTATGATCCCACTGGACCCGCATCGTCCAATGCTATCACTACGAGGAGCGGTAAGCAGACCGTCGATCCGCCTCGACCTGATCCTGGCCCATCTTCTTCTTCGCCCTCTCATTCGGAATGCATACCGCATTCGCGAGAGGATGATGCACCAAAACTTGTGCCAGAATCAGTCCCATTCCCTGAGGCTCTACTAAGGGAGCCAAAAGGCAAAAAGAAAAATACGCAGGCCTTTGACAACCTACGTAATTTGTTCAGGGATGTAGAAATCAAGGTACCCCTGCTCGAGGCAATCGACCACATACCTACTGTCGCTCGATTTTTCAAAGACTACACAACACCCAGGCGACAGTCAAAGAAGACTAAGAATCCGGTGGTTCTCTCGCCTCATGCGAGTTGTGCTATACTATCAAACTTACCACCGAAGCAGAAAGATCCGGGCACACCACTGATTTCCTGTAGCATCCAAGGCTGCAGTTTTAACCGTGCCTTGCTTGATCTAGGATCTTCCATCAATCTCATACCGACCATCATGCTCAAAAAATTTTCCTTGGGAAATCTGAAACCCACCCCTGTCACGTTACAGTTGGCAGATCGTTCTGTCAAAATCCCGAAGGGTGTGGTGGAAGACGTGGTGGTTAGGGTCAACAGTCTCTGTTTTCCTGTTGACTTTCTTGTTTTAGATATGGAAGTTCCTAGTTCACTTTCTGATTGTCCGATCATCCTCGGTCGACCTTTCTTGGCCACAGCCCGCGCCCACATCGACTGCGAGTCGGGCTGTATTGAGATTGCCGTTGGATCTGAGAAGCTCAAGCTTAACATATTCAAGGCAGCCAAGAACTTTGATTGCGATTGCATTGAGGATGACACGTCTGACGAGGACATGGCCGTCAGCGCGTGTATCGGACTAATTGGGACCTATTCGGACTGTTGCGGATTACCTATAAACACTGATAACTGCCTGACCAACGCATACTGTGACGTTCCCCAATCCCTCCCTTGTCCAGTACCTTCTCCTGGCCAGACTTCTGACGAGGTTTTCTCCGCTTCCCATACCTCGTGGTCTGAGTCATATCCGGGCTACTCACTGTCAGTCCACACTCATGAAGACCGAATTGCCCTTTCTTCCCCGCCAAATCAGGCGGATTTACAAATCCACACTGGGACCTTGAGCCCATATACTTCTCACTGGGGCTATTCATTTTTGGATCCATCTATCCAAGAAGCCCCTCTTCTTGGCCAATCTGAAGGCCAGTTTCTT
Organism: Thalassia testudinum; assembly: GCA_037157565.1. Classification (NCBI taxonomy): domain Eukaryota; kingdom Viridiplantae; phylum Streptophyta; class Magnoliopsida; order Alismatales; family Hydrocharitaceae; genus Thalassia; species Thalassia testudinum. Next base: position 82,957,505 of record JAZHRO010000056.1, on the reverse strand, counting down.
CCTCCTAACTTGTTCCCCTACCCGTCTGGGACACTCTCGTCCCAAGAAATGCCAGATCCTTCCCCATCCACTCCCGAGCTAAAAGTGCTGCCTAATACACTCAAGTATGTTTTCCTGGGACCAAATGAAACGCTCCCTGTAATCATCAGTTCAAAATTAACCATGGAGCAGGAGTTCAAACTAACTAAGGTCCTCCTAGAACACAAGGCAGCTATTGGATGGTCTTTATCAGACTTATCTGGTATTAGTCCCTCCTACTGCACTCATCGTATATATACGGAGGAGGAGGCTCGACCTTCTCGCGAGATGCAGCGACGTCTCAACCCTAACATGCGGGAGGTCGTTAAGAATGAAATCATTAAGTGGCTGGATGCGGGTATAATCTACCCGATCAGCGATAGCCCCTGGGTGAGTCCGATTCACGTTGTGCCCAAAAAGGCAGGACTCACCATCCGTGTCAATGACAGGGGCGAATCCATCCCTACACGCACTCCTACATCTTGGAGAGTGTGTGTGGATTATAGGAAACTCAATGCTGCAACCAAGAAAGATCACTTCCCGCTACCATTTATTGACCAAATCCTGGAGCGGTTAGCGGGAAATAAATTTTTCTGCTTCCTGGATGGATTCTCAGGATATAACCAGGTGGCAATAGACCCCCGAGACCAAGAGAAAACCACTTTTACCTGCCCTTTCGGCACCTTCACCTTTAGAAGGATGCCGTTCGGACTTTGTAACGCGCCAGCAACTTTCCAGAGATGCATGCTGGCGATATTTCATGACATGGTGGGTGACTTTCTTGAGGTCTTCATGGATGACTTTTCAGTCTTTGGACCATCTTTCGACGAATGTCTTGCCAACCTGACTCGCATCCTTAGGAGATGTATTGATGTAAACCTCGTGCTTTCCTGGGAAAAAAGTCATTTTATGGTGCACGAAGGAATTGTTCTTGGACATATCATCTCCGATAGGGGTATCGAGGTTGACAGAGCTAAGCTCGATATCATTGCTGATTTACCTGTGCCTGGTTCTGTCAAACAAATCCGCTCCTTCTTGGGACACGTCGGTTTCTATAGGAGATTCATCAAAGACTTCTCCAAAATTTCTCGACCCTTAACTCATCTCCTATCAACCGACGTGCCCTTCGACATGGGCCCTGACTGTATACAAGCATTCACGCAACTGCGTAATGCTGTCACCAAGGCCCCTGTTCTCCAGCCGCCTGATTGGTCCCTCAACTTTGAACTTATGTGTGACGCTTCAGACCTTGCAGTCAGAGCCATCCTGGGACAAAGACGCGATAGACACCCCTTCGTGGTATACTACGCCAGTAAGACGTTGGACGAGGCCCAGCGTAATTATACTACCACTGAAAAGGAACTACTGGCAGTCGTCTTTGGGCTGGAAAAATTCCGTTCTTACCTTCTGGGCTCTCACATTATTGTTTTCACTGATCACGCGGCCATTCGCCATCTCATGCACAAGAAGGATGCCAAGCCTAGACTGATTCGTTGGATCCTTCTGCTCCAGGAATTTGACATTGAGATTCGTGATAAGGTCGGAGCCCAGAATGTTGTGGCTGATCACCTTTCCAGACTGGACCCTGACCATATTGGACTTACTCTGCCAATTAATGAAGTTTTTCCTGATGAGCACCTATTGGCAATAAATGCGGCAAGTGGACCGTGGTATGCCGACATTGCCAATTACCTTGCTTCTGGATCTCTTCCACGTGGCTGGCCTAAAAACCAGCGTGAGCGTCTCATGGCAGAAGCAAAGTATTATTTCTGGGATAATCCACTTCTTTTTCGGATAGGTGCTGATCAAATCATCCGTCGCTGTATTCCTGACAGTGAGTTCCCCAGTGTGCTATCCTTCTGCCACGATCAGGCCTGTGGAGGCCATTTCTCTGGGAGGAAAACTGCAGCCAAGGTGTTGCAGTGCGGTTTCTTTTGGCCCTCCCTTCACCAGGATGCGCACGCTTATGCCAAACATTGCACTAGGTGCCAGTCTTTAGGGTCAATGGCACGTCGTGACATGATGCCCTTGCAACACATCCTAGCTGCGGAAATCTTCGACATCTGGGGAATTGACTTCATGGGTCCCTTCCCTCCATCCAACGGCTTCGAATTCATCCTCGTGGCCGTCGACTATGTTTCAAAATGGATCGAGGCTATTCCCGCGCGCCGTGCTGACCATGTTATCTCCACCCGATTCGTCAAAGACCATATCTTTGCGCGTTTTGGGATCCCTCGGGCCATTATCTCGGATGGAGGAAGCCACTTTACCCATGCTTCTTTTCGGGCACTTCTGAGGAGATACGGAGTCCACCATCGTATCGCATCCCCGTATCATCCTCAGACGAACGGCCAGGCGGAAGTGTCGAACCGGCAAATCAAGCAGATTCTCCAGAAAACGGTTCGGCCTGACCGTAAGGATTGGTCCGACAAGCTGACTGACGCACTTTGGGCGTATCGGACCGCCTTCAAGGCTCCCCTTGGTATGTCTCCATATAGAATCGTTTACGGGAAGCCTTGTCATTTGCCTGTGGAGTTGGAGCACCGCGCTTATTGGGCGGTTCGCCAATGTAACCTCGACCCAGACTTGTGTGAACGAGAAAGGAAACTCCAACTCCAAGAGCTGGAAGAGCTCCGTCGTGAAGCCTATGATTCTGCTCTAACCTTTAAACAGCGCACTAAGGCTTTTCATGACAGCCATGTTCGGCGGAAGGAATTTGAGCCATCTCAGCAAGTTTGGCTCTATAATGCCCGACTCAAATTCTTTCCTGGGAAATTAAAGTCCAAATGGACTGGTCCTTTTCTGGTCTCAAGACCATTCCCCAATGGGGCCGTCGAAATCGAAGATCCCAAATCTGGGCGTAAATTTACGGTCAACGGGCAGCGTTTGAAACCCTATCTGACTCATGAACCTGCCCCCGTTGGAGAAACCGTTGCCCTGCTGGAGGGTAACTAATTCTTTGCCTCATTCTGAGTCCAGCTGGGGACATTAAATTCAGCGCTTGTTGGGAGGCACCCTAACAGCACTCACCATCCACCATCACTTTTCACACCTCTATCGCAATCACTTCACTTTTCTCTTCACCACCCACCATCCACCCACCCTTCCACCCTGATCTATACCCTGAACCTCAGCTCTTGTTACCCGATCTTCCTCTGCCTTTCCCTGCATGCATATGAGGACATAGCATTGTTTGGCATGGGGGGGTGGATAGGCATCCATAGGATCCGGGTATTTTATGGTATCAGACAATTACCACCTATTTATAAATATGCAAGAAAAAAAAAAAAAAAAAAAAATATATATATATATATATATATATATAGTAATAAATGGTGTTTAGTAATGATCTAAAAGCTGAAACAAAAATACAATAAGTGTTTATGGATATTCAACCTCTGTTTTGAAAAATTTCCAGGCCACAGAAGCTTGATTCGCTCAGGCTCGGCTTAATTCACTTAAAGCATTGACGAAATAGATCAAAATCTCTCCTAACTAAGAACGTTTCTTGTACCTGAGACACAGTACAGGATTCGTTGGTTTGCTTTTTCTTGAGAGCTTAAGTAAACTTGGTTCACACTACACATATCAGGAAAGATCAGGTGAACATAAGATCCAACCCTAGTGTTCATTAGGAAAGGTGGAGTCCTTACCTGTGCGTGCAGGTAGACTTTTTATCCCAAGTTTTAGTCTTGTGTTTAGGAGTGGCTCTTTCCACCAAAAAGAAACTCTCCCACAAAAAAAAAAAAAAAAAAAAAAAAAAAGATGTTGCAAAAGAATCAGTATATCTCATAAATGTCGGTATAATTTGTTTTTCAAAAATGGGAGTTGAGTTTTCCGTAATCATCTTAAGGGTCAATCCGAAAACACGAGCTGAAATTGGGACCAACCTGTACTTAAAAATTCGTGAAACCCTGGGAGTGAGTCTTAAGGTTCATCTGGTCAGTCTTGATCCTTCACTATGCACAAACCATAACCTCTTGAGCTCTCGAGTATGGAAAAACCTCCTGGGTCCTGGAAATCGTACTTAAGGTTTAAATATCAAGAGTCCTGGTTAGTTGAGAGATAATCTTTGTCATGTAAGACTTAAAGTACTGGTAGTCTTCTTTACAATTGGTTCTCACAATATCCGATAATAAACACACCGATATCATCTCAGAAGAAAATCTTCAGCTTAAGAACATTTCTAAATACGGTTTTGCTAGGGACTAGCAAAAGATAGGCATGGGGGTATATGTTTGCACCTCAAAACACGCCTATAGGGACGCCTTCTTATGCTATTTTCTAGCATTAACTATGTATATTATAATCCTATAGTCGCATCTGTAAAAATACTTGCATTCATGCATTTAATTAAGAGGAGGGAAGATTGGAATAAAAGGGCTTCATAATTTACATTTTCCTCAAGTGCCTCTTTACAAAAATCCATCTCTTCTATTTTTTATCTCCACTTGATTTTTATTTTTTTCTCTTACGGCTGCAACTGCCACGCTGCCCATTCCTCCCATCTCCCGCGGCTGCAACTTCTCCGCAACCTCTCCCCGCCATGCGCCTTCCCGCAGCCGCACGCGCGCGTCCGCCCTCTCCCTGCCCAAGCCATTCCCTGCGGCTGCCATTCCTCCCATCTCCCGCTGCAGCAACCTCTTCTCCGCTGCCTCTCCCTGCCGTCCTTCCCGCTGCTGCAACTTCCCGCGCCTCTCCCTGCAGCAGCCACTCTCCAACGCCTCTCCCTGCTGCTGCCATGCCTCCCCGCCATGCTCTCCTCCTCTATAAAGCAGCAGCTCTTCCTCGCGACGAAAGGAGGGGGGGAACATTGCTGCAATACGCAGCTGCGGCTGGCTGCAGCAAGAAAGAATCACACCAGCAGGCCGCCACCTTCCTCTCCTCCCTCTCCCCTCCATACGCCGGACCTCCTTCGAGGAGAAACCCGACGGGCAGGAGCTCACTGTGGTGCACACTACCACAGTGAGACCATCACCGCCCAGCTCTTCAAAGAGCCGGTGGGCGTGGTGGCTCTCTGTTTTCATTTGTTTTCCGTTCCTGCCCTTCCCGCCATTGCTGCTTCTTCAAAGTCTGAAGCTTGAAGCAGCAGCAGCAGCTAAGCGGAAGCAGCAGCAGCAGCTAAGCGGCGGCAGCAGCAGCAGCAGCGGCAGCGGCCCCCGCAGCTTCCGCGAGCGTCTGCAGGCGCCCCAGCCCCTCTGCACGCGCCTGCAGGCCTTCCCCGCCTCCGTTCGTCTGCTCTGTCGCCCGCCTCTGCGCCAGCAACCGGTCGCTGCGCTCCTCAGCAGCGGCCGGCCAAGCGTCTTCTCGCTCCCTGCCAACCTCTGCAAGCGTCCGCGCGCGCCTGCAGACCTCCTCCGCGCCCGCCTGCAGACTCCCCGCCTCCCTCTCTGAGCGCGCTGTCGCGAGCCTCCGCGCTCGCAGCCGGCGACGCAGACTCCTCTCCTCCTCTGGGCGAAGACGCGCCCGTGCGCCCGCGACCATCAGACGACGGTCTTCACCTCCGGACGTCTTAACTCGCCTCCTGCAGTGCGGCTGCCTCCGTTCTCTCCTCTCCTGCCAGCTCTCTCCTGCTCTCTCTCTCTCCCATTCTCTCTCTCTCTCTCTCTCACTCTCTCTCACAACACTTTCTCACACACTACACCGACGCACACAGACATCTACACCAACACTTTCACACACACACACTCACACACTAATAGTAACTTATATACATATATATATATATATATATATATATATATATATATATACATATACATATATCTATATATATATACTTATATATACATAGTATATCTATATAGTTATGTATACATACATATAATATAATATATATATGCATATACATATATAATATATATATATATATATATATATATATATATATATACACATACTCATATACATATATATATATATACATATCTATATACTTATACATATACACATATATATATATACATATATATCTAGATACATATATACCTATACACATATATATATATACATATATATATAGATACATATATACCTATATACATATATATATATATATATCTATTTAGTATTATATATATATACTTATATACATATATACATAGCTATATACATATATACATATATATATATATATATATATATACACCTATATATATATATATATCTATATATATCTATACATATATAATTATACATTTATATACATATATATGTACATATATTTTCACGTTATTTATTATACGCTGTATCGCGGGGATATCTGCACCAGTTGCTGATATTCCCTGATACACGCGTACAAAAAAAAAGCGTGGTCCCATACATCATCCATCCTCCATCCACACTCCACGCGGCACCTAGTCGTGTTGGTTGCGTCTCTCTAGACGTCGGCTGACTCGACATAGTGCTACACTCCATCGTCACCTCCACCCCCACCCCTTTATATATATACTACATATAAATATATATCTATAGCTACTATATTTACTTTCTATCTGATAGCTTCCTTAGTAAAAAGATTAAAAAAAAAAAAGGTATAAAAGTGAAAAGATAATCTTTGATTTGCAGGTACCCCATCTTGCAAGTAGCAAGACGTGTTTTGAAACTCTGTTTTGGCTAAAAGCCAAGGACACAATTTTGAGGGTGTGCCTCAAGAACAAGGATTACCAGAAAAAAAAACCTAAATAAGAAAAATACCAAAAACAGAATAAACGAACGGAAGAGACGCGTTTTAAGGAAAACGTAGAAACTCGACTTGAACCCCACTTCCCTGAGTTCGACCCTGGGCTTAAAAGTGACAAGATAAAATCAATTAGGCCAGGTTAAAAATTTTGTAAAGAGATGGTTAGGTCTGAATTAGGTTAACCACTATACACATTTCAACGATAAAAATATCATATTAACAACCTATCCAGGTCGACCATCATGCCCCAATTTCGCGCGTGCCCGCAGAGCGTCCTTCGTGCAATTGCCAAGGCTGGGAGCTTCGCAGCGCTCCTTGCTGGCCCTGATCGCTTCGCAACACTCACGCGAGTCTACTGCGCCTGGAGCCTGGAGCTGCTGCGCCTGGAGCTGCTGCACCTGGAGCTGCTTCACCGTCAATGGCGGCAGGAGCTGAAACCTGTCAAACACGAGCACGGACTATTGGCCTAATCAAACCAGCTGGGCACCTTCGCCGTGGCAAGGCGAAGATGGTGCACGATGCTGCAGGCCGCAGGACAGCCTAGGCGTGCGTGCCTAGGTCAACCTGTGGCCGGAAATGTGGGGTTGTTCGAGGGACTATGGTGGAGGTGTAGAAGGATGATGGATGGACGAAAGTTGCTCCTGGTGGTGAGGCGGAGCTTACGAGAGGGTTGGCAAGCCGTGTGGAGGGGCGGAGTGGTGTGAGCGGCTCGCCGGAGGTCGGTCGGAGGCGAGGAAGGTGGAGGTGGTCAGGCACTGTCGGGGGGCGATTAACTAAAATAACAGGGGGAAAAGAGAGAGGGGAAGATGGAGAAGGTATCAGGAGTGGTTTGCAAGGAAGGGAGGCAGTGGAGTGGATGGCGCGTAACTGCCGTCGTCGGGGAAGAAGCACCCTGAGGGAGGAAGCGGCGACGAGGACGAGGTCAGGGGCACGCGCGCCTGGTACTGCGCGACGCGGGAGGAAGAGGCGGAGTTGACTCTGTTGCTGGTATGGCAGCAGAGCGACGAGAAGGAGGGGAGGAGGTCGCCGGAGCTTGCGGGTCTCTTAGCCGGAGATGGGAGAGAGGAAAACTTGGGGGAATCTCCGTCAAAACAAGGCTGACGATCTGTGGTCGGGTCTGAGGAACCTTTTATAGGTGTTGGCCGAACCTTCTAGCGCGTGGAGATCGCGCAATCACCTCCGCCGGCTCGCCAGAGATGGAAAGAGGGTGGATACCCAAATCTCTCGTGCGTTCGCACGAGAGATTGGGTTCACACCAGAGATTGTAATTGGCTTTAGAAGGAAGGGAATTCCTCAGAGAATCTCCCTTCCATTTCTGGGAGGGAATCTCTGAGGGATTAGAGAGGAATCCCTCTCTAAACCTCGTCGGAGATCAGTTCTGCCCTAACAATGGCGGCAGGACCTGATTGCAAAGGTAGCGAGGAACTTAGGGGGCTTTCTACAATGATTTTCATAAGATAGGGACCAAGTTGTGATTTGGGTGTACTAAATTGCAAAGTAGGTCAAGATGACCTCCCCTTAGGTCCAAATTTTGGTATAAAACTAATTTTGACCTAAGGAATCCAATGGTGAAGTTGGATTTTAGGTTTGACTTTGTTTGACTGGACATTTTGTGTAAAAACCCAAATTAGGCCAATTAATGTGCTAGGACCCTAATCTAGGTCAAACTGGGTTCCAAAGGACAAATTAAGTGTTATAAACCCTAGAGGATATTTTTCCATGATTTTTAGAGAGTTTACTTGATTTTTATCCTGATCAAAACCTTGTTAATTTAAGCGGGTCTGCTTTAGGGCTACCAAATGTCATTTAATTCCTATATTGCACATAAATCCATTTCTGATTGACTCAACCCACTTTTTATCTTATTTAGACCATTTGACCTATGTTTTGCCTCTGAGAAATCCCATTTATGTACTACAATGGTAAAATTGCAGTTTTACCCTTTAATTCATGTTTTCTTCTCAGAGCACTTATTCCTTTATTTAGGCCCTCTTCTAGGTTATGTAAGAGCTTTTATCTTCTTTATTGGGTCAAAATGAGCTAGTTATGGCTCATGATGAGGCTCTCATCACCAGCCATCTAATTTCATAGAAATCTTATCAAAAAGGTAGTTCCAATCACTTTTCTTCATCCTGGAACACCTCAAAGGCAGCCCTAGATATCTGATAGGAAGATTGATGCGGGGAGTCATCAAAATAGTTGCTAAAGCATCTTATTCCTCCTTAGGTAAACCAAAGCAGACCAAACCAGACTTATCTCTATTCAACCTCAATCCAGAAAGCTCACCAAAAATATTAACAATATGATGCAGAGTTAATGCTTCATTCATGGACCCTTCAACAAAAAAAATAGTATCATCTGCGTACTGAAGAATGGGAGCTAGATTATTCCTACAAGATAGTGAATATCCTCTGAGAAGACCAGCTTCAGCAAGCTTACAAGCAAACCAAGCCAAACTGTCAACTACTAAATTAAATATTAGGGGAGCCAGGGGACATCCTTGCTTGATGCCACATTAGGGCTAAATCCATGCACCACAGGGTTTTCCATTTATTAGAGGGGTGAAGGAGGCAGTGGTAATACATCTTTTAACCCAACAGATCCAAGTAGAAGGAAAGCCCCTTCTTTTAAGAACATCCCACAAATAAGGGCAACTGATGGAGTCATAAGCTTTACGAAAGTCAACCTTCCAAAGGAAGGCCTTGCATTTTCTCTTATGCCAGCCACAAATCATCTCTTGGGCTATGATAAATGATTCTTGTAGAGATCTACCAGGGAGGAATGCTGATTGAGCAGGATCGATCAGAGCTTGCAAGACGGGTCTCAATCTATTGGCCAGGACTTTTCCAATCACCAAGTACAAGGAGTTAGAGAGGGGAATAGGTCTAAACTCCTAAAAGGATTCAGCACCCGGGGTCTTTGGCTGATGAAATAGATAAGATCTATTTATCCTTTCAAAGCCAAAATTGCCACTTTCAAACTCTCTAATCACTTCCATAACCTCAGTGCCCACAATGTCCCACAGTTCTTTGTAGAAGAAAACTTGGATTCCATCAGGACCAGGCAACCCTTCACAGTTGAGATCCTTAATGGCCTTCAGGACTTCAGCTTCAGATATGGGTTCAATCAGGCTGGACACCTGAGACTCATTAATTTTGGGTAGATCACTAGCTGTCATCCTCCAACTACCCCTACCTGCAGCTCTTGAAGATTCCTTGAAATACCTGACAGCCTCAGCTCTGATATCAGATAAGGAGGTAATTCTCAGCCCCTCTATAACAATTGAAGAGATCAAATTAATTCTTCTCCTAGAACTAGCAGCCAGGTGAAAGAATTTAGTATTTGCATCCCCCTCACTTAGCCATAGCTGCCTAGAGTGCTCCATCCAATCCATCTCTAGTTTCAGGTCTTCTTCAATCACCACCCCCTGCCATCTCTTTCTATCTACAAGGTCCAGCTCAGACAGATGAGCCACAGCTTCCTTGGTATCCAGTTCTTGAATCTTCAGCAAGACCTCATGACGCTTCTAATGTCTGACGACAGAGATAATATCTCCATATTCCTTCAGCATACCTTTCAAAGCCACAATCTTGGAAGCCAATCTGAAGGTAGCCGTGCCTTCACCCAGCTATGACCTCCACTAGTTAGCAAACATGTCTCTGAAACCTAGTTCCCTTAGCCAAGACTTTCTAAATTTGAAGTAGGAACTAGCCACCACCTGTTCACCATTGTCCCACACCAAGGGTGTATGGTCAGAGAATAGGTGTTCAAGACCACAAACAAAGGACATCTAGAAGAGATTCATCAACTCAGCATTGCCAAAAAACCTGTCAATCTTGGACATGAGCCCATTACCATTCCTCCAAGTGAATTCAACCCCTGACGAAGGAAAATCTCACATTCCCAAGGACTAGACCATCAATTGGAATCCAGTGGTAGAGTTGTCCACCACCCCATTAGGTCTGTCACTCCCCAATAAAGTGCAATTGAAGTCCCCTCCAACAAGCCAAGCCCCCCCATCTACAAAATTTGCAGCCGGGTTCCAATCCTCCCACAACTCCTACCTCCTGCTGGATCATTTGGACCATACACACTTGTCACAAAGAAGACATTCTCCCCCTGGCCTCTTTAGGATCTGCAAGTCAGAAGGTGCCTAGCCACCGAAACCTCCTCAAAACACAGCAGCTGCTTCTTCCACCAGATGGCAATTCCCCTAGATCTGCCATTGGAATTGATCACCACAAGGTCATTTCCAAGATTTGCCCTCATCTCCTCCTATGCCCTATCAGATTCACAATCTATGTGTGTCTCTTGAAGGATGGCATAGTCGATTTCCATTCATGCAGATATCTAAGCAGAGACCCCCTCCTACTTCTATCACGTAGCCCACACACATTCCAGGTTAGGACCCTCATTTGGGAGTTAGGTCTGTCCCCTTCTTAGCTGCAGAAGCTCTGCCAACCTTCATCACAGCTGCAATGACAGATTCATCAACTCTTTGTGTAGGAGTGTGCCTTCTTAGCCTCAGCTTGTAGGAGGTTTCCCAATCCTAGCAGTAGAAGGAGTCTTTGACTTCAAGTGCACGACATCATCCACAGGACAACAATTCTGCAAGTCCAAGGAATTCACAGAGGAGTCCACCAGAACAGAATCAGCAGGCTCACCATAATGGGCTTTTAGGTCCTCAGCCATAGCTTCAGTAATCACATTTACTTCCACCCCTTCTTCAACCACCACTGCAGCTACCTCTTGGATCAAAGGTACTTCAGCCACATCCTCTAGAGCTTCAGTCCTCATCTCAACTTCCAAGCTCCCTACGCCATCTACCAATTCCCTACCTTTAGTGCATTCAGCCACCACCTCCTGACTAGTGATTAGCCCATAGTTGTGGGCTATTTAAGTATTTAAGTGCCTACACATTAGGTTAATTCTAACATTTATTTAGTATAAATTAGGATGTAAATAGATTAATTCATAGTTTTAATCTAATTACATAATCCATACATTGTATTCATATCTTAAGTGCATTTAGAATTAGCTTAAAATAGCATTCATCTAATTAGATAACCTATTAGGTATATTGTTTTTATTAACATAGAAGTTGAGGGTCTATACATAAATAACCCTAATATTGTAATAATATTTTCTTTATTCGTCTTCTTTCAGAACGGCTGGCTGCCGCTCCAACGCCCGCGTGATGCAGTGAAAGCCATTCAAGGGGGAGCGGATACGGTGGATCTGGTCGGCCGCTGATTTCAAATTTGTTCAGGCCACTACAAAAGGAGCACGGAGGCAGCCGAGCTCAGAAGGCCTCCGCCACCGACCCACCACTGTGCAGAGAGAACCTCTCTCTTCCACTCCACACTGCCGGCCTCTACCGTGGCGGCGAGTCTCCACCACCGTGGGCGTGTGGTGTGACAGGCCACACCGCCATCCGGAGCTCGCCTGCATTACCGTGAGCACCTTAGCGTGCAACTCCCTCGCCGTCGTCGCAGACCACCACCACCGAGCTACTGATCAGCCACCCTCTCAGTAACTTAAGACGTCTGGGAAATTTCCCAGACGTCTGAAGTTACCCGCTCACTTCACCGCACACGCCTGAAGTCGCCTGCAGACCCCTTCCCGCACCTGCAGAACCTTCAGCGCACCCACGTCCGTCAACCTTCAGCTCAAACGTGCCTCAACTCTCCAACAGCCACGCCTCCGCTCAACAGCCTACAGAACCTTCAGCGCACCCACGCCTGTGCCCTCCACCGCTCACCGGCTGCAGACCTACGCACGCCTGCAGATCAGCACAACCGAGCACGCCTCCTCCCGCGCCTGCCGCTTGCAAGCGCCATTCACTCGCGACTGCAGAGTCCTTCGCCCACGCGCCTGCACCCTCCAACAGCGCCTGCAGTCCACGCCGTTCACCACTGCGCCTGCAGAACCGCCAGCAACCGACCTCTGCAGACCCTCTGCCCACGCCAGCTTCCACCGCACACGCCAACCGCCTGCAGACCACCGCGCAAGCGCCCTCCTGCAGACCACCGCCCGCGCACAACCGCGCGCCCTCCGCAGACCCGCCGCGCGCCCACGCAAGCTGCCGGCTGCAGCACCTCCGCCGGAGCTCGTCCGGCCACCTCCGACCGCCGCGCGACTCGCCGCCACCACCGATTCGAAGCCCTTGATCCAAGGGACCTCCTCCGAGCTTCCTGCGCCCGGCCATCGGCTCCTCGTCGTGCAAGACAACGGGGAAAAATTCCCCTATTTTGCTACAGTAAAACGTTAATTAAAATTTACATTTTCTGCCATTGCCACATTTTAATCATATTCTATTCACTCTGCATTGCGGAAAATATCCTGTAGTTTCTCATAATTGCCATTTCAGCATTGTTTCTTGCTTAAACCTTAATCTAAAGGCAATCTTGGCTTGGTTCTTGTCCAAATTGACTCCGAACAAATATTTTTAAGTGGCGCGAATTTTAATACGTTGTTGCCTCCCTGTGGATACGACCCGCTCCTCTGCGAGTGGTTATTTCTTATTAAAAATTGATTAGTCGATTTTTCCACCACATTAAACTACAAACGACTTAAAAGCGAAAGATCGACCGGTCAACTAGCACAGTTTGGTTGCAAGGAAGGAACTTTGGTTTTCAGCACCTCAGCATAAGAGGGGAGGTCTTGGATCAGAGGTACATCAGCCACATCCTCCAGAGCTTCAGTCCTCATCTCCTGAACTCCCAAGCTCCCTACCCCATCTACCGATTCCCTACCATTAGTGCATTCTGCCACCACCTCCTGACTAGCACAGTTAGGTTGCAAGGAAGGAACTTTGGTTTTCAGCACCTCAGCATAAGAGGGGGTGATGTCTAGGCACGACCTCCCTATTTGCCACAATAAAATTCAAAAGGAGCATCCAAGAGCTGCCCCCACATCTGAGAATCAGTTTATCAGTAATGGTACCTGCCCTGAAGACCTTCACCCTCACTTTCAGAGCACTGGCATCTCCTTCAGTCAGAACAACAACAGCATCCTCGACCACAGACGCAAACCTGACAACCATGCTTTCCACCACCTTCCCACACATCAGATGCAAAGGCAGACCTCTGATCTCAAGAAACCAGACCTGGAAGCTACTTTTTTAGCGGGACGCTCAGGCAGAGAGCCATCAAAGGGGGATACCAGCCGCCAGATCACTAATAATCCACCCAATTTGCTAGTTTGAAAATAGTACTTCTCTACGTCTACCACACCCATATCAAAAAGCATAAATCATGAAGAAGAGATAACCGCAATTTTCCAAGCATCAGTTGATAAAGGAAGAGATCTCACCAATTGCTGAATTCTGTCCAGCGAAAGGGTACCAGACATTACTTCCCCAATCAAAACACCACGCAGTACTAGCTCCGCTACCTTGACATCCTCAGTTAGGGTAATCTCCACATCCATAGCATGTCCCCCAAGAGTTAAGGGGGGGTGGGAGGGGCATCTGTAGCTCACCCCTAGGACACGAAGGTGTATTGCAAGCCCCCCCCAGAATCACCGCAAGTTGCCAGGTAGGCGTCCCGTTTGTGGCCAAATCCTCCACATGCAAGACAAAGTAGTGGCCGCTGGCAGGTCGCTGCCAGGTGCTCCCGAAGCCGACATCTAAAGCAAATCACCTCCCTCCGACTTCTTCCCCAGCCACCTTGAAAACCCCTCCTGCCCAGGGTCCTAACTCCATCAGGCACAAGGACGCCACGCACCTTCCTGGGCCAAGATCGCGAGCGCCATACCGCCTATTCGTCAGAGTCATCGGCACGGGCGTCGGGGCCCCTCAGGTGACCGGCCATCCTTGCCGGAGCTTCCCACCCAAAGGAGAATTCAAATTTCGTCAGATCTTCTCCCTTTTTGATATGTTTATTTGAGTGTTAGGGAAAAATAGATAGTCAGATCCCTAGAACCCTAGCAATCAGGAAGGAAATTGGTGAAGAAGAAGCTCAAACCAGCTGGGACTCAGCCTAATCCAGCTCATCATAGCTGGATACCAGCTCACTTGGACTAAGGTTACCTCATCTTAGCTCCATTCAGCTCATCTCGACTAAATGGTAGCTTAGGATAGCTCATCTTAGCTCACCCTAGCTCAAGTCAACTCAGATCAAGCTCAACTTAGTTGAGTTTAGCTCATCTCAGCTCCCATCAATTCACTAAGAGCTTTAGCTAGCTCACTTAAGTTGACTGGAGTCCACCTCTGCTTAGGTCCAACTACCTTTAGCTCCACTAAACTCAAATCAGCTGGAGATGACTTCACCCTAGCTCAGGCCATCTCAAGTCTAACTCCCGAGGACTCCACTTAGCTCAACTTAGTTGAGCTAAGCTACCTTAGCTACTCTAGCTAGCTAGGTCCTCCCTGGGAAAATCAGACCTAGTTCACCTCAACATATCTTAGCAGAAGCCAGCTAAAGTAGCTCCTTGCCATTTTCTTCAGTAGCTATTAGCACCTCGCTACTCCAGACAGCTCTCCTTCAACTCTTCTCAAAATCCTAATTCCTCGTACCTCTCCTCTACTCACCTACTAGCTAAGCTAGCTTAGCTGGCTTAGCTAAGTTCTCCACTCCTTGGTCATCCACCTTAGCTAACCTTAACTCCACCTACATAACCTTCCATTCAAAGTCCACCTAAGCTCCACCTAAGCTACTCCAACTTGGCATCAACCCAAGCCACCTCTTCACCCATCAACCACCACCAAAGGACACCAAGAGTTGGCACCAAACCACCCTTCTAGATACCGTCCCATTTGGCGCCAACTCTAGCCTTCATCACAACCACCCATCCACCACCAAACACATCCCAACCCTCCATTTTTGGCGCCACCTAAGACCCCTTCAAGAAGCCTATTTTGGTGCCAACTCAAGGGTCACCAAAGGGGATAACCACCACCATAACCACCCCCAAGTGTCGTTCCATTTGGCGCCATACATCCTTATCCCTTAGATCCCACAACCACCTCCAACAATCCATCCATCTCCACACCAATGCCCCCCTCTCCACCCCTATATATACCCATCATATCACCACCAAAATCTCATCCTCCCTTAGTGTTAATTGTACCATAAGCCACCTATATCCTACGGCCAAGAAGGAGGAAGGAAGAAGATTAAGGAGGCTATCCCTTGCCTCTTTGGTGCCTTCTTCCTCCCCACTCTTCTTCTTGTGCCATGCCAAGAGCAGGAGGCTCCCTACATCAAGGAGGATGGCCAGGCATTGGAGGAGAAACTAGGGTGGTGCATGCCCACCCTTGGAGGAGAAATTAAGGTGGAATCATCCAGCTTGGAGGAGCCAAGGCACGCCCCTCGAAGGCTTGCCAGGTAGAGGCCACACCTTGGAGGAGAATTTCAAGGAAAAGGAGGAGTTCTTTTCAACTATCGGAGCAATTGTAGTTGGAGAAAGAGCTTCCTCCTCTTCACCATCATCATCCAAGATTTCTATTTTAGTAGATTGTAGCTTTACTTTGTAGTAGAAGCTTTCATCTACAACTTGATTATGAAAAAGAAATCCTTTTTATATAAAGTTGCCAATTTTTAATTTTCCATGCATCTTTCATTATTGTCTTTAATAAGCACTCTCACTCCTTCCCAATTATCCTAGGCATTCATGTGCCTAAGGTGAGTTTCGGAAGAGGTCATTCATGCCACATAGTTGCCAAATTAGGTATAGTCTTTTCCCACCATCAACTTTGCGATTGCCCTTTATTTCAAAAACCCTAAAAATCTAATACCGAAAAATCAAAAAGAAAGTTGATTTCCCGTGTTTAAGCAAGAAATCTGAATTAGCAAACATTGCCTCCTTGGATGACCCTAGATACCACTACTATCTAGGTCTTACAAATTTAAAAGTGAATTGATTTTGCACGTTGCAATGACTTATAAAAATTGCATTTTACAATCCGCATAAAAAACCAATCAAGGAGTGACTTGATTCTTTAGTCTTATTTTGTATACCATGAATTGGATATTTGTTCAATTAATTAACTTAGGTTAAGCCTAATTCTTTAATTAAACTTGATTTGAGTTAATTAGTATTTGATTAGGTCAAATTCTATTCTTAATCAAGTAACACAACATAGTTTCACTTTTATGCCATTTACTTTTATAACATTATCTTTTTTTTTTATCCTCTCCGCCCCTGCCAATTCCCTCATCTCATTCAGACAAAATAAAAATAAAAATAAAAATAACACGCATACACCCACATCTCCGTAACCAAATTTCCCACGTACTCGTAACCTCTCTGCACCCTCTCTGCCACCGCCGCTCGTAACCGTGCACTTTCCCTCTCTCTTTCATCACAACATCCCATCACCACCAGGGCGGCAACTCACCCCTCTCCCATTCTCTCCCTCTCCCTCTCCCTCTCCCATCTCAAACTCCTCCCTCCTCTCATTTTTCCTCTTCTCCTCATTCCCTCTCTATGTAAACCACCACCAGCAACGACAACAACCCACCACCAACATCACCTACCGACCACCTCCTCTCCGTTATACCCACCGCAGCCGCAGTAACAACCTCCACCGACCACCCCCTCCTCTCTTTTTCTCTCCTCCTTCTCCGAATCCTTCTCCTCCTCCTTCTCCTCTACGTCAGCCTTTCCCCGACCTCCACGTCAGACCAGCTACACCACCACCAACACCACCGCCGTCGACTCCTCTCCTCCTTTTCTTCAACATCTTCAATGCTCCCCCTCACCGTTGACTACCAAGCCGCACCACCTTCCCCTTTCATCTTCCTCTCCTTCCCTCCTTCAACCTCTATTAATGGCTACCATTAAACCCAATACCTTTGGCCACCAAATATGACCAATGTCCACCACCACTAGACCCAAAGCAACCTCTCATCTATCCTTCTCGACCTCCTCTACCTCCTCGTCAACTTAGCCCGATCGTTTACCGATCACCATACCGTCCACGCCACCTCCTTTACCTCCTTGAAACTCCCCTGTTCTTCCTTTGTCTTCATTTTTTTTTCTTCTCTTCTCCCGTCAATAAAACCACACGACCGCCACCACTCCCACCTCCACAGCCACCGCCATCTCCTCCTTTTTTCTCCTCTCCTCTCCACGCCAACACTACAACCACCACTACAGTAGCCGCCGCCAGCCACATTTTCCTCCCATGGCTAGCATCAACCCTTCAACTCCCCTCGCCACCGAATGCCTACCTGTGGGCACAACAACTGCGCCTTCGGCTCCTCATCATCTCCTCCTTCGGCTAAGAATATTCTTTCTCATTTTTCCTTTCTTCTAAATTTTAATTTTGTTTTTATATTTTGGATGTAGTAGCGGTAAGTTAGTAACCATGCATTTGATGTCTGAAATTTTACATATCTAGAATAGATATATTTTCAACCTTGTTTGTTTAATGTAGTCAAAGTTATATTGAAAATCATAAATCTGTAATGTTATATTTCTTTTCTAAAGTTCATGTATTTTGATTAATAAATTTCTTATAAGTTTTATTTGTTTGTGTAGTTTGATAGTCAAATGTGCTTTTAATTGTTACTTTTGTTGAATAGAAATTTACATTTAAGTTCTATATAAATGAATAACTTAGTTTTTTGTTAGAATTGTTATTAATCTTTTTAATGTTTATAAAAATTAATAAAAAATTTTATGTTTGAATGATTTTAGATTTTTAAGTTTGTTTCTTTAAATAGTTAATGAGTTAGTTTAAACTTGTTATATCGTTTGCTATATTATAAACTTAGTGTAACAATAGGTTGCAAGTAGGTTTCAACTCTTGCATTATTTTTATTTTCATATCAAATTTTATGTATTAGCTTAACAACAAAAGTGGGAATTATCTAGAAGCCTCCCAGTGAAACGACTCAGACTCACTAAATTATTAATAGTTCGATATAAATTTTAAACTTGACGTTCTTATTATGCTACAATGACGTAGTTTTAACTAAAGTGATTTGAGCATGTCAGTCCTTAGGGGCAGGTAGCTCATTTTTTTTTTTTACAAACTTATGCATAATCGAGAAAAAGGATAAACTAACCATAAAATAAAACAAAAACCTAAATCTAAAGAAATGGGAACAACCTCCCAAAAAATTACCTACGCAGGGGCCTAAAACAATGGTGGGGAACAAACCCTTCGAATATACCCCAGAACATGGGTCTTAAATCGAATGAATGTGTAAGAAAAATAAAATCAAGTCTAAATTCTAAATCCTACACTACTTAGATCAGCAAAGATGATAATCACTCTAGGTGGCCTCCTTCGGTGGTGGAAACAAGACCTACCATAGCATGTCAAGCTCCTACCTTTAAAAATGGAGCTCCCCCTATGCTCTGAACGGTGGAAACAAGGTCCACCTCGGTGTCGCTGAGGCTAGTGCAATAACTTGTCTCCAGATATATGTACCTCACACCAAACAGATAATCGAAGTGAAATATGCCTCAAATAAAAAAATGTGTGAACAGATAAATGAATAAATGTGAGCTTAACAGGCCTGTTGCCTCCTTGGCAGTGGCACCATTTGAAGAGATGATTTTTGCTTTGGAAGAATTTTCGCACTTAAAATGACACGTCGCAGTAGTAAAAGGTGGCGGAAAATCGACCATCAAAACAAATCAAATAACCACTCTTAAGAGAGCGGGTCGTGTCCACAAGGAGACACTAGTCCGTCTAAACTCGCAAAAGTTCAAGAACTATAATGTTCACAAATCGCTTTTGCCAAAAGTTGTGTCGAAAATCACATTAAATATGAGTTTAAATGAAAGCACAAGCTAAAATCGCATTTATGCCAAATAGGAGGGAGTTCAATGTAATGTTCACAATAATAAAATATCAATAAAAAGTGTCAATGACACAAAATGTAAATATTAATTGGATACAAAATAGAGCATTTTGTGCTCAGGCATGCATGCTTGAGGAGTTGAGGTTGGTCGCGATAAGCTCACCGGAGATCAAGTGGAGTGAGGGCTTGATAAATGTCAGTTTATCATCATTCTTATGCATAAAACAATCTTAGCTCTTAGGATTTTGCTCCACAAATGAGTTTTTGGGTTGCATTTTGGCATAAATTAAGTTAGGCATTCATTGCATTTGTTGTTGTATTTTTAATATGTTTCTTTGAGTGTTAGGGATAAGCAGATTGGCAGATCCCTAAAACCCTAACACTCTTGAAGGTAATTGATGAAGTGGAAGCTCAATCAAGCTAGGATTCAACTAATTCCAACTCATCATGTTTGGATACCAGCTCCCTTGGACTAGGGTTGGCTCCATTTAGCTTCATTCAACTCACCTTAGTAGAATGATAGCCCAAGACAGCTCATCTCCGCTCAACCCAGCTAAAGTTAGCTCAGATCTAGCTCAACTTAGTCGAGTCTAGCTCATCTCAGCTCCCACCAGTTCGCTAGGAGCTCTAGCTAGCTCAACTAAGTTGACAGGAGTCCATCTCAGCTTAGATCTAGCTCATTCCAACTCTACCCAGCTCATGGTAGCTAGACTCCAAGCTAGCTGAGTGACTACTTATCAACTAGTAGCTTAGCTAGCTCTAGAGTTCTCATCAGAGGCAATTCCAGCTCAACCTAGCTCTGGCCAGGTTGAGGTCATCTTAATTGAGCTTAACTGCCCAGGCTTGGCTACTTGCATAAGAACTAAGTAGCTGAGCTCAGTAGTTGAGCTCCCCTTGAAGCTGCCTCAGTAGACCTAGCTCCAGCATAGCTTCCATCAGCTTTATAGTCTTCTCTCCCTACTCCCCTTTCATGAAACCCTAGCTCCTCTACCTCTACTTTACTAGCTAAGCTAGCTTAGCTAAGCTCTAGCTCTACCTAAAAATCCATGGCCATCCACTCCTCCACTTTAACCCTAACTAACCTTAACCTAACCCAACCCTTTTTGGCATCAACTGATTTAGCATGTTTCGTGTGGTAGAAATCGGGGTTCGGAGGACTCATCGTCATAGCTTGTAAAATGCGTCTATTAGATAAAATTTATAACCAAAATTCGAAAAGTGAGTCCCAGGTTGAACACGAGGAGGCGAACGTTTGGTTTTGAAAAATCCACATTTCGCTTTTATTTGTTTTTGTCATTTTTGTCTTTTCTAATTTTTTTGGTATTTTTAATAGGACAAGAGATTAGGTCGATAAAATCTAGCTAATGTACTTGCAAAATAAAAAGAGCGAGATAGAGAGAGAGAAACAATCATCTATTTATGAATAAATGTTTGTTACAACTACGAAAGCGAAAAAGATAGAAAGAGGTGAGAGAATCCCCCTCGACGGTTGCTTGGAGGATGACTCGCTCTGACGTCGCCTGGAGGAAGGTGGTGAGGAGCGGGACGAAGGTGGACGTAGCTGGAGGATGGAGAATGGGGTAGGACGATGTCGCGGTGAGGATCTTGTTCCCGATGGGTGATGAGAGGACGGCTATGGGATGCTCCACGAATGGGGATGAGAGGTGGGAAAACTATTTTCTTTTTTACTCTAGAGGAGCATCCCGGGCTTAGGACAAGCTCCCTCTAGAACCTTGGAGGTGGTGAGAGGAAGAAAGGAAGAGATGGTTTCAACTGGTGGTGGGTAGGTCCTTGAATAGTAGAGGAGGAAGAACAAATTCTCATCTGGGTCATTACTGATGTCTGTAAACGTCGCTAAGGGTCCCTGTAGCTGTTGATGAAGATTCGCCCATCAATTCTTTACTGGTGCTCACGGGCCATTAGTGACAACTGCAAGCATCACTGAAGACCCGCACTAAATGTCACAAAAAAGATCACACACACCCTCGTTGGCACCCAGCGCTCCTCACACCGTGTTGCGTGCTCGCGTCAATTGTGCTGCGCTAGTACGTGATTAGCGTACAAATGCGCTCACGCTGTGTGGCCGCTATGTTGGCGTGGGCACGCAGATCTAATTGAGAATTGGGGGGGCTGCAGGGATTCAAACTCGTGCCCCTTCTTTGCGTGCAGCACTTGAGACCAATGAGCTATGAAGGTCTTTGTGTCAAGAAGACCTCATAACCATTTAAGAGACGTGGCACGCCTATGACCATTGGATGCAGATCCAATGGCCAAGATCTGTTGGTGCAGATGGGAGAGGCTTGGGTGGTTGCTACTAGCAGGTGTTGGGTAGTCGAGATGGCACCACGTGGCACCATCTGGGTCATCCATCTTCTTTCTATTACAGAGGGTGCCATGGTGCTTTGATCGAGTTGATTTTCTCGTTGTCAGGCTACAATCGTCGCTCCGGATTCATCCGTACGGTCGGATTTTCATTTGAAGCCCGTAAGGATGTCGCATTGTCCCCCTGGCCGCTGATCTTCCTTGGACTTCATATAATGCTACGGGACTCCGATCTAGACGATTTCGGAGGTGTTAGACTTCGATCGTCGTCCTGATTAGATCCGTACGGTCCAATCGTCCATCCGAGGCCTTGAAATAAATTCTTTTCTCTCCTGACCATAAAAAGGACCTAATTAACCTAAAATTTTTACAACTACTCTAAATGCAGAATGATGCATGCTATGCAATATTTATAACATGAAATGCAAATCTAAGCCTAGGAACATGCATGATTAGGCATTTTAACCAAAATAGATGTGTCTATATCATACCCACATGCCTATCTTTTGCTAGTCCCTAGCAAAATTAAACTACATGCTGTGTATAAAAATAGAATTAGGATTCGATCACTTAGGCCTAAGTTGTTTATTAGCAATAGAAAATTTCAACTAAGGTCCTAAACTATGAAGACTCAACAGTACCCGGGTGTCTACCAAAATGCAGACCGACCAAGTCCTCGCCTTATTTGAAAAGAGAAGATACAATTTTTTTATTTTTCTTCTTTTTTAATTTTTTTTTGTATTTTTGGAGTTTGAGAGTTCTGTTATAACTTTTTATGGCTGCCCGACCTGCCCAAGACTCGAAAAGTACTCTAAGTGCAAAGCATCTAGTGAAAAGAGTGAAGGACTCACTAGACAGTTGTTAAAATGGACTTCGGGTTTCTACAACCCTATGTGACCTTACCTAGAGGTTTATCTTTTCAAACGGTAGCTTTGTCCCTACTTTTATTTATGGGGTCAACACAAGGGCGAACCCAATGTTTATTTCCCCGATTTATTCTACTTCCCCGCTTCTTCCCTAAGTTCTTTGGAAATTATTGTGCATTTTTGTGAGTTGGGCTTTGGACAACCAGCCAATGGGCTATTACCTACGGCAACTTGCCAGCCATACTTGTGCGGTGAAGTGTGGTTTTATTTGTTTATTTCTTTTATTTTCTCCTATTTATATTTTATTTTTCTTTTCTTTCTCTTTTTTTTTTCTAAGTAGGTGGCTTCCTTGATCTAAGATTTACCTACAGGCAATATGAAGAAATTGGTCTTGTGGCTGGGCTCTGGACAACCAGCCGATGAGCTGTTACCATCGACAACTTTCCAGCCATATCACCCTAGATGGTTCGTTAGCTACCCAATTTCCAAAGAAACCATTGAAAAGTGAGCCAGTGCAAAAAGTGTGTAGATGCTTAGATTTAAAGTCCCTCAAATCAGAGGGCGAGTTGATAAGTCGCATACTTATCACCCTAATTTATTGACTAGTTTAAAATAAAATTACTTGGCAAGGACTCGAGAATAAGTCCACATTTGAGTGGATACCTGGGCTAATTAAGCCCGAAGGCCTGAAGAGTCTAGGTATTTAGGTCCTATTGTCTAATTTCCTAAAGTTAATAACTTCCAAATGCCTAAGTTCTCTTCTCCTAATTCTTCTCTTTTTTTATCTTTTTGAATTTTCAATTTTTTTTTAAAAATAAACTAAAGGAAATTCCATGGAGTTAAAAAAATGATTTCAGGATAAAGTTTCCACCCCCCCATGCCTAAATGATGTAATGTCCTCATTATAAAAATAAAGACATGAAAATAGCTGAGTAAACGGAATATCACCTGAATAACGTGAAAATCCAGTCAGCACCGCAGAGAACGTGGAATATAAACATGTGCTAAAATTAATGCCTTTATCTAAGCATAAAATACAAACAAAGAAGAGGTTAAGAATTTATAGGTACAGGTCAGAATCAGAATTAAAAGATTGATCCTTAAACTCATCAGCATAAGATGTCTATAGATGTGGACCAAGTTATGATGTAGTCTCATGCCTTAGGGTCGAGTGGTTCTCAGGTTCTGGTTAAAAATCACCCAGAATCAAAGATTGTTGAGCTTGCGAGGTCGGGCCTGTGGTTTTGCAGTGTGCAACCCAAGACCAAAGTGATGGACAACGGGTAAAGATGGTTCAATAGGTTCAGATGTCCTCTTAACATTCAACTCAGAAAAATAATCAGTTATTTCAAACATGGGTTGCACGTGAAAGATATCGTAAGGGTCAAATTAGCTAATTTCCCTAGTTAATTACTTAGTTAATTACCCCTAATTAACTAGTTTCCCTAGTTAATTAGCTAGAAATATGTTTATAAAAGCGTTAATAATATAATAAGGGATAAATCAATAAAGAACCTAAAAATAAGTTTAAAATGCTTAATTAGAAGTCAATTAACATTATTAGTAATTTAATTACTAAATGGACTTGAGATATTATTAATTAGTTACCTAATTAATATCTAATTTAACTTAAGCATAATTTATACTTAAGTATGTAATAACTTAAGTAACTTAACTCAATTAAATAAATTAAGCTAAAAGGGTTAAAAATGTAAATTCAAGGTATATATATAATATTTATGTAATTTATAGTCATATATAAATAGTCTAAAAAAAGTAAATTAAAAGAAGTCTTGAAAACCTCACTTTACGTTTTAGTCCTTAGGTTTCATCGCCTTTGAGTCCTTTTCATCCACATAGGTCCTTAACTTTTCTTACACCCAGGTCCCTGTGAACACCTTTCTTCTTCTTCTTTGTTTCTTCTTCAGCTGCTTCAACGACTGACGATCGGCGATACATTTACCACTTGATCACCTTCCATCTGACACCATTCCACCCTCGCCAAGCTCCTGGAGCTTGTGCTCCCCGTCATCTTTCCATCCCACGGTCTGGATGCACCTGAAATCCTATTTAGGACTCAAAGTTAACTTCACCAGCATTGGAGAAGATGCCAATGGTTACCTTGAACCTAGTCACAGTTTCGTTCAGATTTGAGCTCCTCTACAGCCGCCGAACCCTATAAATACCCCTTGAAACCTTTCATTTCTGTAGTCGGTCCCCTATCCTTCTTCCCCAACTACAGCCGATGATAGGCTATTCTTTCATCTACCTCTGATGACCTCTCATCCCCCTATCGGAGCTCCTCCTCACGAGGGACTTGCCTCTCTCACCTCCTCTTCCTCTCCGAACGGTTGTGACGAAACCTTGGAGCACCAATTCTTCTTACTCGCCGCCTTCAACTTCTCCCTGGAGTTCTTCCTAACATCCTCTGATTTCATCCTCTGTCATGAGCCATCGATGAAGATTTCTCACCCCTATCGTCCAGGTAAGTTGCTTTAACTTTTAGGAGAAGGTTAGCATTAGTTAGGAGTAGGATTAGTTTAGTTTTAATGCACTTTTAGCTTCATCTCCCTCAACTCCGGTGAGGCCAAGTCCAACCTCGCTGGGCCTTCATTCGCACTTTCAGGTAATGATCTAGACTCTTTAACTTTCCACAATCCATTTCCACTTTCTTCCACTCATAATTATCACCTAAACTGCCTAAACCACTTCACCGTCACCGGTGAGCTCCACTATCCATGGTGGAGGACTCCAAGGCTGTTTCACACTCAATGAGGGTCTACCATCATCAAACCATTGCTTTAGGACCCTAATTAACCTCAGAACCATCCAAACTAATCAGTTATTCACCTAATTCCAGTCACACTTACCGGGATACCTCACTGTCCAAGGTGAGGTATCCAAAACCTATTCCACCTTCAATTGAGGTTCTCCATCACTTCCCTAACACCTAAGGAACCTCGCCAATCGCATAATTGCTCCTATAGAGCCTCATATTAGAAGCTCCTAAATTCCACCTTATCTCTGAGCTCACTATCAATGGCGGCTCAGAGATGAGTTAATCATCTAATTACCTAATCCATTAGTATCGCTTCACCCCTTAGAATATTTTCCCTCACTCAGTTGAGTCAGTTCCCTGATAAATCTTGAGTTCTAATTATTCTTTGAGCTAATTGGGGAGACCTTAAGATCTGTCTAGGTCCTAGGAATCTCCACAGCTCAATAATGGCCTCATTTACCGAGGTTTTCAACTATGTATCTCAGAACTAGACTCACCGGAGCTCCGACAATCTCCGGCAAGTCGAAACTAAGCTTCAGCCCAAAGAATTCTATGTTGTGCTCTAGACTGATTGTTTATGACTTGAGGAATGTGTATTTAATGTCAATTTGATGTTCTGATGCTTGGAACTTGTAGTTGACCTCTGTCTTCTCCAACTACGGAGGAGTTGGTGAAGTTGACTCGTTAGCTTTTAGGCTCTAGAATAGGACAGTAAGGTCAAGCAGAACCTGTAGGGATCATATTTAATCCTTGATGGCTTTGAAATCTCTTAGATTATTCCACCGAACACCTTCACTTTTGAGTTCAGGTGATAGTGCTTGAGAGGACCTTTAAGGGATTCAAAACTTAGTTTTAAGGTCTGAAATGATTTTCTGAGGCGAATTAGAGTCCCTCCAGGTCTTTAATTTG
The DNA here is from genome assembly GCA_037157565.1 of Thalassia testudinum. Taxonomy (NCBI): domain Eukaryota; kingdom Viridiplantae; phylum Streptophyta; class Magnoliopsida; order Alismatales; family Hydrocharitaceae; genus Thalassia; species Thalassia testudinum. Next base: position 82,931,168 of record JAZHRO010000056.1, on the reverse strand, counting down.
TTTAGAGGAGATTTAATTTAGAAAGTCAATTTCTAAAGCTTTATGGTGAAACTCAGGCCTGATTTAGAGAATTCTTGAGTAAAGTCGATGATTAATGAGTTGAATCTGATGTCAGGGTGATTCAGAGGTTGACAGAGTTGATTGGAAGGTGTTTTATTAAGGAATTACGCCAAATCATGTCACTATCCAGTTTGGGTCATTTTGGAACCCAAACTACTTTCAGTATGTTTTTGGCGAGATTTGGATGCCAAATTCACCCAGATTGAATCATTACTCCTTGCAAAGGTTGTTTAAATCTTTTCCAGGGATCCTTAGCTCTCTATCGAGATGTTTGGAGCTCAAATGAAGCTCTGAAGCTCCTGTTAGAAGCTCTTGAGCTTCTTCCTCTTCCTGAAGCCATACAGAGTTCCCTTTCTTCATCACCAAATGTAGAACGATCTACTGAAGATGGCTCAGACCACACCTGGAAATCGGACACTCTCCCAAAGGTCCTTAGACCTGAAATCACCCTCTGCAGGCCACATTGGCCATGAAAGCCTTCCACCTTCGCCCTTCAAATCGAAGGGTTAGATCTGAGTTGAACACCAAATTGGCATTACATACATCTAGAGCATCCATAGGGCTCTTGATCGAGCCTTTGCTCGATCGAAATCACCCAGTGTGTTAGCTGGAATCATTGGCCGAAGTTTGGCCTGGAAGGGAGAAGTTTAGTCCCACCTCAAAAGTTTTGTAGCACACACCTTAGTATAACATGATAAAGTGCCGACGACGTTTCGGTCGTCAGTATTAGGCTCAAAGAGAAACTTACCGATGTGCAGGTGCGTGCATGTGCGGATGTGTGTGTGCGTGCGTAGGCATATGCCAGTGTGCGTGGGCCTGGGAGTGGGCATGGATGTGGATGTGGGCTTGGGAGGCCAAGACTGTGCATGGTGATGAAAAAATAAGAAATCCACATAATAAATGAACTAGGCCCGGCTGAGTAGGGTCTGGTCTCACCCTTTGTGGGTGCTGTGTATCCTCGAAAGGCTGGACCGCCCATTAACCAAATTTTTGGAATGGGAGTTAAAAGAAATCGGTTAAGGAATGAGAGAAATCAGCTAAGTGTGGATTGCGTTATGCACAGTGTAGGAAATATAAGAAGCACAGTAAAGAAGAAAGAATTAAGGGAATAAAATGAGAGAGTTAAAAGAATAGAGAGGGTTTAGAGGAAGAAGAAGAAGAAGAGAAAAAGAAGAATAAGAGAGAGAATTTCGATAGAGATTAAAAGTAGAGGAAAGGGCTGAAGAGAAGAAGAAAAAAGAATTTTGTAAATTCTATCTTTACTTTTGTATTTTCATTGTAATAATGTCTCCTTTAATATTTTTGATATAATGAGGCATTTGTATCCACTTGTATAAATTTTCTTGCCTTAAAATTTTGTAAAAAAAAAAATTGTAATTAGTGAATAAACATATTTACTTGATTCTTAATGAGAGATTTCATGTGTAAATGTGTTTTTACTTAATGGAATGTTGCGTACTTTTAAGTAAATATCTTTTATGCAAGATTCATGTGCTTAAAAATATTTTAAATATAATTCTCATTGATTAAGTAATTAGTAATTCATGTTTAGGAGTTAATGGTGAATTAAGATAAGTTATGCATCCCAGTGAACAACCTGGACTCAACCAGTTAAAAAGAATTAAAACTCTAAAATGTTAGGTTAACCTGACCCTATGCTACACAATTAATATTAATTTAAGTTAACCTAAGTTACTTTCTCATGCGATTAATTAAGTCTAAATAACTTACTTAACTGTGTTGAGGAATTAAATAACCATTTTAATGGCACCGTTGCTGGGGAGGTAACTGTATTATTATATTTGCATTATTATTTTGCTTTGTATATAATTTCTTTTTACTAATTAGCTTTGTTTTGTTTTGGTTTGTGTCTTCTTTTCAGGGTTACCTTTACGAGTATTCTCAGAAAAGGAGGCGGGTTTTCTTTTTCTATTTTTCCGTTATACATACCATTGTGAGTATTCTTAGTCTTTAGTGTAGCTTGTATTTTTGCATTTAGTTAGAAAATTTTAAAAAAATACAAAAATATGCATACTTCTTGACTAGCAACAACATGTTTTAGGCATACACTCTTAGCAGTCCACATATCTACTAGTTTATTTGTGACTTCTAACTCGGAAAATTTTCTGCTATTTTTCTCGCATCAGCGGGAAAACATGTGCAAAGTCATGTAGATCCCTGTCATTGGATAATAACAAACCATATTTTTGTTTGAAATTACCTAAAAAGCAATCACCTTACTTCTTTCTATCATTTTTTGTGAAAAAGATTAAGTAAAAGAGGATAAATAAATTTTGTGACTCAATCAGTTTGCAGAATGTATGTAGGTTTTATCGCTCTCGTCTGTTGCATGCTATCGTGCACATAGCACGATCACTAGAGTCACGCAAGTCTAATTTTTCTACGTCTCCTCTTTGCACCTCTTAGGGCTTTGGTCGAAGATCAACAAGTCTGTCTCACTACTTAGTCCCGGGGAGATTGTAGTGAGTGGTCTCGATCCTAGACCTTAGACCTTTAAGCTTTAAGGATACGCACTTGCGTAGACATGGTTTTAGGATGCGTATTTTGATACCGATATTATACTTGTTTGCATCCAAATTATTTTTGCGCATTCTAGGACTCTCTTCTTTCCTTTGAAAGAAGAGAAAAACCCACTTTTTACATTATTTTTGGGTCTTGTTTGCCGTTGTTTTTAGTGGCGTGAGTGTGCCTTTGCACATTTCTTTTTGGTTTATGCATGGGAGGCGATCCCTGAAACCACCTCTCGTATCTCCGTTGACAAGTATTCCTAAGTCGGTTGCACTTAAGCAACCTATAATTTTCTCGTCTGATACATCTGCTTTTTCTGCATTTGATCCTATGGACTAAATGTAGAACCAGAATCCTGAGATCCCTTCTTCTGGTCTGGGGGAGATGCCGCCTTTTGATGGTCATGAGGCACTCCTGAGCCAGAACCTTCAGATGCTCAAGCAGAACCGTCAAATCAATCTGTTGACAGCTGCTCTTCAAAATCCATAGAATCTGCAAACTCGTCCTCCACCTCGACCTGAGGTGCATTTTGAAAACCCTGATTTACTAATTCCTCATCCTAGGCCTCTACTCCACGATTATTATAGTTTATCTAATGCACAAGTAGAGCCTAATGTTAGGATTCGCATTGGGGAAAATGACCAAGAATTAAAGCCAAACATTATAGGTCTAATCCCACATTTTCATGGATTTGCATCCGAGGATCCATTTCAACACATTGAAGATCTAAAGAATTTATCTCAAACTCTTGGTCCTCAAAATGAAAGCTAGGAAATCCTATTAATGAAGATGTTCTCCTTTATCCTTAAGGACAAGGCTACCTACTGGTATAGAACAATTACACGACCAATCTCAACTTGGGCTAAAGTTGAATTTGCATTTTTGAAGAAATTTTTCCCTATTGGTCGAACCAATGCACTAAGACAAGCCATCACCACATTTACTTAGAATCAAGGAGAACCAATTCATGAAGTGTGGGAATACTTTCATGAAATGCCAACGAAATGCCCACATCACGACATCCCTCGTTGGCAATTAATGCACATCTTTTACTATGGATTGCAAGAAGGCATTCACAATCTAGTCAATGCATCTTGTGGAGGGAATTTCTTAAATCATGACGCAGAATCTGCCTAGAATTGTTTTAAGGGATGGCGGAAAACTCAATCGACAATGCATCCATGTTGCAATGTACGTGGGGCACCAATACTGCGCATCAAAACCCGCAGAAGGGCATTCACGAGATCAGGAATATGTCCAATTCCAAGGATTTAGAGATTATCCAGATTCAGAGTCCATGGATATGGAGACTTTTTGTCTCGAGGACCACTAGGAGTCAGGATTGGACAATACTGAGAGTGGCCTTCACCTAGAATATGAATCCTTTACAGATTTCAAGTTTTATGATTTAAAAGGCACTCTCCAAGCATTCACTTTTTGGGATGACGATTATAGGGAAAATTCATTTGAATACCCAAACTATGAGTCATTTCCTAAGGAAACAATCTCAAACCCAAAAGAAAAGATGACTCATCGGGTATCAATTTGATAGGTCACATAGCACGAGTGGAACCACACATCTGGGGTATACTAACTAGAACCATTTCTATTGAGCCTTGGAAACACCATAACCCTACTACAAAATCCCATGATCAATATACCTTCCAAATGTTCCCTCTGCTAAAACTCAATAAAGATCATCCAGAAATAAATCAACCTGACTTACATCTGAGACATTCTAGAATAGCTCTCCACCATGCTTTGATACTTATCTGTGGTCATCCAATTCTCATCCATCACGATCATATCATTCATGAAGACAATTACATCTCCCTGAGCTTATTGCGCTCTACTGATGGCGTTAAACTCAGCGCTTAACGGGAGGCAATCCGTCATTTTGAAAAACCCAAAACCCTTCCTGACGCATCTTATGCTGAACTCATAATGTACTTTAGGGTTCATCCATTAGAATAGCCGATTCCACCTTTGGTACCCGTACCTGAGCTTGAAATCATTCGCAACAGTCACCTCGACCCATCCACCCACCGAACAGTTGTTCTAGCGAATGATCTAAGCTGAACTCGAACCCACCTAATTTACAATGAGGGCACTGAAAATCGTAGGCATGGGGGGGTATTAAAATGCAAAATGTTGTGAAAATCACTTCACAAGAAAGGGTTTTATAAAAAAAATCACATATTCCAAAAGCCAAATAAAAAATAAAAAATTGAAAAAGAACAAAAGTAGGAGAGGGGAGATATTTTGAATGGATTACATATCATTTTTGTGGAGAAAAAGGGGAGGAGATAAATATGTCAAAAGGGAGCACAATTTGAAAAGAAAAGAAAGAGATAGTCATTAGTAAAAGTTTAAGGAATTGACTTAGTTCTAGACCTAATCAAAAGAAAGAAAATGAAAGGCAAAAAGTGCTAGTTAAAAAAGAAAAGAAAATAGATTCGTAGAAACACTAATTTTTGGCTTCTTAGGCTGTAATCCTAGGATTAAAAATTCAAGTACCCGCTAAGATTTGGATAGTCCTCAAGAGGTTGGGGAAAATGAGAAGCTTAAGTATTAGGTCTAAGGCTTAGGGATTATTCGACCTCATTAACTAACCTCTGGTTTGCGGGACTTGGTAACCTAAGCATCCCAATCCACACATAGTCTTGTTCAGTGCGCCTAAGTATCAAAATCAAGCAAATGCGTTAAACCTGTTCTGAAAAAGTTACCTAGATTAGGAGCGGCTGATCAACACAAGTTGATTTAGGTGAGTTCTCGACACAGAGAGGCTGAAAATTCCCCTCGAAGATGCGTAATAACATATTTCCTCCTCGGTGCTTGTCTCCAAGGACATATCTTATCAGAGGCATGTATGCTCCTTGTGCTGGTTCAGATGCCATAGGCAGCATTATCTCAAAATGTTGATTGCCAGGATTTGGATTTAGCTACAAAATGCCATGGGCAGGATTATTTCAAAATCTTGAAAGCTAGGGTTCTGGGGTTTGCCATGGGCGGTGTTATCTTGAAGCATCAATTGCTAGGGAGCCTGCAAGGACTGATGGTCGGGACTAGGAATCAGTTACAGACTGTGTTGTAAAGCTAATCTGAAGCTAGAAATAAAAAGAAAAGAGAGACAAAACTCTCCAAAAATAAAGAAAATTCCTTTATCTCTCTTTGACAAAAATGCACTGCAAACTGAACCTGGGCTAAAACAAGTTACAAGCACGGGTGCTTTAACCGTAGAGTTCAATGAACCTTTGGTTAGTTCTTGTGGGCCTTAGAAACCTTCACGGTAGACTTAGGATAGAGCTGGTCAGGTCTGGATCTTGGTTGGTACTTCAGTACCTCTCGACCTACTATCAGCATTCTAACATAATCTACAGAAGGAAGCACACGGCAAAGTTTTTGAGCATCAAAAGGTTTTATGGTCTAGAATCAAAGTTAATACCTTGAAATTTTGCTGAGGGATTAGCAAATGCTAGGCATGGGGGTGTGATGGGAACACCATCATGAAACATAACTAGATCATTTTGACCTAATTAAGTCAGTAAATGCTCCTACGTAACTACCAGAGAGTCATAAGTCATTGCATATTCATTTTGAGAGAAAAATAAGAAACTAGGGTCAAAACTATAATTTACCAGCTTATTATGAATGCAGTACAACCATGGGTTTTCTCAGGGGTTGAATGAAGGTCAATTGGTCTTAAAAGGATAACAAGTGGGTTAGAACAATCAGAAAAGAGTTTGCAGGTGTTTTATGAATTAAATGACTTTTGAAACCATAAAAACAAACCCACTTAATTAACTGAGGTTTTGATCAAGATAAAATTCACTTAAACCCTCTAAAATTCATAGAAAAATATTCTCTAGGGTTTGGAACATTCAATTTGACCATCAGAACTTGTTTTGCCCCAGAATAGTGTCAAAGACATACATTTGCCCTAATTTAGGTTTTTGCATAAATTACCCAGTCAAACATGATCAAAACAAAAATCCAACTTCTCCATTGGATTCCTTAGGTCCAAAATAAGTTTGTACCAGAATTTAGATCCAGGATGAGTTTGTCTTGACCTAGTTTGCAAATTGGTCTTATCTAATTACATTTCTACCCTTAACTTTAAAAGCTTTTCAAATAGTCCAATAACTTTGTTGTTTCTCTCACAAAAAGGTCCCCACCACACAGAACTCCTAATCCTACAACTCCGACGACAATCAATCAAGGATTTCTCCTTGATTGATTGATGAAACCTCTTCATAATTGAATTGAAGATTCCTCTTGAAATTCTCTTTCAATAAGACTGATTCTTGTGCTTCAAATCTTTCCCAATTTCTCATGAGAATGCATGAGAAATTTGAGGTTTCCAACTTTGGCGACCTTCCAAGCTTGATAGCTTGGCTTCCAAGCTCTAATCAACCCCCTGATATCGATATAAAGACTTCTAAGGCCTGCTTGATCCTTCCAAGCTTGAATTCGACCAGAGAAACCCCCAATTTTCATCCCTCCTCTGATCAAGTTACTCTTCAAGCTTCGGCGACTCTCCCTGCCTCACCTCGTCGTCTGACCACAATACTAGCAGCAAACTCTTCCTCCTTTCCTTCTTCCGCGTCGAGCAGCACCAGCTGACGCCCCTATCTCATTCATCCTCGTCGTCCACCTCTCATCGGAGCAGTTTCTTCCCTGACACCGACCACACTGCAATTGGCACCGCCTCGACTCCCCTTCATCTACCAATTACCTAGATAAGCCCTTACCTCCTCAACTTTATTTTTCATCTTAACCGCACCAACTTTCAACCACGCTACCACCCATTCACCATCATCCCTTCCGCGTCCGGCTATTCCTCCAATGAAGCGCTCCCATCTCTACACCACTCCATACGCTTTGCCGACACTCCCACAAGCTCTGCCTCATCCATCTGCACTGAACCCCCATCTTTATTTCCCATTTCCTCCACTCAAATGAGCCCCCGAACAAACCCATCACCGACCACCTTCTCCGAGTCCGTCCGACTACCACGCACCTTCATCCTCTACAAAACCACTGCCATTACATTCGCCAACGTCCGTCGAACATTCTGAGTTGTCTTGATGTATCCGAAAGGCGTTATTTTCTATTTTAGGTTCCAAGCCGGAGCTCCGCCATCGAGTTGTCTTCTCCAACCAAGTTCATGGTGTTCTAGCTATGTGAGGCCCACGTCTTAGCTCCAGGAGATACGATTTCACTCTAGGACCCTCTCCAGGTCCTCAATTGTGACTTCAAGGAGAGTTGCGATGCCAATTGGAAGATCCTCACAGCTGTAGGTGCACGCAAAGAAGTAGGGAGATTTAGTCCCACATCGTTCGTGGAAGAGTGCCCACCAACGCATAAATTGAATTTCTGCTATAGGCTTATCGCCTCAACATGCACAAGGGGTGAGGTCCTCGCACACATGCCTTAAGCGCCTCGTCCGTGATTCTGACCTTGCGGACCTAGTGCACCTGATAACCTACGTAACCTTAAAGCACTCCTTCGCTGCGATCCACGCCCACAGCCTTGGTCCTGGGTACACTTTAGGTCTGATTACTTGCATACCCGGTACTGTTGAAGGCTTTTGGAGAGCATGACCTAAGGAGAGAAAGAGAGGGGAGAGCTTGTGTGGGGAAGTGGGAGGGTTTTGTTGCAGAGAGTATTGACTGACACTTAGCCAATTCAAGAAGCCCCCCCTGTGTGAAGAGGTTGAACAAAGAAGAAGGAGAGGACCTATAGCCGCAGAGGAAGAAAGAAGAAGGCAGAGAAAGGAGAAGAAAAGAAGAAGAGAGAAGCAGCTGCACAACAATGAAGAAGAGAAGAGAAAAATCACCTTATATTGCTACTTTAATTGCATATATTTAAGCATTGCTTTGAGTGTTATTTGTGAGGAGTAATTGGTGATTTAAATCACCATTTTACTTCATTCCTTTTGCATATTGATGCTGACATTACTCTTATTGCAATATTTATTCTTGATTCTTGATTTAAATTGTGATCTTGAGCTTTAAATTCCATATTGCTCCCTGTGTTCGACCTCGGAACCTCTTTCGGGTAATAAAATTTATTTGTTTGAGCGCTATTTTGGCTATACCACAATGAAAAAATTTTAAAACACCAAGATAGCACACGAACAGGGAGGCTCCCAACGACCAACTTGGATAGGTCTTAGCGACCTTCTACCGTGCATAAACCAGCACAAGGGCTGGTTAAGAGTCTTAGGCTAGGATGTAAAGTGCAAGAAGGAGTTAAGTGACTACTCAATCCTTCTTAATCGATTATTAGCGTAGTGTTTAAGGTCTAGTTGGAGGCACTAGGACAAAAAGTAAACCCTAAGGTGGAAGCCTAGGATTTATGCTTCTTGGTTTTAAGGCTTGCAAATCCTATTCTTGGATAAAACTATTCCCCAGATCAGTACAAAAGTCCAAATAGTATTAAAATTGGAATGCAACTTCCTTTTACAATTAGCTTTCAAGAGAATATTTTTCCAAGATTTTATAATATTCAAAAAAATAGTTATGATTTTTATATCTGCAGGGGGTCAGAGAGTCTAGTCAGACCCCTCTGGTTTATTTCAGATCAAAACCGTATCACAACTACAAAAATTTGGAAAATTTTACTGATCAAACTAGATTTCAGTGTATTTCAAATGACATAATTTTAACTTAATCGGATCTGTGTAGAGGTCGGAATAATTCTCCAAAGTGTGGACGGACTCTATAAAAAATTGATTCTGAACCCTGTGTAAATTATGAAATTTAAAAAATTCCACAGATGGAATTTTATTATAAAAATGATGGCGGCTAAAAGATAATTTGATTTTTCAGTTATGCTCCCAATTTCAATATTTTTGGCAACCAAATTTTAAAAATAAGTTTCAAGTCCTAGGCGAATTGCTAAAAATAGAATCAAGGGTGTTTAAAGGATAAAATGCTATTAATAATCACGCTTGATAAAAAATATCAAAAAATATGACAACAAACTTAAATTAAAAAATTTAAGTTTATTTTTATATTTTTGATATTTTTGAATTCTTTTTATAACTAACTAAAACAAACTTTCAAATAAAAGCAATACTAATAAATCCTAACAACAAATCCAAACAGAATAGATATTTTTTTTCAAAACTAACACTAACTGAAACAAATTTAAATAGAATGTGTGCACCATTTTTTTTCTCTTTTTTTGACCACAGATTGATTCATACAAAGCTCTTTCCCCGCTCCGAACCTACACACAGAACAGACACAAAACAACTAATGAGATATCAACTTCAAAATCACCATGTCTCCCTGGCAACGGCACCAATTTGTTCAGTGTGTAAAACACATTTTAAAAGATAATTTCATCGTATTATAGCATGAAACATGTCGACAAATAAAATATAACGAAACTTGGTAAGTCCCGGCCGAACTTAGGGTGGTGAAAAATACGAAATTGAAATCGATAAACAAACTAGACTCCTAAAACTAGACTCGACTCCTAAATGCATAATCCAATCTCCAACTCGCAAATACTAATCTCACCTGTTCTCTTATTTTCACGGATAATAAGTGCATTCGTTAAGGAGATATAAAATGTAAATATTTGCATCTCAGTTTCCACGAATTCCGTTATATTAGTACTATTGAGTGAGTTCAAAGAAAAGCATACGAGTCGTTATTATGGATCGGTGTGACCATACGAGTATATTACTTTTTTCAATTTTTGTTTTGTAATTTTTTTTGGGATTTTTGATTTTTGGATATAAAGTTCTACTCTAACTAGATACTAAATAGAAATAGTAGGAGATATTTGAAGCACACTAACTTTATAGATATCATATAATGGTTCCACATTTAGTTGAGTAAAAAAAAAAATACTAGAACCACTAGAACTAAATATACTAGAAATAAAACTAATGAGAAAAATTATATCTATATAAAGAGGGCACCAAGGAGTAATCCTTGGCGGCCTTTGGAATGCATGGTGGAGTAGCAATGGTCCACCAAGGGTGGCCTTGGTGGACGATGGAGGAGGGAGACGAAGTGGAGGTCGGAGATGATGGAGAGCCAGAGAGAGGAGAGGAGGAAGAGGCACGGATGGGAGAGGGAGCTTCGGTTCTTTTTTTTTCGGTGGAGAGGGATTAAATAATTAAGGGAGAGGGGGTAGGATGTTGGGAGAGTTGTTGGAGGTCGGAAGTTCTTTTTTTTTAACAATAGGAGGGGATAAAATAATCATATGTTGTTGGGATTTTGTTTTAGTGGTGGAGAAAAATTGGATATGGCCGGTTGGTGGAGTTGGCAGTGGGAGTTCAGATGTTTCATTGGGAATGCATGGATTACATTCCATTGGGTCATTGGGAAATGTATGGGATTCAGTAAAGATAAGTGGAAGGAAAGTTACATAGGTGGCATGGGATTGGAGGTAAGGGTCGTGGGATTTGTTTTGACATGGGAAATACTAGGTGTGGTTGTTTTTTTTGTTGCATGCAATGTGTTTTTGCATGAATTTGCATGCATGGAGAATAGCATGGATTATGTGAAGGTGTGTGGGCTTAGGTTAGGAGGTCTCTAAATAGTTTTTGGGTACTAGTGCAAAGGGATTAGTTCTAGGTTGGCTTTTGGGTTAGGATAAGCCTATTTGGTGGTGATGGGGTAGTACGTTTATTCCTCATCCTCTCTTCTCCCTTTACTTCCTCTAGTGTTCTTTGGCTTCCTGGATCTTTCCTTCTCATTCCTCTATCTTTTTTTTCTCGTTCTTCTTCATTCATACATGGACCTGCAATCATAACATAAGACATTATAGCACAAATAGGTCCATAAAACACATTATTTATTAATAAGCAACTAATTATGATGCAAATACAAACTATGCATGAAATGAATGCAATATTCATAACTATGCTAGAAATCTATCCTAATGTAGGCATTTTAGAACTTATGATTGCTACGCAATCAGTAACTAAGGCTGCTTCTGATGAATTAGAGTGGTTGTCAATGAAGACTGCTGAACCTCTCATGCCCTCTTTGACCCTCGTCTCTACATCGCAACTGGGAGACTTCAACTCCTATGGAAACAACATCCTAAAGTCTTTGCTCACATTCTTGCTTTACAAGGGGATAACCAGACTGATACATCCTGTGGTAGAATGGCGAGTATGGATTGACGCTTGTCCATGTTGGCCATCATCCTTAGGGTGTCCTTCTTAGCACCCTGTTTTTCCCACACATATCTAGTTGAGGAGCCTTTTCCTCCTCGTCGCACATTCCCGGAGGTCATTACTCATGTGTATTATGTGAAACCTCCAACAATAGCTCAGGAGTACCCTATTTTCACGTGCATCTAGCTATCATTTGGCATCACTCTCTATCACCAGCTTACCAACATCTTGGGTTACTTATTCACTAGGCCAGGTTTATTATGTATCTTCTTTGGGTCTCCTTCTGCCTCCCTTCTTGAGCCTGATTTGTGAGACATCCTAACTCCACCTAAAGTAATATCCTTCCTTGCTTTTACTTTCCAATGAAGACATTGTCAGATTTAGGCATGGGGGGGTTATAACCTGAGGTTTTTCATAGCATGATACATATTCCGCATGCAATTAGGGCATCCATCTTGCATATAAAAAAGAAAACAAGAAGAAGAAGAGAAGAGAGAAAACAAAAAGGAGATGAAATCTTTGTGAGCTAAATTACAAATATATTGAGGAGAAGAGAGTGGAAAATGTACAAAATTGTGCTGGTCCTAGCATTTGATTATGGAAGAATTACTTAAGTTCTGGGATAGAATGAATGATTAAGTCATGAAGTGCTAGAGAGATGGAGATAAGTGAGAGATACCAACTTTAGGCCTCCTAGGCCTATTTTAGGGCTTAAACACTCATGTATTTGTTAAGATCTGGACTATTCCTCAAGAGATTGAGGGAGTTGCAAGGCTGATGTATTAAGTCTAAGGCTTTGGGAGTATCTGGCCCCGTTGCCTTTCCTTAGGTTTGCGGGACTTTGTAACCTAGGCACCCAAAAATCACACACTAGTCTGGTTTAGTGCATGTAATGAAGAATAATGCCAAAAAGTGTTTTGCTCCAAAAATGTTTTCCTGAAAATTTGACTTAAGAGCTGCCCGAAGACACAAGTTGATTGGATGAGTTCCCAACGTGGAGAGGAGGAATGAAAAATACTCCCCTCGAAGGTGCATTATAACATATCGTCTCCTCGGTGCTTGTCTCCTAGGATATCTAAATATCCTATTGGGGGTACAAAAGCACCTTATGCTAGTTTAGGTGCCATGGGTAGTATTATCCCAAAATGTCGATTGCCAGGGTTTGAATTTAACTACAGAATGCCATGGGCAGCACTATCTTAAAGTGTCCAAAGCAGTGTTCTAGGGATTTGCCATGGGATGTTGATAAACACACATGTATTCATGATGAAGTGCTTATTTATGATAGTTCCTAGGCTTAGCATTGCATATCATGTTATAAATACTACATAACATCCATTGAATGGCATTTTAGATAGTTGTATATTATGTATGTTAATTCTTCCATTTTATGTTGCCAGGAGGTAGTGTAACATCTTTACGGGCTTCGGATGAAGAATCTGACCATATAGATGAATCCGGAGCAACGATTGTAGTCTATCAACACGAAAATCATCTTTATCAAAGCACCGTAGCACCCTTTACAGGAAGATGAAGGCGGACGGCCTAGATGGCGCCATGTGGCACCATCCATACCACCCCCTACCTGAGCCATCATGTCGGCCTCAAGCAAGGATGCACCTCAACTGGTGGATCTTCATCCAATGGCCGAGGTGTGATGATAGCCTCATCATGAGCCATAACTAGCTCATTTTGACCTAATAAAGAGAATAAAAGCTCCTACATAACCTAGAAGAGGGCATAATTGGAGGAATAAGTGTTCTGAGAAGAAAACATGAAATAAAGGTTAAAACTGTAATTTTACCATTGCAGTACATAAACGGAATTTCTCAGAGACAGAGCATAGGTCAAATGGTCTAAATGAGATAAAAAGTGGGTTGAATCAATCAGAAATGGGTTCATGGGCAATCTAGGAATTAAATGATATTTGGTAACCCTAAAATAGACCCGCTTAATTCAACAAGGTTCTGGTCAAAATAAAAATGAAGTAAACCCTCTAAAAGTCATGGAAAAATATCCCATAGGGTTTGGAACATTCAAATTGGCCTCTGGAACCTAGTTTGACCTAGATTAGGGTCCTAGCTCAACAATTGACCAAAAATTGGGTTTTCATGCAAAATGTCTAGTCAAACGTGGTCAAACCTAAAATCCAACTTCACCATTGGATTTCTTAGGTCCAAATTAGGTTTGTACCAAAATTTGGACCTAAGGGAAGGTCATATTGACCTACTTTACAATTTAGTACACCCAATCACATTTTGGTCCCTATCTTTTGAAAACCATCACAACAAACCCCTAGCCTCCTCGCCAATCTTACAATCAGGTCCCACCGCCATTATTGGGGAGAGATCCTGCGCCGGCGAGGATTAGAGAGGGAATGCTCTCAGATCCCTCAGAGATCCCCTCCCAGAAATGGAAGGGAGATTCTCTGAGGAATCCCCTTCCATCTAAGCCTGATCTTGATCCCAGATTTGCACCCAATCTCTCGTGCGAACGCACGAGAGATTTGGGTACCTAACCACCTTCCATCTCCGGTGAGATGTCGGCGACAGAAGGTGTGCCTTCTACGCACCAGAAGCACGGCCAAGCACCTATAAATTAAACCCTAACTCCGGCCACACCTCCTCAGCTTGACTTGGCCAGACTTCCACCTCAAATTCTTCTCCTTCTCCGGCCAAGGTGTCCAGCGAGCTCCGACGAGCCCCCCTCCCCTTCCTCTTCACTCTGCCACAAAACCAGTGGCAGAGTCATCTTCCTCATCCTCCTCCGCATCGCGTAACACCCGCGCGCGCTGCCCTAGCCCCATCATCGCCGTCGTCTTCCTCCACTGGGCATTTTCTTCTTTGGCGACAGCAGGTACAGCCGTCCGCCTCTTCATCCCCTTTCGTCCCTTTAATTAGGTTAAAATCATTCCCCTCTATCCCCTCTTTCATTCCCCGCATTTTATTTCATCCAAAACCCCTCGACCGCCGCCGTCCACCGTCACCTTCCTCATCTCCGGCCACCCTCCGACGAGGCGCTCCCATCGCTCCGTAGCCCCACACGCCTCGCCGACCATCACATAACCTCCGCCTCACCTCACTGAGTAATCTCCGCCCCTCCATAGTCCTTATAAGCCTACCCAACGGTCCCCCGAACTCACCCATCCATCCGGCCACAGGGCGACCTAGGCACGCATGCATAGGCTGCCTCACCGCCTGCCACCTTGCCCTTCACCTTCGCCGTGACAAGGCGAAGGTCCCACGGTGATATGATTAAGCCAAGAGGCTCGTTTCATGTCTGGCAGTTCTCCAGCCCCTGCCGCCATTGATGGCGACTCGAAGAAGCTCCAAGCTCGCTCCCGGCTTCAGGACCACTAGGTTCCAGGTGTAGCTGACTCAGGCAGGCGTTGCGAAGCTATCTGACCAAGAAAGAGACGCTACGAAGTCCGCAGCTGTGGCAATTGTAGGAAGGATTTCTGCGGGCGTGCGTGAGAGAAGGCAGCAACCTTTAGTCCCACATCGGTAACCTACAAGGCGCTGACATAGTTTAAATTGTTTTCGTCATATCTTCTCTTTGCCTCCGAACGCACCTGGGGTGAGGTCCCTCACCTATCTCACGCAGCCTCGTTTGTGATTTCATCATGCGGATTTGGTGCGATCCGACCTGACCCTAAGCACACGTCGTGCATCACCCACACGCCGGTGCGCCTGGTCATGGGCACGTGATCTGACCCGTTAACCTGGCTCTGGGAGAGCGTGCTGTGAGTGGTTTACAGAAAGAGAGAGACACGCGGGTGTGGGTAGAGGGTTAGGTTTTGTACTTTGCTGTGGTTGTGCAGGGAAGGAAGGAGTGAAGCAAACACTTAGCCGCTGCTAGCAAGGGAAGAAGAGAAGGAAGCAGAAGAAAAAAATGAAGATGGAAGGAAGCCATTGAAAAGAGATGGAAGAGGCGAAGGAAAAAGAGAAGAAGAACTGAGGAAGCAAAGAAATAGAAGACAAGCAGAAGAAGAAGAGGAACTGAAGGAAGCAGAGCCAAGGAAGAAGAAGAAGACCCGTAGAAGACAGAAGAAAAGAAGCAGAGAGATACTACCAGAGAAGAAAGAAGGAAGGCAGAAGAAAAGCAAAGCACTGCAGAGAAAGAAGAAGAATGGAAGAAGAATCAAAGAAGGGAAAATCTTTTAAGACGTCTGATCTCATGATCAGACGTCCAATTCTTTCTTTTTACCATAATTGCTTTTAAACTCATGCATTTACATTTGAATTAAAGTTTGAGTAATTAAACTGTTCAATTACATTCTTGAGATTAGTAGTAAATTCCAATTGCTCCCTGTGTTCGACCTTGGATACTCCGATTTTCGAGTAATAAAACTTTTATTTGTTGACGATGCTTGATCACCTATACTACGACACAATTAACTGTTAAAACACGATTGAGTCAAGCGGCACACGTCAACAAAATGGCGCCATTGCCGGGGAGCAACACGTCAACAAAATGGCGCCGTTACCGGGGAGCAATGCGCAATTTATCACTAGTCTCTACATTCTTTTTATCATATTGAACACTAACTTGCCCTACTTTGTTTTGATCTTGCAGGTATTTCACGAGAAAATCACTCCTGCATGTCAACCACTCCAGGGCAGGTAATTTCTTTTCTTCCTTAAACCATCCCCTAATTCTGAAAAGACAAAAGGAAGAAATTAATTTAGGAATAAATTGCCTTCTTTCTATAGTAATCACCATCTTTAAGGCAAACGTTTCCTAATTTTGCGAAAATTTTTTCAAATGTTCTTGAAGTTGGAGCGATTTTTAGATTCTATCCCACAAATTCATGTGCCTAATAGAAATCATGCTTAATCTCTACGGACAACACATTTCTTGCTTTTAAAGCCGAAAGAGAACCTTTTCAAAAAGAAAAAGAGGATTGGAAATAGAACCAAATTAGGGTTTCTACAGTAGGGTTTTGAAGTGCTAGCTCACACATGCCTGCATAAAAGGAAATAAATCCTCCCGCATCAGTGTGCTACCCAAGCCCTTGATTGAAGAGATCTAAACAAGACAAACCCTAAAAAAATTGAGTTCTAAAATCACTTGAATCTTAAAATTTTTGGACCTAATAACCTGGGAGTCAAATCAGGGTGATCAGTAGGCTCCAAACCTAAAATCATTCTGCCATCTATTGGACAGGTCAGGTGAAGTTGACCCCTTGGGTCAACCAACCTCTAAATTAGGTCACAACATCAAAACATCTGAAGTTCCACTGAAAACCCTAAAGCACCTTTGAAATAAAAGTGGTAGACTTAAGAGGTCAAGGTCCCCATTCTGGTCTACTTGGAATCTCAGTGACAAGAGAGGCCGGGTGGGGGAAACCCTGTAACCCGTGGGGGCACTCTACCGTGTAGGGGTCTTTGTGGGACTCTCCCTCTCTGGCTACCCAGGTAATTCTTAGGTGGACGATCTTCTGATCCAGGGGTACCATCCGCCCCGAACCTCCATAGTCATCCAAACATCTTTGGGTGTCTTGATTGGGTCAAAAACATCTCCAGTCCCTCATCTTTTCTCTTTAGAGCACACACACACATTTTCAGTGGGACTCGTTATTTAGATCTGATCGCTTCATAACTTGATCTTGATTCCAACTCTGATTCTACATCTTGACTCCACCACCTGATCCAAATATGCAGCTAAACCACTTAGGACTACCAGTCAAGAAACCTGAATATCAGAGATCCATGAGAGATAAAATGATTGAGGATGCCATGAAATTCTATGAAAATGAAGAAACCTCAACACCAGTAGGAAACATTCAGGTTGATGTCCCAACAACTACAACCTTTGTCATAACTTGTGCCCAAGCACTATTAGCAGAAGCCACAAAAGGATCAACCCGTGACTTGCTCATTACTGCATACATTGAGATAGAAAAATTGCACAATCTTGAATACCTTCAATGTATGACAAATGCTCGACTTTGGAAGCAACACCAAGATAGTCTTGAAAAACGGGAAGAGATACTGATATTAGTAAAACAAATTATTGACCAGAAGTACCCGTATATACCATAAACAGAGGATGAACCATCTTGGGAAAACATTGAGGATAAATCTGATCTCGGGTTTGAGGCACAAAATAGTTGTGGATTCCCAACCCAAATAGAATACAATGTGCCAAATATTGAAGAAGGTTAGGAAGCTCCAAATGTAGGAAAATACCATGATGAGCCCATTCTAGAATCCCAAAACTCCTGCAAGAATGAGAATAGAGTTGAACCTCTCGAGGGTGTAAATTCCGTCCCTTATCCTGATAAGGTGACCCTCGAAGGTTATTCAGACCTAGATTCTAGTAATTCAACCCAAATCCTAAGCCCAGAATCTAGATCTGAAACCTATTTTGAAGATTTCAAGGCCCCATATGAAGACGATCAATCTTTTAATGAAGAATATGATTTTGGGCCTCTATTCGATGAATATCCCTCGCCAACATCCTTAGAGGAACTAATCGATTTTTCGGAAGTCATGCCAAACTACGACACAGAAACCAAGGAGTTGGATGAGTAGGGTTTCAATTGGGTCTGCCCTACTAGCTTTGAACCTGAGCTTCTACCAGATAGGGACACCTTTTTAAGCTCAGAATTAACATTTAGGATAGACACCAGGCAGGCTGCTGAATCTACAACATCTGATTTATTCTATGATGGTGGAACCCATGATCTTGAATCTCATTCAGATTTTGATTTTCTCAAACTCTCCGACGATTTCGAATCTGACCATAACATCAGAGAAAATCTACTTTCTGATTATAACAAGCCTATTTTCTTTGAAGCCACTTGCTCCACATATACAGAACCAATCAAAACCTGTTCTCTACCCTGACCCGCAACCGGACTCAATTTCTATTCCGATTCATCTCTCATTGAGCTGTTTGCAGATGATTCAACTCCATATCTATATCGGGTATCGGGTATTAATCAGACCAAAAATCAGGAGCCATCATTCTTTGATCACCCCTGTAGGGTTTCCACACCATACATTGACTATTTTTCGGAACCCTACTCTGACCAGGTTGATTCGACTCAGCCTAAACCTGAGTTTTCACTTCCATATCCATTAGAACTTCATTGCATATGGTGGGTGCTGCATCTGTTGATCTACATCTATCAACCCACCAAACTCATTGGGTTTGGGCTACATCATCAGCCTACTGATCTTAACAAGCACCTGGTTGGACCAACCAGGCTCTTAATCAAGGTGCTTTTTTTACAAAATTCCACTGATTTGACCACTCCCTCTCCACCCCATTTTCGCTGGGCTGAAGGCATTAAATTTAGCGCTTAACGAGAGGCAACCCGTCATCCCAAAAACAGAGACCCGTCTGATTATCCGTCTGTACTCTATGTCCATTGCACCTTGAGTTCAGCCTTAGACAGTTGATCCCACCTCCAGTACATGTATCAGAGCTTGAAATCGTTCGCATCAGTCATTTTCGACCCATTCACCCACCCGATGTATCTTGTTCTGAGCCCCTAACCTCAACACTATTTCACACCCTCCGTTTACAATTAGGACATTGCAAAACTTAGTCATGGGGGGGTGATAAAGTGCATACATACAGAACCAAGAAAAAATCAGAAGGATTCTCACACAAAAAAAAAAAAATCACATATATCAAAAACACAAAAAAAATTGAAAAATTAAGAAAAAGAACAAAAAATTGGGAGGGAGGAAATGTTGTGAGCCACATAATCATAAGGAGGAGAAAAAGAGCAAAAATGACAAAAAGGAGTACATAATGAGAAAGAAAAGAAATAGTCATTAGTAAAAGATTAAGGAATTAATTGAAGTTTTAGAACAGATCAAGAAAAGAAATAAAAGAAAAGTTCTAAGGAGACATAACAAGTGATTAGTGGGAACGCTGATCTTAGGCCTCTTGGGCTAGATTCTTTAGCTTAAAAATTCATGTATCCACTGAAATCTGGATAATCTTCAAGAGGTTGGGGAAAATGTGAAGCTTAAGTATTAGGTCTAAGGCTTAGGAAGTATTCGGCCTTGTTAACTGACCATCGATTTACGAGATTCGGTAACCTAAGCACCCCAAATTCACACACAGTCTGGTTCAGTGCGCATAAATATCCAAATCATGCAAAAGTGTTTAATGTTCTGAAAAAGTCACCTAGATTAGGAGCGGCCAATCAACACAAGTTGATTTGGACGAGTTCCCGACGCGGAGAGGCAGGAAATTCCCCTCGGAGATGTGTAACAACATATCGTCTCCTCGGTGCTTGTCTCTTAGGGTATTTAAATATCCTACTGGGGGCATGTAAGCACTCTGCTGGTTCAGATACCATGTGCGGAATTATCACGAAATGTCGATCGGTAGGGTCTAAATTCGACCACGGAACGCCATGGGCGGGATTATCTCGAAATCTCGAAAGCCAGGGTTCTGGGGGTTGCCATGGGCGATGCTATCTCGAAGCATCGATAGCCAGGAACCCTTGAGGATTGATGATGGGGACGAGGAATCTGATACAGACCGTGTTGAGAAGCTAATCCGAAGCTAGAAATAAAAAGAAAAGAGAGAGAAAAGCTCTCCAAACAAATAAATATTCTATCTCTCTCTTACAAAAATGCACTGCGAACTGAACTTAGGCCGAAAATGTCTCAAGCACGGGTGCTTTAACCGCGGAGTCCAACAAACCCTAGGTTAGTTTCTGTGGGCCTTAAAAACCTTTGCGGATGACTGAGGCTAAAGTGGAACAGGTCCGGATTTTGGTTGGTACTTGAGTACCTCTAGGCCTATTGTCAGCATTCTAACCTAATCACAAAAGAAAAGGAGAGGCACTTATCATAATTGTTGACAGACACTCAGGGTCTAGAATGGAAGTTAAAACCTTGAAATTTTGCTAAGGGACTAGCAAAAGCTAGGCATGGGGGTATGATGAGAGCCTCATCATGAGCCATAACTAGCTCATTTTGACCTAATAAAGAGAATAAAAGCTCCCACATAACCTAGAAGAGGGCTTAATTGGAGGAATAAGTGTTCTGAGAAGAAAACATGAAATAAAGGTTAAAACTGTAATTTTACCATTGCAATACATAAACGGAATTTCTCAGAGACAGAGCATAGATCAAATGGTCTAAATGAGATAAAAAGTGGGTTGAATCAATCAGAAATGGGTTCATGTGCAATAAAGGAATTAAATGACATTTGGTAACCCTAAAATAGACCCGCTTAATTCAACAAGGTTTCGGTCAGAATAAAAATCAAGTAAACCCTTTAAAAATCATGGAAAAATATCCCCTAGGGTTTATAACATTAAAATTGGCCTCTGGAACCTAGTTTGACCTAGATTAGGGTCCTAGCTCATTAATTGACCTAAATTGGGTTTTCACACAAAATGTCCAGTTAAACGTGGTCAAACCTAAAATCCAACTTCACCATTGGATTCCTTAGGTTCAAATTAGGTTTGTACCAAAATTTGGACCTAAGGGGAGGTCATATTGACCAACTTTGCAATTTAGTACACCCAATCACATTTTGGTCCCTATGTTTTGAAAACGATCACAACAATCCCCCTAGCCTCCTCGCCAATCTTACAATCAGGTCCCACCGCCATTATTGGGGAGAGATCCTGCGCCGGCGAGGATTAGAGAGGGAATGCTCTCAGATCCCTCAGAGATCCCCTCCCAGAAATGGAAGGGAGATTCTCTGAGGAATCCCCTTCCATCTAAGCCTGATCTTGATCCCAGATTTGCACCCAATCTCTCGTGCGAACGCACGAGAGATTTGGGTATCTAACCACCTTCCATCTCCGGCGAGATGTCGGCAATAGAAGGCTTGCCTTCCACGCACCAGAAGCATGGCCAAGCACCTATAAATTAAACCCTAACTCCGATCGCACCTCCTCAGCTTGACTTGGCCGGACTTCCACCTCAAATTCTTCTCCTTCTTCTCTGGCCAAGGTGTCCAGCGAGCTCCGGTGAGCCCCCCTCCCCTTCCTCTTTGCTCTGCCACAAAACCAGTGGCAGAGTCATCTTCCTCATCCTCCTCCGCATCGCGCAACACCCGCACGCGCTGCCCTAGCCCCGTCGTCGCCGTCGTCTTCCTCCACTGGGTATTTTCCTCTCCGGCGATAGCAGGTACAATCGTCCTCCTCTTCATCCCCTTGCCTCCCTTTAATTAGGCTAAAATCATTCCCCTCTATCCCCTCTTTCATTCCTCGCATTTTATTTCATCCAAAATCCCTCGACCGTCGCCGTCCACCGTCACCTTCCTCATCTCTGGCCACCCTCCGGCGAGGCACTCCCATCGCTCCGCAGCCCCACACGCCTCGTCGACCATCACATAACCTCCGCCTCACCTCACTGAGTAATCTCCGCCCCTCCACAGTCCCTATAAGCCTACCCAACGGTCCCCCGAACTCACCCATTCATCCGGCCACAGGGCGACCCAGGCATGCACGCCTAGGCTGCCCCGCGGCCTACCACCTTGCCCTTCACCTTCGCTGTGACAAGGCGAAGGTCCCCCGGTGATCTGATTAAGCCGAGAGGCTCGTTTCATGTCTGACAGTTCTCCAGCCCCTGCCGCCATTGACTGCAACTCGAAGAAGCTCCAAGCTCGCTCCAGGCTTCAAGACCGCTAGGTTCCAGGTGTAGCTGACTTGGGCTGGCGTTGTGAAGCTATCTGACCAAGCAAGAGACACTGCGAAGTCCGCAGCTGTGGCAATTGCAGGAAGGATTTCTGCGGGCACGCGCGAGAGAAGGCAGCAACCTTTAGTCCCACATCGGTAACCTACAAGGCGCTGGCATAGTTTAAATTGTTTTTGTCATATCTTCTCTTTGCCTCCGAACGCACCTGGGGTGAGGTCCCTCACCTATCTCACGCCGCCTCGTTCGTGATTTCATCACGTGGATTTGGCACGATCCGACCCGACCCTGAGCACACCTCGCGCATCACCCACACGCTGGTGCGCCTGGTCACGGGCACGCGATCCGACCCGTTAACCCGGCTCTGGGAGAGCTTGCTGTGAGTGGTTTACAGAGAGAGAGACGCGCGGGTGTGGGTAGAGGGTTAGGTTTTGTACTTTGCTGTGGTTGTGCAGGGAAGGAAGGAGTGAAGCAAACACTTAGCTGCTGCTAGCAAGGGAAGAAGAGAAGGAAGCAGAAGGAAAAAATGAAGAAGGAAGGAAGCCATTGAAAAGAGAAGGAAGAGGCGAAGAAAAAAGAGAAGAAGAACTGAGGAAGAAAAGAAATAGAAGACAAGCAGAAGAAGAAGAGGAACAGAAGGAAGAAGATCCAAGGAAGAAGAAGAAGACCCGTAGAGGACAGAAGAAAAGAAGCAGAGAGAGATACTGCAGGAGAAGAAAGAAAGAAGGCAGAAGAAAAGCAAGGCACTGCAGAGAAAGAAGAAGAAAGGGAGAAGAATCAAAGAAGGGAAAATCTTTTAAGACGTCTGATCTCATGATCAGACGTCCAATTCTTTCTTTTTACCATAATTGCTTTTAAGCTCATGCATTTACATTTGAATTAAAGTTTGAGTATTTAAAGTGTTCAATTACATTCTTGAGATTAGTAGTAAATTCCAATTGCTTCCTGTGTTCGACCTCGGATACTCCGATTTTCGAGTAATAAAACTTTTATTTGTTGATGACACTTGATCACCTATACTACGACGTAATTAATTGTTAAAACACGATCGAGTCAAGCGGCATGCGTCAACAAGGTGCACATGACTGCACCGCCCTTCGCTCGACAAAGCGTCGCTTTGGCACAATGGTGAGGACGAGCGCTCTCAAACAGGGAGAACGAGTTCGAGCAGCGATTCGCTGTGCCCGCTATAGTGCCAGCTGCAATATAGTTGCTCAATCTCGATCGATCAATAAAGATTCTCCATGTGCGATCCGACGTCGCCCACCGATGCGAGGGCACACGCCAGATCGTGTGTAAGCCATCTGGGGCATGCTTTTAAGACAACGGGGAGCGGCGCCCACCGTCCGATCATAGCAATCATGCGAGGCGCGCGATTCAAATCAAACCGTGCGTGATCTGTGGGAGAACCTCAGCCGTGCGATGCCTCAACCAACGGCTGCCAATGTACCCGCCAGCCGTGTAGATTTCAAATGTTGGCAAGTGCGCATTCTCCTCTCGCAATCGCAGCCATCCACGCCTAATCCAACAGCCGACGATCGTTGCACCTACGACAGCTGCAGCCAAGCGTTCAAGCACCAACCAAGGTGCGTGAATGCTTTAGTGACATCTCTGGCGGGTCTTTAATGACATCTTAATTGTCATTAAAGCCCCATGCACACAAACCACCTACATTCCATCACTATATAAACACCCCTACACCCCCCATTCCAAACCATCTCTATCTACTTTATTCCCGCCTACTCCTAAGCTCTAGTAGCCTACCAAAGCTCCATTAGAGGTTACCCTCAAGCTGTAAAGGCCTCCTATTAGTGTAGCATTCCTTTATTGCACCAAATATTCATCCCTCATCCCATCACCTTCATAGGTCTCCTTGGGGCCGTCCTCCCACCTCCATTCTGATAGCAGATCACCTCCGCCTCCTCACCTTCATTACAGAGTTTCGTTGAAGCATTTATCTACTCGACGTCCTCCTACATCTCACCTTCATCAACCCACTTCTAAACTCCTTCGTCGAAGCTTCTGCCAAGTGCCACCGTCTCACCAAAAAGCTGATTCAGGAGGTTCCTTCTCACCTCCCTCTCTTTTATTCTTTCGTAGAATATTGTAACAGACATTTGTTAAATATATCATATTCGATTCCATCTCTCTTGGGAATTTATTCTGCTTGTCTTTTTATCTCAAAAACACAAAAAAATAACAAAACTTCAAACCACCAAAAATAAACAAAATGAAGCACGATTTTAAAGCAAAGCAAACATCGCCTCCCAGTGTTTGACCTGGGACTTCCTTGGAGTTTTGGTAAAAATTGTATTTGATAATGAGTTTTACGACTACGACGATGGGTTCCTCCAAACCGTAATTTCTACCACACAAAACACGTTTATCATTTTGGCGCCGTTGCTAGGGAGGCAACGGAATTTACTTTCTTGTTTTCTACACTTCTTTGCATATACATATTACTAACCCCTTTTATCTCTGATCTATTGCCTTGCAGATACCCTAGCATGGAGATCAAAGTGCAGTGGATCAGAGTAAAGTGTGGGTAGAGTACTTTGTAAGTGTCCCCCACATTCCCCCCCACTAGCTTCATTTCTCTACACTCATAACTAAGACCAAATCTGCTTAGGTGCTTGCACAAACCTTAGGATAGAATTGTTTGTCTTGTTTGCCACCTCCACTCATCTCACCCCCATATGTTATAAGGAAAAAAAAACCAAAAAGTTACTTTCTATGGGTTGAATCAATATACACACTTTATATACGCACATTTGAGGCACATAACTTAACTTGATTTTCATCTACTCAATCGGGATTCCGACCTACGAAACTAGTACACCAATTCAACACATAAAGGAGGAGAAACCATATTAGGTTAATCACCTTTATGTGTGCCTTAATCGGTGGTGCATTTGGGCCGATTGGTTGAATTGTTTGGTTCGCACCACCTAATTTAAAAGAAATTCATTTTGTAACTGTCTCATAGGATTCAATATTTAGGTCAAGCCAGGTGCTCCATATTTTCTTGATTTATAAAGGAAAAGCACTTGAACTCATGCTTTCAAAACTTGGTTTGCCTTACAGAACTTTGTTGAACACACCTAATATTTGAATCTTAAAAGCTACTAAGCAAGATTCAAACCCTAAAACTCACGCCATCATTAATAATCTTGCTTGAAAGCTTTTTGGTTGTGCACATTCACACATTCTCAAACAAATCATTAAGGTTACAACCCATTAAGGGCACATCACATTCCTGAAGCACCAATGTCCCAAGCCTAAATAAAATTGATTATATGTTGGCCCTAAGGACTAGTTCGCTCATCAGGATCTAGATTGAGATTGTCCAAGATTAACCTGCTTATACAAGTAAATCGGATGTCTAGTTAGGGGAGTAGCATCAAATGACCGTGGTTGGGGGGTATACTAGGAACCGGAGGCCCAAGCTAAGGGAAGAACCTTCTCCCCAGTCCCTCCATCTAACTGGTTGGATTGCCTGGACATAAGTAGAGTAAGTCGTCCATAATCTTAGGATGGATTCTGAGAGTCTGTAGACTTTAGGCTACCCAACCTAAGGGCAGGTTTTATTTTTGTGCTGCAGGGTTCCTTCTCTTCCCTATCCTTCCGACTTCCTTCTAGTGTATGATTGGATGGAGGTCATTGAACCCTAGATTAGAAGGACTTTTAGACCATTCCTGGAGGCGGAGGTTGAGCTATAGCCAAGTAGATCCCATGGTTGATCAACAACCACCTCCCCCGCCCTCGAACTAGTAGGAGCTGCTTTAGAGACAGTTGGAAGAATTACAACAGATGCAGCAATAGTTCCAATGAATGAATGGTCAGGGTGCTCAGCCATTGAAGAATTTCTATGATCCTTCAAACTGTGGGGAACATCCCAGTGTCATGATTCCCGTCGGAGACATAGAAATCAAGCCTTAAGTCTTAAGTTTGAATAAGCATTTCCATGGGCTTAGCTTAGAGGACCCATTCCAGCACTTGGAGGATCTGACTACTTTGGTTCTGACCACCAAAGCAAGGAATGTGAACGAAGAGCAAATGATCATGAGGCTCCTTCCCCACTCTCTCAGGGATAAGGATGCACATTTGTACCAGACCATCGAAAGGTCGATAGAAACATGGGTTGCTCTTAAGTTGGCTTTCCTGAAGAAATTCTTCCCAATCGGACGGACCAATGCCTTGCAACAGGTGATTACCACTTTTTCCCTGTAGCTGGGGGAACCTTTTCATGGTGCCTGGGAGAGATTCCAGGAACTTTTGAGGAAGTGTCCACACCATGTGGTGCTGGAATGGCAACTCATGTAGATTTTCTTTCACGGGTTGGTTGAACAACTACGTAATCACGTGGATGCCTCCAGCGGAGGTAATTTCCTCAACAGGGATGCAGATAGCGCATACGACCTATTTCTTGAAATGAGTGAGAACTCAATTAATCATGCCTCCATGGATGCATTCAACCGATCCCAGCAACTCAAGTCAAATGCTAATGAGATACAGGATTCACATTCATTTGACATGGAATTATTTGTAGTAAGCTTGATAAAATGGACTTGGTTGCTAAAAGAATGGAAGAATGGATGTTTGGGAATTCGGGAAACACTTCTACACCTACTCAATCCCAGAATTTGGGATTCCATTCCTCATGAGCTCCCACGGGGCGGGAGTTCGTGAACCAACTTGAATCGGCTCATCCTGTGAGCTAGGATTTCTCGGAACATTATTGGTTCCAAACTGGGTCCTTTGATCCCATTTTTTCTGATCCTTCCTTCCTTCCATCCTCGTACTATGAGGATGTGTATGCAATGCAGGAGAATGTTAGGTCCAACCTGTATTCCAACACTTATAACTCTAGTTGGAGGAACCACCCGAATGTCTCTTGGAAAAGTCAGGGGCAACTGACCCAAACTCGACCCAGCAACTATGCATCTCAAAGACCTATGGGTCAGGGTCAAGTATACACCCAATTGCCCCCGAGATCGATTACTTGGTCATCTTGAAATGCCCAACAATTTACAGGGCAGGCTGATTTAAACTGGCAGATGGTGGAAATGCAAGGGTCCATGCTTCAGTTGTTGCAGCAAGTGAAGACATCATTGGATAACTTGTAATCCAGGTTAATTGCTAACACTAGACATCCCAGATCTCTACCATCCCAACCCGTACCCAACCCACGCAATATGCAAAATTAGAGCAATAGCGCCCAAGGGTACGCGAATCAAAGGGACCCACACGTAGATGCTCAGGTGGTTGAGCAGGGTCCCTCCTCCTTCTTCTTGTTACATGACCAATCAAGGCCCTCCAATCTTCACTAACCCACCTCAAGTCCCAAAACCATATGCCTATGCAAACTCTATCACCTTGAGAAGTGGAAAGCAGACCTAGAATCCTGAATTACCTTATAGATGACAAAACCATGGGGAGCTTGAGAGAGAGGAGGAGATTGAAGAAGACAACAAGGCCCAGGGATTGAAAATTGAAAATATCACCCATATCCCATTCCTTGAAGCCTTATTGAAAACCAAGAAGAAGAAAACCCTAGATAGCAATGAGGAGCTCTTGAATTAATTCAAGAGCGTAGAGATCAATATTTCTCTCCTCGATGCTATTAAGCACATCGCAGCTTATGCTAAATTTCTGAAAAAACTATGTACCCAAAAGCATAAGTCGAGAGAACCCACTCTGAGGAAGGTGATTCTCTCTGAGTAGGCAAGTTTTGTTATCCTACATCACCTTCCCCAAAAGAAGAAAGATCCAGGTGCCCCCTTGATCTCATGCATTATTGGGGAATACACTTTTGATAGGGCACTATTGGATCTAGGTGCATCGATCAACCTAGTTCCGACTTCTCTTTACAAGAGGTTTGGATTAGGCGAACTTAGGCCAACCGTTGTAATGCTACAATTAGCAGACCGCTCGGTCACCACATCGAAGGGCATTATTGAGGATGCAATCGTCAAGGTCAAGGATTTCTATTTTCCTGTAGATTTCCTAGTCCATGACATGGATATATGATAAGTTGATTTTCGCTTTCGAATAATGTGATTATGATGATCTGTCATTTTAGTAGCAAAGTGGTGGAAAATCGCTAAACAAAATAATTACAATAAAATTACCACTCACAAAAGAGTGGGTCGTGTCCACAAGGAGGCAACAATGCAATAAAATCTTGACTATTTCATATCCTTTCAATCACGTGCGAAGTCCACAATCAAATCCGACATGAAATGCGATGGAAAGAAGATGCATAATAACTCAAAAAATATATAAGGGTATATGTGCAATTTTTCTTCACTGAAATATTCAATAAATATGTAATGATTTTATGTAATTTTCAATTGGCATGTATTAGAGAAAATTTGTGCACATTTTAATGCCAAAACAAAAGTTAAAATATGTGAATATCAATAACCACGCAATTATCAGAAAGTATGAGTATGCAGTCACAATTTCACCATAATAAAATAATCATAAATTAAAATTGATTTTGGTGGCAATGTCATTCAAATGTAATTTTTAATTAACACAAAAACAGGGGATTTTACCTCTCTCCTCCTTGCGCATAGGAGAGAGGTTCAATCGAGGAGAGACTCCCATAGGAGGTTGGCTGAAGCGAGGCTATCGCGGTGGTGGTAGCGGTGCATCGTGAGATGGCTGGAGCTGGCCTACCAGAGGAGAGGAGTAGCGGCGGTGGAGAAGCTGCTGTTGCCGCACGTGCTGTAGGTGCAAGGAGAGCAGCGCATGCAGGTGCTGGAGGTGCTGCAGACATGTAGAGACGCGGAGGCGTGGGCGCTGGGCGCTCTGCAAAGCGTGTAGGCGTGCGCGGAGGTGCAGTGCCACAAGGTGCATGCGGAGGTGTGGCGTTGTAGTGGCGCTGGACGAAGTAGAGGTGGGTGTGCATTTTGCAGGCTAGGCTAGAGGCGCGTGGTGAGGCATGTGTTCTACATGGAGGCATTGGAGGTGAGTGCTGCAGGCCTGTAGGGAGGATGCGGGCGTGAAGGTTGGAGCACATGGATGTGGGCACGTGGAGGTAGGCACGAGAGTGGGGCTCTGCAGTGGCACTGGAAGTGGGCGTGCTGGAGAAGTTGATGAGACGCGGGTTCTGCTGTTGAAGGTGTTCACGGGTTTGGTCTGATGGAGCAAGGGGCACTGGGGGGTTGCCGTGAGCAGCTGGCGTGCGTGGGGCAGATGGCGTGTGATCGCACTTGGCAGGGCTGAAGGCGGCAGCGGTGGGGAGTAGGCAGGTGTGTGCAGCAACTGAGAGCTGCGCGTGGAAGTGGTGTGGTTTTTGGGTTCCTTTTGGTGGAGTGGAGGAAAAATAGAGGACGGGGGAAGAAGATGAAGATGGTGCTGTAGGAGTTTCAGATGTCTGGGAACATTCCCAGATGTCTTAATGGATGGGGGCGTGAAGTTGCGACGGCTGCAGTGGTGGGTGTTGGTGATGACGGTGAGGGTGGTGCATGCTGTGGTGCTCACAGTAATGCAAACAAGCTCAAGATGGCAGTGTGGCCTGTCACGCCACACGCCCACGGTGGTGGAGGCTCGTTGCCACGATTGAGGCCGGTGGTGGTGGCAGCGGATGAGAGGTCAACTCTCTGCACAGTGGTGGGTCGGGGATGGTGGCCTTCTCCGCATGGCAGCTCTCCCTCCTTTTATAGCCACAGCCATCGTTTCAAATTCAAAATGACGTAGCGTAAATGTGATGTGCCGGAGGAGGAGGCGAAGCCGAAGTCGAAGGAGTTACCTGTGCAAAAGAGAAAAAAATAAAAGAATAAAATATTATGATTTTTTTTGCATAAGCCCTTAACTTCTATGTTAAATTAAAACAATGCATGCAATGTACCTAATTGGTTAACTAATTAAATGAATGCAATTCTAAGTTAATTCTAAATGCATTTAGTTATAAATGCAAAGCATGAATTATGTAATTAAATCAGAAATATGAATTAATCTATTTACATCTTAATGCATGCTAAATAAATGTTAGAACTAACTTAATGTCTAGGCACTTAAATAGCCCACAGATATGGGCTAATGAAATACCCCCATGCCTAGTTTTTGCTAGTCCCTAGTAAATCCAAGCAAAACCAATCAGCCTTCCTTTAGAAACATATTAAGTTCAGACTTTAGACCTAAGGTACCCAAGTATTTGTTAAGTTACAGACTAGGTCAGCTAAGGATAGATTGCGGGCACAAGTTTCCCTGATTTTTGACTCTACCCTAAGGTTCATTGATCTTTGAGATTAAAGCATCCATGCATGTGCATTAGTCTGAGTTATTTGAGTTAAAGGAAAAAGGATTTTTTTTTGAATATATATATATTTTCTTTTTTTGATTCCTCTAAGTCTAACCTCGGATTAGCTATCAACACGGTCTGTGTTGAATTCATTGTCCCCATCACCGTACCTCGAAGGGTGCCTAGCTTTCGATGCTTCGAGATAGCACCCCCCATAACGACCCCAAGAACTCCTGGCAATCGACACTTTGAGATAGTATCACCCATGGATTTCTAAAGCGAATTCAGGCCTGTGGCAATCGGCACTTCGAGATAGGGCCGCCCATGGTACCTGAACCGTACAATGCACTTACATGCCCCCAGTAGGATGGATATCCTAAGTGACAAGTGTCGAGGAGGTAATATGTTATCATCGCATCCTCAAGGTGAGTACATACTCCACCTCTCCTATGGCGGGAACTCTTCCGATCAAATTATGTTTTCAAGCCTCTCCTAAGTCAAAACTAAGAGAACCAAATCTCTTTTAAGAAAGGAATTAAGTTGATTACTTACTTAGACCAGACCAAGTGTGTGAAATTTGGATGCTTGGGTTACAAGGACCCCTAAACCAAAAGGTAGAACAAGACTCCAGGTACTATCCCAACCTTTTAACTCAATCCCTAGCTTCCCTTCCTCAACCTCTTGAGGAATGGTCCGCAACTTAACTCCTACTTAACTTTTTAAGTCCACAAAGGACCCAAAGGTCTAAAACTAGTAGCTCATTTAGCTTCTAAAGGTCAACCCTAGAATCAACTTAGTCTAACCTAGAGTTCTAATTTGCTTAAGAATGTAGGACCTAGCCAGTTAAGCTCAAAACTTTTTTTTTCAATTTATTATTATTATTATTATTATGCAATATGCATGAATGAATGCAAAATGTCGACATGCTATAAACAAAAATGCCTCAGGTCCTCTCCCCCATGCCTGGTTCAAACAATGTCCTCATTGAAAACAAAAATAGTTAAAGGAAGATATTACCTGATGCGGAGAATGGTAGGAGCTAAGTCTCCTCAAGAGTGACCTCGCCAACCAGATGGCCATCCAAAGTAATGTATGGTTTTAACCATTGACTGTTGACGATAAAGGGAGTTGCTAAAGAGGAAGGGTTTTTAATCTCCACAGCTCCATGCGGAAACACTTTAGTGATTATGTAAGGCCCATCCCAACGAGATTTTAACTTCCCAGGAAAAAGCTTAAGTCTGGAATTGAAAAGCCAGACTTGTTGGTTGGGCTCAAAGGTCTTTCGAAGTATATACTTATCATGCAAGACCTTAGTTCTTTCTTTATAAGCTTGAGAGGTGTCATAAGCATCATTCCTTAGCTCCTCAAGCTCACTTAATTCTAGAAGTTGTGCCTTACCCGCCTTCTCTAAATCCATGTTAACACTTTGAATAGCCCAAAGTGCCTTATGTTCCAACTCAATAGGTAAATGGCACACTTTCCCATACACAATCCGAAATGGGGAAGTACCCAAAGGGGTCTTACAGGCCATTCGATATGCCCACAAAGATCATCGAGCTTTTAGGACCAGTCTTTCCTATCAGGTCTATTGGTCTTTTCCAAAATATTTTTTATCTCCCTATTTGACACTTCAACCTGGCCACTCGTCTAAGGATGGTAAGGTGTAGCGAACTTGTGAGTCGCTCCCAGACTCCTGATTAGCAGATTGAAGTGGTGGTTTCGGAAATGAGGTCCCTCATAACTTATAATGGTCTTGGGGCAGCCGAAACAGGATATGATATTGGCCTTCACAAATTTCAAAGCCACAGAGTGGTCATTTGTGCACGTAGGAATGGCCTCTATCCATTTAGAGACATAATCAACTGGCACCAAGATATAATCATAACCATGGGACAATGGGAAGGGGCCCATAAAGTCAATTCCCCACACATCAAAAATTTCAACAGATTGAATAGGATGTTGAGGCATTTCTTTCCTCTTCCCAATCGTTCCAATCCGTTGATATCTAATACAGGCCTTAACAAAATTATGAGAATCCTTAAATAATGAAGGCCACCAAAAACCAGACTAGAGAACCTTAAAAGTAGTTTTCTTAGCACCAAAGTGTCCTCCACAATGAAGTTTACGACAAAAACTCAGCACACTTTGTTGTTCCTCTTCAGGTACACAATGTCTCAATACTTGGTCTTGTCCAATTCAAAATAATTCTGGCTCTTCCCAATGAAAATATCTTGCTTGGAAAATGAATCTCTTTCTTTTCTACTCATCCTAAGAGCCAGGAGTTTGTCCAATGATGAAGTAATTTACAGTATCTGCATACCAAGGTAAAGTTGGTGTTACCGCCATCAGAGTTTCATCAGGAAATGTCTTGCGAATGTCTCCAGAATGCGAGTCATTAAGTGGAAGGTGAGACAGGTGGTCAGCCACAACATTTTCTACTCCTTTCTTTTCACGTATTTCCAAGTCAAATTCTTGAAGGAGTAGGATCCACCTAATCAAACATGACTTAGAATCTTTCTTAGCAATGAGATGTTTCATTGCCGCATGATCAGTAAAAATAACCACCTTAGACCCAAGCAGATAAGACCTAAACTTCTCCAGAGCAAAAACTACAGCAAGTAATTCTTTTTCAGTGACGATGTAGTTTTGCTGAGGTTCGGTTAAAGTCTTGCTTGCATAATGCAGCACATGAGGTCTTCCCTTAACCCTTTGTCTAAGGACTACTCCCACTGCATAATTCGAAGCTTCACACATCAGCTCAAATGGGAGTGTCCAATCAAGAGCTTGGAGAGTAGGCGTAGAGATCAAGGCCTCCTTCAGATTTTGAAAGGCCTTGGCACACTTTGAATCAAAATTGAAGGAAGATTCCTTCGCCAACAATTCAGAAAGTGGCCTAGAAATTTTACTACAATTTTTAATAAAGCGCCTATAAAAGCCGACATGGCCCAGAAAGGATCTAATCTATTTGACGTTCGTGGGCAATGGGAGTTTGGAAATAGAATCAATTTTAGCTTTATCTACTTCCAAACCTTGCTCGAATACAACATGCCCAAGTACAATTCCTTTCTGTGCCATGAAATGACTTTTCTCCCAGCTGAGGACTAAACCAGTCTCCTTACATCGCTTCAAAACATTCTCTAGGTGCTGGAGACACTGGTCGAAAGATGAGCCATAAATGGAGAAGTCATCCATAAACACTTCAACACACTCGTCAATCATGTCCGAAAAATAGACATCATACATCGCTGCAAGGTTGCAGGGGCATTACATAATCCAAACGGCGTACGTCTGAATGCAAAAGTACCGTAAGGACTCATGAATGTCATCTTCTCTTGGTCATCAGGAAAGACTGCCACCTGGTTGTACCCAGAATATCCATCGAGAAAGCAATAGTACTTATTCCCTACTAATTTCTCAAGAATTTGATCAATAAAAGGCAAGGGAAAGTGATCCTTCTAGGTAGTGGTGTTCAGCTTGCAGTAATCAATGCAGACCCTCCATCCAGTTGAGGGTCTAGTGACAGCTTGTTCACCTTGGTCGTTAAATTCCACAGTAAAGCCTACCTTCTTTGGCACCACATGAATAGGACTTACCCATTTACTATCTATAATAGGATATATGATCCCAGCGTCCAACCACTTCAAGATTTCCTTTTTGACCACCTCCCACATATTAGGGTTTAGACGTCTTTGCATGTCCCTAAATGGCTTCATGGAATCATCAATATAAATGTGGTGCATGCAGAGTGTAGAGTCTATACCCTTAATATCAACAATGCTCCAAGCAATAGCTTCCTTGTGCCTAGACAAGCATTCAATTAGGGCTCCCTCCTGTGCCTCAGATAGCACAGACGAAATGATAATGGGGAGTGTATCATTGGCACTTAGGAAAATGTACTTGAGAGTGTCAGGAAGGGGTTTCAACTCAAGGTCTGAGGCTTGTATGGTTGAGGGTTTCATAAGGGATGTCCCCATCTCATGTAGCAGATCTACCTTAGGCAGAGATGATGGGGGAAGAGACTCAGTAGAAACACCCAGCAATTCATCAAGTTCTAGTATATCCCCTTCACATTCCTCCAAGAGATGGGGATGCTCATTTAGCATGACATGCTGAAGGGGGTCATCACATAACATTGCAGGGGTTGCCTCTTCAATCAGGTCATCTATCACCTCAACTTGAGAACAATCCTCAAGTCCGGCTTGTTTGTAAGCATTAAACACATTAAGCTGAATTTTCCTGTTCCCAAAGCCCATTTTCAATACCCCAGTATTTCAATTGATTGAAGCATGCGAAGTTGCAATGAAGGGGCAGCCCAAAATGATGGAGGGTTTGGTTGGCTTGTTGGTAGGGTCAATGTCCAAAACTAAGAAGTCAACGGGAAAGAAGAAATCCTCCACTCTTACGAGGACATCTTCCAAAATTCCCCGTGGTGTCTTAAGTGATCGATCAGCAACTTGAAGGATTACAGGGCTAGGCTTCAGATTGCCTCCCCCAAGTTTTTCATACATGTAGCTTGGAAGGATGTTCACCCCCGCACCCAGATCAAGTAGAGCCTCATTAATTTGTAAGTCACCAATAACTACTGAGATGTATGGGGCTATTGGGTCCTTAAGTTTCGAGGGTGTGCCATGTTGAACAATTGAGCTAACAGAATCAGGCAGGACAACTTTTGATTGGACCTATTTTCTAGATTGCCACTTTTTCTTACACAGGTCCTTTAAAAAGTGGGCATAAGACGGAATCTGCCTGATAGCTTCAAGCAAAGGTAGGTTAATCTGCACTTGCTTGAAAGTTTTGTGATCTCATCCGTCTTATCTTTGGCTCCAGATGAGCCAGTAGAAGTCTGTCCAGAGGTAGATAAGCGCTCTAGAAAGGGCACTCTCGATCTCTGGATGGAAGGGTTGTCATGTAGAGTAAGGAGTGGAATGGGGGCAACTTCTTTCGGTGAGGTGATTTCAAGCGGATAAGATTTCGGCAAGTCTTCTCCGGTGGGGGTGAAAGTCGGGGTGGATGGTTTCTTAGGGAATGAGACTATAAGAGCATCGGGTTTGAAAATTTCTTTCCCACTCCTTAGAATAGTCACCGCCTGAGCATGCTTCCTAAAGACAATCACTTTTCCTTTAGGATTCTCCTCAGTAGCACTGGGGAGCTTCCTAGTTTCCCTCTATCTAACAGCCTCAACAAGGTGTCCTATTTGTGATTTCATCTCATGTATAGCCTTGTCATGAGATTGGATGATGGCACTTTGACTTTCTTGCATAGTTTTCAACATCTCCTTCAATTCATCCATCTCAGAGGTCTTAGGTTGGGAAAAGGTCTGAGGTTGGTTCATTTGATGGTTTTGAAAGGATTGTAGTTTATAATTCCCTGAATTTGAGACATTTCCTTGTCTCCAAGAAAAGTTTGGGTGGTTCCTCCATCCCTCATTATAAGTGTTGGAGAAAGGGTCATTACGAGGTCTAGGACGAAACCCTTGAGCGGCATTCAGATCTGCTTGTACAAGCTCAGGGAATTGGAAGGCCAAGTGGCAATCCATAGTGGCGTGTGTATTGCCTTGGCAAATTGAGCATTCGGAAGCTTGGGATGTGGAGGTGTTAGATATGAATGGACTCAAGTTCGACATAAGCCTTGCCATGTTTTGATTCAATAATTGAATCTAATAGGCTAAATTCTGGGTATCCATTACCTCATTCGACTCCAACTTTCTTTGCATGAGAGTGGGCTTTCTATCCATGTAGGTAGAATTCAAGTGAATAGAATTCTCACTCAAAGTATCAAAAGGGTTCCAATCTTCATCCTCATCTTAGATAGAAAGGTTCCTACACAGGCACCATCCACAATTTGCCTATGCGAATCATTAAGTCCGGTGTAGAACCTTTCAATAAGTTGCCATTTAGGCACCTGGTGATGTGGGCAAAGTCTCAGCAAGTTGTTAAAGCACTCCCACGCATCATGGAATGCTTTCCCATCCTTTTGAACAAAGCTCATAATTTCCCTCCTAATGTGATTGGTTTTGCTCCTAGGGAAGTACTTCTACAAAAACTCCTTCTTCAGGGCATCCCAAGTGTTAATATTATCAAGGGTGTGATACCAATACTTGGCTTTGTCCTTAAGGGAGAAGGGAAAGAGGGTCCGCATTTGAGCGTCATCAGTAACGCCATGTAGCTTCATCGTGGAACAGACCTCAGTGAATTCCTCTATATGCCTATAAGGGTCTTCCCTATCAATACCATAAATGGAGGGCAGCAAGGATATGGTACTGCTTTTGATCTCATAAGGATTGTTCCCTCCAGGTCTACATAGTGCAGGGCCAGCTTGATTGGTTGGAATGAAATATTCCTTAAGGCTCCTTTGACCAGCCATTTCTACCCTTGGAAGGTTTCTTCTTAAGATTCTTTTAGGTTCAGGATCAAACACAAGTTGTCTCCTAAGAGAATGCTTACCAAGCATGCACTACAAACACAATTCAAAAGGACTTGTTCGATCTTTACAAATTTAGTCTTTTGACTTTAGTTCAAATTGTAGGTTACAAAGCAAGTTGCCCAATCAATTATGCGCCTATTGTTAACCTTCAAAATGCCTAAAAAGACCTAGTTGGAGCTTAGGTATTCTTCCCTAATTCTTAAATGGTAAAGCAAATCCAAAGGCGGAAGTTCGAGGGATGCAAGTAGGCCTAAGCCTTCCTTTGAAGCTGTGCTTTCGCGGTGCTTCTCAATTACCCCCAAAAATCCGTGACAGGGTATCCCCATCTTTGGATTTACAAACCTTTGATCTCAAGTTCCGAACACTTCAGAATCCAACGGTAGGAGGGCTCTTGTCCTAGTCGTTCTAAGACTTAAGAGTGTCTAAATGCGTGCCGTGGTGCAAAAGATATAAGTGTTCATACACTGCAAAAAGATTTTGAATTTTGAATCGCACACCATGTTTGAAGATCAAGTCCTTGATTTTTAGATGTCCCTCTTTTAATTAGTCCTTTTTCATGAATATATGTGACCGCCTGTTAGATCGCTTCAAGACAAATTATGTGGTCTTCGAATTAAGTCCAAATGCAATGCGTGATCAAGAATAGGATGCAAAGTAAGAG
This sequence comes from Thalassia testudinum, assembly GCA_037157565.1. Classification (NCBI taxonomy): domain Eukaryota; kingdom Viridiplantae; phylum Streptophyta; class Magnoliopsida; order Alismatales; family Hydrocharitaceae; genus Thalassia; species Thalassia testudinum. The sequence continues at coordinate 82,893,474 of JAZHRO010000056.1, read as the reverse complement.
AATGCATACCTTACTTCCAGCATTCAACGATGCGAGAATGCACGCAATGTAGAGAAATAAATCTAGAGGCTGCTTATACAGACCTAAATGGTTCATCCTAAAGGCAGGCAGCTCATTTTTCTTTTTTAGCTACTTATGTACAAGCAAATAAAGGGTAAACAATCCACAAAATAAATTAAAAATCTAAATCTAAAGAAAAGGGAACAAGCTCCCAAAAATCAGCCCCAATTACTACAACGACGAGAAAATAGAAATAAAACCCATGAAACAGGAAATCTCCTATAGAGGTAGAATCCAGGTCTCCTTCGTCTTCCTCGCGTGTAAGCTTCACTCAAGGTCGAAGTCTTCTCCCCGATGTGCTTGTCACCTTTCTCAAATTCCACGCATAAATTCCTCGCATAGAAAAGATAATAAATGGTTAGATCACTGTGCAAAGAGAAATAATTAGAAATAAAATCAGGTGAAATTATTGCATCCGTTGTCTCCCCGGCAACGACGCCATTTGATAAGTCGATTTTTGCTTTCGAATAATGTGATTAAGATGATCTGTCATTTTAGTAACAAAGTGCGCTTAATAAAATAATTACAATAAAAATTACCACTCACAGAAGAGCGGGTCGTGTCTACAGGGAGGCAACGATGCAATAAAATCTCGATTATTTTATATTCTTTCAATCACATGTGAAATCCATAATCAAATCCGACATGAAATGCGATGGAAAGAAGATGCATAATAACTCAAAAAAATATAAGGGTATATGTGCAATTTTTCCTCACTGAAATATTCAATAAATATGTGATGATTTTACGTAATTTTCAATTGTCATGTATTAGAGAAAATTTGTGCACATTTTAATCCTAAAACCAAAGTTAAAACATGTGAATATCAATAACAACGCAATTATCAGAACGTATGAGTATGCAGTAACAATTTCACCATAATAAAATAATCATAAATTAAAATTGATTTTGGTGGCAATGGCATTCAAATGTAATTTTTAATTAACACAAAAATAGGGGATTTTACCTCTCTCCTCCTTGCGCATGGGAGAGAGGTTCAATCGAGGAGAGACTCCCACAAGAGGTTGGCTGAAGTGAGGCCGTCGCGGTGGTGGCAGCGGTGCATCGCGAGATGGCCAGAGCCGGCCTGCCAGAGGAGAGGAGTGGTGGTGGTGGAGAAGCTGTTGCTGCTGCATGTGTTGCAGGCGTAAGTAGAGAAGCACGCACGGGTGTTGGAGGTGCTGCAGATGTGCAGAGACGCGGAGCCATGGGTGCTGGGAGGTCTGCAGAGCACGTAGGTGTATGCAGAGGTGTGGTGCTGTAGGGTGCGCGCGGAGGTGTGGCACTGCAGTGGCGCTGGATGAAGTGGAGGTGGGCGTGCATTCTGCAGGCCGGGCTGGAGGCGCATGGTGAGGCACCCGTTCTGCAGGGAGGTGCTTGAGGTGGGCACTGCAGGCCCGTAGGGAGGACGCGGGCGTGAAGGCTGGAGCACGCAAAGGTGGGCGCGCTGGAGAAGTTGATGAGGCACGGGTTCTGCTGTTGAAGGCGCGCACGAGCGTAGTTTGATGGAGCGGGGGGCGCTGGGGGTTATAATGAGCAACTGGCGTGCACGCAGGTAGATGGCGTGTGATGGCACATGGCAGTGCTGAAGGTGGCTGCGGTGGGGAGCAGGTAGGTGTGTGTAGTAGCTGAGTGCTGCGCGTGGAAGTGGCATGGTTTTTGGGTTCCTTTTGGTGGAGTGGAGGAAAAAAAGAGGACGAGGGAGGAAGATGAAGGTGGTGCTGTAGGAGTTTCAGACGTCTGGGAACATTCCCAGACGTCTTAACGCATGGGGGTGTGAAGTTGCAGTGCCTGCAGTTGTGGATGTTGGTGATGACGGTGAGGGTGGTGCACGCTGAGGTGTTCACAGTAATGCAAATGAGCTCTAGATGGCGGTGTGGGCTGTCACACCACACGGCCACGGTGGTGGAGGCTCATTGCCATGGTTGAGGCCGGTGGTGGTGGCAGCAGATGAGTGGTCAACTCTCTGCATAGTGGTGGGTCAGGGATGGTGGCCTCCTCCGCATGGCAGCTCTTCCTCCTCCTTTTGTAGTCACAGCCATCGTTTCAAATTTGAAATGCCGTAACGTAAATGTGATGCGTAGGAGGAGGAGGTGGAGCCGAAGCCGGAGGAGTTACTTGTGCAAAAGAGAAAAAAATAAAAGAATAAAATATTATGGTTATTTATGCATAAGCCCTTAACTTCTATGTTAAATTAAAATAATTTATGCAATGTACCTAATTGGTTAACTAAATAAATGAATGCAATTCTAAGTTAATTCTAATGCATTTAGCTATAAATGCAATGCATGAATTATGTAATTAAATTAGAAATATGAATTAATCTATTTACATCCTAATGCATGCTAAATAAATGTTAGAATTAACTTAATGTTTAGGCACTTAAATACTTAAATAGCCCACAAATATGGGCTAATCAATGTACCTAACGATTTGAGGAACACACCCATCATTCTGGGGTGCCCGTTCCTAGCTACCGCCAAGGCCGACATAAACTATGAGAGTAGTAGCATGGAGATTGCCTTTAGGGATAAGAAGCTAGCTCTTGATATTTTTAAGGCGATAAGAGGATTTGAGGATTGTGAATTCATTGAGGAGCTCGAGGATCATGATTTTGAGACTTGTATGACGATCAGTGCACTCGAGGACTCCACCAGCTTTAGCGAGCCCAACCCACAACCCTCCGTGGCAGACTTGCCACATTCCAACGAGGTTGTTGATTTTGTTCATTCCCAGCCTCTTCCATTGGATCATCCTGATGAATCTTTATCAGCACCCTCCCTACCTTCTATACTAAACCCACCTCAGCTTGAATTGAAACCATTGCCTAGAAATTTGAAATACGAGTTCTTAGTAGCTAAGAACATGCTCCCTGTGATTATTAGTGCTGATTTAACTAAGGAGCAAGAATTGTGGTTGATTAAGGTCCTTAAGTACAATAAGGAGGCAACTAGTTGGATCATCCACGACCTTAAGGGGATCGATCCATCTTATTGTAATTATCATATTTTCATGGAAGATGGATCCTGTCCTTCTCATAAATGCAAAGGAGACTAAACCCGAATATGCGAGAAGCGGTCAAGAAGGAGATAATCAAGTGGCTCGATGCTAGAATTATATACCCAATCTCGGATAGTTCGTGGGTTAGCCCCTTTTAGATTATACCCAAGAAGGCGGGAATAACTGTTACGACTAATGAGAAAGGGGAAACCTTCACCACTCATTCAGCTTTTGCTTGGAGAGTCTGTATTGACTATAGGAAGCTGAACATAGCCACCAAAAAGGATCGCTTTCCCTTGCCATTCATCAATCAAATCCTAGAAAGGTTAGCTGGTCAAAAATACTTTTGCTTCTTGGATGGCTATTCAGGATATAACCAAGTCCCTATCCATCCCGAAGACCAGAAAAAAGCAACTTTCACATGTCCTTGTGGAACCTTTGCATTCTGTAGAATGTCATTTGGGCTTTGCAATGCACCTGCGACTTTTCAAAGGTGCATGCTAGCCATCTTTTCTGACATGGTGGGAGATTGTCTTGAGGTGTTCGTGGATGATTTCTCTTCGAAGATTCTTTTGAGTCCTGCATAGCTAACTTGGAATTGATCCTCCAAAGATGCATCAAGACATGACTGGTCCTTAGCTAGGAAAAGAGCCACTTTATGACTTGGGAAGGCATTGTCTTGGGTCATGTGGCCTCTAATCTGGGTATTGAGGTTGATAAGGCTAAGGTGGATGCTATCTCTAGACTTCCTCCACCCACATCCATGAAACAGGTCCGCTCTTTCCTTGGGCATGTGGGTTTTTATTGAGGATTCATCAAGAACTTCTCGAAGGTTGCTTGACCCTTGAGTAACCTTCTGGCCAAAGACACACCATTCGAGTTTGATGAATCATGCTGTAAGGCATTTAATTTGTTAAAAACGGTAGTCACTTGCACCTCAGTGTTGCAACCACCGGTTTGAATAGCCCCATTTGAGATTATGGCTGATGCATCTGATTATGCCGTCAGGGCTGTCTTGGGTCAGAAGATTGAGAAAAAGCCCTCTGTGATTTACTACACTAGCGAGACTCTAGACAAGGTGCAGAGGAACTACACCGTTACTGAAAAAGAATTATTAGCTGTAGTTTTCTCTTTGGAAAAATTCAGTGCTTATCTTTTAGGTGCTCATGTAATCATTTATATTTACCACTCGGCCTGGAAGCATCTCTTGGCCAAGAACGATGCCAAGCCCTAGCTTATTCACTGGATTCTGTTACTTCAAGAATTTGATCTTGAAATTAGGGATAAAGCCAGGGCACAAAATGTAGTGGCGAATCACCTCTCGAGAATCCTAATTGATTCTCCTCATTCGGATATCCCTATTTCAAACACCTTTTCAGATGAGACCATCCTTACAGTATCGGGTATCCGAACCCCCTGGTTTGTTGATATCATCAATTATTTGGTCGTTGGTCAAATCCCCCAGGATTGGACCAAACAATAATGGGACAGACTTGTGTCTGAGGCCAAATATTATTGTTGGGACAATCCTGAGTTGTACTGCATCAGCGCAGATCAGATTATTTGCCGATGCATCCTAGAAATTGAGTTCCATAGTATACTTGAGTTCTGGCATACAATTGCATGTGGTGGACATTTTTCTGGGAAAAAGATAGTAGCAAAAATCTTGCAATCAGGATTCTATTGGCTATCATTATTTAAGGATGCCCAGGAATTCTCAAAGTCCTGCACCCGATGCTAGACACTTAGGAACATGGCTAAAAGAGATATGACTCCCCTATACCCAATACTTTTCATCGAAATTTTTGACATTTGGGGCATCGACTTCATGGGACCTTTTCCTCCTTCATTTGGACACCAGTACATTCTGGCCACTGTTGATTACGTGTCCAAATGGATTGAGGCAATCCCCACCCAGACCAATGACCATAAGGTGGTCATCGATTTTGTGAAGAAGAATATCTTTAGTTGGTTCGAGATCCCTCGGGCGATTATCAGTGATGGTGGCACGAATTTCACTCATGCCCAGTTTCAGAATTTATTGGGGATACTGGGTGAATCATCAGATTTCCACACCCTACCACCCTCAGACGAATGGACAAGCCGAGGTCTCCAATCGGGAGATCAAAACCATTTTGCAGAAAATCGTAACACCTGATTGGAAGGAATGGAACCAAAAGCTAGGTGATGCTCTTTGGGCCTACCGTGCGGCATAGAAAATGCCTATCGGTATGTCTCTATTTCTTCTGGTGTTTGGTACTGCATGTCACTTACCCATAGAGTTAGAACACCAGGCATTTTGGGCCATCAGAAAATGTAATTTTGACCCAGAGTTGGCCGGGAAGACCAAGAAACTCCAACTATCTGAGTTGGAGGAGCTTAGAAATGATGCTTATGAAAATGCCAGAATCTATAAGGCAAGGTCCAAAGCTCTCCATGATCAAATGATTTCATGTAAGAGCTTTGAGCTGAACCAGAAGGTTTAGCTTTTCGATTCTCGACTAAAGCTCTTCCCCGGTAAGCTTAAGACTAAGTGGGATGACCCATTCATTATTGAGCCGATTTTCCCTAATGGGGCTGTCGAAATCTCTGACCCAAAAGTGGGTAATTTCTTCAAGGTCAACAGATAGTGTCTCAAACCATTTGTTGACCATGTGCTCCCTAAACCTATCTCGGACAAGGTTGCTCTTACCTTGCCTTAACCATCGCTGGTCGATCCTTGCCTAGCTGAAGACATTAAACTAAGCACATGTAAAGACTATTTTGAGCTGACCAGAATCTCACAGAAACTAGGTGCAATTCTTCCACTTCTACTCTCCTGCATGCTTTCGTTGTTAACAATGAGGACATTGCATTGGCTAGGCATGGGGGGGTGGATATTTCTTATGAATCCTTTTGTCAGCCATAATAGTAATTTCCTATTTGCTATCTTAAAAAAAAAAGAATTACGAGTTGTAAACTTTACGAATTGATACTTTGGGACCTGAATACTTAGACTCTTCAGGTCTTCGGGCTTAATTAGCCTGGGTGTCCACTCGAATGTGGACTTAGTCTCGAGTCCTCGCCAACTCAAGTTCATCCTTATTCTAGTCAATAAATTTGGGTGATAAGTATATGACTTATCAACCCGCCCTCTGATTTGAAGGGACTTTAAGCCTAAGCATCTACATAATTTTTGCATTGACTCACTTTTCAACGGTTTCTTTGAAAATTGGGTAGCTAATGAACCATTTAGGGTGCTGTGGCTGGCAAGTTGTCGGTGGTAATAGCTCATCGGTTGGTTGTCTAGAGCCCAGCCACAAGGCCATTTTCTTCGTACTGCCTTTAGGTAAATCTTATATTAGGGAAGCCACCTACTTAAAAAAAGAATAAAAGAAAAGAAAAAAAAATAGAAAAAGGATAAAATAAAAAAATAAACAAATAAAACCACACTTTACTGCACGAGTATGGCTGGCAAGTTGCTATGGGTAGCAACCCATTGGCCAGTTGTCCAGAACCTAGCTCATAAAAATGCACAATAATTCCTAAAACACTTAGGGAAGAAGCAGGGAAGTAGAATAAATCGGGGAGATATACACTGGGTTCGTTCTTATGTTGACCCCATAAATAGAAGTAGGGAGAAAGCTATCGTTCGAAAAGATAAACCTTTAGGCAAGATCACTTATGGTCGTAGAAACCAGAAGTCCATTTTAACGGCCGCTTAGTGAGTCATTTACTCTTTCACTAGATGCTTAGCACTTAGAGTCCTCGAGTCTTGGGCGGGTCGGGTAGTTGTAGAAAGTTATCCCGGAACTCTCAAACTCCAAAAGTCCAAAAAAATTAGAAAAGAAGAAAAATAAAAAAAATTATTATCTTCTCTTTTTAAATAAGTTGACGGCTTAGACGATCTGCATTCTGGTAGACACCCGGGCACTGTTGAGTTTTTGTAATTAGGTCTTGGGGTTGAGATTTTCTAAAGTGATCGACGAATTTTGCCTAAATAATCAAATCCTGATCCTACTTTTATACATAGAATTTAGGTTAATTTTGCTAGGGACTAGCAAAAAGTAAGCATGGGGGTATGATAAATAAAAATGAATTCATGATAAAATGCTTATTTATGATAGTTCCTAGGCTTAGCATTACATATCATGTTATAAATACTGCACAACATCCATTCCATGGCATTTAGGATAGTTGTATATTATGTATATTAATTCTTCCATTTAAAATGTGATTGGAGTACCATCATGGGCCATAACTAGCTGAGTTTGATCTGATTAAGTCAATAAAAGCTCCTACATATCCATTAGAAGGTCTTAAGAGCATAAAACATTGATTTAAGAAGAAAATAAGAATACAGGGTTATTTTTGCAAATTTACCATTCTATCACAAAAATAGAATAACCACGGGTTCTCTCAGGGGTGGAACAAAGGTTAAATGATCTTAAGAGTCTAATAAATGAGTTAGAACAGCTTTAAAAGGATTTTCATGCGTTATAGGAATTAATGGACATCTGAAAGCCTAAAAATAGACCTGCTTATTCTACCAAGGTTCTGGTCAGGATAAAATTCACCTAAACCTCTAAAAATCATAAAGAAATATTCTCTAGGGTTTGGTACCTTCAATTTGATCATTAAAATCCATCTTGATCTAAAATAGATTCTCAGACAGACATTTGCTCTAAATTGGATAATTATGCAAATTACATAATCAAACTAGGTCAAAACCAAAATCCAACATCACCATTGGATTCTTTAGGTCCAAATTAGGTTTGTGCCAAAATTTGGGCCTAATTTGAGATTGTTTCAACCTAGTTTGCAATTTGGTCCAAGTTTGATTTCCTTTAATCCACATGGGTCCTTAGCTTTTGAATTTCTTACACAAAGGTCTCTATCTTTTCTCTCCCTTTCTTCAAAAAGGTCCCTACCACCATGAATCCTAATCCTATAACTCCGGCGACCTTAAAATGGCATGTTCTCCTTGATTCCTTGAGGAATCCCTCTCAAATTTGTAAGGGAAGTTCGTCAAGGAATTCCCTTCCTTTTGAGCTAAATCCCATGCTCTAAAACCTTCCCAATCTCTCATGCGAATGCATGAGACTAGGGTATCTTGGAATTCCTATCTCCGACGAGCTTTCGTAGCTTGGGAAGCTTGCTTCCGAAGCTCAAAACACCCTCTAGAGGCATATAAAAGAATCCCCTGTTCAGACCGAATTCCCCAAGCTTGATTCCGGCCGTGAAACCCCTCCCTTCCTCTCTCTGATCTGGCCATGAAGCTCCACATGCTCCAGTGATTCATCCTGACCTCCTTCATCGTCCGTCCACAATACTAGCAGTCGGATTTCCTTCCTCTCTCTCATCTGCTCTTGGCTGTACCAGCAGGAGCCTCCTTCCTGTCATCATCGCTGTCCCTACCCTCACCGGAGCACTTCATGTTCTCCGTTGCCGACGTACCCTCGGTGCGGATTCTCCTCCCTTTAGTCCATTTAGATTAGGTTAGATTAGTTAGCTTAGATTCCTAGTTTAGATTCCTACCCAAAAATCCCAAAAATAACCCTCAATGTCACCGCTCATCCTCGTCTTCTTCATCTCCGACCGCTACTTCGGTGAGGCGGTTCCACTGCTACACAAATCCCTCTGCCTCGCTGACCACCTCATAACCTTTGCCTCATCCTCTCGCACAAAAATCCTAGCCTATCACACTCCATCGTCCACCCAATCATGCCACCGAACACACCCATCACCAGTTACCTTCCCCAATTCCGACTGGCCACCACTGACCACCATCATCCACAAAACAACCTTCGCTACACTCGTCATGGTCTGGTGAAGCTCCTAAGGTATTCTAGTGGGCCTTCAGGTACTAGGTCCTCCGCCACCATTGCCGCAGCTTCGAGGAAGGCTTCAAGCTTGCTCCAGGATGCATTCACTCCAGGCATTTGCTCCACGCTACGCAGATTCGTCCCACGTATATATCGAGGTCAATTCAGGATTCGAGTAGCAGTACCACCTCCAATTGGACGAAGGACCCTACTGCTATGTTGTGTGAGGAAAGGGTGGGACTTTTGTTCCACCTCAAAAGTGAGCAACGAGATGAAGCGGTGGTCGTGCCATGTTTCGCGTGTTTAGAAATCGAGGTTACAAGTAACCTGTCATCGTAGTTGCAAAACACGTCAATCAGATAAAATTTATACCGAAACTCCAAGGGAGTCCCAGGTCGAACACAGGGAGGCGACGTTTACTTTAATTGAAAACCGCGCTTCGATTTTATTTATTTTTTTGTCGCTTTTATCTTTTCTAATTTTTTGGTTTTTAGCAGGCAAGAGATCAGGTTGATGAGTTCTAGCTAATCTACCTACAAGAATATATATATGAGAGAGAAAGAGAGAGAGAGAGAGAAATAAACATCTATTTATCAAGAATTGTTTGTTACAACTATGAAAGCTGGAAAAATCTACACTATGAAAGCATAAAAAGATAGAATGAGGTGAGAGAAATCCCCCTCGACGGTTGCTCAGAGGACGACTCACTCTGACGTCGCCTGGAGGAAGGTGATGTGGAGCAGGACAAAGGAGGACGGAGCCGGAGGACAGAGGATGGGGTAGGACGATGTCGCGGCGAGGATCTTCTTCCCGAAGGGCGGTGAGAGGACGGCCACGGGATGCTCCACGAAGGGGGGTGAGAGGACGAAAAACTATTTGGTTTTACTCTAGAGGAGCATCCCGGGCTTGGGACAAGCTTTCTCTAGAGCCATGGAGGTGGTGAGAGGAAGAAAGGAAGAGATGCTTTGGAATGGAGGTGGGTAGGTCCTTTTATAGTGGAGGAGGAAGAACAAATTCGCTTCTGGGTCATTACTGACGTCCATAAACGTCGCTGCAGCTATTGCTGAAGATCCGCCCTTCAAATCCACTTGCTGGCGTGCACTGACCATTAGTGACAGCTGCAAGCGTCACTAAAGGTTCGTCGCTGGAGATCCACGCCCGCCCCGCTGGCATGCTCCACTGGCACGCATAACGTGACTTGTGCTCCCCGCACCTCGCGCACGCAGATGCGGCATGCGTTGTGCTGCTGCTGCACGCAGCGGCAGCTGTGCACGTGCGCTGTTGCTGCACGCGGCTGCGGCTGTGCGCGTGCGGTACTGCTGCTGGCCGACGTTGGGCTGCCTGGATGGCGCCACGTGGCGCCACCTAGGCCATCCATTCTTCTTTCTTTTGTAAAGGGTGCCCCGGTGCTCCAATCGGGATGATTCCCATGCTGTCGGACTGCGATCGTCGCTCTGGATCCATCCGTACGGTTGGATTTTCCATTCGAAACCCATATGGATGTCGCATTGCCCCCCTGACCGTTGATCTTCCTTGGGCTTCATGTGATGCTACGGGACTCCGATCTGGACGATTTCAGAGGCGTTAGACTCCGATCGTCGTATTAATCAAATCCGTATGGTCTGATCGTCTATCCAAGGCCTTGAAGTAAATCATCTCCTCTCCTGACCATAAAAAGAACCTAATTAACACAAAATATATATAACTACTCTAAATGCACAATGATGCATGTTATGGAATATTTATAACATGAAGTGCAAATCTAAGCCTAGGAACATGCATGAATAGGCATTTTAACCTAGATAGATGTGTCTATGTCATACCCCCATGCCTTTCTTTTGCTAGTCCCTAGCAAAATTAAACTACATGCTATGTATAAAATCAAAATTAGGATTAGATCGCTTAGGCCTAAGTTGTTTACTAACAATAGAAAATTTCAACTAAGGTTCTAAACTACGAAGACTAAACAGTACCCTGGTGTTTGCTAGAATGCAGACCACCTAAGTCCTTGTCTTATTTGAAAAGGGAAGATACATTTTTTTATTTTTTCCTTTTTTTTCTAATTTTTTTGTACTTTTGGAGTTTGAGAGTTCCAGGATAACTTTTTACGGCTACCCAACCCACCCAAGACCCGAAAAGGACTCTAAGCACTAAGCATCTTTGTGAAAAAGTGATAAACTCACAAAACGGTCGTTAAAATGGACTTCGGGTTTCTATGACCCTAGGTGACCTTGCCTAAAGGTTTATCTTTATTATCGGTAGCTTTCTCCCTACTTCTTTTATTTCTGGGGTCAACACAAGGGTGAGTGCAGTGTATATCTCCCCTGTTTATTCTACTTCCCCGCTTCTTCCCTACGTGTTTTGGGAATTATTGTGCATTTATTTGTTTGTGAGCTAGGTTCTGGACAACCGGCCGATGAGCTGTTACCACCGACAACTTGCCAACCATACTCGTGCAGTGAAGTGTGGTTTTATTTATTTTTATTTTTTTCTTTTTCTTTCTTTCTTTCTTTCTCTTTTTTTTTCTTCTTTTTTTTTCTTTTTTTCTTTCTTTTATAAGTAGGTGGCTTCCCTGATCTAAGATTTACCTAAAGGCAGTACAGCGAAAACGATCTTGTGGCTGGGCTCTGGTCAACCTACCGATGAGCTGTTACCACCGACAACTTGCCAGCCATACCACCCAAGTTGGTCCATTAGCTACCCAATTTTCGTAAAAATCGTCGGAAAGTGAGTCAGTGCGAATAGTGTGTAGATGCTTAGCCTTAAAATCTCCACAAATCAGAGGGCGGGTTGATAAGTCGTATACTTATCATCCCAATTTATTTACCAACTTAAAAATGAATTTTAATTAGCAAGGACTCGAGACTAAGTCCACATTCGAGTGGACACCCGGGCTAATTAAGCCCGAAGACCTGAAGAGTCTAAGTGTTTAGGTCCTCTTATATCATTTCCTAGAGTTAATAACATCTAAATGCCTAAGTTCTCTTTTCCTAATTTCTTTCTTTTTTTTTTAATTTTATAAGAAACTAAAAGAAATTCTACGGAGTTGACATAATGATTTCAGGAATTGATTATCCACCCCCCCATGCCTAAATGATGCAATGTCTTCATTGTAAAAAAAAAGACATGAAAAGGGTAGAGTAAACAGAACATCACCTGAGTGTCGTGAAAATCTGGTCAGCTCCGCAGAGAGAAGGGTGTATACACACATGCTAAGTTTAATGCCTTCAGCTAAGCATAGCATACATACAAAGAAGAGATTGAGATTTCACAAGTGCGGTTCAGAATCAAAATCAAAATATTGATCCTAAAACCCACTAGCAGAAGATGTCCACAGACGTGGACGAGATTATGGTGTAGACCCATGCCCCGGGGTCGAGTGGTTCTCAGGTTCTGGATGAAAATCACCCAGAATCGAAGGTTGTTGTGTTTGTGGGGTCGAGCCTACAGTTTAGTGGTGTGCAACCCAAGACCAAAGTGTCGAACAACGGGTAAAGATGGTTCAATAGGTGTTGTTGTCCACTTAACATCTAGCTCAGAAAAATAATCAGTTATTTCAAGCTTGGGTTGCACGTGAAAGATATCGTAAGGGTCCTGGTAGAAAGTAGGTGGTTTTAAGTCAATAGGTACCCTTAGATCCAAAATCAAACTTCCCTCAGAATTAGCCTCCCAAATCTTTATTTCAACAATTCTATCCTCCAACATCAACGGCTTAGGCTTCGGGACCTCTAGCATATTATTCACCCCATATGATTCACCCAAGTCCAGAAATCGTGGCTGAATCAAGATTAACTTGGGCACAAAGATCTCAGAAGTCATCTCTTCAAGGTGCAGATGAGGACTGGGGTCACTGATTGAATCATCAAGATTCGGATCCTCCAAGTTAACCCCAACTAAATCCAAATCTTCAATAATTGGGCTATCAACTGCTTTGTCAGATTCCTCAAGCCCATTTGTCTCACTAAAATCCTCTTCCTTAAGTTCAAGTGAGACTTCGCCAAAAGATTCTTCACCCTCAGAATCAAAGAATTGATGATCCTCATTTATATATGTCTCAAAATCATATGTCATTTCATGGTCCGTGAAGACATATTTTTCCTCTCTCCCTGGCTCGAGGATCTCGGGTGAATCAATCGGTTCATCCTCAAATGGTTGCTCAAGCCCATCCTGGTCATCCCCAGTCTCAGAAAATGTATCCCCCCTGGCAGGCGCCTGAGCGGGTTCAGGCATTGGCTCCCTTGAAGGGGGTTCATCTTGAGAATCATCCCAAGATTTGACTAGTGCAACCACAAATTTCATCCTCAACCTCGATAATTTCCCAAGAAGGAACTCACCCAAGTCCCTATCCTTAACACTTTGGAGCAAATCCAATAGAGAACTATTAAGTTCATCAATCATTTTGATCATAGGCTCCAGTGCTTCAGTGCATGGTGTTGGCTGAGCTTCTAAAGATTGTATAGTATTCCTCAAATTAGCCAACACCCTATCCTGGATCTGGTTCACCTGAACTGACTAGTTCGGTTCAGGTTTGGGTGGGTTCAGATTAAATCTAGGGGAGTCAAGATGTTGCGGTTTTCGGGTTCCTCCCTGGTAGTAGGTTGTCATGGATTGTTCAAAGAAGGGTGATGACCTATTTTCAATGGAATACTGGGGAGGGTAGGTGTTATAATTATTATATCCTTCCTGATTGTAGATCTGGTTGGTTTGGTCATCAAAGGATGGAGATCCATAATCATTATAGCTCTGGGAAGGATAATAATCATAGTCTTGTTGTCCAGGGTTAGGCCCTGGACACTGAGGTCCAGATTCATATCCCCAATCAAAGTCATCCTGGCTAGTGGATGGGTAATTATAAGTCAAGTGGGGATAGTAATCATCTTGGGGATAAGTGGTGGTAGGAGGATAGGATGTAAAATGTGTGTAGGATGTGGAAGGGTACATGGTGAAGTAAGGAGGGAAATCAGAAGTGAAAGGAGCCTTGCAATACAAAAATACAAGCCTGTCTTTAGTTTGGGTAGCCTAAAGGTCTACAGACCCTTAGAATCCGTCCTAAGATTATAGATGATTTACTCTACTTATGTCCAGGCAATCCAATCAGTTAGAAGGAGGAACTAGGGAGAAGGTTCTTCCTTTGGCTTGCGCCTCCGGTTCCTAGTGTACCCCCCAGCCACGGTCGTTTGACTCTACTCCCCTAGCTAGACATCAGATTGACTAGTATAAGTAGGTTAATCATGAACAATCTCAATCTGGATCCCGACGAGCGAACCAGTCCTTAGGGCCAACGTCTAATCAATCTTAGTTAGGCTTGGGACAATGGTGCTTCAGGAATGTGATGGGCCCTTTAGATGGGTTGTGCCCTTAATGATCAGTTAAAATGTGTGTGTGTGCACAACCAAGGTTTGCAAACAAGGTTATTTGATGATGTGTCTTTTAGAGTTCAACCTTGTTTAGTAGCTTTTAGGGTTTAATCCTTAGGTTGGTTCAATCAAGGTTTAGTAGAACACTCCAAGTTTTGAAAGCACGGGTGATGATATGTTCCTTTAAAAATAAAAAATAATGTGGAGTGTCTGGTTCAGCCCTAATAATCAACCCTAAGTGGCAAGCTACTTGATGGATTAGTTTTAGATTGAGTGGTGCGGCCCAAACAGCACAATCAATTGGCCTATTGCACCACTTAGTTTAGGCACACAAGAATTTTTAACCTATTCAAATTTCTACTCACTTATGTGTATTTAGTTGAAGTGTACCAGGTCCACAGGTTAGATCCCGGTTAAGTGGTAGAATCAAAGTGATTGTGCGCCTTAGGATAAGAAGTTGTGGCTGTTAAGTTTGTAGCTTTCAAAAAAAATCCCACAATTAGATAACACTTTTTTTATTTTTATTTTTTTATTTATGTGGATGGCGAGGTGAGTGGAAGTGGCAAACAAACAACCAAATCTATCCTAGGGTTCATAAAAAGCAGCTAAGTTGATTTGGGTTTGAGTTATTCAGTTATGGAATGAAAACTAAGGTGGGGGTGGGGTGGTGTGGGGGACACTTACAAAACACTCTACCCGCACTTTACTTCGGTTTACCGCACTTGGATCTCCATGCTAGGGTACCTGCAAGATAGTAGATCAAAGACAAGTAGGGTTAATGCTATGTAAATGCAAAGAAACACAATAAACAATAAAGTAAACTCCGTTGCCTCCCCGGCAATGGTGCTAAAATGGTCGTGCTGTGTTTCGCGTGTTTAGAAATCGGGGTTACAAGTAACCTGTCGTCGTAGTTGCAAAACACGTCGATCAGATAAAATTTATACCGAAACTCCAAGGGAGTCCCGGGTCGAACACAGGGAGGCGACGCTTACTTTAATTGAAACAAGGGAGTCCCGCTTTGATTTTATTTATTTTTTTGTCATTTTTATCTTTTCTAATTTTTTTGGTTTTTAGCAGGCAAGAGATCGGGTTGATGAGTTCTAGCTAATCTACTTGCAAGAATATATATATGAGAGAGAAAGAGAGAGAGAGAAACAAACATCTATTTATCAAGAATTGTTTGTTACAACTAAGAAAGTAGGAAAAATCTACACTATGAAAGCATGAAAAGATAGAATGAGGTGAGAGAAATCCCCCTCGACGGTTGCTCGGAGGACGACTCGCTCTGACGTCACCTGGAGGAAGGTGGTGAGGAGCGGGACAGAGGACGGATTCGGAGGACAGAGGATGGGGTAGGACGATGTCGTGGCGAGGATGTTCTTCCCGAAGGGCGGTGAGAGGATGGCCACGGGATGCTCCATGAAGGGGGGTGAGAGGATGGAAAACTATTTGGTTTTACTCTAGAGGAGCATCCCGGGCTTGGGACAGGCTCTCTCTAGAGCCTTGGAGGTGGTGAGAGGAAGAAAGGAAGAGATGCTTTGGAATGGTGGTGGGTAGGTCCTTTTATAGTGGAGGAGGAAGAATAAATTCGCTTCTGGGTCATTACCGACGTCCATAAACGTCACTGCAGCTGTCGCTGAAGATCCGGCCTTCAAATCCACTCGCTGCCGTGCATTGACCATTAGTGACAGCTGCAAGCGTCACTAAAGGTGCATCGCTAGAGATCCGCACCCACCCCGCTGGCACCTGCCCCGCTGGCGCGCTTCGCTGGCACGCATCACGTGCCTTGTGCTCCCCGCACCTCGCGCACGCGGATGCAGCATGCGTTGCGCTACTGCTGCACGTAGTGGCAGCTGTGCGCGTGCGCTGTTGCTGCGCGTGGTGCACTGCGCCCAGCTGCGGTTGTGCGCGGGGCACTGTGCGT
This sequence comes from Thalassia testudinum, assembly GCA_037157565.1. Taxonomy (NCBI): domain Eukaryota; kingdom Viridiplantae; phylum Streptophyta; class Magnoliopsida; order Alismatales; family Hydrocharitaceae; genus Thalassia; species Thalassia testudinum. Next base: position 82,877,329 of record JAZHRO010000056.1, on the reverse strand, counting down.
GGCTGCGGCTGTGCGCGCGCGCAACTACTGCTGGCCGACGTTGGCCGTCCATTCTTCTTTCTTTTGGAAAGGGTGCCTTAGTGCTCCAATCGGGATGATTCCCATGCTGTCGGACTGCGATCGTCGCTCCGGATCCATTCGTACGATCGGATTTTCCTTTCGAAACCCGTATGGATGTCGCATTGCCCCCTGACCGTTGATCTTCCTCGGGCTTCATGTGATGCTACGGGACTCCGATCTGGACGATTTCAAAGGCGTTAGACTCCGATCGTCGTATTAATCAGATCCGTATGGTCTGATCGTCCATCCAAGGCCCTAAAATAAATCATCTCCTTTCCTGACCATAAAAAGAACCTAATTAACACAAAATATATATAACTACTCTAAATGCACAATGATGCATGTTATGCAATATTTATAACATGAAGTGCAAATCTAAGCCTAGGAACATGCATGAATAGGCATTTTAACCTAGATAGATGTGTCTATATCAAGCGGCATAAATTATTTTTGTGATTGGGGCTTATTGACTCCAACCACGAGGGTGAGGTCCTCCTTATCCACGCACGCCTCACCTATGACATGTCCCCCGCGGGTCTAGCACTCACCCGATTACCCGCCTAAGCCCTGTTCACACCTCGCTCACCACCCACTGCCGGTGAGCTTGGTCCCAGGTGCGCATGTGCCCAAATACCCGATAACCCGGACTGAGGCCCTGGGTGGGTAGATCCCAGAGAGAGCAAAGAAAGATAGAGCGGGGATCATGGGGGTCTTGCTCTCTGTGACACTTAGCCAAATTTGCGAGTTCCTCCCTCTGTGCATGAAGAAAGAAGAAGAGGAGAAGACCTGAAGAGGCAAAGGTGAAGAAGAAAGAAGAGGAGGAGAAGGAAGAAGGCCTATGCGTAAAGAAGAGGAGGGGAGCAGTTAAAGAAGGAAAGCCAAGGAAAGAAAGCCTTCGCAGAGGAGGAGGAAAGGTAGAAGGCCTACAGAGGAAGGAGAGGAGAAAAGGTTGAAGACAAGCATAGAAAGAAGAAGAAATGAGAAGACAAAAAGAGAAGAGGGAGAAGAAGAGCAGTGCTTCCCTAGCTCTGTAGAACTTGTTGGTTAAGTCATCTGGTCATCAGACCCGACATCTGATTTGTGGCTTGATACTATGAAAGCTTGATTTAGAGTAACTGTTGAGATATTTAAATTGGTTGATTGCTTGATATATATTTGCTTAGAGTGTGATTGGTGATTTAAATCACCATTGTTTTAGCTTCTCTACTTTTTTTTATTATCTCAAGATACATGAGAATTCGTTGAATATCTAATGTGACAATTTATTATTTATTGAATATCATTATTTGGTTCAAGTTCTTATGCTCATTTACATTATTTATTGAGATTAGCGATTGAATTCCTATTTGCTCCGTGTGTTCGACCTCGAACTTCATTTCTGATATTTGAGTTATAAATTTTACTTATTTTTCACGCTGATTCAATCTATACCACAACACATTGATTTTAAAACCCGATTCAGAGCAATAAACAACATGGTCAGAAGGTAGTGCAACATCTTTATGGGCTTCAGATGAAGAATCCAACCGTATGGATGAATCCGGAGCGACGATCGTAGTCCGTCAACGTGAAAATCACCTTAATTAGAGCTCCATAGCACCCTCTACAAGAAGGTGAAGACGGACGACCCAGATGGTGCCAGGTGGCGCCTTCCAGATCGCCCCCACCTGAGCCATTGCACCGGCCTCAAGCAAGGATGCACCTCAACCATTGGATCTTCATCCAACGTTCGAGGCGCACGCGACTACACTGCCCTCCGCTCGACAAAGCGTCGCTTTGGCACAAAGGTGTGGACGAGCACTCTCAAATAGCGAGTGAGTCCAAGCCATGATTTGTCGTGCCCGCTACAGTGCCAACTGCAATAGAGCCGCTCGACCTCGATTGAGCAATCGAGATTCTCCACGCACGATCTGACGCTGCCCATCGACACGAGGGCACATGCCAAATCGCATGTGTGCCATCTGGGGAGTGCATTTAAGATGACCGGGAGCAACGCCCGCCGTCTGATCCTAGCAATCGCGTGAGGCGCATGATTCAAATCAAAGCATGCGCGATTTGCGGGCGAGCCTCGACTGTGCGATGCCTCATCTGACGACTGCCAAAGCACGCACCAGTGGTGTGAATTTCAAATGTTGGCAAGCGCACATTCTGCTCTCACGATCACTGCCGTCCATGCCTGATCCAACGGCCGATGATCGTCGTGCCTACGACAGCTGCTGCCAAGCATTAAAGCGCCAGCCAAGGCACATGAATGCTTAAGCAACGTCTCTAGCAGGTCTTTTGCGATGTCTTAAATGTCGTTAAAGGCTCATGCATGTAAACCACCTCCATTCCACCACTATATAAACACCCGTACACCCCCATTCCAAACCATCTCTACCTACTCTATTCTCACCTACTCCTAAGCTCTAGTTGCCTACCAAAGCTCCATTAGAGATTACTCTCAAGCTTCAAAGGCCTCCTATTAGTGTAGCATTCCTTATCCCACCAAATATTCCTCCCTCATCCCATCACCTTCATAGGTCACCTTGGTGCCGTCCTCCCACCTCCATTCCGGTAGCAGATCACCTTCGCCTCCTCACCTCCATTACGGAGCCTCGGTAAAGCATTCCTCTAGCCGTTGTCCTCCTGCATCTCACCTCTGTTGTCTCGCTCCTCAACTCCTTCATCCAAGCTTTCGCCAGGTGCCGTCGTCTAGCCGAACAGTCGATTCGAGAGATTCCTTCTCACCTCCCTCTCTTTTATACTTTCATACAATATTGTAATAGACATTTGTGAAATATATCATATTCGATTCCATCTCTCTTGCGAATTTATTTTGCTTGTCTTTTCATCTCATAAACGTAAAAAAATAACAAAACTTCAAAACACCAAAACGAAGCAAAATGAAGTGCGGTTTTGAAGCAAAGCAAACGTCGCCTCCCTGTGTTCGACTTGGGACTCCCTTGGAGTTTCGGTAAGAATTGTATTTGATAACGAGTTTTGTGACTACGACGACGGGTTCCTCCAAACCCTGATTTCTGCCACGCGAAATGCATTTATCTGATGTGCTTGATGGGAACACCATCATAGGCCCTAGTTGGTTTACTTTTAGGTAGGTTTGAAAGATAAATGCTCCTACATTACTATCTGAGGGTTACAACTCTACTTCATTCTGTTTTAGGAAGAGAAAAGGAAACTACAGTTAAATCTGTAGTTCTAACAACATATCATGAACATAGAATAACCACGGGGTTTGTCAGGGGTAAACTAAAGGTCAAATGAGCATTAAAGACTAATAAGTGGTTCCATGCAGACAGAAATAGGGTTTCATGCATTTCGAGAACCAAAACAACACCCAAAACCCCAATTTTAGACCTACTTAAATTACAGAGGTTCTGGTTAGGATAAAATTCATCTAAATGTCCTAAAATTCATAGAAAAATATTCTTTGAGGTTTGGTATCCTTGATTTGACCATTTGAACCTATTTTGACCTTAAATAGAGTCAAAGAGATTTCTACCCTAACTAGGATTTCTACACAAATTGCCTAGGAAAACTTGCTAAAAATTGAAATCCAACTTCACTATCAGATTCCTTGGGTTGAACTTAGTTTTGTACCAAAATTTTAGCCCAATCAGAGTCCATCTTGACCTAGTTTGCATTTTAGTCTATTTAAAGTCTATTCCTCTCAATAAGCACCTAACTTTTGAAATATTTGCAATTAGGTCCCTAACATTGGCATCATTTTTGCAAAAAGGTCCCTACTACCATTGGTGTGATTGGAGCTCCTCCTCCTAGATTCGAGCGAGGTTTTCTCGCTCGATTCTCAATTAAATCCTCCCAAAATTGGAAGGGGGAATCCTAGAGAGGTCATCTATCAATTGGACCAGGTCTTAGACCTTAATTTGCATCTGATTCCTCATGTGAATGCTCACAATCTCAAGAATCATCTTCCTTGAGTTCTCGAGCATGCCAAGCCTCCTACCTTTCTTAGAACATCTTCTGAGGTCTTTAAATAGAACCCTCTTGAGAAACCGAGCTCCTTAGTGAGTTTTTGGCCCAGAATAGCCCTTCTTTTCCTACCTCCAACCTGCTCCTTACTCGTCTTTGGTGACCTTCCTTCTTCGGTCTCATCACTTGCTGCCACATCCCTATTGGCAATAGATCCTTCTCCCTTTCTGTCGTCCGCACCTTGCAATACCTGCGAGGGGCTTCCTCCCCCTTCAGACGTCACTATTCATCTCTCCGGAGCTTCCTTCGTCTCTAACGTCGGTCAATCATAGCCGGAGTTGCCTCTACCCTCTCGTCATTTGCAACCTCCTCCCTTCGACTCCTCACCTTCCCCTGACTCTACTCACACACTTACATTCGAAATTCGCACACCCACACTACCTGTCACTGTCACCTTCCCTATCTCGGCCGCACTCCGGTGACAACACACGCTTGCTACATTGCATCAACCGCCTCGCCACCGCTCCCAGAAGCATCACTGTGACCTCATGATCAAAAGCCCCAACAAAATTGGGGCTATTGACCACCTAAACCACCCACCAAACACCACCACATTTGTTCACCTTGTCTGACTTCACCATGCACTCACACGATCCCTCACCGCACGCAACCACCACCAATGCACTCACCATCCTCCGGCGATCCTCCTAAGCATACTAATTGGGGCATTTAAGCCCATGTTCTTGATTTTAGGTTGTCATCGGAGCTCCGTAGCTGCCACCACCTTCTCCAGCTCCGTCTGGCATCTTCAAGCCAAGTTCTTCCTCATGGATGCTCCTAGGTCTTACGGCCCAGCTCCCGAAAGGTTCCCAGGTTGTCAATTGAAGTAACCAGGCACTCCTGCAACCTTAATTGAAGTGTTCACCTCCTACTGCTGCTATGCGAAGAAGCCTCCTAGGTTTAGTCCCACATCGTTGATTCAGAAGGGCGCAACTATAGATAAGGGGAAATTATGTGATAGCCATATAGCCTTCGTATCACTGGGGTTAGGTCATTACCCTCATGCCCTTGCACACGCACTTCACACGCGCTTGACCACGCCCTCGCCCACACTCACGCCTAGCAGGTCTCGATGGTGGATCTGTTTACCTGCTACCTGGGTCTGGTCCATTCTGAGTTGGGAAGAAAGAGAAAGAGAATTTGAGAGAGAGGAGGGCGGGTTTTGCTACCTTAGGATTTGAGCCCTCTCCTCTCTCAACACTTAGCCTCTACAGGCATTGTGTGAAGCCCTTGAGCCTCTGTTGGTGCTGTTGTGTTCTTCTGAGGCTCTTGAAGGAAAGAAGCCCATGTGCTTCTTCTGCTGGCGCTGTGCTCTTTTGATGAGGCATTTGAAGACTATGGTCGACATCTAAGGCATTCTGCTGGTTACTATTGGAATATTTGAATAGCTTAATTGATGTGGATTATTGGTTGTGGTTTACTGTTGAAATATTTAAGTAGATTAAGCTTAACATTGAGGGTTAATTTGGTGATTCAAATCACCATTTTAACTCAATCATTTTGCGCTGTTCTTCTAATTATTAAAATATCATTTTTAGTATCTTATTGATTTCAATTGCATATCATTTCTTATATTGTGATCAATGGATTGAAATTGTCATCTTTGCTCCTTATGAATGACCTCGGACTCCACTTCTTGAATCTGGGTTTACAAATCTAAATGTTTTGAGCAATTTTATCCTATACTACAATGTATATCTTAAACAATGACGATTTCGCGTGAACATTTTGGTGCCGTTGCCAGGGAGCAACGCGTAGTTTCATTTCACTAATTACAATTCTGATATGATTTTAACTTGTTCTATTTGATTTGTTATGGTTGGGCGAGGTACATAGGAGAAGATCAGTCGGATGACAGCCACTCCAGGGGTAGGTAATCTTGTTTCCTTTTTCTTAAGCCTCTATTTCTAGGAGGAATTAAAAAGAAGAATCATTTAGGATCAACTCACATTCTTTCTTAGACTTGATCACTTGAGTTGACTGATTTGAATTTTTTAGACATCCCCATCTAGATTTCTACAACTACTAAGGACTTAAGGTGCCTAAGGCTATTCACCTTCTTAATTGAGCCCTAGGTACCCAATTTGGAAAGAATTGGACTTGGAAAAGAGCTAAATTAAGGTTTCTACTTTAGGGTTTGTGGAAAACATACTTGCTCGAATTAAAAGAGAATTGATTTCCCACATTGTGTCTCACCCAAGCCTTGATTGAATTGACCAAATCATGAAGAACCTAAAAGAAGGTTCTAACATTCACTTGAATTCTTAAAACTTGGGACTTAATAATCTGCTTGCAAACTAGTCAAGGTGATTTTTGCGTCATTACCCAACTCATCCTAAACTTTAGGGTAGGTTAGGTGAAGTTGACTGAAACGTCGGTTGGTGTGACGACCGGGTTTTGGTTTTGTTATAACGTTGTAGTAAAGCCGGTTATTACCAACATTTCAAATATAAATTTTTTACTCGGAAAATAAAAGAGTTCCCGAGGTCGAACTCAGGGAGCAAGTCGTATTCTAGAGATATACATGTTTCTTTTACAAAATAAAGAAAGAGAGAGGGAAAGAATTTGTTGTTCTTTTCGTTTTCTCCTCGTGATGTTCTTCTTTCTTTCTTTTCTTCAGATCTCCTTCTTCTTCTTTGTTCTGCAGAGGTGATGTTCCTCTTCAGATCTCCTTCTTCTTCTTCCTTATGGCTGCAGAGCTTCTACCTTCAGCTACTAAGTCTTCCTTTCTTCTTCTTCTGCTTTGGCCGTTGCTCTTCTTTTCTTTCTTTCTTCAGCCTGCCTTCTTTCCTGCTCTGGCTGCTGACCTTCCGTCGTCTGACCCGGTGCTTCGACGACTTAACTATGCATTTGCTACAGTGCAGCTCCTTCTTCTTCCGCGGGTCTTCTTCTTCGCCTGCGCCTGCACACTTCAGAGTTTCTCGTCAGAGGCAAAACCTACTCTACCCTCCCTCCCCCGCGTCTCTCTTTCTCTCTGAAACCGCTCTTGGGAAAGCTCTCCCAGAGCTACCGGGTAACCGGGTTCGGATCAGGCCCGGGTCCAGGCCCACCGGCGTGCGTGGTGGGCGAGGAGTGCAGGTCAGTCGAGTCGGGTCGGGTCGGTTCGGGTCAGGTCCGCGGGGCGTGAGCGCGGACGAGACCGGGTAACCGGGCGGGTGAAGGGGACCTCACCCCGTGTACTGAGGCAGTAAGGCTACTGCACTTTTGCATCTTATGTCGCTGCGGCTCTTCAGGTGTTTCCGAGGTGGGACTAAACGGCCCACCTCAATTGCGCGCCCGCAGCGGGGAATTCAGCAGGAGATGGCGGCGTCACGCGGAGTTTTCTTCCTCAGCTGCGAACCTGGTGTTTTGCCAAAACTCCTCGCAAGGCCTGGGAGTGAATCTGGGCTTGGCGCTGAGCGTGGCGTGCCTGTAGCTGCAGGCGGAAGCAGTTCCTCCTGCGCGTCAATGGCGGCGGAGGTCGGGTGGCCTGTTCAGAAGAAAACGGCCTCTCGGCCTAATCAGAGAGTGCCAGGAGCTTCGCCAGGGTGCGGCGAAGCTCGTGTGGGTGGTGGCGAGGCGCGGGGCGGCGTGCGAGGGCTGCCCTAGGTCGGACTGTGGGTCGGAGGATGGGTCTGTTCGGTGGAGTTGCAAAGGGTGATGTGGGGGAAGTGGTAGGGCGGAGATTGATCAGGGTGAGGAGGCGGAGGTCCTGCGGTGGTTGGCGAGTCGTGTGGGTCGCTGAGGTGATGGGAGCTGCTCGCCGGAGGGTGGTCGGAGACGAAGGGGGTGAAGGTGGTCAGGGTCGGTCGAGGGCTTAAGTGAATAAATTGAAAGCGGGGAAAGAAAGAGGAGAAGAAGGGGAGTGGCTCTAGCTTACTTGCAGGGACGAAAGGGGAGGAACAGGGCGACAGTCGTATCGACTGTCGCCGGAGAAGACGATGCTCAGGGAAAGGGGCGGCGGCGAGCAGAAAGCCGGAGAGGCGCCAGCTGGGTGCGGCGTGGCGCGGGAAGAGCGGGGGAGGAAGTCTCTGCTGCTGGTATTGCGGCAGAGCGAAGAGGTGGAGGGGGAGGAAACCGCCGGAGCTGGTGAGCGTCTGCCGGAGGAAGAAGAGAAGAAAGTTGGGGATTTTCTCCGTCAGATCCAGGCTGCCCTGGTCGGTGGAGCAGCGGGGGGTATTTATAGGGATGAAACAGGAAGGAAGGCGGAGGGAGACGACGTGTCTCCCTCGCCGGAGAATGGTCGGAAACAAGAACCCATACCGTCCGTGCGTTCGCACGGCCGGTATGGTGGGTAACAACGACCAGGGGGGTGTCCCTGCGACGGCTGACGACGCAGGGCACCCCCGGTTTACTTGCCAGGTCCCCCACCTCACCCTGCGCGGCGCCATGCTCCGCGCAAGGTCGCCGGAGCATGGTGCTGGCAGGTTTTTGCAGGAGGGACCTGATTGCAAAGAACGAAGGAGAGTTAGGGGCCAAAATGCGAGGGTTCAAAAGTTGAGGGCCAAAGAGTAAATATATGAGGACCAAAGTGTAAAGTCGGTCAAGGAGGTTTCTTCTTAGGCTCAAGTTTTTATACATGACTAATTAGGACCTAAGGAATCTGATGGTGAATTTCATTTTCATATTAAACCTTGTTTGACCGGTCAATTTGCGCAAAAACCCAAATTAAGTTATTAATTGGGCATGGTTCTCAATGTAGGTCAAAATGGGTTCTAAAGGCCAAATTGAAGGTTCTAAACCCTAGAGATTATTTTTCTATGAATTTTAGAGGGTTTATTCTATTTTTACTTTGCCTCGAACCTTGTGAATTGAAGTGGGTTGTTTTAGGGTTACAGATTTATCATTTAGTTTCTTGGAATTGCTGTAGCCCTTGCTAGATCATTTCATCCCACTTTTATTCTTATTAAGCTGCTTTGACCTATGTTTGGGCCCTGAATTACCCTGTATGCAGATTATACTGGTGAAATTGCATTTTTACCCCTTGTAACTTGTTTTCTCCTTAAACTCAGAATTCTCTGAGTTAAGCCTTTCCTTGAGTTACGTAGGAGCTTTTATCCTTTGTATTGGGTCAAAATGAGCTAGTTATGGCTCATGATGAGGTTCTCATCATTGACCCACCTTGTGGGTTAACTAGCCTTCAAATTAGGTCACAAATCACAATCAATTCTAAAGTTGAAGTGAAATTCAAAGCACCATAATTTAGGACTAAAATTGGTATACTTAAGGGGTTAAGTTGCTCATCCGGTCTACTTGTATTCTCAGTGACAAGGAAGGTCGGGTGGGGGAAACACTGTAACTCGTGGGGACGCTCTACCGTGTAGGGGTCATTATGGGGCTCTCCCTTCCTGGATGCCCAAGTATTTCTCAGGTGAGTGATTTTCTAAACAAGTGGTATTGTCTGCCTCGAACCTCCTTAGTCATCCAAAGATTTTTGGGTGCCTTGATTGGGTCCATTACATATTCTGTTCCTCATCTAGCTCACTAGTGCATGTTCGGGAGGTCCTTAAGACCACCCTTGAGACCACCATTAGCAATTTATTCTCATCGAGGCCAAGCCTCAACTCACTTGTTTGTGCTACCTTCCGACCAGATCGATATCTCTTCTAGCTCTTCTACTTGTTAGCCCAGATCTCCTTTGCCTACATCCATGGAGAATCACGAAGATGAACTTGATTTCCAAAGTCAGCTACAATGCCTCAATGATCTAGTCCATGCACGCATCAATCCACCACCGCGTCCTTAGATGTGAGATCACTACAATCCCGCTGCGGTGCAGATCGAGCCTAGGGTACAAATTCCAATCGGAGGACCTGATGTTGAACTCACGCCAAATATGATCGATGCTATCCCTAAATTTCACGGCCCAAACTTCGAAGATCCCTTTCAGCACATCAAGCAGCTGAAACATCTGGCCCAGGCCTTCAGGCCTAACATACAAAATTGAGACATCCTGCTCATGAAGATGTTCTCCTTCTCGCTCATGGGTAAAGCTATCGATTAGTTTCATACTTTGACCCATCCAATCAACACATGGGGGGAACTCCAGATTGAATTCTTACACAAATTCTTCCTCATTGGTCAGGTAAATTCTTTGAGGCACCAAATCATGCACTTCTTGCAAAATGAGGGAGAACCACTTCATGAGGCATGGGACCACCTTTTAGATCTCATGCGGAGATGCCCCTATCACGGAGTTCCTAAGTGGGAACAAGTTCAGTATTTTTACCGTGGGCTCCATGACAATATCAAGCTATTTGTCAATGCAACCTGTGGTGGAAGCATCATGGGTCAACATGAAGATGCCGTTTGGGAGATTCTCGAGAATATGTGCTAGAACACCATAAATAATGAATCTATGGGTATGCTCGATCGGACGACTACCTGTGCATTGACAAACACATGGGGGCACACGAGACTCAAGGCCTGTCAGCATTCGTCGATCTAGAACTGATGGCCAGTCGCCTAGACAAGGTCTTTGTTATCAAGAAGAAGGTGGACGAATTGACTTGACATCTATAGAGAGCGACGTCATCACAGTAGAGCACGTATGCGCAACCGCCCACTGGTAGGGAGGCTGTGCATAACATTTATCACCACTCTCATTAGGGGATGGACTTGTATCTACCCCCATCTGATCTTGGTTTCAGAGGAAACTTTAGAACTACCTACTCTATTTGGGGGAACTATGAACCCTCATACTCTGACTTCTCTAGAGTTCCTCTGACTTGCGAGGATCTCCATGCCATCCAGAATGATCTATTCGCAAACACCTATAACCCTGGATGACGTAATCATTCCAACTTCGCATGGTCAGGGAATAATCAAAATCTGAGATCTCAATTCCAGCCTCGACCAAATGCTCCATGCCCTTATTGACTTGCTCAGTCAAGGCCCAATCCGAATTATCAATCCGGGCCATCAATAGAAGATCAAATGACTTTGATTCTACAAACCTTGGCTAACATTCAAAAGTCCAATGTAGCTATGCAGAAACAGCAAAAGGATGAGATCACAGAGGTTCGAAATCAGCTCACACAGATGGCGAATTCTCGCCAGCCTGGTGCACTTCTGTGTCAGCTTCTGCCAAATCCTAATAACATGTCGAATCAGAGGCACGTTATGAACCCAAATTAGGGCCAAGCTCACTATGTTTATCAGGCCCCTTCTGCTCCATCACCTAATGAGATGGAAGCTTCAACATCATACTCGGGATATCAGCAGCAATCACCACTCCTACCAACTCCAAACCAGAACCAGGCAGGACTTAATTCTATTACCACCTGTAGTGGCAAGTCAACTCAGGATCCACCTTATCCAAGCCACTCTCAACCTGATAGTTCAGAGCCTAACCCTAGGTTGGTTATCTAGGACACCCTATCCCAAATCAAGAACCTAAATCAATTCTAGAGTAACCTATAGAGGTTCCATTTCCTGAGGACTTGACCAAAGGAAAGAGGGAACCCAAACTCATGGCACTTGAGGAAGACTTGGTCAAGCTCTTTGAGCAAGTCCAGATAGACTTCTCCTTGATGGATGCAATCCGCCATGTACTGGCTTACATGAGATTTTTGAAGGATTTATGTACACCAAAGCATAAGCCGCGAAGCATAGATGGGAGTCCAATCATATTGTCTGAGAAAGTTAGCTCAATCATCTTGAGTAAACTCCTGGAAAAAGCAAAAGATCTTGGCACCCCTTTAATCTCCTGTAAGATCGGTAAGTTAGAATTTAAGGAGCATTGTTTGATTTAGGAGTCTCCAGAAACCTGATGCTTACATCCCTACTGGACCAGTTCGAGGAAACTGAACTCAAATCGACTGTGGTGACTTTGTAGTTAGCAGACCGATAAATCAAGTCACCTAGAGGAATTCTCGAGGATGTTCTAGTTCAGATCAGTGATTTCTATTTTCTGATGGATTTTATCATGTTAAGCATGGATGCTCTTGAAAATCTAAAGAACAAACTGATAATCTTAGGGAGACCATTCCTAGCACAACTAGGGTGAATATCAACTGTGAAGAGGGCCAAATCGAGTTGAAATTCGGGAACCAGACACTAAAGATTTATATCTTTAAGCCTTGGAAAGGAATAAACTGTAGGGTAACTGAGGAAGTGTGTGACATCAGTTCTATGGTTGAGGATCCACTTGTAGAGGAAGACCTGATTATCTTTGATCCTCAACCCCAAGAAAATTCTAACCTATAGATAGAGGAGCCTAGAGCTGGTTTAGATTTACCCTTAGTTGCCACTTTATCTTCTGAGGCCCATCTCAAACCCCCATCTGCTGTTGATAACCCGGTTGTGGAGTTGAAACCCCTCCCAGTTCATCTAAAATATGTATTTTTTGGGTTCCAATCAAACATTTCTTGTGATCATCAACTCTTGACTCACATCTGATCAGGAGACAAAGCTGATTTCTATTCTCCAACAGCATCTGAGAGCCATCAGATGGACTCTCGATGATCTGACTGGTATCAGTCCCACATATTTCACACATCATATGTACACTGAAGAGGGTTCATGACCATCTCGAGAGATGTAGAGAAGACTAAATCCGAATCTACAGGAGGTCGTGAAGAAAGAAATCATCAAGTGGTTAGATGCTATTGTCATCTACCATATCTCTGATAGCTGCTGGGTGAGCCCAATCCAAGTTGTGCCTAAAAAGGCAACGCTCACCGTTATCACGGTTGAATCTGGAGAGACCATCCCGACCTGCATTGCAAATTTGTGGAGAGTCTGCATAGACTATCAGAAACTGAATGCCTCTATGAAGAAAGATCATTTCCTGCTTCCATTCATTGACCAGATTCTCGAGAAATTGGCGGGAAATCGATTTTTCCATTTCTTGGATGGTTACTTCAGATATAAGCAGGTGGCAATTCATCTAGAGGATTAGGAAAAGACCAACTTTACCTGGCCCTACGGTACGTATGCATTCCGCAGGATGGCATTTGGGCTATGCAACGCACCCGCCACCTTTCAGCAGTGCATGCTAGCCATATTCTCTGATATGGTAGGTAATTACATTGAGGTCTTCATGGATGACTTCTTGGTATTTGGTGAATCTTTTGATGAATGCCTCTTGCATTTGGTCCAGATCCTGAAAAGATGAATTGTAGTGAACCTGGTTCTCTCTTGAGAAAAGAGCCACTTCATGGTTATTGAGGGCATCATACTTGGACACCTCATTTCTTAAAGAGGTATCTAGGTCAACTGGGCTCAGGTCAATTTGATTTCCTAGCTACCTATGCCTAACTTGGTCAAAGACATCAAATCATTCCTGGGGCATGTTGGATTTTATCGTCGATTCGTACCTAATTTCTCTAACATTGCATGCCCTTTGACAAATCTCCTTTCGAAGGACATGACATTTGAGATATCTAGTCAGCACATTCACGCATTTAAGATCCTGCATGACCAAGTCACCCAAGCATCAATCCTACAATCTCCTGACTGGTCTCAACCCTTCAAGATCATGTGTGATGCATCTGACTGCGCAGTAGGACCGATGCTGGGTCAGAAAATTGACGAGAACCCGATGGTCATATATTATTCTAGCATGACATTGGACAAGGCTTAGTGCAATTACACTATTTAGAGAAAGAGTTGCTGGCTGTAGTATTTGGCATGGAGAAATTTAGGTCATACCTCTTGGGTTCCCACATTATCATTTACTTGGATCACATTGTAGTGCGACACTTACTCATGAAGAAGGATGCGAAGCCTAGATTAATATGCTGGATCTTGTTGTTGCAAGAATTCAATTCTGAAATTTGTGACAAGGTGGGAAGGTAGAATATGGTAGCTGACCACTTATCCCATCTTCCTTCTTTAATCATTGACCCTTCTGGACCTATAACAGAGCATTTTCGGATGATCACCTCCTTACAATTGAGATGGAACTTTCATGGTATGTTGATATGGTGAACTATTTGGCATCGCATTAGATTCCGTCTGATTTTTCAAAAGGCAAGAAAGATAAATTACTTTTAGATTCCGCATCGATGATGATCAAAACATCAGAAGATGTGTTCCGGAATCTGAGATCAGTGGCATTTTGTCCTTCTACCACAACCAGGCCTGCGGTGGTCACTTCTCAGGACACAAAATCATAGCAAAAGTCCTCTAGTGTGGATTCTATTGGCCCACGATTTTCAAAGATGCACACGACTATTGTAAGGCATGCACTCATTGCCAAACCTTAGGCAACATGAGCTGTCGCGACATAATGCCTTTACAGCTGATTCTTGTGTGCGAAATCTTCGACATTTGGGGGATTGACTTTATAGGTCCCTTTCCAAAATTTGATGGTTTTGAATACATTCTCCTAACTGTGGACTACATGTTCAAATGGATTGAAGCCATCCCAACCCAAACCAATGATTTTAAGTTGTGAAAAAATTCATTCATCAACTCATCTTTTCCCGGTATGGTATTCCACAAGCTATCATCTCTGATGGAGGGACCTACTTTGCGAATGTGCACTTCCAGTCCCTGATGAAAAAGTACGGGGTATTGCACTATATCTCGACTCCTTATCAACCCCAAAGTAATGGATTGGCTGAACTGTCAAATCGGGAGATCAAGAAGATCCTTCAGGTCACTATTCAACCTGAAGGAAGGATTGGTCTGCCCACCTTCTGGAAGCCTTGTGGACCTATAGGACCACCCATAATACCCAGTTAGGTATGTCTCCCTTTAGACTCGTGTATGGGAAGGCATGTCACCTCCTCATAGAAATGGAGCATAAAGCCTACAAGGCAGTACGAAAGTGCTATCTAGATATTTCCAAGGTTGAAATTCACCACCGGTTGCAAATAAGCAAGATCGAGGAACTGTGTAATGACGCGTACGAGAACTTGCGAATCTACAAAGAGCAGGTGAAAGCTTTCAATGGTAGTCACATTTCATGAAAATCTCTCCATCCTGGTTTGAAAGTATTACTTTTTGATGCCAAATTCAAGCTCTTCCTAGGAAAATTCAAATCAAAATGGATTGGACCATTCCTTGTGAGACGAGTATTTGGAAATGGGGTGATCGAAATCAGTGAACTCATCCGCTAATCATATCCTTTTGTTGTGAATGGTCAGAGACTCAAATCGTTCTTCAAACTCACCGACTCGAATTTGGCTACAGTATCTTTTGATCTCCAGTCTCCCTGAGCTTCATTGCGCCCTGCTGATGGCATTAAACTTAGCGCTTAACAAGAGGCAACCCATCATCTTTGAAAAGCCCAAAACCCTTCTGATATATCCCTTTGCTGAAATCATATTGCACTTTACGGTTTATCCATTAGAACAACCAACTCCACCTTTGATAATTGTATAAGAGCAAAAAATTGTCCGCAACAGCCATTCCGACTTGTTCACCACCCACCTCTTCTAATGAACGATCTGAATTGAACTCAAATCCACCTAATTGACAATGAGGTCATTGCAAATCTTAGGCATGGGGGGTATTAAAGTGCAAAACATTGTGAAAATCAATTCATGGAAGGGTTTCATTCAAAAAAAAAAGAGAAAAGAGGAAAGGAGAGGTCAATTCAAGGTGAGTGAAAAAAGGAGAAGAGAAGAAAAGAAAAAGAAAGAGAAAATAGAGTAATCAAAAAGAAGAAAAATGAGAGTCCCTTGAAATTGAGTATGGAACTTACCTAACTTCTAGGTTGGATCGAATGATGAATTAAGACCTGGAAGGCTAAAACATAGGAGATTAGTGAAGAGTACTGACCTTAGGCCTGTTGGACCTATTTCAGGGTTTAAACACTCATTTATTTGTTAAGATCCATATTAGTCCTCAAGAGGTTGAGGAAAGTGCAAGGCTAATGTAGTCTGTCTAAGGCTTAGGGATTATTTGGCCTTGTTACCTGCCCTTTGGTTTGCGGGACTTGGTAACTTAAGCACCTAGAAATCACATGCTAAGTCTGGTTCAGTGTGCTTAATAAGGAAAATCATGCCAAAAGTGTTCTATTATGAAAAATCATCTCAAAGATCTAGCTCAGGAGTGGCTTGACAACACAAGCTTATTGGACAAATTCCCAGCTTGAAGTGGTGGGAAATTCCCCTCAAAGATGCGTAATAACATATCGTCACCTCAGTTCTTGTATCCTAGGATATTTAACTATCATACCAAGGGCATGTAAGCACCTTGTGCTAGTTTAGGTGTTATAGGCAAGATTATCCCGAAATGTCGATTACCAAGGCTTGAATTTAGCTACAAAATGCCATGGGTGACACTATTCCAAAGTGTCGAAAGCCAAGGTTCTGGGGATTGCCATGGGTAGTGCTATCCCGAAGCATTGAAAGCCAGGGACCCTTCGAGGATTGATGGTGGGGATAAGGAATCCGATACAGACCGTGTTTAGGACCAATTCAAGGTTGGATTTAGGGAAAAATAAAAAGAAAAGGAAGAAAACTCTTGAAATGAAAAATCCTTCTCTATCTCTCTTATGATGAATGCATTGGGAAATTGAACTTGGACATGTTACGTCTGCACACGGGTGCTTTAACCGTTGGGGTCAACGAACCTCTGGGCAATTTTTAAGGGCCTTAGAAACCTTCACAGCAGACTCAGGTTGAAGCTAGTCAGGTCTGAGTCTTGGCTAGTACTTAAGTACCTCTAGGCCTACTTTTGGTATTTTGATCTGATTTCTAGAGATGCAGCTTAGTAAGGCATCCAGAGGGTTACATTCGACCTAGAGACTTGGTTTAATCCGTAGGAATTTTGCTAATGGACTAGCAAAAGCTTGGCATGGGGTGGGGGTATGATGAGAACACCATCATAGGCCCTAACTAGCCACTTTTAGGTAGGTTTGAAAGATAAATGCTCCAACATAACCATTTGAGGGTTACAACTCCATTTCATTCTATTTTGAGAAGAGAAAAAGAAACTAGGGTTAATTCTATAATTTTAACAGCATATCATGAACATAGAAAAACCAAGGGGTTTGTTAGGAGCCGAAGGTCAAATGAGCATTAAAGAATAATAAGTCAATTCATGCAGACAGAAACGGGGTTTCATGCATTTCGAGAACCAAAACAACACCCAAAACCCTAATTTGAGACCCGCTTAAATTACAGAGGTTCTAGTCACTATAAAATTAATCTGAATGTCCCAAAATTCATATAAAAATATTCTTTGAGATTTGGTATCCTTGATTTGACCATTTGAACCTATTTTGACCTTAAATAGAGTCAAAGATTGATTTTTACCCTAATTTGGGTTTCTATAAAAATTACCCATCCAAACTTGGTCAAAAATGAAATGCAACTCCACCAACAGATTCCTTGGGTCCAAATTAGTGTTTTACTAAAATTTGAGCTCAATTAGAGTCCATCTTGACCTAGTTTGGATGGACTAAAATGCAAACTTTCAATTAAGCCCTAATTTGAGAGGAATAGAGTTTAGGGTTTTACTAAAATTATCCTCCTGAGCATACTGATTGGGGCATTTAAGCCCATGTTATTGATTTCAGGTTGTTGCTGGAGCTCTGTCACCACCACCACCTTGTCCAACTCCATCCGACATCTTCAAGCCAAGTTCTTCCTCATGGATGCTCCCAGGTCTTGTGGCCCAGCTCTAGGAAGCTTCCCAGGTCGTCAATTGAAGTGACCAGGCACTCCTTCAACCTCAATTGAAGCCTTCATCTCCTACTGCTGCTACGTGAAGAAGCCTCGTGGTTTAGTCCCACATCGTGGATTCAAGAGGGTGCAACTATAAATAAGAGGAAATTGTGCGGTAGCCTTATCGCCTTCGTATCACTGGGGTCAGGTCCCTACCCTCCTGCCTTTGCGCATGCGCTTCACACGTGCCTATCCATGCCCTCACCTGTGCTCACACTTGGCAGGTTTGGGCGGTGGATCCGTTTACCCGTTACCTTGGTCTAGTCCATTTTGAGCTGGGAAGAAAGAGAAAGAGAATTTGAGAGAGTGGGGGGTGGGTTTTTCTGCCTCAGGATTTGAGCCCTCTCCTCTCTCAACACTTAGCCTCTATAGGCATTGTGTGAGGCCCTTGAGCCTCTGTTGGTGCTGCTGCTATGTTCTTCTGAGGCTCTTGAAGGAAAGAAGCCCTTGTTCTTCTTCTATTGATGCTGTGCCCTTCTGATAAGGCGTTTGAAGCCTGTGGTTGACATCTGAGGCATTCTGCTGCTTGCTGTTGAAATATTTGAATAACTTAATTGACGTGGATTATTGATTATGGTTTATTGTTGAAATATTTAAGTCAATTAAGAGCTTAACATTGAGGGTTAAATTACTGCTTCAAATCATCATTTTAACCCAATATTTTTGTGTTCCTCTTCTAATTATTATCGAAATATCATTTTGATCATCTTATTGTTTTCAATTGCATATCATTTCTTATATTGTGATCAGTGAATTGAAATTGTCATCTTTACTCCTTGCGAATGACCACAGACTCCACTTCTTGAATCTGAGTTTACAAATTTAAATGTTTTGAGCAATTTTGTCCTATACTACAACATATATCATAAACAATGATGATTTCATGCGAATAGTGCTATCCCAAAGCATCGATTGCCATGGACTTTGCAAGGATTGATGGTGGGGAAAAGAAATCCGATACAGATCATGTTTAGGGTCAGTTCGAGATTGGATATAGGGAAATTTTTTTAAAAAAGGAAAAGGGATAACTCTCAAAATAAATATCTTTCTATCTCCCTTTATTAAAAATGCACTAGTATACTGAACCTAGACTTGCTACACATATGCACGGGTGCTTTAACCGCTGGAGTAAACAAACCTCTGGGCAGTTTTTGCGGGCCTTGGAACCCTTCGCGGTAGACCCAAGGCTGAGGCTAGTCAGGTCTATATCTTGGATGGTACTTTAGTACCTTTTGCCCTACAGTTGGTATTTCGATCTAGTCTATAAAGGAGCGGCACAATAGGACATCCTGACGATAAAATCTGGCTTGGAGACCTGGTCTGTTTCGTATGATTTTGCTCGGGACTAGCAAAACATAGGAATGGGGGTATTTGATAGGTCTATGTTAGTGGACTAAATTAGAGCCTAGCTACTTCATTTTTGGAATGAAAATATAATATGAATCATGCATTGAATGAATAAAATTAATTAAGCTATAGAGTTACCATTCCATGCATGGCTTCAATTTTTACATCTTAATCAATTAAATTCAGGTCAATGTGGAAGGGCTAATCTGGATGGAATTATACCTCAATTGGGAATACCATTTTCTGAGATTTAATTTGCCACATATAGGAAAGAAAAGAACTCTTCAATTCCCAATTAGAATCTTCCCCAAAAGAGGTTTTGGAAACCACATACAAGAGGAAAGGAAAGAAAGAAAGAGAAAACAAATAAAGAAAACTTTCCCTATTTTTCTTTCTCCCTCCCTCGAGTCTCTCCCTCAATTCTCTCCCCCAAATATCTATCTAATCCTCTCTTTTCTCTCTTTATAAGTAGGTAAGTCGACAAGGACAGGGGGCCAACACCTCTCTCACAAGAGGAACTCCCTCTCCATCATAATCTAGCTCATCACGAGGGGGAGAGCCCCCCTCTCCACATCTCCTCCTCACTAGACCACCACAGTGTCTCACCTTCGACCACGCTTCGTCCTCTCCAGAGACTACGACAAAGTACATCACCACAATGTCGTCCACCACTACGAGCCATTCACGACTGCAACCGTGACTTCCCGCCACTACGCGCCCTCAACTACATCTCTGTGAACCAGCCTCATGGTCAGCAATGGCAGTGCTAACACCATCATGGCGCTCCACCTCCTTACTTCGACTTCGCTCCCCTTACCACGCGTTAATCATTGGATTCTGCTATCTTCTTCGACCGTGACCGTGATTCACGACCACGTCTCCGACATCACCACCATGCATCATTCCCTTCATTTAAGTTGTCTGGAAACATTCCCGGACGTCTGGAGACCCCGCAACCTCCTGCTCCTTGATCTTCTTCCTTCAAACCACCTAACAGATAGCCTTGTCCTCCATTCGCAATAGACCTTACGCCAACACCCAAGGCACCACAGCGTCGCGCACTACCGCCCGCATACACCACCTCATGTGCACATGCGCACCCAAGCCTCCACGCAACCAACAGTGTACAACACACCTCCGCACTCATTGGCCACTGCCACGCCTACTACCCTCGCACACAGTAAGTCCCCACACCACTGCAGCCATTGCAGTTGCCCTTGCACCCACAGACAACAAATGTGGCCAATGCGTGCAAGCCCCACACATGTCCTCATGGCTGCAACAACTTCTCCCCACATGCTATTTTCCTTCTCAAAGAAGAACCCATCGCCAGTCTCACGTCTCCCCGCACAACCACCTCATTCAGCCACCATCTTCTGCTTCGTCAACGCCGTTGGCCTCCCCTCGACACCACGTGCAAGCCTACAACTTCAGCCACGCCAACCGCGTGCTCCATTAATGGTTACAGATCACCACTGTCGCTGCTCCTCCTCGTCGTCGACAATAGCTCGAGCCACCGTGTGTCATCGCACCACCATCGGAGTGCTCCTCTCATCCGACCCTACTCCTCCAATGAGCCTCGCCTCCAGTCGTCCCCTCACAGGTGCACACGATCAAGAGGAAAGACATCCTCTATTTTTGGGCTTAAAATTGTTTACATTTCAAGCCATTGAAGTAGTTGATTTCTGAATTTTGATTATTTTATTGAGGAAACAATGTGCCAGCACCCATATATTCTTGCATTATTATTCAACTCATGTTTATCCCATTTGATTGCATCAAATTGTGATTCTGATTTACATTCTAACTCACATGTAATTTTTCAACCATGCAATTTTTTTGCGATGATGTATTTTCTTGACGTATATTTCTGACATATTTCCTTGCTATCATTCTGCCAAGCAAAAACTCTCATTCAAGGACTAGCAAGATTTAGGCATGAGGCTATGATTGCGTAGCAATCATAGGACCTAATCTACCTAAATTAAATTGGATCCTAGCTTAACATAGGAATATGCATGCATGAGCTAAATATTTTGCATCATAGTTGATTTGTTAGCTTTATAAATAATAATGCTATTTTATGTTCAATTGAGAGGCAGTATTAATTGTAGATGATTCAGGGTCATGAATGTTAAAATTGACCTTATGAATCTGATTAAAACAACGATTGGAACCCAACACTTCCAAAATCATCTTGATCGAACTTCCGTAGCATCATATGCAGTCCTCGGATGATCAAAGGCTAAGGGTCAAGGTGGCACAAATCCAAACCTCAGATGCCAAATTCGACCACACGGATGGATCTGGATCATCGATCGCAGTCCAATGGAGCAAAAATCAACTTGATTGGAGCCCTATAGCACCATCTACAAAAGTGAGGAAACGAACAGGTATCACCTGACTGCCTCAGCCGCTGAAGCAAAACATGGGCCATTGGATTGTCATCCAATGGTCATGATTGAGCCATGTCGTCACTTTCCCAGTGCCCAATCAAAGGAGGACTTTATCTCAGCCGTTTGATCTTCATCCAATAGCTGAAGGCGGCCGAGTGCAAGAACCAAACCGCGACAATCCACTGTCGTAGCACAGTGGAGACCGCCCTCGTGTGAGAGCGAGCGATGCGATTTCAAGGTGCATGGAGCACGAAATTGGTGAGGCAATGCGCACAAGTGAAATTGGAGCGTAAGATTTCGATCGACGGCGTAGGATAAGTTGCGTGGTGCGCGGTGGAGCACTAGATTAGGAGGTATGATTAACTCGTGAGATGATGCACAGTTAGACGCACCATTGTAAGTCAAGATCAGAGGTGGTGTGGCTTGCAAGCTCAGTTGTCGATGTTTGCGATCGAATGACTGATTTCAAATGTGCACACATGCATGAGGAGCACGGTGGCTGTGGAACGGGCTGCCCAACACGCGCCACATGACGTAATCACTTGTGTCAGCATGTTGGGCGTGTGATGGAGGCACGTGTAAGGATGTTTCTTAATGCGATCTGGGTCATTGATTGCCAAATTGATGTCCCTTGCTACTCCAAGTTGTTTGCATGATTTATATGCTCTAAAATACCTATTTTGCCCCTCACTTTGGTTATAAAAATTACCCCAGACCCCCATTTGAGAGGCATCTCTTCCTCCAGACATCTCCCGCTCCCTTCTGCTCTGAAGAGCCCTTTTCCTCTGAGACATCCTCCAAGGCCACCATTGGTGCACTGTTGCTGCTACTCCACGCCACTCCAAAGGCCACCAAGGACCACCCTTGGTGCCCTTATTCTAATAGAATAGATAGTGTCTTTTTATTTATTCTAGTAGTTCTAATTTTAGTAATTGTTGTTCTAGTTATATTGAATTAGTTCTAGTTAGTTTAGTTATTATTACTATCAAACATTAAACTAAATGGAACACTTGCCTGATTAATATCTGAATAAAGTTGAGTTGCTTCATATCTATTTTGCTTAGTGTTTAGTTCTAGCTAGATTAGATCATGTTGGCTCCTACGACGGTGAAGTCTTCCATGTTGGCACAGGCAGTTAACGATGAATCCATGCAGTTGGATTGGAAATGTTCATTGAGATATTTCTTAGCAGCCAAGGAATCATTAATTCACCGTCTGATGATCAGTCATCAGAGAAGAAAGGAGCTGGCCATCACTGGTCGTTGATGAAGAAGAGAAGTTGAACAATGGACCAGAATGCAAATGAGAAAGGACCTGAATGTAAAGAAAAGGATTTTAATGTAATTATTCTTAGGGACTAAAATGTAAATTATTAAATCAAATATGTCAATTAATTTATTTCTTTGTCAACTTTTTATTGGAGGTTAGATATATATTAAGGAATATTATTATGGGTTGAAATTATATTTTTTTTCCTTTTTGTATTATTTAATTTACTACTTAATATTAATGTTAATATTATTAACTTAACTTGTATGTTACATATATGCTTACTTTAACTTATCTATAAATAATTATATGCATGTAATTAAGTCCCTATTTTTAAATAAAAATATAGGAATGCTTATTAACAATAATTAAGCTATTTTAAGGTATAATGAAGGCCCTTACTCAATATTAACTTGTTTACTAATTAACCCTGATTTTATGTTATTACTAATCAATGAACTAGGTTTACGTGAATTAGGAGCCACAACGAGTCTCTCAACAGCGAACCCCCACTAATGGTTAACGCAATTACCACACCATATTCTCTTATCGCAAGTTGTTCCACCTAGACAACCTCATGCCAAGATTTATCTCACTCTAATCAACTTGAATAGACTCTTCCTTCCTAGGGTAGGTCTATCAAATTAATTGAGAATGGGCTTTACCATGCACGAGATTTTAAATGATGGGCATGACGGGGTGGTTGCCCAATTCAATCAATTTCAATATGTGTGTGTATGCCAATCAAGGGTTCAAAAATAATTTTTTATGATGAAGTGTCTTTTAAGGTCCAAATATTTAAGTGTAAGTTTTAGGGCTGCACTTATGAAATATTTTCAAATAATTTTTGTGGACAAGTAATGGTTTTGCAAATAAGTGGGTTGCTTGTCACTTTACTTTGAAATTTTTTTGTTAAACCTTGTGCACCCTAAAGTTGAACCACAACTATGTTGCTTCTAAATGAATTAGTTTTATTAATGACCTAATGGTAAGGCATAAATATGAAATAGTGGCTTCTCAAATACAAATGAGTTAGGCACACAACAAATATTTTTTTCTAATTTTCAAAGCCCTTTTTGTATGTTTCCCAATTTATTTGTGTATTTGGGTCTAAATGTCAGAAAAGACTCCTAATTAGTTTTTTCAGGGAATTAAAGAGTCAAATGTGTCAAAAATTCCCAATACTTTTTCAAAGATTGAAAACTTAATTAGGAATTCAATACAAGTAATTTCAATGAATTTGGATTTGTAGAAAAATAACTAAAATTTAGACCATTCATAAAACCAGTAGTAGTTTGGATTTTTGATAGGGGGTTGTTTTGTAAATTCTTTAATTTTTTCTACAAAAAGTTAAGCCACAAAACTTCCAAGGATAATTGTCCACTTAAAAACAAATGTCCAACAGAAATTTTATGATTTTTAGAGCTTTTTACTAACAAGAATACATTTTTAAAAGTAGCATTTTTAGTCTACCCGAATTCAAATGAGTGGTTTTCAAAGTTAAACTTGAAATCCTCCCTATTCAATAGGAATTTTTTTTTCAATTTTTTTAAAATTTCTTTTTATAGCAAACTAGATAATGTACTCAAACAAAATAATACTAATTCTAATGTTCAAAGAACACCTAAGTGGATAAAAGAATCCTTTTTTATTCTAAGCATGCATACAATAAACAAACAAACGACTAATCTAGAAGGTAAGAGATTTTTTTTTATAAGTGGCGTGTAATTAAAAGACTCTTGGTGATCTTCTTCAATGGTTTGGATTTGCACTAAGTTGCTTCATCTTCCCTTTGCATTTCCCCACACATAAAAGATCAAAATAAGGTAGATCAAGTTTGTACGGATCATACACACCAAGGATGAAAAGCGAGAGAATATTCACCATGCCTCCTTGGCAATGACGCCAAAAAGTGTTCATGCTTGAGATTGCTTTCGGAAATGTGCATTATAGTACTTGAAATCGAGCAACACTTTAGAAATTTTTATCAAACTCAAAAGAATACACATTTTTAAGTAGGAGTCTGAGTCATCTTAAGGAGGCAACTTGGATCGTCTCACTTAACTAGGTCTAAATTTTTTTTTACTTTTTACTTTTGTAATTTTTTTAGCATTTTTCAATAAGGGTGAGAATTAAAACTAATCTAACTATGCTCTACGAAAGCACATGAAATAGTCTACCAAAATAGAGGAAAGCTTCTTTTATTGAAATATCTAAAAATGTTTTGTAACTAGTAAAAAGAAAATAGGAAAATAGTAAGTGATGCTAAAAAAATAAATGGAGTCCTGAGATGAAGCACTGTCAAAGAATCAGAAGACTAGAAGTGTGGACAAATTCGGCATGCCACCAGAGATGGGTGGTTGTAGCCTAAGGCATGGTCGACCACACTCCCAAGGAGAGGAGGTAGGAGGGTGGACTACTATGAGGGTCTAAGGTAGTGCATTGAGGTAGACAAAAACTAATTAGAGACCCTTGTTATGGTGGTGACTTAGGTGTTTTTATAGAAGTGTAGGAAAAATGTGGACCGCAGAATCTAGAACAAGGGTTGTAGTTGGTTCACTTATACAAATATACAAAGTAATGGAGGGACATTGGATGGAAATCTAAGGGTACTAAGGAGTGGTTGGCTAAGTGAACAATTAATATGGTCCTTAGGATTGGTTTTGGAGGGTCAAGATTTGATGCTATGATGTGGCATAGGTCATGGTATATCAAGAATATTATAGGCCACAGGATTGAGAGTGGATGGGTGGGATTAATCCAAATGTTGTTCAGCCATATATAGGATTTAATGGTGCATTATTGCTGAACATATAAGGAGGTTTATGGCCCATGGATAGTTAATGGATGGATAAGATTTATTCTAATGGGATATGTTCTTTTGTAGGCTTTTCAGGAAGGGACATGATCTTGGTGTTTCTCAAGGGGATAAGTGGGCAACTGATGAGGGAAATACATGGCTTGTTAAGAATATGAAATAGTACCACTGTACGTGTAAATCCACAATCAACTCTTAAATTTATAATACCTAGATAGTGGAGTATCTAGGGTCATCTGAAGAGGCCAATTCGTTAATCACATGAAGTGGTTCTCTCTCTAGCCTCACAAATCTGCACTTGCCTTTTTGTATTTTTTTTATTTTGTTATTTTTTAAGGGTTTTAGAAATAGTCAAGAAATGGAATAAGAAATGATGATTATGATACACCTATCAACTAACCCTAAGTGACAGGAATGTAGCCCTCTCTTCTAAGCTCACCCTAGGCAAGTGTGCCTAGGGTAATTAGAAGACAAGGGGTGTGGTGCACTAAAGTACTAATAGCATGAAAAACATACTAAGATAAAGATTGAACTTGGAAGGCAATTTACAACTTGTATTACTAGTAACTAGAAGGAATGTAGTAGAATGCTTGTTACATAAAAATAAAGATACACTAGTTAATACAAGATATAGGGATAAAGAAGAAGAAAAGGGATCCTCTGGATGAAGTTGGGATGGCCCTTGCTCCAAGTGTAGTTGCCCCACACTTGAAAAGGGTTCTCCTTGGCTTCTTCTTGATGTAGTCCTCCTCTAAGCTATCTCCTCAAGGTAGGTGTCAACCACCTTGTTCCTCCTCTTGCCTGGTCATCCCTTCAAGTGTGAAGACCTCCTCCTTGGAGTGTTACAAAAGAGAGGAACATAGAGAAAGAAGGCAACAAGGGGGTGGGTGGTTGTCCCCTTAATCTTGTTATCTTCTTCTCCTTGGCTGTAGGTTCTAGGTGGCTATGGTGGAATGAAACTAATGGAAGTGATGATCTTATGGTGGTGGTTAAGAGGGTTTAAGAGGGGTATATATAGGAAGGGATGGGGGGTATGGTTGGCATGGATATGTGTAGGGCTAGGATTGATTCTAAGGGTGGTTCTAGGTGGTTATAGGAATCCTAGGGTGTAGGCTTTTTGGTGCCAACCTAAGGGTTGCTAAGGGCAGTTAATGGGTGAAAGGGGGCCTTCAAAGGTGGTGGTTACCACCTTAAATTGGTGCCAACTTGGGTGTCTTCGAGAAGGTTATTTTGGTGCCAAGTTAGGAAGGGTTAGGATGGGTTTAGGTGTTGGTTGGATGGTTAGGATGAAGAGAAAGTTGGTGCAAAAAACCAAGGTGGTTGGAGGTGGTTTTTAGTGCCATTTCCATGTTGTCTTTTGGTGGTGGTGTGGGTTGAAGAGGTGTGCCATGTTGGCGCCAAAAATATGTTTAGGAATAGGATCTTAGATGGACTAGGTTTAGGGCTATTGGTGGAGCTTAGGTAGGTGGGTTTTAGGGTTGGGTATTGGTGCTAAGGAGGTGACTAGCTAATATAAGCTATCTTAGCTAGTAGGGAGTAGTGGAGAGAGTTAGAGGGAGCTAGGGTTTTGGAGGTGATTGATAAGCACATATAAATTCATCATAAAATGCTTATTTATAATAGTTCCTAGGCATAGTATTGCATATCATATTATAAATATCGCATAACATCCATTGCATGGCATTTTGTATAGATGTATGTTTTGCACATTAACTCCATTTTATATGGAGAAGAGGCAATGCGATGTTCTTACAGACTTCGAATGAAAAATCCAACCATACGGATGGATCCAGAGCGATGGTCGCAGTTTGACAACATAGAAATCACCTCGATCTGAGCACCGTGGCATCCTCTGCAAGCAATGAAGGGTGGATGATCCATATGCTGCAACATGGCACCATCTAGAGCACCTAAAGTCACCCGCACATCTCCAAAGGCCACCCCATTGAGTGATCTCAGCTGTTGGATGAAGATCCAATGGCAGAGCGGCCACCCTCACTACACGGGCACAACTCTTCTTCGTATCACACCTGTAGGCATGGCGTAGCAGTGAGGTCAAGCGCTCTCAAAGAGCGAGCGTGACATCGAGCAACAATTCGTCACACCCCACTACAGTGTCAGATGCAATAGGGCCTCCCGATCGCAATCGAGAGGTTGGGATTCCCCACGCACGATCCAACGCTGCCCGCCAACGCGAAGCCGCACGCCAAATCACACGCATGCCATCTGAGGCATGCATTTAAGTCGCCTGTGCGTAATGCCAGTCGCCTGATCTCCTCAATCATGTGAGGCACACGATTCAAATCAACGTGCATGCGATCTGTGAGTGCATCTCTATCATGCGTTGCAGCATCCAATGGCAGCCAGTGCATGTGTCAACAATTCGAAATTCAAATGCTGGCAGGTGTGCACTTTCCTCTCGCGATCACAGCCGTCCGTGCCTGATCCAACAGTTGAAGATTGCTGCACCTTTAATAGCTGCAAGCATGAGCGTTGGGTACTTGCTTTACAACGACAGAAGAACGGGCCTTTAGTGACACTTGCAGCTATCACTAAATGGCCTGCGCAGTGTGAGCACCAACCTAAGCAATGAAGAGGCACAGATCTTCAACGACAGCTCGAGCGACCTTTAGTGATGCTTATGGCTGTCACTGAATGCCTATGCATGGGACTCTCTCCTCCCTTCCACTATATAAACATCCCTACGCCCCCCATTCCTCTTCATCTCTACCAGCTCTACTCCGACCTACTCCCAAGATCTAGCAAGCCTACCAACACTCCATTAGAGCTTGTTTTCAAGCTCCCAAGGCTCCTATTAGTGTAGCAAACCTCTACCTCACCAAATATTCATCCATCTTCCCATCCCCATTCATAGGTCACCTTGGAGCCGTCTTCCTACCTCCATTCATGTAGCAGATCCTCTCTGTCTTCTCACCTCCATTTTGGAGGCACACCAAAGCTTTCCTCTACCCGACATCCTCTTGCATCTCACCTTTGTCGTCCTGCTCCTCACCTCCTTCGTTCGAGCTTCTGCCAAGCACCGTCGTCTTGCTGAATAGCCGATTCGGGAGATTTCCACTCACCTCCCTCTCTTTTTATGCTTTCGTAGATTATTGTAATAGACATTAATGCAATACATCACATTCGATTCCATCTCTATCTTGTGATTCATTTGCTTGTCTTCTTTTTACAAAAATGCAAAAACAAAATATAACAAAACCCTAAAATACCAAAGTCAAACAAAATGAAGTGCGATTTTCAATTAAAGTAAACGTCTCCTCCTTATGTTCGACCTGGGACTCCCTTAGAGTTTTGGTATAAATTTTATTTAACCACGCATTTTGGAACTACGACAATGGGTTACTTGTAACCCCAATTTCTAGCATATGAAACACGTGTGATCATTTTGGCACCGTTGCCGGGGAGGCAACGGAATTTACTTTAAGAAATTAACTCTGGATATTTTTAAGGCGATAAAAGGATTTGAGGATTGTGGATTCATTATGGAACTTGAGGATTAGGATCTTGAGACTTGTACAACAATTAGTGCACTTAAGGACTCCACTGGCTTTAGTGAGCCCAATACACAACCCTCCATGGCAGACCTGCCACATCCTGAAGAGGCTGTTGATTTTGTTCATTCCCAGCCTCCTCCACAGGATCATTCTGATGAATCTTCATCAACATTCTCCCTACCTTGTATTCTAAACCCTCCCCAGTTGGAATTAAAACCATTGCCCAAACATTTGAAATATGAGTTCTTAGGACCTGAAAACATGCTCCCTATGATTATTAGTGCTGATTTGACTAAGGAGCAAGAATCAAGGTTGATGGGAACACCATCATGAGCCCTAACTAGCTCCCTTTGATCCAATTAAGTCAGTAAATGCTCCTACATAACTAACTGAAGGTCATAATTCATTGCATAAACTTTCTGAGGGAAAAATAAGAAACTAAGGTTAAAACTATAATTTTACCAGCTTATCATGAATGCAGTACAACCACAGGTTTTCTCAAGGGCTAAATAAAGGTCAAATGGTCTTAATGAGATAACAAGTGGGTTAGATCAGACAGAAAAGGGTTTGCGTGTGTTCTAAGAATTAAATGACTTTTGAATCCATAAAAACAGATCCACTTAATTAACCAAGGTTCTGGTCTGGATAAAATTCAATCATAGAAAAATATTCTCTAGGGTTTAGTAGCTTCAATTTGGCCATTTGAACCCATCTTGACCTAAAATGGAGTCTTAGACAGATATTTGCCCTAATTTGGGTTTTTTCATAAATTACCCAGTCAAACGAGTTCCAAATCAAAATTCAACATCACCATTGGATTTCTTAGGTCCAAATTAGGTTTGTAACAAAATTTAAACCCAAGGAAAACTTGTCTTGACCTAGTTTGCAAAAATGTCCTGTCTAATTACATTTATAGCCCCAACTTTCAAAAATCCTTGCATTCAGCCCCTAACTTCTTCGTCATCTTCACAATTAGGTTCCTCTGCCATTATCGCGGAGGAAACCTAATCTGGTGACCTTTGATAGGAGATATCTACCTGATTGATTGAAGAATCCCTTCCAAAATTGGAAGGGAGATTCATCAAGTAATCCTCTCCAATATGAACCCGTCTAGATGCTTAGATTCTTTCCCAATCTCTCATGCAAACGCATGAGAGTTTTGGGTCTCTCGAGGCTCCCAAATCCGATGAGCATTCCCAGCCTGGAAGCTTGGCTTCCAAGCACAAAACCCTTTATGAAGACTTATAAAAGACTCCCTGGTGTTCAACCGTTCTCCTCAGCTTGAAATTGGGCCAGAACTCCCTTTTTTCCTCTCTTCTCTTCAGCCACAAGTCTCCGTAAGCTTCAGTAGTTTCTCTTCGACCCCTCTCATCGTCCGACCACAAAACCAGTGGTGGATTCACCTTCTGCACCGTCCTTCACCTCGCGTAATACCAACCGTCGCCGCCTCTCCTACAGAGGATCGTCTTCCCCACATCTGGCAACCACATCGGCATGGGATCCCTTCACCTTTTCATCCTTAGAGTAGACTCTTAGGTTCCTATCTTTCCTACTTTCTTCCCCTCTCTCTATTTCCCAAATTGACCACCGACGCTACTAAAACACCTCCATCTCCTCCTTCTCCGGTGACTCCTTCGGCGAGGTGTTCCCACCACTACGCACCTCCATCCACTTTGCCGATAAGCTCACGACCTCCACTGCACTTCCCACTCATTTCCCCTCACTCTAATCGCTGCATCATCCACCAAAACACCTTTGTGAATAGATCCACTCTTATTGACCGTTCCGTCACTGTCTGGCCACCACAGCAACTTGCGCAACACGCCATTGCCATCGTCACATTCGCCGTGCCACAGTGATCCTGCAGAGCATTCTGACATGGCCATAAGGCCCCTTCTCTTGATTTTAGGTAGCAGGTTAGAACTGCCATTGCCGTCAAGCTTCGAGCAAGCTTGAAGCTGCTCTAGGGTGTCCCTGCTCCAGGGTATACCGCCAGGTTGTGTGGAATTGAGGCTTGCAGGTGTCCAAGTCCTTACGCATGGGCTTCAGTAGTCGCAGCCTCATCAAATTGGTTGAGTATCTTGCTGTTGCGCTGCGCGAAAGAAAGGTGTGACATTTAGTCCCACCTCGGATACGAAGAGCCACTTGCACTTGCATATTACCAAAAAGTGAATGGGGCTGTGATGTAAATACATTTACACTACTTAAGATGTCTATTTATGCATGTTTACTCTTAAGATGTAAACACATATGCCAAAGGAAGAACCTTCTCCCCAGTCCCTCCTTCTAACTGGTTGGATTAAACAGACGCAAGTAGAGTAAATCACTTACAGTCTTAAGGCTGGTTTTGGGAGTCAGTAGATCCTTAGGCTACCCCACTTAAGGACAGCCTTGTTTTGTTGTGCTGCAGGGTCCATATCCCCAGTCCTTCCGACCTTCTCCTAGTTTATGTTGGGAAGACGGTCATTGAATCCCCGATTGGAAGGACCGTTAGAACATTCTAGGAGGCGCAAGTTAGATTTTGATCAATTTGATCCCATGGCCAAACAACAGCCTCCTCTGCTTGAAAATCCACAGGAAGAATTTAGAAGGCAACTGGAACAAATGCAGAGAATGCAAGAATGGTTCCAGAGAATGCAGGACGCTCAGCCCTTGAAGGATTTTTATGATCCTTCGAATTACGAGGAACGTCCCAGCGTCCAGATTCCAGCCGGTGACGTAGAAATCAAGCCCCAGGTGTTAAGCCTGATTAAACATTATCATGGGCTTGGCTAAGAAGATCCGTTTCAGCACTTGGAAGATTTGACCACTTTGGTCCAGACCACCAAGGCTCGAAACGTTAACAAGGAGCAAATGATCATGAGGCTCTTCCCCCACTCTATTAGGGATAAAGCCGCGCATTGGTATAGGACATTAGGAAGACCAATTTCAACTTGGAATGAGTTGAAATCGACCTTTCTGAAGAAATTCCTCCCAGTCGATCGTACCAATGCTTTGAGACGGGCAATCACTACCTTTACCCAACGGCCGGGGGAGCAGTTTCATGTGGCCTAGGAGCGATTCCAGGACTTATTGCGGAGGTGTCCACACCACGAGGTGCCGAAATGGCAACTCGTGTAGATCTTCTATCATGGGTTGAATGAGCAACTCAGAAACCATGTGGATGCTTCTTGCGGAGGCAATTTCCTCAATAAAGATGCAGATAGTGCACATGATTTATTTGAGGAAATGAGTGAGAATTCAATTAATCATGCCTCCATGGATACTTTTAACCGGTCCCAGCAACCCAGATCAAATGTCAATGAAGTCCATGACTCTCATTCATTTGATATGGAATTGATTTGTAATAAACTTGATAAGGTAGACTTGGTTGCTAAAAGAATGGAAGAGTGGATGGCTGGCAATTATATGAAAAACTCTCAATCCACTCAATCCCAAAATTCGGGATTCCATTCCTCACGAGCTCCTTCTGGACGGGAGTTCGTGAATCAACTCGATGCAACTCAATCTATGAGTCAGCATTTCTCGGAACCCCATGGCTTCCCAACTGGGACCTTTGTGTTGGTGCTAGAGCACCACGATCATTTGTTTTGATGATAACAAAACACGTGTTATTTAACATTTGCAATTTGAGTCCTAGATTTCAGGTCAATTGCAAATGTGGACGTGTTTAGATGGAGTTCGAGCTCGCATCCAGGATAGATTGGAGGAGCTTGACGGAAAGTAGAGGAGGTTCGCGTGGAGCGGCAGATTGAAGATAGAAGACAAGAAGAATAAGATAGAATATTTTTAATCCTTTCTTGTATCTCTTGTCTTTATTTTCTTGCTCTTATTTTCCTTAGAATATTATGTTAAAGTGCCTCAAAGTACCCTAACAGTAGTCCTAGGAACACCGGCACAACCTAGGATACTTAGGTTTTCTGTAAAATACTTAGAAAACCAATATAGGGTTCAAACAGCACTTCCAGACGTCTAATTCCCAAATCAGACGTCCGATAAAGTATTTTAAGACGTCTGACTGTTGTTTCAGACGTCTGATAACTATTAGGCTGGACATAGTTATTTCTGTCTGATGAAATCAGATGTCCAGACCTTATACCAGACGTCTTAGGAGACGTCTGATGGACTTGCCAGACGTCCAGATAGTGGACCGTTGGCTAGCTTAACAGGCACTCAAGAATATGACCGTTAGAGCCTTATTAGACGTCCTTAGGCCTTTCCAGACGTCTGATAATTGACCGTTCTGCCTCGGCTGACCCAAAATCTCTTCTCAGAGATTTTCGAGCCGTTGCAACGTTTGGAAAATCCATTCCCACAGTAAAAGTAGGTTTCCAGACGTCCAGACATAGTGCCAGACGTCCTATATGTCTGATTGACTTGCACAAGAACCCTGTTTAGATCTGATTCAAGTCAGGGAGAGACCCGCCCAAAATCAGACGTCTGACCTTGAAATCAGACGTCTTAAAGTGGCCTTCCAGACATCTGATGCAAGAATTAGACGTCTGATCACCCTGTCAAGTGTAATCATTGTCCTGATTTCGGCCTGATTCTCTTGTGCTTTGTTCCCAACGGCTATAGAACCTTTCCTAAGCCTTCCAAAGCCTTCCTAAGGCCTCTATAAATAGAGGGGAGCCTTTGACACACCAAGACACACTTGGATACACCTAAGCAACATACTTTCTACCCTTTTATGTCCAAGAAAAGATCTTGCTCTCCAAGCTTAAGTTCCATCACCTAGAGAGCTAAATTACCTTTGCGCACTCGCTCTCCCGCCGTTGTTCACGAGAGCGACATTGCGCCATCGCGTGGCACACGCACCGCGTCATCAACTCGACACACTCCTTGCAAAGGGGAGTTTCCTATTTCCTATAGAAGCTAGGTTTAAATTCCTTTGTTGGCTCTATAGGATTACTTGTTTTATTTTATCTTTGTCTTTTGGTTGGGTATTCGCTTTGCTAATTCCCGTCTCCTTCGTGGGACAAAATCCTTTTCGTGGAGAGAAGGGGTTGAGGAACGCTACCCTCGTACTTGTAGCGTGGTTGTACTGAGGTTGAATAACCCTCGTTTTAAAGTGATTCGGTTAGTGGATTTGATCAACTAGGTTGATCGGAAAATCCTAACTCGAGAGGGTTAGGTGGTGGTTTTCACCCGGTTTGGGTTTCCACCTAAAAATACTTTGTGTATTTGTGTGGTTGTCTTTTTGTGAGATTGCTTTATATTTATTTCCGCATTTTATTACGTCACCCCTCTTCGAAGGGAAAACTACATTTGGTGTTAGAGCAGGTCTCACAAAATCGGCGTTACAAACCGGCGAGGATCTAGATATGGAGGGAAAAGCATTCGTGTGCACCGAAGGACACGATACCTCGCGACCACCATACTTTGCAGGTATAGATTTCATTTATTGGAAAAATCGTATGACTATGTGGTTGTAGGCCTACGACTTCCGGGTATGGGAAAAATGCGAATCCGCATTTTTGATTCCCAAGAAACCCGCAAAAGGTTACTCAGAAGATCAGGTTCGGAATCTCAACCTCAACGCAAAGGCAACGAATGCCTTGTATTGCGCATTGAGTCCGAAGGAATTCGAACGAATCCAAGAGTGCACCACCGCCCACGAGATATGGAGGAGGTTGGAAGGCACTCATGAGGAGACGAGCTCGGAAGAAGATCTCGGGGAAAAGGAAGAAACCGCTTGCTTTGGTTTCATGGCCAGAGGAAGCAACAGTGACAGCGAAAGCGGAAGCGACAGCAGCGACAACGAGGTAAATTTCGATTTACAAGAAGCTTTTAATGAACTATTTGAGATTAGTAAATCACTTAAAATAGAAAACGAAAGTATTAAAAGGAACCTTAGTTTTCTTAAAAATGAAAATGATAGGTTAGAAAAATAACTTAAGGACATAGAAGCTAGTCCTAGAATTGATAACCTATTATTAGAAAATCAAGACCTCATCAATGAAAATAATAAATTGATTGAGGAAAATGATAGTCTAAAGTTAGAAATCTCTAATTTAAAAACTAAGATGAGTATTATAGAAAAAGAAATTGCATATCTTAGGGAAAA
The DNA here is from genome assembly GCA_037157565.1 of Thalassia testudinum. Taxonomy (NCBI): domain Eukaryota; kingdom Viridiplantae; phylum Streptophyta; class Magnoliopsida; order Alismatales; family Hydrocharitaceae; genus Thalassia; species Thalassia testudinum. Next base: position 82,842,260 of record JAZHRO010000056.1, on the reverse strand, counting down.
CTCCAACAAATTAATCAATAAAGTAGATAATTTTTATAGCCCTAAGATTGAGAAAGGATCTCCATCAAGGAGACCCGCTAACAGATCCGGATCCAAGCCCACTTGGATACCGAAGAAAGAATTAGAATCTTGTTTTGTAGGGTTCAGGGATAATTACAACACAAAGGACTGGACCTACAAACTCAAAGCTGGTCAACTCAAGTTGGGAGAACCAAGGAGTAGACCAAGGAGGAGAACAAGAAGACCGACGAGATGGCGAACAAATGACGGACCCGCCGCACGTCGACCACCAGATTGGAGACCGGCACCAATGCCCGGGCCTCCAAGCTACGGATGGGAGCCCCATCCGATGTGGCATCCACCACCACCATTCGGGCCATTTTATTGGCCATGGTAGGTGAGGTAAAATTCTTAACCCTATCTTTTTATAAGCATTTAGATAGGGGGAGTTAAAAAATGATGAGCTAATTGTCAATTTTTAAGGGGGAGATGCAAGTTAGCTAAATTTGCTTTAGTAAGGGGGAGAAAAATAATAGCTATCTTGTTGTTACAAAAAGGGGGAGAATATCACCTTTGTTAAAATAAATTCATAGAAGAGCATGTCTTATGGTGGAGTTATAGGAATTTTAAACCAATCAAACCTTTTTGATAATGTCAAAAAGGGGGAGGATTTTTATGCATTATTATTTACGATTTTGTCATCATCAAAAAGGGGGAGATTGTTGGTGCTAGAGCACCACGATCATTTGTTTTGATGATAACAAAACACGTGTTATTTAACATTTGCAATTTGAGTCCTAGATTTCAGGTCAATTGCAAATGTAGATGTGTTTAGACGGAGTTCGAGCTCGCATCCAGGACGGATTGGAGGAGCTTGACGGAAAACAGAGGAGGTTCGCGTGGGGCGACAGATTGAAGATAGAAGACAAGAAGAATAGGATAGATTCTTTATAATCCTTTCTTGTATCTCTTGTCTTTATTTTCTTGCTCTTATTTTCTTTAGAATATTATGTTAAAGAGCCTCAAAGTACCCTAACAGTAGTCCTACGAACACCGGCACAACCCTAGGATACTTAGGTTTTCTGTAGAATACTTAGAAAACCAATATAGGGTTCAAACAGCACTTCCAGACGTCTAATTCCCAAATCAGACGTCTGATAAAGTATTTTAAGACATCTGACTGTTGTTTCAGACGTCTGATAACTATTAGGCTGGACATAGTTATTTCTGTCTGATGAAATCAGACGTCCAGACCTTATACCAGACGTCTGATGGACTTGCCAGACGTCCAGATAGTGGACCGTTGGCTAGCTTAACAGGCACTCAAGAATATGACCGTTAGAGCCTTATCAGACGTCCTTAGGCCTTTCCAGACGTCTGATAATTGACCGTTTTGCCTCGGCTGACCCAAAATCTCTTCTCAAAGATTTTCTAGCCATTGCAACGTTTGGAAAATCCATTCCCACAGTAAAAGTAGGTTTCCAGACGTCCAGACATAGTGCCAGACGTCCTATATGTCGTCTGATTGACTTGCACAAGAACCCTGTTTAGATCTAATTCAAGTCAGGGAGAGACCCGCCCAAAATCAGACGTCTGACCTTGAAATCAGACGTCTTCAAGTGGCCTTCCAGACGTCTGATCACCCTATCAAGTGTAATCATTGTCCTGATTTTGGCCTGATTCTCTTGGGCTTTGTTCCCAACGGCTATAGAACCTTTCCTAAGTCTTCCAAAGCCTTCCTAAGGCCTCTATAAATAGAGGGGAGCCTTCGACACACCAAGACACACTTGGATACACCTAAGCAACATACTTTTTACCCTTTTATGTCCAAGAAAAGATCTTGCTCTCCAAGCTTAAGTTCCATCACCTAGAGAGCTAAATTACCTTTGCACACTTGCTCTCCCGCTGTTGTTCACGAGAGCGACATTGCGCCATCGCGTGGCACACGCACCGCGTCATCAACTCGATGCACTCCTTGCAAAGGGGAGTTTCCTATTTCCTATAGAAGCTAGGTTTAAATTCCTTTGTTGGCTCTATAGGACTACTTGTTTTATTTTATCTTTATCTTTTGGTTGGGTATTCGCTTTGTGAATTCCCGTCTCCTTCGTGGGACAAAATCCTTCTCATGGAGAGAAGGGGTTGAGGAACGCTACCCTCGTACTTGTAGCGTGGTTGTACTGAGGTTGAATCACCCTCGTTTTAAAGTGATTCGGTTAGTGGATTTGATCAACTAGGTTGATCGGAAAATCCTAACTCGAGAGGGTTAGGTGGTGGTTTTCACCCGGTTTGGGTTTCCACCTAAAAATACTTTGTGTATTTGTGTGGTTGTATTTTTGTGAGATTGCTTTATATTTATTTCCGCATTTTATTACGTCACCCCTCTTCGAAGGGAAAACAACACTTTGATCCCAGTTTTTTTGATCCTTCCCTTTCTTTCTCTCCATCCTCACCCTATGAGGATGTCTGTGCTGTACAAGAGAATGTTGGATCCAATCCCTACTCGAATGCCTATAATCCAGGTTGGAGAAACCACCCTAACTTCTCTTGGAAAAATCCGGGGCAACAGACCCAATTCCGACCCAGCAACTATGCTCCGCAACGTCCAATGGGTCCGGGTCAAGTATATACTCAGTTGCCTCTGAATCAGGTCAATCAGCCAACTTGAAATGCCCGTCAACCTGCAGGGCAGGCTGATTTGAACCGTCAAATGGTAGAGATGCAAGGATCTATGCTCCAACTTATGCAGCAAATGAAAAACTTGCTGGACAACTTGCAATCCAGGCTCATTGCTAACTCTCGTCAACCCGGATCTCTACCATCCCAACCTGTACCCAACCTGCGAAACATTATAAATTCAGCAATCAAGCCCAAGGGTAGGGAAATCAGAGGGACCCGCAGGCACATGCTTAGGTGGTTGAGCAGGGTTCCTCGTCTTCTTCTTCTGCTAATCAACAATTCATGGTCAATCAAGCCCCTCCAATCTTTCCTAACCCTCCCCAAGACCCAAATTCTTACGCTTCTGCAAATTCTGTCACTTTGAGGAGTGGTAGGAAGACTCAGGATCCACAACCACACTATTCTGATCTTTTGAATCCTGAAGAATCTGAGGAGAGAGAGGAGAATTCTAGAGGAGAAATCAAGGCTCAGGAACCTGATTCCAAAAATCTGACTCATCTTCCTTTTCCTGAAGCCTTAGCCAAAGCAAAGAAGAAGAAGTCTGTTGATAGCAATGAGGAGCTTCTGAATTTATTTAAGAATGTTGAGATCAATATTCCGCTCCTTGATGCTATCAAGCACATACCGGCTTACGCAAAATTTTTAAAGGAATTATATACACAAAAGCGTAGGTCGAGAGAATCTGTTCCAAGGAAGGTGGTACTCTCCGAGCAGGCTAGCTCTGTTATCCTGCACTACCTCCCTCAGAAAAAGAGAGATCCTGGTGCTGCTTTGATTTCTTGCGTTATCGGAGATTACACATTTGATAGAGCACTTTTGGATCTCGGTGCATCCATCAACCTAATTCCTACTTCTCACTACGAGAAGTTTGGGTTAGGTGAACTTCGGCCAACTTCAGTAACGCTACAATTAGCGGACCGTTCGGTCACAAACCCGCGAGGCATTATTGAAGATGTTATAGTTAAGGTCAAGGATTTCTATTTTCCTGTAGATTTCCTTATCCTTGACATGGATGTACCAGATAATCTGAGGAACACGCCCATCATTCTGGGGCATCGGTTCCTGGCTACCGCAAAGGCCAACATTAATTTTGAAAGCGCTAACATGGAAATCGCCTTTGGGGACCAATGAATGAAATTGGATATTTTTAAGGCGATAAACAAATTTGAGGATTGTGGATTTATTGAGGAACTTGATGAGGATAATGTTAATATTGAAACTTGTTTGACAGTTTCTTCAATTGAAAGTTCCACTTTGGTTGATGAATTTGACCCGCAACCCTCTGACCTGACATCTTCGGAAGAGCTTACTGATTTTGTTCATTCAAAACCTCTTCCTCTTATTGAATCTTCAGCATCTACCCTACCATCAATCATTACCCCACCCCAGCTTGAATTGAAACCATTGCCTGAGAATTTAAAATATCAATTCTTAGGACTGTAGAATACGCTCCCTGTGATTATTAGTGCTAAATTGACAAAGGAGAAAGAGATTAACTTGATTAAGGTCCTAAAGGAACATAAGGAGGCAATTGGTTGGACCATTCATGACCTCAGGGGGATCGAGCCATCTTACTGTAATCATAGAATATTTTTGGAGGATGGATCCCGCCCTTCTCGCCAGATGCAGAGGAGATTGAATCCAAATATGCGAGAAGTGGTCAAAAAGGAAATCATCAAGTGGCTCGATGCAGGAATTATTTATCTAATCTCTGACAGTCCCTGGGTAAGTCCCGTTCAAATTGTTCCAAAGAAAGCCAGGATTACAACTGTGACCAATGAGAGAGGTGAATCTGTCACAACTCGTTCAGCTTCCTCTTGGAGAGTTTGTATTGATTACAGGAAGCTTAACACAACCACTAAAAAGGATCATTTTCCCCTGCCCTTCATTGATCAAATCTTGGAAAAATTAGATGGGCAGAAGTACTTCTGTTTTCTTGATGGCTACTCGGGATATAACCAAGTTCCTATCCATCCCGAGGATCAGGAAAAAACTACTTTCACCTGTCCCTACGGAACCTTTGCTTTTCGTAGGATGCCTTTTGGGTTATGCAATGCACCTGCGACTTTTCAAAGGTGTATGCTAGCCATATTTTCCGACATGGTGGGAGAGTTTATGGAAGTCTTCATGGATGATTTCTCTATTTTCGGAGAATCATTTGACTCATGTTTGGCTAATTTGGAAATGATTCTTAAGCGATGTATCAAGACACGACTGGTCATTAGCTGGGAAAAGAGTCATTTCATGACCCAAGAAGGCATCGTTTTGGGTCATGTAATCTCTGAACGGGGAATTGATGTGGACAAAGCTAAGGTTGATGCTATCGCTAAACTTCCTCATCCCACATCTGTTAAACAAATCAGATCATTTCTTGGCCATGTGGGATTTTTTCGAAGATTCATCAAGGATTTCTCGAAGGTTGCTCGTCCTTTGAGCAATCTTCTTGCCAAAGAAACGCCATTTGTTTTTGACGAATCATGCCAAAAGGCATTTGATTTTCTAAAAATAGCAGTCACCTGTGCTCCAATTTTGCAAGCACCAATTTGGACAGTCCCATTTGAGATCATGACCGACGCTTCTGATTATGCGGTCGGGGCTGTCCTGGGTCAGAAAATTGATCGAAAGCCCTCTGTCATTTACTACGCTAGTAAAACTCTGGATGAAGCCCAGAGGAATTACACTGTTACTAAGAAGGAATTACTAGCTGTAGTATTTGCTTTGGAAAAATTCAGGGCTTATCTCTTGGGGTCTCATGTTATTGTTTATACTGACCACTCGGCCTTGAGACATCTCTTGGCTAAAAAAGATGCTAAACCCTGGCTTATTCGTTTGATTCTTCTTCTTCAAGAATTTGATCTTGAAATTAAGGATAAAGCCGGGGTACAAAATGTGGTAGCAGATCATTTGTCGAGACTCCTAGGTGATTCTTCTTGTCCGGACATTCCGATTGCTGACACTTTTCCAGACGAAACCATTCTTACAGTTTTAGGTGTCCACACCCCATGGTTTGCTGATATTGTTAACTATTTGGCCGTTGGTTAAATCCCCCAGGATTGGACCAAGCAACAACGAGATAGACTCAAATTTGAGGCCAAATACTACTTTTGGGAGGACCCTGAACTGTATCGCATCGGCTCTGATCAGATTATTCGCCGATGCATACCGGAGAATGAATTCAATAGTATACTCGAGTTCTGCCATGCATCTGGGTGTGGTGGACATTTCTCCGGAAGAAAGGCGGCTGCAAAAATCTTGCAATCTGGCTTCTATTGACCGTCTTTATTCAAGGATGCCCAGGACTTCTCAAGGTCATGTTCTCGATGTCAGTCACTCGGGAACATAACTAAGAGAGACATGATGCCCCTAAACCCTATTCTTCCTGTAGAAATTTTCGATGTTTGGGGCATCAATTTCATGGGACCCTTTATCCCTTCATTTGGACATCAGTACATTCTTGTTGCTGTTGATTATGTGTCCAAATGGATTGAGGCAATTCCCACCCGAACCAATGACCACAAGGTGGTCATCAATTTTGTCAAGAAAAATACCTTTAGTAGGTTCGGGATTCCGAGGGCTATCATCAGTGATGGTGGCACTCATTTTACTAATGCCCAATTTCGGAATTTATTGGGCAAATACGGGGTTAATCATCGAATTTCCACACCTTACCATCCCCAAATGAATGGACAAGCTGAGATCTCCAATCGAGAGATCAAGAACATTCTGCAAAAAATGGTTAGGCCTGATGGTAAGGATTGGACTCAAAAGCTTGAGGACGCTCTTTGGGCCTACCGTACGGCGTATAAAATGCCCATCAGCATGTCTCCATTCCGTTTGGTGTATGGAAAGGCATGCCATCTACCCGTAGAGATTGAACACAGGGCATTCTTGGCAATCAAACAATGCAATTTAGATCTGAATCTAGCTGGAAAGACCAGGAAACTCCAACTATCTGAGTTGGAGGAGCTTAGAAATGATGCTTATGAGAATGCCAAGATCTACAAGGCTCGGACCAAAGCTTTACATGATCAATTGATTTCCCGCAAGAGTTTTGAGCCAAACCAGAAGGTCTGGTTATTTGATTCTAAACTTAAGCTCTTTCCTGGTAAACTTAGATCTAAATGGAATTGCCCATTCATAATTGATCAGATTTTTCCTAATGGTGCCGTTCAGATTTCTGACCCAAAGACGGGTAGCACCTTTAAAGTCAATGGTCAACGTTTAAAGCCTGTTGTTGACCGTAATCTTCCAGAACCCGTCTTAGACACTGTTGCTCTAGCCATTCTGTGACTTCTTTGGCTGGACTTCGCCTAGCTGACGGCATTAAACTCAGAAATTGTACATATGACACAAGGCTGATACGAGCTTCATATCCAGGTGACATCTTTCATATTCTACCCTTTCTTTCATGTCTATTTTTCAATGAGGACATTGCATCAGCTAGGCATGGGGGGGTGGATTCATTCTTGAATTATTTGGTCAGCCTTGTGAAATCCATGTAAATTATTTCTCTTCTTATAAAAAAAAAAATAAAAAAAAAATTAGGAAGGATTAGTTGGACATTAGGACTTTTCAATCCTAAGAAATTTTACATTAGGATCTGAACACAAAGACCCCTCAGGTTTTTGGACTTAATTAGCCTGGGTATCCACTAAAATGTGGATTTGTTTTTGAGTCCTCGCCATCTTAATTCTATTATAATCAGAATAAATAAGTTTGGGTGATAAGTACACGACTTATAAACTCGCCCTCTGATTTGAGGGAATTTTGAGTTTTAAGCATCTACACACTTTCTTTGCACTGACCCGTTGTTCGGTGATTTTAACGGAAATTGGGTAGCTAATGAACCTTCTAGGGTGATATGGCTGGAAAGTTATCGTGGGTAACAGCCCATAGGTAGGTTGTCCAGAGCCCAGTCACTAGACCTTTCTTAGTTTGCTGCCTTTAGGTAAATCTTAGACTAGGGAAGCCACCTACTTAAAAAAAAAAAAAAACAAAAAAAGAGAAAAGAACAAAAAGAAATAAGCCACACTTCGCCGCACGAGTATGGCTGGCAAGTTGTCAGTGGTAACAGCTCATCGACCGGTTGTCCAGAACCCAGCTCAGAAAATGCACTAAAAATTCCCAAAACACTTAGGAAGAAGCGGAGAAGTAGAATAAACCGGGGAGATATACACTGGATTCACCCTTGTGTTGGCCCCGTAAAAAAATAAAAGTAGGGAGAAAGCTACAGGTTGTAAAGATACACCTTTAGGAAGAATTCTTTTTGAGGTCACCTAGAGGCGTAGAAATCCGAAGTCCGTTTTAATTGCCGGTCAACGAGTCTATCACAATCACAATAAGATGCTTAAAGCTTAGGGTTCTCATCAAATTTTGGGTGAGTTGAATGGCCGTAGAAAGCCACTCTTAAACCCGAAAATTTGAAAAAAAAAAAAATTAGAAAAGAGAAAAAGAGAAAAAGAAATTTTTCTTTTAATAAGGCAAGGGCTTGAGGCGGTCTGCATTTTGGCTGATACCCGGGCACTGTTGTGTCTTTGAAAGTTCAGTTCCCAAGTAGACAATTTCTTAATGATTAAAAAATAACTCAAGTCCAAATAATCTAACCTAATTCTTTTATAAATAGCATATAGTTTTTGCTAGGGACTAGCAAAAGAAAGGCATGGGGGTATGATGTAAACACATTTACACTACTTAAGATGTCTATTTATGCATGTTCTTAAGCATAGGATTGCATTTCATGATATAAATATTGCATTACATGCATCATCTTGCATTTAGAATACTTTGAATAAAATGGAGGTTAATTGTCTCCTTTTATGTTCTTGGATAGGGCAAATATTTTATCAGGGCCTCGGATCAAAGATCCAACCGTATGGAAGTGATCAGGGCGATGATTGGAGTTCAACGACTCGAAGATCGCCATAATCAGGCATCCGTAGCATCAGATAGTGACCTGGGAACCCTAGAAGATCAAGAGCCAGAATGGTGTAAATCCCCACTTCAGATGGTAAATCCGACCACACGGATGAATTCGGATCAACGATCGCAGCCCAACGACACAAAAATCAAGTCAATCCGACATCTGTCGCACCATCTACAACTTCCAGAAGATGGATGGCCAAGATAGCGCCACGTGGTGCCATCTCAGCCGCCCAAGCGGCCGCTTCATCTTGTGAAGGCCCCGCGCCCGATCTCTCTCCACCGTTGGATCTTAATCCAACGGCTGTGGGCGCTCGCATTTAAAAACGCCCGCTTGACCATTCGTGCCCCATAGCGCAGCGGTCGAGCGCGCTATCGCGAGCGTGGGGCGCGGGTTCGATCCGCGGCGAGGCACCGGAGGGCGTGATCAATTGAGGCGCGTGGAGCGTCAGATGAAGATCGGACAGCTGCGCACGCCCGATATAGTCGACGCGCGATTGGACACGCGATTGAACGCACAATCAGACGCGCGCAGCGCGCGGGCGCGGACGCATCAGATCGGACGGCTGAAAAGCGCTGGACATGCACGGGCGTTGAGGAGCAGGCAGCCGAGGAGGTGCGCATGGGCACGGAGGCAACGGCCATGATGAAGCTTTAGTGACGGATTTATCCGTCCCTAAAGACCCCTTATTTATTATTTTGAAGTTGTAATGTCCATTTTGCCCCCACTCCTTGCAACTATAAAAGGAGACCCCCTCCATACGAAATTCTCATCCCATCTTTCTCCTCTCTACCCCTCCAAAGCTCAAAAGAAGCTTGTCCCACACCCGGGATGCTTCTTGCGATATAAAGTTCAATTTTCATTCCCCTTCGGAAGTGGATCCTGCGACGACGATGGCGTGCTGCTCCATTCCTGTTCTTCTGCTTCGTCCTCCTTCGTCCTGCTTCGTTCTCCTTCGTCCAGGCGTCGTCCCATCCGGCTCATCCTCCAAGCAATCGTCGAGGAGGATAACTTCTCTCTCCCATTCTTATTTACAACTTTTCTAGTGTAGAATTTTCATGCTTTATAGTGTAATTGATTTTCCGCTTTCTAGTGTAACTTTTATAAATAGTTGAAATATTGAATGAATGTTCTCTTTCTCTCTCTCTCTCTCTTTTGGTCTGATAGCTCCATTGTAATTATATCTCCTTGCTTAACAAAAATCCTAAAAAAAAATATAATTACGAATATAGATCAACGTAGCCTCCCTGTGTTCTACCCGGAATTATTTTCGGTATAAATTTTATTTGTTGAACACGAATTCTTCACTTTTTGAACTACAATGACAGGTTTTCCAAAACCAATCTCGTAAGCGTAGCAATTCGCAAAACACGTTCAACAGGTTGTTTGCCTCCAATCATTGAGGGTGAGGTCCTCCTACAACTTCAGCCGGCCTCATCTGCGGCACCTCACCCGCGGACCTGGTCGACCTGATTACTCGCTTGATCTACATTCCTCGCTCACCACCGCACATCGATGAGCCTGGACTTGGGTATGCGCTAGGTTTGATTACCCAACCGACTGTGGTTCTGGGAGAGCGAGAATGAAATAGAAAGAGAAGAGAGGAGAGTTACATGGGGGAAGGGGGTTTTTGCTCTGAGAAGTTTGGCTGACACTTAGCCGGATTCTGAAGAAGGAAGAAAAGAAGAAGAGGAGGATCGTAGGGTTAAAGGCAAAAGAAGAAAAAAAGAAGAGATGAAGGCCTAAGGAAGAAGAAGAAGTAAAGGCCCGAGTTAAAAGCCTTAGAAGAGTAGAAGGAGGAGCAAAGTAGAGATAGAGAAGAAAAAGAAGAAGAAAGAAGCACGCACACTTTGAAAAGAAAAAGGAGTACTATAGAAAATGTCATTTAAGACGTCTGATTTCATAGTCACTCCTTTAGTAGATTTGAGTAATTATTGTATGTATTAGACTTATAATTGGTGATTCAAATCACCATTATTTTGTCTAAAATTCTTTTTACTCTTCATATACTCAAATGTTCTACATTGCAAATTAGTTTTTGGGTAGTATTTTGTGTTCAAATACATTAATTGTTGAGATTAGTGTGTGAATTCCCCTTGCTCCCTTTGTTCGACCTCTAAACTTTTTTGAGTAATAAACATTGTATTTGTTTGAATGTTATTTCGGCTATACTGCAACGCGACACTTTTTAAACATTGAGTTAGCGTGACAAACATTTTGGCGCCGTTGCTGGGGTGCAACATGCAATTCACTGCTATTCTCTGCATTATTTGATTATATTTGAGCACTGACTTGCCCTATTTGCTTCATTGTGATTTTGTGAGGTACTTCACGAGGAGATCTTCCGCGCAAATCATCCACTCCAGGACAGGTAACTCCTCTATTCTTCCCTAATCAACCTCCTAATCTTTGGCAGACAAAAAGGAAACAATCAATTAGAAATCACCTGCCTTATTTTTCATAGTAAGTATCATTTAAAAGGCAAGTTTCCTGATTTGCGAATTTTTTTTTCAAATCTCATTGAAGTTGAAGCAATTCTGTTTAAAGATCCTACCCCAATTTCCTATGCCTAATAGGGACTAGGCTTAATTTCTAATCTTCTTGAACTATGCACTTCTTGTTTGAAGTCCAAGGGGGACATTTTTGAAGATCAAAGTGGACTTGGAAATAAAGCCAATTAGGGTTTCTGCATTAGGGTTTTGGAGTTCTAATTCACATTTGCCTACATAAAATATAACAAGTCCACCCGCATTTGTGTACTACCGAAGCCCTTGATTGAAAGGATCTAATCAAGAAAAAATCCTAAAATTAGGCTCTAAAATTACTTGAACCCTAAAATGTTTGGCGATAATAACCTGGGAGTCAAATTAGGGTGATTTCTAGGCCTTGACCTAGAGTTCATTTTGCCATCTTTAGGGCAGGTTAGGTAACGTTGGTCTACATTATAGGCCAACCAACCTCCAAATTAGGTCACAAGTCAAATCAACTGCTAATTCAAGTGAAAACAAAGGCACAAATTAGCACATAAAACTAGTATATTTAAGAGGTCAAGTTATCCATTTTGGTCTTCTTAAACCCTCAGTGATAAGGAAGGTCAGGTGGGGGAAACCCTGTAACCTGTGGGGGCACTCTACCATGTAGGGGTCTTTGCAGGACTCTTCTTTCTTGGCTGCCCAGGTAATTCTCAGGTCGACGACTTTCTGATCCAGGGGTGTCATTCACCCTGAACCTCTATAGTCATCCAAAATCTTTTGGGTGCCTTGATTGGGTTAATATCACATCCAGTCCCTCATCCCTTCTATTTAGAGTACACACAGATTTTCTTGGGAATCTTTTTCAGATCTAATCAATTTTACTCTGAACTTGAATTTTGATTCTACATCTTAATTCCACCATCTGATTCAAAAATATAGCCTGGCTACTTAAGAAAACTATTGAAGAAACCTGAATATGAAAGATCCATGAAAGATAGAATGGTTGAGGATGCCCTTAGATTTTATGTGATTGATTACAAAACCTTAAAACCAATTGAAGACATTCAAGTTAATGTATCGACTACAACAACCTTCGTCGTGAACTGTGCCTAATAATTATTAATAGAAGCAACAAATGGATCAACCCAGAATATTGTCATAACAGGATACATCGAGATAGAAAAATTGCATAACTTTGAATATCTCCAATTCGTGACAAATTCCATACTTTGGGAACAACAGCAAGATGATCTTGAAAAATAGGAAGAAATGATGAAATTGTTGAAACAAGTTATCGATCAAAAATACACGTACATGCCCCAAACAGTTAATGAAACATCTTGGAACAATATTGAGGATCAACATGATTTCCCAAATCCCGGGTTTGAGATAGAAGGTTGTGGTAAATTCCCAACCTAGATGGAATATGATATGCCTGATCTTGAAATAGGTTGGGAGGTCCCAATTGCAGGAGAGCACGATTTTGAGCCAGCTCTAGAAAACCAAAACCCTGGTTTGCCTGGCATAGAATTCCTAGATAATGAGATTGAATTAGAACCTCTCGAGGGTGTAAATCCCACCCTTACTCTGATAAGGTGAACCCCGAAGGTAATTCTGACCAAGATTCTAGTAATTCAACCCACATCCTTAGCCTAGAATCTGAATCTAAATCTTCTTGGGATAATTACAAGGCCCCGTATGAGGAAAATCAAAGTTCAAATTTGGATTATGATTCTGGGCCTTTATTTGAGGAATGTACCTCTCCAACATCCTTAGAAATACAGAGTGATTTTTCGGAAGTCACGCCAATCTACTATATAGAAACCAAGGAGTTGGAAGAGTGGGGTTTTGATTAGGTCTTCCCTACAAATCGAAAACCTGAGCCTAGACCCAATAGGGACACCTTTTTAAGTTCGGAATCTACGAATAGGCTCGACCCAAGTCAGGTTGCTGAGTCTACATCTTGTGATTTATTTTGTGGTGGAACCTCTAATCCCGAATCAAATCTAGAACTTGATTCTCCCCAGTTCTCCAATGATTTCGAGTCTTACTATGATTATGGAGAACCATTGTTTCCTAACAACTACGAGCCAATCTACGACTCAGCACACATTCATTCTTCGACTTTGACTTTGAGCTCCCTAATCTTGAGATCACTGATTCAAAATTAGGTTCCATTGAGATGGAATCATTTCTTTTTGATACTCAGGAATGAAAAACAAAAAGTGCCGAGAGTGACTACAACCCAGAATTTGAATCTTTTCTTGTCTCATATTTTCTTCATCCTATAAACACTCTTCTAGCATTTACCTTTGAGTTTGATGGCTACTATAAGGACTCTCTAAATGAACCCGCCTCTGAACCCTTACTAGATGAGCCCTCACACACATTTTATATTGATGCCACCTCTTCTACATATACAGAACCTATTCAAACCCATGTTCAACCTTGACCCACAACCGGACTCAATTTCTATTCTGATTCTCCTCCACATTTTTATTAGGTTTCAAACATTGATCAGACTACAAATCACACCCCATCCTTCTCTGATCACTCTTGTATGGTTCCTACATCCTCCACTAATTCTTTTTCATTTAAGGAGCCCTACTCTGATCAGGCTGATTCGACTTAGTCAAACCCTAGCTATACACTTCCATACCATTTTGAATTCCAAAGTATATGGTGGGTTCCACATATCTTGATCAACATTTATCAACCAACCAGATTGATTGCGTTTGGACTGCATCATCAGCCTATTGACCTGAACAAGCACCTGGTTGGACTAACCAGGCTTTTGATCAAGGTGCTTGTTTTGGAAAACTCATTTGATTTGACCACTCCTCCATACCATTTCCCACTCGGCTGAATGCGTTGAATTTAGCACTTAACGGGAGGCAACCTATCATTCCAAAAAAATTGAGATCCTTCTAATTATCCTTCTGTACTTCACAACTATTGCATCCTGAGTTCGATTTTAGAACAGTTGATTCCACCTCCGGTACACGTAACAGAGCTTGAAATCATCCACAATAGTCATTCCCAACCCATTCGCCAACCTGATAATCCTGTTCTAAATCCTGAACCCAAAACTGTTTCACACCCTCCATTTACAATGAGGACAATGCCAAACTTTGGCATGGGGGTGATAAAGTGCAAGCATTCAAAAATCAAATTTCGGAAGGGTTCTCACAAAAAAATCACATATTCAAAAATACCAAAAAAATAAAAAAAATTCTTGAAAAAGAACAAAATATGAGATGAGGAAATTTTGATGGCATATCAAATTTTGAGAAAATGGGAGAGTTAAAAATGTCTAAAAGGAGCACAATTTGAAAAGAAAAAGAGAGAGTCATTAGTAAAGGATTAAGGAATTAACTTAGTTTTAGACCAAGTCAAAAGAAAGAGAAAGAAAGGCAAAACGTGTTAATGAAGCAAAGAAGAATTAGTAGGAATGCTGATTTTAGGCCTTTTGGGCGATAATCCTAGGCTTAAAAATTCAAGTACCTGCTAAGATCTAGATAATTCTCAAGAGGTTGAGGAAATGCGAAGCTTAAGTATCTGGTCTAAGGCTTAGGAATTTCTCAGCCTCGTTAACTGACCTCTGGTTTGCAGGACTCAGTAACTTAAGCACCCCAATTGACACACAATCTTGTTCAGTGCACTTAAGTACCAAAATCATGCAAATGCATTTAACTTATTCTGAAAAAGTCACCTAGATTAGGAGTAGCTGATCAACACAAGTTGACTTGGACGAGTTCTCGGTGTGGAGAGGTAGGAAATTCCCCTCGAAGATGCGCAATAACATATCATGTCCTCGGTGCTTGTCTCCTAGGATATCTACATATCCTACCGGGGGCATGTAAGCGCCTTATACTGGTTCAGATGCCATAGGCGGCATTATCTCGAAATGTCCATTACCAAGGTATGGATTTAGCTATAGAACGCCATGGGTGGGATTATCTCAAAATCTTGAAAGCCAGGGTTCTGGGGGTTGCCATGGGCGGTGCTATCTCAAAGCATCGATTGCCAGGGAGCCTACGAGGATTGATGATGGGGATAATGAATTCGATACAGACCATGTTGTAAGGCTAATTTGAAACTAGAAATGAAAAGAAAAGAGAGAGAAAACTCTCCAAAAATAAAGAAAAATTCCTCTGTCTCTATCTGACAAAAATGCACAACAAACTGAACCAAGGCTAAAACATGTTACAAGCATGGGTGCTTTAACCGCGGAGTTCAGCAAACCTTTGTACAGTTCCTGTGGGCCTTAGAAACCTTCGCGACAGACTGAGGATAAAGCTGGTTAGGTCCAGATCTTGGTTGGTACTTGAGTACCTCTAGGCTTATTATCGGCATTCTGACCTAATCTACAAAAGGGAACACACATCAAAGTTTTTAAGCATCAAAAGATCTTATGGTCTAGAGTCAAAGTTAGTACCTTGAAATTTTGCTAAGAGACTAGCAAAATCTAGGCATGGGCGTATGATGGGAACACCATCAAGAGCCCCAACTAGCTCTTTTTGATCCAATTAAGTCAGTAAATGCTCCCACATAACCAACTGAAGGTCACAATTCATTGGATAAACTTTCTGAGGGAAAAATAAGAAACTAGGGTTAAAAATGTAATTTTACGAGCTTATCATGAATGCGGTACAACCACGGGTTTTCTCAAGGTCCGAATAAAGGTCAAATGGTCTTAATAAGATAAAAAGTTTGTTAGATTAGACAAAAAAGGGTTTACGTGTGTTCTGAGAATTAAATGACTTTTGAAACCCTAAAAAGAGACCTACCTAATTAACCAAGGTTCTGGTCAGGATAAATTCCACCTAAACCCTCTAAAAATCATAAAGAAATATTCTCTAGGATTTAGTACCTTTAATTTGGCCAGCAAACCCATCTTGACCTAAAATGGCATCTCAAATAGATATTTGCCCAAATTTAGGTTTTTGCATAAATTGCCGAGGCAACGAGGTCAAAACCAAAATTCAACTTCATTGTTGGATTCGTTAGGTCCAATTTAGGTTGGTACCAAAATTTGGACTCATGGAGAACTTGTCTTGACCTAGTTTGCAAAAAGGTCCTATCTGATAACATTTATAACCCCAACTTTCAAAAGCCCATGCATTCAGCCTCCTAACTTCTTTGAGATCTTCACAATTAGGTCCCTCCACTGTTATCACGGAGGAAACTTACTCTGGTGACCTTTGATAGGAGATATCTCCCTGATTGATTGAAGAATCCCTTCCAAAATTGGAAAGGAGTTTCATCAAGTAATCCTCTCCAATATGAACCCGTCTAGATGCTCTGATTCCTTCCCAATCTCTCATGCGAATGTGATAAACGCTAGTTTATCATCATCCTTATGCATTAAAACAAACCTAGCTCTTAGGATTTTACTCTGCAAATGGGTTTCTGGGCTGCATTTAGGCATAAATTAGGTTAGGCATGCGTTGCATTTTTTTATTATCTTTTTAATGTGTTTTTGCGAGTGTTAGGGATGTACAGATACACAGATCCCGAAAACCCTAGCACACAAGAAGGCAAATGGTGAAGGAGAAGCCCAGACTAGCTGGAACTCCGCCTGATCCAGCTCACCTCAGCTTGATCCAACTCACCTCAGCTTGATCCAGCTCACCGCAGGTGGAACCTAGCTCACTTGAACTAGGGTTAGCTCATCCCAGCTCCATTCAGCTAATCTCAGCTGAATGGCAGCTCAAGAGAGTTCATCTTAGCTCACCCTAGCTCAAGTCAGCTTAGATCCAGCCCAACTTAGCTGAGTCTAGCTCATCTCAGCTCCCACTAGTCCACAGGGAGCTCTAGCTAGCTCAGTTGAGTTGACAGGAGTTCACCCCAGCTCAGATCTAGCTACATCCAGCTCCACTCAACTCCAGCCAGCTGAAGTAGAACTCATCCCAGCTCAGGAAGCTCAAGTCCAGCTCCCGGGGACTTAGCTTAGCTCAACTCAGTTGAGCTAAGCTACCTTAGCTGCCTCAACCAGCTTGAGTCTCCCCGGGAGCACTAGACCTAGCTCACCTCAGCTCATCATGGTAGAAGATAGCTTACTTTAGCTTGGCTTAGCAACTAGCAAAGAACTAGCAAGCTAAGCCAGCTAGAGTAGCTCCATGCCAGCCTCTGCAGCAGCAGCCAGCTCCAATTTCAGCTCCAGACCTCTCCTCCTCAGCTCCTCCCTCCAAACCCTAGCTCCAACACCTTATCCCCTACTCCACCTTTAGCTAAGCTAGCTTAGCTTAGCTTAGCTAGCAACCAGCTCCTTGGCCATCCACCACCTTCAAAGTCAACCCTAGCTAGCTCCATCAACTAAGCTCACCTAAGCTAGCTATCCTACTCCAAGTTGGTGCCACCACCATCACACCCCTTCACCCCATCACCACTACCAAAAGCCACCTATTTTCCCTCCAAAATGACCTTCTACAACCCTTCCCTTTTGGCGCCAACTTTCCCTCCAAAATCCCCTTCATCTCCACCATACACCTCTCCTTAAATCCATCTCCACCATCCACCTAACCCCCCTTCTAGAAGACCCTAGGATGGCGCCAAAATGGTGGTGTCTCTCCACCACCAAAAGCCACCAACACCACCATAACCACACCCTTAACACCCCTTGAGTTGGCGCCAATTGCCCTTAGCCTTAGGATCCCTAACCACCTCCATCTCTCCATCTTAGCCCTCCATTCCAAAAGTCACCTTAGCCCCCCTTCCTACTCTATATAAACTCACCACCTACAACCATTTAGATCATCCTCCATTAGTGTAATTGCTACCTAAACCACCTATACCTACGGCCAAGAAGGAGTAGAGAAGGAGATTAAAGGGGCACATCACCAGCCCTTTTGGTGCCTTCTTCTCCCCACTCTCTTCAACTTGAGCCACGCCAAGGAGGAGGACTCTTCCACTTCAAGGTGGATGGCCAGGCAAGGGAGAAGGACCTAGGGTGGACGTCCACCCTAGGTCCTTCTCCCTTGCCTGGCCACCCTTGGAGAGAAGCTTAGGGCACGCCCCCTTTGGGCTTGCCTTGGAGGACATCACCTTGGCGGAGCACTGCAAGGAAGGAGTTGAAGGATTCTTTTCAAGCTTGGGAGCTACCAACCTTGGAGCAAGAAGCCCTCTTCTTCACCATCTATCTAGAGGATTTGTGTTTGCTTTTCTTTATTTTAATTTTTCTAGTAGTAGAAGCATTCCTCTACTAGGCTTTTTTGTAAAACACTTTTCAGTAATCTAGTTTCCTTCTTTGCAATTTTCTATTTTGCATTTCTACTTGCTTTGCTTTTTAGCATTTTTCACTCCCTCTCCCTAATTATTCTATGCCTCCACTTGCCTAGAGTGAGCTTAGGGAGAGGCTCTACTTGCCACTTAGAAGTAGTAGTTAAATTTGAAGTGCAAATCATCTTCCCGCCACCAT
The DNA here is from genome assembly GCA_037157565.1 of Thalassia testudinum. Taxonomy (NCBI): domain Eukaryota; kingdom Viridiplantae; phylum Streptophyta; class Magnoliopsida; order Alismatales; family Hydrocharitaceae; genus Thalassia; species Thalassia testudinum. Next base: position 82,823,770 of record JAZHRO010000056.1, on the reverse strand, counting down.
TTCGTATGTTGTCTTAATCCAAAAACAAAAAAAAATGATATATTGAAAAATACCAAAAAGAAAGTTGAGATCTATTTGTAAGCAAGAGAATCACATTTGCAAACATTTGGCCTCCTTGGACGACCCTAGATACTCCCCTATCTACGAATATAAATATAAGAGTTGATCGATTTTGCGCGTTACAACGACCTAATTAACAAACCGCGTGAAATCGCTATCAGAATGCATGAGAGATTTGGGTCTCTTGAAGCTCCCAAATCTGACGAGCATTCCTAGCTTGGAAGCTTGGCTTCCAAGCTTAAAACCCTCTTTGAAGACCTATGAAAGACTCCCCAGGGTTCAACCATTCTCCTCATCTTGAAATTGGGTCGGAACTCCCCTTCTTCCTCTCTCCTCTTCAGCCGCAAGTCTCCGCAAGCTTCGGAGGTCTCTCTCCGACCCCTCTCGTCATCCGACCACAAAACTAGTGGTGAATTCACCTTCCTCACTGTCCTCTGCATCGCGTAATACCAGCCGTCGCCGTCCTTTCCCCGTCTTCACTGTCGCCTCTCCTACAGAGGTTTGTCTTCCCCACGTCCAGCAACCACACTGGCTTGGGATCCCTTCACCTTTTTGACCTTAGAGTAGACTCTTAGGTTCCCTATCTTCCCTACTTTTTCCCCCTCTATTTCCCAAATCGACCACCGACGCTACAAAAACGCCTCCATCTCCTCCATCTCCAGCGACTCCTCCGGCGAGGTGTTCCCACCGCTACACACCTCCAACCACCTCACCGACAAGCTCACATCCTCCATTGCACCTTCCCACTCATTTCCCCTCACTCCATTCGCTCCATCATCCACCCAAACACATTCCTGAATAGATCGACTCTCATCGACCGTTCTCGTCACTGTCCGGCCACCACGGACACTCGTACAACACGCCACTGCCACCGTCACATTCGCTGTGCCATGGCTATCTTGCTGAGCATTCTGACGTGGCTATAGGGCCCCTTTTCTTGATTTTAGGTAGCAGGTCAGAACTGCCATTGCTGCTGAGCTTCAAGCAAGCTTCAAGCTACTCCAGGGTGTCTCTACTCCAGGGGATACCTCCAGGCTATGTAGAATTGGGGCTTGCTGGTGTCCAAGTCCTCATGCAAGGGCTTCAGCAGCTGCAGCCTCGTCAAATTGGCTAAGTACCTTGCTGCTGCACTGTGTCGAAGAAAGGTGGAACTTTTAGTCCCACCTTGGATACGAAGAGTCACTTATAGCCACATATTACCAAAAAAGTGAATGGGGCTATTTGCCTCCAATCATTGAGGGTGAGGTCCTCCACCTTCACCCGGCCTCGTTCGCGACACCTCACCAGGGGACTAGGTCGACTCGATTACCCACTTGACCTGTACTCCTCCCTCACCACCGCACACCGGTGAGCTTGGACCCAAGTATGCGCTAGGTCCGATTACCTGACCGACTGTGGCTTTGGGAGAGCAAGACTAAAATAGAAAGAGAAGAGGGGAGAGTTATGTGGAGGAAAGGGGGTTTTTGCTCTAAGAAGTTTGGCTGACACTTAATCAGATTCTGAAGAAGGAAGAAGAGAAGAAGAGGAGGATCGTAAGGTTAAAGGCAAAAGAAGGAAAGAAGAAGAGATGAAGGCCTAAGGAAGAAGAAAAAGTGAAGGCCTAAGTTAAAAGCGTGAGAAGAGTAGAAGAAGGAGGAGCAAAGTAGAGATAGAGAAGAAAAAGAAGAAGGAAGAAGCACGTAGACTTTGAAAAGAAAAAGGAGTACTATAGCAAATGTCATTTAAGACGTCTAATTTCATACTCCCTCCTTTAGTAGATTTGAGTAATTATTCTATGTATTAGACTTATAATTGGTGATTCAAGTCACTATTATTTTATCTAAAATTCTTTTTACTGTTCATATACTCATATGCTCTACATTACAAATTAGTTTTTGAGTAGTATTTTGTGTTCAAATTACATTAATTGTTGAGATTAGTGTGTGAATCCCATTTGCTTCCTGTGTTCGACCTCAGAACTTTTTCGAGTAATAAAAATTGTATTTGTTTGAATGCTATTTCGGCTATACTGCAACGCGACACTTTTTAAAGATCGTTCTGGTGCGACAAGTAGAGGTTAATTATGGTCCTTAAGATCAACAAGGCGGCAATTGGTTGGACCATCCATGACCATAGGGGAATCGAGCCATCTTATTGTAATCATCATATTTTCATGTAAGATGGATCCCTCCCTTCTTGCGAAATGCAAAGGAGATAAAATCCAAATATGCGAGAAGTGGTCAAGAAGGAGATAATCAAGTGGCTCAATGCTAGGATTATTTACCCAATCTCGGATAGTCCGTGGGTTAGCCCCGTTCAGATTATACCCAAGAAGGTGGGGATAACCGTTACGACTAATGAGAAAGGGGAAACCTTCATCACTCGTTCAGCCTCTGCTTGGAAAGTCTGTATTGACTATAGGAAGCTGAACATAGCCACTAAAAAGGATCACTTTCCCTTGCCATTCATCGATCAAATCCTCGAAAGGTTAGTTGGGAAAAAATACTTTTGCTTCCTGGATGGTTATTCGGGATATAACCAAGTCCTTATCCATCCTGAAGACTAGGAAAAAACAACTTTCACATGTCCCTATGGAACCTTTGCATTCCGTAGAATGCCGTTTGGGCTTTGCAATGCATCGGTGACTTTTCAAAGGTGCATGCTGGCAATCTTTTCTGATATGGTGGGAGATTGTCTTGAGGTGTTCATGGATGATTTCTCCATTTTCAGAGATTCTTCTGAGTCTTGCTTGGCTAACCTCGAATTGATCCTCCAGAGATGCATCAAAACACTGCTAGTCCTTAGCTGGGAAAAGAGCCACTTTATGACTTATGAAGGCATTGTCCTGGGTCATGTGGTCTCTAGTTAGGGTATTGAAGTTGATAGAGCTAAGGTGGATGCTATCTCTAGACTTCCTCCACCCACATCCGTAAAACAGATCCGCTCTTTCCCTGGGCATGTGAGTTTTTACAGAAGATTCATTAGGGATTTCTTGAAGGTTGCTCGGCCCTTAAGTAACCTTCTAGCCAAAGACACACCGTTCGAGTTTGATGAATCATGCCGTAAGGCATTTGATTTATTGAAAATGACAGTCACCTATGCCCCGGTGTTGCAACCACCAGTCTGGATAGCCCCATTTGAAATTATGGCTGACGCATCTGATTATGCCATCGAGGTTATCTTGTGTCAAAAGATTGAGAAAAAGTCCTCTGTGATTTACTATGCTAGTAAGACTCTGGACGAGACCTAGAGGAACTACACCATTACTAGAGAAGAATTTCTAGCCATAGTTTTCACTTTAGAAAAATTCAGGGCATATCTGTTATGTTCTCATGTTATCATCTATACCGACCACTCAACCTTGAAACATCTCTTGGCCAACAAGGATGCTAAACCCTTGCTTATTCGTTGGATTCAGCTGCTTTAAGAGTTTGATCTTGAAATCAGGGATAAAGCCGTGACAAAATGTAGTGGCGGATAACCTCTCGAGAATCCTAATTGATTCTCATTTGGATCTCCCGATCTTTGATACTTTTCTGCATGAGACTATCCTCACAGTCTTAGGTATCCGAACACCCTAGTTTGCCGATATTGTCAATTATTTGGCCGTTGGTCAAATCCCCCAGGATTGGACCAAACAACAATGGGATAGACTTGTGTTTGAGGCCAAATATTATTTTTGGGACGATCCTGAGCTGTACCACATTGATATAGACCGAATTATTTGTAGATGCATCCCGGAAGTTGAGTTCCATAGCATACTTGAGTTCTGCAACATATCTACGTGTGGTGGACACTTTTCCAGGAGAAAGACGACCGTAAAAATCTTACAATCCAGATTCTATTGGCCGTCATTATTTAACGATGCTAGAAATTCCCAAGTTCATGCACCCTATGCCAAACACTCGGGAACATGGCTAGGAGAGATATGATGCCCCTGAACCTAATTCTTTCTGTCAAAATTTTTGACATTTGGGGCATCGACTTTATGGGACCCTTCCCTCCATTTGGACACTATTATATTCTGGTCACTATTGATTATGTATCCAAGTGGATTGAGGGAATTCCCACCCAGACCAATGACCACAATGTGGTCATCGATTTTTTGAAGAGAAATATCTTCAGTCGGTTCGGGGTTCCTAAGGCAATTATCAGTGATGGTGGCACACATTTCACTCATACCCAGTTTCGAAATTTACTGGGAAAATACGGGGTGAATCTTCGGATTTCCATACCTTACCACCCTCAGATGAACGGACAAGCTGAGGTCTCCAATCGAAAGATCAAGAACATTTTGTAGAAAACCATTAGGCCTGATAGGAAGGATTGGACCCAAAAGCTAGATGATGTTCTTTGGGCCTACCGTACGTCGTACAAAATGCCTATCGGTATGTCTCCATTCCATCTGGTGTTTGGTAAGGCATGTCACTTACCTGCAGAGCTTGAACATCGAGCATTTTGGGCCATCAAGAAATGTAATGTGATCCTTGAGTTGGTTGGGAAAATCGGGAAACTCGAACTATCTGAGTTGGAGGAGCTTCGAAATGATGCTTATGAAAATGCCAGAATCTATAAGGCAAGGACCAAAGCACTCCATGACTAGATGATATCACATAAGAGCTTTGAGTAGAACTAGAAGGTCTGGCATTTCGATTATCAATTGAAGCTTTTCCCTGGAAAACTCAAGTTTAAGTGGGACAACCCATTTTTTATTGAGCAGATTTTCCCTAACGGGGTCATCAAAGTCTCTAACCCAAAGATGGGTAATATTTTCAAGGTCAACGGAAAATGTCTCAAACTCTTTGTTGACCATGTTCTCCCTGAACCCGTCTCGAACAAGGTTGCTCTTACCTTGCCTTAACCACCACGAGCCAATCATCGCCCAGCTGAAGGCACTAAACTCAACACATGTAAAGATTGTTCTTGGCTGACTAGAGTCTCATGGAAACCAGGTGCTACTCTTCCACTTCTACCCTCCTGCATGCTTTCATTTTGAACAATGAGGACACTGAAATAGATAAGCATTGGGGGGTGGAAATATCTTGTAATTGTTTTGTCTACTGTTACAGTAATTTCCTGCTTTCTATTGTTCTATGAAAACAATAAAAATAATAAAAAAAAAATTTAGAATTTGGAGACAAGAACTTAGGCATTAGGAGTTGCAAACTTTAGGAATTGATACTTTGAGACCTAAACACTTAGACTCTTTAGGTCTTCGGGCTTAATTATCCCGGTTGTCCACTTGAATGTGGACTTAGTCTTAAGTCCTCGCCAATTCAAATTCACTTTTAATTTGGCTAATAAATTGGGATGATAAGCATGCGACTTATCAACCTGCCCTCTCATTTGGGGGGACTTTAAGCCTAAGCATCTACACACATTTTTTTACACTGACTCACCTTTTGGCGATTTCTTTGGAAATTGGGTAGCTATTGAACTATCTAGGGTGGTATAGCTGGCAAGTTGTCGGTGGTAATAGTTCATCAACTAGTTGTCCACAGCCTAATCACAAGATCATTTTCATTGTACTGCCTTTAGGTAAACATTAAATCAGGGAAGCCATCTACTTAAAGAAAAAGAAAAAAATAGAAAAAGGAGAAAAAAAAAACAAAACCACACTTCACTGCACGAGTATGGCTGGCAAGTTGTTAGTGGTAACAGCTCATCTGCCGATTGTCCAGAACCCAGCTCACAAAAAAAAAGCACAATAATTTCTAAAACACTTAGGAAAGAAGTGGGGAAGTAGAATAAACCGGGGAGATATACACGAGGTTCGACCTTTTGTTGACCCCATAAATAAAAGTAGTGAGAAAGCTACCGATCAAAAAGATAGACCTTTAGGCAAGGTCACCTACACTCGTAGAGACCCGAAGTCTATTTTAACGATCGTCTAGTGAGTCATTCACTATTTTTACAAGATTCTTAGCACTTAAAGTCCTTTTTGAGTCTTAGGTAGGTTGGGTAGTTGTAAAAAGTTATCCCGAAACTCTCAAACTCCAAAAGTAAAAAATTAGAAAAGAAGAAAAATAAGAAAATAATTTTGCATCTTCTCTTCTCAAATAAGGCAAGCGCTTGGATGGTCTGCATTTTGGTAGGCACCCGGGCACTGTTGAGTTTTTGTAATTAGGTCTTGGAGTTGAGATTCTGTAATGCAATCAATGAATTTTGCCTAAATACTCGAATCCTGATTCTACCTTTATACATAGCATTTAGGTTCATTTTTGCTATGGTCTAGCAAAAACTAAGCATGGGGTATTGTAAGCACATATAAATTCATCATAAAATGCTTATTTATAATATCTCCTAGGCATAGCATTGCATATCATATCATAAATATCGCATAACATCCATTGCATGCAATTTTGGATAGATGTATGTTTTGCACATTAACTCCTTCATTTTATATGGCTATGAGGCAATGTGACGTCCTTACGGACTTCGGATGAAAAATCCAACCGTATAGATGGATCTGGAGTGGCGTTTGTTGTCAGACAACATAGAAATCACCTCGATCCAAGCACTATGGCATCCTTTGCAAGCAATGAAGGGTGGATGATTTCGACACATCCATTTAGGCTTAAATGCCTATTCATGCATGTTCCTAGGCATTGATTTGCATTTCATGTTATAAATATTGCATAGCATGCATCATTCAGCATTTAGAATAGTTGTCTATATTTTAGGTTAATTAGGTCTATTTTATGGACAAGAAAGAAGGAGATTTATTTCAGGGCCTCAGATCGACAATCAGACCGTACGAATTTGGTCAGGATGACGATCAGAGTCTAACGCATCTGAAATCGTCCAAATCGGAGTCCTGTACCATCACATAAAGCTCGAGAAAGATCAATGGCCAGGGGGCAATGCGACATCCTTACGGGTTTTGGATAAAAATTTGACCGTATAGATGGATCCGGAGCAACGATGGGAGCATGATGGCACCCTCTACAAAGGAATGAAGATGGATGGCCCTGGTTGCGCCACGTGGCGCAACCCAGGCCACCCATGCACACACATGCATCGCCGCGTAAGCATAGCAGCGTGGACACGTGCACGTGCATGGAGGCACTCATGCACCCAAGCACTGCGGTGCACACAGTAGCATGGTGAGCAGCGCTTATGTGCGCCCAATAGTGCCAGCGGCAGTAGGCATGGCAACGGGCGTGAGCGTAGCTAGCGTGGGCACATAGCGTGTCCGCGTGTGCAACACGACGCGTGATGCATGAGCCAGTGGGAGTATTGAATGGCACGGATCTTTAGTGACGGTTGTAGCGACGTTTACGGTCGTCATTAATGACCTAAATATGAATTTGTTCTTCCTCCTCCACTATAAAAAGGCCTACCCACCACCATTCCAATCCATGTCTTCCTTTCTTCCTCTCACCACCTCCAACGCTCTAGAGAGAGCTTGTCCCAAGCTCAGGATGCTTCTTTAGAGTAGAAAGCCAAATAGTTTTCCCTCCCCTCACCCCCTTTCGTGGAGCATCCTGTGGCCATCCTCTCACCGCCCTTCGGGAAGAAGATCCTCGCTGTGATGCTGTCCTGCCCCATCCTTCGTCCTCCTTCGTTCCACTCCTCACTGCCTTCCTCCGAGTGACGTCAGAGTGAGTCATCCTCCGAGCAACCGTCGAGGGGGACTTCTCTCACCCCATTCTATCTTTTTTTGCTTTCATAATGTAGATTTTTCCCGCTTTCATGGTGTAACAAACAGTTCTTGATGAATAGACTATTGTTTCTCTCTCTCTCCCTCTCCCTCTCTCTCTTATATTTTTGCAAGTAGATAAAGTTTTCATCGACCGAATCTCTTTCTTGTTAAAAATATCAAAAAAATAGAAAAGATAAAAATGACCAAAAAGAAATAAAAGTAAAGTGCGGATTTCATAAAACCAAACGTTCGCCTCCTCATGTTTGACCCGGGACTCACTTTTCGAGTTTCGGTATAAATTATATTTGACCACATGTTTTACAACTACGACGACAGGTTACTTGTAACCTCGATTTCTAACACGTGAAACACGTGCGATTAGTGGATGATGCAGATGTTGCCATGTGGCACCATCTGGAGTGCCTAAAGTTGCTCGGACAACTCCAATCGCTGCCCTATTTAGTGACCTCAGCCGTTGGATGAAGATCTAATGGCTGAGTAGTCGCCCTCACCATGTGAGCACAACTCTTCTTCTCTTCACACCCGCAGGCGTGGCACTGTGGTGAGGTCAAGTGCTTTCAAAGAGCAGGTGTGAGATTGAGCTGCGATTCGTCTCCCTACTACAGTGTCAGACGCAATAGGGCTGCCCGATCATAATCGAGCGATCGGGGTTCCCCACGCGTATTCCAACGTCGCCCGCTGACTCCAAAGCGCACACCAGACCACACGTATGCCATCTGAGGCATGCATTTAAGTTGCTTGTGCGCAGCACCTACCGTTCGATTACCTTAATTGCGCAAGGCACGCGATTCAAATCAACGCACGTGCAATCTGCGAGCATGTCTTGACCGTGCGATGCAGCATCCAACAGCAGCCAGCGCACGCGCCAGCAATTCAAAATTCAAATGCTAGCAGGCGCACGCTTAGCACTCACGATCACAGCCATGCACGCCTGATCCAACAGTTGAAGATTGCTGCGCCTTTAATAGCTACGAGTGTGAGTGTTGGGCACGGGCTTTACAACGACAGAAGAGCAGGCTTTTAGTGACACTTGCAACTATTACTAAATATCTTGCGTAGTGCATGTGCTAGCCCATGCAATGAAGAGGTGCGGATCTTCAGCGACATCTCGAGCAGCCTTTAGTGACGCTTATAGATGTCACTGAATGCCTGTGCATGGGACTCTCTCCTTCCTTCCACTATATAAACACCGCTACACCCCCCCTTCCTCTTCATCTCTACCTACTCTACTCCTCCCTACTCCCAAGCTCTAGCAAGCCTACCAGTGCTCCATTAGAGCTTGTTCTCAAGCTCCCAAGGCTCTTATTAGTGTAGCAAACCTCTGCCTCACCAAATATTCATCCATCTTCCCATCCCCATTCATAGGTCACCTTGGAGCCATCCTCCCACCTCCATTCCGGTAGCAGATCATCTCCATCTTCTCAACTCCATTCCGAAGCCATGCTGAAGCTTTCCTCTACCCGACGCCCTCCAACATCTCACCTCCATCATCTCGCTCCTCACCTCTTTCATTCGAGCTTTTGCCAGGCACCGTCGTCACGTCAAACAGTCGATTCAGGAGATTTCCTCTCACCTCCCTCTCTTTTTATGCTTTCGTAGATTATTTTCATAGACATTAATGCAATACATCACATTTGATCCCATCTCTATCTTGTGATTCATTTGCTTGTCTTCTTTTTACAAAAATACAAAAAAAATATAACAAAACCCTAAAATACCAAAAACAATCAAAACGAAGTGCAATTTTTAATTAAACTAAACGTCGACTCCCTGTGTTTGACCTGAGACTCCCTTAGAGTTTCGGTATAAATTTTATTTGACCACTCGTTTTGCAACTACAACGACGGGTTTCTTGTAACCCCGATTTCTAACATACGAAACACGTGTGATCAGTGATGAGCTAGAGAAAGCTATCTTGGGGTACACTGGAGCTAGTGACTGTTGAAGAGAACTTACAAGGAGCTACCTTAGCTGGCTTAGCTTGCTAGTTCTTTGCTAGCTGCTAAGCCAAGTTAAGTTGAGCTAGCCTCTGTTGAAATGAGCTGAGGTGAGCTGGGTTTGGTCTTCCCGGAGATTACCTCGCTAGTTAGAGTAGCTAGCTTTGGTCAAGTAGCTCGGCTCAACTAAGTTGAGCTGAGTTGGGCCTCTGAGAGCTGGACTTAAGCAGGCCTGACTTGGTTGAGGTCATCTTTAGTTGACCAGGTCTAACTAGTAGCTAGTCCTAGCTTGGTTGAGCTTCCAGTGAACTATTATGGGCTGGAGGAGCTCGAGCTGGGGTCAACTGTCTTCAGCTAGTTTGAGCTGCCATCCAGCTGAGGTGAGCTGAATGGAGTTGAGATGAACTAGCTAGAGCTACCATTCATTTGAGATAGGCTAAATGGAGCTAACGATAAGTTGATCCAGCTGGAATGAACTGGGATCTAGCTGAGATGAGCTGGATCTAGTTGGGATCTAGCTGAAATGAGTTTCTTCTTCATCTTCTACCTTCCTGAGTGCTAAGGTATGCGAGATCTGACTTTCTATCTATCCTTGACACTCAAGTAAACACATCAAAAATACAACTAAAATGCAATGCATGCCTATCCTAGGTAAATGCTTAAATGTAGCCTGAAAACCCATTTACAGAGTTAAAACCTTAAGAGCCAGATATGTTTTAGGGTGTAAGAATGATGATAAACTGGCATTTATCCATGACTATGGAGAGGATAAGATCTTTAGGAGAAGTGGTGTAGGCCTTTAGATCATAGGTGGACGGTTAGGATTTATCTAGGCTTGTGTTTTCTAAAATTATGTATGTCTAGCACAAAGCATTTTTGGTGGAAAGGCTTGTTTTAAAGGTCAAATGCAGGGAGGAATAAGGAGAGCACATGTGTCCTCTCTTGTCTTCAAGTCTCCTCCTTGTCTATATTGTTGAGCCCATGTCTTGATCTTCCTTGTATCTTCATTATTCAAGCTCCTAAGTAGTTTATCTTCTCCCAGACTTTATTCTTTAGCTTCGTGGCTTATTCACTTGGACCTAATAACTACATTATTCACAATAAATCTTAATTTGATCCAAATTGACCATAAATATATGCATGACCAAATTATGCATCTATGGTTATAATGAATCATATATACAACCTATATGCATTGATTTAGCATAAAGTAGGCAAGTTATCATCAATAATTATGCACTTATCACCTACATATGGCTACATGTGCTCAAACCTCCTCCCCTATTTTGCTACAATGTGGGGAGGTATTAGTTGGGTGAAGAAGTTTTGATTTAGAGATCATTGTTCATTTATTTAATGATTATTTTGATTGCATCTTCCTGCTATCTCTTTGGATTTCTCATTTCTCACTTTCTCTCAACTCTCTTTCTCTTATTTGAGTGAACATCTTCGTGACATTTACTTCCATCATATTTGTGAATATGAATGCAACATATATGTGAGTTTATTGAGTTTATTCCTCCTTGTGGTGACAACTTATTTTATTTGTGATTGAATGGATCTAATGCATATATGTGTTGATTAAACCATGGATTCGTGCATATCAGATTATTCTTTGATTTAGGCATTTTTCCACCGTGGTCTTTACTACATGAAATAACTTTATTGATTATCAGTTTTAAGTGAAAAAGCTCTAATTAGAAGGCGTGTTGCCTGGAAGGCAATGGGCCTAGTATACTCACAATTATTTTTGTGTGTTCACATTTTGTCTCTGAAGCATACGATTCACTAAAATATTTCTTTGTTGGTGCGGGGTACATCATCTGGCAAAGAGCTCTACACCGACCTCATCATCTTAAGGGGGCCTTGGTTCCACTTTCGGAGGAGGAAGAAGACATTTGGGGCCTTGATGTGAGAAACTATGTGTTTTGTTAATGATGCGAAATAGTGTCGTACGCATAAATTCTCAATCAACATTCAAAATTTGTAATACCTAGATAGTGGAGTATCTAAGGTCATCCAAGGAGCCCAAATTGTTAGCTTCTTGATGTAGTCCTCTAGGCTCTCTCCACAAGGTGGGCGTCAACCACCTTAAGGTTCCTCCTCTGCCTGGCCATCCCTTCAAGTTGAAGATCTCCTCCTTGGTGTGGCACAAGGGGGGAGAAGGAGAGGAAGAAGCAACCAAGGGGGCGGCTAGGTTGCCCCCTTTATCTTCTCCTCTTCTTCTTCCTTGGTGTGGGATGTAGATGGCTATGGGTAGAAACTAAAACTAATGGAGAAGACATCTTTAGGTGGTGGTTAGGTAGGGTATATATAGAAGTGGAGAGGGGGATGGTTGGCGTCGACATGTGGATGGCTAGGATTGCATTAAGAAGGTGGTTAGTGATCCTATGGCCATGAAGAGTTGGCACCAAATAAGAAGGCTCATGGAGGTGGTTATGGTGGTGAATGCCATCCCTTGGTGGCCATGCACCATGAAGTGATACCAAGGGTTTGGCACCACATAAGGAGGGTTCTAGAATGCTGGTAGGTGGAGGGTTTGGATGGGTTATGGAGGTATGTGTAGGGTTAGGATGTGGGGATGGTTTGGAGGGAAAAGTGTGGCCAATTCTAAGGGTGGTTGTAGCTAGTTTTCGTGCCTGCTAGGGGTGACTTTTGGTGGTGGTTGAGTGGCCAAGGGGTGCCTTGTTTTGGCGCCAAATTAGATTAGGATTAAGGTAGCTTAGGTGGAGCTTAGTTAGGCTTATTTGGTGGAACTTAGGTACGTAGGTTTTAGGGTTATGTAGGGATGCCAAGGTGGTGACTGACTAAGCTAAGCTAGCTTAGCTAATAGGGAGTAGGGTAGAAAGGTAGAGGGAGCTAGGGTTTTGGAGATGATGAGCTGGAGGGAGCTACCTTGAAATGCACTGGAGCTGGTGGTTGCTGAAGAGAACTGCATGGAACTACCTTAGCTGTCTTAGCTTGCTAGTTCTTTGCTAGCTACTAAGCCAAGCTAAGATGAGCTGGCTTCTACTGGTATGAGCTGAGGTGAGCTGGGTCTGGTCTTCCCAAAGATTACCTAGCTAGTTGGAGTAGGTAGCTTAGGTCAAGTAGCTTAGCTCAACTAAGTTGAGCTGAGTTGTCTCCAAGAGCTAGACTTGAGCTGGCTTGAGCTAGATGGGGTCATCTTTAGCTGACTAGGCCTAGCTAGTCGATGGCAGTAGCCAATCCTAGTCAGATTGAGCTTCCAGTGAATTATTCTGAACTGGAGGTGTTGGAATGAAGTTGGGATCAACTGACTTCAGCTAGTTTGAGCTGTCATCCAGCTGAGGTAAGCTGAATGGAGCTGAGGTGAACTAGCTAGAGCTACCATTCAGTTGAGATGAGTTGAATGGAGCTAGGGATGAGTTGATCTAGCTAGAAGTAGCTAGGATCCAGTTGGGATGAGATGGATCTAGCTAGATGGAGCTTTGATCCAACTAGGATGAGCTTCTCCTTCATCTTTTGCCTTCTTGAGTGGCAAGGTATGTGGGATCTGACTCTCTGCCTATATTTAACACTCAAATAAACTCAAAAAAAATATAAGAAAAATGCAATCCATGCATATCCTAAGTGAATGCCTAAATGCAGCTTGAAAATTTGTTTGCGGAGTTAAAACCCTAAAAGCTAGATCTGTTTTGGTCATAAGAATGATGATAAATTGGCATTTATTAAGCTGTGAAGCTATGGAGAAATAGAAGACTCCCAAATAGTCATCTTTACTGCAGATATATTAGATCTTAGTCTTAAATGTTAGACTTAGTATTTTCATCCCTTTGTCTTCGCACCCTTGTAGTTAGAAAAATAGTTTTTAGGGTTTGTTCGCCAATATTTTTTTGGTAAACCTCTTGTTCTGGGGGTATTTTGGGAGCTTCTTCTTGATTTATTTAGTCAATTAGGTTTTTCTCCTTTCTTTCATGGATTGATGGTAGTTTAGTCTAGTTAGATATTTGCTTGCCAAGTTAGAAAAAATAAATTGAATGAGTTGCATATCATAGAAATTGCCTGCCCCTTGGTTTGTGCATGCTAGGTTTGATTAAGCAGCATAGTAGATCTATTTTCTTCATTATTTAGCTTGTTTTATGAAGATCGCTAGAGGTAGGTAAATTCTCTATCTTTGCATTATATTCATGTTGCATTTGGGTCAAAAATCAAAGACCACATAAGTTGCTTGAATTTATTAATCAAGTCGTCACATTCTAAGAGAATTTTGGCACTATTAATCAAGCTATACTTAAAATCAACAACAGCTTTGCTTGAGGACTTTAGTGCGAATTTCATTAAAATTCAAAAACTTGAGTTTCACGGTGTGAAGCACACTCTCCGCACTTGAGCACTAACATAAGGCACCAGCGACTTCTTCTACCTCTCCTTATTGCACCACAGAGGGATTTAGCCCTTGTGTACTATGTAGATTGCTAGTTAATTAGGATTAATTATCATGTTGTGGTATGTGTCACAATCCAAAAGAATGTCATTTTATGTATATATAATTTTTACTGGTTAGTTCCAATTCGTTCACTAGGAGGTAGTTATTCATATACATCACTCTTTATTATCCAAAAACATCTTTTATTCCAGGAAATGTCAATTTTTATTTATATATGAATGAATCAAAGAATAAATTAATCTAAATCAACTATACACAAAGGAAACAAATTGAATCAATGTTAATACATATGCCTCATTAATCTACAGAATATTAACGCATCAAAAACTATTCCAGACTAACTATATATGTTAATTATGTACACAAGTATCTAAATGTTTGCAACCAATTATATACAAAATTAATTAATGCCTTAAAACTATGTACAATCTGATATAGGATCTGAAGATATGTAATATATGGCTATCTACGCACACACAAACATAATCAAAATGTTAGTAATAACAAAAATAATTTGCACAAAATACAATCACAGAAATTGGCACAATATCTATAGTGGTTCCCCTCCCTTAGGTACTCCATTACCTAAGCCTCCCAGCTTAGGGTTTTTAACCTGTTTCTCTTAACCCCAAGAGAATCAATTTACTAACCGAGGTAATTAACGGGTTACCTCAACCTAAGTACAATAATAGGTTTGTTACAACCCAACGAGCAAATGCTCAAATACAAAAGAAGTACAGGTGTAAGAAAGACTAATCTTACAACTAAGTTCCTAAGCCTCTCAATGATATTTAGAATAATATTATCGATTTGAGAGCCTAGAAAGAACGTGATTCACTTCGTAGATGCGTAAAAAAAAAAATGCATCGTTGACCTTGCAAGAATACTATAAGAGTGGATGGCAAGCTTCTTTCTCTCTTGTGAATATAGTGGGAATTTGAAATTCTAGCTCTAGGATTTTCTCCTCTTTCTTGTGTCTCTTATGTATAAACAAAGAGTCCTAGGGTCATTTTATAGAGTTTAGGACCTGGGATATTCGTCTACTAGACGTTGGGATTTAATTCCCAAATGTTCACATTGGTGGAATTAATTTTCTAACCCTTTAGAATTAAGCCGACAGCTACCTTGTACCGGTACTAAAGTACTTGTACCGGTACTCGCAGCTCACTGCCACCAGTACAAGAGACCTAGTACCGATACTCATCATGGGTATCGGTACTTGTGACTCCCAGGCATGGAATTCCTTGGGCACAGTAACCTACCTATACCTGTACTCATCATGGGTACCAGTACTTGTAAGGTTCAGGCCAGAATAAATCCTTCAACCTGTGGACAACCTGTACTAGTACTCATGAATAGTATTGGTACTTGTTGTTCACAGTTTGAGATGAATTCTCAAACCTATGCCTTGCAAATACCAGTACTGATGAACAGTACCGGTACTTGCTTACAAGTAGGTGTTTTAAGTATTTTAATTCATTACGTACTTTGAAAATGTTCACAATATAAATACTAATTTATCTCTAATTGATTTTACAATCTAAGTTACATTCTCTTGTTAAGAGGCATATAATCTATGAAAATAAATCTAAACTACAGAAACTAAGGTCGAAGATGACCTTCTTCTCCTCGACTCATCCTTGTCATCCTCCATAACATGATCATGCCTCCTTCATTTCTTATTTTCCTTGCCCCTTCACCTAAATCTGAAAAACACACTTAATGCAAACATTAATCCATAATAATTTTGTTAACACCAAAACAAGATGTGGAACAAGGTTCCAACAATCTCCCCCTTTTTGGTGTTGACAAAACTATCTTGCAAATACATACTTAAAAAAATTTAACAATGTTATATGAAGGAAAAATTTTCATTTTAATCATCCCCGTCAATATAAGCTCCCCCTAAAAATGTTACTATTTGCCCTTTATTTTTCTCCCCCATTTTGTCAATCACAAAAAATGAAGAAATATCTTATCATAAAGTTTACCAATAGTAAAATGATGAATGTGGGTACCAAGCTCCATTAGGCCATCGTTCTTCATCTTCATTCAACCTATAGAAAGGTTGAAATGCTCCATTGTGTGCCTTGAACACCCACCGATCTCTTTGATCTATTCCTACAAAACAAATATTTTTTCTAGGTACCCATTTTCTTTTGGGTCCTTTAGAGTTAGCACCTTTCAAATCTTGAGATTTATAGACCTTTTTAGTATTAGATCTATAATTCTTAGGATTTTTAGCCTTTTGATACATCCATGCATGGCTAGGTGCATGTGATTGATTTTGTGTATTCTTTCTAATTTTAAACCTCACAAAATTTTGTATTTAACCTTGTTGTTGTTTCCAAATTATTTAAAATTCCCTCAAAATGTTCATAAATGTCCTCTAGTTCTACTATTTTTGCATGCAATTGTGAGTTAGTCTCTTTTGACATTTCTAATTTTATTTCAAAACATGACTTTTCTAATTCTAATGTTTGGTAATTATTCTTTAAAACCTTATTTTCTTTTTTAAATGACCTAGCTTTATGATATAGCTCTTCATATGCTTCTAATAATTCTTCAAATGAAAAATCAGGGCTTACCTCGTTGTCCGTATCTTCTGAACTTGCCACCAAGCAAAGATGTGTGACTCGTCTTCGGGTTCCGATTCACTGGAGTCGGTGTCTATGTCGGAGTCGCTATCATTCCATGTCGCTTTAAATGCTTTCTTTTTCTTCTTCTTCTTGAGCTCCTTTATTTCTTTCCTATTGTCCTTGTTTACAGGGTAATCCATTCGTAGGTGACCCTTTCTCTTGCATTCATAGCAAACAATATTAGATGGAATTTTATTCACTTTCTTACCTTTCTTTTGAAGAAATTTCTGGAACTTTCTTGTGAGTATCTTCATCTCTTCATCTTCAGATTCCGAGGTGCTTGAATCCAAGTCCTCCTTGATTGTTGTAAAATCAATGCTCTTCTTCTTGCTTATCGCCTTCTCGTTCTTCTTCATATTCTCCAATTGGACTTCATATGCCATGAGGCTTCCAATTAGATCATCCAAGGAGAGAGTAGAAAGGTCTTTTGACTCTTGGATGGCTGTGGTCATTGGAGACCAATCACTTGTAAGTGATCTTAAAACCTTTCTTACAAGCTGCTCTTCTTCAAGCTTGATTCCAAGATTCTTCATGGGGTTCACGATCTCTCCAAACCTCATGTACATATCTTTGATTGACTCTCCTTTTATCATCCTGAAACACTCATATTCTTCAGTTAGAATAGAAATATGGGTTTCTTTAACCTTACTTGTACCTTCATAGGTGATTTGCAAAATATTCCAAATCTCGTAGGTAGACTCGCAAGAGGAGATCCAGTTGAACTCTTCCCATGATAATGCACAATAGAGTGAGTTCATCACCTTCGCGTTGCCGACAATTTTCTTCTTTTGATCCGCCGTCCATGCCACTACTTCTTGCGGCTATGGATCCATGTACCTCTCTTGAATGAGAGTCCATAAATCTTCATCCATGGCTTTGAGGAAGACTTGCATCCTCCTCTTCTAATACCCATAATCCATCCCATCAAAATAGGGAGGATGGGTCGACGATTGTCCTTCCGTGCGCCTTGAGCTTGATGCCATCACAGGAAAGAGTTTTTACTTCTTCTCGCTACCCGCTCTGATACGCGCACACAAACATAGTCAAAATGTTAGTAATAACAAAAATAATTTGCACAAAATACAATCACAGAAATTGGCACAATACGCATAGTCGTTCCCCTCCCTTGGGTACTCCACTACCTAAGCTTCCCGACTTAGGGTTTTTAACTCGTTTCTCTTAACCCTGAGAGAATCAATTTACTAACCGAGGTAATTAACAGGTTACCTCAACCTAAGTACAATAACAGGTTTGTTATAACTCGACGAGCAAATGCTCAAATACAAAAGAAGTACAGGTGTAAGAAAGACTAATCTTACAACTAAGTTCCTAAGCCTCTCAACAATATTTAGAATAATATTATCGATTTGAGAGCCTAGAAAGAACGTGATTCACTTCGTAGTTGCGTAAAAAAAAAGAATGCATCGTTGACCTTGCAAGAATACTATGAGAGTGGATGGCAAGCTTCTTCTTTCTCTCTTGTGAATATGGTGGGAATTTGAAATTCTAGCTCTAGGATTTTCTCTTCTCTTTTCTTGTGTCTCTTGTGTGTAAACAAAGAGTCCTAGGGTCATTTTATAGAGTTTAGGACCTAGGTACTCGTCTACTAGACGTTGGGATTTAATTCCCAATGTTTACATTGTCGGAATTAATTTCTAGCCATTCATAATCAACCCAACGGCTACCTGGTATCGGTACTAAAGTACCTGTACCGATACTTGCAGCTCACTGCCACTAGTACAAGAGTCCTGGTACCGATACTCGTCATGGGTACCAACACTTGTGACTCCCAAGTTTGGAATTCCTTGGGCACAGTAGCCTACCTGTACTGGTACTCATCATGGGTATCGATACTTGTATGGTTCAGGCCAGAATAAATCCTTCAACCTGTGGCCAACCTGTACCGGTACTCATGATTAGTACCAGTACTTGTTGTTCACAGTTTGAGACGAATTCTCAAACCTGTGCCTTGCAAATACCAGTACTGATGAACAGTACCGGTACTTGCTTACAAGTACCTATTTTAAGTATTTTAATTCATTACGTACTTTGAAAATGATCGCAATATAAATCCCAATTTATCTCTAATCAATTTTATGATCTAAGTTACATTCTCTTATTAAGAGGCATACAATCTATGAAAATAAAATCTAAACTACAGAAACTAAGGTCGAAGATG
Source organism: Thalassia testudinum (assembly GCA_037157565.1). NCBI lineage: Eukaryota > Viridiplantae > Streptophyta > Magnoliopsida > Alismatales > Hydrocharitaceae > Thalassia > Thalassia testudinum. The sequence continues at coordinate 82,804,902 of JAZHRO010000056.1, read as the reverse complement.
ATCTTCTTCTCCTCGACTCATCCTTGTCATCTTCCTTGACATGATCATGCCTCCATCATTTCTTGTTTACCTTGCTCCTTCACCCAAATCTGAAAAACACTTAATGCAAACATTAATCCATAATAATTTTGTTAACACTAAAATAAGATGTGGAACAAGGTTCCAACACAATCTAGTCACAAAAAGAATATATATGGTAATACTAAGTTGGTATCTAATTTACACTACTGTCATACATAATATACAATATATATATACATACTAACTAACACAGATATGTGTATACATATAACATATATAATGCTAAATATGTAGATATAGTACTTACATGCTAACTACTAATATATACATCACTACTTACACTTATTTCTAAACATATTGAACCACACGTACACTAAGTTCTTAGGTTAATACTTAACTTTACCAACTTAACATTATATTTATATATATACTCAATAATACTTAACACATATATATAATACTTAACTATATAGACACACGCATACTTAGTTATATATGCACACCCAATACATACTTATATAAACATATATAGTACTTATATATATATTCAATACTTTTATATACAATACAGTACTACACATCATATGTACTTATATATACACTAACTCTTACACTTAGTTAATATGCATAACATTTATATATCAATAATACTAACACTTAGTATATACACAACACATATATACATATAGATTATATATAGAACAAACAACATATACACACACACGGACATGCATGCTTAATAGTTAACACAACACAAATATATTACTAACACACACACATATTGCATTGAGGCTTAGTTTTTATTTTAAGTTAAAAGCTTAGCGTTGGGACAAAAAAGAATGGTGGTTTTTGGCATAGCTCGACAGTCCAATGGGCCAAAGTGGTCGCTACTAAGCCCACCCTACAGGGGAGGTATTTGCCACATTTAAGTTTAATTTGAGCCCAATATAGACCCACGCACATGCCCATGCACAGGCCCACACCCTTCCTTTCTCTCTCTCTCTCACAATGGTCTATGGGGAATCGATCCCCGCATTGGCCAAATAGCCTGCAGCACCTATATATTGCAAAATCTTCTCACTCGCCACCAATGTGGCACTAATTGCCCAAACTTATTAGCGTGCATATGCATGTCTTACTAGGAATTTTTGGCAATTAATTAGGCAGTAATTAGGAATCTATTTTATAATTAAACTACATAGGTTTGTAGTTAATACATAGGCCTATCAGATAGTATAATTAATTTACCTTAGTTAAATATATAATTATATTTAAAAATTAGCTAATGTTTGTCAAATTTACACGTTTAAATTGATGTTAATTACTTAATTGAAGTATAAATTAATGAATTGATGGTATAATTAGATCTTAATTTAGTTAATCTATATAATTATAGGATTAATAAAGATTTTAATTGACAATTGAATCTTAATTTAGTTAATCTATATAATTACAAGATTAATAAAGATTTTTAATTGATTTATTTATATATTTACACATTTAAATAAATGATTTTATTAATATATACATAATTATACAATATACATAGTGTTTTACAATATAAATAGGATCATAAATATAATGAAAATATTTTAAATTATAATGTATAATAATATAGTATAACTTACCTCATTAATTAATTAATTTAATAATCTACATTAATTTAACTTGATAACATACTTGATTAACTTATAAAAATATAAATATATACACTATCTACATTAATAAATAAATATAGATGTATTACTGTACATAATAATTACTATTAATAGTATATTACGATATGTAAACATATATATATATATATATTAATGTACATATAAACTCACCCATATATACATATAAGTTATATACCTATAGTATAAATAATTATACAATAGATATATATATATATATAATCCCATACCCTAGAACTTATCATAAATACTTATCTACATAACTGATATATATATATATATATATATATATATATATATATATATATATACACACACATACACTATGTACATTTAAATTACTATATACAAGTAATTTATGATTATATACAAGTATATGCACTATAAACACTAGGTATTTTGGTTGATTTTGGAGTTTTCAAGGTTTTTATTTTGTTTTAGTGTTTTATAGGAATAGAGAAAGATGAGGGAAATTTAAGAAGAAGGGGTGAAGACTTCTTTTTTTGCTTTTGGTTTTTGAGTTTTATTTCTAAATTAACTTGAAGAAGTTTAGAACTTCTATAGGTATGTTGTATATACAAACATACTCAAAATCTAAGTTTAATGACTCAAACATCTAAAACTAATCCTAATCTAAGCTCAAGACAAATTTTATTTATTTATGTATAACATTTTTTATTTTCCATGTAATTTTCAATAAATAGATGGAAATAGGGCTATTAAATGGTTAGAAATTGATTCCATGCCCTAAAAATCATTCGAAATGCTAGAGATAGAGATTTAAGCATTAAGGACTTCCAGATATCATTTGAAATCAGAATCAAACATAAGATAATTGATTTAAACATTAAAAATATCATGAAACTCAGTTTGGATAGATATCAGATAGTCTATCTGCTGATAAAAGATTTCTACTTGCTTTAAACACAATGTACAACATCTTCCAGAATCAAACAAACTATACACATAGTTGATGGCTTATTCTAGCGTTAATTCATCTGAGGAAATTCTTTTACACTCAAACAAGATCAGTAATCTTCACCTAGGATCCTTTCCACTTCAGGTAGATCGTGAACAGCTGCTATCGCCAACTATCAGATCCATTTTTCTGAGAGACTCAATGCATTCAAAGTTTTGTTTTAAACATTTGAGATAAAAAATAATATAAATCCCAGCCTATATAATCAATTACAACTAAATGTTGTTCAAAAACTATTTGAGAACCATGATTAAATATTGAAATTCCAAACCAGATTCACTAATGTAGCTACTATTACAGCAGTTGATGTACTGACAAAAGAATCTCAAATTAACATTTCAAATTCTAAACATCACTCAAATCTTAAGTTATGCCCTATCAATTAAAGCTCATCTCAAAAATCATTCCACATCAGCAAAAACTGATTCAAAACTTCAAGTCATTCTAATAAACCTGGAATGAGGTATCAAACTCGAAACTCCCATATTAAATTCATATTCATTAAAACTCATCCTCAGTTGTCGCAAGTACTCTCTGGAAAGTATAGAGGTCAACACCAATTAGATCAAAGCCTAAGAACCCTTAAAAACCCTAATTTGATCTCCATTCCATGTTATAGATAGCATAAAAGTGAAATCATATTAGGCATTAAAACCCATTAGAATCAAGTCTCAAGCCTTCATAAGAAAACATCAGACCTCTTCTAAAATCCAAGTAGTAGATTAAAAGAAGATTTGTCAGGGAAAACATTTTTGCCTACCTGGGCACTTAATCTTGATTCTCCATGATAATACGATCATGTAGGTTCCCTGCACACCATTGATTGGTGTTTAGGAACCCTAGGTGATACCTAAAATCTGATCAGGTCATTGCAAGGGCAGCAAAATAGAGCATAGAAGTTCCATGCCCTTGCTATGTAGTGAAAAAGAAAAATAATGTTGATGCAAGAAATTGGGCGTAGTGTCATTCAATCAAAATCCAATTAAATGGACTCAAATTCATCACAATCACTTAAATTACCCAATCAACAACTCAATTAACTCAATTGAATCCAATCAAAACCAAATTGCCTTGTGAATTCTCTGATCAACCAACAAAACCAAATCATGAGCAATTGATGAGGGCATTTGTGCCCTCATGGATTGAATGAGAAGCCCTCCAAGTGATTAGAGCATGAGTTAGAACTGATTGCTAAAGAGCTGCAAATCCTACTCAACTCTGATGGGTGGAGTGATAAATGACTTAAAATAGCAATGAAAATGATTTAATGAGATTTGTAAAGTGAAGAGGGAGATAAAATGAACAAAATGAGAGGTGAATTCATCCCCTCTAATCTAAATTGATTAGAGGAGGTGTTTTGGCGTGAATCTATCTAATACTATTCTAATCTACAAATTTAACACTATCAAATGATAAATCCTAATCTAAACGATCTAAACTACACTAATCTATGGTAGGAAAGCATTAAAATCTATTCTAATTAGATGAATGGGACCTTGAGGATCCACAATTGGGTATTGCAACAATGAAAGGAGATGAGAATCTTCCAGTGACGAAGAGCTCGGGTAGAGGAGCTCCAGAGCTCGCTTTTAGGTGTTACGTGACCCTTAGCAACGAAGGATGAAGGAGAAGAGGAAATTACCACGTTGTCACCAATGGCGGATGAGTAGGAAAAGGAACTGGAAGGGGAATGATGTGCATATATCTAAATAGCCAAAAACGTCTATTAATGCATGTTCTTAGTGTCATATTAGTATCATGCATTGTAAATAATGCATAACATGCATAATCAAGCATTTAGGTCAAATTGTACAAATTGTATAGTAATTGTCTCCTTTTATGGCCAGGGACAGGGTGACTTTTAATTAGGGCTTTAGACCGAGGGTCCAATCGTACGAATCTGATCGGAGTTCAACAACTCCAAGATCACCTTGATCGGACATCCGTAGATCTAGATATAGTTCGAGGAATCTCAGAGATCAAAGGACAAGATGGTGTCAATCCACACTTCAGATGACAAATTCAACCCCATAGATGGGTTCAGAGTGATGATCGCAGCCTAACAGTGTGAAAATCAGTCCAATCGAACATCCGTGGCACCATCTACAACACAAAGAATATGGACGGTCAGGATGGTGCCACGTGGCAACATCCCAACCATCCGCACTCGACCGCCCCCCTCCACTCAACACCTGAAGGCTTACGTGACGTGAGATCTTGACCGTTGGATGAAGATCCAATGGCCAAGATTAGCCGAGCGCAAAAGCAGCGCTGTGCCTCAAACTGCTGCATAGTGTAGTGGTTAAGGCGCTACGCATGCAAAGAGCGCGAGTTCGAGCCACTGTGAAGCGCTTCTTCTCACGTGGACGCATGCGATCTTGAACACGTGATCAGCTATTAACAGCCCAGATCGTCCAATTGGGTGCACGCACAATTGGATGCCTCGTTTCACGCCTGATCTCATCTGTGGGTGCGCGAAACTGAAGCGAGCGAGGAGCGATCTGAGTCATCCGATCTCACGACCAGACGGCTGAGACTGCTTGGACGTGCGCGTGCGCTAGGCACGTAGGAGAGGAGGAGGCACCTACGGCTCACACACATGTCTCCCACGACAGGTCTTTAGTGACGAATAAATCCATCACTAAAGACTTGATATTAATGTTTTTGAATATGGAATGACCAAATTTCCCCCAATCCTTGCAACTATAAAAGGAGACCCCTACCCTACAAAATTCGCATCCCTTCCTTCACCTCTTTCCCTCTCTAAAGCTCTAGAGAAGCTTGTCCTATACCCGGGGTGCTCCTTTAGATTCAAATTCAAAGTTTTCTTACCCCCGTTCTAGAATTGGATCCCGCGACAACGACGACTCTCTGCCTCATTTTCGCTTCTTCCTACTTCGTCCTCCTTCTTCCCACCCCGTCCTCTGTCTTCCAGGCATTGCTCTATCCGGCTTGTCCTCCAAGCAATCGTCGAGGTCGATAGCATCTCTCTCCTTTCTTTTTATCACTTTCTAGAATAGAATTTCCTGCTTTCTAATTGTAATCATTTCCCACTTTCTAGCTATAATTTCCTGCTTTCTAGTTGTAAAAAAATAGTATTCATTTATCAAGTTATTGTTCTCTCTCTCTCTTATTGTTAATATCAATTCCATTGTAATTATGTCACTTTTAAACAAAAATACTAAAAAAATATAATCGTGGATTTTAGATCGATGTAGCCTCCCTGTGTTCTACCTGGAATTTCTTTACAAATTTCATTAAAGTTTTATTTGTTGACGGATTACTTCTCAAATCGAAGTACAGCGACGGGTTTTCAAATCCAACCTCGATTGCGTAGTCTTCCGCTACCAACATTTTGGCATCGTTACCGGGGAGGCAACAATTCTCGATTTTCTTTTCGCATTTCATATACTTTCTGATTTTCTAACTTGCTTTATTTCTCGTCTATTGTTTTGCAAGTACCTCAACATGGAATCTTCATGCGATAGATTGGAGTAAAGTGCAGTTGAAGATAATTATAAGTGCTCTCCATTCTTCCCCCTCCATAAATTTCATTTCACAACATTAATTCAAACCCCAATTAACCTAGGTGTTGCATAAATCATATACTTCATACACCCACATTCACGGCACATAACCTAATTGATTTTTATCTACTCAACCAGATTCTAATATGTGGAACAAGTACATGAAAATCAACATATAAAAGAGTAGAAATTGGTTTAGGTCAATCATTTTGTGTGCCGAACTCAGTGGTGCAATTTTAGTCAATTGTTTGAGTTGTTTGAGCCGTACCACTTAATCTAAAATCAACTCACCAAGTAGCTTCCCTTTAGGGTTTTCAATTTAGGTCAATATCAGGCACTCCACTTTACTTTTTGATTTCAAAAAGGAAAAGATCTTCACCCGTTCTTGAAAATCTGGTTTGCCTTGAAACTTGATTGAATTAACCTAATTCTAAACCCTAAAAGCTACTTAAGCAAGAGTTGAACCTTAAAATCCACTCATAAAAAATAATCTTGCTTGAAAACCTTGTTTGTGCGTGCACTCATACAAACTCAATTGATCATTAAGGGCATAACCCATCTTAAGGGCTCACCACATTCCATAAGCACTACATTCTCAGGCCTAAATAAAATCAAGTAGACGTTGGCCTTAAGGACTGATTCGCTCTACGGGGCCTAGTCTGAGATTGTTTACGATTAACCTACTTGTACCAATCAATCTGATGTCTAGATAGGGGAGTAGTGATAAGTCCATTTTAATGGACTATTTTTACGCTTAGGTACTTCAATTCTAACATAGTATGTTTGTTAATAATTACATTAGGTCATTAAATAAGTACGTGGATCATTACTTGAGCTTTTATCTATTTTGTTGCATTCTATAATTTTGTATGTAATTATTTTATGTTTTATTGTTTTGTAGGAATAACGTTGGAAAAGAGCAAGGGTGAAAGAAATTTTCCGAAACAATCGACTTCACCTCACCCAATCTCTGGCGGCCTCAACACCCCCAACAGCTGTCGGCCAAAATTAGTAAAGGGATTTGAAAATCCCTTAACTTACGCAGGGAGAGGAGATAAAAAGGTTTGGCAAAGTTGGATCGATGTTCATCTTCTTCCTTCCCCTAGTGGGGAATTGTCTCCACCTTCTCCACTGTGGAGAGGGCAGACCCTGTGAACCAAGCGTGCACTGAAGCCACCTTCCACCGCCTGCGTGCGTGCGCCCTTACATTGCCCACAGCCAAGCCTTCCTGCTTGCATTGAAAACCCATCTTCGCTCTACTGCTAGGCGCCCGCAGGCGCAGCCCCCTCCAGTGCCTTCGCGCGCCCACATTGTGCCTTTCTAGCCTCACCGCCCTCGTGTGCTTGCGCCATCACCTTCTACCTCTAGCGCCTTTCAAGCCCTTTGCAGGCGTTGCAGGCCAACCTTCCCTCACTACAGACGTTGCACCGCGGCCCACAGGCGCTGCATGCCAAGCACCCACAGGCGCTCACCACCCTTCTCCGCACTGCCTGTAGGCGCTCCACCCCACCTTGCTCGCCCTCCATCGACTGCAGGCTTGTACTCGCGCACCCTCCAGCACTACATCCACTGCGCCTGCACCAAGCCCGTAGGCGCTGCACCGTAGCCACCCGCAGGCACCCGCAGGTGCCATGCCCAGGCCACTCCTGCCATGTTGCTTCCATGCCTTGAGTACGCGCACCCAGCACCTAGCCGCATGGGCTGCAGCAGCACAATCTTCTTCTCCACGCGTAGCTATCTTCTTTCAACAGCCAACAGTCCGACGGCCCTTCTCCTTCGCCTGGCCGCCGCTGGCCACCTCCAGCCGCTGCATCACCACCGTTGCGTGGCCCTCGTCGAGGCGCACCTCCCCGTCGACTCTCGCCGCTAATTGTGCACGGTAGGTAATGTGAGGAAGAGAGATGAGAAATCCTCTATTTTTGTCTCAATTAATATTTACACTAATTGCCATTGCCAATTATAATTCATATTTTATTCAGGCCACATTGCATTGATGCACTCATACTTTCCTGAAATTATTTCATTTGTGTTATGTGCATGATTTAACTTTGGATTTTAAATCAGATTTGCATGCAAGTTGAATTTATATGATATGCCATTACACATGCATCATATGCATATTTTTGGAGCTTAATTCCTGATGTGAAAATTTCATAAATAACCCTGAACTTTTAAGGAAACTTGCAAGGTCCATTTAAATTAGCATATTCCTCGCATTAAAGTCGCGAAAGTATCTGTGAACATTATATTCCTCTTCTTGTGAATTTATTGGTCTATTCCTCCCTATGGATATGGCATCCTTTAATGTGATTTAAATTCACATCTATGTTAATCTTTGATTGAGAGATTTCCACCACATTAATTAGAACGACATATGTTCTATTGCTATCACAACTAAGCGAAAATCTTTCCGTCAAATTGGCGCCATTGCCGGGGAGCAACAGACGCGATAGATTCACCTCATTATTTTTTAATATTCTTAATTGCGTAGTTATCTGATCATTTTTTTTTATTGTGCGAGGAATCTTACATGGCGACAGGTGCAACAGAGCGACGACATTGAACTTGAACGACGTGCACGATGGAGACGATCTTTTTGGTGGACCTTGACACCACCTGGAGGCCAGCAACAAGAACACGTGGGCCTTGATCCCACACACATTGGCTTACGGAGGAGCCTATTTTTTATTTAGTCAGTAGAGCTTAGTTTAGATTTAGTTTAAATAGACATTAGAATTTAATTACTGTCTTTTAGACCCTTGTCGGGTATTTTTGGGAATGTGTTCCCAGTGCTTCTTTATTTCTTATCGCTCTTGTATGCAGGAATGTATTTTCAGGAGTGTGTTCCCATTTTTTTGGATTATAGGATTATTTGAATTGTTTGAGCTGCACTTCGGTTAGTTAGTTAGATTAGGTCTATTTATTTATTATTGTTATTATTAAAAAATAAATATATTCAAACTGCCTACTAGAAGTTGCATATCTATCGGACGACCATTTAGGACTGAATGAGCAGCATCTAGTTTATTTTTACTCTATTGCATACATTGCACAAAGAAAGCTGGAGTAAGGTACGTCTTTTCTTGAGCATCAATTACCTGTCATGCATCCGCATTTAACCTAAGTCTATGACCACTAAAGTGCTTGAATCGAATTAATTCAGTGGGTACTTTAAAAATTCGGATTGCTAAGAGGTTGGACTTTAAAATCTGTGACTGAAAATTATGTGCAAAAGGATCTTGTTTGTGAAATTTCAAAACTCAAAACACGATCGTATGTTTGCACACCTGAGACACTGTGCACCTCACACATAAGGTCACTTGATAAATTTCTACCTCTCCTCTTTTGCACCACAAGGGAAGTTAGTCGGAAATCAACAAGCCTATCGACCAAGTTACTTCGGTTCCTTGTGTGTGGGCTTGATTCGAGACTTCCATCCATTGCGAGTAGGTTATAGGCACCAACAAAGGTTGGCCTAGGAAGCGTAATCTTTGCAAAACTTGTTTGGCTAGCAACTGAACATTTAATTCTAAGACCTACAATCTACTAAAAATAGATCCCATTGAATTTGCGTTTGCTTTGACAGTAGAACTCTCTAGGAAGTTTCTGCTTGTATTCTGAATTCTTCTAAATCCTAAGAGAGTTAAAACTATTTTGCTTAAAGAAATGGATCACCCTTACTCCTACCAGTTAGATTATCAGAGTCAATACTTCCCATCTTTTAATTAGGATCCCATGCCCCGAGCGTATCTATCCTTTGATGGGTACATTGACAATTCATGGGATCATTCTTATTCTCATCCTGGGAGTACTAGCTTGATAACTCCCACTTTCGAGTAGAGCCTAGGAGCGGGATTTTCCAGCCCTGAAATCCCTACCATGCAAACACCCAACCCTCCCACCGTTCATGATTTTCCGTATCGAGGTTGGATCGATACCCCTAGGCAACCATAGCCTGAAATTGACTATCCTCCCGAACCTGATAATAGTAGCCTCTCCTCATTTATGATAGAAATGCAAAAACAACAAAAGGAAATGATGGAATCTATGGGAGAGATGTTGAGGAATAGTCAATAGTTAAATGAAGAAATAAGACTTCTTAGCTACACGCTTCCCAGTAATTCTGATCCCTACCCATACGACCATGATCATGAAAATAATTTTGAGGAAACCAATGACAATAGGGATCCAGTTTTATGTAGCTATCACTTAGACTCTCCCAATGAGACACAGCCACTAGAGGAGAATGATCATAGTGATTATCCTCCCGAACTATATTGGAGTCAAAAGCAAGGGAAGATGGTACCTCTTGAGGACCTTGACCCCAATGACAATATTCTCCTTACCCCTACCAACCCAGGTCAAGGTTGTATTATTCCTATCACTTCCTCTATTGATTATTTGGTGGAATCCCATTCTACCCTTAGTGAGCCTATTCCTGACCCTCCAGTTAGGGAATCAACACATACCATTCAACATCTTGAGGATTTAAATGCACCCAATGAAGGTGACCCTAAGGAAATGGAGGATCAATTAGATCAATTTGGTCTCAGGGATATGAAGAGTCTATTTCAGAGGGCGAGGATGCCCTAATAGAGGAACCTGGACTGAAAATCTAGAGTGAATCACAGGGAAATTATTTATCATTTGAGGATTTACCTCCATAGGATATAAACAATATGGTGAAATCCAGATTCCTCCCTTCTTTTGATAGTTATCCTCCATCAAAACAGGAGTTGATATTAGAGGAGGACAAACAAAATAATGAGAAGTCTATGGGAGACTCTCAGGGACAAAACAAGTCAATTGAGGATTTATACCCCAAGAAGAATAACGAATTCAATGATATAGGCTTGCTCCAAAATATTAAGATTGATCATTCTTTAGGAATAATTAAGGATACTGATCCAACTCCTGTCTTCACTAGTGAATCACATATACACCGCGACAAAAATTTGAGTGAACTAAACGAATCTAGGGATGAGCTTAATGATAATGGTTCGGATATTTTGACCATGCCATCAAAGAGTTATAATTTGGAGTCTACCCTTGATTCAAATATGACTCCGATCATTAATGCTAGCAGGGTAACGTGCAATTGTCTACAACTGTCAGGGAGTATACACAATCTGAATCATTGTTGGAATTGGACCTGATATTGACTAAGCCCTCATTGGACTTAACCATTACCTTCCAACACTGCAAACAACCCATATGCTCCCTAACTGATCCTTGGCTCAGATCTCTGCTCATGTGCATTCTTTCTAGAGAACATATCAGGCCAGTACATTCTTGGGTAGAATGGCTAGTGTGGATTGATGCTTGTACTTTTAGTCTTGCCATTCAAGGGTTTCAAATATTAATGTTTATATCTTTTAAAACCCATCCTGTTTTGGAGGATCCTTGTTATCCTCCACTTATTCCATTTCAGGAGGCCTCTTTTCATATTCCCTTTCTTATTCCTAGACCTCCCTAGGTAGCCAATGAGGTTTTCTACTTTCATACTTTCTGGCGAGCATTTGGGGTTACATTGCATCATCAGCTCGCCAACATCCATGGCTACCTACTTTCTAGGCCCACGCTGTTACACATATTTTTAGGGCCTAACCTTTTCTGCCTGGAACCAGACTTGCAGGTTCCTTCTAAGTCTGGCTGCTGATAGAAAATACAGCACTTGTTGGGAGGCAACCCAACATCCTGAATAACACCATCATCAGGTGATTTCTTTCCTTTCTCCTCCTGTTTTAATTTTACAATGGGAACATTGTAGGATTCAGGCATGGGGGGTGCATTTTGCATTGTAGGAAGTATTCATGCATTTAGGTTAGCATATAAAAAAAAAGAAAAGAAATTTCTCTTTTCTTGAGCTGATTGGGTTAGTCCCTAGCAAAATATCTTTGTCATTGCAGGTTTTTCTTCTTGAATTATTTCTTAAGTTTAGAATGCAATACATTTATTTCACGTGCACGTAGGCTTGGTAATGGATCCCTGAGGAAAATAAATAAGCATTTGTAGCCTACTGAACCCTTGGACAGTTAATAGGGAGTCAGGCATACTATCTTCTAGTAGATCCACCCCATATTTGTGAGATAAAGTAGAGAGATTACTGGTGCGCTAAGTCTAGTGCAAGGACTCTTAAGTTTTGGACAATTAGATGATGATACTTCAAAGTTAGGCGTAGTTTTCGCTCTCTTTTCCTGTGTGCATACTTTGCATGAATTCCTAAGAGTCACCAAACAAGGCAGATACATAGAGATTGAGTTTTAATAAAGCTATGACTATGGTGGATGGTTATGGTCGTCCTTCATAGAGTCCTCGGCTGAAGGAGGGTAATAGTGTCAAAGGTCAGAAATATGCCTGTCCTATCCATTCCTTCCCAGTGCCGAGAATAGGCACTTCCACCAAATAAGCCACACAATATCCTCTTACCATCATCATCCCTAATAATGCCTCATAAATAAAAATCTATATCGTGTTGTGTTGATTAATAAAGAAAGAAAAAGAAAAAGAAAAAGAAGCAGAAGAAACAATTAAAAAAAAAAAGAAAAGAAAAAAAGAAGAAAATAGAGAAAAGAAAACAAAAAGTGTCCATGTTATCTATGTGACATTGCTTCTGAGGCAACAAAACACCTACCGCGACCCACCAAATTTGACTCTACCTTTCTGTATTTCTGATTGCCTGAATATTGGCTAAGGACTCTAACTTGTAGAGTTATTAGGACTTTAATTGAAGTGTGGATGCCATGTGAGGCCACCAAACATTGAGTACAATTACTAAATCTGGTGAGATTTGTGATCTCAAAAAGAAAAGAAAGAAAAGAGTGAGCGCCCAGGAACGTTAAGAGAGCATAGTTGTTTAGCCTCTCTCCGAGTGGACATTTCTAATAGTCTAGAGATCTGGAGATCTAGAGTCTGTAGTACTAGATTACATGTAGCACCAGATTACATGTAGCACCATATGACTGTTTGCCACCAAATACAAATCCATTCAACTCGATATCTCCTATCTAAGCCAAAAGCCAGGGTCAAATTACAGATTATCTTTTGCTTTATCCTTGAGGGAAGTAGTTGCCTATCCCGACAAAAATATTTACCAAGGGTAAAGTATGAACTCCCAATGCGAATTGGCTTTCCACATTGATCTGTTACCAAGGCCATCATCACTTCACATTCGTCTGGATCTCTAAAGAAATCTTCCGATTACTTCTATTATTTTTCATTTTTGCTAGGGACTAGCAAATCTTAGGCAAGGGGGCATTTGATGAATCCATTTTAATGGACTATTGTTATGCCTAAAGTACTTCAATTCTAACATAGTGTGTTTGTTAATAATTACATTAGGTCATTAAATAAGTACATGCATCATTACTTGAGTTTTTATCTATTTTATTGCATTCTATAATTTAGTATGTAATTATTTTATGTTTTGTTGCTTTGTAGGAATAAGGTTGGAAAAGTGTAGGGGGTGAAAGAAATTTCCCTAAACAACCGACTTCACCTCACCCAATCTCTGGCGGCCTCAACACCCCCAACAGCCGCCGACCAAAATCAGTAAAGCGATTTGAAAATCCCTTAACTTATGCGGGGAGACGAGATAAAAAGGTTTGGCAAAATTGGATCGGTCTTCATCTTTTTCCTCCCCATGGCAGGGAATTATCTCCACCTTCTCCACCATGGAGAGGGCAGACCTTGCGAACAAAGCGTGCACTGAAGCCACCTTCCACCGCCTGCACGTGTGCGCCCTTGCATCGCCCACAGCTAAGCTTTCCAGCCAGCACCGCACACCCATCTCTGCTCTACTGCCAGACGCTCGCAGGAGCAGCCCCCTCCAGCGCCTTCGCGCTCCCACACCGTGCCTTTCTAGCCTCACCACCCTCGCACGCCTGCGCCATCGCCTTCCACCTCTAGCGCCTTGCGCGCCCTCTGCAGGCACTGCAGGCCAACCTTCCCTCATTGCAGGCGTTGCACCATGTCCCGTAGGCACTGCACACCAAGGGCTTGTAGGCGCTCACCGCCCTTCTCCGCACTGCTTGCAGGTGCTCCACCCCACCTTGCGCACCCTCCATCACCTGCAGGCTTATACTCGCGCACCCTCCAGCGCTGCATCCACTGCACCTGCACCAAGCTCGTAGGCGCTGCACCGTAGCCACCCACAGGCACCTGTAGGCGCCATGCCCAGGCCACTCTAGCCGCGCTGCCTCCACGCCTTGCATGGGTGCGCCCAGCGCATAGCCGCGCAGGTTACAGCAGCACTGATCTTCTTCTCCACACGCGGCTATCTTCTTCCAATAGCTAACAGGCCAGTGGCCCTCCTCCTCTGCCCATTTGCCACCAGCCACCTCCGGCCACCATGTCACCACCGTTGCGTAGCCCTCGTCGAAGTGCACCTCCCCGTCAACTCTCGCCGCCAACCGTGCACGGCCGCCCACGTAAGGAAGAGAGAGGAGAAATCCTCTATTTTTGTCTCAATTAATATTTACATTCAACGCCATTTCCAATTATATATTCATATTTTATTCAGGCTACATTGCATTGATGCACTCATACTTCCTAAAATTATTTCACTTGTGTTATGTGCATGATTTAACTTTGGATTTCAAATCAGATTTGCATGCAAGTTGAATTTATATGAAATTCCATTACACATGCGTCATATGCATTTTTTTGGGAGCTTAATTCCTAATGTGAAAATTGCACAAATAACCCTGAACTTTTAAGGAAACTTGCAAGCTCTGTTTAAATTAGCATATTCCTCGCATTAAAGTCTCGAAAGTGTTTGTGAACATTATATTCCTCTTCTTGTGAATTTATTGGTCTATTCCTCCCTGTGGATACGACATCCTTTATTATTGTTTAAATTCATATCTTTGTTAATCTTTTATTGAGAGATTTCCACCACATTAATTACAATGACATATCCTCTATTGCTATCACAACTAAGCGAAAATCTCTCGGTCAAGTAGCATCAAACGACCGCGGCCGGGAGGTACACTAGGAACCGATGGCGCAAGCCAAAGGAAGAACCTTCTACCCAGTCTGTCCTTCTAACAGGTTGGACTGATTGGATGCAAGTAGAGCAAATCGTCTGTAATCTTAAGATGGATAATTTTGTTATGCTGCAAGGCTCTTATCCCCAGTCCTTTCAACCTCTTCATAGTTTATGTTGGGAAGGAGGTCATTGAATCCCTGATTGGAAGGGCCACTTGAGTAGTCTAGGAGGCATAGATTGGATTTTGGCCAAATTGATCCAATGGCCGATCAACAACCTCCTCCACCTCAGAATCCACGAGAGATGTTTTAGAGGTAGCTCGGACAAATACAAAAAATGCAAGAATGGTTCTCGAGAATGCAGGGTACTCAGCCCTTGAAGGATTTTTATGATCCTTCAAATTACGGGGAATGTCCCAGCATCCAGATTCCTGCCAGAGACGTAGAAATCAAGCCCTAGGATTAAGCTTGATCAAACACTTTCATGGGCTTGGCTCTGAAGACCCATTTTAGCATTTGGAGGACTTGACCACTTTGGTCCAGACCACCAAGTCACGAAACGTGAATGAAGCGCAGATGATCATGAGGCTCTTTCCCTACTCTCTTAAGGATAAAGCCACTCATTGATATAGGATCATAGGAAGGCTGATCGCAACATGGAATGATTTGAAATTGGCTTTCCTGAAGAAATTCTTCCCTGTCAGGTGTACCAATGCTCTGAGACGGGTGATTACTACCTTCACCCAGCAGTCGGGGGAGCAGCTTCATGTTGCCTAGGAGCAATTCCAGGACTTATTGCGGAAGTGTCCACACCACAAGCTGCCGAAATGGTAGCTCGTGCAGATCTTCTACCACAGGTTGACTGAGCAACTTAGAAATCATGTGGATGTTTCTTGTGGAGGCAATTTCCTTAATAAAGACGCAGATAGCGTGCATGACTTGTTTGAGGAGATAAGTGAAAATTCAATCAATCATGTCTCCATGGGTAGTTTTAACCGATCCCAACAACCTAGATCTAATGTTAATGAAGTCCACGACTCTCATTCATTCGATATGGAACTGATTTGCAATAAACAAGATGAGGTGGACTTGGTTAATAAAAGGATGGAGTGGATAGCTAGAAACTCAATGAACAATTCTCAGTCCACTCAATTCCAGAATTTGGGATTCCATTCAGTGCGAGCTCCTTCTGGATGGGAGTTCGTGAATCAACTGGATGCGGCTCAACCTATGAGCCAACATTATTTCGAACCCCACGGGTTCCAAACTTGGACCTTTGATCCCAGTTTCTTTGATCCCTCCCTTTCTTTCTCTCCATCCTTGCCTTATGAGGATGTCTATGCTATACAGGAGAACGTTAGGTCCAACCCTTACTCCAATGCTTATATTTCGGGTTGGAGGAACCACCCTAACTTCTCCTAGAAAAATCCAGGGCAGCAGACCCAATTCCGACCCAGCAACTATGCTCCGCAAAGACCATTGGGTTAGGGTGATGTTTACACTCAGCTGCCCCTGAATTTGGTCAATCAGCCAGCTTGGAATGCCCGTCAACCTATAGGGTAGGCTGATTTGAATCGACAAATGGTAGAAATGCAAGGATCTATGCTCCAACTTATGCAGCAAATGAAAACTTCATTGGACAACTTGCAAAATGGGTTCATTACTAATTCTCATCAACCTGGATCTCTGCCATACCAACCCGTACCCAACCTAAGTAATATCCAGAATCTTAGCAATCAAGCCCATGGGTACGGGAATCAGAGGGACCCATACGCACATGCTCAGGTGGTTGAGTAGGGTCCTACCTCTTCTGCTTTTTTTTTAAGTCAAAGGGTTTTGGTTAATGAAGCCCCTCCAATCTTTCCTAGCCCTCCCTAAGACCCAAACCCATATGCATCTGCTAATTCTGTTACCTTGAGGAGTGGAAAACAAACTCAGGATCCACAACCACACTGTTCTAATCTACCAAATCCTAGAGAGCTTGAGGAGAGAAAGGAAAGCTCTGAAGAAGAAATCAAGGCTTAGGAACCTGATTCCAAAGATCTAACTCATGTTCCTTTTCCTAAGGCCTTGACTAAACCTAGGAAGGAGAAGCTTGTTGATAGTAACGAGGAGCTCTTGAATATATTCAAGAATGTCAAGATCAATATCCCGCTTCTCGACGCTATCAAGCACATACCGGCTTATGCTAAATTTTTAAAGGATTAATGCACACAGAAGTGTAAGTCGAGGGAATCTGATCCGAGGAAGGTGGTACTCTTCGAGCAGGCTAGTTCTATTATCCTGCATCACCTTCCTCAGAAAGAGAGAGATCCAGGTGCTCCTTTGATTTCTTGTGTCATTGAAGATTACACTTTTGATAGGGCACTTCTGGATCTAGCTGCATCTATTAGCCTAATTCCGACTTCTCTTTATGAGAAGTTCAAATTATGTGAACTTCGGCCGACTTCAGTAACACTGCAGTTAGCGGAACGTTCGGTCACAAATCTATTTGGTGTTATTGAAGATGTTATTATTAAGGTTAAAGATTTCTATTTTCCTGTAGATTTCCTTATCATTGACATGGATATACCTAAAAATTTAAGGAACACGTCCATCATTATGGGGCATCCGTTCCTGGCTACCGCTAAGGCCAATATCAACTATGAGAGCACTAGCATGGATATTACCTTTGGGGATCAGAAATTGAAATTGGATATTTTTAAGGCATTTAACAAATTCAAGGATTATGGGTTTAAGACGATTTATTGAAACATGTATGGTAGTTTCTGCAATCAAAAGTTCCTCCTGTTGTGATAGATCTGATCTGCAACTCTCTATGGCAAACCCGTCACATGCTGAAGAGGTTATTGATTTTGTTCACTCTCAACCTCTTCCTCTTGATGAATCTTCATCAACATCATCCTTACCTTCAATCCAAAACCAACCCTAGCTTGAACTAAAACCATTGACTGAGAATTTGAAATATCAGTTTTTGGGACCTCAAAAGATGCTCCCTATGATTATCACTGCCAGATTAACTAAGGAGTAGGAGATTAAGCTGATCAAGGTCCTAAAGGAACACAAGGAAGCAATTGGTTGGACCTTCCATGGCATTAGGGGATCGAGCCATCTTACTACAATCATAGAATATTCTTGGAAGATGGATCCCACCCTTCTTGCCAAATGCAGAGGAGTAAACCCTAATATGCGAGAAGCGGTCAAGAAGGAAATTATCAAGTGGCTCGACATAGGATTCATTTATCCGATCTCTGATAGTCCTTAGGTAAGTCCCATACAAATTGTTCCTAAGAAAGCTGGGATTACCGTTGTGACTAACGAGAAGGGAGATTCTATCACAATTCGTTTAGCTTCCTCTTGGAGGGTTTGTATCTATTACAGGAAGCTGAACACAACCACAAAAAAAGATCATTTCCCTTTGCCCTTTATCGACCAAATCCTTGAAAGACTAGTTGGGCAGAAGTATTTCTATTTCCTAGATGGTTACTTAGGATACAATCAAGTCCCTATCCATCCTGAGGATTAGGAAAAAATGACTTTCACTTGTCCCTATGAAACCTTTGCTTTCTGTAGGATGCCATTCGTCTTATGCAATGCACCCGTGACTTTTCAAAGGTGTATGCTAGCCATATTCTCTAACATGTTGGGAGAGTTTATGGAAGTCTTCATGGACAACTTTGTTTTTGGAGAATCGTTTAATTCTTGCCTAGCTAATCTTGAAATAATCCTTAAAAGATGCATCAAAACAAGACTGGTCCTTAGTTGCGAGAAGAGTCATTTCATGACACAAGAAGGCATCGTCTTGGGTCATGTAATCACTGAATAGGGAATCGAAGTTGACAAAGCTAAGGTTGATGCCATTTCTAAGCTTCCCCCTCCCACATCTATCAAACAAATTCGATTATTTCTTGGTCATGTGGGATTCTATAGGAGGTTCATCAAGGACTTCTCTAAGGTTGCTCGACCTCTGAGTAACCTTCTTGCCAAAGATACACCGTTTGATTTCAACAAATCATGCCATAAGACATTTGATTTTCTTAAAAACGATAGTCACTTGTGCTCTGGTGTTGCAACCATTGGTTTGGATAGCCCTATTTGAAATCATGACCGATGCTTTTGATTACGCGGTCAGGGCTATTTTGGGTCAGAAGATCGACAGAAAGCCCTCTATCATCTACTACGCTATCAAAACTTTGGATGAGGCCCGTAGGAATTACACAGTTACTGAAAAGGAATTTCTAGCTATAGTATTTGTTTTAGAGAAATTTAGGGCTTATCACTTAGGGTCTCATGTCATAGTATATATTGACTAGTCGACCATAAGACATCTCTTGGCCAAAAAGGATGCCAAACCCTAGCTTATTCGATGGATTCTTCTGCTTCAAGAAATCGATCTTGAAATCAAAGATAAATCTTGGGCACAAAATGTGGTGGCGGATCATCTTTCGAGACTTCTGAATGATTCTTCTCATCTAGATATTCCCATTACTGATACTTTTCCAGACGAGGCTATCCTTGCAGTTTTAGGTGTCCAAACGCTGTAGTTTGCGAACATTGTAAATTATTTGGCCGTTGGTCAAATTTCCTAGGATTTGACAAAGCAACAACGAGATAGACTCAAATCCGAGGCCAAATATTACTTCTGGGAGGACCCTGAGTTGTACCACATCGGCTCTGATCAAATTATTCGCTGATGTGTTCCGGAGAATGAATTCAAAATTATACTCAAGTTCTGCCATGCATCTAAGTGTGGTGGACATTTCTCTGGGAAAAAGATTGCTGCAAAGATTTTGCTATCTGGATTCTATTGGCCGTCTTTATTCAAGGATGCCTAGGAATTCTCGAGGTCATGTTCCCGATGCCAGGCACTTGGGAGCATAACCAAGAGAGACATGATGCCTCTAAACTCGATTCTTCCTGTCGAAATCTTCGATGTTTAGGGCATTGATTTCACGGGACCCTTCCTCCCTTCATTTGGACACCAGTACATACTCGTCATTGTTGATTACGTGTCCAAGTAGATCGAGGCTATTCCCACCTGAACCAATGACCACGAGGTGGTCATCAATTTCGTCAAGAAGAACATCTTCAGTCGGTTTGGGATTTCGGGGGCCATCATTAGCGATGGTGGTACTCACTTCACTAATGCCTCATTCCGTAATTTACTGGCATAATATGGGGTAAATCACAGAATCTCCACACTTTTCCACCCCCAGACAAATGGATATGCGAAGATCTCCAATCAGGAGATCAGGAATATTCTTTAGAAAATGGTTAGGCCTGATCGTAAAGATTGGACTCAAAAGCTTGAGGACGCTCTTTGGGCTTACCATATGGCATACAAAACACCATTGACATCTCACCATTTCACCAGGAGTATGGAAAGGCGTGTCATTTACCCATAGAAATTGAGCATAGGGCTTTCTAGGCAATCAAACAGTGTAATTTGGATTTGAGTTCAGTCGGAAATACTAGGAAACTCCAACTATCTGAGTTGGTGGAGCTTAGAACGACGCATTCGAGAATGCCAAGATCTATAAGGCTCGAACCAAAGCTCTTCATGACTAATTGATATCCCGCAAGAGTTTTGAGCCGAACCAGAAGGTCTGGCTCTTTGATTCTCATCTTAAGCACTTCTCGACAAACTTAGGTCAAAATGAAACGTCCCATTCATCATCGATCGGATATTTCCAAACGGGGCCATTCAGATCTCTGATCCAAATATGGGTAATTCATTTAAAGTCAACGGGCAACGTTTGAAGCCTTTTATTGACCGTATTATTCTAGAAATCGTCTCAGTTGCTCTAATCACATTGTGATTTCTTTGGCTGGACCTTGCCTAACTAACGGCATTAAATTCAGCAGTTGTACAGTTTGACTTAGAGCTGACCGAAGCATTATATTCAGGTGATATCTCCTACATTCTACCCTTCCTTTCATGTCTTTTATTCTCAATGCGAACATTGCATCAGCTAGGCTTGCGGGGGAGGATTCATTTCTGAATCACTTTGTCAGCTTTGTGGAATTCTTGTAAATTCTACTTGTTTTTTTTTCTTAAAAGAAAAAAAAATTGAATTAGGTGAGAATACTTGGGCATTAGGACTTGTCAACCTTAGGAAATAATACAGTAGGATCTGAACACTAAGACCCTTCAGGCCTTTGGGCTTAATCGGCTTAAATAACCCCTTAAATATGGATTTGTTTATCAAGTCCTCTCCATCCTGAATTCTATTTTAATTTGGTTAAATAAGTTAGGGTGATAAGTACATGACTTATCAACCTATCCTTTGATTTGAGTGAACTTTAAGTCTAAGCATCTACACACTATTTGCACTGACTTGTTGTTCGACAGTTTTAATGGAAATTGGGTAGGTAATGACCTTCAAGGGTGGTATGGCTGGCAAGTTATCGTGGGTAACAGCCCATAGGCAGGTTGTCCAGAGCCCAGTCACTAGATCATTCTTTTCCTACTGCCTTTAGGAAAATCTTAGACCAGGGAAGCCACCTACAGAGAAAAAAGGTCCAAAAAGAAAAGAAAAAGAAAAAGAAAAGGAGAAAAGAAAAGAAAAGAAAAAGAAGAAAGCCACATTTCACTGCACGAGTATGGCTGGCAAGTTATTGTGGGTAACAACCCATTGGTACGTTGTCTAGATCCCAGCTTAAGAAATGCATGTTTAATTCCTAAAACACTTAGGAAGAAGCAAAGAAGTAGAATAAGCTGGGGAGATATGCACTGGATTCACCCTTATGTTAACCCCATAAAAATAAAAGTAGGGAGAAAGCTACCGGTTGTATAGATACACCTTTACGCAAAATTCTTTTTAAGGTCACCAAGGGGCATAGAAACCCGAAGTCTGTTCTGATTGTCGATCAACGAGTCTATGACATTCATAAAAAGATGCTTAGAACTTAGGGTTCTCATCGACTCTTGGGTGGGTTGAGTGGTCGTAGAAAGCCGCTCTGAAACCATAAACTCAAAAATCCAAAAAAAAATAGAAAAGAAGACAAAGTGAAAAAGAGATCCTTCTTTGAATATGGCAAGGGCTTGAGGTGGTCTACATTTTGGTAGATACCCAGGCGATGTTATGCCTTTGAAGTTCAAATCCTAAGTAAAAATTTCTTAATGTTGAAAATAACTTTTGCCCGAGTAATCCAATCCTAATTCTTTTATAAATAGCATGTAGTTTTTGCTAGGGACTACCAAAGAATAGGCATGGGGGTGTGATGTGCATACATCTAAATAGCCAAAAATGTCTACTAATGAATGTTCTTAGTGTCATATTAGTATCATGCATTGTAAATATTGCATAACATGCATAATCATGCATTTAGAACAAATTGTACAAATTGTATAGTAATTATCTCCTTTAATGGCCAAGGATAGGGTGACTTTTAATCAGGGTTTTGGACTGAGGATCCAACCGTACTGATCTGATCAAGGTGATGACAGGAGTTCAACAACTCCAAGATCGCCCTGATCGAATATCCGTAGCACCAGATATAGTTCGAGCAAGCTCAGAGATCAAGGGCCAAGATGGTGTCAATCCGCACTTCAGACGATAAATCCGACCACATGGATTTGTACGGAGCGATGATCACAGCCTAACGGTGCAAAAATTGGTCCAATCCGACATCCATGGCAGCATCTACAACACAACGAAGATGGATGGTTAGGATGGTGCCACGTGGCACCATCCCAACCATCCGCACCTGGCCACCCCCATCCACTCACTACAGAAGGCTCGCGTGACGTGAGATCTCGACCATTGGATGAAGATCCAATGGCCAAGATTACTCGATCGCAAAAGCAGCGCCGTGCCTCAAACCATTGCGTGTGTTGTGCTTAAGGTGCTACGCATGCAAAGAGTGCGAGTTCGAGCCACCATGAAGCGCTTCTTCTTGTGTGGACGTCTGCGATCTCAACCGCGCGATCTACTACAAATGACCCAGATCGTCCAATTGGGCACACGCGCAATTGGATGCCCTATTTCACGCCTGATCTTACGTGGGAGAGGAGGAGGCGTGCACGACTCGTGCACACATCGCTCATGATAGGTCTTTAGTGAAGACTAAATTCGTCACTAAAGACCTGATATTAATGTTTTTGAATATGGAATGACCAAATTGCCCCCAATCCTTGCAACTATAAAAGGAGACACCTACCCTACAAATCTCTTCCCTTCCTTCACCTCTCTCCCTTTCGAAAGTTGTAGACAAGCTTGTCCCACACCCGAGATGGTCCTTTAGAGTCATATCCAAACTTTTCTTGCCCCCATTCCGGAAGTGGTTCCCACGACAATGATGACGCTCTACCTCGTTCCCACTTCTTCTTGCTTCGTCCTCCTTCTCACCTTGTCCTCCGTCTTCCAGGCGTCACTTCGTTCGACTCATCCTCCAAGCAATTGTCGAGGAGGATAACATCTCTCTCCCTTTTTTTTATTGCTTTCTAAAATAGAATTTCTTGCTTTCTAACTATAATCATTTCTCATTTTCTAGCTGTAATTTCCCACTTTCTAGTTGTAAAAAAAGTAATCATTTATCTAGTGATTGTACTCTCTCTGTCCTCTTAGTGTAAATATCAATTCCATTTTAATTATCTCACTTTAAAACAAAAATACTAAAAAAATATAATCGCAGATTTTAGATCGACGTAGCCTCCCTATGTTCGACCTTTTATTTCTTTACGAATTTCAATTTAATTTTACCTGTTGATGAATTGCTTCGCAAATCGAACTACAACGATGGGTTTTCAAATCCAACTTTGATTATGTAGTTTTCCGCTACAAACAGGGAATGAATAGGCAACCCAAGGAAGTATGAGGGGGCAGGTAGTGTGCACATGGCTCTGGGATTGAGTATTTATAAGCATTAGGAACTTGGAGTGACTGGGTAGTGTTGGTGGAGGTTGTTTAGGATTGATGGCTATGGGTTGGTCAAGAGGGTGCATGTAGGTGATAAACTTTAGTTTATCATCATTTTTATGCCCTAAAACAAACCTAGCTCTTAGGATTTTAACTCCGTAAAAGGGTTTTTGGGCTGCATTTAGGCATCAATTAGGTTAGGCATACATTGCATAATTTGTTTTGTTTTTGACATGCTTATTTGAGTGTTAAGGATGAACAGATAATCAGATCTCTAAAACCTTAGCACTCAAGAAGGAAACTAGTGAAGAGGAAGCTCAATCTAGCTGGAACTCAGCCAATTCCAGCTCATCATAGCTAGATACCAGATCACTTGGGTTAGGGTTAGCTCCATTAAGCTCCATTCACCTAATCTTAGCTGAATGGTAGCTCAGGGTAGCTCATCTTACCTCACCCTAGCTAAAGTTAACTCTGACCCTACTGATAAACACGCATGAATTCATGATAAAATGCTTATTTATGATAGTTCCAAGGCCTAGCATTACATTTCATAGTATAAATATTGCATAACATTCATTGCATTGCATTTAGGATAGGTTGTGTATTCTGTATATTAATTCCAACATTTTATATGGCCAGGAGGTAGTGCGACATCATTATGGGGCTTCGTTTAAAGAATCTGACAGTACTGATGGATCCAGAGTGACAATCACAATTCGTCAGTGCAAAAATCACTTTGATCAGAGCTTCATAGGACTCTCTACAATAAGAAGCAGATAAATGGGAGCTATAGCCCCAGCCTTGCCTAAAGGAAAAGATCCTAGCCATTGGATCTCAATCCCCATTCCGTGCCTTGGTGAAGCATTCCTCTACCTGGCATCCTCCTGCATCTCATCCCCATCGTCTAGCTTCTCACCTCCTCCATCCAAGCTACTGCCAAGCATCGTTGTCTCGCCAGACAGCTGATTTTGGAGATTCCTTCTCACTCCTATCTCTTTCTTTATTTTCCACTTCTTGTAATAAGCATTTGAACATCATTTTGATATATCCAATTTGTTTTCTTTTATATTGTGAACTATCCTATTTATCTCTTTATTACGAAAACACCAAAAATAATAAAACCTTAAAATACCAAAAAGAAACAACATGAAGCGTGGATTTCAATGAAAACAAACATCACCTCCCTGTGTTCGACTTGGGACTTCCTTGGAGTTTCGGTAAAATTGTATTTGATAATGTGTTTTGCGAGTACAATAATGGGTTTCTCTTAACCCGAACTTTCCGTTCGCCGAAACACGTTAATCATTTTGGCGCCATTGTCGTGGAGGCAACGGAATTTGCTTTCTTATTTTCCATGTTTCTATGCATTTACTTATTAAGAACCCCCGCTTGCCTCTGATTTATTGTCTTGCAGGTACCCTAGCAAGGAGATCCAAGTATGGTAGATCGGAGTAAAGTGTGGGTAGAGTGGTTTGCAAGTGCCCCCACATTGCACCCCACTAGTTTCACTTTCACCACATCAATAACCAAGACCTCATCTACTTAGGTGTTTACATAAACCCTATCATAGAATCTGTTTGTCTTGTTTGCCACCTACACTCATCTCACCCCCGTATATAAAACAAAAAAAAATATATCTTCTAACTGTTGGACAAATCAACATACACACTACATACACCCATATTTTAGGCACGTAACCATTTGTGATTTTATCTACTCAACAGGGATTCCGATCTGTGGAATTGGTACACATACAAATTAACACATAGTGGATTAGAAATCAGACTAGGTTAATCACCTTTTGTGTGCCTTAATTAGTGGTGCATCTGGGCCAGTTGATTGAATTGTTTGGGCCACACCACCTAATCTAAAAGAAATTCATCCTATAGCTACCCCATAGGATTCAATAGTTAGGTCAACCCAGGCACTCCATATTTCTTGGTCCATAAAGGAAAATACTTCAACACGTGCTTTCAAACTTGGTTTGCCTCTCGAACATTTGGTTTAATATATCTAATACTTGAATCCTAAAAGCTACTTAGTGATGGGTCGGCCCGAATAGGTTTTTAATATGATATTTTTATCGTTGAAATGTGTATAGTGGTTAACCTAATTTGGACCTAACCATCTCTTTACAAAATTTTTAACCTGGCCTAATTGATTTTATCTTGTCACTTTTAGGCCCAGGGTCGAACATAGGGAAGTGGGGTTAAAGTCGAGTTTCTACGTTTTCCTTAAAACGCGTCTCTTCCGTTCGTTTATTGTGTTTTTGGTGTTTTTCTTATTTAGGTTTTTTATGGTAATCCTTGTTCTTGAGGCACACCCTCAAAATTGTGTCCTTGGCTTTTAGCCAAACAGAGTCCCAAAACAAGTCTTGCTACTCGCAAGACGAGGTACCTGCAAGTCAAAGATTATCTTTTCTTTTTTTATGTATTTTTTTTATCCTTTTACTAACAGAAAAGCAAATAGACAGAAAGTAAATATAGTATGTATATATATATATATGTAGTATATATATAAAGGGGTGGGGGTGGAGGTGGCGATGGAGTGTAGCACTATGTCGAGTCAGTCGACGTCTAGAGAGATGCAACCAATACGACTAGGTGCCGTGTGGAGTGTGGATGGAGGATGGATGATGTATGGGACCACGCTTTTTTTTTTTTTGCACGTGTGTATCAGGAAATATCAGCAACTGGTGCAGATATTCCCGCGATACAGCGTATAGTAAATATATCTATATATATATATATAAATGTATAGTTATATATGTATAGATATATATATATAGATATATATGTGTTTATATATATAGGTGTATAGATATATATATATATATATATGTATATATATATGTATATAGATATTTATATATATATATGTATATAAGTATATATGTCTATATATATGTAAGTATATGTATAAGTATATTGATGTATATATAAGTAGATATATATATATATTATATATATATGTATGTATACATAACTATATAGATAAACTATGTATATAAGTATATATATATAGATATATGTATGTATATATATATATATATATGTATATATGTTACTATAAGTGTGTGTGTGTGTGTGTCGGTGAATGTGTGTGTGCGTTGGTGAATGTGTGTGTGTGTGTTGCTGTGAGTTAAATAAAAGAGAGAGAGAGCACCAGACAGAGAGAGAGCGGGCGGGAGAGATCGAGCGGACGCACGCGGGAGAGATCGGCAGAGAGAGAGGGAGATCGCGGACGCGCGAGTTAAGACGTCTGCAAGAGGTGGCGGACGTCTGACGCCGCGTCGTCTGAAGGCGAAGGCGGACGTCTGACCGTCGCGGTGCACCGCGCCTTCGCGCAGAGGACGTGAGGCGTCTCCTGCAGACCGGGTGCGAGGACAGAGAGCGGGCGATGGCGTGCTCGGAGAAGGCGGCGGGGAGTCTGCAGTCGGTCATGGAGGGTTGCGGAGGAGGGTAGGGGTCGGCGCGAGGCCGTAACCGGCCGCTGCAGTGCGCGCGGCGGCTGGCTGCGGGTGCAATGCGGGGTGGACAGAACGGAGACGGAGGTGGGGAACGGGCCTGCAGGCGCACGCGGAGGGTTGCGCGCCTGCGGGGAAGGTCGCGGAGGAGGCGGGGGGTGCTGCTGCTGCTACTGTCGCCGCGGTTTAGCTGCTACTGCTACTGCTTCAAGCTTCGGAGCTTGAAGCGGCAGCAATGGCGTGGAGACGAAAACGAAGCGAAATGAAAACACCACGCCCACCGGCTCGTTGAAGAGTTGGGCGGTGGTGCTCCCACTGTGGTGCACAGCACCACAGTGGGTTCTCCTGCTCACCGGGTGCCTCCTCGACGGAGGGCCGGCGTATGGGAGGGGAGAACGGTGGAGAGGAAGGTGGTGGCTGTGGGGTCTTTGCAGCAGCTCCCGTTGCGAGGATGAAGCTGCAACTACTTATAGAGGAGGAGAGAGTGGCATGCCGGCTGCAGCAGGGAGAGGGTGTGCGAGTTGCAGCTATAGGGAGCGGCGTTGGCAGGGAGAAGTGACGGGAAGAAGTGCTGCGTGGCTGCTGCATGCAGCTGCGGGAAGAGTGCAGCCGCGGGAAGGAGAGAAAAGAAGAAATCAAGAGGAAAAATAAAAAGAGGGTGATTTTGCAAGGAGGCACTTGAAGAAAAATGTAACTATGCAGGTGATTGTTTCACTCCTCTTCCTCTCTTGATTAAATGCATGCATGCAAGTGTTTTTACAAATGCGATTACAGGATCCTATTATGCAATGTTAATGCTAGAAAATAGCATAAGAAGGCGTTATTACAGGCGTGTTTTGAGGTGCAAACATATACCCCCATGCCTATCTTTTGCTAGTCCCTAGTAAAATAGTATTTCGAAATGATCTTAAGCTGAAGATTTTCTTCTGAGGTGATACAGGTGTGTTTACTATGGAATATTGTGAGAACCAATTGTAAAGAAGACTACCAGTACTTTAAGTCTCACATGACATAGATCATCTCTCAACTAACCAGGACTCTTGATATTTAAACCTTAAGTACGATTTCCAGGACCCAGGAGGTTTTTGCCGTACTCGAGAGCTCAAGAGGTTATGGTTTGTGCATAGTGAAGGATCAAGACTGACCAGATGAACATTAAGACTCAATCCCAGGGTTTCACGAATTTTTAAGTACAGGTTGGTCCCAGTTTCAGCTCATGTCTTCGAATTGACCCTTAAGATGATGACGGAAAACTCAACTCCCATTTTCTGATTTTTTTTTTTTTTGGCTCACCGAAAAACAAAGTATACAGACATTTATGAGATATACTGACTCTTTTAAAACATCTCTTTTTTTTTTTCTTTTTTCTTTTTTTTCTTTTTTTTTTTTTTTTTGAAACACGTGTCAGTATATCTCTTACAACACATTTTGAAGCACACTTTTTTTTTTTGTTATTTTTTTTTGGTGGGAGAGTTTCTTTTTGGTGGAAAGAGTTGCTCCTAAACACAAGACTAAAGCCTGGGATAAAAAGTCTACCTGCGCGCACAGGTAAGGACTCCACCTTCCCTAATGAACACTAGGGTTGGATCTTATGTTCACCTGGTCTTTCCTGATATGTGTAGTGTGAACCAAGTTTACTTAAGCTCTCAAGAAAAAGAAAACCAACGGATCCTGTACTGGTGTCTTAGGTACAAGAATACATCCTTAGTTAGGAGAGATCTTGATCTATTTTGTCAATGCTTTAAGTGAATTAAGCCGAGCCTGAGCGAATCAAGCTTTTGTGGCCTGGAAAGTCTTCAAAACAGAGGTTGAATATCCATAAACACTTATTGCCTTTTTGTTTCAGCTTCAAGATCATTACTAAACACCATTTATTATAATATATATATATATATTTTTTCTTTTTCTTGCATATTTGTAAATAGGTGGGAACTGTATGATACCATAACATACCCGGATCCTATGGATGCCTATCCACCCCCCCATGCCAAACAATGCTATGTCCTCATATGCATGCAGGGAAAGGCAGAGGAAGGATGGAAGATCGGGTAACAAGAGCTGAGGTTCAGGGTATAGATCAGGGTGGAAGGGTGGGTGGATGGTGGGTGGTGAAGAGAAAAGTGAAGTGATTGCGATAGAGGTGTGAAAAGTGATGGTGGATGGTGAGTGCTGTTAGGGTGCCTCCCAACAAGCGCTAAATTTAATGTCCCCAGCTGGACTCAGAATGAGGCAAAGAATTAGTTACCCTCCAGCAGGGCAACGGTTTCTCCAACGGGGGCAGGTTCATGAGTCAGATAGGGTTTCAAACGCTGCCCGTTGACCGTAAATTTACCCCCAGATTTGGGATCTTCGATTTCGACGGCCCCATTGGGGAATGGTCTTGAGACCAGAAAAGGACCAGTCCATTTGGACTTTAATTTCCCAGGGAAGAATTTGAGTCGGGCATTATAGAGCCAAACTTACTGAGATGGCTCAAATTCCTTCCGCCGAACATGGCTGTCGTGAAAAGCCTTAGTGCGCTGTTTAAAGGTTAGAGCAGAATCATAGGCTTCACGACGGAGCTCTTCCAGCTCTTGGAGTTGGAGTTTCCTTTCTCGTTCACACAAGTCTGGGTCGAGGTTACATTGGCGAACCGCCCAATAAGCGCGGTGCTCCAACTCCACAGGCAAATGACAAGGCTTCCCGTAAACGATTCTATATGGAGACATACCAAGGGGAGCCTTGAAGGCGGTCCGATACGCCCAAAGTGCGTCAGTCAGCTTGTCGGACCAATCCTTAAGGTCAGGCCGAACCGTTTTCTGGAGAATCTGCTTGATTTGCCGGTTCGACACTTCCGCCTGGCCGTTCGTCTGAGGATGATACGGGGATGCGATACGATGGTGGACTCCGTACCTCCTCAGAAGTGCCCGAAAAGAAGCATGGGTAAAGTGGCTTCCTCCATCCGAGATAATGGCCCGAGGGATCCCAAAACGCGCAAAGATATGGTCCTTGACGAATCGGGTGGAGATAACATGGTCAGCACGGCGCGCGGGAATAGCCTCGATCCATTTTGAAACATAGTCGACGGCCACGAGGATGAATTCGAAGCCGTTGGATGGAGGAAAGGGACCCATGAAGTCAATTCCCCAGATGTCGAAGATTTCCGCAGCTAGGATGTGTTGCAAGGGCATCATGTCACAATGTGCCATTGACCCTAATGACTGGCACCTAGTGCAATGTTTGGCATAAGTGTGCCCGTCCTGGTGAAGGGAGGGCCAAAAGAAACCGCACTGCAACACCTTGGCTGCAGTTTTCCTCCCAGAGAAATGGCCTCCACAGGCCTGATCGTGGCAGAAGGATAGCACACTGGGGAACTCACTGTCAGGAATACAGCGACGGATGATTTGATCAGCACCTATCCGAAAAAGAAGTGGATTATCCCAGAAATAATACTTTGCTTCTGCCATGAGACGCTCGCGGTGGTTTTTAGGCCAACCACGTGGAAGAGATCCAGAAGCAAGGTAATTGGCAATGTCGGCATACCACGGTCCACTTGCCACATTTATTGCCAATAGGTGCTCATCAGGAAAAACTTCATTAATTGGCAGAGTAAGTCCAATATGGTCAGGGTCCAGTCTGGAAAGGTGATCAGCCACAACATTCTCGGCTCCGACCTTATCACGAATCTCAATGTCAAATTCCTGGAGCAGAAGGATCCAACGAATCAGTCTAGGCTTGGCATCCTTCTTGTGCATGAGATGGCGAATGGTCGCGTGATCAGTGAAAACAATAACGTGAGAGCCCAGAAGGTAAGAACGAAATTTTTCCAGCCCAAAGACGACTGCCAGTAGTTCCTTTTCAGTGGTAGTATAATTACGCTGGGCCTCGTCCAACGTCTTACTGGCGTAGTATACCACGAAGGGGTGTCTATCGCGTCTTTGTCCCAGGATGGCTCCGACTGCAAGGTCTGAAGCATCACACATAAGTTCAAAGTCGAGGGACCAATCAGGCGGCTGGAGAACAGGGGCCTTGGTGACAGCATTACGCAGCTGCGTGAATGCTTGTATACAGTCAGGGCCCATGTCGAAGGGCACGTCGGTTGATAGGAGATGAGTTAAGGGTCGAGAAATTTTGGAGAAGTCTTTGATGAATCTCCTATAGAAACCGACGTGTCCCAAGAAGGAGCAGATTTGTTTGACAGAACCAAGCACAGGTAAATCAGCAATGATATCGAGCTTAGCTCTGTCAACCTCGATACCCCTATCGGAGATGATATGTCCAAGAACAATTCCCTCGTGCACCATAAAATGACTTTTTTCCCAGGAAAGCACGAGGTTTACATCAATACATCTCCTAAGGATGCGAGTCAGGTTGGCAAGACATTCGTCGAAAGATGGTCCAAAGACTGAAAAGTCATCCATGAAGACCTCGAGAAAGTCACCCACCATGTCATGAAATATCGCCAGCATGCATCTCTGGAAAGTTGCTGGCGCGTTACAAAGTCCGAACGGCATCCTTCTAAAGGTGAAGGTGCCGAAAGGGCAGGTAAAAGTGGTTTTCTCTTGGTCTCGGGGGTCTATTGCCACCTGGTTATATCCTGAGAATCCATCCAGGAAGCAGAAAAATTTATTTCCCGCTAACCGCTCCAGGATTTGGTCAATAAATGGTAGCGGGAAGTGATCTTTCTTGGTTGCAGCATTGAGTTTCCTATAATCTACACACACTCTCCAAGATGTAGGAGTGCGTGTAGGGATGGATTCGCCCCTGTCATTGACACGGATGGTGAGTCCTGCCTTTTTGGGCACAACGTGAATCGGACTCACCCAGGGGCTATCGCTGATCGGGTAGATTATACCCGCATCCAGCCACTTAATGATTTCATTCTTAACGACCTCCTGCATGTTAGGGTTGAGACGTCGCTGCATCTCGCGAGAAGGTCGAGCCTCCTCCTCCGTATATATACGATGAGTGCAGTAGGAGGGGCTAATACCAGATAAGTCTGATAAAGACCATCCAATAGCTGCCTTGTGTTCTAGGAGGACCTTAGTTAGTTTGCACTCCTGCTCCATGGTTAATTTTGAACTGATGATTACAGGGAGCGTTTCATTTAGTCCCAGGAAAACATACTTGAGTGTATTAGGCAGCACTTTTAGCTCGGGAGTGGATGGGGAAGGATCTGGCATTTCTTGGGACGAGAGTGTCCCAGACGGGTAGGAGAACAAGTTAGGAGGAAGAAACTGGCCTTCAGATTGGCCAAGAAGAGGGGCTTCTTGGATAGATGGATCCAAAAATGAATAGCCCCAGTGAGAAATATATGGGCTCAAGGTCCCAGTGTGGATTTGTAAATCCGCCTGATTTGGCGGGGAAGAAAGGGCAATTCGGTCTTCATGAGTGTGGACCGACAGTGAGTAGCCTGGATATGACTCAGACCACGAGGTATGGGAAGCGGAGGAAACCTCGTCAGAAGTCTGGCCAGGAGAAGGTACTGGACAAGGGAGGGATTGGGGAACGTCACAGTATGCGTTGGTCAGGCAGTTATCAGTGTTTATAGGTAATCCGCAGCAGTCCGAATAGGTCCCAATTAGTCCGATACACGCGCTGACGGCCATGTCCTCGTCAGACGTGTCATCCTCAATGCAATCGCAATCAAAGTTCTTGGCTGCCTTGAATATGTTAAGCTTGAGCTTCTCAGATCCAACGGCAATCTCAATACAGCCCGACTCGCAGTCGATGTGGGCGCGGGCTGTGGCCAAGAAAGGTCGACCGAGGATGATTGGACAATCAGAAAGAGAACTAGGAACTTCCATATCTAAAACAAGAAAGTCAACAGGAAAACAGAGACTGTTGACCCTAACCACCACGTCTTCCACCACACCCTTCGGGATTTTTACAAACGATCTGCCAACTGTAACGTGACAGGGGTGGGTTTCAGATTTCCCAAGGAAAATTTTTTGAGCATGATGGTCGGTATGAGATTGATGGAAGATCCTAGATCAAGCAAGGCATGGTTAAAACTGCAGCCTTGGATGCTACAGGAAATCAGTGGTGTGCCCGGATCTTTCTGCTTCGGTGGTAAGTTTGACAGTATAGCACAACTCGCATGAGGCGAGAGAACCACCGGATTCTTAGTCTTCTTTGACTGTCGCCTGGGTGTTGTGTAGTCTTTGAAAAATCGAGCGACAGTAGGTATGTGGTCGATTGCCTCGAGCAGGGGTACCTTGATTTCTACATCCCTGAACAAATTACGTAGGTTGTCAAAGGCCTGCGTATTTTTCTTTTTGCCTTTTGGCTCCCTTAGTAGAGCCTCAGGGAATGGGACTGATTCTGGCACAAGTTTTGGTGCATCATCCTCTCGCGAATGTGGTATGCATCCCGAATGAGAGGGCGAAGAAGAAGATGGGCTAGGATCAGGTCGAGGCGGATC
The DNA here is from genome assembly GCA_037157565.1 of Thalassia testudinum. NCBI lineage: Eukaryota > Viridiplantae > Streptophyta > Magnoliopsida > Alismatales > Hydrocharitaceae > Thalassia > Thalassia testudinum. The sequence continues at coordinate 82,770,981 of JAZHRO010000056.1, read as the reverse complement.
GACGGTCAGCTTACCGCTCCTCGTAGTGATAGCATTGGACGATGCGGGTCCAATGGGATCATACGGTGGAGGAGGGTTTGCAATGGGGATATAAGAGTGTGGTGCTGCAGTAGGATTAGCCTGAAATCCCGGTGGAATGCTCGGAGCTTGCAGAACTTGATTAACCTGTCCCTGAGAAGGTCGTACCTGTGGTTGAGAACCACGGGGCACGAAATTTCGCGAGTTTGGAACAGGTTGGGCGGGAAGAGTGCCCTGAGATCGAGTCGCCATGCGTAGTTGACTGATCTCGGCGTTCTGCTGCGCCAATTGGTGCTGAAGAGAGGTCATGTTCTCTTCATGGCGAATTGACATTTCCGTCATCATTCGCATCAATTTGTCAAGAGGGCTTGATGCGTGTTCAGTTTGTGGTACGCAAGGGCCTAATGGCGGATTTGCCATAGGATTAAACTAGACCCTTGGGATGACGGGTGCGGATGGTCGCATTGGTCCACCCACGGGGTTTTGGCGCTGCGGGTTGTTGGACCATGCGAAGTTCGGATGATTACGCCACCCTGGGTTATAAGTGGCAGAGAACGGGTTGTTCCCCAGGGCGCAAGCATCTTCTATGCCAGAAGACGCGTCCGCATGTAGATATGCGTCTGAGCACACGGAGGCTTGGTCCTCCGTGTCGAAATACTGGCTCGCAGAAGCCAGTTCCACATGACTTACCGAGTCGCTTGGCGCGACAGTCGGTAAGGAAGGTCTAACTGGGTTTCTCGGGATAAGCCTGGTATTAGAAGAACTTGGATTGTGACGAAGTGGTGAAGAGGTGGTGTTTGCCATAGATCGGGCGGGGTTGGCCAGAAGCTCGTCCAGCTTGTGCACGACGGAGACTTCATCCAGTTTTTGTGCAATAAGGCTTAGATCAGTGGATGAATGGGAGGGTCCCGTGTCAACTTCGTGGACATTTCGGGGCTGGCTGGTACGATTAAAGGCGACAATGGAAGCATTGTTCATCGAGTTTTCACTCATATTTTCAAATAGCTCGAATGCTCCATTCTCGTCTTTATTCATAAAGTTCCCTCCGCAGGAAGCGTCTGCAATCTGCTTCAAAGTCTCATTTAGCCCATAGTAGAAAATCTGGGCTATATGCCACTTAGGCAGACCGTGGTGCGGACACTTCCTGAGGAGGTCGTTATACCTCTCCCATGCCTCATGAAATTGTTCGCAGTTTTGTTGCGTAAATGAAGTGATAGCACGGCGAAGCGCATTGGTCCGCCCGATTGGGAAGAACTTCTTGAGAAACGCTGTTCGCATCTCTTCCCAAGAGTGGATGGTTCTCCCAAGGGTGCGTAACCATTGCGACGCTTTATCCCGTAATGAAAACGGGAACATCTTCATGAGGACTATAGATAACCCGACATTTCTTGGTTTAACGGTTTCAGCAAGTCGGGTTAGGTCTTCCAAGTGGAGAAATGGGTCTTCACTTGCAAGACCATGAAAGTGAAAATTGATTAGGCCAATTATGTTTGGTTTTAATTCAAAGTCGTCCCCGCCCATGGGGACCCGAATTTGTACTATGGTCTCTGTAGCAGCGGGATTCTGATAAGAGCTAAGAGACCTAGGCTCCTCCCGTTCGGGAGGGTTCTGCATTTCCTCCAATGTTTCCTGAATGGCTTCGATTTGCTCATTATACATTTCCATTTGGGCTTGGAGGCGGGTTATGGGATCTAAGGCTCCACCACCTGGTGGGTTCTGAGGGCGGTTTCCTCCCTCGGGATTTGGGGGTGGGCGTGCAGCCATGTTTGTGGAGGAGGAGGACGATTCGACTTGTTTTCTAGATTTATCAGTCAATTCAAATAGTTCAGGGTTTTGTGACCTCCTCCCAAACATGCACTACCGCAGGAAGAATTGGGGAGATGAGAAGGGAAAAGGGATGAGAGAAATGACGCCGCAAAGGTACACTTGATTACAAATCAATACAGTCAAGTTCCTAACCTATACAGTGTGCCCTTAGACCTAAAGATCTAAGTTACCTACTATCACGAACTACGGAACCGAATGCGAGCACCGCGGAACCACCGGGCCAGATTGAAAAGCCGTTTGCCCCAGTCTTAGACACCCGATAGCACGCGGGAACTCTCACCAGCACGTAGTCGCTACACACAGGTAGTTAGACCTCCAATCCTTAGTAAGGGTCAAGTTACTACCAGTTTTAATTAGAGGCTTAGGGTCAAGTGCTTTTGGAATGTGAAGGGCGTTGTTTACGGGTAATGCCCAAGTGATTGATTTTAAGAGTGTGTAAGAACAAGCATGCAACGGGGAAATCTCCCCGAATTGAAGTTTTTATTGGCGAATGGTTTTTAGAGTTCAGCCTTAAGTAGTATGAATTTTAGGGTTTTGCTGAATTACCAATTCAACCAATCTCCGGGTTTTTGCAAAAATACAGGTTTTCCTTCTAAAACCCAAGAAACCCTTCTTCAATTATCAGTTAGTTAATGCATGCTAAAATGCAATGGGATACCCTAAATGGAGATTTCTAAGTGTGGATGCACGAATCAGTTTTATATCAATGTGACAGGGAGCCAAAGCACTTCAATTCAAGTGCTCCCAATCACCAGAAATGATTTCCACACATAAGGCTTCAACCAAAAGATAAAGAAAATAAAATTATTGGGGTTGAAGTATTCAGGATCGAATTACAGGCAAGTTTGAAAAGTCGTGGTGGGGTTGGAATCAACTCAATTCAAGTCTCCCCACCAAAAATGTGATCCTGAATTAAAGATAAGTGAGGCAAAAGAGGGATACAAGCAATCTTTTTCTTTGCCTCAAAGAATACTTCCCACGGCGAAAAATCTAAGAATCAAGATTCTCGGATTTTCTCTATGCAAAGTAAGGCGGGAAATCCCGGGGCAGTGGGAGTGAAGACAACCAATCAATCAAGTGAATTTTAATCCACTTGCCCTCAAGAAATCCCAAGAAGTTTTTCTAGTTTTTAGTTTAAAATTTTTTTTTTTTATTGTGGTGGCAAGTTAACCATAATTTGATGAGAAAAGAAAACCTACTTGTTCGACAACGTGTGCGAAGCTCCAATGCGATGTCGGCGTCTTCACGCTCTCGTTCCCGCCTTGGATCTGCTCACGTCCTCGACTTCGTCAGCCTTCTTCTCCTTCCACCAGGTTCACCTGCACACCAAAAACAACAATACCCGTGAAGAGAGAAGAGACAAATTTAAAGGAATTGGATAGAAACTTACTCGAAAGCGCACCTCCCCGGCAACGGCGCCAGAAAAGTTATGATGGGTCGGCCCGAATAGGTTGTTAATATGATATTTTTATCGTTGAAACGTGTATAGTGGTTAACCTAATTTGGACCTAACCATCTCTTTACAAAATTTTTAACCTGGCCTAATTGATTTTATCTTGTCACTTTTAGGCCCAGGGTCGAACACAGGGAAGTGGGGTTAAAGTCGAGTTTCTACGTTTTCCTTAAAACGCGTCTCTTCCGTTCGTTTATTGTGTTTTTGGTGTTTTTCTTATTTAGGTTTTTTATGGTAATCCTTGTTCTTGAGGCACACCCTCAAAATTGTGTCCTTGGCTTTTAGCCAAACAGAGTCCCAAAACAAGTCTTGCTACTCGCAAGATGAGGTACCTGCAAGTCAAAGATTATCTTTTCTTTTTTTATGCATTTTTTTTATCTTTTTACTAACAGAAAAGCAAATAGACAGAAAGTAAATATAGTATGTATATATATATATGTAGTATATATATAAAGGGGTGGGGGTGGAGGTGGCGATGGAGTGTAGCACTGTAACGACCCGGTTCCCGAGTCCCTACGAGACACGAGAACCGGACCGACTCGACTAATCCCAAGACCCAGTTGTCCAACGAGGAAGTAACCAAAAGACAGTAAAATAAACCACATTCAGCATGAATATAACTAACAGTAAGAAAGTACAGCAGTAAGGAAAGAAACTACTACAGTAGGTACCACCACAACAGTAAAGCAACATTTATCATATAACAAAAACTGCAGGTAAAGAAGGTACAGCGGAAACAAAACTACTCACTAGAACAGAAACAAAAGAAGGTACAAAGCTGTGGCAACTCTACTGGACCCTACTCGGCCCAGCGTCCTCTGCAGCCGCCGACCCTGGCTGCGCAACACCTGGTCCTGAAAAAGGTAACGAGTGTAACACGTCAGCAAAACGCTGAGTAGAGTGGCAAACTAACTAAAGGCAACAGTAGAGTGTACAGTAGCTGTTATGTTCTATTACTTCCTTTATTTACATCTTTCAATTTTTCTCACTATTTCATTTACTTCTCAGATCCTTTACTTGATCTCGAATGTCCTCGTGGGACGATCTTGATTGCAGTCTTTTCCAACAGTAGAAGTAGCACGTGGTGCTCTCTTGGCCGGGAGAGTCCCCCGTGGTGATCCTACCCTCAGTCAACCACCCCAAGGTCACTGACAGACGTAACGGTGACTACGGCACGCGCGATAAACGCACAGGTAGCTAGCCCGTACTGGCACGCGGTCAGTCGTTTCCGTTAACGGGTGCGCCCAAAGCACAGCACGGAACCAGGGCAGAGCCCTCTCAGTAACAGGGGTCCAACCCCTCCACAGTAACCAAACCGGGGCCTTGCCCCTCCACAGTCCGCGCACCCTCGCCTGACTACCCTGGTTTGCCCTAGTGGGCCTAACGAGTCGGTGAAGGAGGCTAGCAGAACCCCGGGGCCCGTGGGGTAGCTAGTACTCTCCTAACACTACTAGCTCTCCTCGGTACTACGTACACGAGGGCCAACAAGTCGGTACAGAGCGGCCAAGCCTAACCCCGGGTCCCTGGGGCGGCTGGCCCCACTCTGCACTAAAACAGGTACAGGTACTTCCCTTGGTACTGCGTACCCAAGAGACAGTACAAACTACATCTCAGTTCCATTCCTTTTCTTTCCAGGAGTTCCACTCCTAATTCCCCGTAGGGTTCCAGCTCTTTATCTCAGAACATCATATGTTTCACTTTCCAGATTCACGTTCTCACATTCCATGATCTCAACATGATTCTTTATGCATAACAGGCAGCTGTTAATTAAATTTACAGGCAGCTTTATATGTTCCTTTCCATTTTTCCAAGACTGCAGTAATGTACATTCCACTAGTTTTTCCATCCTAGGATTCATGCCATATCCTAGGATCTATCATACAATCTAGTTTTCCGGCCCTAGGATTCATGCAACACCTAGGAGCTATCATTCCATATATTTCTCATTCCTAGGATTCATGCAATGCCCTAGGTTCTAGTTATGGTTCCATACTTTAACAGATTTTATTAATACTTAAAACCACTCTACTAGGTACAACGGAAGTAATGGGGGCGTGGTCGGGAATCCCGCGCGCCTCCGCGACTCTCAAGACTGCAACCGAACAAGGTCCTATCACAAGGATCAAACACAAGGAGTGTCTCAAAACAGTGTATAGCTACTGTAGGCGGGTAGAGGAATAAATTCTGAAACGAACGCAACTCGAAACGTGGAAAACGGAGCCCAAACGGGCCCTAACGGGTCGAGAAAGACAATACTGTGCAAAATCAGACGTCTGGAACTCCTTCCAGACGTCTTAAACGGTGGATCAGAGAATTACCTGTTCGGCTTGGTTCCCCGGACGTCCAGAAGTCTGTGGCGACGTCTCTCCTAGATCCCAGACGTCCGGTGGTCTCTCCGGACGTCTGGAGGTCACTCCCGCCGTCTGGTACAACTTCCAGACGTCGGATTCGCAAAGGATGACGAATCCGAACACCTGCGCACAGCCAACCCTCCTCCCTCAGTACGGTCAGTCGACAAAAAAAGAAGGAGAAAGCGGAACTCACCTTTCAGACGTCTGTATGATCACACAGACGTCGACCTTGCCGTCTGGATATCAGTCCAGACGTCTGATTCTGGAGATTTTTCCAGAATCAGAACCTCGCTCGGCCTCCGCTCGCGACGCCGCCCGCGTCGCACCTCGCGCGTCCGCTGCTCCACCCGCAGCAGGTCCCTCTTCGCGACGCTCTGCGCCCCCTGCGCCCTCCGCCGGCCGGCCAAGCCTCTCCCGGCGAGCTCGCCCTCACGGCAGAGCCCCGCCCTCGCACGCCGCAGCTCCTCCGCGCCTACTGCGGCCGCCGCTGCCGCTGTGCCCTCGCGTCCGCTCGCTCTCGCGCACAGGCAGGAGAGAAGGAGGAAGATGGTGGAGACGGGAGGGGAGGCGCGCCCCCTCCCCCTTTTAACGCCGCGCGGAGAGGAGGGAGAGACGGTCGCAGTCGCCTGCAGCCGCAGAGAAGATGCGGATCGCAGGTCTGCGCGCACAGGCGCGCAGACGAATATCCCGTGCGAGCATAACTGTTCGTCAGACGTCTGTAAACTATCCCGGACGTCTGGTCAGACGTCTGGATGTGATCCCAGACGTCTTGACAGACGTCTGGGCCACCTCCCAGACGTCTTAAAAGACATCTGGGGTACGCGCTCGTTACAATATAACAAACTCAAAGGAAGTTTCGTCCCCGAAACTTGCGCCAACTAGGGTGCGGAAAAAGGATGTCCAAATAACCATAACAAACTCAAAGAGGACCGAAGCCGGTCCGAAAAGACGTACCCGCGAAAAGCTCTGGGTACCGCTCCCGCATTGCCGCCTCAGGCTCCCAGGTAGCCTCCTCGTACCGCTGGCTCCTCCACAAAACCTTTACCAGGGGTACTTGCTTTCGTCTCAACCTGCGGACGGCTCGGTCTAGGATCTGCACTGGCCGCTCGGGGTAGGTCAGGTCGTCGCTCACCTCGACGCTCTCGTGACTCAGTACGTGGCTGGGATCGGCTACGTACTTCCTGAGGTTGGACACGTGGAACACGTCGTGTACACCAGAAAGCTGCGGGGGAAGGGCAAGTCTGTAAGCAACGGGTCCAACCCGCTCCAGGACCTCGAAGGGCCCCACGAACCTCGGCGCGAGCTTCCCTCTCACCCCAAACCGCTGTAAGCCCTTCATGGGCGAAACACGAAGAAAGACGTGGTCCCCGACCTCGAACTGCACCTCCCTGCATCTGCGATCTGCATAGCTCTTCTGTCTGCTCCTGACAGTGCGGAGTCGTCTGTGGATCTGCTCAACTACCTCCTGACTCTGCCGGATCAACCTGGGGCCAACCTCCCACTTGGTCCCCACCTCAACCCAACTCAAGGGTGCCGTGCATTTCCGTCCGTACAGAGCCTCGTAGGGAGCCATGCCGATGCTCGAGTGATAACTGTTGTTGTATGCAAACTCTGCCAGGGGCAGGTGCTCCTCCCAAGAGCCCCTCCAGTCTAGTACACAGGCACGCAAAAGATCCTCAAGTGTCTGTATCGTGCGTTCCGACTGTCCGTCCGTCTGGGGGTGGTAAGCCGTGCTAAACCTCAACCTCGTCCCCAAAGCCTGCTGAAACTCAGCCCAAAACTGGGACGTAAAGCGGGTATCCCGGTCAGATACGATCTCCCACGGAACTCCGTGTAGTCGCACCACATCACGGATATACCTCTCTGCCAACTGTGCTGGTCCCAAAGTGACTCGGATCGGCAAGAATTGTGCCGTCTTCGTCAACCTATCCACTATTACCCAGACCGCGTCGTGTCCTCGCTGGGTAACAGGTAAACCCACCACCAAGTCCATAGTGATGCTCTCCCACTTCCACTCTGGCACTGGAAGCGGCTGAAGCGGCCCTGCAGGCCTCTGATGCTCGGCTTTCACCTGCTGGCACACTAAGCACTGCTGCACGAACTCACCCACATCCCGCTTCATCCCTCTCCACCAGAACTCGCGTCTCAAGTCATGGTACATTTTCGTGTTTCCGGGATGTATGGTGAATCTGGAACCGTGTGCCTCCGTCAGGAGCTCTCTCAACAGCTCCTCGTCTCTGGGGACGCACAGCCGTCCCCTCAAGCGTAACACCTGGTCTGTGAAAGAGAAGTCCCCTGGGTCCCCTGACAGTACTCTGTCGCGCAAAGACTGCAAGTACGGATCGGCCATCTGTCCCGTGAGGATGCGGTCTATCAACTCTGGTCTGGTCTGCCGTGTCACCGTCACTGCCCCACAGTATCCTCGTAACTCTAGAGGTCGCCAACTGCCCACCTCCTCCAAAAGGCTCCAACTCTGTAACTGTAGACTGGCCAAGCGTGCGGGCGCCTTACGGCTCAAGGCGTCAGCCACCACATTGGCCTTTCCCGGGTGGTAGGAGATGCTGCAGTCGTAGTCCTTCAGGAGCTCCAACCAACGTCTCTGTCTCATGTTGAGCTCCTTCTGGTCAAAAAGATATCTGAGGCTCTTGTGATCTGTAAAAATCTCGAAGGTCTCACCGTACAAGTAGTGCCTCCATGTCTTCAGCGCGAAGACAACAGCTGCCAACTCTAGGTCGTGGGTAGGGTAGGTATGCTCATGGGGCTTCAGTTGCCGCGAAGCGTAAGCGACCACGTGACCCCTCTGCATGAGCACACCTCCTAACCCCTGCAAGGAAGCGTCCGTGTACACAACGAACCCGCCACTACTGTCAGGAATGGTGAGCACGGGAGCCGAGGTTAACCTCTCCTTCAGCTCCAGAAAACACGCCTCACAGGCGTCTGTCCAAGTGAAAAGCACATCCTTCCGAGTCAACTGTGTCATAGGACGTGCAATCTGCGAAAACCCTCTGATGAACCGTCTGTAGTAACCTGCCAGTCCCAGGAAACTGCGAATCTCAGTGACTGAACGCGGTCTCTCCCACCTGAGCACTGCCTCGACCTTGGCGGGATCCACCGCCAGGCCGTCTCCAGAGATCACATGACCCAAAAAGGTCACCTCCCTCAACCAGAACTCGCACTTGCTGTATTTGGCATACAGCCTGCGTCGTCTCAGAGTGTCCAGAACCATCCGCAAGTGCTGTCCGTGCTGCGTCCGATCTCTAGAATAGATGAGTACATCATCTATGAAAACCACCACAAACTGGTCCAAGTACGGTCTGAACACCCGGTTCATCAGGTCCATGAAAGCAGCGGGGGCATTGGTCAGCCCAAACGGCATGACCAAAAACTCGTAGTGTCCGTACCGGGTGCGGAAAGCTGTCTTGGAGACGTCGGTCTCCCTGATCCTCAACTGGTGGTATCCAGACCTCAAGTCGATCTTGGAAAACACCGTGGCACCCCGCAACTGGTCAAACAAATCGTCAATCCTCGGCAGCGGATATCTGTTCTTGATGGTGACCCTATTCAGCTGTCTGTAGTCCACACAAAGGCGTAGGGTCCCATCCTTCTTCTTCACAAACAGTACCGGGGCTCCCCAGGGAGACGCACTGGGCCTCACGAAACCCTTCTCCAAAAGGTCCTGCAACTGAGACTTGAGCTCTCGCAGCTCAAGCGGTGCCATCCTGTATGGCGCGGTGGAGATGGGGTTGGTCCCTGGTACTAGTGAGATCTCAAACTCGATCTCACGCTCGGGCGGTAGTCCTGGTAACTCGTCTGGAAACACGTCGGGGTACTCTCTGACCACCGGGATGCTCTGGAAGTCTGCCACGGGGCTGTGCTCTGCCACCACACAAGCTAAGAAGCCCTCACACCCCTGGCTCAAAAGTCTCGCCGCCCGAAGTGCCGAAATGCACCTGAAACCTCCGTCCACTGGATGCCCGTGAAACTCGAAGGAAGGCAACTCCGGAATGGAGAAGACAATCTTCCTCTCAAAGCAGTCTACCAATGCGTGGTAAGCGGACAGCCAATCCATCCCCAGGATCACCCCAAAGTCCTCCATCTGTATCATAATCAGGTCAGCTGGCAGGCTGTGTCCCCCGATGCTGACCCCGCAACCCGTGTACACCTCCTCAGCTACAAACAGCTGACCACTCAGACCTCTGATTACGAACGGGTTCTCTAACAATGTATAATCCTGGTCCAAACTAACTGCGAAACTGTCTGCGACAAACGAGTGCGTAGCGCCGGAATCGAAAAGCGTGTAAACGAGTCTGCCAGAAACTGAAACCATACCTGCTACCACGGATCCCGAAGCTCTGGCGTCCCTGTGTGTTAGGGCGTTGATACGCCCCTCAGTTCTAGGTGCGGACGAAGCAGCCACACGCTGCGTCGGACGGGTAGGTGCTGGCCGGTACCCTCCTCGCGACTGCGGTCCTCCTCCTCGCGCCTGGAAACCGCGGCCTCCTGCGCGCCCTCCAGTGCTCTGCGCGGGAAGTATCTGCTGACCCCCTGCCCTAGATGGGCAGTCCCTCCTGACGTGGCCCGGCTGGCCACACTGGTAGCAGAGGGGAACCCGACTCCCACCCTCAGTGAGTCCCTGCTGTCGGCTAGGCGGGGGTCCGGTGCTGGCGACTGGCCCCTGTCGAGGGCCCCCAAAGGCCACTGATGGCCCTGCACAACGTGACGGCTCTCCTGCGGACGCCACGTGTCTCCGTTCTCGCCGGCCCTGTGAGAAGTCTGGCTGAAAGGGCCTCTTCCGCCCGCCGTCGGTCTCTCGCGCGGACGGGTTGGTCTCCTCGTAAGTCATGGCTGCCTCTACCACCCTCGAAAACGTCGGCAGCTTCAGGGGTTTGACATACCCCCGGATCGCAGGCCGGAGCCCCTCGGTGAACCTCCAAAGGCGCTCCTCCTCAGTGGCTACCGCTGTCGCTGCAAAGCGGGACAGCTCCAAGAAACGCGTGCGGTACGCGCTCACGGTCATCGTCCCTTGGCGGAGAGTGTGGAACTCCCGCCTCCTCTGGTCCTGCCACGTCTGGGGAAAGTACTGCTCGCAGAAGAGGGTGACGAACTGGTCCCACGTCGGCTCGTCCCTCTCCTGTCCCCGGACCGCCCTCCACCACCGGTGTGCCGCACTCTCCAGCTGGTACGTGGCAAAGGCCACGCGGCACTCCACCGGGGGGCGAAGGGTGTCGAAGATCTTCTCCAGCTGCTCAAGCCAGTCCTCTGCCTCGGTCGGGTCCTCATCCCCCTTGAAGGAGGGGGGCTTCAGCTTCCGGAACTGTCCGAAAAGCTCGAAGTGGTGCTGTAGGGGAGGTGCTGGTGCACCTCCAGGCGAAGGTGCCTCGTGTACAGAAGTGTCGGAGGAAGGTGGGGGCGGCAGGGGCCCATCCCCTCCCTCGTGTCCGGCGCCGCGTCCGTCGCGTGGTCCCACAGAGGACTCCCCCTCTGCAACCCCAGGAGGAGGTGCTCGGGGCGGTGGGTGGAGCTCCTCTCGTACAATATCCCGTATCAGTCTGGCGAGGTTCTGGGCCTGGATGCCAGGGAGTGGTGGCTGGTCCACCGAGACGTCAACGACAGCACGTCCACCTCGCCGTCCTCGCCCACGGCCGCGCCCGCGGCCAGTCTCGCCAGTCCCACGACGAGGCATCTCCTGCAAGGAGACGCGAAACAAAACGGAAACGTCAAAACAGACGAGTACCTAACAACACTTCTAAGAGCTCAAGTCAAGAGATATGTTGTGGTGGCTACTCTAGCTATAAACATGTGAATTGGTTATTTTCCAGTCAGTTGATTCACTTCTCGGGACGACCTTGCTCTGATACCATCTTGTAACGACCCGGTTCCCGAGTCCCTACGAGACACGAGAACCGGACCGACTCGACTAATCCCAAGACCCAGTCGTCCAACGAGGAAGTAACCAAAAGACAGTAAAATAAACCACATTCAGCATGAATATAACTAACAGTAAGAAAGTACAGCAGTAAGGAAAGAAACTACTACAGTAGGTACCACCACAACAGTAAAGCAACATTTATCATATAACAAAAACTGCAGGTAAAGAAGGTACAGCGGAAACAAAACTACTCACTAGAACAGAAACAAAAGAAGGTACAAAGCTGTGGCAACTCTACTGGACCCTACTCGGCCCAGCGTCCTCTGCAGCCGCCGACCCTGGCTGCGCAACACCTGGTCCTGAAAAAGGTAACGAGTGTAACACGTCAGCAAAACGCTGAGTAGAGTGGCAAACTAACTAAAGGCAACAGTAGAGTGTACAGTAGCTGTTATGTTCTATTACTTCCTTTATTTACATCTTTCAATTTTTCTCACTATTTCATTTACTTCTCAGATCCTTTACTTGATCTCGAATGTCCTCGTGGGACGATCTTGATTGCAGTCTTTTCCAACAGTAGAAGTAGCACGTGGTGCTCTCCTGGCCGGGAGAGTCCCCCGTGGTGATCCTACCCTCAGTCAACCACCCCAAGGTCACTGACAGACGTAACGGTGACTACGGCACGCGCGATAAACGCACAGGTAGCTAGCCCGTACTGGCACGCGGTCAGTCGTTTCCGTTAACGGGTGCGCCCAAAGCACAGCACGGAACCAGGGCAGAGCCCTCTCAGTAACAGGGGTCCAACCCCTCCACAGTAACCAAACCGGGGCCTTGCCCCTCCACAGTCCGCGCACCCTCGCCTGACTACCCTGGTTTGCCCTAGTGGGCCTAACGAGTCGGTGAAGGAGGCTAGCAGAACCCCGGGGCCCGTGGGGTAGCTAGTACTCTCCTAACACTACTAGCTCTCCTCGGTACTACGTACACGAGGGCCAACAAGTCGGTACAGAGCGGCCAAGCCTAACCCCGGGTCCCTGGGGCGGCTGGCCCCACTCTGCACTAAAACAGGTACAGGTACTTCCCTTGGTACTACGTACCCAAGAGACAGTACAAACTACATCTCAGTTCCATTCCTTTTCTTTCCAGGAGTTCCACTCCTAATTCCCCGTAGGGTTCCAGCTCTTTATCTCAGAACATCATATGTTTCACTTTCCAGATTCACGTTCTCACATTCCATGATCTCAACATGATTCTTTATGCATAACAGGCAGCTGTTAATTAAATTTACAGGCAGCTTTATATGTTCCTTTCCATTTTTCCAAGACTGCAGTAATGTACATTCCACTAGTTTTTCCATCCTAGGATTCATGCCATATCCTAGGATCTATCATACAATCTAGTTTTCCGGCCCTAGGATTCATGCAACACCTAGGAGCTATCATTCCATATATTTCTCATTCCTAGGATTCATGCAATGCCCTAGGTTCTACTTATGGTTCCATACTTTAACAGATTTTATTAATACTTAAAACCACTCTACTAGGTACAACGGAAGTAATGGGGGCGTGGTCGGGAATCCCGTGCGCCTCCGCGACTCTCAAGACTGCAACCGAACAAGGTCCTATCACAAGGATCAAACACAAGGAGTGTCTCAAAACAGTGTATAGCTACTGTAGGCGGGTAGAGGAATAAATTCTGAAACGAACGCAACTCGAAACGCGGAAAACGGAGCCCAAACGGGCCCTAACGGGTCGAGAAAGACAATACTGTGCAAAATCAGACGTCTGGAACTCCTTCCAGACGTCTTAAACGGTGGATCAGAGAATTACCTGTTCGGCTTGGTTCCCCGGACGTCCAGAAGTCTGTGGCGACGTCTCTCCTAGATCCCAGACGTCCGGTGGTCTCTCCGGACGTCTGGAGGTCACTCCCGCTGTCTGGTACAACTTCCAGACGTCGGATTCGCAAAGGATGACGAATCCGAACACCTGCGCACAGCCAACCCTCCTCCCTCAGTACGGTCAGTCGACAAAAAAAGAAGGAGAAAGCGGAACTCACCTTTCAGACGTCTGTATGATCACACAGACGTCGACCTTGCCGTCTGGATATCAGTCCAGACGTCTGATTCTGGAGATTTTTCCAGAATCAGAACCTCGCTCGGCCTCCGCTCGTGACGCCGCCCGCGTCGCACCTCGCGCGTCCGCTGCTCCGCCCGCAGCAGGTCCCTCTTCGCGACGCTCTGCGCCCCCTGCGCCCTCCGCCGGCCGGCCAAGCCGCTCCCGGCGAGCTCGCCCTCACGGCAGAGCCCCGCCCTCGCACGCCGCAGCTCCTCCGCGCCTACTGCGGCCGCCGCTGCCGCTGTGCCCTCGCGTCCGCTCGCTCTCGCGCACAGGCAGGAGAGAAGGAGGAAGATGGTGGAGACGGGAGGGGAGGCGCGCCCCCTCCCCCTTTTAACGCCGCGCGGAGAGGAGGGAGAGACGGTCGCAGTCGCCTGCAGCCGCAGAGAAGATGCGGATCGCAGGTCTGCGCGCACAGGCGCGCAGACGAATATCCCGTGCGAGCATAACTGTTCGTCAGACGTCTGTAAACTATCCCGGACGTCTGGTCAGACGTCTGGATGTGATCCCAGACGTCTTGACAGACGTCTGGGCCACCTCCCAGACGTCTTAAAAGATGTCTGGGGTACGCGCTCGTTACAAGCACTATGTCGAGTCAGTCGACGTCTAGAGAGACGCAACCAATACGACTAGGTGCCGCGTGGAGTGCGGATGGAGGATGGATGATGTATGGGACCACGCTTTTTTTTTTTTTTGCACGCGTGTATCAGGAAATATCAGCAACTGGTGCAGATATTCCCGCGATACAGCGTATAGTAAATATATCTATATATATATATATATAAATGTATAGTTATATATGCATAGATATATATATAGATATATATGTGTTTATATATATAGGTGTATAGATATATATATATGTATATATATATGTATATAGATATTTATATATATATATGTATATAAGTATATATGTCTATATATATGTAAGTATATGTATAAGTATATAGATGTATATGTAAGTAGATATATATATATATATATTATATATATGTATGTATATTATATATATATGTATGTATACAAAACTATATAGATATACTATGTATATAAGTATATATATATATATAGATATATGTATGTATATATATATATATATGTATATATGTTACTATAAGTGTGTGTGTGTGTGTGTCGGTGAATTTGTGTGTGCGTCGGTGAATGTGTGTGTGTGTGTTGCTGTGAGTTAAATAAAAGAGAGAGAGAGCACCAGACAGAGTGAGAGCGGGCGGGAGAGATCGAGCGGACGCGCGTGGGAGAGATCGGCGGAGAGAGAGGGAGATCGCAGACGCGCGAGTTAAGACGTCTGCAAGAGGTGGCGGACGTCTGACACCGCGTCGTCTGAAGGCGAAGGCGGACGTCTGACCGTCGCGGTGCACCGCGCCTTCGCGCAGAGGACGTGAGGCGTCTCCTGCAGACCGGGTGCGAGGACAGAGAGCGGGCGATGGCGCGCTCGGAGAAGGCGGCGGGGAGTCTGCAGTCGGTCGCGGAGGGTTGCGGAGGAGGGTAGGGGTCGGTGTGAGGCCGTAACCGGCCGCTACAGTGCGCGCGGCGGCCGGCTGCGGGTGCAATGCGGGGTGGACAGAACGGAGACGGAGGCGGGGAACGGGCCTGCAGGCGCGCGCGGAGGGTTGCGCGCCTGCGGGGAAGGTCGCGGAGGAGGCGGGGGGTGCTGCTGCTGCTGCTGTCGCCGCGGTTTAGCTGCTGCTGCTGCTGCTTCAAGCTTCGGAGCTTGAAGCGGCAGCAATGGCGTGGAGACGAAAACGAAGAGAAAAGAAAACACCACGCCCACCGGCTCGTTGAAAAGCTGGGCGGTGGTGCTCCCACTGTGGTTGTGTGCACCACAGTGGGTTCTCCTGCTCGCCGGGTGCCTCCTCGACGGAGGGCCGACGTATGGGAGGGGAGAACGGTGGAGAGGAAGGTGGTGGCTGTGGGGTCTTTGCAGCAGCTCCCGTTGCGAGGATGAAGCTGCAGCTACTTATAGAGGAGGAGAGAGTGGCGTGTCGGCTGCAGCAGGGAGAGGGTGTGCGAGTTGTAGCTATAGGGAGTGGCGTTGGCAGGGAGAAGTGATGGGAAGAAGTGCTGCGTGGCTGCTGCATGCAGCTACGGGAAGAGTGCAGCCGCGGGAAGGAGAGAAAAGAAGAAATCAAGAGGAAAAATAAAAAGAGGGTGATTTTGCAAGGAGGCACTTGAAGAAAAATGTAACTATGCAGGCGATTGTTTCACTCCTCTTCCTCTCTTGATTAAATGCATGCATGCAAGTGTTTTTACAAATGCGATTACAGGATCCTATTATGCAATGTTAATGCTAGAAAATAGCACAAGAAGGCGTTATTACAGGCGTGTTTTGAGGTGCAAATACTTAGCAAGATCTAAACCCTAAAACTCGCTTCATCCTCAATAATCTTGCTTGAAAACTTTTTGGTTATGCACATACACACCTTCTTAAATGAATCATTAAGGGCACAACCCATTAAGGGCCCATCAAATTCCAGAAGCACTAATATCCCAAGCCTAACTAAAATTGATTAGACATTGGCCTTAAGGATTGATTCACTCCTTGGGGCCTAGACTGCGATTGTTCTCGATTAACCTACCTATACTGGTCAATCTGATGTCTAGCTAGGAGAGTAGCATCAAACGACCGTGATTGGGGGATGTATAAAGAACCGAAGGTGCAAGCCAAAGGAAGAACCTTCTCCCCAAGCCCTCCTAACTGGTTGGATTGACTGGATAGAAATAGAGTAAATTGTTTATAATCTTAAGATTGATTTTGAGAGTCTATAGATCTTTTGGCGACCCAACCTAACGACAGGCTTGCATTTTTGTGCTACAGGGTTCCTTCTTTTCCCCACCCTTCTGACTTCCTTCTAGTGTATGCTTGGAAGGATGTTATCAAACCCTCATTTAGAAGGACCTCAGACCATTCCAGGAGGCAGAGGTTGATTTATAGCCAAGCAAATCCCATGGCTGTTCAACAACCACCTCCCTCGCCCTCGAAATAGCAGGAGCTAATTCAAAGGCAGTTGGAAGAATTGCAGCAGATGAAGTAATGGTTCCAACGAATGAATGGTCAGAGCATTCGACCCTTGTAGGATTTTTATGATCCTTCAAATTACAAGAATCATCCTGGCGTTGTGATCCCCGCTAGTGATGTTGAGATCAAGCCCCAGTTTTTTAGTTTAATTAAATACTTTCACGGGCTTGGCTCAGAGGACCCATTCGAACATTTGGAGGACCTGATCACTCTGGTTCAGACCACCAAATCGCGGAATGTGGATGAAGAACTGATGCTCATGAGGCTTTTCCCCCATTCACTCAGGGATGAGGCCATGCATTGGTATCGTACCATTGGAAGATCGATTTCTACCTGGATAGCTTTAAAATCAGCCTTCCTGAAGACATTCTTCATAATTAGGAGAACCAATGCATTACGACGGGCAAATACCACTTTTGCCCAATAGCCGGGCGAACCATTTCATGGGGCCTGGGACCGATTCCAGGATCTATTGCGGAAGTGTCCACACCATGAGGTGCCTAAATGGCAACTTGTGCAGATTTTTCATCACGGTTGAATGATCAACTCCATAATCGTGTGGATGCTTCTTGTAGAGGTGATTCCCTCAACAAAGATGCAGATAGCTGACAAGCGTAGAGATCGTGAGTATTCAGAAAACAACGTCATAGTATAGTCACGAAATCCCCTTGACAAAAAAATTTATAATATCGAAACTCAATGGATTTTATTCCTTTGAAAACTTGAGTCCTGGTCATTCGTCTCTGGAAGGCATGAAAATAAGTCGAGATTTGGATTGGCTTAATCTAACCTAAATCTAATCTAACATAATATTTTTTTTTGTCTTTTTGTGTTTTCGACTTTTATTTTGAAAAGCAATAGGCAAACAGACTTGAAGACAATCATAGAAGCGATGATCACACAATATTATTCATGCATAGAATACACAAAATAATGTCACACAATATCTATACTAGAAAGCATTTAAATGGAAGAAATCCTTCATGCCGGGAAGGTGCCACTAGGGTGATCGGCCTTGTGTTAGGGTGTAGGGTAGACCTTGGGTATACAAACACATCTACATGCCTACAAACAAGAGATGGCCAGCCACAAGAGGCTATGGGTGAGCCTTCATGGCCATCCAAAAAGAAGAAGAAAAAGAGGGTGCATCCTCTCTATGGAGAAGAAAGGACATGACCAAGTAAAGAGAGGAGAAGAGGGTGTTGCATCCAAGTGCTCTCCTTCTTCTTGCCACCCACATGAAGATGCCTTGGAGGAGCTTCTTCTTTAGCCGTCAATGGAGAGGTCCTTGGAGGAGGAGGGTGAGGATGACAGCCCTAGGGTTTTGGAGGGTGGAAGGGTGTCTCAAGTGGGAGGAGAATGGATGGGAGAGTGAATGAATTTTGTGGCTCTCTTCTCTCCTTGGCTTTTATGGGAAGGCCTCTCCATTTCAAATGGGTCACCACTTTTGGTGGCTTCGAAAATAGCAAGTGCCACGAACGTAGGATCTAGGTTGGTGACCAACTAATGTGGGCTAGAATGGGCAAGTGGGATTTAGGAAAGTGTATGTTTGTGTAGGTGTAGTTTTCGTGGAGTAGGGTAGTGGGTTTGGTGAATCTAGGTTGGGTTAACCTAAATTAGGTGGGTGTGGACCTAATTAAGCCTAAGAAAGTTTAATCGGATATGAGTGAATCTAATTTGGCCTAGGTCATGTCTAATTGGATGTGTGCATGTGATTAGGCTAGGGTTACCCCAATAGGTATGAGTCAATTAGATCCTGGGTGGATCTAATTGGGCTTAGGTGCACCCAATCAACTGTAGATGCACCCAATTATGTATGGGATGGTTCAGTTGGGTCAAAGATAGGATAAGTAGGGCTATGGATAGTGGTCAGACATCTTATACTACAAAATTGGATGCCTGGACAATAAATTGGATGTCCAATTCTGTGTCGGTATGATTTTTGGCTTCCTGGATTCTTATTCAGCAGAAATTAGATGTCCAGCGAAATGTCTGGATGTCCTAAAAGGTGTTGGAGAGTGGGTTTTAGGTTTTCTAATTAGGGTTTTGGTTCCTAAGTGTTTGGGAGAGGGATAGGGTGGATATGAACATGAATAGTGCTATCCATGTTTGGGTTTTGAGGCTAAGGTGTCCTAATGGAGGTTGTTTTGGGTTTGGGAAGGTAGTCCTAGGGTTTCTAAGGGTAGGGATAAGGCTATCCTCCTCACTCCTCTTATCTAGATCAGTCTTCTTCTTCCTTTATTGCTTTATTCCACTATCTCCTTCATCCTTGATCACTTTATTACCTGCAAATAGTAATAAAAACCATTAAATGAGTAAAAATTGTACTAGATTCTAGATTACACGAATCAAATAGAGGATGAAATCCTTAATACATTCTCTTGATAAAAATCTTATTCATGAATGTAATATATATATAAATGCTATTTGTAACATTTCAAAGTTGCACTTCAAAAATTTTCCTAATTCAGGTTATATTCAACTTTACCCTAAATTTAGAACAAAAAGGTGAATGGATGAGTCGAAAGTGCCTTTTGCAAATGATTTTTAGCTCCAACGCTAACATTGGAGGTGAGTCGGTTGTTGTTAATTTAAGGATCCTAAAGTGCAATTAGCTCGACGTACGAAAGGTTTTTCCTAGGTGTTGGCAGAAAAATTTTCAGTTTACAATTACTATCCCCCATGCCTACTTTCTTGCATGTCCTCATGCATGAATATAATGAAAAATTACTTAAGATAGGGGTAAATGGGTAGAAATCACCTGGAATAACTCCTAAATTTTGATGCTCCGCTTATTCAACACCTAAAATTGAATATGTAAGAAAATATGCTAAATAAAATATGCTATATATAAGTGCAGTGATTAACGCCTCCAGCTAGGCATACACTTAAAAAGGATATGTCAATACAGTATTGAGAATAACGAGTAAAATATTAAGAATTTTAGTCTCATTCACCAACAGCGGACCGCAAATGCGGACTAGTTGTCTATTGACGAGTCGATTGTTCGCTTTAAAAGTCATTTGTAGTTTTATGTTATGGAAAAATTGACTAATCAATAATTAAAATAACCACTCGCAGAAGAGCGGGTCGTGTGTATAGGGAGGCAATGACATATTTAAATTCGCACCGGTTAAAAACATCTGTTCATAGTTAGTTTCGACGAGAATCGAGCCAAATCTACCTTCAGATTAAGATAGTATCAAGAGAACATGCTGAAATGGCAATTTTGAACAACTAATGGATATTTTTTGTAATGCAGATTTAATAAAATATCAATAAAAGTTGGCAATGGTAGAGAATGTAAATATTAATAGGCCTTTTACTGTAGCAAAATAGGGGATTTCTTCCCCTTGTCTGTATGCGAGGAGGAAGGAACGGTCGGAGGCATGAAGCTTGGAGGAAGCTCTCTAGATTGAGGGCTTCGTAGCAGTGGCGGCGGCAAGTTGTGAGGTGGTTGGAGTCGATCGGACGAAGCTCCGGTGAAGGTGGGTTTCGATGGGCTGAAGTGCCGCAGGCCGTATGGCGTAGACGGGCACGCGTGGGCATTGTAGGTGGTGCGTGCGGAGGCTGCTGTTGCAGACAATGCTGCCACACGCACTGCTGGAGGCACATTGACCGCAGGTGCTGGAGCTGCAGTTCTGGCGAAGCGCTGAAGAAGGTCGGCGAGGGCACGAAAGTGGACGCTGGAGGCGCTGCAGGGTGGAAGGGGCTGGCTTGTGCAGGTGATGCATGCGTAGAGAAGAACGTGTGCCTACTGCTGTGTCTGCGGGTGGTGCATTGGAGGCGGTGCGTATGTGCGCGGATGATGCACTGGTGGCCGGTGTTGCACATTGGCAGGCGCACCGGCTGCATTCGTGAAGAGGCGCTGCAGGGTGAGCGCGTGGGTGGTGCGGGCGTGAAGGCGGTTGCTGTTGCAGGCGTGCTGGCGGGCGTGTTGGAATGGGCGCGTTGCAGGTTGGAAATGGCACCGCTGCAGGCTGGAGGAGACGAAGAGGCGTGCGGTGTAGCTATGACCGGTGGCTGGAAATGTGCAGCAGGAGGGGTGCGGGCGTGAAGACGGTGAGGCACAGCAAGGGCTTACGCTGTGGATGCTGCAGGAGGTGCGGCGCAAGTGTGCAACCGGAGGGGCGCGTGCGTGAAGTGAGCGGCCGGTTGCTATTGGAGTGTGGGGTCGAAGCTTCAGATGTCCGAGAAATTTCCCAGACGTCTTAACTGACTGAGGAGATGAAAATGTAGTGGCTGCAGCAGTGGTTGTTGGTGATGACGGCGAGGGTGGTGCAAGCTAAGGTGCTCACGGTAATGCGGACGAGCTCCAGATGGTGGTGTGGCCTGTCACACCACACGCCCACGGTGGTGGAGGCTCGTCGCCACGGTTGAGGTCGATGGTGTGGAATGGATGAGAGATGAACTCTCTGCACAGTGGTCGGTCAGGGGTGGAGGCCTCCAGAGCTTGGCTGCCTCTTCCTCTTTTTGTAGCTACCTTCATGAATTTGAATGGAGAGGTGGGAGTAGATCCACCTTCTCCGCTAGTCCATGAATGTAGGCTTTAGTGCGGCAGCTGGTGGCATTGCAGCGGCAGTAGAAGGAAATGCAGCCGTTGCTGCAAGAAGAAGAATAAAAAATAATGTTAAAATATTATGGTTATTTATATACAAACCCTCAACTTTTATGTTAACTTAAATTAATGTATGCAATGCACCTAATTGGTTAACTAATTAAATGAATGCAATTCTATGTTAATTCTAAATGCATTTAAATATGAATGCAATGCATGAATTATGTAATTAAATTAGAAATATGAATTAACCTATTTACATCCTAATTTATGCTAAATAAATGTTAGAATTAACTTAATGTCATGGCACTTAAATACTTAAATAGCCCACAAATATGGGCTAATCAAATGCCCCCATGACTAGCTTTTGCTAGTCCCTAGCAAATCCAAGCAAAACCTATCACTCCAACTAGACTAGTCAACCCAATCGATCTTCCTTTAGAAACATATTAAGTTCAGACCCGAGACCTAAGGTCCCCAAGTAGTTGCTAAGTTACAGACTAGGTCGGCTAAAGACGAGTTGTAGGCACAAGTTTCCCTGATTTCTGACTCTACCCTAAGGTTTATTGATCCCTGAGATTAAAAGCATCTGTGCATGTGCATTAGTCTGAGTTATTTGAGTTAAAGGAAAAAGGATATTTATTTATTTACTTTTATTCCTCTAAGTCTAACCTCAAATCATCTATCAACACGGTCTGTGTTGGATTCATTGTCCCCATTACCATACCTCGAAGCGTGCTTGGCTTTCGATGCTTTGAGATAGCACCGCCCATAATGACCCCAAGAACTCCTGGCAATCGACACTTCGAGATAGTATCGCCCATGGATTTCTTAAGCGAATTCAGGCCTATGGCAATCAGCACTTCGAGATAGGGCCGCCCATGGTAATTGAACTGTGCAATGTGCTTACATGCCACCAGTAGGATGGATATCCTAAGAGACAAGTGCCGAGGAGGTAATATGTTATCATCGCATCCTCAAGTTGAGTATATACTCCACCTCTCCTCTGGCGGGAACTCTTCCAATCAAGTTGTGTTTTCAAGCCTCTCCTAAGTCAAAACTAAGAGAACCAAACCTCTTTTAAGAAAGAAAGAAATTAAGTTGATTACTTATTTACACCAGACCAAGTGTGTGAAATTTGGATGCTTGGGTTACAAGGACCCATAAACCAGAAGGTTGAACAAGACTCTAGGTACTACCCCACCTTTTAACTCAAACCTTAGCTTTCCTTCCTCAACCTCTTGAGGAATGGTCTGTAACTTAACTCCTACTTAAGTTTTTAAGTCCACAAAGGACCCTAAAGGTCTAAAGCTAGTAGCTCTCTTGGCTTCTAAAGTTTGACCCTAGAATTAACTTAGTCCAACCTAGAGTTCTGATTTGCTTAAGAATGTAGGACCTAGCCAGTTAAGCTCAAAACTTTTCTTTTTTATTTTTTTTATTATTTTTTATTTATTTAATGCAAATGTATGCAATGAATGCACTATGCTATGTATATCCCCAAGTACATCCCCCCTTGCCTAAAATCTGCAATGTCTTCATTGCATAGAAGGATATTACCTGGGTTAGAGCTGGGCTGCTGTTCTTTTGTTAGCAGCCGAATAGCCAAAGAACCTGCAAATCAGGTTCAAGGATTGCAGAAATAGGCTCTAAAAATGAGCAAAGCAATGTTGGCCTAGAAAATAGGTAACCTAGGATGTTGGCGAGCTGATGATGGATCCCGATAGCAAATGCTCGCCCAACTAAGATGGGAATGAAATCTTCCCAGGTCACCAGAGGAGGTTTTAAAGGATAAACAGGTATAACAACCTCCAAAGGGGTAGGGGGAGGATGACAAGGATCCTCCAAAAGGAATGGGGAAGGAATGGTGCAGAGATAAACCCCCAGGGCAATGGACTGACTAAAGAAATCATCAATCCATACCCGATACTCCATTATGGGAAATATTGGTTTGTTAAGCCCCTCGGTCAGAACAAAAGTGAGTAATTCTCTAAGGCAAGGATCGTCTAGGGTGTCCAAGTTTGACGAGCCCAATTAATTTGAAAAATATGTAGATGGGGCTTGGGATTATCTGTAGCCAGATGCTAAAGAACAAAGAGGAATAATTACGGGTGCATGGAAGAAATGAAGGTGAAGGCACCTTGAAGAGGTGATGGAGAATGTAGGTGGTAGGGGTATGGGTAGAGTCATGTGGGGTAAAGTCATATGGATCTTGATAATGGTGATGAATGGAAGGCATGACCCAAGTAGTGTAGTCAGATATAGAAATCAAGGTCCAGTGATCAGTCTCTATCTCTACCAAAGATGTTTGGGTATCATCTACTTTTATCTCTTCAAAAATTTTCAATTCTCATTCCCAATTATCACATGATTCCCCAAAATTTTTAGCTTCCTCTGATAACTCATCATATGAAATCCCCAATAGTATTTCAATCTCTTGAATATCCTTTTCATAAGGGGATATTTGCTTCTTCTCACATAGATGAAATTGGTCATTAGATTCAGTAGTGAGTCCCTCCGTGAAAGTGGAATAGGTTGAATCATTGATTGAGGAGTTGTTACAGTCTTTTTGATTTTGTTGCTCCGTGTATGAGATCATTTGAATTAATTCATTAATGTCTCCATGGGTATTCTCAAATACAACAAAGTCATATTCAGGTCCCTTAATACTTGGTTCCTCAAAATGAAATGATTGGTACTTAGGCCCTAAATCAAGATCAAGATTCTCGAATAAATCTCCATTCTTGACTTCAATAAGATTATCAATATCATCGACCTTGGGTGTTTGATCAACAGAATCCTGCATGACCACCATCGAATCACAAATCAGTTGTGACACACCTGACCCAAATTCAAGCATTTCAGACTTCTGTTGCTCGTCCAAGATTCTATGAAGCTCTTTTCTTATATCATCATATTCTCTTGCACTAGCTTCTTTTATTTCATGAATCATTTTGATCAATTGAGTAATCTAGGATCATTGCAAGGGGTAGGGGTTTCGATTGGGCTAGGTTGATCAAGATAGTCAACCATACTATTAATTATTTGATCTGGTATTGAGGGTGACTTATGTGATCTAGTGGATTGTTGATTCGGGTCATGTGGTTCTTCCTAGGTGTCAATTGCGATATTTTCTTCCGAATTTCCCTCCTCATCACTTTCTGTGTCATCCAGAAAATACCCTGGCTTTGTTTTCTTAGTAGCTGCATAAATATCAAAGTGAATCTTCTCATTGCCGCTACTCATTTCCATACATCTTGAGTAACAGTCAATTTGTCCATTAGCCGTAGCCAAGAAAGGTCGATCTAGAATGATGGGTGAATTACTTAGCTTCTCTGGTATATTCATGTCAAAGACAATAAAATCAACTGGAAAGCTAAGACCTTGCACTTTGATAATCACATCCAGAACTACCCCCGTAGGTGCTTTGATGGAGCCATCTGCCATTCCAATGGTGACAGGTGTGTGGTGCAGATCTCCAAGTCTAGTGCAATCAAAAAGGGCGGTAGGAATCAAGCTAATGGAAGACCCTAGATCGACAAGGGCTTTGTTGAAGGTGAATCCCTTGATGGCACAAGATATGAAGGGTTTTCCAGGGTCAGTCACTTTGGGTGGTAGAGTGCTAGAAGCAAATGCACTTATGTTAGCTGATAAAATCACCTCTTTAGGTGTGCAAGTCTTTTTCTTCTTTTGTGACTCTTTCTTTAAGGCCTCAGAAAAGTGTAAATAGGTTAAATCAACTTCAGAAGCCATTTTCTTCTTTTTGTCCCTAGAGTCTGAGTCAGAGCTAGATGTTGGTTTAGTCTTATGACTTTTAGTTGAGCCCGAATCATATCATTTTGGTGGGATCTTAGCTTTTCTCTTCCTTTTAGAGGTCACAGATTTGGCCCCTGCACAATGCCATGTATGATAGATTGGAGGAGGGGTCGGAAGAATAGGTGGAGAATAGGAGTGAAAAAGCATTTGCATCTGGGGATAAAGTTATTCTTGAAGTCTCTTGATTTGAACCCCTTAAGATTTCACTTGATTTTCCAACTTAGTCAACCTTTCTTCATTTTTCTTGTCAAAGTCCAACAAAATGTTCATGATGTCTTCAAGGGTGGTTGCGGGTTGGCCTGGACTAGATGGTTGCCCTAAAGTGGTTTGAGTGGAATATTGGACTGGCCTAGATTGATGTTCAGTCTGAGTTGGTCTCTGTGGTGGCCATGAAAGATCAGGATGGTTTCTCCACTCAGGGTTATACGAATCTAAATATGAATCAATAAGTGTATCGCCCTAAGTGGGGCCGACTATAGAGGGAGTTGATTGAGAACCTGTTATGTGGTCCTATACTTGTGATCCATTATTCCAATTCTTTAGTGATATGTCATCAGGTACAAGTGTATCAGAAATGGTGCATTCCTTAAATGATCCACCAAAATCATGGATTAGGTCCAAAGCTGCCTTTTGGGTTGGCTGAGTCCAGGATACCTCCCCATGGTAGCAAGAATCAATAGAGTAGCTAGTGGATCCAAAATATAGGTCACTAGACCCACTAGGCTGGTTGTTCCAAGTATCTTGTTCTTGGGAGGAGTGATAAGATTGAGATTGTGCCTGAGATTGTCAAATTTACTCCAGGAGCTTGGCACATTGATCTGTATAGTCCTTGTTATATTCTTGGAATTCAGCAATTATGGCTTTCAATTGGTTCTGATCTAGATAGGGGTCAGATCCAAGAGGTTTAGGCTCTAAATAAGCTGTGGAATATGGATGATCATATCCCAGCTAGTTAGGATGGGTCTCCAAACCAGGAGGAGTCGAAATCGTGGTTGGGTTGGGAGATGGAGGACCCTAAGGGTCAAAATAATGATATGGGTTCATGGATATTTGAGAAAAGATGCAGTTAGAGATAAGAGATAGACTTCCTTAGAAAGGCACAACCAGCTACAAGGGGCTAGTGGAATTAACGCAAAGGCCTAGGAAGAAAGATGAGAGAGCCCCAAATAAAGCAAACAAGCTAGCCTTAAATTGTATACCCTAATTGGATCTAAACCTGGTATTCTTAAATGGAACATGGTTAAACCAATCCTTGAATTATTTGGTTGGCCAGAATGGTGGGACCCCCTAGGACACCCCGCATGGTGGGACACCACTAGAGGTTAACGCAGTTACTGCACTGACCTTTCTTGTCACCAGTTGGTCCAAATAGACAAGGCCATGACTTTTACCCAATTAAATTTTAGTTACCAAGTCATTTAGTCCTGCCTAGGGCATGTCTACTTATTTTTAGGCTTGGACTTAGAGTGCTCTTCGAATGTGAAGTATACTTAAAATTAGATTTGTGAGTGTGAAGTGCACAGACAAAGGATTTTCAATGCAAGCTTTAATTGGTGTAGTGGATTTTATGGTTCAAGTGCTTGTATTAATTTTTTTCATTTAGGATTTCCTTGTTTAAGTCAGTTCAAACAAGGTTGTGGTAGAGTATGCAACAGTTTTTGCAAGTCCCAATTGTTATATGAATTTCCTTTAAGTATGGAATGCAAATGTGCTCTACCTTAATGTGGAAACCCTAATATCAGATAGGTCTATATGATACTTTTAAGTCCAATGGGTAGAAGTGGTGTGACCTAATCAAGGAAAACAATGGTCCTAATGCACCACTACTAAGTGAAATAGACCAAAGTGGATGCCTAAGTTGAAATGTAGATCAAATTCAAATTAAGTGGGCAAGGGGAAGACAACCAATCAAATTAGATCCACTCTCATGCAATCACACACAAATTAGGCTCATACGGGTTTATTTTGGGTCTCTAAATTTAAACCCTAATGTGAAACACCTAGGGTTTATGCTTCTTCTAACAATCTATAGTCAGACCTTAGTCTGACTTGAAATCACTACCCAAATCAGTAAATAAGTCAAAATAAGATGAAATTTAGTAGAGATCTTCCTTTTTTAATACGTATTTCAGGGAATTTTTTTTACGATTTTTACTATTTTATGAAATTTTTCACAAATTTTTATGTTCTAGGGGGTCAAACAGACCAAATGGACCCCCTGTGAGAAATGCAGTTTGAAACAATATCAATGGAAATTAAAAAATTCTTGAAAATTTAAAGAAAAGCATAGGTTTCAGCAGCTTTCCAACCCCACAAATTTCAAATCAATATGATTTATGTAGATGTCAGAATTACTATTTGAAGTTGGATAAAATCAGAGTATAGACTATTCTAACCCCCTTCCACTGTACGAATTTTTAAAATTCACACAAGGTGAATTTTCAAACAAAAGTGGATTTAAAAATCTTGTTTCAAACCCTAAGATCAGACCAAATCCCAAGATTTTTGGATGCCTAATTTGATGGCAATAAATTTTTTAAAATCGTCGATAATTTTTGGCTGGATTTCCAAATCTGACTTTGGTGTGTTTAAATAGTGTCCAAGTTAAAACACACACGAATGAAAGAAATTTTTTTTTTTGTAAATTCAAATACAAAAATTTAAATTTGAATTTTTAAATATATATATTTTTTAATTTTTTATTTGTCACCTAAGAAAGCAACAAATAGAAGATGAAGAAAATACCTGCGGTCTTCACCACGGGTCAATGTGTGCGTGGATCCTTGTCTTGACACCCTACAATCAAAATAATAAAAAGTTAAGCAAATCGAAACCTAAACTTGTGCGTTTCTCCCCCAACAATGGCGCTATTTTACAAGTGTAGAGATCGCGAGTTTTCGGAAAACAACGTCGTTGTATAGTCGCGAAATCCCCTTGACAAAAACATTTATAATATCGAAACTCGATGGATTTTATTCCTTTGAAAACTTGACTCACGGTCGTTCGTCTCTGGGAGGCATGAAAACAACTCGAGATTTGGATCGGCTTAATCTAACCTAAATCTAATCTAACCTAATATTTTTTTGTCTTTTTGGGTTTTTGATTTTTATTTTGAAACGTGATAGACAAACAGACTTGAAGGCAATCACAGAAGTGATGATCACACAATATTGTTCATGCATAGAATACTCAAAATAATGTCACACAATATCTATAATAGAAACCATTTAAATAGAAGAAATCCCTCACGTCGGGAAGGTGCCACTAGGGCCATCGGCCTTGTGTGAGGGTGTAGGGTAGACCTTGGGTATACAAACCCATCTACATGCCTACCAACAAGAGATGGCCAGCCACAAGAGGCTATGGGTGAGCCTTCATGGCCATCCAAAAAGAAGAAGAAAAAGAGGGTGCATCCTCTCTATGGAGAAGAAAGGACATGCCCAAGTGAAGAGAGGAGAAGAGGGTGTTGCATCCAAGTGCTCTCCTTCTTCTTGCCAACCACATGAAGATGCCTTGGAGGAGCTTCTTCTTTAGCCATCAATGGAGGGGTCCTTGGAGGAGGAGGGTGAGGATGACAGCCCTAGGGTTTTGGAGGGTGGAAGGGTGTCGCAAGTGGGAGGAGAATGGATGGGAGAGTGAATGAATTTCGTGGCTCTCTTCTCTCCTTGGCTTTTATGGGAAGGCCTCTCCATTTCAAATGGGTCACCACTTTTGGTGGCTCCCAAAATAGCAAGTGCCACCAATGTAGGATCTAGGTTGGTAACCAACTAATGAGGGCTAGATTGGGTAATTGCGATTTAGGAAGTGTATGTATGTGTAGGTGTAATTTTCTTGGAGTAGGGTAGCGGGTTTGGTGAATCTAGGTTGGGTTAACCTACATTAAGTGGGTGTGGATCTAATTAGGCTTAGGAAAGTTTAATCGGATAGGAGTGAACCTAATTAGGTCTAGGTCAAGTCTAATTGGATGTGTGCATGTGATTAGGCTAGGGTAACCCTAATAGGTATGAGTCAATTAGATCCTGGGTGGATCTAATTGTGCTCAGGTGCACCCAATCTATTGTAGATGAACCCAATTTGGTATGGGATGGTTCAATTGGGTTAAGGATAGGATAAGTAGAGCTAAAGATAGTGGTTAGACATCTTATACTACAAATTGGACGTTTGGACAATAAATTGGATGTCCTATTATGTGTCAGTATGAGTTTTGGCTTCCTGGGTTGTTATTCTGCAGAAGTCAGACGTCTAGCCAGATGTCTAGACATCCTAAAAGGTGTTAGAGAGTAGGTTTTAGGTTTTCTAAGGTGGGTTTTGGTTACTAAGTGTTTAGGAGAGGGATAGGGTGGATATGAACATGGATAGTGCTATCCATGTTTGGGTTTTGAGGCTAAGGTGTCCTAATGGAGGTTGTTTTATGTTTGGGAAGGTTGTCTTAGGGTAGGGATAAGGCTATCCTCCTCACTCCTCTTATCTAGATCAGTCTTCTTCCTTTATTGCTTTATTCCACTATCTCCTTCATCCTGGATCACTTTATTACCTACAAATAGTACTAAAAACCATTAAATAGTAGGATATCTCATCTTATTCTAAATAAACTAATGCAATGCATGATATACAAGATATGAGTGCAATATCCACAAATTAAGCTAGGTTCAGACATTACTTAGGTTGATTTGGACCCATGATTGTTGTGTAATCAATAGCACATATGATTTGTTTGAGGAAATGAGCAAAAACTCTTTAAACGATGCCTCCATGGAAACCTTCAACCGTTCCCAACAAACTAGATCAACTGCGAATGAGGTCCAAGATTCTCATACATTGATATGGAATTAATCTGCAATAAATTAGATAAGGTTGATCTAGTTGCCAAACGAGTGGAAGAGTGGATGTCCGGAAACTCTAATTTTTCTAGATCCACTCAATCCCAGGGCTCGAGATTCCATTCTTTGCAAGCTCCAACGGGACGGGAGTTTGTGAACCAGTAAGAGTCTGCTCAACCTTTGGGCCAACTCTTCTCGAAACCTTATGGGTTCCAAACTAGGCCCTTTGATCCAAGTTTTTCTGATCCTTATTCATCCTCATCTTATGAGGATGTTCATGCTGTACAAGAGAATGTTAGGTCCAACCCTTACTCGAATTCCTACAATCTTGGTTGGAAAAATCACCCTAGCTTCTCTTGGAGACATCAGGGGCAGCATACCCAAGATCAACGCAACAATTATGTACTGCAAGAACCAATGGGTTAGGGTCATGTATATACTCAGTTTCCCTTGAATCAGGTTAATCATTCCATGTGGAATGCTCATCAAATCATCGGGCAGGCTGATTTAAACCTGAAGATGGTAGAAATGCAAGGGTCAATGCTCCAGCTCATGTAACAAAAGAAAACTTCGCTAAACACCTTGCAATATGGACTTAATGCAAACAACCGACAACTCGAATCTCTACCATCACAACCTATACCAAGCCTAAGGAATGTACAGAGCCGAGAAGCTAGGCCTCAATGGTTTGTTAATGGTGGGGAGCCACATGCTCAAACTCATGCTATCTATCAGGTTACCCTAGCCCCTCTCGAAGCAATCCAAGTTTGCTCCATAGTCAACCAGGAGCCTCCTATTCTGCCCAACCCTCCCCAAGGCACTAACCAACAGCATTTTGCCACTGCAAATATCATTACCTTGAGGAGTGGTAGTAGACACAAGGGACCCACCCAACCCCATGTCAACACCATTAGGCCCCATAGTAAGAATTCTAGACTCCCAACTAAGAATGTGATCAACAAAACATCAGAGTCTGATTTGGGAGTATGTTGTTGTATGGGCAGACAAAAAAAGTCGGAGGAGCTATTGAAGGAAAGGATATCGTTACTTCAGGCTTTCAAATTGACAATCATTTACTCCTCGTGGCTATCAGATCAATCCCTACCTACGTCAAAGGTTTATTGAATTAATATAAAGAAAAGCGTAGAGAAAAATTTGAAAACAATAGGAGAGTAGTCTTGTCTGATAACACAAGCACACTAATCTTAAACAAGCTAACCCCTAAGAAGCTGGACCTGGGAGCCCAGCTGATTTCCAGCCCAATAGGAAACATTACTTCTGACCGGGCCCTCCTTCACTTGGGTGCTTCCATTAATGTGATGCCCACCTCACTGCATATGGAACTAGGTCTAGGCTACCTGAAACACACTGACATAACCTTGCAGCTAGCTGATAGATCGATTACAAAACCAAGGGTTCTTTTGGAGGGTGTTTTAGTCAAGGTTATTGATTTGCATTACCATGTTGATTTCATGGTCCTAAACATGTAAGCGCCAAAATAGCTTAACGACACCCTAATTATTTTGGGGAGACCCTTCTTAGCTACCGCCAAGGCAAGGATTGATTGTGAATCGGGAAATATAGAAATGGCCTCTGGGAGTAAAATATATCGATTTAATATTTTCAAGGTCTCAAAGAAGGATAAAATTAAGTGTGGTTTGATGGAGGAGCTTGGCAGAATAGAGGAGGTAATGGCCATACATACCTTAAACAACCTTTTAATGGCTAACTTAGCCCAAACTCAGGAAGAAAATCACATAGTTGCAGGGATAGTTGAGGACAATGAAGGCATACAACCAACTATGGCAACCTGGGATGAGGAAGATATTCATGAAATTGGAAATTTGTTGGATGATTCACATGATCAAATTAAAACCCAACAATGTCATCAACCTAAATTTTTAGAGTTTGAGGTTCAACTTTTAGGTGGGAATCATGAGGATCAGGATGGTTGGATTAAGTGCCCTAATTGTGAGGATGAAATTGAACTTTGGGAAGAATCTCTTGAAACATTAGGTATTCTAGAGTGCCCACAAACCCCTAACACATCATAAAACCCTCATCATCCTTGTTCACCCAACCATTGAACAATTCCAATATCCACCCACTCCTCCGTACTAAATCAGCAAAACCCTTATTGGAGACCATTTGGGCTCTCCCTGCACCTCCAGCTTGCCACTTTCATTGATTGTCTCTTTGGCAAGCCCATTTTCACTCTTCGAGACCCATATCTAGGGGTCCAAAAATAGTATTATTGCAGCCTCAATGTTAGTTATTTTTTATTGAGGACAACACCTAGCTGAAGGCACTAAACTCAGCATGTGTAAAGATCGTTTGAAGTTGACCTAAATCTCACAGAAATCAAGTGCTATTCTTCCAATTCTACCCTCCTGTTTGCTTTTATCTTTACAATGAGGACATTGCATTAGTTAAGCATGAGGGGTGGATATTTTGTGAAATAATCATTTTGTCAGCCCGTAACAGTAATGTCTTATTATTCAAAAAAAAAAAGGAGAAGAGAACTTAGGCATTAGGAGTTGTGAACTTTAGGGATTGATACTTTGGGACCAGAATACTTAGACTCTTCAGGTCTTCGGGCTTATTTAGCCCAGGTGTCCAATTGAATGTGGACTTAGTCTTGAGTCCACTCCAAGTCAATTTTATGTTAATTTGTTAAATAATCTGGGGTGATAAGTACACAACTTTTCAACCCGCCCTCTGATTTGACGAGACTGTAAGTCGAAGCCTCTACATACTATTTGCACTGACTTTTCGACAACTTTTATAGAAATTAGGTAGCTAATGAACCATCTAAGGTGGTATGGCTAGCAAGTGGTCGGTGGTAATAGCTCACCGGCCAGTTGTCCAGAGCCCATCCACACGACCATACTCTTCTCTTATTACCTTTAGGTAAATCTTAGACCAGGGAAGCGACCTACTTAGAAAAAAAGAAAAAAAGAAACACCCAAAAAGAAAAAAATAGAAAGAAGAGGAAAAAAAATAGAAAAGTAAACTACACTTCATCACACGAGTATGGCTAGCAAGTTGCCATGGGTAACAGCCCATTGGCCTGTTGTCCAGAGCCCAGCTCACAAAAATGCACAAAAATTCCCAAAACACTTAGGGAAGAAGCGGGGAAGTAGAATAAACCAGGGAGATATACACTGGGTTTAACCTTTTGTTGACCCCATAAAAAGATAAGAAAAAGTAGGGAGAAAGCTACTGATCGGAAAGATAAACCTTTAGGCAGAAACTCTTTAAGGTCATTAGGGTCATAGAAACCTGAAGTCCATTTTAACAACCACCTAGTAAGTTTTTCACTCTTTTCACAAGATGATTAGCACTTAGAGTCCTTTTCGAGTCTTGAGTGGGTCGGGTAGCCGCAAAAAGTTATCCCGAAACTCTCAAACTCCAAAAGTCCAAAAGGATTAGAAATGAAGAAATAAAAATAAAAAAATTATTTCTTCCCCTTTCGAATAAGGTAAGGGCTTGGGCGGTCTACATTCTAATAGACACTCGGGCACTATCAAGTTTTTGTAACCAGGTCTTGGGTTGAAATTTTCTAAAGCAACCAACAAATCTCACCTAATTAATCAAACCCTGATTCTACTTTTACACATTGCATTTAGGTTAATTTTGCTAGTTACTAGCAAGAAGTTAGCATGGGGGTATGATAAACACGCATGAATTCATGATAAAATACTTATTTATGATAGTTCCTAGGCCAAGCATTGCATTTCATAGAATAAATATTGCATAACATTCACTACATTGCATTTAGGATAGGTTGTGTATTTTGTATATTAATACCAACATTTTATATGCCCAGTGTTGGATCCTAGTTCCAGTTCTCTTTTATGTTTTGGGCTTAACAAAATCGTTTTAAATCTAATGTGTTGTTGGAGTATTATTTTCAGGAAATAACAGGATCAAAGGATGGATGAAAGAAGTTATGATGGAAAGAAGATTGAAGACTTTAGTTTTGTTTAGTTTGTTGTATTTTAGAACTTTTGTATGTCTCCTAATAAGAAAAATATATCTTAGGAGCTAAAATCAAAATAAGGCATCCCGACATCGATTCTGGACGTCTTCTTCCATTTGAATAGATCCTCGGTACCGAGAACAGAGGCACTGAACCATCCAGGATCGTGGTTTGCTGGTCCTTGTTTTAGGGGGATGAGGGCTTTCCTCTGGTCAGGGGTGGCCGGCCCGGTTGTCCCCCGTAATTGGTAATGGCACAATCGAAAGGGATCGAAATCACATTTAATCATTTGTTTTAAAACTAAAGATCGATTCTTTGAAAATATTATCGTATAGCTAAGATAGGATTTCCTTAAAACTTGGTTTAAACTTATGAAACAAGGTACTTGTAGCAAGTACCGGTACTAGAAATAAGTACCGGTACATGCTAGGCACAGGTTTGGGCCTAAGTCCCAAACTATGAACAACTAGTACCGGTACTCATCATGAGTATTAGTACTAGCTGTTCACAGTCTCGTTGCCTATGAGTCACAAGTTCCGGGTCTAGTGGTAAGTACCGGTACCAATTGACTTTGTTGGTACTCAACAGAATGCATTAAGTACCGGTACCAATGATCAATATCGGTACCCCAGGCATTACTGGGCTGACTGTGAGCAGTCAGTACAGGTACCAACTAGCCGTTGTGCCTAATTAGAATGGCTATATTACAATTTATGTTAATTCTAATCTTCCAAAGTTGCCCTTAATGGTTAGTAATCATAGGAGAGGTGTTTAGTGGCCTATATATACACTCCTTGAGTATCATTTGAAGAGAATCAACAAGCTAAAAATACTCTCTTTGCCTGCACCTTCTTTTTCAATTTTCTAGCTGTAAAGAAGCTTGTCTTGTTGCTCTCTTCACAAGGCTATTTTGTAGTTCCCAAGCGATTGTGTTCTTAGTAAATTGTTTAGTTTCACTTTTGCATTCTAGTTAGAATTTATATCTCATCTATTAAGAAATACACTTGTTGGAGACTTAGGAATTAGTTGTAAGCTTTTGTTTATATCTTGCTTACACTTGTAACCTTTATTTCTTTTTGTCAACTTGTAATTGGGTTGAGGTAACCCTTTAATTACCTTATGTTATTAGCAAATTGATTCCCTTCGAGTTGTGGGAATCAGGTTAAAAATCCTAAGTCGGGAGACTTAGGCAGTGGAGTACCCGAGTGAGGGAAACCACTATATATCTTGTGTACTTTTTTCAGTTTGCTTATTCTTACAATTTTTATTTATATACCACTCTATTCGTCCCCCCTTCTAGTGTGCTTGTACCCTACAAATCCTTCACGTGGTATCAGAGCAGGCTGCGATAAGAAGTAATTTTTCTCTCTCACAATGGCATCATCTGCCAAGCACACCGAAGGTTAGTCATCCACACGGCCTCCCTACTTTGATGGGACAGACTAGGGATACTGGAAGAGGAGGATGCAAATCTTCCTCAAGGCCATGTATGAAGACTCATGGACTCTCATTCAAGAGAAGTACATGGATCTGGAGCAGTAGGAAGGAGTTGTTTGGACAGCAGATCAAAAGAAGAAGATCGCTGGGAACGCAAAGGCAATGAATGCACTCCATTGTGCATTATCAAGGGAGGAGTTCAACCGTATCTCTACGTGCGAGTCCACATACGAGATATGGAACACACTTCCAAGTCACCTAGGAAGGTACTAGTAAAGTTAAAGAAACATGCATATCTATTTTAACAGAAAGCTATGAGTGTTTCAGGATGTAGAAAGGTGAAACAATTAAGGAAATGTACATGAGATTTGGAGATATTATCAACCCCATGAAGAACTTAGGAGTGAAGTTTATGGAAGAACAATTTGTAAGGAAGATCTTGAGATCCCTTACAAGTGATTGGTCTCTAAAGTCCATGGCGATCCAAGAGGCAAAGGATTTATCAACTCTCTCCTTGGATGATCGGATTGGAAGCCTCATGGCATATGAGGTCCAATTGGAAAACATGAAGAAGAAAGAGGAGAGATATGTGAGCAAGAAGAAGAAGCTTATTTTAAAATCATGAAAGAGGATTCAGAATTCAATGATTCTGACTCTGAGGAAGAAGAGGAGCTTGCCCTTCTAACGAGAAAATTCCAAAGATTCATCTGAGAACAAGGTAAGTCAATAAGTTTTCAAATGACATTATTTGTTTTGAGTGCAAGAAGAAGGGACATGTACAAAAAGATTGCTCTATGATCAAGAAGAAGAAAGAAGAAAAGAAGGATAAAGAACTCAATCGGAAGAAGAAGATCTCAAGAAAAGCATACAAAGCAACTTGGGATGATAGTGATTACGGCACGGAATCATCTTTCGAAGAATCTGAAGAAACAAAAGTTGCACATCTTTGCTTAATGGCAAACAATGATGGATCTAAAAATGAGGTCAAGAAGGACAAATGGATCCTAGATAGTGGGTGTTCCAAGCATATGATGGGACACTCAGACCTCTTTATCAAATGGACATGAATACAAGATGGAGGACACGCCAAGTTGGGCGACAACAAACATTGCCGCATTAATGGTGAAGGAACAATAGGTAATTCCTCTAAGTAGGTACGTAATGTTCTTTTAGTAGAAAACTTAAAACATAACTTGCTTAGCATTAGTCAAATATGTGATAATGGATGTAATGTATTATTTACTAAAGTTGGTTTTAAAATATTAAAAGAGGGAATAAATACGATTTTAATTGAAGGGTTTAGAAATGAAAATATCTATGCTCTTCATTTTTCACAAGAGAAATTTGTAAAATGTCTGCTTGTATCCCATGTTGAAGTAGATCTATGGCACTGTAGGCTAGGTCACATTAATCACAAGCATCTTAATAGGTTAGCCAAAAATGAGTTAGTAAGGGGCCTACCCAAACTAACTTATTAAAAGGATGCTTTGTGCAAATCTTGTGAACTCAAGAAAATGCACAAGGCTTCTTTCAAACCTAAAGACTTAGTTTCACCCACATGACCTTTAGAGTTGTTACACCTTGATCTATTTGGGCCAACACTATTTGAGAGCTTAAATGGATCAAAATTTTGCCTAGTTATTGTTGATAACTTCACTATCTTTTTGAAACATAAGGATGACTCATTTGATCCCTTCCTAGGTCATGCTCGAAGAATTCAAAAGGAAAAATCATCTTCAATTCTTAGAGTTAGGACTGATCATGGGGGTGAATTTGAAAATGAAAAATTTTCAAATTTTTGTGTAAATTCTGGCATAACCCATGAATTTTCATTTCCTCCGGCACCATCTCAAAATGGTGTTGTAGAGCGCAAGAATCACACTCTACAAAAATGCTCCCGAGCTTTGCTCTTGGAGTCTGGGCTTTAAAAATATTTCTGAATTGAAGCCATTAATACGGCATGTTATGTTCTTAATAGAACTCTCTTAAGGCCTATTATTAAGAAAACTCCATATGAGCTTTGTTATGAGAAGTCTCGTAGGATTTCATATTTTATGGTGTTTGGAAGTCGATGTTATTTATTAAACACCCGTTATCTGCTTGATAAGTTTGATGCTAAAGGTGATGAAGAAATCTTTATTGGCTATTCAACAAAAAGCAAAGCTTATCGAGTCTTTAATAAAAGGACTTTGGTTATAGAAGAATCCCTGCATGTTTCATTTGATGAAACAAACTTAAGAGAACCTGAACCAAATCATTTATATTCTGATGATGAAGAAACCTCCTTCATCAAGGTATCAAAAATGAAAGATACACGAAATGTACATGGTCTTCCAAAAGAATGGGTACACCATAAGGATCACCCTCAAGAATAGATTATAGGTAATATTGAACAAGGTGTAAAAATCCAATCTCATTTTAGAGCTAATTTTTCCTTAATGCCTTTGTTTCTCAACTTGAGCCCAAGAAAGTTAAGGCATTAAAGGATGAATCATGGGTTATAGTTATGCAGGAGGAGCTACTCCAATTTACATGGAACCATGTATGGAACTTGGTACCCACTCCTGAGAGTAATTCCACCATTGGAACCAAGTGGGTGTTCTGAAATAAATTGGATGAATCTGGTTCAGTAATCAGGAATAAAGCCAAACTTGTAGCTCAAGACTATAACTAATAGGAGGGTATCGACTTTGATGAGACATATGCTCCTATTGCTCGCTTGGCGTCCATACGGATGCTACTTGCCTTTGCAAGTGCAAAGGATTTCAAGCTATATCAAATGGATGTCAAGAGTGCTTTTCTTAATGGATATATTAAGGAAGAAGTTTATGTTCATCAGCCTCCCAGGTTCAAGGACCTAGCACACCCAAAGCTTGTATACAAGCTCAATAAGGCGTTAAATGGATTTAAACAAGCTCCCAGGGCCTGGTATGAAAGGCTTAGGACCTTTCTTCTCCAGCATGGATATAGAATTGGAGTTGTTGATTCAACTCCTTTTGTAAAAGAAGAAGGAAATGACATCCTGTTGGTTCAAATATATGTCGATGATACTATATTGAAATTCTCAAGAAGTTTGACATTGAAAAAGAAAATGGAAAAGGGACTCCCATTGCTCTATCTGCTTCTCTTGGTGAAGATTTATCTGGTAAGAGGGTAGATGAAAAGAAATACTGGGGTATGATAGGTTCACTACTATATCTTACAGGTTCTAAACGTGATATTCCTTTTGCTACATGTCTATGTGCAAGATTACATTCCGAACACAAAGAATCTCATTTTAATGTAGTAAAAAGAATATTTAGATACCTAAACAACACAAAAGATATTTGTCATTTTTATCCTAAAGCACAAACCTTAGATCTATTATCCTATAGTGATACAGACTATGCGGGGAGTCGGACAGATCCAAAGAGCACTAGCAGCACATGTCATTTTATTGGAGAATCCTTGGTCTCATGGTTCTCTAAGAATCAGACTTGTGTTTCATTTTCTACAATTGAAGCAGAGTATATTACTGCTTCACTTGCTTGCTCTTAGGCCATTTGGATGAGATAGACTTTGTCCAACTTTGGATTAGTTTTTTCACAATCCAAAATTTTATGTGATAATACAAGTGCAATAAATTTATCCAAAAATTTGGTACATCATTCACGTACCAAACATATAGTTGTTAGACATCATTTCTTTAGAAATAATGTGCTTCAAGGTTCCATACAAATAGAATTTGTAGGCACTCAAAATCAACTAGTAGATATTTTTACAAAACCTCTTGCAGCAGAGAGATTCCACTTTATAACAAGAAAGTTAGGCCTTTGTATAATAAAAGAAATTCAAAATTAAGAAATTGATTGCTTAATAACTTCATTGCAATTAGAAAATTCCCTGAGGGTCTAACTACAATTTACCCACTGTTGCTAAAAAGGGGGTAAAATATAATATTTGCATATTACTAGAAATATCAGGGTATTGTTTGCAATATGATTGCTTAACTTAGGTTATTGACTACATTATTTTTCAACGCCTAAGTTGTTGGTTGAAACATTTTCTCAACCACTTAAGTGGTCATGTGACTAGCACATGACTCATCCCATATAAAAGAGTCCAAGTGCAAACACTTGCCGCATTTCACCCTTTGTAAACCCTAGTTCTCCTCTCAAGAGCCACTCCAAGCCATACCAAAGAAGAAGAAGGATCACCTCCAAGCTTCAACTCTAGGTACACTCTTATCTTCTTATCAAATCGTGCTTCCATGAGTCAATCTTAATCTTGTTTTTCATTCTTTCAAAACCTTTCCTGCTGCTAGAATTTTTTCTCGTCAGGCACCAGATGGTATCGGTACGCATCATCGGTACCAGTACTAGATGGGTGCAGTAGTGCCTGCTTTAGCGAGTAGGTACCAATACTGAATATGAATACCGATACTAGCTCTAATTTCTAGTTGAAACAGAAACAACCAGTACTAGTACCAATCACCAGTACCAGTACATGTAGGCTTAAGTGTGTTGTTATATGCATACATGAAAGGAAATATTCTGAATTTCTACTTGTGTTTCCTACTCTATTTTGCTGCATGATTTTAGATAGCAACTAAATCTAAGAGTAAAGGAAAGGCACCTCAAGATGCATTTCATAAATTTTGCATCAATGAGGATGACAAATCAAAGTTTGATTGGTATAAAGGCCTAAAGCTTCACCATTGTCGGCCAATTGAGTGGAAAGACTTCTCTTTACAACTCTTTAACTTCACCACTCGTTTATTTGAACAAAACCACATGCATTTCTTTGATTAGTCATTTTTTGTTGATGTTCTTGGAGTCTATCCTGATGTTAATTGTCTATCTTTTGTAAACCTCCAAGAACAAGACAATCGATGTCATCTTGTCTTAACATCAAACATTTTTGGACAAAAGATAACTGTTACACCTAATTTTTTATCGACTATAACCCAATGTCCTAATGAACGTCTTGCTTTTGATACTCTTAAGGAAAAATTTCTCGCTTCAAAAATTCATGAAACACTCTTGCTTCCTAACTGTTAGGGAAAAGCCTTGGTTGCCTCAAACATGACATTATTTGCTAGAGTTCTACTCAGAATTTTAGCATGGAACCTAAGGGCCCAATACTTGGGATTTCACAAAATCCCCATAGATATTTTACCTTTGATCTATGCTATTATAACAAGTTTTCCTGTAAATTGGAACACGGTATTTATTCACTTCTTAAGACCTCGTTACTATGCTTCAGCTCTTCCACTTGATATTCTTGTATCTCACATTTTTATTAAGAGTAAAATTGATCTCTCTAACTTTACTCCTCTTAGAAAAGTGGTCTATTTCAAATGGTCCACTCTCCGAAAAATGGGAATAAAGCTCGCTAGGGAGGAATCCTCTAGTGATGATGAAGATTAAGTTGATCCTAATGCTCAATCTTCTTCTCATCCACCTCCTAAATCATCTTTCATTTTTATTCTTATAACCCATCCATATCCAGAAGCTAAAACACCTTGGGTAAATCTGTCAACTGTCTCTGAAACTTATCACAATATGATTAATAGCTTCAATTATATTGGTAAAAATTTAACCAATCTCAATTTTACCTTCCGTCACATGGAATACAAGTTTCATGACCTTTTTCTTTCCAGTGAATCTTCCCATGTTGTGACTTCCACTCAACAACCTAAACAAAGGAAGATGACTCAACCTAAAGCATCTCAAGAATACAATCAGAGATGCTAAAAGCATTTTCAAGACCAATCTCATGTTTCATCTCTAATTGCGGAAGAACCTATTCTTCAAGAGGAAGAAGAAGAGGAAGAAGATAATGAAGATGAAGAAGAAGTTTTTTATGATGATAGTGATGCTGAAGATGAAGATGATGACGAAACTGATAATGATGATGGTGATAAGGGCAGCAAACATGCCCAAAAGTCTATCAGAAAACATTCTTGCAGTTAGTTTTTATTTTATATTTTCATGTATTGAACATTTTAGCATGTTTTTGCTTGGTTACTGTCTTTTAATGATGTATGACTTCAGTTATGATTGTCATGACTTTTATATGCTTATTTTCTTGTTATGATTGTTTCTCTACAATATTGTTTCATGCCTAATCATTGTCTATGTATATTGATATATATTTTTTTTGTTTGATTGACAAAAAGGGGGAGAAATGGTAAATACACTATATTTAAAATAATGAAGCTTAGTTTGAGGGGGAGGTTTCACTCCTAGCGGAGTTTTTTGCATTCCTTCTATTATGAGGTTTCTATTATTTTAAATATAAGTATTTCTATTATTTTCTCAACACCAAGAAGGAGATTGTTGGAACCTAGTTCAACTTCTCTTTTATGTTTTGGTGTTAATAAAATCATTTTAAATCTAATGAGTTGTTAAAGTATTATTTTCAAGAAATAATAGGATCTAAGGATGGATGAAAGAAGTTATGATGGCATGAAAATTGAAGACTTTAGTTTTGTTTAGTTTGTTGTACTTTAGAACTTTTGTATTTCTCCTAACAAGAAAAAGATATCTTAGGAGTTAAAATCAAAGTAGAGATAATTATGGATCAAAATCTTGTTTAATCATTCATTTTAAAACAAACGATTGATTCTTTGAAAATATTATCATATAGCTAAGATAAGATTTCCTTTAAACTTGGTCTAAACTTATAAAACAAGGTACTTGTAACAAGTACCAGTATTAGTAATAAGTACCGGTACATGCTAGGCACAAGTTTGGGCCTAAGTCCCAAACTGTGAACAAGTGCCGGTACTCATCATGAGTACTGGTATTAAGTGTTCAAAGCCTTGTTGCCTATGAGTCATAAGTACCGATACTAGTGATAAGTATCGGTAACAAGTGACTTTGTTGGTATTCAACAGAATGCACTGAGTACCGGTACCAATGATCAGTACCGGTACTCGAGGCATTGTTGGGCTGACTGTAAGCAGTCAGTACTGGTACCACAACTTTAGTATCGGTACCAACTGCCTAATTAGAACGGCTATATTGCAATTTATGTTAATTCTAGTCTTCCCAAATTGCCCCTAACGGCTTATAATCGTTGGG
This sequence comes from Thalassia testudinum, assembly GCA_037157565.1. Taxonomy (NCBI): domain Eukaryota; kingdom Viridiplantae; phylum Streptophyta; class Magnoliopsida; order Alismatales; family Hydrocharitaceae; genus Thalassia; species Thalassia testudinum. The sequence continues at coordinate 82,728,638 of JAZHRO010000056.1, read as the reverse complement.
GAGGTGTTTGGTGGCCTAAAAACATTCTCTTTGCCTACACCTTGTTTTTCAATTTTCTACCTGCAAAGAAGCTTGTCTTGTTGCTCTCTTCACAAGTCTATTATCTAGTTGCAACAAGTTCCCAAGGCGATTGCATTCTTAGTAAATTGTTTATTTTCTCTTTCGCATTCTAGTTAAAATTTATATATCATCTATTAAGAAATACACTTGTTGGAGACTTAGGAATTAGTTGTAAGCTTTTGTTTGTATCTTGCATACTCCTGTAATATTTATTTCTTTTTGTCAACTTGTAATTGGGTTGAGGTAACCCTTTAATTATCTCGAGTTATTAGTAAATTGATTCCCTCCAGGTTGAGGGAATCGAGTTAAAAATCCTAAGTCGGGAGACTTAGGTAGTGGAGTACCCAAGTGAGGAGAACCACTATATATCTTGTGTGCGTTTTGTGGTTCACTTATTCTTGCAATTTTTATTTATATGCCATGCTATTCATGGCCCCTTCTAGTGTGCTTGTGCCCTATAGATCCTTTATCCAGGAGGCAGTGCGACATCTTTACAGGCTTTGAATGAAGAACCTGACCATGCGGATGGATCTGGAGCGACGATCGCAATCCATCAGTGCAAACATCACTTCAATCAGAGCTTCATAGCACCCTCTACAGGAAGAAGATGGACAGGCCAGATAGCACCACGTGGCATCATCCAGGCTGCCCTACATGAGTCACAGCTGCAGCCTCGCTTCAAGAAGAAGATCCCAACCGTTGCATCTCAATCTAACGGCTAAGATGCACCCAACCTCACCCGACCTCCTTCAAGCACCTCAACGAAGATTTGAAATTTAGCATTGGATCTTCATCCAATAGTCAAGGCCGCTGCAAGCACTAAATGGCTGCATGACCATTCGGTGCCAATGCCCCATTGGTTGCACACCTGTTCCTCAAGGGAGAGGCGTAAGTTCAAGCTCTAATCCGTTGGGGCCGCAGCAGCGCCATCCAAATTGAACCGCTGGATCTTGATTGAGTGGTTAGCGTTGCACATGTACAAGGAGACTTCGCTCGATGATGAGCAGATGCATGCTAAAGTAATCATGTGCTATATAAAGCACTCGTTTAAGACAACCGGGCACGTTATCTGTTGTCTGATCTTCGCGATCGTGCAATGAGCGCGATTAAAATCTTGCGAGGGCATGATCTAGGCGTGCTCCTCAATCTTGCGATCAGGATCGAACGATGGAGATCTACCCTCGCCAGCGAAGGTGTGATGCACGCGATTTGGAAGCATGCGATTCACACTCTCTGTCCACCCTTTGATGAAAATCCAGCGGCTGCAAGCATCCCTACACTGTGCCAGCTACAATGCTCCACCTCATGCCAGCGAAGGAGAGGAAGGCTCTAGCAACACCCCTGGTGGGTCTTCAGTGACGTTTTAAATGTCATTGAAGACCCAAACGTGCAAAACACCTCCCTTCCACCACTATATAAACCCCATTACCCTCTCCCTTCCAAGGCATCTCTACTTTTGCTACACCTACCTACTCTAGAGCTCTAGAAGCCCATCAAAGCTCCCTAGAGCTCATTCCCAAGCTAAAACGGTCCCCTACTAGTTGATAAACATGTTTTCGCACATTTTGAAATTGTCGAAAATCATAGTATAGTCGTGCTAAACGCTCGTTAAAAATGATTCATAAAGATAATGAGACTTGAGTCCTGGTCGTTCGTCTCTGGGAGGCATTTATGCAAATTTTAACTCGATCTTTCTTGCCCTACTTGCTTAAAATCGCACGCTGGTTTGTAATCGTTGGATCAATGTTTGGCCACTTTCATTATGAACCCTAATTACGTGCGCATGTATTAGATAGATGACAAATGTGAAAGTGTGAGTTTCAATATGCACGATTCTAGTTATGTGGTGGCTATTTATGGAAAATGCGCTAATAGTTAGATCCTTAATATTTTCAAGTATCGACATGCTGGTTGCAATAGATAGTAATTAAAATTAGGCAACATTAATCAAACAAAATATATTGCAATAAGCTCATGGTGATTCTCAACACAGAGATATATATATATATAGAAAAACATCTTTTATTGATTCATCAGGGTCTTTGTAACATGGAACTAGTGGAAAGCCTACAGAGGAAAGCTTGAAAACATAAATCTAGCTAACAGAAAATGATTGCATACGTGAATCTATGGAGGGGATTTTGCATGCATCATTGGGGGAGAATAAAGAGCTACACTACTAAGTAGTAATAAAAGCATGTAAACTATGAAGAACTAAGCTACTAATCTAGCAAAAATAAGGGCATTCGGAGGTGGGCTCTGATGGCCTTTGAGTTGGCTGAGAGGAGGAGGGGCAGCCAATGGTGCTTAGGTCGGCCGTTGGAGAGAGGTTGGAGAGGTGATCCAGCATCTTGGTGTGGAGATGGTGGTGGCCATGGTGATGATACTCATGGAGATGGAGTGGAGGTGGATGTAGCTAAACAAAATGGAAGCCAAGTGTGAATGAAGCCAAGAATGGATGGGTGCAAATGGCCACCCCTTAGGTCTTTTTATAGACCTAAGGGAGACTCTCTAGAGAAGTGTGGAACTCTCTAGAGAGAGTTCCAAGAGTGGCTGGCAAAGGAGAGAGAGAGGTGGTTTTTAGATCCACCATTTGTGAATCTCCAATTTGAATGGCTCTTGGTTACTAATTTTGGCAACCAAGAGTGGCGCCACCTTTGGAAGAACCTAGAACACTCTAGATGGTGTGGGAGTGCATGAATGGGTGCATGTGTGTGTCTGTGTGTGGCCGTGCCCTATGTGTCTAAGTGATATAGGTTAGGTCCTAAGGGGGTTTAGGTTGGTGTAGGTCTTAAATTTGGGTTCCAAACCCTAATTGCTAAGGGGGAAATGCAATTAAACTTAACACAAGTTTAATTGAATGGGTGTGAACCTAATTGAGGGTGAAATAACTCAATTAGGTTGAGCTTAGGTCAATTGGACTTTCATTGAGTCCAATTAGAGTTGTATCGGTTGAGATCTGAGCTCAATTAGACCCTATGAGTCTAATTGACTAGGCAATGGTAGTTGACTATGATCTAAGTGTAACGAATGTGTGCCCCAGACGTCTTTTAAGACGTCTGGGAGGTGGCTCAGACGTCGGACAAGACGTCTGGGATCACAACCAGACGTCTGATAAGACGTCTGGGATCGTTTACAGACGTCTGGAAATCCATTATTTTCGACACACGCGAGTCGCCTGCGCGCCTGAGCGCGCATACCGCAAATTCCCTCTTTTTTCTCTCTGCAGCTGCAGGCGGCTTGCCACCTCCTCTCTCCTCCTCGCGCGGCCTTAAAAGGGCCACGCCTCCCCTCCCGTCTCCACAGTCTCCTCCTTCTTCTCCTTCCTGTGCGCGAGAGCGAGCGGACGTGAGGGCGGCAGCGACGGCCGCAGTGAGCGCGGAGCTGCGGCGTGCGAGGGCGGAGCTCTGCCGTGAGGGCGAGCTCGCCGGAGCGGCTTGGCCGGCTGGCGGAGGGCGCAGGGGGCGCGGAGCGACGCGGAGAGGGACCTGCTGCGGTCTGAGCAGCAGGAGCGCGAGGTGCGACGCGGGCGGCGTCGCGAGCGGAGGCCGAGCAGGGTTCTGATTCTGGAAAAATTTCCAGAATCAGACGTCTGGGTTGATAGCCAGACGGCAAGGTCGACGTCTGTAAGATCATACAGACGTCTGAAAGGTGAGTTTCCGCTTTCTTCTTCCTTCTTGTCGACTGACCGTACTGAGGGAGGGGGGTTGGCTGTGCGCAGGTTCGCTGATTCGCCATCCTTTGCGAATCAGACGTCTGGAAGTTGTACCAGACGGCTGGAGTGACCTACAGACGTCCGTATGGACCATCGGACGTCTGGGGTATAGGACAGACGTCCCCGCAGACTTCTGGACGTCTGGGAAACCATGCTGAACAGGTAATTCTCTGATCCACCGTTTAAGACGTCTGGAAGGAGTTCCAGACGTCTGATTTTGCGCAGTATCGTCTTTCTCGACCTGTTTAGGGCCCGTTTGGGCTCCGTTTTCCGCGATTCGAGTTGCGTTCGTTTCAGAATTAATTCCTCTACCCATCTACAGTAGCTATACACTGTTTTGAGACACTCCTTGTGTTTGATCCTTGTGATAGGACCTCGTTCGGTTGCAGTCTTGAGAGTCGTGGAGGCACGCGGGATTCCCGATCACGCCCCCATTACTCCCGTTGTACCTGGTAGAGTGGCTTTAAGTATTAATAAAATTTGTTAAAGTATGGATCCATAACTAGAACCTAGGACATTGCATGAATCCTAGGAATGAGAAATATATGGAATGATAGTTCCTAGGTGTTGCATGAATCCTAGGGCCGGAAAACTAGATTGTATGATAGACCCTAGGATATGGCATGAATCCTAGGATGGAAAAACTAGTGGAATATATAATAATGCAGTCTTGGAAAAATGGAAAGGAATATATGAAGCTGCCTGTAAATTGAGTTAACAGCTGCCTGTTATGAATAAAGAAACATGATTGGGATCATGGTTTGTAAGAACGTGAAACTTAAAGTAAGACATAAGATGTTCTGGAACCCTACAGGGAAGTAGGAGTAGAACTCCTGGAAAGCGAATGGAATAGAATTGGGGAAGTGAGCTGGCCCTTGAGTACGGAGTACCAAGGAGAGCGACTGTCCCCCTGTTTAGTGCAGAGCTGAGCTAGCCACCCCAGGGACCCGGGGGTTAGGACTGGCCACTCTGTACCGACTTGTTGGCCCTCGTGTACGTAGTACCGAGGAGAGCTAGTAGTGTTAGGAGAGTACTAGCTACCCCACGGGCCCCGGGGTTCTGCTAGCCTCCTTCACCGACTTGTTAGGCCCACTAGGGCAAACCAGGGTAGTCAGGCGAGGGTGTGCAGACTGTGGAGGGGCAAGGCCCCGGTTTGGTTACTGTGGAGGGGTTGGACCCCTGTTACTGAGAGGGCTCTGCCCTGGTTCCGTGCTGTGCTTTGGGCGCACCCGTTAACGGAAACGACTGACCGCATGCCAGTGCGGGCTAGCTACCTGTGCGTTTATCGCGCGTGCCGTAGTCACCGTTATGTCTGTCAGTGACCTTGGGGTGGTTGACTGAGGGTAGGATCACCACGGGGGACTCTCCCGGCCAGGAGAGCACCACGTGCTACTTCTACTTTTGGAAAAGACTGCAATCAAGATCGTTCCCACGAGGACATTCGAGATCAAGTAAAGGATCTGAGAAATAAATGAAATAGTGAGAAAAATTGAAAGATGTGAATAAAGGAAGTAATAGAACATAACAGCTACTGTACACTCTACTGTTGCCTTTAGTTAGTTTGCCACTCTACTCAGCATTTTGCTGACGTGTTACACTCGTTACCTTTTTCAGGACCAGGTGTTGAGCAGCCAGGGTCGGCGGCTGCAGAGGACGCTGGGCCGAGTAGGGTCCAGTAGAGTTACCACAGCCTTTGTACCTCTTTTGTTTCTGTTCTAGTGAGTAGTTTTTGCTTCCGCTGTACCTTCTTTACCTGCAGTTCTTGTTATATGATAAATGTTGTTTTACTGTTGTGGTGGTATCTACTGTAGTAGTTTCTTTCCTTACTGCTGTACTTTCTTACTGTTAGTTATATTCATGCTGAATGTGGTGTACTTTACTGTCTTTTGGTTACTTCCTCGTTGGACGACTAGGTCTTGGGATTAGTCGAGTCGGTTCGGTTCTCGTGTCTCGTAGGGACTCGGGAATCAGGTCGTTACACTAAGTCAATTAGGTTTAGTGAGGACTTAGTTAGGTCCATAAGGAGGTCTAGAGGTGATGTACTAGGGTTAGGTTACCTTAATTTAGGTTCCTAGGGGGCTAGAGATCCAAGATCAAGGCTTAAATCTCAAAACAAGAATTGGGAAGCAGTTCCAGACGTCCAATAATAGTATCAGATGACTTATACTCAAAAATCAAAAGTTTAGACTTCAATTCTGGACATCTAATCAGAGTCAGGAAGGATTCTAGGTTTTGTCTTGGGTATTCTGCCGAAATTGGACGTTTGACCAAGTGTCTAGACGTCCAATAATACTGCAGAAGTGGCTTTAAGGTGTGTAGGAGTTGGCTAAGGGTTCTAGACATCCTATAACTCATCTGGACGTCCAGATAGAGGTTGGAATTAGGGTTTTAAGGTTTCCTAGGGTGTGGTGACCTAATCTAAGGGTGGCTAAGGCTTGGGGAAGCTTCTAGGCTATCCTAGGGCTAGGATGGTCCTAAGTTCTTCATATTTTACTTCTTTATTCGTACCTAATAGAATAACATACCTTAACTCCCTTACATTATTATCTACTATATCTAATCTAGCTCTTCTGGTCCAGCTCTGCTGCAACTCTAGTTTCTCTTTATTCTTCAGATCCCACTTTAGATCCAGCTTCAGATCTAGCTTCTGATCAGCTTATTACCTGCAATTGACATAATGCACTTAATCAGTATAATATAGCATTATTTTATGCGTAGCTAAAAGAAAGCAATAAAGATGCAAGTAATGCTTATGCATGCATGAATTACCCTAACTTATGCTAAGTCCTAGCCTAATTTAGGTCAAGTAAGACCTATGATTGCTGTGCAATCACTAGTTAGTTGTTCCCTTGCCCCACCAAATATTCCTCCTCCTTCTCACTACCTTCATAGGGAGCCTTGGAGTCATCCTCCCATCTCCATTCCGGTAGAAGAACATCTCCACGTCCTCATCCTCGTTACGTGTCTTGGTGAAGCATTCCTCTAATTGGCATCCTCCTACATGTCATCCCCGTCGTCCAACTTCTCACCTCCTCCGTCCAAGCTACCGTCAAGTGCCGTCATCTTGCCAGACAGCCGATTTAGGAGATTCCTTCTTAGCCTTATCTCTTTCTTTACTTTCCACTTGTTGTAATAAGCATTTGAACATCATTTTGATATATCCAATTTGTTTTCTTCTGTATTATGAGTTATCTTGTTTTTCTCTTTATTACAAAAGCATAGAAATAATCAAACCTTAAAATACCAAAAAGAAACAACAAGAAACGCGGATTTCAATGAAAATAAATGTCACCTCCCTGTGTTCGACCCAGGTCTCCCTTGGAGTTTCGGTAAAATTGTATTTAATAAAGTGTTTTGTGACTACAGTGATGGGTTTCTTTTAACCCTAAGTTTCTGTTCATCGAAACACGTTAATGACTTCCTCAACTTAGTTGAGTCTAGCTTACCTTAGCTACAATTAGTTCACTGGGAGCTCTAGCTTGCTCAAGTAACTCAACAAGAGTCCACCTTAGCTCAGGTCCAGCTACTTCCAGCTTCACTCAACTTAAGGCAGCTGAAGATGACTTCAAATAGCTCAGGCCAACTCAAGTCCAACTCCCAGGGACTCCACTTAGCTCAACCTAGTTGAGCTAAGCTATCTTAGCTACTCCAGTAAGCTAGGTCATCCTTGGGAAAATTAAACCCAGCTCACCTCAGGACAACTTAGTAGAAGCCAGCTCACTTTAGCTTGGCTTAGCATCAAGCAAAGAACTAGTAAGATAAGCCAGCTAAAGTAGCTCCCTGCAATTCCCTTCAGTAGCTATTAGCTCCAGTTCAGCTCCAGACATTCCTTCCTCAACTCCTTTCCCCTAAACCCTACCTTCAGCCTACCTCCTCCTCTACTCACATACTAGTTAAGCCAGCTTAGCTAGCTTAGCTAAGCTCAAAGCAAGCTCTAGCTACATGGCCACCCAACCTAGATAGCTAACTTCACTAAAAAGAGACCTAAACTTAGTCCACTTAGCTCTTACTCCTAAAACCCCTTTTTGGTGCCAACCCACTCACCTCCTTTCAGCCCACCACCACCACCAAAGGGCACCACAAAATTTGCACCACTTTTCCCTCCAAAAACCCTCTCCATCACCACCGTACACCTAGCCCTACAAGCCATCCTAGCCATCCACCTAACCCCCTTCTAGAACCCCCTTTAGATGGCGGCAAGCCATGGCACCCCACCATGGTTGGTGCCAACTTTAAGCACCCCTTGGCTAACCATAACCACCCCCATATCACCCATTTAGGTGGTGCCAACTTACCCTATAACCACCCATAACTACCCTTTGAACCCATCCTAGCCCTACATGTGTCCACGCCAACCTCTCCCTTCATAAGCCCTATATATACCCCCCATTTTACCACTATGAAAATCATCCTTTGGGTACATTAATTCCCACTTAGATACACCTATATTCTGCCATAGGAATGAGAGGAGAGAAGAAGATTAAGGAGGCTATACCATGCCTCCATGGTGCCTTCTTCTTCTTCCCTTCTTCCTTCATCCATGCTAAGGAGCAACATCACCAGGAGGATGGCCAGGCAGAGGAGAAGACCTAGGGTACATGCCTACCCTAGGAGTAGGTACTTTGGGTGGAAATCTTCCACCTTTGTAGGAGCAAGGGCACACCAACCTAGGGCTTGCCTAAGAAGACACCAACTTGGAGGAGCTTTTCAAGGAAGGATAAGAAGGAGAATTTCTTTTCAAGCCCAAGAGCAGCAAAGCTTGGAGCAAGAAGCCTCTCTTCTTCACGAATATCATTAAGAGGATTTTTGTTTCACTTCTTCTACATTATCATTTTAGAGTAGAAGCATTCCTCTACTTGTCATTTTGTAAAACATATTTCTACTTAATTAAAGTTACCTTCTCTTCATTTCTTGTTGCATCTTTATTAGTTATTTGTTCTAGCAATTTTCACCTTCTCTCTAATTACCCTAGGTCTCCACGTACCTAGGGTGAGCTTAGAGAGAAAATTATCTTGTCACTTTAGTGTTAGCATTAGAAATTTAGGTGTAATCATTTTCCTGCTTACAATTACGTAATTTCCTGTTACTTCAAAATACAAAAAAATCTTATATTTAAAATTCACAAAAAGAAAGTTGACTTCCTTTTTGTCAAGTGAGAGTTTTAAAGTGCATTCCCGCCTCCTTGGACGACCTTAGATACCACCACTATCTAGGTTTATTAATTATAAAAGTTGTTGCAAATTATTGTGTTACAACGATTTAAAAACCTTAATTACAAATCATGCTTTTCTTCACATCACTTTTTTGCACCGTTGCTGAGGAGGCCTAGCTTGCATCTTGTTAATTCTCTTGCTTGATAAGTGGATCTCATCCCCTTCTCTTTCTCCTCTTTCTTGTGTGTTGGCATTGTGGGAAGGAGGTGGGATTTTGGAAGCAAGAGCTTGAAGTTCCTTTTCTTCCCATGAATTCAGGTTAGTGATTTCTCACTTATCACATAATTGCTATAAAAATCTACCAAAAAATTACTAAACCATGTTTTTAAGATCATAAACATTTAAATCAAGTAGAGTGGTGTCTTTAAAAATTCATTGGTTGCTTGTTTCCATCATTTAACACCACTCTACCTTTTGTGTTGGTGTTCTAATTTTCAGGTCCAGACTTCTGTCGAGACTTCTGAAATCAATTCCTGACACCACATGCCTCCTAAAATATTGAAATTTTACCTAAATATTCCAAATCAAATCATGAACATTGTTCAAAATTTTAATGTAATTCGTGTTTTAGAGAATTTTTAAAAATTTGTCGACTGCATAGTACTCATCTCCTTTGATTTCACTATTTTGTTATTGTCCACAAATTTTAGGAATTTTTATATTTATCTATTTTTTTATGAAATTTAGCTTTTAGAAATTCTCGTGAAATTATACACATCATATAAAATTGCAAAAATTTTTGGTGGCGGGTGGTGGTACTGAAAAGTCCAAAATACCATAGGTATCATTTCTAGACCTCGACACTTGCACAAAGAAAAATGTTAAAAAAATGCCAAACAATTTACTAAAATCACAAAAAAATATTATTTAGAATCCTTGTTTAATTTTCCTTCCAGTAGTGGTGTTGCTTGCTTTGTTTGGACCACTACTTAAAAAGAAAAGCTTGAAACAATTCATTGGCAGTAACATTTCTGCTTAAGGATTAATTCAATTAGGGTTTCCTTTCATTTTTAGAGACCCACATTTTAAAAAGGAAATCTACATTTACCAATATAAGTTCATTTTTTTTTGTTTGTGGAACTCAAACTTATTTGAAAGCTTAAGAAGAAAACCCTAAAAGACACTATGCTAAATCAAATCCTAAAAGCAGAAAAATAACAAAAAATTGTGTGACAACTTGATTAAGAATGGAATCACTCATTCCAATCTTTGCACACACTTAAAAAAAAAATTGAAATAACAGGGCCTTACCCCAATTAATGGCCTCCACATTCTCATGCACAATTAGACACCCAACCCTAAATTAAAACAAGTAGTCATTTGACCACTTAAGGACTTCACCAAAACATAGGTTTGAAATCCAGTATCTAAGAATTACTAAGCATTCCTAATTCATTTTGAAACATGTGGTGACTGACTTAGAGGGAAGTCAACTGACGGGTGCGGGTTTGCACAAGCCCCTGGTGATTTTCCTAGGACATGCTTAGGCCTGATCCACCTCTTTTAGTCTAGCTGGGTAATCTTAAGGAACTAGGTTCTCTCATTAATTTCTTCTTTATTGGGTTCCCAAGCCTTAGGTTGCATTGAGTAAACCTTAGGGTAGATTAGGCCTGGTTGTTTGATTTACACACTTTATCTCATCTCTCTATCCCCTTCCCTTCCATTCTTCTATAAAGTGCATGCACAGGCGAAGGTCCCTGAATACACATATTGAGGGACCATTTGATTTTGTCCCTTGCACCAAAAGATCTTTGTTTTCTTCTTCTTTCTCTACTTTAACATGGAAAACCATCCAAAAAATTCTGCTTCCACATCACTGTTAGGATCTGTAAAATAGATGGCTATGTGTACAAACACTCAAACACAATATCAGTAATAACAAAAAATATTTACGTAAATTACAAACACAGAAATTCGCATAAGATGTATAGTGGTTACCTACTCACTTGGGTACTCCTCTATGTAAGCCTCCTAGCTTAGGATTTTTAACATGATTCCCTTAACCCCGATGAAATCAATTTACCATAAATGGAGGGAATTCACGAGTTACCTCAACCCAATTACAACAACAGGTTTGCTACAACCCAATTACAACAACAGGCAATAAACAACATGTTCAATTACAAATAACAGAACATGTGTAAGACAAGAAATCTTACAACTAAATACGTAAGCCTCTCAACAAATATATATAAATGATATTACCGATTTGACAGCCTAGAATGAATGATATTTGCTTTGTGAATGCGTGAACGAAACACATTTAGGAGTTTGCAAAATGTAGAGAGATTTGAGGGCAGCAAACACTTTTCTTCTCTTCAAATATGGTGGAACAATGAAATTCAAAGCTTTAGAATTTTCCTTGTCTCTCTTGTGTGCAAACTAAGAGTCCAAGACTCATTTTATAGAGTTAGGACCTTAGTGGGTCATCTATTAGATGTTGGGGTTTAAATCCCAATATTCATATTGCTTAAATAAACTGGTACCGAAACTAAACTATGGGTACTGGTACTCATTGCTTCCAGATTTGGGTTTTAGAAACTTAACACAAATTTGTAACCCACTTGTACCGGTACTAATTATGAGTACTGGTACTCATGGGGTACATGTTTGTTTCCATAAAAAGGCCCAAACCTGTAACTCACATGTATCGATACTAAACTTTAGTGTCGATACTTGTGGGTTAACAAGTACCTTTTTAAGTAAATTAATCAATTACGTTCTTTGAAAATAATCATAGTGTAAATCCAAGTTTATCTCTAATTAATTTTATGATCTAAATTGATTCTTTATTAAGAGGCATACATTCTATAAATTAGAAAAACTAAACTATAAAACTAGACGAAGATTATCTTCTCCTCCTCGATCATCATGCCTCCATCATTTCCTATTTTCCTTGATCTTCACATAAATATGAAAAGCACTCAATTACAAACATTAATCCATAATAATTTTATTAACATCAAAATAAGATGTAGAACAAGGTTCCAACAATCTTCCCCTTTTTGGTGTTGACAAAATTATCCTGCAAATAGATAATTATAGAAAAAATAATTTTTAGCAATGTTATATGAAGTAAAAACTTTTAATTTAATCCTCCCCCTCAATATATGCTCACTCTAAAAATATTACTATTTGCTCTTTATTCTTAAAGAAATCTTACAACTAAATACCTATGCCTCTCAACAAATATATATAAACGATATTACTGATTTGAGAGCCTAGAATGAATGATATTTGCTTTGTGAATGCATGAACAAAACATGTTGAGGATTTTGCAAAATGTAGAGAGATTTAAGGGTAGCAAACACTTTTCTTCTCTTCAAATATGGTGGAAAAATGAAATTCAAAGCTCTAGACTTTTCCTTCTCTCTCTTGTGTGCAAACTAAGAGTCCAAGACTCATTTTATAAAGTTAAGACCTTAGTTGGTCATCTACTAGATGTTGGGATTTAAATCCCAATGTTCATATTGCCTAAATTAATTTTCTAGCCGTTCAATTTTGAGCCAACGACTAACTGGTACCGGTACTCATTGCTTCTAGATTTGGGTTTTAAAAACTTAACACAAATCTATAACCCACTTGCACCGGTATTGATCATGAGTACCGGTACTTGTTTCCTCCAGTACCGGTATTGATCATGAGTACAGGTACTTGTGGGGTATAGGTTTGTTTCTTTGAAAAAATCCAAACCTGTAACTCACATGTACTGGTACTAAACTTTAGTACCGGTACTTGTGGGTTAACAAGTACCTTTTTAAGTAAATTAATCAATTACGTTATTTGAAAATAATCGTAGTGTAAATCCTAGTTTATCTCTAATTAATTTTACGATCTAAGTTGATTCTTTGTTAAGAGGCATACATTATATAAATTAGAAAAAACTAAACCAAAAAACTGAAGGACAAAGATGATCTTCTCCTCCTTGATCATCATGCCTCCATCATTTCTTGTTTGCCTTGATCTTCACCTAAATCTGAAAGGTACTCAATTGCAAACATTAATCCATAATAATTTTGTTAACACAAAAATAAGATGTGGAACAAGATTCCAACAATCTCCCCCTTTTTGATGTTGACAAAACTATCTTGCAATAGATAACTATAGAAAAAATAATTTTTGGTAATGTTATATGAAGGAAAAACTTTTAATTTAATCTTCCCCCTCAATATATTCTCCCCCTAAAAATATTACTATTTGCTCTTTATTCTTCTCCCCCTTTTTGTTAATCTTCAAAAAAATGAAGAGGTAAAGATTATCATACCATGAAATTATCAATAGTAGAATGGTGCTTGTGGATACCAAGCTCGACTAGTCCACCTTTCTTGATCTTCATGCAGTTTGTAGATGGTAGGAGTGTTCCATTTTTCACCTTGAACACCCAATGATTGTGCTGACCCTAGTGATCTAACCCTGCAAAATAATGTAAAATTTTGTTTGTAGGCACCCATTTTCTTGATTCCTTTTGTGTTGGTACCTTTCAAATCTTAAGATTTATAAACCTTTTAGTGTTACATCTATAATTCTTGGGATTTTTAGCCTTTTATACATCCATTCATGCCTAGGTGCATGCGATTTATTTTATGTATTCTTTTTACTCTGAAATTTTGATTTTAAATAATCACAAAATTGTGTGTTAACCTAGTAGTTATTTTGAGATTATTTAAAGTCTCCTCAAAATGCTCATAAACATCTTCTAATTCTATTATCCTTGCATGCAACTATTTATTAGTCACTTTTGACATTTCTAATTCTATTTTTAAACATGATTTGTCTACTTCTATTGTTTGATAATTATTCTTTAAAACTTTATTTTCCATTTTAAACAACCTAGCTTTTTGAAATAATTCTTCATAAGCTTCAAGTAATTCTTCAAAAGAAAAGTTAGGATTTACCTCATCTTCTGTGTCTTCTGTAGTGGTTACCAAGCAAAGGTGTGCAACCTCATCGTCAGTGGAATTAGTGTCCATGTTGGAGTCGCTATCATCCCATGTTGCTTTTAAAGCTTTCTTCTTCTTCTTCTTCTCGACCTCCTTTGTATCTTTCCTATTATCTTCCATCTTGTTCATGGGGCAATCCTTTCGCAAGTGGCCCTCTTTCTTATAGTCAGAACAAATAATATTAGATGAAAGTCTATTGATTTGCTTACCTTACTTTTAGAGAAATTTCTAAAACTTTCTTGTGAGAATCTCCATCTCTTCATCTTCAGATTCTAAGGTGCTTGAATCTATATCCTCCTTAATTGCTCTAAAGGCAATACTCCTCATCTTGCTTGACATCTTCTCCTCGTTCTTCTTCATGTTCTCTGGTTGGACTTCGTAGGCCATAAGGCTACCAACTAGATCATCCAAGGGGAGAGTGGAGAGGTCCTTCGCCTCATGGATGGCTATGGTCTTTGGACTCCAATTACTTGTAGATCTCAGGATCTTCCTTGCAAGTTGTTCTTCCGAAAATTTTACTCTAAGATTCTTCATAGGGTTAACAATTTCCCCAAACCTCGTGTACATGTCCTTGATCATCTCATCTTTCTCTATCCTAAAACACTCATAATTTTCTGTTAGAATAGAGATACAAGTTTCTTTTACCTTGTTCCTTCATAGGTGCCTTTGAGAGTGTTCCAAATTTCGTATGCAGACTTGCATGTCGAAATTCGGTTGAACTCTTCCTTTGATAATGCGTAATAAACCACATTCATGGCCTTTGCGTTGCTCACTATTTTCTTCTTTTGATCCGCCGTTAGCACTACTCCTTCCTCCTTTGGATCTGAATAGTTTTGATGGATAAGGCTCCATGATTCTTCATCCATTGCCTTGAGGAAGACTTGCATCCTCCTCTTCGAATACCCGTAGTTCGTCCCATCAAAATAGGGAGGACGGGCCGATGATTATCCTTCGGTGAGCCATGAGGCTGATGCCATCACAAGCAATACTTTTTACGTCTTCTCGCAACCTGCTCTGATACCACTTGTTAGGATCTATAAAATAGATGGCTATGCACACAAACACTCAAATAAAATATCAGTAATAAAAGAAACATTTGGATAAATTACAAACACAGAAATTGACACAAGATGTATAGTAGTTCCCAACTCACTTGGGTACTCCACTACCTAAGTCTCCCAGCTTAAGATTTTGAACCCAATTCCCTCAACCCCGAGGAAAAAAATTTACTATAAACAAAAGTAATTCACGGGTTACCTCAACCCAATTACAACAACGGGTTTGTTACAAACCAATGAGCAACAAGCTCAATTTCAAATAAGAGAACAAGTGTAAGACAAAAGAAATCATACAACTAAATACCTAAGCCTCTTAACAAACATATATAAATGATATTACCTATTTGAGATCTTAGAATGAATGATATTTGCTTTATGAATGCATAAACAAAACACATTGAGGAGTTTGCAAAACATAGAGAGATTTGAGGACAGCAAACAGTTTTCTTCTCTTCAAATATGATGGAAAAATGAAATTCAAAGCTCTAGAATTTTCCTTATCTCTCTTGTATGCAAACTAAGAGTCCAAGACTCATTTTACAGAGTTAGGACCTTCATAGGTCATCTACTAGACGTTGGGGTTTAAATCCCAATGTTTATATTGCCTAAATTAATTTTCTAGCTATTCAATTTTGAGCCAATGGCCAACTGGTACCAGTACTAAAGTATGGGTACTGGTACTCATTGCTTCTAGATTTGGGTTTTAAAAGCTTAACACAAATTTGTAACCCACTTGTAACGATACAGACATGAGTATCGGTACTTGTTACCTCCAATACCGGTACTGATCATGAGTATCGGTACTCGCTGGGTACAAGTTTATTTCTTTGAAAGAACCCAAACTTGTAACTCAAATGTATCGATACTAAACCTTAGTACTGGTACTTGTGGGTTAACAAGTACCTTATTAAGTAAATTAATCAATTACATCATTTGAAATGGTGGGGGTACTACTATTAATTGTTAACCCATGACCTATCAGTAAATTAATTATCCTCGCGATGTATAAATGCTTTAAGTCGGTCAATAATGAACTTTCAACAAAAATCTAGTGAACGTCTCCATCTATCATGGGAGAGATTTCAAGAACTACTTAGAAGTTTCCCCCAACATGAAATTCCATGATGGAAGCTAGTGCAAATCTTCTATCATGGATTAAAAGATCAATTAAAAAGATTCGTAGATGCTTCATGTGGGGGTAATTTCCTTAATAAAGATGCCTAAAGTGCCTACATCCTTTTTGAAGAAATGAGTGAAAACTCATTTAATATGGCTTTAATGGACACTTTTGGTATAACCAACAACCCAAAACTTGGAGTCAATGAAATTGACTCAAAATCAACTTTTGTTCTAATCACTCAAGATGATTTACAGATGATAGCTCAACAACTGGGTCAGATGCAAATCAACCAGAAAAATATGGAAGAAAAGCTCACCCAAAAACAAGCTCCTTATCCTAACTCTCCTCACCTTCTCAAAAGAGAGAATCTGCACAATATCAATGCTACCTCTGGTGGGTAGCAATTTTCTTCTGATTTCTTACAAGATCGGCAGACTGGGACTTTTGATTACATGAATCAAAATCTTCTTGACTCCACCACTGAAAGCATCTTTTCTCACTAGGAGAAATTTAGAAATCCCTCCAATTCTTATAATCAAAACTGGAGGACTAACCCGAATCCCTCCTAGAAAGCCCCAAATCAGATTCTGTTTCCCAAACAAAATCAATATGGAAATTATGGGCAAAACTTATATTAGCCTGGGCCATCCCAGGAAGATATCAATAACCAGGTCATGAAAACTCTGCAAGGTATGCAGAACCAAATGACGGAAGTAACTAGCATGATAACCAACTTGCAACATCAAGTTAAGGTTACTCCTGATCATTGACCTGCTGGCAATCTGCCATCCCAACCCATGCCTAACCCTAACAATCAACGAAATCAGTATCAAGGTGGATATCATAGTCAACCTATCTACCCAGCACCCCAACATCCGTCAGGTTTTAGTCAAAATTAGGCCCCCCATCCTCCTAGAAACAACCATACTGCAAATGCACTTACTCTGAGGAATGGGAAAACCACTCATGATCCCTTGCTTTCTAAAGAAACTGATTGCACATCAATCATGCAACCTAAAACACCTGAATTAAGCTAGATTCTAGCAAAACTTAGGAATAATGCATTCATAGCAATCGTAATTAGCATAATGGTTAGTTTAATTAGCTGCATAGTTAATATTGTCATTTTATGTACCAATAAGAAATGATTTTAATTGCAGATGATTCAAAGCTATGGATGACAGATCAGACCAGAAGATCTGATCTGAATGACGATGGGAGTCCAACGCTTCCAAAATCATCTCAATCAGACAACCAGAGCATCGTGTGCAGTCCATAAAAGAACAGAGATCATGGAGGCAAAGGATAAAGATCCAAGCCTCAGATGAAATATCCAACCAGACGGATGGATTTGGATCAATGAATGCAGTCCAACAGTGTAAAAATCAACCCAATTGGAGGTCTACATCACAAGATAGAAGGAAAATAAGATGGATGACCACAATGGTGCCACGTGGCACCACAGTCACCCCTCACCGTTGGCCCATCTTTGAAGACCATCCTCGCCCGCTCTCAACCGTTGGATGGCCATCCAATGGTCCACGATACATCCACGCCATCCACCCAACGGCTAAGGTTAACTAGATGCAAATAGGAAACAATAACAAAACACACGCGTAGCACATTGGCTTAAACGCTTGCACTGAATCCAAGTGGCACCCATTCAATCACGCAACGCCTTGAATCAGGAAAGAAGGCAAGCAGGCGCTATTGCCCATTGGATTTGCATCAATGCACATAGATTCGACAACGTAGCGCAATCAAGATGCTCTGCGGCTGCGTGTGCAAACAAACCACACGTTTTACGAAATGAAGGCAAGGCATGTGCGCACGTCACGATCGGATGGCTGATATTAGGCACTAAAACGAGGTGAGCAAGCTTCCAAAGAAGAGGAGAGAACATGCACGGGAGTAGCTGGAGCGTCAGATCACTATGCAAGGGTCGTGGGTGCACCATGTGTCGGCCAGAGAAGCAATCCGCACGATGATGGCGGAAATGAAGGTGCTTTAAGGTTCGATTTTGTCCGTTGATCTCTCAATTGACGGATCTGGCCATTCAGGAGTTGTTACATGATTTTGGGGGTTAAAATGCCCTCTTTGCCCTTCATCAAAGATATATAAAGAGGCCTAGGGCCGCCTTGTTGAAGGCATCTCTTCATACATCTCTTCCATCAACTCCAGACATCTCTTCCACCTTCTCCGCAATTCTCCATCCCTCTGCAACTCTACTCCGACCCTCATCCCGGTGCTCTGGATCTGAGGTGCTACCATATCCCGCACAAGCATCCCACAAGAGGCATCATCTCTCTTCCTCCTTCTATCTCTCTCTCTCTCTATCTATCTGTCTTCTATCTATATATCTATTTTTATTAGCATTTTCTATTGTGAAAAACTCTATCTAGTTGCAACAAAATTCTGATTCACTGTATATCTACTTTATACTTATATACATTTATGTACATCTTGTTAGAATTAGTTTTATTGAAAAGCTTCTACAAAAATCGAGATTGCTTCCCTGTGAACGACCCAGTACTCACCAGAGTTTATAAATTTATTTGTCGACGTGTTTTTGCTCTATACTACAGCTAAATAATCCTTTAAATGCGATTTACGCACTGAACAAGTTAGTGTTATTGCCAAGGAGGCAACGGGAATTTTTGAAGCTCTTTTGGTGTGAATTTGAGATGTCTAACGTGCTATTTTCATTGATTTTGTATGTACAAGGAAGCAAGGAAATCATAATGAAACATGGCAACGGGAATTGCGGGTTTGAACCTCACATAA
Organism: Thalassia testudinum; assembly: GCA_037157565.1. Taxonomy (NCBI): domain Eukaryota; kingdom Viridiplantae; phylum Streptophyta; class Magnoliopsida; order Alismatales; family Hydrocharitaceae; genus Thalassia; species Thalassia testudinum. Next base: position 82,709,748 of record JAZHRO010000056.1, on the reverse strand, counting down.
GTACCTATAATTAGATTAGTTAGATTTAGGATTTGCTTGAACGCTAGGATTAGTTATAATTTGTTTGCTTATTATAAAAAAAAAGAAAAAAAATTCTCTCTTATTTTTCATTCTGAAATAAAGTTTTATTTTCGAAAATCAATTCCCAAAGATCCACACATCCAAAAGTTCTCAAATGTTTACTGGACATGGGTTTTGAAGTCAAGAATAACATACACAAATTTCCCATAAATCAGAACTATATAAAAATTTAAAAAATTCATGCACTGATCTCTTATCAATTTGATTACTGTTCTTGATTTTTTGGAGCTCAAAATATCATAGGAATTTTTATACAAATCCGATTGACTTAAAATTTGTGGCACTGAATTTATGAGATATTCAAGAATTTAGGAAAAATCTGAAAAAAAATATTTTTTGCACGTTTGATTGCACAAATTATCCAATCACAAACTGGGAGTCAAAACAAACTGGAAAACCCCAGTACACTTTAAATCAGAAACAAAAAGAAAATTGCATTAAAAATTCTTGAAAAATATTTTTTAAGTGCCTAGTTAGTGGTGTAATAGGAACAATTGATTGAATTGCTTGGGTCGCACCGCTTCCCTGAATTTGAAGATAAAAGAACATCTAACAACTATCTTTACATAGGGTTTCACATTAAGGGTAGAGCACACTTGCATTTCCATATTTAATGAAAATCTATCAAACAAATTGGGATTTGTAAAGCTCTTGTATGCCTCATCAAAACCTTGATTGAAAAGATCAACTCAAGTGAACCCTAAAACGCATTAACACAAGCAATTGAATCTTAAAATTCACTTCATCAAGAACAAAATTGCTTGTGAACCCTTTTCCCTATGCAGTTCACATCTCTGAAATCAATCTTAAGGGCAAACACCCCCTAATGCCCATCATATTGCAAAAGCTCATCAAACCCAAGCTTAAAATTGAGTAGACGTGCCCTAGGAAGGACTAATACACTTGGGGACTTGAAATTGGATTAGGCTAAGGTCAAGGCCTTGTCTACTTGGACTGGTGACAATAAAGGTCGATACGGTAATCGCGTTAACCCTTAGTGTCGTCCCGTCATGCAGGGTGTCCTAAGGGGTCCCACCCTTCGGGCCAGCCAAGTAATTCGAGGGTTAATCTAACCCAGTCGTGTTTTGAGGTGCCAAGATCAGGTTTATTTAGGGTTGGCACTCTAAGGAATAGCTTGATTGCTTGTATTGAATGGGTAGGGTATTCTATCATTTATCTTCTCTCTCTCATCTATTAACTTTCTTCTGGTACATGGATGCTAAAAGGTCTCTGAACCCTAATTTGGTACCACTTTTAGAGAATAAACTAAGGAGAAAACCCAATTCATTTGAATATGTTCCATTGACTAATTGCCACGAGGAAGAACTAATTGAGGAGGAAACCATAGACCCATAATCTTTTTCCTCACGCTATTCCTCATTTTCTCCCTATCCCAACCCTTCCCTTACTTCAACTACTTCAGGATGGGAGAACTCTCCTCAACACCTGGGACTTGATTCCCTTGCCTACACCTCATATTCCCCAGGTATAGCTAGGCCTACCTCAAATCCCACATGAATCGCTGGATATCAAGGTTCTCTACAACCTCAAAAGACACTCTCTATGCAAGACCAGCACCTAATTGGCATGACCAACTATCTTGACCGGTTCAGCCAAACTCATCTCTCCCCAGATCAGTGATATGCCTCAGAATCCCAATATCTAGAATACCAATCCTATCCTCGAAATCACTGTGCAAATTATCCTAGTTCCACGTAAACAACTTCACCTTCTCATTGGGATAACCCTACAATACCAAACCAAGGATATGATTCTTACCCTAGGTATTCAGATGATAGATATTCTGATTCAATTGAGGAAAGAAATCCTATAAATTATTATCCTCAGCCTGATTAAGTCCTTGACCATGGCAGTTATCCTGAGATCACCCAATTACTCCAAGTAGTCCAGGGGATGAGAGAAGCTAATAAAAGAAATACAGATAATCAAGTAAAGTAGCTCAGTAGAATTCGAAAAGCACATGGTGATAAAATTGGTCCAAGTATGCCACAAGTTGGTGGTAAGCCATTCAAGGTTGAGGATCCAAACATAAGTATGACATCTAATCCAATCCCAACCTCTACATGCACTAAGCCCACCCACCAGCCCTGTGATAATGCAGAATAGATCCTTTTTGATATCCCAAAAACTAACTTTGAGGAGAAAGGCTCACTTGAGGAATTATATCTTGATTTAGGTCCTGAATTGCAACCATTCTATTTTGAGGAGTCAATCGATGGTGGGCTAGAGTATGAGTATTTTATGTTTAAAGACACACAATTGGACTACATGGATGATTTGGGAGGATCAAAGCAAGATAAAGAAGATAGAAAGATTGTGGACTGTGACATTCCAAGCCAAGCACGGTTGGATGGCTCTGATGTCATCTTGTCTGAGGATTACCATGATCAGATGTGCTTAAACGATTTGATATCTGGACTTGGAGATACTAATCATTCTAAGAAATCCCATATTGAAGTCAAATCTACTTTCACTTCTGTTTCAGCTAATTCACACCCTTCTCTTCCCATCCACCAGAGTCCTAAGGAAAACCCTGACTCTTATCCTCAACATCTCAAGATTGAACAAGACAAACAATCCCCTTAGGAAAAAGATGTTCAAGAAATTGTAGAATTACTGGGGATGACTCATGAGGATCTATCTGAAGAAGCAAAGAATTTAGTTGAATCATGGAATCCTGAGGAGTTTGATTTAACTGATGAGGAACAGGAAAACATTCCCTCATAAGATATAGTCGATGAGAAAAACAATTGGGATCAAATTTAGAAGTACACAGAACAAAAAGGATTTGAGATCTTCACTAATCTAAACCTCGATCTTACTCCCCCTAGGGAAATGTCTCTAACGAAAAATGAATTAAAACAAGATTTGGGCGACTTGAATGAGACTTTTGATCACCCCAGGGATAAGATTGAGGATTCCGATAAGTCTAGAACTATTAATATGGACCACTAGATCTTATTTGAATCACCTACTCGACATCCATCCATATCTAACTTGACTTGCAAAGTGATTTCTTATACCATTTCAGACTACACCAGTTGGGTTCCTCCTTTCATTTCGCTTCACTCTCAGGACCGCTATGATTTATTCCCCATGAACCACCCTTTATCCACCACATCTACCTTCCTTATGCATCACTTCTTAAGGTTGACACTATCTACTTTCCACTCTGGCACCTGCACAAATGTTTTTCTCTTTTGTACCATCTGGCCGTAAATAATTTGAAGCCTATTTACTTTATTTTTCAAACCTTTTGGGCTTTGTATTCACCATCAGTTGATCTGCATTTGTGGATCACTGATTCTTAGATCAAACCATCATATCTTCAATTTAATCTTGACCCAACCCATTAATTTGATCATTCATTTTTGGGTTTAACTCTGGAAAATGACGTTAAACTTAGAGCTGGTTGGGAGGCAACCCAGTATTCATTACAGGTAGCTTTGGATACTTTACATCCATGCTAACCTGGATTAACACGAATAGTCAAGTGATTTCCCCTCCTCTTATTATATTTTGATTTTCATGCATACATTTCAATGACATTGTAATGAATAGGCATAGGGGGGTGGACATTGCATTTCTTATTTTTATGTCAAAAAAAAAAGTTGCGTTTAGACGTAAAGAATTTTTATTAAGGTTTTATTAGGGATTTATTCTTAAGTTGATTCCTTTAGAATCCAGTACAAATTCACACTTACATGTAGAATTGGTAATGGATCCTCTGTGAAAATCGATAAACATCTTTAGTTTGTTGAGAAGAAGTAGCATTTTTTCTCCTAAACCCTCAGACAGTAATTAGGGAGTCTGGCCAACTATCTTCTAACAGATCCACCAAACAACTATGAGGTGAGACTAGAAAGTCTACTGGTGCTCTATGGCTAGTATGAGGAATCTTAAACTCTAGATAATTAGATAATGATACTCGGAGTTAGGCAAAGTTTTCATGCTTGGTTTCTACTTATAAGTTCTTAGTGTGAATCGCTTGAGAGCCACCAAATAAGGCGAATATGCAAAGTACGGGTTCTTATAAAACTAGGACTGAGGTAGATGGTCACGACCATCTTTTACGGAATCCTCAGCTGAACGAGGGTATTAATGTCAAAGTCAGAAATACACTATCCTATCCATTCCCTTCCTGATGCTGAGAACAGGCACTTCCACTAAATAAGCCTCATAAATAAAAGTTCGTATGTTGCATTGCGTTAGTAGATATTTGGATGTAAAAAATAGAAAAAGAAAAAATGAAATAATAATATATATATATACATAGAAAAAATTTAGAAAAAGAAAAGAGTATAAAAAAATGAGCTTATGAGTTAGAGTTTATTTCAAGTGTAATAGGATAACAACACCTACCACCCTCATGATCCACCAAATACAACCTTTACCTACTTTTCTATATTTTTGGCCGCCTGAATATGGGCTAAGGAATTCTAACTTAGTCTTACAATTATCAGAACCTAATCAAAGTGTTAATGCCAGGAGAGAGCACTAGATATACTGATAAATCTGGTGAGATTTTGAGCTCAGAAAGAAAGAAAAGATAAGATAAGATAAGAAAAAGAAAAAATAAAAAGAAAGAGAAAGAAAGAGAGAGAATGAGTACAAAGGAACTAAAAAGAGCACAGTTTCTCCGCCTCTCTTTGAGTTGAATTATTTAATAATATGGAAATCTCGATTCTAAAGTACTATTCGATATGTAGCACCAGATGAATGTGAGCTACCAAATACAAATCTACTTGAATCAGAAATCTTCTACCTAAGCCAAAAAGAGGGGTTGAATTTACAAATTATCTTATAACCCTGATGTAAGAAGTTTACATATCCCAATAGATTTTTACTAAGGGTTAAGTACGAGATTTATATGTGGATTGACTTTCCACTTAGATCCGTTGCATAGAGTACAACAAAACACATTTATGATAATCTGGATTATTAAAGCTTCGAATGAAAATAAAAGACATAAACCTCTAGTCAAACTCTTGATAAAACTTACTTATGTAGGACCACTTTGCATTTAGTCATGCATTTGCGAGGGACTAGCAAGATTTAAGCATGGGGGTGTGATTGCATGGCAATCATGTAACGTAAAACACCTGAATTAAGCTATATTTTGCATAACTTAGGAATAATGCATTTATAGGCATCGTAATTTGCATAATGGTTAGTTTGATTAGCTGCATAGATAATATCATCATTTAATGTACCAATGAGAGATGATTTTAATCGTAGATGATTCAATGTTGTGGACGACAGATCAGACCGGAGAGATCTAATCAAAACGACGACAGGAGTCCAACACTTCTGAAATCATCTCGATCTGACAACCAGAGCATTGTGTGTAGTCCAAAAAAGAACAGAGATCATGGAGCCAAAGGACAAAGATCCGAGTCTCAGATGAAAGATCGAACCACATGGATGGATCTGAATCAACGATTGCAGTCCAATGGCGCAAAAATCAACCCAATCAGAGGTCAACATCACTAGATGTAAGGAAAAAAAGATGGACGGCCACAATGGTGCCTCGTGGCACCATCACTGCCGCCCCTCACTGCCAGCCCATCTTTAAAGACCATCCTCGCCCGCTCTCAGCCGTTGGATGGCCATCCAACAGTCCATGATGCATCCACGTCGTCCATCCAATGCTAAGGATAACTAGATGCAAAAAGGAAACAATAATAGAATGCATGCGTAACGCGTTGGCTCACACACTTGCACTGAATCCAAGTGGCACCCGTTCGATCCATGCAATGCCTCGAATCAGGAAAGAATGCTAGTAGGTGCTATTGCCCATTTGATTTGCATTGGCACATGCAAACACGACCGCATTGCGTGATTAGGACACTCCGTGGCCGTGCGAGTAAACAAACCACGCATTTTGTGAAACAAACGCAAGTTGCGCACACATGTCACGATTGGACGACTGACGATTAGGATCTAAAACAATGCAAGCGGGTGCATGAAGAAGAGAAGAGAACGAGTGTGGAAGCAGCTGGAGTGTCATATCATGATCCAAGGGTCGTGGGCACGCCACGTGTCAGTTAGAGAAGCAATCCACACGATGAAGGCGCAAATGAAGGTGTTTTAAGGCACGATTTGGTGCGTTGATCTCCTAATCGACAAATCTGATCGTTCAGGAGTTGTTACACGATTTTGGGGATTAAAATGCCCTCTTTGCCCCTCATCAAAGTTATAAAAAGAGGCCTAGGGCTCCCCTATTGAAGACATCTCTTCATATATTTCTTCCATCAACTTCAGACATCTCTTCCACCTTCTCTGCGATTCTCTGTCCCTCTGCAACTCTGCCCCGACCTTCATCCCAACACTCTAGAACTGAGGTGCTACTGCAACTCGTATAAGCATCCTACAAGCGGCGTCGTCTGTCAGCCTCCTTCTATCTCTCTCTCTCTCTATCTATCTATCTTCTATCTATCTATCTATTTCTATTAGCATTTTCTATTATGAAAAACTCTATCTAATTGCAATAAAATCCTGACTCTCTAGATATCTGCTTTATACATATATACATATATATATATCTAGTTAGAATTAGTTTTATTGAAAACCTTCTGCAAAAATCGAGATTGCCTCCCTGCGAATGGCCTAGTACTCACTGCAGTTTATAAATTTATTTGTCGACAAGTTTTCGCACTATGCTACAACTAAATAATCTTTTAAGCATGATTTACGCATTGAGCAGAAACCTGCCAAAAAGAAAAGTAGATTAACTCTTCTCCCTCTTCTTCTAGCCCCGTTCAGGGTCCCAAAAATGCAAAACTGGTACCTTTTCCGCAAGCCCTTCACTCTTCAAAAAGTAAGAAAAAGAAATCCAAGCCCATTGATAAGGAATTGATGGAGATTTTTTTGCCAAGTAGAAATCAATATCCCTCTCCTTGATGCCATAAAATACATTGCTACCTATGCCAAATTCTTGAAAGATTTGTGTACACCCAAAAGGCGACCAAGAAGCATAGGAAAGGTGATCCTTCCAAAGACAGTAAGCTCAGTTGTGGAGAGGAAACTACATCTGCAAAGAAAAGATCTAGGTGCCCCCTGATTCAAGTGGTCATTAATGACACTTCCCTTGATCGTGCCTTATTGGATCTCGGTGCCACAATTAGTCTCATCCCCACTGTCGTTTTTGAGGAATTCAAGATCGGTGAATTAAAGCCTGTGAAGGTAACACTTCAACAAGTAGATTGATCCAGGATTAAACCCAAGGGGATTGTCGAGGATGTAATAGTTTGTGTCAAAAGCTGTCTATTTGCCATAGAAATTTTGGTCCTGGACATAGAGGTATCAGAAGCTTTAAAGAATGCCCCCATAATTCTTGGAAGACAATTCCTAGCCACTGCCAAAGCCAATATTGATTGTGACCCTGGAAAGATGAAAATCATGTGTGGCGGTGGATCTATTACCCTATATATTTTCCAAGCTTCTAGGCATTTCCAAGAACTAGATTTCTTCGATGACTTGTATTCGAAGATTGAAAGTTTAGTGAAGGAAACAATGCAGATTTGATACATGGGTTCCTACTTTGCAATTCATACGGTTCCTGAACAATCTGATTTAACCCACCCTCCTACCCTTACCACACCTTCTCCATTTGACACTTCATCTAACTCTCTCCCTCTTCCTTCACCCCTCACTCCACAAGCAGAATTCATTTCAGAGCCGAGCCATCAACTGGAATTAAAACCCTTGCCCAACTCCCTTAAATATGTTTTCCTAGGTCTAAGCTAGACCATGCCCTTGATTATCAATTCTGGACTTTCTAGGGCATATGAGGAAAATCTTCTCAAGGTCTTGAGCAAAAATAGAAAAGCTATTGGTTGGATGCTTTCTGATCTTAAGATTATTCATCCATCCTTCGACACCTATCGAATTTATCTTGAGGACGATTTTTGCCCCTCTCGCCAGCCATAAAGGTGCTTGAACCCTAATATGCAGGAGGTGGAAAAAAAGGAAATTATAAGTGGCTTGATGCTAATATCATCTACCCCATTTTTGATAACTCCTGAGTTAGTCCCACACAAGTAGTTCCTAAAAAGGCTGGATTAACAGTTGTCACTAATGAAAATGGGGAAAATATAGCCACTTGCACCGCTTGTTCTTGGCATGTGTGCATTGATTGTAGAAAATTGAAGACTACCAACAAGAAGGAACATTTTCCAACCTGTTCAAGACTTGAAAAGGATGCTAAGTGCTACACATCTAGTGAAAGGGTGATAGACTCACTAGGCAACCATTAAAACGAACTTCGGGTTTCTACAACCTTAGGTGACATTGCCTGAAGGTTTATCTTTTCGAACAGTAGCTTTCTCCTTACTTTTTTTATTTATGGGGTCAACACAAGGGTAAACCCAATGTATATCTCCCCGGTTTATTGTACTTCCCCACTTCTTCTCTAAGTCTTTTGGGAATTATTATGCACTTTTGTGAGCTGGGCTCTGAACAACTGGCTAATGGGCTGTTACCCATGGCAACTTGCCAGCCATACTTGTGCGGTGAAGTGTGATTTTATTTGTTTATTTTTTTTTAATTTTAAGTAGGTGGTTTCCCTGATCTACGATTTACCTAGAGGTAGTATGAAGAAAATGGTCTTGTGGCTGGGCTCTGGACAATCGGCCGATGAGCTATTACCACCGACAACTTGCTAGCCATACCACCCTAGACAGTTCATTAGATACCTAATTTCGGAAGAAACCGCTGAAAGGTGAGTCAGTCCAAATAGCATGTAGATGTTTAAGCTTAAAGTCCCCTCAAATCAGAGGGTGGATTGATAAGCCGTATACTTATCACCCTACTTTATTGACCAATTTAAAATAGAATTACTTGGCATGGACTTGAGACTAAGTCCAAATTCGAGTGGACACCCAGGCTAATTAAGCCTAAAGACCTGAAGAGTCTAAGTATTCAGGTCCCAAAGTATCAATTCCTAACATTTGCAACTCCTAATGCCAAGTTCCCGTCTCCTAGTTCCTTTTTTTTCTCTTCATAAAATAATAGGAAATTACTGTTACGGCTAATAAATAGATTATTTCATAAGATATCCACCCCCCCATGCTAAGCTAATGCAATGTCCTCTTTGTTAAAAATGAAAGCATGTAGGAGATTCAAAGTGGAAGAACAACACCTAGTTTTCGTGAGATTCTTGTCAGCTCGGAATAGTCTTTACACGTGTTGAGTTTAGTGCCTTTAGCTAGGTGAGGTCCTCTGTAAAAAATAACTAATACTGAGGCTACAATAACACAGTTTTCGAGCCCCTAGATATGGGTCCTGGAGAGTAGAAATGGGCTTGGCAAAGAGATGATCAATGAAAGTGGCAAGCTGGTGGTACAAGGAGAGCAAAAATGGTCTCCAATAGGACTTTTGTTAATTCATTACAGAGGAGGTGTGGGTGGATATAGAAATTGCGTAATGGTTGGGAGAACAAGGTTGATGAGGGTTTTTTGATGTGTTAGGGGTTTGTGGGTACTCTAACATTTCAAGAGTTTCCCCCAAAAGAATAATTTCCTCCTCACAATTAGGGTGCTTAATCCAACCATCTTGATCCTCATGATTCCCACACAAAAGCTGAACCTCAAACTCTAAAAATTCAGGATGAGCACATTGTTGGGTTGTACCTTGATCAAGTGAATCATTCAATAGATTTCGATTTCATGAATATCTTCATCTCGTGCTGCTGCAGTTGGTTACATGTTTTCTTTGTCCTCAATTATACCAGCAACCGTGTGATTTTCTTCCAGAGTTTGGGTTGAGTTGGCCCTTAAAAGGTTGTCTAAGGTATGTATGGCCATTACCTCCTCTATTCTGCCAAGCTCCTCCATCAAACAACAATTAATTTTTTCCTTCTTTGAGACCTCAAAAATATGAAATCGATTTGCTTTTTTCCCAGATGCCATTTCTATATTTCCCGATTCACAATCAATCCTTGCCTTGGCAGTAGCCAAGAAAGGTCTTCCCAAAATAATCTGGGTGTGGTTGAGCTGTTTTGGTGCTTCCATGTCCAGGACCATGAAATCATCAAGGTAATGTAAATCAATAACCTTGACTAAAACATCCTCCAAAATATCCCTTTGTTTTGTAATGGATCTATCGGCTAACTGCAAGGTTATGTCAGTGTGTTTCAGGTAGCCTAGACCCATCTTCATGTGCAGTGAGGTGGGGATCACATTAATGGAAGTTCCTAAGTCAAGAAGGGCCTATTCAAAAGTGATGTTTCCTATTGTGCAGGAAATCAGCAAGGCTCCCGAGTTCTGCATTTTAGGAGGTAGATTGTTTAAGATCAGTGTGCTTGTGTTATCAGACAAGACCACTCTCCTAATGTTTTCAGATTCTGCTCTACATTTTACTTTATATGATTCAGTAAACATATGGCGTAGGCAGGGATTGATCCAATAACCACAATGAGTAAAATGATTGTTATTTTGAAAGCTTGAAGTATGGGCATCCTTTCCTCCAATTTCTCCTCCGACCTTTTCTATTTGCCCATACAACAACAACAAACTCCCAAATCAAACTCTGATGTTTTGTTGATCACATTCTTAGCTGGGAGTTTGGAATTCTTACTATGGGGCCTAATAGTGTTGACATGGGGTTGGGTAGATCCCTTGTGTATACTACCACTGTTCAAGGTGATGGTGTTTGCAATGGCAAAATGCTATTGGTTAGTGGCTTGGGGAGGGTTGGGCAAAATAGGAGGCTCCTAGTTGATTATGGTAGGGACTTGGTTCTCTCCGGGAGGGGCTAGGGTAGCCTGATAGATAGCATGAGCTTGAGCATATGAGTCCCCATTATTACTAAACCCTTGAGGCCCAGCACCTCGGTTTTGTACATTCCTTGGGTTTGATATAGGTTGTGATGGTAGAGATCCGATTTGTCGGTTGTTTGCACCAAGTCTGGAATGAAATGCGACTGGTGAAGTTTTCATTTGTTGCATGAGCTGGAGCATTGACCCTTGCATTTCCACCATCTTCAGGTTTAAATCAACTTGCCCAGTGGGTTGTTGAGGATTCCACATGGACTGATTAACCTGATTCAGGGGAAACTGAGTTTATACATGACCCTGACCCATTGGTTTTTGTAATACATAGTTGTTGGGTCGATATTGTATCTGCTACCCCTGATCTTTCCAATAGAAGTTAGGGTGATTTTTCCAACCAAAATTGTAGGAATTCGAGTAAGGGTTGGACCTAACATTCTCCTACATAGCATGAACATCCTCGTAAGATGAGGATGAAGGATCAGAAAAATTTGGATCAAAGGCCCCAGTTTGGAACCCATAAGGTTCCAAAAAGAGCTAGTCCGAATGTCGAGCTGACTCCAGCTGGTTCACAAACTCCCGTCTAGTTGGAGCTTGCGAAGAATGGAATCTCAATCCTTAGGATTGAGTGGATCTAGAAAAATTAGAGTTTTGGACATCGCTCTTCCATTCGTTTAGCAACCAGATCCATTTTATCTAATTTATTGCAGATCAATTCCATATCAATTGTATGAGAATCTTGGACCTCATTGGCATTGGATCTAGTTTGTTGTGATCGGTTGAAGGATTCCATGGAGGTGTTGTTTAAAGAGTTTTCACTCATTTCCTTAAAGGAATCATAAGCACTATCAGCATCTTTGTTGAGGAAATTTCATCCGCAAGAAGCATCGACATGATTATGGAGTTGATCATTCAACCCGTGATAAAAAATTTGCACAAGTTGCCATTTAGGAACCTCGTGGTGTGGACACTTCCGTAATAGATCCTAGAATCTCTCCTAGGCCCCATGAAACCGTCCCCCCTACCGCTGGGAAAAAGTGGTAATTGACCTTCTCAACGCATTGGTTTGCACAATTAGGAAGAACTTCAGGAAGGCCAATTTAAGAGTTGTCCAGGTAGTAATCGGTCTTCCAATTGTACGATGCCAATGTGCATCCTTATCCATGAGTGAATGGGGGAAAAGCCTCATGAGCATTTGTTCTTCACCCACATTCCGCGATTTGGTGGATTGAGCCAGAGTGATTAGGTCCTCCAAATGTTGGAATGGGTCCTCAAAGCCAAGCCCGTAAAAGTGTTTAATTAGACTCAAAATCTGAGGCTTGATCTTAACATCACCGACGGGAATCACAACACCAGGACGATCCTTATAATGTAAAGGATCATAAAAATCCTTCAAGGGCCGAGCGCTTTGACCATTCATTCGTTGGAACCATTGCTGCATCTACTGCAATTCTTCCAACTGCCTTTGAATTAGCTCCTGCTGGTTCGAGGGCAGGGAAGGTGGTTGTTGATCAACTATGGGATCTACTTGGCTATAACTCAACATCTGCCTCTGGGAATGGTCAATCGGTCCTTCCAAATGAGGGTTCAATGACCTCCTTCCGAGCATACACTGAGGGAAATCAGAAGGATTGAGAAGAGAAGGCACCCTACAGCACAAAAAGTACAAGCCTGTCCTTAGGTTGGGTAGCCTAAAGGTCTACAGACTCTCAGAATCCATCTTAAGATTATAGATGATTTACTCTACATGTATCTAGTCAATCCAACCTGTTAGAAGGAGGGACTAGGGAGAAAGCTTTTCCTTTGTCTTGTGCCTCCAGTTCCTAGTGTACCCCCCAGCCTTGTTCGTTTGACGCTACTCCCCTAGCTAGAAATCCGATTGACTGTACAAGCAGGTTAATCGTGAACAATCTCAATCTGGGCCCTAAAGAGCAAATCAATCCTTATGACCAGCATCTAATCAATTTGTGTTAGGCTTGGGATATTTAGTGCTTTCTGAATTTGATGGGCCCTTAATGGGTTATGCCCTCAATGATTTGTTTGAGAATGTGTGTATGTGCACAACCAAAATGTTTTCAAGCAAGATTATTAAGGATGAGGTGAATTTTAGGGTTTGAATGTTGCTTAGTTTCTTTTAAAATTCAAGTATTAGGTATATTCAACCAAATTTCCATGAGGCAAACCAAGTTTGAAATCATGAATTCAAGTATTTTCATTTACAAATCAAGAAAAATATGGAGTGCTTGGCTTGACCTAATTATTGAATCCTATGGGGTAGCTACAAAATGAATTAGTTTTAAATTGGGTGGTGTGGTCCAAATAATTCAATAAAGTGACCCAGATGTGCCACCAATTAGGAACGTAGAGATGATTAACCTAGACTGATTTCTACTCCTTTATATGTTGATTTGTGTGTACCAGTTCCACAGGTCAGAATCCCAGTTGAGTTGATAAAAATTAGGTTACGTGCCACAAATGTGGGTGTATAAAGTGTGTATGTTGATTCATCCCACGAAAAGTATCTTTTTATTTATTTTTAATAATATGCGAGGGTGAGCTGAGTGGAGATGACAAACAAGACAAACAAATTCTATCCTAGGGTTTATGCAAACACCTAAGTACATTAGGTCTTGGTTGTGAAGGTGGTCAAATGAAACTAGTGGATGGAAATGTGGGGATACTTACAAATTACTTTACCCGCACTTGGCTCCAATCTACTACACTTGGATCTCCATGCTAGGGTACCTGCAAGACAATAGATCAGAGACAAGCGAGGTTAATAATATGTAAATGCAAAGAAGCACAGAAAATAGGAAAGTAAATTTTGTTGCGTCCCCAGCAACAGTAGGAGAATGATGCATGGTTTCGTGTGGCAAAAATTGGGGTTTTGTGGACCCATTGTCGTAGCTCACAAAACACATCTATCAGATAAAATTTATAACCGAAACTCAAAAAGTGAGCTACGGGTCAAACATGGGGAGGTGAACATTTGGTTTTGAAAAATTCGCATTTCGCTTTTATTTGTTTTTGTCGTTTTTATTTTTATAATTTTTTTTGACATTTTAATAGGGCAAGAGATCAGGTTGATGAATTCTAGCTAATCTACTTGCAAAATATAAAGGAAAGAGAGAGTGTGTGTGTGAAAGAGAGAAGAAAAATCATCTATTTATGAATAAATGCTTGTTAGAACTACGAAAGCAAAAAAACTACACTAAGAAAGCGAAAAAGAAGGAAAGAGGTGAGAGAGAATCCCCCTCGACGGTCACTTGGAGGATGACTCGCTCTGACGTCGCTTAGAGGAAGGTGATGAGGAGAAGGACGAACGAGAACGGAGTCAGAGTACGGAGGATGGGGTAAGACGGAGGGGGATAGGTCCTTTTATAGTGGAGGAGGAGAGACAAAATCGTCCATGGGCAATTACTGATGGCTGTAATTGTCGCTGAAGATCCGCCAAACTATCACTGAAGATCCGTGCCCTTCAATTCCTTTGCTGGCGCACGCATAGTGCAGGCCATTAGTGATAGCTACAAGCATCACTAAAGGCCTGCCCAACTATCGCTAAAGATCATACAATTCAATGCTCTCACTGGCCCACACTTCATGTGCCCATGCCTCCAGCACCGTCTCATGTGTGTGCACGTGCTAGCAAGCGCTGCACTGCGGCGCTGGTGTGCTCTCCATGCGCGGACGTCGCGCGCATGCGCTGGTGCGGTGCGTGCACTGGACATGCGTGTGTTGCCTCAATTGAGCGATTGGGGGGTCTTCGCGGGTTTCGAACCCACGCCCCTCCTTTGGGAGTTAACTCCACAACCAATGCGCCATGCTTTCGGTTGAGTCAAGAAGAGCAACTGCGGGCATGAGGTGGAGGAGGATTCTCAACCGTTGGATCAAGATCTAATGGCTAAGAATTGATGATGAAGATAATGAAGGGTGCCTTCCAGTTGTTGCTGGCCAGTGTTGGGTGTCCTGAATGGTGCCATGTGGCGCCATATGGGCCCTCCATTTTTTGTCTGTTGCAAACGGTGCCACGGTGCTCAGATCGTGATGATTCCCATGTTGCCAGACTGCGATCATCGCTCCGGATCCATCTGTATGATCAAATTTTCCATCCGAAGCCTGTAAGAATGCTGCATTGCCCACCTGGCCATTGATTTTCCTCGGATAGCATAAGGTACTACGAGACTCTGATCTAGACGATCTCAGAGGCATTAGGCTCCAATCGTCGTCCTGATCAGATCCGTATAGTCTGATTGTCCATCTGAGGCCCTGAGATAAATCTTCTTCTCTCCTGACCATAAAAGAGACTTAATTAACCTAAAATATATACAACTACTATAAATGTTTGATGATGCATGCTATGAAATATTTATTAGATGAAATGAAAATCTAAGCCAAGGAACAAACGTGATTAGGCATTTTAACCTAAATAGATGTGTCTATATCGGTGTTCCACTGAACCTTGATTAAATATACCTAAATATTGAACCCTAAAGCCTACTAAGCATGATTTGAACTTTAAAATCAACCTCATCTTTAATAATGCTGCGTGGAAACCCTGGTTGTGAACGCACACACATATTAATCGATTCTTAAGGGCAAAACCCATCTAAAGGACCCATCACATTCGAAGAGCACAATCATCCCAAGACTAATTAAATTTGAGTAGACGTGAGCATTAAGGAATAACTCTCTCTTTGGAACTCCACCTGAGATTTTTTTTTATTAATCTGCTACTAGTGGTCCATCTGATGTCTAGCTAAGGGAGTAGTGTCAAACGACTGTAGTTGGGGGCATCAAACAAACCGGAGGCGCAAGCCAAAGGAAGAACCTTATCCCCAATCCCTCCCTCTAACTGGTTGGATTGACCGGAAAGAAGTAGACCAAATCATTTCTTTCATCTCAAGACTGTTTCTGAGAGTCTGTAGGTCTTTAGGCTACCCACCTAAGGATAGGTTTCGTTTGATTGTACTGCAGGGTAGCTTTCTATTTTCTATCTTCCTTCCTACTTTACCATGTATTCTTCCACACCACACTTGCATTTCCAGTCCTACCCTCCTACCACCACTTATCACCAAGATAATTACTATCCTGCCCTGACTTATGACTACTTATCTACTAGTTGGAATAACTTTGATTGGAGATATGATTCCAGACTACATTGTCCAGGGTCTAATCCAAGACCACAAGATGTTTAGCGTGTAAATCGCATTTTAGAAGATTATTTAGTTGTAGTATAGCGTGAAAACACGTCAACAAATTAATTTATAAACTTCGATGAGTACTGGGTCATTCGTAGGGAGACAATCTCAATTTTAACAGAAGCTTTTCATTAAAACTAGTTCTAACAGGTATTTATATATGTATATATGTACAAAGAGGCATCAGATATCTATAAACTCAAATTTCATTGCATTGATAAAGAGTTTCTCATAGTAGAAATTGCTACGCAAAAAGTAGAGACAAATAGAGGGAAAGAGAGAGAGAAATGGACAGTTAGATAGAAGGAGGCAGAAAGATGATGCCGCTTGTTGGATGCCTATACGAGATGCGGCAACACCTTAGATCTAGAGCACTGGGATGAAGGTTGGAGTGGAGTTGCTGAGGGATGGAGAATCACAGAGAAGGTGGAAGAGTTGTTTGTAGTTGATAGTAGGAGTTGATGAAGAGATGCCTTCAACAGGGGGGCCCTAGGCCTCTTTTATAGCTTTGATGAGGGGCAAAGAGGGCATTTTAACCCCCAAAATAATGTAACAATTTCTAAAGGATTAGATCCGTCGATCGGAAGATCAACGGACCAAATTACACCTTAAAACACCTTCATTTACGCCTTCATCATGCGGATTGGTTCTCTAGCCGACACGTGTCGCACCCACATCCCTTGGATCATGATCTGTTGGCACTGCTCACTCCTCACACCTGCCTAATACTCGCTCGCTGCTTCTCCCTCCTTGAGAGTGCTCGCGTGTTCAAAATAACCCCATCATTCACAACCATCAAATCTTACGATCGGATGGTTCAGATTGGTGCCTGCACCACTTGCTTTGAATTAACGCGTGAGAACGTGCCTAGAGTGTGCGTTTGATTGCGTGTGCAACCTCAGAGCACTCCATCCTTGCCACGTGGTCGCATGTGCACCTCCCGATCGTGATCCAATGGCTAATCGCAATTGTTCAATGCCGGCTTCCTAATTTAGAGTTCAGCGCACCTCGAACTTGCACTCTACGCTTGCGGTTGAGGGTAGAGACCACTGTGCTAAGGCTTCAATTAAGTTGCATTTATGTATTAGGCAACTCCTCTCTCAACCGTTGGATGGAGATCCAATGGTTGAGATTAACCTTCCGTTTGATGAGGCGCGGTGGAGTGGGCGATGTGGTTATCCAACGGCCCACAATGCATGAGAAATGGCATTTAGACTTGGAGCGATGATGTGGGGGTGGCTGTGATGGCGCCACGTGCCGCCATCATGGCTATCCATCTTCATTTCCTTGTATCTAGTGATGTAAACCTCCGATCGGGTTGATTTTTGCACTGTTGGACTACGACCGTTGATCCGGATTTATTCGTATGGTTGGATCTTTCATCTAAGTCTTGGATCTTTGTCCTTTGGCTCCATGATCTCCATTATTTTATGGACTACACCAGATGCTCTAGTTGTCTAATTGAG
Organism: Thalassia testudinum; assembly: GCA_037157565.1. NCBI lineage: Eukaryota > Viridiplantae > Streptophyta > Magnoliopsida > Alismatales > Hydrocharitaceae > Thalassia > Thalassia testudinum. The sequence goes on along the minus strand of JAZHRO010000056.1, from coordinate 82,692,211 downwards.
ATGATTTTGGAAGCGTTGAACTCTTGTTATCGTTCTGATCAGATCTGTCCAGTCTAATCTGACATCCATGGCTTCGAATGATCTGTGATTAAAATCATCTCTCATTAGTACATAAAATGATGATATTATCTATGTAGTTAAATCAAACTAACCATTATGCAAATTATGATGCATATGCTTGCATTGTTCCAAAGTTATGCTAGAACCTAACTTAATTCAGGTGATTTAGGTAACATGATTGCTGTGCAATCACACCCGCATGCCTATATCTTGCTAGTCCCTAGCAAATGCAAGACTAAATGAAAAGTGGTCCTACATCACTGATTTCTATTAAGACTTTGACGAGAGATTTATTTCTTTTGTTTTCATCTAAAACTTTAGAAATCCATATAATTGTGAATGTGTTTTGTTGTAGCCTATGCAATGGATCCAAGTGAAAAGTCAATCCACATCAAAAGCTCATACTTAACCCTTAGTAAAAATCTATTGGGATGAGCAGACTTCTCACCTTAGGGTTATAAGATAATCTATAAATTCAACCCTGCTTTTTTGGCTTAGGTAGAAAATGATTTGAGTCAAGTGGATTTGTATTTGGTGGCTCACACTCATCTAGTGCTACATATAGACTAGTACTTTGTAACCTAGATTTTCGGAATATTAAATAATTCAACTTAGAGAGAGGCAAGAAACTATGCTCTCTTTAGTTCCTTTATACGTGTTCTCTCTCTTTCTTTCCTTTCCTTTTTCTATTTCTTATCTTAACTTTCCTTTTCTTTCTTTTTGAGCTCACAATCTCACCAGATTTATTAATATATTTGGTGGTCTCTCCTGACATTAACACTTTGATTAGGTTCTGATAACTCTATGACTATGTCAGAATTCCTTAGCTCGTATTCAGGTGCCCAGAAATACGAAAAAGTAGGTCAAGGCTATATTTGGTGGATCGTGAAGGTGGTAGGTGTTGTTGCCTCATTACACTTGAAATAAATTCTAACTCATAAACTCTTTTTTTTCTACTCTTTTCTTTTCAATTTTTTTGTGTATAAATATATTTCTTTCTTTTCTTTTCTTTTTCCTCTCTTTTTTTTGTAAATATTTTTTTTCGCATCTAGACATATAGTAACACAACGCAATATTGCATACAACTTTTATTCACGAAGCATTATTCAAGATTAGGGGTGTTCAAGAGGATATCAGGTGGCTTATTTGGTGGAAGTGCCTATTCTCAGCACTGTGACGGGAATGGATAGGACAATGTATTTCTGACCTTAACATTAATACCCTCCTTCAGCCGAGGATTCCGTAAAAGATGGTCATCACCAACCACCTTAGTCCTTGTTTTTTCAGAACCCGCTGTCTACATATTTACCTTATTTGGTAGCTCTCAAGAGATTTGCACTAAGAACTTGTACGTAGAAATTGAGAGCAAAAACTATGCGTAATTCCGAGTGTTATTATCTAATTCTCCAGAAGTTAAGATTCCTCATACTAGCCTTAGAGCACCAGTAGCCTTTATACTCTCACCTCACACTTGTTTGGTGGATCTTTTAGAAGATAGTTTGCCTGACTCCCTAATTACTGTCTAAGGGCTTAAGTGAAGAAGCATTGCTTCTTCTCGACAAACTAAAGATGTTTATCAGTCTTCACAGAGGATCCATTGCAAATTCTACATGTAAGTGTGAAATTATATTGGATTCTAAACTCAGGAATGCACTTAAGAATAAATCCCTAATAAAACCTTAATAAAAATTCTTTATGCCTAAATGCAATTATTTTTTTTTGACAAAAAAATTAAACATGCAATATCCACCCCCACATGCCTATTCATTACAATGTCCTCATTGAAATGTATGCATGAAAATCAAAATATAATAAGCAAGAGGAGGGGATATCACTTGACTATTCTTGTTATTCTAGGTCAGCATGGATGTTGAGGATGCTGACCTACCTGTAATGAATACTGGGTTGCCTCCCAGCTAGCGCTAAGTTTAACGTCATTTGCCAGACTTAAACCCAAAAATATATAGTTTAATACTGTGGGTTAAGAGAAGAAGTAATAACTATTGCAGGGGGATTTAAGATTAGTAGAAAGATAGGATCATTTAGTCCAAGAATTAGTGATCCACAAATGTAGACCAGCTGATGATGCAACCCTATTCCAAAGAGTCTTTCTGATTTGGAATATGAAATATGGTCAGGTGGATGAGGTTCAAATTACAGAGCCTGTCTATCAATCCAGTACCATAAATCAGGAAGAGATGGTATAGGTTCTGGATTAAAATCATGATTTAGAATTAAATCTAGTTCCAAATCAGAGTAATAAGGGTCTTCATAATGGTAGTTGATATAAAAAATCATGAGTTCTCTAGGCTCTAGGTCATATGAGGATAGGGGTAGAGTTGTGTGGAATTCATCAAAATCTTCATGAGAAATTTCCTCTTCTTTATCCAAAGTCACTTCTTCTAAGTCAAGCCATCCATTTGAACCAGTTGGCTTATAAGTTCTTCCCTAGTCCATTATGTGTTGAACTTCTTCTTCTGGGGTTACTTCCTGGTTCATGTCCTTGGATTGTCCATTTTCTTGAACTCCCTCAGAATTCAAGAGTTCTTGAATTTCAAGGTGGATGTATTGAGGACTCTTTATATTATCATCTAATTCATCATAAGTTACCCCCAGGAGTTTCCCAATCTCACTAATGTCTTATTCGATTTCATTTTCCATGGGAAATGGTAGATTAGAATTATCCTCAACTACATCCCCTTTTTTCCTTTTGTGCTAGTCTTGAGCTTTGGTAGGATTCGGATTATCTTTAGTGTGAATTGCCAAAACTTGTTCAATTATTTGTACATCCTCGATGGAACCACAATTCACCTTATTCTTTTGAGAAGTTTTACAGATATTGAGTTGACAATTTTTCCTTCTAGAGGTGATGTGCATAATCGCTGTATCATAGTTGATTAGAGCCTTGGCAGTGGTCAGGAAAGGTCTCCCTAAGATTATCGGGGTGTGGTTCAGGTTTTCTGATGCCTCCATATCTAGAGCAAGGAAGTCCATAGGGTACTCAAAATCCCTCACTTTCATAATCACACTCTGTAGAAGGCCCTTCAGAATTTTGGTTGACCTATCAGCATGCTAAAATGTCACTTTAGTGTGTTGCAAGGGGCCTAAATTCAACTCTTTATATAATTCTGTGGGGATTAAGTTGATAGAGGCACCAAGGTCGAGTAAGGCTCAATCCGAGATAAACACATCTATTTCACATGATATTAAGGGGGTCCCTAGATCTTTCTTTTAAGAGGGAGCTTATTTAGGATGATGGCATTGGCTTATTCAGAAATCATGACCCTTTTTGATTATTTGGCCGGGCATTTCGGTGTACATATTTCCTTCATAAATTTGCACAAGCTGGGATGTTCTCAATAGCCTCAAGGAGTGGTGTGTTCACCTGGACTTGCTTTAGAATCTCAAGCCACTCCTTAGATTAGTTGGTTTTCTTTTCCCTAGGTTTGATCATGGCTTTAGGAAAAGGTAATTGAGAAAAATCATGAGTATTCAAATCCTGAGTCTTGTTTTCTAGATTAGTTTGGTCTCCCATGTTAGATTCAAACTCCTCAAGATCTTGGTAAGATTTTGATGTAGAACGATCTTGGATTTGTTTCTCACTTCTCAAAGTGACAGCATAGGCATGTGCATTAGGGTTAGAAGGGTAAGGTGGGTTCTGCAAAATGGGTTGAGCCTGGGTTGGGTTAGGGTTAACAAGGCCTGGTGGGTGCTAAGGAGCAGGCTGAATTAGGTGTGCTTGTTGCTCATGTGTGTTGTGCTGGTTAACCCTATTAAAGTTCCTTGGGTTCGGGATGGGTTGGGATGGCAACATCCTGTGTTGTTGAGCATATAGTACCTGGTCCAGTCATCCCGTCAATTCTATCCTCAATTGATTTATTTCTTCATTATCCCTCAGATTCATTTCTCTCTTAACTTTGTGGACTAGACTCAGACCAGACTGCTGGTTTTCCTGTGTAGGTTGTGGTTGGTAGGTGCATGGTTCTGTGTACCTACTAAGTTGCCCATAAGTGTTTGGCTTAGTCAAGTTAGGACCCTGGGTGGGTTTCTGACTTGACCAAGCAAAATTAGGATGGTTGCGCCATCCAGGGCTGTTAGTGTTTGAGTAAGGCTCATTTCTAGTGTAATCCTAGAGTGCATTCACATCCTCAGGATAACTAGGCATCGGGCTACCTAGTTCAGAATTTGAGGGCATCAAGGTCTCTCCTTGGTACCCAGAAAGAGATGGGTCCAAGTACAGTTGGCTCATAGTAGAGCCATGGTTAGGTCATTAATGTTGTGCACTATTTCTTGACCTAGGGGGTTGGGGAGTTGGTTGTGGGATAACATAAGCACTCCTTGGGTAGGCAAAGGATTTACTCTAAATTGTGTAACTAAGGAACTCCCGCCCTTCAAAAGATTATCCAAATTTTCCACATTCCTTCCCATGAGGTCAACCTTGTCTAATCATTGTGCAATTAATTCAAAACCAACTGAGTATGAACTATTGTTAACTTCATAAACTTCACCCCTTGGTTGTTTAGCTCCGTTAACGGCGGACATTGAGGCATTGTTGAGGAAATTTTCGCTCATATTTTCAAATAACTGAAGGGTTCCCTCAGCACCTCTTCTCAAGAAATTTCCCGACATGCCGCATCAAAAAAATTCTTCAGATTATCACACAACCCATAATAGAAAATACGGGCCAAGTGCCACTTCAGAATCTCATGATGGGGAACTTCCTAGCTAAATCATTGAACCTCTCCCAAGCCTCATGTATTTGTTCCCTAGGGTTCTACTTGAAGGTTGTTATGGCATATCTAAGGGCATTAGCTTTTCCTATGTGGAAGAATTTCTTTAGGAATGAGCTTCTTAGGTCTTCTGAAGTTAGGATTGGTCTACCAATTATTCTCAACCAATGTGCAGCTCTATCTTTCAAGGAGAATAGGAACATCTTCATCATCAGGGAACCTTCATTCATGTTCCTAGGGTCAAAAGTTCTTCCTATGTGTAGGAGTTCTTCAAGGTGGTGGGAGGGGTCATCTGACTCACGGCCATGGAAGTAGGGAATTAAGTTAATGATTTGAGGTTTGAGTTCAAAATCTTCCCCATCCTGAGGTACCCTAATAAAGGGTTCAGGTTGGCCATTAGGAGGGCAGTAAAGTCATGGAGGGGTCAGTCTACCCTTCCATTTTGGAGTCAAGTGATGGCCTACACTATGACTTCCATCAGTTGGTCATGATGCTGCCCCTGCTTAGTGATCTGCCCTTGTAGGAGAGTCATAGGATCCAGATTTTGTTCATAAATCTCTTCTACCTTGCGGTGACTACCCATTGCAGAGGGTTCAGATTCAAATTTTGGATGGTTCAGTCTTCTCCTAGGAATTCTTTCTAATGCTGGTAGCAGATCTAAGCATCTTTCGCGTGTTTGAAATCGGGGTTTGGAAGACCTGTCGTCGTAGCTCGCAAAATGGGTCTATCAGATAAAATTTATAATCGAAAATCGAAAAGTGAGTCCTGAGTCGTACACGGGGAGGAGAACGTTTGGTCTTAGAAAAATCTATGCTTTGCTTTTATTTATTTTTGGTCATTTTTATATTTTATATTTCTGTTTAGTTTTTAGCAAGCAAGAGATCAGGTCAATGAGTTCGTGCTAATCTACTTGCAACAATATAAGAGAGAGAGAAAGAGAGAGAATCAATCGTCTATTTATAATCAAATGTTTGTTACACTACAAAAGTTGAAAATCAACACTACAAAACCATAAAATATAGAATGAGATGAGGGAAATCCCCCTCGACTGTCGCTTGGAGGATGACCTACTTTGACGTTGCCTGGATGAAGGTGGTGAGAAGCAGAACGAACGGGGATAGAGTTGGAGGATGGAGGGCAGGGCAGGACAGCGTCATGGCGAGGATCTTCTTCTTGAAGGGAGGTGAGAAGATGGCCACAGGATGATCCACGAAGGGGGATGAGAGGCAGGAAAATGTTTGGTTCTACTCTATGGGAGCATCCCGGGCCTGGGACAAGCTCTCTCTAGAGCATTGGAGGTGGTGAGGTGAAGAAAGGAAGAGATGGTTTAGAATGGTGGTGGGTAGGTCCTTTTATGGTGGAGGAAGAACAAATTCACATCTGGGTCATTACTGATGTCTATAAATGTCGCTACAGATTCGCCCTTTCTGTCGCTGAAGATCCATGCCTACAATTCATTTACTAGCGCGCACGGGCCATTAGTGATAGTTGCAAGCATCACTAAAGGCCATCATCACTGAGGATCCGCCCACCTCTGCTAGCATGCCTCGCTGGCATTATGCTTGCACGCCTATCACGTGCCATGTCATGCAGGTGTGCGTGCTGGCGCTTGCACTGCTTTGCTGCTGCGCGCGGGTACGTAAGATGTTGCGCACGCATGCACTGGCCGGTGTGCGGGCACCCTTCATTGAGGAATTGGGGGGGCTGCGGGGATTCGAACCCGCACCCTCCCCTCTGTGATAAGTGCTTTTGCCACAAAGCTATGCTCTTCACTTTGTCAAGAAAAGTGAATCTCTTGCACCAGTTGGGAAGGTGGTGTGGATGGCTTCTCAACCATTGGAGTAAGATCGAACGACTGAGAATTAATGATGCAGATGAAGAGGAACCAGTACTGGAACTCGTGGATGGTGTTGGGCGGCCTAGATGGTGCCACATGGCGCCATCTGGGCTATCCATTCTTCTTTTTGTTGCTGAGGGTATCACGGTGCTTGGATCGAGTTGATTTTTGCATTACTGAATTGTGATCGTCGCTCCGGATCCATCCGTATGGTCGGATATTTCATCCAAAGACCATAAGGATGTAGCATTTCCCTCCTAGTCATTGATTTTCCTCAGACTTTATATGATGCTATGGGACTCCGATCAAGATGATTCCAAAGGCGTTAGCCTCTGATCGTTGTCCCGATCAGATCTGTACGATTCGATCATCCATCTGAGGCCCTAAAGTAAATCCTCTTCTCTCGTGACCCCAAAAAGAACACAATTAACCTAAATTACATACAACTACTCTTAATGCATAATGATGCATGCTACGCAATATTTATAACATGAAATGCAAATCTACACCTAGGAACATTCATGAATAGGGATTTTAACCTAAATAGATGCATCTACATCATACCCCATGCCAATCTTTTGCTAGTCCCTAGCAAAATTAAACCACATGCTATGTATAAAATCAAAATTAGGATGAGATCGCTTAGGCCTAAGTCGTTTATTAATAATAAAAAATTTCAACTAAGGTCCTAAACAACGAAAACTCCACAGTACCCTGGTATTTGCTAGAATGCAGATCACCTAAGTCCTCCCCTTATTTGAAATGGGAAGATACATTTTTTTACTTTTCCTCTTTTCTTATTATTTTTTCTTTTTTGGACTTTTGGAGTTTGAGAGTTCTGGGATAACTTTTTATGGCTACCCGACTTGCCCAAGACTCGAAAAGGACTCTAAGTGCTAAGCATATAGTGAAAAGAGTGAAAGACTCACTAGGCGGCCGTTAAAATGGACTACGAGTTTCTACGACCCTAGGTGACCTTGCCTACAGGTTTATCTTTTTGGGCAGTAGCTTTCTCCCTACCTCTTTTATTTATGGGATCAACATAAGGGTGAACCCAGTGTATATCTTCTCGATTTATTCTACTTCTTTGCTTCTTCCCTAAGTGTTTTGGAAAGTATTATGCATTTTTGTGAGTTGGGCTCTGGACAACCGGCCAATGGGCTGTTACCCACGACAACTTGCCAGCAATACTCGTGTGGTGAAGTGTGGTTTTGTTTTTCTTTTTATTTTCTCCTTTTTCTATTTTTTTTATTTTTTTTCTAAGTAGGTGGCTTCCCTGATCTAAGATTTTCCTAAAGGCAATACGACGAAAGTGGTCATATGGCTGGGCTCTGGACAACTAGCTAATGAACTGTTACCACTGACAACTTGCTATCCATACCACCTTAGATGGTTCATTAGCTACCCAATTTCTGAAGAAAACACCGAAAAGTGTGTTAGTGTAGAAAGTACGTAGATGCTTAGGCTTAAAGTCCCCTCAAATCAAAGGGTGAATTGATAAATCGTAGACTTATCACCCCAATTTATTGACCAATTTAAAGTAGAGTTACTTGGTGAGGACTCGAGACTAAGTCCACATTTAAGTGGACACCTGGGCTAATTAAGCCCAAAGACCTCAAGAGTCTAAGTGTTTAGGTCCTCTCGTATGATTTCCTAATATTAATAACTTCCAAATGCCTAAGTTCTTCTCTCCTAATTCTTCTTTTTTTTAACTTTTTCAATTTTGAATTTTTAAATGTTTTTTAAGAAACTAAAAGAAATTTGATGGAGTTAACAAAATGATTTCAGGATAAGTTTCCACCCCCCATGCCTAAATGATGCAATGTCCTCATTGTAAAAACAAAGACATGGAAAGGGCGGAGTAAACAAAATATCACCTGAATTTGATGACAACCTGGTTTGCACCCCAATGAGAAGAGAGTATACACACGCACTCAGTTTAATGCCTTCAGCTAGGCATAATATACATACAAAGAAGAAATTGAGAATTCACAAGTATGGGTCAGAATCAAAATAAAAATATTGATTCTCAGACCCTCCAGCAGAAGATGTCCACAGATGTGGACCAAATTATGGTGCAGATCCATGCCCCAGGGTCGAGTAGTTCTAAGGTTCTAGATGAAAATCACCCAGAACCTAAGATTGTCATGTTTGCGGGGCCGAGCCTATGGTTTGGTGGTGTGCAACCCAAAACTAAAGTGGCGAACAATGGGTAGATTTATTTCACTAGGTTCAAATGTCAACTTAGCGTTTAGCTCAGAAAAATAATCAGTTATTTCAAGCTTGGTTTGCATGTGAAAGATATCATAAGGGTCTTGGTAGAAAGTAGGTGGTTTCAAGTCAATTGGTACCCTTAGATCCAAAATAAAAGTTCCCTCAGAATTAGCCTCGTAAATTTTTATTTCAACAATTCTTTCCTCCAACATCAAGAGCTCAAGCTCCATGACCTCTAGCATATCATTCACCACATATGATTCTCCCAAGTTCAAAAATCGTGGCTAAATCAAGATATACTTGGGCACAATGATCTCAGAAGTCAGCTCTTCGGGGTGAGGATGAGGAATGGGGCCATTGATTGAATCTTATAGTCAATGAGGATTCGAATCCTCCAAGTTAGCCCCAACCAAATCCAAATCTTCAATAAATGGGCTATCAATTGGTTCGGCAGATTCCTCAAGCCCATTTATCTCACTAAAATCCTCTTCCTTAAGTTTATGTGAGACTTCATCAAAAGATTCTTCACGCTCAGAGTCAAAGAATTCATGATCCTCATTTATATATGTCTCAAAATCGATTTTCATTTCCTGGTTCAAAGAGACATATTTTTCCTCAATCTCTGGCTTGGGGATCTCAGGTGAATCAATCAATTCATCCTTAATGGGTTGCTCTAGCCCAACCTAGTCATCCCTGGTCTCAACAAATGTATCCCCCCCAACAGGCACCAGAGCGGGTTCAGACATTGGCTCTCCTAGAGGGGGTTCATCTTGAGAATCATCCCAAGAGTTGACTAGGGCAACCACAAATTTGATCCTCAACCTCAATAATTTCCCAAGAAGAAACTCACCTAGGTCCCTATCCCTAACATTTTGGAGAAAATCCAATAGAGAACTATTAAGTTCATCAGTCATTTTGAACATAGGTTCTAATGCTTCAGTGCATGGTGTTGGCTGAGCTTCTAAACATTGTATAGTCTTCCTCAAATTAGTCAACACCGTATCATGGATCTAGTTCACCTAAACCGAATGGTTTGGTTTAGGTTTGTGTGGGTTTGAGTTAGATCTAGGGGAGTCAAGATATAGAGGTTCTCGGGTCCCTCCCTGATAGTAGGTCATTTCAGGTTGTTTGAAGGTTGGTGATGACCTATTTTCAATGGAATACTTAGGAGGGTAGGTGTTATAATCAGCATATGCTTCCTAATTGTAGATCGGGTTGGTTTTTTCATCAAAGGATAGAGATCCATAATCATTGTAGGTTTGGAAAGGATAGTAATCATAGTCTTGTTGTCTAGGGTTAGGCCATGGACACTAAGGTCCGGATTTGTATCCCCAAGTAAAGTTATCCCAGCTAGTGAATGGGTAATTACAAGTCAAGTCAGGATGGTAATCATTTGGGAATAAATAGTGGTAGGAGGATAGGTTGTAAAATGAGTGTAGGATGTGAAATGAGTGTAGGATGTGGAAGGATACATGGTAGAATATGAGGGAAATAAGAAGAAAGAAAGGAGCCCTACAATACAAGCAATCAACCTTGTCCTTAGGTGGGTTAGCCAAAAGACCTACAGACTCGCAGGACCTATCTTGAGATTGTAAATGATTTGGTCTACTTGTATCCAGTCAATCCAACCAGTTAGAAGGAGGGACTGGCGAGAAGGTTCTTCCTTTCGCTTACACCTCCGGTTCCTAGTGTACCCACCAGCCGTGGTCGTTTGACGCTACTCACCTAGCTAGACATCAGATGGACCATCGAAACAGATTAAATGAAAAAATCTCAATCATGGCCCCGAAAAGCAAATCAATCCTTAAGCCCAACGTCTACTCAGTTTCAATAAGGCTTGGGATGATCGTGCTCTTGGAATGTGGTGGGCCCTTTAGATGGGTTATTCCCTTAATGATTAATTCAAAATGTGTGTCTGTGGACAACCAGGATTTGCAAACAAAGTTATTTGATGATGGATCTTTTAGGGTTTAACCTTGTTTAGTAGCTTTTAGGGTTTAATCATAGGTATATTCAATCAAGTTTAGGAGAGCTTTCCATGTTTTGAAAGCATGGGTGTAGATATATTCCTTTAGAAAATAGAAATAATGTGTGGAGTGCCTAGTTCTGCCCTAAGAATCAACCCTAAGTGGCAAGCTACTTGATGGATCGCTTTTATCTTAAGTGGTGCCGCCCGAACAGTTCAATTAATTGGCCTATTGCACCACTTAGTTAAGGCACATAGAAATGCTTGACCTATTCAGATTTCTACTCACTTATTTGTGCGTTGAATTAAGTGTACCGGGTCCATAGGTCAGATCCCGATTAAGTGGTAGAATCGATGTGATAGTGCACTAATGAGAACCTCATCATGAACCCTAACTAGCACAATCTAACCTAGATATACAAGAAAAAGCTCCTACATAACTCAAAGAAAGGCTTAACCCAGAGAATTCTGAGTTCAAAAAGAAAATAAGTCATAAGGGGTAAAAATGCAATTTCACCAGAATAATTTGCAAACAGGGTAACTCAGGGTCCAAATACAGTTCAAACAAACCAAATAAGAAGAAAAGTGGGATGATCTGATCCAACAAGGGCTACAGTAACTCTAGGGAATTAAATGGCATTCTGTAATCCTAAAACAAATCCACTTCAATTCACGAGGTTCGAGGTAGGGTAAAAATCAACTAAACCCTCTAAAATTCATAGAAAAATAATCTCTAGGGTATAGAACCTTCAATTTGGCCTTAGAAACCCATTTTGACCTACATTGAGAACTATGCCCAATTAATGATTTAATTTAGGTTTCTACGTAAATTGGCCAGTCAAACATGGTCTGAGCTAGAAACAAAATTCACCATTAAAATCCTTAGGTCCAATTTAGTCATGCATAAAAACTTGAGCCTAAGAAGAGACCTCCTTGACCAACTTTGCAATTTGGTCCTCATCATTTACTTTTTGACCCTCAACTTTCGAAACCCTTGCATTTTTTCCCCTAATTTCCTCATCGTTCTTTGCATTTTGGTCCCTCCTACAAGTCTCTACGCAGCGCCATGCTTCGGCGACTTTGCGTGGAGCATGGCACCACGCAGGGTGAGGGGGACGTTCTACAAAGAGTACGCGGAGTTCCCTGCGACGTCTACTATCGCAGGGACTCCGCCATGCTGCCTGACGACGCCCACACCTTCCGTGCGAACGCGTGGAAGGTTTGGCTCTCATCTTCGACTATACTCCGGCGAGGGACACACGTCGCCAGCGTGTGTCCGCCCCTCCGCCACAACCTTTATAAAGACTAGCATCGCCTGCCGGTTCTCCCAGCGTCATCTTGGCAGAGAAAACCCTAACCCTTCCTCTCTCCCTACTCCGACAGGAACCCACCAGCTCCGGTGGCTCCTCCTCCTCCTTCTCATCACTCTACTACAATACCACCAGCAGAGCCACCTTCGCCTGATCTTCCCGCATCGCGCCATACCCAGTGCGCACCTCCCTGCTCTCTTCCTCGCCGTCGCTCTCTCCCTCTGGGTGCTTCTTCTCCGGTGACAGTTAGTACGACTATCGCCCAGCTCCGACCCCCTTTGTCCCTATAGGTAGGTAACTGTTATTTCCCATCGTCCCCTCTTTCTTTTCCCCACTGCATTTCAGTTGATTACCCGTCGACTGCGCCCGACCACCATCATCTTCCATCGCTCCGGCAACCATCCAGCGAGTTGCCCCCGTTGATCCGTCGCTCCACACAACTCGCCAACTGTCCCAAAAGCTCCGCCTCACCTCACCAAACACCCTCCGCCCCTCAATTTACACTCCACACCTCCACAACACACCCCCGATCAAACCCACTTTTCCGGTTGCAGCCCGACCTAGGGCTGCCGCCATACACAGCCCCACGACCTGCTACACCTCGCACCACCTTCGTCGTGCCACGGCGAAGGTTCCCCTATGAGCTGATTAGGCCGAGAGGCCCTATTTGTGTTAGACAGGTTTTGAGCCCCGGCCACCATTGGTGACGACGCAAGGAGCTTCTAAGCGAGCTCCAGGCCTCGAAGCATCAGGACTTCAGCAGAGGCAAATTGGAGAGACTCGGGTGAAGGCAGGCAACTGGTTTGCGAAGTGAAAGGAGGACGCAGCTGCTGAGGCAAGGTCGCATTCTTCCTGCAGGCGTGCGCGAGAAGGAACAAAGTTTAGTCCCACATCATGAGTCTTCAAATCGCCGCACCACTTTAAATTATTTTTGTGTATACGGATGGTTGCCTCCGAACGCACCTGGGGTGAGGTCCCTCACCCACCACCCGCCTCGTCCGGGGATTCATCTCGCGGACCTGGAGGATCCGACCCGACACTACCCTGCACTCCTCACGCACCACCCACGCCGGTGCACCTGGTCCCGATTACGCAACCCGACCCGTTAACCTGGCTCTGGGAGAGCTTCCTGTGGGCGATTTACAGAGAGAGAGAGACGTGCTGGTAGAGGGAAGGGATAGGTCTTGCTTTCCCTTGTGTGCAGAATAAAGCGCGAAGGAGGAAGGCTCAATGACTGGTCGATCTTTCGCTTTTAAGTTGTTTGTAGTTTAATGTAGTGGAAAAATCGACTAATCAATTTTTAACAAGAAATAACCACTCACAGAGCAGCGGGTCGTATCCACAGGGAGGCAATAACGTATTAAAATTCGTGCCACTTAAAAATGTTTGTTCGTAGTCAATTTGGACAAGAACCAAGCCAAGATTGCCTTTAGATTAAGGTTTAAGCAAGAAACAATGCTGAAATGGCAATTATGAGAAACTATAGGATATTTTCCGCAATGCAGAGTCAATAAAATATGATTAAAATGTGGCAATGGCAGAAAATGTAAATTTTAATTGAAGGCTTACTGTAGCAAAACAGGGGAATTTTTCCCCGTTGTCTTGCATGACGAGGAGCCGATGGCCGGGCGCGGGAAGCTCGGAGGAGGTCCCTTGGACCAAGAGCTTCGAATCGATGGTGGCGGCGAGTAGCGCGGCGGTCGGAGGTGGCCGGACGAGCTCCGGCGGAGGTGCTGCTGGTGGGGGTCTACAGGCGGTTGTGTGTGGGCGGAGGGTCTACGGAGGGCGATGGCGCGGTTGGCCTGGGCGCGCAAGCTGCAGGCGCTTCTACAAGTGCAGGCGGAGGCGTGCTCGGTGGGTCTGCGGCTGGCATGTGCGGCTGGCGCTGCGGAGGTCTGCAGGCGCGAGGAAAGCGTGGCTGCGGTGGTCTGCAGGCGCGGTTGGAGGCGTGGCTGCGGTGGTCTGCAGGCGCGTGGAGATGGCTGCGGTGGTCTGCAGGCGCGTGGAGATGGCTGCGGTGGTTTGCAGGCATGGGGAAAGCGTGGCTGCGGTGGTCTGCAGGCGCGGGGAAAGAGTGGCTGCGATGGTCTGCAGGTGCGGTTGGAGGCGTGGCTGCGGTGGTCTGCAGACGCGGTTGGAGGCGTGGCTATTGGAGAGTTGAGGCGCGTTTGAGTTGAAGGTTGACGGATGTGGGTGCGCTGAAGGTTCTGCAGGTGCGGGAAGGGGTCTGCAGGCGACTTCAGGCGTGTGCGGTGGAAGTGAGTGGGTAACTTCAGACGTCTGGGAAATTCCCCAGACGTCTTAAGTTACTGAGAGGGTGGCTGAATCAGTAGGTCGGTGATGGTCGTCGGCGATTACGGCGAGGGGGATGCACGCTAAGGTGCTCACGGTGATGCGGCGAGCTCCGGATGGCGGTGTGGCCTGTCACACCACATGCCCACGGTGATGGAGACTCGTAGCCACAGTAGAGGCCGGCAGTGTGGAGTGGAAGAGAGAGGTTCTCTTGCACAGTGGTGGGTCGGTGGCGGAGGCCTTCTGAGCTCGGCTGCCTCCCTCCTCCTTTTGTAGTGGCCTGCACAAGTTTGAAATCAGCCGCCCGACCAGATCCACCACATCCGCTCCCCCTTGAATGGCTTCTTCACTGCAGCAGCCGGGCGTTGGAGCGGCAGCCAGCCGTTCTGAAAGAAGAAGAATAAAGAAAATAATGTTAAAATATTAGGGTTATTTATGTACAGACCCTCAACTTCTATGTTAATGAAAACAATGTACCTAATTGGTTATCTAATTTGATGAATGCTATTCTCAGCTAATTCTAAATGCACTTAAGATATGAATGCAATGTATGGATTATGTAATTAGATTAAAACTATGAATTAATCTATTTACATCCTAATTTATACTAAATAAATGTTAGAATTAACCTAATGTGTAGGCACTTAAATACTTAAATAGCCCACAACTATGGGCTAATCAAATACCCCCTTGCCTAGTTTTTGCTAGTCCCTAGCAAAATTAAGCAAAACCTAGCACTCTAAGAAGACTAGTCAACTCACTTAGTCTTCCTTCAGAAGCATATTAAGTTCAGGTTCTAGACCCAAGATTCCTAAGTAGTTGCTAAGTTACAGACTAGGTCGGCTAAAGACGAGTTGTAGGCACAAGTTTCCCTGATTTCTGACTCTACCCTAAAGTTTATTGATCCCTGAGATTAAAGCATCCGTGCTTGTGCATTGGTCCGAGTTATTTGAGTTAAAGGATTTTTTTTTTTTTATTCTTGTAAGTCTAACCTTAGATCAGCTATCAACACGGTCTGTGTCGGATTCATTGTCCCCATTACCATACCTCGAAGGGTGCCTGGCTTTCGATGCTTCAAGATAGCACTGCCCATAACGACCCCAAGAACTCCTGGAAATCGACACTTCGAGATAGTATCGCCCATGGATTTCTTAAGCGAATTCAGGCCTATGGCAATCGACACTTCGAGATAGGGCCGCCCATGGTACCTGAACCGTGCAATGCGCTTACATGCCCCCAGTAGGATGGATATCCTAAGAGACAAGCGCCGAGGAGGTAATATGTTACCATCGCATCCTCAAGGTGAGTATATACTCCACCTCTCCTGCGGCGGGAACTCTTCCAATCAAAATCTGTTTTCAAGCCTTTCTTAAGTCAAAACTACGAGAACCAAATCTCTTTTCAGAAATTAAGTTAATTACCAGACCAAGTGTGTGAAATTTGGATGCTTGGGTTACAAGGACCCGTAAACCAAAAGGTAGAATAAGACTCCAGGTACTACCCCATCTTTTAACTCAAACCCTAGCTTCCCTTCCTCAACCTCTTGAAGAATGGTCCACAACTTAACTCCTACTTAAGTTTTTAAGTCCACAAAGGACCCTAAAGGTCTAAAGCTAGTAGCTTATTTAGCTTCTAAAGTTTGACCCTAGAATTAATTTAGTCTACACTAGAGTTCTGATTTGCTTAAGAATGCAAGACTTAGCCAGTTAAGATCAAAACTTTTTTTTTTTTTATGTGTACAAATGTATGCAATTATGCTATGTATATCCCCAAGTACACCCCCCCATGCCTAAAATCTGCAATGTCCTCATTGCATAGAAGCATATTACCTGGGTCAGAGCTGGGCTGAATAGCCGAAGAACCTGCAAATCAGGTTCAAGAATTGCAGAAATAGGCCCTAAAAATGAGCAAAGCAAAGTTGTCCTAGAAAATAGGTAACCTAGGATGTTGGCGAGCTGATGATGAATCCCGATAGCAAGTGCTCTCCCAACTAAAATGGGAATGAAATCTTCCCAGGTCACCAGAAGAGGTTCTAAAGGATAAACAGGTAAAATAACCTCCAAAGGGGTAGGGGGAGGATGACAAGGATCCTCCAAAAAGAATGGGGAAGGAATGGTATAGAGATAAACCCCCAGGGTCATGGACTGACTAAAGAAATCATCAATCCATACCCGATACTCCATTATAGGAAATATTGGTCTGTTAAGCCCCCTAGTCAAAACAAAAGTGAGCAATTCTCTAAGGCAAGGATCGTCTAGGGTGTCCAAGTTACGAGGTTGTGGGATGGCCATAAGATCTAGGTTGGGTTTAACCAGCTCGGTGTCCATCCCAAACACTCTTTCTAAATCCTCAATTTCAACCCTAGCATTCCTTGCACCATCACATGTATCTTCCTGCTCTTCATCAGGAGTCACAATTTTGCTTTCAGATATAAGTGAATCAAAGGGTGACTTCGAAGTGAATGAAGGCAGGTTGGAAGCAACAGATCTAGGCAATATCCTATCAATGTCATCCCCGGGTTTTTGTTCTTTACTCAAATCTTCCCTGGAGTCTATATGTGAATCCACATAAATCTTAGAAATTGCTTCCAAATTTTCCATCATTTTATCATGAGGAGAAATATCATCAATGGGTGTGCTAAGGAAACCTAATTTGGTCAAATTTGTGACATCCTTAGGGGCTAACTCTTCAAATAAGACATAATCACCCTTAGTGTCACTCCAAATCTTGAATGTAGGTTCCTCATATAATTCGTCTTCCTCCTCATCGCACAATTCATCATGTACCCGAGGTCTAGAATCATTTAATATCTCTGCAGATCCCCTAGGGTGCTCTATCTGAGGTAAATGGTTTACACTGGTTACATCAGACTCCTCAGATAGGTCAATTTCTTTAGGGTTAGGTTCCCTAAGGGTGGGTTTGAGTTCCATATTGTGATCAGAAGGGAGGGTAGGATTAACAACTTGACTTTGACCCACTTCATCAAATGTCACAAAAATACTATCATCTAGGTCGAGGTCTTCAAATGGTACCATCATTCCCTTCTTTTGACTCCAATATAATTCAGGTGGATACTCAACCTTATCATCATCTTCCTCGGGTTGCCACCTTTCTTCATCCAATGCATAGCTACTGTCATGTGTATTTTCCTCCCACCTAAAGTGTAGATCTCTCAAGGAAGTGTTATCTAATGGGGCGGTTTCAAAATCGATCCTCGAAAAGTAGCTATTCTCCCCAGAATTTCCCTCCAACTTAAAGTGTAGCTCTCCCACGGGAGATGCATCTGTTGTAGAGGGGTGTACATCATCCTCAATGGGGTAGATTGAGTGGCTAATTTCATCTCTTTCTTGTTGGCCTGCTCTCAAAGATTCTCCTAACAATTCACTCATTTCATTTTGCATTTTCTGTATTTCCATCTTCAAAGAGGAGAGGTCATTTCTATCATAAGAGAAGTCAGGCTCAGGCTTATAGTACCCAGGAGTGTTTGTCCAACCATTATAAGTATTCAGGGAGGGTGGGTTGGGTATTTCTTTGGTATGTGGGATATTGGGCAAAGCAAATCCCGCTCCTGAGTTCTGCTCACTAATTTGGGGCTTAACTTGGCCAATACTCCTATAATAGGAGTAAAACGAATCCCAATGATCGTCATTATGTCCATCAAGGAATGGACCATCTCGGCGTCTGGGATCGAAGGATGCAGAGTGGGGGTGAGGGTGTGGGCAAGATGTGAAAGGATGAAAATCAATGTGGTCCATTCTAACTCACACTTCAATTAGAATTCCCCAAGCAAGACACAATTCAAAAAGGACCTTTTAGGTCTTTCCCAATTTAGGCTTTTGATTTTAAGTCAGATTGCAAGTGACAATACAATTTGTTCAGTCAATTTACGCGCCTATTGCCAACCTACGGTTCGCCTAAGAAGACCTAGTTGGAGCTTAGGTGTTCTTCCCTAAATTTCAAATGGTCAAGTAAATCCAAAGACGGAAGATCGAGGGATGCAAGTAGGCCTAAGCCTTCCTTTGAAGCTGTGCTTTCGCGGTGCTCCTCAACTACCCCCAAAAATCCGTGACAGGGTATCCCCCTGTTTGGATTTACAAAACCTTTGATCTCAAGTTCCGAACACTTCAGAATCCAACGAAAGGAGGGCTCTTGTCCTAGTATTTCCAAACCTAAGGAGTGTCTAGAAGCGTGCCGTGGTGCAAGTGAAATAAGTGTGCATACACCGTCAAAGATTTTGAACTTTGAATCGCACGCCAAGTTTGAAAATCAAATCCTTGGTTTTTAAAATGTCCTTCCTTTAATTAGTCCTTTTTCTAAAAAAAATGTGACCACTTGTTCAATCGCTTCAAGACATACTTTGTGGTCTTTGCATTAAATCCTAAATGCAATGCGTGATCAAAAATAGGATGCAAAGTAAGAGAATACGTACCTTGCCTCCAACAATCTTCGATGCAAAAATGCACGCAATGCAGAAAAGCAAATCTAGAGGCTGCTCATACAGACCTAAATGGTTCGTCCAAGGGCAGCCAGCTTCTAGCAGGCAGCTCATTTTTTTTTTCTTTTTTCTTTTTCTGTTTTTTTCTTAGAACTAGTTATGCATAAGCAAATAAAAGAAATAATAAAAAAAATAAACCTAAATCTAAAGAAAAGGGAACAGACTCCCAAAAATTACCCAACACGGGCCAAAAACAAAATCAGGGAACAAACCCCTCAAAATACGCCCCAGAACAAGGGTTTCAAACTACCTGCAATGAAAAATTAAGTCTACAGTCTTAATTCTATTCTAATTAAATTAGCGATAAAATACAATGGTTTCCGTCGCGTCCTCGTCCTTCTCCTCCTTTCAAAATTGCTTGTCCACTTCTCGTCTGGCGACGTCAAGGGTCGCCTCTCACAGTGGCTGATTCTTGCACAAATTTTCTTGCACAGAAAAGAAAATAATGATTGGTCAAATCTCTGTGCAATTGACAAATAATCAAAATAAAATTAGGCGAAATTATTGCGTCTGTTGCCTCCCCGGTAACGGCGCCATTTGACTGGTCGATCTTTCACTTTTAAGTCGTTTGTAGTTTAATGTGGTGGAAAAATTGACTAATCAATTTTTAACAAGAAATAACCACTCGCAGAGGAGCGGGTCGTATCCACAGGGAGGCAATAACGTATTAAAATTCGTGCCACTTAAAAATGTTTGTTCGTAGTCAATTTGGACAAGAACCAAGCCAAGATTGCCTTTAGATTAAGGTTTAAGCAAGAAACAATGCTGAAATGGCAATTATGAGAAACTATAGGATATTTTCCGCAATGCAGAGTCAATAAAATATGATTAAAATGTGGCAATGGCAGAAAATGTAAATTTTAATTGACGGTTTACTGTAGCAAAACAGGGGAATTTTTCCCCGTTGTCTTGCGCGACGAGGAGCCGATGGCTGGGCGCGGGAAGCTCGGAGGAGGTCCCTTGGACCAAGAGCTTCGAATCAGTGGTGGCGGCGAGTAGCGCGGCGGCCGGAGGTGGCCGGACGAGCTCCGGCGGAGGTGCTGCTGGTGGCGGCCTGCAGGCGGTTGTGCGTGGGCGGAGGGTCTGCGGAGGGCGCTGGGCGGTTGGCCTGGGCGCGTAAGCTGCAGGCGCTTCTGCAAGCGCAGGCGGAGGCGTGCTCGGTGGGTCTGCGGCTGGTGTGTACGGCTGGCGCTGCGGAGGTTTGCAGGCGCGGGGAAAGCGTGGCTGCGGTGGTCTGCAGGCGCGGTTGGAGGCATGGCTGCGGTGGTCTGCAGGCGCGTGGAGATGGCTGCGGTGGTCTGCAGGCACGGGGAAAGCGTGGCTGCGGTGGTCTGTAGGCGCGGTTGGAGGCGTGGCTGCGGTGGTCTGCAGGTGCGTGGAGATGGCTGCGGTGGTCTGCAGGCGCGGGGAAAGCGTGGCTGCGATGGTCTGCAGGTGCGGTTGGAGGCATGGCTGCGGTGGTCTGCAGGCGCGGTTGGAGGTGTGGCTGTTGGAGAGTTGAGGCGCGTTTGAGCTGAAGGTTGACGGATGTGGGTGCGCTGAAGGTTCTGCAGTTGCGGGAAGGGGTCTGCAGGCGACTTCAGGCATGTGCAGTGGAACTGAGCGGGTAACTTAAATTACTGAGAGGGTGGCTGAATTAGTAGCTTGGTGATGGTGGTCGGCGATGACGGCAAGGGGGATGCATGCTAAGGTGCTCACGGTGATGCGGCGAGCTCTGGATGGCGGTGTGGCCTGTCACACCACACGCCCACGGTGATGGAGACTCGTCGCCACAGTAGAGGCTGGCAGTGTGGAGTGGAAGAGAGAGGTTCTCTTGCACAGTGGTGGGTCGGTGGCGGAGGCCTTCTGAGCTCGGCTTCCTCCCTCCTCCTTTTGTAGTGGCCTGCACAAGTTTGAAATTAGCCCCCCGACCAGATCCACCACATCCGCTCCCCCTTGAATGGCTTCTTCACTGCAGCAGCCGGGCGTTGGAGCGGCAACCAGCCGTTCTGAAAGAAGAAGAATAAAGAAAATAATGTTAAAATATTGGGGTTATTTATGTACAGACCCTCAACTTCTATGTTAATGAAAACAATGTACCTAATTGGTTATCTAATTAGATGAATGCTATTCTCAGCTAATTCTAAATGCACTTAAGATATGAATGCAATGTATGGATTATGTAATTAGATTAAAACTATGAATTAATCTATTTACATCCTAATTTATACTAAATAAATGTTAGAATTAACCTAATGTGTAGGCACTTAAATACTTAAATAGCCCACAACTATGGGCTAATCACTCAACACTTAGCCGCAGGAAGAAAAAGAAGAGGAGCAGAAGAAGAAACTCTGAAGAAGCCTTGCAGCTGAGCAAGGCAGAAGACCAAGGAAGAAGAAGCAGAAGGAAGAAGAACAAAAGAAGAGAAGAAGAAGCAGCGAAGGAAGAAAAAGAGGGGAAGCGTTGTAGCAGACCACCATTTAAGTCGTCTGACTGGGATATCAGACGACGGTTAAACCTTCAGAGGAGATAAAGTAGAGAAGAAGAAGAAGAAAAGAAAAGGCTCCGCAGCTGAAGAGAAAGAAAAGAGAAGAAGGAAGAAAGAGAAGACTTTGCAGAAGATAAAGGCAAGAAAAAGAAGAAGAAAAAGAAGACAAGCAGAAGAAGAGGCAAATAGAGAAGAAGACCCGTAGAGAGGGATACTGCAGCTGAAGAAGAACTGAAGAAGAAAGAAGAGGGAAGAAGAGGAGACTCAAAGAGAAGAAGAAGAAGCCAAGACAAAAATCTCTCTCTCTCTCTTATTTTTGTAATAAAGAAACTTTGTACTTCTAGAATTTCAGTAGCTCCCTGAGTTCGACCTTGGGAAACTATTTCTGAGTAAAATTTTGATAGTAACGACAACCGTAGCTATCTTATTTTATACCACAACGACATTATTGTAATAAGCATTAAAACGCACGAAGACAAGCCACGGTTGGAACCTGTTACCATTCTTGGCGCTGTTGCCGGGGAGCAACGACTATTCTAGAAGCTTTGAATTTCTTTAAAAAGAAAATGCTAATCTTTTTCTCTCTCTTGTGTGCAGGTAAAGGAAAAGAATTAGAAGAGCAGCCGCACAACAAACACTCCAACAAATAGGTAATCTTCATTAGCCCTTTCTTAACTCCCTTAAAATCTGAAAAGGAACAAAAAGAAGAATCAATTTAGGGCTACCTATGTTATACTTAATAATTCATCAAAGTTGCCTAATTTTTCATTTCAACACATTTTAACTGCTCATCCAACTAAGGTAACTAGGGCTAAAACCTTCTTGACTGAGCCTTAGATACTAAAATTTGAGGCAACTAAATTGGACCAAGTCGAGCCAACATAGGATTTAACATTAGGGTTTCAGAGACACACCCCTTAATCAAGAATTGAGAAAATCCAAAAGAGGTGTGCCTAAGCCATTGGTTGAAAATACCTATTAAGAGAAACCCTAAACAATTGGCTCTCTAAAAACACTTGAACCCTAAAAGACAAGACCTAATAAGCTCTCAAAGGAACAAGAGGTGAAGTTGACCCCTTGGGTCAACCAACCTTAAAATTAGGTCACTTTTTCACTCAAAATACCTAAGAGTTCAAGTGGAACCTTAAGCACCTTGATCTTAAAGTAAAAGAGGTAGACATAGGAGGTCAAGGTCCCCATTTTGGTCTACCTGGTACCGCAGTGACAAGAGAGGTCGGGTGGGGGAAACCCTGTAACCCGTGGGGACGCTCTACCGTGTAGGGGTCTTCGCGGGACTCACCCTCTCTGGTTGCCCAGGTAATTCTCAGGTGGACGATCTTTTTGATCAAGGGGTCCATCTGCCCCGCACCTCTATAGTCACCCAACAATTTTTGGGTGTCTCGATTGGGTCCAGCACCTTCTAATCTCATCATCACATCCTTGGGTGCATGTACAGTAGGAGGTCCTTAAGACCACCCTTAAGACCTCCTTTAGAAATTCACCCTCGTCAAGGCCAAGCCTCGACGCTCGTGTTTGTGCAGCAACCCCACCACATTATTCTCTCATCTGATTCAGAACCAAGCTCTTCTTCTTCCCCCATCATGGCTCAGCCAGTTGAGGAAGAAAATAATCTGGAGCACCAGCTCCAGCGACTCAATGACCTCTTCCAAAACTTTGTGCCCCCATCGCAGCGTCCTATGATGCGGGACCATTATAATCCTGCTGCGGTGGCCATTGAGCCTTGAGTCAGAATCCCGACTGGAGGACTTGATTCTGAATTAAAGCCCAATATGATTCATGCTATACCTAAATTCCGTGGGCTTAATTCTGAAGATCCCTTCCAGCACATCAAACAGCTGAAGCATCTGGCCCAAACTTTTGGGTCAGATGCACAAAATTGGGACATTCTCCTCATGAAGATGTTCTCCTTCTCTCTTATGGACAAGGCCGCCCATTGGTATCAGACTTAGACCCAGCCGATCAACACTTGGGAAGAACTTCAGTCCGAATTTTTGAAGAAGTTCTTTCCCGTTGGTCGAACCAATGCCTTACGCCATCAGATTACTCACTTCACTCAGCAAACAGGGGAACCTCTCCGTGAGGCATGGGATCGCTTTCTGGATCTCATGAGAAAGTGCCCCCATCATGGAGTTCCTAAATGGGAACAAGTCCAATCTTTTCTCCAGGGACTCCGTGAAGACATCCGTCTTTTCGTCAATGCAACCTACGGAGGGAA
Source organism: Thalassia testudinum (assembly GCA_037157565.1). Classification (NCBI taxonomy): domain Eukaryota; kingdom Viridiplantae; phylum Streptophyta; class Magnoliopsida; order Alismatales; family Hydrocharitaceae; genus Thalassia; species Thalassia testudinum. Next base: position 82,668,601 of record JAZHRO010000056.1, on the reverse strand, counting down.
TATCATGGGTCAACATGAGGACACCGTGTGGGAGATTCTCGAAAACATGTGCGAGAACTCCATCAACAATGACTCCTTGGGATTATTCGACAGGACGAATACCCGTGCATCGACGAACCTTAGGGGAGCACATGAGACGCTGGGCCTGTCCGCATCAGTCGACCTGGAATTAATGGCCAGTAGATTGGACAAGGTCTCAATCATTGAAAAGAAGGTGGATGAGCTGACTCAGCACTTGCAGCGAGCCACCTCTGCGCATAGATCCTTTGCACAGCCTCCCTCCACACGGGAGACTGTGCAAAACATTCTCCATCGATCTTCTCCTAGGATGGATCCATATCCATCATCTGATTCTCGGATCGGAGGGTCATCCGATCCTTTCTATACCAGCCTAGGAAATTCCATTCCCCCTTTCTTTGATTCTCTGGAGGTTCCTCAGACCTGCGAAGACCTCAACGCCATCCAAAACGACCCATTTTCCAACACCTACAACCCTGGATGGCGAAACCATCCCAACTTTCAGTGGGCGGGAAATTCCCAAACCCAAAGGACACCCTTTCAATCCCGCCCACAATCCCCTCGCCCTTACCAGCTGCCTTAGCCTCGGCCCAACCCTACTTATCCATCAGGGCCAAATCAGGATCAAATGTCCCTTATCCTTCAGCCTCTGGCTGACATTCATAGAACGAATGTGGCTATCCAAAAAAAACACAAGGACGAACTTATAGAGATCCTAAATCAACTGGCGCAGTTGGCAAATTCTCGCCAGCCAGGCACTCTTCCTTCCCAACCTCTTCCTAACCCGAATAACGTGCCAACACAGCAGCGCGTTATGAACCCAAACCCGGGCCAAGCCCACATGATTTATCAGGCCTCCTCTGTTCCTTCTCCCGACGGGATGGAGGCTTCCACTTCTTTTGCGGGCTATCAGCAGCAACCCATTTTACCCAATCCCAACCAAAACTAGGCAGGACTTAATTCCATGACAACCAATAGTGGTAAGGAAACCCAAGATCCACCTTATCCAAACCACTCCAAGCCTGGTAGTGATTCCAAGCCTAGGACAGTAATCCAGGACATTCCTGTCCCTGTCCCAGATCAAAGACCTGGACCAATCCTAGAAGAACCAACCAAGGTTCCGTTTCCCGAGGCCTTGACCAAGGGGAAGAAGATTACCAAGCCCGTGGCACCTGAGGAGGACCTGGTCAAGCTCTTTGAACAGGTCCACATAAACATCCCCTTGATGGATGCAATTCGCCACGTATCGGCTTACGAATGATTCTTAAAGAATGTGTGTACACCCTAGCGTAAGCCGCGAACCAAGAGTGGGAGTCCAATTGTACTATCAGAGCAAGCCAGCTCTGTAATCGTAAGCAGACTCCCACCCAAGGCTAAAGATCCTGGTACTCCCCTGATTTCCTGCAAGATAGGTGATACCCAATTTGATAGAGCATTGCTAGACTTGGGCGCTTCCCTAAATCTAATACCCACATCCTTACTTAACCATCTAGAAGAATCTGAGCTAAAACCAACTGAGGTGACATTACAATTAGCAGATCGATCGATAAAGTCACCAAAGGGGATTCTCGAGGATGTTATTGTAAGAGTGCGGGATTTCTACTTTCCTGTAGACTTTATAGTCTTAGACATGGACGCACCTGAAAACCCTAGGGATACACCGATCATTCTAGGGAGACCTTTCTTGACTACTGCTAGAGCCAACATTTGTTACGAAGAGGGCCAAATAGAGCTCAAATTTGGAAATCCAACCTTGAAAATTGATATATTTAAGGCCCAACAAGGAATCAATTGTGGTGTCATCAAACAGATTTGTGACATTAGGGCTTTGGTTGATGAAACACACTTTCAGAATGACCTGATTATACCTCATCAACCGTAGAAAGATCTTGACCCGCAAACAGAGGAGTCGAATCCAGATTTAGAGAACCCAATAGCTCCTACCCTTGAACCTCACATCTATTCTGAACCACCCGCCGCTGCTAATAACCCCATCCTTGAACTAAAGCGCCTTCCTGCTCATTTGAAATACATCTTTCTGGGTTCTAATCAGACCCTTCCTGTGATTATCAATTCCAAGCTCAATCCCGAACAGCAATCCCATCTGACTGCTGTCCTCCAGCAACATCGCAGAGCCATCGGATGGACTCTTGATGATCTGACTGGAATAAGTCCCTCTTATTGTACTCATCATATCTATTCGGAAGAGGGAGCATGCCCTTCTCGTGAAATGCAAAGACGCTTAAACCCCAATCTGCAGGAGGTCGTGAAAAAGGAGATCATCAAGTGGTTAGATGCCGGGATCATCTACCCGATCTCCGATAGTCGTTAGGTGAGCCCAATTCAGGTCGTGCCTAAAAAGGCAGGACTCACCACTATAACGACTGAAATCGGAGAAGTCATTACTACCCGATTAGTCAACTCATGGAGAGTCTGTATAGATTACTGACGACTCAATTCCTCCATGAAAAAGGATCATTTCCCACTTCCTTTCATTGATCAGGTTCTCGAGAAATTAGTGGGAAATCGATTCTTCTGCTTTCTTGATGGGTACTCCAGTTACAACCAGGTGGTAATCCATCCTGAGGACCAAGGAAAGATCACATTCACCTACCCCTTCGGAACATACGCATTCCGAAGGATGCCTTTCAGTCTTTGCAATGCACCCACAACTTTTTAGCGGTGCATGCTTGCCATATTCTCAGATATGGTAGGTGACTTTCTGGAAGTCTTCATGGATGACTTTTCAGTTTTTGGAGCATCATTTGACGATTGCCTCCAACACTTGGTCCAAATACTCAGGCGGTGCATCGATGTGAATTTGGTTCCTTCCTGGGAAAAGAGCCATTTCATGGTGCCTGAGGGAATTGTCCTGGGACATTTAATCTCGGAGAAAGGCATCCAAGTGGATCGAGCTAAGGTTGACCTTATCTCTCGCCTTCCTATGCCTAGCTCGATCAGGGACATCTGTTCTTTTCTGGGGCATGTCGATTTTTACCGCCGTTTCATTCCTGATTTCTCGAAAATCACGCGCCCCTTGACTTCTCTTCTCTCTAAGGATGTACCCTTTGAAATCTCCAAGGAATGCACACTAGCCTTTGAAAATCTTCGTGACCGAGTCACCCAGGCACCTATCCTACAATCCCCTGATTGGTCTCAACCCTTTGAGATCATGTGTGATGCGTCTGATTTCACTGTAGGAGCGGTCCTGGGACAGAAAGCTGACGGGAAACCCGTGGTCATCTACTACGCTAGCAAGACACTTGAAGAGGCTCAGCGTAACTACACGGTTACAGAGAAAGAGCTGCTAGCCGTAGTATTTGCCCTTGAAAAATTCCGATCGTATCTCCTAGGTTCCCACGTCATCATCTACTCGGATCACACGGCTGTGAGGCATCTCCTTGCTAAGAAGGATGAGAAGCCCTGACTAATCCGATGGATCTTGCTGTTGCAAGAATTCGATCTCGAGATTCGCGACAAGGCGGGAAGGCAGAATGTGGTAGCCGACCATTTGTCCCGTCTTCCTTCTGAGATTATCAACCCTTCCGGACCTATCATGAACATTTTCCTGATGAGCACCTACTGACTATTGGTACTAGACTTCCATGGTTTGCTGATATAGTAAACTACTTGGCATCTCATCAGATCCTGTCTGATTGGCCGAAGGCTAAGAAAGATAAATTGCGCTTTGATGCCAAGTATTACATTTGGGAAGACCCGTACCTCTTCCGCATAGGTGCTGATCAAATCATCTGGAGATGCGTCCCGGAAGAGGAAGTCAACAATATTCTCTCTTTCTACCATGACCAGGCATGCGGTGGCCATTTCTCTGGGCATAAAACCGCATCAAAAGTCCTCCAGTGCGTCTTTTACTGGCCTACACTGTTCAAAGACGCATACAGTCACTGCAAGGCATGCAGTCGTTGCCAAACTTTGGGCAACATGAGCCATTGGGACATGATGCCTTTGCAGCCGATTCTCGTATGCGAAATTTTTGTTGTGTGGGGGATTGATTTTATGGGCCCCTTTCCTGTTTCGGATGGTTTCGAATACATTCTGCTTGCTGTGGACTACGTGTCTAAATGGATCGAAGCCATACCGACCCGAACCTGTGATCACAAAATTGTTCTCAAATTCATTCATCGCAATATCTTCTCACGGTTCAGGATTCCCCGTGCTGTAATCTCAGATGGGGGGACCCATTTCATAAATGCTCAGTTTAGGTCACTGATGACCAAATACGGGGTGTCTCACCGAATCTCTACTCCTTGCCACCCCCAAACTAATGGTCTAGTTGAGCTATCAAATCGGGAGATCAAGAAAATCCTGCAGGTCGCTGCTCGGCCTAACAGAAAGGGCTGGTCGTCCTGACTTCCGGAAGCTTTGTGGGCCTCTAGGACCGCCCACAAAACCAAATTAGGCATGTCTCCCTTTAGACTTGTATATGGGAAGGCGTGTCACCTTCCCATCGAACTGGAGCATAAAGCCTATTGGGTATTACGGAACTGTAATCTAGATCTTTCGAAGGCTGGAACCCACAGAAAACTTCAAATCAACGAGATCGATGAATTATGCCTAGATGTGCATGAGAACTCGCGAATCTACAAGGAGCAGGTTAAAGCCTTCCATGACAGGCATATCTCGAGAAAGGTCTTTCATCCTGGTCAGAAGGTCCTACTCTTTGATGCCCGACTCAAACTTTTCCCAGGAAAGTTGCGATCCAAGTGGGTCGGACCATACTTGGTACGACAGGGTTTTGGAAATGGAGCCATCGAGATCAGTCCGCTCAGCCACGATTCTGAACCTTTCATCGTGAACAGTCAGAGACTCAAGCCGTTCGTTGGTGTAACTTCTACTGATTTTGCTGAATCATCTTCTATCCTCCATTCCCCTTAAGCTTATTACGCCCCGTCATTTTCCTCGAAAACCTAAAACCTTTTTGACACCCTTATGCACTTAAGGGTCACCCTTTAAGACAGCCGACTCCACCTTAGATGCTTGCATCTGGGATTAGAAATCGTCCACAACAGTCATCCCGACCCATTCACTCATCAAAACATCTGTCTTAAGGAATCAACTAAGTGAATAAAACCCCCTAAGTCACAATGAGGACATTGCAAACCTTAGGCATGGGGGGGTATAAAAGTACAAAACTTGTAGGAAAAGGTTTTAAACAAAAAATTCACATATGGCAAAAACACAATAAAAATTAAAAAAAAAATTCAAAAAAAAAAAAAGAATAAAAGAATAAGAGGAGAAAGGAAATTTTGTGGGAGAAGGAAAAGAAACAAAATGAAAAAGGAGCGCAAAAATGAAAGAAAAGAGTGATAGTCATTAGTAAGAAACTAAGGAATTGACCTAAGTTCTAGACCTCATTCAAGAAAAGAAATGAAAAGTGCATGGTGAGATTAGTAAGAACGCAAACCTTATTCATTCTTGGATAGACTCTTAGTACCCATTAAGATCTGGACACTCCTCAAGAGGTTGAGGAAAATGAAAAGCTTAAGTATTAGGTCGAAGGCTTAGGGAGTATTTGGCCTCATTAACTAACTTTTGGTTTACGGGACTCAGTAACCTAAGCACCCTAACCTCACACACAGCCTGGTTCAGTAAGCGTAAAAATCAAAATCACGCAGAAGCGTCGCAAAATTCTGAAAAGTACACCTAGAGTAGGAGCGGCCGATCAACACAAGTTGATTTGGACGAGTTCCCAGCGTAGAGAGGTGGGAAATTCCCCTCAAAGATGCGTAACAAAATATCATCTCCTTGGTGCTTGTCTCTTAGGATATTTACATATCCTACTGTGGGCATGTAAGCACTCTGCTGGTTCAGATTCCATGGATGGCATTATCACGAAGTGTCAATTGCCAGGGTCTGGATTCGGCCACGGAACACCATCGATGGGATTATCACGAAATCACAATAGCCAGGGTTCTGGGGGTTTCCATGGGCAGTGCTATCTCGAAGCATCGATTGCCAGGAACCCTTGAGGATTGATGATGGGAACAAGGAATCTGATACAGATCATGTTGAAAAGCCAATCCTAAGCTAGAATTAAAAAGAAAAAGAGAGAGAAAACTCTCCAAACAGAAAAATCTTCTATCTCTCTCTCTTACAAAACGCATTGCGAACTGAGCCAGGGCTAAAATCATTTCAAGCATGGGTGCTTTAACCACAAAGTCCAATAGACCTTAGGTTAGTTCTTGTGGGCCTTAAAAACCTTTGCTAAGGACTGAGGCTGAGGTTAGACAGATCTGGATCTTGGTTGGTACTAGGGTACCTTTTAGGCCTATGGTCAGCATTCTGACCTAATCTAGGTTCAAATGAAAAAAGCACTTATTTGAAACTATTAAAAACATCATGGTCTAGAACAAAGGTTGAAACCTTAAGTTTTTGCTAAGGGACTAGCAAAAGCTAAGCATGGGGGTATGATGAGAACCTCATCATGAACCCTAACTAGCACAATCTAACCTAGATATGCAAGAAAAAGCTCCTACATAACTCAAAGAAAGGCTTAACTTTGATAATTCTGAGTTCAAAAAGAAAATAAGTCATAAGGGGTAAAAATGCAATTTCACCAACATAATTTGTAAATAGGGTAACTCAGGGTCGAAACACAGGTCAAACAAACCAAATAAGGAAACTGGGATGATCTGATCCAACAAGGGCTATAGCAAATTCAAGGAATTAAATGACATTCTGTAACCCTAAAACAAACCCACTTCAATTCATGAGGTTCAAGACAGGGTAAAAATCAACTAAACCCTTTAAAATTCATATAAAAAAAATCTCTAGGGCTTAGAACCTTCAATTTGGCCTTAGAAACCCATTTTGACCTACATTGAGAACCATGCCCAATTAATGATTTAATTTAGGTTTTTACGTAAATTTGCCGGTCAAACATGGTCTGACCTAGAAACAAAATTCACCATTAAAATCCTTAGGTGCAATTTAGTCATGCATAAAAACTTGGGCCTAAGAAGAGACCTCCTTAACCGGCTTTGCAATTTGGTCCTTATCATTTACTTTTTGACCCTCAACTTTTGAAACCCTTGCATTTTGGCCCCTAATTTCCTCATCGTTTTTGCATTTTGGTCCCTCCTGCAAGTCTCTGCACAGTGCCATGCTCCGACGACTTTGCGCGGAGCATGGCGCCACGTAGGGTGAGCGTTCTGCAAAGAGTACGTGGAGTTCCCTACGACGTTTGCTATCGTAGGGACTCCGCCATGCTGCCTGAAGACGCCCACACCTTCCGTGCGAATGCGTGGAAGGTATGGGTCTCATCTTCGACCATACTCTAGCGAGGGACGCACGTCACCAGCGTGCGTCTGCCCCTCCGCCATCGCCTTTATAAAGACCAGCATCGCCTGTCGGTTCTCCTAGCCTCGTCTTGGCGGAGAAAACCCTAACCCTTCCTCTCTCCCCACTCCGACAGGAACCCACCAGCTCCGGCGGCTCCTCCTCCTCCTTCTCGTCGCTCTGCTGCAATACCAGTAGTAGAGCCACCTTCACTTGATCTTGCCGCATCGCGCTGTACCCAGCGCGCACCTCCATGCTCTCTTTCTCGCCGCCGCTCTCTCCCTCTGGGTGCTTCTTCTCCGGCGACAGTCGGTACGACTGTCGCCCAGCTCCGGCCCCCTACATCCCTGTAGGTAGGTTACTGTTAATTCCCTTCGTCCCGTCTTTCTTTTCCCCACTGCATTTCAGTTGATTACCCCTCAACTACACCCGACCACCATCATCTTCCATCCCTCCGGCAACCCTCCGGCGAGTTGCCCCCGTCGATCCGCCGCTCCACACAACTCGCCAACTGTCCCAAAAGCTCCGACTCACCTCACCAAACACCCTCCGCCCCTCCATTGACACTCCACACCTCCACAACACACCCCCGATCAAACCCACTTTTCTGGTTGCAGCCCGACCTAGGGCTGCCGGCATACACCACCCTGCAACCTGCTGCACCTCGCACCGCCTTCGCCGTGCCACGGCGAAGGTTCCCCTGTGATCTGATTAGGTCGAGAGGCCCTATTTGTGTTAGACAGGTTTTCAGCCCCGGCCGCCATTGGCGACGACGCAAGGAGCTTCTAAGTGAGCTCCAGGCCTCGAAGCGTCAGGACTTCAGCCGAGGCAAATTGGAGAGACTCGGGTGAAGGCAGGCAACTGCTTTGTGAAGGGAAAGGAGGACGCAGCTGCTGAGGCAAGGTCGCATTCTTCCTGCAGGCACGCGCGAGAAGGAACAAAGTTTAGTCCCACATCGTGAGTCTTCAAATCGCCGCACCATTTTAAATTGTTTTTGTTTTTGCGGCTGGTTGCCTCCGAATGCACCTGGGGTGAGGTCCCTCACCCATCACCCGCCTCGTCCACGGATTCATCTCACAGACCTGGCGGATCCGACCCGACACTACCATGCACTCCTCGCGCACCACCCATGCCGGTGCGCCTGGTCCTGATTACGCAACCCGACCCATTAACCTGGCTCTGGGAGAGCTTCCTGTGAGCGATTTACAGAGAGAGAGAGACGTGCGGGTAGAGGGAAGGGATAGGTTTTGCTTTCCCTTGTGTGCAGAATAGGGCGCGAAGGAGGAAGGCTCAACACTTAGCCGCAGGAAGAAAAAGAAGAGGAGCAGAAGAAGAAACTCTGAAGAAGCCTTGCAGCTGAGCAAGGCAGAAGACCAAGGAAGAAGAAGCAGAAGGAAGAAGAACAGAAGAAGAGAAGAAGAAGAAGCAGCGAAGGAAGAAAAAGAGGGGAAGCACTGTAGCAGACCACCATTTAAGTCGTCTGACTGCGATATCAGACGACGGTTAAACCTTCAGAGGAGATAAAGTAGAGAAGAAGAAGAAGAAGAAAAGAAAAGGCTCCGCAGCTGAAGAGAAAGAAAAGAGAAGAAGGAAGAAAGAGAAGACTTTGCAGAAGATAAAGGCAAGAAAAGAAGAAGAAAAAGAAGACAAGCAAAAGAAGAGGCAAATAGAGAAGAAGACCTGTAGAGAGAGGGATACTGCAGCTGAAGAAGAACTGAAGAAGAAAGAAGAGGGAAGAAGAGGAGACTCAAAGAGAAGAAGAAGAAGCCAAGACAAAAATCTCTCTCTCTTATTTTTGTAATAAAGAAAGTTTGTAGTTCTAGAATTCCAGTAGCTCCCTGAGTTCGACCTCGGGAAACTATTTCCGAGTAAAATTTTGTTAGTAACGACAACTGTAGCTGTCTTATTTTATACCACAACGACATTACTGTAATAAGCATTAAAACGCAAGAAGACTAGCTGCGATTGGGACCCGTTACCATGCACCTTAGGGTGAGAAGTTGTGGGTGTTAATTGTGTACCTCTCAGAAAATCCCACAAGAGAAGAGTTTTCTTTTTTTATATATATATGCAGGGGTGAGATGAGTGGTGGTGGGAAACAAACAATCAAATCTATCCTATGGTTTATAAAAAGCACCTAAGTCGATTTAGGTTTGAGTTATTAGTGTGGTGAAATGAACTAGTGGGTGGGGTGGTGGGGATAAACTTACAAAACCTTCATCCGCACTTTTCTCCAATCTAATCGCTTTGGCCCACCTCGAAAGAGTACTTGCAATCAATGTAAGATTAGAGAAAAAGTAAGATAAAAGTTAGGTAAGGCAAAAAAAGCATGAGAAAAACCAAAGAAAGTTGCCTCCCCGGCAACGACACCAAAATGATCAAAGCGTGTTTCGAGTGTTTGAAATCAGGGTTTGGAGGACCCATCATCGTAGCTTGTAAAATGCATCTACCATATAAAATTTATAGCCGAAACTCGAAAAGTGACTCTCGGGTCGAACACGAGGTGGCAAATGGTTTTGTAAAAATCTGCACTTCGCTTTTATTTATTTTTGGTTGTTTTCATCTTTTCTAATTCTTTTAGTTTTTAGCAAGCAAGAGATCAGGTCAATGAATTCTTGCTAATCTACTTCAACATATAAGAGAGAGAGAGAAAGAGAGAGAAACAATCATCAATTTATAAACGAATGTTTGTTACACTATGAAAGCGGAAAATCTACACCATGAAAGAATAAAAAGATAGAATGAGGTGAGAGAAATCCCCCTCGATGTTCGCTCGGAGGATGACTCGCTTTGACATCGCCTGGAGGAAGGTGGTGAGAAGTGGGACAAATGAGGATGGAGCCGGAGGACGGAGGGCAGGGCAGGTCGGTGTCACGGTGAGGATCTTCTTCCTTAAGGGAGGTGACAAGACAGCCATGAGATGATCCACGAAGTGGGATGAGAGGCTGGAAAATGTTTGGTTCTACTCTAGAGGAGCATCCCACGCTTGGGACAAGCTCTCTCTAGAGCCTTGGAGGTGGTGAGGTGAAGAAAGGAAGAGATGGTTTGGAATGGTTGTGGGTAGGCCCTTTTATAGTGGAGTAAGAACAAATTTGCATCTGGTTCATTATTGACGTCCGTAAACGTCGCTACAGATCCGCCCATTCTGTCACTGAAGATCCACACCTTCAATTTCTTTACTGGCACACAAGGGCCATTAGTGACAGCTACAAGCGTCACTAAAGGCCCTCGTCGCTAAAGATCCGCACTCCCCCGCTGGCACGCCCCACTAGCGATGTGCTCTCATGCCTATCACACGCAGTGTTGCGCAGGTGCACGCGCTGGCGCTTACGCTGCGCTACTGCTATGTGTAGGTGCACGGGCTGGTGTGTGCTCTTGTGCTGGCTGGTGCGCAGGTGCCCTTCATTGAGGAATTGGGGGGGCAGTAAGGATTCGAACCTGTGCCTCCCCTCTGTGGCAAGCACTTTTGCCACCACTCTATGCTCTTCACTTTGTCAAGAAAAGTGAATCTCTTGCACCGGTTAGGAAGGTGGCGTGGATGGCTTCTCAGCTGTTGAATCAAGATCCAAGGCTGAATTGATGATGCAGATGAAGAGGAGACGATGCTAGGACTGCTGGATGATGTTGGGTGGCCTAGATGGTGCCACGTGGCACCATCTGGGCCATCCATTCTTCTTTCTACTGTAGAGGGTGCCACGGTGCTTGGATCGAGTTGATTTCCATGTTATCAGACTGCAATCGTTGCTCCGGATCCATCCGTATGGTTGAATTTTTCATTTGAAGCCCATAGGATGTCGCATTGCCCTCCTAGTCGTTGATCTTCCTCTGATTTCATATGATGCTACAGAACTCCGATCTAGACGATTTCAGAGGAATTAGCCTCTGATCATCGTCCTGATCAGATCCATGCGGTCCGATCGTCCATCTGAGGCCCTGAAATAAATCCTTTTTCTCTCGACCACAAAAAGGAAGCAATTAACTTAAATTATATGCAACTACTCTAAATGCAGAATGATGCGTGCTATGCAATATTTATAATGTGAAATGCAAACTAATCCTAGGATCATGCATGAATAGGCATTTTAACCTAAATAGATGTGTCTACATCAATAGCAAATCAGGATTTCGAGATCTTCTACCTTGCATGCACCAGAAGAATGTCTATAGATGAGTGAGAAGTAAGATGAGAGAAACCCCGCCTGCTCAATGCAAGTAATCAAACTGGTCCTTAGAGTGTCAACCCTAATTAGATTTGATCCTAGCTCCCTAAAACACGACTGGGTTAGATCAACCCTTGAATTACTTGGCTGGCCAAAAGGCTGGGACGCCTTAGGACACCACGCATGGTGGGACACCACTAAGGGTTAACGCAATTACCGCACCAACCTTTCTTGTCACCAGTGGGTCCAAGTAGACAAGGCCTTTACCTTAGCCCAATCTAGTTTCAAGTCCCCTGGTCTATTAGTCCTGCCTAGGGCATGTCTACTCAGTTTAAGCTTGTGTTTGATGTGCTTTTCGAATATGATGGGCATTAGGGGTGTTTTCCCTTAAGATTGATTTCAGAGATGCGAAGTGCACTGGCAAAAGGGTTCGCAAGCAATTTTTCTTGATGAAGTAAATTTTAAGATTCAATTGCTTGTGTTAATGCATTTTAGTATTCACTTGAGTTAATATTTTCAATCAAGGTTTTGATGAGGCATACAAGAGTTTTGCAAATCCTAATTTGTTTGATAGATTTCCTTCAAATATGGAAATGCAGGTATGCTCTACCCTTAACGAGAAGCCCTACGTACAGATAGTTGCTAGATGTTCATTTAAGTCCAAATTCTGGGAAGTGGTGCGACCCAAGCAATGCAATCAATTAGTCCTATTGCAACACTAACAAGGCACTCAGAAATTTTTTTTCAAGAATTTTTAATGTGCTTTTTCTATTTTTTTTATTTAAAGTGTACAAGGGGTTTTGTAATCAATTTTGACCCACAGTTCGTGATTGGATAATTCATGCACTCAAACATATACAAAATATATTTTCTAGTTTTTTAGTAAATTCTTGATATCTCATAAATTCAGTGTCTCAAATTTCAAGTAAATCAAAGTTGTGTAATAATTCGTATCATATTTTGAACTTCGAAAAATCAGGAACAGTAATCGAATTGATAATAGATTAGTGTGTGACTTTTTCAATTTTTTCTATAATTTCAACTTGAGAAAAATTTGGATATGTTGTTTCTGACTTCAAAACTCACGTCCAATAAAAATTTCTGAATTTTTTGACGTGCGAATCTTCGGGAATTGATCTTTTAAGATAAAATTTTATTTCAATCCGAAAATCAAGAAGGAATTTTTTTTCCAATAAGCAAACAAATTCTAGCTAATCCTAGGGCTCAAGTAAATCCTAAATCTAACTAATCTAATTAAGGGTACTTACCTGTGGTTAGAAGTTGCAATTCTCATTATTATGTTTCGTTCTGATTTCCTTAGTTTCCTATACACATGAAATCAACGAAAATAGCAAGTTAGAAATCTCAAATTCGCACCAAAAAGCTTCAAAAATTTCCGTTGCCTCCCGAGCAATGGCGCCAACCTTTTCGACATGTAAATCACATTTAAAAAGATTATTTAGTTGCAGTATAGCGTGAAAGCATGTTGACAAATAAATTTATAAGCTCCGGTGAGTACTGGGTCATTTGTAGGTAGGCAATATCAATTTTAACATAAGCTTTTCAATAAAACTAGTTCTAATAGGTATTTATATATGTATATATGTATAAAGAGGCATCATATATCTATAAGATCAAATTTCATTGCATTCATAAAGAGTTTTTCACAGTAGAACTTTCTATGCAAAAAGTATAGACTGATAGAGAGAAAGAGAGAGAGAGAGATAGATAGAAGAAGGCAGAGAGACGATGCCACTTGTAGGATGCTTGTATGAGATTCGGTAGCACCTCAGAACCAGAGCGTCGGGATGAAGGTCGGAGTGGAGTTGAAGAGGGATGGAGAATCGAAGAGAAGAAGGTGGTAGGGATGTTTGGAGTTGATAGCTGGCGTTGATGAAGAGATGCCTTCAACAGGGGGCCCAAGGCCTCTTTTTATAGCTTTGATCACTAGCAAAGAGGGCATTTTCACCCTCAAAACCATGCAACAACTCCTGAAAGATTAGATCCGTTGATCGAGAGATCAACGGACCAAATTTTGCCATAAAACACCTTCATTTGTGCCTTCATCGCACGGATTGCTTCCCTAGCCGACACGTGGCGCACCCACATCCCTTAGATCATGATTTGATTGCCCCGCTAGCTCCTCGCACCCGCCCAATGCCCGCTTGCCACTTCTCCCTCCTCGAGCACTCTCGCTCATTCAAAATCGCTCGCCCATCGTTCACAGAACGGACGACTCAAATTCGTGCTCGCACCACCTGTGTTGAATTAGTGCGTGAGAACACATGTAGTGCGTGCGTCTGATTGCACGTGCAGCCTCAGACCACTCCAACCTTGCCACGTGGTCGCATGTGCACCTTTCAATCATGATCCAATGGCTAATCGTGCTTGCTCAATGCTGCCTTCCCAATTTAGCATTGAGTGCACCTCAAACGAGCACTCTTCACTTGTGGTTTAGTGTGGAGAGCATTATGCTAAGGGTTCAATTGTGCTATGTTTATGTATTAGGCAACTCCTCTCTCAACCATTGGATGGAAATCCAACGGTTGACATTAACCTTTCATTTGATGAGGTGTAGTGGAGTGGGTGACATGGGCACTTGATGGCTGTTGGATGGCCATCCAACGGCCCATAATGCATGAGAAATGGCCATCAAAGATGGAGCGGCAATGAGAGGACAGCTGTGATGGTGCCACGTGGCACCATCATGGCCATCTATCTTCATTTCCTTGTATCTGGTGATGTAGACCTCCGATCAGGTTGATTTTTGCACCATTGGACTACGATTGTTGATCCAAATCCATCCGTACGGTTGGATCTTTCATCTGAGGCTTGGATCTTTGTCATTTGGCTCCATGATCTCCATTCTTTTATGGACTACACTCGATGCTCTAGTTGTCTGATCGAGAGGATTTCGGAAGTGTTGGACTCCCGTCATTATTCTGATCAGATCTTTCTAGTCTGGTCTAACATCCATGGCTTCAAATCATCTATGATTAAAACCATCTCTCATTAGTACATAAAATGATGATATTATCTATGTAGCTAATCATACTAACCATTATGCAAATTACAATGCATATGCATGCATTATTGCTAAGTTATGCTAGAATCTAACTTAATTCAGGTGATTTAGGTTGCGTGATTGTGTGCAATCACAAGACCATGATTTTTATCCTTCTCATGCCTACACCAAGTAGAGATCTTCACCCTTTTATGAACAACAAAACATGATTTATAATGAAGAAGGATATGTTGATTATAACTCTTACCCTCCCCAGGATTATATTGAATATAGGTCACTACCCCTCTTTGAACAACCCGAAATGATCCATTATTTGGGAGGACACCAAGAACCTTAATTCCTTGACTCACCTGAATTTAACCCAAAATCACCCAACCCTGAACTGAACCATTTGGTTCAGGTGATGCGAAAAATGCATGATTTGTTAAAACTAGGGTTTTGAATCGTTGTAACACTCAAATTTGAAATCGCTTTTGAATTTATAAACCTAGATAGTAGTGTTATCTAGTGTCATCCATGGAGGCGGAAATGCACTTTTAAACACTCTTGCTCTAATAGGGTAATCAACTTTCTCTTTTATAATTTTTGAATATGAAATTTTTTTGGGATTTTGAAATAACGGGCAATGATAAAATAGTGAGCAGGGAATGATCACACTTAATTGCTACAACCTAAGTGACAAAAGTAACCTTTCTCTAAGCTCACCCTAGGTACGTGGAGACCTAGCGTAATTAGAGAGAGGGAGTGTAAAGTGCTAGAGTAAAAATAATTAAATAAGATGCAACAAAATTATGGAAGGGAAACTTTTATAAAGGAGGAAATATTATTTTACAAGAATGGTAGTGGAATGCTTCTACTACAAAAATTAAAAAAAAGCAAGTAAAAAGAAATTTCTCCCAAAGATGATGGTGAAGATGGAAGGATTCTTGCTCCAAGCTCAGCTGCTCTTGGGCTTAGAAAGAACCTTCCAAGTCCTTCCTTAGAGTGCTCCTCTAGTAGATGAAGACTCTCCTTCCTAGCAAACCCTGAATAGGGTGTGCCCTTGCTTCGCCAAAGGTGGAAGAATTCCACCTTAGAATCTACTCCAAGGCTGGGCGTGCACTACCCTAAAGACCTCCTTATGGACGTCCTCCTTGCCTGGCTAGACCTCTGGCTGGCGTGGGTACAAGAGAGAAGGGAAGAGCGGAAGTCACCAAGGGGACAGAGTGTCCTCGTAATCTCCTTCGTCTCTTAGCCATGGAGTATGGTGGATGTAGGTGGAAATGTGTGACAATAATGAAGGCAAAGATGTCCTTCTTTTGGTGGTAGGGTAGGTCATTTTATTGGAGTGGTAGGGGAGGGGATAAGTATGGATGATGTGTAGGGTTAGGATGGGCTTTTGAAGGTGGTTAGAAGATCTAAGGGCCATGGTGTTTTGGCACCAAGGGAAGAGACATGTCGATGGTGGTTATGGAGGTGGAGAGGCACCAAGAAAATGGTGCCATCTATGGGATGGTTAAGGGGTTGGTGGTTGGCATGGAGAACATCATTCTTCATGTTCGGAGTCCAACAACTCTGAAATTGCTTTGATCAGAGTCCTGTAGCACAGTATGCAATCCAAGGAAGATTAATGGCCAACAGGTCAGGTGACACAATTTGGAGCTTCAAACGACAAATCTAACTGCACGGCTGGATCCGGATAGATGATCGCAGCCCAAAAACATGAAAATCGACCCAATCCAACATTTGTGGCATCACCTACAAGCATATGAAGTTGGACGGTCCAAATGACGCCATGTGGTGCCATCCAGACCACCGAAGACCACTCACCACCACTACCTACCCTTGCCACTCATAGCTATCTTTAATCTCAGTCGTTGGATCTTCATCCAATGGCTAAGAGTGTGGGAATCTTAAATCCAAAACATGACACACCTGGGCTTGTAGCGCATTGGTGAAGCACTCTACCTGGAGCAATTAGGGCGGGGTCGAGCTACGGTAGGGGGACACATCTTGCAGTAGCATGGAGCATTTGAAATTGGACCCTCAGATCAAGATTAGGTGGCAAACATCCAGCCACGTGGCAGCATGGATTCTTGCAGGAGTGAGAACGCCCACTTAAATGCATGCTATGCACATTGTGTGCAGCTCAGCATCAAGCATTCTTAGCCCTCTGATGCACGATCCAATGGTTGATGTTCTCCCTCTCCTCACCTGCACAATCTTAACTTACGATCTCAATGCGATCCTTAACCATCAGATGAAGATCAGATGGTGCTCCAATAGCCATGTCCCACTAGTTGCTGCATGTGGAGACGTCAACGCAGGTGCATGAGCTAGACCTTCAACGACATTTGAGGCAGAGCTTTAGCGACGTTTTTAAAGTCGCTAATTGACCCATGCACAAAATGTACCCTTCTTCTCCACTATATAAAGTCCCATCATCCCCCATTTCTCTTCATCTCTTCCTTTTTCTCCCTCACCACCTCCAAGGCTCTAGAGAGAGTGTGTCCCAAGCCCAGGATGCTGCTCTAGAGTAGAAAAGAAATACTTTTCCCACATCTCACCTTGTTTGTGGAGCATCCCATGGTCGTCCTCTCACCACATTCGAGAAGTAGATCCTCGCCGCGATGCTATCCTATCCCGCCTTTCATCCTTCGGCTCCATTCTTCTTCATCTAACTTCCCACCACCTACATCTAGGCACTGTCAAAGCGAGTTATCCTCCAAGTGACCATCGAGGAGGATTTCTCTCACCCCTCTATCTTTTACCGCTTTCTACTGTGGTTTTAATTTTGCGATTAGTTCTAATAGACATTGCTCCATTCTATGAAATATTTTTTCTCTCTCTTATTTTTTAAGTAAATTAGTTAGATGAAGTTTTTGTCGATTTGATCTCTTGCCTTATAAAAATGCCAAAAGAATCACAAAATATAAAAACACCAAAAGTAAATAAAAAGGAAACGTGGATTCTATAAACCAAACATTTGCGTCCCCATGTTCTACCCGGGGCTCACCTTGAGCTTTAGTTGTAAATTTTATTTGGTAGCTGATTTCTACGCACTACGACAATGAGTTTTTCAACTCAAATCTTTTTGCGTTCAAACCTCGCTCACCACTGGGCCACACTGGCTTCTATCAGCGCTTCATTTGTTATTTTAGCAATTTCTCTAAATGCCTTTGTACTTGTTACTGAAGGACACGTCCTTCGAGTTCGATGACAAATGTGGTGAGGCCTTCTAGGTTTCAAAGAAGACCCACATTGTTGCACAAAATCTCTAAGCACCAGCTGGCACCATCCATTTTGAATTCATGTCGGACGCATTCGATTATGTTGTGGGAGCAGTCTTAGGTCAACGAGTTGATGGTAAACCTCATGTTCTACACTATGGTAGAAAGGACCTAACGGATCCTCATCAAAACTATATGTTTATAGGGAAAGAACTCCTCATTGTAGTCTTTGCTTTGGAGAAGATTGGATCATATTTGTTGGGGTCTAAGGTTTTGGTGTTGATGAGGGGCAAAAAGCACCCTCAGAGTTAAAACTCTACGAAGAGCCCAACAAGGGGTCTGGCTACCCAAATAAGAAGTAAACAAGTGGGTTCAGGTAGACCCTACCCATCAAAGAACCTCATACCAATTGAAGGTAGGAAAGTGGAAAAGAAGTCCAACCCAACCAGAATAAGAATAAATTATGACATTGCCATAGTAATTAATAGGCTGACAACATACATGCCCTGAAAATGGACGTATCCAGTCAGAAGATCCAATGGCAAGGCCGACCTCCAGCATTATAAATAGATGAGAGAGGCCCTCAAGGCCCTCTCTCAGGTAATCAGAGAAAAAAGGAGAGATTGTATTATCACTTCTTACTAGTGAATAGTTGGGAGCATCGCCCTCCCCTAGACATACACCCCCCGCGGTGGAATTAGGTTCCTAGCTCTCTCGTGCCATTGTGATAAATTGTCCGTCATTCATTGAGTCAAACCCACTGATTACTTAAGAGGTTTGATCAAATGGCACGGTATGTGGGAAGCGATTATCACTCTGATAACATTTCCTTACTTCTAAACCCCTTCCATGGCTCCCACAACCTGTGGAGTCAAGCACCTCAGTGCTCATATGACACCGATGGGCCAGGAAGTGAGAGCTCCCTCCAGGAAATCTCCTCGCCTACCTTCGTTGGAGGAGCATCCAAGGACTCAACTTTTGGCAACCAGCGATGGAGGCTTAACCCTCGCGGTCACCTACCGGTTCACCTAGATGATATGGGGCATACGCTCGCTACGCATGTCATCACCTACCACCAGAGGTTGGTAAACGAACCTTGCTGGAATGAGGTTAGAAACAGCTTCGCGCTATGGCCTTAGGGTTCGTAAAGTTCGACTATGCCTTCCACCCTAGTAACTAAACGAGGGGAGGATATGGCAACAGTGCCTGCCCCATTGATGAAAGAAGAACCTCGGGGGAGACTATTTGTGTATCCCTCCAGGGGAGTAGCCGGCCCAACAGGAAAAAGCCTGCTTCCGCTAACCAAAGGGGAAGATCAACCCACCGGGAACTGGAGTAATGAACCACGCCAACCTAGGCAGCCATTTGTTTTAATTGGAAATCATGGAGTAATTGATTTTATGTCGTAATATAGTCACGAAATTCAATCCAAACAACAATTATATAATGAGACGATGAGTTTTGGTCGATCCCATGGAGGCAAAATAAGGCAAAATTGATTTGATTTTTCTACTTGCTTAAAGTTGCAGTCGGGTATTTAAAATATGAATATAAGATTCATTGGTTGCATTGTTAAGTCGTAAGACATGAGCATGAGTTAAAAATAATATAAATGTGAAGGTATGTGTATTGGTGCTTACTATCTTAACTTTGCGATGGTGACCCATAGAATATTCTGTAATCATTAAGACCTCTATATCTTCCGAAACTGACATTTTAATTGCACAAAAGATGTGAAATATGGAATAGGCAACTGCTTATTTTTGTTTCCTCATGAATAATGTCATTATAATGATTCTTGAGGAAACCTTATACATGAAAGCTTGAAAACAATAATTCTAGCTAACAGAAGCATATGCATCCATGGATCTAGGTAAATTATGCATGCATTCATCAAATGCAGAGGATTACTATTAATCCTAACAGAAAATTAATGCAAGAATTAACTATGAACACGAAATCTAGCTAACAAAACTCAAAACAATGGAGGTGGTCTCCAATGGCTGTGTGGCTTGAGGTGGTGGGAAGGGAAAGAGGGACGGCCAAGGTGGTTGGCCAACCTCTTGAGAGGGTGGTGGTGGTGGTGATGATGGAAGTGATGGATCTCACCAATGGTGTGGAGAATGAAGGTGACATTCAAGATCTACATGAGGGTGCATGGTTGTCTATGATGGCCTTTAAATAAACCAAGGGATTGGCCCTCTAGAGAATTATAGAATTCTCTAGAGCAGCCTCCAACTTGGCGTCATGATGTATGGGAGTGGGTATTCTTAGATCCACAATTTGTGGATCTAAGAATGGACTAATTGATTTTCTATTTTTGGGTTTCAAGAGGTGGCGCCACTTGGTGAAGATTGTAGAGGACTCTAGAGTGGGTGGCCAAGGTGTGTGAATGTGGGTGTGTGATGGGAACACCATCATGAGCCATAACTAGCTCAGTTTGATCTAATTAAGTCAATAAAAGCTCTTGCATATCCATTAGAAGGTTTTAAGGGCACAAAACATTAATTTGAGAAGAAGATAAGAATATAGGGTTATTTCTACAAATTTACCATTCTATCACAAAAATAGAATAACCACAGGCTCTCTTAGGGGTTGAACAAAGGTGAAATGGCCTTAAGAGTCTAATAAGTGGGTTAGAACAGACAAAAAAGGGTTTTCATGTGTTACAGGAATTAATGGACATCTGAAATCCTAAAAATAGACCTGCTTAATCGAATGAGGTTTTGGTTAGGATAAAATTCACCTAAATCCTCTATATATCATATAAAAATATTCTCTAGGGTTTGGTACCTTCAATTTGACCATTGTAACCCATCTTGACCTAAAATAGACTCTCAGACTGACATTTGCCCCGATTTGGGTAATTATGCAAATTACCCTATCAAACTAGGTAAAAACAAAAATCCAACTTCACCATTGGATTCCTTATGTCCAAATTAGGCTTGTAACAAAATTTGGGCCCAATCTAAGATTATTTTGAACTAGTTTACACTTTGGTCCAAGTCTGATTTTCTTTATTTCACATGGCCCCTTAGCTTTTGAATTTCATACAAATAGCCCCCAACTTTACCATCTTCTTCACAAATAGGTCCCTACTGATTGTGTAGCAATCATAGGTCTTAATTGACCTAAATTAGGCTAGAACTTAGCATAAGTAGGGTAATTCATGCATGCATAAGCATTATCTGCATCTTTACTGCTTTAATTTAGCTATGCATGAAATAATGTTATAATGTGCTGAGTAAGTGCATTATGTCGGTTGCAGGCAATAAGCTAATCAGAAGCTAGATCTGGAGTAGGATCTGAAGCTGGATCAGGAATAATGGGTGTTCTAGCAGAGCTAGAGCAAAAGACTTAGAAGAGATGTAGGAATAATGACGTAAGGGAGCTAAGGTTTGCTATTCTACTAAGTAGGAATAAAGTGGTAAAATGTGAAGAGCTTAGGTCCATCCTAGCCCTAGGATAGCCTAGAGACTTCTCCAAGCCTTAGCCACCCTTAGATTAGGTCATAGCACCCTAGGAAGCCCTAAAACTCTTGTTCCAACCATTATCTGGACGTCCAGGTATGTTATAGGACGTCCAGAACCCTTAGACAACTCCCGCACACCTCAAACCCACTTTTGCAGTGTTATTGAATGCCCAGACACTTTGTTAGATGTCTAATTTCTGCAGAATGCTTAAAACAGAACCTAGATTACCCCTGACTCAGATTTGACATCCAGAACTGAAGTCTGCAACTATTCTCCAGTCCCTATTTTGAGATTCAAACCTTAATCTTGGATTTCTAGCTCAGTAGACCTAATCCCAACCCATAGGAACCTAAATTAAAGTGTCCTAACCCTAGTACATCACCTCTAGACCTACCTAATGACCTAATTAGGTCCTCACCAAACCCAATTGACTTAGATCAAAGTCAATTACCATCACCTAAGCCAATTGGACTCATTGAGTCTAATTGAGCTCAAATCTCAACCCACACAAGTTCAATTAAACTTAATGAGAGTCAAATTTACCTAAACCAAACCTAATTGAATTATTTCACTCTCAATTAGGTTTACACTCATTCAATTAAACTTAGATTAAGTTTAGTTGCAATTTCCCCTTAGCAATTAGGGTATGCAACCCTAATTCAAGGTATACACCTACCCAAACCCCTAAGGACCTAACCTAGACCTCTTAGACACCTAGGGCATGACCAAAAACACACACACCCATTCACGCACCCACACTTCTCGAGTTTTCTAGAACCCTCTTGAAGTGGCGCCAACTCTTGGTTGCCAAATTTAGCAACCAAGGGGCATTCAATTCTTAGATCCACAAGTTGTGGATCTAAGAACCACTTCTATCCTCTCTTGGCCAGCCACTCTTGGGCTCTCTCTAGAGAGTTCCATACTTCTCTAGAGAGAATCCCTTAGGTCTATAAAAAGGCCTAAGGGGTTGTCGTTTTCACCCATCCACTTTTGGCCAAACATGCTTGGCTCCATCCACCTACACTTAGGCTAGCCGCCACCCTCTCCACTCCATCCCCATGAGCTGAGCACTATCACGAAGGACACCATGCCAAGATGCTATTTCACTCCTCCAACCTCTCTCCAAGGGCCGGCCTAAGCTCCATTGGCCGCCCCTCATTCTCCTCTCTACTACTCCAAGGCCATCTGAGACCACCTCCGAATGCCCTCACTTCTGATAGATTAGTAGCTAGCTCTTTACATTTACTGCTTTTATTTACTGCTTAGTAGTCTAGTCCCTATTCTCTTCCAATGATGCATGCAAAATCCCCCCGTAGATTCTGGTATGCGATTGTTTTCTGCTAGCTAGATTTACATTTCCAAGCATTCCTGTACAACCTTTCCTCGATGTTTCATGTTGCGAACACTTCTCCAAATGAATGAATCAAAGATACATTTTATATATTTATCTTTATGTTTTGAAATCACCATGAACTTATTGATTGTCATCTTTTCTGCGTGATTCTAGTTGCCTGTTTTCACTTATTTATCTATTTCCCAACAAGCATGTCGTTTCTGGAAAATATAGAAAATCTAACGATAGACGCATTTTCTGTAAAGAGTCACCAACTCACTAGAATCGTGCGCACAGAAACTCACACTTTCACCTTTGTGATCTATTTAACACATGCGCACGTAATCAGGGTTCATAATAGCAGTGGTGAAATCTTAATAAGAAGACTAGAAACCGGCGTGCGATTTTAAACAAAGTAGAGCGGTAAAAGTTTGAATTCAAAAGTAAAACAAACGCCTCCCAGAGACGAATGACCGGGACTCAAGTCTCATTATCTTTTATTAACCATCTTTGTTTGATCGTATTACGCACTATACTACGATGCTTTTTCATATCAAATCTACGCTCTACGAATACCAAACAAATGGCGCCGATGCTGGGTAGGCAACATCATTTTCTTTGATTTCGATCTTTGAAACCATCACTGACTAATTTGCCTGTACTTTGTTTCTAGATATGCAGGAAAAATGGAAAAAGAATGGGATCTGCGCACACAGCGAGCGTGGAAAACAAATCCAGGTGCACATCATCTCCTTTTTAGATTAGGTTTTCCTTTGAACCTTAGGAGTAGATTTATTTTCTGCAAGTTCTTTTGAAAAAAAAATTTATTTATTCATTTTCAAGAAAAAGAAAAAAAATCAAAAAATCTAGCCTAGGTTTCATTTGAATCCTATTTTAGTTTGAAAAAAAAAGCAAAAAACATATATAATTTTCTTTTGAAAACACTCCGAAAGAAAAAAAAAATTCGTTTTTGAAAAAAAAATTTATAAAAATTTTTTAGTTGAAAGCTTGGATTTCAAACCCTCTTTAAAAAGTCTTTCCACCATATTCTGATTTTTGGTAGATTTCAAAGTCTGATTTAAAAATTCGATTGCCGAAACATTTGCAAGCAAAAAGTTATGAAATTTGGATGAAACTTTCATTTTCAAACCATATTTCAAACGCCACCATTCGTTTGAAAAAAGTCGAAATATAAAATTTTTAAAAATTCGTGAAGTGCACAAATGTCAGACTGACCCAGATTCAAGATTTTTCAAATTTCAAAAAGCAATTTCAAGCATTCTGAGAATTTATTTTGACTAAAAATAGTGGGATTTCAAACCTAATCTCATTGGCTTTATTGTCCATATTTTTCCCAAATTTTTGAAGGTCAATTGATATTGTTTCAAAGCAAAAAACTGACCAGGGGTCAAAATTACATATCCAACCCCCTGACATTCAAAAATCCCTAAAAATTCGGTTGAAGTAATAAAAAATTCTAAAAAAATATTCTATGAATAGATAATTGAAAAGGGAATCTACTCACTAAATTTCAAGTTAATTAGATTCCAATTGTTGCTAGAAAATGAATTTTATTTGCGTAGTTTGCTGAAACTAAATAAAACCCTAGAAGTGCATGAACCTTAGGGTAAATCTTCGAGGTTACAATTTAGAGACCACACTTGGGCTAACCTAGACTTAGTCAAGTCTAGCACTTAGGCGGTGAGATTGGTCACCTTGTGGGCCACTCACCAAAAGAAAACCCAAACTGAAGAAAACGGGCTAAAAGTAATTTTAAAACACGAAATAAAACCTGAATTCGTTATCGTACTACTGGGTGTTTTCAACCTCTTGGCTAGGTTAGTGAAGAGGTGGGAATAACTTTCAGTCGGTTGTATGATAAATTTTCTTCAGGAATTAAAACCTAAAACAAAAAATCCAATCATTCGATTCATAAGGATCACTTGATTGACATGGCCTTTGCCTCATCTGACTTGGCTACACCAACCTAGGGGTTGGGTGGTGTATGCGAGGAAGGAGGTCACTTAGACCTCACTTGGTTGGACCTTGGGAGCCACTCCCAAGAAGGCGAGTCACCTCGTCGGGACCATCTTCTCCCCCCACTTCTACTCCAAGAGCCACCATGGCTAATCCTGGACCTGGACCTAGACCGGGTCAGGATATCGAGAATCTAGACCTGATGGCTTGTCTGGAAGCCCAGGTAGTCGAATCCGAGGAGCAGCATCGGCAGATCATGGATTGCATCTTAACGGGGCTTGACAGAATGCAGCACCCGCCTCTAGGAGAACAACTGTGGGATTTGTACGACCTAGCCGCACAAATCATCTCACCACTAGTTAGAGTTCCCACAGGTGGAGATGCATTTGAGCTCAAGCCCAAAGTGATTGGGTTGATAAGCAATCACTTCTATGGGAACTCAAGCGAAGATCCATTCCAGCACGTTGAGGACCTAAGTCGACTCGCTGCAATGATTTGACCCAGGAATATCAATCTTGGGATTGTTCTAATGAAGCTTTTCCTATTCACTCTGAGGAACAAAGCTTCAAACTGGTTCGAGACCATTGGGATGCCAATTGGAACTTGGCCAGAATTACGACATGTATTCCTACAAAAGTTCTTCCAAATCGGTTGAACAAATGCAATGTGGCACGCAATCACAACTTTCTCCCGGGGAGCTGGGGAGAAGTTACATGAAGCTTGGGATAGATTTCACGACTTTCTCCAGAAATGCCAACACCATGGTATACCTAAATGTCACCTGGCTTAGATCTTTTACCATGGGCTGGACGACACACATCAGTATCTGTCTAATGCATCTAGTGGCGAGAATTTCCTAGCAAAAGATGAGAACAACGCTTTTGATTTGTTCAAATATTTGGCGGAGAAGTCGATGAATGTCGCATCCATGAACTAGTTCCAGCGGCCTGGTCAGGAGCGGGTTAGTGTCCACGAGGCTTACACCGAGTCCATTCGAGTCGACATGGATGTCATCGTCAAGCAGCTGGATAGAATAAATCTAATCAAGAAAAGGATTGACCAGATTAGTCAGGGTCAATCTGACTTGAGCTCTACCACCTCAAGACCCTCCCATGCACCCCGAGCACCTCCTGCTCGAGTTACTCTACTCACTCGGGATGCATCTTCTCTATATTTACGAGATCCCGCATATCAGGATCCCGTAAATAATCTAGCACACTACAACTGGGGTTACACACCACCTGCAGAGTATAACATGTATCCCCTTGACAGATATACGTCTCAGACAAACTCGACCTATGAGGATGTCAGTGCTATCCAAGGATACAGGTGTAATAACCCAGATTCAGAGATGTATAACCCTAGTTGGTGCCAGCATCTGAACTTCTCCTGGTCTGGTAATTCATAGAGACCACATCAAGAACCACACTACCAGACCAGGCAATACGGGAATGTGCAAAACACATACCCTAGGCAGCAGCCATTCCTGTCTCAGCAGTAGCAACCCCGTTCTATATACCAGCTGCTGCACCAAGCTGCCAGTCACCCTCCAAAGTAGGCTAACCCTTTGGAGGCACTGAAAGAGGAGCTGCAATAATCAATGAGGAAATCTACACAAGATAGCTTGTAGATTATGAAGGTGATGGCTAATCAGATACAAACTATACAAAACACGCAAAACCAGCTGTTGCAAGAGCATAGGACTCAAGGAGCCTTGCCATCCCAACCCATCCCGAATCCTCGATATGTGTAGAACCAAGGCACCCTGCCTAGGTTTTAGGCACCGCAGGGACAGGCGCACGGCATACTGCAGGCACCTCTTGCACCACCCAGTTACGCACAAGGCCAGCTACCATTGTAGAACCCCGCATATTCCTCCCCTTCAGCTCCCCCACCACCTCATGGACAGCAAGTCGATGCACATGCTATCTCTTTGAGGAGAGGAAGGAAGACATTCGACCCACCACTTAGGCAGGTGGGTCTTGAATTTTCGCACCCTTCGCCGCAGGCGGGTTTGACTCCTTCCTCATCTCTGGAGCCACCTACACTAGATAAGGGTAAGAGGCCACTCAACCATGAGATTCCCGTCCCTTTTCCTAAGGCTTTGACACGAAATGTGGTATGAAAAAGGACACGTGGAATTTTGAGGACCTGAAATCAATGTTCAAGGAAGTACACATTCAGGTCCCCCTCCTCGAGGCGATTGATCACATTCCCGCTGTCGCTAGGTTCTTCAAGGACTATTGTACCCCGAAGCAACAATCGAGAATTGGACAATAGGCAGTACTGCCAAAAGAGGCTAGTGCTGTGATTCTAATTGACTTACCACCGAAGAAGAATGACCCTGGTACCCCACTCATATCTTGCTTCTTGCAAGATTCTCCATTTGATCGGGTCCTTCTAGATCTAGGTTTGTTCATCAACCTAACTCCCACTGCCATATTTGATCGATTTCGATTTGGCGAGTTAAAGCCCACCTCCGTCACGATTCAGCTGGCTGACAGATCAGTCAAAACACCGAGGGGGGTGGTTGAGAACGTGATCGTGAAAGTTCGCGGATTTTGCTTTCCAGTAGACTTTTTCGTTCTTGATATGGAAGTTCCTCCTAATCTCTGAGATGCACCAATTATTTCGGGTCGCCCATTTCTAGCGACAGCCCGAGCAAACATTGATTGTGCATTTGGGTGTATGGAGATAGCCCTAGGAAATGAGCGACTTCGACTTGACATATTCAAGGAAGCAAAGAACTTCGGCAGTGATGGACGAAGATGCGGCATACTGTGATAACATTGGCCTCCTTTGTGATGACCCAATGTCTCATTCGTCTGCACTATCAGGGTTCTTGGACCTCGATCCTTATGGAATTAAGACCACTGCACTACACATATCTCCATGAGGATCTGACTGTTTAGGGTGTGCTTCTGATCACAGCACCCTTGAATCCTGCTATCCTGATTGATACATAATTGAATCGCCTCTGTTATTGCAGGAAGACGTGACTATAGCTAACAGGTTTCCCATTAATGCAGTCACAACTGATTATTTCACAGGGAGCGAATCAGCAGGAATTCACATGCACATGGATTAGCAAATTCCCACCCTCGATTCTGCTCCTCCCACTCTCATTTCTGACTCTAACCCACCTGTGATTTAATTGAAGCCCTTACCTGACTCACTTAAGTATGTGTTCTTGGGCGAAAGTGAGACATACCTGGTCATTATCAATGCCCACTTAACCCAAGAACAGGAGCACCAATTGATTTCTACGCTGCAAGACCATAGGGCTACTATAGGGTGGAGTATTGCTGATCTCCACGGTATTCGCCCTCGTATTGTACTCATCACATCTACACGAATGAGGGGGTGAAACCTTCGAGACAACCTCAAAGATGGCTTAACCTGAATATGTTAGAGGTTGTTAAGAAGGAGATCATTAAATGGCTGGAGATAGTTATTGTATACCCAATCTCAGACATTCAATGGGTGAGTCCGATCCAAATAGTGCCCAAGAAAGCAGGACTCACCATCGTAAAAACTGATAAGGGAGAATCCATCTTGACCCGCACTGCAACATCTTGGCGGGTTTGCATAGACTATAGGAAACTGAACACAGCTACCCAAAAGGATCACTTTCCTTTGCCTTTCATTGATCAGATCTTGGAACGGTTAGCCGGACATAGTTTCTTCTACTTTCTGGATGGATACTCTGGGTATAATCAAGTAGCGATTAGCCCAGAAGATCAAGACAGGACCACATTCACATGCCCTTTGGAACATTCGCTTTCAAGCGGATGCCCTTTGGCCTCTGCAATGCACCAGCGACATTTCAGCGTTGTATGATGGCCATCTTCTCTGACATGGTTGGAGACTATGTGGAGGTATTCATGGATGACTTCTCCATTTTCGGAGATAATTTCTCATCTTGTCTTGATAACCTCACCATGATCCTGAAACGATGCATTGAGGTAAACCTTGTACTATCCCGGGAGAAAAGCCATTACATGGTGAGGGATGGCATAGTACTAGGACACAGGATCTCCAGAAATGGACTCGAGGTCGAATGAGCTAAATCTGAGATTATCTCCCACTTACCGCCAGCTAGCTCAGTCAAGTAGATAAGATCATTCTTCGGTCACGTCGGCTTCTATCAAAGATTTATACGTGATTTCTCGGAAATCGTATGGCCTTTGACAAATCTTCTGGTTGCCGATGTCCCATTTGAATTTGATACCTCGTGTCTCAGTGCCTTCAAGACTTTACGAAGCACTATCTCCGACTCCCCGTTTCTCCAACCACCCGACTAGTCGCTTGATTTCAAGATGATGTGCGACGCTTCTGATTTTGCTGTTGGTGTTGTTTTAGGCCAGCGTCGGGAGAAACAACCCTTTGTCATATACTATGCTAGCAAGATGCTGAATGAGGCTCAGCAAAATTACACTGTCACCGAAAAAGAACTGCTAGCAGTAGTATTCGGGTTGGAGAAATTCAGATCGTACTTATTAGGGTCTGAGTTCATCATTTTCACTGACCACTCTACCCTCCGGCATTTGTTGGCAAAGAAGGATGCCAAACCACGACTCATTAAATGGATCCTTCTATTGTAGGAATTCGATAGTAAAATCCATGACAAAGCCAAAAAGCAGAATGTTGTGGCGATCACCAATCCAAACTAGACCCAGACCACATTCCTTATTCCTTGCCTATCCATGAGCAATTTTCGGATGAATCTCTTTTGGCAGTTCAATTTGTTTAGTTCCCCTGGTATGCGGATATCATGGACTACCTTACCGCAGGCAAGATTCCCAGGAATCTATCCAAGGACCAGAAACTCAACTTCACTACAGAAGCCAAATACTACCTCTTGGATGACCCACTACTCTTCTGCATTGGAGCGAATCAGATTATTTGAAGATGCATCCCAGATTCTGAGATCCCCAGTGTGTTATCTTTTTGCCACAACGATGCTTGTGGTGGTTCATTTATCGGGATGGAAAATCACTGCAAAAATTTTTAAATCGGGATTTCTCTGGCCAACTATTTTTAGAGATACACACGAATATGCCCAACACTGGAAACGATGCTAGTCGGTTGGTTCTATGACTAGGAGAGGCATGATGCCACTCCAACCCATCATGGTTGTAGAAGTGTTCGACGTCTGGGGCATCGATTTTATGGGCCCTTTACCGAACTCGCATGGCTTTGAGTACATATTACTAGCTGTTGACTATGTCTCGAAATAGGTTGAGGCTATCTCGGCGTGACAGGCTGATCATAAGACTACCATTTCTTTTGTACGGCTGTATATCTTCACGAGATTCGAAATACCTTGCACCCTGATTAGCAATGGGGGAAGCCACTTCATCCACGCTCACTTTAGGTCATTATTAAAGAAATACAGGGTACATCACCATATAGCCACCCCGTATCACCCGTAGACTAATGGGCAAGCGGAAGTGTTTAACCGTAAGATCAAACAGATTCTCTAGAAGATAGTTAGACCAGACAGGAAGGACTGGTCCGATAAATTAGTTGATGCACTTTGGGCATATCGGACCGCGTGCAAGGCCCCACTTGGAATGTCACCATATCGTATGGTATATGGCAAGGCCTGTCACCTTCTTATAGAAGGGGAACACCGTGCCTTTTGGGCGGTGCGAGAATGTAACCTTGACCTCAATGCGAGAGGTCAAGAACGGAAACTCCAGCACAACAAATTAGAAGAGATCCTGTGGGAGGCCTATGAGAATGCATTGATATACAAGGACAAGACCAAGGCCTTTCATGACCGCCACATATGGAGGAAATCATTTACACCCAACCAGTGAGTCTGGTTGTTTGATTCATGACTGAAACTATTCGCAGAGAAGCTCAAGTCGAAATGGACTGGCCTATATATTGTGATTCATCCATATCCTAATGGGGCAGTTCAGATCAAGGTCCCAAAATCTGGGCATATATCCACGATAAATGGCCAGCACCTTAAGCCATTTTTGGCCCAGGAACCTCCTCCACCTGACAAGATTATCCATCTTATTGAGGACATATGACTGAATTTTCACCTAGCTAGAGGCGTTAAATTCGGCACATATAGATAGCATATATCCCACATTTCACCATCATTTATACATAACCATTTTTATATATGCCATATTTTTCTTTTAGCATATTTTCTTTCTGCTTATTGCATACTGACAGGTTGGCTGGTGCTGAATGTATAATTTCAGGAGCAATTACAGGTGATTTCTACCCATTCTCTACCTGCTGTATTTATTTTCCGTTATATTCATGCATAAGGACATGCAGGAACTTAGGCATGGGGGGTAGATGCAACAAAATTGAAAAATTTTTTATGCCAACATTTAGGAAAACCTCGGAGCTGCATGTAAAACATACTTTTGGACCCTAAATAAAAGAACAACCGTCTCCACCTCCAATGCTCGCATTGGAGCTAGAAATTGTCCGCAACAGCCATTTTTGACTCACCGCTCACCTTTTGCTCTAAATTTAGGGTCAAGCTGAATGTAACCCGAAAGGGAAATTTGGTGAAGTACGAACATAAGAGGTTACTTCTTCATAGCATATATACATATTGCACTCATGAATAAGATTATTTTATTAGGAGAATGCATTAGGGATTTTATCCTCTAGTTGATTCCTGTAATCTGGAATCCAGTACAACTCTTCACACACACGTAGAATTTGCAATGGATTCACGTTGAAGGCTGATAAACGTCTTTAGTCTGTCAAGAAGAAATAGTGCTTCTTTTCCTGAACCCTTGGACAGTGTTTTTGGAGTCAGGCAGATCTTCTTCTGAACATCCACCAAATAGTGTGAGATGAGAGTAGAGTGTACTGGTGCCCTAAGATTAGTACAAGGAATCCAAAGTCCTAGGTAATTAGGTGATGATACTTAGAGAATAGGCATAGTTTTCTCTCTCGGTTCCTGCGTATACATTTTGTGTGAAAATTCGAAAGCCACCAAATAAGGAAAATACGTGGAGAGCGAGTTTTCACAAAACTAGGGCTAAGGTGGATGGTTATAACCATTATTTATGGAATCCTCGGTTGAAGGAGGGTATTGATGTCAAGGTCAGAAATACATCATCCTATCCATCTCTCCCAGTGCCGTGAGTAGGCACTTCTACCAAATAAGCCACCCAATGTCTCTTGAGTACCACCAATCCCTAATAATGCCTCCTCAATAAAGTTCATGGATGTATGCTAGTTGTGTTATGTTAAAAAAGAAAAAAAAGGAAAAAACAATAGAAAAGGAAGAAAAAGCAAAGAAAAATGAGTGAATATTTATTCCCGTTGCATTGAGGCAATACCACCAAATAAATTTGAGATCCACCAAATATGGCCTTAACCTGCCATTCTTGTGTTTCCGACCTCCCGAATACTGGCCGAGGAATTCTGACTTAGTGTTAGGGTTATGGAAACTCAATTAAAGCATTAGTGCCATGTGAGACCACCAAATACAGATCATGTGTGTGAATCTGGTGAGGATGTGAGCTCTAAAGAAAAGAAAAGAAATAGAAGAGTAAGAGAGAATGAATATAAAGGAATCAAAATGGAGCATAGTTTTTCTCATTTTTCTCTGAGTTGAGTTACTTAGTAATCCTGGAATCTAGATTCTGCAGTACTAGTCTCTATGTAGCACCAAATGAGAGTGAGCCACCAAATATAGAATCTTTTCCCTCAGAGATTCTCTACCTAAGCCTAAAGCCAGGGTGGAATTCATAGAATACCTTGAATACGCCGAGGGAAGAAGTCTACCTATCCCGCTAGAATTTTTACCAAGTGGTCAAGTACAGGCTTTAGAGGTGTATCAGTTTTTCACTTGAATCCATTGCAAAAGCTACATAGCTGCACTTTCATGATTGTCTGAATTTCTAGAGCATAGGATGAAAACAAAAAGGAGAAAAATCTCTATGCATACACTTGATAAAATAATCAATCCTTTAGGAACCCTTGCTGTAAATAATTTAGTCTTGCATTTGCTAGAGACTAGCAAGATTTAGGCATGGGGGTGTGATTGCGCAACAATTATAGGTCTTAATTGGCCTAAATTAATCTAGAACTTAGCATAAGTTGGGTAATTCTTGCATGCATAAGCATTATCTGTGTCTTTACTACTTTACTTTAGCTATGCATGAAATAATGTTATAATGTGCTGATTAAGTGCATTATGTTAATTGCAGGCAATAAGCTGATCAGAAGCCAGATCTAAAGTAGGGTTTGAAGCTGGATCAGGAATAATGGGTGTTGCAGCAGAGCTGGAGCAGAAGACTTAGATTAGATGTAGGAATAATGATGTAAGGGAGTTAAGGTTTGCTATTCTACTAAGTAGGAATAAAATAGTAAAATGTGAAGAGCTTAAGTCCATCCTAGCCCTAGGATAGACTAGAGACTTCCCCAAGCCTTAGCCACCCTTAGATTAGGTCACAACACCCTAGGAAGCCCTAAAACCCTAGTTCCAACCCTTATCTGGATGTCCAGATAAGTTATAGAACGTCCAGAACCCTTAGCCAACACCCGCATACCTCTAACCCACTTCTGTAGTGTTATTGAATGCCTAGACACTTTGTTAGACGTCCAATTTCTGCAGAATACCCAAAACAGAACCTAGATTTCCCCCTGACTCAGATATGACATCCAGGACTGAAGTCTGGAACTGGTCTCCAGTCCCTGTTTTGAGATTCAAGCCTTGATCTTGGATTTCTAGTTCCCTAGACCTAATTCCAACCCCATAGGAACCTAAATTAAGGTGTCCTAACCCTAATACGTGACCTCTAGACCTACCTAAGAACCTAATTAGGCCTTCACCAAACTCAATTGACTTAGATCAAAGTCAATTACCATCACCAAAGCCAATTGGACTCATTGAGTCCAATTAAGCTCAAATCTCAACCACACAAGTTCAATTGAACTTAGTGAGAGTCCAATTGACCTAAACCCAACCTAATTGAATTATTTCACTC
Organism: Thalassia testudinum; assembly: GCA_037157565.1. Classification (NCBI taxonomy): domain Eukaryota; kingdom Viridiplantae; phylum Streptophyta; class Magnoliopsida; order Alismatales; family Hydrocharitaceae; genus Thalassia; species Thalassia testudinum. Next base: position 82,635,126 of record JAZHRO010000056.1, on the reverse strand, counting down.
TCAATTAGGTTTACACTCATTCAATTAAACTTAGGTTAAGTTTAATTGCAATTTCCCCATAGCAATTATGGTATGCAACCCTAATTCAAGGTATACACCTACCCAAACCCCTTAGGACCTAACCTAGACCTCTTAGACACCTAGGGCATGACCACACACACACACACCCATTCATGCACCCACACTTCTCTAGAGTTCTCTAGAACCCTCTTGAAGTGGTTCCAACACTTGGTTGCCAAATTTAGCAACCAACAGGCATTCAATTCTTAGATCCACAAATTGTGGATCTAAGAACCACTTCTATCCACTCTTGGCTGACCACTCTCGGGCTCCCTCTAGAGAGTTCCACACTTCTCTAGAGAGAATCGCTTAGGTCTATAAAACGACCTAAGGGGTGGCCATTTTCACCCATCCACTTTTGGCCATACATGCTTGGCTCCATCCACCTCCACTTAGGCTTGCTGCCACCCTCTCCACTCCATCCCCACGAGCTAAGCACTATCATGATGGACACCATGCCAGGATGTTGGATCACTCCTCCAACCTCTCTCCAAGGGCCAGCCAGCCTAAGCTGCATTGGCCACCCCTCATTCTCCTCTCTACAACTCCAAGGGCATCGGAGACCACCTCCGAATGCCCTCACTTTTGATAGATTAGTAGCTAGCTCTTTACATTTACTGCTTCTATTTACTGCTTAGTAGTGTAGTCCTTATTCTCCCCCAATGGTGCATGCAAAATCCCCCCGTAGATTCCAGTATGCAATCATTTTCTGGTAGCTAAATTTACATTTCTAATCATTTGTGTAGAAGCTTTCCTCTACGTTTCATGTTGCAAACACTTCTCAAAATGAATGAATGAAAGATACATTTTATATAAATATCTTTATGTTTTGAAATCACCATGAGCTTATTGATTGTCATCTTTTCTACGTGATTCCAGTTGCCAATTTTCACTTATTTATCTATTTAGCAACAAGCATGTCGTTTTCGAAAAATATAGAAAATCTAACAATTGACACATTTTCTGTAAATAGTCACCACCTCACTAGAATCGTGTGCACAGAAACTCACACTTTCACCTTTGTGATCTATTTAACACATGCGCATGTAATCAAGGTTCATAATAGTAGTGGTGAAATCTTAATCAGAAGACTAGAAACCGGCATGCGATTTTAAACAAAGTAGAGTAGTAAAAGATCGAATTCAAAATTAAAACAAATGCCGCCCGGAGATGAACGACCGGGACTCAAGTCTTGTTATCTTTTATTAACTATTGTTGTTTGCTCGTATTGTGTACTATACTATGACGCTTTTTCGTATCAAATCCGTGCTCTACAAATACCAAACACCTACCACCATGAAATCCTAATCCTACAACTCCAACGAGCTTGATTTGGCATGTTCCCCTTGATTCCTTGGTGAATCCCTCTCGGATTTGAAAGGGAAGTTCATCAAGGAATTCCCTTCCTTTTGAGCCAGATCCTAAGCCCTACAACATTCACAGTCTCTCATGTGAACGCATGAGAGATTCGCGTATATTTCAGTATTCCATCTCCGGCGAGGCTTCGAAGCTTGGGAAGTTTGCTTCCCAAGCTCGAAGCATCCTCCAAAGTCCTATAAAAAATCCTCAAATCAGACCAAGTTCCTCACACTCGAATTCGACCGGAATAACCCCAAATTCTTCTCTCCTCCTCCGGCTGAAGTGCTCCATGACGTCCGGCAACCTCCTCCATCTTCATTACTTGTCCATTCGCAATACCAGTGATGGATTTGTCTCCCTTAGCTTCCTCCACGTCACACAATACTGACCGATGGCTCTATCTCCTTCATCCTCTCCATCCAACCCCCACCGAAGTCACCTTTTTCCCCGACACCAACCACACTAAAATAGGCGTCACCTCTACTCCCCATCGTCTACCAACCACATAGATAAGTTCCCTAACTCCTCTACTTCATTCGCACACCAACCACACTCTGTTTCGACCACCATCTCACTCGCACGCTCCCCATCTTCCACCTCGCTGGCGTACCTCTAGCGAGTTCGCACGGCCTCTACGCTCCACCAAGTTGGCCGCCGCTCATCCCTACAGCTCTGCCTTGACCCAAGGGGCAAAAGCCCTCTATCAATTTAATCAATTGCTCCTTCAAACACACCATACCTTTGCACGGTCATCTCCATCACCGTCTGGCCACCTCACGCACCATCACTTCATGCTACACTGACCACAACAATCACTGTCCCTTGGTGATACTACTGAGCTATTTGACGCAGCCGCGAGACCCTTTTTCTTGAGTTTCAGGTCTCAGGTGCCGCGCCTTTACTGCAGACCTTTGAAGGAAGCTTGAAGCTCTCTTTGGCACCTACAGCTCCAGACAGCACCTCCAGGTGACCTAGCCACGCTTCAGGTGTCATTCCAAGGCCTTGATTAGAAGTCATACCCTTAGCAGCTGCCCCAATTGAGCGCGCAGTCTAGCCACAGACGCTTGCGCGAGGAAGGTGGGTTGTTTTAGTCCCACCTCGAAAATTTGTGAGGCTGCAACAGTGCATAAATTGAAAAAGTGAAGCCGGCTTATTGCATCGAGTCACTTGGGGGGTGAGGTCCCCTGCTCACCCGACACTATCATGCCCGTGACACTACTCACGTAGGCCTGGCACTGACTCAACCCACCTAACCCTTGCACACCTCGACTGTGACCCATGCCCGCAGTCTTGTTCCTGGGTATGCTTAGATCTAAATTCGATTACCCGAGGCTCTGGGAGAATAGAACCCAGAGAGAGAAAGAGAGAGAGCGCATGGGGGTTTGGGGGGGTTTTGCTCTGAAGATCAACAGCTAACACTTAGTCATTTGAAAAAGAAACCCTCCCCCTTGTGCGTGAAGAGAAGGAAGAAGAAGAGAAGCTAGAGAAGAGAAAGAAGAAGAGAAGAGGCTTAGAAGGGTGAAAAGGCTATACACCGTAACTTAAGATGGTTAAGCCATCTAATTAAATGCTCAGCTGCCTGATACTTGATTGAGAGGCTTTATTTGGTTGATACTGTTGAGATATTTGTTATCATTGTGAAGGGTAATTGGTGATTTAAATCACTATTTTACCCCATTCTTTTTGCACTATTGACATTGGCTTTCATTTATATAATGTTATTTTTTTTTGAAACTGCGAGGAAAACTATCGTGGTACGATTGCAATCTGGGGGGAATTTTATTTCATACTAAACAAAAAAATAGTGGAGAACTACACATTAGATCCCTATCAATATATGTGGGACCAGCACTCATTTATAATTTACTCACAACAGACTGGTCTCTCCTGAAATAACTTCTCATTTCTCACCCTCCAAACACACCACAGGATTACAACTATACACATATATGGTCTTCCAAGTGTTGCAAACCTCTGCCATAGAGACTCCCATCTAGGTAGAGGTTCCTGGCATATTTTTCTCCATATCATGTCAATGACCAGACATGAGGAAAAAATGTGGGACAAACTGTCAGTGTGTAACCCGCATAGATAGCAGTCATTTAATGTTGTCCCCATTATTTTGTGTCTAAAATCTCTCGTGATCAAGCCTTCCCTCCTGCATAACCATAAAAAAATTTGCACTTTCAATGGGATCTTCAATAGCCATATCTTCTTATCAACCAGGTCACTTTCCGTATTTCTGTTTGATCTAATGATTTTTTCATATGCCAGCTAGGCTATGTATCTCCCATTCTAGCCATATGTATCATCCATGCCTTGCTTTGGACAGAGTTGCTGCAAATTAGATATCAGACTTTGCCTTTCCTCCCACTGCTGGGTACACTTTCTACTAATTTCAGGCCCTTCAAACCTCCAGCAACCATCGGAATCTGACCATAAGCTACAAACAGGGGAGTCTTTATCTGCAGCTGCTGAATATGCTCTTAGGTAGGACTCTTTTAGAATACCCAATGGTGACCAATGTTCATTCCATTGACTGAAATCATGGCCATCTCCTAGCTTGAGCTGCATCAACTGCCAGTTACTTTTAATTGCTAGGATGACCAATCTCCAAAAAGGGGATGGTTTAGTTGGATATAACCTCTTCAAAGCACTATTTGAGCCACCATAACAGTCTTTGATAAGTTCTGTCCATAGTTCTTCCTCGCCCTCAAAAATCTTGATCGCCCATTTAATCAGAAGAGCCTCATTAAATTCTTTGAGAGCCTTGATCCCAAGCCCACCAGCTTCCTTTGGCCGGTAGATTTGATCCCATTTCATAGGCTGCATGAACCTCCCCTCCTGTCTAGCCCCTTTCCAAAAGAATTTCTTATGCATTACATCTACACATTTCTAAATAGATTTTGGGGCTTTGAAGATAGAAAAGTAGAACACCGGGATAGAGGTAATCACTGAAATTAGAAGGATCAGTTTCCCACCTTTTGACAAAAATTTACTGCTCCATCCATGCAACTTGACAGAAATCTTGTCAAAAAGAACATTCCAATCACTCTTCTTCAGTTTCAAGGATCGCAGTGGTAGCACCAGGTATTTAAGTTGTAGCTTAAAGCGAGGCATTCCCAGCGTAGCTGATAGTGTGTCTTGTTCCTGTTCGTTCAGGCCAAAGTAGATCAAGGTAGATTTTTCCTTATTTAATTTTAGACCTAAAATGTCTCCAAAAATCTTCACCATGTTTCCTAAAGCATGGGCTGCCGCAGTTGACCCCTCCACAAAGAAAATCATGTCATCTGCATATTGTAAAATAGGGGCCATAGTCCTCCTGTTGGAGAGTGAATAGCCTCTTATAACACCAGCCTCTGTCAATTTACATGCATATCTTGCAAGCCCGTCAACTACAAGATTAAAAATCAAGGGGGCTAATGGACATCCTTGTCTAAACCCACATTGGGGTTGAATCCATACACCACTTGGTTTCCCATTGATCAGTGTGGAGAAGGAAGCAGTTGTGATACACCGCTTCATCCACTGGATCCAAATGGGAGGGAAACCTCTTCTTTTGGAAACTTCCCAAATGTAGGGCCATGAGACTGAATCATAGGCCTTTTCGAAATCCACTTTCCACATAAATGTTTTGCATTTCCTTCTATGCCACCCACACACCATTTCTTGGGCCATAATGAATGATTCTTGGAGGGATCTGTTGGGTAGAAAGGCAAATTGTACAGGAAAATTAAATAACATTATTGTTTTAAGTTCTATTATAAGTTATTTATATTGTACTTGAATTGCAATCTTGAGAATTATTTTGCTAATTACTCCCTATGTTCAACCTCGGACATCCATTCGAGTATAAATTCTATTTGTTTCTCACGCTGATTCAATCTATACTGTAACGCATCGATTTTAAAATCTGATTCAAAGCAATTAACATTTTGGCATCGTTGCTAGGAAGCAACATGCAATTCGATCTCTTGATTGCAATATCTGAATTGATACTAACTTGCTCTATCTCTTTTGATTGTGATCTATGCAAGGGGATTCATTGGAGGAAGATCAGCCACACATTAGAATGCTCTAGGGGCAGCTAAACTCTATCCAATTTCTCCTAAGACCCTAATTCTGAAAAAAAAGCTAAAAGAGGAAACAAATAAATTAAGATCAACTTGCATTCTATTCTTATATTAATCATCAAGTTACTTGATTTGATACATTCTGTTTAGAGAACATCAAAACCCTGATTTGTGCACCAACTTAGGGCTTAAGTTATCTAGGGTTATCACCATCTTACTTGAAACCTAGGTACTGATATAGACACATCTATTTTGGTTAAAATACCTAATCATGCATGTTCCTAGGCTTAGATTTGCATTTAATGTTTTAAATATTGCATAGCATGCATCATTCTGCATTTAGAGTAGTTGTATATATTTTAGGTTAATTAGGCCCTTTATATGGTCGGGGGAGAAGAAGATTTATTTCAGGGCCTTGAATGGACGATTGAACCGTACGGATCTGATCAGGATGACGATTGGTGTCTAATGCCTCCGAAATCATCTAGATCAGACTCCTGTAGCATCATATGAAGTTCAAGGAAGATCAACGGCCAGGGGGCAATGCAACATCCATACAGGCTTTGGATGAAAGATCTGACTGTACGGATGGATCTGGAGGGACGATCGCAATTCAGCAATGCAGGAATCATCTCGATCAGAGCTATGTAGCACCCTCTACAAAAAAAGGATGGACAGTCTAGATGGTGCCATGTGGCTTCATCTAGGCTGCCCAACACTGGCCAGTAGCAACTAGGAGGCACCCCCTTAACATCTTCATCATCGATTCTCAATCGTTGGATCTTAATCCAACGATTGAGAACGCTCCTCCACTGTGCACACTAAGTCATCCCCTGGACCTTTTGGACATCTCGGCACAATGGTTAAGCACCCGACCTTTAAGGGATGGGCACGGGTTCGAATCCCTGTAGCCCCCCCAATTGGCCAATTGAGCGCGGTGCCAAAATGATGAGGCAGATCTTGACGCGAAAGGGCTCAGATTTGGAAAACCACCCACAACTTCTTATCCACAATCACTTTGATTCTACCACTTAACTGGGATCTGACCTATGGACACGGTACACTTCAAATCAATACACATAAATGAGTAGAAATCTCAATAGGTTAAACATCCCTATGTGCCTTAACTAAGTGGTGCAACTGGCCAATTGATTGGCCAATTGAGCGCGGTGCCAAAATGATGAGGCAGATCTTGATGCGAAAGGGCTCAGATTTGGAAAACCACCCACAACTTCTTATCCACAATCACTTTGATTCTACCACTTAACTGGGATCTGACCTATGGACACGGTACACTTCAAATCAATACACATAAATGAGTAGAAATCTCAATAGGTTAAACATTCCGATGTGCCTTAACTAAGTGGTGCAACTGGCCAATTGATTGAGCTATTTGGGCTGCACCACTTAAAATTAAAATTGATTCATCAAGTAGCATGCCACTTAGGGTTGATTTTTAGGATTGAACCAGGAACTCCACATTTTATTTTTGAATTTTAAAGGAATATATCTACACCAGTACTTTCAAAGCTTGGAGTGTTCTACTAAACCTGATTGAACCAACCTAAAGATTAAACACTAAAAGCTACTAAACACGGTTAAACCCTAAAAGACACATCATCATGTTTGCAAACCCTGGTTGTGCATGTACACACATGTGAATTGATCATTAAGGGTACAACCCATCTAAAGGGCCCATCACATTCCAAGAGCACAATCATGCTAAGCCTAATTAAAATTGAGTAGACATTGGCTTTAAGGATTGATCCACTATTTGGGGCTCAGACTGAGATTCTTTTTTGATTAATCTGCTTCTACATGTCCATTTTATGTCTAGCTAGGGGAGTAGCATCAAACGACCATGATTGGGGGATACACTAGGAACTGGAGGTGCAAGCCAAAGGAATAACCTTCTCCCCAGCCCTTCCCTCTATCTAGTTGGATTGACTAGATAGAAGTAGACCAAATCGTTTATAATCTCAAGATGGTCCCTGCGAGTCTGTAGGTCTTTAGGCTAACCGACCTAAGGACAAGATTGATTGCTTGTATTGAAGGGCTCCTTTCTCTCTTCTAATTTCCCTCCTATTCTACCCTATATCCTTCCGCATCCTACACTCATTTCACATCCTATCCTCCTACAACCACTTATCCCCAAGATGATTAGTATCCTGACTTGACTTGTAATTACCCATCCACTAGCCAGGATAACTTTGATTGGGGATACGAATCTGGACCTCAGTGTCCAGGGCCTAACCTTGGACAACAAGGCTATGATTACAATCCTTTTCAGAGCTATAATGATTATGGATCTCCACCCTTTGATGATCAACCTAACCCGATCTACAATCAAGAAGGATATGTTGACTATAACACCTACCCTCCCTAGTATTCCACTGAATATAGGTCACCAGCATTCTTTGAACAACCTGAGACGACCTACTATCAGGGAGGAACCTGAGAACCTCAATATCTTCACTCCCCTAGAATGAACCCAAACCCACCCAACCCTGAATCGAACTAGTTGATTCAGGTGAACCAGATCCAGGATAGGGTGTTGCCTAATTTGAGGAACACTATACAATCTTTACAAGCTTAGCCAACACCATGCACTGAAGCATTGGAGCCTATGATCACAATGATTGATGAACTTAATAGTTCTCTATTGGACTTGCTCCAAAATGTTTGTGATAGGGACCTGGGTGTGTTTCTTCTTGGGAAATTATTGAGGTTGAGGATGAAATTCATGGTTGCCTTAGTCCAATCTTGGGATGATTCCCAGGATGAACCCCCTTCAAGAGAGCCAATGTCTGAAATCGCTCGGGCACCTGTAGGGGGGATACATTTTCTGAGACTAAGGATGACTAGGTTGGGCAAAAGCAACCCATTGAGGATGAACCGATTGATTCACTCGAGATCCCCAAGGCAAGGAGCGAGGAAAAATATGTCTCTTTGAACCAGGAAACGACAATAGATTTTGAGATATATATAAATGAGGATCATGAACTCTTTGACTCTATGGGTGAAGTATCTCTTAATGAAGTCTCACTTGAGTGTAAGGAAGATGATTTTAGTGAGACAAAAGGGCACGAGGAATCTGTCGAACCATTTGATAGCCTAATTATTGAAGATTTAGATTCGGTTGGGGCTAACTTGGAGGATTCAAATCCTCATTTACTAGAAGATTCAATCAATAGCCCCATTCCTCAACCAACCCCAAAGGGATTAATTTTGATTTGGAAATCATTGTACCCAAGTCAATTCTACGTCAGCCACAATTTCTGGACTTGGGTAAACTTATGGGGTGAACGGTATGCTAGAGGTCCTGGAGCCTGAGCACTTGATGTTGGAGGATAGAAATGTTGAAATGAAAATTTGGGAGGTTAATTCTGAGGGAAAAACAATTTTGGGTATAAGGGTTCCCGTTGACCTAAAATCACCTACCTTCTATCAGGACCCTTACGGTATCTTTCACGTGCAACCCAAGCTTGAAATAACTGATTATCTTTCTAAGCTGAACTTTAAGAGGACATCCGAACCTATTGAACCATCTTTACCCATTGTCCTACACTTTTGTCTTGGGTTGCACACCACCAAATCGCAGGCTCGGCCCCATAAATACAACAATCTTTGGTTCTGGGTGATTTTCATCCAGAACCTTAGAACCACTCGACCCTAGGGCATGGGTCTACACCATAATTTGGTTCACATTTTTGGACACCTACTGGCAGGTCTTGTGATCAATATTTTTGTTTTGATTCTGCCCTACACTTGTGAAGTCCTAACTTCTTCTTTGTATGTATATTATGCCTAGTTGAAGGAATTAAACTTAGTGCATGTGTATACTCTCTTCTCTCTGCGGAGCTGATCGAGTTGTCACGAAATTCAGTTGATATTCTATTTACTCCACCCTTTTCTTGTCTTTATTTTTACAATGAGGACATTGCATCATTTAGGTATGGGGGGGTGGATACTTTATCCTGAAATCATTTTGTTAACTCCATAGAATTTCTTTTAGTTTCTTAAAAAAGAAATTCAAAAAGATAAAAAAAAGAAAATATAATTAGGAGAAGAGAACTTAGACTTTTAGCCATTATTAATTTTAGGAAATGATACGAGAGGACCTAAACACTTAGACTCTTCAAGTCTTCGGGCTTAATTAGCCCGGGTATCCACTCAAATGTAGACTTAGTCCCAAGTCCTCACCAAGTAACTCTACATTAAATTGGTCAATAAATTGGGGTGATAAGTATATGACTTATCAACCTACCCTCTGATTTGAGGGCACTTTCAACCTAAGCATATACACATTGTTTGCACTGACTCACTTTTCGATGGTTTCTTCGGAAACTGGGTAGCTAATGAACTACCTAGGGTGGTATGGCTAGCAAGTTGTCGTGGGAAACAACCCATTGGCCAGTTGTCCAGAGCCCAACCACAAGGCCATTTTCATCGTACTACCTTTAGGTAAATCTTAGATTAGGGAAGCCACCTACTTAAAAAAAAAAAGAAAGAAGAAAGAGAAAAAAAGAAGAAAAAAAGAAAAAGGAGAAAATAAAATAAAAAAATAAATAAAACCACACTTCACTACACGAGTATGGCTGGCAATTAGCCGTGGGTAACTACCCATTGGTCAGTTGTCTAGAGCCCAGCTCCCAAAAATGCACAATAATTCCCAAAACACTTAGGGAAGAAGCAGGGAAGTAGAATAAACCGGGGAGATATATACTAGGTTTGCCCTTGTGCTGACCCCATAAATAAAAGTAGGGAGAAAGCTACCATTCAAAAAGATAAATCTTTAGGCAAGGTCACCTAGGGTTGTAGAAACCCGAAGTCCATTTTACTGGACGCCTAGTGAGTCTATCACCCTTTCACAAGATGCTTAGCAGTTAGAGTCCTTTTCGAGTCTTGGGCGGGTCGGGTAGCCATAAGAAGTTATCCTGAAACTCTCAAACTCCAAAAGTCCAAAGAAAAATTAGAAAAGAAGAAGAAAAAAAATGTATCTTTCCTTTTCAAATAAGGGTAGGACTTGGGCGGTCTGCATTCTGGTAGGCACCTGGGTACTGTTGAGTCTTCGTAGTTTAGGACCCTAGTTGAAATTTTCTATTATTAATAAACAACTTAGGCTTAAGTGATCGAGTCCTAATTTTACTTTTATACATAGCATATAGTTTAATTTTGCTAGGGACTAGCAAAAGATAGGCATGGGGGATGATATTGACACATCTATTTAGGTTAAAATGCCTAATCATGCTTATTCCTAGGCTTAGATTTGGATTTCATGTTATAAATATTACATAGCATGCATCATTTTTCATTTAGAGTAGTTGTATATAATTTAGGTTAATTAGGTCCTTTTTATGGTCAGGAGAGACGAAGATTTATTTCAGGGCCTTGAATGGATGATCGGACCATACGAATCTGATCAGGATGATGATCGGAGTCTAACACCTTTGAAATTGTCTAGATTGGAGTCCCGTAGCATCAAATGATGTTCGAGGAAGATCAATATCCAAGGGGCAATGCGACATCCATACGGGCTTCGGATGAAAGATCCGACCATATGGTTGGATTCGGAGCGACGATCGTAGTCCGGCAATGCGGGAATCATCTCGATCAGAGCTCTGTAGCACCCTCTACAAAAAGAAGAAGATGGATGGCCCAGATGATGCCATGTGGCTCCATCCAGGCTACCCAACACCAGCCAGCAGCAACTGGGAGGCACCCCCTCATCATCTTCATCATCAATTCTCAGCTGTTGGATTAAGATCCAACGGCTGAGAACGCTCCTCCACCGCGTGCGCTAAGTCGTCCCCTTGACCTTTTGGACATCTTGACGCAGTGGTTAAGCACTCGACCTTCAAGGGAGGGGCACAGGTTCGAATCCTCGCTGCCCCCCCAATTGGCCAATTGAGTCAGTGCCAGCAAAGGAATTGAAGGGCACAGATCTTCTGTGATAGTTGGGCGGGCCTTTAGTGATGCCTGTAGCTGTCACTAATGGCCTACGCTATGCGCGTGCCAGCATTTGAATTGAAGGGTGCGGATCATCAGCGACAGTTGGGTGGATCTTTAGCGACGATTACAGTCATCACTAATTGCCCATGGACAATTTTTGTCTCTCCTCCACTATAAAAGGACCTATCCCCCTCCATTCCAAACCATCTCTTCCTTTCTTCCTCTCACCACCTCCAAGGCTTTAGAGAGAGCTTGTCCAAAGCACAGGATGCTCCTGTAGAGTAGAAAAGAAAATAGTTTTCCCACCTCTCATCCCCATTCATGGAAAATCCTATGGCTGTCCTCTCACCACCCTTTAAGAAGAAGATCCTTACCGCGACACCATCCTGCCCCATCCTCCATCCTCTGGCTCTGTCCCCATTCATCCTGCTCACCACCTTCCTCTAGGTGACGTCGAGGGGGATTCTCTCACCTCTTTCTATCCTTTTTGCTTTCGTAGTGTAGTTTTTCCGCTTTCGTAGTTACAAACATTTATTCATAAAGAGGTGATTGTTCTTCTCTCTCTCCCTTTCCTTTATATTTTGCAAGTAGATTAGCTAAATTTCATCAACCTGCTCTCTTGCCCTAGTAAAAATACCAAAAAAATTGGAAAAGACAAAAATGACAAAAATAATTAAAAAATGAAACGCGAATTTTTCAAAACCAAACGTTCGCCTCCCTGTGTTTGACTGGGGATTCACTTTTCTAGTTTCAGTTATAAATTTTATTTGATCAATTGATTTTCTCGAGAATTGAACTACGACAACTGGTTTTCCAAATTCGAACCTTTTCACGTCAAGATCCGCCTCATTAGGTACCACAATTGGACGAATTAAATTGGACCAATCAGAGCCAATTAGGGTTTCCAGTGTAGGGTTCTAAAGACACACTTGCTTAATCAAGAATTAACCTTCACAAACAGTGTGTGCTCAAGCCTTGGTTGAATTGATCTATTCAAGCAAACCCTAATATCAGGCTCTTAAATTCATTTGAATACAAAAAGTGGGACCTAAATTTCTCAAAGGACAACCAAATGAAGTTGACCAACCTTGTTGGGTTAACCAATCTTCAAATTAGGTTACCTTGCACTAAAACATGTTAAAGTTAAAGTAAGATCATAAGCACTCGTGCTCTTAATCTTAAACTGGTAGACTTAAGAGGTTAAGTCCCCATTCTGGTCTACCAAGATCCTCATTGACAAGAAAGGTTGGGTGGGGGGAACCCTGTAACTCGTGGGGTGCTCTACCATGTAGGAGTCTTCGAGGACTCTCCCTTTCTGGCTACCCAGGTAATTCTCAGGTGGATGACCTTTTGACTAAGGGGTATCATCTGCCCCGAACCTCTATAGTCATCCAAAATTTTTTGGGTGCCTTGATTGGGTCCATCACCTGCTATCCCTTACCTATTCCATCGATGAATGTTTGGGAGGAGGTCCTTACCCTTGAGGCCTCCATTAGCTATTCACTCTCATCGAGGATGAGCCTTGACTTCTGTGTTTGTACAACAACCTAATCACATTGGCATATCCTCTGATTCAGAACCTGCGTCCCCCTTATCAGCGATGGATCACCAAGAAGATCAACCTAACCTTGAGCAACAAGTCCATGATTTAGAAAATCTAATCAATGCCATCATCAACCCACCGTCGCATCCTCAAATGCGAGATCACTATAATCCTGCAACGGTGGAGATCAAACCCCAAATCAACATTCTCGCAGGAGGACCCAAAGTGGATCTCAAGCCTAGCATGCTACATATGACCCCAAAATTTCATGATTCGAACTCCGAGGATCCTTTCCAGCATATCAAAAACCTAAAACATCTGGCCCACACTTTTGGGGCAGATATACAAAATCGAGATGGATTACTCTTAAAACTCTTCTCATTCTCTCTGGCTGACAAAGCTGCTTACTGGTTGCAAACTCGACCACACACAATCAACACATGGGGAGAACTTCAAACCACCTTCCTGCAAAAATTCTACCCCATTGATCATACAAATACGATGCGGTAGCAAATCATGCACTTCTCCCAACGAGCAGGAGAATCTCTACACGAGGCATGGGATCATTTTCTCGATCTCCTACATAAGCGCCCCCATCACAAAGTTTCGAAGTGGGAATAAGTCCAATCCTTTTACCATGGACTCCGTGAAGACATCAAGCTCTTTGTCAATGCAACCTGTGGTGGTAGCACCATGGGTCAACATGAGGGCACGATTTGGGAAATTCTCGAGAACATGTGCGAGAACTCCAAGAATAATGAGTCATTGGGTGCATATGACTGAACATCCACCTGTGCATTTACAAACAATCAGGGGGTACATGAATCCTGAGGCCTTTCCGCATTCATTGATCTGTTGTTTGTAGCCAGTCAATTAGATAAGGTCTCCATTATCGAAAAGAAGGTGGACGACAGCACTCGTCATCTACACAAATCCACCTTTGCACCTCAAAGAACATATGCGCACCCGCCTATGGGAAGGGAGGCTGCGCACAACATCTACCACTCCCTAGAAATGGATGCATATCCACACCCATCTGATTATGGCTTCGGAGGCAACTCTAGGTCAGTCCACCATAGTTGGTGGAACTCTGAACCCCCATACCCTGATTATCTCGAAGTTCCTCAGACCTACGAGGATCTCCATGCCATCTAGAATAATCCTTTCTCCAACACCTACAACCCTGGATGGCAGAATTATCCTAACTTTCCATGGTAGGGAAACAACCCGAATCAGAGATCACATTTCCAACCCCAACCACAAAACTAGCGACCATATCAACCCACTCAACCAAGGCCTAATCAAAATTTCCAATCTGGACCACCTAAAGAAGATCAGACATCTTTGATTCACCAGACCTTGGTTGACATGCAAAAATAGCACAAAGAAGAGATCTCTAAGCTACAGAATCAATTGGCCTAGCTGGCCAGTGCTCGCCAGCCTGGTGCACTTCCTTCCCAGCCTCTTCCAAACCCAAATAACGTGCCAAACCAGAGACGTGTTATGAACCCAAATCAGGGCCAAGCTCACTTTGTTTATTAGGCCCCTTCTGCTTCATCACCTAATGGGATGGATGCTTCAACTTCATACTCGAGATTTCAAAAGTAAACACCTATTTTGCCCAATCCAACCCAAAATCAGGCAAGATTAAATTTCGTCACCACACGTAGTGGCAAAGCAATGCAAGACCCACCTTTTCCTAGTCCGACATGCCTTAGCCTATTGCCCCTAAGCATAGATTGGTCATCCAGGATACATCCATCCCTGATAAAAAGCCTAAGCCAATTCTTGAGGAACCATCTAAGGTAACATTTCCTGAGGCATTGACCAAGGGAAAGAAGACAACCAAACCCGTGGCACCTGAGGAGGACCTGGTCAGGCTCTTTGAGCAGGTCCACATAAACATCCCCTTGATGGATGCAATTGACCATGTACTGCCTTACGCACGATTCCTAAAAGACTCGTATACACCCAAGCGTAAGCCAGAACCAAAGGTGGGAACCTGATCGTACTGTTGGAGCAAGCCAACTCCATCATTTTGAGCAAACTCCCCAGCACCCCTCTAATCTCCTATGCTATCAGTGATATACAGTTTGACTGAAACTTATTGCTGCTAGTAGCTTCCATCAATTTGATACCCACATCCCTACTAGACCACTTTGAGGAATTTGAGCTTAAACCGGCAGAGATGACTTTGCAGTTAGTCGATCGATCTATTAAGTCACCAAGGATGTCATAGTTAGGGTACATGATTTCTACTTTCCCATGGATTTCATCGTCTTAGACATGGATGCTCCTAAGGACTTGAAGAATACACCGATCATATTAAGGAGACCCTTTCTAGCCACAGCTAGGGCCAATATTAATTGTGAGGAGGGCCAAATTGACTTAAAATTTGGGAACAAGGCGCTGAAGATCAACATCTTCAAAGCCCAATAACGAATTAATTGCAGAGTTATCAAACAAATTTATGATATCGAGGCCATGGTAGACAACCCATGTATCAAGGAAAATTTGATTAATTTTGATCAACCACAAGAAGATCAAAACCCTTAATTATAGGAGATTGAACCTAACCTAGACACACCCATAGCTCCTTGCTTTGCTCCCGACACCCACCCTAAACCACCTACTGCTGCTGATAATCCTGTTGTGGAATTGATACCCCTCCCTGACCATCTCAAATACGCCTTTTTAGGTTCCAATCAGACATTTCCTATGATTATCAACTCCCAACTCACATCTGATCGGGAAACAAGCTTAATTACTATCCTCCAGCAACATCGGAGAGCTATTGGATGGACTCTCGATGATTGACTGGAATCAGCCCCTCATATTGCACACATCACATCTATACTGAAGAGGGCTCTTGACCATCCCGTGAAATGCAGAGACACTTAAATCCAAATCTGTAGGATGTTGAGAAAAAGGAGATCATCAAGTGGTTAGATGTAGGGATCATCTACTTGATCTCCGATAGTCAGTGGGTGAGTCCAATCCAAGTTGTGCCTAGGAAGGTAGGACTCACCATGATCACGATTAAAATTGTAGAAACCATACCGACCCATATATCAAACTCGTGGAGAGTCTACATTGATTATAGAAGACTTAATTCCTCCATAAAGAAGGATCATTTCCTACTACCTTTCGTTGATCAGATCCTCGAGAAACAAGCGAGAAATCGATTCTTCTACTTTTTGTACAGGTACTCCGATTATAACCAGGTTGTAATCCATCCTAAGGACCAAGAGAAGACTGCCTTCACCTGCCCCTTCGGGACATATGCATTCCGAAGGATGCCATTCAGTCTCTACAATGCACCCACCACGTTTCAGTGGAGCATGCTTGCCATGTTCTCAGATATGGTAGGTAAATACCTTGAAGCCTTCATGGTTGACTTCTCAGTATTTGGGGAATCGTTTGATGATTGCCTCATGCACTTGGTCCAAATGCTCAGGTGGTGCATCGACATGAATTTGGTTCTTTCCTGGGAAAAGAGACACTTCATGGTACTTGAGGGAAATGTCCTGGGACATCTCGTCTCTGAAAAAGCTATCCAGGTTTACCAAGCCAAGGTGAATCTGATTTCCAAACTCCCTATGCCTAGCACGGTCAAGGACATCTGTTCATTTCTGGGGCACATTGATTTTTTACCATTGATTCATTCCTGATTTCTCGAAAATCGTGTGGCCCATGACTAATCTTCTCTCCAAGGATGTCCCCTACGAAATTACCAAGGAGCGCATGATGCGAAGTTTGGCATGATTTGTAAAAGCGGGTTTTTAATGTCATTGTGACATGCAAATTCGTAAATGTTTTAAATTTATATTGCTAGATAGGGGAGTATCTAGGGTCGTCCAAGGAGGTGGGTTGCTTGCAAATCAACTCTCTTGCTTAGAAAATAAATCTCAACTTTCTTTTTGGTATTTCAAATATGTAATTTTTTTTTTATTTTGAAATGATAAGGGCAAAATGCGAACTGTGACGGGAAGTACTAACACCTAAAATGGCTAAGCTAAAACTTAAGATATGAAAATGTCCACTACCTAAGCTCACTCTAGGCAAGTGGAGGCCTAGAGTAATTAGGAAGTGGAAGAGAAATATGTGCTAGAACAAAAACAACAACTGCAATAGGAACTAAAAAGAAGGCAATTCAATTAAGCAGAATTTATGTTCTCTACAAAGACAAGTAGCGGAATGCTTCTGCTAGAAATGGAAAATATAAAAGCAATAAAAGAAACACAAATCCTCTTGCAAAATCTACTGAAGAAGGGAGTCTTCTTGCTCCAATCCTAGCTGCTCCTTGGCTTGAAAAGAGGTTCTCGTTCTTCTCCTTCCTTGAAAGCTCCTCCATGTTGGACGCTTTCCACCTCAAGTCCTTCCACCTAGGGTGGGCGTGCACCACCCTAAAGTTCTCTTCCAAGGTGGCATGGACCACCTTCAAGACCTCCTCCAAAGGTCTTCCTTGCCTGGCTCCTCCTTTGGCTAGCGTGGGCTCAAGAGAGAAGGGAAGAGGGGAAGGCAACAAAGGGACAAAATATCCCCTTAATCTTCTTCTTCTTCTTCTTCTCTCTTGGGCGTGGGCTCTACATAGAATATGAGAGGAAATTTGCTAGCCAAGTATGGTTTGAATGGTGGTGGGTAGTGGTCTTTTTATAGGGTAGGATGAGGGGTTAAGGTGACTCTTGAAATGGAGTGCTATGATGGGAAGATGGAGGTGGTTGGGGATCCTATGGCTAAGGGTAATTGGCGCCAACCTAAGGGGACCTAGGTGGTGGTTATGGGTGGTGGCACTGGTTGAAGTTGGCACCAAAATGGCTTCTAGAAGATGTGCTTAGGTGGTGCCAAGTAGGGTTCTAGAAGGAGGGGTAGGTGGATGGCTAGGATGGGTTGTAGGGTTTTGTGTAGGGCTTTGATGTGGGGGTGTTTCGGAGGGAAAAAGTGGCACCAATAAGGAGGTAGTTAGGGTGGTTTTGGCTCCACTTTATGGTGTCTTTTGGAGGTAGTGGGTAGGCTAGGTTGGTGCCAAGGTGGGGTGGAAGTAGGGCTAGCTTATGTGGAGCTAGTTGGTGGAGTTGTTAGGTAGGGTTTTTAGGTGGTAAAAGCCAAGGGAGCTGGAGCATAGCTAAGCTAAGCTAATAGTGGAGTAGAGGAGGAGGTGTTGGAGCTAGGGTTTGGAGGGAGGAGCTGGATGTGAAGAATCTAGAGCAGAAGTGGAGCTAGCAGCTACCGAAGAGGTCAACATGGGGCTACTCTAGCTGGTTTAGCTTGCTAGCTCTTTGCTAGCTACTAAACCAAGCTAAAGTCAGCTGGTTTTTGTTGAATGGAGTTGAGGTGAGCTAGGTCTGGCGCTCCCAGGGATGATTGAGCAAGTTGAGACAGCTAAGGTAGCTTAGCTCAACCAAGTTGAGCTAAGCTGAGTCCTCGGGAGCTGTACTTGAGCTTCCTGAGCTGGGATGAGTTCGTCTTTAACTGGCTGGAGTTGAGTGGAGTGGGATGTGGCTGGATCTGAGCTGGGGTGAACTCCAGTCAACTCAGCTGCGCTAGCTAGAGCTCCCTGTGGATTAGTGGGAGCAAAGATGAGCTAGACTCAACTAGGTTGAGCTGGATCTGAGCTAACATAAGCTAGGGTGAGCTAAGATGAGCTCTCTTGAGCTAGCATTCAGCTGAGACTAGAGGAATGGAGCTGGGATGAGCTAACCCCAGTCCCAGTGAGTTAGGTTCCTGCTGTGGTGAGTTGGATCAAGTTGAGTTCCAATTAGTCTGAGCCCCTCCTTCACCATTTGCCTTCTTGAGTGCTAGGATTTTTGGGATCTTTACATCTGCTCATCCCTAACACTCACAAAAACACATTAAAACGACAAGAAAAAATGCAATGTATGCCTATCCTAGTTAATGCCTAAAAATTAGTTTGGAGAGAAAAATCCTAAGAGCTAGATTTGTTTTAATGCATAGGAATGATGATAAACTAGTGTTTATCACACCCCCATGCTTATCTTTTTTTAGTCTCTTAGCAAAAAGTTTAGTTTTTTTTTTTTTGGAAAATGGAAGTTTTAAGAAATCTAATTTTTTTGACTTTTGAGGTGAAAAAGATTAGGGGACCTTTGTTGATCTAAACACAGGAGGCATGGGATTTGTTAGGGATAAACATCAGAATTTATTTTTGGATCCAACCATTAGACAAAACGGGATCAATATATCTTCCAGAAAATTCGCAAATAAACCCCTTATAAATTCAAACGACTTGAATTTTTTATTTTTAGGATTTTTCTGGCTCATGAATCTGATTTGCAACTTGCAAAATTCTTCAAAACCTTGTGTCTATGCTTGTGAAAAGCCAACATTTATAGGGGCGTGTTAATTAATTAATTAATTTGTTTATTATTATTATTTTTCTCTCTCCCCCATGCTTATTTTTAGCTTCTTCTTACAGCAGATGTGTCGAGATCATCATTCCCGTTAGCAATCCTCGAGGGGGCTCTGGTGCTAGTACTTCGGGATAGCACTGTCCATGACACCACCCAAAAACACGATGCGGTGTAAAGGGGCGATCCAAGCAAACTCAAGCTCTTGCTCCGACACTATTGGTAGAGCACTGTCCAAGACAAATGCGCTATAATGCTCCATCTAAAGATATGAAATACAGATATGGAGCAACGCCGAGGCAGTAACATGTTGACATCGCATCCTCAAGGGAAGCATTTTCCTCCTTCTCGACGGTGGGAACTCAAACCAATGATCTACTTTAGAGTTTTACTAAGTCCAAACAAGGGAGGTTTTCTAATTTTTAGTTGTTTTCAAGTGTTGGCTTGTGTGTGAAAATTGACACAAGAAGTTTCTCAAGACATGCAAGTTTTTGAATCAGAAACTAAGCCAAATACTTTCCACATTACAAAATAAGATCAAGTCACTTGAACTATCATGAGTTCAATTGGAATTTTTAGAGAAGGATATCTAATCTAGTCCAAAATAGACCCTGAAATTCTAATGATCAGATCCACATCCTCATCCCTAGTTTGTTAAAGATTAAATCCCATTGTACCAAAAGTGAGTTTTTTGACCTTAGTCCCGATTTCAAAATTTTTCCTCAAAATGTTTTCAACATTTTTATTTTTTTGGGTATGCAACCAGGAAATAAACTAAAGAAAAAATGCATGTTTTTAGGTTTTGAAAATCCTAAATCGATCATCAAATTTTAAAAGCACCCCTCATGCTTAAGATATGCAATGTCCTCATTCATTAGGAGGGAAAAGGGATCACTTTAGTGAAGGGCGATCGATTTTAGGATGGTCAAAACCTGAAAGAAGAAGGAAAAAGGAAAGCAAGAAAAATTATGGGTTACCTCCCATCCTGTGCTATCTTTTACTCCATTCAGCCGGTCGTAGTATGCACAGAAGACAGAAAATCGTGTAAAAAGTTGGACACTTGAATGTCTTTAATAAAAGTGTCTTCGTCAAGATCCCTAAAAAGATTAGTGGTAAAGATAAATGGATCAAAATAAAATAGAGAAATGGAAAAAGGACCCCGGTCTGGCCATGGTTTGAATTGATGATGAAAGCCAAACTCAGGTGGATCAGGTGGTAGGTCTAATGGAAAATGGAGGGGAAAGGAGTTAGTGAGATGTACGATGGGTGAAGTTAGTGTAGATATTTTTGGTGAAAAATTAAGAAGATGAAATGGGGAAAGTCAAACCCTAGTTGATCTACAAAGTCTTGGACCACATAATTATCCTTAGAATAAGAATCAATAAAATCTAGATCAATAGTGGTCAAAGATGAATGAGATTGGAACAACATAAACCTCTCAAATATTGCTTCCATTTTATTATCAGTGTCCTCAAAAATTTTGTGATCAATGGACCTCTTGGAAGCTTGAAATAAATCTAATGAGAAGGTCTGGTTACTGCAACTTATATTCATTTTCCCAGAATGAGAATTGATATTAGCTGCTACCATAATCAGAAAAGGTCTTCCAAGGATCGCATTAATAAGAGCCTTAGGTACCTCTATGCCAAGGACCATAAAATTTATCGGAAATAGACAATTCTGGACCTTGATAATACTATCCTCAACAACTCCCCGCGGTTGAATGGTAGATCGGTCTTCCAATTGAAATTGAACCTTAGTAGGTTTTAAAACACTGAATAGAAATTCCTTAAATAAGACCAGGGGGATGGGATTACTAGAGGTACCTAAGTCGAGAGGGGTGCGAAAAAAATGGTGTTGGTTATGACAACTGAGATGAGTGATGTGCCCTGGTCCTTTTTTGTGAAAGGCAGCTTGCTCTGAAAAACTGAGCTGGCTGTCTTTGAAAGCCCCAACCTTTCTAGATTCTGATCATGCCCTTTCGAAGTAAATTTTTTAGAGGCATGCGGAGAATCGAGGAAGGGAATATTCCTCTCGACTTGCTCAAATAAGTCCAAAGGATTGTGGTCAGAGGGCAGCTCTGATTTTGGATTGTTGGATTGCAATTTTTGAGAGTGGGAAATAGGGTTTGAATCAAGTGTTTTTGGGATTTCTTTTTCTTCTTCCTTATTGAGGTTAGGGGAGTCAATCTGCATTGGTTGAGAATCAGTTTCATCATTTGAATGTGAAGGCCTTAAATCCATGGTGGTTTCCTCACTCCTCAAAGTCTCTGCATATGCAGCTTGGTGATCACTAGGAGGAGGTGGAGGGGCCTGATGTTGATAGAAACTGGGTTGGTGCTGCGATATTGGGTTAATAGGAGGTTGAACTATGTGGTTCTGATGTTGGTATCCACCTGGGTGTTGGTTTCTGTGATTAATAAAGTTTGGTGTGGGTTGGGATGGTTAGTGTCCTGCAGGTCATTGAGTCAGAATATCCCCAATTTGATAATTGAGATTGTTAATAAGATGGGTTGTTTCCTTTGTTTTTCTTTGTAACTCCTGCAAGGTTTCATCATCTGGGCATTAATGTCTTCTTGAGATTGACCAGATTGATAAGTCTGATTTGAACCATACCCACCAAACGGGTTTTGTTGTTGGTGTGGAACCAGATTGGTCCAGGAGTGAGCTAGATAATTCCCCCCATTAGAGGAATTTTTCAACTTCTCTAGCAAAGTAGGGACATTTTGGGTGGGGTGATGATTGGGATAAACATAATTCCTTATTGAACCATAGAAAGCCTCAGAATAATAATTATACTCAGCACGAGATTTATGCAGATTTTCTCTCTTGTAGATGTTAAAAGGGGTGAGATGTGGAATGTGTGGAACTTGGGCAGGTGTGGCAGGACTCCCTTGGTTGGCTATGTTTGTTAAATGCTCATGCAACTATTGTTGCTTAACTTGAAGCTGAGCCATGATAGAGTAGAGATTAGGTGGAGGGGCCTGATTAAGTAGCTCCTGGGTGGAAAAATAGGGGAAAGAAAAATTAGCATGCGAGTTAGAGGACCAATTTTAATTTTCCATTTTTAAAGAAGAGGAAGGATGCATGGAAAGGTCTTTTTTTTTTTTGGGGGAGGCAAAATCAAGTGGTCCATCCAAGTGTGGAGTTTTGGACCGCCGCCCATGCAAAATGGAAGAAATGGTAGGGGAGGAGAAGAGATGGAGATGAGAGAAGTGTGCACACATGCAATCAAATTATAGACCTAACTTAATTGTGACTCCCTAGAATTTAACCTAAGACTTGGTCTACCTAGGAAATAAGTAATCAAAAGTGAATACCCATTCTGTCAACAAATCTGGCTAAGTTGCTTAAGGGGAGTTTTGGGCCCAAGCGTTTCCCAGGAAAATCCCCAGGTACATGTACAAACCCGTGCCTGGTCATTTGACACGACCCCTCAGCCGGAACACCAGATATAGGTGACAGAATTGGCATTAACTAGGGAAAACTTAAGTCCTATATAGAAAGCCTAAATTGATGGAACTTTAGGGGTCAAATTACTATAAATTTTAGTTAGGGCCAGGATACTAGTATGCACACCGAATGTGGAGGGCATTGTTTGGGTTGTTACCTTGTTATTTCATTTTTTTTGTTGTGTGTGCAGAAATTGGAAAGTGGCTCCAATGCAAAGCAAGTTGTCACGCAATTATTGTGTTTCTGTCTTTTAAGATTTGACTTAACTTAGTGTATTTTTAGGGTTTACTTGTTAAGTTTTCAAATAAGTTTGAGATTCCACAAACAAGAGAAAATCAAGTTGTATGGGCGAGGATATGTTTCCTTTTGGTTGTCTATCTCTAAAAGTGAAAAAGAAACCCTAATCCAATTGATCCTAGGACAGAAATTTAATTACCAAAGAGTTATTTTTAGGCTTTCTACATTAAGTAGTGGTCCAAACAATTCAAACAACACCACTACTTTGAAGAGAATCAAACAAAGCATCCAGAAAATATTTTTGTAAGATTTTAGGAATTTGTTTGATATTTGTTTTGAATTTTTATTTATACTGGTGTCAAAGTCTAGAAATGATACCAATGGGTATTTTGGACTTTCCAGTATTACCACTGACCTCAGAATATTTTGGTGATTTTATATGATGTGTAAAATTTTGCAAGGATTCCAGAAAGATAAATTTCACAAAAACTAGATGAGCATAAAAATTCTAAAAATTCATGGACTGTAGCAAAATAGGAAGATTAGAGCATGTGAGCCCTCTGCAGTCCATGAATTTTTAAAAATTAAATATAAAACCAATTGATCTGATATTTGGAATATATGTTCCTAACTTAATTTCGAAACACTGTATGAAATTTTATGATTTAGAAGGCCTTTCGTGTTGGCAATTGATTTTTCAAGCTTGGACAGAAATCTGGACGCGAAAAATATAACACCAATAGTTGAAATGGAGTGGTGTTAATGAAACATTCAAGCAAACAATGAATTTTAAAGGACACCACTCCACTTGATTAAGATGTTTGAGATCCTGAAAGCCAAGTTTAATATTTTTTTTGGTAGTTTTAATTAACTATGTGAGCAGAAAAGGGAACCAACCTAAAAATCTGTGGGAAGAAAAGGAACTTTATGCTTTTGCTTCCAAATTCCCGCTTTCCCACTGTTGTTCCTGCACACACTAGAGAAAAGAAAGAGAAGGGGATGAGATCCACTTCAAGCAAGAGGAAAAATGATTAAGCAAAGCCGTGCCTCTCCGGCAATGGCGCCAAAAAGTGATGCGAAGTTTGGCGTGATTTGTAAAAGCGGGTTTTTTAATGTCGTTGTAACACGCAAATTCACATACGTTTTTAAATTTATATTCCTAGATAGGGGAGTATCTAGGGTCATCCAAGGAGGTGATTTTCTTGCAAATCAACTCTCTTGCTTAGAAAATAAATCTCAACCTTCTTTTTGGTATTGTAAGAATGTAATTTTTTTTGTTTTGAAATGATAAGGGAAAATGCGAATTATGACAGAAAGTACTAACACCTAAAATGGCTAAGATAAAATTTATGAGATGAAAATGTCCACTACCTAAGCTCACTCGAGGCAAGTGGAGTCCTAGAGTAATTAGGAAGTGGAAGTGAAGTAAGTGCTAGAACAAAAACAACAATTGCAATAGGAATTAAAAGGAAGGCAATTCAATTAAGTAAAATTTGTGTTCTCTACAAAGACAAGTAGAGGAAAGCTTCTACTAGAAATGGAAAATATAAAATCAATAAAAGAAACACAAATCCTCTTGCAAAATTTGGTGAAGAAGGGACTCTTCATGCTCCAAGCATAGCTGCTCCTTGGCTTGAAAAGAGGATCTCCTTCTTCTCCTTGAAAGCTCCTCTAAAGTGGATGCTTTCCACCTCAAGTCCTTCCTCCTAGGGTGGGTGTGCACCACCCTAAAGTTCTCCTCCAAGGTGGCGTGGACCACCTTCAAGACCTCCTACAAAGGTGTTCCTTGCCTGGCTCCTCCTTTGGCTGGAGTGGGCTCAAGAGAGAAGGGAAGAGGGGAAGGCAACAAAGGGACAGAATATCCCCTTAATATTCTTCTTATTCTTCTCTCTTGGGCGTGGGCGCTACATAGAATATGAGAGGAAATTTCCTAGCCAAGGATGGTTTGAATGGAGGTGGGTAGTGGTCTTTTTATAGGGTAGGATGAGGGGTTAAGGTGACTCTTGAAATGGAGGGCTAAGATGGGAAGATGGAGGTGGTTGTGGATCCCTTGGCTAAGGGTAATTGGCGCCAACCCAAGCGGCACCTAGGTGGTGGTTATCGATGGTGGCACCCCTTGAAGTTGGCGCCAAAATAGCTTCTAGAAGAGGGGCTTAGGTGGTGCCAAGTAGGGTTCTAGAAGGAGGGGTAGGTGGATGGCTAGGATGGGTTGTAGGGTTATGTGTAGGGCCATGATGTGGGGGTGTTTTGGAGGGAAAAAGTGGCGCCAATAAGGAGGTAGTTAGGGTGGTTTTGGTGCCACTTTATGGTGTCTTTCGGAGGTAGTGGTATGCTAGGTTGGCGACAAGGTGAGGTGGAAGTAGGTGTAGCTTATGTGGAGCTTAGGTGGAGCTAGTTGGTGGAGCTGTTAGGTAGGGTTTTTTGGTGGTAAAAGCCAAGGGATCTGGAGCATAGCTAAGCTAAGCTAATAGTGGAGTAGAGGAGGAGGTGTTGGAGCTAGGGTTTGGAGGGAGGAGTTGGATCTGAAGAATTTGGAGCTAAAGTGAAGCTGGCAACTACTGAGGAGGTTAACATGGGGCTACTCTAGCTGGCTTAGCTTTCTAGTTCCTTTTTGGCTACTAAGCCATGCTAAAGTAAGCTGGTTTATGTTGAATGGAGATGAGGTGAGCTGGGTTTGGTGCTCCTGGGGAGGATTGAGCTGGTTGAGACTTGAGCTTCCTGAGGTGGGATGAGTTCTTCTTTGGCTGGTTGGAGTTGAGTGGAGCTGGATGTAGCTGGATCTGAGCTGGGGTGAACTCCAGTCAACTCAGTTGAGCTAGCTAGAGCTCCCTGTGGACTAGTAGGAGATGAGATGAGCTAGATTCAACTAGTTTGAGCTGGATCTGAGCTAACCTGAGTTAAGGTGAGCTAAGATGAGCTCTCTTGAGCTGCCATTCATCTGAGATTAGCTAAATGGAGCTAGGATGAGCTAACCTTAGTCCAAGTGAGTTAGGTTCCAACTGTGGTGAGCTGGATCAAGCTGAGTTCCAGTTAGTCCAAGCTCCTCCTTCACCATTTGTCTTCTTGAGTGCTAGGGTTTTAGGGATCTGTATATTTATTCATCCCTAACACTCACAAAAATGCATTAAAATGACAAGAAAAAATGCAATGTTTGCCTATCCTAGTTAATGCCTAGATGCAACCCAGAAACCCATTTGCGGAGAAAAATCCTAAGAGCTAGATTTGTTTTAATGCATAAGAATGATGATAAATTGGAGTTTATCAGTGCACTCAGGCATTTGAGGTCCTATGTGATTGAGTTGGACAAGCACCTATCCGGTAGTCCCCTAATTGGTCTCAACCCTTTGAGATAATGTGCAATGCATCTGATTATGTTCTCGGTGCGGCACTTGGGCAGAAAATAGATGGGAAACCCGTGGTCATCTACTACGCTAGTAAGACACTTGACGAGGCTTAGCATAACTACATAGTTTCTCAGAAAGAGCTACTAGCCATTGTATTTGCCCTGGAGAAATTCAGATCGTATCATTTTGGTTCCCATGTTATCATATACTCGGATCACATTGCAGTGAGGCACCTCCTCGCGAAGGATGCAAAACCTCGACTAATCCGCTGGATCTTGCTTTTGCAAGAATTCAATCTCGAGATTTGCGATAAAGCAGGAAAGCAAAATGTGGTAGCTGACCACTTATCCCGCCTTCCTTCTGACATTATTAACCCTTCTCGACCCATCACAGAGCACTTTCCTAATGAGCACCTCCTGACTTTTAGTGTGGGACTTCCTTGGTTTGCTGATTTGGTGAACTACTCAGCATCACGTCAAATGCTGTCCCATTGACTGAAGGCCAAGAAAGACAAATTGCTTTCCGATGCTAAGTACTACATCTAGGAAGACACGTGCCTCTTTCGCATTGGTGTTAATTAGATGAAGAGACGGTGCATCCCGAAAGTGGAAATTCAGGACATTTTGTCCTTCTGCCATGACCAGGCCTACG
The DNA here is from genome assembly GCA_037157565.1 of Thalassia testudinum. Classification (NCBI taxonomy): domain Eukaryota; kingdom Viridiplantae; phylum Streptophyta; class Magnoliopsida; order Alismatales; family Hydrocharitaceae; genus Thalassia; species Thalassia testudinum. Next base: position 82,608,090 of record JAZHRO010000056.1, on the reverse strand, counting down.
GCGGACACTTCTCCAAACATAAAATCGCAGCAAAAGTCCTCTAGTGCAGCTTTTACTGGCCCACAATTTTCAAGTACGCATACAATCACTATAAGGCATGCACTCATTGCCAGACCTTGGGCAACATGAGCCACCGTGATATGATGCATTTATAGCTAATTCTTATATGCGAAATCTTTGATATTTGAGGATTGATTTCATGGGACCCTTCCCTATCTCGGACGACTTCAAGTACATTCTTCTTGCTGTGGACTACGTGTCCAAATGGATCGAAGCCAACCCAACCTGAACCAATGATCATAAGGTGGTAATCAAATTCATTCATCAGAACATCTTTTCTTGGTTTGGTATCCCACGTGCCATTAACTCTAATGGAGGGACCCATTTCACAAATGCTCAGTTTAGATCACTGATGACCAAGTACTGCATATCGCACCGAATCTCTACTCCTTATCATCCCCAAACCAACGATCTAGCTAAGTTATCAAATGGGGAGATCAGGAAAATCCATCAGGTCATTGTTTGACCTGACAGGAAGGGTTGGTTGTCTCAACTTCCAAAAGCCTTGTGGGCTTATAGGATCGCCCACAAGAGCCAATTGGGCATGTCTCCCTTCATATTGGTGTATGGGAAGGCATGTCACCCCCTCGTCGAGTTAGAGCACAAAGCCTATTGCATAATCTAACTCGACAAGCGAGATCTTTCTAAGGCATGAAAGATCTCGCTCATTTGAAGATCTTTCTAAGGCATCAAAGATCATTTGAATCATGAGCTCATTTGAAGTGTAATCTAGATCTTTCTTAGGCAGGAACCCACAGACAGCTTCAAATGAGCGAGATCGATGAACTATGCAATGACACATATGAGAACTGGTGAATTTACAAAGAGCAAGTTAGGGCCTTTCTTGACAAGCACATATCCAGAAAGATTGTTCACCCTGGTTCGAAAGTCCTAGTCTTTGATGCTAAACTAAAACCCTTCCCGAGCAAACTCAAATTTAAATGGATTGGACCATATCTTATTTGACGAATTTTTGAAAATGGAGCCATTGAAATTAGTCAACCCAGCCATGATTCTAATTCTTTTATTGTCAATGGCCAGTGACTTAAGCCATTCATTGGACTCATCGATAGAAACTTGGCTGAGGTATCTTTTGAGCTCCATTCTCCCTGATCATATTGCGCTCGACTAATGGCGTTAAACTTAGCGCTTAATGGGAGGCAACCCGTCATCTTTTTGAAAAAATCGAAACCCTTCTTGACATATCACGTGTTGAACTCATATTGCACTTTAGGGTTCATCCATTAGAACAGCCGACTCCACCTTTGGTACCTGTACCTGAGCTTGAAATCATCTGCAACAGTCTTGCTGACCCGTCCACCTGATTGGCCCATAGTTGTGGGCTATTTAAGTATTTAAGTGCCTAGACATTAGGTTAATTCTAACATTTATTTAGCATAAATTAGGATGTAAATAGATTAATTCATATTTTTAATTTAATTACATAATCCATGCATTGCATTCATATTTTAAGTGCATTTAGAATTAGCTTAGAATGACATTCATCTAATTAGTTAACCAATTAGGTTCACTGTTTTAGTTAACATAAAAGTTGAGGGTTTGTATATAAATAATCATAATATTTTAATAATATCCTTTATTCTTCTTCTTCTCAGCAATGGCTCGGCTGCCGCTGCAATGCCTCCGGCCGCACTAAAAGCATATTCATGGATCAGCGGAGAAGGTGGATTTGCTCCCGCCTCTCCATTCAAATTTGTGCAGGCCACTACATAAGGAGGAGAGAGGATGCTGAGTGGGGGAGGCCTCCACCACTGACACACCACTGTGCAGAGAGATCTTCTCTCTTCCATTCCATACCACCGGCCTCAACCATGGCGGCGAGTCTCCACCATAGTGGGCGTGTGGTGTGACAGGCCACACCGCCATCCGGAGCTCGTTTGCATTACCGTAAGCACCTTAGCGTGCATCTCCCTCGCCGTCGTCGCCAACAACCACCGCTGCAGCTACTGAGCAATCACCCTTTCAGTCAGTTAAGATGTCCCAGAAATTTCCCGGACGTCTGAAGTCCACCCCCCACTCCAGCAGCAATCTCCGTCCTCCCAATTCACTTCCACCACCCACGCCGCAGTAGCCACCCACTCATCTCCAGCCACACGCAAGAACCCACCACTTCCTCCCGCTCTCACCGTCTGCACACCCACACCAACAGAGCGCGCAACCGCCCTCACCCGCATGCCCTCCAGCTACACGTAAGGAGTGCACAGCCTCTAGCCCTCACGCCCATTCACTCCACCTTCCCCACGCCTGCAGCCTTTGCCATCTCCACGCGCAACCGCCTGCGCACCCACACCAGCTGTAGCCGCACCTGCAGAATCACTCCCAAGCCCGCAACACCTTCCCCCGCACTTGCCGCACCCGCTCTCACCATCAATAGAGCGCGCAATGGCTGCAGTGAGCGCCCACGCCTCCAGCCAACACGCAGCAGCAGCGCGCGGCAGTCCTCACCGCCAACAGGCCACGCGCGCTCCCGCACCCGCCTACAACGCACATGAAAGCAGCTGCAGCACCGGCTGTAGCCACCTCCGCCAGAGCTTGTCCGGCTGCCTCCGGCCACCACGCAACATGCCGCCACCACCGCTTCGAAGTCCTCGGTCCAAGGAACTTCCTCCGAGCTTCCCACGTCCGGCCGTCCACTCCTCGTCGTGCAAGGCAAAGGGGAAAAGATCCCCTATTTTGCTACAATAACCCGACCATTAAAAATTACATTTTCTACCATTGTCAATTTTTAATAATATTTTATTGATTCTGCATTGTGACAAATATCCTCTAGTTACTTAAAATTGCTATTTCAGCATTGTTTCTTGCTTCAACCTTAATCTGAAGGCAATTTTGGCCTAATTCTTGTCCAAACTAACTACGAACAAACGTTTTTAACTGGTACAAATTTTAATATGTCATTGCCTCCCTGTGGATACGACCCACTCCTCTGCGAGTGGTTATTTCTTTTTAAATATTGATTAATCCATTTTTCCACCACATAAAACTGCAAACGACTTTAAAGCAAACAATCGACCAATCAAATGGCATCGTTGCCGGGGAGGCAACAGACACAATAATTTCGCCTGATTTGATTTTGATTATTTGTCAATTACACAGTGATTTGACCATTTATTATTTTCTTTTCTGTGCAAGAAAATTTATGCAAGATCAGCCAATGTGAGAGGCAACCCTTGACGTCGCCAAAGGAGAATTGGACGAGCTATTTTGGAAAGGAGAAGGCCGAGGATGTGACAGACACCATTGTATATTTAGTCACTAGTCTGATAGAATTAAGACTTTAGATTTAATTTTTCATTGCATTTGATTTGGAACCCTTATTCTGGGGTATATTTTGAGGGGTTTGTTCCCCGATTTTGTTTTGGCCCCGTGTTGGGTAATTTTTGGGAGCCTGTTTCCTTTTCTTTAGATTTAGGTTTTTTTTATTACTTTTATTTGCTTGTGCATAAGTAGATTTTTTTTTAAAAAAAAGAGCTGCCTGCCCTAGGATGAACCATATAGGTCTGTATGAACAGCCTCTAGATTTACTTCTCTGCAATACGTGCATTCTTGCATCGTAGATCGTTGGAAGCGAGGTATGCATTCTCTTACTTTGCATCCTATTCTTGATCACGCATTGCATTTGCAATTTAATTCAAAGACCACAAAGTTTGTCTGCAAGCTATCTAACAAGTGGTCACATATATTTGAAAAAAAAAAAGGTCTAATTAAAGGAGGGACATCTAAAAATCAAGGACTTTATTGTAAAACGTGGTGTGCGATTAAAAATTCAAAATCCTTTTGCGGTGAATGCACACTTATATCTGTTGCACCACAACACTCATTTAGACACTCCTAAGTCTTGAAACAACTAGGACAAGAGCCCTCCTATCGTTGGATTCTGAAATGTTCGGAACTTGAGATCAAAGGTTTTGTAAATCCAAAGAGGGGGATACCCTGTCATGGATTTTTGGGGGTAGTTGAGAAGCACCACGAAAGCACAGCTTCAAAGGAAGGCTTAGGCCTACTTGCATCCCTCGATCTTCCATCTTTGGATTTACTTGACCATTTGAGATTTAGGGAAGAATACCTAAGTTCCAACTAGGTCTTGTTAGTCATTTCAAAGGTTGACAATAGGCGCGTAATTGATTGGGCAACTTGTTTTGTCACCTACAATTTGAACTAAAGTCAAAATCCCAAATCTGTAAAGACTAAACAAGTCCTTTTGAATTGTGTTTGTAGTGCATGCTTGGTAGGCGTTCTCTTAGGAGACAACTTGTATTTGATCCTGAACCTGAAAGAATCCTAAGAAGAGACCTTCAAAGGTTAGATATGGCCAGTCAAAGTAGCCTTAAGGAATATTTCATCCCAACCAATCAAGCTGGCCCAGCACTACGTAGACCTGGAGGGGACAATCTGTATGAGATCAAAGGTAGTACCATATCCTTGCTACCCTCCTTTTATGGTACTACTAGGGAAGACCCTTACAGGCATATTGAGGAATTCACCGAGGTCTGTTCCATGGTGAAGCTGCAGGGCGTTACTGATGATGCTCAAATGTGGACCCACTTTCCGTTCTCCCTAAAGGACAAAGCCAAGTATTGGTATCACACCCTTGATAATATAAATACTTGGGATGCCCTGAAGAAGGAGTTTTTAAAGAAGTACTTCCCCATGAGCAAAACAAATCAATTTAGGAGGGAAATTATGAGTTTTGTTCAAAAGGATGGGGAAGCATTCCATGATGCGTGGGAGCGCTTTAACGATTTGTTAAGACTTTGCCCACATCACCAGGTGCCTAAATGGCAACTGGTTGAAAGGTTCTACACCGGACTTAATGATTCGCATAGGCAAACTGTGGATGGTGCCTATGCAGGAACCTTTCTATCTAAGACTGAGGATGAAGCTTGGAACTTATTTGATACTTTGAGTGAGAATTCTATTCACTTGAATTCTGCCTACATGGATAGAAAGCCCACTCTCATGCAAAGAAAGTTGGAGGCGAATGAGGCAAGGGACACCCAGAATTTAGCCTATTAGATTCAATTATTGAATCAAAACATGGAAAGGCTTATGTCGAACTCAAGTTCATTCGTACCTAACACCTCCACATCCCAAGCTTCTGAATGCTTAATTTGTCAAGGCAATACACACGCCACTGTGGATTGTCACTTGGCCTCCCAATTCCCGGAGCTTGTACAAGCGGATTTGAATGCCGCTCAAGGGTTCCATCCAAGGCCTCGTAATGACCCTTTCTCCAACACTTATAATGAGGGATGGAGGAACCACCCAAACTTTTCATGGAGATAAGGAAATGTCTCAAATTCAGGGAATTACAAACCACAATCCTTTGAAAACAATCAAATGAACCAACCTCAGACCTTTGCCCAACCTAAAACCTCTGAGATGGATGAATTGAAGGCGATGTTGAAAACTATGCGAGAAAGTCAAAGTGCCATCGTCCAATCTCTTGACAAGGCTATACATGAGATGAAATCACAGATTGGACACCTTGTTGAGGCCGTTAGACAGAGGGAGACTGGGAAGTTCCCCAGTGCTGCTACAGAAAATCCTAAAGGAAAAGGGATTGTCTTTAGGGAGCATGGTCAGGCGGTGACTATTCTGAGGAGTGGGAAAGAAATTTCCAAACCCGATGCTCTTATAGTCTCACCCCCTAAAAATCCATCCACCCCAACTTTCACCCCCACCGGAGAAGACGTGCCCAAATCTTCTCTGCTTGAAATCACCTCACCGGAAGAAGTTGCCCCCGTTCCACCCCTTACTCGACATGACAACCCTTCCACCCAGAGATCGAGAGTGCCTTTTCCATAGTGCTTATCCACCTCTGGGTAGACTTCTGCTAGCTCATCTGGAGCCAAAGATAAGATGGATGAGATTATGGAAACTTTCAAGCAAGTGCAGATTAACCTGCCTTTTCTTGAAGCTATCAAGCAGATTCCGTCTTATGCCTGCTTCTTAAAGAACCTGTGCACGAAAAAGTGGCAATCTAGAAAGTAGGTCCAATCGAAAGTTGTCCTGCCTGATTCTGTTAGCTCAATTGTTCAACATGGCACACCCCCGAAACTTAAGGACCCAGGAGCCCCATACATCTCTGTAGTTATTGGTGACTTACAAATTGATGAGGCTCTACTTGATCTGGGTGCAGGGGTGAACATCCTTCCAAGCTACATGTATGAGCAACTTAGGGGAGGCAATCTGAAGCCTAGCCCTGTAATCCTTCAAGTTACTGATCGATCACTTAAGACACCACGGGGAATTTTGGAAGATGTCCTCATAAGAGTGGAGGATTTCTTCTTTCCCGTTGACTTCTTAGTTTTGGACACTGACCCTACCAACAAGCCAACCAAACCCTCCATCATTTTGGGCCGCCCCTTCCTTGCAACTTCTCATGCTTCAATTAATTGCAATACTAGGGCATTGAAAATGGGCTTTGGGAACAGGAAAATTTGGCTTAATGTGTTTGATGCTTATAAACAAGCCAGACTTAAGGACTGTTCTCAAGTTGAGGTGATAGATGACCTGATTGAAGAGGCAACTCCTGCAATGTTATGTGATGACCCCCTTCAGCATGTCATGCTAAATGAGCATTCCCATCTCTTGGAGGAATGTGAAGGGGATATACTAGAACTAGAGGAATTGCTAGGAGTTTCTGCTGAGTCTCTTCCCCCACCATTTTCGTCGAAGGTAGATTTGCTACCTGAGATGGGAACATCTATTATGAAACCCTCAACCATACAAGCCCCCGACCTTGAGTTGAAACCCCTCCCTGACACTCTCAAGTATGTTTTCCTAGGTGCCAATGATACGCTCCCCATTATCATTTCTACTGTGCTATCTAAGGCACAGGAGGGAGCCTCGATTGAATGCCTATCTAGGCACAAGGAAGCTATTGCTTGGAGCATTGCTGACATTAAGGGTATAGACTCTACACTCTGCATGCACCACATTTATACTGTTGATTCCATCAAGCCTTTTAGGGACATGCAGAGACGTTTGAACACTAATATGAGGGAGGTTGTAAAAAAGGAAATCCTGAAGTGGTTGGATGCTGGGATCATATATCCCATTGCCGATAGTAAATGGGTTAGTCCCATTCATGTGGTGCCAAAGAAGGCAGGCTTTACTGTGGAACTCAACGACCAAGGTGAACAAGTTGTCACTAGACCCTCAACTGGATGGAGGGTCCATATTGATTACCGCAAGTTGAACACCGCTACCCAGAAGGATCACTTTCTTTTTCCTTTTATTGATCAAATTCTCGAAAAATTGGCAGGGAATAAGTATTATTGCTTTCTCGATGGATATTCTGGGTACAATCAGGTGGCAGTCTTTCCTGATGACCAGGAAAAGATGACATTCACGAGTCCTTACGGTACTTTTGCATTCAGGTGTATGCTGTTTGGATTATGTAATGCCCCTGCAACTTTCCAGCGGTGCATGATGTCTATCTTTTCGAACATGATTGAAGAGTGTGTTGAAGTGTTTATGGATGACTTCTCTATTTATGGCTCGTCTTTCGACTAGTGTCTCCTGCACCTGAAGAATGTGTTGAAACGATGTAAGGAGACTGGTTTAGTCCTCAGCTGCGAGAAAAGTCACTTCATGGTATAGAAGGGAATTGTACTTGGGCATGTTGTATCCGAGCAAGGTTTGGAAGTAGATAAAGCCAAGATTGATTTTATTTCCAAACTTCCATTGCCTACGAATGTCAAACAGATTAGATCCTTTTTGGGCCATGCTGGCTTTTATATGCGCTTTATTAAAAATTTTAGTAAGATTTCTAGGCCACTTTATGACTTGTTGGCGAAGGAATCTCCCTTCAGTTTTGATTCAAAGTGTGCCAAGGCCTTTCAAACTCTAAACGAGGCCTTGATCTCTGTGCCTATTCTCCAAGCTCCTGATTGGACACTCCCATTTGAGCTTATGTGTGATGCTTCGGATTATGCAGTGGGAGCAGTCCTTGGACAAAGGGTTGAGGGAAGACCTCATGTGCTGCATTATGCAAGCAAGACTTTAACCGAACCTCAGCAAAACTACACCGTCACTGAAAAAGAATTACTTGCTGTAGTTTTTTCTCCGAAGAAGTTTAGGTCTTATCTACTTGGGTCTAGGGTGGTTATTTTTACTGATCATGCAGTAGTGAAACATCTCATTACTAAGAAAGATTCTATGCCGCGTCTGATTAAGTGGATCCTACTCCTTCAAGAATTTGACTTAGAAATTCGTGAAAAGAAAGGAGTAGAAAATGTTGTGGTTGACCACCTGTCTCGCCTTCCTCTTAATGACTCTCTTTCTGGAGACATTTGCAAGACATTTCCTGATGAAACTCTAATGGCGGTGACACCAACTTTACCTAGGTATGCAGACATTGTAAATTACTTGGTCACTGGACAAACTCCTGGCTCTTGGGATGAGTAAAAGAGAAAGAGATTCATTTCTCAAGCAAGATATTTTCATTAGGAAGAGCTGGAATTATTTGGAATTGGACAAGACCAAGTATTGAGACGTTGTGTGCCTGAAGAGGAACAACAAAGTGTGATTAGTTTCTGCCATGAACTTCATTGTGGAGGACACTTTGGTGCTAAGAAAACTGCTTTTAAGATTCTCCAGTCCGATTTTTGGTGGCCTTCCTTATTTAAGGATTCTCATAATTTTGTTAAGGCCTGTATTTGATGTTAACGGACTCAAACGGTTGGGAAGAAGAATGAAATGCCTCAACATCCTATTCAATCTGTTGAAATTTTTGATATGTGGGGAATTGACTTTATTGGCCCCTTCCCGTCATCCCATGGTTTTGAATATATCTTGGTGGCAGTTGATTATGCCTCTAAATGGATAGAGGCCATTCCTACGCGCACAAATGACCACTCTATGGTTTTGAAATTTGTGAAGGCCAATATCATATCCCGTTTTGGCTGCCCTAAGACTATTATAAGTGATGGGGGACCTCATTTCCGAAACCACCACTTCAATCGGTTAATCAAGAGTTTGGGAGTGACTCACAAGGTTGCTACCCCTTACCACCCTCATACAAGTGGCCAGGTTGAAGTATCAAATAGGGAGATAAAAAATATTTTGGAAAAGACCATTAGACCTGATAGGAAAGACTAGTCCCAAAAGCTCGATAATGCTTTGTGGGCTTATCGAATGGCCTATAAGACCCCTTTGGGTACTTCTCCCTTTCGGATTGTGTATGGAAAAGCGTGCCATTTACCTGTTGTGTTGGAACATAAAGCACTTTGGGCTATTTGAAGTCTTAACATGGATTTAGAGAAGGCAGGTAAGGCACGACTTCTAGAATTAAGTGAGCTTGAGGAGCTGAGGAATGATGCTTATGACACCTCTCAAGCTTATAAAGAAAGAACTATGGTCTTGCATGATAAGTTTATTCTTTGAAAGATCTTTGATCCCAACCAATAAGTCTGCCTTTCAATTCCAGACTTAAGCTTTTTCCTGGAAAGTTAAAATCTCGTTGGGATGGCCCTTACATAATCACCAAAGTATTTCCGCATGGAGCTGTGGAGATAAAAAATCCTTCCTCTTCATCAACTCCTTTTATCGTCAACGGTCAACGGTTAAAATCGTACATAACTTTAGATGGCCATCTGGTTGACGAAGTCACTCTTGAGGAGCCTTAGCTCCTACCATTCTCCGCCTCAGGTAAGATCTTCCTTTAGCTATTTTTGTTTTCAATGAGGACATTGTTTGAACCAGGCATGGGGGGAGGACCTGAGGCATTTTGTTTATAGCATGCATATATAAAAAAAAGAGAGAGAGAGAGAGAAAATGAAAAGAAAAAAGTTTTGAGCTTAACTGGCAAGATATTGCAGTCTTAAGCAAATCAGAACTCTAGGGTAGACTAAATTAATTCTAGGGTCAAACTTTAGAAGCTAAATGAGCTGCTAGCTTTAGACATTTAGGGTCCTTTGTGGACTTAAAAACTTAAGTAGGAGTTAAGTTACGGACCATTCCTCAAGAGGTTGAGGAAGGGAAGCTAGGGTTTGAGTTAAAAGGTGGGGTAGTACCTGGAGTCTTATTCTACCTTTTGGTTTACAGGTCCTTGTAACCCAAGCATCCAAATTTCAAACACATGGTCTGGTAATTAACTTAATTTCTATCTTTCTGAAAAGAGATTTGGTTCTCTTAGTTTTGACTTAGGAGAGGCTTGAAAACACATTTTGATTGGAAGAGTTCCCGCTGCAGGAGAGGTAGAGTATATACTCACCTTGAGGATGCGATGATAACATATTACCTCCTCGGCGCTTGTCTCTTAGGATATCCATCCCACTGGGGGCATGTAAGTGCATTGCGTGATTCAGGTACCATGGGCGGCCCTATCTCGAAGTGCTGATTGCCATAGGCCTGAATTCGCTTAAGAAATCCATGGGCGATACTATCTCAAAGTATCGATTGCCAGGAGTTCTTGGGGTCGTTATGGGCGGTGCTATCTCGAAGCATCGAAAGCCAAGCACCCTTTTAGGTATGGTAATGGGGACAATGAATCCGACACAGATTGTGTTTATAGCTGATCTGAGGTTAGACTTAGAAGAATCAAACAAACAAAAAAAAGAAAGTATATATATATATAAAATCCTTTAAATCAAATAACTCAGACCAATGCACAGCCACGGATGCTTTAATCTCAGGGATCAATAAACATTAGGGTAGAGTCAGAAATCAGGGAAACTTGTGCCTGCAACTCGTCTTTAGCTGACCTAGTCTGTAACTTAGCAACTACTTAGGAACCTTGGGTCTAGAGTCTGAACTTAATATGCTTCTGAAGGAAGACTAAGAGAGTTAATTAGTCTACTTGGAATGCTAGGTTTCGCTTAATTTTGCTAGGGACTAGTAAAAAAACTAGGCACGAGGGTATTTGATTAGCCCATAGTTGTGGGCTATTTAAGTATTTAAGTGCCTATACATTAGGTTAATTCTAACATTTATTTAGCATAAATTTGGATGCAAATAGATTAATTCATATTTTTAAATTAATTACATAATCCATGCATTGCATTCATATTTTAACTGCATTTAGAATTAGCTTGGAATGACATTCATCTAATTAGTTAACCAATTAGGTTCATTGTTTTAGTTAACATAAAAGTTGAGGGTTTGTATATAAATAATCATAATATTTTAATAATATCCTTTATTCTTCTTCTTCTCAGCAACGGCTCGGCTGCCGCTGCAACGCCTCCGGCTGCACTAAAAGCATATTCATGGATCAGTGGAGAAGGTGGATCTGCTCCCGCCTCTCCATTCAAATTTGTGCAAGCCACTACATAAGGAGAGAGGATGCTGAGCAGGGGAGGCCTCCACCACCGACCCACCACTGTGCAGAGAGATCTTCTCTCTTCCATTCCATACCGCTGGCCTCAACCGTGGCGGCGAGTCTCCACCACTGTGGGCGTGTGGTGTGACAAGCCACATCGCCATCCGGAGCTCGTCCGCATTACCGTGAGCACCTTAGCATGCATCTCCCTCGCCGTCGTCGCCAACAACCACCGCCGCAGCTACTGAGCAATCACCTTTTCGGTCAGTTAAGACATCCGGGAAATTTCCCGGATGTCTGAAGTCCACCCCACACTCCAGCAGCAATCTCCGTCCTCCCACTTCACTTCCACCACCCACGTAGCAGTAGCCACCCGCTCATCTCCAGCCGCACGCAAGAACCCGCCACTTCCTCCTGCTCTCATCGCCTGCACACCCACGCCAACAGAGTGCGCAACCGCCCGCACCCGCATGCCCTCCAGCAGTACGCAAGGCGTGCACGGCCTCTAGCCCTCATGCCCGTTCACTCCACCTTCCCCGCGCCTGCAGCCTTCGCCATCTCCACGCGCAACTGCCTGCGCACCCACGCCAGTTGCAGCCGCACCTGCATAATCACTCCCACGCCCGCAGCAGCTTGCCTCGCGCCTGCCGCACCTGCTCTCACCGTCAACAGAGCGCGCACTGGCTGCAGTTCGCACCCACGCCTCCTGCCAACATGCAGCAGCAGCGCGCGGCAGTCCTTACCACCAACAGGCCGTGTGCGCTCCTACACCGGCCTGCAACGCATGCCAAAGTAGCTGCATCACCGGCTGTACCCACCTCCACCGGAGCTCGTTTGGCCACCTCCAGCCGCCGCGCAACACGCCACCACCACCGCTTCGAAGCCCTCAATCCAAGGAACTTCCTCCGAGCTTCCTGCGTCCGGCAGTCCACTCCTTGTCGCGCAAGGCAAAGGGGAAAAAATCCTCTATTTTGCTACAGTAACCCGGCCATTAAAAATTACATTTTCTTCAATTGTCAATTTTTAATAATATTTTATTGATTCTGCATTGCGATAAATATCCTCTAGTTACTTAAAATTGCTATTTCAGCATTGTTTCTTGCATCAACCTTAATCTGAAGGCAATTTTGGCTTGATTCTTGTCCACTCTAACTATGAACAAACGTTTTTAACTGGTGCGATTTTTAATACATCATTGCCTCCTTGTGGATACGATCCGCTCCACTGTGAGTGGTTATTTCTTTTTAAATATTGATTAGTCGATTTTTCCACCACATAAAACTGCAAACGACTTTAAAGCGAACAATCGAACAGTCACCACCCACCTAAAACCTACTCTAATGTACAATCTAAGCTAAATTTGAACCCACCTAATTTACAATGACATTGCAAATCATTGGCATGGGAGGTATTACAGTGCAAAACACTATGAGAATCACTTCACAAGAAAGGGTTTCATTAAAAAAATTACATATTATTTAGAAAAAAAAAAGAGAAAAGTAGGTTGTGGAAAAAAAGATCCATTTTTGAAAAGGAGGAAAGAAAATTGAAATGAAAGAAAGGAGCACAAAGAAAAAGAAAAGAAAATCGAGTCCTCTAGAAATAATTTGGAACCTACCTACCTTCTAGGTTTGATCGAATGATGTACTAAGACCTGAAAAGCTAAAACTTATGGGATTAGTGGCGAATATCAACCTCAGGCCTCTTGGATCTGTATTGGATTTAAACATTCTCATACTTGTTAAGATCTAGATTAATCCTTAAGAGGTTGGGGAAAATGCAAAGCTTATGTACTAGGTCTAAGGCATAGGGATTATTCGACCCCATTAACTGACCTCTGGTTTGTGATACTCGAGAACTTAAGCATCCTAAATCACACACAGTTTGATTCAGTGCACTCTAAAGATGAAACCATGCTAAAAGGAATTTAATCTATTCTGAAAAAGGTCCTAAGATCTAAATTAGGAATGGCTTGAAAACATAAGTTGATTTGGATGAGTTCCAAACGTGGAGAGGTAGGAAATTCCCCTTGAAGATGCGTAATAACATACCATCTCCTTGGTGCTTGTCTTCTAGGAAATCTAAATATCCTACTGGGGTCATGTAAGCACCTTGTGCTAGTTCAGATGCCATGGGCGGTGCTATCTTGAAGCATCGATTGCCAGGGACCCTGCAAGGATTGATGGTGGGAGCAAGGAATCTGATACAGACCGTGTTTAAGGCCAATCCAAGGATGGATCTAAGGAAAAATATAGTGAAAAGAAAGGAGAGAGAGACCTCTCCACAAATCAAATTCTCCATCTATGTCTCTCTCAAAATGCACTGGCAAATTAAACTGGATTAACCATATTTAAAGCATGGGTGCTTTAACCGCTAGGTCCAATGAACCTTAGGATAGTTCCTGCTGGCCTTAGAAACCTTCACGGCAGACTGAGGTGAAAGCAAGTCAAGTTTGGATCTAGGCTGGTACTTGAGTACCTCTAGGCCTATTGTTGGTATTAAGATCTGATTCATAGAGTAGGGCTTAGTAAGGCATCCTGATTGTTAAAATCTGACCTGGATAACTGGTTCAATTCAAATGGTTTTGCTAAGGGACTAGCAAAAGCTAGGCATGGGGGTATGATGGGAACACCATGATGAGCCATAACTTAATCAGTTTGATTTGATTAAGTCAATAAAAGCTCCTACATACCCATCAAAAGGTCATAAGGGCACAAAACATTGATTTGAGAAGACAAGAGTACAGGGTTATTTCTGTAAATTTACCATTCTATCACAAAATTAGAATAATCGCAGGTTCTCTTAGGGGTTGAGCAATGGTCAAATGATCTTGAGTCTAAAAAGTGGGTTAGAACAAAAAGAAAAGGGTTTTCTTGCATTACAGGAATTAATGGAAATCTAAAATCTTAAAAACAGACTTGCTTAATCTACTGAGGTTCTGGTTAGGATAAAATTCACCTAAACCCTATAAAAATCTTAGAAAATTATTCTCTAAGGTTTGATACCTTCAATTTGTCCATTGGAACCCATCTTGACCTAAAATAGAGTCTTAGATAGACATTGGCCCTAATTTGGGTAATTATACAAATTACCCAGACAAAGTAAGTCAAAACCAAAATCCAACATCACCATTAGATTCCTTAGGTCCAAATTAGGTTTATACGAAAGTTTGGGCCCAATCTGAGATAGTTTCGACCTAGTTTGCACTTTGGTCCAAGTCTGATTTTCTTTATCTCACATGGCCCCATGAAAATATTTGAGACATTTACCATGCCGGTGGCAGGCGATCTCAGGGCGGAAACAGGCGATCTCAGGATGGCAACAGGTAGAATCAGGGAAGACAAGGGATGGACTACATGGAGATCTAGGGCATGGAGGCGAAAGGAGAGGAGAGAATCTGATGTATATGGCAGAAGGATGATGGAGACGAGGAGGACTGAAAGATGGAGCGCAAGGGATAACAGAAGGATCATGTGCTTCAGGTGCCAGTGATGGGGCCATATGGCGGCTATCTGTCATTCTCCCATAGTGTGTCTAGCGTGCGGTGGATTTGGTCACAAGCGGGACTAGTGTAGGGTTCCTAATGGGCAGATGAAAGGCCACCCAAATTTGCACTCTGAATTTTTGAATGCTAGGGTTTAGCCGATGCCACCACCACCCCCCCTTACCTATAGGGGTCATACGGTTGACGTGGAGGTCCCTATGACAATGAACATAGGACCGGTAGAGCTGGTATTGTGAGGGGTGCTGATCAGAGAGGTTATGACTGGGAACCCGACCTCAGTGAACTTGCGCAAGCTAGTAAGCTCTCTTTCCCCATCAACGAACTCCTGGCAGTTCGCTTCCCTGTCACCTACACGTTTTGTGCTATTTGGATTGGGGATGATGGATGTCGAAAGACTGCGATTTCAAATGTCCTTCTGTGATGGCCTAACGGTGATCTAGAGGTTAGTCTCTCCCTTTGATGGAGCCTTGCCAGAGAGGCCACCGTAGAGATTGGGATCCAGGTTAGGGAGACTTGAGATCAGGGGTTTACCGTTACATCTGAGGTCGAAGGAGGTTGTGGCATCCATGATATCTGGATTTGCCCTAGTGGCAGAAGATGGGATTGTAGGGCTGATGGAGGGTGATGGATGCTCATTGAATGTGATGGTTGATGTGTTCCATTCAAGTTCGATCGCTGACAGATTGATTCTAAGATGTGGTGGTAGTTCTTGGCTGTTGCTGCTGAGTTTTACGGTGGGCGACATTGTTGTGAACAAGAGGCAGGATAAGTCGTCTGATTCTGAAGCTCTTGAAGAGGTGAACGTGCAGGGTGTGTAGGCTTTCTCATAAAGAATTTCCTTCTATCAAAAAGTGCAAGGGCCATCACTTGGGGGGAAGGGGAGAGATGATAGTTGAAGAGAAGGAGGAATCAATAAGGATGGAAGCAACAAGGCCTGCGATTGAAGATGCAGGGAGTGTACTGCCAGATGATGAGGTCAGTTAGGTGCAGGTGGTACAAGAGATTTTGTCTAACTCCTTGAAGGATCAACAAAATCTGCAAGGGGTGGAGGGTCTCAAATTTAGTGCTGGATCTTACTCTAAATCTGCTAAGGGCAGGTCACCTTATAGCCTTAGGCAGAGGAAACCAAAGGTCGATCTGCTTTCGGATGAAGACAAGGTTGCAGAGAGTATGCAGGTATGCAAATGTCAGAATCACAGGGGGGCGGGATCTAGTGATGATAGATGAGAATCCTCACTTGGAATGTGCATGGGTTGCACGATAAGAGTCGGAGGGCGTCCTTGATGAGATACTCGAGAGAGTGGGGGATCGAGTGTGCGATCATTCAAGAGATGTACATTGAGAATGACTCTGATAGAATATGGAGTGACTTGATGGCTGCGGGGGTGAATGAATGTGTGAAGGTTAGTGCACATGGTAGACCAGGGGGCATTGCTATTTGGTGGAGAAAGGCTTGGAAACATATTTTGGAAGTTCACAAGACTAGACATTTGCTAACTTGCAAATTCCAAACTCACCAGGGGCATGACACTGTCTGGGTTATTAGTGCGTATGGCCCCTGTGGTGCATCTACGAGGCACGAACTATGGGAGGATTGGGCTACTGCAGCTGAGTTGGTGCAAGGGGAAGCCTAGTTGACCGGAGGAGACTTCAATTGTGTGCTGATAGGGGCAGCCAGGCCTTATAATGGCATAGACAGTTAAGCTATGGGTTTCTGATGCGAAGTTTGGCGTGATTTGTAAATGCGATTTTTAAGTCATTGTTACAAGCCAAATCACATACGCTTTTAAATTTATATTCATAGATAGGGGAGTATCTAGGGTTGTCCAAGGAGGCAAGTTTGAAAATCAAAATCCCTTACATTAAGGATGGAACTCAACTTTCTTCTCAGTATTTTAAATATGTAATTTTTTTTTAAAATGATGAGGGCAAAATGCGAATTGTGATGGAAAGTACTAACACCTATAATTACTTAATTAAAACTTAAGAGACAGATATATCCTCTCCCTAAGCTTACTCTAGGCAAGTGGAGGCCTAGAGTAATTATGAAGAAGAAATGAAACAAGTGCTAGAACAAAAACAACTGCAATAAAAAGAAGGCAATTTGATTAAGCAAAATTTTTGTTATTTTCAAAAATAAGTAGAGGAATGATTCTACTAGAAATGAAAAATCTAAAAGCAATAGAAGAAACACAAATCCTTGCAGAATATGGTGAAGAAGGGAGTCTTCTTGCTCCAAGCCTAGCTACTCCTTGGCTTGAAAAGAAGATCTTCTTCTTCTCCTTCCTTGAAAGCTCCTCCAAGGTGGATGCTACCACCTTCAATGCTCTCCTCCAAGGGTAAGCATGCACCACCCTCAAGTTCTCCTCCAAGGTGGTGTGGACCACCTTCAAGACCTCCTCCAAAGGTCTTCCTTGCCTGGCTCCTCCTTTGGCTGGCATGGGCACAAGAGAGAAGGGAAGAGGGGAAGGCACCGAAGGGACAGAATATCCCCTTAATCTTCTTCTTCTTCTCTCTTAGGTGTGGGCTCTAGGTAGAGTATGAGAGGAAATTTGCTAGACAAGAATGGTTGGAATGGTGGTGGTTAGTGGTCTTTTTATAGGGTAGGATGGGGGGTTAGGGTGACTCTTGAAATGGAGGGCTAAGATTGGAGGATGGAGGTGGTTACGTGATCCTAGGGTTAAGGATGGTTGGAGCCACCTATGGGGTGTAAGGGGGGAAGTTATGGGTGGCCAAGGGACACCTAAAAGTGGTGCCAACCATGGAGAGGTGCCATGGGTTGGCACCAACTTCTAGGCTTCTATAAGGCGGTTGAGGTGGATGGTGGAGATAGCCTGGAGGGGTTCTGTGTAGGGTGGATATGGGGGTTAAGGTTGGCACCAAATGGGAGGAAGTTAGGGTTGGTTTTGGCACCAACTTTAGGTGTCTTTTGGTGGTTAGTTGAGGGGTGAAAGGTGGTGAAGAGGTGGCACCAACTTTGAGTAGAGGTGGAGCTAGATTAATTAGGCTTAGGTGGACTTGGAGTGGTAGGATGTGTAGGTGAAGTTAGGGTAAGGTTGGTGCCATGGAGGTGGATGCTAGCTAAGCTAAGCTAAACTAAGCTAGCTTAGCTAATGGTGGAGTAGAGGAGGTGGTGTTGGAGCTAAGGTTTGGAGGGAGGAGCAGAATCTGACGAATCTGGAGCTGAAGTGGAGTTGGCAGCAGTTGAAGAGGTCAACATGGGGCTACTCTAGCTAGCTTAGCTTGCTAGTTTTTTGCTAGCTACTAAGCCAAGCTAAAGTGAGCTGGCTTCTATTGAATGGAGCTGAGGTGAGCTGGGTCTGGTGCTCCTAGGGAGGATTGAGCTGGTTGAGACAGCTTAGGTAGCTTAGCTCAATTAGCTTGAGCTAAGCTGGTTCCCTGAGAGCTGGACTTGAGCTTTCTGAGTTGGGATGAATTCTTCTTCAGCTGGATGGAGTTGAGTGGAGTTGGATATAGCTGGATCTGAGCTGGGGTGAACTTCAGTCAACTCAGCTGATCTACCTAAAGCTCCTTATGGACTAGTGGGAGTGAGATGAGCTAGACTCAACTAAGTTGAGCTGGATTTGTGCTGACCTGAGCTAGGGTGAGCTAAGCTGAGCTCTCTTGAGCTGCCATTCAGCTAAGATTAGTTGAATGGAGTTAGTATGAGCTAACCATAGTCCAAGTGAGCTAGATTCCAGCTGTGGTGAGCTGGATCAAGCTAAGTTCCAGCAAGTCTGAGCTCCTCCTTCACCATTTGCCTTCTTGAGTGCTTGGGTTTTAGGGATCTGTATATCTGTTCATCCGTAACACTCACAAAAACATATTAAAACAACAAAAGAAAATGCAATGCATGCCTAACATAGTTAATGCCTAAATGCAACCCAAAAACCCTTTACGGAGCAAAACTCTAAGAGCTAGGTTTATTTTAATGCATAAGAATGATGACAAACTGTCGTTTATTACACCCCTATACTTATCTTTTGCTAGTCTCTTAGCAAAACTTTAATTTTTTTCGAAAATGAAATTTTTGGGAAATCTAATTTTTTCAACTTTTGAGGAGAAAAAGATTAAGGGACCTTCGTTGATCTTAACACAGGAGGCACGGGATTTGTTAAGGATAAACATCAGGATTTGTTTTCGATCGAACCATTAGACAAAATGGGATCAATATATCCTCCAGAAAATTCACAGATTAACCCCTTGTTAATTCAGATGACTTGAAATTTTTGCTTTTAGGATTTTTCTGGCTCACGAATCTAATTCGCAACTTGCAAATTCCTTTAAAACCTCGTGTCCGTGCTTGTGAAAAGTCAACATTTATACGGACATGTTCATTTATTTATTTATTTATTTTTCACCCCCATGTTTATTTTTAGCTTAGTCTTACAATAGATTTGTCGGGATCATCATTCCTGTTACCAATCCTCGAGGGGGCTCTGGCGCTAGTACTTCAGGATAGCACTATCCATGACACCACCCAGGAGCTCACAACCCCAAAACACAAGCGGTGTAAAGGGGCGCTCCAAGCAAACTCAAGCTCTTGCTTTGACACTATAGGTAGAGCACCGTCCAAGACACTTGACCTGCTAAAATGCGCTTTATTGCTCTATATAAAGATATGAAATATGGATATGGAGTAGTGCCGAGGCGGTAACATGTTGACATCGCATCCTCAAAGGAGGCATTTTCCTCCTTCTCGGCGGTGGGAACTCAAACTAATGATCTGCTTCTGACTTTTACTAAGTCCAAACATGGGAGTTTTTCAAATTTTTAGTTGTTTTTAAGTGTTGGCTTGTGTGTGAAAATTGACACAAGATGTTCCTTAAGACATGCAAGTTTTTGAATTAAAAACTAAGCCAAATACTTTCCACGTTACAAAATAGGATCAAGTCACCTGAACTATCATGAGTTCAGGTGGAATTTTTTAAGAAGGATATCTAATCTACTCTAAAATAGACCCTGAAATTCTACTGATCAGATCCACATCCTCATCCCCCATTGCACCCAAAAGTGAATTTTTCAACCTTAGTCCTGATTTCAAAATTTTCCCTCAAAAAGTTTTCAATATTTTTATTTTTTTGGGTATGTAAGCAGGAAATAAAATAAAGAAAAATGCATGTTTTTTAGGTTTTGAAAATCCTAAATCGATCCTCAAATTTTTAAAACACCCTCCCATGCTTAAGATATGCAATGTCCTCATGCATTAGGAGGGAAAAGGGATCACCTTAGTGAAGGGTGGTTGATTTTAGGATGGTCAAAACCTGAATGAAGAAGGAAAAAGGAAAGCTAGAAAGGAAATGATGGGTTACCTCCAATCTAGTGCTATCTTTTATGCCATTCAACCGGGTGTAGTGTGCATTTGTAATCAAGGATGGCTGGCTCAGTAAAATTAAAAGATTTAGATGGAAGATTAGGTGATGATCAAAATAGGGCTTTAAACATTGGCCGTTAACTTGAAAGGTCGAATTAGTTTTTGGATCAAAAAGATCAACAGCGTCGTAAGGATATGTTTTATGGACAATAAAGGGGCCGGTCCATTTAGATTTTAATTTGCCAGGAAAAAGACATAATCTCGCATCGAAAAGCCAAATGCATTGATTAACGTCAAAGTGTTTCCGAAGAATATATTTATCATGAAATTTCTCTGTTCGGCCTTTATAAATCCTCGCATTTTCATAGGAAAACTTACGTAATTCTTCCAATTTAGTTAATTGTAATTTTCTATGGATACCAACATCAGATAAATCCATGTTGAGTTATTTTATTGCCCAAAAAGCCCTATGTTCTAGTTCTACCGGGAGATGGCATGCCTTCCCAGAAATCAGATGGAAGGGAGACATGTCGAGCGGGGTTTTAAAAGTGGTACAGTAGGCCCATAAAGCGTCGTCCAATTTGGTGGACCAATCTTTACGGTTGTTTCTAACCGGGAAATTAAAAATATTTTACAAAAGACGGTTGGGCCTAACCGTCTTTTGTAAAATATTTTTAATTTCCCGGTTAGAAACTTCAGCCTGGCCATTTGTTTGTGGGTGATAAGGTGTAGAAATTTTATGATTAACCCCATATTTAGAAAGAAGGTGACAGAATTGTGAGTGAGTGAAATGTGAGCCTCCATCACTTGTAATGGCTTTTGGAATGTCGAATCTTGAGAAAATATTTTTCTTCAGAAATTCGACAACCACACTGTGATCACTAGTGCGGGTGGGCATTGCTTCCATCCATTTTGAAACATCATTGACTGCGACTAATATATATAAATTCCCACCAGAGTTGATGAACTGCCCCATGAAGTCGATGCCCCAAACATTAAAAATTTCAACCTCTAAAATAGGATTAAGGGTCATCATATCCTTCCGAGTCATGTTGCCGATGCTCTAGCAATGCACACAAGACCAAAAAAAGTCATGAGCATCTTTGTGCAAGCTGGGCCAATAAAATCCCGCATTAAGGATTTTAGTTGCAGTTTTCTTGCGCAAAAAATGTCTGCCACAAGCCATTGAGTGACAATGTGCCAAAATGTCATGGATTTAAGAATCAGGTACACATCGTCAAATGACCTGATCGACACAAATGCAGAAAAGGTCGAGCTCCTCCCAAAAATGGTATTTAATATCAACAAAGAACTTATCCTGTTTTGTTTTTCGCCAATCAGCGGGGATTCGTTCTATTGCTAAATAGTTTACGATAGATGAAAACCAAGGGAGGGTTGTAGCAGCTAAAATGCTTTCATCGAGGAACTGATCAGGTGGGGTCATTATGTCATTATCATAAGATGAGAGAGATGGTCGGCCACTACATTATGCGATCCTGCCTTATCCTTGATTTCCAGGTCAAATTCCTGGAGCAGCAGAATCCAATGGATAAGGCATTGTTTTGCATCTTTCTTTGTCAGCAAATATTTAATTTCTGAGTGGTCGATATATATGGTGACATGTGACCCCGACAGATAAGATCTAAATTTTTCTAAGGAAAATACAATGGCAAGAAGTTCATTTTCAATAACCGTGTAATTCCATTGTGCATCATCAACAGTTTTGCTAGCGTAATAGATCACAATCGGCTTCTTACCAATTCTATGCCCTAAAACGGCCCCTACAGCAAAATCTGAGGCATCTGTCATTAATTCAAAGGGACTATTCCAATTAGGTCCCTGCAAAATTGGTGCGTCAGTAACCTCTTTCTTCAACCTCAAAAAATTCTCCGGCCACTTATCATTAAAATCAAATGGCTGGTCTTTAGTGAGAAGCTGACTTAAGGGATTGGAGATTTGGGAAAAATTTTGTATAAATCAATGATAGAAACCCACATGACCCAAAAGGGATCTGATCTGTTTGATAGTAGTGGGCGGTGGGAGCTTAGATATAGCTTCTATTTTTGCTTTATCTACCACGATTCCTTGTTTTGAAATAACATGGCCCAAGACAATTCCTTCCTAGACCATGGAATGACTTTTTTCCCAACTAAGGACCAGATTGACTTCTATGTTTTTTTGGAGAGTTCTTTCAAGGTTTTTGAGACAATGGTCAAAATAATCTCCAAAAACAGAGAAGTCATCCATAAAGACTTCTAAACATTCACTTACCAGGTCTGAAAATATTGCAAGCATACACCTTTGAAAAGTCGCAGGTGCATTGCAAAGACCGAAGGGCATCCTTCAGAAAGCAAATGTCCTGAAGGGGCAAGTGAAAGTTGTTTTGTCCTGGTCCTTAGGATGAACTGCTACCTGATTATAGCTGGAATAACCGTATGGAAAATAGTAAAAATCCCATCCGACTAATCACTCCAAGATTTGATCAATTAAGGGGAGCGGGAAATGGTCCTTCTTGGTGGCGGTGTTTAATTTTCGGTAATCAATACACATGCGCCAAGAAGAGGCAATTCGAGTGGCTACATTCTCGCAATTACATTAGTGACGACTGCTAGTCAAGCTTTTTTGGACACAGCTTATGTTGGACTAACCCAAGAGCTGTCAGAAATGGGGTAGATTATGTCAGCATCCAGCCACTTAATAATCTCCTTTTTTACCACCTCCTGCATAATTAGGTTCAAGCGCCTTTGTGGTTGGCAGGAGGAGCGAGAATCGTCCTTTAAATATATACGATGTGTACAATAGGACGGATGAATACCCTTAAGATCAGAAAGGGTCCAATCAATAGCTTTTCGATATTTACTCAAAACCTAGAGAAGTTTATGCACTTGTGCCCCGGTAAGTCTAGAATTTATAATCTGGGGTAGGGTCTGATTAGAACCCAGAAAGACATTTTTAAGGGAGTCGGGCAAAGGTTTTAATTCCAATTGTGGGCTCGGCTCCGAAAGAGTTTCTGCTTTATGGGTTAGTGGTGAGGTGAGAGTGAAAGGGTCAGCTGGAAGGTTAGCTGGACGTATGGTTGGGGTGGAAGGGTGAGAAAAGGTGGATTGTTCAGGAACCATATTGATGGCAAAACAAGAACCTAAATGGGAAATCTACAAAGTTTCCTCCACAATGTTTTCTATTTCTAAATCCAAATCATCAAAGAAATCTGGTTCTTGCAACCGCCTAGAAGCTTGAAAAATGTCTAGGGTTACAGATTCACCGCCACACATGATCTTCATCTTTCCAGAATCACAATCAATATTCGCATGGGCGGTGGCTAAGAATGGTCTTCCAAGAATAATGGGGGCAAACTTTAATGCTTCTGGTACCTCTATGTCCAGGACTAAAAAGTCTACTGCGAATAGACAATTTTTGACCCAGACAAGAACATCCTCAACAATTCCCAATGGTTTAATTGTAGATCGGTCGGTTAATTGGAGAGTAACCTCAACAGGCTTTAATTCTCTGATGTTAAATTCCTCAAAAACAATTGTGGGGATAAGATTAATTGAGGCACCAAGATCCAACAAAGTGCGATCAAATGAGGTATCATTAATGATAGCTTGAATTACGGGGGCAACGAGCGGGTACGTGCATCTGAGGACGTGCGAAAGCATTTGAGTGCGAGGAGAAGAAAAGGTGTGGGTGGGCGCGCAAGTCGCCCACAATCAGGCTTTAGTGATGGATAAATCTGTCAATAAAGACCCTAATTTAATGTTTTAAAAGTAAAATGACCTATTTTCCCATTCAAACCTCTCCTATAAATAACCCTACGACCCCTACATCTTCTTACTCCCTTCCTCTCTTCTCTCACCCCCTCCAAAGATCTAAGAGCTTGTCCCAAACCTGGGATGCTCCATTAGATTTAAAATTATAAATTTTCCAACTTCTTATCCCCTTCGTGGAACATTTTGTGGTGGTCCTCTCACCGGCATTTAGGAAGCGCATCCCGCTGTGAGTTCATCCTGCCCCATTCTTTGTCATCCTTCATCATTCTCCTTCGTCCCCCAACTCACCACCTTCCTCCGAGCGCTTCGTCGTTGCGGCTCGTACTCCAAGCAGCTGTTGAGGAGGATAACTTCTCTCCACCTTCTCTTTTACCGCTTTCTAGTGTAGATTTCCTACTTTCTAGTGTAGTGAGCAGTTGTAATTGTAATGAACATCAGGTTGTGGTAATGAAATCCATGTTTATTCTATCTCTGTTTTCTCTTTATTTTTAATATTCTCTCTCTGTCTTCTATTCTTTATTCTTTAAGTAGATAGCTAGTTTAGATTCAATCTGACCAGCTAATCTAATTCGTGACAAATAAAGCAAATGCGATTTTTAATCAAATGTCTGCCTCCCTGCTTTCGACCCAGAATTCCTTTAGAGTTTTGGTAAAATTTATCTGTTGATAGTTTTCTCACAAATCACACTACAATGACTGGTTTTCAAAACTCAACCTCCATTTGGTTAGATTTTCTACTCCAACATTTTGTCACTATAACCAGGGAGGCGACGCTCTTTGATTTTTCACGTTTTCCCCCTTATCTTTTACCTCACTTCTCTCCTTTCTTATTGTGATTGTAGGTACTCTCTCGAGACAGGAAAAAGTGGTAGATTGGAGTAATGTGCTGTTGAAGGGTCTGTAAGTTTACCACCACCTCCCACCCACTAGTTTTCATTCCACCACTTAATAACACAAACACAAATCAACCTAGGTGTTCTTATAAACTCTAAGGTTAGTTTTTGATTGTTTGTTTGTCACCTCCACCCACCTCACCCTCCAAATATGAAAGAAAAATATGAAAAATCTCACAAAGGTACACAACCTCTTCTGATTTTCAAACTCAACCGATAAACCGATCTTTGGAACTGATACACACACCGAAACACAATCAAGTAGAAATCAGATTAGGTAACCACTTGTGTGCCTAACTAAGTGGTGCATTAGGCTAATTGTTTGAGTTGTTTGGGCTGCACCATTTCAATTAAAACTAACTCATCAAGTAGCTGCCACATAGGTTCAACTTCTAGGAATTTACCAGGCACTCCACATTCTTTTAAGCTTTAAAGGAAAACATCTTCACCTATGCTTTCAAACTTGGTGTGCCAACTGAACTTGATTGAATACACCTAATGTTGAATCCTAAAAGCTACTAAGCAAGATTTAAATCCTAAAATTCACCACATCCAAAAATAATCTTGCTTGAAAACCATTGGTTGTGCATGCACACACATATCAATCAATCATTAACGGCACAACCCAGATAAAGGGTCCATCACATTCCAAAGCACGTTCAAACCTAACCGTGATTAAAATAGAGTAGACGTTGCCCTAAGGATTAGACTCGCTCTTCGGAGCCCAGACAGAGATTTTTTGCAATTAGTCTGTTTCTACCATTCAATCTGATGTCTAGCTAGGGGAGCAGAATCAAATGATTGCAGCTGGGGGTTACACTAGGAATCGGAGGTGCAAGCCAAAGGAAGAACCTTCTCCCCAGTCCTTCCCTCTAACTGGTTAGATTGATCAGAAAGAAGTAGATCAGATCGGTTCTTTATATTAGGATGGGTTCTGGGAGTCTGTAGGTCTTTAGGCTAGCCTACTTAAGGACAGGTTTGTTTGTTTATATTGCAGGGCACCTTTCTTCCTCCTATTCTTTCATGGATCCTTCTACATCCTATTCGCACTTCCACTCCTACGCTCCTACAACTACTTATTCCCAAAAAGATTATTATTCCAATCAGACTTATTCTCATCCATCTTCTAGTTGGGATAATCCTGATTGGGGATATAGTTTCTAACCTCCATATTCAGAGTCTAACCATGGACACAAAAATCTTGATTCTTATCCTTCTCTGAGCTACATCGATTATAAATCACCGCCCTCATTGAGATAGCCTAATATGTTCTACAATCAAGAAGGATACATTGATCCTTACCCCTCCCTCGAATACATGACCTTTAAGTGTTCACCACCTTATGAACAACCTGCAATGACCTATTATCAGGGAGGGTATCAAGATCCACAATTCGTTGACTCCCCTACACTAAACCAAAACCCACCCAACCCTGAACAAAACCATTTGGTTCAGGTTAACTAGGTCTAAGAGAAGGTGTTGGCCAACTTGAGGAATACTTTACAATCTTTAGAAGCTTAGCCAACACCTTGCACTGAAGAATTGGTGCCCCAGATTGAAATGATTGACGATCTTAACAAGTATTTGTTGGATTGGATCCAAGATACTAAGGATAAGGGCCTGAGTGAGTTTTGACTTGGGAAGTTATCTAAATTGAGGTTGAAATTTGTGGTTACTTTAGTTCAATTGTGGGATGATTCCCAAGATGAACCCCCTTCAGGAGAGCCAATGTTAGAACCTACTGAGGCACCTGTTGGGGGGGATACGTGTTACGAGACTAGGATTGACCAGATTAGTCTAATGCAACCAATTAAGGATTAACTGATTTCTTCACCTGAGATCCCTGAGCTGAGGTACGAGGAAACATATGCCTCCATGGATCAAAAAGTGATTGATGATTTTGAGACATACATTAATTTGGATTTAGATTTCATTCATTTTGAAGGTAAAGAATCATTATGTGAAGTCTCATGTGAGTCTACAGAACATGATTTCTGTGAGACGACAGGGCCTGAGGAATTCGATGAATTATATGATGGCCCAATAATTGAGGAATTTGATCCTGTTGGGGCTCACATGGCAGATTTAGATCCTCAGTTTCTAAAGGATTCAATTCAAAGCCCCGATCATCAATTACACCCCAATTTTGAAATCACTAAACCCAAGTCCTTTCTGATTCAGTCACATCTTTTAGACTTGGAAAATTCAAGTGGGGTGATTAATATACAGGAGGGCCTAGAATTTGAAAGTCAGAATGAGGAGGATAGGAATTAGGAAATGATGATTTGGGAAGCTAATTTCAGTGGAAGCAAAAGATCGAGTCTAAGGGTGCCTATTTGTTTGAAACCACCAAACTTCTACCAGGACCCTTATGACTCTTAGGATGTCCAACCTAAGCATAAATTCATTGATTATTCTTTTGACCTTGATTTCTCTGTAACCTTACTTTTTATTGTTGGGTTGCATCCTCACAAATCACAAGCCCGACTCCGCTTGCATACTAATCTCAAGTTTTGGATAATTTTTATCCAAAATCGTAGATATACTCAACCATGGGATATGGGTCTGCATCATAATCTGGTCCACATCTGTGGACATCTACTGACAGGTTCTGAGGTGAATCTTTTTATTCTAATTCTGATATGCACCGATGAATTCTTTATTTCTTCTTCTTTGTATAGTGTGCCTAGCTGAAGGCACTAAATTTAGCACATATACAGTTTCTTTGCACCTTAGAGTGGACCTATTATTCATGCAATTCAAGTGTTTTCTACTCTACTCCACTCTTTTTCATGTCTTTTCAATACAATGAGGACATTTCATTAGATAGGCATAGGAGGGTGGATATCCATCTCTGAATTATTTCATCAGCTCCGTAGACTTTTTTTTATTTATTAAAAAAAAATGAAAGAGTTGAATTAGGAAAGAGAACTTGGGATTTAGAAAATTTTCAATCTTAGAGAATAAAACTGTATGATTTGAACACTTAGACCCTTCAGGTCTTCGGGCTTAACCAGCCTGGGTGTTTAATAAAATGTGGACTTGTTTCTTGAGTCCTCGCCATTCTAAATTCACATTTTAATTGGCTAAATAAGTTGGGGTGATAAGTACATGACTTATCAACCCACCCTCTGATTTGAGGAGATTTTAAGTCTAAGCATCTACACACTATTTGCGCTGACTCACTTTTTGGCAGTTTTGTGGAAATTGGGTAGCTAATGAACCTTCTAGTGTGGTATAGCAGCAAGTTATCATAGGTAACAACCCATAGCTAGGTTGTCCAGAGCCCAGTCACACGACCTTTCTTTTCTTGCTGCCTTTAGGTAAATCTCAGATCAGGGAAGCCACCTAATTAAAAAAAAGAGAGAGAAAAGAAAAATCCAAAAATAAAAGAAAAAAAGAAAAGGAGAAAAGAAAAATAAATAAGCCACACTTCATCGCATGAGTATGACCAGCAAGTTATTGTAGGTAACAGCCCATTGGTATGTTGTCCAGAACCCACCTTAACAAATGCACGCATAATTCCAAAACACTTAGGAAGAAGTGGAGTTGAATAAGACGGGGAGATATACACTGGGTTTGCCCTTGTGTTGACCCCATAAAAATAAAAGTAGGGAGAAAGCTACCGATCGTATAGATACACATTTGGGTAGAATTCCTTTTTAAGGTCACCTAGGGGCATAAAAACCTGAAGTCTGTTCTGATTGCCGATCAATGAGTATCACATTCACGAAAAGATACTTAGAACTTAGGGTTCTTTTCAAGTCATAGGTGGGTTAAATGGCCGTAGAAAGCTGCTCTGAAACCCTAAACTCAAAGCATCAAAAAAATTAGAAAAGAAGAAAAGAAGAAAAAGATCATTCTTTGAATAAGGTGAGGGCTTGAGGTGGTGTGCATTTTGGTAGACACCCAAGCACTATTGTGTCACTGTAGTTCAAATCTTAGTTGAAATCTCAAAGTGTTGAAAAATAACTTCTGCCCAAGAAATCTGACCTAATTCTCTTAAAATAGCATGCGATTTTGCTACGGACTAGAAAATGATAGGCATGGGGGTGTGATGTAAACATGTTTATATCACATAAACTATCTATTTATGCAGGTTCTTAGGCGTAGAGTTGTACCATATATTATAAATATTGCAGAACATCCATCATCTTGCGTTTAGGTTAGGTTGTGTAAATTTTAGGTTTATTTTCTCTTTATGTGGTCAGGTAATAGGGCGATATTCTTTCGAGGCCTCGAATTGAAGATCCAACCGTACGGAACTGATCAGGGTGATAATCAGAGTTCAATAACTCCAAGATTGCCCCGATTGGACTTCTGTAGTATCAGATATTGTCTAAGGAAAATCGTAGGTCAAAGGCCAACATGGTATAAATCTGTACTTAATATGACAAATCCGACCGCATGGATGGGTTGAAATCGACGATCGCAACCCAACGACGAGAAAATTGGTCCAATCTGACATCCGTGGCACATTTTACAAGTCACATAAGATGGACGGCCAAGATGGCACCACGTGGCCCTGTTAGGACTTGAATAGGTTGTGTTCATATGGTGAAATTATCATTGAAGTGCATATAGTGGTTAACCTAAATCAAGTCTAACCATCTTTCACAAGATTTTTTTAGCTAGCCTACTTAATTTTATCTTGGTCACTTTTAGGCCCAGGGTTGATCTCAGGGAGGCGATGATTAAAGGTGAAGAAGTTTCTACGCCATTCCTAAAACGTATCTCTTCCGTGCGTTTATTATGTTTTTGGTTCTTTTCTATTTACAATTTTTTTGTTGATAATATTGTCCTTAAGGCACACCCCCAAAATCAGGTCCTTAGCTTTGAGCCAAATTATGGTTCCAAAAACTGGTCTTGCTGATCACAAGACCGAGTACCTACAAGACAAGGATTATCTTTTCTCTTTTACTCTTTTTTTTAATCTTTTTAATAGCAGGAAACAAAAGAGAAATAAAAACAAGATATGTTGCTTATAGAGAAATAAATATAGTGTATATATATATTATATATATAGGGGTGGGGGTGGAAGTGGAAATGACGTGTAGCACAGTGTTGAGTTGGTCCACATCTAGAAAGATGCAACCAACATGACGAAGTGCCGCATAGAGTGTAGGATGGATGTGTGGGAGTGTGTGCGGAGGTGCTTTCTTTACACGGGTATTGAGAAATATCAGCAACTGGTGCAGATATTCCCAGGATATAGCACGTGGTGGAGTGAATTGTGCATAGGGATACAGGTAGGTTATAACTATATAGGTGTATATGTAGTTATGTATATATGTATAGATATGTAAATATATATATAGGTATATATATATATATTTATAACTAGATGTATAGGCAGATATATTTAACTATATAGATAGAGATATATATATGTATATAGATATGTATATGTATATATATATATATATAGTATTATATGTATGTGTATATGTATATATATATATGTACTTATATCTATAGATATGTATGTATCTATACATATATTTAGTTGTATAGGTATTAATATGTATATATATATATATATGTATGTATGTATAGGTGTGTTGTTGAACCGTATTTTGCGAATCGCTACGCTTACGAGATTGGTTTTGGAAAACCTGTCGTTGTAGTTCAAAAAGCGAAGAATTCGTGTTCAATAAATAAAATTTATACCGAAAAGAATTCCGGGTCGAACACAGGGAGGCTACGTTGATCTATATTCGTAATTATATTTTTTAGGATTTTTTTTATAAGTAGGGCGATATAATTACAATGGAGCTATCAAACTATGAGAGAGAGAGAGAGGGAAAGAGAGAGAGAGAGAAAGAGAACATGCATTCAATATTCCAATTGTTTATAAAAGTTACACTAGAATGCGGAAAATCAATTACACTATAAAGCAGGAAAATTCTACACTAGAAAAGCTGTAAATAAGAATGGGAGAGAGAAGTTATCCTCCTCGACGATTGCTTGGAGGATGAGCCGGACGGGACGACGCCTGGACGAAGGAGAACGAAGCAAGACGAAGGAGGACGAAGCAGAAGAACGGGAACAGAGTAGCACGCCATCGTCGTCACAGGATCCACTTACGAAGGGGAACGAAAATTGGACTTTATCTCGCAAAAAGCATCCCGGGTGTGGGACAAGCTTCTTTCGAGCTTTGGAGGGGTAGAGAGGAGAAAGAAGGGATGAGAATTTCGTATGGAGGGGGTCTCCTTTTATAGTTGCAAGGAGTGGGGACAAAATGGACATTACAACTTCAAAATAATAAAAGAGGGGTCTTTAGTGACGAATTAAATCCGTCACTAAAGCCCCGACGTGGCCGTCGCCTCCGTGCCCACGCGCGCCTCCTCGGCTACTCACGCGTGCAACGCCCGCGCATGTCCATTGATTTCCAGCCGTCTGATCGCGAGATCGGACGGCTTAAGATGCGCCCACGCCCGTGCGCTACGCGCGTCTGATTGTGCGTTCAATCGCGCGTCCAATTGCATGTCGACTCTATCGGGTGTGGGCGGCCATCCGATGTCCATCCGATGCTCCACCCATGGCCAATCGCTCGCGCCCGCCGCTCCTCGCCACAGCTCGAACCCACGCCCCGCGCTCGCGATAGCGCACTCGACCGTTGCGCTATGGGGCGCGGATGGTCGAGCGGGCGTTTTTAAACGTGAGCGCCCACAGCCGTTGGATTAAGATCCAACGGTGGAGAGCGATCGGGCACGGAGCCTTCACAAGATGAAGCGGCCGCTTGGGTGGCTGAGATGGCGCCACGTGGCGCTATCTTGGCCGTCCATCTTCTGGAAGTTGTAGATGGTGCCACGGATGTTGGATTGACTTGATTTTTGTGTCGTTAGGCTGCGATCGTCGATCCGAATTCATTCGTTCGATCGGATTTATCATCTGAAGTGCGGATTTACACCATCCTGGCCCTTGATCTTCTAGGGTTCTCGGGTCACTATCTGATGCTACGGATGCCTGATTAGGGCGATCTTAGAGTTGTTGAACTCCAATCGTCGCCCTGATCACATCCATATGGTTGGATCTTTGATCCGAGGCCCTGATAAAATATTTGCCCTGTCCAAGCACATAAAAGGGGACAATTAACATCCAATTTATTCAAAGTATTCTAAATGCAAGATGATGCATGTAATGCAATATTTATATCATGAAATGCAATCCTATGCTTAAGAACATGCATAAATAAACATCTTAATTAGTGTAAATGTGTTTACATCATACCCCCATGCCTATCTTTTGCTAGTCCCTAGCAAAAACTATATGCTATTTATAAAAGAATTAGGTTAGATTATTTGGATTTGAGTTATTTTTCAATCATTAAGAAATTGTCTACTTAGGAACTGAACCTTCAAAGACACAACAGTGCCTGGGTATTAGCCAAAATGCAGACCGCTTCAAGCCCTCGGCTTATTAAAAGAAAAATTTCTTTTTCTCTTTTTCTCTTTTCTAATTTTTTTGATTTTCAAATTTTTGGGTTTAAGAGTGGCTTTCTACGGCCATTCAACTCACCCAAAATTTGATGAGAACCCTAAGCTTTAAGCATCTTATTGTGATTGTGATAGACTCGTTGACCGGAAATTAGAACGGACTTCGGATTTCTACGCCTCTAGGTGACCTAACCAAAATTCTACCTAAAAGTGTATCTTTACAACCGGTAGCTTTCTCCCTACTTTTATTTTATTTTATTTTATTATTATTATTTTTTTTTATGGGGTCAACACAATGGTGAATCCAGCGTGTATCTCCCCAGTTTATTCTACTTCTCCGCTTCTTCCTAAGTGTTTTGGGAATTTTTGATGCATTTCTGAGCTGGGTTCTGGACAGCCGGTCGATGAGCTGTTACCACCGACAACTTGCCAGCCATACTCGTGCGGCGAAGTGTGGCTTATTTCTTTTTGTTCTTTTCTCCTTTTTTTTTCTTTTATTATGTAGGTGGCTTCCCTAGTCTAAGACTTACCTAAAGGCAGCAAACTAAGAAAGGTCCAGTGACTGGGCTCTGGACAACCTACCTATGGGCTGTTACACACGATAACTTGCTAGCCATATCACCCTAGAAGGTTCATTAGCTACTCAATTTCCGTTAAAATCGCCGAACAATGAGTCAGTGCAAAGAAAGTGTGTAGATGCTTAAGACTTAAAATTCCCTCAAATCAGAGAGCGGGTTGATAAGTCGTGTACTTATCACCCAAACTTATTTACTCCAATTACGAAAGAATTAAGATGGCAAGGACTCAAAAACAAA
This sequence comes from Thalassia testudinum, assembly GCA_037157565.1. Taxonomy (NCBI): domain Eukaryota; kingdom Viridiplantae; phylum Streptophyta; class Magnoliopsida; order Alismatales; family Hydrocharitaceae; genus Thalassia; species Thalassia testudinum. The sequence continues at coordinate 82,575,004 of JAZHRO010000056.1, read as the reverse complement.
TCCACATTTTAGTGGATACACAGGCTAATTAAGTCCAAAGACCTGAGGGGTCTTTGTGTTCAGATCCTAATGTAAAATTTCTTAGGATTGAAAAGTCCTAATGTCCAACTAATCCTTCCTTTTTTTTTTTTAAATAAGAAGAGAGACAATTTACATGGATTTCACAAGGCTGACCAAATAATTCAAGAATGAATCCACCCCCCCATGCCTAGCTGATGCAATGTCCTCATTAAAAAAGAGACATGAAAGAAAGGGTACAATATGAAAGATGTCACCTGGATATGAAGCTTGTATCAGCCTTGTATCATATGTACAATTGCTGAGTTTAATGCGGTCAGCTAGGCGAAGTCCAGCCAAAGAAGTCACAGAATGGCTAGAGCAACAGAGTCTGAGATGGGTTATGGAAGGTTACGATCAACAACAGGCTTTAAACGTTGACCGTTGACTTTAAAGGTGTTACCCGTCTTTGGGTCAGAAATCTGAATGGCACCATTAGGAAAAATCTGATCAATTATGAATGGGCCATTCCATTTAGATCTAAGTTTACCAGGAAGGAGCTTAAGTTTAGAATCAAATAACCAAACCTTCTGGTTTGGCTCAAAGCTCTTGCAGGAAATCAATTGATCATGTAGAGCTTTGGTCCGAGCTTTGTAGATCATGGCATTCTCATAAGCATCATTTCTAAGCTCCTCCAACTCAGATAGTTGGAGTTTCCTGGTCTTTCCAGCTAGATTCAGATCTAAATTGCATTGTTTGATTGCCCAGAATGCCCTGTGTTCAATCTCTACGGGTAGATGGCATGCCTTTCCATACACCAAACGGAATGGAGACATGCCGATGGGCATTTTATACGCCGTACGGTAAGCCCAAAGAGCGTCCTCAAGCTTTTGAGTCCAATCCTTGCTATCAGGCCTAACCGTTTTTTGCAGAATGTTCTTGATCTCTCGATTGGAGATCTCGACTTGTCCATTCGTTTGGGGATGATAAGATGTGGAAATTCGATGATTAACCCCGTATTTGGCCAATAAATTTCAGAATTGGGCATTAGTAAAATGAGTGCCACCATCACTGATGATAGCTCTCGGAATCCCGAACCTACTGAAGATATTTTTCTTGACAAAATTGATGACCACCTTGTGGTCATTGGTTCGGGTGGGAATTGCCTCAATCCATTTGGACACATAATCAACAGCAACAAGAATGTACTGATGTCCAAATGAAGGGATAAAGGGTCCCATGAAATCGATGCCCGAAACATCGAAAATTTCTATAGGAAGAATAGGGTTTAGGGGCATCATGTCTCTCTTAGTTATGTTCCTGAGTGACTGACAACGAGAACATGACCTTGAGAAGTCCTGGGCATCCTTGAATAAAGACGACCAATAGAAGCCAGATTGCAAGATTTTTGCAGCCATCTTTCTTCCGGAGATATGTCCACCACACCGAGATGCATGGCAGAACTCGAGTATACTGTTGAATTCATTCTCCGGTATGCATTGGCAAATAATCTGATCAAAGCCGATGCGATACAGTTCAAGGTCCTCCCAAAAGTAGTATTTGGCCTCAGATTTGAGTCTATCCCGTTGTTGCTTGGTCCAATCCTAGGGGATTTGACCAACGGCCAAATAGTTAACAATGTCAGCAAACCATGGGGAGTGGACACCTAAAACTATAAGAATGGTTTCGTCCGAAAAAGTGTCAGCAATCGGAATGTCCAGACATGAAGAATCACCTAGGAGTCTCGACAAATGATCCGCTACCACATTTTGTACCCCAGCTTTATCCTTGATTTCAAGATCAAATTCTTGAAGAAGAAGAATCCAACAAATAAGCCGGGGTTTAGCATCCTTTTTAGCCAAGAGATGTCTCAAGGCCGAGTGGTCAGTATAAACAATAACATGAGACTCCAAGAGATAAGCCCTGAATTTTTCCAAAGTAAATACTACAGCTAGTAATTCCTTTTCAATAACAGTGTAATTCCTCTGGGCTTCATCCAGAGTTTTACTAGCATAGTAAATGACAGAGGGCTTTCGGTCAATTTTCTGACCCAGGACAGCCCCGACCGCGTAATCAGAAGCATCGGTCATGATCTCAAAAGGGGCTGTCCAAATTGGTGGTTGCAAAATTGGAGCACAGGTGACTGCCGTTTTCAGAAAATCAAATGCCTTTCGGCATGATTCATCAAAATCAAACGGCGTTTCTTTGGCAAGAAGATTGCTCAAAGGACGAGCAACCTTCGAGAAATCCTTGATGAATCTTCGATAAAATCCCACATGGCCAAGAAATGATCGAATTTGTTTAACAGATGTGGGATGAGGAAGTTTAGCGATAGCATCAACCTTAGCTTTGTCCACTTCAATTCCCCGTTCAGAGATTACATGACCCAAAACGATGCCTTCTTGGGTCATGAAATGACTCTTTTCCCAGCTAAGGACCAGTCGTGTCTTCATACATCGCTTAAGAATCATTTCCAAATTAGCCAAACATGAGTCAAATGATTCTCCGGAAACAGAGAAATCATCCATGAAGACTTCCATAAACTCTCCCACCATGTTGGAAAATATGGCTAGCATACACCTTTGAAAAGTCGCAGGTGCATTGCATAACCAAAAAGGCATCCTACGAAAAGAAAAGGTTCCATAGGGACAGGTGAAAGTAGTTTTTTCCTGATCCTTGGGATGGATAGGAACTTGGTTATATCCCGAGTAGCCATCAAGAAAACAGAAGTACTTCTGCCCAGCTAATTTTTCCAAGATTTGATCAATGAAGGGCAGGGGAAAATGATCCTTTTTAGTGGCTGTGTTCAACTTCCTGTAATCAATACAAACTCTCCAAGAGGAAGCTGAACGAGTTATGACAGATTCACCTCTCTCATTGGTCACAACAGTAATCTCGGCTTTCTTTGGAACAATCTGAACGGGACTTACCCAGGGACTGTCAGAGATTGGATAAATAATTCCTGCATCGAGCCACTTGATGATTTCCTTTTTGACCACCTCTCGCATATTTGGATTCAATCTCCTCTGCATCTGGCGAGAAGGGCATGATCCGTCTTCCAAAAATATTCTATGATTACAGTAAGATGGCTCGATCCCCCTGAGGTCATGAATGGTCCAACCAATTGCCTCCTTATGTTCCTTTAGGACCTTAATCAATTTAATCTCTTGCTCCTTTGTCAATTTAGCACTATTAATCACAGGGAGCGTATTCTGCGGTCCTAAGAATTGATATTTTAAATTCTCGGGCAATGGTTTCAATTCAAGCTGGGGTGGGGTAATGATTGATGGTAGGGTAGATGCTGAAGATTCAACAAGAGGAAGAGGTTTTGAGTGAACAAAATTAGTAACCTCTTCCGAAGATGTCAGGTCAGAGGGTTGCGGGTCAAATTCATCAACCAAAGAGGAACTTTCAATTGAAGAAACTGTCAAACAAGTTTCAATATTAACATTATCCTCATCAAATTCCTCAATAAATCCACAATCCTTAAATTTGTTTATCGCCTTAAAAATATCCAATTTCATTCGTTGATCCCCAAAGGCGATTTCCATGCTACCGCTTTCACAATTAATGTTGGCCTTTGCGGTAGCCAGGAACGGACGCCCCAGAATGATGGGCGTGTTCCTCCGATTATCTGGTACATCCATGTTAAGGACAAGGAAATCTACAGGAAAATAGAAATCCTTGACCTTAACTATAACATCTTCAATAATGCCTCACAGGTTTGTGACCGAACGGTCCGCTAACTGTAGCGTTACTGAAGTTGGCCGAAGTTCACCTAACCCAAACTTCTCGTAGAATGAAGTCGGAATTAGGTTGATGGATGCACCGAGATCCAAAAGTGATCTATCAAATGTGTAATCTCCGATAACGCAAGAAATCAAAGGAGCACCTGGATCTCTCTTTTTCTGAGGGAGGTAGTGTAGGATGACAGAGCTAGCTTGCTCGGAGAGTACCACCTTACTCGGAACAGATTCTCTCGACTTAAGATTTTGTGTACATAATTCCTTTAAAAATTTTGCGTAAGCCGGTATGTGCTTGATAGCATCAAGGAGCAGAATATTGATCTCAACATTCTTGAATAAATTCAGAAGCTCCTCATTGCTATCAACAGATTTCTTGTTCTTTGCTTTGGCTAAGGCTTCAAGAAAAGGAACATGAGTCAGATTTTTGGAATCAGGTTCCTGAGCCTTGATTTCTCCTCTAGAATTCTCCTCTCTCTCCTCAGATTCTTCAGGATTCAAAAGATCAGAATAGTGTGGTTGTGGATCCTGAGTCTTCTTACCACTCCTCAAAGCGACAGAATTTGCAGAAGCGTAAGAATTTGGGTCTTGGGGAGGGTTAGGAAAGATTAGAGGGGCTTGATTGACCATGAATTGTTGATTAGCAGAAGAAGATGAGGAACCCTTCTCAACCACCTGAGCATGTGCGTGCGGGTCCCTTTGATTTTCGTACCCTTGGGCTTGATTGCCCGAATTTATAATGTTTCGTGGGTTGGGTATGGGTTGGGATGGTACAGATCCGGGTTGACGAGAGTTAGCAATGAGCCCGGATTGCAAGTTGTCCAGCAAGTTTTTCATTTGCTGCATAAGCTGGAGCATAGATCCTTGCATCTCTACCATTTGAATGTTCAAATCAGCCTGCCTTGCGGGTTGACGGGCATTCCAAGTTGGCTGATTGACCTAATTCAGAGGCAACTGAGTATATACTTGACCCTGACCCATTGGTCGTTGCGGAGCATAGTTGCTGGGTCGGAATTGGGTCTGTTGCACTGGATTTTTCCAAGAGAAGTTATGGTGGTTTCTCCAACCTGGATTATAGGCATTCGAGTAGGGGTTGGATCTAACATTCTCTTGTACAGCACAGACATCCTCATATGGTGAGGATGGAGAGAAAGAAAGGGAAGGATCAGAAAAACTGGGATCAAAGGTCCCAGTTGGGAACCCATGGGGTTCCGAGAAATGCTGACTCATATATTGAGTCGCATCGAGTTGATTCACGAACTCCCGTCCAGAAGGAGCTCGTGAGGAATGGAATCCCGAATTTTGGGATTGAGTGGATTGAGAATTGTTCATAGAATTGCCAGCCATCCACTCTTCCATTCTTTTAGCAACCAAGTCCACCTTATCAAGTTTATCACAAATGAATTCCATATCAAATGAATGAGAGTCATGGACTTCATTGACATTTGATCTGGGTTGCTGGGACCGGTTAAAAGTATCCATGGAGGCATGATTAATTGAATTCTCACTCATTTCCTCAAATAAATCATGTGCACTATCTGCACCTTTATTGAGGAAATTGCCTCCGCAAGAAGCATCCACATGGTTTCTGAGTTGCTCATTTAACCCATGATAGAAGATCTGCACGAGTTACCATTTCGGCACCTCGTGGTGTGGACACCTCTGCAATAAGTCCTGGAATCGCTCCCAGGCCACATGAAACTTCTCCCTGGGCCACTGGGTAAAGGTAGTGATTGCCCGTCTCAAATCATTGGTACGACTGACTGGGAAGAATTTCTTCAGAAAGGCCGATTTCAACTCATTCCAAGTTGTAATTGGTCTTCCTATTGTCCTATACCAATGCGCGGCTTTATCCCTAAGAGAGTGGGGGAAGAGCCTCATGATCATTTGCTCCTCGTTAACGTTTCGAGCCTTGGTGGTCTAGACCAAAGTGGTCAAATCTTCCAAGTGCTGAAACGGATCTTCGGAGCCAAGCCCATGATAATGTTTAATCATGCTTAACACTTGGGGCTTGATTTCTACGCCACCGGCTGGAATCTGGACACCGGGTCGTTCCCCGTAATTCGAAGGATCATAAAAATCCTTCAAGGGCTGAGTGCCCTGCATTCTCTAGAACCATTCCTGCATTCTCTGCATTTGTTCCAGCTGCCTTCAAAATTCTTCCTGTGGATTTTCAAGCAGAGGAGGCTGTTGTTCGGCCATGGGATCAAATTGACCAAAATATAACTTGCGCCTCCTAGAATGTTCTAACGGTCCTTCCAATCGGGGATTCAATGACCGTCTTCCTAGCATAAACTAGGAGAAGGTCGGAAGGACTGGGGATAGGGACCCTGCAGCACAACAAAACAAGGCTGTCCTTAAGTGGGGTAGCCTAAGGATCTACCGACTCCCAAAACTAGCCTTAAGACTGTAAGTGATTTACTCTACTTGCGTCTATCTAATCCAACCAGTTACAAGGAGGGACTGGGGAGAAGGTTCTTCCTTTGGCTTTCGCCTCCGGTTCCTAGTGTACCCCCCAACCGCGATCGTTTGACTCTACTCCCCTAGCTAGACATTAGATTAATCAGTACAAGTTGGTTAATCAAAAATAATCTCAGACTAGGCCCTGAAGAGCGAATCAAACCTTAAGGCCAACGTCCACTCAATTTTATTAAGGCCTGGGATTGTGGTGCTTATGGAATGTGATGGGCCCTTACAATGGGTTGTGCCCTTAATGATTGATTGAGATTTGTGTAAATGCGTGCACAACCAGGGTTTTCAAGCAAGATTATTGATAATGTGTGAATTTTAGTGTTCAAATCTTGCTTAAGTAGCTTTTAGGGTTTTAAATTAGGTGAATTACAATCAAGTTTCTAGGCAAACCAAGTTGTAAAACACGGGTGAAGATTGTTTTCCTTTAAAATCAGAAAGAAAGTGGAGTGCCTGGAATATACCTAGATTGAAAACCCTAAGGAGGAGCTACTTGATGAGTTGGTTTTAAATAAAGTGGTGCGGCCCAAAAAACTCAAACAACTGGCCACAAATGCACCACTAAGTTAGGCACTCAAAGATGATTAACCTAGAATGATTTCTACTCTGTTATGTGTTGCTTTGTGTGTACCGGTTCCACAGATCAGAACCCAGTTGAGTAGAAAAAAAATCAAGTTGATCAAGTGCCTTGAATGTGGGTGTGTGTTGTGTGTTTGTTGAAAAATTACCCCACAAGATTATCTTTTTGTTTTTTTTGTTTTTTTTGTTTTTTTATGGATGAGGGTGGAATGAATGTGAGTGAAAATCCAAACAACCAAACTATTCCTAGGATTTATGCAAACACCAAGGTTAATTGTGATTTGGATTTAATGTGGCAAATGAAATCTATGGAGGGGGAAAGAATGGGGAGCACTTACAGTTGTCCTCAACTGCACTTTACTCCAGTCTACCGCTTGTTGATTCCTTGATGGAGGTCTCTGCAAAATAATAGACACAAGAGAAAGCCAGTTAGAAAACAAATAAAGTGCAAGAAATGCGAAGAAAAGATCGAAAATCGTTGCCTCCCCAGCAACGGCGCCAAAATGTTGAACCATATTTCGCGAATCGCTACGCTTACGAGATTGGTTTTGGAAAACCTGTCGTTGTAGTTCAAAAAGCGAAGAATTCGTGTTCAACAAATAAAATTTATACCGAAAAGAATTCCGGGTGGAACACAGGGAGGCTACGTTGATCTATATTCGCAATTATATTTTTTAGGATTTTTTTATAAGCAGGGCGATATAATTAAAATGGCACTATCAAACTATGAGAGAGAGAGAGAGAGGGAAAGAGAGAGAGAGAGAAAGAGAACATGCATTCAATATTCCAATTGTTTATAAAAGTTACACTAGAATGCGGAAAATCAATTACACTATAAAGCAGGAAAATTCTACACTAGAAAAGCTGTAAATAAGAATGGGAGAGAGAAGCTATCCTCCTCGATGGTTGCTTGGAGGACGAGCCGGACGGGACGACGCCTGGACGAAGGAGAACGAAGTAAGACGAAGGAGGATGAAGCAGAAGAACGGGAACGGAGTAGCACGCCGTCATCGTCGCGGGATCCACTTTCGAAGGGGAACGAAAATTGGACTTTACCTCGCAAGAAGCATCCCGGGTGTGGGACAAGCTTCTTTTGAGCTTTGGAGGGGTAGAGAGGAGAAAGAAAGGATGAGAATTTCGTATGGAGGGGGTCTCCTTTTATAGTTGCAAGGAGTGGGGGCAAAATGGACATTACAACTTCAAAATAATAAAAGAGGGGACTCTAGTGATGGATAAATCCGTCACTAAAGCCCCGACGTGGCCGTCACCTCCGCGGCCACGTGCGCTTCCTCGGCTACTCGTGCGCGTAACGCCCGCGCACGTCCATTGATTTCCAGCCATCCAATCGCGAGATCGGACGGCTTAAGATGCATCCACGCCCGCGCGCTGCACGCGTCTGATTGTGCTTTCAATCGCGCGTCCAATTGCGCGTCGACTCTATCGGGCGCACGCGGCCGTCCGATGTCCATCCGACACTCCACCTGCGCCCAATCGCTCGCGCCCGCCGCTCCTCGCCACGGCTCGAACCCGCGCCCCGCGCTCGCGACAGCGCGCTCGACCGCTGTGCTATGGGGCGCGGATGGTCGAGTGGGCATTTTTAAATGCGAGCGCCCACAGCCGTTGGATTAAGATCCAACGGCGGAGAGCGATCGGGTGCGGGGCCTTCATAAGATGAAGCGGTCGCTTCGGCGGCAGAGATGGCACCATGTGGCGCTATCTTGGCTGTCCATCTTCTGGAAGTTGTAGATGTTGCCACTGATGTCGGATTAACTTGATTTTTGTGTCGTTGGGCTGCGATCGTCGATCCGAATTCATCCGTGTGATCGGATTTATCATCTAAAGTGCGGATTTACACCATCCTGGCCCTTGATCTTCTAGGGTTCCTGGGTCACTATCTGATGCTACAGATGCCTGATTAGGGCGATCTTGGAGTCGTTGAACTCCAATCGTCACCCTGATCACATCCATACGGTTGGATCTTTGATCCGAGGACCTGATAAAATATTTACCCTGTCCAAGCACATAAAAGGAGACAATTAACCTCCATTTGATTCAAAGTATTCTAAATGCATGATGATGCATGTAATGCAATATTTATATCATGAAATGCAATCCTATGCTTAAGAACATGCATAAATAGACATCTTAAGTAGTGTAAATGTGTTTACATCATGTGTACAGGTGAGTGTGTGAGTGTGCACAACTGAGTGTGTGTGTCTGCTTGAGAGGAGTGTGAGACAGAGCGGCGAGTTAAGACGTCTGGTAGCCGCGGGCGTCGTCCGATGGCCAAGGCACGTGCATGCGCACAAGCGCTTCACGCAGGCGATGGAGGTAGCATGTGGTGCTGTCGTCGTGTGCAGGCTGGTGCGGGGGCATGAGAGAGGGCGCAACGCAGCGCACTACAATGTGCAGTGCACTGTGTTATTGGCTGGAGCAGGTGCAGGTGGGTGCGAGCATAGATGGATGCGGGCGCAGGCACACGCAACTAGCTGGAGACGGTAGTGGAGAGGAGAGAGAGCGCACGGTGACTGGATAAGTGAGAAACTCCACGGTCACCGCACTGTAGCTACAGTGTCGTGTTGAGAGGCGTGAACAGTAGCTACAATGCCGCGCGAATTGGGCAACCAGTTGCGGCCGATTTTGCGTGCGCGGGTGCGCTGGAGGGTGCTTGCGCAGGCAGAAAGTGCCTACAGTTGGTCTGCAGGGGCGCGCGCGGTGCTGCGTAGCTGCAGCGCTGCTGCTGGAGCTCCGGAGCTTGGAGCTTCTGGCAATGGCGATGGGGTTCAGCGATAAAAAATGGAGGGTGAAACCTCCATGCCCACCTGCTCTCGGAGGAGCTGGGTAGTGGTGGAACTCATAGTGGTGGTCGTGGGACAACTGTGAGCCTGCTCCTACCCGCCGTGTGTCTCTTCAGTGGAAGAGCTACTGCTTATGGAGGGGAAGAGGGGAGGAAGTTGGCTTGGACGAAGGTGGCTACTGGTGTTGTGTGTTCGACGCTCCCCTTGCGCAAGGGGGATGGCAGGGCTTTTTGAAGAAGCGGGAGCCTACCACAGCCATGCTGCAGGTGTGCATGACCAGCCATGTTGCTGGGCAGAGGAATGGCGCGAAGAGGTGCAACCCCCATGCCCTGCAGCCGTGCGAGGGAGAAGAAATTCAAAGGAAATAAAGAAATGAAGGTGAAATTGCGAGGCAGCACTTGAAGAAGATGTTAATTACATGGCCAATTATTTGCATTATCCTCCCCTCTCAAATAAATGCATGCATGTGTCAATTTTACAAATGAAACTATAGCTACCTAATATGCAATGGCAATGTTAGGAAATAACAAACGATGGCATATTTGTTGGTGTATTTTTGCTGTGCAATCTTATCCCCATGCCTATCTTTTGTCAGTCCCTAGGAAAACATTTTGTATTGTATTTAGAAATGATCTTAAGCTGAAGATTTTCTTCTGAGGCGACATGGGTGTGCTTGTTGGATATTGTAAGAACCAATTGCAGAGAAGACTACTAGTACTTTAAGTCTCATGTGACATAGACCATCTCTCGACTAACCTAGACTCTTGATATTTAAACCTTAAGTATGATTTCCAGGACTCAGAAGGTTTTTGCCGTACTCGAGAGCTCAAGAGATTATGGCTTGTGCATAGTGAAGGATCAAGACTGACCAGATGAACATTAAGACTCAAGCGCAGGGTTTCACGAATCTTTAAGTGCAGGTAGGTCCCAGTTTCAGCTCGTGTCTTTGGATTGACCCTTAAAAAGATGACGGAAAACTCAACTCCCATTTTATCACATTTGCGGCTGAAAGAATATATGGTAGAAATAGGGTATTTGTAACTTGCCCTGAAAAACTTTGAGGGAGAAGAATTTACAGATATTTGAGAGATATACTGACTTATTTGCACAGTTTTTTTTTTTTTTTTGAAACAAGTGTCAGTATATCTCTTACAACTTTATTTGGAGGAGCACACTTTTCTTTTTGGTGGGAGAGTTTCTTTTTGGTTTAAAGAGTCTCTTCTAAACACAGGACTAAAGCCTGGGATAAAATGTCTACTTGCTCGCACAGGTAAGGACTCCACCTTCCCTAATGAACACTAGGGTTGGATCTTATGTTCACCTGGTCTTTCTTGATATGTGTAGTGTGAACCAAGATTACTTAGGCTCTGGAGTAGAAGCAAACCAACAGATCCTGTACTGATGTCTCAGGTACAAGAATACGTCCTTATTTAGGAGAGATTCCGATTTATCTTGTCAATGCTCAAGTGAATTAAGCCAAGCCTGAGCGAATCAAGCTTCTGTGGCCTGGAAGGTCTTTAAAATAGTTGTTGAATATCCATAAACACCCATTGTATTTTTGTTTCAGCATTCAAATCATTACTAAACACCCTTTTTTTTATGTACATATTTATAGATGGATGGAAGCTGCATGATACCATATAATACCCAGATCCAGCCCCCCATGCCAAATGATGCTATGTCCTCATATGCATGCAGGGTAGAGGAAGGTCCAAAGATCGGGGAACGAGAGCTGAGGTGCAAGGTATATAGCAGGGTGGTAGGGTAGGTGGATGGTGGGTGGTGAAGTGAAAAGGTGCAAAGTGAAGGTTATGTGATAGAGGAGTGTTGTTGTGGTGCCTCCCAACAAGCGCTGAATTTAACGTCCCCTGATGGACTCAGAATGAGGCATGAAGGAAGAAGTTGGCCCTCAGTTTGGCCAAGAAGAGGGGCATCTTGGATTGATGGATCCAAAAAGGGATAGTCCCAGTGAGAAGTATGTGGGATCAAGGTCCTAGTGTAGAGTAGCAATTCCACCTAATTTGGCAGGAAAGAAAGGGTAATCCGATCTTGAAGAGTGTGGACCGACGATGAATAGCCCGAATATGACTCAGACCATGAGGTATGGGGAGTGGAGAAAACCTTGTCAGAAGTCTAGTCAGGAGAAGGTATGGGAAAAGGGAGGGATGGGGGAACGTCACAATATGTGTTGGTCAGGCAATAGTCTATGTTTAAAGGCAATCCACAACAGTCAGAATAGGTCCCTGTTAGTCCGATACACACACTGACGACCATGTCCTCGTCAGACATGTCATCCTCGATGCAATCGCAATCAAAGTTCTTGGCTGCCTTGAAGATGTTAAGCTTGAGCTTCTCAGATCCAATGGCAATCTCAATACAGCCCGACTCGCAATCGATAGGGGCGCGGGTTGTGGCCAAGAAAGGTCGACCAAGGATGATCGAACAATCAGAAAGTGAGCTAGGAACTTCCATATCCAAAATAAGAAAGTCAACAGGAAAATAGAGACTGTTGACCCTAACCACCACTTCTTCCACCACACCCTTTGGTATTTTGACAGAACGATCTACCAATTGTAACGTGACAGGGGTGGGTTTCATATTTCCTAATGCAAATTTCTCGAGCATGATGGTTGGTATCAGATTGATGGAATATCCTAGATCAACCAGAGCACGGTTAAAATTGTAGCCTTGGATGCTACAAGAAATAAGCGGTGTGCCCGAGTCTTTCTGCTTCGGTGGTAGATTTGACAGTATAGCACAACTCGCATGGGGCGAGAGAACCACCGGATTCTTTATTTTCTTTCACTATCGCCTGGGTGTAGTGTAGTCTTTGAAAAATTAGGCGACAGTAGGTATGTGGTTGATAGCCTCTAACAGGGGAACCTTGATTTCAACATCCCTGAATAATTTACACAGGTTATAAATGGCCTATGTATCCTTTTCCTTGCCTTTTGGCTCCCTCAGTAGAGCCTCAGGGAATGGGACCAGTTCTAGCGCTAGTTTGGGTGTATCGGCCTCTTGTGAATGCAGTGCGCATACCGAATGAGAGGGCAATGAAATAGATGGGCTAGGATCAGGTTGAGGTGGATCAATGGTTTGCTTACCGCTCCTCATAGTAATCGCATTGGACGTCACGGGTCCAGTGGGATCATAAGGTGGAGGAGGGTTTACAATAGGGACATAAGGGTAAGGTGCTGTAGCAGGATTAGCCTGAAATCCCAGAGGAATGCTCGGAGCCTGCAGAATCTGATGAACCTTCCCCTGAGAAGGTCATACCTATGGTTGAGGACCACGGGGTATGAAATTTTACTGGTTGGGAACAGGTTGGGCTGGAAGAGTGCCCTGAGATCGAGTTGCCATACGTAGTTGACTGATCTCAGCATTCTGCTGCACCAATTGATGCTGAAGAGAGGTCATGTTCTCTTCATGGTGCATAGACATTTCCGTCATCATTCGCATCAATTTATCAAGAGGACTTGATGCGTGTTTTATTTGCGGTATGCAAGGACCTGATGGTGGATTTGCCACAGGATTAGACTGAGCCCTTCGTATGATGGGTGCGAACGGTCGCATTGGCCCACCCGCAGGGTTTTGGCACTATGGCTTATTGGACCATGCGAAATTAGAATGATTTCGCCACCCTGGGTTATAAGTGGCAGAGAACGGGCCGTTCCCCATGGCGCAAGGATCTTCAAAGCCAGAAGACGAGTCCGCATTTAAATATGCTTCCGAGCACACGGAGGCTTGGTCCTCCGTATCAATTAACTGGCTTACAGAAGCTAGATCCACATGACTTACCGAATCGCTCGGCGGGACACTTGGTAAGGAAGATCTTATGGGATTTTTGGGGATAAGCCTGGTGTTGGAAGGATTGGGATTGTGACGAAGTGGTATGGTGGGGGTGTTTACCATAGAGTGGGCGGGATTGGCCAGAAGCTTGTCCAGCTTCTTGTGCATGATGGAGACTTCATCCAATTTCTATGCGATAAGGCTAAGATCTGTGGATGAAAGGGAGGGTCCCGTATCAACTACGTGAACATTACGGGGCAAGCTGGTATGATTAAAGGCGACAATGGAGGCATTGTTCATTGAGTTTTCGCTCATGTTTTCAAATAATTCAAATGCTTCATTCTCGTCTTTATTCATGAAATTCCCTCCACAAGAAGTGTCTGCAATCTACTTTAAAGTCTCATTTAGCCCATAATAGAAAATCTAGGCTATATGCCACTTAGGCCGACCATGGTGCAGACACTTCCGGAGGAGGTCATTATACCTCTCCCAAGCCTCATGAAATTGTTCGCTATTTTGTTGCATAAAGGAAGTTATAGCACAGCGAAGTGCATTAGTTCGTCTGATTGGGAAGAATTTCTTGAGAAATGCTATTCGCATTTCCCAAGAATGGATGGTTCTCCCAAGGATGCGTAACCATTGTGACGCTTTATCTCCCATCGAAAACGGGAACATTTTCATGAGGACAATTGATAATCCGATGTTTCTTGGTTTAACCGTTTCAACCAATCGGGTTGGGTCTTCCAAATGGAGAAAAGGATCTTCACTTGCAGGACCATGGAAGTGAAAGTTTATTAGGCCAATTACATTGGGTTTCAGTTCAAAATCGTCCCCACCCATGGGGACCCGAATTTGTCCTATGGCCTCTGTAGCAATGGGATTTTGATAAGAGCTAAGAGACCTAGGCTCCTCCCATTCGGGAGGGTTCTGCATTTCCTCCAAGGATTACCTAATGGCTTCAATCTGTTCATTACACATTTCCATTTGAGCTTGGAGGCAGGTTATGGGATCCATGGCTCCACTAACTGGTGGGTTTTGAGGGCAGTTTCATCCCTCGGGATTTGGGGGTGGGCGTGCAGCCATGTTTGTGGAGGAGGATGACGATTCAGCTTCTTTACTAAAATTATTAGACAATTCAAACAATTCAGGGTTTTGTGACCTACTCCCAAACATGCACTGCAGCAGGAAGAATTGGGGAGATAAGAAGGAAAAAGGGGATGAGAGAATTGACATCGCAAAGGTACACTTAATGACAAATCAAGACAATCAAAGTCCTAACCTCTACAATGTACCCCTAGACATAAAGATCTAAGTTACCTACTATCACAACCTACGGAACCAAATGTGAGCACCACGGAACCACCAGGCCAGATTGAAAGGTCGTTTACCCCAGTCTTAGACACTCGATAGCACGCGGGAACCCGCACCAGCACGTAGGCACTACACGTAGGTAGTTAGACCTCCAATCCATAATAAGGGTCAAGTTGCTACCAGTTTTAATTAGAGGCTTAGGATCAAGTGCTTCTGGAATTTGAAGGGCGTTGTTTACGGGTAATGCCCAAGTGCATTATTTTTAGAAAGTGTGTAAACCAAGCATGCAACAGGGAAATCTCCCCGAATTGAAGTTTTAGTTGGTGAACGATTTTTAGAATTTTAGCCTTAAGTAGTATGGATTTTAAGAATTCAACCAATCTCCGGATTTTGAGAAAATACAAGTTCCTCTATGCCCAACAAATCCTTCTTCAGTGTGAGTTAGTTAATGCATGCTAAAAATGCAATGGGCTTCCCAAGATGGAAATTTCTATGTGTGGATGCACGAGTCAATTTTAGGTTTGTTTGAAAGGGAGCCAAAGCACTTCAATTCAAGTGCTCCTAATCACCAAAATGATGTTCCACACACAAGGCTTAACCACAAGATAATGTAAAGAAAATCAAACTGTTAGGGTTGAAGTATTCGGGATCAAATCTAAGGCACGTGAAAGGTAGTGGTGGGGTTGGAATCAACTCAATTCCAAGCCTCCCCACCAAAAATGTGATCCCGAATTGTGGATAAATGAGGCAAGGAGGGATGGCAATCAATCTATTTAATATTGCCTCAAAGAATACTTCACATGACGAAAGATTCAAAAATCAAGATTCTTGGATCTTCGCTATGCGAAGTTTGGTGGGAAATCCCGGGGTGGTGGGGATGATAGCAGACAATCAAACAATTGATTTTTAATCCACTTGCCCCAAGAAATTCGAAGAAGTGTTTTTAGGTTTTTTTTTTATTTAGTTAGGTGACAAGTTAACCTAAGTTGCTAAGAGAGAGAGACCTACCTTTTCAACAACGTGGGCGAAGCTCCAGTGTGGCGCCGGCGACTTCACGCTCTCGTTCCCACCTTGGATTTACCCACGTCTCCGACTTCCTCTGCTTGCCTCCTTCTTGCAACTGGTCTACGTGCACACCAACAAACAAAAACACCCGTGAAGAGAAGGGTGTGAGAAGAGAAAATCAAAGGAATGGAGTAGAAACTTACCTCAATGTGCACCTCCCTGGCAACGGCGCCAGAAAAAGGTGTGCTAGGACTCGAATAGGTTGTGTTAATATGGTGAAATTATCGTTGAAGTGCGTATAGTGGTTAACTTAAATCGAGTCTAACCATCTTTCACAAAATTTTTCTACCTGGCCTACTTAATTTTATCTTGGTCACTTTTAGGCCCAGGGTCGATCTCAGGGAGGCGGGGATTAAAGGTGAAGAAGTTTCTACGCCATTCCTAAAACGTATCTCTTCCGTGCGTTTATTATGTTTTTAGTTCTTTTCTATTTACGATTTTTTTGTTGATAATATTGTCCTTGAGGCACACCCTCAAAATCAGGTCCTTAGCTTTGAGCCAAATTGTTCTTTGCTTTGAGCCAAATTATGGTTCCAAAAACTGGTCTTGCTAATCACAAGACCGAGTACCTACAAGACAAGGATTATCTTTTCTCTTTTACTCTTTTTTTTAATCTTTTTAATAGCAGGAAACAAAAGAGAAATAAAAATAAGATATGTTGCTTGTAGAGAAATAAATATAGTCTATATATATATATATATATTATATATATAGTGGTGGGGGTGGAAGTGGAAATGACGTGTAGCACAGTGTCGAGTTAGTCCACTTCTAGAAAGATGCAACCAACAAGACGAAGTGCCGTGTTGAGTGTAGGATGGATGTGTGGGAGTGTGTGCGAAGGTGCTTTCTTTACGTGGGTATCAGGGAATATCAGCAACTGGTGTAGATATTCTCGCGATATGGCGTGAGGTGGAATGAATAGTGCGTAGGGATACAGGTAGGTTATAACTATATAGGTGTATATGTAGTTATGTATATATGTATAGATATGTAAATATATATATAGGTATATATATATATTTATAACTAGATGTATATGTATATATATTTAACTATATAGATATAGATATTATATATATATAGTAATATATGTATATAGATATATATATGTATATATGTAAGTAGATATATTTGTATAAGTATCTATGTATATAGTTATGTATATATATATATATATAGTAGTATATGTATATGTAAATGTATATATGTATATATATGTATTTATATCTATAGATATATATGCATATAGATATATCTATATATACTTATATTTAGTTGTATAGGTATTAATATGTATATATATATATAAGTATGTATAGGTGTGTACAAGTGAGTGTGTGAGTGTGTACACGTGAGTGTGTATAAGTGAGTGTGTGTGTGCGTATGACTATGTGTGTTTCCTGGAGAGGTGTGTGAGAGAGAGCGGCGAGTTAAGATGTTTGGGAGCCACGGGCGTCATTTGGTGGCCAAGGCACGCACATGCGCACAGTTGCTTCACGCGGGCACTGGAGGGAGCACGCGATACTACCGTCGCATGCAGGCCGGTGCGGGAGCATGAGAGAGGGTGCAACGCAGCACAATGCATAACACAGAGCACTGAGCTGCAGGCTAGAGCGAGTGCGGGTGGGTGCGAGCGTAGATGGATGCGGGCGCAGGCGCGTGCAACTGGCTGGAGATGGTAGCGGCGAGAAGAGAGAGCACATGGTGACCGGATAAGTGAGAAACTCCCCGGTCACCACACTATAGCTACAGTGTTGCGTTGAGAGGCGTGAACAGTAGCAACAGTGTCGTGCGAATTTTGCAACCGGTTGCGACTGATTCTACGTGCACGGGCGTGCTGGAGGGTGCCTGCATGCGCAGAAAGAGCCTGCGGCTGGTCTGCAGGGGCACGCGCAGTGCTGCACGGCTGCTGGAGGCTGCTGCGCTGCTGCTGGAGCTCCGGAGCTTGGAGCTTCTGGCAATGGCGATGTGGTTCAGCAATAAAATAACGGAGGCTGAAACCACCACCCCCACCAGCTCTCGGAGGAGCTGGGCGGTGGTGGAACTCATAGTGGTGGTCGTGGGACCACTGTGTGCCTGCTTATGCCCGCAGTGTGTCTCTTCAGTGGAAGAGCTACTGCGTATGGAGGGGAAGAAGGGAGGAAGTTGGCCTGGACGAAGGTGGCTACTGGTGTTGTGTGTTCCAGGCTCCCTTTGCGCGAGGGGGATGGCAGGACTTTTTAAAGAAGCAGGAGCCTGCCACAGCCATGCTGCTGGGTAGAGGAATGGTGCGAAGAGGTGCAACCCCCATGTCCTGCAGCTGCGTGAGGGAGAAGAAATTCAAAGGAAATAAAGAAATGAAGAAGGTGAAATTGCGAGGTAGCACTTGAAGGAGATGTTAATTACATGGCCAATTTTTTGCATTGTCCTCCCCTCTCAAATAAATGCATGCATGTATCAATTTTACAAATGCAACTATAGCTACCTAATATGCAATGGCAATGCTAGGAAATAACACAAGATGGCATATTTATTGGTGTATTTTTGCTGTGCAATCAGGCCCCCTTCTCGACCGCTCAAAGCAGCCCAGCTGAAGTTTGAAGACCCACCATGCTCTCTCTCTCCTCAATGCAAGATCAGATTTAGGCCGTTGGATCTTCATACAATGGCCACGAGCACGCGCGCCGCGGTTAGAAAGTTGACAAAAAAGAAGGGATATCACAACAGGTAGAGGTGTTCGTGCTATGCGGAGGTCGTGGTTTCGAGCCCCGCGAGACTTAATTGGGCGGGGGCACCAGCACGGTTGATTTCAACCTTTGAATGAGGCGGAGCAATTAGATGGCATGCAACGTGGCTGCACAGATGAGTGACGATTACGTTGCAGGTGGGCGCTTGCATTGAAGAGGTGCGGTCGCGATGCGATCTAAGTAATCAGATGTGAGATGGACGATTGAGAGTTGGCGTGCGCATGTGTTAAGGCACTGAAACAATGAGCGGGTACGCGCATCCTAAGTCGTCCAATCTTACGATCGGATGGCCGAGAATCTGAGGGCGTACGAAAACATTTGAGCGTGAGGAGAAAAAGAGGTGCTGGTGGGCGTGCATGTCGACCATGATCAGGTCTTTAGTGATGGATAAATCCATCACTAAAGACCTTGATTTATTATTTTAAAAGTAAAATGACCTATTTGCCCATTCAAACCTCAGCTATAAATAGCCCTATGACCCCACATATTCTTAATCCCTTCCTCTCTTCTCTCACCCCCTCCAAATCTATAAGGGCTTGTCCCAAACCTGGGATGCACCATTAGAGTTAAAACTATAAATTTTCCACCTTCTCATCCCCTTCGTGGAGCATTCCGCGATGGTCCTCTCACCGCCATTCGGGAAGCGGATCCTACTGCAACGTCATCCTACCCCGTTCTCCATCGTCCTTCATCATTCTCCTTCATCCCGAATCTCACCAGCTTCGTCCGAGCGCTCCGTTGTTGCGACTCGTCCTCCAAGCAGCCGTCGAGGAGGATAACTTCTGTCTACCTTCTCTTTTACCTCTTTCTAGTGTAGATTTCCTACTTTCTAGTGTAGTAAGTAGTTGTAATTGTAATGAACATTAGCTTGTGGCAATGAAATCCATATTTATTCTATCTCTGTTTTCTCTTTATTTGTGATAGTCTCCATCCATCTTCTATTCTTCATTATTTAAGTAGATAGCTAGTTTAGATTCAATCCGACCAGCTAATCTACTTCGTGATAAATAAAACAAATGTGATTTTTAATCAAACATCGACCTCCCTATGTTTGACTCAGAATTCCTTTAGAGTTTTGGTAAAATTTATCAGTTGACGGTTTTCTCACAAATCACACTACAACGATGGGTTTTCAAAAATCAACCTTCATTTGCGTAGATTTCCACTCCAACAGTCAGCAGGGCATACGCAATCAAATGCCGCTCAATGGCGCACTTACGCACGCCAGATCAGATGTGGCTCATCCAAGGCGCTCATTTAAGTCATCCATGTGCGCTACCCGCCATCTGATCCGGTGTGGGTGCGCTCCAGAGCATTTTCTCCCACGCGCTTAGAGCCCTTCATCTACCATCCGAGGGCGGTGGTTCACTTCACTCGTATCAGCGGACTCCAGCAGATGCTTGATGGACGCTTGCGATGGTAGCTGGCGACGCGAGAAGGACGACCAACGAGTCTCAAGCGTGATCAACCTTTGAGGTGGAGGGCCAGTGTAGCACGCGTGTGAGCGAGCATGGGTTGGATATAGAAACACTTGAACTTGACCTACAGCGGTGCCCTAGAGGTTGCTATTTGTCTTATGCCTATTTTAATCTCCTCTCATCCACTATATAAAGGCCTACACACCTTCCCTTCGAGCTTCAAATCTACCTTTTCTATTCCCACCGAGTTTAAAGCTCTAGAAGCCCATCAAAGCTCTGAAGAGCTCATTCCCAAGCTCCAAAGGTGCCCTACTAGTGTAGTGATCCCTTACCCCACCAAATATTCCTCGTCCCTCTCACCATCTTCATAGGAAGAATTGGAGACGTCCTCCCACCTTGATTTCGGTAGAAGATCACCTCCACCTCCTCATCTCCATTCCATGCCTCGATGAAGCATTCCTCTACATGGCATCCTTCGGCATCTCATCCCCATCATCTAGCCTCTCACCTCCTCTGTCCAAGCTGCTGCCAATCGCTGTTGTCTCGCTGAATAGCCGATTCAGGAGATTTCTCACCCCTGTCTCTTTTATGTTTTCTTAGCATATTGTAATAAACATTTGCAACACATTGAGATTTATCAAATTTGTTCTTTCCACTTTGTGAAGTTATCTTGCTTGTCTCTTTATTAGGAAAGCACAAAAAAATAACAAAACCCTAAAATATCAAAAAGAAACAACACGAAGCATGGATTTCAAAGAAAACAAATGTCACCTCCCTGTGTTCGACCTAGGACTCCCTTGGAGTTTCGGTAAAAAAAGAATTGTATTTGATAACGTGTTTTGTGACTACAACGATAGGTTTCTCCTAACCCCAATTTTCTCTTGTGAAAACCCATTAATCATTTTGGCACCATTGTCGGGGAGGCAACGAAATTTACTTTCTTGCTTTCCGTGTTTCTTTACATTTACTTATTACCAACCCCTCTTTCCTCTAATTTATTGTCCTACAGGTACCCTAGCAAGGAGATTCGAGTATGGTAGATTGGAGTAAAGTGCAGGTAGAGTGGTTTGTAAGTGTTCCCACATCCCCCCCCCACTAGTTTCACTTTTGCCTCATCAATAACCAAGACCTAATCTACTTAGGTGTTTGCATAAATGCTAGGATAGAATCTGATTGTCTTGTTTACCACTTATAATCATCTCACCCCCACATATAAAAAAAATAAAAATAAAAAATTTCGATTGTGGGACAAATCAACATACACACTAATACACCCACATTTGAGGCACATAATCTTTTGTGATTTTATCTACTCAACTGGGATTCTGACCTATGGAACCGGTACACATATAAATCAACACATAACGGAATTGAAATTAGGCTAGGTTAATCACCTTTTTTGTGCCTTAGTAGGTGGTGCATCTAGGGCAGTTGATTGAATTGTTTGGGCCACACCACCTAATCTAAAAGAAATTCATCTTGTGGTTGCCTCGTAGGATTCAATAGTTAGGTCAAGCTAGGCACTCCATATTTTCTTAGTCTATAAAGGAAGATAATTCAACTCATGCTTTCAAACTTGGTTTGCCTCTCGAACATTTGGTTGAATATACCTAATACTTGAATCCTAAAAGCTACTATGCAAGATCTGAATCCTAAAACTCACTTCATCCTCAATAATCCTGCTTGAAAAGTTTTTGGTTGTGTACCTACACACATTCTCAAATGAAACATTAATGACACAACCCAATAAGGGCCCATCACATTCCAGAAGCACCAATATCCCAAGCCTAACTAAAATCGATTAGACATTGGCCTTAAAAATTGATTCGCTCTTCGAGGCCCAGATTGAGATTGTTCTTGATTAACCTGCTTATACTAGTCAATCTAGTGTCTACCTAAGGGAGTAGCATCAAACGATCTTGGTTAGGGGGTATCAAAGGAACCAAAGAGCGCAAGCCAAAGGAAGAACCTTCTCCCTAGCCCCTCTTTCTAATTTGTTGGATTGACTGGAAAAAAGTAGAGTAAATCATTTATAATCTTAAGACAGATTTTGAGAGTCTATAGATCTTTAGGCTACCCAACCTAAGGACAGGCTTGCATTTTTATGCTACAAGGTTCCTTCTTTTCCCCGTCCTTTAGACTTCCTTCCAGTGTATGCTTGGAAGGAGGTCATTGAACCCTCATTTGGAAGATCCTTTAGACCATTCCTGGAGGAGGAGGTTGATTTATAGCTAAGAAGATCCCAAGGCTTATCAACAACCACCTCCCCCTCCCCCGAAATAGTAGGAGCTGATTCAGAGGTAGTTGGAAGAATTGTAGCAGATGTCGCAATGGTTTCAACGAATGAATGTTCAAGGTGCTTATCCCTTGAAGGATTTCTATGATCCTTCAAACTATGGGGAATGTCCCGACGTCATTATTCATGTCAAAAACGTAGAAATCAAGCCCAAGTCTTAAGTTTGATTAGGCATTTCCATGGGCTTGGCTCGGAGGTCCCGGCACCGTTGCCAGGGAGGTAATATTTTGACTCACTCCACTCATCAAAATATCCCCTGGTATTGCTTCGTCTAACTATCATTTTACTGGCGCCGTTGCCGGGGAGGTAATATTTTGACTCACTAAAATTTAAAAAGGATTAATTGTTTAATTAGGAGGTATTTTGTAAATAGTTTTGTTTTTACTAACTTTTGTTTTAATTAGTGTGTTTTGTTTTGTTTTTGTTTTATTTTCGGTCTTCTTTTCAGGTTTACCTTTGCGGGTAATCTCAAGAGAAGGCGGGATTTAGTTTTGCTGTTTTCATTTCTTTGTGAGTATTTCTTAATCTTTTGTTTGTTGCATTTAAAAATAAATAAAAAAATACAAAAATACATCTCTATCTGACTAGCAGCAGCATAACATAGGCATACACTCTTAGGAGTGCATTTCCTGCTAGTGTTAAGTACGATCTGACTCGGGAAATTTTTAAAACTATTTTTCTTGCATCAGCGGGAAAACACATGAAAACCCACGTAGATCCCTGTCTTTGAGAATTAAAAAGACCATATTTTTGTTTGAAAAGATATAAAAAGCGGCCATTGTAGTTTAATTGATATATTTTTGAAAAAGATTAATTAAAAAGAGAAGTAAAATTGGTGACTTAATCTGTTTGTAGAATGCATACAGGTTTTTATACTGATATCGTCTGTTGCATGCTATTGTGCACACAGCGCGATCACTAGAGTCACACGAGGCTATTTTTCTATCTCTCCTCTTTGCACCTCTTAGGCTTTGGCCGAAGATCAACAAGTCTGTCTCACTACTAGAGCCTCGGGGAGCCAGTAGTGAGCGTTCTCGATCCTAGACCTTAGACCTTTGAGCTTTAAGGTACGCACTTGTGTAGTCATGAATTAGGACGCGTATTTTGATACTGTTACTCTATTTGTTTGCGTCAAATTACTTTGCATACCTTAGTGATAACACCACACAAGGGGGTAATAATTAGGTTGAATATGGCCCATCTTTAGAATAAAAAGCACAACATAAGTAGAATACGAGCATTGCATGCATCAAGTACCAAGATTGATTATAAACTGTATTAATGGCCATTTGTGTAAAGCATTTGTCAAAGCAAGCCTCAGATGAGCAATTGGGCCACACGGATGGATTCAGAATGACGAATGGAGCCCAACAAACTGAAGATCGGCCAAATCCGACATCCGGAGCTCCCACAATGGGCCCAAGAAATTCTGACCGTTGATATGGAGATCAATGGCTCAAATAGCGCCACGTCAACCCGCCTCCACCGCACGCACGCCTTTAGCCAGCCGAGGACGAATCTCGGCCGTCGATCTTCGATCGAACGGCTGAGATCCACGCGCCCGCTCGCGGTCGCCGCGACAAAGCGCGGGCGTGGCGCAAAGGTTAGCGCGCACACCTGCATCCACGTGACGCTCATTCGAGCTGTGCGGAGCGGATTTTGAAGGCGAGCGAAGGGTGTGGAAAAATTGGGCCGTCCGATCAGTAGCGGGTGGCCAGGATCTCACCACGCAGCGCTACAGCAGCTCACGAGTGCCCATGCACGCGCGCACGGCGGGCGGAAACTTGCGCGCACACGTGCGCCCAAGGCGCGATCTCAGCGCGGGCGAAGAAGGCTCTCAGCCATCCAATCTTCGATCGGATGGCTCTCGTTCAGCGGCCACGGATCGCGCAAGGAGAAAGAACGGGGCGAGCAGCTGACCGACGGCAGGAGGGCTTCACCGACGCTTTTGGAAGCGATTTTAGCGACGCTCTGGATGTCGCTAAAGCCCATTCTTCTTTTAGGAAGCCCTTAACTCTATTTAAACCCCCTTCTACCACCATTCAATGCATACACTCCCCCTTGCAGCTACTCCACTCCTCTCTTAGATAGCTTTAGGCACTCTTGTAATCGCCGGAGACGACGAGCCGCCGACGGAGCCTTCTCCACTGCCGTGGCTGCCTCGTCGCTCTCCACTCTCTCTCTCTCTTTTAAGCTTTCATTTACTTTTGTTGAAGCATGTATTTAATGTTGTAAGTTATGAACTATGAATGCATGTTAATGAAGTTATTTTCCGTTCAATTGCTATTTTAATTCCTGTCCAAGTTGCATGATCTAAACAAGAACTTTCTAACCCTAAACTCTCTCTCGCTCTATCTCTCTCGCTCGCTTTTCAAAACCGCATCTTTCGCAAGCAAAACTCCGCATTTCCGTGACAACAAGTGATAAACAAAAATCCGATTTCCACGCCTCCCTGAGGCCGACACTCGGACTCACCTCCGTTTACTAATTTTAAAACTGACGTATCAAGTGCGACTATAACGACACCTCTTAACACACACGCACAAGAGCACGTCAGTTTTTGGTGCTGTTGCTGGGGAGGCAACGGATTTGTTTTATCACCTCCATTCCACATTCATTCTCACATCGTTTAGTGCTGTATTCTCTTTTTTTTTCTTGACGATTGCAGGAATTCGGCCCATGGACGGCGAGGCGATGCAGCCCAGGACGGTAGCAAGGGAGTAGGCGCCTCAAGGACCGATAGTGAGTAACCTTTCTCTCATTGGTTGCTTGCGTGAAAAAGATAAAAAAAATTGTAAAAACTGAAAAAAATTGGCGTGGTGTATGATTGCTTGACCCACATTCCTAACACATCACCCCACAAAAATAAATATGCTCTAACATTCTGAACAAATTCTTGAAGTGTTCTTTTCCTTTACTTGAGTGGTGTTTGCGAAGCCACCATGAGTTGACCTGGGCCGCACCACTCAACCCTAAAAACTGACTCATCTAATAGAAGTTGCACGATCATTAGGATGAGTACACTAGGATTTTAGAGCCTCTACAAAATAAAAAGGAAATCTACTTTCATCGAATTGTGTGCAGAACTTGACGTGCCCACTGAAACTTGGTTGAAAACATTAAGACACATCAACCCTAAAAAGCACTAAAGTAAGGATGAAATACTAAAAGACACCACACCTTATAAATCCTTGCTTGAAAACCATGTTTTGCTAGAAGCGCACACCTTGAAAGTGGAAAATTAAGAGGCACCACCCCAATCAACGCCTCATCACATCACCCTAAGCACAAGCACTATCTTAACCCTTTAAAACTGAGTAGACGTGCCCTAGGCAGGACTGAGTTAAGTCTCAAAAGGCGAGGTTTTGTTTGCTAGGCACTTGGCTTTCATTCCCTTAGTAGAATCTGGTGACTAGGCTGCAGGGTAGTGCCAAACGACCGCGGTTGTGGGGTCTACGGAACCTGAGGCACAAGCCAAAGGAAGAACCTTCCCTGCAATCCCCTCGTAATCAACCTGGCCAGATTAGCCTTGGGAAGGGGAGTCTAGTGTTTACGGACTTAATCACCCTTTGCAAGATTTCTAGGTCTCCTAAGGAATACACCATAAGGACTAGGCTTGAGTGCTTGATTGAAACACACTTCTCTCATCTGTCGCCCTCCGCATCCCCTCCTGTTCTTCTCTAGTGTATGCACGGGAGACGCTCACTACATCCCGAGTTGCGTGTTTTGGGGCAGGAATCTAGGCGACATAATTCTGTTAACATGGCTGAACCTAGGGTAGATGAGTTTGAGGATCAACCCCCACCAGATGCTATGGCCATCATCCAAGCTCAAATCAATGCTAACCAACGGCTGCAGCAACAACAAATCCAAACCATCATGCAAGCCATACAATGGTTACAGAACCCACCAGAACTACCACCACCACCTTTCCAAAACATAACAGGGCAACCACCACTTGATTTACTGCCATTTCAAGACCAGCCAAGACCCCTCCGGGATTTCTATAACCCTTCTGCTATTAGAGTCGAGCCACACCTTAGGATCCCCGAAGGGGGAGATGATTTTGAGCTAAAACCTAATGTATTAAGTCTAATCCAGAGCCACTTTCATGGAAGCTCAAATGAGGACCCCTTTCAGCACCTAGAGGATCTCGACCGCATAGCAAGAACAGTAAAAGCTAGGAACATTAGCCTTGACATTATTCTAATCAAGATGTTCCCTTTCTCATTAAGAGACAAGGCTTCTCATTGGCTTAGAACCCTAGGTAGACCCATCACCACCTGGGAAGAACTGAGGCATGCGTTTTTAAAGAAATTCTTCCCAATAGGAAAGACCAATGCCCTCAGAAGAGTTATCACGACCTTTACACTCCAGGGTGGGGAACAATTTCATGAGGCGTGGGAAAGATTTAATGAACTTTTGAGGAAATGCCCACACCACGAAGTTCCAAGGTGGCAATTGGCCCAGATCTTCTACCATGGTCTGGACAGCAACCTACGGAACTTCGTCGATGCCTCATGCGGGGGAAACTTCCTGAACAAAGACGAGGAGAGCGCGTTCGAGCTCTTTGAGTCTATGAGCGAGAATTTGCTCAACAATGCCTCCATGAACCAGTTTCACAGGTCCAGTCAACCCCGTGGTGGGATTTATGAGGTGTAAGCAAATTTTGGAAGGGTTGACATGGACATCATTGCCAAAAAGCTGGATCGAGTGGAATTGGTGGACAAAAAGATTGATGAGCTACTAAACCAGACTACGAACCCCTTGCAAACTTTCTCCCTAGCAAAGGGAGCACATAATGTCGACCTGGTCCAACCCTTCACCCAATTGAACCTGGAACAACCCCTGACCACGTTCCAGGGAGGGACTTTTGCTCCCTCGACCCTTGATTACTCCCTTCCTTCTTCATCAACATTTACTACTCTAGAAGATGTGCAAGCCGTCCAAGGATATGCGAAACCTGACCCTTTCTCCAACACTTACAACACCGGCTGACGTAACCACCCCAACTTTGGTTGGACAAACCAGAAACCACCGCAATTCCAAAACCAGCCCAGGCCAAACCAACAGCCACACTTGCCCCCCTATCAGCAAGGACCACCAGTTAGACCCCAATATAACCAGAATAGGGCGGTCCATCCCCCACAAAACCAAATGGATACCCTAATAAAGATGATGGCTGACATGAACCAGAAACATCAGGAAGAAATGGCCTTGTTAAAGGGATAGTTAAGCCAACTCTTGGACTGTAAACAACAAGGATCCCTACCTTCCCAACCACAACCGAACCTGCGAAACATAATTAACAGAGGCCCCAATTCGCAAGGGTTCCAAGGCAACCCCGGGCAGGCTCACATGGTCCAGCCAGCCCCACAAACACCTCTTGGGTTTGGCGCTTCTTCATCCTCGTCTTCTCAAGGATCACCCCATGGCCCCAATGCCTCTGCGAATGCTGTGACCTTGAGAAGCGGCACCAAAACCCAGGATCCCAAATGGCCGACTCTCCCCGAGACTTTACCTACTGAAATACCTGACTCAGAAGAGGCACCAACCAAGGACCCAGACATGGAACCAATCCACATTCAGACACCCTAACCTGAGGCCTTGGAAACAATCAAGAAAAAGAAGAATACTGTGGAAACTGAGGAGTTGTTGGAAACTTTTAAGCAAGTACAGATTAATATTCTGCTCCTAGAAGCCGTCAAACACATCCCTGCTTACGCCAAGTTATTAAAGGATTCCTGTACACCCAAGCGTAAGCCGAGACCTCAAGCACCTAGGAAGGTTGTACTCTCTGAGCAAGCAAGTTTCGTGGTATCAAGCAACCTTCCACTCAAACGAATTGACCCAGGAGCGCCCCTGATTTCCTGCAATATCGGGGACATGACATTTGATAGAGCGCTCCTGGACCTAGGTGCTTCTATCAACCTAATTCCAACAACCTTGTACCACCAATTTGGTTTTGGGGAGCTGGCACCAACCCCTGTCACAATCCAGCTAGCGGATAGATCAGTGAAAACCCCAAAGGGGGTTGTCGAGGACGTGATTGTAAGGGTCAAGGACTTCTATTTCCCGGTTGACTTTTTGGTGCTCGACATGGAAGTCCCTTAAAAATTACAGAACGTACCCATAATCTTAGGCAGACCTTTCTTAGCCACGGCTAAAGCAAACGTTGATTGCGACATGGGGTGTATGGAAATCGCCTTCGGGGATAGAAAAATGCAATTGGATATCTTCCGGGCGACAAAGTCTTTTGATTGCGATTACATTGAGGAACATGATCCCGTGGAAACTTTAATCGAGGAATGCCTTACCCTCAGTTCTGTCTCAAACCACCAAACCAGTAGTGACTGTTCTTACTCATCACCATCATTACCCATGGACCTCAGTAAGGCTGAGTACCATCACATGACACCATTTGAAGAGATCGATGTTGATCAACTCCCGCCATTTCCCTTCCCATCGACTGTGGTCCCACCCGCACCCGAACTTAAACCATTGCCCGAGAATCTCAAGTACGTCTTCTTGGGACCTGACCAGACCTTCCCAGTGATTATTAATTCTCATCTAACCAAGGATCAGGAACTCAGGTTGACTGCAACCCTTTCAGAACATCGGGCCGCCATTGGTTGGACCATTTCAGATTTAAGAGGAATTAGCCCCACCTGTTGCACCCACAAGATTTACCTGGAAGACGGGGCCCGACCTTCCCGCCAGATGCAGAGGCGGTTAAACCCTAACATGCGGGAGGTCGTTAAAAAGGAAATCATCAAGTGGCTTGACGCCGACATCATCTACCCTATCTCCGATAGCCCCTGGGTGAGCCCTACTCAAGTGGTTCCAAAGAAAGCTGGGCTCACCGTTGTCACCACTGATCATGGCGAATCCATCCCCACCTACACCACCATCGCATGGCGAGTGTGTATTGATTATAGGAAGCTTAATGAAGCCACTAAGAAGGACCACTTCCCCTTGCCATTCATTGACCAAATCCTTGAAAGATTGGTGGGGCAGAAGTATTTTTGCTTCCTGGATGGATATTCAGGATATAACCAAGTCGCAATTGCTCCAGAAGATCAGGAAAAGACCACATTCTATTGCCCGAATGGCACGTTTGCATTCCATCGAATGCCGTTCGGGTTATGCAATGCACCTGCAACCTTCTAGCATTGCATGCTAGCCATTTTTTCAGAAATGGTGGGTGAATACTTAGAGGTCTTTATGGATGATTTCTCGATATTCGGGAATTCATTCAACCATTGTTTGAGCAACTTGGAGAAAGTCCTGAAACGATGTATCGAGGTTAACTTGGTGTTAAGTTGGGAAAAGAGCCATTTTATGGTTCAAGAAGGAATTGCCCTCGGTCACATCGTTTCGCATAGGGGCGTCGAGGTAGATCGAGCTAAGGTTGATTTAATTTCCAAACTTCCTCCCCCCAGTTCGGTCCGGAAGATTCGCTCTTTCCTAGGACATGTTGGCTTCTACCGAAGGTTCATCAAAGACTTTTCCAAGCTTTCCAAACCCTTGACCGACCTTCTAGCCAACGATGCCACATTCCACATGTCTCCTGATTGCATCCAGGCTTATCACACCCTCTGGGACTTAGTCTCCTCTGCACCTGTACTTCAACCCCCAGATTGGTCCCAGGACTTTGAGATTATGTGTGATGCATCAGATTTTTCCATAGGCGCTGTCCTAGGACAAAGGCAATACAAGAAGCCCGTGATGATCTACTACGCGAGCAAAACGTTGGACGAGGCCCAACGTAATTATACGGTCATAGAAAAAGAGTTGCTCGTTGTATTCTTTGGACTTGAGAAATTCCGATCATACTTGCTGGGATCCCACGTGACTATTTACACTGACCATTCAGCCATCCGCACCTGTTGGCCAAAAAGGACGCAAAACCCAGGCTCATCAGATGGATCCTGCTTTTATAGGAATTTGACCTGGAAATCCGAGACAAAGCCGGATCAAAAAGTGTGGTGGTTGACCACCTGTCGAGACTTCATCCAGACCACATTGGACCCTCCCTACCTCTATCTGATACCTTCCCTGATGAACACATCCTAGCAGTGCAAGACAAGAAAATGCCATGGTATGCTGACTACGTCAATTACCTGGTTATAGGACAAACCCTGCATAGCTGGTCCAGACAGCAACGGGACAGGTTCTTGGCTGAGGCCAAGTACTATTTCTGGGATGATCCCATGCTATTTCGCCTCTGTGCTGATCAGATCATCAAGAGGTGCATCCCCGAAGGCGAAGTTCAGAGTGTGCTTTCCTTTTGTCATGACCAAGCGTGTGGCGGCCACTTCTCTGGAAAGAAAACAGCTGCAAAAGTTTTGCAGTCTAGATTTTACTGGCCGTCCCTATTTAAGGATGCACACATCTTTGCCAAGACTTGCTCACGCTGCCAAACACTAGGGACCTTGACCAAGAAAGATATGATGCCCCTTCAGCCCATTTTGATTGTTGAAATCTTCGATGTTTGGGGTATCGATTTTATGGGCCCCTTTCCACCATCCAAAGGCTTCGAGTACATCCTGGTCTCGGTGGACTATGTTTCCAAATGGATTGAAGCCGTCGCCACCCGACGATGCGATCACAAGACTGTCATGGACTTTGTGAAGAAGAACATCTTTTCCCGATTTGGAATACCCAAGGCCATGATCTGTGATGGTCGAAGCCATTTTATCCATTCCCAATTCCGTGCCCTACTTAGAAAATATGGGGTAAACCACCGCATTGCCACCCAGTATCATCCACAAACAAATGGGCAGACTGAGGTCTCAAATAGACAAATCAAGCACATTTTATAGAAGACTGTGAGACCTGACAGGAATGACTGGTCCACACGACTTGACGATGCCCTGTGGGCATACAGGACCACTTTTAAGACCCCGATAGGCATGTCGCCTTATCGCTTGGTCTTTGGCAAAGCATGCCATCTCCCTGTCGAATTGGAACACCGGACTTACTAGGCTGTCAAGCAATGTAACATGGATCCCTAGTTAGCCGGTGCGCAGAGGACGCTTCAACTATCTGAGCTCGAAGAAATTCGTCGGGATGCCTTTGACAATAGTCGACTGTATAAGGAGAAAATGAAAGCCGTCCACGACCAACTCATTCATAGAAAAACCTTTGAGCCTAACCAGCAAGTTTGGCTATTTGATGCACGCCTGAAACTCTTCCCAGGGAAACTCAGGTCCAAATGGATAGGACCATTTCGGGTGGTTAAGCCCTATTCTAATGGGGCAGTTGAAATTGCTGACCTTAACACTGGGCACACATTTACAGTTAATGGTCAAAGATTGAAACATTTCCTAGCCCAGGTACCCCCCAAGGAAAGTGTCACCCTCGTTGAGGGCTGACACTAAGCACCGCCCAGCTGGAGGCATTAAACTCAGCGCTTCCAGGGAGGCAACCCAGCAGGTTCAGACTGATCTGGTAGTTTACGTCACTCAGGTACTATCTTTTTGAACCCTTCTGCATCCATGAATCTGCCAATGAGGACATTGTCCAACTTAAGAATGGGGGAGTGATAAATTGCATAATCCTGAGTTCAATTAATCAGTCTGAATAAATAATTAATAAAAAAAAAATTGAATTTAGGAAGAAAACTTAGGTATTAGAAACTTGTCAATAGTGGGAAATAATACAAAAAGAACTTAAACACTTAGACTTTTCAGGCCTTCAGGCTTAATCAGCCCTGGTGTCCATTAAAATATGGATTTAGCAGCGAATCCTTACAACTTTAAGCTATTCTAATCCACCTACTAAATAAGGTAATAAGTATACGACTTATCAACTCACCCTCTAACTCAGGAAAACTTTGAGTCTAAGCATCTGCACACATTTTTGTACAGACTCACTTCTCGGAGATTTTGACAGAAATTGGGTAGCTAATGAACTCTCTAGGGTGGTATGGCTGGCAAGTTGTCGTGGGTAACAACCCATTGGCAGGTTGTCTAGAACCCAGCCACAGGCCATTTCTTTTTCATTGAATCTAGGTACATTTGAGATTAGGGAAGCCACCTATGAAAAAAAAAAAGGGAAGAAGAAGAAAAGAAAATAAACCATACTTCACCGCACAAGTATGGCTGGCAAGTGATCGTGGGTAACAGCCCATTGGTCGGTTGTCCAGAACCCAGCTTAATAATTGCACAAAAAAGACCAAAACACCTAAGGAAGAAGCCGGGAAGTAGTACAAGCCGGGGAGATATACACTGGAAAATCCTTGTGTTGACCCCAAGTAAAACGAACGTAGGGAGAAAGCTACCAATCGAACAAATACACCTTCAGGCAAAAATTTATTTTCTTTTTCGGTCACCTAGAGGCGTAGAAACTCGAAGTCTGTCTCAATTACCGTTAAGTGAGTCTATCACAACATTCACACCAAGATGCTTAGCACTTCAGGTTTTAACCGAGGTTTGGGTGGGTTGGGTAGCCGTAAAATGTTACCAACCCACACTGAATTCTGAAAAAAATTCTAAAAATATATATATATATATATACGTATACATAAGTATAGTTATATATACAAAGCAAGGATTCGAGCAATTCGTATTTTGGCAGACACCAGGGCGCTGCTTAGTCTTTGTAGATTAAGATCTTCGTATATTTCCTCTTATTGACAAGTAACGAATTGCCTAAGCAATTACTTCTTGAATTCCCCAAGGAAATAAAGGTCAGAATAAACCTTGCTAGGGACTAGCAAGGAGTAAGCATGGGGATATGATAACACCACACAAGGGGGTAATAATTAGGTTGAATATGGCCCATCTTTAGAATAAAAAGCACAACATAAGTAGAATAGGAGCATTGCATGCATCAAGTACCAAGATTGCTTATAAACTATATTAATGGCCATTTGTGTAAAGCATTTGTCAAAGTAGGCCTCAAATGGGCAATCGGACTGCACGGATGGATTCAGAACGACGAACGGAGTCCAACGGACTCAAGATCGGCCAAATCTGACATCCGGAGCTCGCACAATGGGCCCAAGAAATTCTGACCGTTGATCTGGAGGTCAATGGCTCAGATAGCACCACGTCAGCCCGCCTCCACCGCACGCACGCCTTCAGCCAGCCGAGGATGAATCTCGGGCATCGATCTTCGATCGAACGACCGAGATCCGCGCGCCCGCCCGCGGTCACCATGACAAAGCGCGAGCGTGGCACAACGGTTAGCGTGCACGCCCGCATCCACGCGACGCACATTCGAGCTGCGCGGAGCGGATTTTGAAGGCGAGCGAAGGGCGCGGAAAAATTGGGATGCCCGATCAGCAGCGGGCGGCCAGGATCTCGCCACGCGGCACGACGGCAGCTCGCAAGCGCCCACGCGTGCTAGCACGCCTGGCGGAAACGTGTGCGCACATGTGCGCCCACGGTGCGATCTCACGCGGGCGAAGAAGGCTCTCAGTCGTCCGATCTTCGATCGGACGGCTCTCGTTCAGCGACCACGGATCGCGCAGGAGAAAGAATGGGGCGGGCAGCTGACCGGCAGCAGGAGGGCTTCACTAACACTTTTGGAAGCAATTTTAGCAACGCTCTGGATGTCGCTAAAGCCCATTCTTCTTTTAGGAAGCCCTTAACTCTATTTAAACCCCCTTCTACCACCATTCAATGCATACACTCCCCCTTGCAACTACTCCACTCCTCTCTTAGCTAGCTTTAGGCACTCTTGTAATCGCTGGAGACGACGAGTCGCCGACAGAGCCTTCTCCACCGCCGTGGCTGCCTCGTCGCTCTCCACTCTCTCTCTCTCTCTTTTAAGCTTTCATTTACTTTTGTTGAAGCATGTATTTAATGTTGTAAGTTATGAACTATGAATGCATGTTTAATGAAGTTATTTTCTATTCAATTGCTATTTTAATTCCTGTCCAAGTTGCATGATCAAAACAAGAACTTTCTAACTGTAAACTCTCTCTCGCTCTATCTCTCTCGCTTGCTTTTCAAAACTGCATCTTTCGCATGCAAAACTCCGCATTTCCATGACAACAAGTGATAAACAAAAATCCGATTTCCACGCCTCCCTGAGACCGACACTCGGACTCACCTCCGTTTACTTATTTTAAAATCGACGTATCAAGTGCGACTATAAAGACACCTCTTAACACACACACACGAGCACGTCACTTAGGAATTTCTTCTTTCCTTTGAAAGAACAGCAAAACCCGCGTCTGTTGCACTGTTTTGTGGGTTTTTTGTGCCGCCATTTTTTGTATCGGTGGTGTGCGTGTGCCTTTGCATATTTATTTTCCATTTATGGATGGGAGGTGATCCTTGCATCCGCCTCTTGCACCGCCGTTGACAGGTGATCCTAGGCCGGTTGCAGATAAGCAACCAATGGTTTTTCCATCTGATCCATCAACTTCTATGGATCCAATGCAGAATCTTAATCCCAAGATCCCTTCTTCTTCTGGTCAGGGGGAGATGCTGCCTTTTGATGTTCATGAGGAGCTCCTGAACCAGAATCTTAGGATGCTAGAGCATACAAGACAAATCAATTTATTAACAGCAGCCTTAAATAATTTACAAACTTTGCAAATCCATTCTTCACCACGACCTGAGGCAGGTTTTGAAAATCATGATTTACCGATCAATCATCCTAGGCCTCTACTTAGAGATTATTATAATCCATCTAATGCATAAGTAGAGCCTAATGTTAGGATTCCTATTGGGGAAAATGATCCAGAATTAAAACCAAACATTATAAGTTTAATTCCCCACTTTCATGGATTTGCATCCGAGGATCCATTTCAACACATTGAAGATCTTAAAAATTTATCTCAAACTCATGGTCCTCGAAATCAGAATAGGGAAATCCTACTAATGAAAATGTTCACTTTTAGCCATAAAGATAAAGCAGCTTATTGGTATAGAACTATAGCAAGACCAATCTCAACTTAGGCTAAACTCGAATCTGCATTTTTGAAGAAATTCTTTCCAATTGGTCGAACCAATGCTTTAAGGCGAGCTATT
The DNA here is from genome assembly GCA_037157565.1 of Thalassia testudinum. Classification (NCBI taxonomy): domain Eukaryota; kingdom Viridiplantae; phylum Streptophyta; class Magnoliopsida; order Alismatales; family Hydrocharitaceae; genus Thalassia; species Thalassia testudinum. The sequence continues at coordinate 82,539,824 of JAZHRO010000056.1, read as the reverse complement.
ACTACTTTCAATCAAAATCAAGGAGAACCAATTCATGAAGCGTGGGAACGTTTTCATGAATTGCAAAGGAAATGCCCACATCATGACATCCCTCGTTGGCAACTCATGAACATCTTTTATTATGGTTTACAAGAGGGCATTCGCAATCTAGTCGATGCCTCTTATGGAGGGAATTTTCTAAATCGCGATGCAAAATCCGCTTCAGAATTATTTGAAGGGATGGTGGAAAACTAGATCAATAATGCATCAATGTCGCAATTTTTGAGGGGCGCGAATACGAATCACCAAAATCCGCATAAGGGCATTCACGAGATCGGTAATCCATCCAGTTCAAAGGATTTAGAGATTATTGCAAAAAAATTGGACAAAGTTGACATCGTAGCAAAGCATCTCGATGAGGTTAGAAACAAAATGAAGAATTTTACGCCTCTACTTGCTACGAATCCCAGGTATTTACCTGTTTCGCAAATTCCTGCGTGGAGGGAATTTGTGAATAATCTGGATTCTAGGGATCCATCTTCCTTGGATTTTCTATCTACTCCTTCACCAACCCAAGGAGGGACCTTTGTCCCACAATCTTACCCACCCTTTTCCCTACCCTTAACTGTTGCAGAAAACACGCAATATCTTTTAGGTTTACATGCCATTCAGGAAAATATTCCAGGACCAAACCTATATTCAAATTCCAATAATCATGGATGGAGAAGCCACCCAAATTTTTCTTGGGCTGATCCAAATCAAAATCAAAGACCAAATTATCCAACTCAAACCCATTTTAACCCACCTCCATTGCCCCCTCAGCAATCAAATTTAAGGCCTAGCCCAATGAGTATGTAGAATTACTCTAGGCCTAATAGAGATACACAGCTAGACCAAATTTTAAGAGCTGTGTCAGAGAGTCAGCGACAAAATGCTAAAGCTCTCGCTGAGGTTCATAAGCAATGTAAGGTAGAATTGGCTGATTTACAAAATCAAATTACGCTTTTGGCTGAGTCTCGTCAGCCAGGTACTCTTCCATCTCAGCCAATTTCGAATCCTAGGAATCTGCCAAATCCTAGGCTAAATCAAGGCCAAGTCCACTTCATTAATCAGGCCTTTAATTCTAATCGTAATCTGTTCTCTGTATTACTTGAAAATAACCCATCAAACCCGCATCAGCAACCTATTTTGTGCCAAAATAACCCACCTATTATTGAGAACCAAAACTGACTATGCTGATCTTCTGAACTTGGTGGAAACATTTCTTTTGAATTGCCTCAATCTTAAACATTCTACATCTCAACCTAAATCAAATCTATTCTTTACATAAGATTCACCCTAATCTTTTTGAGATTTTCACGAGAATCTGATTCTAGGATCTGCAAGATCTATTCTAGGCAATTTCAGGACGAATTTTGATTGGGTGGTTTAGGCTGTTTTCTAATTTTTTGATCTAATTCTTTCATAACTCCTCTATTTTTACCATATACCTATTCTTTTTAGGAGTTCTTTACTAGGGTTTATGCCTAGCTGAAGGCGTAAAACTTAGCACCTATATATATTTATTAACTGTTTTCATCCTTCTGGACTTTCTTATACAATTACTTTTAAAATTTCACTCCATATCATATTGATTACCTTCATTAGTTCGACTGACCACTCTGACCTTTGGTTAGACTTCAAATCGTCTGCACAGAGATTTCTAATCTCCTCTTTTTGACTCCTTCCATCACCCTATACTAAATGAAGTGTAATATTTTTCACTCTTCTTACAATGAGGACATTGTAAAATTTTGGCTTGGGGGGTGTTGAAGTGAAATTTTCACTTTAAGTGTTTAAAAATAAAAAAAATACATAAAAATCAAATATCCACGAAATTTAAAAAATAAAAATTCTAAAAATGATAAAAATTTAAAAATTCAAAAATTTCATAAATATTTGAAAAACTTTTTAAAAAAGATTATAAAAATTAAAAAATATTATATACATTAAAATAAAAATATATAAATACAAAAATTTGAAAGAAAATTCATAAAAATAATAAGAGGGGAATATTCATTAATAAAGAAGAAAAGAAGAAGAATGTATATATCATAATTAAGAGCTTTAATTTTCTTTTTGGTCAGAAGTCTAAAATGTATATAGTACATATATAAGTATTAAAGAGCATTCGATTCTTAATTAGATTTTACTTTAAACATTTTGTAAAAACACACTTTTGTGTTTAAACTTTTTAAAACAAGATTTTATTTCAATTAAGGACTCTTTTGAATCTTTTAAAGATTTATTTTTTCTATTCTTACTTGAATTAAGAAACTAAGTGTGCTAAGATTTTAAACTTAAGTTTTGGAATTGAATTATAACTTTTAATCAATTAGATTAAGTAATCTTTTGATTTTTGAAAATTTGATTTTATCATAAAGTTAAGTAAAAAGCCAGATATTCACAGTGAATTAAATAGAGAGTTGGTAGAATTTTAGTTTACAAAACTTACAAGCTAGAGATAAATAACTAGACTTGGTAAATTTTGTCTTGATGGATCCTATAGGAGGATACTAAGAATTTGGAGAACCTAAGAGTAAAGGGTATTATTGTCCAAGCTCTGGTTTGAGAGCTAAGTAACCTAAACATCTAAAATTCACTCACATAGAATTGTCCTGTTGGCATCTGAGACCGCAAAAGCACAGAGGTTAAGAGATCAATTCTGAATCCCCTTTAGTCCAAGGATTTCCGCGGGGCGGTTCTTGAAAGGGTGAAGGATGTGCCACTCACCTAGAAAAAGGATTTGGAGAATAATGGAAGTAAGAAAAATGAGAAGGGGGGAAAAGAAAAGAAAAAGAAAAAGTAAATAAAACACCCTGCAGTTAAGTGCCTTGTTAAAAATGGGCACTTATGCAGATTTTCCATAAATAAAATAAAAGCATCTTGTTACAAATGGATGCTACCCTTCCTTCCATCAAATAAAAAGAACACCTCGCTACAAATGGGTGTTCTAACCTATAGAAAAAGAGAAAGAAAAAATATATGGAGAAAAAATATTAGGAATAAGAGACCCAGTGGTCCACCGGGGATATATAAACAAAAAGTGTTGACCTTGAGATAGAAAATTAGTGAGGAGAAAGCAACCAAACCTGAGTAAGGCCAAGCCAAAGGCTTGAATTGGAATAATTTGGATTGGAAAGTGATGTCTTAAGATCTAGATTTTTGCAACTTTGGATGTCTTGAGGATAGTTCTCTTCACTAAGAACAGATGTTTTAAAATCATAGCTACTGAACCTTGGTATTGGGCAGTGAAGCCTAAGAAATTGGGTTTTGAAGATTTTAAGTTGAGACCTAAAGGAGAACAATTGACAAACTCCTAGGTCTAGAAGTTAATCTTTGGTGTTGTAGGCTAGTAAATTAGAGTTTTACTACTCTAAGTTTGATTAATAATGAGTATCTGGTTAATTTGCTTAAACTTATATTGATAAAAATCAAATATCATAAACAAGGGATTAACTTAAATCTATTTGAGTTTTTGAGTTAAAATTTAATTCTCAATCCTTAAGATTTGTTTTTCTCAAAACACTTTGTATTCTAATTTGAGTTAAGAATAGTTACAAAGATTAAGAGATTTTTGAAGAATTCTAATTCAAAATAAAATTCTTGTTTACAAATTATTTTAAGTGTGTTTTAAAAATGTTATAAGTATAAGTCTAAGTAAGAAAATTTTCACACATGCTCTACACATTAATCATTTATATTAAACTTAAAAAAATTTTTCTGACCTAAGCTTTCCTCTACATATTTATTAATAATTTAAACCCAAGTGCTTTAAATCATGATAGTCTTAGTTAATTTTGCTAGGGACTAGCAAAACTTTTGCTTGGGGATACAATAAAATGATGCGTGTCGTCACTCAACTCAGTAATTAAGTTAATTTCACTTAATTAAGAGTAGAAGAAATCACTTAAGTTAACTCGAAGTTGTGTCGATTGTGTAGTATAGGGTCAAATTAACCTAACATTTTAGAAATTTTTACTGGTTGAGTCCAGGTCATTCACTGGGAGGCATAATAATTTTTCTCCAAATTCACTAATTTCCTTTTATCTCTTTAAGTTTCAAAGGTAAAACTAGTTTTACTTATCAAAACATGAATTTTGTCAAATATTTAAACTATGAGGAACATACAAAATTCCATATGCAAAACATATTTACTCAAAATGATGTACTTTATTAACAAGTAAAATGCTAATTTTTTTCAATTTTAAGGCAATTAGAAAATTATCCAACTAAAGCATGCCTTTTAAAATTAAGAACAAAAAGTAAGGATGCAAAAATTCATTTAATTTTTCATCTCTCTACAGCCTCTAATCTTCCTCTCTATTTCTTTCTTTCTCTCTTTAATTTTCTTCTCTGTCGAGCTCTCTTTCTTCTATTTCCTTCCTTGTGTTATCTTTCTCAGTTCTTTTTCCCTTTAATCTTCTCCTGTCTTCTCTTCTTCCCTTAGTTTCTTTCTTTTGTTCCTTAGTCTTTCCTTAACACTTAGCATCTGCACTCCTTTCTTCCTTAGCCTCAACATCCTTCAGCAGCTTCTCTTTTCTTAAGCTTTCAGCTGAACTAGGTTTTTTTTTACTTTTTAAACCAAAAGCTTTTGTATTTGCGGCGAGGTCCTTTCGAGGATACACAGCACCCTGAGACCAGGGTGGGACCAGACCCTACTCGGTCCTCGCCTAATCTCGGTTAGTTTGGTTTCGATTTATTTCTTAATCGGTTCACAGTATCGAGCAGCATTGGCTCAACCCGGCCTCCCAGGCCACACACTCACTCGCCCTCCCAGGGCACATTCACAGCCGCATGCACACGCCCCCAAGGGCGCACACACCCGCAGGCCAATGCCCACACTTAGAACAATGCTCAAATCAGATCAGAATCGGAACCGGTGCGCCTTGCGCTTGACGACTGCATAGCCATAGGAACAAAAAAGTTTTATACTCAGGCACGTGCTCGTGGATATCCGAGGTGGGACAAAGTTAACCCTTCTAGACCCGGATTCAATTGATCAGAACTTCCTACCCAGAGCTCCAAATTCGATGATTTAAAGTTTGTTGGAAAGCTCTAAGGGTAATCTATTCAATTTTAAGGTCAATTTAATGTTTTAATTATGTTTAGCTCTTCAATTTAAGGGATGAGATTAGGGTTTCTAGTAATTAATTTAATTTCACTTAATTAAGAGTAGAAGAAATCACTTAGGTTAACTCGTAGTTGTGTCGATTGTGTAGTATAGGGTCGAATTAACCTAATATTTTAGAAATTTTTACTGGTTGAGTCCAGGTTGTTCACTGGGAGGCATAATAATTTTTCTCCAAATTCACTAATTTCCTTTTATCTCTTTAAATTTTGGAGGTAAAACTAGTTTTACTTATCAAAACATGAATTTTGTCAAATATTTAAACTATGAAGAACATACAAAATTCCATATGAAAAGCATATTTACTCAAAATGATGTACTTTATAAACAAGTAAACATGCTAATTTTTTTCAATTTTAAGGCAATTAGAAAATTATCAAACTAAAGTATGCCTTCTATCATTAAGAACAAAAAGTAAGTACGCAAAAATTCAGTTAATTTTTCATCTCTCTACAGCCTCTAATCTTATTCTCTGTTTCTTTCTTTCTCTCTTTAATTTTCTTCTCTATTGAGCTCTCTTTCTTCTATTTCCTTCCTTGTGTTATCTTTCTCAGTTCTTTTTCCCTTTAATCTTCTCCTGTCTTCTCTTCTTCCCTTAGTTTCTTTCTTTTGTTCCTTAGTCTTTCCTTAACACTTAGCGTCTGCATTCCTTTCTTCCTTAGCCTCAGCATCCTTCAATAGCTTCTCTTTTCTTAAGCTTTCAGCTGAACCGGGTTTTTTTTTACTTTTTAAACCAAAAGTTTTTGTATTTGCGGTGAGGTCCTTTCGAGGATACACAGCACCCTAAGGCCAGGGTGGGACCAAACCCTACTCGGTCCTCGCCTAATCTCGGTTAGGTTTGTTTCGGTTTATTAATTAATCGGTTCACAGTATCAAGCCGCATCGACTCAACCTGACCTCCTAGGCCACACACACTCTCGCCCTCCCAGGGCACACATTCACATCTTGCTTGCACACGCCCCCAAGGGTGCACACACTCTTAGGCCAATGCTCAGATCAGATCAGATCAGAATCAGAACCGGTGCACCTTGCGCTTGACGACTGCATAGCCATAGGAACGAAAAAGTTTTATACTCAGGCATGCACTCATGGATATCCGAGGTGGGACAAAGTTAATCCTTCCAGACTCAGATTCAATTGATCACAACTTCCTGCCCAGAGCTCCAAATTCGATGATTTAAAGTTCGTTGGAAAGCTCTAAGGGTAATCTATTCAATTTTAAGGTCAATTTAATGTTTTAATTATGTTTAGCTCTTCAATTTAAAGGATGAGATCAGGGGTTTCTACGGGTTTTAAAATAAGTCTGGAAATGTTTTAGCTCAGGGAAGTCCTCAGATGGACTTTTCTCATCTATTTAAAGGTCTGTGTACATTATATAAACAATTCCACTTCAGTTAGAGTGGATTTTAAGCTCTTGAGACCTACAGAACTTGCAGAGAAGCTATTCTCTTCTCTGAAAACTTCAGAGATTAATTTTCAGTTATCATTTTGTGCAACAGACACTTTAAAGTGTTCCTAATCTATTTAAATTAATTCTAAGGGTTTTAACTAATCAATCTGGACAGGTTTTAGTTTTAAATTTCAACAGAACCGTGCTTCTGTTGGTTTGGGTTCAAGAGTAACCCAAACTTAACAGGAATAAATTTTCAATAAAAACATCATCTGAGCTTACTTAACTCTTTCTCAAAACATCAAACAGAATCTCAGAAGTAATTTCCACATCTCAGTTCTTTCATCCAAGCTCAGAACACCATTATCAGACTTAAGTTTGACTGTAGAAGCTTGAAATTTGCCCTTTTGTTTAAAGCTTCTTCCTAAGAAATTAACACATCAATTAGAGTCTCTTCATCATCTGGAACTCACTTAGATCTTCAGATTTGAGTTTCAACTTTAATCTCTAGGGTTTCAGGCTCACCACCTGAACTAAATTAGATACTTGTTCGACATAGTAAATCAGTGTTTATTATAGTGTTTTAAAACTCAAAATAGCATCAGTGCATCGCACTGAAGTTTCTGAACTCCTTAAGTGTTTCTTAATTCCTTTACAACAGTCTTCTCCAACTCACCAGAGTTGGGGAAGATGAAGTTAAATCTTAAGCTCCAGTGAATGAAACCTCAAACAAATTTCTTAAAAATGATCAGTAATCCATATTTTATTGTTCTGGAGCTTCACAGCAATTTTAAGAGGCTGCAGCACAACTTTGACTCGTCGGAGCTCGCCAGAGCTTCGGTGAGTCCAGAAAATATAGATTGCATGTACAGATTGACAAAATTAATTATTTTTGATCTATAAATGATTCTGAGGTTACAAGGAACCTCTATATCACATTAAATTCCTTGTTTGTTCATTGAAATAGAAGATTTGACAGTAAACTTGTTTCTTAAAAATTTGATTTGTTTAAGCTCAGGACTTGATTTAACAACTCGATTGAGTAGTTAAATGAAGTCAACAGATATTATTAATCATAAATATATATTTAATTTATAATTTGAAATGTTCCTGAGCCGCCATGGATAGCGAGCTCAGAAACTTAAATTAAATTTGGGCATTTAATTATAGATGATAGTAATAGGTAATATAAAGTCGATTAGGGTTCATTAGTGATGGTAGGTGATGAAAGAACCCAATGGAGGTGGAATTAGGCCAACGTCTGTCACCATGGACAGTGAAGTAGGCGGTGAAGGTGAGATATGAATTAGGCGTTTAGGTGATCTAATTAACTATTTAGTGGATTAGAAATGAACATGAAAGATATAAGAAGGTGAACAGTGAGTTAAAAGACAAAATTAAAGTCTTTGGCAAGCTCAAGGAACTCACCGGAGCTAGAAGAGATGAAGCTAAATTATACAATTACTCTAACCTAACTAACTAAACTAACTAACTAAGCTAGCCTACGCCTACTACTCCTAGTCTACTGTTACCTAGACGAAGGGGTCAATAGGGTTCTGCTGAAGTTTCATAGCGGACGACGAAATCAGAGGGTTGAAGAAAGAGCTCCGGCAAGCGAATTTGAGGTGGAGCAGAGGAATCCTAGGGTCGGTGCCTTTGTCAGAGGTGCGGAAGACCACGGCGAATTTCCTCGGCTACTTAAGATGGTTGGCGGATGTCGGAAAATGGAATGGGGGATCGCCGGAGGTTTGGAAGAATAGCCTATCGAAGTCGGCTACAATGTTAGAAGAGGGAAGGGAGCCAACTTGCTAAAATCAGTGGTGAGCGGGGGTATTTATAGCATTTTGAGGTGAAAAGAGGGGTAGGGTTTGGCCGAAGAAGAAGCTCGAGAAGCTTAACCTCCGTCGTCGTCTCTGACGATGGTGAGGTTAACTCCCGCTGAAAAATAGGATTTATGGATGATCCAGACCGATGGATCATGTGGAGGTGGTGAGCGCAAGCTGGAGAAGCTTGGGCAAAGAGGAATGATGTCGGCAGGGCGGTGATTGCGCGATGTGATGACTCTCTGTCGCCAGCCATTCTTTTGGCTGGAGAAGAAGAAGAAGATGATGACGAAGAGGGATCTAGAAGTAATAAAACCTAAGGACCTATGTGAGAAATAAGGACTTGACTGTAATGAAAATTAAGGACTAAAATGCAAACCCAGGTTTTAAAGATTTATTTTAATTTAGATCTTTTTCAACTTTTTATATATGTTAGTAAATAAGGTAAATATTATGTTTACACCTTGAATTTACATTTTTGACCTTTTTAGATTAATTTATTAGATTAAGTAAAATTACTTAAGTTATTACATATTTAGGTATACATTATACTTATGTTACTTATCTTATTAATTAAGGAAATGATTAGTAGGATTTTGAGTCCAATTATTATCTAAATTATTAATAATGTTATCTGAATGATAAAATGTCATTTTAAACTTATTTTAAAGGTCCTTAACTAAGTATCCCTTATTCTATAATTAACCCTTATATATTTATAACCTTAGCTAATTAACTAGGAAGGCTAGTTAATTAGGGGTAATTAGAGATCATGATGAGTGCCTCATCAGGTCCCATTCCAGCACTTGGAGGATCTGACCACTTTGGTTCAGACCACCAAAGCTAGGAATGTGAACGAAGAGCAGATGATCATGAGGCTCTTTCCCCACTCTCTCAGGGATAAGGCTGCACATTGGTACCAGACCATTGCAAGGATGATAGAAACATGGGCTACTCTTAAGTCAGCTTTCCTGAAGAAATTATTCCCAATTGGATGGATCAATGCCTTCCAACTTGCAATTACCACTTCCGCCCAGCCGTTGGGGGAACCATTTCATGGTGCCTGGGAGCGATTCCAAAATTTTTTGAGGAAGTGTCCATACCACAAGGTGCTGAAATGGCAACTCATGTAGATATTCTATCATAGGTTGGTCAAATAACTCTGTAATCATGTGGGCGCTGCCTATTAAGGTAATTTCCTTAACAGGGATGTAGATAGTGCATATGACCTATTTGAGGAAATGAGCGAGAATTCAATAAATCATGCCTCCATGGATACCTTCAACCAGTCCCAACAACCTAGGTCAAATGCTAATGAGGTCTAGAATTCTAATTCATTTGACACGGAATTGATTTGCAACAAACTAGATAAGGTGGACTTGGTTGCGAAAAGGATGGAGGAATGGATGGATGGAAACTCAAGAAACACTTCTACACCCACTCAATCCTAAAATGCGGGATTCCATTCTTCATGAGCTTCCACGGGGTGGGAGTTCATGAATCAGCTAGAATCGGATCAACTTATGAGCCAGAATTTCTAGGAACCCTATGGGTTATAAGCTGGCACCTTTGACCCTAGCTTTTCTGATCCTTCTTTCCCTCCATCCTTTCCCTATGAGGATGCGTTTACAATACAGGAGAATGCTAGGTCCAACCTATATTCTAACACTTACAACCTAGGTTTGAGGAACCACCATAACTTCTCTTGGAAAACTTAGGGGCAACAGGCCTAAACATGACCTAGCAACTATGCACCTCAAAAACCTATGGGTCAGGGTCAAGTATACAACAAGTTGACCAAGAAATCGGTTACTCAACAAACTTGCAATGCCCAACAATCTGCAGGGCAAGCGGATCTAATCCAACAAATGGTAGAAATGCAAGGGTCCATGCTTTAGCTTATGCAGCAAATGAAGACCTCATTGGACAAGTTGCAACCCAGGCTTATTCCTAACACCCGACAGCCTGGACCTCTACCATCCCAACCTGTACCCATTCCATGCAATGTGCAAAATCAAGGTAATAGAGCCTAAGGGTACAAAAATCAAAGGGACCCACATGCACATGCTTAGGTGGTTGAGCAGAGTTCCTCATCTTCTTATGCTCCTGGATATTTGACCAATCAAGGCACTCCAATCTTTCCTACCCCACCTCAAGTCCCGAACCCAAATGTCTCTGCAAACTCTGTCACCATGAGGAGCAGGAGGCAGACCCAGGACCATGAATTACCTTCTAGAAACCAAAACTCTAGGGAGCCTAAGAGAGAAAAGGAGATTGAAGAAGGCAATAAGTCCCAGGGACCTGAAATTGAGGTCACCATGCACATCTCGTTTCTTGAAGCCTTATTAAAAAACCAGGAAGAAGAAAACCCTTAAGAGCAATTAGGAGCTCTTGAATTTATTCAAGAGTGTAGAGATCAATATCCTACTCCTCGATGCTATTAAGCACATCCCAGCTTACAGTAAATTCCTGAAAGATCTATGTACCCAAAAGTGTAAGCCAAAAGAACCCACCCTGAGGAAGGTGATTCTCTCTGAGCAGGTGAGTTCTGGCATACTACACCACCTTCTTCAGAGGAAGAGAGATCTAGGTGCCCCTTGATTTCATGCATCATTGGAGATTACACTTTTGATATGGCACTATTGGATCTAGGTGCTTCCATCAACCCAATCCTGATCTCTTTTATGGAAGGTTTGGGTTGGGTGAGCTTAGGCCAACCTCGGTGACACTGCAATTAGTGGACAGTTCAGTCACCATACCGACAGGCGTTATTGAGGATGTTATTGTCAAGGTTAAGGATTTCTATTTTCCCGTAGATTTCCTAGTCCTTGACATGGATGTACCTGAAGACTTGAGGAACATGCCATCATTCTGGGGCATCCGTTCCTACCTACCGCCAAGGCCAACATAAATTGTGAGGGCAGTAGTATGGAGATCGCCTTTGGGGATAGGAAGTTAACTCTTGATATTTTCAAGGCGATAAAAGGATTTGAGGATTGTGGATTCATTAAGGAGCTCGAGGATCATGATTTTAATGTTGAGGCTTGTATGACAATCAATGTACTCGAGGAGTACACTAGCTTTAGCCAACCCAACCCACAACCCTCTACGGTAGACTTGCCACACCTAGAAGAGGTTGTTGATTTTGTTCATCCCCAACCTCTTCCACTAGACCGTCCTGATGAATTTTCATTAGCCTCCTCCTTACCCTTTACACTAAACCCACCTCAGCGGGAATTGAAACCATTGCCAAAAAGTTTAAATATGAGTTCCTAGGACCTAAGAATATGCTCCCTATGATTATTGGTGCTGATTTGACTAACGAGCAAGAATTGAGACTGATAAAGGTCCATAAGAATAATAAAAAGGCAATTGGTTGGACCATCCATGACCTTAGGGCGGTCGAACCATCTTACTGTAATCACCATATTTTCATGGAAGATGATCCCACCCTTCTCGCGAAATGCAAAGGAGATTAAACTCAAATATGCGAGAAGTGGTAAAAAAGGAGATAGTAAAGTGCTCGATGCAGGCCTTATTTACTTGATCTCAGATAATTCATGGGTTATCCCCATTCAAATTGTACACAAAAAGGTGGGAATAACCGTTACGACTAACGAGAAAGAGGAACCCTTTACCACCCATTCAGCTTCTGCCTGGAGAGTTTGTATTGACTATAAGAAACTGAACACAGCCACCAAAAAGGATCTTTTCTCTTTGCCATTCATTGATTAAATCCAAGAAAGGTTAGCTGGGCAAAAGTACTATTGCTTCCTAGATGGTTATTCAGGATATAACTAGGTCCCTATCCGTCCCAAAGACCAGGAAAAGACAACTTTCACGTCCCTATGGAACCTTTGCATTCTGTAGAATGCCGTTCGAGCTTTGCAATGCACCCGCTACTTTTCAAAGGTGGATGTTGGCCATCATTTCGGACATGGTGGGAGATTGTCTTGAGGTGTCCATGGATGATTTCTCCATTTTCGGAGATTCCTTCAAGTCATGCCTAGCTAACTTGGAATTGATCCTCTAGAGATGCATCAAGACACGGTTGGTCCTTTAGCTGGGAAAGAGCCACTTCATGACCCAAGAAGGCATTGTCTTGGGTCACATGGTTTCTAATTGCGGTATTGAGTTGATAAGGCTAAGGTGGATGCTATTTCTAGACTTCCTCCACCCACATCTATGAAACAGATGAGATCATTCCTTGGGCATGTGGGTTTTTATCAAGGGCTTCTTGAAGGTTGCTCGTGTATGCACTTCTGTTTTAATACACCAAAATTATGTTTATTGCTAGACTAACATTTCAGGACTATCTCGGATCAAAGTATTAATGCATCTTTCAAGACAAGAGAAGATAGTTGCCGATGTGCGCCTTTTTCATTTATTTGAGTCTAGGATATTATTGTAAGGAACCTCAAATAAAACTCAAATACGAATTTTTTGCACATCCTTTTCAAAACCAAACTTTTAGGGTTATTGATCAACCAAATTACTTTGATCGACCAACCAAATTAATTGACCGATCAAATCAGCCCATTTTATGAAGTTGAGAAAAATCCTCTTGATCGACAAACCAAGCTAATTGATCGATCAATCAATGATCAACTAACCTTCTTAATTGATTGACCAAATTGCCTTTTGATTCACCTATTAACCTTAATTGATCGACCAAATTAGTTTCCTATTCTGGATAAACACCTTTTTTTTCCATTCTGAGGTGTTTTGGTCGACCAAACCCCTTGATTGATCGGCCAAACGTCCGATTCCTTTTTAGTCGACCAAATCAAAATTTTTGATCAACTAATCGTGTTTTCTAGCACTTCACCATGGCACCCAAACATGTACACGACTCTTCTAGCCATCGTGACAATACTTTCGATTACTTTTTCATTACCGAGGTCACCCGTGCTTGATTTCTTTGTTTGCAAAATTCTCTCCGCATGTCGGTAGACCGATTGACTTCACTTATTTCGAGTTTATTTTCTCTAGGAACCATGAGAAATTTGCATACGATCAGATTTTACGTTTGTTTGAGTGAAACTTTTTTGCAGGTTCCAGACATAGTTGCAATCTTGGTGTTGATCCCTTAGCCTGACACCTATTTTATCCCAATCTCAAAGATATAGGTGAAGGTGCCAACATCGAGTTGACCTCAAACGTCTACAAGATAGAAGTTCTGGTCAATGAGGATTTCTTGATTGAGATTCTTCGTTGTCCTTTTGTTGGACGTACTTTTCTTGACTGACTTCAGCAGACACAATCTGACACCAACAGGGAGACCCTGCTCACTCCCTCTCTTTTTCATTTGGGCCGTCCTGCCAAGTCACCCTATTTTCGATGTTTGCCTCATTTTCTGAATCATGTATTTTTGTGCAATTTCACGTCTAATTCCACATCATTTGAGAATTGCCTTGGCATTATGCTGATCACCCTCTATGCTTTTATGAAGAATAAACGGTTCAACTGGAACCATTTGATTGTTTATCTCATGAGTAAACCACCCAACAACTCCATCCAGTTTGGGACACTTCTCTCCCATATCTTTCTCTACTTCAGTGTGCCCATGGACATCAATCATAAATAGTTTATCACTCGTGTGTCCATATTCCATAAACTCACATATGCAGAGATGGAGCAAGCATAGGGGTCCCATGGTGAGGAAGCATAATAGGAGCAGTAGTACTAGCAACAGCAGACTGTAGTACCTCCTCTGCTCCTAAGTTATGAGCACTTCACTGTGACATGTCCACCTCTAGTGTGACCATCACCCTCCTACGACCAGGATTGGAGCCTCTTGGACAGACAGATTTCTGGCAAGGACTTTGTCACTATTCAAGATGTGACCAGTGGCATTTCTTTGATGATGCATAGGTAGTGAGAGACTGACATGGTTATGATGAGGCACATGCATCAAGTATTAGAGTACCTGAATGCTCAAAATCAGTTTTTGGACAAACTTGGAGAGTCAGTTCATAGCATTCAGCAGCAACTTCAACGACCTCCTCGACCTCATTGTTCAACTACCATGCCTTCAGCACCTCCTCCTCCTACATCAGCATCACCAGTAGCACCATCAGCATTAGTAGAACCAGCTGACCAGAACATTACTCCTTGCAGTACATCCAAGCATTCGGCACCACATTCATCAGCTTAGCGACGCCTTTGCCTTGGTCAGCCTGCATCTTTTGAGAGATCGGATTCACTGGATCTCGAGTTGGACACCGATCTTCAAAGCACTATAGATGCCTTCATGGCATCATTAGATGATTAGATTATCTTTTCAAGTTCATGTTGTTTGGTATGTATAATTTTATTTTTTCTCAGAACATTTATATTCTATGCAATGCTTATATAGATTGGTTATTTAATAATAATATATCTCTCTTAGTTTTGTGTTTTTCTTTAGCTCTCTTATATTGCATGACATTTTTCTTGCATTACTTGTTTAAGCGGGAGTTAAATGTAAAATCACAAGCAGCATGTTTTACTTTTTGCTGAAACAAAAAGGGGGAGATTTTATGCAAAACTATTTTCAAATTTCAAGATTATAATTTTGTTATCATCAAAAAGGGGGAGAATGTAAGTACCCATATCTTGATACACGAAAATTACATTTATTGCTAGACTAACATTTCAGGACAATCTTGGATCAAAATATTAAAGCATCTTTGAAGACAAAAGAAGATAGTTGCTGATGTGCATCTTTTTCATTTATTTGAGTCTAAGATATTATTGTAAGGAACCTCAAATAAAACCTGAATACGAATTTTTCAGGCATCTTTTCCAAAACAAAACTTTTAAGGTTATTGATCGACCAAACTAGATAATTGATCAACCAAATTACTTTGATCGACTAACAAAATTAATTGATCGATCAATTTAGCCCATTTTAGGAAGTTGAGAAAAATTCTCTTGATCGACCAACCAATCTAATTGATCAATCAATCAGTGATCGACCAACCTTCTTGATTGATCGACCAAATTGCCTTTTGATTGACCTACTAACCTTAATTGATCGACCAAATTAATTTCCTATTCAGGCAAAACTTTTTGTATAAATAGAGGTCGCACGTAGACCATTCCTTTACAACTTTTAAAAAGAGAAATACCATTAAAAAATAGAACCTCTCATGCTTATTTCAAAAGGCTTTCATGCCCCGTTCTTCATGCTCTTTGTAAGCACGATGCCTCAAACCTCTGTAAAAATCGGTTTGATCATTTATTGAGGTTCCATAGAATTTATTTTCTCGTTATACTATTTTGTTGTTTTGATTTGCGGATAACAAGTTTGTTTGGAATATTCTTGTTGTTGTTTCTACTTGTCCTCAGGGTAAAAGGGAAGTGCATTGTAAGAGGTTGTGCCATCCTCTTTCAAGTGGTACGATTTAATGGATTGACTAGCATTGCCTAGTTGAAAAAATCCTAAGCTAGGAGGCTTAGGTAGTGGTTTTCACCCAAATCGATTTCCACTCTAAATCAGGTGTACTCTGTGCTTGTATTCTTGGTGCTTTAATTTTTTGATCTGTGCATACATTTTTTTAGGCAATACTAATTCCCCCTCCCCTCTAGTATTTAGTTACGATCCACAGGATATTCCACGCATCCTCAGCTCCACCCTTGAGTAACCTTCTGGCCAAAGATACGCCATTCATGTTTGATAAATCATGCCATAAGGCATTTGATTTATTGAAAATGGTAGTCACTTGTGCCCCTGTGTTGCAACCACCAGTCTGGACAACCCCATTTGAGATCATGGATGACGCATCTGATTATGCCATATTGGTTGTCTTGGGTCAGAAAGTAGATAAGAAGCCCTCTGTGATCTACTACACAACTACACCATTACTGGAAAGGAGTTGATACCTGCAATAATAACCTTAGAAAAATTTAGGGCTTATCTTTTAGGTTCTCACGTTATCATTTACACCGACCACTCAGCCTTGAAACGTCTCTTGGCCAAAAAGGATGCCAAGCCTCGGCTTATTCGTTGGATTTTGTTACTTGAAGAATTTGACCTTGAAATTAGGGACAAAGCCAGTGCAAAAAATGTAGTGGCAGAACACCTATTGAGAATCCTAATTGACTCTCCTCATCTAGTTATCCCTATCTCTGAAACTTTTCTGAATGAGACTATCCTTATAGTCTCAGGTATCCGAACCCCTTGGTTTGCAGATATCATCAATTATTTGGCCATTGGTCAAATCCCCCAAGATTGGACCAAACAACATCGGGACATGCTTGTCTGAGGCCAAATACTATTTTTGGGATGATCCCGAGCTATACCACATCAGCGCCGACCAGTTTATTCGACAATGTGTCCCAAAAAATGAGTTCCATAGTATACTTGAGTTCTACCACGCATCTGCATGTGGTGGACACTTTTCTGAGAAAACGATGGTCGCAAAAATTTTGCAATCCGGATTCTTTTGGCCATTATTATTTAAGGATGCCCAGGAATTGTCAAGGTCGTGTGCCAAATGACAGATGCTAGGGAACATGGCCAAGAGAGACATGATGCCCTTAAACATGATACTTCCCGTTGAAATTTTTGACATTTGGGGCATTGATTTCTTGGGACCTTCCCTCCTTCATTTGGACACTAGTATATTCTAGTCGCTGTTGATTATGTGTCCAAATGGATTGAGGTAATTCCCACCTAGAGTAATGACCATAAGATCGTCATCGATTTTGTGAAGAGAAATATCTTTAGTCAATTCGGGATTCCTCAGGTAATTATCAGCGATGGTGGCACGCATTTTACTCATGCCCAATTTAGGAATTTACTAATGAAATACAGGTGAATCATCGAATTCCACACCTTAGCACCCTCAGACGAACGGACAGGCTGAGGTCTCCAATTGGGAGATCAAAAACATTTTGCAAAAAATCGTAAGGCCTGATAGGAAGGATTGGACCCAAAATCTAGATGATGCTTTTTAGGCCTACGGTATGGCATATAAAATGCCTATCAGTATGTCTACGTTCCATCTAGTGTTTGGTAAGGTGTGTCACTTACTCGTAGAGTTAGAACACCAGGCATTTCAGGCCAACAGGAAATGTAATTTTGACATACATTTGGCCGGGAAGACCAGGAAACTCCAACTATCTGAGTTAGAGGAGCTTAGAAATGATGCCTATGAGAATGCCAGAATCCATAAGGCAAGGACTAAAGCTCTTCATGATCAGATGATTTCACATACGAGCTTTGAGTCAAACCAGAGGGTCTGGCTTTTTGATTCTCAACTGAAGCTCTTCCCCAGTATGCTTAGGTCTAAATGGAACAACCCATTCATTATTGGGAGGATTTTTCCTAATGGGGCCATAGAAATCTCTGACCAAAAGATGGGTAATTCCTTCAAGATCAACGGACAGCGCCTTAAACCCTATGTTGACCACATGCTCCCTAAACCCATCTCAAACAAGGTTTCTCTTACCTTGCCTTAACCATTATTGGCCGAACATTGCCTGGCTGAAGGCACTAAACTCAGCACGTGTAAAGATTGTTTGGAGCTGACCAAAATCTCATGGAAATCTGGTGCTATTCTTCCAATTCTGCTTTCCTATATGCTTTTATTTTACCAATGAGGACATTGCATTAGCTAAGCATCGGGGGGTGGATATTTTGTGAAATGATTATTTTGTCAGCCCGTAACAGTAATTTCCTGTCCTATTATCTAAAAAAAAAAAAAACTAGAATCAAGAGAAGAGAACTTAAGCATTAGGATATTGCAAACTTTATGAATTGATAATTTAGGACCTGAACATTTATACTCTTCAGGTTTCCAGGCTTAATTAGCCTAGGTGTCCACTTGAATGTGAACTGAGTCTCGAGTCCTCACCAAGTAAATTTATTTTAACTTGGTCAATATATTAGATTGATAAGGACACGAGTTATCAACCTGCGCTCTAATTTGAGGGTACTTTAAGCCTAAGCATCTACACACTATTTGCACTAACTCACTTTTCGATGGCTTTTATGAAAATTAGCTAGCTAATAAACTTTCTAGCGTAGTATGGCTGGCAAGTTGTCGTGGGTAACAACCCATTGGCCGGTTGTCCAGAGCCTAGCTACATGACCATACTCATTCTACAGCTTTTAGGGAAATCTTAGATCAGGGAAGACACCTACGTAGAAAGAGAAAAAAAATGATACTCAAAAATAAAATAAAAAAGTAGAAAATAGAAAAATAGGAAAAGGAGAAAAAAATAAACCATACTCCACCGCACGAATATGGCTAACAAGTTGCCATGGGTAACAGCTCATTGGCTGGTTGTCCAAAGCCTACCTTACAAAAATGCACAAATAATTCCCAAAACACTTAGGGAAGAAGCGGGGAAGTAGAATAAACTGAGATATACACTAGGTTCTCCCTTGTGTTAACCCCATAAAAAATTTGAAAGTTAAGGAAAAAGCTACCATTCGGAAAGATAAACCTTTAGGCAGAAACTCTTAAGGTCACCTAGGGTCGTAGAAGCTTGAAGACCATTTTAACGACTGCCTAGTGAGTCTTTCACTCATTTCACAAGATGCTTAGCACTTAGAGTCCATTTCAAGTCTTGGATGGGCTAGGTAGCTGTAAAAATTTATCTTGAAACTCTCAAACTCCAAAAGTCCAAAAAAATTAGAAAAGAAGAAAAAAATAAAAAAATGTATCTTCCATTTCCGAATAAGGTGAGGACTTGGGCGGTCTGCATTCTAACAGACAGCTGGGCACTATCAACTTTTTGTAACCAGGTCTTGGGTTGAAATTTTCTAAAGAAACCAACAAGTCTTGCATAAGCAATCAAACCCCGATTCTACTTTTGCACATAGAATTCAAGTTAATTTTGCTAGGGACTAGTAAAAAGTAAGCATGGGGGTATGACAAACATGTATTAATTCATGATAAAATGCTTATTTATGATAGTTCCTAGGCCTAGCATTGCATCTCATAGTATAAATATTACAAAACATTCATTGCAATGCATTTAGGATAGTTTGTGTATTCTGTATATTAATTTTGACATTTTATATGGCTAGGCGACAGTGCGACATCTTTATGGGCTTCAAATGAAGAATCTGACCGTACAGATAGATCTAGAGTGACGATCGCAGTCCGTTAGTGTAAAAATCACATCGATCAGAGCACTGTAGCGCCGTCTACAAGAAGAAGAAGATGGACAACCCAGATGGCACCACATGGCGCCATCCAGACCACCCTACATTGGCCACAGCCTCCCCAGCCTCACCATAAGAAAAGATCCCAACTGTTGGATCTCAATCCAATGGCTTAGTAGCGCCCAACCTCACCCAGCCGCCTTCAAAGCTCTAGAAGGAAGATCCATGACCCTTGGATCTTCATCCAACTGTCAAGGCTGCAGCTACACCAACACCTCCATGCGACCAACGAACATTTATGGCCAAGTGGTAGCGCATTTGCTACTTAAAGGAAGGATGCAAGTTCAAGACTTAATGCACCGCAACCATTTCAGCGCCAGGAGAAATTGGACTGCTCGATCTTGATCGAGCGGTCAGCATGGCACACAAGCAATTAGACGCCGCTCGATGATGCACATATGCATGCCAGATTAGATGCGACTCATCTAGGGTGCTCATTTAAGTCGTCCACGCATGCTTTCCACCGTCTGATTGGGTGGGGGTACGATCCAGAGTGTTCTCTCCCTGCACTCACAGCCCTTCATACAGCATCCAAGGGTGGTGGTTTACTTCACTCGTATTAGCGGATGCCAACGAATGCTTGATGGATGCTTACGATGGTAGCTGGTGATATGAGATGGATGACCAACAAGTCTAGAGAGCGATCAATAGAAGAGATGGAGGGCCAACACAGCATGCGCAAGGGTTGGCTACGGCAACACTTGAGCTGGACCTATAGTGACATCCTGGAGGTCGCTATTTGTCTTATGCCTATTTTAGTCTCCTCTCATCCACTATATAATGACCTACACACCTTCCCTTTGAGCTTCATCTCTACTTTGCTATTCTCACTTAGTCAAGAGCTCTAGAAGCCCATTGTTCGTTTAATTTCCCAACACAGTTAATTAAGTTAATTAAGCTTAATTAAGTGCAAGAGAAGGTAACTTAGGCTAACTTGATTTAATGTCGGTTGTGTAGTATAGGGTCATGCTAACATAGCATTTTAGATTTTAATTTTTTTTTTTTAACTTAACTGGTTGAGTCCAAGTCGTTCACTGGGAGGCACAACTTAATTTACCATTAAGTCCTAAACTTAAATTACTACTTACTTAACAAATGACAATTACAATTGAATTACTTTAAGAATATGAATCTTGCATAAAGGATATTCAATTAGAAGACATGCAACATTCCATAAGAAAAACATATTTACACATGTGATTTGTTATTAAAAGCAAGTAAACATGTTTATTTCACTAATTTCATTCTATTTACAGAAGATTAAGGCAATAAAAAGAAATTCAATTGAGTACAAGTACCTTATTCATCAATTAAGCTCGAAAAGAAATTGTATTAAAGTAAAATACAAAATTAGATGTCCTGAGAATAAGCATTAAAGTGTCAGACGTCTAAAACTCTTTCATTTTCCATTTGTTTTTCTTCTTCTTTCTTCGGCCTTGATTCTTCTTCTGCCATCTCTCTCTCTCTTTTCCTTTATTCTTCCTTTACTTCTCCCTTTATCTTTCTCGAGCTCTTCTTCTCTTCTTCTCAGAAGTTTCTTAAGTCCCTTAACCCACCTTTCTTTTCTTTTTCTTTTACTTTTTGACTGTGCAGGTTGACCACATTTTCAACCAAAATTTTGGTTTATGATTGGCGGCTCGGGTATACGCAGCTCCCCTCTCAGGGTGGGAGCAGACCCTACTAGGTACAAGCCTAGTTTGCATTAGGTGGTTTACTTCCAGTTTGATTCACCATATGCATAGTCTCCAGTCACCCAAGCCCACACACATGCCCGCTCATGGGCCCACACTCGCACCCGCAGGTGCACACACACCCGAGCACGTGCACCTCACACACCCACACACACACACACGCTCTTTGTGCACCAAGCGCTGACGACCGAATAAGCCCTATGACTTTTTACATTTATCTTAAGGCATGTGTTCATATTTTTCCGATGTGGGACTTTGTCCCCTCTAGGCCAAACTTTGGTTGGAGACTCTGGCTGACTCAAAGCTCCAAATCGAGCAAATAAGGGCCTGTTGGAAAGCTCTAGAGGTGTACTATAGGTTTGCAGCATCAATTTTATATTGAGAACAGATTTCAGCCTTCAATTTGATGGGTGAAAGTGGGCAGTTTATACGGCTAATTTAGCCTTTAGATGTGCTACACAGGTCTTATGACCTGCAGTGATCTTTTTTGACCTTAGATAAGGTTCTGAATAGGTTTAGGAGTTGATTCTGCTCCTAATGGTGTAGAGAAGAAGTGTTAAGAAGCTTCTGGAAGATGAAGATGCTCAAAATCTTCAAGCAATTGCTTCAGAGTTCCAAATTGAACTCTAAAAAGATTGACAACCAACTAAAGGGCAATTGCATCTAATTAAACAACCTATGAAGGTTGTGAAGAATCCATCTGGGCAGTAATTGCATTTGAATTTCATAAAAAATGTACTGAAGTCAGTTTTGAGTTCAAATGAACCTAAATTGGACAGAACTTGAATTCATCATAAATTCTAACTTGAACTCATCCAAATCAAACTTAAATCATTTAAAATCATCCCAGAAATCATTTCTAACCATCAATTCCTCTAATTGAAGCCTGAATCATCCAATCTGTCTTGAGTTTGGCCATTGAGCCTCGAAACATGACTTTCTTCATTAAGCTTTTCCAGATGAAACTAACACCTCAATTCAACTCTATTTGACCACAGAAACATATTCAGGGTCTCAAAAAAAAGTTTCAACCAAGAAACCTAGGGTTTCAGGTCTGTCACCTAAGATCTAAAGTGAGTTTGTTCAACAGAACAAACTAAGGCTTTTCTAAGTGTTTAATCTATAGAATTGACCTCAGAGCATCCTCCTAATGCTTCTAGACCTCTTTAATTAGGTTAAACCCTAACCAACAGTCTTCTCCAACTCTATCAGAATTGGGGAAGATAGAGATCTAGATGAAGCTCCAGACTTCAAAACATCAAAGTAAACACTCTAAAATGATCATTAATCCTTAATTAAACAATCTAAAGCTTCTCAGGAAGTTCTATTGGCTGAAGGCAACTTTTTGATTCGCCAGAGCTCACCGGAGCTCCGTTGAGTCCGAACAATGTCTAAAAGAGTGTAAAAGCTGTAAAAACATGCCATTGAAGATCTGAAAAGTCTCCTGAGGTCACAAGGAACCTCAGGAACTTAATAATTCACTCAATTAATGATTAAATGAAAAGTCATGCAATGAATTGGCAATGAGTGTAATCTAAGTTCGCTAGAACTCAGGACAAGTTCTCTCTCTCAATTGAGTAGAGAGAGCAAGTTAGTGAAGTGTGGTGATGGTGTACAAGTGACTGATTAGGTGGATAAACTCCTCCTGAGATGCCATTGACAGTGAGCTCAAGAGGTTGAATGAATTTTAGGCGTTTAATATTTGAATGATTATTAATCAAATTAAGGTGAAGATTGGGGCCCTTAGATGATGACTAAGTGATGGAGGGCCCCAGTGGAGGTGAATTACTATCGGTTACTTCTGCCATGGACAGTAGAAGCAGCCGATGAAGGTTGAGATGGATTAGGTAATTAGGTGTTAAAATCGATGAATTAAGGTGTCAGAGATGATCATGGAAGCTTAAAGAGGGTGATTAGTGAAAAAAAAAGATAAAAGAATGCTCCAGTCAAGCTCAAAGAGCTCACCAGAGCTGAGGAAGACGATGGAAAAATCTACCAGTAATCCTAACTAAACTACCTAATTATCTACTCTAATTAATCTAACTTACCTAACCTACTATTACCTGGATGAAGGGGGTAAGGACTCTCCATCGTAGGTTCTTAAAGGAGGAAGAAATCAGAGGGGCGAAGGAAGAAGTCTGGTGGGTGTTGGCGAGGAGCAGAGATGAAATCCGACGTCGGCACTTTGTCAGAAGACTCAGCTGGCGACGGTGGAGATCAGGAACGATTGGAGATGATCGGAGGAAGGTGATGGAAGAGGAAGAAGGTCGTCGGATTTGGAGCGAATAGCCTATCTGGTAGCTTAGTGGGGGGAAGAGGGAAGGGAGCTAACCCCTTCAAATCTGAGAGGTGGAGGTTGAATCTGGATGGGGAAGAGTCTAGGTGCGAAGTAACCACCGGCATCTTCTCCTACGAAGGTGAGGTTAACTTCAAACCCTAAATAAGATTGTAGCTTCATCCAGATCCATGGATGAGAAGGGGGCGGTGAGCGCAATCTCCAGGAGCTTGGCAGAGGTGAACAAGCGTCAGATGGATGGTGATCGGCAGGTGAAAGCACCTCCTGTCATCAGCCGTCGAAGTGGCTGAAGAAGAATTGAAGAGGAAGAAGATGTATGCAGGGACTTGATTGCAAGGAAAACTAAGGACCTAAGTGAAGAAGGACTCGATTGAAATAAAATTTAAGTACTAAAATGTAAACTAAGGTTTTCAAGGTTTATTTTAATTTAAATATTTTTTGACATTTTATATAAAATTATAAATTAGACAAATATTATATTTAAACCATGGATTTACATTTTTGATCTTTCTAGCTTAATTTATTTAATTAAGTAATGTTAAGTTATTACGTACTTAGCTATAAGTTATGCTTACTTTAATTAGGTAAATAGTTAATGATATTTTGAGTAGATTTATTAATTAAATTATTAATAATATTAATTGGCTAATAATTTATCATTTTTAACTTATTTTGGGGTCTTCTAATGATTTACCCCTTATTCTATAATTAACCCATATATATACATATTTCTAACTAATTAACTAGGAATACTAGTTAATTAGGGGTAATTAGAAGCCATGATGAGCCTCTCATCATACCCCCAAGCCAAAGTTTTTCTAGTCCCTAGCAAAATTAACCAGAAATATGATGATTTAAACACTAGGGTTTAAATTAATATAAATTAAAACTAAGTAGAGGTATGCTTAGGTTAGAATTTTGAATATTCATTTTTTTAAAATTTATGTATATATATAAATAAGTATCCATAAATATACAAAGCATTCTGTGGGAATCTCCTTACTTAGACTTATAATTCAAACATACTTCTCAAAACACACTATTAAAAATAGAGTTTTTGATGGGAATTTTTTCAAAAAATCAGAATCCCAAAAACCCACTTATTCTGTGTAATCATTCTAAACCCTAGAAACTCAGAATTCAAAGTGTTTTAAGAAAATAAAACTCTAGAGTTGGAAATTAGATTTTAACTCAAAAACTGAATAGACTTAAGTTAACCATTAAGTTTATGAAATCAAATTTCTATCAATCTATGTTTTAGCAAATTAGCCAGATACTCATCATTAACTAAACTTAGAGTAGTAAAACCTTAATCTGCAGCCTACAGCACTAAGGACAGACTTCTAGACCTAGGGTTTTGTCAATCTTTCTCCTTTAGGCCTCAACTGCAAATCCTCAAAACCTGATTTCTTAGGCTTCACTGCCCAATACAAAGATTCAATAGCTATGATTTTAAAGCATCCGTGATTGTGAAGAGGATTGTCCTAATGGCATCCAAACTTGCAAAAATCCAAATCTTAAGACATCAATTTCCAATCCAGGTTATTCCAATTCAAGCCTTTGGCTTGGCCTTACTCAGGTTTGGTTGCTTTCTCCTCACTAGTTTTCTATCCCGAGGTCAACACTTTTTGTATATCTCCCCGGTGGACCACTAGGTCTCTTATTCTTAATTTTTATCTCCATATTTTTTCAACTCTTTTCTATACGATGGAACACACATATGTAGCGAGGTGTTCTTTTATTTAATGGAAGGAAGGGTAGCATCCATTTGTACTGAGATGCTTTATTTGGTTGAAAAACTACATATGTACCCATTTGTAATGAGGTACTTAACTCTAGGGGGTTTTATTTTATTTTCTCTTTTTTTTTCACTTGTATTTTTTCTTTTTCTCCCCTTCTCATTTTTCTTACTAACATATACTCCATATCCTTTTTTAAGGTGAGCGGCACATCCTTCATCCTTTCAAGAGTCGCCCCACGGAAATCTTTGGACTAAAGAGGATTTAGAATCGATCTCTTAACCTCTGTGTTTCCACGGTCTTAGATGCCAACAAGACAACTCTATGTGTGTGAATTTTGGACTCTTAGG
Source organism: Thalassia testudinum (assembly GCA_037157565.1). NCBI lineage: Eukaryota > Viridiplantae > Streptophyta > Magnoliopsida > Alismatales > Hydrocharitaceae > Thalassia > Thalassia testudinum. The sequence continues at coordinate 82,514,225 of JAZHRO010000056.1, read as the reverse complement.
TTACTTAGCTCTCAAACCAGAGCTTGGACAGCAAAGCCATTCACTCTTAGGTCCTTTAAACTTTTAGTTTCCTCCTACAGGATTTGTCATGACATAACTCACCAACTCCAGCTGAATGTCCTTAGTTGATTAAGCTAACTATAGCCTGATAGATGTTAAGACTAAGATTCTACTAACTGTTTACTTAATTAATTCTGAATATCTACCCTTTTTACTTAACTTGATGATAAAAACAAATATTCAAAAAGCAAAAGGGTTACTTAGTCTAATTGACTAAAAAGTTACAATTTAATTCCAAAACTCAAGTTTTGAACTTGATACACCTTAGTTACTTTATTTCAGGGTAAAGAATAGCAAAACAAATCCTTTGGGTTTAAGATTCTAACTTAAATAAAATCCCGTTTAAAATTCACAAACAAGAGTGTGTTCTGAAAAAAATGTTATAAGTAAAAATCTAAATAAGGATTTAACACTATTTTCAACATAAATTTTTATTTTTGGTTTCTGACCTAAAAGAAAAATTAAGCTCTTAATTACTAGTATAAATAATTATAAATATATTCTTGATATCTTCTTTTTCTTCTTTTCTTTATTGTAAAAACCCCTTTATTATTTTTATAATTTTGTAATTTTTGAATTTTTATATTTGCATATTTTTATTTTTATGTTTTATAAAATTTTCCAATTTTTATGAATTTTTCAAAATTTTTCAAATTTTTATGGTATTTTTTATTTTTTTCTAATTTTTTAATTTGGGTATTTCCATTTTTTAAATTTCATTGATATTTACTTTTTATGCGTCTTTTTTTTATATATTATTTCTAAAAATACACTTCAAGTGAAAATTTCACTTCACATTCCCCCAAGCTAAGATTTTACATTGTCATTGTAAGAAGAGTGAAAAAGATATTACACATCACTTAGTGTAGGGTGACGAAAGGAGTCAGATAGAGGAGATCAAAGATCTCTGTGCGGACAATTTCTATTCTGACCAAAGGTCAGAGTGGTTAGTCAGACTAAGTAAAGGTAATCAGTGTAGAATGAAGTGGTAAATCAGATATACATTCAAGTGTATGGGAAGAGAAAAGTGTAGAAAATAGGAAACAGCTATATACATAATGCTAATTTTTACGCCTTCAGCTAGGCGTAAACCCTAGTAAAGAACTCCTATAAAGAATATACATGGTAAAAACAAAGGAGTTATGGAAGAATTGGTTCAAGAAAATAGAAAAATAGATAAAACCACCTGGGTAAAACTCGTTCTGAGATTGCCTAAAATAGATCTTGCAGAATTAAAATTAGATTCCCGTGAAAAATCTCAGAAAGATTAGAGTGAATCTTGTGAAGATTAGATCTAATTTAGGTTGAAATGTAAAATAGTAAAGATTGAGGGAATCTGAGAAGTGATTCCAACCAAGTTCCGGAGATCAACAGAGTCAATTCTGATTCTCAATAATAGGTGGGTCATTTTGATACAATAAATGCTGCTGATGCGAGTTTGGTGGGTTATTTTTAGGAAGTACAGAGGATGGGCTTTGATTAGTATCAAAGGCCTGATTAATGAAATGTACTTGGCCCTGATGTTGCCTAGGGTTTTGTAGATTCCTAAGATTCGAAATTGGCTGAGATGGAAGAGTACCTGGTAGATGAGACTCTGCCAAAGGCGTCATCTGATTTCGTAAATCATCCAATTCTACCTTACATTGCCTTTGAATCTCAGCGAGAGCTTCAGCATTCTGTCGCTGACTCTCAGTCACAGCTCGCAAAATCTAGTCGAGCTATGTATTTCTATTCGACCTAGAGTAATTCTACATACTCGTTGAATTGGGCCTCACATTTGGTTACTGAGAAGGCAACAAAGATGGGTTTAGGTGGGTCAGATTTGGATAAGATGGTCTTTGATTTTGATCAGCCCAAGATAAATTTGGGTGGCTTCTCCATCTAGGATTATAGGTATTAGAATATGGATTTGATCTTGCAATGTTTTCCTAGATGGCGTGTAAACCAAAAAGATATGGCATGTTTTCTGCAACAGGGAAGGGTAGGGAAAAGGGTGGGAAACATTTTTGGATAATGGTCCCTCCTTAGGTTGGTGTAGGAGTAGATAGAAAACCCAAGGAAGATGGATCCCTAGAATCCAGATTATTCACAAATTCCCTCCCCCTGGGAATTTGGAAAATAGGCAAACGCATGGGATTTTGCGTAGCAAGTAGAGGTGTAAGAGATTTCAACGTATTTCGGACCTTGTCGAGATGCTTTGCTATGATGTCGACTTTGTCTAGTTTTTCTACAATAATCTCTAAATCCTTGGAACTAGACGGATTACCGATCTTGTGAATGCCCTTATGCAGATTTTGATGCACTGTATTGGTGCCCCACGTGAATTACGACATTGATGCGTTGTTGATCGAGTTTTCTGCCATCCCTTCAAATAGTTCTAAGGTGGATTCTACATTGTGATTCAGAAAATTCCCTCCACAAGAGGCATCAACTAGATTGCGAATGCCCTCTTGCAATCCATAATAGAAGATGTGCATTAGTTGCCAACGAGGGGTGTCGTGATGTGGGCATTTCCTTTGTAATTCATGAAAGTGCTCCCAAGCTTCATTAATTGGTTCTCCTTGATTTTGAGAAAAAGTCATGATATCTCACCTTAAAGCATTGGTGCGACCAATAGGGAAGAATTTCTTCAAAAATGCAGATTCGAGTTCAGCTCAAGTTGAGATTGGTCTTTCAATTGTTCTATACTAGTATGCAGCCTTATCTTTAAGGCTAAAGGAGAACATCTTCATGAGTAGGATTTCCTGGTTTTGATTTCGAGGTCCAAGAGTTTGAGATAGATTCTTAAGATCTTTGATGTATTGAAATGGATCCTTGGATGCAAATCCACGAAAGTGTGGGATTAGACCTATAATATTTGGCTTTAACTTTGGGACATTTTATCCAATGGGAATCCTAACATTAGGCTCTACTTGTGCATTAGATGGATTATAATAGTCTCGAAGTAGAGGCCCAGGATGGGGGATAGGTAAATTAAGGATATCAAAACTTGCCTTAGGTCGAGGTGGAGGATTGGCTTGCAGATTTTGTAGATTGTGGAGAGCAGCCGTCAACATATTAATTTGGCGGTTCTGCTCGAGCATTTAGAGATTCTAGTTCATGAGTGCCGCATGAACATCAAAAGGCAGCATCTCCCCCTGACCAGAAGAAGAAGGGATCTCAGGATTTTGATTCTGCAATTTTTCCATAGGATCAAATGCAGAAAAAGCAAATGTATCAAACGGGAAATTAATTGGTTGCCTAGGTGTAACTGGTCTAGGTATACCTGTCAATGGAGATAAGAGAGGCGATTTCAGGGATCGCCTCCCGTGCATAAGCCAAAAAAAAAAGTGCAAAGGCACACTCACGCCACTAAAATAGCGGCAAACAAGACCTGCAAAACAGCATGAAAAAGTAGGTTTTTCTCTTCTTTCAAAGAAAAGAAGAGAGTCCTAGAATACGCAAAATAATTTGGACGTAAAAAAGTATAATATCAGTATTGAAATACGTGTCCTGAAACTGTGTCTACGCAAGTCCGTATCCTTAAAGCTCAAAGGTCTAAGGTCTAGGATTGAGACTACTCACTACTAGCTCCTCGAGCTCTAGTAGTGAGACAGACTTGTTGATCTTCGACCAAAGCCCTAAGAGGTGCAAAGTGGAGAGGTAGAAAATTCAGACTCGTGTGACTCTAGTGATCACACTGTGTGCATGATAGCATGCAACAGACGATAGCGTACAAACCCACATGCATTCTGCAAACAGATTAAGTCACAAATTTTGTTATCCTCTTTTACTTAATCTTTTACAAAAATATGATAGAAAGAAGTAAAATGACCTCATTATAGGTATTTTCAACAAAAATGTGGTCTTGCTTATTATCTCCAAGATAGAGATCTACGTAGGAGTTGCATGTTTTCCCGCTGATGTGAGAAAAATAGAGGAAAAATTTCTCGAGTCAAATAGCAATAAGACTAGCAAGTATATGCACTCCTAGGAGTGTATGCCTAAAATAAGCTACTGCTAGTCAAGAGAGATGAGTATTTTTGTATTTTTAAATTTTTAAACTAACTAAATGCAATAATACACACTACACTAAAGACTAAGAAAGAAATACTCACAACTGTTTGTATAATGGTCAGAAAGATAGAAAATAGAAAAACTTGCCTCCTTTCCTGAGAATACCCGCAGAGGTAACCCTGAAAAGAAGATAGAAAATAGAACAAAATAAGACTAATTAGCAAAAAGAACAAACAAAACAAAAATAGTAATGGCGAATATAATTACAGTTACCTCCACGGCAACGGTGCTATTAAAATGTTCGCTTAATTTCCCAACACAGTTAATTAAGTTAATTAGGCTTAATTAAGTGGAAGAGAAAGTAACTTATATTAACTTGATTTAATGTCGGTTGTGTAGTATAGGGTCAAGCTAACCTAATATTTTAGATTTTAATTCTTTTTTTTTAACTGGTTGAGTTCAAGTCGTTCACTAGGAGACATAATTTAATTTAATTCACCATTAAGTCCTAAACTTAAATTACTACTTAATCAATGACAATTATAATTAAATTACTTTAAGAATATGAATCTTTCATAAAGGATATTCAGTTAAAAGACATGCAACATTTCATAAGAAAAACATATTTACACATGTGATTTGTTACTAAAAGCAAGTAAACATGTTTATTTCACTAATTTAATTCTATTTACAAAAGATTAAGGCAAGAAAAAGCAATTCAATTGAGTACAAGTACCTTATTCATCAATTAAGCTCAAAAAGAAATTGTATTGAAGTAAAATACAAAATTAGACGTCTTAAAAATAAGCATTAAATTGTTAGACGTCTAAAACTCTTTATTTTCCATTTAATTTTCTTCTTCTTTCATTAGCCTTGATTCTTCTTCTTCTGCCATCTCTCTCTCTCTTTTCCTTTATTCTTCCTTTACTTCTCCCTTTAGCTTTCTTGAGCTCTTCTTCTCTTCATCTCTGAAGTTTCTCAAGTCTCTTGACCCACCTTTCTTTCCTTTTTCTTTTACTTTTTGACTGTGCTGGTTAACCACATTTTCAACCAAAATTTTTGTTTCTGATTGGCAGCTCGGACTGGTCGGGGATATGCAGCACCCCTCTCAGGGTGGGACCTGACCCTACTGGGTCCAAGCCTAGTTCACATTATGTGGTTTATTTCCAGTTCAATTCATCATATGCACAATCTTTGGCCTCACAAACCCACACACACGCCTGCTCACGGGCCCACACTCGTGCCCACAGGCACACACACACCCAAGCACGTGCATCGCACACACCCACACACACACACACATGCTCTTTGTGCACCCAGTGCTGACAACCGAATAAGCCCTATCACTTTTTACTTTTATCTTAAGGCACGTGTTCATATTTTTCCGATTTGGGACTAACTTAGTCCCCTCCAGGACAAACTTTGGCTAGAGACTCTGGCTAACTCAGAGCTCCAAATTGAGCAAACAAGGGCTCGTTGGAAAGGTCTAGTGGTGTACTATACGTTTGCAGCAACAATTTGATGTTGAGAACAAATTTCAGCCTTCAATTTGAAGGGTGAAAGTGGATAATTTATATGGCTAATTTACCCTTCAGATGTGCTACGTAGGTCTTATGACTTGCAGTGATCCTTTTCCACCTTAGATGAGGTTCTGAATAGGTTCAAGAGTTGATTCCGCTCCTAATGGTGTAGGGAAGAAGTGCTAAGAAGCTTTTGGAAGACGAAGAAGCTCAAAAGCTTCAAGCAGTTGCTTTAAAGCTCCAAATTAAACTCTGAAAAGCTTGACAAGTAGCTAAAGGGCAGTTGCATCTAATTAAACAATCTCTGAAGGTTGTGAAGAATCAATCTGGGCAGTAATTGCATTTGAATTTCATTAAAAATGTACTAAAGTCAATTTTGGGTTCAAATGAACCCAAACTGTACAGAACTTGAATTCATCTTAAATTCTAACTTAAACTCATCCAAATCAAACTTAAATCATTTATAATAAACCCAGAAATCATTTCTAACCATCAATTCCTCTAATTGAAGCTTGAATCATCCAATCTGTCTTGAGTTTGACTATTGAGCCTCTAAACTTGACTTTCTTCATTATGCATTTCCAGATGAAATTAACACCTCAATTCAACTCTATTTGACCACAGAAATAGATTCAGGATCTTAAAAAGAAGTTTCAACCAAAAAACCTAGGGTTTTAGGTCTGTCGCCTGAGATCTAAAATGAGTTTGCTCAACAGAACAAACTAAGACTTTTCTAAGTGTTTGATCTACAGAACTAACCTCAAAGCATCCTCTTGATGCTTCTAGACCTCTTTAATCAGGTTAAACCCTAACCAATAGTCTTCTCCAACACTGTCAAAGTTGGGGAAGACAGAGATCTAAATGAAGCTCCAAACTTCAAAACATAAAAGTAAACACTGTAAAATGATCACTAATCCTCAATTAAACAATTTGGATCTTCTCAGGAAGTTCTATAGGCTGAAGGCAACTTTTTGATTCGTCGGAGCTCACTAGAGCTCCAATAAGTCCAGACAATAGCTAAAAGAGCGTAAAAGCTATAAAAACATGCCATCGAAGATCTGAAAAGTCTCCTGAGGTCACAAGGAACCTCAGGAACTCAATAATTCACTCAATTAATGATTAAACTAAAAGATATGAAATGAATTGGCAGTGAGTGTAATCTGAGTTCGCTAGAACTCAGGATAAGTTCTCTCTCTCAATTGAGTAGAGAGAACAAATCAGTGAAGTGTGGCGATGGTGTACAGGTGACTGATTAGGTGGATAATCACCTCCTGAGCCGCCATTGACAGCGAGCTCAGGAGGTTGAATGAATTTTAGGCATTTAATATGTGAATGATTATTAATCAAATTAAGGTGAAGATTGGGGCCCTTAGATGATAACTAAGTGATGGAGGGCCCCAGTGGAGGTGAATTACCATCGATTACTTCCACCATGGACAGTGGAAGCAGCCAGTGAAGGTGGCGATGGATTAGGCAATTAGTTGTTAAATTCAAGGAATTAAGGTGTCAGAGATGATCATGGAAGATTAAAGAAGGTGATCAGTGAAACAAAAAGACAAAAGAATGCTCCAATCAAGCTCAAAGAGCTCACCAGAGATGAGGAAGATGACGGAAAAATCAAGCATTAATCCTAACTAAACTACCTAATTATCTACTCTAATTACTCTAACTTACCTAACCTACTGTTACCTGGATGAAGGGGATAAGGAGTCTCCGTTGAAGGTCCTTAACAGAGGAGGAAATCAGAGGGGCGGAGGAAGAAGTCCGACGGGTGTTGGCAAGGAGCTAAGATGAAATCCGGTGTCAGCACTTCGTCAGAAGACTCAGTTGGCAACGGCGGAGATCAGGAATGATTGGAGATGATCGGAGGAAGATGGTGGAAGCGGAAGAAGGTCATCGGATTTGGAGCGAATAGCCTATCTACTTGCTCAGTGGGGGGAAGAGGGAAGGGAGCTAACCCCTTCAAATCAGAGAGGTGGAGGGGTATTTGTAGGTTGCGGTGACTGACGAGGGGTGAATCTTGACGGGGAAGAGTCTAGGTGTGAAGTAACCACCGACGTCTTCTCTGATGCTGGTGAGGTTAACTTCAAACCCTAAATTGGATTGTAGCTTCATCCTGACCGATGGATGAAAAGGGGGCAGTAAGCGTAAACTCTAGGAGCTTGGTAGAGGTGAATAAGCATCAGATGGATGGTGATCGGCGGGTGAATGCTCCTCCTGTCGTCAACCGTCAAAGTGGCTAAAGAATAATTGAAGAGGAAGAAGATGTATACAGTGACTTGATTGCAAGGAAAACTAAGGACTAAGTGAAGAAGAAGGACCAATTGAAATAAAATTTAAAGACTAAAATATAAACTAAGGTTTTCAAGGTTTATTTTAATTTAAATCTTTTTCAACTTTTTATATATGATTATAAATTAGACAAATATTATATTTAAACCTTGGATTTATGTTTTTGACCTTTTTAGATTAATTTATTTAATTAGTAAGGTTACTTAAGTTATTACGTACTTAGTTATAAGTTCTGGTTACAGTAATTAGGTAAATAATTAATGATATTTCGAGTCCATTTATTAATTAAATTATTAATAATATTAATTGGCTAATAATTTAGCACTTTTAACTTATTTTAGGGTCCTTTAATGATTTATCCCTTATTCTATAATTAACCCATATATATATATATTCCTAGCTAATTGACTAGGAAGACTAGTTAATTAGAGGTAATTAAAGGCCATGATGAGCCTCTCATCACCCATCAAAGCTCCAAAGTGCTCATTCCCAAGCTCCAATGGTGCCCTACAAGTGTAGCGATCCCTTACCCCACCAAATATTCCTCGTCCCTCTCACCACCTTCACAGGGAACCTTGGAGCCATCCTCCTACCTCGATTCAGGTAGAAGATAACCTCCACCTCTTCATCTCCATTCTGTGCCTTGGTGAAGCATTCCTCTGCCTAGCCTCCTCCAGCATTTCACCCCTGTCGTCCAGCCTTTCACCTCCTCTGTCCAAGTCATCGCCAAGCGTTGTTGTCTCACCAAACAGCCGATTCGAGAGATTTCTTCTCACCCCTATCTCTTTTATATTTTCTTAGCATACTATAATAAACATTTACATCCCATTGAGATATGTCAAATTTGTTCCTTCCACTCTATGAAGTTAACTTGCTTGTCTCTTTATTAGAAAAATACAAAAAAATACCAAAAAGAAACAAAACGAAGCATGGATTTCAATGAAAACAAACGTCGCCTCCCTTTGTTCGACCTGGGACTCCCTTGGAGTTTCGGTAAAAGGGAATTGTATTTGATAACTTGTTTTGCGACTACATCAATAGGTTTCTCCTACCCCAACTTTCTCTCATGAAAACCCATCAATCATTTATTATGTATATACTTGTATATATAAGTTAAATCTATGCTATATGTAGATATTGTATAGTACGTAGATAATGTACATAATTAACTTATAATGTATTCTATATATTTAATTAAATATTTAGAATTATTTGTTGTATATATATATAACTTTATTGTATTAATATATAGTAATTTATATAAACTAAATGTGTAATAACTTAAGTAATTATATTGACTTATCTATATGTTCATAATTGTATCTAATGTAGTATATACATATTTAACCATATAATACATACTGTATAATTCCCATAAGTTAATTTAATTATATATTTGCAGTAAATAATTAAGTTATTAGGTGAATTAAGTAATTTATTAACTTAAACCAAAATAAATTAGTAATTTAAGTTAAAACTGAAGTAAGTTATAATATAAACTTATATAATATTATATTAACTATTTTCAACCTTTTTATACTGTATTTATAGTGCATTATAGTATTTATAAATTATTTATGTGTAAAACTAACTTAAACATGCATTTAAATGTATATAAATTGAAATAAAATTTCTAAAATATAATAAAAATGTGTAATAAAAAAATTATTGTATAAATTAACTTTGTGTAAGGTCAATTGTATGAGTAATTAACCAATTTGTACTTTAATTAACAATTTAACCCCTAAATTGTCATGTAAAAATCTCTAACTTTAACTAATTTTATTATATATCTAAATAAGTTATTTTTTAAAATAAATTAGACAATTAGATAACCATATATAATAGCTTTGTAATCATGTAGTTTAATTTAAAATAAGATTAAATTATGGCCCTCAAATTGAGGGCAAAAATTAGGCTTTCAGTATGCAAATTAGCACAGCTCACACGAATTTGCTCCCACAGGTTAGTCCCACATTAGAAGCAGCAGTCCGCTTCATGCGATATAAAATGGTTCCTTCAGATGGCATCATAGTGGTCATGGCACAGGGCACCTCTTATCCCATACGCCTTTCCTCTTGATCTGAGCATCTGATACTGACCATATGATGATATATTTGTACAGTGCATGGATCGGGGGCCTGCACTGTAGCTGGGCTGTGTTGGGCCTGGTATTGGACCTAAATTAAAATGAAAAGAAATGCACCTCTAATTGAACTAAGGCCAGTTCATAGTAGTGGTCTGGTCCGACCCTAATGTTTGTTGTGTATCCCACGAACTGAACTAACCCATCCATTAAAAACCCAATTTTTGGGTAGGTGAACAGTAGCTGAACAAGGTTTGAATGAGAGGAGAGCCCTAAAATTGACTAAGTGTCAAAAGAAAGGAGAGGAGAGTGAGCCGTGATCAGCAGCTAAGTCGAAGTGTCTATGTATATATGTGTGTGTATGAGTAGATATGTATATATGTATACAAATATATATGTATAGTATAAATATAAGTATATATATCTAAGTAGTAAATATGTATATAAGTATAAATAGAATGGTATAAGTACTGTTTGAGCTCTTCTGTATAAACCACCTAAGGGCTTTAGCGATGCATTCACCTGTCACTTTAGATATGTATAAACGTTAATATAAGTAGTGACTTATGCCTTATGTTTTGCAAATATGTTACTAGGGCTACATTGACGTATATATATGTTACTGTACGTGTAAAATATTTTGCTATAGATATTAGTATGTTAATATAACTTAGTATAGTAGATATTAGTAGCTATTTTTGTACCTATACTTAGGTATTACTTATAGTAGTTGTAAATAATTAACATAGTGTAGTATTAACTAGTTTTTAATGCCTGTTTGGTTGTAAACTTGTTTAAGTCATTGTAGAATTAATTAATTGATTCTTTCATACATAATTAACCAATTCATTAATTTTTTATTCATTCATTTTTGTTTTAAATGAAACTAATATTTCTGGAATAACATTTTTGGACTTAGAGAGTGGTGTATATCAATAACTATCTCCCAGTGAATGATTTGGAAACAAATCAGTAAAAATTGCAGTTAAATAAAAATGATGAGACATCGGCTTGCATTTGTGACACCTTTACTACAACAACGACATTTCAAACATCATTTTTGTTATAACTCAGTCGTTGATGATCATATTTTTGGCATCATTGCCGAGGATAAAAACCCTACAATAGCACTTTATTGTCGTTGATTGATGATTGTCGCAAGTCATTGATTATGGACATATCAAGAATTAAATGGAAACCTAAAGCCAATTTTTAAATCCAACGATCCAAGACCTCACAAATGCAAACAAATGATAGGATAGAGAAGAAAGAATATGAATCATGGATAGTAGGTGTTCTAAGCACATGACAGGAGCGGAAGGCTTGTTCTTGCAACTCAACTACTAGGAAGGTGGTGCAATTATGTTTGAGAACAACTACAACGGCCGTATTATTGGTACTGACCAAGTTGGTAACTCTTCCACCTCTTTCGATAATATGCATATAGTTAGAGGATTAAAACATAATCTACTTTGTGTAAGTCAAATTTATGATAAAGGATACAAAATTACTTTCACTTCAAATGATTTTAAAATATGAGATAAAGAAACCAAGGAATTTCTTCTTAAAGGAAACAGACGTAAAGGTATTTAAATTGTCAACTTCTAAAATGAGACAAATTTGAATGTCTTGTCGCATTTGACCAAGAGGCAATACTTTAGCACAAATGGCTAGGTCATGTTCACGCGAAGAATATCAGTAGACTTATGAAACATGAGCTTCTTAAAGGCCTGCCAAGGATCAACTTCAAGAAGAGCAAGGTTTGTAATTCTTGTCAAGTTGGAAAATAAACCAAAAAGGATGGTTAGCACCTCTCAACTCCTGGAATTACTTCACTTAGACTTGTTCGAACCAACTAAATCTGAAAGCTTAACTGGGTGCAGATATTGTTTAGTAATAATTGATGAGTTTTTGAGATTTACCTAGGTATCCTTCTTCAAAAATAAGGATTTGACTATTAATGTTTTTAGTAAACTAACAAGAAGACTGCTAAATGAGAAAGGATCTAAAGTCTTTAGGATTAGAAGTGATCATGATGGAGAATTTGAGAATTAGTCTTTTTCTGACTTTTATGATCAATATGGGATAAAACATGAGTTTACTTTTCCTAGAGCCACACCTCAAAATGGAGTAGTTGAAAGGAAAAATAGGACCTTGCAAGAGTAGGATCGCACAATGCTGTGCGAGTCAATGCTGCCATGATATTTTTGGGTAGAGGCTGTAAACACTATTTGCTATATCCAAAATAGATCCTTGATTAGACCAATCCTAAACAAAACACCCTTTGAACTCTATCATGGAAGAACACCTAGAATTTCTTATTTCAAGATATTTGGCTAAGAATGCTTTATACTTAACACCAAGGATAATCTTAACAAGTTTGATGCTAAGAGCTCAGAAGGAATCTTCTTTGGTTTTTCAACCAGAAGTAAATCCTATAAAGTATTGAACAAGAAGAGTTCTGTCATTGAGGAAACTATGCATGTATCATTTGATGAGACTCTAGCTCAACTGCAATCTTCTTTAAATGATGATGATGATCGAGTAGATCCTTTAAACATACCAGAAGAAAACATTTTGGTTGAATTACCAAATGATATATCTTATAATGAAGGATCATCCAAAAGAATTGGTAATAGGAGAACTATCCAAAGGAGTTCATACCAGATCTTATGAAAGCACTTTTGCTTTTACAACTTTTATTTCTCAGTTAGAACCTAAAAATGTTAAGGATGTCATTTTTTATACTTATTGGATTATTGCAATGGAAGATGAATTGAATCAATGTGAAAGAAATCAAGTGTGGGAACCTGTTCCAAAACTTGACTCCCAGACTATCATAGGAACCAAATGGGTCCTTAGGAATAAACTGAATACATCAAGAGAAGTAGTAAGGAACAAAGCTTGCTTGTGGCCCAAGGGTATAATCAAGAAGAAGGAATAGATTTTAATGAAACATATGCATCTGTAGCTTGATTACAATCCATTAGAATGTTGTTAGCCTTTACCATCCACATGGAGTTTACACTCTTTCAGATGGACGTCAAAAGTGCTTTTTGAATGGCTTTATCAAGGAGGAAGTATATGTTAAACAACCTCTGTGTTTTGAAGATGCAAACCATCCAGAATACATGTATAAACTAAACAATGCATTGTATGGTCTAAAACATGCTCCATGAGCTTGGTACGATAGATTAAAAACTTACCTAATTGAAAATGATTTTAAAATTGGCAAAATAAATCCAACTCTATTTACAAAAGGAAAAGAAAATGATCTCTTAATAATACAAATCTATGTAGATGACATCATTTTTGGTGCTACTAATGATCTTTTATGCCAAGAATTCACAAAGGTAATGCAAGATCAGTTTGGGGTGAGTGTTATGGGAGAACTTCGGTTCTTTCTAGAACTTCAAATTGACCAGTTATCCTCTAGGATATTCATATTTCAAACAAAGTACACCATAGAGATCTTGAAGAAATTCCCCTTGGACAAGGTAAAAGGAAAAGAAACACCTATGGCAGCTTCTACATAGCACAAAATTGATGAGATAGGTAAGTCTGTAGATCAAGAGTTGTATAGAAGTATGATAGGTTCTCTATTGTATTTAACTACTAGTAGACCTGATATTCTTTTTAGCACCGGCTTATGTGCTCTATTTCAAGTTGACCCTAAAGAATTACACCTAAATGCAATCAAAAGAATACTTAAATACCTAAACCACACACCGTATCTAGGACTTTTCTATCCAAAGTTAGCCACATTGGATTTTTATACCTTTTGTGATGCTGATTATGTAGGTGTTCTTAGGCTTCTACTGTGTTTTAGTAAAATATAGCGTCGTAGTATAGTCGATAAAAGCGATACAACACTTAAATTTATAATGCCCAAACAACAAACATGAGTTCCGAGGTCGATCGCAGAGAGCAAATATGAAATTCAAATACTAGTCGAATGATAAAGAATAAGTGCAATAACTATTTACAGGAAAAGATATGCAATGAATAATTCTCAAAAGTATATCCAACAAATAGCAAATTGCATCTCAAAAATTAATGGGACAAAAAGAATATTTAAAAATCTAAAAATGATGATTTGAATCACCAATTAATTCCCACACTCAAGCACATATCCCAATGATACTCAATATTAATTCTCAGCCAAATATCTCAATAGTGGTCTAGAACCACTTATCCATGTTAGCATAGCACTCAATAAATCCATAGTAACTCAAATCAAACATCGACACCAATAATAGAGGACTTCAGTGTTCCAAGCATAGCAGCCCTCCAACCAATATCACTATGTGTAGGGCACATGTGCATGCACCTCGAGGCAAAACCTCCCCCTACCTCCTCAAAAACCTCTTCTCTTTCTCTTTCAAATCCAGAATTGAGTATATGCGTGTATAGTAATGGGTAATCAGATCTAGGTAGAGGGACCAGGCCCACTGGTGTGCGGTTGTGGCCAAGTTGTGTATAGGTCATGTGAGCGGGGACCTCAGCCCCGGTGTGTCAAGGCAATAAGGCATAGGCGCTAATTCCTTATATATGCATATAAAAATAAAAAAGTGCCATTTTGGGACTAAAAGGTCCTGATTTTGTTTGTTGCTGTTGGTGTTGCATGTCGTCTAATTGAAGCTCCCACCATGCTTCTTTCTCTAATTGTCATTGCAGGTGGCTTTACGGAGTAATTCCGCATCTTCAAGGGGTGGAATTGAGTAGCAAGATGGCCGAAGCTAGTCGGACGTTGTCGGAGATGACGTGGTCACCGGTGAAGACCTAACAATCTTGAAAATGGACTTGCAGCCCAATTAGATAGCTTAGAATGTCCCCCATGGTGTATGGAGTGTCATGGCGGCATTATTTTGCTGTTTGGAAGTATGGCATGGTTGGACGGTGACAGTGAAGGTGTAGGTTTCATGGGTTTTTTGGTGGAGCGAAAGAATGAGCAAAAGTCCTAATAAGTTTAGGGCTTTCATTGGCGAGGGTGAGTGGAAGGTTGTGGTGGCGATGGTGGTGAGCTTGGTCGAGTGTAGCGACTGGACAAGGCTTGTCGGAGCTTCGCCGGCCTCGAAGATGACGTAGACAGAGACGATGATTTGGCGGCTGAATTGGGGTGTGAATGGGTTGAATTGAAGCTATGAAGAGGGAGGAAGGTATTGGGCCTAATTATTGTATGAAATGGGGGTGGAGTCCACAGTGACTTGACTTACCGATGCTGTGGACGAAGAAACCTCCGATGGTGAAGAGAGCGGCAAGGAAGAGGGGAGAGCGCCTCCTCTTTGACCTATAAGAGGTGAACAAATGTGAGGGAGAAGGATGCGCTCCCAATTTGACCGTTGGGTGGCCATAGGAGGATGAGGAAGGACGGTCGCTGGAGCAGTGACAGAGGTGGCAAGAGAAGAGAGGAATTGGGGGATTTTGGCAAGAACCGGGCTCAAAATGAATCTAGGAAGTGGGCGAAATTAAATAGAGGAGTTCCAAACCATTAGTTGCAGGGGATCAGTGTGAATTCCTTGCAACTAAGGCAAGGAAATCTCTATGAAATCATGTGTTCGTTCGAGCTTTGGAGTTTATTTTGGCTCCTGAAATCTTGCGCAAATGGAAGAGATCTTGATTGTTAATCCCTCCAAATTTAGAGGAATTTGGACTTAGGTTGGAGGAGAACTCCTCAGTCAAAGGTGGTGGATACTTGGGTTGACTCTATTCACACCTCTAATGGTGGAAAGGACAAAAATGCAAGGAATATGAGAAAGGTAGCGGGCCATTTGGGAGAAACTTGAAACCTGGGGGACAAATTGCTAGAAATAGAAATTTTAGGGACTAAAATGAAAATAGGTAACGATGGACTCTGATTTGGCCCAAATTTTGGTGTTAACCTAATTTGAACTCAACGAATCTAATGGTGAACTTGGATTTGAGTTTGACCACATTTGACTGGTTAAATTGCATCGAAGCCCAAATTAGGGTAAATCCCCATCTGATTCTCTTTTCTAGGTTAAAATGGATTCAGATGGTCAAACCAAAGTACTTAACCTCTTAAAAAAATTTTATATGGATTTTAGGTGGATTAGATTGATTTTATTCTAACCAGAACCTTTCCAATTTAAGTGTGGCTGATAATTAGGGTTTATAGACTTATTTTGTTCCTTGAGATGCGTGAAACCATGATTCAGCCAGTGTAAACCAACTTTTTAGTATTTTATGCTCAATTGACCTTAAATTAACCCCTGAGTAATACAGTGATTAATCTGCATTTGTGATGCCCTGTTAAAATAGTAGAATTAATCTTATTTTCTTGTCTTCTTCTCAAATAAGATTAAAGTAGAATTATGGCCCTCAGGGGATTATTTAGGAGCATTTATCCCTTGATTCTAATTAAATTAAGTTAGTTATGATGAATAATGGAGTTACCATCATAATCGCCATCCATAACTTTTGCTAGTCCCTAGCAAAATCTCATGGAACGAAATAGATTCTTGACCATGTTTATGATGTTCAGATGCCTAATTATGCTACTCCTCTAGAAATCAGATCATAATACAAAAAATAGGACTAGAGGTACTCAAGTACCATCCAAGATTCAGACATGACCAGCCTTAGCCTTGGGTCTGCTGCGAAGGTTTCTAAGGCCCACAGAGACTACCAAGAGGTTCATTGACCCTAGCAGTTAAAACACCTGTGGGTATTTGTAGCAAGTCTACGTTCAATTTTTCAGTGCATCTTTGATAAGAGCGATAGAGAGGGACTTTTATTCTAAGAGTTTTCTCACTATTCTTTTATATTCCCCTATATCCAACATTGGATTGGCCCTAAACACGGCCTGTATCGAATTCCTTGTCCCCACCATCAATCCTCGAAGGGTCCCTGACTTTCGATGCTTCGGGATAGCACTACCCATGGCAACCCCCAGAACCTTGGCTTTCAGCACTTTGGGATAGTGACGTCCATGGAGTTCTGTAGCAAAATTCAGGCCCTAGTAATCGACATTTCAGGATAATCCCGCCCATGGCACTTGAACTAGCATAAAGTGTTTACATGCTCATGATTGGATATTTAAAATATATTAGGAGACAAGCACCAATGAGATGAAATGTTATTACGTATGTTCGAGGGGAGTATTTTCATTCCACCTCTCTATGCCAGGAACACGTCTAGTCAACTTGTATTTTTGAGCCACTCCTAAGTCAGATCTTTAGGAAAACCTTTTCAGAGCAGAATACTTTTGTCATTTTTCTTCATTAAGTGCATTGAACCAGACCAGTGTGCGATTTTTGGGTGCTTAGGTTACCAAGTCCCGTAAACCAAAAGGTAGGCAATGGCGACAAATAATCTCTAATCCTTAGACTCAATACATTAGCTTCGTACTTCCCTCAACCTCTTGAGGATTAATCCAGATCTTAATTAATACGTAAGTGTTTAGTCCTAGAATAGCCCAAGAGGCCTAATGTTGGTACTCGTCACTAATCTCCTAAGTTTTAGGACTTTAGGACTTAATACTTATTTTGATTTGGTCTAAAACTTAAGTAGGATCCATAATCAATTTCTAAGATTATTAATTTTCTTTTATTTTGCTCCTTTGACATTTTTTTTGCATCTCCTCCACTTTTTCCTTGTCAAGAAAGATTTTTCAATCAATTCTCAAAATTTTTCTCCCCTTTCTCCTTTTTTCCGAACATACATATATTTTTTATGGAAACCCCTCAAAGAATTGAATTTCTCATTTGTTTTGAACTTTAATACCCCCCATGCCTATGTTTTGCAATGTCCTTATTGTAAACCAGATTGGTACGAATTCAGCTTAGTTCAAAGAGTATAATAGGGTCAAAGGGTAGGTGAACGGGTTGGGATGACTGTTGTGAACAATTTCACGCTCTGATACAAGTATCAAAGGTGGTGGCAACTGCTCTAAAGGTTATACCCTAAAGTGCAATATGAATGTAGCTCAAAAAGAATTAGAAGGGTCTCCGGTTTTTTGAATGACAAGTTGCCTTCTATTAAGCACTACATTCAATGGCTTCAGCCAAGTAGAAGGTGGTCGTGGTCAGATTGATGGAATTTTGTAGAATAAGCACCTTGATGAGTAGTTTGGTTGGTCCAACCTGGTGCTTGTTTAGATCAACCAACTGATGATGCAGACAAAACACAATCAGTCTGGTGGGTTGGTGGATGTGAATCAATAGGTGTGAACCCCACCAGATGTTTTGTTGCTTAAATAGATGTGGAAAAGTGAATCTAGGGTTTGGTTGAATCGGCTTAGCCAAATTAGAGTAGGGGTCCTCAAAAGAAAATGGGTTTGTGAAAAATGTAGGAACCCTACTGGTGGGATCAAAGCTGGACAAGATGTGGCTGTCAGTTTGATCAATGTCCGATTCCCTGTCAAAATATGGTATTGAATCATATGTGACCAAATTAGAAGGAAGTGAGTCATAATAGAAATTGATTTCAGTGGCGATTCGGGGTTGGGATCGTGTTTTGAAAGGATCCAAAGGAGGTGTGGCTTCTTCGAGTTCCAAATCATCGATATATGATTCAAAATCAAAGAATGGATCATGGATATTGAGGTCGTAGACTGGTTCGTAATCATCTGGAAACAATGGCTCTCCGAAATCAGAGTATGATTCGAAATCATCGAAGAATTTGCGATAATAAGTTTCTAAATCTGATTTAAGATCGGGATTGCCACCATAGAATAAATCAAGATGCATGGAATCATCAACCTGACTTTGGTCTAACCTAGCCTTAAATTCCAAGCTTAGAGGGATATCCTTATTAGGCATAAGCTTTGGTTCTGGGCACCTAGGGTAGATCCAATCAAACCCCAACTCTTCCAACTCCTTTGATTTTGTATCGTAAATCGGTGTGACTTTCGAAAAATCAATTCATTCTTTTGAGGAGTCTGGAGAGGTATAATCATCAAATACAGGTCAAAAATTATAATCCAGATCTAAAATCTTGTTCTCCATTACATTAGGCCTCATGATCATCCCCATTAGGCTCATATCTAGATTCTAGGTCAGGTGTAGGAATTGGGTCACTAGAATCCAAATTTGGTTCTATCAGGATGTGAGAATCATTCTCAAGGAATACCTTAACAGGATAAGGAGCAGGAGTTGCATCCTCAAGAGATTCTAAGTAAAGTTCATCACTGGTGTTTGGGAAATCTAGGCATGATGGACTAGCTTTACAGCTTCTTATGGCTGGCTCATGATCGGGAACACCTGTAACTAGATTCACCGAACCCACATCATAATTAGGTATGTCATTCTACACAAAATCCAAATATGGTTCTATTTAGGTTGGGGGTCCATAACAATGACCTCCATTTTCGTACCCAGGCTCTGGTAAATTACATTGATCTTTAAAATTGCTTCAAGATTCATCATAAAGTTCTAGGTGGGAATCGGGATATTTGCAATTGATGGCCTCGTGCAATAGATTTAGCGTATTCCCACGTTTCTAAACGAGATCCTAGTGTTTTTCCGCAAAGTAGGGGATTTGTAAAACATTGTAAACACCCAGTGCTGTGCAATTTCCCCAATTCAATGTATTTTGATAAAAGAGCATCTCGAGTTGAACCATGCAACAATTGGGTTAACATCATCTTGGCATGGTTCATAATGTGGTTTGTTGTTTCTGACACATTAACCTGAATGCCACTATAGGGATCTGAGGTCCTATCGAATTCTTCCCTATGTCTAAGGGCAGCCTCCATCATTTTCTCTTTCATGCTCATATGGGATTCAAGTTTCTTGAAAATCTTACCTATATTGTTAAGTTTCATTTCCAAATCAGGTGGTGGATCAGGATAGAGAATCAGATTCAGGTTGAAATTGATTTGATCAGATCATATCAAATTTTCTCCAAAAGATCAACTTTAATGGAGGCCTCTAGGGTAGACCTAGAGACCTCTCTTGTCTATGTGCATTAAAGAATATATGAGGGACTGGATGTGTATTGGACTCAATAAAGGAACCCAAAAAATTTTGGATGACTAAGGTTGTTTGAGACAAATGGACCTCTTTGATGAAAAATCCACACACCCAAGAATTACTTGGGTAGCCAAGAAGGGAGAGTCCCGCAAAGACCCCTACATGGTAGATCATCTCGATGGGTTACAGGGTTTCCTCCACCCAACCTTCCTTCTCACTAAGGTTCCAAGTAGACTGGAATGTATGAATTGAGATCTATGTCTACCAATTTTAGCCCTAATTGTGCGTTGAATTTCACTTGATTTAGAAGTTATTTGAATTTGTGACCGAATTTGTAGGTTGGTTGATTAACAAAGTGAACCAACTTCACCTGACCTATCCTAAGGTTGAGGATGAAATTTGGCTCAAGACCCAATCACCCTAGATTGATTCTTAGGTTATTAGGTCTCAAATTTTATGATTCAAGTGAATTTAGAACCTTAATTTTAGGACTAACTTGAATAGATAAATTCAAACAAGGGCTGGGGTGGCACACAAATGTGGGAAGATTAATTTCCTTAATTGCAAGCAACTAACACTTCAAAGCCCTAAAGTGGAAACCCTAGATTGGCTCTATTTCAAGTCCAATTTGCTTCCAAATATGACACCTTGGACTCAAACAAGAAAGTGAGTAGTCCAAGATGTTGAGGAATTTAGGCACAAATCCTTGATAGGTATAAGAAATAAGGATGGGGAATCACTAATCGAATCACATCAACATCAATCTGATATCAATTAATTTTGCAAATCAGGAAATTCTTTGCATTTAAGAGATATTACTAGGAAAATAAGGCAAGTGGATCCTAATTGATTTGTTTCCTTATTCTTCTCTTCTCAAGATTTTGAGGTTGTTAAGGGAGAAGAGAAATTTTACCTACCCCTGTAGTGGTTGATTGCGTAGAAGATCTCGTGTTGTACCTTGCAAAACAAAGCAAAGTAGATAGGGCAAGTTAGAAATCAACTCAAATAATGATATGACTAGTGGTGAATTGCATGTTGCTACCCAGCAAAGGTGTAAAAATGTTGTTAGGCTTCCACCATGTTGAAGTAAAGTATAGCATTGTAGTATAGTCAATAAAAGAAATATAACACTTAAATTTATAATGCTCGAAAAAAAATGTGAGTTCTGAGATCGTTCACATGGAACAACTGTGGAATTCAAACACAAGTCACAATGATAAAGAATGAGCACAATAACTAATTACAAGAAAAGATATGCAATGAATAATTCTCTAAAATATATTCAATAAATAGCAAATTGTATCTCAGAAATCAATGAGACAAAAAGAATAATTAAAAATATAAAATTGGTGATTTGAATCACTAATTAATTCCCACAGTAAGCAATATCCCAATAATACTCAATATCAATTCTCAGCCAAATATCTCAATTGTGGTTTAGAAAAACTTATCCACGTCAACATAGCACTCAATAAATCAACAGTAACTCAAATCAGACGTTGGACACCAATGCTAGATGACTTAAGTGTTCAAAGCACAACAGTCCTCAAACCTTTGAGATTCGCTAAGTGTTGGGCATGTGTGCATGCACCCGAAGGCAAAACCTCCCCCTACCAACTTAGAAACCTCTTCTCCTTCTCTTTTAAATCCAGAATCAGGTATATGGGTGTACAATAATGGGTAATTGGATCTGGGTAGAGGGACCAGGCCCACCGACGTGCGGATGTGGGCAAGGAGTGTGTAGGTCAGGTGACTAGGGAGCCCACCCCTGGTGTGTTGCGGTAATAAGGCACAAGCACCAATTCCTTATATGCACATTTAAAAATAAAAAAGCATCATTGTGGGACTAGAAAGTCCGAATTTCCTTTGTTACTATAGGTGTCAGACATCATTTAATTGAAGTTGCTACCATGCGTCTTTCTCTAATTGTCGCTGCAGGTGACTTCGCGAAGTAGTTCTGCATCTTTAAGGGGTGGATTTAAGTAGCAGAAAGGTTGGAGCTAGTCGGATGGATTCGGAGATGATGTGCTCACTGGCGAAGACCTAACAATCATGAAAATAGCCTTGCGGCCCATTTAGAGAGCTCAGAAGGTCTGCCGTGGTGTATGGAGTGTCATGGAGGCATTATTTTGGTGTTTGGAAGCATAGCGTGGTCAGATGATGACGGTGAAGGTGTAGGTTTCATGGGCTGTTTGGTGGAGCGAAGGAATGAGAGAATGTCCTAATAAGTATAGGACTTTCACTCGTGAGGGTGAATGGAAGGTTGTGGTGGCAGTGGTCATGAGTTTGGTCGAGTGTAGAGACCAGAGGAAGCTTGTTGGAGCTTTGCCGGCCATGAAGAAGACAGAGAGAGATGGTGATTTGGCGACTGAATTAGGGTGAGAAGGGGCTGAACTCTTTTCCCAGCTAAGGACCAATCTTGTTTTGATGCATCCTTTAAGGATCATTTCAAGATTAGCCAGGAAAGAATCAAACGATTCTCCGAAAATAGATAAATCATCCATGAAAACTTCCATAAACTCTCCCACCATGTCAGAGAATGTAACTAGCATATACCTTTGAAAAGTCACAGGTGCATTGCATAAGCCAAATGGCATTCTACGAAAAGCAGAGGTTCCGTAGGGACAGGTGAAAGTCATTTTTGCCTGATCCTCTGGATGGATAGGGACTTGATTGTATCCCGAGTAACCTTCTAGGAAATAGAAGTACTTTTGCCCGGCTAGTCTTTCAAAAATTTGATCAATGAAGGGCAAAGGGAAATTAACTTTTTTTGTGGCTATGTTTAGCTTCCTATAATCGATACAGACCCTCCAGGAGGAAGCTAAACGAGTTGTGACAGATTCTCCTTTCTCATTAGTCACAACAGTAATCCCAGCTTTCTTGGGAATAATTTGCACGGGACTTACCTAAGGACTATTTGAGATCGAACAAATGATTCCTGCATCGAGCCACTTAATTATTTCCTTCTTGACCACTTCTCGCATATTAGGGTTTAATCTCCTTTGCACTTGGTGAGAAGGGCAGGATCCATCTTCCATGAATATTCTGTGATTGCAGTAAGATGGCTCGATCCCCCTAAAGTCATGAATGGTCTAACAATTGCCACCTTGTGTTCCTTTAGGACCTTGATCAGTTTAATCTCCTACTCAGTAAATCTAGCACCGATAATCACAGGGAGCGTCTTTTGAGGTCCCAAAAACTGTTATTTCAAACTCTGAGGCAATGGTTTCCGTTCAAGCTGGGGGAGTTTAGGATGGAAGGTAAGGATGATGCTGATGAAGATTCATCAAGAGGAAGAGGGTGAAAGTGAACAAAATCAATAACCTCTTCAGAATGTGGCTGGTTTGCCACTGAGGGTTGCGGGTTAGATCTATCTAGAAAGGAGGAAGTTTTAATTGCAGAAACCGTCATACATGTTTCAATATTGAAGTTATCTTCCTCAAGTTCCTCTATAAATCCACAATCCTTGAATTTGTTAATCCCTTAAAAATATCCAATTTCAATTTCTAATCCCCAAAGGCGATTTCCATGCTACTGCTCTCATAGTTGATATTGGCCTTAGCGGTAGCCAGGAACAAAGGCCCCGGAATGATGGGTGTGTTCCTTAAATTCTCAGGTACATCCATGTCAAGGGCAAGGAAATCTATGGGAAAATAGAAGTCCTTAACCTTGACAATAACATCCTCAATAATGCCTCTCAGATTTGTGATTGAACGGTCTGCTAACTGTAGTGTTGATGTGGTCAGCCGAAGTTCACCTAATCTGAACTTCTTGTAAAGTAAAGTCGGAATTAAGTTAATGGATGCACCTAGATCTAGAAGTTCCCTATCAAAGGTGTAATCTCCGATGTCACAAGAAATCAAAGGGGCACCTGGATCTCTCTTTTTCGGAGGAAGGTGATGTAGGATAACAGAACTAGCCTGCTTAGAGAGTATCAGCTTCCTCGGAATAGATTCCCTTGTGTTATGCTTTTATGTGCATAAATCATTTAAAAATTTAATCTAAGCCAGTATGTGTTTGATAGCGTCGAGGAGTGGATATTGATTACAACATTCTTGAATATATTCAAGAGCTCCTCGTTACTATCAACAGGCTTCTTCTTCCTAGGTTTAATCAAGGCCTCAAGAAAAGGAACATGAGTCAAATCTTTGGAATCAGGTTCTTGACCCTTGATTTCTTCTTCAGAGTTCTCCATTCTATCCACAGGTTCTCTCGCATTTGGTAGATCAGAATAAGGTTGTTTTGGGTCCTGGGTTTGCCTTCCACTGCTCAAGGTAACAAAGTTAGTAGATGCATAAGGGTTTGGGTCTTGGGGAGGGTTAGGAAAGATTGAAGGGGCTTCATTAGCCAAAAACCTCAAATTTGATGAAGTAGAAGAGGAAGGACCTTGCTCAACCACCTGAGCATGTGCATGTGGGTCCCTCTAATTCCCGTACCCTTGAGCTTGATTGCCCGGATTCTGTATATTACGCGGGTTAGGTACGAGTTGAGATGGTAGAGACTGGGTTGATGGGAATTAGCAATGAACCAGTTTTGCAAGTTGTCTAGTGAGGTTTTGATTTTCTGCATGAGCTAGAGCATAGATCCTTGCGTCTCTATCATCTGACGGTTCAAATCAGCCTACCCTATAGGTTGACAGACATTCCAAGCTGGTTGATTGACCTGAGTTGGGGGCAACTGAGTGTAAACATGACTCTGACCCATTGGACTTTGCGGAGCATAGTTGCTAGGTCGAAATTCGGTCTGCTACGTTAGACTTTTCTAGGAGAAGTCAGGGTGGTTCCTCCAACCAGGTTTATAAGCATTAGAGTAAGGGTAGGACCTAACGTTCTCCTGTATTTCATAGACATCCTCATAGAGTGAGGATGGAGAGAAAGAAAGGGAGGGATCAGAGAAACTTGGAAGAAAGGCCTAAGTTCAGAACCCATGGGGTTCCGAACAATGCTGGCTCATAGTTGAGCCGCATCTAGTAGATTCAAGAACTCTCTTCCAGAAGGAGCTCACGATGAATGGAATCCCAAATTCTAGGATTGAGTGGATCGAGAATTGTTTGTAGAGTTTTCCACCATCCACTCCATCATTTTGGTAACCAAGTCCACCTTATCTAGTTTATTATAAATCAATTCCATATCGAATGAACGAGAGTCGTGGACCTCATTAACATTCGATCTAGGTTGTTGGGACTGGTTAAAAGTACCCATGGAGGCATGATTGATTGAATTTTCACTCATTTCCTCAAACAAATCGTGCGCGCTATCTGCATTTTTGTTGAGGAAATTGCCTCCGTAAGAACCATCCACATGATTTCTGAGTTGCTTAGTCAACCCATGGTAAAAGATCTCACGAGCTACCATTTCAGCACCTCGTGGTGTTGACACTTCTGCAATAAGTCCTGGAATCGCTCCTAGGCAACATGAAATTGCTCCCTTGGCCACTGGGTGAAGGTAGTAATCGCCAATCTTAGAGCATTGGTACATTAGACAAGGAAGAATTTCTTTAGGAAAGTCGATTTTAGATCATTCCATGTTGCGATCGGCCTTCCTGTGGTCCTATAGCAATGACGACTTTATCCCTAAGAGTGAGGAAAGAGCCTCAAGATCATATGCTCTTCATTCACGTTTCGTGCTTTGGTGGTCTAGACCAAAGTGGTCAATTCCTCCAAATGCTGAAATAGGTCTTCAAAACCAAGCCCATGGAAATGTTCGATCAGGCTTAACACCTGGGGCTTGATTTCTACGTCTCCAGCAAGAATCTGGACACTGGGACATTCCCTATAATTTGAAGGATCATAAAAATCCTTCAAGGGCTAAGTGCCCTGCATTCTCTAGAAGCATTCTTGCATTCTCTACATTTATTCCAACTACCTTTGAAACATCTCCTGTTGATTATGAGGTAGAGGAGGTTGTTGATCGACCATGCGATCAATTTGACTAAAATTCAATCTACACATCCTAGAATGATCTAATGGTCCTTCCAATCAATGATTCAATGACCTCCTTCCAAGCATAAACTAGAAGGAGGTCGGAAGGACAAGGGATAAGAACCCTACAGCACAACAAAACAAGCCTTTCCATAAGTTGGGTAGCCTAAGAATCTACAGACTCTTAGAATCCGTCTTATGATTATAGATGATTTACTCTAGTTGTATCTAGTCAATCCAACCAGTTAGGAGGGACTGGGCAGAAGGTTCTTCCTTCGGCTTGCGCCTCCAGTTCTTAGTGTAACCCCCAGCTGTGATCGTTTGATTCTACTTCCCTAGCTAGACATCAGATTGACTAGTACAAGTAGGTTAATCGTAAACAATCTCAGTCTGGGCCCTGAAGAGCGAATCAGTCCTTAAGGCCAACGTCTACTTGATTTTACTTAGGCTTAGGATTGTAATGCTTATGGAATGTGGTGGGCCCTTAACATGGGCTGTGCCCTTAATGATCGATTGAATATGTGTGAGTGTGTGCACAACCAGGGTTTTCAAGCAAGATTATTTGGATATATGGATTTTAAGGTTCAAATCTTGCTTAAGTAGCTTTTAAGGTTTAGAATTAGGTGAGTTCAATCAAGTTTCAGAGGCAAACCAGATGTTCAAACATGGTTAAAGATCTTTTCCTTTTGAATCAAAAAGTAAAGTGCTATGCCTGGTATTGACCTAAATTGTAAACCCTAAGGCGAAGCTACTTGATGAGTTGATTTTAAAATGAAGTGGTGTGGCTCAAACAACTCAAACAATTGGCCAAAATGCACCACTGAGTTAGGCGCACAAGATGATTAACCTATATTGATTTCTACTCTCTTACATGTTGATTTATGTGTATCGGTTCCACAGGTTGGAATCCCGGTTGAGTAGGTACAAATCAAGTTAAGTTATGTGCCTTGAATGTGGGTGTATGTAGTGTGTATATTGATTTATCCCATTGGAAGTATCTTTTTATTTTTTTTCTTTTATGAAGGTGAGATGAGTGGAACTGGAAATCAAAGCATCCAAACTAATCCTAGGGTTTATGCGAACACCTAGGTTAATTAGGGTTTGAATTAAGGTTGTGGAATGAAATCTATGGAGGGGGGGAAGAATGGGGAGCACTTACAGTTGTCTTCAATTGCACTTTACTCCTTTCTACCACTTGAAGATTCCCTATTGAGGTACCTACAAAACAATAGAAGAGAAATAAAAGCAAGTTAGAAAATAATAAAGTGTACGAAATGCGGAAAGAAAATCGAGAATCATTGCCTCCTTGGCATTGACGCCAAAATGTTGAAGCAGATGATCTACGCAAAAAGGATTGGATTTTGAAAAACCTATCATTGTAGTATGATTTGCGAAGAAATCCGTCAACAGATAAATTTACCAAAATTCATAAAGAGAATCTAGGTCAAACATAGGTAGGCTATGATGGTCGACTTTTCGCTTAGCGTTATAGTATTAAGTGGTGGAAAAATCGACTAATCAAAAATAATGAAAATAACCACTCGCAGAAGAACGGGTCGTGTCCACAGGGAGGCAATGATGCAATCAATACTTTATTATTTAATGTTAGTTCGGATAGTGCGAAATCCCTTTTCAAATCAGACTTAAAAAGTGAAGGAAAGTAGATTTGTAATACCCTAAAAAGTTAGTGGTGTAAGTGCAGTTTTCCCTCACAGAAATCCTCAATAAATTTAGGATGAATTCATGCAGTTTTCACATGATGTGTACAAAAAACAATTAGTACATAAGTTAAGCCCAAAATCAACCTTTAAACTACTTAATATCAATACCATGCAATTAGAAACAACTATGAGTGTTTGAATGCAATTCTGCCACAATATAAAAGTAATAAAAAAAACAAATTGGTGGAAATGGCATTGAATGTAATTTCTAATTAAGATAAAAATAGAGCTTTCTTCCTCTCTCCTCCTCGCGAGAGAGAGAGAGAGAGAACCGCGGGGGTCGATATGAGGCTCAAGAGGATGGCAAGGTCGAGAGCTTTCCGATGGTGGCAGCTGCGGCGATGGAGGTGGCCGGAGGCGGTGGCCGGAGCTCCAGCCTGTGGAGCAAGAGGGCGTAGCTACTGCTGCAGCTGTTCGAGCAGGCGCGCGCGCGTGCTGGTGCGCGGGCAGAGAGCGCCTGCAGGCTGCAGATGTAGGGAGGAGTGGCGCGGCGTGGATGCGTGCAGGTGGAGAGTGCCTGCAGATGGCGATGGAGCACGCTTCTAGATGGGTGGCGGTCTGCAGGAAGGTGGAGCGATGGGGCACGCTGGTGCAGGCGCTGGAAGATGGCGAGCGGGCAGGGTTGAGGCACGGGAGATGGCGTGCGGGCGCCTGCTTGAGAGGTTGGGGCACGATGGAGGAGAGGCGCGGGCTTGTGCGTGAGCGCCTATTGTGGTGTGGGGCAGCAGAGACGCGTGTGCGCACGCGGGCTGGAGATCTGTCTGCAGCAGGAGGCACTGGTGATGGTGCCTGCTGTGGCTTGGTGGATGTAGCAAGGAGGCACAGCAAGGGAGAGGCATGCTGGCTGGGTTGTTGCGCTTGCTGTTGCTGGAGATGGCACGCGGTTGCCTACAGCGCGCAAGGAGGATGCGCCGGTGGAGGCGTGCAGGCGGAGAAGACTTTTTCCCTGCAAGGGGAAAGAGGGCATAGTGCGGCACAGTGCATGCTTTTTTTCTCTGGATGGCCTTCCTCTCTCCCCGCCTCTTCTTTTTAAGTTCTCCCCTCTCCACGTGAGTTCAGGGATTTTCCCAAATCCCCGGTCATGGTTGTTGAGAAAGGTGCTGCAAGAAGATTTCCCCAATGTCCGGCGAGGGAGGGGGGAAAGAGAGTTCCGGCTGTTTGGGGAAATTTATCCCCTACCCTTGCTCTTTGTGCATTGTATTTCCTACACATAAAAACAATAGCATCATTAAGTTATGGAATGTTATAACTTAAATCATGAGGTGTACAAATCTTCTATAACTTATTTACCATTATTAACACACCTAAATTGTACAATTAAAGATACTTAGGCTTAATATTAGTCCATTTTAATGGACTCATCAAATACCCCCATGCCTAAGATTTTTTAGTCCCTAGCAAAAATAATCAGAAGATTTCTTCTTTTCTTATTTCAAAACTTTAGAAATCCAGACAAATCTGAAGTGCTGATAGCCTAGGTAACAGATCCAAGTGAAAGAGCCGATTCGCATTGGGAGTTCATACATCACCCTTGGCAAAAATTTCTATGGAGAGAGGCAACTACTTCCCTCAGGGATAAAGCAGACGATAATTTGTAATTTGACCCCGGCGTTTGGCTTAGATAGGAGATATCAAGTTGAATGGATTTGTATTTGGTGGCACACACTCAACTGGTGCTACATATAGTCTAGTACTGCAGACTCTAGCTCTCTAGACTATTTGACAAGTCAACTCTGAGAGAGGCTACATAACTATGCTCTCTTAATGTTCTTGGGCACTCTCTCTTTTCTTTCTTTCTGAGATCACGAATCTCGCCAGAATTAGAAATTATACTAACTATTTGGTGGCCTCACATGGCATCTACGCTTCAATTAAAGTCCTAATAAGTCTATAACTAAGTTAGAGTTCTCAACCAGTATTCAAGCGACCAGAAATACTAGAAGGTAGGTATGCGTCATATTTGGTGGAACACGATAGGTGTTTTGCTGCCTCGGAAACAGTGTTACATCATACACTTGGACTTTTTTTTTTGTAATATAACTTTTTTTTTCATTTTCTACTTCTTTTCTCTTTTCTTCTCTTCTTTTATATATATATATATATTTTCTTCTTATTTTTGTTTCTTTTTCAATCAACACAACAAAATACGGATTTTTATTTATGAGGCATTATTAGGGATGATGATGGTCAAGAGGAAGTTGTGTGGCTTATTTGGTGGATGTGCCTATTCTCGGCACTGGGAAGGAATGGATAGGATAGGCATATTTCTGACCTTTGACAGTATTACCCTCCTTCAGCTGAGGACTCTATGAAGGACGGTCGTAACCATCCACCATAGTTATAGCTTTATTAAGACTCAATCGCTGTGTATCTGCCTTATTTGGTGACTCTCAGAAATTCACTCAAAGTACGCACACAGGAACAGAGAGTGAAAACTACGCCTAACGCTGAAGTATCGTTATCTAATTATCCAAAACTTAAGAGTCATTGCACTAGACTTAGCGCACCAGTAATCTCTCTACTTCTTCTCACAAATATGAGGTGGATTTACTAGAAGATAGTATACCTGACTCTCTATGAACTGTCCAAGGGTTCAGTAGACTACAAATGCTTATTGGTTTTCCCAAAGAATCCATTACCAAGTCTACGTCCACGTGAAATAAATGTACTGGATTCTAAACTTAAGAAATAATTCCAGAAGAAAAACCTTCAATAAAGGTATTTTGCTAGGGACTAACCCAATCAGCTCAAGAAAAGATTTTTTTTTTTTTTAAGTAAATATGTATGCAAATATTTATAAATGCTATAAGCGCTGTAAACATTCTCAGGTTATATCCCCCCATGCCTAAGACTAACAATGTCCTCATTGGAAAAATATAGACATAGAAGACTATCACCTGAGAAGGAGAGTGGGAGGAGCTAAGGCTCCTCAAGCCATAGTGCGTCCAAAACCTGGCCATCTGAAAGAGTAATGTACGGTTTAAGTCGCTGGCCATTTACTTTAAAGTTCGCACCAGAAATAGGGTTCCTGATCTCTACAGCTCCATGAGGGAAGGTATTAATCACAACGTAAGGCCCATCCCAACGGGACTTGAGCTTTCCAGGAAATAATTTATGTCTAGAATTGAAAAGCCAGACCCACTGGTTGGGCTCAAAAGTCTTTCTAATGATGTGCTTGTCACGGAAGACTTTTGTATGTTGCTTGTAAGCTTGAGAAGTTTCATAAGCTTCATTACGAAGCTCCTCAAGCTTACTTAATTCTAACATACGTGCTTTCCCCGCTTTATCCAGATTTAAGTTAACGTTTTTAATTGCCCAATAAGCTTTATGTTGGATTTCAACGGGAAGGTGGCATGCTTTTCCGTGGACAAGACGGAAAGGAGACATACCCAAGGGAGTCTTATATGCAGTTCTGTAGGACCAAAGAGTGTCATTTAGTTTTTTAGACCAATCCTTTCGATCAAGCCTGACAGTTTTTTCTAAAATTCGCTTAATCTACCTATTAGGCACTTCAACTTGCCCACTCGTTTGGGGATGATAAGGTGTGGCAATCATGTGATTTACTCCTAAATTTTGGAGTAGTATAGTAAAGTGTATATTCTTAAAGTGAGGTCCACCATCACTTATGATCGTCCTTGGGCACCCATACCAAGAAATGATATTAGCCTTAATAAAGCCCAAGACCACAGAATGGTCATTGGTTCACGTGGGGATGGCTTCTATCCATTTTGATACATAATCAACAGCCACAAGGATGTATTCATATCCGAAGGGCACAGGAAATGGACCCATGAAGTCAATGCCCCAAATATCAAAGATTTCAACAGGGAGGATAGGTTGTTGGGGCATCTCATCCCTTTTTCCAATGGTTCCCATTTGCTGGCAATGTAGACATGCGCCCACATACGTATGTGCATCTCGGAATAATGTGGGCCACCAAAAACCATACTGAAGAACCTTATGAGTAGTCTTCTTCCCGCTAAAATATCCCCCACAGTGGAGTTCATGGCAGAAACTCAGAACACTTCTTTGTTCCTCATCAGGGACGCAACGGTGAAACAGCTAGTCAGGGCCTATTCTAAAAAGCTTGGGTTCCTCCCAGTGATAAAATTTAGCATTGGCGATAAACCTGTCTCGCTTCTTCTTGTCCCAAGTACTAGGGGTGATGCCCGTGACCAGATAGTTCACTATGTCAGTGAACCAAGGAGTTTTAGTTTCCATGGCCATTAGAGACTCATCAGGGAAAGTCTCTTGAATACCGCCAGCGGGGTTTGATGCCTCAATAGGGATCCTAGACAAATGGTCTGCTACCACATTCTCAACTCCTTTCTTGTCTTTAATTTCTAGGTCAAATTCTTGGAGTAGCAAAATCCAACAAATTAGGTGAGGTTTGGTGTCCTTTTTAGCCAGAAGATGCTTAAGGGCTGAATAATCAGTGAACACTACAACCTTGGATCCCAAAAGTTAAGACCGAAACTTTTCCAAAGCAAATACTATAGCAAGTAATTCCTTTTCCATGACTGTGTAGTTTTAATGAGGATCCGTAAGGGTCTTGCTGGCATAATGCAGCACATGAGGTTTGCCATCAACCCGTTGACCTAAGATCGCTCCCACTGCAAAATCAGAAGCATCGCACATAAGCTCAAACGGGAGGGTCCAATCTGGTGCTTGGAGAATCGACGCAGTAATGAGGGCTTTCTTCAAAGCTTGGAAAGCCTCGCCACATCTATCATCAAAATCGAAGGAGACATCCTTTGCTAACAGGTCGCAGAGTGGCTTAGAGATTTTACTGAAGTCTCTAATGAAGCGCCTATAAAATCTAGCATGGCCAAGGAAAGATCTAACCTGACGAACATTGGCGGGCAATGGAAGCTTAGAGATGGAATCGATTTTTGCGGTGTCCACCTCTAATCCTCTCTCGGAAACTACATGCCCTAACACAATGCCCTACTGGACCATAAAGTGGCTTTTCTACCAGCTAAGCACCAGTTTTGCCTCTTCGCAATGGGTTAAGACTTTATCAAGGTGCGAAAGGCATAGGTCAAACGACGAGGCATAAATGGAGAAGTCATCCATGAAAATTTCAACGAACTCGTCGATCATATCAGAAAAGATAGCCATCATACAACGTTGGAAAGTGGCAGGAGCATTACATAACCCAAATGGCATTCGATGGAATGCAAAAGTGCCATAAGGACTCGTGAAGGTGGTACGCCCCTGATCATTAGGAAAAATGGCTATCTGATTGTACCCAGAGTACCCATCAAGAAAAAAAAGGTACCTGTTCCCCGCCAATCATTGCAAAATTTGATCGATAAACGGTAAGGGGAAATGGTCTTTCTGGGTAGCTGTGTTTAAACGGCTGTAATCAATGCAGACCCTCCAACCAGTTGAGGGTCTAGTGGTCACCAGTTCTCCTTGGTCATTCTCCTCCACAGTGATTCCTACCTTTTTCGGAACTACATGAATTGGACTGACCCACTTACTATCTGAAATGGGATAGATAATCCCTGCATCTAGCCATTTTAGAATCTCCTTTTTAACAACCTCCCACATATTTGGATTGAGCCTTCTCTGCATGTCTCGAAAAGGCTTCACGGACTCGTCCGTGTAAATATGATGCACACAAAGGGAGGGATCAACACCCTTAATATCAGCAATTGTCCAGGAATTGCTGATATTGTGCCTTTGTAACACTCAAGCAGAGCTCCCTTTTGCAATCTAGATAATGCAGATGAGATAATAACGGGGAGCATTTTATTAGGGCCAAGGAAAGCATATTTCAATGTGCTCGGGAGGGGTTTCAACTCCAATTCAGGAACCTTTTGGATTGAGGATTTTAGTTGACATGTCCCTACCTCAGGCAGCGGATCTGCCTTCACAGTCCAGGGTGGGGACAAAGACTTAGTGTGTATCCCCAGCAACTCTTCTTGTTTAGGCATTTTCCTTTTAGTTTCTTTAATAATCGAGGGATGGTCCTGAGTTATGACCTTCTGAAGGGGATCTCTACATAAGAGTGCTGGAGTAGTCTCTTCAATTATTTCATCAACGACCTCAATCTGAGAACAATCTTCAAATCCGGGTTGCTTGTAAATATCAAAAACATTCAACCGGATCTTCTTGTTCCCAAAGCCCATTTTAAGTGCCCCGGATCTACAATTTATAGAGGCATTGGTTGTGGCCAAAAAGTGGCATCCCAGAATAATGGACGGCTTTGTGGGCTTATTAGATGGGTCAGTATCAAGTACCAGAAATTCAACGAGGAAGAAGAAATCCTCCACTCTCACAAGGACATCTTCCAACAATCCCCACGGTGTCTTAAGTGATCTGTTCACAACCTGGAGGATTACTAGACTAAGCTTCAGCTTTCCTCCTCCTAAAAGGTCGTAAACAGAGCTCGGTAGAATGTTTACCCCCGCACCCAGATCGAGCAGAGCCTCGACAATGTGTTGGTTACCTATAACCACTGAAATATACGGGGCCCCTGGGTCTTTCATTTTGGGGGGTGTTCCATGCTGTAGAACCGAGCTAACGTGGTCAGGTAGGATGACCTTGGTTTGGACCTGTTTCCTAGAACGGCGCTTCTGGGTGCACAGGTCCTTCAGAAACTTGGCATAGGACGGAATCTGTTTAATTGCTTCCAACAGAGGCAATTTAATCTGGACTTGCCTAAAAGTATCCATAATCTCTTCCATCCTATCCTTGGCTCCAGACGAGCCAACAGAAGATTCCCCAAGAGCAGATAGGTGCTCTGGATAGGGTACCCTCTGCTTCTGAGTAGAGGGGTCGTCATGGTGGGAAAGGGGTGGTGGTTGTGGTAGGACGACATCCTCATTGTGGAAGATTTTTTGTGAGGGAGAGTGGTGTGGCTCTTCCTTGGGTGAGATGGAAGTCGAGTCAGGTGTGGAAGGGGAATTCTGAGATGTAACCGTAGGAGTGTTATCAGGCTTGTCAATCTTTTTTCCACTCCTCAACACGGTCATTGCTTGGGCATGCTCCCTAAATACAAGCCCCTTGCCCTTAGGGTTCTCCTCAGAAGAGCTAGGCAGCTTCCTCGGATCATGTTGCCTAACTGCCTCAGTAAGATGACCAATTTGGGATTGCATATCGGTAATCATCTTATTCTGAGATTGGATAACCTATTCTGATGCTCTTGCATCGCTTTCATCATGGCCTTCAGTTCATCCATCTCAGAGGGCTTATTCGGAAGAGGGTTTTCATAAGAAGGTTGGTATGTGGGGTGGGGAGGTAAGGTCTTGTATTCCCTGAGTTACAAGCATCAGCTTGCTTCCAAGAGAAGTTTGGATGGTTCTGCCACCCTGGATTATAAGTGTTGGAGTAAGGGTTATTGCAAGGGGGCAGAAACCTTGGGCTGTGTTCAAGTCGTCCTAAATCAACTCAGGGAATTGGGTTGCCTGATGGCACTCCGCAGTGGCATGCGTTGTGCTTTGGAAAATGGAGCATTCTCTTGAAGCCTGAAAAATAGAGGCTGCTTGTGGGTTCATGCCGGGGTTTGCTAAAAGACTATCAAAGTTTTTATTCAGTAGTTGAATCTGATAAGCAAAATCCTAAGAAGCCCCAGCTTCATTGGCCTCTATCTTCCTCTGTAAGAATGATGGTTTTCTTTCTTGATACGTAGAGGACAAGTGCATGGAGTTGTCGCTTAAAGTTTCAAATAATGCCCAGGCTTCATCCTCAGTTCTGGTCATGAAGGTTCCTGCACAGGCTGCATCAATGGTTTGCCTATGCCTTTCAGATAATCCATTATAGAACCTTTCGACCAACTGCCATCTAGCACTTGATGATGGGGGCATAACCTAAGAAGGTCATTAAAGTGCTCCCAAGTCTCATGAAATTGCTCCCCTTCCTGTTGAGTAAAACCCATAATCTCTCTTCTGTAATGGTTGGTTTTACTCATAGGAAAATACTTTTTTAAAAATTCTCCCTTAAGGGTAGCCCAATCAATTACCCTTGCATCGAGGGTATAATACCAGTGCTTGGCCTTATCCTTTAAGGAGAAAGGAAATAAAGTCCTCATCAGGGCTTCATCAGTAAAGCCCTTGAGCTTCACCGTGGAACAGACCTCGGTGAATTCCTCCAAATGCCGGTAGGGGTCCTCCCTAGTAGTACCAAGAAAAGAGGGCAATAAAGATATGGTACTGCTCTAGATCTCATACAGATTATCTCCTGCCGGTCGTCTTAGTGCTTATGCAGGTTGGTTGGTAGGAATAAAATAGTCCCTTAGGGTCCTTTGTTGATTTGCACCTTACTCAACCATTTCTTCTCTTTCTTCTCCTAGGTGAGCTCTCCTAAGAATTCTCTCAAGCTCAGGATCAAACACTAGACTACCCTCAAGAGAGCGTCTACCAAGTATGCAAAGCACAATTCAGAATTTTTCCTTTTTATTGAGTAAGTCAAACCTACACTCTAAGGATAAGTCAAAAGATCAAGACTTATCCCTCCGTTCCCACGTAAGTGGTATAAGAGGGATGTGGACTTGAAATCTTAACCTTCTTTATTGTGGATGTTGAATTAGTTAAAATAAATAGCCAAACAAGTTTTTCACTGCAATTACGTGCCTTAATTCAACCTTCGAGTGCCCTATGACCTATACTTTCCTTGGATGATACTCTCAAGTGATCAAGGGAGAAGTTACTCCAAGGACGAACAAAGGGATGCAAGTAGGGCGAACCCTTCCTTTGAGGCAATGCGTATGCAGTGCCCCTTAACTACCCTTTTGTTCCTTTAAGGGGTGTCCCCCTCCGTGGAGTATCAAAATACTTGATCAAAAGATAGTATCACCACTACCACAAAGCACAATAGGAGGGTCTACATAGATAAAGAGATCGGTGACTATAGCCTTAAGGGATCAAGCCTTAGTGCAGTGCCTAATGTGTGTGCTCAGTGTCAAAAGTGTGCAACACACCGTAAATCATTGTAATTTCTTTCTGAAATCACAAACAAGTCCCTTAGAATCAGATCAAAAGTGAATTGCTTTTAGGGTTGAATCTGATTATTAGTTCCGCTTTTAGTTGTGTGACCACTTAATTAGTAAATTCAAACAATTTGGTGGTCTTCAATTTAAATTGGAATGCAAATGCGTGAACAGAAGCTGGATGCAAAAGTTAGAAAGATATACTTGTCTCCGGCAATCTTCATGCTAAGATGCTTGCAATGCAATAGTAAGATCTAATATGCTGCTCAATCACCCCTAAATGCGCTCACCTAAGGACATGCAACTTATAAATAGGTAGCTCGATATTTTTTATTGGTTTTTAAAAGCAAGCAAACAGAAAATATAATCACGCATGCACCAAAAATACTGTAAGCCCTAGTAGCTAAAGAATGCGGGGAAAAAGCCCCAAAAATTTAGCCCCAAATTACAAGGGTGAAAAGACAGGATTAAATTGTGACGACGGAGAATCCTCTGTGAAACACGATCTTGGTCTCCTTCGTCTTTTCCACGTGTGGCTTAACTCGTGGTTGCTGTCGCTGCTCTATTGCACCTTGTCGCCTCGACGGATTCCTAGCACAATAATCAAAATGATTAGATAATTTCCCAATTTAAAAGATTCAAGAATAATAAAGTAAATCTATTGCATCTGTTGTCTCCTTGGCAACGGTGCCAATTTTGATGGCTGAATTTTCGCTTAGCGTTATAGTATTTAAGTGGTGGAAAAATCGACTAATCAAAAACAATGAAAATGACCACTCGCAGAAGAGCGGGTCGTGTCCACAGGGAGGCAATGATGCAATCAATACTTAATTATTTAATGTTATTTCGGATAGTGCGAAATCACTTTCCAAATTGGACTTAAAATGTGAAGGAAAGTAGATTTGTAATAACCTAAAAAGTTAAGGGTGTAAGTGCAGTTTTCCCTCACAGAAATCCTCAATAAATTTAGGATGAATTCATGCAGTTTTCACGTGATGTGTACTAAAAACAATTAGTAGTTAAGTTAAGCCCAAAATCAGCCTTTAAACTAGTTAATATCAATACCATGCAATTAGAAAGAACTATGAGTGTTTGAATGCAATTTTGCCACAATATAATAATAATAAAAAAAATCAAATTGGTGGCAATGGCATTCAATGTAATTTCTAATTAAGATAAAACAGAGCTTTCTTCCTCTCTCCTCCTCGTGCGAGAGAGAGAATCGCGGGGGTCGATATGAGGCTCAAGACGACGGTGAGGTCGAGAGCTTTCCGACGGTGGCAGCGGCGGCGATGGAGGTGGCCAGAGGCGGAGGCCGGAGCTACGGCCTGTAGAGCAAGAGGGCGTAGCTACTGCTGCGGCTGTTCGAGTGGGCGTGCACGCGTGCTGGTGCACAGGCAGAGAGCGCCTGCAGGCTGCGGATGCAGGGAGGAGTGGTGTGGATGCGCGCAGGCGGAGAGCGCTTGCAGATGGCGATGGAGCACGCTTGCAGATGGGCGGCGGTCTACAGGAAGGGGGAGTAGTGGGGCGTGCTGGTGCACATGCTGGAAGATGGCGACCAGGCAGGGTTGAGGCACGAGAGATGGCGTGCGGGCACCTGCTTGAGAGGTTGGGGCGCACTGGAGGAGAGGTGCGGGCTTGTGCGTGAGCACCTGCTATGGCCTGGGGTTGCAGGGATGCGTGTGCCCGTGCGGGCTGGAGATCTGCCTGCAGCAGGAGGCACTGGTGATGGCGCCTGCTGTGGCTTGGTGGATGCAACAAGGAGGCATAGCAAGGGAGAGGCACGCTGGCTGGGTTGTTGCGCCTGCTGTGGCTGGAGATGGCACGCGGTTGCCTGCAGCGCGCAAGGAGGATGCGCCGGCGGAGGCATGCGGGCGGAGAAGAATTTTTCCCTGCAAGGGGAAAGAGGGCATAGTGCGACACAGTGCACGCTTTTTTTCTCTGGATGGCCTTCCTCTCTCCCTGCCTCTTCTTTTTAAGTTCTCCCCTCACCACGTGAGTTCAGGGATTTTCCCAAATCCCCAGTCATGGCTGTTGAGAAAGGCGGCGCAAGAAGATTTCCCCACTGTTTGGCAGGGGAGGGGGGAAAGAGAGTTGCGGCTGTTTCGAGAAATTTATCCCCCCACCCTTTCTCTTTGTGCATTTTATTACCTGCACATAAAAATAATAGAATCATTAAGTTATAGAAAGTTATAACTTAAATCATGAGGTGTACAAATCTTCTATAACTTAATTACCATTATTAACACACCTAAATTGTACAATTAAAGATACTTAGGCTT
The DNA here is from genome assembly GCA_037157565.1 of Thalassia testudinum. Taxonomy (NCBI): domain Eukaryota; kingdom Viridiplantae; phylum Streptophyta; class Magnoliopsida; order Alismatales; family Hydrocharitaceae; genus Thalassia; species Thalassia testudinum. The sequence continues at coordinate 82,475,478 of JAZHRO010000056.1, read as the reverse complement.
AATATTAGTCCATTTTAATGGACTCATCAGGCTACGACGATCTAAATCCGTGATTATATTTTTTTGGTATTTTTATTTTAAAAGTGAGATAATCACAATGAATTTGATATTAACACTAAGAGAGAGAGAGTGAACAATCACTTTGCAACTGAATATTGTTTTTACAACTAGAAGCAGGAAATGATTAAAGCCAGAAAGAGAGAAATTATATTCTATAAAGCAATAAAAATGGGAGAGAGATGTTATCCACCTTGATAGTTGCTTGGAGGATGAGTTGGACAGGGTGATGCCTGGAAGACAAAGGAAGAAGATAGAAGATGAAGAACGGAGCAGGAAGAATCATGGGTGAGGCAGGGCATCGTCATCGCCGCAGGAACCACAAATGAATGGGGGAGAGAAAATTTTGATTTTGACTCTTTAGGAGCATCCCGAGTTTGGGACAAGCTCCTTTAGAGCTTTGGAGAGGGAGAGAGTTGAATGAAGGAATGATTAAATTGTGGGGGTTGTAGGCCTTTTTATAGGTGTCAACATTGGGGGCAAAAAGGTCATTTTATGTTTGGAACATTAATGCAAGGGCCTTTAGTGATGGAATTAAGCATCACTAAAGCCCCTGAACATGGGTGCAGGTGCCGCTTACGCACGTGCCTCTTCTTCTTCTTTATGCAAACACTTCATCACGTCCAAGAATTCTCGACCACGCGATCGAAAGATCGAATGGCTTAAACATGCCATGCCTGATCTACTACAACGCCTGCTAAGAGGTAACGCGGTCTCCTTCATCGCCATTGGATCAAAGATAAATGACTCAAGATGCACGCTCGCCTGCCTTCACAAGAGCACGTTTGATGATGCATTCGCACTCCTCGCATCAAGGCGCGCCACGTCACCCGCATTCGCGCCACCTGCTTGCCATCCAACGGCTTGATTTGTACGCTTCTGTGCTCATGCCATGATTTGAGGTGCAGCGGGGATCGAAATCGCACCTCTCGCTCGCAAAGAGGCACTCAACTACTGTGCTGCCCCCTCTTCATTTTTGACTTTCTAACCGCGACACGCAAGCTCGTGGCCATTGGATCAAGATCAAACGACCCAAATCTGATCTTGCGCTGAGGAGAGAGAGAGCACGGTGGGTCCTTGAGTATTAGCTGGGTTGGTTTGGGCTGCAGAGATGGTGCCACGTGGTGTCATCTTGGTCATCCATCTTCTGTGACTTGTAGAAAGTGCCACGGATGTCGGATTAGGCTGATTTTTGTGCCATTAGGCTACAATCATCTATCCGAACCCATCCGTGTTGTCGAATTTGTCATCTAAAGTATGGATTAACACCATCTTGGCCCTTGATCTCTGACCATCCTTGGATTATATCTGATGCTAGGAAGTCCAATTAGGGCAATCTTGGAGTTGTTGAACTCCAATCATCACCATGATCAGATCCGTACAGTTGGATCTTTAATCAGAGGCCCTGATTAAAAGTCACCCTATCCCTGGCCACCAAAAAGAAGAAATTACTATACAATTTGTACAATTTGACCTAAATGCATCATGATGCATGTTATGTAATATTTATAATGCATGATGCTAATATGATACTACGAACATGCATTAATAGACATTTTTGGCTATTCAGATGTATGCACATCACCTGTGCATGTTGAAAGAAGTAAAAGGCAAGGCAGAAGAGGAGGAGGACCACGGAGAAAGAAGAAGCAGAAGAAAAGAAAGAGAAGGCAAGGAAAAAGAAGAGCAACAAAAGAAAAGGAATAGAGGAGCACTATAGAAACGTCTTTTAAGATTCTGATTGAAAAATCAGACGTCTAATTATCAGTTCCTTTATATTGATTATATGGAGTAATTGTTCTTTGTGTTAGACTTATAATTGGTGATTCAAATCACCATTATTTTGTCTAGATTTCTTTTTAACTCTTCATATACTCATGTTATACATTACATATTAGATTTTGAGTAATTAATTATGCTCATTTACATTATTTGTTGAGATTGTCACATGAATTTCATATCTACTCCCAGTGAATGACCTCGGACTTAAATTCGAGTAATAAATTTTATCTGTTGTTTTCGTGATTTATTAGCTATACTACAACGCAACGACTTTTAAAACATCGATTCATCGCATTAAATATTTTGACGCCGTTGCTGGGGAGCAATGCACAATTCACCACTATTCTCTTGCTATATTTTGATTATATTTGAGCACTAACTTGCGTTGTTTGATTTTTTATGATTTTGCGAGGTACTTCACAAGGAGATCTTCCATGTAAAATTGCCACACCAGGGCAGGTAATTTTTATATTCTTCCCTAATCAACCTCTTAATCTTGGGATAACAAAAAAAGGAAATAATCAATTATGAATAGCGTACCTTATTTTTATAGTAATCATATTCAAAAAGGCAAGTTTCCTGATTTGCAAACAAATTTCATATCTGATTGGAGCTTAAGGTGATTCTGTTAGAGATTCCCATCCTTAATTGCCTGTACCTATTAGGGACTATGCGTAATTTCTAAAATCACTTTGGGCTAACATCCTTCCTAGTTGAAGCCCAAGGTGAACAAGTTAAGATCAATTGGACTTATAATAGAGCCAATTAGGCTTTCTACATTAGCATTCTGGAGTGATAGTTCACATTTGCCTACATAAAAGGAAACAAACCCACCTGCATTTGTGTGCTACCCAAGCCCTTTGTTGAAAAGATCTAATCAACAAAACCCTAGAAATTAGGCTCTAAATTCACTTGAACCCTAAAACCCTTGGACCTAATAACTTGAGAGTCAATTCAGAGTGATTCCTAGGTCTTGACCTAGATTTCATTCTCCATCTTTTAAGGCAGTTCAGCTGAAGTTGGTCTACCTAGTAGGCCAACCATCCTTCAAATTAGGTCACAGGACAAATTAACTTCTAATCAAGTGGAATTAAGGGCACCAATTAGGACTTAAAATTGGTAGACTTAAGAGGTCAAGTTATCCATTCTAGTCTACCTGGACCCTCAGTAACAAGGAAGCTCGGGTGGGGGAAACCCTGTAACTCATGGGGACACTCTACCGTGTAGGGGTCTTTGCGGGACTCCCCCTTCCTGGATGCCCAGGTAATTCTCAGGTGGATGTTGGGAATCATAAAGCGTGTTTTTGATAAGAAAAAGTGTCGTAGTATAGTGCGCAATACGATCAACAAAAATATTTATGAAGATAACGAGACTTGGAGTCCCGGTCGTTCATCTCTGGGAGGCATTTATGGAAATGTAGATTTGAAATTGATCTTTTTTGCTCTACTTGCTTAAGATCTCATGTCGGTTTATGGTTATTTATGTATTGATGTATGACATGCTAGTTGCCAAAAGATAGTAATTAAAACATGCAACTTCAATCACACCAAAGGATGATAACTAGGCACATGGTGATTTTCAACATATATATTTATATATATAAAAGATGATGATGATATCAAAGTTACAGAGCATAGGTAGAGGAATGCTTGTACAGGGAAATAAAACTACTCGCTACCAGAAAATGACTACATACATGAATCTATGGGAGGATTTTGCATGCATCATTGGGGGAGAAGTAGGGAACTACACTATTAAGCAGTAAATAAAACAAGAAAATCTATGAAGAACTATAATCTAATCTAGCAGAAATAAGGGCATTCGAAGGTGGCACCGATGGCCTTTGAGTTGGATGAGAGGAGGAGGGAAGGCCAACGGTACTTAGGCCAGGCCTTGGAGAGAGGTTGGAGAGGTGATGCAGCATCTTGGCATGGAGGTGGTGGTGGCCATGGTGAAGCTACTCACGGACATGGATGTGGAATGAAACTAAGATAAATGGAACCAAGAGTGGATGGGTGCAAATGGCCACCCCTTAGGTCTTTTTATAGACCTAAGGGATGCTCTCCAGAGAATTATGGAATTCTCTAGAGAGGCCTATGGTGGGAGCTCATGGGTGAGTGAGAGAGAGAGGATGGATGGTGGTTTTTAGATCCACCAAATGTGGATCTAAGAATTGAATGGCTCTTGGTTGCTAATTTTAGCAACCAAGGCAACAACATATGCTAGAGAGTTCTAGAGTACTCCAGGCTAGGTATTTTCATGTGGATGGTGTGTATGGGTGTGTGTGGGTTGAAACATAGGTGGCTAGGTTGATTAGGTTAGGTTCTAGTGGGTTTAGGTCAAGGTAGGTCTCAAATTAGGGTTGTAAATCCTAATTCACTAATGTAAAGTACAATTAAACTTAATACAAGTTTAATTAGGTGTGTGAAAACTTAATTGAGAGTAAATAACTCAATTAAGTCATGTCTAGGTCAATTGGACTCTCACTGAGTCCAATTGGATAGTGTGTGCTAAGATCCGGGCTCAATTGGACTCATTGAGTCCAATTGAATAGACTAAAGAGATTGACCATGATCCAAGTCAATTAGGTTTAGTGAGGACCTAATTAGGTCCTTAGGGAGGTCTAGAGGTGATGTACTAGGGTTAGGGCACCTTAATTTGGGTTCCTAGGGGGTTGGAATTGGGTTTAGGGAGCTAGAGATCCAAGATCAGGGCTTGAATCTTAGAATAGGGTCTGGAGGGTAGTTCTGGACGTCTAATAATAGTGTCAGACGTCTTATAGTGAAAAATTAGAAGTCCAGATTTGTTGTCTGGACGTCCAATCAGAGTTAGGAGGGATTTTGGGTTCTGTGTTGGGTATTCTGTAGAAATTGGACATCTGACCAAGTGTCTGGACGTCTAATAACACTGTAGAAGTGGGTTTCAGGTGTGTGGGAGTTGGCTAAGGGTTCTGGACATCCTATAACTCATCTGGATGTCTAGATAGAGGCTAGAATTAGGGTTTCCTAGGGTGCGGTGACCTAATTAAGGGTGGCTAAGGCTTGGGGAGGCTTCTAGTCTATCCTACGGCTAGGATGGACCTAAGTTCTTCACAATTTTTTGCTTTATTTCTACTTAATAGAATAGCATACCTTAATAGCCTTACATTATTACCTACTACATCTTATCTAGGTCTTCCACTCTAGCTCTTCTGCAACACCAGTTATTCTTTATTCTTCAGATCTAGCTTTAAATCCAACTCCACATCTAGCTTCTGATCAACTTATTACCTGCAATTGACATAATGCACCTAATCAGTACATTATAGCATTATTTTATGCATAGCTAAAAGAAAGTAGTAAATGTGCTAGAAATTCTTATGCATGAATGAATTACCCTAACTTATGCTAAGTCCTAGCCTAATTTAAGTCAATTTAGACCTATGATTGCTGCGCAATCAGTGGATGACTTTCTGATCTAGGGGTATCATCTGCCCCAAACCTCTATAGTCATCCAAAAATCTTTGGGTGCCTTGATTGAGTTCAATAACATCTAGTCCCTCATCTTTTCTCTAGTACACATACACATATCATCTTCAGGATTTCTATATGGTCAAATCAACTGCAATCTAATCTTGAGTTTGATTCTACATCTTGATTCCACCACTTGATTCAAAAATGCAGGCTAGCTATGCAGGAAGACTGTTTAAGAAACCTGAGTCCCAAATGAGCATAAAAGAAAAGATAATTGAGAATGCTTATAGAAACCATGAAGAATATTATAAACGGGACATTCAGGAAAAATTTCTGAAAACAACAGACATCATCGCAAACCATGCATGGATAATATGGACACAAATGAACCACGGTTCTACCCAGGATAATCTACTAGCAGAACATTGTGAATTGGTGAAATTACAGAACAACGAGTGTCTGCAATGTTGTTGAAGCCCTTCATTTCCGAAAAACTCCAGGAATTGCTGAATAGGTTATATAGAACCATTGATGAAAAATGCCCGTCAGAAGTTAATTCAACAGCCGTGGCAATTGCTGGAGCCTTCACGTGAGAAGAGGAGTTCGCCTATATGGTGCACCATGAAGAGTACATGTTTTAGTCCCACATCATGGGATTCCAAACTGAGGAGCATAAGAGGGAAAAGTGACATAGGCTCTTCGCCTCAAGTCACATAGGGCGGTGAGGTCCACCGCTACCCTTACACACCTCGCCCATAACACTCTACACATGGGCTTGGTCTACCTGATTAGCTGCCTAATCCTCACACCTCGGCTACTACCCACGTTGGTAGCCCTAGCCCCGAGTGTGCTCATTCCCAATACCTGACTACCCAGTTATCCCTAAGAGAGGAAGAGGATAAATGAGAGAGGGAGTGGAAAAGGGTTGGGTTTTGCTCTCATATGCGGCTAACACTTATTCAAGTTTGAAGAAGAGTAAAACAACAAAAGAGACAGGCCAAGGAAGAAAGAAGCAAAGAAGAAGGCTTATGCGTGTTGAAAGAAGTAAGAGGCAAGGCAGAAGAAGAGGAGGATCATAGGGAAAGAAGAAGAAGAAGAGAAAGAGAAGGCAAGGAAATAGAAGAACAATAAAAGAAAAAGAATAGAGGAGCACTGTAGAAATGTCATTTAAGACATTTGATCGAAAAATTAGACGTCTGATTATCAGTTCCCTCATATTGATTATATTTGAATAATTGTTCTATCTGTTAGCCTTATAATTGGTGATCCAAATCACCATTTTTTTGTCTAGATTTCTTTTTGACTCTTCATATTCTCATGCTATACATTGCATATTAGATTTTGAGTAATTAATTATCCTCATTTACATTATTTGTTGAGATTAGCATGTGAATTCCATATTTGCTCCCAGTGAACAATCTCGGACTTATATTTAAGTAATAAATTTTATCTTCTATTTTCGTGATTTATTGGCTATACTACAATGCAACGACTTTTAAAACACTGATTCATCGCATACAACACTTAGTCGGTAAGGTCCTGAATTAATTGTGAGTGAAATGGGACCCACCATCACTCATCAGGGCCTTTGGTACACTGAACCGACTAAAGATGTTTTTCTTAACAAAGTCCATGACCACTTTATGGTCATTGGTTCGGGTTGGGATGGCCATAATCCATTTTGATACATAGTCAACTACAACCAAAATGTATAGGTATCCAAGCGAATTGGTAAAAGGTCCCATAAAATCAATGCCCCAAACATCAAAGATCTCAACTTCAAGGATTGGATTTAGGGGCATCTTATCCTTCTTGGTCTTATTTCCTATAGTTTGGCAATTAATACATGACCTATAGAAATTGTAAGAGTCGTGGAATAAAGATAGCCAATATAATCCACATTGCAGCACCTTGGTTGCCATAGTTTTCCTGAGAAGTGACCACCACAAGCAAAAGTATGGCAAAATTCTAACACACTTATGATCTCGTCTAGAACACAATGGTGAATAACCTAATCCGCAGATATTTTGAACAGTTCCGAGTCTTCCCAAAAGTAGTATGTTGAAGTTGAAAATCTATGCAAACGGACTTGAGTTTTGAAAATCCATCATTGTAGTGCCATTTTCGAGAAAATCGTAAATAGATAAATTTTACCGAAACTTGAAAAGAATTCCTAGTCGAACACAGGGAGGCTACGTAGATTTGAAATCTGCAGTTATATATATTTTTTGTTGTTTTTGTTTAGAAAGCAGGATAATTACAAGGAACTAGATATAAACAATAAGAGAGAGAGGGAGAGAACAATCACTTTAATAAGCTTGGAAAATGTCTTTACAACTAAAAAGTGGGAAAATATTACAACTAGAAAGAGGGAAAATATTACAGCTAGAAATCGGGAAAATCTACTCTAGAAAGCGATGAAAAGGTGGAGAGAAGTTATCCTCCTTGATGGTTGCTTGAAGGATGAGCCGGACAGGGCAACGGCTAGAAGATGGAGGGCAAAGAAGGAAGATGAAGAAAGGAATGAGAAGAACCGTGGGCAAGGCAAGGCGTCGTCATCGTCACGGGATCAACTTCCAGAACTGGGGTAAGAAAACTTTGATTTTGACTCTAGTGGAGCATCTCAGGTTTGGGACAAGCTTCTTTAGAGCTTTCGAAAGGTAGATAGGTGAAGGAAGGGATAAAGAAGAAGTGGAGGACGTAGGTGATGTAAACACATTTACACTACTTAAGATGTCTATTTATGCATATTCTTAAGCATAGGATTGCATTTCATGATATAAATACTGCATTACATGCATCATCTTGCATTTAGAATAGTTTGAATAAAATGGAGGTTAATTATCTCCTTTTATGTGCTTAGACAGGGCAAATATTTTATCAGGGCCTCGGATCAAATATCCAACCATATGGATGTGATCAGGGTGACGATTGGAGTTCAACGACTCCAAGATCGCCCTAATCAGGGATCCGTAGCATCAGATAGTGACCCAGGAACCCTAGAAGATCAAGGGCTAGGATGGTGTAAATCCACACTTCAGATGATAAATCCGACCACACGGATGAATTCGGATTGACGATCGTAGCCCAACGACACAAAAATCGAGTCAATCCGACATCCGTGGCACCATCTACAACTTCCAGAAGATGAATGGCCAAGATAGCGCCACGTGGTGCCATCTCAGCTGCCCAAACGGCCGCTTGCGTCTTGTGAAAGCCCCGCGCCCGATCGCTCTCCGCCGTTGGATCTTAATCCAACGGCTGTGAGCGCTCGCATTTAAAAGTGCCCGCTCGACCATCTGTGCCCCATAGTGTAGTGGTCGAGTGCGCTATCGCGAGCGGGGCGCGAGTTCGATCCGTGGCGAGGGGCAGGAGGGCACGATCAATTGAGGCGCGTGGAGCGTCAGATGAAGATCGGACGGCCGCGCGCGACCAATAGCGCCGACGCGCGATTGAACACGCGGCGCGGACGCACAATCAGACACGCGCAGCGCGCGGGCGCGGACGCATCTTAAGCCGTCCGATCTCGCTATCGGACGGCTAAAAAGCACTGGACGTGCGTGGACGTTGACGAGCGGGCAGCCGAGGAGGCGCATGTGGGCGCGGAGGCGACGCCCACGTCGGGGCTTTAGTGACGGATTTATCCGTCACTAAAGACCCCTTATTTATTGTTTTGAAGTTGTAATGTCCATTTTGCCCCCACTCCTTGCAACTATAAGAGGAGACCCCCTCCATATGAAATTCCCATCCCTTCTTTCTCCTCTCTACCCCTCCAAAGCTCAAGAGAAGCTTGTCCCACACCCGGGATGCTTCTCGCGAGATAATGTCCAATTTTCATTCTCCTTCGGAAGTGGATCCCGCGACGACGACGGCGTGCTGCTTTGTTCCCGTTCTTCTGCTTCGTCCTCCTTCGTCCTGCTTCGTTCTCCTTCGTCCAGGCGTCGTCCTGTCCGGCTCGTCCTCCAAGCAACCGTCGAGGAGGATTTCTCTCTCCCTATTCTTTTTACTGCTTTCTAGTATAGATTTACTGCTTTTTAGATTAATCTACTCGTCCTCCAAGCGATCGTCGAGGAGGACATTTCTCCCTCCATTCTTTTAATGCTTTCTAGAGTAAATTTATCGCTTTCTAGTGTAATTGTTTTATGGATTCTAATTGTAATGAACAGTCTCTTCTATGATAAATTGTTTGTTTATTCTACATCTCATTTTGATTTCCATGTGTAATACTCTCTCTCTCTCTTACCCTCTCTCTCTCTTTTATTAATTGTAAATAATTAGATAGTTTAAATTGAATTACTTCGTGACAAATAAAAAGAAATGCGAAGTTTTTAAATCAAACGTCTGCCTCCCTGTATTCGACCCGGAATTTTCATTTCGATATAAATTTTATTTGTTGAACACGAATTCTTCGCTTTCAAACTACAACGATAGGTTTTCCAAAACCAAACACGTTAGCGTAGCGATTAGAAAAACACGTTCAACATTTTGGCACCGTTGTCGGGGAGTCAAAGATTTTCGATTTTCTTTTCGCATTTCTTGCACTTTATTTGGTTTCTAACTTGCTTTCTCTTGTGTTTATTGTTTTGCAGAGACCTCCATCAAGGAATTAACAAGCAGTAGACTGGAGTAAAGTGCAGTTGAAGACAACTGTAAGTGTTCCCCCATTCTTTCCCCCTCCATAGATTTCATTCGCCACATTAAATCCAAATCCCAATTAACGTAGGTGTTTGCATAAATCCTAGGAATAGTTTAGTTGTTTGGATTTTCACTCAATTCATTCCACCCTCATCCATAAAAAAAAAATAAAAATAACAAAAAGATAATCTTGTGGGGTAATTTTCAACAAACACACAACACACACCCACACTCAAGGCACTTGATCAACTTGATTTGTTTTCTACTCAACCGGGTTTTGATCTGTGGAACCGGTACACACAAAGCAACACATAACAGAGTAGAAATCATTCTAGGTTAATCATCTTTGAGTGACTAACTTAGTGGTGCATTTGTGGCCAGTTGTTTGAGTTGTTTGGGCCGCACCACTTTATTTAAAACCAACTCATCAAGTAGCTCTTCCTTAGGGTTTTCAATCTAGGTATATTCCAGGCACTCCACTTTCTTTTAAACTTTAAAGGAAAACATCTTCACACGTGCTTGTAAAACTTGGTGTGCCAATGAACTTGTTTGAAAATACCTAAAGTTGAATCCTAAAAGCTACTAAGCAAGATTTGAACCTTAAAATTCACCACATCAAAAATAATCTTGCTTGAAAACCACTGGTTGTGCACACACACACAAATCAATCAATTATTAAGGGCACAACCCATTTAAAGGGCCCATCACATTCCAAAGCACATTCAAACCTAGCCCTAAATAAAACAGAGTAGACGTTGGCCTTATGGATTGGACTCGCTCTTCAGAACCCAGAACGAGATTATTTTTGATTAGTCTGTTTCTACTGTTCAATCTGATGTCTAGCTAGGGGAGCAAAGTCAAACGATCGCGGCTGGGGGGTACACTAGGAACCGGAGGCGCAAGCCGAAGGAAGAACCTTCTCTCTAGTCCCTCCTTCTAACTTGTTGGATTGAACAGACAGAAGTAGATCAAATCATTCCTTTATCTCAAGATGGGTTTTGAGGGTCTGTAGGTCTGTAGGCTAACCCATTTAAGGACAGGTTTGATTGTTTGTATTGCAGGGCGCCTTTCTTCCTCCCGAGTCTCATGAATCCTTCCACATATTTCACACATTCCCGCTCTTTCCCTCCTGTTCTGAATTATCCTCAACATGACGATTATCCCAACTCATATTGTAATCAACCATCAGTCAGTTGGGATAATTCGGATTGGGGATACAATTCCGGACCCCCGTGTTTAGGGTCTAACCCTGAACACTTTGATTCTGATTTCTATCCTTTTCAGAGCTACATCGATTATAGATCGTCTTCCTTTCATGCATAACCTAATATGATCTACAATCAAGAAGGATACACCGATCCTTACCCATCCTTTGATTTCACTGCCTTTAGGTCATCACCATCTTTTCAACAATCTGAAATGACCTATTATCAGGAAGGGTATAACGAATCTCAATTTGTTAATTTCTCTACATTGATGACAAACCCGCCCAACCCTGAACCAACTCATTTGGTTCAGGTTAATCAGGTTCAAGATAAGGTTCTGGCTAACTTGAGGAATATCATTCAATCTTTAGAAATTCAGCTAATACCTTGCATTGAGAAATTGGAGCCCCTGATTGAAATGATTGATGATTTAAACAAGTCTTTGTTGGATTGGCTCCAGGATGTTAAGGATAAGAACCCGGGTGAGTTTCTACTTGGGAAATTAGTGAAATTGAGGATGAGATTCGTGGTTGTTTTGATTCAATCTTGGAATAATTCCCAGGATGAACCCTCTTCAGGAAAGCCAATGACAGAACCTACTCAGGGACCTGTTGGGGGGGACACGTGTTACAAGGCTGACCAGATTGAATTAAAACAACCAATTAAGGATAATCTGATATCTTAGCCTGAGATCCCTAAGCTGGGTTATGAGGAAACATATGTCTCCTTGGAACACAAAGTGACAACTGATTTTGGGACGTACATTGATACGGATCCTGATGGTGAAGATTCAAGTTGCGAAGTCTTACGCGAGTTTTCTGAACATGATTTCTGTGAGACGATTGGGCCTGAGGAATCTGATAGATCATTTGATAGCCCAATAACTGAGGAAACTGATCTTATTAGGGCACACATTACGGGTCCAGAATCGCATTTTCTGGAGGAATTAATTCAATGCCCTGATTATCAGTTACACCCTGTTGAGCTTATTGATGATTCTAATTCTGAGATAATTAGACCCAAGTCAATTTTGATTCTGCCACATCATTTAGACTTGGAGATTTCAGACGGGGTGATGAATATACAAGAGGTCCTGGAATTTGATAAGCTGAATGAGGAGAATAGGAGCTGGGAAGTTCTGATTTGGGAAGTCAATTTTGGAGGAAATAGAAAATTGAGTCGAAGGGTTCCTTTTAAGCTGAAACCATCAAATCAAAACCCTTACGACATTTGTTTCGAGGATGTCAAACCCAAGCACACATTCAATGATTATCCTTTTGAGCTTCAATTCTCTATAACCCAAGTTTTTGGTCTTGGGTTGCATCCTCAGAAATCGCAGGCCTGATCCCGCTTACATTCTGATTTTAGGTTTTGGGTAATTTTTATCCAGAACCTAAGATATTCTCGATTATGGGGTGTGGGTCTACACCACAATCTGGTGCACATCTGTGGACCTCTGCTAACAGGTCAGAGGATTCTTCTGTTCATTCTAATTCTGACCTGCACTTGTGAATTCTTCATTTCTTTTCCTTGTATTGTGTGCCTAGATGAAGGCAATAAACTCAGCACATATACAGTTTTTCTTAGTTTTCATCTCGGAGCAGACCTGATATTCACGCAATTCAGGTGCTTTCTACGCTTTTCCACTCTGTTTTATGTCTTTTTAATACAATGAGGACATTGCACTAGATAGCCATGGGGTGGATATTTATCTCTGAATTCATTCGTCAGTTCCGTAGATTTATTTTATTTTGATTAAAAAAAAAATTAGGAAGGATTAGTTGGACATTAGGACTTTTCAATCCTAAGAAATTTTACATTAGGATCTGAACACAAAGACCCCTCAGGTCTTTGGACTTAATTAGCCTGTGTATCCACTAAAATGTGGATTTGTTTTTGAGTCTTCGCCATCTTAATTCTTTCGTAATTAGAGTAAATGAGTTTGGGTGATAAGTACACGACTTATCAACCCGCCCTCTGATTTGAGGGAATTTTAAGTCTTAAGCATCTACACACTTTCTTTGCACTGACTCGTTGTTCGACGATTTTAACGGAAATTGGGCAGCTAATGAACCTTCTAGGGTGATATGGCTGGCAAGTTATCGTAGGTAACAGCCTATAGGTAGGTTGCTCAGAGCCCAGTCACTGGGCGTTTCTTAGCTTGCTGCCTTTAGGTAAATCTTAGACTAGGGAAGCCACCTACTTTAAAAAAAAAAAAAATGGAGAAAAGAACAAAAAGAAATAAGCCACACTTCGTCGCACGAGTATGGCTGGTAAGTTGTCAGTGGTAACAGCTCATCGACCGATTGTCCAGAACCCAGCTCAGAAAATGCACTAAAAATTCCCAAAACACTTAGGAAGAAGCGGAGAAGTAGAATAAACCGGGGAGATATACACTGGATTCACCCTTGTGTTGACCCCGTAAAAAAAAAATAAAAGTAGGGAGAAAGCTACCGGTTGTAAAGATACACTTTTAGGTAGAATTCTGGTTAGGTCACCTAGAGGCGTAGAAATCCGAAGTCCGTTCTAATTGCCGGTCAACGAGTCTATCACAATTACAATAAGATGCTCAAAGCTTTGGGTTCTCATCAAATTTTGGGTGAGTTGAATGGCCGTAGAAAGCCACTCTTAAACCCGAAAATTTGAAAATCAAAAAAAAAATTAGAAAAGAGAAAAAGAGAAAAAGAAATTTTTCTTTTAGTAAGGCGAGGGCTTGAGGCGGTCTGCATTTTGGCTGATACCCGAGCACTGTTGTGTCTTTGAAAGTTCAGTTCCTAAGTAGACAATTTCTTAATAATTGAAAAATAACTCAAGTCCAAATAATCTAACTTAATTCTTTTATAAATAGCATATAGTTTTTGCAAGGGACTAGCAAAAGATAGGCATGGGGGTATGATGTAAACACATTTACACAACTTATGATGTCTATTTATGCATGTTCTTAAGCATAGGATTGCATTTCATGATATAAATATTGCATTACATGCATCATCTTGCATTTAGAATAGTTTGAATAAATTAATTGTCTCCTTTTATGTGCTTGGACAGGGTAAATATTTTATCAGGGCCTCGGATCAAAGATCCAACCGTATGGATGTGATCAGGGCGACGATTGGAGTTCAACGACTCCAAGATTGCCCTAATCAGGCATCCGTAGCATCAGATAGTGACCTGGGAACCCTAGAAGATCAAGGGCTAGGATGGTGTAAATCTACACTTCAGATGATAAATCCAACCACACGGATGAATTCGAATTGATGATCGCACCCCAACGACACAAAAATCGAGTCAATCCGACATCCGTGGCACCATCTACAACTTCCAGAAGATGGCCGGCCAAGAAAGCGCCACGTGGTGCCATCTCAGCCGCCCAAACGGCCGCTTGTGTCTTATGACAGCCCCGTGCCCGATCGCTCTCTGCCGTTGGATCTTAATCCAATGGCTGTGGGCGCTAGCATTTAAAAGCGCCTGCTCGACCATCCGCGCCCCATAGCGCAGTGGTCGAGCGCGCTATCGCGAGCGCAGGGCGCGAGTTCAATCTTCCACGAGGGGCTGGAGGGCACGATCAATTGAGGCGCGTGGAGCGTCAGATGAAGATCGGACGGCTGCGCGCGCTCGATAGCGCTGACACGCAATTGAACGCGCGGCGCGGATGCACAATCAGACACGCGTGGGCGCAGATGCGTCTTAAACCATCCGATCTCGCAATCGGACGGCTAAAAAGCGCTGGACGTGCGTGGACGTTCAGGAGCGGGCAGCCGAGGAGGCGTGCATGGGCGCGGAGGCGACGCCCACGTCGGGGCTTTAGTGACGGATTTATCCGTCACTAAAGACCCCTTATTTATTATTTTGAAGTTGTAATGTCCGTTCTGCCCCCACTCCTTGCAACTATAAAAGGAGACCGCCTCCATACGAAATTCTCATCCCTTCTTTCTCCCCTCTCCCCCTCCAAAGCTCAAGAGAAGCTTGTCCCAGACCCGGGATGCTTCTCGCGAGATAAAGTCCAATTTTCATTCCCCTTCGGAAGTGGATCCCGCGACGACGACGGCGTGCTGCTTTGTTCCCGTTCTTCTGCTTCGTCCTCCTTCGTCCTGCTTCGTTCTCCTTCGTCTAGGTGTCATCCTGTCCGGCTTGTCCTCCAAGCAACCGTCGAGGAGGATTTCTCTCTCCCTATTCTTTTTACTGCATTCTAGTATAGATTTACTGCTTTCTAGATTAATCTACTCGTCCTCCAAGTGACCGTCGAGGAGGACATTTCTCCCTCCATTCTTTTAATGCTTTCTAGAGTAAATTTATCGCTTTCTAGTGTAATTGTTTTATGGATTCTAATTGTAATGAACAGTCTCTTCTATGATAAATTGTTTGTTTATTCTACATCTCATTTTGATTTCCATGTGTAATACTCTCTCTCTCTTACCCTCTCTCCCTCTTTTATTAATTGTAAATAATTAGATAGTTTAAATTGAATTACTTCGTGACAAATAAAAAGAAATGCGAAGTTTTTAAATCAAACGTCTGCCTCCCTGTATTCGACCCGGAATTTTCATTTCGATATAAATTTTATTTGTTGAACACGAATTCTTCGCTTTCAAACTACAATGATAGGTTTTCCAAAACCAAACACGTTAGCGTAGCGATTAGAAAAACACGTTCAACAGTAGGTCCTTTTATAGATGAGGTTTGAGGGGACAAATTGGTCATTTTAACATCAAAACCTTAATGTGAGGTCTTTAGTGACAGATTTATCCATCACTAAATGCCTGACATGGGCAACGTTTGTGAGCGCACCATGAGCCTCTTCTTCTCCTCGCACTTCAACTCATGCCCACGTTCTTTCCATCTTAGCCGTTTGATCATGAGATTAGACGGCTTAAATGCACCACGCCCACACTTCATCACGCACCTGTGTGTACGATGGCTGATGAGTCCATTTCAATTGATTATTGTTACGCCTAAGTTAGCTTTATTGTCACATTATATGTCGTTAATAACTACATTAGATCATAGAATAATTACATATATCATCATTTAAATTTGCATATGTTCTATTGCATTTTATAACTTAGTATATATATATAAATAACTATTTTATGCTTCGTTATTTCAGGAACAAATCATCTACCTTCACCGTCCACCCTCTCCTCACCACACTCCTCTCACCAACCCTATCTCCTCCGTCAAAACCACCCACCCTCTTTCATGCAATTCCAACCCAACTTCCACTTTGGGTCATGGCTAATTTTAGTAATTGGATTTGTTAGGAGAGTTGGGGAAGATGAGGACAAAAAGCCACCCTCGACCTTCCCCCGAGAGTTCAACATCTTCATCCATCATCTTCCCCACCACCACTATGGTGAAGGCTTACACTGTGGATATGGCGAACATCATGAACCAAGCGTGTGCTTTGACCTTGCTTCCATTTCCGTTCAAGCACGTAGTGACAGTCCATGCATGCCATTGCCTTCTCCAATACATCACCGACGTTCAGGCACACCATCAGTCGTTCCCACAACCGACCACCGTGCTTCATCCTCTCAAATGCGCCATCCCCTCGCGCAGTGCCAACACATCCTTGCGCATGCCTATGCGCAACCCCCATCGTCGACTTCCTCGCATGTCCACGCTCACGCACCCACGGCCATGAAGCAGCAGCCATGTGCCCTTGCGTATGCAACCAACGTGCAGCCACGCCCAACCTCGCCTATAGCAGCATGCATTCACAGCACCTTCCACGCCCTTTTTACATGCAGGCTATGCATCCCCGCCCGCATGTGTAGGTGCACCAGCAACAACCGCACGTCAGCGCTTCAGCCACCATGCACTTGCAGGCACCTACACTCCACTGGCTTCCTCTTCTTCCTGTTCTTCTCCTTCTCGACCGACACAAGGGAGGAAAAGAACCCAACAAACCATTGTCATCCCCCACACGCAGCCCACACGTCTGGATCCTGTTCACCACACCATTGACTCCTACGGACTCGCCGCACCCTCAAGAACTCGACCACGCCCTCAGACACGACAACCGCAGCCCATGCACGCTGGTGGGCCGTCATCATTGCCTGTGGGTTCCACTTCTCCAACGACTGTCCCCGATCACCGTTCATCGATCTGCGACCATCATCACGCTCCCCTGTCATAGCCGACCTCCCTCGAGCTTCTCACCTCCAGCAGTCGCTCCATGAGCGCGTCACCGAGCAAGGGGAGACTCCCCTGTTGCTACAGCAAGTGTCCAATTAATAATTACATCTTCGTGCCATTGCCAAAACTCATTTTCAGATTTTATTTCATTATTAAATTAAGGTAAATTTGCAACGATGCATTTACATTTTCTTGAATTGACTTAACTTATGTTATGTGCACCATTTCACATTGAATTTGGATTAAGATTTACACAATTTCTCTCTAGTACATGTGAAATTGGAAATTACATAGATAGATCAAATATTTATTAAATATTTTATCGAGGAAAAATTACACATATAACCTTACATTCTTGAGTTATTGTGTGTCTTCATGTTGTCGCGTTTCACGTCGGATTTGACCACGGCTTTCGCACTCGACTGGATGAATACAAGGAAAAAATACTTGTGAATTTATTGATCTGTTCCTCCTTATGGATACGATATCCTAACTTCTCGTTGTTATTTTTATTAAAATATTTTTATTCAGGATTTTCCACGATGTGATTTCACTGCGACGACATATTTTTCTGAGACATTATTTCTGTCAAGTGAAAATCCTCTGGCCAAATGGCACCATTACCAGGGAGGCAACAGATGTAATAAATGCACTAGACTTTATTTCTAATTATTCTGAGTTGCGCATTTATCTGATCATTCTTTATCTTTTCTGTGCGAGGAATCTGACGAGGCAACAAGCGTAGCTGAGAGACAATGTCTGCCTTGAGCGACATCTACATGCGAAGATAACCGTAGGAGCCTGTGGGCCTTGATCCCACATACATGGAGATGCACAGAGGACCATCTAGGAGGATTCTTCCTCTTAGACTTTTGATTTATAATTTTGGAATAGACTCCTTAGGATTAGCCTAGTTGTTTGTTTTCTCTTCCTTGTACTCTGGGGCCAGTTTTTGGGGGAGTGTCCCCGATTCTTTAGATTCTAGGATCATTCTATGGTAGTTAGATCTTTTGATTTAGTATTTATTCTTACAAAAAAAAATCAAATTGCCTGCTAGAAGCTACATATCCGTAGGTCAACGATCTAGGATTACTTGAGCAACATCTAGATTTTTCTTTATTGCATTGCGTGCATTTCTGCATCAAAGAGTGCTGAAGTAAGGTATGTACTTCCTATCTTTTTGCATCAGATATCTGCACATGCATTGCATTTGGATATAATTAAAGAAAACCACTTAAGCTGATTTGAAATGATTAATCAAGTGGTCACATTACTTCTGAAAAGAGAAAGTAAAATATACTGGAAGTGTTTAAACAACTTGATTGTACTTTTCAAAAGAAAAATCACTTGTCGTAGTGTGATGAACACTTCCTACATTGAGCATGCACTATAGGCACTACCTAGGACTTGGACCCTTAAGGCTATAGGCATCGATCTCTTTATCGGTGCAAACCCTCCTATCTCGCTTTGAAGCGATGGTATTAACTTTTGCCTGAGTGACTTGATACCCTAAGGAGGGGGACACCCCTTAAAGGAATTCAAGGGTAGTTAAGAGGCATCGCTAATGCAACACCTCAAAGGAAGGGTTTTCCCAACTTGCATCCTTTGGTTCCATCCTTGGAGTACCTTCTTACTTGAGCATTAGAGAATATCATCGCAACAAAGTGTACGTCTTTAGGGCACTCGAAGGCCAGTTTAGGGTGTGTAATTTCTTGACAACTTGATTGATCTCCAAAAAGGGACTAAAAGTAACCTCAACCTTCGTAACAGTCATTGATAAGAAATTTCAAGTGACTCATTCCTCTTATACCACTTACATGGGAATGGAGAAACACTGCCTTGACTATATTTGGCCATGATGAAGAGTTGGAAGAGGATTTAAAGAACCTTAAATCTACAAAATACCTCTTGCCTTGTGTTTGCTTGGTGTATGCTTGGTAGGAGCTCTCTTAGAAATAGTATTCTCTTTAACCGAGAGCCTGAGAGAATTATAAGGAAAGAAAACCAAGAAAGAAGAAAAATGGCTGAAGAAAGACCTGAAGAAGAGATTAGGGCTGGTGAAAATTAGAGAACCTTGAGAGACTATTTCCTCTTTACAACCCACCAACCCTACCTATTCGAAGACCTGGAGTGGATAATCTATATGAAATCAAGAGCAGCACCATATCTTTACTCCCATTTTTTATGGTACTACTAGGGAGGATCCCTATAGGCATCTTGAGGAACTCACCGTGGTCTGTTCCATGGTGAAGCTCCAGGGCTTTACTGATGAAGCCCTGATGAGGACTCTATTTCCATTCTCCCTTGAGGATAAGGACAAGCACTAGTATCATACCCTTGATGTAAGGGTAAATAATTGGGCTACCCTTAAGGGAGAATCCTTGAAAAAGTATTTTCCTATGAGTAAAACCAACCATTACAGAAGACAGATTGTGGGTTTTACTCAACAATAAGGGGAGCAATTTCACAAGACTTGGAAGTGCTTTAATGAACTTCTTAGATTATGCCCCCGCCATCAAGTGCCAAGATGGCAGTTGGTCAAAAGGTTCTATATTAGATTATCTAAAGGGCACTGGAAAACCATCGATGCAGCCTATGCTGGAACCTTCACGACCAAAACTGAGGATGAAGCCCGGGGATTATTTGAAACATTAAGTGACAATTTCATACATATGTCCTCTGCCTATCAAGAAAGAAAACCATCAATTTTGCAGAGGAAGATAGAGGCCCATGAAGTCGGGGCTACTCAGGATTTGGCCTATCAGATTCAATTGTTGAACAAAAACATTGATAGGCTTTTAGCAAACCCTGGCATGAACCTACAAGCAGCCTCTATCTTTAAGGCTTCAAGTGAATGCTCCATTTACCAAAGCACAATGCACGCCACTGCAGAGTGCCACCAGGCAAATCAATTCCCTAAGTTGATTTAGGTTGACCTAAACGCGACCCAAGGTTTCTGCCCACCTCCTCGCAATAACCCTTATTCCAATACCTATAATCCGGGGTGGTAGAACCGCCCAAACTTCTCATGGAAGCAAGGTGTTGCTTCTAACTTGGGGAATACATGACCCCTACCTTCCCAACCCATGTACCAGCCATCCTTTGCAAACCCTCCTCAGAACAAGCCTTTTGAGATGGATAAATTAAAGGACATGATGAAAGTGATGCAAGAGCATCAGAATATGGTCATCCAATCTCAAAATAAGATGATTACTGATATGCAATCCCAAATTGGTCATCTTACAGAGGTAATTAAGCAACGGGATCAAGGGAAGTTGCCTAGCTCTTCTGAGAACCTAAAGGGTAAGGCGGTCATATTTAGGGAGCATGCCCAAGCTGTGATCGTGCTGAGGAGTGGAAAGAAAATCGACAAGCCTGATAGCACTCCTGCGGTCACCTTTTAGGATTCCCCTCCTAAACTAAGCCCGACGTCCATCTCCACCGAGGAAAAGCCACACTACTCTCCCTTGCTAGAAATCACCCACCCTGAGGATGTCGTCATTACACCACTCCTTTCTCACCATGATGACCCCTCTACCTAGAAGCCGAGGGTACCATATCCAAAGTACCTATCTGCTCCTGGGGAATTTTCTGTTGGCTCATCTGGAGTCAAGGATAGGATGGATGAAATTATGGACACTATTAGGAAAGTCCATATCAACTTGCCTTTGCTGGAAGCTATCAAACAGATCCCTTCCTATGCCAAGTTTCTAAATGACCTATGCACCCAGAAGCATCGATCTAGCAGATAGGTCCAACCTAAGGTCATTCTACCTGACCATGTTAGCTTGGTTCTCCAACATGGAACACCCCCCAAAATGAAAGACCTAGGGGCCCCGTATATTTCAGTGGTTATAGGTAACCAACACATTGACGAGGCTCTGCTTGATCTGGGCACAGGGTTGAACATTTTACCGAGTCCTGTCTACGACCTTTTGGGAGGAGGTGAGTTAAAGCCTAGTCCAGTCATCCACTACGTCGTAGACAGATCGCTTAAGACACCACGAGGATTACTGGAAGATATCCTGGTGAGAGTGGAGAACTTCTTCTTCCCTGTTGACTTTCTTACGATAGATATTGACCCATTTAATAAGCCCACCAAGCAGTCCATTATTCTGGGATGCCCCTTGCTGGCCACAGCCAATGCCTCTATCAATTGTAGATCAGGGGCACTTAAAATGGGCTTTGGGAACTAGAAGATCCAGTTGAATGTTTTTGATACTTACAAGCAATCCGGATTGGAAGATTGTTCCCAGATTGAGGTAGTTGATAAAATCATCGAAGAGATTACTCCAGCACTTTTATGTAAAGATCCCCTTCCAAAGGTCATATCTAAGGACCATCCTCCGATTATCAAAGAAATTGAAGGGGATATACCTGAATTAGAAGAGTTGCTGGGGATACACACAGAGTCTCTATCCCCACCCTGAACTGTGAAGGTAGATCGGCTACCTAAGGTGGGGACATCTCAACTTAAACCCTCAATCCAAAAGGCTCCTGAGTTGGAGTTGAACCCCCTCCCGAGCATATTGAAGTACGCTTTCCTTTGCCCTAATAACACACTCCGCATTATTACCTCGTCTGCATTGTCTAAATCATAGGAGGGAGCTCTACTTGAGAGTTTACAGAGGCACAAGGAAGCAATTTCTTGGTCAATTGCTGATATTAAGGGTGTTGATCCCTCCCTTTGCATGCATCATATATGCACAGGCGAGTCCGTGAAACCCTTCCGAGACATGCAGAGAAGGCTCAACCCTAATATGTGGGAGGTTGTTAAAAAGGAGATTTTGAAATGGCTGGATGCAAGAATTATCTATCCCATTTTAGATAGTAAATGGGTCTATCCTATTCATGTGGTGCCTAAAAAGGCAGGAATCACTGTGGAAGAGAATGACCAAGGAGAGTTGGTAACCACTAGAACCTCAACTGGTTGGAGGGTCTGCATTGATTATCGCTGTTTGAACACGGCTACCTAGAATGACCATTTCCACTTACTGTTTATCAATCAGATTTTGGAATGACTAGCGGGGAACAAGTACTTCTATTTCCTTGACGGCTACTCTGGGTATAATCAGATAGCCATCTTTCCTGACGATCAGGGGCGTACCACCTTCATGATTCTGTATGGAACATTTGCGTTCCGTCGAATGCCATTCGGGTTATGTAATGCTCCTGTCACTTTCCAACGATGTATGATGGCTATCTTTTCTGATATAATCGATGAGTTTATTGAGATTTTCGTGGATGATTTCTCCATTTACGGCTCGTCATTTGACTTATGCATTTCTCATCTTGATAAAGTCTTAACCCGCTACGAAGAGGCAAAGCTAGTGTTTAGCTAGGAGAAAAGCCACTTTATGGTCCAGTAGGGCATTGTCTTAGGGCATGTAGTTTCCAAAAGAGGATTAGAGGTGGATACCGCAAAAATTAATTCCATTACCCACCAATGTTCGTCAGGTTAGATCTTTCCTTGGCCATGTTGGGTTCTTTAGGTGCTTCATTAGAGATTTCAGTAAAATCTCAATGCCACTCTGCAACCTATTAGCGAGGACATCTCCTTCGATTTTGATGGTAGATGTGGTGAGACTTTCCAAGTCTTGAAGAAAGCCCTTATTACCGTGTCGATTCTCTAAGCACCAAATTGGACCCTCTCGTTTGAGCTAATGTGAGATGCTTGTAATTTCGCAGTGGGAGTGGCCTTAGGTTAAAGGGTTGATGGCAAACCTCCTATGTTGCATTATGCCTGCATGACCCTTACGGATCCTCAGCAAAACTACACAGTCACTGATAAGGAGCTTCTTGCTGTAGTGTTTGCTTTGGAAAAGTTTCGGTCTTATCTTTTGGGATCCAAGGTTGTGGTGTTCACCGATCATTCTGCTTTAAAGCATCTTCTTGCTAAAAAGGACACCAAACCTCGCCTAATTCATTGGATTATGCTACTCCAAGAGTTTGCTAGAAAGGAGTTGAGAATGTGGTAGTAGATCATTTGTTTTGGATCCCTATTGAGGCATCAACCCCTGCTAGCAGTATCCAAGAGACTTTCACTGGTGAGTCTCTGATGGCAGTAGAGGCCAAAACTCTGTGGTTTGCTGACATAGTGAACTATCTGGTCATGGGCATTACCCCCAGTACTTGGGACATGCAAAAACAAGACAGGTTTCTTGCTGGCACTAAATTTTGTCACTAGGTGGAACCCGAGCTTTTTAGAATAGGCCCTGACCAGCTTTTCCACCGTTGCATCCCTGACGAAGGATAAAGGAGTGCTCTGAGTTTCTTCCATGACCTCCATTATGGAGGACATTTTAGTGGAAGAAAGACTGTCCATAAGGTTCTTCAGTCTAGCTTTTGGTGGCCCACATTATTTCGAGATGCACATACATATGTGGGCGCATGTTTATGTTGCCAGCAGATGGGAACCATCCGAAAAAGGGATGAGATGCCCCAGTAACCTATTCTCCCCATTGAGATCTTTGACATTTGGGGTATCGACATCATGGGCCCCTTTCCTGTGTCCTTCGGATATGAATGCATCCTTGTGGCTGTGGACTATGTATCGAAGTGGATAGAAGCCATACCCACGTGGACCAATGACCATTCCTTGGTCTTAGATTTTGTTAACGCTAATATCATTTCCTGGTACGGGTGCGCAAGGATGATCATAAGTGATGGAGGACCTTACTTCAAGAACGTGCACTTCACAAGACTACTCCAAAATTTAGGAGCCAACCACATGATAGCCACACCTTACCATCCCTAAATGAGTGGACAAGTTGAAGTATCTAATAGGGAGATTAAATGAATTTTAGAAAAAACTGTCAGGCCCAACCGTAAGGATTGGTCTAAAAATTAAGTGATGCTCTTTGGGCCTATAGAATAGCGTAAAAGACTCCCTTAGGCATGTCTCCTTTCTATCTTGTCTATGGAAAGACGTGCCACCTTCCCATTGAAATTCAACATAAAGACTATTGGGCTATTAAAAATGTTAAGTTGAATTCGGATAAAGTGGGAAAGGCACGTATGCTGGAGTTAAGTGAGGTTGGGGAGCGTTGTAATGAAGCCTATGAAACTTCTTAAGCTTATAAGCAACGTACAAAGGTCTTCCATGATAAGCACATCATTAGAGAGACCATTGAGCCCAACCAGTGGGTATGGCTTTTCAATTCCAGACTAAAATTATTTCCAGGAAAGTTAAAGTTCCATTGGGATGGGCCATATGTTGTTATCAATGCCTTCCCTCATGGAGCTGTAGAGATTCAAAACCCTATTTCCAGTGTGAGCTTTAAAGTAAATGGCCAATGACTTAAACCTTATGTTACTCTATTAGTTGGCCAAGTTTTGGATGCACTTCGGCTTGAGGAACCTTAGCTCCTCCCACTCTCCTCCTCAAGTGATATTCTTCTATGTCTGTAATTTTTTTTTCAATGAGGACGTTGTCAGTCTTAGGCATGGGGGACTATAACCTGAGGATGTTAACAACATTTATAAATATTTGCATGCATTTTGGATAGTGCATTAGCCAAAAAAAAAAAAAATCTCTTCAGCTGAATTGGTTAATCCCGAGCAAAATTTCTTATCAAGGAGGTTTAATTAAAGATTTTCTTCTTAAATTGTTTATTAAATTTCACTTGCACGTAGACTAGGTAATGGATCTTTGTTGAAAATCAATAAGCACTTTAAGTCTACAGAACCATTGGACAGTTAATAGGGAGTCAGGCATACCATGTTCTATTAGATCAACCAAATATTTGTGAGAGAAAAGTAGAGACTACTGGTACGCTAAGTCTAGTGCAAGAACTCTTAAGTTCTAGATAATTTAATTGATGATACCTCATAGTTAGGCATAGTTTTGACTCTTTGTTTCTATGTGTGTTCATTGTGTGAATTCCTAAGAGTCACCAAATAAGGCAGATACACGGAGATGGAGTCCTAATAAAACTATGACTACGGTGGATGGTTACGAGTGACCTTCATAGAGTCTCAGCTGAAGGAGGGTAATAGTGTCAAAGGTCAGAAATACGCTTGTCCTATCCATTCCTTCCCGGTGCCAAAAGTAGGCACTTACACCAAGTAAGCCACACAGTTATCCTTTTGACCATCATCATCCATAATAATGCCTCAAAAATAAAAGTATGTGTCGTTTTGTGTTAGTAGAAAAAAAGAAGAAGAAGAGAAAGAGAGACAAAAAAGAGGACATATTTATATTTAAAAAAATTTAAAAAAAGAAGAAAAAGAAAAAGAAAAAAAAAGAGTCCAAGTTTGGAATTTTATCTTCATGCCATTTTTTTGTGTCAATGTTTTTGAGGCAACAACAAAAACACCTATTGCGATCCACCAAATATGCCCCATACCTACTTTTCAGTATTTCTGGTCACCTGAATATTTTCTGAGGACTTCTAACTTAGTTGTAGGGTTATTAGGACTTTTATTGACGTGTGAATGCCATGTGAGGCAACTATATAATGAGTGCATTTACAAAAATCTGGTAGGATACGTGATCTCAGAAAAGAAAGAAAGAAGAAAGAGGAAATGAAAAGAGAGAGTGAGTGAGCACAAGGGAACACAAAGATAGCACGGTGTTTAGCCTTTCTCTGAATTGGCTTGTTTGATAGTCTAGAGATTTAGAGTCTGCAGTACTATGCTACATGTAGCAGTAGATGAAGTAGATGAGTGTGAGCCACCACATATAAATCCATTCAACTCAATATTTCCGACCAAAATCAAAATGCCGGGATCAAATTATAGGTCATTTTTTGCTTTATCCTCAAGAGAAGTAGCTGCCTATCCCGATAGAATTTTATCAAGGGATAAGTTTGAACTTTACATGTAAGTTGGCTTTTCACTTGGATCCGTTACCTAGGCTACTATCACTTCACATTAGTCTGGATTTCTAAATTTTTTGAATAAGAAAAGAAGAAATCTTTTAGTTACTTCTATTGTTTTTCATTTTTGCTCGAGACTAGCAATACTTAGGCATGGGGGCATTTGATGAGTCCATTTCTATGGATTGTTGTTACACCTAAGTTAGCTTTATTCTTGCATTTTATGCCGTTAATAACTACATTATATTATAGAATAATTACATAAATCGTTATTTAAATTTGCTTATGTTCTATTGCATTTTATAACTTATTATATATATAAATAACTATTTTATGCTTCCTTATTTCAGGAACAAATCATCCACCTTCACCATCCACCCTCTCCTCACCGCATTCCTCTCACCAACCCTATCTCCTTCGACAAAACCACCCACCCCTTTTCACGCAATGCCAACCCAACTTCCACATTGGGTCATGGCTAATTTTAGTAATGGGATTTGTTAGAAGGGCTGGGAAGGATGAGGATAAAAAGCCACCCTCGACCTTCCCTCGAGAGGTCAACATCTTCATCCATCATCTTTCCTACCACCATTTTGGTAAAGGCTTACACTGTGGATATGGCGAACACCGTAAACCACCGCGTGCTCTAATTTCGCCTCCATCTTCGTTCATGCACACAGTGACAATGCATGCATGCCATCACCTTCTCCAATATAGCATCGACATTCAGGCACACCATCAGCCATTCCCACAACCGACCACTGTTCTTCATCCTCTCTAGCATGCCCTCCCCTCGTGTAGTGCCAACACATCTTCGCGCATGCCCGTGCACAACTGCCATCGTCGACTTCCTCACGCATCCATGCTCATGCACGTACGGCCATGCAACAGCAGCCGCGTGCCCTTGCACACACCAACCAAAGCGCAGCCATGCCCAACCTCACCTGCAGCTGCACGCGTTCACAACACCTTCCATGCTCTGCCTACGTGCAAGCTGCGCATCACCGCTCGTGCATGTGGGTACATCGGCAACAACCACACATCTGCTTTACAGCCAGCATGAGCATGCAGGCACCTGCACTCCAGCCCATGCACAACCCACCGGCTGCCTCCTCTTCTCGTCCTCCACCAACATAGGAGAGGAAAAGAACCCAACAAACAACTGTCATCCACCACACACAGCCCACACGTTCGGCTCCCATTCGCCGTGCCGTCGACTCCTACAGACTCACTGTACCCTCACAAACTCGACCACGCCCTCCGACGTGCCAACCGCAGCCCATGCACGCCAGTGGGACATCATCATTGCTGGCGGGTTCCTCGTCTCCAACGACTGTCCCCAATCACCATTCATCAATCTGCGACCATCATCACACTCCCCTCATCATAGCCAACCTTCCTCGAGCTTCTCGCCTCGAACCGTCGCTCCACGACCATGTCACTGAGCTAAGGGAGACTCCCCTATTTTGCTATGGGAAGTGTGCAATTAATAATTACATCTTCGTGCCAATGTCAAGATTCATTTTTGGATTTTATTTGATTATTAAATTATGGTAAAATAGCAATAATGCATTTACATTTTCTTGAATTGACTTAACTTATGCTATGTGCATCATTTCACATTGAATTTGGATTAAGATTTACACAATTTCTCTCTAGTACATGTGCAATTGGAAATTATATAGATTGATCACATATTTATTAAATATTTTATTAAGGAAAAGCTACACATGTAACCTTACATTCTCGAGTTATTGCGTGACTTCTTCTTGTTGTCGCATTTCATGTCAGATTTGACCATGGATTTCGCACTCAATTAGACTAATACAAGGGAAAAATATTCATGAATTTATTGACCTGTTCCTCCCTGTGGAAACGACATCCTAACTTTTTGTAGTTAGTTTTATTAAAATATTTTTGTTTGGGATTTTCCACCACATGATTTCACTGCGATGACATTTTTTTCTGATACATTATTTTTGCCAAGCGAAAATCCTCCAACCAATGCTGCATGTGGAAGTGCGTCATCATGTGCGTACGTGATCCAAATCACCTCCACGTGCCACATCTCCACTCCTCGCCTGCACGATCGCCATCTAACGGCTGAATTGAATCTGCGCACCCTACGCTATAATTTATGGCTCGCAGGGGCTTACCCCACGCCTCTTCTTCACGTAAAGCGCTTGCATCTGCTACACTACGTCGGTGGATGGTCGTGATTTTAACTTAGGCTAAAGCATGCTTCGCCATTGGATGAAGATCCAATGGTTGAGAGCGCTCGAGCATTGAATCTTCATCAGCGTGCGAGTACTCCTTGATGCGATCTCGACCGTTGGATTTGAGATCCAATGGCTAAGATTAATCATGTGATTGAAGAGGGCATCGTGTAGCACTCCTTTGGCCGGTTGGGCAGTTGGGATGGCACCACATGGCGCCATCTTGGCCGTCCATCTTCTATGTGTTGTAGATGGTGCCACGGATGTCGGATTAAAGCAATTTTCACGACGTTGGGCTGCGATCATAGATCCGAACCCATCCGTGTAGTCGGATTTGTCATCTGAAGTATGGATTGACACCATCTTGGCCCTTGATCTCTAATTTTCCTTGGGTTATATCTGATGCTACGGAAGTCCAATCAGGGTAATCATGGAGTCATTGAACTCCGATTGTTACCCTGAACCGATCTGTACGGTTGGATCTTCAGTCCGAGGCCCTGATTAAAAGTCACCCTGTCCCTGGCCACAAAAAAGAAGAAATTACTATACAATTTGTATAATTTAACCTAAATGCATGATGATGCATGTGTTATGCAATATTTACAATGCATAATGCTAATATGTTACTAAGAACATGCATTAATAGACATTTTTGGCTATTTAGATGTACGCACATCACACCCCCATGCCTTTCTTTTTCTAGTCCCTAGTAAAGAATATATTCTATTTATAGAAGAATTAGATTGGATTTCTTGGATACAAGTTATTTTTCAACACTAGGAGATTTTTACTAAGAACCTGAACTACAAAGACACAATAGTGCCTGAGTTTCTGCCAAAATGCAGACCGCCTCAACCCCTCGCCTTGTTCAAAGGTGGATCTTTTTCTTCTTTTCTTCTTTTATTTTTCTTTTTTTTTGGATTTTTGAGTATTAAGGTTTCGGAGCAACTTTCTACGGCAACTCAACCCACCCAAGACTCGAAGAGAACTCTAAGTTCTAAGCATCCTTATGTGTGAAATGTGATAGACTCACTGATCGACGATTAGAATAGACTTCGGGTTTCTCTGCCCCTAGGTGACCCTGAAAGGAAATTCTACCTAAAGGTGTATCTATTTGACCGGTAGCTTTCTCGCCACTTTTATTTTTATGGGGTCAACACAAGGCCAAACCCAATGTATATCTCCCCAGCTTATTCTATTTCTCCGCTTCTTACTATGTGTTTTGAAATTATATGTGCATTTCATGAGTTGGATTCTAGATAACCTACCAATAGGTTGTTACCCACAATAACTTGCCAGCCATACTCGTGCAGTGAAGTGTGGCTTATTTCTTTTTTTTCTTTTCTCTTTTCTTTCCCTAAGTAGGTGGCTTCCTTAATCTAAGATTTACCTAAAGGCAGTAGGAAAAAAATGGTCATGTGATTGGGCTCTGGACAACCTACCAATGGGCTGTTGCCCATGATAACTTGCCAGCCATACCACCCTAGAAGGTTCATTAGCTACCCAATTTCCATAAAAATTGCTGAAAACCTAGTCAGTGCTAATAGTGTGTAGATGCTTAGACTTAAAATCCCCTCAAATCAGAAGGCGGGTTGATAAGTCATGTCCTTATCACCCCAATTTATTTAACCAATTAAAATTTGAATTTAGAATGGCGAGGACTTAAGAAACAAGTCCACATTTTAGTGGACACCTAGGCTAATTAAGCCCGAAGACCTGAAGGGTCTTAGTGTTCAAATCATACAGTTTTATTCTCTAAGAGTGAAAATTTTCTAAAGCCCAAGTTCTCTTTCCTAATTCTACTCTTTTTTTTTAATAAATAAAAATAAAATTAAAAAAAGTCTACAAAGCTGACGAAATAATTCAGAGATGAATATCCACCCCCCCATGCCTATCTAATGCAATGTCCTCATCGTATTAAAAAGACATGAAACAGAGTGGAGTAGAATAAAAAGCACCTAAATTGTGTGAATAGTAGGTCTGCTCCGAGATGAAAACAAACTATATATGTGCTGAGTTTAGTGCCTTCAGCTAGGCACACTATACAAAGAAGAAGAAATACAGAATTCACAAGTGTAGGCCATTATCAGAATAAGAAAATCTTTCTTTGGACATACCAGGAGAAGATGTCCAAAGATGGGGACCAGATTATGATGCAGACCCATACCCCATGGTCGAGTATATCTAAGGTTTTAGATAAAAATTATCCAAAACCTGAGATTAGTATGAAAGTGGGGTCGGGCCTACGATTTGTGACGATGCAACCCAAGTCCAAAATATCGGATAGCGAAGAGATCAAGCTCAAAAGGATAATCAATGAATGTTTGCTTGGGTTGGATATCCTCTGAGTCAAAGATGTCATATGGGTCCAGATAGAAGGTTGGTGGTTTCTGACAAACAGGCATCCTTAGACTCAATCTTTTGCTTCCTCTAGAGTTAACCACCCAAAGATTCATTTCCCACTTTGATGTGTTCCTCCTCAACACAGTTAATTATTAATTGTGCATAATTATGTGTAGAAGAAAGTAACTTAGGTTAACTCAAATTTGTGTCAGTTGAGTAGTACAGGATCAAGTTAACCTAACATTTTAGATTTTATTTCTTTTAACTGGTTGAGTCCGGGTCATTTGCTGGGAGGTATAATTCATTCAGAATTCACCAATCAGTTTAAACAACTCATAGGAGGTATAATTAAGTTAATTTTAACAACATGAACTTTGCCTAATGATTTCAAATTTAAGAAATATGCAAAATTCCATAAGAAAAACATATTTACACAAATGATCTTCTTTAAATAACAAGTAAACATGTTATTTTCTGTTTATTTCAAAGAAATTAAGACATTAGAAAGTTTTTCTAATTAAAATATGCCTTATTACAACATTAAAAACAAAAATGAATTAAAAATAATGCAAGAAATTAAACCATTTCTTTTCTCTTTATCTTCAGCCTCTCTCTCTTTTTCTTCTTTTTCTTTTACCTTTTCTCTTTCTGCTCTCTCTTTCTTTTTACTTATCCTTTATTCTTCTCTTAATCTTTTCCTTATTTTTCTCTTTATTCCTTCAGTTATTTTTCTCTTGCATTTCTCGAGCTCTTCTCTTCTTCCTTCTTTCTTCTCTACCTTGTCTCGTCAGTGACTGTTCAGCCTTCTACGAATTCTCCCGATCTTCCTTTTCCTTTCTTCTCATCCTTTGCTTTGCCCCTTCTGCTTTTGCCTTAGCATTTTCCTTAGCAATTCTCCTTAACCTTTCTTCCATCTGAGCCAAACTGGGTTTTCTTCTCTTCAAATAAAAATTAGGTTTATCGGTTAGCAGCTTGGACCATTCGGGGATACACAGCACCCTTCTCAGGGTGGGACCAAACCCTACTAGGTCCAAGCCTGGTTCATTTAGTTCGATTTATTTCTGGTTAAAAGTTTCGAGCCAAATCAGTTCGCAGCCTCCCAGGCCACGCACATGCCCTCCCAGGGCCCACACTCGCAGGCACATACGTGCCCACACACACAATGCTCATTCAATTTTCAATTGGTAACCATGTGCCGTGAGTTGTCGATTGAAGAGCGTATAACACAAAAGCCTTTTATTCCTAAGCGGTCGCTCAGATCTACCTGAGGTGGGACTAAGTTACGCTCTCCCAGACAAAACCTCAAGCGATGACTTCTCCAAGCTCAGAGCTCCATTCCAAGCAAATAAAAGCTTGTTGGAAAGCTCTTTAGTTGCTCTATAAGATTGAAGTGTTAATTGAATAGAAAGTTGAAGTTAAGCTCTTCGATTTGAAGGGCAAAGGTTCTATGTTATATACAGTTAAAATGGCTTGGAAAATGGATTTATGATTATAAAGTCTGTAGATTGGACTTTAACTTCCAGTTCAAGTTCTAAATAGGTTAGGAAGTGAATTACGCAGCTAATGGTGTGGATATTCAGCTCTCAGGAGCTTCAAGAAGTGTGCAAGAGCTCAAAACTTCTTTGGAAGCTTTAGAACCTTGAAATCAGACATGAAAAAGTCCTAACTGACAACTAGAAACTAAAGACCTATTTAATCGATTAAAACAACTTCAAGATGTTATCAATTCATCTGGCAGAGTTTTCATCCAAATCTCATCTAAAATCTATTGCCATCAGTTTGGGTTCAAAAACAACCTAAATTGGCAGAAATTAAATCCAATCAAGTTATACATCAGAGCTCATCCGAATCACTTTGAAATCATTCACAGAAATCTTACAATCAATTTAAACTCATCAATGCATCAAATTGAATCCAGAATGAAAGCATCAGACTCTAGTTTGACTGTAGAACCTTGAATTTTGACTTTCTGTTTTAATCCTTCTCTCAAGGAATTAACACCTTGAATAACATTCTTTCAATCTCAAGAACATGCTCAGACCCTTAAATAGGTGTTTTAACTGAAGTTCCTAGGGTTTTAAGATCGTCGCTTGAGAGTGAAAAGGTGTCTGTTCGTCAGAACAAACCAAAGGTTGTTATAGTGATTTAAGCACAGAAATGAGTTCAGTGCACAACATTGAAGCTTCTAGACCAATTAAATGCATCTCAAAACTAACTATCAGACTTCCCCAACTCTGCTAGAGTTGGAGAAGATGAAGACCTAACTCAAGCTCCATACACTCAAATGACAAATAAACACTCTCAGAATAATCAGAAATCCTTATTTCATTGATATGGAGTTTCTCATTCTATTCTATGGGCTGAAGAACTGAATTCGACTCATCGAAGCTCTGGTGATTCCAGAAAAAGTGAATTTCTGATACAAAATGTGGAATTGTGCCATTAACAATTTGAAAAGGTTTCTAAGGTCACAAGGATCCTCAGGATCAAGTTAATTCCTTCAATTGATCACTGGAATAAAGATTTATGAGTGAATTTGATTCTTATAAAGTCTGAGTTGGTTAAGGCTCAGGACTTGTTTCCCATTCAATTGAGTGGATAAAATAGGTCAATAGATAATTGCGATCATAAAAATAAATATAATTAAGGATTTCGACTACTCCTGAGCTGCCATAGACAGTGAGCTCAGATGCTTAATTAGATTTGGGTGTTTAAGTGTATGTGGTATTTACTCAAATTATAGAGATAATTAGGATCCTTATGAGATGAATAGGTGATAGAGGATCCAGTGAAGGTGTAATTAGCTCGACTACTGCTGCCATGGACAGCAGAAGTAGTTGGTGGGGGTGGAAGTGGTTTAGGCGAATTAATGATCAAATTAGTGATTAATGGTGTTAGAAATGATTGTCGAAGATAGACGATGGACAGTGACTTAAACAGACAAAATTAATACTCCTGACAAGCTTAAGGAGCTCGCCAAAGTTGAGGATGATGAGTTCTAAATCTAACATTA
Source organism: Thalassia testudinum (assembly GCA_037157565.1). NCBI lineage: Eukaryota > Viridiplantae > Streptophyta > Magnoliopsida > Alismatales > Hydrocharitaceae > Thalassia > Thalassia testudinum. The sequence goes on along the minus strand of JAZHRO010000056.1, from coordinate 82,441,818 downwards.
CGGCTATCTAGGCTACCTACTTAACTAACTAAACTAACCTACTCCTACTCCTAGTCTACTGTTACCTGGACAAAGGGGATAGAAGATCTCCGTCGACGGCTCATAATGGAGGAGGAAATCAGAGGGTTGTCAAAAGATCTTTGGCAGGCAGTTGTGAGGTGAAGTAGGGGAGAGCTCCTAGGCAGTGCTTGTGTCAGAAGACGTGGCTGAGTTCAGTGGAGTTCTAGAGCTATTGAAGATGGATGAAGGAAGTCGGTTGAAGTGGAGAAAGTTTGCCAGAGTTGTGGAGAGAATAGCCTATTGGGTCAGCATAGTAAAGAAGAGGGAAGGGAGCCAACTTGGGGGAAATCGAGGGTGTCAAGGGGTATTTATAGTCGACGGCGACTGAGAAGGAGGTGGAATCTGGATGGATTTGTGACTACATGGAGAATAATCACCGGCATCTTCTCCGACACCAGTGAGGTTATCTCCAACCCTAAAATAGGATTTAGGCATCATCGAGACTGGTGGATGAAAAGGGGATGGTGAGCACAAGGTCAAGGAGCTTGGAGAAGGGATGACGCCGGATTGGCAGTGATCAGGTGGTGGCTGCACCTTCAGTTGTCAACCGTCCAGACGGGTGAAGAAGAGAAGAAGAAGAAGAAGTCCAAGGACCTATTTGCAGTGAAACTTATGGACCTAAGTCAAAAATAAGGACCCGATTGAAATAAAATGTAAAGACCAAAATGTAAACTCAGGTTTTCAAGGTTTATTTTAATTTAAATATTTTTCAACTTTTTATATATGATTATAAATAAGACAATTATTATATTTTGACCTTGAATTTACATTTTTGACCATTTAGGTTAATTTTTTTAATTAAGTAATGTTACTTAAGTTATTACATACGTAGGTATATATTAACACATTAATTAGATAAATAATTGATAATATTTTGAGTCAAATTATTAATTAGATTATTAAAAATATTAATTGGATGATAATATAGCATTTTAAACCTATTTTAAGGTCCTTTACTATTTATCCCTTATTTAATAATTAACCCATATATTCACATATTTCTAGCTAATTAACTTGGAAGACTACTTAATTAGGGATAATTAGATACCATGATGAGGTTCTCATCGTACCTCCAAGCCTAAGTTTTGCTAGTCCCCAGCAAAATTAACCAAGAATATGATGATTTAAAGCACTTCGATTTAAATTAATATAAAAAAGAACCAAGTATAGGAAAGCATAGGTCAGAAAAAATTTTTTTAGATTTAATATAAATAACTAATATACAGAGAATTATGTGAAAACTTCCTTACTTAGACTTAAACTCAAAACATCTTCAAAACACACTTTATTAAAAACAGAGTTGTTAACAAGTATTTTATCAAAAATTAGAATCTCAAAAATCACTTATTCTTTGTAACCGTTCTTAACCCTTAAATACTTAGAATTCAATGTGTTTTAAGAAAACAAAACCTAAGAGTTGGAAATTAAATTTTAACTCAAAAGCTCAATAGACTTAAGTTAATCTTTTGTTTATCATATTTGATTTCTATCAATCTAATTTTAAGCAAATTAACCAGATATTCATCATTAATCAAACTTGGAGTAGTAAAACTCTAATCTACTAGCCTACAACACTAAGGATAAACTTCTAGACCAAGGATTTTGTCAATTCTTCTCCTTTAGGTCTCAACTGCAAATCCTCAAAACCCGATTTCTTAGGCTTCATTGCCCAATACCAACGTTCAGTAGCTATGATTTTAAAACATCCATGCCTACGAAGAGAGTTGTCCTAAAGGCATCTAAATTTGCAAAAATTTAGATCTTAAGACATCAATTTCCAATCCAAATTATTCCAATTCAAGCCTTTGGCTTGGCCTTACTCATGTTTGGTTGCTTTCTCACCAGTTTTCTATCATGAGGTCAACACCTTTTGTGTATATCTCCCCGGTAGACCACTGGGTCTCTTATTCCTAATTTTTATCTCCATATATTTTTTTAACTTTTTCTATAGGTTAGAACACCCATATGTAGCAAAGTGTTCTTTTATTTGATAGAAGGAAGGGTAGCATCTATTTATACCGAGATGCTTTATTTTTAATGCAAAAACTGCATAAGTACCCATTTGTAGTGAGGTACTTAACTACAGGGTGTTTTATTTTATTTTATTTTATTTTTGTCCCCCTTCTCATTTTTCTCACTAACTTTATTCTCCAAATCCTTTTTCTAGGTGAGTGGCACATCCTTCACCCTTTCATGAACTACCCTGTGAAAATCCTTGGACTAAAGAGGATTTAGAATTGATCTCTTAACCTTTATGTTTTCACGGTCTCAGATGCCAACAAGATAATTCTTTGTGTGTGATTTTTGGATGTTTTGGTTACCTAGCTCTCAAATCAGAGCTTGGACAACAAAGCCATTCACTCTCAGGTTCTTTAAATTTTTAGTTTCCTCCTATAGGATCCATCAAAATAAAAATTCTCCAAGTTTAGCCAAATGTCCTTTAGTTGATTAAGCTAACTATAGCCTGTTAGACTTGAAGACTATGATTCTACTAACTCTCTACTTAACTAATTCTGAATATCTGGCCTTTTTACTTAACTTGATGATAGAATCAAATATTCAAAAAGCAAAAGGATTACTTAATCTAATTGATTAAAAAGTTACAAATTAATTCCAAAACTTAAGTTTTAGACTTAATACCCCTTAGTTTCTTAAATTTAGGGTAAGCATAGAAAAAACAAAGGTTTAAGGTTTAAAGATTCTAATTCAAATAAAATCCTATTTTAAGATTTTGTAAATAAAAGTGTGTTTTTACAAAATGTTATAAGTAAAAATCTAAATAAGAATTTAATGCTCTTATATATATACTATATACTCTTAATATAAATTTTCTTTTTCTTCTGACCTAAAAGAAAGATCAAGCTCTTAATTATTGATATAAATATATATATATATATATTTCTTCTTCTTTTCTTTAATCTAGATGTAAACACCCCTTTTATTAATTTTATAATTTTTCAATTTTCAACTTTTTCTATTTATATATTTTTATTTTTATGTTTTATAAAATTTTCCAATTTTTATGAATTTTTCGAAAATTTTCAGATTTTTATGATATTTTCGATTGTTGAAATTTTTATAATTTTTTGGTATTTCTATTTTTTTTAAAGTTTCATGGGTATTTAATTTTTGTGCTTTTCTTTTATAATTTTCTCTACACATACACTTGAAGTGAGAATTTCACTTCACACCCTCGCAAGCTAAGATTTTACAATGTGCTCATTGGAAGAAGGGTGAAAAGATATTACACTTCATTTAGTGTAGGGTGATGGAAGCATTCGAATGGAGGAGATCAAAGATCTTTGTGCGGTCGATTTCAATTCTGACTAAAGGTCAGAGTGGTCAGTTAGACTAAATGAAGGTATTCAGCATAATATGAAGTGAAAAATCAGAAAAGTGTATGGGAATATGAAAATGTAGAAAGTAGGAAACAACTATGTACAAAATGGATGGATAGTGGCAAACAGTAATGGAGTGTGTAACATTCTCCAACATGACCCAAAGGATGTGATTCCAAGAAAGGTTTTACACGTTGACCATTAACTTTGAAGGGTTGATCCTTGTTGGGTTCCAGTGATTTCGACAGCTCCATTGTCGAAGGCTCTAACAACAATAAATGGCCCTTGCCATTTAGACCTAAGTTTTCCAGGGAAGAGCTTCAAATGGGCATCAAAAGGCAACACCTTCTAACCAGGTGTAAAGGATTTGAGGGAAATATATCTATCGTGGAAGGCTTTAAGTTTTTCCTTATACAGCTTTGAATTCTCATAGAAATCATGATGCAATTCCTCAAGTTCACTAAGCTGCAACATATGATGTTCACCAGCCTTCGTGAGGTCTAAATTACAGTCTCTAATTGCTCAGTAGGCCTTATGTTCAATTTCTATGGGAAGATTACAGGGTTTCCCGTAAACAAGTCTGTATGGTGACATGCCTATTGGTGTTTTGTGGGCAGCACCATAAGCCCACAAAGCCTCATCTAAACGGGAAGACCAATCCTTCCTATCGGGTCGGATTGTTATTTGAAGGATCTTTTTGATCTCCCGATTAGAGACCTCAGTTTTCCCATTAGTCTGGGGATGATAAGGTGTAGAAATACGATGTGTAACCCCATATTTTCTAAGTAAAGTTTTAAATTGGGCATTAATAAAATGGGAATTGCCGTCAGAAATAATGGCATGAGGTACCCCAAAAGGAGTGATAATATGACTCTGTATAAAAGGAATGACAACTTGATGATTGTTTGTGCGTGTGGGTATGGCTTCAATCCAATGAGAAACATAATCAACAGCAAGTAAAATGTATTTGAAGCCAAAAGAGGATGGAAATGGACCCATGAAATCTATGCCCCAAATATCAATCATTTCATAGACCATAATCGGATTTGGAGGCATCATGTCTTTTCGTGACATGCCACCAAGAGTTTGGCAGTGACTACATGCCTTATAATAAGTCTGTGAATCAGCAAATAACGTGGGCCAATAAAACCCTCATTGCAGAATTTTTGCAGCGGTCTTTCGACCAGAAAAATGACCACCACAGGACTAGTCATGACAAAAAGAGAGGATAGAATCAATCTCGGAAGAAGTGACACAACGCTTGATGAATTGATCATTACAGAGTCAAAAAAGATATGGATCTTCCCGGAAATAGTATTTGGCTTCTACTTTGAGTCATGATTTGCAATTCCCATCCCAACCTGGTGGGAATTGATGTGTAACCAAATAATTAACAATATCTGTGTACCATGGAAGATTTGAGGATATAGTCAAAAGATGTTCATCAGGAAAGTGTTCAGTAATTGGATGAGATGATTCAATAGTATCAGAAGGAAGGTGGGAAAGATGGTCGGCAACAACATTTTGTCGACCGACCTTGTCACAAATTTCTAGGTCAAATTCTTGCAAAAGCAAGATCCATTTGATCAACCCAGGTTTCGTGTCCTGTTTGAATAGAAGGTGTCGGATAGCTGAGTGATCAGAGTACGCAATAATTCGAGATAGAGTATATAAGATCTAAACTTTTCTAATCCAAATACTATTACTAGTAATTCCTCCTCTGTAACTGTGTAATTCCTTTATGTCTCATTCAAAGTTTCACTAGCATAGTAAATTACTAGCAGATTCTTCTCTATTTTCTTTCCCAAAACAGCTCCGATTGCATAATCTAATGCATCGCACATGATTTCAAATGGTAAATCCCAAATAGGTGGTTGCAAGATCGGAGCCTGTGTAACTCTGTCTCTCAATGTTTCAAATGCTGAAATACACTCACTCATCTCAAAAATAGTATCCTTTGTGAGGAGGTTTGTGAGTGGTCGGGCAATTTTTGAAAAATTAAGTATAAATCTCCTATAAAATCCCACATGCCCAAGAAATGATCTAATGCCTTTGATCGAGTTAGGAATTGGAAGATTTGCAATTTGATTGATCTTAGCTCGATCTACTTGGATACCTCACTCAGACACGAGGTGGCCATGTACGATGCCCTCTGGAATCATAAAATGGCTCTTCTCCCAACTGAGGACAAGGTTTACTTCAATACATCTCTTAAGAACCTTCGACAAATTATCCAGACAAATATCAAATGTTTCCCCGAAGGCTGAGAAATCATCTATAAAAACCTCCATAAATGCACCCACCATTTCGGTAAAAATGGCTAACACGCAATGCTGAAAAGTTGCGAGTGCATTGCAAAGCCCAAATGGCATTCTTCGGAAAGCAAAAGTTTTGAAGGGGTAGGTGAAAGTCATTTTCTCTTGATCTTCGAGATAAATTGCTACTTGATTATATCTGGAGTAACCATCTAAAAATCAGAAGAACATATTACCAGCTAATCTCTCAAGGATTTGAGCAATGAATGGCAAAGGAAAATGGTCCTTCTTTGTACCAGTATTTAGCTTACGATAATCAATACAAACCCACCATGAATTTGCAATTCGTTTGGGAATGGTTTCTCCAGATTCTGTCTTGATTATGGTGAGTCCTACCTTTTTAGGTACCACTTGAATTGGACTCACCCAAGGGCTATCAGATATGGGATAGATAATATCAACATCTAGGCACTTGATTATTTCTTTCTTAATGACCTCCTTTAAATTCGGATTTAGATGTCTTTGAGCTTCTCTTGAAGGTCGTGCCTCATCTTCAATATAGATGCGATGAGTACAAAAATTGAGGCTAATCCTGGTGAGATCATGTAGAGTTCACCCAATTGCCTTCTTGTGATCTCAAAGAACCTTGATCAATTTGGATTATTGTGATTCAGAAAGTTGAGAGTTAATAATTACAAGATATGTTTGATCAGATTCGAGATAGACATATTTATGATTATCAGGCAATGGTTTCAATTCTAGTATAGGAGTAGAATCAATATCAAGATTTGGGGCGGGATTTTCGATTGCAAGAAGTGAGTTAGATGATTCATAAGATTCAGATTCAGGATTGAGTAAAGATTCTAACAAAAAGATTTCATTGCTTTGAGGGTATGGGGTATCAAAAGGTGTGCTCTCTAATTCTAAGGAACTAATGTCATCCTCAAAAGCTGCAATAGATTTTATTTCCTCAATCCAATCACAATCCAATCCACTAGAAGCTCTAAATATATCTAACTTAATTGTCTTCTCCCCAAATTTCAATTCAATCTTTCAAGATTCACAATCAATGTTGGCCTTTGTAGTAGCCAAAAAGGGTCTCCCTAAGATAATTGGGGTATGACTAATGTATTCGAGTACTTCCATATCAAGTACAATAAAATCTATTGGGAAGTAAAAATCCTGAACTCTTACAATTACATCTTTCGACATTCCTTTAGGTGACTTAATAGATCTATCGGCTAATTTTAAAGTCACATTGGTAGACATAAGCTTTTCTATTTTGAAATGTTTTACCAAAGATAAAGGAATGAGATTAATAGATGCTCCTAAATCTAGGAGGACTCTATCATAATATTGACCCCCAATTATACAGGAAATAAATGGAGACCCTAGGTCTTTCTTTTTCAAAGGAAGCGTACTTGAAATTATAGAGCTGACATGCTTTGAAAGTACCACAGTGCTTCCTTTCTTCATCTTATGCTTAGAAGTACACAACTCCTTAAGAAATCTTGCATAAGTCGGAATGTGTTTGATAGCATCTAGGAGTGGGATATTAATGTGTACCCGTTCAAAAATTTTAATTAAATCTTCATCTAATGTAACAGGTTGTTTTTGTTTCCTAGTCTTCTTCAAAGCTTCAGGGAATTGGGTGTGGATTTCTTGTTTTGCTGAGGTATTTCTTGGATCTCGCGAATTAGAGGGAATTACAGGATCGGGTTATGCATCTCTTTTAGGTGTAGAAATAGGGGTCATTCTAGATGTACTAGGGCCTTGGGATAGGTTTCTTGGATAAACCAGATCCCTAGTGGAAGTTCCATGGTGGGTTGTAACAGAGTTAATACACGCATGAGAAGAGGAAGCTGATGAAGAAGATGCTTGTTGATTTTGGAAAGATGAATTAGAGATTAAAGGTTGATTTGAAAATGATTGTGGTTGATTAAGATAATCAAAATCATGATTAGAAGAGGGTGGATTCGGATTTTGATTCATATTTGGATTTAGGGGTAATTGATTAAGTAGATGGACATGTCCCTGACGGAGAGCCATTTTTGCGCATTTGAAAGTCGTCGAAAATCGTAGTATAGTCGCACAAAAACATTCGTCAAAAATATTATTTTGTAAAATAACGAGACTTGAGTCCCGGTCGTTCATCTCTGGGAGGCGTTGTTTTTGTTTTTGAAATCGATCTTAAAGCCGCTCTACTTTATTTAAACGACATTCTTATGCGTAATATATAGGCGGTTAAAGAGCAGGCACTTAAATCACTCAAATATGATAATCATTCAGCTCAAGTTGATTTCAAACACATAAGAGATATATATATATAAAATGAAATTTCATTCATCATGGGAGAGTTGTTGCACAAGGAAATCTAGGGGAAAGCTTATACATGAATGCTTAAAATTAAATCTAACTACCAGAAAATGATTGCATACAAGAATCAACGGGGGGATTTCGCATGCATCATTGGGGGAGAAGTAAGACTACTCTACTAAGCAGTAAATGAAAGCAATAAAAATTATGAAGAGCATGATCTAGAGCTAAAAGAATAGAGGGCATTCAGGGGCGGTCCCCGATGTCCTTAGAGTGGTTGAGAGGAGAATGAGGGGCGGCCAATGTAGCTTAGGCCGACCATTGGAGAGAAGTAGGGCTGATCCAGCATCCCGGCATGGTGCCCTCCATGGTGGTGGTAGTGAGCTCGTGGAGGTGGAGTGAGAGGCTAAGTGGAGGTGGAGTGAATGGCACCAATGGAGTGCAATTGCCAAGGGAGTGAATGGGTGCAAATGGCCACCCAAGGGGTCTTTTTATAGATCTAAGGGAAGCTCACTAGTGAATTATGAAATTCTCTAGAGAGGCCTATGGTGGGAGCCCGTGGGAGAGTGAGCGAGAGAGGGTGGAAGGTGGTTTTTAGATCCACCAAATGTGGATCTAAAAATTGAATGGCTCTTGATTGCTATTTTTGGCAACCAAGGCAACCACACATGGTAGAGAGTTCTAGAGAACTCTAGGCTAGATATTTTCATGTGGATGGTGCGTGTGGGTGTGTGTGGGTCGAAACTTAGGTGGATAGGTTGATTAGGTTGGGTTCTAGTGGGTTTAGGTCAAGGTAGGTCTCAAATTAGGGTTATAAACCCTAATTCACTAAGGTAAAGTGAAATTAAACTTAATACAAGTTTAATTGGGCATGTGGAAACTTAATTGAGAGTAAAACAACTCAATTAAGTCAGGTCTAGGTCAATTGGACTCTCACTGAGTCTAATTGGATAGTGTGTGCTGAGATCAGGGCTCAATTGGACTCAATGAGTCCAATTGAATAGGTTGATGGGAATGACTAAGATCCAAGTCAATTAGGTTTAGTGAGGACCTAATTAGGTCCTTAGGAAGGTCTAGAGGTGATGTAGTAGGGTTAGGGCACCTTAATTTAGGTTCCTATGGGGTTGGAATTGGGTTTAGGGACCTAGAGATCCAAGATCAAGGCTTAAATCTCAAAATAGGAATTGGAGAGCAGTATCAGACGTCTAATTATAGAATCAGACGTCTTATACTCAGAAATCAGAAGTCCAGACTTGTCTGGACGTCTAATCAGAGTCAGGAAGGATTTCGGGTTCTGTTTTGGGTATTCTGCAGAAATTGGACGTCTGACAAAGTGTCTGGACGTCCAATAACACTGCAGAAGTGGGTTTGAAGTGTGCGAGAGTTGGCTACGGGTCCTAGACGTCTTAAAACTTCTCTGGACATCCAGAGAAGGGTTGGAACTAGGGTTTTAGGGATTCCTAGGGTGTTGTGACCTAATCGAAGGGTGGCTAAGGCTTGGGGAAGTCTCTAGGCTATCCTAGGGCTAGGATGGACCTAAGCTCTTCACATTTTACTGCTTTATTTCTACTTAATAGAATAGAAAACCTTTAACCCCCTTACATTATCATTCCTATATCTAAACTAGGCCTTCTGCTCCAGCTCTGCTACAACTCCCGTTATTCCTGATCCAGCTTCAGATCCAGCTCCTGATCAGCTTATTCCCTGCAATCGACATAATGCACTTAATCAGCACATTATAACATTATTTTATGCATAGCTAAAGAAAAGCAGTAAAGATGCAGATAATGCGTATGCATGCATGGATAACCCTAACTTATGCTAAGTCCTAGCCTAATTTAGGTCAATTAAGACCTATGATTTCTACGCAATCATTTCCCCATGCCTAAATCTTACTAGTGCCTAGCAAATGCAAGACTAAATTATTTACAGCAAGGGTCCCTAAGGGACTGGTTATTTTATCAAGTGTTTGCATGGAGATTTTTCTCACTTTTGTTTTCATCCTATGCTCTAAAAATCCAGACAATCGTGAAAGTGCAGCTATATAGCTTTTGCAACAGATTCGAGTGAAAACTAATACACCTCTAAAGCCTGTACTTGACCCGTAATAAAAATTCTAGCCGGATAGGCAGATTTCTTCCCTTGGGGTATTCAAGATATTCTATGAATTTCACCCCTGCTTTGGGCTTAGATAGAGAATCTTTGAGGGAAAGGATTATATATTTGGTGGCTCATTCTCACTTGGTGCTACATAGAGACTAGTACTACAGAATCAAGATTCCCGAATTACTAAGTAACTCAGCTCAGAGAAAGACAAGAAAAACTATGCTCCCTTTTGATTCCTTTGTATTCATTCTCTCTTGCTCTTTTTCTTTCTTTTTCTTAGAGCTCACTATCTCACTAGATTCATACATATGATCTGTATTTGGTGGTCTCACTAGGCATTAACACTTTAATTGTGTTCTCATAACCCTAACACTAAGTCGGGATTCCTCAGCCAGTATTCGGGCGGTTAGAAACACAAGAAAAATAGGTTAAGGCCATATTTGGTGGAGCTCAATTTTGTTTGGTGGTATTGCCACAATGCAAATGAAATAAATACTATATATTCACACTCATTTTCTTCTTTTTCTAAGTTTTTTTTTTCTTTTCAATTTTTCTTTCTTTTCATCATTCTTTTTCTTTTTCTTTTTTTCTTTATTTTTCTTTTTTTTCAGCATAACACAACTGGCATACATCCATGAACTTTATTAAGGAGGCATTATTAGGGATTGGTGGTACTCAAGAGACAATGGGTGGCTTATTTGGTGGAAGTGCCTACTCACGGCACCGGGAGAGACAGATAGGACGGTGTATTTCTGACCTTGACATCAATACCCTCTACCAGCCGAGGATTCCGTAAAGAATCGTCCTAACCATCCACCTTAGCCCTAGTTTTATGAAAACTCGCTCTCCGCGTATTTGCCTTATTCGGTGGCTCTCAAAATTTTGCACAAAAATGTATACGCGGGAATCGAGAGAGAAAACTATGTCTAATCTCAGAGCATCATCACCTAATTATCTAGGATTCCAGATTCCTTGCACTAATCTTACAGCACCAATACACTCTACTCTCTCACACTATTTGGTGGATTTTTGGAAGAAAATCAGCCTGACTCCCAAAACACTGTCCAAGGGTTCAGGAGAAGAAGCACTACTTCTTCTCGACAAACTGAAGATGTTTATCAGCCTTCACCGTGAATCCATTGCAAATTCTTCGTGTGTGAAAAGTTGTACTGGATTCCAGATTACAGGAATCAACAAAAGGATAAAATCCCTAGTGCATTCTCTTAATAAAATAATCTTATTCATGAATGCAATATCTATATATGCTATAGACATGTAACCTCATATAATTTGTACTTCGTGAATTTCCCGTATCGGGTTACAATCAGGTTGACCCTAAATTTAGAACAAAAGGTGAGCGGTTGAGTCGGAATTGGTTATTACGAACGATTTCAAGCTCCAATGCAAGCATTGGAGGTGGAGTCGGTTGTTCTTTTATTTAAGGTCCTAAAGTATGTTTTGCATGCAGCTCCGAGGTTTTCCTAAGTGTTGGCACAAAAAGAAAAAATTTTCAATTTTTGCTGTATCTACCCCCCCATGCCTAAGTTCTTGCATGTCCTCATGCATGAATATAAAAGAAAATAAATTCGACAGAGGATGAGTGGGTAGAAGTCACCTAGAATTGCTCCTGAAATTATATTCAGCACTAGCCAACCTGCTAACATGCAATATGCAAAAGGGAAATATGCTAAAACAAAAATATGCTATGCATAAAATTGGTTATGTATAGATGATGGTGAAATGGTATTTATATGTGCTGAGTTTAACGCCTCCTGCTGGGCGAAAACTCAATCAGATGTGTCATTTCTAGCATAGGAGTCGGTCAAAATTAAGAGAAAGATGTGCTTGTATGCTCCTAGAATCAGTGGTCCAGAGATGCGGACTAGCTGATTGTGCACCCCTACTCCAAAAAGTCTAGCTATAAGAAAGTGTGGAGTGGTGGTGGAAAATAGAGGATAAACAGAGGGGGGATCATGATGTTGATTTAGCTGATTTATCATGTCCCACAAATCAGCAGGAAGTTGCTGAGGGAGTAGATCAAAATGTATCTCAGAGCCAAAATCTGAGTCATAGGTTTCCTCATAATGATAATTGACATCAAAGATCATGCCCTCTCCAGGCTCTAGGTCATATGGGGGTATCCGTGAAAGTAGAAGATCTGTGGGGAGGTCACTGAAATCCTCGTCAGAAATTACTTCGTCCTCATCAGTACTCATCTCTGATTCATCAGAGGCTGTCTCTTCAGGCTCGAGGTCAAGCCATTGACTAGGATGGTAATTCCGTCCCCAGCTCATTCTGCTCGAAGCTTCACCCTCATATGCGTTGGGCTCCTCAGTAATTCCTACCTCAAGTAGCATATTTATTTCCTTGTTCGAGTTATCCATAGCTACTTCTGGTTTTTGGATGTTAGGATCAAGGATAGAATGTGTCATCTTAGAATCTCTAATATCCGAATTAGGGATGTAGGTGAAAGAAGAAGAGTGCAGATCAAAAGATGTTGGCTCTAGCACAGGTTCACCTACAATGGGAAGTGGTCTAGATTGATCAGTAGTGTCGCATGTAATGTTTGCCTCAAGATCCATATCCTCAATTGGATCTACTTCCCTTGTCTCGATCGGGTTATCTAACCCAAAAGGTGTCTCCCAGGATTCAGGATAATCTGATTGCGGCTCAGTCCTGGTGATATCAGTCCTTTCCTCCTCAATTTCAGATGAACCCATTCGGCATACTTCCTGCTCCTGTCTCATATCCATGCTAGATTCTTTTTCCCTTGAGTGATCTTCGGGCATCTGCTCCCAAGAATCTTCTGTGTGTTCTTTCGGCGTAGTTGTTTCAGATTCTTCGAGGTCTTCAATGCTATTTTCCACTTGATATCTCAAAAGCAATAGTTCTTGAGTTTCCCGATTTTGTCCAATTCGCCTTGTTATCTCTGTTGTTTCCTGAAGGAGCTCCATCACGGCTTATTGATGTGGAATCTGGCTTTGTCTTTGGTTCGGCTCAATGATAGCCTGGATTTCGCGTAGATAGGATGTGGCCTTTTCCTTAGCGCTCGCTATAGCTCCCTATATTCTATAATGTGGCCACATATGCATCGGTAGCACTTCAGGGGTTCCAGGGGTTGAATTAGGTCTACCCATGTTCCATGGTTGAGAAGCAGGAGTATGAAATCCATATCCTGGGTTATAAGATGCGATCCTTTGAGGGACCGACTGGTATGGGTCATAATTTCCAAGGTTAGGATATGGGTTAACCATTTCAGTGACCCGAGGAGAAGGATCAAGCGAAGCGAAAAGTCATCTTCGCCACCTTGGGTTCTGATCCCAAGGTTGAGCTGATTCAGTGACCCGAGCTCTCAGATAAGCTCGTGGGTCCAGCTCTTCTGGATCCTGATTAGGTCCAGATCAATGTTAGCCATTGCGGCTCAGCAGATAGAAGAAATGGGGCGAGAAGATGGTCCGGGCGAGGTGACTTGCCTCCTTGGGAGTGGCTCCCTAGGTCCAACCAAGTGAGGTCGAAGTGACCTCTTTCCGTGCATACACCGCCCAACCCCTGGGTTGGTGTAGCCATGCAGAACAAGGCTAAGGCCCTGTCAATCAAATGGTCCTTATAAATCAGGTGACCAGATTTTTCGTTAGGGATTTGAATTCTTGAAGATAAGTTCGTCGTACAATCGACTGAACGTGAATCCCGCCTCTCAAGCTAACATAGCCAGTCTGGTTACGAGGGGACTAAGGGGAAGCTTCTTCCTTTGGCTTACGCCTCCGGTTCCATTGACCCCCGAGCCGCAGTCGTTTGACACTACCCCGCAGACTTAGTCACCAGGTTTGGCAAGAGAGATTAAACTCATCCAGTAGTACGACAATGAACTCAGGTTGATTTCGTGTTTTAAAATTAGTTTTTTACCCGTTTTCTTCAGTTAAGTTTATGGTGAGTGGCCCACAAGGTTACCAAGCTCACTGGCTAACTAGACTTGATTGAGTCTAGGTTAGCCAAAAGTGTGGTCTCTATTTGTGACCCTAAAGGTTCAACCTAAGTTGCATGCACTTCTAGGGTTTTTTTTTTCTTATTTCAACAGACCACAAAACTAATGTAGATTCTCTGATAATAATTAGAATCCAATTAATTTGAAATTTTGTGAGTAGATTCCTTTTTCAATTTTTTTTAGAGAATATTTCTTTTTGGAATTTTTACTGTTTCAACTGAATTTTTAAGGAATTTTAAATATCAGGGGGTCAGATTTGGAACTTTGACCCCTGAATGATTTTTTGCCTTGAAACAGTAACAAATGATCTTCAAAAATTTGGGAAAAATATGGAAAATAAATCCAATTAGATCAGATTTCAAACCCCACCATTTTTAGTCAAAACAGATTTGTGGATTTCTTGGAATTGCATTTTGAAACTTGATAATTTTTGAATCTGGGTCAATCTGACCCCCATGCACTTTGCAAATTTTTAAAAATTTTATATTTTGAGTTTTTCAAAGTAACAATGGCATTTGAAAGATGGTTTGAAATTGAAGGTTTTGCCCAAATTTCAGAATTTTTCACTAACAGATTTTTCGACAATCGAATTTTGAAGTGAGATTTGAAATCTGGCCGAAAATCAGAAGGTGGTGGAAAAGCTTTTAAAGAGGTTTGAATTTGAAATTCAAGCCTTCCACCAAAGATGCTTTCTTTTTTCTTTTTAATCTTTTGCAGTTTTAATTTAATTTATTTTTTTTTTAAAAGAATTTTTCAAAAGATTCAAACGGGAATATCTCTTTTTCTTTTTTCTTTTTTTTTTTAATCTAGATTCAAAAGGAAACCTAATCTAGATTTTCTTTTAAAAAAATTTTTTTCTTTTTGATTTTTTTTCCCATGAAAATGAGAAAAATCATTTTTTTTTTGTACAAAAGAAATTGCAGGAAGTAGATCTAGTCCTATGGTTCAGAAAGAGAAACCGAATCTAGGATAGATGATGTGCACCTAATTTTTCTTCGCCGCAATCGGTGTGTGCGCAGATCCCATTTTCGTTTCGTGTTGTCCTGCACATAAAAAATGAAGTAGAGGCAGATTTGTCAATGATAAGTAAAAGATCAAAATCAAGAAAAATGACGTTGCCTCCCCGGCAACGGCGCCATTTGACGGAGAGCTGTTTTCGCGCATTTGAAAGTCGTCGAAAATCATAGTACAGTCGCGCAAAAACGTTCGTCAAAAATATTATTTTGTAAAATAACGAGACTTGAGTCCCGGTCGTTCGTCTCTGAGAGGCGCTGTTTTTGTTTTTTAAATCGATCTTAAAGTCGCTCTACTTTATTTAAACGACATGCTTGTGCATAATATATAGGCGGTTAAAGAGCAGGCACTTAAATCACTCAAATATGATAATCATTCAGCTCAAGTTGATTTCAAACACATAAGAGATATATATATATATAAAATGAAATTTCATTCATCATGGGAGAGTTGTTGCACAAGGAAATCTAGAGGAAAGCTTATACATGAATGCTTAAAATTAAATCTAACTACCAGAAAACGATTTCATACAAGAATCAACGGGGGGATTTCGCATGCATCATTGGGGGAGAAATAAGACTACTCTACTACGCAGTAAATGAAAGCAATAAAAATTATGAAGAGCATGATCTAGAGCTAAAAGAATAGAGGGCATTCAGGGGTGGTCCCGGATGGCCTTGGAGTGGTTGAGAGGAGAATGAGGGGCGGCCAATGTAGCTTAGGCCGACCCTTGGAGAGAAGTAGGGTTGATCCAACATCCCGACATGGTGTCCTCCATGGTGGTGGTAGTGAGCTCGTGGAGGTGGAGTGAGTGGCTAAGTGGTGGTGGAGTGAATGGCACCAATGGAGTGCAATTGCCAAGGGAGTGAATGGGTGCAAATGGCCACCCAAGGGGTCTTTTTATGGACCTAAGGGAAGCTCTCTAGAGAATTATGGAATTCTCTAGAGAGGCCTATGGTGGGAGCTCATGGGAGAGTGAGCGAGAGAGGGTGGAAGGTGGTTTTTAGATCCACCAAATGTGGATCTAAATATTGAATGGCTCTTGGTTGCTAGTTTTGGCAACCAAGGCAACCACACATGGTAGAGAGTTCTAGAGAACTCTAGGTTGGATATTTTCGTGTGGATGGTGTGTGTGGGTGTGTGTGGGCCGAAACTTAGGTGGATAGGTTGATTAGGTTGGGTTCTAGTGGGTTTAGGTCAAGGTAGGTCTCAAATTAGGGTTATAAACCCTAATTCACTAAGGTAAAGTGAAATTAAACTTAATACAAGTTTAATTGGGCATGTGGAAACTTAATTGAGAGTAAAACAACTCAATTAAGTCAGGTCTAGGTCAATTGGACTCTCACTGAGTCCAATTGGACAGTGTGTGCTGAGATCAGGGCTCAATTGGATTCAATGAGTCCAATTGAATAGGTTGATGGAATTGACTAAGATCCAAGTCAATTAGGTTTAGTAAGGACCTAATTAGGTCCTTAGGGAGGTCTAGAGGTGATGTACTAGGGTTAGGGCACATTAATTTAGGTTCCTATGGGGTTGGAATTGGGTTTAGGGACCTAGAGATCCAAGATCAAGGCTTAAATCTCAAAATAGGAATTGGAGAGCAGTATTAGATGTCTAATTATAGAATCAGACGTCTTATAATCAAAAATCAGAAGTCCAGACTTGTCTGGACATCTAATCAGAGTCAGGAAGGATTTCGGGTTCTATTTTGGGTATTCAACAGAAATTGGACATCTGACAAAGTGTCTGGACGTCGAATAACACTGCAGAAGTGGGTTTGAAGTGTGCGGGAGTTGGCTAAGGGTCCTAGACATCTTAAAACTTCTCTGGACGTCCAGAGAAGGGTTGGAATTAGGGTTTTAGGGCTTCCTAGGGTGTTGTGACCTAATCTAAGGGTGGCTAAGGCTTGGGGAAGTCTCTAGGCTATCCTAGGGCTAGGATGGACCTAAGCTCTTCACATTTTACTGCTTTATTTCTACTTAATAGAATAGAAATCCTTTAACCCCCTTACATTATTATTCCTATATCTAAACTAGGCCTTCTGCTCCAGCTCTACTACAACTCCCGTTATTCCTGATCCAGCTTCAGATCCAGCTCCTGATCAGCTTATTCCCTGCAATCGACATAATGCACTTAATCAGCACATTATAACATTATTTTATGCATAGCTAAGGAAAAGCAGTAAAGATGCAGATAATGCGTATGCATGCATGGATAACCCTAACTTATGCTAAGTCCTAGCCTAATTTAGGTCAATTAAGACCTATGATTGCTGCGCAATCAGTCCCTGATTCAAATTTTGTACTCCCAGGTGTTGTCTCTACTGGATATTCCTAGGGTTTGTAATTGGCTAGAATGGAAGGGCCCCTAGCTGACGAGATTTAGCTAACTACCTGATTTGGCCCTTAAGGTCAGCCAACTCTGCCGAACATTGCCGTTGGACTTTAGCAAGTCCCTCAGCATTTTGCCACTAGCTCTCAGTGACAACTCTCAAAATCTAGTCAAGCTGTGAATCTCTATTTGGCCCTACAGGGTTTTGCAAACCCACGTAAAATGGCCTCACATTATGTTGCTGGAACGACAATGTAGGCGAGTTTTGCCTGGTCTGAGTCGGATACAATGGTTTTTGTGAATGGTCAGATCAAGAGAAATTGGGGTGATTACACCATCCAGGATTATAGGAATTTGAATATGGGTTTCATCTTAGTGCATATCCCTGAATTGAGTTTAAATCTAAAGGATAAGGCATGTTTTCCCCAAAAATCGGAGGTGGGGAAAAAGGTGGGAAAGATTGTGGGACAAAGGTCCCTCCTTTGGTTGGTGCAGGTGTAGATAGAAAACCTAAGGAAGATGGATCTCTAGAATCCAGATTATTCACAAATTCCCTCCCCGTGGGAATTTGCAAAAAAGGTGGATGTGCCGGATTTTGCGTAGCAAGTAGAGGTGTAAGAGTTTTCATAGTGTTTTCAACCTCTTCGAGATGTTTTGCTTTGATGTCGACTTTGTCTAGTTTTTCTGCAATAATTTCCAAATCCTTTGAACTAGACGAATTACTGATCTCGTGAATGCCCAAATGTTGATTCTAATGTGTTGTATTCGTGCCCCGTGTAAATTGCATCATAGATGCATTATTGACCAAGTTCTCTGCCATCCCCTAAAATAATTTTGAAGCGGATTTTGCATCGCGATTGAGAAAATTCCCTCCATAAGAGGCATCAACTAGATTGCAAATGCTTTCTTGAAATCCATAATAGAAGATATGCATTAGTTGCCAATGAGGGATGTCATGATGTGGGCATTTCCTTTGTAATTCATGAAAGCATTCCCATGCTTCATGAATTGGTTCTCCTTGATTTTGATTAAAAGTTGTGATTACTTGCCTTAAAGCATTTGTTCGACCAATAGGAAAGAATTTCTTCAAAAATGCAGATTCAAGTTCAGCCCAAGTTGAGATTGGTCTTGCTATAATTCTATACCAATATGCAGCTTTATATTTAACGCTAAAAGAGAACATCTTCATGAGTAGGATTTCCCTATTCTGATTTCGAGGTCCAAGAGTTTGAGATAGTTTTTTAAGATCTTCAATATGTTGGAATGGATCCTCGGATGCAAATCCATAAAAATGTGGGATTAGACCTATAATATTTGTCTTTAATTCTGGATCATTTTCCCCAATAGGAATCCTAACAATAGGCTCTACTTATGAATTAGATGGGTTGTAGTAGTCTCTAAGTAGAGGCCTCGGACGAGGGATCGGTAAATCAGGATGGTCGAAACCTACCTCAGGTTGAGGTGGAGGATGGGTTTGAAGATTCTGCAAATTATTGAAGGCTGCTGTTAAAAGATTAATTTGTCTATTTTGTTCAAGCATCCTAAGATTTTGGTTTAGGAGTGCCTCATGAACGTCAAAAGGCAGCATCTCCCCCTGACTAGAATAAGGGATCTTGGGATTCTGATTTTACAATTGTTCCATAGAAATAGATGAATAAGTCAAGAATATAAGTGGTTGCTTATCTGCAGCCGACCTAGGATCATCTGTCAAAGGAGTTAAAAGAGGCAGATTCAAGGATCACCTCCCATCCATAAAATGAAAAGAATGTGCGAAGGCACACTCACACCACCAGAAAATAGTGACAACAAAAACCCACAAAACAACGTGAAAAATGCAGGTTTTTCTCTTCTTTCAAAGGAAAGAAGAGATTCCTAGAATACGCAAAAATATTTTGGATGCCAACAAATATAATATCAGTATCAAAATATGCATCCTAAACCTGCGTCTACGCAAGTGCGTATCCCTAAAGCTCAAAGGCCTAAGGACTAGGATCGAGACCGCTCACTACTGGCTCCCCAGGGCTCTAGTAGTGAGATAGATTTGTTGATCTTCGGCCAAAGCCCTAAGAGGTGCAAAGAGAAGAGATAGAAAATTTAGACTCGTGTGACTCTAGTGATCGTGCTGTGTGCACGATAGCATGCAGCAGACGATTGCGATAAAACCCGCATGCATTCTGCAAATAGATTAACTCACAATTATTATTTTCCTCTTTTTTTACATAATCTTTTCAAAAGTATGATAGAAAGAATTAAAGTGACCGCTTTTTAAGTATTTTGAAAGAATATGTGGTCTTGATATTAACTCCAGAATAGGGATCTACACGGTGTTTGTTTCGCGTGTTTTCCCTCTGATGCAAGAAAAACAGTAGAAATCTCCTCGAGTTAGATCATAAAGAAACTAGCAGGTAAATGCACTCCAAAGAGTGTATGCCTATAACATGCTGCTACTAGTTAGAAAATATGTATTTTTGTAATTTTTTTAATTTTTTAACTAACTAAATGCAACAATTCAAACTAACTAAACACTAAGAAAAGAAATACTTACAATGGTATTTTTAATGAAAAATAGAACTAAGAAAAACCTGCCTTCTTCCTGAGATTACTCATAGAGGTAAGCCTGAAAAGAAGATAGAAAACAAAACAAAAGCAAAACTAATTAATACAAAACACAAAACTGCAATAATGGTGAATATAATTACAGTTACCTCCTATGGTGCAATTAAAATGTTGATTAGACAAAGCTATGCAAGGGAATGTTTTGGTGAGAATTAAAATGAAGTAAAATATTACCTCCCCAGCAACGGTGCCATTAAAATGATGTGTTCCTCCTCAACACAGTTAATTAAGTTAATTATGCTTAATTATGTGTAGAAGAAAGTAACTTAGGTTAACTCGAATTTGTGTCGGTTGAGTTGTATAAGGTCAAGTTATCCTAACATTTTAGATTTTATTTCTTTTAACTGATTGAGTACAGGTTGTTCGCTGGAAGGTATAATTTACCCAGAATTCACCAATCAATTTAAACAACTCATAGGAGATATAATTAAGTTAATTTTAACAACATGAACTTTGCCTAATGATTTTAAATTTAAGAAATATGCAAAATTTCAAAAGAAAACATATTTACACAAATGATCTTCTTTAAATAAGAAGTAAAGATGTTAATTTCTATTTATTTCAAAAAAATTAAGGCATTAGAAAGTTTTTCTAATTAAAATATGACTTATTACAACATTAAAAACAAGAAGGAATTAAAAATAATGCAAGAAATTAAAACATTTCTTTTCTCTTTATCTTCAGCCTCTCTCTCTTTTTCTTTTTTCCTTTTACCTTTTCTCTTTCTGCTCTCTTTCTTTTTACTTATCTTTTATTCTTCTCTTAATCTTTTCCTAATTTTTCTCTTTATTCTTTCACTTATTTTTCTCCTACATTTCTCGAGCTCTTCTCTTCTTTCTTTCTTCTCTGCTTTATCTCTTTAGTGCCTGTTCAGCGTTCTACGAATTCTCCCTGTCTTCCTTCTCCTTTCTTCTCTTCCTTTGCTTTGCTCCTTCTTTTGTTTTGCCTTAGCATTTTCCTTAGCACTTCTTAACCTTTCTTCCTTCTAAGCCGAACTGGGTTTTCTTCTCTTCAACCAAAAATTAGGTTTATTAGTTGGCAATTCGGATCATTCGGGGATACATAGCACCCTTCTCAGGGTGGGACTAGACCCTACTAGGTTCAAGCCTTGTTCATTTAGTTTGGTTTATTTTCGGTTCAAAGTTTCAAGCCAAATTGGTTCACAGCCTCCCAAGCCTCGCACACGCCCTCGCAGGGCCCACACTCGCAGGCACATATGCGCCCACACACACAATGCTCATTAAATGCTCAATCAGTAACCATGTGCCGTGCACTGTCGACTGAAGAGTGTATAACACAAAAATTTGTATTCCCAACTGGCCGCTCAGATCTACCCGAGGTGGGACTAAGTTACGCCCTCCTAGACCAAACTTCAAGCGATGATTTCTCCTAGCTCAGAGCTCCATTCCAAGCGAATAAAAGCTTGTTGGAAGGCTCTTGAGTTACTCTACAAGATTGATGTGTTAATTGAATACAAAGGGGAAGTTAAGCTCTTTGATTTGAAGGGCAAATGTTCTATGTTAGATAAGGTTAAAATGTCCAGGAAAATGGATTTATGATTATAAAGTCCACAGATTGGACTTTAACTTCCATTTGAAGTTCTAAATAGGTTAGGAAGTGAATTTCGTAGCTAATGGTGTGGATATTACGCTCTCAGGAGCTTCAGGAAGTGTGCAGGTGCTCAAAACTTCCCTGGAAGCTTCAAAACCTTGAAATCAGACATGAAAAAGTCCTAACGGACAACTAAAGACCTATTTAATTGATTAAAACAACTTTAAGATGTTGTTACCAATTCATCTGGGCAGAGTTTTCATCCAGATCTCATCTAAAATCTGCTGCCATTAGTTTGGGTTCAAAAATAACCCAAACTAGCAAAAATTAAATACAATCGAATTATATATCAGAGCTCATCCAAATCACATTAAAATCATGCACAAACATCTCAGAATCAATTTAAACTTGTAAATGCATCAAATTGAATCTTGAATCAAGGCATCAAACTCAGGTTTGATTATAGAACCTTTAATTTTGACTTTCTATTTTAAACCTTTTCTCGGGGAATTAACACCTTGAATAACATCCTTTCAATCTCAAGAACATGCTCGGACTC
Source organism: Thalassia testudinum (assembly GCA_037157565.1). Lineage (NCBI taxonomy): Eukaryota > Viridiplantae > Streptophyta > Magnoliopsida > Alismatales > Hydrocharitaceae > Thalassia > Thalassia testudinum. The sequence continues at coordinate 82,419,690 of JAZHRO010000056.1, read as the reverse complement.
TTAAATAGGTGTTTTAACTGAAGTTCCTAGGGTTTTAAGATCATCGCCTAAGAGTGAAAAGGTGTTTGTTCGTCAGAACAAACCAGAGGATGTTAGAGTGATTTAAGCACAGAAATGAGTTCAGTCCACAGCACTAAAGGTTCTAGACCTATTAAATGCATCTCAAAACAAACTATTAGACTTCTCCAACTCTACCGGAGTTGGAGAAGATGAAGACCTAAGTCAAGCTCCAGACATTCAAATCTCAAATAAGCACTCTCAGAATAATAAAAAATCCTTATTCCATTGATCTAGAGTTTCTCATTCTGTTCTATAGGTTGAAGAACTGAATTCGACTCACCGGAGCTCGCCAGAGCTCCGAAGAGTCCAGAAAAATTGAATTTGTGATACAAAATGTGGAATTGTGCCATTAATGATTTTAAAAGGTTCCTAAGGTCACAAGGATCCTCAGGATCAAGTTAATTCCTTAAATTGATCACTAGAATAAAGATTTATTAGTGAATTTGATTCTTATAAAGTCTGAGTTGGTTAAAGCTCAGGACTTGTTTTCCCACTCAATTGAGTGGACAAAATAGGTCAACAGATGATTGTGATCATAAATATATATATAATTAAGGATTTCGACTACTCCTGAGCAGCCATAGATAGCGAGCTCAAATGCTTAATTAGATTGGGGTGTTTAAGTTATATGTGGTATTTACTCAAATTATAGTGATAATTAGGATCCTTATGAGATGAATAGGTGATAGAGGATCCAGTGAAGGTGGAATTAGCTCGACTACTGCAGCCATGGACAACAGAAGTAGTCGATGGGGGTGGAAGTGGTTTAGGAGAATTAGTGATCAAATTAGTGATTAATGGTGATAGAAATGATCGTGGAAGATAAAAGAAGATGGACAGTGACTTAAAAAGACAAAATTAATGCTCCTGACAAGCTCAAGGAGCTCGCCAGAGTTTTTTTTTTAGAAGGAAAGGAATGCTATCGAATCACCGATAGCAAACCAGGAGAGCTTTTATTGATAATAATAAAAAAATATTTACATAATCGAACCCCAATGTTGTATGAGACTCCAGCAAAAGTTTACAATATTATCCACATACACTGGGGTCTCCTGAAAAACACACTCATTTCTAGCCCTCCATACAGCCCATAAAATAGCCACCATATGTAAACATGGCTTATTCCCATCCACAAGACCGCACCATAAATTCTCCCATGTGGGTAAAGACTCATTGCATACTCTCCTCCATACATAATCTGTGATCGCGCAAGAAGAAAAGATATGAGTGCTAGAATCATTATGCATCCCACATAAATGACAAAATTGATTGGGGGTACCCATCCTTCTGTGCCTCAGATCTCCAGTAATCAGGCCATCCCTTCTGCAGAGCCATAAAAAAATTTGTATCTTTAGTGGAATTTTTAACTTCCATAGCTTCTTCCCCATCTCATCAGCTTCCGCCGTCCTGGTGGACATTATCAATCTATCATAAGCAGCCGCAGTAGAAAATTTACCCTCCCATTTGTATGTGTCATACTCATGGGGCATGGGTTTGAAGGTAGCAAGTTCTTGCATGAGACGTTCATTCTCTACACATGTTCTTGTTTCATGATTATTCCCCCCACCATTGTAGAGTAGCCATTGCTCCGATTCCGCGTCCCAATAATCATATACCACAGCATTTTTATCCGAAGCCGCAGCATAAGCAAGAGGGAACCTGTCTTTAAACATCCCTCCATGTACCCACTTTTCCAGCCAAAACTTGAAGCTTTTTCCATCACCTAATACAGATTTGAAAAGATTCCAATTCTCCCTCAGAGCACGTACCACAGAAGACCAAAAAGGGGAGGGTTTATGGGGGTTTAGACGGTTAATCTCATCATTGGCAGTCCCATAACTGGCCTGAATAATTTCTGTCCAAATTTTTTTTTCTCCCTGCAGCAATCAAATTACCCACTTCAATAGTAAAGCTTCATTGAATTCCTTCAGGGATCTCACACCCATACCACCCATCCTTTTTGGCTTGCAAATTGATTCCCACTTCAGAGGTTGAAAAAAGGCCCCTTGATGAGAGGCCCCTTTCCAAAAGAATCTTTTCTGCATCACATCTAGCTTTCTCCAGATAGAATTTGGGGCTTTAAAGACAGAAAAGAGGAATACTGGAATCGAAGTTATGACAGAATTCAATAGTATATACCTCCCCCCTTTTGATAAGTATCTACTACTCCAGCCCTCCAATTTTGTGCCTACCTTTTCAAAGAGGAAAGACCAATCAGCTTTCTTCATCTTAGAACATTTCAAAGGTAGACCCAGATATTTAATAGGCAGTGGAACCACAGGTGTTCCCAAAATGGTGGAGATGTCATTCTGTGTCACACTATTCATCCTAAAGCAAACCAGGGAGGATTTATTTCCATTCAGTCTAAGGCCAGAAATCTCTCCAAAAATTTTTACCATATGTAAAAGTGCTTGCGCTTCTCTCTTCCCTCCTTCCACAAAAAAAATAGTATCATCTGCATATTGAAGTATAGGGGCTAGAGCCCTGTAAGTAGACATTGAATACCCCCTTATAAACCTATCCATTGCCAGTTTGCAAGCAAATCTAGCCAAAGTATCCACTGCAAGATTGAAAATCAAAGGAGCAATAGGGCATCCTTGCCTAACTCCACACTGAGGTTGAATCCAGGAACAACATGGTTTACCGTTTATCAGTCTTCACCCATTGAATCAATAGAGGTGGAAACTTCCTTCTTCTAAGAATCTCCCACAAATATGACCAAGAAATTGAATCATAGGCCTTGGAAAAATCGACTTTCCATAAAAAAGCCTTGGATTTTCTCCTATGCCAACCCATTACCATCTCCTACGCAACAATGAAGGATTCTTGTAAAGATCTCCCAGAAAGAAAAGCTGACTGAACAGGCATTATTAAGTCTTCTAAAACCTCCCGCAGTCTGTTAGCTATAACCTTACTAATAATAAGGTAGATGGAATTAGATAGTGCAATGGGTCTATAATCAGAAAAACTCTCCGCACTTGATTTCTTTGGAAGCAAAAACAGGTAGGATTTGTTCAACTTCTCAAATCCTGAGTTGCCCAGTTCAAACTCATGAATAACCTTTAAGACATCCACCTTAACAACATTCCATAGCTCTCTGTAGAAAAATACCTGAAATCCATCCGGACCAGGAGCACCTTCATTATTTAGCTCTTTAATAGCTTTTAGTACTTCATTTTCAGTTATAGGGGTGACAGGCATGTTTCTTTGATCTTCATTAACGCATGGGAAGTCCATTGATGCCATCCTCCAAGAGCCTCTTGGAGTAGCCTTGGAAGTTTCTTTAAAAAACTTACTTGCTTCAGTTCTAATTTCTTTAATAGAGGTAATAGTTCTCTCTTCAACTTTAATAGATGAAATAAGATTGAATCTCCTCCTAGCACTGGCCGCAAGATGGAAAAATTTCGTGTTCGCGTCACCCTCTTTGAGCCAAAGTTGTCTGGATTTTTCACGCCAATCCATTTCTGTTTTCAGATCTTCAACCCCCACTGCTGCTTGCATCTGCTGCCTCAGCTGCTGCTCTTGATGGTTCAAAGCTTGCCTACATTCTTTCAGGTCCATTTCCTTAATCACTGCCAAGGCTTCCCTCCTCTTCTGTTCTCTGATTAGGTTCACAGCCTACCCATATTCCTTCAGCACTTCATGCAGTCCTGACAACTTTGCAGCCAGCTGTTGTGTAGCAGTGCCTTGTTCTGCCTTGTTTTGCCACCACTGAGATACCATTTGCAGAAAACCTTCTTCCCTAAACCAAGATCTCTTGAGTTTGAAGTATGATCTTGTATCTGAATTTACCCTGCTGTCCCAAACAAGTGGAGTGTGGTCAGAGAAAGGCCTATCAAGGCTCATTACTGCTGACAATTGGTACCTCTCCAACAAACTAGGACTGCCAAAAAATCTGTCCAATTTGGAAACCTATCCATTGCCATTCCTCCAAGTAAATTCCACACTACTGATGGGATATTCAGTCAATCCCATATTCTGCACAGCCAATTGGAATCCTGCCATAGAGCTGTCCACTTTCCCATCTGGGATGTCATCACCTGATAGATAGCAGTTGAAATCACCCCCTAGCAGCCATGGGGTTTCTTGCACTCTCTGATGCATTGCAAATAGTTCCTCCCACAAGCCAACTCTGTCTGCAGCCACACAAGGACCATAAATGCATGATATAAACCATTCCAAATCTCCTTGGGGAGATTGACATCTACACAAGAGTAAAAATCTATCGCGAATAATTTCAGTTGCTGCTATGGACGACTTTCTCCACCAAAAGGCCAATCCGCCAGACCTTCCAGAGGCGCCCTTAGCCACAACATCACTGCGGCCAAATTGCTTAAAACAATCCCATTCCTGACCATTCTCCAACTCCAAGTGTGTCTCTTGTATAAGAGCACAGTCAATCTCCCACTCAGAGAGATATCTACACAATGAAATCCGTCTCTGCTTATTGTGCAGCCCACGCACGTTCCAAGTCAATACTCTCATTCCTCATTGGAGTGCCTCCCTTGGGTCATACATCCCACAAATTCGACCATAATAGACTTAGCAATATTCTACTCCTCAATGGGAGGCAAATTCTCCTTCCTTCTCCTTCTCAGCATATAGGGAGATCTACCCACACCTCTTTTCTGATTGGAGCCACTACCATACTTCAGATCAGTAGGAATAGAAAGTTGCAACAATTCTGGCTCTTTAGGCATCAGAACTCTTCCTGTCCTGCCAACCTCTTTATTGCAATTCATCTCTGAATCTGTCATTGAGTTTTCAGCAACCTCCAGACAACCATCATCTTTGATTATCATAGCTAATCTACCATCATCAGCTGTAGAAACCTCTTCCATCTGATCTTTCTCAGCATAGGTCAGGTGATAATCCTTCCTCTTTTTAGGCTCAGGGGCATCAGCAGGAGACGTCCTGCCACATCTGTCATTCTGTTTCCTCAGCACATTGTTGGCTCCAGACATCAGTCCTCCCTCAGACGACTTAACCTGTTCACAATCAGTCTGCCTAGGCACCTGTCCAAGTACTGCTAGTCGAATCAGCCAAGAAGAGCCCCCACATCTAATAGTGACCAAATCTGGAACTGAACTAGCACTGGTGACATCCACCTCAATTTGTAGAGATCTAATGTCCCCCTCTCCAATCAAAATTTCAGAACCATCACATATAGATGCAAAACCAACAAGCATTTTAGAGACAACCCCGTTCAATCGCATATGTAGCGGCAATCCAGAAATCTCAAGAAGAATCCTTCTAGAGCTCACTCTTTGTGGAGGCCGATCAGGAAGAGCCCCATCAAATGGAGAAACCATTCTCCAAATCACAATGAAATCTTCAAAAGAGCTTGAACAAAATCGCAATCGCTCCACATCCAACATGCCCAAACCATAAACCAAGAAGCGAGATTGGGATAACATGGCTACCTTCCAACCTGCAGAAAGGAGATCTAAGGAGCATACCAGGTTCTGAAGTTTTTCTATCGACGGTTTGCCTGCCATGATCTCACCAATCAAAGCCCCCCTCAGCATAATCTCTGCAGACGAGATCTCTTCAGATGATGGGATCTCAACTTCGATTGAGTGCCTACCCAAAATCGGTGGCAGCGGCAGTTGAGTATCATTCTTAACCCTCCAGACAGGGTGCGAGACTACCCTCTTTTTCTGCAAGGGAGTCCTCCTAGGGCATGACTCGTGCTTATGCCCTTCACCCCTGCACGCTAAGCTGATCAGAGGGTTTTTACAAATCGCCGCCATATGTCCCCTTTGTCTGCATCTGAAGCAGAGAACGTCATCATTTGTCCTCCTGCAGGGTCGTCTTCGAGCATTTTCAGACGACCTAAGGAACCTCTCCTGCCATGCCCGCTCCCTTCTCCTCCAAACCTTCGATCTCCACGTCCTCCATTCTCCTCCTGCTCTAGCCCTGAATGGTTCGCCCCACTGTCGCCCTCCACCCGACGCCGATCACCCTCCGCCCTCCTCTCTCTCATCGCTAGGGACCAAAAAAAAATCAGGAGCTCGCCAGAGTTGAGGATGATGAGTTCTAAATCTAACATTATGGCTATCTAGGCTACCTAATTAACTAACTAAACTAACCTACTCCTACTCCTAGTCTACTGTTACCTGGACAAAGGGGATAGAAGATCTCCATCGATGGCTTATAACGGAGGAGGAAATCAGAGGGTTGTCAAAAGATCTCTGGCAGGCGATTGTGAGGTGAAGTAGAGGAGAGCTCCTAGTTAGCGCTTGTGTTAAAAGACGCGGCTGACTTCGGTGGAGTTCCAGAGCTATTGAAGATGGATGAAGGAAGTCGGTTGAAGCGGAGAAAGTTTGCTGGAGTTGTGGAGAGGATATCCTATTGGGTCGGCTCACTAATGAAGAGGGAAGGGAGCCAACTTGGTGGAAATTGAGGATCTCCAGGGATAATTATAGTCGACGGCGACTGAGATGGAGGTGGAATCTGGACGAATTTGTGGCTAGGAGGAGAATAACCACCAGAGACTTTTCCGATGCCGGTGAGGTTATCTACAACCCTAAAATTGGATTTAGGCATCATCCAGACCGATGGATGAAAAGGGGATAGTGAGCGCAAGCTCTAAGAGCTTGGAAAAGAAGGGATGACGTTAGATTGGCGGTGATCAGGCGATGGCTGCACCTTCAGTCGTCAGCCGTCTAGATGGGTGAAGAAGAGAAGAAGTCCAGGGACCTATTCACAGTGAAACTTAAGGACCTATGTCGAAAATAAGGACCCGATTGAAATAAAATCTAGGGACCAAAATGTAAACTCAGGTTTTCAAGGTTTATTTTAATTTAAATCTTTTTCAACTTTTTATATATGATTATAAATAAGAAAATTATTATATTTAGACCTTGAATTTACATTTTTGACCTTTTTAGATTAATTTATTTAATTAAGTAATGTTACTTAAGTTATTACATACTTAGGTATATATTAAAACATTAATTAGATAAATAATTATAATATTTCGAGTCCAATTATTAATTAGATTATTAATAATATTAATTGAATGATAATAAATCATTTTTAAATTATTTTAAGGTCCTTTACTCTTTATCCCTTATTTAATAATGAACCATATATTCACATATTTCTAGCTAATTAAATAGGAAGACTAGTTAATTAGGGGTAATTAAAGATCATGATTAGTTTCTCATCACACTTCCTATCCTCCACAATTAGTATTTCAAATTCCAGGACCTCATGCATGTCAATCACCCCATCTGAAATTTCGAAGTCCAGAAGATGTGACTGAATTAGAATTGACTTGGGCCTAGTGATCTCAAAATCAAATTCATCAGTAAACTCTATGGGGCATGATTGAGGATCGAGGCTATGAATTGAATCCTTCAGAAAGTGAGGATCTAAATCCGCCATGCGAGCCCCAATAGGATCAGTTTCCTCATTTATTGGGCCATCATATGATTCATCGAATTCCTCAGGCCCTGTTGTTTCACAAAAATCATGTGTTGTAAACTCATGTGAGACTTCACATAATGATTCTTCACCTTCGGAATCAATGAAATCTAAATCTGCATTGATGTATGTCTCAAAATCAATCACTTTCTAATTCACGGAGGCATACGTTTCCTCATTCCCCAACTTAGGGATCTTGGGTGAAGAAATCAAATCATCCTTATTTGATTGCTTTAGAACAACCTGGTTGACCCTAGTCTCGGAAAATGGGTTCCCTCCTATAGGTGCTTGTGCGGATTCTTTCATCGACTCTACTATTAGGGGTTCATACTGGGAATCCTCCCAAGATTGGACTAAATCAATCACAAATCTCATCCTCAATTTAGATAACTTCCCAACTAAAAACTCACTAAGGCCCTTATCATTAACATCCTGGAGCCAGTCATACAGATACTTGTTAAGATGGCCAATCATTTCAATTAGGGGCTCCAATTCCTCAACGCAAGGTGTTGGCTGAGCTTCTAAAGATTGTATGGTATTCCTTAAGTTAGCCAACACCATATCTTGGACCTAGTTAACCTAAACCAAATGGTCTGGTTCATGGTTGGGTGTGTTTGGGTTAAATCTGTGGAAGTCAAGGAATTAGGGTTCTTGATACCCTACCTAATAACAGGTCATTTTGGATTATTCAAATAGGGGTGATGACCAATACATAGTATGATCTAGGGAAGGGTAAGGATCAGCATACCCTTCTTGATTATAGATCATATTAGGTTGTCTAAATTAAGGCAGTTATCTATAATCGATGTAGCTCAGAGAAGCATAAGAATCAACATTATGGTGTCCAAGGTTGACCCTAAACACGGAGGTTCGGAATGTATCCCCAATCAGGATTATCCCAACTAGAAGATGGATGAGAATAAGTCATGTTGGAATAATAATCATTTTTGGAATAAGTAGTGGTAGGAGGGTAGGAGTGGAAGTGCGAAAAGGATGTGGAAGGATCCACGATAGAATAGGAGGAAGAAAGGTGCCCTACAATACAAATAAACAAACCTGCCTTTAGGTGGGCTAGCCTAAAGACCTATAGACTCCCATAACCCATTTTGAGATAAAGAAATGATTTTATCTTCTTTCTGGTCAATCCAACCAATTAGAGGGAGGGACTAGGGAGAAGGTTCTTCATTTGGCTTGCACCTTCGATTCATAGTGTACCCCCCAACCGCAATTGTTTGATTCTGCTCCCTTAGCTAGACATTAGATTGAACAGTAGAAATAGACGAATCAAAAATATTCGGTATGGGCTTTGAAGAGCAAGTCCAATCCTTAAGGCCAACACCTACTTTATTTTAATTAGGGTTAGGTTTGAATATGCTTTGGAATGTGATGGGCCCTTTATCTGGGTTGTGCCCTTAATGATTGATTGATAAGTGTGTGCATGCACAACCAATGATTTTCAAGCAAGATTACTTTTGGAAGTGGTAAATTTTAGGGTTTAAATCTTGCTTAGTAGCTTTTAGGATTCAACTTTAGGTGTATTCAATCAAGTTTAGTTAGTACACTAAGTTTTGACAGCACAGGTGAAGCTATTTTTCGTTAAATCTTAAAAAGAATGTGGAGTGCCTGATAAATCCCTAAAAGTTGAACCTTTGTGGTAACTACTTGATGAGTTGATTTTAGTTGAAGTGGTGTACCTAAACAACTCAAACAATTGGCCTTAATGCACCGCTGAGTTAGGCACACAATTGGATACGTATTCTAATTTCTACTCGATTATGTGTTTGGGTGTGTGTACCGATTCCAAAGATCGGTTTACCGGTTAAGTATGAAAATCAGAAGAGGTTGTGTACCTCTGTGATATTTTTTTTTAATTTTTCTTTTATATGTGGAGGGCGAGGTGGGTGGAGGTGACAAACAAACAATAAAAAACTAACCTTAGAGTTTATAAGAGCACCTAGTTTGATTTGTATTTGTGTTATTACGTGGTGGAATGAAAAACTAGTGGGTGGGAGGTGGGGGTAAACTTACAGACCCTTCAACAACACTTTACTCTAATCTACTGCTTTTGCCTGTCTCGAGAGAGTACCTGCAATCACAATAAGAAAGGAGAGAAGTGAGGTAAAAGATAAGTAAGGTGGGAAAACATGAAAAATCAAAGAGCGTCGCCTCCTCGGCAATGATGCCAAAATGTTGTTGCAGAAAATTTGCACAAAAGGAGTTGAGTTTTGAAAACCCATCGTTGTAGTATGATTTGTGGGAAAAACTGTCAACAGATAAATTTTACCGAAACTCGAAAAGAATTCCAGGTTGAACATAGGGAGGCTACATCGATTTGAAATCTGTGGTTATATATATATTTTTTGTTGTTTTTGTTTAGAAAGTGGGATAATTACAAGGAATTCAATATAAACACTGGGAGAGAGAGAGAACAATCACTTTAATAAGCTTGGAAATTTTCTTTACAACTAGAAGGAGGGAAATTCTACAGCAAGAAAGTGGGTAAATATTACAGCTAGAAAGTGGGAAAATCTACTCTAGAAAGTGATAAAAAGAAGGTGGAGAGAAGTTGTCCTCCTTGATGGCTACTTGGAGGACGAGCCAGATTGGGCAATGCATGGAAGACTGATGGAAAAGATGGAAGATGAAGAACAGAGTGGGAAGAAATAGGGGCGAGGTAGGTGTCCTCGTCATTGTGGGATCCACTTCTGAAATGGGGGCAAGAAAACTTTGATTTTGACTCTAGAGGAGCATCCCGAGCTTCGGACAAGCTTCTTTAGAGCTTTAGAGAGGGAGAGAGGTGAATGGATGAAGAAGAAGTAAAGGACATAGGTCCTTTTATAGATGAGGTTTGAGGGTGACGTATGTGCATGCGTCGCACGCCTCTTCTTTTCGTCGTGCTTCAATGCATGCTCACGTTCTTTTCATCTTAGCTATCCAATCACGAGATCAGACGACTTAAATGCACCGTGCCCACACTTCGTTGCGCACTTGTGCATGCGATGGTGCATGCAGAAGTGCGTAATCACGCATGTACGTGATCCAAAGCACATTCGCATGCCACCTCTCCTCTCCTCGACCGTACGATCGCCATCTGACGGTTGAATTGAATCCGCCCACGCCCCACTCTCGAATTTGAGCTCATGGGGGCTCGACCCTATGCCACTTCTCATGAAGTGCTTGCGTCCACTGTGCTACGTCGGTGGATGGTCACAGTTTTAACTTAGGCTCAAGTGCACTCGACCTTTGGATGAAGATCTAACGGCTGAGAGTGCTCGAGCATTGAATCTTCATCAGCATGTGGGTACTCCTTGATGCGATCTCGGCCATTCGATTTGAGATCCAATGGCTGAGATTAATCATGTGATAGAAGAGGGTGTCGTGCAGCACTCCTTTGGCTGATTGAGCGGTTGGGATGGTGCCACGTGGCACCATTTTGGCCTTCCATCTTCTCTGTGTTGTAGATGGTGCCACGGATGTCGGATTGAACCGATTTTCACATTGTTGGGCTGCGATCATCGATTCGAACCCATCTGTGTTGCCCTTGATCTCTAATTTCACTCAGGTTATATTTGATGCTACGGAAGTCCAATCAGGATGATCTTGGAGTTGTTGAACTCTGATCGCCACCCTGATCTGATCTGTATGGTTGGATCTTTAGTTTGAGGCCTCGATTAAAAGTCGTCCTATCCTGTCCACAAAATAGAAGAAATTACTATACAATTTGTACAATTTGACCTACATGCATGAGGATGCATGTTTTGCAACATTTATAATGCATGATGCTAAAGTGATACTAAGAACATGCATTAATAGGCATTTTTGGCTATTCAGATGTTTGCACTTCATAGTATTTGGCATCGAAAATCAACTTATCCCACCTATGCTTAGGCCAATCCATGGGTAATCTTCTGATTGCCAAATAGTTAACGATGCCTGCAAACCATGGAGTTTGCAAACTATCAAAAGAGTATCATCAGGGAATGAATTAGAAAATTGAGTTGTAGATTCTAAAAGGATTTTGGAGAGATGATCTACTACTACATTTTGGGCACCAAATTTGCCTTTGATTTCTAAATCAAATTCTTGTAGAAGAAGGATCCATCTAATTAATCTAGGTTTTGCATCCTTTTGAGTCGACAGGTGCCTTAATATAGTGTGATCAGTGAAAATTATGACATGAGGTCTAAGTAGGTATGGTCTAAACTTCTCTGGAGCAAAAACTACTACTAACAACTCTTTTTCTGTAGTGGTGTAATTCCCTTGAGCCTCATAAAGAGTTTTACTAGCATAGTGGATCACAGAAGGTTTCTTGTCAAGCTTTTGTCCTAAGACCACTCCAATAGCAACATCAAAAGCATCGGTTGTGATTTCGAATGGATGATCCCAATTAGGAGGTTGTAGGATGGGTGATTGTGTAATGGCCTCCTTCGGTAGATTGAAAGCCCCAAAGCAACTCGAATCAAAATCAAAGGTTTTATCTTTTACTAGTAAGTTGCTTAAGGCCCTCGACACCATAGAAAAATCCTTAATGAATCAACGATAAAATCCCACATGTCCATGGAATGATCTAAGTTGTTTAACTGTCGTAGGTGGCAGGAGTTTAATCATAGTGTCCACCTTGGCTTTATCAACTCAATTTCTCTTTCAGACACACATGGCCAAGGACTATGCCTTCCCTAACCATGAAGTGGCTCTTTTCCAAAGATTGAACAAGATTCAACTCTATGCACTTTCGTAAAGTTTTCTCTAGATTGAGCAGGCAAGACTCAAAAGTGTCCCTGAACATAGAAAAATCATCAAGAAAGATTTCCATAAGATCACCCACCATGTCTGGAAAGATTTCAAGCATGCACCTTTGAAAAGTCGCTGGTGCATTACATAATCCGAAAGGCATCCTATGGTATGCGAATGTTCCGTAGGGACATGAGAAGGTGGTTTTCTCATGATCATCGGGGTGGATAGCAACTTGATTGTAGCTGGAGTAGCCATCCAAGAAACAGAAGAACTTTTGGCTGACTAGTCTTTCAAGAGTTTGATCAATGAAGGGAAGTGGAAAGTGGTCTTTCGTAGTTGCATTATTCAGCATCCTATAATCAATACAGACTCTCCAAGAGGAAGCTATGCGGGTTGGAATCAACTCCCATTATCATTAGTAATCACAGTTAGCCCAGCTTTCTTAGGAACCACTTGTACATGACTGATCCATGGGTTGTAAGAGATGTGGTAGATTATTCCCGCATCTAACCACTTAATCTTTTCCTTCTTCAAAACCTCCTGCATGTCAGGATTTAATCGTCTCTGCATATCTCGGGAGGGTTTAGATCCATCCTCAACATAGATTCTGTGGGTGTAGTAAGTAGGACAAATTCCCTTCAAATCATCCAATGTCCAACCAATTGCTCTACTGTTTCTTCCCAAAACTTGAATTAATTGGTTTTCCTGAGTTTGGGTTAGATAAGAGCTAATGGTTACTGGTAAGTCGAATTAGATCCCAAGAAAACTTATTTTAGATAATCAGGAAGTGGTTTTAGCTTAGGTTTGGGTCCTTGGGAAGAAGGGTCTAAAGGTGGATCACAGTTATCCTTAAGAGGTCTTAGAATCAAGTTAGTGATCGGGTGACTGACCTCTTGATTGGTTTGGGGATCGAGGCCTATAGGATCGGAGTGGGACACTCCTAACTTCATATAACATTCAACAGTATGATCCACATCCTCAGAATCTTCTATCATTCCATAATCCTCAAATTGTTTAATTGCCTTAAAAATGTTAATCTTTGTCTTCTTGTCCTTGGATTTGATTTCCGTACTGCCAGATTCACAATCAATATTAGCCTTGGCAGTAGCTAAAAATGGTCTTCTCAAAATTATTGGGGTGTTCTTCAAATTCTCTGTTACCACCATGTCAAGGACCAAGAAATCCATAGGAAATAAAAATCCTAAACCTTGACAATTATATCCCAAATAATTCTCCATGGTGTGGTCGCAGATCAATCAACCAGTTGTAGTGTGACCTCAGTAGGTTTCGACTCTCTAAAGTTAAATTTTTCATATAACATTGTGGGGATCAAATTCATGGAGGCACCTAAATCTAATAAAGCCCTATCAAAGGTAGTATCTCCAATAACACAAGAGATCAGAGGGGCTACATGATCTTTTTGTTTTTGGGGTAGGTTTCTAAGGATAGTTGTACTAGCTTGTTTAGTTAACACTACCCTTTTAGATGTTTTGGCCTGGCATTTAGGTGTGCACATTTCTTTCAAAAGTTTCACACAAGCTGGGATATTCTCAATTGTTTCAAGTAGTGGTATGTTCACCTGGACTTGTTAAAAAATATTGAGCCACTCCTCAGATGGATTGGTTTTCTCTTTCCTATGTTTGCTCAAGGCTTCAGGAATGGGTGCTTGATTGAAATAATCAGTATTTAGGTCTTGATCCTGGTCTGCCAAGTCAGATTTAGGCTCCTCAAGATCTTGATTAGATTTAGACTTGGAGGGGTGAGGATCTTGGATTTGTCTCCCTCTTCTCAAGGTTATAGCACAGGCAAAGGCATTATGCTTAGAAGGTAGAGGTGGGTTCTATAAAATAAGCTGAGCCAAGTTAGGGTTAGGGTTAACAAAGCTAGGTGGGTGTTGGTGAGCAAGTTGAACTATATCTGCCTATTGTTCCTGTTTGTTGTTTTGGTTAACCCTATTGAAGTTCATTGCGTTGGGGATGGGTTGGGATGGAAGCAACCCGTGTTGTCTAGCATCTACCAATTGGTCTAATCATCCCGTTAATTCTGTCCAAATTGATTCATTTCTTCTTTTCGTCTTAGATTCATTTCACGCATTTCTTTGAGGACCAGACTCAGATCATAAGGCTGGGTTTCCTGAGTAGGTTGTGGCTGGTATGTGCACGGTTGTGTGTACCTATTGGGTTGCCCATAAGTTTTAGGCTTAGTCAAGTTAGGTTCCTGGGCAAGTTTCTAACTTGACCAAGTAAAGTTAGGATGGTTACGCCATCCAAGGTTGTAGGTGTTTGAATATGGGTCATTTCTACTGTATGCCTAGAGTGCATTAACATCCTCAAGATAATTAGGCATTAAGATGCCTAATTCAGAATTTGAGGGCATCAAGGTCCCTCCTTGGTACCAAGAAAGAGATGGGTCCAAGTAAAGTTGGCTCAAGAGTGGAGCCATGGTTAGGTCATGAATATTATGCACTATTTATTGACCAAGAGTGTTGGGGAGTTGTGTGTGGTTTATCATAGAAACTCCTTGGGTAGGAATAGGATTTACTTTGGAATGTGTACCTAAGGAACTCTCACCTTTCAAAAGGTTGTCCAATTTCCTGTCCAAACTCTCTACATTTTTCCCAACGAGTTCCACCTTATCCAATCATTGTGCAATCAATTCTAAATCAACTGAGTTTGAATTATCCTTAACTTCATAAACTCTGCTCCTTGGTTGATTTGATCTGTTGAAGGCGGACATTGAGGCATTGTTGAGGGAATTCTCACTCATATTCTCGAATAATTGAAAGGCTCCATTAGCATCTTTTCTAAGGAAATTGCACCCACATGCTGCATCAACAAAATTCTTCAAATTGTCAGTTAACCCATAATAGAAAATATGGGCCAAGTGCCACTTGGGAATCCCATGATGAGGGCATTTCCTAGCTAAGTGATTAAATCTCTTCCAAGCCTCATGTAGTTGCTCCCCAGGGTTCTGCTTAAAGGTTGTAGTGGCACATCTAAGAGCATTTATCTTTTCTATGGAAAAGAATTTCTTCAGAAAAGTGCTTCTTAAATCTTCTCAAGTTAGGATTGGTCTACCAATTGTCCTCAACTGTTGAGCAGCTTTATCTTTCAAAGAAAAGGGGAACATTTTCATCATTAAGGTATCCTCATTCATGTTCCTAGAGGCCAAATGTCCTTCCTATGTGTGGAAGTTCTTCAAGGTGGTGGAAGGGGTCACTAGAATTGTGGCCATGGATGCGGGGAATTAGATTTATGATTTGTGGTTTGATGAGTACAATTTATTGGACACTTAATTAGCTTAAGTACATTTAAATCATGCCTTATTAGATTGCAATTAGAATTAAGTGTTAGTTTATCTTCATTAGAAGATATTTTGTTAAAATTTCATACATATATGTTTGTGCAGGGTTGTGTGCAAATTTCCAAAATCCAAACATTGTCTCCATCACCAGCAGTGCGCTGGCTCTCACTGGCCTCATCTAACCAAGGCGGCCGAGCATCTCGCAACAACAACCTCTCCAAGCAACCACTCACCGCCAAGATATTGGAGAAGATTGCGAGCAGAAGAAACAAAATGATGGGAAACATTTATAAAAGGAAAGACACCATGGTCATGGGGCTATCTTCATCTCTACCCCCTGCAAGGAATGAACACCACTGTGGAAACAAAGGGCACCATGGGCTTTAGCGTGCACTGTGAATCACTGTTGCTTCAACTCCATTCAACTCCACTTTCAAGGTGTGTATGGTGATAGAGTGCACTCTGTCATCTCCATCACCACTTTCGTCTTCGTCATCGTTCACCAACTCCTCTAGCAGACCTCTCCATCACCCCACACGCACATCCACCCTTTCATCTTCTTTTCTTTTTCCTTCTCCTCCTTTATCTTCTCCACCCACCACTGCTACCAACACCATCGAGCACTACATTCAACCTCCTGCCATCACACACCACCATCTCCATCGTTCGAACATCACTGCCGCCTCGACCCTAGTGAATGCACCAACTGCAGCACGACCTCACACGTGCTACCCTTGCATGCATGCCCTTGACGTCTTCTTCTTCTTCTTCCTCTCTGTCGATCGAAAGAACCCAAAGCCACGAAAATGCAACAGCCACCTCAGGCCAAACTTCTTCACGCCATCGATGCCAACACGCCTTCCTAGACCCCACGAGCACCACCACACCCTTCGATAGGTTGATAATAGTCCACGTGCATGCATGGACAGCCCCTACCGCCGGCCATCCTCCTTGTCGCCAGCGAGAGCTCCAGGCACAATTCTCCTCAGCGTAACCCCAATGCGAAGCCCTCAACAACGCCAACCTCCTCCGAACATTCCACAGCCAGCCATCGATTCTTCGTAGCACACGATCAAGGGGAAGGAATCCCCTGTTTTGGGTTATATTAGAAATTACCATGCGTACCATTACCAACTCCACTATTCATTTATTTTTTATTAATTTATTGCTACAAAACTGTGACATTGCACTTATCCTTTCGCATATTTGTTTGGCTCCTATTTTGCACATTATTTCACATTGAAATTCGATTCAGACTTGCATGCAATTAAAAATTACATACTCTGCCAATACACATGCATCATCCACATATTTTGGGAGCTTGATTTATGATGTGAAATTTACATAAATATCCCTTCACTTCTCATGAAATTGAAAGTACATTCAAAACAGCATATTCATTGAATTGATTTAACGAATGTTTTTACGAACATGATGGCTACATACCTGTGAATTTATTGCAGCCATTCCTCCCTGTGGATATGACCTAACCCACTAAGGTTAGATTAAAATTAATTTTTGATTGAGAGTTTTCCACCACATAAAATACAACGATAAATCATTTTATTATTATCATCTTCTTAAATAAGTGAGATTCTCTCTATCAAATGGTGTCGTTGCCAGGGAGGCAACAGGCCTAGTAAACTCTCGAGTATTTTTCCTGCCTGCATTGAGTTATGACTAAGATTATACATTCATTGATCTATTATTTTTCTGTCCAAGGTACATTCGTGAGAAGGAGGAGCATGTAGCGGAGATAATATGGTTTGTGGACCTTGACGCCACCTGGAGGACAGCAATAGGAGTGTGTGGGTCTTGATCCCATGCACTTAAAGATGCACAGAGGAACATCTAGGAGGATTCTGCCTCTTAGATTTCTGACTTAGAATTTTAGAGTAGACTCTTAGGATTTAGTTTAATTATACATTTTCTCGCCCTTGTAATTTGGGGCCAGTTTTTGGGGGAGTGTCCCCGCTTCTTTAGTTTCTAGGATTGTTCTGTGTATGCTAGTTAGTTCTTTTGATTGCATGTTTATTTTTAAAACATAATCTGAGCTACTTGATAGAAGTTGCATATCCATAGGTCGACCATCTAGGAGTTCTTGAGTAGCATCAAGATTTTCTTACTACTTTGCATACATTTTTATGTCGAAGAGTGATGGAGCAAGGTACGTATTTCCTATCTTTCTGCATCAGTTATCTACACACATTGCATTTTGACATAATTAAAGAAAACCACTTAAGTTGACTTGAAAAGATTAATCAGGTGGTCACATTACTTCTTAAAAGAAAAGTAAAATATAGAAGAAGTTTTTGAATAACTTGATTGTGATTTTCAAAAGAAAAATCACTTTTCACAGTGTGATGCACACTTCTTGCACCAAGCACACACTATAGGCACTGCACTAGGACTTGGACCCTTAAGGCTATAGGCATCGATCTCTTTATCGGTGAAAACCCTCCTATCTCACTTTGTGATGCTGATATTAACTTTTACCGGAGTGATTTTATACTATAAGGAGGGAGACACTTTATAAAGGAATTCAAGGGTAGTTAAGAGGCACAACTAACGCATCACATCAAAGGAAGGGTTCGCCCTACTTGCATCCTTTGGTTCCATCCTTGGAGTGCCCTTTTACTTGAGCATTTGAGAATATCATTGCGGCAAAGTGTACATCTCTAGGGCACTCGAAGGTCAATTTAGGGTTCGTAATTGATTGACAACTTGATTAGTCACCCAAAGGAACTAAAAGTAACCTCAACTTCGTTAATAGCCATTCATTAGGGATCTCAAGTGCCTCAATTCTCTTATACCACTTATGTAGGAATGGAGAAACACTACCTTGACTCTATTTGGCCAAGTTGGAGAGTATGAAGAGGACTTAAATCAATAAAAGGCCTGTTACCTTGTGTTTGCTTGGTGTATGCTTGGTAGGTGCTCTCTTAGAAGGAGTATTGTTTTCAACTTGGAACCTGAGAGAATTATTAGAAAAGCTAACCAAGAAAGAAGAAAAATGATAGAAGAAAGACCTAAAGAAGAAATTAGGGTTGGTGAAAATCAGAGAACTTTGAGAGACTATTTCCCCTCTGCAACTGACTAAGCCCTACCTATTCGGAGACCTGGAGTGGATAATCCTTATGAGATCAAGAGCAGCACCATATCTTTTCTCCCCACTTTTTATGGTACTACTAGGGAGGATCCCTACAGGCATCTTGAGGAATTCAGTGAGGCCTGTTCTACAGTGAAGCTTTAGGGCTTTATCGATGAAGCCCTGATGAGAACTTTGTTTCCTTTCTCCATAAATGATAAGGCAAGCAATGGTATCATACCCTCGATGCAAGAGGAAATGATTAGGCCACCCTTATGGGAGAATTCCTGAAAAAGTACTTTCTTATGAGTAAGACCAACCAATATAGAAGAGTGATTATGGGTTTTACCCAAAAGGAAGGGGAGCAATTTCATGAAACTTGGGAGCATTTTAATGACCTTCTTAGGCTATGCCCCCACCATCAGGTGCTAAGATGACAATTGGTCCAAACGTTCAAGAACAGATTATCTCAAAGGCATAGACAAACCATCGATGCAGCCTGTGCAGGAACCTTCATGACCAAAACTGAGGATGAAGCCTGGGCATTATTGGAAACACTAAGTGATAATTGCATACATATGTCCTCTGCCTATCATGAAAGAAAATCATCAATCTTGCAGAGGAAGATAGAAGCCCATGAAGCTGGGACTACTTAGGATTTGGCTTATCAGATTCAATTGTTAAACAAAAATTTTGATAAGCTTTTAGCAAACCCAAGCATGAATCCACAAGTAGCCTCCTATCTTTCAGGCTTCAAGTGAATGACCCATTTGCCAAAGCACGACAAATGCCACTACGGGTGCACCTAGGCAAATCATTTCTCTGAATTGACTCAGGCTGACCTGAACATGACCCAAGGTTTCCAACCACCCCCTCGTAATAACCCCTATTCCAAAACCTATAATTCGGGGTGGTGAAACCATCCAAACTTCTCATGGAAGAAAGGTGATGCTTCAAACTATGGGAATGCAAGACCCCAACCTCCCCAACCCGTATATCAGCCTTCCTATGCAAACCCTCCTCAGAATAAGCCTTCTGAGATGGATGAACTAAAAGCCATGATGAAAGCGATGCAAGAGCATCGGAATATGGTCATCCAATCTCTGAGTAAGATGATCACTGATATGCACTCCGAAATTGCTCATCCTACTAGGCAGTTAGGCAACGGGATCTGGGGAAGTTGCTTAGCTCTTCTGAAGAGAACCCAAAGGGTAAAGGGGTCATATTCATGGACACGCTCAAGCTGTGATAGTGTAAAGAAAATTGACATAGTTGATAGCACTCCTATGGTCACCTCTCAGGATTCCCCTCCTGTATCAAACCTGACTTCCTTCCCCATTGAGGAAGAGCCACACTGCTCTACCACAGGTGAAATCACCCACCCAGAGGATGTCATCATTCCACCACCCCTTTCTTGCCATGACAAACCCTCTACCTAGAAGGCGAGGGTACCCTATCCAGAGCGTCTATTGTTGAAGCTGTGAGCTACTACGCTAACGTATTTGGTTTTGAGAAACCTGTCGTTGTACTTTCAAAGCAGTGAACTCATGTTCAACAAAGAAAATTTATACCGGAATAGAAATCTCGGGTCGAACTCAAGGAGGCGGACGATTGATTAAAAAATACATGTTTAATTTATTTGTCATGAAGTAGATTAATTGATTAGAAACTATCCATCTATTTACAATAAATAGAAGAGAGAGAGAATATTACAAACAAAAACCAAAAAGAGATGTGGAATGAACATGGAATTCATTATCAAAGAGATTGTTGGTTACACTAAACATTACGACTAGAAAGTAGAAAACGATTACACTAGAAAGCATTAAAAAGAATGGAGAGAAAATTATCCTCCTCGATGGTCGCTTGGAGGACGAGCTGGACAGGACAATGCCTGGAAGACGAGGAACGGAGTAGGACAAAGGAGGACGAAGTGGGAAGAATGGGAATGGGGCAAATGTTGTCATCATCGTAGGATCCAGTTCCGAAAGAGGGACGGAAATTTGACTTTATCTCTTGAGAAGCATCCCAGGTGTGAGACAAGCTTCTCTTGAGCTTTGGAGAGGGAGATAAGAGAAAGAAGGGATGAAAATTTCGTATGGAGGGGATCTCCTTTTATAGTTGCAAGGAGTGAGGGCAATTTGGTCATTCTAATCTCAAAAATATTAAATAAGGGGTCCATAGTGATGGATAAAATTGTCACTAAAGCCCTATGTGTGGGCGACGTGCGCCGCCCGCTCAACTTCTGCACTGCCCATGTTCTTCCATTCTCAGTCGTTCGATCTGCTGAGACATGCCCTCGCTACACCTCTTCAACCTGCAATGCCCGCATCGGATGGCACGTCAAGCGGGGGCGTGCGATAGTGCATTCATCAGATTGGGCGCATGCAGCCACCCGATCGTCAGCGTGCGGTCAAATGCACACGCACATCTGCTACAAGTGAGGCATCCAGCGATTTCGAACACATGCCTGCATTTCGCGTTTGAGCACTCAACCAACTGCGCTACGTGCGTGGATGGGCAAGCAGGCTAACTCTTGCGTGCATGATCTGGATTGTTGGATTGAGATCCAACGGTCATGGTTGCGCCTTCCAGAAGTTCTTCAGAGCCTTCAAGTGTAGGTTGAGCTCCACTCTCAGCTGTTGGATCTTAATCCAATGGTAGAGATATGTGGCCGCTAAAAGCTTTAGCAGTTGAGGGCGGTCGGTTGGGTGGTCGAGATGGCGCCATGTGGCACCATCTTGGTCGTCCATCTTCTGGATAATGTAGATGATGCCATGGGTGTTGGATTGGGTCGATTTTCGTGTCGTTAGGCTGCGATCATCGATCCGAATCCATCCATGCAGTTGGATTTGTCGACTGAAGTGTGGATTCACACCATCTTGGCCCTTAATCTTCTAGGGTTCCTCGATCTCTATCTGATGCTACAGGTGTCTGATTAGGGTGATCTTGGAGTCATTGAACTCCAATCATCGCCTTAATCAAATCTGTATGGTTGGATCTTTGATCCGAGGCCCCGATAGGAATTTGCCCTATCCCTGAACATAAAAGGAGACAATTAACCTTCGTTTTATTTAAACTAATCTAAATGCAAGATGATGCATGCTATGCAATATTTATAGTATGCAATGCAATTCTATGCTTAAGAATATGGATAAATAGACATCTTATGTAGTGTAAACATGTTTACATCACCCCCATGCGTATCTTTTACTAGTCCCTAGCAAAAACTATATGCTATTTATAAAAGAAATAGGTTGGATTATTTGGACTTGAGTTATTTTCAATCATTAAGAAAATGTTTACTTAGGATCTGAAATTTCAAAGACACAATAGTGCCCGAGTATCTGCCAAAATGCAGACCGCCTCAAGCCCTCGCTTTATTCAAAGAAAAATTTCTTCTTCTCCTTTTCTTTTCTAATTTTTTTGGATTTTTGAGTTTTAGGGTTTAAGAGTGGCTTTCAACAGCCATTCAACTAACCCAAGATTTGTTGAAAACCCTAAGTTCTAAGCATCTTATTGTGAATGTGATAGACTTGTTGATCGGCAGTTAAAATGGATTTCGGATTTCTACGCCTCTAGATGACCTTAAAAAGAGAATTCTGCCTAAAGGTGTATCTTTACAACTGGTAGCTTTCTCCCTACTTTTATTTTTATGAGGTCAACACAAGGGTGAATCCAGTGTATATCTCCCCGATTTATTCTACTTCTCCACTTCTTCCTAAGTGTTTTAGGAATTTTCAGTGCATTTATTGAGTTAGGTTCTCGACAACCGGTCGATGAGCTGTTACCACGGACAACTTGCCAACCATGCTCTTGTAGTGAAGCGTGGCTTATTTATTTTCTTTTTTTCTTTTCTCCTTTTCTTTTTCTCTTCTTTTTGACTTTCTTTTTCTCTTTTTTTTTTTTTTTAAAGTAGGTGGCTTCCCTTGTCTAAGATTTACCTAAAGGCAGCAAAAAGAAAATGGTCTAGTGACTGGGCTCTAGACAACCTACCTATGGGTTGTTACCCACGATAACTTGTCAGCCATATCACCCTAGAAGGTTTATTAGCTACCCAATTTCCACTAAAATCGTCGAACAACGAGTCAGTGCAAGGAAAGTGTGTAGATGCTTAAAACTCAAAGTTCCCTCAAATCAGAGGGTGGATTCCTAAGTTATGTAGTTATCACCCAAACTTATTTACTCCAATTACAGTAGAATTAAGATGGTGAGGACTCGAAAATCAAATCCACATTTTAGTGGATACATGGGTTGATTAAGTCTAAAGACCTAAAAGGTCTTTGTGTTTAGATCATAATGTAGTATTTCCTAAGATTGAAAATTTTCTTAAACTAAGTTCTCTTTCCTAATTCCATAATTTTTTTTAATATATAATAAAAGAAAATAAAATGAATCTACGAAGCTGATGAATTAATTCAGAGATGAATATCCACCCCCCCATGCCTATCTAATGCAATGTCCTCATTGTAGTAAAAAGGCGTAAAATAGAGTGGAATAGAGGAGAAAACACCTGAATTCCGTGAATGTTGGGTCCGCTCCGAGATAAACAAAAAAAAAATATAAACGTGCTGAATTTAGTGCCTTCAGCAAGGCACACTATATGTAGAAGAGAAATAAATAATTCACAGGTGTAGGTCAGAATCAAAATACAAAGAAGAAACCTCTAACCTACCAACAGATGTCCACAAATGTGGACCAGATTGTGGTGCAGACCCATACCCCATAGTTGAGAATATCTAAGGTTCTGGATAAAAATTACCCAAAACCTAAAATCAATATGCAAGCGGGGTCGGGCTTGCAATTTATGAGGATGCAACCCAAGACCAAAGAGTTAGGTTACAGAGAATTCGATATCGAAAAGATAACCAATGAATGTATGCTTGGGTTGGACATCCTCAGAACAAATGTCATAAGGGTCCTGGTTTGATGGTTTTAGATGAATTAGAACCCTTAGACTTAGCCTTCTATTTCCTCCAAAGTTTGCTTCCCAAATCAGAACTTCCCAGCTTTTGTTCTCCTCATTTAGAATGTCAAGTTTTGGGACCTCTTGCATATTAATCACCCCATCTGAAATTTTCAAGTCAAAAAGATGTGGCTAAATCATAATTGACTTGGGTCTAGTTATCTCAAAAATAGAGTCATCGATAAGCTCAATGGGGTGTAACTGACAATCAGGGCATTGGATTGAATCCTCCAGAAAATGAGATTCTGGATCCGTAAGGTGAGCCCTAATAAGATCAGTTTCCTTAGTTATTGGGCTATCAAATGATCTTTCTTATTCCTTAGGCCCAATCGTCTCACAGAAATCGTGTTCTGTAGACTCGCGTGAGACTTCGCAACTTGAATCTTCACAATTAGAATCAAAGAAATCAAAATCCATATTAATGTATGTCTCAAAATCATCCATCACTTTCTGGTCCATGGAGACATACGTTTCTTCATAACCTGACTCAGGGATTTTAGGTGAAGAAATCAGATCATCCTTAATTAGTTGTTCTAATTCAATCTAGTCAACCTCGTAACACATATCCCCTCCAACATGTGCCTGAGCGGGTTCTGACATATGCTATCCTAAAGGGAGTTCATCTTGGGAATCATCCCACGATTGAACTAAAGCAACCACAAATCTCATCCTCAATTTCGCTAACTTCCAAAGTAGAAACTCACCTGGGTTCTTATCCTTAACATCCTGGAGCCAATCCAACAAATACTTGTTCAAATCATCAATCATTTCAATTAGGGTCTCCAATCTTTCAATGCAAGATATTGGCTGAACTTCTAAAGATTGTATAATATTCCTCAAGTTGGCCAGAAACTTATCTTGAATGTGGTTACCTTGAACCAAATGAGTTGGTTTAGGGTTGGGCAGGTTTGGGATCAGTGCAGAGGAGTTAACGAATTGAGATTCGTTATACCCTTCCTGATAATAGGTCATTTCGGATTGTTCAGAAGGTGGTGATGACCTAAAGGTAGAGTAATCAGAGGATAGGTAAGGATTGGTGTATCCTTCTTGATTGTAGATCGCATTAGGTTATCCATGAAAGGTTGACGATCTATAATCGATGTGACTCTGAGAAGGATAGAAATCACAATCATAGTGTTTATGGTTAGACCCTAAACACGGAGGTCTAGAACTGTATCCCCAATCCGAGTTATCCGAACTAATTGATGGTTGATTACAGTACACGTCAGGGTAATCGTCATGTTGAGGATAATTCAAAACAAGAGGGAAAGAGCAGGAATGCGTATAATATGTGGAAGGATTCATGAGAGACAGGAGGAAGAAAGGCGCCCTACAATACAAGCAATCAAACCTATCCTTAAGTGGGCTAGCCTAAAGACCTATAGACGCCCAGAACCCATCTTGAGATAAAGAAATGATTGGATCTACTTTTGTCTGTTCAATCCAACCAGTTAGAAGGAGGGACTGGGGAGAAGGTTCTTCCTTCGGCTTGCACCTCTGGTTCCTAGTGTACCCCCTAGCCATGATTGTTTGATTCTGCTCCCCTAGCTAGACATCAGATTGAACTATAGAAACAGACTAATCGAAAATAATCTCTTTCTGGGCTCCAAAGAGCGAGTTGAATCCTTAAGGCCAACGTCTACTTTGTTTTATTTAGGGCTAGGTTTGAATGTTCTTTGGAAAGTGATGGGTCCTTTATCTGGGTTGTGCCCTTAATGATTGATTGATGTGTGTGTGAGTGCACAACTAGTTGTTTTCAAGCAAGATTATTTTTGATGAGGTGAATTTTAGGGTTCAAATATTGCATAGTAGCTTTTAGGATTTTACTTTAGGTGTTTTCAAACAAGATTTGTTGGCACACCTGGTCTTGAAAGCATAGGTGAAGATGTTTTCCTTTAAAATTTAAAAGAATGTGTAGTGCCTGGTAAATCCCTAAGAGTTGAACCTATGCGATAGCTACTTGATGAGTTGATTTTAATTGAAGTGGTGTGGCCCAATCAACTCAAACAATTGACCTGTTGCACAACTTAGTTAGGCACACAAGTGACTACCTAATCTAACTTCTACTCAATTATGTGTTTGGATGTGTGTATCGGTTCCAAAGATCAATTTACCGATTGAGTTTGAAAATCAGATGAGGTTGTGTACCTCTGTGAGATTTTCTTTTTTTTCTTTTGAAATGTTGAGGTTGAGGCGAGTGTGGGTTTCAAACAAACAAACAAAACTAACCTTAGAGTTTATAAGAACACCTAGGTTGATTGATGTTTGTGTTATTACATGGTGAAATGAAAACTAATGGGTGGGAGGTGGGGGATAACTTGCAAGACCTTCAACAGTACTTTGCTCCAATCTACAGCTTTTGCTCGTCACGAAAGAGTACCTGCAATCACAAAAAGAAAGGAGAGAAGTGAGGCAAATGATTTGTAAGTTATAAAATGCAAAAGAAATCAAAGAGCGTCACCTCCCCAGCAACGATGCCAAATTGTTGAAGCTGCGAGCTACTACGCTAACGTATTTGGTTTCGAAAAACCCATTGTTGTAGTTTGAAAGCAGAGAACTCGTGTTCAACAAATAAAATTTATATTAGAGTAGAAATCACGAGTCGAACTCAGTGAGGCGGATGTCTGATTAAAAAATATGCGTTTAATTTATTTGTCATGAAGTAGATAACTTGATTAGAAATTATCTACCTATTTACAAAAAATAGAAGAGAGAGAGAGATGAGAGAGAGAGAGAATATTACAAACAAAAATCAAAAAGAGATGTAGAGTGAACATGAAATTTATTATCAAAGAGATTGTCCATTACACCAAACGTTACCACTAGAAAGCAAAAAATGATTATACTAGAAAGTAGTAAATCTGCTCTAGAAAGCATTAAAAAGAATGGAGAGAGAATTATCCTCCTCAACGGTCACTTGGAGGACGAGCTGGACGGGACGACGCATGGAAGATGGGGAACGGAGCCGGATGAAGGAGGATGAAGCAGGAAGAATGGGAACGAGACAGCACGTCATCGTTATAGTGGGATCCACTTCCGTAAGGGGGATGAAAATTTGACTTTATCTCTTGAGAAGCATCCTAGGTGTGGGACAAGCTTCTCTTGAGCTTTGGAGAGGGAGAGAAGAGAAAGAAGGGATGAAAATTTCATATGGAGGGGGTATCCTATTATAGTTGCAAGGAGTGAGGGCAATTTGGTCTTTTTAATCTCAAAATATCAAATCAGGGGCCTTTAGTGATGAATAAAACCGTCGCTAAAGCCCCAAGTGTGGGCGACATGCACCGCCCGCTCATCTTCCACGCCGCCGACATTCTTCCATTATCGGCCATTCAATCGTGAGATCGAACGACTGAGATGCCCCCTCGCCATGCATCTTCATGCTACAATGCCCACATCTGATGGCACATCATGCGCGGGCGTGCGATAGCATGTTTATCTGATTGGGCACGCGTTGCCGCCCGATCTTCATTGTGCGGTTGAATGCACGTGCACATCTGCTCCAAGTGAGGCATCCAACGGTTTCAAATGCGCACCTACACTTCACGTTTGAGCGCTCAACCAACTGTGCTACGCGCGTGGATGGGTAAGCAGGCTAACTTATGCACATGCGATATGGACCGTTGGACTGAGATCCAACGGTCATGGTTGCACCTTCCATCGGTTCTTCAGAGCCTTCAAGCGTTGTTTGAGCTCCACTCCCAGCCGTTGGATCTTTATCCAATGGTAGAGATGCATGGCCGCGAGAAGCTTCAACAGTTGAGGGTGGCTGGTTGGGTGGCCGAGATGGCGCCACATGGCACCATCTTGGCTGTCCATTATCTGGATGATGTAGATGGTGCCACGGGTGTCAGATTGTGTCAATTTTTGCATCGTTAGACTGCGATCGTTGATCCGATCCATCCGTGCAGTCAAATTTGTCGTTTGAAGAGCGGATTCACACCATCTTTGCCCTTGATCTTCTAGGGTTCCTCAGTCTCTATTTGATGCTACAGGTGTCTGATTAGGGAGATCTTGGAGTCGTTGAACTCCAATCATTGCCCTGATCAAATTTGTACGATTGGATCTTTGATCTGCTACCCCAATAAAAATTTGCCCTGTCCCTGAACATAAAAGGAGACAATTAACCTCCATTTTATTCAAAGTAATCTAAATGCAAGATGATGCATGCTATGCAATATTTATAGTATGGAATGCAATTCTGTGCTTAAGAGCATGCATAAATAGACATCTTATGTAGCGTAAACATGTTTACATCACCTATCCGCTCCTGGGAAATCTTCTTTTGGCTCATCTAGAGCCAAGGATAAAATAGATGAGATTACGGACACTTTTAGGCAAGTCCATATCAACTTGCCTTTGTTGCAAGCTATCCAACAGATCCTATCTTATGCTAAGTTTCTGAAGGACCTGTGCACCCCAAAGCATCGATCTAGTAGACAGGTCCAAGCAATGGTCATCCTACCTGACCATGTTAGCTTGGTACTCCAACATGGAACACCCCCAAAAATGAAAGACCTAGGGGCCCCATATATTTCAATGTTTATAGGTAACCAACACATTGACGAGGCTCTGCTCGATCTGGGCACAGGGGTGAACATTTTACCAAGCTCTATCTAGGACATTTTTGGAGGAGGCAATTTAAATCCTGGTCCAGTCATCCTCCAAGTCACAGACATATTGCTTAGGACACCATTGGGATTACTGGAAGATGTCTTGGTGAGAGTGGAGGACTTATTCTTCCCCATTGACTTTCTCATGTTAGATATTGACCCAGCTAATAAGCCCACCAAGCCATCCTTTATTTTGGGATGCCCTTTCTTGGCCACAACCAATGCCTCTATTAATTGTACATTAGGTGCACTTAAAATGGGCTTTGGGAACAAGAAGATCGAGTTGAATGTTTTTGATACTTACTGATACGGATTTTGTGTTGTTTGTAAAATATGCCATTGTAAAGCACATAAACGCGATCAACTCTTAAATTTATAAGACCTAGATAGTGGAGTATCTAGGGTCGTCCAAGGAGGCCAATTTGTTTGCTAAATCAAAATCTCTTGCTTCAAAGGGAACTCAACTTTCTTTTTGGTGTTTTATATATATGATTTTTATAGGTTTTGAAATAACAGGAACACTTGAGTTTTGTTGGTGAAAAAGACTAACCCTAATAGCTAATATCTACGTGACAAAAATTGATTCTTTCTAAGCTCACCCTAGGCACGTGGAGGCCTAGGGCAATTAGAAGGAAAGAGTGTTTGTGCACTAGGAATGATGCGACAAAATCAACAAAGGAATTGAGACAAAAGCTACCTTAAAAAGAAGGAAACTTTAATTGAGAAAGAGTGTTTTACAAAATATCGCAGTAGAGGAAGGCTTCTACTACTAGAATAAATGTAACAAATAACAAAAGAAACACAAATCCTCCTGAAATGATGGTGAAGAGGGAAAGCTCCTTGCTCTAAGCTTAGTGGCTCCTAGGCTTGAAAAGGGCTCCTCCTTCTCCTTCCTTGAAATTGGTGTCCTCCAATGCAAGCCCACTAGGGGGCATGCACTATGCTCCTCCAAGGTGGAAGCTACCACCTTCAATGATCTCCTCTAAGGGTGGGAGTGCACCACCCTTTCTCCTTGTTGCCTTGCTGTCCTCCTAGGGGTATAGTGCTCCTCCTCCTTGGTGTGGCACAGGGATGAAGAGAGAAGGTGAAGGCACCAAGGGGGCAGGTAGGATGCCCCCTTAATCTTCTTCTATTCTTCTTCTTCCTTGGCCTTGAACTATGGTGGCTATAGGGTAGAATTAAAGCTAATGGAGGATGATTAAAATGGTGGTAGTTGATGGGCTT
This sequence comes from Thalassia testudinum, assembly GCA_037157565.1. Classification (NCBI taxonomy): domain Eukaryota; kingdom Viridiplantae; phylum Streptophyta; class Magnoliopsida; order Alismatales; family Hydrocharitaceae; genus Thalassia; species Thalassia testudinum. The sequence continues at coordinate 82,390,274 of JAZHRO010000056.1, read as the reverse complement.
TTATAGAGTGGGATGGGGGTGGTTGGCGAGGCCTTTAATGTAGTGCTAGGATAGGCTTTTGGGTGGTGGTTAGAGATCTAGGGCTAGGAATAAATGGTGCCAACCCAAGGGTCATCTAGGTGGTAGTTATGGGTGGTGGTGGCCCTTAGAGTTGGTGCCAAAATGGGCCTTCTAGAAGGCAATTAGGTGGCTCCATCTTAGTGTTCTAGAAGGGGGCTATGTGAATGGCTTGGATAGGTTGTAGGGTTAGGTGTAGGGCCATGATGTGGGGGTGTTTTGGAGCCAGAAGGGAGGGCTTCTAGAGGGCTACTTTGGCACCAAAACAAGGTGCCTTTTGGGTGTAGTTGAGGGGTTAAGAGGTGTCTATCTTGTCACAAAAATAGAGAAGAGGTTTAGGTAGCATAGCTGGTCATAGTTGGGCTTAGTTGGTGGAGCTTGTTAGGTGGGATTTTAGGGCGGTAAATGACAAGGGAGTTGGAACCTAGTTAAGGTAAGCTAAGCTAAGCTAAGCTAGCTTAACTAGTAATTGAGTAGATGAGGAGGCAATGGGAGCTAAGGTTTAAGGAGAGGAGCTGGAAAGAGGAAGTTTATAGCTGAACTGGAGCTGGTAGCTGCTGTAGGGAAAGGCATGGAGCTACTTTAGCTTGCTTAGCTTGCTAGTTCTTTGCTAGCTGCTAAGCAAAGCTAAATTAAGTTGACTTCTACCACATGGAGTATAGTTGACTTGGGTTTGGTCCTCTCGACGAGGATCAAGCAGGTTGAGGTTGCTAAGGTAGTGTTGAACGTCGGAGGACTACGCTATTGGAGTTAGTTTTGAAAACCTGTCGTTGTAGTTCGAATAACGAAGAACTCAGGTTCAACAAATAAAATTTATACCAGAAAAGAAATCCCGAGTCAAACTCAGGGATAATACGTCGATCAATATTCACAATTATACTTTTTTATGTTTTGTTTAAAGAGTGGAGTAATTACAATGAATTGGAATCAATATAAATAATAAGAGAGAGAGAGAGAAAACATTCACTTGATGTTGCAAAATGTTTGTACAACTAAGAAAGCGAGAAATTACACTAGAAAGCAGGAATATTATTACAACTAGAAAGCAGGAAAATTCTACTCTAGAAAGTAGGAAAAAGAAATGGGAGAGAGAAGTTATCCTCCTCGACGATCTTTTGGAGGACGAGCCAAATGAGACAATGCCTGGAAGACGAGAAACAGAACAGGAAGAAGAAGGTCAAAGTAGGAGGAACGGGAACGAGACAGCACGTCATCGTCGTCGTGGGATCTGCTTCCGGAATGGGGGTGAAAAATTGATTTTAGCTCATGAGGAGCATCTCAGGTGTGGGACAAGCTTCTCTTAAGCTTTGGAGAGGGAGAGAAGAGAAGGAAGGGATGAGAAATTCATATGGAGGGGGTCTCCTTTTATAGTTGCAAGGAGTAGGGGCATTTTGGACATTTTAATTTCAAAAACATTAATATGGGACCTTTAGTGATGGACTTAAACATTACTAAAGGTCCATTGTGGGCGACGTGTGCGAGCACCGTGCGCGCCCCCTCTTCTTCCTCGCCTAAAATGCTTATGCACGTTCGGGCGTTATCAGCCGTCCGATCAAGAGATCGGACTCCTAAAATGCGCATGTTATGCACTATTTACAATGTATGATGCTAATTTGACACTAGGAACATGCATTAATAGACATTTTAGGTTAATCAAATGTATGCACATCACACCCCCATGCCCATCTTTTGCTAGTCCGTAGCAAAAACTACATGCTATTTATAAAAGAATTAGGTTGGATTACTTGGGCACAAGTTATTTTCAACATTAAGAAATTCTTTTACTCAGGATCTGAAGTTTCAAAGACACAACAGCACCCGTATATCTGCCAAAATGCAGACCACCTCAAGCCCTCGCCTTATTCAAAGAAAAATTTCTTTTTCTCCTTTTCTTCTTTTCTAATTTTTTTGGATTTTTGAGTTTAGGGTTAAAGGGTGGCTTTCTACGGCCACTCAACCCACCCAAGATTTGATGAAAACCCTAACTTCTAAGCATCTTATTGTGAATGTGATAGACTCGTTGATCGACAATTAGAACGGACTTCAGGTTTCTACGCTTCTAGGTGACCTTAAAAAAGAGTTCTACATAAAGGTGTATCGTTACGACTAGTAGCTTTCTCCTTACTTTTATTTTTATGGGGTCAACACAAGGGTGAATCCAGTATATGTCTCTTAGGATTATTGTACTTCTCTGCTTCTTCCTAAATGCTTTGGGAATTTTTAGTGCATTTCTTGAGTTGGGTTCTGGACAACTAGTCGATGAGCTGTTACCACCGACAACTTACCAGCCATACTCGTGCGGCGAAGTGTGGCTTATTTCTTTTGTTTTCTTCTTTTCTTTCTTTTCTCCTTTTTCTTTTTCTTTTTCTTTTCTTTTTGACCTTTTTTCTTTTTAAGTAGGTGGCTTCCCTGGTTTAAGATTTACCTAAAAGTAGTAAGAAAAGAATGGTCTAGTGACTCGACTTTGGACATCCTACCTATGGGTTGTTACCCATGATAACTTGCCAGCCATATCACCATAGATGGTTCATTAGCTATCCAATTTCCATTAAAACTGTCGAACAACGACTCAGTGACAAGATAGTGTGTAGATGCTTAGACTTAAAGTTCCCTTAAATAGAAGGGTGGGTTGATAAGTCGTGTACTTATCACCCAAACTTATTTAACCAAATTACAATAGAATTCAAGTTGGCGAAGACTCGAAAAACAAATCCACATTTTAGTGGATACCCGGGCTAATTAAGCCCAAAGACTTGAAGGGTCTTAGTCTTTAGATCCTAATGTAATATTTCTTAAGATTGAAAAGTCCTAATGTCCAAGTATTCCTTCCTAATTCAATATTCTTTTATGCATATATAAGAAGAGAAATAGAATTTACAAGAATTTCACAGAGCTAACAAAATAATCAAAAAATGAATCCACCCCCCCATGCCTAGCTAATGCAATGTCCATATTAAGAAAAAAAGACATGAAAGGAAGGGTAGAGTACGGAAGATATCACCTGAATATGAAGCTCAGGTCAGCTCTATGTCAAACTGTACAACTGCTGAGTTTAATGCCGTCAGCTAGGCGAAGTCCAGCTAAAGAAGTCACAACACGGCTAGAGCAACCGTGTCTGAGACGGGTTCTAGAAGAGTACGATAAATAACAGGCTTCAAACATTGACCATTGACTTTGAATGAATTACCTGCCTTTGGGTCAGAGATTTGAATAGCTCCATTTGGAAAAATCTAGTTGATAATGAACGGCCGTTCCATTTCGACCTAAGTTTGACAGGAGAGAGCTTAAGTCAAGAATCGAATAGCCTGACCTTCTAGTTTGGCTCAAAGCTCTTGCGGGAAATCAATTGGTCATGTAGAGCTTTGGTCCGAGACTTGTAGATCTTGGCATTCTCATACACATCATTTCTAAGCTCCTCCAACTCAGATAATTGGAGTTTCCTGGTCTTCCAGTCTAAACTCAGATCTAGATTGCACTACTTGATTGACCAGAATGCCCCATGTTCAATTTCTACAGGTAAATGGCATGCCTTTCCATACACCAGACGAAACGGTGACATGCCGATGGGCATTTTATACGTTGTACGATAGGCCCAAAGAGCGTCCTCAAGCTTTTGAGTCCAGTCCTTATGACCAGGCCTAATCATTTTCTAAAGAATATTCTTGATCTACTGATTGGAAATCTTGACCTATCCATTCGTCTGGGGATGGTAAGGTGTGGAGATTCGGTAATTAACCCCATATTTTGCTAGCAAATTATGAAACTGGCATTAGTAAAATCAGTGCCACCATCACTAATGATGGCCTTTGGAATTCCAAACCTGCTGAAGATGATCTTCTTGACAAAATCGATGGCCACCTTGTGGTCATTGGTTTGGGTAGGAATCACCTCAATCCATTTGGACACGTAATCAACAGCGACGAGAATGCATTGATGTCCAAATGAAGGAACGATCCCATGAAATCGATGCCTCAAACGTCGAAGATTTCGACAGGAAGAATTGGGTTTAGGGGCATCATATCTCTCTTAGTTATGCTCCCAACTGCCTGGCATCGGGAACACAACCTTGAGAATTCTTGGGCATCATTGAATAAAGCTGGCCAATAGAATCTAGATTGCAAATTTTTTGCTACCGTCTTTTTCCCAGAGAAGTATCCACCACACACAGAAGCATGGCACAACTCGAGTAGACTGTTGAATTCGTTCTCCGGAACACATTGATGAATAATCTGATCAGAGCCGATGCGGTATAGTTCAGGATCCTCCCAGAAGTAATATTTGGCCTCAGATTTGAGTCTATCTCATTGTTGCTTGGTCCAATCCTAGGGGATTTGACCAACGGCAAAATAATTAACAATGTCAGCAAACCACAGGGTTTGGATGCCCAAAACTATAAGGATGGTTTCATCCGAAAAAGTATCAGCAATTGGGATGCCTAGAAGAGAAGAATCACTCAGAAGTCTCGACAGATGATCGACCACCACATTCTGTACCCTGGATTTATCCTTGATTTCAAGATGAAATTCTTAAAGCAGAATAATCCAATGAATAAGCCAGGGTTTGGCATCCTTTTTGGCTAAGAGATGTCTCAAGGTCGAGTGGTTGGTATATATAATGACGTGAGACCCTAAGAGATAAGCCCTGAATTTCTTCAAAGAAAATACTACGGCTAGTAATTCCTTCTCAGTAACAGTGTAATTCCTCTAGGCCTCGTCTAGAGTTTTACTAGCATAGTAGATGGCGGAGGGCTTCCTATCAACTTTCTGACTCAAAACAGCCCCGACTGCGTAATTAGAAGCGTCGATCATGATCTCGAAGGGGGTTGTCCAAACCGGTGGTTGTAGTATCGGAGCACAAGGGACTATCGTTTTAAGAAAATCAAATGCCTTACGGCATGATTTGTCGAAATCAAACAGCATTTCTTTGGCGAGAAGATTGCTCAGAGGACGAGCAACCTTCGAAAAGTCCTTGATGAATCTCCTGTAGAATCCCACATGACAAAGAAATGATCGAATTTGTTTAAAAGATGCTGGAGGAGGAAGTTTTGCGATAGCATCAACCAAAGCTTTATCCACTTCAATTCCCCGTTCAAAGATTACATGACCCAAGGCAATGCCTTCTTATGTCATGAAATGACTTTTTTCCCAATTAAGGGCAAAACTTATTTTGATGCATCATTTAAGAATCATTTCAAGATTAGCTAGACAAGAGTCAAATGATTCTCCAAAAACAAAGAAATCATCAATGAAGACTTCCATAAACTCTCCCACCATGTTAGAGAATATAGCTAGCACACAACTTTGAAAAGTCGTAGGTGCATTGCATAAACCAAATGGCATCCTATGGAATGGAAAGGTTCCGTAGGGATAGGTGAAAGTAGTTCTTTCCTGATCTCGGGATGGATAGGAACTTGGTTGTATCCCAAGTAGCCATCAAGAAAATAGAAGTACTTCTACCCGGCTGATCGTTCCAAGATTTGATCAATGAAAGGCATAGGGAAATGATCCTTTTTCGTGGCTGTGTTCAACTTCCTGTAATTGATACAAACCCTCCAAAAGGAAGCTGAACGAGGTCTGACAGATTCTCATTTCTCATTAGTCACAATGGTAATCCCGACATTCTTGGGAGCAATCTGCACGAGACTTACCCAAGGACTATCAGAGATCGGATAAATGATTCCTACATCGAGCCACCTAATAATCTCCTTCTTGACCACTTCTCGCATATTTGGATTTAATCTCCTCTACATCTGGCGAGAAGGGCGAGATCCATCTTCCAGAAATATTCTATGATTGCAATAAGATGGCTCGATCCCCCTAAGGTCATGAATGGTCCAACCAATTGCCTCCTTGTGTTCCTTCAGGACCTGAATCAGTTTAATGTCCTGCTCCTTTGTTAATTTAGCACTAATAATTACAGGGAGCATCTTTTGTGGTCCTAAAAACTAATATTTCAGATTCTCAGGCAATGGTTTCTGTTCAAGCTGGGGCGAGTTGATGATTTATGGTAAGGAAGATGCTGATGACGACTCATCAAGAAGAAGAGGTTGAGAGTGAAAAAAGTCAATAACCTCTTCAGAAGATGGCAGGTCTATCATTGAGGGTTGCAGGTCCAATTCATCATCAGAGGATGAACTTTCAAATGTAGAAACCATCATACAAGTTTCAATATTCAAATTATCATCCTCAAGTTCCTCAATAAATCCACAATCCTTGAATTTATTAATCACTTTAAAAATATCCAATTTCATTCTTTTATCCCCAAAGGTGATTTCCATGCTACCACTTTCACAATTAATGTTGGCCTTAGCGGTAGCCAGGAACGGATGCCCTAGAATGATGGGCATGTTCCTCAGATTTTCAGGTACATCCATGTCAAGGACAAGGAAATCTACAGGAAAATAGAAATCCTTAACCTTAACAATAACATCTTCAGTAACGCCTCGTGGATTTGTGACCGAACAGTTCGCTAGCTACAACGTTACTGGAGTCAGCCAAAGTTCACCTAATCCAAACTTCTCATAAAGAGAAGTCAGAATTGGGTTGATGAATGCACCCAGAACTGCAGTGCTCTATCAAAAGTGTAATCCTCGATGACACAAGAAATCAAAGGAGCACTTGGATCTCTCTTTTTCTGAGGGAGGTGATGCAGGATAACAGAACTAGCCTACTTGGAGAGTACCACCTTCCTCGGAATAGATTCTCTCAACTTACGCTTCGGTGTACATAAATCCTTTCAAAATCTCGCGTAAGCCGGTATATGTTTGATAGCATCAAGGAGCAAGATATTGATCTCGACATTCTTGAAAATATTCAGAAGCTCCTCATTACTATCAATAGACTTCTTCCTTGATCTAATCAAGGCTTCAGGAAAAGGAACATGAGTCGGATCTTTGGAATCAGGTTCCTGAGCCTTGATTTCTTCTCTACAGTTCTCCTTTCTCTCCTCAAGTTCTTAAGGATTCGATAAATCAAAATAGTGTGGTTGTGGATCCTGAGTTTGTTTACCACTCCTCATGGTAACAGAATTTGCGGATGCATACGAGTTTGGGTCTTGGGGAGGGTTAGGAAAGATTGGAGGGGCTTCATCAGCCAAGAATCGTTGATTTACAGAAGAGGAAGAAGAAGAAGAAGGACCCTGCTCAACCACCTGAGCATGTGGGTGTGGGTCCCTCTTATTTTCGTACCCATGGGTTTGATTGCCTGAATTTAGGATATTTATTGGGTTGGGTACAAGTTGAGATGGTAGAGATCTGGGTTGACGAGAATTAGCTATGAGCCTGGTATGCAAGTTATCCAGTGAAGTTTTCATTTGCTGCATGAGCTGGAGCATAGATCCTTACATCTCTACCATTTGTTGGTTCAAATCAGCCTACCCTACGAGTTAACGGGCACTCCAACTGGCTAATTGACCTGATTCGGTGGCAACTGAGTATAAACATGACCCTGACCCATTGGTCGTTGCGGAGCATAGTTCCTGGGTTTGAATTGGGTTTGTTGCCTCGAGTTTTTCCAAGAGAAGTTAGGGTGGTTTCTCCAACCTGGATTATAAGCATTGGAGTAGGGGTTGGATCTAACGTTCTCTTGTACAGCACAAACATCCTCATACGGTGAGGATGGAGAGAAAGAAAGGGAAGGATCAGAGAAACTGGGATCAAAGGCCCCAGTTTGGAACCCGCGGGGTTCCAAATAATGCTGGCTCGCAGGTTGAGCCACATCAAGCTGATTCACGAACTCCTGTCCAGAAGGAGCTAGCGACGAATGGAATCTCGAATTCTAGGATTGAGTGGATCAAGACTTGCTCATTGAGTTTCCAGCATCCACTCCTTCATTCTCTTAGCAACCAAGTCCACCTTGTCAAGTTTATTACAAATCAATTCCATATCGAATGAATGAGAGTCGTGGACTTCATTAACATTCGATCTGGGCTGCTGGGACCGGTTAAAAGTATCCGTGGAGGCATGATTGATCGAACTCTCGATCATTTCCTCAAACAAATCATGCACGCTATCTGCATCTTTATTGAGGAAACTGCCTCCGTAAGAAGCGTCCACATGATTTCTGAGTTGCTTAGTCAACCTGTGGTAAAAGATCTGCACAAGTTGCCATTTCGGCACCTCGTGCTGTGGACACCTCCGCAATAGGCCTTGGAATCGCTCCCAGGCCACATGAAACTGCTCCCCCGGTAGCTGGGTAAAGGTAGTGATTGCCCGTCTCAAGGCATTGGTACGTTCAACAGGGAAGAATTTCTTCAGAAAGGTCAATTTCAACTCATTCCAAGTTGCAATTGGTCTTCCTATAGTCCTGTACCAATGAGCGGCTTTTTCCCTAAGAGAGTAGGGGAAGAGCCTCATGATCATTTGCTCCTCATTCACCTTTGACGCCTTACTGGTCTGGACCAAAGTGGTCAAGTCCTCCAAGTGCTGAAATGGGTCTTTAGAGCCAAGCCCATGGAAATGTTTAATCAGGCTTAACACCTGGGGCTTGATTTCTATGTCTCCGACAGGAATCTGGACGCCGAGACATTCCCCGTAATTTGAAGGATCATAAAAATCCTTCAAGGGCTAAGCGCCCTGCATTCTCTGGAACCATTATTGCATTCTCTGCATTTGTTACAGCTGCCTTCGAAATACCTCCTGTGGATCCTGAGGCAGAGGAGGCTGTTGGTCAGCCATGGGATCAATTTGGCTAAAATACATTCTACGCCTCCTAGAATTCTCTAGTGATCCTTCAAATCGGGGATTCAATGACCTTCTTCTCAGCATAACCTAGGAAAAGGCCGAAAGGACTAGGGATAAGAACCCTGCACCACAACAAAATAAGCCTATCCTTAAGTGGGGTAGCCTAAGGATCTACAGAGTTCCAGAACCTGCCTTAAGATTATAAATAATTTACTCTACTTGTGTCTGCTCAATCCAACTAGTTAGGAGGGACTGGGGAGAAGGTTCTTCGTTTGGCTTGCGCCTCCTGTTCCTAGTGGAACCCCAGCTGCGGTCGTTTGACGCTACTCCCCTAGCTTGACATCAGATTGATCAATACAAGTAGGTTAATCGTAAACAATCTCAGACTAGGCCACGAAGAGCGAATCAGTCCTTAAGGCCAATGTCTACTTGATTTTATTGAGGCCTAGGATTGTAGTGCTTATGGAATGTGGTGGACCCTTAAAATAGTTTGTGCACTTAATGATCAATTGAGTATGTGTAAGTGCATGCACAACCAGGGTTTTCAAGAAAGATTATTTGTGATGAGTAGATTTTAACGTTCAAATCTTGCTTAAGTAGCTTTTAGGGTTTAGAATTTGGTTGATTTCAATCAAGTTTAAGGGAAACCAGGTTTTCAAGCACGGGTGAAGATTGCTTTCATTTTAAAATTAGAAATCAAGTGGAGTGCCTGGTATGAACCTAGATTGAAAACCCTAAGATGAAGCTACTTGGTGTGTTGGTTTTAGATTTAGTGGTGCAGCCCAAACAGCACAAACAATTGGCCACAATTGCACCAGTAGGTTAGGCACACAGAAATGATTAACCTAGAATGATTTCTACTCTTTTATGTGTTGATTGGTGTGTACCAGTTCCACATATTAGAATCTGGTTGAGTAGAAGAAAATCAAGTAGGTTAAGTGCCTTTAATGTGGGTGTATGTTGTGTGTATGTTGAATTACCCCACAAAATTATCCTTTTGTTTTTTTTAATATGCGAGGGTGAAATGTGAGTGTGAGTAGAAATCTAAACAACCAAACTAATCCTAGGATTTATGCAAACACCTAGGTTACTTGAAATTTGAATTTAATGTGATGAAATGAAATCTATGGAGGGGGGAAAATGGGGAGCACTTATAGTCGTCTTCAACTGCACTTTACTCTGATCTACCACTTGATGATTCCCAGATAGAAGTATCTACAAAATAATTGACATGAGAGAAAGCAAGCTAGAAGACAGTAAAGTGTGTGAAATGTGAAAAGAAGATCGGAAAATTGTTGCCTCTCTAGCAACATCGCCAAAATGTTGAACGTCGGAGGACTACACTATCGGAGTTGGTTTTGAAAACCTATCATTGTAGTTCGAATAACGAAGAACTTGGGTTCAACAAATAAAATTTATACCAAAAAAGAAATCCTAGGCTGAACTCAGAGAGGCTACATCGATCAAAATTCGCAATTATATTTTTTTGTGTTTTTGTTTAAAAAGCAGAGTAATTACAATGAAATGGAATCAATATAAGTAATCAGAGAGAGAGAGAGAGAGAAAACATTCACTTGATGTTGCAAAATGTTTGTACAACTAAGAAGGCGAGAAATTACACTAGAAAGTAGGAAAATTATTACAACTAGAAAGGAGGAAAATTCTACTCCAGAAAGCTGGGAAAAGGAATGGTAGAGAGAAGCTATCCTCCTCGACGATCTCTTGGAGGATGAGCCAGACGAGAGAACACTTGGAAGATGTGGAATGGAGTGGGAAGAAGAAGGTCGAAGCAGGAGGAACGGGAACAAGGCAGCACGCCATTGTCGTCGCGGGATCCGCTTTCGGAATGGGGCGAAAATTTGATTTTCACTCTTGAGGAGCATCCTGGGTGTGGGACAAGCTTCTCTTGAGCTTTGGAGAGGGAGAGAAGAGAAGGAAAGGATGAGAAATTCGTATGGAGGGGGTCTCCTTTTATAGTTGCAAGGAGTGGGGGCATTTTGGACATTTTAATTTCAAAAACATTAATATGGGACCTTTAGTGACAGACTTAAACGTCAGTAAAGGTTCATCATGGGTGATGTGTGCACGCCCCGCGTGCACCCGCCCTTCTTCCCCACCTAAAACACTTACACATGTTCAGGCATTATCAGCCGTCTGATCAAGAGATCGGATGGCTTAAACCACCCTCTCTCGCGCTGCGTGCGATCACGCGTAAGTGCCGCGTGTCTGATCGTGCGTGGGCGCTATCGCTCGCTCAGCGTCGTCCGATCTTCATAGTGCAACCTCACTCGCTCACCCGCTCCATGCCCGCACTTCAATTTAAGGCGCAACGCGACTCGAATGCGCGCCCTTCGCTCACGAAGGGGCACTCGACCGCTACGCTACGTGCGGCTTTGTGTCGCGTGGTGATTTCATGCGCACGGGTCTGCAGCCATTCGATGGGCATCCAATGATGGGGAATCGTCGATCGAATGAAGAGGAAAGGCAAAGATAGGACCTTGGGCCCAGTTGGGTGGCTAAGGTGGTGCCACATGGCACCATCTTGGCCGTCCATCTTCTAAGTATTGTAGATTGTGACACAGGTGCCGGATTAGACCGATTTTTGCGTCGTTAGGTTGCGATCGTCAATCCAAATCCATCTGTGCGGTCGAATTTGTCATTTGAGGTGCAAATTAACACCATCTTGGCCCTTGATCTTTAGGGTTCCTAAGTCTCTATTAGGTGCTATGGATATCCGATTGAGGCGATCTTGGAGTCATTGAACTCCAATCATCACCCTGATCAGATCCGTACGGTTGGATCTTCGATCCGAGGCCCTGATAAAAAGTTGCCCTATCCCTGACCATAAAAAGGAGACAATTACTATACAATTTATACAAACTTGATCTAAATGCATGATTATGCTTGTTATGCACTATTTACTATGTATGATGCTAATGTGACACTAAGAACATGCACTAATAGATATTTTAGGTTAATCTGATATATTATTATTAGGTAGCTAAGCTGAGTCCCTGAGAGCTGGACATGAGCTTCTGAGCTGTAATGAAGTCATCTTCAGCTGGCTGGAGATGAGTGGAGCTGGATCAAGCTGGTCTTGAGCTGAGGTGAACTTTAGTCAACTCAGCTGAGCTAGCTAGAGCTCTCTGTGAAATAATAGGAGCTGAGATGTGCTAGACTCAACTAAGTTGAGCTGGATTTGAGCTGACCTGAGCTAGTGTGAGCTAAGATGAGCCATCTTAAGCTACCATTCAACTGAGTTGAGCTGAATGGAGCTAGGATTTGCTAACCCTAGTTCATGTGGGATTCAAACTATGGTGAGCAGGATCAAGTTGTGTTCCAACTGGTTTAAGCTTCTCCTTCACTAGTTGCCTTCCTGAGTGCTAGGGTTATAGGGATCTGGCAATCTGCTTATCCCTAACACTCATATAAACATATCAAAAACACAATAAAAAATGCAATGCACGCCTAACCTAACTAATGCCTAAATGCAACCCAAAAGCCCGTTTATGGAGTAAAATCATAAGAGCTAGGTTTGTTTTAATGTATAAGAAGGATGATAAACTGACATTTATCACTTGCAAGCAATCTGGATTTGAAGATTGTTCCCAGATTGAGGTAGTTGATAAAATTATTGAAGAGACCACTCCAGCACTCTTACCTAGATATCCCCTTCAAATGGTCATATTTGAGGACAATCCTCTGATTATTGAAGAAATTGAAGGGGATATGCCTGAATAAGCAGAGTTGCTGGGAGCACACATCGATTCTCTATCCCCACTCTAGACCCTGAAGGTAGATCCGCTACCTGAGGTAGGGACATTTCAACTTTAACCCTCAATATAAAAGTCTCCTGAGTTGGAGCTTAAACCCCTCCTGGGCACATTGAAGTATGCTTTCCTTGGCCCTAACGACACGCACCTCGTCATTATCTCATTTGCATTATCTGAATCGCAGGAGGGAGCTCTGCTTGAGTGTTTACAAAGGCACAAAGAAGTAATTGCTTGGTCGATAGCTGATATTAGTGGTGTTAATCCGCCCCTCTACATGCATAATATATACACAGACGAGTCCGTGAAACCCTTTCACGACATGCAGAGAAGACTCAACCCCAATATGTGGGAGGCTATTAACAAGGAGATTCTAAATGCCTGGATGCAGGAATTATCTATCCCATTTCACATAGTAAATGGGTCAGTCCAATACATGTGGTGGCCAAAAAGGTAAGAATCACTATGGAAGAAAATGACCAAGGAGAGTTGATAACGACTAAACCCTCAACTAGCTAAAGGGTCTGCATTGACTATCACTGTTTGAACATGGCTACCCAGAAAGACCATTTCCCCTTACCATTTATTGATAAGATTTTGGAAAAATTGGCAGGCAACAAGTGCTTCTGTTTCCTTGACAGATACTCTCGGTCTAATCAAATAGCCATCTTCCCTAGCAATTAGGAGCATACCACCTTCAGGAATCTATATGGCACATTTGTTTTCCGCCGAATGCCATTCAAGTTATGTAATGCTCCTGCCACATTCCAATGATGTATGATGGCTATCTTTTCTGACATGATTGATGAGTTTGTAGAGATCTTCATGGATGATTTCTCTATTTAGTGCTCGTCGTTTGACCTATGCCCTCCATACCTTGATAGTGTTAACCCGTTGCGAAGAGGCAAAGTTGGTGCTTAGCTGGGAGAAAAGTAACTTTATGATCCAGCAGGGCATTGTTTTGGGGCATGTAGTTTCTGAGAGGGGATTAGAGGTGGATAAAAAAAAAATTGTGTCCATCTCTAAACTTCCATTGCCCGCCAATGTTCTTCAAGTTAGATCTTTTCTTGGCCACGCTAGAATCTATAGGCGCTTCATTAGAGATTTCAGTAAAATCTCTATGCCACTCTTTGACCATGTAGTGAAGGATGTTTCCTTCGATTTTATGATAGGTGCAGTGAGGCTTTCCAAGTCTTGAAGAAAGCCCTTATTACCATGCCAATTCTCTAAGCACCAGATTAGGCCCTCCCGTTTGAGCTGATGTGCGATGCTTCTGATTTTACAGTGGGAGTGATCTTAGGTCGAAGGGTTGTTGGCAAACCTCATGTTTTGCATTATGCCATCAAGACCCTTAGGGAACCCCAGTAAACCTACATGGTCACCAAAAAGGAACTTCTTCCTATAGTGTTTGCTCTAGAAAACTTACGGTCCTATTTATTAGGATCAAAGTTGTGGTATTCACTGATCATTCCGCTTTAAAGCACCTTCTTGCTAATAAGGATACCAAACCTCATTTAATTTGTTGGATTATGCTAGTCAAGGAGCTTGACCTGGAAATAAAGGATAAGAAAGGTGTTGAGAATGTGGTAGCAGATCATCTATGCAGGATACCTATTGAGGCATTAGCCCCTGCTGGCAATATCCGAGACTTTTCCTGATGAGTCCATAATGACTATAAAGGCCAAAACTCATTTCTTCGCTAACATGCTGAATTATCTGGTTACGGTCATTACCCTCAGCACTTGGGACAAGCAGAAGCGAGACAAGTTTCTTGCTGAGGCTAAATTTTATTGTTGCGAGGAACCTGAGATTTTTAGAATAGACCCTGACCAACTAATCCATTATTGCATCCTTGACAAAGAACAAGGGGGTGCTCTGAGTTTCAACCATGACCTCCACTGTGGAGGGCATTTTAGTGTGAAAAAGATTGCCCAAAAGGTTCTTCCGTCTGGCATTTGGTGGCCCACATTATTCTTAGTTACACATACATATGTGGGCACATGTCTACGTTGCCAGCAGACGGGAACCATTGGATAAAGGGATGAGATGCCCTAGCAACCTATTCTCCCCGTGGAGATATTTGATATTTAGGGCATCGACTTCATGGGTCTCTTTCCTGTGTCCTTCGGATATGAGTATGTCCTTGTGCTCGTGGACTATGTATCAAAATGGATAGAAGCCATAGCCATGTAGACCAATGACAATAACGTGGTTTTGCATTTGGTTAGGGCTAATATCATTTCTCAATGGGTGCCCAAGGCCTATCAAAAGTGATGAGTGATGCAAGCACATTTTTTGAGGGTAAAATGCCTATTCATGGATGTTCCTAGCCTTAGATTTGCATTTCAAGTTATAAATATTGCATAGAAAGCATCATTCCGCATTTAGAGTAGTTGTATATAATTTAGGTTAATTACATCCATTTTATGGCTAGGAGAGAAGGATATTTATTTCGGAGCCTCGGATTGATGATCCAATCATACGGATCTGATCAAGATGATGATCGGAGTCCAACGCCTCTAAAATTGCCTCGATTGGAGCCCCGTAACACCATATGCAGTTTGAGGAGGATCAATGGCCAAGGGACTAGGAGACATAATTCAGAGTTTCAAATGACAAATCCGACCATGCGGATGGATTCGGGTCAACTATCGTAGCGTAACAGTGTGAAAATCGACTCAATCCAACCTCTATAGCAGCCCTACAACAAGAAGATGGATGACCCAGACTGTGCCACATGGTGCAGCCTAGGTTACCCAGTGCACGCACGCACCACCACATGCGTGCACTCCGCGTAGGCACGCATGTGCACAGCGCAGCACCAGCGCGGGTACGCGCACGTGTGCAGGTGCGCATCCGCACAACACAATGCCAGCGAGTGGGCACGCGCACGCGGCAAAGGCGAGGGAGTGCAGCGCCAGCTATGCGTGAGCTGGAGCTACAGTGATGCATGAGCTAGACTTACAGCCATCACTAATTCTTCGCACGCCAACAAAGCCAGCTGTGGGTGTGAGCGGGCATGAATGAGCATGAGTTGTCTATAGCGACGCTTCCAAAGATGACTTGGATGTAACTCATGGTCCCATGCCTATATTTGCCTCTTCTCCTCTACTATAAAAGGACCCAGACCCCTTCCCTTCCAAGCCATCTCTACCTACTCTTCTCCCACCAACTCCCAAGCTTTAGCAAGCCTACCAACGCTCCATTAGATCTTGTTCTCAAGATCCCAAGGCACCTATTAGTGTAGCGAACCTGTACCCCACCAAATACTCCTCGAACTTCCCATCCCCCTTCATATGTCACCTTGGAGCCGTCCTCCCAACTCCATTCTAGTAGCAGATCACCTCTGTCTTCTCACCCCCATTTCAGAGCCACAATGAAGCTTTCCTCAACCTGACATCCTCCTTCATCTCACCTTCGTCGTCCCGCTCCTCACCTCCTTCATCCAAGCTTCTACCACACACCATCGTCTCATCGAATAGCCGATTCGAGAGATTTCCTCTCACCCCCCTCTCTTTTTATGCTTTCATAGTTTATTGTAATTCACATTGGATGTAAGATATATCAGATTTGTTCCACATCTCTATCTTATGATACGTTTGCTTATTTTCTTAAAAAAATTCAAAAAATAGAAAAACCATAAAATACCAAAAAGAAACAAAACGAACCACGATTTTCAATAAAGTAAGCGTCGCCTCCCAGTGTTTGATCCAGGACTCCCTTGGAGTCTCAGTATAAATTTTATTTGATCGACGTCTTTTACAACTACGACGACGGGTTACTTGTAACCCCAATTTCTAACACTCGAAACTTGCCCAACCATTTTGGCGCCATTGCAGTGGACGTGTGATCATTTTGGTGCCATTTCCAGGGAAGCAATGGAATTTACTTTATTGTTTTCTACGTTTCTTTGCATTTACATAACACTAACCCTACTTTTCTTTGATCTATTGTCTTGCAGGTACCCTAGCATGGAGATCAAAGTGAGGTAGACCATAGTAAAGTGTAGGTAGGGTGTTTTGTAACTGTCCCCCACACCACCCCCACCTTTGTTTTCATTCCATAACCTAATAACTCAAACCTAAATCAACATAGGTGCTTTTTATAAGCCCTAGGATAGATTTGGTTGTTTGTTTGCCACCTCCACTCACCTCGCCATCCACATAAATAAAAAATAAAAAATACAAAAAGTGCTATCTTATTATGGGATTTTCTGAAAGCTATATACTTAACACCCACAACTTCTCAACCTAAGGCGTATAATCACATCAATTCTATCACTTAACTGGGATCTGACCTGTGGACTCGATACACTTAATTCAACACACAAATAAACGTGTAGAAATCTGAATAGGTCAAACATTTCTGTGTGCCTTAACTAAGTGGTCCAATAGGCCAATTGATTGAACTGTCTAGGCCACACCACTTAAGATAAAAGTGATTCATCAAGTAGCTTGCCACTTAGGGTTGATTTTTAGAACTGAACTAGGCACTCCACAGATTATTTCTTTTTAAAGGAATATATCTACACCAGCGCTTTCAAAACTTGGAGTGTTCTACTAAACCTTGATTGAATATACCAAAAGATTGAACCCTTAAAGCTACTAAACAAGGTTGAACCGTAAAAGAGACATCATCAAATAACCTTGTTTGAAAACCCTGGTTGTGCACTCACACACATTTTTATTGATCTTTAAGTGCACAACCCATCTAAAGGGCCCATCACATTCGTGAAGCACCATTGTCCCAAGCCTAACTAAAATTGATTAGATGTTGGCCCTATGGACTGGTTTGCTCGTTGAGATCCAGATAGAGATTGTTCACAATTAACCTGCTTATACTAGTCAATCTGATGTCTATCTAGAGGAGTAGCATCAAACGACCGCAACTGGAGGGTACACTAGGAACAGGAGGTGCAAGCCAAAGGAAGAACCTTCTCCCCAGTCCCTCCTTCAAACTGGTTGGATTGCCTAGATATAAGTAGAGTAAATCGTCCATAATCTTAGGATAGATTCTGAGAGTCTGTAGACCTTTAGACTGCCTAACCTAAGGTTAGGCTTGTATTTTTGTATTGCAGGGCTCCTTTCTCTTCTGATTTCCCTCCTTACTTCACCATGTACCCTTCCACATCTTACACCCATTTCTAATCCTATCCTCCTGCCACCTCTTATCCCCAAGATGATTACAATCCCAACTTAACTTGTAATTACCCATCCACTAGCCAGGATGACTTTGATTGGGGATACGAATCCGGACCTCAATGTCCAAGGCCTAACCCTGGACAACAAGACTATGATTATTATCCTTCCCATAGCTACAATGATTATAGATCTTCAACCTTTGATCACCAAACTAACCTGATCTATAATTAGGATGGATACAATGATTATAACACCTACCCTCCCCAGTATTCCATTGAAAAAAGGTCATCACCATCCTTTGAACAACCTAGAATGACCTACTTTCAGGCAGGAACCTGAGAACCTCAACATCTTCACTCCCCTAGATTTAACCCAAACCCACCCAAACCTGAATCGAACCAGTCGGTTCAGGTGGACCAGATCCAAGATAGGATGTTAGCTAATTTGAGGAACACTATACAATCGTTAGAAGCTCAGCCAACACCATGCATTGAATCATTGGAGCCTATGATAAATTGATTGATGAGCTGAATAGCTCTTTACTGGATTTGCTCTAAAGTGTTAGGGATAGGGACTTGGGTGAGTTTCTTCTTGGGAAATTATCGAGGTTGAGGATGAAATTTGTGGTTGCCGTAGTCAAATCTTGGGATGATTCTCAAGATGAACCCCCTTCAGGAGAGCCAATGTTTGAACCTGCTCAGGCGCCTGTCGGGGGGGATACATTTTCTGAGATCAGGGATGACCAGGTTGGGCTAGAGTAACCAATTGAGGATGAATCGATTGATTCACCCGAGATCTCCAAGTGAGGAAATGAAGAAAATTATGTCTCCTTGGATCATGAAATGATTTATGATTTTGGGAGATATATAAATGAAGATCATCAATTCTTTGAATCTGATGGTGAAGAATCTTTAGGTGAAGTCTCACTTAAACATAAGGAAAATGATTTTAGTGAGACAAATGGGCATGAGTAATCTAATGAACCATTTGATAGCCCATTCATTGAAGATTTGGATTTAGTTGGGGTTAACTTGGAGGATCCGAATCTTGATGATTCAATCAGTGACCCTAGTCCTCATCTGCACCTCGAAGAGCTAACTTCTGAGATCATTACCCCAAGTCAATCCTGATTCAATCGCAATTGTTGAGCTTGGGCACTTTAGATGGGATATACAATGATTTGGAGGACCTGGAGCTTAAGCACTTGATTTTAGAGGATAAGAATTTGGCAATAAAAATCTGGGAGGCTAATTCTAAGGGAACTACGATTTTGGATATAAGGGTACCTATTGACCTAAAACCACCTATCTTCTTTACGGACCCTTATGATATCTTTCACGTGCGATCCAAGCCTGGAATAACTAATTATTTTTCTGAGCTGAATGTTAAGCAGACATCTGAAACTAGTGAACCAGATCTACCTACTGTCCGGCATTTTGGACTTGGGTTGCACACCCCAAAACCGCAGGCTTGGCCCTGCAAGCTTAACAACCTTCGGTTCTGGGTGATTTTCATCCAGAACCTGAGAACCACTCGACCTTGGGGCATGGGTCTGCACCATAATCTTGTCCACGTCTACGGACATCTTCTGTGGACGGGTTTCAAGATCAACCTTTTGATTTTGATTATGTCCCTCACTTGTGAGTTCTTAAATTCTTCCTTGTATGTATATTATGCCTAGCTGAAGGCATTAAATTTAGCACCTGTTTATTTTTCACATTCTCTGTGGAGTTGACTGGATTCCTCATGTTATTCAGGTGATATCCTATTTACTCCATCTTTTCATGTCTTTATTTGTACAATGAGGATAATGCATCATTTAGGCATGGGGGGATGGATAATCAATTCCTGAGGTCATTTTGTTAACTCCATAAATTTCTTTTAGTTTCTTATATAAAAAAAAATTGAAAATTTGAAAAAGATAAAAAAAGAAAGAAATTAGGAAAAGAGAACTTAGGCATTTGGAAGTTATTAGCTTTAGGAAATGATACAATAGGACCTGCATATGTAGACTCTTCAAGTCTTCAGGCTTAATTAGCCTGGGTTTCCACTCGAATGTGGACTTAGTCTCTAATCCTCGCCAATTAAAATTTATTTTAATTTGGTAAATAATTTGGGATGATAAGTATGTAACTTATCAACCCACCCTCTGATTTGGGGGGACTTTAAGCCTAGGCATCTACACACATTTTTTGCACTGACTCACTTTTCAGTAGTTTTTGCGAAAATTGGGTAGCTAATGGACCGACTTGGGTGGTATGGTTGGCAAGTGGTCGGTGGTAAAAGCTCATTGGCCGGTTGTCTAGAGCCCAGCCACAAGACCATTTTCGTTGTACTACCTTTACATAAATCATAGATCAGGGAAGCCACCTACTTAGAAAAAGGAAGAAAAGAAATACTCAAAAAGAAAAGAAAAAAAAATAGAAAAGGAGAAAGTTCAAAAAAAAAGAAAACTAATAAAGCCACACTTCACCGTACGAGTATGCCTGGCAAGTTGTTGGTGGTAACAGCTCATCGGCAGATTGTCCAGAACTCAGCTTATAAACAAATGCACAATAATTCCCAAAACACTTAGGGAAGAAACAGGGAAGTAAAATAAACTGGGGAGATATACACTGAGTTCGCTCTTGTGTTGACCCCATAAATAAAAGTAGGGAGAAAGCTACCGATCGTAAAGATAAACCTTTAGGCAATGTCACCTAGGGTCATAGAATCCCAAAGTCCGTCTTAACGATCGTTTTTTGAGTCTATCACTTTTTCACAAAGATGCTTAATACTTAGTCCTTTTAGAATCTTGGGTCGGTCGGGTAGACGTAAAAAGTTATCTCGGAACTCACATACTCCAAAAGTATAAAAAAATTAGAAAAGAAGAAAAATAAAAAAATGTATCTTCCCTTCTCAAATAAGGCGAGAACTAGGGTAGTCTGCATTCTGACAGACACTTAGGTACTATTAAGTCTTCGTAGTTTAGGACCTTAGTTTAAATTTTCTATTGTTAATAAACGACTTAAACCTAAGCGATCTAATCCTATTTTTGCTTTTATACATAGCATGTAGTTTAATTTTGCTAGGGACTAGCAAAAGGTAGCCATTGGGGTATGATGTAAACACAATTATTGAGTGTAAAATGCCTACTCATGCATGCTCCTAGGCTTAGATTTGCATTTCATGTTATACATATTGCATACCATGCATCATTTTGCATTTAGAGTAGTTGTATATAATTTAGGTTAATTATGTCCTTTTTGTGGTTAGGAGAGAAGGATATTTATTTTGGAGCCTTGAATTGACGATCTGGCCATATGGATTTGATCAAGACGACGATCGGAGTCCAACACCTCTAAAATCACCTCGATCGGAGTCCCGTAACACCATATGCTGTCTGAGGAAGATCAAAGGCCAAGGGACTAGGAGACAAAATTCAAAGCTTCAAATAGCAAATCCAACCACACAGATACATTCGGATCGATGATTGTAGCCTAACAGCGTGAAAATCGACTCAATCCGACCTCTGTAGCAGCCCCTACAACAAGATGAAGATGGAAGGCCCAGACTATGCCATGTGGCGCAACCCAGGCCGCCTAGCGCACGCACGTGCCACCGCACGCGTGCAGCAGCACCGATGCGTGCTCACGTGCAAGCGCACATGCACACAGCGCATTGCCAGTGTGGGTGCGCACGCAAGCGTAGGCGTGCATGCCCATGCGTACAGTGCCAGTGCATGGGCACGCGCACGCGCACGTGCGGAAAAGGTGGGGGAGCGCAGCACCAGCTATGCGTGAGCTGGACTTACAGCGATGCATGAGCTGGACTTACAGCGACGCTTACAGCCATTGCTAATTCTTCGCATGCCAGCAAAGCCAACTATGGGTGTGAGCAGGCATGAGCAGGCATGAGCTACCTACAACGATGCTTCCAACGTCGACCTGGATGTCACTAATGGTCCCATACCTACTTTTACCTCTTCTCTTCCACTATAAAAGGACCTACACCCCCTCCTAATCCATCTCCACCAACTCTACTCCCACCTACTCCTAAGCACTAGCATGCCTACCAACGCTCCATTAGAGCTTGTTCTCAAGCTCCCATGGCACCTTTTAATGTAGCGAACCTCTGCCCCACCAAATACTCCTCCAACTTCCCATCCCCCTTCATAGGTTGCCTTGGAGCTATCCTCCCACCTCCATTCCTGTAGCAGATCACCACTGTCTTCTCACCTCCATTTTACAGCCACACCGAAGCTTTCCTCAACCCGACATCCTCCTTCATCTCACCTCCGTCATCCCACTTGTCACCTCCTTCATTCGAGCTTCTTCCAGGCATAGTCGTCTCGTTGAAAAGCCGATTCGGGAGATTTTCTCTCACCCCCCTCTCTTTTGATGCTTTCATAGTTTATTGTAATTCACATTGGAAGTAATATATTTCAGATTTGTTCCACATCTCTATCTTATGTTACGTTTGCTTGTTTGCTTCTTACAAAAATACAAAAAAATAACAAAATCCTAAAATACCAAAAAGAAACGAATCGAAGTGCAATTTTCAATAAAGTAAAGTTGTCTCCCTGTGTTCAACCTAGGACTCCCTCGGAGTTTTGGTATAAATTTTATTTGACCGACGCCTTTTTCTACTACGATGACAGGCTACTTGTAATCCCAATTTCTAACATAAAACTCGCCCGACCAATGAGCCCCTCACTTTAAGAATGTGCACCTCACAAGACTACTCTAAAATTTAGGAGTCAACCACATGATATCCACACCTTACCATCCCTAAACAAGTGAACAAGTTAAAGTGTCTAATAGGGAGATTAAATAGATTTTGGAAAAAACTATTAGGCCCAACAGTAAGGATTGGTCGAAAAAATTGAATGATGCCCTGTGGGCCTACGGAATAGCTTATAAAACTCCCTTCGGCATGTCTCCTTTTCATCTTGCGTACAGAAAAGCATGTCACCTTCCCATTGAAATACAACACAAAGCTTATTAGGCTATTAAAAATGTTAACTTAAATCTAGACAAAGTGGGAAAGGCATGCATGCTGGAGTTAAGTGAGCTTAAGGAGCTTCACAATGAAGCATACAAAACCTCCCAAGCTTACAAGCAATGTAGAAAGGTCTTCCATGATAATCACATCATTAGGAAGAGCTTTTAGCCCAACCAGTGAGTCTGGCTATTCAATTCCAGATTTAAATTATTTCCTTGAAACCTCAAGTCTCGTTAGGATGGGCTGTATGTTGTTATTAGTGCCTTCCCTCATGGAGCAATTGAAATTTGAAACCCTACCTCTGGTGTGAGCTTTAAGGAAATGACCAAGGACTTAAACCATATGTTACTCTTTCAGATGGCCAGGTTTTGGATGCATTTCGGCTTGAGGAGCCTTAGCTCCTCCAACTCAACTCCCCTGGTGATATTCTTCTATGCCTTTATTTTTCTAATGAGGACATTGTCAATCTTAGGCTTGGGGGTATAACCTGAGGATGTTTATAGCATTTATAAATATTTGCAAGCATTTAGGATAGGTGCATTAGTCAGAAAAAAAAGAACAAAAAAAAATCTCCTTAGTTTTCTTAAGCTAAATTGGTTAGTCACTAGCAAAGGATTTTTGTAAAGGAGGTGTCATTAATGATTTTCTTCTTAAATTATTTCTGAGTTTAGAATCCAGTATAATTACTTCACTTGCATGTAGACTGGGTAATGGATATTTGTAGAAAACCAATAAGCATTTTAAGTCTGCTGAATCCTTGGACAGTTTGAAGGGAGTTAGGTAAACTATCTTTTATTAGATCCACCTAATATTTGTGAGGAGAAAGTAGAGAGATTACTAGTCTGCTAAGTCTAGTGCAAGGACTCTTAAGTTTTGGATAATTAGATGATGGTACCTCACAGTTAGGCATAGTTTTTGCTCTCTTTTCCTATGTGCAAACATTGTTTGAATTCCTATGAGTCACTAAATAAGGCAGATACACAGAGATTGAGCCCTAATAAAACTATGACTATGGTGCAAGGTTATGACAATCCTTCGTAGAATCCTGGGCTGAAGGAGGGTAGTAGTGTCAAAGGTCTGAAATACGCTTGTCATATCCATTCTTTCCCGATGTCGAGAGTAGGTACTTCCACCAAATAAGCCACACAATATGCTCTTAACCATCATCATCCCTAATAATACATCATGAATAAAAGTATGCATCGTGTTGTGTTGGAGTTATGAAAAAGAAAAATAAAAAAATATTTATATACAAAAAGAAAGAAAAAAAATGTTCGAGTTATAATGGTCCAAGGTGTCAATTTTATCAAGTGTCTATATCATTAAGCCAACATGAACAACCATTATGATCCACCAAATATGACCCATACCTGTCCATTTGACTCAGATATCTTCTACCAAAGTCAAAAAGCTAGAGTCAAATCACATATTATTTTCTGCTTTATCACCGAGAGAAGTAGTTGCCTATCCTAATAGAATCTTTACCAAGGGTAAATGACGAACTTTAAATCTAAGTTGACTTTTCTCTTTTATCCATTACCTAGGCTACTATTAGTTCACCTTTGCCTAGATCTACTAAATTTTTGAAATATAAAAAGAAGATATTTTTTGGTCACTTCCATCATTTTTCACTTTTGCTAGGGACTAGCAAAACTTAGGCATGGGGTTATTTGATGAGTCCAATTTATTGGACACTTTATTAGCTTAAGTACATTTAAATCTCACCATGTTAGATTGCAATTAGAATTAAGTGTTAGTTTATCTTAATTACAGCATATTTTGTTAAAAATTCATACATATATGTTTATGGAGGGTTATGTGAGCAAATTTCCAAAATCCAACCATTTCCTCCATCGCCAGCAGGGCGCTGGCTCTCACTAGCCTCATCTGACATAGGCAACCGTGCATCTCTCAACAATAACCTCTTCGAGCCTATCGACAACCACTATCACCAACCTGTTGGAGAAGATTGCGAGCAGATGAAACAGAATGACGGGAAGCATTTATAGAAGAAAAGACACTATGACCAGGGGGCTTTCTTCATCTCTACCCACTGCGTGGAATGAACAATGATTGCACAGCAATCATGCAACCTAAATCACCTGAATTATGCTAGATCCTAGCATAACTTAGGATTAATGCATTCGTAGGCTTTGTAATTTGCACAATAGCTGGTTTAATACTCAAATAGATGATATCATCATTTTATGACCTAAAAGAGAGATGATTTTAATCGCAGATGATTCAAAGCTGCAGATGTCAGATTAAACTGGATAGATCTGATCAAAACAATGATGGGAGTGTAATGCTTCCAAAATCATCTCGATGAGATAACCAGGGCATCTTGTGCAGTCCATAAAAGAATGGAGATCATAAAGCCAAAAGACAAAGATCTAAGCCTCAAATGAAGAATCCAACCGCACGGATGAATCCGGATTGATGATCGTAGTCCAATGGCAGAAAAATCAACTCGATCGGAGGTCAACAACACCAGATACAAGGAAAAGAAGATGGACGACCATGATGGTGCCACGTGGCTCCATCACAGTCGCTTCCTCACCACTACCCCATCTAAGAAGGCCACCCTTGCATGTTGTGGACCGTTGGATTTTCATCCAATGGCCACAAGCATGCCACGTTGCTTGTTTAGCTAGATAAGTATAAATAGATATAAAGAGGAAACTATAACAAAACTCACACGTAGCTCATTGGTTCACGTGCTTGCACTGGAAGTGAAGCGCATGGATTCAAAACATCCTACGGACGAAATCAGGAAGGTGGTGAGCACGGGCACTATTGGCCGTGGGATTTGCATCGGTGCACATAGACACAGCCGCGTGGCCCGATCAGGATGCTCTGTGGCTGCAAGCAAATGCGTTTTGGCGAGGCATGCGTGCACGAGAGCCGTTCGATATCTAAAGGTCGAGAAGCTACCATGTGTCAAGCCCAGGTTGAATCCAAGCATTTTAGATGCAAATGAAGGTGTTTTGAGGCCAGATCTGATCTCTCAATCTCTTAATCAATGAATCTGATCAAATAAGAGTTGTTGCATTAGATAAAGGGGCTAAACACCCACTTTTCCCCTCAATAAACTATAAAAGAAGGCCCAGGGCCCCCCAGTTGAAGCATCTCTCTTCCATCAGCTCTAGATATCTTCCACCTTCCCTGCAACTCTCCATCCCTCTACAACTCCTCTACGACCTTCATCCCAGTGCTCTAGATGTGTGGTGCTGCCGCACCTCGCACAAGCTTCCCACAAGTGCCAACGTCTCTCTGGCACATTCTATAGCTCTCTCAATCTATCTATCTAGTTTGTTTCTAGTAACATTCTCTATTGCGAAAACTCTATTTTAATTACAATAAAATTCTGTTCTTCTAAATGAATGATATCTGATTCATATACATATATACATATATAAATATCTGTTTAGAGCAAGTTTTATTAGAAAGCTTCTGTAAAAATCAAAGTTACTATGAACGACCCGGTACTCATCGAAGTTTTATAAGTTTATTTGTTGACATGTTTTCTTACTATGCTACAACTAAATAATCTTTTAAAGCTTGATTTATGCGTCGAACAAGCTGGTGCCGTTACTGTGGAGGCAATGGAAATTTTTGAAGCACTCTTTGCTCCGAATTTGAGATTTCTAACTTGCTATTTTCATTGAATTCATGTGTGTAGGAAAGCAAGGAAATCAGAATGAAACACGACAACGGGAATTGTATGTTCGAACCTCAGGTAAGTATCTGTAGTTTAGATTAGTTAGATCTAGGATTTTCTTGAACCTTAGATTAGTTAGAATTTATTTGCTTATATCTATAAAAAAAATCCCTCTTGATTTTCATGCTGAAATAAAGTTTTATCTTAAAAATTCAATTCCCAGAGATCCGTACGTCCAAAAATTCTCAAATTGTTACTGGACATATATTTTAAAGTCAACAACAACATACCAAAATTCGTACAAGTCAGAGTTATGGAAAAATTTTAAAAATTCTCACTCTGATCTATTATCAGTTTGATTATTGTTCCTCATTTTTCGGAGTTCAAAATACCATAGGAATTTTTATACAACACCAATTGACTTGAAATTTATGTTACTGAATTTCTGAGATAATGAAAAATTTAAGAAAAATCTAAAAGAAATATTTCCTGCACGTTTGATTGTACTGATTATCCAGTCACCAACTGGGGTCAAAATAGACTGCAAAACCCCCAGTACACTTTAAATCTGAAAAAAATAGAAAACGTGCATTAAAAATTCTTGAAAAATATTTTATGAGTGCCTAGTTAGTGGTGCAATATGACCAATTGATTGCATTTCTTGGGTCATGCCACTCATTTGATTTTGAACTTAAAAGAGTCATCTAGAATTATTTGTGCTTAGGGTTCCACATTAAGGATAGAGCACATCCGCATTTCCATATATAAAGGAAATCTACCAAACAAATTGGGATTTCAAAACTCTTCTATGCCTCATCAAAACCTTGATTGAAAATATTAACTCAAGTGAACCCTAAAATGCATTAACACAAGCATTCGAATCTTAAAATTCACCTCATCATAAAAGAATTGCATATGAACCCTGCTTGTCTGAGCACTTCACACATCTATTATCAAATTTAAAGGGCAAACACCACCCTAACGCCCATCATATTCCAAAAGCACATCAAACCCATGCTTAAAGCTGAGTAGATGTGCCCTAAGAAGGACTAATAGACTTGGAGACTTGAAACTAGGTTAGGCTAAAGTCAAGGCCTTGTCTACTTGGACCTATGGGTGACAAGAAAGGTCGATGCGGTAGCCGCGTTAACCTTTAGTGGTGTCCCACTATGCGGGGTGTCCTAAGGGGTACCACCCTTCTGGCCAGCCAAGTGATTCAAGCGTTGATCTAACCCAGTCGTATTTTGGACAGCAAGGTCATGTCTAATTAGGGTTGACACTTTAAGGACCAGCTTGATTACTTGCATTGAATGGGCGGGGGTTTCTCTCATCTATCTTCTCCTTCTCATCTGCAGACATTCTTCTAGTGTATGCAAGGTAGAAGATCTCAAAATCCTGATTTGCTACCACCATTAGAAAGAAATCCTAGGAGAATACCTACTTATCCAGGATCTAAATCTGAACCCTCTACAATGGCTAGTCATCATGAGGAAGAAGAGATTGATGAACAAAATCTGAACCCTATGACTCTCTTACAAAGGCAGATCACTAAATAGGGCCAGCATCATGACTGACAGATGGAAGTCATAGTGCAAGCAATCACTTGACTCCAAAATGGAAGGGTAGACTGACGCCTCTGTGACTTTTATAACCCTCCTAATGCCCAACCTCAACCCTATATTAGGGTACCTCAGGATGGGGAAGATTTTGAACTCAAACCTCAAATCATTAACTTAATTCCCCACTTTAATGGTCGTGAGTCAGATGACCCCTTCCACCACCTTGAAGAGCTCCTACACATAGGGAGAACCTTTGGCCCTAGGAACATGAATGAAGGTACCCTGATGGTGAAGATGTTCCCATTCTCCTTGAAAGATAGAGCTACGCATTGTCTGAAGACAATTGGTAGACCAATCCTAACTTGGGAAGACCTGAGAAGCACATTCCTAAAGAAATTCTTCCCTTAGAAAAAACTAATGCCCTTATATGTGCTATAACAACCTTTAAGAAGAACCCTAGGGAACAACTACATCAGGCTTGGGAGAGGTTCAATGATTTAGCTAGGAAATGCCCCCGTCATGGGATTTTGAAGTGGCACTTGGCCAATATTTTCTATTATAGATTGATTGATAATCTGAAGAATTTTGCTGATGCAGCATGTGGGGGCAATTTCCTGAGCTGAGATGCTAAGGGAGCCTTTTAATTATTCGAGAATATGAGTGAAAATTCCCTCAACAATGCCTCAATGTTTGCCATTAATAGAACTAATCAACCAAGGAGCGGAGTTCATGTAGTTAACAATAATTCAAACTTGGTTGATTTAGAGTTAATTGCACAATGATTAGATATGGTGGAACTCGGAATGTGTAGAATTTGGATAAGAAGCTGGATAACCTTCTGAAGGGCGGAAATTCCTTAGGTACACAATCTAGATTACATCTTATGCCTACCTAAGGAGTGCCAATGTTAACCCACAGCCAATTCCCCAACCCTCTATGTCAGGAATCAGTACACAACATCAATGACCTAACCATGGCTCCACCTATGAGCCAACTATACTTAGACCCATCTCTTTCTGGGTACCAAGGAGGGACCTTGATTCCCTCAATTTTTGAACTAGGTAGCCTGATGCCTAGTTATCTTGAGGATGTGAATGCACTCCAAGATTACACTAGAAATGAGCCTTACTCAAACACTTACAACCCTAGATGGCGCAACCATCTTAACTTTGCTTGGTCAAGTCAGAAACCCACCTAGGGTGCTAATTTGACTAAGCCAAAACCTATGGGCAACCTAGTAGGTACACAACCCCACACATAACAGGCACAACCTACTAAGTAAAACCAGCCCACCGATCTAAGCCTGGTCCTCAAAGAAATGATAGAGATGAACCTGAGACATAAGGAAGTAATGAATCAATTACGGATAGGATTGAAGGGACGATTACACCAGATAGTTGATGCTAAACAACATAGGATGTTGCCATCCCAAACCTAAAAAACTTCAATGCGGTTAACTAGCACAACACACAGGAGCAAGAAGCACACCTAATTCAGCCTTCTCCCAAGCACTCACCAGGCTTTGTTAACCCTAACCCAAGCCAAGCTCAACCGATTTTGTAAAACCCACCTTACCCTTCTAACCCTAATGCGCATGACTACATTGTCACTTTGAGAATTGGGAAACAAATCTAAGATCCTTCTACTTCAAAATCTTACCATGATAGTGAGGAGACTGAATCTAACCTGGGAGCCCAAGCTAATCTAGAAAACAAGACTCAGGATTTGACTACTAATGATTTTTCTGAAGCACCTTTCCCTGAAGCCTTGATCAAAACCAGGGAAAAGAAAACCAACCAATCTAAGGAGTGGCTTGAGATTCTAAAGCAAGTCAAGGTGAACATACCACTCCTTGTGGCTATTGAGAACATCCCAGCCTATGCGAAATTTCTGAAGGAAACATGCACACTGAAACGCTAGGCCAAATCATCAAAAAGGGTCATGATTTCTGAACAAGCCAGTGCCATCATTGATGTAAACACATTTACACTACTTAAAATGTCTATTTATGCATGTTCTTAAGCATAAGATTGCATTTCATGATATAAATATTGCATTACATGCATCATCTTGCATTTAGAGTAGTTTGAATAAAATGGAGGTTAATTGTCTCCTTTTATGTGCTTGGACAGGGCAAATATTTTATCGGGGCCTCGGATCAAAGATCCAACCGTATGGATATGATCAGGGCGACGATTGGAGTTCAACGACTCCAAGATCGCCCTAATCAGGCATCCGTAGCATCAGATAGAGACCGGGGAACCCTAGAAGATCAAGGGCCAGGATGGTGTAAATCCACACTTCAGATGGAAAATCCGACCACATGGATGAATTCGGATCGACGATCGCAGTCGAACGACACAAAAATCGAGTCAATCCGACATCCGTGGCACCATCTACAACTTCCAGAAGATGGACGGCCAAGATGGCGCCACGTGGTGCCATCCCAGCCGCCCAATCGGCCGCAGGAGTCCTGTGAAGTCCGCGCAACGTCTCCTCTCCGCCGTTGGATCTCGATCCAACGGCTGCGGTCGCGCGCGTTTAAAAACGTCCGCGCGACCATTTCGCCCACGTAGCGCAGCGGCGACGCAGCTGCGGGCGAAGCGGAGGTCGCGGGTTCGAGCCGCGGAGAGGGGGTCGAAGGCGCGGGCGAGCGGGCGCGCACGAGCGTCGGATGAAGATCCAACGGCCGCGCGCGCCCGATAGCGCCGACGCGCAATTGGACGCCCTGGTGGGCGCGCGATCGCACGCGGGCGGCGCGCTACGCAGCGGGCGCGGGCGCGATCTAAGCCGTCCGATCTCGCGATCGGACGGCTGAGACGACGCGGACGTGCGTCTGCGTTACGTGCGCAGGTAGCCGAGCGGGCGCGCGTGGCGCGGCGGCGACGGCGACGGCGGGGCTTTAGCGACGGTTTTATCCGTCACTAAAGACCCCTTATTTATTATTTTGAAGATGTAATGTCCATTTTGCCCCCACTCCTTGCAACTATAAAAGGAGACCCCCTCCATACGAAATTTTCATCCCTTCCTTCTCCTCTCTACCTCTCCAAAGCTCAAGAGAAGCTTGTCCCACACCCGGGATGCTTCTCGCGAGATAAAGTCCAAATTTTCGTCCCCCTTCGGAAGTGGATCCCGCGACGACGACGGCGTGCTGCTTCGTTCCCGTTCTTCTGCTTCGTCCTCCTTCGTCCCGCTTCGTTCTCCTTCGTCCAGGCGTCGTCCCGTCCGGCTCGTCCTCCAAGCGACCGTCGAGGAGGATAACTTCTCTCTCCCATTCTTATTTACAGCTTTTCTAGTGTAGAATTTTCCTGCTTTATAGTGTAATTGATTTCCCGCTTTCTAGTGTAACTTTCATTTCGTTTGCTTGTATAAACAATTGAAATATTGAATGCATGTTCTCTTTCTCTCTCTCTTTTTCTCTCTCTCTCTCAATTTGATAGCTCCATTGTAATTATTTCGCCTTGTTCATCAAAAAATCCTAAAAAAAACATAATTGCGAATATAGATCAACGTAGCCTCCCTGAGTTCGACCCGGAATTCTTATTTCGGTATAAATCTTATTTGTTGAACACGAATCCTTCGCTTTCGAACTACAACGACGGGTTTTCCAAAACCAAACACGTTAGCATAGATTCTCGCTCAACATTACAAAATGTTGAGCGAGAATCTACGCTAACGTGTTTGGTTTTTGGAAAAACCCGTCGTTGTAGTTCGAAAGCGAAGGATTCGTGTTCAACAAATAAAATTTATACCGAAATAAGAATTCCGGGTCGAACACAGGGAGGCGAACGTTTGATTTAAAAACTTCGCGTTTCTTATTTTGTCATTAAGAAATTCAATTTAAACTATCTAAGTATCTACAACAAATAAAAGAGAGAGAGGGAGTAAGAGAGAGAGAAAGAATACTATACATGGAAATCAAAATGATATGTAGAATAGACAAGGAATTTATCATAAAAGAGTTCGTTCCTTACAACTAGAAAACATAAAACAATTACTCTAGAAAGCATTAAAAGAATGGAGGGAGAAATGTCCTCCTCGACGATCGCTCGGAGGACGAATAGACTACTCTAAAAAGCAGTAAATCTATACTAGAAAGCAGTAAAAAGAATAGGGAGAGAGAATCCTCCTCGACGGTCGCTTGGAGGACGAGCCGGACGGGACGACGCCTGGACGAAGGAGAACGAAGCGGGACGAAGGAGGACGAAGCAGAAGAACGGGAACGAAGAAGTACGCCGTCGTCGTCGCGGGATCCACTTCCGAAGGGGGACGAAAATTTGGACTTTATCTCGCGAGAAGCATCCCGGGTGTGGGACAAGCTTCTCTTGAGCTTTGGAGAGGTAGAGAGGAGAAGGAAGGGGATCCCGCGACGACGACGGCGTACTGCTTCGTTCCCATTCTTCTGCTTCGTCCTCCTTCGTCTCGCTTCGTTCTCCTTCGTCCAGGCGTCGTCCCGTCCGGCTCGTCCTCCAAGCGACCGTCGAGGAGGATTCTCTCTCCCTATTCTTTTTACTGCTTTCTAGTATAGATTTACTGCTTTTTAGAGTAGTCTATTCGTCCTCCGAGCGATCGTCGAGGAGGACATTTCTCCCTCCATTCTTTTAATGCTTTCTAGAGTAATTGTTTTATGTTTTCTAGTTGTAAGGAACGAACTCTTTTATGATAAATTCCTTGTCTATTCTACATATCATTTTGATTTCCATGTATAGTATTCTTTCTCTCTCTCTTACTCCCTCTCTCTCTTTTATTTGTTGTAGATACTTAGATAGTTTAAATTGAATTTCTTAATGACAAAATAAGAAACGCGAAGTTTTTAAATCAAACGTTCGCCTCCCTGTGTTCGACCCGGAATTCTTATTTCGGTATAAATTTTATTTGTTGAACACGAATCCTTCGCTTTCGAACTACAACGACGGGTTTTTCCAAAAACCAAACACGTTAGCGTAGATTCTCGCTCAACATTTTGGCGCCGTTGCCGGGGAGGCAACGCTCTTTGATTTCTCTTCGCATTTTGTAACTTACAAATCATTTACCTCACTTTTCTCCTTTCTTATTGTAATTGCAGGTACTCTTTTGAGACAGGCAAAAGCGGTAGATCGGAGTAAAGCGCTGTGGAAGGTTTTGTAAGTTACCCCCCACCTCCCACCCATTAGATTTCATTTCATCACATAATAATTCAAACATCAATCAACCTAGGTGTTCTTATAAACTCTAAGGTTAGATTGTTTGTTGTTTGACATCCATACTCACTCCAACCCCCACATTAAAAAAAAAAAATAAAAAAATAAAAAAAATCTCACAGAGGTACACAACCTCATCTGATTTTCTAACTCAACCGGTAAACCAATCTTAGGAGCCGGTACACACATCCAAACACATAATTGAGTAAGAAATCAGATTAGGTAATCATTTGTGTGCCTAATTAGGTGGTGCATCAGGCCAGTTGGTTGAGTTGTTTGGGCCGCACCACTTCAAATAAAATCAACTCATCTAGTAGCTACCAATTAGGTTCAACTCTTAGGGATCTACCAGGCACTCCACATTCTTTTTAAACTTTAAAGGAAAATATCTTCACCTGTGCTTGCAAAACCTGGTGTGCCAATGAAACTTGATTGAAAACACCTAAAGTTGAATCCTAAAAGCTACTAAGCAAGATTTGAACCTTAAAATTCACCACATCAAAAATAATCTTGCTTGAAAACCACTGGTTGTGCACGCACACACAAAGCAATCAATCATTAAGGGCACAACCCATTTAAAGGGCCCATCACATTCCAAAGCACATTCAAACCTAGCCCTAAATAAAACAGAGTAGACGTTGGCCTTAAGGATTGGACTCGCTCTTCAGAACTCAGAACGAGATTATTTTCGATTAGTCTGTTTCTACTGTTCAATCTGATGTCTAGCTAGGGGAGCAGAGTCAAACGATCGCGGCTGGGGGGTACACTAGGAACCGGAGGCGCAAGCCGAAGGAAGAACCTTCTCCCCAGTCCCTCCTTCTAACTGGTTGGATTGAACAGACAGAAGTAGATCAAATCGTTCCTTTATCTCAAGACGGGTTTTGAGAGTCTGTAGGTCTGTAGGCTAACCCATTTAAGGACAGGTTTGATTGTTTGTATTGCAGGGCACCTTTCTTCCTCCCGTATCTCATGAATCCTTCCACATATTTCACGCATTCCCGCTCTTTCCCTCCTGTTGTAAATTATCCTCAACATGACGATTATCCCAACTCTTATTGTAATCGACCATCAGTTAGTTGGGATAATTCAGATTGGGGATACAATTCCGGACCCCCGTGTTTAGGGTCTAACCCTGAACACTTTGATTCTCAATTCTATCCTTCTCAGAGTTGCATCGATTATAGATCGTCCTTCTTTCATGGACAACCTAATGCGATCTACAATCAAGAAGGATACACTGATCCTTACCCATCCTCTGATTTCACTGCCTTTAGGTCATCTCCATCTTTTGAACAATCTGAAATGACCTATTATCAGGATGGGTATAACGAATCTCAATTCGTTAATTCCTCTACATTGATGTCAAACCCGCCCAACCCTGAACCAACTCATTTGGTTCAGGTTAATCAGGTTCAAGATAAGGTTCTGGCTAACTTGAGGAATATCATTCAATCTTTAGAAGTTCAGCCAATACCTTGCATTGAGAGATTGGAGCCCCTGATTGAAATGATTGATGATTTAAACAAGTCTTTGTTGGATTGGCTCCAGGATGTTAAGGATAAGAACCCGGGTGAGTTTCTACTTGGGAAATTAGCGAAATTGAGGATGAGATTCGTGGTTGCTTTGATTCAATCTTGGAATAATTCCCAGGATGAACTCTCTTCAGGAAAGCCAATGACAGAACCCGCTCAGGCACCTGTTGGGGGGGACATGTGTTACGAAGCTGACCAGATTGAATTAAAACAACCAATTAAGGATGATTTGATTTCTTCACCTGAAATCCCTAAGCCGAGTTACGAGGAAACGTATGTCTCCTTGGAACGCAAAGTGACAAATGATTTTGGGACATACATTGATACGGATCCTGATGGTGAAAATTCAAGTTGCGAAGTCTCACACGAGTTTTCAAATCACGATTTTTGTGAGACGATTGGGCCTGAGGAATCTGATAGATCATTTGATAGCCCAATAACTGAGGAAACTGATCTTATTAGGGCACACGATACAGATCCAGAATCGCATTTTCTGGAGGAATCAATTCAATGCCCTGATTATCAGTTACACCCTGTTGAGCTTATTGATGATTTTAATTCTGAGATAATTAGACCCAAGTCAATTTTGATTCTGCCACATCATTTACACTTGGAGATTCCAGACGGGGTGATGAATATACAAGATGTCCTGGAATTTGATACACTTAATGAGGAGGATAGGAGCGGGGAAGTTCTAATTTGGGAAGTTAATTTTGGAGGAAATGGAAGATTGAGTCGAAGGGTTCCTTTTAAGCTGAAACCATCAAATCAGAACCCTTACGACATTTGTTTCGAGGATGTCAAACTCAAGCACACATTTAATGATTATCCTTTTGAGCTTCAATTCTCTGTAACCCGACATTTTGGCCTTGGGTTGCATCCTCACAAATCGCAGGCCCGACCCCGCTTTCATTCTGATTTTAGGTTTTGGGTAATTTTTATCCAGAACCTAAGATATTCTCGATTATGGGGTGTGGGTCTGCACCACAATCTGGTCCACATCTGTGGACCTCTGCTGACAGGTCAGAGGATTCTTCTGTTTATTCTAATTCTGACCTGCACATGTGAATTCTTCATTTCTTTTCTTTGTATAGTGTGCCTAGCTGAAGGCACTAAACTCAGCACATATACAGTTCTTTTTCATTTTCATCTCGGAGCGGACCCGATATCCATGCAATTCAGGTGCTTTCTACGCTTTTCCACTCTGTTTTATGTCTTTTTAATACAATGAGGACATTGCATTAGATAGGCATGGGGGGGTGGATATTTATCTTTGAATTCATTCGTCAGCTCCGTAGATTTGTTTTATTATTAAAAAAAAAAAAAAAATCGAAATTAGGAAAGAGAATTTGGGTTTAAGAAAATTTTCGATCTTAAGAAATACTATATTATGGTTTGAACACAAAGACCCTTCAGGTCTTTGGACTTAATCAGCCTATGTATCCACTAAAATGTGGATTTGTTTTTCGAGTTCTCGCCAACCTGAATTTTATTATAATTGGAGTAAATAAGTTTGGGTGATAAGTACACGACTTATCAACCCGCCCTCTGATGTGAGGGAATTTTGAGTCTTAAGCATCTACACACTTTCTTTGCACTGACTCGTTGTTTGGCGATTTTAACGGAAATTGGGTAGCTAATGAACCTTCTAGGGTGATATGGCTGGCAAGTTATCGTGGGTAACAGCCCATAGGTAGGTTGTCCAGAGCCCAGTCACTGGACCTTTCTCTTTTTGCTGCCTTTAGGTAAATCTTAGACCAGGGAAGCCACCTACTTAAAAAAAAAAAAAAAAAAAAAAAAAAAAATCAAAAAGGAGAAAAGAACAAAAAGAAATAAGCCACACTTCGCCGCACGAGTATGGCTGGCAAGTTGTCGGTGGTAACAGCTCATCGACCGGTTGTCCAGAACCCAGCTCAGAAAATGCACTAAAAATTCCCAAAACACTTAGGAAGAAGCGGAGAAGTAGAATAAACCGGGGAGATATACACTGGATTCACCCTTGTGTTGACCCCGTTAAAAAATAAAAGTAGGGAGAAAGCTACCGGTTGTAAAGATACACCTTTAGGTAGAATTCTTTTTGAGGTCACCTAGAGGCGTAGAAATCCGAAGTCCGTTTTAATTGCCGGTCAACGAGTCTATCACATCACAATAAGATGCTTAAAACTTAGGGTTCTCATCAAATCTTGGGTGAGTTGAATGGCCGTAGAAAGCCACTCTTAAACCCTAAAATTTGAAAATCTAAAAAAAAAAAAAAGAGTAAAAACAGAAAAAGAAATTTTTCTTTGAATAAGGCGAGGCTTGAGGCGGTCTGCATTTTGGCTGATACCCGGGCACTGTTGTGTCTTTGAAAGTTCAGTTCTTAAGTAGACAATTTCTTAATGATTGAAAATAACTCAGGTCCAAATAATCTAACCTAATTCTTTTATAAATAGCATATAGTTTTTGCTAGGGACTAGCAAAAGATAGGCATGGGGGTATGATGTAAACACATTTACACTACTTAAAATGTCTATTTATGCATGTTCTTAAGCATAAGATTGCATTTCATGATATAAATATTGCATTACATGCATCATCTTGCATTTAGAGTAGTTTGAATAAAATGGAGGTTAATTGTCTCCTTTTATGTGCTTGGACAGGGCAAATATTTTATCGGGGCCTCGGATCAAAGATCCAACCGTATGGATATGATCAGGGCGACGATTGGAGTTCAACGACTCCAAGATCGCCCTAATCAGGCATCCGTAGCATCAGATAGAGACCGGGGAACCCTAGAAGATCAAGGGCCAGGATGGTGTAAATCCGCACTTCAGATGGAAAATCCGACCACACGGATGAATTCGGATCGACGATCGCAATCGAACGACACAAAAATTGAGTCAATCCGACATCCGTGGCACCATCTACAACTTCCAGAAGATGGACGGCCAAGATGGCGCCACGTGGCGCCATCCCAGCCGCCCAATCGGCCGCAGGAGTCCTGTGAAGTCCGCGCAACGTCTCCTCTCCGCCGTTG
The DNA here is from genome assembly GCA_037157565.1 of Thalassia testudinum. Classification (NCBI taxonomy): domain Eukaryota; kingdom Viridiplantae; phylum Streptophyta; class Magnoliopsida; order Alismatales; family Hydrocharitaceae; genus Thalassia; species Thalassia testudinum. The sequence goes on along the minus strand of JAZHRO010000056.1, from coordinate 82,352,695 downwards.
GATCTCGATCCAACGGCTGCGGTCGCGCGCGTTTAAAAACGTCCGCGCGACCATTTCGCCCGCGTAGCGCAGCGGCGACGCAGCTGCGGGCGAAGCGGAGGTCGCGGGTTCGAGCCGCGGAGAGGGGGTCGAAGGCGCGGGCAAGCGGGCGCGCACGAGCGTCGGATGAAGATCCAACGGCCGCGCGCGCCCGATAGCGCCGACGCGCAATTGGACGCCCTGGTGGGCGCGCGATCGCACGCGGGCGGCGCGCTACGCAGCGGGCGCGGGCGCGATCTAAGCCGTCCGATCTCGCGATCGGACGGCTGAGACGACGCGGACGTGCGTCTGCGTTACGCGCGCAGGTAGCCGAGCGGGCGCGCGTGGCGCGGCGGCGACGGCGACGGCGGGGCTTTAGCGACGGTTTTATCCGTCACTAAAGACCCCTTATTTATTATTTTGAAGATGTAATGTCCATTTTGCCCCCACTCCTTGCAACTATAAAAGGAGACCCCCTCCATACGAAATTTTCATCCCTTCCTTCTCCTCTCTACCTCTCCAAAGCTCAAGAGAAGCTTGTCCCACACTCGGGATGCTTCTCGCGAGATAAAGTCCAAATTTTCGTCCCCCTTCGGAAGTGGATCCCGCGACGACGACGGCGTGCTGCTTCGTTCCCGTTCTTCTGCTTCGTCCTCCTTCGTCCCGCTTCGTTCTCCTTCGTCCAGGCGTCGTCCCGTCCGGCTCGTCCTCCAAGCGACCGTCGAGGAGGATAACTTCTCTCTCCCATTCTTATTTACAGCTTTTCTAGTGTAGAATTTTCCTGCTTTATAGTGTAATTGATTTCCCGCTTTCTAGTGTAACTTTCATTTCGTTTGCTTGTATAAACAATTGAAATATTGAATGCATGTTCTCTTTCTCTCTCTCTTTTTCTCTCTCTCTCTCAATTTGATAGCTCCATTGTAATTATTTCGCCTTGTTTATCAAAAAATCCTAAAAAAACATAATTGCGAATATAGATCAACGTAGCCTCCCTGAGTTCGACCCGGAATTCTTATTTCGGTATAAATCTTATTTGTTGAACACGAATCCTTCGCTTTCGAACTACAACGACGGGTTTTTCCAAAAACCAAACACGTTAGCGTAGATTCTCCGTTCAACAATCATCCTAAATGAGCTCCCTCCTAGAAAGAAAGGGGCCCCCTTAATTTCTTGTGAAATAGATGGGTTCATTCAAGATCGAGCCTTACTGGACCTTGGTGCCTCCATCAACTTAATCCCCACAGAATTATATGAAGAGTTGAATTTAGGCCCCTTGCAACACACTGAAGTAACTCTTCAGCTTGCTGATAGGTCAACCAAAATTCCAAAGGGCCTTCTATAGAATGTGATTATAAAAGTGAGGTATTTTGAGTACCCTGTGGACTTCCTTGTTCTAGATATGAAGGCATCAGAAAACCTGAACCACACCATGATAATCTTAGGGAGACCTTTCTTGGCCACTGCAAAGGATCTGATCAACTGTGAGATGGGGATTATGCACATCACCTCTTGAAGGAAAAATTATCAACTTAATATCTTTAAAGCTTCCCAAAAGAGTAAGGTTAATTGTGGTTCCATTGAGATTGTAGGAACAATTGAACAAGTTTTGGCAATTCACACTAAAGATGATCCAAATCCTGCCAAAGCTCAAGACCAGCATGAAGGGAATGAAGGGGATGCACTTGAGGATAATTCTGATCTGCCATCTCCCATGGAAAACCAAATTGAACAGGACATTAGTGAGATTGAGAAACTCCAGGGAGTAACTTACGGTGAATTAGATGATAATATAAAGAATTGTGAATACATCTACCCTGAAATTCAAGAACTTTTGAATTCTAAGGGAGTTCAAGAAAATGAACAATTTAAAAACATGAACTAGGAAGTAACCTCAGAAGAAGTTCGGCACATAATGGACTGGGGAAGAACTTATAAGCCAACTGGTTCAAATAGATGGCTTGACTCAGAAGAAGTGACTTTGGATGAGGAAGAGGAAATTTCTGATGAAGATTTTAATGAATTCCACACATCTCTACCTTTGCCTCATATGACCCAGAGCCTGGAGAACTCATGATTTTTGATATCAACTACCGATTTGAGGATCCTTATGATTCTGATTCGAAACCAGATCTAAATCTCAATCATAATCTTGATCCAGACCCTATACCACCACTTCTTAATCTTTAGAACTGGAATAAAGAACAGGCCTTGCATCCTAAACCTCATCCACCTGACCTTATTCCATATTTTAAATTAGAAAGACTTTTTCAGGTAGGACTGCATCATCAGCTGGTCTGCATTTGTGGATCACTGATCCTGGGACCAAATGATCATATCTTTCTACTAATCTTAAATTCCCCTGCAACAGTTATTACATCTCTTAACCCACAGAATTGAACTACATAATCTTAGGTTTAAGTTCGGCAAATGCCATTAAACTTAGCGCTGGCTGGGAGGCAACCCATTACTCTGTAGAGGTGCTTTGCATCCTCTGCATCCATACTGACCTAGATTAACAAGCATAGTCAGGTGGTATCCCCTCCTCTTGCTTATTATACTTTGATTTTCATGCTTACATTTCAATGAGGACATTGTAATGAATAGGCATGGGGGGATAGACATTGCATGTCTAATTTTTATGTCAAAAAAAAAAAAAAATAAATGCATTTAGGCGTAAAGAATTTTTATTAAGGCTTTATTAGGGATTTATTCTTCAGTTAATTCCTGAGTTTAGAATCCAGTATAATTTCACACTTACATGCAGAATTTGTAATGGATCCTCTGTGAAGATTGATAGGCATCTTTAGTTTGTTGAGAAGAAGCAATGCTTCTTCTTCTTAACCTTTAGACAGTAATTACGGAGTTAGGAAAACTACCTTCTAACAGATCCACCAAACAAGTGTGTCGTGAGACTAGAAAGTGTACTAGTGCTCTAAGGCTAGTATGAGGAATCTTAAACTCTGGATAATGAGATAATGATACTCGGAGTTAGGCATAGTTTTTGCTTTCGATTTCTACGTACAAGTTCTTAGTGTGAATCTATTGACAGCCACCAAATAAGGCATATACGCAGAGAGAGGGTTTTGATGTAACTGGGATTGAGGTGGATGGTCACGACCATCTTTTACAGAATCCTTGGCTGAAGGAGGGCATTAAGGTCAAGGTCAGAAATACATTATCCTATTCATTCCCTTCCTGATGCCAAGAATAGGCACTTCCACCCAAATAAAGCCTAGTAAATAAAAGTTCGTATACTGCATTACGTTAGTAGATATTTGGATGTGAAAAAAAAAGAGAAAAGAAGAAAAGAAGAAATATATATATATATACATAGAAAAAATTTAAAAAAAAAGGAAAAAAAAAAAGAGTTTATGAGTTAGAATTTATTTCAACTGTAATGAGGCAACAACACCTAACACACTCACGATCCAGCAAATACAGCCTTGACCTATTTTTTTGTATTTCTGGCCGCCTGAATATGGGTTGAGGAATTTTGACTTAGTCTTAGAGTTATTAGAACTTAATCAATGTGCTAATGCTAGGAGAGACCACCAAATATACTGATAAATCTGGTGAGATTGTGAGCTCAAAAAGAAATAAAAGATAAGATAAGAAAAACAAAAAGAAAGAGAAAGAGAAAGAAAGAGAGAGAATGAGTACAAAGGAACTAATGAGAGCACAGTTTCTCTACCTCTCTTTGAGTTATATTATTTAATAATCTAGAAATCTAGGTTCTAAAATAGTAGTCTATATGTAGCACCTGATGAGTGTGAGTGACCAAATACAAATCCACTTGACTCCAATCATTTTTTACCTAAGCCAAAAATCAGGGTTGAATTTATCGATTATCTTATAACCCTGAGGGGAGAAGTCTGCCTATCCCAATAGATTTTTACTAAGGGTCAAGTATGAGCTTTAGATGTGGATTGACCTTTCACTTGGATCCATTGCATAGGCTACAACAAAACACAATCATGATTATCTGGATTACTAAAGCTTCAGATGAAAACAAAAGACATAAACCTCTGGTCAAAATCTTGATAGAAATTGCTCATTTAGGACCACTTTGCATTTAGTTATTCATTTACTAGGGACTAGCAAGATTTAGGCATGAGGGTGTGAATGCACAACAATCATGCAACCAAAATCACCTAAATTAACCTAGATCCTACCATAACTTAGGATTAATGCATTAATAAGCATCGTAATTTACACAATAGCTAGTTTATTGGTCATATAGATAATATCGTCATTTTATGACCTAAAAGAGAGATGATTTTAATCGCAGATGATTCAAAGCCGCGAATGTCAGATCAGAACGAACAGATCTGATCAGAATGATGATAGGAGTCCAATGTCCCCGAAATTGTCTTAATCAGACAACTAAGGCATCTTGTGCGGTCCATAAAGGAATGGAGATCATAAAGCCAAAGGACAAAGATTCGAGCCTCATGTGAAGAATCCAATAGCATGGATGAATCCGGATCGATGATCGCAATCCAACGGCAGAAAAATCAACTTGATTAGAGGTCTACAACCCCAGATACAAGGAAAAGAAGATGGACGGCCATGATGGCGATACATGGTGCCATCACAGCTGCTCCCTCACCAACGCCCCATCTTGGAAGGCCACCCTTGCATGCTCTGGGTCGTTGGATGTTCTAACGACCACGGGGGTGCCACGTCACCCGTCTAGTCGGATAAGAATAAATAGATATAAAGAGGAAACTACAACAAAACTCATGCATAGCGCATTAGCTCTCACACTTACGTTGGAAGAGAAGCGTGTGGGTTTGAAATTCCTGAGCACGAAATCAGGAAGGCCATGAGTGTGGGCACTATTGGCCATGGGATTTGCATCGGCGCAGGTAGACATAGCCACGTGGCACGGTAAGGATGCTCCGTGGCTGCAAGCAAACGTGTTCTGGTGAGGCACGTGGGCACGAGAGCCATCACATCGAACAGTTGACAATCAGGCATTGAAATGAGGCTTGCGGGTGCATGTACGCAAAGAGATTCGTTGCAACGTGAGCGCGAGGAGGAGCAGGAGCCGTAGGATGGTGATCTGAAGGCTGAGAAGCTACCATGTGTCAAGCCCAAGTTGAATATGAGCGTTTTAGGTGTAATTGAAGGAGTTTTGAGGTCAGATATGATCCGTTGATCTCTCCATCAGTGGATCTGATCAAATAAGAGTTGTTGCATGAGATAAAGGGGTTAAATACCCACTTTGGCCCTCATTAAAACTAAAAAAGATGGCCTAGGGCCCTCGAGTTGAAGCATCTCTCTTCCATCAACTCCAGATATCTTCTACATTCTCTGCAACTCTCTGTCCCTTTGCAACTCCGCTTCGACCTTCATCTCGACGCTCTGGATTTTAGGTGCTACCATAGCTCACACAAGCTTCCTATAAGCAACATCATCTGTCTGCTACTTTCTATCTCTCTCTCTATCCATATATCTAGTTTGTTTATAGTAGCAATCTCTATTGAGAAAACTCTATTTTATTTGTAATAAAATTCTGATCTTCTAAATGCATGATATCTGATTCATTTACAAATATACATATATAAATATCTGTTTAGAGCAAGTTTTATTGGAAAGCTTCTGCAAAAATCAATATTGCCTCCCTATGAACGACCTGATACACATAGAAGTTTTATAAATTTATTTGTCAATGTGTGTTCGCGCTGCACTACAAGTAAATAATCCTTTGAAACTCAATTTACATGCCGAACAAACACCACTGTGGAAACAGAGGGCACGGTGGGCTTTAGCGTGCACTGTGAATCACTGCGGCACCAACTCTATTCATCTCCATGTTCAAGGAGTGTATAGTGACTGCATGCACTCTATTATCTCCGTCACCACTTTCATCTACATCATCGTTCACCAACTCCTCTAGCAAACCTCTCCATCACATCCCACGCATAGCCACCCTCTCATCTTCTTTTCTTTCTCCTTCTCTTCCTTTATCTTCTCCACCCATCACCGCCACCAACACCATCTAGCACTAACTTTAATCTCCTGCCATCGCACACCACCATCTCCACCGATTGAAAGTCACCGCCATCTTATCCCTAGCCAATGCACCCACTATAGCATGACCTCACGCACGTGACCCTCTCATGCTTGCCCTTGCCATCTTCTTCTTCTTCTCTGCTGGCAGAAAGAGCCCAAAGCCGCCACCTTAGGCCAAAATTCCTCATGCCATCGATGCCAATGCACCCACCTCAACCCCACGAGCACTACCTTACCCTCAAGTAGGCCAACACCAGTCCACGCACATGTGTGGGCAACCCTTGTTGCCGGCCATCCTCCTCACCATCGGTGAGAGCTTCAGCCACGGTTCTCCTCAGCGTGACCCCCATCGTGAAGCCCTCGACAACGCCAACCTCCTTTGAACTTCCCACGGCCAACCATCGATTCTTCTTCATGCACGATCAAGGGAAAGGAATCCCCTATTTTGGGTTATATTAGAAATTACCATGCATGACATTGCTATCATGTGGATACGACCTAATGCACTGTGGTTAGATTAAAATTAATTTTTGATTGAGAGATTTCCACCACATAAAATACAATGACAAATCATTTTATTGCTATCATCTTCATAAATAAGAGAGATTCTCTCTATCATGGTTTGAGTTCAAAATCATCGCCATCCTGAGCTACACTGACAAAAGGTTCAGGTTGGGCATTAGGAGGATTATAGAAATCTCTAAGAGGTTGGTTAGCTCTCCTATTTTCGAGTCGGGTAATGGCCTGCACTATGACCTGCATCTGTCTATCATGATGCCATCCCTACTTAGTAATCCATCTTTGTAAGAGAGCCATTAGATCTAGATTTTGTTCCTCTTCTTCAATCTCATCATCATCATGGTGACTAGCCATTGAAGAGGGTTTAGATTTAGATCTTGGACAATCAGGTCTTCTCCTAGGATTTTCTTCTAAAGGTGGTAGCAAATAGGGATTTAGAGATCTTCTACCTTGCATGCACCATAAGAATGTCTGTAGATGAGATGGAGAAGACACATGCCAGAACACCCACCCTCTCAGTACAAGTAATCATGCTAGTCCTTTGAGTGTAAACCCTAAATAGACCTAATTCTGGCTCCCTAACACGACTAAGTTAGATCAACACTTAAATTACTTGGCAGGCCAGAAGGGTGGGATCCACTAGGACACAACGCATGGTAGGACACCACTAAGGGTTAACGCGATTTCTTCACTAACCTTTCTTGTCACCAGTGGGTCCAAGTAGATAAGGCCTTGACCTTAGCCCAATCTTATTTCAAGTTACCAAGAAGATTTATCCTGCCTAGGGTATGTTTACTCAGTTTTTGGTTTAAGCTTGAAGTGCTTTCGGAATATGATGGGCAATACAGGGGTGTTGCCCTTAAAATTGATTTTCAAAGTGTGAAGTTACAAGCAAGGGGTTCACAAGCAATTTTTTTGAAGTGAATTTTAAGGTTCAATTGCTTGTATAATTGTGTTTTAGGGTTTCCTAGTTGAATAAATTCAAGCAAGATTTTGATGAGGCACACAAGAGATTTTGCAAGTTCCAATTGTTTGGTAGGTTTCGTTTAAGTATGGAAATGCAAGTGTGCTCTACGTTAGTGTGAAACCCTAAGAGCAGATAGTGCTAGATGATTCTTTTGAGTCCAAAATTAGGAAAGTGGTGTGACCCAAACAATGCAATCAATTGCTCTTTTTGCAGTACTAACTAGGTACTCAGAAAATATTTTTTCAAGAATTTTAGTGCATGTTTTCTATTTTCTTCAGATTTAAGGTGTACTAGGGGTTCTGTAGTCTGTTTTGACCCCTAGTTTCTGATTGAATAGTATTTGCAATCAAACACAAAGAAAGTATTTTTTGAAAAATTTTTCATAATTTGAAATTATCTCTAAAATCCAACACAATAAATTTTAGATAAATCGGATTGCATAAATATTCCTATGATTTTTTGAAGTCTAAAAAATCAGGAGCAATAACAGATTTGATATCAATTCAGCTTATGAATTTTCAAAATTTTTCTATAAGTCAAAATTGTGTAAAATTTGGATATGTTGTTCTCGACTTCAAGACTCACTTCAAGTAAAAAGTTTAGAATTTTTTTGACAGGTATATTTTCAAGAATTGAATTTTTAATATGACAGTTTATTTCAGCCAGAAAATATAGGGGTGGTTTTGTTGATTCCCACCAACAAGAGATTTTTTTTAATTTTTTAAAATTTTTTTGTGTTAAGAAATCAAGCAAATGCTAACATAAGGATCAAGCAAGCACCTAATTATTTTTAAATTTTTTTTTTTCGAAAGGAAATCTAACCTAATGTAAGATACAAATACTTACCTGAGATTTAAAATCTGCAATATTTCCATTGTTGCATATCTTGTTGGATTTTTACGCTTCTTGCAAACATGAAATCAATGAAAATAAAGTAGGTTAGAAACCTCAAATAAGCACTAAGAATTAAACCTTCAAAAATTTTTGTTGCCTCCCCAGCGATGGCACCAACTTATTCATCGCGAAGCATGTTAAAAGAGCTTTGTATTATTGTAGTAGCGATTCAGGTCAAAACAAATAAATTTATTAGTATTTTGGTAAGTACTGAGTCGTTTGCAGGGAGGCAAAACATGATTTTCAAAACTTTTCATAGTAACTAATCTATCCTAATTCGACATATAAATAGAGACCAAATATTCAGAGAATTAGATTTCTATTATTAATTGCGGATAGTTCTAAACTAGGAATCTAAACAAATATGCTAAAGAATAGAGAGAGAGCAAAGTGGACAATGGACGACACCGCTTGTAAGATGCTTGTGCGAAGTACGGTAGCGCTTCAGATCCTGAGTGCCGGGAGGAAGATCGGAGAGAACTTGCAGAGAGAGAGGCTGAAGAAGTGTCTAGTGGAAGTTGCCTATCAATTGGGGGCCGTGGGGCACTTTTTATACTTCAATGATTGACAAAGTAGGTATTTAGGCCCCCAAAATCATGCATCAACATAGATACGATCAAACCAGTTGATCGACGGATCAACAGATCAGATCATGTCTTAAAATAGCCTCCAAAGCACCTTCAATGTGCACGTCGCATCGGATGCTGCCACGTGGTGGTTGCTTGGCTATTGGATCGAATCACGTGCATTGCTTACGCTCCTCACATGCGTGCTCACATCTTTACGCATGCATTCAATCTCAATCGCCAGATCATGGGATTGGACTGGTTATGTCGTGCGCCGCACCACCTCTATCCTTGATTGGGTTTTTTCGTAATTTGTAAATTGTGGGTTTTATAAGTCATTGTAACGCACAAAAAATGATTGGCTTTTAAAATTTATATGCCTAGATAGTTGAGTATCTAGGGTCGCCCAAGGAGGCTAATTTTGTTAATCACATAATTGGTTCTCTCTCTCGCCTCTCAAATCCACACTTTCTTTTTGTGATTTTGATTTTGTTGCTTTTATATTTTTCAAAATAATTGGGCTTGAGATATCTGAAGATGAAATATGCTACAACTAACCCTAGGTGATAATAACGAAACCTTCTCCACTAAGCTCACCCTAGGCAAGTTGGCCTAGAATAATTCGAGGAGAAGGGGTGTGTTGCACTAACTAAATAAATGCAAGAAAAATACACTAAAATGAAACATAAACTTTGAAGGCAAACTTGATTTGTATTACTAGCAACAAGACAACGTGTAGCGGAATGCTTGTTACATGGAAAAATAAAAACACTAGCTAATACAAAGCATAGGGATAAAGAAGAAGAAAGGGGGATCCTTTAGTTGAAGTTGGGATGGCCCTTGCTCCAAGTGCAGATGCCCCACAGTTGAAAAGGGTCTTCCTTATTCCTTGATGTAGTCCTCCTCCAAGCAATCCTCCAAGGTGGGTGTCAACCACCATGCTCCTCCTCTTGCCCGATCGTTCCCTTGATGTTGAAGGTGATCTCCTCCTTGCCGTGATAAGGGAGAAGACAAGAGAGGAAAAAGGCAACAAGGGGGCAAGTATATTGCCCTCTGGAACTTCTTCCCTCCTTGGAGTGGAAAGTGGGTGGAATAATGGTGGACCTAACTAAGGGAACAGATGATTTCTTCTTTTGGTGGTCAATGGTGGGTATATATAGAGGTGGAGAGGAGTGGTTCGCATGGGCTTAGGCGTAGGGCTTGGATTGGGTTTCGTGGGTGGCTAAGGGTGGTTATGGGATCCTAGGGTGTAGGCTTGGTGGTGCCAACTTAAGCATGTGAAGGGGGATAGTTGTAGGTGGTGTTGGTGGCTTTTGGTGGTGAGGAGACACCGTAAATTGGCGCCAACTTGGGTGTCTTCTAGAAGGTTATTCTGGCACCAAGTTAGGGAGGGTTAGGATGGGTTTAGGTGTTGGACAGATGGCTAGGATGAAGGGAAAGTTGGCACCAAAAATAAGGTGGTTTTTGGCACCATTTTCATGGTGTCTTTTAGTGGTGGTGTGGGTTGAAGAGGTGTGTCTGGTTAGCGCCAAGTTGAGGTGGAGTAGGGTAGCTTAGGTGGAAGCATAGGTGGGCTTACTTGGTGGAGCTAGTTAGGTGGGAATTAGGGTATGGTTGTTGGTGCCAAGGAGGTGACTAGCTAAGCTAAGCTAGCCTTGCTACCTTGGCTAGTAAAGTGTAGGGTTGGTGGCTGAAGGAGCTAGGGTTTTGAGGAAGAAGAGCTGGGGGTAGCTGGAAGGAGCTGCACTAAAGTTGATGTCTGCTGAAGGGAGCTGAAGTAGAGCTCAGTAGCTAGCCTGGCTACTTAGTTCTTTGCTAGCAACTAAGCGAAGCTAATTTGAGCTAGATTGTTCTGATCTAAGCAGAGGTGAGCTTGGTCTGAACTTCCCGAAGGTTACCTAACTAGCTAGAGTAGCTAGCTTTGGTCAAGTATCTCAGCTCAAATAAGTCAAGTTGAGATAGATCTCCAGGAGCTGGGCTTGAGCTGGCTTGAGATGGGTATGGTCATCTTCTGCTGACCAGGTCAGGCTAGTTAATGTTAGTAGCTAGTCCTAGTCAGGTTGAACTTCTAGTGTACTCTTATGAGTTGGAAGAGCTAGAATGGAGCTGGGATCAACTGTCTTTAGTTAGTTTGAGCTACCATTTAGCTGAGATGAGCTAAATGGAGCTAAGGGTGAGTTGATCTAGCAAGGAGCTGGGATCTAGCCGGGATGAATTGGATCTAGCTGGGATTCAGTTGAAAGGAGCTGTATCTTGTTGGGATCCTGCTGATAGGCGCTTCTTCTTCATCTTTTGCCTTCTTGAGTGCCAAGATGTGTGGGATTTGACATTCTACCTGTTCTTGACATTCAGATAAATGCATTAAAAAAACACTAGAAATGCAATGCATGCCTATCCTAAGTAAATGCCTAAATGCAGCTCAAATGCCCATTTGCGGAGTTAAAACCCTAAGAGATAGGTTAGTTTTGGGGCATAAGAATGATGATAAACAAGCATTTTTCACACCCCCATGCTTATCTTTCGCTAGTCTCTTAGCAAAACTATTTTCACAAAATGGATTTTCTGGGAAAGACTAATTTTTTTATTACTTTTGAGGAGAAAAAGACTATGGGACCTTGGTTGATTGAATAACATGAAAGGTATGGGATTTGTTAAAGATAAAACCTTGGGATTCGTCTTTGGATCCAAGAGTTAGAAGAATTGGGATCAGTGTACTTTTAAATATTCACAGATCAAGTCATTGGTAATTCAGATGACCTGAAACTTTTGTAGTTAGGATTTCTCTAGCTCTTAAATCTGATTCAGAACTTGCATCAACTTTTAAAACCTTATGTTTGTGCTTGTGATTCCCAACTTTTATGAGTCGTTTTTTCAGTTTAAAACATTTTTTTTATACTCCCCCATGCGTGTTCTTGACCTAATTCTACAATAGATGTGTTGTGATCATCATTCCCGTCACCAATCCTCAAGGGGGCTCTGGTGCTGGTACTTTGGGATAGTACCGTCTAAGACACCACCTAGGAGCTCACAACCCCAAAACACAATGCAGTGTAAAGGAGCGCTCCTAGCAAACTCAAGCTCTTACTCTGACGTTATGGGTAGAGCACCGTCCAAGACACTTGGGTAGCAAAATTGTACTTTAATGCTCCATCTAAAGATATAGAATATAGATATAGAACAGTGCTGAGGCAGTAACATGTTGTGATCGCATCCTCAACGGAAGCATTTTCCTCCTCAATGGTGGGAACTCAAGCCAATGATCTGCTTCAGATTTTACCTAGCCCAAATAGGGGCTTTCTTCTAATTTCTACATGTTTTTAGGGTGTTGGTTATGTAAACATGTTTATATCACATAAACCATCTATTTTTGCCTGTTCTTTAACATATAGTTGCATCATGCATTATAAATATTGCATAACATGCATCATCTTGCATTTAGCTTAGGTTGTATAAATTTTAGGTTAATTTCTCCTTTTTATGATCAGGGAATAGGGTGATATTCAATCGAGGCCTCAGATCAAAGATCCAACCATACGGTTCTATCACGGTGACAATCGGAATTCAATGTCTCCAAGATCGCCTTGATCAGACTTCCATAGCATCAGATATAGTCCGAGGAAGATCAAAGGTCAATGGCCAAGATGGTGTCAATTTGCACTTCAGATGACAAATCTGACCGCACGGATGGGTTCAGATCAACGATCGTAGCCCAACATCGTGAAAATCACTTCAATCCAACATCCATGGCACCATCTACAACTCATAGAAGATGGATGATCCAGATGATGACATGTGGTACCATCCAGACCCTCCAAATCCCTTCTTGCCCTGCCTTCTAATCCAACAGCTGAGAGTTGATCAAGTTGCCTCCCTCAAGCCACATCTTATGTGTGAATAATTCCACATCTAATCTCAACTGTCAAATCAAGATCCAACGGTCAGCATTAAATGGTACAAGAATACTCTTCTTGTCTATCCACATGTGTAGCATGGTGTATAACATCCTTCAGCGCATGAGGTCATGGGATTAAATCCCTGCAGTGCACCTCTTGAGTGCAGATCCAATTTGAATCAAGACTACCCGATGTCGTGTGGATGGCCCTGATTCGTCCGCATCATGCACTCAACGGCTAAAGCAGGCATGCGATGAGGTGCGGATGTGCACATCTTAAGCCGTTCGATCTCGCAATCGGACGACTAAGATCGCAAGATCGTGGGCTTTAAGCATTGACAAAGAGAAGATGAAGGTGCAGGCGTAATGCGTTCTAAGCCGTCGAATGTGAGATGGATGGCTGAGATCATGCAATCGTGGATAAGCGTTGCATGAGTTGAAATCAAAGGAAGAAGAAGTGGCACGGCTGGGGTATGCATGTTGCTCACATTCAGGCCTTTGGTGATAGATAAATACATCACTAATGACCCTAAAATTAATTATTAAAGTGTAAAGACCTTTTTGCCCCATCCAATCTACACCTATATATAGCCCTATGACTCCCACACTTTCTTCATCCCTTCCTCTCTTCTCTCACACCCTCCAAAGCTCTAAGATCATGTCCCAAACCTAGGATGCTCCATTAGAGTTACAAATATAATTTTTCCATCTTCTCACCTCCTTCGTGGAGCATTTTGCAGTGGTCCTCTTACCATCATTTGGGAAGCAAATCCAGCTATGACATCATCCAACCCCATTCTCTGTTATCCCTCATCGTTCTCCTTCATCCTGCATCTCAGCACCTTCATCAAGGCACTCTGTCGTTGTGGCTCGTCCTCCAAGCAGCCGTTGAGGAGGATAACTTCTCTCCACCTTCTTTTACTACTTTCTAGTGTAGATTTTCTACTTTCTAATGTAGCGAGTAGTTGCAGCAAGTAGTTGTAATGAACATTGCTTTATGGTAATGAAATCCATGTTTATTTTATCTCTATTTTCTCTTTATTTGTAGTATTCTCTCTCTTTGTTCTATTATTTATTCTTTAAGTTGATAGCTAGTTTTGATTCAATTCGACCAGATAATCTACATCATGACAAATAAAACAAACATGGTTTTTAATCAAATGTCTGCCTCCCTATGTCCGACCTGGAATTCTTTTTGAGTTTCGGTTAAATTTATCTATTGACAGGTTTCCTCGCAAATTGCACCACAATGACGAGTTTCCAAAACTCAAATCCATTTGTGCAGATTTTCCGATCCAATAGTTCTCTTGTGACATAAGAATTTTGTCAAAATTGTAAGTTTTTGAATTAAAAGCTAAGCCAGATAATTTCCTGGTTACAAAGGAAGATCAAGTCACCTGAATCATCACAAGGTCAAGTGGAGTTAAGAGAAAGATACTTGATCTAGTTTAGAAATTAGACCAGAGATTTTAATAATCAGATCTTAATCATAATCGCTAGTTTGTTAAAGATTAAATCCCTTGTACCTTAAAATGAAATTTTCAACCTTAGTTCTACTTTTCAAAATTTTCCTCAAAAAGTTTTACAATTTTTCTATAATGAGATGCATGCAAAAAAAAAAAAATGCATATCTTTAGGTTTTGAAAATCCTAAATAGATCATGAAAATTTAAAAACAACCCCCCATGCATATGATATGGAATGTCCTCATGCATTAGGAGGGAAAAGCGATCACCTTGGTGAAAAGTGGTCGGGTTTAGGATGGTCAAAACTTGGAAAAAGTAAGAAAAACGGAAAGCTAGAAAAAATGATGGGCTACCTCCTATCTAGTGCTTTCTTTTATGCCTATTCAGTTGGGCATGATGTGATGGATGAAAAATAGACAATCATGTAAATAATTCGACACTTGAATGTCCTCAAGAAATGTGTTTTCCACAAGATCCGTAAAAGGATTATTTATATAGAAATAGGGATCAAAATGAAATGGAAAGATGGAAGAATGACCTGGGTCTGGCCATGGTTTGAGTTCATGTAAAATGCCAAACTCTGGTAGGTTGGGTGACAAGTCCAATGGAAAGGGAGGGAGAAAGTAGTTAATGGGATGTATGGTGGGTGAAGTTAGTGTGGGTGCTTTTGGCGAAATCTTAAGAAGATTGAAAGAGTAAAAGTAAAACCATAGTTGATCTGAAAAGTCTTGGACCAAATAATCATCCTTAGAATAGGAATCAATAAAATCTTGATCCATGGTGTCCAGAGATGAGTAGTATTTGATCAACATCGACTTCTCAAATACTGCTTCAATTGTATTATCAGTGTCCTCAAAAATTTCATGATTAATGGACCTCCTGGAAGCTTGAAATAAATCCAATGAGAATGGCTGGTTACTGCAACTTATATTCATTTTCGCAGAATGAGAATTGATATTAGCTACTGTACTAATCAAAAAGGGTCTTCCAAGGATGGCATTAACGACAGCCTCAGGTACCTCTATGTCAATGACCAGAAAATTAATCGGAAATAGATAATTTCAAACCTTGACAATACTATCCTCAACAATTCCCCGCGATTGAATGGTAGATTGGTCTTCCAATTGAAATTGAACCTTAGTACGTTTAAAATCACCGAATCAAGATTCCTCAAATAAGATCGGGGGAATGATATTAATAGAGGTACCTAAGTCGAGAAGGGTGCGAAAAATGGTGGTGTCATTTATGACAACCGAGATGAGTGATGCACTTCGATCCTTTTTTGTGAAAGGCAGCTTGCTCTGAAAAGCTGACCTTTCTGTCTTAGAAAAGACCACCCTTCCTAGATTCTGTGCCTGTAGTTTTGGAGTATATCTATCTTTCAATAATTTAGCATAGGCAGGGGTCGCATCTAGGATGGGGATATTCGTCTCGACTTGCCCAAATAAATCCAAAAGATCCTGGTGAGAGGGCTCTGATTTTTGGTTAGAAGGATTGGATTGCAGTGCTTGAGAGTGAGAGATAGGATTCGAATCTAGTGTTTTGATGTTTCTTTCTCCTCTTCCTGAGTGGGGTTAGGAGAGTCAATTTGCAATGGTTGAGAGTGGGTTTTATCAATTTGATTTGAAGGCCCTAAATCAGTGGTGGTTTTCCCACCAAAGTATCTGCATATGCAGTTTAGTTGTCACTGGAAGGAAGTGGGGGGCCTGTTGTTGATGGATATCGAGTTGGTGCAGAGGTATCAAGTTAACAGGAGGCTGATTAGTGTGGCTCTGATGTTGGTGTCCACCCGAGTGTTGGTTCCTTTGATTGACAATGTTTGGTGTGGGCTAGGATGGTGAATGTCCTGTAGATCTTTAAGTCGAAATAACCCCAAGTTGATCACTGAGATTATTAATAACATGGGTGATTTCCGTAGTTTTTCTTTGCATCTCCTACAGGGTTTTCATCATCTTGGCATTAATGTCTTCTTGAGATGGATAAGTTTAATTTAACCATACCCTCCAAATGGGTTTTGTTGTTGGTGAGGAACCGAATTGGTCCAAGACTGAGTCAGATAATTCCTCAACTTAGAGGAATTTTTCAATTGCTCTTGGAAGGTGCATACATTTTGAGTGGGGTGATGATTTGGATAAGAATAATTCCCCGTTGAACCATAGAAAGCCATGGAATAATGATTATACTCAGCATGGGCAATATTTAGGTTATGCAAATTTTCTCTCTTTGGGGTGTTAGAAGGGGTGAGATGTGGAATTCGTGGAGCTTGGGTAGGTGTGGCAGGTCTCCCTTGGTTGACCAAGTTTGCTACATCCATATTCAAATGTCGTTGATTAGTGATAACAAATTTTACGCGGTTTGTAAAATATGTCGTTGTAATGCGCAAAATCGATCAACTCCTAAATTTATAAACCTAGATAGTAGGGTATCTAGGATCATCCAAGGAGGCAAGTTTGCAAAAATTAAATCTCTTGCTTGGAAAATAAATCTCAACTTTCTTTTTTGCCTTTTTCAATATATCATTTTTTATGGTTTTGAAATTAAGGCAAACATGTGAAGTTGTTAGCAGGAAAAATTACTACACCTGCTTTGCCAATCTAAGTGACAAAAATTATCCTCTTTCTAAGCTCAACCTAGGCGTGTGGAGGCCTAGGTTAATTAGGAAGGAGTGAAACTATACTAAAGATAAAGCAAGGTAATGCAAAAAGAATGAGTGAAATAAGAAATTAAGGCAACTTCATTTTTTATACTAAAGGAAATTGTCTACTAGTAGATGAATGCAACTATGATGTCGAGACCGGATAGGTTGTTAATATGGTGATTTTATCATTGAAATGTGTATAGTGGTTAACCTAAATCGGACCTAACCATCTCTTTACAAAAAATTTTTTACCTAGCCTACTTGATTCTATCTTGTCACTTTTAGGCCCAGGGTCGAACTCAGGGAAGTGGGGTTACAAGTCGAGTTTCTACGCCTTTCCTACAATGGGCCTCTTCCGTTCGTTTATTGTGTTTATGGTGTTTTTCTTATTTAGATTTTTTTCTGGTAATCTTTGTCCTTGAGGCACACCCTCAAAATTGGGTTCTTGTCATTGAGCCAAAACAGAGTTCCAAAACGAGTCTTTCTATTCGCAAGATGGAGTACCAGCAAGTCAAAGATTGTCTTTTCCCTTTTATATAATTTTTTTTGTCTTTTTACTATTAGGAAAGCAAAACAGAAATAAAGTAAATATAGTATATATATATATAGGTATATATTATGTATATAAAGGGGTGGGGGTGGAGGCAGAGATGGAGTGTAGCACGGTATCGAGTCGGTCGTCGCCTAGAGAGACGCAACCAACAGGACTAGGTGCAACATGGAGTACGGGATGGATGGTGGAAGATGTATGTAACCACGCTTTTTGTACGCGTGTATCGGGGAATATCAGCAACTGGTGCAGATATTCCCACGATACAGCGTTTGGTAAATAATGTGAAAATATATATATATGTATATATATATATGGTTATAAATATATAGGTATATATATATGTAGATATATATGTATATATATATATATGTGCGTATGTATATATAACTACATAGAGGCATATATATATATGTATGTATAAGTATATAGTAATATATGTGTATATAGATATACGTAGCTAAGTATATATATATATGTATGTATGTATATAATACTATATAGATATATATATATGTATATATATATAATAATGATATATGTATATATAGGTGTATGTATCTAGATATGTATATATATGTATATATGTATATATAGTTATATAGATATATATATGTATATATGTATGTATATATAAGTAGGTGTGTATATATGTATATATATATATAAATGTATCTTTACTTATAATAGTATATATATAGATATATGTAAATAAATATACGTATAAATGTCAGTATATATATGTGCATATATACATATATAAGTAGATAGGTATATATATATATATGTATATGTGTATGTATATATATAAGTATATAGTTATATATATATATATAAATATATATATATATATCTGTATGTATGTATAATAATATGTAAGTATATAGGTACTACTATATGTATAAATATAAGTATATATATATCAATATATATAGGTCTACGTATATATATATGTTTATAATAGTGTATATATGGGTGTGGGTGTGTGGAAGTGTTAGTGTAGGTGTGTGTGTGCGTCGGTGTAAAGAAAGAGTGAGAGAGAGTGAGAGAGAGAGAGAGAGAGAGCGGGAGAGAGAGAGTTGGCAGCCGCACTGTTGAGGGGTGGAGTTAAGGCGTCTGGGTGCGAATGGTGTCGTCTTGGGCTTCCGCGTGTGGGTGTGTATGCGCATAGAGGAGAGTACACTAGAGGGAGTGTTGGCAAGGAGAGGACGCAGGCGGGCACGCAGTCGCTGGATTGGGTGCTCGCAGGTGCGGGCGAAGGGAGTACGCGATGTAGACGAGTGTGGGCGAGGGGAGTGGGCGAAGCAGATCCGCGGGGGAAAGCAGGCGACGCGGGCGGCGACGTGCAGGCGAGCGAGCGCACGGGCGAGGGCCGGTTACAGCACGTCGGGTGACTGGGAAAGTGAAGCTTTCTAGTCACCCCACTGTAGCCACAGTGTTGCGAAGACTCGTGTGAACAGTGGCTACAGTGGTCGGCTACGCCGCGCAACCGGGAGTGGGCGGTGCTGTGAGTGAGGTCGGCTCGCAGCTAGCATGCGTGGGCCGGCACGCGAGGGAGAAAGCTTGTGCCGGTCGGTTGCGAGCACGGAGAGCTCACGACGGAGAGCGTGGGGCTGGAGGCCGAGGGCGCCTGCAGCTTGCATGGAAGCTTGCAGGTGCTGCATGGGGGGAGGCACTTGGCCGGCCGATGCAGAGGCGCACAGCGGCCGATTGCGGGCGGGAGCGAGCGTGACAGGGCGGTGAAAGCGGGAGGCAGAGAGGACCTGCTGGCGTGCGTAGAGGGCTGGGGCGCCTGCAGGTGCACGCGGAAGGGGCAGTTGCTGCTTCTACTGGTGCTGCTACTTCCTTGCCGTTGCTGCTGCCGTCGAGCTGCGAGCTTCAGACCTTGAAGCTTGCGGCCATGGCTGAAATGGCTGGAATGGAGAAAACAGTGAAGAAAGCCACCACGCCCACCGGTTCTTTGAAGAGCTGGGCGGTGGTGGTCTCACTGTGGTGGTGTGCACCACAGTGAGAGCTCCTGCCCGCCGGGTATCTTCTTGGAGGGCCGGCATATGGAGGGGAATGGAGGAGAGGACGGCCTGGAGGAGATGGAGCTGCCGGTGGGTTTTTGGTCGGGACCAGGCCTCCTACTGAAGGAGAAGCCGCGGCCTTTAAATAGAAGAGGAAGGCATGACTGTGCATGGCTCATGCAGGGAATGGCAGCCGTAGGGAAGGGCTGGCAGGGAGAGGCAACCGCAGGGAAGCATGGCGCGCAGAGAAGAAAGGTGTAGCCGTTGGAAGAGATTTCCAAATCAAGTGGAAAAATAAAAAGATGGTGGATTCTGCAAAGAGGCACTTGAGGAAAAAAGTAAAATTCAAGGCCACTTATTTCATTCCCCTCTCCTCTCAATTAATTGCATGCATGCACGTATTTTTACAATGCAACTATGGAGACCTAATATGCATTGGTAATGCTAGGAAATAGCACAAGATGGCACAATTGTAGGCGTATTTTTGTGGTGCAATCATTCCTCCGTGCTTATCTTTTGCTTGTCCCAAGCAAAACAGTATTTAGAAATGATCTTAAGCTGAAGATTTTCTTCTGAGGCGATATAGGTGTGTTTATTGTTGGACATTGAGAGAACCAATTGTAGAGAAGACTACCAGTACTTTAAGTCTCACATGACAAAGATCATCTCTCGACTAACCAGGAGTCTTGATATTTAAACCTTAAGTACGATTTCCAGAACCCAGGAGGTTTTTGCCGTACTTGAGAGCTCAAGAGGTTATGGCTTGTGCAAAGTGAAGGATCAAGACTGACCAGATGAAGATTAAGACTCAAGGCTAGGGTTTCACTAATTTTTAAGTACAGGTTGGTCCTAGTTTCAGCTCATGTCATCGGATTGACCCTTAAGAGGATGACAGAAAACTCAACTCCCATTTTTTGATTTTTGTGGCTCAAAGGAAAACAGAACTTTTCATAGGAATATTTTACAGACATTTGTGAGATATACTGACTTATTTGCATCTTTTTTTTTTTTTTTTGAAACACGTGTCAGTATATCTCTTACAACATTTTTGAAGGAGCACACTTTTCTTTTTGGTGGGAGGGTTTCTTTTTGGTAGAAAGAGTTTCTCCTAAACAAAAGACTAAAACCTAGGATAAAAAGTTTTCCTGCACGCACAGGTAAGGACTCCACCTTCCCTAATGAACACTAGGTTTGGATCTTATGTTCACCTAGTCTTTCCTGATATGTGTATTGTGAACCAAGTTTACTTAAGCTCTCAAGTAAAAGCAAACCAACGGATCCTGTACTGGTGTCTCAGGTACAAGAATACATCCTTAGTTAGGAGAGATTCCAGTCTATTTTGTCAATGCTCAAGTGAATTAAGCTGAGCCTGAGCGAATCAAGCTTCTGTGGCCTGGAAAGTCTTCAAAATAGAGGTTGAATATCCGTAAACACTTATTGTATTTTTGTTTCAGCTTTCAGATCATTACTAAACACCATCCATTTATATATATATATTTTTTTTTTTTTTCTTTTTCTTTTTCTTTTTCTTGCATATTTATAAATGGGTGGAAACTGTATGATACCATAAAATACCCAGATCCTAAGGAAGCCTATCCACCCCCCATGCCAAACAATGCTATGTCCTCATATGCATGCAGGGAAAGTTAGAGAAAGGACGAAAGAGCGGGTAACGAGAGCTGAAGTGTAGGGTATATAGTAGGGTGGTATGGTGGGTGGATGGTGGGTGGTGAAGTGAAGAGTGTGATAGTGGCATGAAAAGTGATGGTGGATGCTGAAAGGTATGGCATTTTCTGGGACGAGAGTGTCCCAAGCGAAATAGAAAACAAGTCAGGAGGAAGCAGTTGGCCTTTAGATTGGACAAGAAGAGGGGCTCTTTGGATAGATGGATCCAAAAAGGAATAGCCCCAGTGAGTAGGATATGGGCTCAAGGTCCCAGTGTGGAGTTGCAAATCCACCTGATTTGGTGGGAAAGAAAGGGCAATCCGGTCTTCAAGAGTGCGGACCGATGGTGAGCAGCCCGGATATGACTCAGACCACGAGGTATGGGAAGCGGAGAAAACCTCGTCAGAAGTCTGGCCAGGAGAAGGTACGGGACAAGGGTGGGATGGGTGAACATGACAATATGTGTTGGTCAGGCAGTCGACAGTGTTTATAGGCAATCCGCAGCAGTTAGAATAGGTCCCAATTAGTCTGATACACGTGTTGACGGTCATGTCCTTGTCAGACATGTCATCCTCGATTCAATTGCAATCAAAGTTCTTGGCTGCCTTGAAGATGTTAAATCTGAGTTTTTCAGATCCAACGATAATCTCAATACAGCCTGACTCGCAGTCGATAAGGGCGTGGGCTGTGGCCAAGAAAGGTCGACCAAGGATGATCGGACAATCAGAAAGTGAGCTAGGAACTTCCATATCTAAAATAAGAAATTCAACAGGAAAACTGAGACTGTTGACCCTAACCACCACGTCTTCCACCACACCCTTCGGGATTTTGATAGAACGATTTGCCAACTGTAATGTAACAGGGGTGCATTTCAGATTTCCCAAGAAAAATTTTTCGAGCATGATGATCGGCATATGATTTATGGAAGATCCTAGATCAAGCATGGCACGGTTAAAACTACAGCCTTGGATGCTACAGGACATAAGCGGTGTGCCCAGATCTTTCTACTTCGGTGGTAGGTTTGACAGTATAGCACAACTCGCATGAGGCGAGTGAACCACCGGATTTTTAGTTTTCTTTGACTGTCGCCTGGGTGTTGTGTAGTCTTTGAAAAATCAGACGATAGTAGGTATGTGATTGATATCCTCGAGTAGGGGTACCTTGATTTCTACATCCCTGAACAAATTGCGCAGGTTATCAGAGGCCTACGTATCTTTCTTTTTGCCTTTTGGCTTCCTGATTGCACAGCAATCATTGGTCTTAATTGACCTAAATTAGGCTAGGACTTAGCATAAGTTAGGGTTATTCATGCATGCATACGCATTATCCGCATCTTTACTGCTTTCCTTTAGCTATGCATAAAATAATGTTATAATGCGCTGATTAAGTACATTATGTCGATTGTAGGGAATAAGCTGATCAGGAGCTGGATCAGGAATAACGGGAGTTGTGGCAGAGCTGGAGCAGAAGGCCTAGTTTAGATGTAGGAATAATAATGTAAGGGGGTTAAAGGTTTTCTATTCTATTAAGTAGAAATAAAGCAGTAAAATGTGAAGAGCTTAGGTCCATCCTAGCCCTAGGATAGCCTAGAGACTTCCCCAACCCTTAGCCACCCTTAGATTAGGTCACAACACCCTAGGAAGCCCTAAAACCCTAGTTCCAACCCTTCTCTGGACATCCAGATAAGTTTTAAGATGTCCAGAACCCTTAGCCAACTCCCGCACACTTCAAACCCACTTCTACGGTATTATTGAACGTCCAGACACTTTGTCAGACATCCAATTTTTGCAGAATACCCAAAACAGAACCCGAAACCCTTCCTGACTCTGATTGGACGTCCAGACAACAAGTCTGGACTTCTGATTTTTTAGTATAAGATGTCTGATTCTTTAATTAGACTTCTGATACTTCTCTCCAATTCCTGTTTTGAGATTTAAGCCTTGATCTTGGATCTCTAGGTCCCTAAACCCAATTCCAACCCCATAGGAACCTAAATTACGGTGCCCTAACCCTAGTACATCACCTCTAGACCTCCCTAAGGACCTAATTAGGTCCTCACTAAACCTAATTGACTTGGATCTTAGTCAAATCCATCAGCCTATTCAATTGGACTCATTGAGTCCAATTGAGCCCTGATCTCAGCACACACTGTCCAATTGGACTCAGTGAGAGTCCAATTGACCTAGACCTGACTTAATTGAGTTGTTTTACTCTCAATTAAGTTTCCACACACCCAATTAAACTTGTATTAAGTTTAATTGCATTTTACCTTAGTGAATTAGGGTTTATAACCCTAATTTGAGACCAACCTTGACCTAAACCCACTAGAACCCAACCTAATCAACCTTGCCACCTAAGTTTCGACCCACACACACCCACACACACCATCCACACGAAAATATCTAGCCTAGAGTTCTCTAGAACTCTCTACCATGTGTGGTTGCCTTGGTTGCCAAAAATAGCAACCAAGAGCCATTCAATTTTTCGATCAACATTTGGTGGATCTAAAAACCACCATCCACCCTCTCTCTCTCACTCTCCCACGAGCTCCCACCATATGCCTCTCTAGAGAATTCCATAATTCTCTAGAGAGCTTCCATTGGGTCTATAAAAAGACCCCATGGGTGGCCATTTGCACCCATTCACTCCCTTGGCAATTGCTCTCCATTGGTGCCATTCACACCACCTCCACTTAGCCACTCACTCCACCTCCATGAGCTCACTACCACCACCGTGGAGGACACCATGCCGGGATGCTGGATGAACCCTTCCTCTCTCCAAGGGTCGGCCTAAGCTACATTGGCCGCCCCTCATTCTCTTCTCAACCACTCCAAGGCCATCGGGGACCACCCCTGAATGCCCTCTATTCTTTTAGCTCTAGATCATGCTCTTCATTATTTTTATTGCTTTCATTTACTGCTTAGTAGAGTAGTCTTACTCTCCCCCAATGATGCATGCGAAATCCCCCCGTTGATTCTTGTATGCAATCGTTTTCTGGTAGTTAGATTTAATTTTAGATTTAATTTTAAGCATTCATGTATAAGCTTTCCTCTAGATTTCCTTGTGCAACAACTCTCCCATGATGAATGAAATTTCATTTATATATATATATCTCTTTATGTGTTTGAAATCACCATGAGCTGAATGATTATTTTATTTGTGTGATTTAAGTGCATGTTCTTTAACCGCCTATATATTGCGCACCAGAATACTAAGTAGAGCGGCTTTAAGATCGATTTCAAAAACAGAAACACGCCTCCCAGAGACGAACGACCGGGACTCAAGTCTCGTTATCTTTAAAAATCAAATCTTTGACGAACGTTTTTGCGCGACTATACTACGATTTTCGACGACTTTCAAATGCGCGAAAATGGCTTTCCTTCACTTCCTCAGTAGAGCCTTACAGAATGGAACTGATTCTGGCACCAATTTGGGTGTATCATCCTCTTGCGAATGCGCTGTGCATCCCGAATGAGAGGGCGATGAAGAAGATGGGCTAGGATCAGGTCGAGGTGGATTGATGGTCTGCTTACCGCTCCTCGTAGTGATAGCATTGGATGATGCGGGTCCAGTGAGATCATACGGCGGAGGAGGGTTTGCAGTAGGGACATAAGAGTGCGGTGCTACAGCGGGATTAGCTTGAAATCCCAGTGGAATTCTTGGAGCTTGCAGAATTTGATTTACCTACCCCTGAGAAGGTCGTACCTGTGGTTGAGGACCACAGGGTACGTAGTTTCGCGGGTTTGGAATAGGTTGGGTGGGAAGAGTGCCCTGAGATCGAGTCGCCATGCGTAGTTGACAGATCTCAGCATTCTGCTGCGCCAAATGATGCTGAAGAGAGGTCATGTTCTCTTTATGGCACTTTGACATTTCCATCATCATTTGCATCAATTTATCAAGAGGCCTTGATGCATGTTCTACTTGCGGTACGCAAGGGCCTGATGGCGGATTCGCCATAGGATTGGACTGGGCCCTTGGGATGACGGTTGCGGACGGTCTCATTGGTCCACCAATGGGGTTTTGGCGCTGTGGGTTGTTGGACCAAGAGAAATTCGGATGGTTACGCCACCCTGGGTTATAAGTGGCAAAGAACAGGTTGTTCCTCAAGGCACAAGCATCTTCTATGCCAGAAGACATGTCCGCATGTAAATATGCATCCGAGCACACAGAGGCTTGGTCCTCCGTGTCGAAATACTGGCTTGCAGAAGCTAGATCCACATGAGTTATCGAGTCGCTCAGCGCGACACTTGGTAAGGAAGGTCTTACAAGGTTTCTTGAGATAAGCCTGGTGTTGGAAGAATTGGAATTGTGATGAAGTGGTAAGGTGGGGGTGTTTGCCATGTTTGTGGAGGAGGAGGATGATTCGGCTCCTTTTCTAGATTTATCAGTCAATTCAAACAGTTCAGGGTTTTGTGACCTCCTCCCAAACATGCACTACCGCAGGAAGAATTGGGGGGATAAGAAGGGAAAAGAGATGAGAGAAATTACGCCGCAAGGGTACACTTGATTACAAATCAATACAGTCAAGTTCCTAACCTCTACAGTGTGCCCTTAGACCTAAAGATCTAAGTTACCTACTATCACGAACTACGGAACCGAATGCGAGCACCGTGGAACCACTGGGCCAGATTGAAAGGTCGTTTGCCCAAGTCTTAGACACCCAATAGCACGTGGGAACTTTCACCAGCACGTAGCCACTAGAAGCAGGTAGTTAGACCTCCAATCCTTAGTAAGGGTCAAGTTACTACCAGTTTTAGTTAGAGGCTTAGGGTCAAGTGCTTTTAGAATGTGAAGGGCGTTGTTTACGGGTAATGCCCAAGTGATTGATTTTCAGAGTGTGTAAAACAAGCATGCAATGGGGAAATCTCCCTAAATTGAAGTTTTTAATTGGTGAATGATTTTTAGAGTTCAGCCTCAAGTAGTATGGATTTTAGGATTTCGCTGAAATACCAATTCAACCAATCTCCGGGTTTTGCGAGAATACAAGTTTTCTTTCTAAGCCCAAGAAACCCTTCTTCAATATCAATTAGTTAATGCATGCTAAAATGCAATGGGCTACCCTAAATGGAGATTTCTATGTGTGCATGCATGAATCAGTTTTATATTAGTGTGAAAGGGAGCCAAGCACTTCAATTCAAGTGCTCCCAATCACCAAGAAAAAATGTCCACAGACAAGGCTCAACCAAAAGATAAAGAAAATCAAATAGTTGGGGTTGAAATACTCGAGATCAAATCTGAGGCAAGTTGAAAAGTCGTGGTGGGGTTGGAATCAACTCAATTCCAAGTCTTCCCACCAAAAATGTGATCCCGAATTGTAGATAAGTGAGGCAAAAGAGGGGTGCAATCAATCTTTTTGTATTTGCCTCAAAGAATACTTCACACGGCGAAAAATTCAAGAATCAAGATTCTCGGAATTTCGCTATGCAAAGTAGGGCGGGAATTCCCGGGCTGTGGGAGTGAAGACAATCAATCAAACAAATGAATTTTAATCCACTTTCCCCAAGAGATCCCAAGAAGTTTCTCTAGTTTTTAGCTTTTAATATATATATATATTTTTTATTAAGGTGACAAGTTAACCCTAGTTGCTATGAAAAGAAGACCTACTTGTTCGGCAACGTGTGCGAAGCTCCAATGCGATGTCAGTGTCTTCACGCTCTCGTTCCCGCCTTGGATCTACTCACGTCTTCGACTTCATCTGCTTGCCTTCTCCTTGCACCAGGTTCACCTGCGCACCAAAAATAGAGATACCCGTGAAGAGAGAAGAGAAAACTTGAAAGGAATTGAATAGAAACTTACTTGAAGGCGCACTTCCCCGGCAACGGCGCCAGAAAAGAGTATGATGTCGAGCCTGGATAGATTGTTAATATGGTGATTTTATCATTGAAATGTGTATAGTGGTTAACCTAAATTGGACCTAACCATCTCTTTACAAAATTTTTTTTACCTGGCCTACTTGATTATATCTTGTCACTTTTAGGCCCAGGGTCGAACTTAGGGAAGTGGAGTTACAAGTTGAGTTTCTATGCCTTTCCTACAACGGGTCTCTTCCGTTCGTTTATTGTGTTTTTGGTGTTTTTCTTATTTAGATTTTTTTATGGTAATCTTTGACCTGGAGGCACACCCTCAAAATTGGGTTCTTGTCTTTGAGCCAAAACAGAGTTCCAAAATGAGTCTTGCTATTCGCAAGATGGAGTACCTGTAAGTCAAAGATTATCTTTTCTCTTTTATATATATTTTTTTGCCTTTTTACTATCAGGAAAGTGAAATAGAAATAAAGTAAATATAGTATATATATATAGGTATATATTATGTATATAAAGGGGTGGGGGTGGAGGCGGAGATGGAGTGTAGCACGGTGTCAAGTCGGTCGTGATTTAGAGAGATGCAACCAACAGGACTAGGTGTAGCGTGGAGTAAGAGATGGATGGTGGAAGATACATGTAACCACACTTTTTGTACGCGTGTATTGGGGAATATCAGCAACTGGTGCAGATATTCCCGCGATACAGCGTATGGAAAATAATGTGAAAATATATATATATGTATATATGTAAATATATTTATATGTATATATATATATATATGGTTATAAATATATAGGTATATATATATGTAGATATATATGTATATATATAAGTGTATATGTAGATATGTATATATGTGTATGTATATATAACTATATAGAGGTATTTATATATGTATGTATAACCATATAGTAATATATTTGTATATAGATATATGTAGCAAAGTATATATATATATATATATATGTATGTCTGCATATAATACTATATAGATATATATTTATATATGTATATATATAATAATAATATATGTTTATATACGTGTGCATATCTAGATATGTATATATATGTATATTTGTATATACAGTTATATAGATATATATATGTATATATGTATGTATATATATGTAGGTGTGTATATATATATATATACATATATATATATGTATGTATATAAATATATGTATATATATTAGTATATATATGTGTATATATATATATAAATAAGTAGATAGATATATATTTATATATATGTATATGTATATGTATATATATAAGTATATATATATGTATATATGTATATATATATATATATTAATATATATAAGTCTACACATATATATATGTTTATAATAGTGTATATGTCGGTGTGGGTGTGTGGAAGTGTTAGCATAGGTGTGTGTGCATCGGTGTAAAGAGAGAGAGTGAGAGAGAGAAAGAGAGTGGGAGAGAGAGAGGTGGCAGCCGCACAGTTGAGGGGTGGAGTTAAGGCGTCTGGGCACGAAGGGCGTCGTCTTGGGCTTCCACACGCGGGCGCGTATGCGTGTAGAGGAGAGTACGCTAGAGGGAGTGTTGGCGTGGAGAGGACCCAGCACAGGCGGGCGTGGAGTGGCCGGAACGGGCGCTCTTAGGCGTGGGTGAAGGGAGTGCATGACGCAGACGAGTGCTAGCGAGGGGAGTGGGCAAAGCAGACGCGCGGGAGCAAGCGGGCGACGGGGGCGAAGACGTGCAGGCGGGCGCGCGCATGGGCGAGGGTCGGTTGTGGCGCGTCGGGTGACCAAGAAAGTGAGAAGCTTTCCGATTACCCCACTGTAGCCACAATGTCGCGATGATTCACGTGAACAGTGGCTATAGTGGTCGGCCGCGCCGCGCAACCGTAGTGGGTGGTGCAGTGAGTAAGGCCGGCTCTCGGTTGGCGCGCGTGGGTTGGCGCGTGAGGTAGAAGGCCTGTGCAGGCGGGTTGCGAGCACGGAGAGCTCACGACAGAGTGTGCGGGGCTGGAGGGCGATGGTGCCTACAGCTTACACGGAAGCTTGCAGGTGCTGCAAGGGGGTGGGGAGGCACTTGGCCGACCGTTGCATAGGCGCACAGCGGTCGGTTGTGGGTGGGAGCGAGCGTGACAGGGAGGAGAAAGCCGGAGGCGGAGAGGGCCTGTAGGCACGCACGGAGGGCTGGGGTGCCTACAGGCGGGCACGGAAGGGGTTTCTGCTACTTCTGCTGCTGCTGCTGCTACCGCCAAGCTGCGAGATTCAGACCTTGAAGCTTGCGGCCATGGCTGAAATGGCTAGAATGGAGAAAATAATGAAGAAATCCACCACGCCCACTGCCTCTTTGAAGAGCTGGGCGGTGGTGGTCTCACTGTGGTGGGGTGCACCCCAGTGAGAGCTCCTGCCCGCCATGTATCGCCGAGGAGGGCCGACGTATGGAGGGGAATGGAGGAGAGGATGGCCTGGAGGAGATGGAGCTGCCGGTGGGTTTTTGGTTGGGACCAGGCCTCCTGTTGAAAAAGCTGTGGCCTTTAAATAGAAGAGGAAGGCATGGCCGTGCATGGCTCATGCAGGGAATGGCAGCCGCAGGGAAGGGCTGGCAAGGAGAGGTAGCCGCAGGGAAGCAGGGCGCGTGGAGAAGAAAGGTGCAGCCATGGGAAGAGATTTCCAAATCAAGTGGAAAAATAAAATGATGGTGGATTTTGCAAAGAGGCACTTGAGGAAAAAAGTAAAATGCAACGCCACTTATTTCATTCTCCTCTCCTCTCAATTAAATGCATGCATGCATGTATTTTTAAAATGCAACTATGGGGAACTAATATGCATTGGTAATGCCAGGAAATAGCACAAGATGGCACAATTGCAGGCTTATTTTTGGGGTGCAATCAATCTACACGAAAAAAAAATGGAAACAAAATAAAGACAAATCCTTTAGATGGTGGTGATGAAGAGGGTGAAGATCTTCTTGCTCCAAGCCTGGTAGCTCCTGGGCTTGAAAAGAAAATCTTCAACTCCTTCCTTCTATAGCTCCGCCAAGGTGATGTCCTCCAATGCAAGCCCTAAGGGGGTGTGCGCTAAGCTTTTCTCCAAGGGTGGACGTCAACCCTAGGTCCTCCTTTGCTTGGCCATCCTCCTTGAAGTAGAAAAGTCCTCCTCCTTGGCATGGCCCAAGTTGAAGAGAGTGGGGAGAAGAAGGCACCAAAGGGGCTGGTGACGTACCCCTTTAATCTTCTTCTCTACTCCTTCTTCTTGGCCATAGGTATAGGTGGATCTAGGCGGAAGTAAACACTAGTGGTGGATGATTTTTATGTGGTGATATGGTGTGTTTATATAGAGGTGGAGAGGGGGGTAGTTGGCGTGAATAGGTGGAGGGCTAGGATGGAGTTTGGTGGTGGTTATGGGTGGTTAGAATGATCCTAGGGTTAGGGTTAGTTGGTGCCACCTTAAAGGGTGCTAAGGGGGTGGTTAATGGTGGTGTTGGTGGCTTTTGGTGGTGGAGAGACACCACCATTTTGGTGCCAACCAAGGGTCTTCTAGAAGGGGGGTTAGCTGGATGGTGGAGATGGATTTAAGGAGAGGTGTATGGTGGAGATGAAGGGAATTTTGGAGGGAAAGTTGGTGCCAAATGGGAAGGGTTCTAGAAGGTTATTTTGGAGGGAAAATAGGTGGCTTTTGGTAGTGGTGATGAGCTGAAGGGGTGTGATGGTGGTGGAGCCAACTTGGAGTAGGATAGCTAGCATAGGTGAGCTTAGTTGATGGAGCTAGCTAGGGTTGAGTTGAAGGTGGTGGATGGCCAAGGAGTTGGATGCTAGCTAAGCTAAGCTAAGCAAAGCTAAGCTAGCTTAGCTAGCTATGGAGTAGACGAGTAGGTAATGTGAGATAAGGTTTGAAGAGAGGAGCTGAGGAGAAGTCTGGAGCTTGAATTGGAGTTGGCAGCTGCTAAAGAGGCTGGCATGGAGCTACTCTAACTAGCTTAGCTTGCTAGTTCTTTGCTAGTTCCTAAGCCAAGCTAAAGTGAGCTGGCTTCTACCATAATGAGCCGAGGTGAGTTGGGTCTGGTGCCCCCAGGGAGGATCAAGCTGGTTGAGGCAGCTAAGGTAGCTTAGCTCAACTGGGTTGAGCTAAGATGAGTCCCTGGTATCTAGACTTGAGCTTCTTGAGCTAGAATGAAGTCATCTTTAGCTGGCTGGAGTTGAGTGGAGCTGGATGTAGCTGGACTTGAGCTGGGGTGAACTCCAATTAACTCAGTTGAGCTAGCTAGATCTCCCTCTAGACTAATGGGAGTTGAGATGAGCTAGACTCAGCTAAGTTGAGCTGGAGCTGGGCTGACCTAAGCTAGGGTGAGCTAAGATGAGCTCTCTTGAGCTGCCATTCAGCTGAGATGAGCTGAATGGAGCTGGAATGAGCTAACCCTAGTCCCAGTGAGCTACGTTCCAACTGAGGTGAGTTGGATCAAGCTGAGTTCCAGTTAGTCTGACCTCCTCATTCATCACATTCCTTCTTGAGTGGTAGGTTTTTAGGGATCTGTATATCTATTCATCCCTAACACTCACAAAAATACATTAAAACAACAAAACAAAATGCAATGCATGCCTAACTTAGTTAATGCTTAAATGTAGCTCAAAAACCCGTTTGCGGAGAAAACTCTAAGAGCTAGGTTTGTTTTAATGCATAAGAATGATGATAAACTGTCGTTTATCAATTAGCTTGTAGCTGAGCCATTATGGAGTAGAAATTAGGTGGGGGGCCTGATTAACTAGCTCCTAGGTGGATAGATGGGGGAAGTAAAAGTTAGCATGCAGGTTAGAGGACCTATTTTGATTTCCCACTTTTAAAGAAGAGGAAGAATGTCGGAGAAGTCTTTTCAGGGAGTCAAAAATCAAGTGGTCACTCCAAGTGTGGAGTTTTGGACCGCTGCCTGTGCAAAATGGGAGAAACAATGAGGAGAGGTGGGAGAGATGAGAGAAGTGTTGATGAGTCCATTAAAATGGAATAATATTAAGCCTAAGTATCATTAATTGTACAATTTAGGTGTGTTAATAATGGAAATTAAGTTGTAAAAGATTTGTACACTTCTTGATTTAAGTTATAACATTCTATAACCTAATGATTCCATTATTTTTATGTGCAGGTAATAAAATGCACAAAGAGCAAGGGTGGGGGGATAAATTTCCCCAAATAGCTGCAACTTTCTTTCCCCCCTCCCCTGTCGGACATTGGGCTAATCTTCTTCTGCCACCTTTCTCAATAGCTAATCTGGGGATTTGGGAAAATCCCTGAACTCACGCGGTGAAGGGAGAAGTTAAAACGAAGAGGTGGGGAGAGAGGTGTTGGTGCTAGAGCACCACGATCATTTGTTTTGATGATAACAAAACACGTGTTATTTAACATTTGCAATTTGAGTCCTAGATTTCAGGTCAATTGCAAATGTGGGCGTGTTTAGACGGAACTCGAGCTCGCATCCAGGATGGATTGGAGGAGCTTAATGAAGAACAGTGGAGGTTCGTGTGGAGCGACAGATTGAAGATAGAAGACAAGAAGAATATGATAGATTCTTTTTAATCTTTTCTTGTATATCTTTATTTTCTTGCTCTTTTTATTTTCCTTAGAATATTGTTAAAGAGCCTCAAAGTACCCTAACAGTAGTCCTAGGAACACCGGCACCACCCTAGGATACTTAGGTTTTCTGTAGAATACTTAGAAAACCAATATAGGGTTCAAACAGCACTTCAAGACGTCTAATTCCCAAATCAGACGTCTGATAAAGTATTGTAAGACGTCTGACTGTTGTTTCAGACGTCTGATAACTGTTAGGCTGGGGATAGTAGTTCTGTCTGATGAAATCAGACGTCCAGACCTTAGACCAGACGTCTTAGAGGACGTCTGATGGACTTGCCAGACGTCCAGATAGTGGACCGTTGGCTAACTTAGCAAGCACGGCAGTTTATGACCGTTAGAGCCTTATCAGACGTCCATAGGACTTACCAGACGTCTGATAAATGACCGTTTTGCCTCGGCTGACCCAAAATCTCTTCTCAGAGATTTTCTAGCCGTTGCAACGTTTGGAAATCAATTCCCACAGTAAAAGTAGGTTTCCAGACGTCCAGACATAGTGCCAGACGTCCTGTATGTCGTCTGATGGACTTGCACAAAAACCCTGTTTAGATCTGATTCAAGTCAGGGAGAAACCCGCATAGAATCAGACGTCTGACCTTGAAATCAGACGTCTTAAAGTGGCCTTCCAGACGTCTGATGCCAGAGTTAGACGTCTGATAACCCTGTCAAATGTAATCATTGTCCTGATTTCGGCCTGATTCTCTTGGGCTTTGTTCCCAATGGCTATAGAACCTTTCCTAAGCCTTCTAAAGCCTTCCTAAGGCCTCTATAAATAGAGGGGAACCTTTGCAATACAAAAACACACAAGATATACACTTAGAAAAACACAAAAGGCACACTTAAGCAACATACCTCCACTCTCTTGTGTCCAAGAAGCTCTTGCTCTCTAAGCTCATGTTCTACATCTTGAGAGCATCATTCCCTTCGCGCACCCGCTCTCCCGCCGTTGTCTACGAGAGCGACATTGCGCCGTTGCGTGCCTCACGCACCCGCGTCATCGTCGGCGCACTCCTTGCAAAGGGGAGTTTCCTTATTCCTATAGAAGCTTAGGTTTATTATTTTGTTGGCTCTATAGGACTATTGTTTATTTTATCTTTGTATTTTGGTTGGGTATTCGCTTTGCGAATTCCCGTCTCCTTCGTGGGACAAAATCCTTCTCGTGGAGAGAAGGGGTTGAGGAACGCTACCCTCGTACTTGTAGCGTGGTTGTACTAAGGTTGAATCACCCTCGTTTTAAAGTGATTCGTTTAGTGGATTTGATCAACTAGGTTGATCGGAAAATCCTAACTCGAGAGGGTTAGGTGGTGGTTTTCACCCGGTTTGGGTTTCCACCTAAAAATCTTTGTGTACTTGTGCGATTGTTTGTTTATTCTGTGATATTGTTTTATTTCCGCATTTTATTACGTCACCCCCTCCTAGTAGGGAACTTTCATTTGGTATCAGAGCAGGTCTCGCGAAATCGGCGTTACAAACCGGCGAGGATCTAGATCATGGAGGGAAGCATAGCCGCAGTCAGAATCTCCGAAGGGCAATCCACCATCCGACCACCCTATTTCGACGGGAGGGACTTCGGATATTGGAAGTTGAGGATGAAGACGTGGCTCCAAGCCACTGAATTCGAGATATGGGGATGTTGCGAAACCCCATACGAGATCCCGAAGCGACCCCAAGGAGGCTACTCGCAACTGCAGATTCGAGAGCTTTCACTCAACGCAAAGGCAATGAATGCCTTGTATTGCGCGTTGAGTCCGAAGGAATTCGAACAAATCCAAGAGTGCACCACCGCCCACGAGATATGGAGGAGGTTGGAAGGCACTCATGAGGAGACGAGCTCGGAAGAAGATCTTGGTGAGAAGGAAACCACGTGCCTTGGTTTCATGGCAGTCGAAGAAAGTGACAACGACAGTGACGACAGCGACAATGAGGTAAACTCGGATTTACAAGAAGCTTTTAATGAACTATTTGAGATTAGTAAATCACTTAAAATAGAAAACAAAAGTATTAAGAAGAACCTTAGTTTTCTTAAAAATGAAAATGATAGGTTAGAAAAACAACTTAAGGACATAGAAGCTAGTCCTAAAAATGATAACCTATTATTAGAAAATCATAACCTCATCAATGGAAATAATAAATTGATTGAGGAAAATGTTAGTCTAAAAATAGAAATTTCTGATTTAAAGACTAAGATGGATATTATAGAAAAAGAAATTGCATGTCTTAGGGAAAACTCTAAATTAATCAACAAAGTAGATGATTTATATAGCCCTAAGATTGAGAAAGGATCTCCATCAAGGAGACCCGCTAACAGATCCGGATCCAAGCTCACTTGGATACCGAAGAAAAAATTAGAATCTTGTTTTGTAGGGTTCAGGGATAATTACAACACAAAAGACTGGACCTACAAACTCAAGGCTGGTCAACTCGAATTGGGAGAACCAAGGAGTAGACCAAGGAGGAGAACAAGAAGACCGACGAAATGGCGAACAAACGACGGACCCGCCGCACGTCGACCACCAGATTGGAGACCGGCGCCGATGCCCGGGCCTCCAAGCTACGGATGGGAGCCCCATCCGATGTGGCATCCACCACCACCATTCGGGCCATTTTATTGGCAATGGTAGGTGAGGAAGAAATTCTTAACCCTATCTTTTTATAAGCATTTAGATAGGGGGAGTTAAAAAAAAACGATGAGCTAATTGTCAATTTTTAAGGGGGAGATGCAAGTTAGCTAAATTTCCTTTAGTAAGGGGGAGAAAAATAATAGCTATCTTGTTGTTACAAAAAGGGGGAGAATATCACCTTTGTTAAAATAAATTCATAGAAGAGCATGTCTTAAGGGGGAGTTATAGGAAATTTAAAACCAATCAAACCTTTTTGATAATGTCAAAAAGGGGGAGGATTTTTATGCATTATTTACGGTTTTGTCATCATCAAAAAGGGGGAAATTGTTGGTGCTAGAGCACCACGATCATTT
Source organism: Thalassia testudinum (assembly GCA_037157565.1). Taxonomy (NCBI): domain Eukaryota; kingdom Viridiplantae; phylum Streptophyta; class Magnoliopsida; order Alismatales; family Hydrocharitaceae; genus Thalassia; species Thalassia testudinum. The sequence continues at coordinate 82,317,113 of JAZHRO010000056.1, read as the reverse complement.
GTTTTGATGATAACAAAACACGTGTTATTTAACATTTGCAATTTGAGCCCTAGATTTCAGGTCAATTGCAAATGTGGACGTGTTTAGACGGAACTCGAGCTCGCATCCAGGATGGATTGGAGGAGCTTAATGAAGAACAGTGGAGGTTCGCATGGAGCGACAGATTGAAGATAGAAGACAAGAAGAATAGGATAGATTCTTTTTAATCTTTTCTTGTATCTCTTTATTTTCTTGCTCTTTTTATTTTCATTAGAATATTGTTAAAGAGCCTCAAAGTACCCTAACAGTAGTCCTAGGAACACCGGCACCACCCTAGGATACTTAGGTTTTCTGTAGAATACTTAGAAAACCAATATAGGGTTCAAACAACACTTCAAGACGTCTAATTCCCAAATCAGACGTCTGATAAAGTATTGTAAGACGTCTGACTGTTGTTTCAGACGTCTGATAACTGTTAGGCTGGGGATAGTAGTTCTGTCTGATGAAATCAGACGTCCAAACCTTAGACCAGACGTCTTAGAGGACGTCTGATGGACTTGCCAGACGTCCAGATAGTGGACCGTTGGCTAACTTAGCAAGCACGGCAGTTTATGACCGTTAGAGCCTTATCAGACGTCCATAGGACTTACCAGACGTCTGATAAATGACCGTTTTGCCTCGGTTGACCCAAAATCTCTTCTCAGAGATTTTCTAGCCGTTGCAACGTTTGGAAATCAATTCCCACAGTAAAAGTAGGTTTCCAGACGTCCAGACATAGTGCCAGACATCCTGTATGTCGTCTGATGGACTTGCACAAAAACCCTGTTTAGATCTGATTCAAGTCAGGGAGAAACCCGCATAGAATCAGACGTCTGACCTTGAAATCAGACGTCTTAAAGTGGCCTTCCAGGCGTCTGATGCCAGAGTTATACGTCTGATAACCCTGTCAAATGTAATCATTGTCCTGATTTCGGCCTGATTCTCTTGGGCTTTGTTCCCAACGGCTATAGAACCTTTCCTAAGCCTTCTAAAGCCTTCTTAAGGCCTCTATAAATAGAGGGGAACCTTTGCAACACAAAAACACACAAGATATACACTTAGAAAAACACAAAAGACACAATTAAGCAACATACTTCCACTCTCTTTTGTCCAAGAAGCTCTTGCTCTCTAAGCTCAAGTTCTACATCTTGAGAGCATCATTCCCTTCGCGCACCCGCTCTCCCGCCGTTGTCTACGAGAGCGACATTGCGCCGTTGCGTGCCTCATGCACCCGCGTCATCGTCGACGCACTCCTTGCAAAGGGGAGTTTCCTTATTCCTATAGAAGCTTAGGTTTATTATTTTGTTGGCTCTATAGGACTATTGTTTATTTTATCTTTGTATTTTGGTTGGGTATTCGCTTTGCGAATTCCCGTCTCCTTCGTGGGACAAAATCCTTCTCGTGGAGAGAAGGGGTTGAGGAACGCTACCCTCGTACTTGTAGCGTGGTTGTACTGAGGTTGAATCACCCTCGTTTTAAAGTGATTCGTTTAGTGGATTTGATCAACTAGGTTGATCGGAAAATCCTAACTCGAGAGGGTTAGGTGGTGGTTTTCACCCGGTTTGGGTTTCCACCTAAAAATCTTTGTGTACTTGTGCGATTGTTTGTTTATTCTGTGATATTGTTTTATTTCCACATTTTATTACGTCACCCCCTCCTAGTAGGGAACTTTCAAGAGGAAGGCTATCCAGAAAGAAAAAAAAAAGAAGCGTGCACTGTGCCGCACTGTGCCATCTTTCCCCTTGCGGGGACGCCTCCACTGGCGCATCCTCCATGCGCGCTGCAGGCAACCGTGCGCCATCTCTAGCCACAGCAGGCGCATCCACCAAGCCAGCGTGCCTCTCCCTTGCTGCGCCTCCTTGCTGCATCCACCAAGCCAGCGTGTCTCTCCCTCAGCCACTGCAGGCAACCGCACGCCATCGCCAGTGCCTCCTTCTGCAGGCAGTTCTCCAGCCCTACGCGCACACGGACCCCTGCAGCTTCCCTCTGCAAGCGCTTGCCCACACACAATCTTCCAGCGAGTGCACCAGCATGCCCCATCGCCATCTGCAGGCGCTCTCAACTGCGCGCCACTCCTCCCTGCAGAAGGCGCTCACGCACCGCACAGCAGACACCTCACCCTCTCTGCCCGCATGTCTTCTCCGCTCACGCGCCTCCACCCCACCTGCAGACCGCAGCCTGCAAGCGCCTGCCCACGCATGAGCATGCGCGCGCGTGCACGCTCGCACAGCTGCAGCAGCACCTCCACCTTCTTGCTCCACAAGCCGGAGCTCCGGCCACCTCCGTTGCCGCCGCTGTCACCGTCGGAGAGCTCTCGACCTCGCCGTCCTCTTGAGCCTCGCCTCAACCCCCGCGGTTCTCTCTCTCTCTCACGAGGAGAGAGGAAGCAAGCCCTATTTTCCTTTGAATTAAAATTTACATTCAATGGCATTGCCACCAATTTGATTATTATTATTATTATTATTATTATATTGTGGCAGAATTGCATTCAAACACTCATAGTTCTTTATAATTGCATGGTATTGAGATTAACTAGTTTAAAGGTTGATTTTGGGCTTAACTTAAGTACTAATTGTTTCTAGTACACATCATGTGAAAACTGCATAAATTCATCCTAAATTTATTGAGGATTTCTGTGAGGGAAAACTGCACTTACACCCTTAACTTTAGGTCATTGCAAGTCTACTTTCCTTCACATTTTAAGTCCGATTTGAAAAGGGATTTCGCACTATCTGAAATAACATTAAATAATTAAAGTATTGATTGCATCATTGCCTCCCTATGGACTCGACCTACTCTTCTGCGAGTGGTTATTTTCATTATTTTTTATTAGTCGATTTTTCCACCACTTAAATACTATAATGTTAAGCGAAAAGTCATCTACCAAAATTGGCGCCGTTGCCGAGGAGGCAACAGACGCAATAGATTTACTTTATTATTTTTGAATCTTCTGAGTTGCGGAATTATCTAATCATTTTGATTATTGTGCAAGGAATCCGCTAAGGCGACGAGGCGCAACAGAGCAGCGATAGCAACCACGAGTTAAGCCACACGAGGAAAAGACGAAGGATACCAAGATCCTGTTTCGCGGAGGATTTTCCGTCGTCACAATTTAGTTCTGTCTTTTCACCCTTGTAGTAATTTGGGGCTAAATTTTTGGGGGTTTGTCCCCGCATTCTTTAGCTACTATGGCTTACAATATTTTTGGTGCATGCGTGATTATACTTTCTGCTTGCTTTTGAAAACCAATAAAAAATATCGAGCTGCCTATTTAGAAGTTGCATGCCCTTAGGTGCATGCATTTAAGGGTGATTGAGCAGCATATTAGATCTTATTATTGCATTACAAGCATCTTAGCACGAAGATTGCTGGAGACAGGTATATCTTTCTAACTTTTGCATCCAGCTTCTGTTCACGCATTTGCATTCCAATTTAAATTCAAGAGCACCAAATTGTTTGAATTTACTAATTAAGTGGTCACATAACTAAAATCGGAACTAATAATCAGATTCAACCCTAAAAGTAATTCACTTTTGATCTGATTCTAAGGGACTTATCTGTGATTTCAAAAAGAAATTACAAAGATTTGCGATGTGTTGCACACTTTTGACACTTAGCACTCACATTAGGCACCGCACTAAGGCTCGATCCCTTAAGGCTATAGGCACCAATCTCTTTATCGGTGCAGACCCTCCTATTGTGCTTTGTGGTAGTGGTGATACTATCTTTTGATCAAGTGTTTTGATATTCCACAGAGGGGGACAACCCTTAAAGGAATAAAAGGGTAGTTAAGGGGCACCGCATACACATCGCCTCAAAGGAAGGGTTCGCCCTACTTGCATCCCTTCATCCTTGGAGTAACTTCTCCCTTGATCACCTGGGAGTATCATCCAAGCAAAGTATAGGTCCTAGGGCACTCGAAGGTTGAATTAAGGCATTTAATTGCAGTGAAAATCTTGTTTGGCTATTTATTTTAACTAATTCAACATCCACAATAAAGAAGGTTAAGATTTCAAGTCCACATCCCTCTTATACCACATACGTGGGAACGGAGGGACAAGGCTTGATCTTTTGACTTATCTTTGGAGTGGAGGTTTGACTTACTCAATAATAAAAAAATTCTAAATTGTGTTTTGTATGCTTGGTAGACGCTCTCTTGAGGGTAGTCTAGTGTTTGATCCTGAGCCCAAGAGAATTCTTAGGAGAGCTCACCTAGGAGAAGAAAGAGAAGAAATGGCTGAGCAAGGTGAAAATCAACAAAGGACCCTAAGGGACTATTTTATTTCTACCAACCAACCTGCACAAGCACTAAGATGACCGGTAGGGGATAATCCGTATGAGATCAAGAGCAGTACCATATCTTTATTGCCCTCCTTTTATGGTACTACTAGGGACGACCCCTACCAGCATTTGGATGAATTCACCGAAGTCTGTTCCACGATGAAGCTCCAGGGCTTTACTGATGAAGCCCTGATGAGGACTCTATTTCCTTTCTCCCTAAAGGATAAGGCCAAGCACTGGTCTCATACCCCCGATGCAAGGGTAAATGATTGGGATACCCTTAAGGGAGAATTTTTAAAAAAGTATTTTCCTATGAGTAAAACCAACCATTACAGAAGAGTGATTATGGGTTTTACTCAACAGGAAGGGGAGAAATTTCATGAGACTTGGGGGCACTTTAATGACCATCTTAGGTTATGCCCCCACCATCAAGTGCCAAGATGGCAGTTGGTCGAAAGGTTCTATAATGGATTATCTGAAAGGCATAGGCAAACCATTGATGCAGCTTGTGCAGGAACCTTCATGACCAGAACTGAGGATGAAGCCTGGGTATTATTTGAAACTTTAAGCGACAACTCCATACATTTGTCCTCTGCGTATCAAGAAAGAAAACCATCAATCTTGCAGAGGAAGATAGAGGCCCATGAAGCTGGGGCTTCTCAGGATTTGGCTTATCGGATTGAACTATTGAATAAAAACTTTGATAGGCTTTTAGCAAACCCCGGCAAGAACCTGCAAGCAGCCTCTATTTTTCAGGCTTCAAGAGAATGCTCCATTTGCCAAAGCACAACGCACTCCACTGCAGAGTTCCATCAGGAAACCCAATTCCCTGAGTTGATTCAGGCCGACTTGAATGTGGCCCAAGGTTTCCACCCCCCTCGCAATAACCCTTACTCCAACACTTATAATCCAGGGTGGCGGAACCATCCAAACTTCTCTTGGAAGCAAGCTGATGCTTCTAACTCAAGGAATACAAGACCCTTACCTCCCTAGCCCACATACCAACCATCTTATGAAAACCCTCTTCCGAATAAGCCCTCTGAGATGGATGAACTGAAGGCCATGATGAAAGCGATACAAGAGCATCAGAATATGGTTATCCAATCTCAGAATAAGATGATTACTGATATGGAATCCCAAATTGGTTATCTTACTGAGGCAGTTAGGCAACGTGATCTGGAGAAGTTTCCTAGCTCTTCTATGGAGAACCCTAAGGGCAAGGGGGTTGTATTCAGGGAGCACGCCCAAGCGGTGATTATGTTGAGGAGTGGAAAAAAGATTGACAAGCCTGATAACACTCCTACGGTTACATCTCAGAATTCCCCTTCCACACCTGACCCGACTTCCATCTCACCCGAGGAAGAGCCACACCACTCTCCCTCACAAAAAATCATCTACAATGAGGATGTTGTCCTACCACCTCCCCTTTCCCGCCATGACGACCCCTCTACTCAGAAGCCGAGGGTGCCCTATCCAGAGCACCTATCTGCTCCTGGGGAATCTTCTGTTGGCTCGTTTGGAGCCAAGGATAGGATGGAAGAGATTATGGATACTTTTAGGCAAGTCCAGGTTAACTTGCCTCTAATGGAAGCAATTAAACAGATTCCATCCTATGCAAAGTTTCTGAAGGACCTGTGCACCCAGAAGCGTCGATCTAGGAAATAGGTCCAAACCGAGGTCATCCTGCCTGACCATGTTAGCTCGGTTCTTCAGCATGGAGCACCCCCCAAAATCAAAAACCCAAGGGCCCTGTATATTTCAGTGGTTATAGGTAACCAACACATTGACGAGGCTCTGCTCGATCTGGGTGCGGGGGTGAACATTCTACCAAGCTCTGTCTACGACCTTTTGGGAGGAGGAAAGCTGAACCCTAGTCCAGTAATCCTCCAGGTTGCGGACAGATCACTTAAGACACCGCGGGGATTGTTGGAAGATGTCCTTGTGAAAGTGGAGGATTTCTTCTTCCCCGTTGACTTTTTGGTACTTGATACTGACCCGTCTAATAAGTCCACAAAGCTGTCCATTATTCTGGGACACCCCTTTTTGGCCACAGCCAATGCCTCTATAAATTGTAGATCCGGGGCACTTAAAATGGGCTTTGGGAACAAGAAGATCCGGTTGAATGTTTTTGATACTTACAAGCAACTTGGATTTGAAGATTATTCTCAGATTGAGGTCGTTGATGAAATAATTGAAGAGACTACTCCGGCACTCTTATGTAGAGATCGCCTTCAGAAGGTCATATCTCAGGACCATTCCTCGATTATTAAAGAAACTAAAAGCAAAATGCCCGAACTAGAAGAGTTGCTACGGATACACACTAAGTCTCTGTCCCCACCTTGGACTGTGAAGGTAGATCCACTGCCTGAGGCGAGGACATCTCAACTAAAACCCTCAATCCAAAAGGCTCCTGAATTGGAGTTGAAACCCCTCCTGAGCACATTGAAATATGCTTTCCTTGGCCCTAATAACACGCTCCCCGTTATTATCTCGTCTGCATTATCTGAATTGCAAGAGCGAGCTCTGCTTGAGTGTTTACAAAGGCACAAGGAAGCAATTGCCTGGACAATTGCTGATATTAAGGGTGTTGATCCCTCTCTTTGCATGCACCATATTTACACGGACGAGTTCTTGAAGCCTTTCCGAGACATGCAGAGAAGGCTCAATCCAAATATGTGGGAGGTTGTTAAAAAGGAGATTCTGAAATGGCTAGATGTAGGGATTATCTATCCCATTTCAGATAGTAAATGGGTCACTCTGATTCATGTAGTTCCAAAAAAGGCAGGAATCATTGTGGAGGAGAATGACCAAGGAGAACTGGTGACCACTAGACCCTCAACTGGTTGGAGGGTCTGCATTGATTACCGCCGTTTAAAAACGGCTACCCAAAAAGACCATTTCCCTTTACCATTTATCGATCAAATTTTGGAACGATTACTTTTGTTTTCTTGATGGGTACTTTGGGTACAATCAGATAGCCGTTTTTCCTGATGATCAGGAGCGTACCACCTTCACGAGTCCTTATGGCACTTTTGCATTCCGCCGAATGCCATTCGGGTTATGTAACGCTCCTGCCACTTTCCAACATTGTATGATGGCTATCATTTCTGATATGATCGACGAGTTCGTTGAAATTTTCATGGATGAATTCTCCATTTATGGCTCGTCATTTGACCTATGCCTTTCGCACCTTGATAAAGTCTTAACTCATTGCGAAGAGGCAAAACTGGTGCTTAGCTGGGAGAAAAGCCACTTTATGGTCCAGCAGGGAATTGTGTTAGGGCATGTAGTTTCCGAGAGAGGATTAGAGGTGGACACAGCAAAAATTGATTCCATCTCTAAGCTTCCATTGCCTGGCAATGTTCGTCAGGTTAGATCTTTCCTTAGCCATGCTTGATTTTATAGGCACTTCATTAGAGACTTCAGTAAAATCTCTAAGCCACTCTGTGACCTGTTAGCGAAGGATGTCTCCTTCAATTTTGATGATAGATGTGGCGAGGCTTTCCAAGCTTTGAAGAAAGCCCTCATTACCACGCCGATTCTCCAAGCACCAGATTGGACCCTCCCATTTGATCTTATGTGCGATGCTTCTAATTTTGCAATGGGAGCGATCTTAGGTCAAAGGGTTGATGGCAAACCTCATGTGCTGCATTATGCCAGCAAGACCCTTACGGATCCTCAGCAAAACCACACGGTCACAGAAAAGGAATTACTTGCTGTAGTATTTGCTTTGGAAAAGTTTCGATCTTATCTTTTGGGATCCAAGGTTGTGGTGTTCACTGATAATTCTGCCCTTATGCATCTTCTAGCTAAAAAGGACACCAAACCTTGCCTAATTCGTTGGATTTTGCTACTCCAAGAATTTGACCTGGAAATTAAAGACAAGAAAGGAGTTGAGAATGTGGTAGTAGACCACTTGTCTAGGATCCCTATTGAGGCATCAAACCCTGCTGGCGGTATTCAAGAGACTTTCCCTGATGAGTCTCTAATGGCCGTGGAAACTAAAACTCCTTGGTTCGCTGACATAGTGAACTATCTGGTCACGGGCATCACCCCTAGTACTTGGGACAAGTAGAAGTGAGATAGGTTTATCGCCAATGCTAAATTTTATCACTGGGAGGAACCCGAGCTTTTTAGAATAGGCCCTGACCAGCTATTTCGCCGTTGCATCCCTGATGAGAAGCAAAGAAGTGTTCTGAGTTTCTGCCATGACCTCCACTGTGGGGGACATTTTAGTGGAAAGAAGACTGCTCATAAGGTTCTTCAGTCTGGTTTTTGGTGGCCCACATTATTTCGAGATGCACATACGTATGTGGGCGCATGTCTACGTTGCCAGCAGACGGGAACCATTGGTAAAAGGGATGAGATGCCCCAACAACCTATCCTCCTTGTTGAAATCTTTGATATTTGGGGCATTGACTTCATGGGTCCCTTTCCTGTGTCCTTCGGATATGAATACATCCTTGTGGCTGTTGATTATGTATCAAAATGGATAGAAGCCATCCCCACGTGAACCAATGACCATTCTGTGGTCTTGGGCTTTATTAAGGCTAATATCATTTCTCGATATGGGTGCCCAAGGACGATCATAAGTGATGGAGGACCTCACTTTAAGAATGCACACTTCACTAGACTACTCCAAAATTTGGGAGTTAATCACATGATAGCCACACCTTATCATCCCCAAACGAGTGGGCAGGTTGAAGTGTCTAATAGGGAGATTAAGCGAATTTTAGAAAAAACTGTCAGGCCTGATCGGAAGGATTGGTCTAAAAAACTAAATGACGCTCTTTGGGCCTACAGAACTGCATATAAGACTCCCTTGGGTATGTCTCTTTTTCGTCTTGTCTACAGAAAAGCGTGCCACCTTCCCGTTGAATTCAAACATAAAGCTTATTGGGCCATTAAAAACGTTAACTTAAATTTGGGTAAAGCGGGAAAAACACATATGTTAGAATTAAGTGAGCTTGAGGAGCTTATGAAACTTCTCAAGCTTACAAGCAACGTACAAAAGTCTTCCATGACAAGCACATCATTAGAAAGACTTTTGATCCCAACCAGTGTGTTTGGCTTTTCAATTCTAGACTTAAATTATTTCCTGGAAAGCTCAAGTCCCGTTGGGATGGGCCTTACGTTGTGATCAATACCTTCCCTCATGGAGCTGTAGAGATCAGGAACCCTATTTCCGATGCGAACTTTAAAGTAAATGGCCAATGACTTAAACCGTATATTACTCTTTCAGATGGACAGGTTTTGGATGCACTACGGCTTGAGGAGCCTTAGCTCCTCCCACTCTCCTCCTCAGGTGATATTCTTCTATGTCTATATTTTTCCAATGAGGACATTATCAGTCTTAGGCATGGGGGGATATAACCTGAGAATGTTTATAGTGTTTATAGCATTTATAAATATTTGCATACATATTAACTAAAAAAGAAAAAAAATTCTTTTCTTGAGCTGATTGAGTTAGTCCTTAGCAAAATACCTTTATTGGAGGTTTTTCTTCCGGAATTATTTCTTAAGTTTGGAATCCAGTATATTTATTTCAGTGCATGCAGACTTGGTAATGGATCCTTTGGGAAAATCAATAAGCATTTGTAGTCTACTGAACCCTTGGACAGTTCATAGAGAGTCAGGCATACTATCTTCTAATAAATCCACCTCATATTTGTGAGAAGTAGAGAGATTACTGGTGCGCTAAGTCTAGTGCAAGGACTCTTAAGTTCTGGATAATTAGATGATGATACTTCAGAGTTAGGCATAGTTTTTACTCTCTATTCCTGTGTGCGTACTTTGAGTGAATTCCTGAGAGTCACCAAATAAGGCAGATACACAGAGATTGAGTCTTAATAAAGATATAACTATGGTGGATGGTTACAACTGTCCTTCATAGAGTCCTCAGCTGAAGGAGGGTGATAGTGTCAAAGATCAAAAATACGCCTGTCCTATCCATTCCTTTCCGATGCCAAGAATAGTAGGCACTTCCACCAAATAAGCCACACAACTTCCTCTTGACCGTCATCATCCCTAATAATGCCTCGTAAACAAAAGTCCGTATTGTGTTGTGTTGATTGAAAAAGAAATAAAAAATATATATATACATATATATATATAAAAGAAGAGAAGAAAAGAGGAAAGAAGTAGAAAAGGAAGAAATAGAAAGAAGAAAAAGAAAAAAAAAGCTATATTACAAAAAAAAAAAGTCCAAGTGCAAGATGTAACACTGTTTACGAGGCAACAAAACACCTATCGCGTTCCACCAAATATGACCCATACCTAACTTGTAGTATTTCTGATTGCCTGAATACTAGTTGAGAACTCTAACTTAGTTATAGAGTTATTAGGACTTTAATTGAAGTATAGATGCCATGTGAGGCCACCAAAAAGTGAGTATAATTTCTAATTCTGGCGAGATTCGTGATCTCAGAAAGAAAGAAAAGAGAGAGTGCCTAGGAACATTAAGAGAGCACAGTTGTGTAGCCTCTCTCAGAGTTGACTTGTCTAATAATCTAGAGAGCTAGAGTCTGCAGTAGTAGACTATATGTAGCACCAGTTGAGTGTGTGCCACCAAATACAAATCCATTCAACTTGATATCTCCTACCTAAGCCAAACGCCGGGGTCAAATTACAGACTATCATCTGCTTTACCCCCGAGGGAAGTAGTTGCCTATCTCGACAGAAATTTTTGCCAAGGGTGATGTATGAACTCCCAATGTGAATCGGCTATTTCACTTGGATCTATTACCTAGGCTATCAGCACTTCACAGTTGTCTAGATTCCTAAAGTTTTGAAGTAAGAAAATCAGAAATCTTCTGATTATTTCCATTATTTTTGCTAGGGTCTAACAAATCTTAGGCATGGGGGTATTTGTTGAGTCCATTAAAATGAACTAATATTAAGCCTAAGTATCTTTATTTGTACAATTTAGGTGTGTTAATAATGGCAATTAAGTTGTAGAAGATTTGTACACTTCATGATTTAAGTTATAACATTCTATAACTTAATGATTCTATTATTTTTATGTGCAGGTAATAAAATGCACAAAGAGCAAGGGTGGGGGATAAATTTCCCCAAACAGCTACAACTTTCTTTCCCCCTCCCCTGCTGGACAATGGGATAATCTTCTTCTTCCACCGCCTTTCTCAACAGCTAATCCAAGGATTTGGGAAAATCCCTGAACTCACGTGGTGAGGGGAGAAGTTAAAAAGAAGAGGTAGGGAGAGTGGAAGGCTATCCAGAAAGAAGAAAAAAAAAGTGTGCACTGTTCCGCAATGTGCCCTCTTTCCCCTTGCAGGGAAAAACCTCCACCAGTGTGCACGCCTCCACCGGTGCATCCTCCTTGTGCACTGCAAGCAACCGCGCGCCATCTCCAGCCACAGCAGGCACATCCACCAAGCCAGTGTGCCTCTCCCTTACTGTGCCTCCTTGCAGCATCCACCAAGCCAGCGCGCCTCTCCCTCATCCATTGCAGGCAACCGCACGCCATCACCAGCGCCTCCTACTGTAGGCAGTTCTCCAGCCCTGCGTGCACATGCGCCCCTGCAGCTTCCCTCCGCAAGCGCCTGCTTGCTCGCCATCTTCCAGTGCACACACCAGCGCGCCCCACCGCCATCCGCAGGTGCTCTCAATCGTGCGCCACTCCTCCCTGCAGAAGGTGCTCACGCACCGCACAGCAGGCGTCACACCCTCTTTGCCCTCAAGTCTTCTCCGCCCGTGCGCCTCCACCCCACCTGCAGACCGCAGCCTAGAAGCGCCTGCCCGCGCACCAGCGCGCACACGCGCACGCTCGCACAGCTGCAGCAACACCTCCACCTTCTTGCTCCATAGGTTCGAGCTCCAGCCACTGCCGCCGGCTGCCTCCGGCCACCTCCGTCACCGCCGCTGCCACTGTCGGAGAGCTCTCGACCTCGTCGTCCTCTTGAGCCTCACCTCAACCCCCGCAGTTCTCTCTCTCTCTCGCGAGGAGAGAGGAAGAAAGCCCTGTTTTCCTCGTAATTAAAATTTACATTCAATGCCATTTCCACCAATTTGATTTTTTTTTTTATTATTATATTATGGCAGAATTGCATTCAAACACTCATAGTTCTTTCTAATTGCATGGTATTGATATTAACTAGTTTAAAGGTTGATTTTGGGCGTAACTTAAGTACTAATTGTTTTTAGTACACATCACGTGAAAACTACATGAATTCATCCTAAATTTATTGAGGATTTTTGTGAGGGAAAACTGCACTTATACCCTTAACTTTTTAGGTTATTGCAAATCTACTTTCCTTCACATTTTAAGTCCGATTTGAAAAGGGATTTCGCACTATCCGAAATAACATTAAATAATTAAAGTATTGATTGCATCATTGCCTCCCTATGGACACGACCCGCTCTTCTGCGATTAGTTATTTTCATTATTTTTTGTTAGTCGATTTTTCCACCACTTAAATACTATAACGTTAAGCGAAAAGTCATCTACCAAGTGTGCAATCAAAAAATACAAAATTCAAGACCAAAATTAAATGTGACTCCATAGAATTTAACCTAAGACTTGATCTACCTAGGAAATAAGAAATCAATAGTAGATATCCGTTCTCTCAACAAATCTAACCAGGCTGAATAAGGGGATGTTTGGGCCCAAGCATTTCCCAGGAAAATCACTGGGGGCTTGTGTAAACCCATGCTTGGTCATTTGACATGTCCCCTCAGTTTGACACCTGATATAGAAGAAAAGCTTGTTATTAACTGAAGATAACGTAAGACCTTGATAGCAAGCTAAAGTTTGATGAAACCTTATGGTCAAATTGCTACATATTTTAATTAGCACTAGAAATCTAAAGTGCATGATGTAAACATGTTTACACTACACAAGATGTCAATTTATACATGTTCTCAAGCATAGAATTGCATTGCATTCTATAAATATTGCATAGCATGCATCGTCTTGCATTTAGATTAGTTTGAATAAAATGGAGGTTAATTGTATCCTTTTATGTTCAGGGACAGGGCAAAATTTTTATCGGGGCCTCAGATCAAAGATCCAACCATATAGATTTGATCAGGGCAACGATTGGAGTTCAACGACTCCAAGATCGCCCTAATCAGATATCTATAGCATCAGATAGAGATCGGGGAACCCTAGAAGATCAAGGGCCAAGATGGTGTGAATCCGCACTTCAAATGACCAATCCAACCACATGGACGGATTTGGATCGATGATCGCAACCTAACGGCGCAAAACTCGACTTAATCCAACACCCGTGGCACCATCTACATCATCCAGAAGATGGACGGCCAAGACAGTGCCACATGGCGCCATCTCAGTCGCCTAATTAGCCTCCCTTAACCGTTGAAGCTTCTAGCGCCCACACATCTCCGCCATTGGATCAAGATCCAACGGTTGAGAGAGGAGCTCAATCGGCACTTGAAGACTCTGAAGGAACGCTGGAAGGAGCAACAATGACTGTTGGATCTCAATCCAATGGTCAAGATCGCGCTCACATGAGTTAGCCGCTCGCCAATCCACGCGCGTAGTACAGTTGGTTGAGTGCTCAAACGCGAAGTGCAGGCGTGCGTTTGAGCCTCGCCGTGCAGCAATTGGAGCAGAGGTGCGCACTCGATTAACTGCACAATTACAATCCAGCGGCCATGCGTGCTCAATCCAGATGATGCGCAAACGCACTCCCACGCGTAATGCAGGATCGCACGCGTATGCACGCACTGAGGAGGTGCGACGAGGAGCTCTCTCAGCCATTCGATCTCAAGATCGAACGGTTGAGATTTAATGAATGTGGAAAGGCATTGCATGCGGGGGAGGCGAGCGAGTGGCGTACGTCACCCACGATGGAGCTTTAGCAACTGTTTTATCCGTCACTAAAGACCCCTAATTTAATGTTTTGAGATTAAAAAGACCAAATTGCCCTCACTCCTTCAACTATAAAAGGAGACCCCTCCATACGAAATTGGCATCCCTTCCTTCTCTCCTCTACCTCTCCAAATCTCAAAAGAGGCTTGTCCCACACCTAGGATGCTCCTCGAGAGATAAAGTCAAATTTTCGCTCTTATTTTGAAAGCGGATCCCATGATGACAACGGCGTGCTGCCCCATTCTCGTTCCTCCTGCTTCAACCTCCTTCTTCCCTCTCCTTCCTCCTTCGTCTCGGCAGCGGCTCATCCAGCTCGTCCTCCAAGCGATTGTCAAGTAGGATAACTTCTCTCACCCATTCTTATTTACAGCTTTCTACAGTAGAATTTTCCTGCTTTCTAGTGTAGTTGATTTCTCTCTTTCTAGTGTAATTCTTCTCTGGTTTTATTGTATAAACATGTTGAATTATTGAGTGCATGTTTTCTCTCTCTCTCGTTTATTCTGATTGTTAATATTGCTTCTTGTAATTACATCGCTTCACCTTTCAACAAAAATTCTAAAAAAATATAATTGTGAATATAGATCGACATAGCCTCCCTGAGTTCGACCCGAGATTTCTATTTCGGGATAAATTTTATTTGTTGAACATGAGTTCTTCACTTTCAAACTACAACGACAGGTTTCTCAAAACCAAACACGATAGCATAGTAACTCTTAGCTTCAACATTTTGGTGCCGTTGCGGGGAGGCAACGATTTCCAATCTTCTTTTCGCATTTCATGCACTTTATCATTTTCTAACTCGCTTTCTCTTGTGTCTATTGTTTTGCGGAGACCTCCATTGAGGAATCATCAAGAAGTCGACCAGTGTAAAGTGCAGTTGAAGACAGCTGTAAGTGCTCCCCATTCTTCCCCCCTCCATAGATTTCATTTGTCACATTAAATCCAAATTCCAATTAACCTAGGTGTTTGCATAAATCCTAGGAATAGTTTGGTTGTTTGGATTCTCACTCACATTCATTCCACCCTCGTTTGTAAAAAAACAACGAAAAGATAATCTTGTGGGGTAATTTTCAACGGACACATAACGTACACCCACATTCAAGGCACTTAACCTAATTGATTTGTTTCTACTCAACCAGGTTCTGATCTGTGGAACCGGTACACATAAGGCAACACATAAAAGAGTAGAAATCATTCTAGGTTAACCATCTTTGTGTGCCTAACTTAGTGGTGCATTTGTGGCCAGTTGTTGAGTTGTTTGGGTCGCACCACTCTACTTAAAATCAACTCATCAAGTAGCTCCTCCTTAGGATTTTCAATCTAGGTCTATTCCAGGCACTCCACTTTCTTTCTGGTTTTAAAGGAAAGTAATCATCACCCGTGTTTAACTACTTGGTTTGCGTCGAAACTTGCTTGTAATCAACCTAATTTGAAACCCTAAAAGCTACTTAAGCAAGATTTGAACATTAAAATCCATGCATCACAAATAATCTTACTTGAAAACCCTCATGCACTTACACAATTATCAACCTATCACTAAGGGCACGACCCATTTTAAGGGCCCATCACATTCCATAAGCACCACAATCCCAGGCCTTAAAAAAATTGAGTAGACATTGGCCTTAAGGTCAGATTCGCTCTTCATGGCCTAGTCTGAGATTGTCTTTGATTAACCTACTTGTATTGATTAATCTGATGTCTAGCTAGGGGAGTAGCGTCAAACCACCGCGGCTGGGGGTACACTAGGAACCGGAGGCGAAAGTCGAAGGAAGAACCTTCTCCGTAGTCCCTCCTTCGAAGTGGTTGGATTCAGCAGATGCAAGTAGAGTAAATCATTTACAATCTTAAGGCAGGTTTTGGGAGTCAGTAGATCCTTAGGCTACCCCACTTAAGGACAACCTTGTTTTGTTGTGCTGCAGGGTCCCTATCCCCAGTCCTTCCGACATTCTCCTAGCTTATGCTAGGAAGACGGTCATTGAATCCCTGATTGGAAGGACCACTAGAGTATTCTAGGAGGCGCAATTTGGATTTTGGTCAAATTGATCCCATGGCCGACCAATAGCCTCCTCTACCTGGAGATCCACAGGAAGAATTCCAAAGGCAGCAGGAATAAATGCAGAGAATGCAGGAATGGTTCCATAGAATGCAAGGAACTCAGCCCTTGAAGGATTTTTATGATCCTTCAAATTATAGGGAACGTCTCAACGTCCAGATTCTAGCCGGTGACATAAAAATCAAGCCCCAGGTGTTAAGCTGATCAAACATTATCATGGGCTTGTCTCAGAAGATCCGTTTCAGCACTTGGAGGACTTGACCACTTTGGTCCAGACCACCAAGGCACGAAATGTAAACGAGAAGCAAATGATCATGAGGCTCTTCCCCCACTCTCTTAGGGATAAGGCTGTGCATTGGTACAGGAGAATAGGAAGACCAATTGAAACTTGGAATGAGTTGAAATCGACCTTTCTGAAGAAATTCTTCCCAGTTGGACGTACCAATGCCTTGAGATGGGCAATCACTACCTTTACCCAGTAGCCGGGGGAGTAGTTTCAAGTGGCCTGGGAGCGATTCTAGGACCTATTGCGGAGGTGTCCGCACCATGAGGTGCCAAAATGGCAACTCGTGCAAATCTTCTATCATGGGTTGACTGGGCAACTCAGAAATCATGTGGATGCTTCTTATGGAGGCAATTTCCTCAATAAAGACGCAGATAGTACACATGATTTATTTGAGGAAATGAGCGAGAATTAATCAATCATGCCTCCATGGATACATTTAACCAGTCCCAGTAGCCCAGATCAAATGTCAATGAAGTCCATGACTCTCATTCATTTGATATGGAATTGATTTGTAACAAACAAGATAAGGTGGACTTGGTTGCTAAGAGAATGGAAGAGTGGATGGCTGGAAATTCAATAAACAACTCTCAATCCACTAAATCTCAAAATTCAGGATTCCATTCTTCATGAGCTCCTTATAGACAGGACTTCGTGAATCAACTCGATGTGGCTCAACTTGTGAGTCAGCATTTTTTGGAACCCCACAGGTTCCAAACTAGGGCCTTTGATCCCGATTTTTCTGATCCTTCCCTTTCTTTCTCTCCATCCTCACCCTTTGAGGATGTTCGTGCTGTACAAGAGAATGTTAGATCCAACCCCTACTCTAATGCCTATAATCTGGGTTGGAGATACCACCCTAACTTCTCTTAGAAAAACCTGGGGCAACAGACCCAATTTCGACCCAACAACTTTGCTCCGCAACGACCAATGGGTCAGGATCATGTATATACTCAGTTGCCCCCAAATCAGGTC
This sequence comes from Thalassia testudinum, assembly GCA_037157565.1. NCBI lineage: Eukaryota > Viridiplantae > Streptophyta > Magnoliopsida > Alismatales > Hydrocharitaceae > Thalassia > Thalassia testudinum. The sequence goes on along the minus strand of JAZHRO010000056.1, from coordinate 82,299,650 downwards.
AATCAACCAACATGGAATGCCCGTCAACCTTTAGGGTAGGCTGATTTGAATCGACAAATGGTAGAGATGCAAGGATCCATACTCCAACTCATGCAACAAATGAAAACTTCGCTGGAAAACTTGCAGACTGGGCTCATTACTAAGTCTCGTCAACTCGGATCTTTACCATCCCACCTCGTACCCAACCCACGAAATATTGTGAATCCGGGCAACCAAGCCCATGGGTACAGAAATCAGAGGGACCAACATGCACATGCTTAGGTGGTTGAGCCAGGTCCCTCCTCTTCCTCTTCTACAAATCAACAACTCCTGGCTAATCAAGCCCCTCCAATCTTTCCTAACCCTCCCCAAGACCTAAACTCTTATTCATCTGCAAATTCTATCACCTTGGTGATTGGTAAGCAGACTTAGGATCCACAACCACACCATTTTGATCTACTGAATCCTGAAGAACCTAAGGAGAGAGAGGAGAATTCTGAAGAGTAAATCAAGGCTTAGTAACCTGATTCTAAAGATCTGACTCATGTTCCTTTCCCTGTAGCCTTGAGCAAATCAAAGAAGAAGTCTGTTGATAGCAATGAGGAGCTTCTGAATCTATTTCAGAATGTTGAGATCAATATCTCGCTCCTCGATGCTATCAAGCACATACCGGCTTGCGCGAGATTTTTAAAGGATTTATGTACACAAAAGCGTAAGTCGAGAGAATCTATTACGAGGAAGGTGGTACTCTCTGAGCAGGCTAGTTCTGTTATCCTACACCACCTCCCTCAGAAAAAGAGAGATCCAGGTGCTCTGTTGATTTCCTGTGTCATCGGAGATTACACATTTGATAGAGCACTTTTGAATCTTTGGTGCATCCATCAACGTAATTCTAACTTCTCTTTACGAGAAGTTTGGATTAGGTGAACTTCAGCCAACTTTAGTTACGCTACAGTTAGCAGACCGCTCGATCATAAATCCGCGAAGAGTTATTGAAGATGTTATAGTTAAGGTCAAGGATTTCTATTTTCCTATAGATTTCCTTGTCCTTGACATGGATGTACCTAAAAATCTGTGGAACACACCCATCATTTTGGGGCATTCGTTCCTAGCTACTACTAAGGCCAACATCAATTGTGAAAGCGGTAGCATGGAAATCGCCTTTGGAGATCAACGAATGAAATTGGATATTTTTAAGGGGATCGATAAACTTGAGGATTGTGGATTTATTGGGTAACTTGAGGAGGATAATGAAAACATTGAAACTTGTCTGATGGTTTCCTCAATTGAAAGTTCCTCCTTTGATGACGAATTGGACTCGCAACCCTCTATGGCAGACCTGCCATCTTCTGAAGAGGTTATTGATTTTGTTCACTCACAGCCTCTTCCTCTTGTTGAGTCTTCAGCATCTTCCTTACCATCAATCATCAACCAACCCAAGCTTGAACTGAAACTATTGCCTGAGAATTTGAACTATCAATTTATAGGACCTCAGAAGATGCTCCCTATGATTATCAATGCTAAATTAACAAAGAAGCAAGAGATTAAATTGATCAAGGTCCTGAAGGAACACAAGGAGTCAATTGGTTGGACCATTCATGACCATAGGGGGATCGAACCATCTTACTGCAATCATAGAATATTCTTGGAAGATGGATCCCGCCCTTCTCGCCAGATGCAGAGGAGATTAAATCCAAATATGCGAGAAGCGGTCAAAAAGGAAATCATCAAGTGGCTCAATGCAGGAATTATTTATCCAATCTTTGATAGTCGCTGGGTAGGTCCTATGTAGATTGTTCCAAAGAAAGCTGGGATTACCGTTGTGACTAACCGGAGAGGAGAATCTGTCACAACTTGTTCAGCTTCCTCTTGGAGGGTTTATATTGATTACAGGAAGCTGAACACAGCCACTAAAAAGGATCATTTTCCCCTGCCTTTCATCCTTTCATCGATCAAATCTTGGAAAGGCCTAGCTAGGCAGAAGTACTTATATTTTCTTGAAGGCTACTCAGGATACAACCAAGTTCCTATCCATCCCGAGGATCAGGGAAAAGCTACTTTCACCTGTCCCTACGAAACATTTGCTTTCCGTAGGATGCCTTTCGGTTTATGTAATGCACCTGGGACTTTTCAAAGGTGTATGTTAGTCATATTCTCTGACATGGTGGGAGAGTTTATGGAAGTCCTCATGGATGATTTCTCTATTTTTGGAGAATCATTTGACTCTTGTTTGACTAATTTGGAAATGATTCTTAAGCAATGTATCAAAACACGATTGGTCCTTAACTGGGAAAAGAGTCATTTCATGACCCAAGAAGGCATCATTTTGGGTCATGTAATCTCTAAATGGAGAATCGAAGTGGATAAAGCTAAGGTTGATGCTATCGCTAAACTTCCTCCTCCCATATCTGTTAAACAAATTTGATCATTTCTTGGCCATGTGGGATTCTATCAAAGATTCATTGAGGACTTCTCGAAGGTTGCCTGTCCCCTGAGCAATCTTCTTGCCAAAGAATCACCGTTTGTTTTCAATGAATCATGTCGAAGGCATTTGATTTCCTGAAAATGGCAGTCACCTGTGGTCCAGTTTTGCAACCACCAATTTGGACAGCCCCTTCTAGGATCATGACCGACGCTTCTGATTATGCAGTCGAGGCTGTCTTGGGTCAAAAAATTGATAGAAAGCCTTCTATCATCTACTATGCTAGTAAAACCCTGGATGAAGCCTAGAGGAATTACACTGTTACTGAAAAGGAATTACTAGCTGTAGTATTCGCTTTGGAAAAATTCAGGGCTTATCTCTCAGGGTCTCATGTTATCATCTATACTGACTATTTGGCCTTGAGACATCTCTTGGCCAAAAAGGATACCAATCCCCGGCTTATTCATTGGATTCTTCTACTTCAAGAATTTGATCTTGAAATCAAGGATAAAACCAGGGTACAAAATGTTGTGGCGGATCATTTGTCGAGAGTCCTAGGTTATTCTTCTCGTCCGAACATCCTGATTGCTGACACTTTTCTAGACAAAGCTATTCTTACAGTTTCAGGTATCCACACCCCGTTGTTTGCTGACATTATTAATTATTTGGCCGTTGGTCAAATCCCCCAGGATTGGACCAAGCAACAACAGGATAGACTCAAATCTGAGGCCAAATACTTCTGCTGGGAGGACCCTGAACTGCATCGCATCAGCTTTGATCAGATTATTTGCCGATGTGTATAGGAGAATGAATTCAACAGTATACTCAAGTTCTTCCATGCATCTGCGTGTGGTGGACATTTCTCCAGGAAAAAGACGACTGCAAAAATCTTGCAATCTGGCTTCTATTGGCCATCTTTATTTAATGATACCCAAGATTTCTCAAGGTCATGTTCTTGATGTCAGGCACTCGTGGGCATAACTAAGAGAGATATGATGCCCCTAAACCCAATTCTTCCTATCAAAATTTTTGATGTTTGGGGCATCGATTTCATGGGACCTTTCTCCCTTCATTTGGACATCAGTACATTCTTGTTGTTGTTGATTATGTGTCCAAATGGATCGAGGTGATTCCCACCAGAACCAATGACCACAAGGTGGTCATCAATTTTGTCAAGAAAAATATCTTCAGTAGGTTCGGGATTCCGAGAGCCATCATCATTGAGGGTGGCACTCATTTTACTAATGCCCAATTTTGGAAATTATTCGCCAAATAATGGGTTAATCATCGAATTTCCATACCTTATCATCCCCAAATGAATGGATAAGCCAAGATTTCCAATCGGGAGATCAAAAAATTCTGCAGAAAATGGTTAGGCCTAATCGCAAGGACTGGACTCAAAAGCTTGAGGACACTCTTTGGGCCTTCCGCATGGCATATAAAATGCCCATCAACATGTCTCCATTTCGTTTGGTGTATGGAAAGGCGTGTCTTCGACCCGTAGAGAATGAACACAGGGCTTTCTGAGCAATTAAACAATGCAATTTAGATCTGAATTTAGTTGGGAAGACCAGGAAACTCCAACTATCCGAGTTAGAATAGCTTAGAAATGATGCATACGAGAATGCCAAGATCTACAAGGCTCGAACCAAAGCTCTACATGATCAATTGATTTCCCACAAGAGCTTTGAGCCAAACCAGAAGGTCTGGTTATTCGATTCTAGACTTAAGCTCTTTCCTGGCAAACTTAGATCTAAATGGAATGGCCCATTCATTACTGACCAGATTTTTTGAAATGGAGCCATTCAAATTTCTGACCCAAAGAAGGGTAGCACTTTTAAAGTCAACGGTCAACATCTGAAGCCTGTTATTGACTGTACTCTTCCAGAACCCATCTCAGACATTGTTGCTCTAGCCATTCTGTGACTTCTTTGGCTGGACTTCACCTAGCTAACGGCATTAAGCTCAGCACTTATACATATGACACAAAGCTGACACGAGCTTAATATTCAGGTGACATCTTTCATACTCTACCATTTCTTTCATGTCTCTTTCTCAATGTGGACATTGCATCAGCTAAGAATGGGGGGTGGAGTCATTTTTGAACCATTTGGTCAGCTTTGTGAAAATCATGTAAATTATTTTTCTCTTCTTATTTATAGAAAAAAAAAATTGAATTAGGAAGGAATAGTTGGACATTAGGACTTTTCAATCTTAGAAAATATTACATTAGGATTTGAACACAAAGACCCTTCAGGTCTTTTGACTTAATCGGCCCCTGTATCCACTAAAATGTGGATTTGTTTTTTGAGTCCTCGCCATCTTAATTATATTGTAATTCGAGTAAATAAATTTGGGTGAAAAGTACATGACTTATCAATCCACCCTCTGATTTGAGGGAACTTTTAGTTTTAAGCATCCACACGCTTTCTTTGCACTGACTCGTTGTTCGACGATTTTAAGGAAAATTGGGTAGCTAATGAACCTTCAAGGGTGATATGGCTGGCAAGTTATTGTGGGTAACAGCCCTTAGGTAGGTTGTCCAGAGCCCAGTCACGAGACCATTTTTTTTTGCTACCTTTAGGTAAATCTTAGACCAGGGAAACCATCTACTTAGAAAAAAAAAGAAAAAGAAAGTCAAAAAGAAAAAAAAAGAAAATGAGAAAAGGAAAAGAAAGAAAACAAATAAGTCACACTTCACTACACGATTATGGTTGACAAGTTGTCAGTGGTAATAGCTCATCGATCAGTTGTCCAGAACCCAGCTTAATAAATGCACTGAAAATTCCCAAAACACCTAGGAAGAAGCGGAGAAGTAGAAAAAATTGGGGAGATATACACTGGATTCACCCTTGTGTTGACCCCATAAAAATAAAATTATGGAAAAAACTACTGGTTGCAAAGAAGCACCTTTAGGCAGAATTCTCTTTTTAAGGTCACCTACAGGCGTAGAAATCAGAAATCCATTTTAACTGCCAATCAATGAGCCTATCACATTCACAATAAGATGCCTAGAACTTAGGGTTCTCGTCAAATCTTAGGTGAGTTGAATGGTCGTAGAAAGCCACTCCTAAACCCTAAAACTCAAAAATCCAAAAAAATTAGAAAGAGAAAAAGAAATTTTTCTTTCAATAAGGAGAGGGCTTGAGGCGGTCTGCATTTTGGCAGATATCCAGGCACTGTTGTGTCTTTGAAAGTTCAGATCCTAAGTAAACATTTTCTTAATGATTGAAAATATCTCATGCCTAAATAATCCAACCTAATTATTTTATAAATAGCATATAGTTTTTGCTAGGGACTAGCAAAAGATAGGCATGGGGGTGTGATGTAAACATGAGTACACTACATAAGATGTCTATTTATGCATGTTCTTAAGCATAGAATTGTTGGTGCTAGAGCACCACGATCATTTATTTTGATGATGACAAAACACGTGTTATTTAACATTTGCAATTTGAGTCCTAGATTTCAGGTCAATTGCAAATGTAGACGTGCTTAAACGGAGTTTGAGCTCGCATCCAGGACGGATTGGAGGAGCTTGACGGAAAACAGAGGAGGTTCGCGTGGAGCGACAGATTGAAGATAGAAGACAAGAAGAATATGATAGATTCTTTTTAATCCTTTCTTGTATCTCTTGTCTTTATTTTCTTGCTCTTTTTATTTTTCCTTAGAACATTATGTTAAAGAGCCTCAAAGTACCCTAACAGTAGTCCTAGGAACACCGGCACAACCCTAGGATACTTAGGTTTTCTGTAGAATACTTAGAAAACCAATATAGGGTTCAAACAACACTTCCAGATGTCTAATTCACAAATCAGACGTCTGATAAAGTATTTTAAGACGTCTGACTGTTGTTTCAGACGTCTGATAACTATTAGGCTGGAGTTAGTATTCTGTCTGATGAAATCAGACGTCCAGACCTTAGTCCAGCCGTCTTAGAAGACGTCTGATGGATTTGCCAGACGTCCAATTAGTGGACCGTTGGCTGCCTTTGCAAACACTCAAGATTATGACCGTTAGGGCCTTATCAAACGTCCATAGGACTTACCAGACGTCTGATAATTGACCGTTTTGCCTCGGCTGACCCAAAATCTCTTCTCAGAGATTTTCTAGCTGTTGCAACGTTTGGAAATCCATTCCCACAGTAAAAGTTGGTTTCCAGACGTCCGGGCATAGTGCTAGACGTCCTATATGTCGTCTGATCAACCTGAATAAAAACCCTGTTTAGATCTGATTTAAGTCAGGAGGAAACCCGCATAGAATCAGACATCTGACCTTTAAATCAGACGTCTTAAAGTGGCCTTCCAGACGTCTGATGCAAGAATTAGACATCTGATCACCCTGTCAAGTGTAATCATTGTCCTGATTTCAGCCTGATTCTCTTGGGCTTTGCACCCAACGGCTATAGAACCTTTCCTAAGCCTTCCAAAGCCTTCCCAAGGCCTCTATAAATAGAGGGAAACCTTTGCAACACAAATATACACTTGGATACACTTAGCTACACACTTTCACACTCTTTTGTGTCCAGAAAAGATCTTGCTCTCTAAGCTCAAGTTCTACATCTTGAGAGCATCAAGCTTCACGCACCCACTCTCCCGCCGTTATTTACAAGAGCGACGTTGCGCCGTCGCGTGGCACACGCACCGCGTCATCAACTCGACGCACTCCTTGCATAGGGGAGTTTCCTAATTCCTATAGAAGCTAGGTTTATAATTACTTTGTTGGCTCTATAGGACTTGTTGTTTCTTTTATCTTTGTTATTTGGTTGGGTATTCGCTTTGCGAATTCCCGTCTCCTTCGTGGGACAAAATCCTTCTCGTGGAGAGAAGGGGTTGAGGAACGCTACCCTCGTACTTGTAGCGTGGTTGTACTGAGGTTGAATCACCCTCGTTTTAAAGTGATTCGGTTAGTGGATTTGATCAACTAGGTTGATCGGAAAATCCTAACTCGAGAGGGTTAGGTGGTGGTTTTCACCCGGTTTGGATTTCCACCTAAAAATACCTGTGTACTTGTGTGATTGTCTTTTTGAGATTGCGTAATTCAATTTCGCATTTTTTACGTCACACTGATCTCACCCCCTCCAAGTAGGGAACCTACAAGAACTGCATTGTATACTATAAATATTGCATAGCATGCATCATCTTGCATTTAGATTAGTTTGAATAAAATAGAGGTTAATTGTCTCCTTTTATGTCCAGGGACAGGGCAAAATTTTTATCGGGGCTTCAAATCGAAGATCCAATTGTACCGATTTGATAATAATGACGATTGGAGTTCAATGACTCCAAGATCGCCCTAATCAGATATCTGTAGCATTAGATAGAGACTGGGGAACCCTAGAAGATCAAGGGCCAAGATGGTGTGAATCCACACTTCAAATGACAAATCCGATCGAACGAATGGATTCAAATGGATGATCGCAGCCTAATGGCACAAAAATCGACTTAATCCGACACCCTTTGGCACCATCTACACCATCTAGAAGATGGACGGCCAAGATGGCGCCACTTGGTGCCATCTCGATCACCCAACCAGCCACCCTCAACCATTGAAGCTTCTAGCGCCCATGCATCTCCGCCGTTGGATCAAGATCCAACGGTTGAGAGAGGAGCTCAACCTCCGCTTGAAGACTCTGAAGGATTGCTGGAAGGAGCAACCATGACCGTTGGATCTCAATCCAACAGTCCAGATCGCGTGCACATGAGTTAGCTGCTAGTCCATCAATGCATGTAGCGTAGTTAGTTGAACGCTCAAACGCAAAGTGCAGGCGCGCATTCGAGCCTCGCCACGCAGCAATTGGAGTGGAGGTGCATGCCCAATCAATCGCACGATCGCGATCCAGTGGCCACGCATGCCCAATCCAGATGATGCGCCCACACACACTGGCACGTAACGCAGTATTGCACACGTATGCGTGCACTGAGGAGGCACGATGAGGAGCACTCTTAGCCGTTCGATGGCACGATGAGATCGAACGGTCGAGATTTGATGAACGTGGAAAGGCACTGCATGCACGGGAGGTGAGCGGGCGACGCACGTCACCCACGATGGGGCTTTAGCAATGGTTTTATCTATCACTAAAGACCCCTTATTTAATATTTTGAGATTAAAAAGACCAAATTGCCCTCACTCCTTGTAACTATAAAAGGAGGCCCCCTCCATACGAAATTGGCAGCCTTTCTCTCCTCTGCCTCTCCAAAGCTCAAGAGAAGCTTGTCCCACACCTGGGATGCTCCTCGCTAGATAAAGTCAAATTTTCGCTCTCATTTTAGAATCGGATCCCTCGACGATGATGACATGCTACCCCATTCTCGTTCCTCCTGCTTCGACCTCCTCCTTCCCACTCCATCCTCCTTCGTTCAGGTGGCATCTCGTCCGACTCATCCGCCAAGAGATCGTCGAGGAGGATAACTTCTCTCCCATTCTTCACTACAGCTTTCTAGAGTAGAATTTTCCTGCTTTCTAGTGTAATTCTTCTATGATTTTATTGTATAAACATTTTTAATTATTGAATGCATGTTTTCTCTCTCTCTCTCATTTATTCTGATTGTTAATATTGCTTCATTGTAATTACATCGCTTCACTTTTCAATGAAAATTCTAAAAAAATATAATTGTGAATATACATCGACGTAGCCTCCCTAAGTTCGACCCAGGATTTCTATTCCAGTATAAATTTTATTTGTTGAATACGAGCTCTTCGCTTTCTAACTACAGTGATAGGTTTTTCAAAACCAAATACGATAACGTAGCAACTCATAGCTTCATGAGTGCACAAAGAATGTGATGGGCGTTTGTTGGGGTAATTCTTGATTATTTCTTTTTTATGTGTGTGCGAATTGGGCGAGAAGTGATGCCCAAGCCAAATCAATAGGGTTTGCAAAATAAGGAATTTTAGTTGAAGTGTTTTAAGGTTTTGATTAAGATTTGGTATCTTTTAGAGTTCTCTCTTGTTAAGGATTCGAACAAGGTTTTCAAATTCAACAAATAATAACAATCAAGTTGTAGTTGGTGGAGTTCAATTCCTTCAGAGTTTGATGTGACAAAGAGAGAATTTAAAAATCCTAAAGTTGAAATTCCTAGTTATGCAACTCCTAAAATGAATCTCTTTTTCAAAATCCTTAGAGGTGATGTTCCAAACAAGATAAACAACACCACCACCAGATAATAAATCAAACAACGAATCGAAAAAAATTTTTTTTGAGATTTTAGAAAATTATTTAATATTTTTTTGGAACTTTTCTTCTTACTGGTGTTAAGAGTTAGAATTGATAGATTCAGGAAATTAATTCTGCAAAAACCTCAAATGGCCTAAAAGATTTTTGGAAAATTTTCATGTTGTAGATAATTTTGTAAGGTTTCTAGCAATATAATGTTTTCCAAAATCTAATGAGTATAAAAATTTATAAAATTCATGGACAGTAAGAAAATAATAAGAAAACATGGTTTGACCCTAGTTTAGTCTGTGAATTTTTTAATTTTTTCTATTTAATGAAATTTTTTGAAAAGTGGTCTTAAGGATCCTCACTTAAGGGGCTTCCCTCGATGAAATTTCATGATTTTAGGGAGCTCCTAAGTGCCTAGATGAAAATCAAGATAGAAGCATGGATATTCAAAAATCAAGCACCAATAAGATTAAGGTGGTGTAAAAGTGAAGCAAACAATCAACACAATGAATTTTGGGGTTCCACCACCCTCAATTTTTCTAGCATTTGATTTTTTGGAAAACTTAAAGTTTTTTTTTAATAGATTTTACTTTTATTTTTTATTAGAAAAGGCCTAGGTTACCAACCTGAAGTACGCGGGAAGAAAAGAAACTTGAAGCTTTTGCTCCAGGTGCTCCAAATCCTACTCCTGCTCCTGATTTGCACCTAAATTTAAAAGAATCAAAATTTTGTGAAGATTAAGAAAGCAAGAGAGAGATAAATGTGCGATTAAGCCACGCCTCCCCAGCAATGACACCAAAAAGTGATTGGGTTTTTACGCGATTTGTAATTGCGGGTTTTATAAGTCATTGCAAGGCGCAAAAACTGATTTGATTTTAAAATTTGGAAGCATAAATAGTGGAGTATCTAGGGTTGTCCAAGGAGTCCAATTTTGTTAGTCAAATAAATGGTTCTCTCTCTCACCTCTCAAATCTACACTTTCTTTTTGTGATTTTGATTTTCTTGTTTTTATATTTTTCAAAACAATTAGGCTTGAGATATGGCAAGATGAAATATGCTACAACTAACCCTTGGTGACAATAATGAAGCCTTCTCCTCTAAGATCACCCTAGGCAAGTGGGCCTAGACTAATTACAAGAGAAGGGGTGTGGTGCACAAACTGATTAAATGCAAGAAAAATGCTCTGAAATGAAACATGAACTTTGAAGGAAAACTTCATTTGTATTACTAGCAACTGGGCAAAGTGTAGCGAAATGCTTATTTCAGGGAAAAATAAAAACTCTAGCTAATACAAAGTATAGGGATAAAAAAAGAAGAAAGGGGGATCCTCTAGTTGAAGTTGGGATGGCCCTTGCTCCAAGTGCAGTCGCCCCACACTTAGAGAAGGGTCTTCCTTTGTGCATGATATAGTCCTCCTCCAAGCTATCCTCCAAGGTGGGTGTCAACAACCTTGCTCATCCTCTTTCCTGGTCGTCCCCTTGATGTTGAAGGTGATCTCCTCCTTGGCATGGCTAAGGTAGAAGACAAGAGAGGAAGAAGGCACCAAGGCGACGAGTAGATTGCCCTCTTGATCATCTTCCCTCCTTCCTTGGCGTGGAAAGTGCAGGGAATAATGGTGGACCTAACTAAGGGAAGAGATGATTTCTTCTTTTGGTGGTAAATGGTGGGTATATGTAGAGGTGCAGAGGGGTGGTTGGCATGGGCTTAGGTGTAGGGTCTAGGATAAGGTTTCATGGGTGGTTAAGGGTGGTTATGGGAATCCTAAGGTGTAGGCTTGGTGGTGCCAACTTAAGGGTGTGAAGGGGGGTAGTTGTTGGTGGCTTTTGGTGGTAAGAGACACCACAAATTGGCGCCAACTTGGGTGTTTTCTAGGAGGTTATTTTACTACCAAGTTAGGAAGGGTTAGGATGGGTTTAGGTGTTGGATGGATGGTTAGGATGAAGGGAAAGTTGGCGCCAAAAATATTGGTGGTTGGAGGTGGTTTTTGGCACCATTTTCATGGTGTCTTTTGGTGGTGGTGTGGGTTGAAGAGGTGTGTCTTGCTGGCACCAAGTTGAGGTGGAGTAGGGTAGCATAGGTGGAAGCTTAGGTGGGCTTACTTGGTGGAGCTAGTTAGGTGGGAATTAGGGTTAGGTTGTTGGTGGCAAGGAGGTGACTATCTAAGCTAAGCTAGATTAGCTAGCTTAGCTAGTAAAGAGTAGGGCTAGAGGCAAAAGGAGCTATGGTTTTGGGGAAGAATAGATGGGGGTAGCTGGAAGGATCTGCACTGGAGCTGATGTCTACTTAAGGGAGCTGATGTAGAGCTTAGTAGCTAGCTGAGCTAGCTAGTTCTTTGTTAGCAGCTAAGCCAAGCTAATCTGAGCTGGATTGTTCTGATTTGAGATGAGGTGAGTTGGGTCTAGTCTTCCTGGAGATTACCTAGCAAGCTGGAGTAGCTAGCTTAGGTCAAGTAGCTTAGCTCAACTAAGTCGAGCTGAGATAGATCTCCGGGAGCTGGGCTTAACCTGTCTTGAGCTGGTTAAGGTCATTTTCAGCTAACTAGGTCTAGCTAGTTGATGTTAGTAGCTAGTCCAAGTCAGGTTGAAATTCCAGTGAACTCTTCTGAGGTGGAAGAGCTGGAATGGAGCTAGGATCAGCTGTCTTTAGTTAATTTGAGCTGCCATCCAGCTGAGGTGAGCTGAATGGAGCTAAAGTGAACTAGATAGAGCTACCATTCAGCTAAGATGAGCTTAAAGGAGCTAAGGGTGAGTTGATCCAGCTAGAAGGAGCATTGATCTAGTTGAGATGAGCTGGATCTAGTTGGGATGAGCTAGACTAGCTGGGATTTAGGGTAAATGGGTTGGATCTAGCTGGGATCCAGTTGATAGGAACTTCTTCTTTGCCTTCTGCCTTCTTTAGTGCCAAGATGTGTGGGATCTGACATTCTGCCTAATCCTGACAATTAGGTAAATGCATTAAAAATACACTAAAATTGCAATCCATGCCTATCCTTGGTAAATGCCTAAATGCAGCCTAAAAGCTGGTTTACAGAGTTAAAACCCAAAGAGCTATGTTAGTTTATGGGCATAAGAATGATGATAAATTACAATTTATCAGTCCCCACGTACAATGGGGTGTTGGTTTGTGCGTTAGATCGCACATCGTCAGCATCGTCGCATTGACAGATTGTCGTCGCGCCACACGGCCATATCTGCACTGTTCAAGCTCATCCAAAGGTCGAATTTCAGCTGAGGGTGAGTCGAATGCGAGCCTCGCATTCTGGCATAAAGGTGATGATCGCTACACTATGGTTGCTCTTATGTCGTGGTTTTGGTTTTGTGCATAGCTACCCTCAGCCGTTGCATGAAGATCCAACGGCTGAGGTGTGTTCTTCGTCTGATGGCGTGTAGAGACAGGCGACGTGGCCTTTTCATGGTTGTTGGATGGCAATCCAATGACCCACGTTTCTCCTTAAGTTGTTAGGGCATGACGATGGATCATTGGGATGGTGCCACATGGCACCATCCTGGTCGTTCATCTCCCTACCATTGTAGTTGATGCTACAGGGCTTTGATTGAGTCCATTTTGCATCGTTGGACTGCGATCGTTGATCTAGATCCGTCTGGGTGGTCAGATTTGTCATCTAAAGTTTGGATCTCGGCTATCTTTCTCGTTGGCCTCTGATCTTCTACGGGCTATATGTGATGGTACGGACGTCTGATCAAGACGATTTCGAAAGGGTTGGGCTACCGTCATTGTCCTGATTAGACCCATACAGTCTGATCTATCATCTGTGGCCCTGAATCATCTGTAATTAATATCGTCTCTCTTTTAGAGCAAAAAATGACAGTATTATCTATAATGCTACCAAATGAACTACTATGCAAATTATGATGCTTACGCATGCATTGTTCCTAAGTTGAGCGAGAATCTAACTTAATTCAATTAAATTAGGAGCTATGATTCCTATGCGATCATTAACCTAATCCTTAATTTTCAGCAAGGATGCCATACGTAATCCTAAACGAAACCTTCACCATCAAAAAAGGGCATACTTATATGATCAAATCTCACATTGTAACAAATGTACACTGATATGTAGTAGTCAATAATCTTCAGATAAATTGATATATAGAGCCTTTTTTTTTATTTTTTATCTATAAAAACAAGGTTCATCATCTTGACGACAATAAGAACCTCCTGGGGATTTCCATTCTATACAGGAAGCAAGGACCCGCTCATCAACCATAAACATGGAACATCCCTATCATTGGCATTGTACTACGCACCTCCACCACCAAATTATCCACAATACAACTGACCATTTGACAATGTTTTCAAGGTACCCCAAAATTTAGGGGAAAGCAAACCATTACACCATTATCTTCCACCAACACCATCAAGAGCATCATAGTAAATAACACCTTTTATTGTCCCCCTCCTGACCCTTCAACCTAGACTAGACTGCACCAACTGGACCATGCAATATCCCCATTCGTTGATTTAATCTCTTGGCTCCAAAAAATTTTGATGGCAACCTTTAGCCAAACTTCAAAACCTCAACTGGGGTTGTGGTGGCATTACTGGAACCAAAATGAAAGCATGTCTTCTCAGTACCCTCATTGGTGTAAGTACCTTTGCTCTAATGCACCAAAATTATGCTTCTTGCAAGATTGATATTTCACGACTATTTCTCATGGATCAAAGCTTCTCTCATGACCAAGATTAGAGGAATGCTGAAATGTGTCTTTGTGTCTTTTATCTTTATTGAGTCTAGATAGTTTTTGTAAGGAACCTCAAAATAAGTCTCCAACAGATTTTAGCACCTCTTGTTAAAATCAAGTTTTTAGGATTATTGATCGACCAAATAGATTAATTAATTAACCAAATTAAATCATCGATCAACCAACTTAATTAATCGATCAAGCCAGCCCATTTTAGGAAGTTAATTAATACACTTTTGATTGACCATTTAGGTTAATTAATCAACCAATCATTGATCGATCAAACAATTAGATTGATTGACCAATTTGATTTATTTTCTAGGTTGATTTACTAGTACAAATAGAGGTTGTATGTAGCCCTTTTTACACACTCTTAAGTAGAAAAATCCTCTCAAAAGCAAAGAGTTTCCCCTGCTTCTTTAAGTTCTTTTACACTTCTATTTTCACATGTTTCAATTCATTATTGTGGTTCCATAAGTTCATTGTTCTTTTACATTATTACTTTTGATTAATGGATCCCGAGTTGTTGGGAAAGATCTATTGTTGTTGTTGTGCTTCTCTTTAGGTTGTAAATAGAAGTGGTTTGTAAAGAGGTTGTGCCACCCTTGTTCAAGTGGTACGATGGTGGATTGACTTCCTTCGACTACTTGGGAAAATCCTAAGCTGAGAGTCATAGGTAGTGTTTTTCACCTGATTTGGGTTTCCACTATAAATCCAACTGTAATATGTGCTTGATCTTGTTGTGAATTTATTTTTGCCATACTATTCACCCCTCCCCTGTAATATACTATTTCGATCCATGGACAACTCCCATTTGGTATTAGAGCGAGATTGTTTAGAAGATGTCAAAGTTAACTGTTGACATGTATGCAGAGGGACAATCGACAGTTCAACCTCCATAATTCGATGGAATGAACAATGGTTACTGGAAGACCAGGATGCAGATCTTTCTGGAGTTAATGGATTTCAACGTGCGAGATGTCATTGTCTCCAAATACATACGCCTCGAGATTAAGGAGGGAGTGGTAGCTACTCTAGATCAAAGGAAAATCACAACGCATAATGCAATGCCCATGAACACAACCTTCTGCAAGCTTTCTAGAGCAGAATTCAATCACGTCTCAGCTTGCAAGACTGCCTATGAGATTTGGAGCATCCTCGAAGTCACCCACGAGGGGACATCATAGGTAAAAGAAACTAGAGTCAACTTACCGATGCAAAATTATGAGCTTTTCAGGATGAAAAAGGGAGAATCAATCAAAGAGATGTTCATGAGATTCATAGACATCATAAACTCCCTAAGGAATCTAAACCAGGAAATCAAGAACAAAGTCTTGGTGAGCAAGATCCTCTGATTGCTCACCACTGATTGGGAGACGAAGACTACTGCCAAACAAGAGTCAAAAGATCTATCTACTTTGAAACTAGATGATCTTATTGGAAGCCTAATGGCCTACGAGGTCCAGCTCCAACACATGATGGAGCATGAAGATGAAGGAGTCAAGAAGAAGACCGTGACCCTCTAAGCCAACCATCAATCTAAAGATTCCTCAACTGAAGATGAAGAGGAAGACATAGCCCTCCTCTCCAGAAAGTTTAGAAAGTTCCTAAAAAATAAGAGGAGCTAGAGAAAGAAGAGAGAAGAGTCTACAGTAGACACCATTATCTTCTACAACTACAAGAGAAAAAGACACATCAAGAAGGATTGTCCACTTCACAAGAAGGAATCAGAAAAGAAGAGGAGATTTCCCAGAAAAGATGGGAAGAAAAAGGCCTTTACAGCAACATGGGATGAGTCAGACTCCAGTGTAGAAGAAGAAGAAACCTCCAGAGAAGAAGCACTTCCAGGACTTATGGCTCTAGATGATGAGGTAACCTTTTTTTCACGAGATGAATTATTAGAAGCATTTTTTGATATGCATGATGATTAACCCATAGTTGTGGGCTATTTAAGTATTTAAGTGCCTACACATTAGGTTAGTTCTAACATTTATTTAGTATAAATTAGGATGTAAATAGATTAATTCATAGTTTTAATTTAATTACATAATCCTTGCATTGCATTCATATTTTAAGTGCACTTAGAATTAGCTTAGAATGGCATTTATTTAATTAGATAACCAATTAGGTACATTATTTTTATTAACATAAAAGTTGAGGGTCTGTATATAAATGGCCCTAATATTTTAATATTATTTTCTTTATTCTTCTCCTTGTGGGAACGGCTGGCTGCCGCTCCAATACCGAACGGCCGCAGTGAAGAACCCATTCAAGGGGGAGCAGATGTGGTGGATCTGGTCGGGCAGATGATTTCAAATGTGTGCAGGCCACTACAAAAGGAGGGAGGCAGCCGAGCTCGGGAGGCCTCCACCACCGACCCACCACTGTGCAGAGAGAACTTCACTCTTCTAATCCATATTGCCGGCCTCTACTGTGGCGGCGAGTCTCCACCACCGTGGGCGTGTGGTGTGACAGGCCACACTGCTATCCAGAGCTCGCCTGCATTACCGTGAGCACCTTAGCGTGCATTTCCCTCGCCGTCATCACCAACCACCACCGCCGCAACAACCGTCAGCCACCCTTTCAGTAACTTTAGATGTCTGGGAAATTTCCCGGACGTCTGAAGCTACCCACTCACCTGCGACCACCTGCCTGCATACACGTCTGAAGTCCACCTCCAATCTTCCCGCGCCTGCAGAGCCACTCGCTCACCTCCAACAGCCCACACTCTCCTCACCTACAGACCCGCTCTCCACATGCCTGCAGTCCACGCCATCCTCCCGCGCCTGCAGACCAGCGCACACCCGCCACCAGCAGCAGCCACCCCCGCACCTACAGACCCGCACAACCGCGCACGCCTCCACCCGCGCCTGCAACTTGCGCACCCACTCCCGCTCCTGCAGCCTCCTCCGCCCGTGCCTGTAGAGCCGCCAGCAGTAGAGCGCGGCAGTTCTCACGCCAACAGGCCGCGCACGCTCACCGGCTGCAGCACCTCCACCGGAGCTCGTCCGGCCACCTCCAGCCGCCGCGCGACTCGCCGCCACCACCGATTTGAAGCCTTGGTCCAAGGGACCTCCTCCGAGCATCCTGCGCTCGGCCATCCGCTCCTCGTCGCGCAAGACAAAGGGGAAAAATTCCCTTGTTTTGCTACAGTAAATCGTCAATTAGAAATTACATTTTCTGCCATTGTCACTTTTTAATCATATTTTATTGATTATGCATTGCGGAAAATATCCTCTAGTTTCTCAGAATTGCTATTTCAGCATTGTTTCTTGCTTAAACCTTAATCTGAAGGCAATTTTGGCTTGATTCCTATCCAAACTAACTATGAACAAACATTTTTAACTGGTGCGAATTTT
Organism: Thalassia testudinum; assembly: GCA_037157565.1. Lineage (NCBI taxonomy): Eukaryota > Viridiplantae > Streptophyta > Magnoliopsida > Alismatales > Hydrocharitaceae > Thalassia > Thalassia testudinum. The sequence continues at coordinate 82,282,022 of JAZHRO010000056.1, read as the reverse complement.
AATAAGTCATTGCCTCCCTGTGGATTAGACCCGTTCCTCTGCGAGTGGTTATTTTTTCTTAAATATTGATTAGCCGATTTTTCCACCACATTAAACTGCAAACGACTTTAAAGCGAACGATCGACTAGTCACATGACATAGCTTAAACACTAAAAGTAAAAAATAAAAACTTAGTAAAAGCATTAGGGGAAGAAAGAACTCAAAAAGATATGCTTACTTCACAAAATAAAGAATTATCTGCTAAAATTAGTTCACTAAATTCACAAATAGATAATCAAAAGTAGATATAGATAATCTGAAAGAGAATTATGCTATTCTCTTAAATGATCTAGCTAAATTTACTATAGGTTGTAAAAATTTGCTTAAACTTTTAGGAGCATAGACCCAGAGCACCACAAAATTTAGGTTAGGTTACATACCTAAAAATGATCATGAAGCATCTAGTTCTAGCTAAAGCAAGAAGAAACGTAGTTTTCCTAGATAGGCAGCACCAACTAACCACCGTGGACCCAAACAAAAATGGGTACCAAAAGCACTTTTGCAGTCCTATTTTGTAGGTCAAGTAGATAATAAAAGGTGGGCATATCAAGAAACAAATGGAAATCTAAAGCCACTATATAGATCAATTAAACCAAGACCTCACAAATGCAAACCAATGATAGGATCGAGAAGAAAGAAGGTGGATCATGGATAGTCGATGTTCCAAGCTTATGACTGGAGAGGAAGGCCTATTCCTGTAACTCCACCGCCAGGAAGGTGGTACAGTAAAATTTGAGAACAATCACAAGGGCAGTATTGTTGGTATTGGCCAAATTGATAACTCCTCCACATCTTTTGGTAATGCGGATCTAGTTAGTGGATTAAAATGCAATCCTCTTAGTGTAAGTCTAATCTAGGATATAAAATCACTTTCACATCAAATGATTTTAAAATACGAGATAAGGAAATAAAACAAACTCCCCTTAAAGGAAATAGACATAAAAATATCTATACTGTCAACTTTGACAAATGTGACAATCTTGAATGTCTTGTCTCATCTGACGAAGAGGCAATACTTTGACTCAAAAGACTAGTCATGTTTACATGAGAAACATCAGTAGACTTGTGAAACATAAGCAAGTCAAAGGTATGCCAAAGATCAACTTCAAGAGAAGCAAAGTCTGCGATTCTTGTCAAGTTGGAAACAAACCAAAAAATCCTTTTAAACCAAAAAGGTTGGTTAACACCTTTTGATGAGTCCATTTTAATGGACTAATATTACCCCTAAGTAACTTTAATTATATCTTTTAGGTTTGTTAATAATTATATTAAGTTATAGAATGTTTGCATGCATCATGATTTAGGTTTACATTTGTTCTATAACTTAATAAGTTCTTTTTATGTGCAGGAAAAATAATTGGCAAAAGAATGAGCAGAAAAGGATAAATTACCCTTTTTCAAATCACCGGTGGCTATTCTTTTCCCCATTCTCTGGGGAACCCTCAGCAACCGCTAGCCAGAGATAGTTAAGGGGTTTGAAAATCCCTTAACTCTTGCAAGCGCAACGGAGGAGAAGTTAAAAAGAAGAATCATCCAGGGAGAGGAAGAAGAATCATCCAGGAGGAGAAGAACGGGCACCATCTTCCCCAGCATGCACTATGGTTCATCTTCCCCCTTGCGGGCAAAAACCTCATCTTCTGCACCGCAATGCACTGCCTGCAAGTGCCCGCAGGCACTCCCTTCTCCAACGCCCACAAGTGCTTGCTGCCATCTACACCGCCAAGCCCCAAGTGCCCCTGCAAGCGCTCTTGCAAGCATTCGCCTTGCGCACCGCATCAAGCCTGCACCGTGCCTTAGTGCAACCACACCTCCACGCGCCCATCTCACCCTCCAGCGCCGCATGCCTCACTGCAGCCAACCTCTCCAGAGCTCCCTGCAGAGTGCCCTCTTGCCTCAGCACACCTGCTCTCCTCTATCCCGCTCCTGCACCACACCGCATCAAGAACACCAGATGCCCGCTCCCGCAGGCATGCCCCCTATTGCAGCCGTGTGCTCCAACCTCTGCAAGCACCTCCAGCACACCTCCGCGGGCCCATCTCACCCTCCAGCGTCGCACACACAGGCGCTACCGCACTTGTAGTTGCCCACTTCACCCACCTGCAGACCGCCTCACCCTCCAGCCAGACCTGCAAACGTGCATGGGTGTGCACCAGTGCATGGCCACTCGCCATCGGACCTATAGACGCACACGGGCATGCACCTGTGCGTGGCCACCCACCAACAGGCTACCTTGCAGCAGCCGCTCTGCCTTCTTCTCCAATAGGCTAGCGCTCCTCCTCCACTCGCCGGCCACCTCCAGCCACCTCCGTCAACACCGCAGCCACCATCGGATAGCCCTCGTCGTCGTTGTCCTCCTTAGCCTCTCCAAAGCCCCGCCGGTGGTCTCTTTCTCACGGGAGGAGGAGAGAGCAAAAATGCTCTATTTTTAAGCCAATTAGTATTTACATTCATTACCATTTCCATATAATTTGATTTTTATTTATTATTATTATATTATGGTAGAATTGCACATGAACACGTATTTCATTATAATTGCATGTTATTGATATTCACTAGTTTGAAGATTGATTTTTGGGCTTAAGTTAAGTACTAATTTTCTCTAGTACACGTCACATGAAAATTGCATAAATTCATCATAAATTTATTGAAGATTTCTGTGAGGGAAAACTACACATATACCCTTATCTTTTTAAGTTATTGCAAATCTACTTTCCTTCGCATTTTATTTCAGATTTGAATAGGGATTTCGCACTATCCGAAATAATATTAAATAATTAAGAATTTATTGCATAATTGCCTCCCTGTGGACACGACCCACTCTTCTGTGAGTGGTTATTTTCATTATTTTTGATTAGTCGATTTTTCCACCACTTAAATACTATAACGCAAAGCAAAAAGTCATCTTCCACCTTTTGACCCCTTGAGCTATTTCACTTAGACTTATTCGGACCAACGAAATCCGAATGCTTAAGAGGGTGCAAATATTGTTTTGTCATAGTCGATGATTTTTCTAGATTTACCTGGGCATCTTTCTTAAGAAGTAAGGATTAAACTATTGATGTCTTTAGTAAGCTTGTAAGAAGACTACAAAATGAGAAAGGATCTGAAGTAATTAGGAGGAGAATTCGAGAATGAGTCATTTTGTAATTTCTGTGATAAATATGGGACAAAACATGAATTTGCTTTTCATAGAACTGCACTTTTGAATGGTATAGTTGAAGGAAAAAATAGTACCCAACAAGATTGTTCTCGTACAAAGTTGTGCGAGCTAGAATTGCCTTGATATTATTGGGCAGAGGCTATAAAAACTACTTGCTACATCCAAAATAGATCCCTGATTAGACTAATCCAAAATAAAACACCTTTTGAACTCTTTCATGGAAGAACACCTAGAATTTCCTACTTCAAGATATTGGGTTGTAGATGTTTTATACACAACGCCAAGGATAATCTTGATAAATTTGATTTTAAGAGCTCAGAGGGAATCTTCTTAGGTTATTCAACCAGAAGTAAAGCTATAGAGTTTTTAACAAGAAGAATTCTATTGTTGAGGAGACTATGCATGTATCACTCAATGAAACATTAGCTCACCCTCAATCTTCTATAAATAATGATGATGACCTAATAGAAGACCTGTCAAACATACCAGAAGAGGACATTTCAGATGAACTTCCCAAAGATGTATCCTATATGAAAGATCATTGAAAAGACTTGGTGATAGGAGAACTATCCAAAGGAGTATAGATCAAACCTTCCATCAACACCTTAGCTTTCACAGCCTTTGTTTCTTAATTAGAACCTAAAAATGTTAAGGAAGCTTTTTCTGAAAATAATTGGATTATTGTAATGGAAGATGAGTTGAATCAATTCAAATGAAATCAAGTATGGGAACTTGTTCCAAAACCTGTCTCTTAGACCATTATAGGAACCAAATTGGTCATTAGGAATAAACTTAATGAATCAGGAGAAGTAGTTAGAAATAGAGCTAGACATGTGGCCTAAGGGTATAATCATGAAGAAGGAATAGATTTTGATGAAACATATGTGCTTGTAGCTCGCCTAGAATCCATTTGAATGTTGCTAGCCCTTGCCACCCATATGGATTTTAAGCTTTTTCAAATGGATGTCAAAAGCACCATTCTTAATGGATTTATCATGGAGGAAGTCTATGTTAAACAACCTCTTGGTTTTGAAGACGCTAAACATCCAAAATATGTATACAGATTAAATAAAGCACTATATGGTCTAAAATAAGCTCCATGAGCTTGGTACAATAGATTAAAAACTTATGTAATTGAAAATGAATTTGAAATTGGCAAAATAGATCCAACCTTATTCACAAGAAAAAAAGAAAATGATCTTTTAATAATACAAATTTATGTATATGTTATCATTTTCGGTGCTGGTAATGATCTGTTATGACAAAAATTCGCAAAGGTAATGCATGATTAGTTTGAGATGAGCATGATGGAAAAACTTCAGTTCCTTCTCGAACTTCAAATTGACCAGCTATCCTTTGGGATTTTCATATCTCAAACCAAATACACCACGGAGATCTTGAAGAAATTCTCCATGGACAAATTAAAAGGTAAAGAAACACCTATGGCAGCTTCTACATAGCTAAATTTTGATGACATAGGTAAATCTGTAGATTAGAAAATGTATAGAAGCAATATAGGATCTTTATTATACTTGACTGCTAGTAGACTTGATATTCTATTTTGCACTTGCTTGTGAGCTCACTTTCAAGTCAACCCTAAAGAAATGCATCAAAATGCTATTAAAAGAATACTTAAATACTTAAACCACACACCAGACCTAGGACTTTTCTATCAGAAGTTAGACACATTGGATGTTTATTCCTTTTTTGAAGCTGATTATGTGGGTAGCTTTACAAAACAAAAGAGTACTAATGGAATGTGTCAATTTCTCTTAAATTCCCTAATCTCTTGGTTCTCTAGAAAACAACACACTATTTTACGTCAACACCAAAAGCTAAATATGTAGTTGTATCATTAGCCTATTCACAACTATTATCGATGAAACAAACCCTGCAAGATTTTGGCCTATCCTACAAGAATAATAAAATACTTTGTGACAACATTAGCGCCATAAATTTATCTAAAAATCTAGTTCAACACTCTAGTACTAAACATATTGATGTTAGACATCATTTTGTAAGAGATTATGCCCTAAAAGGAGAAATCAACTTAGAATTTATTAAAAGAGAAATTCAATTAGCTGATATCTTTATAAAACCTTTATCAAAGGAAAGATTTAACCTAATTTGCCATTCACTAGGTTTATCTAGGTTAAAAGAGCTTAATTGATCATTTTGATTTATATGTTTTCAACCTTTCAATGATCATTTTTTTAAAATTGATCAATGAAAATCCTTGATTGATCGACCAAATTCTTTGGCAGGAAATTCCCTCCAAAAATTTGAGTTTGATCTGTCAACTTAATTGTTTGATTGACAAATCTGGTTGAGCGAGAATTTTCCCTCCAATCTTTTAAACCCTGATCGACCAATTAACTTCATTGATCGATCATTTTCTATTTTGATCAACCAAAATACACTTTTGATCAACCAAAACTAGGTGGATTCACTTTTCAAGATTGCGATCCTTTCCATCTTGAATCTCGCTCCTAATCATCTCAACCGCACCTAATCTATCCGATTACCTACCTTAAACATTTTTACCTATTTTGTTAACCCAAGTATGTTTAAAATGATGCTATTTTCTAACTCAAAACCTACTCTTTTACTACCCATACTTGATAAACGGTAGTTTATCATCATTCTTGTGCATTAAAACAAACCTAGCTCTAAGGATTTTTCTCCACAAATGGGTTTTTGGGCTGCATTTAGGAATTAACTAGGATTGGCATGCATCGCATTTTTTCTTATCTTGTTAATGTGTTTTTGTGAGTGTTAGGGATGAACAAATATACAGATCCCTAAAACCCTAACATTCAAGAAGGCAAATGTTGAAGAAGGAGCTTAGACTAGCTGGAACTTAGCTTGATCCAGCTCAGCACAGCTGGAATCTTGCTCACTTGGACTAGGGTTAGCTCATCCTAACTCCATTTAGCTAGTCTTAGTTGAATGGAAACTCAAGAGAGCTCCTCTTAGCTCACCCTAGCTCAGGTCAACTCAAATCCAGCTCAACTTAGTTGAGTCTAGCTCATCTCAGCTCCCACTAGTCCATAGGGAGCTCTAGCTAGCTCAGCTGAGTTGACTGGAGTTCACCCCAGCTCAGATCTAGCTCCCTATTGGCACCACTTTTTCCCTCTAGAACCCCCTTCATCTCCACGACACATCTTCCCCTAAAGCCATCTCCACCATCCACCTCAACCCCCTTCTGGAAGCCTAGAAGTTTGTGCTAACCCATGGCACCTCTCCATGGTTGGCACCACTTTTAGGTCTCCCTTGGTCTCCCATAACTACCCCCCTTGCAACCCTTAGGTGGCACCAGCTATCCTTAGCCCTAGGATCACCTAACCACCTCCATCTTCCCATCTTAGCCCTCCATTTCAAGAGTCACCTTAACCCCTCATCCTACCCTATAAAAAGGCCACTACCCACCACCATTCAAACCATCCTTGGCTAGCAAATTTCCTCTCATACTCTACCTAGAGCCCACGTCCAAGAGAGAAGAATTAGAAGAAGATTAAGGGGATATTCTATCCCTTTGGTGCCTTCCCCTCTTCCCTTCTCTCTTGTGCCCACGCCACCCAAAGGAGGAGCCAAGCAAGGAAGACCTTTGGAGGAGGTCTTGAAGGTGGTCCACACCACCTTGGAGGAGAGCATTGAAGGTGGTAGCATCCACCTTGGAGGAGCTTTCAAGGAAGGAGAAGAAGGAGACCCTCTTTTCAAGCCAAGGGGCAGGTAGGCTTGGAGTAAGAAGACTCCCTTCTTCACCAGATTTTGCAAGAGGATTTGTGTTTCTTTTATTGATTTTATATTTTCCATTTCTAGTAGAAGCATTCCTCTACTTGTCTTTATAGAGAACATAAATTCTACTTAATTAAATTCCCTTCCTTTTAATTCCTATTGCAATTGTTGTCTTTGTTCTAGCACTTATTTCGCTTCCACTTCCTAATTACTCTTGGCCTCTACTTTCCTAGAGTGAGCTTAGGTAGTGGACATTTTCATCTCTTAAGTTTTAGCTTAGCAATTTTAGGTGTTAGCACTTTTTCCATCACAATTCGCACTTTGGCCTTATTATTTCAAAACTAAAAAAAATATATATTTAAAATACCAAAAAGAAAGTTGAGATTTGTTTTCTAAGCAAGAGAATTGAATTGCAAATTTGCCTCCTCAGGCGACCCTAGATACTCCCCAATCTAGGAATATAAATTTAAAAGCATATGCAATTTGTCTTGTTACAATGACTCAAAAACCCGCTTTTACAAATCACACCAAACTTTGCATCACTTTTTGGCACCATTGCCGGGGAGGCACGGCTTTGCTTAATCATTTTTCCTCTTACTTGATGTGGATCTCATCCCCTTCTCTTTCTTTTCTCTAGTGTGTGCAGGAACTACAGTGGGAAACTGGGAATTTGGAAGCAAAAGCTCAAAGTTCCTTTTCTTTCCACGGATTTTCAGGTTGGTTCCCTTTTCTGGTCACATAGTTAATTAAAACTACCAGAAAAAATATTAAAACTGGCTTTCAGAATCCCAAACATCTTAGTTAAGTAGAGTGGTGTCCATTAAAATTCATTGTTTGCTTGAATGTTTCATTAACACCACTCCATTTCAAGTATTATTGTTCTATTTTTCAGGTCTAGATTTCTATCCAGACTTCAAAAAATCATAAAATTTCATACAGTGATTTGAAATTATGCTACGAACATTGTTCCAAATTTTAGATCAATTAGCTTTGTATTTAATTTTAAAAATTCATGGACTGTAGGGGGATCGCACGCTCTAATCTTCCTATTTTACTACTGTCCGTGAATTCTTAGAATTTTTATACTCATCTAATTTTTGTGAACCTTAGCTTTTTGGCATCCTTAGAAAATTTTACACATCATTTAAAATCACCAAAATTTTCTAAGGTCAGTGGTAACACTGAAAAGTCCAAAATACCCACGGGTATCATTTTTGGACTTTGACACTAGTACAAATAAAAATTCAAAACAATTATCAAACAAATTCTTAAAATCTTACAAAAATCTTTTCTGGAATCGTTTGATTTTACATAAGGTAGTGGTGTTGGTTACTTTGTTTGGACCACTACTTATTTAGAATGCCTAAAAAGAATTCATTGGTAGTAATTTTCTGTATTAAGGTTCAAATCCAATTAGGGTTTCTTTCTTGCTTTTTAGTCCCACAACATAAAGGAAATACACCATCACCAAAACAACTTGATTTTCCTTTGATTGTGGAGTTTCAAACTTGTTTGAACATTTAAAAAGAAAAACCCTAAAACACATTCAATTAAATTGAATCCTAGAAGACAAAAATACAAAAATTGTGTGACAACTTGATTTGCATTAGAATCACTTTCCAATTCTTGCACACATAAAAAAATCAAAATAATAGGCTAATAAGCCAAATTAACGCCCTCCACATTCTGTGTACACTATAATATCCTAGACCTAACTAAAATCCATAACAACTTGACCCCTAGGGCTTCATCAACTTAAGCTTACTATATAGGCCTTAAGTTTTCTTTAGTTAACGCCAATTATGTCATCTATATCTGGTGTTCAGGTTGAGTGGCTGTGTCAAATGACTAGGCGTAGGTTTGTACATGCACCTTGGGTTTTCCCTGGGAAACGTTTGGGCCTAAACCTCCCCTTAAGCAACTTGGCTAGATTTGTTGATAGAATGGGTATTCACTATTGATTACTTATTTCCTACGTAGACCAACTCTTAGGTTTATTTTTAAGGAGTCACATTTAAGTTAGGTCTAGCTTTGGTCGTTTGATTTGCACACTTTCTCTCATCTCTTTCTCTTCTCCTCCCCTCTAATTCTTCCAAAGCAGTGCATGCGTGGGCGACAGTCCCAGAAACCACACCTTAAGGGACCATCTGATTTCACCCTCATAGCAAAAAATCGTTGTTTTCTTCTCCCTCCTCTTCTAAAAAAATGGAAAACCCAGGAAGCCAACAAAAAAGTTTTTCTTCCAATTCTAACCTATCAGTCGACCCACAAGCTAACTTCACCCTCCCTCACCTCCCTAATTTGGAGCAATAGGAAATTCCAATAGGGCCAGGTGGCCCTCCAATTCTAACTTAAAACACAAACCCCTTTGCCTTGATGGTTGACCATTTGGTTCAGCTACAACAAAATCAAGAAGATTTGGATAGGATTGTCACGAACCTAGCTAACCAAGGGTAAAATCTACCACCCTGCTAGTAGCCTGTCGTTCCTCTTAAGGATTTCTTTGATCCTTCCAATTATGAGGAAAGACCTAGGGTGGTCATACCATAAGGGGATTTTGAGATCAAACCATCAATTCTAAACCTTATCAAATGGTGATAACCTCATCATAAGCCCTAACTAGCTCATTTGTGACCTAAGAAAGAGAATAAAAGCTACTACATAACCTAGAGAAGGGCTTAATTGAAGGAATAAGTGTTTTGAGAAGAAAACATGAAATAAAGGTTAAAACTGCAATTTTACCATTGCAGTGCATAAAAAGGATTTCTCAAAGGCAAAACATAGGTCAAATGGTCTGAATAAGATAAAAAGTGGGTTAGCTTAATCAGAAATGGGTTTATGTGCAAACCAGGAATTAAATGACATCTTGTAACCATAAAATAGACCCACTTAATTCAACGAGGTTATGGTCAGGATAAAAATCGAGTAAACCCTCTAAAATTCATGGAAAAATATCCCCTATGGTTTATAACATTCAATTTGGCCTTACGAACCTAGTTTGACCAAGATTGGGGTCCTAGCTCATCAATTGACCTAATTTGGGTTTTTATGCAAAAAGTCCAGTCAAACGTGATCAAACCTAAAATCCAACTTCACCATTGGATTCCTTGGGTCCAAATTAGGTTTGTACCAAAATTTTTACCAAAGGGGAGGTCTTCTTGACCTACTTTGAAAATTAGTACACCCAATTACATTTTGGCCCCTTTCTTTTGAAAACCATTACATATACCCACTATCTTCCTGGTCACTCTTACAAAAAGGTCACTCTGCCATTAATGGGGAGGAATCCTTCTCCAGCTAGGAATGGAGGGGGAATACTCCTTGATCCCTCAGAGATCTCCTCCCAGATTTGGAAGGGAGATTCTCTGAGAAATCCCCTTCCATTTGAGCTCAATCACAATCTTTGATTTCCATCCAATCTCTCATGCGAACGCACGAGAGATTTGGAGCCCCAACTACCTTCCTTCTCCAACGAGAAGTTGGTGGCAAAAGGCTTGCCCTCCATGCACCAGAAGCTCGGCCAGCACTTATACAAGGACCCCCGGTCCCTTGTGAATCTCTCAAACTTGTTTTGGCCGCAGAATCTCCAGATTTCATGTCCCCTCTCTTCAGCCAAGTATCCCGCAAGCTCCGACGATTCTTCCTCCTCCCTCTCATCGCTCTACTACCATACCAGCAGCAGGGTTCACTTCGCCTCATCCTCCCGCATCGCACTGCACCAGCGCATGCCTTCCTGTCCTCCTCCTCATCGCCATTATCTCCCTCAAGGCTGTCTTCTCCGATGACGACACAAACGAGCCATCCGTCTCCACTGCCCCCCCTTCACTCCCAATAATCTAGATAAGCTCCCCGTTTTCCACTCTTTCATTTTCCTCATTCTATTTCACACAACACCCCTCGACTGCTACTGTCCGCCTGCATCTTCCACATCTCTGCCCACCCTCTGGTGAGATGCTTCTGTCACTCCGTAGCCCCACACGTCTTGCCACCCACCTTACAACCTCTGCCACACTCCACTGAACACCTTCCACCCATCCACAGGACGACACACACACTCCACACTTCCGCCGACCTAACCAATAACTTCGGCCATAGAGCGACCTAGGCATGCATGCCTAGGCCGCCCTGCGGCCTGCCACTGATCGCCTCACCTTCGCCGTGACTCGGTGAAGGTCCTCCTGTGGCCTGATAGAGCTGCAAGCTCCTTTTTGTGTCATGCAGGGTCTGAGCTCCAGCCGCCATTAGCGACGGCTCAAGGAGGTTGAAAGCTCGCTCCAGGCTGAAGTGCTTCAAGGTCCCAGGTCCTGTAGGTTCGAGGAAGTATCGCGCATCCAACTGTCTAGGCAATTGGCACTACGAGGTCTACAGCTACAGCAATTTGACGGAAGATCTCTTGCAGGTGTGCGAGCAATAGTGGGTGGAACATTAGTCCCACCTGTGAACCTGTGAGTGAGGTGCGCGAAATAAATTGATTTTGTGATATTGTCTCTTCGCCTCCAAATCACTGGGGTGAGGTCCCTCCTCACCTATACATGCCTCATCTGCGATTTCATCCAGCGGACCTGGTAACCCGACCTGACTATCCTCCTGTGCACTTCTCGCGCACCACACCCATGTCGATGCACCTGTACCTGGGCATGCGACCCGACCCAATTACCTGGCTCTGGGAGAGCATATCAAAGAGAGATTCAGAGAGAGAGATGCACAGGAAGGGTAGGGGAATAGGTTTTGTTGTGTGGTGCTTGTGCAGGAAGAGGATGCTAAGAAAGAAGCATCAAGAGAAGGAAGTAGGGACTTAGCCACTGCAAGTTAAGAGGAAGGACACCTTGTAGCAGAGGTGCGGCAGACCAAGAGAAGGAAGAGAGAGATCAAGGGGCAAACAAAGAGAAGAAAGAAAGCAAAGGAAGAAGAGGAATAAAAAGAAGAAGGCAACCTAAGAAGAGGCAAAGCCAAGACTTAACCACAGGAAGAGAACCAAGAAGAGAAGGGAAAAGAGAAGGAGCAGGAGCGGCTAAGGAAGAAAAAGAAAAGGAGAAACCATAGCTGCGTAAGAGCAAATCACAAATAGAAGAAAAGAATCTAAGAGATAATTTTAAGACATCTGATGCAATATCAGACATCCAATTCTTTTTTAGCAATTTCTTTCCATAACATTATCCTATCACTTCTATTGAACTAGTCATTTCTTTTTATTTAAAAAGTTGTGTTATCAAGTTTTGGAATACTCAGATTGCTCCCTGTGTTCAACCTCGGATACTTTGATTTTCGAGTTATAAATTTTTATTTGTTTTTGCGGAGAGCTCATCTATATTACAATGAGATATCTGTTAAAACACGATCTAGCCATGTGAACATCAAGCATTTTCATGGTCTTCGAAGAGAGGACCCTTTTTGTCATCTCGAGGAATTAACTGTCCACGCTCAAACCACTCATTCCTACAATGTGCAGGAAGACATGTGGTTAATGAGACTTCTCCCTTTCTCGCTAAAAGATAATGCATCTCATTGGTTTAGAACGGTTGGGCACCCTACTACCACCCGGCCCCAATTAAAAAGTGCTTTGCTCAGAAAAATTTTTTCGATCAGTCGAACGAATGCATTAGGAAGAACCATAACGACCTTTCAATAGAAAATTGGTGAACCCCTCCACGAAGCCTAGGAAAGATTTCAAGAACTTCTAAGAAGTTGTCCCCATCATGAAATTCCACAATGGCAGTTAGTGCAGATCTTCAATCATGGATTAGAAGATCAATTGAATCGATTTGTGGATGCCTCATGTGGGGGCAATTTCCTTAACAAAGACGCCAAAAGTGCCTATCTGCTCTTTGGAGAAATGAGTGAAAACTCATTTAACATGACTTCAATGGACACTTTTGGCAGAACACAAAACCCCAGACATGGAGTCCATGAAATTGACTCCAAATCCACCTCTGTTCCAGTCACTCAGGATGATCTATATATGTTAGCTCAACGACTGGACCAGATGCAAATTCACCAAAAGAAAATGGAAGAAAAGCTCATAACTAAACAAGCTCCACATGTTAACTCTCCACACACTAACCCTCCATAACTTCTTCGAAGAGAAAATATGCACAACATTGATGCCACATTTGCTGGTCAGCAATTTTCGGCTGATTTCAACCAGAAAAGGGATTTGACTGGGAATTTTGATCAAAATATTTTTTATCCTACCACGGAAAATATTTATGCTCTCCAAGAACAATTTAGAAACCCCTCCAACACTTTCAATCAAAACTGGAGGACTAACCCGAATCACTTCTGGATAAACCCGAACCCGATTTCTTTTCCCAAACAAAACTATTTTGGGAATTATGGGCAACCTGTGTATCAACCTGGACCATCCCAGGACGATATTAACAATCAGGTCATGAAAACTCTGCAAGGAATGTAGACTCAAATGACAGAAGTAACCCGCATGATTACCAACTTGCAACACCAAGTTAAGGTTACTCTTGATCATCGACCTATTGGGAATTTACCTACCCAACCCATGCCCAGCGAAAATAATCAAAGGAATCAATTCCAAGGTGAATATCCCAGTCAAACCGTTCAACTAGCACCTTAGCATCCACCGGGTTTCAATAATAGTCAAGGTTCCCATCCTCATCCTAGAAACAACCAGGCAACAAATGTAGTTACGTTGAGGAATGGGAAAACCACTCACAATCCCCTACCTGTTAAAGAAACCCATTTTAATGGTAAACAGATCAACTCTTCCCCATCTCCCTCTCATATTATTCAGGAGCCAATTAATGCAAAACAGGGAAACCCTGCTCCATTTCCGTAAGCCCTCCACTATTCAATAGATAAGAAAAAGAAGAAATCCAAGCCCACTAAAAAGGAATTAGTGGATTTATTTGGGCAAGTTGAAATTAATATCCCTCTCCTAGATGCCATTAAATACATCCCTGCCTATGAAAAATTCCTAAAAGATTTGTGTACCCTGAAAAGGCAGCCTCGAAATTTAGGAATGGTGATCCTTCTTGGGATAGTCAGCTCAGTTTTGTAGAGTCAACTGCCTCTTAAGAGAAAAGATCCTGGCGCCCCTCTGATTCAACTTATCATTAATGATACCTCTTTTGATCGCGCTTTGTTGGATCTCGGTGCCTCAATTAATCTTATCCCCACAATTGTTTTTAAGGAATTTAAGATTGGTGAATCAAAGCAAGTGGAGGTTACTCTCCAATTAGCCAACCGATCAACAATTAAACCAAGGGGAATTGTTGAGGATGTTCTTGTCCGGGTCAAAAATTGTCTATTTGCAGTAGACTTTTTAGTCCTGGACACAAAGGTAACAGAAGCACTAAAGTTTGCCCCCATAATTCTTGGAAGACCATTCTTAGCCACCACCCATGCAAATATCATTTTTATTCTTGAAAAATGAAGATCATGTGTGGCGGTGAATCTGTAACCCTAGACATTTTTCAAGCTTCTAGGCAGTTCTAAGAACCAGATTTTTTTGATGATTCGGATTCAGAAATAGAAAACATTGTGGAGGAAACTTTGTATATTTCCCATTTAGGTTCTTGTTTTGCCATCAATACAGTTCCTGAACAATCCACCTCTTCTCACCCTTCCACCCTAACCACACTTTCAGCTAACCCTCCAGCTGACCCTTTCACTCTCACCTCACCACTAACCCACAAAGCAGAAATTCTTTTGGAGCCGGGCCCTCAATTGGAATTAAAACCTTTGCCCGACTACCTTAAATATGTCTTCTTGGGTCCTAATCTGACCCTACACCTGATTATAAATTCTGGACATATCAGGGCACAAGAGCACAAACTTCTTCAAGTTTTGAGTAAATATCGAAAAGCTATTGGCTGGACCCTTTCTGATATTAAGGGTATTCATCTGTCCTATTGTACACATCGTATATATTTAGAGGACGATTCTCGTCCCTCCCGCCAACCACAAAGGCACTTGAACCCTATTATGCAGGAGGTGGAAAAAAATGAGATTATTAAGTGGCCAGATGCCGATATCATCTACCCCATTTCTGATAACTCTTGGGTTAGTCGAACACAAGTTGTGCCCAAAAAGGATGGACTAACAGTTGTCACTAATGATAATGGGGAGAATGTACTCACTCGAACCGCCTCTTCTTGGCACGTGTGTATTGATAATAGAAAATTATGCACCGCCACAAAGAAGGACCATTTCTTGCTCCCCGTTATTGATCAAATCTTGGAGCGGTTAGCTGGACGAGATTTTTACTATTTTCTGGATGGTTTTTCCAGCTATAATTAGGTAACGGTTCATCCTGAGGACCACTACAAAACAACTTTCACCTGCCCCTTTGGAACCTTTGCTTTCCAAAGGATGCCCTTCAGTCTTTGCAATGCACCTATGACTTTTCAAAGGTATATGCTTGCAATATTTTCAGACCTAGTAGGTGAATGCTTAGAAGTCTTTATGGATGACTTCTCTATTTTTGGAGATTCTTTTCACCATTGTCTCAAAAACCTTGAAAGAACTCTCCAAAAATGCATAGAAGTCAATCTGGTCCTCAGTTGGGAAAAAAGTCATTTCATGGTCCAGGAAGGTATTATCTTGGGCCAAGTTATTTCAAAACAAGGAATCACGGTAGATAAAGCAAAAATAGATGCTATATCTAAGCTCCCACTGCCCACTACTATAAAACAGATCAGATCCTTTTTGGGTCATGTGGGTTTCTACAGTCGATTTATACAAAATTTTTACCAAATCTCCAAGCCCTTAAGTCAACTACTCACTAAAGACCAACCATTTGATTTTAATGAAAAGCGCTTGGAGAGTTTTTTGAGGTTGAAGAACGAGGTTACTAAGGCACCAATTTTGGAGGGACCTGATTGGCATAGTCTCTTTGAATTAATGACAGATGCCTCAGATTTTGCTGTTGGGGCCTTTCTAGGGCAAAGAATTGGCAAGAAGCCCGTTGTGATCTATTATGCTAGCAAAACTCTTGATGATGCACAATGGAATTACATGGTTACTGAAAAGGAACTTCTTTCCATTGTATTTGCCTTAGAAAAATTTAGGTCTTATCTTTTGAGGTCACAAGTCACTATTTATATCGACCACTCAGCAATTAAATATTTGCTAACAAAGAAAGATGCGAAACCCTGCCTTATCCGTTGGATTTTGCTGCTCTAGGAATTTGACCTGGAAATCAAGGATAAGGCGGGATCGCATAATGTAGTAGCCGATCATCTCTCTCGTCTTATGATGAATGACATCATGACCCCACTTGATCAGTTCCCCGATGAAAGCATTTTAGCTACTACAACCCTCCCTTGGTTTGCACCCATTGCAAACTATTTAGCAGTAGAACAAATCACCACTGATTGGCCAAAAACAAAATGGGATAGGTTCTTTGCTGATATTAAATACAATTTTTGGGAGGAGCCTGACCTTTTTCACATTTGTGCCGATCAGGTTATTTGACGATGTGTACCCGATTCTAAAATCCATGATATTTTGACACATTGTCACTCAATGGCCTGTGGCGAACATTTTTCAAGAAAGAAAACTACAGCTAAAATCCTTAATGCGGGATTCTATTGGCCCAGCTTGCACAAAGATGCTCCTAACTTTGTTTGATCCTGTGTGCATTGCCAGAGCATCGGCAACATGATTCGGAAGGATATGATGCCCCTAAAACCTATTTTTGAGGTTGAAATTTTTGATGTTTGGGGCATCGACTTCATGGGACCGTTCATCAACTCTGGTGGGTATTTATATATTCTAGTCGCAGTCGACTATGTTTCCAAGTGGATAGAAGCAATACCCACCCACACTAGTGATCACCGTGTGGTTGTCGAATTTCTTAAGAAAAATATTTTCTTAAGATTCGGCACACCAAAAGCCATTATCAGTGACGGAGGATCACATTTCACTCACTCACAATTCTGTCACCTTCTTTCTAAATATGGAGTTAATCATAAAATTTTCACACTTATCACCCCCAAAAAAATGGCCAGGCTAAAGTTTCTAATTGGGAAATTAAAAATATTTTACAAAAGACGGTTAGGCCCAACCGTAAAGATTGGTCCACCAAATTGGATGACGTTTTATGGGCCTACTGTACCGCTTTTAAAACTCCGCTTGGCATGTCTCCCTTCCATCTGATTTTTGGGAAGGCATGCCATCTTGCAGTAGAACTAGAACAAAGGGCTTTTTGGGCAATAAAACAAATAAACATTGATTTATCTTACGTTGGTATCCATAGAAAATTACAATTGACTGAATTGGAAGAACTATGTAATTTTTCCTATGAAAATGCAAGGATTTATAAAGACCGAACAAAGAAATTTCACGATAAATACATTATTTGGAAACACTTTGACGTTAATCAACACGTTTGGCTTTTTGATGCGAGATTACATCTTTTTCCTGGCAAATCAAAATCTAATTGGACTGGCCCCTTTATTGTCCATAAAACATATCCATACGGCACTATTGATCCTTTTGATCCAAAAACTAATACGACATTTCAAGTCAACGGTCAACGTTTAAAGCCCTATTTTGATCATAAGCCGAATCTTCCATCTAAATCTTTCGATTTCATTGAGCCAGCCACCTTTGATCACTGATGCACACTACGCCCGGCTGAATGGCATAAAAGATAGGACTGGATGGGAGGCCCGTCATTTTTTTTCCTGCTTTCCTTTTTCCTTTCTTTTTCCAGGTTTTGACCATCCTAAACCCGACCGCTCTTCATTAAGGTAATCCCTTTTCCCTCCTAATGCATGAGGACATTGCATATCATAAGCTTGGCGTGGTGTTTTTAAAATTTGGCGATTGATTTAGGATTTTCAAAACCTAAAAACACGCATTTTTCTTTAGTTATTTTAGTTTCCTGCTTGCATACCCAAAAAAATAAAAATGTTAAAAACTTTTTGAGGAACAATTTTGAAATTGGGACTAAGGTCAAAAAATTCACTTTTGGGTACAATGGGATTTAATCTTTAACAAACTAGAGATGAGGATGTGGATCTGATCAATAGAATTTCAGGGTCTATTTTTAGACTAGATCAAATATCCTTTTCTAAAATTTCACCTAAAATCATGATAATTCAGGTGACTTGATCCTATTTTGTAATGTGGAAAGTATTTGGCTTAGTTTTTGATTCAAAAGCTTGCATTTCTTGAGGAAGTTCTTGTGTCAATTTTCACACACAAGCCAACACTTAAAAACAACAAAAAATTAGAAAAACTCATTTGAACTTAGTAAAAGTCTGAAGCTAATCATTGGTTTGAGTTCCCACCACCGAGGAGGAAAATGCCTCCTTTGAGGACACAATGTCAACATGTTACCGCCTCGCCGCTGCTCTATATCTATATTTCATATCTTTAGATGGAGCATTAAAGCGCATTTGAGCAGCTCAAGTGTCTTGGATGATTCTCTAACTATAGTGTCAGAGCAAATGCTTGAGTATGCTTGGAGTGCCCCTTTACACCGCATTGTGTTTTAGAACTTTCTCACGGATCAAAGCTTCTCTCATGACGAAGATGAGAAGAATGCTGATCTGTGTCTTTGTGTCTTTTATCTTTATTGAGTCTAGAATATTTTTGTAAGGATCCTCAAAATAAGTCTCAAGCAGATTTTCACGTGTCTTGTTAAATTCAAGTTAACCATGATGCTTGATATTAGCCATGGTATTTCTCAGCATTGAAAGCTTTACATGTTCATTCAACTAAGTTAGTAGGGGAACCAATGCTCAACTAGTAACAACAAGGTCACAGCAACTTGGGGAATCACTAGCAACATTACCTAATGCCCATATGACTTGCTCACAAACATTGTCGCTTGGAGAGCTAAGGAGCATTATGAAAATCGGAGCCACCCCATGATCAATGGCCACTTTGGTGTTCTTAGATGTCCCAAAAGCTACAGTTGTGAGTGCCCATGCAGCTTAAAACTGTAGTTGTAGGAATTCCTCCTGTGTAAGGAACTCAACGAATCAAGGAACAACACCTAACTATATAACCTCCTCAATTGGTGAACTATGTATTTTTCTAGAGCAAGAATGATGCTCATTAGCATTTTCTACTAATCTTTATTTTTATAGAGCATCCAGAAACAATGAATTGATAGCAATGGAAGTGTGAAACAAAAGTGGATGAATGGAATCACACCAATGTGGCGTGGGTTCATCTCTTATTTAAAATTAAGAACAGGTGAGTTTGTCATAGCGGGTACTAAAGTTTGTTTTAGCTAAATGAGAAGGCTTCGGTTAAGAGAAAATAAAAAAATCGACCCTTATACATGATACAATTACATGAATCACCTACAATACAGCATATCCTAACAAAAAGATCATGCAATAGAGAGGAAAAGAGGCGATGAGGATGTTTGTATAAATCAACAAAGTAGAAGGATGGCTCACCAAAATGAAAGAGAGAGGTTTCACATGTTTATTTATCAAGCACTTATTCTTACCACAGTAACCCATCAAAGAAGGAGGAGAGAGGTAATGAAAGAAGTGGAGGGATTTAAAAGGAAAGAAGTAAGGTGGAGAAGGGCTCCATCCCTACAGCTCTTGGGAAAGACATAGTGACACACAAAGAAAGATACCTGAGAGTGTCATAGATAGTCCGATTATTGCATTAATGAGAGCTAAATTCATTTCACTAAGACTTTTCGTCACTTCCTTAGCTTGTAGTTTTTATTCTTTTAATGATTTGTTTTTAGTTTTAAGTTCTCTAAACTCTAAGTACAATGAATCAAATGCTTCTTGTAATTCATCAAAAGTACAAGAAGGTAGATTGGTTTCCTTGGATTCGGATCCAGAGTCAGGATCGTCATTTGTCGCCATTAGACCCAAACATGCGGTTTCTACATTTGATGAATCATCTTCTTCCTCGAAGCCTGTGCCAACCCAAGTTGTTTGGAGTACCCTCTTCTTGAAGGGTTTTGGCTTTGATAACTTGATATAGACATATTTATCTAGCTTAAAATGCCTATTTATGCATGTTCCTAGGCTCATAGAAGCATTCAACATTATAAATATAGAATAACATGCATCATCATCCATTTGGAATAGATTATATACTCTGTACATAAATTTTCTTATTTTAATGGTCAGAGAATAAGGTAACACATTTCTGGGCCACAGATTGAAGATCCAACCGTACGGATCCAATCGGGTGATGATCGGACTCCAACACCTCTGAAATCACTCTGATCGGACCTCCGTAGAATAATATGCAATATGAAGAAGACCAACGGCCAATGGATAGGGTGATACGAATTTGGACCTCAAACAACTAATCTGACCGCATGGATGTCTTCGGGTCGACAATCGTTGCCTAACAACGTGAAAATCGACCTAATTCGACATCTATAATGCCACCTACAAGACAAAGAAGATGTACAGCCAGGATTGCACCATGTGGCACCATCCTAGCTACCAACAGCTAGCCGATTAGCTCTCAAGCACTCCCAATGCATGTTTTGGGCCATTGCATTCTCATCCAACGTCCAGGAAGTCACCATGCCTTTTGCTCCCGTGCCTCATAGAAAGGGGGACTCCATCACAAAATCTAGACTATTGGATGAGAATCCAACGGGCAAGATCTTCCTCTCCACCAATCTTCAGATCTAAGAGAAGTGCATACTCATCTTATCTAGACGATTGGATCACCATCCAATGGTAACGATCACACGTAGGACGGTGTAGCATTGTGGTGAAAGGGCCTTATTTAAGCAAGTGTAAGAGAGAGGATTTTAAAACATGTAATCGTCATAGTAAAGCCTCAATCACTCGAAAACAAATAAAATTTAAAACTTAGTATCTAAAGAAGTGTTTGAGGTCGAACATAGGGAGAAAATGTGGAATTCACAACATTAATCACATTTAGAATCAATAAGCACAATAAACGGAGCACAAAATAGATATTTAATGAATAATAACCTCTCACATTAGCTATTCAATGAAATCCATTATATCTAGAGACGAAAAGAACAGAGAGAAGCTAAAAAGTGGTGATTTAGATCACCAATTAGATCCTTTAATTAACCATGCATGTCATAATCAATTTTAACTATGGTAATTAAATTATTCAACAGTAACATTCAAATAACGCTCAATCAGACGGCAGGTTTGCAGCATCAAAAGGCTTAATAGCACAAGGCTTCTCAAAGCCTTCTCTCTTTATTTCTCTTCTTCTTGAGCTTCTCTTCTCTTCTCCTCTTCTTCTTCTTCAGGCCCTCCCTTCTTTTCTTCCTCTTGAGTCTCACCTTTACAAGTGTAAGGGAACTAATTCCTTCAGCAACTAAGTGTCGCATAGAGCACAAGAGAGCAAAACCCTCCCCTACTCTCTCACAAATTCCTCCTCTTCTCTCTCAAACCTTTGGTCTAACGGGATCCGTGTAATTGGGTTATCAGGTCATAAGCATAGGGGACCAGGGCAACTGGGTGTGCAGGTAGCTGAGGTGTGCAGGTAGGCGTGAGGAGGGACCTGGTCCCTCAGTGCTTGGGCGATAGAGATACAACACAAAATTAATTTATCCTGCAACCTTTGCTCCTAATCCCACGATGTGGGACTAATTCTACTGCATTCCTCCGCACGTTGCAGCAACTTTTAAAGTTACTGATTGCAGTTGAAGCAGTGGGCGACTCCTTCAGTTAATGACCTGAGTGTGTTCTTGGAAGGCTTCTGCATGACCTGGAGGTGGAAGGAAGGAAGAATGTGCTGAAGCTGGGCACCCAAGTTCGCACAAAGAAGGCCGTCAATGGTGGCGAAGGTCGAGTACCTACAAAGATGAAAATAGCCTTGCGACCATGTCAAAAATGCTCAGGATGATCGTGCGAATGCAGCGAAGGTGATGGTGGCGGTGGCGTGCTATGAGAGTGGACGTGGTGGGATGGAGAAGGCGAACTGCGAAGGTGAAGAGGAGGTGTTTGGGGAGACTATGGGCATAGTAATTCCCTCAATTTCTTGAGGGGTTTTGTTTCCGATGGTGAGGTGGAGCTTTTAGGAGTGTTGGCAAGGCATTTGATTGCTTATGGCATCAGGGAAACCTCGCCAGAGGTGCGACTGGACGTGGAGGGCATATCAGCGATCGAATTGAAGGATAAATGAGATGGAAAGGGAGTAGAGGGAGAGGGGAACCTATTTAACCTAATCTAACTAGATGAAAGAGGAAGAAGGCGTCAGTTGTGGCATGGCCGGTGCTAGAGAAGGAAGAACCTCCAGTGAGGGAGTACGGTGTGGAAGATGGAGGAAGATGGTGCCTGCTAGTATTGCAAGACATGTAAGAGGTTGAGGAAGGAGAATCAATCGACTATTTCCTGTTGCGACTAGCAAAGAAGGTGGACCGAGAAGTTTGCCAGAGCTTGTGGAGAATTCGGTCGGAGAGAGGAGAAGGTGGAATTCGATTCAAAACCAAGCTAAGGAAGATGGCCTTGCATTAGGGGTGCTTTTATATGGGTCAGGGGGTTGTTCGAAGCTTGGAAGCTCAAGACCTTTGCCAAATACGAAACCCTTGTGTTAAAACCATTTGCATTAGGTTTTGGGCAATAATCAGAGCCCAAGATGCGGCTCAGATTGAAGAGGATCTTCTCTGGAGTCATCCTAATTTTGGAAGAGATTGGGCATGAAATCAGGGAGAACACCTTTATTGATGGTGGAAGGGACTTCAACAACAAAAAGTGACAAAGTTGAGGGGCTATTCGCAAGGATTTCTAAAGCTAGGGCCTTGTGTGAGATTGAAAGAGTCTGATTGGACTGAAATACAAACTAGGTGAAGATGATCTCTGATTGAGTCCAAATTTTGGTATAAACTTAATTTTGACCCAAGGAATATAATGCTGAAGTCTGATTTTGTTTTTACCAAGTTTTACTAGGTAATTTGCATAGAAACCCAAATTAGGCCAACTTTCCATCTAAGACTAAGTTCTAGGTCAAAATGGGTTCCAATGGTCAAACCAAGGATACCAAACCTTATGGAATATTGTTCTATAAATTTTAGAAGGTTTAGATGGATTTTATTCTAACCAGAACCTCTGTTAATTAAGTGGGTCTGAAATTAGGGTTTCGAGTGTTGTTTTGACACTCGAAGTGCGCGAAAACCCGTTTCTATCTGTATGGACCCTCTTATTAGTCATTAATGAACATTTGACCTTAGTTTAACCCCTGGGAAAGCCCATGATTACTTTGCAATTATGATCTATTGTTAAAACTATAGAATTAACCTTATTTTAGTGCATTCTTCTCAGGAAGGATATCCAGTAAATTATGACTCTCCGGTGATTATGTAGGAGCATTTGTCTCTTGATTGTGATTAATTAAAGCTAGTTATGACTCATGATAATGCTATCATCATAACCCCATGCCTAAGCTTTTCTAGTCCCTTAACAAAATCTTATGAAACGAACCAGAGCTCTGGACCATCCATTAAAGTTTAGAGTCCTGATTTGTTCCATTTTCTAGAAATTAGGTCAGAATGCCAATAGTAGGACTAGAGGTACTCAAGTATCAATCAAGATCCAGACCTAACCAGCTTAAGCCTGGGTATACCGTGAAGGTTTCTGAGGCATGCAAAAACTACCTAGGGGTTCGTTGAACCCTACGGTTAAAGCACTCATGTGTTGAATGTAGCATGTCTAGCTTCAGTTAGCTAGTGCATTTTTTTTTAAGATAAAGGGATAGAAGTAGTTTTTTCATTTGGAGAGTTTTTCTCTCTTTTCTTTTGATTAGTCCTTAAATCCAGCATCGGATTGGCCCTGAACACGGTCTGTATCGGATTCCTTATCCCCACCATCAATCCTCGTAGGGTCCTTGGCTTTTGATGTTTCGAGATAACACTGCCCATGGCAACCCCCAGAAGCTTAGCTTTCGACACTTCAGGATAGTGTTGCCAATGGCATTCTATAGCTGAATTCTAGCCCTGGCAATCAACATATCGGGATAAACCCACCCATGGTACCTAAACCAGCACAAGGTGCTTACGTGCCCCTGATAGGATTTTTAGATATCTTAGGAGACAAGCATAGAGGAGACAATATGCTATTAAGCATCTTCGATGGGAATTTCCCACCTCTATGCATCGGGAACTCATCCAAATCAACTTATGTTTTCGAGCTACTCCTAATCTAGATCTTAGGATTGCTTTTCAAAAGAGAATGAATTCTTTTTGTAGATTTTTCTTTATTAAGCACATTGAACCAAACTAAGTGTGCGATTTTTGGGTGCTTAGGTGTTACCAGGGCGAAATTGGTGTTTAAAAGTAATTGATGCTTCGTAGTATAGTTGAAATTGCCTTGAAAACAAATAAATTTTATTACTCGAAAAAATAAGAATCCGAGGTCGAACATAGGGAGCAAATGGAATTCAGACTAATCTCAATAATAGATGCAATTTGAACACTTAAAACTACTCAAAATCTAATTCAAAATGTAAAGCATGAGTATATGAATAATGAATATAGAAAAAGAGAAATTGGACGTCAGATTATAGAATCAAACGTCTTAAAATAATTTGACTCTTCTTCTTTTATTTCTTCTCCTTGGTTTATTCTTCCCTTTTTCTTCTTCTTTTCTTTTTTGCCTTTCTTTCTTTCTTCTTTTTCTTTTCCTTGGCTGTGGTCAATGGCTTTCTCCTTTGTCTTGGCTTCTGACCTCCTTCTTTCTTTTCTCTATCTTGGCTTCTCTTTCTTTTCTTCTTTGGCTTTGGCCTTGTTCTTCTCTGACTTCTCCCTCAGCTTCCTCTTTCTTCCTCAACTGTGCCTTCTCTTCTTTCTTTGGCTCTTGTTTCTTCCTTCTTTAGCTTTGCCTTTATCTTGTGGCACCTTCTTGGCTTCTTCAGCTTCCTCCTTCTTAGCTTTTTCCTATGGCTTCCTCTTCATCCTTCCTTTCCCTGTAGACTAGAGCAAAACCTACCCCTACCCTCCCCTATGAACACTCTCTCTCTTTTCTCTCTTAGGCTTGCTCTCCTAGAGCCAATCGGGTAAACAGGTCGGGTCAACGTGCTCGGGTCCAGGCACACCGATGTGGGTGATGCACGAGGAGTGCTGGGTAATCGGGTCAGGCAGCCAGGTCCACGGAGGAGTAGGCACGGACGAAGTGTGGATAGGTGAGGGGACCTAACCCCTTGTCAGGAGGCAAAGAGCCTATGACACAAATTCGTCATATACCGCTCAGCGTGGTTCAAAACGACCGAGGTGTGACTAAAAGTCCTACCTGCTTCTTCGCACGTGCGCACAAGAGTCTTCCTTGATTGCGGCAACTACAGTGTCTTGCAAAGCCAATTTCTTGGCTACAACGTGCGCATGATAACTCAGCGTCACCTGGACCTGAATTCCTAGAACGAGGCAGCCTACAGCAAAGGTTGCAAGCTCCTTCACATCTGCATCAATGGCGGTCGAGGTCAGAACCTGTTCTCACCCAACATAGGCTTGTGGCCTCATTAGAATACATAGGAGGCTTTGCCATGGCACGATGAAGGTGTCGCGATAGGTAGTTGGGTGCGGGGTAGCCTAGGCATGCATGCCTAGTTCGGTTTGTGACCGTGGTGATGGGTATGGTCGGGGGGAGTGAACGGAGGATGTGTCAGTCGATGGAGATGGGGATAATGTTCAATGGAAGGTGGCGGAGGTTCTGAGGGAGTTGGCGAGGAATGTGGGTGTGTGGAATGATGGATGCGGCTTCGTCGGTGGTCTGCTAGAGGCGGAAATGATGGTGGTAGTCTGCGGTGGTCAAGGGTTGAAAATAGAAATAGAGAGGGGGAAAATGAAGAGTAGAGAGAGGGGAAGATATCTAACCTTGTTCAATGATGAAGGGGGGAGAGATGACGACTGGGGTGTACCTGCTGCCACCGGAAGCGAAGATATCAGTGAAGGGGGATAGCGATGATGAGGGGGTAGTTAGCACATGTGCAGGTTTGGCGCGATGCGAATGATGGAAGAGGAGAAGACCATGGCACTAGTATTGTGGCAGAGTGACGAGAAGAGGGAGGAGGAGTCACCGGAGCTTGCTGGATACTTGGCCGGAGGAGAAGAGAAGAAATTGGAGGGTTGTCTCCGGCCAAACCAAGCTGGGAATAAGCGGGAGGACTTGGGCTGCCTTTTATACTCCAAGGCAGAGGGACTTGTGCTTGGAAGGCAAGCTTCCAAGCATGCGAGCTACCCAAGTCTCTCATGCGTTCGCATGAGAGATTGGGTGACATTCAGGGCATGGGATTGCGTTCATATGATCGAGAATTCCTCAAAGAATCTTCCTTTCAAATTTGAGGAGTCTCTGAGGGATTTTGGAGAAATCCTCCTCGAATCCTCACCGAAGTAGGACTCCTCCATTGTAATGGTGGAGGGACCTAAGTGAAAAGAATGGTGAGGAAGCTAGGGGGTCTTTGCAAGGTTTTCAAAAGCTAGGGGTCTAAAAGTAATTGGGTTGGATTATTTTGCAAAGTAGGTCAAGGTGAACTCCCCTTAACTCCAAATTTTGGTGCAAACCTAATTTGGACCTATGGAACCCTGAAGTTGGATTTTAGGTTTGACCATGTTCGACTGGAAATTTTACATAAAAACCTAATTTATGGTAAATATTTGACTAAGACACCTACTTAGGTCAAAATTGTTTCCAAAGACCAAATTGAAGGTTCTAAATCCTAGGGATATTTTTCCTTGAATTGTAGAGGGTTTAGGTCAATTTTATCCTGACGAGAACCTTGTTGAGTCAAGTGGGTCAGTTTTAGGGTTATAAGAAGTCATTTAATTCCCAGATTGTACATTAATCATTTTTTGATTGAACCAACCCACTTTTATCTTGTTAAGACTAATTGACCTATGTTTAGCTCCTGAGAAATCCCGTTGTTGTAGTACAATGGTAAAATTGTAGTTTTACACTTTATTCCTTGGTTTTCTCTCAAAATAGTTATTCCTTGAATTAGGCTCTTCTCTTGGTTATGTAGGAGCTTTTGCTCTCCTTTCTAAGTCAAAATGAGCTAGTTAGGGATCATGATGGTGTTCGCATCATAATCCCATGCTTAGCTTTTGCTAGTCCCTTAGCAAAATTTCAAGGTTTTAACTTCTATTCTAGACCATGAGTTCCTTTCACAATTTATGATGGGTGCTTTTCTTTTTCTTTTAGATTAGGTTAGAATGTCGACAGTAGGCCTAGAGGTACTCAAGTACCTAACAAGATCCTGGCCTGACCAGCTCTAGCCTTGGTCCTCCGTGAAGGTTTTTAAGGCCCGTAGGAACTATTATAAGGTTCGTTGCACTCCGCAGTTAAAGCACCCATGCTTGAGACATATTTTAGCCTTGGTTTAGTTTGTAGTGCATTTTTTGTAAGAGAGAGACCGGATTTATTTGTTTGGAGAGTTTTCTCTCTCTTTTCTTTTTATTTCTAGCTTCAGATTGGCTTCTTAACATGATCTGTATCGGATTCCTCATCCCCATCATCAATCCTCAAAGGTCCTTGGCAATCAATGCTTCGTGATAGCACCGCCCATGGCAACCCCTAGAACCTTAGCTTTCGAGATTTCATGATAATCCCACTCATGGCATTCTGTAGCTAAATCCAGACCCTGGCAATCGACATTTCATGATAATGCCACCCATGGCATTTGAACCAGCAGGATGCTTACGTGCCCCCAGTAGGATATGTAAATATCCTAGGAGACAAGCACCGAGGAGAGGATATGTTGTTACACATCTTCGAGGGGAATTTCCCGCCTCTCCATGCCGGGAACTCATCCAAATCAACTTGTGTTGATTGGCCGCTCCTAATCTGGGCATCTTTTTTTAAAACATTTAAACGCTTTTACGTGATTTTGATAGTTATGCGCACTGAACCCAACTGCATGTGGATTGGGGTGCTTAGGTTACTGAGTATCGCAAACCGAAGGTCAGTTAACGAGGCTGAATACTCAAGCCTTAGACCTAATACTTAAGCTTCGTATTTTCCCCAACCTCTTGAAGACTATCCAGATCTTAACAGATACTTGAATTTTTAAGCCTAAGAGTCTAGCACAAAAGGCCTAATATCAGCGTTCCTACAAATCTCTTTTGTGTCTCATTAGCACTTTTTTCCTTCATTTTTCTTTTTCTTGATGTGGTCTAGAACTTCGGTTAATCCCTTAATTTCTTACTAATGACTATCTCGTTTTCTTTTTCATTTTGTGCTCCTCTTTGGCATTTTTCTCTTTTCCTCATATTTATATGGCCTCAAAGTTTTCTTCCCTCCAATTTTTTTTTTCTCCTTTTCCCAATTGTCTATATTTTTGGTATTTTTGGCATATGTGATTTTTTTGTGAGACTCCTAAATTTTCTTGATTTCTTTATGTTTGCACTTTACCACCCCCCATGCCTAAGTTTTGCAATGTCCTCATTGTAAATGGATGGTGTGAAATAGTGTTGGGTTTAGGGACCTCGAACAGGATTTATCGGGTGAGCGAATGGGTCAGGAAATGATTGCATCGGACGATTTCAAGCTCTGGTACGTGTACCAGAGGTGAGATCGACTGTTCTAAGGTTGAACTTAGGGTCAATAGACATGAAGTACAGATGGGTAATTAGATGGACCTCAAGTTTTTGGAAAGATGGGTTGCCTCCCGTTAAGTGCTAAATTCAATGACTTCAGCCGAGAGGGAAATGGTATGGAGGAGTGGTCAAATCATCAGAGTTTTGTAGAACAAGAACCTTGATTAAGAGCCTGGTTGGTACAACCAGGTGCTTGTTGAGATCAACAGGCTGATGATGCAACCCAAACCCTATTAATTTGGTGGGTTGATAAATGTAGATCAAGAGATGTGGAACCCACCATATGCTATGGAGCTCTGATGGATGTGGAAGTGTAAATTCAGGTTTTGGCTAAGTTGGATTAGCCTGGTCAGAGTAGGGATCCGTAAAGTAATCAGCGAATGATGCGGAAACCCTGTAGCGGTGATCAGAGAATGATGGAGCATGGTCTTCAATCTGATCAATGTCCAAAACCTGATATATATGCGGAGTTGAATCATCTGTAATTAGCTCAGTAAGAGGGGAATTAGAATAGAAATTGAGTCCAGTTGCGGGTTGGGGTTGAAAACATGTTTGGCTAGGTTCTGTATGTGTGGAAGAGGTGGCCTCAATGAGAATTGTCTATGAGGGCTCTTCTAGAAAGGAGTTACATGTGGTTTCATGTAGGGAGTCCTCATAGTAGCTTTCAAAGTCAAAAGTGAATGCCTGAAGAGTGTCTGTAGGGTGAGGGAAATCTGAGTCTAGAAAAGATTTGTACTCTGGGTTGCAGTCACTCTTGGCATTTTTTGGTTTTAATTCTTGAGGATCGAAAAGAAATGATTCCATCTCACTGAAACCTAATCTTAAATCAGTGATCTCGGGAACCGAGGCCTCAGAGTTGGAGTCGGAAAATGAATCATGTGAGCTGAGGTTGTAGATTGGCTCATTGTAGTCAGGAGATAGAGTTTCTCCGAAGTCATGGTAAGATTCGAAATCGCTGAAGAGTTTGCAAAAATTAAGTTTTGAATGAGATTCGATATCATGGGTTCCCCCACAGAATAAATCATATGATTTAGACTCAGCAGCCTAACTTCGGTCTAGCTAATATGTAAATTCTGAGATCAAAAAGGTGTCCTTATTTAGTCTAGGCTCAAGTTCTTGGCTTGTAGGAAAGACCCAATCAAAACCCCACTCTTCCAACACCTCGATTTTTGTATCGTAGATTGGCATGACTTTCGAAAAATCGATCTGAATCTCTGAGGATGCTTGAGAGGGATACTCATCAAATAGAGGTCCAGAATCATACTCTTCTTTGAAACTGTGATCTTTGTCATACGGGGCCTCATAATCTTTGCAATAAGTTTCAGATCCAGATTCTAGGCTGAGGATATGGGTTGAATTACTAGAATCTGGGTCAGAATTACCTTCGAAGGTCACCATATCAGAATAAGGGGTGGGATTTACACCCTCAAGAGGTTCAATTCTAATCTCATCATTGCAGGAGTCTCGAAATTCTATGCTTGGTGACCTAGGACCTAGGGCTGGCTCAAAATCGCATTCTCCTACAATTGGAACTTCCCAACCTAATTCAAGATTAGTCCTGTTGTACTCTATCTGGGTTAGGAATTGATGAGCGTGGAAATTGCATATTTTGAAATCATTAGAAATCGTAGTATAGTCACAAAAACCACTCGTCAAAGGCATTTGTGATAACGAAACTCAAATAGATTTTATTCCATTTAGAACTTAAGTCCTGGTCGTTCATCTCTGGGAGGCATGAAAATGAATCGAGATTTGAATCGACTTTTATAACCTAAATCTAACCTAATATTTTTTGTCTTTTGTCTTTTGCGCTTTTATTTTTTTGTTTTTGATCTTTATTTTGAAAAGCAAAATGAAACCTAGATCTAGATAAACTAGCAAAAACCTAAGTGACTATGTGCATCTAAATGGGGCCATGGTGGCCGTGCATGGTGTGATCAAACCTAAGTATCATATAGGCAAGCAAACATGAGGACAATATTAATCATAGAAACATCATGAAATTACTTACGCATAAAATATTATCACATATCATCTACACTAGAAAGCAAACAAATAGAAGAAGTCCCTCACGCCGAAATGTTACCACTAGGGCCATTGGCCTTCTGTGAGGGTGTAGGCTCGACCTTTGGTATGCAAACCCATCTACACACCTACCAAAAGAGATGGCCGGCCACAAGAGGCTATGGGTGACCCTTCATGGTCATCGAAGAAGAGAAGAAGATGGGGACAAGTGCACCCAAGTGGAGAGAGGAGGGTGTTGCACCCTTTCTCTACCAATGGCCTTCCTTGAAGCTTTGGATAGAAGCTTGTCTAGCTTGCCGTCCATGAAGCCTTGGAGGAGAATGAGGAGGATGGCCTTAAGGTTTTTGAGGGTGGAAGCAAGCTTAGAGTGAAGAGTATGGATGGGAGAGTGTATGGAGATGGTCCAATTTCGCGGCTCTCTCTTTGCCATTATGGGAGGTTCCATTTGGTTGCCACTTTTGGTGGCTCCAAAAATAGCCAATGCCACATTTTTTGGATCTAGGTTTGACAAAAGTTTTTAGGGTTTCCAAGAGAGTGTGCATGGGCTTGGTGGGAGTAAAATGGGAAGGTGTGAGTGTGTGTGTGGGTGTGTATTTTTTGTAGGGCAAGGTTGTGGGTTTTGGTAGGATTATGTGCTAAATATGTTGGGTCAATCTAGATTAAGTGGGTGTGGACCTCATTAGGCTTAGGAAAGTCTAATTGGGTAGGAGTGAACATAATTAGGTCTAGGTCAAGTCTAATTAGATGTGTGCATGTGATTAGGCTAGGGTAACCCTAATAGGTATGAGTTAGTTAGATCCTGGGTGGATCTAATTGGGCTCGGGTGCACCCAATCAACTGTAGATGTACCCGATTAGGTATGGGATAGTTGAATTGTGTTAGGGATAGGACAAGTAGGGCTATGGATAGTGGATTAGGCTTAGGAGGTCTGTACTTATGTTTCCTAGGGTGTCCGATGGTGTTCCTAGGTCAAAATAGGCAAGCTAGGGCTTCCAACACCGAAATCAGGAACCAGACAGCAGTATCAGACGTCCAGGATAGTGATTAGACGTCTTATACTACAAAATTGGACATCTGGACAATAAATTAGATGTCCAATTCTGTGTCAGTATGAGTTTTGGCATCGTAGATTATTATTCTATGGAAATCAGACATCCAGCCAGATGTCTGGATGCCCTAAAATGTGTTGGAGAGTGGGTTTTAGGTTTTCTAAGGTTGGTTTTGGTTCCTAAGTGTTTGGGAGAGGGATAGGGTGGATAAGAACAAGGATAGTGCTATCCATGTTTTGGTTTTGAGGCTAAGGTGCCCTAATAGAGGTTGTTTTGAATTTGGGAAGGCTATCCTAGGGTTTCTAACAGTCGGGATAAGGCTATCCTCCTCACTCCTCTTACCTGAATCAGTCTTCTTCTTCCTTTGTTGCTTTATTCCACTATCTCCATCCTAGATCACTTTATTATCTGCAAATAGCAATAGAAAATCGTTAACTAGCAGGATATCTGATCTTATTCTAAATAGACTGATGTAATGCATGATATGCAAGATATGAGTGCAATATCCATAATTTAAGCTAGGTTCAGACATTATTTAGGTTGATTAGGACCCATGATTACTGTGCAATCATAACCCCATGCCTGAACTTTGCTAGTCCCTAACAAATGCAAGACTAAATTATTCACATAAGGGTACCTAAGGGATTCATTATTTTATCAAGTGTATGCTTAGAGATTTTTCTCCCTTTTATTTTCATCCTATGTCCTAGAAATCCAGAAAAATGTAAAAGTGCAGCTATGTAGCATTTGTAATGGATTCGAGTGAAAAACCTGATTCACCTCTAAAGCCTATACTTGACCCCTAGTAAAATTCTAGTGGGATAGCTGGACTTCTTCCCTCAGGGTATTGAAGATATTCTATGAATTCTACCCTAGCTTTAAGCTTAGGTAGAGAATCTTTTAGAGGGAGATGGTTGTTTATTGGTGGCTCACTCTCACTTGGTGCTACATAGAAATTGGTACTATAGAATTTAGATTTCCAAATTATTAAGTAACTCAAATAAGAGAAAGACGAGAAAAACTATGCTCTCTTTCGGTTCCTTTGTATTCATTCTCTTTTTCTCTTTTTTTTTTTTTTTTAGAGCTCACAATCTCACCAAATTCACACATATGACCTATATTTGGTGGTCTCACTTGGCATTAACACTTTAATTGAGTTCTCATAACTTTAACACTAAGTCGGAATTCCTCAGCCAGTATTCGGGTGATCAGAAACACAGAAAAATTGGTTAAGGCCTCATTTGGTGGATCTCAAATTTATTTGGTGGTATTGCCTCAATGCAATTGAAATAAACACTAAATATTCACACACTCTTTTTGTTTGCTTTTGCTTGTTTTTGTAAATTTTTTTTCCTTTTTCAATTTTTCTCTTTTTTTCATTCATTTTTTTTCCTTTTTTTTCTATGTATAATTTTTTTTTTTCAACATAACACAAGCTAGCATACATTCACAAACTTTATTGAGGAGGCATTATTAGGGATTGGTGGTACTCAAGAGACATTGGGTGGCTTATTTGGTGGAAGTGCCTACTCATAGCACCAGAAGAGATGGATAGGATGGTGTATTTCTGATCTTAACATCAATACCCTCCTTCAGCCGAAGATTCCGTAAAGAATGGTTGAACCATTCACCTTAGCCCTAGTTTTATGAAAATTTGCTCTCTGCATATTTGGCTTATTTGGTGGCCCTCAAATTTTCATACAAAAATGTATATGCAGGATTCGAGAGAGAAAACTATGTGTAATCTCTGAGTATCATTACCTAATTATCTAGGATTCCAGATTCCTTGCACTAATCTTAGAGCACCAGTACACTCTACTCTCATCTCACACTATTTGGTGGATTTTTGGAAGAAAATCTGCCGGACTCCCAAAATGCTGTCTAGTGGTTCAGAAAAAGAAGCACTGCTTCTTCTCGACAAACTGAAGACGTTCATCAGTCTTCACCGTGAATCCATTGCAAAATCTACGTGTAGGTTTGAAAAATTATACTGGATTCCAGATTATAGGAATCAACTTGTGGATGAAATCCTTAATACATTCTCTTGATAAAAATCTTATTCATGAATGCAATATATATACATGCTATGTGTAACCTTTCAAAAGTTGCACTTCGAGGATTTTCCTAATTTAGGTTACATTCAGCTTGGCCCTAAATTTAGAACAAAAGGGTGAGTGGATGAGTCGAAAGTGGCTATTGCGAATGATTTTTAGCTCCAATGCGAACATTGGAGGTGGAGTCGATTGTTCTCAATTTAAGGACCCTAAAGTGAATTTAACATGATGTACGAAAGGTTTTTCCTAGGTGTTGGCAGAAAAATTTTCAGTTTACAATTACTACGCCCCCATGCCTAATTTCTTGCATGTCCTCATGCGTGAATATAACGAAAAATAAATGAAGATATGGAGTACATGGGTAGAATTCACCTGGAATGGCTCCTAAATTTTGAAGTTCCACTTATTCCAATACCTAAAATTGAATTTGCAGGAAAAATATGACAAATAAAATATGCTATATATAAGTGCTGAGATTAACACCTCCAGCTGGGCGTACACTCAAAAAGGATATACCAATATATTATTGAGATTGGCGAGTAAAATGATAAGAATTTTAGTCTCATTTGCCAACAGCGGACCGCAAATGCGAACCAGCTGTCCATGAATTCCAAGTGCAAATAATCAGAAAAATATGTAGATGGGGCTTGGGATTATCTGCAGCCAGATGCTACAGAAGAAAGACAAATAAATATGGGTGCCTGGAGGAAATGAATATGAAGGCATCCAGTAGAGGTAATGGAGAATGTGGGTGGTAGGGGTAAGGGTGGAGTCGTGTGGGGTGAAATAATATGGGTCATAATAATGGTGATGAATGGAAGGCATGACCCAAGTAGTATGGTCAGATCTAGAAATCAAGGTCCAGTGGTCAGTCTCTGTCTCTACCAAAGATGTTTGGGTCTCATCTTCTTCTTTTATCTTTTCCAAATTTTCCAATGCCAATTCCAATTATCACATGATTCCCCAAAATTTTTAGCTTACTCTGGTAACTCATCATATGTTATCCCCAACAGTATTTCAATCTCTTGAATATCTTTTTCATAAGGGGATATTTCCTTCTCACTTAGATGAAATTGGTCATTAGATTTAGTAGTGAGTCCCTCCGTGCAAGTGGAATGGGCTAAATCATTGATTGAGTTGTTACAGTCCTTTTGATTTTTTTGCTCCGTGTATGAGATCATTTGAATTAATTCATCAATGTCTCCATGGGTATTCTCAAATACAACAAACTCATATTCAGGTCCCTTAATACTTGGTTCCTCAAAATGAAATGATTGGTACTCAGGCCCTAAATCAAGATCAAGATTCTCAAATAAATCTCCATTCTCGACTTTAATAAGATTATCAATATCATCCACCTTGGGTGCTTGATCAACAGAATCCTGCATGACCACCACCAAATCAGAAATCGGTTGTGACACACTTGACCCAAATTCAAACATTTTTTATTTTTGCTGCTCGTCCCAGATTTTATGAAGCTCTTTCTTTATATCATCATATTCTCTTGCACTAGCTTCTTTTATTTCATGAATCATTTTGATCAATTGAGTAATCTAGGATTCATTGTAAGGGGTAGGGGCTTGAATTGGGCTAGGTTGATAAAGATAGTCAACCATACTATCAATGATTTGATCTGGTATTGAGGGTGACTTATGTGATCTAGTGGATTGTCGATTCGGGTCAAGTGGTTCTACCCTGGTGTCAATTGCCATAGTTTCTTCTAAATTCCCTCCGACTCACTTTCCATGTCATCCAGAAAATACCCTGACTTTGTTTTCTTAGAGGCTGCATAAATATCAAAGTGAATCTTCTCATTGCCACTACTCATCTCCATACATCCTGAGTAGCGGTCAATCCGTGCATTGGCCGTAGCGACCCAGAATGATGGGTGAATTACTTAGCTTTCCTGGTATATCCATGTCCAAAATAATAAAATCGACTGGAAAGCTAAGACCTTGCACTGTAATAATCACATCCTGAACTACCCCCTTAGGTAGTTTGATGGAGCCATTTGCCATTCTAATGGTGACAGGTGTGTGGTGCAGATCTCCAAGTCTGGTGCAGTCAAAAAGGGTGGTAGGAATCAAGATAATGGAAGACCCTAGATCCACAAGGGCTTTGTTGAAGGTGAATCCCTTTATGGCACAAGATTGAAGGGTTTTCCGAGGTCAATCATTTTGGGTGGCAGAGTGCCAGAAACAAATGCACTTATGTTAGCTGATAAAACCACCTCTGTAGGTGTGCAAGTCTTTTTCTTCTTTTGTGACTCTTTCTTTAAGGCCTCAAGAAAGGGTAAATAGGTCAAATCAACTTCAGAAGCCTTTTTCTTCTTTTTGTCCCTTGAGTCTGAGTTTGAGCAAGATGTGGGTTTGGTTTTATGATTTTTGGTTGAGCCTGAATTAGGTCATTTGGGTGGGCTCTTAACTTTTCTCTTCCTTTTAGAGGCCACAAATTTGGCCCCCGCACAATGGCAAGTATGATAGAATGGAGGAGGGGTCGGAAGAATAGGTGGAGAATAGGAGTGAAAAGGCATTTGCATCCGAGGATAAAGTGATTCTTGAAGTCTCTTGATTTGATCCCCTTGAGATTTCACTTGATTTTCCAACTTAGTCACCTTTCTTCATTTTTCTTGTCAAAGTCCAACAAAACATTCATGATATCTGATGAATCCATTTTAATGGACTTGTATTACGCCTAAGTAACTTTAATCTTACCTTTTAGGTTTGTTAATAACTACATTAAGTTATGGAATATTTGTATGCATCATGATTTAAGTTTATAACATTCTATAACAAAATGTGAAATGATTATGTTCTTTTTATGTGTACAAAAAATATTTGGCAAAAGAATGAGGGGAGGGCAAATTACACATTCAAACGACCAGCGGAATTTCTTTTCCCCATTCTCTTGGTACCCTCAACAGCCATCGGTCAAAAATAGCTAAGGGATTTGAAAATCCATTAATTGATGCATGCGGGGAGAGAGGAGTTAAAATGGAGCCGGAGAAAGGAGAGGATCATCTTCAACTTCCCCCTTGCAGGGAACTACTCTATCTTCTCCACCGTGGAGAGGGCGAGCATTGTGCACCAAACCACCTTCTGTGCCAGCAGGTGCAAGCCCATCTCCAGTCAACTCTCCAGGCACCACACCAGCCTACACCTGCAACCCACGCCGCACCCGCACAGCACCTCCCTGCAGTGTGCCCTCCCCTCTACAGACCCGCCTCGCCTCACCAGCGTCTCCAGCCAGCGTTTCCAGCCAGCGCCGCATCCCACAAAGCGCCCTCACCCTCGCAGGCACTCTACCTGCCACCAGGCCCGCACCTCACCAGCCGTCCCCGCAGGCACCCACTCCCGCAGGCGCATGCCCTTCTACAGTGCCCGCAGGCGCTCAGCCTATACGCACCACCCCACTCCGTACTTGCCACCTGCACCTGTAGGCGCACACTCTTCTGCAAGCACCTGCCCGCACGCTCGCAGGCATCCAGCGCTCCCTCCAACCGTGCCCACAGGCGCTGCGTGCCTTCACCATTTCCAAGCTCGCACCCACAGCACCCACCGCAGCGCGCCCTGCAGGTACACCGCCTTACCCGCACCCTCACCAAGCGCCCTGCAAGTGCCCGCTCACGCCCTCGCTACCCGGGCCTTGCAAGTGCCCACCCGCATGCACCTACGCGTCCACCGCGCAACCAACCACGCGGCTGCAGCAGTTCCTTCTCCTCCAATAGGTCGGCGACCCTCCTCCGCCCGCTGGCCACCTCCGGCCGCCGCATCACCGCCGTTGCGTAGCTCTCGTCAAGCTGCACCTCCCCGTCGACTCTCGTGGCCAACCTTGCGTGGTCGCACACGCAAGAAGGATAGAGGATAAATCCTCTATTTTTACCTCTATTAATAATTACATTCAATGCCATCGTCATGTTTATATTAATATTTTATTCTGGCCACATTGCACTGATGCACTAAGATTTTCCTGAAATTATTTTATTTATGTTATGTCCATGTTTCTATCTTGAATTTCAAATTAGAATTGCATGATAAGCCAGTACACATGCATCTTACATATATTTTTGGGGCTTGATTCTTGACGTGAAAACTGCATAAACACCCCTGAACTTTTAAGGAAATTACAAACTTCAATTAAAATAGCATTTTCCTCGCATTAAAGTTGCAGAAGAGTTTGCGAACTGTGTATTCCTTGACTTGTGAATTTATTGGTTTATTCCTCCCTGTGGATACGACATCCGTTATTGTGGTTTAAATTCATCTTTGTTTAATCTTTAATTGAGAGATTTTCCACCACTTTTTGTGCTACAACGATTCATTATCTTAATATTAATTATTCAAAGTGAAAATCGCTCCGTCAAATTGGCGTCGTTGCCGAGGAGGCAACAAACGCAGTAGATTCACGTTATTATTTTGAATATTCTGAGTTGTGCAATCATCTTATCATTTTTATTATTGTGAGAGGAATGTGACGAGGCGACGAGGCACAGTAGAGCAACGACATTGAACCTGAATGGCATGCAAGCGGAGATGATCTTTTTGGTGGACCTTGACGCCACCTGGAGGACAGCAATAGGAATACATGGACCTTGATCCCACGAACATAGGCTTACGGAGAAGCCTATTTCTGATTTAGTCAGTAGATCTTAGTTAGATTTAGTTTAGATAGACATTAGAATTTAATTTCTATCTTTTGGACCCTTGTCGGGTATTTTTGGGAATGTGTTCCCAGTGCCACTTTATTTCTTATCTCTCTTGTATGCGGGAGCGTATTTTTGGGAGCATGTTCCCATTTATTTAGATTATAGGATTATTTGCATTGTTTGAACTGCATTTCAGTTAGTTAGTTAGATTAGGCCTGTTTGTTATTATTATTATTAAAAAAAAAGTCGAACTACCTACTAGAAGCTGCATATCTATAGGATGACCATCTAGGACTGAATGAGCAGCATTGATGTAAACACATTTACACTACTTAAAATGTCTATTTATGCATGTTCTTAAGCATAGGATTGCATTTCATGATATAAATATTGCATTACATGCATCATCTTGCATTTAGAGTAGTTTGAATAAAATGGAGGTTAATTGTCTCCTTTTATGTGCTTGGACAGGGCAAATATTTTATCGGGGCCTCGGATCAAAGATCCAACCGTATGGATGTGATCAGGGCGACGATTGGAGTTCAACGACTCCAAGATCGCCCTAATCAGTTATCCGTAGCATCAGATAGAGACCGGGGAACCCTAGAAGATCAAGGGCCAGGATGGTGTAAATCCGCACTTCAGATGGCAAATCCGACCACACGGATGAATTCGGATCGACGATCGCAGCCCAACGACACAAAAATCGAGTCAATCCGACATCCGTGGCACCATCTACAACTTCCAGAAGATGGACGGCCAAGATGGCGCCACGTGGTGCCATCTCAGCCGCCCAATCGGCCGCATGCGTCTTGTGAAGACCGCGCACCGTCTCCTCTCCGCTGTTGGATCTCGATCCAACGGCTGCGGTCGCTCGCGCTTAAAAGCGTCCGCGCGACCATTTCGTCCGCGTAGCGCAGCGGCGACGCAGCTGAGGGCGAAGCGGAGGTCGCGGGTTCGAGCCGCGGTGAGGGGGTGGAAGGCGCGGGCGAGCGGGCGCGGACGAGCGTCAGATGAAGATCCAACGGCTGCGCGCGCTCAATCAGGACGACGCGCGATTGGACGCCGAGCGTAACGCGCGATCGCACGCGGGCAGGCGCGCTACGCAGCGGGCGCGGACGCGATCTAAGCCGTCTGATCTCGCGATCGGACGGCTGAGACGACGCGGACGTGCGTAGACGTTACGCGCACGGGCAGCCGAGCGGGCGCGCGTGGGCGCGGCGGCGACGGCGACGTTGGGGCTTTAGCGACGGTTTTATCCGTCACTAAAGACCCCTTATTTATTATTTTGAAGATGTAATGTCCATTTTGCCCCCACTCCTTGCAACTATAAAAGGCGACCCTCTCCATACGAAATTTTCATCCCTTCCTTCTCCTCTCTACCTCTCCAAAGCTCAAGAGAAGCTTGTCCCACACCCGGGATGCTTCTCGCGAGATAAAGTCCAAATTTTCGTCCCCCTTCGGAAGTGGATCCCGCGACGACGACGGCGTGCTGCTTCGTTCCCGTTCTTCTGCTTCGTCCTCCTTCGTCCCGCTTCGTTCTCCTTCGTCCTGGCGTCGTCCCGTCCGGCTCGTCCTCCAAGCGACCGTCGAGGAGGATTCTCTCTCCCTATTCTTTTTACTGCTTTCTAGTATAGATTTACTGCTTTCTAGAGTAGTCTATTCGTCCTCCGAGCGATCGTCGAGGAGGACATTTCTCCCTCCATTCTTTTAATGCTTTCTAGAGTAATTGTTTTATGTTTTCTAGTTGTAACGAACGATCTCTTTTATGATAAATTCCTTGTCTATTCTACATCTCATTTTGATTTCCATGTATAGTATTCTTTCTCTCTCTCTTACTCCCTCTCTCTCTTTTATTTGTTGTAGATACTTAGATAGTTTAAATTGAATTTCTTCGTGACAAAATAAAAAGAAACGCGAAGTTTTTAAATCAAACGTTCGCCTCCCTGTGTTCGACCCGGAATTTTAATTTCGGTATAAATTTTATTTGTTGAACACGAATCCTTCGCTTTCGAACTACAACAACAGGTTTTCCAAAACTGAACACGTTAGCGTAGCTTCGTAATCGTTCGTCAACACTTTGGCACCGTTGCCGGGGAGGCAACGATCTTTGATTTCTCTTCGCAGTTTGTAACTTACAAATCATTTACCTCACTTTTCTCCTTTCTTATTGTAATTGCAGGTACTCTTTTGAGGCTGGCAAAAGCGGTAGATCGGAGTAAAGTGCTGTGGAAGGTTTTGTAAGTTATCCCCCACCTCCCACCCATTAGATTTCATTTCATCATATAATAATTCAAACATCAATCAACCTAGGTGTTCTTATAAACTCTAAGGTTAGATTGTTTGTTGTTTGACATCCATACTCACTCCAACCCCCACATTAAAAAAAGAAAAAAAAAAAAATCTCACAGAGGTACACAACCTCATCTGATTTTCTAACTCAACCGGTAAACCAATCTTAGGAGCCGGTACACACATCCAAACACATAATCGAGTAGAAATCAGATTAGGTAATCATTTGTGTGCCTAATTAAGTGGTGCATCAGGCCAGTTGTTTGAGTTGTTTGGGCTGCACCACTTCAAATAAAATCAACTCATCAAGTAGCTGCCAATTAGGTTCAACTCTTGGGGATTTACCAGGCACTCCACATTCTTTTTAAACTTTAAAGGAAAATATCTTCACCTGTGCTTGTAAAACTTGGTGTGACAACGAAACTTGATTGAAAACACCTAAAGTTGAATCCTAAAAGCTACTAAGCAAGATTTGAATCTTAAAATTCACCACATCAAAAACAATCTTGCTTGAAAATCACTGGTTGTGCACTCACACACAAATCAATCAATCATTAAGGGCACAACCCATTTAAAGGGCCCATCACATTCCAAAGCACATTCAAACCTAGCCCTAAATAAAACAAAGTAGACGTTGGCCTTAAGGATTGGACTCGCTCTTCAGAACCCAGAATGAGATTATTTTCGATTAGTCTGTTTCTACTGTTCAATCTGATGTCTAGCTAGGGGAGCAGTGTCAAACGATCGCGGCTGGGGGGTACACTAGGAACCGGAGGCGTAAGCCGAAGGAAGAACCTTCTCCCCAGTCCCTCCTTCTAACTGGTTGGATTGAACAGACGGAAGTAGATCAAATCGTTCCTTTATCTCAAGACGGGTTTTGAGAGTCTGTAGGTCTTTAGGCTAACATATTTAAGGACAGGTTTGATTGTTTGTATTACAGGGCACCTTTCTTCCTCCCGTGTATCATGAATCCATCCACATATTTCACGCATTTTCGCTCTTTCCCTCCTGTTGTAAATTATCCTCAACATGACGATTATCCCAACTCGTATTGTAATCGATCATCAGTTAGTTGGGATAATTCGGATTGGGGATACAATTCCAGACCCCCGTGTTTAGGGTCTAACCC
Source organism: Thalassia testudinum (assembly GCA_037157565.1). NCBI lineage: Eukaryota > Viridiplantae > Streptophyta > Magnoliopsida > Alismatales > Hydrocharitaceae > Thalassia > Thalassia testudinum. The sequence goes on along the minus strand of JAZHRO010000056.1, from coordinate 82,240,404 downwards.
TGAACACTTTGATTCTCAATTCTATCCTTCTTAGAGTTGCATCGATTATAGATCGTCCTCCTTTCATGAACAACCTAATGCGATCTACAATCAAGAAGGATACACTGATCCTTACCCATCCTCTGATTTCACTGCCTTTAGGTCATCACCATCCTTTGAACATTCTGAAATGACCTATTTTCAGGAAGGGTATAACGAATCTCAATTCGTTAATTCCTCTGCTTTGATGTCAAACCCGCCCAATCCTGAACCAACTCATTTGGTTCAGGTTAATCAGGTTCAAGATAAGGTTCTGGCTAACTTGAGAAATATCATACAATCTTTAGAAGTTCAGCCAATACCTTGCATTGAGAGATTGGAGCCCTTGATTGAAATGATTGATGATTTAAACAAGTCTTTGTTGGATTGGCTCCAGGACGTTAATGATAAGAACCCGGGTGAGTTTCTACTTGGGAAATTAGCGAAATTGAGGATGAGGTTCGTGGTTGCTTTGGTTCAATCTTGGGATGATTCACAGGATGAACCCTCTTCAGGGAAGCCAAAGACAGAACCCGCTCAGGCACCTGTTGGGGGGAACACGTATTACGAGGCTGACCAGATTGAATTAAAGCAACCAATTAAGGATGATCTGATTTCTTCACCTGAGATCCCTGAGCCAGGTTATGAGAAAACGTATGTCTCCTGGGAACACAAAGTGACAACTGATTTTGGGACATACATTGATACGGATCCTGATTTCTTTGATGGTGAAGATTCAAGTTGCGAAGTCTCACACGAGTTTTCAGAACACGATTTTTGTGAGACGATTGGGCCTGAGGAATCTGATAGATCATTTGGTAGCCCAATAACTGAGGAAACTGATCTTATTAGGGCACACATTACGGATCCAGAATCGCATTTTCTGGAAGAATCAGTTCAATGCCCTGATTATCAGTTACACCCTATTGAGCCTATTGATGATTCTAATTTTGAGATAATTAGACCCAAGTCAATTTTGATTCTGCCACATTATTTAGACTTGGAGATTCCAGACGGGGTGATGAATATACAAGAGGTCCTGGAATTTGATACACTTAATGAGGAGGATAGGAGCTGGGAAATTCTGATTTGGGAAGTCAATTTTGGAGGAAATGGAAGATTGAGTCGAAGGGTTCCTTTTAAGCTGAAACCATCAAATCAGAACCCTTACGACATTTGTTTCGAGGATGTCAAACTCAAGCACACATTTAACGATTATCCTTTTGAGCTTCAATTCTCTGTAACCCGACATTTTGGCCTTGGGTTGCATCCTCACAAATCGCAGGCCCGACCCCGCTTGCATTCTGATTTTAGGTTTTGGGTAATTTTTATCCAGAACCTAAGATATTCTCGATTATGGGGGATGGGTCTGCACCACAATCTGGTCCACATCTGTGGACCTCTGTTGACAGGTTGGAGGATTCTTCTGTTTACTCTAATTTTGACCTGCACTTCTGAATTCTTTATTTTTTTTCTTTGTATAGTGTGCCTAGCTGAAGGCACTAAACTCAGCACATATACAGTTCTTTTTCATTTTCATCTCGGAGCGGACCCGATATCCACGTAATTCAGGTGCATTCTACGCTTTTCCACTATGTTTTATGTCTTTTTAATACAATGAGGACATTGCATTAGATAGGCATGGGGGGGTGGATATTTATCTTTGAATTCATTCGTCAGCTCCGTAGATTTGTTTTATTTTATATAAAAAAAAAAATCAAAATTAGGAAAGAGAATTTGGGTTTAAGAAAATTTTCGATCTTAAGAAATACTATATTATGGTTTGAACACAAAGACCCTTCAGGTCTTTGGACTTAATCAGCCTATGTATCCACTAAAATGTGGATTTGTTTTTCGAGTTCTCGCCAACCTGAATTTTATTATAATTGGAATAAATAAGTTTGGGTGATAAGTACACGACTTGTCAACCCGCCCTCTGATTTAAGGGAATTTTGAGTTTTAAGCATCTACACACTTTCTTTGCACTGACTCATTTTTTGGCGATTTTAACGGAAATTGGGTAGCTAATGAACCTTCTAGGGTGATATGGCTGGCAAGTTTTCGTGGGTAACAGCCCATAGGTAGGTTGTCCAGAGCCCAGTCACTGGACCTTTCTCTTTTTGCTGCCTTTAGGTAAATCTTAGACCAGGGAAGCCACCTACTTAAAAGAAAAAAAAAAAATCAAAAAGGAGAAAAGAACAAAAAGAAATAAGCCACACTTCGCCGCACGAGTATGGCTGGCAAGTTGTCGGTGGTAACAGCTCATCGACCTGTTGTCCAGAACCCAGCTCAGAAAATGCACTAAAAATTCCCAAAACACTTAGGAAGAAGCGGAGAAGTAGAATAAATCGGGGAGATATACGCTGGATTCACCCTTGTGTTGACCCCGTTAAAAAATAAAAGTAGGGAGAAAGCTACCGGTTGTAAAGATACACCTTTAGGCAGAATTATTTTTGAGGTCCCCTAGAGGCGTAGAAATCCGAAGTCCGTTCTAATTGCTGGTCAACGAGTCTATCACAATCACAATAAGATGCTTAAAACTTAGGATTCTCATCAAATCTTGGGTGAGTTGAATGGCCGTAGAAAGCCACTCTTAAACCCTAAAAGTTGAAAATCCAAAAAAAAAAAAAATTAGAAAAGAGTAAAAAGAGAAAAAGAAATGTTTCTTTGAATAAGGCGAGGCTTGAGGCGGTCTGCATTTTGGCTGATACCCGGGCACTGTTGTGTCTTTGAAAGTTCAGTTCCTAAGTAGATAATTTCTTAATGATTGAAAGTGACTCAGGTCCAAATAATCTAACCTAATTCTTTTATAAATAGCATATAGTTTTTGCTAGGGACTAGTAAAAGATAGGCATGGGGGTATGATGTAAACACATTTACACTACTTAAAATGTCTATTTATGCATGTTCTTAAGCATAGGATTGCATTTCATGATATAAATATTGCATTACATGCATCATCTTGCATTTAGAGTAGTTTGAATAAAATGGAGGTTAATTGTCTCCTTTTATGTGCTTGGACAGGGCAAATATTTTATCGGGGCCTCGGATCAAAGATCCAACCATATGGATGTGATCAGGGCGACGATTGGAGTTCAACGACTCCAAGATCGCCCTAATCAGTTATCCGTAGCATTAGATAGAGACCGGGGAACCCTAGAAGATCAAGGGCCAGGATGGTGTAAATCCGCACTTCAGATGGCAAATCCGACCACACGGATGAATTCGGATCGACGATCGCAGCCCAACGACACAAAAATCGAGTCAATCCGACATCCGTGGCACCATCTACAACTTCCAGAAGATGGACGGCCAAGATGGCGCCACGTGGCGCCATCTCAGCCGCCCAATCGGCCGCATGCGTCTTGTGAAGACCGCGCACCGTCTCCTCTCCGCCGTTGGATCTCGATCCAACGGCTGCGGTCGCTCGCGCTTAAAAGCGTCCGCGCGACCATTCCATCCACGTAGCGCAGCGGCGACGCAGCTGAGGGCGAAGCGGAGGTCGCGGGTTCGAGCCGCGGTGAGGGGGTGGAAGGCGCGGGCGAGCGGGCGCGGACGAGCGTCAGATGAAGATCCAACGGCTGCGCGCGCTCAATCAGGACAACGCGCGATTGGACGCCGAGCGTAACGCGCGATCGCACGCGGGCGGGCGCGCTACGCAGCAGGCGCGGACGTGATCTAAGCCGTCCGATCTCGCGATCGGACGGCTGAGACGACGCGGACGTGCGTAGACGTTACGCGCGCGGGCAGCCGAGCGGGCGCCCGTGGGCGCGGCGGCGACGGCGACGTCGGGGCTTTAGCGACGGTTTTATCCATCACTAAAGACCCCTTATTTATTATTTTGAAGATGTAATGTCCATTTTGCCCCCACTCCTTGCAACTATAAAAGGAGACCCCCTCCATACGAAATTTTCATCCCTTCCTTCTCCTCTCTACCTCTCCAAAGCTCAAGAGAAGCTTGTCCCACACCTGGGATGCTTCTCGCGAGATAAAGTCCAAATTTTCGTCCCCCTTCGGAAGTGGATCCCGCGACGACGACGGTGTGCTGCTTCGTTCCTGTTCTTCTGCTTCGTCCTCCTTCGTCCCGCTTCGTTCTCCTTCGTCCAGGCGTCGTCCCGTCCGGCTCGTCCTCCAAGCGACCGTCGAGGAGGATTCTCTCTCCCTATTCTTTTTACTGCTTTCTAGTATAGATTTACTGCTTTCTAGAGTAGTCTATTCGTCCTCCGAGCGATCGTCGAGGAGGACATTTCTCCCTCCATTCTTTTAATGCTTTCTAGTGTAATTGTTTTATGTTTTCTAGTTGTAACGAACGATCTCTTTTATGATAAATTCCTTGTCTATTCTACATCTCATTTTGATTTCCATGTATAGTATTCTTTCTCTCTCTCTTACTCCCTCTCTCTCTTTTATTTGTTGTAGATACTTAGATAGTTTAAATTGAATTTCTTCGTGACAAAATAAAAAGAAACGCGAAGTTTTTAAATCAAACGTTCGCCTCCCTGTGTTCGACCCGGAATTTTAATTTCGGTATAAATTTTATTTGTTGAACACGAATCCTTCGCTTTCGAACTACAACGACAGGTTTTCCAAAACCGAACACGTTAGCGTAGCTTCGTAAATCGTTCAACAAGCATCTAGTTTATTTTTATTGCATTACATTCATACATTGCACAAAGAAAGCTGGAGTAAGGTACATCTTCTCTTGAGCATTAATTACCTGTCATGCGTATGCATTGAACCTAATTCTAAGACCACTAAAGTGCTTGAATCAAATAAATTCAGTGGTCACTTTAAAAATTGGGATTGCTAAGAGATTGGACCTTATAATCTGTGACTGAAAATTATGTGCAAAGGGATCCTGTTTGTGAAATTTCAAAAATCAAAACACAATCGTATGTTTGCACACCTGAGACACTATGCACCTCACACATAAGGTCACTAGATAAATTTCTACCTCTCCTCTTTTACACTACAAGGGAAGTTAGTCGAAAATCAACAAGCCTATCTACCAAGTTTCTTTGGTTCCTCGTGTGTGGGCTCGATTCGAGACTTCCATCCCTTGCAAGTAGGTTATAGGCACCAGCGAAGGTTGGCCTAGGAAGCGTAATTTTTTGCAAAACTTGTTTGGCCACCAATTGAACATTTAATTCTATGACCTACAATCTACTAAAAATAAGATCCCACTGAATTTGCATTTGTTTTGACAGTAGAACTCTTTAGGAAGTTTCTGCTTGTATTCTGAATTAAGCTAAATCATAAGAGAGTTAAAACTGTTTTGATTAAAGAAATGGATTACCCTTACTCCTATCATTTAGATTATCAGAGTCAATACTTCCCATCTTTTAATCAGGATCCCATGCCCCAAGCATATCCATCCTTCGATGGTACATTGACAATTCAAGGGATCATTCTTATCTTATCCTAGGAGTACTGGCTTGATAACTCCCACTTTTGAGCAGAGCCTAGGAGCGAGATTTCCCAACCCTGAAATCCCAACTTCCATGCAAGCACCCAACCCTCCCACCCTTCATGATTTTCCGTATCGAGGTTGGACCAATACCCCAAGGCAACCAGAGCCTGAAATTGACTATCCTCCCCAACCTGATAATAATTGCCTCTCCTCTTTTATGATAGAAATGCAAAAATAGCAAAAGGAAATGATGGAATCAATGGGAGAGATGTTGAGGAAAGTCAACAACTAAATGAAGAAATAAGACAGCTTAGCTACACTCTTCCCAATAATTCTGATCCCTACCCATACGACCATGATCATGAAAATAATTCTGAGGAACCTAATGACAATAGGGATCCAGTTTTATGTTGCTATCACTTAGACTCTCCCAATGACACATGGCCACTAGAGGACAATGATCATAGTGATTATCCACCCGAGCTTTATTAGAGTCAAAAGCAAGGGAAGATGGTACCTCTTGAGGACCTTGCCCCCAAAGATAGTATTCTCCTTACCCCTACCAACCTAGGTCAAGGTTCTATTGTTCCTATCACTTCCCCTATTGATTATTTGGTGGAATCCCATTTTACCTTTACTGAGCCTACTCCTGACCCTTCCACTTAGGGAATCAACACCTACCATTCAGCGTCCTGAGGATTTAAATGCACCCAATGAAGGTGACCTTAACGGAGTAGAGGATGAATTAGATCAATTTTGGTCTCAGGGATATGAAGAGTCTAATTAAGAAAATGAGGAGCCCCAATAGAGGAACCTGGATTGAAAATCTGGAGTGAATCACAGGGGAATTATTTATCATTTGAGGATTTACCTCCAGAGGATAGAAATAATATGATTAAATCCAGATTCCTCCTTTCTTTTGAGAGTCATCCTCCATCAAAACAGGAGTTAATATTAGAGGAGGACAAACAAAATAATAAGAAGTCTATGCGGGACTCTTAGGAGCAAAACACGTCAATTAAGGATTTATACCCCGAGAAGAATAACGAATTCAATGATATAGGCTTGCTCCAAAATATTAAGACTGATCCTTCTTTAGAAATAATTGAGGATACTGATCCAACTCCTAATGAATCACATATACACCCCAACAAATATCTAAGTGAACCAAACGAATCTGGGAATGAGATGAATGGTAATGATTCTTACATTTTGACCCTGCCATCAAAGAGTTGTAATTTGGAGTCTACCCTTGATTAAAATATGACTCTGATCATTAATGCTAGGCAGGGTAACATGAAGTTGTCTACAACTGTTAGGGAGTATACACAATCTGAATCATTATTGAAATTAGACCTAACACTGACTAAGCCCTGATTGGACCTAACCATTACCTTCCAACACTACAAACAACCCTTATACTCCCTAACCGATCCTTGGCTCAGATCTCTACTCATGTACATTCTTTCTAAAGAACATATCAGGCCAGTACATCCTCAGGTAGAGTGGCGAGTGTAGATTGATGCTTGTACTTTTACTCTCGCCATTCAAGGGTTTGAACTAATAATGTTTATATCTTTTAAAACCCATCCTGCTCTGGATGATCCTTGTTATCCTCCACTTATTCCGTTTCGGAAGGTCCTTTTTCATATTCCGTTTATTATTCCTAGACCTCCCAAGGTAGCCAACGGGGTTCTGCACTTTCATATCTTCTGCCGAGCATTTTGTATTATGTTCCATCATCAGCTTGCCAACATCCGTGGCTACCTGTTTTCTTGGCCTGCACTGTTATGCATATTTTTAGGGCCTAACCTTGTCTATTTGGAACTGGACTTATAGGTTCCTTCTAACTCTGGATGCTGATAGAAAATGCAGTGTTTGTTGGGAGGCAACCCAGCTGTCAGAATAACAACGTTGTCTGGTGATGCTTTTCCTTTCTCCTCCTGTTTTAATTTTACAATGGCGACATTGTAGGATTTAGGCATGGGGGTGCATTTGCATTTTAGGAAGTATTCATGCATTTAGGTTAGAGCATATGAAAAAAAAATTTCCACTTTTCTTAAGCTGATTGGGTTAGCCCTAGCAAAATACCTTTGTCATTGGAGGTTTTTCTTCCAGAATTATTTCTTGAGTTTAGAATCCAGTACATTTATTTCACGTGCACGTAGACTGGGTAATGGATCCTTGAGGAAAACCAATAAGCAGTTGTAGTCCACTGAACCCTTGGACAGTTCATAGGGAGTCTGGCATACTATCTTCTAGTAGATCCACCTCATATTTGTGAGAAGAAAGTAGAGATTACTAGTGTGCTAATTCTAGTGCAAGGACTCTTAAGTTTTGGATAATTAGATGATGATACTTTAGAGTTAGGCGTAGTTTTCACTCTCTATTCCTGTGTTCGTACTTTGTGTGAATTCCTGAGAGTCACCAAATAAGGCAGATACACAGAGATTGAGTCTTAATAAAGCTATAACTATGGTGGATGGTTACGACTATCCTTCATAGAGTCCTCGACTGAAGGAGGGTATTAGTGTCAAAGGTCAGAAATACGCCTATCCTATCCATTCCTTCCCGGTGCTGAGAATAGGCACTTCCACCAAATAAGCCACACAATGTCCTCTTGACCATCATCATCCCAAATAATGCCTCATAAGTAAAAGTCTGTGTCGTATTCTATTGATTTATATTATATAAAAAAAAAGAGAAAAAAAGAAAAGAAGAAACAGAAAAAGAAATATTTATATTACAAAAAAAAGGGTATAAGTTATAATGTAACATTATTTCTGAGGCAACAGAACACCTATCGCGTTCTACCAAATATGACCCACACCTACCTTTTAGTATTTCTGATCGCCCGAATACTGGTTGAGGACTCTAACTTAGTTATAGAGTTATTAGGACTTTAATTGAAGTGTGGATGCCATGTGAGGCCATAAAATAGTGAGTACAATTTCTAAATCTGGCGAGATTTGTGATCTCAGAAAGAAAGAAAAGAAGGAGTGCCCTGGAACATCAAGAGAGCACAGTTGTGTAGCCACTCTAAGAGTTGGCTTGTCTAATAGTCTAGAGAACTAGAGTCTGCAAAACTGGACTATATGTAGCACCAGATGAGTGTGTGCCACCAAATACAAATCCATTCAACTCGATATCTCCTACCTAAGCCAAACGCCAAGGTTAAATTGCAGATTATCCTCAGTTTTATCCCCGAGGAAAGTAGTTGCCTACCCCGACAACAATATTTACCAAAGGTGAAGTACGAACTCCTAGTACGAATTGGCTTTTTCACTTGGATCTGTTACTTAGGCTATTATCATGTCACATTTGTCTGGATCTCTAAAATTTTGAAATAAGAAAAGAAGAAATCTTCTGATTACTTCTATTATTTTTCATTTTTGCCAGGGATTAGCAAATCTTACGCATGGGGGTATTTGATGAATCCATTTTAATGGACTTGTATTATGCCTAAGTAACTTTAACCTTACCTTTTAGGTTTGTTAATAACTACATTATGTTATGGAATATTTGTATGCATCATGATTTAAGTTTCTAACATTCTATAACTTAATGTGTAACGATTGTGTTCTTTTTATGTGCAGGAAAAATATTTGGCAAAAGAATAAGGAGGGGAGGGTAAATTACCCTTTCAAACGACCGGCGGCATTTCTTTTCCCCATTCTCCGGGCACCCTCAATAGCCTCCAGTCAAAAATAGCTAAGGGATTTGAAAACCCTTTAACTGATGCACGCGGGGAGAGAGGAGCTAAAAAGGAGGCGGAGAAAGGAGAGGATCATCTTAAACTTTCCCCCTATGGGGAACTACTCTATCTTCTCCACCGTGGAGAGGGCGAGCACTGTGCACCAAACCACCTTCCGTGCCTGCAGGCGTGCACCCATCTCCAGCCGCCTCTCTAGTCACTGCACCAGCCTGCACCGGCACCCCACGCTGCACCCGCACAGCGCCTCCCTGCAGTGAGCCCTCCCCTCTGCAGACCCACCTCACCTTACTAGTGTCTCCAGCCAGCATTTCCAGCTAGCACCCCATCCCGCATAGCGCCCGCACCCCCACAGGCGCTCTGCCAGCCACCAAGCCCGTACCTCACCAGCCATCCTTGCAAGCACCAACTCCAGTAGGCACGTGCCCTTCTGCAGTGCCCGCAGGTGCTTGGCCTGTACGCACTTCCCCGCTTTGCCCTTGCCACCCACGCCTGCAGGCGTTCACTCTTCTACAAGCACCTGCCCACACGGCTGCAGGCATCTAGCGCTCCCTCCAGCCACGCCCGCAGGCGCTGCGCGCCTTCACCACTACCAGACCTGCACCCGTAGCACCCACCGCAGCGTGCCCTGTAGGCACACCGCCTCACCCGTGCCCTCACCAAGTGCCCTGCAAGCGCCCGCTCATGCCCCCAGCACCTGTGCCTTGCAGGGGTGCACCCACGCGCACCTACACATCTAGCGTGTAGCCAGCCGGGCGGCTGTAGCAGTCTCCGCCTCCAACAGGCCGACGGCCCTCCTCCGCCCGCCGATCATCGTCGGCCACCTCTGGCCGCTGCGTCACTGCCGTTGCGTAGCTCTCATCAAGATGTACCTCCCCACTGAATCTCGTGGCCAGCCATGCGCAGCCACGAACGCGAGGAGGAGAGAAATCCTCTATTTTTACCTCTATTAATAATTACATTCAATGCCATTGTTAAGTTTATATTAAGATTTTATTCTGGCCATATTGCACTGATGCACTGAGATTTTCCAAAAATTATTTTATTTATGTTATGTGCATGTTTCTATCTTGAATTTCAAATTAGAATTGCATGAAAGTTGAATTCACATGATAACCTAATACGCATGCATCTTACATATATTTTTGGGGATTAATTCCTAACGTGAAAAATACATAAACACCCCTAAACTTTTAAGGAAATTGCAAAGTTCATTTAAAATAGTATTTTGCTCGCATTAAAATTGCAGAAGAGTTTGCGAACTGTGTATTCCTTGACTCATGAATTTGTTGGTCTATTCCTCCCTGTGGATACGACATCCGTAATTGTGGTTCAAATTCATATATGTTTAATCTTTAATTGAGAGATTTTCCACCACTTTTTGTGCTACAACGATTTATTATCTTAATATTAATTATTCAAAGTGAAAATCGCTCTGTCAATATCTTCAAGGGTGGTTGCTGGTTAGGCTGGACTAGATGGTTGCCCTAAAGTGGTTTGAGTGGAATATTGTGCTGGCCTAGATTGATGTTTAGTTTGAGTTGGTCTCTGTGGTGGCCATGAAAGATCAGGATTGTTTCTCCACTCTGGGTTATACGAATCTGGATATGAATCAATGGGTGCATCACCCTGAGTGTGGCTGACTATAGAGGGAGTTGATTGAGAACCTGTTATGTGGTCCTGTACTTGTGATCCATTATTCCAATTCCGTAGAGATATCTCATCAGGTATAGGTGTATTAGAAATAGTGCATTCCTCAATTGTTCTACCCAAATCACAGATTAGGTCCAAAGGTGCCTTTTGGGTTGGCTGAGTCCAGGGTGCCTCAGCATGGTAGCAAGAACTAGTAGAGTAGCTAGTGAATCCAAAATATGGGTCATTAGACCCACTAGGCTGGTTTTTCCAAGTCTCATATTCCTGGGAGGAGTGATAAGATTGAGATTGTGCTTGAGATTGTCTAATTTGCTCCAGAAGTTTGGCACATTGATCTGTATAGTCCTCGTTATATTCCCGGAATTCAGAAACTATGGCTTTCAATTAGTTCTGATCTAGATAAGGGGCGGATCCATGAGGTTCAGGTTCTAAATAAGCTGGGGGATAAGGATTATCATATCCCAGTTGTTTAGGATGAGTCTCCCAACTAGGAGTCAAAATCATGGTTGGTTTGGGAGATGGAGGACCTTAATGGTCAAAGGAATGAGATGGGTTCATGGATATTTGAGAGAAGATGCGAATAGAGATAAGAGATAGTCTTCCTTAGGAAGACACAACCAGCTACAAGGGGCTGGTGGAATTAAGGTAACGGCCTAGGAAGAAAGATGAGAGAGCGCCAAATCAAGCAAACAAGCTAGCCTTAAATTGTATACCGTAATTAGATCTAAACCTGGTATCCTGAGATGGAACTAGGTTAAACAAACACTTGAATTACTTCGCTGGCCAGATTGGTGGGACACCCTAGGACACCCCGCACAGCAGGACAGCACTAAAGGTTAGCGTGGGTACTGCACCGACCTTTGTTGTCACCAGTTGATCCAAATAGAGAAGGCCTTGATTTTTACCCAATTAAATTTCAATTACCATGTAATTTAGTCCTGCCTAGGGCATGTCTACTTAGTTTTAGGCTTGGGCTTAGAGTACTCTTGGAATGTGATTGGGCGATTGGGGGTGTTGCCGTTAAAATTGGATTTTGAGTGTGAAGTGCGTAGACAAAGGGTTTGCAATACTGGCTTTATTGGTGTAGTGGCTTTTATCTTTCAAGTGCTTGTATTAATTTTTTTCTTTTAAGGTTTCCTTGTTTAGGTCAATTCAAACAAGGTTGTAGTGAAGCACACAATAGGTTTTGCAAGTCCCAATTGTTATATGAATTTCCTTTAAGTATGGCATGCAAATGTTCTCTACCCTAGTGTGGAAACCCTAATATCAGATAGGTCTATATGATGCTTTTAAGTCCAATAAGGTAGAAGTTGTGCGACCCAATCAAGGAAAACAATGGTCCTAATGCACCGCTACTGAGTGAAATAGACCAAATTGGTTGCCTAAGTTGAAATGTAGATCAATTTCAATTCAAGTGGGTGAGGGGAAGACAACCAATCATAGAAAATCCCTTCTCATGCAATCACACCCAAATCAGGCTCAAATAGGTTTGCTCTGGCTCTCTAAATTTAAACCCTAATGTGAATTACCTAGGGTTTGTGCTTCTTCAAAAATTTGTAGTCAGACCTTAGTCTGACTTGAAATCACTCCCAAAATTAGTAGCTGAAGAAAAATATGATGAAATTTGGTAGAGATATTTTTTCTCAATAAGTTTTTCAGGGAATATTTTTTTAAGATTTTTACTATTTCGTATAATTTTTTATGAATTTTTATGTTCCAGGGGGTCAAACAGACCAGATGGACCCCCTGCGAGAAGTACAGCATGAAATATTATCAAAGAAAATCCAAAATTTCCTGAAAATTTATAGAAAAGACTAGGTTTCTTTGGCTTCCCAACCCCACAAATTTCAAAGAGATTTGATTTATGTAGAGGTCAAAATTAATGTTTAAATTTATAAAAAATCAAAGTGTAGACTGTTCTGAACCCCTTCCACTGTGCAAATTTCTTAAATTCGTATAGTGTGAATTTTTCAAAAAAAAAGGTGGTGCTGGAAAGCTAGTTTGAAAGCCTAATATTAGACCAAATCCCAAGATTTTTGGACTCCTAATTTCATGGCAACAAATTTTTGAAAATCGTCAATATTTGCTGGTCGAATTTCCAAATATGATTTTGGTGTGTTTAAATAGTTTCCAAGTTGAAAAACACACCAAAGAATTTTTTTTTTTAATTCAGATCCGAAAATTTGAATTTGAATTTATATATATATATATTTCCTTTTTTAATTTTTTTTCTAACCTAAGGAAGCAATAAACTAGAGGACGAAGAAGGTACCTGTGATCTTCACCATAGGTCGATGTGTGCGCGGATCCTCATCTTGACACCCTACAATCGAAACAAATAGAAGTTAAGCAAATCCAAATCTAAACATGTGCGTTGCCTACAAGGCAATGGTTTCATTTGACGAGCATGGAAATCGTGTATTTTGAAATCATTGGAAATCATAGTATAGTGGTAAAAACCACTCGTCAAAGGTATTTGTGATAACGAAACTCACATAGATTTTATTCTTATTAGAACTTGAGTCACAGTCATTCATCTCTAGGAGGCATGGAAATGAATCGAGATTTGAATCAGCTTTTATAACCTAAATCTAACCTAATATTTTTTGGCTTTTTGACTTTTTGCTTTTTTTTTTGTGTTTTTGCTCTTTATTTTGAAAAGCAAAATGAAACCTAGATCTAGATAAACTAGCAAAAACCTAAGTGACTATGTGCATCTAAATGAGGCCATGGTGACCGTGCATGGTGTGATCAAACCTAAGTATCATATAGGCAAGCAAACATGTGGACAATATCAAACATAGAAACATCATGAAATTATTTATGCATAAAAGATTATCACATATCATCTACACTAGAAAGAAAATAAATAGAAGAAATCCCTCGCACCGGAAAGTTGCCACTAGAGCCATCGGCTATGTGTGAGGGTGTAGGCTAGACCTTGGGTATGCAAACCCATCTACACGCCTACCAAAAGAGATGGCCGGCCACAAGAGGCTATGGGTGAGCCTTCATGGTCATCGAAGAAGAGAAGAAGATGGGGGTGAGTGCACCCAAGTGGAGAGAGGAGTGTGTTGCACCCTTTCTCTACGAATGGCCATCCTTGAAGCTTTGGAGAGAAGCTTCTCTAGGTAGCCGCCCATTGAGCCTTGGAGGAGGATGAGGAGGATGGCCTTAAGATTTTGGAGGGTGGACGCAAGCTTAGAGTGGAGAGTATGGATCGGAGAGTGTATGGAGATGGTCTAATTTCGTGGCTCTCACTTTGCCCTTATGGAAGGCTCCATTTGGTTGCCACTTTTGGTGGCTCCAAAAATAGCCAATGCCACATTTTTTGGATATAGGTTTGACACAAGTTTTTAGGGTTTCTAAGAGAGTGTGCATGGGCTTGGTGGGAGTAAAATGGGATGGTGTGCGTGTGTGTGTGGGTGTGTATTTTTCATAGGGCAAGGTTGTGGGTTTTGGTAGGATTAGGTGATAAATAGGTTGGGTCAATCTAGATTATGTGGGTGTGGACCTAATTAGGCTTAGAAAAGTCTAATTGGGTAGGAGTGAACCTAATTAGGTCTAGGTCAAGTCTAATTAGATGTGTGCATGTGATTAGGCTAGGGTAACCATAATAGGTATGAGTTAATTCGATTCTGGGTGGACCTAATTGGGCTCAGGTGCACCCAATCAACTGTAGGTGCACCTAATTAGGTATGGGATAGTCCAATTGGGTTAGGGATAGGAAAAGTTGGGCTATGGATAGTGGATTAGTCTTAGGAGGTCTCTACTTAGGTTTCCTAGGGTGTCTGGCAGGGTTCCTTGGCCAAAAAAGGCAAGCTAGGGCTTCCAACAACAAAATCAGGAACCAGACAGCAGTATCAAACATCCAGGATAGTGGTTAAACGTCTTATACTTCAAAATTGGACATCTGGAGATTAAATTAGATGTCCAATTCTGTGTTAGTATGAGTTTTGGCTTCCTAGATTGTTATTCTGTGGAAATCAGATGTCCAACCAGATGTCTGGAAGGCCTAAAATGTGCTGGAGAGTGGGTTTTAGGTTTTCTATGGTTGGTTTTGGTTCCTAAGTGTTTGGGAGAGTGATAGGGTGGATAAGAACATGGATAGTGCTATCCATGTTTGGGTTTTGAGGCTAAGGTGCCCTAATGGAGGTTGTTTTGGGTTTAGGAAGGTTGTCCTAGGGTTTCTAAGGGTAGGGATTAGGCTATCCTCCTCACTTTTCTTATCTTAATGCGTCTTCTTCTTCCTCTATTGCTTTATTCCACTATCTCCATACTAGATCACTTTATTACCTGCAAATAGCAATAAAAAACCATTAACTAGCAGGATATCTCATCTTATTCTAGATAGACTGATGCAATGAATGATATGTAAGATATGAGTGCAATGTCCACAATTTAAGCTTGGTTTAGGCTTTATTTAGGTTGATCAGGACCCATGATTGCTGTGCAATCAGGAATCCACAATAGCCTTGTGCCTCAAACCCGAGATTTGGGAAATCGGATTGATCCTTAATACTATTCCAAGATGGTTCATGAGTTGTTTGGGGTATGTATGGGTAGTTCCGATTGATAATTTGTTTCAATAATCTCGTCATCTCTTCCCATTTTTCAAGATCATCTTGGTGTTGTTCCCAAAGTACAGGATTTGTCATGGATTGGAGGTATTCAAAGTTATGTAATGTTTCTATCTCAATATATCCTATTAAGAGAATGTCTCGGGTTGATCCTTTTGTGGCTTCTGTCAATAACGCTCGGGCATAGTTTGTGATGAAAGTTGTTGTTGTTGGTGCATTAACTTGAATGTCTTCTATTGGATTTAAGGTTTTGTATTGAATTTCATAAAATTCAAGGGCATCCTCAATCATCCTATCCCTCATGGATCTTCGTGACTTAGGTTTCTTGAATGGTAATCCTAAGTAACCGGGTTGCATATTTGGATCAGATGGTGGAATCAAGATGTGGAGTCAGAATTCAGAATGAAGTGATTTGATCTGAATAGAGAATCCCACAGAGAATCTATGTGTGCGCTCTAAAAAGAAGGGATGAGGGATTAGATGTGTTTTTGACCCAATCAAGGCACCCAAGATGTTTGGATGACTATGGATGTTCAGGGCAGATGATACCCTTGGATCGAAAAGTCATCCACCTGAGAATTACATGGGTAGCCAGAGCGGAGAGTCCCATAAAGACCCCTACATGGTAGAGCATCCCCACGGATTACAGGGTTTCCCCCACCCGACCTCTCTTGTCACTGAGATTCCAGGTAGACCAGAATGGGGACCTTGACCTCTTAAGTCTACCACTTTTATTTAAGATCAAAGGTAGTTAGGGTTCCACTTGAACTTTAGATGTTTTGAGTGCAAAAGTGGCAATTTCAAGGTTGGTTCACCCAAGGGGTCAACTTCACCTATTTGTCCTTTGAGAACTTTAGGTCCTTTCTTTTAGGGTTCAAGTGAACTTAAGAGCTTGATTTTTAGGGTTTCTATTGGATAAGTCTTTTCAATCAACTCTTAGGCACAACTCTTTTTGAAAATTTGATTCTTGCTTAGAGAAGATGTGTCTCTAAAAACCCTAGATTGGAATCCTTAAGTTGGCTCTAATTGGTCCAATTTAGTTTCCACAAAGATGGTATCTAGGGCTTAATCAAGTAGGTGGTAGCCCTAGTTACCTTAAATGGATGCACAATTCAAAATTTGTTGAAATGAAAATCAGGCAACTTTGGTGAATTAGCTAGATATGGAAAGCAGGTGTCCCTAAATTGATTTTTTCTTTGTTTTCACTTTTCAGAATTGAGGGGATTAAGAGAAAGGGCCAATCAGAGATTACCTACCCTGGGTGGTTGATTTGCATAGCTGATCTCCTCGTGGAATACCTCACAAAAGCACAATAAAATAGGGCAAGTTAGTGCTCAAATATAATCAAAATAATGCAGAGACTAGTGATAAATTGCGCGTTGCTCCTCGGCAACAGCGCCAAAATGTTAATCACACCTGATCGGGTTTTAAAAAGGTTTCATTGTTGTATAGTCGAAAAAGAATTCAAAACAAATAAATTTTTTTACTCAAAAAACTGAGAATCCAAGGTCGAACACAAGGGGCAAATGGAATTCTGACTAATCTCAATAACAGATGCAATTTGAACACTTAAAACTACTAAAAATCTAATCCACAATGTATAGCATCAATATATGAAAAATAAAATGTAGCAAAAGAGAAATTGGATGTCTGATTATAGAATCAGATGTCTTAAAAATATTTGACTCTTCTTCTTTTATTTCTTCTCTTTGGTTTGTTCTTCTCTTTCTTTTCTTCTTTTCTTTTCTGCCTTTCTTTCTCTCTTCTTTTCCTTGGCTATGGTCGATGGCTTTCTTCTTTGTCTTGGGTTCTGATCTCCTTCTTTCTTTTCTCTACCTTGGCTTCTCTTTCTTTTCTTCTCTAGCTTTGGCCTTCTTCTCTGACTTCTCCCTCAGCTTCCTCTTTCTTCTTCAACCGTGCCTTCTCTTCTTTTGCTTTGCTTTTGTCTTTTCCTCAGCCGTGCCTTTTCCTTCCTTCTTCTTCTTCTCTACAGCTTCTTCTACCTTTAGCCATCAGCTTCCTCTATGGCTCCTCCTTCTTGGCTTCTTCAGCTTCCTCCTCCTTATCTTTTTCCTTCAGCATCCTCTTCCTCCTTCCTTTCCCTACACACAAGAGCAAAACCTACTCCTACCCTCTCCCGCGAATGCTCTCTCTCTTTTCTCTCTTAGGCTTGCTCTCAAAGAGCTAATCAGGTAAACGGATCGGGTCAACACACTCGGGTCTAGGTGCACCGGCGTGGGTGATGCGCGAGGAGTGCTAGGTAATCGGGTCAGGCAACTAGGTCCACGAAGGAGTGAGCATGATGAGGCGTCAATAGGTGAGGGGACCTCACCCCATGTCAGGAAGCAAAGAGCCTATGACACAAATTCATCTTATACCGCTTAGCGCACTTCAAAATGACTAAGGTGGGACTAAAAGTCCCACCCACTTCTTCGCGCAGTCCTGCAGGAGTCTTCCTTGATTGCGGTGACTGAAGTGTCTTGCAAAGCCAATTACTTGGCTAAATGCGTGCGCATGATAACTCTGCGTAACATGGACCTGAATTCCTGGAGTGAGGCAGCCTGGAGAGAAGGTTGCAAGCTCATTCACTTCTGCGTCAATGGCGATCGAGGTCAGAACCTGTTCTCACACAACAAAGCCTTGCAGCCTCATTAGAATATGCAGGAGGCTTCACCGTGGCATGACGAAGGTGTCACGGTAGGTGGCTAGGCGTGGGGCGGCATAAGCGTGCGTGCCTAGGTCGGTCTGTGACCGTGGTGATTGGTGTGGTCGAGGGGAGGGAACGGATGATGTGGAGGTCAATGGAGATGGGGATAATGATCAGTGGAAGTTGGCGGAGGTTCTGAGGTAGTTGGCGAGGCATGTGGGTGTGTGGAATGATGGATGCACCTTCGCCGGTGGTCTATCGGAGGTGGAGATGAAGGTGGTGGTCTGTGGTGGTCGAGGGTTAAAAGCAGAAATAGAGAGGGGGAAAATGAAGAGTAGAGAGAGGGGAAGAGATCTAACCTAGTTTAAAGATGAAGGGGGGAGAGATGGTGGCTGGCACGTACCTGTAGCCACCGAAGACGAAGATTCCAGTGAAGGGGGATAGCAACGACGAGGGGGTAGTTAGCAAGTGCGCAGGTATGGCGCGACGCGGACAACGGAGGTGAAGAAGACTCTACCACTTGTATTGTGGCAGAGTGACGAGAAAAGGGAGGAGGAGTTGCCGTAGCTCACTGGATGCTTGGCCTGTGGAGAAGATACGAAATTGGAGGGTTGTCTCTGGCCAAACTAAGCTGGGAATGAGCGGGAGGACTTGGGGTGCCTTTTATAGTTCAAGACAAAGGGCCTTGTGCTTGGAAGGCAAGCTCCCAAGCATGGGTATCCTCGCCAAAGTAGGAAGGTGGAAGATACCCAAATCTCTCATGCGTTCACATGAGAGATTGGGTGACAATTAGGGCTTGGGATTGCATTCATATGATTGGGAATTTCTCAGAGAATCTCCTTTTCAAATTTGAGAGGGAATCTCTGAGGGATTTGGGAGAAATCCTCCTCGAATCCTCCCCAGAGTAGGACTCCTCTGCTGTAATGGCAAAGGGACCTAATTGCAAAGTATGGCGAGGAAGATAGGGGGTCTTTGCAAGGTTTCCGAAAGCTAGGGGTCTAAGAGTAATTGGGTTGGACTGTTTTGCAAAGTAGGTCAAGGTGAACTCCCCTTAGGTCCAAATTTTCGTACAAACCTAATTTGTACCTAAGGAATCCAATGGTGAAGTTAGATTTTAGGTTTGACCATGTTTTACTAGTGATTGCACCATAAAAATACACCTGCAATTGTGCCGTCTTGTGCTATTTCCTAGCATTACCAATGCATATTAGGTCTCCATAGTAGCATTTATAAAAATACATGCATGCATGCATTTAATCGGGAGGGGAGGAGAGTAAATAAATGGCCTCGCAATTTACATTTTTCCTCAAGTGCATCTTTGCAAAATTCACCATCTTTTTATTTTTATTTCACTTGATTTTGAAATCTCTTCCCGCGGCTGCATGGGACAACACCTTTCTCCTCGCACCATTCCCTGCTCAGGCCCTTCCCTGTGGCTGCCTCTCCTTGCCAACCCATGCGCAAACATGCACAGCCAAGGCATGGCTATGCATGCACTCCTCTTTAAAACAACCACGGCTCCTCCTTTGCAAAGGCTAGCCTAGTCCTCCATGCCAACAGCAGCCTCTTCTTCTCTAGGTCACCGTCATCTCCTCCCTCTCCCTCCATACGTTGGCCGTCCTCCTCTGACGAGACACCCTATGGATAGGAGCAACTCACGGTGGTGCACAACCACCATCGTGAGTCCACCACCGCCTAGCTCACTAAAGAGCCGGTGGGCGTGGTGGCTCTTTCCTCGTTTTTACGTTTCTAGCACCTTCAGCAATTGGAGCGGGAGCTTCAAGCTTCAAGCTCAAAGCTCCAGCAGCAGCGGCAAGGCGGCAGCCCATTCTGCGCATGCCTGCAGGATGCCTCTCATCCGGCGCGTGCCTGCAGGCACCATCGCCTCCCGCTTCATCGCTCTGCCGCGCTCTCTCTTCTGCCCGCAACCGGCCACTACGTGCCTCTACAGCGGCCGGCCAAGCACCCCAGCGCACCCCAGCAACATCCGCAGGCCTCCACGCAAGCAGCAGGTCGCCATCGCCCTCCACCGCGCACACCAGCAGTCCTCTCCGCGGACTCTGTCGCAACCTTCTGCGCAATAGCCACCAGCCGAAGCCACTCCACCGCAAGCGCCGAGCCGTCCGCACTCACAGCACCACCTGCTCCCGGTTGCGTGGCACGGCCTTGCACTGTAGCCACTGTTCAAGCCAGTCTGCGGAACACTGTGGCTATAGTGGGGTGACCGCAAAGCTTCTCACTTATCTGGTCACCCGACGCGTCGCAACTGGCCTTCGCCTGCGCGTGCGTCTCGCCTCATGTTCTGCCAGAGCCCGCCCGTGCGTCTGCCAGCCCCTGCACCCACCTGCGTCGCCGGCTCTCTTCGCCAACACGTGCCTGCCAGCGCCCGCTCCAGCCCATCGCGTAGTGGGGTGCACTGCGGCCTCCTCTCCACGCCCCTCGCCCTCCAGCGTGCACGTCTTCACATGCATACGTGCCTGCTCGTGCACTTGAGGACCTCCAGACGACGCCCACTGGTCTGCAGATGCCTTAACCTTCCAGCAGCTCTCTCTCTCTCCCGCTCTTTCTCTCTCTCTCTCACTCTCTCTCACAACACTCTCTTTACCAACGCTCACACACACATACACTCACACTTGCATACACACACACATACCTATACACTATTATATACATATATATATACGTATACATATATATATTGATATATATATGCATATATTTATATACATATATATATATGTATATATATATATACTTATTTCTATATATATATATAGTATTTATATAACTAAGTATTAGTATACATATAATTATATACATATACATATATATATTTATACATATATCTATACATATATTAGTACTTATATAAATATGTATTAGTCTATATACATACACACACATATATATATATATACTTATATATATATATACATATATGTACACATATACTTATGCATACATATATATACATGTACTTATACATATATATATATATATATAAATATACATACATATATACATTTATATCTATATAACTATATATACATATATACGTATATATACATATCTAGCTACATATATCTATATATACATATATTACTATATACATATTTACATATATATATACATATACTTCTATATAGTATCATATACATACATATACATATAAATATATATATATCTATACATATATCTATCTATGCATATACTTATATATAAATATTTACATACCTATATATATATACATATATACATATATAGCTACATACATATATATATATACACCTATATATATATACATGTATATAAACCTATATATTTATAACCATATATACATATAGATATATTTACATATATACATACATATATATATTTTCACATTACTTACCATACGTGGTATCGCGGGAATATCTGCACGAGTTGCTGATATTCCCTGATACATGCGTACAAAAAAAGCATGTCCGCATTCATCTTCCACCATCCATCCTACACCTTACATGTGGCACTTCGTCCTGTTCGTTGCGTCTTTCTAGACGATGACTGACTTGACACCGTGCTACACTCCATCTCCACCTCCACCCCCACCCCTTTATACGTATATAGTATACATATATATATAGATACTATAGTTACTTTACTTCTATTTCTCTTGCATGCCCATAAAAAGATAAAATATATATATATATAAAAGAGAAAAGATAATCCTTCACTTGCAGGTAACCCATCTTACGAATAGCAAGACCCATTTTGGAACCCTGTTTCGGCTCAAAGTTAAGAACTTAATTTTGAGGGTGTGCCTTAAGGACAAAGATTACCAGAAAAAAATCTAAATAGAAAAACCACCAAAAACACAATAAACGAACGGAAGAGACCCGTTGTTGGAAAGGTGCAGAAACTTGACTTGTAACCTTACTTCCCTGAGTTCGACCCTGGGCCTAAAAGTGACCAAGAAAAATCAATTAGGCCAGGTTAAAAATTTTGTAAAGAGATTGTTAGGTCCGATTTAGGTTAACCACTATACACACTTCAACGATAATATCATCATATTAACAACCTATTCGGGTCCGACACCACACCTTTTCTGGTGCCGTTGTCAGAGAAGTGCGCCTTCAAGTAAGTTGTTACTCCATTCCTGTAATTTTTCTCTTCTCACACCCTTCTCTTCATGGGTGTTTTTGTTTTTGTTGTGCAGGTAAACTTGTTGCAAGGAGAAGGCAGGCAGACGAAGTCGGAGACGTGGGCAGATCCAAGGCGGGAATGAGAGGGTGAAGATGCCGACACTGCACTAGAGCTCTGCACACGTTGCTGCACAAGTAGGTCTTTCTTTCTTAGCAACCTAGGTTAACTTGTAACCTTAGTAAAAAAAAGAAAACTAAAAAACTAAAAACTAGAAAAACTTCTTGGGATCTCTTGGGGCAAGTGGATTAAAATTCACTTACTTGATTGACTGCCTTTGCTCCCATCGCCCTAGGATTTCCCGCAAAACTTTGCATAGCGAAAATCCAAGAATATTGATTCTTGAATTTTTTGCCGTGTGAAGTATTCATTGAGGCAAATAAAAAGATTGATTGCACCCCTCGTTTGCCTCACTTATCTGCAAATTCAAGATCACATTTTTTGGTTGGGAGACTTGGAATTGAGTTGATTCCAACCCCACCATGACTTTTCACTTGCCTAAGATTCGATCCCGAATACTTCAACCCCAACAATTTGATTTTCTTTATCTTTTGGTTGAGCCTTGTGTGGAAATCATCTCTGGTGATTGGAAGCACTTGAATTGAAGTGCTTTGGCTCCCTTTCACATAAACTCTAAAGCTGATTCATGCATCCACACATAGAAATCTCCATTTAGGGTAGCCCATTGCATTTTAGCATGCATTAACCAACTAATATTGAAGAAGGGTTTGTTGGGTTTAGAAGAAGACTTGTATTCTTGCAAAACCTAGATATTGGTTGAATTGGTATCTCAACGAAATCCTAAAATCAATACTACTTAAGGCAGAACTATAAAAACCATTCACCAATTAAAAACTTCAATTTGGGAGATTTACCCATTGCATGCTTGTTTTACACTCTGAAAATCAATCACTTGGGCATTACCTGTAAATAATGCCCTTGACATTCCAAAAGCACTTGACCCTAAGCCTCTAACTAAAATTGGTAGTAACTTGACCCCTATTAAGGATTGGAGGTCTAACTACCTGCGTGTAGCAACTACGTGCTGGTGAGGGTTCCCGCATGCTATCGGGTGTCTAAGACTGGGGCAAATGGCCTTTCAATCTGGCCCTGTGGTTCCGCAGTGCTCGCATTCAGTTTCGTAGTCCATGATAGTAGGTAACTTAGATCTTTAGGTCTAAGAGCACACTGTAGAGGTTAGGAATTTGATTGAATTGACTTTTCATCAAGTGTACCTTTGCGGTGTGATTTCTCTCATCTCTTTTCCCTTCTTATCCCCCTAATTCTTCCTACGGTAGTGCATGTTTGGGAGGAGGTCACAAAATCCTGAACTGTTTGAATTGCCTAATAAATTTAGAAAAGAAGCCGAATCATCCTCCTCCTCCACAAACATGGCTGCATGCCCACACCCAAATCCCAAGGGAGGAAACCGCCCTTATAACCCACCAGGTGGTGGAGCCTTAGATCCCATAACCCGCCTCCAAGACCAAATGGAAATGTATAATGAGCAAATGGAAGCCATTTGGGAAACATTGGAAGAAATGCAGAACCCTCCCGAATGGGAGGAGCCTAGGTCTCTTAGCTCCTATCAGAATCCCGCTGCTACAAAGACCATAGGACAAATTCAGGTCCCCATGGGTGGGGACGACTTTGAATTGAAATCGAACATAATTGGCCTAATAAATTTTCACTTTCATGGTCTTGCAAGTGAAGATCCATTTCTCCACTTGGAAGACTTAACCCGACTAGCTGAAACTGTTAAACCAAGAAATATCGGGTTATCTATAGTCCTCATGAAAATGTTCCCATTTTCATTGAGAGATAAAGCATCGCAGTGGTTACGCACCCTTGGGAGAACCATCCACTCTTGGGAAGAGATGTGAACAACGTTTCTCAAGAAGTTCTTCCCAATCGGGTGAACCAATGCGCTTCACCGTGCTATCACCTCTTTTATGCAACAAAACGGTGAATAATTTCATGAGGCATGGGAGAGGTATAATGACCTCCTCAGGAAGTGTTCGCACCACGATCTGCCTAGGTGGCATATAGCCCAGATTTTCTACTATGGGCTAAATGAGACTTTGAAGCAGATTGCAGACACTTCTTGAGGAGGGAATTTTATGAATAAAGACAAGAATGGAGCATTCGAATTGTTTGAAAATATGAGTGAAAACTCGATGAACAATGCTTCCATTGTTGCCTTTAATCGTACCAGCCAGCCCAAAATGTCCACGAAGTTGACACGGGGCCCTCCCATTCATCCACTGATCTAAGCATTATTGCTTAAAAACTGGATGAAATCTCTGTCGTGCATATGAAGCTGGATGAGCTTCTTGCCAACCCCACCCGATCTATGGCAAACACCCCCACTTCACCACTTCGTCACAATCCAAATTCTTCCAACACCAGGCTTACCCTGAGAAACCCCATAAGACCTTCCTTACCGAGTGTCGTGCCAAGCGACTCGGTAAGTCATGTGGAACTGGCTTCTGCGAGCCAGTATTTCGACACAGAGGACCATGACTCCGTGTGCTCGGACGCATATTTACACGCGGACACGTCTTCTGCCATAGAAGACACTTGCACCTTGGGGAACAACCCATTCTCTGCCACGTATAACCCACGGTGGCAAAATCATCCAAACTTCGCATGGTCCAACAACCCGCAGCGCCAAAACCCTATGAGTGGACCAATGCGACCGTCCGCACCCGTCATCCCAAGGGCCCTATCTAATCATATGGCGAATCTGCCATCAGGCCCCTGCGTACTGCAAATCGAATACGCATCAAGTCCTCTTGACAAATTGATGCGAATGATGATGGAAATGTCAAAGCGCCATGAAGAGAACATGACCTCTCTTCAGCACCAATTGGTGCAGCAGAATGCTGAGATCAGTCAACTACGCATGACGACTCGATCTCTGGGCACTCTTCTCGCCCAACCTATTCCAAACCTGTGAAATTTTGTACCCCGTGGTCCTCAACCACAGGTACAACCTTCTCAGGGGTAGGTACATCAAATTCTGCAAGCTCCGAGCATTCCACCGGGATTTCAGGCTAATCCCGCTGTACCACCGCACTCTTATGTCCCTATTGTGAACCCTCCTCCGCCGTATGATCCCACTGGACCTGCATCGTCCAATGCTATCACTACGAGGAGCGTTAAGCTGACCGTCGATCCGCCTCGACCTGATCCTGGCCCGTCTTCTTCATCGCCCTCTCATTCAAGATGCACACCGCATTTGCAAGAGAACGATACACCCAAATTGTTGCCAGAATCAATCCCATTCCCTGAGGCTCTACTGAGGGAGCCAAAAGGCAAAAAGAAAGATACGCAGGCCTTTGATAACCTGTGTAATTTGTTCAGGGATGTAGAAATAAAGGTACCCTTGCTCGAGGCTATCGACCACATACCTACTGTCGCCCAATTTTTCAAAGACTACACAACACCTAGGCGACAGTCAAAGAAAACTAAGAATCCGGCGGTTCTCTCGCCTCATGCGAGTTGTGCTATACTGTCAAATCTACCACCGAAGCAGAAAGATCCAGGCACACCACTTATTGCCTGTAGCATCCAAGGCTGCAATTTTAACCGTTCCCTGCTTGATCTAGGATCTTCCATAAATCTCATACTGACCATCATGCTCAAAAAATTTTCCTTGGGAAATCTGAAACCCACCCCTGTCACGTTACAGTTGGCAGATCATTCTATCAAATTCCCAAAGGGTATGGTGGAAGATGTGGTGGTTAGAGCCAACAATCATTGTTTTCCTGTTGACTTTCTTGTTTTAGATATGGAAGTTCCTAGCTCACTTTCTGATTGTCCGATCATCCGTGATCGACCTTTCTTGGCCACAGCCCGTGCCCTTATCGACTGTGAGTCGGGCTGTATCGAGATTGCCGTTGGATCTAAAAAGATCAAGCTTAACATCTTCAAGGCAGCCAAGAACTTTGATTGCGATTGTATGGAGGATGACACGTCTAACGAGGACATGACCGTCAGCGCATGCATCGGACTAATTGGGACCTATTCTGACTGTTGCGGATTACCTATAAACACTAATGACTGCCTGATCAACACCTATTGTGACGTTCCCCTATCCCTCCCTATTCCCGTACCTTCTCCTGACTAGACTTCTGACAATGTTTTCTCTCCTTCCTACCTCGTGGTCTGAGTCATCTCCGGGCAACTCACCACTGGTCTACACTCTTGAAGACTGGATTGTCCTTTCTTTCCCGCCAAATTAGGTGGATTTGCAACTCCACACTGGGACCTTGAGCCCACATCTTACTCACTGGGCCTATTCCCTTTTGGATCCATCTATCCAAGAAGCCCCTCTTCTTGGCCAATTTGAGGGCCAACTGCTTCCTCCTGACTTGTTTTCTATTCCGCCTGGGACACTCTCATCCTAGAAAATGCCAGATCTTTCACCACCGACCATCCACCCACCCTACCACCCTGTTGTATACCCTGCACCTCAGCTCTCATTACCCAATGTTTCATCCTTTCCCTACCCTTCCCTACATGCATATGAGGACATAGCATCGTTTGGCATGGGGGGGTGGATAGGCATCCATAGGATCTGGGTATTTTATGGTATCATGCAGTTCCCACCTATTTATAAATATGCAAGAAAAAGAAAAATAAAAAAAATATATATATAATATATTTAATAATAATAATAATAAATGGTGTTTAGTAATGATCTGAAAGCTAAAACAAAAATACAATAAGTGTTTATGGATATTCAACCTCTGTTTTGAAGACTTTCCAGGCCACAAAAGCTTGATTTACTCAGGCTCGGCTTAATTCACTTGAGCATTGACAAGATAGATCGGAATCTCTCCTAACTAAGGGCGTATTCTTGTACCTGAGACTCCAGTACAGGATTTGCTGGTTTTCTTCTACATGAGAGCTTAAGTAAACTTGGTTCAGACTACACATATCAGGAAAGACTAGGTGAACATAAGATCCAACCCTAGTGTTCATTAGGGAAGGTGGAGTCCTTACCTGTGTGCGTAGGTAGACTTTTTATCCCAGGTTTTAGTCTTGTGTTTAGGAGAAACTCCTTCCACCAAAAAGAAACTCTCCCACCAAAAAGAAAGGTGTGCACCTCCAAATAATGTTGTAAGAGATATACTGACACGTGTTTCTATTAAAAAAAAAAAGATGCAAATAAGTCAGTATTTCTTGCAAATATCTGTAAAGTCTCTACCCTAAAGTTCTTCAGGGCAAGTCACAAATACCCTATTTTCCTATCAGCCACAAATGTCAGAAAATGGGAGTTGAGTTTCCGTCATCTTCTTAAGGGTCAATCCGAAGACACGAGCTGAAATTGGGACCAACCTTTACTTAAAAAATTGTGAAACCCTGGGCTTGAGTCCTAATGTTCATCTGGTCAGTCTTAATCCTTCACTAAGCACAAGCCATAATCTCTTGGGCTCTAGAGTACGGCAAAAACCTCATGGGTCCTGGAAATCGTACTTAAGGTTTAAATATCAAAAGTCCTGGTTATTCGAGAGATGATCTATGTCATATGAGACTTAAAGTACTGGTAGTCCTCTCCACAATTGGTTCTCACAATATCCAACAATAAACACACCTTTGTCGCCACAGAAGAAAATCTTCAGCTTAAGATCATTTCTAAATACTGTTTTGCTAGGGACTAGCAAAAGATAGGTATGGGGGTATCATTGCACCGCAAAAATACACCTGCAATTGTGCCATCTTGTGCTATTTCCTAGCATTACTAGTGCATATTAGGTCTCCATAGTCTCATTTGTAAAAATACATGCATGCATGCATTTAATCGAGAGGGGAGGAGAGTAAATAAATGGCATCACAATTTACATTTTTCCTCAAGTGCATCTTTCCAAAATTCACCATCTTTTTGTTTTATTTCACTTGATTTTGAAATCTCTTCCTGCAGCTGCAAGGGACAACACCGTTCTCCTCGCACCATTCCCTACTCAAGCCCTTCCCTGCGTCTGCCTCTCCCTGCCAAGCCATGCGCAAGCATGCACAGCCAGGACATGGCTGTGCATGCTCTCCTCTTCTTTAAAACAACCATGGCTCCTCCTTTCCAAAGGACAGCCAGGTCCTCCACGCTAACAGCAACCTCTTCTTCTCCAGCCCAACGTCATCTCCTCCCTCTCCCTCCATATGTCGGCCCTCCTCCTCTGAGGAGACACCCGGCGAACAGGAGCAACTCACGGTGGTGCACAACCACCACTGTGAGTCCACCACCTCCCAGCTCACCAAAGAGCC
This sequence comes from Thalassia testudinum, assembly GCA_037157565.1. Classification (NCBI taxonomy): domain Eukaryota; kingdom Viridiplantae; phylum Streptophyta; class Magnoliopsida; order Alismatales; family Hydrocharitaceae; genus Thalassia; species Thalassia testudinum. The sequence goes on along the minus strand of JAZHRO010000056.1, from coordinate 82,211,938 downwards.
AGTGGGCGTGGTGGCTCTTTCCTCGTTTTTACGTTTCCAGCACCTTCAGCCATGGGAGCGGGAGCTTCAAGCTTGAAGCTCAAAGCTCCAGCAGTAGTGGCATGGCAACAGCAGCAGCAGCCGCCCAGCCCATTCCGCGCATGCCTGCAGGCTGCCCTCGCATCCAGCGCATGCCTATAGGCACCATCGCCTCCCACTTCTTTGCTCTGTCACGCTCTCTCTTCCGCCCACAACCAGCCACTGCGCACCCCAGCAGCACCCGCAAGCCTCCGCGCAAGCAGCAGGTCGCCCTCGCCCTCCACTACGCACGCCGGCAGCCCTCTTAGCATGCTCTGTCGCAACCTTCAACCTGCAAGCCACCAACCAAAGCCACTCCACTACGTGCGCCAAGCCATCCGCACTCACAGCACCGCCCACTCCCGGTTGCGCGGCAAGGCCTTGCACTGTAGCCACTATTCACGCCAGTCTGCGGAACACTGTGTCTACAGTGGGGTGACTGAAAAGCTTCTCACTTATCCGATCACCCAACGCGCCGCAACCGGCCTTCGCCTGCGCACGCATCTCACCTCGCGTTCTCCCAGCGCCCGCCCGCACGTCTGCCAGCCCCCGCCCCCGCTTGCATCGCTCGCTCTCTTCGCCCACACGCGCCTGCCAGTGCCCACTCTAGCCCTTCGCATAGCGCGATGCGCTGTAGCCTCCTCTCCGTGCCCCTCGCCCTCCAGCACGCACGTCTTCGCTCGCATACGTGCCTGCGCGTGCGCTTGAGGACCTCCAGACGACGCCCACTGGTTTGTAGACGCCTTAACCCTCCAGTAGCTCTCTCTCTCTCCCGCTCTCTCTCTCACTCTCTCTCACTACACTCTCTTTACCGACGCTTACACACACATACACTGACACTTCCATACACACACACACCTATACACTATTATATACATATATATATATATATACGTATAGATATATATTTATATACTTATATCTATATATATATAGTATTTATATAACTATGTATTAGTATACATATATATATATATACTTATATCTATATATATACATATATATATATATTTATGCATATATCTATACATATATAAGTACTTATATAAATATGTATTAGTCTATATACATACACATATATATATATATATACATATATGTACTTATATATATATACATATATATACACATATACTTATACATACATATATATACATATACTTATGCGTATATATATATATATATATAAATATACATACATATATACATTTATATCTATATAACTATATATACATATATACATATATATACATATCTAGCTACATATATTACTATATACATATATACATATATATATACATAGACATCTATATAGTATCATATACTTACATATACATATAAATATAAATGTATATATATATCTATACATATATCTATCTATACATATACTTATATATATACTTACATACCTATATATATAAATGAATATACATATATAGCAACATATATATATATATATACACCTATATATATATGCATGTATAAATACCTATATATTTATAACCATATATACATGTAGATATTTTTACATATATACATACATATATATTTATATTTTCACATTACTTATCATACGTGGTATCGTGGTAATATTTGCACCAGTTGCTAATATTCCCTGATACACGTGTACAAAAAAAACATGCCCGCATTCATCTTCCATCATTCATCCTACACCTTACACGTGGCACTTTGTCCTGTTGGTTGGGTCTTTCTAGACGATGACCGACTCGACACCGTGCTACACTCCATCTCTGCCTCCACCCCCACCCCTTTATACAAATGTAGTATACATATATATATATGTAGATACTATAGTTACTTTACTTCTATTTCTCTTGCATGCCCATAAAAAGATAAAAAAATATTTATATAAAAGAGAAAAGATAATCCTTGACTTGCAGGTAACGGGTCTTGCGAATAGCAAGACCCATTTTGGAACCCTGTTTTGGCTCAAAGCCAACTTAATTTTGAGGGTGTGCCTCAAGGACAAAGATTACCAGAAAAAAATCTAAATTGAAAAAACATCAAAAATGCAATAAACGAATGGAAGAGATCCATTGTAGGAAAGGGGTAAAAACTTGACTTGTAACCCCACTTCCCTGAGTTCGACCCTGGGCCTAAAGGTGACCAGGATAAAATCAAGTAGGCTTGGTTAAAAGTTTTGTAAAGAGATGGTTAGGTCCGATTTAGGTTAACCACTATACACACTTCAACGATAAAATCATCATATTAACAACCTATTCAGGTCTGACACCACTCCTTTTCTGGCATTTTACACAAAAACCCAATTTAGGGTAAATATTTGACTAGGACCCCTACTTAGGTCAAAATAGGTTCCAAAGGCCAAATTGAAGGTTATAAACCCTAGGTGATTTTTTTTCATAAATTTTAGAATGTTTTGGGGAATTTTATCTTGACTAGAACCTTGTTGAATTAAGTTGGTCTATTTTAGGGTTAGAAGAAGCCATTTAATTCCCAGATTGCACATTAACCCTTTTCTGATTGAACCAACCCACTTTTAATCTTGTTAAGACCAATTGACCAATGTTTGGCCCCTGAGAAATCCCATTGTTGTACTGCAATGGTAAAATTGTAGTTTTACCCTTTGTTCCTTGCTTTTCTCTCAAAATAGTTATTCCTTGAATTAGGCTCTTATCTTGGTTATGTAGGAGCTTTTGTTCTATTTTTTAGGTCAAAATGAGCTAGTTAGGGCTGATGATGGTGTTCCCATTGATGAATCCATCTTAATGGATTTGTATTACGCCTAAGTAACTCTAATCTTACCTTTTAGGTGTCTTAATAGCTATAATTAAGTTACAGAATAATTGTATGCATCATGATTTAAGTTTATAACATTCTATAACCTAATATGTAATGATTTTGTTATTTTAATGTGCAGGAATGATATTTAGAAAGAACAAGGGTTTGGGAGTAAATTTCCCCAACAACCGGTAGCATATTTTTCCTTTTTCTCCGGCCAGCCGCAACTCCTCCCACACATTTATCTGATATCCTGCCACCCTCCCTCAACAAATGAGGCCAGAAATAGCTAAGGGATTTGAAAATCCCTCAACTCATGCATGCGTGATAAACGCCAGTTTATCATCATTCTTATGCATTAAAAGAAACCTAGCTCTTAGGATTTTACTCCGCAAACGGGCTTTTGGGCTGTATTTAGGCATTAAATAGGTTAGGCATGCATTGCATTTTTTATTGTCTTTTTAATATGTTTTTGTGAGTGTTAGGGATGTACAGATATATAGATCCCTAAAACCCTAGCACTCAAGAAGGAAAATGGTGAAGGAGAAGCCCAGACTAGCTGGAACTCAACCTAATCCAGCTCACCTCAGCTTGATCCAGCTTACCTCAGCTTGATCCAGCTCACCGCAGCTGGAACCTAGCTTACTTGAACTAGGGTTAGCTCATCCCAGCTCCATTCAGCTAATCTCAGCTGGATGGCAGCTCAAGAGAGTTCACCTTAGCTCACCCTAGCTCAAGTCAGCTCAGATCCAGCTCAACTTAGCTGAGTCTAGCTTATCTCAGCTCCCAGTAGTCCACAGGGAGCTCTGGCTAGCTCAGCTAAGTTGACAGGAGTTCACCCCAGCTCAGATCCAGCTACATCCAGCTCCACTCAGCTCCAGCCAACTGAAGAAGAACTCATCCCAGCTCAGGAAGCTCAAGTCCAGCTCCCGGGGACTTAGCTTAGCTCAACTCAGTTGAGCTAAGCAACCTTAGCTACCTCAACCAGCTTGATTCTCCCTGGGAGCACCAGACCTAGCTCACCTCAGCTCATTTTGGTAGAAGCTAGCTCACTTTAGCTTGGCTTAGCAACTAGCAAAGAACTAGCAAGCTAAGCCAGCTAGAGTAGCCCCATGCCAACCTCTTCAGCAGCAGCCAGCTCCAGCTCCAACTCCAGACTTCTTCTCCTCAGCTCCTTCCTCCAAACCCTAGCTCCAACACCTTCTCCTCTACTCCTCCATTAGCTAAGCTAGCTTAGCTTAGCTTAGCTTAACTATGCTCCAACTTCCTTGGCTTGTACCACCCCAAAAACCCACCTACCAACTCCACCCAACTAGCTCCACCTAAGCTCCACATAAGCTAACCTACTTGGCACCAACCTAACCTACCCACCACCTCTAAAAGACACCTAAAAGTGGCGCCAAAAACTACCCATAACCACCCCTTAATGGCGCCACTTTTCCCTCCAAAATCCCCCCGCTCATCTCCACCACACAATCCCCCTTGAATCCTCTCCACCATCCACCTAACTCCCCTTCTAGAAGACCCCATGTTGGCGCCAACATGGGGGTGTCTCTCCACCACCAAAAGACACCAACACCACCATAACCACCCCCTTTAACACCCCTTGGGTTGGCGCCAACTCACCCTAGCCATAGGATCACCAACCACCCTCATCCTTCCATCCTAGCCCTCCATTTCAAGGGGCACCTTAACCCCCCATCCTATTCTATAAAAAGCCACCACCTACCACCATTTTGGGGCATCCTCCCTTAGTATATTTTTCTACCTAAACCACCTATACCTGCGGCCAAGAAGAAGGAGTAGAGAAGGAGATTAAAGGGGCACATCACCAGCCCCTTTGGTGCCTTCTTCTCCCCACTCTCTTCAACTTGAGCCACGCCAAGGAGGAGGACTCTTCCACTTCAAGGAGGACGGCCAGGCAAAGGAGAAGGACTTAGGGTGGACGTCCACCCTTGGAGAGAAACTTAGGGCACGCCCCCCTAGGGCTTGCCTTGAAGGACATCACCTTGGCGAAGCACTGCAAGGAAGGAGTTGAAGGACTTTTTTGAAGATTGGGAGCACCAACCTTGGAGCAAGAAGCCCTCTTCTTCACCATCTATCTAGAGGATTTGTGTTTTCTTTTCTTATTTGCATTTTTCTAGTAGTACAAGCTTTCCTCTACTAGGCCTTTTGTAAAACACTTTATCAATTATCTAGTTGCCTTCTTTGCAATTTTTTTGTTTGCATTTCTATTAGCTTATTTTCAGCATTCTTCACTCCCTCTCCCAAATTATTCTAGGCCTCCACTTGCCTAGAGTGAGCTTAGGGAGAGGCTCTACTTGCCACATAGAAGTAGTATTTAAATTGAAGTGTAAATCACTTTTCCCGCCATTAGTTCACATGTTGCCTTAGCTTAAAAACAAAAAAATGATATATTGAAAAAAAATACCAAAAAGAAAGTTGAGATTTATATTCCTAGCAAGAGAATCAATTTTGCAACCATATTGCCTCCTTGGATGACCCTAGATACTTCCCTATCTAGGATTATAAATTTAAGAGCGAAAGTGGATTCGCGTGTTACAACGACGTTAAAAACCCACTTTTACAAATCACATGTATTTCGTTATCAATGTGCAAAGGAGAGGAGTTAAAAAGAAGAGGCGGAGAAAGGGGAGGGAGGATCATTCAGAGAGTGGGTAACTCCAGCGTGCACTGTGGTTCTGCATCTTCCCCGTGCACCCAAAGCTGCAGGCTCCCCACCGCGCACCTGCAGCCGCGCCCTAGCAAGCCTCTCCACAGCCTGCAAGCACAGCTCACGCCTTCACCTCTACCTACTCCAGCCCTCCAACGGGCGCTAGCACAGCGCACTACACAATCCCCCCTCCTGCAGGCATGCCCTCGCCCATCAGCGCCCGCAAACGCTGCTCCGCACCACCACCTACACCTGCAAGCAAGCCTGCCTTCATCCTCCAGCCGCACCCGTAGGCACATCCCCTACTGCAGGCTCACACCTCGCCGCAGCGTCACCACCGCCTGCCTTCACCAGCCAAGCCGTGCCCTACTGCAGTGCGCTGACGCCCGCTCACACACCTGCTCCAGCGCACATTCCTCCTCCTTCATCTCTCTCCACTGCAGAGTGAACTGCAGGCACCGCACCGCACCAAGCAGCCCTGCAGGCACTGCACTGCACGCCTTCACCACTACACGCCCTCCTTCCTGCTGCATGCCTTCATGCTTGTAGGCATGTGCCCGTCCGCCTCTGCCAGGCTGTGCCCGCAAGCGCACACCTCCGCGCACCTCTCTCAAGCAGCACCATCACAATAGCAGATAGCCGCCTCTGGCGTTCATCTCCTCCACCGGCCGACCACCTTCGACCATCGCCGTCGACGCCGCAGCCTCCATTGGATAGGCCTCATCCTCGCCAACCTCCCTAGTGCATCCACAGCCCACCGGTGCTCTCTCTCTCTCTCGCAAGGAGGAGAGAGAGCAAATGCGTTGTTTTCTTTGATATTAAAAATTACATTCATCGCCATTGCCATCAAAATTAGATTTTTATTTATTATTATTTTATTATGGCAAAATTTCGCATGCCCACTCATATTTTCTGATAATTGCACATTATTGATATTCAACTATTTCAAGATTGGTTTTGGGCTTAACCTGTGCACTAATCTTCTCTAGTATATGTCAAGTGAAAACTACATAAAATCATCATATATTTATGAAGATTTCAGTTCTGGAAAACTACACATATACCCTTATCTTTTTAAGTTATTGTGAATTTACTTTCCATCCCATTTTATGTCAGATTAAATAGAGATTTCGCACTTTACCAAAATACTATAAAATAATCGAAAGTTTATTGCATAATTGCCTCCCGTGGACACGACGCACTCTTCTATGAGTGGTTATTTTTATTTTTTTGATTAGTCGATTTTTCCACCACTTAAATACTACAACGCAAAGCGGAAAATCGACTCTTTCACCCATCATTAGGTAACCAAGTCCTGAAAACAAAAGGGTGGGCAACAGGGCCGAATAATCCCTCAACCTTAGACCTAATACATTTGCTTCACATTTTCCTCAACCTCTTGAGGACAAATCCAGATCTTAATAAATACATGATTATTTAAATCCTGAAATAGATCCAAGAGGCCAAAGATCAGCACTCGTGCTAATCTCTTTCTCTCTTTGTTCTTAGGACTTAATTAAGATCAGAACAAATTGTCAACAAGTGAGAGAGGGAGAGGAGATTTTAAAATATGCGTTCGTTGTAGTAAAGCCTCAATCGCTCGAAAACAAATAAAATTTCTTACTTAGAATCTAAAAGGAGTCCAAAGTTGAATATAGGAAGCAAATATGGAATTCACAACATTAATCTCAAGCAAAATAAATGAGCACAATTAATTGAGCATTCAAGTAGATATTCAATGAATAATAACCAGTCACATTACCTATTCAATGAAATCCAATGTATCTAGAGACAAAGAAAATAGAGAGAAGCTAAAAAGTGGTAATTTTGATCACCAATTAGATCCTCTAATTAAGCATACATCTCATAATCAATTTAATCAAATGTTAGCTTAATGCATAAATAATTCAACAGTAACATTCAAATAATGCTCAATCAGATGACAAGTTTGCAGCATCAGATGGCTTAATAGAACAAGGCTTCTCAAAGCCTTCACTCTTTATTTCTCTTATTTTTTTGCTTCTCTTCTCTCCTTCTCTTCTTCAAACCCTCGCTTCTTTTCTTCTTCTAAATCCTCCTTCACAAGCACAAGGGAGTAAATTCCTTCAGTGACTAAGTGTCACACAGAGCACAAGAGAGCAAAACTGTCCCCCGCTCTCTCACAATTCTGCCTCCTCTCTCAGACCCAACGAGCATATAGTCGGATCCGATATTCAAGTCAAGAGCATGGACTAGGGTCACTGGCGTGTGTGGTGACCGAGGTGTGCTTAATAGGCAGGTTATCAGGTGAAGGGGGTGTGAGGGACCTGATCCCTCAGTGACTGGACGAGGGCTTGCTGGCACAAAATCCATTTATCCCGTAACCATTGCCCCTAATCCCACGATGTGGGACTTTCTTTCCTATGCTTCCTTCACAGTAGCAACAGTAGGTGGTTCATCCAATTACGAGTGGAGACGAGGCTGGATGCTTCAATTGGTTGCCTGGTCATGTACCTGAAATAACTCCATGTGACCTGGGAGAGGATTTAGTGAAGAACACAGCCAAAGCTTGAAGAACACGGCCAGAGACGATGGTGGTGACAGCGAGCGGCAGCGAACACCTAAGAAATAAAATACGGCCTCTCGACCAAATTAAAGATGCTCAGATGGATCACCGATGTGCAGCAAGTGCATCGAGGGTGGTGGTGTGGTGTGTGAGTGACGAGATTTGGAGACCTTGGAGATGAAGGTGCGGAGGTGGATTGTTCTAGAAGATGATGTGTGTGGCAATCCCCTCACATTCTTGTGGGGTTTTAGTTGGCGAAGGATGGTGATGCTTATGGAGGTGATGGTGAGTCAAACGTTGGTCAGTGGTGGTGTGGAGGACTAGTCGAAGGTGTGACCAGACGTGGAGACGATGACGGGTGAACGACGGCATCGGTGGTTGAATTGAACGACAAAGGAGATGAAAAGGAAGTAGAGGGAGAGGGAACCTAATTAACCTAAGCTAATCGGATGAAAAGGGAGGAAGCCACCGGTTGAGGTATGCCCAGTGTCGGAGAAGGAAGAACCTCCGGTAAGGGAGAATGGAAAGGAATATGGAGGAAGATGGCACCTGTTGGTATTGCAAGTCACGGAAGAGCTTGAGGAGGAACTAACTGACTATGGTTTGTGGTGGCCGAAGAAGAAGGTGGATGGAGAAGCTCATTGGAGATTCCGGAGAATTTTGCTGGAGAGAGGGGAAGAAGGGTGGAATCTAGTCCAAACAAAGCTAAGGAGGTGAGGAATTTGATGTAGAGCCTTTTATAGGCCTTTAGGAGGCCCTCCAAGCAAGGAAAGAAGCTCTCAAGCTTTGGGGATTTCGTGCATGTGGGATACCCAGATCTTCCATGCATTTTCTTAGGAAATTGGGAAGGAAATATGATTCATGGCCAGGTCCTTCTGGAAGAGAATTTCGCAAGGAATCTCTCTTTCAATTTTGGGACTGATTGATTGAGAATCGAATGAGGAATCTCACTGGTGGAGCTTCTGTTCACACTAATGGTGGCAGGGACCTATTTGCAAAGATGATGGGAAACTTATGGACCTGCTTGCAAGAATTTTAAAAGCTAGATGCTGGTGTGAGATAGAAAGAGTCTGACTGGACTGAAATGCAAAATAGGTTATGATGGACTCTAATTGGGCCCAAATTATGGTACAACTCTAATTTGGATCCAAGGAATATGTTGGTGAAGTTAGATTTCAGCTTTGACCAAGTTCGACTGGGTAATTTATGCAGAAATTGAAATTAGGGTAACTTGCCGTCTAAGCATCTATTCTAAGTCAAAATAGGTTCAGATGGTCAAACCAAGAATACCAAACCTTATGGAATATTTTTCTATGAAAATTAGAAGGCTTAAGTGAATTTTATCCTGAACGTCTATAGTTTAAGTGGGTCTGAAATTACGGTTTTAGGTGCTATATTGACTCTCGAAGTGCACGGAAACCCATTTCTGTCAGCACGAATCCTCTTATTAGTCATTAATGAATATTTGACCTTCATTTAAGCCATAGGAAATCTATGGTTACTCTGCATTTATGATCCTCTATCAAAATCTACATAACTAATCCTATTTTAGTACACTCTTCTCAAAAGGGATATTCAGAGAATTACGACTCTCCGGTGATTATATAGGAGCATTTCTCTTGATTGTGACTAATTAAAGCTAGTTATGGCACATGATGACATTATCATCATACCCCCATGCCTAACCTTTTCTAGTCCCTTAGCAAAATCTTATGGAAAGGACTAGAGTTCTTGACCATTCATTGCAGTTTTGATGGCTGATTTGTTCTACTCTTTTAGACATTAGGTTAGAACACTAATTTTAGACCTAGAGGTACTCAAGTATCAATCAAGATCCAGACTTGACCAGCTTTAGTCCTAAGCCTGCCACGAAGGTTTCTAAGGACCGCAAAAACTGCCTAGAGGTTCATTGAACTCAGCGGTTAAAGCACCTATGCATAGAATGTAGCACGTCTAGGTTTAGTTTGCCAATGCATTTTTTGTAAGAGAGAGGGAAAGAAGTAGATTTTTCATTTGGAGAGTTTTCTTTCCTTTCTTTTTATTTTTCCCTAAATCTAGCCTCGAATTGGCCCTAAAGATAGTCTGTATCAGATTCCTCATCCCTACCATCAATCCTTGAAGGGTCCCTATGTTTCTATGTTTTGGGATAACACTGCCCTTAGCAACCCCTAGAACCCTACCTTTTGATTCTTTGAGATAATGTCACCGATGGCGTTCTGTAGAAACATTTAGGCCTTGTAATTGACATTTCGCGATAATCCCACCCATGGCACCTGAACCAACAGAAGGTGCTTACATGCCCATGGTAGGATATTTAGATATCCTAGGAGACAAGCATTGAGGAGACAATACATTATTATGCATCTTTAAGGGGGATTGCCCAACTCTTTGCGCCGGGAACTCTTCCAATCAACTTGTGTCATCGAGCCTTTCCTAAGCTTAGATCTTCGAGATGGTTTTTCAGTACAGAACACTTTTTGGCATGATTTTTCTTTATTAAGAGCACTAAACTATACTTAGTGTTTGATTTCTGGGTGCCCAGGTTACTAAGTCTCGCAAATCAAAGGGCAGGCAATGGGGCCGAATAATCCCTAAGCCTTAGACCTAATACATCTGCTTCGCACTTTCCTCAACCTCCTTTGGACTAATTCGGATCTTAACGGATACATGAATGTTTAAGCGCTAAAACAAGCCCAAGAGGCCTAAGATCAGCACTCGTACTAATCTCTTTGTCACTTTGCTCACAGGACTTAATTTTTCTTTTGATCAGGTCTAGAACTTAGTAACTTTCATAATCAAGTGCTAATGACTATCATTTTTTCTAAAAGTTACTCCTTTTAGACATTTTGAATCATTTCGTCTTTTCCTCCTCATGAATGATAAGCAATCAATTCTCAAAATTTTCCACCCCTTTCTCCATTTTTTTTATTTTTTCTTTCAATCTTTTATTTTTTATCAAAAATTTTTTAATCTATATAATTTTTGTGAGAACCCTTCAGAGAATTGAATTTCTATGCATTTACACTTTAACATCCCCCCATGCCTAAGTTTTGCAATGTCATATAAACTGGAGGGTATGAAATCAGCTTGGTTCAAGGCTTAGAATAGGGTCTAAAGGTTGGTGAACGGGTCTGGATAACTGTTGCGGATGATTTCAAGCTTTGATACGAACATTAAAGGTAGAGTCGGTGAGTTGGGAAAAAGGGAAAAGGAAAGAAGAAACAATATAGTGTGGGGAGGATGATGAGGGAGGTGGAACCCGACCCTAGGGCGACAGGAGAGAGGAGTGCCAGTGACGATGGATGGACAACCTAGAGATCTCAGGCTTGGAGGTGGAAGGAAAGGAGAGTTCCTATGGCATCTGGAAGAAGGATGTCAGGTGAGAGTCAAGCCTACGGAGGCAAGCAGTGGAGCACCAAGGAAATTATGTGTTTCCGGTGTTGTCAGCGAGGGCATGTGACAGTGGTGTGTTGCTATCCCCTGGTCTATTTAGCATGTGTGGGGCATGGCCTTAAATGTGACTCTTGAACGGCTAACCCTGGCTGGCAGAGGGGAAGGACTGATCTACACAATAGGGCAACAAAGGCTGGAGTGCCACCGCCTCCACCTCCGCCTCCACATACATATGGGGGACATATGGTGGATGTGGAAATCCCTATGAGTGAGGACATCAAGGAGGCTAAGGTTGTGCTAAGAGGGGCTTTAGTCTATGAGGTGATGATAGGCATTCCTTCTCTGGAGAAGATCCAATAGATGGTAAGCTCTCTTTCCTTGTCAACGGGTAGTTGGAAGATTGCATTGCTTTCCCCAACGCATTTTGTGCTTTTTGGCTTGGGGATGATTAACGTTGAACATTTACGATTTTGTTCGAGTGCTTTTAATGGATTAATGATGATTTGGAGGCTAGTATCCCGCTTTGACAGCTCCTTGCCTGAGCAACCACCCTAGAGAACTGGTTCCAGATCGGGGAAACTGGGATTTAGGGGCCTACCTCTCCATTTGAGTTCAAAAGAGGTGGTGACAGCCATTATAGCTGGATTTGCCATAGTGGCCGAAGATACTGAGATTGGGTTACTGGAAGGGGATGGATGGGTGTTAAATGTTCTTGTTGATGTGTTCAAGGTTGGGTTAGTGCCAGAGAAACTTATTCACAACTATGGGGGGAGTACTTGGATGTTGAATTTGTGCTTCACAGTGGGTGTTACTGATGAGGGTTTCATTCAGAACAAACCATCTTACGCGGAGATTGTGAATGATGAAGTAGCCTCTCAATACCCAAGCCAAGTGACACCTAATGAAGCACCTGAGTCTATAAAGCGCAAGGACAACCACCACCTAGAAGAGGAGGAAGGAATGGAAATGGCACCTGTAGAGGTTGCTATGACAGGAGATTTTGCTATTGTTAAACAAGTGGCTGAGACATCTAACCTACGAGTACTACAGGAGATCTCCACCAATTGAATGAATCTGCAACCCAACTTGTCAACAATGGAGGGATTGAAACTTGGTGCAGGGTCATCATCCAAGAAAGGTGTGGGAAGATCTCCATATAAGCTTAATCAGAGGAGACAAAACACCACGTTGAAACTGGATGAAGATGCCATTGCTACTATTATGAGATTTGGCAAAGCCTAGAACTCCAAGAAGGGGTGCCCCAAAATGCAAAATGAGGATCCTCACTTGGAACAAGCGTGGGCTCAACAACAAAAGCCTGAGGGTTTATCTCTTGAGATATCTGAGAGAATGGGAAATAGACTGTGCTATCATTCAAGAGACACACATTGAAAGTGAGGATGACAGAGCCTGGGCTGATCTGAAGAATGGGAATGTGGCTGAATGTGTGCTACTTGATTCACATGGTAGATCAAGGGGTATTGCTTTATGGTGGAGGAACTTCTGCAAATGTTGGAGGCCTTTAAAGGTCGACATATGCTGAACTGCAAATATAAACGAAACCAGGGGGAAGTGAAATATACATCACCGGGGTCTACAGTCCTTGTGATGCCTCTATAAGATATGAAATGTGGGAGGATTCCAGTACAGTGATTGCACATCAATCTTGCAACCTAAAACACCTGAATTGAGCTAGATTCTAGCATAACTTTTAGTCAATGCATGCATAAGCATCGTAATTTGCATACTAGTTAGTTTATTAGTCATATAGATAATATCATCATTTTATGGCCTAAAAGAGAGATGATTTTAATCGCAGATGTTAGATCAGACCAGACAGATCTGATCAGAATGATGACGGAAGTCCAATGCTTCCGAAATCATCTCGATCAGACAACCAGAGCATCGTGTGATGTCCATAGAAGAATGGAGATGATGGAGCCAAAGGATAAAGATTTGAGCCTCAGATGAATAATCCAACTGCACAAATGAATATGGATTGACGATCACAGTCCAACGGTGCAAAAATCAACCCGATCGGAGGTCTACAGCACCAGATACAAAGAAAAGAAGATGGATGGCCATGACGGCACCATGTGGCACCATCACAGCCACTCCCTCACCACCGCCCCATCTAGGAAGGCCGCACCGCATGCTGTGTGCCATTGGATCTTCATCCAATGGCCACAAGCATGCCACGTCACCCACCCAGATTGGATAAGGATAAATACAAATAAACAAGTATATATAACAAAGGCTTTGCGTAGTGCAGTGGCTCGCACGTGCACGTGCGAGCCACTGCACTACGCAAAGCATCGGGTGTGGGTTCGATCCCTACGCTGCGTAAAATTGAAGAGAGTGTGTGTGGGAGCAATTGCATGTGATTGTATGCGCTGAAGTGCGGCAACGTGGCGCGATCAGAGCATATAGCGAGTACGTGTGATCTCACGCAGTTGCTTCGACACTAAGGCAGTGGCACTCAATATGATCGGACGGCTGACGTTAAGAAGGGATTAAGGCTTGAGCGGCGAGAACGAAAAGATGAAGGGTGCACAAGGAGGAAGCGAGGCCGTGCGATCTTTGATCCATCACTCCAGCGGCTGCCATGTGTTGCCACCAGAGCAAATCCGAGCGTAGAAGTTTTTTTGAAGGATATTTTGAGGTTGAATCAGAGCCGTTGATCTCCCAATCGATGGATCTAATTAGCTAAAGGGTTGTTGCACAAGATTAAGGGTAAAAATAGCCTTTTTGCCCTCCATCAGAACTGTAAAAGAAGGCCCAGGGCCCCCCAGTTGAAGGAATCAACTTACAATCTCTCTATCCCATCAACTCCAGGTCCCTTCTACCATCTTCTCTACAATTCTCCATCCCTCTGCAACTTCATCCCGGCACTCTGGATCTGAGGTGCTATCGCATCTTGGACAAGCATCCCACAAGCGACGTCGTTTCTCTACACTTTCTATCTCTCTCTATCTCTCTATCTCCCTCTCCTTTTATCTATGTACACTCTCTCTCTTTAGGATAGTACTTTTTACTTTGAAAACTATTTATGAATGCAATAAAATTCTGATATTCTGAATGTTTGATATTTGCTCTTTATATATATACATATAAAAATACCTATTAGAACTAGTTTTCTGAAAAGCTTCCGTTAAAAATCGAGATTGACTTCCTGCGAATGACCCGATACTCACTAGAGTTTTATAAATTTATTTGTCAATGTGTTTTCATTCTATACTACAACTAAATATCTTTTAAAACTTGAATTACGCGTCGAACATGCAACTGCAGATTGTGTCAATGGGGCTGCATGGCTTGTGGGCAGAGACTTTAATTGTGTGTTGATGGGGAGGGATAGATCAAGTGGCATGGTGGACAGCGCATCCTTTGGATTCCAAATGACGATACAGACACTTCGCTTGAGTAAATACCCATCCACTGGAACTGAATTCACTTGGAGAAATGGCAACGGCCTCATGCAAAAATTGATAGATTCTTTGGTAATGCTGGGCAGTTGGACAGTTTTTAGTTGTGTTGGGGCAGGAGCGCCCCTTCTCTAATCACACTCCCCTTGTCTGGGATAGTGGGGAGCAAGTACACAGTAGTTCTTATTTCAAGTTTAGAAGATCTTGGTTGAGGAAATCGGTATTCCAGGACATGCTTGAAGTATGGTGGAGGGCTAAACTTGTAGATGTGTCGGCCACTATTAAACTTGCATCCAAGTTGGAGACTATGCACATAATGCTAAAAGAATATGGGGCTGTAGTGTCTAATAAGAGACATCAAAGGCGCCTTCTAGCACTTTTGGAGATAAAAAACCTTGATACAAAAGACGAAAACGAGCCTTTAACTGATCAGGAACTTGATGATGGAAGGATGTTGTAGGGTGTGGTGGCGGAGAAGGATTTAAAATAGGAGATAGATTGGAGGGAACTCTCCAGGCAACTTTGGCTTAAAGAGGGGGATGCCAACACCAAGTTCTACTTGGCTGCCAGCTCTCATAGAAGAATCAATTTAATTTCATCCATAACAATTAATGGTCAGAGAATCTCCTCCATGCCAGCCATTATAGCTGAGGCCATTAAATATTTTAGAGAGCCTTCACGAGCAGTTGGTAGAGGTCTATGGAGAATGGCATCAAGTGACTCACCTAGAGTCTCTGAGGGGCATGCGTCTTGTCTGACGGCAACCGTAACTGAAAAAGAAACAACAGATGCCATTAACGACCTCAATGATAAGGGTTCCCCTAGCCCTGATGATGTCGAAGTTTTCTTTTATAAGGAGATGTGGGGTTTAGTGGGTAAAGTGTTGATGGACATTATCAAGGAATTTGAGAGGGGCAATTCTGGCTTTGATAAGATAAACTGATCCTTTCTTTTTTTGTTACCAAAGATGAAAGGAGCAGAGAAGTTCTCTAATTTTAGGCCCATAGCTCTCTCGAACACCATATACTTGGTGGTAACTGATGCGTGTTTTTACTCAACTCAGTAATTAAGTTAATTTCACTTAATTAAGAGTAGAAGAAATCACTTAGGTTAACTCGAAGTTGTGTCAATTGTGTAGTATAGGGTTGAATTAACCTAACATTGTAGAAATTTTTACTGGTTGAGTCCAGGTCGTTCACTGGGAGGCATAATAATTTTATCCAAATTCACGAATTTCTTTTATCTCTTTAAGTTTAGGAGGTAAAACTAGTTTAATTTTCATAACATGAATTTTGTCAAAATATTTAACTATAAAGAACATACAAAATTCCATATGCAAACATATTTACTCAAAATATTGTACTTTATTAACAAGTAAACATGCTAGTTTTTCAATTTTATTTCATACCAAGAAACTAAGGCAAAAAGTTATCTAATTAAAGCTTTCCTTTTTACATTTAAGAACAAAAAGTAATTATGCAAGAGAAAATTCATTTAATTTTTCATCTCCCTACATCCTCGAATCTTCTTCTCCTTTTCTTTCTTCTATTTTCTTCTCTCATTTTCTTCTCTCGAGCCCTCTTTCTTCTTTCCTTTCTTGTGTTGTTCCTGCCTTCACGTGCCTTCTCTTCTTTCCATAGTTTTTTTTCCTTTGTTCCTTAGTTTTTCCTTAACACTTCTTAGCATCTGCATCCTCCAGCGCTTAGCTTCCTTCAGTACTTAGCATCCTTTAGTAGCCTTCAATGGTTTCTCCTTCCTTAAGCTTTCAGCTAAATCGGGTTTTTTACTTTTTAAACCAAAAGTTTTTTTTTATTTGCAGCGAGGTCCTTTCGAGGATACACAGCACCCTGAGACCAGGGTGGGACCAGACCCTACTCGGTCCTCGCCTAATCTCGGTTAGGTTGGTTTCAGTTCAATTGTTAATCGGTTCACAGTATCAAGCCGCATCAGATCAACCCGGCCTCCCAGGCCACACTTGCCCTCCCAGAGCACATTCACTTCTGCACGCCCCCAGGGGCACACATACCAGCAGGCATATGCCCACACACTCAGAATAATGCTCATATCAGAAGGAATCAGAACTGGTGCACCAAGCGTTGACAACTGCATAGCCATAGGAACAAAACAGTTTTATACCAAGCGCGTGCTCGAGGATATTTGAGGTGGGACAAACATTCCCCTTCCAGACCCGAATTCAATCGATCGTAACTTTCTACCCAGAGCTCCCAATTGGATGATTTAAAGTTCGTTGGAAAGTTCTAAGGGTAATCTACACAATTTTAGGGTCAATTTAATGTTTTAATGATGTTCTGCTCTTCAATTTAAGAGATGAAATCAGGGGTTCCTACGGGTTTTATAAAAGCCTGGAAAGTGAAATTTAAGTCAGGGAAGTCCTCAGATGGACTTCTCTCATCTATTATAAGGTCTGTATATATTATATAAAAAATTCTACTTCTGTTAGGATAGATTTTAAGTTCTTAAGTCCTACAGAATCTACAGAGAAGCTTTTCTCTTCTCTGAAAACTTCAGAGTTTGATTTTTGGATTTCAATAAGTGCAACAGATAATTTAAAGTGTTCCTAATCTATTTAGATTAATTCTTAGGGTTTTAACTAATCAATCTAGGTAGGTTTTAGGTTTGAATTTCATCAAAACAGTGCTTCTTTTGGTTTGGGTTCGAGAGTAACCCAAATTGGGAGGAACAAAATTTTCACTAAATACATCATCTAAGCTTACTTTATTCTTTCTAAAAACATCAAACAGAATCTCAGAAACAGTTTGCACATCTGGTGGCACACGAATCCCCTACAGTTCTTATTATTTCGTCGTAGTATAGCATAGAGAAGTGGTTACCAGTTTAATACAATTTGTTACACGGAAAAAGAGTTCCCGAGGTCGAACTCAGGGAGCAAGTTGTATTCTAGAAGTACAATGTTTCTATTACAAAAATAAGAGAGAGAGAGGGAGAAATAAATCTGAGTCTTGTGGCTTCTCTTCTCTTTCTTAGCTTATCTTCTTCTTCTTCTCTGCCTTCAGTTCTTCTTCTGCTTCTTCTTATTTCTTTTCTTCTTCAGAGCTTCTCGTGTTCTTCTCTTTATCTTCTCTTCTTTCTGCCTCAGCTGCAGAACTTTTCTTCTTGTGGTCCCTTTGCCTTGATCAGCTGCACGGCTTCTTCTTTCTTCTTCTTATTTTTCTTCTGTTCTTTAGTTCCTCTTCTTCTTTTGCTTCTTCTATTTCTTTTGTTCTTCAGAGCTTTCTTCTATTTCTTCTCTTCTTTCAGCTTTGTCTCCCTTGTGCTTCTCGTCTTCTTCTTCTTTCTGTCTTTTCTTCCTTCTTCTTTATGCCTCAGCTGCAGAGCATCGTCTGATTTTCCAATTAGATGACTTAAGTCGCCGCTGCTACAGTGCTGCTTGGTGCTCCTCCTTCTTCCTTCAGTCTTCTTCGTCAGCCTTCTTCTTCTCTGCCTCACTTTTCTTCTTCAGAGCTTCTTCTCTGCGCCCTGCTCTCTTCTTCTTCTCTGCCTCGGCCTATTCCTGCACACACCACAGCCAACGCAAAACCTACCCCCCTTTCCCTCTACCCGAACAACTCTCTCTTTCTCAGACTTCGCTCGTAGGATAGCTCTCCCAGAGTCGCCGGGTAATTGGGTCAGGCTTCGTACCCGTGACCAGGCGTGCCGGCGTGAATGGTACGCGAGGAGTGTGCAGGTGGGGTGTTGGGTCGGGTCCGCTGGATTCGCGTGGTGAGCTCGCGGACCGGGCGGGTGAGTGGGCGCGGGACCTCACCCCGGTGCATTCGGAGGCGAACAGTCCATTTCACTTTTAGAATTTATACCGGTGCGGCGCTTCGAAATCTTTCGAGGTGGGACTAAATGTCCCACCCCAATTTGGCGCCTACAGCTGAGAAAGCTGCAGGCAATCGCAGACGTTGCGAGGTCTCTTCTTCAGCTGAAGGCCTGGGCAGCTGCATGGTTGCAATCCGCGCGTCCTGGAGCGCAGGCCTGGGCGGGAGCGGAGCTGCAGCTGCAGGTTGAGGAAGCTTCACCTGTTCTGCATTGGCGGCAGAGGACGGGTAACCTGCTCACAGAGATACGGCCTCTCGTCCTAGTCAGAAGGTGCAGGGAGCTTTGCCGGAGTGCAGCGAAGCTCGTGCGGGTGGTGGCGAGGCGTGGGGCGGCGTGTAGGGGTTGCCCGAGGTCGGACTGTGGCCGGAGGAATTGGTTTGCTCGGGGGAGTGATGTGGAGGTGAGGAGTGGCAGTGAAGGGGCGGAAATGGTTCAGTGGGATGAGGCGGAGGTTTTGGGTCGGTCGGCGAGTCGTGTGGAGTGGCGGAATAATGGGAGCGACTCGCCGGCGGTGGGCCGGAGACGAAGGGGGTGATGGTGGTCAGGGTCGGTCGAGGGCTTAATTGAACAAATTGAAATATGGAAAAGAAAGAGGAGAGGAAGGGAAGTAGTTCTAACTTACTTGTAGGGACGAAGGGGGAGGAGCAGGATGACAGTCGTATCGACTGTCGCCGGAGAAGAAGATACCCAGTGGGGGAGGACGGCGGCGACGACGGGGCTGAAGCGGTGCGCGCGGGTATTGCGTGATGCGGAGGAGAATCAGGAAGAAGTCTCTGCCACTGGTTTTGTGGCAGAGCGAAGAGGAAAGGAAAGGGAGCTCGCCGAAGCTCGCTGGGTGCCTGCCGGAGTGGGAGGAGACGAAATTTGTGGGTGATTCTCCGTCAGAATCGAGCTGCTGAATGCGGCAGACGGTGGCGGTTTTTATAGAGGCGAAATCAGAGAGGAGGGCGGAGGGAGACGACGTGCCTCCCTCGCCGGAGGATGGCCGGATTGCAACCAATACCTTCCGCGCGTTCGCACAGAAGGTGTGGGCGATGGCAGAGATCGTGGAGGTGTCCCTGCGACAGCAGACGTCGCAGGGAACACCCCGTTCAACTGGCAGAGGGTCGCCGTCACCCTGTGTGGCGCCATGCCTCGCCGGAGCATGGCGCTGCTCAGGGTTTTGCAGGGAGGACCCAAATGCAAAAATGATGAAGACCTAGGGGCCAAAATGCGAGGGTTTCAAAAGTTGAGGGTCAAAAAGTAATGGATGAGGACTAAAATGCAAAGTCGGTCGAGAAGGTCTCTTCTTAGGCTCAAGTTTTTATGAATGACTAAATGGGACCTAAGGATTCTAATGGTGAATTTTATTTCTAGGTCAGACCTTGTTTGACTAGCCAATTTATGTAAAAACCCAAATTAAATCATTAATTGGGCATGGTTCTCAATGTAGGTCAAAATGGGTTCCTAAGGACAAATTGAAGGTTCTCAGCCCTAGAGATTATTTTTCTATGAATTTTAGAGGGTTTAGTAGATTTTTGCTTTGCCTCGAACCTCGTGAATTGCAGTGGGTTTGTTCTAGGGTTACAGATTATCATTTAATTCCTTGGAGTTGCTGTAGCCCTTATCAGATCAGATCATCCCACTTTCCTTCTTATTAGGTTAGTTTGACCTATGTTTGGACCCTGAGTTACCTTGTTTGCAGATTGTGCTGGTAAAATTGCATTTTTACCCCTTATGAGTTGTTTTCTTCTTAAACTCAGAATTCTCTGAGTTAAGCCTTTCCTTGAGTTATGTAGGAGCTTTTATCCTCTGTATTAGGTCAAAATGAGCTAGTTATGGCTCATGATGAGGTTCTCATCAACATCTCAATTCCTTAATTAAAGCTCAGAACACCATTATCAAATTCAGGTTTGACTTTGGAAGCTCGAAAATTGACTTTCTGTTTAAAGCTTCCTCCTAGGAAATTAATGCCTCAATCAGAGTCTTCTCATCATTAGAAACTCAATCAGATCTCTAGATTTGTGTTTCAACCTTAATTTCTAGGGTTTCAGGCTCGCCGCCTGGACTTAAATAGGTATGTGTTCAACAGAGTTGACAGTGGTAGTTACAGCGTTTGGAGAGTTAAAATAGCTTCAGTGCATCGCACTGAAGCTTCTGAGCTCCTTAAGTGTTTCTTAAATCCTTCATAACAGGCTTCTCCAACTCGTCGGAGTTGGCGAAGATGAAGTTACATCTAAAGCTCCAGTGGTTAATTCTTCAAACAAATATCTTTAAAATAATTAGTAATCCTTATTATACTGTTCTGGAGCCACTTAACAAGTTTAAGAGGCTGCACCACAACTTTGGCTCGCTGGAGCTCGCCGAAGCTCCGGTGAGTCTAGAAAATGTAAATTGTTTGAACAGATAGACAAAATTAACTATTTTTGATCCAAAAATGATCCTGAGGTTAGAAGGAACATCTTTATCACATTAAATTCCTCATTTGTTCATTGAAATGTAAGATTTGATAGTAAGTTTATTTCTTAAAAGATTTGAATGGTTAAGCTCAGTGATGAGTCCATTAAAATGGACTAGTGTTAAGCCTAAGTATATTTAATCGTACAGTTTAGTTGTGTTAATAATGGCAATTAAGTTGTAGAATATTTGTATGCCTCATGATTTAAGTTTATAACATTCTATAACTTAATTATTTTGTTGTTTTTATGTGCAGGTAATAAAATGCAGAAAGAGCAAGGGTGGGGGGATAAATTCCCCAACACATAACAGCTGCGACTCTTTCCCCCATCCCCCACCGGACATTGGGGTAATCTTCCTCTTCCACTGCCTTTCTCAACAACTTTGACCAGGGATTTGGGAAAATCCCTGAACTCACACGCAAAGGAGAGAGGTTAAAAAGAAGAGGCAGGGAGAGTGGAAGGCATCCAGGAAGAGAAGAACTGTGCACTGTGGCCTTCTTCCCCCTTGCAGGAAGAACCTCATGCCAGTGCGCCTCTCCCTCCAGCCATCGCAGGCACACACCAATGCGCCCTACCGCTCATCTGCAAGTGCCATCTGCCTGCCAACGCGCACCAAGTTGCGCCTCTCCACCCTGCATCCACACCACAGCAGGCGCATCCACCCAACCGTGCACCTCTCCCCTGCTGCAGGTGCTCACGCACTGCACAGCAGACGCCGCACAGCCTACAGGCTGGCCCCTGCTCACCGTGCTAGTACGCCAGCACGCCTCTCCCTTTAGGCACTGCAGGCGCAAACCAGCGCGCCCTACCGCTCGCCCCCTTTAGTGCCATCTGCGAGAGCACTGCTTCACCAATAGCTCACGCTTCTCCACCCTGCACGCGCACCCGAAACCACCCACCACAGGCAGTGTGCTCCACCGCTCATCTGCAAGAGCTACCTACACCATCTGCAGGCGCAAACCAGCGTGCACATGCCGCACACCAGCACGTGCATGCCCACACGCTCGCATAGCCGCAGGCGGTACTGCAGCAGCTCCGCCTTCTTGTTCAACAGGCCGGAGCTCCGACCACCTCCTCCGGCCACCTCCAGCCACCTCCGTCGCCGCCGCTGCCACCACCGAAGAGCCCTCGTCCTCGCCGTCCTCCTGAGCCTTGCGACAGCCAAGCGGTTCTCTCTCTCTCGCAAGGAGGAGAGAGGAAGAAAGCTCTGTTTTTTCCACCTATTAAAATTTACATTCAATGCCATTGCCACCTAATTTGAATTTATTTATTATATTATATTATTACAGAATTGCGTTGGAACACCCATAGTTCTTTATAATTGCATGACATTGATATTAACTAGTTTAAAGATTGATTTTTGGGCTTAACTTAAGCACTAATTGTCTTTAGTACACATCACGTGAAAATTGCATAAATTCATCATAAATCTATTGAGGATTTCTATGAGGGAAAGCTGCACATATACCCTTATCTTTTAAAGTTATTGCAAATCTACTTTCCTTCACATTTTAAGTTAGATTTGAATAGGGATTTTGCACTGTCCGAAATAACATTAAACAATTAAGTATTGATTGCATAATTGCCTCCCTGAGGACATGACCCACTCTTCTGTGAGTGGTTATTTTTATTATTTTTGATTAGTCGATTTTTCCACCACTTAAATACTATAACTCAAAGCGAAAAGTCATCTATCAAAATTGGTGCCGTTGCCGGGGAGGCAACAGATGCAATAGATTTAGTTTATTGTTTTTAAATCTTTTGAGTTGCAAAATTATCTAATCATTTTGATTATTGTGCGTGGAATCCGCCGAGGCGACAAGGCGCAACAAAGCAGCGACAGCAACCACGAGTTAAGCCACACGAGGAAAAGACGAAGGCGACCAAGATCCTATTTTGCAGAGGGTTCTCCGTTGTCAAAATTTAATTCTATCTTTTCTCCCTTGTAGTAATTTGGGGCATAATTTTTGGGGGTTTGTCCCTGCATTCTTTAGCAACTAGGGCTTACAATATTTTTGGTGCATGCGTGATTATATTTTCTGCTTAGTTGCTTTTAAAAACCAATAAAGAAAATATCGAGTTGCCTGTTTAGAAGTTGCATCCCTTAGGTGTGCGCATTTAGGGGTGATTGAGCAGCATATTAGATCTTATTATTGCATTGCAAGCATATTAGCATGAAGATTGCTGAAGACAGGTATATCTTTCTAAATTTTGCATCTAGCTTCTGTTCACGCATTTGCATTCCAATTTAAATTCAAGACCGCCAAATTGTTTGAATTTACTAATTCAGTGGTCACATAACTAAAAGCGGAACTAATAATTAGATTCAACCCTAAAAGCAATTCAGATTTTGATTTGATTCTAAGGGACTTGTCTGCGATTTCAAAAGAATTACAAAGATTTGCGGTGTGTTGCACACTTTTGACACTGAGCATGCACATTAGGCACCGCACTAAGGCTCTATCCCATAAGGCTATAGGCACCAATCTCTTTATCGGTGTAAACCCTCCTATTGTGCTTTGTGGTGGTGGTGATACTATCTTTTGATCAAGTGTTTTGATACTCCATGGAGGGGGACACCCCTTAAAGGAACAAAAGGGAAGTTAGGGGGCACCGCATACGCATCGCCTTAAAGGAAGGGTTCACCCAACTTGCATCCCTTTGTTCTTCCTTGGAGTAACTTCTCCCTTGATCAACTAGGAGTATCATCCAAGCAACGTATAGGTCCTATGGCACTCGAAGGTTGAATTAAGGCACATAATTGCAGTGAAAAACTTGTTTGGCCATTTATTTTAACTAATTCAACATCCACAAGAAAGAAGGTTAAGATTTCAAGTCCACACCCCTCTTATACCACTTACGTGGGAACGGAGGGATAAATCTTGATATTTTGACTTATCTTTGGAGTGGAGGTTTGACTTACTCAATAAAAAAAATTCTGAATTGTGTTTTGTATGCTTGGTAGATGCTCTCTTGAGGGTAGTCTTGTGTTTGATCCTGAGCCTAAGAGAATTCTTAGGAGAGCTCACCTAGGAGAAGAAAGAGAAGAAATGGCTGGGCAAGGTGCAAATCAATAAAGGACCCTAAGGGACTATTTTATTCCTACCAACCAACCCGCACAAGCACTAAGACGACTGACAGGGGATAATCCGTATGAGATCAAGAGCAGTACCATATCTTTATTGCCCTCTTTTTATGGTACTACTAGGGAGGACCCCTACCGGCATTTGGAGGAATTCACCGAGATCTGTTCCATGGTGAAGCTCCAGGGCTTTACTGATGAAGCCCTGATGAGGACTCTATTTCCTTTCTCCCTAAAGGATAAGGCTAAGCATTGGTATCATACCCTCGATGCAAGGGTAAATGATTGGGCCACACTTAAGGGAGAATTTTTTGAAAAGTATTTTCCTATGAGTAAAACCAACCATTACAGAAGAGAGATTATGGGTTTTACTCAACAAGAAGGGGAGCAATTTCATGAGACTTGGGTGCACTTTAATGACCTTCTTAGGTTATGCCCCGACCATCAAGTGCCAAGATGGCAGTTGGTCGAAAGGTTCTATAACGGATTATCTGAAAGGCATAGGCAAACCATTGATGCAGCCTATGCAGGAACCTTCATAAACAGAACTGAGGATGAAGCCTGGGCACTATTTGAAACTTTAAGCGACAGCTCTGTACATCTGTCCTCTGCATATCAAGAAAGAAAACCATCAATCTTGCAAGGGAAGATAGAGGCCCATGAAGCTGGGGCTTCTCGGGATTTGGCTTATCAGATTCAACTATTGAATAAAAACTTTGATAGGTTTTTAGAAAACCCCGGCATGAACCCGCAAGAAGCCTCTATTTTTCAGGCTTCAAGAGAATGCTCCATTTGCCAAAGCACAACGCACGGCACTGTGGAGTGCCATCAGGCAACCCAATTCCCTAAGTTGATTCAGGCCGACTTGAACATGGCCCAAGGTTTCCGCCCCCCTTGCAATAACCCTTACTCCAACACTTATAATCCAGGGTAGCGAAACCATCCAAACTTCTCTTGGAAGCAAGCTGATGCTTCTAACTTAGGGAATATAAGACCCTTACCTCCCCAGCCCACTTACCAACCTTCTTATGAAAACCCTCCTCCGAATAAGCCCTTTGAGAAGGATGAACTGAAGGCCATGATGAAAGCAATGCAAGAGCATCAGAATATGGTTATCCAATCTCAGAATAAGATGATTACTGATATGCAATCCCAAATTGGTCATCTTTCTGAGGCAGTTAGGCAACGTGATCCAGGAAGCTATCTGGCTCTTCTAAGGAGAACCCTAAGGGCAAGGGGGTTGTATTCTGGGAGCATGCCCAAGCAGTGACTGTGTTGACGAGTGGAAAAAAGATTGACAAGCCTGATAACACTCCTACGTTTACATCTTAGAATTCCACTTCGAGACCTGACCCGACTTCCATCTCACCCGAGGAAGAGCCACACCACTCTCCCTCACAAAAAATCACCCACAATGAGGATGTCATCCTTCCACCACCCCTTTCCCGCCATGACGACACCTCTACTCAGAAGCCGAGGGTGCCCTATCCAGAGCGCCTATCTACTCCTGGGGAATCTTCTGTTGGATCGTCTGGAGTCAAGGACAGGATGGAAGAGATTATGGATACTTTTAGGCAAGTCCAGATTAACTTCCCTCTGTTGGAGGTGATTAAACAGATTCTACCTATGCCAAGTTTCTGAAGGACCTGTGCACCCAGAAGTGCCGATCTAGGAAATAGGTCCAAACCAAGGTCATCCTACCTGATCGCATTAGCTCGGTTCTTCAGCATGGAACACCCCCCAAAATGAAAGACCCAGGTACCCCGTATATTTCAGTGGTTATAGGCAACCAACACATTGACGAGGCTCTACTTGATCTGGTGCGGGGGTAAACATTCTACGGAGCTCTGTCTACGACCTTTTGGGAGGAGGAAAGCTGAAGCCTAGTCCAGTAATTTTCCAGGTTGCAGACAGATCACTTAAGACACTGCGGGGATTGTTGGAAGATGTCCTTGTGAGAGTGGAGGATTTCTTCTTCCCGTTGACTTTCTGGTACTTGATACTGACCCATCTAATAAGCCCAAAAAAGCCGTCCATTATTTTGGGACACCCCTTTTTGGCCATAGCCAGTGCCTCTATAAATTATAGATCCAGGGCACTTAAAATGGGCTTTGGGAACAAGAAGATCTGGTTGTATGTTTTTGATACTTACAAGCAACCCAGATTTGAAGATTGTTCTCAGATTGAGGTCGTTGATGAAATAATTGAAGAGACTACTCCAGCACTCTTATGTAGAGATCCCCTTCAGAAGGTCATATCTCAGGACCATCCCTCGATTATTAAAGAAACTGAAAGGAAAATGCCCGAACTAGAAGAGTTGCTGGGGATACACATTGAGTCTCTATCCCCACCCTGGACTGTGAAGGTAGATCTGCTACCTGAGGCAGGGACATTTCAACTAAAACCCTCAATCCAAAAGGCTCCTGAATTGGAGTTGAAACCCCTCCCGAGCACATTGAAATATGCTTTCCTTGGCCCTAATAACACGGTCCCTGTTATTATCTCGTCTGCATTATCTGAATTGTAGGAGGGAGCTCTGCTTGAGTGTTTACAAAGGCACAACGAAGCAATTGCCTGGACAATTGCTGATATTAAGGGGGTTGATCCCTTCCTTTGCATGCATCATATATACACGGACGAGTCGGTGAAGCCTTTCCGAGACATGCAGAGAAGACTCAATCCAAATATACGAGAGGTTGTTAAAAAAGAGATTCTGAAATGGTTGCATGCAGGGATTATCTATCTCATTTCAGATAGTAAATGGGTCAGTCCGATTCATGTAGTTTCGAAAAAGGTAGGAATCACTGTGGAAGAGAATGACCAAGGAGAACTAGTGACCACTAGCCCTCAACTGGTTGGTGGGTCTGCATTGATTACCACCGTTTAAACACAGCTACCCAGAAAGACCAATTCCCTTTACCATTTATCGATCAAATTTTGGAACGATTGGCAGGGAACAGGTACTTTTGTTTCCTTGATGGGTACCCTGGGTACAATCAGATAGCCATTTTTCTTGATGATCAGGAGCGTACCACCTTCACGAGTCCTTGTGGCACTTTTGCATTCCACCGAATGCCATTCAGGTTATGTAACGCTCCTACCACTTTCCAACAGTGTATGATGGATATATTTTCTGATATGATCGATGAGTTTGTTGAAATTTTCATGGATGACTTCTCCATTTATGGCTCGTCGTTTGACTTATGCCTTTTGCACCTTGATAAAGTCTTAACCCGTTGCGAAGAGGCAAAACTGGTGCTTAGATGGGAGAAAAGCCACTTTATGGTCCAGCAGGGCATTGTGTTAGGGCATGTAGTTTCCGAGAGAGGATTAGAGGTGGGCAATGCAAAAATCAATTCCATCTCTAAACTTCCATTGCCCGCTAATGTTCGTCAGGTTAGATCTTTCCTTGGCCATGCTGGATTTTATAGGAACTTCATTAGAGACTTCAGTAAACTCTCTAAGCCACTCTGCGACCTGTTAGCGAAGGATGTCTCCTTTGATTTTGATGATAGATGTGGTGAGGCTTTCCAAGCTTTGAAGAAAGCACTCATTACTGCACCGATTCTCCATGCACCAGATTGGACCCTCCCATTTGAGCTTATGTGCGATGCTTCTGATTTTGCAGTGGGAGCAGTCTTAGGTCAAAGGGTTGATGGCACACCTCATGTGCTGCATTATGCCAGCATGACCTTTACGGATCCTCAGCAAAACTACACGGTCGCAAAAAAGGAATTACTTGCTATAGTATTTGCTTTGGAAAAGTTTCGGCCTTATCTTTTGGGATCCAAGGTTCTGGTGTTCACTGATCATTCAGCCCTTAAGCATCTTCTTGCTAAAAAGGATGCCAAACCTCGCCTAATTCGTTGGATTCTACTACTCCAAGAATTTGACCTAGAAATTAAAGACAAGAAAGGAGTTGAAAATGTGGTAGCAGACCATTTGTCTTGGATCCCTATTGAGGCATCAAACCCTACTGGCAGTATTCAAGAGACTTTCCCTAATGAGTCTCTAATGGCCATGGAAACTAAAACTCCTTGGTTCGCTGACATAGTGAGCTATTTGGTCACGAGCATCACCCCTAGTACTTGGGACAAGCAGAAGCGAGATAGGTTTATCGCTAATGCTAAATTTTATCACTGGGAGGAACCCGAGCTTTTTAGAATAGGCCCTGACCAGCTGTTTCGCTGTTGCATCCCTGATGAGGAACAAAGAAGTGTTCTGAGTTTCTGCCATGCCTCCACTGTGGGGGACATTTTAGTGGGGAGAAGATTGCTCATAAGGTTCTTCAGTCTGGTTTTTCGTGGCCCACATTATTCCGAGATGCGCATACATATGTGGGCGCATGTCTACGTTGCCAGCAGACGGGAACCATTGGAAAAAGGGATTAGATGCCCCAACAACCTATCCTCCCTGTTGAAATCTTTGATATTTGGGGCATTGACTTCATGGGTCCCTTTCCTGTATCCTTCGGATATGAATACATCCTTGTCGCTTTTGATTATGTATCAAAATGGATAGAAGCCATCCCCACATGAACCAATGACCATTCCGTGGTCTTGGGCTCTGTTAAGGCTAATATCATTTCTCCATATGGGTGCCCAAGGATGATCATAATTGATGGAAGACCTCAGTTTAAGAATGTACACTTCACTAGACTACTCCAAAATTTGGGAGTCAACCACATGATAGCCACACCTTACCATCCCCAAACGAGTGGGCAAGTTGAAGTATCTAATAGGGAGATTAAGCGAATTTTAGAAAAAACTATCTGGCCTAATTGGAAGGATTGGTCTAAAAAACTAAATGATGCTCTTTGGGCCTACAGAACTGCATATAAGACTCCCTTGGGCATGTCTTCTTTCCATCTTGTCTACGGAAAAGCGTGCCACCGTCCCGTTGAAATCCAACATAAATCTTATTGGGCCATTAAAAACGTTAACTTAAATCTGGATAAAGCGGAAAAAGCACGTATGTTAGAATTAAGTGCGCTTGAGGAGCTTTGTAATGAAGCTTATGAAACTTCTCAAGCCTACAAGCAATGTACAAAAGTCTTCCATGACAAGCACATCATTAGAAAGACTTTTGAGCCCAACCAGTGGGTCTGGCTTTTCAATTCTAGACTTAAATTATTTCCTTGAAAGCTCAAGTCTCGTTGGGATGGGCCATACATTGTTATCAATACCTTCCCTCATGGAGCTATAGAGATCAGGAACCCAATTTCAGGTGCAAACTTTAAAGTAAATGGCCAGCGACTTAAACCGTATATTACTCTTTCAGATGGCCAGGTTTTGGATGCACTACGGGTTGAGGAGCCTTAGCTCCTCCCACTCTCCTCCTCAGGTGATATTCTTCTATGTCTATATTTTTCCAATGAGGACATTGTCAGTTTTAGGCATGGGGGGATATAACCTGAGAATATTTATAGTGTTTATAGCATTTATAAATATTTGCATACATATTTATTAAAAAAAAAAAAAATTCTTTTCTTGAGCTGATTGGGTTAGTCCCTAGTAAAATACCTTTGTTATTGGAGGTTTTTCTTCCGGAATTATTTCTTAATTTTAGAATCCAGTACATTTATTTCACATGCACGTAGACTTGGTAATGGATCCTTTAGGAAAGCCAATAAGCATTTGTAGTCTACTGAACCCTTAGATAGTTCATAAAGAGTTAGCCATACTATCTTCTAATAAATCCACCTCATATTTGTGAGAAGTAGCGAGATTACTGGTGTGCTAAGTCTAGTGCAAGGAATCTTAAGTTCTGGATAATTAGATGATGATACTTCAGAGTAAGGCATAGTTTTCACTCTCTGTTCCTGTGTGCGTACTTTGAGTGAATTCCTGAGAGTCACCAAATAAGGCAGATACACAGAGATTGAGTCGTAATAAAGCTATAACTATGGTGGATGGTTACGACCGTCCTTCATGGAGTCCTCAGCTGAAGGCGGGTAATAGTGTCAAAGGTTAGAAATACGCCTGTCCTATCCATTCCTTTCTGGTGCCGAGAATAGGCACTTCCACTAAATAAGCTACACAACTTCCTCTTAACCATCATCATCCCTAATAATTCCTCATAAATAAAAGTCCGTATTGTGTTGTGATTGATTAAAAAAGAAACAAAAAAAAGAAAAAAGGGAAAAGAGAAAAGAAGTAGAAAAAGAAGAAATAGTAAGATTACAAAAAGAAAAAAGAAAAAAGAAAAAGTCCAAGTGTATGATGTAACATTGTTTTTGAGGTAGCAAAACACCTATCGCGTTCCACCAAATATGACCCATACCTACCTTCTAGTATTTCTGATCGGCTGAATACTAGTTGAGAAATCTAACTTAGTTATAGAGTTATTAGGACTTTAATTGAAGTGTGGATGCCATGTGAGGCCACCAAATAGTGAGTATAACTTCTAAATCGGGCGAGATTCGTAATCTCAAAAAGAAAGAAAAGAGAGAGTACCCAGGAACATCAAGAGAGCATAGTTGTGTAGCTTCTCTCAGAGTTGACTTGTCTAATAGTCTAGAGAGCTAGAGTCAGCAGTACTAGACTATATGTAGCATTAGTTGAGTGTGTGCCACCAAATACAAATCCATTCAACTTGATATCTCCTACCTAAGCCAAACGTCGGGGTCGAATTACAGACTATCGTATGCTTTATCCCTGAGGGAAGTAGTTGCCTATCTCGGCAGAAATTTTTGCCAAGGGTGATGTATGAACTCCCAATGCAAATCAGCTCTTTCACTTGGATCTGTTACCTAGGCTATCAGCACTCCACATTTGTCTGGATTTCTAAAGTTTTGAAATAAGAAATGAAGAAATCTTCTGATTATTTCAATTATTTTTGCTAGGGACTAGCAAATCTTAGGCATGGGGGTATTTGATGAGTACATTAAAATGGACGAGTATTAAGCCTAACTATATTTAATCGTACAGTTTAGGTGTGTTAATAATGGCAATTAAGTTGCAGAATATTTGTACGCCTCATGATTTAAGTTTATAACATTCTATAACTTAATTATTTTGTTGTTTTTATGCGTAGGTAATAAAATGCAGAAAGAACAAGAGTGGGGGGATAAATTCCCCAACACATAACAGCCATGACTCTTTCCCCCCTCCCCCGTCGGACATTAGGGTAATCTTCCACTTCCACCGCCTTTCTCAACAACTATGACCAGGGATTTGGGAAAATCCTTGAACTCACGCGCAAAGGAGAGGTTAAAAAGAAGAGTCGAGGAGAGAGGAAGGCATCCAAGAAGAGAAGAAGCGTGCACTGTGGCCTTCTTCCCCCTTGCGGGAAAAACCTCATGCCAGCGTGCCTCTCCCTCCGGCCACCGCAGGCGCACACCAATGCGCCCTACCGCTCATCTGCAAGCGCCATCTGCCTGCCCGTGCGCACCAAGCCGCGCCTCTCCAACCTGCATCCACGCCACAGCAAGCGCATCCACCCAACCATGCACCTCTCCCCTGCTGCAGGCGCTCACGCATCGCACAGCAGACGTCGCACCGCCTACAGGCCGCCCCCTGCTCACCACGCCTACACGCCAGCACACCTCTCCCTCCAGCCACTGCAGGCGCAAACCAACGTGCCCTACCACTCGCCCCCGTCAGCACCATCTGCAGGCACACCGCTTCACCAACAACCCGCGCTTCTCCACCCTGCAGGCACGCCGGGAACCACCCACCGCAGGCAGCATGCTCCACCAGTCATCTGCAGGCACTACCTCCACCATCTGCAGGGACAAACCAGCGTGCGCACGCCTGCACACTAGGGCACTCACACCAGCACGCTCGCACAGCTGCAGGCGGCACTGCAACAGCTTCGTCTTCTTGTTCAACAGGCCGGAGCTCCGGCCACCTCCGTCGCCGCCGCTGCCACCACCGGAGAGCCCTCGTCCTTGCCATCCTCCTGAGCCTTACGACCGCCCCGCGGTTCTCTCTCTCTCTCACGAGGAGAGAGGAAGAAAGCTCTATGTTTTCCACCTATTAAAATTTACACTCAATGCCATTGCCACCTAATTTGATTTTATTTATTATTATTATATTGTGGCAGAATTGCGTTTGAACACTCATAGTTCTTTATGATTGCATGACATTGATATTAACTAGTTTAAAGATTGATTTTTGGGCTTAACTTAAGTACTAATTGTCTTTAGTACACATCACGTGAAAATCGCATAAATTCATTATAAATCTATTGAGGATTTCAGTGAGGGAAAATTGCACATATACCCTTATATTTTTAAGTTATTATAAATATACTTTCCTTCACATTTCAAGTTAGATTTGAATAGGGATTTTGCACTGTCTGAAATAGCATTAAACAATTAAGTATTGATTGCATAATTGCCTCCCTGAGGACACGACCAACTCTTCTGCGAGTTGTTATTTTCATTATTTTTTATTAGTCAAATTTTCCACCACTTAAATACTATAACGCAAAGCGAAAAGTCGTCTATCACTAAGGACTTGGTTTAACTACTCGATTGAGAAGTTAAATCAAGTCAACAGATGTTATTAACCATAAGTATATATTTAATTTATAGTTTGAAATGTTCCTGAGCGGCCACGGACAGCGAGCTCAGGGACTTAATTCAATTTGGGCGTTTAATTATAGATGAAAATAATAGGTAATATAATGTCAATTAGGGTTCATTAGTGGTGATAGGTGATTAAAGAACCTAATGAAGGTGGAATTAGGCTGATTACTGTCACCATTGACAGTCTCTATAATCGGTGAAGGTGAGATTTGAATTAGGCATTTAGGTGATTTAATTAATGATTTAGTGAATTAGAAGTGAACATGGAAGATGAAAGATGGTGTATAGTGAGTAAAAAGACAAAATTAAGGTCTCTGGTGAGCTTAAGGAACTCGCTGGAGTCGGAGGAGATGAAGCTAAATTCTAAAATTACTCTAACCTAACTAACTAAACTAACTAAGCTAGCCTACTCCTACTCCTATTCCTAGTCTACTGTTACATGGAAGAAGGGGTCAATAGGGTTCTGCCAAAGTCTCATGGCGGACGATGAAATCAAAGGGTTGAAGAAAGATCTCCAGCAGGTGGATTTGAGGTGGAGCAGAGGAATCCTAGGGTCGGTGCCTTTGTCAGAGGTGCGGAAGACCACGACGAATCTGCTCAGCTACTTAAGATGAACTGAGGAAGTCAGAAGATGGAATGGGGAATTGTCGGAGGTTTGAAAGAATAGCCTATTTGGTCGGCTGTAGTATTAGAAGAGGGAGGGAGCCAACTTACCTAAAATCAGAGGTGTGAGGGGGTATTTATAGTAGTTTGCGGCGAAGAGAGGGGAGGGGTCTGGCCGAAGAGGAAGCTTGAGGAGCTTAACCTCCGTCGTCGTCTCCAACGATGGTGAGGTTATCTCCTACTGAAAAATAGGATTTTTGGTTAATCCAGACCGATGGATCAAGTGGAGGTGGTGAGCGCAAGCTGCAAGAGCTTGGACAAAGAGAAATTATGTCGGCAGGGCAATGATCCCATGGTGGGATGACTCTCTGCCACCAGCCATTCGTTTGGCTGGAGAAGAAGAAGACGAAGAGGGACTTAGAAGTAATAAAACTTAAGGACCTGTGTTAGAAATAAGGACCTGACTGTAATGAATATTAAGGACTAATATGTAAACCCAGGTTTTGAAGGTTTATTTTAACTTAAATCTTTTTCAACTTTTTATTTATGTTAGCAAATAAGGTAAATATTATGTTTACACCTTGAATTTACATTTTTGACCTTTTTATGTTAATTTATTAGATTAAGTAAAATCACTTAAGTTATTACAAACTTAGGTATACATTATACTTAAGTTACTTATCTTATTAATTAAGGAAATGATTAGTAGGATTTCGAGTCCAATTATTATCTAAATTATTAATAATGTTAATTGAATGATAAAATGTCATTTTTAACTTATTTTAAGGTCCTTAAGTAAATAACCATTATTCTATAATTAACCCTCATATATTCATAACCCTAGCTAATTAACTAGGAAGACTAGTTAATTAGGGGTAATTAGAGATCATGATGAGTGTCTCATCAGTAAGCAAGATTTTGGCAAATAGGCTAAGATTCATCTTACAAGACCTGATTCATCCAGTCTAGTCAACCTTCCTCCCCAATAGATCTCTACAAGAGTCTTTTATCATGGCATAAGAGATGGTATGTGGTTGTCACAAGAGGAAATGTAAAGCCCTTATGTGGAAAGTTGATTTTCGAAAGGCCAATGATTCTATTTCGTGGCCTTATTTGTAGGAGGTTTTTAAGGGAAGAAAATTCCCCCCCTTTGGATCAAATGGATGAAGCAGTGCATTACAACTTCTTCCTTCATTCCCTTGATCAATGGGAAACCATGTTGGACTTGGATCTAGCCACAGTGTGGTGTTAGGCAAGGTTGCCCCTTAGCTCCTTTGGTTTTTAACCTTACAGTTGATGGGCTGGTGAGATACGCATGTAAACTTTCTGAGGCAAGTACTATAAAAGGATATTCTTTATCTAATAGGAGAGCTATGGCCCCTATTCTCCAGTATGCAGATGATACAATCCTTTTTGTAGAGGGGACAGTGGAGGAAGCCTACACACTTTGTCATATGGTCAACATTTTTGGCGGCATGTCAGGTCTGAAATTAAGTAGGGAGAAGTCCAATCTGGTGTGTTTTGGTCTGAATGAACAAGAACAAGAAGCTATTTCTACTATCCTGGGGACCCCACATATCAACCTGCCCATTAGATAAGATTGCAGTCAAACTAGAGGGGTGGGACAATAGGTTTTTATCAAAGGGTGGTAGACTTATCCTACTGAATTCTGCTATTACCTCAATTCTAGTCTTTTTCTTCTCCCTATTCAAAGCTCTGAAGTCCATCTGGAAGTGTATTGATCTAATGCGAAAGCGGTTCTTTTGGAAGGGTGCTAAACACGAAGGTAGATTCATGCAACCATTGAAATGGGAGCAACTTCACCGGCCAAAGGAAAGAGGTGGACTGGGAATCAAAGCATTGAAGGAATTCGATGAAGCCTTATTGCTCAAATGGGCAATAAAAATTCAGATTGGGGAAGAGAGGCCTTAGACTGAACTAATCAAAGACAGCTATTGTCAATTCAATAATGCACTAAGAAGATTGTGTCCTTCACATCCCTAATCGCTCTAGCAGTTGGTGATCCACGCTCTTAAGAACAATTCACATCTATTACAGCCACTGTTAGGAGATGGCAGATCATTCAATTTCTGGAGTGAAGACTGGTCCTCACTGGGTCAGTTAAAAGAAGCCTATCCAAGGGTATTTTCAACAACGATGGGCAAAGATGGCATGGTGAGCTGCTACTGGTTGGATGCTGTTGCATGTTGGCAACTGAATGAGGCTAATTTCATTAGGGAGGGTACAAAACTCTGGGAGGATAGATTCAAGATGATTTCAAAGCTGGAACATTTCAAACGCAGAACTGGCATGGAAGATAGATATGTTTGGGATGGATTCTATTTGGCTCAATGAGCTTATGATAGAATTATGGGGGCTGGCAGAGATGTGGAAAATGATCACATTGACAAAAAATTTTTGCTTTTTAAGATCCCCCTCGAGGTACAAATTTATCTTTGGCTTTGCAGAAGGGAGGGCTTGATTAGAGATGACCTGAGGAATAATAGGATGGGTCCAACTCTTCACGAGTGCCATTTATGTGGACTGCACACAGACAGCATCAGTCATATTTTTTCATCCTGTTTGATTATTGATGTGATTTGGAGAAGAACATGCCAAGAGTCACTTCCCCATGGGAATCTCTATGGCACAACTTTTTAGTTTCTGGGATACCGCACCTACGCATGGCTGCAACACTTTGGTGTGTCTGGAGGGTGAGGAATGAGAAGTTATTTCAAGCGAGACTAGTATGCTGTGAGCAAATTGTAAATGAGCGCTGGTCCCTCATACATATATGGGGATCTGATATGTAAATTTTCATTGTTTCCTATTTTTTTATCAATAAAATGCCCTCCCAGATTGCTATCATTTTATGATAGCTTTCCTTTTAGTTTCAAAAGAAAAAAAGGTGGAGTCAATTGTTCTAAAGTTGAACTCAGGAGTGTAGTAGGAATGTAGCTCGAAAGAAGATCAAAAGATTCTTGGTTTTTTCTTGGAATGACAGGTTGCGTCCCTTTAAGCACTAAATTCAATGCCTTCAGCCGAGCAGAAGGTGGTCAAGGAGAAGGGGTGGTCAAATCAGAGGAGTGTTGTAGAATAAGCGCCTTTATCAATAACCTGGTTGGTCCAACTAGGTGCTTCTTCAGATCTACAGGCTGATGATGCAGCCTAAACCCAATTAGTCTGGTGGGTTGATGGATGTGAATCAATAGATGTGGAGCCCACCAAAAACTTTGAAGCTCAAATAGATATGGAAATGAGAATCTAAGGGTTGTTTGAGTCGATTTAGCCTGATCAAAGTAGGGATCCTCAAAATAAAATGGAGCTGTAGAGGATGTAGGAACCCTACTGGTAGTATCACCAAAGGATAGGAAGTGATTATCGATCTGATCAATAGCTGAAACCTGATCAAAAGATGGAAGAAAATCACATGCAACCAGCTCAGAGAGAGGTGAATCGGAGTAGAAGTTGATTCTAGTGGCAGGTCGGGGTTGTGATCAGGTATCAGAAGGCTCTGTATGAAGATTGCAAGGTGTGGCTTCTTTAAGATTTGTGTGTTGAGGGCTCCTCTACAAAAGATTCAAAGGTAGGTTCATCTTGAGGGTCCTCATGATGCTCATCAAAATCAAAGGTAAATGCCTGGAGAATGCTTCTAATATCATGGAAATCTGAGTCAACAAATGATTCGAATTCTGGATTTCAGACACTCTCAGCACTTACTATTTCTAATTCTTGCAGATCATAAAAGAATGATTCCATCTTAATGGAACCTGATTTTGAATCAATGATCTCGGGATCAGGGACCACAGAGTCGAAGTCGAAGAATGGGTCAAGGATGCTGAGGTCGTAAAATGGTTCATAGTGGTCAGGAAATAAAGGTTCTCCGAAATCAAAGTAAGATTCGAAATCATCTGAATTTGCAAAGATCAGTGTCTAAACCTAATTCCAGATTAGGATTGCCACCATAGAGTAAATCAAGATGTGTAGAATCAGCAACCTAACTTGGATCTAACCTAATCTCGATTTCTGGGCTAGAAAAGGTGTCCTTATTAGGCATAGGCTGAGGTTCTTGGCTCCTTGGATAGAGTTAATTGAATCCCAGCTCTTCCAACTCCTTAGTTTCTGTATCATAGATTGTTTTGACTTTCAAAAAATCAATTTGAATTTCTAAGGAGGTTTGAGAGGTGTAATCATTACACAAGGGCCCATAATCATAGTCCGGATCAAAAATTTTATTTTCATTAAATTAGGCCCCATGATCATCCTAAATAGGCTCAAATCTAGATTCTAGGTTAAATGTAGGTAATGGGCCACTAGAATCTAGGTTGAGCTCTATAGGGATGTCAAAATCATTATCAAGAAGCAGCTTATCAGAATACGGAGTGGAATTTACATTCTTGAGAGGTCCTGACTTAATCTTATCATCACAGGTGTCGAGGAAATCCAGGCTTGATGGACCAACTTCATGATTTTCTAGGGCTAATTCGAAATTGTGAAGACCTACAATCGGATCCTCCCAACCCATCTCAAGATCAAGTGTGTCATTCTGTATATAGTTTGTATCTAATCCCATTTAGGTTGGGGGTCCACAACAATTCTGAATGTCTAACCTAGGCTCTAGAAAAGCTCTCCAATCACTCTAAGATGTCTCATTAATTGCTTGTAGCAATAGATTTAGAATATCTGCACATTGCTTAGTGATATCTTGTGTATCTCCCAGAGTTGTGGATTTGTAAAGCAATATAAATCCTCCATGCTATGCAATTCCCAAACTTCATTGAATTCTGGTATGAGGGTCTCCTAGATTGAACCATTTCTTAGTTGAGTAAGCAGTAGACAAACATGATTCAAAATAAATTTTATTATTTCTGGGACATTAACCTGAATCATGCTACTGAATAATCTTCAAAATATTTAAAGGCAGCCTCAATCACTTTGTGTTTTATGATCACTTGGTGTTCGGGTTTCCTAATTGGTCTTTCTAAGTTGCGCGGTTGCATTTTCAAATCAGGTGGTGGATCAGGATATAGAATCAAACTCAGGCTAAAATTGAAGTATTTAGATTAGATCAAAAATCCTTGTAGAAGATCTAATGAGGTCTCTTAGGTTAAAAACCTAAAGTCTTTTCTTGTGTATGTGCTCTATAGAAGGGATGAGGGACTGGATGTGAATTGGACCCAATCAAGGCACCCAAAAATTTTTGGATGACAAAGGCTGTTTCGAGGCAGATGATACCTCTGAATCAGAAATCTGCACACTCGAGAATTACCTGGACAGCCAGGAAAGGAAAGACCCATAAAGACCCCTACATGGTAGAGCATCCCCACAAGTTACAGGGTTTCCCCCACCCGACCTTCCTTGTCGCTGCGATTCCAAGTAGACCGATATGTGCGAATTGAGAAATTAAGTTTACCAATTTTAGCCTAATTTGTGCCTTGGATTTCACTTAGTTAGAAATTGATTTAGTTTGTGACATAATTTGGAGGTTGGTTGGCTTGCAAAGTAGACCAACTTCACCTAACCTGACCTAAAAGCCGAAGAATGAGCTCTGGATCAAGACCCAAAGATCACCCTGAATTGACTCTCAAGTTGTTAGGTCTATAATTTTTAGGGTTCAAGTGAGATTTAGAGTCTGATTTTAGGGTTGTTTTGACTAAATCTTTTCAAGAATGGGCTTGGGTAGCACACAAATGTGGGAGGGTTAATTTCCTTTAATCGAGAAAAGTGTGAACTAACACTTCAAAACTATAGAGTAGAAACCCTAGATGTACACCTTGGACTTCAAACAAGAAGGTGAGTAGTCTAAGACGTTTAAATTTAAGCGTAAATCCCTAGTAGGTATAGGAAATCAGGGTAGGGATCTCTAAGCAGAATCGTCTCAACTTCAATCAGATGTGAATTTTTTCTCAAATCAGGAAACACGCCTTTTGAATGACAATTACTATGAAATAAGGCAAGTGATTCCTAATTGAGTTTTTTCATTTTTCTCTCTTCCAAAGATTAAGGGAAAGATTATTGAATAGGAGAGATTACTTGCCCTAGGAGTGGATGACTTGCGCTGAAGATCTCCTTGTGATGTACCTTGCAAAATCACAATCAAATCAAATAGGGCAAGTTAATGCTCAAATAAACAATCAAGAAAGAAGAGATCAATGTGTGAATTGTGCATTGCCCCCTGGCAACGGTGTCAAATTGTTAACAAGTTAGAGAAGAAGAGGAGATTTTAAAATATGTCTTCATTGTAGTAAAGTCTAAATCTCTCGAAAATAAATAAAATTTATAACTCAGAATCTAAAAGGAGTCCGAGGTCGAACACAGGGAGGAAATATGGAATTCACAACATTAATCTCATGTAGAATAAATGAGCATAATTAATTGAGCAATCAAATAGATATTCAATGAATAATAACCTATTGCATTAGCTATCCAATGAAATCCAATGTATCTGCAAACAAAAAGAATAGAGAGAAGCTAAAAAGTGATGATTTAGATCAGCAATGAGATCCTTTAATTAAGCATGCATTTCATAATCAATTTAATCAAAAGTTAACTTAATGCTTAAATCATTCAACAATAACATTCAAATAATGCTCAATCAGATGACAAATTTGTAGCATCAGATGCCTTAATAGCACAAGGCTTCTCAAAGCCTTCTCTCTTTATTTCCTTCTTCTTTAGCTTCTCTTCTCTTCTTCTCTTCTTCAAACCCTCCCTTATTTTCTTCTTCTCGAAACTTCTCCTTCACAAGCACATGGGAGCAAATTCCTTCAGCGACTAAGTGTCGCACAAAGCACAAGAGAGCAAAACGCTCCCCCACTGTATCACAATTCTATCCCTTCTTCTTCTTCTCTCTCAGATCCAATGAGCATATAGTCGGATCTATGTATTCGGGTCAAGAGCAAGGATCAAGGTCACTAGCATGTGTGGTGACCATGGTGTTCTTAATAGGCAGGTTATCAGGTGAAGGGGGTGTAAGGGACCCGATCCCTCAGTGACTGGATGAGGGGACGCTGGCACAAAATCCTTCTATTTCGTAATTGTTGCTTCTAATCCCATGATGTGGGACTTTCTTTCATGTCTTTCCTTCACAGCAGTAGCAGTAGGTTGTTCATCCAATTGCAACTGGAGATGAGGCTGGCTGCTTCAATTGGTAGCCTAGGCGTGTACCTAGAACAAGTCCACGTGACTTGGGAGAGGATTCAGTGAAGAACACAGCCAGAGTGATGATAACATCATCATTAACCATATCTTGCTTTATTTAGCCATATTCCATCATTAAATGCTTCTATATAACTACCAGAAGATAGTAATTCATTGCACATCCTTTCTAAGAGAATAACAAGAAACTAGGGTTAAAATTGTAATTTTACCATCATATCATGAATGCAGAATAACCACGAGTTATCTCAGGGGTTTACTAAAGGTCATATATGCATTAATGTCT
The DNA here is from genome assembly GCA_037157565.1 of Thalassia testudinum. Taxonomy (NCBI): domain Eukaryota; kingdom Viridiplantae; phylum Streptophyta; class Magnoliopsida; order Alismatales; family Hydrocharitaceae; genus Thalassia; species Thalassia testudinum. The sequence continues at coordinate 82,171,141 of JAZHRO010000056.1, read as the reverse complement.
AATAAGTGGGTTCATGCAGTCAGAAACGGGTTTCCACGCATTTTAAGAAGTAATGGACATCTGAAACCCTAAAAATAGACCTGCTTAATTAACTTAGGTTCTCTTCAGGATAAAATTCATCTAAACTCTCAAAAAATCATAGAAAAATATTCTCTAGGGTTTGGCACCTTTGATTTGACCATTTGAAGCCATTTTGACCTAAAATAGTGTCTCAGATAGATAGTTGCCCTAATTTGGGTTTCTGTGCAATTTAACCAGCCAAACTTGGTCAAAAAGGTCCCCGCTGCCTCCATGCCTTACTCCAACTCCAAAGACCTTCAATCAGGGTTTTCTCCTTGGTTTGACGCTCAGTCTCTTCCAAATTTGGAAGGGAGACTCCTGAGAGATTTCCATACAATTTGAGTTGCATCTTGGGCTATAATTCTTGCCCAAATCCTCATGCAAATCATTTAAAGGATCGGATCTCTTATTTCATGAAGCTTCGAAGCTTCCAAGCTTGGAAGCTCACTTGAGACCAATATAAGGACCCCTGAGGACAAACTGTCCTCCTTAGCTAGGTTTTGGGCCAAAAACCTCTTCAAAACCCTATCTCTGGCCTCCCCAAACCTACACTCTGGTGGACCTTCTCGACCACTCTCCTCCGCACCTCCAATGGCCAAATTGGAAGCGCAGGGACCTCCCCCATCTTCCTCCATGTCTTGCCAGTCACTGCCGGAGCATTATCCCTCTCTCTTCGCCACCGTCTCCCTCACGGATGGTTCGCCTTCCCCACGTCCGACAATCGCATCGACGTAGGAATCTCCCTTATTTCATCCATAATTTACATCCTCTTGACTCCTTCTCTTAGGTTTTATTTATCCCCTAAAGTCCAAAAATCAATCCTTGACCTAACCACCATCCACCTTTGTCTCCACCTCTAGCTGCACCTCCAGTGAGGTCCTCTGCACGCTACACACTACCAAACACCTTGCCACCACTTCCTATAGTTCCGCCACGCCACCAAGAACAAAAGCCCTAATCTAGTTCATGCTATTGTCGATCCAAACATTCTGTCGGCCAACCCATCATCCGCATGCCATCTCCACCTCCGTCCGGCATCTCACACCCTCTCATGCCACAAGATCACCACCACGTCACTCCTCATCCATCGGCGATGATCTAAAGATATTTTAATGTGGCCAAAAGGCCGTGTTTGTGATTTACAGGTTCTGCCATCCACCACCGTTGTTGCCATTATCGTCACCATGTTATTCGAGCTCTAGGTCATGCACGGCCCAGGTGACACCTCCAGGCAATGCAGGATCACCTATGGACCATTCCCAAGTGGTCAATTTGACATCATATCACCTATAGCTACGCAAACTGAGGACACATCTTCAGCTGTAGGTGCTCGCAAGAAGAGGCTTGTTGGATAGTCCCACATCGTCAGGACAAGAGAGCATCAATGCACATATATTGTATTTGTGTTCTAGGCTTACTTCCTCAGAACACGAGGGTGAGGTCCTCCCCACTCGCCTTCATTGACATGACTCGACCTACTACCTTCACTCCTCGGCTGCGTTCACACCTACAGCCCTGGACCCAGGTGCGCACTTGACCCAAATACCTGATCCGATTACTTGAAAGAGAAGGAAGAGAGAAAGAGAGAGTGGGGAAAAGGGGGGTTTTGCTCCTAAATCCTTCCAACACTTAGAAAAGATCTGAGAGTTCCTCCCTTGTGCGTAAAGAGGTTAAGAAGAAGAGGAAACACAGGTAGAAGGAAAGAAGTAGAAGAAGAGGAAAAAGAGAAGGAAGAGAAGCCAAAGAAGAAGCTAAGGAAAGGAGTCATGCCGACAAAAGAAAGAAGAACAACAGAAGAAGAAACACTGTATAAATGACATTTAAGTCGTCTGACTGTAAAATCAGATGCCTAATTTATTGTTCATTCATTTGGTTGTCTTCAGTAATTGCTATATATGTGTTAGACTAATAATTGGTGATCCAAATCACCATTATTTTATCTAGATTTCTTTTTGTCTCTTCATATACTCATGCTGTATAATGAATATTAGCCTTTAAGTAATTAATTGTGCTTATTTATATTATTTATTGAGATTAGCATGTGAATTCGATATTTGCCAGCTGTGTTCGACCTCAGACTTAAAGTTCGAGTAAATTGTATTTGTTGACGAGCGATTTTGGTCAGTACTATAATGTATCAATCTTAAACATCGATTTCACGCGTTACACATTTTGGCACCATTGCCAGGGAGCAACGCATAATCACCGCTATTATTGTATTATTTGATTGTATTTGAGCACTAAGTTGCTGTGTTTGCTATATTGTGGTTTTGTGAGGTACTTCAAGAGGAGATCTTCCCTGCAAACAAACCACTCCTAGGGTAGGTAATCTCTATTCTTCCCTAATCAACCTCTTTATCTTGGGAAGATAAAAAAGGGAAACAATCAATTAGGATTCACCTACCTTATTTCCATAGTAAATCATCATTTAAAAAGGCAACTTTCCTTATTTGCGAAGAATTTTCATATCTAATTGAAGTTTGATGTGATTCTGTTTAGAATTCCCTACCCTATTTCCTATACCTATTAGGGATCATGCTTAAGTTTTAAGCATATTGGACTACTCACCTTCTTGTTTGAAGTCCAAGATGTACATCTTGAGATTTAATTGGACTTGAAATAGAGAAAACTAGGTTTTCTACATTCAGGTTTGAAGTGTTAGAACACATTTGCCTACAGTAAGAGAATAAACCCTCCCGCATTTGTGTGCTACCCAAGCCCCTGTTTTCGAAGATCTAATCAAGAAAAACACTAAAAATCAGGCTCTAAAATCACTTGAACCCTAAAATCTTGGACCTAATAAATTGAGAGTCATTCAGGGTGATTTCTGGGTCTTGACTTAGATTTCATTCTGCCATCTTTGGGGTAGGTCAGGTGAGGTTGACCTGCATTGTAGGCCAACCAACCTCCAAATTAGGTCACAAGTCAAAGCGACTTCTATGTCAAGTGAAACTCAAGGCAAAAATCAGGACTTAAAATTGGTACACTAAAGCTCTTAAGTTCATACATTCCAGTCCACTTGGAGCTGTAGTGACAAGGAAGGTCGGGTGGGGGAAACCTTGTAACCCATGGGGACTCTCTACCGTGTAGGGGTCTTTGTGGGGCTCTCCTTTCCTAGCTGCCCAGGTAATTCTCGGGTGTGCGGATTTCTGATTCAGAGGTATCATCAACCTCAAAATTACCTTAGTCATCCAAAAATCTTTGGGTGCCTCGATTAGGTCCAAATATCATCCAGTCCCTCATCTCTTCACTAGAACACACACAGGAATGTACTTAGGTTTTTAACCTAAGTGACTTCACTAGATCCTCCTAGGAATCCGTTTTAGATCTAGTCAACTTCAATCTAACTTGAGTTTGATTCTTCATTCCGATCCACCACCTAATTCGAAAATGCAACCTAACATGTTACCAAACCCATTGAGGATATGCAAGTTAATGTGTCGAACAGAACAAATTTCATTGTAGAATAGGCACAGCAAATTTTGACACAACTAGAAAATGGTTCAACTTGGAATGTTCTCATGCCAAGATACCAGGAAATTGGCAGATGGCATAATGGTGAGTATATCTTATGTAGATTTGATTCATCACTATGGAAACTACACCAAGATGACCTTGAAAGAAGAGACAAGGTGATGTGGACGTTAAAACATTTTATCGATCAGAGGCATCAATACATCCCTGAGTCATCTTGGGGTAATCAACATAATTTCCCAAATCCCATGTTTGAGGATCAAGGTTATTATGGACCCCCCACCGAAATGGAATTTGATTCAAATTACAAACAGATTGACATGCCTGATCTTGGGCGGGTTAGGAGGATCCGATTGCAAGTGACCATGATTTCGAACCAACCTTAGGAAACCAGGAAGCTGGTCCATCAAGCTTAGATTTCCCAGATACCCGTGATAATAAGATTAAGTTAGAACCTCTCGAGGGTGTAAATTCCATCCCTTGTTCAAATAAGATGAATCTCGAGAACAATTATAACATCCCTGTAGAGCCCAACCTAGATTCTAGTGATTCAACCCAACCCTTAACCTAGAATCTGGATTTGAGCCTTATCAGGAGGATTATATGGCCTCAGTGATACAAGTCAGATTTTGAATTCAGAATATGATTCAGGGCCCGCATTTGATGAGTACACCTCTTTAGACTCCTCAGAGATGCAGATTGATTTTTCGAAAGTCATGCCAATCTACGATTCAGAAATCGAGGAGCTGGCAGAATTGGTTTTGATTGGGTCTTCCCTACAAGCCAAGAAACCAAGCCTATACCTACAATGGACACCTTTCGAGCTCAAAATTTGAAATTAGGTTAGATCCAAGTCAGGTTGCTAATTCTACAACCATTGATTTATTCCATGGTGGAACCTCTGATCCTGAATTAGATTCGGAACACAATCTTCGCAAGTTCTCCGACGATTTCGAATCTTATTCTGACATTAGAGAACTGTTGTTTCCTAATGAATTCAAACCAGTTTATGACCTTAGCAACCACAACCCATCTTTTCATTCTGATGGTGAGGGCAATGATTTAAAAGAAAACTCCACTTCTGCTCCATATACAAAAGCTTCCAAAACCCGCTTTCAATCCCAACCCGCAATTGGACTCAACTTTTACTCTGATTCTCCTCTCAATGATCCAGTAGCACATGATTCTTCTCCACATTTCAATCGAGTTTCAAATATTGATCAGACTACAAATCATGCCTCATCCTTCCCTGATCACCCTCGTAGGGATCTCACATCCTCCATTGATCCATTCTCTTTTGAAGATCCCTACTCTGGCCTAGCTGATTACACTCAGCCAAGCCTTGGATTTGCACTTCCATATCTTTTTAAGTTTCAAAGTATCTGGTGAGCCCCACATCTACTGATTCACATCCATCAACCCACTAGATTGATTGGGTTTGGGCTGCATCATCAGCCTGTCAATCTGAACAAACACCTGATTGGACTAGCCAGGCTCTTAATCAAGATGCTTGTTCTACAAAATTTGCCTAATTCGACCACTCCTTCTCCATGACCATTTTCTGCTCGGCTGAAGGCATTGAATTTAGTGTTTAACGGGAGGCAACCCATCAATTCAAAAATCGGACACCCTTCTGATTATCCTTTTGAGCTTCACATCTATTGTACTCTGAGTTTAGTTTTAGAATAGTCGACTCCACCTCTAGTACTCGTACCAAAGCTTGAAATCATTCGCAACAGTCTTCCCGACCCGTTCACCCACCCGTTTATCCTGTTCTAATCCTTGAACCACAATGATTTCATACCCTCTGATTTACAATGAGGACATTGCAAAACATAGGCATGGTGTGGTGTTATAGTGCAAACACATAAAAATTCAAACTTCTGAAGGGTTCTCACAAAAAATTACATATTCCAAAACTAAAAAAAAATTGAATAAAAAAATAAGATAAATGGAGAAAGGGGAGGAAATTTTGTGAGAATAATTGCATATCATTTGGAGGAAAAGAGGAGGTGATTTTAAATGTTAAAAAGGAGCCACAATTTCAAACAGAAATGTGATAGTCATTAGTAAAAGATTTAGGAATTTGCTTAAGTTCTAGACCAAATCAAAAGAAAAAAATTAAGTCCTAGAATAACAGAGAGATAAGGAGATTAGTGTGCGTGCTGATCTTAGGCCTCTTAGGCTTGTCCTAAGGCTTAAAAATTCACGTATCTATTAAGATCTGGATAATTTTCAAGAGGTTGAGGAAAATGAGAAGCTTATGTATTAGTTCTAAGGATTAGGGATTATTCAGCCTCATTAACTGACCTCTAGTTTGCGGGACGCGGTAACCAAAGCACCCTAATCGACACACAGTCTAGTTCAGTGTGCCTATTATCAAAATCACCCAAATGCATTAATTCTGTTATGAAAAAGCTACCTAGATTAGGAGCCTGCTTATCAACACAAGTTGATTTAGATGAGTTCCCGGCATGGAGAGGCAAGAAATTCCCCTCGAAGATGTGCAATAACATATCATCTCCTCAGTGCTTGTCTCCTAGGATATCTAAATATCCCATCAGGGGCACATAAGTACCTTGTGCTGGTTCAGGTACCATGGGCGGGATTATCCCAAAATGTCGATTGCTAGGGCCCAAATTTAGCTACGGAACACCATGGGCGACATTATCCTGAAATGTCAAAAGCTAGGATTCTAGGGGTTGCCATGGGTGGTGTTATCTCGAAACATCGAATGTCGGAGACCCTGCGAGGATTGATGGTGGGAACAAGGGATCCGATACAGACTGTGTTTTTGAGCCAATCCAAAACTAGAAATAAAAAAAAAGAGAGAAAACTCTCCAAAATTACAAGAATTATTCTATCCCTTTGTCTTACAAAAGCGCACTACAAAATGAACCTGGGCTAACCATGTTTCAAGCACGAGTGCTTTAACCCCAGAGTTGAACAAACCTTAGGTTAATTCCTGTGGGCCATAGAAACCTGCACGATAGACTGAGGCTAAAGCTGGTCAGGTCTGGATCTTGATTGTTACTTAAGTACCTCTAGGCCTAGTATTAGCATTCTGATCTAATTCTAAAAAGAAGAAAGAATCAGGACTTTGAACATCGATTCATGGTCTAGAATTTGTGTAAATTACGTAAGATTTTCTTGAGAGACTACCAAATGTTAGGCAAGGGGGTATGATGATAACATTATCATCAGCCATATCTATCTTTATTTAGTAATATTCCACCATAAAATTCTCCTACATAACTGCCAGAAGACAGTAATTCATTATACATGCTTTCTAAGAGAATAACGAGAAACCAGGGTTAAAACTACAATTTTACCATCATATCATGAATGCAGAACAACCATGGGTTTTCTCAGGGGTTTACTAAAGGTCAAATATGCATTAATGTCTAATAAGTGGGTTCATGCAGATAAAAATGGGTTTTCACGCATTTCAAGAATTAATGGACATCTGAAACCGTGAAAATAGACCTGTGTAATTAACTGAGGTTCTGGTCAGCATAAAATTCATTTAAACGATCTAAAAATCATAGAAAAATATTCTTTAGGGTTTGGCATCTTTGATTTGACCATTTCAATCCATTTTGACCTAAAATAGAGTCTCATGCAGATAGTTACCCTACTTTGGGTTTCTGTGTACTTTGACTAGCCAAACTTGGTCAAAACCTAAATTCGACTTCACCATCAAATTCCTTGGATCCAAATTAAATTTGTACCAAAATTGGGCCCAATCAGAAATCATCTCGACCTAGTTTTCATTTTGGTCCAGTCTGAGTCTTTTCTCTCGCACAGATGGCCCAAACTTTCAAATTCTTTTCAAAAAGCCCCCTATCTTTGTCACCTTCTCAGCAAAAAGGTCCCCACTGCCTCCATGTTCTACTGCAACTCCGACAACCTTCAATCAAGATTTTCTCCCTGGTTTCATGCTCAATCTCTTCCAAATTTGGAAGGGAGACTCCTGAGAGATTTCGCTACAATTTGAGCCGCATCTTGGGCTCTAGTTCTTACCTAAATCCTCAAGCTAATTGCTTGAAGGATCGAATCTCCTATTTTGTGAAGGTTCAAATCTTTGAAGCTTGGGAATCTCTATTGAGACCAATATAACGAGCCTTAAGGAGAAACCATCCGCTTTAGGTATGTTTTGAGTAAAAATCCTCTTCAAATCCCTATCTTTGGCCTCCTCTGATCTACTCTCTGGCGGACCTTCTCGACCTCTCTCCCCCGCACCTCCAATGGCCAAATTGGAAGTGCAACAACCTCCCCCATCTTCCTCCACGTCTTGCCAACCACCGCGAGAGAGTTCTTCCTCTCTCTTCGCCACCGTCTCCCTCACAGAGGGTTTGTCTTCCCCACGTTCGGTAATCACACTGGCAGCGGAATCTCCCTTATTTCATCCTTAGTTTAGGTACTCTCAACTCCTTCCCTTCCTTAGGTTTTATTTATCCCTTAAAATCCAAAAATCAACCCTCAAGCTAACCATCATCCACCTTCGTCTCCACCTTCTGTCGCACCTCCGGCGAGGTCCTCCGCACGCTACACACTACCAAACACCCAGCCACCACTTCCTACACCTCCGCCACACAACCACAAACGAAAGACCTAATCTATTTTGCCCTATTGCCCACCCAAACAATCTGTCAACCAACCCATCATCCGCATGCCATCTCCTTCGTCTGGCCATCTCATGCCCTCTAAAGCCCCAAGATCACCACCACTGCACTCCTCATCCACCGGCAATGCTCACGAGATAATTTAATGTGGCAAAAAGCCCATGTTTGTGAGTTCCAGGTTCCGCCATCCACCACCATCATTGCCATTACTGCTACCACGTTCTTTGAGATCCAAGTCATGCATGCCCCAGGTGACACCACCAGGCAATGCGGGATCAACTAAGGACCACTCCTAGGAGGTCAATCTGAGACCATATCACCTGCAGCTAGGCCAATTGAGGACTCATCTTCAACTGCAAGCACTCGTAAGAAGAGGCTTGTGGGATAGTCCCATATCATGACGACAAGAGTACGTCAATGCACATATATTGTATTTGTGTTCTTGGCTTACTGCCACAGAACAAGGGGGTGAGGTCCTCCTTACTTGCCTTCATTGACCCGACCTGTCCTATTGCCTTCACTCCTCGGCTACAATCACACCCCCAGCCCTAGACCTGGGTGCATGCTTGACCCGTATACCCGATTCGATTACCTGGAAGAGAAGAGAAGGAAGAGAGAAAGAAAGAGAGAGTAAGGAAAAGGGGGGTTTTGTTCCTATAGGCTTCCAACACTTAGACAAAATCCAAGAGTTCTTCCCTTTTGCATGAAGAGGTTAAGAAGAAGAGGGAAGAAAGGTAGAAGAAGAAGTTAAAGAGAAGGAAGAGAAGCCAAGGAAGAAGTTAAGGAAAGAAGGAGCCATGCTGACAAAAGAAAGAAGAGCAACAAAAGTAGAAGAAACACTATAGAAATGACGTTTAAGTCATCTGATTGTAAAATCAAATGTCTGATTTACTATTCATTCATTTGGTTCTCTTCAGTAATTGCTTTATATTTGTCAGACTGATAATAGGTGATCCAAATCACCATTATTTTGTCAAGATTTCTTTTTGTCACTTCATATACTCGTGCTATGCATTGAATATTAGCCTTTGGGTAATTAATTGTGTTCATTTATATTATTTGTTGAGGTTAGTATGTGAATTCCATATTTGCTCCCTGTGTTTGACTTCGGACTAAAAATTTGAGTAATAAATTATACTTGTTGATGAGCGATTTTGGTCTGTACTACAACATATTAATCTTAAACATAGATTTCATGCGTTAAACACCGAGCTTGAAGAACATGGCCAGGGACGATGATAGCAACGGCGAGCAGCAGCGAACTCCTGAGAAACAAAATACAGCCTCTTGGTCCAATTAAAGATGCTCAGACGGATCATCGGTGTGCTACAAGTGCACCAGGGGTGGTGGTGTGGTGTGCGAGTGATTGAGGTCTAAAGACCTCAAAGATGAAGGTGCGGAGGTGGGTTGTTCGGGGAGATGATGGGCAAGGCAATCCCCTCAATTTCTTGAGGGGTTTTGGTTGGCGAGGGATGGTGGTTGTGGAGGTGATGGTGAGTCAAATAGTGGTTTGTGGTGGTGTGGTGGACTTGCCAGAGGTGCGGCCATATGTGGAGACAATGATGGGTGATCGGAGGTGTCGGTGGTTGAATTGAAGGATAATGGAGATGAAACGGAAGTAGAGGGAGAGGGGAACTTAATTAACCTAAGCTAACTGGATGAAAGGAGAGGAAGGCATCGGTTGTGGTATGGCTGGCATCGGAGAAGTAAGAACCTCTGGTGGGGGAGAATGGCGAGGAAGATGGAGGAAGATGGCACCTGCTGGTATTGCAAGGTGTGGAAGAGACTAAGGAGGAGGAATCAGCCGACTATGGTCTGTGGTGGTAAACGAAGAAGGTGGACAGAGAAGCTCGTCGGAGTTTGCGAAGAACTTGGCCAGAAAGAGGAGAAGGGTGGAATCCAACCAAAACCAAGCCAAGGAGGTGAGGAACTTGATGTAGAGATTTCTATAAGCCTTTAGGAGGCCCTCTAAGTAAGGAAATAAGCTCTCAAGCTTCGAGGATTTCACGCAGGTGGGATACCCACATCTTCCATGCGTTCACATGGGTGATTGGGAAGGAAATAGGATTCATGGCCACGTCCATTTGGAAGAGAATTCCTCAAGGAATCTCTCTTTCAAATTTGGGACTAATTTATTGAGAATCGAGTGAGAAATCCTTGCTCGAATCTCGTCGGTGGAGCTTCTGCTCACACTAATGGCGGTAGGGACCTATTTGTAAAGATGACGAGAAGCTTAGGGACCTGTTCGTAGGAATTTCAAAAGCTAGGGTTTGGTGTTAGATAGAAAGAGTCTAACTGGATTGAAATTCAACCTAGGTTAAGATGAACTCTGATTGGATCCAAATTTTGGTACAAACCTAATTTGGACCCAAGGAATGTGATGGTGAAGTTGGATTTCAGTTTTGACCTTGTTTGACTTGGTAATTTACGTAAAAACCAAAATTAGGGCTACTTGCCGTCTAAGTCACTATTTTATGTCAAAATAGGTTCAGATGGTCAAACCAAGAATACAAAACCTTATCGAATATTTTTCTATGAATTTTAGAAGGTTTAAGTGAATTTTATCGTGACCAGAACCTCTATTATTTAAGTGGGTCTGAAATTAGAGTTTTGGGTGTTTTATTGACTCTCAAAGTGCGTGAAAACTCATTTCTATCTGCACGGACCCTCTTATTGGTCATTAATGAATATTTGACCTTCAATTAGCCCCTGGGAAACCAGTGGTTACCTTGCATTTATGATCTTCTTTTAAAACTGCAGAGTTAACCTTGTTTTAGTGCACTCTTCTCAGAAAGGATATTAAGTGAATTACGATTCTCTGACGATTATGTTGGAGCATTTGTCTCCTGATTGTGACTAATTAAAGCTAGTTATGGCACATGATGACATTATCATCAGGCCTCCTTCGTATGCAAGTGATCGTGGGTTCGAATCGCGATCTGCCTTAAGCACGTTGATGAAATTCTACAGGTCGATCACGATCAACCAGTGGAGATGGAGCCACGTCAGTGCCTATCGTGCTTTACAACTTCAGTGGACGCATGCTCGTGCATTTTCAATTGCGGGATCGTGATTAGGCAGAGGAAAGTGCACCATGTGGCATGTTGGATGGCAAACACCTAATGACATGTGATCTCACATGGGATCAAATGCACGATGCATGCTATCTGAAGCATGCTCTAGTGTGCATCTAGGCCCTTCATTCTTCATCCATTGACAGTGCTTCCCCCTCGCAAGCGCTAGCGATCACTAGCACTCACACACAGCTGCACATGATGCACATGGTGCGTGTGGGTGCTGCGCACAATGCATGCTGTCCATGGTGCATTGAGTGTCATTGCGTCATTTTTGCCTTGTTTTAGCCTCTTCCTTCACCTGTTAAAGGCCAAGGACACCTCTCCTTCCTCCTCATCCCTTCCTACTCTATTCTCCTCATTTCTAGTGCTCAAGAGCACTTTTAAGTGAGTCCCAAGATTAGGATGCCCCACTAGAGTTCTAAAATTATTTTTTTCCACCTTCTCATCCCCTATTCATGGAGCTCCTACCCGTCGTCCTCTCATCCCCATTCTAGGAAGTGGATAACGCCATGACGTCAGCTTATCTCACCTCTTCATCTTCCAACGACGTTCTCCTTCCTACAGGTTCTCACCATCTTCATCTGGGCACCATCTACGCAACTTGTCCTCCAAGCAGCCGTTGAGGAGGATAACTTCTCTCCGCTTCTCTCTTTGCTTCTTTCTAATTTAGATTTCAATTTCCCATAATTATTTCTATACAAACATTATTGAAGCTTTGATATATAGAAATATTTTGTACTATCTCTCTAGCTCTCTCTCTATCACTTTCTTTCTCTCTCTTTAATTTGGAAAATATAGTAGAGTATCATAACATTATTTTGATCTGATCTCTTGCTAGATAAAAACACAAAAAAATACAAAAGCCAAAATTCATCAAAAATAAATAAAAGCAAATGCAAATTTTCCAAATCAAACGTTTATCTCCTCGTGTTCGACCCAAGACTAATCTAGTCTCGATTAAATTTATACGATAGTTGAAGTTTTGTACGACTATGGCAACTCGGGTTTCTCTTTCTGGAAACCCTAAATATATTTGCATGAAATTTTCACTTGTCATTTTGGCAGTGTTGCTGAGGAGGCAATGGTCATTGATTTTCTTTTCCATGTTAGCCTACAATTACTTCACTTTCAACTCACTTTTCTTCAATTTATTGTGATTTCAGGTACTCGTCTGAGGTAGGTGAATGAGGTTGATTGAGAAAAGCATACTTTGAAGTTTCTGTAAGTCTTCCCCATTCCCCAGCCACTAGTTACATTTCATCACATTAATAAATCAAACCCAAATCAACGTAGGGGCTTTCATAAACCCTAGTGATGGGAACACCATCATGAGCCCTAACAAGCTCATTTTGGCCCAATAAAGTCAATAAATGCTCTTACATAACCAACTGAAGGTCATAATTCAATGCATAACCTTTCTGAGAGACATAACAAACTAGGGTTAAAACTGTAATTTTACCAGCACATCTTGAAGGTAGTACAACCATGAGTTTTCTCAAGGGCTCAATAAAGGTCAAATGGTTTTAATACAATAACAAGTGGGTTGGATTAGACAGAAACGGGTTTGTGTGTGTTCTGAGAATTAAATCACTTTTGAAACCCTAAAAATAAATCCACCTAATTAACCAAGGTACTGATCAGGATAAAATTCACTTAAACCCTCTAAAAATCATAGAAAAATATTCTCTAGGGTTTAGTACCTTCAATATGACCATCAAAACCCATTTTGGCCAAACATGGAGTCGCAGATAGATATTTGCTATAATTTGAGTTTTTGCATAAATTACCTAGTCAAACGTGGTCAAAACCAAAATCCAACTTAGCCATTAGATTTCTTAAGTCTTAATTAGGTTTGTACCAAAATTTGGACCCAAGATGATTTTACCTTGACCTAGTTTGCAAAATGGTCCTATCTGATTACATTTATACCACTAAATTTCAAAAATCCTTCCAAATAGCCCCCTAACTTCTACGTCATCTTCACACTTAGGTCCCTTCGCCATTATCATGGAGGAAACATACTCTGGCGACCTTTGACAGGGAATATCTCCTTGATTGCCTGGAGAATCTCTTCCAAAATTGGAAGGGAGATCCTCTGAGAAATTCTCTCCAGTATGAACCCATTACTGAGTTTTGATTCCCTCCCAATCTCTCATGTGAACGCATGAGAGATTTGGCTATCTTAATAGCTTCCAAGTTTGGCAACCTTCCATGCTTGTGAAGCTTGCTTCCCAAGCCCTAAATGCCACTCGAATCCCTATTTAAAGAAGCCAAATCCCCGCGAACTCCTCACACTCGAATTCAGTCGTGAATCCTCTCAAATTCCTCTCACCCTCTCACGGTCGAAGGCTCCTCGACGTCTGGCGATCCTCCCTACCCTTTCTCATCATCCGTCCGCCATACCTATGGCGGATTCCTCTTCCTCGCCTCCGTCTGCATCTCGCCATACCAGCAGATGCCACTTCCTCCTTCGTCCTCATCGTTCCCACCTCGCGAAGCCACCTTCATCTCCAGTGTTGGCCACTCCAGACTCGACGCCCTCGCTGCCCCCCTTCGTCCATCGACTTCCTGGCTAAGTCCCCTGTCCCTTCCACCCTCCTCTCTGCTCTTTACTTTTCAAAATCGACCACTGACGCCCCTTTGCACCTCCATCTCCTCCATCTCCGGCCACCCCCTCCGGTGAGGCCATCCCACCTCCATAGTCCACCAAAAGCCTCGCCGACAAGCCCACGACCATCACCACACCTCACTGATCACTTCCCCTCTATTCACTCACCTTGCCACTCACTCATATGCACCCTCGAACACACCCACTCACACGCACACAGTCTGAACTACATATGCACTCACAGTCAGTATCACGCCATGCCACCACCCCCATCACATCCGCCATGCTCCGATGACACTCCCTGAGCGCTCTGACGTGGCTGAGAGGCCATTCTACTGATTTCAGGTTCCAAACCTTGTTTGCCATTGGCTAGCAAGCTCGAAGCTTGCTTGAGGCTGCCCTAGGTGCTGCCACGCCTAGGTTGAAGTCCGAGGATGAGTACAAGTATCTTGCGCACACACCTAAGTCCTCAATTGCAGTCGCGAGCCTCAATCACTGAGGCAATTACTAAGGAGATCTCTGCTGTGGCCACCCGAATAAAGGGTGCACGGATAGTCTCACGTCGGGCAGTTCTTAAGTTGCACTCCCACATAAATTGAAAAAGTGCCATCAGCTATTTGCCTCAAATACCATTGGGTGAGGTCCCTCTCGCCTTCACCAGACCTTGTCTGCGACACCTTACCTGCGGACCTGGCTTGACCCGACCTGACCTGCACTCCTCGCTCACCACCGCATGCCGGTGAGCCTGAACCCAGGTATGCGCTTGGTATGATTACCCAACTTACTGTGGCTTTGGGAGAGCGAGACTAAAATAGAAAGAGAGAAAGAGAGAGGAGAGTTGAGCGGGGGAAGGGGGTTTTTGCTCTGAGAAGATTGGCTCTGACACTTAGCCAAGATTGAAGGCAAAAGGAAGACAAAGAAGAAGAAGAGGTGGCCAGAATAGAAGGTGAAGAAGAGAAGGATCATAGAGAAAGAAGAAGAAGAAGAGAGGAAGAGAAGGACACAGGAGAGACAGAGAAAGGAGAGAAAGAGAATAAGAAAAGAAGAAGAAGAAGAAGCAAACCACTTTTAAGTTGTCTGATTTGCAAATTAGACGACAGAACTTAGCTCTCATTTCATAACATTTACATTGAGTTCTTTGGTGATATTGTAGGAGTAATTGGTGATCTAAATCACAATTTTACTCCCATATTTTTGAACATTGCTACTGATATTATTGCAATCTCTTTTAATTTTGAATTGTGATCTTTATTTCTAAATACCATATAGCTCACTATGTTCAACCTCGAAACTTTTTCGAGTCATAAAAGTTGTATATGTTTTGAACGTTATTTCGACTATGCTACAATGCAACACTTTTTAAACACCGACTTAGAGACAGTGAACATTTTGGTGCCGTTGCTGGGGAGCAACGGGCAATTTATAATTCTCGATTGCAATTTCTGATACAGATACTAACTTGCTATATCTCTTTTGTTGTGGTTGTTCCAGGGAGAAGATACATTAAAGAAAGTCAACCGCACAACAAATGCACCGGGGGCAGGTAAATTATGATTACTCTCTCTCTTAAGCCCCTCATTTTGAAAAGGTTAAAAAGGATAAAATCAATTAGGGCTACTTGCTTTCCATTCTTAGATAATTCATCAATTTGCCTGATTTGATTTCAACAACAAAACCTAATTTGTGCACCCATTTAAGGTAACTAGGGCTATCACATTTGACAAACTAAATTGGACCAGAATTAGAGCCAATTGAGGATTCCAAGTTAGGGTTTTAGAGACACACTTACATAATCAAGAACAGATCTTTCCGAAATGATGTGTGCCTAAGCCTTGGTTGAATTGATCTATTCAAGAGAACCCTAAAAATCAGGCTCTTAATCTCACTTGAATCCTAAAAAAGGGACCTAAAACTTCTCAAAGGACAAATAGGTGAAGTTGACCCACCTTGTTGGGTCAACCAATCTTGAAATTAGGTCACTCTTGCACTCAATACTTCCTAAAGTTCAAGTGAAATCCTAAGCACCCTTGCTCTTAATTAAAACTAGTAGACTTAAGAGGTCAAGTCCCCATTCTGGTCTACCTGGAACATCAGTGACAAGAGAGGTCAGGTGGGGGAAAGCCTGTAACCAGTGGGGGCACTCTACCGTGTAGGGATCTCCGTAGGACTCTCCCTCTTTGGTTTCCCAGGTAATTCTTAGGTGGACGACTTTCTTACTAAGGGGTATCATCCGCCCCAAACCTCTACAGTCATCCAAACTTTTTGGGTGTCTTGATTGGGTCCATTACATTCTATTCTCATCCAGCCCATCGGTGCATGTTCGGTAGGAGGTCCTTAAGACCATCCTTGAGGCCTCCTTTAATCATTCAATCCCGTCGAGGCCAGGCCTCAACTTCCGTGTTTGTGCAGCAACCCCATCACATAGACATCTCTTCTGATTCATCTAAGACCAATTCTCCTTCATCCATCATCATGGTACAACTCGCAGAAGAAGGGAATAACCTCACGAATCAACTTCAGCACCTTAATGATTTATTCCAAGTCTTTGTGAATCCATCGCAGTGTCCTATGATGTGAGATAATTACAATCCCGCTACGGTGGTGATTGAACCTCGAGTCTAAATCCCTACTAAAGGTCCTAATACTGAACTGAAGCCCAACATGATTCATGCTATTCCAAAATTTCATGGGCTCAATTTAGAGGATCCTTTTCAGTACATTAAATAGCTCAAGCATCTAGCTCAGACCTTCGGGTCAGATGTTCAGAATCAGGATATTCTTCTCATGAAAATGTTCTCCTTCTCTCTCATGGACAAAGTAGCTCACTGGTATCAGACTCAAATGCGTCTAATCAACACATGGGTTGAACTAAAATCCGAGTTTCTGAAAAAGTTCTTCCCAGTTTGTCAGGCGAATGCTTTACGACACCAAATCATGCACTTCACACAGCAGCCTGGAGAACCACTTCGCGAAGCATGGGATCATTTCCTAGAACTCATGCGAAAGTGCCCCCATCACGGAGTTCCTAAATGGGAACAAGTCCAGTATTTTTTACCAGGGACTCCGTGAAGATATCCGATTATTCGTCAATGCAACTTGCAGAGGAAATATCATGGGTCAACACGAGGACACTGTGTGGGAGATTCTCGAGAATATGTGTGAGGACTCCATCAATAATGACTCCATGGGCATATTCGAATGGACGAATGACCACGCATTGACGAATTCAAGGGGGGCACATGAGATGCAGGGCCTGTCCTCTTCTATCGACTTGGAATTGATGGCCAGTCAGTTGGACAAGGTCTCTATTATTGAGAAGAAGGTGGATGAGCTAACTCGACACCTGAAGCGAGCCACCGTTGCGCAAAACCCGTTCACACAACTGCCCTCTGGGAGGGAAGTTGTTCATAACATCTACCACCGATCTCAGGGGATGGACCCATATTTATCCCCGTCTGACTCCAGGGCCAGAGAAAACATCGACTTTGTCTATTCTAGGTTGGCGAACTCTGATCTTTCGTATTCTAACTTTTATGAGGTCCCTCAAACCTGCGAGGAGCTCAATGCCATCCAGAACGACCCATTCTCTAATACCTATGACCCTGGATAGTGAAATCATCCTAATTTCATGTGGGTGGGAAACAATCAGAATCAAAGACCACCATATCAACCCCATCCACAAGCTCCTTGTCCATATCAGCTGCCTCAGCATTGACCCAACCCCACCTATCAATCTAGGCGAACTCAGATAGATCAAATGACTCCTATCCTTCAGACTCAGGCTAACATTCAAAAGGCAAATGCGGCTATGCAAAAATAGCACAAAAATGAGATCACAGAGGTTCACAATCAGCTCGCCCAGATGGTGAATTCCTACCAACTAGGTACACTCCCTTTACAACCTCTACCAAATCCGAATAACATGCCGAACCAGAGGCGCGTTATGAACCCAAATCCTGGCCAAACTCACATGATTTATCAGGCCCCTTCTGCTCCATCACCTGATAGGATGGATGCTTCGACATCATACTCAGGATTTCAACAGCAGCCACCTATTTTACCTACACCAAACTCGAACCAAGCAGGTCTGAATTCGGTAACAACCAATAGTGGTAGAGCAACATAGGACCCAACTTACCCAAGCCACTTTCAGCTTGGTAGTGCTAATCCAAACCCTAGGATAGCCATCCAGGATACCCCGGTCCCAGACTAGAAACCTAGACCTATTCTAGAGGAACCATCCAAGGTTCCATTTCCCGAGGCCTTGACTAAGGAAAAGAAGACAAGCAAACCCATGGCACCTGAAGAGGGTCTGGTCAAGCTCTTTGAACAGGTCCATATAAACATCCCCTTGATGGATGCGATTCACCACATACCGGCTTAGGCACAATTTCTAAAAACATGTGTACAACTAAGCGTAAGCTGCGAACCAAAAGTTGGAGCCCAATCGTATTGTCGGAGCAAACCAGCTTTGTCATTTTGAGCAAACTCCCACCAAGGCAAAAGACCCAGGTACTCCCCTTATTTCCTATACAATTGGTGATATCCAATTTGATAGAGCTTTATTAGATCCAGGAGCCTCCATAAACCTAATACCTACATCCCTACTTGACCATCTTGAGGAATCTGAGCTCAAACCAACAGAGGTGACGTTACAGTTGGCGTATCAATTTATTAAGTCACCTAAAGGAGTTCTTTAGGATGTCATTGTTATGGTTCGGGATTTCTATTTCCTGGTGGACTTTGTAGTCTTGGATATGGATGCTCCAAAAAATTTGAAAAACACACCAATCATACTAGGGAGACCCTTTCTGGCCACTACTAGGGCTAACATTAATTGTGAATAGGGAAAAATTGAACTAAAATTTGGGAACCAAACACTAAAGATCGACATCTTTAAGGCCCAGCAAGGGATTAATTGTGGGGTTATAGAACAAATATGTGACATTAAGGCTGTGCTTGATGATCAGTATATCGAAGAAAACCTGACTACTTCTGATCAACCACAAGAGGATCAAAACCCGTAATCAGAGGAGTCAGAACTCAACCTAGACACACCCATAACTCCTTCCCTTGCTCCTGACACATATCCTGAACCACCCGCTGCTACTAATAACCATGTTTTGGAACTAAAGCCCCTTCCCGATCATCTAAGGTATGTCTTTTTCGGTTCCAATCAGACATTTCCTATGATTATCAACTCTAGACTCACACCTAATCAAGAATCCCATCTGATTTCCATTCTTCAGCAACATCGAAGAGCCATTGGATGCACTCTCGATGATTTGACTAGTATTAGCCCCTCTTACTGCACACACCGCATCTATACTTAAGAGGGCACGCGACCTTCCCGTGAAATGCAGAGACGTTTGAATCCTAATTTGCAGGAGGTCATGAAAAAGGAGATCATCAAGTGGTTAGATGTTAGGATCATCTACCCAATCTCCGACAGTTGGTGGGTGAGTCCAATCCAGGTTGAGCCTAAGAAGGCAGGACTCACTGTGATCACAATTGAGACTGAAGAAACCATACTGACCTATATAGCAAATTCATGGAGAGTCTGCATTGATTATAGAAGAATCAATACCTCCACAAAGAAGGAAAATTTCCCACTACTGTTTATTGATCAGATCCTTGAAAAACTAGCGAGAAATAGATTCTTCTACTTTTTCGATGGGTACTCTGGTTATGACCAGGTGGCAATCCATCCTGAGGACCAAGAGAAGACCACTTTCACCTACCACTTTGGGACGTACGTGTTCTGAAGGATGCCTTTCAATCTCTGCAATGCACCTGCTACTTTTTAGCTGTGCATGCTTGCCATATTCTCAGATGTGTAGGTGATTATCTGGAAGTCTTCATGGATGACTTCTCAATGTTTGGCGAATCATTTGATGATTGCCTCCTGCACTTGGTCCAGATCCTTAGGCGGTGCATTGACGTGAATCTGGTTCTTTCTTGGGAAAAGAGCCACTTCATGGTGCCTGAAGGAATTGTCCTGGGACATCTCATCTCTGAAAAAGGTATCCAGGTTGATCAAGCCAAGGTGAGTCTGATTTCCAAACTCCCTATGCCTAGCTCGGTTAAGGACATCCGATCTTTCCTGGGGCACATCAGTTTTTACCATTGATTCATTCCTAATTTCCTGAAAATTGCTCACCCCTTGACTACTCTACTATCTAAGGATGCCCCTTTTGAAATCTCCAAGGGGTGCACTCAAGCATTTGAGATCCTGCATGATCGAGTTACCCAAGCTCTGACCCTACAGTCCCTTTATTAGTCTCAACCCTTTGAGGTCATGTGCGATGCATCTGATTTCACTATAGGAGTGGTACTTGGGCAGAAAATTGATGGGAAACCCATGGTCATCTACTACTCTAGCAAGACACTTGACGAGGCTTAGCGTAACTACACAGTTACTGAGAAAGAGTTGCTAGCCCTAGTATTTGCCCTCGAAAAGTTCAGATCATATCTTTTGGGTTCCTATGTTATCATTTGCTCTAATCACATAGCTGTGAGGCATCTCCTTGAAAAGAAGGATGCAAAACCTTGATTAATCCGCTGGATCTTCCTATTGCAAGAGTTTAACCTTGAGATTTGAGACAAGGAGGGAAAATAGAACATGGTAGCTGATCACTTGTCCCACCTTCCTTCTGACATTACCGACCCTTCCAAACCCATTATGGAACATTTTCCTGATGAGCACCTCCTGATTATTAGTACGAGCCTTCCATGGTTTGTTGATCTAGTAAACTACCTGGCATCACATCAGATCACGTCCGATTAGCCGAAGGCCAAGAAAGACAAATTGATTTCTGATGCCAAGTACTACTACTGGGAAAACCCGTATCTCTTCCTCATTTGTGCTAATCAAATCATCTGATGATGTGTCCCGGAAGTGGAAATCCAGGACATCTTATCCTTCTACCATGGCTAGGCATGTAGTGGACACTTCTCTGGTCATAAAATAGCAGCAAAAGTCCTCTAGTGTAGCTTCTATTGGCCCATGATTTTCAAAGATGCATAGAAGCACTGTAAGGCATGCACTCTTTGCCAGACCTTAGGCAACATGAGCCACCGTGATATGATACCATTATAGCCGATTCTCGTATGCAAAATCTTTGATGTCTGGGGGATTGATTTTATGGGACCCTTTCCTGTTTCAGACGACTTCGAGTACATTCTACTCATTGTTGACTACGTGTCCAAATGGATCGAAGCCATTCCGACCCGAACCAACGATCATAAGGTAGTAATCAAATGCATTCATCAGAACATCTTCTCTTGGTTTGGGATTCCACATGCTATATCTCTGATGGAGGGACCCATCTCACTAATGCTCAGTTCCAGTCACTAATGACCAAATACGGGGTGTCACACCGAATCTCTACTCCTAATCACCCCTAAACCAAAGGTCAAGCTGGGCTATCGAATCGAGAGATCAAGAAAAACCTCCAGGTCACTGTTTGACCTGACAGGAAAGACTGGTCATCCCTACTTCCAGAAGCTTTGTGGGCTTATAGGACCACCCACGAAACCCAATAAGGTATGTCACCCTTCAGATTGGTGTATAGGAAGGCATGTCACCTCCCATCGAATTGGAGCACAAAGCCTATTGGGCACTACGAAACTACAATCTCGATCATTCTAAGTTAGGAACCTACAGAAAGCTTCAAATGAGCGAGATCGATGAATTACTCCATGATGCATATGAGAACTCGTGAATTTACAAAGAACGGGTTAAACCCTTTCATGACAAGCACATATCCAAAAAGATCTTTTGCCATGGTCAAAAAGTCCTACTCTTTGATGCCAAACTCAAACTGTTCCTAGGAAAACTCAGATCAAAATGGATTAGACCTTACATTGTCTGACAAATCTTTGGAAATGGAGCTATCGAAATCAATCAACTCAGCCATGATTCAAAACCATTTATCATGAACGGTCAGAGACTCAAACCGTTCATTGAACTTACCGATACAAATTTGGCTGAGACATCTTTTACCCTCCATTCTCCCTGAGCTCATTACGCTCAGCTGATTGCGTAAAACTAAGCACTTAATGGGAGGCAACCTGTCATTTTGAAAAACTCAAAACCTTTCTTGACACATTCCTATGCTGAACTCATATTGCACTTTAGGGTTCATCCATTAGAATAGCCGACTCCACCTCTGGTACCCGTACTCAAGCTTTATCATCTGCAACAGTCATCCTGACCCATCCACCCAACATCTGTTATAATAAATGATCTAAGCTGAACTCGATCCCACGTAATTTACAATGAGGACATTGCAAATCGTAGGCTTGGGGGTTATTGAAGTGCAAAACATCATGAAAATCATCACACAAGAAAATGTTTCATCAAAAAAATCACATATCCCAAAAAAAAAAAAAAAAAATTCTTGAAAAAGAACAAAAAAAATGAGATGAGAGGCATATCATATTTTGAGGAGAAAAAGGGGAGGAGTTCAAAATGCCAAAAAGGAGCACAAGTTGCAAAGAAAAGAAAAAGAGGCAATCATTAGTAAGAAATTATGGAATTGACTTAGTTCTAGACAATATCAAGAGAGAAAATGAAAGACAAATAGTGCTAATGAAACAAAGAAGAGATTAGTAGGAACGCTGATTTTAGGCCTTTTGGGTTATGGTCATAGGCTTAAAAATTCAAGTACCCGCTAAGATCTGGATAATCCTCAAGAGGTTGGGGAAAATGAGAAGCTTAAGTATTAGGTCTAAGTCCTAGGGAGTATTCGGCCTTGTTAACTGACCTCTGGTTTGCAGGACTCAGTAACCTAAGCAACCCATCCACACACAGTCTGATTCAGTGCACCTAAATATCAAAATCATGCAAATGTGTTTAAGTTGTTCTAAAAAAGTCACCTAGATTAGGAGCAGCTAATCAACACAAGTTGATTTGGACGAGTTCCCGGCACGGAGAGGCAGGGAAATCACCTCGAAGATGCGCATTAACATATCGTCTCCTCGGTGCTTGTCTCCTAAGATATCTACATATCAAACCGAGGGCATGTAGCCACCCTGTGCAGGTTCAGATGTCATGGGCGGCATTATCCGAAAATGTCGATTGCCAGCGTCAAGATTTATTTACAGAACACCGTCGGCGGGATTATCTCAAAATCTTGAAAGCCAGGGTTCTAAGGGTTGCCATAGGCGGTGCTATCTCGAAGCATCAATTGTCAGGGACCCTTCAAGGATTGATGGTGGGGACTAGGAATCCGATATAGACTATGTTGTAAAGCCAGTCAAAGGCTAGAAATAAAAAGAGAAGAGAGAGAAAACTCTCCAAAAAAGAAAAATTCCTCTATCACTCTCTGAAAAAAAATGCACTGCAAATAGAACTGAGGCTAAAACATGTTACAAGCACGGGTGCTTTAACCGCGAAGTTCAACGAACCTTAGGATAATTCTTGTGGGCCCTAGAAATCTTCACAGCAGACTAAGTCCAGAGCTGGTCAAGTCCGGATCTTGGTTGATACTTGAGTACCTCTAGGCCTACTATCGACATTCTAACCTAATCTAAAGAAGAAAGCACACATCATAGTTTTTGAGCATGTAAGGATCTTATGGTCTAAAATCAAAGTTAACACCTTCAAATTTTATAAAGGGACTAGCAAAACCTAGGCATGGGGGTATGATGGGAACACCATCATGAGCCCTAACAAGCTCACTTTCACCCACTGAAGTCAATAAATGCTCCTACATAACCAACTAAAGGTCATAATTCATTAAATAACCTTTCTGAGAAAAACACAACAAACTAGGGTTACAACTGCATTTTTACTAGCACATCTTGAAAGCAGTACAACCATGGGCTTTCTAAAGGACTGAATAAAGGTCAAATGGTCTTAATAAGATAACAAGTGGGTCGGATTAGACAGAAAAGGGTTTGTGTGTGTTTTGAGAATTAAACGACTTTTGAAATGCAAAAATAGACCCACTTAATTAACCAAGGTATTGATCAGGATGAAATTCACTTAAATCCTCTAAAAATCATAGAAAAATATTCTCTATGGTTTAGGATCTTCAATTTAGCCATCAGAACCCATTTTGACCAAAAATGGAGTCTTAAATAGATATTTACCCTAATTTGGGTTCTTACACAAAATATCGAGCCAAACATGGTCAAAACCAAAATCCAACTTCATGATTGGATTCCTTAGGTCTGAATTAGGTTTGTACCAAAATTTGGACCCAAGATGATTTTGCCTTGACCTAGTTTGCAAAAAGGTCATATCTGATTACATTTATACCCCTAACTTTCAAAAATCCTTCCAAATAGCCCCTAACTTCTTCGTCATCTTCACACATAGGTCCCTCCACTATTATCATGGAGGAAACCTACTCTGGCAACCATTGACAGGGAATATCTCCTTGATTGCTTGGAGAATCTCTTCCAAAATTGGAAGGGAGATCCTCTGAGAAATTCTCTCCAGTATGAACCCATTACTGAGTATTGATTCCCTCCCAATCTCTCATGTGAACGCATGAGAGATTTGGCTATCTTAACAGCTCCCAAGTTTGGCAACCTTCCAAGCTTGGGAAGCTTGCTTCCCAAGCCCTAAATGCCACTCGGATCCCTATTTAAAGAAGCCAAATCCCCCCGATCTCCTTACGTTAGAATTCAGTCGTGAATCCTATCAAATTCCTCTCTCCCTCTCCTGGCCGAAGGCTCCTCGATGTCCAACGATGCTCCCTGCCCTTTCTCATCATCCGTTCACCATACCTGTGACAGATTCCTCTTCCTCGCCTCTGTCTATGTCTCACTGTACCAGCAGATGCCACTGACTCCATCCTCGCCATTCCCACCTCACCGGTGTCGCCTTCATCTCTAGCATCGACCACACTAGACCCGATGCCCTCGTTGCCCCCCTTCGTCCATCAACTTCCTAGCTAAGTCCCCTATCCCTTCTACTCTGTTCTTCACTCTTTACTTTTCAAAATCGACCAGTGATGCCCCTTTGCACCTCCATCTCCTCCATCTCCGGCCACCCCCTCCGATGAGGACATCCCACCTCCACAGGCCACCAAAACCCTCATCGAAAAGCCCACAACCATCACCACACCTCACTGATCACTTCCCCTCTATTCACTCACCTCGCCACTCACTCATATGCACCCCTCAAACACACCCACTCACATGCACACAGTCTGACCAAGATATTCACTGATAGTCACTGTTACGCCACGCCACCACCTGCATCACATCCACTATGCTCTAGCAACTCTCCTTGAGTGCTCTGACATGGCCGAGAGGTCGTTCTACTGATTTCAGGTTCTAGACCTCTTCTGCCATTGGCGACCAAGCTCGAAGGTTGCTTGAGGCTGCCATAGGTGCCGCCATGCCTTGGTTCAAGTCCCAGGATGCATTGAAGTCTCTTGCACATATACCCAGGTCCTCAATTGTAGTTGCGAGCCTTAGTCACTGAGGCAATTGCTAAGTAGTTCTCTGTTGCAGCCACGCGAAGAAAGGGTGCATGGATAGTCCCACATCGGGCATTTCTGAAGTCGCGCACCAGCATAAATTGAAAAAGTGCCATCAGCTATTCGCCTCAAATACCACGGGCTGAGGTCCCTCTCACTTTCACCTAGCCTCGTCCGCGACACCTTACTCGCGGACCTGGCTTGACCCGACCCAACTTGCACTCCTCGCTTGCCACTGCATGCTGGTGAGCCTGGATCCGGGTATGCACTAGGTCTGATTACCGACTGACTATGGCTCTGGGAGAGCGAGACTGAAATAGAAAGATAGAAAAAGGAGAGTTGCGCGGGGTATGGGGGGTTTTCTCTCTGAGAAGATTGGGTCTGACACTTAGCCAAGGTTGAAGGTAGAAGGAAGACAAAGAAGAAGAAGAGGAGGCCTAAGTAGAAGCTGAAGAAGAAGAGAAGGATTGTAGAGAGAGAAGAAGAAGAGAGAAAAAGGACACGGTAGAGACAGAGAAAGAAGAGAAAGAGAAGAAGAAAAGAAGAAGAAGCAGATCACTTTAAGTCGTCTGATTTCCAAATCAGACCACAGAACTTAGCTCTCATTTCATAACATTTACATTGAGTTCTTTGGTGATATTGTAGGAGTATTTGGTGATCTAAATCACCATTTTACTCCCATATTTTTGCACATTGCCACTGATATTATTGCAATCTCTTTTAATTTTGAATTGTGATCTTGATTTCTAAATTCCATATAGCTCCCTGTGTTCGACCTCGGAACTTTTTCGAGTAATAAAAATTGTATATGTTTTGAACACTATTTCGGCTATACTATAATGCAACACTTTTTAAACACCGACTTAGCGATAGTGAACACCTAGGTTAGAATTGGTTGTTTGATTGTGACTCCCCCCACCTCACCCACTTGCCTATAAAAAGAATACCAAAAAAATTTATTATATGATTGTGGGACATAATTTAAATTTACACACATTAAACACCCACAATTTCTAACTTAAGGTGCACTACTCTTATTTGATTCAATCGCTAACCGAGACTTCAACCTATGGACCCAATACACTTGAACTAAATACACACATTAGTGACTATCTCTTCAGTGTGCCTTGTTTAGTGATATGAATAGCCAATTATTTGATCTACTTAGGTTGCGACACTAATAATAAAATTCACCCATCTAGTAGCTTGCTTTGTAGGGTTTAATTTTTAGGAACTAACCAGGCACTCCACATTATTTTTTATTTATAAAGGAATATATATACACCCGTACTTTCGAAACATGGTTTGTCTCATTAAACCTGATAGAACATACTCATATTTGAGCCCTCAAAGCTACTAAGTAAGATTTAAACCTTAAAATTCACTCCATCTTAAGTAATCTTGCTTGAAAACCTTTAGTTGTGCATGCACACACTTGTAAACTGATCATTGAGGGCACAACCTATTTAAGGGGCCATCACATTCCAAAAGCACTATTATCCCAAGATTTAACTAAAATTGAGCAAACGTTGTGCCTGGGATTCATTGAGTCCATTTTAGGGTACTCTCCAAACTGTAATTTGAATTGGTGATGTCTACTTTTTCCAAAAGGTACTAAGTTGGGGGCCCTGATTGTCAAACAACTTAAGTAAGCAGGGGTTTGGCATAATTAATGACCCACAATACACACTCCCCCTACTTCATTAGCTCAACTTAGCCAGCTTCTAGATTAAGGATGACACAAAATTTGTGTTGTGGTTAAATTTTATCTTGGACCACAGGTCCTTAGGCTAGGCAACTTAAGGACAAGACTATAATATTTGTGCTGCAGGGCTCCATTTTCCCGTCCTTCCGACTTCCTTCCATTGGATGCCTGGGAGGAGGTCATTGAATCCTCATTTGGAAGGACCGTTAGACCATTCACGGAGGCATAGGTTGAGCTACAGCCAAGTAGATCCTATGGCTGACCAACCACCTCCCCTGCTTCCGAACCAAGAGGAGCTGATTTAGAGGAAACTGGACCAATTGCAGTGGATGCAAGAATGGTTCAAACGTATGAATGGTTTGGGTGCTAAACCCTTGAAGGATTTCTATGATCCTTTAAACTTCGGGGTTCATCTTGATGTTTTGATCCCTGCTGGTGACGTAGAGATCAAGCCCCAGGTCTTAAGCCTGATTAAACATTTCCATGGGCTTGGCTCCGAGGACCCGTTCAAGAACTTGGATTGTTTGAGGCCACCAAGGCTTGGAATGTGAATGAAGAGCAAATGATCATAAGGTTTTTCCCCCACTCTCTTAGGGATAAGGTCGCACATTGGTACCGGACTATTGGAAGGCCGATAGCTACTTGTACTGATCTTAAATTGGTTTTCCTAAAGAAATTCTTCCCAATCAGATGTACCAAAGCTATGCGACGGGGGATTACCACTTTCACCCAATAGCTGGCGAAATTGCATCATGGTGTCTGTCAGTGATTCTAGGACATATTATAGAACTATCCATACCACAAGGTGTGGAAATGGCAACTCGTGTACATATTCTATCACGGGTTAGCGAATCAACTCCACAATCATGTAGATGCTTCCTACAAAGGCAATTTCCTCAATAACAATGCAGATAGTGCATACAACATGCTTGAGGAAATGATCTATAACTCTATAAACCATTCCTGCATTGAGACATTCAACCGATCCCAATAGCCCAGGTCAAATGCTAATGAGTTTCAAGATTTTCATTCATTTGACATAGAATTGATTTCTAACAGGTTAGATAAGGTGGATCTGGATGTAAAAAGAATGGAAGAGTTGATGGATGGAACTCTAATACTTCTAAACCTACTCAATCTCAGAGCTCAAGATTCCATTCTTCACATGTTCCCACGAGATGGGAATTTGCGAATCAGCTTAAGTCGACTCAACTTATGAGCTAGCACTTCTCAAAACCTGATGGGTTCCAAACTGTAACCTTTGATCCCAATTTTCCTGATCCTTCCTTCTCACTATCCTCACCTTATGAGGATGTGCATGCTATACTAGGGAATGCTAGGTCCAACTTGTATTCTAACACTTATAACTTGGGTTGGAGGAACAACCCTAACTTCTCCTAGAAAAGTTAAGGGCAACAGACCTAGATGCGACCCAACAACTTTCCACTGCAAAGATCTATGGGTTAAGGTCAAGTATACACCCAGTTACCCCCAAGACAGGTCAATTAGCCATCTTAGAATGCCCAACAACCAACAGGGGAAGCTGATTTCAGCTAATAAATGGTGGAGATGCAATGATCCATACTCCTACTTATGCAACAAATAAAACATTGCTGGAAAACTTGCAATCTAGCTCATTGCTAATACATCACTGCCTGAATCTCTACCATCTCAACTTATACCCAACCCTCGAAATGTACGAAATCAAGGCAATAGATTCCAAGAGTACAGGAATTAGAGGGACCCACATGCACATACTCAACTGGTTGAACAGGGTCCTTCTTCTAATCCTAGTTATCTGGCTAACCAAGCCACTCCAATCTGTCCTAACCACCCCCAAGGCCTGAAATCATATGCTTCTGCAAATTCTGTCACCTTGAGGAATGGAAAGCAAACCCAGGACCTTGAAACTAGCGTCTTCTAGTAAACAAGGCCCTGGTAAGCGTTAGGTAGAAATGGAGAGAAGCAAAGAAGAGACTAAGGCTTAGGAACATAAAAATGATGACACTACCTATATCTCATTCCCTGATGCCTTATTGAAATCCTGGAAGAAGAAACCCATAGGCAGCAACAAGGAGCTTTTGAATATATTCAAAAGTGTAAAGATCAACATCCTGCTCCTTGATGCTCTTAAGTATATCTCAACTTATGCTAAGTTCTTGAAAGATTTATGTACTCAAAAACATTAGATGAAAGAACCCACCCCAAGGAAGGCGATACTCTCTAAGCAAGCTAGTTTTGTTATCCTACATCACCTTCATCAAAAGAAGAGAGATCTAAGTGCCCCCTTGATTTCATGTGCTACTGAGGATTACAGTTTTGATCAGGAACTATTGGATTTAGGTGCATCCATTAACCTAATCCTAACTTCCTTGTATGAAAGGTTTGGGTTAGGTGAACTCAGGCTGACCTCAGTAACATTGCAGTTAGCGAACCGTTCGGTAACCAACCTGAACGGCATTATTAGGGATGTTATTGTCAATGTCAAGGATTTCTATTTTCCTATAGATTTCCTTGTCCTTGACATGGATGTATCTGAAGACCTAAGGAACAAGCCTATCATTCTGGGGCATCCATTCCTAGCTACTTTTAAGGCCAATATAAACTATGAAAGCAGTAGTATCGAGATCGCCTTTAGAGATAGGAAGTGAACACTTGATATTTTTAAGGTGATTAATAAATTTAAGGACTGCGGTTTTATTGAGGAACTCAAGGATATAGATTATAACATTGAGACTTACATGGCTATCAATATTCTTGAGGATTTTACTAGCACAGACAAGCCTAACCCGCGGTTGACCTGCCACACCTCAATGAGGTTGTTGATTTTATTCATTCCTAACCTTTTTCTCTAAACCATCCTAATGAATCTTCATCAGCATCCTCCTTAACATCCATCATGAGCCCGCCCTAGCTTGAATTGAAACCATTGCCTAAGAATTTAAAGCACAAGTTTTTGGGACCCAAAAAGACGCTCCATGTGATTATTGGTTCTAAATTGACTAAGGAGCAATAGCTAAAATTGGTTAAGGTCCTTAAGACAAATAAATAGGTAATTGGTTGGACCATCCATGCCCTTAGAGGGATTGAGCCATCTTATTGCAATCATTGTATTTATATGGAAGATGGATCTTGTCCTTCTCGCAAGATGTAGAGGAGATTAAACCCTAATATGCGAAAAGTGGTTAAAAAAGAAATTATTAAGTGGCTTGATGTAAGAATCATTTACCTAATCTTGGATTGTCCCTGCGTTAGCCTAATGTAGATTGTTCCCAAGAAAGCAGGGATAACCATGGTGACTAACAAGAAACGGGAATCCATTACAACCTGTCAACTTCCTCTTGGAGAGTCTATATTGATTATAGGAAGCTGAACACAACCACCAAAAAGGATCAGTTCCCTCTACCCATTATTGACCAAATCCTTGAGAACTTAGACATGCAGAAGTATTTTGTTTCCTGGATATCCATTCTGGATATAACCAAGTCAATATCCATCCTGAAGACCACGAAAAGACAACTTTCACTTCTCCCTACGGAACCTTTGCATTTCATAGGATGCCTTTTGGGCTTTACAATGCACCCATGACTTTCCAAAGGTTAATGCTAGCCATTTTCTCTAACATAGTGGGAGATTGTCTTGAGGATGCATGATTTCTCCAATTTAGGAGATTCCTTCAAGTCCTGCTTGGCTAACTATGAATTGATCCTTAAGAGATGCATTAAAATGTAATTGGTCCTTAGCTAAGAAAAGAGCCACTTTATGACACAAGAAGTTATTGTATTGGGTGATGTGGTCTCTAACAAGAATATTGAAGTGGATAAAGCTAAAGTTGATGCTATCTCTAAACTTCCCCCACCGACATCTGTTAAACAAATCTATTCATTCCTTTGTCATGTGAGTTTCTATTGGAGGTTCATCGAGGACTTCTCAAAGGTTGCTTAGCCCATAGGCAATCTTCTGGCCAAAGATAACCTGTTTGAGTTAGATGAATCATGCCACAAGGCATTCAATCTATTAAAAATGGTAGTCACCTATGCCTCGGTGTTACAACCACATTCTGGACAACCCTATTTGAAATTATGACTGATGCTTCTAATTATGCAGACGCGGCTGTCTTGGGTCAAAAAATCTATAGAAAGCCTATTGTTATTTACTACGCTAGCAAAACTCTAGACGAGACCCAAAGGAATTTTACTGTTAGTGAGAAAGAATTGCTAGCCATAGTTTTCGCTCTTGAAAATTTTAGGACTTATTTGTTAGGTTCTCATGTCATAATCTATATTGACCACTCAGCCTTGAAACATCCCTTAGCCAAAACGGATGCTATGCCCCAGCTTATTAGATGGATTCTTTTACTTCATGAATTTCATCTTGAAATTAATGATAAATCCAAGGCACAAATTTTAGTGGTGGATCATCTGTCGAGAATCCAAATTGATTCTCCTCATCTAGATACTCCAATTGTTGACACCTTTCCTGATGAGACTATCCTTACATTGTCGGGTGTCTGAACCTGGTTTGCAAACATAGTCAATTAGTTGGCTATAGCTTAAGCCCCCTAGGACTGAACCAAGCAACAACTGGATAGAATTATATCTGAGGCCAAATATTACTCTTGGGATGATCCCAAGCTGTACTGCATCGTGTATACTAGATTATTCACCGATGTGTTCCAAGAAATGAGTTTCAGAGTATACTCTAGTTTTGCCACACATCTACATGTGGTGGGCATTTTTCCAAAAAAAAGACGATCGTGAAAATACTGCAGCTTGGGTTTTATTGGTTATCTTTGTTCAAAGATGGCCAGGATTTCTTGAGGTTATGTTCCCGATGCCAGGCACTTGGGAGCATAGCCAAGAGAGATATGATGCCTCTAAACTAGATCCTTCCCGTCGAAATCTTTGATGTTTAGGGCACCAACTTCATGGGACCCTTCATCCCTTCATTTAGACACCAGTATATTCTAGTTGTTGTTGACTATCTGTCTAATTGTTCAAGGCTATTCCCACCCGAACCAATGACCATATGGTAGTCATCGACTTTGTTAAGAAGAATATCTTTAGTCGATTCAAGATCCCTATGGCCATCATCAGCGAAGGTAGTGCCTACTTCACCAATACCCAGTTCAGGAATTTAATGGCTAAAAATGAGGTGAATCATCGAATTTCCACACCTTACCACCCCCAGAGGAATGGATAGGGCTGAGCTCTCTAATCGAGAGATCAACAATATCCTATAAAAGACAGGCCTGATAGGAAAGACTGGACCCAAATGCTTGATGATACTCTTTGGGCCTACCATAGTATGTACCAAATGTTGATCAACATGTCTCCATTTCATCTGGTATTTGGTAAGGTGTGCCATCTACCCATAGAAATTGAACACCAGGCATTCTATGTAATCAGGAGTTGCAATTTTGACCTAGACTTAGTTTGGAAGACCAAGAAACTCCAACTATTTGAGATGGAGGAGCTTAGAAATGATGCATATGAAAATGCCAAGACATATAAGTTATGAACAAGATTTCTATGCTAAAAGGTTGAGTTTAAAAAATCCATCATTATAGTCACGTAAAAATCCACTATCAGAAAAAATTTACCAAAACTCAAAGTGTCCCAGGTCGAACACAGGGAGGCGTGCGTTTGATCCAAAATCATGTAGGAATTATTGTCACAAAAGTAGATTAGCTGGTTGAAATTAATCGACGCTAGCTATTCTACTTAAAGAATAATTAATAGAAGAAAGAGATAGAATAATACATATAATGAGAAATAGTGAGAGAATGAACAAATGTTTCATAGTCATAGCATTATGCCTATTACATCTACTTGCTACACTAGAAATTTGTAAATCTACACTACAAAGCAATAAAAAGAGAAGGGGGTGAGAAGTTATCCTCCTCAATGGCTGCTTGGGGGACGAGCCGCATTGACGGAGCACCTAGACGAGGTTGGTGAGATGCTGGATGAAGGAGGA
Organism: Thalassia testudinum; assembly: GCA_037157565.1. NCBI lineage: Eukaryota > Viridiplantae > Streptophyta > Magnoliopsida > Alismatales > Hydrocharitaceae > Thalassia > Thalassia testudinum. The sequence continues at coordinate 82,138,175 of JAZHRO010000056.1, read as the reverse complement.
CAAAGTTGGAGGATGAAATAGGGAGACATCGCAATGGGATCCGCTTCCCAAACAACGGTGAGAAGACAACGACAAAATGCTCCACGAAGGGGGTGAGAAGATGGAAAATTATTTTACTCTAGCTCTAATGGAGCATCTCGAGCATGGGACCAGCTCGTGGAGCTTTGATGGAGGTGAGAGGAGATGAGAAGGGATGAAGAATAGGTGGGTGTAGAGTCCTTTTTATAGGTAAGGAGAAAGGGGTAGAATAGTCTTTTTAAAGCCTTGAAATAAATGGCAAGGTCTTTAGTGATGCTTGCAAGAGTTACTAAAGACCCCACATCGCTGAAGCTTTCTTGGAAGGAGGGCCGTGTGATCAAGATCAGATGCTCCACATGACACCATGTGGCCCGACCGCTTGCCTTCAGTCGTTGCACACGCACATCATGCCTCATCGCTGTCAGCCGTTCGATTAATGGATCGGACAGTTTAAAAGGCAACCAATCCACAATGCCTTTGCAGCATGTCAGATAGGGAATTTAGATGCATGTGGGATCATGTGTCTTCAATAGGCAGTCCAAATAACACCACGTCGATGCCTTCATCACCGCTCAATCATCATTTGACGATCGAATTTAGCTGCGCCCACCCATGCGGTTAATTGAAGGCATGGCACACTTCAAACTCGCACTGTAGATGTGAGAGTTGTGCTCCTCAGCAATGAGTTGTGGCCACGGATGGTTGCATGGACGGTTCTGTGCTTACCAACTCACGGCCAATGGATATTCATCCAACAGTAGAGATCATTCATCGATTGAGCCTTCAGAGGTCGATTGGAGGCACCTTGGCAGGATTAATGGTTGGGATGGTGCCACGTGGCACCATCTTGACCGTCCATCTTAAAATGCTCATAGGTGGTGCCACGGTTGTCGAATTGGATCGATTCTCATTTCATTAGGCTACGATCATCCATCCGAACCCATCCATGCGGTTGGATATGTCATCTAGAGTTTGGATTTTCACCACGTTGCCCCTTGACATCATATCTTCCTTGGACTACATCTAATGCTATGGAAGTCTGATCAGGGCGATCTTGGAGGCGTTAGACTCCGATCATCACCCTAATTAGATCCGTACAATTGGATATTCAATCCGAGGCCGCAATAAATAGTAGTCTATCTCCTGACCATAAAAAGGATAAATTAACCTAAAATTTGTACAAACTAATCTAAATGCAAAATGATGCATGCTATGCAATATTTATAATGCTGAATGCAATTATATGCCTAAGAAATTGCATAAATAGGTAGTTTATGTCACATAGATGTGTCCACATCACACCCCTACGCCTATATTTTGCTAATGCCCAGAAAAACTATATGCTATTTACAAAAGAATTATGATTAAATTACTTAGGTAATAGTTATTTTTCAACACTGAGAAATTTTTACTAAGACCTAAACTACAAAGACACAACAGCGCCTGAGTGTCTGCTGATGAGGTGTAGCTCACATAGCTAAAATGCCCAAGTTAAGTTAGAAACTAGGTTAAACACTACTGAATTAACACAGGAAAAGGGTTAAGTGTGGGAAATGGTAAAAAAGACCTAAAACATCAAATTTGTGTTAAAAATGCAAAATTAAGTCATTAAATGAGATATTCTATTCATTAATATAAATTGATGACCCACTTGCAAATTAAACATACAATTGAGTCAAAAAGTTCAAATCAAAAGTACAATTAACTTCCTTAATGTTCAATTAAGCTTAAATAAAAACTTGGTTGCATTTGAACTTCATTAGGACCTTGAATTTATGGTTTCTCACTTAGGTCCTTAAGTCATAAACAATTTATTCACCAAAAAGCCTTCCAGGGACCTCTTTGAAATTGTAGGGGCCTCTTTGTAAATCCTAAGGACTTCTCTGATACCCTTTCTCGCCACTTATGGGCCTCAGCATAAAAACTCTACCCCTTCACCCATAAGGGCTTCTCTACAAATCTGCCAACAAACCTGCTACACCCGTGGGTGCACTATTCACCCGAAGAACACGTATCTTAGTTCTTGCCTCCCTGATCCAATGATCTGATGGCTATTCTCCAACCGAAGCTTCGTGCGCTTTGGCACGTGTAGTCACCACCTTGCCCAGATCTCATCCAATGACCATCTTTTGTTTTAGACTTCGCGTACCCTCACTAACCCATCCTAGCTGCCAAAGCCCTAGGTGCCTAATCACAACTCTACAGTGAGCACATTCTGTACCTCTACTACTTAAGGATCTCCCTGAGCTCGCACTCACGGCTAATTGACTCCCTCCACCATGAGCCGATCCTTTCATCCACCCTCCAATTCTCCTTCCTCCTTCATCGGTTGTGCATGTGACAGTGGTGTGGCTCTACCTGAACTTTATTGCCATAGCAACCCGTTGTGGATCTAGGGATGTCATTCCTCGCTAGAGTCCTCATCTCCCTTCATCGCTGCAGTAACCAACTACAGCCTAGGCATCCAATTCCCCCTTTAGATTTGGATTTATCTGCTTTTTAGAGTAATTAGATTAGTAATTAGTGTAATTTAAATCAGTAGGAGTAGATTAGAAATCAAATTTGATGATGGATTAGTGTAGTTTAGGAGTAGATTAGTGTAGATCCACTCCACCCTCTTTGATCAATTCAGATCAGAGGGGTGCTTTTCCATGACCATTTTGATCCATTAACCTCCCTTATCATCTCATTACTTGCATTTTCTGATTTCCTCAAAAATTTAATTCACAAACCACCCATCCACTAAGGCCTAACTCAGATCTAGAAATTTTGATTTCTAGATTTGAATTATCATCTAAAACACATATAGGGGGGTCTCCTACTCAGTCTATAAGTTCACAAAGATGCCCTTATCTGATTTGATTGTCTCAAATTGCTTAATTTCTTTCAGATTTGATTTTATTGCCCAATCTCATGATTTGGAGCTCATTTGGTCTTCATTAGATTCAATCGAGCTTTTTGATGTTTTTAATTACTTAATTAAGTGTTATGCAATGAATCTAATGTTTTGGATTTGGGTTTTAATTTGTGGATGAGCATGCAGTTAATTTAAGTGTTATTTTGGAGAGTTTGGCCAAGGATAATAAGTAATACTGATTTGACGTTGAGTAAGGATCCAACGAATCCTAAGATGACCACTACATCACCTTAAACACCGATCAATGGTGTTAAAGATGAACAGGTGATCGATCAATGAGAGATCCATATCAATAGCCACAATCATGGCAACAATAGTTTTAACTTTAAATGATTTCCTGATTTCTATTGAGAGATGCCCACAACTGAACATTGAATCTCTAAGATCCTAATCTGATTTGATTCAGTTTGGAATTAACCAGTTGTTATATTAATGGAGTTATGGATTTTTATTTTCTGATGAGTTGATGAAGAAATGGTTTCATGTGCCTTAGATTAGACCTTCTTAGCTTTGATCTGGGTTGGTTTTCACAGATCAAAGCAGTAGCTATTGCTGTTGAGATTGCAGTAGAGGTTAAGACATTTGAATTGCTGACTTTGCTTCTAATTTTTTATGAGAATAGTATTACTTGTTGTTGCCATATTTCAGAGTAATTGGAGTAACAATCAGCTACTATTATGATGCAGCAGCACCCATTATTTGGCTGTACTGATTGGAGTCCGATCTGTGTGGATTTTGGGATGAATTATAGTTGGAGCTGACCTGTTGTGTAGTGCTATATATATCTTGTACAAGCATTCCTATACCTTCAAATTAATTGAAATTCAATTTGGATTGCTTGTTACCCAATTTAAATTTCTTTGTCAATTACTTGTTTCTTGTGCTTAACTGTCCAAATGAAAATTTAATGAAATAGATGCAAAAATCAAATTTAATGGATTAAACATCTATTAGATAGTGGGCTGAATGTTTTGATGTGTTTAAACCACTTTCCCAGCCTCTCCAACTGACCTCCTGGCCTTAGGTTTTTTCTGAAAACCATCTTGAAGGCCTTAGTTTGGTGAACTTGTAAATAAATAAAAGCTATAAAAAATTCCAAAAAAATAAAATTAACCTATCTTCGTCAATATTAGGTATATTTTTAGGTGTGAGCTATGTTTCAAGGCATTCTTAACCCCAAGCTTGGTATAACATACTAACTGACAGTTTACTATACCTTGGAACTTAATAAAAGAACTTAACATCAAGAACACCAAACACATCTTCTTCTCTCTCATCTCTTATTTCTACTATACCTATAAAATCCATAAAAAGCGTAAAAACCCTAAAAACTCTTAAAAATACCATGTATACTATGTATATACTTGTATATATAACTTCAATCTAGGCTATATGTAATTATTGTATAACATGTATAAAATATGTATAAATAACTTATATATGTATTATATGTATTAAATTAATTATTTAGTGTAATCTAATGTATATATAACTTTATCGTATTATTTTATAGTAATTTATATAACTTAATTATAAAATAATTAAGTAATTATGTAAACATATTCAAATGTACATATCGGTACCTAATACTATACAAACATGTTTAGATATCTATTATGAATAATATTCTACCAATAATATAATTTAATTAGATATATACAGTAAATAATTAAGTTATTAAGTTAATTAGGAAATCTATTAAGTTAAAATAGAATAAATTAGTAAACTAAGTTAATGCTAAGATAATTTATAGTGTATACATGCAATATATTATATTGAGCATTTTCAACTTATTTAAACCATATTTATACTATATTATAGTATATATGGCTTATTTATATGTATAACTAGCTAATAACTGTATTTAAATCTACATAAATTAAAATAAAGCTTATAAAATATCATAAAAATATGGAATAAATAATTTATCATGTATATTAATACTGTATTAAGTCAATTTGATAATTAATTAACTAATTTATGCTGTAATTAGCAAATTAAACTTTAATTTAGTGCGCATAAACTGTAGACTTTAGCAAATTTAATTACATAATAAACTAATTTATCTTTGTAAACTAACTACATAATGTAGCCCTATGTAAGGGCTTTAAAATCCAATAATTTATTTTTAATTTAAAATAATTTATGGCCCTCCAATCGAGGGCAAAATATCACAATTCAGACATCCTTGTGTGTGCCACTATGGCACCAATCAGGCGTTTCTTTAGCGCCACATCAGTGGTGTTAGCGTTCCCTCACAGCCTTATTAATAATTTGTGTTTCTGCCTTCCCAGTGGTCAGGTGCTAGGCACCAATACACACATTGCTCTGTTTCTCTCTCTCGAACATGATATGGCATACGATTATGGGTGCGGTGCATGGGCTGGGGGCCGTGCACTGTGTGTGGGCCTATGTGGGACCAATAACAAGCATTGAATCAAATCTAATACACCCACTAATGAACTAGGGTGGCTCTAGTATGGGTCAGGTCCCACCCAAAAATGGGTGCTGTGTATCCCTCGAAAGGGCTGCTCGCCCACTAAACCAAAATTTGAACCGATTGAGTTGAACTGAGCCAGTCTGAAGCAACTAAGAAGAGAAAAGAGAAAAGAAGGCTTGAAATTTGGCTAACTATGAGAACCTCCCCCTGTGCCCTATGTGTCTATGAGGTGTGTGTGTTAGCTATGTGTATATGTGTGTGTGTGTGTGTGTGTTTATGTATATATAAGTATATGTATACAAAAAATATAATGTAAATAATTAATGTATACCATAAATAATATAGTATAGCATATATATGTGTATATAGAGTAGTATTAAATTTGAGATCTTATATGTATATATATAACGCTGGAGCTTTAGTGACAAATACATCTATCACTGTATGTAAATATGTATGTTAGAATAAGTAGTTTTTGCCATAGGTAATGTAAATATGTTAGTAAGGCTACATTGACATTTATATATGCCATTGTACATAGGGTTATATGTTAGTATAGATAATAGTTTTTACCTTATGTTATGTGTATAATTTTAGTAAGGTTTTAGTGACACTTATATAGGTTACTGTATATATTATATATGTTACTATAGATGTTAGTATGTTATAATGATTTAGTTTAGTAAGTATTATTAACTATTTTTGTACCTATACTTAGGTATTAACTATATTAGTTGCAAATAACTAACATAGAGTAGCTATACAAAGTTTTTGATGCTTGTTTGTGTATATTTGTTTTCAAGTATTGTAATGTGTTTTAATTCATTCTTTTATACGTAATTAACCAAATTCTTTTATTCATTGATTCTTTCATTCATTTTTGAAAGTAAAATTAACATTTTTGGAATTAAAGAATGTTTTTGGACCTAGAGAGTGATGTATATCAATAACTACCTCTCAGAGAATGACCTAGAATAAACTAGTAAAAGTTAAGTATTTAAATAAAATTGACGCGACATTGGTCTATATTTGTAACATATACAATAACAACGACATTTTAAAACCCTTTTCAGTGCGAATCGGTCGTCGACGAACATATTTTTGCCACTGTTGCCAGCGATAAAAACTTTTCAATAACGCTTTATTGTGATTGTTTGTCAAATGTCATAGAAAATTGACTATCTGCCAAAATACAGACTGCCCCAAGCCCTAGCCTTATTCAAAAACAAAAGCATCTATTTCTTTTTCTTCTTTTCTAATTTTTTTTTATTTTTAAGTTCAGAGTTTAGGGGCAACATTCTATTGCTACCCAACCTACCTAAGACTCAAAGAGCACTTTAAGTTCTAAGCATCTTTTTGTGATTGTGATAGACTCACTAATCTGTAATCAGAATAGACTTAGGGTTTCTATGGCCTTAGGTGTCCTTGAAAAGAAATTCTGCCTAAAGGTGAACCCAGTGTATATCTCCCTAGCTTGTTCTACTTCTTTGCTTCTTCCTAAGTGTTTGGTTTCTTTCTTTTTGGGTATTTCTCTAGTTTTTCATTTTTTTCTAAGTAGGTGGATTCCTTGAAATAAGATTTACCTAAAGGTGGCAGAAAGAGAATAGTCGTGTGGCTGGACTCTGGACAATCGACCAATAGGCTATTACCCATGATAACTTGCTAGCCATACCACCCAAGAATGTTTATTAGCTACCCAATTTCCATTAAAATCATCGAAAAGTGAGTCAGTGTAAATAGTGTGTAGATGCTTAGACTATAAGTTCCCTCAAATCAGAAAGTAGGTTGATAAGTCGTGTACTTATCACCCTAACTTATTTAACCAATTTGAAATAAATTCAAAATCGCGAGGACACAAGAAACAAGTCCACATTTTAGTGGATACCCAGGCTGATTAAGCCTGAAGATCGGAAGGATCTAAGTGTTCAGGTCCTACTGTATCATTCCGTAAAGTTGAAAATTTTGTAAAGTCCAAGTTCTCTTTTCATAATTCATTTTTTTTTAAAAAAATAAAGAGAAAATAAAAGGAATCTATGGAGCTATCAAAATGATTTAAAGATACCTTTTAATAAAATTTTTCCTGATTTGCTATTGTTTTTGATAGCATTCCTTACTTCCTCAAAAAAAATGATCTAGAGATGAATATCCACCTCCCATGCCTATTTAATGCAATATCCTTATTTTTAAAATGACATGAAAAGGAGCAGAGTAGAGAGGAAAGTGCCTGAATTTCATGATTACAGGTTAGCTCTAAGATGAAAACAGACTGTATATGTGTTAAATTTATTGCCTTCAACTAGGCACACTACACAAACAGGGGAAAGAAATAAAGAATTTACAAGTATAGGTTAGGATCAGAATAAAAAGAGTAACCTCAAGACCTGCCAATAGAGAATGTCCACAGATGTGGATGAGATTTTGGTGCAGACCGATGCCCTAGGGTTGAGTGTATCTAAGGTTCTGGATAAAAATTACCTAGAACCGGTGATCAGTATGCAGGTAGGGTCAGGCCTATGATTTATGAGGATGCAACCCAAGTCAAAAAAGTTGGACAATAGGAAAGTCAGGATCAAAAAGATAAACAATGAATTCGTTCTTGGGTTGCACGTCCTGAAAATAAGAAATGTCATAAGGGTCCTAGTAGAAGGTTGGTGGCTTCAGGTCTATAGGAACCCTTAGACACAAATTTTTGCTTCCCCCAGAATTGGCTTCCCAATTCTTCATTTCCCAGTTCCTATCCTCTATATTTAATGTTTTCGGGACCTCGAAAGTGTTATCAACCCCATTTAAAATGTCCAAGTCCAGAATTTCTGGCTTAATCAAATTGACTTGGGTTTGATAATCTCAAGAAGATAAACATCATTATACTCAACGTGGTGTGATTGAAGAATGGGGCTATGAATTGAATCATCCACGAAAATAGGATTTATATCTTTCAAGCTAGCCCCAACAGGATCAATTTTCTCAATTACTGGGCTATTAAATGATTCATTGAATTCCTTAGACCCAGTCATCTCACTAAAATCATTTTCCTCAAACTCAAGTGAGATTCACATAAAGATTCTTCACCCTCAAAATCAATGAATTCTAGATCTACATTTATATATGTCTCAAATTCATCAATCATTTCCTAGTCTTTAGAGACATACTTTTCCTCATACCCTAGCTCAGGGATCCCGGGTGAAGTAATCCATTCATCCTCAATTGGTTGCTCTAGACCAACCAGGTCATCCCTAGTCTCGTAAAATGTGTCCCCCCTACGGGTGCATTAGCATGTTCTGACAATGGCTCTCCAAAAAGGGGTTCATCCTAGGAAGTATTCCATGATTGAACTAAAGCAACCACAAATCTCATCCTCAAATTTGTCAATTTCCCATATAAAAACTCACTCATGTCCTTATCCTTAACATCCTGGAGTCAATCCAACAAATAATTGTTAAGAAAATCAATCAGTTCAATCAAAGGCTCCAATTCTTTAGTGTAGGGTGTTGGTTGAGCTTCTATAAATTGAATGGTGTTCCTTAAGTTAGCCAACACCATATCTTGGACCTGGCTCACTGATAAACGCTAGTTTATCATCATTCTTATGCATTAAAACAAACCTGGATCTTAGGATTTTGCTCTGCAAATGGGTTTTTTGGGTTGCATTTAGGCATAAATTAGGTTAGGCATGCATTTTACTTTTTATTGTCTTTTTTGACATGTTTTTGAGTGTTAGGGATAAATAGATTGTCAGATCCCTAGAACCCTAGCACTCAGCAAGGCAACTGGTGAAGAAGCCTAAACCAGCTGGAAATCAGCTTGATCTAGCTCACTTGAGCTAAGGTTAGCTCATCCCAGCTCCATTTAGCTCATCTCATCAGAATGGCAACTCAGGAGAGCTCATCTTAGCTCACCTTAGCTCAAGTCAGCTTAGATCCAACTCAAGTTAGCTAAGTTTAGCTCATCTTAGCTCCCATCAGTTCACTAGGAGCTCTAGCTTGCTCAGTTGAGTTAATTGGAGTTCACCTCAGCTTAATACCAGCTACATCCATCTCCACTCAACTCCAGTCAGCTGAATATGACTTCATGTTAGCTTAGGAAGCTCAAGTCTAGCTCCCAAGGACTCAGTTTGGCCCAACTTAGTTGAGCTAAGCTACCTTAGCTACCTCAAGTAGTTTGATCCTCCCCGGTAGCACCATACCAAGCACGCCTCAGCTCCTTTTAGTAGAAGCCAGCTTACTTTAGATTGGTTAGCAACTAGCAAAGAACCAGCAAGCTAAGACAGCTAAAGTAGCTTCATGCCACCCTCTTCAGCAGTTGCCAACTCCAGTTCAGCTCTAGACTTCTTCTCTTCAGCTCGTCCTCTAAAACCCTAGCTCCAATTGCCTCCTCCTCTACTCTACTACTACCTATGCTAGCTTGGCTAGCTTAGCTTACCTAAGCTCCAGCTCCCTTGGCCATCCACCACCCTAAAACCCTATCAAACTAGCTCCACCAACTAAGCAGGGTCCGTCCACCTATGCTATCCATATTGGCGCCACCTCAACCACACCTCTTCACCCCATGACCACCACCAAAAGACACCAACAAGGTGGTGCCAAAACAACCATAACCACCTCCATATTGGTGCCCCTTTTACCCCCCAAAATCCATCAATCTCCACCCTACACCTAAGCCTAAAGCCCATCTCCACCTTCCATTTTCCCTCCAAAATTCCCCCCTTCTAGAACATCATTTTGGCACCAAAATGGAGGCACCCCCTCTACCATGGACTTCCACCAATGGGTGCCTCCATGTCCTTAACTACCCCCCTCCACATCTCTTTGAATGGAGCCAAAAATCCATGGCCATAGATCCCATAACCACCACTCCAAACTCCATCTTAGCCATCCATTCCAAGAGCCACCTATACCCCCAATCCTACTCTATGAAAGACCCTTAACCACCACCATTTTCCCCATCCTCCATTAGTGCTAACTCTACCCTATACCCACCTCATACCTATGGCCAAGAAGAAGGAGTAGAGAAGAAGATTAAGAGGGCACATCACCCACCGCTTTAGTGCCTTCTCCCCATTCCTTCACCTTGTGCCATGGCAAGAAGGAGGAGCATTCCACATCAAGGAGGACGGCCAAGCATTGGAGTAGAAAGGGTGGTGCATGCCTACCCTTGGAGGAAAGAATTAAGGTAGAGAGCATCCACCTTGGAGGAGCATTCAAGGAAGGAGGAGACCCTCCTTTCAAACCAAGGAGCAGCTAGGCTTGGAGCAAGAAGACTCCCTTCTTCACCAGATTTTGAAAGAGGATTTGTGTTTTTATTACTTTTATATTTTCCATTTTAAGTGGAAGCATTCCTCTACATGTTTCTGTAAAACATAAATTCTATTAAATCAATTTGCCTTCTTTTCATTTTTTGTTGCAATTGGTTTATCTTTGTTTTAGCACTTTTTCACTTCCACTTCCTAATTACTCTAGGCCTCCACATGCCTAAAGTGAGCTTAGGGAGGGGTCATATTTGTCACCTAGGTTTTAGCTTAGTAATTGCAGGTGTTAGTTGCTTTTCCGTCAACAATTCGCATTTTGCCTTCATTATTTCAAAACATAAAAATTGTATATTTAAAAGACCAAAAAGAAAGGTGAATTTCATTTCCAAGAAAAAGACGTATTTTACAAATAAATTGCCTCCTTAGACAACCCAAAATACCCCACTATCTAGGTTAGAAATTTTAAAAGCAACTTGGTTTTTGTGCATTACAACGATAAAACCCTAATTTTACAAACCGCGCAAAAATCTGATCATTCACCTGAATCAAATGGTTTGATTTAGGGTTGGGTAGGTTTCGCGCATTTGAAAGTTGTCGAAAATCATAGTACAGTCGCGCAAAAACGTTCGTCAAAAATATTATTTTGTAAAATAACAAGACTTGAGTCCCGGTCGTTCGTCTCTGAGAGGCGTTGTTTTTGTTTTTTAAATCGATCTTAAAGTCGCTCTACTTTATTTAAACGACATGCTTGTGCATAATATATAGGCGGTTAAAGAGCAGGCACTTAAATCACTCAAATATGATAATCATTCAGCTCAAGTTGATTTCAAACACATAAGAGATATATATATATATATAAAATGAAATTTCATTCATCATGGGAGAGTTGTTGCACAAGGAAATCTAGAGGAAAGCTTATACATGAATGCTTAAAATTAAATCTAACTACCAGAAAACGATTGCATACAAGAATCAACGGGGGGATTTCGCATGCATCATTGGGGGAGAAATAAGACTACTCTACTACGCAGTAAATGAAAGCAATAAAAATTATGAAGAGCATGATCTGGAGCTAAAAGAATAGAGGGCATTCAGGGGTGGTCCCCGATGGCCTTGGAGTGGTTGAGAGGAGAATGAGGGGCGGCCAATGTAGCTTAGGCCGACCCTTGGAGAGAAGTAGGGTTGATCCAACATCCCGACATGGTGTCCTCCATGGTGGTGGTAGTGAGCTCGTGGAGGTGGAGTGAGTGGCTAAGTGGAGGTGGAGTGAATGGCACCAATGGAGTGCAATTGCCAAGGGAGTGAATGGGTGCAAATGGCCACCCAAGGGGTCTTTTTATAGACCTAAGGGAAGCTCTCTAGAGAATTATGGAATTCTCTAGAGAGGCCTATGGTGGGAGCTCATGGGAGAGTGAGCGAGAGAGGGTGGAAGGTGGTTTTTAGATCCACCAAATGTGGATCTAAATATTGAATGGCTCTTGGTTGCTAGTTTTGGCAACCAAGGCAACCACACATGGTAGAGAGTTCTAGAGAACACTAGGTTAGATATTTTCGTGTGGATGGTGTGTGTGGGTGTGTGTGGGCTGAAACTTAGGTGGATAGGTTGATTAGGTTGGGTTCTAGTGGGTTTAGGTCAAGGTAGGTCTCAAATTAGGGTTATAAAACCTAATTCACTAAGGTAAAGTGAAATTAAACATAATACAAGTTTAATTGGGCATGTGGAAACTTAATTGAGAGTAAAACAACTCAACTAAGTCAGGTCTAGGTCAATTGGACTCTCACTGAGTCCAATTGGACAGTGTGTGCTGAGATCAGGGCTCAATTGGATTCAATGAGTCCAATTGAATAGGTTGATGGAATTGACTAAGATCCAAGTCAATTAGGTTTAGTAAGGACCTAATTAGGTCCTTAGGGAGGTCTAGAGGTGATGTACTAGGGTTAGGGCACATTAATTTAGGTTCCTATGGGGTTGGAATTTGGTTTAGGGACCTAGAGATCCAAGATCAAGGCTTAAATCTCAAAATAGGAATTGGAGAGCAGTATTAGACGTCTAATTATAGAATCTGACGTCTTATAATAAAAAATCAGAAGTCCAGACTTGTCTAGACGTCTAATCAGAGTTAGGAAGGATTTCGGGTTCTATTTTGGGTATTCTACAGAAATTGGACGTCTGACAAAGTGTCTGGACGTCGAATAACACAGCAGAAGTGGGTTTGAAGTGTGCGGGAGTTGGCTAAGGGTCCTAGACATCTTAAAACTTCTCTGGACATCCAGAGAAGGGTTGGAATTAGGGTTTTAGGGCTTCCTAGGGTGTTGTGACCTAATCTAAGGGTGGCTAAGGCTTGGGGAAGTCTCTAGGCTATCCTAGGGCTAGGTTGGACCTAAGCTCTTCACATTTTACTGCTTTATTTCTACTTAATAGAATAGAAATCCTTTAACCCCCTTACATTATTATTCCTATATCTAAACTAGGCCTTCTACTCCAGCTCTGCTACAACTCCCGTTATTCCTGATCCAGCTTCAGATCCAGCTCCTGATCAGCTTATTCCCTGCAATCGACATAATGCACTTAATCAGCACATTATAACATTATTTTATGCATTGCTAAAGAAAAGCAGTAAAGATGCAGATAATGCGTATGCATGCATGGATAACCCTAACTTATGCTAAGTCCTAGACTAATTTAGGTCAATTAAGACCTATGATTGCTGCGCAATCAGTCCCTGATTCAGATTTTGTACTCCCAGGTGTTGTCTCTTCTGGATATTCCTAGGGTTTGTAATTGGCTAGAATGGAAGGGCCCTTAGCTGACGAGATTTAGCTAACTACCTGATTTGGCCCTTAAGGTCAGCCAACTCTGCCGAACATTGCTGTTGGACTTTAGCAAGTCCCTCAGCATTTTGCCACTAGCTCTCAGTGACAGCTCTCAAAATCTAGTCAAGCTGTGAATCTCTATTTGGCCCTACAGGGTTTTGCAAACCCATGTAAAATGGCCTCACTTTATGTTGCTGGAACGACAATGTAGGCGAGTTTTGCCTGGTCTGAGTCGGATATAATGGTTTTTGTGAATGGTCAGATCAAGAGAAATTGGGGTGATTACACCATCCAGGATTATAGGAATTTGAATATGGGTTTCATCTTGGTGCATATCCCTGAATTGAGTTTAAATCTAAAGGATAAGGCATGTTTTCCCCAAAAATCGGAGGTGGGGAAAAAGGTGGGAAAGATTGTGGGACAAAGGTCCCTCCTTTGGTTGGTGCAGGTGTAGATAGAAAACCTAAGGAAGATGGATCTCTAGAATCCAGATTATTCACAAATTCCCTCCCCGTGGGAATTTGCAAAAAAGGTGGATGTGCCGGATTTTGCGTAGCAAGTAGAGGTGTAAGAGTTTTCATAGTGTTTTCAACCTCTTCGAGATGTTTTGCTTTGATGTCGACTTTGTCTAGTTTTTCTGCAATAATTTCCAAATCCTTTGAACTGGACGAATTACTGATCTCGTGAATGCCCAAATGTTGATTCTAATGTGTTGTATTCGTGCCCCGTGTAAATTGCATCATAGATGCATTATTGACCAAGTTCTCTGCCATCCCCTCATATAATTCTGAAGCGGATTTTGCATCGCGATTGAGAAAATTCCCTCCATAAGAGGCATCAACTAGATTGCAAATGCTTTCTTGAAATCCATAATAGAAGATATGCATTAGTTGCCAATGAGGGATGTCATGATGTGGGCATTTCCTTTGTAATTCATGAAAGCATTCCCATGCTTCATGAATTGGTTCTCCTTGATTTTGATTAAAAGTTGTGATTGCTCGCCTTAAAGCATTTGTTCGACCAATAGGAAAGAATTTCTTCAAAAATGCAGATTCAAGTTCAGCCCAAGTTGAGATTGGTCTTGCTATAATTCTATACCAATATGCAGCTTTATCTTTAATGCTAAAAGAGAACATCTTCATGAGTAGGATTTCCCTATTTTGATTTCGAGGTCCAAGAGTTTGAGATAGTTTTTTAAGATCTTCAATATGTTGGAATGGATCCTCGGATGCAAATCCATAAAAATGTGGGATTAGACCTATAATATTTGTCTTTAATTCTGGATCATTTTCCCCAATAGGAATCCTAACAATAGGCTCTACTAATGCATTAGATGGGTTGTAGTAGTCTCTAAGTAGAGGCCTTGGACGAGGGATCGGTAAATCAGGATGGTCGAAACCTACCTCTGGTTGAGGTGGAGGATGGGTTTGAAGATTCTGCAAATTATTGAAGGCTGCTGTTAAAAGATTAATTTGTCTATTTTGTTCAAGCATCCTAAGATTTTGGTTTAGGAGTGCCTCATGAACGTCAAAAGGCAGCATCTCCCCCTGACTAGAATAAGGGATCTTGGGATTCTGATTTTGAAATTGTTCCATAGAAATAGATGAATAAGTCAAGAATATAAGTGGTTGCTTATCTGCAGCCGACCTAGGATCATCTGTCAAAGGAGTTAAAAGAGGCAGATTCAAGGATCACCTCCCATCCATAAAATGAAAAGAATGTGCGAAGGCACACTTACACCACCAGAAAATAGTGACAACAAAAACCCACAAAACAATGTGAAAAATGCAGGTTTTTCTCTTCTTTCAAAGGAAAGAAGAGATTCCTAGAATACGCAAAAATATTTTGGATGCCAACAAATATAATATCAGTATCAAAATATGCATCCTAAACCTGCGTCTACGCAAGTGCGTATCCCTAAAGCTCAAAGGCCTAAGGACTAGGATCGAGATCGCTCACTACTGGCTCCCCAGGGCTCTAGTAGTGAGATAGATTTGTTGATCTTCGGCCAAAGCCCTAAGAGGTGCAAAGAGAAGAGATAGAAAATTTAGACTCGTGTGACTCTAGTGATCGTGCTGTGTGCGCGATAGCATGCAGCAGACGATTGCGATAAAACCCGCATGCATTCTGCAAATAGATTAACTCACAATTATTATTTTCCTCTTTTTTTACATAATCTTTTCAAAAGTATGATAGAAAGAATTAAAGTGACCGCTTTTTAAGTATTTTGAAAGAATATGTGGTCTTGATATTAACTCCAGAATAGGGATCTACACGGTGTTTGTTTCGCGTGTTTTCCCTCTGATGCAAGAAAAATAGTAGAAATCTCCTCGAGTTAGATCATAAAGAAACTAGCAGGTAAATGCACTCCAAAGAGTGTATGCCTATAACATGCTGCTACTAGTTAGAAAATATGTATTTTTGTAATTTTTTTAATTTTTTGACTAACTAAATGCAACAATTCAAACTAACTAAACACTAAGAAAAGAAATACTTACAATGGTATTTTTAATGAAAAATAGAACTAAGAAAAACCTGCCTTCTTCCTGAGATTACTCATAGAGGTAAGCCTGAAAAGAAGATAGAAAACAAAACAAAAGAAAAACTAATTAATACAAAACACAAAACAGCAATAATGGTGAATATAATTACAGTTACCTCCTATGGTGCCATTAAGATTTTGATTAGACAAAGCTATGCAAGGGAATGTTTTGGTGAGAATTAAAATGAAGTAAAATATTACCTCCCCAGCAACGGTGCCATTAAAATGATGTGTTCCTCCTCAACACAGTTAATTAAGTTAATTATGCTTAATTATGTGTAGAAGAAAGTAACTTAGGTTAACTCGAATTTGTGTCGGTTGAGTTGTATAAGGTCAAGTTATCCTAACATTTTAGATTTTATTTCTTTTAACTGATTGAGTACAGGTCGTTCGCTGGAAGGTATAATTTACCCAGAATTCACCAATCAATTTAAACAACTCATAGGAGATATAATTAAGTTAATTTTAACAACATGAACTTTGCCTAATGATTTTAAATTTAAGAAATATGCAAAATTTCAAAAGAAAACATATTTACACAAATGATCTTCTTTAAATAAGAAGTAAACATGTTAATTTCTATTTATTTCAAAAAAACTAAGGCATTAGAAAGTTTTTCTAATTAAAATATGACTTATTACAACATTAAAAACCAGAAGGAATTAAAAATAATGCAAGAAATTAAAACATTTCTTTTCTCTTTATCTTCAGCCTCTCTCTCTTTTTCTTTTTTCCTTTTACCTTTTCTCTTTCTGCTCTCTTTCTTTTTACTTATCTTTTATTCTTCTCTTAATCTTTTCCTAATTTTTCTATTTATTCTTTCACTTATTTTTCTCCTACATTTCTCGAGCTCTTCTCTTCTTTCTTTCTTCTCTGCTTTATCTCTTTAGTGCCTATTCAGCGTTCTACGAATTCTCCCTATCTTCCTTCTCCTTTCTTCTCTTCCTTTGCTTTTCTCCTTCTTTTGTTTTTGCCTTAGCATTTTCCTTAGCACTTCTTAACCTTTCTTCCTTCTGAGCCGAACTGGGTTTTCTTCTCTTCAACCAAAAATTAGGTTTATTAGTTGGCAACTCGGATCATTCGGGGATACATAGCACCCTTCTCAGGGTGGGACTAGACCCTACTAGGTTCAAGCCTTGTTCATTTAGTTTGGTTTATTTTCGGTTCAAAGTTTCAAGCCAAATTGGTTCACACCTCCCAAGCCTCGCACACGCCCTCGCAGGGCCCACACTCGCAGGCACATATGCGCCCACACACACAATGCTCATTAAATGCTCAATCAGTAACCATGTGCCGTGCACTGTCGACTAAAGAGTGTATAACACAAAAATCTTTATTCCCAACTGGCCGCTCAGATCTACCCGAGGTGGGACTAAGTTACCCCCTCCTAGACCAAACTTCAAGCGATGATTTCTCCTAGCTCAGAGCTCCATTCCAAGCGAATAAAAGCTTGTTGGAAGGCTCTTGAGTTACTCTACAAGATTGATGTGTTAATTGAATACAAAGGGGATGTTAAGCTCTTTGATTTGAAGGGCAAATGTTCTATGTTAGATAAGGTTAAAATGGCTAAGAAAATGGATTTATGATTATAAAGTCCACAGATTGGACTTTAACTTCCATTTGAAGTTCTAAATAGGTTAGGAAGTGAATTTCGTAGCTAATGGTGTGGATATTACGCTCTCAGGAGCTTCAGGAAGTGTGCAGGTGCTCAAAACTTCCCTGGAAGCTTCAAAACCTTGAAATCAGACATGAAAAAGTCCTAACGGACAACTAAAGACCTATTTAGTTGATTAAAACAACTTTAAGATGTTGTTACCAATTCATCTGGGCAGTGTTTTCATCCAGATCTCATCTAAAATCTACTGCCATTAGTTTGGGTTCAAAAATAACCCAAACTAGCAAAAATTAAATACAATCGAATTATATATCAGAGCTCATCCAAATCACATTAAAATCATGCACAAACATCTCAGAATCAATTTAAACTTGTAAATGCATCAAATTGAATCTTGAATCAAGGCATCAAACTCAGGTTTGATTATAGAAGCTTTAATTTTGACTTTCTATTTTAAACCTTTTCTCGGGGAATTAACACCTTGAATAACATCCTTTCAATCTCAAGAACATGCTCGGACTCTTAAATAGGTGTTTTAACTGAAGTTCCTAGGGTTTTAAGATCATCGCCTAAGAGTGAAAAGGTGTTTGTTCGTCAGAACAAACCAGAGGATGTTAGAGTGATTTAAGCACAGAAATGAGTTCAGTCCACAGCACTAAAGGTTCTAGACCTATTAAATGCATCTCAAAACAAACTATTAGACTTCTCCAACTCTACCGGAGTTGGAGAAGATGAAGACCTAAGTCAAGCTCCAAACATTCAAATCTCAAATAAGCACTCTCAGAATAATCAAAAATCCTTATTCCATTGATCTAGAGTTTCTCATTCTGTTCTATAGGTTGAAGAACTGAATTCGACTCACCGGAGCTCGCCAGAGCTCCGAAGAGTCCAGAAAAATTGAATTTGTGATACAAAATGTGGAATTGTACCATTAACGATTTTAAAAGGTTCCTAAGGTCACAAGGATCCTCAGGATCAAGTTAATTCCTTCAATTGATCACTAGAATAAAGATTTATTAGTGAATTTGATTCTTATAAAGTCTGAGTTGGTTAAAGCTCAGGACTTGTTTTCCCACTCAATTGAGTGGACAAAATAGGTCAACAGATGATTGTGATCATAAATATATATATAATTAAGGATTTCGACTACTCCTGAGCAGCCATAGATAACGAGCTCAAATGCTCAATTAGATTTGGGTGTTTAAGTTATATGTGGTATTTACTCAAATTATAGTGATAATTAGGATCCTTATGAGATGAATAGGTGATAGAGGATCCAGTGAAGGTGGAATTAGCTCGACTACTGCAGCCATGGACAACAGAAGTAGTCGATGGGGGCGGAAGTGGTTTAGGAGAATTAATGATCAAATTAGTGATTAATGGTGATAGAAATGATCGTGGAAGATAAAAGAAGATGGACAGTGACTTAAAAAGACAAAATTAATGCTCCTGACAAGCTCAAGGAGCTCGCCAGAGTTTTTTTTTTAGAAGGAAATGAATGCTATCGAATCACCGATAGCAAACCAGGAGAGCTTTTATTGATAATAATAAAAAAATATTTACATAATCGAACCCCAATGTTGTATAAGACTCCAGCAAAAGTTTACAATATTATCCACATACACTGGGGTCTCCTGAAAAACACACTCATTTCTAGCCCTCCATACAGCCCATAAAACAGCCACCATATGTAAACATGGCTTATTCCCATCCACAAGACCGCACCATAAATTCTCCCATGTGGGTAAAGACTCATTGCATACTCTCCTCCATACATAATCTGTGATCGCGCAAGAAGAAAAGATATGAGTGCTAGAATCATTATGCATCCCACATAAATGACAAAATTGATTGGGGGTACCCATCCTTCTGTGCCTCAGATCTCCAGTAATCAGGCCATCCCTTCTGCAGAGCCATAAAAAAATTTGCATCTTTAGTGGAATTTTTAACTTCCATAGCTTCTTCCCCATCTCATCAGCTTCCGCCGTCCTGGTGGACATTATCAATCTGTCATAAGCAGCCACAGTAGAAAATTTACCCTCCCATTTGTAAGTGTCATACTCATAGGGCATGGGTTTGAAGGTAGCAAGTTCTTGCATGAGACGTTCATTCTCTACACGTGTTCTTGTTTAATGATTATTCCCCCCACCATTGTTGAGTAGCCATTGCTCCGATTCCGCGTCCCAATAATCGTATACCACAGCATTTTTATCCGAAGCTGCAGCATAAGCAAGAGGGAACCTGTCTTTAAACAACCCTCCATGTACCCACTTTTCCAGCCAAAACTTGAAGCTTTTTCCATCACCTAATACAGATTTGAAAAGATTCCAATTCTCCCTCAGAGCACGTACCACAGAAGACCAAAAAGGGGAGGGTTTACGGGGGTTTAGACGGTTAATCTCATCATTGGCAGTCCCATAACTGTCCTGAATAATTTCTGTCCAAATTTTTTTTTCTCCCTGCAGCAATCGAATTGCCCACTTCAATAGTAAAGCTTCATTGAATTCCTTCAGGGATCTCACACCCATACCACCCATCCTTTTTGGCTTGCAAATTGATTCCCACTTCAGATGTTGAAGAAAGGCCCCTTGATGAGAGGCCCCTTTCCAAAAGAATCTTTTCTGCATCACATCTAGCTTTTTCCAGATAGAATTCGGGGCTTTAAAGATAGAAAAGAAGAATACTGGAATCGAAGTTATGACAGAATTCAATAGTATATACCTCCCCCCTTTTGATAAGTATCTACTACTCCAGCCCTCCAATTTTGTGCCTACCTTTTCAAAGAGGAAAGACCAATCAGCTTTCTTCATCTTAGAACATTTCAAAGGCAGGCCCAGATATTTAATAGGCAGTGGAACCACAGGTGTTCCCAAAATGGTGGAGATGTCATTCTGTGTCACACTGTTCATCCTAAAGCAAACCAGGGAGGATTTATTTCCATTCAGTCTAAGGCCAGAAATCTCTCCAAAAATTTTTACCATATGTAAAAGTGCTTGCGCTTCTCTCTTCCCCCCTTCCACAAAAAAAATAGTATCATCTGCATATTGAAGTATAGGGGCTAGAGCCCTGTAAGTAGACATTGAATACCCCGTTATAAACCCATCCATTGCCAGTTTGCAAGCAAATCTAGCCAAAGTATCCACTGCAAGATTGAAAATCAAAGGAGCAATAGGGCATCCTTGCCTAACTCCACATTGAGGTTGAATCCAGGAACAACATGGTTTACCGTTTATCAGTCTTCACCCATTGAATCAACAGAGGTGGAAACTTCCTTCTTCTAAGATCTCCCACAAATATGACCAAGAAATTGAATCATAGGCCTTGGAAAAATCGACTTTCCATAAAAAAGCCTTGGATTTTCTCCTATGCCAACCCATTACCATCTCCTACGCAACAATGAAGGATTCTTGTAAAGATCTCCCAGGAAGAAAAGCTGACTGAACAGGCATTATTAAGTCTTCTAAAACCTCCTGCAGTCTGTTAGCTATAACCTTACTAATAATAAGGTAGATGGAATTAGATAGTGCAATGGGTCTATAATCAGAAAAACTCTCCGCACTTGATTTCTTTGGAAGCAAAAACAGGTAGGATTTGTTCAACTTCTCAAATCCTGAGTTGCCCAGTTCAAACTCATGAATAACCTTTAAGACATCCACCTTAACAACATTCTGTAGCTCTTTGTAGAAAAATACCTGAAATCCATCCGGACCAGGAGCACCTTCATTATTTAGCTCTTTAATAGCTTTTAGTACTTCATGTTCAGTTATAGGGGTGACAAGCATGTTTCTCTGATCTTCATTAACGCATGGGAAGTCCATTGATGCCATCCTCCAAGAGCCTCTTGGAGTAGCCTTGGAAGTTTCTTTAAAAAACTTACTTGCTTCAGTTCTGATTTCTTTAATAGAGGTAATAGTTCTCTCTTCAACTTTAATAGATGAAATAAGATTTAATCTCCTCCTAGCACTGGCCGTAAGATGGAAAAATTTCGTGTTCGCGTCACCCTCTTTGAGCCAAAGTTGTCTGGATTTTTCACGCCAATCCATTTCTGTTTTCAGATCTTCAACCCCCACTGCTGCTTGCATCTGCTGCCTCAGCTACTGCTCTTGATGGTTCAAAGCTTGCCTACATTCTTTCAGGTCCAGTTCCTTAATCACTGCCAAGGCTTCCCTCCTCTTTTGTTCTCTGATTAGGTTCACAGCCTACCCATATTCCTTCAGCACTTCACGCAGTCCTGACAACTTTGCAGCCAGCTGTTGTGTAGCAGTGCCTTGTTCTACCTTGTTTTGCCACCACTGAGATACCATTTGCAGAAAACCTTCTTCCCTAAACCAAGATCTCTTGAGTTTGAAGTATGATCCTGTATCTGAATTTACCCCACTGTCGCAAACAAGTGGAGTGTGGTCAGAGAAAGGCCTATCAAGGCTCATTACTGCTGACAATTGGTACCTCTCCAACAAACTAGGACTGCCAAACAATCTGTCCAATTTGGAAACCTGTCCATTGCCATTCCTCCAAGTAAATTCCACACCACTGATGGGATATTCAGTCAATCCCATATTCTGCACAGCCAATTGGAATCCTGCCATAGAGCTGTCCACTTTCCCATCTGGGTTGTCATCACCTGATAGATAGCAGTTGAAATCACCCCCTAGCAGCCATGGGGTTTCTTGCACTCTCTGATGCATTGCAAATAGTTCCTCCCACAAGCCAACTCTGTCTGCAGCCACACAAGGACCATAAATGCATGATATAAACCATTCCATATCTCCTTGGGGAGATTGACATCTGCACGAGAGTAAAAATCTGTCGCGAATAATTTCAGTTACTGCTATGGACGACTTTCTCCACCAAAAGGCCAATCCGCCAGACCTTCCAGAGGCGCCCTTAGCCACAACATCACTGCGGCCAAATTGCTTAAAACAATCCCATTCCTGACCATTCTCCAACTCGAAGTGTGTCTCTTGTATAAGAGCACAGTTAATCTCCCACTCAGAGAGATATCTACACAATGAAATCCGTCTCTGCTTATTGCGCAGCCCACGCACGTTCCAAGTCAACACTCTCATTCCTCATTGGAGTGCCTCCCTTGGGTCATACATCCCACAAATTCGACCATAATAGACTTAGCAATATTCTGCTCCTCAATGGGAGGCAAATTCTCCTTCCTTCTCCTTCTCAGCATATAGGGAGATCTACCCACACCTCTTTTCTGATTGGAGCCAATACCATACTTCAGATCAGTAGGAATAGAAAGTTGCAACTGGACTAGCTCTTTAGGCATCAGAACTCTTCCTGTCCTGCCAACCTCTTTATTGCAATTCATCTCTGAATCTGTCATTGAGTTTTCAGCAACCTCCAGACAACCATCATCTTTGATTATCATAGCTAATCTACCATCATCAGCTGTAGAAACCTCTTCCATCTGATCTTTCTCAGCATAGGTCAGGTGATAATCCTTCCTCTTTTTAGGCTTAGGGGCATCAGCAGGAGACATCCTGCCACATCTGTCATTCTGTTTCCTCAGCACATTGTTGGCTCCAGACATCAGTCCTCCCTCAGATGACTTAACCTGTTCACAATCAGTCTGCCCAGGCACCTGTCCAAGTACTGCTAGTCGAATCAGCCAAGAAGAGCCCCCACATCTAATAGTGACCAAATCTGGAACTGAACTAGCACTGGTGACATCCACCTCAATTTGTAGAGATCTAATGTCCCCCTCTCCAATCAAAATTTCAGAACCATCACATATAGATGCAAAACCAACAAGCATTTTAGAGACAACCCCCTTCAATCGCAGATGTAGCGGCAATCCAGAAATCTCAAGAAGAATCCTTCTAGAGCTCACTCTTTGTGGAGGCCGATCAGGAAGAGCCCCATCAAATGGAGAAACCATTCTCCAAATCACAATGAAATCTTCAAAAGAGCTTGAACGAAATCGCAATCGCTCCACATCCAACATGCCCAAACCATAAACCAAGAAGCGAGATTGGGATAACATGGCTACCTTCCAACCTGCAGAAAGGAGATCTAAGGAGCATACCAGGTTCTGAAGTTTTTCTATCGACGATTTGCCTGCCATGATCTCACCAATCAAAGCCCCCCTCAGCATAATCTCTGCAGATGAGATCTCTTCAGATGATGGGATCTCAACTTCGATTGAGTGCCTACCCAAAATCGGTGGCGGCGGCAGTTGAGTATCATTCTTAACCCTCCAGACAGGGTGCGAGACTACCCTCTTTTTCTGCAAGGGAGTCCTCCTAGGGCATGACTCGTGCTTATGCCCTTCACCCCTGCACACTAAGCAGATTAGAGGGTTTTTACAAATCGCCGCCATATGTCCCCTTTGTCTGCATCTGAAGCAGAGAACGTCATCATTTGTCCTCCTCCAGGGTCGTCTTCGAGCATTTTCAGACGACCTAAGGAACCTCTCCTGCCATGCCCGCTCCCTTCTCCTCCAAACCTTCGATCTCCACGTCCTACATTCTCCTCCTGCTCCAGCCCTGAATGGTTCCGCCCCACTGTCGCCCTCCACCCGACGTCGATCTCCCTCCGCCCTCCTCTCTCTCATCGCCAGGGACCAAAAAAAAATCAGGAGCTCGCCAGAGTTGAGGATGACGAGTTCTAAATCTAACATTATGGCTATCTAGGCTACCTAATTAATTAACTAAACTAACCTACTCCTACTCCTAGTCTACTGTTACCTGGACAAAGGGGATAGAAGATCTCCATCGATGGCTTATAATGGAGGAGGAAATTAGAGGGTTGTCAAAAGATCTCTGGCAGGTGATTGTGAGGTGAAGTAGAGGAGAGCTCCTAGTCAGCGCTTGTGTTAAAAGACGCGGCTGACTTCGGTGGAGTTCCAGAGCTATTGAAGATGGATGAAGGAAGTCGGTTGAAGCGGAGAAAGTTTGCTGGAGTTGTGGAGAGAATATCCGATTGGGTCGGCTCACTAATGAAGAGGGAAGGGAGCCAACTTGGTGGAAATTGAGGATCTCCAGGGATAATTATAGTCGACGGCGACTGAGATGGAGGTGGAATCTGGACGAATTTGTGGCTAGGAGGAGAATAACCACCAGAGACTTCTCTGATGCCGGTGAGGTTATCTACAACCCTAAAATTGGATTTAGGCAACATCCAGACCGATGGATGAAAAGGGGATAGTGAGCGCAAGCTCTAAGAGCTTGGAAAAGAAGGGATGACGTTAGATTGGCGGTGATCAGGCGATGGTTGCACCTTCAGTCGTCAGCCGTCTAGATGGGTGAAGAAGAGAAGAAGTCCAGGGACCTATTCACAGTGAAACTTAAGGACCTATGTCGAAAATAAGGACCCGATTGAAATAAAATCTAGGGACCAAAATGTAAACTCAGGTTTTCAAGGTTTATTTTAATTTAAATCTTTTTCAACTTTTTATATATGATTATAAATAAGAAAATTATTATATTTAGACCTTGAATTTACATTTTTGACCTTTTTAGATTAATTTATTTAATTAAGTAATGTTACTTAAGTTATTACATACTTAGGTATATATTAAAACATTAATTAGATAAATAATTATAATATTTCGAGTCCAATTATTAATTAGATTATTAATAATATTAATTGAATGATAATAAATCATTTTTAAATTATTTTAAGGTCCTTTACTCTTTATCCCTTATTTAATAATGAACCATATATTCACATATTTCTAGCTAATTAAATAGGAAGACTAGTTAATTAGGGGTAATTAAAGATCATGATGAGTTTCTCATCACACTTCCTATCCTCCACAATTAGTATTTCAAATTCCAGGACCTCATGCATGTCAATCACCCCATCTGAAATTTCGAAGTCCAGAAGATGTGACTGAATTAGAATTGACTTGGGCCTAGTGATCTCAAAATCAAATTCATCAGTAAACTCTATGGGGCATGATTGAGGATCGAGGCTATGAATTGAATCCTTCAGAAAGTGAGGATCTAAATCCGCCATGCGAGCCCCAATAGGATCAGTTTCCTCATTTATTGGGCCATCATATGATTCATCGAATTCCTCAGGCCCCGTTGTTTCACAAAAATCATGTGTTGTAAACTCATGTGAGACTTCACATAATGATTCTTCACCTTCGGAATCAATGAAATCTAAATCTGCATTGATGTATGTCTCAAAATCAATCACTTTCTAATTCATGGAGGCATACGTTTCCTCATTCCCCAACTTAGGGATCTTGGGTGAAGAAATCAAATCATCCTTATTTGACTGCTTTAGAACAACCTGGTTGACCCTAGTCGCGGAAAATGGGTTCCCTCCTATAGTTGCTTGAGCGGATTCTTTCATCGACTCTACTATTAGGGGTTCATACTAGGAATCCTCCCAAGATTGGACTAAATCAATCACAAATCTCATCCTCAATTTAGATAACTTCCCAACTAAAAACTCACTAAGGCCCTTATCATTAACATCCTGGAGCCAGTCATACAGATACTTGTTAAGATGGCCAATCATTTCAATTAGGGGCTCCAATTCCTCAACGCAAGGTGTTGGCTGAGCTTCTAAAGATTGTATGGTATTCCTTAAGTTAGCCAACACCATATCTTGAACCTAGTTAACCTAAACCAAATGGTCTGGTTCATGGTTGGGTGTGTTTGGGTTAAATCTGTGGAAGTCAAGGAATTAGGGTTCTTGATACCCTACCTAATAACAGGTCATTTTGGATTATTCAAATAGGGGTGATGACCAATACATAGTATGATCTAGGGAAGGGTAAGGATCAGCATACCCTTCTTGATTATAGATCATATTAGGTTGTCGAAATTAGGGCAGTTATCTATAATCGATGTAGCTCAGAGAAGCATAAGAATCAACATTATGGTGTCCAAGGTTGACCCTAAACACGGAGGTTCGGAATGTATCCCCAATCAGGATTATCCCAACTAGAAGATGGATGAGAATAAGTCATGTTGGAATAATAATAATTTTTGGAATAAGTAGTGGTAGGAGGGTAGGAGTGGAAGTGCGAAAAGGATGTGGAAGGATCCACGATAGAATAGGAGGAAGAAAGGTGCCCTACAATACAAACAAACAAACCTGCCTTTAGGTGGGCTAGCCTAAAGACCTATAGACTCCCATAACCCATTTTGAGATAAAGAAATGATTTTATCTTCTTTCTGGTCAATCCAACCAATTAGATGGAGGGACTAGGGAGAAGGTTCTTCATTTGGCTTGCACCTTCGATTCATAGTGTACCCCCCAACCGCAATTGTTTGATTCTGCTCCCTTAGCTAGACATTAGATTGAAGAGTAGAAATAGACTAATCAAAAATATTCTCGGTATGGGCTTTGAAGAGCAAGTCCAATCCTTAAGGCCAACACCTACTTTATTTTAATTAGGGTTAGGTTTGAATATGCTTTGGAATGTGATGGGCCCTTTATCTGGGTTGTGCCCTTAATGATTGATTGATAAGTGTGTGCATGCACAACCAATGATTTTCAAGCAAGATTACTTTTGGAAGTGGTAAATTTTAGGGTTTAAATCTTGCTTAGTAGCTTTTAGGATTCAACTTTAGGTGTATTCAATCAAGTTTAGTTAGTACACTAAGTTTTGACAGCACAGGTGAAGCTATTTTCCGTTAAATCTTAAAAAGAATGTGGAGTGCCTGATAAATCCCTAAAAGTTGAACCTTTGTGGTAACTACTTGATGAGTTGATTTTAGTTGAAGTGGTGTACCTAAACAACTCAAACAATTGGCCTTAATGCACCGCTGAGTTAGGCACACAATTGGATACGTATTCTAATTTCTACTCGATTATGTGTTTGGGTGTGTGTACCGATTCCAAAGATCGTTTTACCAGTTAAGTATGAAAATCAGAAGAGGTTGTGTACCTCTGTGAGATTTTTTTTTTAATTTTTCTTTTATATGTGGAGGGCGAGGTGGGTGGAGGTGACAAACAAACAATCAAAAACTAACCTTAGAGTTTATAAGAGCACCTAGTTTGATTTGTATTTGTGTTATTACGTGGTGGAATGAAAAACTAGTGGGTGGGAGGTGGGGGTAAACTTACAAACCCTTCAGCAACACTTTACTCTAATCTACTGCTTTTGCCTGTCTCGAGAGAGTACCTGCAATGACAATAAGAAAGGAGAGAAGTGAGGTAAAAGATAAGTAAGGTGGGAAAACATGAAAAATCAAAGAGCGTCGCCTCCTCGGCAATGATGCCAAAATGTTGTTGCGGAAAATTTGCATAAAAGGAGTTGAGTTTTAAAAACCCATCGTTGTAGTATGATTTGCGGGAAAAACTGTCAACAGATAAATTTTATCGAAACTCGAAAAGAATTCCAGGTTGAACATAGGGAGGCTACATCGATTTGAAATCTGTGGTTATATATATATTTTTTGTTGTTTTTGTTTAGAAAGTGGGATAATTACAACGAATTCAATATAAACACTGGGAGAGAGAGAGAACAATCACTTTAATAAGCTTGGAAATTTTCTTTACAACTAGAAGGAGGGAAATTCTACAGCAAGAAAGTGGGAAAATATTACAGCTAGAAAGTGGGAAAATCTACTCTAGAAAGCGATAAAAAGAAGGTGGAGAGAAGTTATCCTCCTTGAT
Source organism: Thalassia testudinum (assembly GCA_037157565.1). NCBI lineage: Eukaryota > Viridiplantae > Streptophyta > Magnoliopsida > Alismatales > Hydrocharitaceae > Thalassia > Thalassia testudinum. The sequence continues at coordinate 82,109,988 of JAZHRO010000056.1, read as the reverse complement.
GGCTACTTGGAGGATGAGCCAGATGGGGCAATGCATGGAAGACTGATGGAAAAGATGGAAGACGAAGAACAGAGTGGGAAGAAATAGGGGCGAGGCAGGTGTCCTCGTCATTGTGGGATCCACTTCTGAAATGGGGGCGAGAAAACTTTGATTTTGACTCTAGAGGAGCATCCCGAGCTTCGGACAAGCTTCTTTAGAGCTTTAGAGAGGGAGAGAGGTGAATGGATGAAGAAGAAGTAAAGGACATAGGTCCTTTTATAGATGAGGTTTGAGGGTGACGTATGTGCATGCGTCGCACGCCTCTTCTTTTCATCGTGCTTCAATGCATGCTCACGTTCTTTTCATCTTAGCTATCCAATCACGAGATCAGATGACTTAAATGCACCGTGCCCGCACTTCGTTGAGCACTTGTGCATGCGATGGTGCATGCAGAAGTGCGTAATCACGCATGTACGTGATCCAAAGCACATTCGCATGCCACCTCTCCTCTCCTCGACCTTACGATCGCCATCTGACGGTTGAATTGAATCTGCCCACGCCCCACTCTCTAATTTGAGCTCATGGGGGCTCAACCCTATGCCACTTCTTCTCATGAAGTGCTTGCGTCCACTGTGCTACGTCGGTGGATGGTCACAGTTTTAACTTAGGCTCAAGTGCACTCGACCTTTGGATGAAGATCCAACGGCTGAGAGTGCTCGAGCATTGAATCTTCATCAGCATGTGGGTACTCCTTGATGCGATCTCGGCCATTCGATTTGAGATCCAATGGCTGAGATTAATCATGTGATAGAAGAGGGTATCGTGCAGCACTCCTTTGGCTGATTGAGCGGTTGGGATGGTGCCACGTGGCACCATTTTGGCCTTCCATCTTCTCTGTGTTGTAGATGGTGCCACGGATGTCAGATTGAACCGATTTTCACGTTGTTGGGCTGCGATCATCGATTCGAACCCATCTGTGTTGCCCTTGATCTCTAATTTCACTCGGGTTATATTTGATGCTACGGAAGTCCAATCAGGATGATCTTGGAGTTGTTGAACTCTGATCGCCACCCTGATCTGATCTGTATGGTTGGATCTTCAGTTCGAGGCCTCGATTAAAAGTCGTCCTATCTTGTCCACAAAATAGAAGAAATTACTATACAATTTGTACAATTTGACCTACATGCATGAGGATGCATGTTTTACAACATTTATAATGCATGATGCTAAAGTGATACTAAGAACATGAATTAATAGGCATTTTTGGCTATTCAGATGTTTGCACGTCATAGTATTTGGCATCGAAAATCAACTTATCCCACCTATGCTTAGGCCAATCCATGGGTAATCTTCTGATTGCCAAATAGTTAACGATGCTTGCAAACCATGGAGTTTGCAAACTATCAAAAGAGTATCATCAGGGAATGAATCAGAAAATTGAGTTGTAGATTCTAAAAGGATTTTGGAGAGATGATCTACTACTACATTTTGGGCACCAAATTTGCCTTTGATTTCTAAATCAAATTCCTGTAGAAGAAGGATCCATCTAATTAATCTAGGTTTTGCATCCTTTTGAGTCAACAGGTGCCTTAATATAGTGTGATCAGTGAAAATTATGACATGAGGTCTAAGTAGGTATGGTCTAAACTTCTCTGGAGCAAAAACTACTACTAACAACTCTTTTTCTGTAGTGGTGTAATTCCTTTGAGCCTCATAAAGAGTTTTACTAGCATAGTAGATCACAGAAGGTTTCTTGTCAAGCTTTTGTCCTAAGACCGCTCCAATAGCAACATCAAAAGCGTCGGTTGTGATTTCAAATGGATGATCCCAATTAGGAGGTTGTAGGATGGGTGATTGTGTAATGGCCTCCTTTGGTAGATTGAAAGCCCCTAAGCAACTCGAATCAAAATCAAAGGTTTTATCTTTTATTAGTAAGTTGCTTAAGGCCCTCGACACCATAGAAAAATCCTTAATGAATCAACGATAAAATCCCACATGTCCATGGAATGATCTAAGTTGTTTAACTGTCGTAGGTGGCAGGAGTTTAATCATAGTGTCCACCTTGGCTTTATCAACTCAATTTCTCTTTCAGACACACATGGCCAAGGACTATGCCTTCCCTAACCATGAAGTGGCTCTTTTCCAAAGATTGAACAAGATTCAGCTCTATGCACTTTCGTAAAGTTTTCTCTAGATTGAGCAGGCAAGACTCAAAAGTGTCCCCGAACATAGAAAAATCATCAGGAAAGATTTCCATAAGATCACCCACCATGTCTGGAAAGATTTCAAGCATGCACCTTTGAAAAGTCGCTGGTGCATTACATAATCCGAAAGGCATCCTATGGTATGCGAATGTTCCGTAGGGACATGAGAAGGTGGTTTTCTCATGATCATCGGGGTGGATAGCAACTTGATTGTAGCTAGAGTAGCCATCAAAGAAACAGAAGAACTTTTGGCTGACTAGTCTTTCAAGAGTTTGATCAATGAAGGGAAGTGGAAAGCGGTCTTTCGTAGTTGCATTATTCAGCATCCTATAATCAATACAGACTCTCCAAGAGGAAGCTATGCAGGTTGGAATCAACTCCCATTATCATTAGTAATCACAGTTAGCCCAGCTTTCTTAGGAACCACTTGTACATGACCGATCCATGGGTTGTAAGAGATGTGGTAGATTATTCCCGCATCTAACCACTTAATCTTTTCCTTTTTCAAAACCACCTGCATGTCAGGATTTAATCATCTCTGCATATCTCGGGAGGGTTTAGATCCATCCTCAACATAGATTCTGTGGGTGTAGTAAGTAGGACAAATTCCCTTCAAATCATCCAATGTCCAACCAATTGCTCTACTGTTTCTTCCCAAAACTTGAATTAATTGGTTTTCCTGAGTTTGGGTTAGATAAGAGCTAATGGTTACTGGTAAGTCGAATCAGATCCCAAGAAAACATATTTTAGATAATCAGGAATGGTTTTAGCTCAGGTTTGGGTCCTTGGGAAGAAGGGTCTAAAGGTGGATCACAGTTATCCTTAAGAGGTCTTAGAATCAAGTTAGTGATCGGGTGACTGAGCTCTTGATTGGTTTGGTGATCGAGGCCTATAGGATCGGAGTGGGACACTCCTAACATCATATAACATTCAACAGTATGATCCACATCCTCAGAATCTTCTATCATTCCATAATCCTCAAATTGTTTAATTGCCTTAAAAATGTTAATCTTTGTCTTCTTGTCCTTGGATTTGATTTCCGTACTGCCAAATTCACAATCAATATTAGCCTTGGAAGTAGCTAAAAATGGTCTTCTCAAAATTATTGGGGTGTTCTTCAAATTCGCTGTTACCACCATGTCAAGGACCAAGAAATCCATAGAAAATAAAAATCCTAAACCTTGACAATTATATCCCAAATAATTCTCCATGGTGTGGTCGCAGATCAATCAACCAGTTGTAGTGTGACCTCAGTAGGTTTCGACTCTCTAAAGTTAAATTTTTCATATAACATTGTGGGGATCAAATTCATGGAGGCACCTTAATCTAATAAAGCCCTATCAAAGGTAGTATCTCCAATAACACATGAGATCAGAGGGGCTACATGATCTTTTTGTTTTTGGGGTAGGTTTCTAAGGATAGCTGTACTAGCTTGTTTAGTTAACACTACCCTTTTAGATGTTTTGGCCTGGCATTTAGGTGTGCACATTTCTTTCAAAAGTTTCACACAAGCTGGGATATTCTCAATTGCTTCAAGTAGTGGTATGTTCACCTGGACTTGTTAAAAAATATTGAGCCACTCCTCAGATGGATTGGTTTTCTCTTTCCTATGTTTGCTCAAGGCTTCAGGAATGGGTGCTTGATTGAAATAATCAGTATTTAGGTCTTGATCCTGGTCTGCCAAGTCAGATTTAGGCTCCTCAAGATCTTGATTAGATTTAGACTTGGAGGGGTGAGGATCTTGGATTTGTCTCCCTCTTCTCAAGGTTATAGCACAGGCAAAGGCATTATGCTTAGAAGGTAGAGGTGGGTTCTATAAAATAAGCTGAGCCAAGTTAGGGTTAGGGTTAACAAAGCTAGGTGGGTGTTGGTGAGCAAGTTGAACTATATCTGCCTGTTGTTCCTGTGTGTTGTTTTGGTTAACCCTATTGAAGTTCCTTGCGTTGGGGATGGGTTGGGATGGAAGCAACCCGTGTTGTCTAGCATCTACCAATTGGTCTAATCATCCCGTTAATTCTGTCCAAATTGATTCATTTCTTCTTTTCGTCTTAGATTCATTTCACGCATTTCTTTGAGGACCAGACTCAGATCATAAGGCTGGGTTTCCTGAGTAGGTTGTGGCTGGTATGTGCACGGTTGTGTGTACCTATTGGGTTGCCCACAAGTTTTAGGCTTAGTCAAGTTAGGTTCCTGGGCAAGTTTCTAACTTGACCAAGTAAAGTTAGGATGGTTACGCCATCCAAGGTTGTAGGTGTTTGAATATGGGTCATTTCTACTGTATGCCTAGAGTGCATTAACATCCTCAAGATAATTAGGCATTAAGATGCCTAATTCAGAATTTGAGGGCATCAAGGTCCCTCCTTGGTACCAAGAAAGAGATGGGTCCAAGTAAAGTTGGCTCAAGAGTGGAGCCATGGTTAGGTCATGAATATTATGCACTATTTATTGACCAAGAGTGTTGGGGAGTTGTGTGTGGTTTATCATAGAAACTCCTTGGGTAGGCATAGGATTTACTTTGGAATGTGTACCTAAGGAACTCTCACCTTTCAAAAGGTTGTCCAATTTCCTATCCAAACTCTCTACATTTTTCCCAACGAGTTCCACCTTATCCAATCATTGTGCAATCAATTCTAAATCAACTGAGTTTGAATTATCCTTAACTTCATAAACTCTGCTCCTTGGTTGATTTGATCTGTTGAAGGCGGACATTGAGGCATTGTTGAGGGAATTCTCACTCATATTCTCGAATAATTGAAAGGCTCCATTAGCATCTTTTCTTAGGAAATTGCACCCACATGCTGCATCAACAAAATTCTTCAAATTGTCAGTTAACCCATAATAGAAAATATGGGCCAAGTGCCACTTGGGAATCCCATGATGAGGGCATTTCCTAGCTAAGTGATTAAATCTCTTCCAAGCCTCATGCAGTTGCTCCCCAGGGTTCTGCTTAAAGGTTGTAGTGGCACATCTAAGAGCATTTATCTTTTCTATGGAAAAGAATTTCTTCAGAAAAGTGCTTCTTAAATCTTCTCAAGTTAGGATTGGTCTACCAATTGTCCTCAACTGTTGAGCAGCTTTATCTTTCAAAGAAAAGGGGAACATTTTCATCATTAAGGTATCCTCATTCATGTTCCTAGAGGCCAAATGTCCTTCCTATGTGTGGAAGTTCTTCAAGGTGGTGGAAGGGGTCACTAGAATTGTGGCCATGGATGTGGGGAATTAGATTAATGATTTGTGGTTTGATGAGTACAATTTATTGGACACTTAATTAGCTTAAGTACATTTAAATCATGCCTTATTAGATTGCAATTAGAATTAAGTGTTAGTTTATCTTCATTAGAAGATATTTTGTTAAAATTTCATACATATATGTTTGTGCAGGGTTATGTGTGCAAATTTCGAAAATCCAAACATTGTCTCCATCACCAGCAGTGCGCTGGCTCTCACTGGCCTCATCTAACCAAGGTGGCCGAGCATCTCGCAACAACAACCTCTCCAAGCAACCACTCACTGCCAAGATATTGGAGAAGATTGCGAGCAGAAGAAACAAAATGATGGGAAACATTTATAAAAGGAAAGACACCATGGTCATGGGGCTATCTTCATCTCTACCCCCTGCAAGGAATGAACACCACTGTGGAAACAAAGGGCACCGTGGGCTTTAGCGTGCACTGTGAATCACTGTTGCTTCAACTCCATTCAACTCCACTTTCAAGGTGTGTATGGTGATAGAGTGCACTCTGTCATCTCCATCACCACTTTCGTCTCCGTCATCGTTCACCAACTCCTCTAGCAGACCTCTCCATCACCCCACACGCACATCCACCCTTTCATCTTCTTTTCTTTTTCCTTCTCCTCCTTTATCTTCTCCACCCACCACTGCTACAAACACCATCGAGCACTACATTCAACCTCCTGCCATCACACACCACCATCTCCATCGTTTGAACATCACTGCCACCTCGACCCTAGCGAATGCACTAACTGCAGCACGACCTCACGCGTGCTACCCTTGCATGCATGCCTTTGACGTCTTCTTCTTCTTCTTCCTCTCTGTCGATCGAAAGAACCCAAAGCCACAAAAATGCAACAGCCACCTCAGGCCAAACTTCTTCACGCCATCGATGCCAACACGCCTTCCTAGACCCCACGAGCACCACCACACCCTTCGATAGGTTGATAATAGTCCACGTGCATGCATGGACAGCCCCTACCGCCGGCCATCCTCCTTGTCGCCAGCGAGAGCTCCAGGCACAATTCTCCTCAGCGTAACCCCAATGCGAAGCCCTCAACAACGCCAACCTCCTCCGAACATTCCACAGCCAGCCATCGATTCTTCATAGCACACGATCAAGGGGAAGGAATCCCCTGTTTTGGGTTATATTAGAAATTACCATGCGTACCATTACCAACTCCACTATTCATTTATTTTTTATTAATTTATTGCTACAAAACTGTGACATTGCACTTATCCTTTCGCATATTTGTTTGGCTCCTATTTTGCACATTATTTCACATTGAAATTCGATTCAGACTTGCATGCAATTAAAAATTACATACTCTGCCACTACACATGCATCATCCACATATTTTGGGAGCTTGATTTATGATGTGAAATTTACATAAATATCCCTTCACTTCTCATGAAATTGAAAGTACATTCAAAACAGCATATTCATTGAATTGATTTAACGAATGTTTTTACGAACATGATGGCGACATACCTATGAATTTATTGCAGCCATTCCTCCCTGTGGATATGACCTAACCCACTATGGTTAGATTAAAATTAATTTTTGATTGAGAGTTTTCCACCACATAAAATACAACGATAAATCATTTTATTATTATCATCTTCTTAGATAAGTGAGATTCTCTCTATCAAATGGTGTCGTTGCCAGGGAGGCAACAGGCCTAGTAAACTCTCGAGTATTTTTCCTGCCTGCATTGAGTTATGACTAAGATTATACATTCATTGATCTATTATTTTTCTATCCAAGGTACATTCGTGAGAAGGAGGAGCATGTAGCGGAGATAATATGGTTTGTGGACCTTGACGCCACCTGGAGGACAACAATAGGAGTGTGTGGGTCTTGATCCCATGCACTTAAAGATGCACAGAGGAACATCTAGGAGGATTCTGCCTCTTAGATTTCTGACTTAGAATTTTAGAGTAGACTCTTAGGATTTAGTTTAATTATACATTTTCTCGCCCTTGTAATTTGGGGCCAGTTTTTGGGGGAGTGTCCCCGCTTCTTTAGTTTCTAGGATTGTTCTGTGTATGCTAGTTAGTTCTTTTGATTGCATGTTTATTTTTAAAACATAATCTGAGCTACTTGATAGAAGTTGCATATCCATAGGTCGACCATCTAGGAGTTCTTGAGTAGCATCAAGATTTTCTTACTACTTTGCATACATTTTTATGTCGAAGAGTGATGGGGCAAGGTACGTATTTCCTATCTTTCTGCATCAGTTATCTACACACATTGCATTTTGACATAATTAAAGAAGACCACTTAAGTTGACTTGAAAAGATTAATCAGGTGGTCACATTACTTCTTAAAAGAAAAGTAAAATATAGAAGAAGTTTTTGAATAACTTGATTGTGATTTTCAGAAGAAAAATCACTTTTCACAGTGTGATGCACACTTCTTGCACCAAGCACACACTATAGGCACTGCACTAGGACTTGGACCCTTAAGGCTATAGGCATCGATCTCTTTATAGGTGAAAACCCTCCTATCTCACTTTGTGATGCTGATATTAACTTTTACCTGAGTGATTTTATACTATAAGGAGGGAGACACTTTATAAAGGAATTCAAGGGTAGTTAAGAGGCACAACTAACGCATCACCTCAAAGGAAGGGTTCGCCCTACTTGCATCCTTTGGTTCCATCCTTGGAGTGCCCTTTTACTTGAGCATTTGAGAATATCATTGCGGCAAAGTGTACATCTCTAGGGCACTCGAAGGTCAATTTAGGGTTCGTAATTGATTGACAACTTGATTAGTCACCCAAAGGAACTAAAAGTAACCTCAACTTCGTTAATAGCCATTCATTAGGGATCTCAAGTGCCTCAATTCTCTTATACCACTTATGTAGGAATGGAGAAACACTACCTTGACTCTATTTGGCCAAGTTGGAGAGTATGAAGAGGACTTAAATCAATAAAAGGCCTGTTACCTTGTGTTTGCTTGGTGTATGCTTGGTAGGTGCTCTCTTAGAAGGAGTATTGTTTTCAACTTGGAACCTGAGAGAATTATTAGAAAAGCTAACCAAGAAAGAAGAAAAATGATAGAAGAAAGACCTAAAGAAGAAATTAGGGTTGGTGAAAATCAGAGAACTTTGAGAGACTATTTCCCCTCTGCAACTGACTAAGCCCTACCTATTCGGAGACCTGGAGTGGATAATCCTTATGAGATCAAGAGCAGCACCATATCTTTTCTCCCCACTTTTTATGGTACTACTAGGGAGGATCCCTACAGGCATCTTGATGAATTCAGTGAGGTCTGTTCTACAGTGAAGCTTTAAGGCTTTATCGATGAAGCCCTGATGAGAACTTTGTTTCCTTTCTCCATAAAGGATAAGGCAAGCAATGGTATCATACCCTCGATGCAAGAGGAAATGATTAGGCCACCCTTATGGGAGAATTCCTGAAAAAGTACTTTCTTATGAGTAAGACCAACCAATATAGAAGAGTGATTATGGGTTTTACCCAAAAGGAAGGGGAGCAGTTTCACGAAACTTGGGAGCATTTTAATGACCTTCTTAGGCTATGCCCCCACCATCAGGTGCTAAGATGACAATTGGTCCAAACGTTCAAGAACAGATTATCTGAAAGGCATAGACAAACCATCGATGCAACCTGTGCAGGAACCTTCATGACCAAAACTGAGGATGAAGCCTGGGCATTATTGGAAACACTAAGTGATAATTGCATACATATGTCCTCTGCCTATCATGAAAGAAAATCATCAATCTTGTAGAGGAAGATAGAAGCCCATGAAGCTGGGACTACTTAGGATTTGGTTTATCAGATTCAATTGTTAAACAAAAAATTTTGATAAGCTTTTAGCAAACCCAAGCATGAATCCACAAGTAGCCTCCTATCTTTCAGGCTTCAAGTGAATGATCCATTTGCCAAAGCACGACAAATGCCACTACGGGTGCACCTAGGCAAATCATTTCTCTGAATTGACTCAGGTTGACCTGAACATGACCCAAGGTTTCCAACCACCCCCTCGTAATAACCCCTATTCCAAAACCTATAATTCGGGGTGGTGAAACCATCCAAACTTCTCATGGAAGAAAGGTGATGCTTCAAACTATGGGAATGCAAGACCCCAACCTCCCCAACCCGTATATCAGCCTTCCTATGCAAACCCTCCTCAGAATAAGCCTTCTGAGATGGATGAACTAAAAGCCATGATGAAAGCGGTGCAAGAGCATCGGAATATGGTCATCCAATCTGAGTAAGATGATCACTGATATGCACTCCGAAATTGCTCATCCTACTAGGCAGTTAGGCAACGGGATCTGGGGAAGTTGCTTAGCTCTTCTGAAGAGAACCCAAAGGGTAAAGGGGTCATATTCATGGACACGCTCAAGCTGTGATAGTGTAAAGAAAATTGACATAGTTGATAGCACTCCTATGGTCACCTCTCAGGATTCCCCTTCTGTATCAAACCTGACTTCCTTCCCCATTGAGGAAGAGCCACACTGCTCTACCACAGGTGAAATCACCCACCCAGAGGATGTCATCATTCCACCGCCCCTTTCTTGCCATGACAAACCCTCTACCTAGAAGGCGAGGGTGCCCTATCCAGAGCGTCTATTGTTGAAGCTGTGAGCTACTACGCTAACGTATTTGGTTTTGAGAAACCTGTCGTTGTAGTTTCAAAGCGGTGAACTCATGTTCAACAAATAAAATTTATACCGGAATAGAAATCTCGGGTCGAACTCAAGGAGGCAGACGATTGATTAAAAAATACATGTTTAATTTATTTGTCATGAAGTAGATTAATTGATTAGAAGCTATCCATCTATTTACAATAAATAGAAGAGAGAGAGAATATTACAAACAAAAACCAAAAAGAGATGTGGAATGAACATGGAATTCATTATCAAAGAGATTGTTGGTTACACTAAACATTACGACTAGAAAGTAGAAAATGATTACACTATAAAGCATTAAAAAGAATGGAGAGAAAATTATCCTCCTCGATGGTCGCTTGGAGGACGAGCTGGACAGGACAATGCTTGGAAGACAAGGAACGGAGTAGGACAAAGGAGGACGAAGTGGGAAGAACGGGAATGGGGCAAATGTTGTCATCATCGTAGGATCCAGTTCCGAAAGAGGGATGAAAATTTGGCTTTATCTCTTGTGAAGCATCCCAGGTGTGAGACAAGCTTCTCTTGAGCTTTGGAGAGGGAGATAAGAGAAAGAAGGGATGAAAATTTCGTATGGAGGGGATCTCCTTTTATAGTTGCAAGGAGTGAGGGCAATTTGGTCATTCTAATCTCAAAAATATTAAATAAGGGGTCCTTAGTGATGGATAAAATCGTCACTAAAGCCCTACGTGTGGGCGACGTGCGCCGCCCGCTCATCTTCTGCACTACCCATGTTCTTCCATTCTCAGCCGTTCAATCTGCTGAGACATGCCCTCGCAACACCTCTTCAACCTGCAATGCCCGCATCGGATGGCACGTCACGCGGGGGCGTGCGATAGTGCATTCATCAGATTGGGCGCGTGCAGCCACCCGATCGTCAGCGTGCGGTCAAATGCACACGCACATCTGCTACAAATGAGGCATCCAGCAATTTCTAACACATGCCTGCATTTCGCGTTTGAGCACTCAACCAACTGCGCTACATGCGTGGATGGGCAAGCAGGCTAACTCTTGCGTGCATGATCTGGATTGTTGGATTGAGATCCAATGGTCATGGTTGCGCCTTCCAGAAGTTCTTCAGAGCCTTCAAGTGTAGGTTGAGCTCCACTCTCAGCTATTGGATCTTAATCCAATGGTAGAGATACGTGGCCGCTAAAAGCTTTAGCAGTTGAGGGCGATCGGTTGGGTGGTCGAGATGGCGCCATGTGGCACCATCTTGGTCGTCCATCTTCTGGATAATGTAGATGATGTCATGGGTGTTGGATTGGGTCGATTTTCGTGTCGTTAGGCTGCGATCATCGATCCGAATCCATCCATGCAGTTGGATTTGTCGACTGAAGTGTGGATTCACACCATCTTGGCCCTTAATCTTCTAGGGTTCCTCAATCTCTATCTGATGCTACAGGTGTCTGATTAGGGTGATCTTGGAGTCATTGAACTCCAATCATCGCCTTAATCAAATCTGTATGGTTGTATCTTTGATCTGAGGCCCCGATAGGAATTTGCCATATCCCTGAACATAAAAGGAGACAATTAACCTTCGTTTTATTTAAACTAATCTAAATGCAAGATGATGCATGCTATGCAATATTTATAGTATGCAATGCAATTCTATGCTTAAGAATATGGATAAATAGACATCTTATGTAGTGTAAACATGTTTACATCACCCCCATGCCTATCTTTTACTAGTCCCTAGCAAAAACTATATGCTATTTATAAAAGAAATAGGTTGGATTATTTGGACTTGAGTTATTTTCAATCATTAAGAAAATGTTTACTTAGGATCTGAACTTTCAAAGACACAATAGTGCCCGAGTATCTACCAAAATGCAGACCGCCTCAAGCCCTCGCTTTATTCAAAGAAAAATTTCTTTTTCTCCTTCTTTTCTTTTCTAATTTTTTTGGATTTTTGAGTTTTAGGGTTTAAGAGTGGCTTTCAACGGCCATTCAACTAACCCAAGATTTGATGAAAACCCTAAGTTCTAAGCATCTTATTGTGAATGTGATAGACTTGTTGATCGGCAGTTAAAATGGATTTCGGATTTCTACGCCTCTAGATGACCTTAAAAAGAGAATTCTGCCTAAAGGTGTATCTTTACAACTGGTAGCTTTCTCCCTACTTTTATTTTTATGAGGTCAACACAAGGTGAATCCAGTGTATATCTCGATTTATTCTACTTCTCCACTTCTTCCTAAGTGTTTTAGGAATTTTCAGTGCATTTATTGAGTTAGGTTCTCGACAACCGGTCGATGAGCTGTTACCACCGACAACTTGCCAACCATGCTCTTGTAGTGAAGCGTGGCTTATTTATTTTCTTTTTTTCTTTTCTCCTTTTCTTTTTCTCTTCTTTTTGACTTTCTTTTTCTCTTTTTTTTTTTTTAAAGTAGGTGGCTTCCCTTGTCTAAGATTTACCTAAAGGCAGCAAAAAGAAAATGGTCTAGTGACTGGGCTCTAGACAACCTACCTATGGGTTGTTACCCACGATAACTTGTCAGCCATATCACCCCAGAAGGTTTATTAGCTACCCAATTTCCACTAAAATCGTCGAACAACGAGTCAGTGCAAGGAAAGTGTGTAGATGCTTAAAACTCAAAGTTCCCTCAAATCAGAGGGTGGATTGCTAAGTTATGTAGTTATCACCCAAACTTATTTACTCCAATTACAATAGAATTAAGATGGTGAGGACTCGAAAATCAAATCCACATTTTAGTGGATACATGGGTTGATTAAGTCTAAAGACCTAAAAGGTCTTTGTGTTTAGATCATAATGTAGTATTCCCTAAGATTGAAAATTTTCTTAAACTAAGTTCTATTTCCTAATTCCATAATTTTTTTTAATATATAATAAAAGAAAATAAAATGAATCTACGAAGCTGACGAATTAATTCAGAGATGAATATCCACCCCCCCATGCCTATCTAATGCAATGTCCTCATTATAGTAAAAAGGCATAAAATAGAGTGGAATAGAGGAGAAAACACCTGAATTCCGTGAATGTTGGGTCCGCTCCGAGATAAACAAAAAAAAATATAAACATGCTGAATTTAGTGCCTTCAGCAAGACACACTATACGAAGAAGAGAAATAAATAATTCACAGGTGTAGGTCAGAATCAAAATACAAAGAAGAAACCTCTAACCTACCAACAGATGTCCACAAATGTGGACCAGATTGTGGTGCAGACCCATACCCCATAGTTGAGAATATCTAAGGTTCTGGATAAAAATTACCCAAAACCTAAAATCAATATGCAAGCGGGGTCGTGCTTGCAATTTATGAGGATGCAACCCAAGACCAAAGAGTTAGGTTACAGAGAATTCGATATCGAAAAGATAACCAATGAATGTATACTTGGGTTGGACATCCTCAGAACAAATGTCATAAGGGTCCTGGTTTGATGGTTTTAGATGAATTAGAACCCTTAGACTTAGCTTTCTATTTCCTCCAAAGTTTGCTTCCCAAATCAGAACTTCCCAGCTTTTGTTCTCCTCATTTAGAATGTCAAGTTTTGGGACCTCTTGCATATTAATCACCCCATCTGAAATTTTCAAGTCAAAAAGATGTGGCTAAATCATAATTGACTTGGGTTTAGTTATCTCAAAAATAGAGTCATCGATAAGCTCAATGGGGTGTAACTGACAATCAGGGCATTGGATTGAATCCTCTAGAAAATGAGATTCTGGATCCGTAAGGTGAGCCCTAATAAGATCAGTTTCCTTAGTTATTGGGCTATCAAATGATCTTTCTTATTCCTTAGGCCCAATCGTCTCACAGAAATCGTGTTCTGTAAACTCGCGTGAGACTTCGCAGCTTGAATCTTCATAATCAGAATCAAAGAAATCAAAATCCACATTAATGTATGTCTCAAAATCATCCATCACTTTCTGGTCCATGGAGACATACGTTTCTTCATAACCTGACTCAGGGATTTTAGGTGAAGAAATCAGATCATCCTTAATTAGTTGTTCTAATTCAATCTGGTCAGCCTCGTAACACATATCCCCTCCAACATGTGCCTGAGCGGGTTCTGACATATGCTATCCTAAAGGGAGTTCATCTTGGGAATCATCCCACAATTGAACTAAAGCAACCACAAATTTCATCCTCAATTTCGCTAACTTCCCAAGTAGAAACTCACCTGGGTTCTTATCCTTAACATCCTGGAGCCAATCCAACAAATACTTGTTCAAATCATCAATCATTTCAATTAGGGTCTCCAATCTTTCAATGCAAGATATTGGCTGAACTTCTAAAGATTGTATAATATTCCTCAAGTTGGCCAGAAACTTATCTTGAATGTGGTTACCTTGAACCAAATGAGTTGGTTCAGGGTTGGGCTGGTTTGGGATCTGTGCAGAGGAGTTAACGAATTGAGATTCGTTATACCCTTCCAGATAATTGGTCATTTCGGATTGTTCAGAAGGTGGTGATGACCTAAAGGTAGAGTAATCAGAGGATAGATAAGGATTGGTGTATCCTTCTTGATTGTAGATCGCATTAGGTTGTCCATGAAAGGTTGACGATCTATAATCGATGTGACTCTGAGAAGGATAGAAATCACAATCATAGTGTTTATGGTTAGACCCTAAACACGGAGGTCTAGAACTGTATCCCCAATCCGAGTTATCCGAACTAATTGATGGTTGATTACAGTACACGTCAGGGTAATCGTCATGTTGAGGATAATTCAAAACAAGAGGGAAAGAGCAGGAATGAGTAAAATATGTGGAAGGATTCATGAGAGACAGGAGGAAGAAAGGCGCCCTACAATACAAGCAATCAAACCTATCCTTAAGTGGGCTAGCCTAAAGACCTACAGACGCCCAGAACCCATCTTGAGATAAAGAAATGATTTGATCTACTTTTGTCTGTTCAATCCAACCAGTTAGAAGGAGGGACTGGGGAGAAGGTTCTTCCTTCGGCTTGCACCTCTGGTTCCTGGTGTACCCCCTAGCCATGATTGTTTGATTCTGCTCCCCTAGCTAGACATCAGATTGAACTATAGAAACAGACTAATCGAAAATAATCTCTTTCTGGGCTCCAAAGAGCGAGTTGAATCCTTAAGGCCAACGTCTACTTTGTTTTATTTAGGGCTAGGTTTGAATGTTCTTTGGAAAGTGATGGGTCCTTTATCTGGGTTGTGCCCTTAATGATTGATTGATGTGTGTGTGAGTGCACAACTAGTTGTTTTCAAGCAAGATTATTTTTGATGAGGTGAATTTTAGGGTTCAAATATTGCATAGTAGCTTTTAGGATTTTACTTTAGGTGTTTTCAAACAAGTTTTGTTGGCACACCTGGTCTTGAAAGCATAGGTGAAGATGTTTTCCTTTAAAATTTAAAAGAATGTGTAGTGCCTGGTAAATCCCTAAGAGTTGAACCTATGCGATAGCTACTTGATGAGTTGATTTTAATTGAAGTGGTGTGGCCCAATCAACTCAAACAATTGACCTGTTGCACAACTTAGTTAGGCACACAAGTGACTACCTAATCTAACTTCTACTCAATTATGTGTTTGGATGTGTGTATCGGTTCCAAAGATCAATTTACCGATTGAGTTTGAAAATCAGATGAGGTTGTGTACCTCTGTGAGATTTTCTTTTTTTTCTTTTGAAATGTTGAGGTTGAGGCGAGTGTGGGTTTCAAACAAACAAACGAAACTAACCTTAGAGTTTATAAGAACACCTAGGTTGATTGATGTTTGTGTTATTACATGGTGAAATGAAAAGTAATGGGTTGGAGGTGGGGGATAACTTGCAAGACCTTCAACAGTACTTTGCTCCAATCTACAGCTTTTGCTCGTCACGAAAGAGTACCTGCAATCGCAAAAAGAAAGGAGAGAAGTGAGGTAAATGATTTGTAAGTTATAAAATGCAAAAGAAATCAAAGAGCACCACCTCCCCAGCGACGATGCCAAAATGTTGAAGCTGCGAGCTACTACGCTAACGTATTTGGCTTCGAAAAACCCATCGTTGTAGTTTGAAAGCAGAGAACTCGTGTTCAACAAATAAAATTTATATTAGAGTAGAAATCACGAGTCGAACTCAGTGAGGCGGATGTCTGATTAAAAAATATGCATTTAATTTATTTGTCATGAAGTAGATAAATTGATTAGAAACTATCTACCTATTTACAAAAAATAGAAGAGAGAGAGAGAATGAGAGAGAGAGAGAATATTACAAACAAAAATCAAAAAGAGATGTAGAATGAACATGAAATTTATTATCAAAGAGATTGCCCATTACACCAAACGTTACCAGTAGAAAGCAAAAAATGATTACACTAGAAAGTAGTAAATCTGCTCTAGAAAGCATTAAAAAGAATGGAGAGAGAATTATCCTCCTCAACGGTCACTTGGAGGATGAGCTAGACGGGACGACGCTTGGAAGATGGGGAACGGAGCCGGACGAAGGAGGATGAAGCAGGAAGAATGGGAACGAGACAGCACGTCATCGTTATAGTGGGATCCACTTCTGTAAGGGGGACGAAAATTTGACTTTATCTCTTGAGAAGCATCCTAGGTGTGGGACAAGCTTCTCTTGAGCTTTGGAGAGGGAGAGAAGAGAAAGAAGGGATGAAAATTTCATATGGAGGGGGTATCCTATTATAGTTGCAAGGAGTGAGGGCAATTTGGTCTTTTTAATCTCAAAATATCAAATCAGGGGCCTTTAGTGATGAATAAAACCGTCGCTAAAGCCCCAAGTGTGGGAGACATGCACTGCCCGCTCATCTTCCACGCCGCCGACATTCTTCCATTCTCGGCCGTTCAATCGTGAGATCAAACGACTGAGATGCCCCCTCGCCATGCATCTTCATGCTGCAATGCCCACATCTGATGGCGCGTCATGCGCGGGCGTGCGATAGCATGTTTATCTGATTGGGCACGCGTTGCCGCCCGATCTTCATTGTGCGGTTGAATGCACGTGCACATCTGCTCCAAGTGAGGCATCCAACGGTTTCAAATGCGCACCTACACTTCACGTTTGAGCGCTCAACCAACTGTGCTACGCGCGTGGATGGGCAAGCAGGCTAACTTATGCACGTGAGATATGGACCATTGGACTGAGATCCAACGGTCATGGTTGCACCTTCCATCGGTTCTTCAGAGCCTTCAAGCGTTGTTTGAGCTCCACTCTCAGCCGTTGGATCTTTATCCAATGGTAGAGATGCATGGCCGCGAGAAGCTTCAAGAGTTGAGGGTGGCTGGTTGGGTGGCCGAGATGGCGCCACATGGCACCATCTTGGCTGTCCATCATCTGGATGATGTAGATGGTGCCACGGGTGTCAGATTGTGTCAATTTTTGCATCGTTAGACTGCGATCGTTGATCCGATCCATCGGTGCAGTCAAATTTGTCGTTTGAAGAGCGGATTCACACCATCTTTGCCCTTGATCTTCTAGGGTTCCTCAGTCTCTATTTGATGCTACAGGTGTCTGATTAGGGAGATCTTGGAGTTGTTGAACTCCAATCATTGCCCTGATCAAATTTGTACGATTGGATCTTTGATCTGCTACCCCAATAAAAATTTGCCCTATCCCTAAACATAAAAGGAGACAATTAACCTCCATTTTATTCAAAGTAATCTAAATGCAAGATGATGCATGCTATGCAATATTTATAGTATGGAATGCAATTCTGTGCTTAAGAGCATGCATAAATAGACATCTTATGTAGCGTAAACATGTTTACATCACCTATCCGCTCCTGGGAAATCTTCTTTTGGCTCATCTAGAGCCAAGGATAAAATAGATGAGATTACGGACACTTTTAGGCAAGTCCATATCAACTTGCCTTTGTTGCAAGCTATCCAACAGATCCTATCCTATGCTAAGTTTCTGAAGGACCTGTGCACCCCAAAGCATCGATCTAGTAGACAGGTCCAAGCAATGGTCATCCTACCTGACCATGTTAGCTTGGTACTCCAACATGGAACACCCCCAAAAATGAAAGACCTAGGGGCCCCATATATTTGAATGTTTATAGGTAACCAACACATTGACGAGGCTCTGCTTGATCTCGGCACAGGGGTGAACATTTTACCAAGCTCTATCTAGGACATTTTTGGAGGAGGCAATTTAAAGCCTGGTCCAGTCATCCTCCAAGTCACAGACATATTGCTTAGGACACCATTGGGATTACTGGAAGATGTCTTGGTGAGAGTGGAGGACTTATTCTTCCCCATTGACTTTCTCATGTTAGATATTGACGTAGCTAATAAGCCCACCAAGCCATCCTTTATTTTGGGATGCCCTTTCTTGGCCACAACCAATGCCTCTATTAATTGTACATTAGGTGCACTTAAAATGGGCTTTGGGAACAAGAAGATCGAGTTGAATGTTTTTGATACTTACTGATACTGATTTTGTGTTGTTTGTAAAATATGCCGTTGTAAAGCGCATAAACGCGATCAACTCTTAAATTTATAAGACCTAGATAGTGGAGTATCTAGGGTCATCTAAGGAGGCCAATTTGTTTGCTAAATCAAAATCTCTTGCTTCAAAGGGAACTCAACTTTCTTTTTGGTGTTTTATATATATGATTTTTATAGGTTTTTAAATAACAGGAACACTTGAGTTTTGTTGGTGAAAAAGACTAACCCTAATAGCTAATATCTACGTGACAAAAATTGATTCTTTCTAAGCTCACCCTAGGCACGTGGAGGCCTAGGGCAATTAGAAGGAAAGAGTGTTTGTGCACTAGGAATGATGCGACAAAATCAACAAAGGAATTGAGACAAAAGCTACCTTAAAAAGAAGGAAACTTTAATTGAGAAAGAGTGTTTTACAAAATATCGCAGTAGAGGAAGGCTTCTACTACTAGAATAAATGTAACAAATAACAAAAGAAACACAAATCCTCCTGAAATGATGGTGAAGAGGGAAAGCTCCTTGCTCTAAGCTTAGTGGCTCCTAGGCTTGAAAAGGGCTCCTCCTTCTCCTTCCTTGAAATTGGTGTCCTCCAATGCAAGCCCACTAGGGGGCATGCACTATGCTCCTCCACGGTGGAAGCTACCACCTTCAATGATCTCCTCTAAGGGTGGGAGTGCACCACCCTTTCTCCTTGTTGCCTTGCTGTCCTCCTAGGGGTGGAGTGCTCCTCCTCCTTGGTGTGGCACAGGGATGAAGAGAGAAGGTGAAGGCACCAAGGGGGCAGGTAGGATGCCCCCTTAATCTTCTTCTATTCTTCTTCTTCCTTGGCCTTGAACTATGGTGGCTATAGGGTAGAATTAAAGCTAATGGAGGATGATTAAAATGGAGGTAGGTGATGGGCTTTTTTAGAGTGGGATGGGGGTGGTTGGCGAGGCCTTTAATGTAGTGCTAGGATAGGCTTTTGGGTGGTGGTTAGAGATCTAGGGCTAGGAATAAATGGTGCCAGCCCAAGGGTCATCTAGGTGGTAGTTATGGGTGGTGGTGGCCCTTAGAGTTGGTGCCAAAATGGGCCTTCTAGAAGGCAATTAGGTGGCTCCATCTTAGTGTTCTAGAAGGGGGCTATGTGAATGGCTTGGATAGGTTGTAGGGTTAGGTGTAGGGCCATGATGTGGGGGTGTTTTGGAGCCAGAAGGGAGGGCTTCTAGAGGGCTACTTTGGCACCAAAACAAGGTGCGTTTTGGGTGTAGTTGAGGGGTTAAGAGGTGTCTATCTTGGCACAAAAATAGAGAAGAGGTTTAGGTAGCATAGCTGGTCATAGTTGGGCTTAGTTGGTGGAGCTTGTTAGGTGGGATTTTAGGGCGGTAAATGACAAGGGAGTTGGAACCTAGTTAAGGTAAGCTAAGCTAAGCTAGCTTAACTAGTAATGGAGTAGATGAGGAGGCAATGGGAGCTAAGGTTTAAGGAGAGGAGCTGGAAAGAGGAAGTTTATTGCTGAACTGGAGCTGGTAGCTGCTGTAGGGAAAGGCATGGAGCTACTTTAGCTTGCTTAGCTTGCTAGTTCTTTGCTAGCTGCTAAGCAAAGCTAAATTAAGTTGACTTCTACCGCATGGAGTACAGTTGAGTTGGGTTTGGTTCTCTCGACGAGGATCAAGCAGGTTGAGGTTGCTAAGGTAGTGTTGAACGTCAGAGGACTACGCTATTGGAGTTGGTTTTGAAAACCTGTCGTTGTAGTTCGAATAACGAAGAACTCAGGTTCAACAAATAAAATTTATACCAGAAAAGAAATCCCGAGTCGAACTCAGGGAGAATACGTCGATCAATATTCACAATTATGCTTTTTTATGTTTTGTTTAAAGAGTGGAGTAATTACAATGAATTGGAATCAATATAAATAATAAGAGAGAGAGAGAGAAAACATTCACTTGATGTTGCAAAATGTTTGTACAACTAAGAAAGCGAGAAATTACACTAGAAAGCAGGAATATTATTACAACCAGAAAGCAGGAAAATTCTACCCTAGAAAGTAGGAAAAAGAAATGGGAGAGAGAAGTTATCCTCCTCGACGATCTTTTGGAGGACGAGCCGAATGAGACAATGCCTGGAAGATGAGAAACGGAACAGGAAGAAGAAGGTCAAAGTAGGAGGAACGGGAATGAGACAGCACGTCGTCGTCGTCGTGGGATCCGCTTCCGGAATGGGGGTGAAAAATTGATTTTAGCTCATGAGGAGCATCCCAGGTGTGGGACAAGCTTCTCTTAAGCTTTGGAGAGGGAGAGAAGAGAAGGAAGGGATGAGAAATTCATATGGAGGGGGTCTCCTTTTATAGTTGCAAGGAGTAGGGGCATTTTGGACATTTTAATTTCAAAAACATTAATATGGGACCTTTAGTGATGGACTTAAACATCACTAAAGGTCCATTGTGGGCGACGTGTGCGTGCACCGTGCGCGCCCCCTCTTCTTCCTCGCCTAAAATGCTTATGCACGTTCGGGCGTTATCAGCCGTCCGATCAAGAGATCGGACTCCTAAAATGCGCATGTTATGCACTATTTACAATGTATGATGCTAATTTGACACTAGGAATATGCATTAATAGACATTTTAGGTTAATCAAATGTATGCACATCACACCCCCATGCCCATCTTTTGCTAGTCCGTAGCAAAAACTACATGCTATTTATAAAAGAATTAGGTTGGATTACTTGGGCACAAGTTATTTTCAACATTAAGAAATTCTTTTACTCAGGATCTGAAGTTTCAAAGACACAACAGCACCCGTATATCTGCCAAAATGCAGGCCGCCTCAAGCCCTCACCTTATTCAAAAAAAAATTTCTTTTTCTCCTTTTCTTCTTTTCTAATTTTTTTGGATTTTTGAGTTTAGGGTTAAAGGGTGGCTTTCTACGGCCACTCAACCCACCCAAGATTTGATGAAAACCCTAACTTCTAAGCATCTTATTGTGAATGTGATAGACTCGTTGATCGACAATTAGAACGGACTTCAGGTTTCTACGCTTCTAGGTGACCTTAAAAAAGAGTTCTACATAAAGGTGTATCGTTACGACTAGTAGCTTTCTCCTTACTTTTATTTTTATGGGGTCAACACAAGGGTGAATCCAGTATATGTCTCTTAGGATTATTGTACTTCTCTGCTTCTTCCTAAATGCTTTGGGAATTTTTAGTGCATTTCTTGAGTTGGGTTCTGGACAACTAGTCGATGAGCTGTTACCACCGACAACTTACCAGCTATACTCGTGCGGCGAAGTGTGGCTTATTTCTTTTGTTTTCTTCTTTTCTTTCTTTTCTCCTTTTTCTTTTTCTTTTTCTTTTCTTTTTGACCTTTTTTCTTTTTAAGTAGGTGGCTTCCCTGGTTTAAGATTTACCTAAAAGTAGTAAGAAAAGAATGGTCTTGTGACTCGGCTTTGGACATCCTACCTATGGGTTGTTACCCATGATAACTTGCCAGCCATATCACCATAGATGGTTCATTAGCTATCCAATTTCCGTTAAAACTGTCGAATAACGACTCAGTGACAAGATAGTGTGTAGATGCTTAGACTTAAAGTTCCCTTAAATAGAAGGGTGGGTTGATAAGTCGTGTACTTATCACCCAAACTTATTTAACCAAATTACAATAGAATTCAGGTTGGCGAAGACTCGAAAAACAAATCCACATTTTAGTGGATACCCGGGCTAATTAAGCCCAAAGACTTGAAGGGTCTTAGTCTTTAGATCCTAATGTAATATTTCTTAAGATTGAAAAGTCCTAATGTCCAAGTATTCCTTCCTAATTCAATATTCTTTTATGCATATATAAGAAGAGAAATAGAATTTACAAGAATTTCACAGAGCTAACAAAATAATCAAAAAATGAATCCACCCCCCCATGCCTAGCTAATGCAATGTCCATATTAAGAAAAAAAGACATGAAAGGAAGGGTAGAGTACGGAAGATATCACCTGAATATGAAGCTCAGGTCAGCTCTATGTCAAACTGTACAACTGCTGAGTTTAATGCCGTCAGCTAGGCGAAGTCCAGCCAAAGAAGTCACAACACGGCTAGAGCAACCGTGTCTGAGACGGGTTCTAGAAGGTGCGATAAATAATAGGCTTCAAACATTGACCATTGACTTTGAATGAATTACCTGCCTTTGGGTCAGAGATTTGAATAGCTCCATTTGGAAAAATCTAGTCGATAATGAACGGGCCGTTCCATTTCGACCTAAGTTTGACAGGAGAGAGCTTAAGTCAAGAATCGAATAGCCTGACCTTCTAGTTTGGCTCAAAGCTCTTACGGGAAATCAATTGGTCATGTAGAGCTTTGGTCCGAGCCTTGTAGATCTTGGCATTCTCATACACATCATTTCTAAGCTCCTCCAACTCAGATAATTGGAGTTTCCTGGTCTTCCCATCTAAACTCAGATCTAGATTGCACTACTTGATTGACCAGAATGCCCCATGTTCAATTTCTACAAGTAAATGGCATGCCTTTCCATACAGCAGACGAAACGGTGACATGCCGATGGGCATTTTATACATCGTACGATAGGCCCAAAGAGCGTCCTCAAGCTTTTGAGTCCAGTCCTTATGATCAGGCCTAACCATTTTCTAAAGAATATTCTTGATCTACTGATTGGAAATCTTGACCTATCCATTCGTCTGGGGATGGTAAGGTGTGGAGATTCGGTGATTAACCCCATATTTTGCCAGCAAATTATGAAACTGGGCATTAGTAAAATGAGTGCCACCATCACTAATGATGGCCTTTGGAATTCCAAACCTGCTGAAGATGTTCTTCTTGACAAAATCGATGGCCACCTTGTGGTCATTGGTTTGGGTAGGAATCACCTCAATCCATTTGGACACGTAATCAACAGCGACGAGAATGCATTGATGTCCAAATGAAGGAAGGGTCCCATGAAATTGATGCCTCAAACGTCGAAGATTTCGACAGGAAGAATTGGGTTTAGGGGCATCATATCTCTCTTAGTTATGCTCCCAACTGCCTGGCATCGGGAACACAACCTTGAGAATTCCTGGGCATCATTGAATAAAGCTAGCCAATAGAATCTAGATTGCAAAATTTTTGCTACCGTCTTTTTCCCAGAGAAGTATCCACCACACACAGAAGCATGGCACAACTCGAGTATACTGTTGAATTCGTTCTCCGGAACACATTGATGAATAATCTGGTCAGAGCCGATGCGGTATAGTTCAGGATCCTCCCAGAAGTAATATTTGGCCTCAGATTTGAGTCTATCTCATTGTTGCTTGGTCCAATCCTAGGGGATTTGACCAACGGCAAAATAATTAACATTGTCAGCAAACCACAGGGTTTGGATGCCCAAAACTGTAAGGATGGTTTCATCCGAAAAAGTATCAGCAATTGGGATGTCTAGAAGAGAAGAATCACTCAGAAGTCTCGACAGATGATCCACCACCACATTCTGTACCCTGGATTTATCCTTGATTTCAAGATCAAATTCTTAAAGCAGAATAATCCAATGAATAAGCCAGGGTTTGGCATCCTTTTTGGCTAAGAGATGTCTCAAGGTCGAGTGGTCGGTATATATAATGACGTGAGACCCTAAGAGATAAGCCCTGAATTTCTTCAAAGCAAATACTACGGCTAGTAATTCCTTCTCAGTAACAGTGTAATTCCTCTAGGCCTCGTCTAGAGTTTTACTAGCATAGTAGATGGCGGAGGGCTTCCTATCAACTTTCTGACTCAAAACAACCCCGACTGCGTAATTAGAAGCGTCGATCATGATCTCGAAGGGGGTTGTCCAAACCGGTGGTTGTAGTATCGGAGCACAAGGGACTATCGTTTTAAGAAAATCAAATGCCTTACAGCATGATTTGTCGAAATCAAACAGCATTTCTTTGGCGAGAAGATTGCTCAGAGGACGAGCAACCTTCGAAAAGTCCTTGATGAATCTCCTGTAGAATCCCACATGACAAAGAAATGATCGAATTTGTTTAATAGATGCTGGAGGACGAAGTTTTGCGATAGCATCAACCATAGCTTTATCCACTTCAATTCCCCGTTCAAAGATTACATGACCTAGGACAATGCCTTCTTATGTCATGAAATGACTTTTTTCCCAATTAAGGGCAAAACTTATTTTGATGCATCATTTAAGAATCATTTCAAGATTAGCTAGACAAGAGTCAAACGATTCTCCAAAAACAAAGAAATCATCAATGAAGACTTCCATAAACTCTCCCACCATGTTAGAGAATATAGCTAGCACACAACTTTTAAAAGTCGTAGGTGCATTGCATAAACCAAATGGCATCCTATGGAATGGAAAGGTTCCGTAGGGATAGGTGAAAGTAGTTCTTTCCTGATCTCGGGATGGATAGGAACTTGGTTGTATCCCAAGTAACCATCAAGAAAATAGAAGTACTTCTACCCGGCTGATCGTTCCAAGATTTGATCAATGAAAGGCAGAGGGAAATGATCCTTTTTCGTGGCTGTGTTCAACTTCCTGTAATTGATACAAACCCTCCAAAAGGAAGCTGAACGAGTTCTGCCAGATTCTCATTTCTCATTAGTCACAACGGTAATCCCGACATTCTTGGGAGCAATCTGCACGAGACTTACCCAAGGACTATCAGAGATCGGATAAATGATTCCTACATCGAGCCACCTAATAATCTCCTTCTTGACCACTTCTCGCATATTTGGATTTAATCTCCTCTACATCTGGCGAGAAGGGCGGGATCCATCTTCCAGAAATATTCTATGATTGCAATAAGATGGCTCGATCCCCCTAAGGTCATGAATGGTCCAACCAATTGCCTCCTTGTGTTCCTTTAGGACCTGAATCAGTTTAATGTCCTGCTCCTTTGTTAATTTAGCACTAATAATTATAGGGAGCATCTTTTATGGTCCTAAAAACTAATATTTCAGATTCTCAGGCAATGGTTTCTGTTCAAGCTGGGGCGGATTGATGATTTATGGTAAGAAAGATGCTGATGACGACTCATCAAGAAGAAGAGGTTGAGAGTGAAGAAAGTCAATAACCTCTTCAGAAGATGGCAAGTCTATCATTGACGGTTGCAGGTCCAATTCATCATCAGAGGATGAACTTTCAAATGTAGAAACCATCATACAAGTTTCAATATTCAAATTATCATCCTCAAGTTCCTCAATAAATCCACAATCATCGAATTTATTAATCACTTTAAAAATATCCAATTTCATTCTTTGATCCCCAAAGGTGATTTCCATGCTACCACTTTCACAATTATTGTTGGCCTTAGCGGTAGCCAGGAACGGATGCCCCAGAATGATGGGCATGTTCCTCAGATTTTCAGGTACATCCATGTCAAGGACAAGGAAATCTACAGGAAAATAGAAATCCTTAACCTTAACAATAACATCTTCAATAACGCCTCGTGGATTTGTGACCGAACAGTCCGCTAGCTACAACGTTACTGGAGTCAGCCAAAGTTCACCTAATCCAAACTTCTCATAAAGAGAAGTCAGAATTAGGTTGATGAATGCACCCAGAACTAGTAGTGCTCTATCAAAAGTGTAATCCTCGATGACACAAGAAATCAAAGGAGCACTTGGATCTCTCTTTTTCTGAGGGAGGTGATGCAGGATAACAGAACTAGCCTACTTGGAGAGTACCACCTTCCTCGGAATAGATTCTCTCAACTTACGCTTCGGTGTACATAAATCCTTTCAAAATCTCGCGTAAGCCGGTATATGTTTGATAGCGTCAAGGAGCAAGATATTGATCTCGACATTCTTGAAAATATTCAGAAGCTCCTCATTACTATCAATAGACTTCTTCCTTGATCTAATCAAGGCTTCAGGAAAAGGAACATGAGTCGGATCTTTGGAATCAGGTTCCTGAGCCTTGATTTCTTCTCTACAGTTCTCCTTTCTCTCCTCAAGTTCTTCAGGATTCGATAAATCAAAATAGTGTGGTTGTGGATCCTGAGTTTGTTTACCACTCCTCATGGTAATAGAATTTGCGGATGCATACGAGTTTGGGTCTTGGGGAGGGTTAGGAAAGATTAGAGGGGCTTCATCAGCCAAGAATCGTTGATTTACAGAAGAGGAAGAAGAAGAAGAAGGACCCTGCTCAACCACCTGAGCATGTGGGTGTGGGTCCCTCTTATTTTCGTACCCATGGGTTTGATTGCCTGAATTTAGGATATTTATTGGGTTGGGTACAAGTTGAGATGGTAGAGATCTGGGTTGACGAGAATTAGCTATGAGCCTGGTATGCAAGTTATCCAGTGAAGTTTTCATTTGCTGCATGAGCTGGAGCATAGATCCTTACATCTCTACCATTTGTTGGTTCAAATCAGCCTACCCTACGAGTTAACGGGCACTCCAACTGGCTAATTGACCTGATTCGGTGGCAACTGAGTATAAACATGACCCTGACCCATTGGTCGTTGCGGAGCATAGTTCCTGGGTTTGAATTGGGTTTGTTGCCTCGAGTTTTTCCAAGAGAAGTTAGGGTGGTTTCTCCAACCTGGATTATAAGCATTGGAGTAGGGGTTGGATCTAACGTTCTCTTGTACAGCACAAACATCCTCATACGGTGAGGATGGAGAGAAAGAAAGGGAAGGATCAGAGAAACTGGGATCAAAGGCCCCAGTTTGGAACCCGCGGGGTTCCAAATAATGCTGGCTCGCAGGTTGAGCCACATCAAGCTGATTCACGAACTCCTGTCCAGAAGGAGCTAGCGACGAATGGAATCTCGAATTCTAGGATTGAGTGGATCAAGACTTGCTCATTGAGTTTCCAGCATCCACTCCTTCATTCTCTTAGCAACCAAGTCCACCTTGTCAAGTTTATTACAAATCAATTCCATATCGAATGAATGAGAGTCGTGGACTTCATTAACATTCGATCTGGGCTGCTAGGACCGGTTAAAAGTATCCGTGGAGGCATGATTGATCGAACTCTCGCTCATTTCCTCAAACAAATCATGCACGCTATCTGCATCTTTATTGAGGAAACTGCCTCCGTAAGAAGCGTCCACATGATTTCTGAGTTGCTTAGTCAACCTGTGGTAAAAGATCTGCACAAGTTGCCATTTCGGCACCTCGTGCTGTGGACACCTCCGCAATAGGCCTTGGAATCGCTCCCAGGCCACATGAAACTGCTCCCCCGGTAGCTGGGTAAAGGTAGTGATTGCCCGTCTCAAGGCATTGGTACGTTCAACAGGGAAGAATTTCTTCAGAAAGGTTAATTTCAACTCATTCCAAGTTGCAATTGGTCTTCCTATAGTCCTGTACCAATGAGCGGCTTTTTCCCTAAGAGAGTAGGGGAAGAGCCTCATGATCATTTGCTCCTCATTCACCTTTGATGCCTTAGTGGTCTGGACCAAAGTGGTCAAGTCCTCCAAGTGCTGAAATGGGTCTTTAGAGCCAAGCCCATGGAAATGTTTAATCAGGCTTAACACCTGGGGCTTGATTTCTATGTCTCCGACAGGAATCTGGACGCCGAGACATTCCCCGTAATTTGAAGGATCATAAAAATCCTTCAAGGGCTAAGCGCCCTGCATTCTCTGGAACCATTATTGCATTCTCTGCATTTGTTACAGCTGCCTTCGAAATACCTCCTGTGGATCCTGAGGCAGAGGAGGCTGTTGGTCAGCCATGGGATCAATTTGGCTAAAATACATTCTACGCCTCCTAGAATTCTCTAGTGATCCTTCAAATCGGGGATTCAATGACCTTCTTCTCAGCATAACCTAGGAAAAGGCCGAAAGGACTAGGGATAAGAACCCTGCACCACAACAAAATAAGCCTATCCTTAAGTGGGGTAGCCTAAGGATCTACAGAGTTCCAGAACCTGCCTTAAGATTATAAATAATTTACTGTACTTGTGTCTGCTCAATCCAACTAGTTAGGAGGGACTGGGGAGAAGGTTCTTCGTTTGGCTTGCGCCTCCTGTTCCTAGTGGAACCCCAGCTGCGGTCGTTTGACGCTACTCCCCTAGCTTGACATCAGATTGATCAATACAAGTAGGTTAATCGTAAACAATCTCAGACTAGGCCACGAAGAGCGAATCAGTCCTTAAGGCCAACGTCTACTTGATTTTATTGAGGCCTAGGATTGTAGTGCTTATGGAACGTGGTGGACCCTTAAAATAGTTTGTGCACTTAATGATCAATTGAGTATGTGTAAGTGCATGCACAACCAGGGTTTTCAAGAAAGATTATTTGTGATGAGTAGATTTTAACGTTCAAATCTTGCTTAAGTAGCTTTTAGGGTTTAGAATTTGGTTGATTTCAATCAAGTTTAAGGGAAACCAGGTTTTCAAGCACGGGTGAAGATTGGTTTCCTTTTAAAATTAGAAATCAAGTGGAGTGCCTGGTATGAACCTAGATTGAAAACCCTAAGATGAAGCTACTTGGTGTGTTGGTTTTAGATTTAGTGGTGCAGCCCAAACAGCACAAACAATTGGCCACAATTGCACCAGTAGGTTAGGCACACAGAAATGATTAACCTAGAATGATTTCTACTCTTTTATGTGTTGATTGGTGTGTACCAGTTCCACATATTAGAATCTGGTTGAGTAGAAGAAAATCAAGTAGGTTAAGTGCCTTTAATGTGGGTGTATGTTGTGTGTATGTTGAATTACCCCACAAAATTATCCTTTTGTTTTTTTTAATATGCGAGGGTGAAATGTGAGTGTGAGTAGAAATCTAAACAACCAAACTAATCCTAGGATTTATGCAAACACCTAGGTTAATTGAAATTTGAATTTAATGTGATGAAATGAAATCTATGGAGGGGGAAAATGGGGAGCACTTATAGTCGTCTTCAACTGCACTTTACTCTGATCTACCACTTGATGATTCCCAGATAGAAGTATCTACAAAATACTTGACATGAGAGAAAGCAAGCTAGAAGACAGTAAAGTGTGTGAAATGTGAAAAGAAGATCGGAAAATTGTTGCCTCTCTAGCAACATCGCCAAAATGTTGAACGTCGGAGGACTACACTATTGGAGTTGGTTTTGAAAACCTATCATTGTAGTTCGAATAACGAAGAACTTGGGTTCAACAAATAAAATTTATACCAAAAAAGAAATCCTAGGCTGAACTCAGAGAGGCTACATCGATCAAAATTCGCAATTATATTTTTTTGTGTTTTTGTTTAAAAAGCAGAGTAATTACAATGAAATGGAATCAATATAAGTAATCAGAGAGAGAGAGAGAGAGAAAACATTCACTTGATGTTGCAAAATGTTTGTACAACTAAGAAGGCGAGAAATTACACTAGAAAGTAGGAAAATTATTACAACTAGAAAGGAGGAAAATTCTACTCCAGAAAGCTGGGAAAAGGAATGGTAGAGAGAAGCTATCCTCCTCGACGATCTCTTGGAGGATGAGCCAGACGAGAGAACACTTGGAAGATGTGGAATGGAGTGGGAAGAAGAAGGTCGAAGCAGGAGGAAAGGGAACAAGGCAGCACGCCATTGTCGTCGCGGGATCCGCTTTCGGAATGGGGCGAAAATTTGATTTTCACTCTTGAGGAGCATCCTGGGTGTGGGACAAGCTTCTCTTGAGCTTTGGAGAGGGAGAGAAGAGAAGGAAAGGATGAGAAATTCGTATGGAGGGGGTCTCCTTTTATAGTTGCAAGGAGTGGGGGCATTTTGGACATTTTAATTTCAAAAACATTAATATGGGACCTTTAGTGACAGACTTAAACGTCAGTAAAGGTTCATCATGGGTGATGTGTGCGCGCCCCGCGTGCACCCGCCCTTCTTCCCCACCTAAAACACTTACACATGTTCAGGCATTATCAGCCGTCTGATCAAGAGATCGGATGGCTTAAACCACCCTCTCTCGCGCTGCGTGCGATCACGCGTAAGTGCCGCGTGTCTGATCGTGCGTGGGCGCTATCGCTCGCTCAGCGTCGTCCGATCTTCATAGTGCGACCTCACTCGCTCACCCGCTCCATGCCCGCACTTCAATTTAAGGCGCAACGCAAAACGAATGCGTGCCCTTCGCTCACGAAGGGGCACTCGACCGCTACGCTACGTGTGGCTTTGTGTCGCGTGGTGATTTCATGCGCACGGGTCTGCAGCCATTCGATGGGCATCCAATGATGGGGAATCGTCGATCGGATGAAGAGGAAAGGCAAAGATAGGACCTTGGGCCCAGTTGGGTGGCTAAGGTGGTGCCACGTGGCACCATCTTGGCCGTCCATCTTCTAAGTATTGTAGATTGTGACACAGGTGTCGGATTAGACCGATTTTTGCGTCGTTAGGTTGCGATCGTCAATCCAAATCCATCTGTGCGGTCGAATTTGTCATTTGAGGTGAAAATTAACACCATCTTGGCCCTTGATCTTTAGGGTTCCTAAGTCTCTATTAGGTGCTATGGATGTCCGATTAAGGCGATCTTGGAGTCATTGAACTCCAATCGTCACCCTGATCAGATCCGTACGGTTGGATCTTCGATCCGAGGCCCTGATAAAAAGTTGCCCTATCCCTGACCATAAAAAGGAGACAATTACTATACAATTTATACAAACTTGATCTAAATGCATGATTATGCTTGTTATGCACTATTTACTATGTATGATGCTAATGTGACACTAAGAACATGCACTAATAGATATTTTAGGTTAATCTGATATATTATTATTAGGTAGCTAAGCTGAGTCCCTGAGAGCTGGACATGAGCTTCTGAGCTGTAATGAAGTCATCTTCAGCTGGCTGGAGATGAGTGGAGCTGGATCAAGCTGGTCTTGAGCTGAGGTGAACTTTAGTCAACTCAGCTGAGCTAGCTAGAGCTCTCTGTGAAATAATAGGAGCTGAGATGTGCTAGACTCAACTAAGTTGAGCTGGATTTGAGCTGACCTGAGCTAGTGTGAGCTAAGATGAGCCATCTTAAGCTACCATTCAACTGAGTTGAGCTGAATGGAGCTAGGATTTGCTAACCCTAGTTCATGTGGGATTCAAACTATGGTGAGCAGGATCAAGTTGTGTTCCAACTGGTTTAAGCTTCTCCTTCACTAGTTGCCTTCCTGAGTGCTAGGGTTATAGGGATCTGGCAATCTGCTTATCCCTAACACTCATATAAACATATCAAAAACACAATAAAAAATGCAATGCACGCCTAACCTAACTAATGCCTAAATGCAACCCAAAAGCCCGTTTATGGAGTAAAATCATAAGAGCTAGGTTTGTTTTAATGTATAAGAAGGATGATAAACTGACATTTATCACTTGCAAGCAATCTGGATTTGAAGATTGTTCCCAGATTGAGGTAGTTGATAAAATTATTGAAGAGACCACTCCAGCACTCTTACCTAGATATCCCCTTCAAATGGTCATATTTGAGGACAATCCTCTGATTATTGAAGAAATTGAAGGGGATATGCCTGAATAAGCAGAGTTGCTGGGAGCACACATCGATTCTCTATCCCCACCCTAGACCCTGAAGGTAGATCCGCTACCTGAGGTAGGGACATTTCAACTTTAACCCTCAATATAAAAGTCTCCTGAGTTGGAGCTTAAACCCCTCCTGGGCACATTGAAGTATGCTTTCCATGGCCCTAACGACACGCACCTCGTCATTATCTCATTTGCATTATCTGAATCGCAGGAGGGAGCTCTGCTTGAGTGTTTACAAAGGCACAAAGAAGTAATTGCTTGGTCGATAGCTGATATTAGTGGTGTTAATCCACCCCTCTACATGCATAATATATACACAGACGAGTCCGTGAAACCCTTTCACAACATGCAGAGAAGACTCAACCCCAATATGTGGGAGGCTATTAATAAGGAGATTCTAAATGCCTGGATGCAGGAATTATCTATCCCATTTCACATAGTAAATGGGTCAGTCCAATACATGTGGTGGCCAAAAAGGTAAGAATCACTATGGAAGAAAATGACCAAGGAGAGTTGATAACGACTAAACCCTCAACTAGCTAAAGGGTCTGCATTGACTATCACTGTTTGAACATGGCTACCCAGAAAGACCATTTCCCCTTACCATTTATTGATAAGATTTTGGAAAAATTGGCAGGCAACAAGTGCTTCTGTTTCTTTGACAGATACTCTCGGTCTAATCAAATAGCCATCTTCCCTAGCAATTAGGAGCATACCACCTTCAGGAGTCTATATGGCACATTTGTTTTCCGCCGAATGCCATTCAGGTTATGTAATGCTCCTGCCACATTCCAATGATGTATGATGGCTATCTTTTCTGACATGATTGATGAGTTTG
This sequence comes from Thalassia testudinum, assembly GCA_037157565.1. NCBI lineage: Eukaryota > Viridiplantae > Streptophyta > Magnoliopsida > Alismatales > Hydrocharitaceae > Thalassia > Thalassia testudinum. The sequence continues at coordinate 82,077,326 of JAZHRO010000056.1, read as the reverse complement.
TAGAGATCTTCATGGATGATTTCTCTATTTAGTGCTCGTCGTTTGACCTATGCCCTCCATACCTTGATAGTGTTAACCCTTTGCGAAGAGGCAAAGTTGGTGCTTAGCTGGGAGAAAAGTAACTTTATGATCCAGCAGGGCATTGTTTTGGGGCATGTAGTTTCTGAGAGGGGATTAGAGGTGGATAAAAACAAAATTGTGTCCATCTCTAAACTTCCATTGCCCGCCAATGTTCTTCAAGTTAGATCTTTTCTTGGCCATGCTAGAATCTATAGGCGCTTCATTAGAGATTTCAGTAAAATCTCTATGCCACTCTTTGACCATGTAGTGAAGGATGTTTCCTTCGATTTTATGATAGGTGCGGTGAGGCTTTCCAAGTCTTGAAGAAAGCCCTTATTACCATGCCAATTCTCTAAGCACCAAATTAGGCCCTCCCGTTTGAGCTGATGTGCGATGCTTCTGATTTTACAGTGGGAGTGATCTTAGGTCAAAGGGTTGTTGGCAAACCTCATGTTTTGCATTATGCCATCAAGACCCTTAGGGAACCCCAGTAAACCTACATGGTCACCAAAAAGGAACTTCTTCCTATAGTGTTTGCTCTAGAAAACTTACGGTCCTATTTATTAGGATCAAAGTTGTGGTATTCACTGATCATTCCGCTTTAAAGCACCTTCTTGCTAATAAGGATACCAAACCTCATTTAATTTGTTGGATTATGCTAGTCAAGGAGCTTGACCTGGAAATAAAGGATAAGAAAGGTGTTGAGAATGTGGTAGCAGATCATCTATGCAGGATACCTATTGAGGCATTAGCCCCTGCTGGCAATATCCGAGACTTTTCCTGATGAGTCCATAACGACTATAAAGGCCAAAACTCATTTCTTCGCTAACATACTGAATTATCTGGTTACGGTCATTACCCTCAGCACTTGTGACAAGCAGAAGCGAGACAAGTTTCTTGCTGAGGCTAAATTTATCGTTGCGAGGAACCTGAGATTTTTAGAATAGACCCTGACCAACTAATCCATTATTGCATCCTTGACAAAGAACAAGGGGGTGCTCTGAGTTTCAACCATGACCTCCACTGTGGAGGGCATTTTAGTGTGAAAAAGATTGCCCAAAAGGTTCTTCCGTCTGGCATTTGGTGGCCCACATTATTCTTAGTTACACATACATATGTGGGCACATGTCTACGTTGCCAGCAGACGGGAACCATTGGATAAAGGGATGAGATGCCCTAGCAACCTATTCTCCCCGTGGAGATATTTGATATTTAGGGCATCGACTTCATGGGTCTCTTTCCTGTGTCCTTCGGATATGAGTATGTCCTTGTGCTCGTGGACTATGTATCAAAATGGATAGAAGCCATAGCCATGTAGACCAATGACAATAACGTGGTTTTGCATTTGGTTAGGGCTAATATCATTTCTCAATGGGTGCCCAAGGCCTATCAAAAGTGATGAGTGATGCAAGCACATTTTTTGAGGGTAAAATGCCTATTCATGGATGTTCCTAGCCTTAGATTTGCATTTCAAGTTATAAATATTGCATAGAAAGCATCATTCCGCATTTAGAGTAGTTGTATATAATTTAGGTTAATTACATCCATTTTATGGCTAGGAGAGAAGGATATTTATTTCGGAGCCTCGGATTGATGATCCAATCATACGGATCTGATCAAGATGATGATCGGAGTCCAACGCCTCTAAAATTGCCTCGATTGGAGCCCCGTAACACCATATGCAGTCTGAGGAGGATCAATGGCCAAGGGACTAGGAGACATAATTCAGAGTTTCAAATGACAAATCCGACCATGCGGATGGATTCGGGTCAACTATCGTAGCGTAACAGTGTGAAAATCGACTCAATCCAACCTCTATAGCAGCCCTACAACAAGAAGATGGATGACCCAGACTGTGCCACATGGTGCAGCCTAGGTTACCCAGTGCACGCACGCACCACCACATGCGTGCACTCCGCGTAGGCACGCATGTGCACAGCGCAGCACCAGCGCGGGTACGCGCACGTGTGCAGGTGCGCATCCGCACAACACAATGCCAGCGAGTGGGCACGCGCACGCGGCAAAGGCGAGGGAGTGCAGCGCCAGCTATGCGTGAACTGGAGCTACAGTGATGCATGAGCTAGACTTACAGCCATCACTAATTCTTCGCACGCCAACAAAGCCAGCTGTGGGTGTGAGCAGGCATGAACGAGCATGAGTTGTCTATAGCGACGCTTCCAAAGATGACTTGGATGTAACTCATGGTCCCATGCCTATATTTGCCTCTTCTCGTCTACTATAAAAGGACCCAGACCCCTTCCCTTCCAAGCCATCTCTACCTACTCTTCTCCCACCAACTCCCAAGCTTTAGCAAGCCTACCAACGCTCCATTAGATCTTGTTCTCAAGATCCCAAGGCACCTATTAGTGTAGCGAACCTGTACCCCACCAAATACTCCTCGAACTTCCCATCCCCCTTCATATGTCGCCTTGGAGCCATCCTCCCAACTCCATTCTAGTAGCAGATCACCTCTGTCTTCTCACCCCCATTTCAGAGCCACAATGAAGCTTTCCTCAACCTGACATCCTCCTTCATCTCACCTTCGTCGTCCCGCTCCTCACCTCCTTCGTCCAAGCTTCTACCACACACCATCGTCTCATCGAATAGCCGATTCGAGAGATTTCCTCTCACCCCCCTCTCTTTTTATGCTTTCATAGTTTATTGTAATTCACATTGGATGTAAGATATATCAGATTTGTTCCACATCTCTATCTTATGATACGTTTGCTTATTTTCTTAAAAAAATTCAAAAAATAGAAAAACCCTAAAATACCAAAAAGAAACAAAACGAACCACGATTTTCAATAAAGTAAGCATCGCCTCCCTGTGTTTGATCCAGGACTCCCTTGGAGTCTCAGTATAAATTTTATTTGATCGACGTCTTTTACAACTACGACGACGGGTTACTTGTAACCCCGATTTCTAACACTCAAAACTTGCCCAACCATTTTGGCGCCATTGCAGTGGACGTGTGATCATTTTGGTGCCATTTCCAGGGAAGCAATGGAATTTACTTTATTGTTTTCTACGTTTCTTTGCATTTACATAACACTAACCCTACTTTTCTTTGATCTATTGTCTTGCAGGTACCCTAGCATGGAGATCAAAGTGAGGTAGACCATAGTAAAGTGTAGGTAGGGTGTTTTGTAACTGTCCCCCACACCACCCCCACCTTTGTTTTCATTCCATAACCTAATAACTCAAACCTAAATCAACATAGGTGCTTTTTATAAGCCCTAGGATAGATTTGGTTGTTTGTTTGCCACCTCCACTCACCTCGCCATCCACATAAATAAAAAATAAAAAATACAAAAAGTGCTATCTTATTATGGGATTTTCTGAAAGCTATATACTTAACACCCACAACTTCTCAACCTAAGGCGTATAATCACATCAATTCTATCACTTAACTGGGATCTGACCTGTGGACTCGGTACACTTAATTCAACACACAAATAAACGTGTAGAAATCTGAATAGGTCAAACATTTCTGTGTGCCTTAACTAAGTGGTCCAATAGGCCAATTGATTGAACTGTCTAGGCCACACCACTTAAGATAAAAGTGATTCATCAAGTAGCTTGCCACTTAGGGTTGATTTTTAGAACTGAACTAGGCACTCCACATATTATTTCTTTTTAAAGGAATATATCTACACCAGCGCTTTCAAAACTTGGAGTGTTCTACTAAACCTTGATTGAATATACCAAAAGATTGAACCCTTAAAGCTACTAAACAAGGTTGAACCGTAAAAGAGACATCATCAAATAACCTTGTTTGAAAACCCTGGTTGTGCACTCACACACATTTTTATTGATCTTTAAGTGCACAACCCATCTAAAGGGCCCATCACATTCGTGAAGCACCATTGTCCCAAGCCTAACTAAAATTGATTAGATGTTGGCCCTATGGACTGGTTTGCTCGTTGAGATCCAGATAGAGATTGTTCACAATTAACCTGCTTATACTAGTCAATCTGATGTCTATCTAGAGGAGTAGCATCAAATGACCGCAACTGGAAGGTACACTAGGAACAGGAGGTGCAAGCCAAAGGAAGAACCTTCTCCCCAGTCCCTCCTTCAAACTGGTTGGATTGCCTAGATATAAGTAGAGTAAATCGTCCATAATCTTAGGATAGATTCTGAGAGTCTGTAGACCTTTAGACTGCCTAACCTAAGGTTAGGCTTGTATTTTTGTATTGCAGGGCTCCTTTCTCTTCTGATTTCCCTCCTTACTTCACCATGTACCCTTCCACATCTTACACCCATTTCTAATCCTATCCTCCTGCCACCTCTTATCCCCAAGATGATTACAATCCCAACTTAACTTGTAATTACCCATCCACTAGCCAGGATGACTTTGATTGGGGATACGAATCCGGACCTCAATGTCCAAGGCCTAACCCTGGACAACAAGACTATGATTATTATCCTTCCCATAGCTACAATGATTATAGATCTTCAACCTTTGATCACCAAACTAACCTGATCTATAATTAGGATGGATACAATGATTATAACACCTACCCTCCCCAGTATTCCATTGAAAAAAGGTCATCACCATCCTTTGAACAACCTAGAATGACCTACTTTCAGGCAGGAACCTGAGAACCTCAACATCTTCACTCCCCTAGATTTAACCCAAACCCACCCAAACCTGAATCGAACCAGTCGGTTCAGGTGGGCCAGATCCAAGATAGGATGTTGGCTAATTTGAGGAACACTATACAATCGTTAGAAGCTCAGCCAACACCATGCATTGAATCATTGGAGCCTATGATAAATTGATTGATGAGCTGAATAGCTCTTTACTGGATTTGCTCTAAAGTGTTAGGGATAGGGACTTGGGTGAGTTTCTTCTTGGGAAATTATCGAGGTTGAGGATGAAATTTGTGGTTGCCGTAGTCAAATCTTGGGATGATTCTCAAGATGAACCCCCTTCAGGAGAGCCAATGTTTGAACCTGCTCAGGCGCCTGTCGGGGGGGATACATTTTCTGAGATCAGGGATGACCAGGTTGGGCTAAAGTAACCAATTGAGGATGAATCGATTGATTCACCCGAGATCTCCAAGTGAGGAAATGAAGAAAATTATGTCTCCTTGGATCATGAAATGATTTATGATTTTGGGAAATATATAAATGAAGATCATCAATTCTTTGAATCTGATGGTGAAGAATCTTTAGGTGAAGTCTCACTTAAACATAAGGAAAATGATTTTAGTGAGACAAATGGGCATGAGTAATCTAATGAACCATTTGATAGCCCATTCATTGAAGATTTGGATTTAGTTGGGGTTAACTTGGGGGATCTGAATCTTGATGATTCAATCAGTCACCCTAGTTCTCATCGGCACCTCGAAGAGCTAACTTCTGAGATCATTACACCCAAGTCAATCCTGATTCAATCGCAATTGTTGAGCTTGGGCACTTTAGATGGGATATACAATGATTTGGAGGACCTAGAGCTTAAGCACTTGATTTTAGAGGATAAGAATTTGGCAATAAAAATCTGGGAGGCTAATTCTAAGGGAACTACGATTTTGGATATAAGGGTACCTATTGAACTAAAACCACCTATCTTCCTTACGGACCCTTATGATATCTTTCACGTGCGATCCAAGCCTGGAATAACTAATTATTTTTCTAAGCTGAATGTTAAGCGGACATCTGAAACTAGTGAACCAGATCTACCTACTGTCCGCCATTTTGGTCTTGGGTTGCACACCCCAAAATCGCAGGCTTGGCCCTGCAAGCTTAACAACCTTCGGTTCTGGGTGATTTTCATCCAGAACCTGAGAACCACTCGACCTTGGGGCATGGGTCTGCACCATAATCTTGTCCACGTCTACGGACATCTTCTGTGGACGGGTTTCAAGATCAACCTTTTGATTTTGATTATGACCCTCACTTGTGAGTTCTTAAAATCTTCCTTTTATGTATATTATGCCTAGCTGAAGGCATTAAATTTAGCACCTGTTTATATTTCACATTCTCTGTGGAGTTGACTGGATTCCTCACGTTATTCAGGTGATATCCTATTTACTCCATCTTTTCATGTCTTTATTTGTACAATGAGGATAATGCATCATTTAGGCATGGGGGGATGGATAATCAATTCCTGAGGTCATTTTGTTAACTCCATAAATTTCTTTTAGTTTCTTATATAAAAAAAATTTGAAAATTTGAAAAAGATAAAAAAAAAAAGAAATTAGGAAAAGAGAACTTAGGCATTTGGAAGTTATTAGCTTTAGGAAATGATACAATAGGACCTGCATATGTAGACTCTTCAAGTCTTCAGGCTTAATTAGCCTGGGTTTCCACTCGAATGTGGACTTAGTCTCTAATCCTCGCCAATTAAAATTTATTTTAATTTGGTAAATAATTTGGGATGATAAGTATGTAACTTATCAACCCACCCTCTGATTTGGGGGGACTTTAAGCCTAGGCATCTACACACATTTTTTGCACTGACTCACTTTTCAGTAGTTTTTACGAAAATTGGGTAGCTAATGGACCGACTTGGGTGGTATGGTTGGCAAGTGGTCGGTGGTAATAGCTCATTGGCCGGTTGTCTAGAGCCCAGCCACAAGACCATTTTCGTTGTACTACCTTTACATAAATCATAGATCAGGGAAGCCACCTACTTAGAAAAAGGAAGAAAAGAAATACTCAAAAAGAAAAGAAAAAAAATAATAGAAAAGGAGAAAGTTCAAAAAAAAAATAAACTAATAAAGCCACACTTCACCGTACGAGTATGCCTGGCAAGTTGTTGGTGGTAATAGCTCATCGGCAGATTGTCCAGAACTTAGCTTATAAACAAATGCACAATAATTCCCAAAACACTTAGGGAAGAAACAGGGAAGTAAAATAAACTGGGGAGATATACACTGAGTTCGCTCTTGTGTTGACCCCATAAATAAAAGTAGGGAGAAAGCTACCGATCGTAAAGATAAACCTTTAGGCAATGTCACCTAGGGTCATAGAATCCCAAAGTCCGTCTTAACGATCGTTTTTTGAGTCTATCACTTTTTCACAAAGATGCTTAATACTTAGTCCTTTTCGAATCTTGGGTCGGTCGGGTAGACGTAAAAAGTTATCTCGGAACTCACATACTCCAAAAGTATAAAAAAATTAGAAAAGAAGAAAAATAAAAAAATGTATCTTCCCTTCTCAAATAAGGCGAGAACTAGGGCAGTCTGCATTCTGACAGACACCTAGGTACTATTAAGTCTTCGTAGTTTAGGACCTTAGTTGAAATTTTCTATTATTAATAAACGACTTAAACCTAAGCGATCTAATCCTATTTTTGCTTTTATACATAGCATGTAGTTTAATTTCGCTAGGGACTAGCAAAAGGTAGCCATTGGGGTATGATGTAAACACAATTATTGAGTGTAAAATGCCTACTCATGCATGCTCCTAGGCTTAGATTTGCATTTCATGTTATACATATTGCATACCATGCATCATTTTGCATTTAGAGTAGTTGTATATAATTTAGGTTAATTATGTCCTTTTTGTGGTTAGGAGAGAAGGATATTTATTTTGGAGCCTTGAATTGACGATCTGGCCATATGGATTTGATCAAGACGACGATCGGAGTCCAACACCTCTAAAATCACCTCGATCAGAGTCCCGTAACACCATATGCTATCTCAGGAAGATCAAAGGCCAAGGGACTAGGAGACAAAATTCAAAGCTTCAAATAGCAAATCCAACCACACAGATACATTCGGATCGATGATTGTAGCCTAACAGCGTGAAAATTGACTCAATCCGACCTCTGTAGCAGCCGCTACAACAAGATGAAGATGGAAGGCCCAGACTGTGCCACGTGGCGCAACCCAGGCCACCCAGCGCACGCACGTGCCACCGCACGCATGCAGCAGCACCGGTGCGTGCTCACGTGCAAGCGCACATGCACACAGCGCATTGCCAGTGTGGGTGCGCACGCATGCGTAGGCGTGCATGCCCATGCGTACAGTGCCAGTGCATGGGCACGCGCACGTGCGGAAAAGGCGGGGGAGCGCAGCACCAGCTATGCGTGAGCTGGACCTACAGTGATGCATGAGCTGGACTTACAGCGACACTTACAGCCATTGCTAATTCTTCGCATGCCAGCAACGCCAACTATGGGTGTGAGCAAGCATGAGCTGCCTACAACGATGCTTCCAACGTCGACCTGGATGTCACTAATGGTCCCATACCTACTTTTACCTCTTCTCTTCCACTATAAAAGGACCTACACCCCCTCCTAATCCATATCCACCTACTCTACTCCCACCTACTCCCAAGCACTAGCATGCCTACCAACGCTCCATTAGAGCTTGTTCTCAAGCTCCCATGGCACCTTTTAATGTAGCGAACCTTTGCCCCACCAAATACTCCTCCAACTTCCCATCCCCCTTCATAGGTTGCCTTGGAGCTGTCCTCCCACCTCCATTCCTGTAGCAGATCACCACTATCTTCTCACCTCCATTTTAGAGCCACACCGAAGCTTTCCTCAACTCGACATCCTCCTTCATCTCACCTCCGTCATCCCACTTGTCACCTCCTTCATTCGAGCTTCTGCCAGGCACAGTCGTCTCGTTGAAAAGCCGATTCGGGAGATTTTCTCTCACCCCCCTCTCTTTTGATGCTTTCATAGTTTATTGTAATTCACATTGGAAGTAATATATTTCAGATTTGTTCCACATCTCTATCTTATGTTACGTTTGCTTGTTTGCTTCTTACAAAAATACAAAAAAATAACAAAATCCTAAAATACCAAAAAGAAACGAATCGAAGTGCAATTTTCAATAAAGTAAACGTTGTCTCCCTGTGTTCAACCTAGGACTCCCTCGGAGTTTTGGTATAAATTTATTTGACCGACGCCTTTTTCTACTACGATGACAGGCTACTTGTAATCCCAATTTCTAACATAAAACTCGCCCGACCAATGAGCCCCTCACTTTAAGAATGTGCACCTCACAAGACTACTCTAAAATTTAGGAGTCAACCACATGATATCCACACCTTACCATCCCTAAACAAGTGAGGTGTCTAATAGGGTGATTAAATAGATTTTGGAAAAAACTGTTAGGCCCAACAGTAAGGATTGGTCGAAAAAATTGAATGATGCCCTGTGGGCCTATGGAATAGCTTATAAAACTCCCTTCGGCATGTCTCCTTTTCATCTTGCGTACAGAAAAGCATGTCACCTTCCCATTGAAATACAACACAAAGCTTATTAGGCTATTAAAAATGTTAACTTAAATCTAGACAAAGTGGGAAAGGCACGCATGCTGGAGTTAAGTGAGCTTGAGGAGCTTCACAATGAAGCATACAAAACCTCCCAAGATTACAAGTAATGTAGAAAGGTCTTCCATGATAATCACATCATTAGGAAGAGCTTTTAGCCCAACCAGTGGGTCTGGCTATTCAATTCCAGATTTAAATTATTTCCTTGAAACCTCAAGTCTCGTTAGGATGGGCTGTATGTTGTTATTAGTGCCTTCCCTCATGGAGCAATTGAAATTTGAAACCCTACCTCTGGTGTGAGCTTTAAGGCAAATGACCAAGGACTTAAACCATATGTTACTCTTTCAGATGGCCAAGTTTTGGATGCATTTCGGCTTGAGGAGCCTTAGCTCCTCCCACTCAACTCCCCTGGTGATATTCTTTTATGCCTTTATTTTTCTAATGAGGACATTGTCAATCTTAGGCTTGGGGGTATAACCTGAGGATGTTTATAGCATTTATAAATATTGGCAAGCATTTAGGATAGGTGCATTAGTCAGAAAAAAAAGAACAAAAAAAAATCTCCTTAGTTTTCTTAAGCTAAATTGGTTAGTCACTAGCAAAGGATTTTTGTAAAGGAGGTGTCATTAATGATTTTCTTCTTAAATTATTTCTGAGTTTAGAATCCAGTATAATTACTTCACTTGCATGTAGACTGGGTAATGGATATTTGTAGAAAACCAATAAGCATTTTAAGTCTGCTGAATCCTTGGACAGTTTGAAGGGAGTTAGGTAAACTATCTTTTATTAGATCCACCTAATATTTGTGACGAGAAAGTAGAGAGATTACTAGTCTGCTAAGTCTAGTGCAAGGACTCTTAAGTTTTGATAATTAGATGATGGTACCTCACAGTTAGGCATAGTTTTTGCTCTCTTTTCCTATGTGCAAACATTGTTTGAATTCCTATGAGTCACTAAATAAGGCAGATACACAGAGATTGAGCCCTAATAAAACTATGACTATGGTGTAGGGTTATGACAATCCTTCGTAGAATCCTGGGCTGAAGGAGGGTAGTAGTGTCAAAGGTCTGAAATACGCTTGTCATATCCATTCTTTCCTGATGTCGAGAGTAGGTACTTCCACCAAATAAGCCACACAATATGCTCTTAACCATCATCATCCCTAATAATACATCATGAATAAAAGTATGCATCGTGTTGTGTTGGAGTTATGAAAAAGAAAAATAAAAAAATATTTATATACAAAAAGAAAGAAAAAAAATGTTCGAGTTATAATGGTCCAAGGTGTCAATTTTATGAAGTGTCTATATCATTAAGCCAACATAAACAACCATTATGATCCACCAAATATGACCCATACCTGTCCATTTGACTCAGATATCTTCTACCAAAGTCAAAAAGCTAGAGTCAAATCACAGATTAGTTTCTGCTTTATCACCGAGAGAAGTAGTTGCCTATCCTAATAGAATCTTTACCAAGGGTAAATGACGAACTTTAAATCTAAGTTGACTTTTCTCTTTTATCCATTACCTAGGCTACTATCACTTCACCTTTGCCTAGATCTACTAAATTTTTGAAATATAAAAACAAGATATTTTTTGGTCACTTCCATCATTTTTCACTTTTGCTAGGGACTAGCAAAACTTAGGCATGGGGGTATTTGATGAGTCCAATGGACACTTTATTAGCTTAAGTACATTTAAATCTCACCATGTTAGATTGCAATTAGAATTATGTGTTAGTTTATCTTAATTACAACATATTTTGTTAAAAATTCATACATATATGTTTATGGAGGGTTATGTGAGCAAATTTCCAAAATCCAACCACTTCCTCCATCGCCAGCAGTGCGCTGGCTCTCACTAGCCTCATCTGACATAGGCAACTGTGCATCTCTCAACAATAACCTCTTCGAGCCTATCGACAACCACTATCACCAACCTGTTGGAGAAGATTGCGACCAGATGAAACAGAATGATGGGAAGCATTTATAGAAGAAAAGACACTATGACCAGGGGGCTTTCTTCATCTCTACCCACTGCGTGGAATGAACAGTGATTGCACAGCAATCATGCAACCTAAATCACCTGAATTATTCTAGATCCTAGCATAACTTAGGATTAATGCATTCGTAGGCTTTGTAATTTGCACAATAGCTGGTTTAATACTCAAATAGATGATATCATCATTTTATGACCTAAAAGAGAGATGATTTTAATCGCAGACGATTCAAAGCCGCAGATGTCAGATTAAACTGGATAGATCTGATCAAAACAATGATGGGAGTGTAATGCTTCCAAAATCATCTCGATCAGACAACCAGGGCATCTTGTGCAGTCCATAAAAGAATGGAGATCATAAAGCCAAAAGACAAAGATCTAAGCCTCAAATGAAGAATCCAACCGCACGGATGAATCTGGATTGATGATCGTAGTCCAATGGCAGAAAAATCAACTCGATCGGAGGTCAACAACACCAGATACAAGGAAAAGAAGATGGACGACCATGATGGTGCCATGTGGCTCCATCACAGTCGCTTCCTCACCACCACCCAATCTAAGAAGGCCACCCTTGCATGCTGTGGACCATTGGATTTTCATCCAATGGCCACAAGCATGCCACGTTGCCTGTTTAGCTAGATAAGAATAAATAGATATAAAGAGGAAACTATAACAAAACTCACACGTAGCTCATTGGTTCACGTGCTTGCACTGGAAGTGATGCGCATGGATTCAAAACATCCTACGGACGAAATCAGGAAGGTGGTGAGCACGGGCACTATTGGCCGTGGGATTTGCATCGGTGCACATAGACACAACAGCGTGGCCCGATCAGGATGCTCTCTGGCTGCAAGCAAATGCGTTTTGGCGAGGCATGCGTGCACGAGAGCCGTTCGATATCTAAAGGTCGAGAAGCTACCATGTGTCAAGCCCAGGTTGAATCCAAGCATTTTAGATGCAAATGAAGGTGTTTTGAGGCCAGATCTGATCTCTCAATCTCTTAATCAATGAATCTGATCAAATAAGAGTTGTTGCATTAGATAAAGGGGCTAAACAACCACTTTTCCCCTCAATAAACTATAAAAGAAGGCCCAGGGCCCCCCAGTTGAAGCATCTCTCTTCCATCAGCTCTAGATATCTTCCACCTTCCCTGCAACTCTCCATCCCTCTACAACTCCTCTACGACCTTCATCCCAGTGCTCTAGATGTGTGGTGCTGCCGCACCTCGCACAAGCTTCCCACAAGTGCCAACGTCTCTCTGGCACATTCTATAGCTCTCTCAATCTATCTATCTAGTTTGTTTCTAGTAACATTCTCTATTGCGAAAACTCTATTTTAATTACAATAAAATTCTGTTCTTCTAAATGAATGAGATCTGATTCATATACATATATACATATATAAATATCTGTTTAGAGCAAGTTTTATTAGAAAGCTTCTGTGAAAATCAAAGTTAGTATGAACGACCCGGTACTCATCGAAGTTTTATAAGTTTATTTGTTGACATGTTTTCTTACTATGCTACAACTAAATAATCTTTTAAAGCTTGATTTATGCGTTGAACAAGCTCGTGCCGTTACTGTGGAGGCAATGGAAATTTTTGAAGCACTCTTTGCTCCGAATTTGAGATTTCTAACTTGCTATTTTCATTGAATTCATGTGTGTAGGAAGGCAAGGAAATCAGAATGAAACACGACAACGGGAATTGTATGTTCGAACCTTAGGTAAGTATCTGTAGTTTAGATTAGTTAGATCTAGGATTTTCTTGAACCTTAGATTAGTTAGAATTTATTTGCTTATATCTATAAAAAAAATCCCTCTTGATTTTCATGCTGAAATAAAGTTTTATCTTAAAAATTCAATTCCCAGAGATCCGTACGTCCAAAAATTCTCAAATTGTTACTGGACATATATTTTAAAGTCAACAACAACATACCAAAATTCGTACAAGTCAGAGTTATGGAAAAATTTTAAAAATTCGCACTCTGATCTATTATCAGTTTGATTATTGTTCCTGATTTTTCGGAGTTCAAAATACCATAGGAATTTTTATACAACACCAATTGACTTTAAATTTATGTTACTGAATTTATGAGATAATGAAAAATTTAAGAAAAATCTAAAAGAAATATTTCCTGCACGTTTGATTGTACTGATTATCCAGCCACCAACTAGGGTCGAAATAGACTGCAAAACCCCCAGTACACTTTAAATCTGAAAAAAATAGAAAACGTGCATTAAAAATTCTTGAAAAATATTTTATGAGTGCCTAGTTAGTGGTGCAATATGACCAATTGATTGCATTTCTTGGGTCATGCCACTCATTTGATTTTGAACTTAAAAGAGTCATCTAGAATTATCTGTGCTTAGGGTTCCACATTAAGGATAGAGCACATCCGCATTTCCATATATAAAGGAAATCTACCAAACAAATTGGGATTTCAAAACTCTTCTATGCCTCATCAAAACCTTGATTGAAAATATTAACTCAAGTGAACCCTAAAATGCATTAACACAAGCATTCGAATCTTAAAATTCACCTCATCATAAAAGAATTGCATATGAACCCTGCTTGTCTGAGCACTTCGCACATTTATTATCAAATTTAAAGGGCAAACACCACCCTAACGCCCATCATATTCCAAAAGCACATCAAACCCATGCTTAAAGCTGAGTAGATGTGCCCTAAGAAGGACTAATAGACTTGGAGACTTGAAACTAGGTTAGGCTAAAGTCAAGGCCTTGTCTACTTGGACCTATGGGTGACAAGAGAGGTCGATGCGGCAGCCGCGTTAACCTCTAGTGGTGTCCCACTATGCGGGGTGTCCTAAGGGGTACCACCCTTCTGGCCAGCCAAGTGATTCAAGCGTTGATCTAACCCAGTCGTATTTTGGACAGCAAGGTCATGTCTAATTAGGGTTGACACTTTAAAGACCAGCTTGATTACTTGCATTGAATGGGCGGGGGTTTCTCTCATCTATCTTCTCCTTCTCATCTGCAGACATTCTTCTAGTGTATGCAAGGTAGAAGATCTCAAAATCCTGATTTGCTACCACCATTAGAAAGAAATCCTAGGAGAATACCTACTTATCCAGGATCTAAATCTGAACCCTCTACAATGGCTAGTCATCATGAGGAAGAAGAGATTGATGAACAAAATTTGAACCCTATGACTCTCTTACAAAGGCAGATCACTAAACAGGGCCAGCATCATGACTGACAGATGGAAGTCATAGTGCAAGCCATCACTCGACTCCAAAATGGAAGGGTAGACTGACCCCTCTGTGACTTTTATAACCCTCCTAATGCCCAACCTGAACCCTATATTAGGGTACCTCAGGATGGGGAAGATTTTGAACTCAAACCTCAAATCATTAACTTAAATCCCCACTTAAATGGTCGTGAGTCAGATGACCCCTTCCACCACCTTGAAGAGCTCATACACATAGGGAGAACCTTTGGCCCTAGGAACATGAATGAAGGTGCCCTGATGGTGAAGATGTTCCCATTCTCCTTGAAAGATAGAGCTACGCATTGTCTGAAGACAATTGGTAGACCAATCCTAACTTGGGAAGACCTGAGAAGCACATTCCTAAAGAAATTCTTCCCTTAGGAAAAACTAATGCCCTTATATGTGCTATAACAACCTTTAAGAAGAACCCTAGGGAACAACTACAACAGGCTTGGGAGAGGTTCAATGATTTAGCTAGGAAATGCCCCCATCATGGGGTTTTGAAGTGGCACTTGGCCAATATTTTCTATTATAGATTGATTGATAATCTGAAGAATTTTGCTGATGCAGCATGTGGGGGAAATTTCCTGAGCTGAGATGCTAAGGGAGCCTTTTAATTATTCGAGAATATGAGTGAAAATTCCCTCAACAATGCCTCAATGTTTGCCATTAATAGAACTAATCAACCAAGGAGCGGAGTTCATGTAGTTAACAATAATTCAAACTTGGTTGATTTAGAGTTAATTGCACAATGATTAGATATGGTGGAACTCGGAATGTGTAGAATTTGGATAAGAAGCTGGATAACCTTCTGAAGGGCGAGAATTCCTTAGGTACACAATCTAGATTACATCTTATGCCTACTTAAGGAGTGCCAATGTTAACCCACAGCCAATTCCCCAACCCTCTATGTCAGGAATCAGTACACAACATCAATGACCTAACCATGGCTCCACCTATGAGCCAACTATACTTAGACCCATCTCTTTCTGGGTACCAAGGAGGGACCTTGATTCCCTCAATTTTTGAACTAGGTAGCCTGATGCCTAGTTATCCTGAGGATGTGAATGCACTCCAAGATTACACTAGAAATGAGCCTTACTCAAACACTTACAACCCTGGATGGCGCAACCATCTTAACTTTGCTTGGTCAAGTCAGAAACCCACCTAGGGTCCTAATTTGACTAAGCCAAAACCTTTGGGCAACCTAGTAGGTACACAACCCCACACATAACAGGCACAACCTACTAAGTAAAACCAGCCCACCGATCTAAGCCTGGTCCTCAAAGAAATGAGAGAGATGAACCTGAGACATAAGGAAGTAATGAATCAATTACGGATTGGATTGAAGGGACGATTACACCAGATAGTTGATGCTAAACAACATGGGATGTTGCCATCCCAAACCTAAAAAACTTCAATGCGGTTAACCAGCACAACACACAGGAGCAAGAAGCACACCTAATTCAGCCTTCTCCCAAGCACTCACCAGGCTTTGTTAACCCTAACCCAAGCCAGGCTCAACCGATTTTGTAAAACCCACCTTACCCTTCTAACCCTAATGCGCATGCCTACATTGTCACTTTGAGAATTGGGAAACAAATCTAAGACCCTTCTACATCAAAATCTTGCCATGATAGTGAGGAGCCTGAATCTGACCTGGGAGCCCAAGCTAATCTAGAAAACAAGACTCAGGATTTGACTACTAATGATTTTTCTGAAGCACCTTTCCCTGAAGCCTTGATCAAAACCAGGGAAAAGAAAACCAACCAATCTAAGGAGTGGCTTGAGATTCTAAAGCAAGTCAAGGTGAACATACCACTCCTTGAGGCTATTGAGAACATCCCAGCCTATGCGAAATTTCTGAAGGAAACATGCACACTGAAACGCTAGGCCAAATCATCAAAAAGGGTCATGATTTCTGAACAAGCCAGTGCCATCATCCTAAATGAGCTCCCCCCTAAAAAGAAAGGGGCCCCCTTAATTTCTTGTGAAATAGATGGGTTCATTCAAGATCGAGCCTTACTGGACCTTGGTGCCTCCATCAACTTAATCCCCACAGAATTATATAAAGAGTTGAATTTAGGCCCCTTGCAACACACTGAAGTAACTCTTCAGCTTGCTGATAGGTCAACCAAAATTCCAAAGGGCCTTCTATAGAATGTGATTATAAAAGCGAGGGATTTTGAGTACCTTGTGGACTTCCTTGTTCTAGATATGAAGGCATCAGAAAACCTGAACCACACCATGATAATCTTAGGGAGACCTTTCTTGGCCACTGCAAAGGATCTGATCAACTGTGAGATGGGGATTATGCACATCACCTCTTGAAGGAAAAATTATCAACTTAATATCTTTAAAGCTTCCCAAAAGAGTAAGGTTAATTGTGGTTCCCTTGAGATTGTAGGAACAATTGAACAAGTTTTGGCAATTCACACTAAAGATGATCCAAATCCTGCCAAAGCTCAAGACCAGCATGAAGGGAATGAAGGGGATGCACTTGAGGATAATTCTGATCTGCCATCTCCCATGGAAAACCAAATTGAACAGGACATTAGTGAGATTGAGAAACTCCTGGGAGTAACTTACGGTGAATTAGATGATAATATAAAGAATCGTGAATACATCTACCCTGAAATTCAAGAACTTTTGAATTCTAAGGGAGTTCAAGAAAATGAACAATTTAAAAACATGAACTAGGAAGTAACCTCAGAAGAAGTTCGACACATAATGGACTGGGGAAGAACTTATAAGCCAACTGGTTCAAATAGATGGCTTGACTCAGAAGAAGTGACTTTGGATGAGGAAGAGGAAATTTCTGATGAAGATTTTAATGAATTCCACACATCTCTACCTTTGCCTCATATGACCCAGAGCCTGGAGAACTCATGATTTTTGATATCAACTACCGATTTGAGGATCCTTATGATTCTGATTCGAAACCAGATCTAAATCTCAATCATAATCTTGATCCAGACCCTATACCACCACTTCTTAATCTTTGGAACTGGAATAAAGAACAGGACTTGCATCCTAAACCTCATCCACCTGACCTTATTCCATATTTTAAATTAGAAAGACTTTTTCAGGTAGGACTGCATCATCAGCTGGTCTGCATTTGTGGGTCACTGATCCTGGGACCAAATGATCATATCTTTCTACTAATCTTAAATTCCCCTGCAACAGTTATTACATCTCTTAACCCACAGTATTGAACTACATAATCTTAGGTTTAAGTTCTGCAAATGCCATTAAACTTAGCGTTGGCTGGGAGGCAACCCATTACTCTGTAGAGGTGCTTTGCATCCTCTGCATCCATACTGACCTAGATTAACAAGCATAGTCAGGTGGTATCCCCTCCTCTTGCTTATTATACTTTGATTTTTATGCTTACATTTCAATGAGGACATTGTAATGAATAGGCATGGGGGGGTAGACATTGCATGTCTAATTTTTATGTCAAAAAAAAAAATTAATAAATGCATTTAGGTGTAAAGAATTTTTATTAAGGCTTTATTAGGGATTTATTCTTCAGTTAATTCCTGAGTTTAGAATCCAGTATAATTTCACACTTACATGTAGAATTTGCAATGGATCCTCTGTGAAGATTGATAAGCATCTTTAGTTTGTTGAGAAGAAGCAATGCTTCTTCTTCTTAACCTTTAGATAGTAATTACGGAGTTAGGAAAACTACCTTCTAACAGATCCACCAAACAAGTGTGACGTGAGACTAGAAAGTGTACTAGTGCTCTAAGGCTTGTATGAGGAATCTTAAACTCTGGATAATGAGATAATGATACTCGGAGCTAGGCATAGTTTTTGCTTTCGATTTCTACGTACAAGTTCTTAGTGTGAATCTATTGACAGCCACCAAATAAGGCATATACGCAGAGAGAGGGTTTTGATGTAACTGGGATTGAGGTGGATGGTCACGACCATCTTTTACAGAATCCTTGGCTGAAGGAGGGCATTAAGGTCAAGGTCAGAAATACATTATCCTATTCATTCCCTTCCTGATGCCAAGAATAGGCACTTCCACCCAAATAAAGCCTAGTAAATAAAAGTTCGTATACTGCATTACGTTAGTAGATATTTGGATGTGAAAAAAAAAAGAGAAAAGAAGAAAAGAAGAAATATATATATATACATAGAAAAAATTTAAAAAAAAAGGGAAAAAAAAAGAGTTCATGAGTTAGAATTTATTTCAACTGTAATGAGGCAACAACACCTAACACACTCACGATCTAGCAAATACAGCCTTGACCTATTTTTTTGTATTTCTGGCCGCCTGAATATGGGTTGAGGAATTTTGACTTAGTCTTAGAGTTATTAGAACTTAATCAATGTGCTAATGCTAGGAGAGGCCACCAAATATACTGATAAATCTTGTGAGATTGTGAGCTCAAAAAGAAATAAAAGAAAAGATAAGAAAAACAAAAAGAAAGAGAAAGAGAAAGAAAGAGAGAGAATGAGTACAAAGGAACTAATGAGAGCACAGTTTCTCTGCCTCTCTTTGAGTTATATTATTTAATAATCTAGAAATCTAGGTTCTAAAATAGTAGTCTATATGTAGCACCTGATGAGTGTGAGTGACCAAATACAAATCCACTTGACTCCAATCATTTTTTACCTAAGCCAAAAATCAGGGTTGAATTTATCGATTATCTTATAACCCTAAGGGGAGAAGTCTACCTATCCTAATAGATTTTTACTAAGGGTCAAGTACGAGCTTTAGATGTGGATTGACCTTTCACTTGGATCCATTGCATAGGCTACAACAAAACACAATCATGATTATCTGGATTACTAAAGCTTCGGATGAAAACAAAAGAAATAAACCTCTAGTCAAAATCTTGATAGAAATTGCTCATTTAGGACCACTTTGCATTTAGTTATGCATTTACTAGGGACTAGCAAGATTTAGGCATGCGGGTGTGAATGCACAACAATCATGCAACCAAATCACCTAAATTAAACTAGATCCTACCATAACTTAGGATTAATGCATTAATAAGCATCGTAATTTACACAATAGCTAGTTTATTGGTCATATAGATAATATCGTCATTTTATGACCTAAAAGAGAGATGATTTTAATCGCAGATGATTCAAAGCCGCGAATGTCAGATCAGAACGAACAGATCTGATCAGAATGATGATAGAAGTCCAATGTTTCCGAAATTGTCTTGATCAGACAACTAAGGCATCTTGTGCGGTCCATAAAAGAATGGAGATCATAAAGCCAAAGGACAAAGATTCGAGCCTCATGTGAAGAATCCAATAGCATGGATGAATCCGGATCGATGATCACAATCCAACGGCAGAAAAATCAACTTGATCAGAGGTCTACAACACCAGATACAAGGAAAAGAAGATGGACGGCCATGATGGCAATACATGGTGCCATCACAACTGCTCCCTCACCAACGCCCCATCTTGGAAGGCCACCCTTGCATGCGTTGGGTCGTTGGATCTTCTAACGACCATGGGGGTGCCACGTCAATCGTCTAGTCGGATAAGAATAAATAGATATAAAGAGGAAACTACAACAAAACTCGTGCATAGCGCATTGGCTCTCACACTTACGTTGGAAGAGAAGCGTGTGGGTTTGAAATTCCTGAGCACGAAATCAGGAAGGCCATGAGTGTGGGCACTATTGGCCATGGGATTTGCATCGGCGCAGGTAGACATAGCCACGTGGCATGGTAAGGATGCTCCGTGGCTGCAAGCAAACGTGTTTTGGTGAGGCACGTGGGCACGAGAGCCATCACATCGAACAGTTGACAATCAGGCATTGAAATGAGGCTTGCGGGTGCATGTACGCAAAGAGATTCGTTGCAACGTGAGCGCGAGGAGGAGCGGGAGCCGTAGGATGGTGATCTGAAGGCTGAGAAGCTACCATGTGTCAAGCCCAAGTTGAATATGAGCATTTTAGGTGTAATTGAAGGAGTTTTGAGGTCAGATATAATCTGTTGATCTCTCCATCAGTGGATCTGATCAAATAAGAGTTGTTGCATGAGATAAAGGGGTTAAATACCCACTTTGGCCCTCATTAAAACTAAAAAAGATGGCCTAGGGCCCTCGAGTTGAAGCATCTCTCTTCCATCAACTCCAGATATCTTCTACATTCTCTGCAACTCTCTGTCCCTTTGCAACTCCGCTTCGACCTTCATCGCGATGCTCTGGATTTTAGGTGCTACCATAGCTCACACAAGCTTCCTATAAGCAGCATCATCTGTCTGCTACTTTCTATCTCTCTCTCTATCCATATATCTAGTTTGTTTATAGTAGCAATCTCTATTGAGAAAACTCTATTTTATTTGTAATAAAATTCTGATCTTCTAAATGCATGATATCAGATTCATTTACAAATATACATATATAAATATCTGTTTAGAGCAAGTTTTATTGGAAAGCTTCTGCAAAAATCAATATTGCCTCCCTATGAACGACCTGATACACATCGAAGTTTTATAAATTTATTTGTCGATGTGTGTTCGTGCTGCACTACAAGTAAATAATCCTTTGAAACTCAATTTACATGCCGAACAAACACCACTGTGGAAACAGAGGGCACGGTGGGCTTTAGCGTGCACTGTGAATCACTGCGGCACCAACTCTATTCATCTCCATGTTCAAGGAGTGTATAGTGACTACATGCACTCTATTATCTCCGTCACCACTTTCATCTACATCATCGTTCACCAACTCCTCTAGCAAACCTCTCCATCACATCCCACGCATAGCCACCCTCTCATCTTCTTTTCTTTCTCCTTCTCTTCCTTTATCTTCTCCACCCATCACCACCACCAACACCATCTAGCACTAACTTTAATCTCCTGCCATCGCACACCACCATCTCCACCGATTGAAAGTCACCGCCATCTTATCCCTAGCCAATGCACCCACTATAGCATGACCTCACGCACGTGACCCTCTCATGCTTGCCCTTGCCATCTTCTTCTTCTTCTTCTCTGCTGGCAGAAAGAGCCCAAAGCCGCCACCGTAGGCCAAAATTCCTCATGCCATCGATGCCAATGCACCCACCTCAACCCCACGAGCACTACCTTACCCTCAAGTAGGCCAACACCAGTCCACGCACATGTGTGGGCAACCCTTGTTGCCGGCCATCCTCCTCACCATCGGTGAGAGCTTCAGCCACGGTTCTCCTCAGCGTGACCCCCATCGTGAAGCCCTCGACAACGCCAACCTCCTTTGAACTTCCCACGGCCAACCATCGATTCTTCTTCATGCACGATCAAGGGAAAGGAATCCCCTATTTTGGGTTATATTAGAAATTACCATGCATGCCATTGCTATCTTGTGGATACGACCTAATCCACTGTGGTTAGATTAAAATTAATTTTTGATTGAGAGATTTCTACCACATAAAATACAATGACAAATCATTTTATTGCTATCATCTTCATAAATAAGCGAGATTCTCTCTATCATGGTTTGAGTTCAAAATCATCGCCATCCTGAGGTACACTGACAAAAGGTTCAGGTTGGGCATTAGGAGGATTATAGAAGTCTCTAAGAGGTTGGTTAGCTCTCCTATTTTCGAGTCGGGTAATGTCCTGCACTATGACCTGCATCTGTCTATCATGATGCCATCCCTACTTAGTAATCCATCTTTGTAAGAGAGCCATTAGATCTAGATTTTGTTCCTCTTCTTCAATCTCATCATCATCATGGTGACTAGCCATTGAAGAGGGTTTAGATTTAGATCTTGGACAATCAGGTCTTCTCCTAGGATTTTCTTCTAAAGGTGGTAGCAAATAGGGATGTAGAGATCTTCTACCTTGCATGCACCATAAGAATGTCTGTAGATGAGATGGAGAAGACACATGCCAGAACACCCACCCTCTCAGTACAAGTAATCATGCTAGTCCTTTGAGTGTAAACCCAAAATAGACCTAATTCTGGCTCCCTAACACGACTAAGTTAGATCAACACTTAAATTACTTGGCAGGCCAGAAGGGTGGGATCCACTAGGACACAATGCATGGTAGGACACCACTAAGGCTTAACGCGATTTCTTCACTAACCTTTCTTGTCACCAGTGGGTCCAAGTAGATAAGGCCTTGACCTTAGCCCAATCTTATTTCAAGTTACCAAGAAGATTTATCCTGCCTAGGGTATGTTTACTCAGTTTTTGGTTTAAGCTTGAAGTGCTTTCGGAATATGATGGGCAATACGGGGGTGTTGCCCTTAAAATTGATTTTCAAAGTGTGAAGTTCACAAGCAAGGGGTTCACAAGCAATTTTTTTGAAGTGAATTTTAAGGTTCAATTGCTTGTATAATTGTGTTTTAGGGTTTCCTAGTTGAATAAATTCAAGCAAGATTTTGATGAGGCACACAAGAGATTTTGCAAGTTCCAATTGTTTGGTAGGTTTCCTTTAAGTATGGAAATGCAAGTGTGCTCTACGTTAGTGTGAAACCCTAAGAGCAGATAGTGCTAGATGATTCTTTTGAGTCCAAAATTAGGAAAGTGGTGTGACCCAAACAATGCAATCAATTGCTCTTTTTGCAGTAATAACTAGGTACTCAGAAAATATTTTTTCAAGAATTTTAGTGCATGTTTTCTATTTTCTTCAGATTTAAGGTGTACTAGGGGTTCTGTAGTCTGTTTTGACCCCTAGTTTCTGATTGAATAGTATTTGCAATCAAACACAAAGAAAGTATTTTTTGAAAAATTTTTCATAATTTGAAATTATCTCTAAAATCCAACACAATAAATTTTAGATAAATCGGATTGCATAAATATTCCTATGATTTTTTGAAGTCTAAAAAATCAGGAGCAATAACAGATTTGATATCAATTCAGCTTATGAATTTTCAAAATTTTTCTATAAGTCAAAATTGTGTAAAATTTGGATATGTTGTTCTAGACTTCAAGACTCACTTCAAGTAAAAAGTTTAGAATTTTTTTGACAGGTATATTTTCAAGAATTGAATTTTTAATATGACAGTTTATTTCAGCCAGAAAATATAGGGGTGGTTTTGTTGATTCCCACCAACAAGAGATTTTTTTTAATTTTTTAAAAATTTTTTGTGTTAAAAAATCAAGTAAATGCTAACATAAGGATCAAGCAAGCACCTAATTATTTTTAAATTTTTTTTTTTCGAAATGAAATCTAACCTAATGTAAGATACAAATACTTACCTGAGATTTAAAACCTGCAATATTTCCATTGTTGCATATCTTCTTGGATTTTTACGCTTCTTGCAAACATGAAATCAATGAAAATAAAGTAGGTTAGAAACCTCAAATAAGCACTAAGAATTAAAGCTTCAAAAATTTTTGTTGCCTCCCCAGCGATGGCACCAACTTATTCATCGCGAAGCATGTTAAAAGAGCTTTGTATTATTGTAGTAGCGATTCAGGTCAAAACAAATAAATTTCTATTATTAATTGCAGATAGTTCTAAACTAGGAATCTAAACAAATATGCTAAAGAATAGAGAGAGAGCAAAGTGGACAATGGACGACACCGCTTGTAAGATGCTTGTGCGAAGTACGGTAGCGCTTCATATCCAGAGTGCCGGGAGGAAGATCGGAGAGAAGTTGCAGAGAGAGAGGCTGAAGAAGTGTCTAGTGGAAGTTGCCTATCAATTGGGGGCCGTGGGGCACTTTTTATACTTCAATGATTGACAAAGTAGGTATTTAGGCCCCCAAAATCGTGCATCAACATAGATACGATCAAACCAGTTGATCGACGGATCAACAGATCAGATCATGTCTTAAAATAGCCTCCAAAGCACCTTCAACGTGCACGTCGCATCGGATGCTGCCACGTGGTGGTTGCTTGGCTATTGGATCGAATCACGTGCATTGCTTACGCTCCTCACATGCGTGCTCACATCTTTACGCATGCATTCAATCTCAATCGCCAGATCATGAGATTAGACTGGTTATGTCGTGCGCCGCACCACCTCTATCCTTGATTGGGTTTTTTCATAATTTGTAAATTGTGGGTTTTATAAGTCATTGTAACGCACAAAAAATGATTGGCTTTTAAAATTTATATGCCTAGATAGTTGAGTATCTAGGGTCGCCCATGGAGGCTAATTTTGTTAATCACATAATTGGTTCTCTCTCTCGCCTCTCAAATCCACACTTTCTTTTTGTGATTTTGATTTTGTTGCTTTTATATTTTTCAAAATAATTGGGCTTGAGATATCTGAAGATGAAATATGCTACAACTAACCCTAGGTGATAATAACGAAACCTTCTCCACTAAGCTCACCCTAGGCAAGTTGGCCTAGAATAATTCGAGGAGAAGGGGTGTGTTGCACTAACTAAATAAATGCAAGAAAAATACACTAAAATGAAACATAAACTTTGAAGGCAAACTTGATTTGTATTACTAGCAACAAGACAAAGTGTAGCGGAATGCTTGTTACATGGAAAAATAAAAACACTAGCTAATACAAAGCATAGGGATAAAGAAGAAGAAAGGGGGATCCTCTAGTTGAAGTTGGGATGGCCCTTGCTCCAAGTGCAGATGCCCCACAGTTGAAAAGGGTCTTCCTTATTCCTTGATGTAGTCCTCCTCCAAGCAATCCTCCAAGGTGGGTGTCAACCACCATGCTCCTCCTCTTGCCCGATCGTTCCCTTGATGTTGAAGGTGATCTCCTCCTTGCCGTGATAAGGGAGAAGACAAGAGAGGAAAAAGGCAACAAGGGGGCGAGTATATTGCCCTCTGGAACTTCTTCCCTCCTTGGAGTGGAAAGTGGGTGGAATAATGGTGGACCTAACTAAGGGAACAGATGATTTCTTCTTTTGGTGGTAAATGGTGGGTATATATAGAGGTGGAGAGGAGTGGTTCGCATGGGCTTAGGCGTAGGGCTTGGATTGGGTTTCGTGGGTGGCTAAGGGTGGTTATGGGATCCTAGGGTGTAGGCTTGGTGGTGCCAACTTAAGCATGTGAAGGGGGATAGTTGTAGGTGGTGTTGGTGGCTTTTGGTGGTGAGGAGACACCGTAAATTGGCGCCAACTTGGGTGTCTTCTAGAAGGTTATTCTGGCTCCAAGTTAGGGAGGGTTAGGATGGGTTTAGGTGTTGGACAGATGGCTAGGATGAAGGGAAAGTTGGCACCAAAAATAAGGTGGTTTTTGGCACCATTTTCATGGTGTCTTTTAGTGGTGGTGTGGGTTGAAGAGGTGTGTCTGGTTAGCGCCAAGTTGAGGTGGAGTAGGGTAGCTTAGGTGGAAGCATAGGTGGGCTTACTTGGTGGAGCTAGTTAGGTGGGAATTAGGGTATGGTTGTTGGTGCCAAGGAGGTGACTAGCTAAGCTAAGCTAGCCTTGCTACCTTGGCTAGTAAAGTGTAGGGTTGGTGGCTAAAGGAGCTAGGGTTTTGAGGAAGAAGAGATGGGGGTAGCTAGAAGGAGCTGCACTAGAGTTGATGTCTGCTGAAGGGAGCTGAAGTAGAGCTCAGTAGCTAGCCTGGCTACTTAGTTCTTTGCTAGCAACTAAGCGAAGCTAATTTGAGCTAGATTGTTCTGATCTAAGCAGAGGTGAGCTTGGTCTGAACTTCCCGAAGGTTACCTAACTAGCTAGAGTAGCTAGCTTTGGTCAAGTATCTCAGCTCAAATAAGTCAAGTTGAGATAGATCTCCAGGAGCTGGGCTTGAGCTGGCTTGAGATGGGTATGGTCATCTTCTGCTGACCAGGTCAGGCTAGTTAATGTTAGTAGCTAGTCCTAGTCAGGTTGAACTTCTAGTGTACTCTTATGAGTTGGAAGAGCTGGAATGGAGCTGGGATCAACTGTCTTTAGTTAGTTTGAGCTACCATTTAGCTGAGATGAGCTAAATGGAGCTAAGGGTGAGTTGATCTAGCAAGGAGCTGGGATCTAGCTGGGATGAATTGGATCTAGCTGGGATTCAGTTGAAATGAGCTGTATCTTGTTGGGATCCTGCTGATAGGCGCTTCTTCTTCATCTTTTGCCTTCTTGAGTGCCAAGATGTGTGGGATTTGACATTCTACCTGATCCTGACATTCAGATAAATGCATTAAAAAAACACTAGAAATGCAATGCATGCCTATCCTAAGTAAATGCCTAAATGCAGCTCAAATGCCCATTTGCGGAGTTAAAACCCTAAGAGATAGGTTAGTTTTGGGGCATAAGAATGATGATAAACAAGCATTTTTCACACCCCCATGCTTATCTTTCGCTAGTCTCTTAGCAAAACTATTTTCACAAAATGGATTTTCTGGGAAAGACTAATTTTTTTACTACTTTTGAGGAGAAAAAGACTATGGGACCTTGGTTGATTGAATAACATGAAAGGTATGGGATTTGTTAAAGATAAAACCTTGGGATTCGTCTTTGGATCCAAGAGTTAGAAGAATCGGGATCAGTGTACTTTTAAAGATTTACAGATCAACTCATTGGTAATTCAGATGACCTGAAACTTTTGTAGTTAGGATTTCTCTAGCTCTTAAATCTGATTCACAACTTGCATCAACTTTTAAAACCTTATGTTTGTGCTTGTGATTCCCAACTTTTATGAGTCGTGTTTTCAGTTTAAAACATTCTTTTTATACTCCCCCATGCGTGTTCTTGACCTAATTCTACAATAGATGTGTTGTGATCATCATTCCTGTCACCAATCCTCAAGGGGGCTCTGGTGCTGGTACTTTGGGATAGTACCATCTAAGACACCACCTAGGAGCTCACAACCCCAAAACACAATGCAGTGTAAAGGAGCGCTCCTAGCAAACTCAAGCTCTTACTCTGACGTTATGGGTAGAGCACCGTCCAAGACACTTGGGCAGCAAAATTGTACTTTAATGCTCCATCTAAAGATATAGAATATAGATATAGAGCAGTGCTGAGGCAGTAACATGTTGTGATCGCATCCTCAACGGAAGCATTTTCCTCCTCAATGGTGGGAACTCAAGCCAATGATCTGCTTCAGATTTTACCTAGCCCAAATAGGGGCTTTCTTCTAATTTCTACATGTTTTTAGGGTGTTGGTTATGTAAACATGTTTATATCACATAAACCATCTATTTTTGCTTATTCTTTAACATATAGTTGCATCATGTACTATAAATATTGCATAACATGCATCATCTTGCATTTAGCTTAGGTTGTATAAATTTTATGTTAATTTCTCCTTTTTATGATCAGGGAATAGGGTGATATTCAATCGAGGCCTCAGATCAAAGATCCAACCATACGGTTCTATCACGGTGACAATCAGAATTCAACGTCTCCAAGATCGCCTTGATCAGACTTCCATAGCATCAGATATAGTCCGAGGAAGATCAAAGGTCAATGGCCAAGATGGTGTCAATTTGCACTTCAGATGACAAATCTGACCGCACGGATGGGTTCAGATCAACGATCGTAGCCCAACTTCGTGAAAATCACTTCAATCCAACATCCATGGCACCATCTACAACTCATAGAAGATGGATGATCCAGATGATGACATGTGGTACCTTCCAGACCCTCCAAATCCCTTCTTGCCCTGCCTTCTAATCCAACAACTGAGAGTTGATCAAGTTGCCTCCCTCAAGCCACATCTTATGTGTGAAGAATTTCACATCTAATCTAAACTGTCAAATCAAGATCCAACGGTCAGCATTAAATGGTACAAGAATACTCTTCTTGTCTATCCACATGTGTAGCATGGTGTATAACATCCTTCAGCGCATGAGGTCATGGGATTAAATCCCTGCAGTGCACCTCTTGAGTGCAGATCCAATTTGAATCAAGACTACCCGATGTCGTGTGGATGGCCTTGATTCGTCTGCATCATGCACTCAACGGCTAAAGCAGGCATGCGATGAGGTGCGGATGTGCACATCTTAAGTCGTTCAATCTCGCAATCGGACGACTAAGATCGCAAGATCGTGGGCTTTAAGCATTGACAAAGAGAAGATGAAGGTGCAGGCGTAATGCGTTCTAAGCCGTCGGATGTGAGATGGATGGCTGAGATCATGCAATCGTGGATAAGCGTTGCATGAGTTGAAATCAAAGGAAGAAGAAGTGGCGCGGCTGGGGTACGCATGTTGCTCACATTCAGGCCTTTGGTGACAGATAAATACATCACTAAAGACCCTAAAATTAATTATTAAAGTGTAAAGACCTTTTTGCCCCATCCAATCTACACCTATATATAGCCCTATGACTCCCACACTTTCTTCATCCCTTCCTCTCTTCTTTCACACCCTCCAAAGCTCTAAGATCATGTCCCAAACCTAGGATGCTCCATTAGAGTTACAAATATAATTTTTCCATCTTCTCACCTCCTTCGTGGAGCATTTTGCAGTGGTCCTCTTACCATCATTTGGGAAGCAAATCCAGCTATGACATCATCCAACCCCATTCTCCGTTATCCCTCATCGTTCTCCTTCATCCTGCATCTCAGCACCTTCATCAAGGCACTCTGTCGTTGCGGCTCATCCTCCAAGCAGCCATTGAGGAGGATAACTTCTCTCCACCTTCTTTTACTACTTTCTAGTGTAGATTTTCTACTTTCTAATGTAGCGAGTAGTTGTAGCAAGTCGTTGTAATGAAAGTTGCTTTATGGTAATGAAATCCATGTTTATTTTATCTCTATTTTCTCTTTATTTGTAGTATTCTCTCTCTTTGTTCTATTATTTATTCTTTAAGTTGATAGCTAGTTTTGATTCAATTCGACCAGATAATCTACATCATGACAAATAAAACAAACATGATTTTTAATCAAATGTCTGCCTCCCTATGTCCGACCTGGAATTCTTTTTGAGTTTCGGTTAAATTTATCTATTGACAGTTTTCCTCGCAAATCGGACCACAATGACGAGTTTCCAAAACTCAAATCCATTTGTGGAGATTTTCCGATCCAATAGTTCTCTTGTGTGTGAATTTTGACATAAGAATTTTGTCAAAATTGTAAGTTTTTGAATTAAAAGCTAAGCCAGATAATTTCCTGGTTACATAGGAAGATCAAGTCACCTGAATCATCATGAGGTCAAGTGGAGTTAAGAGAAAGATACTTGATCTAGTTTAGAAATTAGACCAGAGATTTTAATAATCAGATCTTAATCATAATCCCTAGTTTGTTAAAGATTAAATCCCTTGTACCTTAAAATGAAATTTTCAACCTTAGTTCTACTTTTCAAAATTTTCCTCAAAAAGTTTACAATTTTTCTATAATGAGATGCATGCAAAAGAAAAAAAATGCATATCTTTAGGTTTTGAAAATCCTAAATAGATCATGAAAATTTAAAAACAACCCCCCATGCATATGATATGGAATGTCCTCATGCATTAGGAGGGAAAAGCGATCACCTTGGTGAAAAGTGGTCGGGTTTAGGATGGTCAAAACTTGGAAAAAGTAAGAAAAAAGGAAAGCTAGAAAAAATGATGGGCTACCTCCTATCTAGTGCTTTCTTTTATGCTTATTCAGTTGGGCATGATGTGATGGATGAAAAATAGACAATCATGTAAATAATTCGACACTTGAATGTCCTCAAGAAATGTGTTTTCCACAAGATCCGTAAAAGGATTATTTATATAGAAATAGGGATCAAAATGAAACGGAAAGATGGAAGAATGACCTGGGTCTGGCCATGGTTTGAGTTCATGTAAAATGCCAAACTCTGGTAGGTTGGGTGACAAGTCCAATGGAAAGGGAGGGAGAAAGTAGTTAATGGGATGTATGGTGGGTGAAGTTAGTGTG
This sequence comes from Thalassia testudinum, assembly GCA_037157565.1. Classification (NCBI taxonomy): domain Eukaryota; kingdom Viridiplantae; phylum Streptophyta; class Magnoliopsida; order Alismatales; family Hydrocharitaceae; genus Thalassia; species Thalassia testudinum. The sequence continues at coordinate 82,047,115 of JAZHRO010000056.1, read as the reverse complement.
GGTGCTTTTGGTGAAATCTTAAGAAGATTGAAAGAGTAAAAGTAAAACCATAGTTGATCTGAAAAGTCTTGGACCAAATAATCATCCTTAGAATAGGAATCAATAAAATCTGGATCCATGGTGTCCAGAGATGAGTAGTATTTGATCAACATCGACTTCTCAAATACTGCTTCAATTGTATTATCAGTGTCCTCAAAAATTTCATGATTAATGGACCTCCTGGAAGCTTGAAATAAATCCAATGAGAATGGCTGGTTACTGCAACTTATATTCATTTTCGCAGAATGAGAATTGATATTAGCTACTGTACTAATCAAAAAGGGTCTTCCAAGGATGGCATTAATGACAGCCTCAGGTACCTCTATGTCAATGACCAGAAAATTAATCGGAAATAGATAATTTCAAACCTTGACAATACTATCCTCAACAATTCCCCGCGATTGAATGGTAGATTGGTCTTCCAATTGAAATTGAACCTTAATACGTTTAAAATCACCGAATCAAGATTCCTCAAATAAGATCGGGGGAATGATATTAATAGAGGTACCTAAGTCGAGAGGGGTGCGAAAAATGGTGGTGTCATTTATGACAACAGAGTTGAGTGATGCACTTCGATCCTTTTTTGTGAAAGGCAGCTTCCTCTGAAAAGCTGACCTTTCTGTCTTAGAAAAGACCACCCTTCCTAGATTCTGTGCCTGTAGTTTTGGAGTATATCTATCTTTCAATAATTTAGCATAGGCAGGGGTCACATCTAGGATGGGGATATTCGTCTCGACTTGCCCAAATAAATCCAAAAGATCCTGGTGAGAGGGCTCTGATTTTTGGTTAGAAGGATTGGATTGCAGTGATTGAGAGTGAGAGATAGGATTCGAATCTAGTGTTTTGATGTTTCTTTCTCCTCTTCCTGAGTGGGGTTAGGAGAGTCAATTTGCAATGGTTGAGAGTGGGTTTTATCAATTTGATTTGAAGGCCCTAAATCAGTGGTGGTTTTCCCACCAAAGTATCTGCATATGCTGTTTAGTTGTCACTGGAAGGAAGTGGGGGGCCTGTTGTTGATGGATATCGAGTTGGTGCAGAGGTATCAAGTTAACAAGAGGCTGATTAGTGTGGCTCTGATGTTGGTGTCCACCCGAGTGTTGGTTCCTTTGATTGACAATGTTTGGTGTGGGCTAGGATGGTGAATGTCCTGTAGATCTTTAAGTCGAAATAACCCCAAGTTGATCACTGAGATTATAATAACATGGGTGATTTCCGTAGTTTTTCTTTGCATCTCCTACAGGGTTTTCATCATCTTGGCATTAATGTCTTCTTGAGATGGATAAGTTTAATTTAACCATACCCTCCAAATGGGTTTTGTTGTTGGTGAGGAACTGAATTGGTCCAAGACTGAGTCAGATAATTCCTCAACTTAGAGGAATTTTTCAATTGCTCTTGGAAGGTGCATACATTTTGAGTGGGGTGATGATTTGGATAAGAATAAATCCCCGTTGAACCATAGAAAGCCATGGAATAATGATTATACTCAGCATGGGCAATATTTAGGTTATGCAAATTTTCTCTCTTTGGGGTGTTAGAAGGGGTGAGATGTGGAATTCGTGGAGCTTGGGTAGGTGTGGCAGGTCTCCCTTGGTTGACCAAGTTTGCTACATCCATATTCAAATGTCGTTGATTAGTGATAACAAATTTTACGCGGTTTGTAAAATATGTCGTTGTAATGCGCAAAATCGATCAACTCTTAAATTTATAAACCTAGATAGTAGGGTATCTAGGATCATCCAAGGAGGCAAGTTTGCAAAAATTAAATCTCTTGCTTGGAAAATAAATCTCAACTTTCTTTTTTGTCTTTTTCAATATATCATTTTTTATGGTTTTGAAATTAAGGCAAACATGTGAAGTTGTTAGCACGAAAAATTACTACACCTGCTTTGCCAATCTAATTGACAAAAATTATCCTCTTTCTAAGCTCAACCTAGGCGTGTGGAGGCCTAGGTTAATTAGGAAGGAGTGAAACTATACTAAAGATAAAGCAAGGTAATGCAAAAAGAAAGAGTGAAACAAGAAATTAAGGCAACTTCCTTTTTTATACTAAAGGAAATTGTCTACTAGTAGATGAATGCAACTATGATGTCGAGACCGGATAGGTTGTTAATATGGTGATTTTATCATTGAAATGTGTATAGTGGTTAACCTAAATCGGACCTAACCATCTCTTTACAAAAAATTTTTTACCTAGCCTACTTGATTCTATCTTGTCACTTTTAGGCCCAGGGTCGAACTCAGGGAAGTGGGGTTACAAGTCAAGTTTCTACGCCTTTCCTACAATGGGCCTCTTCTGTTCGTTTATTGTGTTTATGGTGTTTTTCTTATTTAGATTTTTTTCTGGTAATCTTTGTCCTTGAGGCACACCCTCAAAATTGGGTTCTTGTCATTGAGCCAAAACAGAGTTCCAAAACGAGTCTTTCTATTCGCAAGATGGAGTACCTGCAAGTCAAAGATTGTCTTTTCCCTTTTATATAAATTTTTTTGTCTTTTTACAATCAGGAAAGCAAAATAGAAATAAAGTAAATATAGTATATATATATAGGTATATATTATGTATATAAAGGGGTGGGGGTGGAGGCAGAGATGGAGTGTAGCACGGTATCGAGTCGGTCGTCACCTAGAGAGACGCAACTAACAGGACTAGGTGCAACATGGAGTATGGGATGGATGGTGGAAGATGTATGTAACCACGCTTTTTGTACGCGTGTATCGGGGAATATCAGCAACTGGTGCAGATATTCCCACGATACAGCGTTTGGTAAATAATGTGAAAATATATATATATGTATATATGTAAATATATCTATATGTATATATATATATATGGTTATAAATATATAGGTATATATATATGTAGATATATATGCATATATATATATGTGTGTATGTATATATAACTACATAGAGGTATATATATATATGTATGTATAAGTATATAGTAATATATGTGTATATAGATATACGTAGCTAAGTATATATATATATGTATGTATGTATATAATACTATATAGATATATATATATGTATATATATATAATAATGATATATGTATATATAGGTGTATGTATCTAGATATGTATATATATGTATATATGTATATATAGTTATATAGATATATATATGTATATATGTATGTATATATAAGTAGGTGTGTATATATGTATATATATATATAAATGTATCTTTACTTATAATAGTATATATATAGATGTATGTAAATAAATATACGTATAAATGTCAGTATATATATCTGCATATATACATATATAAGTAGATAGGTATATATATATATATGTATATGTGTATGTATATATATAAGTATATAGTTATATATATATATATAAATATATGTATATCTGTATGTATGTATAATAATATGTAAGTATATAGGTACTACTATATGTATAAATATAAGTATATATATATCAATATATATAGGTCTACGTATATATATATGTTTATAATAGTGTATATGTGGGTGTGGGTGTGTGGAAGTGTTAGTGTAGGTGTGTGTGTGCGTCGGTGTAAAGAAAGAGTGAGAGAGAGTGAGAGAGAGAGAGAGAGAGAGCGGGAGAGAGAGAGTTGGCAGCCGCACTGTTGAGGGGTGGAGTTAAGGCGTCTGGGTGCGAATGGTGTCGTCTGGGGCTTCCGCGTGCGGGTGTGTATGCGCATAGAGGAGAGTACACTAGAGGGAGTGTTGGCAAGGAGAGGACGCAGCGCAGGCGGGCACGCAGTCGCTGGATTGGGTGCTCGCAGGTGCAGGCGAAGGGAGTGCGCGATGTAGACGAGTGTGGGCGAGGGGAGTGGGCGAAGCAGATCCGCGGGGGCAAGCAGGCGATGCGGGCGGAGACGTGCAGGCGAGCGAGCGCATGGGCGAGGGCCGGTTACAGCACGTCGGGTGACTGGGAAAGTGAGAAGCTTTCTAGTCACCCCACTGTAGCCACAGTGTTGTGAAGACTCGTGTGAACAGTGGCTACAGTGGTCGGCTACGCCGCGCAACCGGGAGTGGGCGGTGCTGTGAGTGGGGTCGGCTCGCAACTGGCATGCGTGGGCCGGCACGCGAGGGAGAAAGCTTGTGCCGGTCGGTTGCGAGCATGGAGAGCTCGCGACGGAGAGCGTGGGGCTGGAGGCCGAGGGCGCCTGCAGCTTGCATGGAAGCTTGCAGGTGCTGCAGGGGGGGGAGGCACTTGGCCGGCCGATGCAGAGGCGTACAGCGGCCGATTGCGGGCGGGAGCGAGCGTGACAGGGCGGTGAAAGTGGGAGGCAGAGAGGACCTGCTGGTGTGCGTAGAGGGCTGGGGCGCCTGCAGGCGCGCGCGGAAGGGGCAGTTGCTGCTTCTACTGGTGCTGCTACTTCCTTGCCGTTGCTGCTGCCGTCGAGCTGCGAGCTTCAGACCTTGAAGCTTGCGGCCATGGCTGAAATGGCTGGAATGGAGAAAACAGTGAAGAAAGCCACCACGCCCACCGGCTCTTAGAAGAGCTAGGCGGTGGTGGTCTCACTGTGGTGGTGTGCACCACAGTGAGAGCTCCTGCCCGCCGGGTATCTTCGTGGAGGGCCGGCATATGGAGGGGAATGGAGGAGAGGACAGCCTGGTGGAGATGGAGCTACCGGTGGGTTTTTGGTCGGGACCAGGCCTCTTACTGAAGGAGAAGCCGCGGCCTTTAAATAGAAGAGGAAGGCATGACTGTGCATGGCTCATGCAGGGAATGGCTGTCGTAGGGAAGGGCTAGCAGGGAGAGGCAACCGCAGGGAAGCATGGCGCGCAGAGAAGAAAGGTGCAGCCGTAGGAAGAGATTTCCAAATCAAGTGGAAAAATAAAAAGATGGTGGATTCTGCAAAGAGGCACTTGAGGAAAAAAGTAAAATTCAAGGCCACTTATTTCATTCCCCTCTCCTCTCAATTAATTGCATGCATGCACGTATTTTTACAATGCAACTATGGAGACCTAATATGCATTGGTAATGCTAGGAAATAGCACAAGATGGCACAATTGTAGGCGTATTTTTGTGGTGCAATCATTCCTCCGTGCTTATCTTTGGCTAGTCCCAAGCAAAACAGTATTTAGAAATGATCTTAAGTTGAAGATTTTCTTCTGAGGCGATATAGGTGTGTTTATTGTTGGACATTGAGAGAACCAATTGTAGAGAAGACTACCAGTACTTTAAGTCTCACTTGACAAAGATCATCTCTCGACTAACCAGGAGTCTTGATATTTAAACCTTAAGTACGATTTCCAGAACCCAGGAGGTTTTTGCCGTACTTGAGAGCTCAAGAGGTTATGGCTTGTGCAAAGTGAAGGATCAAGACTGACCAGATGAAGATTAAGACTCAAGGCTAGGGTTTCACTAATTTTTAAGTACAGGTTGGTCCTAGTTTCAGCTCATGTCATCGGATTGACCCTTAAGAGGATGACAGAAAACTCAACTCCCATTTTTTGATTTTTGTGGCTCAAAGGAAAACAGAAGTTTTCATAGGAAGATTTTACAGACATTTGTGAGATATACTGACTTATTTGCATCTTTTTTTTTTTTTTTTTGAAACACGTGTCAGTATATCTCTTACAACATTTTTGAAGGAGCACACTTTTCTTTTTGGTGGGAGAGTTTCTTTTTGGTAGAAAGAGTTTCTCCTAAACAAAAGACTAAAACCTAGGATAAAAAGTTTTCCTGCACGCACAGGTAAGGACTCCACCTTCCCTAATGAACACTAGGGTTGGATCTTATGTTCACCTAGTCTTTCCTGATATGTGTATTGTGAACCAAGTTTACTTACGCTCTCAAGTAAAAGCAAACCAACGGATCCTGTACTGGTGTCTCAGGTACAAGAATACATCCTTAGTTAGGAGAGATTCCAGTCTATTTTGTCAATGCTCAAGTGAATTAAGCTGAGCCTGAGCGAATCAAGCTTCTGTGGCCTGGAAAGTCTTCAAAATAGAGGTTGAATATCCGTAAACACTTATTGTATTTTTGTTTCAGCTTTCAGATCATTACTAAACACCATTCATTTATATATATATATATTTTTTTTCTTTTTCTTTTTCTTGCATATTTATAAATGGGTGGAAACTGTATGATACCATAAAATACCCAGATCCTAAGTAAGCCTATCCACCCCCCATGCAAAACAATGCTATGTCCTCATATGCATGCAGGGAAAGTTAGAGAAAGGACGAAAGAGCGGGTAACGAGGGCTGAAGTGTAGGGTATACAGTAGGGTGGTATGGTGGGTGGATGGTGGGTGGTGAAGTGAAGAGTGTGATAGTGGCATGAAAAGTGATGGTGGATGCTGAAAGGTATGGCATTTTCTGGGACGAGAGTGTCCCAAGCGAAATAGAAAACAAGTCAGGAGGAAGCAGTTGGCCTTTAGATTGGACAAGAAGAGGGGCTCTTTGGATAGATGGATCCAAAAAGGAATAGCCCCAGTGAGTAGGATATGGCTCAAGGTCCCAGTGTGGAGTTGCAAATCCACCTAATTTGGTGGGAAAGAAAGGGAAATCCGATCTTCAAGAGTGCGGACCGGTGGTGAGCAGCCCGGATATGACTCAGACCACGAGGTATGGGAAGCGGAGAAAACCTCATCAGAAGTCTGGCCAGGAGAAGGTATGGGACAAGGGTGGGATGGGGGAACATGACAATATGTGTTGGTCAGGCAGTCGACAGTGTTTATAGGCAATCCGTAGCAGTTAGAATAGGTCCCAATTAGTCTGATACACGTGTTGACGGTCATGTCCTTGTCAGACATGTCATCCTCGATGCAATTGCAATCAAAGTTCTTGGCTGCCTTGAAGATGTTAAATCTGAGTTTTTCAGATCCAACGATAATCTCAATACAGCCTGACTCGTAGTCGATAAGGGCGTGGGCTGTGGCCAAGAAAGGTCGACCAAGGATGATCGGACAATCAGAAAGTGAGCTAGGAACTTCCATATCTAAAATAAGAAAGTAAACAGGAAAACTGAGACTGTTGACCCTAACCACCACGTCTTCCACCACACCCTTCGGGATTTTGATAGAATGATTTGCCAACTGTAATGTAACAGGGGTGCATTTCAGATTTCCCAAGAAAAATTTTTCGAGCATGATGATCGGCATATGATTTATGGAAGATCCTAGATCAAGCAAGGCACGGTTAAAACTACAGCCTTGGATGCTACAGGACATAAGCGGTGTGCCCGGATCTTTCTACTTCGGTGGTAGGTTTGACAGTATAGCACAACTCGCATGAGGCGAGTGAACCACCGGATTTTTAGTTTTCTTCGACTGTCGCCTGGGTGTTGTGTAGTCTTTGAAAAATCAGACGATAGTGGATATGTGATTGATAGCCTCGAGTAGGGGTACCTTGATTTCTACATCCCTGAACAAATTGCGCCGGTTATCAGAGGCCTACGTATCTTTCTTTTTGCCTTTTGGCTTCCTGATTGCGCAGCAATCATTGGTCTTAATTGACCTAAATTAGGCTAGGACTTAGCATAAGCTAGGGTTATTCATGCATGCATACGCATTATCCGCATCTTTACTGCTTTCCTTTAGCTATGCATAAAATAATGTTATAATGCGCTGATTAAGTACATTATGTCGATTGCAGGGAATAAGCTGATCAGGAGCTGGATCAGGAATAACGGGAGTTGTGGCAGAGCTAGAACAGAAGGCCTAGTTTAGATGTAGGAATAATAATGTAAGGGGGTTAAAGGTTTCCTATTCTATTAAGTAGAAATAAAGCAGTAAAATGTGAAGAGCTTAGGTCCATCCTAGCCCTAGGATAGCCTAGAGACTTCCCCAAGCCTTAGCCACCCTTAGATTAGGTCACAACACCCTTGGAAGCCCTAAAACCCTAGTTCCAACCCTTCTCTGGACATCCAGATAAGTTTTAAGACGTCCAGAACCCTTAGCCAACTCCCGCACACTTCAAACCCACTTCTATGGTATTATTGAACGTCCAGACACTTTGTCTGACGTCCAATTTTTGCAGAATACCCAAAACAGAACCCGAAACCCTTCCTGACTCTGATTGGACGTCCAGACAACAAGTCTGGACTTCTGATTTTTGAGTATAAGATGTCTGATTCTATAATTAGACGTCTGATACTTCTCTCCAATTCCTGTTTTGAGATTTAAGCCTTGATCTTGGATCTCTAGGTCCCTAAACCCAATTCCAACCCCATAGGAACCTAAATTACGGTGCCCTAACCCTAGTACATCACCTCTAGACCTCCCTAAGGACCTAATTAGGTCCTCACTAAACCTAATTGACTTGGATCTTAGTCAAATCCATCAGCCTATTCAATTGGACTCATTGAGTCCAATTGAGCCCTGATCTCAGCACACACTGTCCAATTGGACTCAGTGAGAGTCCAATTGACCTAGACCTAACTTAATTGTGTTGTTTTACTCTCAATTAAGTTTCCACACACCCAATTAAACTTGTATTAAGTTTAATTGCACTTTACCTTAGTGAATTAGGGTTTATAACCCTAATTTGAGACCAACCTTGACCTAAATCCACTAGAACCCAACCTAATCAACCTTGCCACCTAAGTTTTGACCCACACACACCCACACACACCATCCACGAAAATATCTAGCCTAGAGTTCTCTAGAACTCTCTACCATGTGTGGTTGCCTTGGTTGCCAAAAATAGCAACCAAGAGCCATTCAATTTTTAGATCAACATTTGGTGGATCTAAAAACCACCATCCACCCTCTCTCTCTCACTCTCCCGCGAGCTCCCACCAAAGGCCTCTTTAGAGAATTCCATAATTCTCTAGAGAGCTTCCATTGGGTCTATAAAAAGACCCCATGGGTGGCCATTTGCACCCATTCACTCCCTTGGCAATTGCTCTCCATTGGTGCCATTCACGCCACCTCCATTAAGCCACTCACTCCACCTCCATGAGCTCACTACCACCACCATGGAGGACACCATGCCGGGATGCTGGATGAACCCTTCCTCTCTCCAAGGGTCGGCCTAAGCTACATTGGCCACCCCTCATTCTCTTCTCAACCACTCCAAGGCCATCGGGGACCACCCCTGAATGCCCTCTATTCTTTTAGCTCTAGATCATGCTCTTCATTATTTTTATTGCTTTCATTTACTGCTTAGTAGAGTAGTCTTACTTCTCCCCCAATGATGCATGCGAAATCCCCCCGTTGATTCTTGTATGCAATCGTTTTCTGGTAGTTAGATTTAATTTTAGATTTAATTTTAAGCATTCATGTATAAGCTTTCCTCTAGATTTCCTTGTGCAACAACTCTCCCATGATGAATGAAATTTCATTTATATATATATATCTCTTTATGTGTTTGAAATCACCATGAGCTGAATGATTATTTTATTTGTGTGATTTAAGTGCCTGTTCTTTAACCGCCTATATATTGCGCACCAGAATACTAAGTAGAGCGGCTTTAAGATCGATTTCAAAAACAGAAACACGCCTCCCAGAGACGAACGACCGGGACTCAAGTCTCGTTATCTTTAAAAATCAAATCTTTGACGAACGTTTTTGCGTGACTATACTACGATTTTCGACGACTTTCAAATGCGCGAAAATGGCTTTCCTTCACTTCCTCAGTAGAGCCTTAGGGAATGGAACTGATTCTGGCACCAATTTGCGTGTATCATCCTCTTGCGAATGCGCTGCGCATCCCGAATGAGAGGGCGATGAAGAAGATGGGCTAGGATCAGGTCGAGGTGGATCGATGGTCTGCTTACCGCTCCTAGTAGTGATAGCATTGGATGATGCGGGTCCAGTGAGATCATACGGCGAAGGAGGGTTTGCAGTAGGGACATAAGAGTGCGGTGCTGCAGTGGGATTAGCTTGAAATCCCAGTGGAATGCTTGGAGCTTGCAGAATTTGATTAACCTACCCATGAGAAGGTCGTACCTGTGGTTGAGGACCACAGGGTACGTAGTTTCGCGGGTTTGGAATAGGTTGGGCGGGAAGAGTGCCCTGAGATCGAGTTGCCATGCGTAGTTGACAGATCTCAGCATTCTGTTGCGCCAAATGGTGCTGAAGAGAGGTCATGTTCTCTTTATGGCACTTTGACATTTCCATCATCATCTGCATCAATTTATCAAGAGGCCTTGATGCGTGTTCTACTTGCGGTACGCAAGGGCCTAATGGCGGATTCGCCATAGGATTGGACTGGGCCCTTGGGATGACGGTTGCGGACGGTCGCATTGGTCCACCAACGGGGTTTTGGCACTGCGGGTTGTTGGACCAAGAGAAATTCGGATGGTTATGCCACCCTGGGTTATAAGTGGCAAAGAACAGGTTGTTCCTCAAGTTACAAGCATCTTCTATGCCAGAAGACATGTCCGCATGTAAATATGCATCCGAGCACACAGAGGCTTGGTCCTCCGTGTCGAAATACTGGCTTGCAGAAGCTAGATCCACATGAGTTATCGAGTCGCTCAGCGCGACACTTGGTAAGGAAGGTCTTACAAGGTTTCTTGAGATAAGCCTGGTGTTGGAAGAATTGGAATTGTGACGAAGTGGTAAGGTGGGGGTGTTTGCCATGTTTGTGGAGGAGGAGGATGATTCAGATCCTTTTCTAGATTTATCAGTCAATTCAAACAGTTCATGGTTCTGTGACCTCCTCCCAAACATGCACTACCGCAGGAAGAATTGGGGGGATAAGAAGGGAAAAGAGATGAGAGAAATTACGCCGCAAGGGTACACTTGATTACAAATCAATACAGTCAAGTTCCTAACCTCTACAGTGTGCCCTTAGACCTAAAGATCTAAGTTACCTACTATCACGAACTGCGGAACTGAATGCGAGCACCGTGGAACCACTGGGCCAGATTGAATGGTCGTTTGCCCTAGTCTTAGACACCCGATAGCACGCGGGAACTCTCACCAGCACGTAGCCACTACAAGCAGGTAGTTAGACCCCCAATCCTTAGTAAGGGTCAAGTTACTACCAGTTTTAGTTAGAGGCTTAGGGTCAAGTGCTTTTAGAATGTGAAGGGCATTGTTTACGGGTAATGCCCAAGTGATTGATTTTCAGAGTGTGTAAAACAAGCATGCAATGGGGAAATCTCCCCAAATTGAAGTTTTTAATTGGTGAATGATTTTTAGAGTTCATCCTCAAGTAGTATGGATTTTAGGATTTCGCTGAAATACTAATTCAACCAATCTCCGGGTTTTGCGAGAATACAAGTTTTCTTTCTAAGCCCAAGAAACCCTTCTTCAATATCAATTAGTTAATGCATGCTAAAATGCAATGGGCTACCCTAAATGGAGATTTCTATGTGTGCATGCATGAATCAGTTTTATATTAGTGTGAAAGGGAGCAAGCACTTCAATTCAAGTGCTCCCAATCACCAAGAAAAAATGTCCACAGACAAGGCTCAACCAAAAGATAAAGAAAATCAAATAGTTGGGGTTGAAATACTCGAGATCAAATCTGAGGCAAGTTGAAAAGTCGTGGTGGGGTTGGAATCAACTCAATTCCAAGTCTCCCCACCAAAAATGTGATCCCGAATTGTAGATAAGTGAGGCAAAAGAGGGGTGCAATCAATCTTTTTGTATTTGCCTCAAAGAATACTTCACACGGCGAAAAATTCAAGAATCAAGATTCTCGGAATTTCGCTATGCAAAGTAGGGCGGGAATTCCCGAGGCTGTGGGAGTGAAGACAATCAATCAAACAAATGAATTTTAATCCACTTGCCCCAAGAGATCCCAAGAAGTTTCTCTAGTTTTTAGCTTTTTATATATATATATTTTTTTTATTAAGGTGACAAGTTAACCCTAGTTGCTATGAAAAGAAGACCTACTTGTTCAGCAACGTGTGCGAAGCTCCAATGCGATGTCAGTGTCTTCACGCTCTCGTTCCCGCCTTGGATCTACTCACGTCTTCGACTTCATCTGCTTGCCTTCTCCTTGCACCAGGTTCACCTGCGCACCAAAAATAGAGATACCCGTGAAGAGAGAAGAGAAAACTTGAAAGGAATTGAATAGAAACTTACTTGAAGGCGCACTTCCCCGGCAACGGCGCCAGAAAAGAGTATGATGTCGAGCCTGGATAGATTGTTAATATGGTGATTTTATCATTGAAATGTGTATAGTGGTTAACCTAAATTGGACCTAACCATCTCTTTACAAAAATTTTTTTAGCTGGCCTACTTGATTATATCTTGTCACTTTTAGGCCCAGGGTCGAACTTAGGGAAGTGGAGTTACAAGTTGAGTTTCTATGCCTTTCCTACAACGGGTCTCTTCCGTTCGTTTATTGTGTTTTTGGTGTTTTTCTTATTTAGATATTTTTATGGTAATCTTTGTCCCGGAGGCACACCCTCAAAATTGGGTTCTTGTCTTTAAGCCAAAACATATTTCCAAAATGAGTCTTGCTATTCGCAAGACGGAGTACCTGTAAGTCAAAGATTATCTTTTCGCTTTTATATATATTTTTTTGCCTTTTTACTATCAGGAAAGTGAAATATAAATAAAGTAAATATAGTATATATATATAGGTATATATTATGTATATAAAGGGGTGGGGGTGGAGGCGGAGATGGAGTGTAGCACGGTGTCGAGTCGGTCGTAATTTAGAGAGATGCAACCAACAGGACTAGGTGCAGCGTGGAGTATGAGATGGATGGTGGAAGATACATGTAACCACACTTTTTGTACACGTGTACCGGGGAATATCAGCAACTGGTGCAGATATTCCCGCGATACAGCGTATGGAAAATAATGTGAAAATATATATATGTATATATGTAAATATATTTATATGTATATATATATATATGGTTATAAATATATAGGTATATATATATGTAGATATATATGTATATATATAAGTGTATATGTATATATATATATATGTGTATGTATATATAACTATATAGAGGTATTTATATATGTATGTATAATTATATAGTAATATATTTGTATATAGATATATGTAGCAAGGTATATATATATATATATATGTATGTCTGCATATAATACTATATAGATATATATTTATATATGTATATATATATAATAATAATATATGTTTATATACGTGTGCATATCTAGATATGTATATATATGTATATTTGTATATACAGTTATATAGATATATATATGTATATATGTATGTATATATATGTAGGTGTGTATATATATATATATACATATATATGTATGTATGTATATAAATATATGTATATATATCAGTATATATATGTGTATATATATATATAAATAAGTAGATAGATATATATTTATATATATGTATATGTATATGTATATATATAAGCATATATATATATATATGTATATATGTATATATATATATGTATATAAATATATGTATATATATATATATTAATATATATAAGACTACATATATATATATGTTTATAATAGTGTATATGTCGGTGTGGGTGTGTGGAAGTGTTAGCATAGGTGTGTGTGCGTCGGTGTAAAGAGAGAGAGTGAGAGAGAGAAAGAGAGTGGGAGAGAGAGAGGTGGCAGCTGCATAGTTGAGGGGTGGAGTTAAGGCGTCTGGGCACGAAGGGCATCGTCTTGGGCTTCCACATGCGGGCGCGTATGCACGTAGAGGAGAGTACGCTAGAGGGAGTGTTGGCGTGGAGAGGACCCAGCGCAGGCGGGCGCGGAGTGGCCGGAACGGGCGCTCGCAGGCGCGGGTGAAGGGAGTGCGCGACGCAGACGAGTGCTAGCAAGGGGAGTGGGCAAAGCAGACACGTGGGAGCAAGCGGGCGACGGGGGCGAAGATGTGCAGGCGGGCGCGCGCATGGGCGACGGTCGGTTGTGGCGCGTCGGGTGACCGGGAAAGTGAGAAGCTTTCCGGTTACCCCACTGTACCCACAGTGTCGCGATGATTCACGTGAACAGTGGCTATAGTGGTCGGTCGCGCCGCGCACCGTAGTGGGCGGTGCAGTGAGTAAGGCCGGGTCTCGGCTGGCGCGCGTGGGCTGGCGCGTGAGGTAGAAGGCCTGCGCAGGCGGGTTGCGAGCACGGAGAGCTCGCGACAGAGTGTGCGGGGCTGGAGGGCGATGGTGCCTACAGCTTACACGGAAGCTTGCAGGTGCTGTAAGGGGGTGGGGAGGCACTTGGCCGACCGTTGCAGAGGCGCACAGCGGTCGATTGTGGGTGGGAGCGAGCGTGACAGGGAGGAGAAAGCCAGAGGCGAAGAGGACCTGTAGGCACGCACGGAGGGCTGGGGTGCCTACAGGCGGGCACAGAAGGGGTTGCTGCTACTTCTGCTGCTGCTGCTGCTACCGCCAAGCTGCGAGATTCAGACCTTGAAGCTTGCGGCCATGGCTGAAATGGCTGGAATGGAGAAAATAATGAAGAAAGCCACCATGCCCACCAGCTCTTTGAAGAGCTGGGCGGTGGTGGTCTCACTGTGGTGGGGTGCACCCCAGTGAGAGCTCCTGCCCGCCATGTATCGCCGAGGAGGGCCGATGTATGGAGGGGAATGGAGGAGAGGATGGCCTGGAGGAGATGGAGCTGCCGGTGGGTTTTTGGTTGGGACCAGGCCTCCTGTTGAAAAAGCTGTGGCCTTTAAATAGAAGAGGAAGGCATGGCCGTGCATGGCTCATGCAGGGAATGGCAGCCGCAGGGAAGGGCTGGCAAGGAGAGGTAGCTGTAGGGAAGCATGGCACGTGGAGAAGAAAGGTGCAGCCATGGGAAGAGATTTCCAAATCAAGTGGAAAAATAAAATGATGGTGGATTTTGCAAAGAGGCACTTGAGGAAAAAAGTAAAATGCAATGCCACTTATTTCATTCTCCTCTCCTCTCAATTAAATGCATGCATGCATGTATTTTTAAAATGCAACTATGGGGAACTAATATGCATTGGTAGTGCCAGGAAATAGCACAAGATGGCACAATTGCAGGCTTATTTTTGGGGTGCAATCAATCTACACGAAAAAAAATTGGAAACAAAATAAAGACAAATCCTTTAGATGGTGGTGATGAAGAGGGTGAAGATCTTCTTGCTCCAAGCCTGGTAGCTCCTGGGCTTGAGAAGAAAATCTTCAGCTCCTTCCTTCTATAGCTCCGCCAAGGTGATGTCCTCCAATGCAAGCCCTAAGAGGGTGTGCGCTATGCTTTTCTCCAAGGGTGGACGTCAACCCTAGGTCCTCCTTTACCTGGCCATCCTCCTTGAAGTAGAAAAGTCCTCCTCCTTGGCATGGCCCAAGTTGAAGAGAGTGGGGAGAAGAAGGCACCAAAGGGGCTGGTGACGTACCCCTTTAATCTTCTTCTCTACTCCTTTTTCTTGGCCATAGGTATAGGTGGATCTAGGTGGAAGTAAACACTAGTGGTGGATGATTTTTATGTGGTGATATGGTGTGTTTATATAGAGGTGGAGAGGGGGGTAGTTGGCGTGAATAGGTGGAGGGCTAGGATGGAGTTTGGTGGTGGTTATGGGTGGTTAGAATGATCCTAGGGTTAGGGTTAGTTGGTGCCACCTTAAAGGGTGCTAAGGGGGTGGTTAATGGTGGTGTTGGTGGCTTTTGGTGGTGGAGAGACACCACCATTTTGGTGCCAACCAAGGGTCTTCTAGAAGGGGGGTTAGCTGGATGGTGGAGATGGATTTAAGGAGAGGTGTATGGTGGAGATGAAGGGAATTTTGGAGGGAAAATAGGTGGCTTTTGGTAGTGGTGATGAGCTGAAGGGGTGTGATGGTGGTGGAGCCAACTTGGAGTAGGATAGCTAGCATAGGTGAGCTTAGTTGATGGAGCTAGCTAGGGTTGAGTTGAAGGTGGTGGATGGCCAAGGAGTTGGATGCTAGCTAAGCTAAGCTAAGCAAAGCTAAGCTAGCTTAGCTAGCTATGGAGTAGACGAGTAGGTAATGTGAGATAAGGTTTGAAGAGAGGAGCTGAGGAGAAGTCTGGAGCTTGAATTGGAGTTGGCAGCTGCTAAAGAGGCTGGCATGGAGCTACTCTAGCTAGCTTAGCTTGCTAGTTCTTTGCTAGTTCCTAAGCCAAGCTAAAGTGAGCTGGCTTCTTCCATAATGAGCCGAGGTGAGTTGGGTCTGGTGCCCCCAGGGAGGATCAAGCTGGTTGAGGCAGCTAAGGTAGCCTAGCTCAACTGGGTTGAGCTAAGCTGAGTCCCTGGTAGCTAGACTTAAGCTTCTTGAGCTAGAATGAAGTCATCTTTAGCTGGCTGGAGTTGAGTGGAGCTGGATGTAGCTGGACCTGAGCTGGGGTGAACTCCAATTAACTCAGTTGAGCTAGCTAGATCTCCCTCTAGACTAATGGGAGTTGAGATGAGCTATACTCAGCTAAGTTGAGCTGGATCTAGGCTGACCTGAGCTAGGGTGAGCTAAGATGAGCTCTCTTGAGCTGCCATTCAGCTGAGATGAGCTGAATGGAGCTGGAATGAGCTAACCCTAGTCCCCGTGAGCTACGTTCCAACCGAGGTGAGTTGGATCAAGCTGAGTTCCAGTTAGTCTGACATCCTCATTCATCACATTCCTTCTTGAGTGGTAGGGTATTAGGGATCTGTATATGTATTCATCCCTAACACTCACAAAAATACATTAAAACAACAAAACAAAATGCAATGCATGCCTAACCTAGTTAATGCTTAAATGTAGCCCAAAAACCCGTTTGCGGAGAAAACTCTAAGAGCTAGGTTTGTTTTAATGCATAAGAATGATGATAAACTGTCGTTTGTCAATTAGCTTGTAGCTGAGCCATTATGGAGTAGAAATTAGGTGGGGGGCCTGATTAACTAGCTCCTAGGTGGATAGATGGGGGAAGTAAAAGTTAGCATGCAGGTTAGAGGACCTATTTTGATTTCCCACTTTTAAAGAAGAGGAAGAATGTCGGAGAAGTCTTTTTAGGGAGTCAAAAATCAAGTGGTCACTCCAAGTGTGGAGTTTTGGACCGCTGCCTGTGCAAAATGGAAGAAACAATGAGGAGAGGAGGGAGAGATGAGAGAAGTGCTGATGAGTCCATTAAAATGGAATAATATTAAGCCTAAGTATCATTAATTGTACAATTTAGGTGTGTTAATAATGGAAATTAAGTTGTAAAAGATTTGTACACTTCTTGATTTAAGTTATAACATTCTATAACCTAATGATTCTATTATTTTTATGTGCAGGTAATAAAATGCACAAAGAGCAAGGGTGGGGGGATAAATTTCCCCAAACAACCGCAACTTTCTTTCCCCCCTCCCCTGTCGGACATTGGGCTAATCTTCTTCTGCCACCTTTCTCAATAGCTAATTTGGGGATTTGGGAAAATCCCTGAACACACGCGGTGAAGGGAGAAGTTAAAACGAAGAGGTGGGGAGAGAGGAAGGCTATCGAGAAAGAAAAAAAAAAAAGCGTGCACTGCGCCGCACTGTGCCATCTTTCCCCTTGCGGGGACGCCTCCACTGGCGCATCCTCCATGCGCGCTGCAGGCAACCGCGCGCCATCTCTAGCCACAGCAGGCGCATCCACCAAGCCAGCATGCCTCTCCCTTGCTGCGCCTCCTTGCTGCATCCACCAAGCCAGCGCGTCTCTCCCTCAGCCACTGCAGGCAACCGCACGCCATCACCAGCGCCTCCTTCTGCAGGCAGTTCTCCAGCCCTACGCGCACACGGACCCCTGCAGCTTCCCTCTACAAGTGCTTGCCCACTCACAATCTTCCAGCGAGTGCACCAGCGTGCCCCATCGCCATATGCAGGCGCTCTCAACTGCGTGCCACTCCTCCCTGCAGAAGGCGCTCACGCACCGCACAGCAGACACCTCACCCTCTCTGCCCGCATGTCTTCTCCACTCACGCGCCTCCACCCCACCTGCAGACCGCAGCCTGCAAGCGCCTGCCCACGCATGAGCATGCACGCGCGTGCACGCTCACACAGCTGCAGCAGCACCTCCACCTTCTTGCTCCACAGGCCGGAGCTCCGGCCACCGCCGCCGGCCGCCTCCGACCACCTCCGTTGCCGCCGCTGTCACCGTCGGAGAGCTCTCGACCACGCCGTCCTCTTGAGCCTCGCCTCAACCCCCGCGGTTCTCTCTCTCTCTAACGAGGAGGAGAGAGGAAGCAAGCCCTATTTTCCTTTGAATTAAAATTTACATTCAATGCCATTGCCACCAATTTGATTTTTTATTATTATTATTATTATATTGTGGCAGAATTGCATTCAAACACTCATAGTTCTTTATAATTGCATGGTATTGAGATTAACTAGTTTAAAGGTTGATTTTGGGCTTAACTTAAGTACTAATTGTTTTTAGTACACATCATGTGAAAACTGCATAAATTCATCCTAAATTTATTGAGGATTTCTGTGAGGGAAAACTGCACTTACACCCTTAACTTTAGGTCATTGCAAGTCTACTTTCCTTCACATTTTAAGTCTGATATGAAAAGGGATTTCGCACTATCTGAAATAACATTAAATAATTAAAGTATTGATTGCATCATTGCCTCCCTATGGACTCGACCCGCTCTTCTACGAGTGGTTATTTTCATTATTTTTTATTAGTCGATTTTTCCACCACTTAAATACTATAACGTTAAGCGAAAAGTCATCTACCAAAATTGGCGCCGTTGCCGAGGAGGCAACAGACGCAATAGATTTACTTTATTATTTTTGAATCTTCTGAGTTGCGGAATTATCTAATCATTTTGATTATTGTGCAAGGAATCCGCTAAGGCGACGAGGCGCAACAGAGCATCGATAGCAACCACGAGTTAAGCCACACGAGGAAAAGATGAAGGGTACCAAGATCCTATTTCGCGGAGGATTTTCCGTCGTCACAATTTAGTTCTGTCTTTTCACCCTTGTAGTAATTTGGGGCTAAATTTTTGGGGGTTTGTCCCCGCATTCTTTAGCTACTATGGCTTACAATATTTTTGGTGCATGCGTGATTATACTTTCTGCTTGCTTTTGAAAACCAATAAAAAATATCGAGCTGCCTATTTAGAAGTTGCATGCCCTTAGGTGCATGCATTTAAGGGTGATTGAGCAGCATATTATATCTTATTATTGCATTACAAGCATCTTAGCACGAAGATTGCTGGAGACAGGTATATCTTTCTAACTTTTGCATCCAGCTTCTGTTCACGCATTTGCATTCCAATTTAAATTCAAGAGCACCAAATTGTTTGAATTTACTAATTAAGTGGTCACATAACTAAAATCGGAACTAATAATCAGATTCAACCCTAAAAGTAATTCACTTTTGATCTGATTCTAAGGGACTTATCTGTAATTTCAAAAAGAAATTACAAAGATTTGCGATGTGTTGCACACTTTTGACACTTAGCACTCACATTAGGCACCGCACTAAGGCTCGATCCCTTAAGGCTATAGGCACCGATCTCTTTATCGGTGCAGACCCTCCTATTGTGCTTTGTGGTAGTGGTGATACTATCTTTTGATCAAGTGTTTTGATATTGCACAGAGGGGGACAACCCTTAAAGGAACAAAAGGGTAGTTAAGGGGCACCGCATACACATCGCCTCAAAGGAAGGGTTCACCCTACTTGCATCCCTTCATCCTTGGAGTAACTTCTCCCTTGATCACCTGGGAGTATCATCCAAGCAAAGTATAGGTCCTAGGGCACTCGAAGGTTGAATTAAGGCATGTAATTGCAGTGAAAATCTTGTTTGGCTATTTATTTTAACTAATTCAACATCAACAATAAAGAAGGTTAAGATTTCAAGTCCACATCCCTCTTATACCACATACGTGGGAACGGAGGGATAAGGCTTGATCTTTTGACTTATCTTTGGAGTGGAGGTTTGACTTACTCAATAATAAAAAAATTCTAAATTGTGTTTTGTATGCTTGGTAGACGCTCTCTTGAGGGTAGTCTAGTGTTTGATCCTGAGCCCGAGAGAATTCTTAGGAGAGCTCACCTAGGAGAAGAAAGAGAAGAAATGGCTGAGCAAGGTGAAAATCAACAAAGGACCCTAAGGGACTTTTTTATTCCTACCAACCAACCTGCACAAGCACTAAGATGACTGGTAGGGGATAATCCGTATGAGATCAAGAGCAGTACCATATCTTTATTGCCCTCCTTTTATGGTACTACTAGGGACGACCCCTACCAGCATTTGGATGAATTCACTGAAGTCTGTTCCACGGTGAAGCTCCAGGGCTTTACTGATGAAGCCCTGATGAGGACTCTATTTCCTTTCTCCCTAAAGGACAAGGCCAAGCACTGGTATCATACCCTCGATGCAAGGGTAAATGATTGGGATACCCTTAAGGTAGAATTTTAAAAAAAGTATTTTCCTATGAGTAAAACCAACCATTACAGAAGAGTGATTATGGGTTTTACTCAACAGGAAGGGGAGCAATTTCATGAGACTTGGGGGCACTTTAATGACCATCTTAGGTTATGCCCCTACCATCAAGTGCCAAGATGGCAGTTGGTCGAAAGGTTCTACAACGGATTATCTGAAAGGCATAGGCAAACCATTGATGCAGCTTGTGCAGGAACCTTCATGACCAGAACTGAGGATGAAGCCTGGGTATTATTTGAAACTTTAAGCAACAACTCCATACATTTGTCCTCTGCGTATCAAGAAAGAAAACCATCAATCTTGCAGAGGAAGATAGAGGCCCATGAAGCTGGGGCTTCTCAGGATTTGGCTTATCGGATTGAACTATTGAATAAAAACTTTGATAGGCTTTTAGCAAACCCCGGCAAGAACCTGCAAGCAGCCTCTATTTTTCAGGCTTCAAGAGAATGCTCCATTTGCCAAAGCACAACGCACGCCACTGCAGAGTGCCATCAGGCAACCCAATTCCCTGAGTTGATTCAGGCCGACTTGAATGTGGCCCAAGGTTTCCGCCCCCCTCGCAATAACCCTTACTCCAACACTTATAATCCAGGGTGGCGGAACCATCCAAACTTCTCTTGGAAGCAAGCTGATGCTTCTAACTCAGGGAATACAAGACCCTTACCTCCCTAGCCCACATACCAACCATCTTATGAAAACCCTCTTCCGAATAAGCCCTCTGAGATGGATGAACTGAAGGCCATGATGAAAGCGATACAAGAGCATCAGAATATGGTTATCCAATCTCAAAATAAGATGATTACTGATATGGAATCCCAAATTGGTTATCTTACTGAGGCAGTTAGGCAACGTGATCTGGGGAAGTTTCCTAGCTCTTCTATGGAGAACCCTAAGGGCAAGGGGGTTGTATTCAGGGAGCAAGCCCAAGCGGTGATTGTGTTGAGGAGTGGAAGAAAGATTGACAAGCCTGATAACACTCCTACGGTTACATCTCAGAATTCCCCTTCCACACCTGACCCGACTTCCATCTCACCCGAGGAAGAGCCACACCACTCTCCCTCACAAAAAATCATCTACAATGAGGATTTTGTCCTACCACCTCCCCTTTCCCGCCATGACGACCCCTCTACTCAGAAGCCGAGGGTGCCCTATCCAGAGCACCTATCTGCTCTTGGGGAATCTTCTGTTGGCTCGTTTGGAGCCAAGGATAGGATGGAAGAGATTATGGATACTTTTAGGCAAGTCCAGGTTAACTTGCCTCTATTGGAAGCAATTAAACAGATTCCATCCTATGCAAAGTTTCTGAAGGACCTGTGCACCCAGAAGCGCCGATCTACGAAATAGGTCCAAACCGAGGTCATCCTACCTGACCATGTTAGCTCGGTTCTTCAGCATGGAACACCCCCCAAAATGAAAGACCCAAGGGCCCTGTATATTTCAGTGGTTATAGGTAACCAACACATTGACGAGGCTCTGCTCGATCTGGGTGCGGGGGTAAACATTCTACCAAGCTCTGTCTACGACCTTTTGGGAGGAGGAAAGCTGAACCCTAGTCCAGTAATCCTCCAGGTTGCGGACAGATCACTTAAGACACTGCGGGGATTGTTGGAAGATGTCCTTGTGAGAGTGGAGGATTTCTTCTTCCCCGTTGACTTTTTGGTACTTGATACCGACCCGTCTAATAAGTCCACAAAGCTGTCCATTATTCTGGGGCACCCCTTTTTGGCCACAGCCAATGCCTCTATAAATTGTAGATCCGGGGCACTTAAAATGGGCTTTGGGAACAAGAAGATCCGGTTGAATGTTTTTGATACTTACAAGCAACTTGGATTTGAAGATTATTCTCAGATTGAGGTCGTTGATGAAATAATTGAAGAGACTACTCCGGCACTCTTATGTAGAGATCGCCTTCAGAAGGTCATATCTCAGGACCATTCCTCGATTATTAAAGAAACTAAAAGCAAAATGCCCGAACTAGAAGAGTTGCTACGGATACACACTAAGTCTCTGTCCCCACCTTGGACTGTGAAGGTAGATCCACTGCCTGAGGAGAGGACATCTCAACTAAAACCCTCAATCCAAAAGGCTCCTGAATTGGAGTTGATACCCCTCCTGAGCACATTGAAATATGCTTTCCTTGGCCCTAATAACACGCTCCCCGTTATTATCTTGTCTGCATTATCTGAATTGCAAGAGCGAGCTTTGCTTGAGTGTTTACAAAGGCACAAGGAAGCAATTGCCTGGACAATTGCTGATATTAAGGGTGTTGATCCCTCTCTTTACATGCACCATATTTACACGGACGAGTTCATGAAGCCGTTCCGAGACATGCAGAGAAGGCTCAATCCAAATATGTGGGAGGTTGTTAAAAAGGAGATTCTGAAATGGCTAGATGTAGGGATTATCTATCCCATTTCAGATAGTAAATGGGTCACTCTGATTCATGTAGTTCCAAAAAAGGCAGGAATCACTGTGGAGGAGAATGACCAAGGAGAACTGGTGACCACTAGACCCTCAACTGGTTGGAGGGTCTGCATTGATTACCGCCGTTTAAAAACGGCTACCCAAAAAGACCATTTCCCTTTACCATTTATCGATCAAATTTTGGAACGATTACTTTTGTTTTCTTGATGGGTACTTTGGGTACAATCAGATAGCCGTTTTTCCTGATGATCAGGAGCGTACCACATTCACGAGTCCTTATGGCACTTTTGCATTCCGCCGAATGCCATTCGGGTTATGTAACGCTCCTGCCACTTTCCAACATTGTATGATGGCTATCATTTCTGATATGATCGACGAGTTCGTTGAAATTTTCATGGATGAATTCTCCATTTATGGCTTGTCATTTGACCTATGCCTTTCGCACCTTGATAAAGTCTTAACTCATTGCGAAGAGGCAAAACTGGTGCTTAGCTGGGAGAAAAGCCACTTTATCGTCCAGCAGGGCATTGTGTTAGGGCATGTAGTTTCCGAGAGAGGATTAGAGGTGGACAAAGCAAAAATTGATTCCATCTCTAAGCTTCCATTGCCTGGCAATGTTCGTCAGGTTAGATCTTTCCTTAGCCATGCTTGATTTTATAGGCACTTCATTAGAGACTTCAGTAAAATCTCTAAGCCACTCTATGACCTGTTAGCGAAGGATGTCTCCTTCGATTTTGATGATAGATGTGGCGAGGCTTTCCAAGCTTTGAAGAAAGCCCTCATTACCACGCCGATTCTCCAAGCACCAGATTGGACCCTCCCATTTGAGCTTATGTGCGTTGCTTCTGATTTTGCAATGGGAGCGATCTTAGGTCAAAGGGTTGATGGCAAACATCATGTGCTGCATTATGCCAGCAAGACCCTTACGGATCCTCAGCAAAACTACACGGTCACAGAAAAGGAATTACTTGCTGTAGTATTTGCTTTGGAAAAGTTTCGATCTTATCTTTTGGAATCCAAGGTTGTGGTGTTCACTGATAATTCTGCCCTTATGCATCTTCTAGCTAAAAAGGACACCAAACCTTGCCTAATTCGTTGGATTTTGCTACTCCAAGAATTTGACCTGGAAATTAAAGACAAGAAAGGAGTTGAGAATGTGGTAGCAAACCATTTGTCTAGGATCCCTATTGAGGCATCAAACCCTGCTGGCGGTATTCAAGAGACTTTCCCTGATGAGTCTCTAATGGCCGTGGAAACTAAAACTCCTTGGTTCGCTGACATAGTGAACTATCTGGTCACGGGCATCACCCCTAGTACTTGAGACAAGTAGAAGCGAGATAGGTTTATCGCCAATGCTAAATTTTATCACTGGGAGGAACCCAAGCTTTTTAGAATAGGCCCTGACCAGCTGTTTCGCCGTTACATCCCTGATGAGAAGCAAAGAAATGTTCTGAGTTTCTGCCATGACCTCCACTGTGGGGGACATTTCAGTGGGAAGAAGACTGCTCATAAGGTTCATCAGTCTGGTTTTTGGTGGCCCACATTATTTCGAGATGCACATACGTATGTGGGCGCATGTATACGTTGCCAGCAGACGGGAACCATTGGTAAAAGGGATGAGATGCCCCAACAACCTATCCTCCCTGTTGAAATCTTTGATATTTGGGGCATTGACTTCATAGGTCCCTTTCCTGTGTCCTTCGGATATGAATACATCCTTGTGGCTGTTGATTATGTATCAAAATGGATGGAATCCATCCCCACGTGAACCAATGACCATTCTGTGGTCTTGGGCTTTGTTAAGGCTAATATCATTTCTCGATATGGGTGCCCAAGGACGATCATAAGTGATGGAGGACCTCACTTTAAGAATGCACACTTCACTAGACTACTCCAAAATTTGGGAGTTAATCACATGATAGCCACACCTTATCATCCCCAAACGAGTGGGTAGGTTGAAGTGTCTAATAGGGAGATTAAGCAAATTTTAGAAAAAACTGTCAGGCCTGATCGGAAGGATTGGTCTAAAAAACTAAATGACGCTCTTTGGGCCTACAGAACTGCATATAAGACTCCCTTGGGTATGTCTCTTTTTCGTCTTGTCTACAGAAAAGCGTGCCACCTTCCCGTTGAAATCAAACATAAAGCTTATTGGGCCATTAAAAACGTTAACTTAAATTTGGGTAAAGCGGGAAAAACACATATGTTAGAATTAAGTGAGCTTGGGGAGCTTATGAAACTTCTCAAGCTTACAAGCAACATACAAAAGTCTTCCATGACAAGCACATCATTAGAAAGACTTTTGATCCCAACCAGTGTGTTTGGCTTTTCAATTCTAGACTTAAATTATTTCCTGGAAAGCTCAAGTCCCGTTGGGATGGGCCTTACGTTGTGATCAATACCTTCCCTCATGGAGCTGTAGAGATCAAGAACCCTATTTCCGATGCGAACTTTAAAGTAAATGGCCAATGACTTAAACCGTATATTACTCTTTTAGATGGCCAGGTTTTGGATGCACTACGGCTTGAGGAGCCTTAGCTCCTCCCACTCTCCTCCTCAGGTGATATTCTTCTATGTCTATATTTTTCCAATGAGGACATTGTCAGTCTTAGGCATGGGGGGATATAACCTGAGAATGTTTATAGTGTTTATAGCATTTATAAATATTTGCATACATATTAACTAAAAAAAAAAAAAAATTCTTTTCTTGAGCTGATTGAGTTAGTCCTTAGCAAAATACCTTTATTGGAGGTTTTTCTTCCGGAATTATTTCTTAAGTTTAGAATCCAGTACATTTATTTCAGTGCATGTAGACTTGGTAATGGATCCTTTGGGAAAATCAATAAGCATTTGTAGTCTACTGAACCCTTGGATAGTTCATAGAGAGTCAGGCATACTATCTTCTAATAAATCCACCTCATATTTGTGAGAAGTAGAGAGATTACTGGTGCGCTAAGTCTAGTGCAAGGAATCTTAAGTTCTGGATAATTAGATGATGATACTTTAGAGTTAGGCATAGTTTTTACTCTCTATTCCTGTGTGCGTACTTTGAGTGAATTCCTGAGAGTCACCAAATAAGGCAGATACACAGAGATTGAGTCTTAATAAAGATATAACTATGGTGGATGGTTACAACTGTCCTTCATAGAGTCCTCAGCTGAAGGAGGGTAATAGTGTCAAAGATCAGAAATACGCCTGTCCTATCCATTCCTTTCCGATGCCAAGAATAGGCACTTCCACCAAATAAGCCACACAACTTCCTCTTGACCGTCATCATCCCTAATAATGCCTCGTAAACAAAAGTCCGTATTGTGTTGTGTTGATTGAAAAAGAAATAAAAAAAATATATATATATACATATATATATATATAAAAGAAGAGAAGAAAAGAGGAAAGAAGTAGAAAAGGAAGAAATAGAAAGAAGAAAAAGAAAAAAAAAGCTATATTACAAAAAAAAAAAAGTCCAAGTGCAAGATGTAACACTGTTTCCGAGGCAACAAAACACCTATCGCGTTCCACCAAATATGACCCATACCTAACTTGTAGTATTTCTGATTGCCTGAATACTAGTTGAGAACTCTAACTTAGTTATAGAGTTATTAGGACTTTAATTGAAGTATAGATGCCATGTGAGGCCACCAAATAGTGAGTATAATTTCTAATTCTGGCGAGATTCATGATCTCAGAAAGAAAGAAAAGAGAGAGTGCCTAGGAACATTAAGAAAGCACAGTCGTGTAGCCTCTCTCAGAGTTGACTTGTCTAATAATCTAGAGAGCTAGAGTCTGCAATAGTAGACTATATGTAGCACCAGTTGAGTGTGTGCCACCAAATACAAATCCATTCAACTTGATATCTCCTACCTAAACCAAACGCCGGGGTCAAATTACAGACTACCATCTGCTTTACCCCTGAGGGAAGTAGTTGCCTATCTCGACAGAAATTTTTGCCAAGGGTGATGTATGAACTCCCAATGTGAATCGGCTCTTTCACTTGGATCTATTACCTAGGCTATCAGCACTTCACAGTTGTCTA
Source organism: Thalassia testudinum (assembly GCA_037157565.1). Lineage (NCBI taxonomy): Eukaryota > Viridiplantae > Streptophyta > Magnoliopsida > Alismatales > Hydrocharitaceae > Thalassia > Thalassia testudinum. The sequence continues at coordinate 82,020,397 of JAZHRO010000056.1, read as the reverse complement.
GATTCCTAAAGTTTTGAAGTAAGAAAATAAGAAATCTTCTGATTATTTCCATTATTTTTGCTAGGGTTTAACATTTCTTAGGCATGGGGGTATTGGATTTGTCCATTAAAATGAACTAATATTAAGCCTAAGTATCTTTATTTGTACAATTTAGGTTTGTTAATAATGGAAATTAAGTTGTAGAAGATTTGTACACTTCATGATTTAAGTTATAACATTCTATAACTTAATGATTCTATTGTTTTTATGTGCAGGTAATAAAATGCACAAAGAGCAAGGGTGGGGGATAAATTTCCCCAAACAGCTACAACTTTCTTTCCCCCTCCCCCGCTGGACAATGGGCTAATCTTCTTCTTCCACCGCCTTTCTAAACAGCTAATCCAAGGATTTGGGAAAATCCCTGAACTCACGTGGTGAGGGGAGAAGTTAAAAAGAAGAGGTAGGGAGAGGGGAAGGCTATCCAGAAAGAAGAAAAAAAAAGTGTGCACTGTTCTGCACTATGCCCTCTTTCCCCTTGCAGGGAAAAACCTCCACCAGTGTGCACGCCTCCACCGGTGCATCCTCCTTGTGCACTGCAAGCAACCGCGCGCCATCTCCAGCCACAGCAGGCACATCCACCAAGCCAGTGTGCCTCTCCCTTACTGTGCCTCCTTGCAGCATCCACCAAGCCAGCGCGCCTCTCCCTCATCCATTGCAGGCAACCGCACGCCATCACCGGCGCCTCCTACTATAGGCAGTTCTCCAGCCCTGCGCGCACACGCGCCCCTGTAGCTTCCCTCCGCAAGCGCCTGCCTGCTCGCCATCTTCCAGTGCACACACCAGCGCGCCCCACCGCCATCTGCAGGTGCTCTCAATCGCGCGCCACTCCTCCCTGCGGAAGGCGCTCACGCACCGCACAGCAGACGTCGCACCCTCTTTGCCCGCAAGTCTTCTCCGCCCGTGCGCCTCCACCCCACCTGCAGACCGCAGCCTAGAAGCGCCTGCCCGCGCGCCAACGCACACACGCGCACGCTCGCACAGCTGCAGCAACAGCTCCACCTTCTTGCTCCAAAGGTTCAAGCTCTAGCCACTGCCGCCGGCTGCCTCCGGCCACCTCCGTCACCGCCGCTGCCACCGTCGAAGAGCTCTCGACCTCGTCATCCTCTTGAGCCTCACCTCAACCCCTGCAGTTCCCTCTCTCTCGCGCGAGGAGGAGAGAGGAAGAAAGCCCTGTTTTCCTCGTAATTAAAATTTACATTCAATGCCATTTCCACCAATTTGATTTTTTTATTATTATTATATTGTGGCAGAATTGCATTCAAACACTCATAGTTCTTTCTAATTGCATGGTATTGATATTAACTAGTTTAAAGGTTGATTTTGGGCGTAACTTAAGTACTAATTGTTTTTCGTACACATCACGTGAAAACTACATGAATTCATCCTAAATTTATTGAGGATCTTTGTGAGGGAAAATTTCACTTATACCCTTAACTTTTTAGGTTATTGCAAATCTACTTTCCTTCACATTTTAAGTCCGATTTGAAAAGGGATTTCGCACTATCCGAAATAACATTAAATAATTAAAGTATTGATTGCATCATTGCCTCCCTATGGACACGACCCGCTCTTCTGCGATTGGTTATTTTCATTATTTTTTGTTAATCGATTTTTCCACCACTTAAATACTATAACGTTAAGCGAAAAGTCATCTACCAAGTGTGCAATCAAAAAATACAAAATTCAAGACCAAAATTAAATGTGACTCCATAGAATTTAACCTAAGACTTGATCTACCTAGGAAATAAAAAATCAATAGTAGATATCCATTCTCTCAACAAATCTAACCAGGCTGAATAAGGGGTTGTTTGGGCCCAAGCATTTCCCAGGAAAATCACTGGGGGCTTGTGTAAACCCATGCTTGGTCATTTAACATGTCCCCTCAGTTTGACACCTGATATAGAAGAAAAGCTTGTTATTAACTGAAGATAACGTAAGACCTTGATAGCAAGGTAAAGTTTGATGAAACCTTATGGTCAAATTGCTACATATTTTAATTAGCACTAGAAATCTAAAGTGCATGATGTAAACATGTTTACACTACACAAGATGTCAATTTATACATGTTCTCAGGCATAGAATTGCATTGCATTATATAAATATTGCATAGCATGCATCGTCTTGCATTTAGATTAGTTTGAATGAAATGGAGGTTAATTGTATCCTTTTATGTTCAGGGACAGGATAAAATTTTTATCGGGGCCTCAGATCAAAGATCCAACCATATAGATTTGATAAGGGCAACGATTGGAGTTCAACGACTCCAAGATCGCCCTAATCAGATATCTATAGCATCAGATAGAGATCGGGGAACCCTAGAAGATCAAGGGCCAAGATGGTGTGAATCCGCACTTCAAATGACCAATCCAACCACATGGACAGATTTGGATCGATGATCGCAACCTAACGGCGCAAAAATCGACTTAATCCAACACCCGTGGCACCATCTACATCATACAGAAGATGGACGGCCAAGACAGCGCCACATGGTGCCATCTCAGTCGCCCAATTAGCCGCCCTTAACCGTTGAAGCTTCTAGCGCCCACACATCTCCGCCATTGGATCAAGATCCAACGGTTGAGAGAGGAGCTCAATCGGCACTTGAAGACTTTGAAGGAACGCTGGAAGGAGCAACCATGACTGTTGGATCTCAATCCAATGGTCAAGATCGCGCTCGCATGAGTTAGCCGCTCGCCCATCCACGCGTGTAGTACAGTTGGTTGAGTGCTCAAACGCAAAGTGCAGGCGCGCGTTTGAGCCTCGCCGTGCAGCAATTGGAGCAGAGGTGCACACTCGATCAACCGCACGATTACAATCCAGCGGCCACGCGTGCTCAATCCAGATGATGCACAAACGCACGCCCACGCGTAATGCAGGATCGCACGCGTATGCACGCACTGAGGAGGTGCGGCGAGGAGCTCTCTCAGCCATTCGATCTCAAGATCGAACGGTCGAGATTTAATGAATGTGGAAAGGCATTGCATGCGGGGGAGGCGAGCGAGTGGCGTACGTCACCCACGATGGAGCTTTAGCAACTGTTTTATCCATCACTAAAGACCCCTAATTTAATGTTTTGAGATTAAAAAGACCAAATTGCCCTCACTCCTTGCAACTATAAAAGGAGACCCCTCCATATGAAATTGGCATCCCTTCCTTCTCTCCTCTACCTCTCCAAATCTCAAAAGAGGCTTGTCCCACACCTAGGATGCTCCTCAAGAGATAAAGTCAAATTTTTGCTCTTATTTTGAAAGCGGATCCCATGATGACAACGGCGTGCTGCCCCATTCTCGTTCCTCCTGCTTCAACCTCCTTCTTCCCGCTCCTTCCTCCTTCGTCTCGGCAGCGGCTCATCCAGCTCGTCCTCCAAGCGATTGTCAAGTAGGATAACTTCTCTCACCCATTCTTATTTACAGCTTTCTAGAGTAGAATTTTCCTGCTTTCTAGTGTAGTTGATTTCTCTCTTTCTAGTGTAATTCTTCTCTAGTTTTATTGTATAAACATTTTGAATTATTGAGTGCATGTTTTCTCTCTCTCTCGTTTATTCTGATTGTTAATATTGCTTCTTGTAATTACATCGCTTCACCTTTCAACAAAAATTCTAAGAAAATATAATTGTGAATATAGATCGACATAGCCTCCCTGAGTTCGACCCGAGATTTCTATTTCGGGATAAATTTTATTTGTTGAACATGAGTTCTTCACTTTCAAACTACAACGACAGGTTTCTCAAAACCAAACACGGTAGCATAGTAACTCTTAGCTTCAACATTTTGGTGCCGTTGCGGGGAGGCAACAATTTCCAATCTTCTTTTCGCATTTCATGCACTTTATCATTTTCTAACTTGCTTTCTCTTGTGTCTATTGTTTTGCGGAGACCTCCATTAAGGAATCATCAAGAAGTAGACCAGTGTAAAGTGCAGTTGAAGACAGCTGTAAGTGCTCCCCATTCTTCCCCCCTCCATAGATTTCATTTGTCACATTAAATCCAAATTCCAATTAACCTAGGTGTTTGCATAAATCCTAGGAATAGTTTGGTTGTTTGGATTCTCACTCACATTCATTCCACCCTCGTTTGTAAAAAAACAACGAAAAGATAATCTTGTGGGGTAATTTTCAACGGACACACAACATACACCCACATTCAAGGCACTTAACCTAATTGATTTGTTTCTACTCAACCAGGTTATGATCTATGGAACCGGTACACATAAGGCAACACATAAAAGAGTAGAAATCATTCTAGGTTAACCATCTTTGTGTGCCTAACTTAGTGGTGCATTTGTGGCCAGTTGTTGAGTTGTTTGGGTCGCACCACTCTACTTAAAATCAACTCATCAAGTAGCTCCTCCTTAGGATTTTCAATCTAGGTCTATTCCAGGCACTCCACTTTCTTTCTGATTTTAAAGGAAAGTAATCTTCACCCGTGTTTAACTACTTGGTTTGCGTTGAAACTTGCTTGTAATCAACCTAATTTGAAACCCTAAAAGCTACTTAAGAAAGATTTGAACATTAAAATCCATGCATCACAAATAATCTTACTTGAAAACCCTCATGCACTTACACAATTATCAACCTATCACTAAGGGCACGACCCATTTTAAGGGCCCATCACATTCCATAAGCACCACAATCCCAGGCCTTAAAAAAATTGAGTAGACATTGGCCTTAAGGTCAGATTCGCTCTTCAAGGCCTAGTCTGAGATTGTCTTTGATTAACCTACTTGTATTGATTAATCTGATGTCTAGCTAGGGGAGTAGCGTCAAACCACCGTGGCTGGGGGTACACTAGGAACCGAAGGCGAAAGTCGAAGGAAGAACCTTCTCCCTAGTCCCTCCTTCGAAGTGGTTGGATTCAGCAGATGCAAGTAGAGTAAATCATTTACAATCTTAAGGCGGGTTTTGGGAGTCAGTAGATCCTTAGGCTACCCCACTTAAGGACAACCTTGTTTTGTTGTGCTGCAGGGTCCCTATCCCCAGTCCTTCCGACATTCTCCTAGCTTATGCTAGGAAGACGGTCATTGAATCCCTGATTGGAAGGACCACTAGAGTATTCTAGGAGGCGCAATTTGGATTTTGGTCAAATTGATCCCATGGCCGACCAATAGCCTCCTCTACCTGGAGATCCACAGGACGAATTCCAAAGGCAGCAGGAATAAATGCAGAGAATGCAGGAATGGATCCATAGAATGCAAGGCACTCAGCCCTTGAAGGATTTTTATGATCCTTCAAATTATAGGGAACGTCTCAACGTCCAGATTCCAGCCGGTGACATAAAAATCAAGCCCCAGGTGTTAAGCTGATCAAACATTATCATGGGCTTGTCTCAGAAGATCCGTTTCAGCACTTGGAGGACTTGACCACTTTGGTCCAGACCACCAAGGCACGAAATGTAAACGAGAAGCAAATGATCATGAGGCTCTTCCCCCACTCTCTTAGGGATAAGGCTGTGCATTGGTACAGGAGAATAGGAAGACCAATTGAAACTTGGAATGAGTTGAAATCGACCTTTCTGAAGAAATTCTTCCCAGTTGGACGTACCAATGCCTTGAGATGGGCAATCACTACCTTTACCCAGTAGCCGGGGGAGTAGTTTCAAGTGGCCTGGGAGCGATTCTAGGACCTATTGCGGAGGTGTCCACACCATGAGGTGCCAAAATGGCAACTCGTGCAAATATTCTATCATGGGTTGACTGGGCAACTCAGAAATCATGTGGATGCTTCTTATGGAGGCAATTTCCTCAATAAAGACGCAGATAGTGCACACGATTTATTTGAGGAAATGAGCGAGAATTAATCAATCATGCCTCCATGGATACATTTAACCAGTCCGAGTAGCCCAGATCAAATGTCAATGAAGTCCATGACTCTCATTCATTTGATATGGAATTGATTTGTAACAAACAAGACAAGGTGGACTTGGTTGCTAAGAGAATGGAAGAGTGGATGGCTGGAAATTCAATAAACAACTCTCAATCCACTAAATCTCAAAATTCAGGATTCCATTCTTCATGAGCTCCTTATAGACAGGACTTCGTGAATCAACTCGATGTGGCTCAACTTGTGAGTCAGCATTTTTCGGAACCCCACAGGTTCCAAACTAGGGCCTTTGATCCCAATTTTTCTGATCCTTCCCTGTCTTTCTCTCCATCCTCACCCTATGAGGATGTTTGTGCTGTACAAGAGAATGTTAGATCCAACCCCTACTCTAATGCCAATAATCTGGGTTGGAGATACCACCCTAACTTCTCTTAGAAAAACCTGGGGCAACAGACCCAATTTCGACCCGACAACTTTGCTCCGCAACGACCAATGGGTCAGGATCATGTATATACTCAGTTGCCCCCAAATCAGGTCAATCAACCAACATGGAATGCCCGTCAACCTTTAGGGTAGGCTGATTTGAATCGACAAATGGTAGAGATGCAAGGATCCATGCTCCAGCTCATGCAACAAATGAAAACTTCGCCGGAAAACTTGCAGACTGGGCTCATTACTAACTCTCGTCAACTCAGATCTTTACCATCCCACCTCGTACCCAACCCGCGAAATATTCTGAATCCGGGCAACCAAGCCCATGGGTACAGAAATCAGAGGGACCAACATGCACATGCTCAGGTGGTTGAGCCAGGTCCCTCCTCTTCCTCTTCTACAAATCAACAACTCCTGGCTAATCAAGCCCCTCCAATCTTTCCTAACCGTCCCCAAGACCTAAACTCTTATTCATCTGCAAATTCTATCACCTTGGTGATTGGTAAGCAGACTTAGGATCCACAACCACACCATTTTGTTCTACTGAATCCTGAAGAACCTAAGGAGAGAGAGGAGAATTCTGAAGAATAAATCAAGGCTTAGTAACCGGATTCTAAAGATCTGACTCATGTTCCTTTCCCTGTAGCCTTGATCAAATCAAAGAAGAAGTCTATTGATAGCAATGGGGAGCTTCTGAATCTATTTAAGAATGTTGAGATCAATATCTCGCTCCTCGATGCTATCAAGCACATACCGGCTTGCGCAAGATTTTTAAAGGATTTATGTACACAAAAGCGTAAGTCGAGAGAATCTATTACGAGGAAGGTGGTACTCTCCGAGCAGGCTAGTTCTATTATCCTACACCACCTCCCTCAGAAAAAGTGAGATCCAGGTGCTCTGTTGATTTCCTGTGTCATCGGGGATTACACATTTGATAGAGCACTTTTGAATCTGGGTGCATCCATCAACCTAATTCTAAGTTCTCTTTACGAGAAGTTTGGATTAGGTGAACTTCAGCCAACTTTAGTTACGCTACAGTTAGCAGACCGCTCGATCATAAATCCGCGAAGAGTTATTGAAGATGTTATAGTTAAGCTCAAGGATTTCAATTTTCCTATAGATTTCCTTGTCCTTGACATGGATGTACCTAAAAATCTGTGGAACACGCCCATCATTTTGGGGCATTCGTTCCTAGCTACTACTAAGGCCAACATCAATTGTGAAAGCGGTAGCATGGAAATCGCCTTTGGGGATCAACGAATGAAATTGGATATTTTTAAGGGGATCGATAAACTTGAGGATTGTGGATTTATTGGGGAACTTGAGGAGGATAATAAAAACATTGAAACTTGTCTGATGGTTTCCTCAATTGAAAGTTCCTCCTTTGATGACGAATTGGACTCGCAACCCTCTATGGTAGACCTGCCATCTTCTGAAGGGGTTATTGATTTTGTTCACTCACAGCCTCTTCCTCTTGTTGAGTCTTCAGCATCTTCCTTACCATCAATCATCAACCCACCCCAGCTTGAACTGAAACTATTGCTTGAGAATTTGAACTATCAATTTATAGGACCTCAGAAGATGCTCCCTATGATTATCAATGCTAAATTAACAAAGAAGCAAGAGATTAAATTGATCAAGGTCCTGAAGGAACACAAGGAGTCAATTGGTTGGACCATTTATGACCATAGGGGGATCGAGCCATCTTACTGCAATCATAGAATATTCCTGGAAGATGGATCCCGCCCTTCTCGCCAGATGCAGAGGAGATTAAATCCAAATATGCGAGAAGCGGTCAAAAAGGAAATCATCAAGTGGCCCAATGCAGGAATTATTTATCCAATCTCTGATAGTCGCTGGGTAGGTCCTATGTAGATTGTTCCAAAGAAAGCTGGGATTACCGTTGTGACTAACTGGAGAGGAGAATCTGTCACAACTTGTTCAGGTTCCTCTTGGAGGGTTTATATTGATTATAGGAAGCTGAACACAGCCACTAAAAAGGATCATTTTCCCCTGCCTTTCATCCTTTCATCGATCAAATCTTGGAAAGGCCTAGCTGGGCAGAAGTACTTCTATTTTCTTGAAGGCTACTCAGGATACAACCAAGTTCCTATCCATCCCGAGGATCAGGGAAAAGCAACTTTCACCTGTCCCTACGAAACATTTGCTTTCCGTAGGATGCCTTTCGGATTATGCAATGCACCTGGGACTTTTCAAAGGTGTATGTTAGTCATATTCTCTAACATGGTGGGAGAGTTTATAGAAGTCCTCATGGATGATTTCTCTATTTTTGGAGAATCATTTGACTCTTGTTTGACTAATTTGGAAATGACTCTTAAGCAATGTATCAAAACACGATTGGTCCTTAGCTGGGAAAAGAGTCATTTCATGACCCAAGAAGGCAACATTTTGGGTCATGTAATCTCTGAATGGAGAATCGAAGTGGATAAAGCTAAGGTTGATGCTATGGCTAAACTTCCTCCTCCCATATCTGTTAAACAAATTTAATCATTTCTTGGCCATGTGGGATTCTATCGAAGATTCATTGAGGACTTCTCGAAGGTTGCCTGTCCCCTGAGCAATCTTCTTGCCAAAGAATCACCGTTTGTTTTCGATGAATCATGCCGAAGGCATTTGATTTCCTGAAAATGGCAGTCACCTGTGGTCCAGTTTTGTAACCACCAATTTGGATAGCCCCTTCTAGGATCATGACCGACGCTTCTGATTATGCAGTCGAGGCTGTCTTGGGTCAAAAAATTGATAGAAAGCCTTCTATCATCTACTATGCTAGTAAAACCCTGGATGAAGCCTAGAGGAATTACACTGTTACTGAAAAGGAATTACTAGCTGTAGTATTCGCTTTGGAAAAATTCAGGGCTTATCTCTCAGGGTCTCATGTTATCATCTATACCGACTATTTGGCCTTGAGACATCTCTTGGCCAAAAAGGATACCAAACCCCGGCTTATTCATTGGATTCTTCTACTTCAAGAATTTGATCTTGAAATCAAGGATAAAACCAGGGTACAAAATGTTGTGGCGGATCATTTGTCGAGACTCCTAGGTTATTCTTCTCGTCCAAACATCCTGATTGCTGACACTTTTCTAGACAAAGCTATTCTTACAGTTTCAGGTATCCACACCCCGTTGTTTGCTGACATTATTAATTATTTGGCCGTTGGTCAAATCCCCCAAGATTGGACCAAGCAACAACAGGATAGACTCAAATCTGAGGCCAAATACTTCTTCTGGGAGGACCATGAACTGCATCGCATCAGCTTTGATCAGATTATTTGCCGATGTGTATAGGAGAATGAATTCAATAGTATACTCAAGTTCTGCCATGCATCTGCGTGTGGTGGACATTTCTCCAGGAAAAAGACGACTGCAAAAATCTTGCAATCTGGCTTCTATTGGCCATCTTTATTTAATGATACCCAAGATTTCTCAAGGTCATGTTCTTGATGTCAGGCACTCGTGGGCATAACTAAGAGAGATATGATGCCCCTAAACCCAATTCTTCCTATCAAAATTTTTGATGTTTGGGGCATCGATTTCATGGGACCCTTTCTTCCTTCATTTGGACATCAGTACATTCTTGTTGTTGTTGATTATGTGTCCAAATGGATCGAGGTGATTCCCACCAGAACCAATGACCACAAGGTGGTCATCAATTTTGTCAAGAAAAATATCTTCAGTAGGTTCGGGATTCCGAGAGCCATCATCAGTGAGGGTGGCACTCATTTTACTAATGCCCAATTTTGGAATTTATTGGCCAAATACTGGGTTAATCATCGAATTTCCATACCTTATCATCCCCAAATGAATGGATAAGCCAAGATTTCCAATCGGGAGATCAAAAAATTCTGCAGAAAATGGTTAGGCCTAATCGCAAGGACTAGACTCAAAAGCTTGAGGACACTCTTTGGGCCTTCCGCATGGCATATAAAATGCCCATCGACATGTCTCCATTTCGTTTGGTGTATGGAAAGGCGTGTCTTCGACCCGTAGAGAATGAACACAGGGCTTTCTGAGCAATTAAACAATGCAATTTAGATCTGAATTTAGTTGGGAAGACCAGGAAACTCCAACTATCCGAGTTAGAAGAGCTTAGAAATGATGCATACGAGAATGCCAAGATCTACAAGGCTCGAACCAAAGCTCTACATGATCAATTGATTTCCCACAAGAGCTTTGAGCCAAACCAGAAGGTCTGGTTATTCGATTCTAGACTTAAGCTCTTTCCTGCCAACTTAGATCTAAATGGAATGGCCCATTCATTACTGACCAGATTTTTTGAAATGGAGCCATTCAGATTTCTGACCCAAAGAAGGGTAGCACTTTTAAAGTCAACGGTCAACGTCTGAAGCCTGTTATTGACTGTACTCTTCCAGAACCCATCTCAGATATGGTTGCTCTAGCCATTCTGTGACTTCTTTGGCTGGACTTCACCTAGCTAACGGCATTAAGCTCAGCACTTATACATATGACACAAAGCTGACACGAGCTTAATATTCAGGTGACATCTTTCATACTCTACCATTTCTTTCATGTCTCTTTCTCAATGTGGACATTGCATCAGCTAAGAATGGGGGGTGGAGTCATTTTTGAACCATTTGGTCAGCTTTGTGAAAATCATGTAAATTATTTTTCTCTTCTTATTTATAGAAAAAAAAAATTGAATTAGGAAGGAATAGTTGGACATTAGGACTTTTCAATCTTAGGAAATATTACATTAGGATTTGAACACAAAGACCCTTCAGGTCATTTGACTTAATCGGCCCATGTATCCACTAAAATGTGGATTTGTTTTTTGAGTCCTCGCCATCTTAATTATATTGTAATTCGAGTAAATAAATTTGGGTGAAAAGTACATGACTTATTAATCCACCCTCTGATTTGAGGGAACTTTTAGTTTTAAGCATCCACACACTTTCTTTGCACTGACTCGTTGTTCGACGATTTTAAGGAAAATTGGGTAGCTAATGAACCTTCAAGGGTGATATGGCTGGCAAGTTATTGTGGGTAACAGCCCTTAGGTAGGTTGTCCAGAGCCCAGTCATGAGACCATTTTTTTTTGCTACCTTTAGGTAAATCTTAGACCAGGGAAACCATCTACTTAAAAAAAAAAAGAAAAAGAAAGTCAAAAAGAAAAAAAAAGAAAATGAGAAAAGGAAAAGAAAGAAAACAAATAAGTCACACTTCACTGCACGATTATGGTTGACAAGTTGTCAGTGGTAATAGCTCATCGATCAGTTGTCCAGAACCCAGCTTAATAAATGCACTGAAAATTCCCAAAACACCTAGGAAGAAGCGGAGAAGTAGAAAAAATTGGGGAGATATACAATGGATTCACCCTTGTGTTAACCCCATAAAAATAAAATTATGGAAAAAGCTACTGGTTGTAAAGATGCACCTTTAGGCAGAATTCTCTTTTTAAGGTCACCTACAGGTGTAGAAATCAGAAATCCATTTTAACTGCCAATCAATGAGCCTATCACATTCACAATAAGATGGCTAGAACTTAGGGTTCTCGTCAAATCTTGGGTGAGTTGAATGGTCGTAGAAAGCCACTCCTAAACCCTAAAACTCAAAAATCCAAAAAAATTAGAAAGAGAAAAAGAAAATTTTCTTTCAATAAGGAGAGGGCTTGAGGCGGTCTGCATTTTGGCTGATATCCAGGCACTGTTGTGTCTTTGAAAGTTCAAATCCTAAGTAAACATTTTCTTAATGATTGAAAATATCTCATGCCTAAATAATCCAACCTAATTATTTTATAAATAGCATATAGTTTTTGCTAGGGACTAGCAAAAGATAGGCATGGGGGTGTGATGTAAACATGAGTACACTACATAAGATGTCTATTTATGCATGTTCTTAAGCATAGAATTGTTGGTGCTAGAGCACCACGATCATTTATTTTGATGATAACAAAACACGTGTTATTTAACATTTGCAATTTGAGTCCTAGATTTCAGGTCAATTGCAAATGTAGACGTGCTTAAACGGAGTTCGAGCTCGCATCCAGGACGGATTGGAGGAGCTTGACGGAAAACAGAGGAGGTTCGCGTGGAGCGACAGATTGAAGATAGAAGACAAGAAGAATATGATAGATTCTTTTTAATCCTTTCTTGTATCTCTTGTCTTTATTTTCTTGCTCTTTTTATTTTTCCTTAGAACATTATGTTAAAGAGCCTCAAAGTACCCTAACAGTAGTCCTAGGAACACCGGCACAACCCTAGGATACTTAGGTTTTCTGTAGATTACTTAGAAAACCAATATAGGGTTCAAACAACACTTCCAGATGTCTAATTCACAAATCAGACATCTGATAAAGTATTTTAAGACGTCTGACTGTTGTTTCAGACGTCTGATAACTATTAGGCTGGAGTTAGTATTCTGTCTGATGAAATCAGACGTCCAGACCTTAGTCCAGCCGTCTTAGAAGACGTCTGATGGATTTACCAGACGTCCAATTAGTGGACCGTTGGCTGCCTTTGTAAACACTCAAGATTATGACCGTTAGAGCCTTATCAGACGTCCATAGGACTTACCAAACGTCTGATAATTGACCATTTTGCCTCGGCTGACCCAAAATCTCTTCTCAGAGATTTTCTAGCCGTTGCAACGTTTGGAAATCCATTCCCACAGTAAAAGTTGGTTTCCAGACGTCCGGGCATAGTGCCAGACGTCCTGTATGTCGTCTGATCAACCTGAACAAAAACCCTGTTTAGATCTGATTCAAGTCAGGAGGAAACACGCATAGAATCAGACATCTGACCTTTAAATCAGACGTCTTAAAGTGGCCTTCCAGACGTCTGATGCAAGAATTAGACGTCTGATCACCCTATCAAGTGTAATCATTGTCCTGATTTCAGCCTGATTCTCTTGGGCTTTGCACCCAACGGCTATAGAACCTTTCCTAAGCCTTCCAAAGCCTTCCTAAGGCCTCTATAAATAGAGGGAAACCTTTGCAACACAAATATACACTTGGATACACTTAGCTACACACTTTCACACTCTTTTGTGTCCAGAAAAGATCTTGCTCTCTAAGCTCAAGTTCTACATCTTGAGAGCATCAAGCTTCGCGCACCCACTCTCCCGCCGTTGTTTACGAGAGCGACGTTGCGCCGTCGCGTGGCACACGCACCGCGTCGTCAACTCGATGCACTCCTTGCAAAGCGGAGTTTCGTAATTCCTATAGAAGCTAGGTTTATAATTACTTTGTTGGCTCTATAGGACTTGTTGTTTCTTTTATCTTTGTTATTTGGTTGGGTATTCGCTTTGCGAATTCCCGTCTCCTTCGTGGGACAAAATCCTTCTCGTGGAGAGAAGGGGTTGAGGAACGCTACCCTCGTACTTGTAGCGTGGTTGTACTGAGGTTGAATCACCCTCGTTTTAAAGTGATTCGGTTAGCGGATTTGATCAACTAGGTTGATCGGAAAATCCTAACTCGAGAGGGTTAGGTGGTGGTTTTCACCTGGTTTGGGTTTCCACCTAAAAATACCTGTGTACTTGTGTGATTGTCTTTTTGAGATTGCATAATTCAATTTCGCATTTTTTACGTCACACTGATCTCACCCCCTCCAAGTAGGGAACCTACAAGAATTGCATTGTATACTATAAATATTGCATAGCATGCATCATCTTGCATTTAGATTAGTTTGAATAAAATAGAGGTTAATTGTCTCCTTTTATGTCCAGGGACAGGGCAAAATTTTTATCGGGGCCTCGAATCGAAGATCCAATTGTACAGATTTGATAACAATGACGATTGGAGTTCAATGACTCCAAGATCGCCCTAATCAGATATCTGTAGCATTAGATAGAGACTGGGGAACCCTAGAAGATCAAGGGCCAAGATGGTGTGAATCCACACTTCAAATGACAAATCAGATCGCACGAATGGATTCAAATGGATGATCGCAGCCTAATGGCACAAAAATCGACTTAATCCGACACCCTTTGGCACCATCTACACCATCTAGAAGATGGACGGCCAAGATGGCGCCACTTGGTGCCATCTCGATCGCCCAACCAGCCACCCTCAACCATTGAAGCTTCTAGCGCCCATGCATCTCTGCCGTTGGATCAAGATCCAATAGTTGAGAGAGGAGCTCAACCTCGGCTTGAAGACTCTGAAGGATTGCTGGAAGGAGCAACCATGACCGTTGGATCTCAATCCAACAGTCCAGATCGCGTGCACATGAGTTAGCTGCTAGGCCATCAATGCATGTAGCGTAGTTAGTTGAATGCTCAAACGAAAAGTGCAGGCGCGCATTCGAGCCTCGCCACGCAGCAATTGGAGTGGAGGTGCATGCCCAATCAATCGCACGATCGCGATCCAGTGGCCACGCATGCCCAATCCAGATGATGCGCCCACACACACCAGCACGTAACGCAGTATTGCACTCGTATGCGTGCACTGAGGAGGCACGACGAGGAGCACTCTTAGCCGTTCGATTGCACGATGAGATCGAACGGCCGAGATTTGATGAACGTGGAAAGGCACTACATGCACGGGAGGTGAGCGGGCGACGCACGTCACCCACGATGGGGCTTTAGCAATGGTTTTATCCATCACTAAAGACCCCTTATTTAATATTTTGAGATTAAAAAGACCAAATTGCCCTCACTCCTTGTAACTATAAAAGGAGGCCCCCTCCATAAGAAATTGGCATCCTTTCTCTCCTCTGCCTCTCCAAAGCTCAAGAGAAGCTTGTCCCACACCTGGGATGCTCCTCGCTAGATAAAGTCAAATTTTCGCTCTCATTTTAGAATCGGATCCCTCGAAGATGATGACATGCTACCCCATTCTCGTTCCTCCTGCTTCGACCTCCTCCTTCCTACTCCATCCTCCTTCGTTCAGGTGGCATCTCGTCCGACTCATCCGCCAAGAGATCGTCGAGGAGGATAGCTTCTCTCCCATTCTTCACTACAACTTTCTAGAGTAGAATTTTCCTGCTTTCTAGTGTAATTCTTCTATGATTTTATTGTATAAACATTTTGAATTATTGAATGCATGTTTTCTCTCTCTCTCTCATTTATTCTGATTGTTAATATTGCTTCATTGTAATTACATCGCTTCACTTTTCAATGAAAATTCTAAAAAAATATAATTGTGAATATAGATCGACGTAGCCTCCCTAAGTTCGACCCAGGATTTCTATTCCAGTATAAATTTTATTTGTTGAATATGAGTTCTTCGCTTTCTAAATACAATGATAGGTTTTTCAAAACCAAATACGATAACGTAGCAACTCATAGCTTCATGAGTGCACAAAGAATGTGATGGGCGTTTGTTGGGGTAATTCCTGATTATTTCTTTTTTATGTGTGTGCGAATTGGGCGAGAAGTGATGCCCAAGCCAAATCAATAGGGTTTGCAAAAGAAGGAATTTTAGTTGAAGTGTTTTAAGGTTTTGATTAAGATTTGGTATCTTTTAGAATTCTCTCTTGTTAAGGATTCGAACAAGGTTTTGAAATTCAACAAATAATAACAATCAAGTTGTAGTTGGTGGAGTTCAATTTCTTCAGAGTTTGATGTGACAAAGAGAGAATTTAAAAATCCTAAAGTTGAAATTCCTAGTTATGCAACTCCTAAAATGAATCTCTTTTTCAAAATCCTTAGAGGTGATGTTCCAAACAAGATAAACAACACCACCACCAAATAATAAATCAAACAACGAATCCAAAAAAAATTTTTTTTGAGATTTTAGAAAATTATTTAATATTTTTTTGGAACTTTTCTTCTTACTGGTGTTAAGAGTTAGAATTGATAGATTCAGGAAATTAATTCTGCAAAAACCTCAAATGGCCTAAAAGATTTTTGGAAATTTTTCATGTTGTAGATAATTTTGTAAGGTTTCTAGCAATATAATGTTTTCCAAAATCTAATGAGTAGAAAAATTTATAAAATTCATGGACAGTAAGAAAATAATAAGAAAACAAGGTTTGACCCTAGTTTAGTCTGTGAATTTTTTAATTTTTTCTATTTAATGAAATTTTTTGAAAAGTGGTCTTAAGGATCCTGACTTAAGGGGCTTCCCTAGATGAAATTTCATGATTTTAGGGAGCTCCTAAGTGCCTAGATGAAAATCAAGATAGAAGCATGGATATTCAAAAATCAAGCACCAATAAGATTAAGGTGGTGTAAAAGTGAAGCAAACAATCAACATAATGAATTTTAGGGTTCCACCACCCTCAATTTTTCTAGCATTTGATTTTTTGGAAAACTTAAAGTTTTTTTTTAAGAGATTTTATTTTTATTTTTTATTAGAAAAGGCCTAGGTTACCAACCTGAAGTATGTGGGAAGAAAAGAAACTTGAAGCTTTTGCTCCAGGTGCTCCAAATCCTGCTCCTGCTCCTGATTTGCACCTAAATTTAAAAGAATCAAAATTTTGTGAAGATTAAGAAAGCAAGAGAGAGATAAATGTGCGATTAAGCCATGCCTCCCCAGCAATGACACCAAAAAGTGATTGGGTTTTTACGCGATTTGTAATTCAGGTTTTATAAGTCATTGCAAGGCGCAAAAACTGATTTGATTTTAAAATTTGGAAGCATAAATAGTGGAGTATCTAGGGTTGTCCAAGGAGTCCAATTTTCTCTCACCTCTCAAATCTACACTTTCTTTTTGTGATTTTGATTATCTTGTTTTTATATTTTTCAAAACAATTGGGCTTGAGATATGCCAAGATGAAATATGCTACAACTAACCCTTGGTGACAATAATGAAGCCTTCTCCTCTAAGATCACCTTAGGCAAGTGGGCCTAGACTAATTACAAGAGAAGGGGTGTGGTGCACAAACTGATTAAATGCAAGAAAAATACACTGAAATGAAACATGAACTTTGAAGGAAAACTTCATTTGTATTACTAGCAACTGGGCAAAGTGTAGCGAAATGCTTATTTCAGGGAAAAATAAAAACTCTAGCTAATACAAAGTATAGGGATAAAAAAAGAAGAAAGGGGGATCCTCTAGTTGAAGTTGGGATGGCCCTTGCTCCAAGTGCAGTCGCCCCACACTTAGAGAAGGGTCTTCCTTTGTCCATGATATAGTCCTCCTCCAAGCTATCCTCCAAGGTGGGTGTCAACAACCTTGCTCGTCCTCTTTCCTGGTCGTCCCCTTGATGTTGAAGGTGCTCTCCTCCTTGTCATGGCTAAGGTAGAAGACAAGAGAGGAAGAAGGCACCAAGGCGACGAGTAGATTGCCCTCTTGATCATCTTCCCTCCTTCCTTGGCGTGGAAAGTGCAGGGAATAATGGTGGACCTAACTAAGGGAAGAGATGATTTCTTCTTTTGGTGGTAAATGGTGGGTATATGTAGAGGTGCAGAGGGGTGGTTGGCATGGGCTTAGGTGTAGGGTCTAGGATAAGGTTTCATGGGTGGTTAAGGGTGGTTATGGGAATCCTAAGGTGTAGGCTTGGTGGTGCCAACTTAAGGGTGTGAAGGGGGGTAGTTGTTGGTGGCTTTTGGTGGTAAGAGACACCACAAATTGGCACCAACTTGGGTGTTTTCTAGGAGGTTATTTTACCTCCAAGTTAGGAAGGGTTAGGATGGGTTTAGGTGTTGGATGGATGGTTAGGATGAAGGGAAAGTTGGTGCCAAAAATATGGTGGTTGGAGGTGGTTTTTGGCACCATTTTCATGGTGTCTTTTGGTGGTGGTGTGTGTTGAAGAGGTGTGTCTTGCTGGCGCCAAGTTGAGGTGGAGTAGGGTAGCATAGGTGGAAGCTTAGGTAGGCTTACTTGGTGGAGCTAGTTAGGTGGGAATTAGGGTTAGGTTGTTGGTGGCAAGGAGGTGACTATCTAAGCTAAGCTAGATTAGCTAGCTTAGCTAGTAAAGAGTAGGGCTGGAGGCAAAAGGAGCTATGGTTTTGGGGAAGAATAGATGGGGGTAGTTGGAAGGATCTGCACTGGAGCTGATGTCTACTTAAGGGAGCTGATGTAGAGCTTAGTAGCTAGCTGAGCTAGCTAGTTCTTTGTTAGCAGCTAAGCCAAGCTAATCTGAGCTGGATTGTTCTGATTTGAGATGAGGTGAGTTGGGTCTAGTCTTCCTGGAGATTACCTAGCAAGCTGGAGTAGCTAGCTTAGGTCAAGTAGCTTAGCTCAACTAAGTCGAGCTGAGATAGATCTCCGGGAGCTGGGCTTAACCTGTCCTGAGCTGGTTAAGGTCATCTTCAGCTAACTAGGTCTAGCTAGTTGATGTTAGTAGCTAGTCCAAGTCAGGTTGAAATTCCAGTGAACTCTTCTGAGGTGGAAGAGCTGGAATGGAGCTAGGATCAACTGTCTTTAGTTAATTTGAGCTGCCATCCAGCTGAGGTGAGCTGAATGGAGCTAAAGTGAACTAGATAGAGCTACCATTCAGCTAAGATGAGCTTAAAGGAGCTAAGGGTGAGTTGATCCAGCTAGAAGGAGCATTGATCTAGTTGGGATGAGCTGGATCTAGTTGGGATGAGCTAAACTAGCTGGGATTTAGGGTAATGAGTTGGATCTAGCTGGGATCCAGTTGATAGGAACTTATTCTTTGCCTTCTGCCTTCTTTAGTGCCAAGATGTGTGGGATCTGACATTCTGCCTAATCCTGACACTTGGGTAAATTCATTAAAAATACACTAAAATTGCAATCCATGCCTATCCTTGGTAAATGCCTAAATGCAGCCTAAAAGCTGGTTTACAGAGTTAAAACCCAAAGAGCTATGTTAGTTTATGGGCATAAGAATGATGATAAATTACAATTTATCAGTCCCCACGTACAATGGGGTGTTGGTTTGTGCGTTAGATCGCACATCGTCAGCATCGTCGTAGTGACAGATTGTCGTCGCGCCACACGGCCATATCTGCACTGTTCAAGCTCATCCAAAGGTCGAATTTCAGCTGAGGGTGAGTCGAATGCGAGCCTCGCATTCTGGCATAAAGGTGATGATCGCTACACTATGGTTGCTCTTATGTCGTGGTTTTGGTTTTGTGCATAGCTACCCTCAGCCGTTGCATGAAGATCCAACGGCTGAGGTGTGCTCTTCATCTGATGGCGTGTAGAGACAGGTGACGTGGCCTTTTCATGGTTGTTGGATGGCAATCCAATGACCCACGTTTCTCCTTAAGTGGTTAGGGCATGACGATGGATCATTGGGATGGTGCCACATGGCACCATCCTGGTCGTTCATCTCCCTACCATTGTAGTTGATGCTACAGGGCTTTGATTGAGTCCATTTTGCATCGTTGGACTGCGATCGTTGATCTAGATCCATCTGGGTGGTCAGATTTGTCATCTAAAGTTTGGATCTCGGCTATCTTTCTCGTTGGCCTCTGATTTTCTACGGGCTATATGTGATGGTACGGACGTCTGATCAAGACGATTTCGAAAGGGTTGGGCTACCGTCGTTGTCCTGATTAGACCCATACAGTCTGATCTATCATCTGTGGCCCTGAATCATCTGTAATTAATATCGTCTCTCTTTTAGAGCAAAAAATGATAGTATTATCTATAATGCTACCAAATGAACTACTATGCAAATTATAATGCTTACGCATGCATTGTTCCTAAGTTGAGCGAGAATCTAACTTAATTCAATTAAATTAGGAGCTATGATTCCTATGCGATCATTAACCTAATCCTTAATTTTCAGCAAGGATGCCATACGTAATCCTAAACGAAACCTTCACCATCAAAAAAGGGCATACCTATATGATCAAATCTCACATTGTAACAAATGTACACTGATATGTAGTAGTCAATAATCTTCAGATAAATTGATATATAGAGCCTTTTTTTTTATTTTTTATCCATAAAAACAAGGTTCATCATCTTGACGACAATAAGAACCTCCTGGGGATTTCCATTCTATACAGGAAGCAAGGACCCGCTCATCAACCATAAACATGGAACATCCCTATCATTGGCATTGTACTACGCACCTCCACCACCAAATTATCTACAATACAACTGACCATTTGACAATGTTTTCAAGGTACCCCAAAATTTAGGGGAAAGCAAACCATTACACCATTATCTTCCACCAACACCATCAAGAGCATCATAGTAAATAGCACCTTTTATTGTCCCCCTCCTGACCCTTCAACCTAGACTAGACTGCACCAACTGGACCATGCAATATCCCCATTCGTTGATTTAATCTCTTGGCTCCAAAAAATTTTGATGGCAACCTTTAGCCAAACTTCAAAACCTCAACTGGGGTTGTGGTGGCATTACTGGAACCAAAATGAAAGCATGTCTTCTCAGTACCCTCATTGGTGTAAGTACCTTTGCTCTAATGCACCAAAATTATGCTTCTTGCAAGATTGATATTTCACGACTATTTCTCATGGATCAAAGCTTCTCTCATGACCAAGATTAGAGGAATGCTGATATGTGTCTTTGCGTCTTTTATCTTTATTGAGTCTAGATAGTTTTTGTAAGGAACCTCAAAATAAGTCTCCAACAGATTTTAGCACCTCTTGTTAAAATCAAGTTTTTAGGATTATTGATCGACCAAATAGATTAATTAATCAACCAAATTAAATGATCGATCAACCAACTTAATTAATCGATCAAGCCAGCCCATTTTAGGAAGTTAATTAATACACTTTTGATTGACCATTTAGGTTAATTAATCAACCAATCATTGATCGATCAAACAATTAGATTGATTGACCAATTTGATTTATTTTCTAGGTTGATTTACTAGTACAAATAGAGGTTGTATGTAGCCCTTTTTACACACTCTTAAGTAGAAAAATCCTCTCAAAAGCAAAGAGTTTCCCCTGCTTCTTTAAGTTCTTTTACACTTCTATTTTCACATGTTTCAATTCATTATTGTGGTTCCATAAGTTCATTTTTCTTTTACATTATTACTTTTGATTAATGGATCCCGAGTTGTTGGGAAAGATCTATTGTTGTTGTTGTGCTTCTCTTTAGGTTGTAAAGAGAAGTGGTTTGTAAAGAGGTTGTGCCACCTTTGTTCAAGTGGTACGATGGTGGATTGACTTCCTTCGACTACTTGGGAAAATCCTAAGCTGAGAGTCATAGGTAGTGTTTTTCACCTGATTTGGGTTTCCGTTATAAATCCAACTGTAATATGTGCTTGATCTTGTTGTGAAATTATTTTTGCCATACTATTCACCCCTCCCCTGTAATATACTATTTCGATCCACGGACAACTCTCATTTGGTATTAGAGCGAGATTGTTTAGAAGATGTCAAAGTTAACTGTTGACATGTATGCAGAGGGACAATCGACAGTTCAACCTCCATAATTCGATGGAATGAACAATGGTTATTGGAAGACCAGGATGCAGATCTTTCTGGAGTTAATGGATTTCAACGTGCGAGATGTCATTGTCTCCAAATACATACGCCTCGAGATTAAGGAGGGAGTGGTAGCAACTCTAGATCAAAGGAAAATCACAATGCATAATGCAATGCCCATGAACACAACCTTCTGCAAGCTTTCTAGAGCAGAATTCAATCACGTCTCAGCTTGCAAGACTGCCTACGAGATTTGGAGCATCCTCGAAGTCACCCACGAGGGGACATCATAGGTAAAAGAAACTAGAGTCAATTTACCGATGCAAAATTATGAGCTTTTCAGGATGAAAAAGGGAGAATCAATCAAAGAGATGTTCATGAGATTCATAGACATCATAAACTCCCTAAGGAATCTAAACCAGGAAATCAAGAACAAAGTCTTGGTGAGCAAGATCCTCTGATTACTCACCACTGATTGGGAGACGAAGACTACTGCCAAACAAGAGTCAACAGATCTATCTACTTTGAAACTAGATGATCTTATTGGAAGCCTAATGGCCTACGAGGTCCAGCTCCAACACATGATGGAGCATGAAGATGAAGGAGTCAAGAAGAAGACCGTGACCCTCTAAGCCAACCATCAATCTAAAGATTCCTCAACTGAAGATGAAGAGGAAGACATAGCCCTCCTCTCCAAAAAGTTTAGAAAGTTCCTAAAAAGTAAGAGGAGCTAGAGAAAGAAGAGAGAAGAGTCTACAGTAGACACCATTATCTTCTACAACTACAAGAGAAAAAGACACATCAAGAAGGATTGTCCACTTCACAAGAAGGAATCAGAAAAGAAGAGGAGATTTCCCAGAAAAGATGGGAAGAAAAAGGCCTTTACAGCAACATGGGATGAGTCAGACTCCAGTGTAGAAGAAGAAGAAACCTCCAGAGAAGAAGCACTTCTAGGACTTATGGCTCTAGATGATGAGGTAACCTTTTTTTCACGAGATGAATTATTAGAAGCATTTTTTGATATGCATGATGATTAACCCATAGTTGTGGGCTATTTAAGTATTTCAGTGCCTACACATTAGGTTAGTTCTAACATTTATTTAGTATAAATTAGGATGTAAATAGATTAATTCATAGTTTTAATTTAATTACATAATCCTTGCATTGCATTCATATTTTAAGTGCACTTAGAATTAGCTTAGAATGGCATTTATTTAATTAGATAACCAATTAGGTACATTATTTTTATTAACATAAAAGTTGAGGGTCTGTATATAAATGGCCCTAATATTTTAACATTATTTTCTTTATTCTTCTCCTTGTGGGAACGGCTGGCTGCCGCTCCAACACCGAACGGCCGCAATAAAGAACCCACTCAAGGGGGAGCAGATGTGGTGGATCAGGTCGGGCAGATGATTTCAAATGTGTGCAGGCCACTACAAAAGGA
Organism: Thalassia testudinum; assembly: GCA_037157565.1. Lineage (NCBI taxonomy): Eukaryota > Viridiplantae > Streptophyta > Magnoliopsida > Alismatales > Hydrocharitaceae > Thalassia > Thalassia testudinum. The sequence continues at coordinate 81,997,420 of JAZHRO010000056.1, read as the reverse complement.
GGGAGGCAGCCGAGCTCGGGAGGCCTCCACCACCGACCCACCACTGTGCAGAGAGAACTTCACTCTTCTAATCCATATTGCCGGCCTCTACTGTGGCGGCGAGTCTCCACCACCGTGGGCGTGTGGTGTGACAGGGCACACCGCTATCCGGAGCTCGCCTGCATTACCGTGAGCACCTTAGCGTGCATTTCCCTCGCCGTCATCACCAACCACCACCGCCGCAACAATCGTCAGCCACCCTTTCAGTAACTTTAGACGTCTGGGAAATTTCCCGGACGTCTGAAGCTACCCACTCACCTGCGACCACCTGCCTGCATACACGTCTGAAGTCCACCACCAATCTTCCCGCGCCTGCAGAGCCACTCGCTCATCTCCAACAGCCCACACTCTCCTCACCTGCAGACCCGCTCTCCACGTGCCTGCAGTCCACGCCATCCTCCCGTGCCTGCAGACTAGCGCACACCCGCCACCAGCAGCAGCCACCCCCGCACGTGCAGACCCACACAACTGCACACGCCTCCACCCGCGCCTGCAACTTGCGCACCCACTCCCGTGCCTGCAGCCTCCTCCGCCCGTGCCTGCAGAGCCGCCAGCAGTAGCGCACGGCAGTTCTCACGCCAACAGGCCGCGCACGCTCACCGACTGCAGCACCTCCGCCGGAGCTCGTCCAGCCACCTCCAGCCGCCGCGCGACTCGCCGCCACCACCGATTTGAAGCCTTGGTCCAAGGGACCTCCTCCGAGCATCCTTCGCCCGGCCATCCGCTCCTCGTCGCGCAAGACAAAGGGGAAAAATTTCCTTGTTTTGCTACAGTAAACCGTCAATTAGAAATTACATTTTCTGCCATTGTCACTTTTTAATCATATTTTATTGATTCTGCATTGCGGAAAATATCCTCTAGTTTCTCAGAATTGCTATTTCAGCATTGTTTCTTGCTTAAACCTTAATCTGAAGGCAATTTTGGCTTGATTCCTATCCAAACTAACTACGAACAAACATTTTTAACTAGTGCAAATTTTAATAAGTCATTGCCTCCCTGTGGATTAGACCCGCTCCTCTGCGAGTGGTTATTTTTTCTTAAATATTGATTAGTCGATTTTTCCACCACATTAAATTGCAAACGACTTTAAAGCAAACGATCGACTAGTCACATGACATAGCTTAAACACTAAAAGTAAAAAATAAAAACTTAGTAAAAGCATTAGGGGAAGAAAGAACTCAAAAAGATATGCTTACTTCACAAAATAAAGAATTATCTGCTAAAATTAGTTCACTAAATTCACAAATAGACAATCAAAAGTAGATATAGATAATCTGAAAGAGAATTATGCTATTCTCTTAAATGATCTAGCTAAATTTACTATAGGTTGTAAAAATTTGCTTAAACTTTTAGGAACATAGACCCAGAGCACCACAAAATTTAGGCTAGGTTACATACCTAAAAATGATCATGAAGCATCTAGTTCTAGCTAAAGCAAGAAGAAACGTAGTTTTCCTAGATAGGCAGCACCAACTAACCACCGTGGACCCAAACAAAAATGGGTACCAAAAGCACTTTTGCAATACTATTTTGTAGGTCAAGTAGATAATAAAAGGTGGGCATATCAAGAAACAAATGGAAATCTAAAGCCACTATATAGATCAATTAAACCAAGACCTCACAAATGCAAACCAATGATAGGATCGAGAAGAAAGAAGGTGGATCATGGATAGTCGATGTTCCAACCTTATGACTAGAGAGGAAGGCCTATTCCTGTAACTCCACCGCCAGGAAGGTGGTACAGTAAAATTTGAGAACAATCACAAGGGCAGTATTGTTGGTATTGGCCAAATTGATAACTCCTCCACATCTTTTGGTAATGCGGATCTAGTTAGTGGATTAAAATGCAATCCTCTTAGTGTAAGTCTAATCTAGGATATAAAATCACTTTCACATCAAATGATTTTAAAATACGAGATAATGAAATAAAACAAACTCCCCTTAAAGGAAATAGACATAAAAATATCTATACTGTCAACTTTGACAAATGTGACAATCTTGAATGTCTTGTCTCATCTGACGAAGAGGCAATACTTTGACTCAAAAGACTAGTCATGTTTACATGAGAAACATCAGTAGACTTGTGAAACATGAGCAAGTCAAAGGTCTGCCAAAGATCAACTTCAAGAGAAGCAAAGTCTACGATCTTGTCAAGTTGGAAACAAACCAAAAAATCCTTTTAAACCAAAAAGGTTGGTTAACACCTTTTGATGAGTCCATTTTAATGGACTAATATTACCCCTAGGTAACTTTAATTATATCTTTTAGGTTTGTTAATAATTATATTAAGTTATAGAATGTTTGCATGCATCATGATTTAGGTTTACATTTATTCTATAACTTAATAAGTTCTTTTTATGTGCAGGAAAAATAATTGGCAAAAGAATGAGCAGAAAAGGATAAATTACCCTTTTTCAAATCACCGGTGGCTGTTCTTTTCCCCATTCTCCGGGGAACCCTCAGCAACCGCCAGCCAGAGATAGTTAAGGGGTTTGAAAATCCCTTAACTCTCGCAAGCACAACGGAGGAGAAGTTAAAAAGAAGAATCATCCAGGGAGAGGAAGAAGAATCATCCAGGAGGAGAAGAACGGGCACCATCTTCCCCAGCATGCACTATGGTTCATCTTCCCCCTTGCGGGCAAAAACCTCATCTTCTGCACCGCAACGCACTGCCTGCAAGTGCCCGCAGGCACTCCCTTCTCCAACGCCCACAGGTGCTTGCTGCTATCTACACCGCCAAGCCCCAAGTGCCCCTGCAAGCGCTCTTGCAAGCATTCGCCTTGCGCACCGCATCAAGCCTGCACCGTGCCTTAGTGCAGCCACACCTCCACGCGCCCATCTCACCCTCCAACGCCGCATGCCTCACTGCAGCCAACCTCTCCAGATCTCCCTGCAGAGTGCCCTCTCGCCTCAGCACACCTACTCTCCTCTATCCCGCTCCTGCACCGCACCGCATCAACAACACCAGATGCCCGCTCTCGCAGGCATGCCCCCTATTGCAGCCGTGTGCTCCAACCTCTGCAAGCACCTCCAGCACACCTCCGCGGGCCCATCTCACCCTCCAGCGCTGCACACACAGGCGCTACCGCACCTGTAGTTGCCCACTTCACCCACCTGCAGACCGCCTCACCCTCCAGCTGGACCTGCAAACGTGCATGGGTGTGCACTAGTGCGTGGCCACTCGCCATCGGACCTACAGATGCACACGGGCGTGCACCTGTGCGTGGCCACCCACCAACAGGCTGCCATGCAGCAGCCGCTCTGCCTTCTTCTCCAATAGGCTAGCGCTCCTCCTCCACCCGCCGGCCACCTCCAGCCACCTCCGTCAACACCGCAGCCACCATCAGGTAGCCCTCGTCGTCGCTGTCCTCCTTAGCCTCTCCAAAGCCCCGCCGGTGGTCTCTTTCTCACGGGAGGAGGAGAGAGCAAAAATGCTCTATTTTTAAGCCAATTAGTATTTACATTCATTGCCATTGCCATATAATTTGATTTTTATTTATTATTATTAAATTATGGTAGAATTGCACATGAACACGTATTTCATTATAAATGCATGTTATTGATATTCACTAGTTTGAAGATTGATTTTTGGGCTTAAGTTAAGTACTAATTTTCTCTAGTACACGTCACATGAAAATTGCATAAATTCATCATAAATTTATTGAAGATTTCTGTGAGGGAAAACTGCACATATACCCTTATCTTTTTAAGTTATTGCAAATCTACTTTCCTTCGCATTTTATTTCAGATTTGAATAGGGATTTCGCACTATCCGAAATAATATTAAATAATTAAGAATTTATTGCATAATTGCCTCCTTGTGGACACGACCCACTCTTCTGTGAGTGGTTATTTTCATTATTTTTGATTAGTCGATTTTTCCACCACTTAAATACTATAACGCAAAGCGAAAAGTCATCTTTCACCTTTTGACCCCTTGAGCAATTTCACTTAGACTTATTCGGACCAACGAAATCCGAATGCTTAAGAGGGTGCAAATATTGTTTTGTCATAGTCGATGATTTTTCTAGATTTACCTGGGCATCTTTCTGAAGAAGTAAGGATTAAACTATTGATGTCTTTAGTAAGCTTGTAAGAAGACTACAAAATGAGAAAGGATCTGAAGTAATTAGGAGGAGAATTCGAGAATGAGTCATTTTGTAATTTCTGTGATAAATATGGGACAAAACATGAATTTGCTTTTCATAGAACTGCACTTTAGAATGGTATAGTTGAAGGAAAAAATAGTACCCAACAAGATTGTGCTCGTACAAAGTTGTGCGAGCTAGAATTGCCTTGATATTATTGGGCAGAGGCTATAAAAACTACTTGCTACATCCAAAATAGATCCCTGATTAGACTAATCCAAAATAAAACACCTTTTGAACTCTTTCATGGAAGAACACCTAGAATTTCCTACTTCAAGATATTGGGTTGTAGATGTTTTATACACAACGCCAAGGATAATCTTGATAAATTTGATTTTAAGAGCTCAGAGGGGATCTTCTTAGGTTATTCAACCAGAAGTAAAGCTATAGAGTTTTTAACAAGAAGAATTCTATTGTTGAGGAGACTATGCATGTATCACTCAATGAAACATTAGCTCACCCTCAATCTTCTATAAATAATGATGATGACCTAATAGAAGACCTGTCAAACATACCAGAAGAGGACATTTCAGATGAACTTCCCAAAGATGTATCCTATATGAAAGATCATTGAAAAGACTTGGTGATAGGAGAACTATCCAAAGGAGTATAGATCAAACCTTCCATCAACACCTTAGCTTTCACAGCCTTTGTTTCTTAATTAGAACCTAAAAATGTTAAGGAAGCTTTTTCTGATAATAATTGGATTATTGTAATGGAAGATGAGTTGAATCAATTCAAATGAAATCAAGTATGGGAACTTGTTCCAAAACCTGTCTCTTAGACCATTATAGGAACCAAATTGGTCATTAGGAATAAACTTAATGAATCAGGAGAAGTAGTTAGAAATAGAGCTAGACATGTGGCCTAAGGGTATAATCATGAAGAAGGAATAGATTTTGATGAAACATATGTGCTTGTAGCTCGCCTAGAATCCATTTGAATGTTGCTAGCCCTTGCCACCCATATGGATTTTAAGCTTTTTCAAATGGATGTCAAAAGCACCTTTCTTAATGGATTTATCATGGAGGAAGTCTATGTTAAACAACCTCTAGGTTTTGAAGACGCTAAACATCCAAAATATGTATACAGATTAAATAAAGCACTATATGGTCTAAAACAAGCTCCATGAGCTTGGTACAATAGATTAAAAACTTATGTAATTGAAAATGAATTTGAAATTGGCAAAATAGATCCAACCTTATTCATAAGAAAAAAAGAAAATGATCTTTTAATAATACAAATTTATGTATATGTTATCATTTTCGATGCTGCTAATGATCTGTTATGACAAAAATTCGCAAAGGTAATGCATGATTAGTTTGAGATGAGCATGATGGAAAAACTTCAGTTCCTTCTCGAACTTCAAATTGACCAGCTATCCTTTGGGATTTTCATATCTCAAACCAAATACACCACAGAGATCTTGAAGAAATTCTCCATGGACAAATTAAAAGGTAAAGAAACACCTATGGCAGCTTCTACATAGCTAAATTTTGATGACATAGGTAAATCTGTAGATTAGAAAATGTATAGAAGCAATATAGGATCTTTATTATACTTGACTGCTAGTAGACTTGATATTCTATTTTGCAGTTGCTTGTGAGCTTACTTTCAAGTCAACCCTAAAGAAATGCATCAAAATGCTATTAAAAGAATACTTAAATACTTAAACCACACACCAGACCTAGTACTTTTCTATCAGAAGTTAGACACATTGGATGTTTATTCCTTTTTTGAAGCTGATTATGTGGGTAGCTTTACAAAACAAAAGAGAACTAATGGAATGTGTCAATTTCTCTTAAATTCCCTAATCTCTTGGTTCTCTAGAAAACAACACACTATTTTACTTCAACACCAAAAGCTAAATATGTAGTTGTATCTTTAGCCTATTAACAACTATTATGGATGAAACAAACCCTGCAAGATTTTGGCCTATCCTACAAGAATAATAAAATACTTTGTGACAACATTAGCATCATAAATTTATCTAAAAATCTAGTTCAACACTCTAGGACTAAACATATTGATGTTAGACATCATTTTGTAAGAGATTATGCCCTAAAAGGAGAAATCAACTTAGAATTTATTAAAAGAGAAATTCAATTAGCTGATATCTTTATAAAACCTTTATCAAAGGAAAGATTTAACCTAATTTGCCATTCACTAGGTTTATCTAGGTTAAAAGAGCTTAATTGATCATTTTGATTTATATGTTTTCAACCTTTGAATGATCATTTTTTTAAAATTGATCAATGAACATCCTTGATTGATCGACCAAATTCTTTGGCAGGAAATTCCCTCCAAAAATTTGAGTTTTGATCTGTCAACTTAATTGTTTGATCGACAAATCTGGTTGAGCGAGAATTTTCCCTCCAATCTTTTAAACCCTGATCGACCAATTAACTTCATTGATCGATCATTTTCTATTTTGATCGACCAAAATACACTTTTGATCAACCAAAACTAGGTGGATTCACTTTTCAAGATTGCGATCCTTTCCATCTTGAATCTCGCTCCTAATCATCTCAACCGCAGCTAATCTATCCAATTACCTACCTTAAACATTTTTACCTATTTTGTTAATCCAAGTATGTTTAAAATGATGCTATTTTTTAACTCAAAACCTACTCTTTTACTACCCATACTTGATAAACGGTAGTTTATCATCATTCTTGTGCATTAAAACAAACCTAGCTCTAAGGATTTTTCTCCACAAATGGGTTTTTGGGCTGCATTTAGGAATTAACTAGGATTGGCATGCATTGCATTTTTTCTTGTCCTATTAATGTGTTTTTGTGAGTGTTAGGGATGAACAAATATACAGATCCCTAAAACCCTAACATTCAAGAAGGCAAATGGTGAAGAAGGAGCTTAGACTAGCTGGAACTTAGCTTGATCCAGCTCAGCACAGCTGGAATCTAGCTCACTTGGACTAGGGTTAGCTCATCCTAACTCCATTTAGCTAGTCTTAGTTGAATGGAAACTCAAGAGAGCTCCTCTTAGCTCACCCTAGCTCAGGTCAACTCAAATCCAGCTCAACTTAGTTGAGTCTAGCTCATCTCAGCTCCCACTGGTCCATAGGGAGCTCAAGCTAGCTCAGCTGAGTTGACTGGAGTTCGCCCCAGCTCATATCTAGCTACATCCAGCTCCAATCAACTCCAATGAGCTAAAGAAGAATTCATCCCAGCTCAAGAAGCTCAAGTCTAGCTCCAGGGGACTCAGCTTAGCTCAACTAGGTTGAGCTAAGCTACCTTAGCTGTCTCAACCAGCTCAATCCTCCCTGGGAGCACCAGACCCAGCTCACCTCAACTCCATTCAACTGAAGCCGACTCACTTTAGCCTGGCTTAGTAGCTAGCAAAGAACTAGCAAGCTAAGCCAACTAGAGTAGCCCCATGTTGACCTCTTCAGTAGCAGCCAGCTCCACTTCAGCTCCAAATTCTTTAGATCCAGCTCCTCCCTCCAAACCCTAGCTCCAACACCTCCTCCTCTACTCCACTACTAGGTAAGCTAGCCTAGCTTAGCTTAGCTTTACTATGCTCCAGCTCCCATGGCTTTTACCTCCTAAAAACCCTACCAAACAACTCCACCAACTAGCTCCACCTAAGCTCCACATATGCTAACCATACTTCCACCTCACCTTGGTGCCAACCTAGCCTACCCACTACCTCCAAAAGAGACCACAAAGTGGTGCCAAAACCACCCTAACTACCCTCCCTATTGGCACCACTTTTTCCCTCCAGAACCCCCTTCATCTCCACGACACATCTTCCCTTAAAGCCATCTCCACCATCCACCTCAACCCCCTTCTGGAAGCCTAGAAGTTTGTGCTAACCCATGGCACCTCTCCATGGTTGGCACCACTTTTAGGTCTCCCTTGGTCACCCATAACTACCCCCCTTGCACCCCTTAGGTGGCACCAGCTATCCTTAGCCCTAGGATCACCTAACCACCTCCATCTTCCCATCTTAGCCCTCCATTTCAAGAGTCACCTTAACCCCTCATCCTACCCTATAAAAAGGCCACTACCCACCACCATTCAAACCATCCTTGGCTAGCAAATTTCCTCTCATACTCTACCTAGAGCCCACGCCCAAGAGAGAAGTAGAAGAAGATTAAGGGGATATTCTACCCCTTTGGTGCCTTCCCCTCTTCCCTTCTCTCTTGTGCCTACGCCACCCAAAGGAGGAGCCAAGCAAGGAAGACCTTTGGAGGAGGTCTTGAAGGTGGTCCACACCACCTTGGAGGAGAGCATTGAAGGTGGTAGCATCCACCATGGAGGAGCTTTCAAGGAAGGAGAAGAAGGAGACCCTCTTTTCAAGCCAAGGGGCAGGTAGGCTTGGAGTAAGAAGACTCCCTTCTTCACCAGATTTTGCAAGAGGATTTGTGTTTCTTTTATTGATTTTATATTTTCCATTTCTAGTAGAAGCATTCCTCTACTTGTCTTTATAGAGAACATAAATTCTACTTAATTAAATTGCCTTCCTTTTAATTCCTATTGCAATTGTTGTCTTTGTTCTAGCACTTATTTCGCTTCCACTTCCTAATTACTCTTGGCCTCTACTTTCCTAGAGTGAGCTTAGGTAGTGGACATTTTCATCTCTTAAGTTTTAGCTTAGCAATTTTAGGTGTTAGCACTTTTTCCATCACAATTCGCACTTTGGCCTTATTATTTCAAAACTAAAAAAAATATATATTTAAAATACCAAAAAGAAAGTTGAGATTTGTTTTCTAAGCAAGAGAATTGAATTGCAAATTTGCCTCCTCAGGCGACCCTAGATACTCCCCAATCTACGAATATAAATTTAAAAGCATATGCAATTTGTCTTGTTACAATGACTCAAAAACCCGCTTTTACAAATCACACCAAACTTTGCATCACTTTTTGGCACCATTGCCGGGGAGGCACGGCTTTGCTTAATCATTTTTCCTCTTGCTTGATGTGGATCTCATCCCCTTCTCTTTCTTTTCTCTAGTGTGTGCAGGAACTAGAGTGGGAAACTGGGAATTTGGAAGCAAAAGCTCAAAGTTCCTTTTCTTTCCACGGATTTTCAGGTTGGTTCCCTTTTCTGGTCACATAGTTAATTAAAACTACTAGAAAAATATTAAAACTGGCTTTCAGAATCCCAAACATCTTAGTTAAGTAGAGTGGTGTCCATTAAAATTCATTGTTTGCTTGAATGTTTCATTAACACCACTCCATTTCAAGTATTGTTGTTCTATTTTTCAGGTCTAGATTTCTATCCAGACTTCAAAAAATCATAAAATTTCATACAGTGATTTGAAATTATGCTACGAACATTGTTCCAAATTTTAGATCAATTAGCTTTGTATTTAATTTTAAAAATTCATGGACTGTAGGGGGATCGCGCGCTCTAATCTTCCTATTTTACTACTGTCCATGAATTCTTAGAATTTTTATACTTATCTAATTTTTGTGAACCTTAGCTTTTTGGCATCCTTAGAAAATTTTACACATCATTTAAAATCACCAAAATTTTCTAAGGTCAGTGGTAACACTGAAAAGTCCAAAATACCCACGGGTATCATTTTTGGACTTTGACACTAGTACAAATAAAAATTCAAAACAATTATCAAACAAATTCTTAAAATCTTACAAAAATTTTTTCTGGAATCCTTTGATTTTACATAAGGTAGTGGTGTTGGTTACTTTGTTTGGACCACTACTTATTTAGAATGACTAAAAAGAATTCATTGGTAGTAATTTTCTGTATTAAGGTTCAAATCCAATTAGGGTTTCTTTCTTGCTTTTTAGTCTCACAACATAAAGGAAATACACCATCACCAATACAACTTGATTTTCCTTTGATTGTGGAGTTTCAATCTTGTTTGAACATTTAAAAAGAAAAACCCTAAAACACATTCAATTAAATTGAATCCTAAAAGACAAAAATACAAAAATTGTGTGACAACTTGATTTGCATTAGAATCACTTTCCAATTCTTGCACACATAAAAAAATCAAAATAATAGGCTAATAAGCCAAATTAACGCCCTCCACATTCTGTGTACACTATAGTATCCTAGACCTAACTAAAATCCATAACAACTTGACCCCTAGGGCTTCATCAACTTAAGCTTACTATATAGGCCTTAAGTTTTCTTTAGTTAATGCCAATTATGTCATCTATATCTGGTGTTCAGGTTGAGTGGCTGTGTCAAATGACTAGGCGTAGGTTTGTACATGCACCTTGGGTTTTCCCTGGGAAACGTTTGGGCCTAAACCTCCCCTTAAGCAACTTGGCTAGATTTGTTGATAGAATGGGTATTCACTATTGATTACTTATTTCCTACGTAGACCAACTCTTAGGTTTATTTTTAAGGAGTCACATTTAAGTTAGGTCTAGCTTTGGTCGTTTGATTTGCACACTTTCTCTCATCTCTTTCTCTTCTCCTCCCCTCTAATTCTTCCAAAGCAGTGCATGCGTGGGCGACAGTCCCAGAAACCACACCTTAAGGGACCATCTGATTTCACCCTCATAGCAAAAAATCGTTGTTTTCTTCTCCCTCCTCTTCTAAAAAAATGGAAAACCCAGGAAGCCAACAAAAAAGTTTTTCTTCCAATTCTAACCTATCAGTCGACCCACAAGCTAACTTCACCCTCCCTCACCTCCCTAATTTGGAGCAATAGGAAATTCCAATAGGGCCAGGTGGCCCTCTAATTCTAACTTAAAACACAAACCCCTTTGCCTTGATGGTTGACCATTTGGTTCAGCTACAACAAAATCAAGAAGATTTGGATAGGATTGTCACGAACCTAGCTAACCAAGGGTAAAATCTACCACCCTGCTAGTAGTCTGTCGTTCCTCTTAAGGATTTCTTTGATCCTTCCAATTACGAGGAACGACCTAGGGTGGTCATACCATAAGGGGATTTTGAGATCAAACCATCAATTCTAAACCTTATCAAATGATGATAACCTCATCATAAGCCCCAACTAGCTCATTTGTGACCTAAGAAAGAGAATAAAAGCTACTACATAACCTAGAGAAGGGCTTAATTGAAGGAATAAGTGTTTTGAGAAGAAAATATGAAATAAAGGTTAAAACTGCAATTTTACCATTGCAGTGCATAAACAGGATTTCTCAAAGGCAAAACATAGGTCAAATGGTCTGAATAAGATAAAAAGTGGGTTAGCTTAATCAGAAATGGGTTTATGTGCAAACCAGGAATTAAATGACATCTTGTAACCATAAAAGAGACCACTTAATTCACCGAGGTTATGGTCAGGATAAAAATCAAGTAAACCCTCTAAAATTCATAGAAAAATATCCCCTATGGTTTAGAACATTCAATTTGGCCTTACGAACCTAGTTTGACCAAGATTGGGGTCCTAGCTCATCAATTAACCTAATTTGGGTTTTTATGCAAAAAGTCAAGTCAAACGTGATCAAACCTAAAATCCAACTTCACCATTGGATTCCTTGGGTCCAAATTAGGTTTGTACCAAAATTTGCACCAAAGGGGAGGTCTTCTTGACCTACTTTGAAAATTAGTACACCCAATTACATTTTGGCCCCTTTCTTTTGAAAACCATTACATATACCCCCTATCTTCTTGGCCACTCTTACAAAAAGGTCCCTCTGCCATTAATGGGGAGGAATCCTTCTCCAGCTAGGAATGGAGGGGGAATACTCCTTGATCCCTCAGAGATCTCCTCCCAGATTTGGAAGGGAGATTCTATGAGAAATCCCCTTCCATTTGAGCTCAATCACAATCTTTGATTTCCATCCAATCTCTCATGCGAACGCACGAGAGATTTGGAGCCCCAACTACCTTCCTTCTCCAACGAGAAGTCGGTGGCAAAAGGCTTACCCTCCATGCACCAGAAGCTCGGCCAGCACTTATACAAGGACCCCCGGTCCCTTGTGAATCTCTCAAACTTGTTTTGGCCGCAGAATCTCCAGATTTCATGTCCCCTCTCTTCAGCCAAGTATCCCGCAAGCTCCGATGATTCTTCCTCCTCCCTCTCATCGCTCTACTACCATACCAGCAGCAGGGTTCACTTCGCCTCGTCCTCCCGCATCGCACTGCACCAGCGTATGCCTTCCTGTCCTCCTCCTCATCGCCATTATCTCCCTCAAGGCTGTCTTCTCCGACGACGGCACAAACGAGCCATCCGTCTCCACTGCCCCCCCTTCACTCCCAATAATCTAGATAAGCTCCCCGTTTTCCACTCTTTCATTTTCCTCATTCTATTTCACACAACACCCCTCGACCGCTACTGTCCACCTGCATCTTCCACATCTCTGCCCACCCTCTGGTGAGATGCTTCTGTCACTCCGTAGCCCCACACGTCTTGCCACCCACCTTACAACCTCTGCCACACTCCACTGAACACCTTCCACCCATCCACAGGATGACACACACACTCCACACTTCCGCCGACCTAACCCATAACTTCGGCCATAGAGCGACCTAGGCATGCACGCCTAGGCCGCCCTACGGCCTGCCACTGATCGCCTCACCTTCGCCGTGACTCGGTGAAGGTCCTCCTGTGGCCTGATAGAGCTGCAAGCTCCTTTTTGTGTCATGCAGGGTCTGAGCTCCAGCCGCCATTAGCGACGCCTCAAGGAGGTTGAAAGCTCGCTCCAGGCTGAAGTGCTTCAAGGTCCCAGGTCCTGTAGGTTCGAGGAAGTATCGCGCATCCAACTGTCTAGGTAATTGGCACTACGAGGCCTGCAGCTACAGCAATTTGACGGAAGATCTCTTGCAGGTGTGCGAGCAATAGTGGGTGGAACATTAGTCCCACCTGTGAACCTGTGAGTGAGGTGCACGAAATAAATTGATTTTGTGATATTGTCTCTTCGCCTCCAAATCACTGGGGTGAGGTCCCTCCTCACCTATACATGCCTCATCTGCGATTTCATCCAGCGGACCTGGTAACCCGACCTGACTATCCTCCTGTGCACTTCTCGCGCACCACACCCACGTCGGTGCACCTGTACCTGGGCATGCGACCCGACCCAATTACCTGGCTCTGGGAGAGCATATCAAAGAGAGATTCAGAGATAGAGATGCACAGGAAGGGTAGGGGAATAGGTTTTGTTGCGTGGTGCTTGTGTAGGAAGAGGATGCTAAGAAAGAAGCATCAAGAGAAGGAAGTAGGGACTTAGCCACTGCAAGTTAAGAGGAAGGACACCTTGTAGTAGAGGTGCGGCAGACCAAGAGAAAGAAGAGAGAGATCAAGGGGCAAACAAAGAGAAGAAAGAAAGCAAAGGAAGAAGAGGAATAAAAAGGAAGAAGGCAACCTAAGAAGAGGCAAAACCAAGACTTAACCACAGGAAGAGAACCAAGAAGAGAAGGGAAAAGAGAAGGAGCAGGAGCGGCTAAGGAAGAAAAAGAAAAGGAGAAACCATAGCTGCAGAAGAGCAAATCACAAATAGAAGAAAAGAATCTAAGAGATAATTTTAAGACATCTGATGCAATATCAGACATCCAATTCTTTTTTAGCAATTTCTTTCCATAACATTATCCTATCACTTCTATTGAACTAGTCATTTCTTTTTATTTAAAAAGTTGTGTTCTCAAGTTTTGGAATACTCAGATTGCTCCCTGTGTTCAACCTCGGATACTTTGATTTTCGAGTTATAAATTTTTATTTGTTTTTGCGGAGAGCTCATCTATATTACAATGAGATATCTGTTAAAACACGATCTAGCCACGTGAACATCAAGCATTTTCATGGTCTTCGAAGAGAGGACCCTTTTTGTCATCTCGAGGAATTAACTGTCCACGTTCAAACCACTCATTCCTACAATGTGCAGGAAGACATGTGGTTAATGAGACTTCTCCCTTTCTCGCTAAAAGATAATGCATCTCATTGGTTTAGAACGGTTGGGCACCCTACTACCACCCGGCCCCAATTAAAAAGTGCTTTGCTCAGAAAAATTTTTTCGATCAGTAGAACGAATGCATTAGGAAGAGCCATAACGACCTTTCAACAGAAAATTGGTGAATGATAGCGATAATACGCGGTTTGTTAAATACGTCGTTGTAACGCGCAAAATCGATCAACTCTTAAATTTATATTCCTAGATGGGGGAGTATCTAGGGTCGTCCAAGGAGGCAATATGGTTGCAAAATTGATTCTCTTGCTTGGAATATATCTCAACTTTCTTTTTGGTAATTTTCAATATACCATTTTTCTTTATTTTTGAACTAAGGCAACATGCGAACTGATGGCGGGAAAAGTGTTTACACTTCCAATTAAGTAAACAACTCTAAAGTAGCAAGTAGAGCCTCTCCCTAAGCTCACTCTAGGCAAGTGGAGACCTAGAATAATTAGGGAGAGGAAGTGAAGAATGCTGAAAATAAGCAAAAAGAAATGCAAACAAGATATGCGAAAAAGGCAACTAGATAAGTGATAAAGTGTTTAACAAAAATGCCTAGTAGAGGAATGCTTCTACTACTTGATAATTGAAGTAAAAGAAAACACAAATCCTCTAAATAGATGGTGAAGAAGAGGGCTTCTTGCTCCAAGGTTGGTGGCTCCCAAGCTTGAAAAGAATCCTTCAACTCCTTCCTTGCAGAACTCCGCCAAGGTGATGACCTCCAAGGCAAGCCCTAAGGGGGAATGCCCTAAGTTTCTCTCCAAGGGTGGATGTCCACCCTAAGTCCTTCTCCCTTGCCTGGCCGTCCTCCTTGAAGTGGAAGAGTCCTCCTCCTTGGCGTGGCCCAAGTTGAAGAGAGTGGGGAGAAGAAGGCACCAAAAGGGCTGGTGGTGTGCCCCTTTAATCTCCTTCTCTACTCCTTCTCCTTGGGCGTAGGTATAGGTGGATGTAGGTAGAAAATACACTAAAGGAGGATGCCCAAAAATGGTGGTAGGTGGTGGCTTTTTATAGAATAGGAGGGGGGCTATGGTGCCCCTTGAAATGGAGGGCTAGGATGGAAGGATGAGGGTGGTTGGTGATCCTATGGCTAGGGTGAGTTGGCGCCAACCCAAGGGGTGTTAAAGGGGGTGGTTATGGTGGTGTTGGTGTCTTTTGGTGGTGGAGAGATGATGGGTCGGCCCAAATAGGTTGTTAATATGATATTTTTATCGTTGAAATGTGTACAGTGGTTAACCTAATTTGAACCTAACCATCTCTTTACAGAAATTTTTAACCTGGCCTAATTGATTTTATCTTGTCGCTTTTAGGCCCAGGGTCGAACTCAGGGAAGTGGGGTTCAAGTCGAGTTTCTACGTTTTCCTTAAAAAGCGTCTCTTCCGTTCGTTTATTCTGTTTTTGGTATTTTTCTTATTTAGGTTTTTTTCTGGTAATCCTTGTTCTTGAGGCACACCCTCAAAATTGTGTCCTTGGCTTTTAGCCAAAACAGAGTTTCAAAACACGCCTTGCTACTTGCAAGACGGGGTACCTGCAAATCAAAGATTATCTTTTCACTTTTATACCCTTTTTTTTTTTATCTTCTTACTAAGAAGGAAGCTAACAGATAGAAAGTAAATATAGTAGCTATAGATATATATTTATAAGTAGTATATATATAAAGGGGTGGGGGTGGAGGTGACGATGGAGTGTAGCACTATGTCGAGTCAGTCGACGTCTAGAGAGACGCAACCAACACGACTAGGTGCCGCATGGAGTGTGGATGGAGGATGGATGATGTATGGGACCACGCTTTTTTTGTACGCGTGTATCAGGGAATATCAGCAACTGGTGCAGATATTCCCACGATACAGCGTATAGTAAATAACGTGAAAATATATGTACATATGTATGTATATAAGTAAATATATCTATATATATATATAAATGTATAGTTATATATGTATAGATATATATATAGATATATATGTGTTTATATATATAGGTGTATAGATATATATATATATATATATATATATGTATATAAGTATACATATATGTTACTATATAGATATATATATGTATATATGTATATATATATGTGTATAGATATGTATCTATATATGTATATAGCTATGGATATTTGTATATAAGTATATATATATATAATACTATATAGATATATATATATATATGTATATAAGTATATATGTATCTAGATATATATATATGTGTGTGTATGTATAAGTATATAGATATGTATATATATATATATGTATATGAGTATGTGTACAGATATATATATATATTATATATGTATATGTATATATATATTATATTATATGTATGTATACATAACTATATAGATATACTATGTATATAAGTATATATATATATAGATATATGTATATATATATATATATATATATATATACATATATATATATGTATATATGTTACTATGAGTGTGTGTGTGTATGTGTGTCGGTGAATGTGTGTGTGTGTGTTGCTGTAAGCAAAGAGAGAGAGAGAGAGAGGGAGAACGGAGAGAGAGCGGGAGCAGGCGGAGAGATCGGCAGAGAGAGAGAGCGGGCGAAGGAGTGATCGCGGACGCGCGAACGATGGGAGCGGGGAGTCTGCAGTCGGTCGTGGAGGGTTGCAGAGGTTGGCAGGGGGCGGCGAGAGGGCCTGGCCGGCCGCTGCAGTGCGCGCAGCGGCCGGTCGCGGGTGGAATGGCAGAGGCGACAGAGCAGAGGCGGAGGCGAGGAACGGGCCTGCAGGCGCGCGCGAAGACGACGGGCAGGCGAAGGCGCGGAGGGGCGAGCGTGGAGGAGGTTCTGCAGTGGTCGCGGAGGGTTGCGGGGGTCGGCGCGAGGCCGTAGCCGGCCGCTGCAGTGCGCGCGGCGGCCGGTCGCGGGTGGAATTGCGGGGTGGACAGAACGGAGACGGAGGCGGGGAACGGGCCTGCAGGCGCGCGCGGAGGGTTGCGCGCCTGCGGGGAAGGTCGCGGAGGAGGCGGGGCGTGCTGCTGCTGCTGCTGTTGCCGCGGTTTAGCTGCTGCTGCTGCTGCTTCAAGCTTCGGACCTTGAAGCGGCAGCAATGGCGTGGAGATGAAAACGAAGAGAAAAGAAAACACCACGCCCACCTGCTCATTGAAGAGCTGGGCGGTGGTGTTCCCACTGTGGTGGTGAGCACCACAGTGGGTTCTCCTGCTCGTCGGGTGCCTCCTCGACAGAGGGCCGACGTATGGGAGGGGAGAACGGGCGAGGAAGGTGGAGGACTGCAGGGTGGCATTTTTCAGCAACAGCCCCCATCTCGTCGCGAGGAAGAGCTGCGGCTTTATAGAGGAGGAGAGCATGGCGGGGAGGCATGGCAGCAGCAGAGAAAGGCGTTGGAGAGTGGCAACCGCAGGGAGAGGCGTTGGCAGGTATGGCATCGCAGCATGGAGTGCATGTGGGCGCGGGAAGAAGACGGATGCGCGCGGGAATGAGAAAAAAGAAGAAATCAAGAGGAAAAATAAAAAGGTGGAATTTGCAAGAAGGCACTTGAGATAAAATGTGAATTACGAAGCCATTTATTCATTTCTCCTCCTCTCATGATTAAATGCATGCATGCAACCGTTTTTTACAAATGTGGCTATAGGATTTATAATATACATAGTTAATGCTAGGAAATAGCATAAGAAGGCATTATTAAAGGCGTGTTTTGAGGTGCAAATAAGAGACACCCCCATGTTGGCGCCAACATGGGGTCTTCTAGAAGGGGAGTTAGGTGGATGGTGGAGATGGATTCAAGGGGGATTGTGTGGTGGAGATGAGGGGGGATTTTGGAGGGAAAAGTGGCGCCACTAAGGGGGGTTATGGGTAGTTTTTGGCGCCACTTTTAGGTGTCTTTTGGAGGTGGTGGGTAGGTTAGGTTGGTGCCAAGTAGGTTAGCTTATGTGGAGCTTAGGTGGAGCTAGTTGGGTGGAGTTGGTAGGTGGGTTTTTGGGGTGGTACAAGCCAAGGAAGTTGGAGCATAGTTAAGCTAAGCTAAGCTAAGCTAAGCTAGCTTAGCTAATGGAGGAGTAGAGGAGAAGGTGTTGGAGCTAGGGTTTGGAGGGAGGAGCTGAGGAGAAGTCTGGAGCTGAAATTTGGAGCTGGCTGCTGCTGAAGAGGCTGGCATGGAGCTATTCTAGCTGGCTTAGCTTGCTAGTTCTTTGCTAGCTACTAAGCCGAGCTAAGGTAAGCTAGCTTCTACCATACTGAGCTAAGGTGAGCTGGGTCTGGTGCTACCGGGGAGAATCAAGCTGGTTGAGGCAGCTAAGGTAGCTTAGCTCAACTGAGTTGAGCTAAGCTGAGTCCCTGTGAGCTGGACTTGAGCTTCCTGAGCTGGGATGAATTCTTCTTCAGCTGGTTGGAGCTGAGTGGAGCTAGATGTAGCTAGATCTGAGCTGGGGTGAACTCCTGTCAACTTAGCCGAGCTAACTAGAGCTCCCTGTGAACTAGTGGGAGCTGAGATGAGCTAGACTCAGCTAAGTTGAGCTGGATCTGAGCTGACTTGAGCTAGGGTGAGCTAAGGTGAACTCTCTTGAGCTGCCATCCAGCTGAGATTAGCTGAATGGAGCTGGGATGAGCTAACCCTAGTTCGAGTAAGCTAGGTTCCAGCTATGGTGAGTTGGATCAAGCTGGGTTCCAACTAGTCTGGGCTTCTCCTTCACCAATTGCCTTCTTGAGTGCTAGGGTTTTAGGGATCTGTGAATCTGTACATCCCTAACACTCACAAAAACACATTAAAACAACAATAAAAAATGCAATGCATGCCTATCCTAATTTATGCCTAAATGCAGCCCAAAAACCCATTTGCGGAGAAAAATCCTAAGAGCTAGGTTAGTTTTAAAGCATAAAAATGATGATAAACTGGTGTTTATCAGTGAACCCCTCCACGAAGCCTAGGAAAGATTTCAAGAACTTCTAAGAAGTTGTCCCCATCATGAAATTCCACAATGGCAGTTAGTGCAGATCTTCAATCATGGATTAGAAGATCAATTGAATCGATTTGTGGATGCCTCATGTGGAGGCAATTTCCTTAACAAAGACGCCAAAAGTGCCTGTCTGCTCTTTGGAGAAATGAGTGAAAACTCATTTAACATGACTTCAATGGACACTTTTGGCACAACACAAAACCCCAGACATGGAGTCCATGAAATTGACTCCAAATCCCCCTCTGTTCTAGTCACTCAGGATGATCTATATATGTTAGCTCAACGACTGGACCAGATGCAAATTCACCAAAAGAAAATGGAAGAAAAGCTCATAACTAAACAAGCTCCACATGTTAACTCTCCATACACTAACCCTCCATAACTTCTCCGAAGAGAAAATATGCACAACACTGATGCCACGTTTGCTGGTCAGCAATTTTCGGCTGATTTCCACCAGAAAAGGGATTTGACTGGGAATTTTGATCAAAATATTTTTTATCCTACCACGGAAAATATTTATGCTCTCCAAGAACAATTTAGAAACCCCTCCAACACTTTCAATCAAAACTGGAGGACTAACCCGAATCACTTCTGGATAAACCCGAACCCGATTTCTTTTCCCAAACAAAACTATTTTGGGAATTATGGGCAACCTGTGTATCAACCTGGACCATCCCAGGACGATATTAACAATCAGGTCATGAAAACTCTGCAAGGAATGTAGACTCAAATGACAGAAGTAACCCGCATGATTACCAACTTGCAACACCAAGTTAAGGTTACTCTTGATCATCGACCTATTGGGAATTTACCTACCCAACCCATGCCCAGCGAAAATAATCAAAGGAATCAGTTCCATGGTGAATATCCCAGTCAAACCGTTCAACTAGCACCTTAGCATCCACCGGGTTTCAATAATAGTCAAGGTTCCCATCCTCATCCTAGAAACAACCAGACAGCAAATGTAGTTACGTTGAGGAATGGGAAAACCACTCACAATCCCCTACCTGTTAAAGAAACCCATTTTAATGGTAAACAGATCAACTCTTCCCCATCTCCCTCTCATATTATTCAGGAGCCAATTAATGCAAAACAGGGAAACCCTGCTCCATTTCCGTAAGCCCTCCACTATTCAATAGATAAGAAAAATAAGAAATCCAAGCCCACTAAAAAGGAATTAGTGGATTTATTTGGGCAAGTTGAAATTAATATCCCTCTCCTAGATGCCATTAAATACATCCCTGCCTATGAAAAATTCCTAAAAGATTTGTGTACCCTAAAAAGGCAGCCTCGAAATTTAGGAATGGTGATCCTTCTTGGGATAGTCAGCTCAGTTTTGTAGAGTCAACTGCCTCTTAAGAGAAAAGATCCCGGCGCCCCTCTGATTCAAGTTATCATTAATGATACCTCTTTTGATCGCGCTTTGTTGGATCTCGGTGCCTCAATTAATCTTATCCCCACAATTGTTTTTAAGGAATTTAAGATTGGTGAATCAAAGCAAGTGGAGGTTACTCTCCAATTAGCCAACCGATCAACAATTAAACCAAGGGGAATTGTTGAGGATGTTCTTGTCCGGGTCAAAAATTGTCTATTTGCAGTAGACTTTTTAGTCCTGGACACAGAGGTAACAGAAGCACTAAAGTTTGCCCCCATAATTCTTGGAAGACCATTCTTAGCCACCACCCATGCAAATATCACTTTGATTCTTGAAAAATGAAGATCATGTGTGGCGGTGAATCTGTAACCCTAGACATTTTTCAAGCTTCTAGGCAGTTCTAAGAACCAGATTTTTTTGATGATTCAGATTCAGAAATAGAAAACATTGTGGAGGAAACTTTGTATATTTCCCATTTAGGTTCTTGTTTTGCCATCAATACAGTTCCTGAACAATCCACCTCTTCTCACCCTTCCACCCTAACCACACTTTCAGCTAACCCTCCAGCTGACCCCTTCACTCTCACCTCACCACTAACCCACAAAGCAGAAATTCTTTTGGAGCCGGGCCCTCAATTGGAATTAAAACCTTTGCCCGACTACCTTAAATATGTCTTCTTGGGTCCTAATCTGACCCTACACCTGATTATAAATTCTGGACTTATCAGGGCACAAGAGCACAAACTTCTTCAAGTTTTGAGTAAATATCGAAAAGCTATTGGCTGGACCCTTTCTAATATTAAGGGTATTCATCTGTCCTATTGTACACATCGTATATATTTAGAGGACGATTCTCGTCCCTCCCGCCAACCACAAAGGCACTTGAACCCTATTATGCAGGAGGTGGAAAAAAATGAGATTATTAAGTGGCCAGATGCCGATATCATCTGCCCCATTTCTGACAACTCTTGGGTTAGTCGAACACAAGTTGTGCCCAAAAAGGATGGACTAACAGTTGTCACTAATGATAATGGGGAGAATGTACTCACTCGAACCGCCTCTTCTTGGCACGTGTGTATTGATAATAGAAAATTATGCACCGCCACAAAGAAGGACCATTTCTTGCTCCCCGTTATTGATCAAATCTTGGAGCGGTTAGCTGGACGAGATTTTTACAATTTTCTGGATGGTTTTTCCAGCTATAATCAGGTAACGATTCATCCTGAGGACCACTACAAAACAACTTTCACCTGCCCCTTTGGAACCTTTGCTTTCCAAAGGATGCCCTTCAGTCTTTGCAATGCTCCTGTTACTTTTCAAAGGTATATGCTTGCAATATTTTCAGACCTAGTAGGTGAATGCTTAGAAGTCTTTATGGATGACTTCTCTATTTTTGGAGATTCTTTTCACCATTGTCTTAAAAACCTTGAAAGAACTCTCCAAAAATGCATAGAAGTCAATCTGGTCCTCAGTTGGGAAAAAAGTCATTTCATGGTCCAGGAAGGTATTATCTTGGGCCAAGTTATTTCAAAACAAGGAATCACGGTAGATAAAGCAAAAATAGATGCTATATCTAAGCTCCCACTGCCCACTACTATAAAACAGATCAGATCCTTTTTGGGTCATGTGGGTTTCTACCGTCGATTTATACAAAATTTTTCCCAAATCTCCAAGCCCTTAAGTCAACTACTCACTAAAGACCAGCCATTTGATTTTAATGATAAGTGATTGGAGAGTTTTTTGAGGTTGAAGAACGAGGTTACTAAGGCACCAATTTTGGAGGGACCTGATTGGCATAGTCTCTTTGAATTAATGACAGATGCCTCAGATTTTGCTGTTGGGGCCTTTCTAGGGCAAGGAATTGGCAAGAAGCCCGTTGTGATCTATTATGCTAGCAAAACTCTTGATGATGCACAATGGAATTACATGGTTACTGAAAAGGAACTTCTTTCCATTGTATTTGCCTTAGAAAAATTTAGGTCTTATCTTTTGGGGTCACAAGTCACTATTTATATCGACCACTCAGCAATTAAATATTTGCTAACAAAGAAAGATGCGAAACCCTGCCTTATCCGTTGGATTTTGCTGCTCTAGGAATTTGACCTTGAAATCAAGGATAAGGCGGGATCGCATAATGTAGTAGCTGATCATCTCTCTCGTCTTATGATGAATGACATCATGACCCCACTTGATCAGTTCCCCGATGAAAGCATTTTAGCTACTACAACCCTCCCTTGGTTTGCACCCATTGCAAACTATTTAGCAGTAGAACAAATCACCACTGATTGGCCAAAAACAAAATGGGATAGGTTCTTTGCTGATATTAAATACAATTTTTGGGAGGAGCCTGACCTTTTTCACATTTGTGCCGATCAGGTTATTTGACGATGTGTACCCGATTCTAAAATCCATGATATTTTGACACATTGTCACTCAATGGCCTGTGGCGGACATTTTTCAAGAAAGAAAACTACAGCTAAAATCCTTAATGCGGGATTCTATTGGCCCAGCTTGCACAAAGATGCTCCTAACTTTGTTTGATCCTGTGTGCATTGCCAGAGCATCGGCAACATGATTCGGAAGGATATGATGCCCCTAAAACCTATTTTAGAGGTTGAAATTTTTGATGTTTGGGGCATCGACTTCATGGGACCGTTCATCAACTCTGGTGGGTATTTATATATTCTAGTCGCAGTCGACTATGTTTCCAAGTGGATAGAAGCAATACCCACCCACACTAGTGATCACCGTGTGGTTGTTGAATTTCTTAAGAAAAATATTTTCTCAAGATTCGGCACACCAAAAGCCATTATCAGTGATGGAGGATCACATTTCACTCACTCACAATTCCGTCACCTTCTTTCTACATATGGAGTTAATCATAAAATTTTCACACTTATCACCCCCAAAAAAATGGCCAGGCTAAAGTTTCTAATTGGGAAATTAAAAATATTTTACAAAAGACGGTTAGGCCCAACCGTAAAGATTGGTCCACCAAATTGGATGACGTTTTATGGGCCTACTGTACCGCTTTTAAAACTCCGCTTGGCGTGTCTCCCTTCCATCTGATTTTTGGGAAGGCATGCCATCTTGCAGTAGAACTAGAACATAGGGCTTTTTGGGCAATAAAACAAATAAACATTGATTTATCTTAGGTTGGTATCCATAGAAAATTACAATTGACTGAATTGGAAGAACTATGTAATTTTTCCTATGAAAATGCAAGGATTTATAAAGACCGAACAAAGAAATTTCACGATAAATACATTATTTGGAAACACTTTGACATTAATCAACACGTTTGGCTTTTTAATGCGAGATTACATCTTTTTCCTGGCAAATCAAAATCTAATTGGACTGGCCCCTTTATTGTCCATAAAACATATCCATACGGCACTATTGATCTTTTTGATCCAAAAACTAATACGACATTTCAAGTCAACAGTCAACGTTTAAAGCCCTATTTTGATCATAAGCCGAATCTTCCATCTAAATCTTTCGATTTCATTGAGCCAGCCACCTTTGATCACTGATGCACACTACGCCCAGCTGAATGGCATAAAAGATAGGACTGGATGGGAGGCAACCCGTCATTTTTTTTCCTGCTTTCCTTTTTCCTTTCTTTTTCCAGGTTTTGACCATCCTAAACCCGACCGCTCTTCATTAAGGTAATCCCTTTTCCCTCCTAATGCATGAGGACATTGCATATCATAAGCTTGGCGTGGTGTTTTTAAAATTTGGCGATTGATTTAGGATTTTCAAAACCTAAAAACATGCATTTTTCTTTAGTTATTTTAGTTTCCTGCTTGCATACCCAAAAAAATAAAAATGTTAAAAACTTTTTGAGGAACAATTTTCAAATTGGGACTAAGGTCAAAAAATTCACTTTTGGGTACAATGGGATTTAATCTTTAACAAACTAGAGATGAGGATGTGGATCTGATCAATAGAATTTCAGGGTCTATTTTTAGACTAGATCAGATATCCTTTTCTAAAATTCCACCTAAAATCATGATAATTCAGGTGACTTGATCCTATTTTGTAATGTGGAAAGTATTTGGCTTAGTTTTTGATTCAAAAGCTTGCATTTCCTGAGGAAGTTCTTATGTCAATTTTCACACACAAGCCAACACTTAAAAACAACAAAAAATTAGAAAAACTCATTTGAACTTAGTAAAAGTCTGAAGCTAATCATTGGTTTGAGTTCCCACCACCGAGGAGGAAAATGCCTCCTTTGAGGACACAATGTCAACATGTTACCGCCTCGTCGCTGCTCTATATCTATATTTCATATCTTTAGATGGAGCATTAAAGCGCATTTTAGCAGCTCAAGTGTCTTGGACGATTCTCTAACTATAGTGTCAGAGCAAACGCTTTAGTATGCTTGGAGTGCCCCTTTACACCGCATTGTGTTTTAGGGTTGTGAGCTCCTGGCTGGTGTCATGGATAGTGCTATCTCTAAATACTGGCGCCAGAGCCCCTTCGAGGATTGGTAATGGTAATGATGATCCCGACACATCTATTGTATGACTAAGCTAAAAATAAGCATGGGGGAGAAAAAAATATATATATTTAAACCAAAAACACACCCCTACAAATGTTGGCTTTTCACAAGCATGGACACAAGGTTTTAACGGATTTTGCAAGTTGCGAATCAGATTCAAGAGCCAGAAAAATCCTAAGAACAAAAACTTCAAGTCATCTGAATTAACAAGGGGTTAATTTGTGAATTTTCTAGAGGATATATTGATCCCGTTTTGTCTAATTGTTGGATGCAAAAACAAATCCCGATGTTTATCCTTAACAAATACCATACCTCCTGTGTTTAGATCAACCAAGGTCCCTTAATCTTTTTCTCCTCAAAAGTCAAAAAAATTAGATTTCCCAAAAAAATTCCATTTTACAAAAAAATTAAAGTTTTGCTAAGAGACTAGCAAAAGATAAGCATGGGGGTGTGATAAACGCCAGTTTATCATCATTCTTATGCATTAAAACAAACCTAGCTCTTAGGATTTTTCTCCACAAATGGGTTTTTGGGCTGCATTTAGGCATTAACGAGGATAGGCATGCATTGCATTTTTTCTTGTCATTTTAATGTGTTTTTGTGAGTGTTATGGATGAACAGATATGCAGATCCCAAAAATCCTAACACTCAAGAACACAAAAGGTGAAGGAGGAGCTCAAACTAGCAGGAACTCAGCTTGATCCAACTCACCACAGTTGGAATCTAGCTCACTTGGACCCGGGCTAGCTCATCCTAACTCCATTCAGCTAATCTTAACTGAATGGTAGCACAAGAGAGCTCATCCTAGCTCACCCTAGCTCAGGTCAGCCTAGATCTAGCTCAACTTAGTTGAGTCTGGCTCAACTCAGCTCCCACTAGTTCATAGGGAGCTCTAGCTAGCTCAGCTGAGTTGACTGGAGTTCACCCCAGCTTAGATCTGGCTACATCCAGCTCCACTCAACTCCAGCCAGCTGAAGAAGAATTCATCCCAGCTCAGGAAGCTCAAGTCCAGCTCCCAGGGACTTAGCTTTGCTTAACTTGGTTGAGCTAAGCTACCTTATCTATCTCAACTAGCTCAATCCTCCCCGGGAGCACCAGACCCAGCTCACCTCAGCTCCATTCAACACAAGCCAACTCACTTTAGCTTGGCTTAGTAGCTAGCAAAGAACTAGCAAGCTAAGCCAGCTAGAGTAGCCCCATGTTGACCTCTTCAGTAGCTGCCAGCTAAACTTCAGCTCCAGATTCTTCAGATCCACCTCCTCCCTCCAAACCATAGATCCAACACCTCCTCCTCTACTCCACTATTAGCTAAGCTAGCTTAGGTTAGCTTAGCTTAGCTATGCTCCATCTCCCTTTGCTTTTACCACCTAAAAACCCTACCTAACAACTCCACAACCTAGCTCCACCTAAGCTCCACATAAGCTAACCCTACTTGCACCTCACCTTGACGCCAACCTAGCCTACCCACTACCTCCAAAAGACACCACAAAGTGGCGCCAAAACCACCCTAACTACCCTCCCTATTGGCGACACTTTTTCCCACCAAAACCCCCTTCATCTCCACCACACATCTTCCCTTAAAGCCATCTCCACCATCCACCTCAACCCCCTTCTGGAAGCCTAGAAGTTTGTGTTAACCCATGGCACCTCTCCATGGTTGGCACCACTTTTAGCTCTCCCTTTGTCACCCATAACTACCCCCCTTGCACCCCTTAGGTGGCACCAACTATCCTTAGCCCTAGGATAACCTAATCACCTCCATCTTCCCATCTTAGCCCTCCATTTCAAGAGTCACCTTAACCCCTCATCCTACCGTATAAAAAGACCACTACCCACCACCATTCAAACCATCCTTGGCTAGCAAATTTCCTCTCATACTCTACCTAGAGCCCACGCCCAAGAGAGAAGAAGAAGAAGATT
Organism: Thalassia testudinum; assembly: GCA_037157565.1. NCBI lineage: Eukaryota > Viridiplantae > Streptophyta > Magnoliopsida > Alismatales > Hydrocharitaceae > Thalassia > Thalassia testudinum. The sequence continues at coordinate 81,970,645 of JAZHRO010000056.1, read as the reverse complement.
AAGGGGATATTCTGTCCCTTTGGTGCCTTCCCCTCTTCCCTTCTCTCTTGTACCTACGCTAGCCAAAGGAGGGGCCAGGCAAGGAAGACCTTTGGAGGAGGTTTTGAAGGTGGTCCACGCCACCTTGGAGGAGAGCATTGAAGGTGGTAGCATCCACCTTGGAGGAGCTTTCAAGGAAGGAGAAGAGGGAGACCCTCTTTTCAAGCCAAGGAGCAGGTAGGCTTGGAGCAAGAAGACTCCCTTCAACAGACTTTGCTAGAGGATTTGTGTTTCTTTTCTTGCTTTTATATTTTCCATTTCTACAGGAAGCATTCCTCTACTTGTCTTTGTAGAGAACACAAATTCAGCTTAATTAAATTGCCTTCTTTTTAATTCCTATTGCAATTGTTGTCTTTGTTCTAGCACTTATTTCTCTTACACTTCCTAATTACTCTAGGCCTCCACTTGCCTAGAGTGAGCTTAGGTAGTGGACATTTTCATCTCTTAAGTTTTAGCTTAGCAATTTTAGGTGTTAGCACTTTTTCCATCACAATTTGCACTTTGCACTTATTATTTCAAAACAAAAAAATATATATTTAAAATACCAAAAAGAAAGTTGAGATTTATTTTCTAAGTAAGAGAATTGAATTGCAAATTTGTCTCCTTGAACGACCTTAGATACTCCCCTATCTAGGAATATAAATTGAAAAGTGTATGCGATTTTGCTTGTTACAACGACTCAAAAGCCCGCTTTCACAAATCACTCCAAACTTCGCATCAATACCCCACAAAATTGTCCCACTTCCATCTCTCCTCCAACTAAACAACCTTTACCTGACCCCACAACTCCTCCAGCCACCCTGATCGACCAACATCCCCGATGCTGCCAACCACCGCCGCTCCTCATGAGAGCAAGCAACATTGCATTCGTACATCCTCCATGAGTGCAATGCCACGAACGTGCAACCATGCTTCCTCCCCATGTGTCCTCGCTAGACCTCTTCATGCGATATCTTCCAATCATGCTCACCCTCTTGCCCGTTTGCCATGCTCATCACCATCACCATCCACGTTGTGCTCCCATGATGGACCAATATTTGATCGATCATGGTACACTCTAAACTTAGAATAAATCCCTTTTCATTTCGATTTTCTTCAAGTTTTAGATGTGCTATGAGTAGATCTGACAATATTGTTGCTTAATCTTATGATTACATGTGAGATCTTGTAGTATTTGTGAGCTTATCACTTGTAAACACACCCATTTTTTCATGTCTGATCGCTTTTGGTCGACCAAAATTCTTGGTTGATCAACCAAAAGTTGATTTTTCCAGAACCTTGTTTGACTTGATTTTGATCGACCAGTCAAGCTTATTTGATCGACCAATGTGTTTTTCCTAATTTTTTTTGGCTCCAAAATGCACACGTGCCTCCTCTTTTTCTCATCATGATGATACTTTTGATAGCTTTTTCATCACAGAGGCCACTCATGATCATTTTTCACTTTTAGCCATGCTTTCCCCGAATGTTGGTAGATCGATTGATTTTGTCTATTTCAAGTATATATTTCCTGGAATCCACGAAAAATTTGCATATCCGCAGATTTTAGGTCTTTTCAAGTGAAACTTTTATTTGGTTTCCAAGAATAGCCGCACACTTGGTGTTGACCTGATGGCCTTTCACCTATTTTATGGCAATTTGAAGCATATAGGTGAAAGTTTCAACATTGAGTTGACCTCAAACATCTGTGGCATAGAGGTTCTGGTCAATGTGGATGTGATTTCTGAGATTCTTGGTTGTTTATCTGTTGGTCCTACTTTTCTGAAGCTTCACCAGCAGACACAGACGGATGCCATTAGGGAGACCGTATTCACTCCCTCACACTATGACTTGGATCATCCTGCCAAGTCTCCTTATTTTTGCCATCTTCCACGATTTCTTAATCATGAATTTCTTTGGAATTTTATATCAAAATCCACTTCATTTGAGAACTGCCCTGCCTTGGCATTATGCTCATTACCCTTTATGCTTTTCTTAAGAACAAGTGGTTCAACTAGAACCACTTGATTCTATATTTGATGAGCAAGCAGCCCAGTAACTCCTTCCAGTTTGGGACACTTCTATCACATATCTTCCGACATTTTAGTGTTTCCATGGATATTAATCATAAACAATTTATTACTAGAGTCTCCATATTTGATAAGCTAACTTATACAAAGATGGAGCAAGCTTAGGGAGCCCATGGTGAGGATGCAGCCAGGACAAGTAGCAGTAGTAGGAGCCATCAAGAGTCCCTCCTCCTTTCCTGCCTTAAGAGAATTTTACCATGACCTATCCTCCTCCAGTGCAACCCTCTCTGTCCTTCTACAAGTAGGAGTAGGGCCTTTTGGACAAACCTCTTATAGGTAGGGATTTTGTCAGCATACAAGATGTGACAGATGGTATTTCTTTGATGATGCATCAACAAAGCGAGACAGACATGGTGATGTTGAGACATAGGCATCAGGTATCATAATACCTGAATGCTCTGGGCCAGTTCTTGGATAGACTTGGAGAGTCTACTCATGGGATTTAGCAGTAGCTTCGCAAGCCTCCTCATCCTCACCGATCTATTACTGTGACTCCATCATTAACATCACCTCCTCCTCCTCCACCTCCCACTACAGCAGCACCAGTAGACCAACAGGTGACACCTCCTCACCAGACATCTTGGTAGCCGACACCCAGATCGTCAGCTCAGAGACGCCAATGTCTTGGCCAGCCAACTTCTTATGAGAGATCTAACTTGATGGACCTCGAGTTAGATACCAACCTTCACAGTACGATGGATGCTTTCATGGCATCTTTAGAGGATTAGGTTTACCAAAGTTAGGTTTGATTAGCTTCTTGGATTGTAAAACAATATAATTCTCTAGACAATTTTATGTTTCTCTTCATATCTATACTCATTTATATTATTGTTATATGCATGGATGTTATCTCTTTTAGCTACATTTTACTTTCTTTTAAATTGCATGTTGGAATTATTACTGCTTCATTTACTTGCTTAAGGGGGAGATAATTGAAATTGATGATAACATGTTTTACTTTTTACTGAAATCAAACAGGGGAGATATTATGCATAACTATTTCAATTCATAATTATAATTTTGTTGTTATAAAAAAGAGAGAGAATGTAAGTACCTCTGTTTTGATGCACCAAAATTATGCTTCTTGAAGGATTGATATTTTAGAACTTTCTCACGGATCAAAGCTTCTCTCATGACGAAGATGAGAAGAATGCTGATCTGTGTCTTTGTGTCTTTTATCTTTATTGAGTCTAGAATATTTTTGTAAGGATCCTCAAAATAAGTCTCAAGCAGATTTTCACGTGTCTTGTTAAATTCAAGTTAACCATGATGCTTGATATTAGCCATGGTATTTCTGAGCATTGAAAGCTTTACATGTTCATTCAACTAAGTTAGTAGGGGAACCAATGCTCAACTAGTAAGAACAAGGTCACGACAACTTGGGGAATCATTAGCAACATTACCTAATGCCAATATGACTTGCTCACAAACATTGTCGCTTGGAGAGCTAAGGAGCATTATGAAAATCGAAGCCACCCCATGATCAATGGCCACTTTGGTGTTCTTAGATGTCCCAAAAGCTACAGTTGTGAGTGCCCATGCAGCTTAAAACTGTAGTTGCAGGAATTCCTCCTGTGTAAGGAACTCAACGAATCAAGGAACAACACCTAACTATATAACCTCCTCAATTGCTGAACTATGTATTTTTCTAGAGCAAGAATGATGCTCATTAGCATTTTCTACTAATCTTTATTTTTATAGAGCATCCAGAAACAATGAATTGATAGCAATGGAAGTGTGAAACAAAAGTGGATGAATGGAATCACACCAATGTGGCGTGGGTTCATCTCTTATTTAAAATTAAGAACAGGTGAGTTTGTCATAGCGGGTACTAAAGTTTGTTTTAGCTAAATGAGAAGGCTTCGGTTAAGAGAAAATAAAAAATCGACCCTTATACATGATACAATTACATGAATCACCTACAATACAGCATATCCTAACAAAAAGATCATGCAATAGAGAGGAAAAGAGGCGATGAGGATGTTTGTATAAATCAACAAAGTAGAAGGATGGCTCACCAAAATGAAAGAGAAAGGTTTCACATGTTTATTTATCAAGCACTTATTCTTACCACAGTAACCCATCAAAGAAGGAGGAGAGAGGTAATGAAAGAAGTGGAGGGATTTAAAAGGAAAGAAGTAAGGTGGAGAAGGGCTCCATCCCTACAGCTCTTGGGAAAGACATAGTGACACACAAAGAAAGATACCTGAGAGTGTCATAGATAGTCCGATTATTGCATTAATGAGAGCTAAATTCATTTCACTAAGACTTTTCGTCACTTCCTTAGCTTGTAGTTTTTATTCTTTTAATGATTTGTTTTTAGTTTTAAGTTCTCTAAACTCTAAGTACAATGAATCAAATGCTTCTTGTAATTCATCAAAAGTACAAGAAGGTAGATTGGTTTCCTTGGATTCGGATCCAGAGTCAGGATCGTCATTTGTCGCCATTAGACCCAAACATGCGGTTTCTACATTTGATGAATCATCTTCTTCCTCGAAGCCTGTGCCAACCCAAGTTGTTTGGAGTACCCTCTTCTTGAAGGGTTTTGGCTTTGATAACTTGATATAGACATATTTATCTAGCTTAAAATGCCTATTTATGCATGTTCCTAGGCTCATAGAAGCATTCAACATTATAAATATAGAATAACATGCATCATCATCCATTTGGAATAGATTATATACTCTGTACATAAATTTTCTTATTTTAATGGTCAGAGAATAAGGTAACACATTTCTGGGCCACAGATTGAAGATCCAACCGTACGGATCCAATCGGGTGATGATCGGACTCCAACACCTCTGAAATCACTCTGATCGGACCTCCGTAGAATAATATGCAATATGAAGAAGACCAACGGCCAATGGATAGGGTGATACGAATTTTGACCTCAAACAACTAATCTGACCGCATGGATGTCTTCGGGTCGACAATCGTTGCCTAACAACGTGAAAATCGACCTAATTCGACATCTATAATGCCACCTACAAGACAAAGAAGATGTACAGCCAGGATTGCACCATGTGGCACCATCCTAGCTACCAACAGCTAGCCGATTAGCTCTCAAGCACTCCCAATGCATGTTTTGGGCCATTGCATTCTCATCCAACGTCCAGGAAGTCACCATGCCTTTTGCTCCCGTGCCTCATAGAAAGGGGGACTCCATCACAAAATCTAGACTATTGGATGAGAATCCAACGGGCAAGATCTTCCTCTCCACCAATCTTCAGATCTAAGAGAAGTGCATACTCATCTTATCTAGACGATTGGATCACCATCCAATGGTAACGATCACACGTAGGACGGTGTAGCATTGTGGTGAAAGGGCCTTATTTAAGCAAGTGTAAGAGAGAGGATTTTAAAACATGTAATCGTCATAGTAAAGCCTCAATCACTCGAAAACAAATAAAATTTATAACTTAGTATCTAAAGAAGTGTTTGAGGTCGAACATAGGGAGAAAATGTGGAATTCACAACATTAATCACATTTAGAATCAATAAGCACAATAAACGGAGCACAAAATAGATATTTAATGAATAATAACCTCTCACATTAGCTATTCAATGAAATCCATTATATCTAGAGACGAAAAGAACAGAGAGAAGCTAAAAAGTGGTGATTTAGATCACCAATTAGATCCTTTAATTAACCATGCATGTCATAATCAATTTTAACTATGGTAATTAAATTATTCAACAGTAACATTCAAATAAGGCTCAATCAGACGGCAGGTTTGCAGCATCAAAAGGCTTAATAGCACAAGGCTTCTCAAAGCCTTCTCTCTTTATTTCTCTTCTTCTTGAGCTTCTCTTCTCTTCTCCTCTTCTTCTTCTTCAGGCCCTCCCTTCTTTTCTTCCTCTTGAGTCTCACCTTTACAAGTGTAAGGGAACTAATTCCTTCAGCAACTAAGTGTCGCATAGAGCACAAGAGAGCAAAACCCTCCCCTACTCTCTCACAAATTCCTCCTCTTCTCTCTCAAACCTTTGGTCTAACGGGATCCGTGTAATTGGGTTATCAGGTCATAAGCATAGGGGACCAGGGCAACTGGGTGTGCAGGTAGCTGAGGTGTGCAGGTAGGCGTGAGGAGGGACCTGGTCCCTCAGTGCTTGGGCGATAGAGATACAACACAAAATTAATTTATCCTGCAACCTTTGCTCCTAATCCCACGATGTGGGACTAATTCTACTGCATTCCTCCGCACGTTGCAGCAACTTTTAAAGTTACTGATTGCAGTTGAAGCAGTGGGCGACTCCTTCAGTTAATGACCTGAGTGTGTTCTTGGAAGGCTTCTGCATGACCTGGAGGTGGAAGGAAGGAAGAATGTGCTGAAGCTGGGCACCCAAGTTCGCACAAAGAAGGCCGTCAATGGTGGCGAAGGTCGAGTACCTACAAAGATGAAAATAGCCTTGCGACCATGTCAAAAATGCTCAGGATGATCGTGCGAATGCAGCGAAGGTGATGGTGGCGGTGGCGTGCTATGAGAGTGGCCGTGGTGGGATGGAGAAGGCGAACTGCGAAGGTGAAGAGGAGGTGTTTGGGGAGACTATGGGCATAGTAATTCCCTCAATTTCTTGAGGGGTTTTGTTTCCGATGGTGAGGTGGAGCTTTTAGGAGTGTTGGCAAGGCATTTGATTGCTTATGGCATCAGGGAAACCTCGCCAGAGGTGCGACTGGACGTGGAGGGCATATCAGCGATCGAATTGAAGGATAAATGAGATGGAAAGGGAGTAGAGGGAGAGGGGAACCTATTTAACCTAATCTAATTAGATGAAAGAGGAAGAAGGCATCAGTTGTGGCATGGCCGGTGCTAGAGAAGAAGAACCTCCAGTGAGGGAGTACGGTGTGGAAGATGGAGGAAGATGGTGCCTGCTAGTATTGCAAGACATGTAAGAGGTTGAGGAAGGAGAATCAATCGACTATTGCCTGTTGCGACTAGCAAAGAAGGTGGACCGAGAAGTTTGCCAGAGCTTGTGGAGAATTCGGTCGGAGAGAGGAGAAGGTGGAATTCGATTCAAAACCAAGCTAAGGAAGATGGCCTTGCATTAGGGGTGCTTTTATATGGGTCAGGGGGTTGTTCGAAGCTTGGAAGCTCAAGACCTTTGCCAAATACGAAACCCTTGTGTTAAAACCATTTGCATTAGGTTTTGGGCAATAATCAAAGCCCAAGATGCGGCTCAGATTGAAGAGGATCTTCTCTAGAGTCATCCTAATTTTGGAAGAGATTGGGCATGAAATCAGGGAGAACACCTTTATTGATGGTGGAAGGGACTTCAACAACAAAAAGTGACAAAGTTGAGGGGCTATTCGCAAGGATTTCTAAAGCTAGGGCCTTGTGTGAGATTGAAAGAGTCTGATTGGACTGAAATACAAACTAGGTGAAGATGATCTCTGATTGAGTCCAAATTTTGGTATAAACTTAATTTTGACCCAAGGAATATAATGCTGAAGTCTGATTTTGTTTTTACCAAGTTTTACTAGGTAATTTGCATAGAAACCCAAATTAGGCCAACTTTCCATCTAAGACTAAGTTCTAGGTCAAAATGGGTTCCAATGGTCAAACCAAGGATACCAAACCTTATGGAATATTGTTCTATAAATTTTAGAAGGTTTAGATGGATTTTATTCTAACCAGAACCTCTGTTAATTAAGTGGGTCTGAAATTAGGGTTTCGAGTGTTGTTTTGACACTCGAAGTGCGTGAAAACCCGTTTCTATCTGTATGGACCCTCTTATTAGTCATTAATGAACATTTGACCTTAGTTTAACCCCTGGGAAAGCCCATGATTACTTTGCAATTATGATCTATTGTTAAAACTATAGAATTAACCTTATTTTAGTGCATTCTTCTCAGGAAGGATATCCAGTAAATTATGACTCTCCGGTGATTATGTAGGAGCATTTGTCTCTTGATTGTGATTAATTAAAGCTAGTTATGACTCATGATAATGCTATCATCATAACCCCATGCCTAAGCTTTTCTAGTCCCTTAACAAAATCTTATGAAACGAACAAGAGCTCTGGACCATCCATTAAAGTTTAGAGTCCTGATTTGTTCCATTTTCTAGAAATTAGGTCAGAATGCCAATAGTAGGACTAGAGGTACTCAAGTATCAATCAAGATCCAGACCTAACCAGCTTAAGCCTGGGTATACCGTGAAGGTTTCTGAGGCATGCAAAAACTACCTAGGGGTTCGTTGAACCCTACGGTTAAAGCACTCGTGTGTTGAATGTAGCATGTCTAGCTTCAGTTAGCTAGTGCATTTTTTTTTAAGATAAAGGGATAGAAGTAGTTTTTTCATTTGGAGAGTTTTTCTCTCTTTTCTTTTGATTAGTCCTTAAATCCAGCATCGGATTGGCCCTGAACACGGTCAGTATCGGATTCCTTATCCCCACCATCAATCCTCGTAGGGTCCTTGGCTTTTGATGTTTCGAGATAACACTGCCCATGGCAACCCCCAGAAGCTTAGCTTTCGACACTTCAGGATAGTGTTGCCAATGGCATTCTATAGCTGAATTCTAGCCCTGGCAATCAACATATCGGGATAAACCCACCCATGGTACCTAAACCAGCACAAGGTGCTTACGTGCCCCTGATAGGATTTTTAGATATCTTAGGAGACAAGCATAGAGGAGACAATATGCTATTAAGCATCTTCGAGGGGAATTTCCCACCTCTATGCATCGGGAACTCATCCAAATCAACTTATGTTTTCGAGCTACTCCTAATCTAGATCTTAGGATTGCTTTTCAAAAGAGAATGAATTCTTTTTGTAGATTTTTCTTTATTAAGCACATTGAACCAAACTAAGTGTGCGATTTTTGGGTGCTTAGGTGTTACCAGGGCGAAATTGGTGTTTAAAAGTAATTGATGCTTCGTAGTATAGTTGAAATTGCCTTGAAAACAAATAAATTTTATTACTCGAAAAAATAAGAATCCGAGGTCGAACATAGGGAGCAAATGGAATTCAGACTAATCTCAATAATAGATGCAATTTGAACACTTAAAACTACTCAAAATCTAATTCAAAATGTAAAGCATGAGTATATGAATAATGAATATAGAAAAAGAGAAATTGGACGTCAGATTATAGAATCAAACGTCTTAAAATAATTTGACTCTTCTTCTTTTATTTCTTCTCCTTGGTTTATTCTTCCCTTTTTCTTCTTCTTTTCTTTTCTGCCTTTCTTTCTTTCTTCTTTTTCTTTTCCTTGGTTGTGGTCAATGGCTTTCTTCTTTGTCTTGGCTTCTGACCTCCTTCTTTCTTTTCTCTATCTTGGCTTCTCTTTCTTTTCTTCTTTGGCTTTGGCCTTGTTCTTCTCTGACTTCTCCCTCAGCTTCCTCTTTCTTCCTCAACTGTGCCTTCTCTTCTTTCTTTGGCTCTTGTTTCTTCCTTCTTTAGCTTTGCCTTTATCTTGTGGCACCTTCTTGGCTTCTTCAGCTTCCTCCTTCTTAGCTTTTTCCTATGGCTTCCTCTTCATCCTTCCTTTCCCTGTAGACTAGAGCAAAACCTACCCCTACCCTCCCCTATGAACACTCTCTCTCTTTTCTCTCTTAGGCTTGCTCTCCTAGAGCCAATCGGGTAAACAGGTCGGGTCAACGTGCTCGGGTCCAGGCACACCGACGTGGGTGATGCACGAGGAGTGCTGGGTAATCGGGTCAGGCAGCCAGGTCCACGGAGGAGTAGGCACGGACGAAGTGTGGATAGGTGAGGGGACCTAACCCCTTGTCAGGAGGCAAAGAGCCTATGACACAAATTCGTCATATACCGCTCAGCGTGGTTCAAAACGACCGAGGTGTGACTAAAAGTCCTACCTGCTTCTTCGCACGTGCGCACAAGAGTCTTCCTTGATTGCGGCAACTACAGTGTCTTGCAAAGCCAATTTCTTGGCTACAACGTGCGCATGATAACTCAGCGTCACCTGGACCTGAATTCCTAGAACGAGGCAGCCTACAGCAAAGGTTGCAAGCTCCTTCACATCTGCATCAATGGCGGTCGAGGTCAGAACCTGTTCTCACCCAACATAGGCTTGTGGCCTCATTAGAATACATAGGAGGCTTTTCCATGGCACGATGAAGGTGTCGCGATAGGTAGTTGGGTGCGGGGTAGCCTAGGCATGCATGCCTAGTTCGGTTTGTGACCGTGGTGATGGGTATGGTCGGGGGGAGTGAACGGAGGATGTGTCAGTCGATGGAGATGGGGATAATGTTCAATGGAAGGTGGCGGAGGTTCTGAGGGAGTTGGCGAGGAATGTGGGTGTGTGGAATGATGGATGCGGCTTCGTCGGTGGTCTGCTAGAGGCGGAAATGATGGTGGTAGTCTGCGGTGGTCAAGGGTTGAAAATAGAAATAGAGAGGGGGAAAATGAAGAGTAGAGAGAGGGGAAGATATCTAACCTTGTTCAATGATGAAGGGGGGAGAGATGACGACTGGGGTGTACCTGCTACCACCGGAAGCGAAGATATCAGTGAAGGGGGATAGCGATGATGAGGGGGTAGTTAGCACATGTGCAGGTTTGGCGCGATGCGAACGATGGAAGAGGAGAAGACCATGGCACTAGTATTGTGGCAGAGTGACGAGAAGAGGGAGGAGGAGTCACCGGAGCTTGCTGGATACTTGGCCGGAGGAGAAGAGAAGAAATTTGAGGGTTGTCTCCGGCCAAACCAAGCTGGGAATAAGCGGGAGGACTTGGGCTGCCTTTTATACTCCAAGGCAGAGGGACTTGTGCTTGGAAGGCAAGCTTCCAAGCATGCGAGCTACCCAAGTCTCTCATGCGTTCGCATGAGAGATTGGGTGACATTCAGGGCATGGGATTGCGTTCATATGATCGAGAATTCCTCAAAGAATCTTCCTTTCAAATTTGAGGAGTCTCTGAGGGATTTTGGAGAAATCCTCCTCGAATCCTCACCGAAGTAGGACTCCTCCATTGTAATGGTGGAGGGACCTAAGTGAAAAGAATGGTGAGGAAGCTAGGGGGTCTTTGCAAGGTTTTCAAAAGCTAGGGGTCTAAAAGTAATTGGGTTGGATTATTTTGCAAAGTAGGTCAAGGTGAACTCCCCTTAACTCCAAATTTTGGTGCAAACCTAATTTGGACCTATGGAACCCTGAAGTTGGATTTTAGGTTTGACCATGTTCGACTGGAAATTTTACATAAAAACCTAATTTATGGTAAATATTTGACTAAGACACCTACTTAGGTCAAAATTGTTTCCAAAGACCAAATTGAAGGTTCTAAATCCTAGGGATATTTTTCCTTGAATTGTAGAGGGTTTAGGTCAATTTTATCCTGACGAGAACCTTGTTGAGTCAAGTGGGTCAGTTTTAGGGTTATAAGAAGTCATTTAATTCCCAGATTGTACATTAATCATTTTTTGATTGAACCAACCCACTTTTATCTTGTTAAGACTAATTGACCTATGTTTAGCTCCTGAGAAATCCCGTTGTTGTACTACAATGGTAAAATTGTAGTTTTACACTTTATTCCTTGGTTTTCTCTCAAAATAGTTATTCCTTGAATTAGGCTCTTCTCTTGGTTATGTAGGAGCTTTTGCTCTCCTTTCTAAGTCAAAATGAGCTAGTTAGGGATCATGATGGTGTTCGCATCATAATCCCATGCTTAGCTTTTGCTAGTCCCTTAGCAAAATTTCAAGGTTTTAACTTCTATTCTAGACCATGAGTTCCTTTCACAATTTATGATGGGTGCTTTTCTTTTTCTTTTAGATTAGGTTAGAATGTCGACAGTAGGCCTAGAGGTACTCAAGTACCTAACAAGATCCTGGCCTGACCAGCTCTAGCCTTGGTCCTCCGTGAAGGTTTTTAAGGCCCGTAGGAACTATTATAAGGTTCGTTGCACTCCGCAGTTAAAGCACCCATGCTTGAGACATATTTTAGCCTTGGTTTAGTTTGTAGTGCATTTTTTGTAAGAGAGAGACCGGATTTATTTGTTTGGAGAGTTTTCTCTCTCTTTTCTTTTTATTTCTAGCTTCAGATTGGCTTCTTAACATGATCTGTATCGGATTCCTCATCCCCATCATCAATCCTCAAAGGTCCTTGGCAATCAATGCTTCGTGATAGCACCGCCCATGGCAACCCCTAGAACCTTAGCTTTCGAGATTTCATGATAATCCCACTCATGGCATTCTGTAGCTAAATCCAGACCCAGGCAATCGACATTTCATGATAATGCCACCCATGGCATTTGAACCAGCAGGATGCTTACGTGCCCCCAGTAGGATATGTAAATATCCTAGGAGACAAGCACTGAGGAGAGGATATGTTGTTACACATCTTCGAGGGGAATTTCCCGCCTCTCCATGCCGGGAACTCATCCAAATCAACTTGTGTTGATTGGCCGCTCCTAATCTGGGCATCTTTTTTTAAAACATTTAAACGCTTTTACGTGATTTTGATAGTTATGCGCACTGAACCCAACTGCATGTGGATTGGGGTGCTTAGGTTACTGAGTATCGCAAACCGAAGGTCAGTTAACGAGGCTGAATACTCAAGCCTTAGACCTAATACCTAAGCTTCGTATTTTCCCCAACCTCTTGAAGACTATCCAGATCTTAACAGATACTTGAATTTTTAAGCCTAAGAGTCTAGCACAAAAGGCCTAATATCAGCATTCCTACAAATCTCTTTTGTGTCTCATTAGCACTTTTTTCCTTCATTTTTCTTTTTCTTGATGTGGTCTAGAACTTCGGTTAATCCCTTAATTTCTTACTAATGAATATCTCGTTTTCTTTTTCATTTTGTGCTCCTCTTTGGCAATTTTCTCTTTTCCTCATATTTATATGGCCTCAAAGTTTTCTTTCCTCCAATTTTTTTTTTCTCCTTTTCCCAATTGTCTATATTTTTGGTATTTTTGGCATATGTGATTTTTTTGTGAGACTCCTTCTAAATTTTCTTGATTTCTTTATGTTTGCACTTTACCACCCCCCATGCCTAAGTTTTGCAATGTCCTCATTGTAAATGGATGGTGTGAAACAGTGTTGGGTTTAGGGACCTCGAACAGGATTTATCGGGTGAGCGAATGGGTCAGGAAATGATTGCATCGGACGATTTCAAGCTCTGGTACGTGTACCAGAGGTGAGATCGACTGTTCTAAGGTTGAACTTAGGGTCAATAGACATGAAGTACAGATGGGTAATTAGATGGACCTCAGGTTTTTGGAATGATGGGTTGCCTCCCGTTAAGCGCTAAATTCAATGACTTCAGCCGAGAGGGAAATGGTATGGAGGAGTGGTCAAATCATCAGAGTTTTGTAGAACAAGAACCTTGATTAAGAGCCTGGTTGGTACAACCAGGTGCTTGTTGAGATCAACAGGCTGATGATGCAACCCAAACCCTATTAATTTGGTGGGTTGATAAATGTAGATCAAGAGATGTGGAACCCACCATATGCTATGGAGCTCTGATGGATGTGGAAGGGTAAATTCAGGTTTTGGCTAAGTTGGATTAGCCTGGTCAGAGTAGGGATCCGTAAAGTAATCAGCGAATGATGCGGAAACCCTATAGGGGTGATCAGAGAATGATGGAGCATGGTCTTCAATCAGATCAATGTCCGAAACCTGATATATATGCGGAGTTGAATCATCTGTAATTAGCTCAGTAAGAGGGGAATCAGAATAGAAATTGAGTCCAGTTGCGGGTTGGGGTTGAAAACATGTTTGGCTGGGTTCTGTATGTGTGGAAGAGGTGGCCTCAATGAGAATTGTCTATGAGGGCTCTTCTAGAAAGGAGTTACATGTGGTTTCATGTAGGGAGTCCACATAGTAGCTTTCAAAGTCAAAAGTGAATGCCTGAAGAGTGTCTGTAGGGTGAGGGAAATCTGAGTCGAGAAAAGATTTGTACTTTGGGTTGCAGTCACTCTTGGCATTTTCTGGTTTTAATTCCTGAGGATCGAAAAGAAATGATTCCATCTCACTGAAACCTAATCTTAAATCAGTGATCTCGGGAACCGAGGCCTCAGAGTTGGAGTCGGAAAATGAATCATGTGAGCTGAGGTCGTAGATTGGCTCATTGTAGTCAGGAGATAGAGTTTCTCCGAAGTCATGGTAAGATTCGAAATTGTTGAAGAGTTTGCAAAAATTAAGTTTTGAATGAGATTCGATATCATGGGTTCCCCCACAGAATAAATCATATGATTTAGACTCAGCAGCCTAACTTCGGTCTAGCCAATATGTAAATTCTGAGATCAAAAAGGTGTCCTTATTTAGTCTAGGCTCAAGTTCTTGGCTTGTAGGAAAGACCCAATCAAAACCCCACTCTTCCAACACCTCGATTTTTGACTTCCGAAAAATCGATCTGAATCTCTGAGGATGCTTGAGAGGGATACTCATCAAATAGAGGTCCAGAATCATACTCTTCTTTGAAACTGTGATCTTTGTCATACGGGGCCTCAAAATCTTTGCAATAAGTTTCAGATCCAGATTCTAGGCTGAGGATATGGGTTGAATTACTAGAATCTGGGTCAGAATTACCTTCGAAGGTCACCATATCAGAATAAGGGGTGGGATTTACACCTGACCGGTCGATCTTTCACTTTTAAGTCGTTTGTAGTTTAATGTGGTGGAAAAATCGACTAATCAATTTTTAACAAGAAATAACCACTCGCAGAGGAGTGGGTCGTATCCACAGGGAGGCAATAACGTATTAAAATTCGTGCCACTTAAAAATGTTTGTTCGTAGTCAATTTGGACAAGAACCAAGCCAAGATTGCCTTTAGATTAAGGTTTAAGCAAGAAACAATGCTGAAATGGCAATTATGAGAAACTACAGGATATTTTCCGCAATGCAGAGTCAATAGAATACGATTAAAATGTGGCAATGGCAGAAAATGTAAATTTTAATTAATGTTTTACTGTAGCAAAACAGGGGAATTTTTCCCCGTTGTCTTGCGCGACGAGGAGCCGATGGCCGGGTGCGGGAAGCTCGGAGGAGGTCCCTTGTATCAAGGGCTTCGAATCGGTGGTGGCGGCGAGTCGCGCGGTGGTCGGAGGTGGCCGGACGAGCTCCGGCGGAGGTGCTGCAGCCGGCAGCTTGCGCAGCCTGTTGGCGTGAAGTCCGCCGCCTGCTGCTGCTGCGGGGGTGGCTACTGCCGCTGCCGTGGGCACTGCTGCGGCTGGCGTGTGCGGCTGGCGTGCGCGGTGGTCGGTTGGGCGGTCTGCAGGCGGTTGTGAGTGGGCGCGCGGAGGGTCTGCGGAGGGCGCGCGGTTGTGCGTGGGCGGTGGTCTGCAGGCGGTTGGCGTGTGCGGTGGAAGCTGCAGGCGGCTGTTGGAGGATGCTGCAGGCTGGTCTGCAGGCGTTGGAGGAGAGCGCGGGCTGATCTGCAGGCGTGCGCAGGTCTGCAACCGGTGAGCGGTGGAGGGCGCAGGCGGTCTGGTGGCCGGTTGGAGAGTGCAGGCTGAGGAAGTGGAGGTGAGCGGGTAACTTCAGACGTCTGGGAAATTTCCCAGACGTCTTAAGTTACTGAGAGGGTGGCTGATCAGTAGCTAGGTGGTGGTGGTCTGCGACGACGGCGAGGAAGATGCACGCTAGGGTGCTCACGGTGATGCGGCGAGCTCCGGATGGTGGTGTGGCCTATCACACCACACGCCCACGGTGGTGGAGACTCGCCGCCACGGTAGGGGCCGGCAGTGTGGAGTGGAAGAGAGAGGTTCTCTCTGCACAGTGGTGGGTCGGTGGCGGAGGCCTCTCTGAGCTCGGCTGCCTCCGTGCTCCTTTTGTAGTGGCCTGAACAAATTTGAAATCAGCGGCCGACCAGATCCACCGTATCCGCTCCCCCTTGAATGGCTCCTTCACTGCATCACCCGGGCGTTGGAGCGGCAGCCAGCCGTTCTGAAAGAAGACGAATAAAGAAAATATTATTAAAATATTAAGGTTATTTATGTATAGACCCTCAACTTCTATGTTAATAAAAATAATATACCTAATTGGTTATCTAATTAGATGAATGCTATTTTAAGCTAATTCTAAATGCACTTAAGATATGAATGCAATGTATGGATTATGTAATTAGATTAAAACTATGAATTAATCTATTTACATCCTAATTTATACTAAATAAATGTTAGAATTAACCTAATGTGTAGTCACTTAAATACTTAAATAGCCCACAACTATGGGCTAATCAACACCCTCAAGAGGTTCAATTCTAATCTCATCATTGCAGGAGTCTCGAAATTCTATGCTTGGTGACCCAGGACCTAGGGCTGGCTCAAAATCGCGTTCTCCTACAATTGGAACTTCCCAACCTAATTCAAGATTAGTCATGTTGTACTCTATCTGAGTTAGGAATTGATGAACGTGGAAATTGCATATTTTGAAATCATTATAAATCGTAGTATAGTCACAAAAACCACTCGTCAAAGGCATTTGTGATAACGAAACTCAAATAGATTTTATTCCATTTAGAACTTAAGTCCTGGTCGTTCATCTCTGGGAGGCATGAAAATGAATCGAGATTTGAATCGACTTTTATAACCTAAATCTAACCTAATATTTTTTGTCTTTTGTCTTTTGCGCTTTTATTTTTTTGTTTTTGATCTTTATTTTGAAAAGCAAAATGGAACCTAGATCTAGATAAACTAGCAAAAACCTAAGTGACTATGTGCATCTAAATGGGGCCATGGTGGCCGTGCATGGTGTGATCAAACCTAAGTATCATATAGGCAAGCAAACATGAGGACAATATTAATCATAAAAACATCATGAAATTACTTACGCATAAAAGATTATCACATATCATCTACACTAGAAAGCAAACAAATAGAAGAAATCCCTCATGCCGAAATGTTGCCACTTGGGCCATTGGCCTTCTGTGAGGGTGTAGGCTCGACCTTGGGTATGCAAACCCATCTACACACCTACCAAAAGAGATGGCCGGCCACAAGAGGCTATGGGTGACCCTTCATGGTCATCGAAGAAGAGAAGAAGATGGGGACAAGTGCACCCAAGTGGAGAGAGGAGGGTGTTGCACCCTTTCTCTACCAATGGCCTTCCTTGAAGCTTTGGAGAGAAGCTTGTCTAGCTTGCCGTCCATGAAGCCTTGGAGGAGAATGAGGAGGATGGCCTTAAGGTTTTTGAGGGTGGAAGCAAGCTTAGAGTGAAGAGTATGGATGGGAGAGTGTATGGAGATGGTCCAATTTCGCCGCTCTCTCTTTGCCATTATGGAAGGTTCCATTTGGTTGCCACTTTTGGTGGCTCCAAAAATAGCCAATGCCACATTTTTTGGATCTAGGTTTGACAAAAGTTTTTAGGGTTTCCAAGAGAGTGTGCATGGGCTTGGTGGGAGTAAAATGGGAAGGTGTGCGTGTGTGTGTGGGTGTGTATTTTTTGTAGGGCAAGGTTGTGGGTTTTGGTAGGATTATGTGCTAAATATGTTGGGTCAATCAAGATTAAGTGGGTGTGGACCTCATTAGGCTTAGGAAAGTCTAATTGGGTAGGAGTGAAGCTAATTAGGTCTAGGTCAAGTCTAATTAGATGTGTGCATGTGATTAGGCTAGGGTAACCCGAATAGGTATGAGTTAATTAGATCCTGGGTGGATCTAATTGGGCTCGGGTGCACCCAATCAACTGTAGATGTACCCGATTAGGTATGGGATAGTTGAATTGTGTTAGGGATAGGACAAGTAGGGCTATGGATAGTGGATTAGGCTTAGGAGGTCTCTACTTATGTTTCCTAGGGTGTCCGATGGTGTTCCTAGGTCAAAATAGGCAAGCTAGGGCTTCCAACACCGAAATCAGGAACCAGACAGCAGTATCAGACGTCCAGGATAGTGATTAGAGGTCTTATACTACAAAATTGGACATCTGGACAATAAATTAGATGTCCAATTCTGTGTCAGTATGAGTTTTGGCTTCCTAGATTATTATTCTATGGAAATCATACGTCCAGCCAGATGTCTGGATGCCCTAAAATGTGTTGGAGAGTGGGTTTTAGGTTTTCTAAGGTTGGTTTTGGTTCCTAAGTGTTTGGGAGAGGGATAGGGTGGATAAGAACAAGGATAGTGCTATCCATGTTTGGGTTTTGAGGCTAAGGTGCCCTTATAGAGGTTGTTTTGAATTTGGGAAGGCTATCCTAGGATTTCTAACAGTCGGGATAAGGCTATCCTCCTCACTCCTCTTACCTGAACCAGTCTTCTTCTTCCTTTATTGCTTTATTCCGCTATCTCCATCCTAGATCACTTTATTATCTGCAAATAGCAATAGAAAATCGTTAACTAGCAGGATATCTGATATTATTCCAAATAGACTGATGTAATGCATGATATGCAAGATATGAGTGCAATATCCATAATTTAAGCTAGGTTCAGACATTATTTAGGTTGATTAGGACCCATGATTACTGTGCAATCATAACCCTATGCCTGAACTTTGCTAGTCCCTAACAAATGCAAGACTAAATTATTCACATAATGGTACCTAAGGGATTCATTATTTTATCAAGTGTATGCTTAGAGATTTTTCTCCCTTTTATTTTCATCCTATGTCCTAGAAATCCAGAAAAATGTAAAAGTGCAGCTATGTAGCATTTGTAATGGATTCGAGTGAAAAACCTGATTCACCTCTAAAGCCTATACTTGACCCCTAGTAAAATTCTAGTGGGATAGCCGGACTTCTTCCCTCGGGGTATTGAAGATATTCTATGAATTCTACTGTAGCTTTAAGCTTAGGTAGAGAATCTTTTAGAGGGAGATGGTTGTTTATTGGTGGCTCACTCTCACTTGGTGCTACATAGAAATTGGTACTATAGAATCTAGATTTCCAAATTATTAAGTAACTCAAATCAGAGAAAGACGAGAAAAACTATGCTCTCTTTCGGTTCCTTTGTATTCATTCTCTTTTTCTCTTTTTTTTTTTTTTTTAGAGCTCACAATCTCACCAAATTCACACATATGACCTATATTTGGTGGTCTCACTTGGCATTAACACTTTAATTGAGTTCTCATAACTTTAACACTAAGTCGGAATTCCTCAGCCAGTATTCGGGTGATCAGAAACACAGAAAAATTGGTTAAGGCCTCATTTGGTGGATCTCAAATTTATTTGGTGATATTGCCTCAATGCAATTGAAATAAACACTAAATATTCACACACTCTTTTTATTTGCTTTTGCTTGTTTTTGTAAATTTTTTTTCCCTTTTCAATTTTTCTCTTTTTTTCATTCATTTTTTTCCTTTTTTTTCTATGTATAATTTTTTTTTTCAACATAACACAAGCTAGCATACATTCACAAACTTTATTGAGGAGGCATTATTAGGGATTGGTGGTACTCAAGAGACATTGGGTGGCTTATTTGGTGGAAGTGCCTACTCATAGCACCAGAAGAGATGGATAGGATGGTGTATTTCTGATCTTAACATCAATACCCTCCTTCAGCCGAAGATTCCGTAAAGAATGGTTGAACCATTCACCTTAGCCCTAGTTTTATGAAAATTTGCTCTCTGCATATTTGGCTTATTTGGTGGCCCTCAAATTTTCATACAAAAATGTATATGCAGGATTCGAGAGAGAAAACTATGTGTAATCTCTGAGTATCATTACCTAATTATCTAGGATTCCAGATTCCTTGCACTAATCTTAGAGCACCAGTACACTCTACTCTCATCTCACACTATTTGGTGGATTTTTGGAAGAAAATTTGCCTGACTCCCAAAATGCTGTCTAGTGGTTCAGAAAAAGAAGCACTGCTTCTTCTCGACAAACTGAAGACGTTCATCAGTCTTCACCGTGAATCCATTGCAAAATCTACGTGTAGGTGTGAAAAATTATACTGGATTCCAGATTATAGGAATCAACTTGTGGATGAAATCCTTAATACATTCTCTTGATAAAAATCTTATTCATGAATGCAATATATATACATGCTATGTGTAACCTTTCAAAAGTTGCACTTCGAAGATTTTCCTAATTTAGGTTACATTCAGCTTGGCCCTAAATTTAGAACAAAAGGGTGAGTGGATGAGTCGAAAGTGGCTATTGCGAATGATTTTTAGCTCCAATGCGAACATTGGAGGTGGAGTCGATTGTTCTCAATTTAAGGACCCTAAAGTGAATTTAACGTGATGTACGAAAGGTTTTTCCTAGGTGTTGGCAGAAAAATTTTCAGTTTACAATTACTACGCCCCCATGCCTAATTTCTTGCATGTCCTCATGCATGAATATAACGAAAAATAAATTAAGATAGGGAGTACATGGGTAGAATTCACCTGGAATGGCTCCTGAATTTTGACGTTTCACATATTCCAATACCTAAAATTGAATTTGCAGGAAAAATATGACAAATAAAATATTCTATATATAAGTGCTGAGATTAACACCTCCAGCTGAGCGTACACTCAAAAAGGATATACCAATATAGTATTGAGATTGGCAAGTAAAATGATAAGAATTTTAGTCTCATTTGCCAACAGCGGACCGCAAATGCGAACCAGCTGTCCATGAATTCCAACTGCAAATAATCAGAAAAATATGTAGATGGGGCTTGGGATTATCTGCAGCCAGATGCTACAGAAGAAAGACAAATAAATATGGGTGCCTGGAAGAAATGAATATGAAGGCATCCAGTAGAGGTAATGGAGAATGTGGGTGGTAGGGGTAAGGGTGGAGTCGTGTGGGGTGAAATCATATGGGTCATAATAATGGTGATGAATGGAAGGCATGACCCAAGTAGTATGGTCAGATCTAGAAATCAAGGTCCAGTGGTCAGTCTCTGTCTCTACCAAAGATGTTTGGGTCTCATCTTCTTCTTTTATCTTTTCCAAATTTTCCAATGCCAATTCCAATTATCACATGATTCCCCAAAATTTTTAGCTTACTCTGGTAACTCATCATATGTTATCCCCAACAGTATTTCAATCTCTTGAATATCTTTTTCATAAGGGGATATTTCCTTCTCACTTAGATGAAATTGGTCATTAGATTTAGTAGTGAGTCCCTCCGTGAAAGTGGAATGGGCTAAATCATTGATTGAGTTGTTACAGTCCTTTTGATTTTTTTGCTCCGTGTATGAGATCATTTGAATTAATTCATCAATGTCTCCATGGGTATTTTCAAATACAACAAACTCATATTCAGGTCCCTTAATACTTGGTTCCTCAAAATGAAATGATTGGTACTCAGGCCCTAAATCAAGATCAAGATTCTCAAATAAATCTCCATTCTCGACTTTAATAAGATTATCAATATCATCCACCTTGGGTGCTTGATCAACAGAATCCTGCATGACCACCACCAAATCACAAATCGGTTGTGACACACCTGAACCAAATTCAAACATTTTTTATTTTTGCTGCTCGTCCCAGATTTTATGAAGCTCTTTCTTTATATCATCATATTCTCTTGCACTAGCTTCTTTTATTTCATGAATCATTTTGATCAATTGAGTAATCTAGGATTCATTGTAAGGGGTAGGGGTTTGAATTGGGCTAGGTTGATCAAGATAGTCAACCATACTATCAATGATTTGATCTGGTATTGAGGGTGACTTATGTGATCTAGTGGATTGTCGATTCGGGTCAAGTGGTTCTACCCAGGTGTCAATTGCCATAGTTTCTTCTAAATTCCCTCCGACTCACTTTCCATGTCATCCAGAAAATACCCTGACTTTGTTTTCTTAGAGGCTGCATAAATATCAAAGTGAATCTTCTCATTGCCACTACTCATCTCCATACATCCTGAGTAGCGGTCAATCCATGCATTGGCCGTAGCGACCCAGAATGATGGGTGAATTACTTAGCTTTCCTGGTATATCCATGTCCAAAACAATAAAATCGACTGGAAAGCTAAGACCTTGCACTCTAATAATCACATCCTGAACTACCCCCTTAGGTAGTTTGATGGAGCCATTTGCCATTCTAATGGTGACAGGTGTGTGGTGCAGATCTCCAAGTCTGGTGCAGTCAAAAAGGGTGGTAGGAATCAAGATAATGGAAGACCCTAGATCCACAAGGGCTTTTTTGAAGGTGAATACCTTTATGGCACAAGATTGAAGGGTTTTCCGAGGTCAATCATTTTGGGTGGCAGAGTGCCAGAAACAAATGCACTTTTGTTAGCTGATAAAACCACCTCTGTAGGTGTGCAAGTCTTTTTCTTCTTTTGTGACTCTTTCTTTAAGGCCTCAAGAAAGGGTAAATAGGTCAAATCAACTTCAGAAGCCTTTTTCTTCTTTTTGTCCCTTGAGTCTGAGTTAGAGCAAGATGTGGGTTTGGTTTTATGATTTTTGGTTGAGCCTGAATTAGGTCATTTGGGTGGGCTCTTAACTTTTCTCTTCCTTTTAGAGGCCACAAATTTGGCCCCCGCACAATGGCAAGTATGATAGAATGGAGGAGGGGTCGGAAGAATAGGTGGAGAATAGGAGTGAAAAGGCATTTGCATCCGAGGATAAAGTGATTCTTGAAGTCTCTTGATTTGATCCCCTTGAGATTTCACTTGGTTTTCCAACTTAGTCAGCCTTTCTTCATTTTTCTTGTCAAAGTCCAACAAAACATTCATGATATCTGATGAATCCATTTTAATGGACTTGTATTACGCCTAAGTAACTTTAATCTTACCTTTTAGGTTTGTTAATAACTACATTAAGTTATGGAATATTTGTATGCATCATGATTTAAGTTTATAACATTCTATAACATAATGTGAAATGATTATGTTCTTTTTATGTGTACAAAAAATATTTGGCAAAAGAATGAGGGGAGGGCAAATTACACATTCAAACGACCAGCGGAATTTCTTTTCCGCATTCTCTTGGTACCCTCAACAGCCATCGGTCAAAAATAGCTAAGGGATTTGAAAATCCATTAACTGATGCATGCGGGGAGAGAGGAGTTAAAATGGAGCCGGAGAAAGGAGAGGATCATCTTCAACTTCCCCCCTGCAGGGAACTACTCTATCTTCTCCACCGTGGAGAGGGTGAGCATTGTGCACCAAACCACCTTCTGTGCCCGCAGGTGCAAGCCCATCTCCAGTCACCTCTCCAGGCACCACACTAGCCTACACTTGCACCCCACGCCGCACCAGCACAGCACCTCCCTGCAGCGTGCCCTCCCCTCTACAGACCCGCCTCGCCTCACCAGCGTCTCCAGCCAGCGCCGCATCCCACAAAGAGCCCTCACCCTCGCAGGCACTCCACCTGCCACCAGGCCCGCACCTCACCAGCCGTCCCCGCAGGCACCCACTCCCTCAGGCGCATGCCCTTCTACAGTGCCCGCAGGCACTCAGCCTGTACGCACCACCCCACTCCGCACTCGCCACCCGCGCCTGTAGGCGTACACTCTTCTGCAAGCACCTGCCCGCACGCTCGCAGGCATCCAGTGCTCCCTCCAACCATGCCCGCAGGCGCTGCGTGCCTTCACCATTGCCAAGCTCGCACCCACAGCACCCACCGCAGCGCGCCCTGCAGGCACACCGCCTTACCCGCACCCTCACCAAGAGCCCTGCAAGTGCCCGCTCATGCCCTCGCTACCCGGGCCTTGCAAGTGCCCACCCGCATGCACCTACGCATCCACCACGCAACCAACCATGCCGCTGCAGCAGTTCCTTCTCCTCCAATAGGTCAGCGACCCTCCTCCGCCCGCTGGCCACCTCCGGCCGCCGCATCACCGCCGTTGCGTAGCTCTCGTCAAGCTGCACCTCCCCGCCGACTCTCGTGGCCAACCTTGCGTGGTCGCACATACAAGAAGGAGAGAGGATAAATCCTCTGTTTTTACCTCTATTAATAATTACATTCAATGCCATCGTCATGTTTATATTAATATTTTATTCTGGCCACATTGCACTGATGCACTCAGATTTTCCTGAAATTATTTTATTTATGTTATGTGCATGTTTCTATCTTGAATTTCAAATTAGAATTGCATGATAAGCCAGTACACATGCATCTTACATATATTTTTGGGGCTTGATTCTTGACGTGAAAACTGCATAAACACCCATGAACTTTTAAGGAAATTACAAACTTCAATTAAAATAGCATTTTCCTCGCATTAAAGTTGCAGAAGAGTTTGCGAACTATGTATTCCTTGACTTGTGAATTTATTGGTTTATTCCTCCCTGTGGATACGACATCCGTTATTGTGGTTTAAATTCATCTCTGTTTAATCTTTAATTGAGAGATTTTCCACCACTTTTTGTGCTACAACGATTCATTATCTTAATATTAATTATTCAAAGTGAAAATCGCTCCGTCAAATTGGCGTCGTTGCCGAGGAGGCAACAGACGCAGTAGATTCACGTTATTATTTTGAATATTCTGAGTTGTGCAATCATCTTATCATTTTTATTATTGTGAGAGGAATGTGACGAGGCGACGAGGCACAGTAGAGCAACGACATTGAACCTGAATGACATGCAAGCGTAGATGATCTTTTTGGTGGACCTTGACGCCACCTGGAGGACGGCAACAGGAATACATGGACCTTGATCCCACGAACATAGGCTTACGGAGAAGCCTATTTCTGATTTAGTCAGTAGATCTTAGTTAGATTTAGTTTAGATAGACATTAGAATTTAATTTCTGTCTTTTGGACCCTTGTCAGGTATTTTTGGGAATGTGTTCCCAGTGCCACTTTATTTCTTATCGCTCTTGTATGCGGGAGCGTATTTTTGGGAGCGTGTTCCCATTTATTTAGATTATAGGATTATTTGCATTGTTTGAACTACATTTCGGTTAGTTAGTTAGATTAGGCCTGTTTGTTATTATTATTATTAAAAAAAAAGTCGAACTACCAACTAGAAGCTACATATCTATAGGATGACCATCTAGGACTGAATGAGCAGTATCTAGTTTATTTTTATTGCATTACATTCATACATTGCACAAAGAAAGCTGGAGTAAGGTACATCTTCTCTTGAGCATCAATTACCTGTCATGCATATGCATTGAACCTAAATCTAAGACCACTAAAGTGCTTGAATCAAATAAATTCAGTGGTCACTTTAAAAATTGGGACTGCTAAGAGGTTGGACCTTATAATCTGTGACTGAAAATTATGTGCAAAGGGATCCTGTTTGTGAAATTTCAAAAATCAAAACACAATCGTATGTTTGCACACCTGAGACACTATGCACCTCACACATAAGGTCACTAGATAAATTTCTACCTCTCTTTTGCACTACAAGGGAAGTTAGTCGAAAATCAATAAGCCCATCTACCAAGTTTCTTCTGTTCCTCGTGTGTGGGCTCGATTCGAGACTTCCATCCCTTGCAAGTAGGTTATAGGCACCAGCGAAGGTTGGCTTAGGAAGCATAATTTTTTGCAAAACTTGTTTGGCCACCAATTGAACATTTAATTCTATGACCTACAATCTACTAAAAATAAGATCCCACTGAATTTGCATTTGTTTTGACAGTACAACTCTTTAGGAAGTTTCTGCTTGTATTCTGAATTAAGCTAAATCATAAGAGAGTTAAAACTGTTTTGATTAAAGAAATGGATTACCCTTACTCCTATCATTTAGATTATCAGAGTCAATACTTCCCATCTTTTAATCAGGATCCCATGCCCCAAGCGTATCCATCCTTTGATGGGTACATTGACAATTCAAGGGATCATTCTTATCTTATCCTAGGAGTACTGGCTTGATAACTCCCACTTTTGAGCAGAGCCTAGGAGCGAGATTTCCCAACCCTGAAATCCCTACTTCCATGCAAACACCCAACCCTCCCACCCTTCATGATTTTCCGTATCGAGGTTGGACCAATACCCCAAGGCAACCAGAGCTTGAAATTGACTATCCTCCCCAACCTGATAATAATTGCCTCTCCTCTTTTATGATAGAAATGCAAAAATAGCAAAAGGAAATGATGGAATCAATGGGAGAGATGTTGAGGAAAGTCAACAACTAAATGAAGAAATAAGACAGCTTAGCTACACTCTTCCCAATAATTCTGATCCCTACCCATACGACAATGATCATGAAAATAATTCTGAGGAACCTAATGACAATAGGGATATAGTTTTATGTTGCTATCACTTAGACTCTCCCAATGACACATGGCCACTAGAGGACAATGATCATAGTGATTATCCACCCGAGCTTTATTGGAGTCAAAAGCAAGGGAAGATGGTACCTCTTGAGGACCTTGACCCCAAAGATAGTATTCTCCTTACCCCTACCAACCTAGGTCAAGGTTCTATTGTTCCTATCACTTCCCCTATTGATTATTTGGTGGAATCCCATTTTACCTTTACTGAGCCTACTCCTGACCCTCCACTTAGGGAATCAACACCTACCATTCAGCGTCCTGAGGATTTAAATGCACCCAATGAAGGTGACCTTAACGGAGTAGAGGATGAATTAGATCAATTTTGGTCTCAGGGATATGAAGAGTCTAATTAAGAAAATGACGATACCACAATAGAGGAACTTGGATTGAAAATCTGGAGTGAATCACAGGGGAATTATTTATCATTTGAGGATTTACCTCCAGAGGATAGAAATAATATGATTAAATCCAGATTTCTCTTTTCTTTTGAGAGTTATCCTCCATCAAAACAGGAGTTAAAATTAGAGGAGGACAAACAAAATAATAAGAAGTCTATAGGGGACTCTCAGGAGCAAAACACGTCAATTGAGGATTTATACCCCGAGAAGAATAACGAATTCAATGATATAGGCTTGCTCCAAAATATTAAGACTGATCCTTCTTTAGAAATAATTGAGGATACTGATCCCACTCCTAATGAATCACATATACACCCCAACAAATATCTGAGTGAACCAAACGAATCTGGGAATGAGATGAATGGTAATGATTCTTACATTTTGACCCTGCCATCAAAGAGTTGTAATTTGGAGTCTACCCTTGATTCAAATATGACTCTGATCATTAATGCTAGGCAGGGTAACATGAAGTTGTCTACAACAGTTAGGGAGTATACACAATCTGAATCATTATTGAAATTAGACCTAACACTGACTAAGCCCTGATTGGACCTAACCATTACCTTCCAACACTACAAACAACCCTTATACTCCCTAACCGATCCTTGGCTCAGATCTCTACTCATGTACATTCTTTCTAAAGAACATATCAGGCCAGTACATCCTCGGGTAGAGTGGCGAGTGTGGATTGATGCGTGTACTTTTACTCTCGCCATTCAAGGGTTTGAACTAATAATGTTTATATCTTTTAAAACCCATCCTGCTCTGGATGATCCTTGTTATCCTCCACTTATTCCATTTCGGGAGGTCCCTTTTCATATTCCGTTTATTATTCCTAGACCTCCCAAGGTAGCCAACGGGGTTCTGCACTTTCATATCTTCTGCCGAGCATTTTGTATTATGTTCCATCATCAGCTTGCCAACATCCGTGGCTACCTGTTTTCTAGGCCTGCACTGTTACGCATATTTTTAGGGCCTAACCTTGTCTATTTGGAACTGGACTTATAGGTTCCTTCTAACTCTGGATGCTGATAGAAAATGCAGTGTTTGTTGGGAGGCAACCCAGCTGTCAGAATAACAACGTTGTCTGGTGATGCTTTTCCTTTCTCCTCCTGTTTTAATTTTACAATGGCGACATTGTAGGCTTTAGGCATGGGGGTGCATTTGCATTTTAGGAAGTATTCATGCATTTAGGTTAGAGCATATGAAAAAAAAATTTCCACTTTTCTTAAGCTGATTGGGTTAGCCCTAGCAAAATACCTTTGTCATTGGAGGTTTTTCTTCCAGAATTATTTCTTGAGTTTAGAATCCAGTACATTTATTTCACGTGCACGTAGACTGGGTAATGGATCCTTGAGGAAAACCAATAAGCAGTTGTAGTCCACTGAACCCGTGGACAGTTCATAGGGAGTCAGGCATACTATCTTCTAGTAGATCCACCTCATGTTTGTGAGAAGAAAGTAGAGATTACTAGTGTGCTAATTCTAGTGCAAGGACTCTTAAGTTTTGGATAATTAGATGATGATACTTTAGAGTTAGGCATAGTTTTCACTCTCTATTCCTGTGTTCGTACTTTGTGTGAATTCCTGAGAGTCACCAAATAAGGCAAATACACAGAGATTGAGTCTTAATAAAGCTATAACTATGGTGGATGGTTACGACTATCCTTCATAGAGTCCTCGACTGAAGGAGGGTATTAGTGTCAAAGGTCAGAAATACGCCTATCCTATCCATTCCTTCCCGGTGCTCAGAATAGGCACTTCCACCAAATAAGCCACACAATATCCTCTTGACCATCATCATCCCAAATAATGCCCCATAAGTAAAAGTCTGTGTCGTATTCTGTTGATTTATATTATATAAAAAAAAAGAGAAAAAAAGAAAAGAAGAAACAGAAAAAGAAATATTTATATTACAAAAAAAAGGGTATAAGTTATAATGTACCATTATTTCTGAGGCAATAGAACACCTATCGCGTTCTACCAAATATGACCCATACCTACCTTTTAGTATTTCTGATCGCCCGAACACTGGTTGAGGACACTAACTTAGTTATAGAGTTATTAGGACTTTAATTGAAGTGTGGATGCCATGTGAGGCCATAAAATAGTGAGTACAATTTCTAAATCTGGCGAGATTTGTGATCTCAGAAAGAAAGAAAAGGAGTGCCCTGGAACATCAAGAGAGCACAGTTGTGTAGCCACTCTAAGAGTTGGCTTGTCTAATAGTCTAGAGAACTAGAGTCTGCAATACTAGACTATATGTAGCACCAGATGAGTGTGTGCCACCAAATACAAATCCATTCAACTCGATATCTCCTACCTAAGCCAAATGCCAAGGTTAAATTGCAGATTATCCTCAGTTTTATCCCCGAGGGAAGTAGTTGCCTACCCCGACAGCAATATTTACCAAGGGTGAAGTACGAACTCCCTGTACGAATTGGCTTTTTCACTTGGATCTGTTACTTAGGCTATTATCATGTCACATTTGTTTGGATCTCTAAAATTTTGAAATAAGAAAAGAAGAAATCTTCTGATTACTTCTATTATTTTTCATTTTTGCCAGGGATTAGCAAATCTTACACATGGGGGTATTTGATGAATCCATTTTAATGGACTTGTATTATGCCTAAGTAACTTTAACCTTACCTTTTAGGTTTGTTAATAACTACATTATGTTATGGAATATTTGTATGCATCATGATTTAAGTTTCTAACATTCTATAACTTAATGTGTAATGATTGTGTTCTTTTTATGTGCAGGAAAAATATTTGGCAAAAGAACAAGGAGGGGAGGGTAAATTACCCTTTCAAACGACCGCCGGCATTTCTTTTCCCCATTCTCTGGGCACCCTCAATAGCCGCCAGTCAAAAATAGCTGAGGAATTTGAAAACCCTTTAACTGATGCACGCGGGGAGAGAGGAGCTAAAAAGGAGGCGGAGAAAGGAGAGGATCATCTTAAACTTTCCCCCTATGGGGAACTACTCTATCTTCTCCACCGTGGAGAGGGCGAGCACTGTGCACCAAACCACCTTCCGTGCCTGCAGGCGTGCGCCCATCTCTAGCCGCCTCTCTAGTCACCGCACCAGCCTGCACCAGCACCCCACGCTGCACCCGCACAGCGCCTCCCTGCAGTGAGCCCTCCCCTCTGCAGACCCACCTCACCTTACTAGTGTCTCCAGCCAGCATTTCCAGCTAGCACCCCATCCCGCATAGCGCCCGCACCCCCACAGGCGCTCTGCCTGCCACCAAGCCCGTACCTCACCAGCCATCCTTGTAAGCACCAACTCCAGTAGGCACGTGCCCTTCTGCAGTGCCCGCAGGTGCTTGGCCTGTACGCACTTCCCCGCTTTGCCCTTGCCACCCATGCCTGCAGGCGTTCACTCTTCTACAAGCACCTGCCCGCTCGGCTGCAGGCATCTAGTGCTCCCTCCAGCCACGCCCGCAGGCGCTGCGCGCCTTCACCACTACCAGACCTGCACCCGTAGCACCCACCGCAGCGTGCCCTGTAGGCACACCGCCTCACCCGTGCCCTGAACAAGTGCCCTGCAAGCACCCGCTCACGCCCCCACCACCTGTGCCTTGCAGGGGTGCACCCACGCGCACCTACACATCTAGCGTGTAGCCAGCCGAGCGGCTGTAGTAGTCTCCGCCTCCAACAGGCCGACGACCCTCCTCCGCCCGCCGATCATCGTCGGCCACCTCTGGCCGCTGCGTCACCGCCGTTGCATAGCTCTCATCAAGATGTACCTCCCCACTGAATCTCGTGGCCAGCCATGCGCAGCCACGAACGCGAGGAGGAGAGAAATCCTCTATTTTTACCTCTATTAATAATTACATTCAATGCCATTGTCAAGTTTATATTAAGATTTTATTCTGGCCATATTGCACTGATGCACTGAGATTTTCCTAAAATTATTTTATTTATGTTATGTGCATGTTTCTATCTTGAATTTCAAATTAGAATTGCATGAAAGTTGAATTCACATGATAACCTAATACGCATGCATCTTACATATATTTTTGGGGATTAATTCCTAACGTGAAAACTACATAAACACCCCTAAACTTTTAAGGAAATTGCAAAGTTCATTTAAAATAGTATTTTCCTCGCATTAAAATTGCAGAAGAGTTTGCGAACTGTGTATTCCTTGACTCATGAATTTATTGGTCTATTCCTCCCTGTGGATACGACATCCGTAATTATGGTTCAAATTCATATATGTTTAATCTTTAATTGAGAGATTTTCCACCACTTTTTGTGCTACAACGATTTATTATCTTAATATTAATTATTCAAAGTGAAAATCGCTCTGTCAATATCTTCAAGGGTGGTTGCGGGTTAGGCTGGACTAGATGGTTGCCCTAAAGTGGTTTGAGTGGAATATTGTGCTGGCCTAGATTGATGTTTAGTTTGAGTTGGTCTCTGTGGTGGCCATGAAAGATCAGGATTGTTTCTCCACTCTGGGTTATACGAATCTGGATATGAATCAATGGGTGCATCACCCTGAGTGTGGCTGACTATAGAGGGAGTTGATTGAGAACCTGTTATATGGTCCTGTACTTGTGATCCATTATTCCAATTCCTTAGAGATATCTCATCAGGTATAGGTGTATTAGAAATAGTGCATTCCTCAATTGTTCTACCCAAATCACAGATTAGGTCCAAAGGTGCCTTTTGGGTTGGCTGAGTCCAGGGTGCCTCAGCATGGTAGCAAGAACTAGTAGAGTAGCTAGTGAATCCAAAATATGGGTCATTAGACCCACTAGGCTGGTTTTTCCAAGTCTCTTATTCCTGGGAGGAGTGATAAGATTGAGATTGTGCTTGAGATTGTCTAATTTGCTCCAGAAGTTTGGCACATTGATCTGTATAGTCCTCGTTATATTCCCGGAATTCAGCAACTATGGCTTTCAATTAGTTCTGATCTAGATAAGGGGCGGATCCATGAGGTTCAGGTTCTAAATAAGCTGGGGGATAAGGATTATCATATCCCAGTTGGTTAGGATGAGTCTCCCAACTAGGAGTCAAAATCATGGTTGGTTTAGGAGATGGAGGACCTTAATGGTCAAAGGAATGAGATGGGTTCATGGATATTTGAGAGAAGATGCGAATAGAGATAAGAGATAGTCTTCCTTAGGAAGACACAACCAGCTACAAGGGGCTAGTGGAATTAAGGTAACGGCCTAGGAAGAAAGATGAGAGAGTGCCAAATCAAGCAAACAAGCTAGCCTTAAATTGTATACCGTAATTAGATCTAAACCTGGTATCCTGAGATGGAACTAGGTTAAACAAACCCTTGAATTACTTCGCTGGCTAGATTGGTGGGACCCCCTAGGACACCCCGCACAGCAAGACAGCACTAAAGGTTAGCGTGGGTACTGCACCAACCTTTCTTGTCACCAGTTGATCCAAATAGAGAAGGCCTTGATTTTTACCCAATTAAATTTCAATTACCATGTAATTTAGTCCTGCCTAGGGCATGTCTACTTAGTTTTAGGCTTGGGCTTAGAGTACTCTTGGAATGTGATTGGGCGATTGGGGGTGTTGCCGTTAAAATTGGATTTTGAGTGTGAAGTGCGTAGACAAAGGGTTTGCAATACTGGCTTTATTGGTGTAGTGGCTTTTATCTTTCAAGTGCTTGTATTAATTTTTTTCTTTTAAGGTTTCCTTGTTTAGGTGAATTCAAACAAGGTTATAGTGAAGCACACAATAGGTTTTGCAAGTCCCAATTGTTATATGAATTTCCTTTAAGTATGGCATGCAAATGTTCTCTACCCTAGTGTGGAAACCCTAATATCAGATAGGTCTATATGATGCTTTTAAGTCCAATAAGGTAGAAGTTGTGCGATCCAATCAAGGAAAACAATGGTCCTAATGCACCGCTATTGAGTGAAATAGACCAAATTGGTTGCCTAAGTTGAAATGTAGATCAATTTCAATTCAAGTGGGTGAGGGGAAGACAACCAATCATAGCAAATCCCTTCTCATGCAATCACACCCAAATCAGGCTCAAATAGGTTTGCTCTGGGTCTCTAAATTTAAACCCTAATGTGAATTACCTAGGGTTTGTGCTTCTTCAAAAATTTGTAGTCAGACCTTAGTCTGACTTGAAATCACTCCCAAAATTAGTAGATGAAGAAAAATATGATGAAATTTGGTAGAGATATTTTTTCTCAATAAGTTTTTCAGGGAATATTTTTTTATGATTTTTACTATTTCGTATAATTTTTTATGAATTTTTATGTTCCAGGGGGTCAAACAGACCAGATGGACCCCCTGCGAGAAGTACAGCATGAAATATTATCAAAGAAAATCCAAAATTTCCTGAAAATTTATAGAAAAGACTCGGTTTCTTTGGCTTCCCAACGCCACAAATTTCAAAGAGATTTGATTTATGTAGAGGTCAAAATTAATGTTTAAATTTATAAAAAATCAGAGTGTAGACTGTTCTGAACCCCTTCCACTGTGCAAATTTCTTAAATTCGTATAGTGTGAATTTTTCAAAAAAGAAGGTGGTGTTGGAAAGCTAGTTTGAAAGCCTAATATTAGACCAAATCCCAACATTTTTGGACTCCTAATTTCATGGCAACAAATTTTTGAAAATCATCAATATTTGCTGCTCGAATTTCCAAATATGATTTTCGTGTGTTTAAATAGTTTCCAAGTTGAAAAACACACCAAAGAATTTTTTTTTTTAATTCAGATCCGAAAATTTGAATTTGAATTTATATATATATATTTCCTTTTTTAATTTTTTTTCTAACCTAAGAAAGCAATAAACTAGAGGACGAAGAAGGTACTTGTGATCTTCACCATGGGTCGATGTGTGCGCGGATCCTAATCTTGACACCCTACAATCGAAACAAATAGAAGTTAAGCAAATCCAAATCTAAACATGTGCGTTGCCTACAAGGCAATGGTTTCATTTGACGAGCATGGAAATCGTGTATTTTGAAATCATTGGAAATCATAGTATAGTGGTAAAAACCACTCGTCAAAGGTATTTGTGATAACGAAACTCACATAGATTTTATTCTTATTAGAACTTGAGTCACAGTCATTCATCTCTAGGAGGCATGGAAATGAATCGAGATTTGAATCAGCTTTTATAACCTAAATCTAACCTAATATTTTTTGGCTTTTTGACTTTTTGCTTTTTTTTTGTGTTTTTGCTCTTTATTTTGAAAAGCAAAATGAAACCTAGATCTAGATAAACTAGCAAAAACCTAAGTGACTATGTGCATCTAAATGAGGCCATGGTGACCGTGCATGGTGTGATCAAACCTAAGTATCATATAGGCAAGCAAACATGTGGACAATATCAAACATAGAAACGTCATGAAATTATTTATGCATAAAAGATTATCACATATCATCTACACTAGAAAGCAAATAAATAGAAGAAATCCCTCACACCGGAAAGTTGCCACTAGAGCCATCGGCTATGTGTGAGGGTGTAGGCTAGACCTTCGGTATGCAAACCCATCTACACGCCTACCAAAAGAGATGGCCGGCCACAAGAGGCTATGGGTGAGCCTTCATGGTCATTGAAGAAGAGAAGAAGATGGGGGTGAGTGCACCCAAGTGGAGAGAGGAGTGTGTTGCACCCTTTCTCTACGAATGGCCATCCTTGAAGCTTTGGAGAGAAGCTTCTCTAGGTAGCCGCCCATTGAGCCTTGGAGGAGGATGAGGAGGATGGCCTTAAGATTTTGGAGGGTGGAAGCAAGCTTAGAGTGGAGAGTATGGATGGGAGAGTGTATGGAGATGGTCTAATTTCGTGGCTCTCACTTTGCCCTTATGGAAGGCTCCATTTGGTTGCCACTTTTGGTGGCTCCAAAAATAGCCAATGCCACATTTTTTGGATATAGGTTTGACACAAGTTTTTAGGGTTTCTAAGAGAGTGTGCATGGGCTTGGTGGGAGTAAAATGGGATGGTGTGCGTGTGTGTGTGGGTGTGTATTTTTCATAGGGCAAGGTTGTGGGTTTTCGTAGGATTAGGTGATAAATAGGTTGGGTCAATCTAGATTATGTGGGTGTGGACCTAATTAGGCTTAGGAAAGTCTAATTGGGTAGGAGTGAACCTAATTAGGTCTAGGTCAAGTCTAATTAGATGTGTGCATGTGATTAGGCTAGGGTAACCATAATAGGTATGAGTTAACTCGATTCTGGGTGGACCTAATTGGGCTCAGGTGCACCCAATCAACTGTAGGTGCACCAAATTAGGTATGGGATAGTCCAATTAGGTTAGGGATAGGACAAGTTGGGCTATGGATAGTGGATTAGTCTTAGGAGGTCTCTACTTAGGTTTCCTAGGGTGGCTGGCAGGGTTCCTTGGCCAAAAAAGGCAAGCTAGGGCTTCCAACAACAAAATCAGGAACCAGACAGCAGTATCAAACGTCCAGGATAGTGGTTAAACGCCTTATACTTCGAAATTGGACATCTGGAGATTAAATTAGATGTCCAATTCTGTGTTAGTATGAGTTTTGGCTTCCTAGATTGTTATTCTGCGGAAATCAGATGTCCAACCAGATGTCTGGAAGGCCTAAAATGTGCTGGAGAGTGGGTTTTAGGTTTTCTATGGTTGGTTTTGGTTCCTAAGTGTTTGGGAGAGTGATAGGGTGGATAAGAACATGGATAGTGCTATCCAAGTTTGTGTTTTGAGGCTAAGGTGCCCTAATGGAGGTTGTTTTGGGTTTAGGAAGGTTGTCTTAGGGTTTCTAAGGGTAGGGATTAGGCTATCCTCCTCACTTTTCTTATCTGAATGCATCTTCTTCTTCCTCTATTGCTTTATTCCACTATCTCCATACTAGATCACTTTATTACCTGCAAATAGCAATAAAAAACCATTAACTAGCAGGATATCTCATCTTATTCTAGATAGACTGATGCAATGAATGATATGTAAGATATGAGTGCAATGTCCACAATTTATGCTTGGTTTAGGCATTATTTAGGTTGATCAGGACCCATGATTGCTGTGCAATCAGGAATCCACAATAGCCTTGTGCCTCAAACCCGAGATTTGGGAAATCAGATTGATCCTTAATACTATTCCAAGATGGTTCATGAGTTGTTTGGGGTATGTATGGGTAGTTCCGATTGATAATTTGTTTCAATAATCTCGTCATCTCTTCCCATTTTTCAAGATCATCTTGGTGTTGTTCCCAAAGTACAGGATTTGTCATGCATTGGAGGTATTCAAAGTTATGTAATGTTTCTATCTCAATATATCCTATTAAGAGAATGTCTCGGGTTGATCCTTTTGTAGCTTCTGTCAATAACACTCGGGCATAGTTTGTGATGAAAGTTGTTGTTGTTGGCGCATTAACTTGAATGTCTTCTATTGGATTTAAGGTTTTGTATTGAATTTCATAAAATTCAAGGGCATCCTCAATCATCCTATCTCTCATGGATCTTCGTGACTTAGGTTTCTTGAATGGTAATCCTAAGTAACCGGGCTGCATATTTGGATCAGATGGTGGAATCAAGATGTGGAGTCAGAATTCAGAATGAAGTGATTTGATCTGAATAGAGAATCCCACAGAGAATCTATGTGTGTGCTCTAAGGAGAAGGGATGAGGGATTAGATGTGTTTTTGACCCAATCAAGGCACCCAAGATGTTTGGATGACTATGGATGTTCAGGGCAGATGATACCCTTGGATCGAAAAGTCATCCACCTGAGAATTACCTGGGTAGACAGAGCGGGAGAGTCCCATAAAGACCCCTACATGGTAGAGCATCCCCACGGATTACAGGGTTTCCCCCACCCGACCTCTCTTGTCACTGAGATTCCAGGTAGACCAGAATGGGTACCTTGACCTCTTCAGTCTACCACTTTTATTTAAGATCAAAGGTGGTTAGGGTTCCACTTGAACTTTAGATGTTTTGAGTGCAAAAGTGGCAATTTCAAGGTTGGTTCACCCAAGGGGTCAACTTCACCTATTTGTCCTTTGAGAACTTTAGGTCCTTTCTTTTAGGGTTCAAGTGAACTTAAGAGCTTGATTTTTAGGGTTTCTGTTGGATAAATCTTTTCAATCAACTCTTAGGCACAACTCTTATTGAAAATTTGATTCTTGCTTAGAGAAGATGTGTCTCTAAAAACCCTAGATTGGAATCCTTAAGTTGGCTCTAATTGGTCCAATTTAGTTTCCACAAAGATGGTATCTAGGGCTTAATCAAGAAGGTGGTAGCCCTAGTTACCTTAAATGGATGCACAATTCAAAATTTGTTGAAATGAAAATCAGGCAACTTTGGTGAATTAGCTAGATATGGAAAGCAGGTGTCCCTAAATTGATTTTTTCTTTGTTTTTACTTTTCAGAATTGACGGGATTAAGAGAAAGGGCCAATCAGAGATTACCTACCCTGGGTGGTTGATTTGCATAGCTGATCTCCTCATGGAATACCTCACAAAAGCACAATAAAATAGGGCAAGTTAGTGCTCAAATATAATCAAAATAATGCAGAGACTAGTGATGAATTGCGCGTTGCTCCTCGGCAACGGCGCCAAAATGTTAATCACACCTGATCGGGTTTTAAAAAGGTTCCATTGTTGTATAGTCGAAAAAGAATTCAAAACAAATAAATTTTATTACTCAAAAAACTGAGAATCCAAGGTCGAACACAAGGGGCAAATGGAATTCTGACTAATCTCAATAATAGATGCAATTTGAACACTTAAAACTACTAAAAATCTAATCCACAATGTATAGCATCAATATATGAAAAATAAAATGTAGCAAAAGAGAAATTAGATGTCTGATTATAGAATCAGATGTCTTAAAAATATTTGACTCTTCTTTTATTTCTTCTCTTTGGTTTGTTCTTCTCTTTCTTTTCTTCTTTTCTTTTCTGCCTTTCTTTCTCTCTTCTTTTCCTTGGCTGTGGTCGATGGCTTTCTTCTTTGTCTTGGGTTCTGATCTCCTTCTTTCTTTTCTCTACCTTGGCTTCTCTTTCTTTTCTTCTCTAGCTTTGGCCTTCTTCTCTGACTTCTCCCTCAGCTTCCTCTTTCTTCTTCAACCGTGCCTTCTCTTCTTTTGCTTTGCCTTTGTCTTTTCCTCAGCCGTGCCTTTTCCTTCCTTCTTCTTCTTCTCTACAGCTTCTTCTACCTTTAGCCATCAGCTTCCTCTACGGCTCCTCCTTCTTGGCTTCTTCAGCTTCCTCCTCCTTATCTTTTTCCTTCAGCATCCTCTTCCTCCTTCCTTTCCCTACACACAAGAGCAAAACCTACTCCTACCCTCTCCTGCGAATGCTCTCTCTCTTTTCTCTCTTAGGCTTGCTCTCAAAGAGCTAATCAGGTAAACGGATCAGGTCAACACACTCGGTTCTAGGTGCACCGGCGTGGGTGATGCACGAGGAGTGCTAGGTAATCGGGTCAGGCAGCTAGGTCCATGGAGGAGTGAGCATGATGAGGTGTCAATAGGTGAGGGGACCTCACCCCATGTCAGGAGGCAAAGAGCCTATGACACAAATTCATCTTATACTGCTTAGCGCACTTCAAAATGACCGAGGTGGGACTAAAAGTCCCACCCGCTTCTTTGCGCAGTCCTGCAGGAGTCTTCCTTGATTGCGGTGACTGAAGTGTCTTGCAAAGCCAATTACTTGGCTAAATGCGTGCGCATGATAACTCTGCGTAACATGGACCTGAATTCCTGGAGTGAGGCAGCCTGGAGAGAAGGTTGCAAGCTCATTCACTTCTGCGTCAATGGCGATCGAGGTCAGAACCTGTTCTCACACAACAAAGCCTTGCAGCCTCATTAGAATATGCAGGAGGCTTCACCGTGGCATGACGAAGGTGTCGCGGTAGGTGGCTAGGCGCGGGGCGGCATAAGCGTGCGTGCCTAGGTCGGTCTGTGACCGTGGTGATTGGTGTGGTCGAGGGGAGTGAATGGATGATGTGGTGGTCAATGGAGATGGGGATAATGATCAGTGGAAGTTGGCAGAGGTTCTGAGGTAGTTGGCGAGGCATGTGGGTGTGTGGAATGATGGATGCACCTTCGCCGGTGGTCTATCGGAGGTGGAGATGAAGGTGGTGGTCTGTGGTGGTCGAGGGTTAAAAGCAGAAATAGAGAGGGGGAAAATGAAGAGTAGAGAGAGGGGAAGAGATCTAACCTAGTTTAAAGATGAAGGGGGGAGAGATGGTGGCTGGCACGTACCTATAGCCACCGAAGACGAAGATTCCAGTGAAGGGGGACAGCAACGACGAGGAGGTAGTTAGCAAGTGCACAGGTATGGCGCGACGTGGACAACGGAGGTGAAGAAGACTCTACCACTTGTATTGTGGCAGAGCGACGAGAAAAGGGAGGAGGAGTTGCCGTAGCTCACTGGATGCTTGGCCTGTGGAGAAGATAAGAAATTGGAGGGTTGTCTCTGGCCAAACTAAGCTGGGAATGAGCGGGAGGACTTGGGGTGCCTTTTATAGTTCAAGACAGAGGGCCGTGTGCTTGGAAGGCAAGCTCCCAAGCATGGGTATCCTCGCCAGAGTAGGAAGGTGGAAGATACCCAAATCTCTCATGCGTTCACATGAGAGATTAGGTGACAATCAGGGCTTGGGATTGCATTCATATGATTGGGAATTTCTCAGAGAATCTCCTTTTCAAATTTAAGAGGGAGTCTCTGAGGGATTTGGGAGAAATCCTCCTCGAATCCTCCCCAGAGTAGGACTCCTCTGCTGT
Source organism: Thalassia testudinum (assembly GCA_037157565.1). Classification (NCBI taxonomy): domain Eukaryota; kingdom Viridiplantae; phylum Streptophyta; class Magnoliopsida; order Alismatales; family Hydrocharitaceae; genus Thalassia; species Thalassia testudinum. The sequence continues at coordinate 81,931,477 of JAZHRO010000056.1, read as the reverse complement.
AATGGCAAAGGGACCTAATTGCAAAGTATGGCGAGGAAGATAGGGGTCTTTGCAAGGTTTTCGAAAGCTAGGCGTCTAAGAGTAATTGGGTTGGACTGTTTTGCAAAGTAGGTCAAGGTGAACTCCCCTTAGGTCCAAATTTTCGTACAAACCTAATTTGTACCTAAGGAATCCAATGGTGAAGTTAGATTTTAGGTTTTACCATGTTTTACTAGTGATTGCACCATAAAAATAAACCTGCAATTGTGCCGTCTTGTGCTATTTCCTAGCATTACCAATGCATATTAGGTCTCCATAGTAGCATTTATAAAAATACATGCATGCATGCATTTAATCGGGAGGGGAGGAGAGTAAATAAATGGCCTCGCAATTTACATTTTTCGTCAAGTGCATCTTTGCAAAATTCACCATCTTTTTATTTTTATTTCACTTGATTTTGAAATCTCTTCCCGCGGCTGCATGGGACAACACCTTTCTCCTCGCGCCATTCCCTGCTCAGGCCCTTCCCTGCGGCTACCTCTCCTTGCCAACCCATGTGCAAACATGCATAGCCAGGGCATGGCTGTGCATGCACTCCTCTTTAAAACAGCCACGGCTCCTGCTTTGCAAAGGCTAGCCTAGTCCTCCATGCCAATAGTAGCCTCTTCTTCTCTAGGTCACCGTCATCTCCTCCCTCTCCCTCCATACGTTGGCCCTCCTCCTCTGACGAGACACCCGACGGATAGGAGCAACTCACGGTGGTGCACAACCACCATCGTGAGTCCACCACCGCCCAGCTCACCAAAGAGCCGGTGGGCGTGGTGGCTCTTTCCTCGTTTTTACGTTTCTAGCACCTTCAGCAATTGGAGCGGGAGCTTCAAGCTTCAAGCTCAAAGCTCCAGCAGCAGCGGCAAGGCGGCAGCCCATTCTGCACATGCCTGCAGGCCGCCTCTCATCCAGCGCATGCCCACTGGCACCATCGCCTCCTGCTTCATCGCTCTGCCGCGCTCTCTTCTGCCCGCAACCGGCCACTACGTGCCTCTACAGCGGCCGGCCAAGCACCCCAGCGCACCCCAGCAGCATCCGTAGGCCTCCACGCAAGCAGCAGGTCGCCATCGCCCTACATCGCGCACAACAGCAGTCCTCTCCGCGCACTCTGTCGCAACCTTCCGCCCAATAGCCACCAGCCGAAGCCACTCCACCGCAAGTTCCGAGCCGTCCGCACTCACAGCACCACCCGCTCCCGGTTGCATGGCACGGCCTTGCACTGTAGCCACTGTTCAAGCCAGTCTGCGGAACACTGTGGCTATAGTGGGGTGACCGGAAAGCTTCTCACTTATCTGGTCACCCGACGCGTCGCAACTAGCCTTCGCCTGCGCGTGCGTCTCGCCTCACATTCTGCCAGAGCCCGCCCGTGCGTCTGCCAGCCCCCGCACCCACCTGTGTCGTCGGCTCTCTTCGCCAACACGTGCCTGCCAGCGCCCGCTCCAGCCCATCGCATAGTGGGGTGCGCTGCGGCCTCCTCTCCACGCCCCTCGCCCTTCAGCGTGCACGTCTTCACATGCATACGTGCCTGCTCGTGCGCTTGAGGACCTCCAGACGACGCCCACTGGTCTGCAGATGCCTTAACCTTCCAGCAGCTCTCTCTCTCTCCCACTCTTTCTCTCTCTCTCACTCTCTCTCACAACACTCTCTTTACCGACGCTCACACACACATACACTCACACTTGCATACACACACACACACCTATACACTATTATATACATATATATATACGTATACATATATATATTGATATATATATGCATATATTTATATACATATATATATATATGTATATATATATATATACTTATTTCTATATATATATAGTATTTATATAACTAAGTATTAGTATACATATATATATATATACATATATATTTACATATATACATATAATTATATACATATATATATATATATTTATACATATATCTATACATATATTAGTACTTATATAAATATGTATTAGTCTATATACATACACACACACATATATACATATATATATACTTATGTATATATACATATATGTACACATATACTTATGCATACATATATATACATGTACTTATACATATATATATATATATAAATATACATACATATATACATTTATATCTATATAACTATATATACATATATACGTATATATACATATCTAGCTACATATATCTATATATACATATATTACTATATACATATTTACATATATATATACATATACTTCTATATAGTATCATATACATACATATACATATAAATATATATATATATATATCTATACATATATCTATCTATACATATACTTATATATAAATATTTACATACCTATATATATATACATATATACATATATAGCTACATACATATATATATATACACCTATATATATATACATGTATATAAACCTATATATTTATAACCATATATACATATAGATATATTTACATATATACATACATATATATATATATTTTCACATTACTTGCCATACGTGGTATCGCGGGAATATCTGCACGAGTTACTGATATTCCCTGATACATGCGTACAAAAAAAGCATGTCCGCATTCATCTTCCACCATCCATCCTACACCTTACATGTGGCACTTCGTCCTGTTCGTTGCGTCTTTCTAGACGATGACTGACTTGACACCGTGCTACACTCCATCTCCACCTCCACCCCCACCCCTTTATACGTATATAGTATACATATATATATAGATACTATAGTTACTTTACTTCTATTTCTCTTGCATGCCCATAAAAAGATAAAATATATATATATATAAAAGAGAAAAGATAATCCTTCACTTGCAGGTAACCCATCTTACGAATAGCAAGACCCATTTTGGAACCCTATTTCGGCTCAAAGCTAAGAACTTAATTTTGAGGGTGTGCCTTAAGGACAAAGATTACCAGAAAAAAATCTAAATAGAAAAAACACCAAAAACACAATAAACGAAAGGAAGAGACCCGTTGTAGGAAAGGTGCAGAAACTTGACTTGTAACCTTACTTCCCTGAGTTCGACCCTGGGCCTAAAAGTGACCAAGATAAAATCAATTAGGCCAGGTTAAAAATTTTGTAAAGAGATTGTTAGGTCCGATTTAGGTTAACCACTATACACACTTCAACGATAATATCATCATATTAACAACCTATTCGGGTCCGACACCACACCTTTTCTGGTGCCGTTGCCGGAGAAGTGCGCCTTCAAGTAAGTTGTTACTCCATTCCTGTAATTTTTCTCTTCTCACACCCTTCTCTTCATGGGTGTTTTTGTTTTTGTTGTGCAGGTAAACTTATTGCAAGGAGAAGACAGGCAGACGAAGTCGGAGACGTGGGCAGATCCAAGGAGGGAATGAGAGCGTGAAGATGCCGACACCGCACTAGAGCTCTGCACACGTTGCTGCACAAGTAGGTCTTTCTTTCTTAGCAACCTAGGTTAACTTGTAACCTTAGTAAAAAAAAGAAAACTAAAAAACTAAAAACTAGAAAAACTTCTTGGGATCTCTTGGGGCAAGTGGATTAAAATTCACTTACTTGATTGACTGCCTTTGCTCCCATCGCCCTGGGATTTCCCGCAAAACCTTGCATAGCGAAAATCCAAGAATATTGATTCTTGAATTTTTTGCCGTGTGAAGTATTCATTGAGGCAAATAAAAAGATTGATTTCACCCCTCGTTTGCCTCACTTATCTGCAAATTCAGGATCACATTTTTTGGTTGGGAGACTTGGAATTGAGTTGATTCCAACCCCACCATGACTTTTCACTTGCCTAAGATTCGATCCCGAATACTTCAACCCCAACAATTTGATTTTCTTTATCTTTTGGTTGAGCCTTGTGTGGAAATCATCTCTGGTGATTGGAAGCACTTGAATTGAAGTGCTTTGGCTCCCTTTCACATAAACTCTAAAGCTGATTCATGCATCCACACATAGAAATCTCCATTTAGGGTAGCCCATTGCATTTTAGCATGCATTAACCAACTAATATTGAAGAAGGGTTTGTTGGGTTTAGAAGAGAACTTATATTCTTGCAAAACCCAGATATTGGTTGAATTGGTATCTCAACGAAATCCTAAAATCAATACTACTTAAGGTAGAACTATAAAAACCATTCACCAATTAAAAACTTCAATTTGGGAGATTTACCCATTGCATGCTTGTTTTACACTCTGAAAATCAATCACTTGGGCATTACCTGTAAATAATGCCCTTGACATTCCAAAAGCACTTGACCCTAAGCCTCTAACTAAAATTGGTAGTAACTTGACCCCTATTAAGGATTGGAGGTCTAACTACCTGCGTGTAGCAACTACGTGCTGGTGAGGGTTCCCGCATGCTATCGGGTGTCTAAGACTGGGGCAAATGGCCTTTCAATCTGGCCCTGTGGTTCCGCAGTGCTCGCATTCAGTTCCGTAGTCCATGATAGTAGGTAACTTAGATCTTTAGGTCTAAGAGCACACTGTAGAGGTTAGGAATTTGATTGAATTGACTTTTCATCAAGTGTACCTTTACGGTGTCATTTCTCTCATCTCTTTTCCCTTCTTATCCCCCTAATTCTTCCTACGGTAGTGCATGTTTGGGAGGAGGTCACAAAATCCTGAACTGTTTGAATTGCCTAATAAATTTAGAAAAGAAGCCGAATCATCCTCCTCCTCCACAAACATGGCTGCACGCCCACCCCCAAATCCCAAGGGAGGAAACCGCCCTTATAACCCACCAGGTGGTCGAGCCTTAGATCCCATAACCCACCTCCAAGACCAAATGGAAATGTATAATGAGCAAATGGAAGCCATTCGGGAAACATTGGAAGAAATGCAGAACCCTCTCGAATGGGAGGAGCCTAGGTCTCTTAGCTCCTATCAGAATCCCGCTGCTACAAAGACCATAGGACAAATTCAGGTCCCCATGGGTGGGGACGACTTTAAATTGAAATCGAACATAATTGGCCTAATAAATTTTCACTTTCATGGTCTTGCAAGTGAAGATCCATTTCTCCACTTGGAAGACTTAACCCAACTAGCTGAAACTGTTAAACCAAGAAATATCGGGTTATCTATAGTCCTCATGAAAATGTTCCCATTTTCATTGAGAGATAAAGCATCGCAGTGGTTACGCACCCTTGGGAGAACCATCTACTCTTGGGAAGAGATGCGAACAACATTTCTCAAGAAGTTCTTCCCAATCGGGTGAACCAATGCGCTTCACCGTGCTATCACCTCTTTTATGCAACAAAACGGTGAACAATTTCATGAGGCATGGGAGAGGTATAATGACCTCCTCAGGAAGTGTCCGCACCACGATCTGCCTAGGTGGCATATAGCCCAGATTTTCTACAATGGGCTAAATGAGACTTTGAAGCAGAGTGCAGACACTTCTTGAGGAGGGAATTTTATGAATAAAGACAAGAATGGAGCATTCGAATTGTTTGAAAATATGAGTGAAAACTCGATGAACAATGCTTCCATTGTTGCCTTTAATCATACCAGCCAGCCCAAAATGTCCATGAAGTTGACACGGGACCCTCCCATTCATCCACTAATCTAAGCATTATTGCTTAAAAACTGGATGAAATCTCCGTCGTGCATAAGAAGCTGGATGAGCTTCTTGACAACCCCACCCGATCTATGGCAAACACCCCCACTTCACCACTTCGTCACAATCCAAATTCTTCCAACACCAGGCTTACCCTGAGAAACCCCATAAGACCTTCCTTACCGAGTGTCGCGCCAAGCGACTCGGTAAGTCATGTGGAACTGGCTTCTGCGAGCCAGTATTTCGACACAGAGGACCAAGACTCCGTGTGCTCGGACGCATATTTACACGCAGACACGTCTTCTGCCATAGAAGACACTTGCACCTTGGGGAACAACCCATTCTCTGCCACGTATAACCCACGGTGGCAAAATCATCCAAACTTCGCATGGTCCAACAACCCGCAGCGCCAAAACCCCATGAGTGGACCAATGCGACCGTCCGCACCCGTCATCCCAAGGGCCCTATCTAATCATATGGCGAATCTGCCATCAGGCCCTTGCGTACTGCAAATCGAATACGCATCAAGTCCTCTTGACAAATTGATGCGAATGATGATGGAAATGTCAAAGCGCCATGAAGAGAACATGACCTCTCTTCAGCACCAATTGGCGCAGCAGAATGCTGAGATCAGTCAACTACGCATGACGACTCGATCTCAGGGCACTCTTCTCGCCCAACCTGTTCCAAACCTGTGAAATTTTGTACCCCGTGGTCCTCAACCACAGGTACAACCTTCTCAGGGGTAGGTACATCAAATTCTGCAAGCTCCGAGCATTCCACCGGGATTTCAGGCTAATCCCGCTGTACCACCGCACTCTTATGTCCCTATTGTGAACCCTCCTCCGCTGTATGATCCCATTGGACCTGCATCGTCCAATGATATCACTACGAGGAGCGGTAAGCTGACCGTCGATCCGCCTCGACCTGATCCTGGCCCGTCTTCTTCATCGCCCTCTCATTCAGGATGCACACCGCATTTGCAAGAGAACGATACACCCAAATTGTTGCCAGAATCAATCCCATTCCCTGAGGCTCTACTGAGGGAGCCAAAAGGCAAAAAGAAAGATACGCAGGCCTTTGATAACCTGTGTAATTTGTTCAGGGATGTAGAAATAAAGGTACCCTTGCTCGAGGCTATCGACCAGATACATACTGTCGCCCAATTTTTCAAAGACTACACAACACCTAGTCGACAGTCAAAGAAAACTAAGAATCCGGCGGTTCTCTCGCCTCATGCGAGTTGTGCTATACTGTCAAATCTACCACCGAAGCAGAAAGATCCAGGCACACCACTTATTGCCTGTAGCATCCAAGGCTGCAATTTTAACCGTTCCCTGCTTGATCTAGGATCTTCCATAAATCTCATACTGACCATCATGCTCAAAAAATTTTCCTTGGGAAATCTGAAACCCACCCCTGTCACGTTACAGTTGGCAGATCGTTCTATCAAATTCCCAAAGGGTATGGTGGAAGACGTGGTGGTTAGAGCCAACAATCACTGTTTTCCTATTACTTGTTTTAGATATGGAAGTTCCTAGCTCACTTTCTGATTGTCCGATCATCCGTGATCGACCTTTCTTGGCCACAGCCCGTGCCCTTATCGACTGTAAGTCGGGCTGTATCGAGATTGCCGTTGGATCTAAAATGATCAAGCTTAACATCTTCAAGGCAGCCAAGAACTTTGATTGCGATTGTATGGAGGATGACACATCTGACGAGGACATGACCGTCAGTGCATGCATCGGACTAATTGGGACCTATTCTGACTGTTGCGGATTACCTATAAACACTGATGACTGCCTGATCAACACCTATTGTGACGTTCCCCTATCCCTCCCTATTCCCGTACCTTCTCCTGACCAGACTTCTGACAAGGTTTTCTCTCCTTCCTACCTCGTGGTCTGAGTCATCTCCGGGCAACTCACCACCGGTCTGCACTCTTGAAGACTGGATTGTCCTTTCTTTCTCGCCAAATTAGGTGGATTTGCAACTCCACACTGGGACCTTGAGCCCACATCTTACTCACTGGGCCTATTCCCTTTTGGATCCATCTATCCAAGAAGCCCCTCTTCTTGGCCAATTTGAGGGCCAACTGCTTCCTCCTGACTTGTTTTCTATTCCGCCTGGGACACTCTCATCCTAGAAAATGCCAGATCTTTCACCACCGACCATCCACCCACCCTACCACCTTGTTGTATACCCTGCACCTCAGCTCTCATTACCCAATCTTTCATCCTTTCTCTACCCTTCTCTACATGCATATGAGGACATAGCATCGTTTGGCATGGGGGGGTGGATAGGCATCCATAGGATCTGGGTATTTTATGGTATCATGCAGTTCCCACCTATTTATAAATATGCAAGAAAAAGAAAAATAAAATATATATATATATAATATATTTAATAATAATAATAATAAATGGTGTTTACTAATGATCTGAAAGCTGAAACAAAAATACAATAAGTGTTTATGGATATTCAACCTCTGTTTTGAAGACTTTCCAGGCCACAAAAGCTTGATTCACTCAGGCTCGGCTTAATTCACTTGAGCATTGACAAGATAGATCGGAATCTCTCCTAACTAAGGGCGTATTCTTGTACCTGAGACTCCAGTACAGGATTTGTTGGTTTTCTTCTACATGAGAGCTTAAGTAAACTTGGTTCAGACTACACATATCAGGAAAGACTAGGTGAACATAAGATCCAACCCTAGTGTTCATTAGGGAAGGTGGAGTCCTTACCTGTGCGCGCAGGTAGACTTTTTATCCCAGGTTTTAGTCTTGTGTTTAGGAGAAACTCCTTCCACCAAAAAGAAACTCTCCCACCAAAAAGAAAGGTGTGCTCCTCCAAATAATGTTGTAAGTGATATACTGACACGTGTTTCTATTAAAAAAAAAAAGATGCAAATAAGTCAGTATTTCTTGCAAATATCTGTAAAGTCTCTACCCTAAAGTTCTTCAGGGCAAGTCACAAATACCCTATTTTCCTATCAGCCACAAATGTCAGAAAATGGGAGTTGAGTTTCCGTCATCTTCTTAAGGGTCAACCCGAAGACACGAGCTGAAATTGGGACCAACCTTTACTTAAAAAATTGTGAAACCCTGGGCTTGAGTCCTAATGTTCATCTGGTCAGTCTTAATCCTTCACTAAGCACAAGCCATAATCTCTTGGGCTCTAGAGTACGGCAAAAACCTCCTGGGTCCTGGAAATCGTACTTAAGGTTTAAATATCAAAAGTCCTGGTTAGTCGAGAGATGATCTATGTCATATGAGACTTAAAGTACTGGTAGTCCTCACCACAATTGGTTCTCACAATATCCAACAATAAACACACCTTTGTCGCCACAGAAGAAAATCTTCAGCTTAAGATCATTTCTAAATACTGTTTTGCTAGGGACTAGCAAAAGATAGGTATGGGGGTATCATTGCACCGCAAAAATACACCTGCAATTTGCCATCTTGTGCTATTTCCTAGCATTACCAGTGCATATTAGGTCTCCATAGTCTCATTTGTAAAAATACATGCATGCATGCATTTAATCGAGAGGGGAGGAGAGTAAATAAATGGCATCACAATTTACATTTTTCCTCAAGTGCATCTTTGCAAAATTCACCATCTTTTTGTTTTATTTCACTTGATTTTGAAATCTCTTCCTGCAGCTGCAAGGGACAACACCTTTCTCCTCGCACCATTCCCTACTCAAGCCCTTCCCTGCGGCTGCCTCTCCCTGCCAAGCCATGCGCAAGCATGCACAGCCAGGGCATGGCTGTGCATGCTCTCCTCTTCTTTAAAACAACCACGGCTCCTCCTTTCCAAAGGACAGCGAGGTCCTCCACGCTAACAGCAACCTCTTCTTCTCCAGCCTAACGTCATCTCCTCCCTCTCCCTCCATACGTCGGCCCTCCTCCTCTGAGGAGACACCCGACGAACAGGAGCAACTCACGGTGGTGCACAACCACCACTGTGAGTCCACCACCTCCCAGCTCACCAAAGAGCCAGTGGGCGTGGTGGCTCTTTCCTCGTTTTTACGTTTCCAGCACCTTCAGCCATTGGAGCAGGAGCTTCAAGCTTGAAGCTCAAAGCTCCAGCAGTAGTGGCATGGCGACAGCAGCAGCAGCCGCCCAACCCATTCCGCGCATGCTTGCAAGCTGCCCTCGCATCCAGCGCATGCCTACAGGCACCATCGCCTCCCACTTCTTTGCTCTGTCACGCTCTCTCTTCCGCCCACAACTGGCCACTACGCACCCCAGCAGCACCCGCAAGCCTCCGCGCAAGCAGCAGGTCACCCTCGCCCTCCACTACGCACGCCGGCAGCCCTCTTAGCATGCTCTGTCGCAACCTTCAACCTGCAAGCCACCAACCAAAGCCACTCCACTACGTGCGCCGAACCATCCGCACTCACAGCACCGCCCACTCCCGGTTGCGCGGCACGGCCTTGCACTGTAGCCACTATTCACGCCAGTCTGCGGAACACTGTGGCTACAGTGGGGTGACCGAAATGCTTCTCACTTATCCGATCACCCAACGCGCCGCAACCGGCCTTCGCCTGCGCACGCATCTCACCTCGCGTTCTCCCAACGCCCGCCCGCACGTCTGCCAGCCCCCGCCCCCGCTTGCATCGCTCGCTCTCTTCGCCCACACGCGCCTGCCAGTGCCCACTCTAGCCCTTCGCGCAGCGCGATGCGCTGCAGCCACCTCTCCGTGCCCCTCGCAATCCAGCACGCACGTCTTCGCACGCATACGTGCCTGCGCGTGCGCTTGAGGACCTCCAGACGACACCCACTGGTTTGTAGACGCCTTAACCCTCCAATAGCTCTCTCTCTCTCCCGCTCTCTCTCTCACTCTCTCTCACTACACTCTCTTTAACGACGCTTACACACACATACACTGACACTTCCATACACACACACACACCTATACACTATTATATACATACATATATATATATATACGTATACGTATATATATATACATATATATATATATATATATATATTTATGCATATATCTATACATATATAAGTACTTATATAAATATGTATTAGTCTATATACATACACATATATATATATATATACATATATGTACTTATATATATATACATATATATACACATATACTTATGCGTATATATATATATATATATAAATATACATACATATATACATTTATATCTATATAACTATATATACATATATACATATATATACATATCTAGCTACATATATTACTATATACATATATACATATTTATATACATAGACATCTATATAGTATCATATACTTACATATACATATAAATATAAATGTATATATATATCTATACATATATCTATCTATACATATACTTATATATATATTTACATACCTATATATATAAATGAATATACATTTATAGCAACATATATATATGCATGTATAAATACCTATATATTTATAACCATATATACATGTAGATATTTTTACATATATACATACATATATATTTATATTTTCACATTACTTATCATACGTGGTATCGTGGTAATATTTGCACCAGTTGCTGATATTCCCTGATACACGTGTACAAAAAAAACATGCCCTCATTCATCTTCCACCATCCATCCTACACCTTACACGTGGCACTTTGTCCTGTTGGTTGGGTCTTTCTAGACGATGACCGACTCGACACCATGCTACACTCCATCTCTGCCTGCACCCCCACCCCTTTATACAAATGTAGTATACATATATATATATGTAGATACTATAGTTACTTTACTTCTATTTCTCTTGCATGCCCATAAAAAGATAAAAAAATATATATATAAAAGAGAAAAGATAATCCTTGACTTGCAGGTAACGGGTCTTGCGAATAGCAAGACCCGTTTTGGAACCCTGTTTTGGCTCAAAGCCAACTTAATTTTGAGGGTGTGCCTCAAGGACAAAGATTACCAGAAAAAAATCTAAATAGAAAAAACACCAAAAATGCAATAAACGAATGGAAGAGATCCATTGTAGGAAAGGGGTAAAAACTTGACTTGTAACCCCACTTCCCTGAGTTCGACCCTGGGCCTAAAGGTGACCAGGAAAAAATCAAGTAGGCTTGGTTAAAAGTTTTGTAAAAAGATGGTTAGGTCCGATTTAGGTTAACCACTATACACACTTCAACGATAAAATCATCATATTAACAACCTATTCAGGTCTGACACCACTCCTTTTCTGGCATTTTACACAAAAACCCAATTTAATGTAAATATTTGACTAGGACCCCTTCTTAGGTCAAAATAGGTTCCAAAGGCCAAATTGAAGGTTATAAACCCTAGGTGATTTTTTTCCATAAATTTTAGAATGTTTTGGGGAATTTTATCTTGACTAGAACCTTGTTGAATTAAGTTGGTCTATTTTAGGGTAAGAAGAAGCCATTTAATTCCCAGATTGCACATTAACCCTTTTCTGATTGAACCAACCCACTTTTAATCTTGTTAAGACCAATTGACCAATGTTTGGCCCCTGAGAAATCCCATTGTTGTACTGCAATGGTAAAATTGTAGTTTTACCCTTTGTTCCTTGCTTTTCTCTCAAAATAGTTATTCCTTGAATTAGGCTCTTATCTTGGTTATGTAGGAGCTTTTGTTCTATTTTTTAGGTCAAAATGAGCTAGTTAGGGCTGATGATGGTGTTCCCATTGATGAATCCATCTTAATGGATTTGTATTATGCCTAAGTAACTCTAATATTACCTTTTAGGTGTCTTAATAGCTACAATTAAGTTACAGAATAATTATATGCATCATGATTTAAGTTTATAACATTCTATAAGTTAATATGTAATGATTTTGTTATTTTAATGTGCAGGAATGATATTTAGAAAGAACAAGGGTTTGGGAGTAAATTTCCCCAACAACCGGTAGCATATTTTTCCTTTTTCTCCGGCCAGCCGCAACTCCTCGCACACGTTTATCTGATATCCTGCCACCCTCCCTCAACAAATGAGGCCAGAAATAGCTAAGGGATTGGAAAATCCCTCAACTCATGCATGCGTGATAAACGCCAGTTTATCATCATTCTTATGCATTAAAAGAAACCTAGCTCTTAGGATTTTACTCCGCAAACGGGTTTTTGGGTTGCATTTAGGCATTAAATAGGTTAGGCATGCATTGCATTTTTTATTGTCTTTTTAATATGTTTTTGTGAGTGTTAGGGATGTACAGATATATAGATCCCTAAAACCCTAGCACTCAAGAAGGCAAATGGTGAAGGAGAAGCCCAGACTAGCTGGAACTCAACCTAATCCAGAACACCTCAGCTTGATCCAGCTCACCTCAGCTTGATCCAGCTCACCGCAGCTGGAACCTAGCTTACTTGAACTAGGGTTAGCTCATCCCAGCTCCATTCAGCTAATCTCAGCTGGATGGCAGCTCAAGAGAGTTCACCTTAGCTCACCCTAGCTCAAGTCAGCTTAGATCCAGCTCAACTTAGCTGAGTCTAGCTCATCTCAGCTCCCACTAGTCCACAGGGAGCTCTAGCTAGCTCAGCTAAGTTGACAGGAGTTCACCCCAGCTCAGATCCAGCTACATCCAGCTCCACTCAGCTCCAGCCAGCTGAGGAAGAACTCATCCCAGCTCAGGAAGCTCAAGTCCAGCTCCCGGGGACTCAGCTTAGCTCAACTCAGTTGAGCTAAGCTACCTTGGCTACCTCAACCAGCTTGATTCTCCCCGGGAGTACCAGACCTAGCTCACCTCAGCTCATTTTGGTAGAAGCTAGCTCACTTTAGCTTGGCTTAGCAACTAGCAAAGAACTAGCAAGCTAAGCCAGCTAGAGTAACCCCATGCCAGCCTCTTCAGCAGCAGCCAGCTCCAGCTCCAACTCCAGACTTCTTCTCCTCAGCTCCTTCCTCCAAACCCTAGCTCCAACACCTTCTCCTCTACTCCTCCATTAGCGAAGCTAGCTTAGCTTAGCTTAGCTTAACTATGCTCCAACTTCCTTGGCTTGTACCACCCCAAAAACCCACCTACCAACTCCACCCAACTAGCTCCACCTAAGCTCCACGTAAGCTAACCTACTTGGCACCAACCTAACCTACCCACCACCTCCAAAAGACACCTAAAAGTGGCGCCAAAAACTACCCATAACCACCCCTTAATGGCGCCACTTTTCCCTCCAAAATCCCCCCGCTCATCTCCACCACACAATCCCCCTTGAATCCTCTCCACCATCCACCTAACTCCCCTTCTAGAAGACCCCATGTTGGCTCCAACATGGGGGTGTCTCTCCACCACCAAAAGACACCAACACCACCATAACCACCCCCTTTAACACCCCTTGGGTTGGCGCCAACTCACCCTAGCCATAGGATCACCAACCACCCTCATCCTTCCATCCTAGCCCTCCATTTCAAGGGGCACCTTAGCCCCCCATCCTATTCTATAAAAAGCCACCACCTACCACCATTTTGGGGCATCCTCCCTTAGTATATTTTTCTACCTAAACCACCTATACCTACGGCCAAGAAGAAGGAGTAGAGAAGGAGATTAAAGGGGCACATCACCAGCCCCTTTGGTGCCTTCTTCTCCCCACTCTCTTCAACTTGACCCACGCCAAGGAGGAGGACTCTTCCACTTCAAGGAGGACGGCCAGGCAAGGGAGAAGGACTTAGGGTGGACGTCCACCCTTGGAGAGAAACTTAGGGCACGCCCCCTTAGGGCTTGCCTTGGAGGTCATCACCTTGGCGGAGTTCTGCAAGGAAGGAGTTGAAGGATTCTTTTCAAGCTTGGGAGCCACCAACCCTGGAGCAAGAAGCCCTCTTCTTCACCATCTATTTAGAGGATTTGTGTTTTCTTTTACTTCAATTATCAAGTAGTAGAAGCATTCCTCTACTAGGCATTTTTGTTAAGCACTTTATCACTTATCTAGTTGCCTTTTTCGCATATCTTGTTTGCATTTCTTTTTGCTTATTTTCAGCATTCTTCACTTCCTCTCCCTAATTATTCTAGGTCTCCACTTGCCTAGAGTGAGCTTAGGGAGAGGCTCTACTTGCTACTTTAGAGTTGTTTACTTAATTGGAAGTGTAAACACTTTTCCCGCCATCAGTTCGCATGTTGCCTTAGTTCAAAAATAAAGAAAAATGGTATATTGAAAATTACCAAAAAGAAAGTTGAGATATATTCCAAGCAAGAGAATCAATTTTGCAACCATATTGCCTCCTTGGACGACCCTAGATACTCCCCCATCTAGGAATATAAATTTAAGAGTTGATCGATTTTGCGCGTTACAACGACGTATTTAACAAACCACGTATTATCGCTATCACTTTTTGGCGCCGCTGCTGGGGAGGCACGGCTTTGCATTAACTCATTTTCTCTTGCTTGAAGTGGATCTCATCCCCTTCTCTTTCTTTCTTTTGTGTGTGCAGGAACTACAGCGGGAAAGCGGGAATCTGGAAGCGAGAGCTTAAAGATCCTTTTCTTCCCGCGAAAATTCAGGTTGGTTCCTCTTTCTAGTCACATAATTAATTAAAACTACCAAAAATATATTAAACTTGGCTTTCAGGACCCTAAACACTTAAATTAAGTGGAGTGGTGCATTTTAAAATCATTGTTTGCTTGTATGCTTCTTTAGCACCATTCCATTGCAAGTATTGGTGTTCTATTTTTCGGGTCTAGATTTCTATCCAGACTTGAAAAATCGATTCCTAACACCACAGGCCTCCTAAAATCATAAAATTTCATAGAGTGATTCCCAATTAAGTTATGAACATCTGTTACAAATTTCAAATCAATTGGATTTGTATTTAATTTTTAAAAATTCGTGGATTGCAGAGACGTCATACCCTCTTATCTTCCTGTTTTGCTACTGTCCGCGAATTTTCAGAATTTTTATACTCATCCAATTTTTGGGAAATTGAGCTTGCTGCAATCCTTGTGAAATTTTATATATCATATAAAATCATAAAAAATTTCTGAGGTCGGTGGTAGTACTAAAAAGTTCATAATACCCACAGGTATTATTTCTGGACTTTGACACCAGTACAATTAAAAATTTAAAACAATTATCAAACGAATTCCTAAAATCTTACAAAAATCTTTTCTGGAATCCTTGTTTGATTTTATTCAAAGTAGTGGTGTTGTTTTACTTGTTTGGACCACTACTTAATTCTGAAAGCCTAAAAAATAACTCATTGGTAGTTAAATTTCTGTCTTAGGGATAATTGGCTTAGGGTTTCTTTCTCTCTTTTGAGGATTAATTCAAAGGAGATATACAATCACCCATACAACTTGTTTTCCTTTGATTGTGGGTTTTCAAACTTGTTTGAAAATTTAACTAAAGAAACCCTAAAATACATTCAATTTAACTAAAGAAACCCTAAAATACATTCAAATAAGGCAAGGGAGAAGGACTTAGGGTGGACGTCTACCCTTGGAGAGAAACTTAGGCCACGCCCCCCTATGGCTTGCCTTGAAGGACATCACCTTGGCGAAGCACTGCAAGGAAGGAGTTGAAGGACTTTTTTCAAGATTGGGAGCACCAAACTTGGAGCAAGAAGCCCTCTTCTTCACCATCTATCTAGAGGATTTGTGTTTTCTTTTCTTATTTGCATTTTTCTAGTTGTACAAGCTTTCCTCTACTAGGCCTTTTGTAAAAACTTTATCAATTATCTAGTTGCCTTCTTTGCAATTTTTTTGTTTGCATTTCTATTAGCTTATTTTCAGCATTCTTCACTCCCTCTCCCTAATTATTCTAGGCCTCCACTTGCCTAGAGTGAGCTTAGGGAGAGGCTCTACTTGCCACATAGAAGTAGTATTTAAATTGAAGTGTAAATCACTTTTCCCGCCATCAGTTCGCATGTTGCCTTAGCTTAAAAACAAAAAAATGATATATTGAAAAAAAATACCGAAAAGAAAGTTGAGATTTATATTCCTAGCAAGAGAATCAATTTTGCAACCATATTGCCTCCTTGGACGACCCTAGATACTTCCCTATCTGGGATTATAAATTTAAGAGCGAAAGCGGATTCGCGTGTTACAACGACATTAAAAACCCACTTTTACAAATCACGCGTATTTCGTTATCAATGTGCAAAGGAGAGGAGTTAAAAAGAAGAGGCGGAGAAAGGGGAGGGAGGATCATTCAGAGAGTGGGTAACTCCAGCGTGCACTGTGGTTCTGCATCTTCCCCGTGCACCCAAAGCTGCAGGCTCCCCACCGCGCACCTGCAGCCGCGCCCTAGCAAGCCTCTCCACAGCCTGCAAGCACCGCTCACGCCTTCACCTCTACCTACTCCAGCCCTCCAACGGGCGCTAGCACAGCGCACTACACAACCCCCCTCCTGCAGGCATGCCCTCGCCCATCAGCACCCGCAAACGCTGCTCCGCACCGCCACCTACACCTGCAAGCAAGCCTGCCTTCATCCTCCAGCTGCACCCGTAGGCACATCCCCTACTGCAGGCTCACACCTCGCCGCAGCGTCTCCACCGCCTGCCTTCACCTGCCAAGCCGTGCCCTACTGCAGTGTGCTGACGCCCGCTCACACACCCGCTCCAGCGCACACATTCCTCCTCCTTCATCGCTCTCCACTGCAGAGTGAACTGCAGGCACCGCACCGCACCAAGCAGCCCTGCAGGCACTGCACTGCACGCCTTCACCACTACACGCCCTCCTTCCTGCTGCATGCCTTCATGCTTGTAGGCATGTGCCCGTCCGCCTCTGCCAGGCTATGCCCGCAAGCGCACACCTCCGCGCACCTCTCTCAAGCAGCACCATCACAATAGCAGATAGCCTCCTCTGGCGTTCATCGCCTCCACCGGCCGGCCACCTTCGACCATCGCCGTCGACGCCGTAGCCTCCATCTGATAGGCCTCATCCTCGCCAACCTCCCTAGTGCATCCACAGCCCGCCGATGCTCTCTCTCTCTCTCGCAAGGAGGAGAGAGAGCAAATGCGTTGTTTTCTTTGATATTAAAAATTACATTCATCGCCATTGCCATCAAAATTAGATTTTTATTTATTATTATTTTATTATGGCAAAATTTCGCATGCCCACTCATATTTTCTGATAATTGCACATTATTGATATTCAACTGTTTCAAGATTGGTTTTGGGCTTAACCTGTGCACTAATCTTCTCTAGTATATGTCAAGTGAAAACTACATAAAATCATCATATATTTATGAAGATTTCAGTGCTGGAAAACTGCACATATACCCTTATCTTTTTAAGTTATTGTGAATTTACTTTCCATCCCATTTTATGTCAGATTGAATAGAGATTTCGCACTTTACCGAAATAATATAAAATAATCGAAAGTTTATTGCATAATTGCCTCCCGTGGACACGACCCACTCTTCTATGAGTGGTTATTTTTATTTTTTTGATTAGTCGATTTTTCCACCACTTAAATACTACAACGCAAGGCGGAAAATCGACTCTTTCACCCATCATTAGGTAACCAAGTCCTGAAAACAAAAGGGTGGGCAACAGGGCCGAATAATCCCTCAACCTTAGACCTAATACATTTGCTTCACATTTTCCTCAACCTCTTGTGGACAAATCCAGATCTTAATAAATACATGATTGTTTAAATCCCGAAATAGATCCAAGAGGCCAAAGATCAGCACTCGTGCTAATCTCTTTCTCTCTTTGTTCATAGGACTTAATTAAGATCAGAACAAATTGTTAACAAGTGAGAGAGGGAGAGGAGATTTTAAAATATGCGTTCGTTGTAGTAAAGCCTCAATCGCTCGAAAATAAATAAAATTTCTAACTTAGAATCTAAAAGGAGTCCAAAGTTGAATATAGGAAGCAAATATGGAATTCACAACATTAATCTCAAGCAAAATAAATGAGCACAATTAATTGAGCATTCAAGTAGATATTCAATGAATAATAACCAGTCACATTACCTATTCAATGAAATCCAATGTATCTAGAGACAAAGAAAATAGAGAGAAGCTAAAAAGTGGTAATTTTGATCACCAATTAGATCCTCTAATTAAGCATACATCTCATAATCAATTTAATCAAATGTTAGCTTAATGCATAAATAATTCAATAGTAACATTCAAATAATGCTCAATCAGATGACAGGTTTGCAGCATCAGATGGCTTAATAGAACAAGGCTTCTCAAAGCCTTCTCTCTTTATTTCTCTTATTTTTTTGCTTCTCTTCTCTCCTTCTCTTCTTCAAACCCTCGCTTCTTTTCTTCTTCTAAATCCTCCTTCACAACCACAAGGGAGTAAATTCCTTCAGTGACTAAGTGTCACATAGAGCACAAGAGAGCAAAAGCGTCCCCCGCTCTCTCACAATTCTACCTCCTCTCTCAGACCCAACGAGCATATAGTCGGATCCGATATTCAAGTCAAGAGCATGGACTAGGGTCACTGGCGTGTGTGGTGACCGAGGTGTGCTTAATAGGCAGGTTATCAGGTGAAGGGGGTGTGAGGGACCTGATCCCTCAGTGACTGGGCGAGGGCTTGCTAGCACAAAATCCATTTATCCCGTAACCATTGCCCCTAATCCCACGATGTGGGACTTTCTTTCCTATGCTTCCTTCACAGTAGCAATAGTAGGTGGTTCATCCAATTACGAGTGGAGACGAGGTTGGATGCTTCAATTGGTTGCCTGGTCATGTACCTGAAACAACTCCACGTGACCTGGGAGAGGATTTAGTGAAGAACACAGCCAAAGCTTGAAGAACATGGCCAGAGACGATGGTGGTGACAGCGAGTGGCAGCGAACACCTAAGAAATAAAATACGGCCTCTCGACCCAATTAAAGATGCTCAGATGGATCACCGATGTGCAGCAAGTGCATCGAGGGTGGTGGTGTGGTGTGTGAGTGATGAGATTTGGAGACCTTGGAGATGAAGGTGCGGAGGTGGATTGTTCTAGAAGATGATGTGTGTGGCAATCCCCTAACATTCTTGAGGGGTTTTAGTTGGCGAAGGATGGTGATGCTTATGGAGGTGATGGTGAGTCAAACGTTGGTCATTGGTGGTGTGGAGGACTAGTCGAAGGTGCGACCAGACGTGGAGACGATGACGGGTGAACGACGGCATCGGTGGTTGAATTGAACGATAAAGGAGATGAAAAGGAAGTAGAAGGAGAGGGAACCTAATTAACCTAAGCTAATCGGATGAAAAGGGAGGAAGGCACCGGTTGAGGTATGCCTAGTGTCGGAGAAGGAAGAACCTCCGGTAAGGGAGAATGGCAAGGAATATGGAGGAAGATGGCACCTGTTGGTATTGCAAGTCACGGAAGAGCTTGAGGAGGAACTAACTGACTATGGTTTGTGGTGGCCGAAGAAGAAGGTGGATGGAGAAGCTCATTGGAGATTGCGGAGAATTTTGCTGGAGAGAGGGGAAGAAGGGTGGAATCTAGTCCAAACCAAGCTAAGGAGGTGAGGAATTTGATGTAGAGCCTTTTATAGGCCTTTAGGAGGCCCTCCAAGCAAGGAAAGAAGCTCTCAAGCTTTGGGGATTTCGTGCATGTGGGATACCCAGATCTTCCATGCATTTTCTTAGGAAATTGGGAAGGAAATATGATTCATGGCCAGGTCCTTCTGGAAGAGAATTTCGCAAGGAATCTCTCTTTCAATTTTGGGACTGATTGATTGAGAATCGAATGAGGAATCTCACTGGTGGAGCTTCTGTTCACACTAATGGTGGCAGGGACCTATTTGCAAAGATGATGGGAAACTTATGGACCTGCTTGCAAGAATTTTAAAAGCTAGATGCTGGTGTGAGATAGAAAGAGTCTGACTGGACTGAAATGCAAAATAGGTTATGATGGACTCTAATTGGGCCCAAATTATGGTACAACTCTAATTTGGATCCAAGGAATATGTTGGTGAAGTTAGATTTCAGCTTTGACCAAGTTCGACTGGGTAATTTATGCAGAAATTGAAATTAGTGTAACTTGCCGTCTAAGCATCTATTCTAAGTCAAAATAGGTTCAGATGGTCAAACCAAGAATACCAAACCTTATGGAATATTTTTCTATGAAAATTAGAAGGTTTAAGTGAATTTTATCCTGAACGTCTATAGTTTAAGTGGGTCTGAAATTACGGTTTTAGGTGCTATATTGACTCTCGAAGTGCACGAAAACCTGTTTCTGTCAGCACGAACCCTCTTATTAGTCATTAATGAATATTTGACCTTCATTTAAGCCATAGGAAATCTATGGTTACTCTGCATTTATGATCCTCTGTCAAAATCTACATAACTAATCCTATTTTAGTACACTCTTCTCAAAAGGGATATTCAGAGAATTACGACTCTCCGGTGATTATATTGGAGCATTTCTCGTGATTGTGACTAATTAAAGCTAGTTATGGCACATGATGACATTATCATCATACCCCCATGCCTAACCTTTTCTAGTCCCTTAGCAAAATCTTATGGAAAGGACTAGAGTTCTTGACCATTCATTACAGTTTTGATGCCTGATTTGTTCTACTCTTTTAGACATTAGGTTAGAACACTAATTGTAGACCTAGAGGTATTCAAGTATCAATCAAGATCCAGACTTGACCAGCTTTAGTCCTAAGCCTGCCACGAAGGTTTCTAAGGCCCGCAAAAACTGCCTAGAGGTTCATTGAACTCAGCGGTTAAAGCACCTATGCATAGAATGTAGCACGTCTAGGTTTAGTTTGCCAATGCATTTTTTGTAAGAGAGAGGGAAAGAAGTAGATTTTTCATTTGGAGAGTTTTCTTTCCTTTCTTTTTATTTTTCCCTAAATCTAGCCTCGAATTGGCCCTAAAGATAGTCTGTATCAGATTCCTCATCCCTACCATCAATCCTTGAAGGGTCCCTATGTTTCTATGTTTCGGGATAACACTGCCCTTAGCAACCCCTAGAACCCTACCTTTTGACACTTTGAGATAATGTCACCGATGGCGTTCTGTAGAAACATTTAGGCCTTGTAATTGACATTTCGCGATAATCCCACCCATGGCACCTGAACCAACAGAAGGTGCTTACATGCCCATGGTAGGATATTTAGATATCCTAGGAGACAAGCATTGAGGAGACAATACGTTATTATGCATCTTTAAGGGGGATTGCCCAACTCTTTGCACCGGGAACTCTTCCAATCAACTTGTGTCATCGAGCCTTTCCTAAGCTTAGATCTTCGAGATGGTTTTTCAGTACAGAACACTTTTTGGCATGATTTTTCTTTATTAAGAGCACTAAACTATACTTAGTGTTTGATTTCTGGGTGCCCAGGTTACTAAGTCTCGCAAATCAAAGGGCAGGCAATGAGGCCGAATAATCCCTAAGCCTTAGACCTAATATATCTGCTTCGCACTTTCCTCAACCTCCTTTGGACTAATTCGGATCTTAACGGATACATGAATGTTTAAGCGCTAAAACAAGCCCAAGAGGCCTAAGATCAGCACTCATACTAATCTCTTTGTCACTTTGCTCACAGGACTTAATTTTTCTTTTGATCAGGTCTAGAACTTAGTAACTTTCATAATCAGGTGCTAATGACTATCATTTTTTCTAAAAGTTACTCCTTTTAGACATTTTGAATCATTTCGTCTTTTCCTCCTCATGAATGATAAGCAATCACTTCTCAAAATTTTCCACCCCTTTCTCCATTTTTTTTATTTTTTCTTTCAATCTTTTATTTTTTATCAAAAATTTTTTAATCTATATATTTTTTGTGAGAACCCTTCAGAGAATTGAATTTCTATGCATTTGCACTTTAACATCCCCCCATGCCTAAGTTTTGCAATGTCATATAAACTGGAGGGTATGAAATCAACTTGGTTCAAGGCTTAGAATAGGGTCTAAAGGTTGGTGAATGGGTCAGGATAACTGTTGCGGATGATTTCAAGCTTTGATACGAACATTAAAGGTAGAGTCGGTGAGTTGGGAAAAAGGGAAAAGGAAAGAAGAAACAATATAGTGTGGGGAGGATGATGAGGGAGGTGGAACCCGACCCTAGGGTGACAGGAGAGAGGAGTGCCAGTGACGATGGATGGACAACCTAGAGATCTCAGGCTTGGAGGTGGAAGGAAAGGAGAGTTCCTATGGCATCTGGAAGAAGGATGTCAGGTGAGAGTCAAGCCTACGGAGGCAAGCAGTGGAGCACCAAGGAAATTATGTGTTTCCAGTGTTGTCGGCGAGGGCATGTGACAGTGGTGTGTTGCTATCCCCTGGTCTATTTAGCATGTGTGGGGCATGGCCTTAAATGTGACTCTTGAACGGCTAACCCTGGTTGGCAGAGGGGAAGGACTGATCTACACAATAGGGCAACAAAGGCTGGAGTGCCACCGCCTCCACCTCTGCCTCCACATACATATGGGGGACATATGGTGGATGTGGAAATCCCTATGAGTGAGGACATCAAGGAGGCTAAGGTTGTGCTAAGAGGGGCTTTAGTCTATGAGGTGATGATAGGCATTCCTTCTCTGGAGAAGATCCAATAGATGGTAAGCTCTCTTTCCTTGTCAACGGGTAGTTGGAAGATTGCATTGCTTTCCCCAACGCGTTTTGTGCTTTTTGGCTTGGGGATGATTAACGTTGAACATTTACGATTTCGTTCGAGTGCTTTTAATGGATTAATGATGATTTGGAGGCTAGTATCCCGCTTTGACAGCTCCTTGCCTGAGCAACCACCCTAGAGAACTGGTTACAGATCGGGGAAACTGGGATTTAGGGGCCTACCTCTCCATTTGAGTTCAAAAGAGGTGGTGACAGCCATTATAGCTGGATTTGCCATAGTGGCCGAAGATGCTGAGATTGGGTTACTGGAAGGGGATGGATGGGTGTTAAATGTTCTTGTTGATGTGTTCAAGGTTGGGTTAGTGCCAGAGAAACTTATTCTCTACTATGGGGGGAGTTCTTGGATGTTGAATTTGTGCTTCACAGTGGGTGTTACTGATGAGGGTTTCATTCAGAACAAACCATCTTATGCGGAGATTGTGAATGATGAAGTAGCCTCTCAATACCCAAGCCAAGTGACACCTAATGAAGCACCTGAGTCTACAAAGCGCAAGGACAACCACCACCTAGAAGAGGAGGAAGGAATGGAAATGGCGCCTGTAGAGGTTGCTATGACAGGAGATTTGGCTATTGTTAAACAAGTGGCTGAGACATCTAACCTACGAGTACTACAGGAGATCTCCACCAATTGAATGAATCTACAACCCAACTTGTCAACAATGAAGGGATTGAAACTTGGTGCAGGGTCATCATCCAAGAAAGGTGTGGGAAGATCTCCATATAAGCTTAATCAGAGGAGACAAAACACCACGTTGAAACTGGATGAAGATGCCATTGCTACTATTATGAGATTTGGCAAAGCCTAGAACTCCAAGAAGGGGTGCCCCCAAAATGCAAAATGAGGATCCTCACTTGGAACAAACGTGGGCTCAACAACAAAAGCCTGAGGGTTTATCTCTTGAGATATCTGAGAGAATGGGAAATAGACTGTGCTATCATTCAAGAGACACACATTGAAAGTGAGGATGACAGAGCCTGGGCTGATCTGAAGAATGGGAATGTGGCTGAATGTGTGCTACTTGATTCACATGGTAGATCAAGGGGTATTGCTTTATGGTGGAGGAACTTCTGCAAATGTTGGAGGCCTTTAAAGGTCGACATATGCTGAACTGCAAATATAAACGAAACCAGGGGGAAGTGAAATATACATCACCGGGGTCTACGGTCCTTGTGATGCCTCTATAAGATATGAAATGTGGGAGGATTCCAGTGCAGTGATTGCACATCAATCATGCAACCTAAAACACCTGAATTGAGCTAGATTCTAGCATAACTTTTAGTCAATGCATGCATAAGCATCGTAATTTGCATACTAGTTAGTTTATTAGTCATATAGATAATATCATCATTTTATGGCCTAAAAGAGAGATGATTTTAATCGCAGATGTTAGATCAGACCAGACAGATCTAATCAAAATGATGACGGAAGTCCAATGCTTCCGAAATCATCTCGATCAGACAACCAGAGCATCGTGTGATGTCCATAGAAGAATGGAGATGATGGAGCCAAAGGATAAAGATTCGAGCCACAGATGAATAATCCAACTGCACAAATGAATCTGGATTGACGATCACAGTCCAACGGTGTAAAAATCAACCCGATCGGAGGTCTACAGCACTAGATACAAAGAAAAGAAGATGGATGGCCATGATGGCACCATGTGACACCATCACAGCCACTCCCTCACCACCGCCCCATCTAGGAAGGCCGCACCGCATGCTGTGTGCCATTGGATCTTCATCAAATGGCCACAAGCATGCCACGTCGCCCACCCAGATTGGATAAGGATAAATACAAATAAACAAGTATATATAACAAAGGCTTTGCGTAGTGCAGTGGCTCGCACGTGCACGTGCGAGCCACTGCACTACGCAAAGCATCGGGTGTGGGTTCGATCCCTACGCTGCGTAAAATTGAAGAGAGTGTGTGTGGGAGCAATTGCACGTGATTGTATGCGCTGAAGTGCGGCGACGTGGCGCGATCAGAGCATATAGCGAGTACGTGTGATCTCACGCAGTTGCTTCGACACTAAGGTAGTGGCACTCAATATGATCGGACGGCTGACGTTAAGAAGGGATTAAGGCTTGAGCGGCGAGAACGAAAAGATGAAGGGTGCACAAGGAGGAAGCGAGGCCGTGCGATCTTTGATCCATCACTCCAGCGGCTGCCATGTGTTGCCACCAGAGCAAATCCGAGCGTAGAAGTTTTTTTGAAGGATATTTTGAGGTTGAATCAGAGCCGTTGATCTCCCAATCGATGGATCTAATTAGCTAAAGGGTTGTTGCACAAGATTAAGGGTTAAAATACCCTTTTTGCCCTCCATCAGAACTGTAAAAGAAGGCCCAGGGCCCCCAGTTGAAGGAATCAACTTACAATCTCTCTATCCCATCAACTCCAGGTCCCTTCTACCATCTTCTCTACAATTCTCCATCCCTCTGCAACTTCGTCCCGGCACTCTGGATCTGAGGTGCTATCGCATCTTGCACAAGCATCCCACAAGCGACGTCATTTCTCTACACTTTCTATCTCTCTCTATCTCTCTATCTCCCTCTCCTTTTATCTATGTACACTCTCTCTCTTTAGCATAGTACTTTTTACTTTGAAAACTATTTATGAATGCAATAAAATTCTGATATTCTGAAAGTTTGATATTTGCTCTTTATATATATACATATATAAATACCTGTTAGAACTAGTTTTCTGAAAAGCTTCCGTTAAAAATCGAGATTGACTTCTTGCGAATGACTCGATACTCACTGGAGTTTTATAAATTTATTTGTCAATGTGTTTTCATTCTATACTACAACTAAATATCTTTTAAAACTTGAATTACGCGTCGAACATGCAACTGCAGATTGTGTCAATGGGGCTGCATGGCTTGTGGGCAGAGACTTTAATTGTGTGTTGATTGGGAGGGATAGATCAAGTGGCATGGTGGACAGCGCATCCTTTGGATTCCAACTGACGATACAGACACTTCGCTTGAGTAAATACCCATCCACTGGAACTGAATTCACTTGGAGAAATGGCAACGACCTCATGCAAAAATTGATAGATTCTTTGGTAATGCTGGGCTGTTGGACAGTTTTTAGTTGTCATTTGTGTTGGGGCAGGAGCGCCCCTTCTCTAATCACACTCCCCTTGTCTGGGATAGTGGGGAGCAAGTACACAGTAGTTCTTGTTTCAAGTTTAGAAGATCTTGGTTGAGGAAATCGGTATTCCAGGACATGCTTGAAGTATGGTGGAGGGCTAAACTTGTAGATGTGTCGGCCACTATTAAACTTGCATCCAAGTTGGAGACTATGCACATAATGCTAAAAGAATATGGGGCTGTAGTGTCTAATAAGAGACATCAAAGGCGCCTTCTAGCACTTTTGGAGATAAGAAACCTTGATACAAAAGACGAAAACGAGCCTTTAACTGATCAGGAACTTGATGATGGAAGGATGTTGTAGGGTGTGGTGGCGGAGAAGGATATAAAATAGGAGATAGATTGGAGGGAACTCTCCAGGCAACTTTGGCTTAAAGAGGGGGATGCCAACACCAAGTTCTTCTACTTGGCTGCCAGCTCTCATAGAAGAATCAATTTAATTTCATCCATAACAATTAATGGTCAGAGAATCTCCTCCATGCTAGCCATTATAGCTGAGGCCATTAAATATTTAAGAGAGCCTTCACGAGCAGCTGGTAGAGGTCTATGGAGAATGGCATCAAGTGACTCACCTAGAGTCTCTGAGGGGCATGCGTCTTGTCTGACGGCAACCGTAACTGAAAAAGAAACAACAAATGCCATTAACGACCTCAATGATAAGGGTTCCCCTAGCCCTGATGATGTCGAAGTTTTCTTTTATAAGGAGATGTGGGGTTTAGTGGGTAAAGAGTTGATGGACATTATCAAGGAATTTGAGAGGGGCAATTCTGGCTTTGATAAGATAAACTGATCCTTTCTTCTTTTGTTACCAAAGATGAAAGGAGTAGAGAAGTTCTCTAATTTTAGGCCCATAGCTCTCTCGAACACCATATACTTGGTGGTAACTGATGCGTGTTTTTACTCAACTCAGTAATTAAGTTAATTTCACTTAATTAAGAGTAGAAGAAATCACTTAGGTTAACTCGAAGTTGTGTCAATTGTGTAGTATAGGGTTGAATTAACCTAACATTTTAGAAATTTTTACTGGTTGAGTCCAGGTCGTTCACTGGGAGGCATAATAATTTTATCCAAATTCACGAATTTCTTTTATCTCTTTAAGTTTAGGAGGTAAAACTAGTTTAATTTTCATAACATGAATTTTGTCAAAATATTTAACTATAAAGAACATACAAAATTCCATATGCAAACATATTTACTCAAAATATTGTACTTTATTAACAAGTAAACATGCTAGTTTTTCAATTTTATTTCATACCAAGAAATTAAGGCAAAAAGTTATCTAATTAAAGCTTGCCTTTTTACATTTAAGAACAAGAAGTAATTATGCAAGAGAAAATTCATTTAATTTTTCATCTCCCTACATCCTCAAATCTTCTTCTCCTTTTCTTTCTTCTATTTTCTTCTCTCATTTTCTTCTCTCGAGCTCTCTTTCTTCTTTCCTTTCTTGTGTTGTTCCTGCCTTCACCTGCCTTCTCTTCTTTCCATAGTTTTTTTTCCTTTATTCCTTAGTTTTTCCTTAACACTTCTTAGCATCTGCATCCTCCAGCGCTTAGCTTCCTTCAGTACTTAGCATCCTTTAGTAGCCTTCAATGGTTTCTCTTTCCTTAAGCTTTCAGGTAAATCGGGTTTTTTACTTTTTAAACCAAAAGTTTTTTTTTTTATTTGCAGCGAGGTCCTTTCGAGGATACACAGCACCCTGAGACCAGGGTGGGACCAGACCCTACTCGGTCCTCGCCTAATCTCGATTAGGTTGGTTTCAGTTCAATTGTTAATCGGTTCACAGTATCAAGCCGCATCAGATCAACCCGGCCTCCCAGGCCACACTTGCCCTCCCAGAGGACATTCACATCCGCATGCCCCCAGGGGCGCACATACCAGCAGGCATATGCCCACACACTCAGAATAATGCTCATATCAGAAGGAATCAGAATCGGTGCACCGAGCGTTGACAACTGCATAGCCGTAGGAACAAAACAGTTTTATACCAAGCGCGTGCTCGAGGATATCCGAGGTGGGACAAACATTCCCCTTCCAGACCCGAATTCAATCGATCGTAACTTTCTACCCAGAGCTCCCAATTGGATGATTTAAAGTTCGTTGGAAAGTTCTAAGGGTAATCTACACAATTTTAGGGTCAATTTAATGTTTTAATGATGTTCTGCTCTTCAATTTAAGAGATGAAATCAGGGGTTCCTACGGGTTTTATAAAAGCCTGGAAAGTGAAATTTAAGTCAGGGAAGTCCTCAGATGGACTTCTCTCATCTATTATAAGGTCTGTATATATTATATAAATAATTCTACTTCTGTTAGGATAGATTTTAAGTTCTTAAGTCCTACAGAACCTGCAGAGAAGCTTTTCTCTTCTCTGAAAACTTCAGAGGTTGATTTTTGGATTTCAATAAGTGCAACAGACAATTTAAAGTGTTCCTAATCTATTTAGATTAATTCTAAGGGTTTTAACTAATCAATCTAGGCAGGTTTTAGGTTTGAATTTCATCAAAACAGTGCTTCTTTTGGTTTGGGTTCCAGAGTAACCCAAATTGGGAGGAACAAAATTTTCACTAAATACATCATCTGAGCTTACTTTATTCTTTCTAAAAACATCAAACAGAATCTCAGAAATAGTTTGCACATCTGGTGGCACACGAATCCCCTACAGTTCTTATTATTTCGTCGTAGTATAGCGTAGAGAAGTAGTTACCAGTTTAATACAATTTGTTACACGGAAAAAGAGTTCCCGAGGTCGAACTCAGGGAGCAAGTTGTATTCTAGAAGTATAATGTTTCTATTACAAAAATAAGAGAGAGAGAGGGAGAAATAAATCTGAGTCTTGTGGCTTCTCTTCTCTTTCTTAGCTTATCTTCTTCTTCTTCTCTGCCTTCAGTTCTTCTTCTGCTTCTTATTTCTTTTCTTCTTCAGAGCTTCTCGTGTTCTTCTCTTTATCTTCTCTTCTTTCTGCCTCAGCTGCAGAACTTTTCTTCTTGTGGTCCCTTTGCCTTGCTCAGCTGCACGGCTTCTTCTTTCTTCTTCTTATTTTTCTTCTGTTCTTTAGTTCCTCTTCTTCTTCTGCTTCTTCTATTTCTTTTGTTCTTCAGAGCTTTCTTCTATTTCTTCTCTTCTTTCAGCTTTGTCTCCCTTGTGCTTCTCGTCTTCTTCTTCTTTCTGTCTTTTCTTCCTTCTTCTTTATGCCTCATCTGCAGAGCATCGTCTGATTTTCCAATTAGACGACTTAAGTCGCCACTGCTACAGTGCTGCTTGGTGCTCCTCCTTCTTCCTTCGGTCTTCTTCGTCAGCCTTTTTCTTCTCTGCCTCGCTTTTCTTCTTCAGAGCTTCTTCTTCTCTGTGCCCTGCTGTCTTCTTCTTCTCTGCCTCGGCCTATTCCTGCACACACCACAGCCAATGCAAAACCTACCCCCCTTTCCCTCTACCCGAACATCTCTCTCTTTCTCAAACTTCGCTCGTAGGATAGCTCTCCCAGAGTCGCCGGGTAATTGGGTTGGGCTTCGTACCCGTGACCAGGCGTGCCGGTGTGAATGGTACGCGAGGACTGTGCAGGTGGGGTGTCGGGTCGGGTCCGCCGGATCCGCGTGGTGAGCTCGCGGACCGGGCGGGTGAGTGGGCGCGGGACCTCACCCCGGTGCGTTCGGAGGCGAACAGTCCATTTCACTTTTACAATTTGTACCGGTGCGGCGCTTCGAAATCTTTCGAGGTGGGACTAAATGTCCCACCCCAATTTGGCGCCTACAGCTGAGAAAGCTGCAGGCAATCGCAGACGTTGCGAGGTCTCTTCTTCAGCTGAAGGCCTGGGTAGCTGCATGGTTGCAATCCGTGCATCCTGGAGCGCAGGCCTGGGCGGGAGTGGAGCTGTAGCTGCAGGTTGAGGAAGGTTCACCTGTTCTGCAATGGCGGCGGAGGACGGGTAACCTGTTCACAGAGATACGGCCTCTCGTCCTAGTCAGAAGGTGGAGGGAGCTTCGCCGGAGTGCAGCGATGCTCGTGCGGGTGGTGGCGAGGCGTGGGGCGGCATGTAGGGGCTGCCCTAGGTCGGACTGTGGCCGGAGGAATGGGTTTGCTTAGGGGAGTGATGTGGAGGTGAGGAGTGGCAGTGAAGGGGCGGAAATGGTTCAGTGGGATGAGGCGGAGGTTTTGGGTCGGTCGGCGAGTCGTGTGGAGTGGCGGAATAATGGGAGCGACTCGCCGGAGGTGGGCCGGAGACGAAGGGGGTGATGGTGGTCAGGGTCGGTCGAGGGCTTAATTGAACAAATTGAAATATGGAAAAGAAAGAGGAGAGGAAGGGAAGTAGTTCTAACTTACTTGTAGGGACGAAGGGGGAGGAGCAGGGCGACAGTCGTATCGACTGTCGCCGGAGAAGAAGATACCCAGTGGGGGAGGACGGCGGCGACGATGGGGCTGAAGCAGTGCGCGCGGGTATTGTGTGACGCGGAGGAGAATCAGGAAGAAGTCTCTGCCACTGGTTTTGTGGCAAAGCGAAGAGGAAAGGAAAGGGAGCTCGCCGAAGCTCGCTGGGTGCCTGCCGGAGTGGGAGGAGACGAAAGTTGTGGGTGATTCTCCGTCAGAATCGAGCTGCTGAATGCGGCAGACGGTGGCGATTTTTATAGAGGCGAAATCAGAGAGGAGGGCGGAGGGAGACGACGTGCCTCCCTCGCCGGAGGATGGCCGGATTGCAACCAATACCTTCCGCGCGTTCGCACGGAAGGTGTGGGCAATGGCAGAGATCGTGGAGGTGTCCCTGCGACAGCAGACATCGCAGGGAACACCCCGTTCAACTGGCAGAGGGTCGCCGCCACCCAGTGCGGCGACATGCCTCGCCGGAGCATGGCACTGCTCAGATTTTTGCAGGGAGGACCCAAATGCAAAAATGATGAAGACCTAGGGGCCAAAATGCGAGGGTTTCAAAAGTTGAGGGTCAAAAAGTAATGGATGAGGACCAAAATGCAAAGTCGGTCAAGAAGGTCTCTTCTTAGGCTCAAGTTTTTATGCATGACTAAATGGGACCTAAGGATTCTAATGGTGAATTTTATTTCTAGGTCAGACCTTGTTTGACTGGCCAATTTATGTAAAAACCTAAATTAAATCATTAATTGGGCATGGTTCTCAATGTAGGTCAAAATGGGTTCCTAAGGACAAATTGAAGGTTCTAAGCCATAGAGATTATTTTTCTATGAATTTTAGAGGGTTTAGTAGATTTTCGCTTTGCCTCGAACCTCGTGAATTGGAGTGGGTTTGTTCTAGGGTTACAGATTGTCATTTAATTCCTTGGAGTTGCTGTAGCCCTTATCAGATCAGATCATCCCAGTTTCCTTCTTATTAGGTTAGTTTGACCTATGTTTGGACCCTGAGTTACCTTGTTTGCAGATTGTGCTGGTAAAATTGCATTTTTACCCCTTATGAGTTGTTTTCTTCTTAAACTCAGAATTCTCTGAGTTAAGCCTTTCCTTGAGTTATGTAGGAGCTTTTATCCTCTGTATTAAGTCAAAATGAGCTAGTTATGGCTCATGATGAGGTTCTCATCAACATCTCAATTCCTTAATTCAAGCTCAGAACACCATTATCAAATTCAGGTTTGACTTTGGAAGCTCGAAAATTGACTTTCTGTTTAAAGCTTCCTCATAAGAAATTAATGCCTCAATCAGAGTCTTCTCATCATTAGAAACTCAATCAGATCTCTAGATTTGTGTTTCAACCTTAATTTCTAGGGTTTCAGGCTCGCCGCCTGGACTTAAATAGGTATGTGTTCAACAGAGTTGACAGTGGTAGTTACAGCATTTGGAGAGTTAAAATAGCTTCAGTGCATCGCACTGAAGCTTCTGAGCTCCTTAAGTGTTTCTTAAATCCTTCATAACAGGCTTCTCCAACTCGTCGGAGTTGGCGAAGATGAAGTTACATCTAAAGCTCCAGTGGTTAATTCTTCAAACAAATATCTTTAAAATAATCAGTAATCCTTATTATACTGTTCTGGAGCCACTTAACAAGTTTAAGAGGCTGCACCACAACTTTGGCTCGCTGGAGCTCGCCGGAGCTCCGGTGAGTCTAGAAAATGTAAATTGTTTGAACAGATAGACAAAATTAACTATTTTTGATCCAAAAATGATCTGAGGTTAGAAGGAACATCTTTATCACATTAAATTCCTCATTTGTTCATTGAAATGTAAGATTTGATAGTAAGTTTATTTCTTAAAAGATTTGAATGGTTAAGCTCAGTGATGAGTCCATTAAAATGGACTAGTATTAAGCCTAAGTATATTTAATCATACAGTTTAGTTGTGTTAATAATGGCAATTAAGTTGTAGAATATTTGTATGCCTCATGATTTAAGTTTATAACATTCTATAACTTAATTATTTTGTTGTTTTTATGTGCAGGTAATAAAATGCAGAAAGAACAAGGGTGGGGGGATAAATTCCCCAACACATAACAGCTGCGACTCTTTCCCCCATCCCCCACCGGACATTGGGGTAATCTTCCTCTTCCACTGCCTTTCTCAACAACTATGACCAGGGATTTGGGAAAATCCCTGAACTCACATGCAAAGGAGAGAGGTTAAAAAGAAGAGGCAGGGAGAGAGGAAGGCATCTAGGAAGAGAAGAACTGTGCACTGTGGCCTTCTTCCCCCTTGCAGGAAGAACCTCATGCTAGTGCGCCTCTCCCTCCAGCCATCGTAGGCACACACCAATGCGCCCTACCGCTCATCTGCAAGTGCCATCTGCCTGCCAACGCGCACCAAGCTGCGCCTCTCCACCCTGCATCCACACCACAGCAGGCGCATCCACCCAACCGTGCACCTCTCCCCTACTGCAGGTGCTCACGCACTGCACAGTAGACGCCGCACAGCCTACAGGCTGGCCCCTGCTCACCGTGCCAGTACGCCAGCATGCCTCTCCCTTTAGGCACTGCAGGCGCAAACCAGCGCGCCCTACCGCTCGCCCCCTTTAGTGCCATCTGCGAACGCACTGCTTCACCAATAGCTCACGCTTCTCCACCCTGCACGCGCACCCGAAACCACCCACCACAGGCAGTGTGCTCCACCGCTCATCTGCAAGCGCTACCTACACCATCTGCAGGCGCAAACCAGCGTGCACATGCCTGCACACCAGCATGTGCATGCCCACACGCTCGCATAGCCATAGGCGGTACTGCAGCAGCTCCGCCTTCTTGTTCAACAGGCCGGAGCTCCGACCACCTCCTCCGGCCACCTCCAGCCACCTCCGTCGCCGCCGCTGCCACCACCGAAGAGCCCTCATCCTCACCATCCTCCTGAGCTTGTGACAACCAAGCGGTTCTCGCTCTCTCGCAAGGAGGAGAGAGGAAGAAAGCTCTGTTTTTTCCACCTATTAAAATTTACATTCAATTCCATTGCCACCTAATTTGATTTTATTTATTATATTATATTGTTGCAGAATTGCGTTTGAACACCCATAGTTCTTTGTAATTGCATGACATTGATATTAACTAGTTTAAAGATTGATTTTTGGGCTTAACTTAAGCACTAATTGTCTTTAGTACACATCACGTGAAAATTGCATAAATTCATCATAAATCTATTGAGGATTTCTATGAGGGAAAACTGCACATATACCCTTATCTTTTAAAGTTATTGCAAATCTACTTTCCTTCACATTTTAAGTTAGATTTGAATAGGGATTTTGCACTGTCCGAAATAACATTAAACAATTAAGTATTGATTGCATAATTGCCTCCCTGAGGACATGACCCACTCTTCTGTGAGTGGTTATTTTTATTATTTTTGATTAGTCGATTTTTCCACCACTTAAATACTATAACTCAAAGCGAAAAGTCATCTATCAAAATTTGTGCCGTTGCCGGGGAGGCAACAGATGCAATAGATTTAGTTTATTGTTTTTAAATCTTTTGAGTTGCAAAATTATCTAATCATTTTGATTATTGTGCGTGGAATCCGCCGAGGCGACAAGGCGCAACAAAGCAGCGACAGCAACCACGAGTTAAGCCACACGAGGAAAAGACGAAGGCGACCAAGATCCTGTTTCGCACAGGGTTCTCCGTTGTCAAAATTTAATTCTATCTTTTCGCCCTTGTAGTAATTTGGGGCATAATTTTTGGGGGTTTGTCCCCGCATTCTTTAGCTACTAGGGCTTACAATATTTTTGGTGCATGCGTGATTATATTTTCTGCTTAGTTGCTTTTAAAAACCAATAAAGAAAATATCGAGTTGCCTGTTTAGAAGTTGCATGCCCTTAGGTGTGCGCATTTAGGGGTGATTGAGCAGCATATTAGATCTTATTATTGCATTGCAAGCATATTAGCATGAAGATTGCTGAAGACAGGTATATCTTTCTAAATTTTGCATCTAGCTTCGGTTCACGCATTTGCATTCCAATTTAAATTCAAGACCGCCAAATTGTTTGAATTTACTAATTCAGTGGTCACATAACTAAAAGCGGAACTAATAATTAGATTCAACCCTAAAAGCAATTCAGATTTTGATTTGATTCTAAGGGACTTGTCTGCGATTTCAAAAGAAATTACAAAGATTTGCGGTGTGTTGCACACTTTTGACACTGAGCATGCACATTAGGCATCGCACTAAGGCTCTATCCCATAAGGCTATAGGCACCAATCTCTTTATCGGTGCAAACCCTCCTATTGTGCTTTGTGGTGGTGGTGATACTATCTTTTGATCAAGTGTTTTGATACTCCATGGAGGGGGACACCCCTTAAAGGAACAAAAGGGAAGTTAAGGGGCACCGCATACGCATCGCCTTAAAGGAAGGGTTCGCCCAACTTGCATCCCTTTGTTCTTCCTTGGAGTAACTTCTCCCTTGATCAACTAGGAGTATCATCCAAGTAACGTATAGGTCCTATGGCACTCGAAGGTTGAATTAAGGCACATAATTGCAGTGAAAAACTTATTTGGCCATTTATTTTAACTAATTCAACATCCACAAGAAAGAAGGTTAAGATTTCAAGTCCACACCCCTCTTATACCACTTACGTGGGAACGGAGGGATAAATCTTGATATTTTGACTTATCTTTGGAGTGGAGGTTTGACTTACTCAATAAAAAAAATTCTGAATTGTGTTTTGTATGCTTGGTAGATGCTCTCTTGAGGGTAGTCTTGTGTTTGATCCTAAGCCTAAGAGAATTCTTAGGAGAGCTCACCTAGGAGAAGAAAGAGAAGAAATGGCTGAGCAAGGTGCAAATCAACAAAGGACCCTAAGGGACTATTTTATTCCTACCAACCAACCCGCACAAGCACTAAGACGACCGACAGGGGATAATCCGTATGAGATCAAGAGCAGTACCATATCTTTATTGCCCTCTTTTTATGGTACTACTAGGGAGGACCCCTACCGGCATTTGGAGGAATTCACCGAGATCTGTTCCACGGTGAAGCTCCAGGGCTTTACTGATGAAGCCCTGATGAGGAGTCTATTTCCTTTCTCCCTAAAGGATAAGGCTTAGCATTGGTATCATACCCTCGATGCAAGGGTAAATGATTGGGCCACACTTAAGGGAGAATTTTTAAAAAAGTATTTTCCTATGAGTAAAACCAACCATTACAGAAGAGAGATTATGGGTTTTACTCAACAAGAAGGGGAGCAATTTCATGAGACTTGGGTGCACTTTAATGACCTTCTTAGGTTATGCCCCCACCATCAAGTGCCAAGATGGCAGTTGGTCGAAAGGTTCTATAACGAATTATCTGAAAGGCATAGGCAAACCATTGATGCAGCCTATGCAGGAACCTTCATAACCAGAACTGAGGATGAAGCCTGGGCATTATTTGAAACGTTAAGCGACAGCTTTGTACATCTATCCTCTGCATATCAAGAAAGAAAACCATCAATCTTGCAAGGGAAGATAGAGGCCCATGAAGCTGGGGCTTCTCAGGATTTGGCTTATCAAATTCAACTATTGAATAAAAACTTTGATAGGTTTTTAGAAAACCCCGGCATGAACCCGCAAGCAGCCTCTATTTTTCAGGCTTCAAGAGAATGCTCCATTTGCCAAAGCACAACGCACGGCACTGTGGAGTGCCATCAGGCAACCCAATTCCCTAAGTTGATTCAGGCCGACTTGAACATGGCCCAAGGTTTTCGCCCCCCTTGCAATAACCCTTACTCCAACACTTATAATCCAGGGTGGCGGAACCATCCAAACTTCTCTTGGAAGCAAGCTGATGCTTCTAACTCAGGGAATACAAGACCCTTACCTCCCCAGCCCACTTACCAACCTTCTTATGAAAACCCTCCTCCGAATAAGCCCTTTGAGAAGGATGAACTGAAGGCCATGATGAAAGCAATGCAAGAGCATCAGAATATGGTTATCCAATCTCAGAATAAGATGATTACTGATATGCAATCCCAAATTGGTCATCTTACTGAGGCAGTTAGGCAACGTGATCCGGGAAGCTATCTGGCTCTTCTAAGGAGAACCCTAAGGGCAAGGGGGTTGTATTCTGGGAGCATGCCCAAGCAGTGACTGTGTTGACGAGTGGAAAAAAGATTGACAAGCCTGATAACACTCCTACGTTTACATCTTAGAATTCCACTTCCAGACCTGACCCGACTTCAATCTCACCCGAGGAAGAGCCACACCACTCTCCCTGACAAAAAATCACCCACAATGAGGATGTCATCCTTCCACCACCCCTTTCCCGCCATGACGACACCTCTACTCAGAAGCCGAGGGTGCCCTATCCAGAGTGCCTATCTACTCCTGGGGAATCTTCTGTTGGATCGTCTGGAGTCAAGGATAGGATGGAAGAGATTATGGATACTTTTAGGCAAGTCCAGATTAACTTCCCTCTGTTGGAGGTGATTAAACAGATTCTACCTATGCCAAGTTTCTGAAGGACCTGTGCACCCAGAAGTGCCGATCTAGGAAATAGGTCCAAACCAAGGTCATCCTGCCTGATCGCATTAGCTCGGTTCTTCAGCATGGAACACCCCCCAAAATGAAAGACCCAGGGACCCCGTATATTTCAGTGGTTATAGGCAACCAACACATTGACGAGGCTCTACTTGATCTGGTGCGGGGGTAAACATTCTACCAAGCTCTGTCTACGACCTTTTGGGAGGACGAAAGCTGAAGCCTAGTCCAGTAATCCTCCAGGTTGCAGACAGATCACTTAAGACACTGCGGGGATTGTTGGAAGATGTCCTTGTGAGAGTGGAGGATTTCTTCTTCCCCGTTGACTTTCTGGTACTTCATACTGACCCGTCTAATAAGCCCAAAAAAGCCGTCCATTATTTTGGGACGCCCCTTTTTGTCCATAGCCAGTGCCTCTATAAATTTTAGATCCAGGGCACTTAAAATGGGCTTTGGGAACAAGAAGATCTGGTTGTATGTTTTTGATACTTACAAGCAACCCAGATTTGAAGATTGTTCTCAGATTGAGGTCGTTGATGAAATAATTGAAGCGACTACTCCAGCACTCTTATGTAGAGATCCCCTTCAGAAGGTCATATCTCAAGACCATCCCTCGATTATTAAAGAAATTGAAATGAAAATGCCAGAACTAGAAGAGTTGCTGGGGATACACATTGAGTCTCTATCCCCACCCTGGACTGCGAAGGTAGATCTGCTACCTGAGGCAGGGACATTTCAACTAAAACCCTCAATCCAAAAGGCTCCTGAATTGGAGTTGAAACCCCTCCCGAGCACATTGAAATATGCTTTCCTTGGCCCTAATAACACGCTCCCCATTATTATCTTGTCTGCATTATCTGAATTGTAGGAGGGAGCTCTGCTTGAGTGTTTACAAAGGCACAATGAAGCAATTGCCTGGACAATTGCTGATATTAAGGGAGTTGATCCCTTTCTTCGCATGCATCATATATACACGGACGAGTCAGTGAAGCCTTTTCGAGACATGCAGAGAAGACTCAATCCAAATATGCGAGAGGTTGTTAAAAAAGAGATTCTGAAATGGTTGCATGCAGGGATTATCTATCTCATTTCAGACAGTAAATGGGTCAGTCCGATTCATGTAGTTTCGAAAAAGGTAGGAATCACTGTGGAAGAGAATGACCAAGGAGAACTGGTGACCACTAGCCCTCAACTGGTTGGTGGGTCTGCATTGATTACCGCCGTTTAAACACGGCTACCCAGAAAGACCAATTCCCTTTACCATTTATCAATCAAATTTTGGAACGATTGGCAGGGAACAGGTACTTTTGTTTCCTTGATGGGTACTCTGGGTACAATCAGATAGCCATTTTTGTTGATGATCAGGAGCGTACCACCTTCACGAGTCCTTGTGGCACTTTTGCATTCCACCGAATGCCATTCAGGTTATGTAATGCTCCTACCACTTTCCAACAGTGTATGATGGCTATATTTTCTGATATGATCGATGAGTTTGTTGAAATTTTCATGGATGACTTCTCCATTTATGGCTGGTCGTTTGACTTATGCCTTTTGCACCTTGATAAAGTCTTAACCCGTTGCGAAGAGGCAAAACTGGTGCTTAGATGGGAGAAAAGCCACTTTATGGTCCAGCAGGGCATTGTGTTAGGGCATGTAGTTTCCGAGAGAGGATTAGAGGTGGACACTACAAAAATCAATTCCATCTCTAAACTTCCATTGCCCGCCAATGTTCGTCAGGTTAGATCTTTCCTTGGCCATGCTGGATTTTATAGGCACTTCATTAGAGACTTAAGTAAACTCTCTAAGCCACTCTGCGACCTATTAGCGAAGGATGTCTCCTTTGATTTTGATGATAGATGTGGTGAGGCTTTCCAAGCTTTGAAGAAAGCACTCATTACTGCACCGATTCTCCATGCACCAGATTGGACCCTCCCGTTTGAGCTTATGTGCGATGCTTCTGATTTTGCAGTGGGAGCAGTCTTAGGTCAAAGGGTTGATGGCACACCTCATGTGCTGCATTATGCCAGCATGACCTTTGCGGATCCTCAGCAAAACTACACGGTCGCAGAAAAGGAATTACTTGCTATAGTATTTGCTTTGGAAAAGTTTCGATCTTATCTTTTGGGATCCAAGGTTCTGGTGTTCACTGATCATTCAGCCCTTAAGCATCTTCTTGCTAAAAAGGATGCCAAACCTCGCCTAATTCGTTGGATTCTGCTACTCCAAGAATTTGACCTAGAAATTAAAGACAAGAAAGGAGTTGAGAATGTGGTAGCAGACCATTTGTCTTGGATCCCTATTGAGGCATCAAACCCTACTGGCAGTATTCAAGAGACTTTCCCTAATGAGTCTCTAATGGCCATGGAAACTAAAACTCCTTGGTTCGCTGACATAGTGAGCTATTTGGTCACAAGCATCACCCCTAGTACTTGGGACAAGCAGTAGCGAGACAGGTTTATCGCTAATGCTAAATTTTATTACTGGGAGGAACCCGAGCTTTTTAGAATAGGCCCTGACCAGCTGTTTCGCTGTTGCATCCTTGATGAGGAACAAAGAAGTGTTCTGAGTTTCTGCCATGACCTCCACTGTGGGGGACATTTTAGTGGGAAGAAGACTGCATATAAGGTTCTTCAGTCTGGTTTTTCGTGGCCCACGTTATTCCGAGATGCGCATACATATGTGGGCGCATGTCTACGTTGCCAGCAGACGGGAACCATTGGAAAAAGGGATTAGATGCCCCAACAACCTATCCTCCCTGTTGAAATCTTTGATATTTGGGGCATTGACTTCATGGGTCCCGTTCCTGTATCCTTCGGATATGAATACATCCTTGTCGCTTTTGATTATGTATCAAAATGGATAGAAGCCATCCCCACATGAACCAATGACCATTCCGTGGTCTTGGGCTCTGTTAAGGCTAATATCATTTCTCCATATGGGTGCCCAAGGACGATCATAATTGATGGAAGACCTCACTTTAAGAATGTACACTTCACTAGACTACTCCAAAATTTGGGAGTCAACCACATGATAGCCATACCTTATCATCCCCAAACGAGTGGGCAAGTTGAAGTATCTAATAGGGAGATTAAGCGAATTTTAGAAAAAACTATCTGGCCTAATTGGAAGGATTGGTCTAAAAAACTAAATGATGCTCTTTGGGCCTACAGAACTGCATATAAGACTCACTTGGGCATGTCTCCTTTCCATCTTGTCTACGAAAAAGCGTGCCACCTTCCCGTTGAAATCCAACATAAATCTTATTGGGCCATTAAAAACGTTAACTTAAATTTGGATAAAGCGGAAAAAGCACATATGTTAGAATTAAGTGCGCTTGAGGAGCTTTGTAATGAAGCTTATGAAACTTCTCAAGCCTACAAGCAATGTACAAAAGTCTTCCATGACAAGCACATCATTAGAAAGACTTTTGAGCCCAACCAGTGGGTCTGGGTTTTCAATTCTAGACTTAAATTATTTCCTGGAAAGCTCAAGTCTCGTTGGGATGGGCCATACATTGTTATCAATACCTTCCCTCATGGAGCTATAGAGATCAGGAACCCAATTTCAGGTGCAAACTTTAAAGTAAATGGCCAGCGACTTAAAGCGTATATTACTCTTTCAGATGGCCAGGTTTTGGATGCACTACAGGTTGAGGAGCCTTATCTCCTCCCACTCTCCTCCTCAGGTGATATTCCTCTATGTCTATATTTTTCCAATGAGGACATTGTCAGTTTTAAGCATGGGGGGATATAACCTGAGAATGTTTATAGTGTTTATAGCATTTATAAATATTTGCATACATATTTATAAAAAAAAAAAAAATTCTTTTCTTGAGCTGATTGGGTTAGTCCCTAGCAAAATACCTTTGTTATTGGAGGTTTTTCTTCCGAAATTATTTCTTAAGTTTAGAATCCAGTACATTTATTTCACATGCACGTAGACTTGGTAATGGATCCTTTAGGAAAGCCGATAAGCATTTGTAGTCTACTGAACCCTTGGACAGTTCATAAAGAGTTAGCCATACTATCTTCTAATAAATCCACCTCATATTTGTGAGAAGAAGTAGCGAGATTACTGGTGTGCTAAGTCTAGTGCAAGGACTCTTAATTTCTGGATAATTAGATGATGATACTTCAGAGTAAGGCATAGTTTTCACTCTTTGTTCCTGTGTGCGCACTTTGAGTGAATTCCTGAGAGTCACCAAATAAGGCAGATACACAAAGATTGAGTCGTAATAAAGCTATAACTATGGTGAATGGTTACGACCGTCCTTCATGGAGTCCTCAGCTGAAGGAGGGTAATAGTGTCAAAGGTTAGAAATATGCCTGTCCTATCCATTCCTTTCTGGTGCAGAGAATAGGCACTTCCACTAAATAAGCTACACAACTTCCTCTTAACCATCATCATCCCTAATAATTCCTCATAAATAAAAGTCCGTATTGTGTTGTG
The DNA here is from genome assembly GCA_037157565.1 of Thalassia testudinum. NCBI lineage: Eukaryota > Viridiplantae > Streptophyta > Magnoliopsida > Alismatales > Hydrocharitaceae > Thalassia > Thalassia testudinum. Next base: position 81,889,946 of record JAZHRO010000056.1, on the reverse strand, counting down.
ATTGATTAAAAAAGAAACAAAAAAAAGAAAAAAGGGAAAAGTGAACAGAAGTAGAAAAAGAAGAAATAGTAAGATTACAAAAAGAAAAAAGAAAAAAGAAAAAGTCCAAGTGTATGATGTAACATTGTTTTTGAGGTAGCAAAACACCTATCGCGTTCCACCAAATATGACCCATACCTACCTTCTAGTATTTCTGATCGGCTGAATACTGGTTGAGAAATCTAACTTAGTTATAGAGTTATTAGGACTTTAATTGAAGTGTGGATGCCATGTGAGGCCACCAAATAGTGAGTATAACTTCTAAATCGGGCGAGATTCGTAATCTCAAAAAGAAAGAAAAGAGAGAGTACCCAGGAACATCAAGAGAGCACAATTGTGTAGCTTCTCTCAGAGTTGACTTGTATAATAGTCTAGAGAGCTAGAGTCTGCAGTACTAGACTATATGTAGCATTAGTTGAGTGTGTGCCACCAAATACAAATCCGTTCAACTTGATATCTCCTACCTAAGCCAAACGTCGGGGACGAATTACAGACTATCGTATGCTTTATCCCTGAGGGAAGTAGTTGCTTATCTCGGCAGAAATTTTTGCCAAGGGTGATGTATGAACTCCCAATGCAAATCAGCTCTTTCACTTGGATCTGTTACCTAGGCTATCAGCACTCCACATTTGTCTGGATTTCTAAAGTTTTGAAATAAGAAATGAAGAAATCTTCTGATTATTTCAATTATTTTTGTTAGGAACTAGCAAATCTTAGGCATGGGGGTATTTGATGAGTACATTAAAATGGACGAGTATTAAGCCTAACTATATTTAATCGTACAGTTTAGGTGTGTTAATAATGGCAATTAAGTTCTAGAATATTTGTACGCCTCATGATTTAAGTTTATAACATTCTATAACTTAATTATTTTGTTGTTTTTATGTGTAGGTAATAAAATGCACAAAGAACAAGAGTGGGGGGATAAATTCCCCAACACATAACAGCCATGACTCTTTCCCCCCTCCCCCGTCGGACATTAGGGTAATCTTCCACTTCCACCGCCTTTCTCAACAACTATGACCAGGGATTTGGGAAAATCCTTGAACTCACGCGCAAAGGAGAGGTTAAAAAGAAGAGTCGGGGAGAGAGGAAGGCATCCAAGAAGAGAAGAAGCGTGCACTGTGGCCTTCTTCCCCCTTGCAGGAAAAACCTCATGCCAGCGTGCCTCTCCCTCCCGCCACCGCAGGTGCACACCAATGCGCCCTACCGCTCATCAGCAAGCGCCATCTGCCTGCCCGCGCGCACCAAGCCGCACCTCTCCAACCTGCATCCACGCAACAGCAAGCGCATCCACCCAACCGCGCACCTCTCCCCTGCTGCAGGCGCTCACGCACCGCACAGCAGACGTCGCACCGCCTACAGGCCGCCCCCTGCTCACCACGCCTGCACGCCAGCACACCTCTCCCTCCAGCCACTACAGGCGCAAACCAACGTGCCCTACGGCTCGCCCCCGTCAGCACCATCTGCAGGCGCACCGCTTCACCAACAACCCGTGCTTCTCCACCCTGCAGGCACGCCGGGAACCACCCACCGTAGGCAGCATGCTCCACCAGTCATCTGCAGGCACTACCTCCACCATCTGCAGGGGCAAACCAGCGTGCGCACGCCCGCACACTAGGGCATGCACGCTAGCACGCTCGCACAGCTGCAGGCGGCACTGCAACAGCTTCGCCTTCTTGTTCAGTAGGCCTGAGCTCCGGCCACCTCCGTCGCCGCCGCTGCCACCATCGGAGAGCCCTCGTCCTTGCCACCCTCCTGAGCCTTACGACCGCCCCGCGGTTCTCTCTCTCTCTCGCGAGGAGAGAGGAAGAAAGCTCTATTTTTTCCACCTATTAAAATTTACATTCAATGCCATTGCCACCTAATTTGATTTTATTTATTATTATTATATTGTGGCAGAATTGCGTTTGAACACTCATAGTTCTTTATGATTGCATGACATTGATATTAACTAGTTTAAAGATTGATTCTTGGGCTTAACGTAAGTACTAATTGTCTTTAGTACACATCACGTGAAAATCGCATAAATTCATTATAAATCTATTGAGGATTTCAGTGAGGGAAAATTGCACATATACCCTTATATTTTTAAGTTATTATAAATATACTTTCCTTCACATTTTAAGTTAGATTTGAATAGGGATTTTGCACTGTCTGAAATATCATTAAACAATTAAGTATTGATTGCATAATTGCCTCCCTGAGGACACGACCCACTCTTCTGCGAGTTGTTATTTTCATTATTTTTTATTAGTCAATTTTTCCACCACTTAAATACTATAATGCAAAGCGAAAAGTCGTCTATCACTAAGGACTTGATTTAACTACTCGATTGAGAAGTTAAATCAAGTCAACAGATGTTATTAACCATAAGTATATATTTAATTTATAGTTTGAAATGTTCCTGAGCGGCCATGGACAGCGAGCTCAGGGACTTAATTAAATTTGGGCGTTTAATTATAGATGAAAATAATAGGTAATATAATGTCAATTAGGGTTCATTAGTGGTGATAGGTGATGAAAGAACCTAATGAAGGTGGAATTAGGCTGATTACTGTCACCATTGACAGTCTCTATAATCGATGAAGGTGAGATTTGAATTAGGCGTTTAGGTGATTTAATTAATGATTTAGTGAATTAGAAGTGAACATGGAAGATGAAAGATGGTGTATAGTGAGTAAAAAGACAAAATTAAGGTCTCTGGTGAGCTTAAGGAACTCGCCGGAGTCGGAGGAGATGAAGCTAAATTCTAAAATTACTCTAACCTAACTAACTAAACTAACTAAGCTAGCCTACTCCTACTCCTATTCCTAGTCTACTGTTACATGGAAGAAGGGGTCAATAGGGTTCTGCCAAAGTCTCATGGCGGACGATGAAATCAGAGGGTTGAAGAAAGATCTCCAGCAGGCGGATTTGAGGTGGAGCGGAGGAATCCTAGGGTCGGTGCCTTTGTCAGAGGTGCGGAAGACCATGACGAATCTACTCAGCTACTTAAGATGAACGGAGGAAGTCAGAAGATGGAATGGGGAATTGTCGGAGGTTTGAAAGAATAGCCTATTTGGTCGGCTGCAGTATTAGAAGAGGGAGGGAGCCAACTTACCTAAAATCAGAGGTGTGAGGGGGTATTTATAGTAGTTTGCGATGAAGAGAGGGGAGGGGTCTGGCCGAAGAAGAAGCTTGAGGAGCTTAACCTCCGTCGTCGTCTCCAACGATGGTGAGGTTATCTCCTACTGAAAAATAGGATTTTTGGTTAATCCAGACCGATGGATCAAGTGGAGGTGGTGAGCGCAAGCTGCAAGAGCTTGGACAAAGAGAAATTATGTCGGTAGGGCAGTGATCCCATGGTGGGATGACTCTCTGCCACCAGCCATTCGTTTGGCTGGAGAAGAAGAAGAAGAAGACGAAGAGGGACTTAGAAGTAATAAAACTTAAGGACCTGTGTTAGAAATAAGGACCTGACTGTAATGAATATTAAGGACTAATATGTAAACCCAGGTTTTGAAGGTTTATTTTAACTTAAATCTTTTTCAACTTTTTATATATGTTAGCAAATAAGGTAAATATTATGTTTACACCTTGAATTTACATTTTTGACCTTTTTATGTTAATTTATTAGATTAAGTAAAATCACTTAAGTTATTACAAACTTAGGTATACATTATACTTAAGTTACTTATCTTATTAATTAAGGAAATGATTAGTAGGATTTCGAGTCCAATTATTATCTAAATTATTAATAATGTTAATTGAATGATAAAATGTCATTTTTAACTTATTTTAAGGTCCTTAAGTAAATAACCATTATTCTATAATTAACCCTCATATATTCATAACCCTAGCTAATTAACTAGGAAGACTAGTTAATTAGGGGTAATTAAAGATCATGATGAGTGTCTCATCAGTAAGCAAGATTTTGGCAAATAGGCTAAGATTCGTCTTACAAGACCTGATTCATCCAGTCTAGTCAACCTTCCTCCCCAATAGATCTCTACAAGAGTCTTTTATCATGGCATAAGAGATGGTATGTGGTTGTCACAGGAGGAAATGTAAAGCCCTTATGTGGAAAGTTGATTTTCGAAAGGCCAATGATTCTATTTCGTGGCCTTATTTGTAGGAGGTTTTTAAGGGAAGAAAATTCCCCCCCTTTGGATCAAATGGATGAAGCAGTGCATTACAACTTCTTCCTTCATTCCCTTGATCAATGGGAAACCATGTTGGACTTGGATCTAGCCACAGTGTGGTGTTAGGCAAGGTTGCCCCTTAGCTCCTTTGGTTTTTAACCGTACAGTTGATGGGCTGGTGAGATACGCATGTAAACTTTCTGAGGCAAGTACTATAAAAGGATATTCTTTATCTAATAGGAGAGCTATGGCCCCTATTCTCCAGTATGCAGATGATACAATCCTTTTTGTAGAGGGGACAGAGGAGGAAGCCTGCACACTTTGTCATATGGTCAACATTTTTGGCGGCATGTCAGGTCTGAAATTAAGTAGGGAGAAGTCCAATCTGGTGTGTTTTGGTCTGAATGAACAAGAACAAGAAGCTATTTCTACTATCCTGGGGACCCCACGTATCAACCTGCCCATTAGATAAGATTGCAGTCAAACTAGAGGGGTTGGACAATAGGTTTTTATCAAAGGGTGGTAGACTTATCCTACTGAAATCTGCTATTACCTCAATTCTAGTCTTTTTCTTCTCCCTATTCAAAGCTCTGAAGTCCATCTGGAAGTGTATTGATCTAATGCGAAAGCGGTTCTTTTGGAAGGGTGCTAAACACGAAGGTAGATTCATGCAACCATTGAAATGGGAGCAACTTCACCGGCCAAAGGAAAGAGGTGGACTGGGAATCAAAGCATTGAAGGAATTCGATGAAGCCTTACTGCTCAAATGGGCAATAAAAATTCAGATTGGGGAAGAGAGGCCTTAGACTGAACTAATCAAAGACAGCTATTGTCAATTCAACAGTGCACTAAGAAGATTGTGTCCTTCACATCCCTAATCGCTCTAGCAGTTGGTGATCCACGCTCTTAAGAACAATTCGCATCTATTACAGCCACTGTTAGGAGATGGCAGATCATTCAATTTCTGGAGTGAAGACTGGTCCTCACTGGGTCAGTTAAAAGAAGCCTATCCAAGCGTATTTTCAACAACGATGGACAAAGATGGCATGGTGAGCTGCTACTGGTTGGATGCTGTTGCATGTTGGCAACTGAATGAGGCTGATTTCATTAGGGAGGGTACCAAACTATGGGAGGATAGATTCAAGATGATTTCAAAGCTGGAACATTTCAAGCGCAGAACTGGCATGGAAGATAGATATGTTTGGGATGGATTCTATTTGGCTCAATGAGCTTATGACAGAATTATGGGGGCTGGCAGAGATGTGGAAAATGATCACATTGACAAAAAATTTTGGCTTTTGAAGATCACCCTCGAGGTACAAATTTATCTTTGGCTTTGCAGAAGGGAGGGCTTGATTAGAGATGACCTGAGGCATAATAGGATGGGTCCAACTCTTCACGAGTGCCATTTATGTGGACTGCACACAGACAGCATCAGTTATATTTTTTCATCCTGTTTGATTATTGATGTGATTTGGAGAAGAACATGCCAAGAGTCGCTTCCCCCATGGGAATCTCTATGGCACAACTTTTTAGTTTCTGGGATACCGCACCTATGCATGGCTGCAACACTTTGGTGTGTGTGGAGGGTGAGGAATGAGAGGTTATTTCAAGAGAGACTAGTATGCTGTGAGCAAATTGTAAATGAGCGCTGGTCCCTCATACAAATATGGGGATCTGATATGTAAATTTTCATTGTTTCCTATTTTTTATCAATAAAATGCCCTCCCAGATTGCTATCATTTTATGATAGCTTTCCTTTTAGTTTCAAAAAAAAAAAAGGTGGAGTCAATTGTTCTAAAGTTGAACTCAAGAGTGTAGTAGGAATGTAGCTCGAAAGAAGATCAAAAGATTCTTGGTTTTTTCTTGGAATGACAGGTTGCGTCCCCTTAAGCACTAAATTCAATGCCTTCAGCCGAGCAGAAGGTGGTCAAGGAGAAGGGGTGGTCAAATCAGAGGAGTGTTGTAGAATAAGCGCCTTTATCAATAACCTGGTTGGTCCAACTAGGTGCTTCTTCAGATCTACAGGCTGATGATGCAGCCTAAACCCAATTAGTCTGGTGGGTTGATGGATGTGAATCAATAGATGTGGAGCCCACCAAAAACTTTGAAGCTCAAATAGATATGGAAATGAGAATCTAAGGGTTGTTTGAGTCGATTTAGCCTGATCAAAATAGGGATCCTCAAAATAAAATGGAGCTGTAGAGGATGTAGGAACCCTACTGGTAGTATCACCAAAGGATAGGAAGTGATTATCGATCTGATCAATAGCTGAAACCTGATCAAAAGATGGAAGAAAATCACATGCAACCAGCTCAGAGAGAGGTGAATCGGAGTAGAAGTTGATTCTAGTGGCAGGTCAGGGTTGTGATCAGGTATCAGAAGGCTCTGTATGAAGATTGCAAGGTGTGGCTTCTTTAAGATCTGTGTGTTGAGGGCTCCTCTAAAAAAGATTCAAAGGTAGGTTCATCTTGAGGGTCCTCATGATGCTCATCAAAATCGAAGGTAAATGCCTGGAGAATGCTTATAAGATCATGGAAATCTGAGTCAACAAATGATTCAAATTCTGGATTTCAGACACTCTCAGCACTTACAATTTCTAATTCCTGCAGATCATAAAAGAATGATTCCATCTTAATGGAACCTGATTTTGAATCAATGATCTCGGGATCAGGGACCACAGAGTCAAAGTCGAAGAATGGGTCAAGGATGCTGAGGTCGTAAATTGGTTCATAGTGGTCAGGAAATAAAGGTTCTCCGAAATCTGATTAAGATTCGAAATCATCTGAGAATTTGCAAAGATCAGTGTCTAAACCTAATTCCAGATTAGGATTGCCACCATAGAGTAAATCAAGATGTGTAGAATCAGCAACCTAACTTGGATCTAACCTAATCTCGAATTCTGGGCTAGAAAAGGTGTCCTTATTAGGCATAGGCTGAGGTTCTTGGCTCCTTGGATAGAGTTAATTGAATCCCAGCTCTTCCAACTCCTTAGTTTCTGTATCATAGATTGTTTTGACTTTCAAAAAATCAATTTGAATTTCTAAGGAGGTTTGAGAGGTGTAATCATTACACAAGGGCCCATAATCATAGTCCGGATCAAAAATTTTATTTTCATTAAATTGGGCCCCATGATCATCCTAAATAGGCTCAAATCTAGATTCTAGGTTAAATGTAGGTAATGGGCCACTAGAATCTAGGTTGAGCTCTATAGGGATGTCAAAATCATTATCAAGAATCAGCTTATCAGAATACGGAGTGGAATTTACATTCTTGAGAGGTTCTGACTTAATCTTATCATCACAGGTGTCGAGGAAATCTAGGCTTGATGGACCAACTTCATGATTTTCTAGGGCTAATTCGAAATTGTGAAGACCTACAATCGGATCCTCCCAACCCATCTCAAGATCAAGTGTGTCATTCTGTATATAGTTTGTATCTAATCCCATTTAGGTTGGGGGTCCACAACAATTCTGAATGTCTAACCTAGGCTCTAGAAAAGCTCTCGAATCACTCTAAGATGTCTCATTAATTGCTTGTAGCAATAGATTTAGAATATCTGCACATTGCTTAGTGATATCTTGTGTATCTCCCAGAGTTGTGGATTTGTAAAGCAATATAAATCCTCCATGCTATGCAATTCCCAAACTTCATTGAATTCTGGTATGAGGGTCTCCTAGATTGAACCATTTCTTAGTTGAGTAAGCAGTAGACAAACATGATTCAAAATAAATTTTATTATTTCTGGGACATTAACCTGAATCATGCTACTGAATAATCTTCAAAATATTTAAAGGCAGCCTCAATCACTTTGTGTTTTATGATCACTTGGTGTTCAGGTTTCCTAATTGGTCTTTCTAAGTTGCGCGGTTGCATTTTCAAATCAGGTGGTGGATCAGGATATAGAATCAAACTCAGGCTAAGATTGAAGTATTCAGATTAGATCAAAAATCCTTGTAGAAGATCTAATGAGGTCTCTTAGGTTAAAAACCTAAAGTCTTTTCTTGTGTATGTGCTCTATAGAAGGGATGAGGGACTGGATGTGAATTGGACCCAATCAAGGCACCCAAAAATTTTTGGATGACAAAGGCTGTTTCGAGGCAGATGATACCTCTGAATCAGAAATCTGCACACTCGAGAATTACCTGGACAACCAGGAAAGGAAAGACCCACAAAGACCCCTACATGGTAGAGCATCCCCACAAGTTACAGGGTTTCCCCCACCCGACCTTCCTTGTCGCTGCGATTCCAAGTAGACCGATATGTGCGAATTGAGAAATTAAGTTTACCAATTTTAGCCTAATTTGTGCCTTGGATTTCACTTAGTTAGAAATTGATTTAGTTTGTGACATAATTTGGAGGTTGGTTGGCTTGCAAAGTAGACCAACTTCACCTAACCTGACCTAAAAGCCGAAGAATGAGCTCTGGATCAAGACCCAAAGATCACCCTGAATTGACTCTCAAGTTGTTAGGTCTATAATTTTTAGGGTTCAAGTGAGATTTAGAGTCTGATTTTAGGGTTGTTTTGACTAAATCTTTTCAAGAATGGGCTTGGGTAGCACACAAATGTGGGTGGGTTAATTTCCTTTAATCCAGAAAAGTGTGAACTAACACTTCAAAACTATAGAGTAGAAACCCTAGATGTACACCTTGGACTTCAAACAAGAAGGTGAGTAGTCTAAGACGTTTAAATTTAAGCATAAATCCCTAGTAGGTATAGGAAATCAGGGTAGGGATCTCTAAGCAGAATCGCCTCAACTTCAATCAGATGGGAATTTTTTCTCAAATCAGGAAACATGCCTTTTGAATGACAATTACTATGAAATAAGGCAAGTGATTCCTAATTGAGTTTTTCCTTTTTCTCTCTTCCAAAGATTAAGGGAAAGATTATTGAATAGGAGAGATTACTTGCCCTAGGAGTGGATGACTTGCGCTGAAGATCTCCTTGTGATGTACCTTGCAAAATCACAATCAAATCAAATAGGTCAAGTTAATGCTCAAATAAACAATCAAGAAAGAAGAGATCAATGTGTGAATTGTGCATTGCCCCCTGGCAACAGTGTCAAATTGTTAACAAGTGAGAGAAGAAGAGGAGATTTTAAAATATGTCTTCATTGTAGTAAAGCCTAAATCTCTCGAAAATAAATAAAATTTATATCTCAGAATCTAAAAGGAGTCCGAGGTCGAACACAGGGAGGAAATATGGAATTCACAACATTAATCTCATGCAGAATAAATGAGCATAATTAATTGAGCAATCAAATAGATATTCAATGAATAATAACCTATTGCATTAGCTATCCAATGAAATCCAATGTATCTGCAGACAAAAAGAATAGAGAGAAGCTAAAAAGTGATGATTTAGATCAGCAATGAGATCCTTTAATTAAGCATGCATTTCATAATCAATTTAATCAAAAGTTAACTTAATGCTTAAATCATTCAACAATAACATTCAAATAATGCTCAATCAGATGACAAATTTGTAGCATCAGATGCCTTAATAGCACAAGGCTTCTCAAAGCCTTCTCTCTTTATTTCCTTCTTCTTTAGCTTCTCTTCTCTCCTCTTCTTCAAACCCTCCCTTATTTTCTTCTTCTCGAGACTTCTCCTTCACAAGCACATGGGAGCAAATTCCTTCAGCGACTAAGTGTCGCACAAAGCACTAGAGAGCAAAACGCTCCCCCACTGTATCACAATTCTATCCCTTCTTCTTCTTCTCTCTCAGATCCAATGAGCATATAGTCGGATCTATGTATTCGGGTCAAGAGCATGGATCAAGGTCACTAGCATGTGTGGTGACCATGGTGTTCTTAATAGGAAGGTTATCAGGTGAAGGGGGTGTGAGGGACCCGATCCCTCAGTGACTGGATGAGGGGACACTGGCACAAAATCCTTCTATTTCGTAATTATTGCTTCTAATCCCATGATGTGGGACTTTCTTTCATGTCTTTCCTTCACAGAAGTAGCAGTAGGTTGTTCATCCAATTGCAACTGGAGATGAGGTTGGCTGCTTCAATTGGTAGCCTAGGCGTGTACCTAGAACAAGTCCACGTGACTTGGGAGAGGATTCTGTGAAGAACACAGCCAGAGTGATGATAACATCATCATTAACCATATCTTGCTTTATTTAGCCATATTACATCATTAAATGCTTCTATATAACTACCAGAAGATAGTAATTCATTGCACATCCTTTCTAAGAGAATAACAAGAAACTAGGGTTAAAATTGTAATTTTACCATCATATCATGAATGCAGAATAACCATGAGTTATCTCAGGGGTTTACTAAAGGTCATATATGCATTAATGTCTAATAAGTGGGTTCATGCAGTCAGAAACGGGTTTCCACGCATTTTAAGAAGTAATGGACATCTGAAACCCTAAAAATAGACCTGCTTAATTAACTTAGGTTCTCTTCAGGATAAAATTCATCTAAACCCTCAAAAAATCATAGAAAAATATTCTCTAGGGTTTGGCACCTTTGATTTGACCATTTGAAGCCATTTTGACCAAAAATAGTGTCTCAGATAGACAGTTGCCCTAATTTGGGTTTCTGTGCAATTTAACCAGCCAAACTTGGTCAAAAAGGTCCCCGCTGCCTCCATGCCTTACTCCAACTCCAAAGACCTTCAACCAGGGTTTTCTCCTTGGTTTGACGCTCAGTCTCTTCCAAATTTGGAAGGGAGACTCCTGAGAGATTTCCATACAATTTGAGTTGCATCTTGGGCTATAATTCTTGCCCAAATCCTCATGCAAATCATTTAAAGGTTCGGATCTCTTATTTCATGAAGCTTCGAAGCTTCCAAGCTTGGAAGCTCACTTGAGACCAATATAAGGACCCCTGAGGACAAACTGCCCTCCTTAGCTAGGTTTTGGGCCAAAAACCTCTTCAAAACCCTATCTCTGGCCTCCCCAAACCTACACTCTGGTGGACCTTCTCGACCACTCTCCTCCGCACCTCCAATGGCCAAATTTGAAGCGCAGGGACCTCCCCCATCTTCCTCCATGTCTTGCCAGTCACTGCGGGAGCATTATCCCTCTCTCTTCGCCACCGTCTCCCTCACGGATGGTTCGCCTTCCCCACGTCCGACAATCGCATCGACGTAGGAATCTCCCTTATTTCATCCATAATTTACATCCTCTTGACTCCTTCCCTTAGGTTTTATTTATCCCCTAAAGTCCAAAAATCAATCCTTGACCTAACCACCATCAACCTTTGTCTCCACCTCTAGCTGCACCTCCAGTGAGGTCCTCCGCACGCTACACACTACCAAACACCTTGCCACCACTTCCTATAGTTCCGCCACGCCACCAAGAACAAAAGCCCTAATCTATTTCGTGCTATTGTCGATCAAAAAATTCTGTCAGCCAACCCATCATCCGCATGCCATCTCCACCTCTGTCCAGCATCTCACACCCTCTCATGCCACAAGATCACCACCACGTCACTCCTCATCCATCGGCGATGATCTAAAGATATTTTAATGTGGCCAAAAGGCCGTGTTTGTGATTTACAGGTTCTGCCATCCACCACCGTTGTTGCCATTATCGTCACCACGTTATTCGAGCTCTAGGTCATGCACGGCCCAGGTGACACCTCCAGGCAATGCAGGATCACCTATGGACCATTCCCAAGTGGTCAATTTGACATCATATCACCTATAGCTACGCAAACTGAGGACACATCTTCAGCTACAGGTGCTCGCAAGAAGAGGCTTGTTGGATAGTCCCACATCGTGAGGACAAGAGAGCATCAATGCACATATATTGTATTTGTGTTCTAGGCTTACTTCCTCAGAACATGAGAGTGAGGTCCTCCCCACTCGCCTTCACTGACATGACTCGACCTACTACCTTCACTCCTCGGCTGCGTTCACACCTACAGCCCTGGACCCAGGTGCGCACTTGACCCAAATACCTGATCCGATTACTTGAAAGAGAAGGAAGAGAGAAAGAGAGAGTGGGGAAAAGGGGGTTTTGCTCCTAAATCCTTCCAACACTTAGACAAAATCTGAGAGTTCCTCCCTTGTGCGTAAAGAGGTTAATAAGAAGAGGAAACAAAGGTAGAAGGAAAGAATTAGAAGAAGAGGAAAAAGAGAAGGAAGAGAAGCCAAAGAAGAAGCTAAGGGAAGGAGTCATGCCGACAAAAGAAAGAAGAACAACAGAAGAAGAAGAAACACTGTAGAAATGACATTTAAGTCGTCTGATTGTAAAATCAGATGCCTAATTTATTGTTCATTCATTTGGTTGTCTTCAGTAATTGCTATATATGTGTTAGACTAATAATTGGTGATCCAAATCACCATTATTTTGTCTAGATTTCTTTTTGTCTCTTCATATACTCATGCTGTATAGTGAATATTAGCCTTTAAGTAATTAATTGTGCTTATTTATATTATTTATTGAGATTAGCATGTGAATTCGATATTTGCCAGTTGTGTTCGACCTCAGACTTAAAGTTCGAGTAAATTGTATTTGTTGACGAGCGATTTTGGTCAGTACTATAATGTATCAATCTTAAACATCGATTTCACGCGTTACACATTTTGGCACCATTGCCAGGGAGCAACGCATAATCACCGCTATTCTTGTATTATTTGATTGTATTTGAGCACTAAGTTGCTGTGTTTGCTTTATTGTGGTTTTGTGAGGTACTTCAAGAGGAGATCTTCCCTGCAAACAAACCACTCCTAGGGTAGGTAATCTCTATTCTTCCCTAATCAACCTCTTTATCTTGGGAAGATAAAAATGGGAAACAATCAATTAGGATTCACCTACCTTATTTCCATAGTAATCATCATTTAAAAAGGCAACTTTCCTTATTTGCGAAGAATTTTCATGCCTAATTGAAGTTTGATGTGATTCTGTTTAGAATTCCCTACCCTATTTCCTATACCTATTAGGGATTATGCTTAAGTTTTAAGCATATTGGACTACTCACCTTCTTGTTTGAAGTCCAAGATGTACATCTTGAGATTTAATTGGACTTGAAATAGAGAAAACTAGGTTTTCTACATTCAGGTTTGAAGTGTTAGAACACATTTTCCTGCAGTAAGAGAATAAACCCTCCCGCATTTGTGTGCTACCCAAGCCCCTGTTTTCGAAGATCTAATCAAGAAAAACACTAAAAATCAGGCTCTAAAATCACTTGAACCCTAAAATCTTGGACCTAATAAATTGAGAGTCATTCAGGGTGATTTCTGGGTCTTGACTTAGATTTCATTATGCCATCTTTAGGGTAGGTCAGGTGAGGTTGACCTGCATTGTAGGCCAACCAACCTCCAAATTAGGTCACAAGTCAAAGCGACTTCTATGTCAAGTGAAACTCAAGGCAAAAATCAGGACTTAAAATTGGTACACTAAAGGTCTTAAGTTCATACATTCCAGTCCACTTGGAGCTGTAGTGACAAGGAAGGTCGGGTGGGGGAAACCTTGTAACCCATGGGGACTCTCTACCATGTAGGGGTCTTTGTGGGGATCTCCTTTCCTAGCTGCCCAGGTAATTCTCGGGTGTGCAGATTTCTGATTCAGAGGTATCATCAACCTCAAAATTACCTTAGTCATCCAAAAATCTTTGGGTGCCTCGATTAGGTCAAATATCATCCAGTCCCTCATCTCTTCACTAGAACACACACAGGAAGGTACTTAGGTTTTTAACCTAAGTGACTTCACTAGATCCTCCTAGGAATCCGTTTTAGATCTAGTCAACTTCAATCTAACTTGAGTTTGATTCTTCATTCCGATCCACCACCTAATTCGAAAATGCAACCTAACATGTTACCAAACCCATTGAGGATATGCAAGTTAATGTGTCGAACAGAACAAATTTCATTGCAGAATAGGCACAGCAAATTTTGACACAACTAGAAAATGGTTCAACTTGGAATGTTCTCATGCCAAGATACCAGGAAATTGGCAGATGGCATAATGGTGAGTATATCTTATGTAGATTTGATCCATCACTATGGAAACTACACCAAGATGACCTTGAAAGAAGAGACAAGGTGATGTGGACGTTAAAACATTTTATCGATCAGAGGCATCAATACATCCCTGAGTCATCTTGGGGTAATCAACATAATTTCCCAAATCCCATGTTTGAGGATCAAGGTTATTATGGACCCCCCACCGAAATGGAATTTGATTCAAATTACAAACAGATTGACATGCCTGATCTTGGGATGGGTTAGGAGGATCCGATTGCAAGTGACCATGAATTCGAACCAACCTTAGGAAACTAGGAAGCTGGTCCATCAAGCTTAGATTTCCCAGATACCCGTGATAATAAGATTAAGTTAGAACCTCTCGAGGGTGTAAATTCCATCCCTTGTTCAAATAAGATGAATCTCGAGAATAATTATAACATCCCTGTAGAGCCCAACCTAGATTCTAGTGATTCAACCCAACCCTTAACCTAGAATCTGGATTTGAGCCTTATCAGGAGGATTATATGGCCTCTGTGATACAAGTCAGATTTTGAATTCAGAATATGATTCAGGGCCCGCATTTGATGAGTACACCTCTTCAGACTCCTCAGAGATACAGATTGATTTTTCGAAAGTCATGCCGATCTACGATTCAGAAATCGAGGAGCTGGAAGAATTGGTTTTGATTGGGTCTTCCCTACAAGCCAAGAAACCAAGCCTATACCTACAATGGACACCTTTCGAGCTCGAAATTTGAAATTAGGTTAGATCCAAGTCAGGTTGCTGATTCTACAACCATTGATTTATTCCATGGTGGAACCTCTGATCCTGAATCAGATTCGGAACACAATCTTCGCAAGTTCTCCGACGATTTCGAATCTTATTCTGACATTAGAGAACTGTTGTTTCCTAATGAATTCAAACCAGTTTACGACCTTAGCAACCACAACCCATCTTTTCATTCTGATGGTGAGGGCAATGATTTAAAAGAAAACTCCACTTCTGCTCCATATACAAAAGCTTCCAAAACCCGCTTTCAATCTCGACCCGCAATTGGACTCAACTTTTACTCTGATTCTCCTCTCAATGATCCAGTAGCACATGATTCTTCTCCACATTTCAATCGAGTTTCAAATATTGATCAGACTACAAATCATGCCTCATCCTTCCCTGATCACCCTCGTAGGGATCTCACATCCTCCATTGATCCATTCTCTTTTGAAGATCCCTACTCTGGCCTAGCTGATTACACTCAACCAAGCCTTGGATTTGCACTTCCATATCTTTTTAAGTTTCAAAGTATCTGGTGAGCCCCACATCTACTGATTCACATCCATCAACCCACCAGACTAATTGGGTTTGGGCTGCATCATCAACCTGTCAATCTGAACAAACACCTGATTGGACTAGCCAGGCTCTTAATCAAGATGCTTGTTCTACAAAATTTGCCTAATTCGACCACTCGTTCTCCATGACCATTTTCTGCTCGGCTGAAGGCATTGAATTTAGTGTTTAACGGGAGGCAACCCATCAATTCAAAAATAGGACACCCTTCTGATTATCCTTTTGAGCTTCACGTCTATTGTACTCTGAGTTTAGTTTTAGAATAGTCGACTCCACCTCTAGTACTCGTACCAAAGCTTGAAATCGTTCGCAACAGTCTTCCCGACCCGTTCACCCACCCGTTTATCCTGTTCTAATCCTTGAACCACAATGATTTCATACCCTCTGATTTACAATGAGGACATTGCAAAACATAGGCATGGCGTGGTGTTATAGTGCAAACACATAAAAATTCAAACTTCTGAAGGGTTCTCACAAAAAATTACATATTCCAAAACTAAAACAAAATTGACTAAAAAAATAAGATAAATGGAGAAAGAGGAGGAAATTTTGTGAGAATAATTGCATATCATTTGGAGGAAAAGAGGAGGTGATTTTAAATGTTAAAAAGGAGCCACAATTTCAAACAGAAATGTGATAGTCATTAGTAAAAGATTTAGGAATTTGCTTAAGTTCTAGACCAAATCAAAAGAAAAAAATTAAGTCCTAGAATAACAGAGAGATAAGGAGATTAGTGTGCGTGCTGATCTTAGGCCTCTTAGGCTTGTCTTAAGGCTTAAAAATTCACGTATCTATTAAGATCTGGATAATTTTCAAGAGGTTGAGGAAAATGAGAAGCTTATGTATTAGTTCTAAGGATTAGGGATTATTCAGCCTCGTTAACTGACCTCTAGTTTGCGGGACGCGGTAACCAAAGCACCCTAATCCACACATAGTCTAGTTCAGTGTGCCTCTTATCAAAATCACCCAAATGCATTAATTCTGTTCTGAAAAAGCTACCTAGATTAGGAGCCTGCTTATCAACACAAGTTGATTTAGATGAGTTCCCGGCATGGAGAGGCAAGAAATTCCCCTCGAAGATGTGCAATAACATATCGTCTCCTCGGTGCTTGTCTCCTAGGATATCTAAATATCCCATCAGGGGCACATAAGTACCTTGTGCTGGTTCAGGTACCATGGGCGGGATTATCCCAAAATGTCGATTGCTAGGGCCCAAATTTAGCTACGGAACACCATGGGCGACATTATCCCGAAATGTCAAAAGCTAGGATTCTAGGGGATGCCATGGGTGGTGTTATCTCGAAACATCGAATGTCGGAGACCCTGCGAGGATTGATGGTGGGAACAAGGAATCCGATACAGACTGTGTTTTTGAGCTAATCCAAAACTAGAAATAAAAAAAAAGAGAGAAAACTCTCCAAAATTACAAGAATTATTCTATCCCTTTCTCTTACAAAAGCGCACTACAAAATGAACCTGGGCTAACCATGTTTCAAGCACGAGTGCTTTAACCCCAGAGTTGAACAAACCTTAGGTTAGTTCCTGTGGGCCATAGAAACCTGCACAATAGACTGAGGCTAAAGCTGGTCAGGTCTGGATCTTGATTGTTACTTAAGTACCTCTAGGCCTAGTATTAGCATTCTGATCTAATTCTAAAAAGAAGAAAGAATCAGGACTTTGAACATCGATTCATGGTCTAGAATTTGTGTTAATTACATAAGATTTTCTTGAGAGACTACCAAATGTTAGGCATGGGGGTATGATGATAACATTATCATCAGCCATATCTAGCTTTATTTATTAATATTCCACCATAAAATTCTCCTACATAACTGCCAGAAGACAGTAATTCATTATACATGCTTTCTAAGAGAATAACGAGAAACCAGGGTTAAAACTACAATTTTACCATCATATCATGAATGCAGAACAACCATGGATTTTCTCAGGGGTTTACTAAAGGTCAAATATGCATTAATGTCTAATAAGTGGGTTCATGCAGATAAAAACGGGTTTTCACGCATTTCAAGAAGTAATGGACATCTGAAACCGTGAGAATAGACCTGCGTAATTAACTGAGGTTCTGGTCAGCATAAAATTCATTTAAACGATCTAAAAATCATAGAAAAATATTCTTTAGGGTTTGGCATCTTTGATTTGACCATTTCAATACATTTTGACCTAAAATAGAGTCTCATGCAGATAGTTACCCTACTTTGGGTTTCTGTGTACTTTGACTAGCCAAACTTGGTCAAAACCTAAATTCGACTTCACCATCAAATTCCTTGGATCCAAATTAAATTTGTACCAAAATTGGGCCCAATCAGAAATCATCTCGACCTAGTTTTCATTTTGGTCCAGTCTGAGTCTTTTCTCTCGCACACATGGCCCTAACTTTCAAATTCTTTTCAAAAAGCCCCCTATCTTTGTCACCTTCTTAGCAAAAAGGTCCCCACCGCCTCCATGTTCTACTGCAACTCCGACAACCTTCAATCAAGATTTTCTCCCTGGTTTCATGCTCAATCTCTTCCAAATTTGGAAGGGAGACTCCTGAGATATTTCCCTACAATTTGAGCCGCATCTTGGGCTCTAGTTCTTACCTAAATCCTCAAGCTAATTGCTTGAAGGATCGAATCTCCTATTTTGTGAAGGTTCAAATCTTTGAAGCTTGGGAAACTCTATTGAGACCTATATAACGAGCCCTAAGGAGAAACCATCCGCTTTAGGTATGTTTTGAGTTAAAATCCTCTTCAAATCCCTATCTTTGGCCTCCGCTGATCTACTCTCTGGCGGACCTTCTCGACCTCTCTCCTCCGCACCTCCAATGGCCAAATTGGAAGTGCAACAACCTCCCCCATCTTCCTCCACGTCTTGCCAACCACCGCGAGAGCGTTCTTCCTCTCTCTTCGCCACCGTCTCCCTCACGGAGGGTTTGTCTTCCCCACGTTCGGTAATCACACTGGCATCGGAATCTCCCTTATTTCATCCTTAGTTTAGGTACTCTCAACTCCTTCCCTTCATTAGGTTTTATTTATCCCTTAAAATACAAAAATCAACCCTCAAGCTAACCATCATCCACCTTCGTCTCCACCTTCTGCCGCACCTCCGGCGAGGTCCTCCGCACGCTACACACTACCAAACACCCAGCCACCACTTCCTACACCTCCGCCACACCACCACAAACGAAAGACCTAATCTATTTTGCCCTATTGCCCACCCAAACACTCTGTCAACCAACCCATCATCCGCATGCCATCTCCTTCGTCTGGCCATCTCATGCCCTCTAAAGCCCCAAGATCACCACCACTGCACTCCTCATCCACCGGCAATGCTCACGAGATAATTTAATGTGGCAAAAAGCCCATGTTTGTGAGTTCCAGGTTCCGCCATCCACCACCATCATTGCCATTACTGCTACCACGTTGTTTGAGATCCAAGTCATGCATGCCCCAGGTGACACCACCAGGCAATGCGGGATCAACTAAGGACCACTCCTAGGAGGTCAATCTGAGACCATATCACCTGCAGCTAGGCCAATTGAGGACTCATCTTCAACTGCAAGCACTCGCAAGAAGAGGCTTGTGGGATAGTCCCATATCATGATGACAAGAGTACGTCAATGCACATATATTGTATTTGTGTTCTTGGCTTACTGCCACAGAACAAGGGGGTGAGGTCCTCCTTACTTGCCTTCATTGACCCGACCTGTCCTATTGCCTTGACACCTCGGCTACAATCACACCCCCAGCCCTAGACCTGGGTGCATGCTTGACCCGTATACCCGATTCGATTACCTGGAAGAGAAGAGAAGGAAGAGAGAAAGAAAGAGAGAGTGAGGAAAAGGGGGGTTTTGCTCCTATAGGCTTCCAACAGTTAGACAAAATCCAAGAGTTCTTCCCTTTTGCATGAAGAGGTTAAGAAGAAGAGGGAAGAAAGGTAGAAGAAGAAGTTAAAGAGATGGAAGAGAAGCCAAGGAAGAAGTTAAGGAAAGAAGGAGCCATGCTGACAAAAGAAAGAAGAGCAACAAAAGTAGAAGAAACACTATAGAAATGACATTTAAGTCATCTGATTGTAAAATCAAATGTCTGATTTACTATTCATTCATTTGGTTCTCTTCAGTAATTGCTTTATATTTGTCAGACTGATAATAGGTGATCCAAATCACCATTATTTTGTCAAGATTTCTTTTTGTCTCTTCATATACTCGTGCTATACATTGAATATTAGCCTTTGGGTAATTAATTGTGTTCATTTATATTATTTGTTGAGATTAGTATGTGAATTCCATATTTGCTCCCTGTGTTTGACTTCGGACTAAAAATTTGAGTAATAAATTATACTTGTTGATGAGCGATTTTGGTCTGTACTACAACATATTAATCTTAAACATAGATTTCATGCGTTAAACACCGAGCTTGAAGAACATGGCCAGGGACGATGATGGCAACGGCGAGCAGCAGCGAACTCCTGAGAAACAAAATACAGCCTCTTGGTCCAATTAAAGATGCTCAGACGGATCATCGGTGTGCTACAAGTGCACCAGGGGTGGTGGTGTGGTGTGCGAGTGATTGAGGTCTAAAGACCTCAAAGATGAAGGTGCGGAGGTGGGTTGTTCGGGGAGATGATGGGCACGGCAATCCCCTCAATTTCTTGAGGGGTTTTGGTTGGCGAGGGATGGTGGTTGTGGAGGTGATGGTGAGTCAAATAGTGGTTTGTGGTGTGGTGGACTTGCCAGAGGTGCGGCCATATGTGGAGACAATGATGGGTGATCGGAGGTGTCGGTGGTTGAATTGAAGGATAATGGAGATGAAACGGAAGTAGAGGGAGAGGGGAACTTAATTAACCTAAGCTAACTGGATGAAAGGAGAGGAAGGCATCGGTTGTGGTATGGCTGGCATCGGAGAAGTAAGAACCTCTGGTGGGGGAGAATGGCGAGGAAGATGGAGGAAGATGGCACCTGCTGGTATTGCAAGGTGTGGAAGAGACTAAGGAGGAGGAATCAGCCTACTATGGTCTGTGGTGGTAAACGAAGAAGGTGGACAGAGAAGCTCGTCGGAGTTTGCGAAGAACTTGGCCAGAAAGAGGAGAAGGGTGGAATCCAACCAAAACCAAGCCAAGGTGGTGAGGAACTTGATGTAGAGATTTCTATAAGCCTTTAGGAGGCCCTCTAAGTAAGGAAATAAGCTCTCAAGCTTCGAGGATTTCACGCAGGTGGGATACCCACATCTTCCATGCGTTCACATGGGTGATTGGGAAGGAAATAGGATTCATGGCCAGGTCCATTTGGAAGAGAATTCCTCAAGGAATCTCTCTTTCAAATTTGGGACTAATTTATTGAGAATCGAGCGAGAAATCCTTGCTCGAATCTCGTCGGTGGAGCTTCTGCTCACACTAATGGCGGTAGGGACCTATTTGTAAAGATGACGAGAAGCTTAGGGACCTGTTCGTAGGAATTTCAAAAGCTAGGGTTTGGTGTTAGATAGAAAGAGTCTAACTGGATTGAAATTCAAGCTAGGTTAAGATGAACTCTGATTGGATCCAAATTTTGGTACAAACCTAATTTGGACCCAAGGAATGTGATGGTGAAGTTGGATTTCAGTTTTGAACTTGTTTGACTTGGTAATTTACGCAAAAACCAAAATTAGGGCTACTTGCCGTCTAAGTCACTATTTTATGTCAAAATAGGTTCAGATGGTCAAACCAAGAATACAAAACCTTATCGAATATTTTTCTATGAATTTTAGAAGGTTTAAGTGAATTTTATCGTGACCAGAACCTCTATTATTTAAGTGGGTCTGAAATTAGAGTTTTGGGTGTTTTATTGACTCTCAAAGTGCGTGAAAACTCATTTCTATCTGCATGGACCCTCTTATTGGTCATTAATGAATATTTGACCTTCAATTAGCCCCTGGGAAACCAGTGGTTACCTTGCATTTATGATCTTCTTTTAAAACTGCAGAGTTAACCTTGTTTTAGTGCACTCTTCTCAGAAAGGATATTAAGTGAATTACGATTCTCTGACGATTATGTTGGAGCATTTGTCTCCTGATTATGACTAATTAAAGCTAGTTATGGCACATGATGACATTATCATCAGGCCTCCTTCGTATGCAAGTGATCGTGGGTTCGAATCGCGATCTGCCTTAAGCACGCTGATGAAATTCTACAGGTCGATCACGATCAACCAGTGGAGATGGAGCCACGTCAGTGCCTATCGTGCTTTACAACTTCAGTGGACGCATGCTCGTGCATTTTCAATTGCGGGATCGTGATTAGGCAGAGGAAAGTGCACCATGTGGCATGTTGGATGGCAAACACCTAAAGACATGTGATCTCACATGGGATCAAATGCACGATGCATGCTATCTGAAGCATGCTCTAGTGTGCATCTAGGCCCTTCATTCTTCATCCATTGACAGTGCTTCCCCCTCGCAAGCGCTAGCGATCACTAGCGCTCACACACAGCTGCACATGATGCACATGGTGCGTGTGGGTGCTGCGCACAATGCATGCTGTGCATGGTGCATTGAGTGTCATTGCGTGATTTTTGCCTTGTTTTAGCCTCTTCCTTCACCTGTTAAAGGCCAAGGACACCTCTCCTTCCTCCTCATCCCTTCCTACTCTATTCTCCTCATTTCTAGTGCTCAAGAGCACTTTTAAGTGAGTCCCAAGATTAGGATGCCCCACTAGAGTTCTAAAATTAATTTTTTCCACCTTCTCATCCCCTATTCATGGAGCTCCTACCCGTCGTCCTCTCATCCCCATTCTAGGAAGTGGATAACGCCATGACGTCAGCTTATCTCACCTCTTCATCTTCCAACGACGTTCTCCTTCCTACAGGTTCTCACCATCTTCATCTGGGCACCATCTACGCAACTTGTCCTCCAAGCAGCCGTTGAGGAGGATAACTTCTCTCCGCTTCTCTCTTTGCTTCTTTCTAATTTAGATTTCAATTTCCCATAATTATTTCAATACAAACATTATTGAAGCTTTGATATATAGAAATATTTTGTACTATCTCTCTAGCTCTCTCTCTATCACTTTCTTTCTCTCTCTTTAATTTGGAAAATATAGTAGAGTATCATAACATTATTTTGATCTGATCTCTTGCTAGATAAAAACACAAAAAAATACAAAAGCCAAAATTCATCAAAAATAAATAAAAGCAAATGCAAATTTTCCAAATCAAACGTTTGTCTCCTCGTGTTCGACCCAAGACTCATCTAGTCTCGATTAAATTTATACGATAGTTGAAGTTTTGTACGACTATGGCAACTCGAGTTTCTCTTTCTGGAAACCCTAAATATATTTGCATGAAATTTTCACTTGTCATTTTGGCAGTGTTGCTGAGGAGGCAATGGTCATTGATTTTCTTTTCCATGTTAGCCTACAATTACTTCACTTTCAACTCACTTTTCTTCAATTTATTGTGATTTCAGGTACTCGTCTGAGGTAGGTGAATGAGGTTGATTGAGAAAAGCATACTTTGAAGTTTCTGTAAGTCTTCCCCATTCCCCAGCCACTAGTTACATTTCATCACATTAATAAATCAAACCCAAATCAACGTAGGGGCTTTCATAAACCTTAGTGATGGGAACACCATCATGAGCCCTAACAAGCTCATTTTGGCCCAATAAAGTCAATAAATGCTCTTACATAACCAACTGAAGGTCATAATTCATTGCATAACCTTTCTGAGAGACATAACAAACTAGGGTTAAAACTGCAATTTTACCAGCACATCTTGAAGGTAGTACAACCATGAGTTTTCTCAAGGGCTGAATAAAGGTCAAATGGTTTTAATACAATAACAAGTGGGTTGGATTAGATAGAAACGGGTTTGTGTGTGTTCTGAGAATTAAATCACTTTTGAAAACCTAAAAATAAATCCACCTAATTAACCAAGGTACTGATAAGGATAAAATTCACTTAAACCCTCTAAAAATCATAGAAAAATATTATCTAGGGTTTAGTACCTTCAATATGACCATCAAAACCCATTTTGGCCAAACATGGAGTCGCAGATAGATATTTGCTATAATTTGAGTTTTTGCATAAATTACCTAGTCAAACGTGGTCAAAACCAAAATCCAACTTAGCCATTAGATTTCTTAAGTCTTAATTAGGTTTGTACCAAAATTTGGACCCAAGATGATTTTACCTTGACCAAGTTTGCAAAATGGTCCTATCTGATTACATTTATACCACTAAATTTCAAAAATCCTTCCAAATAGCCCCCTAACTTCTACGTCATCTTCACACTTAGGTCCCTCTGCCATTATCATGGAGGAAACATACTCTGGCGACCTTTGATAGGGAATATCTCCTTGATTGCTTGGAGAATCTCTTCCAAAATTGGAAGGGAGATCCTCTGATAAATTCTCTCCAGTATGAACCCATTACTGAGTTTTGATTCCCTCCCAATCTCTCATGTGAACGCATGAGAGATTTGGCTATCTTAATAGCTTCCAAGTTTGGCAACCTTCCATGCTTGTGAGCCCTAAATGCCACTCGAATCCCTATTTAAAGAAGCCAAATCCCGTCGAACTCCTCACACTCGAATTCAGTCGTGAATCCTCTCAAATTCCTCTCACCCTCTCACGGTCGAAGGCTCCTCGACGTCTGGCGATCCTCCCTACCCTTTCTCATCATCCGTCCGCCATACCTGTGGCGGATTCCTCTTCCTCGCCTCCGTCTGCATCTCGCCATACCAGCAGATGCCACTTCCTCCGTCCTCATCGTTCCCACCTCACGAAGCCACCTTCATCTCCAGTGTTGGCCACTCCAGACTCGACGCCCTCGCTGCCCCCCTTCGTCCATCGACTTCCTAGCTAAGTCCCCTGTCCCTTCCACCCTCCTCTCTGCTCTTTACTTTTCAAAATCGACCACTGACGCCCCTTTGCACTTCCATCTCCTCCATCTCCGGCCACCCCCTCCGGTGAGGCCATCCCACCTCCACAGTCCACCAAAAGCCTCGCCGACAAGCCCACGACCATCACCACACCTCACTGATCACTTCCCCTCTATTCACTCACCTTGCCACTCACTCATATGCACCCTCGAACACACCCACTCACACGCACACAGTCTGAACTACATATGCACTCACAGTCAGTATCACGCCATGCCACCACCCCCATCACATCCGCCATGCTCCGATGACGCTCCCTGAGCGCTCTGACGTGGCTGAGAGGCCATTCTACTGATTTCAGGTTCCAAACCTTGTCTGCCATTGGCTAGCAAGCTCGAAGCTTGCTTGAGGCTGCCCTAGGTGCTGCCACGCCTAGGTTGAAGTCCCAGGATGAGTACAAGTCTCTTGCGCACACACCAAAGTCCTCAATTGCAGTCGCGAGCCTCAATCACTGAGGCAATTACTAAGGAGATCTCTGCTGTGGCCACCCGAATAAAGGGTGCACGGATAGTCTCACATCGGGCAGTTCTTAAGTCGCACTCCCACATAAATTGAAAAAGTGCCATCAGCTATTTGCCTCAAATACCAATGGGTGAGGTCCCTCTCGCCTTCACCAGACCTTGTCTGCGACACCCTACCTGCAGACCTGGCTTGACCTGACCCGACCTGCACTCCTCGCTCACCACCGCATGCCGGTGAGCCTGAACCCAAGTATGCACTTGGTATGATTACCCAACTGACTGTGGCTTTGGGAGAGCGAGACTAAAATAGAAAGAGAGAAAGAGAGAGGAGAGTTGAGCGGGGGAAGGGTTTTCTGCTCTGAGAAGATTGGCTCTGACACTTAGCCAAGATTGAAGGCAAAAGGAAGACAAAGAAGAAGAAGAGGTGGCCAGAATAGAAGGTGAAGAAGAGAAGGATCATAGAGAAAGAAGAAGAAGAAGAGAGGAAGAGAAGGACACAGGAGAGACAGAGAAAGGAGAGAAAGAGAATAAGAAAAGAAGAAGAAGAAGAAGCAAACCACTTTTAAGTTGTCTGATTTGCAAATTAGATGACAGAACTTAGCTCTCATTTCATAACATTTACATTGAGTTCTTTGGTGATATTGTAGGAGTAATTGGTGATTTAAATCACAATTTTACTCCCATATTTTTGAACATTGCTACTGATATTATTGCAATCTCTTTTAATTTTGAATTGTGATCTTTATTTCTAAATACCATATAGCTCACTATGTTCAACCTCCAAACTTTTTCGAGTCATAAAAGTTGTATATGTTTTGAACGTTATTTCGACTATGCTACAATGCAACACTTTTTAAACACCGACTTAGAGACAGTGAACATTTTGGTGCCGTTGCTGGGGAGCAACGGGCAATTTATAATTCTCGATTGCAATTTCTGATACAGATACTAACTTGCTATATCTCTTTTGTTGTGGTTGTTCCAGGGAGAAGATACATTAAAGAAAGTCAACCGCACAACAAATGCACAGGGGGCAGGTAAATTATGATTACTCTCTCTCTTAAGCCCCTCATTTTGAAAAGGTTAAAAAGGATAAAATCAATTAGGGCTACTTGCTTTCCATTCTTAGATAATTCATCAAGTTGCCTGATTTGATTTCAACAACAAAACCTAATTTGTGCACCCATTTAAGGTAACTAGGGCTATCACATTTGACAAACTACATTGGACCAGAATTAGAGCCAATTGAGGATTCCAAGTTAGGGTTTTAGAGACACACTTACATAATCAGGAACAGATCTTTCCGAAATGATGTGTGCCTAAGCCTTGGTTGAATTGATCTATTCAAGAGAACCCTAAAAATCAGGCTCTTAATCTCACTTGAATCCTAAAAAAGGGACCTAAAACTTCTCAAAGGACAAATAGGTGAAGTTGACCCACCTTGTTGGGTCAACCAATCTTGAAATTAGGTCACTCTTGCACTCAGTACTTCCTAAAGTTCAAGTGAAATCCTAAGCACCCTTGCTCTTAATTAAAACTAGTAGACTTAAGAGGTCAAGTCCCCATTCTGGTCTACCTGGAACATCAGTGACAAGAGAGGTCGGGTGGGGGAAAGCCTGTAACCAGTGGGGCACTCTACCGTGTAGGGATCTCCGTAGGACTCTCCCTCTTTGGTTTCCCAGGTAATTCTAAGGTGGAAGACTTTCTTACTAAGGGGTATCATCCGCCCCAAACCTCTACAGTCATCCAAACTTTTTGGGTGTCTTGATTGGGTCCATTACATTCTATTCTCATGCAGCCCATCGGTGCATGTTCGGTAGGAGGTCCTTAAGACCATCCTTGAGGCCTCCTTTAGTCATTCAATCCCGTCGAGGCCAGGCCTCAACTTCCGTGTTTGTGCAGCAACCCCATCACATAGACATCTCTTCTGATTCATCTAAGACCAATTCTCCTTCATCCATCATTATGGCACAACTCGCAGAAGAAGGTAATAACCTCAAGAATCAACTTCAGCACCTTAATGATTTATTCCAAGTCTTTGTGAATCCATCGCAGTGTCCTATGATGTGAGATAATTACAATCTCGCTACGGTGGTGATTGAACCTCGAGTCTAAATCCCGACTAAAGGTCCTAATACTGAACTGAAGCCCAACATGATTCATGCTATTCCAAAATTTCATGGGCTCAATTTAGAGGAACCTTTTCAGTACATTAAATAGCTCAAGCATCTAGCTCAGACCTTCGGGTCAGATGTTCAGAATCAGGATATTCTTCTCATGAAAATGTTCACCTTCTCTCTCATGGACAAAGTAGCTCACTTGTATCAGACTCAAATGCGTCTAATCAACACATGGGTTGAACTAAAATCCGAGTTTCTGAAAAAGTTCTTCCCAGTTGGTCAGGCGAATGCTTTACGACACCAGATCATGCACTTCACACAGCAGCCTGGAGAACCACTTCGCGAAGCATGGGATCATTTCCTAGAACTCATGCGAAAGTGCCCCCATCACGGAGTTCCTAAATGGGAACAAGTCCAGTATTTTTTACCAGGGACTCCGTGAAGATATCCGATTATTCGTCAATGCAACTTGCAGAGGAAATATCATGGGTCAACACGAGGACACTGTGTGGGAGATTCTCGAGAATATGTGTGAGGACTCCATCAATAATGACTCCATGGGCATATTCGAATGGACGAATGACCACGCATTGACGAATTTAAGGGGGGCACATGAGATGCAGGGCCTGTCCTCTTCTATCGACTTGGAATTGATGGCCAATCGGTTGGACAAGGTCTCTATTATTGAGAAGAAGGTGGATGAGCTAACTCGACACCTGAAGCGAGCCACCGTTGCGCAAAACCCGTTCACACAACTGCCCTCTGGGAGGGAAGTTGTTCATAACATCTACCACCGATCTCAGGGGATGGACCCATATTTATCCCCGTCTGACTCTAGGGCCAGAGAAAACATCGACTTTGTCTATTCTAGGTTGGCGAACTCTGATCTTTCGTATTTTAACTTTTATGAGGTCCCTCAAACCTGCGAGGAGCTCAATGCCATCCAGAACGACCCATTCTCTAATACCTATGACCCTGGATGGTGAAATCATCCTAATTTCATGTGGGTGGGAAACAATCAGAATCAAAGACCACCATATCAACCCCGTCCACAAGCTCCTTGTCCATATCAGCTGCCTCAGCATCGACCCAACCCCACCTATCAATCTAGGCGAACTCAGATAGATCAAATGACTCCTATCCTTCAGACTCAGGCTAACATTCAAAAGGCAAATGCGGCTATGCAAAAATAGCACAAAAATAAGATCACAGAGGTTCACAATCAGCTCGCCCAGATGGTGAATTCCTACCAACTAGGTACACTCCCTTTACAACCTCTACCAAATCCGAATAACATGCCGAACCAAAGGCGCGTTATGAACCCAAATCCTGGCCAAACTCACATGATTTATCAGGCCCCTTCTGCTCCATCACCTGATAGGATGGATGCTTCGACATCATACTCAGGATTTCAACAGCAGCCACCTATTTTACCTACACCAAACTCGAACCAAGCAGGTCTGAATTCGGTAACAACTAATAGTGGCAGAACAACATAGGACCCACCTTACCCAAGCCACTTTCAGCTTGGTAGTGCTAATCCAAACCCTAGGATAGCCATCCAGGATACCTCGGTCCCAGACCAGAAACCTAGACCTATTCTAGAGGAACCATCCAAGGTTCCATTTCCCGAGGCCTTGACTAAGGAAAAGAAGGCAAGCAAACCCATGGCACCTGAAGAGGGTCTGGTCAAGCCCTTTGAACAGGTCCATATAAACATCCCCTTGATGGATGCGATTCACCACATACCGACTTAGGCACAATTTCTAAAAACATGTGTACAACTAAGCATAAGTTGCGAACCAAAAGCTGGAGCCCAATCGTATTGTCGGAGCAAACCAGCTTTGTCATTTTGAGCAAACTCCCACCAAGGCAAAAGACCCAGGTACTCCCCTTATTTCCTATACAATTGGTGATATCCAATTTGATAGAGCTTTATTAGATCTAGGAGCCTCCATAAACCTAATACCTACATCCCTACTTGACCATCTTGAGGAATCTGAGCTCAAACCAACAGAGGTGACGTTACAGTTGGCGTATCAATTTATTAAGTCACCTAAAGGAGTTCTTTAGGATGTCATTGTTATGGTTCGGGATTTCTATTTCCTGGTGGACTTTGTAGTCTTGGATATGGATGCTCCAAAAAATTTGAAAAACACACCAATCATACTAGGGAGACCCTTTCTGGCCACTACTAGGGCTAACATTAATTGTGAATAGGGCAAAATTGAACTAAAATTTGGGAACCAAACACTAAAGATCGACATCTTTAAGGCCCAACAAGGGATTAATTGTGGGGTTATAGAACAAATATGTGACATTAAGGCTATGCTTGATGATCAGTATATCGAGGAAAACCTGACTACTTATGATCAACCACAAGAGGATCAAAACCCGTAATCAGAGGAGTCAGAACTCAACCTAGACACACCCATAACTCCTTCCCTTGCTCCTGACACATATCCTGAACCACCCGCTGCTACTAATAACCATGTTTTGGAACTAAAGCCCCTTCCCGATCATCTAAGGTGTGTCTTCTTCGGTTCCAATCAGACATTTCCTATGATTATCAACTCTAGACTCACACCTAATCAAGAATCCCATCTAATTTCCATTCTTCAGCAACATCGAAGAGCCATTGGATGCACTCTCGATGATTTGACTAGTATTAGCCCCTCTTACTGCACACACCGCATCTATACTAAAGAGGGCACGCGACCTTCCCGTGAAATGCAGAGATGTTTGAATCCTAATTTGCAGAGGTCATGAAAAAGGAGATCATCAAGTGGTTAGATGTTAGGATCATCTACCCAATCTCCGACAGTTGGTGGGTGAGTCCAATCCAGGTTGTGCCTAAGAAGGCAGGACTCACTGTGATCACAATTGAGACTGAAGAAACCATACTGACCTATATAGCAAATTCATGGAGAGTCTGCATTCATTATAGAAGAATCAATACCTACACAAAGAAGGAAAATTTCCCACTACTGTTTATTGATCAGATCCTCGAAAAACTAGCGAGAAATAGATTCTTCTACTTTTTCGATGGGTACTCTGGTTATGACCAGGTGGCAATCCATCCTGAGGACCAAGAGAATACCACTTTCACCTACCACTTTGGGACGTACGTGTTCTGAAGGATGCCTTTCGATCTCTGCAATGCACCTGCTACTTTTTAGCTGTGCATGCTTGCCATATTCTTAGATGTGTAGGTGATTATCTGGAAGTCTTCATGGATGACTTCTCAATGTTTGGCGAATCATTTGATGATTGCCTCCTGCACTTGGTCCAGATCCTTAGGCGGTGCATTGACATGAATCTGGTTCTTTCTTGGGAAAAGAGCCACTTCATGGTGCCTGAAGGAATTGTCCTGGGACATCTCATCTCTGAAAAAGGTATCAAGGTTGATCAAGCCAAGGTGAGTCTGATTTCCAAACTCCCTATGCCTAGCTCGGTTAAGGACATCCGATCTTTCCTGGGGCACATCAGTTTTTACCGTTGATTCATTCCTAATTTCCTGAAAATTGCGCACTCCTTGACTACTCTACTATCTAAGGATGCCCCTTTTGAAATCTCCAAGGGATGCACTCAAGCATTTGAGATCCTGCATGATCGAGTTACCCAAGCTCCGATCCTACAGTCCCTTTATTATTCTCAACCCTTTGAGGTCATGTGCGATGCATCTGATTTCACTATAGGAGTGGTACTTGGGCAGAAAATTGATGGGAAACCCATGGTCATCTACTACTCTAGCAAGACACTTGACGAGGCTTAGCGTAACTACACAGTTACTGAGAAAGAGTTGCTAGCCGTAGTATTTGCCCTCGAAAAGTTCAGATCATATCTTTTGGGTTCCCATGTTATCATTTGCTCTAATCACATAGCTGTGAGGCATCTCCTTGGAAAGAAGGATGCAAAACCTTGATTAATCCGCTGGATCTTCCTATTGCAAGAGTTTAACCTTGAGATTTGAGACAAGGAGGGAAAATAGAACATGGTAGCTGATCACTTGTCCCACCTTCCTTCTGACATTACCGACCCTTCCAAACCCATTATGGAACATTTTCCTGATGAGCACCTCCTGATTATCAGTACGAGCCTTCCATGATTTGTTGATCTAGTAAACTACCTGGCATCACATCAGATCACGTCCGATTAGCCGAAGGCCAAGAAAGACAAATTGATTTCTGATGCCAAGTACTACTACTGGGAAAACCCGTATCTCTTCCTCATTTGTGCTAATCAAATCATCTGATGATGTGTCCCGGAAGTGGAAATCCAGGACATCTTGTCCTTCTACCATGGCTAGGCATGTAGTGGACACTTCTCTGGTCATAAAATAGCAGCAAAAGTCCTCTAGTGTAGCTTCTATTGGCCCATGATTTTCAAAGATGCATAGAAGCACTGTAAGGCATGCACTCTTTGCCAGACCTTAGGCAACATGAGCCACCGTGATATGATGCCATTATAGCCGATTCTCGTATGCAAAATCTTTGATGTCTGGGGGATTGATTTTATGGGACCCTGTCCTGTTTCAGATGACTTTGAGTACATTCTACTCATTGTTGACTACGTGTCCAAATGGATCGAAGCCATTCCGACCCGAACCAACGATCATAAGGTAGTAATCAAATGCATTCATCAGAACATCTTCTCTTGGTTTGGGATTCCACATGCTATATCTCTGATGGAGGGACCCATCTCACTAATGCTCAGTTCCAGTCACTAATGACCAAATACGAGGTGTCACACCGAATCTCTACTCCTAATCACCCCTAAACCAAAGGTCAAGCTGGGCTATCGAATCGAGAGATCAAGAAAATCCTCCAGGTCACTGTTTGACCTGACAGGAAAGACTGGTCATCCCTACTTCCAGAAGCTTTGTGGGCTTATAGGACCACCCACGAAACCCAATAAGGTATGTCACCCTTCAGATTGGTCTATAGGAAGGCATGTCACCACCCATTGAATTGGAGCACAAAGCCTATTGGGCAGTACGAAACTACAATCTCGATCATTCTAAGTTAGGAACCTACAGAAAGCTTCAAATGAGCGAGATCGATGAATTACTCCATGATGCATATGAGAACTCGTGAATTTACAAAGAACGGGTTAAACCCTTTCATGACAAGCACATATCCAAAAAGATCTTTTGCCATGGTCAAAAAGTCCTACTCTTTGATGCCAAACTCAAACTGTTCCTAGGAAAACTCAGATCAAAATGGATTAAACCTTACATTGTCTGACAAATCTTTGGAAATGGAGCTATCGAAATCAATCAACTCAGCCATGATTCAAAATCATTTATCATGAACGGTCAGAGACTCAAACCGTTCATTGAACTTACCGATACAAATTTGGCTGAGATATCTTTTACCCTCCATTCTCCCTGAGCTCACTACGCTCAGCTGATTGCGTAAAACTAAGCACTTAATGGGAGGCAACCTGTCATTTTGAAAAACTCAAAACCTTTCTTGACACATTCCTATGCTGAACTCATATTGCACTCTAGGGTTCATCCATTAGAATAGCCGACTCCACCTCTGGTACCCGTACTCAAGCTTTATCATTTGCAACAGTCATCCTGACCCATCCACCCAACATCTGTTATAATAAATGATCTAAGCTAAACTCGATCCCACGTAATTTACAATGAGGACATTGCAAATCGTAGGCTTGGGGGTTATTGAAGTGCAAAACATCATGAAAATCAACACACAAGAAAATGTTTCATCAAAAAAATCACATATCCCAAAAAAAAAAAAAATAAATTCTTGAAAAAGAACAAAAAAAATGAGATGAGAGGCATATCAAATTTTGAGGAGAAAAAGGGGAGGAGTTAAAAATGCCAAAAAGGAGCACAAATTGCAAAGAAAAGAAAAAAAGCAATCATTAGTAAGAAATTATGGAATTGACTTAGTTCTAGACAATATCAAGAGAGAAAATGAAAGACAAATAGTGCTAATGAAACAAAGAAGAGATTAGTAGGAACGCTTATTTTAGGCCTTTTGCGCTATGGTCATAGGCTTAAAAATTCAAGTACCCGCTAAGATCTGGATAATCCTCAAGAGGTTGGGGAAAATGAGAAGCTTAAGTATTAGGTCTAAGTCTTAGGGAGTATTCGGCCTTGTTAACTGACCTCTGGTTTGCAGGACTCAGTAACCTAAGCACCCCATCCACACACAGTCTGATTCAGTGCACCTAAATATCAAAATCATGCAAATGTGTTTAAGTTGTTCTAAAAAAGTCACCTAGATTAGGAGCAGCTAATCAACACAAGTTGATTTGGACGAGTTCCCGGCACGGAGAGGCAGGAAAATCACCTCGAAGATGCGCATTAACATATCGTCTCCTCGGTGCTTGTCTCCTAAGATATCTACATATCTTACCGAGGGCATGTAGCCACCCTGTGCAGGTTCAGATGTCATGGGCGGCATTATCCGAAAATGTCGATTGCCAGCGTCAAGATTTATCTACAGAACACCGTCGGCGGGATTATCTCAAAATCTTGAAAGCCAGGGTTCTAAGGGTTGCCATAGGCGGTGCTATCTCGAAGCATCAATTGTCAGGGACCCTTCAAGGATTGATGGTGGGGACTAGGAATCCGATATAGACTATGTTGTAAAGCCAATCAATGGCTAGAAATAAAAAGAGAAGAGAGAGAAAACTCTCCAAAAAAGAAAAATTCCTCTGTCACTCTCTGAAAAAAAATGCACTGCAAATAGAACTGAGGCTAAAACATGTTACAAGCATGGGTGCTTTAACCGCGAAGTTCAACGAACCTTAGGATAATTCTTGTGGGCCCTAGAAATCTTCACAGCAGACTAAGGCCAGAGCTGGTCAAGTCCGGATCTTGGTTGATACTTGAGTACCTCTAGGCTTACTATCGACATTCTAACCTAATCTAAAGAAGAAAGCACACATCATAGTTTTTGAGCATGTAAGGATCTTATGGTCTAAAATCAAAGTTAACACCTTCAAATTTTATAAAGGGACTAGCAAAACCTAGGCATGGGGGTATGATGGGAACACCATCATGAGCCCTAACTAGCTCACTTTAACCCAATGAAGTCAATAAATGCTCCTACATAACCAACTAAAGGTCATAATTCATTAAATAACCTTTCTGAGAAAAACACAACAAACTAGGGTTACAACTGCAATTTTACTAGCACATCTTGAAAGCAGTACAACCATGGGCTTTCTGAAGGACTAAATAATGGTCAAATGGTCTTAATAAGATAACAAGTGGGTCGGATTAGACAGAAAAGGGTTTGTGTGTGTTTTGAGAATTAAACGACTTTTGAAATGCAAAAATAGACCCACTTAATTAACCAAGGTACTGATCAGGATGAAATTCACTTAAATCCTCTAAAAATCATAGAAAAATATTCTCTATGGTTTAGGATCTTCAATTTAGCCATCAGAACCCATTTTGACCTAAAATGGAGTCTTAAATAGATATTTACCCTAATTTGGGTTCTTACACAAAATATCGAGCCAAACATGGTCAAAACCAAAATCCAACTTCATGATTGGATTCCTTAGGTCTGAATTAGGTTTGTACCAAAATTTGGACCCAAGATGATTTTGCCTTGACCTAGTTTGCAAAAAGGTCCTGTCTGATTACATTTATACCCCTAACTTTCAAAAATCCTTCCAAATAGCCCCCTAACTTCTTCATCATCTTCACACTTAGGTCCCTCCACTATTATCATGGAGGAAACCTACTCTCGCAACCTTTGACAGGGAATATCTCTTTGATTACTTGGAGAATCTCTTCCAAAATTGGAAGGGAGATCCTCTGAGAAATTCTCTCCAGTATGAACCCATTACTGAGTATTGATTCCCTCCCAATCTCTCATGTGAACGCATGAGAGATTTGGCTATCTTAACAGCTCCCAAGTTTGGCAACCTTCCAAGCTTGGGAAGCTTGCTTCCCAAGCCCTAAATGCCACTCGGATCCCTATTTAAAGAAGCCAAATCCCCCCGATCTCCTTACGTTAGAATTCAGTCGTGAATCCTATCAAATTCCTCTCTCCCTCTCCTGGCCGAAGGCTCCTCGATGTCCAACGATGCTCCCTGCCCTTTCTCATCATCCGTTCACCATACCTGTGACAGACTCCTCTTCCTCGCCTCTGTCTACGTCTCACTGTACCAGCAGATGCCACTGACTCCATCCTCGCCATTCCCACCTCACCGGTGTCGCCTTCATCTCTAGCATTGACCACACTAGACCCGATGCCCTCGCTGCCCCCCTTCGTCCATCAACTTCCTAGCTAAGTCCCCTGTCCCTTCTACTCTGTTCTTCACTCTTTACTTTTCAAAATCGACCAGTGATGCCCCTTTGCACCTCCATCTCCTCCATCTCCGGCCACCCCCTCCGACGAGGACATCCCACCTCCACAGGCCACCAAAACCCTCGCCGAAAAGCCCACAACCATCACCACACCTCACTGATCACTTCCCCTCTATTCACTCACCTCGCCACTCACTCATATGCACCCCTCGAACACACCCACTCAAATGCACACAGTCTGACCTAGATATTCACTGATAGTCATTGTTACGCCACGCCACCACCCGCATCACATCCACTATGCTCCAGCAACGCTCCTTGAGTGCTCTGACGTGGCCGAGAGGTCGTTCTACTGATTTCAGGTTCTAGACCTCTTCTGCCATTGGCGACCAAGCTCGAAGCTTGCTTGAGGCTGCCATAGGTGCCGCCATGCCTTGGTTCAAGTCCCAGGATGCATTGAAGTCTCTTGCACATATACCCAGGTCCTCAATTGTAGTCGCGAGCCTTAGTCACTGAGGCAATTGCTAAGTAGATCTCTGTTGCAGCCACGCGAAGAAAGGGTGCATGGATAGTCCCACATCGGGCATTTCTGAAGTCGCGCACCAGCATAAATTGAAAAAGTGCCATCAGCCATTCGCCTCAAATACCACGGGCTGAGGTCCCTCTCACTTTCACCTAGCCTCGTCTGCGACACCTTACTCGCGGACCTGGCTTGACCCGACCCAACTTGCACTCCTCGCTTGCCACTGCATGCTGGTGAGCCTGGATCCGGGTATGCACTAGTTCCGATTACCGACTGACTATGGCTCTGGGAGAGCGAGACTGAAATAGAAAGATAGAAAAAGGAGAGTTGCGCGGGGTATGGGGGGTTTTCTCTCTGAGAAGATTGGGTCTGACACTTAGCCATGGTTGAAGGTAGAAGGAAGACAAAGAAGAAGAAGAGGAGGCCTAAGTAGAAGCTGAAGAAGAAGAGAAGGATTGTAGAGAAAGAAGAAGAAGAGAGAAAATGGACACGGTAGAGACATAGAAAGAAGAGAAAGAGAAGAAGAAAAGAAGAAGAAGCAGACCACTTTAAGTCGTCTGATTTCCAAATCAGAACACAGAACTTAGCTCTCATTTCATAACATTTACATTGAGTTCTTTGGTGATATTGTAGGAATATTTGGTGTTCTAAATCACCATTTTACTCCCATATTTTTGCACATTGCCACTGATATTATTGCAATCTCGTTTAATTTTTAATTGTGATCTTGATTTCTAAATTCCATATAGCTCCCTGTGTTCGACCTCGGAACTTTTTCGAGTAATAAAAATTGTATATGTTTTGAACACTATTTCGGCTATACTATAATGCAACACTTTTTAAACACCAACTTAGCGACAGTGAACACCTAGGTTAGAATTGGTTGTTTGATTGTGACTCCCCCCACCTCACCCACTTGCCTATAAAAAGAATACCAAAAAAATTTATTATATGATTGTGGGACATAATTTAAATTTACACACATTAAACACCCACAATTTCTAACTTAAGGTGCACTACTCTTATTTGATTCAATCGCTAACCGAGACTTCAACCTATGGACCCAATACACTTGAACTAAATACACACATTAGTGACTATCTCTTCAGTGTGCCTTGTTTAGTGATATGAATAGCCAATTATTTGATCTACTTAGGTTGCAACACTAATAATAAAATTCACCCATCTATTAGCTTGCTTTGTAGGGTTTAATTTTTAGGAACTAACCAGGCACTCCACATTATTTTTTATTTATAAAGGAATATATATACACCCGTACTTTTGAAACATGGTTTGTCTCATTAAACCTGATAGAACATACTCATATTTGAGCCCTCAAAGCTACTAAGTAAGATTTAAACCTTAAAATTCACTCCATCTTAAGTAATCTTGCTTGAAAACCTTTAGTTGTGCATGCACACACTTGTAAACTGATCATTGAGGGCACAACCTATTTAAGGGGCCATCACATTCCAAAAGCACTATTATCCCAAGATTTACCTAAAATTGAGCAAACGTTGTGCCTGGGATTCATCGAGTCCATTTCAGGGTACTCTCCAAACTGTAATTTGAATTGGTGATGTCTACTTTTTCCAAAAGGTACTAAGTTGGGGGCCCTGATTGTCAAACAACTTAAGTAAGGAGGGGTTTGGCATAATTAATGACCCACAATACACACTCCCCCTACTTCGTTAGCTCAACTTAGCCAGCTTCTAGATTAAGGATGACACAAAATTTGTGTTGTGGTTAAATTTTATCTTGGACCACAGGTCCTTAGGCTAGGCAACTTAAGGACAAGACTATAATATTTGTGCTGCAGGGCTCCATTTTCCCGTCCTTCCGACTTCGTTCCATTGGATGCCTGGGAGGAGGTCATTGAATCCTCATTTGGAAGGACCGTTAGACCATTCACGGAGGCATAGGTTGAGCTACAGCCAAGTAGATCCTATGGCTGACCAACCACCTCCCCTGCTTCCGAACCAAGAGGAGCTGATTTAGAGGAAACTGGACCAATTGCAGTGGATGCAAGAATGGTTCAAACGTATGAATGGTTAGGGTGCTAAACCCTTGAAGGATTTCTATGATCCTTTAAACTTCGGGGTTCATCTTGATGTTTTGATCCCTGCTGGTGACGTAGAGATCAAGCCCCAGGTCTTAAGCCTGATTAAACATTTCCATGGGCTTGGCTCCGAGGACCTGTTCAAGAACTTGGATTGTTTGAGGCCACCAAGGCTTGGAATGTGAATGAAGAGAAAATGATCATAAGGTTTTTCCCCCACTCTCTTAGGGATAAGGTCGCACATTGGTACCGGACTATTGGAAGGCCGATAGCTACTTGTACTGATCTTAAATTGGTTTTCCTAAAGAAATTCTTCCCAATCAGATGTACCAAAGCTATGCGACGGGGGATTACCACTTTCACCCAATAGCTGGCGAAATTGCTTCATGGTGTCTGTCAGTGATTCTAGGACATATTATAGAACTATCCATACCACAAGGTGTGGAAATGGCAACTCGTGTACATATTCTATCACGGGTTAGCGAATCAACTCCACAATCATGTAGATGCTTCCTACAACGGCAATTTCCTCAATAACAATGCAGATAGTGCATACAACATGCTTGAGGAAATGATCTATAACTCTATAAACCATTCCTGCATTGAGACATTCAACCGATCCCAATAGCCCAGGTCAAATGCTAATGAGCTTCAAGATTTTCATTCATTTGACATGGAATTGATTTCTAACAGGTTAGATAAGGTGGATCTGGATGTAAAAAGAATGGAAGAGTTGATGGATGGAAACTCTAATACTTCTAAACCTACTCAATCTCAGAGCTCAAGATTCCATTCTTCACATGTTCCCACGAGATGGGAATTTGCGAATCAGCTTAAGTCGACTCAACTTATGAGCCAGCACTTCTCAAAACCCGATGGGTTCCAAACTGTAACCTTTGATCCCAATTTTCCTGATCCTTCCTTCTCACTATCCTCACCTTATGAGGATGTGCATGCTGTACTAGAGAATGCTAGGTCCAACTTGTATTCTAACACTTATAACTTGGGTTGGAGGAACCCTAACTTCTCCTAGAAAAGTTAAGGGAAACAGACCTAGATGCGACCCAACAACTTTCCACTGCAAAGATCTATGGGTTAAGGTCAAGTATACACCCAGTTACCCCCAAGACAGGTCAATTAGCCATCTTAGAATGCCCAACAACCAACAGGGGAAGCTGATTTCAGCTAATAAATGGTGGAGATGCAATGATCCATACTCCTACTTATGCAACAAATAAAACATTGCTGGAAAACTTGCAATCTAGCTCATTGCTAATACATCACTGCCTGAATCTCTACCATCTCAACTTATACCCAACCCTCGAAATGTACGAAATCAAGGTAATAGATTCCAAGAGTACAGGAATTAGAGGGACCCACATGCACATACTCAACTGGTTGAACAGGGTCCTTCTTCTAATCCTAGTTATCTGGCTAACCAAGCCACTCCAATCTTTCCTAACCACCCCCAAGGCCTGAAATCGTATGCTTCTGCAAATTCTGTCACCTTGAGGAATGGAAAGCAAACCCAGGACCTTGAAACTAGCGTCTTCTAGTAAACAAGGCCCTGGTAAGCGTTAGGTAGAAATGGAGAGAACCAAAGAAGAGACTAAGGCTTAGGAACCCAAAAATGATGACACTACCTATATCTCATTCCCTGATGCCTTATTGAAATCCTGGAAGAAGAAACCCATAGGCAGCAACAAGGAGCTTTTGAATATATTCAAAAGTGTAAAGATCAACATCCTGCTCCTTGATGCTCTTAAGTATATCTCAACTTATGCTAAGTTCTTGAAAGATTTATGTACTCAAAAACATTAGATGAAAGAACCCACCCCAAGGAAGGCGATACTCTCTAAGCAAGCTAGTTTTGTTATCCTACATCACCTTCATCAAAAGAAGAGAGATCTAAGTGCCCCCTTGATTTCATGTGCTACCGAGGATTACAGTTTTGATCAGGCACTATTTGATTTAGGTGCATCCATTAACCTAATCCTAACTTCCTTGTATGAAAGGTTTGGGTTAGGTGAACTCAGGCTGACCTCAGTAACATTGCAGTTAGCGAACCGTTCGGTAACCAACCTAAACGACATTATTAGGGATGTTATTGTCAAGGTCAAGGATTTCTATTTTCCTATAGATTTCCTTGTCCTTGACATGGATGTATCTGAAGACCTAAGGAACAAGCCTATCATTCTGGGGCATCCATTCCTAGCTACTTTTAAGGCCAATATAAACTATGAAAGCAGTAGTATCGAGATCGCCTTTAGAGATAGGAAGTGAACACTTGATATTTTTAAGGTGATTAATAAATTTAAGGACTGTGGTTTTATTGAGGAACTCAAGGATATAGATTATAGCATTGAGACTTACATGGCTATCAATATTCTTGAGGATTTTACTAGCACAGACAAGCCTAACCCGCAGATGACCTGCCACACCTCAATGAGGTTGTTGATTTTATTCATTCCTAACCTTTTTCTCTAAACCATCCTAATGAATCTTCATCAGCATCCTCCTTAACATCCATCATGAGCCTGCCCTAGCTTGAATTGAAACCATTGCCTAAGAATTTAAAGCACAAGTTTTTGGGACCCAAAAAGATGCTCCATGTGATTATTGGTTCTAAATTGACTAAGGAGCAATAGCTAAAATTGGTTAAGGTCCTTAAGACAAATAAATAGGTAATTGGTTGGACCATCCATGCCCTTAGAGGGATTGAGCCATCTTATTGCAATCATCGTATTTATATGGAAGATGGATCTTGTCCTTCTCGCAAGATGTAGAGGAGATTAAACCCTAATATGCGAAAAGTGGTTAAAAAAGAAATTATTAAGTGGCTTGATGTAAGAATCATTTACCTAATCTTGGATTGTCCCTACGTTAGCCTAATGTAGATTGTTCCCAAGAAAGCAGGGATAACCATGGTGACTAACAAGAAAGGGGAATTCATTACAACCTGTCAACTTCCTCTTGGAGAGTCTATATTGATTATAGGAAGCTGAACACAGCCACCAAAAAGGATCAGTTCCTTCTACCCATTATTGACCAAATCCTTGAGAACTTAGACATGCAGAAGTATTTTGTTTCCTGGATATCCATTCTGGATATAACCAAGTCAATATCCATCCTGAAGACCATGAAAAGACAACTTTCACTTCTCCCTACGGAACCTTTGCATTTCATAGGATGCCTTTTGGGCTTTACAATGCACCGATGACTTTCCAAAGGTTAATGCTAGCCATTTTCTCTAACATAGTGGGAGATTGTCTTGAGGATGCATGATTTCTCCAATTTAGGAGATTCCTTCAAGTCCTGCTTGGCTAACTATGAATTGATCCTTAAGAGATGCATTAAAATGTAATTGGTCCTTAGCTAAGAAAAGAGCCACTTTATGACACAAGAAGTTATTGTATTGGGTGATGTGGTCTCTAACAAGAATATTGAAGTGGATAAAGCTAAAGTTGATGCTATCTCTAAACTTCCCCCACCGACATCTGTTAAACAAATCTATTCATTCCTTTGTCATGTGAGTTTCTATTGGAGGTTCATCAAGGACTTCTCAAAGGTTGCTTAGCCCCTAGGCAGTCTTCTGGCCAAAGATAACCTGTTTGAGTTAGATGAATCATGCCACAAGGCATTCGATCTATTAAAAATGGTAGTCACCTATGCCTCGGTGTTACAACCACATTCTGGACAACCCTATTTGAAATTATGACTGATGCTTCTAATTATGTAGACGCGGCTGTCTTGGGTCAAAAAATCTATAGAAAGCCTATTGTTATTTACTACGCTAGCAAAACTCTAGACGAGACCCAAAGGAATTTTACTGTTAGTGAGAAAGAATTGCTAGCCATAGTCTTCGCTCTTGAAAGTTTTAGGACTACTCAGCCTTGAAACATCCCTTAGCCAAAACGGATGCTATGCCCCAGCTTATTAGATGGATTGTTTTACTTCATGAATTTCATCTTGAAATTAATGATAAATCCAAGGCACAAATTTTGGTGGTGGATCATCTGTCGAGAATCCAAATTGATTCTCCAATTGTTGACACCTTTCCTGATGAGACTATCCTTACATTGTCGGGTGTCTGAACCTGGTTTGCAAACATAGTCAATTAGTTGGCTATAGCTTAAGTCCCCTAGGACTGAACCAAGCAACAACTGGATAGAATTATATCTGAGGCCAAATATTGCTCTTGGGATGATCCCAAGCTGTACTGCATCGTGTATACTAGATTATTCACCGATGTGTTCCAAGAAATGAGTTTCAGAGTATACTCTAGTTTTGCCACACATCTACATGTGGTGGGCATTTTTCCAAAAAAAAGACGATCGTGAAAATACTGCAGCTTGGGTTTTATTGGTTATCTTTGTTCAAAGATGGCCAGGATTTCTTGAGGTTATGTTCCCGATGCCAGGCACTTGGGAGCATAGCCAAGAGAGATATGATGCCTCTAAACTAGATCCTTCCCGTCGAAATCTTTGATGTTTAGGGCACCAACTTCATGGGACCCTTCATCCCTTCATTTAGACACCAGTATATTCTAGTTGTTGTTGACTATCTGTCTAATTGTTCAAGGCTATTCCCACCCGAACCAATGACCATATGGTAGTCATCGCCTTTGTTAAGAAGAATATCTTTAGTCGATTCAAGATCCCTAAGGCCATCATCAGCGAAGGTAGTGCCTACTTCACCAATACCCAGTTCAGGAATTTAATGGCTAAAAAT
The DNA here is from genome assembly GCA_037157565.1 of Thalassia testudinum. Lineage (NCBI taxonomy): Eukaryota > Viridiplantae > Streptophyta > Magnoliopsida > Alismatales > Hydrocharitaceae > Thalassia > Thalassia testudinum. The sequence continues at coordinate 81,847,405 of JAZHRO010000056.1, read as the reverse complement.
GAGGTGAATCATCGAATTTCCACACCTTACCACCCCCAGAGGAATGGATAGGGCTGTGCTCTCTAATCGAGAGATCAACAATATCCTATAAAAGACAGGCCTGATAGGAAAGACTGGACCCAAATGCTTGATGATACTCTTTGGGCCTACCATAGTATGTACCAAATGTTGATCAACATGTCTCCATTTCATCTGGTATTTGGTAAGGTGTGCCATCTACCCATAGAAATTGAACACCAGTCATTCTATGTAATCAGGAGATGCAATTTTGACCTAGACTTAGTTTGGAAGACCAAGAAACTCCAACTATTTGAGATGGAGGAGCTTAGAAATGATGCATATGAAAATGCCAAGACATATAAGTTATGAACAAGATTTCTATGCTAAAAGGTTGAGTTTAAAAAATCCATCATTATAGTCACGTAAAAATCCACTATCAGAAAAAATTTACCAAAACTCAAAGTGTCCCAGGTCGAACACAGGGAGGCGTGCATTTGATCCAAAATCATGTAGGAATTATTGTCACAAAAGTAGATTAGCTGGTTGAAATTAATCGACGCTAGCTATTCTACTTAAAGAATAATTAATAGAAGAAAGAGATAGAATAATACATATAATGAGAAATAGTGAGAGAATGAACAAATGTTTCATAGTCATAGCATTATGCCTATTACATCTACTTGCTACACTAGAAATTTGTAAATCTACACTACAAAGCAATAAAAAGAGAAGGGGGTGAGAAGTTATCCTCCTCAATGGCTGCTTGGGGGACGAGCCACATTGATGGAGCACCTAGACGAGGTTGGTGAGATACTGGATGAAGGAGGACAAAGTTGGAGGATGAAATAGGGAGACATCGCAATGGGATCCGCTTCCCAAACAACGGTGAGAAGACAACGACAAAATGCTCCATGAAGGGGGTGAGAAGATGGAAAATTATTTTACTCTAGCTCTAATGGAGCAACTCGAGCATGGGACCAGCTCGTGGAGCTTTGATGGAGGTGAGAGGAGATGAGAAGGGATGAAGAACAGGTGGGTGTAGAGTCCTTTTTATAGGTAAGGAGAAAGGGGTAGAATAGTCTTTTTAAAGCCTTGAAATAAATGGCAAGGTCTTTAGTGATGCTTGCAAGAGTTACTAAAGACCCCACATCGCTGAAGCTCTCTTGGAAGGAGGGCCGTGTGATCAAGATCAGATGCTCCACATGACACCATGTGGCCCGACCGCTTGCCTTCAGTCGTTGCACACGCACATCACGCCTCATCGCTGTCAGCCGTTCGATTAATGGATCGAACGGCTTAAAAGGCAACCAATCCATAATGCCTTTGCAGCATGTCAGATAGGGAATTTAGATGCATGTGGGATCATGTGTCTTCAATAGGCAGTCCAAATAACACCACATCGATGCCTTCATCACCGCTCAATCATCATTTGACGATCGAATTTAGCTGCGCCCACCCATGCGGTTAATTGAAGGCATGGCACACTTCAAACTCGCACTGTAGATGTGAGAGTTGTGCTCCTCAGCAATGAGTTGTGGCCACGGATGGTTGCATGGACGGTTCTGTGCTTACCAACTCACGGCCAATGGATATTCATCCAACAGTAGAGATCATTCATCGATTGAGCCTTCAGAGGTCGATTGGAGGCACCTTGGCAGGATTAAAGGTTGGGATGGTGCCACATGGCACCATCTTGACCGTCCATCTTAAAATGCTCATAGGTGGTGCCACGGATGTCGAATTGGATCGATTCTCATGTCATTTGGCTACGATCATCCATCCGAACCCATCCATGCGATTGGATATGTCATCTAGAGTTTGGATTTTCACCACGTTGCCCCTTGACATCATATCTTCCTTGGACTACATCTAATGCTATGGAAGTCTGATCAGGGCGATCTTGGAGGCGTTAGACTCCGATCATCGCCCTAATTAGATCCGTACAATTGGATCTTCAATCCGAGGCCGCAATAAATAGTACTCTATCTCCTGACCATAAAAAGGATAAATTAACCTAAAATTTGTACAAACTAATCTAAATGCAAAATGATGCATGCTATGCAATATTTATAATGGTGAATGCAATTATATGCCTAAGAAATTGCATAAATAGGTAGTTTATGTCACATAGATGTGTCCACATCACACCCCTATGCCTATATTTTGCTAATGCCCAGAAAAACTATATGATATTTACAAAAGAATTATGATTAAATTACTTAGGTAATAGTTATTTTTCAACACTGAGAAATTTTTAGTAAGACCTAAACTACAAAGACACAACAGCGCCTGAGTGTCTGCTGATGAGGTGTAGCTCACATAGCTAAAATGCCCAAGTTAAGTTAGAAACTAGGTTAAACACTACTGAATTAACGCAGGAAAAGGGTTAAGTGTGGGAAATGGTAAAAAAAGACCTAAAACATCAAATTTGTGTTAAAAATGCAAAATTAAGTCATTAAATGAGATATTCTATTCATTAATATAAATTGATGACCCACTTGCAAATTAAACATACAATTGAGTCAAAAAGTTAAAATCAAAAGTACAATTAACTTCCTTAATGTTCAATTAAGCTTAAATAAAAACTTGGTTGCATTTGAACTTCATTAGGACCTTGAATTTATGGTTTCTCACTTAGGTCCTTAAGTCATAAACAATTTATTCACCAAAAGCCTTCCAGGGACCACTTTGATAATTGTAGGGGCCCCTTTGTAAATCCTAAGGACTTCTCTGATACCCTTTCTCGCCACTTATGGGCCTCAGCATAAAAACTCTACCCCTTCACCCATAAGGGCTTCTCTACAAATCTGCCAACAAACCTGCTACACCCGTGGGTGCACTATTCACCCGAAGAACACGTTGTATCTTAGTTCTTGCCTCCCTGATCCAATGATCTGATGGCTATTCTCCAATCGAAGCTTCGTGCGCTTAGGCACGTGTAGTCACCACCTTGCCCAGATCTCATCCAATGACCATCTTTTGTTTTAGACTTCGCGTACCCTCGCTAGCCCATCCTAGCTGCCAAAGCCCTAGGTGCCTAATCACAACTCTGCGGTGAGCACATTCTGTACCTCTACTACTTAAGGATCTCCCTGAGCTCGCACTCACGGCTAATTGACTCCCTCCACCATGAGCCGATCCTTTCATCCACCCTCCAATTCTCCTTCCTCCTTCATCGGTTGTGCATGTGACAGTGGTGTGGCTCTACCTGAACTTTATTGCCATAGCAACCCGTTGTGGATCTAGGGATCTCATTCCTCGCTAGAGTCCTCATCTCCCTTCATCGCTGCAGTAACCAACTACACCCTAGGCATCCTATTCCCCCTTTAGATTTGGATTTATCTGCTTTTTAGAGTAATTAGATTAGTAATTAGTGTAATTTAAGTCAGTAGGAGTAGATTAGAAATCAAATTTGATGATGGATTAGTGTAGTTTAGGAGTAGATTAGTGTAGATCCACTCCACCCTCTTTGATCAATTCAGATCAGAGGGGTGCTTTTCCATGACCATTTTGATCCATTAACCTCCCTTATCATCTCATTACTTGCATTTTCTGATTTCCTCAACAATTTAATTCACAAACCACCCATCCACTAAGGCCTAACTCAGATCTAGAAATTTTGATTTCTAGATTTGAATTATCATCTAAAACACATATAGGGGGGTCTCCCACTCAGTCTATAAGTTCAAAAAGATGCCCTTATCTGATTTGATTGTCTCAACTTGCTTAATTTCTTTCAGATTTGATTTTATTGCCCAATCTCATGATTTGGAGCTCATTTGGTCTTCATTAGATTCAATCAAGCTTTTTGATGTTTTTAATTACTTAATTAAGTGTTATGCAATGAATCCAATGTTTTGGATTTGGGTTTTAATTTGTGGATGAGCATGCAGTTAATTTAAGTGTTATTTTGGAGAGTTTGGCCATGGATAATAAGTAATACTGATTTGACGTTGAGCAAGGATCCAACGAATCCTAAGATGACCACTACATCACCTTAAACACCGATCAATGGTGTTAAAGATGAACAGGTGATCGATCAATGAGAGATCCATATCAATAGCAACAATCATGGCAACAATAGTTTTAACTTTAAATGATTTCCTGATTTCTATTGAGAGATGCCCACAACTGAACATTGAATCTCTAAGATCCTAATCTGATTTGATTCAGTTTGGAATTAACCAGTTGTTATATTAATGGAGTTATGGATTTTTATTTTCTGATGAGTTGATGAAGAAATGGTTTCATGTGCCTTAGATTAGACCTTCTTAGCTTTGATCTGGGTTGGTTCTCACAGATCAAAGTAGTAGCTATTGCTGTTGAGATTGCAGCAGAGGTTAAGACATTTGAATTGCTGCCTTTGCTTTTAATTTTTGATGAGAATAGTATTACTTGTTGTTGCTATATTTCAGAGTAATTGGAGTAACAATCAACTACTATTATGATGCAGCAGCACCCATTATTTGGCTGTACTGATTGGAGTCTGATTTGTGTGGATTTTGGGATGAATTATAGTTGGAGCTGACCTGTTGTGTAGTGCTATATATATCTTGTACAAGCATTCCTATACCTTCAAATTAATTGAAATTCAATTTGGATTGCTTGTTACCCAATTTAAATTTCTTTGTCAATTACTTGTTTCTTGTGCTTAACTGTCCAAATGAAAATTTAATGAAATAGATGTAAAAATCAAATTTAATGGATTAAACATCTATTAGATAGTGGGCTGAATGTTTTGATGTGTTTAAACCACTTTCCCAGCCACTCCAACTGACCTCAAGGCCTTAGGTTCTTTCTGAAAACCATCTTGAAGGCCTTAGTTTGGTGAACTTGTAAATAAATAAAAGCTATAAAAAATTCCAAAAAAATAAAATTAACCTATCTTGGTCAATATTAGGTATATTTTTAGGTGTGAGCTATGTTTCAAGGCATTCTTAACCCCAAGCTTGGTATAACATACTAACTGACAGTTTACTATACCTTGGAACTTAATGAAAGAACTTAACATCAAGAACACCAAACACATCTTCTTCTCTCTCATCTCTTATTTCTACTATACCTATAAAATCCATAAAAAGCGGAAAAACCCTAAACACTCTTAAAAATACCATGTATACTATGTATATACTTGTATATATAACTTCAATCTAGGCTATATGTAATTATTGTATAACATGTATAAAATATGTATAAATAACTTATATATGTATTATATGTATTAAGTTAATTATTTAGTGTAATCTAATGTATATATAACTTTATCGTATTATTTTATAGTAATTTATATAACTTAATTATAAAATAATTAAGTAATTATGTAAACATATTCAAATGTACATATCGGTACCTAATACTATACAAACATGTTTAGATATCTATTATGAATAATATTCTACCAATAATATAATTTAATTAGATATATACAGTAAATAATTAAGTTATTAAGTTAATTAGGAAATCTATTAAGTTAAAATAGAATAAATTAGTAAACTAAGTTAATGCTAAGATAATTTATAGTGTATACATGTAATATATTATATTGAGCATTTTCAACTTATTTAAACCATATTTATACTATATTATAGTATATATGGCTTATTTATATGTATAACTAGCTAATAACTGTATTTAAATCTACATAAATTAAAATAAAGCTTATAAAATATCATAAAAATATGGAATAAATAATTTATCATGTATATTAATACTGTATTAAGTCAATTTGACAATTAATTAACTAATTTATGCAGTAATTAGCAAATTAAACTTTAATTTAGTGCGTATAAACTGTAGACTTTAGCAAATTTAATTACATAATAAACTAATTTATTTTTGTAAACTAACTACATAATGTAGCCCTATGTAAGGGCTTCAAAATCCAATAATTTATTTTTAATTTAAAATAATTTATGGCCCTCCAATCGAGGGCAAAATATCACAATTCAGACATCCTTGTGTGTGCCACTATGGCACCAATCAGGCGTTTCTTTAGCGCCACATCAGTGGTGTTAGCGTTCCCTCACAGCCTTATTAATAATTTGTGTTTCTACCTTCCCAGTGGTCAGGTGCTAGGCACCAATACACACATTGCTCTGTTTCTCTCTCTCGAACATGATATGGCATACGATTATGGGTGCGGTGCATGGGCTGGGGGCCGTGCACTGTGTGTGGGCCTATGTGGGACCAATAACAAGCATTGAATCAGATCTAATACACCCACTAATGAACTAGGGTGGCTCTAGTATGGGTCAAGTCCCACCCAAAAATGGGTGCTGTGTATCCCTCGAAAGGGCTGCTCGCCTACTAAACCAAAATTTGAACCGATTGAGTTGAACTGAGCTAGTCTGAAGCAACTAAGAAGAGAAAAGAGAAAAGAAGGCTTGAAATTGGGCTAACTATGAGAACCTCCCCCTGTGCCCTATGTGTCTATGAGGTGTGTGTGTTAGCTATGTGTATATGTGTGTGTGTGTGTGTGTATATGTATATATAAGTATATGTATACAAAAAATATAATGTAAATAATTAATGTATACCATAAATAATATAGTATAGCATATATATGTGTATATAGAGTAGTATTATATTTGAGATCTTATATGTATATATATAACGCTGGAGCTTTAGTGACAAATACATCTATCACTGTATATAAATATGTATGTTAGAATAAGTAGTTTTTGCCATAGGTAATGTAAATATGTTAGTAAGGCTACACTGACATTTATATATGCCATTGTACATAGGGTTATATGTTAGTATAGATAATAGTTTTTACCTTATGTTATGTGTATAATTTTAGTAAGGTTTTAGTGACACTTATATAGGTTACTGTATATATTATATATGTTACTATAGATGTTAGTATGTTATAATGATTTAGTTTAGTAAGTATTATTAACTATTTTTGTACCTATACTTAGGTATTAACTATATTAGTTGCAAATAACTAACATAGAGTAGCTATACATAGTTTTTGATGCTTGTTTGTGTATATTTGTTTTCAAGTATTGTAATGTGTTTTAATTCATTCTTTTATACGTAATTAACCAAATTCTTTTATTCATTGATTCTTTCATTCATTTTTGAAAGTAAAATTAACATTTTTGGAATTAAAGAATGTTTTTGGACTTAGAGAGTGATGTATATCAATAACTACCTCTCAGAGAACGACCTAGAATAAACCAGTAAAAGTTAAGTATTTAAATAAAATTGACGTGACATTGGTCTATATTTGTAACATATACAATAACAACAACATTTTAAAACCCTTTTCAGTGCGAATCGGTCGTCGACGAACATATTTTTGCCACTGTTGCCAGCAATAAAAACTTGTCAATAACGCTTTATTGTGATTGTTTGTCAAATGTCATAGAAAATTGACTATCTGCCAAAATACAGACTGCCCCAAGCCCTAGCCTTATTCAAAAGCAAAAGCATCTATTTCTTTTTCTTCTTTTCTAATTTTTTTTTATTTTTAAGTTCAGAGTTTAGGGGCAACATTCTATTGCTACCCAACCTACCTAAGACTCAAAGAGCACTTTAAGTTCTAAGCATCTTTTTGTGATTGTGATAGACTCACTAATCTGTAATCAGAATAGACTTAGGGTTTCTATGGCCTTAGGTGTCCTTGAAAAGAAATTCTGCCTAAAGGTGAACCCAGTGTATATCTCCCTAGCTTGTTCTACTTCTTTGCTTCTTCCTAAGTGTTTGGTTTCTTTCTTTTTGGGTATTTCTCTAGTTTTTCATTTTTTTCTAAGTAGGTGGATTCCTTGATATAAGATTTACCTAAAGGTGGCAGAAAGAGAATAGTCGTGTGGCTGGACTCTGGACAATCGACCAATAGGCCATTACCCATGATAACTTGCTAGCCATACCACCCAAGAATGTTTATTAGCTGCCCAATTTCCATTAAAATCATCGAAAAGTGAGTCAGTGTAAATAGTGTGTAGATGCTTAGACTATAAGTTCCCTCAAATCAGAAAGTAGGTTGATAAGTCGTGTACTTATCACCCTAACTTATTTAACCAATTAGAAATAAATTCAAAATCACGAGGACACAAGAAACAAGTCCACATTTTAGTGGATACCCAGGCTGATTAAGCCCGAAGATCGGAAGGATCTAAGTGTTCAGGTCCTATTGTATCATTCCGTAAAGTTGAAAATTTTGTAAAGTCCAAGTTCTCTTTTCCTAATTCATTTTTTTTAAAAAAATAAAGAGAAAATAAAAGGAATCTATGGAGCTATCAAAATGATTTAAAGATACCTTTTAATAAAATTTTTCCTAATTTGCTATTGTTTTTGATAGCATTCCTTCCTCAAAAGAAATGATCTAGAGATGAATATCCACCCCCCATGCCTATTTAATGCAATATCCTTATTTTTAAAATGACATGAAAAGGAGCAGAGTAGAGAGGAAAGTGCCTGAATTTCGTGATTACAGGTTAGCTCTGAGATTAAAATAGACTGTATATGTGTTAAATTTATTGCCTTCAGCTAGGCACACTACACAAATAGGGGAAAGAAATAAAGAATTCACAAGTATAGGTTAGGATCAGAATAAAAAGAGTAACCTCAAGACCTGCCAATAGAGAATGTCCATAGATGTGGATGAGATTTTGGTGCAGACCCATGCCCTAGGGTTGAGTGTATCTAAGGTTCTGGATAAAAATTACCTAGAACCGGTGATCGGTATGCAGGTAGGGTCAGGCCTATGATTTATGAGGATGCAACCCAAGTCAAAAAAGTTGGACAATAGGAAAGTCAGGATCAAAAAGATAAACAATGAATTCGTTCTTGGGTTGCACGTCCTCAAAATAAGAAATGTCATAAGGGTCCTAGTAGAAGGTTGGTGGCTTCAGGTCTATAGGAACCCTTAGACACAAATTTTTGCTTCCCCCAGAATTGGCTTCCCAATTCTTCATTTCCCAGTTCCTATCCTCTATATTTAATGTTTCTGGGACCTCGAAAGTGTTATCAACCCCATTTAAAATGTCCAAGTCCAGAATTTGTGGCTTAATCAAATTGACTTGGGTTTGATAATCTCAAGAAGATAAACATCATTATACTCAACGGGGTGTGATTGAAGAATGGGGTTATGAATTGAATCATCCACGAAAATAGGATTTATATCTTTCAAGCTAGCCCCAACAGGATCAATTTTCTCAATTACTGGGCTATTAAATGATTCATTGAATTCCTTAGACCCAGTCATCTCACTAAAATCATTTTCCTCAAACTCAAGTGAGATTCACATAAAGATTCTTCACCCTCAAAATCAATGAATTCTAGATCTACATTTATATATGTCTCAAATTCATCAATCATTTCCTGGTCTTTAGAGACATACTTTTCCTCATACCCTAGCTCAGGGATCCCGGGTGAAGTAATCCATTCATCCTCAATTGGTTGCTCTAGACCAACCAGGTCATCCCTAGTCTCGTAAAATGTGTCCCCCCTACGGGTGCATTAGCATGTTCTGACAATGGCTCTCCAAAAAGGGGTTCATCCTAGGAAGTATTCCATGATTGAACTAAAGCAACCACAAATCTCATCCTCAAATTTGTCAATTTCCCATATAAAAACTCACTCATGTCCTTATCCTTAACATCCTGGAGTCAATCCAACAAATAATTGTTAAGAAAATCAATCAGTTCAATCAAAGGCTCCAATTCTTTAGTGTAGGGTGTTGGTTGAGCTTCTATAAATTGAATGGTGTTCCTTAAGTTAGCCAACACCATATCATGGACCTGGCTCACTGATAAACGCTAGTTTATCATCATTCTTATGCACTAAAACAAACCTGGATCTTAGGATTTTGCTCTGCAAATGGGTTTTTTGGGTTGCATTTAGGCATAAATTAGGTTAGGCATGCATTTTACTTTTTATTGTCTTTTTTGACATGTTTTTGAGTGTTAGGGATAAATAGATTGTCAGATCCCTAGAACCCTAGCACTCAGGAAGGCAACTGGTGAAGAAGCCTAAACCAGCTGGAAATCAGCTTGATCTAGCTCACTTGAGCTAAGGTTAGCTCATCCTAGCTCCATTTAGCTCATCTCATCAGAATGGCAGCTCAAGAGAGCTCATCTTAGCTCACCTTAGCTCAAGTCAGCTTAGATCCAACTCAACTTAGCTGAGTTTAGCTCATCTTAGCTCCCATCAGCTCACTAGGAGCTCTATCTTGCTCAGTTGAGTTAACTGGAGTTCACCTCAGCTTAATACCAGCTACATCCATCTCCACTCAACTCCAGTCAGCTGAATATGACTTCATGTTAGCTCAGGAAGCTCAAGTCCAGCTCCCAAGGACTCAGTTTAGCCCAACTTAGTTGAGCTAAGCTACCTTAGCTACCTCAAGTAGTTTGATCCTCCCCGGTAGCACCATACCAAGCATACCTCAGCTCCTTTTAGTAGAAGCCAGATTACTTTAGATTGGTTAGCAACTAGCAAAGAACCAGCAAGCTAAGCCAGCTAAAGTAGCTTCATGCCACCCTCTTCAGCAGTTGCCAACTCCAGTTCAGCTCTAGACTTCTTCTCTTCAGCTCGTCCTCTCAAACCCTAGCTCCAATTGCCTCCTCCTCTACTCTACTACTACCTAAGCTAGCTTGGCTAGCTTAGCTTACCTAAGCTCCAGCTCCCTTGGCCATCCACCACCCTAAAACCCTATCAAACTAGCTCCACCAACTAAGCCGGGTCCGTCCACCTATGCTATCCATATTGGTGCCACCTCAACCACACCTCTTCACCCCATGACCACCACCAAAAGACACCAACAAGGTGGTGCCAAAACAACCATAACCACCTCCATATTGGTGCACCTTTTACCCTCCAAAATCCATCAATCTCCACCCTACACCTAAGCCTAAAGCCCATCTCCACCTTCCATTTTCCCTCCAAAATTCCCCCCTTCTAGAACATCATTTTGGCACCAAAATGGAGGCACCCCCTCTACCATGGACTTCCACCAATGGGTGCCTCCATGTCCTTAACTACCCCCCTCCACATCTCTTTGAATGGAGCCAAAAATCCATGGCCATAGATCCCATAACCACCACTCCAAACTCCATCTTAGCCATCCATTCCAAGAGCCACCTATACCCCCAATCCTACTCTATAAAAGACCCTTAACCACCACCATTTTCCCCATCCTCCATTAGTGCTAACTCTACCCTATACCCACCTCATACCTATGGCCAAGAAGAAGGAGTAGAGAAGAAGATTAAGAGGGCACATCACACACTGCTTTAGTGCCTTCTTCTCCCCATTCCTTCACCTTGTGCCATGGCAAGAAGGAGGAGCATTCCACATCAAGGAGGACGGCCAAGCATTGGAGTAGAAAGGGTGGTGCATGCCTACCCTTGTAGGAAAGAATTGAGGTAGAGAGCATCCACCTTGGAGGAGCATTCAAGGAAGGAGGAGACCCTCCTTTCAAACCAAGGAGCAGCTAGGCTTGGAGCAAGAAGACTCCCTTCTTCACCAGATTTTGAAAGAGGATTTGTGTTTTTATTACTTTTATATTTTCCATTTTAAGTGGAAGCATTCCTCTACATGTTTCTGTAAAACATAAATTCTATTAAATCAATTTGCCTTCTTTTCATTTTTTGTTGCAATTGGTTTATCTTTGTTTTAGCACTTTTTCACTTCCACTTCCTAATTACTCTAGGCCTCCACATGCCTAAAGTGAGCTTAAGAAGGGGTCATATTTGTCACCTAGGTTTTAGCTTAGTAATTGCAGGTGTTAGTTGCTTTTCCGTCAACAATTCACATTTTGCCTTCATTATTTCAAAACATAAAAATTGTATATTTAAAAGACCAAAAAGAAAGGTGAATTTCATTTCCAAGAAAAAGACGTATTTTACAAATAAATTGCCTCCTTAGACAACCCAAAATACCCCACTATCTAGGTTAGAAATTTTAAAAGCAACTTGGTTTTTGTGCATTACAACGATAAAACCCTAATTTTACAAACAGCGCAAAAAATCTGATCATTCACCTAAATCAAATGGTTTGATTTAGGGTTGGGTAGGTTTGGGTTCAATCCAGGGGAGTCAAGGAATTGAGGTTCATGGTGTCCTCCTTGATAATAGGTCATCTCTGGTTGTTCATAAAGTGGTGGTAACCTTTATGCAGTGTAGTCCTGGGGAGGGTAGGTATTGTAATCAAGATATCCTTCTTGATTGTAGATCAGGTTAAATTAATCATCAAAGGGTGGAGATCTATAATCAGTGTAGCTCAAAGAAGGATAAAAATCAAAATCAAGGAATCTAGGGTTAGACCCTGAACAAAGGGGTCTGGAATCGTATCCCCAATCTGAGTTACCCTAACTTGTAGATGGTTGATTACAGCATGGGTCAGGATAATAATCATCATATTGGGTATAAGAAATGCCAGGAGGGTAGGAGTGGAAATGTGTGTAGGATGTGGAAGGATCCATGACAAAATGGGTGGAAGAAAGGTGTCCTACAATACAAACACTCAAATCTGTCTTTAGGCAGGATAGCCTAAAGATCTACAAACTCCCAGAACCCATCTTGAGATGAAAAGAATGATTTGGTCTACATCTTTTCGGTCAATCCAACTAATTAGAGAGAGGGATTGGGGAGAAGGTTCATCCCTTAGCTTTCACCTCAGGTCCCTTTGATATCCCCTAACCATGGTCATTTGACACTACTCCTCTTGTTATACATCAGATTGAATGGTAGAAGCAGACTAATAAAAAATAATCTCTATCTGGGCCACGAAGTGCAAGTCCAATCCTTAAGGCCAACATCTACTCTAATTTAATTAGGGTTGGGTTTTAATGTGCTTGGGAATGTGATGGACCCTTTATCTGGGTTGTGCCCTTAAAAATCAGTTTCAGTGTATGTGCATGCACAATGAATTATTTTCAAGCAAGATTATTTTTAGATGCAGTGAATTTTAAGGTTCCAATCTTGCTTTAATAGCCTTTACGGTTTGAATTAAGGTGAATCTAATCAAGTTCAAGGGGCACACCAGGATTTCCAAACATAGGTGAAGATGTTTTCCTTTAAAATCGAAATAAGCTGGAGTGTCTAATACTGACCTTAAATGTTAACCCCAATGAGCAAGCTACTTGATGAGTTGCTTTTATATGAAGTGGTGCCGCCTTAGCAACTCAAGTAATTAGCCTTAAAGCACCACTGAGATAGGCACACATGTGGTTACCTAGTCTAATTTCTAGTCAATTATGTGTTTTTTTGTGTGTACCAGTTCTAAAGATCAGGTTATCTGTTGGGTATGAAGAATTCGAAGAGGTTGTGTACCATTGTGGAATTTTTTTAGATTTTTTTTTAAGAGGAAGGTGAGGTGACTGGAGGTGGCAATCAAAACAACCAAACTAATCCTATGGTTTCTAAGAGCACCTAAGTTAACTAGGGTATGAATTAGGTGATGAAAAGAAATCTGTGGAGGGGGAAAGAATGAGGTAACACTTACAGTTGTCTTCAACTACACTTTACTCATTTTTACCACTTGAAGATTTCTGGTTGAAGTACCTGCAAGACAATAGAGAAAGAATACAAGAGAGTTAGAGAGCAAATAAATGTGAGGAATGTGGAAAAATAATTGAAATCCATTGCCTCCCAGGCAACAGTGACAAATTAATGAACGAGATTTCTACGCTAAAAGGTTGAGTTTGAAAATCCCATCATTGTAGTCACGTAACAATCCTCTATCAGATAAAATTTATCGAAACTCAAAGTGATTCTTGAGTCGAACATAGGGAGGCAAATGTTTGATTGAAAACCTCGTCGAAATTATTGTCATGAAAGCAGATTAGCTGGTTGAAATTAATCTATGTTAGCTATTCTACTTAAAGATAATTAATAGAAGAAAGAGATAGAATAATACAAATAAAGAAAAAAAAGGGAGAGAATAAAAAAATGTTTCATAACCATAGTATCATGTTCGTTATATCTACTTGGTACACTAGAAAGTTGCAAATCTACACTAGAAACCGATAAAAAGAGAAGGGGGTGTGAAGTTATCCACATCGACAGCTGCTTGGAGGACGAGCTACATTGATGGAGCCCCCGGACGAGGGTGGTGAGATGTTGGATGAAGGAGGATGAAGTTGTAGGATAGAGGATGGAATAGGGCGATGTCACAGTGGCATCCGCTTCCCGAACGGAGATGAGAGGACAAGCACATGATGCTCCATGAGGGTGGTGAGAAGATGGAAATTTATTTTACATTAGCTCTAATGGAGCATCCCGGGTAATGGACCAATTCGTAGACCTTTGGAGGAGGTGAGAGGAGAAGAAAAGGGATGAAGAATGAGATGGGTGTATGGTCCTTTTTATAGGCAAGGAGAAAGGGGTAGAATAATCTTTTTAAAGTGTTGAAATAAATGACAGGGTCTTTAGTGATGCTTGCAAGCATAACTAAAGACTCTAGGTCGCTGAACCTCTCATGGACGGAGGGTCATGTGATCGAGATCGGACACTCCACATGATGCCACGTGGCCCAACCACTTGCCTTTAGCCGTTGCACACGTCATCGTGCCTCATTGGCTTTAGCCATCTGATTGATGGATCAGACAGCTTAAAAGCATCCAATCCACAGTGCCTCTACGTCGTGTCAAATCTGGCATTTAGATGTGTGTGGGATTGTGCATCTTCAACTGGCAGTCCAGATCACACCACGTCAATGCCTTCAGCACCGCTTGATCATCATCTAACGGTTGAATTTAGCCGCACCTGCCCGCGCAGTTGATTTGAGCCACACTCACTTCGAACTCACACCATCAATGTAAGTCGTGCTCTTTACCAATGAGCTATGGCCATGGAAGGTTGCATGGATGGCTTTGTGCTAACCCACTCATGGTTATTGGATCTTCATCCAACGACTGACATCACTCGTCGATTGAGCCCTCAAAGGTGAAACGGAGGTGCCTTGCCTGGTTTGGATGGTTAGGATGGTGCCACATGGCACCATCTTGACCGTCCATCTTCATACGCTTGTAAATGGTGCCACAGATGTCGAATTGGACCGATTCTCACCCCATTGGCCTGCAATTGTCAATGTGAACCCATTCATGCGGTTGGATTTGTCATCTGGAGCTTGGATTTTCACCACCTTGCCCCTTGATCTCAGATCTTCCTCGAACTGCATCTAATGCTACGGAAGTCTAATCTGGGTGATCTTGGAGGAATTAGACTTTGATCATCGCCCTGATATGATATCTATGGTTGGATCTTCAATCTGAGGCCCCAATAAATATTACCTTATCTCCTGACCATAAAAACTGAAAATTAACCTAAAATTTATACAAAATAATCTAAATATAGAATGATGCATGCTATGCAATATTTATAATGTTAAATGCAATTATATGCCTAAGAACACACATAAATAGATAGTTTATGTGACATAGATGTGTCTACATAAATAAGGTGAGGACCAAAGCTTTACATGATCAGATATCTCCCGTAAAAGCTTTGAGCTGAACTAGATGGTCTGGCTTTTTGACTCTAAACTTTAGCTGTTTCCTGGCATGATTAGGTCCAAGTGGAACGACCCATTCATTATTGATTGGATTTTTCCAAATGGAGCCGTTGAAATTTCTAACCTAAAACTAGGTAACTCTTATAGCTAGGCATGGAGAGATGGATTCATTTCTGAATTAATTTTTGTCAGTTTTGTAAAACTTTCCCAGTTATTTAAAAGTATATATAGATGTATATATATATTCAAAAAGATAAAAAATATTATAGAATTAGGAAAAGAGAACTTTAGCATTAGGAGTTTTTCAACTTTATGAAATGATGTAATAAGACCTTAACACTTAGACTCTTCAGGTCTACGGGCTTAATTAGCCTACGTGTCCACTAAAATGCGGACTTGTTTCTCAATTCATTGCCACTTTAAGTTTATTTTAATTTAGTTAAGTAAGTGGGGATGATAAGTACATGACTTATCAACCTGCCCTTTAATTTGAGGGGACTTATAATTTAAGCATCTACACAATTTTCACACTAATGCACTTCTCAGGCGATCATAATGGAAATTGGGTGCTGGTGCAAGGGCACCTCGATCGATTATTTTAAGGATAACAAAACAATTGTTATTTGACATTTGCATTGAGTTTATAGTTTAAGATAAAATGCAAATAGAATCAAGTGTGAAGGAGCTCAAGCACAAGATCATGAAGGAATGGAAGAGCTTGGTGGAGGAGAAAAGGAGATGGAGCTTCGCAGGGAGCGAAAGTGTGAAGAATAAAGAGGATGAAGAATATGATAGAAGTCTTTTTGTACATGTAATTATTTGTTTGCTCACTATTTTCTTAGAATTATTATAAAGAGCCCAAAGTGTAACACCTTTAGTCCTAGGAAAACTTACACCATCTTAGGATACTTAGGCAATTCCTAGAATTGACTTAGAAAGCCAAAAACCTACTCAGACAGCCTAAGCAGACGTCTAATATAGACATCAAATCTCTAATCTGTGACCTTAAGTCGTTTGACCAAGCCGGCTAGACGTTAATTACCTAGGTTGGGAATAATGATTAGAGATCAATCACATTAGATGTCCAAACCCTATACCAGATGTTGATGCAGGAAACAGAAATTTTGTTAAAGATGCAAAAAAGTGTTGTTGCAACATGTAAATCAGCAATCAACTTTTACAAATTAAAATACCTAAATAGTGGATATCTAGGGTCGTCTAAGGAGGCCAATTTGTTAGTCACAAAAATGATTCTCTCTCTCACCTCTCAGATCAACACATATCCTTTTGTATTATTATTTTGTTTTTTTTTTAGGGCTTTAAGAAATAGTCACGCAATAGATAAGAATATGAAATTATGCTAAAGCTTCACCTATCAACTATTCTAGAGTGACAAGAATGTCCTTTCTTCTAAGCTCACCCTAGGCAAGTGTGCCTAGGGTAATTAGAAGGGAGTTGTAGTGCACTACAACTACAAGAACAACATGAAAAACACACTAAGATTTAAACATGAGCTTGGAAGGCAAATATGACTTGTATTATTGGCAAAGTAGATGCAATGTAGATGAATGCTTGTTACACGAAAGATAAGGGAACACTAGCTAAAATAAGAACAATATAAAGATAAAGAGGAAAGGGGATTCTCTAATAGAAGATCCAGATGGCCCTTGATCTAGACGTGGTTGACCCACACTTAAAAGAGTTCTCCTCTTCCTTCTTCAATTGGCCTTCCTTCAGGCTCTTCTCCAAGGTGGGCGTCAACCACCTTGTTGGCTCCTCCTTTGCCTAGTCGTCCCCTCAATGTAGAGAGCTCCTCCTCCTTGGCATGGCTAAGGGAGAAGGAAGTAGAAGAAGAAGACACCAACGGGGTAGGTAGGTTGCCCCCTTGATCTTCTTCTGTCCTTCCTCCTCGTTGGTGTGAGTAGAAAGGCTATGGCGGAACCTAAAACTAAGGAAAAAGATGATGGTATGGTGGTGGTTAGGGTGGGTAGATATAGGAATGGAGGAGGGGGTTGGCATGACCTTTGGATGTAGGGTTAGGATTGAATGGTGGAGGTAGTTAGGTCATCCTAAGGTAGGGGTTTAATTGCATCAACCAAAGGGTTGCTAGGAGGGTAGTTATGGTGGCTAAGGGGTGCCTAAAAGTGGCACCAACTACGGAAGGTTGCTTCCATTCTGCCACCAACCTAGGTAGGTTCTAGAAGGGGGTTAGGTGGTGGGTTGGGATGAGTTGTGGGCTTAGGTGTAGGGTTGTGATGATAGGGTTTTTGGAGGGAAAAAATGGTGCCAAAAGGGAGGTGGTTGTAGGTGGTTTTTGGTGCCAAAAATGGTGACTTTTTGTGGTGGTTGAGGGTTCAAGGGATGTCTCTTGTTGGCACCAAAAATACGTTAGGAGTAGGGAGCTTAGGTGGACTTAGGTGAGGTTAGTTGGTGGAGCTTAGGTTGGGCGAGTTTGGGTTAGGTTTAGGTGCCATGGTGGTAGGCTAGCTTAGCTAGCAGGGAGTAGGGTTGAAGGCAAAAGGAGCTAAGGTTTTGGTGGGAGAGGAGGTGGAGGAACTTGTCTTGAGCTGCACCGAACTTGGTGGCTGCTGAGGAGAACTGCAAGGAGCTACCTTGGCTAGCTTAGCTTGCTAGTTCTTTGCTAGTTGCTAAGTCAAGATAAGATGAGCTGGCTTTTGCTGATATGAGCTGAGGTGAGCTGGGTCTAGTTTTCCCATAGTTTACTTAGCTAGTTGGAGTAGCTAGCTTAGGTCAAGTATCTTAGCTCAACTAAGTTGGGCTGAGTTAAGTCTCCAGGAGCTGGACTTGAGTTGGCCTAAGCTGGTTGAGGTCTTCTTCCAGTGACCAAGTCTAGCTAGTAGCTAGTTGTAGTCAGGTTGAGCTTCCAGTGAACTGTTCTAGGCTAGTGGAGCTGGAATGGAGCTAGGATCAACTATCTTGAGCTAGTTTGAGCTGCTATCCAGCTAAGGTGATTTGAATGGAGCTATGGTGAACTAGCTAGAGCAACCATTCAGTTGAGATGCATTGAAAGGAGATACGAATAAGTTGATCCAGCTAGAATGA
The DNA here is from genome assembly GCA_037157565.1 of Thalassia testudinum. Taxonomy (NCBI): domain Eukaryota; kingdom Viridiplantae; phylum Streptophyta; class Magnoliopsida; order Alismatales; family Hydrocharitaceae; genus Thalassia; species Thalassia testudinum. The sequence goes on along the minus strand of JAZHRO010000056.1, from coordinate 81,828,880 downwards.
TCTGGAATCCAGTTAGGATGAGCTAGATCTAGCTAGGATCCAACTGAAATAAGCTTCTTCATCTTCTGCCTTCCTGAATGCCATGGTATGCAGAATTTGACTTTCTATCTATCCTTGGCACTCATGTAAACACATCAAAAATACAACTAAAATGCAATGCATTCCTATCCTAGGTAAATGCCTAAATGCAGCCCAAAAACCTATTTGTGGAGTTAAAAACCTAAGAGGTAGATCTATTTTAGAGCATAAGAATGATGATAAATTGGAGTTTATCACAACCCCATGCTTATCTTTTTCTAGTCTCTTAGAAAAACTATTTTCACAAAATGGATTTTTGGGAAAGACTAATTTTTTTACTTTTGAGGAGAAGATTATGAGACTATCATTGATTCAAAACATGCGAGGCACAGGATTTGTTAAATATAAAACATCGGGATTCATCCTTAGATCCGAAAATTAGATGAATCGAGATAAGTGTATCCTTCAAAAATTCACAAATTAACTCATTGTTAATTCAAATGACCGAAACCATTTTCCAGTTAGGATTTCCTTAGCTCTTAAATCCGACTCGTAACTTGCATAATCATTTCAAATCTTCTATTTGTGCTTTATGATGCCAAGATTTATAAGGATATTTATATGGTTGTGTTTTTGAAACCTTTTTTATTGTCTCTCCCATGCTTGCTCCTAGCTTAATCCTACAATAGATGTGTCAAGATCATCATTCTCGTTACCAATCCTTAATGGGGCTCTGGTGCCAACACTTTGAGATTGTACTGTCCAAGACACCACCTAAGAGCTCACAACCCCAAAACAGAATTTGGTGTAAAGGTGCTCCCCAAGCAAACTCAAGCTCTTGCTCTAATGCTATGGGTAGTGCAGCATCCAAGACACTTGAGCTACAAAATTGTGCCTTAATGCTTCATCTAAAGATATGAAATATAGACATAAAGCAACACCAAGGTGATAACATGTTGACATCGCATTCTCAAAGCAGGCTTTTTTTTCTCCTTCTCAGTGGTGGGAACTCAAGCCAATCATCTACTTTGGATGTCATTGAGACTAAACAAGGGGTTTTTCTAATTTTTCTAATTATTTTGTATGTGTTGGCATGTGTGTGAAATTTGACACAAGAATTTTGCAAGAGATGCAAGTTTTGGGTCGGAGACTAAGCCAAGTAATTTCCAAGTCACAAAAACAGATCAAGTCACCTAAATCATCAGGAGTTTAAGTGGAATTTATTAAAAGATCCTTGATCTAGTCTAAGAATAGATCCAAAAGTTCTAAAAATTGGATCCGCACTGTTGCCCCTAGTTTGTTGAAGATTAAATCCCATTGTACCTTGAAATATTCTTTCAACCTTAGTCCTGATTTAAAAATTTTCCTCAAAGAGTTTTATGGTTTTTCTATAATGAAATGCATGCAAAAGAAAATTTGCATATTTTTTAGGTTTAGAAAATCCTGAATTGATCGTTAAAATTTAAAAATGCCCCCCATGCTTATTATATGCCATGTCCTTATGTATTAGGAGGGAAAAGAGATCACCTTAGTGAAAAAGTAGTCGAGTTTAAGATGGGCAAAACCTAGGACAAGAAAGATAAAATGAAAGCAGTAAAATTGATGGGTTACCTCCCATCCAATGCTATCTTTAATGCCATTCAGCTGGGTGTGAAGTGATGCATGGAAGATGAACAGTCATGTAAATAATTGAACACATGAATGCCCTCAAGAAAAAGGTCTTCCTCTGGATCCCTTAAAAGATGCTTGGTAAAAATATAGGGATCAAAATGAGATGGAGAAATGGACGAATGACACAAGTCTGGCAATGGTTTGAGTTCATGGTGATTATCACACTTCAGTGGGTCTGGTGGTAAGTCCAATGGAAAGGGAGTGAGAGAGAAATGATGAGTGTTGGGTGAGGTTAGTGTGTAAGGGTGGGGTGAAATTAGAGTGGTTGGGTCAGACGAGTAGTCAGGAAGAGATTTTAATGGAAGACAAGGCTCCAAGTCATAGATTTCACCGACCACTGATTCAAAGTCAGAGTCCTCGAAAAACTTGTGGTCAGGAAGGGTATCTATTAACATTGTCTCCTCTGCCAAATTGGTTATTTCTATGTTTGAGTCCTCAAAAAAATTATCAATATCATGGAATCTTCTGGACAATTTGAAAATATCAAATGTGATAGTTTTGCCTGCACAAGTGATATCCATTTTGCCTGTATGGAAATTTATATTCGCTTTCACGGTGGCCAAAAAAAGTATTCCAAGAATTATTAGGGTGTTAATCAGAGATTCAGGTACCTCAATATCGAGTACAAGAAAGTCTATAGGAAAGATGCAATTCTGAACCTTAACAATGACATCCTCGACAATCTTATGGGGTTTTGATTGCAGATCGGTTAGCCAATTGTAAGGTAACCTCGTTTAGTTTTAAATCATCGATCTTAAACTCTTTGAATAAAACAACGGGGATGATAATAACTGAGGGACCGAGATAGAGAAGGGCTCGATTTTAAGTAGTATCATCAATACTTATTGAAATCAAAGGCATGCCTAGGTCTTCCATCTTGGGAGGTAGCTGGTTCTGTATGATGGAACTTACTATCTCTGGAAGATGCACTCTACTTAGATTTTTCGTCTGCGTTTTAGGAGTACAAATATTTTTTAAAAATTTGACATAGGTAGGTGTATACTTGATTGCGTCTAGGAGAGGGATACTGATATGAACTTGCGCAAATAAATCCCTGAGTTCTACAGTTGGTTTCAGATTTCTTCTTTCTGTTGTTGGTGGAGTGGAGAGCTTGGGGAAATGTGACAGGAGCTGTATCATGTGAAATTTGTGTTTCTTTTTCTTTCTGAATGAGGGATTGAGAATCAATTTACATGGGAATGATAGGGGTTTCTTCAGGTTGCTATGAAGGCCGAAGATCAGTGGTGGTTTTCCCACTCAATGTAACTGCATGTGCAGTTGGATTAATACTTGGAGGAGGTGGGGGTCATATTGTTGAAGAAACCCTAGTGGTTGCTGAGGTATAAGGTTAATAGGAGGCTAGTTATGTTGGTTTTGACTTTGATTTCAACCTTGATAATGGCTCCTTTGATTATTAGCGTTAGGAAGGTAAATGTCTTGTAGGTCTCTGAGCCAAAGTAACCCCAATCTAATTATGCTGATCTATAACAGCATGTGTTACTTTAGACATTTTGCTTTGCATTTTTTGTAGGGTTTTCATCATCTAGCCATTGATGTCCTCTTGAGATGGCCCAGGATGATAAAAAGTCTGATTCGACCCATACCCTCGAAATTGATTTGGTTTTTGGGGAGGAACTGAGTTGGTCCAGGAGTGGTTCGAGTAGTTCCTCCAGTTGGAAGAATTTCTCAATTGCTCTTGGAGGGCAAAGATATTTTTAGTGGTGTTGGGATTTCGATAAGTGTAATTCCCCATTGAACCATAGAAAACCTTAGTATATTTATTATACTTAATAGGGGTAGTGTTTAAATTATACAAATTTTCTCTCCATGGAATGTTAGGGGGCGTTAGATGTGGAACTTGTGGAGCCTGGATGGGTGTGGCAAGTCTTTCCTCGAATTTCTTTTGATTTATTTACATCTATTCGAGTTGTTGGGCAATCATTTGTAGATCGTCTTGGGTGATGGAAAAAGATTGAGTGCCTATTTCATGAACATCAAACTGCAGGTTTGAAGTTCTTCCAAAGGTGTTCATAGATGCCTGGTTAAAGGAATTTTCACTCATTTCCTCAAATAAATCATAGGCACTTTCAGCATCCTTATTTAAGTTGTCGCCATACAAGGCATCGACAAAACATCAAAATTGATCTTCTAATCCATGATAGAGGATCTAAATGAGCTGCCATAAGGGAATCTCATGGTGTAGGCAACTTCTTAAGAGATCTTGGAATTGTTCCCAATCATCATGAAGAGTTTCACGAGATTTTTGATGTAAGGTCGTAGTAGATCTTTATTGGGAATTAGTATGACCTATGGGGAAGAACTTCTTTAGGAAAGCACTTTTGAGCTGAGGCCATGTGGTAATTGGTCCGCCGATGGTTCTAAACCAATAAGCAGCCTTATTTTTGAGAGATAATGGGAATCACCGCATCAACCAAAGATCTTCTTGCACATTGTGGGAACGAGTTGTTTGTGCAAGGAGTCTGAGTTCTTCAGGGTGGCTGAATGGCTCTTCCCTAAGAAGGCCATGGAAGTGCTTAATCAAGTTTAGAATTGTTGGTTTGATCTTGAAGTCCCCTTCTAGAATTACTACCCCTGATCTATCATTGATTAAGGCAGATTCGCATGCGGAAAGGATTGGGCTTTGGAAAACCCGTTGTCGTAGTTCAATTCGTGAGAAAATCCATCGATCAAATAAAATTTATAACAAAAACTTGAAAGGTGAGTCCCGGGTCAAACATGGGGAAGTGAATGTTTAGTTTTGAAAATTCACATTTCGCTTTTATTTGGAAATTCTTGCAAGGAAGAGATTAGGTTGTTGAATTCTTATCTAACTAATCTACTTGGAAAATATAAGAGAGGGAGATAGAGAAACAATCACATATCTCTCAATAAGTGTTTCTGCAACTATGAAAGCGAGAAAAACTACGCCAGAAAGCAGTAAAGATAGACGGAGATGAGATGAATCCCCCTCGATGGTCGCTCGGAGGACGACTCACTCTGACGTCACCTAGAGGAAGGTGGTGAGGAGCAGTACGAACGACGACGGAGCTTGAGGGTGGAGGGCAGGGCAGGATGGTGTCTCAGCGAGGATCCTCTTCCAAAAGTGAGGTGAGAGGACGACCATGAGATGCTACACGAAGGGGGATGGGAAGTAGGAACAAATGTTTGTTTTCTCCTCTAGAGGAGCATCCCAGGCTTGGGATAAGCTCTCTTTAGAGCCTTGGAGGTGGTGAGAGGAAAAAAGGAAGAGATGAAGAAAAACGGAAGGGGTAGGGGTCCTTTTATAGTGGAGGAAAAAATCAAATTCGTATATAGGATATTTAGTGACAATCATAAATGTCGCTGAAGTCAGCTGATACGGTAACTTCGGGGGGTTTGGGTTATATCGTTGTAGTAAAGCCGGTTGTTACCAACGTTTCATATAAAGATTTTTTTACTCGGAAAAATAAAAGAGTTCCCGAGGTCGAACTCAGGGAGCAAGTTGTATTCTAGAGATATACAAGTTTTATTACAAAAATAAAGAGAGAGAGAGAGAGATGAAAATTTGGTTTCTTCTTCTTTTCTTCCTTTTTGTCTTTGGTTCTTCCTGTTCTTCTTCTTCTTCTTCTTCTTCTTCTGCTTTCTTCAGATCTTCCCCTCGTGCTCTTCTTCTTCTGTTCTTCCTTGTTTCCTTTCTTTCTTTTTCTTCAAATCGTCTTCTTCTTTTCTTGCTTCTTGCTTCTCTTCATTCCTTCTTCTTCTTTGTCTTCACCTGCCTTGACCTCTCTTTTTCTTCTTTCGCGATGGCCGTGCTCTTCCTTCTTCTTCAGCCTGTCTTCTTTCCTGCTCTGGCTGCTGACCTTCCGTCGTCTGCCCCGGTGCTGAGACGACTTAACGATGCCTTCGCTACAGTGCAGCAGCTCCTTCTTCTTCAGCGGGTCTGCTTCTTCTTCTTTGGCCTGCACACTTCAGAGTTTTTTTTTTTCATCAAGAGGCAAAAACCTACTCTACCCCCCTCCCCCGCGTATCTCTCTCTCTGAAATCACTCTTCGGAAGCTCTCCCAGAGCGCTACCGGGTAATCGGGTTCGGGTCAGGCCCGGGTCCAGGCCCACCGGCGTGCGTGGTGGGCGAGGAGTGCAGGTCAGTCTAATCGGGTCGGGCCAGGTCCGCGGAGCGTGGTCACGGACGAGGCCGAGTCGGGTCGGGTCGGGTGAGAGGGACCTCACCCCGTGGTAACTGAGGCAAACAGATGGTGGCACTTTTGCAATTTATGTGGGTGTGTGGCTTCAGAAACTCCCGAGGTGGGACTATCCGCGCACCCCTTTTCTCTCACGCCTGCAGCAGGGATGGCGCTTCCAATTGCAGCAGCTGTTGAGGCGCGCAACTCCAATTGAGGGCCAGGGTGTGTGCGCAAGACTCTTCCGCGCTGGCCGTGGCTCTTCAACCTGGGATATCTAGGCTTGGAGCAACCTCAAGCAAGCTTCGAGCTTCCTCGCCAATGGCGGTCAAGGCCTGGAACCTGAAATCAATAGCACGGCCTCTCGGCCAAATCAGACAGGCGGGGGACCTTCGCCGTGGCACGGCGAAGGTGGTCAGGGGGTCTGCAGGGGGCGAGGTGGAGCTATCAGGTCATCCTAGGTCAAACTGTGAGCGAGGGAGTGGGTGTGTTCGGTGGATCTGCAGAGGGTGTTTGGTGGGAAGTGGAGGGGCGGAAGAGGATCAGGGTGAGGAGGCGGAGGTTCTGCGATGGTTGGCGAGCCGTGTGGGTCGCTGAGGTGATGGGAGCGGCTCGCCGGAGGGTGGTCGGAGGCGGAGAGGATGAGGGTGAACAGGGTCGGTAGAGGGCTTAATTGACTAAATCGAAAGCGGGGAAAGAAAGAGGAGGAGAAGGCGAGTAGGTCTAACTTAACTGCAGGGACGAAGGGGGAGGAACAGGGCGACAGTCGTATCGACTGTCGCCGGAGAAGACGATGCTCAGGGAGAGGGGCGGCGGCGAGCAGAGGGCTGGAGAGGCACCAGCTGGGTGCGGCGTGGCGCGGAAAGAGCAGGGGAGGACGTCTCTGCTGCTGGTAGTGCGGCAGAGCGAAGAGGTGGAGGGGGAGGAAGTCGCCGGAGCTGGTGAGCGTCTGCCGGAGAAAGAAGAGAAGAAAGCTGGGGGTTTTCTCCGTCAGATCCAGGCTGCCTTCGTCGGTGGAACGGCGGGGGGTATTTATAGGGTTGAAGTAGGGAGGAAGGCGGAGGGAGACGACGTGTCTCCCTCGCCGGAGAATGGTCGGAATACGAACCCATACCGTCCGTGCGTTCGCACGGCCGGTATGGGGGGCTACAATGACCATGGGGGTGCTCCTGCGACGGCTGACGACGCAGGGCACCCCCGGTACACTTGCCAGGTCCTCCATCTTACCCTGCGCGGCGCCATGCTCCGCGCAAGGTCGCCGGAGCATGGTGCTGGCAGGGTTTTGCAGGAGGGACCTGTTTGCAAAGAACGAAGGAGAGTTAGGGGCCAAAATGCGAGGGTTCAAAAGTTGAGGGCCAAAGAGTAAATATATGAGGACCAAAGTGTGAAGTCGGTCAAGGAGGTTTCTTCTTAGGCTCAAGTTTTTATACATGACTAATTAGGACCTAAGGAATCTGATGGTGAATTTTATTTTCATATTAAACCTTGTTTGACCGGTCAATTTGCGCAAAAACCCAAATTAAGTTATTAATTGGGCATGGTTCTCAATGTAGGTCAAAATGGGTTCTAAAGGCCAAATTGATGGTTCTAAACCCCAGAGATTATTTTTCTATGAATTTTAGAGGGTTTATTCTATTTTTACTTTGCCTCGAACCTTGTGAATTGAAGTGGGTTGTTTTAGGGTTACAGATTATCATTTGGTTCCTTGGAAGTGCTGTAGCCCTTGCTAGATCATCTCATCCCACTTTTATTCTTATTAAGATGTTTTGACCTATGTTTGGGCCCTGAATTACCCTGTATGCAGATTATACTGGTAAAATTGCACTTTTACCCCTTATGACTTGTTTTCTTCTCAAACTCAGAATTCTCTGAGTTAAGCTTTTCCTTGAGATATGTAGGAGCTTTTATCCTTTGTATTGGGTCAAAATGAGCTAGTTATGGCTCATGATGAGGTTCTCATCATACCCCCATGCCTAGCTTTTGCTAGTCCCTTAGCAAAAAAACTTAAGGTTTCAACCCTTGTTCTAGACCATGAAGTTTTCAATGGTTTTAGATAAGTGCCTTTTTATTTGAGCATAGATTAGGTTAGAATGCTGACCATAGGCCTAAAAGATACTCTAGTACCAATCAAGATCCAAATCTGTCTAGCCTTAGCCTCAGTCTTTTAGCAAAGGTTTTTAAGGCCCACAAGAACTAACCTAAGGTTTATTGGACTTCGTGGTTAAAGCACCCGTGCTTGAAATGATTTTAGCCCTGGCTCAGTTCGCAGTGCGTTTTGTAAGAGAGAGATAGAAAGTTTTTTTCTGTTTGGAGAGTTTTCTCTCTCTTTTTCTTTTTAGTTCTAGCCTAGGATTGGCTTTTCAACACGGTCTGTATCAGATTCCTTGCTCCCATCATCAATCCTCAAGGGTTCCTGGCGATCGATGCTTCGAGATAGCACCGCCCATGGCAACCCCCGGAATCCTGGCTATTGAGATTTCGAGATAATCCCATCCATGGTATTCCGTGGCCGAATCCAGACCCTGGCAATTGACACTTCGAGATAATGCCATCCATGGAATCTGAACCAGCAGAGTGCTTACATGCCCCCCGTAGGATATGTAAATATCCTAAGAGACAAGCACCGAGGAGATGATATTTTGTTACGCATCTTCGAGGGGATTTTCCGCCTCTCCGCGCTGGGAACTCGTCCAAATCAACTTGTGTTGATCGGCCATTCCTATTCTAGGTGTTCTTTTCAGATTTTTGCGACGCTTCTGCGTGATTCTGATTTTTACGCTTACTGAACCAGGCTGTGTGTGAGATTAGGGTGCTTAGGTTACTGAGTCCCGTAAACCAAAAATTAGTTAACGAGGCCGAATACTTCCTAAGCCTTAGACCTAATACTTCAGCTTTTCATTTTCCTCAACCTCTTGAGGAGTGTCCAGATCTTAATGAGTACTAAGAGTCTATTCAAGAATGCCTAAGGTTTGCATTCTTACTAATCTCATTGTGCACTTTTGAGTTATTTTCTTGAATGAGGTCTAGAACTTAGGTTAATTCCTTAGTTCCTTACTAATGACTATCAACTTTTCTTATAATTTTGTGCTCCTTTTTCATTTTGTTTCTTCTCTCCTTCACAAAATTTTCCTTCTCCTCTTTTCCTCTTATTCTTTTTCGAAAAATTTTTTAATTTTTATGGTATTTTTGGCATATGTGAGTTTTTTTGTTTGAAATCTTTTCTTACAAGTTTTTGCACTTTCCTACCCCCCCATGCCTAAGATTTGCAATGTCCTCATTGTAACCTAGGGGGTCTTAGTTCAGGGTGAACTTCGAGTGCTGAAAGGTGTCAGAACAAGTTTCAGGTTTTCAAAGAGAATGACGGGCTGCCTCCCGTTAAGCGCTGAGTTTTACGCCATCGGCTGGGCGCAATAAGCTCAAGGGGAAAGGAGGATATGAGATGCCTCAGCCAAATCAGTAGAAGTTACATCAATGAACGGCTTGAGTCTTTGACCATTCACGATGAAAGGTTCAGAATCGTGGCTGAGTGGACTGATTTCAATTGCTCCATTTCCAAAAACCTGTCGGACCAAATATGGTCCGACCCACTTAGATCTCAGTTTTCCTGGGAAGAGTTTGAGTCGGGCATCAAAGAGTAGGACCTTTTGACCAGGATGAAAGATCTTTCTCGAGATGTGTTTGTCGTGGAAGGCTTTAACCCGCTCCTTGTAGATTTGCGAGTTCTCGTACGCGTCTGTGCGTAATTCATCGATCTCGCTGATTTGGAGTTTTCTGTGGGTCCCAGCCTTGGAAAGATCTAGATTACAGTTCCGTACTGCCCAATAGGCTTTATGCTCCAGTTCGACGGGAAGGTGGCATGCCTTTCCGTACACCAATCTAAAGGGAGACATGCCCAATTGGGTCTTGTGGGCGGTCCTATAGGCCCACAATGCTTCCGGAAGTCGGGACGACCAGTCCTTCCTGTCAGGTCGAACAGTGACCTGCAGGATTTTCTTGATCTCCCGATTCGACAGCTCAGCTAGACCATTAGTTTGGGGGTGGTAAGGAGTAGAGATTCGGTGAGTCACCCCGTATTTGGTCATCAGTGACCTAAACTGAGCATTTGTGAAATGGGTCCCCCCATCAGAGATTATTGCACGAGGAATCCCGAACCTTGAGAAAATGTGTTGATGAATGAATTTGAGAACGATTTTGTGATCACAGGTTCGGGTCGGTATGGCTTCGATCCATTTGGACACGTAGTCCACAGCCAACAGAATGTATTCGAAACCATCCGAAATAGGAAAGGGGCCCATAAAATCAATCCCCCAAACATCAAAGATTTCACATACTAGAATTGGTTGCATAGGCATCATGTCGCGATGGCTCATGTTGCCCAAAGTCTGGCAACGACTGCATGCCTTGCAATGACTGTATGCGTCTTTGAACAGTGTGGGCCAGTAAAAGCCGCACTGGAGGACTTTTGATGCGGTTTTATGCCCGGCAAAATGGCCACCGCATGCCTGGTCATGGCAGAAAGAGAGGATATTGTTGACTTCCCCTTCCGGGACACATCTCCGGATGATCTGATCGGCACCTATGCGGAAGAGGTACGGGTCTTCCCAAATGTAATACTTGGCATCGGAGCGTAATTTGTCTTTCTTGGCCTTCGGCCAATCGGACGGGGTCTGATGAGATGCCAAGTAATTTACAATATTAGCAAACCATGGAAGGCTAGTACCAATAGTCAGCAGGTGCTCATCGGGAAAATGCTCAGTGATGGGTCCGGAAGGGTCTATCATTTCAGAAGGAAGACGGGACAAGTGATCAGCTACCACGTTTTGTTTTCCCGCTTTATCGCGAATCTCGAGGTCAAATTCTTGCAACAGCAAGATCCATCGGATCAATCGAGGTTTCGCGTCCTTCTTTGCAAGGAGATGCCTCACAGCCGTGTGATCCGAGTATATGATGACATGGGAACCCAGAAGGTATGATCTGAATTTCTCTAGGGCAAATACTACAGCTAGCAGCTCTTTCTCAGTAACTGTATAGTTACGCTGAGCCTCATCGAGTGTTTTGCTGGCGTAGTAAATGACCACAGGTTTCTTGTCATTTTTCTGCCCCAAAACCGCTCCTACAGCGAAGTCGGATGCATCACACATGATCTCAAAGGGTTGAGACCAATCAGGGGACTGTAGGATCGGGGCTTGGGTGACTCGGTCACGCAGGATTTCAAATGCTTGAGTGCATTCCTTGGAGATTTCGAAGGGAACATCCTTGGAGAGAAGAGTGGTCAGGGGGCGTGCGATTTTTGAAAAATCAGGGATAAATCGTCGATAAAAACCGACATGCCCTAAAAAGGATCGGATGTCCCTGATCGAGCTAGGCATAGGAAGGCGAGAAATCAGATTAACCTTAGCTCGATCCACTTGGATACCTTTCTCCGAAATTGAGTGTCCCAGGACAATTCCCTCAGGCACCATGAAATGGCTCTTTTCCCAGGAAAGAACCAAATTCACGTCGATGCACCGCCTGAGTATCTGGACCAAGTGTTGGAGGCAATCGTCGAATGATGCTCCGAAAACTGAAAAGTCATCCATGAAGACTTCCAGATAATCACCTACCATATCTGAGAATATGGCAAGCATGCATCGCTGAAAAGTAGCGGGTGCATTGCAAAGACCGAAAGGCATCCTTCGGAAAGCGTATGTTCCGAAGGGGCAGGTGAATGTGGTCTTTTCTTGGTCCTCAGGATGGATTGCTACCTGGTTATAACCGGAGTACCCGTCAAGGAAGCAGAAGAACCTATTTCCCGCTAATTTTTCGAGAATTTGATCAATGAAGGGTAGTGGGAAATGATCCTTCTTCGTGGAGGAATTGAGTCGACGGTAATCTATACAGACTCTCCACGAGTTGGCTAATCGGGTAGGAATGATTTCTCCGGTCTCAGTCGTTATAGTGGTGAGTCCTGCCTTCTTAGGTACGACCTGGATCGGGCTCACCCAACGACTATCGGAGATCGGGTAGATGATCCCGGCATCTAACCACTTGATGATCTCCTTTTTCACGACCTCCTACAGATTGGGGTTTAAGCGTCTCTGCATTTCACGAGAAGGTCGTGTGCCCTCTTCTGAATAGATATGATGAGTACAATAAGAGGGACTTATTCCAGTCAAATCATCGAGGGTCCATCCGATGGCTCTGCGATGTTGCTGGAGGACAACAATCAGACGGGATTCCTGTTCAGGATTGAGGTTGGAATTGATGATCACAGGAAGGGTCTGATTAGAACCCAAAAAGATGTATTTCAAATGAGCAGGAAGGGGTTTCAGTTCAAGGATGGGGTTTTCAGCAGCAGCGGGTGGTTCAGTATAGATGTGAGGTTCAAGGGTGGGAGTTACTGGGTTGTTGACATCCGGGGTGGACTCCTCTGTTTGCGGGTCAAGATCCTTCTGTGGTTGATGAGGCATACTCAAGTCATTCTGGAGGTGTGATTCATCAACCAAAGTCTTGATGTCACAAATTTGCTCGATGACGCCGCAATTAATTCCTTGTTGGGCCTTAAATATATCAATTTTCAGTGTTTGATCTCCAAACTTAAGCTCTATTTGGCCCTCCTCACAGCTGATGTTGGCTCTAGCAGTAGCCAAGAAAGGTCTCCCTAGAATGATTGGTGTATCCCTAGGGTTCTCAGGTGCATCCATGTCTAAGACTATAAAGTCCACTGGAAAATAGAAATCCCGCACTCTCACGATAACATCCTCGAGAATCCCTTTTGGTGACTTTATAGATCGATCTGCTAATTGTAATGTCACCTCAGTTGGTTTCAGCTCAGATTCTTCCAGATGGTCAAGTAAGGATGTGGGTATCAGATTTATAGATGCTCCTAAGTCTAACAATGCTCTATCAAATTGGGTACCACCTATCTTACAGGAGATCAGGGGAGTTCCAGGATCTTTTGCCTTGGGTGGGAGTCTACTAAGGATTACAGAGCTGGCTTGCTCTGACAGAACAATTGGGCTCCCTCCCTTGGTTCGCGGCTTACGCTGGGGTGTACATATATTCTTTAGAAATCGTGCGTAAGCTGGTACGTGGCGGATTGCATCCATCAAGGGGATGTTTATGTGGACCTGCTCAAAGAGCTTGACCAGGTCCTCCTCAGGGGCCACGGGTTTGGTGGTCTTCTTTCCCTTGGTCAGGGCCTCGGGAAACGGGATCTTGGTTGGTTCCTCTAGGATAGGTCCAGGTTGTGGGTCTGGAACAGCGGTACCTTGGATAATTATCCTAGGGTCATAGTTATCAGGCTGGGATTGGTTTGGATAATGCGGGTCCTGAGTGGTCTTACCACTACGTGTTGTTACAGCATTTAATCCGGCCTGATTTTGGTTTGGATTTGGTAGGAGGGGTGGCTGCTGCTGAAATCCCGTACGAGAAGTAGAGGCTTCCATCTCGTCTGGAGATGGGGCAGTAGGGGCCTGATAAATCCATTGAGCGTGGCCTAAATTTGGATTCATAACGCGCTTCTGGGTTGGCACGTTATTTGGGTTAGGAAGGGGTTGGGAAGGGAGTGTGCCTGGCTGGCGAGAATTTGCCAACTGGGCCAGCTGAGTTTTAACTTCAGTAAGCTCGTCCTTGTGCTGTTTTTGAATGGCCGCATTCGATTTTTGAATGTCAGCCAGAGTCTGAAGGATTAAGGACATTTGATCTTGATTTGGCCCTGATGGATAAGTAGGGTTGGGCCGAGGCTGAGGCGGCTGGTAGTGATGAGAGGGCTGTGGGCGGGACTGAAAAGGTGGTCTTTGGGTTTGGGAATTTCCCGCCCACTGAAAATTGGGATGGTTTCGCCATCCAGGGTTGTAAGTGTTGGAGAATGGGTCGTTCTGGATGGCGTTGAGGTCCTCGCAGGTCTGAGGAACCTCCTGAGAATCAGGGAAAGGAGGAATGGAGTTCCCCCGGCTGGTGAAGAAAGGATCGGATGATCTTCCAGTCCAAGAATCAGATGGGGATGGATATGGATCCATCCCAGGGGAGGATCGGTGTAGGATGTTTTGCACAGTCTCCTGTGTGGAAGGAGGTTGTGCAAAGGAGTTACGCGCAGAGGTGGCTCGCTGCAAGTGCTGAGTCAGCTCATCCACCTTCTTTTCAATAATTGAGACCTTGTCCAATCGACTGGCCATTAATTCCAGGTCGACTGATGCGGGCAGGCCCTGCGTCTCATGTGCTCCCTTAAGATTCGTCGCTGCGCGGGTATTCGTCCTGTCGAATAATCCCATGGAGTCATTGTTGATGGAGTTCTCGCACATGTTTTCGAGAATCTCCCATACGGTGTCTTCATGTTGACCCATGATGTTTCCTCCGCAGGTTGCATTGACGAAAAGGCGGATGTCCTCACGGAGTCCCTGGTAAAAAGATTGGACTTGTTCCCATTTAGGAACTCCGTGATGGGGGCACTTCCTCATGAGATCCTGAAAACGATCCCATGCCTCATGGAGAGGTTCTCCTGATTGTTGAGTGAAGTGTGTAATCTGATGGCGCAAGGCGTTGGTCCGACCAACGGGAAAGAACTTTTTCAAAAACTCGGATTGAAGTTCTTCCCAAGTGTTGATCGGCCGGGTCTGAGTTTGATACCAATGGGCGGCCTTGTCCATAAGAGAAAAGGAGAACATCTTCATGAGAAGAATATCCCGATTTTGCGCATCTGATCCAAAAGTGTGGGCCAGATGCTTTAGCTGTTTGATGTGTTGGAAGGGATCTTCAGAATTAAGCCCATGGAATTTAGGTATAGCGTGAATCATGTTGGGCTTTAATTCGGAATCAGGTCCTCCAATCGGGATTCTAACTCGAGGCTCAATGGCCACCGCAGCAGGATTGTAGTGGTCCCGCATCATAGGACGCTGCGGTGGGTGCACGAAGTTTTGGAAGAGGTCATTGAGTCGCTGGAGCTGGTGTTCCAGATTATTTTCTTCCTCAACTGGCTGAGCCATGATGGGGGAAGAAGAAGAACTTGGTTCTGAATCAGAAGAGAGAATAATGTGAGGGTGTTGCTGCACAAACACGGGCGTCGAGGCTTGGCCTTGACGAGAGTGAATTTCTAAAGGAGGTCTTAAGGGTGGTCTTAGAGACCTCCTTCCGTACATGCACAGTTGGGAGAGGTAAGTTTAGAAGGTGATGGACCCAATCAAGACACCCAAAAATGTGTTGGGTGACTATAGAGGTGCGGGGCAGATGGACCCCTTGATCAGAAAGATCGTCCACCTGAGAATTACCTGGGCAGCCAGAGAGGGAGAGTCCCGCGAAGACCCCTACACGGTAGAGCGTCCCCACGGGTTACAGGGTTTCCCCCACCCGACCTCTCTTGTCACTGCGGTTCCAGGTAGACCAGAATGGGGATCTTGACCTCTTAAGTCTACCAATTTTAAGATCAGGGTGCTTAAGGTTTCACTTGAACTTTAGTCTTTTTAAGTGCAAAGAGTGACCTAATTTAAGGTTGGTTAACCCAAAGGGGTCAACTTTACCTATTGTTTTCTTTAAGAGCTTTTAGGTCCTGTCTTTTAGGGTTCAAGTGTTTAGAGAGAGCCAATTGTTTAGGATTTTTCTTGTTAATTATTTTCAATCAATGGCTTGGGCACACCTCTTTGGGATTTCCTCAATTCTTGATTAAGGGGTGTGTCTCTACTGAAATCCTAATGTTTGACCTTATGTTGGCTCTACTTGGTCCATTTAACTCTTTGTTGGGTAATTAGGGCTCAAGCAAGAATGTGTTAGCCCTTAAATACCCTTAATAGTGTGCAGGAGTGATGAGTTGAAAACATGCAACTTTTTATGGTTACTAAGTATGGAAGACAGGTTAGCCCTATATTGCTTTGTTCTTTTCTTTTCTTTCTCTTTAGAGTGTAGGGGTTAATAGTGAGAAAAAGATTTACCTGTCTTCGGAGTGGTTGTCGTGTGGTTGCTTGTCTTCTTGAGTTCCTGTAGCTGCACAAAAGAGAGGAGATTATCAGAAATTAAAAGATACAGGAATGTTTACCTCTAGAATAGCCGTTGCTCCCCGGCAGCGGCGCCAAAATGATAAGGTAACTTCGGGGGGTTTGGGTTATATCGTTGTAGTAAAGCCGGTTGTTACCAACGTTTCATATAAAGATTTTTTTACTCGGAAAAATAAAAGAGTTCCCGAGGTCGAACTCAGGGAGCAAGTTGTATTCTAGAGATATACAAGTTTTATTACAAAAATAAAGAGAGAGAGAGAGAGATGAAAATTTGGTTTCTTCTTCTTTTCTTCCTTTTTGTCTTTGGTTCTTCCTGTTCTTCTTCTTCTTCTTCTTCTTCTTCTGCTTTCTTCAGATCTTCCCCTCGTGCTCTTCTTCTTCTGTTCTTCCTTGTTTCCTTTCTTTCTTTTTCTTCAAATCGTCTTCTTCTTTTCTTGCTTCTTGCTTCTCTTCATTCCTTCTTCTTCTTTGTCTTCACCTGCCTTGACCTCTCTTTTTCTTCTTTCGCGATGGCCGTGCTCTTCCTTCTTCTTCAGCCTGTCTTCTTTCCTGCTCTGGCTGCTGACCTTCCGTCGTCTGCCCCGGTGCTGAGACGACTTAACGATGCCTTCGCTACAGTGCAGCAGCTCCTTCTTCTTCAGCGGGTCTGCTTCTTCTTCTTTGGCCTGCACACTTCAGAGTTTTTTTTTTTCATCAAGAGGCAAAAACCTACTCTACCCCCCTCCCCCGCGTATCTCTCTCTCTGAAATCACTCTTCGGAAGCTCTCCCAGAGCGCTACCGGGTAATCGGGTTCGGGTCAGGCCCGGGTCCAGGCCCACCGGCGTGCGTGGTGGGCGAGGAGTGCAGGTCAGTCTAATCGGGTCGGGCCAGGTCCGCGGAGCGTGGTCACGGACGAGGCCGAGTCGGGTCGGGTCGGGTGAGAGGGACCTCACCCCGTGGTAACTGAGGCAAACAGATGGTGGCACTTTTGCAATTTATGTGGGTGTGTGGCTTCAGAAACTCCCGAGGTGGGACTATCCGCGCACCCCTTTTCTCTCACGCCTGCAGCAGGGATGGCGCTTCCAATTGCAGCAGCTGTTGAGGCGCGCAACTCCAATTGAGGGCCAGGGTGTGTGCGCAAGACTCTTCCGCGCTGGCCGTGGCTCTTCAACCTGGGATATCTAGGCTTGGAGCAACCTCAAGCAAGCTTCGAGCTTCCTCGCCAATGGCGGTCAAGGCCTGGAACCTGAAATCAATAGCACGGCCTCTCGGCCAAATCAGACAGGCGGGGGACCTTCGCCGTGGCACGGCGAAGGTGGTCAGGGGGTCTGCAGGGGGCGAGGTGGAGCTATCAGGTCATCCTAGGTCAAACTGTGAGCGAGGGAGTGGGTGTGTTCGGTGGATCTGCAGAGGGTGTTTGGTGGGAAGTGGAGGGGCGGAAGAGGATCAGGGTGAGGAGGCGGAGGTTCTGCGATGGTTGGCGAGCCGTGTGGGTCGCTGAGGTGATGGGAGCGGCTCGCCGGAGGGTGGTCGGAGGCGGAGAGGATGAGGGTGAACAGGGTCGGTAGAGGGCTTAATTGACTAAATCGAAAGCGGGGAAAGAAAGAGGAGGAGAAGGCGAGTAGGTCTAACTTAACTGCAGGGACGAAGGGGGAGGAACAGGGCGACAGTCGTATCGACTGTCGCCGGAGAAGACGATGCTCAGGGAGAGGGGCGGCGGCGAGCAGAGGGCTGGAGAGGCGCCAGCTGGGTGCGGCGTGGCGCGGAAAGAGCAGGGGAGGACGTCTCTGCTGCTGGTAGTGCGGCAGAGCGAGGAGGTGGAGGGGGAGGAAGTCGCCGGAGCTGGTGAGCGTCTGCCGGAGAAAGAAGAGAAGAAAGCTGGGGGTTTTCTCCGTCAGATCCAGGCTGCCTTCGTCGGTGGAACGGCGGGGGGTATTTATAGGGTTGAAGTAGGGAGGAAGGCGGAGGGAGACGACGTGTCTCCCTCGCCGGAGAATGGTCGGAATACGAACCCATACCGTCCGTGCGTTCGCACGGCCGGTATGGGGGGCTACAATGACCATGGGGGTGCTCCTGCGACGGCTGACGACGCAGGGCACCCCCGGTACACTTGCCAGGTCCTCCATCTTACCCTGCGCGGCGCCATGCTCCGCGCAAGGTCGCCGGAGCATGGTGCTGGCAGGGTTTTGCAGGAGGGACCTGTTTGCAAAGAACGAAGGAGAGTTAGGGGCCAAAATGCGAGGGTTCAAAAGTTGAGGGCCAAAGAGTAAATATATGAGGACCAAAGTGTGAAGTCGGTCAAGGAGGTTTCTTCTTAGGCTCAAGTTTTTATACATGACTAATTAGGACCTAAGGAATCTGATGGTGAATTTTATTTTCATATTAAACCTTGTTTGACCGGTCAATTTGCGCAAAAACCCAAATTAAGTTATTAATTGGGCATGGTTCTCAATGTAGGTCAAAATGGGTTCTAAAGGCCAAATTGATGGTTCTAAACCCCAGAGATTATTTTTCTATGAATTTTAGAGGGTTTATTCTATTTTTACTTTGCCTCGAACCTTGTGAATTGAAGTGGGTTGTTTTAGGGTTACAGATTATCATTTGGTTCCTTGGAAGTGCTGTAGCCCTTGCCAGATCATCTCATCCCACTTTTATTCTTATTAAGATGTTTTGACCTATGTTTGGGCCCTGAATTACCCTGTATGCAGATTATACTGGTAAAATTGCACTTTTACCCCTTATGACTTGTTTTCTTCTCAAACTCAGAATTCTCTGAGTTAAGCTTTTCCTTGAGATATGTAGGAGCTTTTATCCTTTGTATTGGGTCAAAATGAGCTAGTTATGGCTCATGATGAGGTTCTCATCATACCCCCATGCCTAGCTTTTGCTAGTCCCTTAGCAAAAAAACTTAAGGTTTCAACCCTTGTTCTAGACCATGAAGTTTTCAATGGTTTTAGATAAGTGCCTTTTTATTTGAGCATAGATTAGGTTAGAATGCTGACCATAGGCCTAAAAGATACTCTAGTACCAATCAAGATCCAAATCTGTCTAGCCTTAGCCTCAGTCTTTTAGCAAAGGTTTTTAAGGCCCACAAGAACTAACCTAAGGTTTATTGGACTTCGTGGTTAAAGCACCCGTGCTTGAAATGATTTTAGCCCTGGCTCAGTTCGCAGTGCGTTTTGTAAGAGAGAGATAGAAAGTTTTTTTCTGTTTGGAGAGTTTTCTCTCTCTTTTTCTTTTTAGTTCTAGCCTAGGATTGGCTTTTCAACACGGTCTGTATCAGATTCCTTGCTCCCATCATCAATCCTCAAGGGTTCCTGGCGATCGATGCTTCGAGATAGCACCGCCCATGGCAACCCCCGGAATCCTGGCTATTGAGATTTCGAGATAATCCCATCCATGGTATTCCGTGGCCGAATCCAGACCCTGGCAATTGACACTTCGAGATAATGCCATCCATGGAATCTGAACCAGCAGAGTGCTTACATGCCCCCCGTAGGATATGTAAATATCCTAAGAGACAAGCACCGAGGAGATGATATTTTGTTACGCATCTTCGAGGGGATTTTCCGCCTCTCCGCGCTGGGAACTCGTCCAAATCAACTTGTGTTGATCGGCCATTCCTATTCTAGGTGTTCTTTTCAGATTTTTGCGACGCTTCTGCGTGATTCTGATTTTTACGCTTACTGAACCAGGCTGTGTGTGAGATTAGGGTGCTTAGGTTACTGAGTCCCGTAAACCAAAAATTAGTTAACGAGGCCGAATACTTCCTAAGCCTTAGACCTAATACTTCAGCTTTTCATTTTCCTCAACCTCTTGAGGAGTGTCCAGATCTTAATGAGTACTAAGAGTCTATTCAAGAATGCCTAAGGTTTGCATTCTTACTAATCTCATTGTGCACTTTTCAGTTATTTTCTTGAATGAGGTCTAGAACTTAGGTTAATTCCTTAGTTCCTTACTAATGACTATCAACTTTTCTTATAATTTTGTGCTCCTTTTTCATTTTGTTTCTTCTCTCCTTCACAAAATTTTCCTTCTCCTCTTTTCCTCTTATTCTTTTTCGAAAAATTTTTTAATTTTTATGGTATTTT
Source organism: Thalassia testudinum (assembly GCA_037157565.1). Classification (NCBI taxonomy): domain Eukaryota; kingdom Viridiplantae; phylum Streptophyta; class Magnoliopsida; order Alismatales; family Hydrocharitaceae; genus Thalassia; species Thalassia testudinum. Next base: position 81,808,998 of record JAZHRO010000056.1, on the reverse strand, counting down.
TGGCATATGTGAGTTTTTTTGTTTGAAATCTTTTCTTACAAGTTTTTGCACTTTCCTACCCCCCCATGCCTAAGATTTGCAATGTCCTCATTGTAACCTAGGGGGTCTTAGTTCAGGGTGAACTTCGAGTGCTGAAAGGTGTCAGAACAAGTTTCAGGTTTTCAAAGAGAATGACGGGCTGCCTCCCGTTAAGCGCTGAGTTTTACGCCATCGGCTGGGCGCAATAAGCTCAAGGGGAAAGGAGGATATGAGATGCCTCAGCCAAATCAGTAGAAGTTACATCAATGAACGGCTTGAGTCTTTGACCATTCACGATGAAAGGTTCAGAATCGTGGCTGAGTGGACTGATTTCAATTGCTCCATTTCCAAAAACCTGTCGGACCAAATATGGTCCGACCCACTTAGATCTCAGTTTTCCTGGGAAGAGTTTGAGTCGGGCATCAAAGAGTAGGACCTTTTGACCAGGATGAAAGATCTTTCTCGAGATGTGTTTGTCGTGGAAGGCTTTAACCCGCTCCTTGTAGATTTGCGAGTTCTCGTACGCGTCTGTGCGTAATTCATCGATCTCGCTGATTTGGAGTTTTCTGTGGGTCCCAGCCTTGGAAAGATCTAGATTACAGTTCCGTACTGCCCAATAGGCTTTATGCTCCAGTTCGACGGGAAGGTGGCATGCCTTTCCGTACACCAATCTAAAGGGAGACATGCCCAATTGGGTCTTGTGGGCGGTCCTATAGGCCCACAATGCTTCCGGAAGTCGGGACGACCAGTCCTTCCTGTCAGGTCGAACAGTGACCTGCAGGATTTTCTTGATCTCCCGATTCGACAGCTCAGCTAGACCATTAGTTTGGGGGTGGTAAGGAGTAGAGATTCGGTGAGTCACCCCGTATTTGGTCATCAGTGACCTAAACTGAGCATTTGTGAAATGGGTCCCCCCATCAGAGATTATTGCACGAGGAATCCCGAACCTTGAGAAAATGTGTTGATGAATGAATTTGAGAACGATTTTGTGATCACAGGTTCGGGTCGGTATGGCTTCGATCCATTTGGACACGTAGTCCACAGCCAACAGAATGTATTCGAAACCATCCGAAATAGGAAAGGGGCCCATAAAATCAATCCCCCAAACATCAAAGATTTCGCATACTAGAATTGGTTGCATAGGCATCATGTCGCGATGGCTCATGTTGCCCAAAGTCTGGCAACGACTGCATGCCTTGCAATGACTGTATGCGTCTTTGAACAGTGTGGGCCAGTAAAAGCCGCACTGGAGGACTTTTGATGCGGTTTTATGCCCGGCAAAATGGCCACCGCATGCCTGGTCATGGCAGAAAGAGAGGATATTGTTGACTTCCCCTTCCGGGACACATCTCCGGATGATCTGATCGGCACCTATGCGGAAGAGGTACGGGTCTTCCCAAATGTAATACTTGGCATCGGAGCGTAATTTGTCTTTCTTGGCCTTCGGCCAATCGGACGGGGTCTGATGAGATGCCAAGTAATTTACAATATTAGCAAACCATGGAAGGCTAGTACCAATAGTCAGCAGGTGCTCATCGGGAAAATGCTCAGTGATGGGTCCGGAAGGGTCTATCATTTCAGAAGGAAGACGGGACAAGTGATCAGCTACCACGTTTTGTTTTCCCGCTTTATCGCGAATCTCGAGGTCAAATTCTTGCAACAGCAAGATCCATCGGATCAATCGAGGTTTCGCGTCCTTCTTTGCAAGGAGATGCCTCACAGCCGTGTGATCCGAGTATATGATGACATGGGAACCCAGAAGGTATGATCTGAATTTCTCTAGGGCAAATACTACAGCTAGCAGCTCTTTCTCAGTAACTGTATAGTTACGCTGAGCCTCATCGAGTGTTTTGCTGGCGTAGTAAATGACCACAGGTTTCTTGTCATTTTTCTGCCCCAAAACCGCTCCTACAGCGAAGTCGGATGCATCACACATGATCTCAAAGGGTTGAGACCAATCAGGGGACTGTAGGATCGGGGCTTGGGTGACTCGGTCACGCAGGATTTCAAATGCTTGAGTGCATTCCTTGGAGATTTCGAAGGGAACATCCTTGGAGAGAAGAGTGGTCAGGGGGCGTGCGATTTTTGAAAAATCAGGGATAAATCGTCGATAAAAACCGACATGCCCTAAAAAGGATCGGATGTCCCTGATCGAGCTAGGCATAGGAAGGCGAGAAATCAGATTAACCTTAGCTCGATCCACTTGGATACCTTTCTCCGAAATTGAGTGTCCCAGGACAATTCCCTCAGGCACCATGAAATGGCTCTTTTCCCAGGAAAGAACCAAATTCACGTCGATGCACCGCCTGAGTATCTGGACCAAGTGTTGGAGGCAATCGTCGAATGATGCTCCGAAAACTGAAAAGTCATCCATGAAGACTTCCAGATAATCACCTACCATATCTGAGAATATGGCAAGCATGCATCGCTGAAAAGTAGCGGGTGCATTGCAAAGACCGAAAGGCATCCTTCGGAAAGCGTATGTTCCGAAGGGGCAGGTGAATGTGGTCTTTTCTTGGTCCTCAGGATGGATTGCTACCTGGTTATAACCGGAGTACCCGTCAAGGAAGCAGAAGAACCTATTTCCCGCTAATTTTTCGAGAATTTGATCAATGAAGGGTAGTGGGAAATGATCCTTCTTCGTGGAGGAATTGAGTCGACGGTAATCTATACAGACTCTCCACGAGTTGGCTAATCGGGTAGGAATGATTTCTCCGGTCTCAGTCGTTATAGTGGTGAGTCCTGCCTTCTTAGGTACGACCTGGATCGGGCTCACCCAACGACTATCGGAGATCGGGTAGATGATCCCGGCATCTAACCACTTGATGATCTCCTTTTTCACGACCTCCTGCAGATTGGGGTTTAAGCGTCTCTGCATTTCACGAGAAGGTCGTGTGCCCTCTTCTGAATAGATATGATGAGTACAATAAGAGGGACTTATTCCAGTCAAATCATCGAGGGTCCATCCGATGGCTCTGCGATGTTGCTGGAGGACAACAATCAGACGGGATTCCTGTTCAGGATTGAGGTTGGAATTGATGATCACAGGAAGGGTCTGATTAGAACCCAAAAAGATGTATTTCAAATGAGCAGGAAGGGGTTTCAGTTCAAGGATGGGGTTTTCAGCAGCAGCGGGTGGTTCAGTATAGATGTGAGGTTCAAGGGTGGGAGTTACTGGGTTGTTGACATCCGGGGTGGACTCCTCTGTTTGCGGGTCAAGATCCTTCTGTGGTTGATGAGGCATACTCAAGTCATTCTGGAGGTGTGATTCATCAACCAAAGTCTTGATGTCACAAATTTGCTCGATGACGCCGCAATTAATTCCTTGTTGGGCCTTAAATATATCAATTTTCAGTGTTTGATCTCCAAACTTAAGCTCTATTTGGCCCTCCTCACAGCTGATGTTGGCTCTAGCAGTAGCCAAGAAAGGTCTCCCTAGAATGATTGGTGTATCCCTAGGGTTCTCAGGTGCATCCATGTCTAAGACTATAAAGTCCACTGGAAAATAGAAATCCCGCACTCTCACGATAACATCCTCGAGAATCCCTTTTGGTGACTTTATAGATCGATCTGCTAATTGTAATGTCACCTCAGTTGGTTTCAGCTCAGATTCTTCCAGATGGTCAAGTAAGGATGTGGGTATCAGATTTATAGATGCTCCTAAGTCTAACAATGCTCTATCAAATTGGGTACCACCTATCTTACAGGAGATCAGGGGAGTTCCAGGATCTTTTGCCTTGGGTGGGAGTCTACTAAGGATTACAGAGCTGGCTTGCTCTGACAGAACAATTGGGCTCCCTCCCTTGGTTCGCGGCTTACGCTGGGGTGTACATATATTCTTTAGAAATCGTGCGTAAGCTGGTACGTGGCGGATTGCATCCATCAAGGGGATGTTTATGTGGACCTGCTCAAAGAGCTTGACCAGGTCCTCCTCAGGGGCCACGGGTTTGGTGGTCTTCTTTCCCTTGGTCAGGGCCTCGGGAAACGGGATCTTGGTTGGTTCCTCTAGGATAGGTCCAGGTTGTGGGTCTGGAACAGCGGTACCTTGGATAATTATCCTAGGGTCATAGTTATCAGGCTGGGATTGGTTTGGATAATGCGGGTCCTGAGTGGTCTTACCACTACGTGTTGTTACAGCATTTAATCCGGCCTGATTTTGGTTTGGATTTGGTAGGAGGGGTGGCTGCTGCTGAAATCCCGTACGAGAAGTAGAGGCTTCCATCTCGTCTGGAGATGGGGCAGTAGGGGCCTGATAAATCCATTGAGCGTGGCCTAAATTTGGATTCATAACGCGCTTCTGGGTTGGCACGTTATTTGGGTTAGGAAGGGGTTGGGAAGGGAGTGTGCCTGGCTGGCGAGAATTTGCCAACTGGGCCAGCTGAGTTTTAACTTCAGTAAGCTCGTCCTTGTGCTGTTTTTGAATGGCCGCATTCGATTTTTGAATGTCAGCCAGAGTCTGAAGGATTAAGGACATTTGATCTTGATTTGGCCCTGATGGATAAGTAGGGTTGGGCCGAGGCTGAGGCGGCTGGTAGTGATGAGAGGGCTGTGGGCGGGACTGAAAAGGTGGTCTTTGGGTTTGGGAATTTCCCGCCCACTGAAAATTGGGATGGTTTCGCCATCCAGGGTTGTAAGTGTTGGAGAATGGGTCGTTCTGGATGGCGTTGAGGTCCTCGCAGGTCTGAGGAACCTCCTGAGAATCAGGGAAAGGAGGAATGGAGTTCCCCCGGCTGGTGAAGAAAGGATCGGATGATCTTCCAGTCCAAGAATCAGATGGGGATGGATATGGATCCATCCCAGGGGAGGATCGGTGTAGGATGTTTTGCACAGTCTCCTGTGTGGAAGGAGGTTGTGCAAAGGAGTTACGCGCAGAGGTGGCTCGCTGCAAGTGCTGAGTCAGCTCATCCACCTTCTTTTCAATAATTGAGACCTTGTCCAATCGACTGGCCATTAATTCCAGGTCGACTGATGCGGGCAGGCCCTGCGTCTCATGTGCTCCCTTAAGATTCGTCGCTGCGCGGGTATTCGTCCTGTCGAATAATCCCATGGAGTCATTGTTGATGGAGTTCTCGCACATGTTTTCGAGAATCTCCCATACGGTGTCTTCATGTTGACCCATGATGTTTCCTCCGCAGGTTGCATTGACGAAAAGGCGGATGTCCTCACGGAGTCCCTGGTAAAAAGATTGGACTTGTTCCCATTTAGGAACTCCGTGATGGGGGCACTTCCTCATGAGATCCTGAAAACGATCCCATGCCTCATGGAGAGGTTCTCCTGATTGTTGAGTGAAGTGTGTAATCTGATGGCGCAAGGCGTTGGTCCGACCAACGGGAAAGAACTTTTTCAAAAACTCGGATTGAAGTTCTTCCCAAGTGTTGATCGGCCGGGTCTGAGTTTGATACCAATGGGCGGCCTTGTCCATAAGAGAAAAGGAGAACATCTTCATGAGAAGAATATCCCGATTTTGCGCATCTGATCCAAAAGTGTGGGCCAGATGCTTTAGCTGTTTGATGTGTTGGAAGGGATCTTCAGAATTAAGCCCATGGAATTTAGGTATAGCGTGAATCATGTTGGGCTTTAATTCGGAATCAGGTCCTCCAATCGGGATTCTAACTCGAGGCTCAATGGCCACCGCAGCAGGATTGTAGTGGTCCCGCATCATAGGACGCTGCGGTGGGTGCACGAAGTTTTGGAAGAGGTCATTGAGTCGCTGGAGCTGGTGTTCCAGATTATTTTCTTCCTCAACTGGCTGAGCCATGATGGGGGAAGAAGAAGAACTTGGTTCTGAATCAGAAGAGAGAATAATGTGAGGGTGTTGCTGCACAAACACGGGCGTCGAGGCTTGGCCTTGACGAGAGTGAATTTCTAAAGGAGGTCTTAAGGGTGGTCTTAGAGACCTCCTTCCGTACATGCACAGTTGGGAGAGGTAAGTTTAGAAGGTGATGGACCCAATCAAGACACCCAAAAATGTGTTGGGTGACTATAGAGGTGCGGGGCAGATGGACCCCTTGATCAGAAAGATCGTCCACCTGAGAATTACCTGGGCAGCCAGAGAGGGAGAGTCCCGCGAAGACCCCTACACGGTAGAGCGTCCCCACGGGTTACAGGGTTTCCCCCACCCGACCTCTCTTGTCACTGCGGTTCCAGGTAGACCAGAATGGGGATCTTGACCTCTTAAGTCTACCAATTTTAAGATCAGGGTGCTTAAGGTTTCACTTGAACTTTAGTCTTTTTAAGTGCAAAGAGTGACCTAATTTAAGGTTGGTTAACCCAAAGGGGTCAACTTTACCTATTGTTTTCTTTAAGAGCTTTTAGGTCCTGTCTTTTAGGGTTCAAGTGTTTAGAGAGAGCCAATTGTTTAGGATTTTTCTTGTTAATTATTTTCAATCAATGGCTTGGGCACACCTCTTTGGGATTTCCTCAATTCTTGATTAAGGGGTGTGTCTCTACTGAAATCCTAATGTTTGACCTTATGTTGGCTCTACTTGGTCCATTTAACTCTTTGTTGGGTAATTAGGGCTCAAGCAAGAATGTGTTAGCCCTTAAATACCCTTAATAGTGTGCAGGAGTGATGAGTTGAAAACATGCAACTTTTTATGGTTACTAAGTATGGAAGACAGGTTAGCCCTATATTGCTTTGTTCTTTTCTTTTCTTTCTCTTTAGAGTGTAGGGGTTAATAGTGAGAAAAAGATTTACCTGTCTTCGGAGTGGTTGTCGTGTGGTTGCTTGTCTTCTTGAGTTCCTGTAGCTGCACAAAAGAGAGGAGATTATCAGAAATTAAAAGATACAGGAATGTTTACCTCTAGAATAGCCGTTGCTCCCCGGCAGCGGCGCCAAAATGATAAGGTAACTTCGGGGGGTTTGGGTTATATCGTTGTAGTAAAGCCGGTTGTTACCAACGTTTCATATAAAGATTTTTTTACTCGGAAAAATAAAAGAGTTCCCGAGGTCGAACTCAGGGAGCAAGTTGTATTCTAGAGATATACAAGTTTTATTACAAAAATAAAGAGAGAGAGAGAGAGATGAAAATTTGGTTTCTTCTTCTTTTCTTCCTTTTTGTCTTTGGTTCTTCCTGTTCTTCTTCTTCTTCTTCTTCTTCTTCTGCTTTCTTCAGATCTTCCCCTCGTGCTCTTCTTCTTCTGTTCTTCCTTGTTTCCTTTCTTTCTTTTTCTTCAAATCGTCTTCTTCTTTTCTTGCTTCTTGCTTCTCTTCATTCCTTCTTCTTCTTTGTCTTCACCTGCCTTGACCTCTCTTTTTCTTCTTTCGCGATGGCCGTGCTCTTCCTTCTTCTTCAGCCTGTCTTCTTTCCTGCTCTGGCTGCTGACCTTCCGTCGTCTGCCCCGGTGCTGAGACGACTTAACGATGCCTTCGCTACAGTGCAGCAGCTCCTTCTTCTTCAGCGGGTCTGCTTCTTCTTCTTTGGCCTGCACACTTCAGAGTTTTTTTTTTTCATCAAGAGGCAAAAACCTACTCTACCCCCCTCCCCCGCGTATCTCTCTCTCTGAAATCACTCTTCGGAAGCTCTCCCAGAGCGCTACCGGGTAATCGGGTTCGGGTCAGGCCCGGGTCCAGGCCCACCGGCGTGCGTGGTGGGCGAGGAGTGCAGGTCAGTCTAATCGGGTCGGGCCAGGTCCGCGGAGCGTGGTCACGGACGAGGCCGAGTCGGGTCGGGTCGGGTGAGAGGGACCTCACCCCGTGGTAACTGAGGCAAACAGATGGTGGCACTTTTGCAATTTATGTGGGTGTGTGGCTTCAGAAACTCCCGAGGTGGGACTATCCGCGCACCCCTTTTCTCTCACGCCTGCAGCAGGGATGGCGCTTCCAATTGCAGCAGCTGTTGAGGCGCGCAACTCCAATTGAGGGCCAGGGTGTGTGCGCAAGACTCTTCCGCGCTGGCCGTGGCTCTTCAACCTGGGATATCTAGGCTTGGAGCAACCTCAAGCAAGCTTCGAGCTTCCTCGCCAATGGCGGTCAAGGCCTGGAACCTGAAATCAATAGCACGGCCTCTCGGCCAAATCAGACAGGCGGGGGACCTTCGCCGTGGCACGGCGAAGGTGGTCAGGGGGTCTGCAGGGGGCGAGGTGGAGCTATCAGGTCATCCTAGGTCAAACTGTGAGCGAGGGAGTGGGTGTGTTCGGTGGATCTGCAGAGGGTGTTTGGTGGGAAGTGGAGGGGCGGAAGAGGATCAGGGTGAGGAGGCGGAGGTTCTGCGATGGTTGGCGAGCCGTGTGGGTCGCTGAGGTGATGGGAGCGGCTCGCCGGAGGGTGGTCGGAGGCGGAGAGGATGAGGGTGAACAGGGTCGGTAGAGGGCTTAATTGACTAAATCGAAAGCGGGGAAAGAAAGAGGAGGAGAAGGCGAGTAGGTCTAACTTAACTGCAGGGACGAAGGGGGAGGAACAGGGCGACAGTCGTATCGACTGTCGCCGGAGAAGACGATGCTCAGGGAGAGGGGCGGCGGCGAGCAGAGGGCTGGAGAGGCGCCAGCTGGGTGCGGCGTGGCGCGGAAAGAGCAGGGGAGGACGTCTCTGCTGCTGGTAGTGCGGCAGAGCGAAGAGGTGGAGGGGGAGGAAGTCGCCGGAGCTGGTGAGCGTCTGCCGGAGAAAGAAGAGAAGAAAGCTGGGGGTTTTCTCCGTCAGATCCAGGCTGCCTTCGTCGGTGGAACGGCGGGGGGTATTTATAGGGTTGAAGCAGGGAGGAAGGCGGAGGGAGACGACGTGTCTCCCTCGCCGGAGAATGGTCGGAATACGAACCCATACCGTCCGTGCGTTCGCACGGCCGGTATGGGGGGCTACAATGACCATGGGGGTGCTCCTGCGACGGCTGACGACGCAGGGCACCCCCGGTACACTTGCCAGGTCCTCCATCTTACCCTGCGCGGCGCCATGCTCCGCGCAAGGTCGCCGGAGCATGGTGCTGGCAGGGTTTTGCAGGAGGGACCTGTTTGCAAAGAACGAAGGAGAGTTAGGGGCCAAAATGCGAGGGTTCAAAAGTTGAGGGCCAAAGAGTAAATATATGAGGACCAAAGTGTGAAGTCGGTCAAGGAGGTTTCTTCTTAGGCTCAAGTTTTTATACATGACTAATTAGGACCTAAGGAATCTGATGGTGAATTTTATTTTCATATTAAACCTTGTTTGACCGGTCAATTTGCGCAAAAACCCAAATTAAGTTATTAATTGGGCATGGTTCTCAATGTAGGTCAAAATGGGTTCTAAAGGCCAAATTGATGGTTCTAAACCCCAGAGATTATTTTTCTATGAATTTTAGAGGGTTTATTCTATTTTTACTTTGCCTCGAACCTTGTGAATTGAAGTGGGTTGTTTTAGGGTTACAGATTATCATTTGGTTCCTTGGAAGTGCTGTAGCCCTTGCTAGATCATCTCATCCCACTTTTATTCTTATTAAGCTGTTTTGACCTATGTTTGGGCCCTGAATTACCCTGTATGCAGATTATACTGGTAAAATTGCACTTTTACCCCTTATGACTTATTTTCTTCTCAAACTCAGAATTCTCTGAGTTAAGCTTTTCCTTGAGATATGTAGGAGCTTTTATCCTTTGTATTGGGTCAAAATGAGCTAGTTATGGCTCATGATGAGGTTCTCATCATCAGCCCACGTGCCCACCAATCATTGTGCTGGTGCACGCTCCACGCGCCTGTGTCGCACGTGCACATACGCAACGTTGCTGCCGTTGCCTCAATGCATGCCCAGTACGCTGCTATGCAGGCATGACTTTGCGCTCATGCGTGCACTGTTGTGTGTGTGGTGGTGCATGCGTGCGCATAGGCGGCCCAGGTTGCACCACGTGGCCTAATCAGGGTCGTCCATCTTCTTTCCATTGTAGGGCCTACTACAGAGGTTGGATTGAGTCAATTTTCAACGTCATTAGGCTGCATTTGTCAACCCAAACCCATCGACGTGGTCGAATTTGTCGTTTAAAGCTCCGAATTATGTCACCTAGTCCCTTGGCCATTGATCATGCTTGGACTACATATGGTGCTATGGGACTCCGATCAAGACGATTTCGGAGGTGTTGGACTCTGATCAATGTCCTAATCAGATCCGCTTTGTCGGATCATCAATCCGAGGCTCCAAAATAAATCTCCTCTCCTGACCGCAAAAAGGACGTAATTAACCTAAAATATACACAACTACTCTAAATACAGAATGATGCATGCTATGCAATATTTATAATATGGAATGCAAATTTAAGCCTAGGAACATGCTCCAATAGGCATTTTAACCTAAATGGATGTGTCTACATCAATAATAATAATGAGAAGGATCATAGAAATCCTTTAGAGGGATGATAGGCTACTGATGGGGTGGTGGGTTTCCCCCTCAGTTGGCTAGGTTTGTTATAGTCTTAGTCAACTATTATTGATTGGCTTGTAGCTGAGCCATCTGCTTAGCTATCATGGAGTAGGGATTAAACAGGAAGGCTTATTGTTGTTGTTGTGGTATCTCAACATTTGGTAGGTCCAGGTTTGGTAGATAAGGAAGGGGCAAGTCAAAGATGGAGGGGTTAGTTTGTGCGTTTTAGGTGAATGGGTTAGAGGTGGGATTAGAGGTGGATGTGGATGGGTTAGTGGACCTATCCTTTTGATTTTCCATTCATTTAGAATGGAGAGGGGAATGAGGAAAAAGGGGCCTTTTTGTACGGGGGCCAAAATCAAGTGGTCCATTGTTGTAGCTGAAAATCATCGCAAAAAGGTTGAGTTTTGAAAACCAGTCGTTGTAGTATGATTTGCGAAGAAATCCGTCAACAAATAAATATTACTGAAACTCGAAATGAATTTTTGATCGAACATAGAGAGGCTACGTCAATTTGAAATCCGTAGATATTTTTTTTGTTATTTTAGCTTAGAAAGTGAGAAAATTACAATGAATTTGATGAAAGAGAGAGAACAAATACTTTATATTATGAATGATGTTTTACAACTAGAAAGCTGGAAATATTACAACTAGAAAGCAGTGAAATCTACTCTAGAAAGCAATAAAGAGAATGGAGATGAGAAGTTATCCTCCTCGACGGCTACTTGGAGGACGAGTTAGATGGGGCAATGCTTTTTAGATGGAGGGTGAAGACGGAAGATAGAGAATGAAGCGGGAGGAATCGGAGGTGAGACAGGATGCCGTTGTCACGGGATCCACTTCAAGAATGGGGACGAGAAAAATTTTGATTTTACCTCTAAAGGAGCATCCCGGGTTTGGGACAAGCTTCTTTAGAGCCTTGGTGAGGGAGAGAGGTGAAGGAAGAGATGCTTGATATGTGGAGGGCATAGGCCTTTTTATAGGTGTAGAGGTTGTGGGCAAATAGGTCATTTTTAACCTTAAAACATTAATGCAGGGACTTTAGTGACGGATTTATTTGTCACTAAAGCCCTGAACATGGGCGACATGCTAGCACCTCCCCGCCTCCTCGTGCTCAATGCATAAGCCACATTCAAAAATCCTCAGTCATCCGATCATGAGATTGGATGGCATAGAATCCAACTTGCCCGCGACCTTGATAGCACCTCCCACGTGACATCACATGTTTGCATGCGCATCTGATCGTGTGTGTAGCTCTCCTTGCATCTGGGCACACCATGTGGCTGCTCCATCGCCGTCCATCACGCATCACACGGCTCAATTTGACCGTGCTTGCTTCTCACTCTAATTTTGAGCGTGCGGGTTCTCGAATGCACGTTGCGGGGTTGCATATGGAGGCATTAACCACTGCGCTATCTTTATGGATTGGCATGGAGACGATTCAACTGTTGCACCCACTTAGCTTTTGGATCAAGATCCAATGGCTGAGATCTTGCCTCACCTGCACCTTCAGAAGTTGAGATGAGTGATTGCGCAACAATCATAGGTCATAATTGACCTAAATTAAAATAAGACTTAGCATAAGTTAGGGTTATTCATGCATGCATATGCATTATCTGCATCTTTACTGCTTTCCTTTAGCTATGCATAAAATAATGTTATAATGTGCTGATTAAGTGTATTATATCGATTGCAGGCAATAAGCAGATCTGAAGCTGGATCTAAAATAACGGGAGTTGTGGCAGAGCTGGAGCAGAAGGCCTAGTTTAGATGTAGGAATAATAATGTAAGGGGGTTAAAGGTTTTCTATTCTATTAAGTAGAAATAAAGCAGTAAAATGTGAAGAGCATAGGTCCATCCGAACCTAGGATAGCCTAGACACTTCCCCAAGCCTTAGCCACCCTTAGATTAGGTCACAACACCCTAGGAAGCCCTAAAACCCTAGTTCCAACCCTTCTCTGGAAGTCCAGATAAGTTTTAAGACGTCCAGGACCCTTAGCCAACTCCGGCACACTTCAAACCCACTTCTGCAGTGTTATTGGACGTCCAGACACTTTGTCAGACGTCTAATTTCTGCAGAATACCCAAAACAGAACCCAAAATACTTCCTGACTCTGATTGGACGTCCAGACAAGAAGTCTGGACTTCTGATTTTTGAGTATACGATGTCTGATTATATAATTAGACGTCTGATACTGCTCTCCAATTCCTGTTTTGAGATTTAAGCCTTGATCTTGGATCTCTAGGTCCCTAAACCCAATTCCAACCCCATAGGAACCTAAATTAAGGTGCCCTAACCCTAGTACATCACCTCTAGACCTCCCTAAGGACCTAATTAGGTCCTCACTAAACCTAATTGACTTGGATCTTAGTCAATTCCATCTGCCTATTCAATTAGACTCTTTAAGTCCAATTGAGCCCTAATCTCAGCACACACTGTCCAATTGGACTCAGTGAGAGTCCAATTGACCTAGACCTGACTTAATTGAGTTGTTTTACTCTCAATTAAGTTTCCACACACCCAATTAAAGTTGTATTAAGTTTAATTGCACTTTACCTTAGTGAATTAGGGTTTATAACCCTAATTTGAGACCTACCTTGACCTAAACCCACTAGAACCCAACCTAATCAACCTAGCCACCTAAGTTTCGACCCACACACACCCACACACACCATCCACACGAAAATATCTATCCTAGAGTTCTCTAGAACTCTCTACCATGTGTGGTTGCCTTGATTGCCAAAAATAGAAACCAAGAGCCATTCAATTTTTAGATCCACATTTGGTGGATCTAAAAACCACCATCCACCCTCTCTTTCTCACACTCCCACGAGCTCCCACCATAGGCCTCTCTAGAGAATTCAATAATTCTCCAGAGAGCTTCCATTGGGTCTATAAAAAGACCCCATGGGTGGCCATTGGCACCCATTCACTTCCTTGGCAATTGCACTCCATTGGTGCCATTCACGCCACCTCCACTTAGATAGTCACTCCACCTCCACGAGCGCACTACCACCACCATGGATGACACCATGCCGGGATGCTGGATCAACCCTACCTCTCTCCAAGGGTCGACCTAAGTTCCATTGGCCGCCCCTCCTTCTCTCGACCACTCCAAGGCCATCGGGGACCACCCCTGAATGCCCTCTCTTCTTCTAGCTTTAAATCATGCTCTTCGTCATCTTTATTGCTTTCATTTACTGCTTAGTAGTGTAGTCTTACTTCTCCCCCAATGATGCATGCGAAATCCCCCCGTTGATTCTTGTATGCAATCGTTTTCTGGTAGTTAGGTTTAATTTTTAAGCATTCATGTATAAGCTTTCCTCTAGATTTCCTTGTGCAACAACTCTCCAATGATGAATGAAATTTCATTATATATATATATATATCTTATGTGTTTGAAATCACCACGAGCTGAATGATTATCATATTTGCGTGATTTAAGTGCCTGTTCTTTAACTGCCTATATATTACGCACCAGCATGTCATTTAAATAAAGTAGAGCAGCTTTAAAAATAAAAGATCGATTTCAAAAGTAAAGACAACGCCTCCCAGAGACGAACGACTGGAACTCAAAGTCTTGTTACTTTTTACAAAATAATATCTTTGTTGGATCGTATTTCGCAACTATACTACGACGCTGTTATCAAAAATGCGACCTACGACCTTCCAAAAATTGGCGCCGTTGCCGGGGAGGCAACGTCATTTTTCTTGATTTTGATCTTTTACTTATCATTGACAAATCTGCCTCTACTTCATTTTTTCTTGATGTGCAGGACAACAGGGAAGAAAAATGGGATCTGTACACACAACGAGCGCGGGAAAAAAAATCAAGTGCACATCATATTCTTTTAGATTAGGTTTATTTTCTGAACCCTAGGACTAGATCTACTTCATGCAATTTCTTTTGAAAAAAAAAATTAAAAAAAAAGATTTTTCTCAGTTTCGTGAAAAAGAAAATAAAATCAAAAAGAAAATTTAAAAAAAAAAATCTGGATTAGGTTTTCTTTCGAATCTAGGTTGTTTTGAAAAAAAATAGAGAAAAAAAAAGAGATATTTTCGTTGAATCTTTTGAAAAAAAATTCTTTTTGAAAAAATAAAAAAAAGTGCAAAAGATTAAAAAGAAAAAAAAAGGCATTTTTGGTGGAAGGCTTGAATTTCAAATTCAAACCTCTTTAAAAGCTTTTCCATCACCTTCTGATTTTCGGCCATATTTCAAATCCCACTTAAAAATTCCATTGCCAAAAAATCCATTAGCGAAAAATTCTGAAATTCTGGCAAAACCTTCATTTTCAAACCATCTTTCAAATTCCACCATTACCTTGAAAAAAATCCAAGTATAAAATTTTTAAAAATTCGTGAAGTGCACGGGGGTTAGATTGACCCAGATTCAAAAATTTTCAAATTTCCAAAAGCAATTCAAAGCAATCTGCGTATCTGTTTTGACCAAAAATGGTGGGGTTTGAAAGCTGATCTAATTGGATTTATTTTTCATATTTTTCCTAAATTTTTGAAGATCATTTGATACTATTTCAAAGCGAAAAACCGTCCAGGGGTCAACATTCCAAATCTGACCCCTTGATATTTAAAATTTTCAAAAAATTCGGTTAAAATATTAAAAATTCCAAAAAAGTATTCTATGAAAAACTAATGGAAAAATGAATCTACTCGTAAAATTTCAAATTAATTGGATTCCAATTACTATTAAAGAATCAATATTATTTTTGTGGTATGTTGAAATAAAGAAAAAACCCTAGAAGTGCATGCAACTTAGGTTGAACCTTTAGGGTCACAAATAGAGACCACACTTTTGGCTAACCTAGACTTAATCAAGTCTAGTTAGCCAGTGAGCTTGGTCACCTTGTGGGCCACTCACCACAAACCCCACTGAAGAAAACGAGTTAAAAACTAATTTTAAAACACGAAATCAACCCGAGTTCATTGTCGTACTACTGAATGAGTTTAATCACTCTTGCCAAACCTGGTGACTAAGTCTGCGGGGTAGTGTCAAATGACTACGGCTCAGGGGTCAACGGAACCAGAGGCATAAGCCAAAGGAAGAACCTTCCCCTTAGTCCCCTCATAACCAGACTGGCTGGGTTAGCTTGAGAGGCGGGATTCACGTTCAGTCGGTTGTACGACGAACTTATCTTCAGGAATTTAAATCCATAACGAAAAATCTGGTCACCTGATTTATAAGGACCATTTGATTGATAGGGCCTTAGCCTTGTTCTGCATGGCTACACCAACCCAGGGGTTGGGCAGTGTATGCACGGAAGGAGGTCACTTCGACCTCACTTGGTTGGACCTTGGGAGCCACTCCCAAGGAGGCGAGTCACCTCGCCCGGACCATCTTCTCGCCCCATTTCTTCTATCTGCTGAGCTGCAATGGCTAACATTGGATCTGGACATAATCAGGATCCATAAGAGCTGGACCCACCAGCTTATCTGAGAGCTTGGGTCACTGAATCAGCTCAACCTTGGGATCAGAACCCAAGGTGGCGAAGATGACTTTTCGCTTCGCCTGATCCTTCACCTCGGGTTACCGAAATGGTTAACCCCTATCCTAACCCTGGATATTATGACCCATACCAGTCGGTCCCTCAAAGGATCGCATCTTATAACCTAGGATATGGATTTCATACTCCTGCTTCTCACCCATGGAACATGGGTAGACCTGATTCACCCCCTGGAACCCCTGAAGAGCTACCAATGCATATGCGGCTGCATTATAGAATACAGAGAGCTATAGCGAGCGCTAAGGAAAAGGCCGCATCCTATCTGTGCGAAATCCAGGCTATCATTGAGCCGAACCAAAGACAAAGCCGGATTTCGCATCAATAAGCTGTGATGGAGCTCCTTCAGGAAACAGCAGAGATAACAAGGCGGATTGGACAAAATCGGGAAACTCAAGAACTATTGCTTTTGAGATATCAAGTGGAAAATAGCATTGAAGACCTCGAAGAATCTGAAACAACTACGCCGGAAGAACACACAGAAGATTCTCGGGTGCAGATGCCCGAAGATCACTGAGGGGAAAAAGAATCTAGCATGGATATGAGACAGGAGCAGGAAGTATGCCGAATGGGTTCATCTGAAATTGAGGAGGAAAGGACTGATATCTCCAGGACTGAGCCGCAATCAGATTATCCTGAATCCTGGGAGACACCTTTTGGGTTAGATAACCCAATTGAGATAAGGGAAGTAGATCCAATTGAGGATAGGAATCTTGAGGCAAACATTACTGATCAGCCTAAGCCAATTCCCATTGTAGGTGAACCTGTGCTAGAGCCAACACCTTCTGATCTGCACTCTTCTTCTTTCACCTACATCCCTATTTCGGATGCTAGAGACTCTGAGATGACACTTGCTATCCCTGATCCTGACATCCGAAGACCAGAAGTAGCTATGGATAACTCGAACGAAGAAATAAATATGCTACCTGAGGTAGGAATTACTGAGGAGCCCAATGCATATGAGGGTGAAGCTTCGAGCAGAATGAGCTGGGGATGCACCTATCATCCTAGTCAATTTAATAGATGGCTCGACACCGAGCCTGAAGAGTCATCCTCCAATGAATCAGAGATGAATACTGATGAGGACGAAGCAATTTCTGACGAGGATTTCAGTGACCTCCCCACAGATCTTCTACTTTCACGGATACCCCCATATGACCCAGAGCCTAGAGAGGGATGATCTTTGATGTCAATTATCATTATGAGGATCCCTATGACTCAGATTCTGGTTCTAAGGTACATTCTGATCTACTCCCTCAGCAACTTCCTGTTGAATTGTGGGACATGATAAATTAGCTGAATCAACATCATGATCCCCCCTCTGTTTATCCTTTATTTTCCACCACCACTCCACACTTTCTTATAGCTAGACCTTTTGGAGTAGGGGTGCAGAATCAGCTGGTCCGCATCTCTGGACCACTGATTCTAGGAGCATACGAGCACATCTTTCTCTTAATTTTGACCGGCTCCTATGCAAGAATTGATACATCTAATTGAGTGCTCGCCTAGCTGGAGGCGTTAAACTCAGCACATATAAATACCATTCCACCATCATCAATACATAACCATTTTTATACATAGCATATTTTTCCTTTAGCATATTTCCTTTGTATGTTGCATGTTAACAGGTTGGCCGGTGCTGAATATAATTTCAGGAGCAATTCCAGGTGACTTCTACCCACTCATCCTCTGTCGAATTTATTTTCTTTTATATTCATGCGTGAGGACATGCAAGAACTTAGGCATGGGGGGGTAGATACAGAAAAACTGAAAAAATTTTATGCCAACACTTAGGAAAACCTCGGAGCTGCATGCAAAACGTACTTTGGGACCTTAAATAAAAGATCAATCGACTCCACCTCCAATGCTCGCATTGGAGCTAGAAATCGCTCGCAACAACCAATTCTGACTCACCCGCTCACCTTTTGTTCTAAATTTATGGTCAAGCTGATTGTAACCCAATACAGGAAATTCACGAAGTACAAATTATACGAGGTTACATGTTTGTAGCATATATAGACATTGCATTCACGAATAAGATTATTTTATTAAGAGAATGCATTAGGGATTTTATCATTTAGTTGATTCTTGTAATCAGGAATCCAGTACAACTTTTCACACACACGTAGAATTTGCAATGGATTCATGGTGAAGGATGATAAACGTCTTCAGTCTGTCGAGAAGAAGCAGTGCTTCTTTTCCTGAACCCTTGGACAATGTTTTGGGAGTCAGGCAGATTTTCCACCAAAAATCCACCAAATAGTGTGAGAGAGTAGAGTATACTGGTGCTCTAAAATTAGTGCAAGGAATCTGGAATCCTAGATAATTAGGTGATGATACTCTGAGATTAGACATAGTTTTCGCTCTCGGTTCCCGCGTATACATTTTTGTGCGAAATTGTGAGAGCCACCGAATAAGGCAAATATGCAGAGAGCGAGTTCTCATAAAACTAGGGCTAAGGTGGATGGTTACGACCATTCTTTACCGAATCCTCGGCTGAAGGAGGGTATTGATGTCAGGGTCAGAAATACACTGTCCTATCCGTCTCTCCCGATGCCGTGAGTAGGCACTTCCACCAAATAAGCCACCCAATGTCTTTTGAGTACCACCAATCCCCAATAATGCCTCCTTAATAAAGTTCATGGATGTATGCTAGTTGTGTTATGCTGAAAAAAAAAATAAAAAAAAATGAGAAAAAGAGAAAGAAAAAGAAAAAGAATGATGAAAAGAAAGAAAAATTGAAAAAAAAATTGAAAAAAAAAATTTATTAGAAAAAGAAGAAAAAGCAAAGAAAAGATCGAATATTTAGTGTTTATTTCATCGAGGCAATACCACCAGATAAAATTGAGCTCCACCAAATATGGCCTTAACCTATTTTTCTTGTGTTTCTGACTACCCAAATACTGGCTAAGGAATCCCGACTTAGTGTTAGGGTTATGAGAACTCAATTAAAGTGTTAATACCTAGTGAGACATCAAATACAGAACATTTGTGTGAATCTGGTGAGGTTGTGAGCTCTAAGAAAAAGAGCAAGAGAGAATGAATACAAAGGAATCAAAAGGGAGCATAGTTTTTCTCGTCTTTCTCTGAGTTGAGTTACTTAGTAATCCGGGAATCTAGATTCTATAGTACTAATCTCTATGTAGCACCAGTCGAGAGTGAGCCACCAAATATATAATCCTTTCACTTTAAGATCCTCTACCTAAGCTTAAAGCCAGGTGGAATTCATCGAATATCTTGAACACCCCGAGGGAAGAAGTCAGCCTATCCCGCTAGAATTTTTACTAGGGGTCAAAGTATAGGCTTTAGGGGTGAATCAGGTCTTTCACTCGAATCCGTTGCAAAAGCTACGTAGCTACCTTTCACATTTGTCTGGATTTCTAGAGCATAGGATAAAAAAAAAAGGGAGAAAAATCTCTATGCAAACACTTGATAAAACAACCAATCCCTTAGGGACCCTTGCTGTAAATAATTTAGTCTTGCATTTGCTAGGGACTACCAAGATTTAGCCATGAGGGTATGATTGCGCAGCAATCATAGGTCTTAATTGACCTAAATTAAGCTAAGACTTAGCATAAGTTAGGGTTATTCATGCATGCATACGCATTATCTGCATCTTTACTGCTTTCCTTTAGCTATGCATAAAATAATGTTATAATGTGTTGATTAAGTGTATTATGTCGATTGCAGGCAATAAGCAGATCTGAAGCTGGATCTGAAATAACGGGAGTTGTGGCAGAGCTAGAGCAGAAGGCCTAGTTTAGATGTAGGAATAATAATGTAAGGGGGTTAAAGGTTTTCAATTCTATTAAGTAGAAATAAAGCAATAAAATGTGACGAGCTTAGGTCCATCCTAGCCCTAGGATAGCGTAGAGACTTCCCCAAGCGTTAGCCACCCTTAGATTAGGTCACAACACCCTAGGAAGCCCTAAAACCCTAGTTCCAACCCTTCTCTGGATGTCCAGATAAGTTTTAAGATGTCCAGGACCCTTAGCCAACTACGGCACACTTAAAACCCACTTCTGCAGTGTTATTGGACGTCCAGACACTTTGTCAGACGTCTAATTTCTGCAGAATACCCAAAATAGAAACCGAAATCCTTCCTGACTCTGATTGGACGTCCAGACAACAAGTTTGGACTTCTGATTTTTGAGTATAAGACGTCTTATTATATAATTAGACGTCTGATACTGCTCTCCAATTCCTGTTTTGAGATTTAAGCCTTGATCTTGGATCTCTAGGTCCCTAAACCCAATTCCAACCCCATAGGAACCTAAATTAAGGTGCCCTAACCCTAGTACATCACCTCTAGACCTCCCTAAGGACCTAATTAGGTCCTCACTAAACCTAATTGACTTGGATCTTAGTCAATTCCATCAGCCTATTCAATTGGACTCGTTGAGTCCAATTGAGCCCTGATCTCAGCACACACTGTCCAATTGGACTCAGTGAGAGTCCAATTGACCTAGACCTGACTTAATTGAGTTGTTTTACTTTCAATTAAGTTTGCACACACCCAATTAAACTTGTATTAGGTTTAATTGCACTTTACCTTAGTGAATTAGTGTTTATAACCCTAATTTGAGACCTACCTTGACCTAAACCCACTAGAACCCAACCTAATCAACCTAGCCACCTAAGTTTCAACTCACACACACCCACACACACCATCCACACGAAAATATCTAGCCTAGAGTTCTCTAGAACTCTCTACCATGTGTGGTTGCCTTGATTGCCAAAAATAGAAACCAAGAGCCATTCAATTTTTAGATCCACATTTGGTGGATCTAAAAACCACCATCCACCCTCTCTCTCTCACTCTCCCACAAGATCCCACCATAGGCCTCTCTATAGAATTCCATAATTCTCTAGAGAGCTTCCATTGGGTCTTTAAAAAGACCCCATGGGTGGCCATTGGGACCCATTCACTTCCTTGGCAATTGCACTCCATTGGTGCCATTCACGCCACCTCCACTTTGATAGTCACTCCACCTCCACGAGTGCACTACCACCACCATGGAGGACACCATGCCGGGATGCTGGATCAACCCTTCCTCTCTCCAAGGGTCGACCTAAGTTCCATTGGCCGCCCCTCCTTCTCTCGACCACTCCAAGGCCATCGGGGACCACCCCTGAATGCCCTCTCTTCTTCTAGCTTTAAATCATGCTCTTCGTCATCTTTATTGCTTTCATTTACTGCTTAGTAGTGTAGTCTTACTTCTCCCCCAATGATGCATGCGAAATCCCCCCGTTGATTCTTGTATGCAATCGTTTTCTGGTAGTTAGGTTTAATTTTTAAGCATTCATGTATAAGCTTTCCTCTAGATTTCCTTGTGCAACAACTCTCCAATGATGAATGAAATTGCATTTTATATATATATATATATATCTTATGTGTTTGAAATCACCACGAGCTGAATGATTATCACATTTGCGTGATTTAAGTGCCTATTCTTTAACTGCCTATATATTATGCACCAGCATGTCATTAAAATAAAGTAGAGTAGCTTTAAAAATAAAAGATCGATTTCAAAGGCAAAAACAACGCCTCCCAGAGATGAACGACCAGGACTCAAAGTCTCGTTACTTTTTTACAAAATAGTATCATTGTTGGATCGTATTTTGCAACTATACTACGACGCTGTTATCAAAAACGCGAGCTACGATTTCTCCCAACAATGAGATGCTACGGCTGGTTTGGGTGGCTGTAATGGCACCACATGCTACCATCATGGCCGTCCATCTTCTGTGTCCTATAGATGGTGACACGGATGCCAGATTGGATTGATTTTCACGTTGTTAGGGTGCGATCATCGATCCAAACCCATCCGTTTGGTCTTATTTGCCATCTGAAGTGCAGATTTACACCATCTTTGCCCTTGACTCTGATCTTCCTCGAATTATATCTGATGCTACGGATGTCTGATCAAGGCGATCTTGCAGTCGCTGAACTCCGATCGTTGCCCTGATCAAATCCATATAGTTGGATCTTCAATCCGAGGCCTCCATTAAATGTTGCCCTGTTACCTAACCACAAAAAGGTAAAATTAACTTGAACTTTATACAACTTAACCTAAATACAAGATGATGCATGTTATGTAATATTTATAATGTATAATGAAACTATATGTCTAAGAATAGGAAAAAATAGATGGTTTATGTGAAATAAACATGGTTACATAACACCCCTATGCTTATCTTTTGTTAGTCCCTAGCAAAACTACATACTATTTATAAAAGAATTAGGCCGGATTTCTTGGGCAATAGTTATTTTTCAACACTTATGAATTTCAACTACGACCTGAACTACAGAGACACAACAGTGCCCAGGTGTCCGCCAAAATGCAGACTGCCTCAAGCTCTCACCTTATTCAAAGAAGGATCTTTTTCTTCTTTTCTTCTTTTCTAATTTTTTTTTTGGATTTTTTAGTTTAAGGTTTCAGAGCAGCTTTCTATGGCCACTCAACCCACCCAAGACTCGAAGAGAACCCTAAGTTCTAAGCATCTTTATGTGAAATGTGATAGACTCATTGGCGATTAGAATGGACTTCGGGTTTCTATGCCCCTTAGTGCCTTTGAAAAGAAATTCTGCCTAAAGGTATATCTATTTGACCGGTAGCTTTCTCCATACTTTTATTTTTATGGGGTCAACACAAGGGTGAACCTAGTGTATATCTCCCCGGCTTATTCTATTTCTCTGGTTCTTCCTAAGTGTTTTGGAATTATACATGCATTTCTTGAGCCAGGTTCTAGACAACCTACCAATGGGGTGTTACCCACAATAACTTGCCAGCCATACTCGTGTGGTGAAGTGTGGCTTATTTCTTTTTTTTTCTTTTCTTTTCTCCTTTTCTATTTTTTCTTTTCTTTTTGGATTTTTTTTTAAAGTAGGTGACTTCCATGATCTAAGATTTACCTAAATGCAATAGGAAAAGCATGGTCGTTTGACTGGGCTCTGGACAACCTACGAATGG
This sequence comes from Thalassia testudinum, assembly GCA_037157565.1. Lineage (NCBI taxonomy): Eukaryota > Viridiplantae > Streptophyta > Magnoliopsida > Alismatales > Hydrocharitaceae > Thalassia > Thalassia testudinum. Next base: position 81,786,176 of record JAZHRO010000056.1, on the reverse strand, counting down.
GCTATTACCCATGATAACTTGCCAACCATACCACCCTAGAAGGTTCACTAGCTACCCAATTTCTGTTAAAACCATCGAAAAGTGAGTTAGTGCAAATAGTGTGTAGATGCTTAGACATAAAATCCCCTTAAATCATAAGGTAGGTTGATAAGTCGCATACTTATCACCCCAACTTATTTAACTAAATTAAAGTAAATTCAGAATGGTGAGGACTCGATAAACAAATCCACATTTTAGTAGACACTCAGGCTTATTAAGCCTGAAGACATGAAGGGTCCTAGTGTTCAAATCATACAAATTTATTCTCTAAGATTGAAAATTTTCTAAAGCCCAAGTTCTGTTTCCTAATTCAACCATTTTCTTTCTATAATAAAGAGAAAATAACAAGAATCAACAGAGCTAACAAAATGATACAAATAATGATATCCACCCCCCATGCCTATCTAATGCAATGTCCTCATTGTATTGAAAAGACATGAAATAGAGTAGTTTTATATAATTTAGGTTAATTATGTCCTTTTTGTGGTCAGGAGAGAAGGATATTTATTTTGGAGCCTCGGATTGACGATCCGACCCTACTGATTTGATCAAGATGACGATCGGAGTCCAACACCTCTGAAATTGTCTCGATCGGAGTCCCATAGCACCATATGCAATCCAAGGAAGATCAATGGCCGAGGGACTAGGTGGTGCAATTCGAAGCATCAAATGACAAATCCGATAGTGCGGATGGATTTAGGTCAACGATCGCAACCCAACGGCATGAAAATCGACTGAATCCGACCTCTGTAGTAGCCCCTACAACAGAAAGAAGATGGACAGCCCAGATCGCACCACGTGGTGCAACCAAGGCTGCCATGCACATGCATGCACCACCCCACGTGCACAGCAACGTGGTTGCACGCGCACGCGTAGCAGTAGCTTATGCTGGCGCGTTCACGGAGGTGCACGACACGGATGCGCGGAGCATCCACCAGCGTAGCGATGGGTGGGTGTGTGGGCTGTCTTCAGCGACATTTGTGGTGGATCTTCAGCGATGTTTATGACCATCACTAAACATCCTGTATACAAATTTAATTCTTTCCACCACTATAAAAGGACTCCTACCCCTCTCATTTTTCTTCATTTCTTCCTTTCTTCCTCTCACTACCTCCAAGGCTCTAGTGAGCTTGTCGCAAGCCCGGGTTGCTCATCTAGAGTAGAGAAGAAAATAGTTTTCGCTCCCCTCATCCCCATTCATGGAGCATCCTGTGGTTGTCCTCTCATTGCCCTTTGAGAAGAAGATCCTCTCCACAACGCCATCCTCCCCCATCCTCTGTCCTCCAGCTCCGTCCGCCTTCATCCTACTCCTCACCACCTTCCTCCTAGCGATGTCAGAGTGAGTCGTCATTCGAGGGACCATCGAGGGGGATTTCTCTCACCTCGTTCTATCTCTTTAAACTTTTGTAGTGTAGATTTTCTGCTTTCTTAGTGTAACAAACATTCGTTTATAAATCGATGATTGTTTCTCTCTCTTTCTCTCTCTCCCTTATATTGTTGCAAGTAGATTACCGAGAAGTCATCTACTTGATCTCTTGCTTGCTAAAAATACCAGAAAAATTAGACAAGATAAAAATGAATAAAAACAAATAAAAGCAAAGTGCAGATTTTTATAAAACCAAACGTTCGCCTCCCCATGCTCGACCCGGGACTCACTTTTCGAGTTTCGATTATAGATTTTATTTGATAGACGTGTTTTGAGAGCTACGACGATGGGTCCTCCAAACCCCGATTTTAATTCGTGAAGTGTGCCATAATCATTTTGGCGTGCTTGCCGAGGAGGCAACACTCTTTCATTTTTATCTCGTTTTCCCGCATTACTTACATATTTCTCTAACCTATCTTTCTTCTTTCATTTATTATCTTGCAGGAACCCGATCCTGGAGCCGAGGGTGGTAGATTGGAGTAAAGTGCAGGTAGAGAATTCCATAAGTTTTCCCCCACTTCCCCACCCACTAGTTCATTTCACCACACTAATAACTCAAACCCAAACCAACTTAGGTGCTTTTTATAAACCATAGGATAGGTCTAGTTGTTTGTTTGTCACCTCCACTCATCTCTCCACCGCATATATTAAAAAAAAAATCTCCTCATGTGGGATTTTCTAAAAAATACACACATTGACACCCACAACTCTCAACTTAAGGTGCACCATTCCACTTTGATTCTACCACTTAACCAAGATCTGACCTATTGATCTAGTACACCTTAACTCAACACACAAATAAGCGAGTAGAAATCTGATTAGGTGAAGATTTCTTGTGTGCCTTAATCTAGGGGTGCAATAGGCCAATTGCTTGAACTGTTTGGGCTACACCACTCAATCTAAAACTGATCCATCAAGTAGCTTGCCACTTAGGGTTATTTCTTAAGGCTGAACTAGGCACTCCACATTTTTTTTAATTTTTAAAGGAACATATCATCACCCGTGTTTTCAAAACTTGGAGTGTTCTACCAAACCTTGATTGAACCAAACTAAGAAATAAACCCTAAAAGCTACTAAACAAGGTTAAACCCTGAAAGACACATCATCAAATAACCTTGTTTACAAACCCTGGTTGTGCGCACACAAACATTTCAACCGATCATTAAGGGCACAACCCATCTAAAGGCCCATCACATTCCAAGAGCACAATCATCCCAAGCATAATTAAATTGAGTAGACATTGGCCTTAAGGATTGAGTCGCTCTTCGAGGCTCAAATTGAGCTTTTTTTCGATTAATCTACTTCTGCTGGTCCATCTGATGTCTACCTAGGGGAGTAGAGTCAAACGATCGCAACTAGGGGGTACACTAGGAACCAGAGGCACAAGCCAAAGGAAAAGCCTTCTCCCTAGTCCCTCCTTCTAACTGGTTGGATTGACCTGATAAAAGCAGACCAAATCGTTTATACTCTCAAGATGGGTCCTGGGAGTTTGTAGGTCATTAGGCTACCAACGTAAGGACAAGTTTGGTTGATTGTACTGTAGGGCACCTTTCTTTCTTCTGTTTTCCCTCCTATTCTACCATGTATCCTTCCACTTCTTACACACATTGCCCATCCTATCCTCTTACCTCCACTTATCCCTAAGATGATTACTATTCCAACTTGACTTGCAATTACCCATCCACTAGCCAGGATGACTTTGATTGGGGATATGAATATGGACCTTAGTGTCCAGGGTCTAACCCTGGACAACAAGACTATGATTACTATCCTTCCGAAACCTACAATGATTATGGATCTCCATCCTTTGATGATAAAACCAACCCAATCTACAATCAAGAAGGATATGCTGATTATAACACCTACCCTCTCCAGTATTCCATTGAAAATAGGTCATCACCATTCTTTGAACAACTTGAAACGACTAACTATCTGGGAGGGACCTGAGAACCATGACATCTTGACTCCCCTAGATTTAACCCAAACCCACCTAAACCAGAATCGAACCAATCGATTCAGGTGAACCAGATCCAGGATAAGGTGTTGGCTAATTTTAGGAACACTATACAATCTTTAGAAGTGCAGCCAACGCCATGCACTGAAGCATTGGAGCCTACAATCAAAATGATTGACGAACTTAATAGTTATCTATTGGATTTGCTCCAAAGTGTTAGGGATAGGGACCTAGGTGAGTTTCTTCTCAGGAAATTGTTGAGGCTGAGGATGAAATTTGTAGTTGCTCTAGGCAAATCTTGGGATGATACTCAAGATGAACCCCCTTTAGGAGAGCCAATGTTTAAACCTGCTCAAGCGCCTGTCGGGGGGGATACATATTCTGAGATTGGAGATGACCAGGTTGGTCTAGAGCAACCCTTTGAGGATGAATCAAGTTTCTCACTCGAGATCCCAGAGCTAGGGAATGATGAAAAATATGTCTCCACGAACCATGAAATGACATATGATTTTTAGACATATATAAATGAGGATCATGGATTCTTTGATTTTGAGGGTGAGGAATCTCTTAGTGAAGTCTTACTTAAGCTTAAGAAAGATGATTTAGTGAGATAAATGGGCTCAAGGTGCATGACGAACCATTTGATAGCCCATTCATTGAAGATTTTGATTTGGTTGGGGCTAACTTGGAGGATCCAAATCTGGATGATTCAGTCAGTGACCCCATTCTTCATCCGCACCTTGAAGAGAAGACTTCTGAGATCATTGTGCCAAAGTCAATTTTGATTCAGCCACAGTTGTTGGACTTGGGTACTTTAGATGGGGTGTACAACGATTTGGAGGTCCCGGAAACATTGATTTTGAGGATAGGAAGTTGGAATTAAAAATCTGGGAAGCTAATTCTGAGGGAATTTTGATTTTGGATCTGAGGGTACTTATGGACCTGAAACCACCTACTTTCTACCATGACCCTTACGATATCTTTCACGTGCAACCTAAGCTCGAAATAACTAATTATTTTTCTGAGCAAAATGACAAGTGGACATTCGAACCTATTGAACCATCGTTACCCATTGTCCGACACTTTGGTCTTAGGTTACACAACACAAAACCATAGGCCCAGCCCTGCAAATGCAATAATCTTAGGTTTTGGGTGATTTTCATCCAGAACCTTAGAACCACTCGACCCTAGGGCATGGGTCTGCACCATAATCTGGTTCACATATGTGGACATCTTCTGCTGGCAGGTAGAAGGATTAATCTTTTGATTTTGATTCTGACTCACACTTGTGAATTCTCAATTTCTAGCTTGTATGTATTTTATGCCTAGAAGAAGGAATTAAATTTAGCACGTATTTATATTTCACGTTCTCTACAAAGCTGACTGGATTTCTCACGATGTTTAGGTGATATTCTATTTACTTCACCCTTTTCATGTCTTTTTTTTTACAATGACATTGCATCATTTAGGCATGGAGGGGTGATAATCAATTCCTAAGATCATTTTGTTAACTTTATAGAATTTCCTTTAGTTTCTTTTATTTATAAAAAAATTAAATTTTCAAAAAAAAAAGAATTAGGAGAAGAGAACTTAGGCATTTGGTTGTTATTAACTTTCAGAAAAGATACTTTGAGATCGAAATACTTAGACTCATCAGGTCTTCGTGCTTAAGTAGCCCGGGTGTCCACTCGAATGTGGACTTAGTCTCGAGTCCTCGCTATGTCAATCTTATTTAATTTGGTAAATAATTTGGGATGATAATTTTGTGACTTACCAACTCGCCCTCTGATTTGAAGGGGTTTTAAGTCTAAGCATCTACACACTTTTTGCACTGACTCAGTTTTCGTTGGTTTTCTTGGAAATTGGGTAGCTAATGAACTATCTAGGGTGGTATGGCTGGCAAGTTGTCACTGGTAACAGCTCATCGGTTGGTTGTCCAGAGTTTAGCCACAAGATTATTTTCGTTGTACTACCTTTAGGTAAATCTTAGATCAAGGAAGCCACCTACTTAAGAAAAGAAAGGATGAAAAAGAAAAAACGAATAGAAAAGAAAATGGAAAAATGAGAAAATAAAAAAGGAAAATAATAAAGCCACACTTCACCGCACGAGTATGGCTGGTAAGTGGTCGTGGGTAGCAGCCCATTGGCTGGTTGTCTAGAGCCCAGCTCATAAAAATGCACAATAATTCCCAAAACACTTAGGGAAGAAGCAGGGAAGTAGAATAAACTAGGGAGATATACACCAGGTTAGCCCTTGTGTTGACCTAATAAATAAAAGTAGGGAGAAGGCTACTAATTGAAATGATAAACATTTAGGCAAGGTCACCTAGGGTTGTAGAAACCAGAAGTCTGTTTCAACAGCCACCTCGTGAGTCTTTCACTATTTTCACAACATGCTTAGCACTTAGAGTCCTTTTCGAGTCTTGGGCAGGTTGGGTAGCCGTAAAAGTTATCTTGACACTCTCAAACTCCAAAAAGTCCAAAAAAATAAAAAAAGAAGAAAAAAAATGTATCTTCCCTTTTCAAATAAGGCTAGGACTTGGGCAGTGTGCATTTTGGCAGACACTCAAGTACTGTTGATTCTTCATAGTCTAGGACCTTAGATAAAATTTGGTGTTGTTGATAAACAACTTAGGCCTAAGCGATCGAGTCCTAATTCTATTTTTATACATCGCATGTAGTTTAATTTTGCTAGGGCCTAGCAAAAGATAGGCATGTGGGTATGTTGTAGACACAATTATTGAGGGTAAAATGCATATTCATGCATGTTCCTAGGCTTAGATTTTCATTTCATTTTATAAATATTGCATAGCATGCATCATTCTACATTTAGAGTAGTTATATATAAATTAGGTTAATTACATCCTTTTTATGGTCAGGAGAGAAGGATATTTATTTCGAAGCCTCGAATTGATGATCCGACCGTATGGATCAGATCAAGATGACGATTGGAGTCCCACACCACCATATGCAATCCAAGGAAGATCAATGGCTTAGGGGCTAAGTGATGTAATTCGGTGCTTCAAACAATAATCTGACCACGTGAATGGATTTGAGTCGACGATCGCAGCCTAACGGCGCGAAAATAGACTCAATCTGACCTCTATAGCAGCCCCTACAACAAAAAGAAGATGGACGGCCTAGATCGTGCCCCGTGGCACAACCCAAGATGCCCATGCACACTTGCGTGCCACCGCACGTGCATAGCAGCACGTGTATGCATGCACACGGGGCGGCATGCATGCACAGCGGTAGTGCATGCGTGTGCATGCGCGGAGGTGCGCGACACGGGTGCATGGAGCATGCACCAGCGTAGCGGTGGGTGGGCGCGTGGCCTGTCTTCAGCAACATTTGGAGCGAATCTCCAGCAACATTTATGACCATCACTAAATGTCCTATGTACGAATTTGATTCTTTCCTCCACTATAAAAGGACCCCTACCCCTACCATTTTTCTTTATCTCTTCCTTTCTTCCTCTCACGACCTCCAAGGCTCTAGGGAGAGCTTGTCCCAAACTCGAGATGCTCCTCTAAAGTAGAAAAGAAAATAGTTTTCCCTCCCCTCATCCCCATTCGTGGGGCATCCCGTGGTCATCCTCTCATCGCCCTTGAAGAAGAAGATCCTTGCCACGACGCCATCCTACCCCATCCTTTACTCTCAAACTCCATCCCTATTTGTCCTGCTTCTCACCACCTTCCTCCAGCGACGTCAAAGCGAGTCATCCTCAGAATGACTGTCGAGGGGGATTTCTCTCACCTCATTCTATCTTTTTACGCTTTCGTAGTGTAGATTTTCCACTTTCATAGTGTAACAAAGATTCATTTATAAATAGATGATTATTTCTCTCGCTTTCTCTCTCTCGCTTATATTGATGCAAGTAGGATTGATAGAAGTCATCGACCTGATCTCTTGCCCTATTAAAAAAACCAAAAAAATTAGAAAAGAAAAAAATGACCAAAAATAAATAAAACGAAGCATGGATTTTCAAAACCAAACATTTGCCTCCCCATGTGGGACCCAGGACTCACTTTTCGAGTTTGGATTATAAATTTTATCTGATAGACGTGTTTTGTGAGCTACAACGAAGGGTCCTCCAAACCCTGATTTTAATTCGCAAAGTGCATCGCAATCAAGTGGAGTAGAGTAGAAAGCATTTGAATTGCGTGAATAACAAGTTGACTCCGAGATGAAAAGAAACTGTATACGTGCTGAATTTAATGCCTTCAGTTAGTCACACTATACAAATAAGAAGAAATAAGGAATTCGCAGGTGCAGGTTAGAATCAAAATGAAAAGATTTAGCTTTGGACCTGCTAGGAAAAGATGTCCACAGATGTGGACCAGATTGTGATGTAGACCCATACCCCATGGTCGAGTATATCTAAGGTTCTGAATAAAAATTATCCAAAACCTGAGATCAATATGCAAGTGGGGTCAGGCCTGTGATTTATGAGGATGCAACCCAAGTCCAAAGAGTTGGATAATAGAGAAATCAAGCTCAAAAGGATAATCAATGAATGTGCACTTGGGTTGGACATCCTCTGAATCAAAGATGTCATAAGGGTCTTGGTAGAGAGTTGGTGGTTTCAGACAAATAGGAACCCTTAGACTCAATCTTTTGCTTCCTCTAGAATTAACTTCCCAAAGCTTCATTTTCCACTTCCTATCCTCCACAATCAGTATTTCAAATTCCAGGATCTCATGCATGTTAATCACCCCATCTGAAATTTCCAAGTCTAGAGGACGTGACTGAATTAGAATTGACTTGGGTGTAGTAATCTCAAAATCAAATTCCTTAGTAAACACTATGAGGTGTGATTGAGGATCGGGGCTATGAATTGAAAACTTTAGATAGTGAGGATCTGAATCCTGTTTGCGAGCCCGAACAGGATCAATTTCCTTAGTTATTAGGCCATCATATGATTCATCGAATTCCTCAGGCCTAGTCGTCTAATAGAAATCATGTGCTGTAAACTCTGGTGAGACTTTGCATAATAATTCTTCACCTTCAGAATCAAAGAAATCTAAATCCGCATTGATGTATGTCTCAAAATTAATCACTTTTTGATTCATGGAGGCATACGTTTCCTCATTCCCTGGCTTAGGGATCTTAGATGAAGAAATCAAGTCATCCTTATTTGATTGCTGTAGAACAACCTAGTCGACCCTGGTCTTGTAAAACATGTTCCCCCCTATAGGTACCTGAGCAGATTCTGACATCGACTCTCCCATTAGGGGTTCTTTTTGGGAATCCTCCCATGATTGGACTAAAGAAATGACAAATCTCATACTCAATTTACATAACTTCCAAAGTAAAAACTCACATGGGCCCTTATCCTTAATGTTCTGGAGCCAATCCAACAGATACTTGTTAAGATCGTCAATCATTTCAATCAGGGGCTCCAATTCTTCATGGTAAGGTGTTGGCTGAGCATCTAAAGATTATATGGTATTCCTTATGTTAGCCAGCACCTTACCTTGGACCTAGTTCACCTGAACCAAATGGTTTGGTTCAGGGTTGGGTGGGTTTGGGTTCAGTGCAGGGGAGTTAATGAATTGAGGTTCTTCATATGCTCCTTGATAATAGGTCATTTCAGGTTGTTCAAATAGGGGTGATGACCTATATGCATTGTAATCTGAGGAAGGGTAGGGATCAGCATATCCTTCTTGATTTTAGATCATGTTAGGTTATCCAAATGAGGGTGATGATCTATAATAGGTGTAGCTCAGAGAAGCATAAGAAACAAGATCATGGTGTCCAGGGTTAGACCCTGTACATGGAGGTCCAGAATTGTATTCCCAATCAGGATTACCCCAACTAGAAGATGGATGGGAATAAGTCTGGTTGGAGTAATAATCATTTTGGGAATAAGTAGTGGTAGGAGGGTAGGAGTGGAAGTGTGAATAGGATGTGGAAGGATCCATGACAGAATGGGAGGAAGAAAGGTACACTGCAATACAAACAATCAAACCTGTCCTTAAGTGTGCTAGCCAAAAGACCGACAGCTCCCAAAACCTGTCTTGAGATAAAGAAATGATTTGCTTTACTTCTTTCCAGTCAATCCAACTAGTTAGAGAGAGGGACTAGGGAGAAGGTTCTTCCTTTGGCTTGTGCTGCCGGTTCCAAGTGTACCCCCTAGCTGCGATCATTTGATTCTTCTCCCCTAGCTAGACATCAGATTGAATGGTAGAAATAGACTAATCGAAAATAATCTCAATCTGGGATTCAAAGAAAGAGTCCAATCCTTAAGGCCAACGTCTACTCTATTTTCATTAGGGTTAGGTTTGAATGTGCTTTGGAATGTGATGGGCACTTTATCTGGGTTGTGCCCTTAATGATTGATTGATATGTGTGTGTGTGCATAACTAATGGTTTTCAAGCATGATTATTTTTGGATGCGGTGAATTTTAGGGTTTAAATCTTGCTTAGTAGCTTTTAGGATTCAACTTTAGGTGTATTTAATCCAATTCAGTTGGCACACCAAGTTTTGAAAGCACAGGTGAAGATGTTTTCCTTTAAAGCTTAAAAGAATGTTGAGTGCTTGGTAAGTCCCTAGAAGTTGAACCTATTTGGCAGCTACTTGATGAGTTGATTTTAGTTGAAATGGTGTAGCCTAAACAACTCAAACAATTGGCCAGATGCACCACTTAGTCAGGCACACAAGTGGTTACCTAATCTGATTTCTACTCAATTATGAGTTTGGGTGTGTGTACTGGTCGAGACCTGGATAGGTGTGTTAATATGGTGATTTAATCGTTGAAATGAGTATAGTGGTTAACCTAAATCAAGCCTAACCATCTCTTTACAAAAATTTTTTTCACCTGGCCCACTTGACTTTATCTTGGTCACTTTTAGGCCTAGGGTCGAACTCAGGGAAGTGGGATTAGAGGTGAATAAGTTTCTATGCCTTTCCTACAACGAGTCTCTTCCATTCGTTTATTATGTTTTTGGTGTTTTTCTATTTAGATTTTTTTCTGATAATTTTTGTCCTTGAGGTACACCCTCAAAATCAGGTTCTTGGCTTTGAGCCAAATTAAGGTTCAAAATTGGTCTTGCTATTCGCAAGACTGAGTACCTGCACGTCAAGGATTATCTTTTCTCTTTTGCATATTTCTTTTATCTTTTCAATGGCAGGAAAGAGAAATAGAAATAAGGTAAATAAAGTATATATATATATATGTATATATTATATATGTAAATAGTGGTGGGGGTGGAGGTCGAAAAGGCATGTAGCACGGTGTTGAGTTGATCGTCATCTATGAAGATGCAACCAACAGGACGAAGTGCCGCATGGAGTGTAGGATGGATGGGTGGAAGATGTGTGCAAAGACGCTTTCTGTATGCGTGTATTGGAGAATATCAGCAACTAGTGCAAATATTCCCGCGATACAGCATATGGTAGGTGATATGAAAATATATACATATCTATATATGTAAATATATATCGATATGTATATATATATGGTTATAATTATATAGGTGTGTATGTAGTTATATATGTATATATATGTATATATATATATAGATATGTAAATAGTTTTATAGATAGATGTATGTATATATATATATATTGATATATTTATAGTTAGATAAATATGTATGTAAATATAACTATATATAGGTATATATATATATATATAGTAATATATGTATATAGATATATTAGTAAAAGTATCTATGTATCTAGATATATGTAGATAGATATATATATATGTATTTATAATTATTGATACATATACGTATATGTGTACGTATATTTGTATATACATATATATGTAAAAATATATGTGTATATATATGTATATATACTTATACGTAGTTATATAAGTACTAATATATGTATAGATATATACGTATATAACTATATGTATATATGTAAATATATATGTGTATATATATATATATAAGTATATAGATATATATATATATGTATGTATGCTTATATATAATTGTACAGGTACTAATATATATATATATATATATGTATATATATATATATTATATATAGGTATATATATATAAGTGTGTATACAGGGGTGTACAAGTGAGAGTGTGTCTGTACGAGAGTGTTTGTGTGTGTGTGTGTCTGCGGGAGGGAGTGAGAGAGTGCTGTGAGAGAGAGAGAGGGAGAGAGACCGTCTGCTGGAGGAAGAGGCGCTGTGAGTTTAGTCATTCGGAGCAGCCGGCGACGTCTGATGCCAACGTGCTGGCGCAGTCGCATAGGCGCACGAAGACGCGCGCGCATGCAAGAGGGAGAGAGCGTGAGGGAGGGACCGCACTGCACAGCACTGGTTGCTGAGGTGGGTGCGAGCATAGAAGCGGGCACTGTAGCGGGTGAAGACGTGGGCGAAGACGGGTGCGAGCGCTACCGTACGTGGGAGCGGGCGTACGCGGACGGGCTGGCACCGGTAGTGGTAAGGAGAGAGAGCGTGCGGTGATCGGATAAGTGAGAAACTTTCCGGTCACCGCACTATAGCCACAGTGTTCTGCTAAAACGCGTGAACTGTGGCTACAGTGGCGCTTGGCTCGGGCGACTGGGTGTTGGCGGTTCTGTGTGTGCGAGCACCACTGAGCGAGTTGGCGCACGCGTGGAAGGATTGCGCTGGCTACTGGCGAGTGCATTTAGGGGCGAGGGCGACATGCTTTCCCGCGCGGAAAGAGCTGCGTCGGCTACTGGCGTGCACGGTGGCGTGCGTGCAGGCGAGAGGTGGTTGGCGCCTTGCAGCAGTGGCGGTTGAGCTTCAAAGCTTAACTCTATGGCAATGGTGGACGTGGATGGAATGACGAAAACAGGGTGGTGAACCACCACGCCCACCGGCTCTTTGATGAGCTGGGCGGTGGTAGGACTCACAGTGGTGGTTGTGTACCACTATGAGCTGCTCCTGCACACAACGTAGCTCCTCAAGAAGAAGAGAGGCGGTGTCTGGAGGGGAGAGGGGAGGAGACGGCCTAGAAGGGAAGCAGCTATGTTGGGTGGACCAAGCTCAGTCGCAAGGAAGAAGGCTGCGCTCTTTTTAAAGAGGAAAGAGGCGTGCACGGCCATGCCCTGGGCTGTGCATGGCTCTGCATGCGGCTGGCAGGGCAAGCTTGTAGAGCATGGCACGAAGAAGAGCTACCATGCCTTGTAGCCACAGAGAAGAAAGTCAAAGTCAAATAAAAATAAAAATAAAGATGGTGAATTTGCGAGGCAGTACTTGAGGAATACGTAAATTTCAAGGCCATTTTATTCACTTTCCTCCACTCTCAAATAAATGCCTGCATGCATTTATTTTTACAAATGCGACTATGTCTACCTAATATACACTGGCAATGCTTGGAAATAGCACAAGATGGCACAATTGTTGGTGTATTTTTCTGTGCAATCATACCCCCATGCCAATCTTTTGCTTGTCCCTAGTAAAATATTTTTGTATTGTATTTAGAAATGATCTTAAGCTAAAGATTCTCTTCTGAGGTGACATAGGTGTGTTTATTGTTGGATATTATGAGAACCAATTGCAAAGAAGACTACCAGTACTTTAAGTCTCACATGACATAGATCATCTCTCGACTAACCAGGACTGTTGATATTTAAACCTTAAGTATGATTTCCAGGACCTAGGAGGTTTTTGCCATACTCGAGAGCTCAAGAGATTATGATTTGTGCTTAGTGAAGGATCAAGACTGACCAGATGAACATTAAGACTCAAGCCCAGGGTTTCACGAATTTTTAAGTGCAGGTTGGTCCCAGTTTCAGCTCATGCCTTCGGATTGACCCATAAAAAGATGACGAAAAACTCAACTTCCATTTTATGACATTTGTGGCTCAAGGAAAATAGGGTATTTGTAACTTGCCCTAAAGAATTTCTGTAGGGGGAAGACTTTACAGGTATTTGTGAGATATACTGACTTATTTGCATCCTTTTTTTTTATTTTGAAACACGTGTCAGTACATCTCTTACAACTTTATTTGGAGGAGCACACTTTTCTTTTGGTGGGAGAGTTCCATTTTGGTAAAAAGAGTCTCTCCTAAACACAAGAGTAAAGCCTGGGATAAAAAGTCTACCTGTGCACACAGGGAACGACTCCACCTTCCCTAATGAACACTAGGGTTGGATCTTATGCTCACCTGGTCTTTCTTGATATGTGTAGTGTGAACCAAGATTACTTAGGCTCTCAAGTAGAATCAAACCAACGATTCCTGTACTGGTGTCTCAGGTACAAGAATACATCCTTAGGAGAGATTTCGATCTATCTTGTCAATGCTCAAGTGAATTAAGCCGAGCCTGAGCAAATCAAGCTTCTGTGGCCTGGAAATTCTTCAAAACAATGGTTGAATATCCATAAACACCTATTGTATTTTTGTTTCAACCTTCAGATCATTACGAAACACCAATTTTTTTTTTTAACATATTTATAGATAGATGAAGACTGCTGATACCCTAAAATACCCAGATCCTATGAATGCCTATCCTCCCCCCCATGCCGAACGATGCTATGTCCTCATATGCATGCAGGGTAGGGTAGAGGAAGGACGAAAGATTGGGTAACGAGAGCTGAGGTGTAGGGTATTCAGTAGGGTGGCAGGGTGGGTGGATGGTGGGTGGTGAGGTGAAGAGTGAAGTGACAGTGAAGTGAAAAGTAATGGTGGATAGTGAGTGTTGTTGGGGTGCCTCCCAACGAGCACTGAATTTAACATCGCCAGCTGGACTCAGAATGAGGTACAACATTAGTTGCCCTCCAAGAGGGCAACAGTTTCCCCAATGGGGGCAGGTTCATGAGTAAGATAGGGTTTCAAACGCTGCCCATTGACCATAAATTTATGCCTAGATTTGGGATCTTCAATTTCAACGGCCCCGTTGGGAAATGATCTCGAGACCAGGAAAGGACCAGTCAATTTGGACTTCAGTTTTTCAGGAAAGAATTTGAGCTGGGCAGCGTAAAGCCAAACTTGCTAAGATGGCTCAAATTCTTTCCATCGAATAAGGCTGTAGTGAAAAGCCTTAGTGCGTTGCTTGAAAGTTAAGGCAGAATCATAGGCTTCACGATGGAGCTCTCCCAGCTCCTGGAGTTGGAGTTTCCTTTCTTGACCACACAGGTCTAGGTCGAGGTTGCATTGGTGAACCACCCAATAAGTGCGGTGCTCCAACTCCACGTGCAAATGACAAGGCTTCCCGCAAACGATTCTATAAGGAGACATACCAAGGGTTGCCTTGAAGGCGGTCTGATATGCCTAAAGTGCATCAATCAGCTTGTCAGACCAGTCCTTACGATCAGACCGAACCGTTTTCTGGAGAATTTGCTTGATTTACCGATTCGACACCTCTGCCTGGCCGTTCGTCTGAGGATGATACAGGGATGCGATACGATGGTGGACTTCGTGTTTCCTCAGAAGTGTCCAAAAAGAAGCATGGGTAAAGTGTCTTCCTCCATCCTAGATAATGGCTCGAGGGATCCCAAAGTGCTCAAAAATGTGGTCTTTGACAAATCGAGTGGATATAACATGGATGGCACGTCGCGTCGGAATAGCCTCGATCCATTTTGAAACATAATCAACAGCTACAAGGATAAATTCGAAGCCGTTGAAAGGAGGAAAGGGACCTATGAAATCAATTCCCCAAATGTCGAAGATTTCCGCAACTAGGATGGGTTGTAAAGGCATCATGTCACGTTGTGACATTGACCCTAACGACTGGCACCTAGTGCAATGTTTGGCATAATTGTGTGCATCCTGGTGAAGGGAGAGCCAAAAGAAACACACTGCAACACCTTGGCTGCAGTTTTCCTCCCAGAGAAATGGCCTCCGTAGGCCTGATCGTGGTAGAAGGACAGCACACTAGGGAATTCGCTATCAGGAATACAGCGACAGATGATTTGATCAGTACCTATGCGAAAAAGAAGTGGATTATCCCAGAAATATTACTTTGCTTCTGCCATGGGACACTCGCTCTGGTTTTTAGGCCAGCCACATGGAAGGGATCCAGAAGTAAGGTAATTGCAATGTCGGCATACCAAGGTCCACTTGCCACATTAATTGCCAAAAGGTGCTCATCAGGAAAAATCCCATTAATCGGTAGAGTAAGTCCAATATGGTCAGGGTCTAGTCTAGAAAGATGATCAGCCACAACATTCTGCGCTTCGACCTTATCGTGGATCTCAATGTCAAATTCTTAGAGCAGAAGGATCCAACGATCAGTCTAGGCTTGGCATCCTTCTTATGCTTGAGATGGCGAATGGCCGCGTGATCAGTGAAAACAATAACGTGTGAGCCTAGAAGGTAAGAGCGGAATTTCTCCAGCCCAAAGACGACCGCCAGTAGTTCTTTCTCAGTGGTAGTATAATTATGCTAGGCCTCATCCAATGTCTTACTGGAGTAGTACACCACGAAGGGGTGTCTATCGCGTCTTTGTCCCAGGATGGCTCCGACTGCAAGGTTGGAAGCATCACACATGAGTTCAAGTTGAGGGACCAATCAGGTGGCTGGAGAATGGTCAGGACCCGGTGAGGTTGTGTTAATATGGTGATTTTATCGTTGAAGTGTGTATAGTGGCTAACCAAAATCGATCCTAACCATCTCTTTGCAAAATATTTTTTTACTTGGCTTATTTGATTTTATCTCAGTCACTTTTAGGCCCAGGGTTGAACTCAAGGAAGTGGGGTTAGAAGTCTAGTTTCTTCGCCTTTCCAACAACGAATCTCTTCCGTTCGTTTATTGTGTTTTTGGTATTTTTCTATTTAGATTTTTTTCTGATAATTCTTGTCCATGAGGCAGACCATCAAAATTAGGTTCTTGGCTTTGAGCCAAAACAGGGTTCCAAAATTGGACCTGCTATTCGCAAGATGGAGTACCTGCAAGTCAAGGATTATCTTTTGTCTTTTATATATTTTTTTTATCTTTTTATTGGCAGGAAAGAGAAGCAGAAATAAAGTAAATATAGTATATATATATGTATATATTATATATGTATAAAGGGGTGGGGGGGTGGAGGCAAAGATGGAGTGTAGCACGGTGTCGAGTCAGTCGTTGTCTAGAAAGAAGCAACCAATAGGACGAGGTGCTGCGTGGAGTGTAAGGTGGATGGCGGAAGATGTGTGTGACCACTCTTTTTGTATGCGTGTATCGGGGAATATCAGCAACTGGTGCAGATATTCCTGCGATACCACATATGGTAAGTAATGTGAAAATATATATATATGTGTGTTTATATGTAAATATATCTTTATGGATATATGGTTGTAAATATATAGGTATATATGTAGTTATATATGTGTATATATATATATGTATATATATAAAGTTATAAATATATGTATAGATATATATATTTACGTATATGTATGTATATATAACTATATAGATGTATATATATATATGTGTATAGTAATGTATGTATACAGATATATGTAGATAGATATGTATGCATATATATGTATGTATATATATATATGTATATAAATGTATAAATATATATATATATATATATGTATCTATACTTATACTTAGTTATATAGGTAATACTATATATATATATAGATATATATGTATATATGTTTATGTGTATATAAATATATGTATATATGTAAATATATATGTGTATATATATATATAAGTATGTAGATATATATATATATGTATATATGTATACTAATACCTAGGTATATAGGTACTACTATGTGTATACATATAAGTATATATATATATGTATGTAAATATATATATATTGATATAAATATATATATATGTATATATACATATGAGTATATAATAGTGTATAGGTGTGTGTGTGTGTGTATGACGGTGTGAGTGTGTGTGTGTAAGTGTCGGCAGAGAGGGTGAGAGAGTGCTGAGAGAGAGAGAGAGAGACCCTGCTGTGTGAAGGAGGCAAGTTTAAGCTATCTGCAACTTCAGGGCGTCGTCTGAGGCTTCAAGCGCACACGCAGTCACGTATGCGCGCAGAGAGGTGCGCGCTGGATGGAGTGTGCATGGAGAGAGGACCGTAGCACACCACGCTGCGCGAAGGGCTGGAGCGGCAGATGCAGACGTACGCATGCGAAGGGAGCGGGCGAAGGCAGGCGTTGGGTGAGGCGGGCGCACGCAGACATGCCGGTGGGCACTGGAGCAGGTGCGGGGCTGGACGTTGGCGCGGGTGCTGGCCGGGTGACCGTATAAGTGAGAAACCTACCGGTCACCCCACTGTAGCCATAGTGTTTCGCTGAAACGTGTGAACAGTGGCTACAGTGCCAGGGCAAGCTACGCGACCGGGTGCTGTAGGTGCTGTGAGTGAGAGTGGGTGGTTGGTTGCGCGTGTGGAAGGGGTGTGCCGGTTGGTTGCTTGTGGGCAGGACTTCGCGATAGAGCGCGTGGAGAGGGCTGGGTCGCGGGCGAAGAAGCGCGACAAGGCACGCGGTGGCCTGCGGGTGTTGGCTGGTGTGCACTGTGAAGCATGGCCAGCTGTTGCAGGGGTGCGCGGTGGCTGGTTGCGGGCGGAAAGGTGAGTACAACATGAAGAAGCGGGAGGTAAGGGTGCCTGTTGGCGTGCGCTAGAGGTGAGGGTGGCCTGCACGCGTGCGCTGGAGGGCCTTGCAGCTGCTGCCGCCCTGATGCTACTGCTGCGTGCGGAGCTTTGAGCTTCAAAGCTTGAAGCTCCTGCTCCAATGGCTGAAGTGGCTTAGACGTTGAAATAGGGAAAGAACCACCACGCCCACCAGCTCTTTGATGAGCTGGGCAGTGGTCGACTCACGGTGGTGGTTGTGCACCACCGTGAGGTGCTCCTGCCCGTAGAGTGTCTCCTCAGAGGAGGAGGGCCTGAGTATAGAGGGAGAGAGGAGGAGGCGGCCTGGAGAAGAAGATGCTCTGGAGTTTTTTTTTTTGGCTGGACCAGGCTCTCTTGCAAAGAAGGAGCTGTGCTCTTTTTAAAGAAGAAGAAACCATGCACAGCCATGCCCTGGCTGTGCATGGCTTGTGCAAGGCTTGGCTGGGAGAGCATGAGCAGGGAATGGCAGAGCAGGACATGGCACGAAGAAGAAGGTCCAGCCTTGCCATGCAGCCGCGGAGAAGAAAGTCAAAAATCAAAAAGAAATAGAAAATAAAGATGAAAAATTTTCAAGGCAGCACTTGAGGAATTTGTTAATTGCAAGGCCATTTTATTTCACTCTCCTCCCCTCTCAATTAAATGCATGCATGCATGTATTTTCAGAAATGCGACTTTGGAAACCTAATATGCACTAGTATGCTAGGAAATAGCACAAGACGGCGCAATTGCAGGTGTATTTTTGCGGTGCAATCATACCCCCATGCCTATCTTTTGCTAGTCCATAGCAAAACATTTTTGTATTGTATTTAGAAATGATCTTAAGCTGAAGATTTTTTTCCAAGGCAACGTAGGTGTGTTTATTGTTGGATATTGTGAGAACCAATTGCAGAGAAGACTACCAGTACTTTAAGTCTCACTTGAAATAGATCATCTCTCAACTAACCAGGACTCTTGATATTTAAACCTTAAGTACGATTTTCAGGACCCAGGAGGTTTTTGCAATACTCGAGAGCTCAAGAGATTATGGCTTGTGCTTAGTGAAGGACCAAGACTGACCAGATGAACATTAAGACTCAAGCCCAGGATTTCACGAATTTTTAAGTAAAGGTTGGTCCCAGTTTCAGCTCGTGTCTTCGGATTGACCCTTAAAAAGATGACGGAAAAACTCAACTCCCATTTTCTGATATCTGTGGCTCAAAGAAAACAGGGTATTTGCCCTGAAGAACTTTTTTGTAGGAAGATTTTACAGACATTTGTGATATATACTGACTTATTTGCATATTTTTTCTTTTTATTTTTATTTTTGAAACACGTGTTAGTATATCTCTTACAACATTATTTGGAGGAGCACACTTTTCTTTTTGGTGGGAGAGTTTCTTTTTGCTTTAAAGAGTCTCTTCTAAACACAAGACTAAAACATGGGATAAAAAGTCTACCTACGCGCACAGGTAAGGACTTCACCTTCCCTAATGAACACTCGGGTTGGATCATATGTTCACCTGGTCTTCCTTGATATGTGTAGTGTGAACCAAGATTACTTAGGCTCTCAAGTAGAAGCAAACCAACAGATCCTGTACTGGTTTCTCAAGTACGAGAATACATCCTTAGTTAGGAGAGATTCTGATCTATTTTGTCAATGCTCAAGTGAATTAAATCGAGCCTGAGCGAATCAAGCTTCTGTGGCCTGGAAGATCTTTAAAACAGAGGTTGAATATCCATAAACACTTATTGTACTTTTGTTTCAATCTTCAGATCATTACTAAACACCATTTTTTTTCTTTATATATATATATATATAGGTGGAAACTGCATGATACCATAAAATACCGAGATCCTATGGATGCCTACCCACCCCCCCATGCCAAACAATGCTATGTCCTCATATGCAAGTAGGGTAGGGTAGAGGAAGGACGAAAGATTGGGTAACGTTAGCTGAGGTGCAGGGTATACAGCAGGGTGGTAGGGTGGGTGGATGGTGGGTGGTGAAGTGAGCGTGACGGTGAAGTGAAAAGTGATGGTGGATGGTGAGAGGTCTGGCATTTCTTGGGACGAGAGTGTCCCAGGTGAATCGGAAAACAAGTCAGAAGGAAGAAGTTGGCCCTCAGATTGGCCAAGAAAAGGGGCTTCTTCGATAGATGGATCCAAAAAGGAATAGCCCCAGTGATTAGTATATGGGCTTAAGGTCCCAGTGTGGAGTTACAAATCCGCCTGATTTGGTGGGAAAGAAAGGGCAATCCGGTCTTCAAGAGTCTGGACCGGCGGTGAGTAGCCCGGATATTACTCAGACCATGAGGTATGGGAAGCGGAGAAAACCTCGTCAGAAGTCTGGTCAGGAGAAGTTACGGGAATAGGGAGGGATGGGGGAACGTCAAAATATGTGTCGGTCAGGCAATCGTCAATGTTTACAGGTAATCCGCAGTAGTCCGAATAGGTCCCAAATAGTCCTATACACGCATTGACGGCCATGTCCTCGTTACACATGTCATTCTCGATGCAATCGCAATCAAACTTCTTGGTTGCCTTGAAGATGTTAAGCATGAGCTTTTCAGATCTAATGGCAATCTCAATGCAGCCCGACTCGCAGTCGATATGGGCACGGTCTATGGCCAAGAAAGGTCGACCAAGGATGATCGAACAATAAGAAAGTGAGCTAGGAACTTTAATATCTAAAACAAGAAAGTCAACAGGAAAACAGAGACTATTGGCCTTAACCACCACATCTTCCACCACACCCTTTGGGATTTTGACAGAACGATCTGCCAACTATAACGTGACAGGGGTGGGTTTCAGATTTCCCAAAGAAAATTTTTCGAGCATGATGGTCGGTATAAGATTGATGGAAGATCCTAGATCAAGCAGGGCACGGTTAAAATTGCAGCCTTGGATGCTGCAAGAAATCAGTGGTGTGCCTGGATCTTTTTGCTTCGGTGGTAGGTTTGGCAGTATAGCACAACTCGCATGAGGCGAGAGAACCATCGGATTCTTAGTTTTCTTTGACCGTCGTCTGGGTGTTGTGTAGTCTTTGAAAAATCGGGCAACAGTAGGTATGTGGTCGATAGCCTCAAGTAGAGGTACCTTGATTTCTACATCCCTGAACAAATTACGCTGGCTATCAAAGGCCTGCATATCTTTCTTCTTGCCTTTCAGCCCCCTCAGTAGAGCCTCAGGGAATGGAACTGATTCTAGCACCAATTGGGGTGTATCGTCCTCTCACGAATGCGATGCACATCCCGAATGAGAGGGCGATGAAGAAGACGGGCCAGGATCAGGTCGAGGCAGATCGACGGTCTACTTACCGCTCCTTGTAGTGATAGCATTGGACGATGCGGGTCCAGTGGGATCTTACGGCGGAGGAGGGTTCGCAATAGGGACATAAGAGTGAGGTGCTGCTGTGGGATTAGCCTAAAATCCAGGTCAAATGCTCGGAGCTTACAGAATTTGATGTACCTGCCCCTGAGAAGGTTGTACCTGTGGTTAAGGACCACAGGGTACGAAATTTCGTGGGTTTGGAATAGGTTGGGCGCGAAGAGTGCCTTGAGATAGAGTTGCCATGTGTAGTTGACTGATCTCAGCATTCTACTGCGCCAATTGGTGCTGAAGAGAGGTCATGTTCTCTTGATGGCGCTTTGACATTTCCGTCATCATCCGCATCAATTTACCAAGAGGACTTGATGCGTGTTCTACTTGCGGTATGCAAGGGCCTGATGGTGGATTTGCCATAGGATTAGACTGGGCCCTTGGGATGACGGGTGTAGATGGTCGCATTGGTCTACCCGCGGGGTTTTGGCACTGCGGGTTGTTGGACCATGCGAAATTTGGATGATTTCGCCACCCTGAGTTTTAAGTGGCAGAGAGCGGGTTCATCCCCAGGGCGCAAGCGTCTTCTATGCCAGAAGATGCGTTCACATGTAAATATGCATCCGAGCACATGGATGCTTGGTCCTCCGTGTCGAAATACTGGCTCGTAGAAGCCTGATCCACATGACTTACCGAGTCTCTCAACACGACACTCGGTAAGGAAGGTCTTACGGGGTTTCTTGGGAGAAGCCTGGTACAGGAAGAATTAGGATTGTGACGAAGTGGTGAAGTGGGGGTGTTTGCCAAAGAACGGGCAGGGTTGGCCAGAAGCTCATCCAGCTTCTTGTGCACGACGAAGACTTCATCCAATTTTTGTGCAATAAGGCTGAGATCAGTGGATGAATGGGATGGTCCCATGTCAGCTTTGTGGATATTTCGTGGTAGGCTGGTATGATTAAAGGCGATAATGGAGGCATTGTTCATTGAGTTTTCACTCATATTTTCAAACAATTTGAATGCTCCATTCTCGTCTTTACTCATAAAATTCCCTCCGCAAAAAGGGTTTGCAATCTGCTTCAAAGTCTCATTTAACCCATAGTAGAAAATCTGGGCTATATGCCACTTAGGCAGACCGTGGTGCGGACACTTCCTGAGGATGTCATTATACCTCTCCCATGCCTCATGAAATTCTTCGCCGTTTTGTTTCATAAATGAAGTGATAGCATGGTGAAGCGCATTAGTTCGCCCGATTGGGAAGAACTTCTTGAGAAACGCTGTTCGCATCTCTTCCCAATAGTGGATGGTTCTCCCAAGGGTGCGTAACCACTGCGACGCTTTATCCCCAATGAAAATGGGAACATTTTCATGAGGACTATAGGTAACCTAATATTTGTTGGTTTAACTATTTCAGCTAATCGGTTAGGTCTTCCAAGTGGAGAAAACGATCTTCACTTGCAAGACCATGAAAGTGAAAATTTATCAGGTCAATTATGTTATGTTTTAATTCAAAGTCGTCCCCGCCCATGGGGACCCAAATTTGTCCTATTGTCTCTGTAGTAGTGGGATTCTGATAGGAGCTAAGAGACCTGGGCTCCTACCGTTCGGGAGGGTTCTGCATTTCCTCCAATGTTTCTCGAATGGCCTCAATTCATTCATTATACCTTTCCATTTGGGCTTGGAGGCGGGTTACGAGATCTAAGGCTCCACCACCTAGTAGGTTATGAGGGTGATTTCCTCCCTCGGTATTTGGGTGTAGGCGTGCAGCCATGTTTGTGGAGGAGGAGGACGATTCGGCTTCTTTTCTAAATTTATCCGACAATTCACACAGTTCAGGGTTTTGTGACCTCCTCCCAAACATGCACTACCACAGGAAGAATTGGGGGGATAAGAAGGGAAAAGAGATTAGAGAAATGACGCCACAAAGGTACACTTGATGAAAAATCAATACAATCAAATTCCTAACCTCTACAGTGTGCCCTTAGAACTAAAGATCTAAGTTACCTACTATCACGAACTACGGAACCGAATGCAAGCACCGCGGAACCACCGGGCCAGATTGAAAGGCCGTTTGCCCTAGTCTTAGACACCCGATAGCACGCGGGAACCCTCACCAGCACGTAGGTGCTACACGTAGGTAGTTAGACCTCCAATCCTTAAGAAGGGTCAAGTTGCTACTAGTTTTAGTTAGAGGCTTAGGATCAAGTGATTCTAGAATGTGAATGGCGTTATTTACGAGTAATGCCCAAGTGATTGATTTTAAGAGAGTGTGTAAACCAAGCATGCAAAGGGGAAATCTCCCCGAATTGAAGTTTTTAATTGGTGAATGGTTTTTAGAGTTCAGCCTTAAGTAGTATGGATTTTAGGATTTCGCTGAAATACCAATTCAACCAATCTCCGGGTTTTGTAAGGATACAAGTTTCTTCTAAGCCCAACAAACCCTTCTTCAATATCAATTGGTTAATGCATGCTAAAATGCAATGGGCTTCCTTAAATGGAGATTTCTACGTGTGGATGCACGAATCAGTTTTTGATTAATGTGAAAGGGAGCCAAAGCACTGCAATTCAAGTGCTCCTAATCACCAAAAAGATGTCCACACACAAGGCTCAACCAAAAGATAAGGAAAATCAAATTGTTGGGGTTGAAGTATTCAAGATCGAGTCTTAGGCAAGTTGAAAAGTCGTGGTGGGGTTGCAATCAATCTTTTTATTTGCCTCAAAGAATACTTCACACGGTAAAAAATTCAAGAATCAAGATTCTTAGATTTTCGCTATGCGAAGTAGGGTGGGAAATCCCAGGGTGGTGGGAGTCAAGGCAATCAATCAAACAAGTGAATTTTAATCCATTTGCCCCAAGAGATCCCAAGAAGTTTTTCTAGTTTTTTAGTTTTTAGTTTTTTTTTTTTATTAAGGTGACAAGTTAACCTAGGTTGCTAAGAAAGAAAGACCTACTTGTTCAGCAACGTGTGTGGAGCTCCAGTGTGGTCTCGGCATCTTCATGCTCTCATTTTCGCCTTGGATCTGCCCACGTCTCCGACTTCGTCTGCCTGCCTTCTCCTTGCAATAGGTTTACCTGCATAGCAATAAACAAAAACACCTGTGAGGAGAGAAGAGAAAAATGAAATGAAAGGAATAGAATAGAAACTTACTTGAATACGCACTTCCCCGGCAATGGTGCCAGAAAGAGATTATGGTCGGGACCCGGATAGGTTGTATTAATATGGTGATTTTATCGTTGAAGTGTGTATAGTGGTTAACCTAAATTGCGCCTAACCATCTCTTTACAAAATATTTTTTTACCCAGCCTATTTGATTTTATCTTGGTCACTTTTAGGCCCAGGGTCGAACTCAGGGAAGTGGGGTTAGAAGTCTAGTTTCTACGTCTTTCCTACAACTAATCTCTTCCGTTCATTTATTGTGTTTTTTGTGTTTTTCTATTTAAATTTTCTTTTGATAATTCTTATCCTTGAGGCACACCCTAAAAATTAGGTTCTTGGCTTTGAGCCAAATCAAGGTTCCAAAATTGGTTTGGCTATTCGCAAGACGGAGTACCTGCAAGTCAAGGATTATCTTTTCTCTTTTATATATTTTTTTTATCTTTTTATTGGCAGGAAAGAGAAGAAGAAATAAAGTAAATATAGTATATATATATATATATGTATATATTATATATGTATAAAGGGGTAGGGGGGTGGAGGCGGAGATGGAGTGTAGCACGGTGTCGAGTCAGTCGTCATCTAGAAAGACGCAATCAACAGGACGAGGTGCTGCGTGGAGTGTAAGGTGGATGGCGAAAGATGTGTGTGACCACGCTTTTTGTACACGTGTATCGGGGAATATCAGCAACTGGTGCAGATATTCCCGCGATACCACGTATGGTAAGTAATGTGAAAATATATATATGTGTATATATGTAAATATGTCGATATGTATATATGGTTATAAATATATTGGTATATATGTAGTTATATATGTATATATATAAAGATATAAATATATGTATCGATATATATATATGTATATGTATGTATATATAACTATTTAGATGTATATATATATATGTGTATAGTAATATATGTATATATATATATATGTATGTATATATATATCTATATATGTATAAATATATGTATATAAGTGTATATATATATATATATGTATCTATACTTATACTTAGTTATATAGGTAATAATGTATATATATCTAGATATATATGTATATATGTATATATGTTTATATGTATATAAATATATGTATTTATGTAAATATATATGTGTATATATATATATATGTATGTATGTATACTAATACTTAGGTATATAGGTACTACTATGTGCATAGATATAAGTATATATATATGTATATAAATATATATATAGATATAAATATATAAATGCATATATATATATATTTAAGTATATAATAGTGTATAGTGTGTGTGAGTGTATGAGAGTGAGAGTGTGTGTGTAAGTGTCGGCAGAGAGGGTGAGAGAGTGCTGTGAGAGAGAGAGAGAGAGCCCCTGCTGTGTGAGGGAGGCGAGTTTAAGCTGTCTGGAGCTTCAGGGTATCGTCTGAGGCTTCACGCGCACCCACAGTCGCGTATGCGCGTAGAGAGGCGCACGTTGGAGGGAGTGTGCATGGAGAGTGGACCACAGTGCACCGCGCTACGCGAAGGGCTGGAGCAGGCAGATGCAGACATACGTGGGCCAAGGGAGCGGGCGAAGGTAGGCCCTGGGAAAGGCGTGCGCACCCAGACGCGCGGGATGGCACTGGAGTAGGCGTGGGGCTGGATGCGGGCGCGGGCGCTGGCCGGTTGCGGTGTGTCAGGTGACCGGATAAGTGAGAAACTTACCGGTCACCCCATTGTAGCGATAGTTTTCCGCTAAAACACGTGGACAGTGGCTACAATGCCTGGGCGAGCCGCACGACCAGGTGCTGTAAGTGCTGTGAGTGCGGGCGGCTAGTGGCTGGCGCACGCGTTGAAGGGGTGCACCGGCTAGTTGCTTGCGGGCTGGACTTCACGACAGAGCACGCGGAGAGGGCTGGGTCGCGGGCGAAGGAGCGCAACAGGGAGAGCTATGGCCTGCGGGTGTTCGTTGGTGTGCGCGGTGAAGCTTGGTCGGCCGCTGCAGGGGTGTGTGGTGGCCGGTTGCAGGCTAAAAGGTGAGTGAAACGCGAAGAAGCGGGAGGCGAGGGTGCCTGCAGGCATGCGCTGGAGGTGAGGGTGGCCTGCAGGTGTGCGGTGGAGGGCATTGCGGCTGCTGCCACCTTGCTGTTGCTGCTGCATGCGAAGCTTTGAGCTTCAATGCTTGAAGCTCCTGCGCTAATCGATGAAGTGGATTGGACATTGAAATAGGGAAGGAACCACCATGCCCACCAGCTCATTGATGAGCTGGGAGGTGGTGGACTCACGGTGGTGGTTGTGCACCTCCATGAGGTGCTCCTGCTCGCAGAGTGTCTCCTCAGAGGAGGAGGGCCTGCGTATGGAGGGAGAGAGGAGGAGGCGGCCTGGAGAAGAAGATGCTGTTGAGTTTTTTTTTTGGCTGGACCAAGCTCTCATGCAAAGAAGGAGCCGTGAAGTTTTTAAAGAAGAAAGCATGCACAGCCATGCCCTGGCTGTGCTTGGCTTGTGCATGGCTTGGAAGGGAGAGCATGAGCAGGGAATGGCAGAGCAGGACATGGCCCAAAGAAGAAGGTCCAGCCATGCCATGCAGCCGCGGAGAAGAAAGTCAAAAATAAAAAAGAGATAGAAAATGAAGATGGAAATTTTTCAAGGCAGCACTTGAGGAATTTGTTAATTTCAAGGCCATTTTATTTCACTCTCCTCCCCTCTCAATTAAATGCATGCATGCATGTATTTTCACAAATGTGACTATGGAAACCTAATATGCACTGGTAATGCTAGGAAATAGCACAAGACGAAACAATTGCAGGTGTATTTTTGTGGTGCAATCGGAGAACAAGGGCCTTGGTGACAGCATTACGCAGTTGCGTGAATGATCGTATGCAGTCGAGGCCCATATCGAAGGGTACGTCGGTCGATATGTGATGAGTTAAAGGTCGAGAAATCTTGGAGAAATCTTTGATGAATCTCCTATAGAAACTGACGTGTACCAGGAAGGAGCGGATTTGTTTGACAGAGCCTGGCACAGGTAATTTAGCAATTACATCAAGCTTAGCTCTGTCAACCTCGATATCCGAATCGGAGATGATAAGCTCGAGAGCAATTCCCTCATGTACCATAAAATGACTTTTCTCCCAGGAAAGCACGAGGTTTACATCAATACATCTCCTAAGGATATGGGTGAGGTTGGCAAGACATTCATCAAAAGAGGGTCCAAAGATGGAAAAGTCATCCATGAAGACCTCGAGAAGGTCAGCCACCATGTCATGAAATATTGCCCGCATACATCTCTGGAAAGTTGTTGTCAGGTTACAAAGTCCGAACGGCATCCTTCTAAATGCAAAGGTGCCGAAGGGGCAGTTAAGAGTGGTTTCTCTTGGTCCCGGGGGTCAATTGCCACCTGGTTATATCCTGAGAATCCTTCCAGGAAACAGAAAAATTTATTTCCAGCTAACCGCTCCAGGATTTGCTCAATGAAGGTAGCAGAAAGTGATCTTTCTTAGTTGCAGCATTGACTTTCCTATAATCTACACACACTCTCCAGGATGTAGGAGTGAGTGTAGGGATGGATTCGCCCCTATCATTGACATGGATGGTGAGTCCCGCCTTTTTAGGCATGACGTGAATCAGACTCACCCAGGTGCTATCACTGATCGGGTAGATTATATCCGCATCCAGCCACTTAATAATTTCCTTCTTAACGACCTCCCGCATGTTAGGGTTGGGACGTCGCTGCATCTCGTGGGAAGGTCGAGCCTCCTCCTCCGTATATATACGGTGAGTGCAGTAGGAGGGGTTAATGCCAGATAAGTCTGATAAAGACCATCCAATTGCTACCTTGTGTTCTATAAGGACCTTTGTTACTTTGCACTATTGTTCCCTGCTCAATTTTGAATAGATGATTACGGGGAGAGTTTCATTTGGTCCTAAGAAAACATACTTAAGTGTACTAGGAAACTCTTTCAGCTCGGGAGTGGATGGTGAAAGATCTGGCTTTTCTTGGGACGAGAGTGTCCCAGGTGAATCAGAAAATAAGTCAGGTGGAAGAAGTTGGCCCTCAGATTGGCCAAGAAGAGGGGATTCTTAGATAGATGGATCCAAAAAGGAATAGCCACAGTGAGTAGTATATGGGCTTAAGGTCCTAGTGTGGAGTTGCAACTCCGCCAGATTTGGTGGGAAAGAAAGGGCAATCTGGTCTTCACGAGTGTGGACCGGCGGTGAGTAGCCCGGATATGACTCAGACCACGAGGTATGGAATGCGGAGAAAACCTCGTCAGAAGTCTGACCAGGAGAAGGTACGGGAATAGGGAGGGATGGGGGAACGTCACAATATGTGTCGGTCAGGCAATGGTCAGTGTTTACAGGCAGTCTGCAGCAGTCAGAATAGGTCCCAATTAGTCCAATACACGCGCTAACAGCCGTGTCCTTGTCAAACGTGTCATCCTCGATGTAATCGCAATCAAAGTTCTTGGCTGCCTTGAAGATGTTAAGCTTGAACTTTTCAGATCCAATGATAATCTAAATACTGCCCAACCCGCAGTCGATATGGGTGCAGGCTATGGCCAAGAAAGGTCGACCAAGGATGATCGGACAATTAGAAAGTGAGCTAGGAACTTCCATATCTAAAACAAGAAAGTCAATAGGAAAACAGAGACTGTTGACCCTAACCACCACATCCTCCACCACACCGTTTGGAATTTTGACAGAATGATCCTCCAACTGTAACGTGATAGGAGTGGGTTTCAGATTTCCCAAGGAAAATTTTTTGAGCATGATGGTTGGTATAAGATTGATGGAAGATCCTTGATCAAGCAGGGCACAGTTAAAATTGCAGCCTTGGATGCTGCAGGAAATAAGCGATGTGTCCGGATCTTTCTGCTTTGGTGGTAGATTTGACAATATAGCACAACTCGCATGAGGCAAGAGAACCACCGGATTCTTAGTTTTCTTTGACTGTCGCTTGGGTGTTGTGTAGTCTTTGAAGAATCGGGCGACAGTGGGCACATGGTCGATAGCCTTGAGTAGGGGTACCTTGATTTCAACATCCCTGAATAAATTATGTAGGTTATCAAAGGCCTACGTATCCTTCTTCTTGCCTTTTGGCTCCCTCAGTAGTGATCGCATTGGACGATGCAGGTCCAGTGGGATCATAAGGTGGAGGAGGGTTCGCAATAGGGACATAAGAGTGAGGTGCTGCCATGGGATTAGCTTGAAATCTCGGTGGAATGCTCGGAGTTTGCAGAATTTGATGTACCTACCCCTGAGAAGGTCGTACCTATGGTTGGGGACCATGGGGTACAAAATTTCGTGGGTTAGGAACAGGTTGGGTGGGAAGAGTGCCCTGAGATCGAGTCACCATGCATAGTTGATTGATCTCAGCATTCTGCTGCGCCAATTGGTGCTGAAGAGAGGTCATGTTCCCTTCATGGCGCTTTGACATTTTTGTCATCATTCACAACAATTTATCAAGAGGACTTGATGTGTGTTCTGTTTGTGGTATGCGAGGACCAGATGGCGGATTTGCCATAAGATCAGACTGGGCCCTTGGGATTACAGGTGCTGACGGTCTCATTGGTCCACCCGCGAGGTTTTGGCACTGCGGGTTGTTGGACCATGCGAAGTTCGGATGATTTTGCCACCCTGGGTTATAAGTGGCAGAGAATGGGTTGTTCCCCAGGGTGCAAGCATCATCTATGCCAGAAGACGCGTCCGCATGTAAATATGCTTCCGAACACACGGAGGCTTGGTCCTCCGTGTCAAATACTGGCTCGCAGAAGCCAGATGCAAATGACTCACCGAATCACTCAGCGTGACACTCGGCAAGGAAGGTCTTACGAGGTTTCTCGGGATAAGCTTGGTGTTGGAAGAATTGGAATTGTGACGAAGTGGTGAGGTGGGGGTGTTTGCCGTAGAATAGGTGGGCTTGGCCAGAAGCTTGTCCAGCTTCTTATGCACGATGGAGACTTCATCCAATTTCTGTGCAATAAGGCTGAGATCTATGGATGAATGGGAGGGTCTCGTGTCAACTTCATGGACATTACGGGTAGGCTGGAACGATTAAAGGCGACAATGGAGGCATTGTTCATTGAGTTTTCACTCATATTTTCAAATAATTTGAATGCTCCATTCTCGTCTTTATTCATGAAATGCCCTTCGCAGGAAGTGTCTACAATCTGCTTGAAAGTCTCATTTAGCACATAGTAGAAAATCTCGGATATATGCCACTTAGGTAGACCATGGTGCGGACACTTCCTGAGAAGGTCATTATACCTCTCCCATGCCTCCTGAAATTGTTTGCCGTTTTGTTGCGTAAATGAAGTGATAGCACGACGAAGTGCATTGGTTCTCCCGATTGGGAGGAACTTCTTGAGAAACGCTGTTCGCATCTCTTCCCAAGAGTGGATGGTTATCCCAAGGGTGCGTAACCACTGCGGCGCTTTATCTTGTAATGAAAACGGGAACATTTTCATGAGGACTATAGGTAACTTGATATTTGTTGGTTTAACTATTTCAGCTAGTCGGGTTAGGTCTTCCAAGTGGAGAAAAGGATCTTCACTTGCAAGACAATGAAAGTGAAAATTTATCAGGCCAATTATGTTATGTTTTAATTCAAAGTCGTCCCCGCCCATGGGGACCTGAATTTGTCCTATGGTCTCTGTAGCAACGGGATTCTGATAGGAGTTAAGAGACCTAGGCTCCTCCCGTTCAGGAGGGTTCTGCATTTCCTCTAATGTTTCCCTAACGGCTTCAATTTGTTCATTATACATTTCCATTTGGGCTTGGAGGTAGGTTATGGGATCCAAGGCTCCACCACCTAGTGGGTTTTGACAGCAGTTTCCTCCCGCGGGATTTGGGGGTGGGCGTGCAGCCATGTTTGCAGAGGAGGGGGACAATGTGGCTTCTTTTCTAAAATTATCGAGCAATTCACACAGTTCACGGTTTTGTGACCTCCTCCCAAACATGCACTACCGCAGGAAGAATTGGGGAGATAAGAAGGGAATAGGAGATGAAAGAAATGATGCCGCAAAGGTACACTTGATGGCAAATCAATACAATCAAATTCCTGACCTCTATAGTGTGCCCTTAGACCTAAAGATCTAAGTTACCTACTATCACAACCTACGGAACCAAATGCGAGCACTGCGGAACCATCGGGCCAAATTGAAAGGCCATTTTCCCCAGTCTTAGACACCCGATAGCACGCGGGAACCCTCACCAGCACATAGGCGCTACACGCAGGTAGTTAGAACTCCAATCCTTAAGAAGGGTCAAGTTGCTACCAGTTTTAATTAGAGGCTTAGGATCAAGAGCTTCTGGAATTGAAGGGCTTTATTTACGAGTAATGCCCAAGTGATTGATTTTACAAAGTGTGTAAACCCAATCATGCAACGGGGAAATCTCCCTGAATTGAAGTCTTAATTGGTGAATGGCTTTTAGAATTCAGCCTTAAGTATTATTGATTTTAGGATTTCTATGAATTACCAATTCAACCAATCTTTGGGTTTTGAGAGAATACAAGTTTTCTTCTAAGCCCAATAAACCCTTCTTCAATGTCAGTTGGTTAATGCATGTTAAAATGCAATGGGCTTCCCAAGATGTAGATTTCTATGTGTAGATGCACGAATTAATTTTAGATTATTGTGAAAGGGAGACAAAGCACTTCAATTCAAGTGCTCCCAATCACCAAAATGATTTCCACACACAAGGCTCAACCATAAGATGAAGAAAATCAAATTATTGGGGTTGAAGTATTCGGGATCGAATCTTAGGCACGTGAAAGCTCGTGGTGGGGTTGGAATCAACTCAATTCCAAGTCTCCCCACCAGAAAGGTGATCCTGAATTGTAGATAAATGAGGCAAAGAGGGATGGCAATAAATCTTTTTATTTTTGCCTCAAAGAATACTTCACACGGCGAAAGATTCAAGAATCAAGATTCTAGTATCTTTGCTATGCGAAGTTTGGCGGGAAATCCCAGGGCGGTGGGAGTGATGACAAACAACCAAACAAGTGATTTTTAATCCACTTGCCCCAAGAGATCCCAAGAAGTGTTGTTTTAGTTTAGTTTTTTTTATATATATATTATTAAGGTGACAAGATGACCAAAGTTGCTAAGAAAGGAAGACCTACTTGTTCAGCAACGTGTGCGAAGCTCAAGTGCGGTGCCGGCGTCTTCACGCTATCATTCCCACCTTGGATCTGCCCACATCTCCGACTTTGTCTACCTGCCTTCTCCTTGCAACTGGTTCACCTACACACCAACAAATAGAAACACCAGTGAAAAGAAGGGTGTTAGAAGAGAAAAATTAAAGGAATGGGGTAGAAACTTACTTGAATGCGCACTTCCCCGGCAATGGAGCCAGAAAGAGTTATGGTCGGGACCTGGATAGGTGTGATAATATGGTGATTTAATCGTTGAAATGAGTATAGTGGTTAACCTAAAGTGAGCCTAACCATCTCTTTACAAAATTTCTTTTACCTGGCCAACTTGATTTTGTCTTGGTCACTTTTAGGCCCAGGGTGGAACTCAGGGAAGTGGGATTAGAGGTGAATAAGTTTCTACGCCTTTCCTACAATGAATCTCTTCCGTTCGTTTATTATGTTTTTGGTGTTTTTCTATTTAAGATTTTTTTTCTTATAATTTTTGTCCTTGAGGTACACCCTCAAAATCAGGTTCTTGGCTTTGAGCCAAATTAGGGTTCAAAACTGGTCTTACTATTCGCAAGACTGAGTACCTGCACGTCAAGGATTATCTTTTCTCTTTTGTATATTTTTTTTACCTTTTTAATGGCAGGAAAGAGAAATAGAAATAAGGTAAATATAGTATATATATGTTATATATGTATATAGGGGTGGGGGTGGAGGTGGAAATGGCATGTCGCACGGTGTCGAGTTGATCTTCGTCTAGGAAGACGCAACCAATAGGACGAAGTGCCGCGTGGAGTGTAGGATGGCAGGGTGAAAGATGTGTGCGAAGACACTTTCTGTACGCGTGTATCGGGGAATATCAGCAACTGGTGCAAATATTCCCGCAATACAACGTATGGTAGGTGATATGAAAATATATATATATATATGTATATATGTAAATATATATCTATATGTATATATATATGTATGGTTATAATTATATAGGTGTATATGTAGTTATCTATGTATATATAAGTGTATATATATATATAAATATATATATATAGATATGTAAATATATGTATAGATAGATGTATGTATATATATATGTATATATTGATATATTTATAGTTTGATATATATGTATGTATATATAGCTATATATAGGTATAGATATATATATATAGTAATATATGTATATAGGTATAGATATGTATATATGCATATAGATATATTGGTATAAGTATCTATGTATATAGAAATATGTACATATATATATATATATGTATTTATAGTTATAGATATATGTATGTATATGTGTATGTATATTTGTATATATATATATGTGTATATATATGTATATATACTTATACTTAGTTATATAAGTACTAATATATGTATAGATATATGTATGTATATATATATATATGTATATAAATATATGCATATATGTAAATATATATGTGTAGATATATATATAAGTATATAGATTTATATATATATATGTATATATATGTATGTATGTATATATACTTATATATAATTGTATAGGTACTAATATATATATATATGTATATAGATATATATTATATAAAGGTATATATACAAATAAGTGTGTATACAGGGGTGTACAAGTGAGAGTGTGTGTGTGTGTGTCTGCAGGAGGGAGTGAGAGAGTGCTGTTTGAGAGAGACAGAGAGAGTGAGAGATCGTCTACTGGAGGAAGAGGCACTGTGAGTTAAGTCGTCCGGAGCAGCGGGCGACGTCTGATGCCAACGTGTATGCGTTGGTACGTAGGCGCACGAAGACGCGCGCGCATGCTAGAGGGAGTGAGCGTGAGGGAGGGACCGCAGCGCACCGCGCTGCGCGCTGAGGCGGGAGAGGGCGAAGAAGCGGGCGCTGAAGCAGGTGAAGATGCGGGCGAAGACGGGTGCGGGCACTGGCATATGCGGGAGTGGGCGTGTGCGGACGGGCTGGTGCCGATAGCGGCGGCGAGAGATAGCGCGCGGCGACTGGATAAGTGAGAAACTTTCAAGTCACCGCACTGTAGAAAGGCGTGAACAGTGGCTACAGTGCATGCTCGGCTCGCGCAACTAGGTGCTGGCGATTCTTCGTGTGCAGGCACCGCTGAGCTAGTACGTTGAGGGGCCTACGCCGGTTGCTAGCGAGCATGTTTAGGGGCGAGGGCGACCTGCTGGTGCGCACAGAAAGAGCTGCACCGGCTGCTGGCATGCGCGGTGGCTTACGTGCGGGCGAGAGGTGGCCGACGCCTTGCTGCAGCGGCGGTTGAGCTTCAAAGCTTGACTCTGTGGCAATGCCAAACGTGGATGGAATGATGAAAACAGAGCGGTGAACCACCACGCCCACCGGCTCTTTGATGAGCTGGGCGGTGGTGGGACTCACAGTTGTGGTTGTGTACCACTGTGAGCTGCTCCTGCCCACAGCGTAGCTCCTCAAGAAGAAGAGAGGCTAGGTATGGAGGGGAGAGGGGAGGGGACGGCCTGGAAGGGAAGCTACTGTGTTGGGTGGACCAGGCTCAGCCGCAAGGAAGAAGGCTGCACTCTTTTTAAAGTGGAAAGAAGCATGCATGGCCATGCCTTGGGCTATGCATGGCTCTGCATGCAACTGGTAGGGCAAGCTTGCAAAGCATGGCACAAAGAGGAGCTGCCATGCCTTGTAGCCACAGAGAAGAAAGTCAAAGTCAAATAACAATGAAAATAAAATGGTGCATTTGCGAGACAGCACTTAAGGAATACGTAAATTTCAAGGCCATTTTATTCACTTTCCTCCCCTCTCAAATAAATGCATGCATGTGTTTATTTTTACAAATGCGACTATGTCTACCTAATATACACTGGCAATGCTTGGAAATAGCACAAGATGGCACAATTGTTGGTGTATTTTTGCTATGCAATCGTGTACCGGTTCCAAAGATTGGTTTACAGGTTGAGTTTGAAAATCAGAAGAGCTTGTGTACCACTGTGAGATTTTTTTAAAAATTTTTCTTTTATATGTGGAGTGTAAAGTGGGTGGAGGTGACAAACAAACAACCAAAAACTAACCTTAGAGTTGATAAGAACACCTATGTTGCTTTGTGTTTGCGTTATTACGTGGTGGAATGAAAACTAGCGGGTTAGGGGTGGTGGGGGTAACCCTTCAACAACACATTACTCCAATCCATTGCTTTTGCTTGTCTCGAGATAGTACCTATAATCACAATAAGAAAGGAGAGAAGTAAGGTAAAAGATGAGTAAGGTGAGAAAATATGAAAAATCAAAGAGCATCGCCTCCCCGGCAACGATGAGAAAATGTTGAAGGAGAGAATCGTCGCAATGGAAGTTGAGTTTAGAAAACTTGTCGTTGTAGTGCGATTAACGAGAAAAAAGCCGTCAACAAATAAATTTAACCAAAACTCGAAAAGAATTCTGGGTCAAACACAGGGAGGCATAAGTTTGATTAAAAATCACATTTGTTTTATTTGTTATGAAGCAGATTAGCCGATCAAATTGAATCTAAACTAGATATCTACTTAAAGAATAAATAATAGAAGAAAGAGAGAGAATATTACAAATAAAGAGAAAACTGTGATAGAATAAACATGCATTTCATTACCATAGAGTAATGTTCATTACAACTTCTTGCTGCAACTACTTGCTACACTAGAAAGCAGGAAATCTACTCTAGAAAGCAATAAAGAGAAAGGAGGTGAGAAGTTATCCTCCTCGATGGTTACTTAGAGGATAAGCAGGACAAGATGACACCTGGAAGACGGAGGACGAAGACTAAAGACAGAGAATGAAGCAAGACGAACTAGGGGCGAGGTAGGGCATCATCATTGTAGGATCCACTTTCGGAATGGGGATGACAAAAACTTTGATTTTAACACTAAAGGAGCATCTCGGGTTTGGGACAAGCTTCTTTAGAGCCTTGTAGAGAAAGTGTGGTGAAGGAAGGGATGCTTGATATGTAGGGGGCGTAGGCCTTTTTATTGGTGTAGAGGTTGGGGCAAATAGGTCATTTTTAACCTTAAAACAATAATGTGGGGTCTTTAGTGAAGGATTTATTTGTCACTAAAGCCTTGAACGTGGGCGACGTGCGTGCGCCTCCCCGCCTCCTCACGCTCAATGCATAAGCCACTTTAAAAAATCCTCAGCTATCCGATCGCGAGATCGGATGGCATAGAATCCACCTCACCCACGGCTTGATAGCACCTCTTGCATGTGATCACGCATTTGCATGTGCATCTGATCGCGTGTGCAGCGCTCCTCGCATCTGGGCATGCCACGTGGCCACTCCATCACCGTCCATCGCACATCACATGGCTCAATTTAACCGCGCCTGCTTCTCGCCCTGATTTTGAGCGAGCGGGGTCTCGTCGAGAGGTTACGCGTGGAGGCGTTAACCACTACGCTATCTCCGTGGATTGGTGCGGAGAAGATTCAACCATTGTGCCCTCTCAGCCATTGGATCAAGATCCAATGGCTGAGATATTCCCTCGCCCATGCCTTCAGAAGTTGAGACGAGATGCTGCGGCCAATTTTCGACGGCTGTGATGGTGCCATCATGGCCATCCATCTTCTATGTCTTGTAGATGGTGCCACAAATGTTGGATTGGATTGATTTTCACGTTGTTGGGCTATGATCGTCGATTTGAAGCCATCTGTGTGGTCAGATTTGTCATCTGAAGTGTAGATTTACACTATTTTGGCCCTTGATCTATGATCTTCCTCAGAGTATATCTGATGGTACAGAAGTCTAATCAGGGTGATCTTAGTGTCGTTGAACTCTGATCATTACCCTGATCTGATCTGTACAGTTGGATCTTCAATCCGAGGCCCTGGTTAAATGTTACCCTGTTACCTGACCACAAAATGGGAAAATTAACCTAAACTTTATACAACCTAAATGCAAGATGATGCATGTTATGCAATATTTATAATGTATAATGCAACTATATGTCTAAGAACATGCAAAAATATATGGTTTATGTGATATAAACATATTTACATCATCCCTCTAGGTGTGATGTTTTTGGACCACCGCCCATGCAAAAATGGAAGAAATGGGGAGGAAAGGAGGGAGAGAATAGAGAAGTGTGCAATCAAGCAACAAAATTCTAGGCCTAACATAAATGTGACTCCCTAAAATTTAACCTAAGACTTGGTCTATCTAGGAAATAAGAAATCGATAGTGGATATCCATTCCCTCAACAAATTTGATTAGGCAAAATAAGGGGAGGGTTGGGCCCAAGCATATCCCACGAAAATCACTAGGGACTTGTGTAAACCTATGCCTAGTTGTTTGACACGACTCCTCAACCTGGCACCAGATATAGATGAAGGAATTGATACAAACTATAGAAAACTTAAAACCTAGGTAGGAAGCCTAAGTTTGATGAAACCTTAGGAGTTAAATTTCTACAAAATTTTAATTAGGTCTAGGATCTCAAAGTGCACAAGGAATGTGATGGGTGTTAGATGGGGTAATGCCCATTTTTCTTTTCTTGGTGTCTGTACAAATTGGGTTGGAAGTGGTGCCCAAGCCAAATCAATAGGGTTTGCAACCAATGAAATTTTGTTGAAGTGTTTTAGGGTTTTGATAAAGCTTAATGTCTTTTAAGATTCTCTCTTATTAATGATTCAAACAAGGTTTTCATATTCCACAAAATAATAGCAAAGAAGTTGCTGTTGGTGGAAGTCAATTCCTTTAAAATTGATGTAACTAAATGAGAAAATCCTAGCTACGCAACTCCTAAATGAATCTCCTTTTATGAAATCTTTAAAAGTGGACAACAAAACACGGAAATAACACCACCACTTGATGTAAAATCAAACAAGGAATCCAAAAAAGATTTTTTGAGAATTTAGAAATTTTTTGTATTTTTTTGGAATTTTTCTTCTTAATGGTGTGAAGAGTCATAAATAATAGATTCAGGGAATTTATTATGCAAAAACATCAAATGACCTGAAAAAATTTTGAGAAGTTTCTATGATGTAGGTAATTTCTCAAAGTTTCCATTAATATAAAGTTTGCTAAATCTGATGTGTAGAAAAATTTATAAAATTCATGGATTGTAAGAAAATAGTATGGAAACAAGGTCTGACCCATGTTTAGTCCGTGAATTTTTTAATTTTTTATATTCAATAAATTGCTTGAAAATTGGACTCAAGGTTCCTGACTCAAAGAGACTTCCCTAGATGAAATTTTATGATTTTAGGGAGCTCCTAGGCACCTGAACTTGATTCTTGAAAATCAGGACAGAAGTCTGGATTTTCAAAAATTAGACACCAGTAAGGTAAAGATAATTGATAAATGAAGCAAACAAGCAACAAAATGAATATTTAGGTTCCACCACCCTTAATTTTTCTTCTTTTTGATTTTTTTGATAATTTAAAAATATTTTTAAGATATTTTATTTTTGTTTTGATAAGAAAAGGCCTGGGGTACTAACCTGAAGTATGAAGGAAGAAAAGAAACTTGAAGCTTCCATTCTAAGTGCTCCAAATCTTGCTCCCGCTCCTGATTTGCACATGAAATCAAAACAAACAAAATTTCGTGAAGACCAAGCAAGCAAGAGAGAGATTAAATGTGTGACTAAGCCATGCGTCCCCGGCAACGGTGCTAAAAGTGATGGGGGAAACACGCATTTTGTTAAAAATGTGTAATAGTGTCATTGCAATGCGTAAATCAGCAATAAACCTTTACAATTTATAATACCTAGATAGTGGAGAATCTAAGGTCATCCATGGAGGCCAATTTATTAAGCACAAAAATTATTCTCTCTCTTGCCTCTCAAATCAACAAATATCTTTTTGAATTTTTGATTTTTTTTCTTTTTATCATTTTCAAAAAAAGTATGGCAGATGAAAGTAAGCTAAAGCTATGCCTATCAAATATTCTAGAGTGACAAAGAATGTCATCCCTTCTAATCTCACACTAGGCAAGTGCGCTAATATGGACACATCTGTTTAGGTTAAAATGCCTAATCATGCATGTTCCTAGGCTTAGATTTGCATTTCATGTTATAAATATTGCATAGCATGCATCATTCTGCATTTAGAGTAGTTGTAGATATTTTAGGTTAATTAGGTCCTTTTTATGGTTAGGAGAGAAGATTTATTTCAGGCCTCAGATGGACGACCAGACCAAATAGATCTAATCAGGATGATGATCAGAGTCTAACACCTCCGAAATCGTCTAGATTGAAGTCCCATAGCATCATATGAAATTCGAGGAAGATCAATGGCCAGGGGGCAATGCGACATCCATATGGGCTTTGGATGAAAAATCTGACCATAGGGATGGATTTGGAGCGACGATCGCTGTCCAGCAACATGAAAATCAACTCGATACAAGCATCGTGGCACACTCTGCGACAGAAAGAAGATGGACGACCCTGATGGCGCCATGTGGCGCCATCCAAATTGTCCAACATGAACCACGGCCGCCCTAGCCTCACGCATGGAGATATATTTGGTGGATCTCAATCCTATGGATGAGGGGCACTTTACACCGTGCGACTGCACCACCTCCACTCAACCATCCACTGCCTTCGCATAATGGTGAGGCACTCGCTCCTCAATGAGAGGGACTGGGCTCGAAACCTGCCAAGCCTCCAATTACTTAACTAAGGCAGCACGAGCACACCGGCCAGCTCACGCACGTAGATGCATGCACACCAGCCCGCACACCTACACCGCAGTGGCAGCACGGTAGTGTAACGCCAGAGAGCATGCGAGCAACACGATGCGTGATGGGCATGCAAGCACAGCAACAGCATGCATGAGTAGGCGTGGACTTTCAACGATAGCCTCAGCAAACCTTTAGTGACGCTTACAGTCGCCACTAATTGCTTATAGATGCAAGACCAGCTGCAAGCGTGAGCGGTGGGGGCGCAATTGACCGGTCGATCTTTCGCTTTTAAGTCGTTTGTAGTTTAATGTGGTGGAAAAATCGACTAATCAATTTTTAATAAGAAATAACCACTCGCAGAGGAGCGGGTCATGTCCACAGGGAGGCAATAACGTATTAAAATTCGCGCCACTTAAAAATATTTGTTCGGAGTCAATTTGGACAAGAACCAAGCCAAGATTGCCTTTAGATTAAGGTTTAAGCAAGAAACAATGCTGAAATGGCAATTATGAAAAACTACAGGATATTTTCCGCAATGCAGAGTGAATAGAATATGATTAAAATGTGGCAATGGCAGAAAATGTAAATTTTAATTAACGTTTTACTGTAGCAAAACAGGGGAATTTTTCCCCGTTGTCTTGCGCGACAAGGAGCCGATGGTCGGGCGCGGGAAGCTCGAAGGAGGTCCCTTGGATCAAGGGCTTCGAATCGGTGGTGGCGGCGAGTCGCGCGGCGGTCGGAGGTGGCCGGACGAGCTCCGACGGAGGTGCTGCAGCCGGCAGCTTGCGCAGCCTGTTGGGGTGAAGTCCGCCGCCTGCTGCTGCTGCGGGGGTGGCTGCTGCGGCTGGCGTGTGCGGCTGGCGTGCGCGGTGGTCGGTTGGGCGGTCTGCAGGCGGTTGTGCGTGGGTGCGCGGAGGGTCTGCAGGAGGGCGCGCGGTTGTGCGTGGGCGGTGGTCTGCAGGAGGGCGCT
The DNA here is from genome assembly GCA_037157565.1 of Thalassia testudinum. NCBI lineage: Eukaryota > Viridiplantae > Streptophyta > Magnoliopsida > Alismatales > Hydrocharitaceae > Thalassia > Thalassia testudinum. The sequence goes on along the minus strand of JAZHRO010000056.1, from coordinate 81,745,096 downwards.
TGCGCGGTGGTCTGTAGGCGGTTGGCGTGTGCGGTGGAAGCTGGCGTGGGCTGAGGGTCTGCAGGAGGGCGCTGGCGCGGTTGTGCGTGGGCGGTGGTCTGCAGGCGGCTGTTGGAGGATGCTGCAGGCTGGTCTGCAGGCGTTGGAGGAGAGCGCGGGCTGATCTGCAGGCATGCGCAGGTCTGCAGCCGGTGAGCGGTGGAGGGTGCAGGCGGTCTAGTGGCCGGTTGGAGAGTGCAGGTTGAGGAAGTGGAGGTGAGCGGGTAACTTCAGACGTCTGGGAAATTTCCCAGACGTCTTAAGTTACTGAGAGGGTGGCTGATCAGTAGCTCGGTGGTGGTGGTCTGCGACGACGGCGAGGGAGTTGCACGCTAAGGTGCTCACGGTAATGCAGGCGAGCTCCGGATGGCGGTGTGGCCTGTCACACCACACGCCCACGGTGGTGGAGACTCGCCGCCACGGTAGAGGCCGGCAGTATGGAGTGGAAGAGAGAGGTTCTCTCTGCACAGTGGTGGGTCGGTGGCGGAGGCCTCCCGAGCTCGGCTGCCTCCCTGCTCCTTTTGTAGTGGCCTGAACAAGTTTGAAATCAGCCGCCGACCAGATCCACCACATCCTCTCTCCCTTGAATGGCTTCATCACTGCAGCAGCCGGGCGTTGGAGCGGCAGACAGCCGTTCTGAAAGAAGAAGAATGAAGAAAATATTGTTAAAATATTAAGGTTATTTATATACAGACCCTCAACTTCTATGTTAATAAAAACAATGTACCTAATTGATTATCTAATTAGATGAATGCTATTCTAAGCTAATTCTAAATGCACTTAAGATATGAATGCAATGTATGGATTATGTAATTAGATTAAAACTATCAATTAATCTATTTACATCCTAATTTATACTAAATAAATGTTAGAATTAATCTAATGTATAGGCACTTAAATACTTAAATAGCCCACAACTATGGGCTAATCAAATACCCCCATGCCTAGTTTTTGCTAGTCCCTAGCAAAATTAAACGAAACCTAGCACTCCAAGTAGACTAGTCAACTCACTTAGTCTTCCTTCAGAAGCATATTAAGTTCAGGCTCTAGATCCAAGGTTCCTAAGTAGTTGCTAAGTTACAGACTAGGTCGGCTAAAGACGAGTTGCAAGCACAAGTTTCCCTGATTTCTGACTCTACGCTAAAGTTTATTGATCCCTGAGATTAAAGCATCCGTGCTTGTGCATTGGTCCGAGTTATTTGAGTTAAAGGAAAATTTTTTTATATATACACCCCTTTTTTTTTTTTTTTTTTTTGATTCTTCTAAGTCTAACCTCAGATCAGCTATCAACACGGTCTGTGTCGAATTCATTGTCCCCATTACCATACCTCGAAGGGTGCCTGGCTTTCGATGCTTCGAGATAGCACCGCCCATAACGACCCCAAGAACTCTTGGCAATCGACACTTCGGGATAGTATCGCCCATGGATTTCTTAAGCGAATTCAGGCCTATGGCAATCGGCACTTCGAGATAGGGCCGCCCATGGTACCTGAACCGTGCAATGCGCTTACATGCCCCCAGTAGGATGGATATCCTAAGAGACAAGCGCCGAGGAGGTAATATGTTACCATCGCATCCTCAAGGTGAGTATATACTCCACCTCTCCTGCGGCGGGAACTCTTCCGATCAAAATGTGTTTTCAAGCCTTTCTTAAGTCAAAACTAAGAGAACCAAATCTCTTTTCAGAAATTAAGTTAATTACCAAACCAAGTGTGAAAAATTTGGATGCTTGGGTTACAAGGACCCGTAAACCAAAAGGTAGAATAAGACTCCAGGTACTACCCCACCTTTTAACTCAAACCCTAGCTTCCCTTCCTCAACCTCTTGAAGAATGGTCCGCAACTTAACTCCTACTTAAGTTTTTAAGTCCACAAAGGACCCTAAAGGTCTAAAGCTAGTAGCTTATTTAGCTTCTAAAGTTTGACCCTAGAATTAATTTAGTCTACGCTAGAGTTCTGATTTGCTTAAGAATGCAGGACTTAGCCAGTTAAGCTCAAAACTTTTTTTTTTATATGTACAAATGTATGCAATTATGCTATGTATATCCCCAAGTACACCCCCCCATGCCTAAAATCTGCAATGTCCTCATTGCATAGAAGGATATTACCTGGGTCAAAGCTGGGCTGAATAGCCGAAGAACCTGCAAATCAGGTTCAAGAATTGCAGAAATAGGCCCTAAAAATGAGCAAAGCAAAGTTGGCCTAGAAAATAGGTAACCTAGGATGTTGGCGAGCTGATGATGAATCCCGATAGCAAATGCTCGCCCAACTAAAATGGGAATGAAATCTTCCCAGGTCACCAGAAGAGGTTCTAAAGGATAAATAGTTAAAATAACCTCCAAAGGGGTAGGGGTAGGATGACAAGGGTCCTCCAAAAAGAATGGGGAAGGAATGGTATAGAGATAAACCCCCAGGGTAATGGACTGACTAAAGAAATCATCAATCCATACCCGATACTCCATTACAGAAAATATTGGTCTGTTAAGCCCCCTACTCAGAACAAAAATGAGCAATTCTCTAAGGCAAGGATCGTCTAGGGTGTCCAAGTTACGAGGTTGTGGGATGGCCATAAGATCTAGGTTGGGTTTAATCAGCTTGGTGTCCATCCCAAACACTCTTTCTAAATCCTCAATTTCATCCCTAGCATTCCTTGCACCATCACGTGGATCTTCCTGCTCTTCATCAGGAGTCACAATTTCGCTTTCAGATATAAGCGAATCAGAGGGTGACTTCGAAGTGAATGAAGGCAGGTTGGAAGCAACAGATCTAGGGATTATCCTATCAATGTCATCCCCAGGTTTTTGTTCTTTACTCAAATTTTCCCCGGAGTCTATATGTGAATCCACATAAATCTTAGAAATTGCTTCCAAATTTTCCATCATTTTATCATGAGGAGAAATATCATCAATGGGTGTGCCAAGGAAACCTAATTTGGTCAAATTTGTGACATCCTCAGGGGCTAACTCTTCAAATAATACATAATCACCCTTAGTGTCACTCCAAATCTTGAATGTAGGTTCCTCATATAATTCATCTTCCTCCTCATCACACAATTGATCATGTACCCGAGGTCTAGAATCATTTAATATCTCAGCAGATCCCCTAGGGTGCTCTATCTGAGGTAAATTATTTACATTGGTTACATCAGACTCCTCAGATAGGTCAATTTCTTTAGGGTTAGGTTCCCTAAGGGTGGGTTTGAGTTCCATATCGTGATCAGAAGGGAGGGTAGGATTAACAACTTGACTTTGACCCACTTCATCAAATGTCATGAAAATACTATCATCTGGGCCGAGGTCTTCCAATGGTACCATCATTCCCTTCTTTTGACTCCAATATAAATCAGGTGGATACTCAACCTTATCATCATCTTCCTCGGGTTGCCACCTTTCTTCATCCAATGCATAGGTACTTTCATGTGTTTTTTCCTCCCACCTAAAGTGTAGATCTCTCAAGGAAGTGTCATCTAATGGGGAGGTTTCAAAATCGATCCTCGAAAAGTAGCTATTCTCCTCAGAATTTCCCTTCAACTTAAAGTGTAGCTTTCCCACGGGAGATGCATCTATTGTAGAGGGGTGTACGTCATCGTCAATGGGGCAGATTGGGTTGCTAATTTCATCTCTTTTTTGTTGGCCTGCTCTCAAAGATTCTCCTAACAATTCACTCATTTCATTTTGCATTTTCTGTATTTCCATCTTCAAAGAGGAGAGGTCATTTCTATCATAAGAGAAGTCAGGCTCAGGCTTATAGTACCCAAGAGTGTTTGTCCAACCAATATAAGTTTTCAGGGAGGGTGGGTTGGGTATTTCTTTGGTATGTGAGATATTGGGCAAAGCAAATCCCGCTCCTGAGTTCTGCTCACTAATTTGGGGCTTAACTAGGCCAATACTCCTATAATAGGAGTAAAACGGATCCCAATGATTGTCATTATGTCCATCAAGGAATGGACCATCTCGGCGTCTGGGATCGAAGGATGCAGAGTGGGGGTGAGGGTGTGGGCAAGATGTGAAAGGATGAAAATCAATGTGGTCCATTCTAACTCACACTTCAATCAAAATTCCCCAAGCAAGACACAATTCAAAAAGGACCTTTTAGGTCTTTCCCAATTTAGGCTTTTGATTTTAAGTCAGATTGCAGGTGACAATACAATTTGTTCAATCAATTTACGCGCCTATTGTCGACCTACGGCTCGCCTAAAAAGACCTAGTTGGAGCTTAGGTGTTCTTCCCTAAATCTCAAATGGTCAAGTAAATCCAAAGACGGAAGATCGAGGGATGCAAGTAGGCCTAAGCCTTCCTTTGAAGCTATGCTTTCGCGGTGCTCCTCAACTACCCCCAAAAATCCGTGACAGGGTATCCCCCTCTTTGGATTTACAAAACCTTTGATCTCAAGTTCCGAACACTTCAAAATCCAACGAAAGGAGGGCTCTTGTCCTAGTATTTCCAAACCTAAGGAGTGTCTAGAAACGTGCCGTGGTGCAAGTGAAATAAGTGTGCATACACCGTCAAAGATTTTGAACTTTGAATCGCACGCCAAGTTTGAAAATCAAATCCTTGGTTTTTAAAATGTCCTTCCTTTAATTAGTCCTTTTTCTAAAGAAAATATGTGACCACTTGTTAGATTTATTCAGTACAGATTAGGTGGTCTTCGCATTAAATCCCAAATGCAATGCGTGATCAAAAATAGGATGCAAAGTAAGAGAATACGTACCTTGCCTCCAGCGATCTTCAATGCAAAAATGCACGCAATGCAGAAAAGCAAATCTAGAGGCTGCTCATACAGACCTAAATGGTTCGTCTAGGGCAGGCAACTTCTAGCAGGTAGCTCATTTTTTTTCTTTTTCTATTTTTTATTAGAACTACTTATGCACAAGCAAATAAAAGAAATAATAAAAAAAAAAATAAACCTAAATCTAAAGAAAAGGGAACAGGCTCCCAAAAATTACCCAACACGGGTCCAAAACAAAATCGGGGAACAAACCCCTCAAAATTTGCCCCAGAACAAGGGTTTCAAACTAACTGTAATGAAAAATTAAGTCTTCAGTCTTAATTCTATTCTAATTAAATTAGCAATTAAATACAATGGTGTCCGTCACGTCCTCGTCCTTCTCCTCCTTTCAAAATTGCTTGTCCACTTCTCGTCTGGCGACGTCAAGGGTCGCCTCTCACAGTGGCTGATTCTTGCACAAAATTTCTCGCATAGAAAAGAAAATAATAGATGGTCAAATCTCTGTGCAATTGACAAATAATGAAAATAAAATTTGGCGAAATTATTGCGTCTGTTGCCTCCCCGGCAGCGGCGCCATTTGACCGGTCGATCTTTCGCTTTTAAGTTGTTTGTAGTTTAATGTGGTGGAAAAATCGACTAATCAATTTTTAATAAGAAATAACCACTCGCAGAGGAGCGGGTCGTATCCACAGGGAGGCAATAACGTATTAAAATTCGCGCCACTTAAAAATATTTGTTCGGAGTCAATTTGGACAAGAACCAAGCCAAGATTGCCTTTAGATTAAGGTTTAAGCAAGAAACAATGCTGAAATGGCAATTATGAGAAACTACAGGATATTTTCCGCAATACAGAGTGAATAGAATATGATTAAAATGTGGCAATGGCAGAAAATGTAAATTTTAATTAACGTTTTACTATAGCAAAACAGGGGAATTTTTCCCCGTTGTCTTGCGCGACGAGGAGCCGATGGTCGGGCGCGGGAAGCTCGGAGGAGCTCCCTTGGATCAAGGGCTTCGAATCGGTGGTGGCGGCGAGTCGCGCGGCGGTCGGAGGTGGCCGGACGAGCTCCGGCGGAGGTGCTGCAGCCGGCAGCTTGCGCAGCCTGTTGGCGTGAAGTTCGCCGCCTGCTGCTGCGGCTGGCGTGTGCGGCTGGCATGCGCGGTGGTCGGTTGGGCGGTCTGCAGGCGGTTGTGCGTGGGTGCGCGGAGGGTCTACAGGAGGGCGCGCGGTTGTGCGTGGGCGGTGGTCTGCAGGAGGGCACTTGCACGGTGGTCTGCAGGCGGTTGGCGTGTGCGGTGGAAGCTGGCGTGGGCGGAGGGTCTGCAGGAGGGCGCTGGCGCGGTTGTGCGTGGGCGGTGGTCTGCAGGCGGCTGTTGGAGGATGCTGCAGGCTGGTCTGCAGGCGTTGGAGGAGAGCGCGGGCTGATCTGCAGGCGTGCGCAGGTCTGCAGCCGGTGAGCGGTGGAGGGTGCAGGCGGTCTGGTGGCCGGTTGGAGAGTGCAGGCTGAGGAAGTGGAGGTGAGCGGGTAACTTCAGACGTCTGGGAAATTTCCCAGACGTCTTAAGTTACTGAGAGGGTGGCTGATCAGTAGCTCGGTGGTGGTGGTCTGCGACGACGGCGAGGGAGTTGCACGCTAAGGTGCTCACGGTAATGCAGCGAGCTCTGGATGGCGGTGTGGCCTATCACACCACACGCCCACGGTGGTGGAGACTCGCTGCCACGGTAGAGGCCGGCAGTATGGAGTGGAAGAGAGAGGTTCTCTCTGCACAGTGGTGGGTCGATGGCGGAGGCCTCCCGAGCTCGGCTGCCTCCCTGCTCCTTTTGTAGTGGCCTGAACAAGTTAGAAATCAGCTGCCGACCAGATCCACCACATCCGCTCTCCCTTGAATGGCTTCATCACTGCAGCAGCCGGGCGTTGGAGCGGCAGACAGCCGTTCTGAAAGAAGAAGAATAAAGAAAATATTGTTAAAATATTAAGGTTATTTATATACAGACCCTCAACTTCTATGTCAATAAAAACAATGTACCTAATTGATTATCTAATTAGATGAATGCTATTCTAAGCTAATTCTAAATGCACTTAAGATATGAATGCAATGTATGGATTATGTAATTAGATTAAAACTATCAATTAATCTATTTACATCCTAATTTATACTAAATAAATGTTAGAATTAATCTAATGTATAGGCACTTAAATACTTAAATGGCCCACAACTATGGGCTAATCAGCAATCATCAGCGACAGCAGCATGGGTTCTTTAGTGACACTTGCAGCTGTCACTACAACGCTCTACATGAATTTCTTCTTATTCCCTCCACTATGTAAACACCCCTACACCCCTCATTCCTCTTTATCCCTACCTACTCGACTCCCACCTACTCTTAAGCTCTAGTAGCCTACAAAAGCTCCATTAGAGCTTACTCTCAAGCTCCAAAGGCCTCCTATTAGTGTAGCATTCCTTTATCCCACCAAATATTTGTCCCTCATCCCATCACCTTCATTGGTCACATTGGAGCCATCCTCCCATCTCCATTTTGGTAGTAGATCACCTCTGCCTCCTCACCTCCATTCCAGAGCCTTAGTGAAGCATTGCTCTACCCAACGCCCTCCAGGATCTCACCTTCGTCATCTCGCTCCTCAACTCCTTCATCTGAGCTTCTACTAGGCATCGTCGTCTCGCTGAACAGCCGATTCGAGAGATTCCTTCTCACCTCTCTCTCTTTTATGCTTTCATAGATTATTGCAATAGACATTTGTGCAATATATCATATTTTATTCCATCTCTCTTATGAATTTATTTTGCTTGTCTTTTTATTTCAAAAAAATAAAAAAATAAAAACTCAAAATACTAAAAGGAAACAAAATGAAGCATAGTTTTCAAGCAAAGCAAATGTTGCCTCCCTGTGTTTAACCCGAGACTCCCTTGGAGTTTCAGTAAAATTGTATTTGGTAACGGGTTTTACAACTATGACGATGGGTTCCTCCAAACCTTGATTTCTACCATGCAAAACACGTTCATCATGTGCCTAGTGTAATTAGAAGAGAGTTGCGGTGCACTACAACTACCATAACAACATGAAAAACACACTAAGATTTAAACATGAGCTTGGAAGGTAAATATGACTTGTACTACTAGCAAAGTAGATGCAATGTAGCTGAATGCTTCATACATGAAAGATAAGGAAACACTAGACAATATAAGAAAAATATAAAGATAAAGAAGAAGGGGGGATTCTCTAGTAGAATATTAGGATGGCCCTTGCTCCACATGTGCTTGCCCCACACTTGAAAAAAGTTCTTGTCTTCCTTCTTCAATTGGCCTTCCATCAATCTCTCCTCTAAGGTGGGCATCAACCACCTTGTTGGCTCCTCCTTTGTCTAGTCGTCCCCTCATCAATCTCTCCTCTAAGGTGGGCATCAACCACCTTGTTGGCTCCTCCTTTGTCTAGTCGTCCCCTCAATGTAGAGAGCTCCTCCTCGTTGGCGTGGCTAAAGGAGAAGGAAGTAGAAGAAGAAGACACCAAGGGGGCGGGTTGGTTCCCCCTTGATTTTCTTTTCTCCTTCCTCCTCCTTGGCATGAATGGAAAGACTATGGTGGAACCTAAAGCTAAGGAAGAAGATGATGGTATGGTTGCGGTTAAAGGGGGTTGATATAGGAATGGAGGAAGGGGTTGGCATGACCTTTGGATGTAGGGTTAGGATTGAATGGTGGAGGTAGTTAGGTGATCCTATGGTAGGGGTTTACTAGTGCCAACCTAAGGGTTACTAGGAGGGTAGTTACGGTGGCTAAGGGTGCCTAAAAGTGGTGACAAGTATGGAAGGTTGCTTCCATTTTGGTGCCAACCTAGGTAGGCTCTAGACGGGGGTTAGGTGTAGGGTTGGGATGAGTTGTGGGCTTAGTGTTTACATGGCTAGATCGTGTTTTAACAAAAACAAATAGAAATTTATAACTCGAAAATCAAAGTATACGAGGTCGAACACAGGGAGCAATTTGGGTATTCCAAAACTTGAGAACAAAACTTTTAATAAGAAGCAATAACTAGTTCAACAAAAATAGCAGAATACTATTATGGAAAAAGTGCTCAAAAAGAATTAGGCATCTGATATTGTATCAGATGTCTTAAAAATTCAGACTATAATTGGCATTCAGTCTCTTCTCTTCTTTTGTTCGCTTTGCTCTGCAACTATGGCTTCTTATTCTCCTTTTCTTTTTCTTCCTTAGCTGCTCCTGCTTCTCTTCTTTTTCCTTCCTTTTCTTTCTCTCTTCTCGATTCTCTTCCTGCAGCTAAGTCCTGGCCTCTTCTTCTTCTCTTCTTTAATTTCCTTCCTCGTCTTCCTTTGCTTGGCTGCTCTTGCTTCTCCTCTTCGTATGCCCTTGATCTTTCTCTTCTTCTTCTTTCTCTTGGTCTGCCACTCCTCTACTATAGTGCATCTCTCTTCTTCTTCTCCTTCTCTTGCTGTGGCTAAGTCCTACTTTTTTTCCTTCTCTTGCTGCGCTTCTTCCTCCCTTAGCTTCCTCTTCTTGCACAATCACTACATAGCAAAACATATTCCGCTACCCTCCCCGCACGTCTCTCTCTCTCTCTGAGTATCTCTCCTCAGTTCACTCTCCCATAGTTGGGTTATTGGGTCGGTCGCGTGCCCGGGTCCAGGCACACCGGCATAGGTGTGGTGTGCGAGGAGTGCACGGAGGGGTTAGTCGGATCCGGGTGCTAGGTCCGCGGGAGAAATGTCATGGACGAGGCGTGATAGGTGAGGGCGAGGGACCTCACCCCAGTGATTTTGAGGCAGACAGCGTAAAAGACAAAATCAACCTAAACCACTCAGAACGCTCAAGACTTACCGAGGTGGGACTAAAAGTCCCACCTGCTTCTGCTGTCACCTGCAGGAGAGTGCCTTCACACAATCGACACAACTGCAGGTCTCGCGGCACCCGCTATCAAGCTAGACTTGCCCACACTCTCAACCTGCACAAGCTTGGAGCCTGAATCTTGCAGGTTGCTTCCTGAAGCTGGAGAATAAGAAAGCTCGTGTCCTCGTTAATGGCAGACGGGAGCTCTACCCTGCACGACACAAAAGGAGCCTTGTGGCTCTATCAGACCATAGGATAACCTTCGTCATGTCATGGCGAAGGTGAGGCGGGTGTTGACGTGGCTCAGACTGGCCTAGGCGTGCGTGCCTAGGTCAAACTATGACCGTGTAAGTGGGTGTGTTCGGTGGAAGCGTGGAGCGCATGTGGCAGTCTGTGAGTGGGTGCAAAGTGTTCAGCAGTCGATGGCGGAGGTGTTTAGGTTGGTGGCGAGACGTGTGGAAGTGTAGAGTGATGGATGCATCTCACCGGAGGTTGGTTGGAGATGGGGAAGATGAGGGTGGACAATGCCAGTCGATGGTTGTTTTGTTAAATAGATTAAGGGAAAAGAAAGAGTAGAAGACGAGGAGCTTATCTAAGGTACTTGGAGTGAAGGGGAGGCAGAGGAGATGAATGACATGTTTGTGCCGTCGTCAGAGAAGATGGCCCTGAGGGGGAGATAACGGCGACGAGGAAGAGATCAGGAAGGCATGCACTGGTGTGGCACAACGCTGAAGAATGAGGCAAAGTGAACCCTACCGATGGTATGGCAGTAGAGCAATGAGAGGGGGAAGGAAGAATCACTGGAGCTTGCGGGCTACTTGACAGGAGAGAGGGGAGATGAATTCTGAGGGAGTCTGCGGCCAAATCAAGCTTGAGAGATTCGTAGAGGACCGAGGATCCTTTTTTAGTTGCTGGTCGAGCTTCTAGGCTTGGAGGGCAAGCCTTCTACCACCGACTCCTCATTGGAGAAGGAAGGTAGTTGGAAATCCAAATCTCTTGTGCGTTCACATGAGAGATTGGATGCAAATCAGAGATTGCAATTGAGCTCAGATGGGAGGGAATTCCTCAAAGAATCTCCCTTCCAAATCTAGGAGGAGATCTGTGAGGAACCAGGGAGTACTCCCCCTCCATTCCTCGTCGGAGAAGGATTTCTCCCCATTAATGGTGGAGGGACTTGTTTGTAAGAGTGGCGAGGAAGTTAGAGGGGTTTGTGTAATGGTTTTCAAAAGATAGGGGCCAAAATGTAATTGGGTGTGCTATTTTGCAAAGTAGGTCAAGATGACATCCCCTTTGGTCCAAATTTTGGTATAAACCTAATTTAAACCTAAGGAATCCAATGGGAAGTTGGATTTTAGGTTTGACCACGTTTGACTGGACTTTTTTCACAAAAACCCAAATTTGGTGAATTAATGAGCTAGGACCCTAATCTAGGTTAAAATAGGTTCCAAAGGTCAAATTGATGGTTCTAAACCCTAGGAGATATTTTTCCATGAATTTTGGATGATTTAGTTGATTTTTAATCTGACCAAAACCTTGCTGAATTAAGCGAGTCTATTTTGGGGTTATAGAATGTCATTTAATTCCTAGACTGCACATTAACCCATTTCTAATTGAACCAACCCACTTTTTATCTTATTCAGATCATTTGACCTATGTTTTTCCTCTAAGAAATCCCGTTTATGTACTGCAATGGTAAAATTACAGTTTTAACCTTTATTTCATGTTTTCTTCTCAGAACACTTATTCCTTGAATTAGGTCCTCCAAGTTATGTAGGATCTCCTTAGGTCAAAAATGAGATAGTTAAGGCTCATGATGAGGCTCTCATCACTTAGGTGTAGGGTTGTGATGAATGGGTTTTTGGAGGGAAAAAATGGCACCAAAAGGGAGCTAGTTCTAGGTGGTTTTTGGCACCAAAAAAGGTGTCTTTGGGTGGTGGTTGAGGGGCCAAGGGATGTCTCTTGTTGGCACCAAAAATCAGTTAGGAGTAGGGAGCTAAGGTGGACTTTGGTGAGGTTATTCGATGGAGCTTAGGTTGGGCGAGTTAAGGTTAGGTTTAGGTGGCTTGGAGGTGCACTTAGTTATGCTAAGCTAGCTTAGCTAGAAGAGAGTAGGGTTGGGGGCAAAAGGAGCTAAGGTTTCTGAGGGAGAGGAGCTGGAGGAAGCTGTCATAAGCTGCACTGGAGTTGGTGGTTGCTGAAGAGAACTGCATGGAGCTACGTTAGCAAGCTTAGCATGCTAGTTCTTTGCTAGTTGCTAAGCCAAGCTAAGATGAGCTCGCTTTTGTTGATATGAGCTGAAGTGAGTTGGGTCTGGTTTTCCTGGATAGTACCTAGTTAGCTGGAGTAGCTAGCTTAGGTCAAGTATCTTAGCCCAACTAAATTGAGCTGAGTTGAGTCTCCAGGAGCTAGACTTGAGCTAGCCTGAGCTGGTTGAGGTCATCTTCAGCTGACCAGGTCTTGCTAGTAGCTAGTCCTAGTTAGGTTGAGCTTCCAGTGAACTGTTCTGGGTTAGAGGAGTAGGAATGGAGCTGGGATCAACTGTCTTGAGATAGTTTGAGCTGCCATCCAGCTAAGGTGAATTGAATGGAGCTAAGGTGAACTAGTTAGATCTACCATTCAATTGAAACGAGTTGAAAGGAGCTAAAGATAAGTTGATCCAGCTGGGATGAGCTAGATCTAGCTAGGATCCATCTGAAATGAGCTTCTTCTTCATCTTATACCTTCATGAGTGCCAAGGTATGTAGGATCTACTTTCTATCTATCCCTGACACTCAAGTAAATACATCAAAAATACAACTAAAATGCAATGCGTGCCTATCCTATGTAAATGCCTAAATGTAGTATGAAAATCAGTTTGTAGAGTTAAAAACCCAAGAGGTAGATCTGTTTTAGGGCATAAGAATGATGATAAACTAAAGCTTATCAGACATCTTATAAGACACTTGATGCATTTTCCAAATATACAATTAGGTTATCGTTAGCTTGTCAGCCTTTTTCCTTTAATATTTAAATGACTGTAAATTTCCAAATGTCCTATTTTGTGTCCAGACATCTAATAAGTAGACAATGGACCAAAATCCAAGGATGTCAGACCTGTATCTAATTGGTATCTCCTTGGAATTAATTTCAGCACTTTTAGACATCCAATAGAGTATCCAGATGTTTGGCAAGACATTTGACTAATTGCGCAGCAATCATAAGCCCTAATTCACCTGAACTAAGGTAGAACCTAGCTTAATATGGCCATTCTACATGCATATACATTGTACTTTGCATTCTAGATGATTTACATGTTTTATATATAATAATGTGCCATTTGAGAGGTATTAATAATTATATGCAATCCAGGGTTGTAGATGACCGATCCAATCTTATGGATCTGTTTGGAAGGATGATGGGAGTCCAACGCTTCCAAGAACACATCAATCAGACTCCCGTAGCACCTTAGGGAGTCCATAGAAGAAGCAGGAGCCAAGGGGTAAATTGAAGAATATATGGACCTCACATGATAAATCCAACAGTACGGATGGATCTGGATCGATGTTCGCACTCCAATGGTGTAGAAATCAACTCAATCGGAGGCCTACATCATCAGATACAAGGAGAAGATGATGGATGGCCATAATAGAGCCATGTGGTGTCATTGCAGCCACCCGTCACTGCGGCCCAATCTAGGAGGGAGAGTCGTGGGCCATTGGATCCTCATCCAATGGCCGCGGTGCATCCATGTCGCGTCCCTCCAGCCGCTTCATCAAGTGAGGGCGAGACCCCAACCGTTGGATTTCCATCCAACGGTTGAGGGCGGTTGCACAGGATTTGGAAATTGTGACAATCCGCACATGTAGCGCAGTGGAGAGCACACTTAACAAACAACATGCAACACGTGTTCGAAGCGCGATGTGGTATTCGACCATTCACAGATGATATTCCACCACAGGTTCTTCATCGGGCTGATTAACGGTGAGCGCGTGGCGGGCGCGGGAGCATCGGATTCAGATGAGCATGATGACAGGCACCTTAGGAGTCGGCCGGGTGCAGTGCACGACTTTTAAGTTGTCCGATCGAGAGATCGAACGACTGAGATGGGTAAGGATTTGTGGTGCGTTTAAGCGCTATGTGGAGGGCATACGGACAACAATGATGAGTGATGGGCGAGCAAGGCCATTAGATGCAAATGCAAGGGCACACAGTGCACCACGTGTCAGCACCAAAATTAAACCATGGATGTAAGAAAGATTCGGAAGGCTTAATTAGGACCATTGATCTCTCAATCAATAGATCTAATAAATCTGAAGCCTTTGCACGGAATTAACGGCTCAAATACCCTAAATGCCCTTCACAAAAGCTATAAAAAGAGGCCTAAGGGTCCCCTTTTAAAGCCATTCCTTAGTTTTTCTTCTTCTTCCTTCTTCTACAACTCCTCTCCCTTCTTCTTCCCATCTCCTCTGCGTTCGTCTCTACATCTCCGTCTGAAGCATCCATTGGGCCACCCTGACGGATCGTTGCTACCATTCCCAACCTCTCTAGAAGGCCACCATGAACCACCTGTGGTGCCATTGTTCTGTTACATAAGTAGTTTATGTTTATGTTAGAATTTGTTTAGTTAAATGTCTGCAATTCATGTTCAAACTCTTTGATTGATATATATACTATGATATTGTGTCCATACTATTTAGTAATTATATTGGGAACAAACACATGAAATCAAAAGTGCTTCCTACCTCCATATGATCGACCAGGACTCACCAGTTCTATTAATTTATTTGCTCGAGAAGTATTTCACACTATACTACATTGCGCTAATCTTCTATGCAATCTACGCCCCAAACATTGACCTATTACACCAAAAGCCCATTTATATCATGTCCAAAATAGGAACAATCTTGTGCAAAATTATATGTCCAATTTTCTATCTAGACGTCCTATAATAGCACATCTGAAATCCACCTAGAACTCTGTTTCGATACAACAGAATCAGGAACTCTAACCCTTTAGATTGGACGTCCAATGTCCTTATTAGATGTCTAACCAGATGTTTGACCCTAAAATTAGATGTCTAATTCTGCTGTCAGAGTGATGATGACCCTGATTTGATTAGATTTCATCCTAATCATTTGAAATTTGTTTCCAATAGCTTTATAAGACTTCTTAAGCCCTCTAATGACTTCCTAGGGCCTCTATAAATAGAGAAAGACCCCTCCTTGGCCTAGATACACGTAATATGCCTAATACACCTGTGACACCAAAGTCACCAAAATAAAATACTTCTACCACATTTGTGTCATAGAAGAGAAGATCCAAGTGATAGAACTGCTCTTGCTCTCCTGTCTACTCACTCTAAATTTGAGAGCACTGATCCACTAATCACTTCACATCCATCTACGGGAAGTTCTCTAAACCTATAGGAGCTTATTATAACTATACCTATTTGGGCTCTATAGGACTGTTGTAATTTTCATTTGTGATTTAGTATTCACTTGGCGAATTCCCATCTCCATCGTGAGACAAACTACTCGTCGTCGAGAGGACTGGTTTGAGGTATGCTACACTCGTATAAGTAGTGTGGTATTATAATTGAGGTTGAACTATCCTCGTGAAAGTAGTTCATTTAGTGGATTTGATTGACTCAATCGATCGAGAAATTCGAAACCAAGAGGTTTAGGTGGTGGTTTTCACCTGGGTTTGGGTTTCCAACTAAACATCATTGTCTATTGTGGTGATTAATTATTTGTGTGATTGTCTCTTTTATTGTGCATATTATTTTGTCATGCACATCTCATCCCCCTCCTAGTCCAGACATTCAAATAGTATCAAAGCACAGGTACTCGCTTTATAGTATCACAACCAATGAGTTCAATGGAGGGAAGCATTACTGAGACAAGGTTCACTGAAGGGCAGCCTACTACCCGTCCTCCCTACTTCGATGGGAGTAACTATAGGCGCTACAAGATGTGGATGCGGATGTGGCGTCAAGCCACTAAGTTTGTGATATGGGATCCCTGCGAGACCTCATTCACCATCCTAGAGAGACCCATAGGAGGGTATTTTTAGCAACAAGTGCGTGAACTCTCCATCAACGTGACGGCAATGAATGCCTTATATTGTGCATTAAGCCTGGAGGCATTCAACTGCATCACCCAGTGCATGATTGCCTATAAAATATGGCAGACTCTTGAGGTAACTAACAAAGCTACCTGTAAGGTAAAATCCTCTAAGATAAATATTTTGTCTCAAGAGTTTGAATCCTTTTTAATGAAATCTAATGAATCTTTGAGTGAGATGTATACAAGGTTCACTCTTATAGTGAACAACTTAAAGTCATTAGGTAAGCCTTCATTATAGGTGAGTTTCAATCCAAGCTTCTTCGTTCCCTTTGACTAGAATGGGAGCAGGAGGTCACCGCAATTGAGGAGGCCAACTAGATCGAGCAACTGAACATGGAGGATCTCCTAGGCAAACTCATGGCCTACGAGATAAAGGTGAAACAAAAGAAGAAGACACTGGAACCAAGCCAAAGAAAAACCTTGCCTTCAAAATCACATCGGAAAGTGAGGTAAGTGATTGCACAGCAACCAAAAGTCATAATTAACCTAAATCAGGCTAGAACTTAGCATAAACTAGTGTAATTCATGCATGAATAAGCATTA
This sequence comes from Thalassia testudinum, assembly GCA_037157565.1. Lineage (NCBI taxonomy): Eukaryota > Viridiplantae > Streptophyta > Magnoliopsida > Alismatales > Hydrocharitaceae > Thalassia > Thalassia testudinum. Next base: position 81,728,826 of record JAZHRO010000056.1, on the reverse strand, counting down.
CTTGCTTCTTTGCTACTTTCCTTTAGCTATGCATGAAATAATGATATAGTGTACCAATTAAGTTTATTATATAAATTGTAGGTAATAAAAAACTCAGGAACTGGATCTGAAGTTGTATCTGAAGCTAACTCTGAAGCAAGACCTAAAGCTAGTGCTGTATCAGAGCTAGAGCGGAAGACCTTAGAATAAATGTAGTAGAAAAAAAATGTAAGGGTTGGGGTATGTTATTCTATTAAGTAAGAATAAGGTAGAGTTAAATTATGGAGAACTTAGGTTCACTCCCAGCCCTAGGATAATCCTAGAAGCCTTCTTAAGCCTTAGCCACCCTTAGATTAGGTCACCATAGCCTAGGAAGACTCAAAACCCTAGTTTCCGCCGTTATCTAGACATCCAGATAAGTTATTGGATGTCTAGGACCTTAGCCACAGCCCGCACCCTCAAACCCATGTCTGTAGTGTTAATGGACGTCCAGACACTTGGTCAGATGTCTAATTTCAAGAGAATCCCAAAGAGAGAACCCTGATTCTTCCTTAACTAAAATTGGACGTCTAGAAGAGGTCTAGACTTTTAATTTTCTAGTATAAGTTGTCTGATACTCTTATCAGATGTCAGGAACTACTCTCCAGTTCCTGTTTTGGAATTCAAGCTTGGATCTTGAGTTCCTAGGTCCCTAAACCCAATTCCAAACCCTGGGATTCTAAATTAAGGTGCCCTAACCCTAGTACACCACCTCTAGACTTTCCCAAAAACCTAAATAGATTCTCACCAAGCCTAATTGACTTGGATCATTGTCAATTACAATTTCCTGTTCAATTGCACATAGAGTCTAATTGAGCTCAAATCTCAACCCACACAAGTCCAGTTGGACTCAGTGAGAGTCCAATGGATCTAACACCTAAGCCCAACTTAATTGAGTTATTTCACTCTCAATTAAGTTTACACTGACTCAATTAAGCTTATGTCAAGTTTAATTGCACTTTCTCTTTAGTAAATTAGGGTTTACAACCCTCATTTGAGACCTACCCTAACCCAAACCTTAGGACCTAAACTAGACCACTTAGCCACCTCGGTCACACCCACACGCACACCTACAGACACACTTTCTTGCACCCCCACACCACCTAGAGCCTTCTAGGCTCTTCCAAAAGTGGCGCCACCTTGGTTGCCAAAAGTAGTAACCAAGGAAGTGTCTTCTCTTAGATCCACTCTTTGTGGATGTAAGAACCACCTCCACCACACCTTGGATGGCCACACTTGGAGCTCTCTCTAGAGAGCTCTTCACCTCTCTAGAGAGAATGCCAAGGGCCTATCAAAAGACCCCATAGGTGGCAATTTGTGCCAATCTTAGCTTCATTTTGGCACTTGCTTCATTCCACCATCACTTAGCATAAGTCCACCTCCACTCTACCTCCATCTCCACGAGCTCCACAACCAGGGCTCCACCACCTTCACGCCAAGCCAGGCTTACCTCTCCCTCCTTCCTCTAAGAGCCAACCTAAGCACCATTGGCCACCCCTCTTTCTTCTCCTTACCTCCACTCAAAGGCATTAGAGACCACCTCCGAATGCCCTTCCTTCTACTAGCTAAGTAGATTGTAGTTCTTCGTAATTTTTATTTGCCTTATTGATGCTTAGTAGTGTAGCTCCATATTCCTCCCCAATGATGCATGTGTAATCCCCCCATAGATTCATGCATGCAGTCATTTTCTGCAAGATAGTTTTCTATTTTCAAGCATTCATGTATAAGCTTTCCTCTAGCTTTGCTCTGTAACCCTGATCTGGATTCAATGAAAATCTCCTTTATATATATATATATATGTCTATTATGAAATCATCACGAGCTTCCATGCAATAACTTTCTTTTGACAATAAGTTGCCTATGCTCATCTTATATATTTTTTTTGCAATTAGCATGTCGGTGCCTGAAAACATCAAGGATCTAACCATTTATGCATTCTCTGTCAATGGCCATCATATACCTTGGATCATGCATACTAAAACCCATACATTCTCATTTGTCATTTACATAACGCATGCGCACGTGATTAGGGTTAATCATGCAAATGGCAAAACATTGATCCATAGGCTAGAAACCGGTGTGCGATTTTAAGCGAGTAGAGCAAGTGAGATCGAAATCATTTTTGCATTTCCATAATGCCTCCCAGAGATGAACGATCAGGACTCAATGTCTCGTTAATCTAGAAATATTTTTGTTGATTGGATTTCGTAGCTATACTACGAACAGTGATAAACAATTTCAAAACATGCAATTTACCATCCCAACAAATGGCACCGTTGTCGAGGAGACAATGCAATCGATTTTCAATCTTAGGACCTTTTGTTGCAAAAACACCTCTACTTGTTTTTGGATCTGTAGGAAATCAGGAAAAATGGAATTTGCGCACACATCGAATGCGGAGAAAAAATGCAAGTGCACATCTTCTCTCTCTTAGCTTAAGATTTTTTTTCGAACCTTAGGTTAGATTAAATTATTTCTAGCTAGAAATTTATTTCTAAAAAAAAACTCTACATATTTCGAAAAGAAAAAAAATTTAAAGGTTATTATACTTGGTCCCTTTTTGAATCTTAGGCAAGTTAGGTTAGCTTTTGACAAAAAAAGGAAAAAAATTTGAAAATTTAAAAAGAAACACATTTGGAAAAAAAAGAAAAAAATATTTTTTTTCGTTGGTGGAAAGTGAATTTGAATTTCAAACACCTTTTAAAAGCTTTCACACCATTATCTGAAATTCAGCCATACTTCATTTTTCAAATTAAAAATTCAGTTACCGAATAATTGTTGAGCAAAAAATTCTAAAATTTGGCAAAGTACTTCATTTTCAAACCATCTTTCAAATGACACCATTTATTTGAAGAAATTCAAAGCACAACATTTTTATAGGTTCCTGAAGTACAAGGGGGTCAAACTAACCTAGATTTGAAATTATTCAAAATTCAAAAATCAATTTCGAACAACTCGCGAATCAAATTTGACTAAAAATGGCTGGGTTTGAAAGCTGATCTCATTAGATTTAATTTCCATATTTTTTCCAAATTTTTTAAAATCATTTGGTATTGTTTCAAAGAAAAAAATCCACCAGGGGTCAAAATTCAAGTTCTAGCCCCCTGACATTTAAAAATGCCTATAAATTCGATTGAAATAGTAAAAATTATAAAAAATATTCTCTGAAACAATAATTGAAAAAGGAATCGACTTGCCAAATTTTTCTTTATTTGGATTCTAATTTTTTTCTAGAGAATTTTTTATATTTCGTTAGTTTGCTAAACACGTAGAATTTGCATGATCCCCAGGTTACACAATTAGGGTTACACTCTAGAGACCACACAATTGGGCTATCCTAAACTTAGTTAATTCTAGTGTTTAACCGGTGAGCATAGTCACCTTGTGGGCCACTCACCATAAGCCACGGTGACAAAAAAAAGGGTTAAAATAAATTCTACAACACGAAATCAACTTGAATTTGTTATCAGACTACTGGTGATTTCAACCGCTTCAACCAAACCTGGTGACTAAGTTTGCGGAGTAGTGTCAAACGACCGTGACTAAGGCGTACAAAGGAACATGAGGTGAAAGCGAAGGAAGAACCTTCCCCTTAGTCCTCTCATACACAGACTAGCTGGGTTAGCTTTAGAGGCGGGAATTACTTTCAGTCAGTTATCAATGAATCTTTTTTTAGGAATTTGAACTTAAAATGAAAAATCCGATCATCTGATCATAAGGACCATCTGATTGACAGGGACTTTGCCTTGTCTAGCTTGGCTGCACCAACCCAAGGGTTGGTTGGTGTGTGCAAGAGAGGAGGTCACTTAGACTTCAACTGGTTGGATCTTCGGAGCCAATCCCATGGAGGTGCAGACGATTTGTCGCATCGTCTGGACCATCTTCTCACCCTTCTTCCATTCGCTTAGTCGAAATGGCTAACCCTGGACCCCGACTTGGTCAGGATCCAGCTAATCTGGACCCAATGGCTCATCTGGAAGCTCGAGTCACTGAATCTAAGGAATGGCAGAAGGAGAATATTTACCATATCTTTACTACTCTGGATAGAATGTAGCATCCACCACTAGGAGAATAGCTTTGGGATTTCTATGATCCGGCAGCACCGATTGTCGCACCTCTAGTCTGAATTTCTGTAGGAAGAGATGCGTTCGAGCTCAAGCCCAATCTAATTGGGCTGATCCAAAATTACTTTTATGGAAACTTGAGCGACGATCCATTCCAGCATCTAAAGGGCCTGAGTCGAATCACGGAAACAGCTCGACCCAGGGACGTAGATCATGGAATTATTCTAATGAAGCTTTTTCCATTCTCTCTTAAGGGTAAAGCTTCATATTGGTTCAAGACCATCAGGAAGTCGATTGGAACATGGTTGAAATTACGACTAGAATTCTTGCAAAACTTCTTCCCGATCGATCGTACAAACACAATGAGGCGTGTGCTTACAACTTTCTCCTAGGGACCTGAGGAGAAGTTGCAGGACTCTTGGGGTCAATTTAATGATCTTCTAAGAAAATGCCCGCACCATGGTGTACCCAAATGGCATTTTGCTCGAATTTTTTACCATGGGCTGGATGACACATATCAGTACCTGGCCAATGCACCAGTGCTGGGAATTTCCTCGCGAAAGAAGAAAATAATGCATTTGAGTTATTCAAGTCTCTAGTGGAGAATTAAATGAATGTCATGTCAACGAACCAATTCCAGCAGCCTGGACAGCAGCGAGTAAGTGTCCAAGAGGCTCACGTAGAGTCTGTTCGAGCCAATGTGGAAATCATCACCAAGCAGCTAGGAAAGGTGGATTTGCTGGGAAAGAAGAACAATGACCTAGTTCAATGTCGATAAGATCTGGTCGAAAATTCTGCTACCCCGAGACTCTCCTATGCACCCTAAACCCCTTTTGCTCTAGTTAATATGCTCACTAGGGATGCACCTCCTCCATGTTCATGGGTTCCTCCGTAATAGGATCCCACGAACAATCTTGATTTGGCACCATATGATCAAGGTTACACACCACACGATGATTATAATGCGTATTCCCTTGATGAATATGCGCCTTAGACGTTGTTGGCCAATGAAGACATCAACGCTATTCAGGGATATGGGCGTAATAACCCATACTCAGAGATGTATATCCTTGGTTGGCACCAGCAACTGTACTTCTACTAGTCAGGTAACTCACATAAACCACATCAAAATCCACACTACCAGACCAGACAGTACATGAATGCACAGAACATGTACCCTAGGCAGCAACCATTCCTGTCTCAGTGACGGAAATTGATTTCACGTGTTTTGAAAGTCGTCAGAAATCATAGTATAGTTGTGCAAAAACGTTCGTCAAAAAATGATTTCTAAAGATAATGAGACATTGGGTCCCGGTCATTTATCTCTGGGAGGCATTTGTTTACTTCTGAAATCGATCTTCTATTGCTCTACTTTGTTTAGAATCGCATGCCAATTCGTGATTATTAAGTATTTAGGTTCGACATACTTAGTTGCAAGAATGTTAGGAGTTAGAAATAGGCAACTTGAATCACGCAAAAGGAATTACAATTATTAAGCTTATGGTGATTTCAAACATATAGAGAGATACATATATATAAAAATGCCTTTTCATTTATTCCATTGGAGAGTTGTTTGCACAAGAAATTTAGAGGAAAGCTTATACATAAATGCTTGAAACGGAAATCTAGCTACCAGAAAATGACTGCATACAAGAATCTACGATGGGATTTCGCATGCATCATTGGGGGAGAAGCTAAGACTGCGCTACAAAGTAGTAATAAAAAGCAGTAAACTACAAAGAGCATAAACTACATCTAGCAGAACGAAAGGGCATTCAGGGGTGGTCCCCAATGGCCTTGGAGTGGCCGAGAGGAGAATGAGGGGCAGCCAATGTAGCATAGGCCGACCCTTGGAGAGAGGGAGGATTGATCCAGCATCCTTGCATGATATCCTCCATGGTGGTGGTAGTGAGCTCGTAGAGGTGGAGTGGCTAGCTAAATGGAAGTGGGCGTGAATGGCACCAATGGAGTGAATTTACCAAGGAAGTGAATGGGTGCAAATGGCCACCCCTTAGGTCTTTTTATAGACCTAAAGGAAGCTCCCTAGAGAATTATGGAATTCTCTAAATAGGCCTATGGTGGGAGCTCGTGGGAGAGTGAGAGAGAGAGAGGATGGATGGTGGTTTTTAGATCCACCAAATGTGGATCTAAAAATTGAATGGATCTTGGTTGCTAATTTTGGCAAGCAAGGCAACCACATGGTAGAAAGTTCTAGAGAACTCAAGGCTAGGTATTTCCGTGTGGATGGTGTGTGTGGGTGTGTGTGGGTCAAAACTTAGGTGGCTAACGAGTCGATTATTCACTTTTCAAGTCGTTTGTAGTTTTATGTGGTGGAAAAATCGTCTAATCAACAATTAATATAACCACTCAATTAGGAGCGGATCATGTCCACAGGGAGGCAATGATGCAAAAATATCTCAATTATTTAGCATTTGTTCAATCTCATGAGAAATCCATAGTTAAATCAGACATGAAATGCGACAGAAAGAAGATGCACAATATCTTGAAAACATAAGGGTAGATGTCCAATTTTTCCTCACTGAAATATTCAACTAACATGTGATGATTTTATGCAATTTTCCAATGACATGTATTAAAGAAAATTTGTGCACATTTAAATTCCAAAACCAATGTCAAATAATGTTAATTACAAAAGCCACGCAATTGTTAGAGAGCTTGAGTATGAAGTTGTAAATTTTATCACAATAAAATATTCATAAAACAAAATTCTTTTTCCTGGCAATGGCATGAAATGTAATAACTAATTAAGTCCATAACAGAGTATTTTACCTCTCTCCTCCGCGTGATCGGGAGAGAGGTTCAATCAAGGAGAGGTTTGCACAGGCGGTTAGTTGAAGTGAGGCTGCCGCGGTGGTGGCAGCCGCACGTCAAGCGGTGGCCAGAGCCTGCCTGCTGGAGGAGAAAGGCAGCGACGGTTCTAGAGTTGCTACTGCCGCAGGTTGCACACGGAGGTAGCACGCATGCTGCAGGCTTGAGCACGCGTGCTGCTATGCGCTGAAGGTGGTGGTGAGGCGTAGCAGGGGCATGCACAGGAGGAAGGCATGGGCACGGGACGGTTGCAGCTGCTGCTGGATGCTGCTGGCCATGCCTGCCTTACGTGCGGTTGGAGGGCATGCGGGGGAATGCTGCAAGAGGAGTGGCAGGAAGGCACAGGTGCGGGAAGGCTGTAGCTACTCCTGGATGCTGCTAGCCGTGCCCGCCTTGCGCGCGGTTAGAGGGAGTGCGAGTGAATGCAGCAGGAGGTGTGGCCCTGCTGCAGGCGGGCGGGCGGGCACTGCAGCCGTAGGGGCGTGCTTCTGCAAGAGGTGCGTACGCGTGCGGTTGGTATGGGTGTGAAGTGGAGGTTGCTGCTGCAGACGGAAGGCGCATGTGAGCTGGGGATGGCATTGGAGTGGATGCTGCAGGAGGTGGTTCAAGTGTGCAACCGGAGGGGCGCAGGCGTGGAGTGAGCTGTCGGTTGCTGCTGAAGTGTGGGTCGAAGCTTCAGACATCCGGGAAACTTCCCGGACATCTTAACTGACTAAGGAGTGAAATTGCAGTGATTGCGGCGGTGGTTGTTGTTGATGACGGCGAGGGAGGTGCACGCTGAGGTGCTCACGGTAATGCGGACGAGCTCTGGATGGCGGTGTGGCCTGTCACACCACACGTCCACGGTGGTGGAGACTCGTCGCCATGGTTGAGGCCGACGGTGTGGAATGGAAGAGAGACGAACTCTCTGCGTAGTGGTGGGTTGCGGGTGGGGCCTCCTGTGCTCGGCTGCCTCCTCCTCTCTTTTGAAATCAGCTGGCCAACCAGATCCAACACATCCTGTCCTCCTTGATTGGGTTCTTCACTGCGGCAGCTGGAGGAAGAAATGCAGCCCTTGCACATAGAAGAAGAATAAAAAATAATGATATAATATTATGGTTATTTATATACAAACCCTCAACTTTTATGTTAACCTAAATTAATGCATGCAATGTACCTAATTAGTTAACTAATGCAATTCTAAGTTAATTCTAAATGCATATAAATATGAATAAGATGCATGAATTATGTAATTAAATTAGAAATATGAATTAATCTTTTTACATCCTAATTTATGCTAAATAAATGTTAGAATTAACCTAATGTGTAGGCACTTAAATGCTTAAATAGCTCACAAATATAAGCTAATCAAATACCCCAATGCCTAGTTTTTGCTAGTCCCTAGCAAAATTAAGCGAAGCCTAGCATTCCAAGTAGACTAGTCAACCCAATTGGTCTTCCTTCAGAAACATATTAAGTTTAGACTCTAGACCCAAGGTTCCCAAGTAGTTGCTAAGTTACAGACTAGGTCGGCGAAAGATGAGTTGCAGGCACAAGTTTCCCTGATTTCTGACTCTACCCTAAAGTTTATTGACCCCTGAGATTAAAGCATCCGTGCCTGTGCATTGGTTTGAGTTATTTGAGTTAAAGGAAAAAGTTTTTTTTTTTTTTAGAATAATATATATATATTTTTGTTTGATTCTTCTAAGTCTAACCTCAGATCAGCTATCAACACGGTCTATGTCGGATTCATTGTCCCCATTACCATACCTCGAAGGGTGCCTGGCTTTCGACGCTTTGAGATAGCACTGCCCATAACGACCCCAAGAACTCCTGGCAATCGACACTTCGAGATAGTATCGCCCATGGATTTCTTAAGCGAATTTAGGCCTATGGCAATCGGCACTTCGAGATAGGGCCACCCATTGTACGTGAACCGCACAATGTGCTTACATACCCCTAGTAGGATGGATATCCTAAGAGATAAGCGCCGAGGAGGTAATATGTTATCATCGCATCCTCAAAGTGTGTGTATACTCCACCTCTCCTACGACGGGAACTCGTCCAATCAAAATGTGTTTCCAAGCCTCTCCTAAGTCAAAACTAAGAGAACAAAATCTCTTTTCAGAAAGAAAGAAATTAAGTTAATTACCAAACCAAGTGTGTGAAATTTGGATGCTTAGGCTACAAGGACCTGTAAACCAAAAGGTAGAACAAGACTCCAGGTACTACCCCACCTTTTAACTCAAACCCTAACTTCCCTTCCTCAACCTCTTGAAGAATGGTCCGCAACTTAACTCCTACTTAAGTTTTTAAGTCAACAAAGGACCCTAAAGGTCTAAGGCTAGTAGCTCATTTAGCTTCTAAAGTTTGACCCTAGAATTAATTTAGTCTACCCTAGAGTTCTGATTTGCTTAAGACTGCAAGATCTAGCCAGTTAAGCTCGAAACTCTTTTTTTTTTTTATGCAAATGTATGCAATGAATGCACTATGCTATGTATATCCCCAAGTACACCCCCCCATGCCTAAAATTTACAATGTCCTCATTGCATAGAAGGATATTACCTGGGTCAGAGCTGGGCAGAATAGCCAAAGAACCTACAAATCAGGTTCAAGAATTGTAGAAATAGGACCTAAAAATGAGCAAAGCAATGTTGGCCTAGAAAATAGGTAACCTAGGATGTTGGCGAGCTGATGATGAATCCCGATAGCAATTACTCACCCAACTAAGATGGGAATGAAATCTTCCTAGGTTACCAGAGGAGGTTCTAAAGAATAAACAGGTATAACAGCCTCCAAAGGGGTAGGGGGAGGATGATAAGGATCCTCCAAAAGCTATGGGGAAGGAATGGTGCGAAGATAAACCCCCAGGGTAATGGACTGACTAAAGAAATCATCAATCCATACCCGATACTCCAATACGGGAAATATTGGTTTGTTAAGCCCCTCGGTCATAACAAAAGTGAGCAATTCTCTAAGGCAAGGATTGTCTAGGGTGTCCAAGTTACGAGGTTGTGGGATGGCCATAAGATCTAAGTTGGGTTTAATCAGCTCGGTGTCCAACCCTAACACTCTATAAATCCTCAATTGCATCCCTAGCATTGCTTGCACCATCACATGTATCTTCCTACTCTTCATCAGGAGTCACAGTTTCGCTTTCAGATATAAGCAAATCAGAGGGTGACTTCGAAATGAATGAAAGCAGGTTGGAAGCAACAGATCTAGGGATTATCCTATCAATGTCATCCCCGAGTTTTTGTTCTTTACTCAAATCTTCCCCGGAGTCTATTTGTGAATCCACATAAATCTTAGAAGTTGCTTCGAAATTTTCTATCATTTCATCATGAGGAGAAATATCATCAATGGTTGTGCTAAGGAAACCTAATTTGGTCAAATTTGTGACATCCTCAGGGGCTAACTCTTCAAATAAGACATAATCACCCTTAGTGTCACTCCAAATCTTGAATGTAGGTTCCTCATATAATTCGTCTCTCTGCTCATCACACAATTCAACATATACCCGAGGCCTAGAATCATCTAATATCTCAGCAGATCACCTAGGGTGCTTTATCTGAGGTAAATGGTTTACATTGGTAACATCAGACTCCTCAGATAGGTCAATTTCTTTAGGGTTAGGTTCCTTAAGGGTGCGCTTGAGTTCCATCTCGTGATCAGAAGGGAGGGTAGGATTTACAAGTTGACTTTGACCCACTTCATCAAATGTCACGAAAATACTATCATCTGGGTCAAGGTCTTCCAATGGTACCATCATTCCCTTCTTTTGACTCCAATATAATTCAACTGGATACTCAACCTTATCATCATCTTCCTCGGGTTGCCACCTTTCTCAATCCAATGCATAGCTACTTTCATGTGTATCTTCCTCCCACCTAAGGTGTGGATCTCTCAAGGAAGTGTCATCTAATGGGGAGGTTTCAAAATCGATCCTCGAAAAGTAGCTATTCTCCCCAGAATTTCCCTCCAACTTATGGTGTAGCTCTCCCACGGGAGATGCATCTATTGTAGAGGGGTGTACGTCAACCTCAATGGGGTAGATTGGGTGGCTAATTTCATCTCTTTCTTCTTGGCCTGCTCTCGAAGATTCTCCTAACAATTCAATCATTTCATTTTGCATTTTATGTATTTCCATCTTCAAAGAGGAGAGGTCATTTCTATCATGAGAGAAGTTAGGCTCAGGCTTATAGTACCCAGGAGTGTCTGTCCAACCATTATAATTTTTCAAGGAGGGTGGGTTGGGTATTTCTATGGTGTGTGGGATATTGGGCAAAACAAATCCCACTCCTAGGTTCTACTGACTGATTTCGGGCTTAACCAGGCCAATACTCCTATAATAGGAGTAAAATGGATCCCAATGATTGTCATTATGTCCATCAAGGGATGGACCATCTCGGTGTCTGGGATTGAAGGATGCAGAGTGGGGGTGAGGGTGTGGGCAAGATGTGAAAGGATGAAAATCAATGTGGTCCATTCTAACTCACACCTCAATCAGAATTCCCCAAGCAAAACGCAATTCGGAAAGGACCTTTCAGGTCTTTCCCAATTTAGGCTTTTGATTTTAAGTCAGATTGCAGGTGAAAATACAATTTGTTCAATCAATTTACGCTCCTATTGTCGACCTACGGCTCACCTAAGAAGATCTAGTTGGAGCTTAGGTGATCTTCCCTAAATCTCAAATGGTAGAGCAACTCCAAAGATGGAAGATTGAGGGATGCAAGTAGGCCTAAGCCTTCCTTTGAAGCTGTGCTTTCGCGGCGCTTCTCAACTACCCCCAATAATCCATAACAGGGTATCCCCCTCTTTGGATTTACAAAACCTTTGATCTCAAGTTCCGAACACTTCAGAATCCAACGATAGGAGGGCTCTTGTCCTAGTATTTCCAAACCTAAGGAGTGTCTAAAAGCGTGCCGCGGTGAAAGCGAAATAAGTGTGCATACACCGCAAAATATTTTGAATTTTGAATCGCACGCCAAGTTTGAAAATCAAATCCTTGGTTTTTAAAATGTCCCTCCTTTAATTAGTCCTTTTTCTAGAAAATATGTGACCACTTGTTTAATTTATTCAATACAGATTAGGTGGTCTTCGCAATAAGTCCAAATGCAATGCGTGATCAAGAATAGGATGCAAAGTAAGAGAATGCGTACCTTGCTTCCAGCAATCAACGATGCGAGAATGCACGCAATGCAGAGAAATAAATCTAGAGGCTGCTCATACAACCTAAATAGTTCATCCTAGGGGCAGGCAGCTTCTTACAGGCAGCTCATTTTTTTTTTTATTATTATTTTTTTAACTACTTATGCACAAACAAATCGAGGTAAACAATCCACAAAATAAACTAAAAACCTAAATCTAAAGAAAAGGGAATAGGCTCCCAAAAATTACCCAACACAGGCCTAAAACAAAATCGGGGAACAAACCCCTCAAAATATACCAGAAAATAAGGGTTTCAAACCAAATGCAATGAAAAATTAAATCTAAAGTCTTAATTCTACTCTAATCAGATTAGTGACTAAATATACAATGATGATCGTCGCGTCCTCGTCCTTCTTCTCCTTTTCAAAGTAGCTCGACCAATTTCTCCTTTGGTGACGTGAAGGGTCGCCTCTCACAATGGCTGGTTCTTGCATAAATTTCTCGCACAGAAAAATAATAAATGGTCAAATCACTATGCAATTGATAAATAATCAAAATAAAATCATGTGAAATTATTGCGTCTGTTACCTCCCCGGCAATGGTGCCAATTGACGAGTCGATCGCTTTTCAAGTCATCTGTAGTTTTATGTGGTGGAAAAATCTACTAACCAACAATTAATATAACCACTCAATTAGGAGTGGGTCGTGTCCACAGGGAGGCAATGATGCAATAATATCTCAATTATTTCATATTCGTTCAATCTCGTGAGAAATCCGTAGTCAAATCTAACATGAAATGCGACGGAAAGAAGATGCATAATATCTTGAAAACATAAGGGTAAATGTGCAATGTTTCCTCACTGAAATATTCAATAAACATGTGATAATTTTATGCAATTTTCCATTGACATGTATTAAAGAAAATTTGTGCACATTTAAATTCCAAAACCAATGTCAAACAATGTTAATTACAAAAGCCACACAATTGTAAGAGAGCTTGAGTATGAAGTTGTAAATCTTACCACAATAAAGTATTCATAAACAAAAATTCCTTTTCCTGGCAATGGCATGAAATGTAACAACTAATTAAGTCCATAACAGAGCATTTTACCTCTCTCCTCCTCGCGATCAGGAGAGAGGTTCAATCGAGGAGAGGTTCGCACAGGCGGTTAGCTGAAGTGAGGCCGTCATGGTGGTGGCAGCTACACGTCGAGCTGTGGCCGGAGCCCACCTACCGGAGGAGAAAGGCAGTGGTGGTTTTGGAGTTGCTGCTGCCGCAAGTTGCACACGGAGGTGACGCATGTGGTGCAGGCTTGAGCGCGCGTGCTGCTGACCTCTGGAGATGCCCTGGAGGTGGCGGTGAGGCACAGTAGGGGCATGCACAGGTGGAAGGTGTGGGCGCAGGACGGCTGCAGCTGCTGCTGGATGCTGCTGGCCATGCCCGCCTTATGCATGGCTGGAGGGCGTACAGGGCAATGCTGTTGAGATGCAACAGGAAGGCGCAGACGCGGGAAGGCTGCAGCTGCTGTTGGTCGTGCCCGCCTTGCGCACGACTGGAGGGCGTGCGAGGGAATGCTGCAGGAGGTGCGGCCCTACTACAAGCGTGCGAGCAGGCACTGTAGCCGTAGGGGCGTGCTTCTACAAGAGGTACGTACGCACGCGGTTGGTGTGGGCGTGAAGTGGTGGTTGCTACTATAGACAGAAGGCGCGTGTGGGCTGGGGATGGCATTGGAGTGGATGCTGCAGGAGGTGGTTCAAGTGTGCAACCGGAGGGGCAAGGGCGTGGAGTGAGCAGCCAGTTGCTGCTGAGGTGTGGGTTGAAGCTTCAGACGTCTGGGAAACTTCTCGGACGTATTAACTGACTGAGGAGTGAAATTCCAGAGGCTGCGGCGGTGGTTGTTGGTGACGACGGCGAGGGAGGTGCATGCTGAGGTGCTCTCGGTAATGCGAACAAGCTCTGGATGGCGGTGTGGCCAGTCACACCTTAGGCCCACGGTGGTGGAGACTCGTCGCCACAGTTGAGGCTGGCGGTGTGGAATGGCAGAGAGACGAACTCTCTGCACAGTGGTGGGTTGGGGGTGGGGCCTCCTGAGATCGGCTGCGTCCTCCTCTCTTTTGAAATTAGCTGGCCAACCAGATCCAACACATCCTGTCCTCCTTGATTGGGTTCTTCACTGTAGCAGCTGGAGGATGAAATCCAGCCATTGCACATAGAAGAGTAAAAGATAATGATAAAATATTATGGTTATTTATATACAAACCCTCAACTTTTTTGTTAACCTAAATTAATGCATGCAATGTACCTAATTAGTTAACTAATGCAATTCTAAGTTAATTCTAAATGCATTTAAATATGAATAAGATGCATGAATTATGTAATTAAATTAGAAATATGAATTAATCTATTTACATCCTAATTTATGCGAAATAAATGTTAGAATTAACCTAATGTGTAGGCACTTAAATACTTAAATAGCTCACAAATATGGGCTAACCAGTGGCTAGGTTGATTAGGTTAGTTTCTAGTGGGTTTAGGTTAGGGTACGTCTCAAATTAGAGTTATAAACCCTAATTCACTATGGTAAAGTGGAACTAAACTTAATACAAGTTTAATTGGGTGTGTGGAAACTTAATTGAGAGTAAAACAACTCAATTAATTTAGGTCTAGGTCAATTGGACTCTCACTAAGTCCAATTGGACAGTGTGTGCTGAGATCAAGGCCCAATTGGACTCAATGAGTCTAATTGATTAGGATGATGGAATTGACTAAGATCCAAGTTAATTAGGTTTAGTGAGGACCTAATTAGGTCCTTAGGGAGGTCTAAAGGTGATGTACTAGGATTATAGCACATTAATTTAGGTTCCTATGGGGTTGGAATTGTGTTTAGGGACCTAGAGATCCAAGATCATGGCTTAGATCTCAAAACAGGAACTGGAGAGCAATATCTGACGTCTAATAATAGTGTCGGACATCTTATACTAAAAAATCAGAAGTCCAGACTTATTTTTTGGACGTCCAATTAGAGTCAGGAGGGATTTTGGGTTCTGTTTTGGGTATTCTGCAGAAATTGGACGTCTAACAAAGTGTCTGGATGTCCAATAACACTGCAGAAGTGGGTTTGAGGTGTGCGGGAAATGGCTAAGGGTCCTAGATGTCCCGTAACTTATCTGGACGTCCAGATAAGGGTTGGAACTAGGGTTTTAGGGCTTCCTAGGGTGTTGTGACCTAATCTAAGGGTGGCTAAGGCTTAGGGAAGTCTCTAGGCTATCCTAAGGCTAGGATGGACCTAAGCTCTTCTCATTTTACTGCTTTATTCCTACTTAATAGCATAGAAAACCTTTAACTCCCTTACATTATTATTCCTACATCTAATCTAAGCCTTCTGCTCTAGCTCTACTTTAACTCCCATTATTCCTGATCCAGCTTCAGATCCAGCTTCTGATCAGCTTATTCCTTGCAATCGACATAATGCACTTAATCAAAACATTATAGCATTATTTTATGCATAGCTAAAGGAAAGCAGTAAAGATGCAGATAATGCGTATGCATGCATGAATAACCCTAACTTATGCTAAGTCCTAGATTAATCTATGTCAATTAAGACCTATGATTGCTGCGCAATCATACCCACATGCCTAAATCTTGCTAGTCCCTAGCAAATGAAAGACTACATTATTTACAGAAGGGTTCCTAAGGGATTGATTATTTTATCAAGTGTATCATAGAGATTTTTCTCCTTTTTGTTTTCATCCTATGCTCTAAAAATCCAGACAATCGTGAAAGTGCAGCTATGTAGGTTTTGCAACGGATTCGAGTGAAAAACTAATACAGCTCTAAACCCTGTACTTGACCCCTAGTAAAAATTCTAGCGGGATAGGCGGACTTCTTCCCTCAGGGTATTCATGATATTCTATGAATTCCACCTCGGCTTTAGGCTTTGGTAGAGAATCTCTGAGGGAAAAGATTATATATTTGGTGGCTCACTCTCACTTGGTGCTACATAGAGACTAGTACTACAGAATCTAGATTCCTGAATCACTAAGTGACTCAACTCAGAGAAATATGAGAAAAACTATGCTCTCTTTCATTTCTTTGTATTCATTCTCTATTACTCTCTTTTCTTTCTTTTTCTTTTCTTTCTTAAAGCTCACATCTTTACCAGATTCACATATATGACTTGTATTTGGGGGTCTCACTGGGCATTAACACTTTAATTGAGTTCTCATAACCCTAACACTAAGTCAGAATTCCTCAGCCTGTATTTTGGCGATCAGAAATACAAGAAAAATAGGTTAGAGCCATATTCGGTGGATCTCAAATTTATTTTGTGGTATTGCCTCAATGAAATAAACACTAAATATTCATTCTTTTCTTTGCTTTTTCTTCCATTTTTTTTCAGCTTTTCTTTCTTTTCAACACTTTTTTTTTTTAAACATAACACATCCATGAACTTTATTGAGGAGGCATTATTAGGGATTGGTGGTACTCAAGAGACATTGCGTGGTTTATTTGGTGGAAGTGCCTACTCACAGCTCTAGGAGAGACAGATAGGATGATATATTTCTGACCTTGATATCAATACCCTCCTTCATTTGAGGATTCCGTAAAGAATGGTCGTAATCATCCACCTTAGCCCCAGTTTTATGAAAACTTGCTCTTCGTGTATTTACCTTATTTGGTGGCTCTCAAAATTCACTCAAAATGTATACGCAGGAACCGAGAGCGGAAACTAAGCCTAATCTCAGAGTAAAATCACCTAATTATCTAGGATTCTAGATTCATTGCACTAATCTTAGAGCACCGGTACACTCCACTCTCATCTCACACTATTTGGTGGATTTTTGGAGGAAAATTTGCCTGACTCTGAAAACACTGTCCAGGGGTTTAGGAAAGGAAGCACTACTTCTTCTCGACCGACTGAAGACGTTTATCAGCCTTCACCATGAATCCATTATAAATTCTACGTGTGTGTGAAAAGTTGTACTGGATTCCAGATAACAGGAATCAATTAGAGGATAAAATCCCTAATGCATTCTCTTAATAAACTAATCTTATTAATGAATGCAATATGTTTATATGCTATAAACATGTACCCTCATATAATTTGTACTTCGTGAAATTCCCGTATCAGGTTACAATCAGCTTGACCCTAAATTTAGAACAAAAGGTGAGCGGGTGAGTCAGAAGTGGTTGTTGTGAACGATTTCTAGCTCCAATGTGAGCATTGGAGGTGGAGTCGGTTGTTCTTTTATTTAAGGTCCTAAAGGACATTTTACATGCAGCTCTGAGGTTTTCCTAAATGTTGGCATAAAAATTTTTCAGTTTTACTGTATCTACCCCCCCATGCGTAAGTTCTTGCATGTCCCCATGAACGAATATAAAAGAAAATAAATTCGACAGAGGATGAGTGGGTAGAAGCCACTGGAATCGCTCTTAAAACTATACATTCAGCCTTGGCCAACCTATTAGCGTGCAATATACAAAAAGGAAATATGCTACAAGAAAAATATGCTATGTATAAAGCGAGTATGTATAAGGTGATGGATGAATGTGGGGTAGATGCTGAGTTTAATGCCACCAGCTGGGCGAAAACTCAATCAGATGTAGCAGTTCTTGCATAGGAGCCGGTCAAAATTATGAGAAAGATGTGCTCGTATGCTCCTAGAATCAGTGGTCCGGAGATGTGGACCAGCTGATTGTGCACCCCTACTCCAAAAAAGTCTAGCTATAAGAAAGTGTGGAGTAGGTAAGGGCTTCAATTGGACATGGGTGGGTCAGAGTCAAAAATGGGAGTAGGAGGAGCAAACTCGAAGGTGGGAATCTGTTAATCCGTGTGCACATGAATTCCCGCTAATTCGCTCCGTATGAAATAATCGGTTGTGACTACGTTAATGGGAAACCCATTGGCTGTAGTCACGTCTGTCAACAACAGGGGTGATTCAGTAAAGTATGGATTAGGATAGCTGGATTCAGGGGTGCTGTGGTCAGAAGCACACCCTAAATAGTCAGATTCTCGGGGGGATATGTGTAGTGCAATGGTTTCAGTCCCGTGTGGATTGAGGTCCGAGAACCCTGATAGTGTAGACGAATGAGACCTTGGGTCGTTACAAAGGAGCCCAATGTTACCACAGTATGCCGAATCTTCGTCTTCACCATCCTCCTCTATTCAATCACTGTCGAAGTTCTTTGCTGCCTTGAATATGTCAAGTCGAGGTCTCTCATTGCCTAGGACTATCTCCATGCACCCAGATGCACAATCAATGTTCACTCGGGCTGTCGCCAGAAAATGGCGACCCAAAATAATTGGTGCATCTCGGAGATTAGGAAGAACTTCCATATCGAGAACAAAAAAATCTGTGGGAAAGCAGAACCAGTGGACTTTCACAATCACGTTCGCAACCACCCCCCTCAGTGTTTTGACTGATATGTCAGCCAGCTGAATTGTGACCGAGGTGGGCTTCAACTCCCCAAATCG
The DNA here is from genome assembly GCA_037157565.1 of Thalassia testudinum. NCBI lineage: Eukaryota > Viridiplantae > Streptophyta > Magnoliopsida > Alismatales > Hydrocharitaceae > Thalassia > Thalassia testudinum. Next base: position 81,710,309 of record JAZHRO010000056.1, on the reverse strand, counting down.
AAATCGATCAAATACGCAGTGGGTGTTATGTTGATGAACGAACCCAAATCTAGAAGGGCCAAATCAAATGGAGAATCCTGTAAGAAGCAGGATATAAGTGGGGTACCAGGGTCTTTCTTCTTTGGCGGTAAGTTAGCTAGAATCACGTCGCTAGCCTCTTTAGACAGTACCACCTGTCATCTAATTCTCGGCTGTCGCTTCGGGGTACAGTAGTCCTTATAGAACCTTGCGATAGCGGGATTGTGATCGATTGCCTCGAGGAGGGGGACCTGAGTATGTACTTCCTTAAACATCGATTTCTGGTCCTCAAAATTCCGCGTGTCCTTTTTCCATACCTCATTTCATGTCAGAGCCTCAGGAAAAGGGATGGGAATCTCAGGGTTAAGTGGCCTCATACCCTTATCTACCGCAGGTGGCTCCTGGAATGAAGACAGAGTCGAACTTGCCTGCGGCGAAGGGTAGGAAAAATCATGACCTGCCTGCCTAGGTGGTGGGTCGAATGTATTTCTCCCACTTCGCAAAGAAACAGCGTGTGTATCGGCTTACTGTCCATGAGGTGGTGGGGGAGCGGAAGGGGCAGAATTGATGGGATTCTACAGAGGCAGCTGCCCTTACGCGTAACTGGGTGGTGCAGGAGGTGCCAGTAGTATGGTGTGTGCCTATCCCTGCGGTGCCTGAAACCTTGGTGGGGTGCCTTGGTTCATCACATATCGTGGATTAGGGACGGGTTGGGAGGGCAAGGCTCCTTGAATTCTACGCTCCTGCAACAGCTGGTTCTGCGTGTTTTGTATGGTCTGTATTTGATCAGCCATCGCCTTCATAATCTGCAAGCTATCTTGTGTAGATTTTCTCATCGATTCTTGCAACTCCTCTTTCAGCGTCTCCAAAGGGTCAGCCTGTTTTGGAGGGTGGTTGGCAGCTTGGTGTAGCGATTGGTATAACTAGAGGGGTTGCTGCTGCTGAGGCGGGAATGGCTGCTGCCTAGGATACGTGTTTTGCACATTCCCATATTGCCTGATCTGGTAGTGTGGATCTTGATGTGGTGTCTATGAATTACCATACCAGGAGAAGTTCGGATGCTGGCGCCAACTAGGGTTATACCTCTCTGAATATGGGTTATTACGCCCGTATACTTGGATAGCACTTACGTCCTCGTAGGCCGAGGATGTCTGAGACGTATATCCGTCAAGGGGATGCGCATTATAATCTTTGGGTGGTACATAACCCTGGTCGTAAGGTGTCAGATCTGGATTATTTACGGCATCCTGATATGCGAGATCTCGTAAATATGAAGAAGATGCATCCCGAGTGAGTAGATTAACTCGAGCGGGTAGGGCTTGGGGTTCATAGGAGGGTCATGAGGTAGCAGTGCTCAAGTCAAATTGACCTTGGCCAATCTGGTCAATCTTCTTCTGGATTAAGTTTATTCTATCCAGCTGCTTGGCGATGATATCCACGTCGTTTCAAATTGACTCGGTGTGAGCCTCATGGACACCAACCCGTTGCTGACCAGGTCGCTGGAACTGGTTCATAGATGTGGCATTCATTGAGTTCTCCGCTAATGATTCAAACAGCTCAAATGCACTGTTCTCTTCTTTTATATGAAAATTCCCACCGCTAGATGCATCGGACAGATACTGAAGTGTGCCATCCAGCCCATGGTAGAAAATCTGAGCTAAGTGCCATTTGGGTATACCATGATGCAGGCATTTTCGGTGAAGGTCGTGAAACCTGTCCCATGCTTCATGTAATTTCTCACTAGCTCCCTGGGAGAAAGTCGTGATTGCACACCGCATTGCATTTGTTTGACCGATTGGGAAGAGCTTTTGCAGGAATTCACGTCGTAATTCCAGCCAGGTTCCAATTGGCTTCCCAATAGTCTTGAACCAGTATGAAGCTTTGTCCCTCAGAGAGAATGGGAAAAGCTTCATCAGAACAATCCCGAGATCAATATTCCTGGGTCAAATCGTTTCAGTGAGTCGACTTAGGTCCTCAAGGTGCTGGAATGAATCTTCGCTTGAGTTCCAGTAGAAATGAGTGCTGATCAACCCAATTACATTGGGCTTGAGCTCAACGCATCTCTGCCTACAGGAATTTTGACAAGAGGTGCAATGATTTGTGCAGCTGGGTCATAGAAATCCTGCAGTTATTCTCCTCGTGGTGGGTGCTGCATCCTGTCAACTGCCATCAGAATGCGATCAATGCTTTGCTGGTGCTGCTCCTTAGATTCAACGACCCAGGCTTCCAGACAAGCCATCGGGTCCAGATTCTCGATATCTTGACCCGGTCTAGGTCCAGGTCTAGGACTTGCCATGGTGGCTCTGGGAATGGAAGAAGTGGGGGTAGAAGATGGTCTGGGTGAGGTGACTCACCTCCTTGGGAGTGGCTCCCATGGTCCAACCAAGTGAGGTCGATGTGACATCCTTCTGTGCATACACCGCCTAACCCCTGGGTTGGTGTAGCCACGCAGGACAAGGCTAAGGCCTTGTCAATCAAATGGTCCTTATAGATCAGGTGACAAGATTTTTTGTTAGAAATTTGAATTCCTAAAGATAAGTTCGTCGTTCAACGGATAGAAAGTGATTCCTGCTTCTCAAGCCAACCCAGCCAGTCTGGTTACGGGGGGACTAAGGGAAGGTTCTTCCTTTGGCTTACGCCTTTGGTTCCACTGACCCCCGAGCCGTGGTCGTTTGACACTACCCCGTAGACTTAGTCTCCAGGTTTGGCAAGAGAGATTAGAAACACCCAGTAGTATGATAATGAACTCGGGTTGATTTCGTGTTTTAAAATTAGTTTTAACCCGTTTTCTTCAGTGGGGTTTATGGTTAGTGGCCCACAAGGTGACCAAGCTCACCGGCTAACTAAACTTGATTAAGTCTAGGTTAGCCCAAGTGTAGTTTCTAGTTATAACCCTAAGAATTCAACCTAAGTTGCATGCACTTCTAGGGTTTTTCTTTTTCTGTTTAAGCAGACCAGAAAAGTAATGCCATTCTCTGATAATAATTGGGATCCAATTAACTTGAAATCTTGCAAGTAGATTCCTTTTTTAATTATCTTTCCAGAGAATATTTTTTTGGAATTTTTACTATTTTAACCGAATTTTTACGGAATTTTGAATATCAGGGAGTCAAATCTAGAATTTTGACCCTTGTTAAGTTTTTCGCTTTGAAACTGTATCAAATGACCTTCAAAAATTTGGGAGAAATATGGAAAATAAAGCCAATGAGATCAGATTTCAAACCCCACCATTTTTAGTCAAAACAGATCCATGGATTGCTTGGAATCGCTTTTTGAAATTTGAAAAATTTTGAATCTGGGTCAATCTGACCCCTGCGCACTTCACAAATTTATAAAAATTGTATACTTCGAATTTTTTAAAATAATGGTGGCATTTGAAAGGTGGTTTGAAAATGAAGGTTTGGCTTGAATTTCAAAATGTTTCGCTTGCAAATTTTTCAGCAATCGAATTTTTGAATTAGACTTGAAATCTAGCCGAAAATTAGAAGATGGTAGAAAAGCTATTAAGGAGGCTTGAACTTGAAATCTATGCTTTCCACCAAAAAGAAAATGTTTTCTTTTTTTTCAAAAATTTTACACTTTTTTCTTCTCAAAGAATTTCTCAAAAGGTTCAAAGAAAATATCTTTTTTTTTTCTTTCTTTTTTCAAACTAACTTAGATTCGAAAGGAAACCTAACCTAGATTTTTTTTTTCAAAATTTTTCTTTTTTCATGAAAATGAGTAAAATCTTTTTTTTTTAAAGAATCTTTCAAAAGAAATTGCGGAAAGTAAATCTACTCCTAGGGTTCAAGAGAAAAAACCTAATCTACGGGGAGATGATGTGCACCTAACTTTTTTCTTTGCCACGATCGAGGTGTACGCAAATCCCATTTTTCTTTCATTTTTCCTACACATCAAAAATAAAGTAGAGAGAAATTTGTCAGTGATAATTTCAAAGATCAAAATCATAGAAAATGATGTTGCCTCCCGGGCAATCGCGCCATTTGATGGAAATCGTTTTCATGCATTTTTAAAGTCGTTGAAAATCGTAGTATAGTCACACAAAAACATTCGTCAAAAAATGATTTCTAAAGATGACGAGACTTTGAGTTCCAGTCGTTCATCCCTGGGAGGCATTTGTTTACTTCTGAAATCGATCTTCTATTGCTCTACTTTGTTTAGAATCACTTGCCTCTTCATGATTATTACATATTTAGGTAGGACATACTTAGTTGCAAAAATATTAGGAGTTAAAAACAGGCAACTTGAATCACGCAAAAGGAATGACAATTATTAAGCTCATGGTGATTTCAAACATATGTATAAAAATGCATTTTCAATCATTCCATTGGAGAGTTGTTTGCACAAGAAATTTAGAGGAAAGCTTATACATAAATGCTTGAAATAGAAATTTAGCTACCAAAAAATGACTGCATACAAGAACCTATGGGGGGATTTCACATGCATCATTGGGGGAGAAGTTAAGACTATGCAACTAATCATAAATAAAAAGCAGTAAACTACGATGAGCATAAACTAAATCCATTAGAACGAAAGGGCATTTAGGGGTGGTCCCCGATGGCCTTGGAGTGGCCAGGAGGATAATGAGGGGCAACCAATGTAGCTTAACCCGACCATTGGAGAGAGGGAGGATTGATCCAGCATCTCGACATGATATCCTCCATTGTGGTGGTAGTGAGCTCTTGGAGGTGGAGTGGCTAGCTAAGTGGAAGTGAGCATGAATGGCACCAATGGAGTGAATTTGCCAAGTGAATGGGTGCAAATCGCCACCCCTTAGGTCTTTTTATAGACCTAAGGGAAGCTCTCTAGAGAATTATGGAATTCTCTAGAGAGGCCTATGGTGGGAGCTCGTGGGAGAGTGAGAGAGAGAGGATGGATGGTGGTTTTTTAGATCCACCAAATGTGGATCTAAACATTGAATGGCTCTTGGTTGCTAATTTTGGCAACCAAGGCAACCACACATGGTAGAGAGTTCTAGAGAACTCTAGGCTAGGTATTTTCGTGTGGATGGTGTGTGTGGGTGTGTGTGGGTCGAAGCTTAGGTGGCTAGGGTGATTAGGTTAGGTTCTAGTGGGTTTAGGTCAAGGTATGTCTCAAATTAGGGTTATAAACCCTAATTCACTAAAGTAAAGTGCAATTAAACTTAAGACAAGTTTAATTGGGTGTGTGAAAACTTAATTGAGAGTAAAACAACTCAATTAATTTAGGTCTAGGTCAATTGGACTCTCACTGAGTCTAATTGGATAGTGTGTGTCGAGATCAAGGCTCAATTGGACTCAATGAGTCCAATTAAATAGGTTGATGGAATTGACTAAGATCCAAGTCAATTATTTTTAGTGAGGACCAAATTAGGTCCTTAGGGAGGTCTAGAGGTGATGTACTAGGGTTAGGGCACCTTAATTTAGGTTCCTATGGGGTTGGAATTGGGTTTACGGACCTAGAGATCTAATATCAAGGCTTAAATATCAAAATAGAAACTGGAGGGCAGTATCAGACGTCTAATAATAGTGTCAGATGTCTTATACTCAAAAATCAGAAGTCTAGACTTGTTGTTTGGACGTCCAATCTGAGTCAGGGGGAAATCGAGGTTCTGTTTTGGGTATTCTACAGAAATTAGACGTCTGACAAAGTGTCTGGACTTCCAATAACACTGCAAAAGTGGGTTTGAGGTGTGTGGGAGATGGCTAAGGGTCCTGGACGTCTTATAACTTATCTGGATGTCCAGATAAGGGTTGGAACTAGGGTTTTAGGGCTTCCTAGGGTGTTGTGACATAATCTAAGGGTGGTTAAGGCTTAGGGAAGTCTCTTGGCTATCCTAGGGCAAGGATGGACCTAAGCTCTTCACATTTTACTGCTTTATTCCTACTTAAAAGCATAGCAAACCTTCTACTCCCTTACATTATTATTCCTACATCTAATCTAAGCCTTCTGCTCTAGCTCTGCTGCAACTCCCGTAATTCCTGATCCAGCTTTAGATCCAGCTCCTGGTCAGCTTATTCCCTGCAATCGACATAATACACTTAATTAGCACATTATAACATTATTTTATGCATTGGTAAAGGAAAGTAGTAAAGATGCAGATAATGCATATGAATGCATGAATAACCCTAACTTATGCTAAGTCCTAGCTTAATCTAGGTCAATTAAGACATTTGATTGCTATGCAATCACTCAGTAGCAGCAATCACACTTGGTGTATTAGCCGCTGCATCAAGCTGCCAGTCATCCTCCAAAGCAGGTTGATCCTTTCGAGGCACTGAAAGAGGAGCTGCGAGAATTGATGCGAAAGTCTACACAGGGTAGCTTGCAGATCATGAAGGCAATGGCTGACCAGATACAGAACATACAAACACGCAAAACCAGTTGTTGCAGGAGCATAGGACCTAGGGAGCCTTGCCCTCCAATCCTATCTCGAACCCACAATATGTATAGAACTAGGGTGCCGCACCCAGGTTTCAGGTACCACAGTGACAGGCACACGCCATATTATAGGCACCTCCTACACCACCTAGTTATGTTCAAGGTCGGCCACCTCTGTTACAGAACACCGCATGCTCTGCCCCTTCCAGTCCTCCACCACCTCATGGACAGCAAATTGATGCAAAAGCTATTTCATTGAGGAGTGGAAAGAAGATACATGACCCACCATTTAGGTAGGTAGGTCCTGATGGTTCATACCCTTCACCGCAAGATTGTTCGACTCCTTCGTCATCTCAAGAGCCTTCTATGTTTGACAAGGGTAAGATTAACACTTGACCCTGAGATTCCTGTTCCTTTTCCCGAGGCTTTGACATGAAATGTAGTACATAAAAAGGATACACGAAATTTTGAGGACCTGAAATCAATGTTCAAGGAAGTACATATTCAGGTCCCTCTCCTTAAGGCCGTTGATCAAGTTCCTATTGGTGCTAGAGCACCACGATTGTTTATTTTGATGATAACAAAACACGTGTCTTTTAACATTTGCTTTTGAGTCATAGTTTTTAGGTCAAATTACAAATGGAGACAGGTGTTTAGATAGAGTTCGAGCTCGCATCCATGGCGGATTGGAGGAGATTGATAGAGGTGAAATAGCTTCGTTAGGAGCGAAAGCTTGAAGAAGGAGATGAAGAATAGGATAGATTTCATTTTATCCTGCTCTATGTAATTTTGTTTCTTTGTTTTGCTCTTTATTTCTGTCTTAGATCTTATGTTAAAGAGCCTCAAAGGATCCTTAAAGTAGTCCTAGGAACACCTGCACTACCCTAGGATACCTAGGTTTTCTATAGAGAACTTAGAAAACCAAAATAGGTATTAGACAACCTTTTCAGACGTCTAATCTGAATTTCAGACGTTTGATAAAAACTTTTAAGATGTCTGACTGTTGACTCAGATGTCCGATTATTTAGGCTGGACTTAGATAGTTCTGTCTGATGAAATCAGACATCCAGACCTTAGTCCATATGTCTTAGAAGACGTCTGATGCCTTTGCCAGATGCCCAATTAGTGGACCATTGGCTTCCTTAGCAAACGTTGAGGAAATGACCGTTAGCCTCGTATCAGACGTCTGATACATGACCGTTTTGCCCTGACTGACCCAAAATCTTACTTCAAAGATTTTATAGCCGTTAGACTCATTAAGAATCCATTTCTAGAGAACAAAGGTTCCAGACATCCGATTGCACCTCAAAATACGCCTACAATAATGCCTTCTTGTGCTATTTCCTAGCATTAGCTATGCATATTAGGATTCCATAGTTGCATTTTGTAAAAATACTTGCATTCATGCATTTAATTAAGAGGAGAGAAGATTGAAATAAATGGCCTCATAATTCACATTTTCCTCAAGTGCCCCCTTGCAAAATCCACATCTTTTTATTTTTCCACTTGATTTCTATTTTTTTCCTACGGCTGCAACTTCTTCTCCGCACCCTCTCCCTGCCAGCCCTCTCCCTGCCCTTGCCATTCCCTGTAGCTGCCATTCTCTCCCTCTCCCTGCAGTAGCCATGCTGCATGGCCATGCCTTCTCCTATAAAATGCCATTGTTTCTTCCCTTCAGGTGGCTGGCTGCAGCAAGAGAAAAATCCCATCTTCAGCTCATCACCACCACCGTCCTCCCCTCTATACGCCTGTCCTCCTCCGAGGAGAAACCCGACGGGCAGGAGCTCACTGTGGTGCACACCACCACAATGAGACCACCACCGCCCAGCTCTTCAAAGAGCCGGTGGGCGTGGTGGCTCTCTATTTTCGTTTTCTTTACATTACCGCACTTCCCGCCATTGCTGCCGCTTCAAGGTCTGAAGCATCAAGCAGCAACAGTAGCAGCTAAGCGACGGCAGTAGTAGCAGTAGCAGTGGCCCACAGCTTCCGTGAGCGTCTGCAAGTGCCCTTGCCACTCTCCACGTGCCTGCAGACCTTCCTCGCTCCCATTCGTCTGCTCTGCCACCCGCCCTCCGTGCCCGCAATCGGCCGCTGTGCGCCTCTGCAGAGGTCGGCCAAGCATCTCCCTGCCCCCTGCTGGCACCTACAAGTTCCACGTGCGCCTGCAGGTGCTCTCGCCCTCCAGCCCTGCATGCTTTGTCGCGAGTGCTTGGTGCGTGCAACCAGCAGACGCAGGTCTCCTCTGTGCGAATACTCACCCGCGACCATCAGACGACAACCGTGACCTCCAGACGACCTAACTCCTCGCCTCCAGCAGTGCGGCTGCATTCCTCTCCTACCCTCTCTCTCCCGCTCTCTCCTGCCTGCTCTCTCCCTCTATCTCCTACCCTCTCTCTCCCGCTCTCTCTTGCTCTCTTTCGCACTCTCTCTCACTCATTCACAACACTCTTCGCCAACGCACACACACACCTACACTCACACCTACATACACACACACACACCTGTACTATAAACATATATATACGTATACTTATATTTTGATACGTATATAGATATATATATATTTATATACTTATATATATATGCATATATAGATATATATATACTTATATTTTTACATATAGTAGTATCTATATAATTATGTATTAGTATACACACACACACACACACACACACACACATATATATATATATAGATACATATATATATCTATATACTTATACATATATACTTATATATATATACTTATATATATATACATATATACATATATCTACATATCTAGATACATATACCTATATACATATATTTTTATTATACATATATATAAACATATAAATATATACGTCTATATAGTAGTATATACATACATATATATATATATACACCTATACATATATATATCGATAACTATATATATACATACATATATATACATATACATATATACATATATAGCTATATACATATATACATACATACATATATATATACATATACACCTATATATATATACATATATATATTTATCTACACATATATATATATACCTATACATTTATAGCTATATATATATACAAATAGATACATTTACTTATATTCATACATATATATATTTTTACATTATTTACCATACGCTGTATTGCGGGAATATCTGCACCAGTTGCTGATATTCCCCGATACACTCGTACAAAAAGCGTGGTCACATACATCTTCCACCATCCATCCCACATTCCACGTGGCACCTAGTCGTGTTGGTTGCGTCTCTCTAGACGACGACCAACTCGACATCGTGCTACACTCCATCGTCGCCTCCACCCCCACCCCTTTATATACATAATATATACCTATATATATAAATGTACTATATTTACGTTATTTCTGTTTCGCTCTCCTGATAATAAAATGACAAAAAAAAATATAAAAGAGAAAGATAATCTTTGACTTGCAGGTACCCCGTCTTGCGAATAGCAAGATTCATTTTGGAACTCTGTTATGGCTCAAAGCCAAGAACACAATTTTGAGGGTGTACCTCAAGAACAAAGATTACCAGAAAAAATATATAAATGAGAAAAACACCAGAAACACAATAAACGAACGGAAGAAACTCGTTGTAGGAAAAGCGTAGAAACTCGACTTGTAACCCCACTTCCCTGAGTTCGACCCTAGGCCTAAAAGCGACAAGATAAAATCAAATAGGCCAGGTTAAAAATTTTTGTAAAGATATGGTTAGGTCCGATTTAGGTTAACCACTATACACATTTCAACGATAAAATCATCATATTAACAACCTATCTGGTCCGACCAACCATCTTTTCTAGTGCCGTTGTCGAGAAGGTGCACCTTCAAGTAAGTTTCTATTCAATTCCTTCCAATTTTTCTCTTCTCTCTCCACGGGCATTTCTATTTTTTTGTTGTGCTGGTGAACCTGGTTTCAAGGAGAAGACAGGTAGACGAATTCGGGAACAAGGGCAGATCCAAGGTAGGAACGAGTGCGTGAAGACGTCGACACCGCATTGGAGCTTCGCACACGTTGCCGAACAAGTAGGTTTTCTTTTCTTAGCAAACTAGGGTTAACTTGCCACCTTAATAAATAAAAAAAAAGAATTAAAAACTAAAAACTAGAAAAACTTCTTGGGATCTCTTGGGGCAAGTGGATTAAAATTCACTTGTTTGATTGATTGTCTTCACTCCCACCACCCCAGGATTTCCAGCCTTACTTCACATAATGAAAATCTAAGAATCTTGATTCTTGAATTTTTCGTCATATGAAGTAGTCTTTGAGGCAAATACAAGAAGATTGATTGCACCGCTCTTTTGCCTCATTTATCTACAATTCAAGAGCACCTTTTTGGTGGGGAGACTTGGAATTGAGTTAATTCCAACCCCACCATGACTTTTCAACTTGCCTCAGATTCGATCCTGAGTATTTCAACACCAACAACTTTAGTTTCTTTATCTGTTGGTTGAGCCTTGTGTGGACATTTTTTCTTGGTGATTGGGAGCACTTGAATTGAAGTGCTTGGCTCCCATTCACACTAATTTAAATCGATTCGTGCATCCACACATAAAAATCTCCATTTAGGGTAGCCCATTGCATTTTAGCATGCATTAACTAACTGATATTGAAGAAGGGTTTCTTGGGCTTAGAAAGAAAACTTGTATTCTCACAAAAACTGGGAGATTGGTTGAATTGGTAATTTAGTGAAATCCTAAAATCCATACTACTTAAGGCTGAACTCTAAAAATCATTCACCAATTAAAACCTTCAATTCGGGGAGATTTCCCCATTGCATGCTTGTTTTACACACTCAAAATCAATCACTTAGGCATTACCCGTAAACAACGCCCTTCACATTCCAAAAGCACTTGACCCTAAGCCTCTAACTAAAACTGGTAGTAACTTGACCCTTACTAAGGATTGGAGGTCGAACTACCTGCATGTAGCGACTACGTGCTGGTGAGAGTTCCCATGTGCTATCGGGTGTCTAAGACTGGGGCAAACGGCCTTTCAATCTAGCCTGGTGGTTCCGCGGTGCTCGCATTCGGTTCCGTAGTTCGTGATAGTAGGTAACTTAGATCTTTAGGTCTAAGGGCACATTGTAGAGATTAGGAACTTGACTGTATTGATTTGTAATCAAGTGTACCCTTGCGGTGTCATTTCTCTCGTCTCTTTTCCCTTCTCATCTCCCCAAAGCTTCCTGCGGTAGTGCATGTTTGGGAGGAGGTCACAATACCCTAAACTGTTTGAATTGACTGATAAATCAAGAAAAGAAGCCGAATCGTCCTCCTCCTCCACAAACATGGCTGCACGCCCACCCCCAAATCCTGAGGGAGGAAATCGCCCTCAGAACCCACCAGGTGGTGGAGCCTTAGATCCCAAAACCCACCTCCAGGCCTAAATGGAGATGTATAATGAGCAAATCGAAGCCATTCGGGAAACATTTGAGGAAATGCAGAACCCTCTCGAACGGGAGGAGCCTAGGTCTCTTAGCTCTTATCAGAATCCTACTGCTACAGGGACCATAGGACACATTCGGGTCCCTATGGGCGGGGACGACTTTGAATTAAAACCAAACAAAATTGACCTAATCAATTTTCGCTTTCATGGTCTTGCAAGTGAAGACCCATTTCTCCACTTGGAAGACCTAACCCGACTTGCTGAAACCGTTAAACCAAGAATTGTCAGGTTACTTATAGTCCTCATGAAGATGTTCCCGTTTTCATTGCGGGATAAAGCGTGGCAATGGTTACGCACCCTTGGGAGAACCATCCACTCTTGGGAAGAGATGCGAACAGCATTTCTTAAGAAGTTCTTCCCAATCGGGCGAACCAATGCGCTTCGCCGTGCTATCACTTCATTTACGCAACAAAATGATGAACAATTTCATGAGGCATGGGAGAGGTATAACGACCTCCTCAGGAAGTGTCCGCACCACGGTCTGCCTAAGTGGCATATAGCCCAGATTTTCTACTATGGGCTAAATGAGACTTTGAAGCAGACTGCAGACGCTTCCTGTGGAGGGAACTTTATGAATAAAGACGAGAATGGAGCATTCGAACTGTTTGAAAATATGACTGAAAACATGATGAACAATGCTTCCATTGTCACCTTTAATCATACCAGGAAGCCCTGAAATGACCACGAAGTTGACACGGGACCCTCCCATTCATCCACTGATCTAAGAATTATTACACAAAAACTAGATGAAGTCTCCGTCGTGCACAAGAAGCTAGATGAGCTTCTGGCCAACCCCACCCGATCTCTGGCAAACACGCCTCTTCACCACTTCGTCACAATCCAAATTCTTCCAACACTAGGCTTATCCCAAGAAACCCTATTAGACCTTCCTTACATAGTGTCGCGTCAAGCGACTCGGTAAGTCATGTGGAACTGGCTTCTGCGAGCCAGTATTTTGACACGGAGGAACAAGCCTCTGTGTGCTCGGAAGCATATTTACATGCGGACGCATCTTCTGGCATAGAAGACGATTGCGCCTTGGGGAACAACCCATTCTCTGCCACTTAGAACCCAGAGTGGCCTAATCATCCGAACTTCGCATGGTCCAACAACCCGCAGCGCCAAAACCCCGCGGGTGGACCAATGCGACCGTCCGCACCCGTCATCCCAAGGGCCCAGTTTAATCCTATGGCAAATCCGCCATCAGGCCCTTGCGTACCACAAACTGAACACACATCAAGTCCTCTTGACAAATTGATGCAAATGATGACGGAAATGTCAAAGCGGCATGAAGAGAACATGACCTCTCTTCAGCAACAATTGGCACTGCAGAATGCTGAGATCAGTCAACTACGCATGGCTACTCGATCTCAGGGCACTCTTCCCACCCAACCTGTTCCAAACCCGCGAAATTTCATACCCCGTGGTCCTCAACCACAGGTACGACCTTCTCAGGGATAAGTTAATCAAGTTCTGCAAGCTCTGAGCATTCCACCGGGATTTTAGGCTAATCCTGCTACAGCGCCGCACTCTTATGTCCCCATTGCGAACCCTCCTCCACCGTATGATCCCACTGGACCCACATTGTCCAATGCTATCACTACGAGGAGCGGTAAGTAGACCGTCGATCCGCCTCGACCTGATCCTGGCCCGTCTTCTTCGCCCTCTCATTCGGGATGCGTACCGCATTCGCGAGAGGATGATGCACCCAAACTTGTGCCAGAATCAGTCCCATTTCTTGAGGCTCTACTAAGGGAGCCAAAAGGCAAAAAGAAAGATATGCAGACCTTTGACAACCTGTGCAATTTGTTCAGGGATGTAGAAATCAAGGTACCCCTACTCAAGGCAATCGACCACATACCTACTATCACCCAATTTTTCAAAGACTACACAACACCCAGGCGATAGTCAAAGAAGACTAAGAATCTGGTGGTTCTCTCGCCTCATGCGAGTTGTGCTATACTGTCAAACCTACCACCGAAGCAGAAAGATCCAGGTACACCGCTGATTTCCTGTAGCATCCAAGGCTGCAGTTTTAACCGTGCCCTGCTTGATATAGGATCTTCCATCAATCATATACCAACCATCATGCTCGAAAAATTCTCCTTGGGAAATCTAAAACCCACCCCTGTCACGTTACAGTTGGCAGATCGTTCTGTCAAAATCCCGAAGGGTGTGGTGGAAGACGTGGTGGTTAGGGTCAACAGTCTTTGTTTTCCTGTTGACTTTCTTGTTTTAAACATGGAAGTTCCTAGTTCACTTTCTGATTGTGCGATCATCCTCGGTCGACCTTTCTTGGCCACAACCCGCACCCATATCGACTGCGAGTCGGGCTGTATTGAGATTGCCATTGGATCTGAGAAACTCAAGCTTAACATATTCAAGGTAGCCAAGAACTTTGATTGCGATTGCATCGAGGATGACACGTCTGACGAGGACATGGCCGTCAGCACATGTATCAGACTAATTGGGACCTATTCGGATTGCTGCGGATTACCTATAAGCACTGATGACTGCCTGACCAACACATACTGTGATGTTCTCCAATCCCTCCCTTGTCCTGTACCTTCTCCTGGCCAGACTTCTGACGAGGTTTTCTCCACTTCCCATACCTCGTCGTCTAAGTCATATCCGGGCTACTCACCGCCGGTCCACACTCCTGAAGACTGGATTGCCCTTTCTTCCCTGCTAAATCAGGCGGATTTGCAAATCCACACTGGGACCTTGAGCACATAATCTTCTCATTGGGGCTATTCATTTTTGGATCCATCTATCCAAGAAGCCCCTCTTCTTGGCCAATCTGAAGGCCAATTTCTTCCTCCTGACTTGTTCTCCAACCCACCTGGGACACTCTCGTCCCAAGAAATGTCAGATCTTTCACCATCCACTCCTGAGCTGAAAGAGCAGCCAAACACACTTAATTATGTTTTCCTGGGACCAAATGAAACACTCCCTATAATCATCAGTTGAAAATTGACCAGGGAGCAGGAGTGCAAACTAACTAAGGTCCTCATAGAACACAAGGTAGCCATTGGATGGTCTTTATCAGACTTATCTGGCATTAGCCCCTCCAACTGCACTCACCGTATATATACGGAGGAGGAGGCTTGACCTTCCAGCGAGATGCAGCGACGTCTCAACCCTAACATGCGGGAGGTCGTTAAGAAAGAAATCATTAAGTGGCTGGATGCGGGTATAATCTACCCGATCTGCGATAGCCCCTGGGTGAGTCCGATTCAAGTTGTACCCAAAAAGGTAGGACTCACCATCCATGCCATTGACAGGGGTGAATCCATCCCTACATGCACTCCTACATCTTGGAGAGTGTGTGTAGATTATAGGAAACTCAATGCTAAAACCAAGAAAGATCACTTCCCGCTACCATTTATGGACCAAATCCTGGAGCCGTTAGCAGGAAATAAGTTTTTCTGTTTCCTGGATGGATTCTCAGGATATAACCAGGTGGAAATTGACCCCCGAGACCAAGAGAAAACCACTTTTACCTACCCTTTCGGCACCTTCTCCTTTAGAAGGATGCCATTCGGACTTTGCAATGCACCAGCAACTTTCTAGAGATGCATGCTGGCGATATTCCATGACATGGTGGGTGACTTTCTCGAGGTCTTCATGGATGACTTTTCGGTCATTGGACCATCTTTCGACGAATGTCTTGCCAACCTGACTTGTATCCTTAGGAGATGTATTGATGTAAACCTCATGCTTTCCTGGTAAAAAAGTCATTTTATGGTGCATGAGGGAATTGTTCTCGGACATATCATCTTCGATAGGGGTATCGAGGCTGACAGAGCTAAGCTCGATGTCATTGCTGATTTACCTGTGCCTGGTTCTGTCAAACAAATCCGCTCCTTCATGGGACACGTCGGTTTCTATAGAAGATTCATCAAAGACTTCTCAAAAATTTCTCGACCCTTAACTCATCTCCTATCAACCGACGTACCCTTCGACATGAGCCCTGACTATATACAAGCATTCACGTAGCTGCGTAATGCTGTCACCAAAGCCCCTGTTCTCCAGCCGCCTGATTGGTCCCTCGACTTTGAACTTATGTGTGACACTTCCGACCTTGCCGTCGGAGCCATCCTGGGACAAAGACGCGATAGACACCCCTTCGTGGTGTACTACGCCAGTAAGACGTTGGACGAGGCCCAGCGTAATTATACTACCACTGAAAAAGAATTACTGGCGGTTGTCTTTGGGCTGGAGAAATTCCGCTCTTACCTTCTGGGCTCTCATGTTATTGTTTTCACTGATCATGTGGCCATTCGCCATCTCATGCACAAGAAGGATGGCAAGCCTAGATTGATTCGTTGGATCCTTCTGCTTCAGGAATTTGACATTGAGATTCGCGATAAGGCCGGAGCCCAGAATGTTGTGGCTGATCACCTTTGCAGACTGGACCCTGACCATATTGGACTTACTCTGCCGATCAATGAAATTTTTGCTGATGAGCATCTATTGGCAATAAATGTGGCAAGTGGATCGTGGTATGCCGACATTGCTAATAACCTTGCTTCTGGATCCCTTCCACGTGGCTGGCCTAAAAACTAGCATGAGCGTCTCATGGCAGAAGCAAAGTATTATTTCTGGGATAATCCACTTCTTTTTCAGATAGGTGCTGATCAAATCATCCGTTGCTGTATTCCTGACAGCGAGTTCCCCAGTGTGTTATCCTTTTGCCACGATTAGGCCTGCGGAGGCCATTTCGCTAAGAGGAAAACTGCAACCAAGGTGTTGCAGTGCGATTTCTTTTGGCCCTCCCTTCACTAGGATGCACACAATTATGCCAAGCATTGCACTAGGTGCCAGTCGCTAGGGTCAATGGCACGTCGTGACATGATGCCCTTGCAACCCATCCTAGTTGCGAAAATCTTCGACATCTGGGGAATTGACTTCATGGGTCCCTTTCCTCCATTCAACGGCTTCGAATTCATCCTCGTGGCCATTGACTATGTTTCAAAATGGATCGAGGCTATTCCAGCGCGCTGCGCTGACCATGTTATTTCCACCTGATTTGTCAAAGACCACATCTTTGCGCGCTTTGGGATCCCTCGAGCCATTATCTCGGATGGAGGAAGCCACTTTACCCATGCTTCTTTTTGAGCACTTCTGAGGAAGTACGGAGTCCACCATCGTATCGCATCCCCGTATCATCCTCAGACGAACGGCCAGGCAGAAGTGTCAAACTGGCAGATCAAGCAGATTCTCTAGAAAACGGTTCGGCCTGACCGTAAGGATTGGTCTGACAAGCTGATTGACGCACTTTGCGCGTATCGGACCACCTTTAAGGCTCCCCTTGGTATGTCTCCTTATAGAATCGTTTACGTGAAGCCCTGTCATTTGCCTATGGAGTTGGAGCATCGCGCTTATTGGGTGGTTCGCCAATGTAACCTCGACCCAGACTTGTGTGGTCGAGAAAGGAAACTCCAACTCCAAGAGCTGGAAGAGCTCCGTCGTGAAGCCTATGATTCTGCTCTAACCTTTAAACAATGCACTAAGGCTTTTCACAACAACCGTATTCGACGGAAGGAATTTGAGCCATCTCAGCAAGTTTGACTCTATAATGCCCGACTCAAATTCTTTCCTGGGAAATTGAAGTCTAAATGGATTGGTCCTTTCCTGGTCTCAAGGCCATTCCCAAACGGGGCCGTCGAGATCGAAGTGCCCAAGTCTGGGCGTAAATTTACGGTCAATGGGCAGCGTTTGAAACCCTATCTGACTCATGAACCCGCGCCCGTTGGAGAAACCATTGCCCTGCTGAAGGGCAACTAATTCTTTGCCCCATTCTGAGTCCAGCTGGGGACGTTAAATTCAGTGCTCGTTGGGAGGCACCCTAACAACACTCACCATCCACCATCACTTTTCACTTCACTGTCACGACCACTTCACTTTTCACTTCACCACCCACCCTACCACCCTGCTGTATACCCTGCACTTCAACTCTCGTTACCTGATCTTTCGTCCTTTCTCTACCCTTCCCTGCATGCATATGAGGATATAGCATTGTTGGGCATGGGGGGGTGGATAGGCATCCTTAGGATCTGGGTATTTTAGGGTATCATGCAGTTTCTATATACATATATATATATATAAAGAGAGAAAATGAAAATGATATTTAGTAATGATCTGAAAGCTGAAACAAAACAATAATAAGTGGTTATGGATATTCAACCTCTGTTTTGAAGAATTTCCAAGCCGCAGAAGCTTGACTCACTCAGGCTCGGCTTAATTCACTTAAAGCATTGACAAAATAGATTAGAATCTCTCCTAACTAAAGACGTATTCTTGTACCTGAGACACCAGTACAGGATCCGTTGGTTTTCTTTTACTTGAGAGCTTAAGTAAACTTGGTTCACACTACACATATGAGGAAAGGCCAGGTGAACATAAGATCCAACCCTAGTGTTCATTAGGGAAGGTGGAGTCCTTACCTGTGCATGCAGGTAGACATTTTATCCGAGGCTTTAGTCTTGTGTTTAGGAGAAACTCTTTCCACCAGAAAGAAACTCTCCCACCAAAAAAAAAAAAAAAGTGTGCTCCTTCAGGAAAATATTGTAAGAGGTATACTAACACGTGTTTCAAAAAAAAAAAAAGTTGCAAAAGAGTCAGTATATCTCACAAATGTCTGTAAAGTCTTCGCCCTACGAAAAGTTCTTTAGGGCAGGTTACAAATACTTTGTTTTCCTATGAGCCACAAAAATCAAAAAATGGGAGTTGAGTTTTTCGTCATCTTTTTAAGGGTCAATCCGAAAACACAAGCTGAAACTGGGACCAACTTGTACTTAAGGATTTGTGAAACTCTGGGCTTGAGTCTGAATGTTCATCTGGTCAGTCCTGATCCGTCACTAAGCACAAGCCATAATCTCTTGAGCTCTCAAGTACGGCAAAAACCACCTGGGTCCTGGAAATTGTACCTAAGGTTTAAATATCAAGAGTCCTGGTTAGTCGAGAGATGATCTTTGTTATGTGAGACTTAAAGTACTGGTAGTCTTCTCTACAAATTGGTTCTCACAATATCCGATAGTAAACACACCTATATTACCTCAGAAGAAAATCTTCAGCTTAAGATCATTTTTAAATACTGTTTTGCTAGGGACTAGCAAAAGATAGGCATGGGGGTATGATTGCACCTCAAAATATGCCTGCAATAATGCCTTCTTGTGCTATTTCCTAGCATTAGCTATGCATATTAGGATTCCATAGTTGCATTTTGTAAAAATACTTGCATTCTTGCATTTAATTAGGAGGAGAGAAGATTGAAATAAATGGCTTCATAATTCACATTTTTCTCAAGTGCCACCTTGCAAAATCCACATCTTTTTATTTTTCCACTTGATTTCTATTTTTTTCCTATGGCTGCAACTTCTCCGCACCCTCTCCCTGCCCTTGCCATTCCCTGCAGCTGCCATTCTTTCCCTCTCCCTGCAGCAGCCATGCTGCATGGCCATGCCTTCTCCTCCTATAA
Organism: Thalassia testudinum; assembly: GCA_037157565.1. Classification (NCBI taxonomy): domain Eukaryota; kingdom Viridiplantae; phylum Streptophyta; class Magnoliopsida; order Alismatales; family Hydrocharitaceae; genus Thalassia; species Thalassia testudinum. The sequence goes on along the minus strand of JAZHRO010000056.1, from coordinate 81,690,986 downwards.
AAGGCCATGGTTTCTTCTCTTCAGGTGGCTGGCTGCAGCAAGAGAAAAAGCCCACCTTCAGCTCATCACCACCACCGTCCTCCCCTCCATACGTCGGTCCTCCTCTGAGGAGAAACCCGATGGGCAGGAGCTCATTGTGGTGCACACCACCATAGTGAGACCAACACCGCCAACCTCTTCAACGAGTCGGTGGGCGTGGTGGCTCTCTGTTTTCGTTTTCTTTCCATTCCCGCACTTTCCGCCATTGCTGCCGCTTGAACGTCTGAAGCTTGAAGCTGCAGTAGCAGCAGCTAAGTGGCGGTAGCAGCAGCAGCAGCAACGGCCCCTGCAGCTTCCGCGAGCGTCTGCACGCGCCCCAGCCACTCCGCGCATGCCTGCAAACCTTCCCTGCTCCCATACATCCGCTTTGTCACCCGCCCTCCGCATGCGCAACCGGCCGCTGCGCGCCTCTGCAGAGGCCAGCCAAGCATCTCCCCGCCCCCTGCCGGCACCTGCAAGCTCCACGCGTGCCTGCAGGTGCCCTCGCCCTCCAGCCCCACGCGCTCTGTCGCGAGTGCTTGGCATGTGCAACCGACAGATGCAGGTCTCCTCCTCTACGCAAATACTCGCCTGCGACCATCAGACGACGGCCGTCACCTCCAGACGACCTAACTCCTCGCCTCCAGCAGTGCGGTTGCGTTCCTCTCCAACCCGCTCTCTCCCGCCCTCTCATGCCCACTCTCTCTCGCTCTCTCCTGCCCTCTCTCTCCCACTCTCTATTTCTCTCTTTCGCACTCTCTCTCACTCATTCACAACACTCTTCAGCAACGCACACACACACCTACACTCACACTTACACACACACACAAACACCTATACTATAAACATATATATACGTATACTTATAAATTGATACATATATACATATATAGATATATATATATATACTTATATTTATACATATAGTAGCATCTATATACTTATGTATTAGCATACATATATATATATATATGTATATATATATATATAGATACATATATATATCTATATACTTATACATATATACTTATATATATATACATATATACATATATCTACATATCTAGATACATATACCAATATACATATATTCTTATTATACATATATATATACATATATATATATATACTTCTATATAGTAGTATATACATACATATATATACACATACATATATACATATATACATACATATATATATATATATGTACATATACACCTATATATATATACATATATATATATCTACACATATATATATACCTATATATTTATAACTATATATATATACATATAGATACATTTACTTATATACATACATATATATATTTTTTCACATTATTTACCATACGCTGTATTGCGGGAATATCTGCACCAGTTGCTGATATTCCCCGATACACGCGTACAAAAAGTGTGGTCACATACATCTTCCACCATCCATCCCACATTCCACGTGGCACCTAGTCATGTTGGTTGCGTCTCTCTAGACGACCACCAACTCGACATCGTGCTACACTCCATCGCCGCCTCCACCCCCACCCCTTTATATACATAATATATACCTATATATATATACTATATTTACGTTATTTCTGTTTCGCTCTCCTGATAATAAAAAGACAAAAACAAATATAAAAGTGAAAAGATAATCTTTGACTTGCAGGTACCCCATCTTGTGAATAGCAAGATTCGTTTTGGAACTTTGTTTTGGCTTAAAGCCAAGAACATAATTTTGAGGGTGTACCTCAAGAACAAAGATTACCAGAAAAAATATATAAATGACAAAAACACCAAAAACACAATAAATGAACAGAATAGACTCGTTGTAGGAAAAGCGTAGAAACTCGACTTGTAACCCCACTTCCCTGAGTTCGACCCTGGGCGTAAAAGTGACAAGATAAAATCAAATAGGCCAGGTTAAAAATTTTTATAAAGATATGGTTAGGTCTGATTTAGGTTAACCACTATACACATTTCAACGATAAAATCATCATATTAACAACCTATCTGGTCCAACCAACGAACGTCCAAACCTTCTGCAAGACATCCTGTGTGTTGTCTGATGGACATACATTAGAACCCTGTTTCTATCTAATTCAAGTCAGGAAGGAGACCACTCTAAAATCAGACGTCTTACTTAGTTCCTAGACATCTTAAATGGGTTTCCTAGACGTCTGATGCCAGGACCAGACGTCTGATGACCCTATCAGAATCATGATTACTTCTGACTACAGCCTGATTCTCTTTGGCTTTGCACCCAATAGCTACGAAAGCCTTCCTAGGCCCTCTATAAATAGAGGAGGACCCTTTGGCTTGTAAAGAAACTCAAGACACACCAAGACACACTAAGCAAATCACTCCCCACATCTTTTGCATCCAAGAGAAGTAGTTGAAGTTCTAGCTCTCCAAGCATCTGTTTCATATCTAGAAAGCTTCATCCCTTTGCGCACCCACTCTCCCTCTACGATTACAGGAGCGACAAAGTGCCGCCGCGTGATTCATGCACCCGCGTCGTCACTTCGACGTACTTCCACCAAAGAGAAGTTTCCTAACTCCTATAGAAGCTAGGATTAAATATTTGAGGATCTATAGGATTGTTCTACTTTATATTGTCTTTTGTTGGGTATTCACTTTGCGAATTCCCATCTCCTTCGCGAGACAAATTCCTTCTTGTGAAGAGAACGGGTGTTGAGTAACACTACCCTTGCTCTAAGTAGTGTGCTTAACGTTGAGGTTCAGTAACCCTCATTTAAGTGACTGAGTTTAGTGGATTTGATCGACTAGGTCGATCGAAAAATCCTAACTCGAGAGGGTTAGGTGGTGGTTTTCACCCGGTTTGGGTTTCCACCTAAAAAAACTTGTGCCTTTTGTTAGATTGCTTATTTTTTTGAGATTGTCTATTTTAATTCTGCAATTTCTTTTTATTATGTCACGCATATCTTACTCCCTCCAACCAGGAGATTACAGTTGGAATTAGAGCAGGTTCTTACAAGATCGGAGTAACACCCAACAAGAAGATCATGGAGGTAAGCAGCTCCGCAAGCAGGATTTCCGAGGGGTAGTCTACGACCCATCCGCCGTTCTTCGACGGGAGCAACTACCCTTACTGGAAGCTGCGGATGAACACTTGGTTGCAAGCTAATGACTTCAAGATTTGGGCCAGATGCGAGACGCCGTTTGTTATCCTAGAGAAACCTGCAAGAGGCAACTCGCAACAACAAATCCTGGAGCTCTCTCTAAATGCAAAAACAATGAATGCATTGTATTGCGCTTTGAGCTCGGAGGAGTTTAACAGAATCTCGCAATGCGCCATCGCATACGAGATCTGTCACACACTTGAGGTAACTCACTTAGGTACCTCTAAAGTAAAGTATTCTAAAATTAATTTACTTTCACAAGAATTTGAATCATTTTCTTTGAAGATTGACGAAACTTTAAGTGAGATGAACACTAGGTTCACCCTCATAATAAATAATTTAAAAGCATTAGGGAAGACCTTCATAAAGGGGGAGCTTCAAGGAAAGCTACTCCATTCCCTTGGACCGGAATGGGAGTAGAAGGTCACCACGATCGAGGAGGCAAACGAGGTGGAGGAGCTCAATATGGAGAATCTCCTAGGCAAGCTAATGGCCTACGAGACAAAGCTGAAGTACAAGAAGAAGGAAACACCAGAGCCAAAACCAAAGAAGACCCTCACCTTCAGAGCTGCATCAAATAGCAAGGTAAGTTCCGATGACGACTTTAAATTTTACTTAAAAAGTTTTCCAAGTATTGTAGGCAATCAAGGAAAGAAAAGGAGAAGAAAAAAAAGGAGAGCCCAAGATGTTGTTACCACTGCAACGAGAAAGGGTATCTACAACCTGAGTGCCCTCTTCTCAAGAAGGGAAAGAAGGAAAAGGAGAAGTATAAGAGGAAGGTGTTCTAAGTGACTTGGGATGACTCGAGCTCGGAGGAAGAGGAAGAAGAAAATTCTGAGAAGAATGAAACCACCTGCCTTGGTTTCATGGCCATAGGAGAAAGCAACAGCGAAAGTTGAAGCGACTCCGGTGACAAGGTAAATTCCAATTTACAAAACACATTTAATGAGCTTTGTGAAATTAGTAAAACACTTAAGATAGAAAATAAAAATATTAAAAAGAACTTTAGGTTTCTTAAAAATGAAAATGAAAGGTTAGAAAAACAAATTAAGGATCTAAAAGCTAGTACTAAAGATGATGACTTATTGTTAGAAAATCGTAACCTTACCAATGAAAATAATAAGTTGATTGAGGAAAACACTAATTTAAAAATAGAAATTTCTAGCTTAGAAACCAAGATGCATGCTATTGAAGGTGAACTTGCATGTCTTAGGGAGAAATCAAATAATTTGATACATAAGGTAGATAACTTATATAGGCCTAAGGTTGAGAATGGATCTCCGTCAAGGAGACCCGCTAACAGATTTGGATCCAAACTAACTTGGATACTAAGGAGTGATCTAGAATCTTTTTTTGTAGGTTTCAAGGGTGACTATAATACAAGAGATTGGACCTACAAGCTCAAGAACGGTCAACTTGAGTTGGGAGGACTAAAGAGTAGACCAAGGAGAAGGACAAGAAGACCGACGAGACGACAAACAACCGAACAACCTGCCGCACATCGACTGCCAGACTGGAGACCAATGCCGATGCCTTGGCCTCTAAACTATGGATGGGAGCCCTATCAGATATGGCATCCACCACCCCATTTGGGCCATTCTATTGGCCATGGTAGGTGAGGTATCCCTTAACCCTATCTTTTCTAGCATATAGATAGGGGGAGTTAAAACTATGAGCTATTTGTCAATCATTAAGGAGGAGATCGTGTTAAATTAGCTATATTTCCTTTAGAAAGGGGGAGAAAATAATAGCTATCTTGTTGTTACAAAAAGGGGGAGGACATTAGTCTTGTTAAAAGAAATTCAACCTAATTATAGAAGAGCATGTTTCAAGGGGGAGTTATAGGAAATTTAAAATTGATTAAACCTTTTTGATAATGTCAAAAAGGGGGAAGATTTTATGCATTATTATTTATGATTTTGTCATCATCAAAAAAGGGGGAGATTGTTCGTGCTAGAGCACCACAATCGTTTATTTTGATGATAACAAAACACGTGTTTTTTAACATTTCCTTTTGAGTTGTAGCTTTCAGGTCAACTTGCAAATGGAGATAGGTGTTTAGATAGAGTTTGAGCTCGCATCCATGGTAGATTAGAGGAGCTTGACATAGGCGGAGGAGCTTCACGAGGAGCGAAAGCATGAAGAAAGAAGGAGATGAAGAGTAGGATATATTTCATTTTATCATGTTCTATGTAATTTTATTTCTTTGTTTTGCTCATTATTTCTGTCTTAGATCTTATGTTAAAGAGCCTCAAAGAATCCTTAAAGTAGTCCTAGGAACACCTGCACTACCCTAGGATACTTCAGCTTTCTATAGAGAACTTAGAAAACCAAAATAGGGATTAGACAGCCCTTTCAGACGTCTAATCTTAATTTCAGATGTCAGATAAAAACTTTTACGATGTCTGACTATTGACTTAGACGTCCGATTATTTAGGCTGGACTTAGATAGTTCTGTCAAATGAAATTAGACATCCAGACCTTAGTCTAGATGTCTTAGAAGATGTCTGATGCCTTTGCCAGATGTCCAATTAGTGGACCATTGGCTTCCTTAGCAAACATTGAGGAAATAACCGTTAGCCTCGTATCAGATGTCCGTGGAGGACCCCAGATGTCTGATACATGACCGTTTTGCCTCAACTAACCCAAAATCTTCCTTCAAAGATTTTATAGCCATTATACTCATTGGGAATCCATTTCCAGAGAATAAATAGGTTTCCAGACGTCTAAACCTTCTGCTAGACGTCCTGTGTGTCGTATGATGGACATACATTAGAACCCTATTTCGGTCTAATTAAAGTCAGGAAGGAGACCCATCTAAAATCAGACTTCTAACTTAGTTCCCAAACAACTTAAATGGGTTTTCCGGACGTCTGATGCCAGGACCAGACATTTGATGACCTTGTCAGAATCATGATTATTCCTGACTATGGCCTGATTCTCCTTGGCTTTGCACCCAATGGCTATGGAAGCCTTCTAAGGACTTCCAAAGCCTTCCTAGGCCCTCTATAAATAGAGCAGGACCCCTTAGCTTATAAGGAAACTCAAGACACACCAAGACACACTAAGCAAACCACTCTTGACATCTTTTGTGTCCAAGAGAAGTAGTTGAAGCTCTAGCTCTCAAAGCATCTGTTTCGTATCTAGAGAGCTTCATCCCTTTGCGCGCCCACTCTCCCTCTACGATTACGAGAGCGACAAAGCACCGCCGTGTGGTTCACACACCCACGTTGTCACTTCGATGCACTTCCACCAAAGGAAAGTTTCCTAGCTCCTATAGAAGCTAGGATTAAATATTTGTGACTCTATAGGATTGCTGTACTTTATATTGTCTTTGGTTGGGTATTCGCTTTGAGAATTCCTGTCTACTTCGCGAGACAAATTCCTTCTTTTGAAGAGAAGGGGTGTTGAGGAACACTATCCTTGATCTAAGTAGTGTGGCTGTAATTGAGGTTCAGTCACCCTCGTTTAGGTGACTGGGTTTAGTGGATTGGATCGACTAGGTCGATCGGGAAATTCTAACTCGAGAGGGTTAGGTGGTGGTCTTCACCCGGTTTGGGTTTCCACCTAAAAATACTTGTGCCTTTTGTTAGATTGCTTATTTTTGTGATATTGTCTACTTTAATTCCATAATTTCTTTTTATTACGTTACGCATATCTCACCCCCTCCAACCAGGAAATTACAGTTCCTACTATCACTAGGTTCTTTAAGGACTACTGTACCCCAAAGCAACTACCAAGAATAAGACGACAAGCGGTACGATCGAAAGAGGCTAGCACTGTGATTCAAGCTGACTTACCATTGAAAAAGAAGGACCTTGGTACCCCACTCATTTCCTACTTCTTACAGGATTCTCCTTTTGACCAGGCACTTCTAGATCTGGGTTCGTCCATCAAACTGACTCCCACCGCCGTATATGATCGATTTTGATTCTGGGAATTAAAGCCAACCTCGGTCATGATTTAGTTGGCTGATAGATCAGTGAAAAGATCGAGCAGGGTGGTTGAGAATGTGACCATAAAAGTTCACAGATTTTGCTTTCTTGTAGACTTTTTCGATCTTGATTTGGAAGTCCCTCCTAATCTCTGTGATGAACTAATTATTTTAGGTCTCCCATTTCTGGTGACAACCCGAGCAAACATTGATTGTATGTCTAGATGTATGTAGATAGCCCTAGGTAATGAATGACTTAGATTTGACATATTTAGGGCATCAAGGGATTGTGACTGTGATTGTATCGAGGAGGAAGGTGAAGACTAAGAATCAACATACTGTGGTAACATTGGGCTCCTTTGCAACGACCCAATGTCTCATTTGTCTGCACTATTAGTGTTCTTGGACCTCAATCCAAATGAGACTAAGACTGCTGCACTGTACATACCACCTCAAGGATATGATTGTCTGGGGTGTTTATCTAACCACAGCATCCCTGACTTTGGCTATCCTAATCTACACACTACTAAATCACCCCTATTGAAGCAAGAAGACGTGACTACAGCAGACGGGTTTCCCGTTAACAAAGTCATGACATACCACTTTACAGGTGGTGAATCAGCAAGAATTCATGCATATCCGGATCATCAGACTTCCACCTCTGACTTTGCTCCTCCCATTCCAACTCCCACCCCCACTTCTGATTCTGATCCACCCCTGATTGAATTGAAGCCCTTACCTGACTCACTCAAATATGTGTTCTTAAGCGAAAGTGAGGCATACCCAGTCATTATCAATGATCACTTGATCCATGAACAGGAACACTAGCTGATTTTGGTATTACATGACCATAGGGCTGCCATAGGGTGGAGTATTGTAGATCTCCGTGGTATTTGCCCCTCGTATTACACTCATCACATTTACAAAGATGAGGGGGTGAAACCTTCGAGACAACCTCAAAGACGGCTAACACCAAACATGCTAGAGGTTGTTAAGAAGGAGATCATCAAATGGCTGGATGCAAGCATTATATACCCGATCTCTGATAGCCAATGGGTGAATATGATCCAGATAGTGCCCAAGAAAGTAGGACTCACCGTAGTAAAAAAAGATAAGGGAGAATCCATCCCAACTCGCACTGCGACAACATGGTGGGTTTGCATAGATTATAGAAAACTGAACACAGCTACCCAAAAGGATCACTTTCCTTTACCGTTCATTGATTAGATCTTAGAACGGTTAGCCGGACGCAGTTTCTTTTATTTTCTAAATGGATACTCCGAGTACAATCAAGTAGTGATTAGCCTAGAAGATTAGTACAAGACCATTTTCACATGTTCCTTCGGAACATTCCCCTTCAAGTGGATGCCCTTCAGCCTTTGCAATGCACCAGCGACATTTTAGCATTGTATAATGGCCATCTTCTCTGACATGATTGGGGAATACGTGGAAGTATTCATGGATGACTTCGCATTTTGTCTTGATTACCTCACCAAGATCCTAAAATGATGTATTGAGGTAAACCTAGTACTCTCATGGGAGAAGAGCCATTTCATGCTAAGGGATGGCATTGTACTAGGGCATAGGATCTTTGCCAATGGACTTGAGGTCGACCGAGCTAAATCAAAAATCATATCACAATTACCCCCACCTAGCTCGGTCAAGCAGATCAGATCATTCTTGGGATATGTCAAATTTTATTATAGATTTATATGTGATTTCTCAAAAATCGCGCAACCATTGAAGAATCTCCTGGTAGCTGATACCCCATTTGAATTTAACACCTCCTGTCTCAGCACTTTCGAGACTTTACGAAGCGCTATCTCTGATTCCATAATTCTCCAACCACTCGACAAGAGTCTTGATTTTGAGATGATGTCGATGCCTCTGATTTCGCCGTCGGAGCTGTTTTAGGACAGCATCGGGAAAAATAACCCTTTATCAAATACTATGCTTGAAGATCCTAAATGAGGCTCAGCATAATTATACTGTCACCGAAAAGGAACTGCTAGCAGTAGTATTCGGGTTGGAGAAGTTCAAATCATATTTGTTAGGGTTTAACGTCATCATCTTCGCTAACTGATTGCACAGCAATCATAGGCCCTAACTCACATGAATTAAGCTAGAATTTAGCCTAACATGAACATTCTGCATGCATATGCATCATATTCTACATCATAGTTGGTATATGTGTTTTATGTATTAAACTATGTTGTTTGAGAGGTATTAATGATTGCAGGTAATCTAAGGTTGCGGATGACCGATCCAACCGTATGGATCTATTCGGAATAACGATGGGAGCCCAACGCATCCAAGATTACATCAATCAAACTCCCATAGCACCCTAGCGAGTCTGCAAAAGAGCAAGATCCAAGCGGCAAATTGAAGAATATTCGGACCTTAGATGACAAATCCAACTGCACGGAAGGATCCAAATCAACGTTTGCAATCAAATGGTGCAGAAATCAACTTAATCAGAGGCCTACATCTCTAGATACAAGGAAAAGAAGATAAACGGCCACGAGTGTGCCATGTCGCATGCCCAGATTGGATGAGTATACATAGAAACTAACAAGTCTATATATTAAAGGGTTTGCATTGCACGTCAACTCGCACACGTGCGTGGGTATGTGTGGGGTGTAGGTTGGAGCCCTGCACTATGCAAAATTGATGCGGCATTGGCAGGCAGGCACGTGTACACGCAATTGCATGATCTGACAATGCACAGCGTGCCACATGGCACGAGCGGAGCGCACTGCTAGTGGGACACGTGATTGGGCGGGTTGTGCAAAATTAGTAAGGCGTGTAAATCGCGCTTAGGATTTGCGAAGGAATGATGCTGTGGCTGTCTAAGCCATCCGATCTCATGATCGGACGACCGATGTTAAGGCAGGATTTGAAGGCATGTGGCAAAAGAAAAAATGAGAAGGTGCGGGAGAGCAGGAGCTGTGCGATTTGCATCCAAGGGCGTGCAGATCACCATGTGGCAGCACCAGAATAAATCGATCGGGAAAGGATTTGCACTGGAAAAAAGGCTATAAAAAGGCCCCCCTGGAGATAACTTTTAACTCTCTCATCATTCTCTTCTTCCTTCTTCTACCGCTCTCTCTTTTTCTTCTTCTCATCTTCTCTGCCCCCGTCTGAAGAATCTATTGGGCCACCCTATCGGATCACTGCTACTTCTCTCGACCTTTCCGAAAGGCCACCACGATCTACTTGTGGTGCCCTTGTTCTATTCCATAAGTAGTTTAATTCATGTTATCATTTAGTTTAGTTTCATGTATGCAATCCTTGTTCGAGTTCTCTATGTGATATATAGTCTGATTCGTTGTGTCTATTATTTAGTAACTATATTTAGAATAAGTGAATGAAATCAAAAGAAATTTTCTGCCTCCGTGTGATCCACCGGAACTCCCAGTTTCGTTAATTTTATTTGTCGAGACGTAGTTCGTGCTATACTACAATGTATTTATCTTTTACGCAATCTACGCCACGAACAAATTGGCATCGTTGCTGGGGAGGCAAGGAGACTTTTGATTTCATCTCTACCACACTATTTTTGTGTGTAGATTAAACCAGAGAAGTGGCGAACAAATCGAAGCGGGTGTTGCGGAAATCTGGTGCACACATTCCTATTAGAAATTCAGCCAGAAAGTGTTATCTTCAAAATTCAACAGCCGTGTTTCTAATGCTCCAAAAATCCTGAAATTTGAACTGGTACTAGATTTTCAAATTTTTTTTCCAACGCCACCATTCCCAAAAAGAAATTTCTTCTGTGGAATTTTTAGAAACTTGGGGAGTACATATGTGTCAGATTACTTGAAAACAAAAGTTTTATGAACTTTGAAAATCAATTTTGACCAACATACAAATTTGATTTGCTCACAACTGGTGGGGACTGAAAGATAATCAAATTAGATTTCATTATCATATTTTTACAAAATTTTTGGAGTATATTTGATACTATTTCCAACAGAAAAACCAGCACAGGGTCTAAATCCTAAATTTGACCCCTTGCTAGTTAAAAATTCATAACTATTTTTTGAAAATAGTAAAAATTTTGAAAAAATACTCTTTGAAAGGCTTATTAAAAAAGGAATCTTCTTTCCAAGTTTCAAATCATTTGAATTCCTTCTTTCTCTGAGAGTTTATATTTCATTTGTGATCTTTAATTTGAAACAACTTAGAAGCACATGAGCTAATAGGACCACATTAGACTAACTTGGACCTTGGTGAGTCCAAAAGTTAGTCGGTGAGGCAAGTCACCTTGTGGATTGCCCACCATCTACTACATTGAAGAAACAGGTTAAGAATTCATGAAAATACATCAAATAACCAACATTTGGCTCGAAACTACTGGGTAATTCCAACCTCTCTTGCAAAACCTGGTGACTAAGCCTGCGGGGTAGTGTCAAACGACCGCGGCTATGGTGTAATGGAATTGAAGGAAAAAACCAAAGGAAGAACCTTCCTCATTGTCCCCTCATAACCAGATTGGCCAGGTTATCCCGAGAGGCGGGAATTTTTTACATTTGGTTACTAGCCAAATTTTCAATAACTAGAACTTTAATGAAAAATCTGATCATTTTATTCTAAGGACCAATTTGATTACAAGGCCCTTGCCTTGTTTTGCCACCAGTCCCTTATAACTGGTGTAAGGTAACTAGGACCCTTCTGGTCTCCTTTTGATCATCTTAATCATGGACCCATACTCTTTCTCGTCTTATCATCAGCAGGGTTCTCCTCCCAACTCAACTATGATCCCAACTTCTTTTGGGTGGGAGATTGCTCCATATTATTCCTATACGCGTGCACCTCAGGCATGGGACATACCCACCTCAAACACTTGGACATCCACACAGATCTCGCAACACTTAGAGACACTCTCCATGTGAAGTAAAGATCTCATCATGATGACTGATTATCTCGATCAGTCCCACCAAAGGCAAGCTTCCACATCTCACAAGAACCCTCAAATCGCTGAACTGAACCAAATAGTCCAAGAAGCAAAAGAGGTCAGAAAAAGGGAATATGAAGACTTAAGAAAAGCAATTCAGGATGAAAGACAAAGAACCCAGGAGATCACCTCTAGAGGCCTTGAATTTAGAGAGAATGTACCACAGGTAGATGGTGAGCCATTCAAGGTTAAGAAATCAGTCGCAACCTATAACTGCACTAAACCCACCCACCACCCTTCTGATTCCCCAGACCAAAACTATTATAACCATCCACCTTCCTTGAGACTCTCATCTGAGGCCACATCCACACAGATCACCACTAAGGAGCCACCAATTGACTCGCAACTACTTCTCATATTACAACAAACAACAACAAAGTACAAGGACACAGTTATGAGATATCTACATCAAATCCAGATCACCACCGATCCAGGGCAGAGACAGGCTTTGATTGCAGCCAAAGAACCTCTGATGGAAGCCCTTAAAGAGCTAGAATCTATGGCTAGGATGAATCAACAAACTTGCACACTTCAAGATATACTCCATTTGTAGTACCAAGTTCAGACTAGCTTAGAGGATTTTAAGGAACTTGAGATGAATTTTAGGGATTCTTCAACTCACATGCCCGAAGTAGATGATGTAGGTGATTTTCAAGTGAGAGAAGAGATATCCGATGGAATTAAGGGAAATGTTCTTGGAATATCTGAAAAGAAATCAGTTAAGAGCCCTAGCCTACGAAATAGTGAGGAAAGTCCCATGATTGATTTTCAATCTAGAAATCCTAAATCTTGGGAGACAGAGATGGAGGATCATGACACCCAATATTTGGTACATTTTGAGACTTGGGTATATACACTTAATGAGGCCCACGATTTGGATTATAAGAGATCTGGAGTGGAATTGCCTAAAACCCTCATGACATGCTTAGATGATAAATATATTGAAATCTATGAGAGTAATTTTGAATTACCAGAGAATGCAATTGAAGCTGAGAAAGAATCTACTAAAAACTCCATTTCCAATTGTCAGGATAATCTGAAAAATCTAGAGGAGTTTTTAGATTTGGAGTCAAAGAAATTTATCACAAATTCTTTCTCATCTTTGCTTCTGGATATCGAGGATTTCACTAAAGCCACAGAGTAGAAAATGAAAGAATTTAAGGCTTTACTGTATTATGGTTCTTTACACCTTAGGGAAAATAAATTGTTGCCTAGTACATTTGAGGATTCACACCAAGAGTAGAATTTGGGTGATCCATATGAGATTCCTGATCAACCCAAGGATGAGAATGATTTGGGTGAAAATACAACTGTTAGGATGGAACACAAAATCATATTCGACACACGTACTCTACAACCACCAACACCCAAATCCAATCATGAAATGGTTCTTTACACCATTTCTGATTACACCACATGGGTCCCTCCATTCCTGTTTTACCACTTTCAGGACCTGTATGACTGGTGTCCCAATCCAGATCCCTCATGGCTACTACTTGCTCCCTATAACTCTGGAACCCAGATTTATTTCTCTTGTAGCGCCTGGCTACAACTTGTTCTAGGCCTTATGATTCTATTCTGCTGACCTTGTGGCCTTGGTATTCACAGGCAACTACTCTACATTCTTTGCCTGTTGATGACAGCGGAACACATCTTCCTATCTATCTTTAGTCTGTCTCCTGCACTCATTAATCCATCCGATGAGTTTCGGCTAGCTGGAGGCATTAAACTCAGCATCATAGTTAGACATAGCATTTAGACTTCACTTTTAGGCATCACAGTTGCACTTATACATATATACATAGCATATTTCATTTATGCATAATATTTTACATATTGTTTTGCATATTGTGTATGGCATTGCAGTAATGACATGAGCTCAATGAGAACTCAGAAGCAGTTACAGGTGATTTCTATCCATATACCCCCAGCCTTATTTCTTTTATTCTTGCATGAGGACATGCAAACACTTAGGCATGGGGGTAGTCATTAAAACTAAAAATTTTCTGCCAACAATTGGGGGATTAGATCATTTTATCTAGAGGTTTTATTAAAGATTTATTCTTTAGTAGATTCCTAGACTTAAAATCCAGTATAATTTCATGCTTGCATGTAGATTTTGCAATGGATCCTTTGTGAAAATCGGTAGACATTTCTAGTTTGTCGAAAAGAAGCATTGCTTCTTCTCTTGAACCCTTGGACAGCAATCAGGGAGTCAGGTGAACTATCTTCTAGTAGATCCACCAAAACATGTGTTAGGTGAGAGTAGAGAGTACTAGTGCTCTAAGGCTAGTATAAGGAATCTTTAATAATTGAATAATGACACTTGGAGTTGGGCATAGTTTTCGCTCTCAGTTCTTGAGCACTAAATTGTGAGAAATTCCATACGAGAGCTACCAAGTAAGGCAGAAACACAAAGATTGGGTTCTGATAAAACTAGGACTTCGGTGGATGGTCACAACGATCCTCTACGGAAACCTCGGCTGAAGTAGGGTACTGATGTCAAGGTGAGAAATATGTCATCCTATCCATTCCCTACCCGATGCTTAGAATAGACACTTCCACCAAATAAGCCACCCGAGATCCTCTTGCTCATCACAGAAATCCCCAAGAATGCCTCACGTATAAAAGTATGCATGTCATGTTATGTTGTGCTGATAAATATAGTAGTATATCATGTTGTGGCATTGTGCCTGTATACTTGCATACAAAGGAGTTGTTTGCTCAGAAAATAAAAAAATTAAAAAAAGGTGTTATGTAAAACAGTTGCGTGATGTGAGTCAAGTTAAATGCTTTAAGGCAAAAACACCTACTACCCTCATGAACCACCAAATACAGCCTTAACCTACTTTTTCTGTATGTTTGACCTCCTGAATATGGGCTGAGGGCTTCTGACTTAGTTGTAGGGTTATCAAAGCATAATTAAAAGTGTCATGCCATGTGAGACCACCAAACACATTTGCAAATCTGGTGAGATGTGAGCTCAGGAAAAAAAAAGAGAGAGAAGAGTATAAAAGATTAAAGGTAGCACAGTTTTTCCAGCCTCTATCTAAGTTGATTTATTCAATAATCTGGAAATCTAAATTCTGAAATACTAGTCTCTAAGTAGCACCAGAAGAGAGTGAGCCACCAAATATAAATCCAGTTAACTCAGACATCTACCCAAGGCAAACACTGAGGCCAAAATCAAAAAAATACTTATAACTCCGAGAGAAGAGGTTCACCTATCCAGACAGAATTTTACTCGGGGTCAAGTACAAGGATTAAATGTGTATCGACTCTTCGCTTGGATCCGTTGCAAAAGCTACAACATTATATATTCATAGTTATCTGGATTCTGAATTTTTGGATGAAACAAAAAGAAATAAATCTTTAGTTTAACTCTTGATAAAATGCATTTAGTCTTGCACTTGCTAGGGATTAGCAAGATTTAGGCATGGCGGTATGATTGCATAGCAATCATAGCCCCTAACTCGCCCGAATTAAGCTAGAACTTAGCTTAACATGAACATTCTATATGCATATGCATCGTATTCTGCATCATAGTTGGTATATGTGTTTTATGTATTAAACTATGTTATTTGAGAGGTATTAATGACTGTAGGTAATCCAGGGTTGCAAATGACTGATCCAACCTTATCGATCTATTCGGAATAATGACAAGAATCCAATGCATCCAAGATCGCATCAATCAGACCCCCGTAGCACCCTAGGGAGTTAGCAGAAGTGCAAGAGGCAAGGGGCAAATTGAAGAAGATTCAGACCTTAGATGATAAATCCAATTGCACGGATGGATCCGGATTGACATTCATAGTCCAACGGTGTAGAAATCAACTTAATCAGAGGCCTATATCACTAGATACACGGGAAAGAGGATGAACGGCCATGAGCGTGCCACGTTGCCCACCCAGATTGGACGAGTATAAATAGAAACTAACAAGTATATATATCAAAGGGTTTGCACAGCACGTTGGCTCACGCGCGCACGCGTATGCACGGGACGTAGGTTGGAGCCCGGCACTATGATGAGACACTCATCATGATCTTTAATTAACCCTAATTAACTAGTCTTCCTAGTTAATTAGCTAAGGTTATGAACATATAAGGGTTAATTATAGAATAAGGGATATTCAGTCAAGGACCTTAAAATAAGTTAAAGATGACATTTTATCATTCAATTAACATTATTAATAATTTAGATAATAATTGTACTCGAAATCCTATTAATCATTCCCTAAATTAGTAAGATATGTAACTTAAACATAATGTATACCTAAGTATATAATAACTTAAGTAATTTTACTTAATCTGATAAATTAATCTAAAAAGGTCAAAAATGTAAATACAAGGTGCAAATATAATATTTACCTAATTTACTAACATATATAAAAGGTTGGAAAAGATTTAAATTAAAATAAACTTTCAAAGCCTGAGTTTACATTTTCATCCTTAAAATTCATTACAACTGGGTCCTTATTTCTCACAAAGGTCCATAAGTTTTATTTCATTTAAGTCCCTCCTCGTCTTCTTCTTCTTCTTCAGCCGAATGAATGGCTGGCGGCAAAGAGTCATGCCACCACGCGATTACCGCCCTGCCGACATCAACCTTCTTTGTCCAAGCTCTTGCAGTTGTGCTCACCACCTCCACTTCATCCACCGGTCTGGATTAACCGGAAATCCTATTTTTCAGTGGGAGATAACCTCACCGTCGTCGGACACGATGACGGAGGTTAAGCTCCTCAAGCTCCTTCTTCGGCCAGACCCCGCCATTCTCTTCGCCGCGAACTGCTATAAATACCCCCTCACCCCTTAGATTTTACTCAAGTTGGCTCCCTTCCCTCTTCTAACACTACAGCTGACCGAATAGGCTATTCGTCCAAAACTCCAGCAACTTTCCATTCCATTTTCTGACTTCCTCCATCCATCTTAATCAGCCGAGGAGATCCACTGTGGTCTTCCATGTCTCTGACACAGGTGTCGACCAAAGGAACCCTCCGCTCCGCATAAAATTCACCCGTCGGAGATCTTTCTTCCACCCTCTGAATTCATCGTCTGCCATGAGACTTCGGCAAAATCCTATTGACCCCTTCGTCCAGGTAATAGTAGATTAGGAGTAGGAGTAGGAGTAGGCTAGCTTAGTTAGTTAGTTTAGGTAGTTAGATTAGAGTAATTTTAGAATTTTAGTTTCATCTTCTCTGACTCCGATGAGCTCCTTGAGCTTGCCAGAGCTTTAATCTTGTCTTTTTAACTCACTGTACACCTTCCTTTAACTTCCATAATCACTTCTAAATCACTTAATTGCTTAATTAAATCACCTAATCGCCTAATTCAAATTTCACCTTCACCGACTACTGTCACTATCCATGGTGAAAGTAATCGACCTAATTCCACCTTCACTGGGTTATTCCATCATTTATCCACCACTTATGGACCCTAATTGACACTATAATACCTACAAATAGCACATATAAATTAAACGCCCAATTCTTAATTAAGTTCCTGAGCTCTCTATCAATGGCGGCTTAGGAGTAGTTCAAATCCTAAATAAATATATATTTATGAATATAAACATCTATTGACTTGTTTTAACTGCTCAATCGAGTGGTTAAACAAGTCCTGAGCTTTAACCACTCAGATTCTTTAAGAAATTGAATTCAATGTCAAATCCTAATTCTAATGAACAAAATGAGAATTAAATGTGATACTGAGGTTCCTTGCATCCTCAGGATCCTTTCTAATTAAAAAATGATAAGTTTTCATAATCTATACATAGATTACATATTTTCTGGATTCACTGGAGCTCCAGCGAGCCAAATTTGTATTCAGCCTCTAGAATTTGTTGAGAAGCTCCAGAATGGTATAATGTGGATCACTAATTTTCTTGAGGTTATTTGTTTGAAGATTTAATGTCTGGAGCCAAGGATTGAACTTCATCTTCCCCAACTCCGGCAGAGTTGGAGAAGTCAGATAAAGAGACATAAGAAGCATTGAAGGAGCTCAGAAGCTTCAGTGTAATACACTGAAGCTGCTTAAACCTTTAGAACATTGTAACAACCTCTGAATGGCTCTGACGAACAAACACATTTTTAACCTCAGGCGACGAGCCTGAAACCTTAGAAATGTTGGTTAGAACACCAACTTGAAGATCTGAATAAGTTCCTAGTGTTGAGGAGACTCTATTCGATGCTTTGATTTCTTGTGGAAAAGCTTTGAATAGAAAGTCAAACTTGAGGCCTTTATAGTCAAACCTGAGGAGGAAACTTTGTTTCTGAGTTCAATCTGAGGTATTGAGGAGTGTAAACTGTTTCTAAGAATTTGTTGAAAGGTCTAAGTGAGAATAAAGTGAGCTCAGATGATTTATTTAGTGAAAATTTGAATCCTTTCATTTTGGGTTACTTTCGAACCCAAACCAACAACAGTGCCATTTTGTTGAAATTTGAACTTGAATCCTACCCAGATCAATCTGTTATAACCCTTAGAACTTGTTTAATTCAATCAGAGATGTTTCTCTGTGTCTATTCATCCATATTAAAGTCTAAAATCTGAACTCTGAAGCTTTCAGAGAAGTAAAGAGCTTCTCTGCTATTCCTGAAGGTATTGTGAGCTTAAAGACTACTCTGACAGATGCAAAATTATTTGTAGAACTTATACAGACCTTTAAATAATAAAGAAAAGTCCATTTGAGGACTTTGTGACATTAAAATCATTTCCAGGCATTAAATAACCTATAGGGACCCTTGATTTTACTTTTCAAATTGAAGAGTAAAACATGATCAAAACCTTAAATTGACACTATAATTGTGTAGATCTACCTTAAAGCTTTCCAACAAACTTTAAATCACTTGATTTGGAGCTTTGGGTAGAAAGTTATGATCATTTGAAGTTGGGTCTAGAAGGGGTTAGATAGTCCGACAATGCTAGTTTCTGAGCACGCGTAGGGGGATAAAATGAATTTGTTACCTCGGCTCTTCAGTCGTCAGCGCTCGGCGCACCGGTTATCGATCTGATGCTATTCTGAGCATGTGCATATGTGTGTGTGAGGGCTTCTGTGCCTGCGAGTGTGCGCCCTTGGGGGCGTGAGCGAATGTGCCCTGGGAAAGAGAGAGGCCTGGGAGGCCGGGTTGAGCCAAATTGGCTCGAGACTATGAACCGATATGAAATAAATCGAAAATGAACCTAATTGAGATTAGGTGAGGACCAAGTAGGGTCTGGGCCCACCCTGGTCTCAGGGTGTTGAGTATCCTCGAAAGGACCTCACCTCAAAAAAAATAATTTTGGTTAAAAAAGTAAAAAAACCCTATTCAGCTAAAGGACTTAAGGAAAAGAAGAGCTGATGGTTAAAATGCTAAGTGTTGAGCAAAGGCTAAGGAACTAAGAGAACAGGCACTAAGGGAAGAGAAGAAGGCAGGAGAAGACTAAGGGAAAGAGAATAAGAGACAGGAAGAGAAGAAGGCAGGAACAACAGAAGAAAGGTAAGAAAGTGAGCTCGAGAGAGAGAAGAAAATAAATGAAAAGGAGAAGAAGAGAGAGGCTGAAGAAGTAAAGAAAGGAAAATTTATTTTTCTTGCATCATTTTAAATTCTTTTTGTTCTTAATTGTAAAAGGCATGTTTTAATAGAACTTTTAATTGCCTTAATTTCTTTCGAAATAAAGTTAGAAATTTAACATGTTTACTTGTTAATAAAGTACATCATTTGAATAAATATGTTTTTCATATGGAATTTTGTATATCCTTTATAGTTTAAATATTTTGGAAAAATTCATGTTTAAAAATCAATCTAGTTATACCTCCTAAACTTATAAGAAATAAAAGAAAATTGGTGAATTTGAAAAAAAAATTATTATACCTCCCACTGAACGACCTGTACTCAACCAGTAAAAATTTCTAAAATATTCGGTTAATTCGACCCTATACTACACAACCAACACAATTTTGAGTTAACCTAAATGACTTCTTCTACTCTTAATTAAGTGAAATTAACTTAATTACTGAGTTGAGTGAAAGCACGCTATCATTTTAATGGCGCCGTTGCCGGGGAGGTAATATTTTGATTCACTAAAATTTAAAAGGTTTAATTGTCTAATTAGGAGGTGTTTTGTAAAAATTTTTGTTTTTCTAACTTTTGTTTTAATTAGTGTGTTTTGTTTTATTTTTGTTTCTATTTTTTTTTTGTTTTCTATCTTCTTTTCAGGTTTACCTTTGCGGGTGATCTCAAGAGAAGGTAGGATTTTGTTGCTGTTTTTGTTTTGTGAGTATTTCTTAATATTTTGTTTTGTTGCATTTAAAAAAAATACAAAAATACATCTTTATCTGACTAGCAGCAGCATATTATAGGCATACACACTTAGGAGTGCATATTTCCTACTAGTATTGGTACGATCTGACTTGGGAAGTTTAAACTATTTTTCTCGCATCAGCAGGAAAACACGAGAAAACCCATGTCGATCCCTGTCCTCTGAGAATTAAAAAGACCACATATTTTTGTTTGAAAGGATATAAAAATGGCCATTGTAGTTTAATTGACATATTTTTGAAAAAGATTAACTAAAAAGAGAAAGTAAAATTGGTGACTTAAATCTGATTGTAGAAATGCATGCGGCATTTTATATCGCTATCGTCTGTTGCATGCTATCATGCACACAGTGCGATCACTAGAGTCACACGAGTCTATTTTTCTATCTCTCCTCTTTGCACCTCTAAGGGCTTTGACTGAAGATCAACAAGTCTGTCTCTCTACTAGAGCCCCAGCGAGCCAGTAGTGAGTGGTCTCGATCCTAGACCTTAGACCTTTGAGCTTTAAGATATGCACCTACGTAGTCACGAATTAGGGCATGTATTTTGATACTGTTACTCTATTTGTTTGCGTCAAATTACTTTGTGTATCTTAGGAATTTCTTCTTTCCTTTGAAAGAAGAGCAAAACCCACGTCTTTTGCGTTATTTTGCGGGTTTTTTGTGCTATTATTTTCTTATCGGTGGTGTGCGTGTGCACTTGCACATTATTTTCCATTTATGGATAGGAGGCGATCCTTGCATCTGCCTCTTGCACCACCATTGACAGGTGATCCTAGGCCGGTTGTAGATAAGCAACCAATGGTTTTCCCATCTGATCCATCTACTTCTATGGATCCAATGCAGAATCTTAATCTCGAGATCGCTTCTTCTGGCCAGGGGGAGATGCAACCTTTTGATGTTCATGAGGCGCTCTTGAACCAGAATCTTAGGATGCTAGAGCAAACAAGACAAATTAATCTTTTAACAGCAGCCTTGAATAATTTATAGACTCTTCAAACCCGTTCTTCACCTTGACTTGAGGCAGGTTTTGAAAACCCTGATTTACCGATCAATCATCCAAGGCCTCTACTTAGAGATTATTATAACCCATCTAATTTACAAGTAGAGCCTAATGTTAGGATTCCTATTGGGGAAAATGATCCAGAATTAAAGACAAATATTATAGGTTTAATCCCCCACTTTCACGGATTTGCATCCGAGGATCCATTTCAACATATAGAAGATCTTAAAAATTTATCCCAAACTCTTGGTCCTCGAAATCAAAATAGGGAAATCGTACTAATGAAGATGTTCTCTTTTAGCCTTAAAGATAAAGTAGCTTATTGATATAGAACTATAGCAAGACCAATCTCAACTTGGGTTGAACTCGAATCCGCATTTTTGAAGAAATTCTTTCCTATTGGTCAAACCAATGCTTTAAGGCGAGCTATTACTACTTTCAATCAAAATCAAGGAGAACCAATTCAGGAAGCATGGGAATGTTTTCATGAATTGCAAAGGAAATGCCCACATCATGACATCCCTCGTTGGCAACTCATGCATATCTTTTATTACGGTTTACAAGAGGGCATTCGCAATCTAGTCGATGCCGCTTGTGGAGGGAATTTTCTAAATCACGACGCAGAATCCGCTTCAGAATTATTTGAAGGGATGGTGGAAAACTCGATCAATAATGCTTCAATGTCGCAATTTTCACAAGAATCAAATACAAATCATCAAAATCCGCATAAGGGCATTCACGAGATCGGTAATCCGTCCAGTTCAAAGGATTTAGAGATTATTGTAGAAAAATTGGACAAAGTATATATCTTAGCAAAGCATCTTGATGAGGTTAGAAACACAATGAAGACTCTTACACCTCTACTTGCTATGAGTCCCGTGTATTTACTTGTTTCGCAATTCCTATGGGGAGGGAATTTGTGAATAATTTGGATTCTAGAGATCCATCTTCCCTGGGTTTTCTATCTACATCTTCACTAACCCAAGGAGTGACCTTTGTCCCACAATCTTACCCACCCTTTTCCCCACCGTTAATTGTTGCAGAAAACATGCCATATCTTTTAGGTTTACACACCATCCAAGAAAATATTCCAAGACCAAACCTTTATTCAAATACCTATAATCCCAGATGGAGAAGCCACCCAAATTTCTCTTAGGCTGACCCAAATCAAAATCATAGACCAAATTATCCAAATCAGACCCATTTTTGTCCACCTCCATTGCCTCCTCAGCAATCAAATTTATGTCCTAGCCCTATGAGTTTGCAAAATTACTCTAGGGCCTATTAGAGATACATAGCTAGACCAGATTTTAAGAGCTACGTCAGAGAGTCAGCGACAAAATGCTGAAGCTCTCGCTGAAATCCATAGGCAATGTAAGGTAGAATTGGTTGATTTACGAAATCAAATTAAGCTTTTAGCTCTCTCGTCAGCCAGGTACTCTTCCATCTCAACCAATTACGAATCCTAGGAATTTGCCAAATCCTAAGCAAAATCAAGGCCAGGTCCATTTCCTTAATCAGGCCTTTGATTTTAACCATAATCCATCCTCTATATTACATTAAAGTAACCCACAAAACCCGCATCAGCAACCTATTTTGTGTCAAAATGACCTACCTATTATTGAGAATCAAAATTGATTTTGCTGATCTTCTGAACTTGGTGGAATCATCTTTTAAATTGCCTCAATCTTTAACATTCTACAACTCAACCTAAATCAGATCTATAATCTTTACAAGATTCACTTTAATCTTTCTGAGATTTCACAAGAATCTGATTTTTGGTTCTGTGGGAACTATTCTAGGCAATTTTAGGATGAGTTTTGATTGGGTGGTTTTTAATCTGTTTTTCTATTTTTGATTTAAGTCCTTCATAACTCTTCTGTTTTTACCATATACCTATTTTTTTAGGAGTTCTTTACTAGGGTTTATGCCTAGCTGAAGGCGTAAAACATAGCACTTGTATATAGTTGTTTCCTGTTTTTACCTTTTACATTTTCTTATACACTTACTTTAAAATTTCACTCCATATCATATTGATTACCTTCATTTAGTCCGACTGACCACTCTGACCTTTGGTCAGACTTAAAATCATACACACAGAGATTTTTAATCTCCTCTATTCGACTTCTTCCGTCACCCTATACTAAATGAAGTGTAATATTTTTCACCCTTCTTATAATGAGGACATTGTAAAATTTTGGCTTGGGGGGTGTTGAAGTGAAATTTTCACTTTAAGTTAGTTAAAAAATAAAAACACATAAAAATTAAATATCCACGAAATTTAAAAAAATTAAAAATCTTAAAATGATAAAAATTTTAAAAAATTAAAAAAATTTTCAGAAAAATTTGAAAAATAAAAAAAATCATAAAAATTGGAAAATCTTACATATACATAAAAATAAAAAAAATATAAATACAAAAATTTGAAAAAGAAAATTCATAAAAATAATAAGAGGGGTTTATTCATTATTAATAAAGAAGAAACAAAGAATATATATATATATATTATAATTAAAAAATTTAATTTTCTTTTAGGTCAAAAATTTAAAATATATATGAGTATTTAAGAGCATTCAATTCTTAATTAGATTTTACTTAAACATTCTGTAAAAACACACTTTTGTGTTTAAAATTTTTAAAATAATATTTTATTTGAATTAGGAAGCTTTTAAATCTTTTAAGGATTTATTTTTCTATTCTTACTTGAATTAAGAAACTAAGTGTGTTAAAATATAAACTTAAGTTTGGAATTGAATTATAACTTTTTATTCAATTAGATTAAGTAATCCTTTTACTTTTTGAAAATTTGATTTTATCATAAAGTTAAGTAAAAGGCCAGATATTCAGAGTTAATTAAATAGAGAGTTGGTAGAATTTTAGTTTACAAAACTTACAAGCTAGACATAATAACTAGACTTGGTAAATTTTGTCTTGACGGATCCTATCGGAGGAAACTAAAAATTTGAAGACCCTAAGAGTGAAGGGCTTTGTTGTCCAAGCTCTGGTTTAAGAGCTAAGTAACCTAAACATCTAAATTCACTCACATAGAATTGTCTTGTTGACATCTGAGACCGCAAAAACACAGAGGTTAAGAGACCAGTTCTGAATTCTCTTTAGTCCAAGGATTTCCTCGGGGTGGTTTTTGAAAGGGTGAAGGATGTGCCACTCACCTAGAAAAAGGATTTGGAGAATAATGGTAGTAAGAAAAATGTGAAGGGGGAAAAGAAAAGAAAAAAAGAAAAAGAAAAAAAGGAAAAGTAAATAAAACACCATGCAGTTAAGTCCCTTATTAAAAAATGGGTACTTATACAGTTTTTCACATAATAAATAAAAGCATCTCGTTACAAATGGATGTTACCCTTCCTTCCATCAAATAAAAAGACCATGTTACAAATGGGTGTTCTAACCTATAGAAAAAGAGAAAAAAATATGGAGAAAAAAATATTAGGAATAAGAGACCCAGTGGTCCACTGGAGAGATATACACAAAAAGTGTTGACCTCGGTATAGAAAACTAGTGAGGAGAAAGCAACCAAACCTGAGTAAGGCCAAGCTAAAGGCTTGAATTGGAATAATTGGGTTTGGAAAGTGATGTCGTAAGATCTGGATTTTTGCAACTTTGGATGTCTTTAGGACAATTCTCTTCACTAAGCACAGATGTTTTAAAATCATAGCTGCTGAACCTTGGTATTTGGTAGTGAAGCCTAAGAAATTGGGTTTTGAAGATTTTAAGTTGAGACCTAAAGGAGAAGAATTGACAGAATCCAAGGTCTAGAAGTTAATCTTTAGTGTAGTAGGTTAGCAAATTAGAATTTTACTACTCTAAGTTTGATTAATAATGAGTATCTGGTTAATTTGGTTAAACTTATATTGATAAAAATAAAATATCATAAACAAGGGATTAACTTAAATCTATTTGCATTTTTGAGTTAAAATTTAATTCTCAATCCTTAAGTTTTGTTTTCTTACAACACTTTGTATTCTAATTTGAGTTAAGAATAGTTACAAAGATTAAGAGATTTTTAAAGAATTCTAATTCAGAATGAAATTCTTGTTTACAAATTGTTTTAAGTGCATTTTGAAAATGTTATAAGTATAAGTCTAAGTAAGAAAATTTTCACATATGCTCTATACATTAATCATTTATATTAAACTTAAAAAATTTCTGACCTAAGCTTTCCTCTACATAGTTACTATTTACAATAATTTAAACCCAAGTGCTTTAAATCATCATAGTCTTAGTTAATTTAGCTAGGGACTAGCAAAACTTTGGCATGGGGGTGTGATGAGACACTTATCATGATCTCTAATTACCCCTAATTTACTAGTCTTCCTAGTTAATTAGCTAAGGTTATGAACATATAAGGGTTAATTATGGAATAAGGGATATTTAGTCAAGGACCTTAAAATAAGTTTAAAATGACATTTTATCATTCAATTAACAATATTAATAATTTATATAATAATTGGACTCGAAATCCTATTAATCATTCCCTAAATTAATAAGATAAGTAACTTAAACATAATGTATACCTAAGTATATAATAACATAAGTAATTTTACATAATCTAATAAATTAATTTAAAAAGCTCAAAAATGTAAATTCAAGGTGAAAATATAATATATACCTTATTTAGTAACATATATAAAAGGTTGAAAAAGATTTAAATTAAAATAAACTTTCAAAACCTGAGTTTACATTTTGGTCCTTAAAATTCATTACAATTGGTTCCTTATTTCTCACACAGGTCCATAAGTTTTATTTCATTTAAGTCCCTCTACATCTTCTTCTTCAGCCAAATGAATGGCTAGCAATAGAGAGTCACGCCACCACATGATTACTGCCCTGCCAACATCAACCTTCTTTGTCTAAGTTCTTGCAACTTGCGCTCACCACCTCCACTTCATCCACCAGTCTGGATTAACCAGATATCCTATTTTTCAGTCGGAGAAAACCTCACCATCAACAGAGATGACGACAGAGGTTAAGCTCCTCAAGCTCCTTCTTTGGCCAGACCCCACCATTCTCTTTGCCGCCAACTGCTATAAATACCCCCTCACCCCTCGGATTTTACTCAAGTTGGCTCCCTTCCCTCTTCTAACACTGTAGTCGACCCAATAGGCTTTTCGTCCAAAACTCCGGCGACTTTCCATTTGATTTTCCAACTTCATCCATCTTAATCAGCCGAGGAGATCCGCCGTGGTCTTCCGCATCTCTAACACAGGCGTCGACCAAAAGAACCCTTCGCTCCACCACAAATCCGCCTGTCGGAGATCTTTCTTCCACCCTCTAATTTCGTCGCCGCCATGAGACTTCGACGGAACCCTGTTGACCCCTTTGTCTAGGTAACAATATATTTGGAGTAGGAGTAGGCTAGCTTAGTTAGTTAGCTTAGGTAGTTAGATTAGAGTAATTTTAGAATTTTAGTTCATCTTCTCTGACTCTGGTGAGCTCCTTGAGCTCACCAGAGCTTTAATCTTGTCTTTTTAACTCACTGTACACCTTCCTTTAACTTCCATAATCACTTCTAAATCACTTAATCACTTAATTAAATCACCTAATCACCTAACTTGAATTTCACCTTCATCGACTACTGTCACTGTCCATGGTAATAGTAATCGACCTAATTCCACCTTCATTGAGTTCTTCCATCATTTATCCACCACTTATGGACCCTAATCGACACTATAATACCTATAAATACCAAATATAAATTAAACGCCCAATTCTTAATTAAGTTCCTGAGCTTGCTGTCAATGGCGGCTCAGGAGCAGTTGAAATCCTAAATTAAATATATATTTATGAATAAAAACATCTGTTGACTTGTTTTAACCGCTCAATCGAGTGGTTAAACAAGTCCTGAGCTTTAACCACTCAGATTCTTCAAGAAAACAAATTCACTATCAAATCTTAATTCTAATGAAGAAAATGAGAATTAAATGTGATACTGAGCTTCCTTACAACCTCAGGATCCTTTCTAAATCAAAAATGATAAGTTTTCACAATTTGTACACTAATTACATATTTTTTGGACTCACCAGAGCTCCGACGAGCTTCGACGAGCCAAATTTGTATTTCAGCCTCTAGAATTTGTTGAGAAGCTCCAGAATGGTATAATGTGGATCACTAATTGTCTTGAGGTTATTTGTTTGAAGATTTATTGTCCGGAGCCAAAGATTGAACTTCATCTTCCCCAACTCCAGTAGAGTTGTAGAAGTCTGAAAAAGAGACATAAGAAGAATTGAAGGAACTCAGAAGCTTCAGTGCAATGCACTGAAGCTATTTAAACCTTTAAAACACTATAACAACCTCTGAATGGCTCTGACGAACAAACACATTTTTAACCCCAGCCGGTGAGCCTAAAACCCTGGAAATGTTGGTCAAAACACCTACTTGAAGATCTAAATAAGTTCCTGGTGTTGAGGAGACTCTATTCGATGCTTTGAATTCCTGTGGAAAAGCTTTGAATATAAAGTCACACTTGAGGCCTTTATAGTCAAACCTGAGGAGGAAACTTTGTTTCTGAGTTCAATCAGAGGTATTGAAGAGTGTAAACTGTTTCTGAGAATTTGTTGAATGGTCTGAGAGAATAAGTGACCTCAGATGATTTATTTAGTGAGAATTTGAATCCTGTCAATTTGGGTTACTTTCGAACCCAAACCAACAGCAGTGCCATTTTGTTGAAATTTAAACTTGAATCCTACGCAGATCAATATGTTATAACCCTTAGAACTTGTTTAATACAATCAGAGATGTTTCTCTGTGTCTGTTCATCCATATTAAAGTCCGAAACCTGAACTCTGAAGCTTTCAGAGAAGTGAAGAGCTTCTCTACTGTTCCTGAAGGTCTTGTTAGCTTAAAGACTTCTCTAACAGATGTTGAATTATTTGTATAACTTGTACAGACCTTTAAACAAGAAGGAAAAGTCCATCTGAGGACTCTGTGACATTAAAATCATTTCCAGGCATTAAATAACCCATCGGAACCCTTGATTTTACTTTTCAAATTGAAGAGGAAAACATCATCAAAACCTAAAATTGACCTTGCAATTGTGTAGATCTACCTTAGAGCTTTCTAACAATCTTCAAATCACTCGATTTGGAGCTCTGGGTAGAAAGTTATGATCATTTGAAGTTGGGTCTGGAAGGGGTTAGATAGTCCCACATCGCTAGTTTCTGAGCGAACACATGGGGATAAAACGAGTTTGTTACCTCGACTCTTCAGTCGTCAGTGCTCGGTGCACCGGTTACTGACCTAATCCTATTCTGAGCATGTGCATATGTGTGTGTGCGGGCTTGTGTGCCTGTGGGTGTGCGCCCTTGGGGGCGTGAGCGAATGTGCCCTCGGAGGGTAAGCGGCTTGGCTGGCCAGGTTGAGTTGAATTGGCTCGAGACTGCGAACCAATATGAAATAAATCGAAAACGAACCTAATTGAGATTAGGCAAGGACCGAGTAGAGTCTAGTCCCATCCTGGTCTCAGAGTACTGTGTATCCTCAAAAGGACCTCGTCGCAAATAAAATAATTTTGGTTAAAAAAGTAAAAAAACCCAGTTCAACAGAAGGACTTACGGAAAAGAAGAGCTGATGGTTAAAATACTAAGTGTTGAGCAAAGGCTAAGGAACTAAGAGAACAGGCACTAAGGGAAGAGAAGAAGGCAGGAGAAGACTAAGGGAAAGAGAATAAGAGACAGGAAGAGAAGAAGGCAGGAACAACGGAAGAAAGGTAAGAAAGAGAGCTCGAGAGAGAGAAGAAAATAAAAGAAAAGGAGAAGAAGAGAAAGCTGAAGAAGTAAAGAAAGGAAATTTTATTTTTCTTGCATCATTTTAATTTCCTTTTGTTCTTAATTGTAAAAGACATGTTTTAATGGAACAACTTTTAATTGCCTTAATTTCTTTTGAAATAAAATTAGAAATTTAACATGTTTACTTGTTAATAAAGTACATCATTTGAGTAAATATGTTTTTCATATGGAATTTTGTATATTCTTTATAGTTTAAATATTTTGGCAAAATTCATGTTTAAAAATCAACCTAGTTATACCTCCTAAACTTATAAGAAATAAAAGAAATTGGTGAATTTGGAAAAAAAATTATTATATCTCCCAGTGAACGACCTGGACTCAACCAGTGAAAATTTATAAAATGTTAGGTTAATTCAACCCTATACTACACAACCGACACAATATCGAGTTAACCTAAGTGACTTCTACTCTTAATTAAGTGAACTTAACTTAATTACTGAGTTGAGTGAAAGCACGCTATCAAGCTACACAAAATTGATACGACGTGGGTAGGCAGGTGCATGCAGGTGTAATTGTGCGATCCGACAGCACACAACGCGCCACGGGGTGTTATCAGAGTGCACCATGGGTGGAACGCGTGATTGCGCGGGTTGTACAAAATCAGGAAGGTGCATGAATCATGCTTAGGATTTGCTAAGGCGTGGTGCTGCAGCTATCTAAGCCGTCCGATTGGGAGATCAGATTGCTGATGTTAAGGTGGGATTTGAACGCATGTGGCAAAAGCAAAAATGTGAAGGCACGGGGGAGTGGGAGCCATGCAATCTGCATCCGAGGGCACACAGAGCACCACGTGGCAACACCAGAATAAAGTAATTGCGAAAGGATTTGCACGGGAAAAAATGCTATAAAAGGGCCCCCCCTTGGAGATAACCCTCAACTCTACATTCTCTTCTTCTTACTTCTTCTACCTCTCTCTCTTCTTCTTGTTCCCATCTTCTCTGCCTCCATTTGAAGAATCCGTTGGGCCACCCTATCAGATAGCTGCTGCTTCTCTCGACCTCTCCGAAAGGCCACCACGATCTACCCATGGTACCCTTGTTCTATTCCATAAGTAGTTTAATTCACATTATCATTTAGTTTAGCTTCATGTATGCAATCCTTTTTCGAGTTCTCTATGTGATATATATTATGATTTATTTTGTCTATTACTTAGTAACTAGATTTAGAATAAGTGAATGAAATCAAAAGCATTTTTCTGCCTCCCTGTGGTCAACTGTGACTCCTTGTTTTGTTAATTTTATTTGTCGAGACATAGTTCGTGCTATACTACGATGTATTTATCTTTTATGCGATGTACGCCACGAACACTGACCTCTTTGCCCTTCGGCATTTGTTGGCAAAGAAGGATGCGAAACCCCATCTTATTAGATGGATCCTTCTATTGCAGGAATTTGATGTTGAAATTTGTGACAAAGCCGAAAAATAAAACGTTGTGGCAGATCACCTATCCAGATTGGACCCAGCCCACAACCCATATTCTCTGCCTATCTCAGGCCAATTTTCGGATGAATCTCTTTGGGCAATTCACTCTGTTGAGTTTCCTTGGTACATGGATATCGCGAACTATCTTGTCGCAAGCAGGATTCCCATGAATTTTTCTAAGGACCAGTAACTCAAATTCACAGTGGAGGCCAAATTCTACCTTTGGGATGATTCATTGCTCTTCCGCATTAGATCTGATCAGATTATTAGAAGATGCATCCTAGATTCTGAGATCCCTAGTCTGTTATCTTTTTGCCACAGTGATGCTTGTGGTGTCCATTTCTCGGGATGGAAAACTGCTGCAAAAATTTTGCAGTGGGGATATTTTTGGCCAACTATCTTTAGTGATACACATGAGTACACCCAGTGCTTTAAACCATGCCAGTCAGTCAGTTCTATGACTAGGAGAGACATGATGCCTCTCCAACCCATCCTGGATGTAGAAGTGTTCGATGTTTTGGGCATCGATTTTATGGGCCCTTTTTCGAATTCGCATGGCTTCGAGTACATATTGCTCGCTATTGACTATGTCTCGAAGTTGGTCGAAGCCATCTCGGAGAGACGGGCTATTCATAAGACCATCATTTCTTTCATACGGGAATACATCTTTGTGAGATTCGGAGCACCCTACACTCTGATTACTAATTGGGGAAGCCACTTCATCCACGCCCATTTTAGGTCATTACTAAAGAAATATAGGGTACATCACCGTATAGCCACCCAGTATCATCTGCAGACCAATGGACAGCCTGAAGTATCTAACCGTCAAATCAAGCTGATTCTCTAAAAGACGGTTAGACCAAATAGGAAGGGCTGGTCCGATAAATTAGTTGATGCACTTTGGGCATATCGGACAACCTACAAGGCCCCACTAGGAATGTCACCATATCGCATGGTATATGGTAAGGCCTGTCACCTTCCTGTTGAGCTGGAATGCCATGCCATTTGGGTAGTGTGAAAATGTAACCATGACCTCGATGCGGGAGGTCATGAATGGAAGCTCCAACTCAACGAATTAGAAGAAATCCGACGGGAGGACTATGTGAATGCATCGATATACAAGGATAAGACCAAAGCCTTTCACAATCGCCACATCTGAAGGAAAGAATTCACGCCCAACTTGCAAGTCTGGTTGTTTTATTCACGACTAAAACTCTTTGTAAGGATACTCAAGTCCAAGTAGACTGGCCCATATATTATTATCCACCCATTTCTGGAGCGGTCCAAATCATGGACCCAACATCTGGGCATGTCTCTACGATCAATGGCCAACACCTTAAGCCATTAATGGCCTAGGAACCTTGTCCAGCTGATGAAGTTATTCATCTTATCGAGGAGGTGTGATTGAGTTTTCACCCAGCTGGAGGCGTTAAACTCAGCATTTATAAATAGCATTTGACACCTTTTTATACATAGCATATTTTTCTCTTAGCATATTTCTTTCTTTCGCATATTGCATGCTGTCAGGTTGGCCGGTGCTGAATGAAAACTTAGGAGCAATTCCAGGAGATTCCTACGCACTTACTCCCTGTCGTGCTTTATTTCTTTTATATTCATGCATGAGGACATGCAAGAACTTAGGCATGGGACAGGGGGGAGGGGGTAGATTCATCAAAACTGAAAATTTTTTTTATGCCAACACTTAGGAAAACCTCTAAGCAGCACGTTATATGTACTTTAGGGCCTGAATTTAAGAATAACGAACTCCACCTCCAATTCTCGCATTGGAGTTAGAAATCATTTGCAATTGCCACTTCCAACTCATTCGCTCACCCTTCCTGTTCTGAATTAAGGGTAAGCTGAATGTAACACAAAAAGGGAATTTTATGATGTACAAAATGAAAGAGGATAATTGTTTATGCATATATACATAATGTATTCATGAATAAGATTATTTTATTAAGGGAATGTATTAGGGATTTCATCCTCTAGTTGATTCCTATAATCTAGAATCCAGTACAATTTTCACATTCACACGTAGATTTTGCAATGGACTCATGGTGAAGACTGATAAATGCCTTTAGTCTGTCGAGAAGAAGTAGTGCTTCTTTTCCTGAACCCCTGGACAATGTTTTGGGAGTTAGGCAGATTTTCCTCCAAAACTCCACCAAATAATATGACATGAGAATAGAGTGTATTGGCACTCTAAGATTAGTGCAAGGAATTTGGAATCTTGGATAATTAGGTAATAATACACAAAGATTAGGTATAGTTTCCGCTCTTGGATCCTACGTATACATTTTTGTGTGAAATTTTAAGAGCCACCAAATAAGGCAAATATGCAGAGAGTGAGTTTTCATAAAACTAGGCCTAAGGTGGATGCTTCTGACCATTCTTTACGGAAACCTCGACTGAAGGAGGGTACTGATGTCAAGGTCAGAAATATACCATCCTATCCATCTTTCCCAGTGTTATGAGTAGGCACGTGATGAGAACATCATCATGAGCCCTAACTAGCTCATTTTGACCTAAGAAAGAGAATAAAAGCTCCTACATAACCTAAAGAAGGGCCTAATTCAAGGAATAACTATTCTGAGAAGAAAACATGAAACAATGGGTAAAACTATAATTTTACCATTACAGTACATCGACAGGATTTCCTAGGGGCTAAACATAGGTCAAATGGTCTAAACAAGATAAAAAGTGGGTTGGTTCAATCAGAAAAGGGTTCATGTGCAAAATAAGAATTAAATGACTTCTTGTAACCCTAAAATAGACCCGCTTAATTCAACAAGGTTTTGGTCAATATAAAAATCAACTAAACCCCCTAAAATTCATGGAAATATATCCCCTAGGGTTTAGAACCTTCAAATTGGCCTTTGAAACCTATTTTCACCTAAGTAGTTGTCCAAGCTAATTATTTGACTTAATTTGGGCTTTTGTGTAAAATGCTAGAGTCAAATGTGGTCAAAACAAAAATCCAACTTCACCATTGAATTCCTTAGGTCCAAATTAGGTTTTTACCAAAATTTGGACCTAAGGGATGTCACCTTGACCTACCCTGCAAAATAGCTCACTAAATTGTATTTTGACCCTTAGCTTTTGAAAATCATTGCGTAGACCCCCCTAACTTCCTCACCACCCTTTGCAATTAGGTCCCTCTGCCATTAAAGCGGAGGGGTCCTACTCCAGTGAAGATTCAACTAGGATTTCTCCCTGATTCCTTAGAGATCTCCTCTTAGATTTGAAAGGGAGATTCTCTGGAGAATTCCCTTTCGTCTGAACACAATTCCAGGATCTAATTAGCACCCAATCTCTCGTGCGAACATACGAGAGATATGGGTACCTCCCACATTCCTTCTCCAGTGAGGACTCTTACACTTGGTATCTTGCCTTCTAAGAACAAGAGCCTCTGCTAGCACCTATAAAAGGACCCTGATATCCAGCTGCTCAAAACTAGCTTGGCTTGGCTGAAGAATCACCCACAATTTATTCCCTTCTCATTTGGCCAAGTGTCCAGTAGGCTCTGGCAATTCCCCCTCCTTCTCATCGCTCTGCCACAATACCAGTGGCAGAGACGTCTTCACCACCTTCCTCCTCGTCGCACCATACCTACGCATGGCCAAAAGCCCCTTCGTCGTCGCCATTCTCCCTCCACTGGAAGCTTTCTTCTCCGACAGCGACAGGTACGGCCAGCTGCCCCCCTATCCCCCTTCGTCCAGTTAGTTAGGTTAGAACTCTTCCTCTCCCACCTATCTTTATTTCCCCTATCTTTATTTCTATTTTTCTCCCCTCGACACTGCAGACCACCACCACCTTCATCTCCAGCCGACCATCGGTGAAGGCACTTCCATCGCTCCACGCTCCCACACACCTCGCTAGACCCCTCATAACCTCCGTCATCACCTACTAATCATCTTCTGCCCTTTCACTGACCGCCAACACCACCCAAGTGTCCACCGAACACACCCATCACAATAGCCATAGAGTGACCTAGGCACGCATGCCTAGGTCGCCCCACTGCTAGCCACCTACTGTAGTACCTTCGTCATGCTATGGCGAAGCTCCCAATGTGGTTTAATGAGGTCGTAAGGCCGTATTTGTTTGTTTCAGATCTGACCCCCTTTCCACCATTGAAGCATGAGCAAGGAGCTTGCAAGCTCACTCCAGGCCAAATTGCTCCTAGTCTCCAGGTCCAAGTGACGCGCGAGGAGTTCGCGCATGCATCTAGCCAAGCGAGTGGCTTTGTGAAGCACCCAGCTACAGTAATTTAGAGAAGAACCTCCTACGGATGTGCGAGCGAAGCAGGTGGCACTTTTTGTCCCACCTCGGAAAGTCAGAAGCGCGGTGCGTGATATAAGTTGAATTTGTGTTTCTTTCTCTTCACCTCAGAACACGGGGTGAGGTCCCCTTGCCGACGCTCACCCACCTCGTTTGTGACCCACGCCTCTGAGGACTTGGCTGATCGACCTGTTTAATCCTGCACTCCTCGCGCACCACCTACACCAGTGCGCCTAGACATAGGTGCACGTAACCTGACCCGATTACCCGGTTGACTCTGGGAGAGCGAACCCAAGAGAAGAATAGAGAGAGAGTGTACGTGGGGAGGGTAGGGGATAGGTTTTGCACTCTCGTGTGTGAAGAAAGAGGAAGAAGCTGAGGAAGCTAAGGCAAGTAAAGGGTTGAAGCGCAGAGAAGCTGAGGCAGAAGAAAGAGGAGGTGCGGCTAAAGAAGAAAAGGCAAGGCAAAGCTGAAGGAAGGCCAAGGAAGTATGGTAGAGAAGGCAGAAGAAGAAGGAAAGAATAGCCAAGCCAAAGAAGGAACGAAGAAAGAACTATAGTAGAGAGGGTACAGTTGGAGATGAAAGGCAACGCTAAGGTAGAGGAAAGGAAGAATAAGAAGGAGAAATCAAGGAAGAAGAAGGCCAAAGATAGAGAAGAAGAGAAAGAGAAGCCAAGGCAATCATGCAGAGAAAGAGGAGAACCAAAGAGGAAAGAGAAGAAGAAAGAAGACAGTAGGAAAGCTAAGGCAGAGAAAAAGAAGAGAAAGAGAGGAGAAGATTGTTGAACGTACGAGTTGCTATGCTGACGTGTTTGGTTTTAAAAAAGAACCTGTCGTCGTAGTATGAAAGCGAAGAACTCGTGTTCAAAAAATAAAATTTATACTGGGATGAAAATCCTGGGTCGAACTCAGGGAGGCTACATTCATCTATATTCGCAATTATATTTTTTTAGAATTTTTCTTGAAAAGTGAGCCAATGTAATTACAATGAAGCAATAATAACAATCAGACTAAACTAGAGAGAGAGAGAGAGAACATGCATTCAATAATTCAAAGTGTTTATACAATAAAAAAAAAGAAGAATTACACTAGAAAGTGGGAAATCAGCTACATTAGAAAGCAGGGAAATTCTACACTAGAAAGTAGAAAATCTATTCTGGAAAATAGTAA
Organism: Thalassia testudinum; assembly: GCA_037157565.1. Taxonomy (NCBI): domain Eukaryota; kingdom Viridiplantae; phylum Streptophyta; class Magnoliopsida; order Alismatales; family Hydrocharitaceae; genus Thalassia; species Thalassia testudinum. Next base: position 81,654,971 of record JAZHRO010000056.1, on the reverse strand, counting down.
AAAGAATGGCGAGAGAGATATCCTCCTCGACGGTCTCTTGGAGGATGAGCCGAATGGGACGACACCTAGACGAAGGAGGACGAAGCAGGACGAAGGAGAACGAAGCAAGAAGAACGGGAATGGGGCAGGATGTCGTCGTCATTGCTGGATCCGTTTATGAAAGGGGGACAAAAAATTGACTTTATCTCGTGAGAAGCATCACGGGTGTGGAACAAGCTTCTCTTGAGCTTTGGAGAGGGATAGAAGAGAAGGAAGGGATGAGAATTTCTTGTGGAGGGGGTCTCCTTTTATAATTGCAAGGAGTGGGGGCATTTTGGTCATTCCAATTTTAAAAATATTAATTTAGGACCTTTAGTGATGGATAAAGCCGTCGCTAAAAGTCCAAACATGGGTGTAGTGGGCGACGCACGTGTGCCCACTCGCTTGCACGCGCATTCAATGCACGCACATGTCCAGCCGATCTCAGCCGTCCGATCGCGAGATCGGACGGCTTAAATTGCGCCTTCACCCGCTCCTCAGCGCACACCCCATCGCGTGCGATGCCATGTCTTCGCCGCACGTCTAATAGCACGTGAGCGCTATCGGGCATGCATAGCCATTCGATGATGATCGGACGCACGCTCACGCCCAATGAATCGAACGCGCGTCTGAAGGCAGCCGAGTGCCTTATCCACTATGCTGCTCGCGTGGATGGGCGGGCAACTGAAGTTTTGAACACGCGTTCAGGACTGTTGGATCAAGATCCAACGGCCTAGATCGCTCATTGGATTCTCTTTGGAGAGGCAATGGCAGACCTAAGGGCCGGTTGGATGGTTGAGATGGCGCCACATGGCACCATCTTGGCTGTCCATCTTCTGGATGATGTAGATGGTGCCATGGGTGTCGCAATTATATTTTCTTATAACTTTTCTTGAAAGGTGAGGCCTTGTAATTACAATGAAGCTGTAATAACAATCAGACTAAACTAGAGAGAGAGAGAGAACATGCATTCAATAATTCAAAATGTTTATACAATAAAACCAAAGAAGAATTACACTAGAAAGCGGAAAATCAGCCACACTAGAAAGTAGGAAAATTCTACACTAGAAAGTAGTAAATCTATTCAAGAAAGTAGTAAAAAGAATAGGGAGAGAGATATCCTCCTCAACGGTCACTTGGAGGACGAGCCGGACGGGATGACGGATTAGGAAGAAGGAGAATGACGCTGGAAGAATGGGAACGGGGCAGCACGTCGTCGTCATCGTGGGATCCGCTTTCGAAAGGGGGATGAAAAATTGACTTTATCTCGCGAGAAGCATCACGGGTGTGGGACAAGCTTCGCTTGAGCTTTGGAGAGGGAGAGAAGAGAAGGAAGGGATGAGAATTTCGTGTGGACGGGGTCTTCTTTTATAGTTGCAAGGAGTGGGGCATTTTGGTCATTCCAATTTTAAAAATAATAATTCAGGACCTTTAGTGACGGATAAAACCATCGCTAAAGGTTCGAATGTGAGCATAGTGGGTGATGCACGCGAGCCTGCTCATGCGTTCAACACACGCACGAGATCGGACAACTTAAATCTCACCGTCGCACGCTCCTCAGTGCGTGCTCCATCGCGTGCAATGCTACGTCTTCGCCGCACATCTAATAGCGCATGAGCTCTATCGGGCATGCACAGCCGTTCGATGAGGATCCGATGCTCGCCCAGACCCGCTCGCTCACGCCCTGCGAATCGAACGTGCGTCTGAAGGCAGCCGAGCACCTTATCCACTGCATTGCGTGCGTGGATGGGCGGGCAGCTGAAGTTTTGAACACACATTCAGGACCGTTGGATCAAGATCTAATGGCCCAGATCACGCGTTGGAATCTCTCTGGAGAGGCAGCGGTGGACCTAAGGGTTGGTTGGATTGCAAAGATGGTGCCACGTGGCACCATCTTGCCCGTCCATCTTCTGGATGATGTAGATGGTGCCACGGGTGTCGGATTGAGTCAATTTTCGTGCTGTTAGGCTGCAATCGTTGATTCGAATCTATCCATGTGGTCGGATTTGTCATTTGAAGTGCGGATTCACACCATCTTGGCCCTTGATATTCTAGGGTTCCTCGGTCACTATCTGATGCCACAGATGTCTGATTAGGGCGATCTTGGAGTCGTTGAACTCCAATCGTCGCCCTGATCACTTCTATTTGGTTGGATCTTCGATCTGAGGCCCCGATAAAAAGTTTGCCTTGTCCATAAACATAAAAGGAGACAATTAACCTCCATTTTATTCAAGCTACTCTAAATGCGAGATGATGCATGTTATGCAATATTTATTGCATGCAATGCAATCCTATGCTTAAGAACATGCATAAATTGGCATCTTAAGTAGTGTAAACATGTTTACATCATACCCCCATGCCTATCTTTTGCTAGTCCCTAGAAAAAACTATATGCTATTTATAAAAGAATGAGGTTGGATTATTTGGGCATGATTTATTTTCAATCATTAAGAAATTGTCTACTTAGGATCTGAACATTCAAAGACATAATAGTGCCCGAGTATTTGCCAAAATGCAGACCACCTCAAGTCCTCACCTTATTCAAAGAAAATTTTATTTTTCTCTTTTTCCTCTTTTCTAATTTTTTTTGGATTTTCAAGTTTTAGGGTTTAAGAGTGGCTTTCTACGGCCACTCAACTCACCTAAGATTTGATGAGAACCCTAAGTTCTAAGCATCATATTGTGAAAGTGATAGACTCGTTGACCAACAGTAAAAATGGCCTTCTAATTTCTATGCCTCTAGGTTACCTGAAAAGGAGAATTCTGCCTAAAGATGTATCTTTACAATCGGTAGCTTTCTCCCTACTTTTATTTTTTACGGGGTCAACATAAGGGTGAATCTAGTGTATATCTTCTCGGTTTATTCAACTTCTCCGCTTCTTCCTAAGTGTTTTGGGAATTTTCAGTGCATTTATTGAGCTGGGTTCTGGACAATCGGTCGATGAGCTGTTACTATCGACAACTTGCCAGCCATACTCGTGTGGTGAAGTGTGGTTTATTTCTTTCTTTTCTCCCTTTTTTTTTCTTTTTGACTCTTTTTTTTAAGTCGGTGGCTTCCCTGGTCTAAGATTTTCCTAAAGGCAGCAAAAAGAGAAAGGTCCAGTGACTAGGCTCTGGATAACCTATATATGGGCTGTTACCCATGATAACTTGCCAGCCATATCACCCTAGAAGGTTGATTAGCTACCCAATTTCCATTGGAATCGCTGAACAATGAGTCAGTGACAAGATAGTGTGTAGATGCTTAAAAATCAAAATTCCCTCAAATCAGTGGGTGGGTTGATAAGTCATGTACTTATCACCCAAACTTATTTACTCCAATTAAAATAGAACTTAGGTTGGCGAGTACTCGAAAAACAAATCAACATTTTAGTGGACACACGGGCTAATTATGTCCAAAGACCTGAAGGGTCTTTGTGTTCAAATCATAATGTAGTATTTTCTAAAATTGAAAATTTTCTTAAACTCAAGTTCTCTTTCCTAACTCCATATTTTTTTTTATAATAAAAGAAAATAAAACAAATCTACGGAGCTGACGAATAAATTCAGAAATGAATATCCACCCCCCCATGCCTATCTAATGTAATGTCCTCATTGTATTAAAAAGACATAAAACAGAGTGGAATAGAATAGAAAGCACCTGAATTGCGTGAATGTCAGGTTCGCTCCGAGATGAAAACTAAAAAGAACAATATATGTGCTGAATTTAGTGCCTTTAGCTAGGTACAATATACAAAGAAGAGAAATAAAGAATTCACAGGTGCAAGTCAGAATCAGAATAACCAGAAGCAGCCTCTTACCTGTCAGCAGAGGTCCACAAATGTGGACTACATTGTGGTGCAGACCCATACCCCATAATCGAGAATATCTCAGGTTCTGGATAAAAATTACCCAAAACATAAAATCAATATGCAAATGGGGTCGGGCCTACGATTATGAGGATGCAACCCAAGACCAAAAAGTCAGGTTATAGAGAATTCAAGCTCAAAAGGATAATCATTGAATGTGTGCTTGGGCTTGACATGCTCATAACAAATGTCATAAGGGTTATGGTTTGATGGTTTCAGCTTAATAGGAACCCTTCGACTCAGTCTTGTACTTCTTCAAGAACTTGCTTCCCAAATCAAAATTTCCCGGCTCCTATCATCCTCATTTAGCATGTCAAATTCTAGGACCTCTTGCATATTAATCACCTCATCTGAAATCTCCAAGTCTAAAAGATGTGGCTGAATTAGAATTGACTTGGGTCTAATTATCTCAGAAATAGAATCATCGATAAGCTCAATGGGGTGTAACTAACAATCAGGGCATTGAATTGAATCCTCCAGAAAATGCGATTCTAGATCCGTAATGTGAGCCCTAATAAAATCAGTTTCCTCAGTTATTGGGCTATTAAATGATCTATCAAATTCCTCAGGCCCAATCGTCTCACAGAAATCATGCTCTGTAAACTCGCGTGAGACTTCGCAACTTGAATCTTCACCATCAGAATCAAATAAATCAAGATCCGTATTAATGTATGTCCCAAAATCATCTATCACTTTCTGTTCCAAGGAGACATACATTTCCTCGTACCCTGGCTCAGGGATCTCAGGTGAAGAAATCAGATCATCCTTAATTGGTTTCTCTAATTCAATCTGGTTAGCATTGTAACACGTGTCCCCCCAACAAGTGCCTGAATGGGTTCTGACATTGGCTTTCCTGAAGGGAGTTCATCCTAGGAATCATCCCATGACTGAACTAAAGCAACCACAAATCTCATCCTAAATTTCACTAACTTCCCTAGTAGAAACTCACCCGGGTTCTTATCCTTAACATCTTGGAGCCAATCCAACATATACATATTCAAATCATCAATCATCTGAATTAGGGGCTCCAATCTCTCAATGAAAGGTATTGGCTGAACTTCTAAAGATTGTATGATATTCCTTAAGTTAGCCAGAACCTTATCTTGAACCTGATTACCCTGAAAAAAATGAGTTGGTTCAGGGTTGGGTGGGTTTGGGATCAATGCAGGGTGTTGAGCGTGCGAATTGCTACGCTAACGTGTTTGGTTTTGGAAAACCTGTCAATGTAGCTTGAAAGTGAAGAACTCGTGCTCAATAAATAAAATTTATACCGAAATTGAAATTCCGGGTCGAACATAAGGAGGCAGACATTTGATTTAAAAACTACGCGTTTCTTTTTATTTGTCACAAAGTAATTCAATTTAAAACTATCTAATTATTTACAATAAATAGAAGAGAGAGAGAGGGTAAGAGAGAGAGAAAATATTACACATAGAAATCAAAATGACATGTAGAATAAACAAAGAATTTATCATTAAAGAGATTGTTCATTAAAACTAGAAAGCATAAAACAATTGCACTAGAAAGCGATAAATTTACTCTAGAAAGCATTAAAAGAGTGGAGGGAGAAATATCCTCCTCGACGATCGCTTGGAGGACGAGTAGAAGTACTCTAGAAAGTAGTAAAAAGAATAGGGAGAGAGAAATTCTCCTCGATGGTCGCTTGGAGGACGAGCCGGACGAGACGACGCCTAGATGAAGGAAAACGGAGCAGGACGAAGGAGGATGAAGCAGAAGAGCGGGAACGGAGCAGCACACCATCGTCGTCATGGGATCCACTTCCGAAGGGGGACAAAAATTTAGACTTTATCTCGTGAGGAGCATCCTGGGTGTGGGACAAGCTTCTCTTGAGCTTTGGAGAGGTAGAGAAGAGAAGGAACCGATGAGAATTTCGTATGGAGGGGGTCTCCTTTTATAGTGTCAAGGAGTGGGGGCAAAATGGTCATTACAACTTAAAAATAATAAATGAGGGGTCTTTAGTGACGGATAAAATCGTCACTAAAGCCCCTAACGTGGGCGTAGCTCCCACGCCCACGCGTGCCTCCTCAGCTGCCCGCTTCTTCAACTGCCACGCACGTTCTTTGATTCTCAGCGATCGGACGGCTTAAGATGCATCTTCACCCGCTCGCTGTGTGCCTGCCTGCCGCGTAGGATCGCGCGTCCATGCTGCTCGTTCAATCGCGCGTGATGTCGATTGAGCGTAGACGACCGTCCGATCAAGATCCAACGCCTGCCCGCACTCGCTCACTTGTGCCTTCCTCCCCTTCGCTGCAGCTCGAACCTGCGCCCACAGTTCGCGTAAGCGCGCTCGACCACTGCGCTACGAGGCGCGGATGTTCGAGCGGGCGCTTTTAGGCGCCGCTGACCACAGCCGTTGGATCAAGATCCAACGGCGGAGAGGGAGTGGGTGCGGGGTCTTTAGAGATTGCATGCGGCCATTTGGGTAGCTGAGATGGTGCCACGTGGAGCCATCTTGGCCGTCCATCTTCTGGAAGTTGTAGATGGTGCCACGGATGTCGGATTGACTCGATTTTTGCATCGTTGGGATGCGATCGTCGATCCGAATTCATCCGTGCAGTCAGATTTGTCATCTGATGTGTAGATTTACACCATCCTGGCCCTTGATCTTCTAGGATTCCCGATCACTATCTGATGCTACGGATGCCTGATTAGGGCGATCTTAGAGTCGTTGAACTCCAATCGTCGCCCTGATCACATCCATACGGTTGGATCTTTGATCCGAGGCCCCGATAAAATGTTTGCCCTGTCCAAGCACATAAAAGGAGACAATTAACCTCCATTTTATTCAAACTACTCTAAATGCAAGATGATGCATGATATGCAATATTTATATCATGAAATGCAATCCTATGCTTAAGAACATGCTTAAATAGACATTTTAAGTAGTGTAAATGTGTTTACATCATACCCCCATGCCTATCTTTTGTTAGTCCCTAGAAAAACTATATGCTTTTTATAAAAAAATTAGGTTGGATTATTTGGGCATGAGTTATTTTCAATCATTAAGAAATTGACTACTTAGGAATTGAACTTTCAAAGACACAACAGTACCCAAGTATGAACCAAAATGCAGACTGCTTCAAGCCCTCACCTTATTCAAAGAAAAATTTCTTTTTCTCTTTTTACTCTTTTCTATTTTTTTTTGGATTTTCAAATTTTAGGGTTTAAGAATGGCTTTCTACGGCCATTCAACTCACCCAAGATTTGATGAGAACCCTAAGTTTTAAGGATCTTATTGTGATTGTGATAGACTTGTTGATCGGCAATTAAAATCGACTTCGGATTTCTACGCCTCTAGGTGACCTTGAAAAGACTTCTGCCTAAAGGTGTATCTTTACAACCAATAGCTTTCTCCCTACTTTTATTTTTTTACGGGGTCAACACAAGGGTGAATCCAGTGTATATCTCCCCGATTTATTCTACTTCTCTGCTTCTTCTAAGTGTTTTGGGAATTTTTAGTGCATTTACTGAGCTGGGTTCTGGACAACCGGTCGATGAGCTGTTACCACCGACAACTTGCCAGCCACACTCGTGCGGCGAAGTGTGGCTTATTTCTTTTTGTTCTTTTCTCCTTTTCTTTTTGATATATACATATCTTTTCATCTTCTTTTTTTTAAGTAGGTGGCTTCCCTGGTCTAAGATTTACCTAAGGGTAGCAAAAAGAGAAAGATCTAGTGACTAGGCTCTGGACAACCTACCTATGAGTTGTTACCCATAATAACTTGCCAGCCATATCACCTTAGAAGGTTCATTAGCTACCCAATTTCCATTAAAATCGTCGAACAACGAGTCAGTGCAAAGAAAGTGTGTAGATGCTAGAAACTCAAAATTCCATCAAATCAGAGGGCAGGTTGATAAGTCGTGTAATTATCACCGAAACTTATTTACTCCAATTAAAATAAAATTCAGGTTGGCAAGAACTCGAAAAGCAGATCCACATTTTAGTGGATACACGGGCTGACTAAGTCCAAAGACCTGAAGGGTCTTTGTATTCAAATCATAGTGTAGTATTTCCTAAGATTGAAAATTTTCTTAAACCCAAATTCTCTTACCTAATTCTAAATTTTTTTTTTTATAAACGAAAATAAAACAAATCTACGGAGCTGACGAATGAATTCAAAGATAAATATCCACCCCCCAATGCCTATCTAATGCAATGTCCTCATTGTATTAACAAGACATAAAACAGAGTGGAAAAGCATAGAAAGCACCTGAATTGCGGGAATGTCAGGTGCGCTCCGAGATGAAAACTAAAAAGAACTGTATATGTGCTGAGTTTAGTGCCTTCAGCTAGGCACACAATACAAGGAAAAGAAATGAAAAATTCACAAGTGCAGGTTAGAATTAAAATAAATAGAAGAATCCTCTGGCCTATCAACAGAGGTCCACAGTCGTGGACCAGATTGTGGTGCAGACCCATTCCCCATAATTGAGAATATCTTAGGTTCTGGATAAAAATTACCCAAAACCTAAAATCAGAATGCAAGCGGGGTCGGGCCTATGATTTATGAGGATGCAATCCACGACCAAAAAGTCGGGTTACAGAGAATTGAATCTCAAAAGGATAATCGTTGAATGTGTGCTTGAGTTTGACATCCTCAAAAGAAATGTCGTAAGGGTTCTGATTTGATGGTTTCAGCTTAAAAGGAACCCTTCGACTCAATCTTCCATTTCCTCCAAAATTAACTTCCCAAATCAGAACATCCCAGCTCCTATCCTCCTCATTTCGAATATCAAATTCCAGGACCTCTTGTATATTAATCACCCCATCTGAAATCTCCAAGTCTAAATAATGTGGCAGAATCAGAATTGACTTGGGTCTAATTATCTCAGAAATAGAATTATCGAAAAGCTCAACGGGGTGTAACTGATAATCAGGGCATTGAATTGATTCCTCCAGAAAATGTGATTCTGGATCCGTAAAGTATGCCCTAATAAGATCAGTTTCCTCAGTTATTGGGCCATCAAATGATCTATCAGATTCCTCAGGCCCAATCGTCTCACAGAATTCATGTTCAGAAAACTCGCGTGAGACTTCGCAACTTGAATCTTCACCATCAAAGAAATCAGGATCCGTATCAATGTATGTCCCAAAATCAGTTGTCACTTTCTGTTCCCAAGAGACATACGTTTCCTCGTAACCCAGCTCAGGGATCTCAAGTGAAGAAATCAGACTTCCTTAATTGATCACTTTAATTCAATCTGGTCATAACACGTCTCCCCCCCAACGGGGTTCTGTCATTGGCTTTCCTGAAGAGGGTTCATCCTGGGAATCATCCCAAGATTGAATCAAAGCAACCACAAATCTCATCCTCAATTTCACTAATTTCCCAAGTAGAAACTCACCCGGGTTCTTATCCTTAACGTCCTAGAGCCAATCCAACAAAGACTTATTCTAATCATCAATCATTTCAATCAGGGGCTCCAATCTCTCAATGCAAGGTATTGGCTGAACTTCTAAAGATTGTATGATATTCCTCAAGTTAGCCAGAACCTTATCTTGAACCTGGTTAACTTAAACCAAATGAGTTGGTTCAGGATTGGGCGGGTTTGGTATCAATGCATAGGAATTAACGAATTGAGATTCATTATACCATTCCTACTAATAGGTCATTTCAGATTGTTCAAAAGATGGTGATGACCTAAAGGCAGTGAAATCAGAGGATGGGTAAGGATCGGTGTATCCTTCTTGATTGTAGATCATATTAGGTTGTTCATGAAAGGAAGACGATCTATAATCGATGTAGCTCTGAGAAGGATAGAAATCAGAATCAAAGTGTTCAGGGTTAGACCCTAAACACGGAGGTCCGGAATTGTATCCCCAATCCGAATTATCCCAACTGAGTGATGGTTGATTACAATACGAGTCGGGATAACCGTCATGTTGAGGATAATTCACAACAGGAGGGAAAGAGCAGGAATTCGTGAAATATGTGGAAGGATTCATGAGACACGGCAGGAAGAAAGGTGCCCTGCAATACAAAAAATCAAACTTGTCCATAAATGGGTTAGCCTAAAGACCTACAAACTCCCAAAACCCATCTTGGGATAAAGAAACGATTTGATCTACGTCTGTCTGTTCAATCCAACCAGTTAAAAGGAGGGACTGGGGAGAAGGTTCTTCCTCGGCTTGCACCTCCGGTTCATAGTGTACCCCCCAACCGTGATCGTTTGACTCTGCTCCCCTAGCTAGACATCAGATTGAACAGTAGAAACAGACTAATCGAAAATAATCTCGTTCTGGGTTCTAAAGAGCAAGTCCAACCCTTAAGGCCAATGTCTACTCTGTTTTATTTAGGGCTAGGTTTGAATGTGCTTTGGAATGTGATGGGCCCTTTAAATGGGTTGTGCCCTTAATGACTGATTGATTTGTGTGTGCGTGCCCAACCCGTGGTTTTCAAGCAAGATTATTTTTGATGCGGTGAATTTTAAGGTTCAAATCTTGCTTAGTAGCTTTTAGGATTCAACTTTATGTGTTTTCAAACAGGTTTAGTTGGCACACCAGGTTTTGCAAGCACAGGTGAAGATGCTTTCCTTTAAAGCTTAAAAAGAATGTGGAGTGCCTTGTAAATTCCTAAGAGTTGAACCTAATTGGCAGCTACTTGATGAGTTGATTTTAATTGAAGTGGTGCGACCCAAACAACTCAAACAACTGGCTACAAATGCACCACTAAGTTAAGCACACAAAGATGGTTAACCTGGAATGATTTCTACTCTTTTATGTGTTGCTTTATGTGTACCAGTTCCATAGATCAGAACCCGGTTGAGTAGAAACAAATCAATTCGGTTAAGTGCCTTTGAATGTGGGTGTACGTTGTGTGTTTGTTGAAAATTGCCCCACAAAATTATCTTTTTGTTTTTTTATATAAATGAAGGTGGAATGAATGTGAGTGAGAATCCAAACAACCAAACTATTCCTAGGATTTATGCAAATACCTAGGTTAATTGGAATTTAGATTCAATGTGGTGAATGAAATCTATGGAGGGGGAAAGAATGGGGGATAACTTACAAAACCTTCCACAACAATTTACTCCAATCTACCACTTTTGCTCATCTCAAAAGAGTACCTGCAATTACAATAAGAAAGGAGAAAAGTGAGGTAAATGACTTGTAAGTTACAAAACGCGAAGAGAAATCAAAGATTGTCGCCTCCCTGGCAACGGCGCCAAAATGTTGAACGTGTGAATTGCTACGCTAACGTGTTTGGTTTTGGAAAGCCTGTCGTTGTAGCTTGAAAGTGAAGAACTCGTGTTTAACAAATAAAATTTATACCAAAATTGAAATTCTGGGTCGAACACAAGGAGGCGGATGTTTGATTTAAAAACTATGCGTTTCCTTTTATTTGTCACGAAGTAATTCAATTTAAAACTATCTAATTATTTACAATAAATAGAAGAGAGAGAGGGTAAGAGAGAGAAAATACTACATATTGAAATCAAAATGAGATGTAGAATAAACAAAGAATTTATTATTAAAGAGATTGTTCATTACAACTGAAAAGCATAAAACAATTACACTAGAAAGCGATAAATTTATCTAGAAAGCATTAAAAGAATGGAGGGTGAAATGTCCTCCTCGAGGATCGCTTGGAGGACGAGTAGAACTACTCCAGAAAGCAGTAAATCTATACTAGAAAGCAGTAAAAAGAATAGGGAGAGAGAAATCCTCCTTGATGGTCGCTTGGAGGATGAGCCGGACGAGACGACGCCTGGACAAAGGAGAACGGAGCAGGACAAAGGAGGAGAAAGTAGAAGAGTGGGAACGGAGTAGCACGCCGTCGTCGTCGCGGGATCCACTTCCGAAGGGGGACGAAAATTTAGACTTTATCTCGCGAGGAGGATCCCAGGTGTGGGATAAGCTTCTCTTGAGCTTTCGAGAGGTAGAGAAGAGAAGGAAGGGATGAGAATTTCGTATGGAGGAGGTCTCCTTTTATAGTGGCAAGGAGTGGGGGCAAAATGGTCATTACAACTTTAAAATAATAAATGAGGGGTGTTTAGTGACAGATAAAATTGTCACTAAAGCACCCAATGTGGGCGTAGCTCCCGTACCCACGCACGCCTCCTCAGCTGCCCGCTTCTTCAACGCCCACGCACATTCTTTGATTCTTAGCCGTCCGATCGTGAGATCGGACGGCTTAAGACGCATCTTCACCCGCTCGCTGTGCGCCCGCCTGCCACGTGCGATCACGCGTCCATGCCGCGCGTTCATTCGCGCGTGATGTCGATTGAGCGTAGACGACCGTCCGATCAAGATCCAATGCCTGCCCGCGCTCGCTCACCCGCACCTTCCTCCCCTTCACTGTGGCTCGAACCTGCACCCACAGTTCCGTAAGCGCGCTCGACCGCTGCGCTACGAGGCGCGGATGGTCGAGCGTGCGCTTTTAGGCGCGGCTGACCACAGCTGTTGGATCAAGATCCAACAGCGGAGAGGGAGTGGGTGCGGGGTCTTTAGAGATTGCATGCGGCCATTTGGGCGGCTGAGATGGTGCCACGGATGTCGGATTGACTCGATTTTTGCATCGTTGGGCTGCGATCGTCGATCCGAATTCATCCGTGCGGTCGGATTTGTCATCTGAAGTGCTGATTTACACCATCTTGGCCCTTGATCTTCTAGGATTCCTCGATCACTATCTGATGCTACGGATGCCTGATTAGGGCGATCTTGGAGTCGTTGAACTCCAATCATCGCCCTGATCACATCCATACAGTTGGATCTTTGATCCGAGGCCCCGATAAAATGTTTGCCCTGTCCAAGCACATAAAAGGAGACAATTAACCTCCATTTTATTCAAACTACTCTAAATGCAAGATGATGCATGATATGCAATATTTATATCATGAAATGCAATCCTATGCTTAAGAACATGCTTAAATAGAAATTTTAAGTAGTGTAAATGTGTTTACATCACAGGGTAATTAACGAATTGAGATATGTTACACCCTTCCAAATAATAGGTCATTTCAGATTGTTCAAAAGGTGGTGATGACCTAAAGGCAGTGTAATCAGAGGATGGGTAAGGATCAATGTATCCTTCTTGTTTGTACATCATATTAGGTTGTTCATTAAAGGGTGACGATCTATAATCTATGTGGCTCTGAGAAGGATAGAATTCACAATCATAGTCTTCGAGGTTAGACCCTAAACATAGAGGTCCGGAACTATATCCCCAATCCGAGTGATCACAACAAACTGATGGTTGATTATAGTATGAGTCGTGATAATCGTCATGTTGAGGATAATTCAAAACAACAGGGAAAGAGCGGGAATGCATATAATATGTGGAAGGATTCATGATAAATGGGAGGAAGAAAGGTGCCCTGCAATACAAGCAATCAAACCTGTCCTTAAGTGGGCTAGCCTAAAGACCTACAGACTCCGAAATCCCATCTTGAGATAAAGGAACGATTTAAACTGCTTCTGTCTGTTCAATCCAACCAGTTAGAAGGAGGGACTGGGGAGAAGGTTCTTCCTTCAGCTTGCACCTCCGATTCCTAGTGTACCCCCAGGTGCGATCGTTTGATTCTGCTCCCCTAGATAGTTATTAGATTGAATAGTAGAAATAGACTAATAAAAAATAATCTCATTTTGGGCTCTGAAGAGCGAGTCAAATCCATAAGGCCAACGTCTACTCTGTTTTATTTAGGGCTAGGTTTGAATGTGCTATGGAATGTGATGGGCCTTTTATCTGGGTTGTGCCCTTAATGATTGATTGATTTGTGTGTGCGTGCACAACCAGTGGTTTTCAAGCAAGATTATTTTTGATACGGTGAATTTTAAGGTTCAAATCTTTCTTAATAGCTTTTAGGTTTCAACTTTAGGTATTTTCAAACAAGTTTTGTTGGCACACCAGCTTTTGAAAGCACAGGTGAAGATGTTTTCCTTTAAAACTTAAAAAGAATGTGGAGTGCTTGGTAAATCCCTAATAGTTGAACCTAAGTGGCAACTAGTTGATGAGTTGATTTTAATTGAAGCGGTGCGACCCAATCAACTCAAACAATTGGCCTGTTGCAGCACTTAATTTGGCACACAAGTGATTACCTAATCTGATTTCTACTCAATTATTTGTTTGGATGTGTGTACCGGCTCAAAAGATTGATTTGCCGGTTGAGTTTGAAAATCAGATGAGGTTGTGTGCCTCTGTGAGATTTTTTTTAATTTTATTTTTAAATATGGAGGTTGGGGTGAGTATGGGTGTCAAACAATAAACAATCTAACCTTAGAGTTTATAAGAACACCTAGGTTGATTGATGTTTGTTTTATTATGTTGTGGAATGAAATCTAATGGGTGGGAGGTGCGGGATAACTTACAAAACCTTCCATAGCACTTTACTCTAATCTACCACTTTTGCTCATCTCAAAAGAGTACCTGCAATCACAATAAGAAAGGAGAGAAGTGAGGTAAATGATTTGCAAGTTAGAAAATGCGAAGAAAAAATCAAAGAGCGTCGCCTCCCCGGCAACGGCGCAAAAAATGTTGAGTCCCCGGCAACGGTGCCAAAATGTTGAACGTACGGTTTGCTACGCTAACGTGTTCGATTTTGAAAACCTATCGTCGTAGCATGAGAGCGAAGAACTTGTGTTCAACAAATAAAATTTATAGCAGAATGGAAATCCTGAGTCGAACATAGGGAGGTGGACGTTTGATTTAAAAAAATTTTCGCGTTTATATTTTTTTAGAATTTTTCTTGAAAAGTGAGGCGATGTAATTACAATGAAGCCATAATAACAATCAAACTAAACTAGAGAGAGAGAGAACATGCATTCAATAATTCAAAATATTTATAAAATAAAGCCAAAGAAGAATTACACTAGAAAGTAGGAAAATTCTACAATATAAAGTAGTAAATCTATACTAGAAAGCAGTAAAAAGAATGGGGAGAGAGTTATCCTCCTCGACGGTCACTTGGTGGACGAGCCTGGACAATGGAGGACGGAGCAGGATGAAGGAGAATGGGAATGGGGCAGCACGTCGTCGTCATTGTCGTCACGGGATCTACTTCCGAAAGGGGACAAAAAATTGACTATCTCGCGAGAAGAATCCCGGGTGTGGGACAAGCTTCTCTTGAGCTTTGGAGAGGGAGAGAAGAGAAGGAAGGGATGAGAATTTCATGTGGAGGGGGTCTCCTTTTATAGTTGCAAGGAGTGGGGGCATTTTTGGTCATTCCAATTTGAAAAACATTAATTCAGGACCTTTAATGACGGATAAAACCGTCGCTAAAGGTCCGAACGTGGGCGTAGTTGGTGGTGTGCACGCGGTCGCTCACTTGCTCGTGCGTTGAACGCACGTGCACGTCCAGCCGATCTAAGTCGTCCAATCGCGAGATTGGACGGCTTAAATCGCACCTTCGCCTGCTCCTCAGCGCGCACCCCATCGCGTGCGATGCTGCATCTTCGCTGCGCGTCTAATAGTGCATGAGTGCTATTAGGCATTTACAACTGTTCGATGATGATTCGACACTCGCCCACGCCCGCTTGCCTGCGCCCAGTGAATCGATCGCACGTCTGAAGGCAGCCAAGCGCCTTATCCATCGTGCTGCGCGTGTGGATGGGCGAGCGGCCGAAGTTTTGAGCACGCATTCAGGACCGTTTGATCAAGATCTAACGGCCCAAAATGCGCATTGGATTCTCTTTGGAGAGACAGTGGCAAACCTGAGGGCCGGTTGGATGGCTGAGATGGTGCCACGTGGCGCCATCTTGGCCGTCCATCTTCTGGATGATGTAGATGGTGCCACGGGTGTTGGATTGTGTCGATTTTCACATTGTTAGGCTGCGATCGTTGATCCGAATCCATCCATGTGATTGGATTTGTCGTTTGAAGTGCGGATTCACAGCATCTTGGCCCTTGATCTTCTACGGTTCCCCGATCACTATCTGATGCTACAGATGTTTAACTAGGGTGATCTTGGAGTCGTTCAACTCCAATCGTCGCCCTGATCACATCTGTACAGTTGGATCTTCAATCTGATGCCCCTATAAAAAGTTTGCCCTATCCATGAACATAAAAGGAGATAATTAACCTCCATTTTATTCAAACTACTCTAAATGCAAGATGATGCATGTTATGCAATATTTATACCATGCAATACAATCCTATGCTTAAGAACATGCATAAATAGGCATATTAAGTAGTGTAAACATGTTTACATCAAAGATCAAAAGAAGAATCAAATATTTTCACCTCTGGTTCAATCTCTCTATTTTATTGCTACAATTCTATTCATACACTCCTGCATTATACTCTGAATTCGATTTTGACTAGATTTAAGTGTTCAAATTACATTTATTGAGATTAGTGAATAAATTCCATTTACTCCCTGTGTTCGACCTCAGATACTTAGGTTTTTGAGTAATAAAAACTTCTTATTTGTTTACAAGGTGATTTCATTTATACTACAACGCAACATCTTTTAAACACCGATCGCACCTCTTGGCAACATTTCGATGCCGTTGTCGGGGACACTTTCGACTTTCACTCTTTCCTTTCCCTTTCATCTGTGTTAACATTTTGGCACCGTTGCCGGGGAGCAACGTGCAATTTATCACAAATCTCTGCATTATTTGTGATTATATTTGAGCACTAACTTGCCTTTTTATTTTGCTGTGATTTTGTAGGTATTTCACGAGGAAATCTCTCGTGCAAATCAACCACTCCAAGGCAGGTAATCTCTCTTCTTCCCTAAATACATCTCCTAAACCTAGGAAGACAAAAGGAAGCACTCAAATTAGGAATCAATTGCCTTCTATCTATAGTAATTACCTTCTTTAAGGCAAAAGTTTCCTGATTTTGCAAAATTTTTTTTCAAATCTTATTGAAGTTGAGGCGATTTTTAGAGACCCTACCCCATAAATTCCAATGCCTAGTAGAAATCACGCTTAATTTCTAAATCTCTGCAGACTACACACTTCTTATTTTAAGTCCAAAGAGAACTTTTGTGAAAAGCAAAGAGGATTGGAAATAGAACCAAATTAGGATTTCTACAGTAGGGTTTTGGAGTGCTAGCTCACACATGCATGCATAAAAGGAAACAAACCCACCCGCATCAGTGTGCTACTGAAGCAATTGATTGAAAAGATCTAAGCAAGACAAAGCCTAAAATTAAGCTCTAAAATCACTTGAATCTTAAAAACTTTGGGCCTAATAACTTGGGAGTCAAATCAGGGTGATTTCCAGGTCTTGGCCGAGAATCATTCTACCACCTTTAAGGCAGGTCAGGTGAAGCTGACCCGTTGGGTCAACCAACCTCCAAATTAGGTCACAACACCAAAACATCTAAAGTTCAAGTGAAAGCCCTGAGCACCTTCAATCTAAAAGTGGTAAACATAAGAGGTCAAGGTCCCCATTCTGGTCTACTTGGAATCTCAGTGACAAGAGAGGTCGGGTGGTGGAAACCCTATAACTTGTAGTGATGCTCTACCATGTAGGAGTCTTTGCAGGACTCTCCCTCTCTGGCTGCCCAGGTAATTCTTAGGTGGACGACTTTCCGATCTAGGGGTATCATCTGCCTCAAACCTCCGTAGTCATCCAAACATCTTTAGGTGCCTCAATTGGGTCAAAAACACATCCAGTCTCTCATCCCTTCTCTTATGAGTACACACACAAAATTTCAGTGGGACTCTTTATTCAGATCTATTTGCTTCACAACTTGATTCCACATCTTGATCCAAATTCTAATTCTACATCTTGATTCCACGATCTAATCCAAACATGCAGCCTAGTTACTTAGGATTACCATTCAAGAAACTTGAATCCCGAAGAACTATGAAAGATAGAATGATTGAGGATGCCCTTGAATTCTATGAAAATGAATACAAAGCCTAAACACCAATAGAAGACATTCAGGTTAATGTACCAACAACCACAACCTTCACCATAAACTGTGCCCAAGTATTATTAGCAGAAGCCACAAAAGGATCAACCCAAGACATGCTCATAACATGATACATTGAGATAGAAAAATTGCAAAATCTTGAGTGCATTCAATGCATGACAAATCCTATGCTTTAGGAACAATGCCAAGATGATCTTGAAAAATGGGAAGAGATGATGAGATTATTGAAATAAATTATCGATCAGAAATACCCGTATATGCCCCAAACAGATGATAAACCATTTTTATGTAATATTGAGGATCAATTTGATTTCCCAAATCTCAGGTTTGAAGCATAGAGTGGTTTTGGATTCCCAACCCAGATAGAATACAACAAGCTGGATATTGAAGTAGGTTGGGAAATTGCAGGAGAACACAATGTTGAGCCAACCCTAGACCCTAGATCACCAAGCATAGAATTCCAAGACTCTTACAATAACGAGATTAGAACTGAACCTCTTGAGGGTGTAAATCCCACCCCTTATTCTCATAAGGTGGCCCTCAAAGGTAATTCAAACCTAGATTCTGGTGATTCAACCTACATCCTCAACCTAGAATCTAGATCTGAGGCCCTGTATGTCGAAGATCAAATTTTCAATGAAGAGTATGATTCTTGGCCTCTATTTGATGAATATCCCTCGCCAACATCCTCAGAGAGATCAATCAATTTTTCTGAAGTCACGCCAATCTACGATACAGAAACTGAGTTTGGACAAGTGAGGTTTTAATTGGGTCTTTCCCACAAGCCTAGAACTTAAGCCTAGACCAAATAAGGACACCTTTTTAAGATCAGAATTCACATATAGGCTAGACCCAAGTAATGCTGCTGAAGCTACATCATGTGATTTGTTCTGGGGTGGAACTCATTATCTCTAATCTCATTCAGAACTTGATCTTCGCAATATCTCTGACGATTTCCAATCTTATCATGATTTCGAAGAAAATCTGCTTCCTGATTACAGCAAGCCAATCTACGACCTCAGCTCACATGAATCATTCTCCGACTCCAACTCTGAGGTCCCTGTCCCTGAGATCACTATATAAGTTCATGTTCCAGTGACATGGAATCATTTCTTTTCGATCCTCAGGAATCAAAACCAAAAAATGCTGTGAGTGACTGCAATCCAGAGTACGAATCTTTTCTCAACTCAGATTTCCATTATCCTATCGACACTCTTCTGGCATTCACGTTTGATTTTGAAAGCTACTATGTGGACTCTCTACATGAAACTACCTGTCACTCCTTTCTGGAAGAGCCCTCATACACAATTCTCATTGAAGCCACCTCTTCCATACATACAAAACACATCAAAACTCATTTTCAACCTCGACCCGCAACCAGACTCAATTTCTATTTTGATTCACCTCTTATTGAGCCGATTGTAGATGATTTAACTCTGCACATACATCGGGTATCAAACGTTGATCAGACTGAAAACCATGCTCCATCATTCTTTGATCACCCCTGTAGGGTTTTCACATCATTCATTGATTACTTCACGGATCCCTACTCTGACCAGGTTGATCCGACTCAGCCAAACCCCGAATTCACACTTCCACATCCATCAGAGCTCCATGGCATATGGTGGGTTCCACATCTCCTGATCTACATTTATCAACCCACCATATTAAAAGGATTTGGGCTGCATCATTAGCCTGTTGATCTTAACAAGCACTTGGTTGGACCAACCAGGCTTTTAATCAAGGTGCTTGTTCTACAAAACTCTACTGATTTGACCACTCCCTCTCCATACCATTTTCCACTCAGCTGAAGGCATTGAATTTAGTGCCTAACGGGAGGCAACCCGTCATTCCGAAAACCCAAGATCCATCTGACTATCCATCTGTACTCCATGTCTATTGCACCCTGAGTTCAGCCTTACACCAGTCAATCCAACCTCTGGTACACGTGCCAGAGCTTGAAATCGTTTGCATCAGTCATTCCCGACTCATTCACCCACTCGATATATCCTGTTCTAAGTCCCTGAACCCAACATTGTTTCACACCCTTCGTTTACATTGGGACATTGCAAAACATAGGCATGGGGGGTGGTAAAGTGCAAACATATAAAACCAAGAAAAGTCAGAAGGATTCTCACAAAAAATCTCATATGTCAAAAATACCAGAAAAATTAGAAAATTGTGAAAAAGAATAAAAAATTGGAGTAAAAGAAGAAAATTTTGAAACCACGTAATCATGAGGAAAAGGGCAAAAGGTCAAAAGGAGCATAAAAAGAATGAAAAAAAAAGAGAATAGTCATTAGTAAGAAATTAAGGGATTAACCAAAGTTCTAGACCACATCAAGGAAAAAAGAGAAAAATGAAGGAAAAAAGTGCTAATGACACAAAAAAGAGATTAGTGGGAACGCTGATCTTAGGCCTTTTGGGCTAGAGTCTTAGGCTTAAACATTCAAGTATCCGCTAAGATTTGGATAATCCTCAAGAGGTTGGGGAAAATGCGAAGCTTAAGTATTAGGTCTAAGGCTTAGGG
Source organism: Thalassia testudinum (assembly GCA_037157565.1). Lineage (NCBI taxonomy): Eukaryota > Viridiplantae > Streptophyta > Magnoliopsida > Alismatales > Hydrocharitaceae > Thalassia > Thalassia testudinum. The sequence continues at coordinate 81,634,724 of JAZHRO010000056.1, read as the reverse complement.
AGTATTCGGCCTCATTAACTGACCTTCAGTTTGCGAGACTTGGTAACCTAAGCACCCCAATCCACACACAGTCTGGTTCAGTGCGCATAACTATCAAAATCACGTAAAAGCGTTTAAGTATTTTGAAATAAAGCTACGTAGATTAGGAATGGCAGATCAACACAAGTTGATTTGGACGAGTTCCCAACATAGAGAGGTGAGAAATTCCCCTCGAAGATGCATAACAACATATTGTCTTCTCGGTGCTTGTCTCCTAGGATATTTACATATCCTACCGGGGCACTTTGTTGGCTCAGATACCATGGCGGCACTATCACGAAATGTCGATTGCCATGGTTTGAATTTGGCCATGGAATGCCATGGGTGGGATTATCTCAAAATCTTGAAAGCCAGGGTTCTGGGAGTTGCCATGGGCAGTGCTATCACAAAGCATCGATTCCCAGGGACCTTTGAGGATTGATGATGGGAACGAGGAATCCGATGCAGACCATGTTGAGAAGCCAATCCGAAGCTAGAAGTAAAAAGAAAAGAGAGAGAAAACTCTCCAAACAAATAAATCCTCTATCTCTCTCTTACAAAAAATACACTGCAAACTGAACTAAGGCTAAAATATGTCTCAAGCACGAGTGCTTTAACCGCGAAGTCCAATGAAACTTAGGATAGTTCCTATGGGCCTTAAAAGACCTTCGTGGAAGACCGAGGCTAGAGCCGGTCAGGACTGGATCTTGGTTGGTACTTGAGTACCTCAAGGTCGACTGTCGGATTCAGACCTAGTCACAAAGAAAAAAAGAAAGCACTTATCATAACTGGTGAAAGAAACTCATGATTTAGAATAGGAGTTAAAACCTTGAAATTTTGCTAAAGGACTAGCAAAAGCTAGGCATGGGGGTATGATGAGAACATCATCATGAGCCCTAACTGGCTCATTTTGACCTAAGAAAGGGAATAAAAGCTCCTACAAAACCTAGAGAGGGGCCTAATTCAAGGAATAATTGTTCAAAAAAGAAAACATGAAACAAAGGGTAAAACTGTAATTTTACCATTGTAGTACATCAACGGGATTTCTCAGGGGCTAAACATAGGTCAAATCGTCTAAACAAGATAAAAAGTTGGTTGGTTCAATCAAAAAAGGGTTCATGTGCAAACTAAGAATTAAATAACTTCTTGTAACCCTAAAATAGACCCGCTTAATTCAACAACGTTCTGGTCAAAATAAAAATTGACCAAACCTCCTAAAATTCATGGGAAAATATCCCTTAGGGCTTAGAACATTCAAATTGGCCTTCGGAACCTATTTTGACCTAAATAGGGGTCCTAGTTAATTATTTGACCTAATTTGGGTTTTCGTCCAAAATGTCTAGTCAAATGTTGGCAAGCCTAAAACCCAACTTCACCATTGGATTCCTTACGTCCAAATTAGGTTTTTACCAAAATTTGGACCTAAGGGGAGGTCACCATGACCTACTTGGCAAAACAGTCCACCAAATTGCATTTTGACCCCTAGCTTTCGAAAATCATTGCGCAGATGCCCCTAACTTCCTTGACACCCTTTTCAATTAGGTCCCTCACCATTAAAATAGAGGAGTCCTTGTCCGGCGAGGATTCAAGGAGGATTGCTCCCTAACTCCTCAGAGATCTCCTCAAAAATTTGAAAGGGACATTCTCTGAAGAATTCCCTTTCACCTAAACATAATTCGAGGATCTGATTTGCACCCAATCTCTCATGCGAACGCACGAGAGATATGGGTATCTCCCACATTCCTTCTTTGGCAAGGACTCTTGCACTTCGAAGCTTGGCTTGGCTTGGCCAGAGAATCACCCCTAATTTCTTCCCTTCTCCTCCGGCCAAGTGTCCAGCAAGCTCCGCTGATTCCTCCTCCTTCTCGTCGCTCTGCCACAATACCAGTGGCAGAGACATCTTCACCACCTTCCTCCGCGTCGCACCATACCTGCACACGTGCCAAAAGCCCCTTCGTCATCGCCGTTCTCCCTCAACTGGAAGCTTTCTTCTCCAGCAGTGGTAGGTACGGCCAGCAGCCCTCTTATCCCCCTTTGTCCACTTAGTTAGGTTAGAACTCTTGCTCTCCCTCCTCTCTTTATTTCCCCTATCTTCATTTCTATTTTTATCCCCTCGATTCCACAGACCACCACACCTTCTTTATCTCCGACCGACCACCGGCGAAGGTGCTTCCATCGCTCCACGCTCCCACATGCCTCGCTAGACCCCTCATAACCTCCGCCATCACCCACTGATCATCTTCTGCCCCTTCACTGGCCGCCAACACCTCCCCAAGTGTCCACTAAACACACCCATCACAATAGCCACAGAGCGACCTAGGCATGCACGCTTAGGTCGCCCCGCTACCAGCCACCTACTGCAGCACCTTCACCGTGCTATGGCGAAGCTCCCCATGTGGCTTAATGAGGCCGCAAGGCCGTATTTGTGAGTTTCAAATCTGACCCCCTTTCCGCCATTGCAGCACGAGCAAGGAGCTTACAAGCTCCACACCAAATTGCTCCAGGTCTCCAGGTCTAGGTGATGCCCGAGGAGTTCGTGCATGCATCCAGCCAAGTGAGTGGCTTTGCGAAGCACCCAACTGTAGCAATTTAGAGAAGAACCTCCTGCGGATGTGTGAGTAAAGCGGGTGGGAGTTTTAGTCCCACCTTGGAAAGTCAGAAGCATAGTGCGTGATATAAGTTGAATTTGTGTTTCTTTCTCTTCACCTCAAAACACAGGGTGAGGTCCCCTCGCCCACGCTCACCCACCTCATCTGCAACTCACGTTTCCGCGGACCTGGCTAACCGACCCATTTAACCCCGCACTCCTCATGCACAACGCACACCAGTGCACTTGGATTCGGGTGCGTGTAACCCCACCCAATTACCCGGATGGCTCTGGGAGAGCGAACCCAAGCGAGGAATAGAGAGAGAGTGTACGCGGGGAGGGTAGGGGATAGGTTTTGCATTCTCGTGTGTTCAGGAAGAGGATGAAGCTGAGGAAGCTAAGGCAAGCAAAGGGCTGAAGAGTAGAGAAGCTAAGGCAGAAGAAGGAAGGAGGAGGTGCGGCTGAAGAAGAAAAGGCAAGGAAAAGCTGAAGGAAGGCTAAGGAAGGAAGGCAAAGAAGGCAGAAGAAGAAGGAAAGAAGAGCCAAGCCAGAGAAAGAAGGAAGAAAGCACTGTAGTAGAGAAGGTGCAACTGAAGAAGAAAGGCAAGGCTAAGGCAGAGGAAAGGAAGAATAAGAAGGAGAAATCAAGGAAGAATAAGGCTAAAGACAGAGAAGAAGAGAAAGAGAAGCCAAGGCAAGCATGCAGAGAAAGAAAAGAACCAAAGAGAAAGGAAAAGAAGAAAGAAGAAAGAGGAAAAGCTAAGGCAGAGAAGAAGAAGAGAAAGAGAAGAGAAGATCAAAGGAAGAATCAAATATTTTTACCTCTGATTCAATCTGTCTATTTTATTGCTACAATTCTATTCATACACTCCTTCATTATACTCTGAATTAGATTTTGAGTAGATTTAAGTGTTCAAACTACATTTATTGAGATTAGTGAATAAATTCCATTTGCTTCCTGTGTTCGGCCTTAGATACTTAGGTTTTCGAGTAATAAAAACTTCTTATTTGTTTACAAGGCGATTTCATTTATAGTACAACGCAACATCTTTTAAACACCGATCGCACCTCCTACCAACATTTTGACTCCGTTGCTGGGGACACTTTCGACTTTCACTCTCGCCTTTCCCTTTCATCTTGTGTTAACAGCACGTCCACCAAATAAGCCACCCTGTCTCTCCGGTACCACCAATCCATAATAATGCCTCAGTAAAATTCATAAATGTGTTGTTAGATTGTGTTGTGTTAGAAAAATTATATATGAAAAAAAAAAGTTGTGAAGATGTGAAAAAGAAAAAGAAAAAAAATAGGAAAACAAGAAGAAAGGAGAAGAAAAAGAGTTTTCGAGTATTTAGTATTTGTTTCAGTTGCATTGAGGCAATACCACCAAATAAAGTTGAGATCTACCAAATTTGGCCTTAATCCAATTTTCTGTGTTTCTGACCACCCAAATACTGGCTGAGGAATCTGACTTAGCATTAGGATTATGGGAACTCAATTAAGGTGTAACGCCAAGTGAGACTACAAAATACAGTATGTATGTGTGAATCTGGTGAGATAGTAAGCCTAAAAGGAAAAAGAAAAGAAAAGAAAAGAGAGAGAGAATGAATATAAAGGAACCAAAGAGAGCATAGCTTTTCTCATCTTTCTCTGAGTTGAGTTACTTAATAATTTGGGAATCTAGTACTAATCTCTATATAGCACCAAATGAGAGTGAGCCACCAAATAAACAACCATTTCCCTCTGACATTCTCTACCTTAGCTTAAAGTCTAGGTGGAATTCATAGAATATGTTGAATACCCCAAGGGAAGAAGTTTGCCTATCCCGCTAGAATTTTACTAGGGGTCGAGCATAGGCTTTAGAGGAAAATCAGGTTTTTCACTCGAATCCGCTGAGAATGCTACATAGCCGCAATTTCACGATTGTCTGGATTTATGGATTTTTGGATGAACACGAAAAGGAAAAGAATTTCTAGGCTTACACTTGATAAAAATAATCAGTCCTTTAGGGACCCTTCTGTAAATAACTTAGTCTTGCATTTGCTAGGGACTAGTAAGATTTAGGCATGAGGGTATGATTGCACAGCAATTATAGGTCTTAATTGAACTAAATTTGGCTAGAACTTAGCATAAGCAAGGGTAATTCATGCATGCATAAGCATTACTTGCATCTTTACTACTTTCCTTTAGCTATGCATGAAATAATGATATAATGTACTAATTAAGTGCAATATATAAATTGCAGGTAATAAGAAACTCAGGAGCTGGATCTGAATCTGAAGCTAGACCTTAAGCTAGTGCCGCATCAGAGATGGAGCGGAAGATCTTAGAATAAATGTAGTAGAAAAATAATGTAAGGGTTGCGATATGTTATTCTATTAAGTAAGAATAAGTCAGAGTTAAATTATGAAGAACTTAACTTCATTCCTAGCCCTAGGATTTCCCTAGAAGCCTTCCTAAACCTTAGCCACCCTTAGGTTAGGTCACCATTGCCTAGGAAGCCTCAAAACCTTAGTTCTAGCTCTTATCTAGATGTCCAGATAAGTTATTGGACATCCAGGACCCTTAACCACAACCTGCACACCCCAAACCCATGTCTGCAGTGTTATTGGACATCCAAACACTTGGTCAGATGTCCAATTTTTGCAGAATCCCCAAGACAAAACCCTGATTCTTCCCTGACTCAAATTGGATGTCCATACAAGAGCTCTAGACTTTTGATTTTTGAGTATAAGTCATCTGATACTCTTATCAGATGTCTGGAACAGCTCTCCAGTTCTTATTTTGGAATTTAAGCTTGGATTTTGAGTTCTTAGGTCTCTAAACCCAATTCCAACCCCCTGGGAATCTAAATTAAGGTACCCTATCCCTAGTACACCACCTCTAGACTTTCCTAAGAACCTAAATAGGTTCTCACTAAGCCTAATTGACTTGGATCATATTTAATTACAATTGCCAAGTCAATTGTACTCATAGAGTCCAATTGAGCTATGATCTCAACCCACACAACTCCAATTGGACTCATTGAGAGTGCAATTGTCCTAAGCCAAGCTTAACTAAGTTATTTCATTCTCAATTAAGTTCACACTCACTCAATTAAACTTATGTCTAGTTTAATTGCACTTTCTCCTTAGCAAAATACGATTTACAAACCTAATTTGAAACCAACCGTAACCTAAACCCCTTAGGACCTAAACTAGACCACTTAGACCCCTAGGTCACACCCACACACACACACACACACCCATTCACGCACCCCCACACCACCTAGAGCCTTCTAGGCTCTTCCAAAGGTGGCGCCACCTTTGTTGATAAAAATAGTAACCATGGAATGGTCTTGACTTAGATCAACTTTTTATGGATCTACGAACCACCTCCACCTCACATTGGATGGCCACACTTGGAGCTCTCTCTAGAGAGTTCTACACCTTTCTAAAGAGAATTGCAAGGGTCTATGAAAAGACCCCATAGGTGGCCATTTGCACCAATCTTGGCTTCATCTTGGCACTTGGCTTCATTCCACTTTCAATTAGCATAAGTCCACCTCCACTTTACCTCCATCTCCATGAGCTCCACCACCATGACTCCACCATCTTCACGCCAAGCCAGGCTTACCTCTCCCTCCTTCCTCGAAGGGCCAGCCAAAGCACCATTGGCCGCCCCTCTTTCTTCTCCCTACCTCCACTCGAAGGCCATTGAAGACCACCTCCAAATTCTCTTCAATTTTCTAGCTAAGTAGATCATAGTTCTTCGTAATTTTTATCTTCCTTATTGATTTTTAGTAGTGTAGCTCCATATTCCTCCCCAATGATGCATGTGTAATCCACCCGTAGATTCACGCATGTAGTCATTTTCTGCTAGATAGTTTTCTATTTTCAAGCATTCATGTATAAGCTTTCCTCTAGCTTTGCTTTGTGACCCTGATCTGTATTCAATGAAAATCATGTCTTTGTATATATATGTCTATTATGAAATCATCATGAGATTCCTTGCAATATCTTTCCTGTGGTAATAAGTTTCCTGTGTTCATTTTATATATTTTTTTGCAACTAGCATGTCAGTACCTAAAAACATCGAGGATCTAACCATTAATGTGATCTCTATAAGATCATGCAAACTGAAACCCATACATCCGCATTTGTCATTTACTTAACGCATGCGTGATGAGCCCATATTTGTGGGCTAATTAGTTACTTAAGTGTCTAGACATTAGATTAATATTAGCATATACATAGCATGCAATAAGAAATAAATAATTTAGTTTATATATAATTGCTTGTATGCATTACAATCATATAAAAATTATTTAGCATGCATTAGTCTTTAGGTTGCATTATATGCATGTATTAGAATTAGCATTTTATGTGAAGGTTTGAAGATAAATAAGTCATCATTTCATTTGTTATTTTATTAATCTAATTTTCTTCTTCAACGCCTCCTGTAGCTACGCACAATGAAGGAAATGATGGCTGCACTAAAGACAAGCGAAAAATGTGGATCTGCTATTATCTCTCAATTTCAAATCCATGCAGACAGATACAAGAGAGGGGAAGCTGCTACCGTGCTTGAGGAGACTCTGCCCCGACTCCACCACCGTGAGGAGCTTCGAGCTCACCTCCATCACCACCACACCATGGGTCAAGCTCCACCACACCATGGGCCGGCGTGGTGACAGCTCAGCACGCCAAGCCGGTGCACTCGTGCCGACACCTTGCACGTGTCTCCGACAGCCATACAATCATCACCGTGCTTCACCACTGTGCATCCTCAACTGTCCACTGTCAACACCTCCACAGCCACGCACCAGTAGCCATCCACGCGCGTTTAAGACGTCTTGGAATGTTCCTAGATGTCCGAGGCCCCTACAGCACCACCTCGTCTTCACCTCCCTCAATATCACCCACTCAACTCACACTATTCGTCTTCTTCCCCATTTCTTCTTCCTCCCCTATTTCTCTTCAACCCATCGAACCAAAACATAAACCCACCACCACCATCACTGCAGGTCACCCTCTCCTCACACGCATGTCACACCTCTCCGCACGCACAGCAGCAGCGAGCAGCCCTGGCCAGTCATCACCGTGCACACCCCCATCTCCGTGCTCACGCAGCAACTGCAGCCACAGCAACATGCAAATGCCCGCGCTCCACTAGCAGCTCCTCCATGCACGCCCGCACTCCTTCAGTAGCTCCGCCGAGCGTACTCGCGTGGCCTGCGTGCCTCCTCACCTTTTTAAAGCTGCATCGCCTCCACTTCAGCAGCGACGTGCCTCCACGAACAAAAGCAGCAGCAACAGCCACCGCCGCCACTTCTCTCCTCCATACCACTGGCTTTGGCCACCGTTGGCCATGCTACCACCACCACTGGATGCATGCTGGCCTTCACCTTCCCTTCGCGTGCAAGCAAATTGAAGATCCTCCCATGTTTTTGCACTGTAAACCTCCCATTAGTTATTACACGTATGCCATTGCAAGCTTTTGATTTTTTCTTTTATTAATTAAATATTGTGGCACATTTAATATAACACCCTCAAATTTCAATGTAAATGCAATATTAGCATGATCATGTCTTATTATCCCAATTGAGAAGCGATTTTGATTCAGTTTCTTGACGAAATTTATCATGAACGTTTGTTTTTGACCCGTGCAAGTTTTAATAGGCCATTGCCTCCTTATAGATATGTGACTGATCGATCTTTCGCTTTTAAGTCATTTGTAGTTCAATGTGGTGGAAAAATCGACTAGTCAATATTTAACAAGAAATAACCACTCGCAGAGGAGCGGGTCGTATCCACAGGGAGGCAATAACGTATTAAAATTTGCGCCACTTAAAAATGTTTGTTCGTAGTCAATTTGGACAAGAATCGAGCCAAGATTGCCTTTAGATTAAGGTTTAAGCAAGAAATAATGCTAAAATGGCAATTATGAGAAACTAGAGGATATTTTTCGCAATGCAGAATCAATATAATAAGATTAAAAAGTGTCAATGGCATGAAATGTAATTTTTAATTGGTGGTTTACTGTAGCAAAACAGGGGAATTTTTCCCCGTTGTCTTGCGCGACGAAGAGCCGATGTCCGGGCGCGGGAACCTCGGAGGAGGTCCCTTGGATCAAGGGCTTCGAATCGGTGGTCGCGGCGAGTCGCGCGGCGGCCGGAGGTGGCCGGACGAGCTCCGGCGGAGGTGCTGCAGCCGGCAGCTTGCGCAGCCTATTGGCGTGAAGTCCGCCGCCTGCTGCTGCTGCGGGGGTGGCTGCTGCCGCTGCCGTGGGCAATGCTGTAGCTGGCGTGGCAGGCGTTCGTCTGCAGTCGCGGGGAAGAGGGCGCTGCAGGCGGTTCTGCAAGCGCGGCGGAGGGTGCTGCAGCGCGGTTGGAGGATGGCGTGCGCTGCGGAGGGTCTGCGGAGGGCGCTGCTGGCGATTCTGCAGGCGCAGTGGTGAACGGCATGGACTGCAGGTGCGGTTGATGGTGGGCGCGGGTGTGCTGCAGGCTGATGGGTGCAGGGAAGGTGGCGTGGGCTGATCTGCAGGCGTGCGTAGGTCTACAGCCGGTGAGCGGTGGAGGGTGCAGGCGGTCTGGTGGCCGGTTGGAGAGTGCAGGCTGAGGAAGTGGAGGTGAGCGGGTAACTTCAGACATCTGGGAAATTTCCCAGACGTCTTAAGTTACTGAGAGGGTAGCTAATCAGTAGCTCGGTGGTGGTGGTCTGCGACGACGGCGAGGAAGATGCACGCTAAGGTGCTCACGGTGATGCGGCGACCTCCGGATGGCGGTGTGGCCTGTCACACCACACGCCCACGGTGCTGGAGACTCATCGCCACAGTAGAGGCCAGCAGTGTGGAGTGGAAGAGAGAGGTTCTCTCTGCATAGTGGTGGGTCGGTGGCGGAGGCCTCTTGAGCTCAGCTGCCTCCCTACTCCTTTTGTACTGGCCTGAACAAGTTTGAAATCAGCTGCCGACCAGATCCACCACATGCGCTCCCCCTTGAATGGCTTCATCACTGCAGCAGCCGGGCGTTGGAGCGGCAGACAGCCTTTTTGAAAGAAGAAGAATAAAGAAAATATTGTTAAAATATTAGGGTTATTTATATACAGACCCTCAACTTCTATGTTAGTAAAAACAATGTACCTAATTGATTATCTAATTAGATGAATGCTATTCTAAGCTAATTCTAAATGCACTTAAGATATGAATGCAATGTATGGATTATGTAATTAGATTAAAACTATCAATTAATCTATTTACATCCTAATTTATACTAAATAAATGTTAGAATTAATCTAATGTATAGGCACTTAAATACTTAAATAGCAGACAACTGTGGGCTAATCAAATACCCCCATGCCTAGTTTTTGCTTGTCCCTAGCAAAATTAAGCGAAACCTAGCACTCCAAGTAGACTAGTCAACTCACTTAGTCTTCCTTCAGAAGCATATTAAGTTCAGGTTCTAAACCCAAGGTTCCTAAGTAGTTGCTATGTTACAGACTAGGTCAGCTAAAGACGAGTTGCAGGCACAAGTTTCCCTGATTTCTGACTCTACCCTAAAGTTTATTGATCCCTGAGCTTAAAGCATTCGTGCCTGTGTATTGGTCTGAGTTATTTGAGTTAAAGGTTTTTTTATATATATATATATATATATACTTTTTTTTTTTTATTCTTCTAAGTCTAACCTCAGATCAGCTATCAACACGATCTGTGTCGGATTCATTGTCCCCATTACCATACCTCGAAGGGTGCCTGGCTTTCGATGCTTCGAGATAGCACTGCCCATAACGACCCCAAGAACTCCTGGCAAACGACACTTCGAGATAGTATCGCCCATGGATTTCTTAAGAGAATTCAGGGCTATGGCAATCGGCACTTCGAGATAGGGCCGCCCATGGTACCTGAACTGCGCAATGCACTTACATGCCCCCAGTAGGATGGATATCCTAAGAGACAAGTGCCGAGGAGGTAATATGTTATCATCGCATCCTCAAGGTGAGTATATACTCCACCTCTCCTGCGGCGGGAACTCTTCCAATCAAAATGTGTTTTCAAGCCTCTCTTAAGTCAAAACTAAGAGAACCAAATCTCTTTTCAGAAATTAAGTTAATTACCAGACCAAGTGTGTGAAATTTGGATGCTTGGGTTACAAGGACCCGTAAACCAAAAGGTAGAATAAGACTCCAGGTACTACCCCACCTTTTAACTCAAACCCTAGCTTCCCTTCCTCAACCTCTTGAAGAATGGTCCGCAACTTAACTCCTACTTAAGTTTTTAAGTCCACAAAGGACCCTAAAGGTCTAAAGCTAGTAGCTTATTTAGCTTCTAAAGTTTGACCCTAGAATTAATTTAGTTTACGCTAGAGTTCTGATTTGCTTAAGAATGCAGGACTTAGCCAGTTAAGCTCAAAACTTTTTTTTTTTTTTATATGTACAAATGTATGCAATTATGCTATGTATATCCCCAAGTACACCCCCCCATGACTAAAATCTGCAATGTCCTCATTGCATAGAAGGATATTACCTGGGTCAAAGCTGGGCTGAATAGCCGAAGAACCTGCAAATCAGGTTCAAGAATTGCAGAAATAGGCCCTAAAAATGAGCAAAGCAAAGTTGGCCTAGAAAATAGGTAACCTAGGATGTTGGCGAGCTGATGATGAATCTCGATAGCAAATGCTCGCCCAACTAAAATGGGAATGAAATCTTCCCAGGTCACCAGAAGAGGTTCTAAAGGATAAACAGTTAAAATAACCTCCAAAGGGGTAGGGGTAGGATGACAAGGATCCTCCAAAAAGAATGGGGAAGGAATGGTATAGAGATAAACCCCCAGGGTCATGGACTGACTAAAGAAATTATCAATCCATACCCGATATTCCATTACAGGAAATATTGGTCTGTTAAGCCCCCTAGTCAAAACAAAAGTGAGCAATTCTCTAAGGCAAGGATCGTCTAGGGTGTCCAAGTTACGAGGTTGTGGGATGGCCATAAGATCTAGGCTGGGTTTAATCAGCTCGGTGTCCATCCCAAACACTCTTTCTAAATCCTCAATTTCATCCCTAGCATTCCTTGCACCATCACGTGGATCTTCCTGCTCTTCATCAGGAGTCATAATTTTGCTTTCAGATATAAGCGAATCAGAGGGTGACTTCGAAGTGAATGAAGGCAGGTTGGAAGCAACAGATCTAGTGATTATCCTATCAATGTCATCCCTGGGTTTTTGTTCTTTACTCAAATCTTCCCCGGAGTCTATATGTGAATCCACATAAATCTTAGAAATTGCTTCCAAATTTTCCATCATTTTATCATGAGGAGAAATATCATCAGTGGGTGTGCCAAGGAAACCTAATTTGGTCAAATTTGTGACATCCTCAGGGGCTAACTCTTCAAATAAGACATAATCACCCTTAGTGTCACTCCAAATCTTGAATGTAGGTTCCTCATATAATTCATCTTCCTCCTCATCACACAATTCATCATGTACCCGAGGTCTAGAATCATTTAATATCTCAGCAGATCCCCTAGGGTGCTCTATCTGAGGTAAATTATTTACATTGGTTACATCAGACTCCTCAGATAGGTTAATTTCTTTAGGGTTAGGTTCCCTAAGGGTGGGTTTGAGTTCCATATCGTGATCAGAATGGAGGGTAGGATTAACAACTTGACTTTGACCCACTTCATCAAATGTCACGAAAATACTATCATCTGGGTCGAGGTCTTCCAATGGTACCATCATTCCCTTCTTTTGACTCCAATATAATTCAGGTGGATACTCAACCTTATCATCATCTTCCTCGGGTTGCCACCTTTCTTCATCCATTGCATAGCTACTTTCATGTGTATTTTCCTCCCACCTAAAGTGTAGATCTCTCAAGGAAGTGTCATCTAATAGGGAGGTTTCAAAATCGATCCTCGAAAAGTAGCTATTCTCCCCAGAATTTCCCTTCAACTTAAAGTGTAGCTTTCCCATGGGAGATGCATCTATTGTAGAGGGGTGTACGTCATCGTCAATGGGGCAGATTGGGTGGCTAATTTCATCTCTTTCTTGTTGGCCTGCTCTCAAAGATTCTCCTAACAATTCACTCATTTCATTTTGCATTTTCTGTATTTCCATCTTCAAAGAGGAGAGGTCATTTCTATCATAAGAGAAGTCAGGCTCAGGCTTATAGTACCCAGGAGTGTTTGTCCAACCATTATAAGTTTTCAGGGAGGGTGGGTTGGGTATTTCTTTGGTATGTGGGATATTGGGCAAAGCAAATCCCGCTCCTGAGTTCTGCTCACTAATTTGGGGCTTAACTAGGCCAATACTCCTATAATAGGAGTAAAACGGATCCCAATGATTGTCATTATGTCCATCAAGGAATGGACCATCTCGGCGTCTGGGATCGAAGGATGCAGAGTGGGGGTGAGGGTGTGGGCAAGATGTGAAAGGATGAAAATCAATGTGGTCCATTCTAACTCACACTTCAATCAGAATTCCCCAAGCAAGACACAATTCAAAAAGGACCTTTTAGGTCTTTCCCAATTTAGGCTTTTGATTTTAAGTCAGATTGCAGGTGACAATACAATTTGTTCAATCAATTTACTCGCCTATTGTCGACCTACGGCTCGCCTAAGAAGACCTAGTTGGAGCTTAGGTGTTCTTCCCTAAATCTCAAATGGTCAAGTAAATCCAAAGACGGAAGATCGAGGGATGCAAGTAGGCCTAAGCCTTCCTTTGAAGCTGTGCTTTCGCGGTGCTCCTCAACTACCCCCAAAAATCCGTGACAGGGTATCCCCCTCTTTGGATTTACAAAACCTTTGATCTCAAGTTCTAAACACTTCAGAATCCAATGAAAGGAGGGCTCTTGTCCTAGTATTTCCAAACCTAAGGAGTGTCTAGAAGCGTGCCGTGGTGCAAGTGAAATAAGTGTGCATACACCGTAAAAGATTTTGAACTTTGAATCGCATGCCAAGTTTGAAAATCAAATCCTTGGTTTTTAAAATGTCCTTCCTTTGATTAGTCCTTTTTCTAAGAAAATGTGACCACTTATTAGATCGCTTCAAGATAAACTTTGTGGTCTTTGCATTAAATCCCAAATGCAATGCGTGATCAAAAATAGGATGCAAAGTAAGAGAATGGGTACCTTGCCTCCAGCGATCTTCAATGCAAAAATGCACGCAATGCAGAAAAGTAAATCTAGAGGCTGCTCATATAGATCTAAATGGTTCGTCCTAGGGCAGGCAGCTTCTAGCAGGCAGCTCGTTTTTTTCTTTTTCTGCTTTTTTTTTTTAGAACTACTTATGCACAAGCAAATAAAAGAAATAATAATAATAAAAATAAACCTAAATCTAAAGGAAAGGGAACAAGCTCCCAAAAATTACCCAACACGGGTCCAAAACAAAATCGGGGAACAAACCCCTCAAAATTTGCCCCAGAACAAGGGTTTCAAACTAACTGTAATGAAAAATTAAGTCTTCAGTCTTAATTCTATTCTAATTAAATTATCGATTAAATACAATGGTGTCCGTCGCGTCCTCGTCCTTCTCCTCCGTTTAAAAATGGCTCGCCCAATTCTCGTCTGGCGACTCAAGGGTCGCCTCTCACACTGGCTGATTCTTGCACAAATTTTCTCGCACAGAAAAGAAAATAATGAATGGTCAGATCTCTATGCAATTGACAAATAATCAAAATAAAATTAGGCGAAATTATTGTGTCTGTTGCCTCCCCGGCAACGGCGCCATTTGACTGATCGATCTTTCGCTTTTAAGTCGTTTGTAGTTCAATGTGGTGGAAAAATCAACTAGTCAATATTTAACAAGAAATAACCACTCTCAGAGGAGCGGGTCGTATCCACAGGGAGGCAATAACATATTAAAATTCGCGCCACTTAAAAATGTTTGTTCGTAGTCAATTTGGACAAGAATCGAGCCAAGATTGCCTTTAGATTAAGGTTTAAGCAAGAAACAATGCTGAAATGGCAATTATGAGAAACTAGAGGATATTTTCCTTAATGCAGAATCAATATAATAAGATTAAAAAGTGGCAATGGCATGAAATGTAATTTTTAATTGGTGGTTTACTGTAGCAAAATAGGGGAATTTTTCCCCGTTGTCTTGCGCGACGAAGAGCCGATGGCCGGGCGCAGGAAGCTCGGAGGAGGTCCCTTGGATCAAGGGCTTCGAATCGGTGGTGGCGGCGAGTCGCGCGGCGGCCGGAGGTGGCCGGACAAGCTCCGGCGGAGGTGCTGCAGCCGGCAGCTTGCGCAGCTTGTTGGCGTGAAGTCCGCCGCCTGCTGCTGCTGCGGGGGTGGCTGCTGCCGCTGCCGTGGGCATTGCTGCGGCTGGTGTGGCAGGCGTTCGTCTGCAGTCGCGGGGAAGAGGGCGCTGCAGGTGGTTCTGCAAGCGCGGTGGAGGGTGCTGCAGTGCGGTTGGAGGATGGCGTGCGCTGCGGAGGGTCTGCGGAGGGCGCTGCTGGCGATTCTGCAGGCGCAGTGGTGAACGGCGTGGACTGCAGGCGCGGTTGATGGTGGGCGCGGGTGTGCTGCAGGCTGATGGGCGTGGGGAAGGTGGCGTGGGCTGATCTGCAAGCGTGCGCAGGTCTGCAGCCGGTGAGCGGTGGAGGGTGCAGGCAGTCTGGTGGCCGGTTGAAGAGTGCAGGCTGAGGAAGTGGAGGTGAGCGGGTAACTTCAGACATCTGGGAAATTTCCCAGACGTCTTAAGTTACTGAGAGGGTGGCTAATCAGTAGCTCGGTGGTGGTGGTCTGCGACGACGGCGAGGAAGATGCACGCTAAGGTGCTCACGGTGATGCGGCAAGCTCCGGATGGCGGTGTGGCCTGTCACACCACACGCCCACGGTGCTGGAGACTCGTCGCCACAGTAGAGGCCGGCAGTGTGGAGTGGAAGAGAGAGGTTCTCTCTGCATAGTGGTGGGTCGGTGGCGGAGGCCTCTAGAGCTCGGCTGCCTCCCTGCTCCTTTGTAGTGGCCTGAACAAGTTTGAAATCAGCCGCCGACCAGATCCACCACATCCGCTCCCCCTTGAATGGCTTCATCACTGCAGCAGCCGGGCGTTGGAGCGGCAGACAGCCGTTCTGAAAGAAGAAGAATAAAGAAAATATTGTTAAAATATTAGGGTTATTTATATACAGACCCTCAACTTCTATGTTAATAAAAATAATGTACCTAATTGATTATCTAATTAGATGAATGATATTCTAAGCTAATTCTAAATGCACTTAAGATATGAATGCAATGTATGGATTATGTAATTAGATTAAAACTATCAATTAATCTATTTACATCCTAATTTATACTAAATAAATGTTAGAATTAATCTAATGTATAGGCACTTAAATACTTAAATAGCCCACAACTATGGGCTAACCAATATGACCCATTCTTCTGCGAGTGGTTTAATTTTAATTCAATATTTTGATTAGTTGATTTTCCACCACTTAGAAATACAACGACAAATCATCTTCAAAAGTGAAAATTGACTCGTTAATGCACGTGTGATTAGGGTTAATAATGCAAATGGCAAAACATTGATTTATAGGTTTGAAACCAGTGTGCAACTTTAAGCAAGTAGAGCAAGTGAGATCGAAATCATTTTTGCATTTCCATAACGCCTCCCAGAGATGAATGACCGGGACTCAAAGTCTCGTTAATCTAGCAATATTTTTGTTGATCGGATTTCGCAGCTATACTACGAATAATGACAAACGATTTCAAAACATGCGATTTACCATCTGAACAGTATGTTCAGACAATGAGGAACTATAATTTTTTATTAAAAAGTTTTGTAAGTTGTACAAGGCATAAAAGAAGAAGGAGAAGAAGGAGGAAGAATGGCAAACTTGTAGCTTCCACTGCAATAAGAAAGGGCGTATTCGATCAGAATGCCATCTTCTTAGGAAGGAAAAGAAGTAGTAGAAGAAGAACAAGAAGAAAGAATTCCAAGCCACTTGGGACAATTCAACCTCGGAGGAGGAAGACGAGGAGGATCCCTAGAAGAACAACATGACTGCATGCCTTAGATTCATCGCATACGCAGATCGCAACAATAATCACAACCCTGAGGACAAAGAGGTAAGTTCTTTTACTACCATAGAATTACAAGAAGCATTGGAAGAACTTTATGAGCTTAGTAAATCATTAAAATTAGAAAATAAAAATCTAAAAATGCGTATTAGTGTTTTGGAATCTAAAAATAAATCGTTAGAAGTGGAAATTAATGATTTGAAACTTAATACCAATTCTAGCTTTCTGAAAAGAATACTATTGTCTTAGAAAATCATGACCTTATTTAGAAAATACTAAATTGATTGAAGAAAAAACAATGCCTAAATATGAAATTTCAGGTTTAAAAACTAAAATGTGCATCATAGAAAAAGACCTAGCTAGTCTCAAATAAAATTCAAATAGCCTTTTATGCAAATTAGAAGCTAGTCTTAGGTGGAGAAATATCTTCATCAAGGAGATCCACTAACAAATGCAGATAAAAATTCACTAGGATACCGAGAAAGCAATTAGAAACATGTTTTGTAGGTTTTGATGGTGATTTCAATGTCTAGAATTTGACCTACAAGTTGGATAACAGTCTACTCAAGTTTGGATGACCAAAGAGTAGACTAAGGAAGAAGACAAGAACACCAAGGAGAAGACTGACAGGAAATGGAATCAGGGCGCAATAGCCATTCACCAGGAGATAGCCACCGATGCCCAGACCTCCATGCTTCGGATGGGAGCCCAATCATTTTTGGCATCCACTGCAAGGGCCATTTTATTGGCTATGATAAGTAGGGTAATATCCTCTATCTTAACCTATTCTATTGATAGATAGCATTTTGATAGGGGGAGGTAAAAATTTGCTTATGCAATATGTCTTTTAATAAGGTGGACATTGTTGCATGTTTAAACTCATTAGAAAGAGGGAGTTAAAGGAGAAAAGGAATAGATTCTTAAGTTATGTCAAAAAGGGGGAGACTAGATTCTTGACATATTATGTCAAAAAGGACGAATTAGCCCATTTTTTAGTAGAGCATGTTTCAAGGGGGAGTTACGTAACAAGATGATTAAAACTTTTGTTTTAAAAGAGAAAGGAATGCTACTGCTGATAGTAGCAATCCACCAATTTATTAATCATAAAGCAATTACATGCTAGGCATCTACTAGTAGGCTAACAAAGATGCCCCATTACAAATGACACCCACCCATCCACACCCATCATTAAATATCGCATCGTCCCTCACTCTCCAAATACAACACAACACTACAGCCGTAGTGACTCGCGAGGAGGAGGGGTTGAGCAAGGATGCCCATAGCCCATCCCATGTGGGAAGAGGAGTGCCACAACACTTACTTCTGTGGTGATATGACATGAGGACAACAAATGTTGGATATAGTCTTTTGTAAACTTACATAGGGTGCACAAAAAGAGTGAGGAATCCATCAACCTCATTCGTAGAGAGCCAGTGGCGAGTCCACCTCTTCTTGCCAACCACAAGAAGATTTGGACTTTGAGGAGGATCTTTATCTTCCATACGGTGGAGAGCATGCCAGACTACGAGGGTCATCTCCATCTATATCAAGCATCTTATCATAAGCCTTTTTGGGGGAGTACATACCTGCATGCTAAGAAAAACTATCCACGCCTTCTAATGGTCTGAAAGCCTGAAGCATTTCTTCCATCCCGTGAAACTCCTCCTGGGAACGGCTAACGAAGGTTCCAATAGGTCTTGGCACCGACCAACACTCTTTGTCCTGGCACCAACACTCTGCCACCTTGGATTGTTTATGAGTAGCAGCCTCAAATGCCTGAGGAAACAAGATTGAGAGATCACCCAAGCTTGTCCAGTTATCACTCCAGAAGCTAAAAGAAGAGTTGTCCCCCACCACAAGATGAAACAAATACCATCTATCCAAGGTCGTGGAGAATATTTTCCCGGACGAGGGGAAGATGGTGACAGGGAGGGGGAGCAATGGCGATGAAGTATGGATGACATGGAGGTCTAGGGCTTGGAGGAGAAGAGAGTAGAGGGGAGATTCAACTACATGAGATAGGGTGACGGGCATGGGGCATATAAAGGGTGGTTGGCCTAGGGTTAACAAGGAGATCTTGTGCTTTCGCTGTCGAAGGAGGGGACACATGGTGCCAGTGTGCTGTTCCCCCCTGGTGTGCTTGGCATGTGGTGGCCATGGCCATAAAAGGGATTCTTGTATATCCAATAGAGGACAATCAAGTAGTAGGGTTTTTATGTGCACCAAAAGTACTTGGAATGAAGGTCCACCGCCTCCACTGCCGCCACCGCCCACATACGGCAGTCACACAGTCGACGTTGAAATCGCCTTGACGGAGGACATCAGATCAACTAAATTGGTACTGAGAGGGGCCCTGATTGGAGAGGTAATGATTGGTATCCCTGTCCTGAAAAAGCTTCACCAAATGGTAAACTCTCAACCTTTATTGATTGAAGGATGGAAGATTGTTGTTTTATCCCCCATGCGGTTTGTGGTTTTTGGTTTGGGGATGATCGATGTCGAACAACTATGGTTTAGATATAGTGTTTTTGAAAGTTCGACGGTGATTTGGAGATTGGTCTCACCTTTTGATGGGTCCTTGCCTAAGCGACCACCTCAAACGGCTGGATCCAGGTCAGGGACTTTGGGAATCAAAGGCCTTCCGCTATACCTACGATCAAAGGTGGTTGTTGCATCCATGATTGCAGGCTTTGCAATATTGGCAGAAGATGCAGAGGTTGGACTGAGGAAAGGCAATGGTCGAGTGCAGAATGTTTTGGTGGATGTCTTCAGGGGTGGGTCGGTCCTTGGGAAGGTTGTCCTTCGGTGTGTGGGAGGTTCTTCACTACTTCAATTGGTTTTTACCCCTGGTGATACAATTGGTCTGGGGCAACAGGTCAAGACGTCTTGTGCTGAAGTTGTGAGAGAAGACGATGGCCTAGAATAGATGGGATGAGAAACACCTGATGAAGCTCCTGAACCTAAGAAATGCAAGGACTGCTACCATCTGGACAATAGTGAAGAACGGATGGAAATAGTCCTGATTGTGTAAGGCACGGATGAGGAAACTCCACCTGTTTGGGTGTTGCAAGAAATCCCTATCAATACCATGAGAAGTCAATCCAAAGTTAAGGCCACGGAAGGGTTGAAATTTGGGGTAGGTGCATCGTCTAAGGCAGGGATTGGAAGGTCTACATACAAGCTTAGACAACGGCGTCAGACTAAACATTTCAAAATGGATGAAAATGCCATAGCTGCCATTCTTAAAGTGGGGAAAGTTCTGACCCCTAAGAGTAGGGGTGTCCAAGGTGGTAGATGAGGGTCCTCTCTTGGAACATGCATGGGTTGCATCACAAAGTTTGGAGGGAGTCCCTCTCAAGATATTTGAGGGAGTGGGAGATTGAATGTGCGCTTATACAAGAGACTCATGTAGAAAACATAGATGGGGGGATGTGGAACTAGTTGCTAATGTTAGGGACAACTGACTGTGTGGCCTAAATTCCCAAGGCAGATCTGATGGTGTCGTATTTTGGTGGAGGAAGGCTTGTTTGCAAGCGATGGAGGTTCACAAAGCTAGAAATTTGATAACTTGCAAGTGCCAAAAGATTCAAAGGGAGGATATCCGTTTCATCATTGTGGTTTATGGTCCCTGTGATGCCTCAGTTAGACTTGCATTGTGGGAGGATCTATCCGCTGTAGCAGCGCTTGTACAAGGGGTACCCTGGCTTGTGGCCAGGGACTTTAATTGTGTGTTAACAGAAGCGGACCAATCCAATGGAGTGATGGACAATGCTTCTCTTGGTTTCCAACTGATGGTACAGAATTTTGGCCTGAATGAATTCCCATCATCTGGAGTGGAATTTACATGGAGGAATGGAAATAGCTTGATTTTGAAGATCGATAGGTTCTTTGGGAATAATGACCTGCTGGAGAGATTTCATTTACCATAAGTTACTAGACTGGAATGTCAATTTTCAGATCACACACCATTAGTCTGGGATAGTGGAAAATAGGTGCGTTCAGGCTCCTTCAAATTTAGAAGGTCGTGGTTGAGAGAACCAAGTTTCCGTGGAGGGCCAAACAAGTTGAGGGGTCAACTACAATCAGATTGGCCTCCAAGCTGGCTGCCATGCACGCTACGCTTAAGGAGTATGGGGTTGTGATTTCTTCGCTAAGAGACCAAAGGCGACATGAGGCTTTGATGGAACTTCACTGCTTAGATGAAAAGGAGGACACATCCCCATTATCTGATCAGGAGCTTGACGCAAGGAGTTGGCAAAAGGTGATATTGGAGGAGGACCTAAAGCATGAGATGGACTGGAGAGAATGCTCAAGGCAGCTATGGCTTAAAGAAGCGGATGCCAACACCAAATACTTCCAACATGCAGCAAGTTCACGTAAAGATATAATCTGATATCTTCTATTATCAAAGATGGGCAGAGATTAGTGTCTTTGCAAGAAATCAGGTCAAAAGTTGTTAAATACTTCAGGGAGACTTCATGGGCAGCATCTAGGGGTATGTGGAGAATGTTTGCTAATGTGGCTCCTCAGATATTAGATGAGCAAGATATCAGGCTGGTTGCAGGCATATCTGGAAAAGAAATGGTGGATGCTATAAATGATCTGAACAGTGAAGGATCACTTAGCTCCGATGGTGTTCAAGTATTTTTCTACAAAGAGATGTGGAGTTTACTGGGTAAGGAAGTGATGGAGGTGATTTGGGAATTTGAGAGGGAATTATGGTTATGATAAAATAAACCAGTCATACATTTTCCTATTGCTGAAGATGCAAGGGGATGTAAAGTTCTTTGATTTTAGACCTATTGCACTTTTGAATTCCATTTACTTGGTGGTGAATAAAATATTAGCAAACAGATTGCGGTTGGTTCTCAATGATCAAATCCATCCAGTCCAATCTGCTTTTCTTCCTAACAGGTCATTACAGGAGTCCTTTATTTTGGCCTAGGAGATGGTGAGTGGCTGGCACAGGAGGAAGCGTGAAGACATCATGTGGAAGGTGGACTTCCGTAAGGCCTATGAGTTGATTGCTTGGCCATACCTGTGGGAAGTGCTTAAAGGAAGAGGCTTTCCTCATACTTGGATTCAATGTTTGAAGAGGTGCATTAACTCCACTTCCTTTACCCCTTTGGTCAATGGTAGGCCATGTGGGGCATAGATACAACCACAGTGTGGAGTCAGGAAAGGGTGTCCACTTGCTCCATTGGTTTTTAATCTTACACTCGGTAATCTTGTTAGATATGCATGCATGCTGTCTGAAGTCGGTATTATAAAAGGCTATTCCTTATCCATGAGGAGATCCTTGGCTCCTGTACTACAATACATCGATGATACAGTCTTTTTTGTGGAAGGGGCTAAACCCGAAGCTTTAGCTCTAAGGCATACGGTGAAGCTTTTTGGGGTGATTTCTGGATTGAAGTTGAATGGAGAAAAATCCTCTTCAATTTGTTTTGGGCCCGCTGATCAGGAAGAACATGATATCTCCTCTATTTTGGAAACATCAGTATCACACTTCCAATCAAGTATTTGGGGCTGCCATTAAGGTGTTCTAAGTTACAGAAAAATGATTGGAATGTTCTCTTTGACAAAATCTCTGTGAAGCTAGAAATCTGGAATAGTCGGTTCCTGTCCATGGGTGGGAGACTCATCCTATTAAAATCTGTCATCACTTATATTCCAGTTTTCTACTTCTCCATGTTCAAGGCTCCCAAGTCAATTTCGAAGCATATTGATGTGATGAAGAAGCGATTTTTCTAGAAGGAGGCTCGCCATGAAGGAAAGTTTATGCAACTGCTAAAATGGGAACTCTTATGTCTGCCTAAGGAGTTTGGTGGACTAGGTATTAAGGCTTTAAAAGAGTTTAATGAGGTGCTGCAACTCAAGTGGGCTATTAAAGTCCTGAATGGTGAAGAAAAGGTATGGTCTAATATCATCAAACATAGTTATGGTAGCTCCAATAGTGCACTGAAGAGGCTCTACACAACTCAGTCTTCCATGTTTTGGCGCTCTATTGTTCAGGCCTTGAAGAATAACTGGTATTTGTTGCAACCAGTTCTAGGGGAGGGTAGTGCGTTTAACTTTTGGAAGGAGGAATGGTCCTACCCTGGTATATTGAAAGATGCATACCTGAGAACATATATGGCTACTGTGGATAGGGACTGTGTAGTAAGCACTTGCTGGTCTGAACAGGAGGGCTGGCAGATTTCAGGTTCTGAAATTAATAGGGAGGGCACTCTTTTAGGTGAGGAGATGCTGAGCTTGATTTCAGACCTCCAAGAATTTAGACTAAGGGCTGGAATGGAGGACAGCTATGTGTGGAATGGTATCTATACAGCGGTGCATGCCTATAAGAGGATTCTAGAGTTGAATGAAGTCATGGATGGGGATCCAATTGGAAAAAAAATCTGGTTCTTAAAAGGCCCATTGAAAGTCCAAACTTTTATATGGTTGTGTAGAAGGGAGGGCCTGATCAATGGGGAGCTGAGACACAGGAGGATGGGGGCTGATCTACATGAGTGTCCTCTATCAGGTCTTCATGTAGACACTGTGGGACATATTTTTTCCACATGCCTGGTTACAGATGCAATACGAAGAAAAACTTGTCATGAGCCACTTCCTACTTGGGACACTTTGTGGTAGAATTTCTTGGTGCGGGACAAACCACATATGCATATGGCGACGACTATGTGGAGTGTTTGGTGGGAGAGGAATGTAAGGTTATTTCTGGAGAGACCAATCTGCATTATGCAAATTGTAAATGAGTCTTGGTCCCTAATACATTTATAGGGATCTACTTTGTAATGACCCCTGCTGTTCTTTTTTAGATGATGAATAAAATTCCCCTCTGGATTGCTATCGTGATACGATAGATTTCCTTTCCTTTTAAAAGAAATATATATCCAAGGTCGCGTTAGATACAAAAGCTTAGAAAGGAAAAGCCTTGGGGGGGTGATGATAACATCATCATGGACCATAACTAGTTTTAATTAATCAAAATCAATTTACAAAAGCTCCTAAATAATCGCCTGAGTGTCATAATTCCTCTCTCATCCATTCTGAGAAGAATACATTAAATCAAGGTTAATTCTGAAGTTTTAGCATCATATCATGAATGCAGAATAATCACAGGGTTTCCCAAGGTTTAATCTATGGTATAATGAGCATTAAAGTCTAATAAGAGGGTCCACACAGATAGAAATAAGGTTTCACACTTTTCGAGAACTGAATCAGCGCCCAAAACCATAATTTTAGACCAGCATGAAGTACTGAGGTTTTGGTCAAGATAAAATTTATATAAATGTCATAAAATTCATATAAAAATATTCCTTAAGGTTTGGTAACCTTGGTTTGACCCTTGGAACCTATTTTGACCTTAAATAGAGTCACAGACAGAGTTTTACCATAATTTGGGTTTCTACACAAATTTCCTAGTAAAACTTCCTCAAAACGCAAATATGATTTCACCATTAGATTCCTTGTGCCTAAATTAGAATTGTACCAAAATTTGGGCCCAATCAAAGCCTATCTTGATGTAGTTTGCATTCTAATCCCTTAAAACTCTATTCTTTACATATAAGCCCTAGCCTTTGAATTTATTTACAAATAGCCCCCTAGATTTGTTGTCTTTTTCGTAAAGAGGCCCCTATCGCCATTGAGGTCAACTAACGTGTAGGCAATGTTTGACCACTCCAAATCCTACTCGAATCTTCATCAAACCCTACCAAATTTGGTAGGATTGATGTTCACAACAAAAAGAATTGATTGGGAGCAATCTTTGATCCTAAATCATCCCTATTTGCTCTAGCAAACCGACAAGATTCATGGGTCTCTTGTGCTTCAAGAACAAGCCAATTTAAGCTTGTTTCCTATCTAGAACTTGCTTAGAAGCTCTGTAAAAGCTTACTCATTGCAAAGCCTAATTCCTTAGCTTGGTTTAGCCGCATTTCCTCACTAAAACCTCTCCCTCTGGCCTGCTCCAACTAGCTCCAGTGGGCTTCCTCCCCCATCTTCCTATGGCCTCTGATGAGAGCTTCATCATGAGCCAAAACTAGCTCATTTTCACCCAATAAAGAAGATAAAAGCTCCTACATAACCTAGAAGAATGCCCAAATGAAGGAATAAGTGCTCTGAGAAGAAAACATGAAATAAAGGTTAAAACTGCAATTTTACCATTGCAGTACATAAACAGGATTTCTCAGAGGCAAAACATAGGTCAAATGGTCTAAATGAGATAAAAAGTGGGATTAAGTCAATCAGAAATGGGTTTATGAGCAATCTAGGACTCAAATGACATTTGGTAACCCTAAAACAGACCCGCTTAAGTTAACAAGGTTCTGGTCAGGATAAAAATCAAGTAAACACTCTAAAAATCAAGGAAAAATACTCCTTAGGGTTTAGAACACTTAATGTGGCCTTTGGAACCCAGTTTGACCTAGATTAGGGTCCTGGCTCTTCAAGTAACCTAATTTGGGTTTTTACATAAAATATCCAGTCAAACGAGGTCAAACCTAAAATCCAACATCACCATTGGATTCCTTAGGTCCAAATTAGGTTTATAACAGAATTTGGACCTAAGGGGAGGTCATCTTGACCTACTTTGCAATTTAGTACACCCAAATCACAATTTGGTCCCTATCTTTTGAAATCATTGCAGAGAGACCCCTAAGTTCCTCGCCACCTTTGCAATCAGGTCCTGCCGCCATTGTTAGGGTAGAACCAACCTCCGGCGAGGTTTAGAGAGGGATTACTCTCTGATTCCTCAGAGATTCCCTCCCAGAAATGGAAGGGAGATTCTTTGAGGAATTCCCTTCCATCTAAGGCCAATCACAATCTCTGGTCTGAACCCAATCTCTCGTGCGAATGCACGAGAGATTTGGGTATCTAACCTCTTTCCATCTCCGGCGAGCCGGCGGAGGCGATTGCACGCCCTCCACACTCTGAAAGCACGACCTAGTGCCTATAAAAGAACCTCTAAGCCCGGCCGCAGATCTTCAGCTTGACTCGGTCGGGATTCCACCTCCAATTCGTCCCTTCTTCTCCAGCCAAGTACCCAGCAAGCTCCGGCGAGCCCTCCTCCCCTCCCTCTTCGCTCTGCCACAAAACCAGTGGCAGAGTTATCTTCCTGATTCCCCCCGCGTCGCGCAGCACCCGCGCACGCCACCTCAGCCCCGTCGTCGCCGCCGTCCTCCTCCACTGGGCAGCTTCTTCTCCGGTGACAGCAGGTACTACTGTACGCCTTCCGTCCCCCTTCGTCCCTATAATTAGGTTAGAACTACTCTCCATCTTCCCCTCTCTCTTTTCCCCCTATTATTTCATTTACTTGGCCCTCGACCGACGCTGACCACCTCCATCTTCCTCGCCTCCGACCAACCTTTGGCGAGCCGCTCCCACCATTCCGCCCCTCCACATGGCTTGCCAACCATCGCATAAGCTCCACCTCACCACAAGGAACAATCTCCGCCCCTCCACTGCCACTCCACACATCCACAATAGCCCCCCGAACTCACCCACACTTCCAGCCACAGGTTGACCTAGGCATGTGCGCCTAGGCCATGCCACGGCCTGCCGCATGACTCACCACCTTCACCGTGCCACGGCGAAGGTCCCCAGCTGGTCTGATTGAGCCGAGAGGCTCATTTTGTGTTTGACAGTATCAAAGCTCCTGCTGTCATTGACGAAGGTTGAAGCAGCTTCGCAGTAGCTCCAAGCGTCAGCAGCTCCAGGCTATAGGTGCAGCGATTCACGCGAGCAATGCGAAGCTATTGGGTCCAGCAAGGAGCGCTATTGAAGCCCGCTGCTGTGGCGATGGCACGAAGGCTCTGCGGGCGCGCGCGAAATTGGGGCAGACTGGATAGTCCCACATCGGCGAATCGTGAGGCGCGGGTATGCTATAAGTTGAATTTGTGTTCTCTGCTTATCGCCTCCGAAAGCACAGGGGTGAGGTCCCTCACCTGACCCACTTGCCTCATTCGCGGTTTCATCTCATAGATCTGCCGGGATTCGACCCGACCCATCCTTTGCACTCCTCGCACATCACCCCACCTGCCGGTGTGCCTGGTCCTAGGTGCGAAATCCGACCCGATTACCCGTGTGGCTCTGGGAGAGCGTCCTTGAGAGAATTGCAGAGAAAGAGAGAGACGTTTGGGTAGAGGGAAAGGGGTAGGTTTTGCTCTGTGCAGGTAGGCTGAACGTTGAGGAAGAAAGACTTAGCCGCGAGGAAGAAGAGACGGAAGAAAGAAGGCAAGGTAGAGAAGAGAAGGAAGAACAGAGACCAAGGAAGAAAGAGAAGCCTTTGTAGAAAGAAGAAGAAGAAGAAGGCGAAGAGAGACTGCAGAGAAAAGAGAGAGGCCAAGTGAAGACTGCAAAGAGAAGAGAAGAGGAAGAAGAAGCCTTCGTAGAAGCCAAGATCAGAAGGAAGAAGGAGAGACTGCTGAGAAGAAGAGAAAGAAATATCAGAGGAGAAGAATAACACCTTTAAGACATCTGATCTTGTGATTAGACGTCCAATTTCATTTCCTTTGTCATAATTACTTTTAACCGCATACATTCATATTTGAATTAGAGTTTTGAGATATTAGAGTGTTCAATTACATTTGAGATTAGTAGTAAATTCCAATTGCTCCCTGTGTTCGACCTCGGATACTCCGATTTTCGAGTAATAAAATTCTCTATTTGTTTGAATGTTTTGTCAGTTATACTACAACGTGACATTCTCTTTAAAACCTGCACAAAAGCGTTGCAAACATTTTTTCACCATTGCCGGGGAGCAACGTGCAATTTACCACTAGTCTCTACATTCTTTTCTTCATATTTAACACTAACTTGCCCTACTTTGCTTTGATGTGATCTTGCAGGCATTTCACGAGAAAACCCCCCCGCAAGTCAACCACTCCAGGGCAAGTAATTTCTTTTCTTCCTTAAACTATTCCCTACTCCTGAAAAGACAAAAGGAAGAAATCAAGTTAGAATCAATTGCCTTCTTTACTTAGTAATCACCATCTTTAAGGCAAACATTCCCTAATTTTGTGAAAATTTTTCAAATCTTCTGAAGTTGGAGCAATTTTTTAGATTTCATCCCACAAATTCATGTGCCTAATTGAAATCACGCTTAATCTCTGCGGACAACACACTTCTTGTTTTTAAGTCCAAAGAGAACCTTATCAAAAGGAAAAAGAGGATTGGAAATAGAACCAAATTAGGGTTTCTACAATAGGGTCTTGAAGTGCTAGTCACATATGCCTGCATAAAAGGAAATAAACCCTCCCGCATCAGTGTGCTACCCAAGCCCTTGGTTGAAGAGATCTAAACAAGACAAACCCTAAAAATTGAGTTCTAACATCACTTGAATCTTAAATTTCTGGACCTAATAACCTGGGAGTCGAATCAGGGTGATCTCTAGGCTCCAAACCTAGAATCATTCTGCCATCCATAGGACAGGTCAGGTGAAGTTGACCCCTTGGGTCAACCAACCTCTAAATTAGGTCACAACATTAAAACATCTAAAGTTCAAGTGATAACCCTAAAAGCACCTTTGAAATAAAAGTGGTAGACTTAAGAGGTCAAGGTCCCCATTCTGGTCTACCTGGAATCTCAGTGACAAGAGAGGTCGGGTGGGGGAAACCTTGTAACCCATGGGGACACTCTACCGTGTAGGGGTCTTTGCAGGACTCTCCCTCTCTGGCTGCCCAGGTAATTCTCAGGTGGACGACCTTCTGATCCAGGGGTCCATCTGTCCCGAACCTCCATAGTCATCTAAACATCTTTGGGTGTCTTGATTGGGTCAAAAACATCTCCAGTCCCTCATCTTTTATCTTTAGAGCACACACACACATTTTCAGTGGGACTCGTTATTCAGATCTGATTGCTTCATAACACATCTTGATTCAAACTCTGATTCTATATTTTGAGTCCACCACCTGATCCAAAAATGCAGCCAAAACACCTTGGACTACCAGTCGAGAAACCTGAATGTCGGAGATCCATGAGAGATAAAATGATTGAGGATGCCATGAAATTCTATGAAAATGAAGAAACCTCAACAACAGTAGGAAACATTCAGGTTGATGTCCCAACAACCACAACCTTTGTCATAACTTGTGCCCAAGTGTTATTAGCGGAAGCCAACAAAGGATCAACCCGTGATTTGCTTATTACGGCATACATTGAGATAAAAAAACTGCACAACCTTGAATACCTCCAATGTATGACAAATCTTCGACTTTGGAAGCAACACCAAGATAGTCTTGAAAAATAGGAAGAGATAATGAGATTAGTAAAACAAGTTATTGACCAGAAATACCCGTGTATACCAACAGAGGATGATCTATCTTGGGAGAACATCGAGGATAAATCTGATCATGGGTTTGAGGCACAAAATGGTTGTGGAT
This sequence comes from Thalassia testudinum, assembly GCA_037157565.1. Lineage (NCBI taxonomy): Eukaryota > Viridiplantae > Streptophyta > Magnoliopsida > Alismatales > Hydrocharitaceae > Thalassia > Thalassia testudinum. Next base: position 81,605,740 of record JAZHRO010000056.1, on the reverse strand, counting down.
TCCCAACCCAGATGGAGTTTAATGTGCCTGATATTGAAGAAGGTTGGGAAACTTCAAATGCAGGAAAATACAATATTGAACCCATTCTAGATTCCCAAAACTCCAGCAAGTATGAGAGTAGAACAGAACCTCTCGAGGGTGTAAATTCCATTCCTTGTTCTGATAAGGTGACCTTCGAAGGTTATTCGGACCTAGATTCTAGTGATTCAACCCACATCTTAAGCCCAGAATCTAGATCTGAAACCTATTTTTAAGATTTCCAGGCCCCACATGAAGAAGATGAATCTTTCAATGAAGAATATGATCTTGGGCCTTTATTTGATGAATATCCCTCGCCAACATCCTCAGAGGAACTAATCGATTTTTAGGAAGTCATGCCAATCTTCAATACAGAAACCGAGGAGTTGGATGAATGGGGTTTCAATTGGGTCTACCCTACTAGCTTAGAACCTGAGCCTCTACCATATAGGGACACCTTTTTAAGGTCAGAGTTAACATTTAGGCTTGACCCCAATCAGGATGCTAATACAACATATGATTTATTCTATGGTGGAACTCATGATCCTGAGTCTCTTTCAGACTTCAATTTTCGCAAATTCCCCGACGATTTCAAATCTGACCATAACTTCGGAGGGAATCTACCTCCTGATTATAACAGACCAATTCTCTTTGAAGCCACCTGCTCCACATATACAGAACTAATCAAAACCTGTTCCCTACCTTGACCCGCAACCGGACTCAATTTCTATTCTGATTCACCTCTCACTGAGCCGATTGTAGATGATTCAACTTCATATCTAGATCAAGTATCGGGTACTGATTAGACCACAAATCAGGAGCCTCCATCCTTTGATCACCCCTGTAGGTTTTCCACACCATACATTGACTATTTTCCGGAACCCTACTCTGACCAAGCTGAGTCGACTCAGCCCGAACCTGAGTTTTCACTTCCATATCCATTAGAACTTCACTGCATATGGTGGGTTCCGCATCTGCTGATCTACATCTATGAACCCACCAGACTTATTGGGTTTGGGCTGCATCATCAGCCTACTGATCTTAACAAGCACCTGGTTGGACCAACCAGGCTCTTAATTAAGGTGCTTGTTTTCCAAAACTCCATTGATTTGACCACTCCCTCTCCACCCGATTTTCCGCTCGGCTGAAGGAATCAAATTTAGCGCTTAACGGGAGGCAACCTGTCACCCCAAAAATAGAGACCCGTCTGATTATCCGTCTGTACTCCTCATCTATTGCACCTTGAGTTCAGCCTTAGACAGTTGATCCCACCTCTGGTACATGTACCAGAGCTTGAAATCATTCGCATCAGTCATTTTCGACCCATTCACCCAGCTGATATATCCTGTTCTAAGTCCCTGACCTCAACACTAATTCACACCCTCTGTTTACAATGAGGACATTGCAAAACTTAGGCATGGGGGGGTGATAAAGTGCATACATACAAAACCAAAAAAAAAAATCAGACGGATTCTCACACAAAAAAATTCACATAGGTCAAAAACACAAAAAAATTGAAAAATTATGAAAAACAAAAAAAAAATGGGGGGAGGGAGGAATTGTGGTGAGCCACATATTCATAAGGAAGAGAAAAAGAGCAAAAATGACAAAAAGGAGCAAAAAATGAGAAAGGAAAAAGAAATAGTCATTAGTAAAAGATTAAGGAATTAACTGAAGCTCTAGACCAGATCAAGAAAAGAAATAGAAGAAAAACTGCTAAGGAGACATAACAAGAGATTAGCAGGAACACTGATCTTAGGCCTCTTAGGCTAGATTCTTTAGCTAAAAAATTCACGTATTCGTTAAAATCTGGATAATCCTCAAGAGGTTGAGGAAAATGCGAAGCTTGAGTATTAGGTCAAAGGCTTAGGAAGTATTCGACCTCACTAACTGACCTCCGGTTTGCAGGATTCGATAACCTAAGCAACCCAAATTCACACACAGTCTGGTTCAGTGCGCATAAACATTCAAATCACACAAAAGCGTTTAATGTTCTGAAAAAGTCACTAGATTAGGAGCGGCCAATCAGCACAAGTTGATTTGGATGAGTTCCCAGCGCGGAGAGGTGGGAAATTCCCCTCGAAGATGTGTAACAACATATCATCTCCTCAGTGCTTGTCTCTTAGGATATTTAAATATCCTACTGGGGGCATGTAAGCACTCTGCTGGTTCAGATACCATGGACGGCATTATCACGAAATGTCGATCGCCAGGGTCTAAATTCGGCCACGGAACTCCATGGGCGGGATTATCTCGAAATCTCGGAAGCCAAGGTTCTGGGGGTTGCCATGGGCGGGATTATCTCGAAATCTCGATAGCCAGGAACCCTTGAGGATTGATGATAGGGACGAGGAATCTGATACAGACCATGTTGAGAAGCTAATCTGAAGCTATAAATAAAAAGAAAAGAGAGAGAAAAGCTCTCCAAACAAATAAATCTTCTATCTCTCTCTTACAAAAAAACGCACTGCAAACTGAACTTAAGCTAAAAATGTCTCAAGCACGGGTGCTTTAACCGCGGAGTCCAACAAACCCTAGGTTAGTTTCTGTGGGCCGTAGAAACCTTTGCGGAGGACTGAGGCTAAAGTAGAACAGGTCCGGATTTTGGTTGGTACCTGATGAGAGCCTCATCATGAGCCATAACTAGCTCATTTTGACCTAATAAAGAAGATAAAAGCTCCTACATAACCTAGAAGAAGGCTTAACTAAAGGAACAAGTGCTCTGAGAAGAAAACATGAAATAAAGGTTAAAACTGCAATTTTACCATTGCAGTACATAAACGGGATTTCTCAGAAGCAAAACATAGGTCAAATAGTCCAAAGTGGGTTGAATTAATCAGAAATGGGTTTATGTGCAATCTAAGAATTAAATGACACTTGGTAACCCTAAAACAGACCCGCTTAAATTAACAAGGTTCCAGTCAGAATAAAAATCAAGCAAACCCTCTAAAAATCATAGAAAAACATCCTCTGGGGTTTAGAACACTTAATTTGGCCTTTGGAACCTAGTTTGACCTAGATTAGGGTCTTAGCTCTTCAATTAACCTAATTTGGGTTTTTACGCAAAATGTCCAGTCAAAAGAGGTCAAACCTAAAATCCAACTTCACCATTGGATTCTTTAGGGCCAAATTAGGTTTGTACCAAAATTTGGACCTAAGGGGAGGTCATCTTGACCTACTTTGCAAGTTAGTACACCCAAATCACAAAGAGGTCCCTATCTTTTGAATATCCTTGCAGAGAGCCCCCTAGGTTCCTCGCCTTCTTTGCAAACCGGTCCTGCCGCCATTGCTAGGGCAGAACCGAGCTCCGAAGAAGTTTCGAGAGAGATGGCTCTCTAATTCCTCAGAGATTCTCTCCCAGAAATGGAAGGGAGATTCTCTGAGGAATTCCCTTCCTTCTAAAGCCAATCAAATTCGCTGGTGTGAACCCAATCTCTCGTGCGAACGCACGAGAGATGTGGGTATCTTTCTTCCTTCCAACTCCGGCGAACCGGCTGACCTAATTGCGCGTCTTTCACGCTCTGATAGGAGCGGCCAGCACCTATAAAACACCCCTCGGACCCGGCCACTCATCTTAAGCTTGATTTTGACGGAGATCCCCTCCAAATTTCTTCTCTCCCATCTCCGGCCAAACGACCCACAAGCTCCGGCGACCGCTTTCCCTCCTTCTCGTCACTCTGCTGCCATACCAGCAGCAGAGTCCTCTCCGCCTCTTCCTCCCGCGGCGCGCTGTACCCTGCGCGCAAGCTCCTGACCTCATCTTCGTCGCCGCTTCCTCCCCCAGGGTCTTTCTTCCCCGACGACGGCAGTCACGAGCCGTCCTCTCCACTGCCTCCCTTCACTCCAGACAACCCCAGATACGTTCTCCATCCTCTCCTCTCTCTTTTCCCCCTGTTATCTCCCTTGATCGACCCTCGACAGACGCTAACCACCTCCATCGTCTTCGCCTCCGACCGCACTCCGGCGAGCCGCCCACACCACTCCAGCCCTCCACACGGCTCGCCAACCACCTCGAAAGCTCCGCCTCACCTCCAGGAACACACTCCACCCTCCCACTGCCACTCCAGCCCTCCACAACCACCCCCCGACCAACCCACCATCTCCGGCCACAGGTTGACCTAGGCACGCACGCCTAGGCCGACCTGCGGCCTGCTGCACTGCCCACCGCCTTCGCCGTGCCACGGCGAAGGTCTCTATCTATTCTGATTTGGCCGAGAGGCGCGTTTTGTGTACGACAGGATTCGAGCTGCTGCCGCCATGGACGACCTCTGATGAAGCTCCCGCGAAGCTCCAGGCACCCGGTCTTCCAGACTACAGGTGCTGCATACTAACGCAAGTGTCGCGAGGTGAACGAATCCAGCCGAGGAGCGCTAGCAGAGCCAGCAGCTGCGGGGCAATCGCACGACGAGGTTTCTGCAGGCGCGCGTGAAGGCGAGACCAGATAGTCCCACATCGTGGGATTGCAACCGGCAGGTACCGTATAAGTTGTTTTTACGCTTTATTCTTATCGCCTCAGTAAGCACAGGGGTGAGGTCCCTCACTGACCCCACCCGCCTCGTCCGCGGCCTGACCACGCGGACCTGGCGGATCCGACCCGACCTAGACCTACGCACTCCTCGCGCATCACACACCTGCAGGTGCGCCTGGTCCCGGGTACGATCCGACCCGATTGAGACTGTGGCTCTGGTAGAGCGGTTAGAGTGAATTGCTTGAGAGAGAGACACGCGCGGGTAGAGGGAGAAGGGTTAGGTTTTGTTCCCTGTGCAGGCAGGCTAATTGCAGGAGAAGGACTTGGCCGCTGCAGAAGAAGGAGAAGCAAGACAAAGAAGAAGAAGAAGGCAACGAAGAAAGGAGAAGCAAGACAGAAGAAGAAGAAAGAAAGAAGTCTTCGCAGGAGAAGAAGAAGGACAAGGGAAGATTGCAAAGAGATCCGAAAGGCAAAGCAGAAGAAGAAAAAGAGAAAGAAAGATCACATTTAAGACGTCTGATACATAAATCAGACGTCTAATTCTATTTTTTTTTACATCTTTCTTAAAAACTCTTTGAATCAATTATATTTGCATTTAACAGTTGTATTCTTGGGTTTTACAAAGTACTGAGTTTGCTCCCTGTGTTCGACCTCGGATACTCTAGTTGTTCGAGTAATAAAATTATTTGTTTAAACGTTTTGTCGGTTCTACTGCAACGTAATACGCCTTTAAATCCGCACAGAAACGTTGACAACATTTTGGCGCCGTTGCCGGGGAGCAACGGGCACTTGTAAAGCTTTTGAGTACAACTTTTCTATTTAATATCTGACTTAACTTCTCTTTTGTTGTGTTCAATCAGGAAAAGCAAAACAAAAAGGAAAGAATAGCAACTGCACAACAGACTGGAGCAGGTAATCTCCATAAGCCCCCCCCTTAACCCTCTCACAATCTAAAAAACAAAAAAAAGGGAGAAGTCAACTTAGGGCTACCTGTCTTATATTTAGTAACTCATCAAGTTGCCTGATTTTCATTTCAACATATTTTTGTCTGTCATCCAACTAAGGCAACTAGGGCTAAAACTTTCTTGATTAAGCCCTAGGTGCTAAATTCTAAGGCAACTAAATTGGACCCATTAGAGCCAAGTTAGGATTGCAAAGCTAGGGTTTTTAGAGACACATCTTCTCTAAAACAAAGAAACAAACTTTCCAAAAAGAAGTGTGCCTAAACCGTGTTTGAAAATATTTATACAAGAGGAACCCTAAGCAAATCAGGCTGATAATCCATTTGAATCATAAAAGGAAGGACCTAAAAGCTCTCAAAGGAACAAGAGGTGAAGTTGATCCCTCGGGTCAACCAACCTTAATATTAGGTCACTTTTCGCACTCAAAATACTTAAAAGTTCAAGTGGAACATTAAGCACCTTGATCTTAAAATAAAAAAAAAGTAGACTTAAGAGGTCAAGATCCCCATTCTGGTCTACCTGGAACCGCAGTGACAAGAGAGGTCGGGTGGGGGAAACCCTGTAACCCGTGGGGACGCTCTACCGTGTAGGGGTCTTTGCGGGACTCTCCCTCTCTGGCTGCCCAGGTATTTCCCAGGTGGACGATCTTCTGATCCAGGGGTCCATCTGCCCCGAACCTCTATAGTCACCCAACAATTCTTGGGTGTCTTGATTGGGTCCAGCACCTTCTAATCTCATAACATCTTCCGGTGCATGTTTGGTAGGAGGTCCTTAAGACCACCTTTAAGACCTCCTCTAGAAATTCATTCTCGCCGAGGCCAAGCCTCGACGCCCTTGTTTGTGCAGCAACCCCACCACATAAATCTTTCATCTGATTCAGACCCTGATTCTCCTTCTTCTCCCATCATGGCACAACCCATTGAAGAGGAGAATAACCTTGAACACCAACTTCAACGCTTGAACGATCTCTTTCAGAACTTTGTAAACCCACCACAGCGACCTATGATGCGAGATCACTATAATCCCGCTGCGGTGGCAATTGAACCCCGAGTACGAATCCCAATTGGAGGACCCGATTCTGATCTAAAGCCCAATATGATTCATGCCATACCAAAGTTCCATGGGCTTAACTCTGAGGATCCATTCCAACACATTAAACAACTCAAGCATCTGGCCCAGACTTTCGGGTCAGATGTACAAAACCGGGATATCCTACTCATGAAAATGTTTTCGTTCTCCCTCTTGGACAAGGCCGCGCACTGGTATCAGACTCAGACCCGCCCGATCAACACTTGGGAGGAATTACAGTCCGAATTTTTGAAAAAAATCTTCCCTGTTGGCCGGACGAATGCATTGCGCCACCAGATCACTCATTTCACTCAACAACAGGGAGAACCTCTTCACGAAGCTTGGGATCGATTCCTAGATCTCATGCGAAAATGTCCCCATCACGGAGTTCCTAAGTGGGAACAAGTCTAGTCTTTTTACCAGGGACTCCGTGAGGATATTCGTCTAATCGTCAATGCAACATGTGGAGGAAACATCATGGGCCAACACGAGGACACAGTGTGGGAGATTCTCGAAAATATGTGCGAGAACTCCATAAACAATGACTCCTTGGGCTTATTCGACAGGACGAATGCCCGCGCATCGACGAATCTAAGAGGGACACATGAGACGCAGGACCTGTCCACTTCTGTTGACCTGGAATTGATGGCCAGTCGGTTGGACAAGGTCTCTATCATAGAAAAGAAGGTGGACGAGCTAACTCGACATTTGCAGCAAGCCACCTCTGCACAAAACTCTTTTGCACGACCTCCTCTGGCAAGGGAAACAGTGCAAAACATCTATCACCAACCTGCCAAGGGGATGAGCCTCTATCCACCCCCGTCTACCTCCCAGACCGGAGTAACCTCCGATCCCGTCTACTCGAGTTGGGGGAACTCTGAACCCTCGTATTCTGACTTTCCTGAGGTTTCTCAGAACTGCGAGGACCTCAACGCCATCCAGAACGACCCATACTCCAATACCTACAACCCTGGATGGCGAAATCATCCTAACTTTCAGTGGGCGGGAAACTCTCAAAAACCACCATATCAACCCCGCCCACAAGCTCCTCGTCCATATCAGCCGCCTCAGCCTCGGCCCAATCCCACCTACCAATCTGGGCAAAATCAGGATCAACTGACTCTTATCCTTCAAACGCTGGCTGACATTCAAAAAACGAATGCGGCAATGCAAAAACAGCACAAGGACGAGATCACAGAGGTTCGCAACCAACTGGCCCAGATGGCAAATTCTCGCCAACCTGGCACCCTTCCTTCGCAACCTCTGCCCAACCCAAATAATGTGCCGACCCAGAGGCGCATTATGAATCCAAATCCAGGCCACGCACATTTGATTTATCAGGCCCCTGCTACTCCATCACCAGACAGGATGGAGGCTTCTACATCTTATGCAGAATTTCAGCAGCAGCCACCTCTCCTACCTAACCCAAACCAAAGTCAGGCTGGATTAAACTCTGTAACAACACGTAGTGGTAAAACAACACAAGACCCACATTATCTGAACCACTCCAAGCCTGATAATCGCCAAGACCCTAGGGTAGTCATCCAAGATACTACTGTCCCAGATCAAGAACCTGGACCTATCCTAGAGGAACCAGCTAGGATCCCATTTCCTGAGGCCTTGACCAAAGGAAAAAGGACAACCAAACCTGTGGCTCCTGAGGAGGATCTGGTCAAGCTCTTTGAACAGGTCCAGATAAACATCCCGTTGATGGATGCAATCCGCCACATACCGGCTTACGCAAGATTCTTGAAAGACATATGTACACCTAAACGTAAGCCGCGAACCAAGGATGGGAATCCGATTGTACTGTCAGAGCAAGCCAGCTCTGTCATCCTGAGCAAACTCCCACCCAAGGCTAAAGACCCAGGAACCCCCTTGATTTCTTGTAAAATTGGTGAAACCCAACTTGATAGAGCCCTACTAGACCTAGGTGCCTCCATAAATTTAATACCTACATCCCTCCTTGACCACCTTGAAGAATCTGAACTTAAACCCACTGAGGTGACATTGCAGTTAGCTGATCGATCCATCAAGTCACCCAAAGGAATACTCGAGGATGTCATTGTTAGGGTACGAGATTTTTATTTCCCAGTGGACTTCATAGTACTGGACATGGATGCACCTAAGAACCCAAGGGACACACCAATCATATTAGGGAGACCCTTTCTGGCCACTGCTAGGGCCAATATAAACTGCGAAGAGGGCCAGATAGAATTAAAATTTGGGAATCAAAATCTGAAGATCGACATTTTCAAAGCCCAACAAGGGATTAATTGCGGGGTTATAGAGGAAATTTGTGATGTCAAAGCCGTGGTTGATGAACTGCACATAGAGGACAACCTGATTATTCCTGATCAACCACTAGAAAATCAAAAACCGCTAACAGAGGAGTGCGAACACAATCTAGACACACCTATGACTCCTACCATTGCTCCCGATACAAACCCTGAACCACCCGCTGCTGCTGACAATCCTGTCATGGAACTCAAGCCCCTTCCTGAACATCTAAAATATGTCTTTTTGGATTCAAATCAAACGTTTCCTGTGATTATCAATTCTCGACTCACACCTGACCAGGAACTCCGTTTGATTTCTGTTCTCCAGCAACATCGTAGAGCCATTGGATGGACTCTAGATGATTTGACTGGTATAAGCCCTTCATACTGCACGCATCGAATCTATACAGAAGAAGGCTCACGACCTTCAAGAGAAATGCAAAGGCGACTAAACCCTAACCTACAGGAGGTCGTGAAAAAGGAGATCATTAAGTGGTTAGATGCAGGGATCATCTACCCGATCTCCGACAGTCGTTGGGTGAGTCCAACACAAGTGGTACCTAAGAAGGCAGGACTTACCATCATCACGACAGAAACCGGGGAAGTCATTCCTACCCGAATATCTAATTCGTGGAGAGTCTGCATTGATTACAGAAGACTAAATTCCTCCACGAAGAAGGATCATTTCCCACTACCGTTTATTGATCAGATCCTCGAGAAACTAGCGGGAAATAGATTCTTCTGCTTTCTTGACGGGTACTCCGGTTACAATCAGGTGGCAATCCATCCAGAGGACCAAGAAAAGACCACATTCACCTGCCCCTTCGGGACGTACGCGTTTCGAAGGATGCCATTCGGTCTCTGCAATGCACCTGCAACTTTTCAGCGGTGCATGCTTGCCATATTCTCAGATATGGTAGGTGACTATCTGGAAGTCTTCATGGATGACTTTTCAGTTTTTGGACAATCATTTGACGATTGCCTCCAACACTTGGTCCATATACTCAGGCGGTGCATCGAGGTGAATTTGGTTCTTTCCTGGGAAAAGAGCCATTTCATGGTGCCTGAGGGAATTGTCCTGGGACATTTAATCTCAGAGAAAGGCATCCAAGTGGATCGAGCTAAGGTTAACCTGATTTCCAAGATCCCTATGCCTAGCTCGATTAAGGACATCCGATCTTTTTTGGGGCACGTCGGTTTCTACCGTCGATTCATCCCTGATTTCTCCAAAATCGCGCGCCCCCTGACCAATCTGCTTTCCAAGGATGTGCCTTTCAGAATTTCCAAGGAATGCACTCAAGCATTTGAGATCTTACGTGACCGAGTCACCCAAGCCCCAATCCTACAGTCCCCTGATTGGTCTCAACCCTTTGAGATCATGTGCGATGCATCTGACTTCGCTGTAGGAGCGGTTTTGGGGCAGAAAATTGACGGGAAACCTGTGGTCATTTACTACGCCAGCAAAACACTGGATGAGGCTCAGCGTAACTATACGGTTACTGAGAAAGAGCTGCTGGCCGTAGTATTTGCCCTGGAAAAATTCAGATCATACCTTCTGGGTTCCCGTGTTATCATATACTCGGATCACACAGCTGTGAGGCATCTCCTAGCCAAGAAGGATGCGAAACCTCGATTAATCCACTGGATCTTGCTGTTGCAAGAATTTGACATCGAGATTCGTGACAAGGCGGGAAAGCACAATGTGGTAGCTGATCATATATCCCGCCTTCCTCCTGAAATTATTGATCCGTCCGGACCTATTACAGAACATTTTCCTGATGAGCACCTCCTGACTATCAGTACAAGTCTTCCATGGTTCGCCGATATTGTTAATTACCTGGCATCACATCAGATTCCGCCCGATTGGTCGAAGGCCAAAAAGGACAAATTGCGTTCCGATGCCAAGTATTACCTATGGGAAAACCCGTATCTCTTCCGCATTGGTGCTGATCAGATAATCCGACGATGCGTCACGGAAGTGGAAATCAAAGACATACTCTCATTTTGCCATGACCAGGCATGCGGTGGACATTTTTCGGGACATAAAACCGCATCGAAAGTCCTCCAGTGTGGTTTCTACTGGCCCACAATTTTCAAAGATGCATACAATCACTGTAAGGCATGTTCCCGTTGCCAGACTCTAGGCAACATGAGCCATAGAGACATGATGCCTCTACAGCCGATCTTGGTATGCGAAATTTTTGATATTTGGGGGATTGATTTCATGGGACCCTTTCCTACCTCGGATGGCTTCGAATACATTTTACTCGCAGTTGATTATGTTTCCAAGTGGATAGAAGCCATTCCGACCCGAACCAACAATCATAAAGCCGTTATAAAATTCCTTCATCAAAACATTTTCTCAAGGTTCGGGATTCCGCGTGCTATAATTTCCGACGGAGGGACCCATTTTACAAACGCTCAGTTCAAGTCACTGATGATCAAATACGGGGTGTCACACCGAATCTCTACTCCTTACCACCCCCAAACTAATGGTCTAGCTGAGCTATCTAACCAAGAGATCAAGAAGATCCTTCAGGTTACTGTTCGACTTGATAGAAAAGATTGGTCTTCTCGGCTTCCAGAAGCATTGTGGGCCTATAGGACCGCCCACAAGACCCAATTAGGAATGTCTCCCTTCAGACTAGTGTACGGGAAGGCATGTCACCTCCCCGTCGAATTGGAGCATAAAGCCTATTGGGCAGTACGGACCTGTAATCTCGACCTTTCTAAGGCTGGAACCCACAGAAGATTTCAAATGAGCGAGATCGATGAATTACGCCACGACGCATATGAGAACTCGCGAATTTACAAAGAACGGGTTAAAGCTTTTCACGACAAACACATTTCTAGAAAGGTCTTTCATCCTGGTCAAAAAGTTTTACTCTTTGATGCTCGACTCAAACTATTCCCAGGAAAGCTAAGATCCAAGTGGGTCGGACCCTACCTAGTCCGCCAAACCTTCGAAAATGGAGCTATTGAAATCAGCCCACTCAGCCACGATTCTGAACCATTTGTCGTGAATGGGCAGAGACTCAAGCCGTTCATTGACATGACCGATATAGATTTGACTGAGTCATCCTTTACCCTCCTTTCCTCTTGAGCTCATTACGCCCAGCCGATGGCGTAAAACTCAGCGCTTAACGGGAGGCAACCCGTCATTCTTTGAAAAACCTGAAACCGTTTCTGACATCGCTATGCGGAACTCATATTGCACTTTAGGGTTCATCCATTAGAACAGCCGACTTCACCTCAGGTATACCTACCCGAGATTAGAAATCGTTCGCAACAAGTCGCTTCGACCCATTCACTCACCACACACCTGTCCTAACACATGAACTAAGCTGAATTCGAACCCACCTAATTTACAATGGGGACATTGCAAATCTTAGGCATGGGGGGGTATGAAAGTGCAAAATGTCAGAAAATTCATATCAAGAAAGGGTTTCATTCAAAAAAAAAAAAAAAAAAAAAAAAAAAAAAAAGGACTTGATAGAGGGGAGGAACAATTCAGGGTCATACAAATGAGAGGAGGAAAAGAAAGAAAAATGACAAAAAGAGCAAAAATAAAGAAAGGAGCACAAAAGGAAAAGAAAAAGAAAAAGTCATTAGTAAAAGATTAAGGGGTTAACTGAAGTTCTAGACCGAGTCAAGAAAAAAAAAGAAAAATGCTACAGAGATATAATAAGAGATTAGCGGGAACGCTGGTCTTAGGCCTCTTGGGCTAGATTTTTAGCTTAAAAATTCACGTATCCGTTAAAATCTGGACAATCCTCAAGAGGTTGAGGAAAATGCGAAGCTTAAGTATTAGGTCTAAGGCTTAGGAAGTATTCGGCCTCGTTAACTGACCTCCGGTTTGCGGGATTCGGTAACCTAAGCACCCAAATTCACACACAGTCTGGTTCAGTGCGCATAAATATTCAAAACACGCAAGAGCGTTTAATATTCTGAAAAAGTCACCTAGATTAGGAGCGGCCAATCAACACAAGTTGTTTGGACAAGTTCCCAGCGTGGAGAGGCGGGAAATTCCCCTCGAAGATACGTAACAACATATCGTCTCCTCGGTGCTTGTCTCTTAGGATATTTAAATATCCTACTGGGGGCATGTAAGCACTCTGCTGGTTCAGATACCATGGGTGGCATTATCACGAAATGTCGATCGCCAGGGTCTGAATTCGGCCACGGAATGCCATGGGCGGGATTATCTCGAAATCTCGAAAGCCAGGGTTCCGGGGGTTGCCATGGGCAGGATTATCTCGAAATCTCGAAAGCCAGGGACCTTTGAGGATTGATGATGGGGACGAGGAATCCGATACAGACCGTGTTGAGAAGCTAATCCGAAGCTAGAAATAAAAAAGAAAAGAGAGAGAAAAGCTCTCCAAACAAATAAATTTTCTCTCTCTCTTACAAAAAAAACGCACTGCAAACTGAACTTAGGCTAAAAATATCTCAAGCACGGGTGCTTTAACCGCGGAGTCCAACAAACCCTAGGTTAGGTTCTGTGGGCCGTAGAAACCTTTGCAAGAGACTGAGGCTAAAGCAGAACAGGTCCAGATTTTGGTTGGTACTTGAGTACCTCTAGGCCTATTGTCGGCATTCCTACCTAATCACAAAAGAAGCACTTATCATAACTAAGGACACTTTGGGTCTAGAATGGAAGTTAAAACTTTGAAATTTTGCTAAGGGACTAGCAAAAGCTAGGCATGGGGGTATGATGAGAGCCTCATCATGAGCCATAACTAGCTCATTTTGACCTAATAAAGAAGATAAAAGCTCCTACATAACCTAGAAGAAGGCTTAACTAAAGGAACAAGTGCTCTGAGAAGAAAACATGAAATAAAGGTTAAAATTGCAATTTTACCATTGCAGTACATAAACGGGATTTCTCAGAAGCAAAACATAGGTCAAATAGTCCAAAGTGGGTTGAATTAATCAGAAATGGGTTTATGTGCAATCTAAGAATTAAATGACACTTGGTAACCCTAAAACAGACCCGCTTAAATTAACAAGGTTCTAGTCAGAATAAAAATCAAGCAAACCCTCTAAAAATCATAGAAAAACATCCTCTGGGGTTTAGAACACTTAATTTGGCCTTTGGAACCTAGTTTGACCTAGATTAGGGTCTTAGCTCTTCAATTAACCTAATTTGGGTTTTTACGCAAAATGTCCAGTCAAAAGGGGTCAAACCTAAAATCCAACTTCACCATTGGATTCTTTAGGGCCAAATTAGGTTTGTACCAAAATTTGGACCTAAGGGGAGGTCATCTTGACCTACTTTGCAAGTTAGTACACCTAAATCACAAAGAGGTCCCTATCTTTTGAATATCCTTGCAGAGAGCCCCCTAGGTTCCTCGCCTTCTTTGCAAACCGGTCCTGCCGCCATTGCTAGGGCAGAACCGAGCTCCGAAGAAGTTTCGAGAGAGATGGCTCTCTAATTCCTCAGAGATTCTCTCCCAGAAATGGAAGGGAGATTCTCTGAGGAATTCCCTTCCTTCTAAAGCCAATCAAATTCGCTGGTGTGGACCCAATCTCTCGTGCGAACGCACGAGAGATGTGGGTATCTTTCTTCCTTCCAACTCCGGTGAACCGGCTGACCTAATTGCGCGTCTTTCACGCTCTGATAGGAGCGGCCAGCACCTATAAAACACCCCTCGGACCCGGCCACTCATCTTAAGCTTGATTTTGACGGAGATCCCCTCCAAATTTCTTCTCTCCCATCTCCGGCCAAACGACCCACAAGCTCCGGCGACCGCTTTCCCTCCTTCTCGTCACTCTGCTGCCATACCAGCAGCAGAGTCCTCTCCGCCTCTTCCTCCCGCGGCGCGCTGTACCCTGCGCGCAAGCTCCTGACCTCATCTTCGTCGTCGCTTCCTCCCCCAGGGTCTTTCTTCCCCGACGACGGCAGTCACGAGCCGTCCTCTCCACTGCCTCCCTTCACTCCAGACAACCCCAGATACGTTCTCCATCCTCTCCTCTCTCTTTTCCCCCTGTTATCTCCCTTGATCGACCCTCGACAGACGCTAACCACCTCCATCGTCTTCGCCTCCGACCGCACTCCGGCGAGCCGCCCACACCACTCCAGCCCTCCACACGGCTCGCCAACCACCTCGAAAGCTCCGCCTCACCTCCAGGAACACACTCCACCCTCCCACTGCCACTCCAGCCCTCCACAACCACCCCCCGACCAACCCACCATCTCCGGCCACAGGTTGACCTAGGCACGCACGCCTAGGCCGACCTGCGGCCTGCTGCACTGCCCACCGCCTTCGCCGTGCCACGGCGAAGGTCTCTATCTATTCTGATTTGGCCGAGAGGCGCGTTTTGTGTACGACAGGATTCGAGCTGCTGCCGCCATGGACGACCTCTGATGAAGCTCCCGCGAAGCTCCAGGCACCCGGTCTTCCAGACTACAGGTGCTGCATACTAATGCAAGTGTCGCGAGGTGAACGAATCCAGCCGAGGAGCGCTAGCAGAGCCAGCAGCTGCGGGGCAATCGCACGACGAGGTTTCTGCAGGCGCGCGTGAAGGCGAGACCAGATAGTCCCACATCGTGGGATTGCAACCGGCAGGTACCGTATAAGTTGTTTTTACGCTTTATTCTTATCGCCTCAGTAAGCACAGGGGTGAGGTCCCTCACTGACCCCACCCGCCTCGTCCGCGGCCTGACCACGCGGACCTGGCGGATCCGACCCGACCTAGACCTACGCACTCCTCGCGCATCACACACCTGCAGGTGCGCCTGGTCCCGGGTACGATCCGACCCGATTGAGACTGTGGCTCTGGTAGAGCGGTTAGAGTGAATTGCTTGAGAGAGAGACACGCGCGGGTAGAGGGAGAAGGGTTAGGTTTTGTTCCCTGTGCAGGCAGGCTGATTGCAGGAGAAGGACTTGGCCGCTGCAGAAGAAGGAGAAGCAAGACAAAGAAGAAGAAGAAGGCAACGAAGAAAGGAGAAGCAAGACAGAATAAGAAGAAAGAAAGAAGTCTTCGCAGGAGAAGAAGAAGGACAAGGGAAGATTGCAAAGAGATCCGAAAGGCAAAGCAGAAGAAGAAAAAGAGAAAGAAAGATCACATTTAAGACGTCTGATACATAAATCAGACGTCTAATTCTATTTTTTTTTACATCTTTCTTAAAAACTCTTTGAATCAATTATATTTGCATTTAACAGTTGTATTCTTGGGTTTTACAAAGTACTGAGTTTGCTCCCTGTGTTCGACCTCGGATACTCTAGTTGTTCGAGTAATAAAATTATTTGTTTAAACGTTTTGTCGGTTCTACTGCAACGTAATACGCCTTTAAATCCGCACAGAAACGTTGACAACAGTACCTAAGTACCTCTAGGCCTATTATTGGCATTCTGACCTAATCACAAAAGAAGCACTTATCATAACTGAGGACACTCTGGGTCTAGAACGGAAGTTGAAACCTTGAAATTTTGCTAAGGGACTAGCAAAAGCTAGGCATGGGGGTATGATGAGAGCCTCATCATGAACCATAACTAGCTCATTTTGACCCAATAAAGAAGATAAAAGCTCTTACATAACCTAGAAGAAGGCCCAAATGAAGGAATAAGTGCTCTGAGAAGAAAACATGAAATAAAGGTTAAAACTGTAATTTTACCACTGTAGTACATAAACGGGATTTCTCAGAGGCAAAACATAGGTCAAATGGTCTAAATGAGAAAAAGTGGGATTAAGTCAATCAGAAATGGGTTTATGTGCAATCTAGGACTTAAATGACATTTGGTAACCCTAAAACAGACCCGCCTAAATTAACAAGGTTCTGGTCAGGATAAAAATCAAGTAAACGGTCTAAAAATCATTGAAAAATACTCCTTAGGGTTTATAACACTTAATGTGGCCTTTGGAACCCAGTTTGACCTAGATTAGGGTCCTAGCTCTTTAAGTAACCTAATTTTGGTTTTTACACAAAATGTCCAGTCAAACGAGGTCAAACCTAAAATCCAACTTCACCATTGGATTCCTTAGGTCCAAATTAGGTTTATAACAAAATTTGGACCTAAGGGGAGGTCATCTTGACCAACTTTGCAATTTAGTACACCCAAATCATAATTTGGTCCCTATCTTTTGAAATCATTGCAGAGAGCCCCCTAAGTTCCTCGCCACCTTTGCAATCAGGTCTTGCCTCCATTGTTAGGGCAGAACCAACCTCCAGCGAGGTTTAGAGAGGGATTACTCTCTGATTCCTCAGAGATTCCCTCCCAGAAATGGAAGGGAGATTCTCTGAGGAATTCCCTTCCATCTAAGGCCAATCACAATCTCTGGTGTGAACCCAATCTCTCGTGCGAACGCATGAGAGATTTGGGTATCTAACCTCTTTTCCATCTCCGGCGAGCCGGCGGAGGCGATTGCGTGCCCTCCACGCTCTGAAAGCACGGCCCAGTGCCTATAAAAGAACCTCTAAGCTCGGCCGCAGATCTTCAGCTTGACTCGACCGGGATTCCACCTCCAATTCGTCCCTTCTTCTCCAGCCAAGTACCCATCGAGCTCCGGCGAGCCCTCCTCCCCTCCCTCTTCGCTCTGCCAGAAAACCAGTGGTGGAGTTATCTTCCTGATTCCCCTCCGCGTCGCGCGGCACCCGCGCATGCCGCCTCAGTCCCATCGTCGCCGCCGTCCTCCACTGGGCAGCTTCTTCTCCGGCGACAGCAGGTACTGCTGTATGCCTTCCGTCCCCCTTCGTCCCTATAATTAGGTTAGAACTACTCTCCATCTTCCCCTCTCTCTTTTCCCCCTTTTATTTCATTTAATTGGCCCTCGACTGATGCTGACCGCCTCCATCTTCCTCGCCTCTGACCGACCTCCGGCGAGCCGCTCCCACCATTCCGCCCCTCCACATGGCTCACCAACCATCTCATAAGCTCCACCTCACCACAAGGAACAATCTCCGCCCCTCCACTGCCACTCCACACCTCCACAATAGGCCCCCAAACTCACCCACACTTCCAGCCACAGGTTGACCTAGGCACGTGCGCCTAGGCCATCCCATGGCCTGCCGCATGACTCACCACCTTCGCCGTGCCACGGCGAAGGTCCCCAGCTGGTCTGATTGAGCCGAGAGGCTCGTTTTGTGTTTGACAGTATCAAAGCTCCTGCCGTCATTGACGAAGGTTGAAGCGGCTTCGCAGTAGCTCCAGGCGTCAGCAGCTCCAGGCTTCAGGTGCAGCGATTCACGCGAGCAATGAGAAGCTATTGGGTCCAGCAAGGAGCGCTGTTGAAGTCCGCTGTTGTGGCGATTGCACGAAGGCTCTGCGGGCGCGCACGAAATTGGGGCAGACTGGATAGTCCCACATCGGCGAATCGTGAGGCGCGGGTATGCTATAAGTTGAATTTGTGTTCTCTGCTTATCGCCTCCGAAAGCACAGGGGTGAGGTCCCTCACCTGACCCACTTGCCTCGTCCGTGGTTTCATCTCACGGATCTGGCGGGATCCGACCCGACCCATCCTTTTCACTCATCGTGCATCACCCCACCTGTCGGTGCGCCTGGTCCCGGGTGCGAAATCCGACCCGATTACCAGTGTGGCTCTGGGAGAGCGTCCTTGAGCGAATTGTAGAGAAAGAGAGAGACGTTTGGGTAGAGGGAAAGGGGTAGGTTTTGCTCTGTGCAGGTAGGCTGAATGTTGAGGAAGAAAGACTTAGCCGCGAGGAAGAAGAGAAGGAAGAAAGAAGGCAAGGTAGAGAAGAGACGGAAGAAAGAAGGACTGCAAGAGAAGAAGCTGAGAAAGGCAGAGAAGAGAAGGAAGAACAGAGACCAAGGAAGAAAGAGAGGCCTTCGCAGAAAGAAGAAGAAGAAGGCAGAAGAGAGACTGTAGAGAAAAAAGAGAGGCCAAGTGAAGACTGCAAAGAGAAGAGAAGAGAAGAGGAAGAAGGAGCCTTCGCAGAAGCCAAGATCAGAAGGAAGAAGGAGAGACTGCTAAGAAGAAGAGAAAGAAATATCAGAAGAGAAGAATAACACTTTTAAGACGTCTCATCACAAGATCAGACGTCCAATTTCATTTCTTTTGTCATAATTACTTTTAACCGCATACATTCATATTTGAATTAGAGTTTTGAGTAAATTAAAGTGTTCAATTACATTTGAGATTAGTAGTAAATTCCAATTGCTCCCTGTGTTCGACCTCGGATACTCTGATTTTCGAGTAATAAAATTCTCTATTTGTTTGAACGTTTTGTCGGTTATACTACAACGTGACATTCTCTTTAAAACCCGCACAAAAGCATTGGAAACAGCCTCCCAACGACCAAATTGGGAGTGCCACGACCTTCCTCTTATTCCTCCATTCCTTGTTAGCCACAGCAGGAGCTGCCTTCCTCATCGTCGCCACCACCCTCCCACAACAGAGAGTTCATCTTCTCCATGTCCGCCCATCACACCAACATGGGAATCTTATTCCCCTTTGTCTTTTAGTTAGGTCTAACATCTTCCTCTCTCCTCCCTAATCTCCTTAGCCCTTTCTTTCCTTATTTGGACCGACAACACAACCTCCACCCCTCTGTCTACTCCAAGCCTAGCTGAGCTCCAACGAAGCCTCCACAATGCCACAAGCCACCAAACACGCCGCTACTACCTCCATATGCTCCGCCACATCTCCACGATCAAAACCCCTCACTTAATTCCACCACACACCCACTGAAACACCCTATCGACCAACCCATCATCAACACGCCTTCATCGACTTCGCCACACCACCACACACCACCTCACATCGTAATTCTACCACCAATACACTTACCACCTCTTAGTGAAGCATCGGAGCATTCTAACTAGGGCGATAAGACATGCTTGTGCTTTTTAGGTGCTTGCCATTCGCCGCCATTGCCATCGTCTTCCCTGATGACATTTTCCATTCTCCAAGTAGTTCTGACCTGGCTACCACCTTGATTGCACGACAATAATGAGACCTAAATTACCTGAATTAAGTTAGATTCTAGCATAACTAAGGAACAATGCATGCGTAAGTGTCGTAATTTACATAATAGTTAGACTATTAGCTGCATAGATAATATAACATTTTATGACCTGAAAGAGAGATGAAATAATTTGCAGATGATTCAACCACACGGATGACAGATCAGACTAAATAGATCTGATTAGGATGACCATGGGAGTCCAATGCTTCTGGAATCGTCTTGATCAGACAACCGTAGCACCATGTGTAGTCCAAAGAAGAACAGAGGCCATGGAGCTAGATGATAAAGATTAAAGCCTCAAATGAAAGATATGACCACACAGATGGATCTGGATCAACAATCGCGATCCAACGGTGCAGAAATCAACCCGATTGGAGCTTTGTAGCATGAAACACAAAGAAGAGAAGATGGATCACTATGATGGCGCCATGTGGCACCATCATAGCCGCCCCTCACTGCCACAACACTATCTGAAGGCACTTCATCAGGCACTATGGGCCATTGGATTGTCATCAAATGGCCACGATGCATGTACATCGCCCACTCAATCGTGTCCTCATCAAATGAAAGGTTAATCTCAGCCGTCGTATTCCTATCGAATGGTCGAAAGCGGAGTTGCCTAAAACAAAACCATGACTCAAAGGTGGCCACAACGCAGTGGTGAGTGCACTCAACGGCGAGCAAAGAGCACACGTTCGAGTAGCACGGTGTGAGAAATCAAGACAGGCATCGCGAGTGGGTGCTATTGACCAGCACATGTTCGAGTAGCATGATGCGAGAAATCAAGGCAGGCGTGGCGAGTGGGTGCTATTGACCATCGGATGGCGATCGGAGGGCGTGGATAGCCACGTGGTGCAACCTAAGGGGGTCTGCGGTGAACATATGAATGAATGCAAGCTTGAAACACATGATCTCAGTGAAGGCAGCGGTGCTCATTTTTCAGTCTCGATCGGATGGCTAAGGCTTAAGGTGTGAAGTTTAAACTCGCAGGTGCACGTTGGATAGAGAAAGTAGCAGCGGGCGTTGGCACATTGAGCGCTGGAGTGTTAGATGGAGATCCAAGGAGCGAAAGGTCGCTACGTGTTGCCACCAGGTGGAATTCGAGCGTAGAGGGCGCAAATAAGGTGAATTTGAGGCCAAATTTGATCCGTTGATCTCCCGATCGATGGATCTAATCATAAGGGAGTTGTTGCATGATTTTAAGGGCCAAAATACCCTCTTTGCCCCTCATCAAAGCTATAAAATAAGGCCCAGGCCCCCCCAGTTGAAGAACATATTCTCACCATCCATCTCTTCCTCTATATCTTCCTCTAGACCACTCTCCCTTAGCAACTTCGCTCTGACCTTCATCCCGACGCTGTAGATCTGAAGTGTTGTCGTGCTTCACACAAGAATCCCATAAGCGGTGTTATCTTATCTCTTTCTATCTATCTCTCTAGTTACTGTTTAGCATAACAATCTTTAAATTGAAATACTACTTCTGAATGGAATACAATTCTGATTATAAATATAACGTCTATACATATATATATATACATTTGTAAGAACTAGTTTTATAAAGAGCTTTAGTATAAATTGTGATTGCCTCCCTGCGAACGACTCGATACTCCCAATTTTTATAAATTCATTTGTTCCATCACAATCCGCACTACAACAATAATATTGTATGTTTCTAATGCATCTAGCGGCAACAAACAAGTTGGTGCAATTGCCAAGGAGGCAATGGAAATTTTTAAAGCTTTTCGGTGCTTATTCGAGATCTCTAACTTGCTATTTTTTTGTTGATTTCAGGAAGCATGGAAATCTGAACAGGACACGACAAACGGAGAAATAACAGGTTTGAATCTCATGTAAGTACCTGTAGTTTAGATTAGTTAAATAAAAAAAAAGTTAGGATTTGCTTGAACCTTAGGATTAGTTAGAATTTGCTTACTTATTGAAAAAAAAAATTCTCTCTCTTGTTAGTGATTTTCAGGCTGAAAGAAACTCTTAAACTATAAATTCAATTCCTGATGATCTGCAAGTCCAAAAGTTCTTAACATTTTACTGGACATGAGTTTTGAAGTCAGGAACAACATATCAAAATTTCCCACAAATTGGAGTTATAGAAAAATTTTTGAAAGATTGCCCACTGATCTATTATCAATTTGGTTATAGCTCCTGATTTTTTGGAGTAAAAAATATCATAAGAATTTCTATACAACTCTGATTAACTTAAAATTTGTGGCACTGAGTTTCTATTGAAATTAGGAATTTAGGAAAAATCCAAAAAAAATATTTCTTGCACATTTGGTTTTCGGAATTATTCAATCACGAACTAGGGGTCAAAACAGACTACAAAACCCCATGTATACTTTAAATCAGAAAAAAATAGAAAACATGCATTAAAATTCTTGAAAAAATATTTTCTAAGTACTTAGTTAGTGGTACAATAGGACTAATTGAATGCGTTACTTGACTTGCACCACTCATTTAATTTTTGGACTTAAAATATCATCTAGAACTATCTATGCTTAGGGTTTGACATTAAGGGTAGAGCACACCTGTATTTCTATACTTCAAGGAAATATATCAAACAATTTGGATTTACAAAACTCGTGTGTGTCTCATTAGAACCTTGATTGAAGAAATTAACTCAAGTGAACCCTAAAATGCATTAACACATGCATTCGAATCTTAAAATTCACTTCATCAAAAAAAAATTGCTTGTGAACCCCTTGCCTGTGCAATCACATATTTGAAAATCAATTTTATGGTCAAACACCCCCCTAATGCCCATCATACTCCAAAAGCACACCAAACCAAAGCCTAAAATTGAGTAGACGTGCCTTAGGCAGGACTAAAAGTCTTGGGAACTTGAAATTAGATTGGGCTAAGGTCAAGGCCTTATCTACTTAGACCCACTGGTGACAAGAAAGGTTGGTGTGGTAATCGCGTTAACCCTTAATGGCGTCCTGCTGTGCGGGGTGTCCTAGGGGGTCCCACCCTTCTAGCTAGAAAAGTAATTCAAGGGCTGATCTAACCTAGTCATGTTTTGGGGAGCTAGGATCAAGTGTATTTAGGGTTAACACTCTAAGGACCAGTTTTAGTACTTGCATTGAAAGGTCAAGGTATTCTCTCATCTATCTTCTCCCTCTCGTCTACAGACATTCTTCTAGTGCATGCAAGGTAGAAGATCTCAAAATCCTGATTTGCTATGACCATTGGAAAGAAATCCTAGGAGAAGACCTATTTATCCAGAATCTGAATCTGAATCCTCTACAATGCCTAGTCACCACAAGGCAAATGAGATTGAAGAGGAAAAACAAAATATGGATCCAATGACCCTCTTACAAAGGCAGATTACTAAGCAGGGCTAGCATAACAACAGTCAATTGTAGGTCATCGTGTAGGCCATCACTCGACTCCAAACTAGGAGAGTTGACCAGCCTTTCCATGACTTTTAAAACCCTCCTAATGCCCAACCAAAACCCTATGTCAGGGTACCTCAAGATGGCGAAGATTTTGAACTCAAATCTCAGATTATCAATCTGATTCCCCACTTCTACCGCTATGTTTTTGATGATCCCTTCCACCTCCTTGAAGAACTTCTACACATAGGAAAGACCTTTGGCCCTAGGAACATGAACGAGGGTACCTTGATGATGAAAATGTTTCCATTCTCCTTAAAAGATAGAGGTGCTCATTGGTTTTAGACTATCGGTAGACCAATCCTAACTTGGGAAGATCTGAGAAGCACAATCCTAAAGAAATTCTTTCCCGTAGGAAAAACCAACAACCTTAGATGTGCCATTACAACCTTTAAGTAGAACCATGGGGAACAAGTACATGAGGCTTGGGAGAGGTTTAACGATTTAACTAGGAAATGCCCTCATCATGGGATTCTGAAGTGGCACTTGCCCCATATTTTCTATTATGGGTTTGGTGATAATCTGAAGAATTTTATTGATGCAGCATGTGGGGGCAATTTCCTAAGTAGAGATGCTAAGGGAGCCTTTCAATTATTTGAAAATATGAGTGGAAATTCCCTCAACAATGCCTCAATGTTCGCCTTTAACAAAGCTAATCAACCAAGTAGCAGAGTTTACGAAGTTGAAGATAATCCACAGTTAGTTGATTGAGAGCTAATTGCACAACGATTAGACAAGGTGGAACTCATTGGAAAGAATGTTGAGAATTTGGATAAGAAACTAGATAATCTTCTAAAGGACGAGAGTTCATTAGGTACACAATTGATAAACACATAAAAATTCATGATAAAATGCTTATTTATGATAGTTCCTAAGCCTAGCATTGCATTCCAAAAGTATAAATAGTGCATAACAAGTAGTACATTGCATTTAGAATAATTTGTGTATATTGCATAGTAATTCCGACAATTTACGGCCAGGAAGCAATGCGACATCTTTGCAGGCTTTAGATGAATAATTCGACCGTACAGATGGATCTGGAGTGACAATCGTAGTCCAATAACGTGGAAATCACGTCGATCCGAGCACCATGTCATCATCTGCAAGTAAGGAAAAGTGAATGGCCCAGATGGTGCCACGTGGCACCATCTGGAGCACCCAAGGTCGCCCAGCATCCTTCTAAAGGCCATCCAACAAGCAATCTCAGCCGTTGGATGCAAATCCAATAGTTGAGAACCCTCCACTACGTGCCCAAAATGCATCATCTCAACACTTCGGTCAGCTTGGCGCATCGGTTGAAGACCCCGCCTCCAAGGGAGGGGCGTGGGTTCGAGACTTGTAGAGCCCCCCAATTCACTAACTGGGTGCATGCCAAGCATGCCAGCGCAGCATCCGCGTGCACGCTAGCGCAGCAGCAGTGCGCACAAGCGTGATCTGCACATGTGATGGAGGGCCAGCGTAGCTCGCGTGTGAGTGGGCTTGAGGTGGCTACAATGATGCTTGAGCTAGACCGACAATGATGTCCTGGAGGTTGCTAATTACCCTATGTCCATTTTTAGGCCTCTCCCAACCACTGTATAAAGACCTAGACACCTCTCTTTCTCAGTCATCACTTCCTATGCTACCCCTCTAGAGTTCCAAAGGGCCCACTAAGCTACCAAGAGCTCCCTCTCAAGCCTTAGGCCACCTAATAGTGCAGAAACCCTTTCCCTCCACCAAATATTCATCCTATTCCTAATCACCTTCGTAGGAGACCTAGTGGTTGTCCCCTCACCTCCGTTCAGGAGGTCGATCACCTCCACCTCCTCATTCCCAATCCATGACTTAATGAGGCATTACTCTACCTTGCATCCTCATGCATGTCATCCTCGTCATCTAGCTTCTCACCTCCTCCATTCACGCTGCCACCAAAGTGCCATCGTCTCACCAAACAGCCGATTTGGGAGATTTCATCTCACTATCTCTGTTATTTTTGTCATATTTCCATTTATCGTAATAATTGACATTGCATTATATCAGATTTTGCTTCTCTCCACTTTGTGTGTTATCTTGTTTATTTCATTACCATAAAAGCACAAAAAAATAACAAAGCCTAAAAGCCCCAAAAACAAAGAAAGTGAAGCGCGGATTTTAACAAAAGCAAACGTCGCCTCCCTATGTTCAACTCAGGACTCCCTTGGAGTTTTATTAAAATTGTATTTGATAACGTGTTTTGTGACTACAGCGATGGGTTTCTCCTAACCTTAATTTTCTCTCGCAAAATCCAGTTAATCATTTTGGCACCATTGCCGGGGAAGCAATGGAATTTACTTTCTTATTTTCGGTGTTTCTTTGAATTTACTTATTAATAGTCCCCTTGCCCCAGATTTATTGTCTTGTAGGTACCCTAGCAAGGAGGTCCAAGTACGATAGATCGAAGTAAAGTGTAGGTAGAGTGGTTTGTAACTGCCCCCACAATTCCCTCCACTAGTTTCACTTTCACCACATTAATAACCAAGACCTATTCTACTTAGGTGTTTGCATAAACCCTAGTGTAGAATTTGTTTGTCTTCTTTGCCTCCTACACTCATCTCACCCCTGCATATAAAAAAGAAAATTATCTTCTGATTGTGGGATGAACCAACATACACACTACAAACACCCACATTTGAGGCACAACCTATCTTGATTTTATCTACTCAACCGGGGTTCTAACCTGTAAAATTGGTACATGTAAATCAACACATAAAAGGGTCAAAATTAGACTAGGTTAATCACCTTTTGTGTGCTTTAATCAAGTGGTGCAACAAGCTGATTGATGAGTTATTTCGGCCGTACCAGTCAAGATAAAAGTGATTCATCAGTAGCTTTCCACTTAGGGTTGATTTTTAGGGCTGAACTAGGTACTCCACATTTTTTTCTAATTTCTAATGGAATACGTCATCACTAGTGCTTTTAAGACCTAGATGTTCTATTGAACCCTGATTGAGCGAACTTAGAAATTAAACCCTAAAAGCTACTAAATAAGGTTAAACCCTAAAAGTCACATCATCAAATAACATTATTTGCAAACCTTAGTTAAGCATGAACACACATTTGAATTGATCACTAAGGGCACAGCCCATCTAAAGGGCCTATCACATTCCAAAAGCACAAATATTCTAAGCCTAACAAAAATAGATTAGACCTTGGACTTAAGGATTGATTCGCTCTTCGGGGCCTAGATTGAGATTATTCTCGATTAACCTGCTTATACTAATCCATATGATCTCTAGATAAGGGAGTAGTGCCAAATGACCGTAGTTGGGGGGTATCAAAGGAACTTGAGGCGCAAGCGAAAGGAAGAATTTTCTCCCAAGCCCCTCCTTCTAACTGGTTGGATTGGCTAGATAAAAGGAGAGTAAATTGTTTATAATCTTAAGATGAATTCAGAGAGTCTGTAGGTCTTTAGGCTACCCAAACTAAAGACAGGCTTCCATTTTTTGTGCTGTAGGGCTCCTTTTTCCCATCCTTCCGACTTCCTTTTAGTGTATGCTTGGAAGGTGGTCATTGAGTGCTTGCTTGGAAGGACCTATAGACCATTCCCGAAGGTGGAGGTTGAGTTATATCCAAGTAGATCCCATGGCTGATCAACAACCACCTCCCCCGCCCACGAAACAATAGGGGTTGATTCAGAGGTAGTTAGACAAATTACAGCAGATGCAGCAATGGTTCCAATAAATGAATGGTCAGGGTGCTCGACCCTTGAAGGACTTTTATGATCCTTCGAATTACGAGGATCATCCTGGCATTGCTATCCACACCGGTTATGTTGAGATGAAGCCCCAGGTTTTGAGTTTAATTAAACACTTTCATGGGCTTGGCTCAGAGTACCCATTGCAACATTTGGAGGACCTGAACACTCTGGTTTAGACCACCAAATTGCAAAATGTGGATAAAGAATAGATGCTCATGGGTCCTTTCCCCCATTCACTCAAGGATAAAGCCGCACATTGGTATCTTACCATTAGAAGACCAATTGCTACCTAGACAGCTTTGAAATTTGCCTTCCTAAAGAAATTCTTCCTAATTGGGTGAACCAATGCGTTGCAATGGGTGATTGCACAGCAATTATGCAACCAAAATCACCTGAATTAAGCTAGATTCTAGCATAACTTAGGAATAAAGCATTCATAGGCATCATAATTTGCATAGTAGCTAGTTTATTAGTCATATAGATAATAATGTCATTTTATGTTCTAATGAGAGATGATTTTAATCGTAGATGTTTCGAAGCTGCGGATGATAGATCAGACCGTACAGATCTGATCATGACGACAACAGCAGTCCGACGCTTCCAAAATCGTCTCGATCAAACAACTAGAGCATCTTGTGTAGTCTAGACAAGAATAGAGGCCATAGAGCTAGAAGACAATGATCCAAGCCCCAGATGAAAAATCCAACCACACGGATGGATCTGGATCAATAATCACAGTCCAATGGCGCAAAAAATCAACCTGATCGGAGGTCTACATCACCAGATAGAAAGAAAAGAAGATGGAAGGCCATGATGGTGCCACGTTGCGCCATCACAGCCTCCCCCTCATCACCACCCCACTCACACGTTGTGGGCTGTTGGATCTTCATCCAATGGTCATGAGCACGCTACGTCACTCATCCAGCCGCTCTTCATCAAAGGAATGAAAATCTCGACCATTGGATCTTCATCAAATGAACAAAAATAAGTTTCCTTAAAATAAAAACATAACAATGTGGACATGCAGCACAACGGTGAGCACACTCAACCGCAAGCTCGAGACACGCATTCAAGTGGTGCTGCACGAGAAATTAGGAAGGCGTTGGCAAGGGTGCAATTGCGATGACAGATGGCAATCGAAAGGTAGAGGCGCGACCACGTGGCATGATCAGAGTGCACCACGCCAGAATGTGGGATCGTACACGTTTTGCAAAATTAGGAAGGTGAGGCGCATGCACGCAAGCCGTCCGATCTCACGATATAACAACTGTGATTGTTGGGCGCGATTTGAAATCGCACAAGCACGTGTAGAGAGATAAGAGATCATTGGGCACACGCGAGGACTAAGCGGGAATGTCTGATGGAGATCCAAGGGACATTGGCATGCCACGTGTTAGCCAGAGACTGAATCCTTGCGATGGAGGAGAGTTTGAAGGTGTTTTGAGGCCTAATCAGGTTCGTTGATCCCTCGATCGATGGATCTGATTAATCCTATGGTTGCTAGACAAGATAGAGGGCCAAAAGACCCTTTTTGCCATCAATAAAAGCTATAAAAGAAGGCCAGAGCCCCCCAGTTGAAGGCATCTCTAGATACAACTCTTCCACCTTCCTTTAGACCAAAGCTCTCCCTCTGCAACTTTGCTCCAACCTTCATCCCAGTGCTCTAGATCTGAGGTGCTGCCGCATCTCGCACAAGCATCCCACAAGCGATGTCATTTCTCTACCTCCTTCTATCTATCTATCTATCTCTCTCTCTTTCTCTCTATCCATCTCTACTTTTTGCATAGGAATTTCTATTGTGAAAAACTCTTTATCAGTGCTATGAAATTTGATCTTATCGATATCTGATGCCTCTTTATACATATATACATATATAAATATCTGATAGAACTAATATAGTGAAAAGCTTCCATATAAATTGAGATTGCTAGCCTACGAACGACCTGGTACTCACTGGTCCTTACAAATTTATTTGTTGATGTGTTTTCGTGGTATACTACAACTAAATAATCTTTTAAACATGATTTACGCCTCGAACAAGTTGGTGTCTTTGCTAGGAAGGCAATGGAAAATTTAGAAGCTTTTTTTTTGTGCGAGTTTGAGATTTCTAACTTGCTATTTTCGTTGATTTCAATTGTATAGTTAAGAAAGGAAATCTGAACGAAACACGACAAAGGTTATTACAGGTTCTAACCTTAAGTACCCGTAGTTTAGATTAGTTAGATTTAGTATTTGCTTGAATCTTAGGATTAGTTAGAATTTGTTTGCTTATTGAAAAAAAAATATTTCTCTCTTGATTTTCAAGGTGAAATCATCGCTTATAAATTCAATACCCAAAGATCCTTACATCCAAAAATTCTTAATTTTTTAATGGAAGTGGGTTTCAAAGTTAGGAACAACATATCCAATTTAGTATAGATCAGAGTTGTAGAAAAATTGTAAAAATTTGCGCATTGATCTGTTATCAATTCAGTTACTATTCTTGATTTTTTAGAGTTCAAAATATCATAGGAATTTTTATACAACTCAGATTGACTTGAAATTTTAGCCACCGAATTTCTGAGATAATAAAAAATTTATTAAAAATATAAAAAAATATTTCTTGTACAGTCGGTTGCTCGGATTCTCCAATCATGAACTGAGGGCCAAAATAGACAACAAAAGCACCAGTACAGTTTAAATAAAAAAAAAAGAAAATGTACATTAAAAAGTCTTGAAAAATATTTTCTTAGTGCTTAGTTAGTGGTGCAGTGGGACCAACTTATTTCATTTCTTGGGTCACACCACTTCCTTGAATTTGAACTTAAAAGAATCATCTAGAAGTACCTGTGCTTAGGGTTTCACGTTAAGGGTAGAGCACACCAGCATTTCCATATTTAAAGGAAATATATCAAACAATTGGGATTTGCAAAACTCTTGTGTGCCCCATCAGAACCTTGATTGAAGATATTAACTCAGTTGAACCCTAAAACACATTAGATAAGCATTTGAATCTTAAAATTCATTTCATCAAGAAAAATTGCCTGTGAACCCTTTTTTCCTATGCACTTCACATCTCTGAAATCAATCTTAAGGGCAAACACCCCCCTAACACCCATCATATTCCTAAAGCACATCAAACCCAAGCCTAAAAATAAGTAGATGTGCCCTAGGCAGGGCTAATAGACTCAGGGACTTGAAACTAGATTGGATTAAGGTTAAGGCCTTGTCTACTTGGACCCAATGGTGATAAGAAAGGTCAGTGCGATAACCGCGTTAACCTTAGTTGTGTCCTGTTGTGCGGGGTGTCCTAAGGGGTCCCACCCTTTCGGTCAGCCAAGTTATTGATGGGTTGATCTAATCCAGTCATGTTTTGGGGAGCTAGGATCAGGTTTAATTATGGTTGACACTCTAAGGACCAGTTTGATTGCTTACATTGAGCAGGCGGGGTTTCTCTCATCTATCTTCTCTCTTGTCTATAGACATTCTTCTGGTGCATGCAAGGTAGAAGATCTCAAAATGTTGATTTGCTACCACCATTAGAAAGAATTCCTTGGAGATGACCTATTTATCCAGGATCTAAATCTAAATCCTCTGTAATGGCTAATAATCATCACGAGGAACAAGAGATTGATGAAAAAAAATTGGATCCTATGACTCTCTTACAAAGGCAAATCACTAAGCAGGGCCAACATATGATAGACAAATGGAAGTCATTGTGCAGGCCATCACTCAACTCCAGAATGGAAGGGTAGACCGACCCCTCCGTGACTTTTACAACCCTCCTAATTCCCAACCTGAACCCTTTGTCAGGGTACCTCAGGATGGGGAAGATTTTGTACTCAAACCTCAGATAATTAACTTGATTCCCCACTTCCATGGTCATGAATCAGATGACACCTTCCTCCACCTTGAAGAGCTCCTACACATAGGAAGAACTTTTGGCACTGGAAACATGAATGAAGGTACCCTGATGATGAAGTTGTTTCCCTTCTCCTTGAAAGATAGAGCTGCACATTGGTTGAGAATAATTGGTAGACCAATCCTAACATGGGAAGACTTGAGAAGCACATTCCTAAAGAAATTCTTCCCCGTAGGAAAAACTAATGCCCTTTGCTGTGCCATAACAACCTTTAAGCAGAATCCTAGGGAACAACTACATAAGGCTTAGGAGAGGTTCAATGATTTAGCTAGGAAATGCCGCCATCATGGGATTCCGAAGTGGCACTTGGCCCATACTTTCTATTATGGGTTGAGTGATAATCTGAAGAATTTTGTTGATGCGGTATGTGGGGGCAATTTCCTATGTCGAGATGCTGAGGGAGCCTTTCAATTGTTTGAAAATATGAGTAAAAATTCCCTCAATAATGCCTCAATGTCCGCCTTTAACATAGGTAATCAACCAAGGAGTGGAGTTTATGAAGTTAACAATAATTTACACTCGGTTGATTTCAAATTAACTGCACAATGATTAGACAAGGCAGAACTCGTGCGAAAGAATGTAGAGAATTTGGATACGAAATTGGATAATCTTATAGATGGCGGGAGTTCCTTAGGTGCACAATCCAGATTAAATCTTATGCCAACCCAAGGAGTGCCTATGGTAACCCACAACCAATTCCCCAACCCACTAAGTTAGGAATCATTGCACAACATCAATGACCTAACCATGGCTCCACCTATGAGCCAACTGTACTTGGACCCATCTCTTTCTGGGTACCATGGAGGATGTGAATGCACTCTAGGGTTGCACTAGAAATGAGCCTCATTCAAAGACTTACAACCCTGCATGGTGCAACCATCCTAATTTTTCTTGGTCAAATCAGAAACCCACCTAGGGTCCTAATTTGACTAAGACAAACACTTATGGGAGACCTAGTAGGTACACACAACCACTCACATACCAGCCACAACCTACTCAGGAAAATCGGCCCATTGATTTGAGTCTAGTCCTCAAACAAATGAGAGAAAGGAATCTGAGGCATAAGGAAGAAACGAATCAATTGAGGATAGATTTGATGGGACGATTAGACCAACTAGTTGATGCTAGACAACATGAGATGTTGCCATCCCAATCCGTCCCAAACCCAGGAAAATTCAATAGGGTTAACCAGCACAACACACAGGAGCAACAAGCACACTTAATTCAGCTTGCTCCCCAGCACCCACTAGGCTTTGTTAACCCTAACCTGACCCAGGCTCAACCCATTTTACAAAACCCACCTTACCCTTCTAACCCTAATGGACATGCCATGCAGTCACTTTGAGAAGTGGGAAACAAATTCAAGATCCTTCTACATCAAAATCTTACCAAGATCTTGAGGAGCCAGAATTTGACCTGGGAGACCAAGCTAATATAGAAAACAAGACTCCGGATTTGAATACTCATGATTTTTCTCAAGCACCATTTTCTGAAGCCTTGATCAAACCCAGGGAAAAGAAAACCAACCAATCTGAGGAGTTGCTTGAGATTCTAAAGCAAGTCCAGTTGAACATACCACACCTTGAGGCCATTGAGAACATCTCAACTTATGCAAAAGTTTTGAAGGAATTGTGCACCGAAGCACCAGGCCAAATCATAAAAAAGGGTCATGATTTCCGAACAAGCCAGTGCCATCATCCTAAATAAGCTCCCTCCTAAAAGGAAAGATCTAGGGGCCCCCTTAATTTCATGTGAAATAGATTATTTCATCTTGGATCGAGCCTTACTGGACCTTGGTGCCTCAATCAACTTAATCCTCACAGAATTATATGAAGAGTTGGATTTAGGCCCCTTGCAACACACTGATGTGACCCTTTAACTTGCTGATAAGTCAACCAAAATTCCAAAGGTCCTTGTATATAATGTGATTATAAAAGTGAGGGATTTTGAGCACCCTGTGGACTTCTTTATTCTAGAAATGGAGGCATCAGAAAACTTGAACCACACCATGATAATCTTAGGGAGACCTTTCTTGGCCATGGCCAAGGCTCTAGTCAACTGTGAGATGGGGATCATGAACACCACCTTTGAAAGGAAAAATTGTTAACTCAATATCTTGAAAGCTTCCCAAAAGAATAAGGTGAATTGTGGTTCCATCAAGGTTGTAGGAACAATTGAACTAGTTTTGGCAATTCACACTAAAGATGATCCGGATCCTGCCAAAGCTCAAGATCAGCATGAAAGGCAAGAAGGGGATGTACTTGAGGATAATTCTGATCTAACAGCTCCCATAGAAACTCAAATTGAAAAGGATATCAATGAAATTGAGAAACTCTTGGGAGTAACTTATGATGAATTAGAAGATAATATAAGGAATCCTCAATACATCCACCTTGAAATTCAAGAACTTTTGAATTCTAAGGGAGTTCAAGAAAATGAATAATCTAAGGACATGAACCAGGAAGTAACCTAAGAAGAAGAAGTTCAATGCATAATCGACTGGGGAAGAACTTATAAGCCAACTGGTTCAAATGGATGGCTTGACTCAGAAGAAGTGACATCAGATGAGGAAGATGTTCGGGGTGTAGATCGCATAAAAGATAAATGCATTGTAGTATAGTGCGAAATACGTCTCGACAAAGAAATTAATGGAACTGGTGAGTCCTAGTCGGTCACAGGGAGGTAGAAAGCACTTTTGATTTCATGTGTTTGTTTCAAATATAAAGACTAAGTAGAAGGAACAATCAATCACAATATTTATATCACAAGGAGGGATTGAACATGAATTGGATACATGCATTTGAATAAACCATAAAATAAAAAACCACTGTTGTAACAGAGCAAGGGCACCACAGATGGTACATGGTGGCCTTCTGGAGAGGTTGACGAGAGTAACGATGATCTGCCGAGTTGGCTCAACGGACACTTCAAAATAAGATGCAAAGACGGCAGCATAGAAGATGGGAAGAAGAAGAAGGTAGAGGAGTTGTAGAAGGAGGAAGAAGAAGGAAATTCTTTTTTTATATTCCCTCAAAGGGGACTCTTAGGCATCTTTTTATAGTTTTTGTGAAGGGTATTTAGGGCATTGAAGCCCTTAATTTCGTGCAATAGCCTTAGGTTGATCAGATCTGTTGATCAGGAGATCAACAAACCTAATCAAGCCGAGAAACACCCTCCAAATCCTTTTCCATTCGCGGATTCAATCTGGAGCTGACACATGGTGCAACATCTGCCCTCTAATCTCCATTTCATGGTCGCCGCTCTCACCGCTTGCCCTTTCCTCTTTCGCGTGCACTGCATGACCTCCAAATGTGCCTCAACTCCATACACCATCTCTCGATCGGACGGCTTAAAAAGTCACAGCACTGTACCCTCTTGAACCCTAAAGCATGCATCATCATGCACGTCTGCATCTCCCTAGCATCCTTGTACACCACGTGGCCGCCCCTATCACCGCTCGTTGAAGATCCTATGGTCAAATTTATTCCGCCCATGACTAACTCCGACATTGTGACTCGAACCTGCATCACACATGGCTGTTAAGCACGCTTTTGCACTGTGCTATGCTTGCAAGTTGTTGCAGTTGCCATCTCGTGTGCAGTCACCCTCAGCTGTTGGATGGAAATCCAATGGTCGAGATCTCACCCTCGATAGATGAAGTAGCTAATGGTGGGCCTCGTGCCACTTTCGTGGGTATTGGATGGAGATCCAATGGCCCACAACATGCGAATGATGATCTTCAGTGGCTGGGGCATGGCGAGGGAGTGGCTATGATGGCACCGCGTGGCGCCATTGTGGTTGTCCATCTTCTTCTCCTTGTATATGATGATGTAAGCCTCCGATTGAGTTGATTTTTGCACCGTTTGACTGTGAACATTGATCCGTATCCATCCGTGCAGTTGGCTTTGTCATCTGAGGTCTGGATATTCTTCAAATTGCCCCTTGGCTCTTGCTTCTTCTGCGAACTCTCTACGGAGCTACAGGAGTCTGATTGATGTGATCTTGGAAGCATTGGACTCCTGTCGTCATTCTGAATAGTTCCATAAGGTTGGATCGGTCATCCGTAGCCCCAAATTACCTATAATGAGTAATACCTCTCAAATAGCACACTAAAATGCATAAAACATATAAATCAACTACAATGAAAAATACTATGCGTATAGATGTAGAATGCTCATGTTAAGATAGGTTCTAGCTTAATTCAGGCGAATTAGGGCCTATGATTGCTGCACAATCATACCCCCATGCCTAAATCTTGCTAGTCCCTAGCAAGTGCAAGACTAAATGCACTTGATCAAGTGTTTAAATAAAGCTTTATTTATTTTTGTTTCATCTAAAAATTCAGAATCCAGATAACCATGAACATGTTGATGAGCCCATATTTGTGGGCTATTTATGTATTTTAATGCCTAGACATTAAGCTAACATGAACATTTATATAGCATACATTAATATGTAAATAGGATAATACAAATCTCATGCATTTCATGCATTACAAGCATTGATAATATCACTTCGAATATCATGCATTGAAAGAGGTTGCATTATAATTAGTGTTTCTAATTAACATAAGAGTTAAGGTCTTACATATAAATAACCCAATAATCATTTTTCTTTATTTTTATTCTCTTCGTAGCAATGGCTTCTCACGCTGAATGCATGCCTTAATTGCTGAGGAGAGTGCACGTCGTCGACGATCCCTCTTCTGCAATGCTTCTTCCTCTCCATGATCCTACAGCCATAAAAGAAGACCTTAACCGCACCAGCAGGGGAGCACAGAGGGTTAGAGCTTTTCCAATCCACCACTACTGGCCTCCTACCATGAGCGCAAGTCCACACCATCGCGGGCAGGCGGGGTGATAGACCGTCGCGCCATCAGTGGCTTGCGCAGCTTACCGCGAGCGTGTGCCTGAAGGCCATGCAACCACCGCCAGCAACCACCTTTAGTTCCTCGACCTCGCACTAGTTAAGACATCTGGGTTGATGTCTGACCTCCCATATCTTCTTCCGTCTTCTTATTTCTTGTTGCTTTGTTTCCCCTCCAGTTCAACAAAACCCATCATCATCTACACTAGCAGCAGCTGCCACCTGCGGTCGAGCCCACCATGCACCTGCGTGGCCAGCGTGCCTTCAGCCAGCATGCTTGTAGCGTGCGGCAACAGTAGCTGCAACCTCCGCCTATGCACCACAGCCTCTAGCACCTCCACGTGAGCCCGTGCGGCCACCAGAGCTTGCGCATGCCCATGTGGCCACCAGAGACCGTGCTCCAGCACCTTCATACACCCCTTCAGCGCCTCGCAAACACCTGCAGCACCTTGTCCTACAACTGTGTCGTCACCTACATGCCCCTCCACATAGCAGCAGGCGCACCTTCCCCTCCACGCGCGCATCACCTCCAATGCCCCGCCAGCACCTCCACGCCCCTGCTCCTTCAGTGCTTCACAAACCATAGTAGCAACAGCTGCAACCTCAGCAGCATGCCCCACCAGACCTGCACGCCACCTCCAGCACCCCTACGTGAATTCTGCAGTGCCTACGCATGCCTATAGCACCCACGCACACCTCCGTCCCTCGAACAAGCACAGCTAGCAGCAAGACCAGCAGGAAACCACCCTTTGCCAGAGCTCCGTCCGGTCGACTCTGGCCATCTCGCAACCTGCCGCCACCACCGCTGCGAAGCCCTCGCTCTAACCAACCTATTCCCAGAAGAGTTCCTCGAACGAACCTCTCTCCCATGCGTGAGGAGGAGAGAGGTAGAATCCTCTATTTTTGGTGGTATTAGTATTTACATTTCATGCCATTGCCACAGAAACAATTTTTGATTTATCATTATTTTATTGTGGTGATTTTATGCAAAGAACCTCCATATTTCTCGCAAATGCAAAATCAGCTCATTTAATCATTGTTACATTGATCTAAAGGCAATTTTGATTTGATTTCTTTAGGAAATTAATCATGGACATTTGCTTTTAACCCTTGCGAGCTTAAATAGGCCATTGCCTCCCTATGGATACGACCCGCTCCTAAATGAGTGGTTATTTTAATTATTGATTA
Source organism: Thalassia testudinum (assembly GCA_037157565.1). Classification (NCBI taxonomy): domain Eukaryota; kingdom Viridiplantae; phylum Streptophyta; class Magnoliopsida; order Alismatales; family Hydrocharitaceae; genus Thalassia; species Thalassia testudinum. Next base: position 81,568,938 of record JAZHRO010000056.1, on the reverse strand, counting down.
GTCGATTTTTCCCCCACTTACATACTACAACAAAGCGTTATTTCATTTGCGAAACTTAGTTGAAAGTGGAAAAGCAACTAATCAAATGGCACCGTTGCCGGGAATGCAACAGGCTTGTTGAAGTCACATTTATCTATTTATTTGTTCACATTCTAATTGAGGCCTATTTAACCTGTTTTATCTAATTTGGAGCGAGGTACGCATAGTACACACGAGTTTTTGCATTAGCCTCAGCAACGCCGTGGTGGACCTTGTTTCCACTACTTGGAGGAGGAACTAAGCTTCGCATCTTGGTGGATCTTGTGGCCACCTCCGAGATCATCACAGGAGCTTGTGGGCTTTGACCCACACGCATAGAAATGCATGGAGGACCATCTAGGAGGATCTTCCTCTTAACTTTTGATTCAACAATTAGAGTAGACACTTTAGGTTTAGTTTAGTTGTTTGTTTTCTCACCCTAGTTCTGGGGTACAGTTCTATGGGTTTGTTCCCTAATTTTGTTAGGCCAGTGTTGGGTAATTTTTGAGAGTCTGTTCCCTTTTTCTTTAGATTTAGGTTTTTATTTTCTTTTGTGGATTGATTTTATTTTGATTGTGCATAAGTAGTTTAAAAAAAAAATGAGCTGCTTGCTAGAAGCTACTTGCCCTTAGGACGAACCATTCAAGTCTGCATGAGCAGCTTCTAGATTTATTTCTCAGCATTGCGTGCATTCTTGCATCATTGATTGCTGGAAGCAAGGTATGCATGCTCTTACTTTGCATCCATATTCTGATCATGCATTGCATTTTGGACTTAATTACAAGACCACATAAGTTATCTTGAAACAATTTAACAAGTGGTCACATTCTTTGAAAAAGGACTAATCAAAGGAGGAACATATAAAACGCAAGAAGTTGATTTGAGATATTATGCTGCGATTCAAAAAATTTAATTTTTTATAGTGAATGCACACGTGCATGACTACGCACTAAGCACGCATTTAGACACTCCTAGGTTTTTGAGCTGCTAGGAAAGAACTCTCCTATCATTGGATACTAAAGTTCTTGAAATGTAAGCTCAAAGGTTTTGTAACTCGAAGGAGGGGGATACCCTGTCACGGATTTTTGAGGGTAGTTAAGAATCATCGCGAAAGCACAGCTTCAAAGGAAGGCTTAGGCCTACTTGCATCCCTTGATCTTTCATCCTTGGAGTACTTTACCATTTGAACTTTAGGGCAAAGCACCTAAGCTCCAATTAGGTCTTCAATAAGGCATTTCATAGCTCGACAATAGGCACATAATTGTTTGGGCAATTTGTATTGTCATCTACAACTGGACATAAATCTCAAAGGCCTTATTGATTAAAGACATAAACGTCCTTTGGAATTATGTTTGTTTGTGTATGCTTGGTAGGCGATCTTTGAGGAGACAACTTGTGTTTAATTCAGAACCTGAAAGGATCCTTAGGAGAGCCAACCAAGAGAGAAAAGAGATGGCTGAGGAAAGAGAGAATAGAATTGTGGAAAATCAACGATCTTCGAGAGATTATTTTATCCCTATCAGTCAACCTGGCCATACACTGAGAATACCTGGGGGGGATAACCCATATGAAATCAAGAGTAGTACCATATCTTTGTTGCCCTCATTCTATGGTACTTCTAGGGAGGACCTCTACAGGCATCCGGAGGAATTCACCAAGGTCTGCTCCATGGTGAGATTGTAGGGTGTTACTGATGACGCAAAATGCGAACCCTCTTTCCTTTCTCCCTCAAAGATAAGGCGAATCATTGGTATCACACTCTAGATGGTAGAGTGGATACTTGGGAAGTCTTGAAGGGAGAATTTTTGAAAAAATATTTCCCCATGAGCAAGACTAATCACTACAGGAGGGAAATCATAGCTTTTGTTGAATAAGATGGAGAACAATTTCATGATGCATGGGAGCACTTCAAAGATTTGTTACGCTTATGTCCCCATCATCAAGTGCCAAGATGGCAGCTTGTAGAAAGGTTCTACACTAGATTAAATGACAAGCACAGGCAAATAGTGGATTGTCCCTGTGCAGGAACCTTTCCTACAAAAACTGAAGTTGAGGTTTGGGATCTTTTTGAGACCTTGAGTGAGAATTCTAACCATTTGAATTCTGCCTATTTGGATAGGAAACACACTCTTATGCAGTGAAAGATGGAAGCAAATGAGGGTAGGGATACGTAGAATTTGGCCTTTCAGATTCAATTGTTGAACGAAAACATGGAAAGGCTTATGACAAACCCTAGCCAACTCACGCCAAATGGCTCTGTTTCCCAAGCTTCTAAATGCTCCATTTGCAATGGCAATACGCACACTACTATGGATTGTCATTTGGCCTCCCAATTCCCTGACATTTTACAGGCGAACCTGAATGCCGCCCAAGGGTTTCGACCCATACCTCGTAATGACCCATTTTCCAACACTTATAACGAGGGATGGAGGAACACCAAAATTTTTCATGGTGACAAGGGAATGTCACTAATTCAGGGAATTACAGACCCCAACCCTTTCAGACTCAACAGTATAACCAACCTCCTATGACCTCCCAACCATCCAAAACTTCTGAGATGGATGAGCTTAAAGCCATGTACGAGAATCAAAGAATGATCATCCAATCTCATGATAAGGCAATCAATGAGATGAAATCACAAATTGGACACCTTGTCGAGGCCATAAGTAAAAGAGAGACTGGGAAGCTTCCCAGTTAATCTGAGGAGAACCCGAAAGGGAAAGGGAATGTCTTTAGGGAGCAAGCCCAGGCTGTGACTATTCTGAGGAGTGGGAAAGAAATTTCCAAACCTGATGCTCCTATAGTCCCACCTTCTGAAAAACCATCTACCTCGACTTTTGACCTCACTGGAGAAGAGCAGCCCAACTCTTCTCCACTTGAAATCACCTCACCAGAAAAGGTTGTCCATGTTCCCCCTCTTACTAGACATGACAACCCATCCACCCAGAGACCGAGAGTGCCATTTCCAGAGCGCTTATCTGACTCTGGGCAGACATCTGTTGGCTCATCTGGAGCCAAAGATAGGTTGGATGAAATAATGGAGACTTTCAAACAAGTGCAAATTAATCTGCCCTTGCTTGAAACTTTCAGGAAGATTTCGTCCTATGACCGCTTTCTTAAGGACCTGTGTAAGAAAAAGTGGCAACCAAGGAAATAGGTCCAATCAAAGGTTGTCTTGCCTGATTCTATTAGCTCAATTATACAACATGAGACACCCCTGAAACTTAAGGACCCAGGAGCCCCATACATCTTTGTGGTCGTTGGTGACCTACAAATAGACGAGGCTCTGATTGATCTGGGTGCGGGGGTGAACATTCGTTCGAGCTATGTATATGAACAACTTGGAGGAGGCAATCTGAAGCCTTACCCTGTAATCCTCCAAGTTGCAGACCGTTCTTTGAAGACACCACGGGGTCTGCTGGAAGATGTCCTCGTAAGAGTGAAGGATTTCTTTTTCCCCGTTGACTTTTTAGTACTGGACACTGACCCTACCAACAAACCAACCAAGCCCTGCATCATCTTGGGCTGCCCTTTTCTTGCGACTTCTAATGCTTCAATTAATTGTCACACTAGGGCATTAAAAATGGGCTTTGGGAATAGGAAAATTCGGCTGAATGTGTTCGATGCTTATAAACAGGCTGGATTTGAGGATTGTTGCCAAGTTGAGGTGGTAGATGATCTGATTGAAGAGACAACTACTGCAATTTTATGTGATGACCCCCTTCAGCATGTCATGTTAAATGAGCATTCCCATCTCTTGGAGGAATGTGAAGGGGATGTGCTAGAACTTGTGGAATTGCTTGGAGTTTCTATTGAGTCTCTTTCCCCATCATGTCTACCTAAGGTAGATCTGCTACCTGAGATGGGGACTTCTATTATGAAACCCTCAACTGTATAAGCCCCCAACCTTAAACTAAAACCCCTCCCTGACTCTCTCAAGTATGTATTCATTAGGCCAAATGATATACTCCCTGTAATCATCTCATCTTCACTATCTGAAGTGCAAGAGGGAGCCTTGTTAGACTGCTTATCAAAGCATAAGGAAGCCATAGCTTGGGAGATTGCTGATATTAAGGGCATAGACTCTACGCTCTGCATGCATGACATTTGTACTGATGATTCCTTCAAACCCTTTCGAGACATGTAGAGACATCTTAACCCCAACATGAGGGAACTGGTTAAAAAGGAGATTCTGAAGTGGTTGGATGCTGGGATCAATTATCCCATCGCAGATAGCAAATGGGTTAGTCCAATACATGTGGTGCCATAGAAGGCAGGCTTCACTGTAGAAACAAATGACCAGGGTGAACAAGTAGTGACCAAACCCTCAACTAGTTGGAGGGTCTGCATTGACTACTGCAAATTGAACACCGCTACCCAGAAGGATCACCTTCCCTTGCACTTATTGATCAGATCCTTGAGAGATTGGTAGGGAACAAGTATTTCTACTTTTTAGATGGCTATTCTGGGTACAACTATGTGGTAGTTTTCCCTGATGATCAGGATAAAACAACTTTCATTAATCCTTATGGCACTTTTGCATTTAGGTGTATGACATTTGGATTATGTAATGCACTTGCAACTTTCTAGTGATGTATGATGTCCATTTTCTCAGACATGATTGACGAGTGCGTCGAGGTTTTTATGGATGACTTCTCCATTTATGGCTCGTCGTTCGACCAATGTCTCCTGCACTTAGAGAATGTGCTGAAGAGATGTAAGGAGACTGGTTTAGTACTTAGCTAGTAGAAAAGCCACTTCATGGTACAGAAAGGCACTGTACTTGGGCATGTTGTGTCCAAAAGGGGCTTGGAAGTAGATAAGGCTAAAGTTGATTCTATTTCCAAACTTCCATTGCCCACGAATGTCAAACAGATTAGATCCTTTCTGGGCCATGCAGGTTTCTTTAGGTGATTCATTAAGAATTTCAGCAAAATTTCTAGGCCAATTTGTGATTTATTGGCGAAGGAATCTTCCTTCAATTTCGATTCAAAGTGTGCTGAGGCTTTCCAAATGATAAAGGAGGCCTTGACCTGTACACCTATTCTCCGATCTCCTAGTTGGACGCACCCATTTGAGTTGATGTGTGATGCTTCGGATTATGCAGTGGGAGCTATTCTTGGACAGAGGGCTGAGGGAAAACCTCATGTGCTGCATTATACTAGCAAGACTTTAACTGAACCACAGCAAAACTACCCAGTCAGTGAAAAGAAATTACTTGTTGTAATTTTTGCTTTGAAGAAGTTTAGGTCTTATCTTCTTGGATCCAAGGTGGTCATTTTTACTGATCATGCTGTAGTGAAACATCTCATTACCAAGAAAGACTCTAAGCCATGTTTATTTAGATGGATTCTACTCCTTCAAGAGTTAGACTTGGAGATTCGTGAAAAGAAAAGAGTGGAAAATGTAGTGGCTAACCACTTGTCTCGCCTTCCCATTGATGACTCCTAATCTAGAGACATCCATGAGACATTTTTCGATGAAACCCTTTTGGCAGTAACACCGACTTCACCCTAGTATGCAGATACAGTTAACTACTTGGTCACTAGAGAAACCCCTAGCTCTTGGGATGCGCAAAAATGGAAGCGATTCATTTCCCATGCTAGATTCTTTCATTGGGAAGAGCCAGAATTATTTCATATTAGACAAGACCAAGTTTGGAGATGATGTGTGCCTGAAGAAAAATAATAGAGTGTGTTGAGATTTTTCCATGAGCTTCATTATGGAGGACACTTTGGTGCTAAGAAAATAGCTTTTAAGGTTCTCCAGTTTGATTTTTGGTGGCCTTCTTTATTTAAGGATTCCCATTACTTTGTTAAGGCCTGTCTCAGATGTCAACGGACTGTAACGATTGGGAAGTGGAATGATATGCCCCAACACCCTATCCAACCTGTGGAAATTTTTGTTGTGTGGGGGTAGACTTCATGGGTCCCTTCCCTTCGTCCCATGGATTTGAATATATCTTGGTGGTAGTGGATTACGTCTCCAAGTGGATAGAGGCCATTCCTACGTGCACAAATGACCACTCTGTGGTCATGAAATTTGTGAAGGCCAATATCATATCTCGCTTTGGCTACCCCAAGACGATTATAAGTGATGGGGGACCTCATTTCTGGAACCATCATTTCAATCAGCTACTCAGGAGTCTGGGAATAACTCACAAGGTTGCTACCCCTTATCACCCTCAGACAAGTGGAGAGGTTGAAGTCTCAAATAAGGAGCTCAAGAACATTTTAGAAAAGACTGTTAGGCCAGATAGGAAGGACTGGTCCCAAATGCTCGATGACACTTTATGGGCTTATCGAACAGCCTAGAAAACCCCTTTGGGTATGTCTCCCTTCCGGATTATGTATGGGAAAGCATGCCACTTACCCGTTGAACTTCAACATAGGGCACTTTGGGCTATCCGAAGTGTTAACATGGATTTAGAGCAAGCTGGTAAAGCACATTTACTGGAGTTGACTGAGCTTAAGGAGTTGAGGAATGATGCTTATGACTCCTCCCAAGCTTATAAAGAGAGAACTAAGGTCTTGCATGACAAGTACATCCTTAGAAAGACCTTTGAGCCCAACCAACAAGTCTGACTTTTCAATTCCAGACTTAAGTTTTTTACTGGAAAATTGAAATCACGTTGGGATGGGCCTTATATTGACACCAAAGTATTTCTGCATGGGGCTATGGAGATCAAGAATCCTTCCTCTTCAGCACCTCCCTTCATCGTCAACGGCTAACGATTAAAACCTTATATAACTTTGGATGGCTAGCTGGTTGATGAGGTTACTCTCGAGGAGCCTTAGCTCCTTTCTCTTCTGCCTCAGGTAATATCTTCCCTTGGTCATTCTACTTTCAATGAGGACATTGTTTGAGCAAGGCATGGGGGACTAGGACCTGAGGCATCTGTACATAGCATTTATACATAATGCATTCAGGCATTTAATTTAAATATTCTGCATTGCATACATTTGATCATAAAAAGAAAAAAATTTACATTATTCAGCTTAACTGGCTGAGCCCTGCATTCTTAGGAAGACTAGAACTTTAGGTTAGACTATGTTGACTCTAGGTGTCTGACTTTAGAAGCTAAGTTGACATACTAGCTCTAGACCTCCAGGGTCCTTTGTGGACTTAAAAAACTCAAGTAGGAGTTAACTTGCAAACCATTCCTCATGAGGTTGAGGAAGGAAAGCAAGGTTTGAGTTAAAGGATGGGTAGTATCTGGTGTCTTTTTCTACCTTTTGGTTTACGGGTCCTTGTAACCAAAGCATCCACAATTCTCACGCACTTGGTCTTGTGTAAATAGTGATCACCTTAATTCCTTTCTTGGCAAAAAAATTTGGTTCTCTTACTTCTAACTTAGGAGAAGCTTGAAAGCATATGTTGATTGGAAGAGTTCTTGCCGTAGGACAGGTGGAGTACATACTCGCCTTGAGGATGCGATGATAACATGTCACATCCTTGGCGCTTGTCTCTTAGGATATCCATCCTACTGGGGGCATGCAAGTGCATTGTGCGGTTCAGGTACCATGGGTAGCCCTATCTCAAATAGCCGATTGCCATAGGCCTGAATTCGCTTTAGAAATCCATGGGCGATACTATCTTGAAGTGTTGATTGTAGGAGTTCTTGGGGTCGCTATGGGCAGTGCTATCTCAAAGCATCGAAAGCCAGGCACCCTTCGAGGTTCGGTGATTGGGATAATGAATCAGACACAAATCGTGCTGATAGCTTATCCAAGGTTAGACTTAGAGGAATCAAACAAAAAAATTATATATTAAAATAAAAAAAGTCACTTTCTTACTCTCTTTTCGGGTTGGCAATCAAACCAACCATAAAAAACTCAGACAAATGCACATGTGATGGGTCGGCCTGGATAGGTTGTTAATATGATGTTTTTATCGTTGAAATATGTATAGTGGTTAACCTAATTCAGACCTATCCATCTCTTTACAAAATTTTTAACCTGGCCTAATTGATTTTATCTTGTCACTTTTAGGCCCAGGGTCGAACTCAGGGAAGTGGGGTTAAAGTCGAGTTTCTACGTTTTCCTTAAAACGCGTCTCTTCCATTCGTTTATTGTGTTTTTGGTATTTTTCTTATTTAGGTTTTTTTTTTTCTGGTAATCCTTGTTCTTGAGGCACACCCTCAAAATTGTGTCCTTGGCTTTTAGCCAAAACAGAGTTCCAAAACGCGCCTTGCTACTCGCAAGACAGGGTACCTGCAAATCAAAGATTATCTTTTCACTTTTATACCCTTTTTTTTCTTTTTACTAAGAAGGAAGCTAACAGATAGAAAGTAAATATAGTAGCTATAGATATATATTTATATGTAGTATATATATAAAGGGGTGGGGGTGGAGGTGACGATGGAGTGTAGCACTATGTCGAGTCAGTTGACGTCTAGAGAGACGCAACCAACATGACTATGTGCCGCGTGGAGTGTGGATGGAGGATGGATGATGTATGGGACCACGCTTTTTTTTTTGTACGCGTGTATCAGGGAATATCAGCAACTGGTGCAGATATCCCCGTGATACAGCGTATAGTAAATAACGTGAAAATATATGTACATATGTATGTATATGAGTAAATATATCTATATGTATATAAATGTATAAGTATATATGTATAGATATATATAGATATATATGTATTATATATATATATATATAGGTGTATATGTATATATATATATGTATGTATATATGTATGTAGCTATGTATATATGTATATAAGTATATATATATAATACTATATAGATATATATATATATATATGTATATAAGTATATATGTATCTAGATATATATATATATGTGTGTATATATATAAGTATATAGATATGTATATATATATATATGTATATGAGTATATATGTATATATATATAAGTATATGTATAAGTATATAGATATATATATATACGTGTATATTTATATATATATAGATATATTATATATATGTGTGTGTATACATAAATATATAGATATACTATGTATATAAGTATATATATATATATATATATATATATAAGTATATGTATAAGTATATAGATATATATAAGTAGATATATATATATATATATATATTATATATATGTATATATATTATATATATATGTATGTATACATAACTATAGATATTACTATGTATATAAGTGTATATATATATATATATATATATGTATGTATATATTATATATAGATGTATATAAATATATATATGTTACTATATATAACTATACGTATAGTGTAAGTGTGTGTGTGGGTGTGTGTGTGTGTCGGTGAAGATGTGTGTGTGTTGGTGTAGCGTGTGTCTGTGAGTGAGTAAAAAAAGCGAATACGTGAGAGAGAGAGAGCGGGAGAGAGATAGAGAGCGCCAGAGAGAGAAAGAGCGGGCGGGAGAGATCGCGAGCGCGGACGATGGCAGCGAGTTAAGACGTCTGCTCGCGGCGGCGGACGTCTGACTCCGCGTCGTCTGAAGGCAGAGGCGGACGTCTGAAGACGGTGGGTGCGGGCGCGCCTTCGCGCAGGGTTCTGCAGGCCTGCGCGAAGTCGACGAGCGGGCGATGGCGCGGAGGAGCGAGCGTGGAGGAGGTCTGCAGGTGGTCGCGGAGGGTCGCGGAGGGGGGCAGGGGTCGGCGTGAGGCCGTAGCCGGCCGCTGCAGTGCGCGCGGCGGCGGGCTACGGGTGCAACTGCGAGGCGGACAGAACGGAGACGGAGGCGGAGAACGGGCCTGCAGACGTGTGCGGAGGGTTGCGCGCTTGCGGGGAAGGTCGCGGAGGAGGCGGGGGGGTGCTGCTGCTGCTGCTGTCGCCGCGGTTTAGCTGCTGCTGCTGCTGCTTCAAGCTTCGGAGCTTGAAGCGGCAGCAATGGCGTGGAGATGAAAACGAAGAGAAAAGAAAACACCACGCCCACCTGCTCGTTGAAGAGCTGGGCGGTGGTGTTCCCACTGTGGTGGTGAGCACCACAGTGGGTTCTCCTGCTCGTCGGGTGCCTCCTCGACGGAGGGCCGGCGTATGGGAGGGGAGAACGGGCGAGGAAGGCGGCTGTGGGTTTTTTCAGCAGCTGCTTCCGCTGCTTCGCGAGGATGAAGCTGCAGCTACTTATAGAGGAGGGGAGAGGGGCGTGTTGGCTGCAGCAGGGAGAGGGCGTGCGAGTTGCAGCTGTAGGGAGCGGCGTTGGCAGGGAGACGTGACGGGAAGAGGTGCTGCGTGGCTGCTGCATGCAGCTGCGGGAAGAGTGCAGCCGCGGGAAGGACGCAGCCGCGGGAAGGAGAGAAAAGCCGTGGGAAGAAGAAAGAAAGATGAAAATAAAATATGGAGAGGGGACTTTTGCAAAGAGACACTTGAAGAAAAATGTAAAAATGCAAGCCATTTATTCCATTCTCTTCTCCTCTCAATTAAATGCATGCATGCCAGCGTTTTTACAAATGCAATTACAGGATTATAATATACATAGTTAATGCTAGAAAATAGCATAAGAAGGCGTTCTTATAGGCGTGTTTTGAGGTGCAAACATATACCCCCATGCCTATCTTTTGCTAGTCCCTAGCAAAACCGTATTTAGAAATGATCTTAAGCTGAAAATTTTCTTCTGAGGTGATATAGGTGTGTTTATTATCGAATATTGTGAGAACCAATTGTAAAGAAGACTACTAGTACTTTAAGTCTCACATGACATAGATCATCTCTCAACTAACCAGGACTCTTGATATTTAAACCTTAAGTACGATTTCCAGGACCCAGGAGGTTTTTGCCGTACTCGAGAGCTCAAGAAATTATGGTTTGTGCATAGTGAAGGATCAAGACTGACCAGATGAACATTAAGACTCAATCCCAGGGTTTCACGAATTTTTAAGTACAGGTTGGTCCCAGTTTCAGCTCATGTCTTCGAATTGACCCTTAAGATGATGACGGAAAACTCAACTCCCATTTTCTGATTTTTTTTTTTTTTTTTTTAAAACAAAGTATATAGACATTTATGAGATATACTGACTCTTTTAAAACATCTCTTTTCTGATTGATTTTTTTTTTTTTTTTTTTTTTTTGGTGGGAGAGTTTCCTTTTGGTGGAAAGAGTCGCTCCTAAACACAAGACTAAAGCCTGGGATAAAAAGTCTACCTGCGCACACAGGTAAGGACTCCACCTTCCCTAATGAACACTAGGGTTGGATCTTATGTTCACCTGGTCTTTCCTGATATGTGTAGTGTGAACCAAGTTTACTTAAGCTCTCAAGAAAAAGCAAACCAACGGATCCTGTACTGGTGTCTCAGGTACAAGAATACATCCTTAGTTAGGAGAGATCTTGATCTATTTTGTCAATGCTTTAAGTGAATTAAGCCGAGCCTGAGCGAATCAAGCTTTTGTGGCCTGGAAAGTCTTCAAAACAGAGGTTGAATATCCATAAACACTTATTGCCTTTTTGTTTCAGCTTCAAGATCATTATTAAACACCATTTATTATATATATATATATATATTTTTTTTTTTTTTTTTTTTTTTCGCATATTTATAAATAGGTGGGAACGGTATAATACCATAACATACCCGGATCCTATGGATGCCTATCCACCCCCCCATGCCAAACAATGCTATGTCCTCATATGCATGCAGGGAAAGGCAGAGGAAGGATGGAAGATCGGGTAACAAGAGCTGAGGTTCAGGGTATAGATCAGGGTGGAAGGGTGGGTGGATGGTGGGTGGTGAAGAGAAAAGTGAAGTGATTGCGATATAGGTGTGAAAAGTGATGGTGGATGGTGAGTGCTGTTAGGGTGCCTCCCAACAAGCGCTGAATTTAATGTCCCCAGCTGGACTCAGAATGAGGCAAAGAATTAGTTACCCTCCAGCAGGGCAACGGTTTCTCCAACGGGGGCAGGTTCATGAGTCAGATAGGGTTTCAAACGCTGCCCGTTGACCGTAAATTTACGCCCAGATTTGGGATCTTCGATTTCGACGGCCCCATTGGGGAATGGTCTTGAGACCAGAAAAGGACCAGTCCATTTGGACTTTAATTTCCCAGGAAAGAATTTGAGTCGGGCATTATAGAGCCAAACTTGCTGAGATGGCTCAAATTCCTTCCGCCGAACATGGCTGTCGTGAAAAGCCTTAGTGCATTGTTTAAAGGTTAGAGCAGAATCATAGGCTTCACGACGGAGCTCTTCCAGCTCTTGGAGTTGGAGTTTCCTTTCTCGTTCACACAAGTCTGGGTCGAGGTTACATTGGCGAACCGCCCAATAAGCGCGGTGCTCCAACTCTACAGGTAAATGACAAGGCTTCCCGTAAACGATTCTATATGGAGACATACCAAGGGGGGCCTTGAAGGCGGTCCGATACGCCCAAAGTGCGTCAGTCAGCTTGTCGGACCAATCCTTACGGTCAGGCCGAACCGTTTTCTGGAGAATCTGCTTGATTTGCCGGTTCGACACTTCGGCCTGGCCGTTCGTCTGAGGATGATACGGGGATGCGATACGATGGTGGACTCCGTACCTCCTCAGAAGTGCCCGAAAAGAAGCATGGGTAAAGTGGCTTCCTCCATCCGAGATAATGGCCCGAGGGATCCCAAAACGCGCAAAGATATGGTCTTTGACGAATCGGGTGGAGATAACATGGTCAGCACGGCGCGCGGGAATAGCCTCGATCCATTTTGAAACATAGTCGACGGCCACGAGGATGAATTCGAAGCCGTTGGATGGAGGAAAGGGACCCATGAAGTCAATTCCCCAGATGTCGAAGATTTCCGCAGCTAGGATGTGTTGCAAGGGCATCATGTCACGACGTGCCATCGACCCTAATGACTGGCACCTAGTGCAATGTTTGGCATAAGTGTGCGCGTCCTGGTGAAGGGAGGGCCAAAAGAAACTGCACTGCAACACCTTGGCTGCAGTTTTCCTCCCAGAGAAATGGCCTCCACAGGCCTGATCGTGGCAGAAGGATAGCACACTGGGGAACTCACTGTCAGGAATACAGCGACGGATGATTTGATCAGCACCTATCCGAAAAAGAAGTGGATTATCCCAGAAATAATACTTTGCTTCTGCCATGAGACGCTCGCGCTGGTTTTTAGGCCAGCCACGTGGAAGAGATCCAGAAGCAAGGTAATTGGCAATGTCGGCATACCACGGTCCACTTGCCACATTTATTGCCAATAGGTGCTCATCAGGAAAAACTTCATTAATTGGCAGAGTAAGTCCAATATGGTCAGGGTCCAGTCTGGAAAGGTGATCAGCCACAACATTCTGGGCTCCGACCTTATCACGAATCTCAATGTCAAATTCCTGGAGCAGAAGGATCCAACGAATCAGTCTAGGCTTGGCATCCTTCTTGTGCATGAGATGGCGAATGGCCGTGTGATCAGTGAAAACAATAACGTGAGAGCCCAGAAGGTAAGAACGGAATTTTTCCAGCCCAAAGACGACTGCCAGTAGTTCCTTTTCAGTGGTAGTATAATTACGCTGGGCCTCGTCCAACGTCTTACTGGCGTAGTATACCACGAAGTGGTGTCTATCGCGTCTTTGTCCCAGGATGGCTCCGACTGCAAGGTCTGAAGCGTCACACATAAGTTCAAAGTTGAGGGACCAATCAGGCGGCTGGAGAACAGGGGCCTTGGTGACAGCATTACGCAGCTGCGTGAATGCTTGTATACAGTCAGGGCCCATGTCGAAGGGCACGTCGGTTGATAGGAGATGAGTTAAGGGTCGAGAAATTTTGGAGAAGTCTTTGATGAATCTCCTATAGAAACCGACGTGTCCCAAGAAGGAGCGGATTTGTTTGACAGAACCAGGCACAGGTAAATCAGCAATGATATCGAGCTTAGCTCTGTCAACCTCGATACCCCTATCGGAGATGATATGTCCAAGAACAATTCCCTCGTGCACCATAAAATGACTTTTTTCCCAGGAAAGCACGAGGTTTACATCAATACATCTCCTAAGGATGCGAGTCAGGTTGGCAAGACATTCGTCGAAAGATGGTCCAAAGACTGAAAAGTCATCCATGAAGACCTCGAGAAAGTCACCCACCATGTCATGAAATATCGCCAGCATGCATCTCTGGAAAGTTGCTGGCGCGTTACAAAGTCCGAACGGCATCCTTCTAAAGGTGAAGGTGCCGAAAGGGCAGGTAAAAGTGGTTTTCTCTTGGTCTCGGGGGTCTATTGCCACCTGGTTATATCCTGAGAATCCATCCAGGAAGCAGAAAAATTTATTTCCCGCTAACTGCTCTAGGATTTGGTCAATAAATGGTAGCGGGAAGTGATCTTTCTTGGTTGCAGCATTGAGTTTCCTATAATCTACACACACTCTCCAAGATGTAGGAGTGCGTGTAGGGATGGATTCGCCCCTGTCATTGACACGGATGGCGAGTCCTGCCTTTTTGGGCACAACGTGAATCGGACTCACCCAGGGGCTATCGCTGATCGGGTAGATTATACCCGCATCCAGCCACTTAATGATTTCATTCTTAACGACCTCCCGCATGTTAGGGTTGAGACGTCGCTGCATCTCGCGAGAAGGTCGAGCCTCCTCCTCCGTATATATACGATGAGTGCAGTAGGAGGGACTAATACCAGATAAGTCTGATAAGGACCACCCAATAGCTGCCTTGTGTTCTAGGAGGACCTTAGTTAGTTTGCACTCCTGCTCCATGGTTAATTTTGAACTGATGATTACAGGGAGCGTTTCATTTGGTCCCAGGAAAACATACTTGAGTGTATTAGGCAGCACTTTTAGCTCGGGAGTGGATGGGGAAGGATCTGGCATTTCTTGGGACGAGAGTGTCCCAGACGGGTAGGAGAACAAGTTAGGAGGAAGAAACTGGCCTTCAGATTGGCCAAGAAGAGGGGCTTCTTGGATAGATGGATCCAAAAATGAATAGCCCCAGTGATGGGCTCAAGGTCCCAGTGTGGATTTGTAAATCCGCCTGATTTGGCGGGGAAGAAAGGGCAATTCGGTCTTCATGAGTATGGACCGACAGTGAGTAGCCCGGATATGACTCAGACCACGAGGTATGGGAAGCGGAGAAAACCTCGTCAGAAGTCTGGCCAGGAGAAGGTACTGGACAAGGGAGGGATTGGGGAACGTCACAGTATGCGTTGGTCAGGCAGTTATCAGTGTTTATAGGTAATCCGCAGCAGTCCGAATAGGTCCCAATTAGTCCGATACACGTGCTGACGGCCATATCCTCGTCAGACGTGTCATCCTCAATGCAATCGCAATCAAAGTTCTTGGCTGCCTTGAATATGTTAAGCTTGAGCTTCTCAGATCCAACGGCAATCTCAATACAGCCCGACTCGCAGTCGATGTGGGCACGGGCTGTGGCCAAGAAAGGTCGACCAAGGATGATCGGACAATCAGAAAGTGAACTAGGAACTTCCATATCTAAAACAAGAATGTCAACAGGAAAACAGAGACTGTTGACCCTAACCACCACGTCTTCCACCACACCCTTCGGGATTTTGACAGAACGATCTGCCAACTGTAACGTGACAGGGGTGGGTTTCAGATTTCCCAAGGAAAATTTTTTGAGCATGATGGTCGGTATGAGATTGATGGAAGATCCTAGATCAAGCAAGGCACGGTTAAAACTGCAGCCTTGGATGCTACAGGAAATCAGTGGTGTGCCCGGATCTTTCTGCTTCGGTGGTAAGTTTGACAGTATAGCACAACTCGCATGAGGCGAGAGAACCACCGGATTCTTAGTCCTCTTTGACTGTCGTCTGGGTGTTGTGTAGTCTTTGAAAAATCGAGCGACAGTAGGTATGTGGTCGATTGCCTCGAGCAGGGGTACCTTGATTTCTACATCCCTGAACAAATTACGTAGGTTGTCAAAGGCCTGCGTATTTTTCTTTTTGCCTTTTGTCTCCCTTAGTAGAGCCTCAGGGAATGGGACTGATTCTGGCACAAGTTTTGGTGCATCATCCTCTCGCGAATGCGGTATGCATCCCGAATGAGAGGGTGATGAAGAAGATGGGCCAGGATCAGGTCGAGGCGGATCGACGGTCTGCTTACCGCTCCTCGTAGTGATAGCATTGGACGATGCGGGTCCAGTGGGATCATACGGTGGAGGAGGGTTTGCAATGGGGATATAAGAGTGTGGTGCTGCAGCAGGATTAGCCTGAAATCCCGGTGGAATGCTCGGAGCTTGCAGAACTTGATTAACCTGTCCCTGAGAAGGTCGTACCTGTGGTTGAGAACCACGGGGCACGAAATTTCGCGGGTTTGGAACAGGTTGGGCGGGAAGAGTGCCCTGAGATCGAGTCGCCATGCGTAGTTGACTGATCTCGGCATTCTGCTGCGCCAATTGGTGCTGAAGAGAGGTCATGTTCTCTTCATGGCGCTTTGACATTTCCGTCATCATTCGCATCAATTTGTCAAGAGGGCTTGATGCGTGTTCAGTTTGTGGTACGCAAGGGCCTGATGGCGGATTTGCCATAGGATTAAACTGGACCCTTGGGATGACGGGT
This sequence comes from Thalassia testudinum, assembly GCA_037157565.1. NCBI lineage: Eukaryota > Viridiplantae > Streptophyta > Magnoliopsida > Alismatales > Hydrocharitaceae > Thalassia > Thalassia testudinum. The sequence continues at coordinate 81,552,468 of JAZHRO010000056.1, read as the reverse complement.
GCGGACGGTCGCATTGGTCCACCCGCGGGGTTTTGGCGCTGCGGGTTGTTGGACCATGCAAAGTTCGGATGATTATGCCACCCAGGGTTATAAGTGGTAGAGAACGGGTTGTTCCCCAGGGCGCAAGCATCTTCTATGCCAGTAGACGCGTCCGCATGTAGATATGCGTCCGAGCCCACGGAGGCTTGGTCCTCCGTGTCGAAATACTGGCTCGCAGAAGCCAGTTCCACATGACTTACCGAGTCGCTTGGCGCGACACTCGGTAAGGAAGGTCTAACGGGGTTTCTCGGGATAAGCCTGGTATTAGAAGAACTTGGATTGTGACGAAGTGGTGAAGAGGTGGTGTTTGCCATAGATCGAGCGGGGTTGGCCAGAAGCTCGTCCAGCTTCTTGTGCACGACGGAGACTTCATCCAGTTTTTGTGCAATAAGGCTTAGATCAGTGGATGAATGGGAGGGTCCCATGTCAACTTCGTGGACATTTCGGGGCTGGCTGGTACGATTAAAGGCGACAATGGAAGCATTGTTCATCGAGTTTTCACTCATATTTTCAAACAGCTCGAATGCTCCATTCTCGTCTTTATTCATAAAGTTCCCTCCGCAGGAAGCGTCTGCAATCTGCTTCAAAGTCTCATTTAGCCCATAGTAGAAAATCTGGGCTATATGCCACTTAGGCAGACCGTGGTGCGGACACTTCCTGAGGAGGTCGTTATACCTCTCCCATGCCTCATGAAATTGTTCGCCGTTTTGTTGCGTAAATGAAGTGATAGCACGGCGAAGCGCATTGGTCCGCCCGATTGGGAAGAACTTCTTGAGAAACGCTGTTCGCATCTCTTCCCACGAGTGGATGGTTCTCCCAAGGGTGCGTAACCATTGCGACGCTTTATCCCGTAATGAAAACGGGAACATCTTCATGAGGACTATAGATAACCTGACATTTCTTGGTTTAACGGTTTCAGCAAGTCGGGTTAGGCCTTCCAAGTGGAGAAATGGGTCTTCACTTGCAAGACCATGAAAGTGAAAATTGATTAGGCCAATTATATTTGGTTTTAATTCAAAGTCGTCCCCGCCCATGGGGACCCGAATTTGTCCTATGGTCTCTGTAGCAGCGGGATTCTGATAAGAGCTAAGAGACCTAGGCTCCTCCCGTTCGGGAGGGTTCTGCATTTCCTCCAATGTTTCCCGAATGGCTTCGATTTGCTCATTATACATTTCCATTTGGGCTTGGAGGCGGGTTATGGGATCTAAGGCTCCACCACCTGGTGGGTTCTGAGGGCGGTTTCCTCCCTCGGGATTTGGGGGTGGGCGTGCAGCCATGTTTGTGGAGGAGGAGGACGATTCGACTTGTTTTCTAGATTTATCAGTCAATTCAAATAGTTCAGGGTTTTGTGACCTCCTCCCAAACATGCACTACCGCAGGAAGAATTGGGGAGATGAGAAGGGAATAGGGATAAGAGAAATGACGCCGCAAAGGTACACTTGATTACAAATCAATACAGTCAAGTTCCTAACCTCTACAGTGTGCCCTTAGACCTAAAGATCTAAGTTACCTACTATCACGAATTACGGAACCGAATGCGAGCACCGCGGAACCACCGGGCCAGATTGAAAGGCCGTTTGCCCCAGTCTTAGACACCCGATAGCACGCGGGAACTCTCACCAGCACGTAGTCGCTACACACAGGTAGTTAGACCTCCAATCCTCAGTAAGGGTCAAGTTACTACCAGTTTTAATTAGAGGCTTAGGGTCAAGTGCTTTTGGAATGTGAAGGGCGTTGTTTACGGGTAATGCCCAAGTGATTGATTTTAAGAGTGTGTAAGAACAAGCATGCAACGGGGAAATCTCCCCGAATTGAAGTTTTTATTGGCGAATGGTTTTTAGAGTTCAGCCTTAAGTAGTATGAATTTTAGGGTTTTGCTGAATTACCAATTCAACCAATCTCCGGGTTTTTGCAAAAATACAGGTTTTCCTTCTAAAACCCAAGAAACCTTTCTTCAATTATCAGTTAGTTAATGCATGCTAAAATGCAATGGGCTACCCTAAATGGAGATTTCTAAGTGTGGATGCACGAATCAGTTTTATATCAATGTGACAGGGAGCCAAAGCACTTCAATTCAAGTGCTCCCAATCACCAGAAATGATTTCCACACACAAGGCTTCAACCAAAAGATAAAGAAAATAAAATTGTTGGGGTTGAAGTATTCAGGATCGAATCACAGGCAAGTTTGAAAAGTCGTGGTGGGGTTGGAATCAACTCAATTCCAAGTCTCCCCACCAAAAATGTGATCCTGAATTAAAGATAAGTGAGGCAAAAGAGGGATACAAGCAATCTTTTTCTTTGCCTCAAAGAATACTTCCCACGGCGAAAAATCTAAGAATCAAGATTCTCGGATTTTCGCTATGCGAAGTAAGGCGGGAAATCCCGGGGCAGTGGGAGTGAAGACAACCAATCAATCAAGTTAATTTTAATCCACTTGCCCTCAAGAAATCCCAAGAAGTTTTTCTAGTTTTTAGTTTTTAAATTTTTTTTTTTTTTTTATTGTGGTGGCAAGTTAACCCTAATTTGATGAGAAAAGAAAACCTACTTGTTCGGCAATGTGTGCGAAGCTCCAATGCGATGTCGGCGTCTTCACGCTCTCGTTCCCGACTTCGTCTGCTTTCCTTCTCCTTCCACCAAGTTCACCTGCACACCAAAAAAACAACAATACCCGTGAAGAGAGAAGAGACAAATTTAAAGGAATTGGATAGAAACTTACTCGAAAGCGCACCTCCCCGGCAACGGCGCCAGAAAAGTCATGATGGGTCGGCCTGGATAGGTTGTTAATATGATGTTTTTATCGTTGAAATATGTATAGTGGTTAACCTAATTCAGACCTATCCATCTCTTTACAAAATTTTTAACCTGGCCTAATTGATTTTATCTTGTCACTTTTAGGCCCAGGGTCGAACTCAGGGAAGTGGGGTTAAAGTCGAGTTTCTACGTTTTCCTTAAAACGCGTCTCTTCCATTCGTTTATTGTGTTTTTGGTATTTTTCTTATTTAGGTTTTTTTTTTTTCTGGTAATCCTTGTTCTTGAGGCACACCCTCAAAATTGTGTCCTTGGCTTTTAGCCAAAACAGAGTTCCAAAACGCGCCTTGCTACTCGCAAGACGGGGTACCTGCAAATCAAAGATTATCTTTTCACTTTTATACCCTTTTTTTTCTTTTTACTAAGAAGGAAGCTAACAGATAGAAAGTAAATATAGTAGCTATAGATATATATTTATATGTAGTATATATATAAAGGGGTGGGGGTGGAGGTGACGATGGAGTGTAGCACTATGTCGAGTCAGTTGACGTCTAGAGAGACGCAACCAACACGACTATGTGCCGCGTGGAGTGTGGATGGAGGATGGATGATGTATGGGACCACGCTTTTTTTTTTGTACGCGTGTATCAGGGAATATCCCCGTGAAACAGCGTATAGTAAATAACGTGAAAATATATGTACATATGTATGTATATGAGTAAATATATCTATATGTATATAAATGTATAAGTATATATGTATAGATATATATAGATATATATGTATTATATATATATATATATAGGTGTATATGTATATATATATATGTATGTATATATGTATATAGCTATGTATATATGTATATAAGTATATATATATAATACTATATAGATATATATATATATATGTATATAAGTATATATGTATCTAGATATATATATATATATGTGTGTATATATATAAGTATATAGATATGTATATATATATATATGTATATGAGTATATATGTATATATATATAAGTATATGTATAAGTATATAGATATATATATATACGTGTATATTTATATATATGTGTGTGTATACATAAATATATAGATATACTATGTATATAAGTATATATATATATATATATATATATATATATAAGTATATGTATAAGTATATAGATATATATAAGTAGATATATATATATATATATATATTATATATATATGTATATATATTATATATATATGTATGTATACATAACTATAGATATTACTATGTATATAAGTGTATATATATATATATATATATATGTATGTATATATTATATATAGATGTATATAAATATATATATGTTACTATATATAACTATACGTATAGTGTAAGTGTGTGTGTGGGTGTGTGTGTGTGTCGGTGAAGATGTGTGTGTGTTGGTCTAGCGTGTGTCTGTGAGTGAGTAAAAAAAGAGAATACGTGAGAGAGAGAGAGCGGGAGAGAGATAGAGAGCGCCAGAGAGAGAAAGAGCGGGCGGGAGAGATCGCGAGCGCGGACGATGGCAGCGAGTTAAGACGTCTGCTCGCAGCGGCGGACGTCTGACGCCGCGTCGTCTGAAGGCGGAGGCGGACGTCTGAAGACGGCGGGTGCAGGCACGCCTTCGCGCAGGGTTCTGCAGGCCTGCGCGAAGTCGACGAGCGGGCGATGGCGCGGAGGAGCGAGCGTGGAGGAGGTCTGTAGGTGGTCGCGGAGGGTCGCGGAGGGGGGTAGGGGTCGGCGTGAGGCCGTAGCCGGCCGCTGCAGTGCGCGCGGCGGCGGGCTACGGGTGCAACTGCGAGGCGGACAGAACGGAGACGGAGGCGGAGAACGGGCCTGCAGACGCGTGCGGAGGGTTGCGCGCCTGCGGGGAAGGTCGCGGAGGAGGCGAGGGGTGCTGCTGCTGCTGCTGTCGCCGCGGTTTAGCTGCTGCTGCTGCTGCTTCAAGCTTCGGAGCTTGAAGCGGCAGCAATGGCGTGGAGATGAAAACGAAGAGAAAAGAAAACACCACGCCCACCTGCTCGTTGAAGAGCTGGGCGGTGGTGTTCCCACTGTGGTGGTGAGCACCACAGTGGGTTCTCCTGCTCGTCGGGTGCCTCCTCGACGGAGGGCCGGCGTATGGGAGGGGAGAACGGGCGAGGAAGGTGGCTGCGGGTTTTTTCAGCAGCTGCTTCCGCTGCTTCGCGAGGATGAAGCTGCAGCTACTTATAGAGGAGGGGAGAGGGGCGTGTTGGCTGCAGCAGGGAGAGGGCGTGCGAGTTGCAGCTGTAGGGAGCGGCGTTGGCAGGGAGACGTGACGGGAAGAGGTGCTGCGTGGCTGCTGCATGCAGCTGCGGGAAGAGTGCAGCCGCGGGAAGGACGCAGCCGCGGGAAGGAGAGAAAAGCCGTGGGAAGAAGAAAGAAAGATGAAAATAAAATATGGAGAGGGGACTTTTGCAAAGAGACACTTGAAGAAAAATGTAAAAATGCAAGCCATTTATTCCATTCTCTTCTCCTCTCAATTAAATGCATGCATGCCAGCGTTTTTACAAATGCAACTACAGGATTATAATATACATAGTTAATGCTAGAAAATAGCATAAGAAGGCGTTCTTATAGGCGTGTTTTGAGGTGCAAACAACATGCACGGATGCTTTAATTTCTAGGACCAATAAACCCTAGGGTAGAGTTAGAAATCAGAGAAACCTGTGCCTACAACTCATCTTTAGCCGACCTAGTCTGTAACCTAGCAATTACTTAGGAACCGTAGGTCTAAAGTCTGAACTCAACATGTTCTAGAGGAAGACCGTTTGGGATGTCTAGTCCACTTGAAGAGTTGGGTTGTTGCTTGAATTTGTTAGGGACAAGCAAAAATTAGGCATGGGGGCATTTGATGAGCCCATATTTGTGGGCTATTTATGTATTTTAATGCCTAGACATTAAGCTAACATGAACATTTATATAGCATACATTAATATGTAAATAGGGTAGTATAAATCTCATGCATTTCATGCATTACATGCATTGATAATATCATTTAGAATTTATTTTGAATATCATGCATTGAAATAGGTTGCATTACATTTAGTGTTTCTAATTTAGCATAAAAGGTAAGGTCTTACATTTAAATAATCCCATAATCATTTTTCTTTATTTTTATTCTTTTCATAGCAATGGCTTCTCACGCTGAATGCATGCCTTAATTGCTGAGGAGAGTGCACGTCATCGACGATCCCTCCTCTCCAATGCTTCTTCCTCTCCACGATCCTACAGCCATAAAAGAAGACCTCAATCGCACCAGCAGTGGGAGGCCACCATCATTACGATCAACCACTGCAAAGAGTGTTAGAGCTTTTCCATTCCGCCATGATCGGCCTCCTATCGTGAGAGCAAGTCCACACCACCGCGGGCAGGCAGGGTGACGACCGTCGCGCCATCAGTGGCTTGTGCAGCTTACCGTGAGCGTGTGCCTGAAGGCCACACAAGCACCACCAACAGCCACCTTTAGTTCCTCACCCCCGCGCCAGTTAAGACGTTTGGGAATGATCCCAGACGTTTGATCGCCCATATCTTCTTCCGTCTACTTCTTATTTCTTGTTGCTCTGTTTCCCCTCCACTTCCATAAAACCCATCATCATATACTCCAGCAGCAGCTGCCACCTACGGCCGAGCCCACCACGCACCTACGTGGCCAGCACGCCTCCGACCAGCATGCTTGTAGCGTGCAGCAGCAGCAGCTACAACCTACGCTCGCGCACCACTGCCTCTAGCACCTCCCCGCATGCCCGTGCATCCACCAAAGCTCGCGCGCACCCGTGAAGCCACCAGAGCTCGCATGTGCCCGTGCGACCACCAGAGCCCACGCGCCAGCACCTTCCCACACCCCTTTAGTGCCTCGCCAACTCCGCAGCGCCTTCTCCTGCAACTGCACACGTCACTTGCATGCCCCCGCGCATAGCAGCAGGCACGCCTTCCCCTCCGCGCATGCGTTGCCTGCAGCACCCCGCCAGCACCTCCGCGCGCCCGCCCCTTCAACACCTCACAGACCACAATAGCAGCAGCTGCAACCTCAGCAGCACGCCCCACCAGACCTATGCACCGCCTCCAGTGCCCCTACGTGCGGTCTGCAGCCTCCGTCCCTCCAACAAGCATAGCTAGTAGCAAGAGCCGCTGGAAACCACCCTTCATCGGAGCTCCATCCGACCAACTCTAGGCATCTTGCAACCTGTCGCTGCCATCGCAACGAAGCCCTCACTCTGGCCAACCTATTCCTAGAAGAGTTCCTCGAACGAACCTCTCTCTCATGCACAAGGAGAGAGGTAGAATCCTCTATTTTTGATGGTATTAGTATTTACATTTCATGCCATTGGCACAAAAATGAATTTTGATTTATCATTATTTTATTTTGGTAATTTTATGCAAAGAACCTCCATATTTCCCGTAGATGCAAAATCAGCTCATCTAATAATTGTTACATTGATCTAAAGGCAATTTTAACCCTTGCATGTTTAAATAGGACATTGTCTCCCTGTGGGTACGACCGCTCCTAATTGAGTGGTTATTTTAATTGTTGATTAGTCGATTTTCCACCACTTACATACTACAACAACGCGTTATTTTATTTGTGAAACTTAATCGAAAGCAGAAAAGTGTCTTGTCACATGTAATGTTGTAGCTCCTGCAACTGATCCAAGCAAAGAGTTGATATACATTTAAAGCTTGTACTTGACCCCTAATAAGATTCTGTTGGGATAGGCAAACCCCTTCTCTCGAGGATATAAACTATTCTCTGATTTTAGCCCCGACTTTTGGCTTAGGTAGAAGACATCTAAGTTAACTGGATTTATATTTGGTGGCTCACTCTCTTCTAGTGCTACATAGATATTAGTATTTTAGAATCTAGATTATCGAATAAATCAACTTAGAGAGGGGCTGGAAAACTATGCTCTCTTTAATCTTTTATACTTTTCCTTTTCTCATTCTCTCTTTATCTCTCTTAGTCTGTTTTTCTTTCCTGAGTTCACATCTCACCAGATTTGCAAATGTATTTGGTGGTCTCGCATGGAATCACACTTTAATTAGGTTCTAATAACCCTACGACTAAGTCAGACCCCACAGCCCATATTCAGGCAGTCAGAAATATAGAGAAAAAAGGTTAAGGCTGTATTTGGTGGTTTGTGGGGGCGGTAAGCGTTGTTGCCTCAAAACACTTGACTTACATAACACAAACTTCTCTACATAACACTTTTTTTTCTTTCTACTTTTTGTTTCTTTCAAGCAAATACCTCTTTTGTATGCTTTTTTTTTTTCATATCTGCTGACACAATGCCGTTACCAACATAACATACCACCACAACGCAACACGACATACGTACTATCGTTCATGAGGCATTATTTGGGATTTTTGGGTGGCTTATTTGGTGGAAGTGACTATTCCTAGCATTAGGTAGGGAACAAATAGGACGACGTATTTCTGACCTTGTCATCAGTACCATCCTTCAGTCGAGGATTCCGTAGACGACGGTCGTGACCATCCACCTCAGTCCTAGTTTTATCAGACCCCGCTCTTTGTGTATTTGCCTTATTTGGTGGCTCTCATAAGGATTTTATTAAACAATTACTACACAAGAATTGAGAGTGAAGACTATGCCCAACTCCGAGTGTCATTATTCAATTATCAAGATTTAACGATTCTTTACACTAGCCTTAGAGCACCAGCAGACTCTCTACTCTTACCTCACATATGTTTCTATGGATCTACTAGAAGATGGTTTACCTGACTCCCTGATTGTCGTCCAAGGGTTCAGGAGAAGAAGCAATGCTTCTTCTCGATAAACTAGAGATGTCTATAGGTTTTCGCAGTGTATCCATTACAAATTCTACATGCAAGTATGAGGTTATACTAGATTCTAAGGTTAGGAATCTACTAAAGAATAAATCTTTTATAAAACCTCTTTATAAAATGATCTAATCCCCCATTTGTTGGTAGAAAATTTTCAATTTTTATGGACTACCCCCCCACGACTAAGTCTTTGCATGTCCTCAGGCGTGAACAAAAGAAATTGGAATAAGGTAGGGTGTACGTGGATAGAAATCACCTGGAACTGCTTTTGAGTTGTCGTTCAGCTCGTGCCATCACTACAATGCTGTACACAATGTGCAAAACAATATGTGAAAATGAAATATGCTATGTATATATGGTATGTATATATGTATACGCATTGAGTTTAACGCCTCTAGCTAGGCAACTCATTGTCACACGTCCTTGGGAAGATGTATCATTTCGTCAGCAGAAGGAGGTTCCTAGGAGAAAAATGGTTTGAGGCACTAGCCATTAATCATAAAAACATGCCACGATTTCAGGTCTCTAATTTGGACCACCCCATTAGGATACGGGTGGACCACCAGAAATGGCCCAATGCACTTGGACATGAGTTTTCCCGCAAAGAATTTGAGTCGAGAACCAAACAACTAGACCTGCTGGTTAGGTGCGAACTCCTTCCTCTGGATGTGTCAATCATGGAAAGCCTTCGTCTTATCTTTATGTATTTTCGCATTCTCGTAAGCTTCTTGCCTAATCTCCTCTAACTCTCTGAGGTGGAGCTTCATTTCATAACCTTCAACCATGAGGTTAAAATTACACTTCTGTACTGCCCAAAAGGCATGTTGCTCCAACTCCATAGGAAGGTGACAGGCCTTTCCATACACCATGTGATATGGTGACATTCCGAGCAGGGCCTTGTATGCGGTCCTAGAGGTCCTGTATGCCCATGGTGGATAAATCAACTGATCGGACCAATCCTTCCTATCAGGTCTAACTGTCTTTTGAAGGATAAGCTTGATTTGACAGTTAGATACTTCAACCTACCCATTATTTTGTGGGTGATACAGGGTAGCAATGTGGTGCTGCAACCAATATTTCTTCAATAATGACCTAAAATGGGCATGGATGAAGTGACTACTCCCATTGCTTACCAGGGCATGGGAAACTTCGAATCTCGCAGAAATGAATTCCCAGACAAAGGATATAACAGTCTTATGATCCACCCATCTTGCCAGGATAGCTTCTACCCAATTTAAGACATAGTCTACTGTAAGAAGTATGCACTCAGAGCCATGTGAGTTTGGGAAAGGGCCCGTAAAGTCGATGCCCCAGACATCAAATGCTTTTATGACGAGAATAGATTGGAGAGGAATCATGTCTCTCCAGGTCATAGAACTGACTGACTGGCATCGCTTACAGTATTTGGCAAGCTCAGGTGTATCCCTGAAATAAAAAAATCCTGACTGCAAAATCTTTGTAGTGGTCTTTCAGCCTGAGAAATGACCCCCATGAGCATCGTTGTGGTAGAAAGATATCACACTAGAGATTTCTGAATCAGGGATGCATCTACAGATGATTTGATCAGCCCCAATGCGAAGGAGTAGTGGGTCGTCCCAAAAATAAAATTTAACCTCTGAGATAAATTTGAGCTTTTGCTCCTTGGATAATCCTGCAGGTAGCCTGCTTGCGACAAGATAGTTCACTATATCACCATACCAAGGAAACTGAATAGAGTTGATGGACAGCAGAGACTCATCCGAAAATTGGTCTAATATTGGTGGGGAGTACGGAATATAGTCTGGCTTTAGTCGAGACAAGTGATCTGCCACAACATTATGTCTTCCAGCTTTGTTGGGGATTTCGACAACAAACTCCTGCATAAGAAGGATCCGTCTAATAAGGTAGGGTTTGGCATCCTTCTTTGCCAACAAATGCCAGAGGGAAAAATGGTCGGTGTAGATAATAACTCTAGACTCGAGTAAGTATGACTTGAATTTCTCCAACCCGAATATCATGGCTAGAAATTCTTTCTCAGTGACTGTATAGTTATGCTAAGCCTTGTTAAGCATTTTTCTAGCGTAGTATATTATGAATGGATGGCACTCCTGACGCAGGCCAAGAACGGCTCCGACAGCGAAGTCAGAGGCATCACATATCATCTCGAGTTCGAGAGACTAGTCAGAAGGTTGGAGAATAGGTGCATTTGAAACAGTGCTTCGCAAACTCTCGAAAGCACTTAGACATGAGGAGCCGAAATCAAAGGGAGTGTCGGTTACAAGAAGATTTGTTAACGGACAAGCAATTTTTGAGAAATCTTGAATGAATCTTCTATAGAATCCGACATGCCCTAAGAATAATCTGATTTGCCTGACTGAGCTAGGTAGAGGTAATCGGAAAATAATTTCTGACTTAGCTTGGTCCACCTTGAGTCCATTGGAGGAGATCCTGTCACCTAGTATGATGCCATCCCTTACCATAAAATGGCTTTTTTCCCATGAAAGTCCTAAATTAACTTCTATACATCTCCTCAGGATCTTTGTAAGGTTATCAAGACAAGACACAAAATCATCTCCAAACATAGAGAAGTCATCCATGAACACTTCTATGCATTCCCCGATCATGTCTAAAAGGATGGCCATAATGCATCGCTGAAAAGTAGCTGGTGCATTGCAAGGGCAGAAGGGCATCCGCTTAAAACTGAATGTTTCGAAGGGGCATGTAAAAGTCATCTTGTCTTCATCTTCCAGGTTGATCGCTACTTGATTCTACCTGTAGTATCCATCCAGAAAGTAGAAGAAACTACGCTTGGCCAACCATTCTAAAATTTGATCAATAAAGGGTAAAGGAAAATGATCCTTTTTGCTAGCCAATTTTAGTTTCCTGTAATCAATGTAGTCCTACCAAGAAGTCGTGGTGCGGGTCGGGATGGATTCGCCCATTTCAATTTTGATCACAATGAGTCTCGCCTTTTTGGGCACAATCTAAATGGGACTCACCCACTAGCTGTCGGAAATTGAAAAGATAATGCCCGCATCCAGCCATTTAATGATCTACTTCTTGACAACCTACAACATATTTTGATTTAGGTGCCTTTGAGGTTGTCTCGACGGTCTCACCCCTTCATCAGTGTAGATATGGTGAGTGCAATATGAGGGGCAAATCTCGAGGAGATCAACAATGCCCCACCCGATAGTAGCCAATGTTCTTGTAGAACAGAGATCAACTAGTGTTCCTGGTCTAGAGTCAAATGAGCATTGATAATCACAGGATATGTCTCACTTTCTCCCAGAAACACATACTTGAGAGAATCAAATAAGGGTTGTAACTCTTGTAGCGGAGGGTGGGGAGAGGGTTTATGCAAGGGAGGGAGGAAGCAATAGTGGAAATCTGCTGATCCTAGCTATTGGAAAATCCGTCTGCAATGGTCATGTAATCCTGTCTTAAGATATCAATGTTAGATGGGACAGGATAGTCAAGATCAGGGGTGTTGGGAGTAGATGAACACTCATGACAAATAGATCCATGGGATGAAATGTGTTTGTCATTAGTCTCAATCCCGTGTGGACTACGATCTAAGACCCCTGATAGTGATGATGAATGCGCCATTAGGTCGCTGTAGAGGAGCCCAATGTTCCCACAGAAAGTCGAATCTCCATCTTCACCATCCTCCTTGATTAGTTCGCAATCAATGTTCTTTGATACACTGAAAATGTCCAGTGTAAGCTTTTCATTCCCTAGGGAAATCTCCATGGACCTCGATGCACAGTCGATGTTCGCACAAGCGGTTGCCAAGAACGGGTGTCCTAGAATAATCGGTTCATCATAGAGATTAGGAGGAACCTCCATATCAAGAACAAAAAAGTCAGCTAGAAAGTAGAATCCTTGGACTTTCTCGATCACATTTTCAACCACCCCCCTCGATGTTTTCACCGATCGGTCAGCCAACTATATGGTAACCGAGGTGGGCTTTAACAACCCAAATCGAAATTGATCAAATATTGTTGTGGGAGTTAGGTTGATGGACAACCCCAAATCAAGAAGGCTGTATCAGAAGGGAATCCTACAAAAAGAAGGAAATCAATGGTGTGCCCAGGTCCTTCTTTTTAGGTGGTAAGTCGGCTGAGATATGGTTTCCTCAGATAATACCACCTATCATCTGATTTTCTGCTGTTGCTTCGGAGTACAGTAGTCCTTGAAGAACCTAGCAATAGCAGGGATGTGATCTATTGCTTCGAGGATAGGGACCTGAATGTGAACTTCCTTGAACATGGATTTCAAGTCCTCGAAATTCTATGTATCCTTTTTCCGTGTTGAATCTTACGTTAGAGCCACAGGAAAAGGGATAGGAATCTCAGGGTCTAGGGGCTTCTTTCCTTTATCTAATGAAGATGGCTTGTGAGAGGAAGAGGGTTGTAAGCCATCATGCGGTAGATAGCAGGAAAAATCATTACCCGCTTGCCTAGGTAGCAGGTCCTATGTAGTCTTTCCACTCAAAATGACAGGTTTTGCACCGACGTACTTTCCATAAAGGAGCAGAGGAGTGGGTTGGTCTGAATAGACAGGGTTTGGCAACAAAGGTGGCTGACCGAGCCCATAACTAGGTGGTGCGAGAAGTGCTTATAGAATAACATGTGCCTACTCCTATGGCGCTTAGAATCTTGGTGGGGCACCTTGATTCTACACATATCTCGGGTTTGGTACAGGTTAGGAGGGCAAAGCTCCCTATGGCCTATGCTCCTGCCACATCTAGTTTGGCATGTTTTGTATGATTTGAATTTGGTCAGCCATTGCCTTCGTTATTTGTAGGTGGTCATGAGTAGATTTCAGAATTGATGCCTGTAATTCCGCCTTCAGAGTCTCCAATGGGTTAGCCAACTTTGGAGGGTAGTTGGTAGCTTGGTGCAGCGGCTGGTAGATAGAGCATGTTCATTACTACAATAGGAATAGCTGCTGCCTTTTGTATGTGTTCTGCGCATTCCCATATTGCCTAGTCTGGTAGTGTGGAGCTTGACTTAGTCTCTGTGGGTTACCAGACCAGGAGAAATTGGGATGCTGGCGCCAACCAGGGTTATACGTATCAGAATACGGGTTGTTGCACTTGTAACCCTGAATAGTATTGACATCTTCATATGTCGAAGACGTCTCAGATGTAAATTCATCAAAAGAATACTTACTCATGCCATCATGTGGTGCATAACCCAGATTGTACGGTGCTAGATCCACAATGTTCATGGGTTCCTGGTACATAGGATCCTACAGAGATGGAGAGAAAACATCCTGAGTGAGCAAATATGTGCAAGTAAAGGGGGCTCGGGATGCTTGAGAGGAGTAAGATAGAGCAATGCTGCCAGAAGATCCAGATCTCGCTCGCATTAATTTATCGAGATTCTTATGGAGTACATCCAACTTATCCAGCTTTTTGGTCATAATGTCCATGTCGTCTCAGGTAGACTCGGCTTGAGCTTCGTGGACACTAACTCGTTGCTGTCTAGGTTGTTGGAACTGGCTCATTGAGGCGGCATTCATCGATTTCTCAGCTAAGGACTCGAATAGTTCAAATGCGTTGTTCTCATCCTTCACGAGGAAATTCCTACTGCTAGATGCATCAGCCAGGTACCGATGTGTGTCGTGCACCCATGGTAAAAGACTTGAGCGAGGTGCCATCTGGGTACACCATGGTGTGGGCACTTCCTGAGAAGATCGTTGAATCTATCCCAGGCATCATGCAGCTCCTCTCCAGGGCCCTGGGCAAAGGTTGTGATCGCACGCCTCATAGCATTTGTTCAACCAATTGGGAAGAACTTTTGGAGGAATTCATGACATAATTCGTCCAAGGCCCCAATTGGCCTCTCGATAGTCTTGAAACAATAGGAAACTTTATCCTTGAGAGAAAAAGGAAAAAGCTTCATGAGAACAATTCCAATATCTAAATTTCTCGGTCGAACCGACTCTACAATCCGACTCAGGTCTTTGATGTGCTGGAAGAGATCCTCATTTGAGTTTCCATGGAAATGAGTTTGAATCGGACTTGTGATATTTGGCTTCAACTCGAATGCATCTCCACCTATTGGAATCCAAACCAGAGGTGCTATAATTGTTGCTGCCGGATAGTAGAAGTCTCGCAGTTGTTCTTCGTGTGGTGAATGCTGTATCCTATCAAGTGTTGTGAGAGTGCTGTCGATGCTATTTGTATTTCTGTTTAGGTTCCTCGACCCTGGCTTCCAGACGAGCCATTGGGTCCTGATTCTCAGGGCCTTGACCAACTTGAGGACTAGGGATAGCCATCTCAACTAATCGAGTGGAAGAAGGTTGGGAAGAAAGGCCGGGTGAGAGTCGCCTTTGCTGCCTTGGGTTCGGCTCCTAAGGTCCCACAAGTTTAGGTCCTAACGACCTTCTTCCTTGCTTACACCAGCTCAAAGGGTTGGTTTAGTCAAGCAAAACAAGGCAGAGGCCTTGTCAATTAGAGTGGTCCTTTAGATCATATGATCGGATTTTTCGTTTAAGTTTGTATTATTGAAAAAAATTCGACGAGAGACTGACTGCAAAGAATTCCTGCCTCTCTGACTAACTCAGCTAGGTTGGTTACGAGGGGACTATGAGTAAGATTCTTCCTTCGGCTTTCACCTCCAATTCCGTTACCCTATAGCCGTGGTCGTTTGACGCTACCCCATAGGCTTAGACACCAGGTTTTGTAGGAGAGGTTGAAACTACCCAGTAGTTTCAAGCCAAATGTAGGTTTTTCGATATATTTTCATGATTTTTAACCTGTTTCTTCAATGTAGTAAAAGACGGGTGATCCACAAGGTGACTTGTCTCACCAACTAACTGTTGGGCTGGTTGGAGTCCAAGTTAGTCTATGTGGTCCTTTTGGCTCTTGCACTTCTATGTTTTTTTCCAAATTGAAGAGCACAATTCAAATGTATACTCTCAAGTAAGATGGAATCCAAATGATTTGAAACTTGGCAAGAAGATTTCTTTTCCAATAATCTTTTCAGAGAGTATTTTTTCAAAATTTTTACTATTTCCAACAAGTAGTTATGAATTTTTAAGAAACCAGGGGTCAAATCTGGGATTTAGACCCTATGTTGGTTTCTCTATTGGAAATGATATCAAATATGCCCTAAAAATTCTGTAAAAATATGATAATGAAAGAGAATCTGATTATCTTTCAAACCACACCAATCGTGAATAAATCCAATTTGTATGTTGGTCAGAATTGATTTATAAATTTCATAAAAGTTCTATTTTCAAGCAATCTGACTCGTATCTACTCCCTGAATTTTCAAAAGTTCTACAGATGGCATTTCCTTCTGGGAAAGGTGGCATTGGAAAGATAATTTGAAATCCTAGTTGCACTCTGAACTTTAGAATTTTTGGACCATCAGAAACATAGCTATTAAATTTTAACGATGGCAATCAATTTCTGGCTGAGTTTCTAACATGAATGTTTGCACCTGAATTTCACGGCACCTGCTTTGCCACGTTCGCCGCTTCGTGTGGTTCAACCTGCATGTTTGCAGTGCTTGATCGTGTTTTAAGTTAGTTGTGTTGTAGTATAGGTGACCAGGAATTGACAACAAATAAAAATTTATTACTCGAAAACCTAAATATCCGTGGTCGAACACAGGATGCAAAAGGAATTTATTCACTAATCTCAATAATGTAATTGAACACTTAGAATTACTCAAAACTTAATTCAGAATGTAAATGCAAGAGTTTAAGAATTAAATTTATAGAAAAAATAAAAGAGTTGGACGTCTGATTCTATGATCAGACATCTTAAATGATGGCCTCTTATTGTTCTCCTTGTAGCTTTCTCTTCTTCTTCTTCTTCCTTCTCTTTTTGTCTCTGCGTCAGTTGCTTCTCTTCTGCTCAACTTTTGCTTTCTTATCTTCTTCCTCTGCTTGCCTTTTCCTTTCCTTCTTTCTTCTTCCTTCTTCAACCTTAGCTCTCTGACTTCCTCTTCTCTTTGGCTTTGCCTCTCCTTCTTGCTTGTCTTTCATTCTTTTTCTTCCCTTGGTTTGCCGCTCCTCTGCTACAATGCGTCTCCCTTCTTCTTCTCCTTCTCTTGCTGTAGCTACTTCCTTTTCTTGCTAACTCCTTCCTTTCCGTCACTTGCTATGCCTCTTCCTCCCTTAGCTTCCTCTTCCTGCACAATCACCACACAGCAAAACCTATTCCCCTACCCTCCCCACGCATCTCTCTCTATGTATCACTCTTCGGTACACTCTCCCAGAGACGGGTTATCGGGTCGGTCGTGTGCCTGGGTCCAGGCACACCGGCGTGGGTGTGGTGCGCGAGGAGTGCACGGATAGGTTAATCGGGTCGGGTGCCAAGTCCGTGGGGGAGTGTCGCGGATGAGGCGTGATAAGGGCGAGGGACCTCACACCATGTGTGTCTCGAGGTGAATAGAGTAAAACACAAAATCAATTTATGTTACATGCCTCACTTCTACGTTGATGAGGTGGGACAAATGTCCCACTCACTTTTGCGTGCACCTGCAGGCGGATGTCCTCTTCCAATTGCTGCAACTGGAGGCCTCGCAGCACTAATTGCTTAGATAGATGAATGCGCGAGACCAACAGAAGCCTTCTGGACCTGGGACCCTGGAGTGCTTCAGCTTGGAGCAAGCTTGCGACCTTCTCGAGCCGTCGCTAACGGTGGCTGGTGCTCAGATCTGCCACACATGAATATGGCTTGGTGGCCCCATTAAAATTCATGGGAAGCTTCACCATATCAAGGCAAAGGTTGGATGGTAGGTGGCAGGCCACAGAGCGGCCTAGGCATGCGTGCCTAGGTCACCCTGTGGCCATGTTTATGGGTTAGGTCAGGGGCATTTAGCGAGGTGTTGGCGGTCTGTGAGTGGGTGGAAAATGTTCAGTGGTCGATGGCGGAGGTGAAGAGGTTGGTGGCGAGATGTGTGGAGGTGTGGAGTGACGGATGCGTCTTGCTGGAGGTTGGCGGGAGATGGGGAAGATGGCGGTGGATAGTGGCAATCGAGGGGTAATTTGTGAAATAGATTGAGGGAAATTGAAGAAAGGATAGAGAGGAGTAAGTCTAACCTAACTAAGTGGACGAAGGGGGAGAGATGGCGACTGGCAGTGCTTGCTGTCGCCGGAGAAGACGGTGTCCAGTGGAGGGAGACAGCGGCGACGACAGGGCTAGAGATGCTCGTGCGGGTGTTTCATGATGCGGAGGAAGATGGTGGGGATAGCTCTGCCATTGGTATTGTGGCAGAGTGATGAGAAAGAGGAGGGAGGTTGGCTGGAGCTCACCGGACTACTTGACCGGAGGAGAAGATGAAAGTGGGGTGAATATTTGGCCAAGTTGAGGATCATTTTATAGGCATTGGTAGGGGCTCTTGTGCTTGGAAGACAAGCTTCCAAATGCAAAAGTCCTTGTCGGAGTAGGAAAGCTATGGGATACCCAAATCTCTCGTGTGTTCGCATGAGAGATTGGGTGTGAATCAGGGATTAGGATCGAGCTCAGATGGAAGGGAATTCCTCAGAGAATCTCCCCTCCAAATCTGGGAGGAGATCTTTGAGGAATCAGGGAGTACTCCCCCTCCATTCCTCGTCGGTGTAGGATTTCTCCCCATTAATGGTGGGGGGACCTATTTGTAAGAGTGGCAAGGAAGTTAGTGGGGTCAGTGCAATGGTTTTCAAAAGATAGGGACCAAAATGTAATTGGGTGTACTATTTTGCAAAGTAGGTCAAGATGACCTCCCCTCAAATCGAAATTTTGGTAAAAACCTAATTTAGACCTAAGGAATCCAATGGTGAAGTTGGATTTTATCTTTGACCACGTCTGACTAGAAAATTTGCATAAAAACCCAAATTAGGTCAATTAATGAGCTAGGACCCCAATCTAGGTCAAAATAGGTTCTAAAGGCCAAATTGAAGTTTCTAAACCCTCGGGGATATTTTTCCATGAATTTTAGAGGGTTTACTTGATTTTTATCCTGACCAGAGCCTTGTTGAATTAAGCGGGTGTATTTTAGGGTTACAGAATGTCATTTAATTCCTAGACTGCACACGAACCCATTTCTGACTGAACCAACCCACTTTTTATCTTATTCAGACCATTTCACCTATGTTCTACCTCTGAGAAATCTTGGTTATATACTGCAATGGTAAAATTGTAGTTTTAACCTTTATATCATGTTTTCTTCTCAAAACACTTATTCCTTGAATTAAGCCCTCCTCTAGGTTATGTAGGAGCTCTTATTCTCTTTCTTAGTTAAAAATGAGCTAGTTAGGGCTCATGATGAGGCTCTCATCATACCCCCATGCCTAGCTTTTGCTAGTCTCTTAGCAAAATTTCAAGGTTTTAACTTCTGTTCTAGACCCTGAGTGTCTGTCACCAGTTATGATAAGTGCTTTTCTTCTTCCTTTGATTAGGCTAAGAATGCTGACAATTGGCCTAGAGGTACTCAGGTATCAACCAAAATCCAGACCTGACCCGCTTTAGCCTCAGTCCTCTGCCAAGGTTTTTAAGGCTCACAGAAACTATCGTAGGGTTTGTTGGACTCCACGGTTAAAGCACCCGTGTTTGAGATATTTTTAGCTTAGGTTCAGTTTTGCAGTGCATTTTTTGTAAGAGAGAGATAAAAGATCTATTTGTTTGGAGAGTTTTCTCCCTCTTTTCTTTTTATTTCTAGCTTCGGATTGGCTTCTCAACAAGATCTGTATCGGATTCCTCGTCCCCCTCATCAATCCTCAAGGGTCCTTGGCAATCAATGCTTCATGATAGCGTCGCCCATGGCAACCCCCAGAACCCTGGCTTTCAAGATTTTGAGATAATCCCGCCCATGGCATTCCGTGGCTGAATCAAAACCTTGGCAATCGACATTTTCAGATAATGTCGCCCATGGTATCTAAACCAGCAGAGTGCGTACATGCCCCCAGTAGGATATTTAAATATCCTAAGAGACAAGCACCGAGGAGATGATATGTTTTCAAGCGTCTTCTATGGGAATTTCTCACCTCTCTGTGCCGAAGACTCGCCCAAATCAACTTGTGTTGATCGGCCGCTCCTAATCTAGGCGACTTTCTTCAGAACATTGAAATGCTTTTTGCGTGATTTTGATATTTATGCGTACTGAACCAGACTATGTGTGGATTGGGGTGCCTAGGTTACCGAATCCCACAAACCGAAGGTCAGTTAACGAGGCTGAATATTTCCTAAGCCTTAGACCTAATACTTAAGCTTTGCATTTTCCCCAACCTATTGAGGATTATCCAGATCTTAGCAGGTACATGAATTTTTAAGTCTAAGAGTCTAGCCCGGAAGGCCTAAGATCAGCGTTCCTGCTAATCTCATTTTATGTCACCTTAGCACTTTTCTTTCATTTTTCTCTTTTCTTGATGTGGTCTAGAACTTCGGTTAATTCCTTAATTTCTTATTAAAGACTATCTCTTTTTCTTTTTCACTTTGTGCTCCTTTTTGTCATTTTTGCTCTTTTTCTCCTCCTTATGATTATGTGGCTCACAAAATTTCCTCCCTCCATTTTTTGTTCTTTTTCATAATTTTTCAACTTTTTTGTGTTTTTGACATATGTGAATTTTTTTGTGAGAGTCCTTCTGACTTTTTCTTGGTTCTGTAGGTATGCACTTTATCACCCTCCCATGCCTAAGTTTTGCAATGTCATTGTAAACGGAGGGTGTGAAATAGTGTTGAGGTCAGGGACTTAGAACAAGATACATCGGGTGGGTGAATGGGTTGGAAATGATTAATGCGGACGATTTCAAGGTCTGGTACATGTACCAGAGGTGGGATTAACTGTCTAAGGCTGAATCCAAGGTGCAATGGATGTGGAGTACAGACGGATAATTAGAGGGGTTCTGTTTTTGGAATGATGGGTTGCCTCCCATTAAGCGCTAAATTCAACGCCTTCAGCTGAGTGGAACATGGAGTGGAGAGGGAGTGGTCAACTCAGTGGATTTTTGTAAAACAAGCACCTTAATTAAGAGACTGGTTGGTCCAACCAAGTGCTTGTTAAGATCAACAATTTGATGATGCTGCCTAAACCCAATCAATC
Organism: Thalassia testudinum; assembly: GCA_037157565.1. Classification (NCBI taxonomy): domain Eukaryota; kingdom Viridiplantae; phylum Streptophyta; class Magnoliopsida; order Alismatales; family Hydrocharitaceae; genus Thalassia; species Thalassia testudinum. The sequence continues at coordinate 81,531,820 of JAZHRO010000056.1, read as the reverse complement.
TGGTGGGTTGATAGATGTAGATCAACAGGTGCGGAACCCACCATATGCAATGTGGCTCGGATGGATATAGAAGTGAAAACTCGGGTTTAGGCTGAGTCGAATCAGCCTGGTCAAGGTAGGGTTCCGAAAAATAATCAGTGCATGATGTGGAAACCCTACAGGGGTGATCGGCGAATGATGGGTCATGTTTTTCAGTCTGATCGATATCCAGTGCCCGATATAGATGTGGAGCTGAATCATCTGCAAACGGCTTAGTGAAAGGTGAATCAGAATAGAAATTGAGTCTGATTGCGGGTCAGGGTAGAGAATGGGTTTTGATCAATTTTGTATGTATGGAAGAGGTGGCTTTAATAAGAATTGTGTGTGGTGGCTCTTCTAGAAAGGAATGACAAGTGGTCTCATATAGAGAGTCCTCATAGTAACTTTCAAAATCGGAGTTAGAGAATGAGTCATGTGAGCAAAGGTCGTAGATTGGCTTGCTATAATCATGAAGCAGATTTTCTCCGATGTTATGGTCAGATTCGAAATTGTCGGAGAGTTTGAGAAAATCAAAATCTGAATGAGATTCAAGATCATGAGTTCCACCATGGAATAAATCATATGCTGTAGATTCAGCAGCCTGACTGGGGTCTAGCATAGATGTCAATTCTGTGCTTAGAAAGGTGTCCTTATCTGGAAGAGGCCTAGGTTCCAAGCTGGTAGGGCAGACCCAATTGAAACCCCACTCGTCCAACTCCTCAGTTTCTATATTGTAAATTGGCATGACTTACGAAACTTCGATTGGTTCCTTTGAGGATGTTGGCGAGGGATATTCATCAAATAGAGGCCCAAAATAATATTCTTCATTGAAAAATTGATCTTCCACATATGGGACCTCGAAATCTTTGCAATAGGTTTCAGATCTAGATTCTGGGCTTAGGATGTGGGTGAAATCACTAGAATCTAGGTCCGAATAACCTTCGAGGGTCACCTTATTAGAATAAGGGGTGGAATTTACACCCTCAAGAGGTTCAGTTCTACTCTCATTATTGCAGGAATTTTGGAATTCTACGCGTAGTGATTCATGGTCTAGAGTGGGCTCAACATTGTGTTCTCCTACAATTGGAACTTCCCAACCTTCTTCAATATCAGGCACATTGTACTCAATCTGGGTTTGGAATCCACAACCATTTTTTACCTCAAACATGAGACCAGATTGATCCTCGATGTTGTCCCAAGATGGTGCATCCTCTATTTGTGGTATATACGGGTATTTCTGGTCGATAATCTGTTTTAATAATCTCATTATCTCTTCCTGCTTTTCAAGATTATCTTGGTGTCGCTCCCAAAGTATAGGATCTGTCATGCATTGAAGGTATTCAAGATTATGCAGTTTTTCTATCTCAATATATTCTGTGATGAGCATATCATGGGTTGATCCTTTTGTGGCTTCTGCCAATAGTACTTGGGTACAAGGTATGATGAAGGTTACGGTTGTTGGGACATCAACCTGAATGTTTTCTACTAGTGTTGAGGTTTTGCCTTCTTTTTCATAGAATTTTAGGGCATCCTCAATCATCCTATCTCTCATGGATCTCCGATATTCAGGTTTCCTGAATGGTAGTCCTAAGTCGTTTAGTTGCATATTTGGATTAGGTGGTGGAATCAAGATCTAGAATCAGAGTTTGAATCAAGATGTAGAATCAAGTTATGAAGCAATTAGATCTGAATAAAGAGTCCCACTGAAAATGTATGTGTGTGCTCTAAAGGGAAAAGATGCGGGACTGGAGATGTTTTTAACCCAATCAAGACACAAAAAGACGTTTGGATGACTATAGAGGTTCAGGGCGGATGATACCCCTGGATCAGAAGGTCGTCCACCTAAGAATTACCTAGGCAGCCAGAGAAGGAGAGTCCTGCAAAGACCCCTACATGGTAGAGCATCCCCACGGGTTACAGGGTTTCCCTCACCCGACCTCTCTTGTTACTGAGATTCCAGGCAGACCAGAATGGGGACCTTGACCTCTTAAGTCTACCACTTTTATTTCCAAGGTGCTTTAGGGTTCTCACTTGAACTTTTGATGATTCGATGTTGTGACATAATTTGGAGGTTGGTTGACCCATAAGGTCAACTTTACCTGACCTGTCCTAAAGATGGCAGAATGATTCTAGGTTGGGACCTGGAGACCACCCTGATTTGACTCCCAGTTTATTAGGTCAAAGATTTTTTTAAGATTCAAGTGTTGTTAGAGCTCAATTTTTAGGGTTTGCCTTGTTTAGATTTCTTCAATCAATGGCTCGGTTAGCACACTGATGCGGGAGGGTTCAATTCCATTTATACAGGCATGTGTGAACTAGCACTCCAAGACCCTACTGTAGAAACCCTAATTTGGTTCTATTTCCAATCCTTTTTTTTCTTTAAAAAGGTTCTCTTTGAACTTAAAAGCAAGAAGTGTGTCGTCCATGGAGATTAAGCATGATTTCTATTAGGCAGAGGAATTTTGTGGGATAGGGTCTCTAAAAAAATTGCTTCCACTTCAATAAGTTTTGAAAAATTTTTGCAAAATCAGGAAATGTTTGCCTTAAAGATGGTGATTACTATAGAAAGAAGGCAATTGATTCCTAAATTAATTGTTACCTTTTGTCTTTCGAGGATTAGGGGATGGTTTAAGGAAAGAGATTACCTGCCCTGGAGTAGTTGACTTGCGGGCGGGATCTTCTCGTGGAATACCTACCCTGGAGTAGTTGACTTGCTGGAGGGATCTTCTCGTGAAATACCTTGCAAGATCACAACAAAGCAAAGTAGGGCAAGTTAGTGTTCAATATGATCAAAAAAAGAATGTAGAGATTAGTGATAAATTATACGTTGTTCCCCGGCAATGGTGCCAAAATGTTTGTAGTTCTTGATCGTGTTTTAAGTCAGTTGTGTTGTAGTATAGGTGACCAAGTGTTGACAACAAATAAAAATTTATTACTCAAAAACCTAAGTATCTGAGACTGAACACAGGGAGCAAATGGAATTTATTCACTAATCTCAGTAATGTAATTGAACAGTTATAATTACTCAAAACGTAATTCAGAATATAAATGCAAGAGTTTAATAATTAAATTTATAGCAAAAATAAAAGAGTTGGACGTCTGATTCTATGATCAGACATCTTAAATGATGGCCTCTTATTCTTCTCCTTGCAGCTTTCTCTTCTTCTCTTCTTCTCTTTCTATCTCTACATTAGTTGCTTCTCTTCTGCTCAACTTTTGCTTTCTTCTCTTCTTCCTCTGCTTGTTTTTTCCTTTCTTTCTTTCTTCTTCCTTCTTTAGCCTTAGCTCTCTGACTTCCTCGTCTCTTTTGCTTTGCCTCTCCGTCTGCTTTGTCTTTCCTTCTTTTTCTTCCCTTGGTCTGCCGCTCCTTTACTATAGTGCATCTCTCTTCTTCTTCTCCTTCTCTTGCAGTGGCTAGTTTCTTTTCTTGCTAAGTCCTTCTTCCTCTCCTTTTGTTGCACCTCTTCCTCCCTTAGCTTCCTCTTCCAGCACAATCACCACACAACAAAACCTATTCCCCTACCATCCTCGCGCATCTCTCTCTCTCTCTGTGTATCTCTCTTCGGTACGCTATCCTAGAGCTGGGTTATCGGGTCAGTCGTGTGCCCAGGTCCAGGTGCAGCAGCATGGGTGTGGTGTGCGAGGAGTGCACGGATAGGTTAGTCGGGTCGGGTGCCAGGCCCGCGGGGGAGTGTCGCAGGCGAGGCATGATAAGGGCGAGGGACCTCACCCCAAGTGTGTCTCGAGGCGAATAGAGTAAAAAACAAAATCAATTTATGTTACGCACCTCACTCCTGCGTTCACGAGGTGGGACATTAGACTAATGTCCCACCCGCTTTTGCGTGCACCTGCAGGCGGATGTCTTCTTCCAATTGCTGCAGTTGGAGGCCTCATAGCGCTAATTGCCTAGACAGATGAATGCGCAAGACCAACCCAAGCCTTCTGGACTTGGGACCGTGGAGTGCTTCAGCCAGGAGCAAGCTTGCAACCTTCTTAAGCCATCGCTAATGGTGGCTGGCGCTCAGATCTACCACACATGAATATGGCCTGGTGGCCCCATTAAAATATATGGGAAGCTTTGCCGTATCAAGGTGAAGGTGGGACGGTAGGTGGCAAGCTGCTGGGTGGCCTAGGTTGCGTGCTTAGGTTGCCTTGTGCCCGTGCTTATGGGTTAGGTTGGGGGGCGTTTAGGGAGGTGTTGGCGGTCTGTGAGTGGGTGGAAAATGTTCAGTGGTCGATGGCGGAGGTGAAGAGGTTGGTGGCGACACGTGTGGAGGTGTGGAGTGACGGATGCGTCTCACCGGAGGTTGGCCGGAGATGGGGAAGATGGAGGTGGACAGTGGCAGTCGAGGGGAATTGAAGAGGGGATAGAGAGGAGTAAGTCTAACCTAACTAAGTGGACGAAGGGGGAGAGATGGCGACTGGCAGTACCTACTGTCGCTAGAGAAGATGGCATCCGGTGGAGGGAGACGGCAGCGACGACGGGGATAGAGATGCTCGCATGGGTGTTGCGCGATGCAGAGGAAGATGGTGAGGATAGCTCTGCCACTGGTATTGTGGTTGAGTGACGAGAAAGAAGAGGGATGCTCGCCGGAGCTCATTGGACTACTTGATCGGAGGAGAAGAAGATGAAAGTGGGGTGAATCTCTGGCCAAGTCGAGTTGAAGAGCTGCGGCCAAGGTTGGGGATCATTTTATAGCCACTGGCAAGGGCTCTTGTGCATGGAAGACAAGCTTCCAAACACAACAGTCCTCGCCAGAGTAGGAAATCTGTGGGATACCCAGATCTCTCGTGCATTCTCACGAGAGATTGTGTGCGAATCAGGGATTAAGATCAAGCTCATATGGAAGGGAATTCCTCAGAGAATCTCCCTTCCAAATCTGGGAGATCACTGAGGAATCATGGAGTACTCCCCCTCCATTCCTTGCTCGAGTAGGATTTCTCCCAATTAATGGTAGAGGGACCTATTTGTAAGAGTGGCGAGGAAGTTAGGGGGGTTTTTGCAATGGTTTTCAAAAGATAGGGACCAAAATATAATTAGGTGTACTATTTTGCAAAGAAGGTCAAGATGACAACCCCTTAGGTCCAAATTTTGGTACAAACCTAATTTTGACCTAAGGAATCTAATGGTGAAGTTGGATTTTTGGTTTGACCACATTTGACTGGATAATTTGCACAAAAACCTAAATTAGGTCAATTAATGAGTTAGGACCCCATTCTAGGTCAAAATAGGTTCCAAAGGCCAAATTGAATGTTCTAAACCCTGGGGGATATTTTTACATGAATTTTAGAGGGTTTACTTGATTTTTATCCTGACCATAACCTTGTTGAATTAAGCAGGTCTATTTTAGGGTTACAGAATGTCATTTAATTCCTAGACTGCACATGAACCCATTTCTGACTGAACCAACCCACTTTTTATCTTATTCAGACCATTTGACCTATGTTTTGCCTCTGAGAAATCCCGTTTATGTACTGTAATGGTAAAATTATAGTTTTAACCTTTATTTCATATTTTTTTCTCAGAACACTTATTCCTTGAATTAAGCCCTTCTCTAGGTTATGTAAGAGCTCTTATTCTCTTTCTTAGGTAAAAATGAGCTGGTTACGGCTCATGATGAGGTTCTCATCACTACACACAAAAATACTATGTTAGAGTTGAAATCGAAAGTCACTGTGCCTCCCTAGTAATGGCGACAATTTGTTCGGGGCATAGATCACGTAAAAGATAAATGTGTTGTAGTATAGTGCGAAATATGTCTCGACAAGGAAATTAATGGAACTGGTGAGTCCTGATCGATCACAAGGAGGCAGAAATCACCTTTAATTTCATGTGTTTGTTTCAAATATAAAGACTAAGTAGAAGGAACAATCAATCACAATATTTATATCATATGGAGAGATTGAACATGAATTGGATACATGCCTTTGAATAAAATATAAAATAATAAACTACTATTGTAACATAACAAGGGCACCACAAGTGGTCCATGGTGGCCTTCTGTGGAAGTTGAGGAGAGTAACAACAATCCATTGAGGTGGCTCAACGGATGCTTCGAAAGAATATGCTGAGACGATAGTAGTGAAGACAGGAAGAAGAAGGTAGAGGAGTTGTAGGAGGAATAAGAAGGAGATTCTTTTTTTTTTTATGCCTTCAAAGGTGACCCTTAGGCCACTTTTTATAGTTTTTGTGAAGGGCATTTAGGGCATTGGAGCCTTTAATTTCGTGCAATAGCCTTAGGCTGATCAGATCCATTGATTGGGAGATCAACGGACTAGATTAAGGTTAAAAATACACTCCAAATCCTTCTCCATTCATGGATTCAACCTGGAGCTAACACGTAGTGCAAAGTCTACCCTCTGATCTCCATCACATGGTCTTCGCTCTTATCGCTCGTCGTTTCCTCTTTTGTGTGCACCGCACAGCCTCCAAACGTGCCTCAACTCCTTACACCATCTCAACCATCCGATCTCTCAATCGGACGGCCTAAAAAGTCAGAGCATTGCACTCTCATGAATCCTAAAGCACGCATCATCACACGTGTTTGTGTCTCCCTCGCATCCGTGCAAGCCATGTGGCCGCCCCTATCACTGCTAGATGAAGATCCTACGGTTGAATTTATTTCACGCTTGACCAACTCCCACATCGCAACTCGAGCCCGCATCGTGCATGGTTGTTAAGCGTGCTTTTCTACTACTCTATGCACATGAGTTGTTGCAATTAAAACCTCGTGTGCAGCCGCTCTTATCCATTGGATGGAAATCCAACAGTCCAGTTCTCTTCCACTCTCGATGAGGTGGTTGAAGGCAGGTGATGTGTGACAGAAAGCGATTCTTGCGCATGATCTGAAAATAGAGATCTCATCGTAGTATACTGCATGAAAATGCTCGTCAAAAGTAATTTCTAAAGATAACGGGATTGAGTCCCGGTCGTTCGTCTTTAGGAGGCATTTACGAAAATGCATATTTAAAATCAATCTCGTTTGCTTTACTTATTCAAACTGCATGTCGATTTATGCTAAGTTCGTATTTATGCATGACATGCTTAGTTGCCAGAGTATCAGAAATTAGAACATGCAACTTCAATCACACAAAAATATTGCAACAAGGCTCATGGTGATTTTCACAAATAGTCATATATATATAGAAAAATATTTTCATTAATTCATGATGGTGTTTGTAAGATAAATCTCATGGAAAGCTTGTAGAGGAATGCTTGAAAACATAAATCTAGCTTGCAAAAAATGATTGCATATATGAATCTGAGGGAGGATTATGCATTCATCATTGGGGGAGAGTATAGAGCTACACTATTAAGCTGTAAATAAAGCAGTAAATCTATGATGAACTATAATCTAATCCATTAGAACTAAGGGCATTTAGAGGTGGGCTCCGATGGCCTTTGAATGGGTGAGAAGAGAAAGAGGGGCGGCTAATTGTGCTTAGGCCAGCCCTTGGAGAGAGGTTGGAAAGTTGATCCTAGTCTAGCCTTGGCATGGAGGTGGTGGCATCATGGTGGAGCTCGTGAACAAGGAGGTGGAGGTGATGATGGCATATGGAAGGTGGAGCTATGCTAAAAGTCCAAGATGGACCAAATGGCCACCCCTTAGGTCTTTTTATAGACCTCAGGGAAGCTCTCTAGAGAATTATGGAATTCTCTGGAGAGGCCTATGGTGGGAGCTCATGGGAGAGTAAGAGAGAGGATGGATGGTGGTTTCTGGATCTGCCAAATGTGGATCTTAAAATTGAATGGCTCTTGGTTGCTAATTTTAGCAAGCAAGGCAACAACACATGGTAGAGAGTTCTAGAGAACTCTAGGCTAGGTATTTTCGTGTGGATGGTGTGTGTGGGTGTGTGTGGGTCGAAACTTAGGTGGCTAGGTTGATTAGGTTAGGTTCTAGTTGGTTTTGGTCAAGGTAGGTCTCAAATTAGGGTTGTAAACACTAATTCACTTAGGTAAAGTGCAATTGAAATTAAATACAAGTTTAATTGGGTGTGTGGAAACCTAACTGAGAATAAAATAACTCAATTAAATCAGGTCTAGGTCAATTAGACTCTCACTGAGTCCAATTGGACAGTGTGTGCTGAGATCACTACTCAATTGGACTCATTGAGTCCAATTTAATAGACTGAAGAGACTGGCCATGATCCAAGTGAATTAGGTTTAGTGAGGACCTAATTAGGTCCTTAGGGAGGTCTGGAGGTGATGTACTAGGGTTAGGGCACCTTAATTTAGGTTCCTAGGGGTTAGAATTGGGTTTATGGAGCTAGTGATCCAAGATCAAGGCTTGAATCTCAATACAGGGTCTGGAGGGCAGTTTTGGACGTCCAATAAAATTATCAGACATCTTATAATGAAAAATTAGAAGTGCAGACTTATTGTCTAAATGCCTAATCAGAGTCAGGAGGGATTCTAGGTTCTTTCTTGGGTATTCTACAGAAATTGGATGTCTGACCAAGTGTCTGGATGTCCAATAACACTGTAGAAGTGGGTTTAAGGTGTGCAGGAGTTGGCTAAGGGTTCTGGACATTGTATAACTCATCTGGATGTCCAAATAGAGGCTGGAATTAGGATTTTAAGGTTCCCTAGGGTGCGGTTACCAAATCTAAGGGTGGCTAAGGCTTGGGGAGGCTTCTAGGGTGTCCTAGGGCAAGGATGGACCTAAGTTCTTCACAATTTGTTGCTTTATTCCTACTTAATAGAATAGCATACCTTAACTCCCTTACAATATTATCTATTGCATCTAATCTAGGTCTTCCACTCCTGCTCTACTGCAACACCAGTTATTCTTTATTCTTCAGATCCAACTTAAGATCCAGCTTCAGATCTAGCTTCTGATCAGCTTATTACCTGCAATTGACAAAATGAACTTAATTAGTACATTATAGCATTATTTTAAGCAAAGCTAAAAGAAAGCAGTAATGATACTAGTAATGCTTATGCATGCATGAATTACCCTAACCTATACTAAGTCCTAGCCTAATTTAGCTCAACTAAGACCTATGATTGCTGTGCAATCATACCCCCATGCCTAAATCTTGCTAGTCCCTAGCAAATGAGAGACTAAATTATTCACAGAAGGGTCCCTATGGGATTGATCATTTTATCAAATGTATGCCAAGAGATTTTTCTCATTTTTGTTTTCATCCAATGCTCTACAAATCCAGACAATCGTGAAAGTGTAGCTATGTAGCTTTTGCAATGAATTCAAGTGAAAAACAAATTCACCTCTAAATCCTGTACTTGACCCCTAGTTAAAATTCTAGCGAGATAGGCAGATTTCTTCCCTCAGGGTATTCGAGATATTCTATGAATTCCACCTGGCTTTAAGCTTAGGTGGAGAATCTTAAAGGGAAAAGATTATATATTTGGTGGCTCACTCTCGACTGGTGCCACATAAAGATTAGTACTATAGAATATAGATACCCAAATTATTACGTAACTCAACTCAGAGAAAGACGAGAAAAATCATGCTTTCTTTTGGTTCCTTTGTATTTAGTCTCTCTTTTTCTTTTTCTTTTCTTTTCTTTCTTTTTCTTAGAGCTCACAATCTCACCAGATTCACACATATGACCTATATTTGGTGGCCTCACTTGGCATTAACAGTTTAATTGAGTTCTCATAACTCTAACACTAAGTCAGAATTCCTCTGCCAGTATTTGGCCGGTCAGAAACACAAGAATGGTGGGTTAAGGCCATATTTGATGGATCTTAAATTTGTTTGGTGGTATTGCCACAATGCATCTGAAATAAACACTAAATATTCACTCTTTCTTTTTTATTTTTTCTTCTTTTTCTAATTTTTTTTCAATTTTTCTTTCTTTTCAGCAATTTTTTCTATTTTTTTTCTTTTCTTTTTTTTTAACACAACACAACTAGCACACATCCATGAACTTTATTGAGGAGGCATTATTAGGGATTAGTGGTACTCAAGGGACATTGGGTGGCTTATTTGGTGGAAGTGCCTACTCAAGGCACCGGGAGAGACAGATAGGACAGTGTATTTCTGACCTTGACATCAATACCCTCCTTCAGTCGAGGATTCCATAAAGAATGGTCATAACCATCCACCTTAGCCCCAGTTTTATGCAAACTCGCTCTCCACGTATTTGCATTACTTGGTGGCTATCAAAATTCACACAAAATGTATATGCAGGAACCAAGAGTGAAAACTATGCCTTATCTCTGAGTATCATCACCTAATTATCTAGGATTCCAGATTCCTTACACTATTCTTAGAGCACCAGTACACTCTATTCTCATCTCACACTATTTTGTGGATTTTTGGAAGCAAATCTACTTGACTCCCAAAACACTGTCCAGGGGTTCAGGAGAAGAAGCACTACTTCTCGATAGACTAAAGACATTTATCAACCTTCACCATGAATCCATTGCAAATTCTATGTGTGTGTGAAAAATTGTACTCGATTCCAGATTACAGGAATCAACTAGAGGATAAAATCCCTAATGCATTCTCTTAATAAGATAATCTTATTCATGGATGCACTATGTATATATGCTATAAACAAGTAACCTCTTATATTCGTACTTCATGAAATTTCCCTTTCGGTACATTTAGCTTGACCCTAAATTTAGAACAAGAGGTGAGCGGGTGAGTCGCAAATGGCTGCTGCAGATGATTTTTAGCTCCCATGCGAACATTAGAGGTGGAGTTGTTTGTTCCTTTATTTAGGGTCCTAGAGCACATTTAACTTGCAGCTTCGGGGTTTTCCTAAATGTTGGCATAAAAATTTTCTATTATGTCTTTTCTACCCCCCCATGCCTAAGTTCTTGCTTTACCTCATGCATCAATATAAAAGAAAATAAGTACAGTAAGGAGTAAATGGGTAGAAATCACCTGGAATTGCTCCTGAAATGTTAACATTCAACACCAGCCACCCTCACAGTATGCAATATACAAAAAGGAAATATTCTAAAAGAAAAAAAATGCTATGTATAAAAATGGTATGTATAGGTGATGGATGTGGAGTAGATGCTAAGTTTAATGCCTCCAGCTGGGTGAAAACTCAATTAGATGTATCAGTTTTAGCATAGGAGCCGATCAAGCTTAAGAGAAAGTGTGCTCGTATGCTCCTAAAATTAGCGGTCCAGAGATGCGCACCAACTGATTGTGCACCCCTACTCCAAAAAGTCTAGCTATAAGAAAGTGTGGAGTGGTGGTGGAAGATAGAGGATAATCAGAGGGGGGCTCATGCTGTTGATTCAGCTGATTTATCATGTCCCACAAATCAGTAGGAAGTTGTTGAGGGAGTAGATCAACATGTATCTCAGAACTAAAATCTGAGTCATAGGGATCCTCATAATGATAATTGACATCAAAGATCATGCCCTATCCAGGCTCTGGATCATATGGGGGTATCCATGCTAGTAGAAGATATGTGGGGAGGTCACTAAAGTCCTCATCAAAAATTACTTTGTCCTCATCAGTACTCATCTCTGATTCATCAGAGGCTAACACTTCAGGTTCGGAGTTGAGCCATCCATTAGATTGACTAGGATGGTAGGTGCGTCCCTAGCTCATTCTGCTCAAAGCTTCACCCTCGTATGCGTTGGACTCCAAAATAATTCCTGCCTCAGGTAGCATATCCATTTCTTTGGTCAAAACAACCATAGCTACTTCTGGTCTTCAAATGTCAGGATTAGGGATAGGAAGTATCATCTCAGAATCTCTAGCATTCGCATTAGGGTTGTAGGTGAAAGAAGAAGAGTGCAGATTAGAAGATGTTGGACCTAACATAGGTTAACCTACAATGGGAAGTGACCTAGACTGATTAGTAGTGTCACATGTAATGTTTGCCTCAAGATCCATATCCTCAAATGGATCTACTTCCCTTATCATGGTTGGGTTATCTAACCCAAGAGGTATCTCCCAAGATTCAGGTAATTTGATTGTGGCTTAGTCTTGGAGATATTAGTCCTTTCCTCAGTTTCTTGAATGGAGTTCTCATATGAACCCATTTGGAACATTTCCTGCTCCTGTCTCATATCCAAGCTAGATTGTTATTTCCCTAAATTATCTTCTGGCATCTGCTCCCGAGAATCTCCTGTGTGTCCGTCTGATGTAGTCATTTCAAATTCTTCGAGGTCTTCAAGGCTATTTTCCACTTGATATCTCAAAAGCAGTAGTTCTTGAGTTTCCCGATTTTGTCTAATTAGCCTTGTTATCCCTGTTGTTCCCTGAAGGAGCTCCATCACAGCTTGTTGATACGGAATCCAGCTTTGTCTTTGGTTTGGCTCAGTGATAGCTTGGATTTCGTGTAGATAGGATGCAACCTTTTCCTTAGCGCTAGCTATAGCTACGGTTGCATATGCACTGGTTGCTCTTCAGGGGTTCTAGGGGGTGAATCATGTCTACCCATATTCCATGGGTGAGATGCAGGAGTGTGAAATCCATATCCTTGGTTATTAGATGTGGTCCTTTGAGGGACTGGCTGGTATGGGTCAAAATATCCAGGGATAGGATATGGGTTTACCATTTCGGTAACCCGAGGAGAAGGATCAGGTGAAGTGAAAAGTCATCTTTGCCACCTTGGGTTCTGATCCCAAGGTTGAGCTGATTCAGTGACCCAGGCTCTTAGATAAGCTCGTGGGTCCAGCTCTTCTGGATCCTGATTAGGTCCAGATCTAGGGTTAGCCATCGTGGCTAAGTAGATAGAAGAAGAGGGTGGGGGACAAGATGGCTCGGGTGAAGTGACTCGCCTCCTTGGAAGCAGCTCCTATGGTCCAACCACTTGAGTTCTGAGTGACCTCCTTCCTCGCATACACCACCCAACCCCTAGGTTGGTGTAGCCAAGCCAGACAAGGCTAAGGCCCTATCAATCAGATGGTCCTTATGATCGGATGACCATATTTTTCATTTTAAGTTCGAATTCCTGAAGAAAAAATTATTGTACAACCGACTGAAAGTGATTCCCGCCTCTCAAGCTAACCCAGCCAGTCTGGTTATAAGGGGACTAAGGGGAAGGTTCTTCCTTCGACTCACGCCTCGGATTCTGTTACCCCTTAGGTGTGATCATTTGACACTGCCTTGCAGACTTAGTCACCAGGTTCGGCAAGAGAGGTTGAAGCCACCTAATAGTATGATAACAAATTCGGGTTGCTTACGTGTTTTAAAATTAATTTCAACCCATTTTTCTTCAATTGGGGTTTATGATGAGTGGTCCACATGGTGACTAAGCACACTAGCTAAACCTTAGACTTGATTAAGTCTAGTTTAGCCTAAATGTATGGTCTCTAGAGTGTAACTCTAAAGGTGTAACCTAGGGTTCATGCAATTCTAGGGTTTTTTCTTTCTTCTTCAGCTGACTATGAAAATAAGAATAATTCACTGACAAAAATTGGAATTAGAATATGTTGAAATTTGGTAAGTAGATTCCTTTTCCAAATATCTTTTAAGAGAATATTTTTTTTATAATTTTTACTATTTCAACCGAATTTATAGAGATTTTTAAATGTTAGGGAGTCAGATCTAAAATTTTGACCCCTTGTAGGTTTTATGCTTTGAAATAGTACCAGATGACCTTCACAAATTCGGAAAAAATATGGAAATTAAAGACAATGAGATCAGATTTCAAACCCCACCATTTTTAATAAAAATAGATTCGCATATTACTTAGAATTGCTTTTTGAATTTTGTAAAATTTCAAATCTGGGTCAGTCTGACGCTGTTGTACTTCGTGAATTTTTAAAAATTATTTACTTAGAGTTTTTCAAATGAACATAATCGTTTCAAAGGTGGTTTAAAAATGAAGGTTTAGCCTGAATTTCAGAATTTTTTGCTCATTAATTCTTTGCAAGTTGAATTTTTTAAATCAGAATTTAAAGCCTGGTCAAAAATCAGAGGGTGCTGGGAAAGCTTTTAAAAGGTGTTTGAATTCAAAATTCAAACTTTCCACGAAAATGATTTTTTTTTTTTTAACTTTTGAAATATATATGTATATTTTTGAAGGGAAAAGTTTCTTTTCAAAAAAAGAAAATTTCTTTTCCTTTTCAAGCAAACTAACCTAAGATTCAAATGGAGACCTAATAGACTTTTTTTTAAATTTTTTTTAACAAAAATAAATAGGCTTTTTATTTTTCAAATGAAATTGCTAAAAGGAAATCTAACCTAGGGTTTGAAAAAGGGAAATCCTAATCTAAGAGGAGATGTGCACTTGAAGATTTTTCTACTCCCGATGTGTATGCTGATCCCGTTTTTCTTGCACCCAATAAACAAGACGAGGAATATTTGTCAATAAAAGCTCAAAAGATCGAAATCAATTCCATTGCCTCCCCAGCAATGACGCCATTTGTTGGGATCGTAGAGCACGCATTTAATCAGAAATGCGTCATAGTACAATTGCGAAATATGAACAACAAAAATAATTTCTAAGATAATGAGACTTGAGTCCCGATCGTTCATCTCTAGGAGACATTTATGAAAATGCAGATTTGAAATTGATCTCTCTTCCTCTACTTATTCAAAATCACAAGTCGATTTATGCTAAGTTCGTATTTATGCACTACAGGCTTAGTTGCCAGAGTATCAGAAATTAAAACATGCAACTTCAATCACACAAAAATATTGTAACAAGGCTCATGGTGATTTTCACAAATAGACATATATATATAGAAAAAGATTTTCATTGATTCATGATGGTGTTTGCAACATAAAGCTCATGGAAAGCTTGTAGATGAATGCCTGGAAACATAAATCTAGCTAGTAGAAAATGATCGCATACATGAATCTAAGCGGGGATTATGCATGCATCATTGGGGGAGAATATAGAGCCACACTATTAAGCAGTAAAACTATGAAGAACTATAATCTAACCTATCAGAACTAAGGGCATTCAGAGGTGGGCTCCGATGGACTTTGAATGGGTGAGAAGAGGAAGAGGGGTGGCCAATGGTGCTTAGGCTGGCCCTTGGAGAGAGGTTAAAGAAGTTGATCCTGGTCTAGGCTTGGTGTGGACGTGGTGGCATCATGGTGGAGCTCGTGAACATGGAGGTGGAGGTGGTGATGGCTTATGGAAGGTGGAGCTATGCTAAAAGACCAAGATGGACCAAATGGCCACCCCTTAGGTCTTTTTATAGACATGGGGGAAGCTCTCTAGAGAATTACGGAATTCTCTAGGGAGTCCTATGGTGGGAGCTCGTGGGAGAGTAAGAGAGAGGTTGGATGGTTGTTTTAGGTCCACCAAATGTAGATCTAAAAATTGAATGGCTCTTGGTTGCTAATTTTAGCAACCAAGGCAACAGCACATGGTAGAGAGTTCTAGAGAACTCTATGCCAGGTATTTTCGTGTGGATGGTGTGTGTGGGTGTGTGTGGGTCGAAACCTAGGTGGCTAGGTTGATTACGTTAGGTTCTAGTGGGTTTAGGTCAAGGTAGGCCACAAATTAGGGTTGTAAACCATAATTCACTTAGGTAATGTGCAATTATACTTAAAACAAGTTTAATTGGGTGTGTGGAAACCTAATTGAGAATAAAATAATTCAATTAAGTCAGGTCGAGTTCAATTGGACTCTCACTGAGTCCAAATGGATAGTGTATGCTGAGATCAGGGTTCAATTGGACTCAATGAGTCCAATTGAATAGACTGAAGAAATTAGCCATTATCCAAGTCATTTAGGTTTAGTGAGGGCCTAATTAGGTCCTTAGGGAGGTCTATAGGTGATGTACTAGGGTTAGGGCACCTTAATTTTGGTTCCAAGGGGGTTAGAATTGGGTTTAGGGAGCCAGAGATCCAAGATCAAGGCTTGAATCTCAAAACAGGGTCTGGAGGGCAGTTCTGGACGTCCAATAAAAGTGTCAGATGTCTTATGGTGAAAAATCAGAAGTGCAGACTTATTGTCTAGACGTCCAATCAAACTCAGGATGGATTCTAGGTTCTGTCTTGGGTATTATACAGAAATTAGATGTCTGACCAACTGTCTAGACGTCCAATAATACTACAGAAGTGGGCTTAAGGTGTGCGGGAGTTTGCTAAGGGTTTTGGACATCCTGTAACTCATCTCGACATCCAAATAGAGGCTGGAATTAGGTTTTTAAGGTTTCCTAGGGTGCGGTGACCTAATATTAGGGTGGCTAAGGCTTGGGGAAGCTTCTAGCTATCCCAGGGCTAGGATGGACCTAAGTTCTTCATAATTTGTTGCTTTATTCCTACTTAATAGCTTAGCATACCTTAACTCCCTTACATTATTATCTACTGCATCTAATCTAGGACTTCCGCTCCAGCTCTACTGCAACATCAGTTATTCTTTATTCTTCAGATCCAGCTTCAGATCTAGCTTCTAATCAGCTTATTACCTGCAATTGACATAATGCACCTAATTAGTACATTATAGCATCATTTTATGCAAAGCTAAAAGAATGCATTAAAGGTGCTAGTAATGCTTATGCATGCTTGAGTTACCCTAACTTATGCTAAGTTCTAGCTAAATTTAGGTCAATTAACACCTATGATTGTTGCGCAATCAACGTAGCACGTTCGTGGGCATTTAATGGAAACCCAACGACCCACAATGCATGAAGGATGATCTTTAGAGGCTGGGGCATGGTGAGGAGGCGGCTATGATGGCGCCGCATGGTGCCACCATGGCCGTCCATCTTCTTCTCCTTGTATCTGATCATGTAGGCCTCCGATTGAGTTGATTTTTGCGCCGTTGGACTACGAACAACGATATAGATCCATCAGTGTGGTTGGATTTATCATCTAAGGTCCAGATATTCTTCAATTTGCATCTTAGCTCTTGCGTCTTCTGTGGACTCCCTTCGGTGCTACAGGAGTCCAATTGATGCGATCTTGGAAGCTTGGACTCCTATCGTCATTCTAAATAGTTCCATAAGGTTGGATCGGTCATCTGCATCCCTGAATTACCTGTGATGAGTAATACCTCTCAAACAGCATGGTAAAATGCATAAAATATATAAATCAACTATGATGCAAAATACGATGCGTATGCATGTAGAATGCCCATGTTAAGCTACGTTCTAGCTTAATTCAGGAGAATTAGGGCCTATGATTGTTGCACAATCAGAAGAGGAAATTTCTGATAAAGATTTTGATGAATTCCACACAACTCTAATCCTATCCTCATATGACCAAGAGCATGGAGAACTCATGATTTTTGATATCAACTAACATTATGAAGACCCTTATTACTCTATTTCAGAACCAAATTTAATTCTAAATTATCATTTCAATCCAGACCCTATACCACCTCTTCTTGATTTTTGGAACTGGATTGACAGACAGGCTCTGTAATTGGAACCTCATCCCCCCGACCCTATTTCATATTCAAAATCAGAAAGAGTTTATGGAATAAGGCTGCATCATCAGCTAGTCCGCATTTGTGGATCACTGATTTTGGGACCAAATGTTCATATCTTTCTACTAATCTTAAATTCCCCTACAACAATTATCACTTCTCTTAATCCACAATATTGAACTACATATTTTTGGGTTTAAGTCCGGTAAATGCCATTAAACTTAGTGTTGGCTGGGAGGCAACCTAGTATTCATTGTAGGTAGCTTTTCATCCTCTGCGTTCGTGCTGACGTGGATCAACAAGCATAGTTAGGTGATATTCTGATTACGCAATAATCATAGGTCTTAGTTGACCTAGATTAAGCTAGGACTTAGCATAAGTTAGGGTTATTCATGCATGTATACACATTATCTGCATCTTCACTGCTTTCCTTTAGCTATGCATAAAATAATGTTATAATGTGCTGATTAAGTGCATTATGTCGATTGCAGGGAAAAGCTGATCAAGAGCTGGATCTGATGCTTGATCAGGAATAACCGGAGTTGCAGCAGAGTTGCAGCAGAAGGCTTAGATTAGATGTAGGAATAACAATGTAAGGGAGTTAAAGGTTTGCTATGCTATTAAGTAGGAATAAAGCAGTAAAATGTGAAGTGCTTAGGTCCATCCTAGCCCTAAGATAGCCTAGAGACTTCCCCAAGCCTTAGCCACAATTATATTAGGTCACAACACCCTAGGAAGCCCAGAAACCCTAGTTCCAACCCTTATCTGGACATCCAGATAAGGTATAAGATGACTAGGACCCTTAGCCATCTCCCACACAACTCAGACCCACTTCTGCAGTGTTATTGGACATCCAGACACTTTGTCAGATGTCCAAATTCTACAGAATACCCAAAATAGAACCTTGAATACCTCCTGACTCTGATTGGACATCTAGAAAACAAGTCTGGACTTCTGATTTTTGAGTATAAGATGTTTGATACAATTATTAGACGTTTGATACTGCTCTCCAATTCCTGTTTTGAGATTTAAGCCTTGATCTTGGATCTTTAGGTTCCTAAACCCAATTCCAACCCCATAGGAACATAAATTAAGGTGCCCTAACCCTACAATATCACCTCTAGACCTCCCTAAGGACCTAATTAGGTCCTCACTAGACTAATTGACTTTGATCTTAGTCAATTCCATCAGCCCATTCAATTGGACTCATTGAGTCCAATTGAGCCCTAATCTCAGCATACACTATCCAATTGGACCCAGTAAGAGTCCAATAGACCTAGACCTAAATTAATTGAGTCATTTTACTCTCAATTAAGTTTCCACACACCCAATTAAGCTTGTATTAAGTTTAATTGAACTTTACCTTAGTGAATTAGGATTTATAACCCTAATTTGAGACATACCTTGACCTAAACCCACTAAAACCTAACCTAATCAACCTAACCACTTAAGTTTCGACCCACACACACCCACACACACCATCCACATGAAAATACCTAGCCTAGAGTTCTCTAGAACTCTCTAGCATGTGTGGTTGCCTTGGTTTCCAAAATTAGCAACCAAGAGCCATTCAATGTTTAGATCCACATTTGGTGGATCTAAAAACCGCCATCCATCCTCAGCTCCCACCATAGGCCTCTCTAGTGAATTCCATAATTCTCTAGAGTGCTTCCCTTAGGTCTATAAAAAGACCTAACGGGTGGCCATTTGCACCCATTCACTTCCTTGGCAAATTCACATCCTTTGGCTTCCATTGGTACCCCTCACCTCATTAGCTCCATACATGCCCACCTTCACTTAGGTCAGCTACTCTACCTCCATGAGCTTACCACCACCATGGAGGACATCATCCTGGGATGCTGGATCAATCCTCCCTCTCTCCAAGGGTCAGCCTAAGTTACATTGGTCGCCCCTCATTCCCCTCTCGACCACTCCAAGGCCATCGGGGACCACCCCTGAATGCCCATTATTCTTCTAGATTTAGTTTATGCTCTCCAGAATTTTTACTGCTTTTATTACTACTTAATAGCGCAGTCTTAACTTCTCCCCCAATGATGCATGCAAAATCACCCCATTGTTTCTTGTATGCAGTCATTTTCTGGTAGTTAGATTTCCGTTTCAAGCATTCATGTATAAGCTTTCCTCCAAATTTCCTATGCACACAACTCTCCCATTGAATGAATGAAAAATGCTTTTCTACATATATGTCTATGTGTTGAGAATCACCATGAACTCATTGCAATATCCTTTATGTGATTAATGTTGCCTACTTTTAATTCCTGATATACTTTCAACTAAGCATGTCATACTTTAATACGTAATAATCATAAACTGACGTGTAGTTTTAGACAAAGTAGAGTGGCAAAAAGATTAATTTCAAAAGTAAAACAAACGCCTCCCAGAGATGAATAACCAGGATTCAAGTCTAGTAATTTTTACAAACTTATTTTTGTCGAACGTTTTTATGCAACTATACTACGATTTCCGACAACTTTCAAAAGGCACGGAAATGGCATTAGTCAAATGGCGCCGTTGCCAGGGAGGCAACATCATTTTCTATTATTTTGATCTTGAAACTACCACTGAGAAATCTCTCACTTCTTTGTTTTTGATGTGAAGGAAAAATAGAAGAGAAACAGGATCTGCGCACACATCGAGTACGGCAAGGAAAAAGTCAGGTGCACATCATCTCTCCTTAGATTAGGTTTTTTTCCTGAACCCTAGGACTAGATCTATTTCCTTTGAAAAATTCTTTGTGGAAAAAAAAGAAGAGATTTTACTCATTTTCATGAAAAAAATAAAAGAAATAAAAATTAAAAAAAAATCGATAGTAGGTTTCCTTTCGAATCTAGGTTAGTTTGAAAAAACAAGAAGACAAGATATTTTTGTTGAATCCTTTGAAAATTTCTTTTGAAAAAAAAAATCGGCAAAACTTTTGAAAAAAAAAAAAAGACTTTTTGGTGGAAAGCATAGATTTCAATTGAAACCTCTTTAAAAGGCTTTTCCACTATCTTCTGATTTTCGGCCAACTTTCATACTGAATTTAAAACTTCGATTGCCAAAGAATTAGTAAGAGAAAAATTCTAAAATTCAGGCTAAACCTTCATTTTCAAACCATCTTTCAAACACCACCATTATTTGAGAAAATTCCAAGTGTACAATTTTTAAAAATTCACGAAGTGCACGGGAGTCAGATTGAACCAGATTCAAAATTTTTCAAATTTGAAAAAGCAATTCCGAGCAATCCACGAATTTGTTTTGACTAAAAATTGTGGGGTTTGAAAGCTGATCTCATTGGCTTTATTTTCCATATTTTTCCCAATTTTATTAAGGTTATTTGGTATGGTTTCAAAGTGAAAAATCGACCAAGGGTCAAAATTCCAGATCTGACCCCTGATATTCAAAATTCCCTAAAAATTTGGTTGAAATAGTAAAAATTTTGAAAAAATATTCCCAGGAAAGCTAATTGAAAAATAAATCTACTCGCAAAATTTTAAGTTAATTGGATTCCAATTATTATCAAATAAAAATATTACGTTTGTGGTTTGCTGAAACAGAAAAAACCTAGAAGTGCATGCAACTTACGTTGAAACTTTAAGGTTACAACAAGAGACCACACTTTGGGCTAACCTAGACTTAATCAAGTCTTGTTAGCCAGTGAGCTTGGTCACCTTGTCGGCCACTCACCACAAACCCCACTAAAGAAAATGGGTTAAAAATTAATTTTAAACCACAAAATCAACCCGAGTTCGTTGTCATACTACTGGGTGTTTTCAATCTCTCTTGCCAAACCTGGTGACTAAGATGTGGGGTAGTGTCAAACTATCGCGGATTGAGGGTTTAACGGAATCAGAGGCGTAAGCCAAAGGAAGAACCTTCCCCTTAGTCCCCCCATAACCAGACTGGTTGGGTTAGCTTGAGAGGCGAGAATCACTTTCAGTCGGTTGAACGATAAACTTATCTTCAGGAATTCAAATTTCTAACGAAAAATATGGTCACCTGATCTATATGGACCATTTGATTGATAGGGCCTTAGCCTTGTTCTATGTGGCTACACGAACCTAGGGGTTGGGCGTTGTATGCACGAAAGGAGGTCACTTCGACCTCACTTGGTTGGACCTTGGGAGCCACTTCCAAGGAGGCGAGTCACCTCGCCCAAACCATCTTCTCCCCCCATCTCTTCTACTCCAAGAGCCACCATGGCAAATCCTGGACCTAGAACTAGACCTGATCCGGATATTGAGAATCTGGACCCGATGGCTCGTCTGGAAGCCTGGGTCATCGAACTTCAGGAGCAGCATCAGCAGAGCATGGATCGCATTCTGATGGCACTTGACAGGATGCAACACCCGCCATGAGGAGAACAACTACGGGATTTCTATGACTTGGCCGCACAAATCATCGCACCTCTTGTTAGAATTCCCATAGGCGGAGATGCGTTTGAGCTCAAGCCCAATGTAATTGGGTTGATCAACACTCATTTCTATGGCAACTCAAGCGAAGATCCGTTCCAGCACCTTGAGGACCTGAGTCGACTCACTGAAACGATTCAACCTAGGAATATTGATCTCAGGATTGTTCTAATGAAGCTTTTCCCATTCTCGCTGAGGGACAAAGCTTCATACTGGTTCAAGACTGTTGGGAAGTAAATTCGAACCTGGCCAAAATTACGACGTGAATTCCTGCAAAAGTTCTTCCCAATCGGTCAAATAAATGCAATGCGGCACGCAATCACGACTTTCTCCCAGGGAGCTGGGGAGAAATTACATGAAGCATGGTACAAATTTCATGACCTTCTCAGAAAATGCCTACATCATGGTATACCCAAATGACACTTAGCTTAGATTTTCTACCATGGGCTGGATGACACACATCGGTATCTGGCCGATGCAACTAGCAGTGGGAATTTTCTCGCAAAAGACGAGAACAGCACATTTGAGCTATTCGAATCATTAGCGGAGAACTCGATGAATGCCGCATCTATGAACCAGTCCCAGCGGACTGGTTAGCAGCGGGTTGGTGTCCACGAGTCTCACACTGAGTCTATTCGAGACGACATGGATATCATCATCAAGCAGCTATATAGAATAACCTTAATCGAGAAGATTGACCAGATCAATTATGGTCAATCCGACTTGAGCTCTGCAATCTCACGACCCTCCTATGCACCCTGAGCCCCACCTACTCAAGTTAATCTACTCACTTGGGATGCATCTTCTCCGTATTTACGAGATCCTGCATATCAGGATCCTGTAAATAATCTAGATCTGGCACCGTACGACCAGGGTTACGCACCACCCTCAGATTATAATGCGTATCTCCTTGACGGATATACATCTCAGACATCTTTGGCCTACGAGGATGTCAGCGCTATCCAATGATATGGGCGTAATAACCCGTATTCAGAGACGTATAACCCTGGTTGGCGCCAGCATCCGGATTTCTCCTAGTCTGGTAATTCACAGAGACCACATCAAGATCCATACTACTATACCAGGCAATATGGGAATGCGCAAAACACGTATCCTAGGTAGCAGCCATTTCTGCCTCAGTAGCAGCAACCCCACTCATTATACCAACCGCTACAGCAAGCCGCCAACCACCCTCCAAAGTAGGTTGACCATTTGGAGGTGCTTAAAGAGGAGCGGCAAGAATCGATGAGGAAGTCTACACAAGATAGCTTGCAGATTATGAAGGCGATGGCTGTTCAAATATAGACCATACAAAACACGCAGAACAAGCTGTTGCAGGAGCATAGGACTCAGGGAGCCTTGCCCTCCCAACCCATCCCGAATCCCCGATATGTGCCGAACCAGGTTGCCCTGCCTAGGTTTCAGGCACCGCAGGGACAGGCATACGCCATACTATAGGCTTCTCCTGCACCACCTGGTTACGCGCAAGGCCAGCCACCTTTACAGAATCCCACGTATTCTGCCCCTTCTGCTCCCCCACCACCTCATGGACAGTAAGTCGATGCACACATTGTCTCTTTATTAAGTGGAAGGAAGACATTCGACCCACCACCTAGGTAGGCAGGTCTTGATTTTTCCCACCCTTCGCTGCAGGTGGGTTCGACTCCGTCTTCATTCCAGCAGCCACCTACGATAGATAAGGGTAAGAGGCCACTTAACCCTGAAATTCCCATCCCTTTTCCTAAGGCTCTGACACGAAATGCGGCACGGAAAAAGGACACGTAGAATTTTGAGGACCTAAAATTGATGTTTAAGGAAGTACATATTCAGGTCCCCCTCCTCGAGGCAATCGATCACATTCCCACTGTCGCTAGGTGTTGAACGTGTTTTTCGAATTGCTACGCTTACGAGATTGGTTTTGGAAAACCTGTTGTTGTAGTTGAAAAGGCGAAGAATTCATGTTCAACAAATAAAATTTATATCGAAATAATTCCGAGTCGAACACAGGGAGGCTACGTTGATCTATATTCGCAATTATATTTTTTTTTTAGGATTTTTTGTTAAGCAAGGTGATGTAATTACAATGGAGCTATCAAACAAAGAGAGAGAGAGAGAAAGAGAACATGCATTCAATATTTCAATAGTTTATAAAAATTACACTAGAATGCGAAAAATCAATTACACTATAAAGCAGAAAATTCTACACTAGAAAAGCTGTAAATAAGAATGGGA
The DNA here is from genome assembly GCA_037157565.1 of Thalassia testudinum. Lineage (NCBI taxonomy): Eukaryota > Viridiplantae > Streptophyta > Magnoliopsida > Alismatales > Hydrocharitaceae > Thalassia > Thalassia testudinum. The sequence goes on along the minus strand of JAZHRO010000056.1, from coordinate 81,507,884 downwards.
GAGAGAAGTTATCCTCCTCGACGATTGCTTGGAGGATAAGCCGGACGGGACGACACCTGGACGAAGGAGAACGAAGCGGGACGAAGGAGGACGAAGCAGAAGAACAGGAACGGAGCAGCACGCCGTCGTCGTCGCGGGATCCACTTCCGAAGGGGAACGAAAATTGGACTTTATCTCACAAGAAGCATCCCGGGTGTGGGACAAGCTTCTTTTGAGCTTTGGAGGGGTAGAGAGGAGAAAGAAGGGATGAGAATTTCGTATAGAGAGGGTCTCCTTTTATAGTTGCAAGGAGTGGGGGCAAAATGCACATTACAACTTCAAAATAATAAATAAGGGGTCTTTAGTGACGGATAAATCCATCAGTAAAGCCCCGACGTGGCCGTCGTCTCCGCGCCCACGTGCCCCTCCTCGGCTGCCCGCTCCTCAACGCCCACGCACGTCCAGCGCTTTTCAGCCGTTCAATTGCGAGATCGGACGGCTTAAGATGCGTCCGCCTCCACGCGCTGCGAGCGTCTGATTGTGCATCCGATTGCGCGTCCAATCAAGCGTCGGCGCTATCGGGCACGCGCGGTCGTCTGATCTCCATCCGATGCTCCAATTGCTCGCGCTCGCTGCTCCACGCCACTGCTTGAACCCACGCCCCGCGCTCGCGATAGCGCGCTTGACCGCTGCGCTATGGGGCGCAGATGGTCGAGCAGGCATTTTTAAATGCGAGCACCCACAGCCATTGGATTAAGATCCAACGGTGGAGAGCGATTGGGCGCGGGGCTTTCACAAGATGCAGGCGGCCGTTCGGGCAGCTGAGATGGCGCCACGTGGCGCTATCTTGGCCGTCCATCTTCTGGAAGTTGTAGATGGTGCCACGGATGTCGGATTGACTTGATTTTTGTGTCGTTGGGCTGCGATCGTCAATCCGAATTCATCCATATGGTCGGATTTATCATATGAAGTGAAAATTTACACCATCCTGGCCCTTGATCTTATAGGATTCCCGGGTCACTATCTGATGCTACGGATGCCTGATTAGGGCAATCTTGGAGTCGTTGAACTCCAATCGTCGCCCTGATCACATCCATATGGTTGGATCTTTGATCCGAGGCCCTGATAAAATATTTGCCCTGTCCAAGCACATAAAAGGAGACAATTAACCACCATTTTATTCAAACTATTCGAAATGCAAGATGATGCATGTAATGCAATATTTATATCGTGAAATGCAATCCTATGCTTAAGAACATGCATAAATAGACATCTTAAGTAGTGTAAATGTGTTTACATCATACCCCCATGCCTATCTTTTGCTAGTCCCTAGCAAAAACTATATGCTATTTATAAAAGAATTAGGTTAGATTATTTGGACTTGAGTTATTTTTCAATCATTAAGAAATTGTCTACTTAGGAACTGAACCTTTAAAGACACAACAGTGCCCGGGTATCAGCCAAAATGCAGACCGCTTCAAGCCCTCGCCTTATTAAAAGAAAAATTTGTTTCCCTTTTTCTCTTTTCTAATTTTTTTGATTTTCAAATTTTTGGGTTTAAGAGTGCTTTCTACGGCCATTCAACTCACCCAAAATTTGGTGAGAACCCTAAGCTTTAAGTATCTTATTGTGATTGTGATAGACTCGTTGACCGGCAATTAGAACGGACTTCGGATTTCTACGCCCCTAGGTGACCTAACCAGAATTCTACCTAAAAGTGTATATTTACAACCGGTAGCTTTCTCCTACTCTTTTTTTTTTTTTTTTTTTTTAAACGGGGTCAACACAAGGGTGAATCCATTGTATATCTCCTCGGTTTATTCTACTTCTCCGCTTCTTCCTAAGTGTTTTGGGAATTTTTAGTGCATTTTCTGAGCTGGGTTCTGGACAACCGGTCGATGAGCTGTTACCACCGACAACTTGCTAGCCATACTCGTGCGGCGAAGTGTGGATTATTTCTTTTTATTCTTTTCTCCCTTTTTTTTTTTTTTTTTTTTTGAGACTAGGTGGCTTCCCTAGTCTAAGATTTTCCTAAAGGCAGCAAACTAAGAAAGGTCCAGTGACTGGGCTCTGGACAACCTACCTATGGGCTATTCCCCACGATAACTTACCAGCCATATCACCCTAAAAGGTTCATTAGCTACCCAATTTCAGTTAGAATCGCCGAACAACGAGTCAGTGCGAAGAAAGTGTGTAGACGCTTAAAACTCAAAATTCCCTCAAATCAGAGGGTGGGTTGATAAGTCGTATACTTATCACCCAAACTTATTTATTCTGATTATAATAGAATTAAGATGGCGAGGACTCAAAAAAAAATCCGCATTTTAGTGGATACCCAGGCTAATTAAGTCCAAAGACCTGAGGGGTCTTTGTGTTCAGATCCTAATGTAGTTTTTCCTAAAATTGAAAATTTTCTTAAACCCAAATTCTCTTTCCTAATTTCGATATATTTTTTTTTAATCAAAATAAAACAAATCTACGGAGCTAACGAATGAATTAAGAAATAAATACCCACCCCCCCATGCCTATCTAATGCAATGTCGTCATTGTATTAAAAAGGCATAAAACAGAGTGGAAAAGCGAAGAAAGCACCTGAATTGCGTGAATGTCAGGTCTGCTTCGAGATGAAAAAGAACTGTATAAGTGCTGAGTTTAGTGTCTTCAGCTAGGCACACTATACAAAGAAAAGAAATGAAGAATTCACATGTGCAGGTCAGAATTAAAATGAACAGAAGAATCCTCTGACCTGTCAGCAGAGGTCCACAGATGTGGACCAGATTGTGGTGCAGACCCACACCCCATAATCGAGAATATCTTAGGTTCTGGATAAAAATTACCCAAAACCTAAAATCAGAATGTAAGCGGGATCGGGCCTGCGATTTCTGAGGATGTAAGCCAAGACCAAAAAGTCGGGTTATAGAGAATTGAAGCGCAAAAGAATAATCGTTGAATGTGTGCTTGGGTTTGACATCCTCGAAACAAATGTCGTAAGGGTTCTGATTTGATGGTTTCAGCTTAAAAGGAACCCTTCGACTCAATTTTCTATTTCCTCCAAAATTGACTTCCCAAATTAGAACTTCCCAGCTCCTATTCTCCTCATTCAGCTTATCAAATTCCAGGACCTCTTGTATATTCATCACCCCGTCTGAAATCTCCAAGTCTAAATGATGTGGCAGAATCAAAATTGACTTGGGTCTAATTATCTCAGAATTAGAATCATCAATAAGCTCAACAGGGTGTAACTGATAATCAGGGCATTGAATTAATTCCTCCAGAAAATGTGATTCTGGACCCGTAATGTGTGCCCTAATAAGATCAGTTTCCTCAGTTATTGGGCTATCAAATGATCTATCAGATTCCTCAGGCCCAATCGTCTCACAGAAATCGTGTTCAGAAAACTCGTGTGAGACTTCGCAACTTGAATCTTCACCATTAGGATCCGTATCAATGTATGTCCCAAAATCAGTTGTCACTTTGTGTTCTAAGGAGACATACGTTTCCTCGTAACCCAGCTTATGGATCTCAGGTGAAGAAATCAGATCATCCTTCATTGGTTGTTTTAATTCGATCTGGTCAGCCTCGTAACACGTGTCCCCCCAACAGGTGCCTGAACGGGTTCTGTCATTGGCTTTCCTGAAGAGGGTTCATCCTAGGAATTATTCCAAGAATTAAAGCAACCACAAATCTCATCCTCAATTTCGCTAATTTCCCAAGTAGAAACTCACCCGGGTTCTTATCCTTAACATCCTGGAGCCAATCCAACAATGACCTGCTTAAATCATCAATCATTTCAATCAGGGGCTCTAATCTCTCAATGCAAGGTATTGGCTGAACTTCTAAAGATTGAATGATATTCCTCAAGTTAGCCAACACCTTATCTTGAACCTGATTAACCTGAACCAAATGAGTTGGTTCAGGGTTGGGCGGGTTTGACATCAATGCAGAGGAATTAACGAATTGAGATTCATTATACCCTTCCTGATGATAGGTCATTTCAGATTGTTGAAAAGATGGTGATGACCTAGAGGCAGTGAAATCAGAGGATGGGTAAGGATCAGTGTATCCTTCTTGATTGTAGATCGTATTAGGTTGTGCATGAAAGGAAGACGATCTATAATCGATGTAGCTCTGAGAAGGATAGAAATCAAAATCAAAGTGTTCAGGGTTAGACCCTAAACACGGGGGTCCAGAATTGTATCCCCAATCTGAATTATCCCAACTAACTGATGGTTGATTACAATACGAGTTGGGATAATCGTCATGCTGAGGATAATTCACAACAGGAGGGAAAGAGCGGGAATGCGTGAAATATGTGGAAGGATTCATGAGACACAGGAGGAAGAAAGGCGCCCTGCAATACAAACAATCAAACCTGTCCTTAAATGGGTGTTGAACGATTACGAAGCTATGCTAACGTGTTCGATTTTGGAAAACCTGTCGTTGTAGTTCAAAAGCGAAGGATTCGTGTTCAACAAATAAAATTTATACCGAAATTAAAATTCCTGGTCGAACACAGGGAGGCGGACGTTTGATTTAAAAACTTCGCGTTTCATTTTTATTTTGTCATGAAGAAATTCAATTTAAACTATCTAAGTATCTACAACAAAATAGAAGAGAGAGAGAGAGTAAGAGAGAGAGAGAGAGAATACTACACATGGAAATCAAAATGAGATGTAGAATAGACAAGGAATTTATCATAAAAGAGATCGTTCGTTACAACTAGAAAGCATAAAGCGATTACTCTAGAAAGCAGTAAATCTATATTAGAAAGCAGTAAAAAGAGTAGGGAGAGAGAATCCTCCTCGACGGTCGCTTGGAGGACGAGCTGGATGGGACGACGCCTGGACGAAGGAGAACGAAGCGGGACGAAGGAGGACGAAGCAGAAGAACGGGAACGAAGCAGCATGCCGTCGTCGTCGCGGGATCCACTTCCGAAGGGGGACGAAAATTTGGACTTTATCTCGCGAGAAGCATCCCGGGTGTGGGACAAGCTTCTCTTGAGCTTTGGAGAGGTAGAGAGGAGAAGGAAGGGATCAAAATTTCGTATGAAGGGGGTCTCCTTTTATAGTTGCAAGGAGTGGGGGCAAAATGGACATTACATCTTCAAAATAATAAATAAGGGGTCTTTAGTGACGGATAAATCCGTCACAAAGGCCCGACGTGGCCGTCGCCGCCGCGCCCATGCGCGCCCGCTCGGCTGCCCATGCGCGTAACGCCTAAGCACGTCCACGTAGTCTCAGCCGTCCGATCGCGAGATCGGACGGCTTAGATCGCGTCCGCCCCGCTGCGTAGCGCGCCCGCCCGCGTGCGATCTCGCGTTACGCCCGGCATCCAATCGCGCGTCGTCCTGATTGAGCGTGCGCAGCCGTTGGATCTTCATCTGACGCTCGTCCGCGCCCGCTCGCCCACGCCTTCGACCCCCTCACCGCGGCTCGAACCCGCGACCTCTGCTTCACCCGCAGCTGCGTCGCCACTGCGCTACGCGGACGAAATGGTCGCGCGGACGCTTTTAAGCGCGAGCGACCGCAGCAGTTGGATCGAGATCCAACGGCGGAGAGGGATCGGGCGGGGGCCTTCACAAAACGTAAGCGACCGTTTGGGTGGCTGAGATGGCACCACGTGGCGCCATCTCGGCCGTCCATCTTCTGGAAGTTGTAGATGGTGCCACGGATGTCGGATTGACTCGATTTTTGTGTCGTTGGGCTACGATTGTCGATCCGAATTCATCCATGCGGTCGGATTTATCATCTGAAGTGCGGATTTACACCATCCTGGCCCTTGATCTTCTAGGGTTCCCGGGTCACTTATCTGATGCTACGGATGCCTGATTAGGGCGATCTTGGAGTCGTTGAACTCCAATAGTCGCCCTGATCACATCCATACGGTTGGATCTTTGATCCGAGGCCCTGATAAAATATTTGCCCTATCCAAGCACATAAAAGGAGACAATTAACCTCCATTTTATTCAAACTATTCTAAATGCAAGATGATGCATGTAATGCAATATTTATATCATGAAATGCAATCCTATGCTTAAGAACATGCAAAAATAGACCTTTTAAGTAGTGTAATTGTGTTTACATCATACCCCCATGCCTATCTTTTGCTAGTCCCTAGCAAAAACTATATGCTATTTATAAAAGAATTAGGTTGGATTATTTGGACCTGAGTCACTTTCAATCATTAAGAAATTGTCTACTTTGGAACTGAACTTTCAAAGACACAACAGTGCCCGGGTATCAGCCAAAATGCAGACCGCCTCAAGCCCTCGCCTTATTCAAAGAAAAATTTCTTTTTCTCTTTTTACTCTTTTCTAATTTTATTTTTTTTGGATTTTCAAATTTTAGGATTCAAGAGTGGCTTTCTACGACCATTCAACTCACCCAAGATTTGATGAGAATCCTAAGTTTTAAGCATCTTATTGTGATTGTGATAGACTCATTGACCGGCAATTAGAACGGACTTCGGATTTCTACGCCTCTAGGTGACCTCGAAAGGAATTCTGCCTAAAGGTGTATCTTTACAATCGGTTGCTTTCTCCCTACTTTTATATTTTAACGGGGTCAACACAAGGGTGAATCCAGTGTATATCTCCCCGGTTTATTCTACTTCTCCGCTTCCTCCTAAGTGTTTTGGGAATTTCTAGTGCATTTTCTGAGCTGGGTTCTGGACAACCGGTCGATGAGCTGTTACCACCGACAACTTGCCAGCCATACTCGTGCGGCGAAGTGTGGCTTATTTCTTTTTGTTCTTTTCTCCTTTTTGATTTTTTTTTTCTTTTTTTTTTTTTTTTAAGTAGGTGGCTTTCCTGGTCTAAGATTTACCTAAAGGCAGCGAAAAGAGAAAGGTCCAGTGACTGGGCTCTGGACAACCTACCTATGGGCTGTTACCCACGATAACTTGCCAGCCATATCACCCTAGAAGGTTCATTAGCTATCCAATTTCCGTAAAAATCGCCAAACAACGAGTCAGTGCAAAGAAAGTGTGTAGATGCTTAGGACTCGAAATTCCCTCAAATCAGAGGGCGGGTTGATAAGTCGTGTACTTATCACCCAAACTTATTTATTCCAATTATAATAGAATTAAGATGGCGAGGACTCAAAGACAAATCCACATTTTAGTGGATACACAGGCTAATTACGTCCAAAGACCTGAGGGGTCTTTGTGTTCAGATCCTAATGTAGTATTTCCTAAGATTGAAAATTTTCTTAAACCTAAATTCTCTTTCCTAATTCCGAAATTTTTATTTATTTATTTATTTTTTATAAAAGAAAATAAATAAATCTACGGAGCTGACGAATGAATTCAGAGATGAATATCCACCCAAAATGTTGAACGATTACGAAGCTATGCTAACGTGTTCGATTTTGGAAAACCTGTCGTTGTAGTTCAAAAGCGAAGGATTCGTGTTCAACAAATAAAATTTATACCGAAATTAAAATTCCTGGTCGAACACAGGGAGGCGGACGTTTGATTTAAAAACTTCGCGTTTCATTTTTATTTTGTCATGAAGAAATTCAATTTAAACTATCTAAGTATCTACAACAAAATAGAAGAGAGAGAGAGAGTAAGAGAGAGAGAGAGAGAATACTACACATGGAAATCAAAATGAGATGTAGAATAGACAAGGAATTTATCATAAAAGAGATCGTTCGTTACAACTAGAAAGCATAAAGCGATTACTCTAGAAAGCAGTAAATCTATATTAGAAAGCAGTAAAAAGAGTAGGGAGAGAGAATCCTCCTCGACGGTCGCTTGGAGGACGAGCTGGATGGGACGACGCCTGGACGAAGGAGAACGAAGCGGGACGAAGGAGGACGAAGCAGAAGAACGGGAACGAAGCAGCATGCCGTCGTCGTCGCGGGATCCACTTCCGAAGGGGGACGAAAATTTGGACTTTATCTCGCGAGAAGCATCCCGGGTGTGGGACAAGCTTCTCTTGAGCTTTGGAGAGGTAGAGAGGAGAAGGAAGGGATCAAAATTTCGTATGAAGGGGGTCTCCTTTTATAGTTGCAAGGAGTGGGGGCAAAATGGACATTACATCTTCAAAATAATAAATAAGGGGTCTTTAGTGACGGATAAATCCGTCACTAAAGCCCCGACGTGGCCGTCGCCGCCGCGCCCACGCGCGCCCGCTCGGCTGCCCGCGTGCGTAACGCCTACGCACGTCCGCGTTGTCTCAGCCTTTCGATCGCGAGATCGGACGGCTTAGATCGCGTCCGCTCCCGCTGCGTAGCGCGCCCGCCCGCGTGCGATCTCGCGTTACGCCCGGCGTCCAATCGCGCGTCGTCCTGATTGAGCGCGTGCAGCCGTTGGATCTTCATCTGACGCTCGTCCGTGCCCGCTCGCCTGCGCCTTCGACCCCCTCACCGCGGCTCGAACCCACGACCTCTGCTTCGCCCGCAGCTACGTCGTCGCTGCGCTACGCGGACGAAATGGTCGCGCGGACGCTTTTAAGCGCGAGCGACCGCAGCCGTTGGATCGAGATCCAACGGCGGAGAGGGATCGGGCGGGGCCTTCAAAAAATGCAAGCGGCCGTTTGGGCGGCTGAGATGGCGCCACGTGGCACCATCTCGGCCGTCCATCTTCTGGAAGTTGTAGATGGTGCCACGGATGTCGGATTGACTCGATTTTTGTGTCGTTGGGCTGTGATCGTCGATCCGAATTCATCCGTGCGGTCGGATTTATCATCTGAAGTGCGGATTTACACCATCCTGGCCCTTGATCTTCTAGGGTTCCCGGGTCACTTATCTGATGCTACGGATGCCTGATTAGGGCGATCTTGGAGTCGTTGAACTCCAATAGTCGCCCTGATCACATCCATACGGTTGGATCTTTGATCCGAGGCCCTGATAAAATATTTGCCCTGTCCAAGCACATAAAAGGAGACAATTGACCTCCATTTTATTCAAACTATTCTAAATGCAAGATGGTGCATGTAATGCAATATTTATATCATGAAATGCAATCCTATGCTTAAGAACATGCAAAAATAGACCTTTTAAGTAGTGTAATTGTGTTTACATCAATGGGTTAGCCTACAGACCTACAGACTCTCAAAACCCATCTTGAGATAAAGGAACGATTTGATCTACTTCTATCTGTTCAATCCAACCAGTTAGAAGGAGGGACTGGGATGAAGGTTCTTCCTTCGACTTGCGCCTCCAGTTCCTAGTGTACCCCCCAGCCGCAATCGTTTGACTCTGCTCCCCTACCTGGACATCAGATTGAACAGTAGAAACAGACTAATCGAAAATAATCTCATTCTGAGTTCTGAAGAGCGAGTTCAATCCTTAAGGCCAACGTCTACTCTGTTTTATTTAGGACTAGGTTTGAATGTGCTTTGGAATGTGATGGGCCCTTTAAATGGGTTGTTCCCTTAATAATTGATTGATTTGTGTGTGTGTGCACAACCAGTGGTTTTCAAGCAAGATTATTTTTGATGTGGTGAATTTTAAGGTTCAAATCTTGCTTAGTAGCTTTTAGGATTCAACTTTAGGTGTTTTCAAATGGGTTTCGTTGGCAAACCGGGTTTTGCAAGCACAGGTGAAGATGTTTTCCTTTAAAGTTTAAAAAAGTGTGGAGTGCCTGGTAAATCCCTAAGAGTTGAACCTAATTGGCAGCTAATTGATGAGTTTATTTTATTTGAAGTGGTGCGGCCCAATCAACTCAAACAATTGGCCACAAATGCACCACTAAGTTAGGCACTCAAAAATGGTTAACTTAGAATAATTTCTACTCTGTTATATGTTGCTTTGTGTGTACCGGTTCCACGGATCAGAACCCAGTTGAGTAGAAAACAAATCAAGTTGGTCAAGTGCCTTGAATGTGGGTGTGTTGTGTGTTTGTTGAAATTACCCCACAAGATTATCTTTTTGTTATTTTTTTTTTTTATGAATGAGGGTGGAATGAATGTGAGTGGAAATCCAAACAACCAAACTATTCCTAGGATTTATGCAAACACCTAGGTTAATTGGGATTTGGATTTATTGTGGCGAATGAAATCTATGGAGGGGGAAAGAATGGGGGAACACTTACAGTTGTCTTCAACTGCACTTTACTCCAGTCTACCTCTTGTTGATTCCTTAATGGAGGTCTCTGCAAAACAATAGACAAAAGAGAAAGCTAGTTAGAAAACAAATAAAGTGCAAGAAATGCGAAGAAAAGATCGGAAATCGTTGCCTATCCAGCAACGGTGCCAAAATGTTGAACGTATTTTTCGAATTCTACGCTTACGAGATTGGTTTTGGAAAACTTGTCGTAGTTCAAAAAGCAAAGAATTCGTGTTCAGCAAATAAAATTTATACCGAAAATAATTCCGGGTCGAACACAGGGAGGCTACGTTGATCTATATTCGCAATTATATTTTTTTTTTTAGGATTTTTGTTAAGCAAGACGATATAATTACAATGGAGCTAACAAACTAAGAGAGAGAGAGAGAGAGAAAGACAACATACATTCAATATTTCAATAGCTTATAAAAATTACACTAGAATGCGGAAAATCAATTACACTATAAAGTAGAAAATTCTACACTAGAAAAGTTGTAAATAAGAATGGGAGAGAGAAGTTATCCTCCTCGACGATTGCTTGGAGGACGAGCCGGACGGGACGACGCCTGGATGAAGGAGAATGAAGCGGGACGAAGGAGGACGAAGTAGAAGAATGGGAACGGAGCAGCACGCCGTCGTCGTCGCGGGATCCACTTCCGAAGGGGAACGAAAATTGGACTTTATCTCGCAAGAAGCATCCCGGGTGTGGGACAAGCTTCTTTTGAGATTTGGAGGGGTACAGAGGAGAAAGAAGGGATGATAATTTCGTATGGAGGGGGTCTCCTTTTATAGTTGCAAGGAGTGGGGGAAAAATGGACATTACAACTTCAAAAAAATAAATAAGGGGTCTTTAGTGACGGATAAATCCGTCACTAAAGCCCCGACGTGGTCGTCGTCTCCGCGCCCATGCGCGCCTCCTCGGCTGCCCGCTCCTCAACGCTCGCGCACGTCCAGCGCTTTTCAACCGTCCGATCGCGAGATCGGATGGCTTAAGATGCGTCCGCGCCCGCGCGATGCGCTCGTCTGATTGTGCGTCCGATTGGGCGTCCAATCGCGCATCGGCACTATCGGGCGCGCGCGGCCGTCCGATCTCCATCTGACAATCCAATTGCTTGCACCCGCTACTCCATGCCACGGCTCGAACCTGCACCCCACGCTCGCGATAGCATGCTCGATCGCTGCGCCATGGGGCGCGGATGGTCGAGCGGGCGTTTTTAAATGCGAGCGCCAACAGCCGTTGGATTAAGATCCAACGACGGAGAGCGATTGGGTGTGGGGCTTTCACAAGACACAGGCGACCATTTGGGCGGTTGAGATGGCACCACGTGGCGCTATCTTGGCCGTCCATCTTCTGGAAGTTGTAGATGGTGCCACGGATGTCGGATTGACATGATTTTTGTGTCATTGGGCTGCGATCGTCGATTCGAATTCATCTGTGTGGTCGGATTTATCATATGAAGTGAGGATTACACCATCCTGGCCCTTGATCTTCTAGGGTTCCCGGGTCACTATCTGATGCTATGGATGCCTGATTAAGGCGATCTTGGAGTCGTTGAACTCCAATCGTTGCCCTGATCACATCCATACGGTTGGAACTTTGATCCGAGGCCCTGATAAAATATTTGCCCTGTCCAAGCACATAAAAGGAGACAATTAACCTTCATTTTATTCAAACTATTCTAAATGCAAGATGATGCATGTAATGCAATATTTATATCATGAAATGCAATCCTATGCTTAAGAACATGCATAAATAGACGTCTTAAGTAGTATAAATGTGTTTACATCACTAGGTTCTTCAAGGACTATTGTACCCCAAAGCGACAGCCGAGAATTGGACGACAGGTGGTACTGTCGAAAGAGGCTAGCGCCGTGATTCTAGCTGACCTTTTGCCAAAGAAGAAAGACCCTGGTACCCCACTTATATCCTACTTCTTGCAGGATTCTCCATTTTATTGGGCCCTTCTAGATTTGGGTTCGATCATCAACCTAACTCCCACTGCCGTATTTGAACGATTTCGATTTGGGGAGTTGAAGCCCACCTCGGTCACGATTCAACTGGCTAACAGATCAGTCAAAACACCGAGGGGGGTGGTTGCGAACGTGATCATGAAAGTCCACGGGTTCTGCTTTCCCACAGATTTTTTCATTCTCGATATGGAAGTTCCTCCTAATCTCCTAGATACACCAAATATTTTGGGTCGCCCTTTTCCGGCAACAGCCCGAGCGAACATTGATTGTGCATCTAGGTGTATGGAGATATCCCTAGGCAATGAGAGACTTCGACTTGACATATTCAGGGCAGAAAACCTTGACTGTGATTGAATAGAGGAGGATGGTGAAGACGAAGATTCAGCATATTGTGGTAACATTGGGCTCCTTTGTGACGACCCAATGTCTCATTCGTCTACACTATCAGGGTTCTTGGACCTCGATTCACACGGGACTGAAACCACTGCACTACACATATCCCCCCGAGGATCTGACTGTTTAGGGTGTGCTTCTGACCACAGCACCCCTGAATCTAACTATCCTGATCCATACATTACTGAATCGCCCCTGTTGTTGACAGACGTGACTGCAGCCAACGGGTTTCCTGTTAATGTAGTCACAACCGATTATTTCACAGGGAGTGAATCAGCGAGAATTCACATGCACATGGATCAGCAGATTCCCACCTTCGAGTTTGCTCCTCCCACTGCCATTTTTGACTCAGACCCACCCATGATCAAATTGAAGCCCATACCCACTCCACACTTTCTTATAGCTAGACTTTTTGGAGTAGGGGTGCACAATCAGTTGGTCCACATCTCCGGACCACTGATTCTAGTAGCATACGAGCACATCTTTCTCTTAATTTTGACTGGCTCCTATGCAAGAACAGATACATCTGATTGAGTTTTCACCCAGCTGGTGGCATTAAACTCAGCATGTACCCACATTCATCCATCACCTTATACATACTCGGTTTATACATGGCATATTTTTCTTGTAGCATAATTCTTTTTGTATATTGCACGCTAACAGGTTGGCCGTTGCTGAATGTATAGTTTCAGGGGCAATTCTAGGTGACTTCTACCCACCCATCCTCTATCGAATTTATTTTCTTTTATATTCATGCATGAGGACATGCAAGAACTTAGGCATGGGGGGGTAGATACAGTAAAAACTAAAAATTTTTTTGCCAACACTTAGGGAAACCTTGGAGCTGCATGTAAAACATACTTTAGGATACTAAATAAAAGAACAACCGGCTCCACCTCCAATGCTCGCATTGGAGCTAGAAATCATTTGCAACAGCCACTTCCAACACACCCGATCAACTTTTATTCTAAATTTAGGGTCAAGCTGATTGTAACCCAATACGGGAATTTCATGAAGTACAAATTATATGAGGTTAATTGTTCATAGCAAATATGCATATTACACTCATGAATAAGATTATTTTATTAATAGAATGCCTTAGGGATTTTATCCTTTAGTTGATTCCTGTAATCTGGAATCTAGTACAACTTTTCATACACACGTAGAATTTGCAATGGATTCATGGTGAAGGATGATAAATGTCTTTAGTCTGTCAAGAAGAAGCAGTGCTTCTTTTCCTGAACCCCTAGATAGTGTTTTAGGAGTCAGGCAGATTTTATTCCAAAAATCCACCAAATAGTGTGAGATGAGAGTAGAGTGTATTGGTGCTCTAAGATTAGTGCAAGGAATCTGGAATCCTAGAAAATTAGGTGATGATACTTAGAGAATAGGCATAGTTTCCTCTCTCGGTTCCTCCGTATACATTTTGAGTGAATTTTGAGAGCCACCATATAAGGCAATTACGCGGAGAGCGAGTTTTCATAAAACTAGGGCTAAGGAGGATGGTTACGACCATTCTTTACAGAATCCTCAGCTAAAGGAGGGTATTGATATCAAGGTCAGAAATACACCATCCTATTCGTAACTCTTGGTGCCGTGAGTAGGCACTTCCACCAAATAAGTCACCCAATGTCTCTTGAGTACTACCAATCCCTAATAATGCCTCCTCAATAAAGTTCATGGATGTGTTATGTTAAAAAAAAAAATGTGTTGAAAAGAAAGCAAAGCTGAAAAAAAAAAGAAGAAAAAGCAAAAAAAAGAATGAATATTTAGTGTTTATTTCATTGAGGCAATAGCACCAAATAAACTTGAGATCCACCAAATATGTCCCTAACCTATTTTTCTTGTGTTTTCGATTGCCCAAATACTAGCTGAGGGATCCCGACTTAGTGTTAGGGTTATGAGAACTCACTTAAAGTGTTCAAGCCTAGTGAGGCCACCAAATACAGATCAAATGTGTGAATCTGGTGAGATAGTAAGCTCTAAGAAAAAGAAAAAGAGAGAATGGATACAAAGGAATCAAAAGAGAGCATAGTTTTTCTCGCCTCTCTCTGAGTTGAGTTACTTAGTAATCCGAGAATCTAGATTCTGTAGTACTAGTCTCTATGTAGCACCAAGTGAGAATGAGCCACCAAATATATAATCCTTTCCCTTAGAGATTCTCTACCTAAGCATAAAGCTGGGGTGAAATTCATAGAATATCTTGAGTATCCCGAGAGAAGAAGTCCACCTATCCCACTAGAATTTTTACTAGGGATCAAGTACAAGCATTAGAGGTGTATTAGTTTTCACTCGAATCCATTGCAAAAGCTACATAGCCGCACTTTCATGATTGTCTAGATTTCTAGAGCATAGGATGAAAACAAAAAGGAGAAAAATCTCTATGCATACAATTGATAAAATAATTAGTCCCTTAAGGACCTTTGCTGTAAATAATTTAGTCTTGCATTTGCTAGGGACTAGCAAGATTTAGGCATGGGGGAATGATTGCGCAGTAATCATAGGTCTTAATTGACCTAGATTAAGCTAGGACTTAGCATAAGTTAGGGTTATTCATGCATGCAAATGCATTATCTGCATATTTACTGCTTTCCTTTAGCTATGCATAAAATAATGTTATAATGTGCTGATTAAGTGCATTATGTCGAACGCAGGGAATAAGCTGATCAGGAGCTGGATCTGAAGCTTGATCAGGAACAACGGGAGTTGCAGCAGAGCTGGAGCAAAAGGCTTAGATAAGATGTAGGAATAATAACGTAAGGGAGTTAAAGGTTTGCTATGCTATTAAGTGGGAATAAAGCAATAAAATGTGAAGAGCTTAGGTCCATCCTAGCCCTAAGAAAGCCTAGAGACTTCCCCAAGCCTTAGCCACCCTTAGATTAGGTCACAACACCCTAAGAAGCCCTAAAACCCTAGTTCCAACCCTTATTTTGACATCCAGAAAAGTTATAGGACATCCAAGACCCTTAGCCTCCTCTTGCATACCTCAAACCCACTTCTGCTGTGTTATTGGACATCCAGGCACTTTGTCTGACGTCCAATTTCTATAGAATACCCAAAAGAAAACCTTGAATCCCTCCTGACTCCGATTGGACGTCCAGACAACAAGTCTAGACTTCTTATTTTTTAGTATAAGGTGTCTGATACTGTTATTAGATGTTTGATACTGCTCTCCAATTCTTGTTCTGAGATTTAAGCCTTGATCTTGGATCTCTAGGTCCCTAAACCCAATTCCAACCCCATAGGAACCTAAATTAAGGTGCCCTAGCCCTAGTACATCACCTCTAGACCTCCCTAGGGACCTAATTAGGTCCTCACTAAACCTAATTGATTTGGATCTTAATCAATTCCATCAGCCTATTCAATTGGACTCATTGAGTCCAATTGAGCCTTGATCTCAGCACACACCGTCCAATTGGACTCAGTGAGAGTCCAATTGACCTAGACCTAAATTAATTGAGTTGTTTTACTCTCAATTAACTTCCACACACCCAATTAAACTTGTATTAAGTTTAATTATACTTTACCTTAGTGAATTACGATTTATAGCCCTAATTTGAGACATACCTTGAGCTAAACCCACTAGAACCTAACCTAATCAACCTAGCCACCTAAATTTCGACCCACACACACCCACACACACCATCCACATGAAAATACCTAGCCTAGAGTTCTCTAGAACTCTCTATCATGTGTGGTTGCCTTGGTTGCCAAAATTAGCAACCAAGAGCCATTCAATTTTTAGATCCACATTTGGTGGATCTAAAAACCACCATCCATCCTCTCTCTCTCACTCTCCCATGAGCTCCCACCATAGACCTCTCTAGAAAATTCCATAATTCTCTAGAGAGCTTCCCTTAGGTCTATAAAAAGACCTAAGGGGTGGCCATTTGCACCCTTTCACTTCCTTGGCAAATTCACATCCCTTGGCTTCCATTGGCACCACTCAGCTCATTTGCTCCATACACGCCCACCTTCACTTAGGTCAGCTACTCCACCTCCACGAGCTTACCACCACCATGGAGGACATCATGCTGGGATGCTAGATCAATACTCCCTCTCTCCAACGGTTGGCCTAACTTACATTGGCCACCCCTCATTCTCCTCTCGACCACTCCACAGCCATCAGGGACCACCCCTGAATGGCCTTTACTTTGCTAGATTTGGTGTTTTCTCTCCATAATTTTTACTGCTTTTATTACTACTTAATAGCATAGTCTTAACTTCTCCCCCAATGATGCATGCAAAATCCCTCCATTGATTCTTGTATGAAGTCATTTTCTGGTAGTTAGATTTCCATTTCAAGCATTCATGTATAAGCTTCCCTCTAAATTTCTTGTGCAATGTGATTAATGTTGTGATTTATGTCATTTATGTGATTAATGTTGCCTGCTTTTAATTCCTAATATACTTGCAACTAAGCATGTCCTACTTCAATACATAATAATCATAAACTGACGTGTAGTTTTAAACAAAGTAGAGTCGCAAAAAGATCAATTTCATTAGTAAAACAAATGCCTCCCATAGATGAATGACCAAGACTCAAGTCTCGTAATTTTTACAAACTTATTTTTGACGAACGTTTTTGTGCAATGATACTACAATTTTCGATGACTTTCAAAACATGCGAAAATGCCTTTTGTCATATCCCCTTCTCTTGCTCATTATACTTTGATATCCCCTTCATGAAGACATTGTAATGAATAGGCATGGGGGGGTGGACATTACAAGTCTAATTTTTATGTCAAAAGAAAAAGTTGCATTTATGCATAAAGAACTTTTATTAAGGTTTTATTAGGGACTTATTCTTAAGTTGATTCCTGAGTTTAGAATACAGTACAATTTCACACTTACACGTAGAATTTGCAATGGATCCTCTATGATGACAGCTAAACATCTTTAGTTTGCCAAGAAGAAGCAATGCTTCTCCTAAACCCTTGGACAGTAATTAGGGAGTTAGGCAAACTATCTTCCAATAGATCCACCAAACAAGTGTGAGGTGAGAGTAGAAGGTCTACTGGTGCTCTAAGGCTAGTATGAGGAATCTTAAGCTCTAGATAATGAGAAAATGATACTCGGAGTTAGGCATAAGGTTACACTCTCTGTTTCTGCGTAGTTCTTAGTGCGAATATTTTTCAGAGCCACCAAATAAGGTAAATACGAAGAGAGTTGGTTCTCATAAAACTAGGACTAAGGTAGATAGTCACAATTGCCCTTTACGGAATCCTCGGCTAAACGAGAGTATTAATGTCAAGGTCAGAAATACACTCTCCTATCCATTCCCTTCTCGGTGACGAGAATAGGCACTTCCACAAAATAAGCCACCCGATATCCTCTTGAACATCCCTAATCCTGGCTAATGCCTCATAAATAAAAGTTCGTATGCTGTGTTCAATTAGTAGATATTTGGATGCGAAAAAAAAAGGAGAAAAAAAAGAAAGGAAAAGAAAAAATATATATATACATAGAAAGAAAATTTAGAAAAAGAAAAGAGTAGAAAAAAATGAGTTTATGAGTTAGAGTTTATTTCAAGTATTGAGGTGACAACACCTACCACCCTCACGATCCACCAAATACAGTTTTGGCCTATTTTTCTATATTTCTTGCTGCCTGAATATGGGCTAAGTAATTTTGACTTAGTCGTTGAGTTATCAGAACCTAATCAAAGTGTTAATGCCAAGAGAGACCACCAAATATATTGATAAATCTGGTGAGATTGTGAAGTCAAAAATGAAAAGAAAAGATAAGAAAAAGGAAAAGAAAGAGAAAGAAAGAGAGAATGAGTACAAAGGAACTAAAGAGAGTATAGTTTCTTTCCTCTCTCTGAGTTGAATTATTGCATAATCTAGAAATCTAGGATCTAAAGTACTAGCCTACATGTGGCACTAGATGAGTGAGCCACGAAAAACAAATCCACTTGACTCAAAATCACCTTCTACCTAAGCCAAGTGCCGAGGTTGAATTTACAAATTATCGTATAACCCTGAGGGAAGAAGTTTGCCTACTCCAATGGATTTTTACTAAGGGTCAAGTACGAGCTCTAGATGTGGATTGAATTTTCACTTGCATCCGTTGCATAGGCTGTGATAACGTGGGTTTTGCGTGTTTGAAATCAGGGTTATGAGTAACTCGTTGTCACAGTTGCAAAACTCGTGATCAAATATAATTTATACCGAAACTCCAAGGGAGTCTCGGGTCAAACACTGGGAGGCAACGTTTACTTTGTATGAAAATCGTGCTTCGATTTATTTCTTTTTTGTGTTTTAGGGTTTTCTTATTTTTTTTGTTTTTGAAATAAAATGACAATCAATCACAAGAGAGAGACATAATTGAATCTGGTATATTACATGAAAGTCAATTACAGTAATATAGAAAACATAAAAAGAGAGGGAGGCGAGAAAAAATCTCCTAAAGCGGCTGTTCGGTGAGACGACGATGCTTGGCTGAAGCTTAGATGGAGTTGGGAAGCAGGACGACGGAGATGAGAAGGAGGGGGACGTCAAGTGGAGGAAAGCTTCAGTGCAAGTCTGGAATGGAGGTGAGAAGGCAGAGTTGATCTGCTACCAGAATGGAGGTGGGGGGATAGCTCCAAGGCCACTTATGAATGGGGATGGGAAGTTGGAGGAGCATTTGGTGGGGCAGAGTCTCGTTACACTAATAGGCGCCTTGGGAGCTTGAGAGCAAACTCTAACAGTGCATTGGTAGGCTAGTTAGAGCTTAGGAGTAGGTGGGAGTAGCGTAGCTAGAGATGGTTTGGAAGGGAGGGGGTGTTGGTGCTTTTATAGTGGATGAAAAGAGGCTAGAATAGGCATGGGACCATTAGTGACGTCCAAGCCATCGTTGAAAATGTCGCTGTAGGCAGCTCACACCCACTCACGCCTACAGCTGGCCTAGCTAGCATGCGAATAATTAGCAATGGTTCTAAGTGTTGCTGTATGTCTACCAAGCTATCATTGAAGGCTGGCGCCAACCAAGCACACGCCTGCCCCAAGCATGCTACACTATCCCGCCTCATGCGAGTGGATTGCCTGGTGGCCCTACTGGTGTGCACGTTGGCATGCACTGGTGCACGCACGTGTTGCTGGTGCGTGCTGGCGTTGTGCTGCCGTTGCATGTGCGCGCATGCACTCGCATTCAATTGATGAAGGGACGGGCACTAAGGGTCTCGAATCCTCGTCTACCATTTGCAAAGAGGGCTCTTCACCAATTGGACAAGGTGTGCTCTTGGTCAAGTGTAGAGCATGTTGATGCATGGCTCAGGCCACCCTCAGCCGTTGGATTCAGATCGAATGACTGAGATCCCTACATGTGGTGGGCTTGAGGACATGCTGGCTTAGGTGGGGTAGCCTGGATGGCACCATGTGGCGCCATCTGGATCATCCATCCTCTTCTACTTGTGGAGGGTACTACAGAGCTTTGATCAGGGTGATTCTCATGATGACGGACTGTAATTGTCACTCCGAATCCATCCATATGGTCAAATTCTTCATCTGAAGCCCATAAAGACGTTGACCTGCCTCCTAGCCAAGTAAAATGATAGAATTAATGTACATAATATACAACTGTCCTAAATGCCATGCGATGGTTGTTATGCGGTATTTATAGCATGATATGTAATGCTAAGCCTAGGAACTATCAAAAATAAATATTTTATCATTAATTCATGTGTGTTTATCATACCCCCATACTTACTTTTTGCTAGTCCCTAGCAAAATTAGCCTAAATGCTATTTATAAAAGTATAATTAGGATTCAGACTCTTAGGCATAATTTGTTGGTTGTTTTAGGAACTTTCAACCCAAGACATGGTTACAAAGACTCGACAGTGCTCGGGTGTCTGACAGAATGCACAGTGTGCAAGCCCTCGGCTTATTTGAGAAGAGAAGATACAAAAAATTTTTCTTGTTTTTCCTCTTATCTAATTCTTTTTGTACTTTTGCAGTTTGAGAGTTCCGAGTTAACTTTTTACGGCTACTCGACCTACCCAAGACTTGAAAAGGACTCTAAGTGCTAAGCATCTAGTGAAAAGAGTGAAAGACTCACTAAGCGGTCGTTAAAATGGACTTCGGGTTTCTATGACCCTAGTTGACCTTGCCTATAGGTTTATCTTTTCGAACGGTAGCTTTCTCCCTACTTTTTTTTATGGGGTCAACACAAGGGTGAACCCAGTGTATGTCTCCCGAGTTAATTCTACTTCCCTGTTTCTTCCCTAAGTGGTTTGGAAATTATTGTGGATTTTTTTTTGTGAGCTGGGTTTTGGACAACCGGCCAATCGGCTATTACCCACGACAACTTGCCAGCCATACTTATGCGGTGAAGTGTGATTTTTTTTTGTGCTCCTTTTTCTAATTTTTTTTCCTCTCTCACTTTTTTCTTTTTAAGTAGGTGACTTTCCTGATCTAAGATTTACCTAAAGGCAGTACAATGAAAATGGTCTTGTGATTAGGCTCTAGACAACCGGCCGATGAGTTGTTACCAACTACAACTTGCCAGCCATACCCCCTGATGAGTGGCTACTCATCATAGCTAAAAGGCCGAAATTAAGCTAGACACTAAGCAAAACAATATCAAATTAACATATAAAAAGGGTTAAGTGTGGGAATTAAAGAAAAGACCTAAAACTTTTAATGTGTGTTAAAACCTCCTATTTAGGTCACAAAAATGAGATATTCTGAAAACTAAAGAACAAATGATGATCCATGCATCAATTGAACACATAAACAAGTTTGAAAAGATAAATCAGAAGTAAAATCAATGTCTTAAATGTTCAATTAAGCACATGTAAAAATTTGAAAGCAATTGGACATCATTTAGGCTTAGAAATAAATAGATTACAATTAGGTCCTTCATGCATTACATTTCTACCCTTCAAAACTCCTTCTTGGACCTTTTTGCAAGCCGCAGGGACCCTTCTGTATGACTGCAAGGCCCTTCCAGTTATAGTTCTTTTCAGTTTTGGACCTGCACGCTATTCTTCTACCCCTTCGTTCAAGGGTCTTCCTGCAAGTTTTCCCTCATTTCAGAGAGAAGCCTGTGTTCTTCACGCGCACTGTAGCACGCGAAGAACACAGCCATTCTCGACCGTCCATCGCACTTTTGATCTCGATCTGCGGCTGGAATCAAATGGAACCTTCGCGCGATTCGGTGCGTGCGTTCACCTCTCTTCCCAGATCTCATCTGACGGTCAGATCTCTCTCTTGACTCGCCGCGCGCTCTACCCATCTCATCCTCACCGCCGGCCTAATTTTGATTAACCTCACCCTTGCGGTGATCTCAATCACTGAGCTGCTACTTAAGCACCTCAGTGGTGTCGCACGCAAGGGATCGCTCCCTCCTACATCTCTTAGCGATCAGTTCGTCCACTCCAGTCTCTCCTCCTCACCTAGACCCTGATTTCACAGCCACCGGCTGTGGAATTATCGCCTGCTCTCGACCCTCCTCGTCGCTAAGGACCTCGTAGCACCTGAGGACGACCCTAGAGTCTCACTAGCAGACTCTTCCCTCCGCTGGAGTCACCCTCCTCCTTTCTTCCTCCTTAGCCGCCGGCTAAGGACCCATAGGTCCCATTCTTCCTTTTAGTTTAGGTTTTTAATTCTGCACAAGTAGTGTTAGATTTAGTTTGCAGTAGTTTAGAATAGATTTAGTTTTAATTGTTAGTGTTTAATGTTAGCTCTAGTTAGATTAGTCTTAGGAGTAGAATTAGTATTAGATCCCCTCCCTCACCTCCTCTGATCAGTCCAGATCAGAGGGGAAGAATCATCTGTTCATTGTTCAATTTATCTCCCTCTTCATGTTTTGTTTTTCCCATCATCCAAATTCTGATTCTTGTTTTTCCTTTTAACGACAAATTTTTCATCAATCACCCACACATCCTGACCCAATTTCAGATCTGATGGCACACTGCCTCAGATCTGAAAGTGGCGTCACAAGCACCATTTGGGGCTTCTCACTCACTCCATTTGTTTCACAAAAGCCCCTCTGTTTTAAATGGATTGCCTCAGTTTGTCAGAGCACTTTTGATTTGGATTTTAAAGGATTTTTACTCTCTGAAATGTTTTGACAGATCTGACAAATTGAAGGGATTTTTGGTTTTCATTGTGGGCAAGGACTCTGAGAAGTTCTCTAGTGACAGAGAACCAATCAGAAGAGCCTTTCATGATTCTGTTTATACTTTGTTTTGAATGCATTCACCAGCTTCCATTAAATTTCCTTAATGCATTCTTAGTCTCTTTTTGCTATTTCAGAACTGCCATGCACTATTTGTGTTGATGATCATTTCTGTATGGTGATTCTCTAACCTAAGGAGTTTTCCATACTCCTTAAGGTTGCAAGAAACTGGGATTGTGTTTCTTTGGTTTTAATTGATCGAGCTAAGTCTTCCTTCATGCTGTCTATGGCATTAGGAAGACTAACTCAATGCCATTTGAATGTTGATCTGAAAGGATGCTTCTGATAAGGTTTTTCCTAATGAGTATTTGAGCTGAATTTACATGAGATTTTCGTGAGATTTAAACCCCTTTCAGATTTGGATTTCAACTCTGTAAATTGTAGTTTGTTTTGAATTTTATCTTACTCCAAGTTACACAGCAACATGCTGCAACTTGCAGCTACATTTCCCTCCATCTCCAAATTCTCTTCTCCTCCAAATTCCCCTTTCATCTGTGAATTTTTTGTTCCCCTTTCTCCAAGTGGACTAACTGCAGCAGCAGTTAGCCATTTGACAGTGGCTTAAGCCACTGCTGCTGCTACAAAAACTCACCCTGAACAGCAACTAAAGCCAACACTAAAACAGCACAATCTTCTCTTCTCCATCTCCTCTGACAGTAGCTGCGGCTGCTGTCTAAACTCAAATAAAAACTCAATCAACTCTAATTCCCTAACTTTATACAAAAGCCTAATGACATAGACTTATTTTAAAACTGTAAATATACCTATTCATAGTATTATAACTATAGCATATCAGTTAGATACATAGTTATACTGTAAATATGTATAAAACCTGTACAGAAATTCATATACATATGTAATCTATGTAAAAATATGTATATATACTAATCTATTATGCATGTATTTACTGATTTATGTATATATGTATGTACAGATTTATATTTACTTATTTAGTAGCTAAGTTAATAAGTTAGAGTAATAATCAAGTAAATAAATCTATAAACTTGGGAATATATATATATATTAAGTAATTTAAGTTAGTCAAAGTATAATTATACCTAGTATAACTTACTGTAACTTAGTTTTAATTTTAAACACCCAGAACTGCTATTTTAGCCTAAATAAAACATAAATAAATTCGTAAAAATATAATAAAAATATGTATTAAATACTTAAGTATGTAAGTTAAAACTGTTTAAAGTCAATTAGACCATTTATTAATTATTTTATAAGTAATTAACTATTTAATCACCTAAATCAACCTGTATAATCAGCCTAGTTTAGCGAATTTATTTGTATAGTAAATATATTTAAAATTCAAAATTAATTAATCAATTATGTAGTATTACGTAAATATTTTATTTACCATATTTTATTTTATTTTTTTTAATAATTTATGGCCCCCAAATCGAGGGCCAAAAACGCGCACAGACGCAGCTGCGTCTGATTTCCAGCGCACGATGTGGCGCTGGAATAGCGCCACATCGTGTGCTGCAAACCAAACGCAGCCATATAAATATAATTTATGTTATAACGCAAGCAGTCGTCACGGCGCCGGGCGCCCGAAACGCGATCCCTTATCCGATTACCCGATTTAATCGCTGAACTATGATATGTGATGATATTGAATATGTGATGTATGTGTGGGGCTGGGAGGCCCGAGCGTGTGCGAACTTGAAGGCGTTGGGCTGAGGCCTGACGCTGAGTTTGAAAAACGTAACTAAGCCACCTAATCTGAGATTAGGGCGCGCTTAGTAGAGGTCTGGTCCCACCCGTAGGGTGCTGTGTATCCCTCGAAAAGCGCACCCGCTAATTAAACACATTTTACACTAAGGACGTTAGCCTAATAACCCCGTCTCCACCGCAGCCTCTGAAATACCACACAGAACAAAATGAAAGGACAGACGACTTAAAAAAAAGAGAGAACACGAGATAACAACAGAAAAGACTTACTGTACATACAGCAGTAGAATAAGTAATATACATACGTATAAGTAAACCCACATAATTACTAACAGAATAAAACGACACTATAAATGTCGCTAAAGACCTCAGTTTGCTTCTTTAGGTTGTATATAGTGTTTTATGGGATTTAGCGACGTTTATATCTGTCACTAAAACTGATACATATGTCACTATAAATAAAAGACTAGTAAGTTAAGTTTTTACACTATGGTATCCTCATGTAGTATGAACTAACATATTAGTGTTAATAGTATAACTTGTAAATACATAGTTTAGAGTATAATAATAGATTGTTTGATACTTGTTCATAGTTAGTATTTTTTTTGCAAGCACTTCTTAGTAACTAGGTAAATAAAACATTCATTCATTCTTTCAATGTAGAGTTTCTTTTTGAATAAGAAGACAATTTTGGAGATAATCAAAGAGTGACCGAATTAAATTCAATAAATTGCCTCCCAGAGAACGACCTGGAACAAAACCAGTAAAAATTAGATAAATAAGCAAATGATAATAATGGTTGTAATGACTGGTACTCACCCATACTCACCACTATACGACATCCTTAATGTTATATTATACACCCTATACTACAACGACATGATCATAACAATAATCATTACAATTATCACCAACAACCATTTTCATCATCACCCCCCTAGATTGTTCATTAGCTACCCAATCTTTGAAGAAACCACCAAAAAGTGAGTTAGTATAAAAAAAGTGTGTAGATGCTTAAGCTTAAAGTCTCCCCAAATTAGAGGGCAGGTTGATAAGTAGCATACTTATCATCCCAACTTATTTACCAAATTAAAATGAATTTTAATTGGCGAGGACTCGAGACTAAGTCCACATTCGAGTGGACACCAGGGCTAATTAAGCCCGAAGACCTGAAGAGTCTAAGTATTCAGGTCTCAAAGTATCAATTCCTAAAGTTTGCAACTCCTAATGCCTAAGTTCTCGTCTCCTAATTCTAAGTTTTTTTTTAATAGAGACAAATAACAGGAAATTACTGTTACAACTGACAAAAAGATTATAAGATATATCCACCCCCCCATGTTTAGCTATTGCAATGTCCTCATTATGAAAAATGAATGCATGCAGGAGAGTAGAAGTGGAAGAATAGCACCTGATTTCCGTGAGACTCTGGTCAACTTGTAATAGTCTTTACATGTGCTGAGTTTAGTGACTTCAGCTAGGCGATGATTGGCCCATGATCGTTAAGGCAAGGTAAGAGCAACCTTGTCTGAGATGGGCTCAGGGAGCACATGGTCAACAAAGGGTTTGAGACACTGTCCATTGACCTTGAAGATATTACCCATCTTTGGGTCAGAGATTTCAATGATGAAGTTAGGGATAATCTGCTCAATAACGAATGGGTTGTCCCACTTAAACCTAAGTTTTCCACGGAAAAGCTTCAATTGAGAATCAAAAAGCTAAACCTTCTGGTTTGGCTCAGAGCTCTTGCATGAAATCATTTGGTCATGGAGAGCTTTAGTCCTTGCCTTATAGATTCTGACATTTTCATAAGCATCATTTCGAAGCTCCTCCAACTCAGATAGTTGGAGTTTCCTAGTTTTCCCGGCCAACTCTAGGCCACAATTACATTTCCTGATGGCCTAAAATGCCCAGTGTTAAAGTTCTGGGGGTAAGTGACATGCCTTACCAAACACTAGATGGAATGGAGACATACCGATAGGCATTTTATATGCCGTACGGTAGGCCCAAAGAGCATCATCTAGCTTTTGGGTCCAATCCTTCCTATTAGGCCTAATGGTTTTTGCAAAATGTTTTTGATCTCCCGATTTGAGACCTCGGCCAGTCCGTTCGCTTGATGGTGGTAAGGTGTGGGAATCTAATGATTCAACCCGTATTTCCCTAGTAAATTCTAAAACTGGCCCTAAGTGAAATGTGTGCCACCATCACTAATAATTGCCGGAGGAACTCTGAACCGATTGAAGATATTTTTCTTCACAAAATCGATGACCACCTTGTGGTCATTGGTCTTCGTGGGAATTTCCTCAATCCATTTGGACACGTAATTAACAACGACCAAAATATACTGGTGTCCAAATGGAGGGAATGGTCCCATAACGTTGATGCCTCAAATGTCAAAAATTTGGATGGAACGAATTGGGTTCAGGGGCATCATATCTCTCATAGCCATGTTCCCGAGTGTCTGCTATCGGGTGCATGACTTTGAGAATTCCTGGGCATCCTTAAATAATGACAGCCAATAGAATCCAGATTGTAAAATTTTTGCTGCCGTCTTCTTCTAGGAAAAGTGTCCACCACACATAGATGTGTGGCAGAACTCAAGTATGCTATGGGAGTCAATTTCTGGGATGCATCAACGAATAATTTAGTCTACGCCGATGCAGTACAACTCAGGATCGTCCCAAAAATAATATTTGGCCTCAGACACAAGTCTATCCTATTGTTGTTTGGTCCAATCCTGGGGGATTTGACCAGTGGCCAAATAATTGACGATATCCACATACCAGGGGGTTCGGATAGCCGAGACTATAAGGATAGTCTCACCAGGAAAAGTATTAGAGATCGGGACATCCAGATGAGGAGAATCAATTAGGATTCTTGAGAGGTAATTCGCCACTACATTTTCTGCCTCGAGTTTATCCCTGATTTCAAGATCGAGTTCTTGAAGCAGCAGAATCCAATGAATAAGCTGGGGTTTGGCATCCTTTTTGGCAAAGTGATGTTTCATGGCCGAGTGGTCAGTATAGATGATGACACAAGAACCTAAAAGTTAAGCCCTGAATTTTTCTAAAGCGAAAACTACAGTTGGCAATTTTTTTTCAGTAACGGTGTAGTTCCTCTATCTGGGCTTCATCTAGAGTCTTGCTAGCGTAGTAAATCACAGAGGGATTTTTCTCAATCATTTGACCCAAGACAGCCCTGATGGCATAATCAGATGCATCATCCATAATCTCAAATGGGGCTTTCCAGACCGATGGTTGCAACACCGGGGCACAGGTGACTAACATTTTTAATAAATCAAATGCCTTACAGCATGATTCATTAAACTCGAATGGCGTGTCTTTGGCCAGAAGGTTACTCAAGGGCCAAGCAACCTTCGAGAAGTCCTGAATGAATCTTCTGTAAAAACCCACTTGCCCAAGGAAAGAGCGGATCTATTTTACGGATGTGGGTGGAGGAAGTGTAGAGATAGCATCCACCATTGCTTTATCAACTTCAATATCGACTAGAGACCACATGACCCAGGACAATGCCTTCTTGAGTCATAAAGTGGCTCTTTTCCCAGCTAAGGACCAGGCGTGTTTTGATGCATCTCTGGAGGATCAATTCCAAGTTAGCTAGGCAAAACTCACAAGAATCTCTAGAAATGGAGAAATATGAATACCTCAAGGCGATCTCCCACCATGTCAGAAAAGATGGCCAGCATGCACCTTTGAAAAGTCCCTTGTGCATTGCAAAGCCCGAAAGGCATTCTATGGAGTGCAAAGGTTCCATACGGACAGGTGAAGGTTGTCTTTTCCTGGTCTTCGAGATGGATAGGGACTTGGTTATATCCCGAATAACCATCCAAGAAGAAAAAGTATATTTTCCCAGCTAACCTTTCGAGGATTTGATTGATGAATGGAAAGGGAAAGTGATCTTTTTTAGTGGCTGTGTTGAACTTCCTATAGTCAATATAGACTCTCCACGCAGAAGCTGAATGAGTGGTGAAGGTTTCCCCTTTCTCGTTAGTCGTAATGGTTATTCCTACCTTCTTGGGTACAATCTGAATGGGGCTAACCCACGGACTATCCGAGATTGGGTAAATAATCCTAGCATCAAGCCACTTGATTATCTCCTTCTTGACCACTTCTCGCATATTCAGGTTGAGTATCCTTTGCATATCATGAGAAGGACGGGATCCATCTTACATAAAAATATGATAATAACAATAAGATGGCTTGTTCCCCATAAGGTCATAGATGGTCCAACCAATTGCCTCCTTGTTATTCATAAGGACCCTATTTAACCTCGATTCTTCCTCCTTAGTCAAATTAGCACTAATGATCATAGGGAATGTGTTTCCAGGTCCTAAGAACTCATATTTCAAATTTTTGGGCAACGATTTTAATTGCAGCAGAGATGGGTTTAGAATAGAAGGTAGGGAGGGTACTGACTAAGATTCATCAAGACAATCCAGTGGAAGAGGCTGGGAATGAAAAAAATCAATAGCCTCTTCAGGATGTGGTAGGTCTACCATGGAGGGTTGTGGGTTGGGTTCGCTAAAGCTAGTGGAGTCCTCGAGTGCACTGATTGTCATACAAGTCTCAAGATCCTGATCCTCGAGCTCCTCAATGAATCCATAATCCTCAAATCCTCTTGTCACCTTAAAAATATCCAGAGTTAACTTTTTATCCCCAAAGGCGATCTCCATACTACTGCTTCCTCAGTTTATGTTTTCCTTGGCTATAGCTAGGAATGGATGCCCCAGAATGATGGAGTGTTCCTCAAATAGTTAGGTACATCCATGTCAAGGACGAGGAAATCTATAGGAAAATAGAAATCCTTGACTTTGACAATTAAATCCTCAATAACGCCTCTCCGTGTGGTGACCGAATGGTCTATTAATTGTATCGTTACTGTGGTTGGCCTGTGTTCACCTAACCCAAACCTCTCAAAAAGAGAAGTTGGGATCAGGTTGATGGATGCACCTAGATCCAATAGTGCCCTATCAAAAGTCTATTCCCCAATAACACATGAGATCGAGGGAGCACCTGGATCTTTCTTCTTTTCAGGAAGGTGATGTAGGATAATAGAACTTGCCTACTCTTTGAGAATCACCTTCCTCGTAGTGGGTTCTCTCGGCCTATGCTTTTGGGTACATAGTTCTTTCAAAAATTTAGCATAAGCCGGGATGTGCTTAATGGTGTCGAGGAGTGAAACATTTATCTCTATTCTCTTCAATAAATTCAGGAACTCCTCGTTGCTATCTATGGTTTTCTTCTTCTTGGTTTTCAATAATGCCTTAGGAAGTGGGACATGGGTAGTATTTTCAATTTCGGATCTCTGGGCCTGATTGTCTTCTTCAACCTCCTCGTTCTCTCTCTCAAGCTTCCCAGGGTTTTGACCTCTAGAAGGTAATTCAGGGTTCTGGGTCTGCTTCCCACTTCTGAAGGTGACGAAGTTTGCAGAGGCATAAGGGTTTGGGTCTTGAGATGGGTTAGTGAAGATTGGAGGGCCATGGTTGGTCATGTAACCAGAACAAGAAGATGATGGACCCTGCTCAACCACTTGAGCATGAACGTGTGGGTCCCTTTGATTCCTGTACCCTTGGGCTCTATTGCCCTGATTTTGCACATTGCTTGGGTTGGGTACGGGTTGAGATGGTAGAGATCTAGGTTGTCAAGTGTTAGCAATTTACCTTGATTGCAAGTCATCCATTGATGTCTTCATTTGCTACATAAGCTGAAGCATGGACCCTTGCATTTCTAACATCATTACCTTGACTTATAGGTCTTTGAGATGCATAGTGGCTGGGTCGAGGTTGGGTCTATTGCCCCTGACTTTTCCGAAAGAAGTTAGGGTGGTTCCTCCAACCAGAGTTATAAGTGTTGGAATACAGGTTGGACCTAACATTCTCATGCATTGCATATGCATCCTCATAGGCTGAGGATGGAGAGAAGGAAGGATCAGAAAAATTGGTACCAAAGGCCCTAGTTTGGGACACATAAGGTTCCGAGAAATCTTGGTTCAAAGGTTGAGCTGAATCAACTTGGTTCATGAACTCCCGCTCCATTGGAGCTCGCGAGGAATGGATTCCCGAATTCTACGATTGAGTTGGTGTAGAAGTGTTTCCTAAATTCCTAGACATCCATTCTTCCATTCTCTTAGCAACCAAGTCCATTTTATCCAGTTTATTACAAATCAATTGCATGTCAAATGAATGATAATCCTGGATCTCATTAGCACTTGACTTGGGTTGTTGGGATCGTTTGAATGCATCCTTGGAGGCATGCTTAATAGAGTTCTTGCTCATTTCCTCAAACAGGTCGTATGCGCTATCTTCATCCCTGTTAAGGAAATTGCCTCCGCAAGAGGCATCCACCTGATTATGGAGTTGCTCAACAAACCCATGATAGAAAATCTGTACGAGTGGCCATTTTCGCACCTCATGGTGTGGACATTTCCTCAAAAGTTCATGGAATCGCTCCCAACCACCATTCAACAGTTCCCCCAACCACTGGGTGAAAGTGGTAATCACCTGTCACAAGGCATTGGTACTTCTGATAGGGAAGAATTTCTTCAAGAAAGTCGACTTAAGAGAAGAGCAAGTTTCTATCTGCCTTCCTATGGTCCGGTACCAATGTGCGGCATTATCCCTGAGGTACTGGGGAAGAGTCTCATGATCATTTGCTTTTTGTTCACATTTCTTGCTTTGGTGGTCTGAACCAAAGTTGTCAGATCCTCCAAGTGCTGGAATGGGTCCTCTGATCCAAGCCCATGAAAATGCCTAATCAAGCTTAAGACTTGGGGCTTGATTTCTATGTCCTCAATGAGAATCATGATGCAGGGTTGTTCCCCATAGTTTGAAGGATCATAAAAATCCTTCAATGGCTGAGTGCCCTGACCATTCAAACATTGGAACCATTGCTGCATTTGCTGCATTTCTTCCAACTGCCTCTGAATCAGCTCTTACTGGTTCAAGGGCGGTGGAGGTAGTTGTTGATCAACCATGGGATCTACATGGCTAAAGCTCAACCTCTATCTCCAGGAATGGTCTAAAGGTCCTTCCAATCTCAGGTTCAATGACCTCCTTCCAATCATACACTGGTAGGAAGTTGGAAGGATGGGGAAGAGAGGGAACCCTACAACACAATAATACAAGCCTGTCCTTATATGGGGTAACCTAAAGGTCTACAGACTCTCAGAATCCGTCCAAAGATTGTAGGTGATTTACTCTACTTATGTACAGGCAATCCGACCAGTTAGAATGAGGGACTGGGGAGAAGGTTCTTCCTTTGGATTGCACCTTTGGTTCCTAGTGTACCCCCCAGTCGTAGTCGTTTGACCCTACTCCCCTAGCTAAACATTAGATTAACTAGTATAAGTAGGTTATTCATGAATAATCTCAATTTGGATCTCGTAGAGTGAACCAGTCCTTAGGGCCAATGTCTACTCAATTTTAATTAGGCTTGGGACAATGGTGCTTCTGGAATGTGATGGGCCGTTAATGGATTGTGCCCTTAAAGATTTGTTTGAGAATGTGTGAATGTGCACAACCAAGAGGTTTTCAAGTAAGATTACTAATGATGAGGTGAGTTTTAGAGTTTGAATCTTGCTTAATAGCTTTTTGGATTCAAATATTAGGTGTTTTCAACCAAGTTTTGTGAGGCAATCCAAGTTTTGAAAGCATGAGTTCAAGTATTTTTCCTTTGTAAATCAACAAAATATGGAGTGCCTAGCTTGCCCTAAGTATTAAATCCTATGGGGCAGCTACAAATTGAATCTCTTTTAAATTAGGTGGTGTGGCCCAAACAATTCAATCAATTGGCCCAAATGCACCCCTGATTAAGGCACAAAAAAAGGTGATTAACCTAATATGATTTCTACTCATTTATGTGTTAATTTAGTGTCCCGAGTCCATAGGTCGGAATCCCGATTGAGTAGATGAAAGTCAAGTTAGGTTATATGCCTCAAATGTGGGTGTATGAAGTTTGTATACACTGTTTCGTGGGGCCTTGGAGCGATTCCAAGATCTGTTGTGGAAGTGTCCACTCCACGAGGTGCCTAAATGGCAACTTGTGCAGATTTTTTATCATAGGTTGAATGATTAACTCTATAATCATGTGGATGCTTCTTACGGAGGCAATTTCCTCAACAAAATCACAAATAGCCCATACGATTTGTTTGAGGAAATGAGCAAAAACTCATTAAACCATGTCTCCATGGAAACCTTCAACCGATCCCAGCAAACTAGATCAAATGCATTTGTGGATCACTGATTCTTGGACCAAATGATCATATCTCTATACTGATCTTGAATCTCTCTACAGCAATTATTACCATTCACTTGACCCGCAATATTGAAGTACATATTTTTGGGTTTAGGTCCATCAAATTACGTTAAACTTAGCGTTGGCTGGGAGGCAACTGAATATTCTTTTCAGGTAGTTCTGCATCCTTGCTGTCCTGGATAACAAGCATAGTCAGGTGATATCCCGTCCTCTTTCTTATAATATTTTGATTTTCCTACATACATTTCATTGACGACATTATAATGAATAGGCATAGGGGGGTGGACATCTCATGTCTTATTTTTAGGTCAAAAAAGATGCATTTAGGCATAAAAAAATTTTATTAAGGTTTTATTAGGGATTTATTCCTAAGTTGATTCCTCAGTATAGAATCTAGTATAATTTCACACTTACATGTAGAATTTGCAATGGATCCTCTGTGAAGATCGATAGACATCATTAGTTTGTTGAGAAGAATCAATGCTTCTTCTCCTAAGCCCTTGGACAGTAATTAGGGAGTTAGGCAAACTATCTTCTAGCAGATCCACCAAACAAGTGTGAGGTGAGAGTAGAAAGTCCACTGGTGCTCTAAGGCTAGTATGAGGAATCTTAACTTCTGGATAATTAGATAATGATACTTAGAGTTAGGCAAAGTTTTCACTCTTGGTTTCTGAATTCAAGTTCTTAGTGTGAATATTTTGAGAGCCACCAAATAAGGCAAAATATTTAAAGGACAGTTCCTGATAAAACTAGGACTAAGGTAGATGGTCATGACCATCCTTTACGGAATCCTCGGCTGAAGGAGGGTATTAATCTCAAGGTCAGAAATATGCTTGCCTATCCATTCCTTTCCAGGTGTTGAGAATAGGCACTTCCACAAAATAAGCTACTCGATATCTTCTTGAACACCCCAAATCCCGAATAATACCTCATAAATAAAAGTTTGTGTGCTATACTACATTGCATTAGTAGATATTTGAATGAGATAGAGAAAAAAAGAAAAGAAAAAGAAAAAAAATATATATGTATAGAAAAAACAAAGGAAAAGAAAAGAAAAGATAAAAATATATGTAGAAAGAAAAATTGGAGAAAAGGAGAAAAAATAGAAAAAATGAGTTTATGAGTTAGAGTTTATTTCAAGTGTAATGAAGCAACAACACTTACCACGCTCACGACACACCAAATATAGCCTTCACCTACTTTTCTCTATTTTTGGCTGCCTGAATACGGGCTGAGGAATTCTAACTTAGTCTTAGAGTTATCAGAAACTAATCAAAGTGATAATAATAGGAGAGACCATCAAATAGGCTGACAAATCTGGTGAGATTGTGGGCTCTAAAAGAAAGAAAAGAAAAGAGAAGAAAGAAGAAAAAGGAAAAGAAAGAGAAAGAGAGAAAATAAGTACAATGGAACTAAAAAGAGCACAGTTTCTCAACCTCTCTTTGACTTAAATTATTTATTAGTCTAGAAATCTAGGATCTAAGGTGCTAGTCTATATGCAGCACCAGATGAGTGTGTCACTAAATACAAATCTACTTAGCTCAATTATTTTCTACCTAAGCCAAAAGTTGGGGCTAGAATTACAAATTACTTTATAAACCTGAAGGAAGAAGTTTGTTTGTCCTGATAGAATCTTACTAAGGGTCAAGTACGAGCTTTAGACGTACAATGAGTTTTCACTTGGATTCGTTGCATATGCCACAATAAAACACTTTCACGATTATCTAGATTTTTAAAGTTTTGGATGAAAACAAAAGAAATAAATCTTTAGTCAAACTCTTTATAGAAATTTGTCACGTAGGATCACTTTGCATTTAGTCTTGCATTTGCTAGGGATGAGCAAGATTTAGGCATGGGGATGTGATTGCATAGCAATCATGTGACCTAAATTACTTGAATTAAGTTAAATTTTTGCATAACTTATGAACAATGCATGCGTAAGTGTCGTAATTTGCATAATAGTAAGTTTGTTAGCTACATTGATAATATTATCATTTTATGACCTAAAAGAGAGATGAAATAAATTGCAGATGATTCAACCGCATGGATGATAGATCAGACCATACAGATCTGATCAGGATCACCATGGGAGTCCAACACTTCCGGAATCGTCTTGATCAGACAACCGTAGCACCATGTGCAGTACATAGAAGAACGGAGGCCATGGATCCAGATGACAAAGATCAAAGCCTCAGATGAAAGATCCGACCACACGGATGGATCCAGATCAACGATCATGGTCCAACGGCACAAAAATCAATCGGATTGGAGCTCTATAGTACTAAATACAAGGAAGAGAAATGGATGGCCATGATGGCACCACGTGGCACCATCATAGCCCCCCTACCGCCACAACACTCTCCTGAGGCACTTCATCAGGCACTATGGGCCATTGGATCGTAATCCATTGGCCATGATGTATCCATGTTACGCACTCAACTATGCCCTCATCAAATGGAAGGTTAATCTCAACCATTGGATTCCCATCCAACTGTCAAGAGCGAAGTTGCCTAAAACAAAACCATGACTCAAAGGCGGCCACAGCATAGCTGTGAGCTCACTCAACCACAAGCAAAGAGTGCACATTCGAGTGGCACAATGCAAGAAATCAGGATAGGCATCACAGAAGGTGCTATTGACCATCAGATGGCGATTGAAGGGCTTGGATGTAGCTGCATAGCACGACCAGAGGGGGTCCACGGCGAACACATGAATGAATGCGGGCTTGAAATGCACGATCTCAGCAAAGGAAGCAGCGCTCATTGTAAGTCGTTCGATTGAGAGATCGGAAGGCTGAGGCTTAAGGTGCACGTAGGAGAGAGAAAGAAGTACCGGGCATTGGCACGATCAACGCTGGAGAATCCGATGGAGATCCTAGGAGTGAGAGGCTGCCACGTGTCACCACCAGGTGGAATCTGAGCATAGAGGGTGGAAATAAGGTGATTTTGAGGCCAGATCGGATCCGTTGATCTCCTAATGGAGGGATCTAACGATAAGGGAGTTGTTGCATGATTTTAAGGATTTGCCCCTCATGAATGCTGTAAAAGAAGGCTTAGGAACCCCCAGTTGAAGAACATACTCCCACCGTCCATCTTTTCCTCTATCTCATCCTCTTGAACTCTCTCCCTCTGCAACTCTGCTCTGACTATCTTCCTGGTGCTCTGGATCTAAAGTGCTGCCAAGCTTCACACAATGATTCGACAAGCGGCGCCGTCTTATCTCTCTCTCTCAAGTTACTGTTTAGCATAGTAATCTTTAATTTGAAAAACTATTTCTGAACGTAATACAATTTTGATTATATATCTGATGTCCGTACATATATACATATATAAATATCTACTAGAACTAGTTTTCAGAAGAGCTTCCATATAAATTGTGATTGCCTCCTTGCGAATGACCTAGTACTCTCAATTTTTATAAATTCATTTATTCTATCATGATTCACACTACAACATTAATATCGTATCTTTTTAACGTGTCTAGCAGCAACGAACACACCTTTAGGTACTACGGAGTTGCCTCAGGACATCATCCGGAGCTTCAATTGGGCTTCACAGCAACTAGAGCACTATCAATCGAAGGAAGCATCGGCTGCAACGTTCATGCAAGGAAGGTGGGGGATAATAGTCCTACATCATCAGTTGACAGGCGCACAAAGACCTTTAACTGGAATTTGTGAACTCCGCTTACCGCCCAAGCACACGGGGGTCAGGTCCCCACTTCACTTATACCCATCCACTCCTCGCCTATGACACACGTCCACAGGCCTGGTCCCTGTTCTAGACCCGATAACCCAACCAATTACCCGAACCTATACCTGGGTTTGAGAGAGAGGAAAGGAGAGGATTTGTGAGAGGAGGGGGATGGGTTTTGCTCTCTGAGGAAGATGCCCTTGTGCTGAGGAAGAGAAGTGTGCACTTAGCCTTTGAAGAAGAAGAGTTAGCCTCTGGAGGCTTGAGGAGAAGAGAAGGCTCTCCTAAGAGCCTTGTGCTTGTGTTCCTTTTGTGAGGCACTGTGTTCTGTTGACACTTAAGTCATCTGATGCTGTACTCCTGTCGTCTGATCTGACTTGATACTGACACTGTTGAGTTATTTAAGTAATAAGGTAACAATTGATTGTCTAATTGAAGGTAATGTTGAATGACTTGAATATGAGATGCATGCTTAATTAGAGGACCTAATTGGTGATATAAATCGCTACTTTTTAGATTCTCTTTATTCTTTTTGTCTCTTGATCATCTGAGATACATTAGATTACATTGAATTTCAACTTGATCAGTTTCATTCATTGAATATCTATTTGATGCTCAATTATTTGTTCTCATCTATTTTAAATGAAGATTAGTGTGTGAATTCCATATTTGCTCCTTGTAAACGATCTCAAACTCCCTTTAGTTTCTGAGTTTATAAATTTAAATGTTTTGTTGCCTAATTTAGGATTTTACTACAACGAACACATCTTAAAATCTCCTCTTCGCCCATCAACATTTTGGCATCGTTGCCAGGGGCAACGTGTAATTCACGCATTATCTTATCTTTCTTGATTTTTATCTGAGCACTAACTTCCCCTATTTGCTTTGATTGTGATTTTGCGTGGTACATCACAAAGAGATCTTCCGTGCAGATCAGCCACTCCTGGGGCAGGTAAACTCTTCTTCCTTAATTAACCTCCTAATCTTGGGAAAGAGAAAAAAGAAACAAATCAATTAGGATTCATCTGCCTTACATTTCTTAGTAATCATCATTTAAAGGCAAGTTTCTTGATTTGTGAATTCAAATCCATATTTGATTGATGATGAGACGATTTTGTTTAGAGATCCCTACCCTGATTTCCTGTACCTACTAGGGATTTACACTTAATTTCTGATCATCTTAGACTGTGCACTTCTTGTTTGGAATCCAAGGTTTTACATTTGAGATTAAATTACACATAGAATAGAGCCAATTAGGGCTTCTACTCTAGGATTCTAAAGTGTTAGTTTCACACTTGCCTGAATTAAAGGAAATCAACCTTCGTGCATTTGTATGCTACCCAAACACTTGCTTGAAAGGATCTAATCAGAATAACCCTAAAATCAAGCTCTAAATTCACTTGAATCCTAAAATTGTTAACTAAATAACCTGAGAGTCAAATTAGGGTGATCTTTGGGTCTTGACCCAGATCTCATTCTTCATTGTTTAGGGTAGGTTAGGTGAAATTGACCTACTTTGTTGGCCAATCAACCTTCAAATTAGGTCACAAATTGAATTAACTTCTAATCAAGTGAAATCCAAGGCACAAACTAGGCTAAAATTAGTAGACTTAAGGTCTCAATTCATACATTTCGGTCTACTTGGAACCGCAGTGATAACGAAGGTCAGGTGGGGGAAACCTTGTAACCTGTGGGGATGCTCTACCATGTAGGGGTCATTGAGGGGCTCTCCCTTCTTGGCAACCTAGGTACTTCTTGGGTGTGTGGATTTCTGATTCAAAGGTATCATCTATCTCAAAATAGCCTTAGTCATCCAAAAATCTTTGGGTGCCTTGATTGGGTATAATTCATATCCAATCCTTCATCTATTCTTTAGAGCACATACATAGAAGAAGGTCCCTAGGTTGTTGACCTAGAGGCCTTCATTATAATTGATCTTCTTGGGGATTTCTGATCTAGTCCAATCACTTCAATTTGAACCTGAATTTGATTCTACATCTTGTTCCACCACCTGATTTGAAAATGCAACCTGACAAATTAGAAAGAATTTATAGGAAACCTGAATCCCAAATGACCATGAAAGATAAAATGATTGAGCTAGCTGTTGGGATCGTAGAGCGCATATTTGATCATAAATGCGTTGTTGTACAATTGTGAAATGCAATCAACAAAAATAATTTCTAAGATAACGAGACTTGAGTCCCGGTCGTTTGTCTCTGGGAGGCATTTTGGAAATGCAAATTCAAATTCGATCTTGCTCGCTATACTCATTCAAAATTGCATGTTGATTTATACTAAATACGTATTGCTACAAGACATGCTCTTGCCAAAATATCAGAAATTGAAAGCATGCAACTTTGATCACACCAAAACATGACAATCAGGCACATGGTGATTTTCAACATATAAATATATATAAATATTTTCATTGAGGCATGATGGTGGTTATAGCACAGGTAGCAGATTGCTTATACAGGGAAATTCAAATCTAGCTAGCAAAAAATGGCTGCATACATGAATCTGTAAGGGGATTATGCATGCATCATTGGGGGAGAATATGGAGCTACACTACCAAGCAGTAAATAAAGCATTAAATCTATGAAGAACTATAATCTAGTCTAGTAGAACTAAGAGCATTCAGAGGTGGGCTCTGATGGCCTTTGAATGGGTGAGAAGAGAAAGTGGGGTGGCCAATGGTGCTCAGACCGGCCCTTAGAGAGAGGCTGGAGAAGTTGATCCTGGTCTTGGCTTGGCGTGGAGGTGGTGGCATCATGGTGGAGCTCGTGAACATGGAGGTGGAGGTGGTGATGGCTTATGGAAGGTGGAGCTAAGAGTGAATGGGTCTAAAGTGCCACCCCTTAGGTCTTTTTATAGACCTAAGGGAAGCTCTCTAGAGAATTATGGAATTCTCTAGAGTGGCCTATGGTGGGAGCTTGTGGGAGAGTGAGAGAAAGGATGGATGGTGGTTTTTAGATCCACTAAATGTGGATCTAAAAATTGAATGGCTCTTAGTTGCTAGTTTTAGCAACCAAGGAAACAACACATGCTAGAAAGTTCTAGAGAACTCTAGGTTAGTTATTTTCATGTGGATGGTGTGTGTGGGTCAAAACTTAGGTGGCTAGGTTGATTAGGTTTGGTTCTAGTGGGTTTAGGTTAAGGTAGGTCCCAAATTAGGGTTGTAAACCCTAATTCACTTAGGTAAAGTGCAATTAAACTTAATACAAGTTTAATTGGGCATGTGGAAACCTAATTGAGAGTAAAATAACTCAATTAAGTTAGGTATAGGTCAATTGGGCTCTCACCGAGTCCAATTGGATAGTGTGTGTTGAGATCAGGGCTCAGTTAGACTCAATGAGTCCAATTGAATAGTCTGATGGAATTGACTAAGATCTAAGTCAATTAGATTTAGTGAGGACCTAATTAGTTCCATAGGGTGGTCTACAGGTGATGTACTAGGGTTAGGGCACCTTATTTTAGGATCCTAGGGGGTTAGAATTGGGTTTAGGGAGCTAGAGATCCAAGATCAACGCTTGAATCTCAAAATAGGGTTTGGAGGGGAGTTTTGGATGCCCAATAAAAGTGTCACATGTCTTATAGTGAAAAATCAGAAGTCCTAACTTATTGTCTAGACATCCAATCAAAGTCAGGACGGATTGTAGGTTCTGTCTTGGGTATTCTGTAGAAATTAGATGTCTGACTAGTGTCTGGACGTGGAATAAGACTACAGAAGTGGGTTTAAGGTGTGCGGGAGTTGGCTAAGGGTTTTGGACATCCTATAACTCATTTGGACATCTAGCTAGAGGCCAGAATTAGGTTTTTAAGGTTTCCTAGGGTGCGGTGACCTAATGTAAGGGTGGCTAGGGCTTGGGGAAGCTTCTAGGCTATCCCAGGGCTAGGATGGACCTAAGTTCTTCACAATTTATTACTTTATTCCTACTTAATAGATTAGTATACCTTAACTCCCTTACATTATTATCTACTACATCTAATCTAGGTCTTCCGCTCCAGCTCTGCTGCAACATCAATTATTCTTTATTCTTCAGATCCAACTTTAGATCCAGCTTCAGATCTAGCTTCTGATCAGCTTATTACTTGTAATTGACATAATGCACCTAATCAGTACATTATAGCATTATTTTATGCATAGCTAAAAGAAAGCAGTAAAGGTGCTAGTAGTGCTTATGCATGCATGAATTATCCTAAGTTATGCTAAGTACTAGCCTAATTTTGGTCAATTAAGACCTATGATTGCTGCGCAATTAGCTGCCTTAAACATTATGAGGATTATGACATAACCTCAATTCCTACTAGCAAGATTCAGGTTAATGTATTAGCAACAACAACCTTTACTATAAATCGTGCTAAACTGATATTGACATAAATGACAAATGGTTCAACATAGGATATTCTCGTGACAGGATACATTGAAATAGAAAGATTGCATAATTTTGAGTATCTTCAATGTCTGAGAAATCCACAACTTTTGGAAAAGCACCTCGATGACCTTAAGAAATGGGAGAACTTGATAACTTTGTTGAAGCAGGTCATCAATCAAATTTACCCATTTCAAAAGTCAGAAATTGATGAGAATAATGTTGAAAACCAAAATGATCTCCCAAATCTTGGGTTTGAAAATCAAGGTTATTGTGAACCCCCAACTAAAATGGAATCTAATCCAAATTATGTGCAGAATTACACACCTGATCTTGACATGGGTTGGGAGGATCCGATTGTAGGTGTTCCTGATTTTGAACCAACCATAGAAAGCCTTGAAGTTGGTCCATCATGCCTTGATTTCCCAAACACCTATAGTAAACTTGAATCAGAACCTCTCGAGGATGCCTTGGGTTGGGCTTGTATTTGATGATTATACCTCTCCGTACTCCTCAGAGATTCAAATTGATTTTTCGGAAGTCAAATCAATTTATGATACAGAAACAGAGGAATTGGAAGAGTTTAGATTCGATTGAATCTATCCTAGGAGCCAAGAACCTGAGCCCATGCCTAATAAGGGCACCTCTCTGAACTCAGAATTTGAGCTTAGGTTAGATCCAAGTAAGGTTGTTGATTCTACACATAATGATCCATTCTATGGTTGAAATCCCTATCTAGAATCAAGTTCAGAAACTAATCTTCGCAAATTCTCTGATGATTTCGAATCATACTCTGATTTTGGAGAACCTTTGTTTCCTGATATTTACGAGCCAGTTTACGGCTTCAACATCCATGATCCGTTCTTTGATTCTAATGCTGAGGCCAATGATTTGGACCTCAAAGAAGCCACACCTTCTAATACACTTACAGAGCCTTCCAAAACCTGATCTCAACCTTGACTCGCCACCGAAATCAACTTTTAATTTGATTCACCTCTCCCATTCAGTCGCATATGATTCTCCTCCATCTTTTGATCGGGCTTCAGACATTGATCAGACTACTAATCACTCTTTATCCTTTTCTAATCCCATCAGGAGGGTTCCTACATCCTCTATAGATCCATTTTCTTTTGAGGATCCCTACTTTGATTAGGCAGAACTGACTCAGCCAAACTAGTAGTTAGCATTTCCATATCTGTTTGAGCAACAAAGTATCTAGTGGGCTCCACATCTATTGATTCACATCCATTAACCCATCAGACTGATTGGCTTTGGGCTACATCATCAGCCTGTTGATCTTAACAAGCATTTGGTTGGACCAACCAGGCTATTGATCAAGGTGCTTATTCTATAAAACTCTTCTGATTGGACCACCCCTTGTAGTTGATCACCATCTGTTTGGCTGAAGGCATTGAATTTAGTGCTTAACAAGAGGCAACCTGTCATTCCAAAAACTCGAGACCCTTCTGGTTATCTCTTTAAGCTACACACCCACTCCACTTTTGAGTTCAACTTTAAAATAGCTGACTCCACCTTTGGTACTTATATCAAAGCTTGAAATCATTTGCAACAATCACCCTTACTCGTTCACCCACCCTTTGATCCTGTTCTAAACTCTGAACTAAACAGAATTTGTACCATCATGGTTTACAATGAGGACATTGCAAGACATAGGCATGGGGGAGTGTTAAAGTGTAAACATATGGAAATTCAATTCTCCGAGGAGTTCTAAAAAAAAATATACATATTCAAAAAACGATAAAAGGAATAAAAATATTAAAAAAGAAGAAAAAATGGAGGAAGGGAAGGAAATTTTGTGAACTACATTGCAAATCTTTCTTGAGAAGGAAAAGAGGAGAATATTCAAATGTCAAAAAGGAGCAAAAATCAAGAAGAAAAAAAAAGATAGTCATAGCAACTGATTATGGAATCAACTTAAGTTCTATAATTAACCAAAAGAAAAAAATAAGTCCTAAAATGAGAAAGACAAGGAGATTAGTATGAATGCTGATCTTAGGCCTCTTGGGCTTATTTTAGGGCTTAAACATTTGTGTATCCATTAAGATCCAGATTAATCCTCAAGAGGTTGAGGAAAGTGCGAAGCTGATGTAGTAGGTCTAAGGCTTAAGGATTATTCGACCTTGTTTCCTGCCCTTTGGTTTGCGGGACTTGGTAACCTAAGCACCCAAAAATCACACACTTAGTCTGGTTCAATGCAATTAATAAAAGAAAAAACTTGCCAAAAGTGTTCTACTCTTAAAAGCTATCTCAAAGATCTAGCATAGGAGTGGCTCAACAACAAAAGTTGATTGGAGGAGTTCCCAGCATGGAGAGGTGGGAAATTCCCCTCGAAGATGCATAATAACATATCGTCTCCTCGGTGCTTGTCTCCTAAGATATCTAAACATCCTACCAGGGGCATGTAAGCACCTTGTACTAGTTCAGGTGCCATGTGCAGGATTATCCCAAACTGTTGATTGCCAGGGCCTAAATTTAGCTATAGAATGCCATGGGTGGTACTATCCTGAAGTGTCAAAAGCCAAGAGTGCTAGGGGTTGCCATGGGTTGTGCTATCCCGAAGCATCGAAAGCCAGGGACCCTTTGAGGATTGATGATGGGGACAA
The DNA here is from genome assembly GCA_037157565.1 of Thalassia testudinum. NCBI lineage: Eukaryota > Viridiplantae > Streptophyta > Magnoliopsida > Alismatales > Hydrocharitaceae > Thalassia > Thalassia testudinum. Next base: position 81,464,681 of record JAZHRO010000056.1, on the reverse strand, counting down.
GGAATTCGATATAGACTGTGTTTAAGGCCAATATGAGGTTGGATCTAGGGAAATCTAAGAAGAAAAAGTGAGAAAACTCTCTAAATGCAATATCCCTCTCTATCCCTCTCTTATCAAAATGCACTGGCAAAGTGAACCCAAACATGTTATGCTTACACGTGGGTGTTTTAGCTACAACGTAAACCTCTGGGCAATATTTTCGGGCCTTAGAAACCTTCGCGGAAGACTCAGGCTGAAGCTGGTCAGGTTTGGATCTTGATTGATACTTGAGTGCCTCTAAGCCTATTGTTGGCATTTTGACCTAATTTCTAAAGAGTGACACAAATCAGGCATCCGAGCACTAATGCATGGTCTAGAAATCCAGTTCTTTCCATAAGATTTTGCTAAGAGACTAGCAAAAGTTAGGCATGGGGGTATGATAATAACAACATCATGGGTTATAACTAGCTTTAATTAATCAGAATCAATTGACAAAAGCTCCTAAATAATCGTCATAGAGTCATAATTCCCTACATATCCACTTTGAGAAGAATACACTAAATTAGGGTTAATTCTGCAGTTTTAACATTATATCATGAATGCAGAATAATCATAGGGTTTCCCAGGGGTTAATCTAAGGTCTAATGAGCATTAAAATCTAATAAGAGGGTCCACACAGATAGAAACAAGGTTTCTCACTTTTCGAGAACTGAATTAGCACCAAAAATCCTAATTTCGGACCCACTTTAATTACTCAGGTTTTGGCCAGGATAAAATTCATCTAAATCTCGTAAAATTCGTAGAAAAATATTCCTTGAAGTTTGGTAGCCTTCGTTTGACCTTTGGAACCTAGTTTGACCCTAAACTGATTCATAGACAGAGTTCTATTCTAATTTGAGTTTCTACACATATTTCCTAGTCAAACTTGGTCAAAACTCAAATTTGACTTCACCATTAGATTCCTTAGATCTAAATTAGGTTTGTATCAAAATTTGTCCCCGATCAAAGTCCATCCTGACCTAGTTTGCATTCTAGTCCCTTAAAAAACTCTATTCTTCACATACAAGCCCCTAGATTTTGAATTTCTTTACAAATAAACCCCTAGGTTTTTTTGTCTTATTCACAGACAAGCCCCTACTGCCATTAGAGATCAACTGACCTACAGGTAGTGTTTGACAACTCCTAATTCTACTCGAATCTTCATTAAATCTCACCAAATTTTGAGGGATTGATGTTAACACCACGAAGAATGGATTATGACCAGTCTTGGATCCCAAATCATCCTTGCTTGCCCTAGCGAACCCACGAGATTCATGGTTCTCTTTTTCTTCAAGAACAAGCCAATTTAAGCTTGTTTCTTGTTTAGAACTTGCTCATAAGCTCTATAAAGGCTTCCTCATTACAAAGCCGAATTCCTTAGCTGGGTTTGGCCGCATTTCATCACTAAAATTTCTCCCTCCAGCCTCCTTTGACTAGCTCTGATGAGCTTGCTCCACCATCTTCCTACGGCCTCTCAATGACAAATTGGGCGCGCCACGACCTTCGTCACATTCCTTTGCTCCTTGCCAGCCACAGTAGGAGCTGCCTTCCTCATTGTCGCCGTTGCCCTCCCTCAACAGAGAGTTCATCTTGTCCACGTGCAGCCTTCACACTGGTGTGGGAATCTTCTTCCCCTTCATCTTTTAGTTAGGCCTAACATCTTCCTCTCTCCTCCCTAAATCTTCCTAGCCCTTTCTTTCTCTATTTTGACCAACAACACAACCTCCACCCCTATGTCTTCTCCATGTTCGGCCGAGCTTCGGCAAAGCCTCCACGATGCCACAAGCCACCAAACACCTCGCTACCACCTTCATAACCTCTGCCTCATCTCCATAATCAAAACCCCTCACTTAATTCCACCATACACCCACTGAAACGCCCTATCGACCAACCCATCATCCACGCACCCTCATCGACTTCACCACACCACCACCTCACACCCTAATTCCATCACCAATACACTCGCCACCTCTTGGTGAAGCTTCTGAGCATTCTAACTAGGTCGATAAGCCTGTGTTCATGCTTTTCAAGTGCTCGCCATTCACCGCCATCGTCGTCATTTACCTCAACCATGTTCACTGCTCTCTAAGCAACTCTGACTTGGCTACCACCTCTAGGTATTGCGGACTTGCCTCAAGACACCATTTGGAGCTTCAATTTGGCTTCACAGCAACTAGAGCACCATCAATCGAAGGAAGCATCAGCTGCAACATTCACAGAAGGAAGGTGGGGGACAATAGTCCTCCATTGTCAGTAGACGGGCACACAAAGACCTTTAGGTGGTATTTGTGAACTCCGCTTACCGCCAGATGACGAGCACAGGGGTTGAGTCCCTGCTTCACTTATACCTGTCCACTCCTCGCCTGCAACACAGGCCTGGTCCCTATTCTCGACCAGATAGCCCGATCGATTACCTAAACCTATACTTGGGTTTGAGAGAGAAGAAAGGAGAGGATTTCTGAGAGGAGGGTGGTGTGTTTTACTCTTTGAGGAAGATGACCTTGTGCTGTGGAAGAGAGGCGTACACTTAGTCTCTAAAGAAGAAGCCTTAGTCTCTGAGGGCTTGAGAAGAAGAAGAGAAGGCTTCATAAGAGCCTTGTTTTTGTGTGCCTTTTATGAGGCATTGTGTTCTATTGACACTTAAGTCATCTGATGCTGTGGTCCTATTGTCTGATCTGACTTGATTTTGGCATTGTTGAGTTGTTTAGGTAATAATCTAACAATTGATTGTATGATTGAAGGTAATGTTGAATAACTTGAATATGAAATGCATGCTTAAGTAGAGGACCTAATTGGTGATCTAAATCACCACTTTTTAGATTCTTTTTATTCTTTTTGTCTCTTCATCTTTTGAGATACATTGATTACATTGAATATCTATTTAATACTTAATTAATTGTGCTCATCTATTTTAAATGGAGATTAGTGTGTGAATTCCATATTTGCTCCTTGCAAACGACCTTAGACTCCCTTTAGATTCTGAGTTTATAAATTTAAATGTTTTGTTGTGTGATTTAGGAGTGTACTACAATGAATGCATCTTAAAATCTCCTCTTCGCCCATCAACAGGGGGTGGAGCACATCTGCTGGGCACATCTTGGAAGCATATAGGTACCTAACAATGTCCTGCCATATGCCCCTATCCCCTCTCAGGATAATAACGCCCCACATTAATTGTAGTGATCTCCGAAGTCATGCAGGGACCTAACATGCAGTCTACCTTTCTTCTTGGCTTGAAAATTGTCTTCCACTTGGTTGGCTGTAATAACCTGCCCTCGTGTCTGGGCCTTCTCCAGAAGAGTCTCTTTCTGATGACATCTAGCCTCTTAAGAATAGTGTTCAAAGACTAGAAAAAAGAAAGGAAGAAAGCCAGATTGGCAAATATAATCGAATTCAATAGAACCGGTCTTCCACAACTCGACAAAAATCTCGCACACCAGCCTGCCAGATGCCAAAGATCTTCTTAAAAAGGCCTGCCCAATTTGCATTCTTCATCTTCCACCCCAAAAGAGGAAGGCCCAGGTATCCAATGGGAAGGCATCCCAATGGTGTAAGGAGCACCGGCGCCAATTGCTCTCCAACCAAGTTCGAATGCCCAAAGCATATGAGGGTAGACTTTAAGCCACTAACTTTATGGCTTGATATTGCCCCAAAAAAATCAGCCACGTTATTCACCACCTCTTCCTCCCTAGTTCCTCCTTCAATAAAGAAACCAGTGTCATCTGTATACTGAAGAATTGGGGTCAACTCACTCTGAGAAGTCAAAGTATATCCATGTAACAAGCCTCATTAATAAGCCTTAATAGCAAAGTAGGCCAGGGTATCAACTACCAACGGAAAAATAAGTGGGGCTACTAATAGCTACACTTTAGGGGACAAAATTAGTGCCTAAGTGCACGATCATTGAGATAAGAAGTAAATTTAGAGTATCCATTATATTAACAAAATTATGTAAGAGGTAAAATCATCATTTCATGCATTACATTGTTATGAAAGGGTAATTTGGGTGGAATCCTACTCAATTTGGAATGCCATTTGATTTGTCACTGATAAACGCCAGTTTATCATCATTCGTTTACATTAAAATAATCCCAGCTCTTAGGATTTTGCTTTGCAAATGGGTTTTTGGGTTGCATGCAGTCGTAAATTAGGTTAGGCATGCATTGCATTTTTAGTTTTTAATGTGTTTTTGTGAGTGTTAGGGATGAACAGATTAACAGATCCCTAGAACCCTAGCACTCAGGAAGGCAACAGGTGAAGGAGAAGCTCAAACTAGGTGGAATCCAGCTCACTTGGACTAGGGTCAGCTCATCCTAGCTCTACTCAGCTCATCTCAGCTGAATGGTAGCTCAAGAGAGCTCATCTCATCTCACCCTAGCTCAAGTCAGCTTAGATCTAGCTCAATTTATCTGAGTCTAGCTCATCTCTTCTCCCGTGAGCTCACAAGGAGCTCTAGCTAGCTCACCTGAGTTGATTGGAGTTCACCTCAGCTCAGGACTAGCTTGATCCAGCTGCACTCAACTCCAACCAGCTGAAGATGAATTCATTCCAGCTCAGGAAGCTCAAGTCCAGCTCCTGGGGACTCAACTTAGCTCAACTTAGTTGAGTTAAGCTACCTTAGCTGTCTCAACCAGCTCAATCCTCCCTGGGAGCACCAGACCTACCTCACCTCAACTCCATTCAACAAAAGCCAGCTCACTTTATCTTGGCTTAGCACCTTGCAAAGAAGTAGCAAGCTAGTTTAGCCAGAGTAGCCCCATGTCGACCTCTTCGGTAGCTGCTAGCTCCAATTCAACTCTAGACTCTTCATATCCAGCTCCTCTCCTCAAACCCTAAGCTCCGCATGCCTACTCCTCCACTCCAGTACTAGCTAAGCTAGCTTAGCTTAGCTAGCTTTCTGCTCCTTGGCCATCCATCAGCCATAACTTAACCCTAGCTAGCTCCATTTACTAAGTAAACTCAAGTCCACCTAGCTAGCTCCACCTCTACTCAAGTTGGCGCCACCTTCTTCACCACCCTTCACCCCTCAATCACCACCAAAAGACACCTAGATGTTGGCACCAAAACCACCCTAACCACCCCCCTTTTTGGCACCAACTTCACGCCCCATATCCACCCTACACTTAACCCCTCCAAGCCACATCCACCTCAACCCCCTTCTAGAAGCCTAGAAGTTGGCACCAACCCATGGCACCTCTCCATGGTTGGTGCCACTTTTAGGTGTCCCTTGGCCACCCATAACTACCCCTCTTACATCCCTTACGTGGCGCCAACTCCCCTTAGCCCTAGGATCACCTAACCACCCCCATCTTCCCATCTTAGCCATCCATCTCAAGAGTCACCTTAACCCTCTCATCCTACTCGATAAAGAGACCAACACCCACCAACTTACAACCTTGATAAACACCAGTTTAACATCATTCCTATGCATTAAAACAAACCTAGCTCTTAAGATTTTGCTCTGCAAGTGGGCTTTTGGGCTGCATTTAGGCATTAACTAGGTTAGGCATGCATTACATTCTTTCTTGTCATTTTAATGTGTTTTTGTTAGTGTTAGGGATGAATAGATATACAGATCCCTAAAACCCTTACACTCAAGAAGGCAACTGGTCAAGGTGGAGCTCAGAGTAGGTGGAACTTAGCTTGATCCAACTCACCGCATTTGGAACCTAGCTCACTTGGACTATGGTTAGCTCATCCAAACTGCATTCATCTCATCTCAGCTGAATGGCAACTCAAGAGAGCTCATCTTAGCTCACCCAAGCTCAAATCAGCTCAAATCCAGCTAAACTTAGCTGAGTCTAGCTCATCTCAGCTCCCACTAGCCCACAGGGAGCTCTAGCTTGCTCAGCTGAGTAGAATGGAGCTCACACCAACTCAAGTCCAGCTACATCCCACTCCACTCAACTCCAGCCAGCTGAAGATGAATTCATTCTAGCTCGGGAAGCTCAAGTCTAGCTCCCGGGGACCCAGCTTAGCTCAAGCTAATTGAGCTAAGCAACCTTAGTTCTCTTATCCAGCTCAATTCTCCCTGAGAGCGCCAGACCCAACTCACCTCAGCTCCATTCAATAGAAGCCAGCTCACTTTAGCTTGGCTTAGTAACTAGCAAAGAACTAACAAGCTAAGCCAGCTAGAGTAGCCCCTTATTGACCTCTTCCGTAGCTGCCAGCTCCAATTCAGCTTCAATCTCTGCATATCCAGCTCCTCTCCTCAAACCCTATGCTCCACATGCATATTCCTCTACTCTATAGCTAGCTAAGCAATCTCATCTTAGTTTAGCTTAGCTGGCCCACCTCCATGGCACCAAAAACCTAACCGTAACTCTACATACATAACCTACCACTCCAAGTCCTCCTAAGCCTACTTAAGCTAGCTTCATGTCTACTCAAGTTGGTGCCACCTCTTCACCGCCTTTCACCACTCAACTAACCACCAAAAGGCACCTAAAGTTGGTGCCAAAACTAACCATAACTACTTCCCTTTTGGCGCCAACCTCAACCCCCATATCCACCCTACACATAAACCCTCCAAGCCATCTCCACCATCCACCTCAACCCCCTTCTGGAAGAGTAGAAGTTGGTGCCAACCCATGTTACCTCTCCATGGTTGGCACCACTTTTAGGTGTCCCTTGGCCACCCATAACTATTCCCCTTACACCCCTAAGGTGGTGCCAACTCTTCTTAGCCCTAGGATCATCTAACCACCACCATCTTCCCATCCTAGCCATCCATCTCAAGGGTCACCTTAACCCCTCATCCTACCCTATAAAATGACCACCACCCACCACCTTACAACCCATCCTTGGCTAGAAAATTTCCTCTCTTATTCTACCTAAAAGCCATGCCAAAGAGAGAAGAAGAAGAAGAAGATTAAGGGGATATTCTGTCCCCTTGGTGCCTTCCCCTCTTCCCTTCTCTCTCGTGCCCATGCCAGCCAAAGGAGGAGCCAGGCAAGGAAGACCTTTGGAGGAGGTCTTGAAGGTGGTCCACGCCACCTTGGAGGAGAGCTTGAGGGTGGTGTACACCCACCCTTGGAGGAAAGATTTAACGTGGAGAGCACCCACCTTGGAGGAGCTTTCAAGGAAGGAGAAGAAGGTGACCCTCTTTTTAAGCTAAGGAGTAGCTAGGCTTGGAGCAAGAAGACTCCCTTCCTCACAAGATTCTGCAAGAGGATTTTTGTTTCTTTTATTTCTTTTATATACTCCATTTCTAGTAGAAGCATTCCTCTACCTGTCTTTGTAAAGGAACAGAAATTCTACTAAATTAATTTGCCTTCTTTTTAATTTCTTGTTGCAATTGTTTGTCTTTGTTCTAGCACTTGTTTCACTTCCACTTCCTAATTACTCTAGGCCTCCACTTGCCTAGAGTGAGCTTAGGGAGGGGACATATTTATCTCTTAAGTTTTAACCTAGTAATTATAGGTGTTAGTACTTTTTGTCACAATTCGCATTTTGCCCTCACTATTTCAAAAATAAAAAAAATCATATATTAAAAATACAAAAAAGAAAGTTGAGATTTGTTTTCTAAGCAAGAGATTTGAATTGCAAATTTGCCTCCTTGGACGACCCTAGATACTCCCCTATCTAGGAATATAAATTTAAAAGCATATGCAATTTGGCTTGTTACAACGACTTGAAAACCCACTTTTACAAATCACGCCAAATTTCGCATCACTTTTTGTAGCCGTTGTTGGGGAGGCACGGCTTTGCATTAATCATTTTCCTCTTGCTTGAAGTGGATCTCATCCCCTTCTCTTTCTTTTCTCCCGTGTGTGCAGGAATTGCAGGAAGAAGAAAGTTGGAATTTGGAACTGAGAGCTCAAAGTTCCTTTTCTTCCCACGAATTTCAGGTTGGTTCTTTTCTCTAGTCACATAGTAAATTAAAACTACCAAAAAAATATTAAACTTGGCTTTTAGGATACCAAACATCTTAATTGAGTGGAGTGGTGTCCATTAAAATTCATTGATTGCTTTTATGCTTCATTAAGCACCACTCCAATCCAAGTGTTGGTGTTCCGATTTTAGGGTCCAGATTTCTATCCGGACTTCAAAAATGAATTCCCAACACCACATGTCTCCTAAAATTCTAAAATTTCATACAATTACTTTAAATTAAGTTAGGAACATCTGCTCCAAATTTCAAATTAATTGACTGTGAATTTGATTTTTGAAAATTTGTTGACTATAGAGGGGTCACACCCTCTAATCTTCCTATTTTGCTACTGTCCGTGAATTTTCTGAATTTTCATAGTCATCCAATTTTTGTGAAATTTAGCTTTCTGGAATTCCTGTGAAAGTCTACATCTCACATAAAATCATCAAAATTTTTTGAGCCCAGTGGTGGTACAAAAAGTCTAGAATACTCACGGGTATTATTTCTGGACTTGGACACCAGCAAAAACAAAAATTCACAACAAATATCAAACAAATTCCAAAAATCTTACAAAAATACTTTCTAGAATCCTTGTTTGATTCTATTCAAAGTAGTGGTGTTGTTTTAACTGTTTGGACCACTACTTAATATAGAAATCCTAAAAACAACTCATTGGTAGTTAAATTTCTATCCTAGGATCAATCGAATTAGGGTTTCTTTTTCATTTTTAGAGACAAACCACTAAAAGGAAATTGATCTCAACCCATATAACTTGATTTCCTTTTGTTTGTGGATCTTCAAAACTTGTTTGAAGTCTTAAGAATTGAAACCCTAAAACTCATTAATTTAAATCAAATCCTAAAAGAGAAGAATACATCAATTGTGTGACAACTTGATTTGCATTGGAACCTCTTTACGACTACTGAACACACAACGAAAAAAATTGAAATAACAGGGCAATAACACAAATTAACGCCCTCCACATTCCGTGTGCATTATAGTATCCTAGACCTAACTAAAATTTATGGCACCTTACCCCTAAGGCTTCATCAACTTAGGCTTGCTATAGAGGTCTTAAGTTTTCTCTAGTTAATACCAATTTGTCATCTATATCTGGTGTTCAGGCTAAGGGGTCATGTCAAACGACCAAGCGCAGGTTTGTACAAGCACCTGTGGTTTTCCCTGGGAAATGTTTGGGCCCAAACCTCCCCTTAAGCAACTTGGCTAGTTTTGTTGACAGAATGGGTATTCACTATTGATTACTTATTTCCTACGTAGACGAAGTCTTAGGTTTATTTTTTGGGAGTCACACTTAAGATAGGTCTAGGTTTTATTGTTTGAATTGTACACTTTCTCCCATCTCTTTCTCTTCTCCTCCCCTCCAATTCTTCCAAAATAATGCATGCACGGGCGACCAAAAACCACATCTTGAGGGACCATCTGATCTCGCCCCCTACAGCAGAAAATCATTGTTTTCTTTTCCCTCCTCTTCTAAGAAAATGGAAAACCCAGGAAGCTGACAAAAAAATTCAGCTTCCACTTCTAACCCATCAACCGGCCAAGAAGCTGACTTCCCCCTCCTTCACCTCCCTCATTTGAAGCAACCAGAAATTCCTGCAGGGCCAGGTGGCCCTCTAATTCTAACTCAAAATCCAAACTCCTTTGCCTTGATGGTCGACCATTTGGTTCGATTGCAACAAAATCAAGAAGATTTGGCTAGGACTATCACAAACCTAGCTAACCAAGGGAGAAATCCACCACCCTGCCAACAACCTGTCGTTCCTCTTGAGGATTTCTATGATCCTTCCAATTACAAGGAAAGACCCGGGGTGGTCATGCCATAAGGGGATTTCGAGATCAAACCAGCCATTCTAAACCTTATCAAACATTTTTGTGGTCTTCCAAGAGAGGACCCCTTTTGTCATCTCGAGGAAGTAACTGTCCTCACTCAAACCAATCGTTCCTACAATGTACAAGAAGACATGTGGTCACTGAGACTTTTTCCTCTCTCTAAAAGACAAAGCTTCTCATTGACCAAGAACGGTTGGGTGCCCTATTACCACCTAGCCATAATTAAAAGGTGCTTTTCTCAAAAAAAAAATTCTGATCGATCGAACAAATGCGTTAAGAAGACTCATAACGACCTTTCAGCAAAAAATTGGTGAACCCCTCAACAAAGCCTGGGAAGGATTTCAAGAACTTCTAAGAAGTTGTCCCCACCATAAAATTCCACAGCGGTAGTTACTGCAGATCTTCTATCATGGATTAGAGGATCAATTGAAATGATTTGTGGATGCCTCATGTGAGGGCAATTTCCTTAACAAGGATGCCGAAAGTGCCTATCTCCTCTTTGAAGAAATGAGTGAAAGCTCATTTAATATGACTTCAATGGACACTTTTGGTAGAACACAAAATCTCAGACATAGAGTCCATGAAATTGACTACAAATCCACCATTGTTGCAGTCACTCAAGGTGATCTATATATGTTAGCTCAACGACTGGACTAGATGCATATTCACCAAAAGAAGATGGAAGAAAAGCTCACAAATAAACAATCTCCACACGTTAACTCTCCACACACTAACCCTCTACAACTTCTCCGAAGAGAAAATCTACACAACATTGATGCCACATCTGCTAGTCAGTAGTTTCCAATTGATTTCCCGCAGGATTTCACTGGGAATTTTGATCAAAATATTTTTGATCCCATCATGGAAAATATTTGTGCTCTCTAGGAGCAATTTAGAAACCCCTCCAACATTTTCAATCAAAACTGGAGGACTAACTTGAATCACTCCTGGAATAACTTGAACCCGATTCCTTTTACCAAAAAAAACTATTTTGGGAATTATGGGCATCCTGTGTATCAACCTGGACAACCCCAGGAAGATATTAACAATCAGGTCATGAAAACTCTGTAAGGAATGTAGAATCAAATGACAGAAGTAACCCGCATGATTACCAACTTGCAACACCAAGTTAAGGTTACTCCTTATTATCGACCTATTGGGAATTTACCTTCCAAACCCATGTCCAACCCAAATAATCAAAGGAATCAATTCCAAGGTGGATATCCTAGTCAACCCATTCAACTGGCACCTCATCATCCATCAGGTTTCAATAACAGTCAGGCTTCCCATCCTCATCCTAGAAACAACCTGACTACAAATGCAGTTACTTTGAGGAATGGGAAAACCACTCACAATCCCCTACCTGTCAAAGAAATCGGCTTTATTGAAACACAGATCAATTCTTCCCCATCTCCATCTCATATTTTTCAGGAACCAATTAATGCAAAATAGGGAAACTCTGCTCCATTTCCACAAGCCCTCCACTCTTCAACAAATAAGAAAAAGAAGAAATCTGAGCCCACTGAAAAGGAATTAATGGATTTATTAGGGCAATTTGAAATTAATATCCCTCTCCTAGATGACATAAAATACATCCCTGCCTATGCAAAATTCCTAAAAGATTTGTGTACCCCAAAAAGGCAGCCTCGAAATTTAGGAAAGGTGATCCTTCCTGAGATAGTCAACTCAGTTGTGCAGAGTCGAATACCTCTTAATAGAAAAGATCCTGGTGCCCCCTTGATTCAAGTTATCATTAATGATAGTTCTTTTGATCATGCTTTGTTGGATCTCGATGCCTCAATTAATCTTATCCCCACATTTGTTTCTAAGGAATTTAAGATCGGTGAATTAAAGGCTATTGAGGTTACTCTTCAATTAGCCGATCGATCAACAATTAAACCAAGGGGAATTGTTGAGGATGTCCTTGTCTAGGTCAAAAATTGTCAATTTGCAGTAGACTTTTTAGTCCTGGACATAGAGGTACCGGAACCACTAAAGTTTTCCCCCATAATTCTTGGAAGACCATTCTTAGCCACCGCCCGTGTAAATATTGATTGTGATTCTAGATAAATGAAGATCATGTGTGGCGGTGAATCTGTAACCCTAGACATTTTCTAAGCTTCTAAGCAGTTTGAAGAACCAGATTTCTTTGATGATTCGGATTCAGAAATAGAAACTATTGTGGAGGAAACTTTGTAGATTTCCCATTTAGGTTCTTGTTTTGCCTTCAATACAATTCCTGAACAATCCACTTCTTCTCACCCTTCCACCTTATCCACACATTCAGCTAACCCTCCAGCTGACCCTTTCACTCTCACCTCACCACTAACCCACAAAGCAGAAATTCTTTTGGAGCCGGGCCAATAATTGGAATTAAAACCTTTGCTTGACTCCCATAAATATGTCTTCCTGGGTCCAAATCAGACCTTGCCCCTGATTATAAATTCTGGACTTACTGGGGCACAATAGCACAAACTTCTCTAGGTTTTGAGTAAATATAGAAAATCTATTGGCTGGACCCTTTCTGATCTTAAGGGTATTCATCCATCCTATTGTACACATCGTATATATTTAGAGGATGATTCTTGCCCCTCCCGCAAACCACAAAGGTACTTGAACCCTATTATGCAGGAGGTGGTAAAAAAGGAGATTATTAAGTGGCTTGATGCTAATATCATCTACCCCATTTCGAACAGCTCCTAGGTTAATCCAACACAAGTTGAGCCTAACAAGGATAGAATAACAGTTGTCACTAATGATAATGGGGAGAATATAGCCACTCGAATTGCCACTTCTTGGCAAGTGTGTATTGATTACAGAAAATTAAACACCGCCACCAAGAAGGATCATTTTCCGCTCCCCTTTATTGATCAAATCTTGGGGCATTTAGCCGGACGGGATATTTACTATTTTCTGGATGGTTATTCCGGCTATAATTAGGTAGCGGTTCATCCTGAGGACCAGGACAAAACAACTTTCACCTGCCCCTTCGGAACCTTTGCTTTCCGAAGGATGCCCTTCGATCTTTGCAAAGCACTTGCGACTTTTCAAAGGTGTATGCTTGCAATATTTTTAGACCTGGTAGGTGAATGCTTAGAAGTCTTTATGGATGACTTCTCTATTTTTGAAAATTCTTTTGACCATTGTCTCAAAAACCTTGAAAGAACTCTCCAAAAATGCATAGAAGTCAATCTGGTCTTCAGTTAGGAAAAAAGTCATTTCATGGTCTAGGAAGGTATTATCTTGGGCCATGTTATTTCAAAACAAGGAATTGCGGTTGATAAAGCAAAAATAGATGCTATATCTAAGCTCCCACCGCCCACTACAATCAAACAAATCATATTTTTTTGGGTCATGTGGGTTTCTACCATAGATTCATAGAAAATTTTTCCCAAATCTCCAAGCCCTTAAGTCAGCTATTTACTAAAGACCAACCATTTGATTTAGTGATAAGTGCCTGGAGAGTTTTTTGAGGTTGAAGAAGGAGGTTATTGAGGCACCAATTTTACATGGACCTGATTGGAATAGTCCCTTTGAATTAATGACAAATGCCTCAGATTTTGCTGTAGGGGCCATTCTAGGGTAAAGAATTAGCAAGAAGCCCATTGTGATCTATTATGCTAGCAAAACTCTTAATGATGCACAACGGAATTGCATGGTTACTGAAAAGGAACTTCTTACCATTGTATTTGCCTTAGAAAAATTTAGATCTTATCTTTTGGGGTCACGTGTCACTATATATACCGACCACTCAGCAATTAAATATTTGCTGACAAAGAAAGATGCGAAACCCCACCTTATCCGTTGGATTCTGCTACTCCAGGAATTTGACCTGGAAATCAAGGATAACGCGAGATTGCATAATGTAGTGGCCGACCATCTCTCTCATCTTAAGACGAATGACATAATGACCCCACCTGATCAGTTCCCCGATGAAAGCATTTTAGCTGCTACTACCTTCCCTTGGTTTACGCCCATTGTAAATTATTTAGCAACAGAATGAATCCCTACTGATTGGCCAAAAACAAAATGGCATATGTTCTTTGCTGATATTAAATACTATTTTTGGGAGAAGCCTATTCTTTTCCACATTTGTGCTGATCAGGTCATCCGACGATGTGTACCTGATTCTGAAATCCATGATATTTTGACACATTGTGACTCAATGGCCTGTGGCGGACATTTTTAGGGCAAGAAAACTACAGCTAAAATCCATAATGTAGGATTCTATTAGCCCAGCTTGCACAAATATGCTGATAACTTTGTTCGGTCCTGTGTACGTTGCCAGAGCATCGGCAACATGACTCGGAAGGATATGATGTCCCTTAATCCTATTTTAGAGGTTGAAATTTTTGATGTTTGGGGCATCGACATTATGGGACCGTTCATCAACTCTTGTGGGTATTTATATATACTAGTCGTAGTCGACTATGTTTCCAAGTGGATAGAAGCAATATGCACCCGCACTAGTGATCACCGTGTGGTTGTCGAATTTCTTAAGAAAAATATTTTCTCAAGATTCGGCATACCAAAAGCCATTATCAATGATGGAGGCTCACATTTCACTCACTCATAATTCAATCACCTTCTTTTTAAATATGGGGTTAATCATAAAATTTCCACACCTTATCACCGCCAAACAAATGGCCAAGCAGAAGTTTCCAACTGGGAAATTAAAAATATTTTATAAAAGATGGTTAGGCTCCATCGTAAAGATTGATCCACCAAATTGGATGATGCTTTATGGGCCTACCGTACCGCTTCTAAAACTTCGCTCGGCATGTATCCCTTCCGTCGGATTTTTGGGAAGGCATGCCATCTCCCGGTAGAACTAGAACATAGGGCTTTTTGGGTAATAAAATAGCTAAGCATGGATTTATCTGACACCAGTATCCATAGAAAATTACAATTAACTGAATTGGAAGAATTACATAATTTTCCCTATGAAAACGTGAGGATTCATAAAGATCGAACAAAGAAATTTCATGATAAATACATTATTCGAAAACACTTTGACGTTAATCAACACGTTTCGCTTTTTGATGCTACATTACGTCTTTTTCCTGGCAAATTAAAATCCAAATGGATCGGCCCCTTTATTGTCCATAAAACTTATCCATAAGATGCTATTGATTTGTTTGATCCTAAAACTAATATGACATTGCAAGTCAATGGCCAACGTTTAAAGCTATATTTTGATCATACATCGAATCTTCCGTCTGAATCTTTCAATTTCACTGAGCCAGCCACCTTTGATCAGTAATGCACACTATGCCCGGCTGTATGGCGTAAAAGATAGCACTGGATGGGAGGCAACCCATCATTTTTCTTGCTTTCCTTTCTTCTTTTTCCAGGTTTTGACCATCCTAAACCCGACTGTTCTCCATTAAAGGTGATCCCTTCTTCCTCCTAATGCATGAGGACATTGCATATCTTAAGCATGGGGGGTGTTTTAAAATTTGACGATCGATTTAGGATTTTCAAAACCTAAAAATATGCATTTTTCTTTAGTTATTTTTTTTTCCTGCTTGCATGCACAAAAGAAAAAAAAATGTCAAAAACTTTTTGAGGAAAAATTTTGAAATTGGGCTAAGGTCAAAAAAATCACTTTTGGGTACAATGGGATTTAATTTTTAACAAACTAGGGATGAGGATGTGGATCTAATCATTAGAATTTCAAGGTCTATTTTTGGACTAGATCAGATATCCTTCTCTAAAGTTCCACCTGAACTCATGATAGTTCAGGTGACTTGATCCTATTTTGTAATGAGGAAAGTATCTGACTTAGTTTCTGATTCAAAAACTTGCATGTCATGAGGAACTTCTTGTGTCAATTTTCACACACAAGCCAACACTTAAAAACAACTAAAATTTAGAAAAACTCCCTTAGTTGGACATAGAAAAGTCTGAAGCAGATCATTGGTTTGAGTTCCCACTGCCGAGATGGAGGAAAATGCCTCCTTTAAGGATGCGATGTCAACATGTTACCCCCTCAGCGCTGCTCCATATCTATATTTCATATCTTTAGATGGAGCATTAAAGCGCACTTTAGCAACTCAAGTATCTTGGATGGTGCTCTACCTATAGTGTCGGAGCAAGAGCTTGAGTTTGCTTGGAGCGCCCTTTTACACCACATTGTGTTTTGGGGTTGTGAGCTCCTAGGTGGTGTCATGGATAGTGCTATCCCGAAGTACTGGCGCCAGAGCCCCCTCGAGGATTGGTAACGGGAATGATGAACCCAGCACATTTGTTGTAAGACTAAGCTAAAAATAAGCATGGGGGAGGAAAAAAAAAAAAAGTTTAAACCAAAGACACACCCGTATAAATGTTGGCTTTTCACATGCATGGACACAAGGTTTTAAAGGATATTGCAAGTTGCGAATCAGATTCAAGAGCCAGAAAAATCCTAAAAACAAAAATTTCAAGTCATCTGAATTAACAAGGGGTTAATTTGTGTATTTTTCGGAGGATATATTGATCTCGTTTTGTCTAATTTTTGGATCCAAAAACAAATCCCAATGTTAATCCTTAACAAATCCCATGCCTCCTATGTTTAGATCAACTAAGGTCCCTTAATCTTTCTCTCCTCAAAAGTCAAAAAAATTAGATTTCCCAAAAATTCTGTTTTGTAAAAATTAAAGTTTCACTAAGAGACTAGCAAAAGATAAGCATGGGGGTGTGATAAATGCCAGTTTATCATCATTCTTATGCATTAAAACAAACCTAGTTCTTAGGATTTTGCTCCACAAATGAATTTTTGGTCTGCGTTTAGGCATTAACTAGGTTAGGCATGCATTGCATTTTTTCTTGTCATTTTAATGTGTTTTTGTGAGTGTTAGGGATGAACAGATATACAGATCCCTAAAACCCTAGCACTCAAGAAGGCAACTAGTGAAGGAGGAGCTCAGACAAGCTGGAACTCAGCTTGATCCAGCTCATGATAGCTGGAATCTAGCTCACTTAGACTAGAGTTAGCTCATCCTAACTCCATTCAGCTCATCTCATCTGAATGGCAGCACAAGAGGGCTCATCTTAGCTCACCTTTGCTCAGGTCAGCTCAGATCTAGCTCAACTTAGCTGAGTCTAGCTAATCTCTGCTCCCACTAGTCCACAGGGAGCTCTAACTAGCTCAGCTGAGTTGATTGGAGTCCACCCTAGCTCAAGTCCAGCTACATCTAGCTCCACTCAACTCCAGCCAGCTGAAGTTGAATTCATTCCAACTTAGGAAGCTCAAGTCCAGCTCTCGGGGACCCAGCTTAGCTCAAGCTAATTGAGCTAAGCCACCTTGGCAGTCTCAATCAGCTCAATTCTCCCCGGAAGCACTAGACCTAGCTCACCTCAGCTCCATTCAACAGAAGCCAACTCACTTTAGCTTTGCTTAGTAGATAGCAAAGAACTAGCATGCTAAGCTAGCTAGAGTAGCCCCATGTTGACCTCTTCAGTAGCTGCCAACTCCAATTCAGTTCCAGACTCTACATATCAAGCTCCTCTCCTAAAAGCCTAAGCTCCACATGCAAATTCCTATACTCTATAGCTAGCATCCACCTCAATTGCACCAAAAACCTAACCCTAACTCTACCTGCATAACCTACCACTCCAAGTCCACCTAAGCCTACTTAAGCTAGCTCCACCTCTACCCAAGTTGGCACCACCTGTTCATCACCTTTCACCCCTCAACTAAGCACCAAAAGACACCTAAAGTTGGCACCAAAACTAACCCTAACTACCTCCCTTTTGGCGCCAACCTCAACCCCCATATCCACCCTACACATAACCCCTCCAAGCCATCTCCACCATCCACCTCAATGCTCTTCTAGAAGCCTAGAAGTTGGTGCCAACCCATGGTACCTCTCCATGGTTGGCGCCACATTTAGGTGTCCCTTGGCCACCCATAGCTACCCCCCTTACACCCCTTAGGTGGTGCCAACTCTTCTTAGCCCTAGGATCATCTAACGACCTCCATCTTCCCATCCTAGCAATCCATCTCAAGGGTCATCTTAACCCCTCATCCTACCCTTTAAAAAGACCTCCACCCACCACCTTACAACCATTCCTTGGCTAGCAAATTTCCTCTCATATTATTCCTAAAAGCCATGCCTAAGAGAGAAGAAGAAGAAGAAGATTAAGGGGATATTCTGTCCCCTTGGTCCCTTCCCCTCTTCACTTCTCTCCTGTGCCCAAGCCAACCAAAGGAGGAGCCAGGAAAGGAAGACCTTTGGAGGTGGTCTTGAAGGTGGTCGACGCCACCTTGGAGGAGAGCTTGAGGGCAGTGCACGCCCACCCTTGGAGGAAAGATTTGAGGTGGAGAGCATCCACCTTGGAGGAGCTTTCAAGGAAGGAGAAGGAGACCCTCTTTTCAAGCCAAGGAGCATCTAAACTTGGAGCAAGAAGACTTCTTCACCAGATTCTACAAGAAGATTTCTGTTTCTTTTATTGCTTTTATATACTCCATTTCTAGCAGAAGCATTCCTCTACTTATTGTAAAAGAACACAAATTCTGTTAAATTAATTTGCCTTCTTTTCAATTTCTTGTAGCAATTGTTTGTCTTTGTTCTAGCACTTGTTTCACTTCTACTTCCTAATTACTTTTGGCCTCCACTTGCCTAGAGTGAGCTTAGGGAGGGGACATATTTATCTCTTAAGTTTTAGCATAGTAATTATAGGTGTTAGTACTTTTTCGTCACAATTCGCATTTTGCCCTCACTATTTCAAAACTAAAAAAGATCATATATTAAAAATACCAAAAAGAAAGTTGAGATTTATTTTCTAAGCAAGTGATTTGAATTGCAAATTTGCCTCCTTGGACAACCCTAGATACTCCCCTATATAAGAATGTAAATTTAAAAGCGTATGCGATTTGGCTTGTTACAACAACTTAAAAAACTACTTTCACAAATCTCGCCAAATTTCACATCAAACCCATCCTTGGCTAGCAAAATACCTCTTATATTCTTCCTATAGCTCACGCCCAAGAGAGAAGAAGATTAAGGTGACACTCTGTCCCCTTGGTGCCTTCCCTTCTTCCCTTCTCTCTTGTGCCCACGCCAACTAAAGGAGAAGCCAGGCAAGGAAGACCTTTGGAGGAGGTCTTGAGGATGGTATATAGCCATCCTTGGAGGAGAGTGTAGAGGTGGTCCACGCCACCTTGGAGGAAAGCCTTGGCAGACCTCCCAACTTCAGGGTTTGCCAAGGAAGGTACACCTTGAAGAATCTTACAAGGAGATGGAGGAGCTCTTTTTGACTGTGGGAGCAGTCGCATTTGGTGCAAGAGCATCGCCATCTTCATCATCATTTCAGAGGATTTTTGTGTTTTCGTTTCATGCATTTTTAATTCTACTAGTTTATGCATTGCCAGGGAGGCATGGCTTTGGTTAATCATTCTTTCTCTTGCATGAAGTGGATCTCATCCCCTTCTCTTTCTTTTCTCCTGTGTGTGCAGGTATTGCAGAAGGAAAGTGGGAATTTAGAAGCAAAAGCTCAAAGTTCCTTTTCTTCAAGCGGATTTTCAGTTGGCTTCTTCTCTCTTGTCACACCTTAACTAAAAGACTACCAAAATACGCTAAACTTAGCTTTCAAGACCCAAAACAACTTAATTAAGTGGAGTGGTGCATTTTAAAACTCATTGATTGCTTGTTTGCACCATTAACACCAACCCATTTCAAATATTGGTGTTCTACTTTTCGGGATCTAGACTTCTGTCCAGATTTTAAAAATCAATTCCGATCACCGCAGGCCTCCTAAAATCTTAAAATTTTACATAGATTCCAAATCAAGCTGGCAACATCTACTCTAAATTTCAGATTAATTGGATTTGTATTTAATTTCTAACAATTCATAGACTATAGAGGGGACACACCCTCTAATCTTCTTATTTTGCTACTATCCGTGAATTCTTGGAATTTTTGTGCTCATCCAATTTTTATGAAATTTAGCATTTTGGAATCCTTGAGAAATTATACACATCATATAAAATCAACAAAATTTTCTTAGGTCGGTAGTAATACTGAAAAGTCCAAAATACCCACAGGTATCATTTCTAGACTTTGACACCAGTACCAATAAAAGCTCAAAATAATTATCAAACAAATTGCTAAAATCTAAAAAAAATATTTTCTACAATCCTTGTTTGATTCTCTTCAAAGTAGTGGTATTCTTTGAAATGTTTGGACCACTACATAATACAAAAGGCTTAAAAATAACTTATTGGTAGTTAAATTTCTATCCTAGGATCAATTGGATTAAGGTTGCCTTTTCATTTTTAGAGACAAACAACCAAAAAGAAACATATCCTCACCCATACAACTTTATTTCCTCTTGTTTGTGGAATCTCAAGGTTGTTTGAAAACTTAAAAAGAAAATCCTAAAAATACACTAAGTTAAATCCAATCCTAAAAGACAAAAATGCAAAAAAAATTATGACAACTTGTTTTTAATTGGAACCACTTTCCAATTCCTGCACACACACTAAAATTTAAAATAACAGGGAACAACCCAATCAATGCCCTCCACATTCCGTGTGTACTTTAGTATACTATACCTAACTAAAATTCATAGCAACTTGATTTCTAAGCTTTCATCAACTTAGGCTTGCTATATAGGTCTTAAGTTTTCTATAGTTAATACCAATTCTGTCATCTATATCGGGTGTTCAGCCTGAGGGGCCATGTCAAACAGCCAGGCGCGGGTTTGTACAAGCACTTGGGGTTTTTCTTGGGAAACACTTGGGCCCAAACCTCCCCTTAAGCAACTTGGCTCGATTTGTTGACAGAACGGGTATTCACTGTTGGTTACTTATTTCCTAAGTTGACCTAATCTTAGGTTAGTTTTTTAGGGAGTCACACTTAAGTTTGGTATAGAATTTGTTGTTTGAATTGCACACTTTCTCTTCTCCTCCCCTCCAATTCTTCCAAAATAGTGCATGCACGAGCGAAAATCCCAAAAACCACATCTTGAGGGACCATCTGATTTTTCCCCCTACAACAAAAAATCTTTGTCTTCTTCTCCTTCCTCTTCTAAAAGAATGAAAAACCCAGGAAACCGACAAAAAAATTCTACTTTCGCTCCTAACCCATCAGCTGACCCAAAAGCTGACTTCCCCCTCCCTCACCTCCCTCATCTGGAGCAACCAGAAATTCCTGCAGGGGCAGGTGGCCCTCCAATCCTACCTCAAAATACAAACCCCTTTGCCTTGATGGTCGACCATTTGGTTCGGCTGCAACAAAATCAAGAGGATTTGGCTAGGACTATAACAAACCTGGCTAACCAAGGGCAAAACCCACCACTCTACCACCAGTCTGTCGTTCCTCTTAAGGATTTCTATGATCCTTCCAATTATGAGGAAAGACTCGGGGTGGTCATACCACAAGGGGATTTTGAGATCAAGCCAGCCATTCTAAATCTTATCAAGCATTTTCATGGTCTTCCAAGAGAGGACCCTTTTCATGTCATCTGGAGGAATTAACTATCCTCGCTCAAAGCACTCTTTCCTACAATGTGCAGGAAGACATGTGGTTGATGAGACTTTTTCCTCTCTCTCTTAAAGATAAAGCTTCACATTGGTTTAGAACGGTTGGGCTCCTGATTACCACCTGGCCCCAATTAAAGAGCACTTTTCTAAAGAAATTTTTTTCGATCGGTCGAACTAATGCTTTAAGAAGATCCATAACGACCTTTCAACAAAAAGTAGTTGAACCCCTCCATGAAGCTTGGGAAAGATTCCAAGAACTTTTAAGAAGTTGTCTCCACCAAGAAATTCCGCAATGACAGTTAGTGCAGATCTTCTATCAAGGACTAGAAGATCAATTGAAGCGATTTGTGGATGCCTCATGTGGGGGCAATTTCCTTAATAAAGATGCTGAAAGTGCCTATCTCCTCTTTGAAAAAATGAGTGAAAACTCATTTAATATGACTTCAATGGACACTTTTGGTAGACACAAAACCCCAGACATGGAGTCAATGAAATTGACTCTAAATCCACCTCTGTTCCAGTCACTTAGGATGATCTATATATGTTAGCTCAACGATTGGACCAGATGCAAATTCACCCAAAAAAAATGAAGAAAAGCTCACAAATAAATAAGCTCCACACTTTAACTCTCCACAAACTAACACTCCACAACTTCTCCGAAGAGAAAATCTGCACAATATTGATGCCACACCTGCTGGTCAGTAGTTTCCAGCTGATTTCCCACAAGAATTGATTTGGAATTTTGATCAAAATATTTTTGATCCCACCACAGAAAATATTTATTCTCTCCAGGTGCAATTTAGAACTTCCTCCAACACTTACAATCAAAACTGGAGGACCAACCTAAATCACTCTTGGAAAAACCCAAACCGGATTCCTTTTCCCAAACAAAATCATTTTGGGAATTATGGGCAACCTGTATACCAACCTGGACCATCCCAGGAAGATATTAATACTCAGGTCATGAAAACTCTACAAGGTATGCAGAATCAAATGACAGAAGTAACCTGCATGATTACCAACCTGCAACACCAAGTTATGGTTACTCTAGATCATTGACCTATTGAGAATTTACCTTCCCAACCCAAGCCCAAATCGAATAATCAAAGGAATTAGTTCCAAGGTGGATACCCTAGTCAGCCAATTCAGCCAGCACCTTAGCATCCCTCGGGTTTCAATAACAGTCAGGCTTCCCGTCCTCATCCTAGAAACAACCAGACTGCAAATGCAGTTACTTTGTGGAATGGAAAAACCACTCAAGACCCCCTACCTGTTAAAGAAACTCATTTTAATGAAAAATAGATCAACTCTTCCCCATCTTCCTCTAACATTGTTCAGGAACCTAATAATGCAAAATAGGGAAACCTTGCACCATTTCCACTAGCCCTCCAATCATCACAAAATAAGAAAAAGAAGGAATCCGAGACCACTGACAAGGAATTAATGGATGTATTTGGGCAAGTTGAAATTAACATCCCTCTCCTAGCTGCCATAAAATACATCCCTACCTATGCAAAATTGCCAAAAGATTTGTGTACCCGAAAAAGGCAACCCAGAAATTTAGGAAAGGTAATCCTTCATGAGACAGTCAGCTCAGTTGTGTAGAGTCGACTGTCTCCTAAGAGGCAAGATCCTGGCGCCCCCTTGATTCAAGTTATCATTAATGATACTTCTTTTGATCGTGCCTTGTTGGATCTCAGTGCCTCAATTAATCCTATTGACAAAGTGATTTTCACTCTGAATAATTAATATTAAGATAATAAATCGTTGCAACACAAAAGGTGGTGGAAAAACTCCCAATCAAAGATTAAACAGATATGAATTTAAACCACAATAACGGATGTCGTATCCACAGGGAGGAATAGATTAATAAATTCATGATAAATTTACCTCTTGTTTAGTTAAAAGTAATTTCATTCATTCATCCTAATCCCAAAGAAAGAACACTAATAAATGAATCAAATAACCAATCTCTAATTTCTGAAAAGACATGGACCAATCACGCAATTTCTCCTTTACTAGAATACTCCTATAAAATCAATGAACCCCAAATATTCAATGGTATCCAATGTAAAGAATAATATCACCATTTAATGTAAAGCTAATAGATAGGGGAAGATAATCGTGCAATTTGATAAGCCAATGAATTGGAGCAGACTAAAGGGGCTTGGTTGTAAATTGATTCAATTAATAAAATAATAAATCAAAAATAAGTTTTGGCAATGGCAGCAAATGTAATATCTAATTGAAGGGAAAAGAGAGCTTTCACTCTCTCTCCTCCTTACGTGAGAGATGGAGCATTGGCGACGGAGCTGCTATG
Organism: Thalassia testudinum; assembly: GCA_037157565.1. Taxonomy (NCBI): domain Eukaryota; kingdom Viridiplantae; phylum Streptophyta; class Magnoliopsida; order Alismatales; family Hydrocharitaceae; genus Thalassia; species Thalassia testudinum. The sequence goes on along the minus strand of JAZHRO010000056.1, from coordinate 81,441,152 downwards.
GGGCAAGGTTGACCGACGCATGGGGATCACGATGACGGTGACAGAACGGTGAGAGGTGGCCGGATGTGGTTGGCGGGCGGAGGAGGGCCGCTGGCCTGTTTGAGGAGAAGGCGACAGCTGTACGTCTGGTTGCGCTCGGGTACGTGCCTACAGGGCGCTGGTGGCGAGGGCGAGCGCCTGCGGGAGGGGGAGTGCAAGGTGTGAGCACTGGAGGAGCGGAGGCGCACTGCGGTGAGAAGGTGCGGTGCCTGTGGGTGCCTGCAGGGGCGCTGGTGAGGTGAGGCAGGTGCTTGCAGGTTGCTTGAGTGGTGCTGTGCGGGTGAAGCCTGGCAGGTGCAAGGGGAACATGTGTGCTGGAAGGAGGAAGCACCTGCGGGCACGGGTGGGGCAGTGCTAGCACCTGCAGGGCGCTAGTGGCGAGGGTGTGAGCGCCTGCAAGTGTTGGACGCAAGTGCAGGCTGGAAGGTGATGGCGCTGGAAGGGGGTACGGTGATGGAACTGGTGCAGTGCGCCTGAAGCAGCTGTGGGCTGGAAGAGTGACGCTTGCAGTAGAGGCTGTAGCTGGCGGTTGGTGCACAGTGCAAGCCTTCAAATGTAGTGGATATCCCCTCAAGGGGGAGGAAGAAGATGATGTCCAGAAGAACCGATGATCCTCTCTTTTTATCTCCTCCCGACGCAAGTCAAGGGATTTTCAAATCCCTTACTTAACATGGACGGTGATGTTGGTGAGGTTGTTGATGGCCGGCCATAGGTTGAGAAATTTGTGGGGGAAAATATCTTTTCTCCCCCTGTTCTTTTCCACCATTGATCCTCCTCCCTCTTCTTCTTGATTATTAACCGGATGGATAGATTAGGTGGAGAAGATGTAATGAGTGAGCTGTTGCGGGAACTGCATGAAACATGAACTAATTACATACTATGTTGTAAAATGCGATAAAAAAGATGTAAACTTAAATAATGATGCATGCAATCATTCTATAGCTTAATGTAGTTATTAACAAACATACAATGTTAAAATAGAATTACTTAGGTGTAACAATAGTCCATTAGAATGGACTCATCAAATACCCACATGCCTAAGCTTTAGTAGTCCCTAGCAAAAATGAAAAATAATATAAGTAATCAGATGATTTCTTCTTTTCTTATTTCAAAACTTTAGAGATCCAGACAAATGTGACGTGATAATAGCCTAGGTAACGGATCCAAGTGAAAAAGCCAATTCGCATTGGGAGTTCATACTTCACCCTTGGTAAATATTTCTATCAGGATAGGCAACTACTTCCCTCGGGGATAAAGCAGAAGATAATCTGTAATTTGACCCTGACTTTTGGCTTAGGTAGGAGATATCAAGTAGAATGGATTTGTATTTGGTGGCATACACTCCTCTGGTGCTACATGTAGTCTAGTACTACAGACTCTAGATTAATAGACTAATAGACAAGTCAACTCTGAGAGAGGCTACACAACTGTTCTCTCTTGATGTTCCTGGGCACTCCCTCTTTCCTTTCTTTCTGAGATCACAAATCTCGCCAGATTTAGAAATTGTACTTACCATTTGGTGGCCTCACATGGCATCCACACTTCAATTAAAGCCCTAATAACTCTACAACTAAGTTAGAGTCCTCAACCAGTATTCAGGCTATCAGAAATACTAAAAGGTAGGTATGGGTCATATTTGGTGGAACACGATAGGTGTTCTGTTGCCTCAGAAATAATATTACATCATAACTTGGACTTCTTTTTTTTTTTATAATATAACTGTTTCTCCTTTTTCCTTTTCTTTTTTTTTTCTGTTTCTTCCCTTTTTTTTTATCAAGCGACACAGACTTTTATTTATGAGGCATTATTAGGGATGTTGATGATCAAGAGGATATTGTGTGGCTTATTTTGTGGAAGTGCCTATTCTCAGCACCGAGAAGGAATGGATAGGACAGGCGTATTTCTGACCTTTGATACTATTACCCTCCTTCAACCAAGGAGCCTATGAAGGACAGTCGTAACCATCCACCATAGTCATAGCTTTATTAAGACTCAATCTCTGTGTATCTACCTTATTTGGTGACTCTCAGTAATTCACACAAAATACGCACACAGGAACAGAGAGTGAAAACTACGCCTAACTCTGAAGTATCATCATCTAATTATCCAAAACTTAAGAGTCCTTGCACTAAACTTAGCTCACCAATAATCTGTCTACTTTCCTCTCATAAATATGAGGTGGATCTACTACAAGATAGTATGCCTGACTCCCAATTAACTATCCAAGGGTTTAGTAGACTACAAATGCTTATTGGTTTTCCTCAAGGGTCCATTACCAAGTCTACGTGCACATGAAATAAATGTACTGAATTCTAAACTTAAGAAATAATTCCGGAGAAAACCTCCAATGACAAAGGTATTTTGCTAGGGAAAAATCCATTCACCTCAAGAAATTTTTTCATTTTTTTATTTTTTATTTATTATTATTATTTTTTTTTATGTACTAACCTAATTGCATGAATACTTCCAAAAATGCAAATGCAACCCCCCATGCCTAAATCTTTCAATGTCCCCATTGTAAAATTAAGACAGGAGGAGAAAGGAAAAACATCACCTGACAACAGTGTTATTCAGACCACTGGGTTGCCTCCCAACAAGCGCTGCATTTTCTGTCAGCAGCCAAACTTATAAGGAACCTGTAAGCTAGGTTCTAGACAGAAAAAGTTAGGCTCTAAAAATATGCATAATAGTGCGGGCCTAAAAAATAGGTAACCACGGATGTTAGTGAGCTGATGATGCAACGTAATAGCAAATGCTCGCCAGAAAATATGAAAGCGAATAATCGCATTGGCTACCTTGGGAGGTTTAGGAATAGTAAACGAAATATGAAAAGCGACCTCCCGAAATGGAATAAGTGGAGGATAACAAGGATCCTCCAGAGTAGGACTGGCTTTAAAAGATATAAACATTATTAATTCAAACCCTTGAATGGCGAGAGTAAAAGTACAAGCATCAATCCACACTCTCCATTCTACCCAAGGATGTACTAGCCTGATATGTTCTCTAGAAACAATGTACATGAGCAGAGATCTGAGCCAAGGATCGGTTAGGGAGTATAAGGGTTGTTTGTAGTGTTGGAAGGTAATGGTTAAGTCTAATGAGGGCTTAGTTGGTGTTAGGTCCAATTCCAATAATGATTCAGATTGTGTACACTCCCTAACAGTTGTAGACAACCTCACGTTACCCTACCTAGCATTAATGATCGGATTCATATTTGAATCAAGGGTAAACTCCAAATTACAACTCTTTGATGGTAGGGTCAAAATGTAAGAATCATTATCATTCAGCTCATCCCCAGGTTCGTTTGGTTCACTCAAATATTTGTTGAGGTGTATATGTGATTCAATAGGAGTTGATCAGTATCTTCAATTATTTCTAAAGGAGGATCAGTCTTAATATTTTGGAGCAAGCCTATATCATTGAATTTGTTATTGTTCTCGGGGTATAAATCCTCAATTGACGTGTTTTGTCCCTGAGAGTCTTTGATAGACTTCTCATTATTTTGTTTGTCCTCCTCTAATATCAACTCCTATTTTGGTGGAGGATGACTCTCAGAAGAAAGGAGGAATCTGGATTTCAACATATTGTTTATATCTTTTGGAGCTAAATCCTCAAATGATAAATAATTCCCCTGTGATTCACTCCAGATTTTCAGTACAGGTTCCTCTATTGGGGCATCCTCATTTTCTGAATTAGACTCTTCATATCCCTGAGACCAAAATTGATCTAATTCATCCTCCATTCCGTTAGGGTCACCATCATTGGGTGCATTTAAATCCTCGGGATACTAAATGATAGGTGTTGAATCCCTAAGTGGAGGGTTAGGAGTAGGCTCACTAAGGGTAGAATGAGATTACACCAAATAATCAATAGGGGAAGTGATAGGAACAATACAACCTTGACCTGGTTTGGTAGGGGTAAAGAGAATACTATCATTAGGGTCAAGGTCCTCAAGAGGTACCATCTTCCTTTGCTTTTGACTCCAATATAGCTCAGGTGGATAATAACTACGATCGCTCTTCTCTAGTGGCCGTGTCTCATTGGGAGAGTCTAAGTGATAGCTACATAAAATTGGATTCCTATTGTCAATGGTTTCTTCATAATTATTTTCATGATCATGGTCGTATGGGTAGGGATCAGAATTATTGGGAAGCATATAGCTAGGCTGTCTTATTTCTTCATTTAACTATTGACTATTCCTCAACATCTTTCCCATTGATTCCATCATTTCCTTTTGCTGTTTTTGCATTTCTATCGTAAAAGAGGAGAGGCTACTATTATCAGGTTGGGGAGGATAGTTAATTTCAGGCTCTAGTCGCCTAGGGGTATCGGTCCAACCTCAATATGGAAAATCATGAAGGGTGGGAGGGTTGGGTGTTTGCATGGAAGGAGGGATTTCAGGGTTAGGAAATCCTGCTCCTAGACTCAAAAGTGGGAGTTATCAAGCCAGTACTCCCAAGATAAGAATAAGAATGATCCCATGAATTGTCAATGTAAACATCAAAGGATGGATATGCTCGAGGCATGGGATCCTGATTAAAGGATGGGAAGTATTGACTTTGATAATCTAAATGATAGGAATAAGGGCAATCCATTTCTTTAAGCAAAACAGTTTTAACTCCCATAGCATTTAGTAGAATTCAGAATACAACCAAAAACTTCCTAGAGAGTTCTACTATCAAAGCAAATGCAAATTCAGTGGGATCTTGTTTTTAGTAGATTGTAGGTCTTAGAATTAAATGTTCAATTGGTGGCCAAACAAGTTTTGCAAAAAAAATTACGTTTCCTAGGCCAACCTTCGCTGGTGCCTATAACCTACTCGCAAGGGATGGAAGTCTCGAATCGAGCCGAAACATAAGGAACCGAAGTAACTTGGTGGATAGGCTTATTGATTTCTGACTAAGTTCCCTTGTGGTGCAAAAGAGGAGAGATAGAAATTTATCTAGTGACCTTATGTGTGAGGTGCACAGTGTCTCAAGTGTGCAAACATACGATCGTGTTTTGATTTTTGAAATTTCACAAATAAGATCCTTTTATAAACAATTTTCAGTCACAGATTTTAAGGTCCAACCTCTTACCAGTCCCAATTTTTAAAGTGACCACTGTATTAATTTGATTCAAGCACTTTAGTGGTCTTAGATTTAGGTTCAATGCATATGCATGACTGGTAATTGATGCTCAAGAGAAGATGTACCTTACAACAGCTTTCTTCGTGCAATGGTGAATGCAATGCAGTAAAAGTAAACTAGATGCTGCTCATTCAATCCTAGATGGTCGTCCTATAGATATGCAACTTCTAGCAGGCAGTTCAAATATATATATATATTTAATAATAAACAAGTAGACCTAATCTAACTAACTAACCAAAATTCAGTTCAAATAGTTTAAATAATCCTATAATCTAAATAAATGGGAACACGCTCCCGAAAATACTCTCCCGCATACAAGAGCGATAAGAAATAAAGTGGCACTGGGAACATGTTCCCAAAAATACCCGACAAGGGACCAAAAGATAGAAATTAAATTTTAATGTCTATCTAACTAAGATCTACTGACTAAATCATAATTAGGCTTCTCCATAAGCCTATGTGCATGGGATCAAGGCCGACATGTTCCTATTTCTGGCCTCCAGGTGGAGTCAAGGTCCACCAAAAAGATTGTCTCTGCCGTGCACGTTGTTCAGGTTCAATGTCGTCGCTCTGCTGCTCCTCTCGCCGTGTCAGATTCCTCACATAATAAAAAAAAATGATCAGATGATTGCGCAACTCAGAATATTTAAAAAAGTAATAAGGTGAATATATTGCGTCTGTTGCCTCTCCGGCAATGGCACCAATTTGATAGAGAGATTTTCACTTTGAATAATTAATATTAAGATAATAAATCGTTGTAGTACAAAAGGTAGTGGAAAATCTCTCAATCAAAGATTAAACAGATATGAATTTAAACCACAATAACGGATGTCGTATCCATTGGGAGGAATAGACCAATAAATTCACGATAAATTTACCTCATGTTTACTTAAAAGTAATTTCATTCATTCATCCTAATCCCAAAGAAAGAACACTAATAGATGAATCAAATAACCAATCTCTAATTTCTGAAAAGAGATGGATCAATCACACAAATCCTCCTTTACTAGAATACTCCTATAAAATCAATCAACCCCAAATATTCAATGGTATCCAATGTAAAGCACAATATCACCATTTAATGTAAAGCTAATAGATGGGGGAAGATAACCATGCAATTTGATAAGCTTATTAATTGGAGCAAACTAAAGGGGCTTGGCTGTAAATTCATTAAATTAATAAAGTAATAAATCAAAAATCAAGTTTTGGCAATGGCAGCACATGTAATATCTAATTGAAGGGAAAAGAGAGCTTTCACACTCTCTCCTCCTCACATGAGACATGGAGCACCGGCGATGGAGTTGCTATGAGGGAAGGTTGACCGACGCATAGGGATCACGATGATGGTGACAAAATAGCGAGAGGTGGCCAAAGGTGGCCGGGGAGCAGAGGAGGGCCACCGGCCTATTTGAGGAGAAGGCGACAGCCGTGCGTCGGCTACGCTCGGGTACGCGCCTGCAGGGTGCTGATGGCAAGGGCGAGCCCCTACGGGAGGGGGCGTGTAAGGTGTGAGCGTTGGAGGAGGGGAGGCGAACTGCGGTGGAGAAGGTGCGGTGCCTGCGGGCATCTGCAGGGGCATAGGTGAGGCGAGGTAGGTGCCTGCAAGCTACTTGAGCAGTGCTGTGTAGGTGCGGCCTAGCAGGTGCCGGGGGAACACGTGCGCTAGAAGGAGGAAGCGCCTACAGGCACGAGTGGGGCAGTGCTAGCGCCTACAGGGCGCTAGTGGTGAGGGCGTGAGGGCCTGCAGGCATTGGACGCAGGTGCAAGCTGGAAGGTGATGGCGTTGGAAGGGGGTGCGGTGATGGCACTGGTGCGGTGCGCCTGAAGCGGTTGTAGGCTGGAAGGGTGGTGCTTGTAGTAGAGGCTATGGTTGGCGGTGGGTGCACAGTGCAAGTGAAACGTTGGCTTCGAGAGATAACCGGGTTTTATTGTTATAGCGTTGTAGTATAGCCAGTTATTGCCATCATTTCAAAAAAATTTTTTACTCGGAAAATAAAAGAGTTCCCGAGGTCGAACTCAGGGAGCAAGTTGTATTCTAGAGATATACATGTTCTATTACAAAAAATAAAGAGAGAGAGAGAGAGGGAGAGAGATGAAAGTTTGAGTTCTTCTTCTTTTCTTCTTTCTTTCTCTTTGTCTTTCTCCTCTTTAGCTTTTGTTCTTCTTGTTCTTCTTTTGTGTTTATCTCCTTGTGGTCCTCTTCTTCTTCTGTTGTTCTTCCTTGTTCTTTTGTTCTTCAGAGCTTCTTCTTTCTTCTTTTCTTTTACCTGTCAGGATGTCGTCTCTCCTTCTTTCTTCTTTTCCCTTCAGGACGTCGTCTGATTTTCCAATCAGACGACTTAACCCGCTTGTTGCTACAGTGTCTCCCTTGGCTTTCTTCTTCTTCCGCGGTCCTTCTTCTTCACCTGTGCCTGCACACTTCAAAGTTTACGTCAGAGGGCAAAACCTACTCTACCCCCACCCCCCCCGTCTCTCTCTCACAGAATCCGCTCATAGGATAGCTCTCCCAGAGCTGCCGGGTAGCCGGGTACGGGTCGCGCCCGGGTCCAGGCCCACCGGCGTGCGTGGTGGGCGAGGAGTGCAGGTCAGTCTAAGTCGGGTCGGGTCAGGTCCGCGGGGCGTGAGCGCGGACGAGACCGGGTAACCGGGCAGGTGAAGGGGACCTCACCCTGTGAACTGAGGCGAACAGCTTAAGGCACTTTTTGCCTTTAAGCGCCCGTTCGCCTCAGTGGCTCTCCGAGGTGGGACTAAATGTCCCACCCTAATTGAGTGCTCGCAGCGGAGAAAGCAGCGGGCAATCGCGGCTTCACGCGAGGCCTTCGCCCCAGCTGCGAGCCTAGGACTCTTCGCGGAGGCGCCCCGCGCAGCCTGGGAGTCAGGCCTAGGCGAAGCGCACCTGGAGCTGCAGGTTGAAGGTGCTCCTTCCACGCAGCAATGGCGACGGCGGTCGAGACACCTGTACACAGAGGAACGGCCTCTCGGCCTAATCAGATACGCGGAGAACCTTCGCCGTGGCACGGCGAAGGTGGTGGGGGGTCTGGCAGGCGGCGGGGCGGAGCGTGAGGGTCGCCCTAGGTCAAACTGCGGGTGGAGAAGTGGGTTTGTTCGGGGGGTCTGCAGAGGGCGAGTGGTGGGATGTGAAAGGGCGGAGGTTGATCAGGGTGAGGAGGCGGAGAGTCTGTGAGGGTCGGCGAGGCGTGTGGGGCTGTGGAGTGATGGGGGGGCTCGCCGGAGTTTGGCTGGAGACGAAGGGGGTGACGGTGGACAGGAGCGGTCAAGGGTTTAATCAAATAAAAGACAGTGAGGAAAAGAAAGAGGGGAGGAAGAGGAGGAGTTCTACCTACTTAGTAGGAGGAGGAGGCACCGGAGCGGGCGACAGTCGTATCGACTGTCGCCGGAGAAGAAGATGCCCGGGGGAAGGGGCGGCGGCGAGCAGAGGGCCGGAGAGGCGCCAGCTGGGTGCGGCGTGGCGCGGGAAGAGCAGGGGAAGAAGTCTCTGCTGCTGGTATTGCGGCAGAGCGAAGAGGAGGAGGAGGAAGAACCGCCGGAGCTGGTGGGCGTTTGCCGGAATGAGAAGAGAGGAAAGTTGGGGGTTTTCTCCGTCAGACCCGAGCTGGGAAGAACGGTGGAGCGACGGGGGTATTTATAGGGACCGAATCAGGGAGGAAGGCGGAGGGAGACGACGTGTCTCCCTCGCCGGAGGATGCCGGAGATGGAAACCCATACCGTCCGTGCGTTCGCACGGCCGGTATGGTGGGTTACAGCGACCAGGGGGGTGTCCTTACGACGGTTGACGACGCAGGGCACCCCCGGTTTACTTGCCAAGCTCTCCCCCTCACCCTGCGCGGCGCCATGCTCCGCGCAAGGTCGGCGGAGCATGGTGCTGGCAGGTTTTGCAGGGGGGACCTGAACGCAAAGAACGAAGGAGAGTTAGGGGCCAAAATGCGTGGGTTCAAAAGTTGAGGGCCAAAAAGTAAATATATGAGGACCAAAGTGTAAAGTTGGTCAAGAAGGTTTCTTCTTAGGCTCAAGTTTTTATACATGACTAATTAGGACCTAAGGAATCTGATGGTGAATTTTATTTCTAGATTAAACCTTGTTTGACTGGTCAATTTACGCAAAAACCCAAATTAAGTTATTAATTGGGTATGGTTCTCAATGTAGGTCAAGATGGGTTCCTAAGGTCAAATTGAAGGTTCTAAACCCTAGAGATTATTTTTCTATGAATTTTAGAGGGTTTATTCCATTTTTGCTTTGCCTTGAACCTCGTGAATTGAAGTGGGTTTGTTTTAGGGTTACAGATTATCATTTAGTTTCTTGGAATTGCTGTAGCCCTTGCTAGATCATCTCATCCCACTTTTATTCTTATTAAGTTGCTTTGACCTATGTTTGGACCCTGAATTACCCTGAATGCAGATTATACTGGTAAAATTGCATTTTTACCCCTTATGACTTGTTTTCTCCTTAAACTCAGAATTCTCTGAGTTAAGCCTTTCCTTGAGTTATGTAGGAGCTTTTATCCTTTGTATTGTGTCAAAATGAGCTAGTTATGGCTCATGATGAGGTTCTCATCATACCCCCATGCCTAGCTTTTGCTAGTCCCTTAGCAAAAAAACTTAAGGTTTCAACCCTTGTTCTAGACCATTAAGTTCTTAATAGCTTCAGATAAGTGCTTTTTCATTTGAGCTTAGATTAGGTTAGAATGCTGACCATAGGCCTAAAAGGTACTCTAGTACCAATCAAGATCCAAATCTGTCTACCTTTAGCCTCAGTCTTTAGCAAAGGTTTTTAAGGCCCACAAGAACTAACCTAAGGTTTATTGGACTTTGTGGTTAAAGCACCTGTGCTTGAAATGATTTTAGCCCTGGCTCAGTTCGCAGTGCGTTTTGTAAGAGAGAGATAGAAAGTTATTCTGTTTGGAGAGTTTTCTCTCTCTTTTTCTTTTTAGTTCTAGCCTAGGATTGGCTTTTCAACAGGTCTGTATCAGATTCCTTGCTCCCATCATCAATCCTCAAGGGTTCCTGGCAATCGATGCTTCGAGATAGCACCGCCCATGGCAACCCCCGGAACCCTGGCTATTGAGATATCAAGATAATCCCATCCATGGTGTTCCGTGGCCGAATCCAGACCCTGGCAATTGACACTTCGAGATAATGCCATCCATGGAATCTGAATCAGCAGAGTGCTTACATGCCCCCAGTAGGATATGTAAATATCCTAAGAGACATGCACCGAGGAGATGATATTTTGTTATGCATCTTCGAGGGGATTTCCCGCCTCTCCGCGCTGGGAACTCGTCCAAATCAACTTGTGTCGATCGGCTGCTCCTATTCTAGGTGTTCTTTTCAGAATTTTGCGACGCTTCTGCGTGATTTTGATTTTTACGCTTACTGAACCAGGCTGTGTGTGAGGTTAGGGTGCTTAGGTTACTGAGTCCCGTAAACCAAAAATTAGTTAACGAGGCCAAATACTCCCTAAGCCTTAGACCTAATACTTCAGCTTTTCATTTTCCTCAACCTCTTGAGGAGTGTCTAGATCTTAATGGGTACTAAGAGTCTATTCAAGAATGCCTAAGGTTTGCGTTCTTACTAATCTCATTATGCACTTTTCAGTTATTTTCTTGAATGAGGTCTAGAACTTAGGTTAATTCCTTAGTTCCTTACTAATGACTATCACCTTTTCTTATAATTTTGTGCTCCTTTTTCATTTTGTTTCTCTTCTCCTTCTCCTTCACAAAATTTCCTTCTCCTTTTATTCTTTTTCGAAAAAATTTTTAATTTTTATGGTGTTTTTGGCATATGTGAATTTTTTGTTTGAAACCTTTTCTTACAAGTTTTGCACTTTCATACCCCCCCATGCCTAAGATTTGCAATGTCCTCATTGTAACCAAGGGGGTTTTTATTTAACTTAGTTCATTCCTTAAGACAGAAATTTGGATGAGTGGATGGGTCGGGTTGAATTTTTGCGGACGATTTCTAATCCCAGATGCAAGCATCTGAGGTGGGGTCAGCTGTCTACAAGGGTGAACCTCAAGTGCAAAAAGGTGTCAGAACAAGTTTCAGGTTTTCAAAGAGAATGACGGGCTGCCTCCCGTTAAGCGCTGAGTTTTACGCCATCGGCTGGGCGCAATAAGCTTAAGGGGAAAGGAGGATATAAGATGCTTCAGCCAAATCAGTAGAAGTTACATCAATGAACGGCTTGAGTCTCTGACCGTTAACGATGAAAGGTTCAGAATCGTGGCTGAGTGGACTGATTTCGATTGCTCCATTTCCAAAAACCTGTCGGACCAAATATGGTCCGACCCACTTGGATCTCAGTTTTCCTGGGAAGAGTTTTAGTCGGGCATCAAAGAGTAGGACCTTTTGACCAGGATGAAAGATCTTTCTCGAGATGTGTTTGTCGTGGAAGGCTTTAACCCGCTCCTTGTAGATTTGCGAGTTCTCGTACGCGTCTAGGCGTAATTCATCGATCTCGCTGATTTGGAGTTTTCTGTGGGTCCCAGCCTTGGAAAGATCTAGATTACAGTTTCGTACTACCCAATAGGCTTTATGCTCCAGTTCTACGGGAAGGTGGCATGCCTTTCCGTACACCAGTCTAAAGGGAGACATGCCCAATTGGGTCTTGTGGGCAGTCCTATAGGCCCACAATGCTTCCGGAAGTCGGGACGACCAGTCCTTCCTGTCAGGTCGAACAGTGACTTGCAGGATTTTCTTGATCTCCCGATTAGACAGCTCAGCTAGACCATTAGTTTGGGGGTGGTAAGGAGTAGAGATTCGGTGAGACACCCCGTATTTGGTCATCAGTGACCTAAACTGAGCATTTGTGAAATGGGTCCCCCCATCAGAGATTATTGCACGAGGAATCCCGAACCTTGAGAAAATGTGTTGATGAATGAATTTGAGAACGATTTTATGATCACAGGTTCGGGTCGGTATGGCTTCGATCCATTTGGACACGTAGTCCACAGCCAACAGAATGTATTCGAAACCATCCGAAACAGGAAAGGGACCCATAAAATCAATCCCCCAAACATCAAAGATTTCGCATACTAGAATCGGTTGCATAGGCATCATGTCGTGATGGCTCATGTTGCCCAAAGTCTGGCAACGACTGCATGCCTTGCAGTGATTGTATGCGTCTTTGAACAGTGTGGGCCAGTAAAAGCCGCACTGGAGGACTTTTGATGCGGTTTTATGCCCGGCGAAATGGCCACTGCATGCCTGGTCATGGCAGAAAGAGAGGATATTGTTGAATTCCCCTTTCGGGACACATCTCCGGATGATCTGATCGGCACCTATGCGGAAGAGGTACGGGTCTTCCCAAATGTAATACTTGGCATCGGAGCGTAATTTGTCTTTCTTGGCCTTTGGCCAATCGGACGGGATCTGATGAGATACCAAGTAATTTACTACATTAGCAAACCATGGAAGGCTAGTACCAATAGTCAGCAGGTGCTCATCGGGAAAATGCTCAGTGATGGGTCCGGAAGGGTCAATTATTTCAGAAGGAAGACGGGACAAGTGATCAGCTACCACATTTTGCTTTCCCGCTTTGTCGCGAATCTCAAGGTCAAATTCTTGCAACAGCAAGATCCATCGGATTAATCGAGGTTTTGCGTCCTTCTTTGCAAGGAGATGCCTCACAGCTGTGTGATCCGAGTATATGATGACACGGGAACCTAGAAGGTACGATCTGAACTTTTCTAGGGCAAATACTACAGCTAGCAGCTCTTTCTCAGTAACCGTATAGTTACGCTGAGCCTCATCGAGTGTTTTGCTGGCGTAGTAAATGACCACAGGTTTCCTGTCAATTTTCTGCCCCAAAATCGCTCCTACAGCGAAGTCGGATGCATCGCACATGATCTCAAAGGGTTGAGACCAATCAGGGGACTGTAGGATCGGGGCTTGGGTGACTCGGTCACGTAGGATTTCAAATGCTTGAGTGCATTCCTTGAAAATTTCGAAAGGAACATCCTTGGAGAGAAGAGTGGTCAGGGGGCGTGCAATTTTTGAAAAATCAGGGATAAATCATCGATAAAAACCGACATGCCCTAAAAAGGAACGGATGTCCCTGATCGAGCTAGGCATAGGAAGGTGAGAAATCAGATTAACCTTAGCTCGATCCACTTGGATACCTTTCTCCGAAATTGAGTGTCCCAGGACAATTCCCTCAGGCACCATGAAATGGCTCTTTTCCCAGGAAAGAACCAAATTCACATCGATGCACCGCCTGAGTATCTGGACCAAGTGTTGGAGGCAATCATCGAATGATGCTCCGAAAACTGAAAATTCATCCATGAAGACTTCCAGATAATCACCTACCATATCTGAGAATATGGCAAGCATGCATCGCTGAAAAGTAGCGGGTGCATTGCAAAGACCGAAAGGCATCCTTTGGAAAGCGTATGTTCCGAAGGGGCAGGTGAACGTGGTCTTTTCTTGGTCCTCAGGATGGATTGCCACCTGGTTATAACCGGAGTACCCGTCAAGAAAGCAGAAGAACCTATTTCCCGCAAGTTTTTCGAGAATTTGATCAATGAAGGGTAGTGGGAAATGGTCCTTCTTCGTGGAGGAATTGAGTCGGCGATAATCTATATAGACTCTCCACGAGTTGGCTAATCGGGTAGGAATGATTTCTCCGGTCTCAGTTGTTATAGTGTTGAGTCCTGCCTTCTTGGGTACGACCTGAATTGGGCTCACCCAACGACTATCGGAGATCGGGTAGATGATTCCGGCATCTAACCACTTGATGATCTCCTTTTTCACGACCTCCTGCAGATTGGGGTTTAAGCGTCTCTGCATTTCACGAGAAGGTCGTGTGCCCTCTTCCGAATAGATATGATGAGTACAATAAGAGGGACTTATTCCAGTCAAATCGTCGAGAGTCCACCCGATGGCTCTGCGATGTTGCTGGAGGACAACAATCAGACGGGATTCCTGTTCAGGACTGAGGTTGGAATTGATAATCACAGGAAGGGTCTGATTAGAACCCAAAAAGATGTATTTCAAGTGAGCAGGAAGGGGTTTCAGTTCGAGGATGGGGTTATCAGCAGCAGCGGGTGGTTCAGTATAGATGTGAGGTTCGAGGGTGGGAGTTACTGGGTTATTCATATCTGGATTCGACTCCTCTGTTTGTGGGTCAAGATCCTTCTTTGGTTGATGAGGCATAATTGCGTCATCCTGGAAGTGTGATTCATCAACCAAGGTCCTGATGTCACAAATTTGTTCGATGACGCCGCAATTAATTCCTTGTTGGGCCTTAAATATATCAATTTTCAGTGTTTGATCTCCAAACTTAAGCTCTATTTGGCCCTCCTCACAGCTGATGTTGGCTCTAGCAGTAGCCAAGAAAGGTCTCCCTAGAATGATTGGTGTATCCCTAGGGTTCTCAGGTGCATCCATATCTAAGACTATAAAGTCCACTGGAAAATAGAAATCCCGCACTCTTACGATAACATCTCGAGAATCCCTTCTGGTGACTTTATAGATCGATCTGCTAATTGTAACGTCACCTCGGTTGGTTTTAGCTCAGATTCTTCTAGATGGTCAAGTAAGGATGTGGGTATCAGGTTTATGGATGCACCCAAGTCTAACAATGCTCTATCAAATTGGGTACCACCTATCTTGCAGGAAATCAGGGGAGTACCAGGATCTTTTGCCTTGGGTGGGAGTCTACTGAGGATTACAGAGCTGGCTTGTTCTGACAGAACAATTGGGCTCCCTCCCTTGGTTCGCGGCTTACGCTGGGGTGTACATATATTCTTTAGAAATCGTGCGTAAGCTGGTACGTGGCGGATTGCATCCATCAAGGGGATGTTTATGTGGACCTACTCAAAGAGCTTGACCAGGTCCTCCTCAGGGGCCACGGTTTGGTGGTCTTCTTTCCCTTGGTCAAGGCCTCGGGAAACGGGATCTTGGTTGGTTCTTCTAGGATAGGTCCAGGTTGTGGATCTGGAACAGCGGTTTCTTGGATAACTATCCTAGGGTCATGGTTATCAGGCTTGGAGTGGTATGGATAATGCGGGTCTTGAGTTGTTTTACCACTACGTGTTGTTACAGAATTTAATCCGGCCTGATTTTGGTTTGGGTTTGGTAAGAGGGGTGGCTGCTGCTGAAATCCCGCATAAGAAGTTGAAGCTTCCATCTCGTCTGGAGATGGAGCAGTAGGGGCCTGATAAATCCATTGTGCGTGGCCTAAATTTGGATTCATAACGCGCTTCTGGGTTGGCACGTTGTTTGGGTTAGGAAGAGGTTGGGAAGGGAGTGTGCCTGGCTGGCGAGAATTTGCCAACTGGGCCAGTTGAGTTTTAACTTCTGTAAGTTCGTCCTTGTGCTGTTTTTGAATAGCCGCATTCGTTTTTTGAATGTCAGCCAGAGTCTGAAGGATTAGGGACATTTGATCCTGATTTGGCCCTGATGGATAAGTAGGGTTGGGCCGAGGCTGAGGCGGCTGGTAATGACGAGAGGGCTGTGGGCGGGACTGAAAAGGTGGTCTTTGGGTTTGGGAATTTCCTGCCCACTGAAAATTGGGATGGTTTCGCCATCCAGGGTTGTAAGTGTTAGAGAATGGGTCGTTCTGGATGGCGTTGAGGTCCTCGCAGGTCTGAGGAACCTCCTGAGAATCAGGGAAAGGGGGAATGGAGTTCCCCCGGTTGGTGTAGAAAGGATCGGATGATCCTCCGATCCAAGAATCAGATGGGGATGGATATGGATCCATCCTAGGGGAAGATCGGTGGAGGATGTTTTACACAGTCTCCTGTGTGGAAGGAGGTTGTGCAAAGGAGTTACGCGTGGAGGTGGCTCGCTGCAAGTGCTGAGTCAGCTCATCCACCTTCTTTTCAATGATTGAGACCTTGTCCAATCGACTGGCCATTAATTCCAGGTCGACTGATGCGGACAGGCCCTGCATCTCATGTGCTCCCTTAAGATTCGTCGCTGCGCGGGTATTCGTCCTGTCGAATAATCCCATGGAGTCATTGTTGATGGAGTTCTCGCACATGTTTTCGAGAATCTCCCATACGGTGTCTTCATGTTGACCCATGATGTTTCCTCCGCAAGTTGCATTGACGAAAAGGCGGATGTCCTCACGGAGTCCCTGGTAAAAAGATTGGACTTGTTCCCATTTAGGAACTCCGTGATGGGGGCACTTTCTCATGAGATCCTGAAAACGATCCCATGCCTCATGGAGAGGTTCTCCTGATTGTTGAGTGAAGTGTGTAATCTGATGGCGCAAGGCGTTGGTCCGACCAACGGGAAAAAACTTTTTGAAAAACTCGGATTGAAGTTCTTCCCAAGTGTTGATCGGCCGGGTCTGAGTTTGATACCAATGGGCGGCCTTGTCCATAAGAGAAAAGGAGAACATCTTCATGAGAAGAATATCCCGATTTTGCGCATCTGATCCAAAAGTGTGGGCCAGATGCTTTAGCTGTTTGATGTGCTGGAAGGGATCTTCAGAATTAAGCCCATGGAATTTAGGTATAGCATGAATCATGTTGGGCTTTAATTCGGAATCAGGTCCTCCAGTCGGGATTCTGACTCGAGGCTCAATGGCCACCGCAGCAGGATTGTAGTGGTCCCGCATCATAGGACGCTGTGGTGGGTGCACGAAGTTTTGGAAGAGGTCATTGAGTCGCTGGAGCTGGTGTTCCAGATTATTTTCTTCCTCAATTGGCTGAGCCATGATGGGGGAAGAAGAAGAACTTGGTTCTGAATCAGAAGAGAGAATAATGTGAGGGTGTTGCTGCACAAACACGGGCGTTGAGGCTTGGCCTTGACGAGAGCGAATTTCTAAAGGAGGTCTTAAGGGTGGTCTTAAGGACCTCCTTCCGTACATGCACTGTTGGAAGAGGTAAGTTTAGAAGGTGCTGGACCCAATCAAGACACCCAAAAATGTGTTGGGTGACTATAGAGGTGCGGGGCAGATGGACCCCTTGATCAGAAAGATCGTCCACCTGAGAATTACCTGGGCAGCCAGAGAGGGAGAGTCCCGCGAAGACCCCTACACGGTAGAGCGTCCCCACGGGTTACAGGGTTTCCCCCACCCGACCTCTCTTGTCACTGCGGTTCCAGGTAGACCAGAATGGGGATCTTGACCTCTTAAGTCTACCAATTTTAAGATCAGGGTGCTTAAGGTTTCACTTGAACTTTAGTCTTTTAAGTGCAAGGAGTGACCTAATTTAAGGTTGGTTGACCCAAGGGGTCAACGTTACCTCTTGTTTTCTTTGAGAGCTTTTAGGTCTTGTCTTTTAGGGTTCAAGTGTTTAGAGAGCCAATTGTTTTAGGTTTTCTTTGAATAGGTATTTTCAATCAATGGTTTAGGCACACTTCTTTTGGATTTTCTCCATTCTTGATTTAAGTAGTGTGTCTCTAAAACCCTAATGTTGAATCTTATGTTGGCTCTACTTGGTCCAGTTAGTTCTTTGTTGGGTAATTAGGGCTCAAGCAAGAATGTGTTAGCCCTTAAATACCCTTAATAGTGTGCAGGACTAAGGAGTTGAAAACATGCAACTCTTTATGGTTACTAAGTATAGAAGACAGGTTAGCCCTATATTGCTTTTTCTTTTCTTTTCTTCCTCTTTAGAGTTTAGGGGTTAATAGCGAGAGGAAAAATTTACCTGTCCTCGGAGTGGTTGTCGTGCGGTTGCTTGTCTTCTTGATTTCCTGTAGCTGCACAAAAGAGAGGAGATTATCAGAAATTAAAAAGAAACAGGAATGTTTACCTCTAGAATAGCCGTTGCTCCCCGGCAGCGGCGCCAAATGAAACGTTGGCTTCGAGAGATAACCGGGTTTTATTGTTATAGCGTTGTAGTATAGCCAGTTATTGCCATCATTTCAAAAAAATTTTTTACTCGGAAAATAAAAGAGTTCTCGAGGTCGAACTCAGGGAGCAAGTTGTATTCTAGAGATATACATGTTCTATTACAAAAAATAAAGAGAGAGAGAGAGAGGGAGAGAGATGAAAGTTTGAGTTCTTCTTCTTTTCTTCTTTCTTTCTCTTTGTCTTTCTCCTCTTTAGCTTTTTTTCTTCCTATTCTTCTTTTGTGTTTATCTCCTTGTGGTCCTCTTCTTCTTCTGTTGTTCTTCCTTGTTCTTTTGTTCTTCAGATCTTCTTCTTTCTTCTTTTCTTTTACCTGTCAGGACATCGTCTCTCCTTCTTTCTTCTTTTCCCTTTAGGACGTCGTCTGATTTTCCAATCAGACGACTTAACCTGCTTGTTGCTACAGTGTCTCCCTTAGCTTTCTTCTTCTTCCGTGGTCCTTCTTCTTCACCTGTGCCAGCACACTTCAGAGTTTACATCAGAGGGCAAAACCTACTCTACCCCCACCCCCCCCGTCTCTCTCTCATAGAATCCGCTCATAGGATAGCTCTCCCAGAGCTGCCGGGTAGCCGAGTACGGGTCGCGCCCGGGTCCAGGCCCACCGGCGTGCGTGGTGGGCGAGGAGTGCAGGTCAGTGAAGTGTCGGTGGATGTGACGACCGGGTTTTGGTTTTGTTATAACGTTGTAGTAAAGCCGGTTATTACCAACATTTCAAATATAAATTTTTTACTCGGAAAATAAAAGAGTTCCCGAGGTCGAACTCAGGGAGCAAGTCGTATTCTAGAGATATACATGTTTCTTTTACAAAGTAAAGAAAGAGAGAGGGAAAGAATTTGTTGTTCTTTTCGTTTTCTCCTCGTGATGTTCTTCTTTCTTTCTTTTCTTCAGATCTCCTTCTTCTTTGTTCTGCAGAGGTGATGCTCCTCCTTCTTTCTTCAGATCTCCTTCTTCTTCGTCCTTGGTTTCTGTCTTGGTCTCTCTTCTTCTTTTTCTGCAATTGTGGTGACCCTTTCTCTTTTCCCTTTTCTTCTTTTCTTCCTTATGGCTGCAGGGCTTCTACCTTCAGCTACTAAGTCTTCCTTTCTTCTTCTTCTGCTTTGGCCGTTGCTCTTCTTTTCTTTCTTTCTTCAGCCTGCCTTCTTTCCTGCTCTGGCTGCTGACCTTCCGTCGTCTGACCCGGTGCTTCGACGACTTAACTATGCATTTGCTACAGTGCAGCTCCTTCTTCTTCCGCGGGTCTTCTTCTTCGCCTGCGCCTGCACACTTCAGAGTTTTTCGTCAGAGGCAAAACCTACTCTACCCTCCCCTCCCCGCGTCTCTCTTTCTCTCTGAAACCACTCTTGGGAAAGCTCTCCCAGAGCTACCGGGTAACCGGGTTCGGATCAGGCCCGGGTCCAGACCCACCGGCGTGCGTGGTGGGCGAGGAGTGCAGGTCAGTCGAGTCGGGTCGGGTCGGTTCAGGTCAGGTCCGCGGGGCGTGAGCGCGGACGAGACCGGGTAACCGGGCGGGTGAAGGGGACCTCACCCCGTGTACTGAGGCAGTAAGGCTAGTGCACGAAATCAATTTAAACAGTGGAACGGGTGTGAGGCTTACCGATGTGGGACTAAACGCAGACCGTTCCTCGCGTGCGCCTGCAGGGAGACCGCGGCCTGGCTTCTGCAGCTGCGGCTTCTATTTGCATAGGTTGCTGGCTGGCTGCCTTCGCAAGACTCCCTGTACTCCGCAGCAGCTGGAGACCTGGAGTCCTCAAGCCTGGAGCGCGGGAGAAGCTGCTTCAATGTGCGTTAATGGCGGTCGAACCTCAAAACCTGTTGGACACGAATTTGGCCTCTCGGCCTGATCAAACCACTGGGGAACCTTCGCCGTGGCCCGGCGAAGGTGAGGAGCTGCGCGGCAGGCCGCAAGGTGGTGTCTGGCGGCAGTCCTGGGTCGGACTGCAACCGGAGGAATGGGTTTGTTCGGGGGAGTGTTACGGAGGTGTGGAGTGGCAGTGGAGGGGTGGGGGGTGCTCAGTGTGATGAGGCGGAGGTTCGGTGAGGGTCGGCGAGCCGTGTGGGTCGCTGAGGTGATGGGAGCGGCTCGCCGGAGGGTGGTCGGAGGCGAAGGGGGTGAAGGTGGTCAGGGTCGGTCGAGAGCTTAATTGAATAAATTGAAAGCGGGGAAAGAAAGAGGAGAAGAAGGGGAGTAGTTCTAACTTACTTGCAGGGACGAAGGGGGAGGAACAGGGCGACAGTCGTATCGACTGTCGCCGGAGAAGACGATGCCTAGTGGGGGGAGGACGGCGGTGACGACGGGGTAGAGGCAGCGCGCGCCGGTATTGCGCGACGCGGGAAGAGCAGGGGAAGAAGTCTCTGCTGCTGGTATTGCGGCAGAGCGAAGAGGAGGAGGAGGAAGAACCGCCGAAGCTGGTGGGCGTCTTCCGGAGTGAGAAGAGAGGAAAGTTGGGGGTTTTCTCCGTCAGATCCGAGCTGCCCTGGTCGGTGGAGCAACGGGGGGTATTTATAGGGATCAAACAGGGAGGAAGGCGGAGGGAGACGATGTGTCTCCCTCGCCGGAGGATGGTCGGAAACAAGAACCCATACCGTCCGTGCGTTCGCACGGCCGGTATGGTGGGCTACAACGACCAGGCGGGTGTCCCTGCGACGGCTGACGACGCAGGGCACCCCCGGTTCACTTGCCAGGTCCCCCACCTCACCCTGCGCGGCGCCATGCTCCGCGCAAGGTCGCCGGAGCATGGCGCTGGCAGGTTTTGCAGGAGGGACCTGATTGCAAAGAACGAAGGAGAGTTAGGGGCCAAAATGCGAGGGTTCAAAAGTTGAGGGCCAAAGAGTAAATATATGAGGACCAAAGTGTAAAGTCGGTCAAGGAGGTTTCTTCTTAGGCTCAAGCTTTTATACATGACTAATTAGGACCTAAGGAATCTGATGGTGAATTTCATTTTCATATTAAACCTTGTTTGACCGGTCAATTTGCGCAAAAACCCAAATCAAGTTATTAATTGGGCATGGTTCTCAATGTAGGTCAAAATGGGTTCTAAAGGCCAAATTGAAGGTTCTAAACCCTAGATATTATTTTTCTATGAATTTTAGAGGGTTTATTCTATTTTTACTTTGCCTCGAACCTCGTGAATTGAAGTGGGTTGTTTTAGGGTTACAGATTATCATTTAGTTTCTTGGAAGTGCTGTAGCCCTTGCTAGATCATCTCATCCCACTTTTATTCTTATTAAGCTGCTTTGACCTATGTTTGGGCCCTGAATTGCCCTGTATGCAGATTATACTGGTAAAATTGCATTTTTACCCCTTATGACTTGTTTTCTTCTCAAACTCAGAATTCTCTGAGTTAAGCCTTTCCTTGAGATATGTAGGAGCTTTTATCCTTTGTATTAGGTCAAAATGAGCTAGTTATGGCTCATGATGAGGTTCTCATCAGTCAGTCTAAGTCGGGTCGGGTTAGGTCCGCGGGGCGTGAGCGCGGACGAGACCGGGTAACCGGGCGGGTGAAGGGGACCTCACCCCGTGAACTGAGGCGAACAACTTAAGGCACTTTTTGCCTTTAAGCGCCCGTTCACCTTAGTGGCTCTCCGAGGTGGGACTAAATGTCCCACCCTAATTGAGCGCTCGCAGCGGAGAAAGCAGCGGGCAATCGCGGCTTCACGCGAGGCCTTCGCCCCAGCTGCGAGCCTGGGACTCTTCGCGGAGGCGCCCCGCGCAGCCTGGGAGTTAGGCCTGGGCGAAGCGCACCTGGAGCTGCAGGTTGAAGGTGCTCCTTCCACGCAGCAATGGCGACGGCGGTCGAGACACCTGTACACAGAGGAACGGCCTCTCGGCCTAATCAGATACGCGGAGAACCTTCGCCGTGGCACGGCGAAGGTGGTGGGGGGTCTGGCAGGCGGCGGGGCGGAGCGTGAGGGTCGCCCTAGGTCAAACTGCGGGTGGAGAAGTGGGTTTGTTCGGGGGGTCTGCAGAGGGCGAGTGGCGGGACGTGAAAGGGCGGAGGTTGATCAGGGTGAGGAGGCGGAGATTCTGTGAGGGTCGGCGAGGCGTGTGGGGCTGTGGAGTGATGGGGGGGTCTCACCGGAGTTTGGCCGGAGACGAAGGGGGTGACGGTGGACAGGAGCAGTTGAGGGTTTAATCAAATAAAAGACAGTGAGGAAAAGAAAGAGGGGAGGAAGAGGAGGAGTTCTACCTACTTAGTAGGAGGAGGAGGGGCCGGAGCGGGCGACAGTCATATCGACTGTCGCCGGAGAAGAAGATGCCCGGGGGAAGGGGCGGCGGCGAGCAGAGGGCCGGAGAGGCGCCAGCTGGGTGCGGCGTGGCGCGGGAAGAGCAGGGGAAGAAGTCTCTGCTGCTGGTATTGCGGCAGAGCGAAGAGGAGGAGGAGGAAGAACCGCCGGAGCTGGTGGGCGTCTGCCGGAGTGAGAAGAGAGGAAAGTTGGGGGTTTTCTCCGTCAGACCCGAGCTGGGAAGAACGGTGGAGCGACGGGGGTATTTATAGGGACCGAATCAGGGAGGAAGGCGGAGGGAG
Source organism: Thalassia testudinum (assembly GCA_037157565.1). Taxonomy (NCBI): domain Eukaryota; kingdom Viridiplantae; phylum Streptophyta; class Magnoliopsida; order Alismatales; family Hydrocharitaceae; genus Thalassia; species Thalassia testudinum. The sequence goes on along the minus strand of JAZHRO010000056.1, from coordinate 81,418,642 downwards.
ACGACGTGTCTCCCTCGCCGGAGGACGCCGGAGATGGAAACCCATACCGTACGTGCGTTCGCACGGCCGGTATGGTGGGTTACAGCGACCAGGGGGGTGTCCCTGCGACGGCTGACGACGCAGGGCACCCCCGGTTTACTTGCCAGGCTCTCCCCCTCACCCTGCGTGGCGCCATGCTCCGCGCAAGGTCACCGGAGCATGGTGCTGGCAGGTTTTGCAGGGGGGACCTGAACGCAAAGAACGAAGGAGAGTTAGGGGCCAAAATGCGAGGGTTCAAAAGTTGAGGGCCAAAAAGTAAATATATGAGGACCAAAGTGTAAAGTTGGTCAAGAAGGTTTCTTCTTAGGCTCAAGTTTTTATACATGACTAATTAGGACCTAAGGAATCTGATGGTGAATTTTATTTCTAGATTAAACCTTGTTTGACTGGTCAATTTACGCAAAAACCCAAATTAAGTTATTAATGGGTATGGTTCTCAATGTAGGTCAAGATGGGTTCCTAAGGTCAAATTGAAGGTTCTAAACCCTAGAGATTATTTTTATATGAATTTTAGAGGGTTTATTCCATTTTTGCTTTGCCTTGAACCTCGTGAATTGAAGTGGGTTTGTTTTAGGGTTACAGATTATCATTTAGTTTCTTGGAATTGCTGTAGCCCTTACTAGATCATCTCATCCCACTTTTATTCTTATTAAGTTGCTTTGACCTGTGTTTGGACCCTGAATTACCCTGAATGCAGATTATACTGGTAAAATTGCATTTTTACCCCTTATGACTTATTTTCTCCTTAAACTCAGAATTCTCTGAGTTAAGCCTTTCCTTGAGTTATGTAGGAGCTTTTATCCTTTGTATTGGGTCAAAATGAGCTAGTTATGGCTCATGATGAGGTTCTCATCAGCAAGCCTTCAAACGTAGTGGATATCCCCTCAAGGTGGAGGAAGAAGATGATCTCTAGAAGAACCAACGATCCTCTCTTTTTATCTCCTCCCGACGCAAGTCAAGGGATTTTCAAATCCCTTACTAAACATGACCGACGCTGCTGGTGAGGTTGTTGATGGCTGGCCATAGGTTGAGAAATTTGTGGGGGAAAATATCTTTTCTCCACCTGTTCTTTTCCACCATTGATCCTCCTCCCTCTTCTTAATTATTAACCGGAGGGATAGATTAAGTGGAGAAGATGTAACGACTGCACTGTTGCAGGACCTGCATGAAACATAAACTAATTACATACTATGTTATAGAATGCGATAAAATAGATGTAAACTTAAATAATAATGCATGCAATCATTTTACAACTTAATGTAGTTATTAACAAACATACAATGTTAAAATAGAATTACTTAGGCATAACAATATTCTAATAGAATGGACTCATCACCTATCCCCGCAATTGCTTTTGAGGAATTTAAGATCGGTGAATTAAAGCCTGTTGAGGTTACTCTTTAATTAGCCGATCGATCTACAATTAAACCAAGGGGAATTGTTGAGGATGTCCTTGTCCAGGTCAAAAATTGTCTATTTGCAATAGACTTTTAGTTCTAGACATAGAGGTACTCGAAGCATTGAAGTTTCCCTTATAATTCTTGGAAGACCATTCCTAGCCACTGCCCATGCAAATATTGTCAGTGATTCTGGCAAAATGAAGATCATGTGCGGCGGTGAATCTGTAACCCTAGATATTTTCCAAGATTCTAGGAGGTTCCAAGAACCTTATTTCTTTGATGACTCGGATTCAAAAATAGAAAATATCATGGAGGAAACTTTGAAGATTTCATATTTAGGTTCCTATTTTGCCATTAACACAGTTCTTGAACAATGCACTTCTTCTCATGCTTCCACCCTAACCACACATTCAGCTAACCCTCTAGCTGACCCTTTCACTCTCACTTCACCACTACCACAAAAAGCAGAAATTCTTTCAGAACCGAGGCCACAATTGGAATTAAAACCCTTGCTCAACTCCCTTAAATATTTTTTCCTGGGTCCAAATCAGACCCTGCCCCAGATTATAAATTCTGGACTTGCTGGGGCACAATAACATAAACTTCTCTAGGTTTTGAGTAAATATAGAAAAGCTATTGCTTGGGCCCTTTCTGATCTTAATGGTATTCATCCGTCAAACTGTACACATTGTATAAATTTAGAGGACAATTTGCACCCCACCCGCCAACCACAAATGCGCTTGAACCCTAATATACAGGAGGTGGTAAAAAAGGAGATGATTATGTGGCTTGATGCCAATATCATCTACCCCATTTCTGACAACACCTGGGTTAGTCCAACACAAGTTGTGCCCAAAAAGGCTAGACAAATAGTTGTCACTAATGACAATGGGGAGAATATACCCACTCGAACTGCCTCTTCTTGGTGCGTGTGTATTGATTATAGAAAATTAAACACCACCACCAAGAAGGACCATTTTTCGCTCCCCTTTATTGATCAAATCTTGGAGTGGTTAGCCGGACGAGATTTCTACTATTTTCTGGATGGTTACTCCAGCTATGATCAAGTAACAGTTCATCCTGCGGACCAGGACAAAATAACTTTCAGCTGCCCCTTCAGAACCTTCGCTTTTTGAAGAATACCCTTCGGTCTTTACAATGCACTTGAGACTTTTCAAAGGTGTATGCTTGCAATATTTTCAAACTTGGTTGGTGAATGCTTAGAAGTCTTTATGGAAGACTTCTTTATTTTTGGAGATTCGTTTGACCATTGTTTCAAGAGCCTTGAAAGAACGCTCCAAAAATGCATAAAAGTCAATCTGGTCCTCAGTTAGGAAAAAAGTCATTTCATGGTCCAGGAAGGTATTGTCTTGGGCCATGTGTTGAACGTTACGATCCCCGGCAACGGCACCAAAATGTTGAACGTTACGATCCCTGGCAACGGCTCCAAAATGTTGATCGTTATGAATCGCTACGCTAACGTGTTTTGTTTTGGAAAACCTGTCATTGTAGCTTGAAAGAGAAGAATTCGTGTTCAACAAATAAAATTTATACCGAAATTGAAATTCTAGGTCGAACACAGGGAGGCAGACATTTGATTTAAAAACTACGCATTTCTTTTTATTTGTCACGAAGTAATTCATTGTAAAGCAATCTAAGTATCTACAACTAATAGAAGAGAGAGAGAGGGTAAGAGAGAGAGAGCGAGAGAGAATATTACACATAGAAATCAAAATGAGATGTAGAATAAATAGAGAATTTATCATTAAGAAGACTATTCATTACAACTAGAAAGCATAAAACAATTACACTAGAAAGCGATAAATTTACTCTAGAAAGCATTAAAAGAATGGAGGAGGAAATGTCATCCTCGACGATCGCTTGGAGGACAAGCAGAACTACTCTAGAAAGCAGTAAATCTATATTAGAAAGCAGTAAAAAGAATAGGGAGAGAGAAATCCTCCTCGACGGTCGCTTGGAGGACAAGCCGGACGAGACGACGCCTGGACGAAGGAAAACGAAGCAGGACGAAGCAGAAGAATGGGAACGGAGCAGCACGTCGTCATCGCCGCGGGATCCACTTCCAAAGGGGGACGAAAATTTGGACTTTATCTCGCGAGAAGCATCCCAGGTGTGGGACAAGCTTCTCTTGATCTTTGGAGGGGTAGAGAAGAGAAGGAAGGGATGAGAATTTCGTATGGAGGGGGTCTCCTTTTATAGTTGCAAGGAGTAGGGGCAAAATGGACATTACAACTTCAAAATAATAAATGAGGGGTCTTTAGTGACGGATAAATCCGTCACTAAAGCCTCCAACGTAGGCGTAGCTTCTGCTCCCACGTATGCCCACTCAGCTGCTCGCGCATGCAACGCCTACACACATTCAACGATACTCACGATCGGAAGACTTAAGTTGCTCCTTCACCAGCTGCGTTGCACGCCGCCAGCGTGCCATCGTGTGTCCACGCCGCACGTTCAATCGCGCATGAATGCTATCGGGCGCACGCAGCCGTCCGATCGCAATCCAACGCCCGCCCGCGCTAAAAAAGAGTAAAAAGAGAAGGAAATTTTTCTTTGAATAAGGCGAGGCTTGAAGCGGTCTGCAATTTGGCTGATACCTAGGCACTGTTGTGTCTTTGAAAGTTCAGTTCCTAAGTAGACAATTTCTTAATGATTGAAAATAACTTAGGTGTAAATAATCCAACCTAATTCTTTTATAAATATCATATAGTTTTTGCTAGGGACTAGCAAAAGATAGGCATGGGGGTATGATGTAAACACATTAACACAACTTAAAATGTCTATTTATGCATGTTCTTAAGCATAGGATTGCATTTCATGATATAAATATTGCATAACATGCATCACCTTGCATTTAGAGTAGTTTGAATAAAATGGAGGTTAATTGTCTCCTTTTATGTGCTTGGACAGGACAAGCATTTTATCGGGGCCTCGGATCAAAGATCCAACTGTATGGATGTGATCAGGGTGACGATTGGTGTTCAACGACTCCAAGATCGCCCTAATCGGGCATCCGTAGCATAGATAGTGATCGGGGAACCCTAGAAGATCAAGGGCCAGGATGGTGTAAATCCGCACTTCAGATGACAAATCCGACCGCACGGATGAATTCGGATCGATGATCGCAACCCAGCGACAAGAAAATCGAGTCAATCCGACATCTGTGGCACCATCTACAACTTCCAGAAGATGGACAGCCAAGATGGCGCCACGTGGTGCCATCTCAGCCGCCCAAACGGCCGCATGCATTCTACGAAGGCCCCACACCCGCTCGCTCTCCACCGTTGGATCTCAATCCAACGGCTGTGGGCGGCCGTGCTTAAAAGTGCCTGCTCGACCGCTGCGCTACGAGGCACGGATGGTCCAGCGGGCGCTTTTAGGCACGGCCACCCACAGCCATTGGATTGAGATCCAACGGTGGAGAGCAAGCTGGTGCGGGGCCTTCGTTGAATGCATGCAGCCGTTTGGGCAGCCGAGATGGCGCCACGTGGCGCCATCTTGGCCGTCCATCTTCTGGAAGTTGTAGATGGTGCCACAATGTCGGATTGACTCGATTTTTATGTTGTTGGGCTGCGATCGTCGATCCAAATTCATCCGTGTGGTCGGATTTGTCATCTAAAGTGAGGATTTACACCATCTTGGCCCTTGATCTTCTAGGGTTCCCCGATCACTATCTAATGCTACGGATGCCCGATTAGGGTGATCTTGGAGTCGTTGAACTCCAATCGTCGCCCTGATCACCTCCATACGGTTCGATCTTTGATCCGAGGCCTCGATAAAATGTTTGCCCTGTCCAAGCACATAAAAGGGGACAATTAACCTCCATTTTATTCAAACTACTCTAAATGCAAGATGATGCATGTTATGCAATATTTATATCATGAAATGCAATCCTATGCTTAAGAACATGCATAAATAGACATTTTAAGTAGTGTAAATGTGTTTACATCATACCCCCAAGCCTATCTTTTGCTATTCCCTAGCAAAAACTATATGATATTTATAAAATAATTAGGTTGGATTATTTGGACCTGAGTTATTTTCAATCATTAAGAAATTGTCTACTTAGGAACTGGGGACCTGAGTTATTTTTAATCATTAAGAAATTGTCTACTTAGGAACTGAACTTTCAAAGACACAACAGTGCCCGAGTATCAGCCAAAATGCAGATTGATGAGAGCCTCATCATGAGCCATAACTAGCTCATTTTGACCCAATAAAGAAGATAAAAGCTCATACATAACCTAGAAGAAGGCCTAAGTGAAGGAATAAGTGCTCTGAGAAGAAAACATGAAATAAAGGTCAAAACTATAATTTTACCATTGCAGTACATAAACGGGATTTCTCAAAGGCAAAACATAGGTCAAATGGTCTAAATAAGATAAAATGTGGGTTAAGTCCATCAGAAATGGGTTCATGTGCAATTTAGGAATTAAATGACATTTGGTAACCCTAAAACAGACCTGCTTAAATCAACAAGATTTCGATCAGGATAAAAATCAAGTAAACCCTCTAAAAATCATGGAAAAATATCCTCTAGGGTTTAGAACACTTAATTTGGCCTTTGGAACCCAGTTTGACCTATATTAGGGTCCTAGCTCTTCAATTAACCTAATTTGGTTTTTACGCAAAATGTCCAGTCAAACGAGGTCAAACCTTAAATCCAACTTCACCATTGGATTCCTTAGGTCCAAATTAGGTTTTTACCAAAATTTGGACTTAAGGGGAGGTCATCTTGACTTACTTTGCAATTTAGTACACCCAAATCACAATTTGGTCACTATCTTTTGAAAATCCTTGCAGAGAGCCCCCTAATTTCCTCGGCACCTTTGCAATCAGATCCTTCTGCCATTGTTAGGGCAGAGTCGACCTCCGACAAGGTTTAGAGAGGGATTACTCTCTGATCCCTCAGAGATTCCCTCTCAAAAATGGAAAGGAGATTCTCTGAGGAATTCCCTTCCATCTAAAGCCAATCATGATCTCTGGTGTGAACCCAATCTCTTGTGCGAACGCACGAGGGATTTGGGTATCCACCCTCTTTCCTTGTCCGGCGCGCCGGCGGAGGTAATTGCGCGCTCTCCACGCACTAGAAAGTTCAGCCAACACCTATAAAAGTATCACCAGACCCGGCTGCAGATCTTCAGACTTGTTTTTGGCGGATATTCCCTCAAATTTTCCTCTCTTCCATCTCCGGCCAAGAAACCCGCAAGCTCCGGCGACCTCCTCCCCTCCTTCTCATCGCTCTGCTGCCATACCAGCAGCAGAGTCAACTCCACCTCTTCCTCCCATGTTGCACCGAACCAAGCGCGCGTGCCCCTGACCTCGTCCTCGTCGCCACTCCCTCTCTTAGGGTTCTTCTCCGACGACGAAAGCTACGCGCCGTCCACTCCCCTGCCTCCCTCCCTTCTAGAACACTCCAGATACCTTCTCCATCTTCCCCTCTCTCTTTTCCCCCTTTTATTTCATTCAATTGCCCCTCGACATTGCCTGACCACCGTCATCTTCCACACCTCCGACCAGCCTCCGGTGAGCCGCCCCCACCATTCTGCCCCTCCACACGGCTCGCCAACTATCTCATAAGCTCCGCCTCACCACAAGGAACAATCTCCGCCCATCCACCATCCCTCTACGACTCCACCACAGCCCCACGAACACCCCCACACTTCCGGTCACAGGTCGACCTAGGCATGCACGCCTAGGCCATCCCACAACTTGCAGCACCGTGCACCACCTTTGCCATACGACGGCGAAGGTCCCCAGCTGGTCTGATTGAGCCGAGAGGCTTGTTTTGTGTGTCACAGTATCGAAGCCCCTGCCGCCATTGACGACGGTTGAAGAAGCTTCAAGCCAGCTTCACGCGTCAGCAGCTCCAGGCTTCAGGTGCAGCAGACTCGGGTGAGCAGTGTGAAGAGATCTGGCCCAGCAAGGAGCGCAGCGACGTCCGCAGCCTTGGCAATCGAAGAAGAATCATCTGCGGGCACGAGCGAAAGAAGGCGGGACAATAGTCCCACATCGGAAATCCACAAAGTGCAGGTGCGGTATAAATTGTTTTTGTGTTATACGCTCGTTGCCTCCGAACGCACAGGGGTGAGGTCCCTTACCTGACCCACGCTCGCCTCATCCGTGGTTTCACCTCGCGGATCTGGTGGGATTCGACCCGACCCATCCAGAGCATACCTCACGCATCACCTCACCTGTCGGTGCGCCTGGTCCTGGGTGCGAAATCCGACCCGATTACCCGTGGCTCTAGGAGAGCATCCTTGAGCGAATTGTAGAGAGAGAGAGAAATGTTCGGGTAGAGGGAAAGGGGTAGGTTTTTCTCTCTGTATAGGCAGGCTGAACTTTGAGGAAGAAAGACTTAGCCGCGAGGAAGAAGAAGAGAAGAAGTAGAAGAAGAGGCTGAGAGAAGAAGAGAAGAAAAGGAAGAAAGCAGGACTGCAAAAAAGAAAGAAGCAAAGGCAGGAAGAAGAGAAGAGAAGAGGAAGGAGAAGACTTCATAGGAAAGAGAAGAGAAGAGAAAGAAGTTCAAGGAAGAAGCAGATCTGTAGATCAGAAGAAAAGAAGAAGAAGAAGAAGAAGGCAGAAGAGAGAAGTAAGACTGCAGAGAAAGCAAAGACCAAGAAAGAAGGCCAAACAAGAAGACTACATTTAAGACATCAGATAAAGAAATCAGATGTCCAATTCTGCTCTCTCTCTTAGCAACTATATTTTTTAAATCTCTCTGTGAATCAATTATCTTTCATTTGAAAGTTGTATTCCTTAATTTTAAAAGTACTGAGATTGCTCCCTATGTTCGACCTCGGATACTCTAGTTTTTCGAGTAATAAAATTCTCTATTTGTTTGAACATTTTGTCGGCTATATTACAATGCATTATCTTTTAAAATCCGATCACAAAAGCGTACAAACATTTTGGCGCCGTTGCCGGGGAGCAACGGGCACTTTTAAAGCTTTTGATTACAACTTTTCTATCCAATATTTGACCTAACTCCTCTCTTTTGTCGAAGTGCAGCACAGGGAAAGCGAAACAAAAAGGAAAGAACAATAGCTGCACAATAGACTCTCCAAGGAACAGGTAATTTCCAAAAGCCCTCCCTCTTAACTCTCTCAAAATCTGAAAAAAAAAAGAGAATAATCAACTTAGGGCCATCTATTTCATATTTAGTAACTCATCAGGTTGCCTGATTTTCTTTTCAACACATTTTTATCTGCTCATCCAACTAAGGTAACTAGGGCTAAAACTTTCTTGATTGAGTCCTAGGTACTAAATTCTGAGGCAACTAAATTGGACCCACTAGAGCCAATTAAAGGATTACAATGCTAGGGTTTTAGAGACACATCTTCTCTTAAACAAAGAAACAAATTTTCCCAAAAGAGGTGTGCCTAAACCGTGTTTGAAAAGATCTATACAAGAGGAACCCTAAGCAAATCAAGCTTTTAATCCATTTGAACCATAAAAGAAAAGGACCTAAAAGCTCTCAAAGAAACAAGAGGTGAAGTTGATCCCTTGGGTCAACCAACCTTAAAATTAGGTCACGTTTTCACTCAAAATACTTAGAAGTTCAAGTGGAACATTAAGAACCTTGATCTTAAAATAAAAAAGGTAGACTTAAGAGGTCAAGGTCCCCATTCTGGTCTACCTGGTCCGTGGGGACTCTCTACCGTGTAGGGGTCTTTGCGGGACTCTCCCTCTCTGGCTACCTAGGTATTTCTTAGGTAGACGATCTTCTGATCCAGGGGTCCATCTGCCCTGAACCTCTATAGTCACCCTACAATTTTTTGGGTGTCTTGATTGGGTCCAGCACCTTCTAATCTCATCACATCTTTCGGTGCATGTTCGGTTGGAGGTCCTTAAGACCATCTTTAAGACCTCCTTTCGAAATTCACTCTCGTCGAGGCCAAGCCTCGATGCCCTTGTTTGTGCAGCAACCCCACCACATAAATCTTTCATCTGATTCAGACCCTGGTTCTCCTTCTTCCCCCATCATGGCACAACCCATTGAAGAGGAGAATAACCTTGAACACCAACTTCAATGCCTTAATGATCTCTTTCAGAACTTTGTAAACCCACCGCACGACCTATGATGCGAGATCACTATAATCCTGTTGCGGTGGCAATCGAAACTCGAGTACGAATCCCAATTGGAGGACCTGATTCTAAACTGAAGCCCAATATGATTCATGCCATACCAAATTTTCACGGGCTTAACTCTGAGGATCCATTCCAACACATTAAACAACTCAAGCATCTGGCCCAGACCTTTGGGTTAGATGTACAAAACCGAGATATCCTACTCATGAAAATGTTTTCGTTCTCCCTCTTGGACAAGGCCGCACATTGGTATCAAACTCAGACCCGTTCGATCAACACATGGGAGGAACTGCAGTCCGATTTTTTGAAAAAATTCTTCCCCGTTGGCCGGACAAATGCCTTCCACCACCAGATCACTCATTTCACTCAACAACCGGGAGAACCTCTTCCGAAGCTTGGGATCGATTCTTAGATCTCATGCGAAAGTGCCCCCATCACGGAGTTCCTAAGTGGGAACAAGTCCAGTCTTTTTACCAGGGACTCCGTGAAGATATTCGTTTATTCGTCAATGCAACATGCGAAGGAAACATCATGGGTAAACATGAGGACACGGTGTGGGAGATTCTCGAAAACATGTGTGAGAACTCCATAAATAATGACTCCATGGGCTTATTCGACAGGACGAATGCCCGCGCATCGACGAATCTAAGAGGGACACATGAGATACAGGACCTGTCTACTTTTGTCGACTTGGAACTGATGGCCATTCGGTTGGACAAGGTTTCTATCATAGAAAAGAATGTGGATGAGGTAACTCGACATTTGTAGCAAGCCACCTCTGCGCAAAGCTCTTTTGCACAACCTCCTCTGGCAAGGGAAACTGTGCAAAACATATATCACCAATCTGCCAAGGGGATGGACCCATATCCACCCCCATCTGCCTCTCGGACCGGAGTGACCTTCGATCCATTCTACTCGAGTTGTGGGAACTCTGAACCCTCGTATTCTGACTTTCCTGAGGTTCCTTAGAACTGCGAGGACCTCAACGCCATCCAGAATGACCCATTCTCCAATACCTACAACCTTGGATGGCGAAATCATCCTAACTTTCAGTGGGCGGGAAATTCTCAAAGACCACCATATCAACCCCATCCACAAGCCCCTCGTCCATATCAGCTGCCTCAGCCTCGGCCCAATCCCACCTAACAATCCGGGCAAAACCAGGATCAACTGACTCTTATCCTTCAAACACTGGCTGACATTCAAAAGATGAATGCGGCAATGCAAAAATAGCACAAGGACGAGATTACAGAGGTTCGCAACCAACTAGCCCAGATGGCAAATTCCTGCCAACCTGGCACCCTTCCTTCGCAACCTCTGCCCAACCCAAATAACATGCTGACCCAGAGGCGCGTTATGAATCCAAATTCAGGCCACGCACATTTGATTTATCAGGCCCCTGCTGTTCCATCACCAGATGGGATGGAAGCTTCGACATCGTAAGCGGGATTTCAGCAGCAGCCACCCCTCCTACCTAACCCAAACCAAAATCAGACCGGATTAAACTCTGTAACAACACGTAGTGGTAAAACAACCCAAGACCCACATTATCCGAACCACTCCAAGCCTGATAATAGCCAAGACCTTAGGATAGTTATCCAAGATACTACTATGCCAGATCAAGAACCTGGACCTATCCTAGAGGAACCAGCTAGGATCCCATTCCCTGAGGCCTTGACCAAAGGAAAAAGAATAACCAAACCTGTGGCTCCTGAGGAGGATCTGGTCAAGCTCTTTGAACAGGTCCAGCTAAACATCCCATTGATGGATGCAATTCACCACATACCGGGTTACGCAAGATTCTTGAAACACATATGTACACCTAAACGTAAGCCGCGAACAAAGGATGGGAATCGAATCGTACTGTTAGAGCAAGCCAGCTTTGTCATCTTGAGCAAACTCCCACCCAAGGCTAAAGACCCAAGAACTCCCTTGATTTCTTGTAAAATTGGTGAAACCCAATTTGATAGAGCCCTACTAGACCTAGGTGCCTCCATAAATTTAATACCTACAGCCCTCCTCGACCACCTTGAAGAATCTGAACTTAAACCCACTGAGGTGACATTGCAGTTAGCCAATCGATCCATCAAGTCACCTAAAGGAATACTCGAGGATGTCATTGTTAGGGTACGAGATTTCTATTTCCAGGTAGACTTCATAGTACTGGACATGGATGCACCTAAGAACCCAAGGGACACACCAATCATATTAGGGAGACCCTTTTTGGCCACTGCTAGGGCCAATATAAACTGTGAAGAGGGCTAGATAGAATTAAAATTTGGGAATCAAAACCTGAAGATTGACATTTTCAAGGCCCAACAAGGGATTAATTGCAGGGTTATAGAGGAAATATGTGATGTCAAAGCCGTGGTTGATGAATTGCATATAGAGGACAACCTGATTATTCCTGATCAACCACTAGAGAATCAAAACCCGCTAACAGGGGAGGGCGAACATGATCCAGACACACCTATGACTCCTACCATTACTCCTGATACAAACCCCGAACCACCCGCTACTGCTGACAATCCTGTCATGGAACTCAAGCCCCTTCCCGAACATCTGAAGTACGTCTTTTTGGATTCAAATCAGACGTTTCCTGTGATTATCAATTCTCAACTCACACCTGACCAGGAACTTCGTTTGATTTCTGTTCTCCAGCAACATCGTAGAGCCATTGGATGGACTCTCGATGATTTGACTGGTATAAGCCCTTCATACTGCACACATCGAATCTACACAGAAGAAGGTGCACGACCTTCAAGAGAAATGCAAAGACGCCTAAACCCTAACCTATAGGAGGTCGTGAAAAAGGAGATCATAAAGTCGTTAGATGCAGGGATCATCTACCCGATCTCCGATAGTCATTGGGTGAGTCCAATACAAGTGGTGCCCAAGAAGGCATGACTTACCATCATCACGAATGAAACCGGAGAAGTCATTCCTACCCGAATAGCTAACTCGTGGAGTGTCTGCATTGATTACAGAAGACTCAATTCAACCATGAAGAAGGATCATTTCCCACTACCGTTTATTGATCAGATCCTCGAGAAACTAGTGGGAAATAGGTTCTTCTTCTTTCTTGATGGGTACTCCGGCTACAACCAGGTGGCAATCCATCCAGAGGACCAAGAAAATGCCACATTCACCTACCCCTTCGGGACGTACGCATTTCGAAGGATGCCTTTCGATCTCTGCAATGCACCTGCAACTTTTCAGCGGTGTATGCTTGCCATATTCTCAGATATGGTAGGTGACTATCTGGAAGTCTTCATGGATGACTTTTCAGCTTTTGGAGAATCATTTGACGATTGCCTCCAACACTTGGTCCAAATACTCAGGCGATGCATCGAGGCGAATTTGGTTCTTTCCTGGGAAAAGAGCCATTTCATGGTTCCTGAGGGAATTGTCCTGGGACATTTAATCTAGGAGAAAGGCATCCAAGTGGATCGAGCTAAGGTTAACCAGATTTCCAAGCTCCCTATGCCTAGCTCGATTAAGGACATCCGATCTTTTTTGGGCCATGTCGGTTTCTACCATTGATTTATCCCTGATTTCTCCAAAATCGCACGCCCCCTGACCAATCTTCTCTCCAAGGATGTGCCTTTCTAAATTTCCAAGGAATGCACTCAAGCATTTGATATCCTATGTGACCGAGTCACCCAAACCCCAATCCTACAGTCCCCTGATTGGTCTCAACCCTTTGAGATCATGTGCGATGCATCTGACTTCGCTGTAGGAGCGATTTTGGAGTAGAAAATTGACAGGAAACCTGTGGTCATTTACTATGCCAGCAAAACACTGGATGAGGCTCAGCGTAACTATACGGTTACTGAGAAAGAGCTGTTGGCCATAGTATTTGCCCTGGAAAAATTCAGATCATACCTTCTGGGTTCCCGTGTTATCATATACCCGAATCACATAGCTGTGAGGCATCTCCTTGTAAAGACGGATGTGAAACCTCGATTAATCCGATGGATCTTGCTGTTGCAAGAATTTGACCTCGAGATTTGCAACAAGGCGGGAAAGAAAAATGTGGTAGCTGATCACTTGTCCTACATTCCTTCTGAAATAATTGACCCTTCCGGACCTATTATAGAACATTTTCCTGATGAGCACCTCCTGACTATTAGTACAAGTCTTCCATGGTTCGTTGATATAGTTAATTACCTGGCATCACATCAGATTCCGCCCAATTGGCCGAAGGCCAAAAAGGACAAATTGCATTCCGATGCCAAGTATTACCTATGGGAAGACCCGTATCTATTCCGCATTGGTGCTGATCAGATAATTCGACGGTGCATCGTGGAAGTGGAAATCAAAGACATACTCTCATTTTGCCATGACCAGGCATGCGGTGGACATTTTTCAGGACATAAAACCGCATCGAAAGTCCTCCAGTGTGGCTTTTATTGGCCCACAATTTTCAAGGATGCATACGATCACTGTAAGGCATGTTCCCATTGCCAGACTCTGGCCAACATGAGCCATCAAGACATGATGCCTCCAAAGTCGATCTTGGTATGCGAAATTTTTGATATTTGGGGGATTGATTTCATGGGACCCTTCCCGATCTTGGATGGCTCCGAATACATCTTACTCGCAGTTGATTATGTGTCCAAGTGGATAGAAGCCATTCCGACCCGAACCAACAATCATAAAGTTGTTATAAAATTCCTTCATCAAAACATTTTCTCAAGGTTCGGGATTTCGCGTGCTATAATTTCCGACGGAGGGACCCATTTTACAAACGCTCAGTTCAGGTCACTGATGACCAAATACGGGGTGTCACACCGAATCTCTACTCCCTACCACCCCCAAACAAATGGTCTAGCTGAGCTATCTAACCGAGAGATCAAGAAGATCCTTCAGGTTACTGTTCGACCTGATAGAAAAGATTGGTCTTCTCAACTTCCGAAAGCATTGTGGGCCTATAGGACCGCCCACAAGACCCAATTAGGAATGTCTCCCTTCAGACTAGTGTACGGGAAGGCATGTCACCTCCCCGTCGAGTTGGAGCATAAAGCCTATTGGGTAGTACGGACTTGTAATCTAGATCTTTCTAAGGCTGGAACCCACAGAAGACTTTAAATGAGCGAGATCGATGAATTACGCCACGACACGTATGAGAACTCGCGAATTTACAAAGAACAGGTTAAAGCTTTTCTCGACAAACACATTTCTAGAAAGGTCTTTCATCCTGGTCAAAAGGTTTTACTCTTTGATGCCCGACTCAAATTATTCCAAGGAAAGCTAAGATCTAAGTGGGTCAGACCCTACCTAGTCTGACAAATCTTCGGAAATGGAGCCATTGAAATCAACCCACTCAGCCACGATTCTGAACCCTTTGTGGTGAACGGTGAGAGACTCAAGCCGTTCATTGACATGACCGATATAGATTTGGCTGAGTCATCCTTTACCCTCCATTCCTCGTGAGCTCATTACGCCCAGCCGATGGCGTAAAACTCAACGCTTAATGGGAGGCAACCCGTCATTCTTTGTAAAACCCGAAACCTTTTCTGACATCTCTATGTTGAATTCATATTGCACTTTAGGGTTCATCCATTAGAACAGCCGACTTCACCTCTGGTATCGCTACCCGAGACTAGAAATCGTTCGCAACAAGTCACTTCGACCCATTCACTCACCACACACCTGTCCTAATGCATGAACTAAGCTAAAATCGAACCCACCTAATTTACAATGGGGACATTACAAATCTTAGGCATGGGGGGGTATGAAAGTGCAAAATGTTAGGAAAATTCATATCAAGAAAGGGTTCCATTAAAAATAATAATAATAATAATAAAGAGAGACTTGATGGAGGGGAGGAACAATTCAGGGTCATACAAATGAGAGGAGGAAAAGAGTAAAATGACAAAAAGGAGCACAAAATGAAAATGAAAAGAAATAGTCATTAGTAAAAGATTAAGGGGTTAACTGAAGTTCTAGACCAAATGAAGAAAAAGAAAAAAAGTGTTAAGGAGACATAACAAGAGATTAGCGGGAACGCTGTTCTTAGGCCTCTTGGGCTAGATTTGTTAGCTTAAAAATTCATGTATCTGTTAAAATCTGGATAATCCTCAAGAGGTTGAGGAAAATGCGAAGCTTGAGTATTAGGTCTAAGGCTTAGGAAGTATTCAGCCTAGTTAACTGACCTCCGATTTGCGGGATTCGATAACCTAAGCACCCTAAATTCACACACAGTCTGGTTCAGTGCGCATAAACATCCAAATCAAGCGAAAAGCGTTTAATTTTCTGAAAAGGTCACCTAGATTAGGAGCGGCCAATCAACACAAATTGATTTGGATGAGTTCCCGGCGCGGAGAGGCGGGAAATTCCCCTCGAAGATGCGTAACAACACATCATCTCCTCTGTGCTTGTCTCTTAGGATATTTAAATATCCTACTGGGGGCATGTAAGCACTCTGCTGGTTCAGATACCATGGGCAGCATTATCCCGAAACATCGATCGCCAGGGTCTGAATTCAGCCACGGAACGCCATGGGTGGGATTATCTCAAAATCTCGAAAGCCAGGGTTCTGGGGGTTGCCATGGGCGAGATTGTCTCGAAATCTCGAAAGCCAAGGACCCTTGAGGATTGATGATGGGGACGAGGAATCCGATACAGACCGTGTTGAGAAGCTAATCCAAAGCTAGAAATAAAAAGAAAAGAGAGAGAAAAAGCTCTCCAAACAAATAAATCTTCTATCTCTCTCTTACAAAAAATGCACTGCAAACGGAACTTAGGCTAAAAATGTCTCAAGCACGGGTGCTTTAACCACGGAGTTTCTGGGGGTCGTAGAAACCTTTGCGGAGGACTGAGGCTAAAGCGGGTCAGGTCCGGATTTTGGTTGGTACTTGAGTACCTCTAGGCCTATTGTCGGCATTCCTACCGAATCACAAAAGAAAAGGAGAAGCACTTATTGTTGATAGACACTCATGGTCTAGAACGGAAGTAAAAACCTTAAAATTTTGCTAAGGGACTAGCAAAAGTTAGGCATGGGGGTATGATGAGAGCCTCATCACGAGCCATAACTAGCTCATTTTGACCCAATAAAGAAGATAAAAGCTCCTACATAACCTAGAAGAAGGCCTAAATGAAGGAATAAGTGCTCTGACAAGAAAACATGAAATAAAGGTCAAAACTGCAATTTTACCATTGCAGTACATAAACGGGATTTCTCAGAGGAAAAATATAGGTCAAATGGTCTAAATAAGATAAAAAGTGGGTTGAGTCCATCAGAAATGGGTTCATGTGCAATTTAAGAATTAAATGACATTTGGTAACCCTAAATAGACATGCTTAAATCAACAAGGTTCTGGTCAGGATAAAAATCAATTAAACCCTCTAAAAATCATGGGAAAATATCTTCTAGGGTTTGGAACACTTAATTTGGCCTTTGGAACCTAGTTTGACCGAGATTAGGGTCCTAGCTCTTCAATTAACCTAATTTGGGTTTTTACATAAAATGTCCAATCAAACGAGGTCAAATCTTAAATCCAACTTCACCATTGGATTCCTTAGGTCAAAATTAGGTTTTTACCAAAATTTGGACCTATGGGGAGGTCATCTTGACCTACTTTGCAATTTAGTACACCCAAATCATAATTTGGTCCCTATCTTTTGAAAATCCTTGCAGAGAGCCCCCTAATTTCCACTCCACCTTTGCAATCAGGTCCTGCCCCCATTGTTAGGGAAGAGTCGACCTCCGACGAGGTTTAGAGAGGGATTACTCTCTGATCCCTCAGAGATTCCCCCTCAGAAATGGAAGGGAGATTCTCTGAGGAATTCCCTTCCATCTAAAGCCAATCACGATCTCTGGTGTGAACCCAATCTCTCGTGCGAACGCATGAGGGATTTGGGTATCCACCCTCTTTCCTTCTCCAGCGAGCCGGCAGAGGTAATTGCGCGCTCTTCACGAACTAGAAAGTTCGGCCAACATCTATAAAAGGATCACCAGACCCGGCCGCAGATCTTCAGACTTGTTTTTGGCGGAGATTCCCCCAAATTTTCCTCTCTTCCATCTCCGGCCAAGAAACCTACAAGCACCGGTGACCTCCTCCCATCCTTCTCATCACTCTGCTGCCATACCAGTAGCAGAGTCAACTCCGCCTCTTCCTCTCGTGTTGCGCCGTACCAAGCGCGTGTGCCCCTAACCACGTCCTCGTCGCTGCTCCCTCTCTTAGGGTTCTTCTCCGACGACGGCAGCTATGCGCCGTCCACTCCCCTGCCTCCCTCCCTTCCAGAACACTCCAGATACCTTCTCCATCTTCCCCTCTCTCTTTTCCCCCTTTTATTTCAATTAATTGCCCCTCGACATTGCCTGACCACCGTCATCTTCCACACCTCCGACCGGCCTCCGGCGAGCGCCCCCACCATTCTGCCCCTCCACATGGCTCACCAACCATCTCATAAGCTCCGCCTCACCACAAGGAACAATCTCCGCCCATCCACCATCCCTCTACGACTCCACCACAGCCCCACGAACACCCCCACACTTCCGGTCACAGGTCGACCTAGGCATGCACGCCTAGGCTGTCCCACGACCTGCAGCACCATGCACCACCTTTGCCATGCCGCGGCGAGGGTCCCCAGCTGGTCTGATTGAGCCGAGAGGCTTGTTTTGTGTGTGACAGTATCGAAGCCCCTGCCGCCATTGACGACGGTTGAAGAAGCTTCAAGACAGCTCCACGCGTCAGCAGCTCGAGGCTTCAGGTGTAGCGGACTCGGGTGAGTAGTGCGAAGAGATCTGGCCCTGCAAGGAGCGCAGCGACGTCCGCAGCCTTGGCAATCGAAGAAGAATCGTCTGCGGGCGCGAGCGAAAGAAGGCGGGACAATAGTCCCACATCGGAAATCCACGAAGTGCAGGTGCGGTATAAATTGTTTTTGTGTTATATGCTCGTTGCCTCTGAACACACAGGGGTGAGGTCCCTCACCTGACCCACGCTCGCCTCATCTGCGGTTTCACCTCGCGGATCTGGATGGATCCGACCCGACCCATGCTGAGTACACCTCGCGCATCACCTCACCTGCCGGTGCACCTGGTCCCGAGTGCGAAATCCGACCCGATTACCCGTGGCTCTGGGAGAACATCCTTGAGCGAATTGTAGAGAGAGAGGGAAACGTTCAGGTAGAGGGAAAGGGGTAGGGTTTGCTCTCTGTATAGGCAGGCTGAACGTTGAGGAAGAAGGACTTAGTCATGAGGAAGAAGAAGAGAAGAAGTAGAAGAAGAGGTTTAGCGAAGAAGAGAAGAATAGGAAGAAAGCAAGACTGTAGAAAAGAAAGTAGCAAAGGCAGGAAGAAGAGAAGAGAAGAGGAAGGAGAAGACTTTGCGAGAAAGAGAAGAGAAGAGAAAGAAGTTCAAGGAAGAAGCAGATCTGTAGATCAGAAGAAAAGAAGAAGAAGAAGGCATAAGAGAGAAGTAAGACTGCAGGGAAAGCAAAGACCAAGAAAGAAGGCCAAACAAGAAGACTACATTTAAGACATCTGATAAAGAAATCAGATGTCCAATTCTGCTCTCTCTATTAGCAACTATATTTTTTAAATCTCTCTATGAATCAATTATCTTTCATTTGAAAGTTGTATTCCTTAATTTTAAAAGTACTGAGATTGCTCCCTGTGTTTGACCTCGGATACTCTAGTTTTTCGAGTAATAAAATTCTCTATTTGTTTGAACATTTTGTCGGCTATATTACAACGCATTATCTTTTAAAATCCGATCACAAAAGCATACAAACACCGACCGCCTCAAGCTTCACCTTATTCAAAGAAAATTTTCTTTTTCTCTTTTTACTCTTTTTTAATGTTTTTGGATTTTCAAATTTTAGGGTTTAAGTGTGGCTTTCTACGACCATTCAACTCGTCCAAGATTTGATGAGAACCCTAAGCTTTAAGCATCTTATTGTGATTGTGATAGACTCGTTGACCGGCAATTAAAATGGACTTCTGATTTGTACGCCTCTAGGTGACCTCAAAAAGAATTCTGCCTAAAGGTGTATCTTTACAACCAGTAGCTTTCTCCCTACTTTTATTTTTTACGGGGTCAACACATGGGTGAATCCAGTGTATATCTCCCCGGTTTCTTCTACTTCTCCGCTTCTTCCTAAGTGTTTTGGGAATTTTTAGTGCATTTTCTGAGCTGGGTTCTGGACAACTGGTCGATGAGTTGTTACCACCGACTACTTGCCAGCCATAATCGTGCGGCGAAGTGTGGCTTATTTCTTTTTGTTCTTTTCTCCTTTTCTTTTTGATTTTTTTTATTTTAAGGAGGTGGCTTCCCTGGTCTAAGATTTACCTAAAGACAGCAAAAAGAGAAAGATCTAGTGACTGGGCTCTAGACAACATACCTATGGGCTATTACCCACGATAACTTGCCAGCCATATCACCCTAGAGGTTTCACTAGCTTCCCAATTTCCGTTAAAATCGTCGAACAACGAGTCAGTGCAAAGAAAGTGTGTAGAAGCTTAAGACTCAAAATTTCCTCAAATCAAAGGGCGAGTTGATAAGTCACGTACTTATCACCCAAAATTTATTTACTCCAATTAAAATAAAATTCAAGTTGGCGAGAACTCAAAAAATAAATCCACATTTTAGTGGGTACACAGGCTGATTAAGTTCAAAGACTTGAAGGGTCTTTGTGTTCAGATCTTAATGTAGTATTTCCTAAGATTGAAAATTTTCTTAAACCCAAATTCTCTTTCCTAATTTCAGAATTTTTTTTTTAATAAAAGAAAATAAAATAAATCTACGGAGCTGACGAATGAATTCAGAGATAAATATCCACCCCCCCATGCCTGTCTAATGCAATGTACTCATTATATTAAAACAACATAAAACAAAGTGGAAAAGCGTAGAAAGCACCTAAATTGCGTGAATGTCAGGTCCGCTCCGAGATGAAAACGAAAAGGAACTGTATAAGTGCTAAGTTTAGTGCCTTCAGCTAGTCACACTATACAAAGAAAAGAAATGAAGAATTCACAAGTGCAGGTCAGAAGTAGAATAAACAGAAGAATCCTCTGACCTATTAACAGAGGTCGACAGATGTGGATCAGATTGTGGTGCAGACCCATCCCCCATAATCGAGAATATCTTAGGTTCTTGATAAAAATTACCCAAAACCTAAAATCAGAATGCAAGTGGGTCAGGCCTGCGATTTATGAGGATGCAACCCAAGGCCAAAAAGTCGGGTTACAGAGAATTGAAGCTCAAAAGGATAATCGTTGAATGTGTGCTTGAGTGTAACATCCTCGAAACAAATGTCGTAAGGGTTCTGATTTGATAGTTTCAGCTTAAAAGGAACCCTTCGACTCAATCTTCCATTTCCTCCAAAATTAACTTCCCAATTCAGAACTTCCCAGCTCCTATCCTCCTCATTCAGCATATCAAATTCCAGGAACTCTTGTATATTCATCACCCCATCTGAAATCTCCAAGTGTAAATGATGTGGCATAATCAAAATTGACTTGGGTCTAGTTATCTCAAAATTAGAATCATCAATAAGCTCAACATGGTGTAACTAATAATCAGTGTATTGAATTGATTCCTCCAGAAAATGCGATTCTGGATTCGTAATGTGTGCCCTAATAAGATCAGTTTCCTTAGTTATTATGCTATTAAATGATCTATCAGATTCCTCAGGCCCAATCGTCTCACAGAAATCATGTTCAGAAAACTCGCGTGAGACTTCGCAACTTGAATCTTCACCATCAAAGAAATCAGGATCCGTATCAATGTATGTCCCAAAATCAGTTGTTGCTTTGTGTTCCCAGGAGACATACGTTTCCTCGTAACCCGGCTCAGGGATCTCAGGTGAAGAAATCAGATCATCCTTAATTGGTTGCTTTAATTCAATCTGGTCAGCCTCGTAACACGTGTCCCCCCCAATAGGTGCCTGAGCGGGTTCTGTCATTGGCTTTCCTGAAGAAGGTTCATCCTGGGAATCATCCCAAGGTTGAATCAAAGCAACCACGAATCTCATCCTCAATTTCACTAATTTCCCGAGTAGAAACTCACCCGGGTTCTTACCCTTAACGTCCTGGAGCCAATCCAACAAAGAATTATTCAAATCATCAATCATTTCAATCAGGGGCTCCAATCTCTCAATGCAAGGTATTGGCTGAACTTCTAAAGATTGTATGATATTCCTCAAGTTATCCAGAACCTTATCTTGAACCTGGTTAACCTGAATCGAATGAGTTGGTTCAGGATTGGGCGGGTTTGGGCTCAATGTAGGGGAATTAACGAATTGAGATTCGTTATACCCTTCCTGATAATAGGTCATTTCAGATTGTTCAAAAGATGGTGATGACCTAAAGGCGGTGAAATCAGAGGATGGGTGAGGATCGGTGTATCCTTCTTGATTGTAGATCATATTAGGTTGTTCATGAAAGGAAGACGATCTATAATTGATGTAGCTCTGAGAAGGATAGAAATCAGACTCAAAGTGTTCAGGGTTATACCCTAAACATGGGGGTCCAGAATTGTATCCCCAATCCAAATAATCCCAACTAACTAATGGTTGATTACAATACGAGTTGGGATAATCGTCATGTTGAGGATAATTCACAACAGGAGGGAAAGAGTGGGAATGCGTGAAATATGTGGAAGGATTCATGAGACACGGGAGGAAGAAAGGTGCCCTGCAATACAAACAATCAAACCTGTCCTTAAATGGGTTAGCCTAAGGACCTACAGACTCCCAAAACCCATCTTGAGATAAAGGAATGATTTGATCTACTTCTATCTGTTCAATCCAATCAGTTAGAAGGAGGGACTTGGGAGAAGGTTCTTCCTTCTGCTTGCGCCTCTGGTTCCTAGTGTACCCACCAGCCACGATTGTTTGACTCTGCTTCCCTAGCTAGACATCAGATTGAACAGTAGAAACAGACTAATCGAAAATAATCTCATTCTGAGTTCTGAAGAGCGAGTCTAATCCTTAAGGCCAACGTCTACTCTATTTTATTTAGGGCTAGGTTTGAATGCGCTTTGGAATGCGATGGGCCCTTTAAATGGGTTGTGCCCTTAATGATTGATTGATTTGTGTGTGCATGCACAAACAGTGATTTTCAAGTAAGATTATTTTTGATGCGGTGAATTTTAAGGTTCAAATCTTTCTTAGTAGCTTTTAGGATTCAACTTTAGGTGTTTTCAGACGAGTTTCATTGGCACACCAGGTTTTGAAAGCACGGGTGAAGATGTTTTCCTTTAAAGCTTAAAAAGAATGTGGAGTGCCTGGTAAATCCCTAAGAGTTGAACCTAAATGGCAGCTACTTGATTAATTGATTTTATTTGAAGTGGTGTGGCCCAAACAACTCAAACAACTTGCCACAAATGCACCACTAAGATAGGCAAACAAAGATGGTTAACCTAGAATGATTTCTACTCTTTTATGTGTTGCTTTATGTGTACCAGTTCCACATATTAGAACTCGGTTGAGTAGAAAACAAATCAAGTTGATTAAGTGCCTTTGAATGTGGGTGTACGTTGTGCGTTTGTTGAAAATTGCCCCACAAAATTATCTTTTTATTTTTATTTTATATAAATGAAGGTGGAATGAATGTGAGTGGGAATCCAAACAACCAAACTATTCCTAGGATTTATGTAAACACCTAGGTTAATTGGAATTTGGATTCAATGTGGCGAATGAAATCTATGGAGGGGGAAAGAATGGGAGATAACTTACAAAACCTTCCACAGCACTTTACTCTAATCTACCGCTTTTGCTCGTCACAAAAGAGTACCTGCAATTACAATAAGAAAGGAGAAAAGTGAGGTAAATGATTTGTAAGTTACAAAACACTAAGAGAAATCAAAGATCGTCGCCTCCCAGCAACAGTGCCAAAATGTTGAACGTTACGATCCCCGGCAACGGTGCCGAAATGTTGAACGTTGTGATCCCCGGCAACAGCGCCAAAATGTTGATCGTTATGAATCGCTACGCTAACGTGTTTGGTTTTGGAAAACCTGTCGTTGTAGCTTGAAAGCGCAGAATTCGTGTTCAACAAATAAAATTTATACCGAAATTGAAATTCTGGGTCGAACACAGGGAGGCGGACGTTTGATTTGAAAACTACGTGTTTCTTTTTATTTGTCATGAAGTAATTTAATGTAAAACTATCTAAGTATCTACAACAAATAGAAGAGAGAGAGAGAGAATATTACACATAGAAATCAAAATGAGATGTAGAATAAACAGAGAATTTATCATTAAGAAGACTATTCATTACAACTAGAAAGCATAAAACAATTACACTAGAAAGTGATAAATTTACTCTAGAAAGCATTAAAAGAATGGAGGGAGAAATGTCCTCCTCGACGATCGCTTGAGGACAAGTAGAACTACTCTAGAAAGTAGTAAATCTATACTAGAAAGTAGTAAAAAGAATAGGGAGAGAGAAATCCTCCTCGACGGTCGCTTGGAGGATGAGCTGGACGGGACGACGCCTGGACGAAGGAGAACGAAGCAGGACGAAGGAGGACGAAGCAGAAGAACGGGAACGGAGCAGCACACCGTCGTCGTCGCGATAACCACTTCCGAAGGGGGATGAAAATTTGGACTTTATCTCGCGAGAAGCATCCCGGGTGAGGGACAAGCTTCTCTTGAGCTTTGGAGGGGTAGAGAAGAGAAGGAAGGGATGATAATTTCGTATGGAGGGGGTCTCCTTTTATAGTTGCAGGGAGTGGGGGCAAAATGGACACTACAACTTCAAAATAATAAATGAGGGGTCTTTAGTGACGGATAAATTCGTCACTAAAGCCCGAAACGTGGGCGTAGCTTCTGCTCCCACGCACGCCCTCTCACCTGCTCAAGAACACAACGCATACGCACGTTCAGCAATCCTCAGTCGTCCGATCATGAGATTGGACGGCTTAAGTCACGCCTTCACCCGCTGTGCTGCGCGCCCGCCCGCGTGTGATCGCGCGTCCACACCGCACGTTCAATCGCACGTGAACGCTATCGGGCACGTGCGGCCATTCGATCGCGATCCAACGCCCTCCCATGCTCAATCGCTCGCGCCTTCTAGCCCTTCGCTGCGGCTCGAACTCGCGCCCGCTGCTCGCGTAAGCACGCTCGACCGCTGCGCTACGAGGCACGGATGGTCGAGTGGGCGCTTTTAAGTGCGGCCACCCACAGCCGTTGGATTGAGATCCAACGGTGGAGAGCAACCTGGTGCGGGGCCTTCGTAGAATGCATGCGGCCATTTGTGTGGCCGAGATGGCGCCACATGGCGCCATCTTGGCCGTCCATCATCTGGAAGTTGTAGATGGTGCCACAGATGTCGGATTGACTCGATTTTTGTGTCGTTGGGCTGGGATCGTCGATCTGAATTCATCCGTGCGGTCGGATTTGTCATCTGAAGTATGGATTTACACCATCCTAGCCCTTGATCTTTTAGGGTTCCCCGATCACTATCTGATGCTATGGATGCTCCATTAGGGCGATCTTGCAGTCGTTGAACTCCAATCGTCGCCCTGATCACATCCATACAGTTGGATCTTTGATCCGAGGCCCCGATAAAATGTTTGCCCTGTCCAAGCACATAAAAGGAGACAATTAACCTCCATTTTATTCAAACTACTCTAAATGTAAGATGATGCATGTTATGCAATATTTATATCATGAAATGCAATCCTATGCTTAAGAACATGCATAAATAGACATTTTAAGTGGTGTAAATGTGTTTACATCACCATGCTTTTTCAAAACAAGGAATCATGGTAGATAAACCAAAAATAGATGCTATATCTAAGCTCCCACCGACCGCTACTGTCAAATAGATCAAATCCTTTTTGGGTCATGTGCGTTTCTACCATAGATTCATACAAAATTTTTCCCAAATCTCCAAGCCCTTAAGTCAGTTTCTTACTAAAGAATAGCCATTCGAGTTTAATGTTAAATGCCTAGAGAGTTTTTTGAGGTTGAAGATGGAAGTTACTGAGGCACCAATTTTACTGGGACCTGATTGGAATAGTCCCTTTGAATTAATGACAGACGCCTTAGATTTTGCTGTGGGGGTCGTTCTAGGGTAAAGAATTGGCAAGAAACCCATTGTGATATATTATGCTAGCAAAACTCTTGATGACACACAACAAAATTACACGGTTATTGAAAAATAACTTCTTGCCATCGTACTTGCCCTAGAAAAATTTAGATCTTATCTTTTGGGGTCAGTTGTCACTGTATATACCGATCACTCAGCACTTAAATATTTGCTGATAAAAAAAGATGCAAAACCCCACCTTATCCTTTGGATCCTGCTGCTCCAGGAATTTGACCTGGAAATCAAGGATAAAGCGGGATCACACATTGTCGTGGCCAACCATCTCTCTCGCCTTATGATGAATGACATAATGACCCCACCAGATCAATTCCCTAAAGAAAACATTTTAGCTACTACCACCATCCCTTGGTTTACGCCCATCGCGAAATATTTAGCAACATAACGAATCCCCACTGATTGGCCAAAAACAAAATGGGATAAGTTCTTTGCTGACATTAAATACTATTTTTGGTAGGACCCCGACCTTTTCCACATTTGTGCCAATCAGGTCATTCGACGATATGTCCCTGATTCAGAAATCCATGATATTCTGACACATTGTCATTCAATGGCCTGTGGCAGACATTTTTCGGGCAAGAAAACTGTAGCTAAAATCCTTAATGTGGAATTATTTTGGCCCAGCTTGCACAAAGATGCTCATAATTTTGTTCGGTCCTGTGTGCATTTCCAGAGCATCGACAACATGACTTGGAAGGATATGATGCCCCTTAATCCTATTTTAGAGGTTGAAATTTTTGATGTATTGGGCATTGACTTCATGGGACTATTCATCAACTCTGGTGGGTATTCAAATATACTAGTCACAGTCTACTATGTTTCTAAGTGGATAGAAGCAATGCCCACCCACACTAATGATCACCATGTGTTTGTTGAATTTCTTAAGAAGAATATTTTCTCAAGATTTGGCATTCCAAAAGCCATTATCAGTGACGGAGGCTCACATTTTACTCATTCACAATTTCGTCACCTTCTTTCTAAATATGGGGTTAATCACAAAATTTCCACACCTTATCACCCCTAAACAATTGGCCAGGCAGAAGTTTCTAACCGAGAAATCAAAAATATTTTACAAAAGATGGTTAGGCCTAATTGTAAAGACTAGTCTGCTAAATTGGATGACGCTTTATGGGCCTACCATACCTCTTTCAAAACCCTACTCGGCATGTCTCTTTTCCGTATGATTTTTGGGAAGGCATGCCATCTCCTGGTAGAACTAGAACATAGGGCTTTTTCGGCAATAAAACAATTAACATGGATTTATCTGACGTTGGTATCCATAGAAAACTACAATTAACTAAATTTAAAGAATTATGTAATTTTTCCTATGAAAATGCAAGGATTTATAAAGATCGAACAAAAAAATTTCATGATAAATACATTATTCAGAAACACTTTGATGTTAATCAATGGATTTGACTTTTTGATGCTAGATTAGGTCTTTTCCCTAGCAAATTTAAATCCATATGGATCGGCCCCTTTATTATCCTCAAAACTTATCCGTACAGCATTGTTGATCTTTTTGATCCTAAAACTAATATGACATTTCAAGTCAATGACCAACGTTTAAAGCCCTATTTTGATCATACCCTGAATCTTCCGTCTGAATCCTTCGATTTCACTGAACCAACCACTGTTGATCGCTAATGCAAACTATGCCTGACTGAATGGCGTAAAAGATAGCACTGGATGGGAGGTAACCCATCATTTTCTTTCTGCTTCTTTTTCTTTCTTTCCCCTAGGTTTTGACTATCCTAAATCTAGTCTCCTTTTGCTACAGTAATCCCTCTCTCCCTTCTATTACATGAGGACATTGCATATCTTAAGCATGGGGGGTTTTTTTAATTTTGACGATCGAATTAGGATTTTCAAAACCTAAAAACATGCATTTTTTTAGTCATCTTCATTTTCTGTCATGGATACCCAAAAATATATAAATATTGAAAACTTTTTGAGGAAAAATTTTAAAATCTGGACTAAGGTTGAAAAAAAAAAACACTTTTGGTATGATGGGATTTAATCATTAACAAACTAGGGATGAGGATATGGATCTGGTCATTAGAATCTCAGATTTTATTTTTAGACTAGATTAGATATCCTTCTCCAAAATTTCACCTGAACTCATGATAGTTCAGGTGACTTGATCCTCTTTTGTAATTTGGAAAGTATCTGGCTTAGTTTCTAATTCAAAAACGTGCGTTTCTTGGGAAACTTCCTGTGTCAAATTTCACACACAAGCCAACAAATAAAAAACTATAAAAAATCATAAAAACTCCTTGTTTGGCCTTACTAAAAGTCTGAAGCAGATCATTGGTTTGAGTTCCTACAATCGAGAAGGAGGGAAATGCCTCCTTTCAGGATGCGATGTCAACATGTTACTGCCTCGATGCGACTCCATATCTATATCTCATATCTTTAGATGGAGCATTAAAGCGCACTTAAGAAACTCAGGTGTCTTGGACGGTGCTCTACCTATAGTGTCGAAGCAAGAGCTTGAGTTTGCTTGGAGCTCCCCTTTACACCGCATTGTGTTTTGGGGTTGTGAGCTCCTGGGTGGTGTCATGGACAGTGCTATCCCAAAGTACTAGCGCTAGAGCCCCCTCAAGGATTGGTAACGGGAATGATGATCCCGACACATTTGTTGTAAGACTAAGCTAGAAATAGGCATGGGGGCAAAAAAAAAGTTTTAAACCAAAAACACGCCCTTATAAATGTTGGCTGTTCATAAGAACGGACACAAGGTTTTAAAGGTCATTGCAAGTTGCGAATCAGATTCAAGAGCCAAAAATTTCAAGTCATCTGAATTAACAAGGAGTTAATCTGTGCATTTTCCAGAGGATATATTGATCCCATTTTGTCTAATTTTTTGATCAAAAAATAAATCCTGATGTTTAAACAAACTAGGGTCCTATAATATCTTTTTACTCAAAAGTTGAAATAATCAGATTTCCTAAAAATTTCATTTTTTTAAAATTAAAGTTTGCTAAGAGACTAGCAAAAATATAAGCGTGGGGGTGTGATAAACGCCTGTTTGTCATCATTGCTCTACATTAAAACAATCCTAGCTTTTAAAGTTTTGCTTCGCAAAAGGGTTTTTGGGTTGCATTTAGTCATAAATTAGGTTAGGCATGCATTGCATTTTTCTTGTCTTTTTATTGTGTTTTTGTGAGTGTTAGGGATGAACAGATTAATAGATCCCTAGAACCCTAGCACTCAAGAAAGCAACAGGTGAAGTAGAGGCTCAGACTAGCTGGAACTCAGCTTGATCCAGCTCACTATGGCTGGAATCCAGCTTACTTAGAATAAGGTCAGCTCATCCTAGCTCCATGCAGCTCATCTCAGCTAAATGGCAGCTCAAGAGAGCTCATCTCAGCTCACCCTAGCTCAGGTCAGCTCAGACCGAGCTCAATTTAGCTACGTCTAGCTCATCTCATCTCCCGTGAGTTCACAGGGAGCTTTAGCTAGCTTAGTTTAGTTGACTGGAGTTCACCTCAGCTCAGGACCAACCTGATCTGGCTCCACTCAACTCCAGCCAGCTGAAGATGAATTCATTCCATCTTAAGAAGCTCAAGTCCAATTCCTGAGGACTCAACTTAGCTCAACTTAGTTGAGCTTAGCTACCTTAGCTGTCTCAACCAACTCAATCCTCCCTGGGAGCACCAGACCCAACTCACCTCAGCGCCATTCAATCGAAGCCAGCTCACTTTAGCCTGGCTTAGCAGCTAGCAAAGAACTAGCAAGCTAAGCCAGCTAGAGTAGCCCCATGTTGACCTCTTCTGTAGCTGCCAGCTCGAATTCAGCTCCAGACTCTTCATATCCACCTCCTCTCCTCAAACCCTAAGCTCCACATGCCTACTCCTCCACTCGACTAGTAGCTAAGCTAGCTTAGCTTAGCTTATCTTAGCTAGCATCCAGCTCCTTGGCCATCCATCAGCCATAACTTAACCATAGCTAGCTCCATTTACTAAGTAAACTCAAGTCCACCTAGCTAGCTCCACCTCTACTCAAGTTGGTGCCACCTTCTTCACCACCCTTCACCCCTCAATCACCACTAAAAGGCACCTAGATGTTTGCCCCAAAACCACCCTAACCACTCCCTTTTTGGCGCCAACTTCACCTCCGATGTCCACCCTACACATAACCCTCCAAGCCACATCCACCATCCACCTCAACCCCCTTATAGAAGCCTAGAAGTTGGTGCCAACCCATGGCACCTCTCCATGGTTGGCGCCACTTTTAGGTGTCCCTTGGCCACCCATAACTAGCCCACTTACATCCCTTAGGTGGCGCCAACTCCCCTTAGCCCTAGGATCACCTAACTGCCCCATCTTCCCATCTTTGCCATCCATCTCAAGATTCACCTTAACCCTCTCATCCTACCCTGTAAAGTAACCAACACCTTCCACCTTACAACCCATCCTTGGCTAGCAAAATACCTCTTATATTCTACCTATAGCTCATGCCCAAGTGAGAAGAAGAAGAAGAAGAAGATTAGGGGGACACTCTGTCCCCTTGGTGCCTTCCCCTCTTCCCTTCTCTCTTGTGGCCACACTAGCCAAAGGAGAAGCTAGGCAAGGAAGACCTTTGGAGGAGGCCTTGAGGGTGGTATACAACCATCGTTGGAGGAGAGCTTAGAGGTGGTCCATGCCACCTTGGAGGAAAGCCTTGGCACGCCCCCCTACTTCAGGGTTTGCCAAGGAAGCTACACCTTGAAGAATCTTACAAGGAGAAGGAGGAGCTCTTTTTGATTGCGGGAGCAGTTGCAATTGCAGCAAGAGCCTCTCCATCTTCATCATCATTTCAGAGGATTTTTGTGTTTTCATTACATGCATTTTTAATTCTAGTAGTTTAAGCATTCTTCTACTAGATTTTTGTAAAACAATTCCTTAATTTAATACAAGTTGCCTTCATTAGATTATTTTCATCTTGATTACAATTTAAATTTCCCTTTTGTGCACTCACTTCCATCACTCTCTAATTACCCTAGGCCTTCACGTGCCTAGGGTGAGCTTAGAAGGATGATAGCTCTTGTCACCTAGGGTTACTATTAGGAGTAGTTATCATCAATTCAAAATCCTTGTTATTTCAAATACAAAACAAAAAGAAAATGATATATTGAAAAAACCAAAAAGAAAGTTGAGATTTATTTTCTAAGCAAGAGATTTGATTTGCAAGTATATTACCTCCTTGGACAACCCTAGATACCCACTATCTAGGTCTGATAAATTTTAAAAGCATTTGCGATTTGGCTTGTTACCACTTAAAAACCTACTTTTACAAATCACGACAAATTTCGCATCAGTCACATGGAAGGAAAAATTCTCCAGTTTCCATTAGAATTATTTTCCTTGGAAATCCTTTTTTAGGAAGTCTCGTGCAAAAGGAAAAAATCAAAGGAAAGGAAAAATAATAAAAGTGGAAATAAATTGATAGACGCATCCCTCTCTCCCATACGAATATCTTCCCCCCAAATTTCTTTCAATCTCTCCCTTTTTTGGCAACATAAAATGATGATTTTGTTTTCTCCCTTTCTCACTAATTCTCTCTCTGATTCTTTTTATATAATAGGCAAAAAGAGCCGCAGAGGAGGACCGGCCCTCTGAAGGAGTCTCCCTTCCTCTCTACACCTTTACCATATGCCTAACTTCACCACCATGAGCCTCCACAACTATGCGCCTCCTCTCCGCCACCGCGAACCTCCTCAACATCCGACGGAGGGGGAAGGACTTAAGCCATCCAGCCCCTCCATCAGACGTCCAACTGTGCACCATCCACAGCCATGCCTCAACCTCCTGACCTCCTTTGCTTGCGGCCCTACTCCATGCCACCACAACAACCACGTGGTGACAGCACATGGTGATCACCGTGCTACCACAACTGTGATTGTTCATCACCACTATGCGACCTCCCTGATTTTCTTCCTTAATGTGCTGTCTCCTTCTTCTTCCTCTTCTTCTCCACCAATAGAAGAGAAAAGGAACCCACCAGCCATCCTCGCCCCGTGTGCACTAGAGAGGCATGGTCAAGCCTCCCCCCATGCGCACATGCCACCACTGCCCTCGTGCACCCTTATGCGTGCCCTTTCTTCCCTCTTGTGCACAACATCAGCACCCTCCATCGCACACAGCAGCACAGCAAGCGGGCCTCCTTGTCTTCCTCTTCTTCTTCATTCTCCACCTACTGCAATGAAGGCAAGGAACCCAACACTGCCACCTTCCCCTCGGCCACCAACGACCATCCGCACACACCGTCGACCTCCAACCACCTCTGGTAAACCCTTGCGTACCATCTGATCTTCGCGCAACCCCCCACTCGACCACATGCAGCTCCAAGCAACTGCAGTAGTCCACCACCGCCATACCTCCTCCTCGTCACTCGTGGTAGCTTCAACCACTGCGCGCCAACGTCCCACCATTGGAGCGCTCATTTCCGCTATCCCTACCCGTAAGACAAGCCAAGCCGCCAACCGCGGCTACCTATGTGCGTGCGAGCAAGAAAACCCACATCCCTGTATTGCTATCGAAGAGGGGGAATTAGTTGGGGTGGTGATTTTTTTGGTTGAAGCACAATTGCATTATTTTTTTATAGTAATTTATTCCGTGCTCATTGCATGCATTCCCTTTAAGTTCTTATTCTCAAGGTTCTTGTAATCAGTGGATGACTTAGCACAAAAAATCTAGCATTTGATTATCTTGTAATCTTTTTCTCTTGGGTAAGATTTTATGTGAAATTAAGGGATTTATTCGTCTGTGCCTCCTAGTTATATAACCTGAAATTGTGGAATAATTTTTAGTATATTTTTAGTAACTTTGATCGAGGGTTTTCGGCCACATTACTTACTACGAGGCGGTATTTTTCTGAAGTATTTCTGCAAGGGAAAATCTCCCCGATCAAATGGTTGTATTGCCGAGGAGACAACAGACGCAATAGTTCACCTGGCTTTATTTCTGATTATTCTAAATTGCGCATTTATCTGATCATTCTTTATCTTTCTATGCGAGGAATCTAGTGAGACGACGGACGCAGTAGAGCGGTGACGTGAACCTTGAGCGACGCCCACACACAAGAAGAAGACAGAAAGAGAAGGTGACTTGGATCCCACTTTCACAAGGGATTCTCCTTCGTGGAGAATTTTATTTCGATTCTATCTTCTCACCCTTGTAGCAATTGGACTTATTTACGGGGGTCTGTCCCCACATTCTTTAGTAGCTAGGGGCTATACTTTTCTGCATGTGTGATTCATTTTTCTTCCTGCTTTCCCTAAAAGGAAAAGGCAAAAAAAAATCAAGTTGCCTATTTAGGAGTTGCATGCCCTTAAGTGCGCACATTTAGGGGTGATTGAGCAGCATATTCAGTCTCTTTCCTTACAATATGAACATATCTGCATGGCGATTGCTAGAGACTGGTATAGCGTTCTATCTTTACATCCAACTACTGTGCACACTTTGCATGTTGATTAAATCTCAAGACCACCAAATTGATTGAATTGATTTAATTCAATGGTCGCCTAACCAGATTTAGGATTGTTAATCATATTTGACATTAAAACCAAATCACACCTGATCTGATCAAAAGAGACTTCTCTGCATTTCTTCTCAAAATCTAAATTGATTTGCGGTGTGATACACACTTTCGATAATGAGCATGCATAGTAGGAACCACACTAAGACTCTGTCCCTTAAGGCTATAGGTGCCGATCTCTTTATTGGTGCAGACACTCCTATTTTACTTTGTGGTGGTGGTACTATCTTTTGACCCAGTGTGTTGATATTTCAAGGAGGGGGACACCCCTTAAAAGGACAACAGGGTAGTTAAGAGGCACCACTTACACATCGCCTTAAAGGAAGGGTTTGCCCTACTTGAATCCCTTTGTTGTTGAAGCTACGAGTTACTATGCTAACATATTTAGTTTTGAAAAACCTATTGTTGTAGTTTGAAAGCGAAGAAATCATGTTTAACAAATAAAATTTATACCAGAATAGAAATCCCGGGTCGAACTCAGGGAGGCGGATGTTTGATTAAAAATACGCATTTGTTTTATTTGTCACGAAGTAGAATAATTGATTAGAAACTATCTATCTATTTAAAATAAATAGAAGAGAGAGAGAGAATATTACAAACAAAAACCAAAATGAGGTGTAGAATGAACGTGGAATTCATTATCAAAGAGATTGTTCATTACACTACTCATTATGACTAGAAAGCAGAAAATGATTACACTAGAAAGCAGTAAATCTATTCTAAAAAGCATTAAAAGGAATGGAGAGAGAAATATCCTCCTTGACGGTCGCTTGGAGGATGAGCTGGACGAGACGACACCGGGAAGACAGGCAACAGAGCAGGACAAAGGAGGATGAAGCAGGAAGAACGGGAACTGGGCAGCACGTTGTCATTGTTGCAGGATCCACTTCCGAAATGAGGGAGAAAATTTGACTTTATCTCTTGAGAAGCATCCCGAGTGTGGGACAAGCTTCTCTTGAGCATTGGAGAGAGAGAGAAGAGAAAGAAGGGATGAAAATTTCGTATGGACGGGGTCTCCTTTTATAGTTGCAATGAGTGAGGGCAATTTGGTCTTTTTAATTTGAAAAACATTAATTCAAGACCTTTAGTGACGGATAAATCCGTCACTAAAGGTCCGAACGTGGGCTTCATGGGCGAAGCTTGCACGCCCGCTTGCCTCCAACGCGTGAAATGCATGCTCCACATTCTTCAGATCCTAACCACCCGATCGTGAGATCAAACGGCTTAACTCGCTCCTCGCCGTGCCTCCCCATCGCATGCTTGCTGCATGCGATCTCGCGTTACCCGCGAGCGTGCAATAGCGCGTGAGCACTAATCAGTGCCCACAGCCACTCGATCGCGATTGACCGATCGTTACATCGGCTCTCCTGTGCCTTAGATCCCACTCCACATGACTCGAACGCCCGCCACTTCATCGCGTAAGCGCATTTGACCAATGCGCTACAAGTGCATTTGTGTCGCGCTTACGTATTGTGTGCACGCATCCACAGCCATTGGATGATCATCCAATGGTAGAGAATTGGCACTTAGATTGAAGAAGAAAGGGAGCGACGGGTGTAGCGGCTGGTTGGGCAGCTGAGATGGTGCCACATGGCGCCATCTTGGCCGTCCATCTTCTTGATGATGTAGATGGCGCCACGATTGTCGGATTGAGTAGATTTTTGTGTCGTTAGGCTGCAATTGTCAATCCGAATACATCTGTGTGGTCAGATTTGTCGTTTGAAGTGTGGATTCACACCATCTTGGCCCTTGATCTTCTAGGGTTCCTCGGTGTCTATCTGATGCTTTAGATGTTTGATTAAGGTGATCTTTGAGTCGTTGAACTCCAATCAACACCCTAATCAAATCAGTATGGTTGGATCTTCAATCCGAAGCCCTGATAAAAATTTTACGCTATCCCTAAGCATAAAAGAAGACAATTAACCTCCATTTTATTCAGACTAATTTAAATGCAAGATGATGCATGCTATGCAATATTTATAGTATGTAATGCAATTCTATGCTTAAGAACATGCATAAATTGATATCTTATATAGTGTAAACATGTTTACATCACACCCCATGCCTATCTTTTGCTAGTCCCTAGCAAAAACTACATGTTATTTATAAAAGAGTTAGGTTGGATTATTTGGGCATAAGTTTTTTTCAACATTACGAAAATTTTTACTGAGGATCTAAACTTTCAAAGACACAACAATGTCTTGGTATCTGCCAAAATACAAACCGCCTCAAGCCCATGCCTTATTTAAAGAAAATTTTCTTTTTCACTTTTTCTTCCTTTCTTATTTTTTGGATTTTTGAGTTTAGGGTTTAAGAGTGGCTTTCTACGGCCATTCAACTCTCCGAAGATTTAATGAGAACCCTAAGTTCTATGCATCTTATTGTGAATGTGATAGACTCGTTGATTGGCAATTAAAAACGAACTTCAGATTTCTATGCCTCTAGGTGACCTTAAAAATAGAATTCTGCCTAAAGGTGTATCTTTGCAACCAGTAGCTTTCTCCCTAGTTTTTTTTATGGGGTCAACATAAAGGTCAATCCAGTGCATATCTCCCCAGTTTATTCTACTTCTCTACTTCTTCGTAAGTGTTTTGGGAATTTTTAGTGCATTTATTGAGCTGGGTTCTGGACAACCGATCGATGAGCTATTACCATCAATAACTTGCTGGTCATACTCGTGCGGCGAAGTGTGGCTTATTCCTCTTGCTTTCTTTTTTTTTCTTTTCTCCTTTTCTTCTTTTATTTTCTTTTCTTTTTGACTTTCCTTTTCTTTTTCCTTTTTTTTTTTTTAAGTAGGTGGCTTCCCTGGTCTAAGATTTACCTAAAGGTAGCAAAAAGAGAATGTTCCGGTGACTGGGCTCTAGACAACCTACCTATGGGCTGTTACCCACAATAACTTGCCAGCCATATCACCCTAAAAGGTTCATTAGCTACGCAATTTTCATTGGAACCACCGATTAACAAGTCAGTGACAAGATAGTGTGTAGATACTTTATGCTTAAAGTTCCCCCAAATCAGAGGGCGGGTTGATAAGTCGTGTACTTATCACCCAAACTTATTTACTTGAATTAAAATAAAATTCAGGTTGGCGAGGACACGAAAAACAAATCAACATTTTAATGAATACAAAGGCTGATTAAGTCTGACGATCTGAAGGGTCTTTGTGTTCAGATCCTTATGTAATATTTCCTAAAATTGAAAATTTTCTTAAACCCAAGTTCTCTTTCCTAATTAAAATTTTTTATTTTCATATATATAAATAAAAGAAAATAAAACAAATCTACGGAGCTAATGAATAAATTCAGAGATGAATATCCACCCCCCCATGCCTATCTAATGCAGTGTTCTCATTGTATTAAAAAAATAAAACAAAGTGGAATAGAGTAGAAACAAACCTGAATTGTGTGAATGTTGGGTCCGCTTCGAGATAAACAGAAACTGTAAATGTGCTGAATTTAGTGCCTTCAGCTAGGCACACTATACAAAGAAGAGAAATAAAGAATTCACAGGTGCATATCAGAATCAGAATAAAAAGAAGAAACCTCCGACCTCCCAGCAGATGTCCACAGATGTGGACCAGATTGTGGTGTAGACCCATACCCCATAATCGAAAACATCTAAGATTCTGGGTAAAAATTACCCAAAACCTAAAATCAATATTCAAGCGGGGTCAGGCCTGCGATTTATGAGTATGCAACCCAAGACCAAAGAGTCGGGTTACAGTGAATTCGATATCGAAAGGATAATCAATGAATGCATGCTTGGGTTCAACATCCTCAGAACAATTGTCATAAGGGTTTTGGTTTGATGGTTTCAGATGAATTGCAACCCTTAGACTAGGTCTTCTATTTCCTCCAGAATTTACCTCCCAAATCAAAATTTCCCAGCTCCTATCCTCCACATTTAGAATGTCAAATTCTGGGACCTGCATATTAATCACCCTGTCTGAAATTTCCATGTCTAAAAGATGTGGCTGAATCAGAATTGACTTCGGTGTAGTTATCTCAAAAACAGAATCATCGATAAGCTCAATGGTGTGTAACTGACAATCAAGGCAATGGATTGAAACCTCCAGAAAATGTGATTCTTGATCCATAATGTGAGCCCCAATAAGATTAGTTTCCTTAGTTATTGGGCTATCAAATGATCTATCAGATTCCTCAGGCCCAATCGTCTCATAGAAATCGTGTTTTGTAAACTCGCGTGAGATTTCGCAACTTGAATCTTCACCATCAGAATCAAAGAAATCCAAATCCATATTAATGTATGTCCCAAAATCATCTATCATTTTCTGGTCCATGGAGACATATGTTTCCTCATACCCTGGCTTAGGGATTTCAGGAGAAGAAATCTGATCATCCTTAATTGGTTGCTTTAATTCAATATGGTCAGCCTCGTAACATGTGTCCCCCCGATAGGTGCCTGAGGGGGTTCTAACCTTGTCTCTCCTGAAGGGGGTTCATCCTGGGAATCATTCCACGATTGAACCAAAGCAACCACAAATCTCATTCTCAATTTCGCTAACTTCCCAAGTAGAAACTCATCTGAGTTCTTATCCTTAACATCCTGGACCCAATCTGACAAATACTTGTTTAAATCATCAATCATCTCAATTAAGGGCTCCAATTTTTCAACGCAAGGTATTGGCCGAACTTCCAAAGATTGTATGATATTCCTCAACTTATCCAGAACCTTATCTTGAACCTAGTTAACCTAAACCAAATGACTTGGTTCAAGGTTGGGCGGGTTTGGGATTAGTGCATAGGAGTTAACGAATTGAGATTCGTTATACCCTTCCTGATAATAGGTCATTTCAGCTTGTTCAAAAGGTAGTGATGACCTAAAGGCAGTGTAATCAGAGTATGGGTAAGGATCAGTGTATCCTTCTTGATTATAGATTGTATTAGGTTGTCCATGAAAGGCTGACGATCTATAATCGATGTGGCTTTGAGAAGGATAGAAATCACAATCATAGTGTTCAGGGTTAGACCCTAAACATGGAGGTCTGAAACTGTATCCCCAATCCAAGTTATCCCAACTAACTGATGGTTGATTACAGTACGAGTCGGGATAATCGTCATGTTGAGGATAACTCATAACAGGAGGGAAAGAGTAGGAATGCGTATAAAATTTGGAAGGATTCATGATAGACGGGAGGAAGAAAGGCATCCTGCAATACAAGCAATTAAACCTATCCTTAAGTTGGCTAGCCTAATGACCTACAGACTCCCAGAACCAGTCTTGAGATAAAGAAATGATTTGATCTATTTTTGTCTATTCAATCAAACCAGTTAGGAGGGACTGGGGAGAAGGTTCTTCCTTTAGCTTGCACCTTCGGTTCCTAGTGTACCCCCTAGCAGCGATCGTTTGATTTTGCTCCCCTAGCTAGACATCAGATTAAACAGTAGAAATAGACTAATGAAAAATAATATCGCTCTAGGCTACGAAGAGTGAGTCGAATCCTTAAGGCCATTGTCTACTCTGTTTATTTAGGGCTAGGTTTGAATGTGCTTTAGAATGTGATGGGTCCTTTATCTGGGTTGTGTCCTTAATGATTGATTGATGTGTGTGTGCGTGCACAACCAGTGGTTTTCAAGTAAGATTATTTTTGATGAGGTAAATTTTAGGGTTCAAATCTTGCTTAGTAGCTTTTAGGATTCAACTTTAGGTATTTTCAAATAAGTTTTGAAAGCACAGGTGAAGATGTTTTCCTTTGAAACCTAAAAGAATGTGGAGTGCCTGGTAAATCCCTAAAAGTTGAACCTAAGCAGTAGCTACTTGATGAGTTGATTTTAATTGAAGTGGTGTGACCCAATCAACTCAAACAATTGGCCTATTGCACCATTTAATTAGGCACACAAGTGACTACCTAGTCTGATTTCTACTCAATTATGTGTTTGGATGTGTGACTGGCTTCAAAGATCTATTTACCGATTGAGTTTGAAAATTAGTTAAGGTTGTGTACCTCTATGAGATTTTTTTAAAATTTTTCTTTTTAAATGTGAAGGTTGAGGTAGGTGTGGGTGTCAAACAAACAAACAAAACTAACCTTAGAGTTTATAAGAACAGCTAGGTTGATTGATGTTTGTGTTATTATGTGGTGAAATGAAAACTAATGGGTGGGAGGTGGGGGACAACTTACAGAACTTTCAACTTACAGTACCTGCAATCACAATAAGAAAGGAGAGAAGTGAGGTAAATGATTCGTAAGTTGGAAAATGCAAGCCTCCCCGGCAACGGTGCCAAAATGTTGAAGTTACGAGTTACTATGGTAACGTATTTGATTTTGAAAAACATGTTGTTGTAGTTTGAAAGTAAAGAACTCGTGTTCAACAAATA
Source organism: Thalassia testudinum (assembly GCA_037157565.1). Classification (NCBI taxonomy): domain Eukaryota; kingdom Viridiplantae; phylum Streptophyta; class Magnoliopsida; order Alismatales; family Hydrocharitaceae; genus Thalassia; species Thalassia testudinum. The sequence goes on along the minus strand of JAZHRO010000056.1, from coordinate 81,379,172 downwards.
AAATTTATACTAGAATAGAAATCCTGGGTTGAACTCAGGGAGGCGGATGTTTGATTAAAAATGCGCATTTGTTTTATTTGTCACGAAGCATAATAATTGATTAGAAACTATATATCTATTTACAACAAATAGAAGAGAGGGAGAGAATATTACAAACAAAAACCAAAATGAGATGTAGAATGAACATGGAATTCATTATCAAAGAGATTGTTCGTTACACTGCTCAATACGACTAGAAAGTAGAAAATGATTACACTAGAAAGTAGTAAATCTATTCTGGAAAGCGATGAAAAGAATGGAGAGAAATATCCTCCTTGACGGTCGCTTGGAGGATGAGTCAAATAGGACGACGCCTGGAAAAAGTGAAATGGAGTAGGATGAAGGAGGACGAAGCGGGAATAATGGGAATAGGGCAACATGTCGTCGTCGTTGTGGGATCCACTTCCAAAATAAGGGTGAAAATTTGACTTTATCTCTTGAGAAGCATCCCAGGTGTGGGACAAGCTTCTCTTGAGCTTTGGAGAGGGAGAGAAGAGAAAGAAGGGATGAAAATTTCATATAGAGGGGGTCTCCTTTTATAGTTGCGAGTGAGGGCAATTTGGTCTTTTTAATTTGAAAAACATTAATTCAGGACCTTTAGCGACAGATAAATCCATTGATAAAGGTCCAAATGTGGCCATCATGGGAGACGCTTGCATGCCCGCTCACATCCCGCATGTGAAACGCGCACTCCACATTCTTCAGATCTTTGTGGTTCGATCGTGAGATCGGATGGCTTAACTCGCTCCTTACCGCACCTCCTCATCGCGCGCTCGCCACGTGCGATCTCGCATTACGTGCGAGCGTGCAATAGCACGTGAGCACTATTGAGTGCCAGCAGCCCCTCGATCGCGATCAAGTGGTTGTTATGCACTCTCGCCCGCACCTCAGATCCCACTCCACAAGACTTGAATGCCCACCTCTTAATCGCGTAAACTCGTTCGATCAATGCACTACAAGCGCACTTGTCTCACGCTTATGTTTTGTGCGCATGCATCCACAGCCGTTGGATGATCATTCAACGGCAAAGAATTGGCACTCAGATTGAAGAAGGGAGCGGCAGGTGCAACAGCCGATTGGGTGGCTGAGATGGAGCCACATGGTGCAATCTTGGCTGTCCATCTTTTGGATGATGTTGATGGTGCCTCGGTTGTCAGATTGAGTCAATTCTCATGCCTTTGGGCTACGATCGTCAATCCAAATCCATCCGTGCAGTCAAATTTGTTGTTTGAAGTGAGGATTCACACCATTTGGGCCCTTGGTCTTTTAGGTTTCCTCGGTGTCTATCTAATGCTACAGATGTCTAATTAGGGCGATCTTGGAGTCATTGAACTTCAATCGTCACCCTGATCAAATCTGTATGGTTGGATCTTTGATCCGAGGCCCTGATAAAATTTTTGCCCTGTCCTTGAGCATAAAAGGAGACAATTAACCAACATTTATTCGAACTAATCTAAATGTAGGATAATGCATGCTATGCAATATTTATAGTATGTAATACAATTCTATGCTTAAGAACATTCATAAATAGACATCTTATGTAGTGTAAACATGTGTACATCATTCGTCCTTGAAGTAACTTCTCACTTGATCACCTGAGAGTATCATTGAAGAAAAGTATATGTATTAGGGCACGCGAAGATCGACTTCGAGCACGTAATTGATTGTGAAATTTCTTTTGCCACCAAGAGAGAACGTAAGCAATCTCTATTCTTCTCCAAAGAGCTTCTAAGGGATCTCAAGTCATAGATCCCTCTTATACCGCTAAAGTGGGAACTGACGAGTGCAAACTTGACCCCATTTGACAACTTTAAGGAGTAGGTTGGAGGTTAGCTCAAATCTGCTCTAAGAAAGAAAAGAGAGTCCAATTGCCTTGCATTTGATTGGGGTTTTCAAATGAATTACAACAGCTACTACACTTCTTACTTTCACCCCAGAACATGAAATCTCAATCCCATAACCTACAGTTATCCATCATTTTATGAGCAATAGGATCCTATCTACTCCTGCTATAGGAGCATTGGTCTGATTAATGCCCAACCTAGTGATGATGAGTAGAACCTAGGAGAAGGGTACCCCAGCCCTAGCTCTCCCATGACTATACCCAACCCACCCACCCTTAACAATTTTTCTTATCGAGGTTGGACCGATATTCCTAGGCAACTTGAACTTGAGATTGACTATCTTCTTCAATCTGATGGTAGGCTCTCCTCTTTTATGATAGAAATGCAAAAACAATAGAAAGAAATGATGGATTCTATGGGAGAGATTTTGAGGAATAGTCAATGATTAACTGAGGAGATTAGCCAGCTTAGCAATGCTCCTACAGTCAATTCTGATCCCCACCCCTATATCCCAGATTACCAAGAAAATTTCAATGAAAAGAATGAAAATAGAAATCCTGCTTTTAGGAGTAGCTATCACTTAGACGTCCCTCATGAGATATGCCCACTAGAAGGCAATCCTGGTAACTATCCACTTGATCTTAATTGGAAGGAGAAAATGGGTCCATTAGATGAACATGACTAGAATGATAGTATCTTTGTTACATTTGATGAAACAGGTCGCAGTCAAATAGTCAACCCAACTAGCAGGATGAATTTCCTAGGTGGAATCTGTACCCCATCCTAGGGATGATGAACATATACCTTATGAGGACCTTGACCTCAGTTAGAGCTCCATGAGGATTGTAATTTAGAAGTTGACAAAATCTAGGAGTCTTGGATGCTCAATGAAATCATATTGGAAGAAACTGATAATAACCACACTCCTCTATCATGGGGACCAACACCTGTCATTGACTATTTTGAGGATTCATAAGTTGCAAACACTAGTGACCATGAGAAAATTGAGACTGAATTGGAAGAACTGGATAATATTGGTCATAGGGACATGAAGAGTTGATTTTTGAGGAAGCTCTTGATCCTGGTGTGAAAGATTTTTTTGAGTCTATCGAAAGAAACATTGATGATGATGATTACTTTGAAAGGACCAAACTCAGAGTATGGAGCGAACCTAGGGGAGAATATGTTTTGTTCGAGGACTTACCCCATGACAATGTGACTGAGTTAGCCAAATCCAGATTCCTACATACCTTTGACTATGAAGATCATCCTCTCAAACATTTAGAAGAACTGGAAGCAATTACTATGCTTGAGGAAGGAATCTATACACCCCAGGAGGAGGATCTTAGCGTCGAACAAGAACCTTGGGATGTCATTATTGAGGACACTCACAACCCTATTTCTTCGAACGCACATCTACAGGATAATAAAATAGGCGACATCCTTGAGTGGTTCAATTTGAAAGATGAACATTTGGGCCCATTCCTGGATGCACACAGCAATGATATGCAGCATGAAAGGCAATTAGTAACTAAGGTTACTTTTGATGACATTTAGGAACTAGAATGGCTGTCAAAGAAGAATGCTAAACCTCTCAAGCCTTCTTTGACCCTCTTCCCTATCCCACACCAAAGAGACTTCAACTCCTGCAGAAACAGCTTGCTAAAATCTTTGCTAAAATTCCTACTTTATAGACGATACAAAATTGCTAAGTTTTACGCCATTAGCAAGGTGTAAACTATAGTGAAGAACTCCTAATAGAATATGTATAATAAAAACAAAGGAGTTATCAAAGAATTGATTCAAAAATAGAAAAAATAGATTAAAGCACCCGGTAAAAACTCGTCCTAAAATTGCCTAAAATAGATCTCGCAGAACCAAAATCAGATTCCCGTGAAAAATCTTAGAAAGATCAGAGTGAATCTCATGAAGATTAGATCTAATTTAGGTTGAGATGTAAAATATTAAAGATTGAGGAAATCTAAGAAGAGATTCCAACCAAGTTCAGAAGATCAGCGGAGTCAATTCTAGTTCTCAATAATAGGTGAATCATTTTGATACAATAAAGGTTGTCGATTCGGGTTTGGTGGATTATTTTCAGAAAGTATAGAGGACAGATTGTGATTAGAATCAAAGGCCAGATTAAGGAAATGTACTTGGCCTTGATGTTGCCTAGGATTTTGCAGATTCCAAGGATTGGGAATTGGCTGAGATGGAAGAGTACTTGGCTGACGAGACTCAGCCAAAAGCGTGATCTGATTTCGTAAATCAGCCAATTCTACCTTACATTGCCATTGAATCTCAACAAGAGCTTCAACATTTTGTCTCTGACTCTCTATCACAACTCTCAAAATCTAGTCAAGCTACGTTTCTCTAATAGGCCTTGAGTAATTCTGCATACTCATAGGATTAAGCCTCACATTTGGCTGCTAGGACGGTGATGGAGATGGGTTTCGATGGGTCTGATTTGGATAAATTGGTCTTTGATTTTGATTTTGATCAGCCCAAGAAAAATTTGGGTGGCTTCTCCATCCAAGATTATAGGTATTCGAATAAGGATTTGATCTTGGAATGTTTTACTGGATGGCGTGTAAACCAAAAAGATATGGCGTGTTTTCTGCAATAGGAAAGGGTGGGGAAAAGGGTAGGAATGATTGTGGGACAAAGGTCCCTCCTTAGGTTGGTGCAGGAGTAGATAGAAAACACAAGAAAGATGAATCTCTAGAATCTAGATTATTCATAAATTCCCTCCCTGTGGGAATTTATGAAATACGTTAATGCGCGGGAATTTGCATAGCAAGTAAAGGTGTAAGAGTTTTCATCATAGTTCAAACCTCATCGATATGCTTTGCTATGATATCGACTTTGTCCAGCTTCTCTGCAATAATTTCCAAATCCTTTGAACTAGATGGATTACCGATCTCGTGAATGCCCTTGTGCAGATTTTGATAAGTCGTATTCATTCCCTACGCAAATTGTGACATAGATGCATTATTGATCGAGTTTTCTACCATCCCTTCAAATAATTCTGAAGCAGATTCTGTGTTGCGATTTAGAAAATTCCCTCCACAAGAGGCATCGACTAGATTGCGAATGCCCTCTTGCAAACCATAGTAGAAGATATGCATTAGTTGCCAACGAGGGATGTCATTATGTGGGCATTTCCTGTGTAATTCATTAAAGTGTTCCCACGCTTCATGAATTGGTTCTCATTGATTTTGATTAAAGGAAGTGATTGCTCACCTTAAAGCATTTGTTCGATCGATAGGAAAGAATTTCTTTAAAAATGCAGATTCAAGTTCAGCTTAAGTTGAGATTAGTCTTGCTATAGTTCTATACCAATAAGCTACTTTATGTTTAAGGCTAAAACAGAACATTTTCAAAAGTAGGATTTCCTTATTTTGATTTCGAGGTCCAAGAATTTGGGAAAGATTCTTTAGATCTTCAATATGTTGGAATAGATCCTCGGATGCAAATCCGTAGAAATGAGGGATTAGACCTATAATATTTGGCGTTAGTTCAGGATCATTCTCCTCAATAGGAATCCTAACAATAGGATCTACTTGTGCATTAGATGGATTGTAGTTGTCTCTGAGTAGAGGCCTTGGATGAGGGATCGGTAAATCAGGAAGGTCAAAACCCACCACAGGTTGAGGTGGAGGACGGGTTTGAAGATTTTGCAATTATTTAAGGCTACTGTTAAAAGGCTAATTTGTCTATTTTGCTCAAACATCCTAAGATTTTGGTTCAGGAGCGCCTCATGAATGTCAAAAGGCAGCATCTCCCCCTTACCTGACGAAGAAGGGATCTCAGGATTTTGATTTTGCATTTGTTCCATATGAATGGATGAATCAGTCAGGAATATAAGTGGTTGCATATCTGCAACCAGCCTAGGATCACCTGTCAAAGAACTTACATGAGGCGGATGCAAGGATAGCCTCCCATCCATAAAATGAAAAGAATGTGCAAAGGCACACTCACACCACCAGAAAAACATCAGCATGAAAACGTGCAAAACAACGCAAAAAAGTGGGTTTTTCTCTTCTTTCAAAGGAAAGAAGAGATTCATAGAATACGCAAAAATACTTTGGACGCAAACTAATATAGTAACAGTATCAAAATACGCATCCTAAATCTTGGTACACGCAAGTGCGTATCCTTAAAGCTCAAAGGTCTAAGGTCTAGGATCTAGACCGCTCACTACTGGCTCCCTAGGGCTCTAATAGTGAGACAAACTTGTTGATCTTTGGCCAAAGCCCTAAGAGGTGCAAAGAGGAGAGAAACAAAATTATGACTCGTGTGACTAGTGATTGCAATGTGTGCACGATAGCACGCAACAGACGATAGTGATACAACCCACATGCATTCTGCAAACAAATTAAAGTCACAATTTTTATTATCCTCTTTTTTACTTAATCATTTCAAAAATATGATCGAAAGAATTAAAGTGACTACTTTTTAAGGTATTTTCGAAGAATATATGTTATATTGTTATTATTTCCAAGACAGGGATCTAGGTGATCTTTTTTTTGCATGTTTTCCCACTGATGCGAGAAAAATAGTGGAAATCTCCTGAGTCAGTTCATAAAGAAACTAGCAGGTAATGCACTCCTAAGAGTGTATGCCTATATCATGCTGCTGCTAGTCAGAAAGTGTGTATTTTTGTATTTCTTAAATTTTTATCTAAAGAAAATGCAACAAATCAAACTAACTAAAGACTAAGAAAAGAAATACTTACAATGATATTTATAATGAAAAATAGAATTAAGAAAAACCCACCTTCTTCCTGATGTTACTTGCAAAGGTAAACTTGAAAAGAAGACAGAAAACAAAACAAAACTAATTGAAACGAAAAAGTAGAAATAGTAAAATTGATGAATATAATTACGGTTACCTCCTTGTGGCACGAGAATGATTATTACAAAAATTAAACCAAGGAATGTTTTGGTGAATAGAAATGAAGCAAAATATTACCTCCCCAGCAACGGCACCAGTAAAATGATGAGTTATCTCCTCAACACTGTTAATTAAGTTAATTGTGCTTAATTATGTGCAGAAGAAAGTAACTTATGTTAACTCGAATTTGTGTCGGTTGTGTAGTATATGCTCAAGTTAACCTAACATTTTAGATTTTATTTCTTTCATCTGGTTGAGTCCTGGTCATTTGCTGGGAGATATAGCTCATTCAGGATTACCAAGTAGTTTATGCAACTCATAGGAGGTATAATTAAGTTAATTTTAACAACATGAATTTTGCGTAATGATTTAAATTTCAGAAATGTGCAAAATTCGATAAGAAAACATATTTACTCAAATGAACTACTTTAATAGCAAGTAAACATGTTAATTCTCAATTTATTTCAAAGGAATTGAGGTAATAGAGAGTTCTTCTAATTAATACATGACTTATTACAACATTAAGATAAAAAAGAAATTTAAAATAATGTGAGAAAGTAAATCCTTTATTCTCTTTTCTTCAGCCTCTCTCTCTTTCTCTTTCTTCTTTCTCTTATATTTCTCGAGCTCCTCTCTTTGTCGTCTTTTCTGCCTTCCTTCCTAATGCCTGTTCAGCCTTTCTTTTTGCCTCTGCGAGTTCCTCCTATCTTCCTTCTCCTTTCCTCTCTTCCTTTGCTTTGTTTTTCATTTGCCTTTACCTTAGCATTTTTCCTTACCTTCTTCCTTCTGAGCCGAACCGGGTTTTCTTCTCTTCAACCAAAAATTAGGTTCTTAGTTGGCAGCTTGGACCTTTCGGGAATACGTAGTGATGAGTCCATTTTAATGGACTAATATCATGCCTAAGTAACTTTAATCGCACCTTTTAGGTTTGTTATTAACTACATTAAGTTATAGAATATTTGCATTTGTCATGATTTAAGTTTACATCTATTTTATAGTATTCTACAACTTAATATGTAATGATGTTACATTTTTATGATTGCAGGAATAATATTTGGAAAGAACAAGGGGGGGAATAAATTTCCCCAACGCATATTCGGTGCCAGCCGCAACTCCTCCCGCACATTTATCAAATCCTCCGCCGCCCACCCTCAACAAACAAGGCCATATTTAGAAAGGATTTTTGAAAATCCTTGGAAGGGCGGAGGAGAGGAGTTAAGAGGAGGTGGAGAAAGGAGAGGAGGGGCTGGATCATCCAAGGATGGTGTAACTCGTGTGCACTATGCACCAAACCACCTTCCAGCACCTCCCTACAACGCACCTGAAGGCTCTGCGTGCCTTCACCACCAGGTGCCCACTCCACCTTGCCCGCTCCCACAGGTGCGCCCAACGCCAGCAGCCAGTGCCAGCAGCCGCTCTGCCTCACACTCAACATCTGCAGGCGCTCACGCACCGCACCTTGTCCATCGCCTGCAGACCTATTCAGAACCAGCACCCCGCTCCTCCCTCGCCACCTGCACCCGCAGGCGTGTGCTCTTCTGCAAGCACCTGCCCGTACGCCCGCAGGCGTCCAGCTCTCCCTCCAGCCGCACCGTAGGTGCTCTGCCCCTCTTCCAATGCCTTGCACTGAAGGTGCTGTACCGCCCTCGTCCACACGCCCTCTTGCCACGCCCACTGGCATGCGCCATCTGCAGCGTGCCCTCCCCTCTGCAGACCTGCCTCACCGCACCAGCACTACCCCTCCCGTAGGCGCTTACCCGAGCGAAGCCAAACGCGCGGCTACGGCTGTTGCCTTCTTCTCCAGCAGGCTAGAGGCCCTCCGCCCACCGGCCACCTCTGGCCATCTCCGTCGACGCCGCAACCTCCATCAGATAGGCCTCATCTTCGCCAACCTCCCTTGCGTGTTGACAGCCCCACCGACGCTCCTTCCCTCACACGAGCAAGATAGAGAGCAAATGCTCTATTTTTCATTCAATTAAAAATTACATTTGCTGCCATTGCCAACACTTTATTTTTGATTTATTATTATTTTGTTGTGGCAGACTTGCGAATGCACACTCATACTTTCTGATAAGTGCACGTTATTGATATTCACCTGTTTCAAGATTGGTTTTGGGATTAACATGTGCATCAACTTTCTCTAGTATATGTCAATTGAAAATTGTTTAAAATCATCATATATTTACTGAAGATTTGTGTGCGGGAAAATTGCACATATTCCATGATATTTTTGAATTATTGTGAATCTTCTTTGCTTTGCAATTTATGTTGGATTTGACTAGGGATTTCGCACTTAACCGAAAGAATACGAAATAATCGAGAGTTTATTGCATAATTTCCTCCCTGTGGACACAACTCGCTCTTCTGTGAGTGGTTATTGTTTTTGTTGTTGATTAGTCAATTTTTTTCCACCACTTAAATACTACAACGCATAGCGGAAAATCGACTCGTCAAATTGTCATCGTTGCTGGGGAGGCAACAGATGCAATAGATTTACTTCATTGTTTTTGAATATTCTGAGTTGCAAAATTATCTGATCAATTTTTTTACTATGCGAGGAATCTGACGTGGTGAGGAGGCGCAACAAAGTGGCGACAGTAGCCACGAGCTAAGCCACATGAGGAAAAGACATAGGAGACCAAGATCCTGCTTTCATAAAGGATTCTCCGTCGTCACAAAATTTACTTCTATCTTTTTGCCCTTGTAGTAATTGGGGCTGAATTTTTAGGGGTTTGTCCCCACATTCTTTAGCTACTAGGGCTTACATTATTTTTTGTGCATGCGTGATTCTATTTTCTACTTGTCTTTAAAACTAACAATGAAAATATCGAGCTGCCTATTTAGAAGTTGCATGACCTTAGGTGCACACATTTAGGGGTGATTGACCAGCATATTAGATCTTATTATTCCATTGCAAGCATATCAAGCACGAAGATTGCTGGAGACAGGTACATCTTTCTAACTTTTGCATCCAGCTCCTGTTTACGCATTTGCATTCAAATTAAAATTCATGACCACCAAGTTGTTTGAATTTACTAATTCAGTGGTCAGATAACTAAAAGTGGGACTAATAATCATATTCAACCCTAAAAGCAATTCACATTTGTTCTGATTCTAAGGGACTTGTCTGCGATTTCAAAAGAAATTAAAAAGATTTGCGGTGTGCTGCACACTTCTGACACTGAGCACGCACAATAGGCATCGCACTAAGGCTTGATCCCTTAAGGCTATAGGCACCGATCTCTTTATCGGTGCAGACCCTCCTATTGTGCTTTGTGGTGGTGGTGATACTATCTTTTGACCAAGTGTTTTGATACTCCACGGAGGGGGACACCCCTTAAAGGAACAAAAGGGTAGTTAAGGGGCACCGCATATGCATCGCCTCAAAGGAAGGGTTCTCCCTACTTGCATCCCTTTGTTCATCCTTGGAGTAACTTCTCACTTGATCACCTGGGAGTATCATCCAAGCAAAGTATAGGTCCTAGGGCACTCGAAGGTTGAATTAAGGCACGTAATTGCAGTGAAAAACTTATTTGCTCATTTATATTAACTAATTCAACCTCCGCAATAAAGAAGGTTAAGATTTCAAGTCCACACCCCTCTTTTACCACTTACGTGGGAACGGAGGGATAAGTATTGATCTTTTGACTTATCATTGGAGTGGAGGTTTAACTTACTCAATAAAAACCTGAATTGTGTTTTGTATGCTTGGTAGATGCTCTCTTGAGGGTAGTCTAGTATTTGATCTTGAAGCTGAGAGAATTCTTAGGAGAGCTCACCAAGGAGAGGAAAAGGAAGGAATGGCTGAGCATGGTGCAAATCAACAAATGACCCTAAGGGACTATTTTATTCCAACTAACCAACTTGCACAAGCACTACGACGACCGGCTGGGGATAATCTATATGAGATCAAGAGCAGTACCATATCTCTATTGCCATCTATTTATGGTACTACTAGGGAGGACCCATACCGGCATTTGGAGGAATTCACCAAGGTCTGTTCCATGGTGAAGCTCCAAGGCTTTACTGATGAAGCCTTGATGAGGACTCTATTTCCCTTCTCCCTTAAGGATAAGGCCAAGCACTGGTATCATACCCTCGATGCAAGGGTAAATGATTGGGCCACCCTTAAGGAAGAATTTTTGAAAAAGTATTTTCCAATGAGTAAAACCAACCATTACAGATGAGAGATTATTGGTTTTACTCAACATGAAGGGGAGCAATTTCATGAGACTTGGGAGTGCTTTAATGACCTTCTTAGGTTATGCCCCCACCATCAAGTGCCAAGATGGCAGTTGGTCGAAAGGTTCTATAATGGGTCATTTGAAGGGCATAGGCAAACCATCGATGCAGCCTGTGCAGGAACCTTCATGACCAGAATTGAGGATGAAGCCTAGGCATTATTTGAAACATTAAGCGACAACTCCATACATCTGTCCTCTGCCTATCAAGAAAGAAAACCATCAATCTTGCAGAGGAAAATAGAGGCCCATGAAGTCGGGGCTTCTCAGGATTTGGCTAATCAGATTCAACTATTGAATAAAAACTTTGATAAGCTTTTAGCAAACCTCGGCATGAACCCGCAAGCAGCCTCCATTTTTCAGGCTTCAAGAGGATGCTCCATTTGCCAAAACACAATGCATGCCACTGCGGAGTGCCATCAGGAAAACCAATTCCCTGAGTTGATTCAGGCCGACTTGAATGCGACCCAATGTTTCCGCCACCCTCGCAGTAACCCTTATTCCCACACTTACAATCCATGGTAGCGGAACCATCCAAACTTCTCTTGGAAGCAAGGTGATGCTTCTAACTCAGGGAATACATGACCCTTACCTCCCCAGCCCATATACCAACTTTCTTATGAAAATCCTCCTCCGAATAAGGCCTTTGAGATGGATGAACTGAAGGCCATGATGAAAGCAATGCAAGAGCATCAGAATATGGTTATCTAATCTTAGAATAAGATGATTACTAATATGCAATCCGAAATTGGTCATCTTACTGAGGCAGTTAGGCAACGTGATCTAGGGAAGCTGCCTAGCTCCTCTTAGTAGAACCCTAAGGGCAAGGGGGTTGTATTCAGGGAGTACGCCCAAGCAGTGACTGTGTTAAGGAGTAAAAGAAAGATTGACAAGCCTAATAACACTCCTACGGTTACATCTCAGAATTCACCTTCCACACCTAACTCGACTTCCATCTCACCTGAGGAAGAGCAACACCACTCTCCCTCGCACAAAATCACCCACAATGAGGATGTCGTCCTTCCACCACCCCTTTCCCGCCATGACGACCCCTCTACCCAGAAGCGGAGCGTGCCCTATCCAGAGTGCCTATCTGCTTCTGGGGAATCTTTTGTTGGCTCATCTGGAGCTAAGGATAGGATAGAAGAGATTATGGATACTTCTAAGCAAGTCTAGATTAACTTGCATTTGTTGGAAGCGATTAAACAGATTTCGTCCTATGCCAAGTTTCTGAAGGACCTGTGCACCCAGAAGTGCCAATCTAGGAAATAGGTCCAAACCAAGGTCATCCTGCCTAACCATGTTAGCTCGATTCTTCAGCATGGAACACCCCCCAAAATGAAAGACACAGGGACCCCGTATATTTCAGTGGTTATAGGTAACCAACACATTGACGAGGCTCTACTCGATCTTGGTGGGGGGTAAACATTCTACCGAGCTTTGTCTATGACCTTTTGGGAGGAGGCAAGCTAAAGCCTAGTCCAGTAATCCTCCAAGTTGCAGATAGATCACTTAAGACACCGCGGGGATTGTTGGAAGATGTCCTTGTGAGAGTGGAGGATTTCTTCTTCCCCGTTGACTTTCTGGTACTTGACACTAACCCATCTAATAAGCCCACAAAGCCGTCCATTATTCTGGGATGCCCCTTCTTGGCCACAACCAATGCTTCTATAAATTGTAGATCTGGGGCACTTAAAATGGGCTTTGGGAACAATAAGATCCAGTTGAATGTTTTTGATACTTACAAGCAACCTGGATTTGAAGATTGTTCACAGACTGAGGCCGTTGATGAAATAATTGAAGAGACTACTCCAGCACTCTTTTGTAGAGATCCCCTTCAGAAGGTCATATCTCAGGACCATCCCTCGATTATTAAGGAAATTGAAAGGAAAATGCCCGAATTAGAAGAGTTGCTGGGGATACACACTGAGTCTCTGTCCCCACCCTGGACTGTGAAGGTAGATCCGCTGCCTGAGGTGGGGACATCTCAACTAAAACCCTCAACCCAAAAGGCTCCTGAATTGGAGTTGAAACCCCTCCTGAGCACATTGAAATATGCTTTCCTTGACCCTAATAACATGCTCCCCGTTATTATCTCATCTGCATTATCTGAATTGCAGGAGGGAGCTCTGCTTGAGTGTTTACAAAGGCATAAGGAAGCAATTGCCTAGACAATTGCTGATTTTAAGGGTGTTGATCCCTCTCTTTGCATGCATCATATATACACGAACGAGTCCGTGAAGCCTTTCCGAGATATGCAGAGAAGGCTCAATCCAAATATGCGGGAGGTTGTTAAAAAGGAGATTCTAAAATGGCTCGATGCAGGGATTATCTATCGCATTTCTGATAGTAAATGGGTCAGTCCTATTCACGTAGTTTCGAAAAAGGCAAGAATCACTGTGGAAGAGAATCACCAAGGTGAACTGGTGACCACTAGACCCTCAACTGGTTGGAGGGTCTGCATTGATTACCGCCGTTTAAACACGGCTACCCAGAAAAACCATTTCCCCTTACCGTTTATCAATCAAATTCTGGAACGATTCGTGGGGAACAAGTACTTTTGTTTTCTTGACAGGTACTCTAGGTACAATCAGATAGACATTTTTCTTGATGATCAGGAGCGTTCCACCTTCACGAGTCCGTATGGCACTTTTGCATTCCGTCGAATGCCATTCGGGTTATGTAATGCTCCTGCCACTTTCCAATGTTGTATGATGGCTATCTTTTCTGATATGATCGACGAGTTCATTGAAATTTTCATTGATGACTTCTCCATTTATGGCTCGTCGTTTGACCTATGCCTTTCGCACCTTGATAAAGTCTTAACCCATTGTGAAGAAGCAAAGCTGGTGCGTAGCTGGGAGAAAAGCCACTTTATGGTCTAGCAGGGCATTATGTTAGGGCATGTAGTTTCCGAGAGAGGATTAAAGGTGGACATCGGAAAAATCGATTCCATCTCTAAGCTTGCATTTCCTGCCAATGTTCATCAGGTTAGATCTTTCCTTGGCAATGCAGGATTTTATAGGCGATTCATTAGAGATTTCAGTAAAATCTCTAAGCCACTCTGCGACCTGTTAGCGAAGGATGTCTCCTTCGATTTTGATGGTAGATGTGGCGAGACTTTCCAAGTTTTGAAGAAAGCCCTCATTACCATGCCGATTCTCCAAGCACCAGATTGGACCCTCTCGTTTGAGCTTATGTGCGATGCTTCTAATTTTGCAGTGGGAGCGATCTTAGGTCAAAGGGTTGATGGCAAACCTCATGTGTTGCATTATGCCAGCAAGACCCTTATGGATCCTCAACAAAACTACACGGTCATTGAAAAGGAATTACTTGCTGTAGTATTTGCTTTGGAAAAGTTTTAGTCTTATCTTTTGGGATCGAAGGTTGTAGTGTTCACTGATCATTCGGTCCTAAAGCATCTTCTGGCTAAAAAGGAGACCAAACCTTGCCTAATTCGTTGGATTCTACTACTCCAAGAATTTGACATGGAAATTAAAGACAAGAAAGGAGTTGAGAATGTGGTAGCAGACCATTTGTCTAGGATCCCTATTGAGGCATCAAACCCTGCTGGCGGTATTCAAGAGACTTTCCCTGATGAGTCTCTGATGGCCGTGGAAGCTAAAACTCCTTGGTTCGTTGACATAGTGAACTATTTGGTCACGGGCATTAACCCCAATACTTGGGACAAGCAGAAACGAGATAGGTTTCTCGCCAATGCTAAATTTTATCACTGGGAGGAACCCGAGCCTTTTAGAATAGGCCTTGACCAGCTTTTTCGCTATTGCATCCCTGACGAAGAATAAAGAAGTGTTATGAGCTTCTGCCATGACCTCCATTGTGGGGCACATTTTGGTGGGAAGAAGACTGCCCATAAGGTTCTTCAGTCTGGCTTTTGGTGGCCCACATTATTTCGAGATGCACATACGTATGTGAGCGCATGTCTATGTTGCCAGCAAACGGGAACCATTGGAAAAAGGGATGAGATGCCCCAACAACCTATTCTCCCTGTTGAAATCTTTGATATTTGGGGCATTGACTCATGGGTCCCTTTCCTGTGTCCTTCGGATATGAATACATCCCTGTGGCGGTTGACTATGTATCGAAATGGATAGAAGCCACACCCATGCTAACTAATGACCATTTCGTGGTCTTGGGCTTTGTTAAGGCTAATATCATTCCTCGATATGGGTGCCCAAGGACGATCATAAGTGATGGAGGACCTCACTTTAAGAATGTACACTTCACAAGACTACTCCAAAATTTGGGAGTCAACCACATGATAGCCACACCTTATCATCCCTAAACGAGTGGACAAGTTGAAGTGTCTAATAGGGAGATTAAGCGAATTTTAGAAAAAATTGTCAGGCCTGATCGGAAGGATTGGTATAAAAAATGAAATGATGGTTTTGGGCCTACAGAACTACGTATAAGACTGCCTTGGGCATGTCTCCTTTCCGTCTTGTCTATGGAAAAGCATGCCACCTTCCCGTTGAAATCCAACATAAAGTTTATTGGGCTATTAAAAACGTTAACTTGAATCTGGATAAAGCAAGAAAGGCACGTTTGTTAGAATTAAGTGAGCTTGAGGAGCTTCGTAATGAAGCTTATGGAACTTCTCAAGCTTACAAGCAATGTACAAAAGTCTTCCATGACAAGCACACCATTAGAAAGACTTTTGAGCCCAACCAATGGATTTGTCTTTTCAATTATAGACTTACATTATTCCCTAGAAAGCTCAAGTCCTGTTGGGATAGGCCATACAATGTCATCAATACTTTCGCTAATGGAGCTGTAGAAATTCAGAACCCTATTTCAGGTGCGAGCTTTAAGATAAGTGGCCATCGACTTAAACCGTATATTACTCTTTCTGATGGCCAAGTTTTGGACGCACTTCTGCTTGAGGAGCCTTAGCTCCTCCCACTCTTCTCCTCAGGTGATATTCTTCTATGTCTGCATTTTTCCAATGAGGACATTGTCAGTCTTAGGCATGGGGGTGTATAACCTGAGAATATTTATAGCATTTATAAATATTTGCATACATTAAAAACAGAAAATCTCTTTTCTTGAGCAGAATGGGTTAGTCCCTAGCAGAATACCTTTGTCATTGGAGGTTTTTCTTCTTGAATTATTTCTTATGTTTTAACTTGAGAATATTTATAGCATTTATAAATATTTGCATACATTAAGAAAAAGAAAATCTCTTTTCTTGAGCTGAATGGGTTAGTCCCTAGCAGGATACCTTTATCATTGGAGGTTTTTCTTCTTCAATTATTTCTTATGTTTTGAATCCAGTACATTTATTTCACCTGCATGTAGACTTGGTAATGGATCCTTGAAGAAAACCAATAAGCATTTGTAGTCTACTAAACCCTTGGACAGTTCATAGGGAGTCAGGCATACTATCTTCTAGTATATCCACCTCATATTTGTGAGAAGAAAATAGAGAAATTACTGGTGCAGTAAGTCTAATGTAAGGACTCTTAAGTTTTGGACAATTAGATGATGATACTTTAGAGTTCGGCGTAGTTTTTCGCTCTCTGTTCCTGTGTGCGTACTTTGTGTGAATTCCTAGGAGTCACCAAATAAGGCTGATACATAGAGATGGAGTCTTAATAAAGCTATGACTATGGTGGATGGTTACGACCGTCCTTCATAGAGTCCTCGGCTGAAGGAGGGTAATAGTGTCAAAGGTCAGAAATACGCCTATCCTATCCATTCCTTCGTGGTGCCGAGAATAGGCACTTCCACCAAATAAGCCACACAATATCCTCTTAACTATCATCATCCCGAATAATGCCTCATAAATAAAATTCTGTGTCGTATTATGTTGATTTATATTATAAAAAAAAAAAGAGAGAGAAAAGAGAAGAAGAAGAAACAGAAAAAGAAAAAATATTTACATTACAAAAAAAAAAGGGTCCAAGTTATAGTGTAACATTATTTCTGAGGCAATAGAACACCTATCGCGTTCCACCAAATATGACCCATACCTACCTTTTAGTATTTCTGATCACTCAAATACTGCTTGAGGACTCTAACTTAGTTGTAGAGTTATTAGGACTTAAATTGAAGTGTGGATGTAATGTGAGGCCACCAAATAGTGAGTATAATTTCTAAATCTGACGAGATTTGTGATCTCAGAAAGAAAGAAAAGAGGGAGTGCCCAGGAACATCAAGAGAACTTTAACTTAGTTGTAGAGTTATTAGGACTTTAATTGAAGTGTGGATGTCATGTGAGGCCACCAAATAGTGAGTACAATTTCTAAATCTGGCGAGATTTGTGATCTCAGAAAGAAAGAAGAGAGGGAGTGCCCAGGAACATCAAGAGAGCACGGTTGTGTAGCCTCTCTCAGAGTTGACCTGTCTAATAGTCAAGAGATCTAGAGTCTGCAGTACTAGACTATATGTAGCACCAGATGAGTGTGTGCCACCAAATTCAAATCCATTTTAATGAACTAATATTACGCCTAAGTAACTTTAATCATACCTTTTAGGTTTGTTAACAACTGCATTAATTTATAGAATATATGCATTCGTCATGATTTAAGTTTACATCTATTTTACAGTATTCCATAACTTAATATGTAATGATGTTACATTTTTACGATTGCAGGAATAATATTTGGAAAGAATAAGGTGGGGGAATAGATTTCGAAAACACATATCCGGTGCCAACCGCAACTCCTCCTGCACATTTATCAAATCTTCCTTCGCCCTCCCTCAACAAACGAGGCCATATTTAGAAAGAATTTTTGAAAATCCCTGGAAGGGCAGAGGAGAGGAGTTAAGAGGAGGCGAAGAAAGGAAAGGAGGGGCTAAATCATCCAAGGACAGTGTAACTCGTGTGCACTATGCACCAAACCACCTTTCAGCACCTCCCTGCAGCGCGCCTGAAGGCACTACGTGCCTTCACCACCAGACGCCTGCTCAACCTTGCCCACTCCTGCAGGCACACCCAACGCCAGCAGCCAGCGCCAGCAGCCGCTCTGTCTCACGCCCAACACCTGTAGTAGATCACGCACTGCACCTTCTCCATCGCCTGCAATCCTGTTCAAAACCAACGCCCCACTTTGCCCACGCCACCCACACCTCCAGGCACGTGCTCTTCTGCAAGCACCCGCCAGCATGCCAGCAGGCATCCAGCGCTCCCTCCAGCCGCACCGCAGGCGCTCTGCCCCTCTTCTAGTGCCCTTCACTGAAGGCGCTGCACCGCCCTCGTCCAAGCACCCTCCTGTCATGCCTGCAGGCACGCGCCATCTATAGCACACCCTCCCCACTGCAGACCTGCCTCACCGCACCAGCACCACCCCTCTCGCTGGCACGCACCCGAGGGAATCCAGATGCACAGTTGTAGCTGTTGCCTTCTTCTGCAATAGGCCGGAGGCCCTCCTCCGCCCGTCAGCCACCTTCGGCCATCTCCGTCGACGCCGCAACCTCCATCGGATAGGCCTTATCTTCGCCAACCTACCTTACGTGTTGACAGCCCCACCAACGCTCCTTCCCTCACACGAGCAAGAGAGAGAGCAAATGCTCTGTTTTTCATTCAATTAAAAATTACATTTTCTTCCAATGTTGACACTTGATTTTTGATTTACTATTATTTTATTATGGCAAAATTGTGAATGCACGCTCATACTTTCTGATAACTACACGTTATTGATATTCACCTGTTTCAAGATTGGTTTTGGGATTAACATATGCACCAACTTTCTCTAGTATATGTCAATTGAAAATTACATAAAATCATCATATATTTATTGAAGATTTGAGTGAGGAAAAATTGCACATATACCCTTATATTTTTGAATTATTGTGAATCTTCTTTCCTTTGCATTTTATGTCGGATTTGACTAGGGATTTCGCACTTAACCGAAAGAATACAAAATAATCGAGAGTTTATTGCATAATTGCCTCCTTTTGGACATGACCCGCTCTTCTGTGAGTGGTTATTTTTTTTATTGTTGATTAGTCGATTTTTTTCCACCAATTAAATACTACAACGCATAGTAGAAAATCAACTCGTCACGCAGCACCCTTTGCAGGGTGGGACCATACCCTACTAGGTCCATGCCTGATTCAATTAGCTCGATTTATTTCCGATTCATAGATTCAACCCAAATCGGCTCATGCCCTCCTAGGGCTACGTATTCGCATGCCACACAGGCACACACTCGCAGGCACACATGCGCCTACGCACACTATGCTCAGAATCATGCTCAATTGGTAACCATGCGTTGAGCGCTGACGACTGAACTACCCACTTAACAAAATTGTTTTACACTGAGGCAGCCGCTCAAAAACTCTCGATGTGGGACTATCCTAACCCCTTCCAGAGCAAACTTCAGTTGATGATTTCTCCTATCTCAGACCTCCATTTCAAGCAAACAAAAGCTTGCTAGAAAGATCTTGAGTTGCTCTATAAGATTATGATATCAATTTAATGTGAAGGGGAAGTTTTCCTCTTTGATTTGAAGGGTGAATCTATAGGTCTATCTATAGTGAATAATAGCCTGGACATGGAATTACAGTTATAAAGTCCTCAGACCGGACTTAAGCTCCCAGTTGATGTTCTAAATGGTTTCTAACTTATTTCTGCCGCTACTAGTGAATGCTTTGAGGTCTCTAGATCTTCAGGAAGTGTTGAAAAGCTTAAAGCTTCTCTAGAAGCTTCAGAAAGTTAAAATCAGATTTGAAAAAGACCTAACAAACATCTAAAGTCATGATTAATAGATCAAAACAGATTCTAGAGGTTGTCATCAACTCATCTGGGAAAAATTTGCAATCAAATCTCATCAAAAACTCACTGCCAATAGTTTGGCTTCAAAAACAATCCAAACTGTCAGTAATTGAAATCTAATAGAATTAACCATCTGAGCTCACTCAAATCACTTTAAAATCATTCACATAAGTCTCAGAATCAATTCAAATTCATCAATTAGTTAGATTGAATCTAGATTCAAGTCATCAAACTTTGGTTTGACTGTAGAAGCTCAAATTTTGACTTTCTGATTTAAAGGTTTTCATAGAGAATTAAAACCTTAAATGACAGCTTCTCAATCCTAGAAACATGATCAGACCCATAGATAGGTGTTTGAACTTAAGATTTTAGGGTTTCAAGCTCGTCGCCTGAAATTCAAAAGTGGTTTGTTCGTCAGAACAACCCAGAGGTTGCTATAGTGATTTAAGGGTAGAAATAACTTCTGTGCACTGCATTGAAGCTTTTAGATCTATTAATCGTGCCTTAATCCTAACTGTCAGACTTCTCCAACTCTACCAGAGTTGGAGAAGATGAAGACCTATCTCATGCTCCAAACATTCAAATCTCAAAGAAACAAATTCAACATGATTAGTGAATCTCAATTCATCAATCTAGAACTTCTCACCAAGTTCTACAGGCTGAAGAACAGATTTCACTCGTCGGAGCTCACCGAAGCTCCAGTGAGTCCAGAAAAAGAGAAAATTGTGTACAGAATGAGAATTTATGCCATTAACGATTTGAAAAGGTTCCTAAGATCATAAAGAACCTCAGGATCAAGTTAATTCCTTCATTTGCTCTTTAGAATTAAGATTTATCAGTGAATTCAATTTTTATAAAGTCTGAGTGAGTTAATGCTCAGGACTTATTTTCCCACTCAATTGAGTGGATATAGCAGGTCAACAAGTAAGTTGTGATCATAAATATATAGATAATTAAAGATTTCAACTACTCTTGAGCCGCCATAGACAGCGAGCTCAGGAGCTTAATTAGATTTGGGCGTTTAAGTTATATATGGTATTTAATCGAATTATAGTGATGATTAGGATCCTTTAGTGATGGATAGGTGATGAAGGATCCAATGAAGGTGGAAATTAGGTCAACTACTGCTGCCATGGATAGTAAAAGTAGTTGGTGGAGGTGGAAGTGATTTAGGTGAATTAGTGATCAGATTAGTAATTAAAGATGATGGAAATGATCGTGGAATATTGAAGAAGATGGAAAGCGACTTAAAAAGACAAAATTAATTCTCCTAACAAGCTCAAGGAGCTCGATGGAGTCGAGGAAGGTGAAATCTAGATCTAACATTACAGCTATCTAACCTACCTAACTAACTAGCTAAACTAATGTACTCCTACTCCTACTCCTAGTCTACTGTTACCTGGACGAAGGGATTAGAGGATCTCCGTCGACGGATCATAATGGAGGAGCAAATCATTGGGTTGTCGAAAGATCTCTAGCGGCAGTTGTGAGGTGAAGTAGAGGAGACCTCCTTTGTCCGTGCTTGTCAGATGACGTGGCTGACTTCTGCGGAGATCCAGAGTTGATAAAAGTGGATGGAGGAAGTCGGATGGTGTGGTGGAAGATTGCCGGAGTTGCGGAGTGAATAGCCTATCGAAGTTGGCTATAGTGAAGAATAGGGAAGGGAGCCAACTTGGTAGAAATAAGGGGGGTCACGGGGTATTTATATTTGACGGCAACTAAGAAGGAGGTGGAATCCGGACGCAATTGCGGCCAGGAGGAGGATAACCACCGGTGTCTTCTCCGACGCTGGTGAAGTTATCTCCAACCCTAAATTAGGATATAGGTGTCATCCAGACTGGTGGATGAAAATGGGATGGTGAGCGCAAGCTCCAGGAGTTTGGAGAAGAAGAGATGACGTCGGATTGGCAGTAATCAAACGATGGCTGCACCTTCAGTCGTTAGCCATTCAGCTGGGTGAAGAAGAGAAGAAGAAGTCCAGGGACCTATTCGTAGTGAAGCTTGAGGACCTAAATGGAAAATAAGGACCCGATTGAAATAAAGTGTAAGGACCAAAAAGTAAACTCAGGTTTTCACAGTTTATTTTAATTTAAATCTTTTTCAACTTTTTATATATGATTATAAATAAGACAATTATTATATTTAGACCTTGAATTTACATTTTTATCCTTTTTAGATTAATTTATTTAATTAAGTAATGTTACTTAAGTTATTACATACTTTGGTATATATTATGCTTAAATTAGTTAACTCATTAATTAGATGAATGATTGATAATATTTTGAGTTCAATTATTTATTAGATTATTAATAATATTAATTGAATGATAAAATAGCGTTTTAAGCTTATTTTAAGGTCCTTTACTATTTATCCCTTACTTAAAAATTAACCCATATATTCACATATTTCTAGCTAATTAACTAGGAAGACTAGTTAATTAGGGGTAATTAGAGACCATGATGAGCTTCTCATCAGATAACTCGACCAATACATCCTGTGGTAGAGTGGTGAGTTTGGATTCATGCTTTTCCATGTCAGCCCATTAGCCTTAGAGTATCCTTCTTCATATCCTCTGTTGCCCAAACTTATCTACTTGAGGAGACTTTGCCCCCTTGTTGCACACTCCTGGAGGTCACTACCCATGTGTATTATGTAAATCCTTCAACAATATCTCATGAGTGCCCTCTTTTCACCTATATCTAGCAATTATTTGGCATCACTATCCATCACCATCTGGCCAACATCTTGAGTTACTTAGTTGCCAGGCCAGGTTTGTTATGCATCTTCTTTGGGCTTCCTTCTGCTTCCCTTCTAGACTCGATTTGCGAGATATCCCAACTCCATCTCAGGTAATATCTTTCCTTACTTTTGCTTTTCAATGAACACATTCTCAGATTAAGGCATGGGGGGCTATAACCAGAGGTTGTTGTTTGTGATGATAAATCGGGTTTTAAGAATACCGCATTATAATATAGCCAAAAAACTTTCAAAACAAATACAATTTTATTACTTGAATTTAATGTCCAAGGTTGAACATAGGGAGCAAATTGGGGTTTAGAAATCAAGATCACAACTTAGAATTTAAAAGAATATGCAATAATATCAATGTCCCAGTGCAAAAAGATAGGAGTAAATGTAGAGCACAAAATGCTAAGGAAACCAATGTATACGAATGAAACTAAAAATTGGACATCTGATTTGTAAATCAGACATCTTAAAATGATGATGCTACAGTGCTGGCTTTTTCTTTCTTCTGCACTTTCTCTGCCAGCTGCCATTGACTTCAGTCTTCTTCTTCTTTCTTCCTCTTCTTTATCTTCCTTATTCTCTATTCTCTGGCTTCTCTTTCTTCTGATTTTGCCTTGGCTTCTCTCTTCTTTCCTTTAGCTTCCTCTACTTTCTTCTTCTTCTATGGCTTTCTTCATTCTCTCTCTCTACCGACTGCCTTCTTCTTCCTTCAGCTTCTTCTTCTACCTTAGCCTCTCTACGCCCTTGTCTTCTCTCTTCTTAGACTCTCCTTTAGCTTCACTTCTTATCCTCTTCTTAGCCTACAGAGCAAAACCTACCCCCTACCCGTGTGAACTCTCTTCTCCTTTCTCTCTTGGGTTCTGCTCTACCAGAGCCACACTTCTCGGGTAATCGGGTCGGGTACGCGCCTGGGACTAGGCCCACCGACGTGCGATGGTGGGCGAGGTGTGCTAGTCAGGTCGGGCCTACCAGGTCCACAGGGCATGGTCGCAGACGAGGAGATCGGATAGGGTGAGAGGGACCTCACCTCATGAGTTGGAGGCGAAGAGCCTATCCCAAGAAAGCAATTTATGCAGGTGCCGTGGTCCTTGTAGTTCCGAGGTGGGATTATCTTCCCACCTACCTCGTGCGTGCCTGTGACAGAGAAGCTCTCCTTGATTACAGTAGCTGCTATGGCTCTTGGCTTCAATTGGATGTCTAGAGTTGCTTGCGAGAGTACCCTACGTAACTTGGGACTGTGACCTGGAGCGGGAACGGCTTAAAGCTTGCTTCAAGCTCTGGGTCAATGGTTGAGGGCTTCTGGACTCAAAATCACCACAACGACCTCACGGCCACGATAAAATGCTTAGGGAGCTTCATTAAGGCATGGCGAGTGTGTAAGGGTGGTCGGCGTAGGGTGGGAACTCTTGTGTGACCATACCTAGGGCACATTGTGGCCACTTAAGTGGGTGTGTTCAGAGGTGTGTTTGGGTGAGTGTTCAGGTGATATGAGTGGGGGGTTGTTATAAGGGGGTCGATGCGGTGCTTATGGACTAGTCGACAAGGAGGGAGGTGGTCTGTGGTGGAGGAGTGATCTCGCCGAAGCTGGTTCCTGGAGGTGAAGGGGATGATGGTGGTGGAGTACGGCAGTAGTCGAATGAGGGAAATAAAGAGGGGGAAAGATTGTAGAGGGTGAGAGGAACTTATCTAGGCAGTGAAGAGATGAAAGGGAGTCGGGGATGGCATCTGGCTTGTATTGCCGACGTCCGAGATGAAGATGCTCAGAGAGGGCGGTTGACGAGGACGAAGGGGAGCCAGGGGCGTCGGCGGGTGCTACATGACGTGAATGAACGTAAGGAAGAAGAACCTACCATCGGTGTTGTGGCTAGGCAACGAGGGAGACTAGGAGAGGTTGTCGAAGCTTGATGAGTGAGTCATCCGGAGGAGGAGAGATGAATTTGAGGGGGTTCTCTGGCTTATTTCAAGCTTAAGAGTGTTGGGTCGAACTGGGCTCCATTAAATAGAGCCTTGGAGGTCAGTTTTATGCTTGGAAGCCAAGCTTCCAAGCAAGGTAAGGTCACCGGCGATGGCAACTCGAAAGAGACCCGAATCTCTCATGCGTTCACATGAGAGATTGCATACCAAGAAGGGCCTCAAATTGGGTTCACATTGGAGGGAATTTCTCAGGGAATCTCTCTTCCAATTTTGAGGGGGATTCTCTGAGAAATCAGGGGGAAATGACCTTCTAAAGCTCACCAGAGTAGGATTCCTCCACTATAATGATGGAGGAACCTAATTGCGAAGAACGATGAAGAAGCTAGGGTGGTTGCTGTAAGGGTTTTTGAAAGATAGGGGTACAAATGTAATTTGGCTGGACCTATTCGCAAAGTAGGTCAAGATGAGTTCCCCTTGGGTCCAAATTTTTTGTACAAACCTAATTTTGACCTAAGGAATCCAATGGTGAAGTTGGATTTTGGGTTTGATCACATTTGATTAGCAATTTACGTAAAAACTCAATTTAGTGTAAATATTTGTCTAAGACCCCATTCTAGGTCAAAATGGGTTCTACTAGCCAAATTGAAAGTTCTAAACCCTAGAGAATATTTTTCTATGATTTTTAGAGGATTTAGGTGAATTTTATCCATACCAGAACTTTGTTTAATCATGTGGGTCTATCTTAGGGTTACCAGAAGCCATTTAATTCCCAGAACTCACACGAACCCTTTTATGTCTGAACCAACCCACTTTTTATCTTGTTAAGACCTTTTGACCTTTTTTTAGCCCTTGAGGAACCTGTTGTTGTACTGCAATGGTAAAATTGCAGTTTTACCCCTTATTTCTTGCTTTTCTCTCAGAATGGTTATTAAGTGAATTAGGACCTCTAATTGGTAATGTAGGAGCCTTTATTCTCTTCTTTAGGTCAAAATGAGCCAGTTAGGGCTTATGATGGTGTTCCCATCATACCCCCATGCCTAGCTTTTACTAGTCCCTTAGCAAAATTTTAAGGTTTTAACTTTGATTCTAGACCATGAGTTCCTTGTTCAAAAACTATGATGTGTGCTTCATTTCTGTTGATTTGGTTAGAATTCCAATAGTAGGCCTAGAGGTACTCAAGTACCAACCAACATCCGGACCTGACCAGCTCTAGCCTCAATCCGCTGCGAAGGCTTTTAAGGCCCACAGGAACTATACTAAGGTTTGTTGGACTATTCAGTTAAACCACCCATGCTTGTAACATATTTGAGCCTCGGTTCAGTTTGCAGTGCATTTTTGTAAGAGAGAGATAGAGGAATTTTGTTTGTTTGGGGAGTTTTCTCTCACTTTTCGTTTTATTTTTAGCTCCGGATTAGCTTCTCAACATGGTCTGTATTGGATTCCTAGTCCCCATCATCAATCGTCGAAGGGTCCCTGGCAATCGATGCTTCGTGATAGCACCACCCATGGAAATGCCCAAAACCTTGGCTTTCGAGATTTCGAGATAATCCCGTCCATGGTGTTTAGCTAAATCCAAACCCTGGCAATCGACATTTTGTGATAATGCCGCCCATGGTATCTGAACAAGCATAGGGTGCTTACATGCCCCCGGTAGGATATGTAAATATCCTTGGAGGCAAGCATCAAGGAGACGATATGTTATTATGCATCTTCAAGGGGAATTCCCACCTCTCAGTGTCAGGAACTTGTGTTGATTGGCCGCTCCTAATCTAGGTGAATTTTTCAGAACAGTTTAAACACATTTGCATAATTTCAATACTTATGCGCATTGAACCAAACTGTGTGTGGATTGGGGTGCTTAGGTTATCGAGTCATGCAACCTAGAGATCAATTAACGAGGTCGAATACTCCTAAAGCCTTGGACCTAATACTTAAGCTTCG
This sequence comes from Thalassia testudinum, assembly GCA_037157565.1. Lineage (NCBI taxonomy): Eukaryota > Viridiplantae > Streptophyta > Magnoliopsida > Alismatales > Hydrocharitaceae > Thalassia > Thalassia testudinum. The sequence continues at coordinate 81,352,809 of JAZHRO010000056.1, read as the reverse complement.
CACTTTCCCCAACCTCTTGAGGACTATCTAGATCTTAGTGGATACTTGAATTTTTAAGCCTAGGAGTGAAGCCCAAGAGGCCTAAGATCAGTTTTCCTACTAATCTCTCTTGTGTTTCCTTAGAACTTTTTTCTTTCATTTTTTTTTCTTGACATGGTCTAGAACTTAGTTAAACCCTTAATTTCTTACTAATGATTATCTTTTTTCTTTCCCAACTTGTGCTCCTTTTTGACATTTTTCACTTTTCCCCTTTTTCTCCTCACGATTTGTATGGCCTCAAAATTTTCTCTCCCCTCAGAATTTTTTTGTTCTTTTCAAGAATTTTTTCATTTTTTTGGTATTTTTGGGATATGTTATTTTTTTGATGAAACCTTTTCTTGTGAGATGATTTTCAGGGTGTTTGCACTTTCATACCCCCCCATGCCTACGATTTGCAATGTTCCCAATGTAAATTAGGTGGTTTTGAGTTCAGCTTAGATCATTCATTAGAACAGGTTCTGGTTGGGCAAACGTGTCGAGGTGACTATTGCGGATGATTTCAAACTCGGGTACATGTACCCGAGGTGGGGTCGGCTGTTCTAATGGATGAGCCCTAGAGTGTAATATGATTTCAGCATAGGAATGTCAAGAAAGGTTTCAGGTTTCTCAAAAATGACGAGTTGCCTCCCGTTAAGCACTGAGTTTTATGCCATTGGCTGGACGCAATGAGCTTAAGTAGAATGGAGGGTAAAGGATGTCTTAGCCAAATTTGTATCGGTAGGATCAATGAAAGGTTTAAGTCTCTGACCGTTCACAATGAAAGGTTCTGAATCATGGCTGAGTGGACTGATCTCGATGGCTCCATTACCAAAGATTCTTCGGACGAGGTAAGGTCCGATCCATTTTGATCTGAGTTTCTTGGGAACAGTTTAAGCTTGGCATCAAAGAGTAGGACTTTTTGACTAGGGTGAGAGATCTTTCTAGATATGTGCCTGTCGTGAAAGGCCTTGACCCACTCTTTGTAAATTTGCGAGTTCTCATACGTGTCGTGGCGTAATTCATCGATCTCGCTCATTTGAAGCTTTCTATGAGTTCCTACCTTAGAAAGATCTAGATTGCAATTTCGTACTGCCCAATGCGCTTTTTGCTCCAATTCTACGGGGAGGTGACATGCCTTCCCGTACACTAATTTGAAGGGAGACATACCTAATTAGGTTTTGTGGTGGTCCTATAAGACCACAAAGCTTCTGGAAGTCAGGATGGCCAATCTTTCCAATCAGGTCGAACAGTAACTTGGAGGATTTTCTTGATCTCCCGACTTGATAGTTCAGCTAGACAATTAGTTTGGGGATGGTGAGGAGTAGAGATTCAGTGTGACACCCCGTATTTAGTCATCAGTGACCTGAACTGAGCATTAGTGAAATGTGTCCCTCCATCAGAGATTATAGCACATTGAATCCTGAACCGTGAAAGGATGCTCTGATGAATGAATTTGATAACCACCTTATGATCATTGGTTCGAGTCAGAATGGCTTTGATCCATTTGGACACATAGTCAACAGCGAGTATAATGTACTTGAAGCTGTCTGAAATAGGAAAGGGTCCCAAAAAATCAATCCCCCACACATCGAAGATTTTGCATATGAGAATCGACTGTAAGGTCATCATATCACGGTGGCTCATGTTACCTAAAGCCTGGCAACCAGTGCATACCCTGCAGTGATTGTATGCATCTTTGAAAATCGTGGGCCAATAGAAGTCACACTGGAGGACTTTCGCTGTGGTTTTATCTCCTTAGAAGTGTCCATCGCATGCCTGGTCATGGTAGAAGGACAAGATGTCCTGAATTTGCGCTCCCACGACACATCGTCGAATGATTTGATCAGCACCGATGCGAAAAAGATATGGGTCATCCTAGAAGTAATACTTGGCATAGGAAAGCAATTTGTCCTTCTTGGCCTTCGGCCAATCGGATGGGATCTGATGTGATGCCAGGTAGTTTACTAGATTAGCAAACCATGGAAGCCCTATATTGATAGTCAGGAGGTGCTCATCAGGGAAATGTTCCGTGATTGTTCCAGAAGGGTCGATAATATCAGAAGGAAGGCAGGACAAGTGATCAGCTACCATGTTCTGTTTTCCCGCTTTGTCATGGATCTATAGGTCAAACTCTTGCAACAGTAAGATCTAGTGGATTAATCAAGGTTTCATGTCCTTCTTCTCAAGGAGATGCCTTACAGTTATGTATCAGAGTAAATGATAACACGGGAACCCAGAAGATATGATCTGAATTTTTCTAGGGCAAATACTACGCCAAGCAACTCTTTCTTAGTAATTGTGTAGTTACACTGAGCCTTGTCAAGTGTATTGCTAGCGTAGTAGATGACCACAGGTTTCCTATCAATTTTTTGCCCAAGTACTGCTCCTACAGCGAAATCAGATGCATCGCACATGATCTCAAAGGGTTGAGACCAATTAGGGACTATAGGATCGGAACTTAGGAAACTCGATCATGGAGGATTTCAAATGCTTGAGTGCATTCCTTGGAGATTTCGAAAGGAACATCCTTAGATAGTAGAGTGGTCAGGGGGTGCACGATCTTTGAGAAATCAAGAATGAATTGATAGTAAAAATCGACGTGCCCCAGAAAAGATCGGATGTCCTCGATCGAGCCAGGCATAGGGAGTTTGGAAATCAAATTTACCTTGGTTCGATCAACCTGGATGCCTTTTTCTGATATGAGATGCCCCAAGACAATTCCTTCAGGCACCGTGAAATGGCACTTTTCCAAGGAAAGAACTAGAATCATGTCAATTCACTGCCTGAGGATCTGGACCAAGTGCAGGTGGCAATCGTCAAATGATTTTATGAATACTGAAAAGTCATCAATGAAGACTTCCAGATAATCACCTACCATATCTAAGAATATGGCAAGCATGCACTGGTGAAAAGTAGCAGGTGCACTGCAGAGACCAAACGGAATCCTTCGAAACACGTACGTCCCCAAGGGGTAGGTGAAAGTGGTCTTTTCTTGGTCTTCAGGATGTATTGCCACCTGGTTATAACCGAAGTACCCGTCCAAAAAGCATAGGAACCTATTTCCTGCTAGTTTGTCGAGGATCTAATCAATAAATGGTAGTAGGAAATGATCCTTCTTTGTGGAGGTATTGAGTCGTCGTCTATAATCAATGCAGACTCTCCATGAATTGGCCACATGGGTCAGTATGATTTCTCCAGTTTCAGTCGTGATCATGGTGAGTCCAGCCTTCTTAGGCACAACCTGGATTGGACTCACTCACCGACTGTCGGAGATCAGGTAGATGATCCCTACCTCTAACCACTTGATGATCTCCTTTTTCATGACATCCTGCAGATTAGGATTGAGACATCTCTGCATTTCATGGGAAGGTCATGTACCCTCTTCAGTTTAGATACGGTGTGTGTAGTAGGAGGGGTTGGTACTAGTCAAGTCATCGAGAGTCCATCCAATGGCTATTCGATGTTGCTGGAGAATAGTAATCAGAAGGGATTCCTGATCATGTGTGAGTCTAGCATTTATAATCATAGGAAACATTTGATTGAAACCCAAAAAGATGTAGTTAAGATGACCGAGAAGAGGCTTGAGTTCCATGATAGGGTTATCAACAGCAGCGAGTGATTCAGGGTGTGTGTCAAGAACAAGGGAGGGAGTTACAGGTGTGTCTAGGTTAAGTTCGAATTCCTCTGATTGCGGGTTTTGATCCTCTTGTGGTTGATTAGAAGTAGTTAGGTTTTCCTCAATATATGGATCGTCAACCACAACCTTGATATCACATATTTGTTCTATGACACCTCAATTAATCCCTTGTTGGGCCTTAAAGATGTCGATCTTTAATGTTTGGTTCCCGAATTTCAGTTCGATTTGGCCTTCCTCACAATTTATGTTGGCCCTAGCAATGGCCAGAAAGGGTCTCCCTAGTATAATTGGTGTATCCATTGGGTTTTCTGGAGCATCCATATCCAAGACTACAAAGTCCACCGAGAAACAGAAATCTCGAACCCTAACAATGACATCCTCAAGAACTCCTTTTGGTGACTTAATAGATTGATTAGCCAACTGCAACGTTAGCTCTATCGGTTTAAGCTCAGTTTCCTCAAGGTGGTCAAGTAGGGATGTAGGTATTAGGTTTATGGAGCCTCCTAGATCTAATAAAGCTCTATCAAATTGGGTATCACCAATGGTATAGGAAATCAGGGGAGTACTTGGGTCTTTTGCCTTTGGTAGGAGTTTGCTCAAAATTACAGAACTGGTTTGCTCTGACAGTACGATTGGACTCCCACCTTTGGTTCAAGTCTTACGCTTAGGTATACACACGTCTTTCAGAAATCATGCATAAGCTGGTACGTGGCAGATCGCATCCATCAACGGGATGTTTATTTTGACCTATTCAAAGAGCTTGACCAGATCCTCCTTAGGTGCCACAGGTTTGTTTGTCCTCTTTCCCTTGGTCAAGGCCTCAAGAAATGGAACCATGGATGGTTCCTCTAGAATAGGTCTAGGTTCTTGATCTGGGACAGGGGTATCTTGGATAACTATCCTAGGGCATGGGTTTGCACTAACAGGCTGAAAGTGGCTTGGATAAGGTGGGTCTTATGTTGCTTTGCCACTATAGGTTGTAACAGAATTCAGTCCTGCTTGGTTCTGGTTCGGTGTTGGTAAAATAGGTGGCTGCTGCTGAAATCCTGCATATGATGTCAAAGCTTCCATGCTGTCAGGTATGGAATAGACGGGGCCTGATAAATCATCTGGGCTTGGCCTAGATTTGGGTTCATAATGCGCCTCTGGTTCGCCATGTTATTTGGATTTGGCAAAGGTTGCAAAGGGAGTGTGCCAGGTTGTCAAGAATTCGTCATATGTGCAAGTTGATTGCGAACCTCTGTGATCTCGTCTTTATGCTATTTTTGCATAGTCGCATTCATCTTTTGAATGTTAGCCAAAGTCTGAAGGATGAGAGTCATTTGATCGGTCTGAGTTGGCCCAGATTGATAGGTGGGGTTGGGTTGAGGCTGAGGCAGCTGAAATGGATGAGGAGCTTGTGGACGGGGTTGATATGGTGGTCTTTGATTCTGATTATTTCCCGCCCATAGGAAATTGGGATGATTCTGCCATCCAGGGTTATAGGTATTAGAGAATTGGTCATTTTAGATGGTGTTGAGGTCCTCGCAGGTCTAAGGAACCTCAGAGAAGTCAGAGTATGAGGGTTCAAAGTTCCCCCAACTAGAGTAGGTAGGATCGAAGTTTCCTCCGATCCTAGAGTCAGACGGGGGTGGATACGAGTCCATCCTTTGAGAAGATCGGTAATGGATGTTATGCATAGCTTCACTCCTAGAGGATGGCTGTGCAAATGGGTTTTGCGTAGAGGTGGCTTGTTGCAGATGTCGAGTCAGCTCATCCACCTTCTTTTTAATGATAGAGACCTTATCCAACCGACTGGCCATTAATTCCAAGTCGACGGATGTGGACAAGCCCTGCATCTCATGTGCTCCCCTTGGATTCGTTGATGCATGGGCATTCATCCGATCAAATAAGCCCATGTAGTCATTATTGATGGAGTTCTTGCACATATTCTCAAGAATCTCCCACACAGTTTCTTCATGTTGACCCATGATATTTTCTTCGCAGGTTGCATTGAAAAATAAGCGGATATCTTCACGGAGTCCCTGGTAAAAAGACTATACTTGTACCCATTTAGGAACTCCGTGATGGGGGCACTTTTGCATGATATCCAGGAAACGGTCCCATGCTTCATGAAGTGGTTCTCCAGGCTATTGTGTGAAGTGCATGATCTGGTGTCGTAGGGCATTTGTCCGATCAACTTGGAAGAACTTTTTCAAAAACTCAGATTGTAGTTCAACCCATGTGTTGATTGGATGTGTTTGATTCTGATACCAGTGAGCTGCTTTGTCCATGAGTGAGAAGGAGAACATTTTCATGAGAAGAATATCCCGATTTTGGACATCTGACCTGAAGGTCTGGGCCAGATGCTTGAGTTGTTTGATGTGTTGGAAGGGATCCTCGGAATTAAGCCCATGGAACTTTAGAATAGCATGAATCATGTTGGGCTTGAGTTCAGAATCAAGACCTCCAGCCGGGATTTGGACTCGAGGTTCGATCACCTCCACAACGAGATTATAGTGATCTCGCATCAAAGGATGCTGTGGTGGGTTTACAAAGGCTTGGAATAAAATATTAAGGCACTGAAGTTGGTTCTCAAGGTTGTTCTCTTCTTCTAATGGTTGTGCCATGATGATGGAAGAAGGAGGATTGGGTTTAGATGCCTAGATGTCAATGTGATGCGGCTGCTGCACAAACACGGAAGTCAAGGCCTGGCCTCGATGGGAGTGAATCACTTATGGAGGCCTCAAGGATGGTCTTAAGGACCTCCTACCGAACATCCACTGTTGGTCTGGATGAGAGTAGGATGTGATGGACCCAATCACAACACCCAAAAATTTGGATGACTATAGAGGTTCGGGGTGGATGATACCCCTTAGAAACTTGTCCACCTAAGAAATACCTGGGCAACTAGAGTGGGAGAGTCCCACGAAGACCCCAACACGGTAGAGCACCCCCACAAGTTGCAAGGTTTCCCCCACCTGACCTCTCTTGTCACTGATATTCTTGGTAGACCAAAATGGGGACTTGACCTCTTAAGTCTACTAGTTTTATTAAAGAGAAAGGGTGCTTAAGATTTCACTTGAACTTTAGATGTATTGAGTGCAAAAAGTGACCTAATTTCAAGGTTGGTTGACCCAACAAGGTGGGTCAACTTCACCTATTTGTCCTTTGAGATGTTTTAGGTCCTTTCTTTTAGGATTCAAGTGAGATTAAGAGCCTGAATTTTAGGGTTTTCTTGAATAAATCTCTTCAACCAAGGCTTAGGCACACCTCTTTTTGGAGAGTTGATTCTTGCTTATGAAAGTGTTTCTCTAAAACCATAGATTGAAATCCTTAATTTGGCTCTAATCTTGGTCCAATTTAGTTTGTCCAATGGGGTATCTAGGGCTCAATCAAGAATGTGGTAGCCCTAGTTACCTTAAATGGGTGCATAAATCAATATTGTTATTGAAATCAAATTAGCCAACTTGGTGAATTAGCTAGAAATGGAAAGCAGGTAGCCCTAATTGATTTTATCTTTTTCCTCCTTTTCAGAATGAGGGCCTGAAGAGAAAGAGATTAATCAGAAATTACATTCCCCTGGCATGTTTGATATGCGGCCGTCTTCCTTTGAATCTTCTCCCTTGAAACAACCACAACAAAATAGATAAAGCAAGTTAGTACCAAATTAGCAATTGCAATCAAGAATTCAAAATAGCCCATTGCTCTCTGGCAACGACGCCTAAATGTTTGTGACACTAAATCAGGTTTTACGAATATCGTGTTGTAATATAGCCGAAAAAGCATTCAAAATAAATACGTTTTAATTACTCAAATTTATAGTCCGAGGTCAAACACACGGAGTAAATTGGGGTTTGGAAATCAAGATCACAACTTATAATTTAAAAGAATATGCTATAATATCAATGTCATAGTGCAAAAGAATAGCAGTAAATGTAGAGCACAAAATAGTAAAGAAACCAATGTATCTGAATAAATAAAAAATTCGATGTCATATTTGTAAATCAAATGACTTAAAATGATGATCCTATAGTGCTGGCTTTTTCTTTCTTTTGCTCCTTCTCTGCCGGCTGCCTTTGACTTCAGTCTTCTTCTTTCTTTCTCTTCTTTATCTTCTTTCTCTGTTATTTGGCATCTCTTTCTTCTGATTTTCCCTTGGCTTCTCTCTTCTTTCCTTTAGCTTCCTCTGCCTTCTTCTTCTTCTTTGGCTTTCCTTCTCTCTCTCTCTCTGTCGGCTATCTTCTTCTTCCTTTAGCTTCTTCTTCTGCCTTAGCCTCTCTGTGCCCTTATCTTCTCTCTTCTTAGCCTCTCCTTTAGCTTCTCTTCTTCTCCACATCTTAGCCTGTAGAGCAAAACCTACCCCCTACCTGCGCGAACTCTCCTCTCCTTTCTCTCTTGGGTTCTGCTCTCCTAGAGCCACGCTTATCAGGTAATCAGGTGAGTACGCAACAGGGACCATGCCCACGGCATGTAGTGGTGGGCGTGGTGTGCTAGTCATGTCGGGCCAACCAGGTCCGCGGGGCATGGTCACGGGCGAGGTGGTCAGGTTGGGTGAGAGGGACCTCACCCCGTGAGTTGGAGGTGATGAGCCTATGGCAAGAAAACAATTTATGCGGGCACGACGCTCCTTCCAGTTCCGAGGTGGGACTATCTTCCCACCTACCTCACGTGCGTCTGCGACACAGAAGCCCTCTTCGATTGCAGTAGCTGCTATGACTCTTGGCTTCAATTGGATGCTTGGAGTTGTTCGCGAGAGTGTCCCGCACAACCTGGGAATGCGACCTAGAGCGGGCATGGCTTGAAGCTTGCTTTAAGCTTGCTTCAAGCTCTACGTCAGTGGTGGAGCGCTCCTGGACATGAAATCACCACAATGGCCTCACAACCATGTTAAAACACTCAGAGAGCTTCGCCAAGCCACGACGAGTGTGCAAGGGTAGTCGGTGTGGCGTGGGAACGCTTGTGTGAGAGTACCTAGGGCACACTACGGCCATGTAAGTGGGTGTGTTCGGGGGCGTGTTTTGGTGAGTGTTTAGGTGATATGAGTGTGGCATTGTGATCATGGGGTCGAGGCAGTGCTTATGGACTAGTCGGCGAGGAGGGAGGTGGTCTGTGGTGGTGGAGCGATCTCGCCGGAGTTGGTGGCCGGAGGTGAAGGGGATGATGGTGGTGGAGTGCAGTAGTAGTCAAATGAGGGGAATAGAGAGGGGGAAAGATTGTAGAGGGTGAGATGAACTTATCAAGGTGGTGAAGAGATGAAAGGGTGATGGAGATGGCGTCTGGCTCGTATTGCCGACGCTGGAGACGAAGATGCTCAGAGAGGACGGTTGGCGAGGAGGAAGGGGAGGCAGGGGCGTCGGTGGGTGCTGTGTGACGTGGATGAACGTGAGGAAGAAGAACTCGCCACAGTGTTGTGGCTAGGCGACGTGGGAGAGTAGGAGAGGTTGCTAGAGCTTGATGAGAGAGTCGGTCGGAGGAGGAGAGATGAATTTGAGGGGGTTCTCCGGCTGATTTCAAGCTTAAGAGAGTCGGGGCAAACTAGGCTCCTTTAAATAGAGCCTTGGTGGTTGATTTTGTGCTTGGAACCCAAGCTTCGAAGCAAGGTAAGGTCGCCGACGATGGCAACTTGAAAGAGACCCGAATCTCTCATGCGTTCGCATGAGAGATTGGGTACCAAGTAGGGCCTCTAATTGGGTTCACAATGGAGGGAATTTCTTAGAGAATCTTCCTTCCAATTTTGAAGGGGATTCTCTGAGAAATCAGGGAGAAATCACCTTCTAAAGCTCGTCAGAGTAGGATTCCTCAGCTATAATGCGGAGGGACCTAATTGCAAAGAACAATGAAGAAGCTAGGGGGGCTTTTGTATGTGTTTTTGAAAGATACAGTTACAAATGTAATCAAGCTGGACCTATTTGCAAAGTTGGCCAAGATGAGTTCCCTTGGGTCCAAATATTTGTACAAACCTAATTTGGATCTAAGGAATCCAATGGTGAAGTTGAATTTTTGGTTTGACCATGTTTGACTAGGTAATTTATGCAAAAACCTAATTTAGGGCAAATATTTGTCCGAGACCCCATTCTAGGTTGAAATGGTTTCCAATGGCCAATTTGAAAGTTCTAAGCCCTAGAGAATATTTTTTTATGATTTTTATAGGGCTTAGATGAATTTTATACTGACCAAAACCTTGTTTAATCAAGTGGGTCTGCTTTAGGGTTAGAAGAAGTCATTTAATTCCCAGAACTCACACGAATCCTTTTCTGTCTGAACCAACCCACTTTTTATCTTGTTAAGACCTTTTGACCATTATTTAGCCCTTGAGAAACACGTTGTTGTACTGCAATGGTAAAATTGCAGTTTTACCCATTATTTCTTACTTTTCACTTAAAATGGTTTTTCAGTGAATTAGGAACTCCAGTTGGTTATGTAGGAGCTTTTATTCTCTTCTTTATGTCAAAATGAGCTAGTTAGAGCTCATGATGATGTTCCCATTAGTTGTTCATAGCATTTATACATATTCCACAAGTAATTAAGGCATCCATCTTGCATTAAAAAAAAAGGAAAAGAGAAAAAGGAGATGAAACCTTTGTGAGATGAATTTTAAGTATATTTAGGAGAGGCATAGAAAGAAAATGTGCAAAATTGTACTAGTCCTAGTAGTTGATTTGGAAGAGTTACCTACGTTCTAGGCCAGAATGAATGAATAAATAAAGTCTTGAAGTGTGAAGGAGGAGACAAGTGAGGGATATCGACTTTAGGCCTCCGAGGTTTATTTTGTGGCTTAAACACTCACGTATTTATTAAGATCTCAAGTATTCCTCATGAGGTTGAGGGAGTTGTGAGGCTGATGTACTAAGTCTAAGGCTTAGGGAGTATTCAGGCCCATTGCCTACCCTTTGGTTTGCGGGACTTGGTAACCTTGGCACCCAAAAATCACACACTGGTCTGGTTCAGTGCGCACAATAAAGAATAATGCCAAAAAGTACTTGTTCTGAAAATGTTTTCCTGAAAAGTTGACTAACGAGTGGCTTCAAGACACAAGTTGATTGGATGAGTTTCCGACGTGGAGAGGAGGAATGTAAAAATAATTCCCTTGAAGGTGCATTTAAACATATCGTCTCCTCAATGATTATCTCCTAGGATATCTAAATATCCTATCGGGGGCATGGAAGCATCTTCTGCTGGTTTAGATGCAGTGGGATGCATTATCCCAAATTGTCGATCGCTAGGGTCTGAATTTAGCTACAGAACGCCATGGGTGACACTATCTTAAAGTGTCGAAAGCTAGGGTTCTGGGTGTTGCCATGGGTAGTGCTATCTCGAATCATTGATTGCCAGAGACCATGGAAGGATTGATGGTGGGGACAAGGAATCCGATACAGATCGTGTTCAGGGCCAATCTAATGTTGAGTGTAGGGGAATTTAATAAGAAAGAGAGAAAACTCTTGAAATAATATTTCTTCCTCTCTCGCCTACTAAAAATGCACTGGCAAACTGAACCTAGCCTTGCTACACATATGCATGGGTGCTTTAACCGCTAGGGTCAACGAACCTCTAGGCAATTTTTACCGGCCATAGAAACCTTCCTAAAGGATCCAAGGCTAAGGTTGGTCAGGTCCGTATCTTGGCTGGTACTTGAGTACCTTTAGGCCTATAGTTGGTATATCAATCTAATTTCTGAAGATGTGGCACGATGAGGCATTCTGATGATAAAATTTATCCTGGAGACTTGGTTTGTTTTGTATGATTTTGTTCAGTACTAGCAAAACTTAGGCATGAGGGTATTTCATATGTCCACGTTAGGGGACAAAATTAGAGCCTAAGTACATGGTCATTGAGATAAGAAGTGAATTTATCTCTCTCCCAAATTTCTCTCAATCTCTTCCTTTTCTGGCAACATAAAATGATGATTTTGTTTTCTCTCTTTCTTGCTAATTCTCTCTCTTATTGTCTTTATATAACAGGAAAAAAGAGGCATAGTGGAGGATCGACCCTCTAGAGGATTCTCCCTTCCTCTCTCTAACTTCACCATGTGCCTAACTTCACCACCGCGAGCCTCCACAAACGTGCACCTCCTCTCTGCCACCACGAGCCTCCTAAACATCTGATGGAGGGAGGACTTAAGCCATCCAACCCATCCATCAGACATCCAACCGTCCACCATCCACAACCACACCTCAACCTCCTGACCTCCTCTGCCTACGGTCCTACTCCTCTCTATCGCAACAACCACATGGTGGCAGCATGTAGTGATCACCGTGTTTCCGCAACTGCAATCATTCATCACCACCGCATGACATCCCTGACTTTCTTCCTCAATGCGCCATCTCCATCTTCTTCCTCTTCTTCCCCACCAACATATGGGAAAAGGATCCCACCAGCCATCCTCGCCGTGTGTGCACCACAGACACACGGCCATGTTTCCCTCGTGCTTGCACACCACCACAGCCCTTGGGTGCCCTTGTGCATGACCTCTTCTTCCCCTTGCATGTGCCATCCACGCTACCCACGATCGCGTAGCCCATGTGTATTCCATGATAGCACCCTCATAATGTGGTTGTCCGGTTCACCTTCTTTACCACTGTGGTGTGATCCACCTTAAGCAAATGCACCAAGTGATCAATGTCAATCTTCACCCCTTTAACCCCACGACTGCGTGAGTTATATCCTCCCTTCGACACTGCTAGAGTGTTCATAGAGGACGCCACCAAAGACTCTACAAAGGGAAGATCAACTGCCTATGCACCCGGAAAATCCCCTTGGGAAATCGATGTCCCTCGCACATTGAACTTTGGGTTCTAGTGGACTCACCGCCATGGCTTTGGAGGAAGTAGCACCATCGTCACCCACAACACTAATGCCAATTGCCCCTTCTAAACTGGCCATGTCTTCCATGGGGTCATCCCTATTTACGTGAGGTGAACGTTGGACTTCGTCCCTCGACTATGTTGAACGACAGCTATCATCACGGTTCTACACCTGCACCTCTTGCTCTAATTGAGACACATGCACAGATAACAGTGGGAGCCAAGAATTTCCACCATACCGAACTACAACCTTCTCAGGGAAGGGACAACCATGTTGAAGGATGACTTCTACTGAGGACTTTCAGCCGTCTCCCTCCTGCAGGCTCACCACAAACCCATCCTCCTTAAACCAGAACTCAGACACCACTTGTTGCACCATCGACATGGTTCTCATAGGAAGAGGCAACCCCTAAATCTCCACCACCCCTTTCCGATGAAACACACACTGCGAAGGATGTTTAGTGAGTGCCTTGTCAAACAGTGACACCAACCTCCACGTAGCACAAAGATCCCCCAACGTGGAGGCACAACAGCGCAACCACTCCACTGATGCAGGAAATACGCTATTTGTTAACTAATGAATTAGTGTCATTACAATGCGTAAATCCACAATCAAACGTTTACAATTTATATTCCTAGACAGTGGAGTATCTAGTGTTGTCCAAGAAGGAAAGTTTACGAATTTAACACTCTCACTTGAAATTAGGACATCAACTTCTTTTTGTAATTTTGATTTTTGTTGCTTTTATTACCTTCAAAAGAATCAGGCAACGGAATATGAGGTGATAATTAAACTACACCTATCAATTAACCCTACGTGACAACATGAAAGCCTTTTCTTGTAAGCTCACCCTAGGAAAGTGTGCCTAGGGTAACTAGAAGGAGTGGTGTGCACTATAACTAAAAGAACATGAAGAACACACTAACTAGAACATGAAAAGTGGAAAGTAAAATAAATCTTGTTTTACTAGAAACTAGAAGAAATGTAGCAGAATGTTTGTTACATGAAAAAAACCAAAAGCACTAGCTAACACAAGAGATCGGAAAAATAAAGAAGAAGAAAGGATCCACTGGTTGAAGTCTTGGATAGCCTTGCTCCATGTGCGGTTGCTCCCACACTTCAAAAGGTTTCTCCTTGACTTCTTCAAGTAGTCCTCCTCTAAGCTATCCTCCAAGGTGGGAGTCAACCACCTTGCTCATCCTCTTGCCTGGTCATCCCTTCAAGTGTGGAGACCTCCTCATTGGTGTGGCACAAGCAAGAGGAAGATAAAGAAAGAAGCCACTAAGGGGGCAGGTGGTTGCCCCCTTAATCTTCTTCACTTCTTCTTCTCCTTGGCCATAGGTTCTAGGTGGCTATGGTGGAATGAAACTAAGGGACAAGAAGAGAATATGGTGGTGGTTAAGTGGGGTAGATATAGGAATGAAGGAGGGGTTGGCATGACCTTTCGATGGAGGGTTAGGATTGAATGGTGGAGGTTGTTAGGTGATCCTATGGCGACCAAGAGTTGGTGCCATCTCAAGGGATGTGGGAGGTGGTGGTTATGGGTGGAATCCACCCTTTGGTGGATGTTCATGGGCGTAAGGGTGCTTCCATTTTGGCACCAAAAGTAGGGTTTCTAGAATGGTAGGTTTTGGAGGGAAATTTGGATGCTGGAGATTGGGTTGAAGGGTATGTGTATGGTTGATATGGAGGGGCTTTCGGAGGAAAATTCAGGGTGGCAATAGGTGATTTTTGGCACAAAAAAAATGTGACTTTTGGTGGTTGTTGAGGGGCCAATGGATGTCTATTGTTGGTGCCAAAAATAGGTTAGGAGTAGGGAAGTTTAGGTGGACTAGTTGGTGGAGCTTAATAGGGTTGTGAGGCAAAGTTAAGTTGGGTGCGTTAGGGTTAGGAACCATGGAGGTGGTCTTAGCTAAGCTAAGCAAGCTTAGCCAGTAGGGTTGGAGGCAGAGGGAGCTAGGATTTTCGGGGAGAAGAGATGGAGGAGGTAGTCTTGAGCTGCATTGGAGCTGGTGGCTACTGAAGAGAACTATAGGGAGCTACCTTACTTGGCTTAGCTTACTAGTTCTTTGCTAGCTGCTAAGCCAAGCTAAGATGAGCTGTCTTCTATTGAAATGAGCTGAGGTGAGCTGGGTCTGGTCTTCTCGGAGTATACCAAGCTAGTTGGAGTAGCTAGCTTAATTCAAGTAGCTCAGCTCAACTAAGTTGAGCTTAGTTAAGTGTCCAGGAGCTGGACTTGAGCTGGCCTGAGCTGGTTGATGACTTCTTCAGTAGATTAGGTCTATCTAGTTGATGGTAGTAGCTATTCCTAGTTAGGTTGATCTCCTAGTGAACTCTTTTGAGTTGGAGGAGCTAGGATCAACTGACTTGAGCTAGTTTGAGCTACCACCCAGCTAAGGTAAGCTGAATGGAGCTAAGGAGAACTAGCTAGTGCTGCGATTCAACCGGGATGACTTGAATGGAGCTAGGGATGAGTTGATCCAGATAAAATGAGCTTGGAACCAGCTGAGATTAGCTAGATCTAGCTAGGATCCAGCAGATATGAGCTTCTTCATCTTCAACCTTAGTGAGTGCCAAGGTATGTGGGATCTATCTTTTTGTCTATCATTAACACTCAAGTAAACACATCAAAAAAGAAAAACTAAAATGCAATGCATGCCTATCCTATGTAAATGCCTAAATGCAGCTCGAAAACCTATTTGTGGAGTTAACACCCTAAGAGCTAGATCTATTTTAGGGCATAAGAATGATGATAAACTAGTGTTTATCACACCCCCATGCTTATCTTTTGCTAGTCACGTAGCAAAATTATTCTCACAAAATGGAGTCTTGGGAAAGACTAATTTTTTTACTTTTGAGGCGAAAAGGATTATGGGGCCTTGGTTGATTGAAAACATGGAAGGCATGAGATTTGTTAAAGATAAAACGTCTGGATTCACCTTTGGATCCAAGAGTTAGAAGAATCAAGATCAGTGTATCTTTCAAAAATTCCCAAACTAACTCATTGTTAATTCAAACGACCTGGAACCACTTTGCAGTTATGACTTCCTTGGCTTTTGAATCCGACTCGCAACTTGCATAATTCTTTTAAAACCTTGTTTATGTGCTTCGTGAATGCCAACATTTATCAAGATATTTATAAGGTCATGTTCTTGAAACTTTTCTTTTTATTTTTTGCTTTGTTTTTTTGTCTCCCCCATGCTTACTCTGAGCTTAATCCAATAATAGATGTGTCGGGATCATCATTCCTGTTACCAATCCTCGAGGGGGCTTTGGTGCCAACACTTCGAGATAGTACTGTCCAAGATTCCACCCAGGTGCTCACAACCCCAAAGCACAATGCGGTGCAAAGGGGCGCTCCAAGCGAACTCAAGCTCTTGCTCTAATGTTATGGGTAGAGCACCGTCTGAGAAACTTGAGCTACAAAATTGTGCCTTAATGCTCCATCAAAAGATATGAAATATAGATCTAGAATGGTAGTGGGAACTCAAACCAGTGATCTCCTTCAGATTTCACTAAGGCCAAACAAGGGATTTTTCTAATTTCTATATGTTTTTTAGGTGTTGGATTATGTGAGAAATTTGATGCAAGAATTTTGCAAGGGATGTAAGTTTTTGGATAAATAACTAAGTCAGGTAACTTCCAGGTCACAAAAAGAGATCAAGTCACCTAAATCACCACGAGTACAGGTGAAATTTAAAGAAAGATATTTGATCTATCCTAAAAATAGACCCAGAGATTCTAACAATCAGATCCATATCCTTATCCGTAGTTTGTTAAAGATTAATTCCCATTGTACCTTAAAATGAATCTTTCAACCTTAGTCCCGATTTTCAAAATTTTCCTCAAATTGTTTTATGATTTTTCTATAATGAGATTCATGTGAAAGAAAATTGCATATTTCTAGGTTTTGAAAATCTTGAATCGATCATCAAAATTTAAAAATGTCCCCATGCTTATGATATGCAATGTCCTCTTACATTATGAGGGAAAAGAGATCATCTTGGTGAATAGTGGTCAAGTTTAAGATGGTCAAAACCTAGAAAAAGAAAGCAAAAAGGAATAGAAAAAATGATAGTTTACCTCCCACCTAGTGCTATCCTTTACACCAACTCAGCCAAGCGTGAAGTGATGCAGGGAAGAGGGATGTAAATAGTTGGACACAGGAATGCCCTAAAAAAAAAGGTCTTCCTCCAGATCCCTTAAAAGAAAACTGGTAAAAGTACAGAGATCAAAATGAGATGGAAAAATGGAAGAATGGCTCGAGTCTGGCCATGGTTTGAGTTCAAGGTTATTGCGATACTCGGGCAGGTCTGATGGTAGGTCCAATGGAATGGGAGAGAGAGAGAAATGATGAGGGTTGGGTGAGGTTGGTGTGTAAGGGTGGGGTGAAATTAGAGTGGTTGGGTCAAGTGGATAGTCAAGAAGAGATTTTAATGGAAGGCAAAGACTCCAAGTCATAGATTTTGCCGACCACTGATTCAAAGCAGAGTCAAAAAAATTGCAGTCGGGAACGGTATCTATTGACATTGTCTCCTCTACCAAATTAGATATTTCCGTGTCTGAGTCCTTGAAAAATCATCATTATCATGGAATCTCTTGGAGGATTTGAAAATATCAAGAGTGATAGTTTGGCCCATGCAAGTGATAACCATTTTGCCTATATGGCAATTGATATTTGCTTTTGCTGTGGCCAAAAAGGGTCATCCAAGAATTATTGGGGCATTAATCAGAGATTCGGGTACCTTAAAATCAAGGACCAGAAAATCCACAAGGAAGACATAATTCTGGACTTTGACAAGGACATCCTTGGCAATCCCACGGGGTTTGATTGTAGATCGGTCGGCTAATTGTAGGGTAAGCTCAACAGGTTTTAAATCACTAATCTTAAGTTCTTTAAATAAAACCATGGGGATGATATTGATTGGGGCACCGAGATCAAGAAGGGCGCGATTAAAAGCAGTATCATCAATACTTACTGAAATCAAAGGCATGCCTAGGTCTTTCATCTTAAAAGGTAGCTGGTTTTGTATGATGGAACTTACTATCTCCGGAAGATGCACTCTACCAAGATTTTTCATCTGGCCTTTAGGAGTACAAATATCATTTAAAAATTTGGCATAGGCAGGTATATACTTGATTGCGTCTAGGAGAGGGATATTGATTTAAACTTGCCCAAATAAATCCATGAGTTCTTTAGTTGTGGGCTAAAATTTCTTCTTTCTATTGAAGGTGGAGTGGAGAGCTTGGGGAAATGGAACAAGAGTCGTGTCATGTGATTTTTGCATTTTCTTTTCTTCCTAAATGAGGGGGTGAGAGCCAATTTGCATGGGAATGATAGGGGTTTCTTCAATCTGCTATGAAGGCCAAGGATCAGTGGTGGCTTTCCCACCCCTCAATGTTACTGCATGTGCAGTCGGATTATTACTTGGAGTAGGTGGGGGACCTGTTGTTAAGGAAACCCTAATGGCTGCTGAGTATAGGGTTAATAGGAGCCTGTTTATGGTAGTTTTGAGCTTGTTTTCTACCCTGATAATGGTTCCTTTAATTATTAGGGTTGGGCATGGGTTAGGAAGGTAAATGTCCTATAGGCCTCTGAGCCGGAGTAACCCCAATCTGATTATGTAGATCTGTAATAGCGTAGGTTACTTCCGACATTTTGCTTTGCATGTCCTGCAAGGATTTCATCATTTGGGCATTGATGTCATCTTGAGATGGCCTAGGTGGATAAAAAGTCTAATTCGACCCATACCCTCCAAATTGATTTGGTTTTTTGTGGAGGAACCAAGTTGGTTCAGGAGTGGTTTGGGTAGTTCCTACAGTTGGAAGAATTTCTAAATTGCACGTGGAGGTCAGAGATATTTTCAGTGGGGCTGGGATTTGGATATGTCTAATTACCCTAGTGAACCATAGAAAGTCTCAGAGTAGTGATTATACTCAGCAGGGGTAGTGTTTAAATTATGCAAATTTTCTCTCAATGGAATGTTAGGCAGGGTTAGATGTGTAGCCTGTGGAGCCTGGATGGGTGTGGGAAGTCTTTCCTCGAATTTCTTTTAATTTATTTGCATCTGGTTGAGTCGTTGGGCAAATATTTGTAGATCGTCTTAGGTGACGGGAATAGATTGAGTGCCTATTTCTTGAACACCGAACTGCGGGTTTGAAGTTTTGCCAAAGGTGTTCATGGGTGCCTGATTAAAGGAGTTTCAACTCATTTCCTCGAATAAATCTTAGGCACTTTCACCATCCTTATTTAAGAAATTGCTACCACACAAGGCATCGACATAAAGTCAAAATGGATCTTATAGATGATCTACATGAGCTACCATACAGGAATCTCATGGTACGGGCAACTTCTTAAGAGACCTTGGAATCATTCCCAAGCATCATGAAGAGTCTCGCCAGATTTTTGTTGGAAGGTGGTAAAAGATCTTCATAAGGAATTAGTATGACCTATGGGAAAGAACTTCTTTAGGAAAGCACTTTTGAGCTGAGACCATGTGGTAATAGGTCTGCCGATGGTTATGAACCAATAAGCAGCCTTATCCTTAAGAGATAATGGGAATAGCCATATCAGCAAAAGATTTTGCACATTGCGGGAACGAGTTGTTTATGCGAGGAGAGTGAGTTCTTCTAGGTGGCTGGATGTGTCTTCCCTAGGAAGGCTATGGAAGTGCTTAATTAGTTTTAGAACTGTCGGTTTGTTCTCGAAGTCCCATTCTAGAATTACCACCCTCGGTCTATTCTCATACTGAGAAGGATCATAGAAATCCTTTAGAGGGACGACAGGCTGCTGACGGTGTGGTGGGTTTTCCTTTTGGTTGGCTAGGTTCGCTATAGTCCTAGTCAAATGTTATTGATAGGCTTGTAGCTGAGCCATCTGCTCAACTATCATGGAGTAGGGATTAGGAAGGGGGCTTGCTGTTGTTGTTGTGGTATCTCAGCATTAGGTAGTGCCAGGTTTTGTATATGAGGGAGGGGCAAGTCAAAAATGGAGGGGTTAGTTTGTGTGTTTTGGGTGGAAGGGTTGGAGCTCGGATTAGAGGTGGATGTGGATGGATTAGTGGACCTATCTTTTTGATTTTCTATTCTGTTAGAATGCAGAGGAGAATGAGGAAAAAGGGGTCTTTCTGTGTGGGGGGCAAAATCAAGTGGTCCCTCCAAGTGCAGAGTTTGGGACCGCTGCTTGTGCATACATAGGAAGAACAAGGAGGAAAGGAGGAAAAGATGAGAAGAAGTGTGCAATCAAGCAACAAAATTCTAAGCCTAGTCTTATGGTTGAATCAAAAATGAAGACTTGGGAATCCAAAAAACTAAATAACCACTAATTGAACCCCATTCCCAAAATCAACCTGGTTAGACTAAAGATGTGGCTTGGGCCTAGGCATGTCTTGGGAAAATGACCAGGTGCTTATGTAAACCCATACCCATTGTTTGACTTCCCTTTTAGTCTGACACCATGTTTAATTAAGGGGATTGGGATAATTATAGGTAACTTAAATTTCATATATCAAGCCAAGGATGAAATGAAGTCCTTAGTAGTCAAATGACTACCAATTTTAATTTATGCTTACGAACTTAAGTGAACAAGGAATGTGATGGATGTCAATTGAGGTAATGCCGATTATTTTCTTTTTGTTGTGTGTACGAAATGGACAGAGTGAGTCGATTGCCAAATGAAGTTGTCACAAAAAATTTGCTGTGTTTCTTCTTTTAGGATTTGATTTAGATTAATGTCTTTTAACAAGTTTGAGTTCCACAAACAAATAGAAATCAAGTTGTATTGGTGAATGCACATTTCCTTTATAATGTTGGGGTATAAAATGAAAAGAAAACCCTTATTGATTTGAATCCTTAAGTAGAAATGTTACTATCAGTGAATTTTTTCAAGATTTTCTTGTTAAGTAGTGACCCAAACAAAGAAAATAACATGACTACTGAAAGGCAAATCAAACAAGGATTCCAAAAAATATTTTTTTATGATTTTAGGAATTCATTTGATTTTTTTTGAGATTTTTCTTTGTGCTGCTGTCAAAGTCCAAAAATGATACCTGTGGGTATTTTTGGACTTTCCAATAACTGACCATTGTAGATTTGTTTGTGTAAAAATCGTTCGTTGTAGTGTGTTTTACGATGTCAATTTTAAAAAAATGTTATCAGAGATGAGTCCAAGTGTTGAACACTGGGAAGCATGAAATTGGATCAAATACTCACTTTGGTGTCAAAAAAATTCATCGTTTGATTCATTTACGAAAGAGAGAACGAGAAAGAAAGTGAGGTAGGGGAGAGAGAGAGGGAGATAGAGTTAGAGAATCATAATAGAGATATGAGAACAATATATCAAATATTTACTCTATTGACAATCAAATGTAGTGTTCAACAATATATAGATGAATGCTTAAATGAAAGAAATGAACTACACTGTCCAAAGAAAATAAAACTACGAACAAGGAACAAGAAAGCATCGAGGCAGCCATGGTGGTGGAGGAGCTTCTATCGGCAGCTCAGCGTCTTCACAACCTTGCTTGGAGCTCTAAGGAATGGTGGAGTTGCTTAGGTAGATCATGGGTGCAAATGGCAGGGGTAGGTCCCTTTTCATAGTTAACGAAAGGGCTTAAATTGATCCTCTGGTCAATAGCGACCTTTAAAATGTCGCTATTGACGCACCGTGTACATCAGCGTAGCCCCCGCCCCCATTGCCTTTAACGTGCCCACTGGTCTGCGCGCCCCACGTCGTGCCTCGTGCGTCATGTCCAGTGCACACTCATGAGCATGCTGCTACTGTCCTTTCTGCACTACCGCTTCAATTGCGATTTGAGCGGGGGTCGCAGGGATTCAAACCCATGCCCTACTCTTGAGATCTCCTCTCTAGACTAATGTGCCATGTCCGTGAGATTGTTGAGAAGAGAGGCTAAGGGAGTGCGGTGGAGACGGCTTCTCAGCCGTTGGATCAAGATCCAATGGTTGGGAATGGATGATGCCTTGATGAATGGTGTGTTGGTAGATACTGCTCGATGTTGGGCGACCGAGATGGCACAACGTGACGCCATCTGGGCCATCCATCTTCTTTCTATTGTAGAAGATGCCACAGTTCTCAGATAAAGATGATTTTCGCATTGCCGAATTGCAATCAGCGCTTTGGATCCATCCTTATGGTTGAATTTTTCATCCGAAGCATGCAAGGATGTTGCATTTTCCCCTAGCCATTGATCCTCGTTAAACTTGTTGTGGAAGCTACAGAGGTTGGAATGAGGTGATTTTGAGTCTATTGGACTTTGTTTGCCGATCTGGATCCATCTGTATGGTCCAATCACTCATCTGAGACCTATTTCAAAATGGACTTTTGCACATGGTCATTAAACATTGATTCTAAGTGATCTCAACATCAAATAATGTATAATGAATGCAGTGCCCCCAAACCCACTATGATATGATATTATCGCACAAGTACCCTTGAAATTGACTCTAATTGATGGTATTAACACTGATAATTATAGAGTCATCATATGCCATGCCTACTCCTTGCTAGTCCCTAGCAAGGTTTAACCTAAATTAGGAATTGATTACTCAGGTAAATGTTGCTTGTCAATAGGAGGAAATTTCTACTAAGAACATAACTCACTAAGACTCAACAGTGCCTGGGTTGCCTTCCAAAATGCTGATCACCCGAATCCATGCCTTATTCTATATAGAAGAAAATACATATTTTTTTCGTTTTCAACTTTTCTAATTTTTTTTGGATTTTTGGTGTTAGGGATTTCAGGGTAACTTTTTATAGCTACCCAATCCACCCAAGACTCAAAAAGGATTCTTAGTACTAAGCATCTTATTGTGAAAGTGATAGACACATCAACGGCAATTAAAACCGACTTTGGGTTTCTACAGCCAAGGTGAGTCAAAGGAGAAAATGTTGCCTAAAGGTGTATCTATTTGACCGGTAGCTTTCTCCCTACATTTTATTTTTGTGGGGTCAACACAAGGGTGAACCCGGTGTATATCTCCCTAAACTATGCTACTTCCCCGCTTCTTCCTTAAGTGTTTTGGAATTCTTGTGCATTTTATGAGCTGGGATCTGGACAAATAGCCAATGGGCTGTTACCCATGATAACTTGCCAGTCATACTTGTGCAGTGAAGTGTGGCTTATTTCTTTTTTTCCTTTTCTCCTTTTCTATATTCCTACTTCTATCTTTTTTTTTTTAAAGTAGGTGGCTTTTCCGATCTAAAATTTACCTAAAGGTTGTGTGAAAGACAATGGTCTTGTGGCTGGGCTCTGGATAACCTACCAATGGGCTGTTACCCACAACAACTTGCCTGCCATACCACCGTAGAGGTTCATTAGGTACCCAATTTCCATTAGAACCACCGGTGAGTGAGTGAGTACAAAATGTGTGTAGATCTTAGACTAAAAATCCCCCCAAATCAGAGGGTGGTTTGATAAGTCGTATACTTATCACCCTACTTTATTGACTAGATTAATATCAATTCTGGTGGTGAGGACTCGAGACCAAGTCCACATTTTAGTGGACACCTAGACTGATTAAGTTCGAAGACCTGAAGAGTCTACGCATTTAGGTCCCTAACGTATCATTTCCTAAAGTTGACAAGCTCCTAATACCTAAGTTTTCTGTTCCTAATTTTTTTAAAAATAAAAAGAAATAAAAATTAGTTCAAGCTACTAATTTTTTGTACTTAAATCATAAAAATTACCACCCGCATGTCTTTCTTAGACAATGTACTCATTGGAATTTAAATGTACGCAAGAAGGCAAGGAAAGAAATCACCTGAGTTGTAATCGTGTATCCGGTTAGCTTGAAACCTTTTGGTTACCTCCCAGGAAGCTTTGAGTTTAGTGCCTTCAGCTGGGCATGATGCACAGACAACAAGGGATAAATCACTTGAATGGTTTGGGTCAAGAAAGGGAAGACATAATCTGCTAGACCCAGAATCAAAAGTCCATAGATGTGGACTACATTATTGTGAAGTCCCATCCCTAAGGGTCAGGAACTTAGAAAGTCTTTGGTCATGCTTGCCTTAGTCCAATCATCTCTTTTCCTTTGGGCCTGTAGACCAGAACTTTACTTGGATGGATGTAACCTAATTTATAATGTTAGAGATTTAGATTGTCAGAATAAGCAGCTCTTGTCCTTATAAAATTAGGTTCGAGGTGATGATGAGGCATAGGGTTTTTATTCCTCCTTGGATCTAAGTCATAAAGGTCATAGGGGTTCTAATAAGAGGTCGGTGGCTTGATCAACTTAGGACCCCTGTAGTCAACATTTCCTTCTTCAATTTTATTATCCTCAGGAGGGGTTATTCTAGTGTCCATCCAAAATCTTGATGTCAACAAAATGTTCTCTTCCACTTCTAGAAGTTTGAAATATAAAGGTTTAGCGAACTCCACATTGGTTGCATTAACACCTTTGAGACTTGGGTTAGCTACAAAAGAATGTGTTTGATCAATCATGCTTGATTTGGGTGGGTCAAAGTGAAAATCCTCTATATCCTTAATCATGATTTCTTTGTAAAAATCCTCATAGCCATTGGAGCCTGAAATCTTGTTTATTTCTTCCAAATCATAATCAGTAATCAGGGAAGAACTTGTGATGGAGTTAATTTCAACATTCTTTTCATGCTCCAGTTCTTCCCGTTGCCTTTCCTTTATATCCATGATGGGATCTTTAAGTATTTCACAATCAAAGTGTTTAGAGTCAAATTCCCCATCCCCAAACCTTGATGTCCCTATTACTAAATTATTATCATTCAATTCCAAGACATCAACCCCAATCTTTTCATTCAAATTTTTAGATTCATCCTCATTTTCTACCTATTTGTGTTCCCAAGGATCCTTAATGCTTTCCAACATTAGGGAAGTGTTGATAGTGGACTGGACCAATTTTGGGCAACTAGGTGTGGTCCAATCAATTATCATGGGGCCTTATTCCATTGCCTCTGAGAATGAAGTTTCTTTCATCACTTTCTGTTGACTCTCTTTATCCAATTACTAGAACATATCAATCATGGCTTGTTCCCCTTCAATCAATTATTGATTCTGTCTATATAACTCCAACTGAAGGCAATCAAGAATTGATTGAGAATCATTAAGTTTCCCTTGGATTTGCTCCTTAGCATTCAAATCAGGGTTTGGAGGGTATGGTTGAAGATGGGCATTAAAGTTCGTACTGGGTTTTAGGTTCGTAGGTGGGTCCTTTATTCTATCATTTTCAAGATCCAATTCCTTAAGAGGCACCATTTTCTATTTAGTCCTACTCCAGAATAATTGAAGTTCTAAGTCCTCCTCCCAGTTGGATTCTTCGTCGAGGGTCCAAAGTAGGGGTTGATCATTCTTCATTTGCCTAGGTTTATGATCATTAGTTGATTTCCATTTTTCTAAAATCCCTTCCAATCCGTAGGTCAAGTAGGAGAGATCCTTGAGTTCAGAGGACCTATCTTGATTATGGTCTTGGGAAGGGTAGGGGTCTTGGTGTTCTCCGAGAGTGTAGGTCCTATCAGATTGATTAGTTGGTGGGTGGGTCATAAAAGAGGAGTCATCATGAGGAGAATCAAGATAACGATCCCCAAGGTTTCAATCATACCCCTGAGTGGGTGGGTCGAAAGTATCCCAATAGGAGGTTGATGTGTGTTGGTTAAAATTGGGATAGTTGGGATAGAGGGGTATTCTAGGTACCCAGGTCCTGGATTAAGCCCCCAACTAGGTGGTTGGTTATCCCAAGTAAACTATGGATACAGTCTACTTGGGTTAGAATACAAATCATGTCGGGGATAGTTTGTGAAGGAATGATAGGTATGGAAATCCATTGTTTGGAAGAAGTGGAGGGATGAGAGAAGAACATATGAGAGAATGGTGTGCACACAACCAAGCAAACAAATCTAGGCCCTATGGTGTAGACCTAGGTGACTTACGCCTCAAAAGTAGATTCTGACCACACGGTGAATTTGTTGTTGTCCTTACTCTGGAAGGTGGTGGAGTTGGGAAAGCGAAGCAAGGGGAGCGTGTCTCGAAGGCCGCTAATTATGACAAACCCCATCTTTCTTAAGTCGGTTGACAATTGGGCCTCCCAACTCAGCACCTTTTAGAGCAAGCAAACATCACTAATTCACTTTGTATTTAGGAATATACCTTGAAACAAACTCAATGATTCCAAGGGCCAACGTCTGCTTAATTTTTAGGGCTAGGTCAGTGATTTTGGTCAAGGATTAGTGGAGGACGTTAGGGGGGTTAATTCCCTTAAAATTCAGTTTAAGCTGTGTGCACAACATGGTGCAAGTATCCAATGCCAAAACAAGTATTCCTTAACAAGCATGATTAAGATGTGTGATTTTTAAAATTTGAATCTTGCTTCTTTTCAAAAAAAAAAAAGAATGAATCTTTCTTTAATGGATTTTAAAATTTCACTTATTTACACAATCAATCAAGGCACAGATGTATAGTCACACGGTTGGTGAAGATTGATTTTCTTGAGGACTTTTTATGTGACTATAAAGTTAGAAACTACTTAGTGTGGAAGATCCTATGGTGTGCAGCTTCTACTTAATGAATCCTTTTTCTAAGATTCTATTAAGGGTCTAATTAAAACAAGCAATGATCCTATCCCGACCGAAATTGAATGAGACCACCCAAATTCATGTTTTTTCAAGAGGGGGTCAATCTTTCCTGAACTTCTAAATCAGTGCGCAAGTTTAATATCTTGATTAGACCAAGCACTAATAAATTTCAAATGAAAAAGTAGTCTTCATATGAAGTGAAGTGAATTTCAAGATCTTTCCAGAAATATAAATTTCTCACAAATCCAATTAGTGTGGAGTTCACAGCAGCAAGAACAATCAATAGATCTGTTGAAATTAGGACAACCTTCCACAGTTCTAGTAGAGAATTTCTCAGGGCCAAATCATGAAGAGTTTGGCTTTGAAAGTTGAAGTGGAGTTCGCCTATTGGAATGGGCACCTTTGAGATTTTTCTTAAAATTTTTAGAGGTGCTAAGAGTCCTTTAATCATGTCCACAACTTGAATCTAGAAAATAATTTTGTGAAGTTAATAGGTAGAAGACTTAACAGTGGTGTTTTCTTCGACAAACAAGAAAGAGGTTTTCTTTTATAACACCATCATTTTTTAAGTCCCGGGATGGCAAGTTACCTTTGGATCATGGGAAGACAAGATCAACCCTTCGGGTTGATGGCAGTCTTCTTCTTGCACTTTCTTTGATCCAACCAAATTCATTCTCCTCAAGTTGCCGATGCACGAGATTGCTGCAACCACAAGAAGAGAAAGAAGAGCAAGTTAGATAACACAAGTATGAATAATGCCCAAGAAAATCAAAGCGAATAAGAGATCCATTGCTTCCCCGGCAACAGTGCCAAAAACTAACTGTCGCGAACACATTTACGTAAAAATCGTTCATTACAGTATGTTTTACAACAGCAATTTTAAACAAAAGTTATCAGATGTGAGTCCTACTATTGAACACAGCGAGGCATGAAATCAGATCAAATACTTGCTTTGGTGTCACAAAAATTCATCGTTTGATTCGTTTGTGAAAGAGAGAATGAGAAAGAAAGAGAGATAGGGGAGAGAGAGAGAGAAGGAAATAGAGTTAGAGAATCGTAACAGAGATATGAGAATAATACAACAAATATTTACTCTATTGACTATCAAATGTAGTGTTCAACAATATGTAGATGAATGCTTAAATGAAAGAAATGTACTGCACTATCGAAAGAAACTAAAACTAGGAACAAGGAAGAAGAAAGCGTTGAGGCAACCATGATGGTGCAGGGGCTTCCGTCGGTGGGTCGGCATCATCACAACCTTGCTTGGAGCTCTAAGGAGTGGTGAAGTTGCTTAGGTAGATCATGGGTGCAAAAGGGAGGGATAGGTCCCTTTCTATAGTTGAGGAAAGGTCTCAAATTCATCCTCAGGTCAATAGCGACATTTAAAATGTCTCTATAGACCCATCGTGTAGGTCACCATTGGCCCCCGCCCCCGTTGCCTTCAACGTGTGCCATGCCACACGCATGTGCTGGCGCTATGCTGCGCGTCGCTGCTCTCCGTGCACGTGCACGCACGCATGCTACTGCTGCACTACTGCCGCTGCCCTTGTGCTGCCGCTTCAATTACAAATTGATGGGGGACATGGGGATTCGAACCCACGCCCCTCTCATGAGATCTCTTCTCAAGATCAATGCACCACGTCTGCTAGATTGTTGAGAGGATACGCTAAGGGCATGCGGTGGAGACAGCTTCTCAGCCATTGGATCAAGATCCAATGGCTAGGAATGGATGATGTGTTAATTGAAGGGTGTGTTGGTAGATGCTAGCCAGTGTCGGGCAGCCGAGATGGCACCACATGGTGACATCTGGGTCGTCGATCTTCTTTCTATTGTAAAGGATGCCACGGTGCTCAGATCAAGATGATTCCGATGTTGCTGGACTGTAATCGTCACTCTGGATCGATCTGTATGGTTGGATTTTTCATCCGAAGCCCGTAAGGATGTCGTATTGTCCCCTAGCCATTGATCTTCTATGAAATTGCTGTGGGAGCTATGGAGGTCTGATCGATGTGATTCTGAGTCTGTTCGTCCATATGGTCTGATCGCTCATTAAAGGCCTATTTCAAAATAGACTTGTGCACATGATCATTAAACATTGATTCTAAGTGATCTCAACATCAAATAATGCATAATTCATGAATGACTGAAAACCCACTATGATATGATATTATCGCACAAGTACCCTCAAATTGACTCTAATTGATGATATTAAACTGGTAATTAAAAATTTTTGTGATTTTTTGAAATGTCAAATTTCACCTGGATTCCAAAAAGCTAAATTTCATAGAATTGAACAAGCAAAAAATTTCCTAAAATTTGTGGACAATAACAAAATAATGAAATTACAGGGGATGACCCCCCTTTGGTCCATGAATTTTTAAAAATTCTCTACAACTTCAAATGCTTTGAAATTTGGAACAGATGTTCCTAACTCAAATTGGAATCTTTGAGTGAAATTTCAAGAATTTAGGAGGCATGTGATCTCAGGAAATGATTTTTGAAATTCAGACAGAAGTCTAAACCCGAAAATCAGAACACCAACATTCAATGTAGGGTGGTGTTAATTAATCAGACAAGCAAACAATTGTTTTTAAAGGTCACCACTCTATCTAAATTTAATGCTCTTTATCCTGAAAGCTTAATTTAATTTTTTTTTTATAGTTTTTAAGAGCAATTATGTGACAAGAAAGATGACACTAACCTTGAATCCATGGGAGGAAAAGGGACTTCAATCTTTCGCTTCCAAAATTCTCGCCTTCCTCTTATAGTGCCTACACACATGCGATAAAAGAAAGAGAAGCGAATGAGATCCGCATATCAAGCAAGAGAATGAAGAAAATGCAAAGTTGTGCCTCCCCGGCAATGATGCCAACAAATGATGTGGGAAATACGTAGCTTGCTAAATGATGTAATTAGTGTCACTACAATGTGTAAATCTACAATCAAACTTTAAAATTTATATTCCTAGATAGTGGATATCTAGGGTCATCCAAGGAGGCAAGCTTGCAAATTTAACACTCTCGCTTGAAATCAAGGCATCAACTTTCTTTTTGTAATTTTGATTTTTGTTGCTTTTATTATTTTCAAAGCAATCAGGCAACGGAATTGATGTAAACACATCTACGTCACATTAACTGTCTAGTTATGTACGTTCTTAGGTGTACAATTGCATTTAGCATAATAAATATTGCACAGCATGCATCATTCTGCATTTAGATTAGTTTGTACAAATTATAGGTTAATTTATCCCTTTTGTGTCTAAGGGATAGGGCAATATCATTTTGTGGTATCAGATTGAAGATCCAATCATATGGATGTGATCAGGGTGACGATCAGAGTCTAACACCTTCAAGAACAACTTGATCGAATTTCCATAGCATTAGATGCAGTCTGAGGAAGATCAGAGGTCAAGGGACAAGTTGGTGCAAATTTGTACCTTAGCTAATAAATCCAACCACACGGATGGGTTTGGATCGACGATCACTGCCCAACGGTGCAAAAATTGATCTAATCTGATAATCGTGGCACCTCCTATGATCAAAAGAAGATGGACGGCTCAGATGGTGCCACGTGGCACCATCCAAGCCGCCAAAGTCACTGGTGCTCTTCATCCTCATCAAAGATTGCATGATCTCGATGTTGGATTGAGATCTAACAGTTGAGAACGTGCGGATGACGAATTCAAAATCGTGACAAAAGAAGCCCCGTAGCACAGCAATTAAGAATGACGCACACTTGCAGGTTGAATGTTCGAGTCTCACTTGCATGCTCCTCCATCATGCGCCTGAGCTCAATTCAGCCATTCGATTAGATGCCAACGGCCTAGATCATCATACCAGATGAACGTGTGATTCAATGCCTGGTTGCATGTGCGATCAGATGCACTCCTCAATGCGCATTCATGAGTGATCTGGAGCGTCTAATTGTAATCCAACGACTCATGAGGTGCCACGTCGTACGACACTTGGTGAGTGCAGTTCAATGGCTGAAGGCCGATCGGCAGCCACATGGCGCGGCATGGGCGTTCAAATCAGAGGCAAATGGTAGAGATTGAGGCATGGCTTCAGCAATGATTGCCTTCAGTGATGCACATAATTGTCACTAAAGGCCCTATATTAAATTCTAAGCTTAGAAAAGGACCTTTATGTCCCCCATTCTACAACTATAAAAGGCCTACCCCTCCCACATTTTCTCATCCCATCTCTTCACTTACCTCCTCTAAAGCTCTACGAGCTGGTCCCTTACCGAGGATGCTCCATTAGAGCTAGAGTAAAATAATTTTCCATCTTCTCACCCCCTTCATGGAGCATCTCGTGGTTGTCTTCTCGCTACCATTCAAGAATCGAATCTCGCCATGATGTTGCCCTGCTCCGTCCTCCATCCTCTAGCTTCATCCTACTTCATCCAGTATCTCACCACCCACGTCCGGGCAATCCGTCAACGTGGCTCATCCTCCAAGCAACCGTCGAAGAGGATAACTTCTCACCCCCTTCTATTTTTACTGCTTTTTAGTGTAGATTTAAAATTTTCTAGTGTAAGAGGTAGATGCAATGAACATGATGCTATGGTTATAAAACATTTGTTTATTCTCTCCTTATTTTATTTTTATTTGTATTATTCTATATCTCTCTTTTATTAATTATTCGTTAAGTAGAATAGCTAGCGTAGATTAGTTTCAACCAGTTAATCTACTTTCGTGGCAATAATTCCTATGCGGTTTTCGATCAAATGTTTGCCTCCCCGTGTTCGATCCGAGACTCACTAGAGTTTCGGTAAATTTTATCTAATAGTGGATTTTTTTTACACAACTATGAAGACAGGGTTGATGGGAATACCATCATGAGCCATAACTAGCCTAATTTGATCAGATTAAGTCATTAAATGCTCCTAAATAACCATCAAAAGCCATAATTCATTGCAAATCCTTTTAGAGAGAAATACAAGAAACTGGGGTAAAACTGTAATTTTACCATCATATCTTGAATGCAAAACAATCAGGGGTTTTCTTAGGGGTTAATTAAGGGTCAAATGATCTTAAGAACCTAAGTAGGTTAGTACAGACAAAAAAGGGTTTTCGCATGTTTTGGGAATTAAATGACATCTAAAACCCTAAAAATAGACCTGCTTAATTAACTGAGATTTTCGTTAGGATAAAATTCACCTAAACCCTATAAAATATATATAAAAATATTCTCTAGGGTTTGGTACCTTCAATTTGACCATCAGAGCCCGTCTCGACCCAAATTAGAGTCTCAGATAAATAATTGCCCTAATTTGCGTAATTATGCAAATTACCTAGTTAAACTAGGTCCAAACCAAAATCTAACTTTACCGTTGAATTCCTTAGGTCCAAATTAGGTTTGTATTAAAATTTGGGCCCAATCTAAGATCATCTTAACCTAGTTTGCAATTTGGTCCTATCTAACTCTTTTATCTCACGCATATGCCCCTAACTTTTGCATTTAGGTTCGTATCTTTATCATCATTTTTACAATTAGGTCCCTAATGCAATGAAATCCTAATCCTACAAACTCCGATGACCTTAAGTTGGCAAGATCTTTGTGATTTCTTTACAAATCCCATTGATAATTGAAAGGGAAACTCGTAAAGTAATTGCCTTCCAAATGAGTTAATCTATGGATCCTAAATCTTTTTTAGAAACCTCATGCGAATGATTTAATTGAATGGGTATCGTATGCTGGTGAGGAGCTTAGAGTTTCCAAGTTTGTTTCCAAGCTTGGAACTCCATCTAAAGCCCTATAAAAGGACCTCCGTGGCCTTGCACATCCTCTCAACAAAGTTTGGTGAGTCAACCACCTCTCATTCTCCTCCTTCAACCATCAAAACCCTTGCTCTGGCAACCTCTTCAGTCCTCCTCCTTTAGCCATCCAATGACCAAATTGGTCAGCTCTCTCGACTCTTATCTTTGTTACGACCCTTCCCAGCCAAGGGAGGGCATATCTCCGCCTACTTCATCATCCCCATCTCACTGTCTTCTCCTCCTTCTCAAGCGTCAGTCCACCACAACTAGCTGTCTCCACCTCTCAACATCTCCCTAAGTTCCCTAAACTCTCTCTCCCTCTCCCGCGATCATTTCTACACCTTCAAGACCTCATTTCAACTGCCTCTACATCTTTGACCCCATGGTCATTCTCCGCTCTGGCCACATCTCCGGTGAAGCACCTCCACAATTCCATCCGCTTCGCCACCAACTCCAAAAGATCAGCCATGACTCACCCTCCATAAGCCCTAAAGAAATTTAGGGTTTAACACTCTCTACCTCGCCGTCGAACACACCCACCTTCCGCCCTCGTTCTCATCACTGTCAGCCCTCCACACACGCGTACACACCAAACCACGGCCACCGTTGCACTAGCCGTGGTCAGGCGAACCTTCTGAGCTGCTCTGACTTGGCCATTAGGTCGTATTCCTTGTTTCAGATCTCTTGCTGGTGGCCGCCACTGCTACCATCTTCGCCACCCTATTCATCATGTTCCAAGCCACTCACCTCCCAGGTGCTACGCCCAGGTCGCGTGGAGAAGCTCTAGGCAGGTCTCCAGGCCTTGAATTAGCATCAACATACATGGCTGCTTCTCCAATTCGGTGAAGGAAGCCCACTGCCTACTGCACGAGGAAGACTTATGGGATTAGCCCCACTTCGTAGAAGACTGAAGCCCTACAGGCGTATAACTGGGAAAAGTGTTGGTGGCTTATCACCTCAGCATGCAAAGGGGGTGAGGTTCCCACATGCACGTGCATATGCACACCCTCGCCCATGCTCACACCTCACGAGTCTGGGCCTCGGTCAGTTTACCCGGATACCTGGGTCTGTTCTTGTTTGCCTAGCTCAGAGAGAGAAAGAAGAGAAAAGAGAGAGAGGGAAGGGGGCTTTTACTCTGTCACCCTCCTCTCAACACTTTTGATCTCTAAGGGAGGCCTTTGCCTCTGCTGGCATTGCTGAGCCTTGTGTTGTGCCTTCTCTGGAGCTTATGGAGCCAGAAGAAGTGAGAAAGGGAAGGAAGAGGAAGAGTGCCCTCTTGGCATTTAGAGTTCCATCGATTGATCTCTGAAGGGAGTGTGCATTTATCCTACATGGATTTAAATTGATTGTTACTATTGAGATATTTGATATCATTGTGAGGGATAATTGGTGATTCAAATCACCATTTTACCCATTGGTTTTTTACTATCTTACATTTGCTCTCATTTATATATCATTATTGCTTGGAGTTCTATTATAAATTACGTATATTGTGCTTGAATTGCTATCCTGAGAATTATTTTGCTAATTTCTCCCTGTGTTCGACCTCGGACTTCCATTTAAGTTATAAATTTTATTTATTTTTTGTGTTGATTCAATCTATACTGCAACGCATCAATTTTAAAATCCGATTCAGAGAGAATAACATTTCGGCGCCATTGCTGGGGAGCAATGGGCAACTTTGACAACTTGATTGCAATACCTGATTTCGTCCTAACTTGCTCTATATCTTTTGACTGTGATCTATTTTAGGGATTCATTGAAGGAAGATCAGTTGCACATCAGCCACTCCAAGGGGAGGTAAAACACAAATCCAATCTCTCCTAAGCCCCTGATTATGAAAAGCTAAAAGAAGCAATCAATTAGGTCCAACTTGCATTCTATTTTTAGATTCAATCACAAATAAGTTGCCTGATTTGTTTCATTTCTAGAGAACACCCAAACCTGATTTGTGCACCAACTTATGGTTTAAGGTCTCTAGGGTTATCACCTTCTTGCTTGAGCCCTAGGTACCATAATTTGATGAATTGAATTGGACCAATCAAGAGCCAATTAGGGTTTCCAGTTTAGGGCTTTAGAAACACACTTGGTTAATCAAGAATTAGCCTTCCCAAACATTGTGTGCCTAAGCCTAGGTTGAATTGATCTGTTCAAGCAAACCCCAAAAGCAGGCTCTTAATCTCATTTGAACACCAAAAGAGGGACCTAAATTTCTCAAAGGACAAAATAGGTGAAGTTGACCCACCTTATTAAGTTAACCAATCTTCAAATGAGATCGCCCTGCACAAAAACATTTTAAAGTTCAAGTGAAATCATAAGCACCTTTGCTATTAACTTAAAACTGGCAGACATAAGAGGTCAAGTCTCCATTCTAGTCTACCTGGATCCTCAGTGACAAGAGACGATGGGTGGGGGAAACCCTTTAACTTGTGGGGGTGCTCTACCATGTAGGGGTCTTCGTGAGACTCTGCCTCTCTAGCTGCTTAGGTAATTCTCAGGTGGATGGCTTCTGACTAAGGGTATCATCCAGCCCGAACATCTATAGTCATCCAAAATTTTAGGGGTCTTGATTGGGTCCATCACTTTCTATCCCTCATCTTATCCATTGGTGTATGTTTGGGAGGAGGTCTCTAAGACCACCCTTAAGGCCACCATTAGCTATTCACTCCCATCGAGGCCAAGACTCGACCTCCCTATTTGTGCAACAACCCAACCAGATCGATATCTCTTCTGATTCATCTGAACCTAGCTCTCCTTCATCCATCATCACGGAGCAACCAGCAGAAGAAAATAATTTTGAGAATCAGCTTCAGTGCCTCAATGATCTATTCCAAGCCTTTGTAAACCCAGCGTAGTGTCCTATGATGCGAGATCTTCACAATCCCGCTGTAGTGGAGATTGAACCTCGAGTCCAAATCCCAGTTGGAGGCCCTGATACTGAACTCAATCCCAACATGATTCATGCCATTCCCAAATTTCATGGGTGTAATTTCAAGTATCCTTTCCAGCATATCAAGTAACTCAAGCATCTGGCCCAGACCTTTGGGTCAGAAGCTCAAAATCGGAATATCTTTCTCATGAAAACGTTCTCCTTCTCTCTTATGGACAAGGCTGCTCATCGGTACTGATGAGAACCTCATCATGAGCCATAACTAGCTCATTTTGACCCAATACAAAGGATAAAAGCTCCTACATAACTCAAGGAAAGGCTTAACTCAGAGAATTCTGAGTTTAAGGAGAAAACAAGTCATAAGGGGTAAAAATGCAATTTCACCAGTATAATCTGCATACAGGGTAATTCAGGGCCCAAACATAGGTCAAAGCAGCTTAATAAGAATAAAAGTGGGATGAAATGATCTAGCAAGGGCTACAGCAATTCCAAGAAACTAAATGATAAATCTGTAACCCTAAAACAACCCACTTCAATTCACAAGGTTCGAGGCAAAGTAAAAATAGAATAAACCCTCTAAAATTCATAGAAAAATAATCTCTAGGGTTTAGAACCTTCAATTTGGCCTTTAGAACCCATTTTGACCTACATTGAGAACCATGCCCAATTAATAACTTAATTTGGGTTTTAGTGCAAATTGACCGGTCAAACAAGGTTTAATATGAAAATGAAATTCACCATCAGATTCCTTAGGTCCTATTTAGTCATGTATAAAAACTTGAGCCTAAGAAGAAACCTCGTTGACCGACTTTACACTTTGGTCCTCATATATTTACTCTTTGGTCCTCAACTTTTGAACCCTCGCATTGTTGCCCCTAACTCTCCTTCGTTCTTTGCAATCAGGTCCCTCCTGCAAAAACCTGCCAGCACCATGCTCCGGCGACCTTGCGCGGAGCATGGCGCCGCGCAGGGTGAGGTGGGGGACCTAGCAAGTAAACCGGGGGTGCCCTGCGTCGTCAGCCGTCGCAGGGGCACCCCCCTGGTCATTGTAGCCCACCATACCGGCCGTGCGAACGCACGGACGGTATGGGTTCGTGTTTCCGACCATTCTCCGGCGAGGGAGACACGTCGTCTCCCTCTGCCTACCTCCCTGTTTCATCCCTATAAATACCCCCCGCTGCTCCACCGACCAGGGCAGCCTGGATCTGACGGAGAAAATCCCCAACTTTCTTCTCTTCTTCCTCCGGCAGACGCTCACCAGCTCCGGCGGTTTCCTCCCCCTCCACCTCTTCGCTCTGCCGCAATACCAGCAGCAGAGACTTCCTCCCCTGCTCTTCCCGCGCCACGCCGCACCCAGCTGGCGCCTCCCCGGCAACGGCGCCAAAATGAAACGTGGCGGCAACCGGGTTTGAGGGTTTTGGTTTTGTTATAACGTTGTAGTAAAGCCGGTTATTACCAACACTTCAAATATAAATTTTTTTACTCGGAAAATAAAAGAGTTCCCGAGGTCGAACTCAGGGAGCAAGTTGTATTCTAGAGATATACATGTTTCTTTTACAAAAAGAAAGAGAGAGAGGGAAAGAATTTGTTGTTTTCTCTTTGTTCTGCAGAGGGGATGCTCTTCTTTCTCTCTTTCTCTAGATCTCCTTCTTTCTCTCTGTCCTGCTTTGGTGATGTTCTTCTTTCTTCAGAGTTCCTTGTTCTTCTTCTTCGTTCTGCAGAGGTGATGCTCCTCTTCAGATCTCTTTCTTCTTCTTCCTTGGTTTCTGTCTTGGCCTCTCTTCTTCTTTTTCTGCAATTGTGGTGACCCCTTCTCTTTTCCCTTTTCTTCTTTATGGCTGCAGAGCTTCTGCCTTCAGCTACTAAGTCTTCCTTTCTTCTTCTTCTGCTTTGGCCGTTGCTCTTCTTTCTTCTTCAGCCTGCCTTCTTTCCTGCTCTGGCTGCTGACCTTCCGTCGTCTGACCCGGTGCTTAGACGACTTAACTATGCATTTGCTACAGTACAGCTCCTTCTTCTTCCGCGGGTCTTCTTCTTCGCCTGTGCCTGCACACTTCAGAGTTTTTCGTCAGAGGCAAAACCTACTCTACCCTCCCCCCCCCGCGACTCTCTTTCTCTCTGAAACCACTCTTGGGAAAGCTCTCCCAGAGCTACCGGGTAATCGGGTTCGGGTCACGCCCGGGTCCAGGCCCACCGGCGTGCGTGGTGGGCGAGGAGTGCAGGTCAGTCTAAGTTGGGTCGGGTCAGGTCCGCGGGGCGTGAGCGCGGACGAGACCGGGTAACCGGGCGGGTGTAAGGGGACCTCACCCCGTGTACTGAGGCAATAAGGCCAGTGCACGAAATCAATTTAAACAGTGGAACGGGTGTGAGGCTTACCGATGTGGGACTAAACGCAGACCGTTCCTCGCGTGCGCCTGCTGGGAGACCGCGGCCTGGCTTCTGCAGCTGCGGCTTCTATTTGCATAGGTTGCTGGCTGGCTGCCTTCGCAATACTCCCTGTACTCCGCAGCAGCTGGAGACCTGGAGTCCTCAAGCCTGGAGCGCGGGAGAAGCTGCTTCAATGTGCGTTAATGGCGGTCGAACCTCAAAACCTGTCGGACACGAATATGGCCTCGCGGCCTGATCAAACCACTGGGGAACCTTCGCCGTGGCACGGCGAAGGTGAGGAGCTGCGCGGCAGGCCGCAAGGAGGTGTCTGGCGGCAGCCCTGGGTCGGACTGCAACCGGAGGAATGGGTTTGTTCGGGGGAATGTTACGGAGGTGTGGAGTGGCAGTGGAGGGGTGGGGGGTGCTCAGTGTGATGAGGCGGAGGTTCGGTGAGGGTCGGCGAGCCGTGTGGGTTGCTGAGGTGATGGGAGCGGCTCGCCGGAGGGTGGTCGGAGGCGAAGGGGGTGAAGGTGGTCAGGGTCGGTAGAGGGCTTAATTGAATAAATTGAAAGCGGGGAAAGAAAGAGGAGGAGAAGGGGAGTAGCTCTAGCTTACTTGCAGGGACGAAGGGGGAGGAACAGGGCGACAGTCGTATCGACTGTCGCCGGAGAAGACGATGCTCAGGGAAAGGGGCGGCGGCGAGCAGAGAGCCGGAGAGGCGCCAGCTGGGTGCGGCGTGGCGCGGGAAGAGCAGGGGAGGAAGTCTCTGCTGCTGGTATTGCGGCAGAGCGAAGAGGTGGAGGGGGAGGAAACCGCCGGAGCTGGTGAGCGTCTGCCGGAGGAAGAAGAGAAGAAAGTTGGGGATTTTCTCCGTCAGATCCAGGCTGCCCTGGTCGGTGGAGCAGCGGGGGGTATTTATAGGG
This sequence comes from Thalassia testudinum, assembly GCA_037157565.1. NCBI lineage: Eukaryota > Viridiplantae > Streptophyta > Magnoliopsida > Alismatales > Hydrocharitaceae > Thalassia > Thalassia testudinum. Next base: position 81,314,868 of record JAZHRO010000056.1, on the reverse strand, counting down.
ATGAAACTGGGAGGAAGGCGGAGGGAGACGACGTGTCTCCCTCGCCGGAGAATGGTCGGAAACACGAACCCATACCGTCCGTGCGTTCGCACGGCCGGTATGGTGGGCTACAATGACCAGGGGGGTGCCCCTGCGACGGCTGACGACGCAGGGCACCCCCGGTTTACTTGCTAGGTCCCCCACCTCACCCTGCGCGGCGCCATGCTCCGCGCAAGGTCGCCGGAGCATGGTGCTGGCAGGTTTTTGCAGGAGGGACCTGATTGCAAAGAACGAAGGAGAGTTAGGGGCCACAATGCGAGGGTTCAAAAGTTGAGGACCAAAGAGTAAATATATGAGGACCAAAGTGTAAAGTCGGTCAAGGAGGTTTCTTCTTAGGCTCAAGTTTTTATACATGACTAATTAGGACCTAGGGAATCTGATGGTGAATTTCATTTTCATATTAAACCTTGTTTGACCGGTCAATTTGCACTAAAACCCAAATTAAGTTATTAATTGGGCATGGTTCTCAATGTAGGTCAAAATGGGTTCTAAAGGCCAAATTGAAGGTTCTAAACCCTAGAGATTATTTTTCTATGAATTTTAGAGGGTTTATTCTATTTTTACTTTGCCTCGAACCTTGTGAATTGAAGTGGGTTGTTTTAGGGTTACAGATTTATCATTTAGTTTCTTGGAATTGCTGTAGCCCTTGCTAGATCATTTCATCCCACTTTTATTCTTATTAAGCTGCTTTGACCTATGTTTGGGCCCTGAATTACCCTGTATGCAGATTATACTGGTGAAATTGCATTTTTACCCCTTATGACTTGTTTTCTCCTTAAACTCAGAATTCTCTGAGTTAAGCCTTTCCTTGAGTTATGTAGGAGCTTTTATCCTTTGTATTGGGTCAAAATGAGCTAGTTATGGCTCATGATGAGGTTCTCATCATACCCCCATGCCTAGCTTTTGCTAGTCCCTTAGCAAAAACTTAAGGTTTCAACCCTTGTTCTAGACCATGATGTTTTTTTTTTTTTTTTTTTTAATAGTTTTAGATAAGTGCCTTTTTTATTTGAGCATAGATTAGGTTAGAATGCTGACCATAGGCCTAAAAGGTACTCTAGTACCAATCAAGATCCAAATCTGTCTAGCCTTAGCCTCAGTCTTTTAGCAAAGGTTTTTAAGGCCCACAAGAACTAACCTAAGGTTTATTGGACTTCGTGGTTAAAGCACCCGTGCTTGAAATGATTTTAGCCCTGGCTCAGTTCGCAGTGCGTTTTGTAAGAGAGAGTTAGAAAGTTTTTCTGTTTGGAGAGTTTTCTCTCTCTTTTTCTTTTTAGTTCTAGCCTAGGATTGGCTTTTCAACACGGTCTGTATCAGATTCCTTGCTCCCATCATCAATCCTCAAGGGTTCCTGGCGATCGATGCTTCGAGATAGCACCGCCCATGGCAACCCCCGGAACCCTGGCTATTGAGATTTCGGGATAATCCCATCCATGGTATTCCGTGGCCGAATCCAGACCCTGGCAATTGACACTTCGAGATAATGCCATCCATGGAATCTGAACTAGCAGAGTGCTTACATGCCCCCAGTAGGATATGTAAATATCTTAAGAGACAAGCACCGAGGAGATGATATTTTGTTACGCATCTTCGAGGGGATTTCCCGCCTCTCTGCGCTGGGAACTCGTCCAAATCAACTTGTGTTGATCGGCCGCTCCTATTCTAGGTGTTCTTTTCAGATTTTTGCGACGCTTCTGCGTGATTCTGATTTTTACGCTTACTGAACCAGGCTGTGTGTGAGATTAGGGTGCTTAGGTTACTGAGTCCCATAAACCAAAAATTAGTTAACGAGGCCGAATACTCCCTAAGCCTTAGACCTAATACTTCAGCTTTTCATTTTCCTCAACCTCTTGAGGAGTGTCCAGATCTTAATGGGTACTAAGAGTCTATTCAAGAATGCCTAAGGTTTGCATTCTTTACTAATCTTATTGTGCACTTTTCTTGAATGAGGTCTAGAGCTTAGGTTAATTCCTTAGTTCCTTACTAATGACTATCACTTTTTCTCATAATTTTGTGCTCCTTTTTCATTTTGTTTCTTTTCTCCTTCACAAAATTTTCTTCTCCTCTTTTCCTCTTATTCTTTTTCGAAAAATTTTTTTAATTTTTATGGTGTTTTTGGCATATGTGAATTTTTTTGTTTGAAACCTTTTCTTACAAGTTTTTGTACTTTCATACCCCCCCATGCCTAAGATTTGCAATGTCCTCATTGTAACCTAGGGGGTCTTAGTTCATTCCTTAAGATAGAAATTTGGGTGAGTGAATGGGTTGGGTTGAATTTTTTTTTTTTTTTTTTTTTTTTTTTTTTTGCGGACGATTTCAAATCCCAGATGCAAACATCTGAGTTGGGGTCGGCTGTCTACAAGGGTGAACTTCGAGTGCTGAAAGGTGTCAGAACAAGTTTCAGGTTTTCAAAGAGAATGACGGGCTGCCTCCCGTTAAGCGCTGAGTTTTATGCCATCGGCTGGGCGCAATAAGCTCAAGGGGAAAGGAGGATATAAGATGCCTCAGCCAAATCAGTAGAAGTTACATCAATGAACGGCTTGAGTCTCTGACCGTTCACGATGAAAGGTTCAGAATCGTGGCTGAGTGGACTGATTTCGATTGCTCCATTTCCAAAAACCTGTCGGACCAAATATGGTCCGACCCACTTAGATCTCAGTTTTCCTGGGAAGAGTTTGAGTCGGGCATCAAAGAGTAGGACCTTTTGACCAGGATGAAAGATCTTTCTCGAGATGTGTTTGTCGTGGAAGGCTTTAACCCGCTCCTTGTAGATTTGCGAGTTCTCGTACGCGTCTATGCGTAATTCATCGATCTCGCTGATTTGGAGTTTTCTGTGGGTCCCAGCCTTGGAAAGATCTAGATTACAGTTCTGTACTGCCCAATAGGCTTTATGCTCCAGTTCGACGGGAAGGTGGCATGCCTTTCCGTACACCAGTCTAAAGGGAGACATGCCTAATTGGGTCTTGTGGGCGGTCCTATAGGCCCACAATGCTTCCGGAAGTCGGGACGACCAGTCCTTCCTGTCAGGTCGAACAGTGACTTGCAGGATTTTCTTGATCTCCCGGTTAGACAGTTCAGCTAGACCATTAGTTTGGGGGTGGTAAGGAGTAGAGATTCGGTGAGACACCCCGTATTTGGTCATCAGTGACCTAAACTGAGCATTTGTGAAATGGGTCCCCCCATCAGAGATTATTGCACGAGGAATCCCGAACCTTGAGAAAATGTGTTGATGAATGAATTTGAGAACGATTTTGTGATCACAGGTTCGGGTCGGTATGGCTTCGATCCATTTGGACACGTAGTCCACAGCCAACAGAATGTATTCGAAACCATCCGAAACAGGAAAGGGGCCCATAAAATCAATCCCCCAAACATCAAAGATTTCGCATACTAGAATCGGTTGCATAGGCATCATGTCGCGATGGCTCATGTTGCCCAAAGTCTGGCAATGACTGCATGCCTTGCAATGCCTGTATGCGTCTTTGAACAGTGTGGGCCAGTAAAAGCCGCACTGGAGGACTTTTGATGCGGTTTTATGCCCGGCAAAATGGCCACCGCATGCCTGGTCATGGCAGAAAGAGAGGATATTGTTGACTTCCCCTTCTGGGACACATCTCCGGATGATCTGATCGGCACCTATGCGGAAGAGGTACGGGTCTTCCCAAATGTAATACTTGGCATCGGAGCGTAATTTGTCTTTCTTGGCCTTCGGCCAATCGGATGGGGTCTGATGAGATGCCAAGTAATTTACAATATTAGCAAACCATGGAAGGCTAGTACCAATAGTCAGCAGGTGCTCATCGGGAAAATGCTCAGTGATGGGTCCGGAAGGGTCAATTATTTCAGAAGGAAGACGGGACAAGTGATCAGCTACCACGTTTTGTTTTCCCGCTTTATCGCGAATCTCGAGGTCAAATTCTTGCAACAGCAAGATCCATCGGATCAATCGAGGTTTCGCGTCCTTCTTTGCAAGGAGATGCCTCACAGCCATGTGATCCGAGTATATGATGACATGGGAACCCAGAAGGTATGATCTGAACTTCTCTAGGGCAAATACTACAGCTAGCAGCTCTTTCTCAGTAACCGTATAGTTACGCTGAGCCTCATCGAGTGTTTTGCTGGCGTAGTAAATGACCACAGGTTTCTTGTCATTTTTCTGCCCCAAAACCGCTCCTACAGCGAAGTCGGATGCATCACACATGATCTCAAAGGGTTGAGACCAATCAGGGGACTGTAGGATCGAGGCTTGGGTGACTCGGTCACGCAGGATTTCAAATGCTTGAGTGCATTCCTTGGAGATTTCGAAGGGAACATCCTTGGAGAGAAGAGTGGTCAGGGGGCGTGCGATTTTTGAAAAATCAGGGATAAATCGTCGATAAAAACCGACATGCCCTAAAAAGGATCGGATGTCCCTGATCGAGCTAGGCATAGGAAGGTGAGAAATCAGATTAACCTTAGCTCGATCCACTTGGATACCTTTCTCCGAAATTGAGTGTCCCAGGACAATTCCCTCAGGCACCATGAAATGGCTCTTTTCCCAGGAAAGAACCAAATTCACGTCGATGCACCGCCTGAGTATCTGGACCAAGTGTTGGAGGCAATCGTCGAATGATGCTCCGAAAACTGAAAAGTCATCCATGAAGACTTCCAGATAATCACCTACCATATCTGGGAATATGGCAAGCATGCATCGCTGAAAAGTAGCGGGTGCATTGCAAAGACCGAAAGGCATCCTTCGGAAAGCGTATGTTCCGAAGGGGCAGGTGAACGTGGTCTTTTCTTGGTCCTCAGGATGGATTGCCACCTGGTTATAACCGGAGTACCCGTCAAGAAAGCAGAAGAACCTATTTCCCGCTAGTTTTTCGAGAATTTGATCAATGAAGGGTAATGGGAAATGATCCTTCTTCGTGGAGGAATTGAGTCGACGGTAATCTATACAGACTCTCCACGAGTTGGCTAATCGGGTAGGAATGATTTCTCCGGTCTCAGTCGTTATAGTGGTGAGTCCTGCCTTCTTAGGCACGACCTGAATTGGGCTCACCCAACGACTATCGGAGATCGGGTAGATGATCCCGGCATCTAACCACTTGATGATCTCCTTTTTCACGACCTCCTGCAGATTGGGGTTTAAGCGTCTCTGCATTTCACGAGAAGGTCGTGTGCCCTCTTCTGAATAGATATGATGAGTACAATAAGAGGGACTTATTCCAGTCAAATCATCGAGAGTCCATCCGATGGCTCTTCGATGTTGCTGGAGGACAACAATCAGACTGGTTTCCTGTTCAGGACTGAGGTTGGAATTGATGATCACAGGAAGGGTCTGATTAGAACCCAAAAAGATGTATTTTAAGTGAGCAGGAAGGGGTTTCAGTTCGAGGATGGGGTTTTCAGCAGCAGCGGGTGGTTCAGTATAGATGTGAGGTTTAAGGGTGGGAGTTACTGGGTTGTTCATATCTGGATTCAACTCCTCTGTTTGCGGGTCAAGATCCTTCTGTGGTTGATGAGGCACAATCGAGTCACTCTGGAGGTGTGATTCATCAACCAAAGTCTTGATGTCACAAACTTGCTCGATGACGCCGCAATTAATTCCTTGTTGGGCCTTAAATATATCAATTTTCAGTGTTTGATCTCCAAACTTAAGCTCTATTTGGCCCTCCTCACAGCTGATGTTGGCTCTAGCAGTAGCCAAGAAAGGTCTCCCTAGAATGATTGGTGTATCCCTAGGGTTCTCAGGTGCATCCATGTCTAAGACTATAAAGTCCACTGGAAAATAGAAATCCCGCACTCTCACGATAACATCCTCGAGAATCCCTTTTGGTGACTTTATAGATCGATCTGCTAATTGTAATGTCACCTCGGTTGGTTTCAGCTCAGATTCTTCTAGATGGTCCAGTAAGGATGTGGGTATCAGATTTATAGATGCACCCAAGTCTAACAATGCTCTATCAAATTGGGTACCACCTATCTTACAGGAGATCAGGGGAGTTCCAGGATCTTTTGCCTTGGGCGGGAGTCTACTAAGGATTACAGAGCTGGCTTGCTCTGACAGAACAATTGGGCTCCCTCCCTTGGTTCGCGGCTTACGCTGGGGTGTACGTAAATTTTTTAGAAATCGTGCGTAAGCTGGTACGTGGCGGATTGCATCCATCAAGGGGATGTTTATGTGGACCTGCTCAAAGAGCTTGACCAGGTCCTCCTCAGGGGCCACGGGTTTGGTGGTCTTCTTTCCCTTGGTCAGGGCCTCGGGAAACGGGATCTTGGTTGGTTCCTCTAGGATAGGTCCAGGTTGTAGATCTGGAACAGCGGTACCTTGGATAACTATCCTAGGGTCATGGTTATCAGGCTGGGAGTGGTTTGGATAATGTGGGTCTTGAGTTGTCTTACCACTACGTGTTGTTACAGAATTTAATCCGGCCTGATTTTGGTTTGGGTTTGGTAGGAGGGGTGGCTGCTGCTGAAATCCCGCACGAGAAGTTGAGGCATCCATCTCGTCTGGAGATGGAGCAGTGGGGGCCTGATAAATCCATTGAGCGTGGCCTAAATTTGGATTCATAACGCGCTTCTGGGTTGGCACGTTATTTGGGTTAGGAAGGGGTTGGGAAGGGAGTGTGCCTGGCTGGCGAGAATTTGCCAACTGGGCCAGTTGAGTTTTAACTTCAGTAAGCTCGTCCTTGTGCTGTTTTTGAATGGCCGCATTCGATTTTTGAATGTCAGCCAGAGTCTGAAGGATTAAGGACATTTGATCTTGATTTGGCCCTGATGGATAAGTAGGGTTGGGCCGAGGCTGAGGCGGCTGGTAGTGATGAGAGGGCTGTGGGCGGGACTGAAAAGGTGGTCTTTGGGTTTGGGAATTTCCCGCCCACTGAAAATTGGGATGGTTTCGCCATCCAGGGTTGTAAGTGTTGGAGAATGGGTCGTTCTGGATGGCGTTGAGGTCCTCGCAGGTCTGAGGAACCTCCTGAGAATCAGGGAAAGGAGGAATGGAGTTCCCCCGGCTGGTGAAGAAAGGATCGGATGATCTTCCAGTCCAAGAATCAGATGGGGATGGATATGGATCCATCCCAAGGGAGGATCGGTGGAGGATGTTTTGCACAGTCTCCTGTGTGGAAGGAGGTTGTGCAAAGGAGTTATGCGCAGAGGTGGCTCGCTGCAAGTGCTGAGTCAGCTCATCCACCTTTTTTTCAATGATTGAGACCTTGTCCAATCGACTGGCCATTAATTCCAGGTCGACTGATGCGGACAGGCCCTGCGTCTCATGTGCTCCCTTAAGATTCGTCGCTGCGCGGGTATTCGTCCTGTCGAATAATCCCATGGAGTCATTGTTGATGGAGTTCTCGCACATGTTTTCGAGAATCTCCCATACGGTGTCTTCATGTTGACCCATGATGTTTCCTCCGCAAGTTGCATTGACGAAAAGGCGGATGTCCTCACGGAGTCCCTGGTAAAAAGATTGGACTTGTTCCCATTTAGGAACTCCGTGATGGGGGCACTTTCTCATGAGATCCTGAAAACGATCCCATGCCTCATGGAGAGGTTCTCCTGATTGTTGAGTGAAGTGTGTAATCTGATGGCGCAAGGCGTTGGTCCGACCAACGGGAAAGAACTTTTTCAAAAACTCGGATTGAAGTTCTTCCCAAGTGTTGATCGGCCGGGTCTGAGTTTGATACCAATGGGCGGCCTTGTCCATAAGAGAAAAGGAGAACATCTTCATGAGAAGAATATCCCGATTTTGCGCATCTGATCCAAAAGTGTGGGCTAGATGCTTTAGCTGTTTGATGTGCTGGAAGGGATCTTCAGAATTAAGCCCATGGAATTTAGGTATAGCATGAATCATGTTGGGCTTTAGTTCGGAATCAGGTCCTCCAATCGGGATTCTGACTCGAGGCTCAATGGCCACCGCAGCAGGATTGTAGTGGTCCCGCATCATAGGACGCTGTGGTGGGTGCACGAAGTTTTGGAAGAGGTCATTGAGTCGCTGGAGCTGGTGTTCCAGATTATTTTCTTCCTCAACTGGCTGAGCCATGATGGGGGAAGAAGAAGAACTTGGTTCTGAATCAGAAGAGAGAATAATGTGAGGGTGTTGCTGCACAAATACGGGCGTCGAGGCTTGGCCTTGACGAGAGCGAATTTCTAATGGAGGTCTTAAGGGTGGTCTTAGAGACCTCCTTCCGTACATGCACAGTTGGGAGAGGTAAGTTTAGAAGGTGCTGGACCCAATCAAGACACCCAAAAATGTGTTGGGTGACTATAGAGGTGCGGGGCAGATGGACCCCTTGATCAGAAAGATCGTCCACCTGAGAATTACCTGGGCAGCCAGAGAGGGAGAGTCCCGCGAAGACCCCTACACGGTAGAGCGTCCCCACGGGTTACAGGGTTTCCCCCACCCGACCTCTCTTGTCACTGCGGTTCCAGGTAGACCAGAATGGGGATCTTGACCTCTTAAGTCTACCAATTTTAAGATCAGGGTGCTTAAGGTTTTCACTTGAACTTTAGTCTTTTAAGTGCAAAGAGTGACCTAATTTAAGGTTGGTTGACCCAAGGGGTCAACTTTACCTATTGTTTTCTTTAAGAGCTTTTAGGTCCTGTCTTTTAGGGTTCAAGTGTTTAGAGAGAGCCAATTGTTTTAGGATTTTTCTTGTTAATTATTTTCAATCAATGGCTTGGGCACACCTCTTTTGGATTTCCTCAATTCTTGATTAAGGGGTGTGTCTCTACTGAAATCCTAATGTTTGACCTTATGTTGGCTCTACTTGGTCCATTTAACTCTTTGTTGGGCAATTAGGCCTCAAGCAAGAATGTGTTAGCCCTTAAATACCCTTAATAGTGTGCAGGAGTGATGAGTTGAAAACATGCAACTCTTTATGGTTACTAAGTATGGAAGGCAGGTTAGCCCTATATTGTTTGTTCTGTTCCTCTTTAGAGTTTAGGGGTTAATAGTGAGAGGAAAATTTTACCTGTCTTCGGAGTGGTTGTCGTGTGGTTGCTTGTCTTCTTGAGTTCCTGTAGCTGCACAAAAGAGAGGAGATTATCAGAAATTAAAAGAAACAGGAATGTTTACCTCTAGAATAGCCGTTGCTCCCCGGCAACGGCGCCAAAATGAAACGTGGTGGCAACCGGGTTTGAGGGTTTTGGTTTTGTTATAACATTGTAGTAAAGCCGGTTATTACCAACACTTCAAATATAAATTTTTTTACTCGGAAAATAAAAGAGTTCCCGAGGTCGAACTCAGGGAGCAAGTTGTATTCTAGAGATATACATGTTTCTTTTACAAAAAGAAAGAGAGAGAGGGAAAGAATTTGTTGTTTTCTCTTTGTTCTGCAGAGGGGATGCTCTTCTTTCTCTCTTTCTCTAGATCTCCTTCTTTCTCTCTGTCCTGCTTTGGTGATGTTCTTCTTTCTTCAGAGTTCCTTGTTCTTCTTCTTCGTTCTGCAGAGGTGATGCTCCTCTTCAGATCTCTTTCTTCTTCTTCCTTGGTTTCTATCTTGGCCTCTCTTCTTCTTTTTCTGCAATTGTGGTGACCCTTTCTCTTTTCCCTTTTCTTCTTTATGGCTGCAGAGCTTCTGCCTTCAGCTACTAAGTCTTCCTTTCTTCTTCTTCTGCTTTGGCCGTTGCTCTTCTTTCTTCTTCAGCCTGCCTTCTTTCCTGCTCTGGCTGCTGACCTTCCGTCGTCTGACCCGGTGCTTAGACGACTTAACTATGCATTTGCTACAGTGCAGCTCCTTCTTCTTCCGCGGGTCTTCTTCTTCGCCTGTGCCTTCACACTTCAGAGTTTTTCGTCAGAGGCAAAACCTACTCTACCCTCCCCCCCCCGCGACTCTCTTTCTCTCTGAAACCACTCTTGGGAAAGCTCTCCCAGAGCTACCGGGTAATCGGGTTCGGGTCACGCCTGGGTCCAGGCCCACCGGCGTGCGTGGTGGGCGAGGAGTGTAGGTCAGGCTAAGTCGGGTCGGGTCAGGTCCGCGGGGCGTGAGCGCGGACGAGACCGGGTAACCGGGCGGGTGTAAGGGGACCTCACCCCGTGTACTGAGGCAATAAGGCCAGTGCACGAAATCAATTTAAACAGTGGAACGGGTGTGAGGCTTACCGATGTGCGACTAAACGCAGACCGTTCCTCGCGTGCGCCTGCTGGGAGACCGCGGCCTGGCTTCTGCAGCTGCGGCTTCTATTTGTATAGGTTGCTGGCTGGCTACCTTCGCAATACTCCCTGTACTCCGCAGCAGCTGGAGACCTGGAGTCCTCAAGCCTGGAGTGCGGGAGAAGCTGCTTCAATGTGCGTTAATGGCGGTCGAACCTAAAAACCTGTCGGACACGAATATGGCCTCGCGGCCTGATCAAACCACTGGGGAACCTTCGCCGTGGCACGGCGAAGGTGAGGAGCTGCGCGGCAGGCCGCAAGGAGGTGTCTGGCGGCAGCCCTGGGTCGGACTGCAACCGGAGGAATGGGTTTGTTCGGGGGAATGTTACGGAGGTGTGGAGTGGCAGTGGAGGGGTGGGGGGTGCTCAGTGTGATGAGGCGGAGGTTCGGTGAGGGTCGGCGAGCCGTGTGGGTTGCTGAGGTGATGGGAGTGGCTCGCCGGAGGGTGGTCGGAGGCGAAGGGGGTGAAGGTGGTCAGGGTCGGTAGAGGGCTTAATTGAATAAATTGAAAGCGGGGAAAGAAAGAGGAGGAGAAGGGGAGTAGCTCTAGCTTACTTGCAGGGACGAAGGGGGAGGAACAGGGCGACAGTCGTATCGACTGTCGCCGGAGAAGACGATGCTCAGGGAAAGGGGCGGCGGCGAGCAGAGAGCCGGAGAGGCGCCAGCTGGGTGCGGCGTGGCGCGGGAAGAGCAGGGGAGGAAGTCTCTGCTGCTGGTATTGCGGCAGAGCGAAGAGGTGGAGGGGGAGGAAACCGCCGGAGCTGGTGAGCGTCTGCCGGAGGAAGAAGAGAAGAAAGTTGGGGATTTTCTCCGTCAGATCCAGGCTGCCCTGGTCGGTGGAGCAGCGGGGGGTATTTATAGGGATGAAACTGGGAGGAAGGCGGAGGGAGACGACGTGTCTCCCTCGCCGGAGAATGGTCGGAAACACGAACCCATACCGTCCGTGCGTTCGCACGGCCGGTATGGTGGGCTACAATGACCAGGGGGGTGCCCCTGCGACGGCTGACGACGCAGGGCACCCCCGGTTTACTTGCTAGGTCCCCCACCTCACCCTGCGCGGCGCCATGCTTCGCGCAAGGTCGCCGGAGCATGGTGCTGGCAGGTTTTTGCAGGAGGGACCTGATTGCAAAGAACGAAGGAGAGTTAGGGGCCACAATGCGAGGGTTCAAAAGTTGAGGACCAAAGAGTAAATATATGAGGACCAAAGTGTAAAGTCGGTCAAGGAGGTTTCTTCTTAGGCTCAAGTTTTTATACATGACTAATTAGGACCTAAGGAATCTGATGGTGAATTTCATTTTCATATTAAACCTTGTTTGACCGGTCAATTTGCACTAAAACCCAAATTAAGTTATTAATTGGGCATGGTTCTCAATGTAGGTCAAAATGGGTTCTAAAGGCCAAATTGAAGGTTCTAAACCCTAGAGATTATTTTTCTATGAATTTTAGAGGGTTTATTCTATTTTTACTTTGCCTCGAACCTTGTGAATTGAAGTGGGTTGTTTTAGGGTTACAGATTTATCATTTAGTTTCTTGGAATTGCTGTAGCCCTTGCTAGATCATTTCATCCCACTTTTATTCTTATTAAGCTGCTTTGACCTATGTTTGGGCCCTGAATTACCCTGTATGCAGATTATACTGGTGAAATTGCATTTTTACCCCTTATGACTTGTTTTCTCCTTAAACTCAGAATTCTCTGAGTTAAGCCTTTCCTTGAGTTATGTAGGAGCTTTTATCCTTTGTATTGGGTCAAAATGAGCTAGTTATGGCTCATGATGAGGTTCTCATCAGGTACCAAACCCTAACGCATCCAATCAACACATGGGTGGACCTACAATTCGAGTTTCTAAAAAGGTTCTTCCCTATTAGTCGGACAAATGCTCTACGGCACTAGATCATGCACTTCACGTAGCAAGCAAGAGAACCACTTCACGAAGCATGGGATCATTTTCTGGATCTCATGAGAAAGTGCCCCCACCAAGAAGTTCCTCAATGAGAACAAGCCCAATCTTTTTACCAAGGACTCCTTGAGGATATTCAATTATTCATCAATGCGAATTGTGGAGAAAACATCATTGGTCAACATGAAGACACCATGTGAGAGATTCTCGAGAACATGTGTGAGAACTCCATCAATAATGAATCCATGGGCATGTTCGATTAGACGAATGGCCGTGCATTGAATAATCGAAGGGGAGCACTTGAGATGCAAGGCCTGTCCTCTTCCGTCGACTTGGAACTGATGGCCAGACGCCTAGACAAGGTCACTATTATTAAGAAGAAGGTGGATGAGCTAACTTGACACCTGCAATGAGCCACCTTTGCGCAAAACCCGTTCACGCAACCGCCCTCTTATAGCGAGGCTGTGAATAACATCTACCATCGATCTTCTCAGGGGGTGGACCCGTATCCACCCCTATCTGATTCTGGGTTCAGCGGAAACTCTAGACCTGCCCATTCTAGTTGGGGGAACTCTGAACCCTCATATTTTGACTTTTCTAAGGCTCCTCAGACCTGTGAGGACCTCAGTGCCATCCAGAATGATCCATTCTCAAACACCTACAACCCTGGATGGCATAATCATCCTAATTTCATGTGGTCAAAGAACAATCAAAATCAGAGACCTTAATATTAGCCCCGACCACAAGCTTCTCGTCCATATCAGCCACCTCAGCCTCGACCCAACCCAACTTATCAATCTAGGCTACTCACAAGAATCAGATGACTCTTATCCTTCAGACTCTAGCTGACATTCAGAAAACAAAAGCGGCTATGCAAAAATAGCACAAAAATGAGATCACAATGGTTTGCAATCAACTTGCCTAGATGGCAAATCCCCGCCAACCTGGTGCACTTCCTTCACAACCTCTTCCTAACCCAAATAACGTGCAGAACTAGAGGTGCTTTATGAACCCAACTCAGGTCCAAGCTCACTATGTCCATTAAGCCCCTTCTACTCCATCACAAGATGGGATGGAGGCTTCAACATCATATGTGGGTTATTAGCAGCAACCACCACTTTTGCCTACATCAACATGGAACCAGGCATGACTCAATTCGGTTACTACCCGTAGTGGCAAAGCAACATAGGACCCACCTTCTCCAAGCCACTCTCAGCCTAGATATGCAACCCCAAACCGTAGGATAGTCATCTAGGATACCCCTATCCCAAATCAAGAAACTGGACACATTCTGAGGAAGCCATAAAGGTTTCATTTCCAGAGGCCTTAACGAAAGGAAAAAGGAAACCCTAACCCATTGCACTTGAGGACGACCTGGTCAAGCTCTTTAAGCTGGTCCAAATAAGCATCCCCTTGATGGATGCTATATGCTACGTACCAGCTTACGTGTGATTCTTGAAAGACGTGTTTACACCCAAGTGTAAGCCATGAAACAAAGGGGGGAACCCGAACGTACTATTGGAGCAAGCCAACTCCATCATCTTGAGCAAGCTCCCACCTAAGGCAAAGGACCCTGGTTCCCCTCTAATTTCATGCAAGATCGGTGATTTAGAATTTGACAAAGCCCTTTTAGACCTAGGACCTTTCATCAATTTGATACCCACATCCCTACTAGACCACTTTGAGGAAACTAAACTTAAATCGATAGATATGACTTTGCAGTTAGTTGATCGATCTATTAAGTCACCAAAACAAGTAGTCGAGGATGTCATAGATAGGATACACGATTTCTACTTTCCCAAGGATTTCATCGTCTTAGCCAAGGATGCTCCTGAGAACTTGAAGAATACACCGATCATATTAGGAAGACCATCTCTGGCCACTGCTAGGGCCAATATTAATAGTGAGGAGGGCCAAATTGAGTTAAAATTTGAGAGCAAGACAATAAAGATTGACATCTTTAAGGCCCAACAAAGAATTAATTACGAAGTTATTGAGCAAATTTGTGATATCGAGGCCAAGGCTGACAACCAATGTATAGATGAAAACTCGATTATTTTTTATCAACCACAAGAAGATCAAAGCCCTAAATTAGAGGAGTCTTAACCTAACCTAGAAACACCCATAACTCCTTCCTTTACTCTTGACACCCACCCTAAACCACCTGCTATTGCTGACAACCTAGTTATGAAATTAAAGCCTCTTCTCGATCATCTAAAATACATCTTTTTGGGTTCTAATCAGACATTTCCTATGATTATCAACTCCGACTCACCTCTGATTAGGAAACACGATTGATTACTATCCTCCAACACATCGAAGAGCCATTGGATGGACTCTCAATGATCTAACTAGCATCAACCCCTCATATTGCACACATCACATCTATACCGAAGGGGGCTGATGACCATCCTGTGAAATGCAGAGATGCCTAAATCGAAATCTGTAAGATGTCATAAAAAGGAGATCATCAAGTGGTTAGATGCAGGGATAATCTACCTGATCTCCGATAGTCAGTGGGTGAGTCCAAACCAAGTTGATCCTAAGAAGGCAAGACTCACTGTGATCATGACTGAAATCAGAGAAAACATACCGACCCGTATAGCTAACTCATGTAGAGTCTGCATTGATTATAGAAGACTCAATTCCTCCACGAAGAAGGATCATTTCCCGCTACTGTTCATTGATCAGATACTAGAGAAACTAGTGGGAAATCGATTCTTCTGCTACTCTGGTTATAACCAGGCTGCAATCCATCCTAAGGACCAAGAAAAGACTACCTTCACCTGCCCCTTCTGCACGTACGCATTCCGAAGCATGCCATTCGGTCTCTGCAATGCACCTGCTACTTTTCAGCGGCACATGATTACCATATTTTCAAATATGGTAGGTGAATAGCTTGAGGTCTTCAAGGATGTTTTCTTGGTATTTGGAGAATCTTTTGATGATTGCCTCCTACACTTGGTCCAAATCCTCAAGCGATGCATTGATGTGAATTTGGTTCTATCTTGGGAAAAGAGCCACTTCGTGGTACCTGAGGGAATTGTCCGAGGACATCTCATCTCTAAAAAAGGCATCCAGGTTGATCGAGCCAAGGTGAATCTAATTTCCAAACTCCCTATGCCTAGCTCAATCAAGGACATCCGTTAATTTTTGGGGCACGTCAGTTTTTACCGCTGATTCATTCCCAATTTCTCGAAAATCATGCACCCCCTGACTAATCTTCTCTCTAAGGATGCCCATTTCGAAATTACCAAGTAGTGCACTCAGGCATTTGAGATCCTGCATGATCGAGTTACCTAAGCACTTATCCTGCAGTTCTCTAATTGGTCTCAACCCTTTAAGCTCATGTGCGATGCATCTGATTATACTGTGGGTGCGGTACTTGGGCAGAAAATAGATAGGAAACCCATGGTCATCTACTACGCTAGCAAGACACTTGACGAGGCTTAGCGTAACTACACAGTTACTGAGAAAGAGCTGCTAGCTGTCGTATTTAGCCCAAAAAAATTTAGATCTTATCTTTTGGGCTCCCATGTTACCATATACTTGGATCACAATGCATTGAGGCACCTCCTCGTGAAGAAGGACACGAAACCTCGATTAATCCTCTGCATCTTGCAATTGCAAGAATTTGATCTCAAGATTCTTGATAAGGGTGGAAAGTAGAATATGGTAGCTGACCATTTGTCTCATCTTCCTTCTTTAGTCATCCATCCGTCTGGTCTAATCATCGAGCATTTTCCAAACAAGCACCTGCTAGCCATTAACAATCTGCCATGGTTTGCTAATATTGTAAACTACTTGGTTATGAGGAAAGTTCCGCCAGATTGGGCGACTTCCAAGTGGGACAAATTGATTGTCGAAGCCAACTACTATATTTAGGAGGAGCCATATGTCTTCCACATTTACAATGATTAGGTGATCTAGAGATGCATTCCTGATGACGAGATCAATGACGTGATCTCATTCTATCACGACCAGGCCTGTGATGGCCATTTCTCTGGGTATAAAACTGTAGCAAAAATTCTCTAGTGTGGGTTCTTTTGGCCCACTTTACTTAAAGGCGCAAAGACCTATTATAGGGCATGCTCTCATTGTCAAACCCTTGACAACATGGGCCCATGAGATATGATGCCCTTAAACCCGATTATTGTGTGAGAAATCTTTGACATATGGGGAATTGATTTCATGGGACCCTTTCGTGGATCTAATAGCTTCAAGTACATTCTACTCGTTGTTGATTATGTCACTAAATGGATCGAAGTCGTCCCCACAAGAACTAGTGATCAAAAAGTTGTCCTCCGATTTATCCAGGAGAACATCTTTACTAGATTTGTGGTTCCCAAGGCTATCATCAGCGATGGCAGGTTTCATTTTAATAATGTTCACTTCTAGTCCCTGATGAAAAAGTATGAGGTGTCGCATCATATCTCGACTCCTTACCATTCTCAAACAAATGGACTAGCAGAACTGTTGAATTGAGAGAACAAGAAGATCCTTCATGTCACTGTTCATGCTGATAGGAAGGATTGTTCGACTCACCTTCTGGAAGTTTTGTGGGCCTATAGGACCTCCCACAAAACCCAAGTAGGCATGTCTACCTTCAGATTAGTGTATGGAAAGGCGTGTCACCTTCCTATCGAGATATGCACAAGGCTTATTGGGCAGTACGAAAGTGCAATCTGGATCTGATGAAGGCTGGAATACACCGTTGGTTGCAATTGAGCGAGATCGAGGAACTACGCAATGATGCGTATGAGAACTCGTGTATCTACAAAAAGCGTGTCAAAGCCTTCCATGATAGGCACATTGTGCGAAAATCTTTACACCCTGGTCAAAAAGTTCTACTCTTTGATGCCAAGCTCAAAGTGTTCCAGGAAACTCAGATCAAAATGTATTGGACCATTCTTGGTTAGATGAATCTTTGGAAATGGAGCAGTCAAAATTAGTAAACTCGACCTTGATTTTGAACCTTTTGTCATGAATGGTCAGAGACTCAAACCGTTCGTCGAAATCACTGACTTGAACTTGGCTGCTATCTCTTTTGATCTCCATTCTCCCTGAGCATATTGCGCCCGGCTGATGACGTTAAACTCAGCGCTTAATGAGAGGCTACTTGTCATCTTTTTGAAAAACCTAAAACCCTTCTTGACACATCCCATGCTGAACTCATATTGTAATTTAGGGTTCGTCCATTAGAATAGCCGACCCCACCTCTAGTACCCGTACCAGATCTTGAAATCGTCTGCAACAATCACCTCGACCCATCCACCCACCCAAACTTGTTCTATTGTACAATCTAAGCTAAACTCGAACCACCTAATTTACAATGAGGACATTGCAAATCGTAGGCATGGGGGGGTCTTAAAGTGCAAAACACTGTAAGAATCACTTCATAAGAATGGGCTTCATAAAAAAAAAACATATTCCAAAAAACCAAAAAAATAAAAAAAATGGAGAAGGGAGGAAATTTTGAAAATTGCATATCATTCTGAAGGAGGAAAAGGGTAGGTGATATAAATGTCAAGGAGGAGCAACAATTTGAAACAAAAAGAGATAGTCATTAGTAAAGATTAAGGAATCTACTTAGTTCTAGACCAAATCAAAAAGAAAGAAATAAATGACAAAAAGTACTAAGAGACACAGAGGTTGGTATGAGCACTGTTCTTAGGCCTCTTGGGATTGTGTTTATGCTTAAAAATTCAAGTGTTCATTATGATTTGGATAGTCCTCAAGAGGTCGAGGAAAATATGATGCTTAAGCATTAGGTCTAAAGCATAGGGATTATTCAGCCTCATTAACTGACCTTTGGTTTGTAGGAATCTGTAACCAAAGCACCCTAATCCACACACAGTCTGGTATAGTGCGCTTAGTTATCAAAATCATGCAAATGCATTAATTCTATTATGAAATGCTACCTAGATTAAGAGCGGCTTACCAACACAAGTTGATTTAGAAGAGTTCCCAGCATGGAGAGGTGGGAAATTCCCCTCGAAGATGTGAAATACCATACCGTCTCCTCGGTGCTTGTCTCCGAGGATATCTACATATCCTACCAGGGGCATGTAATCACCTTGTGCTGATTCAGGTCCCATGGGCGTGATTATCCTGAAATGTCGATTACTAAGGGCTGAATTTAGCTACAGAACGCCATGGGCGGCACTATCTCTAAGTGTCGAAAGCCAGGTTTTGGTGGTTGCCATGGGCGATGCTATCTCAAAGCATCAATTGCTAGGGGCCCTGAGAGGATTGATGGTGGGAGCTAGGAATCGATACAGACTGTGTTGTAAAGCCAATCCAAAGCTAGAAATAAAGAAAGAAAAGAGAGAGAAAACTCTCCAAAAATAAAAAAAACTTCTATCTCCCTCGTACAAAAATGCCCTGCAAACTGAATCGAGAATAAAGATTTTTTAAGCATGGGTGCTCTAACAGTGGAGTTCAACGAACCTTAGGTTAGTTCCTGTGGGCCTTAGAAACCTTCGTGGCAGAATAAGGCTGGAGCTGGTTAGGTTCGAATCTTGGTTGGTACTTGAGTACCTCTAGGTCTACTTTTGGCATTCTAAGCTAATCTACAAAAGAAAGCACACAGCAGAAATCTGAGAATAAAAGGCAAGGTCTAGAATTTAATTTAATTCCATGAGATTTTACTACGGGATTAGCAAAAGCTAGGCATGAGGGCACCATGGGAACACCATGAAGAGCCATAACTAGCTCAATTTGATCTGATTAAGTCATTAAATGCTCCTACATAACCATCAAAAGGTCATAATTCATTGCAAATCCATTCAGAGAGATACAAGAAACCAAGGTTAAAACTATAATTTACCATCATATCTTGAATGCAGAATAATCATGGGTTTTCTCAGGGGTTAATTAAGGGTCAAATGATCTTAAGAGTCTTACAAGTGGGTTAGTACAGACAAAAAAGAGCTTTCGCATGTTTTAGGAATTAAATAACATCTGAAATCCTAAAAATAAACCTACTTAATTAACTGAGATTCTGGTTAGGATAAAATTCACCTAAACCATCTAAATTTCATAGAAAAATATTCTCTATGGTTTGGTACCATTAATTTGACCATCAAAACCTGTCTCGACCCAAAACAGAGTCTCAAAGAGACATTCGCCCTAATTTGGGTAATTATGCAAATTACTTAGTCAAACAAGGTCAAAAATAAAATCCAACTTCACCATTGAATTCCTTAGGTCCAAATTAAGTTTGCACAAAAATTTGGGCCCAATCTGAGAACATCTTAACCTAGTTTGCAATTTGGTCCTATCTAACTCTTTTATCTAACACATACGCCCCTAACTTTTGAATCCTATGCATTTCTGTCCCTATCCTTATCATTATTTTCACAATTAGGTCCCTACCGCCATGAAATTTTAATCCTACAAACTCCGACGACCTTAAGTTGGTATGATCTTTGTGATTTCTTGAGGAATCCCTCTCAAAATTGAAGGCAAAACTCGTCAAGTAATTGCCCTCCAAAGCCCATCTAGGGATCCTAAATCTCTCTAGAATCCTCATACAAATGATTTGATTGAATGGGTATCGCATGCCGGTGAGAAGCTCATA
The DNA here is from genome assembly GCA_037157565.1 of Thalassia testudinum. Lineage (NCBI taxonomy): Eukaryota > Viridiplantae > Streptophyta > Magnoliopsida > Alismatales > Hydrocharitaceae > Thalassia > Thalassia testudinum. The sequence continues at coordinate 81,295,217 of JAZHRO010000056.1, read as the reverse complement.
TTTTCTAAGCTTGTTTCCAAGCTTGGAACTCCATTTAGAGCCCTATAAAAGGACCTTCGTGGCCTTATGCATCTTCTCATCAAAGTTGGGTGAGTCAACCACCTCTCATTCTCCTCCTCTGACCACCAAAACCCTTATTCCGGTGACCCTCTTCAATCCTCCTCCTCTGGCCATCCAACGACCAAATTGGTCAGCTCTCTCAACTCTTCTCTTCGTTGCAACCGTCCCCAGCCAAAGGGAGGACACATCTTCGCTTACTTCATCGTCATCGTCTCGCCGTCTTCTCCTCCTTCTCTGGCACGAATCCACCACAATCAGCCATATCCACCTCTCAACATCTAAGTTCCCTAAACTATCTCTCCCTCTCCCGCGATCATTTCTACACCTTCAGGACCTCATTTCAATCGCCGCTATGTCTCTGACCCCATCGTCCCTCCACTCTAGCCACATCTCCAGCGAAGCGTCTCCACCGCTGCACAACTCCATCCGCTTCACCACCAACTCCAAAAGATCTACCATGACTCACCCTCCAAAAGCCCTAAAGAAATTTAGGGCTTAACACTCTCTACCTCCCCATTGAACACACCCACCTTCCACCCTCGTTCTAATCACTGTCACCCCTCCACTCACGCGTATACACCAAACCACGGCCACCGTTGCACTTGCCATGGTTCGGGGAACCTTCTGAGCTGCTCTAACATGTCCATTAGGCCGTGTTCCTTATTGGTCTTTTGCCAGTCGCCACCACCACTGCCATCTTTGCTGCCCTATTCATCGTGTTCCAAGCCACGCACCTCCCAGGTACTATGCCCAAGTCGCGCAGAGAAGCTCCAGGCAAATCTCCAGGCCATCAATTGGCATCAACATATGTGGCTGCTGGTCCAATTCGGTGAAGGAAGCCCACTGCCTGTTGATAAGTCCACTTTTGTGGACCATTATTTAGCTTAAGTACTATTTAATTATTTACTCTTTGTTGTTAATTGACTAGGAGATATATGGTAATTCACCTTGGTCTACATTTAATTTTATACTCTAATTTTACGTTTAATAACATATGTTATTACAATATAATTTATTTTATGAATGAAGGCCAGATACAAGAGTTCACACGACATTTCTACGTTTATAACACGTCTGGAGCTAAGGATGGAGGTCTGGGAGTTGCAGGACAGGTGTGTTGACTTTACAATTTTTTAAGATGTCTGATGATGAAGTCAAACGTTTGATAGAGGATGGGCAGAACATATCTTTTGTTCCAAGCACTTGCCATCTTTCGCAGAGTGGTTGGAGAAGTCGGCGGCTAAAGTGAAACGGACTGAGAGTTTTCTTTTCAAAAGACATGCCATCCTCTCCACCAGAATGAATCTTCTCCCCCTGGCAGGTACTCCATCTTCTCCACCATGAAGGAGGCGCACACCATGGAACTAGCGAGCATTGTGGCGTAGGGGTTCTCCACTGCCATCAACTACCATCACTGCAGTGGCGCATAGTGACAGCATGCATCACCACCTCTGCAACCACATCTGCAACCCATCACCATCCACGGTTCATCTTCATCTTCCTCTTCTCTTCTTCTCGTCCACTTGTAGAGCAAACCACCAATCAACCCCATGCCTGCGCTGCTCCACGTGCACCAATAGAAATTGTGTGCTAAACGCATAGCCTCACCCTCGTGCGAGCACCCTTCTGCAGCAGCTCCACACGTAGCCACATGCGCACACCCTCTTCTCCTTTTTCTTCTTCTTCTTCTGCTTCTTCCTTCCACCACCACCTGCAACTCCAACGAAGGAACCAAAAGTACAACCCACCCCCTCGCCAGCCACGCCACCTCGGGCCATCTCCTTCTCCGCCAAAATAACCGGAGTGCTTGCCTCGACCTCACAAGCGTAGCCACGCCCTTAGAAAACGGCCATGACAGCCCTTGACGCCAGTGAGTCGCATCCCTCGCATTGGCCTTCCTTGTCGTCGGTGAGACCACCGATCACCACTCGCTGGCGCATCACCATCGTCGTGAAGGCACCCAGAGACCCACTACCAGCGACCACACCGTTTGTCGTCTCCTCCTCCACGCATGCGAGCAGGGGATTCGTTTCCGCTATTTTGCTATAGTAATAGGCATATTAATATTTATGTTACCAGCCATTGTGAAAAACACTATTCACTTATTTATCTTATTATTATTATATTATGGTAGATTTACTTGCATGTCCCTCAATTCTAATTGAATTACGTATAGTTAAATTCATCTCATGAATAAGCAAGCTTGGATATTTGTTATAGGGAATGAATTCTGATTTAATTAAATTTGATGGTGTTGTTAGTACTAAGATCACAATTCAGGTATTTCCATGGTGGTGATTTTGCATGTGCACCCTTACATTATTGATTAATTATTTAAAGCAAGAATTTATGTTGAAAACATGTGCACCAGTTAGTATGCATACGCATTGAGTTTCCTGAACGAACATGACATGATTGACTAGTTTAAATAGGTCGATTCCTCCCTGTGGAGACCACCTAACTCTTCATGGTTAGTTTTGAATTATTAAATATTTTTGGAAAGCGATTTTCTACCATGCAACGAAATACAACAATGCGACATTTTATGTTAAAGTTTTCAATGAAAATGAAGATCGCTCCTTCAAATGGTGATGTTGCCAGGGAGGAAACATGCTTATTAATTTTTTCAGGAAATTTATATTATTTTAATTCTATTTTGAAAGCTTTTCTGAATTATTGAAATTGGTTGTCTTTGTGTGCACAAATCGAACGACAATGCGGCGGACGTCCATGGTGGAGACGATATTTTTGGTGGACCTTGATGCCACCTAGTGGGCAGCAATAGGAGAACGTGGGCCTTGATGCCATGCGTTTGGAAGGAGGATTGGCAACTGGATATCTGTTTATACTTAGATGAGACTAGATAGACCTTAGACATCTAATTCTTGTCTTGTGAACCCGTGTTAGGTATTTTCTAGAGCGTGTTCCCATTTTATTTAGATTATAGGATTATTAGAAGTATTTGAACTACATGTTGGTTAGTTAGTTAGATTAGGCTTGTTTGCTCAGTATTATTTAAAAAAAATATATATTCGAACTACCCGCTAGAGGCTGCATATCTATAGGGTGACGATCTAGGATTGAATGAGCAGCATCTAGCTTTTCCTTTTACATTGAAACATCCTACATTGAGGAAAGCTGGAGTAAGGTACGTCTTTTCTTGTGCATCAGTTCTCTACACATGCATTTGACGTGCGATTGTGCGTGTGTGTTAAGAAGTGTCATTATAGTCGCACTTGCAACGCCGGTTTTAAAATAAGTAAATGGAGGTGAGTCTAAGTGTTGGTCTCAGGGAGGCATGAAAATCGGATTTTGCTTATCACTTATTATCACGGAAAGTGCGGAGTTTTGCTTACGAAAGGTGCGATTTTGAAAAGCGAGAGAGAGATAGAGATAGAGTGATTAGGGTTAGAATGTTCCTTGTTTGATCATGCAACTTCAATGGAAATTAAAGTGACAACTGAACAGAAAATAACTTCATTAATCATGCACTTTTATTTCATAGCTTACAACATTAAATACATGCTTCAAAAAAAAGTAATGGAAAGCTTAAAAGAGAGAGAGAGGGTGGAGAGCGACGAGGCAGCCACGGCGGTGGAGGAGGCTCCGTCCGCGGCTTGTCGTCTCCGGCGATTACAAGAGGGCCTAAAGCTAGCTAAGAGAGGGGTGGAGTAGTTGCAAGGGAAGTGAATGCCTTGAATGAATGGTTGGAGGGGATTTAAATAGGGTTAAGGGCTTCCTAAAAGAAGAAGGGGCTTTAGAGACATCCAGGACATCGCTAAAACCACTCCAAAAGCGTTGGTGAAGCCCTCCAGCTCGCCGGTTAGCCGCCCGCACTGTTTCTTCTTCACGCGTGAGAGCCATCCGATCGAAGATCGGACGAATGAGATCTCTCCTTGGCTGCGCTTGGATCGCACCTCGGGCGAGCGTGTGCGCGGGTGTCATCTCCAGGTGTGCGCACGTCCGTGGGCACTTGCGATCCATGGGCGTGCTGCATGGCGCAATCTCGGCGGCCCGCTGCTGATCTCGGGGCCCAATTTCACCACACGCATCCTTCGTCTTCGATTTCACGCTCCAAGCGACTCGAATCCACGTCGCGTGCGTGCACGCTAACAGTTGCGCCATTCCCGCGCTTTGTCGTTGCGACTGCGGGCGGGCGTGTGAGTCTCGGCTATTCGATCGAAGATCGATGGCCGAGATCTGATCTCGACTGGATGAAGAGGTGGTGTATGGTGCAGTTCGGGTGACGTGGTGCAATGAGGGCCGTTGATCTCCAAATCAACAGTCAGAAATTCTTGGTCCCATTGTAAGAGCTCCGGATGTTGAATTTGGCCGATCTTGAGTCTGTTGGACTCTGTTCGTCGTTCTGAATCCATCCATGTGGTCCGATTGCTCATCTAAGGCCTGCTTTGACAAGTGCTTACTCAAATGGCCATTAATACAGTTTTATAAGCAATCTTGGTACATGATGCATGCAATGCTCCCATTCTACCTATGTTGTGCCTTTTATTTTTAAGATGGGCATTATTCAACATAATTATCACCCCCTTATGCAGTGTTATCATACCCCCATGCTTACTCCTTGCTAGTCCCTAGCAAGGTTTATTCTATCCTTTATTTCCATTCAGAATTTAAGAAGTAATTGCTTAGACACTTCGTCACTTGTCAATAGGAGGTAATATACGATGATCTTAATCAACAAAGATTAAGTAGCGCCCGGGTGTCTGCCAAAATACGAATCACCCGAATCCTTGCTTTAATGTATATAACTATACATATGTATATGTATATATATATATATTTTTAGAACTTTTTCGGAATTCAGTGTGGGTTGGTAACATTTTACGGCTAGCCAACGCACCTAAAACTTGGTCAAAACCCTAAGTGCTAAGCATCTTGTTGTGAAGATTGTGATAGACTCACCCAACGGTAATTTAGACAGACTTCGGGTTTCTACGCCCTAGGTGATCGGAGAAGAAAATATATTTGCCTGAAGGTGTATTTGTTCGATTGGTAGCTTTCTCCCTATGTTTGTTTTAATTGGGGTCAACACAAGGATTTTTCCAGTGTATATATCCCCAGTTTATACTACTTCCCCGCTTCTTCCTTAGGTGTTTGGTTTCTTTTTGTACAGTTATTGAGCTGGGCTCTGGACAACCGACCAATGGGCTGTTACCCATGATCACTTGCCAGCCATACTTGTGCGGTGAAGTGTGGATTATTTTCTTTTCTTCTACTTAGGGTTTTTTTTTTCTTCGTAGGTGGCTTCCTTGATCTCAAATGTACCTAGAGGCAATGAAGAGGAAATGGTCTGTGGCTGGGCTTTGGACAACCTGCTAATGGGCTATTACCCACGACAACTTGCCAGCCATACCACCCTAGAGAGTTCATTAGCTACCCAATTTCTATCAAAATCTCAAAGGAGTGAGTCTATGCAAAAATGTGTGCAGATGCTTAAACTCAAAGTTTTTCTGAGTTGGAGGGTGAGTTGATAAGTCGCATACTTATCACCATATTTAGTAGGTGGATTAGAATATCTTAAGGCTGTAAGGATTCGAAGCAAAATCCATATTTTAACGGACACCAGGGCTAATTAAGCCTGAAGGCCTGAAAAGTCTAAGTGTTTAAGTTCTTTTTGTATTATTTCCCACTATTGACAAGTTTCTAATGCCTAAGTTTTCTTCCTAAATTCAATTTTTATTTTTATTATTATCTTATTTGATTCAGACTGATTAAATGAGTTCAGGATTGTGTAATTTATCACACCCTGCATGCTTAAGTTGGACAATGTCCTCATTGGCAAGTACATGGATGCATAAGGGTTCAAAAAGATAGTACCTGAGTGATGTAAAATACCAAATCAGTCTGAATCCTCTAGGTTGCCCCCAAGGAAGCATTGAGTTTAACGCCTCCAGCTGGATGGTGCTCCGTGTCAGCCCTCAACGAGGGTGACACTCTCCTTTGGGGGAACCTGGGCTAGAAAATGCTTCAATCATTGACCATTGACTGTAAAAGTGTTCCAAGTGTTAGGATCAGCGATTTCAACAGCCCCATTAGAGTAGGGCTTAACCACCTAAAATGTTCCTGTCCAATTGGACCTGAGTTTCCCCGGGAAGAGTTTTAGGTGTGCGTCAAATAGGCAGACTTGCTGGTTAGGCTCAAAGGTTTTTCTATGAATGAGTTAGTCAAGGACTGCTTTCATTTTCTCCTTATACAGTTGACTATTGTCAAAGGCGTCTCGACGAATTTCTTCAAGCTCAGATAATTGGAGCGTCCTCTGCTCACCGGCCAATTGGGGATCCATGTTACATTGCTTGACAGCCTAGTAAGGCCGGTGTTCCAATTTGACAGGAAGATGGCAGGCTTTGCCAAAGACTAGGCGATAAGGCGACATGCCTATCGGGGTCTTGAAAGTGGTCCTGTATGCCCACAGGGCATCATCAAGTTGTGTGGACCAGTCTTTCCTATCAGGTCTCACAGTCTTGTGTAAAATGTTTTTGATTTGCCTATTTGAGACCTCAGTCTGCCCATTTGTTTGTGGATGATACGGGGTAGCAATGCGGTGGTTCACCCCGTATTTTCTAAGTAGGGCACAGAATTGGGAATGAATAAAATGGCTTCAACCATCACTGATCATGGCCTTGGGTATTCCAAATCGGGAAAAGATGTTCTTCTTAATAAAGTCCATGACAGACCTGTGATCGCATTGGCGGGTAGCGACGACTTCAATCCGTTTGGAAACATAGTCTACCAAGACCAGGATATACTCGAAGCTATTGGATGGTGGAAAGGGGACCATAAAATCGATACCCCATACGTCGAAGATTTCGACAATCAAAATGGGCTGAAGGGGCATCATATCTTTCTTGGTCATGGTCCCCAGCGTTTAGCAGCGTGAGCAAGTCTTGGCAAAGATGTGTGCATCCTTAAATAGGGACGGCCAGTAAAATCCAGATTGCAAAACTTTTGCAGCTGTTTTCTTTCTAGAGAAGTGGTCTCCACAAGCTTGGTCTTGACAAAAGGAAAGCACACTCTGAACTTCATCTTCGGGGATACACCTCCTGATGATCTGATCAGCACAAAGGCGAAACAGCATTGGATCATCCCTGAAAGAGTGCTTGGCCTCAGCCAAGAACCTGTCCCGTTGCTGTCTGGACCAGCTGTGCGGGGTTTGTCCTACAATAAAGTAGTTGACGTAGTTAGCATACCATGGCATTTTCTTATCTTGCACGGCCAGGATGTGTTCATCAGGGAAGGCGTCAGATAGAGGTAGGGAGGGTCCAATGTGGTCTAGATGAAGTCTAGACAAGTGGTCAACCACCACATTCTTTGATCCGACCTTGTCTCAGTTTTCCAGGTCAAATTCCTGCAAAAGAAAGATCCATCTGATGAGCTTGGGCTTTGCATCCTTCTTGGCCAATAGGTGCCGGATGGCTAAATGGTCAGTGTAAGTAGTCACATGGGATCCTAGCAAGTACGATCAAAACTTTTCAAGTACATTGACTACAGCGAGTAACTCTTTCTCTGTGACTGTATAATTACGTTGGGCCTCGTCCAATGTTTTGCTCGGGTAGTAGATCACCACGGGCTTCTTGTCTTGCCTCTGTCCTAGGACAGTGCCTATGGCAAACTCTGATGCATGACACATAATCTCAAAGTCTTGGGACCAGTCTTGGGGTTGAAGTACAGGTGCGGTGGAGACTAAGTCTCGGAGGGTGTGATAAGCCTGGATGAAATCAGAAGACATGTGGAAGATGGCGTCGTTGGCTAGAAGGTCAGTCAAGGGTTTGGAAAGCTTGGAAAAGTCTTTACTGAACCTTCGATAGAAGCCAACATGTCCTAAGAAGGAGTGAATCTGTTAGACCGAGCTAGGTGGAGGAAGTTTGGAAATTAAATTAACCTTAGCCTAATCTACCTCGATGCCCCTATGCGATACAATGTGACCGAGAATAATTCCTTCTTGAACCATAAAATGGCTCTTTTCCCAACTTAACACCAGGCTAACCTCGATACATCATTTCAGGATTTTCTCCAATTTGCTCAGACAATGCTCGAATGAATTCTCGAATACAGAGAAATCATCCATAAAGACCTCTAAGTATTCACCCACCATTTCTGAAAAAATGGCTAGCATGCAACGCTGGAAGGTCGCAGGTGTGTTGTATAACCCGAACGGCATTCAACGGAATGCAAACGTGCCATACAGGCAAGTGAATGTGGTCTTTTCCTGATCTTCTGAAGCAATTGCAACTTTGTTATATCCTGAGTATCCATTCAGGAAGCAAAAATACTTTTGCCCTGCCAATCTTTCAATGATTTGGTAAATGAATGGCAAGGGGAAATTATTCTTCTTAGTGGCTTCATTGAGCTTCCTATAATCAATACACACCTTCCAGGCGATGGTGGTGCGGGTGGGGATGGATTCGCCAAGATCATTGGTGACAACGGTGAGCCTAGCTTTCTTGGGAACCACTTGAGTGGGGCTCACCCAGGGGCTACCAGAGATAGGGTAGGTGATGTCAGCGTCTAGCCACTTGATAAGTTTTTCTTTAATGACCTCCCGCATGTTTGGGTTTAAACGTCTCTGCATCTAGCGGGAAGGTCGGGCCCCATCTTCCTGGTAAATCTTATGGGTGCAATAGGTGGGGCTAATTCCTCTTAAGTTCGAAATGGTCCACCTAATGGTGGCCCGATGTTCTGAAAGGGTTGCAGTCAACTTGAGTTCCTGATCCTTGGTTAGATGAGAATTAATAATCACTGGGAAGGTTTGGTCAGGTCCCAGGAATACATAGTTGAGATTTTCGGGCAATTGTTTAAGTTCAGGTGCGGGTGGAACCACAGTCGATGGGAATGGAAAGGTTGGGAGTTAATCAACATCAATCTCCTCAAATGGTGTCATGTGATGGTACTCAGCCTTACAGAGGTCCACAGGTAATGATGGTGATGGGTCAGAACAGTCAGTACGAGTTTGGTGGTCTGATACAGAACTAAGGGTGAGGCATTCCTCGATTAGAGTTTCCACGGGATCATGTTCCTCAACGCAATCACAATCAAAAGACTTTGTCGCCCGAAAGATATCCAATTGCATTTTCCTATCCCCGAAGGTGATTTCCATACATCCTGTGTCGCAATCAATGTTTGCTTTAGCCGTAGCTAAGAAAGGTCTGCCTAAGATTATGGGTGCGTTCTGTAATTTTTCAGGGACTTCCATATCGAGCAGCAAAAAGTCACCAGGAAACAGAAGTCCTTGACCTATACAATCACATCCTCGACAACCCCCTTCGGGGTTTTCACTGATCTATCAGCTAACTGGATGGTGACAGGGGTTGGTGTCAGCTCCCCAAAACCAAATTGGTGGTACAGGGTTGTTGGAATCAAATTGATAGAAGCACCTAGGTCCAGGAGCGCTCTATCAAACGTCATGTCCCCGATATTGCAGGAAATCAGGGGCGCTCTTCAGTCAGTTCGCTTGAGTGGAAGGTTGCTTGATATTATGGAACTTGCTTGTTCAGAGAGTACAACCTTCCTAGGTGCTTGAGGTCTCGGCTTACGCTTGGGTGTACAGGCATCCTTTAAAAACTTGGCGTAAGCAGGGATATGTTTGATGGCTTCAAGGAGTGGAATATTAATCTGTACTTGCTTAAAGATTTCCGACAGCTCCTCAGTTTCCACAACATTCTTCTTTTTCTTGATTATTTCCAAGGCCTTAGGGTAGGGTGTCTGAATGTGGATTGGTTCTATGTCTAGGTCCTTGGTTGGTGCCTCTTCTGAGTCAGGTATTTCAGCGGGTGAAGTCTCGAGGAGAGTCGGCCATTTGGGATCCTAGGTTTTGGTGTCGCTTCTTATGGTCACTACATTCGCAGAGGCATTGGGGCCATGGGTTGATCCTTGAGAAGATGAGGACGACGAAGCACCAAACCCAGGAGGTGTTTGCGGGGCTGGCTGGACCATGTGAGCCTACCCAGGGTTGCTTTGGAACCCTTGCGAATTGGGGCCTCTATTAATTATGTTTCGTAGGATCTGTTGTGGTTGGGAAGGTAGGGATCCTTGTTGTTTACAGTCCAAGAGTTGCCTTAACTGTCCCTTTACCAAGGCCATTTCCTCATGATGTTTCTGGTTCATGTCAGCCATCATCGTTATTAGGGTCTCCATTTGGTTTTGTGGGGGAGGACCCACCCTATTCTGATTATAGTGGGGTCTAACTAGTGGTCCTTGCTGATAAGGGGCAAGTGTGGCTGCCGATTTGGCTTGGGCTAGTTCTAGAATTGCCGTGGTTTCTGGTTTGTCCAACCAAAGTTTGGGTGGTTACGCCAGCCAGTGTTGTAAGTGTTGGAGAAAGGGTGAGGTTTTGCATAACCTTGGACAACTTGCACATCTTCTAGGATAGCTGATGTTGATGAAGAGGGAAGGGAGTAATCAAGGGTTGAGGGAGCAAAGGTCCCTCCCTGGAACATGGTTAGGGGTTGTTCCAAGTTCAGTTGGGTAAAGGGCTGGACCAGGTCAACATTATGCACTCCCTTTGCTAGGGAGAAAGTCTGTAAGGGGTTCCTGGTCTAGTTTAGTAGCTCATCAATCTTTTTGTCCACCAATTCCACTCGACCCAATTTCTTGGCAATGATGTCCATGTCAACCATTCCAGAATTTGCTTGCACCTCATAAATCCCGCCATGGGGTTGACTAGACCTACTAAACTGGTTTATGGAGGCATTGTTGAGCGAATTCTTGCTCGTAGACTCAAAGAGCTCAAACGCGCTCTCCTCGTCTTTGTTCAGGAAGTTTCCCTCGCACGAGGCATCGACGAAGTTCCGTAGGTTGCTGTCCAGACCGTGGTAGAAGATCTGGGCCAATTGCCACCTTGGTACTTCGTGGTGTGGGCATTTCCTCAAAAGTTCATTAAATCTTTCCCATGCCTCATGAAATTGTTCCCCACCCTGGAGTGTAAAGGTAGTGATAGCTCTTCTGAGGGCATTGGTCTTTCCTATGGAGAAGAATTTCTTTAAAAATGCATGCCTCAGTTCTTCCCAGGTGGTGATGGGTCTACCTAGCGTTCTAAGACAATGAGAAGCCTTGCCTCTTAATGAGAAGGGAAACATCTTGATTATAACAATGTCAAGGCTAATGTTCCTAGGTTTCACAGTTCGCGCTATGCGGTCGAGATCCTCTAGGTGCTGAAAGGGGTCCTCATTTGAGTTTCCATGAAAGTGGCTCTGGATCAGACTTAAGACATTCAGTTTCAGCTCAAAAATCATCTCCCCCCTCGGGGATCCTAAGGTGTGGCTCGACTCTAATAGCAGAGAGATTATAAAAATCACGGAGGGGCCTCGGCTGATCCTAAAATGGTGGTATACCAAGTGGTGGTTGCCCTGGTATGTCTTGGAAAGGTGGTGGCGGTTGTTCTTGTAGGTTCTATAACCGTTGTATGGCTTGCATGATGGTGTGGATTTGTTGTTGCTGAAGCCAGTGGTTAGCATTGATTTGGGCTTGGATGATGGCCATAGCGTCTGGTGGGGGTTGATCCTCAGCCTCATCTGCCCTATGTTCAGCCATGTTTCCAACAGAATTACATCGCCTAGATTCCTGCCTCAAAACAGACAACTCAGGATGCAGTGTGCGTCTCCCGTGCATACACTAGAGAAGAATAGGAGGGGATGTGGAGGGCGACAGGTGCGAGAAATGTGTTTCAATCAAGCACACAAGCCTAATCCTTATGGTGTATTCCTTAGGAGACCTAGAAATCTCACAAAGGGTGATTAATTCCATAAGCACTGGACTCCCCTTCCCAAAGCTAATCTAGCCAGGTTGATTACGAGGGGATTGCAGGGAAGGTTCTTCCTTTGGCTTGCGCCTTCGGTTCCATAGACCCGACAACGACGGTCGTTTGACACTATCCCGCAGCCCAGTCACCAGAGTCTATCAAGGGAATGAAAGCCAAGTGCCTAGCGAACAAAACCTTGCCTTTCGAGACTTAACTCAGTCCTACCTAGGGCACGTCTACTCAATTTTAAAGGGTTAGGATAGTGCTTGTGCTTAGGGTTATGTGATGAGGCGTTGATTGGGGTGGTGCCTCTTATTTTCCACTTTCAAAGTGTGTGCTTCTAGCAAAACATGGTTTTCAAGCAAGGATTTTTTTAAGATGTGGTGTCTTTTAGTGTTTCATCCTTACTTTAGTACTTTTTAGGGTTGACGTGTCTTAATGTTTTCAAACAAGTTTCAGTGGGCACGTCAAGTTCTGCACACAACTCGGTGAAAGTAGATTTCCTTTTATTCTGTAGAGGCTCTAAAACCCTAATGTACTCATCCTATTGATTATGCAGCTTCTATTAGATGAGTCAGTTTTAGGGTTGAGTGGTGCGGCCCAGGTCAACTCACGGTGGCTTCACAAACACCACTCAAGAAAAAGAAAAGAACACTCCAAGAATTTATTCAGAATGTTAGAGTGTACATTTTTTTTTGTGGGGTGATGTGTTAAGGATGTGGGTCAAGCAATCATACACCACGCCAATTTTTTTCAATTTTTACAATTTTTTTAGTTTTTTCAAGCAAGCAAACAATCATGAGAGAAAGATTACTCACTATCGGTCCTCGTAGTGCCTTCTCTCTTGCTACCGTCGTGGGACGCATCGCTTCACCGTCCACGCACCGAATTCCTGCAACCATCAAGTAAAAAGGAAAATAGGTCATTAGACGATGTGGGAATGAATGTGGAATGGAGGTGACAAAACAAATCAGTTGCCTCCCCAGCAACGGCGCCAAAATCTGACGTGCGATTGTGCGTGTGTGTTAAAAAGTGTCATTATTGTCGCACTTGCAACGTCGATTTTAAAATAACGGAGCTGAGTCCTTGTGTCGGTCTCAGGGAGGCGTGAAAATCGGATTTTGCTTATCACTTGTTGTCACGGAAAGTGTGGAGTTTTGCTTGCGAAAGGTGCGATTTTGAAAAGCGAGAGAGAAATAGAGTGATTAGGGTTAGAATGTTCCTTGTTTGATCATGCAACATAAATGGAAATTAAAGTGACAACTGAACAGAAAATAAGTTCATTAGTCATGCACTTTTAGTTCATAGCTTACAACATTAAATACATGCTTCAAACAAAAGTAATGGAAAGCTTAAAAGAGAGAGAGAGAGAGGGTGGAGAGCGACGAGGTAGCCACGGCGGTGGAGGAGGCTCCGTCGGTGGCTCATCTTCTCTGGTGATTACAAGAGGGCCTAACGCTAGCTAAGAGAGGGGTGGAGTAGTTGCAAGGGAAGTGAATGCCTTGAATGAGTGGTTGGAGGGGATTTAAATAGGGTTAAGGGCTTTCTGAAAGAAGAAGGGGCTTTAGCGACGTCCAGGACGTCGCTAAAACCACTCTAAAAGTGCCGGTGAAGCCCTCCAGCTCGCCGGTCAGCCACCCGCGCTGTTTCTTCTTCACGTGCGATCCGCGGCTGCTGCATGAGAGCTATCTGATTGAAGATCGGATGGCTGAGATCCCTCCTTGGCTACGCTTGGATCGCGCCTCGGGCGCACGTGTGCGGAGGAGTCATTGCCCGGCGTGCACACGCGCGTGGGCACTCGTGATCCGTGGGCGCACCACATGGCGCAATCTCGGCCACCCACTGCTAATTAGGTGGCCCAATTTCGCCGCGCGCATCTTCATCTTTGATTTCATGCTTCTCATGGATCGAACCCACATCGCGTACGTGCGGGCGTGCGAGCTAACCGTTGCACCACGCCCGTGCTTTGTCGCGGCGACTACAGGCAGGTGCGCAAGTCTTGGCTGTTCGATCGAAGATCGACGGCGGAGATCTGATCTTGGCTGGATGAAGAGGTGGCGTGGGGTGGAGCGGGGGTGACGTGGCACAATAAGGGCCGTTGATCTCCAAATCAATGGTCAGAACTTCTTGGGCCCATTGTAGGAGCTTCGGATGAGGGATTTGGCTGATCGTGAGTCCGTTGGACTCCTTCGTCATTCTAAATCCATCCGTGCGGTCGGATTGCTCATCTGAGGCCTGCTTTGACAAGTGCTTACACAAATGGCCATTAATACAGTTTTATAAGCAATCTTGGTACATGATGCATGCAATGCTCCCATTGTAGTTATGTTGTGCCTTTTATTCTTAAGATGGGCCATAGTCAACATAATTATCACCCCTTTGTGCAGTGTTATCAGCATTGCATTTGGACAATTAAAAAAAGACCATTTAAGCTGACTTGAAAATATTAATCATGTGGTCACATTACTTCTTGAAAAGAAGGAAAAATATACAGGAATTGTTTGAATAACGTTACTGTGAGTTTCAAAAGGAAAAATCACTTTTCGTAGTGTAATGCACACTTCCAACACTGAGCATGCACTATAGGCATGCACTAGGACTTGGATCCTTAAGGCTATAGGCATCGATCTCTTTATCGGTGCAAACCCTCCTATCTCGCTTTGTGATCGTAGCATTAACTTTTGCCGGAGTGACTAGATACTCTAAGGAGGGGGACACCGTTTAAAGGAATTCAAGGGTAGTTAAGAGGCACCGCTAATGCAACACCTCAACGGAAGGGTTCGCACTACTTGAGTCCCTTTGTTCCATGCTTGGAGTACCTTTTTACTTAAGCATTAGAGAATATCATCACAACAAAGAATACGTCTTTAGGGCACTTGAAGGTCAATTTAGGGTGCGTAATTGCTTGGCAACTTGATTGATCACCCAAAAAGGACTAAATGTAACCTCAACCTTCTTAACAGTCATTGACCAGAAATTTCAAGTGCCTCATTTCTCTTATACCACTTATCTCTTATACCACTTACGTGGGAATGGAGAAACACTGCCTTGACTATATTTGGCCATGCTAAAGAGTTGGAAGAGGACTTAAAGAACATTAAATAAACAAAAGACCTCTTGCCTTGTGTTTGCTTGGTGTGTGCATGATAGAGATCTCTAGGAAGTTTCTATTCATAATTTATCTAAGTCCTAAGAGTGTTAAGCCATTTAATTAAAAGAAATGGACTATCCTTACTCCTATCATTTTAACCAGGATCCCATGCCCTGAGCGTATCGATCCTTTGATGGGTACATTGACAATTCATGGGATTATTCATATTCCTATCCTGGGAGTACTGGCCCGATAGCTCCTACTTTTGAGTAGAGCCTAGGAGAGGAATTTTCCACCCATGAAATCCCTACTACTATGCAAACACCCAACCCTCCTACCCTTCATGATTTTCCTTATCGAGGTTGGACAGATACCCCTAGGCAATCAGAGCCTGAGATTTACTATCCTCCCCAATCTGATAGTAGTAGCCTTGCCTCTTTTATGATAGAAATGCAAAAACAACAAAAAGAAATGATGAAGTCTATGGGAGAAATGTTGAGGAATAGTCAACAATTAAACAAAGAAATTAGATAGCTTAGCTACTCTCTTACTAGTGATTCTTATCCCTACCCGTATAGCTGTGATCATGAAAATAATTCTGAGGAAACCAATGATAATAGGGATCCCATTTTCCATAGCTATTACTTAGACTCTCCCCACGAGATGCGGCCACTAGAGGAGAACGATCTTAGTGATTATGCACCCGAGGTCTATTGGAGTCAAAAGAATGGGAAGGTGGTACCTTTTGAGGACCTTGACCCTAGTAACAATATTTTCCTTACCTCTGATAACCCAGGTCAAGGTCATATTGTTCATATCACTTCCCCTATTAGTTATCTGGTGGAACCCCATTCTTCCCTTAGTGAGACTAATCCTGGCCCTCCACTTAGCGAATTAACACCTACCATTCAACATTCTGAGGATTTAAATGCACCCAATGAATGTAACCCTAAGGGAATGGAGGATGAATTGGATCAATTTTGCTCCCAGGCGTACAAAGAATCTATCTTAGAGGAGGATGATAACCGGATGGAGGAACCTAGCCTTAGAGTTTGGAGTGAATCACAGGGGGATTATGTGTTATTTGAGGGCTTGACCCTTGAGGATATAAATAATCTGGTGAAATCCAGATTCCTCCCTTCTTTCAATTTTGAGAGTCATCCTCCGCAAAACCATGAGTTGATATTGGAGGATGAACACAATAATGGGAAGCCTAGGGGAGACACTCAGGGACAATATACATCAATTGAGGATTTATACCCCGAGAAGAACAACGAATTCAGTAATATAGGCTTTCTCCATAACATTAAAGATTTTTTTTTTTTTTGGGAAGGAAAGGAATGCTATCGAGTCACTGATAGTAAAACAGGAGAGTCCATAACAGTAAAGATGATAATCCTCCTAAAGATATTAAGGATAATGAAGTAGCACACAAAGTCCCCAGAAAGGATGTAATTGACAAGAAAGAACCCAAGGATGGATTTGCTAATAATCCTAATCTTGCTACTTCCTAAGAAACCCAACTATCGTCAAAGCATGTTGATCATGAGTCTACTAATGAGATATTGAATTCTATTCATGACTCATCTATTTTAGAGGAGTAGTTGGAGGTTCATAAAGCAATGAAGCTAGGTAAGGATGTGGAATACAAATTGTTATTGGGAATGGAACCTAAACAGACTAAGCCCACTTTGGACTTAATAATTACCACCCAATCACTCAAGCAACCGGTAGATTCCTTACCTAATCCTCGATTGAGTTCTCTACTCGTATACATTCTTTCTAGGGAGCATATCAGGCTAGTACATCCTTGGGTAGAATGGCAAGTTTGGATTGATGCATGTACTTTTAGTCTCGTCATTCATGGGTTTGAAATAATTATGTTTATATCTTTTAAAACCCTTCCTATTTTGGAGGACCCTTGTGATCCTCCACTTATTCTGTTTCGGGAGGTCCCTTTTCATGTTCCTTTTATTATTCCTAAACCTCCCCAGGTAGCTTACGAGATTCCCAGTTTTCATATCTTCTGGCGAGCATTTGGAATCACGTTGCATCATCAGCTCGTTAACATCCATGGCTACCTGTTTTCTAGGCCCGCACTGTTACACATGTTTTTAGGGCCTAGCTCTTTTTGTTTGGAGCTAGACTTACAGGTTCCCTATAAGTCTGGCTACCGATAGAAAATGCAGCGCTTGTTGGGAGGCAACCCAACAATGCCTCACCAGGTGATTTCCTTCCTTTCTCCCATGTTTTAATTTTACAATGAGGACATTGTAGGATTTAGACATGGGGGGGTGCATTTTGCATTTTAGGCAGTATTGATGCATTTAGGTTAGGTGCATTAGTATTCAAAAAAGAAAATTCTCTTGAAGTGAACTGGTTAGTCCCTAGCAGAAGATTGTTATAAAGGAAGTGTCATTAAGGATTTTCTTCTTAAATTGTTTCTTAAGTTTAGAATCCAATACACTTACTTCACTTGCATGTAGACTTGGTAATGGATCTTTGAAGAACACCATTAAGCATTTTTAGTCTATTGAACCCTTTGACAGTTAATAGGGAGTCAGGCATACTATCTTCAATTAGATCCACCTCATATTGTAAGAAGATAGTAAAGAGACTATTGGTGCGCTAAGTCTAGTGCAAGGACTCTTAAGTTCTGGATAATTAGATGATGATACCTTAGAGTTAGGCATAGTTTTTGCTCTCTGTTCCTACGTGCAAACATTGTGTGAATTTCTGAGAGTCACCAAATAAGGCAGATACACAAAGATTGGGTCTTGATAAAACTATGACTATGGTGGATGGTTACAATCGTCCTTTATGGACTCCTCGACTAAAGGAGGGTAGTAATGTCAAAGGTCATTAATACGATTGTCCTATCCATCTTTTCCTAGTGCCAAGAGTAGGCACTTCCACCAAATAAACCACACAATATTCTTTGGACCATCATCATTCTTAATAATGCCTCAAAAATAAAAGTATGCATCGTTTTGTGCATAGTAGTTGAAAAAGAAAAGAGAAGAAAAAAAGAAAAAAAAAATAAAAAAAAGAAGGAACATTTATATTTAGAAAAATATGAAAAGAGAGAGAGAGAGAGAGAAAAGAAAAAGAAAAGAGTTCAAATTTATAGTTTTATCTTCGTATCATTTTTCATTATGTGACGATGTTCCTGAGGCAACAACAAAACACCAATTACAATCCACCAAGTATGACCCATACCTACTTTTCAGTATTTCTGATTGCTCGAATACTGGCTGATGACTTCTAACTTTGTTGTAGTGTGAATGCCATGTGAGGCCACCAAACAGTGAGTACATTTACAAAATTTGGTGAGATTTGTGAATCTTAGAAAGAAAAGAAGGGAAAGAGTGAGCATAAACGAACATCATGAGAGCACAGTGTTCAGCCTTTCTCTGGGTTGACTCATTTGATAGTCTAGAGAGTTAGAGTCTACAATACTAGACTATAGGTAGCAACAGATGAGTCTGAGACACCAAATACAAATCCATTCAACTCAATATCTCTAACCTAAGCCAAAAAGATGGGGTTAAATTACCTATTATTTTCTGCTTTATCCTCGAGGGAAGTAGTTTCCTATCCCGATAGAAACATTTACCAAGGGATAAGTACAAACTGCAAATGTAAGTTAGTTATTTTCACTTGGATCCATTACCTAGGCTCCTATAATTTCACATTAGTCTGGATCTCTAAATTTTTGGAATAAGGAATGAAGAAATCTTCTGATTATTTCTATTGTTTTTCATTTTTGCTCGCGACTAGCAAACCTTAGGCATGGGGGCATTTGATATGTCCACTTTTGTGGACCATTATTTAGACTAAGTACAATTTAATTATTTACTCTTTGATGTTAATTGACTAGGAGATATATGATAATTCACCTTGGCTTGCCTTTAATTTTATGCTATGATTTTACGTTTAATAACAAATGTTATGATAATATAATTTATTTTATTAATGCAGGCCAGATACAAGAGTTCACATGACATTTCTACATTTATAAGATGTCTGGAGCTAAGGATGGACGTCTGGGAATTGCAGGACAAGTGTCTTGACTTTACAGTTTCTTAAGACATCTAATAATGAAGTCAGACGTCTGATAGAGGACTGCCAGAACTTATCTACTATTCCAACCACTCGCAATCATCGTAGAGTGGTTGGAGAAGTTGACGACTGAATAGAAATAGATGGAGAGTTTTCTTTTAAAAAGCAATGCCATCCTCTCCACCAGAACCAATCTTCTCCCCCTGGCAGGGACTCCTCCATCTTCTCCACCACGAAGTACGCATGCACTGTGGAACAAGCAATCACTGTGGCGTAGGCATGCTCCACTACCATCAACCTCCATCACTGCAGTGGTGCACAGTGACAGCGTGCATCACCACCTCCGCAACCACATCCACAACCCATCACCATCTATAGTTGATCTTCATCTTCCTCTTCTTTTCTTCTCCACCACATGCAGAGCAAACCACTAACAACCCCGTGCCTGCGTCGCTCTGCATGCACCATCAGCAATTGCATGCAAGATGCATAGCCGCGGCCTCCTGCGAGCACCTGTCCGCAGTAGCTCCACGTGCAGCCACCAGCACACACCCTCTTCTCCTTCTTCTTCTTCTCCCCCTTCTTCCTTCCACCACCACCTGCAACTCCACCGCCACCACCCCCCTCGCCGGCCATGCCACCTCAGGCCATCTCCTCCGCCAAAACAACTCGAGTGCTCACCTCGACCTCACAAGGGTAGCCACACCCTCAGAAAATGGCCACGACAGCCCTCGACGCCGGTGAGCCACATCCCTCATGCCAGCCTTCCCCGTTGCTGGTGAGACCGCCGATCTTCACTCCCCAACGCGTCACCACCGTCGCGAAGGCCACACCTCAGAGACCCTTCACCGGTGACCACACCATCCATCGTCTCCTCCACGCGTGCGAGCAGGGGATTTGTTTCCCCTGTTTTGCTACAGTAATGGGCATATTAATTTTTACGTTACCTGCCATTGTGGAAAACATTATTCATTTATTTATCTAATTATTATATTATGATAGATTTGCATGCATGTCCCTCAATTCTAATTGAATTGTGTATAGTTAAATTCATCTCATGGATAAGCAAGCTTGCATATTTGTTACAGGAAATGAATTCTAATTTAATTAAATTTGATGGCATTTGTCAGTACTAAAATTGCAATTCAGGTATTTCCATGGTGGTGATTTTGCATGTGTAGCCTTACATTATTGGCTAATTATTTAAGGCAAGAATTTATGTTGAAAACACATGCACCAATTAGTATGTGTACTCATTGAGTGTCTTGAATAAACACGACATGATTTACTAGTTTAAATAGGCTAATTCCTCACTGTGGATATGACCTAACTCTTCATGGTTAGTTTTGAATTATTAAATATTTTTGGAAAGCGATTTTCTACCATGCAACGAATACAACAACACGACATTTTATGTTAAAGTTTCCAACGAAAATGAAGATCGCTCTTTCACCTGCTACGCGAGGAAGCCTTCTGGGATTATTCCCACATTGTAGAAGACTAAAGCCCTATAGGCGCATAAAGGGAAAAAGTGCTAGTGTCCTATTGCCTCAGCACGCACAAGGGGTAAGGTCCCCACACGCAAGCACCTACGCATTCCCTTGCCCACACTCATGCCTCATGGGTCTGGGCCTCGTTCTGTTTACCCGGATACCCAGGTCTATTCTGCTTTGCTTGGTTCTAAGAGAGAAAGAAGAGAAAAGAGAGTGGGAAGGTGGGGTTTTTCTCTGCCGCCCTCCTCGCAACACTTATGATCTTTGAGGGTGGCCTTTGCCTCTACTGGCATTGCTGAGCCCTGTGTTATGACTTCTTTGGAGCTTAAGGAGGCAGAAGAAGAGAGAAAGGGAAGGAAGATGAAGGGTGCCCTCTTGGCACTTAGAGTCCCATCTGCTGATCTCTGAAGGGAGTGCACTGTGCGCTTATCATACGTAGATTTAAATTGATTATTACTGTTGAGATATTTGATATCATTTTGAGGGATAATTGGTGATTCAAGTCACCATTTTACCCCATTCTTTTTGCACTATATGACATTTACTCTCATTTATATATCATTATTGCTTGGAGTTCTATTATAAATTGCTTATATTGTTCTTGAATTGCAATCTCGAGAATTATTTTGCTAATTGCTCACTATGTTCGACCTCGGACTTCCATTCGAGTTATAAATTTTATTTACTTTTTGTGTTGATTCAATCTGTACTGGAACACATCAATTTCAAAATCTGATTCAGAGTAAATAACAAGGGTTTCAAACTCAACTTTTACGCATACGAAATTTCGTTACTCATTTTGGCATTGTTGTTGGGGAGGTGCTGCTCTTTGATTTCCCGCATTTTCTGCCTTACTTATCTTTTACCTCACTTTTCCCTTTTCATACTGTGATTGCAAGTACTCTCTCATGGCAAGCAAATGTGATAGATTGTAGTAAAATGCCATTCAAGGGTCTGTTAGTTTACCCCACACTTCCCACCCCTTAGATTTCATTCCATTACCAAATAATGCAAACCCTAATTAACCTATGAGATTTCATAAACCCCAAGGTTCATCTTGGTTGTTTGTTTATCACTCCCACATGCCTTACCCTCCTCTTATAAAAAAAAATCTAAAAAATCCCACAGAGGTACACAACCACTTCTGATTTTTCATACTCAATAGGTAACTTGATCTTTGGAACCGGTACATGCAAACGAACACACGAACAAGTAGAAATCGGACTAGGTAACCACTTGCATGCCTAATTCGGTGGTGCATCAGGCCAATTGTTTAAGTTGTTTGGGCTGCACCATTCCATCTAAAAGTAACTCATCAAGTAGCTTACTCATTAGGATTAACATTTAAGGTCAGTACTAGGCACTCCATCTTATTTTGATTTCAAAGGAAAACATCTTCACCCGTGTTTGCAAATCCTTTTGTGCCTCCTGAACTTGATCTAATTCACCTTAATTCAAACCCTAAAAGTTACTTAAGCAAGATTTGAACACTAAAATCCCCTTAATCAAATAATCTTGCTTGAAAACACTGGTTGTGCACTCAATCACACATCTCATTCAATCATTAAGGGCACAACCCAAGTAAAGGGCCCATCACATTCCCAAGCACATTCAAACCTAAGCCTAAACTAAAATCAAGTAGACATTGGCCTTAAGGTTGACTTGCTCTTCGAGGCCTGGATAGTGATTATTTTTTATTAATCTACTTCTATTGGTCCATCTGATGTCTGGCTAGGGGAGCAGTGTCAAACGACTGCTGTTGGGGGGTATCAAAGCATCCTGAGGTGAAATGCAAGGGAAGAACCTTCTCCCCAATCCCTTCCTTTAACTGGTTGGATTGATCGGAATGAAGTAGACCAAATCATTCTTTTCATCTTAAGATGGGTTCTGACAGTCTGTAGGTCTTTAGGCTACCCCACCAAAGGACAGGTTTGAGTGTTTGTACTATCGGGCACCTTTTTTTTCCTCCCATTTTGTCATGTATCCTTCCGCATCCTACTCACATTTCCAGTCCTACCCTCTTGACACATCTTATCCCCAACATGATGATTATTATCCTGACTCGTGCTATAATCAACCATCTACTAGTTTGGATAACTCGAATTGGGGATACAATTCTGGACCTCCGTGTTCTGGGTCTAACCTTAGACACCATGATTTTGATTTTTATCCTTCTTCGAGCTACACCGACTACAGATCACCGCCCTCTTATGGACAACCTAATACGATCTACAATTAAGAAGGATATTCTGATTATAACCCTTACCCTCCCCTAGATTACATAGCATGTGGGTCACCACCCCTTTTTTAACAATCAGAAATGACCTATTATTAATGAGTCACCCAGGAACCTCAATGTCTTCACTCCTATGGACTGAACCTAAACCCACCCAACCTTGAATCAAACCATTTGATTCAAGTGAACCCAGTCCAAGATAAGATTTTGGCTAAATTAAGGAATACCATACAATCTTTAGAAGCCCAACCAACACCTTGCACTGAAGAATTGGAGCCTTTGCTTGAAATGATTGATGATCTGAACAAGTATTTGTTGGATTGGATCCAAGATGTTAAGGATAAGGACCCCGGTGAGCTTTTACTTTGGAATTTGTCAAAATTGATGATGAGATTTGTAATTGTTCTAGTCCAATCTTGGGATGATTCCAAGGATGAACCCCTTTTAGGAGAGCCAATGTTATGACCTGCTCAAGCACCTATAGGGGGGACACATTTTACGAGACTAGGGATGACTAGATTGGTCTAGAGCAACCAATTGAGGATGAATTGATTGCTTCGTTCGAGATCCCTGAGCCAGGGTAGGAGGAAAATTATGCCTCCATGAACCAGGAAATGATAAATGATTTTGAGACATATATAAATGCGGATTTAAAATTCTTTGATTCTGATGGTGAAGAATTTTTATGTGAAGTCTCACTTGTGTTTGAGGAAAATGATTTTAGTGAGACTACTGGATCTGAGGAATTTAATGAATCATTTCATGGCCTTATAATTGAGAAAATTGATCCTGTTGGGGCTAGCATGGTGGATTTAGATCCTGATTTCATGAAGTATTCAATTCATAGCCCCATTCCTCAATCACACCCTATTGAGCATAATGATGATTCTATTTTTGAGATCACTAGACCCAAGTCAACCTTGATTCAGCCATAAATCTTTGACTTGGGTACTTTAGATGGGGTGCATAACATGCAAGACGTCCTAGAATCTGAAATTATGATTATAGAGTATAGGAACTGGGAAATGAAGATTTGGGAAGTCAATTCTGAGAG
Source organism: Thalassia testudinum (assembly GCA_037157565.1). Taxonomy (NCBI): domain Eukaryota; kingdom Viridiplantae; phylum Streptophyta; class Magnoliopsida; order Alismatales; family Hydrocharitaceae; genus Thalassia; species Thalassia testudinum. Next base: position 81,271,466 of record JAZHRO010000056.1, on the reverse strand, counting down.
AGATAGATATTTGGATCTAAGGGTTCCCTTATGTTTGAAACCACCAACCTTTTATCAGGACCCTTATGATATTTCTAACTTTGAGGATGTGCAACCGAAGTGTAGATTAATGGGTTATCTTTTTGAGCAAACCGCTAACTTGACAAATGAGCCCATTGATTTAAATTTACCTATTGCCCATCATTTTGGACTTGGGTTGCATCCTTATAAATCGTAGGCCTGGCATTGTTTGCATACTAATGTCCAATTCTAGGTAATTTTCATCTGGAACCTTAGATACACTCGACCCTGGGGCATGGGTTTGAAACATAACTTGGTCCACATCTGTGGACATTCTTTGCTGGTAGGTCTTAAGGTTAATCTTTTTATCCTGATTAAGACCTGCAATTGTGAATTCCTGATTTCCTCTTTATTTGTATAGTGTTGTAGTAGAAAATCTACGCAAATGGGAATGAGTTGTGAAAACTCATCGATGTAGTATGATTTGCAAAGAAATCCATCAACAGATAAATTTACCAAAACTCGAAAGAATTCTAGGTCGAACACAAGGAGGCAGACGTTTGATTAGAAATCGCATTTGTTTTTATTTTTCACAAAGCAGACTAGCTGGTCGAATTGAATCTAAACTAGCCATCTACTTAAAGAATAAGTAATAGAAGAAAGAGAGAGAATATTACAAGTAAAGGGAAAATAGAGATAGAATAAACGTGGATTTTATTACCACAAGCTAATGTTCATTATAATTGCAACTATTCACTACACTAGAAAGCAGAAAATCTACATAGAAAGTGGGAAATCTACACTACAAAGAGGTAAAAGAGAAGTTAGAGAGAAGATATCCTCCTCGACGACTGCTTGGAGGACGAGCCACATTGACAGAGTGCCCGGACGAAGGTGGTGAGATGCTGGATGAAGGAGAATGACGAGGGATGATGGAGAATGGGGTAGGATGACGTCGCAGTGGGATCTGCTTCCCGAATGGCGATGAGAGGACCACAGTAGAATGCTCCATGAAGGGGATCAGAAGGTGGAAAAATTATAATTTTAACTCTAATTGAGCAACCTGGGATTGGGACATGCTCATAGAGCTTTGGAGGGGGGGAGAGAAGAGAGGAAGGGATAATTGAAATGTGGGGGGCGTAGGCCATTTTATAAGTGTAGGGGTTGGGGGCGAAAGGGTCATTTCAAATTTAAAATACTAAGTTAGGGGTCTTTAGTGACAGATTTATTGGTCACTAAAGCCCGATCGTCGCTAGAGTGCACATGCCCTCTCTCCTCCTCGAGCCCAACACTTAACCATGTACGTGCATTATCAACCGTCTGATCGTGAGATCGGACGACTTAAACACGCCACGCCCCATCTCCTTCAATGCTTATTAAGAGGTGACATGGCATCCTTTATCGTCATTAGATCAAAGATCAACGGCTTGGGACGAAGGCTCGTTTCCCTCCACAAAGGAAATTCTGATGGTGCATTCACGCTCCTCGCATTTAGGCGCACCACGTGTCGCCATCACTGCCGCTCGATATCCATCGAACGGCTCATTTGAGCTAGATCCGTACATCTGCCTGATTTGAAGCGAAGCGTGGATCGAACTCACACCCTTCGCTTGCGAAGAGGCGCTCGTCGACTACGCTACGCTTTCACTTGAAGCGAGCTTTTGATTTAACATTCATGCATCCTCGGCCATTGGATCAAGATCCAATGGTCGAGATCTCGCTTAGCCCGGCCTTCAAATGATGTGAGAGCACTAGAGGAGAGAGAGTGGGCGGTGTGGCACATTTCCGGCTGTTGGATTAAGATCCAATGACCCAGTTCTGATCGGCGCGAGAGGAAAGAGAGAGCAGCAGTTGACTTTGGCCAGTTTGGGCAGCTAAAATGGCACCACGTGGTGCCATCTTAGCCATCCACCTTCTATGACTTGTAGAAGGTGCCACAGATGTCAGATTGGACCAATTTTTGCATTGTTGGGCTGTGATCGTCAATCTGAACCCATCCACGTAGTCGGATTTGTCATCTGAGGTGAGATTGACACCCTCTTGGCCCTAGACCTCTAATCTTTCTCAGATTTCATCTTATACTATAGAAATCTGATCAGGCCGATCTTGGAGACATTGAAATCCATTCATTACCCTAATCAGATCCATATGATTGGATCTTCAATCTGAGGCCCCAATTGAATATCACATTGCTACCTGACAACAAAAAGAGAAAATTAACCTAAACTTTATACAATCTAACCTAAATGCAAGATAATGCATGTTATGCAACATTTATAATGTATGATTCAACTCTACACCTAAGAACATGCATAAATAGATAGTTTATGTGATATAAACGTGTTTACATCAAATAGTGTGCCTAGCGAAGGTAATAAATTTAGCACATATACAGTATGTTTTCATCTCGAAGCTGACCTATTAATCATGAAATTCAAGTCCTTTCTTCTTTACTCTGCTTTTCATGTCATTTAATACGGTGAGGACATTGCATTAGATATTCATGGGGGGGTGGAGATTCTTCTCTAAATCATCTGTTAGCTTCAAAGATTCCTTTTATTTTCTCTTTTTTTTTTGAATAAAACAATTTGTATTAGGAAAAGAGAACTTGAGCATTAGAGTTTTTCAATTTTAGGAAATGATACATTAGGACCTGAACACTTAGATTCTTTAGGTCTTCGAGCTTAATCAGCTTGGGTGTCCACTAAAATATGGACTTGTTTCTCGAGTTCTCACCATCTTTAATTTATTTCTAATTGGTTAAAAGAGTTGGGGTCATAAGTACACGACTTATGAACCTGCCCTAATTTGAGGGGTATTATAGTCTAAGAATCTACACATTATTTGCACTAACTCCCTTTTCGGTGGTTTTAACAGAAATTGGGTAGCTAATAAACCTTCTAAGGCGGTATGGCTGGCAAGTTATCATGGGTAACAGCCCATTGGCTGGTTGTTTAGAGCCTAGCAGCATGACCATTCTCTTTCTGCTACTTTTAGGTAAATCTTAGATTAGGGAAGGCACCTACTTAAACAAAAGAAGCCCAAATAAAAGAAAAAGAAATAAAAAAGAAAGAAGCCCAAAAAAAAGAGAAAGAAATAAAGAAGAAGAAAAAATAAATAAGCCACACTTCATTGCACGAGTATGGCTAGCAAGTTGCCATGGGCAATAGCCCATTGGCTGGTTGTCCATAACCTGGCTCACGAAATGCACAAATAATTCCTAAACACTTAGAAAGAAGTGGGGAAGTTGAATAAGATGGGGTGATACACTGGGTTCACCCTTGTGTTGACCCCATAAAAATAAAAAGTATGGACAACGCTACCAGTCAGATAGTACACCTTTTGGCAGAATTTCTTTTCAAGGTCACCTAAGGGCGTAGAAACCTGAAGTCCATTCTGATTGTTGATCAATGAGTCTATCACATTTACATAACAAGATGCTTAGTACTTAGAGTTCTTTTCGACTCTTGGGTGGGTTGGGTAGCTATAGAAAGTTGCCCCGAAACTCTAAACTCAAAATTGCAAAAAAATTACGAAAGAAGAAAAGGAAAAAGACGCTTTTCCATTTGAATAAGGTGAGGGCTTGGGGCGGTATGCATTTTGGCAGACACCCGAGCGTTATTGTGTCATTGTGGTCCAGGTTTTAATAGAAATTTCTTAGTGTTGAGAAATAAATATTGCTTAGGTAATTGATCCTAATTCTTCTATAAATAGCACATAGGTTTTCTAGGGACTAGCAAATAATATGCATAGGGGGGTGAGGTAGACACATCTATTTCACATTAACTGTCAATTTATGCATGTTCTTAGGCGTATAATTGCATTTAGCATTATAAATAATGCATAGAACGCATCATTCTGAATTTAGATTCATTTATAGAAATTATATGTAAATTTATCCTTTTTGTGGCTAGGGGACAAGGCAATATCATTTCAGGGTCTAAGATTGAAGATCCAACTATACAGATTTGATCAGGGCGGCGATCGGACTCCAACACCTTTGAGATTGCCCCAATTGGATTTCTATAGCATCAGACGCAGTCCGAGGAAGATTAGAGGTCAAGGGGCAGGGTGGTGCAATTTCGTACCTCAGATGACAAATCCAACAACACAGACGAGTTTGGACCGATGATTGCAGCCCAACAGCATGAAAAGTAATCTAATTTGACAACCGTGGCACCTCCTATGAGTAAAAGAAACTGAACGACTCAGATGATGCCACATGGCACCATGCATGCTGCCAAAGTCACCAGTGCTCTTCATCGTCAACAAAGACGCGCAATTTCGACCGTTGCATTGAGATCCAATGGTTGAGAACACACGGACAACAAATTCAAAAGTTCGATGAAGGAAGCCTCATAATGTAGCGGTTAAGAACGAAGCATGCCTGTAGGTTGCACTTTCGAATCTCACCTTCGTGCTCCTTCCTCATGTTCATGAGCTCAATTCAGCCATCCGATTAGACACCAACGGCTCGGATCATCGCATCGGATAAACATGTGATTCGACACCAAGTTGTAGGCTCAATCAAATGCGCTCCTCATCGTGTGCTCATGAGCGATCTGGAACGTGCGATCGTGATACAACAGGTTGCGAGGTGGCCACGTCACGCGACGCTTGGAGAGTGTGATTCAACGGCTTAAGGCCAATCTGTAGCCATGTGGCACAGCATGGGTGCTTGGATCAGAGGTGAACGACGAAGATTGAGGCATGGCTTCAGTAATGCTTGCTTCAGTGACGCACATAATCGTCAGTAAAGGCCTTATATTAAGTTTTAGGCTTGGGAAGTGACCCTTATGCCCCCATTCCTACAGCTATAAAAGGCCTATCCCACCCACATATTTTCTCATCCCTTCTCTTCTCTTCTCACCGCCTCTAAATCTCAACGAGCAGGTCCCATACCCGGGATGCTACATTAGAGCTAGAATAAAATAATTTTCCATCTTCTCACCCCCTTCATGGAGCATCCGGTGGTTGTCTTCTCGCCACCATTCAGGAGTTGGATCCCACCAAGACGTCGCCCTGTTCCGTCCTCCAGCTTCATCCACCTTTGTCTAGCATCTTACCACCCTCGTCCGGACTCTCCATCAATGCGGCTTGCCCTCCAAGCAGTCGTCGTGGAGTATATGTTCTCACCTCCTTCTCCTTTTATTGCTTTCTAGTGCAGATTTATAGTTTTCTAGTGTAGCAAGTAGATGTAGTGAACATGATGATATGGTTATGAAATATTTATTTATTCTCTCTCTATTTTCTCATTATTGATATTATTCTATCTCTCTCTTCTATTAATTATTTTTTAAGTAGAATAGCTAGCGTAGATTAATTTCAACCAGCTAATCTACTTTTGTGACAATAAATCCTACGTGGTTTTTGATCAAACATTCGCCTTCCTATGTATGACCTGGGACTCTCCAGTGTTTTGGCAAATTTTATCTGATAGCGGATTTTTTTACGCAACTACAACGATAAAGTTTCAAACTCAACTTTTACAAGTACAAAATTCCGTTAATCAGGAATATGAGTTGATATTTAAACTACACCTATCAATTAATCCTAAGGGACAAGAAGAAAGCCTTTTCTTCTAAGCTCACCCTAGGCAAGTGCACCTAGGGTAATTGGAAGAATAAGATGTGGTGTCACTATAACTACAAGAGCAAGAAGAACACACTAACTAGAACATGAAAAGTGGAAAGTAAAATAAATCTTGTATTACTAGCAACTAGAAGAAATGGAGCGAAATGCTTGTTACATGAAAACAAACAAAAACACTAGCTAATACAAGAAATTGGAAAGATAAAGAAGAAGAAGGGATCCTCTTCTTGAAGTCTTGGATAGCCTTTCTCCAAGTGTGGTTACTCCCACCCTTCAAAAGGTTTCTCCTTGACTTCTTCTTCAAGTACTCCTCCACCAAGTTGTCCTCCAAGGTGGGCATCAACCACCTTGTTCCTCCTCTTGCCTGGCTGTCCCTTCAAGTGTGAAGACCTTCTCCTTGGTGTGGCACAAGAGGGAGGAAGATAGAGAAAGAAGCCACCAAGGGGGTGGGTTGTTGCCCCCTTAATCTTCTTCTCTTCTTCTTCTCCTTGGCCGTAGGTTCTAGGTGGCTTTGGTGGAATGAAACTAAGGGAGAATATGTGATTATGGTGGTGGATAAGGGGGGTAGAAATAGGAAAGGAGGAGGGGGTTGGCATAACCTTTCGATGGAGGGTTAAGATTGAACGGTGGAGGCAGTTTGGTGATCCTATGGCCACCAAGAGTTGGTGCCATCTCAATGGATGTGGTTGTTATTGGTGGAATCCACCCTTTGGTGGAAATTCATATGTGTAAGGGTGCTTCCATTTTGGCACCAAAACTAGGGCTTCTAGAAGGATAGGTTTTGGAGGGAAATTTGGATGGTGGAGATTGGGTTGAAGGGTATGTGTATGGTTGAGAAGGAGGGGCCTTTAAAGGGAAATTGTGGGGTGGTTATAGGTGATTTTTGGCACCAAAAAATGGTGTCTTTTGCTGGTGGTTGAGGGGCCATGGGGTGTCTATTGGTGGCGCCAAAAATAGGTTTGGAGTAAGGAAGCCTAAGTGGACTAGTTGGGGGAGCTTAGTGGGGTTGTGCAGTCAAGTTGGGTGAGGTAGAGTTAGGTACCATGGATGTGGTCTTAGCTATGCTAAGCAAGCTTAGCTAGTAGGGAGTAGCATTGGAGGCAGAGGGAGCTAGAATTTTGAGGTAGAAAAGTTGGAGGAAATAGTCTTGAGCAGCATTAGAGCTGGTGCCTTTTGAAGAGAACTGCAAGGAGCTACGTTACTTGTCTTAGCTTTCTAGTTCTTTGCTTGTTGCTAAGCCAAGCTAAGATGAGCTAGCTTCTGCTGAAATGAGCTGAGGTGAGCTAGGTCTAGTCTTCCCGGAGTATACCTAGCTAGTTGGAGTTGCAAGCTTAGGTCAATTGACTCAGCTCAAATAACTTGAGCTGAGTTAAGCCTTTGGGAGTTGGACTTGAGCTATCTTAAGCTGGTTGATGACTTCTTCAGCTGACTAGGTCTAGCTAGTTGATGGAAGTAGCTATTCCTAGTCAGGTTGATCTCTTAATGAACTCTTTTGAGCTGGAGGAGCTGGGATCACCTAACTTGAGCTAGTTTGAGCTTCTATCCTATTAAGGTGAGCTGAATGGAGCTAAGATGAACTAGCTGGAGCAACCACTTAGCTACTGAATGGAGCTAGGGATGAGTTGATCAAGCTAGAATGAGCTAGGAACCAACTGAGATGAGTTGGATCTAACTAGGATCCAACTGATATGAGCTTCTTTTTCATCTTCTACCTTTGTGAGTGCCAAGGTATGTGAGATCTAACTTTCTATCTATGCTTGACACTCAAGCAAACACATCAAAAAATAAAACTAAAATGCAATGCAAGCCTATGCTAGGTAAATGCTTAGATATAGCTCGAAAACCTATTTGCGAAGTTAAAACCCTTAGAGCTAGAACTATTTTAGGGCATAAGAATGATGATAAACTGGCATTTACATCCACATCTAAAGTCGACAAACTCGATAGCAAAAGCCTTAATGGGCCAAGAAATGAGGTCATCCATTCACAGGACGTAAGACTGAGGGAACATACCAGACGCTTCACCGCATCCAGCCTGATGGCTCCATTCATTACCTCATCAACATTGGCTTGATGAAGTCCCTCCTCAGTGGCTAACATGCCCTAAAATAGGGGAGCTTCAACATCGAGAGCTGGAGTAGTAGGTGGAAGCGATAGTGGATAGTGGGGTTTTGCATAAACCATACCTACCCCACCTAGTTTTCACCGTCAATCTCCTCCTCCTTGTCAGCCCTCCGGTAGACCCTAATGAGACCAACACTTGCACGTGTATCGGGTTTGCCATACCCCTTGATGAGACCACATTTGTGGGCTAATTAAATACATAATTGGGTAGTTATTAGATTAACGTTTACATATACATAGTATACTTTTCCATGTAAATACTTTAGTTTATAAAATTTCTTGCATGCATGTTTCATACATTACATGCTTATGTAAATATAATTAAGCATAGTATGCATTAGAATATAAATAGGCTAGATTATAATTTAGTTGACATGGCTTACATTACTTACAGAAATAAGATTTAACATTCCTTTGGATGTTCATAAAAATAACCAATGTTTCTTATATTTCTTTGCAGAACCCACCACTGCAATACACTACCTCCAAAGCCACTGCCTCACTACTGCCATTGGTGAAGGGCAAAGATTCCAAGAGAGAACTATTTGTGATGCTAAATCGAGTTTTAAGAATATCACGTTGTAATATAGCCAAAAAATAGTTCAAAACAAATACAATCTTATTACTCGAATTTAAAGTCCGAGGTCGAACACAGGGAGCAAATTGGGGTTTAGAAATAAAGATCACAACTTAGAATTTAAAAGAATATGCAATAATATCAATGCCACAGTGCAAAAAGATAGGAGTAAATGTAGAGCACAAAATATTAAAGAAACCAATGTATATGAATGAAACTGAAAATTGGACATTTGATTTATAAATCAGACGTCTTAAAATGATGATTCTACAGTGCTGGCTTTTTCTTTCTTCTGCACTTTCGCTGCCGGCTGCCTTTCACTTCAGTCTTCTTCTTTCCTTCTCTTCTTCTTTATCTTCCTTCTTCCTATTCTCTAGATTCTCTTTCTTTTGATTTTGCCTTGGCTTCTATCTTCTTTCCTTTATCACCCTCTGCCTTCTTCTTCTTCTTTGACTTTCTTCTTTCTCTCTCTCTTTGCCAACTGCCTTCTTCCTTCAGCATCTTCTTCTACCTTAGCCACTCTACGCCCTTGTCTTCTCTCCACTTAGCCTCTCCTTTAGCTTCTCTTCTTCTCCTCTTCTTAGCTTGAAGAGCAAAACCTACCCCTACCCATGCGAACTCTCCCCTTCTTTCTCTCTTGGGTTCTGCTCTCCTAGAGCCATGCTTCTTGCGTAATCGGTCGGGTACACGCCTGGGACCATGCCCATTGGCGTGCGGTGGTGGGTGAGGTGTGCTAGTCGGGTCGGGCCTACCAGGTCCGTGGGGCGTGGTCGCGGACGAGGAGGTCAGGTCGGGTGAGAGGGACTTCACATTGAGAGTTGGAGGCAATGAGCCTACACCAAGAAAATAATTTATGTGGGCCCGGTGCTCCATCCAGTTCTGAGGTGGGACTATCTTCCCACCTACCTCACGCGTGCTTGCGATAAAGAAGCTCTCTTTGATTGCAGTAGCTACTACGACTCCTAGCTTCAAATGGATGCCTCGAGTTGTTCGCGAGAGTGCCCCACGCAACCTGGGACTGCGACCTGGAGTGGGCATGGCTTGAAGCTTGCTTTAAGATCTACGTCAATGGCGAAGAGCTCTTGGGCCTGAAATCACCACAACGGTCTCACGGCCACGTTAAAACTCTCAGGGAGCTTCGCCAAGTCACAGCAAATGTGTAGGGGTGGTCGGTGTGACGTGGGAATGCCTATGTGAGACTACCTAGGGCACACTATGGCCGTGTAAGTGGGTGCATTCAGGGGTGTGTTTGGGTGGGTGTTTGGGTGATATGAGTGGGGTGTTGTGATCAGGGGGTCGTGGAGGTGCTTATGGGCTGGTCGGCGAGGAGGGAGGTTGTTTGTGGTGGTGGAGCATCTCGTCGTAGCTGGTGGCCGGAGGTGAAGGGGATGATGGTGGTGGAGTGCGGCAGTAGTCGAATGAGGGAAATAAAGAGGGGGAAAGATTGCTGAGGGTGAGAGAAACTTATCTTGGAGGTGAAGAGATGAAAGGGAGACGGAGATGGCATCTGGCTTGTATTACTGATGCTGAAGTCGAAGATGCTCAGAGAGGACGGTCGGTGAGGATGAATGGGAGGCAGGGGCGTCGACAAGTGTTGTGCAAAGGGGACAAACGTGAGGAAGGAGAACCTGCCATCGGTGTTGTGGCTAGGCAACGAGGGAGAGTAGGAGAGGTTGCTAGAGCTTGATGAGCAAGTCGACTGGAGAAGGAGAGATGAATTTGATGACGTTCTCCGACTGATTTCATGCTTAAGAGAGTCGGGGCAACCTGGGCTCCTTTAAATAGAGCCCTAGAGGTCGGTTTTGTGCTAGGAAGCCAAGCTTCCAAGCAAGGTAAGGTCGCCAGAGATGGCAACTTGAAAGAGATCCGAATCTCTCATGCGTTCGCTTGAGAGATTGGACACCAAGTAGGGCCTCAAATTGGGTTCACATTGGAGGGAATTTCTCAGAGAATCTCCTTTCTAATTTTGAAGGGATTCTCTGAGAAATCAGAGAGAAATTGCGTTCTAAAGCTTGTCGGAGTAGGATTCCTCTGCTACAATGGCGGTGGGACCTAATTGCAAAGAACGATGAAGAAGCTAGGGGGACTTTTGTAAGGGTTTTTGAAAGATAGGGGTGCAAATGTAATTAGGCTGGACCTATGTGCAAAGTGGGTCAAGATGAGTTCTCCTTTGGTCCAACTTTTGGTACAGACCTAATTTGGACCTAAGGAATTTAATGGTGAAGTTGGATTTTTGTTTGACCACGTTTGACTAGGTAATTTATGTAAAAACCCAATTTAAGGCAAATATTTATCTGAGACCCCATTCTAGGTCAAAATGGATTCCAATGGCCAAATTGAAAGCTCTAAATCCTAGGGAATATTTTTCTATGATATTTAAATCATTTAGGGGAATTTTATCCTGACCAGAACCTTGTTTAATCAAATGGGTCTATTTTAAGGTTACAAAAAGTCATTTAATTCCCATAATTCACACGAACCCTTTTTCTATCTGAACCAACTCACCTCTTATCTTGTTATGACCTTTTAACCTTTGCTTAGCCTCTAAGAAACCTATTGTTGTACTGCATTGTTAAAATTACAGTTTTACCCCTTGTTTCTTGCTTTTCTCTCAAAATGGTTATTCAGTGAATTAGGACCTCCAGTTGGTTGTGTAGGAGCTTTTATTCTCTTCTTTGGGTTAAAATGAGCTACTTAGGGCTCATGTTGGTGTTCCCATCATACCCCCATGCCTAACTTTTGCTTGTCCCTTAGCAAAATTTTAAGGTTTTAACTTTGATTCTAGACCACGAGTTCCTTAATGTTCAAAAACTATGATGTGTGCTTCTTTTCTGTGGATTAGGTTAGAAAGCCATTAGTGGGCCTAGAGGTACTCAAGAACCAACCAAGATCCGGACCTGACCAGCTCTAGCCTCAGTCTGCCACGAAGGTTTTTAAGGCTCACAGGAACTATCCTAAGGTTCATTGGACTCTACGATTAAAGCACCCGTGCCTGTAACATATTTTAGCCTCCATTCAGTTTGCAGTGCGCTTTTGTAAGAGAGAGATAGAGGAATTTTCTTCATTTGGGGAGTTTTCTCTCTATTTTCTTTTTATTTATAGCTCCGGATTGGCTTCTCAACATGGTTTGTATCGGATTCCTGGTCCCCATCATCAACCCTCGAAGGATCCCTGGCAATCAATGCTTGATGATAGCACTGCCTATGGCAACCCCCAAAACCCTGGCTTTTGAGATTTCAAGATAATCCCACCAATGGCATTCTGTAGCTAAATCCAAACCTTAGCAATCGACATTTCGTGATAATGCTGCCCATGGCATATGAACCAGTGCAGGGTGCTTACATGCCCCCGATAGGATATATAAATATCCTAGGACACAAGCACTGAGGAGACGATATGTTATTGCGCATCTTCGAGGGGAACTTCCCACCCCTCTGTGTTGGGAACTTGTCCAAATCAACTTGTATTGATAGGCCGCTCCAAATCTAGGTGACATTTTCAGAATAGTTTAAATGCATTTGCATAATTTTAATACTTATGTGCACTGAACCAGACCTTTTGTGCATTGGGGTGTTTAGGTTACCGACTCCCGCAAACTAGAGGTCAGTTAACGAGGTCAAATACTCCTTAAGCCTTAGACTTAATACTTAAGCTTCGCATTTTCCCCAACCTCTTGAGGACTATTAAGATCTTAGCGGATACTTGAATTTTTAAGCCTAGGAGAGTAGCCCAAGAGGCCTAAGATTAGCATTCCTACTAATCTCTTTTGTGTTTCCTTAGCACTTTTTTCTTTAATTTTTTTTCTTGATATGGGATAGAACTCAGTTAATCCCTTATTTTCTTCCTAATGACTATCTCTTTTCTTTTTCAACTTGTGCTCCTTCTTGACATTTTTCACTTTTCCCCTTTTTCTCCTCACGATTTGTATGGCCTCAAAATTTTCTCTCCCCTCAGAATTTTTTTGTTCTTTCCAAGAACTTTTTCATTATTTTGGTATCTTTGGGATATGTGATTTTTTTGATGAAACCTTTTCTTGTGAGATGATTTTCATGGTGTTTTGCATTTTCATACCCCCCATGCCTACAATTTGCATTGTCCCCATTGTGAATTAGGTGGGTTTGAGTTCAACTTAGATCATCCATTAGAACAGGTTTCGGGTGGGCGAACGGGTCAAGGTGACTGCTGCGGACTATTTCAAACTGGGGCATGGGTACCTGAGGTGGTGTCGGCTGTTCTAAGGGATGAACCCTAAAGTGCAATATGATTTCAGCATAGGAATGTCAAGAAAGGTTTTGGGTTTTTCAAAAATGATGATTTTCCTCCCGTTAAGCACTGAATTTTACGCCATTGGCAGGGCGCAATGAGCTCAGGGAGAATGGAGGGTAAAGGATGTCTCAGCCAAATTTGTATCCGTAGGGTCAATGAACGGTTTGAGTCTCTGACCATTCACGATGAAAGGTTCTGAATCATGCCTGAGTGGACTGATCTTGATGGCTCCATTTCCAAAGAGTTGTCAGATGAGGTAAGGTCTGATCCATTTCGATCTGAGTTTTCCTGGGAACAATTTAAGCTTGGCAACAAAGAGTAGGACCTTTTGACCAGGGTGCAAGATCATTCTGGATATCTGCTTGTCATGAAAGGCCTTAACACACTCTTTGTAAATTCGTGTGTTCTCATACGCGTCATGGCGTAATTCATCGATCTCGCTCGTTTGAAGCTTTATGTGGGTTCCTACCTTCGAAAGATCTAGATTGCAGTTTTGTACTGCCCAATAGGCTTTGTGCTCCAATTAGACATGGAGGTGACATGCCTTCCCGTATACCAATCTGAAGGGAGACATACCTAACTGGGTTTTATGGGCAGTCCTATAAGCCCACAAAGCTTCTGGAAGTCGAGATGACCAGTCTTTCCTATACGGTCAAACAGTAACTTGGAGGATTTTCTTGATCTCCCAATTTAATAGCTCAACTAGACCATTAGTTTATGGGTGGTAAGGAGTAGAGATTCGGTGTGACACCCCGTATTTGGTCATCAGTGACCTGAACTGAGCATTAGTAAAATGGGTCCCTCCATCAGAGAATATAGCACGTGGAATCTCTAACCGTGAAAAGATGTTTTGATGAATGAATTTGATAACCACCTTATGATCATTGGTTCAAGTCGGAATGGCTTCGATCCATTTGGACACGTAGTCAACAGCGAGTAGAATGTACTTGAAGCCGTCCGAAATAGGAAATGGTCCCATAAAATCAATCCCCCACACGTCGAAGATTTAGCATACGATAATCAGTTGTAAGGGCATCATATCACGATGGCTCATGTTGCCTAAAGCCTAGCAACGAGTGCACGCCTTGCAGTGATTGTATGCGTCTTTGAAAATCATGGGCCAATAGAAGCTGCACTAGAGGACTTTCACTGCGATTTTATGCCCTAAGTCTCCACCGCATGCCTGGTCATGGCAGAACGATAAGATGTCCTGAATTTTTTCTCCCGTGACACATCGTCGAATGATTTGATCAGCATCGATAAGGAAAAGATATGGGTCTTCCTAGAGGTAATACTTGGCATCAGAAAGCAATTTGTCCTACTTGGCCTTTGGCCAATCGGACGGGATCTGATGTGATGCTAGGAGTTTACTAGATCAGCAAACCATGGAAGCCCTATACTAATACTCAGGAGGTGCTCATCAAGGAAATGTTTCGTGATGGGTCCGGAAGGGTCGATAATATTAGAAGGAAAGCGGAACAAGTGATCAGCTACCACGTTCTGTTTTCCCGCTTTGTCATGAATCTCGAGGTCAAACTCTTGCAACAGCAAGATCCAGCAGATTAATCGAGGTTTCGCATCCTTCTTCGCAAGTAGATGCCTCACAGCTATGTGATCAGAGTAAATGATAACACGGGAACTCAGAAGATATGATCCAAAATTTTCTAGGGCGAAAACAACAGCTAGCAGCTCTTTCTCAGTAACTGTGTAGTTACGCTGAGCCTCATCAAGTGTCTTGCTAGCGTAGTAGATGACCATAGGTTTCCCGTCAATTTTTTGCCCAAGTACTTCTACAGCGAAATCAGATGAATCTCACATGATCTCAAAGGGTTGAGACCAATCAGGGGAATATAGGATCGGAGCTTGGGTAACTCGATCACGGAGGATTTCAAATGCTTGAGTGCATTCCTTGGAGATTTCGAAAGGAACATCCTTAGATAGTAGAGTGGTCAGGGGGCGTATGATCTTTGAGAAATGAAGAATGAATCGACGGTAAAAATCGATGTGCCCCAGAAAAGATTAGATGTTCTTGATCGAGCTGGGCACAGGGAGTTTGGAAATCAAATTCACCATGGCTCGATCGACCTGGATACCTTTTTCTGATATGAGACACCCCAGGACAATTCCTTCAGGCACCATGAAATGGCTCTTTTCCCAGGAAAGAACCAGATTCACGTCAATACACAACTTTAGAATCTAGACCAAGTGCAGGAGGCAATCATCAAATGATCCTCCGAATACTCAAAAGTCATCCACGAATAGTTCCAGATAATCACCTACCATATCTGAGAATATGCCAAGCATGCACCGCTGAAAAGTCGCAGGTGCATTGCAGAGATCGAACGACATTCTTTGCAAATGCGTACACCCGAAGGGGTAGGTGAAAGTGGTCTTTTCTTGGTCTTCAGGATGGATTGCCACCTAGTTATAACTAGAGTACTCATCCAAAAAGCAAAAGAACCTATTTCCCACTAGTTTCTCGAGGATCTGATCAATAAAAGGTAGTGGGAAATGATCCTTCTTTGCGGAGGTATTGAGTCTTCTGTAATCAATGTAGACTTTCTACAAATTCTTCACACGGGTCAGTATGATTTCTCCGATTTCAGTCGTGATCAGGGTAAGTCTTGCCTTCTTAGGCACAACCTGGATTAGACTCACCCACCGACTGTCAGAGATCGGGTAGATGATCCCTGCACCTAACCACTTGACGATCTCCTTTCTCACGACCTCCTACAGATTAGGATTTAGATATCTCTGCATTTCACAGGAAGGTCGTGTACCCTCCTTAGTGTAGATATGGTGTGTGCAATAGGAGGGGCTGATACCAATCAAATCATTGAGAGTCCATCCAATGGCTCTTCGATGTTGCTGGAGAATAGCAATCAGATAGGATTCCTAATTAGGTGTGAGTCTAGCAATTATAATCATAGGAAACATCTGATTGGAACCCAAAAAGATGTACTTAAGACGATCGGGAAGAGGCTTGAGGTCCAGGAAAGGGTTATCAGCAGCAGCAGGCGGTTTAGGGTGTGCATCAAGAATAAGGGAGGGAGTTACGGGTGTGTCTAGGTCAAGTTAGGATTCCTCTGATTGCGTGTTTTGATCCTCTTGTGGTTGATCAGAAGTAGTCAGGTTTTCCTCAATATATGGATCATCAACCACAGCTTTGGTATCAAATATCAGTTCAATAACACTGTAATTAATCCCTTGTTCGGCTGTATAGAGGTCGATCTTCAATGTTTGGTTCTCGAATTAACTCCTCCTGCCAGCTGCCTTCTTCTTCCTTCAGCTTCTTCTGCCTTACACCCTCTGTGCCTTGTCTTCTCTCTTCTTAGCCTCTCCTTTAGCTTCTCTTCGTCTCCTCTTCTTAGCCTATAAAGCAAAACCTACACCCTACCCACATGAACTCTCCTCTCCTTTCTCTCTTGGGTTGTGCTCTCCCAGAACCACGCTTCTTGGGTAGTCAGGTCGGGTAAGCGCCCAGGACCAGGCACACTGGCATGCGGTGGCGGGTGAGGTGTGCTAGTCAAGTCAGGCCTACCAGGTTCACGGGGCATGGTCGTGGACGAGGCAGTCGGGTCAGGTGAGAGGGACCACACCCCGTGAGTTGGAGGCAATGAGCGTATGGCAAGAAAATAATTTATGTAGCGTGATACTTCTTCCCGTTCTGAGGTGGGACTATCTTTTCACCTACCTCGTGCGTGCCTATGACAGAGAAGCTCTCTTCGATTACAGTAGCTGCTACATCTATTGGCATCAATTTGATGCCTGGAGTTGTTCCCGAGAGTCCCCCACACAACCTGGGACTGCGACCTGGAGCGAGCACGGCTTGAAGCTTGCCTCAAGCTCTGCATTAATGGCAGAGGACTCCTAGACCTGAAATCACCACAACGGCCTCACGGCCATGTTAAAATGCTCAGGGAGCTTCGCCAAGGCATGGCAAGTGTGCATCGGTGGTCGGCGTGGCATGGGAATGCTTGTGTGAGCGTACCTAGGGCACACTGTGGCTGTGTAAGTGGGTGTGTTCAGGGGTGTGTTTGGGTGAGTGTTTGGGTGATATGAGTTGGGGTTGTGAACAGGGGGTCGAGGCGGTGCTTATGGACTAATCGGTGAGGAGGGAGGTGGTCTGTGGTGGTGGAGCGATCTCACCGAAGTTGGTGGCCAGAGGTGAAGGTGATGATGGTGGTGAAGTGCGACAGTAGTCGATTGAGGGAAATAAAGAGGGGGAAAGATTGTAGTGGGTGAGAGGAACTTATCGTGGTGCTGAAGAGATGAAAGGGAGATAGAGATTGCATTTGGCTCGTATTGTCGACACCGGAGATGAAGATGCTTAGAGAGGACGATCGGCGAGGACGAAGGGGAGGCAGCGGCATCGACGGGTGCTCTGTGACGCAAACGAACAAGAGGAAGAACTTGGCACTGGTGTTGTGGCCAAGCGATGAGGGAGAGTAGGAGAGCTCGCCGGAGCTTGATGAGTGAGTCGGTCGGAGGAGGAGAGATGAATTTGAGGGGGCTCTCTGGCTAATTTCAAGCTTAGGAGAGTCGGGGCAAACTCGGCTCCTTTAAATAGAGTCCTGGAGGTCGATTTTGTGCTTGGAAGCCAAGCTTCCAAGCAAGGTATTGTCGCCAGCGATGGCAACTCAAAATAGACCCGAATCTCTCAAGCGTTTGCATGAGAGATTGGGCACCAAGTAGGGCCTCAAATTGGGTTCACATTGGAGGGAATTTCTTAGAGAATCTCCCTTCCAATTTTGAAGGGGATTCTCTGAGAAATCAGGGTGAAATTGCCTTCTAATGCTTGCCGAAGTAGGATTCCTCCGCTATAATGGTGATGGGACCTAATTGCAAAGAATATAAGGGGACTTTTGTAAGGGTTTTTGAAAGATAGGGGTACAAATGTAATCAGGCTCGACCTATTTGCAAAATGGGTCAAGATGAGTTCCCCTTGGGTCCAAATTTTGGTACAAACCTAATTTGGACCTAAGGAATTCAATGGTGAAGTTGGATTTTGGGTTTGACCACGTTTATCTGCGCAATTTACCCAAAAACCTAATTCAGGGCAAATATTTGTCTGAGACCTCATTCTAAGTCAAAATGGGTTCCAATGGCCAAATTGAATGTTCTAAACCCTAGAGAATATTTTTCTATGATTTTTAGAGGGTTTAGGTTAATTTTATCTTGACCAAAGCCTTGTTTAGTCAAGTGGGTCCATTTTAGGGTTAGAAGGAATCATATAATTCCCAGAACTCACACAAACCTTTTTTTGTCTGAACCAACCCACTTTTTATCCTGTTATGACCTTTTAACCTTTGTTTAGCCCTTGAGAAACCTGTTGTTGTACTGCAATTGTAAAATTACAGTTGTACCCCTTGTTTCTTCCTTTTCTCTCAGAATGGTTATTCAGTGAATTAGGACCCCCAATTAGTTATGTAGGAGCTTTTATTCTCTTCTTTGGGTCAAAATGAGCTAGTTAGGGCTCATGATGGTGTTCCCATCAAGAATAGAATGGGAGAGAGAGAGAATCACAATAGTGGATACGTTTAAAAGGAAAGAAACCACCTGTGGTGGGATGGATCCTCTCCCCTTGTAGGGAATCACCTTCTCCCAGACCTCCACTAGCACCGTGGCTAGAGCAAACACTGTGGTCATCTGCTTGCACTGTGAACCCTTGACAAACACCATGGTTGAAGTGTGTGTTGAGCGGAATTTCTATGCTAAATGTTTTGAGTTTGAAAACCCCTCATTGTAGTCACTTAAAAATCTGTCAAGTATATAATTTGACCGAAACTCCAGTAAGTCTTGGGTCGAACATGGGTAGGTAAGCATTTTATCAAAAACAACATTGGAATTATTGTCACAAAAGCAGATTAGTTAGTTGAAATTAATCAACTAGCTATTCTACTTAAAGAATAATTAATAGAAGAGAGATAATGAATAATACAAATAAAGAGAAACTAGGGAGAGAATAAACAAATATTTCATAATGTTAGAAACATGTTCACTACATTTATGTGCTCCACTTAGAAAGTAGGAAATCTATACCAAAAAGTAATAAAAGAGAAAGGGATAAGAAATTATCCTCCACGATGGCTGCTTGGAGGATGAGCCACATTAATGTGGTGCTCGAACGAGGGTGGTGAGATGCTAAACGAAAGAGGACAAAGATAGAGGATGGAGGTTGAAATAGGGAGACGTCGTAGTAGGATCTGCTTCCCGAATGGTGGTGAGAGGACAACCGTGGGCGCTCCACGAACAGCTATGAGAAGATGCAAAATTTGTATTTAAGACTCTAATGGAGCATCCCAGGTTTGGGATGAGCTTGAGAGCTTTGGAGGGGGTAAGAGAAGAAGAGAAGGGATGATCAAATGATTAGTGGGGCAGAACTTTTTTAGTTGTAGGATTGGGGCATATAAAGGTTATTTCAAGGCTTAAAAATAAATATGCAACCTTTAGTGACACATGTAAGCATTACTAAAGGTACACGTCGCTATTGTTGTGCTTTCATCTTTGACAGTGCGATCTCCAACAGATGCTCCTCAAAGAGTAACGTCTGCGGCTCTTCACCTTCAGCCATTCACAAGCGCACATGCTGAGCAATTTCAACTATATGATTGCATGATCTGATGGCTTAAACGCTGTTGGAGATTGACCTTTAACCATTATGCGCACCCACGTATGATGGCACGTATGATCGCATGTCATCATGCTCATGCATGCTATGCTTCCATCCACTGCTCCTAGCCGCACCACGTGGTTGCACCCTGCTAGCTTATTGCTGATCGGGTGGCAAAATTTTGCTGCACCCGCTTGCATGCATGATTTGGGGTGTGGTGAAGCTCGATCCCGCAACCTCCCCCTCCACCTATGCCGCTCAACCGTTGTGCCACCCTCCTTTCTTTGTCACATTTGTCGATTTCTGGCCATGCACTCTCAGCTGTTGGATGGATGATCCAATGGTTGAGATTACTTAATCAGAGGAAGAAGAAGAGCTGCAGGCATTGCTAGAGCGATTTGGGCAGTTGCGATGGCGCCATGTTATGCCATCCTGACCATCCATCTTTAAATGTTCATTGGTGGTGCCACGAATGTCGGATTAGACCGATTCTTGCACCGTCAGGATGCGATCATCGATCCAAACTCATCCATGTGGTTAGATTTGTCATATGAGGTACGGATTTACACCACCTTGGCCCTTGACCATTGATCTTCCTCAAAGTACATCTAATACTACGAAAGTCTGATCAAGGAGATCTTACAGGCATTGGACTCCGATCGTCGCCCTGATCAGATCCGTACGGTTGGATCTTCAATCTGAGATCCCAAAATGATATCTCCCTGTCCCCTAACCACAAAGGGAGAAAATTAACCTATAATTTATACAATCTATCCTAAATGCATGATGATGCATGCTATGTAATTTTTATAATGATGAATGCTTCTATAACACTAGAAACATTCATAAATAGACATTTTAGGTCAATTAGATGTGCGCACATCACACCCTCATGCCAATCGTTTGCTAGTCCCTAGCAAAACTATATGCTATTTATAATAGAATTAGGATCAAATTACATGGGCAATATTTATTTCTCAACATTAAAAAATTTCAACAAAAGATCCAAACTACCTAGACTTAATAGTGCCTAGCTGTCTGCCAAAATGCAGGTTGCCCCAAGCCCTCGTCATATTCAAAAGCAAAATGTTCTTTTTCTTTTCTAATTTTTTTGTATTTTTAGGTTTAGAGTTTTAGGGCAACTTTCTTCGGCTACCCAACCCACCCAAGACTTGAAAAGAACTCTAAGTGCTAAGCATCTTTTTATGTGAAGTGATAGACTCATTGATCAACAATTAGAATGAACTTCGGGTTTCTACATGCCTAGGTGACCATGAAAGAAAGTTTTGCTTAAAGTTGCATCTATCCGACCTGTAGCTTTCTCCCTACCTTTTGTTTTTATAGGGTCAACACAAGGGCGAACCCAATGTTTATCTCCCTATCTTATTCTACTTCTCCGCTTCTTCCTAAGTGTTTGGAATTAAACATGCAATTTTTGGGCTGTGTTCTTAACAACCTGCCGATGAGCTGTTACCACCGACAACTTGCTGTCCATACCTGTGCAGTGAAGTGTTGTTTATTTCTTTTCCTTTCCCTTTTCTATTTGTTTTTAGTTTTTCTTTTGATGCTTTTTTTTTTTAAGTAGGTGGCTTCCCTAATCTATGATTTACCAAAAGGCAGCAAGAAGAGAATGGTCATGTGACAGGGTTCTGGACAACCAGCCAATGAGCTATCACCATCGACAACTTGCCAGGAAAACCATCCTAGAAGGTTCATTAGCTACCCAATTTTCGTTAAAATCTCCAAAAGGTGAGTTAGTGTAAAGGGTATGTAGATGCTTAGGCTTAAAGTCCCCTTAAATCAGAGGGTGGGTTGATAAGACTTGTAGTTATCACCCCAACTTATTAACTAATTAGAAATGAATTTTCAAATGGCAAGGAGTCAAGAAACAAGTCCACCTTTTAGTGGACACCCAGATTGATTGAGCCCAAAGACCTGAAAAATCTAAGTGTTCAGGTCTTAAAGTATTATTTCCTATTGTTGACAAATTTCTAAAGCCCAAGTTCTCTTTTCCTGATTCAAATTCCTTTTTAAAAAAATAAGGAGAAAATAAAAAGAATCTATGGAGCTAACAAGATAATTCAGACAGTGATATCCAAACCCCCATGCCTATCTAATACAATGTCCTCATCATTGTAGTCCCGCTAAAATGTTGAGTATGATTTCTATGCTAAAAGTTTTGAGTTTGAAAACCCATCATTGTAGTCCCGTAAAAATTTGTCAAACAGATAATTTTACCGAAACTCTAGTGAGTTCCGGTTCGAACATGGGGGCACGAACGTTTAATTAAAAACCACGTTGGAATTATTGTCACGAAAGCATATTAGCAAGTTGAAACTAATCTACTAGCTATTCTACCTAAAGAATAATTAATAGAAGACAGACAAGAAATAATACAAATAATGAGAAAATAGGGAGAGAATAAACAAACAATTCATAATGATAGAAACATGTTCATTACATCTATGTGCTACACTTAGAAAATAGGAAATCTACATAAGAAAGCAATAAAAGAGAAGGGGATGACAAATTATTCTCCTCAGAGGTTGCTTGGAGGATGAGCTGCATTAATGAGGTGCTCGGATGAGGGTTGTGAGGTGCTGGACAAAAGAGGACTAAGATGGAGGACAGAGGATGAAATAGGGCGACGTTGCAGGTTGTTTTGCTTCCCGAACGGCTGTGAGAGGCAACCACGGGTGCTTAACAAACAGGGATGAGAAGATGGAAAAATTGTATTTAAGACTCCAATGGAGCATCCTAGGTTTAGGAGGAGCTCATAGAGCTTTGGAGGGGGAGAGAAGAAGAGAAGGGATGATTAAATGAGTGATAGGGGTAGTCCTTTTATAGTTGTAGGAATGGGCAGCATAAAGGTCATTTCAAGGCTTAAAAATAAATAAGCAGCCTCTAGTGATGCATGTAAGCATCACTAATGGCCTAGGTCGCTATTGTCGTGCCTTCATCTTTGGTCATGAGATCTCCATCAGACAATCCTTAAAGAGCCATGTCCGTAGCTCTTCACCTTCAGCCAATCCTAAGCGCATGTGTTGAGCAATCTTAGCCTTCCGATCACATAATCAGATAGCCTAAATGCCATGGGCACATGATCTTCAGCCATTGCGCGCACCCGCGCATGATGGCATGTCTGATGGCACGTCATCGCGTGCGTACGTGCTATGCTTCCATCGAATTCTCCTAGTCGTGCCACATGGCTGCATCGTGCCCGCTCATTACTGATCGAGTGACAGAATTTTGCCGTACCCGTTCACACACTTGATTTGAGGCGCGGTGAGGCTCGATCCAGCGACCTCCCTCTTCGTGTATGCCTCTCGACCACTGCATCAGCCACCTTTCTTTGTCACATTTGTTTACTTCCATCCACGTGCTCTCAACAATTGGATGGATGATCCAGTTGCTGAGATTGCTTGATCAGAGGAAGAAAAAGAGCTGCAAGCATTGCTAATGAGATTTGGATGGCTGGGATGGCACCATCCTGACCATCCATCACTAAATGTTCATAGGTGGTGCCATGGATGTTGGATTGGACCGATTCTTGCATCGTCGGGATGCAATCGACGATCCGAACTCATCCGTGTGGCCAGATTTGTCATCTGAGGTATAGATTTACACCACCTTGGCCCTTGAAATCTGATCTTCCACGGATTACATCTGATACGACAGAAGTTCGATCGGGGTGATCTTAGGGGCATTGGACTCTGATCATCACCCTGATCAGATCCATACGATTGCATCTTCAATCCGAGGCTCCGAAATGATATCGCTCTATCCCCTAACTACAAAAAGAGAAAATTAACCTATAATTTATACAATCTATCCTAAATGCATGATGATGCATGCTATGCAATTTTTATAGTGATGAATGCTTCTATAGAAATAGAAACATGCATAAATAAACATTTTAGGTCAAGTAGATGTGTGCACATCAGTGTCCATCCTCGCCAACCCCATCACTCTACTTGCTTGTGGAGACAGCACGAGAACCACCGCCCTCTCAACATCCTTCCCATCACCGACCACCTCTGGCACCACCTTCATCACCTTCTCCACCGAAAATTTCCCCCCACGCTGTAGACCACCATCACCACTGCCAACAACACCACAGCCACCTTCTCATCACCACCACCCCATAATATCCCCCTTCTTCTTATTCCACACCACCCATTTCCCTATTTTTACTTCTCACTGAAACCCATAGCCAACACCACCAACACACCCCACCAAAGCAACAATTGGCCACCATCTTCCTCTTCTCGCACCATCACCATGCCCTAATGATTGCCACTCCCTTACTCTCCATCACTCATGAGTGACAGTAGGCTCTGCGCCTTCCTCACCTGCAGATAGCCATGACAGCACCATCTCACACGATAGCAGCAGCAACAGAGGAACCAACTCACAAGACTGCCTCATCTTCTTGCTGACTTCCTCTCAGAGTCTAGAGTGCCATCTCCCTCAACAGAGATAGAGCTTGATGATCAACTAGTAGACTGCCCTTAACTACAGTCTTCCAATTGCACTCTACGCCTCGATGCCAATGGACAGCCCCATCAACGCCGGTGGCACTTGACCATCATCAGCCATCCTTAACGTCGGCCAGCCACCAGAAGCCATTTCAGGCCGTGTGAAGATCACCAACATGAAGTGATTTGCGAGGTTTTCGTGAAGAAAAGTTAGGGTTTTGGTAAACCCACCATCGCAATCAGAAAACTTGCTATCAAATAAAATTTATCGAATCTCAAAAAGGTGTCCCAGGACGAACACTGGAAGGCGACATTTGTTTCTTTGAAATCTGAGTTTCATTTTGTTTCATTTTGGTGTTTTTGGGGTTTTGTGATTTTCTTTTTTGTACTTTTGTAATGAAGAAATGGCCATGATAATCTTTAGGTAAGGATAAATGAAGAGATACAGAGTAAAGAAATTAAGCAAATCTGATATATCAAAATGTTGTTTATTACACTAAACAAAAATATGCTAGACAAAATAACAAGAGAAAGAAGATGAGAAGAAACCTCCTAAAGTAGATGTCTGGCGAAAAGGCGATGCTTTGTGCCAGCTTGGATGGAGGAAATGAGATGCTAGACATCGAGGATGAGGTGCAATAGGAATCCAGGTAGAGGGCCGCCTGACCGAGCTGAAGGAATGGTGATGAGGAGATGGAGGTGATCGTCTACCAAAATGGAGGTGCGGGGACAAGTCTATAGTCTCCTATGAAGGAGGTGAGGGTATGGTTGAATACTTGGTGGAGTAGGGAAAAGCTACACTAATAGGATCCCGTGGAGCTTGGGAATGAGCTCTTAGGAGCTTGTGAGTCTTCTTGGAGCTCCATAGTAGGTGAGGAATGGCTAGGTCAAGATGAAGCTCAATGGGGAGGCAACAAGGGTTTAAATAGGTGAAGAGAAGAGGTTTGCCACAGCCATGCACGTCAATGCCGCGTACACGACATGCATCGCATGTGCACCACCCGCACACAACTGCGCGTAGCGCAGAGCACACATGTCCACATCATGCCCTTGGCGCTGGCACATTTGTGCACGGCACAAGGCAAATGCTGGAGCATCCACAGCCATTAGATTGTGAGTGGATGGCATAGATCGAGCGGAAGTAGCGTGCTCTTAAATTCGAATCACGCGCTCACTGGCGGGGGCCAGAACATTAACAGTTGGATTTGCAAACGTGCGACTGAGGGCACGTGTGGATTGTGCCTTCGTGAAATTTGAACGCATGCGCATTGTGGCTTCGTGAAGATCTGGCGATGGAGAGTACGTGCAGTCGTCTTAAATGGCCTCCCTAAATTGCATGCATCTAATCTGGCATGCTTTCACGCGTCGTCGGGCAGGTGTCTAATCGTACGTGCGCAATCTTGATCACTGGATCACGATGAGCAGTTTAATTTTGCTGGCATCGAAGAGGCTACGGAGGATCGCTGCTAGAACCCACGCTTCTTCCTTGAGAGATGGGTGCGCAACCGATGAGGCAAGGCATTAGATTATCGCGTAAATAGCTACTACCTCCACAACTCTTAACCGCTGGATGAAGATTCAATGATCGAGATTTCATCAGGCCTTCCCCCTTTGTAGCTGAGTAGCGGTTGAGCGATGGTTCCTCAGCCATTGGATTGAGATCCAACGGATGGGATCTCCCCATGAGGCGCTTTGAAAGGGAGTTGGGAGATGTTGGGTGCTCTGGATGGTGCCACATGGCACCATCTGGATCGTCCACCTTTCTTTGCTTGTAGAAGATGTTATGGTGCTCAGATCGAGATGATTTCCACGTTGTCAGACTACGATCGTTGCTCTGAATTCATCCGTATGGTCGAATTTTGCATTTGAATCTTCAAAATGTCATGCTCTTTCTCCTGGCCATAGTAATGTAGGAATTATTGTACAATTTATATGCATTACACTAAATGAAGTGTGATGAATGTTATGCAGCGTTTATACTATGGAATGTAATGTTAGGCTTAGGAACTATCAAAAGTAAGCATTTAATCATGAATACATGCGTGTTTATCGTACCCTCATGATTATCTTTTGCTAGACTCTAGCAAAATTAACCTAAATGCTATGTATAAAAATAGACTCAAGATTTGATTACTTAGGCAAGATTTGTTATTGCATTAGAAAATTTCCACTAAGGACCTAATTACAAAAACTCAATAGTGCCAGGTGTCAGCCAAAATGCAGACTGCCCAAGTCCTCATCTCATTTGAAAAGGGAAGACACATTTTTCTACTTTTTCTTCATTTTTTTTTTTGAAATTTAGAAGTTGAGAGTTTTGGGATAACTTTTTATAGCTACCTGACCCTCCCAAGACTCAAAAAGGACTCTAAGTGCTAACATCTTGTGAAAGAGTGATAGACTCACTAGGTGGCTGTTAAAAAGCACTTCAGGTTTCTACAACCTTAAGTGACCTTAAAAATTTCTACCTAAAGGTTTATCTATCCGACCAGTAGATTTCTCCCTACTTTTTATTTTTATGGGGTCAACATAAGAGCGAACCCAGTGTATATCTCCCTGGCTTATTCTACTTCCCACTTCTTCCCTAAGTGTTTTGGGAATTATTCTTATTTTTTTTGTAAGCTAGGCTCTAGACAACAGGTCGATGAGATGTTACCACTAACCACTTGCCAGCCATAGTCATGCGGTGAAGTGTGGCTTATTTTTGTTTACTATTTTTTTTCTCCACTTTTTTTTTAATTTTTTTTAATAACAGGAGATTACTGTTACAGGCTGATTACACGATTAAATCACAAAATATCCACCACCTCATGCCTAGCAATGTAATGTCCTCGTTGTAAAATAACAGCGTACACGAGGGCAGAATGGGAAGAATATCACCTGAATTCTGTGAAACTCTGGTCAGCTCCAACAATCTATACACTTGCTAAGCTTAGTGCCTTGAACTGGGTGATGTCTGGCCAACAGAGATTAGGACAAGGTGAGAGCAGCCTTGTCCGAAACGGGTTTAGGGAGCACATGGTCAACATAGGGTTTGAGACGTTGCCCATTGACCTTGAATGAATTACCCGTCTTTGGGTCAGATATTTCAATGGCTCCATTAGAAAAAATTCATGCAATAATGAGTGGGTCATTCCACTTAGACCTAAGCTTGTAGGGCAAGAGCTTAAGTCGAGAATCAAAAAGGCAGACCCTTTGGTTCGACTCAAAGCTCTTACGAGAAATCATCTGGTCATGAAGAGCTTTGGTCCTTACCTCATAGATTCTAGGATTCTCGTAGGAATCATTTCTAAGCTCCTCCAACTCTGATAGTTGGAGTTTCCTGGTCTTCCTCGCTAACTCTACGTCAAAATTGCATTTCTTGATGGCCCAAAATGCTAGTGTTCTAATTCTACGGGTAAGTGACATGCCATACCAAACACCAGATGGAACAGAGACATACCGATAGGTGGTTTGTATGTCGTACGGTAATCCCAAAGTGCATCATCTAGCTTTTGGGTCCAATCCTTTCAATCAAGCCTAATCATTTTCTGCAGAATATTCTCGATCTCTTGATTACAGACCTTGGCCTGTCCATTCGTCTGGGGGTGGCAGGGTGTGGAAATCTAATGATTAACCCTGTAATTTACTAGTAAATTCCTTAACTGGGCATGAGTGAAATGCATGCCACCATGACTAACATTGGCCCAAGGAATCCTAAACCGACTAAGATATTTTTCTTCACAAAATTGATGACCACCTTGTGGTCATCGGTCCTTGTGGGAATTGCCTCAATCCATTTGGACACGTAGCCTACAGCGACTAGAATATATCAGTGTCCAAATGAAGGAGGAAAGGGTCCTATGAAATCGATAACCGAAATGTAGAAAATTTCGATAGGAAGTATCAGGTTTAGGGGCATCATGTCTCTATTGGCCATGTTCCTAAGTGTCTGGTATCAGGAGCACAATCTTGAGAATTCCTGGGCATCCTTAAATAATGATAGCCAAAAGAATCTAGATTGTAGAATTTTTGTCGTCATCATTTTCCTGGAAAAGTGTACACCACACACAGATGCATGGTAGAACTCAAGTATACTATGGAACTCATTTTCTGGGATGCATCGATGAATAGTCTGGTCGGTGCCGATGTAGTATAGCTCTAGATCAACCTGAAAATAATATTTGGCTTCGGACGTAAGTCTATCCCGCTATTGCTTGGTCCAATCCTAGGTGATCTGACCAATGGCCAAGTAATTAACGATATCCATAAACTAGGGTGTTCGGATGCCCGAGACTGTAAGGATAGTCTCATCTGGAAAAGTGCCAGAGACAGGGTGATGGGAACACCATCATGAGCTATAACTAGCTCAATTTGGTCTGATAAAGTTAGTAAAAGCTTTTACGGAACCATCAAAGGTTCATATAAGCATAATGTTCTATGTTGAGAAGATAAGAAATCAAGGTTATTCCTGTAATTTTAACCATATTTAACAAATGCAGAATAACTAAGGGGTATTTTAGGGTTTATTAAAAGACATATGGTCATTAATGTCTAATAAGTGCATCCATATAGAAAGAAACGAGTTTTCGTGCATTTAAAGAATTAATGGACATCTAAAACCCTAAAAATAGACCCACTTAATTAACTGAATTTCTGGTCAATATAAAAATCACATGAATCCTTTAAAATTCATAGAAAAATATTCTCTATGGTTTAGCATCTTCAAATTGACCATTAGAACTCGTTTAGCCCAAAACAGAGTCACAGATAAACTATTACAATAATTTGGATTTTTACATAAATTACCCCTTCAAATGAGGTCAAAACCAAAATCCAACTTTACCTTTGGATTCCTTGGGTTCAAATTAGGTTTGTCTCAAAATTTGAATCTAATCTGAGATTATTTTGACCTAGTTTACATTTTAGTCGAAGTCTGACTCCTATTCTCTCAAATAACTTCTCAACTTTTGAAATTATTAGAAAACCGCCTAACTTCTTTGTCTTCATCACATAAATGCCCCTGTCGCCAGTGCTTTGTGAACCCATGAACCACCGACCTTTAATCAAGAGATTCTCCTTGATTTCGCGACAAAATCCTTCCAAATTTGATAGGAAGATTCTTGAGGAGTTGCTCTTCAATCAAAGGTAGGCCTTGCCTTCCAAATCTCGTCCAACAGTTCATGCGAACTCTTGGAAATCCTAAACCTATTCTGTGATTTTTGAGCTTTCAAAACTTTGTTTCCAAGCTTTGAAGCTCGCCCTTTGGCCTATAAAAGATCTCATTGGCATTCCCTCTTCCTTCAGCAAATTTTTAGGCCTAAGTCCTCTTCTCTTCTCCCTCTCCGGCCTGCTCCGAAGTTTGCTCTGGCAACCTTCTTCCTCTGCCTTCTTCACCCACCGCCACATACAATAGGTAGTGGGATCATCTTCCTCATGTTCATTCGCACCTTGCAATACCAGCAGCCATCTCCATCCTTCGTCATCCTCACCAATCTCCCTCTCCGGAGCCTTCTCATTCTCTAGTGCCGACCTATCACAACCGACGTTTCCTTCATCTTCTCTACGTCAGCTAGGAACTTCATTCGACTCATCATCTATTGATTCCGTCCACACTTCCAAACTTTGGCTTTAACCTCCGACTTTCCTGCTCCATCATCATCTTCCCCACGGCCAGCATACCTCTGACATGGTTGCTACATCGCTATGAGCTACCATTCATCACGCCACAAGTCCCTATAGCACCGCTTTGCCTCACTGATCAAAAGCCCCAAAGAAATTTGCGGCTTTGATCTCTCTAACGCTCCACCCCACACACATGCGTCCTCATTGTCGTCTCGAGGTCGTCCAACCTCCTCACTCACTCATACACACCACCAAGACCACCATCATGTTTGACATCCTCAAGTGATCCTCCTGAACATATTTGACATGGTCGCGAGGCCATTTTCTACTTCTCATATGATCACTGGACCTCTGCCACTGCCCCCGAGTTCTACAACGTTAGCTGTGGTCCTCCGGCCACAACGCCTCCAAATTCCACCTCCAAGTGTTGTGGTCGACTCCCAGGAAGCGCTCTAGGCATTCAATTGGAGTCCATAGCCTCATCCTCGACCTCAATCAGAAGCATCTTCAGCTATTGCTACATTGCGACGAAGCTACGTGGGATAGTCCCACCTTGTATAGCGAAGAGGCCCCAACCACACATAAGTTGATTTTGTCTCCCTGACCCCTCGCCCAGTACATGAAGGGTAGGGTCCCTCAACTCACACTCTCACTCCTCGGCTATTACCACGCCCGGTATCTTTGGTCTCCTGTCCAGATCCAAATACTCACCTAATTACCTGATCAATCGGGTATTAGAGAGAGAAGACAGGAAGAGATGGAAAAAGAGAAAAAGTTAGAGATGAGGGGTTTTGATTTAGTCAGCCCCTCTCAACACTTAGTCTCTACGAGGCAACCATGC
This sequence comes from Thalassia testudinum, assembly GCA_037157565.1. Taxonomy (NCBI): domain Eukaryota; kingdom Viridiplantae; phylum Streptophyta; class Magnoliopsida; order Alismatales; family Hydrocharitaceae; genus Thalassia; species Thalassia testudinum. The sequence goes on along the minus strand of JAZHRO010000056.1, from coordinate 81,241,374 downwards.
CTCTGTGTTGTGCTTTCCCTTGAGTAGAGAAAAAAAAGAAGAGAATAGCGCTTGCACACTGTAGCAAAGAAGAGTTTAAGCCGTCTGATTGAAAGCTCCATCGTCTGATCTGTCTGACACAGTGCATTGTGCACTTGGCTTGCGTGGATTAAATTTGGCTGATACAGTTGTGATATTTGCTATTACTATAATTAGGGTAATTGGTGATTCAAACCACCATTTTACCGTAATGTTTTTGCAGCATTGACATTTGCTATTGTATATACATTATTATTGCTTGAATTTCTCATTAAATATTGTTATCTTGTGCTTAAATTGTGATCTTGAGATTAATTGAAACACTTGCTCCCTGTGCTTGACATTAGATTTCTTTCGAGCTATACATTTTAAGTGTTCTACGTGATTTATCGGCTATACTACGACGCATTACTATTACAACACTGATTTAGAGTGTCAAACATTTTGGCGCCATTGCCGGTGAGCTACGCATAGTTTGATATCTTGATTGCAATATCTGATTTGATACTAACTTGCTCTATCTATTTTGTTGTGATCTATGTAGGGGAATCCAATCAAGGTGAGTCAGGCATGCACCAAACACTCTAGGGGCAAGTAAACTCCATCCCTTTTTCCTTGAAAGCTCCTAATTCTGAGAAGAGATAAAAAAGGAAGAAAGTCAATTAGGGACAACTTGCATTTCATTCTTAGAATCAATCCACACAAGTTTCCTAATTTGATTCTTTTGTAGACAAACCCTAACCATGATTTCTACACCTACTTAGGGCTTAAGGTATCTAGGGCTATCACCTTCTTACTTGAGCCCTAGGTATCAAATTTGGACGAAACTAATTGGATCAATCAGAGACAAAATTGGATTCCTATTCTAAGGTTGAGGACTCCACTTGCTTAATCAAGAGACAAAAGTGGAATCATAAGCACCTTGCTCCTAATTAAAAATTGGTAGACTTAGGAGGTCAAGTCACCATTATGATCTACTTGGACCTTCAGTGACAAGGAAGGTCAGGTGGGGGAAACCCTGTAACCCGTGGAGATGCTCTACCATGTAGGGGTCTTTGTGGGACTCTCCCTTACTAGTTGCCCAGGTAATTATGAGGTGGATGACTTCCTGATCCAAGGGTATCATCCTCCCCGAACCTCAATAGTCATCCAAAAATCTTTGGGTGCCTCGATTGGATCCGTCTGATATTCTATCCCTCATCTTCTCCATCAGTGCATGTTTGGGAGGAGGTCCTTAACCCTTGAGGTCTCCATTAGTTATTCACTCTCATCGAGGCCAAGCCACGACCTCCATGTTTATGCAACAACCTAATTATATTGACATTTCCTCTGATTCTAAGCCCAAACCTCCAATCATAACCATGGATCAGCCAGAATGACCTAACTTTGAACCACAACAATTCCTTGATTTCAGAGATCAAATCAACACCTTCAACAACCCACCACTGCGGCCTCAAATGCGAGATCACTACAATCCTGTGGCAGTGGAGATCGAACCACGAATCAATATCCCTGTGGGAAGACCCAAGGTGGAGCTCAAGCCTAGTATGCTTCACATGACTCCAAAATTCCATGGCTTGAACTCCGAGGATCCTTTCCAACAAATCAAGAATTTGAAGCATCTAGCCCACACCTTTAGGGCAGACATGCAGAATCGAGACAGCTTGCTCCTAAAGATCTTCTCCATCTCTCTGGCTGACAAAGCTGCCTACTGGTTTCAAACTTATCCACATGCATTCAACACATGGGAAGAATTTCAAACCGCCTTCCTGGAAAAATTCTATTCCATTGGTAGCACAAACGCTATGCAACACCAAATTACGCACTTCTCCCTAGGAGCAAGAGAATCTTTACACAAGGCATGGGATCATTTTCTGGATCTCATGCGCGAATGTCCCCATCACAAAGTCCAAAAGTGGGAACAAGTCCAATCCTTTTACAACGGGCTCCGTGATGATATCAAGCTATTTGTCAATGCAACCTTTGGTGGCAGCATCATAAGTTAGCATGAAGACGAAATTTGGGAAATTCTCAAGAACATGTGCGAGAACTCCCTGAGCAATGATTCACTAGGTGCATACGACTAGACGTCCACCCTTGCATTGACAAATAATCGAGGGGTAAATGAATCTTGAGGCCTTTTCGCATCGGTTGACGTGGAGATGGTAGCTAATCAATTGATAAGGTCTCCATCATCGAGAAAAAGGTGGACGACATCACTCGACATCTACACAAGACCACCTCTAAACAACAAAGCACATATACACACCTACCCTCACGTAGGGAAGCTACATGCGATAACTACCACTCTTCAGGGATGAATGCGTATCCACCCCTTCCTGATTATGGCTTCGAAGGCAACTCCGAGCCTGCCTACCATAGTTGGGGGAATTCTGAACCCTTGTACCCTCATTATTTTGGGGATCCTCAGACCTGTGCGGATCTCCACGCCATCCAGAAAAATCCTTTCTCCAATACCTACAACCCTAGATGGCGTAATCATCCATACTTTACGTGGTCGGCGAATAACACACATCCAAGATCTCAATTCCAACCCTGACCACAAAACCCGCGTCCCTATCAACCCACTCAACCAAGGCCCAATCAAAACTTCCAATCTAGACCACCTAAGGAACATCAGACATCTTTGATTCTCCAAACCTTGGTTGACATGCAAAAACAACATAGAGAAGAGATCTATGAGCTACGCAATCAATTGGCCTAGCTGGCAAGTGCTTGCCAGTTGGGTGCACTCCCTTCTCAGCCTCTTCCGAATCCAAATAACGTGCCAAACCAGAGGCACGTTACGAATCCAAATCAGGGCCAAGCCCACTTTGTCTATCAGGCCCATTCAGCTCCATCCCCTGACGGGATGGGTGCTTCAACTTCTTATTCTGGATCTGAGTAGCAGACACCTATCCTCCCTTGCCCAAACTAGAATCAGGCAGGATTAAATTCCGTCACCACCCATAGTGGCAAAACAACACAGGACCCACCTTTTCCATGCCACAACTCACCTGAGACTGTAGACCCTAACCCTAGGATGGCTATCTAGGACATGCCCATCCATGATAAAGAGCCTGAGACAATTCTAGAGGAACCATCTGAGGTTCCATTTCCCGAGGACTTGACCAAGGGAAAGAAGAAAACCAAACTCATGGCTCTTGAGGAGGACTTGGTCAAGCACTTTAAGCAAGTTCAAATAAACATCCCCTTGATGGATGCGATACGGCACGTACCAGCTTACGTGACATTCCTAAAAGATATATGTACACTAAAACATAAGCCGTGAACCAAAGGTGAGAAACCGATCATATTGTCGAAGCAAGCCAGCTCCATCATTGTGAGTAATCTCCCGCTTAAGGCAAAAGATCCTAGTACCTCTCTAATCTCCTGTACAATCGGTGATATTCAATTTGGCTGTGCTTTACTGGATCTAGGAGCATCCATAAACCTAATACCTACATTGCTACTTGACCACCTTGAAGAATCTGAGCTTAAACCAACGGAGGTGACATTGCAGTTAGCTGATCGATCTATTAAGTCACCAAAAAGAATTCTCGAGGATGTCATAGTTAGGGTATGTGATTTCTACTTCCCCGTGGAGTTTATAGTTTTAGACATGGATGCTTCTGAAAACTTGAAGAACACACCGATCATTTTGGGGAGACCTTTTCTGGCCATAGCTAAGGCCAACATCAATTGTGAGGAGGGCCAAATTGAGTTAAAATTTGGGAATAGTCACTAAAGATCGATATCTTTAAGGACAAAGGAGGAATTAATTGTGGGGTTATCAAACAAATTTGTGACATCGAGTCCGTCATTGATGACCCATATGTCAAGGGAAACCTACTTATCGCTGATGATCAACCACAAGAGGATCAAACCCCACACTTAGACGAGCCTGAACCAAACCTAGAGATACCTTTAGCTCCTACCCTTGCTCCTGAACCTCACCCTGAACCACCTGCTGCTGCTGAAAATCCAGTAATGGAGTTGAAACCCCTCCCTAACCATCTCAAATATGTCTTTTTGGGTTCTAATAAGACATTTCCTGTGATTATCAATTCCCGCCTTACCTCTAATAAGGAAACCCACTTGATTTCTATCCTCCAGTAGCATCGGAGAGCCATTGGCAAGACTCCCGATGACCTAATTGGCATTAGCCCCTCATATTACACGCATCACATCTACACCAAAGAGGGCTCACGACCATCCCATGAAATGCAGAGACGCCTGAATCCAAACCAATAGGATGTCGTGAGAAAGGAGATCATCAAGTGGTTAGATGTAGGTATCATCTGCTCGATCACCGATAGTCGTTAGGTGAGTATAATCTAGGTCATGCTAAGAAAGGCAAGACTCACTGTCATTACAATTGAAACTAGAGAGACTATACCGACCCGTATAGCAAACTCGTGGAGAGTCTATATTGATTACCGAAGGCTAAATGCCTCCACGAAAAAGGAACATTTCCCACTGCCATTTATTGATCAAATACTCGAGAAATTGGTAGGGAATCGATTCTTTTGCTTATTGGATGGGTACTTTAGGTATAACTAGGTGGCAATCCATCTTGAGGACCAAGAGAGGACTACCTTCACCTGCCCCTTAGGAACATATCCATTCCATAGGATGCCATTCGGTCTATGCAATGCACCCACCACTTTTCAGCGGTGCATCCTTGCCATATTCTCAGATATGGTAGGTGAGTACCTTGAAGTCTTCTTGGATGACTTCTCGGTATTTGGAGAATCTTTTGATGATTGCCTCCTACACTTGGTCTAAATCCTCAGCCATTGTATCGAAATGAATTTGGTTCTTTCCACAGAAAAGAGCCACTTCATGGTACCTGAGGGAATTGTCCTAGGTCACCTTATCACTGAAAAAGGCATCCAGGTTGATCGAGCTAAGGTTAATTTGATTTCCAAGCTACCCATGCCTGGCTCAGTCAAGAGCATCCGTTCTTTCCTAGGGCACGTTGGATTTTACCACCATTTGATTCTTGATTTTTTGAAAATAGTGTGCCCCCTTACTAATCTTCTCTCAAAGGATGTCCCTTTCGAAATTACTGAGGTGTGTACTCATGCATTTGAGAGCCTGGGTGACCGAGTCACCCAAGCACCAATCTTGCAATCTCCTAATTGGTCTTAGCCCTTCGAGATCATGTGCGACGCATCTGACTATAAAGTGGGTGTGGTGCTTGGGTAGAAAATAAACGGGAAACCTGTGGTCATGTATTACGCTAGCAAGACAATCAATGAGGCTCAGCATGACTACACAGTTACTGAGAAAGAGCTGCTAGCCGTAGTATTTGGCCTCGAAAAATTTTGATCCTATCCTTTGGGTTCCCATGTTATCACATACTCGGATCACACCACAGTAAGGCACCTCCTCGCGAAGAAGGATGTGAAACCTCCATTAATTTGTTTGATCTTGCTGTTGCAAGAATTCGACCTCGAGATTCATGATAAGGCAGGAAAATAGAATGTAGTAGCTGATCACTTGTCCCACCTTCCTTCTGATATCATCGACCCTTTCGGACCAAGCACAAAACACTTTCTTAGTGAGCACCTCCTGACTATTGGTGCAGGACTTCGCTGGTACGTTCATTTAGTTTACTACTTGGTGTCACATCAGATCCCGTCTGATTAGCCGAAGGCCAAGAAGTACATGTTGCTTTCTGATGCCAAGAACCTCATCTGGGAAGACCTGTACCTCTTTTGTATTTGCACTAATTAGATCATCAGACGATTCATCCCAAAAGTGGAAACTCAGGACATTCTATCCTTCTACCATGACCAAGCCTTTGGCGGACACTTCTCCGGACATAAAATCGTAGCTAAAGACCTCCAGTGCAGCTTTTATTGGCCCACGACCTTCTAGGATGCATACAACTACTCTAAGGCATGCACTTGTTGCCAAACCATGGGCAACATGAGCTACAATGATAAGATGCCTTTACAGCCAATTCTCGTATGCGAAATATTCGACATATAGGGGATTGATTTTATAGGACCCTTCCCTCTATCGGATGGCTTCGAATACATTGTCCTCACCATAGACTACGTGTCTAAATGGATCGAAGCTGTCCTGACCCGAGCCAATGATCATAAAGTGGTAATTAAGTTCATTCATCAGCATATTTTTTTCTCTATTCAGAGTCCCAAGTGCCATTATCACTAATGGAGGGACCCATTTTACAAATGCACAATTCAGATCCCTGATAAACGAGTATAGGGTGTCACATCGAATCTCAACTCCTTACCACCAGCAAACTAATGGATTAGTTGAACTATCTAATCAGGAGATCAAGAAAATCCTCTAGGTTACTATTTGGCCTGACTGGAAGGACTGGTTGGCCCGAGTTTCAGAAGCTTTTTGGGCTTATAGGACAACCCACGAAACCTAATTAGGTATGTCTCCATTTAGATTGGTGTACAGGAAGGCATGTCACCTCCCTGTTGAGATCGAGCACAAAGCATATTACGTAGTATGGAAGTGCAATCTAGATCTGCTTAAGGCCGAAACCCACCGTCAACTTCAAAAGAGTGAGATCGAGGAAGTACGCAATGATGCATACGAGAACACACGAATTTAAAAAGAGCAGGTGAAGGCTTTTCATGACAAACACATTTCTAGAAAAATTTTCTACTTGGTCAGAAGGTCCTACTCTTTGATGCCAAGCAAAAACTTTTCCTAGGAAAACTCAGATCTAAAGGGATTGGACCATTCTTGGTGAGACAAATCTTTGTAAATGGAGTTGTTGAAATCAGTTAACCCAGCCTTGATTTTGAACCTTTCATCATGAATGGCAAGCGACTCAAGTCGTTCATAGAACTCGCTAATACGAACTTGGCTGAGGTATCTTTTGATCTGCATTCTTCCTGAGCTTATTATACCCGGCTGATGGTGTTAAAATCAGTGCTTAATGGGAGGCAACCCATCATTTTTTGAAAAATCGGAAACCCTTTTGACACATCTTTTTGTTGAACTCATATTGCACTTTAGGGTTCGTCCATTAGAACAGCCGACTCCACCTCTGACACTCGTATCAGGGCTTGAAATCGTCTACAACAGTCATCGAGACCCATTCACCCACCCTTTGAACCGATTCTAATGTACGATCTAAGCTGAACTCGAATCCTCCTAATTTACATTGAGGACATTGCAAATTGTAGGCATGGGGGGTATTAAAGTGCAAAACACCATGAGAATCAATTCACGTAAAGGGTTTCATCAAAAAAAAAAAAGGAGGTTGAGGAAAAAGGAGGACCAGTTGGGAGAAAAAAAATTAGGAAAAAGAGGGGAAGAAAAATTGAAAAGAGATGAAAGGAGCAAAAAGATAAAGAAAGAAAGTGAGTCCCTTCAAAGTAATACGAAACTTACCTAACTTCTAGGTTGGATCGAATGATGAATTAAGACCTGGAAGGCTAAACTTAAGGGATTACTGGCAAATCCTGACCTTAGGCCTCTTGGATCTAATTGGAATTAAACAGTCATGTACTAGTCATGATCCAGATTAGTCCTTAAGAGGTTGAAAAAAATGCAAAAATTGTGTATTAAGTATAAGGCTTAGGGAGTATTCGGCCTCGTTAACTGACCTCTGGTTTGGGGGACTCGGGAACGTAAGCACCCTAAATCACACACAGTCTGGTTTAGTGCATTTTAAATAATGAAATTATGCTAAAGGGAATTTCTTCTATTTTGAAAATGGTCCTATGGTCAAGATTAAGTGCAGCTCGAAAAGATAAATTGATTTGGAAGAGTTCCCAGTGCGGAGAGGTGGGAAATTCCCCTCAAAGATGCACGATAACATATTGTCTCCTTGATGCATGTCTTCTAGGATATCTAAATATCCTACCGAGGATGCGTAAGCACCTTGTGCTGGTTTAGATGCCATGGGCGGCATTATCACGAAATGTCGATTGCCAGGATCTGGATTTAGCTACAGAATGCCATGGGCGGGATTATCTCGAAATCTCAAAAGCGATGGTTCTGGGGGTTGCGATGGGCGGTGCAATCTCAAAGCATGGATTGCTAGGGACCCTACTGATGTGCATACATCTAACTAACCTAAAATGTCTATTAATCCATGTTCTTAGTGTCACATTAGCATCATACATTGTAAATAGTGCATAACATGCATAATCATGCATTTAGATCAAGTTGTATAAATTGTACAGTAATTGTCTCCCTTTTTTGGTCAGGGACAAGGTAACTTTCTATCGGAGCCTTGAATCAAAGATCCAACCATATAGATCTGATCAGGGTGATGATTGGAGTTCAACGACTCCAAGATTGCCCTAATCGGACATCCGTAGCACCAGATAGAGACCGAGGAACCATAAAGATCAAGGGCCAAGATGGTGTTAATCCATACGTCAGATGAAAAATCTGACCACACAGATGCATTCAGATCGACGATTGCAGCCTAACAACGTGAAAATCGATCCAATCCAACACCCATGCCACCATCTGCAATACTTAGAAGATGGATGGCCAAGACGGTGCCATGTGGCACCATCTCAACTGGCTAACCAGCCCTAAGGACCCACCTCTGCATTTCCTCTTCATCCGATTGATGCTTCTCCTGCAGAGTCGCACGCTCAAACTCACCGCGCGACATAAAGCCATGCGTAGCACGTTGGTCCAATGCCCTTTGCAAGAAGAGCGGGCGCGCGTTCAAATCCACCCGGTCAGCAAATCAGCCCAAGCAGGCATGGGCAGGCGAGCGAGCGGGGCTACGCAATGAGGATCGGATGGTGCTAAGAGAGCGATAGTGCCCACGCACGATTTGATGTGCGACGCTTACGCATTATCGTATGCGGGAGCATGGTGCAAGCGTAGGTAGTCTTAAGCCATCCGATCTCTTGATTGTACGACTGTAAGAGCATGGATGTGCATGTGCATTGAAGGACGTGGAGGCGAGGAGCGACGCGAGTAGCAGGCATGACAGTCATGTTCAGGGCTTTAGTGACAGATTTATCCATCACTAAAGGTCCTGAATTAATGTTTTTCAAATTCTAATGTCAACAATGCCCCCACTCCTTGCATCTATAAAAGGAGACCCACTCAATACAAATTTCTCATCCCTTATTTCTCTTCTTTCCCACTTCAAAGCTCAAGAGAAGCTTGTCCGACAACCGGGATGCTCCTCAAGAGTTAAAATCAATTTTTCACCCCCATTCCAGAAGCGGATCCCGCGACGACGACGATGTGCTACCTCATTTCCATTCCTTTTCCTTTGACCTCCTTCTTCCCGCTCCGTTCCTCATCTTCCAGGCGTTGTATCGTTCGACTCATCCTCCAAGCGATCGTCGAGGAGGATAATTTCTTTCTCCCATTCCTTTTTCCTGCTTTCCAGAGTAGAATTTTCCTGCTTTCTGGTTGTAATAATTTTCCTGATTTCTAGTGTAATTTCTCGCTTTCTTAGTTGTACAAACATTTTGCAACTTCAGCGGAATGTTTTCTCTCTCTCTCTCTTATTGTCTATATTTATTTCATTTAATTATGATTATTCCTCTCTTTAAACAAAAACACAAAAGAAATATATAATTGCGAATTTTGATCGACGTAGCCTCCCTGAGTTCGACCAGGGATTTCTTTTCGGTATAAATTTTATTTGTTGAACTTGAGTTCTTCACTATTCAAACTACAATGACAGGTTTTCAAAACCAACTCTGATAGCGTAGTCTTCCGATGTTCAACATTTTGGCGCCATTGCCGGGGAGGCAACGATTTTCCAATCTTCTTTTTGCATTTCACACACTTTACTATCTTCTAACTTGCTTTCTCTCCTGCCTATTGTTTTGCATATACCTCTATCAGGGAATCGTCAAGTGGTAGATCGGAGTAAAGTGCAGTTGAAGACGACCGTAAGTGCTCCCCATTCTTCCTCCTCCATAGATTTCATTTCATCACACTAAATTCAAATTCCAATTAACCTAGGTGTTTGCATAAATCCTAGGATTAGCTTGGTTATTTGAATTTCCACTCACACTCACATTTCACCCTCACATATTAAGAAAATCAAAAAGATAATTTTGTGGGGTAATTCAACATACACCCATATTCAAGGCACTTAGCCTACTTGATTTTCTTCTACTCAACTGGATTCTGATCTATGGAACTGGTACACACAAATCAACACATAAAAGAGTGGAAATCATTCTAGGTTAATCATTTCTGTGTGCCTAACCTAGTGGTGCAACTGTGACCAATTGTTTGAGTTTTTTGGGCCGCACAGCTCAACCTAAAATCAACTCACCAAGTAGCTTCCTCTTAGGGTTATTAATCAAGTTTCATACCAGGCACTCCACTTTATTTCTGATTTTAAAAGGAAAGCAATCTTCACCCATGCTTGAAAACCTAGTTTTCCTCAAACTTTATTAAAATCAACCTAATTCTAAGCCGTAAAAGCTACTTAAGCAAGATTTGAACATTAAAATCTACTCATCACAAATAATCTTGCTTGAAAACCCTGGTTGTAAATGCACTTACACATACTCAATTGATCATTAAGGGCACAACCCATTGTAAGGGCCCCCCACATTCCATAAGCAATACAATCCTAGGCCTCAATAAAATCGAGTAGGCATTGGCTTTAAGGGTTGATTCCCTCTTCGGGGCCTAGTCTGAGATTGTTTACGATTAACCTACTTGTACTGATCAATCTTATGTCTAGCTAGGGGAGTAGCATCAAACGACCACGGTTGGGGTGTACACTAGGAACTGGAGGTGCAAGCCGAAGGAAGAACCTTATGCCCAGTCCCTCCTTCTAACTGGTTGGATTGAGTAGACACAAGTAGACTAAATCATTTATAATCTGAAGGTGGGTTCTGGGAGTCTGTAGATCCTTAGGCTACCCAACTTAAGGATAGCCATGTTTTGTTGTGCTGCAGGGTTCTTATCCCTAGTCCTTCCGACCTTTTCCTATTTTATGCTGGGAAGAAGGTCATTGAATCCATGATTGGAAGGACCACTAGAGTATTCTAGGAGGCGTAGATTGGATTTTGGCAAAATTGATCCCATGGCCGATCAACAGTCTCCTCTGCCTCAGATCCACAGGGGGTATTTCAAAGGCAGCTGGAACAAATGTAGAGAATGCAGGCTGCTCAGCCCTTGAAGGATTTTTATGATCCTTCAAATTATGGGGAACGTCCCGACATCCAGATTCCTGCCAGAGACGTAGAAATCAAGCCCCAAGTGTTAAGCTTGATCAAACATTTAAATGGGCTTGGCTCTGAAGACCCATTTCAGCATTTGGAGGACTTGACCACTTTGGTGCAGACCACCAAGGCATGAAACGTGAGTGAGGAGCAAATGATCATGAGTCTCTTCCCCACTCTCTTAGGGATAAAGCCACTCATTGGTACAGGACTATAGGAAGACCCATTGCAACATGGAATGAGTTGAAATCAGCTTATCTGAAGAAATTCTTCCCTATCGGGTGTACCAATGCTTTGAGATCGGCAATCACTACCTTTACCCAACGGTCGGGGGAGCAGTTTCATGTGGCATGAGAGCAACTCCAGGACATATTGCGAAGGTGTCCACACCACAAGGTGCCGAAATGGCAACTCGTAAAGATCTACCATGGGTTGACTGAGCAACTCAGAAATCACATGGATGCTTCTTGCGAAGGTAATTTCCTGAACAAAGACATAGATAGCATGCTCGATTTGTTTGAGGAGATGAGCGAGAATTCGATCAATCATGCCTCCGTGGATACTTTTAACGGGTCCCAGCAGCCCAAATCGAATGTCAACGAAGTCCACGACTCTCATTCATTCTATAGGGAATTGATTTGTAATAAAGTTGATAAGGTGGACTTGGTTGCTAAGAGAATGGAGGAGTGGATGGCTGCAAATTTAATGAACAACTCTCGATCCACTCAATCCCAGAATTCGGGATTCCATTCATCGTGAGCTCCTTCTGGACGAGAGTTCATGAATCAACTTGATGCGGCTCAACCAGCAAACCAGCATTATTCGGAACCCCACAGGTTCCAAACTGGGGCTTTTGATCCCAGTTTCTCTGATCCTTCCCTTTCTTTCTCTCCATCCTCACCCTATGAGGTTGTTTGTGCCATACAGGAGAATGTTAGATCCAACCCCTACTCCAATGCTTATAATTCGAGTTGGAGAAACCATCGTAACTTCTCTTGGAAAAACCTGAGGTAGCTGACCCAATTCTGACCCAGCAACCATGCTCCACAATGACCAATGGGTCAGGGTCATGTTTATACTCAGTTGGCCCTGAATCAGGTCAATCAGCTAGCTTGGAATGCCCGTCAACCCGTAGGGCAGGCTGATTTGAATCGACAAATGGTAGAGATGCAAGGATCCATGCTCCAGCACATGCAGCAAATGAAAACTTCGCTGACAACTTGCAAACCGGGCTCATAGCTAATTCTCGTCAACCTGAATCTCTACCATCTTAACCTGTACCCAACCCATGAAATATCCTGAATCCAAGCAATCAAGCCCATGGGTACAGAAATTAGAGGGACCCACACTCACATGATCAGGTGGTTGAGCAGGGTCCTTCCTCTTCTTCTGTAAATCAATGATTCTTGGCTAATGAAGACCCTCCAATCTTTCCTAACCCTCCCTAAGACCCAAACTCATATGCATCTGCAAGTTCTGTTACCTTGAGGTGTGGTAAACAAACTCAGGATCCACAGCCACACTATTTTGATTTACAGAATCCTGAAGAACCTAAGGAGAGAAAGGAGAACTCTGGAGAAGAAATCATGGCTCAGGAACCTGATTTCAAAGATCCGACTCGTGTTCCTTTCCCTGAAGCTTTGATCAGATCAAGGAAGAAGTCTGTTGATAGTAATGAGTTGCATCTGAATATTTTCAAAAATGTCGAGATCAATATCCCTACTCCTCGATGCTATCAAGCATATACCGACATACACGAGATTTCTAAAGGATTTAGGTACACAGAAGCGTAAGTTTAGAGAATCTATTCTGAGGAAGGTGGTACTCTCCGAGCAGGCTAGTTCTGTTATCCTCAAGCACCTCCCTAAGAAAAAAGGACATCCAGGTACTTCTTTGATTTCTTATGTCCTTGGTGCTTACACTTTTGATAGAGCACTACCGGATCTGGGTGCATCCATCAGCCTAATTCTGACTTCTCTTTAGGAGAAGTTCAGATTACGTGAACTTCGGCCAACTTTACTAACGCTGTATTTAGCGGACCGTTCGGTCACAAATCCATAAGGGGTTATTGAAGATGTTATTGTTAAGGTTAAGGATTTATATTTTCCTGTAGATTTCCTTATCCTTGACATGTATGTACCTGAAAATCTAAGGAACACGCCCATCATTCTGGGGCATCCATTCCTGGCTACCATTAAGGCCAACATTAATTGTGAAAGCGGTAGCATGGAAATTGCCTTTGGGGATCAAAGAATGAAATTGAATATTTTTAAGGCGATTAATAAATTCAAAGATTGTGGATTTATTATGGAACTTCAGGATGATAATGTGAATATTGAAACTTTTATGATGGTTTCTGCATTTGAAAGTTACTCCTTTGATGATTAATTGGACTCGCAACCCTCTATGGCAGACCCACCATCTTCTGAAGAGGTTGTTGACTTTGTTCACTCTCAACCTCTTCCTCTTGATGAGTCCTCATCAACATCTTCCTTACCTTCAATCATCTGCTCGCCCCAGCTTGAACTGAAACCATTGCATAAGAATCTAAAATATCAGTTTTCAGGACCACACATGACGCTCGCCGTGATTATCAGTGCTAGATTAACAAAGGAGTAGGAGAATAAACTGACTAAGGTCCTGAAGGACCATAAGGAGGCAATTGGTTGGACCATTCATGACCTTAGGGGGATCAAGCCATCTTATTGCAATCATAGAATATTTTTGGAAGATGGATCCCTCCCTTCTCGCCAGATGCAGAGGCGATTAAATCCAAATATGCGAGAAGTGGTCAAGAAGGAGATTATTAAGTGGCTCGATGCAGGAATCATTTATCTGATCTCTGATAGTCCTTGGGCAAGTCCCATGTAGATTACTCCCAGGAAAGCCGGGATTACTGTTGTGACAAATGAGAAAGGAGAATCCGTCAGAACTCATTCAGCTTCCTCTTGGAGGGTTTGTATCAATTACAGGAAGGTGAACATGGCTACGAAAAAGGATCATTTGCCTCTATCTTTCATTGATCAAATCTTGGAAAGATTAGCTAGGCAGAAGTACTTCTATTTTCTTGATGGCTACTCAGGATACAACCAAGTTCCTATCCATCCCGTGGATTAGGAAAAAACTGCTTTCACTTGTCCCTACGGAACCTTTGCTTTCTGTAGGATGCCATTCGGTTTATGCAATGCACCTGCCACTTTTCAAAGGTGTACGTTGGCCATATTCTGTGACATGGTGGGAGAGTTTGTGGAAGTCTTCATGGATGATTTCTCTATTTTTGGAGAATCGTTTGACTCTTGTCTAGCTAATCTTGAAATGATTCTTAAACGATGCATCAAAACAAGATTGATCCTTCACTGGGAAAAGAGTCATTTCATGACACAAGAAGGCATCGTCTTGGGTCATGTAATCTCTGAACGGGGAATTGAAGTGGATAAAGCTAAGGTTGATGCTATCGCTAAACTTCCTCCACCCACATGTATTAAACAAATTCGATCATTTCTTAGTCATGTGGGATTCTACAGGAGATTCATCAAGGACTTTTCGAAGGTTGCTCGTCCTCTAAGCAATCTTCTCGCCAAAGAAATGCCGTTTGGTTTCAACGAATCATGCTGTAAGGCATTTCATTTTGATAAAATGGCAGTCACTTGTGCTCCGATGTTGCAACCACCAGTTTGGACAACCCCTTTTGAGATCGTGACTGACGCTTCTAATTACGCGGTCGGGGCTGTGTTGTGTCAGAAAGTTGATAGGAAGCCCTCTGTCATCTACTACGCTAGTAAAACTCTGGATGAGGCCCAGAGGAATTACACTATTATTGAGAAGGAATTACTAGCCGTAGTATTTGCTTTGGAGAAATTCATGGCTTTTCTCTTAGGGTCTCACGTCATTATATATACCGACCACTCGACCTTGAGACATCTCTTGGCCAAAAAGAATGCCAAACCCCGGCTTATTCGTTGGATTCTTCTACTTCAAGAATTTGATCTTAAAATCAAGGATAAATCGGGGTACAGAATGTGGTGGCGGATCATTTGTCGAGAATTCTGAGTGATTCTTCTCGTCCGGACATCCCGATTGCTGATACTTTTCCGGACGAAACCATCCTTACAGTTTCAGGCATCCGAACACCGTGGTTTGCTAACATTGTTAATTATTTGGCCGTTGGTCAAATCCCCTAGGATTGGACCAAGCAAGAACAGGATAGACTCAAATATGAGGCCAAATATTACTTCTTGGAGGACCCTGAACAGTACCACATTGGCTTTGATCAAATTATTCGCCGATGTGTTCCGGAGAACGAATTCAATAGTGTACTCGAGTTCTACCATGCATCTGTGTGTGGTGGACACTTCTCTGGGAGAAGGATGGCTGCAAAAATTTTGCAATCTGTATTCTATTGGCCATCTTTATTCAAGGATGTCCAAGATTTCTCACGGTCATGTTCCCAATGCCAGGCACTCGAGAGCATAACTAAGAGAGATATGATGCCCCTAAACCCAATTCTTCTTGTCGAAATCTTCAACGTTTGGGCATCAATTTCATGGGACCCTTCCTCCCTTAATTTGGACTTCAGTACATTCTTGTCACCGTTGATTAAGTGTCCAAATGGATTGAGGTGATTCCTACCCGAACCAATGACCACAAGGTGGTCATCGATTTTGTCAAGAAGAACATCTTCAGCAGGTTCGGGATTCCGAGGGTCATCATTAGTGATGGCGGACTCATTTCACTAATGCCCAGTTCTATAATTTTCTGGCTAAATACTGGGTCAATCACTGAATCTCCACACCTTATCATCCCCATACGAATGGATAGGCCGAGATCTCCAATCGGGAGATCAAGAATATTCTACAGAAAATGGTTAGGCCTAACTGCAAAGACAGGACTCAAAAGCTTGAGGACGCTCTTTGGGCCTATCATACGGTGTATGAAATGCCCATCAGCAAGTCCCTATTTCGTTCGGTGTATGGAAAGGCATACCATTTACCCATAGAAATTGAACATAGGGCATTTTGGGCAATCAAGCAGTGCAATCTAGATCTAAGTTTAGCTGGGAAGACTAGGAAACTCCAACTATCTGAGTTGGAAAAGCCTAGAAATGATGCGTATGAGAATGCCAAGATTTACAAGGCTCGAACCGAAGCTCCACATGACCAATTGATTTCCCGCAAGAGCTTCGAGCCGAACTTGAAGGTCTGGCTATTCGATTCTCGACTTAAGCACTTTCCCAGAAAACTTAGGTCGAAATGGAATGGCACGTTCATTATCGACCAAATTTTTCCAAATGGAGCTGTTCAGATCTCTGACCATATGATGGGTAATTCATTCAAAGTCAACGGTCGACATCTGAAGCGTGTTATTGACCGTACTCTTCCAGAACCCATCTCAGACACGGTTGCTCTAGCCATGTTGTGACTTTTTTGGCTGGACTTTGCCTAGCTGACGACATTAAACTTAGCAGTTATACATATGACTCAGAGCTGACCTGAGCTTCATATTCAGGTGATATCTTCCGTACTCTACCCTTCCTTTCATGTCTCTTTTTCTCAATGTGGACATTGCATCAGCTAGGCATGGGAGGTGGATTCATTTTTGAATCATTTTCTTAGCTCTGTGAAATTCTTGTAAATTCTATTTCTCTTCTTATATATACATAAAAGAAAGAAAATGAATTTGGAAGGAATACTTGGACATTAGGACTTTCCAGTCTTAGGAAATATTACATTAGGATCTGAACACTAAGACCCTTCAATTCTTTGGGCTTAATCAGCCTTGGTATCCACTAAAATGTGGATTTATTTTCTGAGTCCTCACCATCCTGAATTCTATTGTAATTTGATTGAATAAGTTTGGGTGATAAGTACACCACTTATCAATCGCCCTCTGAATTGAGGGAACCTTAAGTCTAAGCATCTACACACTATCTTTTCATTGACTTGTTGATCGGCGGTTTTAACGAAAATTGGGCAGCTAATGAACCTTCTAAGGTGATATGGCTGGCAAGTTATCGTGGGTAACAGCCTAAAGGTAGGTTTCCCAGAGCCTAATCACTGGACCATTCTCTTCTTGCTGCCTTTAGCTAAATCTAAGAAAAGGGAAGCCACCTACTTAAAAAGAGAAAAAAAAGTCAAAAAGAAAAGAAAAAGAAAAGGAGAAAAGAAAGAAAAATACAAAACAAAAGAAATAAGCCACACTTCATCGCACAAGTATGGCTGGCAAGTTATTAGTGGTAACAGCTCATCGACCGGTTGTCCAGAACGCAGCTCAAGAAATGCACTAAAAATTCCCAAAACTCTTAGGAAGAAGTGGAGAAGTTGAATAAGCATGGGAGATATACACTGGACTCACCCTTGTGTTGGCCCTATAAAAATAAAAGTAGAGAGAAAGCTATCGATCATAAAGATACACCTTTAGGCAGAACTCTCTTTTTAAGGTCACCTAGAGGCATAGAAACCTGTCAAAGCTATCGATCATAAGTTTGTTCTAATTGCCCATCAACGAGTCTGTCACATTCACAATAAGATGTTTAGAACTTAGGGTTCTCATCAAATCTTGGGTGGCTTGAATGGCCATAGAAAGCCACTCTTTAACCCTATACTCAAAAATCCAAAAAAATTAGGAATGAAGAAAAAGAGAAAAAGAAAATTTTCTTTGAATAAGGTGAGGGCTTGAGGCGATTTGCATTTTGGCTGATACCTAGGAGTTGTGTCTTTGAAAGTTCAGATCCTAAGTAAAAAAATTTCTTAGTGTTGAAAATAACTTTTGCCCAAGTAATCAAATCTAATTCTTTTATAAATAGCATATAGATTTTGCTAGGGACTAGCAAAAGATAGGCATGGGGATGTGATGTGCATATATCTGATTAACCTAAAATATCTACTAATGCATGTTCTTAGTGTCACATTAGCATCATACATTGTAAATAGTGCATAACATGCATAATCATGCATTTAGATCAAGTTATATAAATTATACAGTAATTGTCTCCTTTTTATGGTTAGGGATAGGGTGACGTTGTATCGAGGCTTCGGATCAAAGATCCAACCGTATGGATCTGATCAGGGCGATGAATGGAGTTCAACGACTCCAAGATTGCCCTAATTGGACATCCGTAGCACCAAATAGAGATCGAGTAATCCTAAAGATCAAGGGCAAAGATGGTGTCGATTTGCACCTTAGACGGCAAATCCAATCGCACGGATGGATTTCGATAGACGATCGCAGCCTAATGGAGTGAAAATCGGTCCAATCCGACACTCGTGGCATAATCTACAATACTCAGAATATGGACGGCCAAGATGGCGCCACGTGGTGCCATCTTAGCTGCCCAACCGACCCCAAGGACCCACCTCTGCCTTTCGTCTTCATCCAATCAATGCTTCTCCACTATTGGATGCCCATCCAACTGCAGCAGACCTGCGCGTTCAAACTCACCATGCAACACAAAGCCACGCATAGTACGTTGGTCTAGCGCCCTTCGCAAGAAGAGCGGGCGGGCGTTCGAATCCTCCCGGTCACCAAATTAGTGCAAGCGGGCGTGGCGGGCAAGCAAGTAGGGCTGTGTGATGAGGATCAAACAGCGTTGAGAGAGCAATAGTGCCCACGCGCAATCAGACGTGCGACGCTTACATGTGATCGCACGAGGGGCCGCAGTGCAAGCGTAGGCGGTCTTAAGTTGTCCGATCTCTTGATTAGATGGCTGTGAGCGCGTGGACGTGCGCGTGCATTGAAGGATGCAGAGGCATGGAGGTGCGCAAGTGGTGGGCACGATGGCCACATTCATGCCTTTAGTGATGGATTTATCCATCACTAAAGTTCTTGAATTAATTTTTTCAAATTTTAATGTCCAAAATGCCTCAACTCCTTGCAACTATAAAAGGAGACCCCCTCCATACGAATTTCTCATCCCTTCCTTCTCTTCTCTCCCTCTCCAAAGCTCAAGTGAACCTTGTCCCACACCCGGGTTGCTCCTCAAGAGCTAAAATCAATTTTTTGCCCCCATTCCAGAAGTGGATCCCACGACGATGACGTCGTGCTGCCTTGTTCTCGTTCCTCCTGCTTCGACATCCTCCTTCCCACTCCGTTGTGTTCCAGGCATTGTCATGTCCAACTCATCCTCCAAGCGATCGTCGAGGAGGGTAACTTCTCTCTCCCATTCCTTTTTCCTACTTTCTAGAGTAGAATTTTCCTGCTTTCTAGTTGTAATAATTTTCCTACTTTCTAGCGTAATTTCTTGCTTTCTTAGTTGTACAAACATTTTGCAACTTCAAGTGAATGTTTTCTCTCTCTCTGTCTGATTGTCTATATTTATTTCATTTCATTGTCATTATTCTGCTCTTTAAACAAAAGCACAAAAAATATATATAATTGTGAATTTTGATCGACGTAGCCTCCCTGAGTTCAACTCGGGATTTCTTTTTCGGTATAAATTTTATTTGCTAAACCCGAGTTCTTTGCTATTTGAACAACAACGATAGGTTTTAAAAATCAACTCCTATAGCACAGTCTTCCGACGTTCAACACCTACGAGGATTGATGGTAGGGACAAGGAATCTGATACAGACTGTTGTCCAGGGTGTAGATCGCGTAAAAGATGAATACGTCATAATATAGCACGAAATACATCTCGACAAATAAAATTAACGGAATTGCGAGTCCCGATCGATCATAGGGAGGTAGAAAAATGATTTTGATTTCATGCACTTATTCTAAATCTAATTACTAAATAATAAACACAATGAATCATGATATATATCACATAGAGCATTTGAACATGAATTTCATACAAGAAACTAAACTAAATGATAACATGAATATAAAATACTTATGGAATAGAATAAGGGCACCACGGGTAGATCGTGGTGGCCTTTCGGAGAGGTTGAGAGAAGCAGTGACGATCTGACAAGGCAGCCCAACGGATTTTTCAGATGGAGGTAGAGAAGATGGGAAGAAGAAGAAGAGAGAGCTAGAAGAGGGAAGAAGAAGAAAAAGAATGAAGAGAGAGTTGAGTGAGAGTTCTCCACTTGAATACTACTTGAATGCCTTTGAAAGAGGACCCTTAGTCCTCTTTTATAATTTCTTGGAGGGCAAATAGGGCATTGTAGCCCCATATTTTGTGCAACAAAATGCCTTCAAAATCATTCTACATGCTCGGATGTTCTCTAGTGCTGCCACGTGGCACAACGTGCACCGTCAGATTGAAATTGCGCAGCTGTGCGTGCTCACACGACTTCACATTTTTGCTTTTGCCGCATGCCTTCAAATCCCGCCTTAACACCATCAGAGGGCTTAGACAACCGTAGCACCTCGCCTTCACAATCCTTAGCATGATTCACACACCTTCCTAATTTCGCACAACCCGTGTAATCACTCGTCCCGCTCGCAGTGCACTCTGATCCCGCCATGTGGCACGCTCTACACCATCGAATCATGCATACGCGCTTGCACGCAACCCGCACCAATTTCTGCAGCGTCGGACTCGAACCCGTGCCCCACGTATATGCTGGCACACGAGTGAGCCAATGCGCTGCATAGAGCCTTTGTCATATATACTCAATTATATTTATATTAATCTATTCTGGGTGGTAATGTGGTGCGTTCGTGGCCATTGGATGAACATTCGACGACCCACACTGTGAGGCAAGGTTCATTTAGGGGTTGGGGGCATGGTGAGGTACGGCTATGATGGTGGCATGTGGCAGCATCGTGGCCATCCATTCTCTTCTCTTTATATCTGATGATGTAGGCCTCTGATTAAGTTGATTTTTGCACCGTTGGACTACAAACGTCGATCTGGATCCATCTGTATGGTTGTATTTGTCATCTGAGGTCCAGATCTTTTTCTCTTTGCCCCTTGGTTCTTGTTCTACTACAGACTCCCTGGGGTGCTATGGTAATCTGATTGATGCGATCTTGGATGTGTTGGACTCCCGTCATTATTCTGATCAAATACAAAAGGTTGGATCGGTCATCTATAGAACTAGATTACCTCCCATCATTAATACCTCTCAAATAACATAGTTTAATACATAAAATACATCTACCAACTATGATGCAGAATACGATGCGTATGCATCAGATTGTTTATGTTAAGCTAAGTTCTAGCTTAATTCAGGCAAGTTAGGACCTATGATTGCTACGTAATCAACCATGTTTAGGGCCAATCCAAAGATGGATTTAAGGAAAAATATATTGGAAAAAAAGAGAGAGAAAACTCTCCAAAAGTAAAATTCTCCTTCTATATCTCTCTCTTACAAAATGCACTAGCAAACAGAACCTGGACTAACCATGTTACAAGAATGGGTGCTTTAACCGCTAAGTCCAACAAACCTTAGGTTAGTTCTTGCGAGCAAAACATAAGCTTCGCGGCAGATGATGAGTAGCTACTCATCATAGCTAAAAGGCCGAAATTAAGCTAGACACTAAGCAAAACAATATCAAATTAACATATAAAAAGGGTTAAGTGTGGGAATTAAAGAAAAGACCTAAAACTTTTAATGTGTGTTAAAACCTCCTAATTAGGTCACAAAAATGAGATATTCTGAATACTAAAGAACAAATGATGATCCATGCATCAATTGAACACATAAACAAGTTTGAAAAGATAAATCAGAAGTAAAATCAATGTCTTAAATGTTCAATTAAGCACATGTAAAAACTTGAAAGCAATTGGACATCATTTAGGCTTAGAAATAAATATATTACAATTAGGTCCTTCATGCATTACATTTCTACTCTTCAAAACTCCTTCTTGGACCTTTTTGCAAGCCGCAGGGACCCTTCTGTATGACTGCAAGGCCCTTCCAGTTATAGTTGTTTCACTTTTGGACCTGCACGCTATTCTTCTACCCCTTCGTTCAAGGGTCTTCCTGCAAGTTTTCCCTTATTTCAGAGAGAAGCCTGTGTTCTTCACGCACACTGCAGCACGCGAAGAACACAGCCATTCTCGACCGTCCATCGTACTTTTGATCTCGATCTGCGGCTGGAATCAAATGGAACCTTCGCGCGATTCGGTGCGTGCGTTCACCTCTCTTCCCAGATCTCATCTGACGGTCAGATCTCTCTCTTGACTCGCCGCGCGCTCTACCCATCTCATCCTCACCGCCGGCCTAATTTTGATTAACCTCACCCTTGCGGTGATCTCAATCACTGAGCTGCTACTTAAGCACCTCAGTGGTGTCGCGCGCAAGGGATCGCTCCCTCCTACATCTCTTAGCGATCAGTTCGTCCACTCCAGTCTCTCCTCCTCACCTAGACCCTGATTTCACAGCCACCAGCTGTGGAATCATCGCCTGCTCTCGACCCTCCTCGTCGCTAAGGACCTCGTAGCACCTGAGGACGACCCTGGAGTCTCACTAGCAGACTCTTCCCTCCGCTGGAGTCACCCTCCTCCTTTCTTCCTCCTTAGCCGCCGGCTAAGGACCCATAGGTCCCATTCTTCCTTTTAGTTTAGGTTTTTAATTCTGCACAAGTAGTGTTAGATTTAGTTTGCAGTAGTTTAGAATAGATTTAGTTTTAATTGTTAGTGTTTAATGTTAGCTGTAGTTAGATTAGTCTTAGGAGTAGAATTAGTATTAGATCCCCTCCCTCACCTCCTCTGATCAGTCCAGATCAGAGGGGAAGAATCATCTGTTCATTGTTCAATTTATCTCCCTCTTCATGTTTTGTTTTTCCATCATCCAAATTCTGATTCTTGTTTTTTCATTTTTAACGACGAATTTTTCATCAATCACCCACACATCCTGACCCAATTTCAGATCTGATGGCGCACTGCCTCAGATCTGAAAGTGGCGTCACAAGCACCATTTGGGGCTTCTCACTCACTCCATTTGTTTCACAAAAGCCCCTCTGTTTTAAATGGATTGCCTCAGTTTGTCAGAGCACTTTTGATTTGGATCTTAAAGGATTTTTACTCTCTGAAATGTTTTGACAGATCTGACAAATTGAAGGGATTTTTGGTTTTCATTGTGGGCAAGGACTCTGAGAAGTTCTCTGGTGACAGAGAACCAATCAGAAGAGCCTTTCATGATTCTGTTTATACTTTGTTTTGAATGCATTCGCCAGCTTCCATTAAATTTCCTTAATGCATTCTTAGTCTCTTTTTGCTATTTCAGAACTGCCATACACTATTTGTGTTGATGATCATTTCTGTATGGTGATTCTCTAACCTAAGGAGTTTTCCATACTCCTTAAGGTTGCAAGAAACTGGGATTGTGTTTCTTTGGTTTTAATTGATCGAGCTAAGTCTTCCTTCATGCTGTCTATGGCATTAGGAAGACTAACTCAACCCCATTTGCTGTTTTGATCTGAAAGGATGCTTCTGATAAGGTTTTTCCTAATGAGTGTTTGAGCTGAATTTACATGAGATTTTCGTGAGATTTAAACCCCTTTCAGATTTGGATTTCAACTCTGTAAATTGTAGTTTGTTTTGAATTTTATCTTACTCCCAGTTACACAGCAATATGCTGCATCTAGCAGCTACATTCCCCTCTTCTCTAAACTCCCTTCTTCTCTAAATTTCCATCTTCTCTGTAGAATACTTCCACCCTCTTCAAGTGGACTAACTGCAGCAGCAGTTAGCCATTTGACAGTGGCTTAAGCCACTGCCACTGTAAACAACACATACTAAATACATTCTTCTTCTCTCCATCTCTTCTGACAGTAGCTGTGGCTGCTGTCTTAATTGAACACTAACACTCAATCAACTCTAATTTCCTAACTTTATACAAAAGCCTAATGACATAGACTTATTTTAAAACTGTAAATATACCTATTCATAGTATTATAACTATAGCATATCAGTTAGATACATAGTTATACTGTAAATATGTATAAAACCTGTACAGAAATTCATATACATATGTAATCTATGTAAAAATATGTATATATACCAATCTATTATGTATGTATTTACTGATTTATGTATATATGTATGTACAGATTTATATTTACTTATTTAGTAGCTAAGTTAATAAGTTAGAGCAATAATCAAGTAAATAAATCTATAAACCTGGGAATATATATATATATTAAGTAATTTAAGTTAGTCAAAGTATAATTATACCTAGTATAACTTACTGTAACTTAGTTTTAATTTTAAACGCCCAGAACTGCTATTTTAGCCTAAATAAAACCTAAATAAATTCGTAAAAATACAATAAAAATATGTATTAAATACTTAAGTATGTAAGTTAAAACTGTTTAAGGTCAATTAGACCATTTACTAATTATTTTATAAGTAATTAACTATTTAATCACCTAAATCAACCTGTATAATCAGCCTAGTTTAGCGAATTTATTTGTATAGTAAAAATATTTAAAATTCAAAATTAATTAATCAATTATGTAGTATTACGTAAATATTTTATTTACAATATTTTATTTTATTTTTTTTAATAATTTATGGCCCCCAAATCGAGGGCCAAAAACGCACACAGACGCAGCTGCGTTTGATTTCCAGCGCACGATGTGGCGCTGGAATAGCGCCACATCGTGTGCTGCAAACCGAACGCAGCCATATAAATATAGTTCATGTTATAACGTAAGCAGTCGTCAATGCGCAGGGTGCCCGAAACACTGCGCGTATGTCCGATCGGATTACCCGATGTGTGCTGAACTCTAATATGTGTGTGGGGCCGGGGGCCCGAGCGTGTGCGAGCTTTAAGGCCGTTGGGCTGAGCTCTGACGCTGAGATTGCAAACGTAACTAAGCCATCTAGTCTGAGATTAGGGCGCGCTTAGTAGAGGTCTGGTCCCACCCATAGGGTGCTGTGTATCCCTCGAAAAGCGCGCCCACTAATTAAGCACATTTTACACTAAGGACGTTAGCCTAACCCCGTCTCCACCGCAGCCTCTGAAATACCATACAGAAGAAATTGAAAGGACAGACGACTTAAAAAAAAAAGAGAGAACACAAGAGATAGCAAGAACAGGAAAACTTACTGTACATAAAGTAGTAGAACAAGTAATATACATATGTATAAGTAAACCCACATAATTACTAACAGAATAAAACGACACTATAAATGTCGCTAAAGACCTCAGTTTGCTTCTTTAGGTTGTATATAGTGTTTTCTGAGATTTAGCGACGTTTATATCTGTCACTAAAACTGATATATATGTCACTATAAATAAAAGACTAGTAAGTTAAGTTTTTACGCTATGGTATCCTCATGTAGCATGAACTAACATATTAGTGTTAATAGTATAACTTGTAAATACATAGTTTAGAGTATAATAATAGAGTGTTTGATGCTTGTTCATAGTTAATATTTTTTGCAAGCACTTCTTAGTAACTAGGTAAATAAAACATTCATTCATTCTTTAAATGTAAGGTTTCTTTTTGAATAAGAAGACAATTTTGGAGATAATCAAAGAGTGACCGAATTAAATTCAATAAATTGCCTCCCAGAGAACGACCTGGAACAAAACCAGTAAAAATTAGATAAATAAGCAAATGATAATAATGGTTGTAATGACTGGTACTCACCCATACTCACCACTATACGACATCCTTAAGGTTATATTATACACCCTATACTACAACGACATGATCATAACAATAATCATTACAATTATCACCAACAACCATTTTCATCATCATTTTTTTGGCGCCGTTGCCGGGGTGGCAACGCTCTTTGCACCAAAATTTTCTTTTTATTCTTTTGTATATAGAAATTCTTTATTTCATTCATTCATTCATTGTAATTGCTTTTATTTTTCCATTGAATTATTTGTGTATACATTCTTTTAGTCATTTACTAATCATTTGTTTTTCCACAGCACTTGAGGAGGAGTGTCGTCTTCCTGGTGGAGTCGCTGCGCTCCAGATCCGTCTTCCTGGTGGAGTTTTGCCTCGTAGTAGCTGTAGGAGTAGTGGTAGTATTAGCTTTAGTATGGATAGTTTAGGTTTATTAATTAGGAACAATTGTTAGTCATAAGTTGTGAGAGCTTGTTCTCGCACAATTTTTGTAATAATTCTGGACTGTCTGGACTTTATTTCTTTATCTTCTTAATTTCTTTCCTTACTTTTGAATTGCATATAAAAATATTTTTCAAAAAAAAAATCAAAAAGATCTCATACTTATCTAGCAGCAGCATAACCTTAGGCATCCATTTTTAGGATTGCATTTCATTCCTGCTAGATTTTAATTCAAGTCAAATCTGCATTAGAGGATTGCTGGAGTCAGGTACGCATTTCTTACCTAACTCTAACTCCTGCCATATTTGCATTTGACTAAATTAAAGAAGACCACTACTTTGTCTGAACTGAATTAAAAAGTCAAACGAGCAGCATAGAAAACACATTTTAATCACTTCAATCAAATCAAAAAGGAGATAGCAAAATTGGGTGAAACCATGTTTGAGATTTTAATCGCCTTGTGTTGAATGTTATCGTGCACACAGCACGATCACTTAAGGCCACAATACACGGGTTTCTACCTCATCTTCCTGCAACCACAGGATCTGGATTCGCACGCTCAGTCTTATCCAGATTCCCAGTGGATTTTAGAGGTCTGCACTTCGCTAGGTTTATCTTAGGATACGTACAATTGCTTGAAACAATTGTTTGCGTATAACATACTTTGCGTAGCAGCCTCTAGGAAAAATTTTCTCCAATTCATTTTGATTGATTGGTCTTCTTGAATTGAGATTTTATTGGGATTCTTCTATTTTATTGTGAACGTTAAAAATTTTTTCCCATTGAGTTGGATCGAATTAGAGTAAACGGGATTTCAAAAAACCAACTCAATGGAAGGTAGGAGATCCCAAAACCCAGAACTTGTACTCCCCTTGGGTACTGCTACCCAAGCTACTGCATCATCTTCTTTGCCTTCCACTTCTAATCCCTTACCTCCTGAGTCTCAAAATACTTTTCACAATCCCCCTCACCAAGAGGATGATCTTGATTCTTCACACTTTGAGGATTTTGAAGAACTTCCTCCAGACTTAGTTGCACATCCTCTACCACAGCAACCACCTATCCCTAGGTTCCAACCTCCACCTTATCCTAATCATCCTAATCCACCCCCGGAGAGAGGACCTATGCCTCATCTTCAGCACCTTTTCGATACACAACTACAAATGAATACCTTAACCCAACAGGTGCAACAGCTTGCTCAAGCTGTAAATCTATTAGCTAACCCCCAACCACAACCACTTCAACCTAGAAATCCTCAGGAGCCACCCCAACCCCGTAGACCTCAACTACGAGATTATTATAATCCCGCAGTTGCCTAACCAATGCCTGTGGTACGTTATCCCAATGGGGTTCGTGCTGCTGAACTGAAGCCGAACATTATAGCACTCATTCCTCACTTCCATGGACTTGCTTCTGAGGACCCTTTTCAGCATTTAGAGGAGCTGAAGAATCTTGCCCAAACTTTGGGTCCGCAAGGACATGATCAGCACACGCTTTTGATGAAAATGTTCTCCTTTTCATTAAAAGATAAGGCAGCCTTTTGGTTTAGAGCACTTGCAGGGACTACACCTATAGATTCCTGGGCTTCTTTAGAACATGAGTTCTTAAAGAAGTACTTTCCTGTAGGCCGCACTAATGCCTTAAGGCGTGCCATCACCACCTTCACCCAGAATTCAGGAGAACCTATGCACGAGGCTTGGGAGCGATTCCATGAGCTTTTGAGAAAATGTCCCCACCATGGTGTTCCACGCTGGCAACAGGTCCAGATCTTCTACCATGGGCTCCATGATGACACACGGAATTTTGTAGATGCCGCTTGTGGAGGCAATTTCCTGTGTCGGGACGAGGACTCAGCCTTTGAGCTCTTTGAAGGCATGGCCGAAAACTCTATTAATAATGCTTCAATGAGCGTGTTTAATAGAAAGTCCTCACATTCCCACTCACACACGGGGGTACATGAAGCCCAATCCAGTAGCAAAGACTTAGAGATAATGGCTAGTCAACTGGATAAAGTGGGCTTAATCGAGAAGAAAGTAGATGAAGTATGGAAATTTCTCTCAAAACACCCATCTTCTTCTTCTCAGTCACCAGCACAAAACACTTCTTCTCAGTTTCCCACAGGGAGGGAAACTGTGAATAACCTTTCTGTGACACAAACTGCATTACCGGATTTTCCATTTCTATATCCTTCACCGGTTGGAGGAACCTTTGTTCCTCCCATCACTGACTTCCCTGCACCTTCTGGAGCTTCAGAGGAGCTTCATGCCATTCACAATGATCCTTTCACACAAACCTATAACCCTGGATGGCGTAATCATCCAAATTTCTCGTGGTCGGGAAATTCACAAAGACCTCCTTTTCAACAACCTTCTGCACCACCACTGCACAACCCGATCCGAGCACCACCTCCACAATCACACGGATATCCATCGCGTACCTACCAGCAACCCCAACCCAGGCCCACCCAATACTCTCAATCTGGGCCTACACGAGATGACCAGTTGGGGTCTATCATGAAAGCTCTTGCTGATATGCAACAACAGAATATTGCTATGCAGCAGAGACAGGACGCGGCCTTAGCTGAGATGAGAGCCCAGCTATCACACTTGACGGAGTCCCGTCAACCACATTCACTCCCATCACAAGCACAACCCAACCCTAGGAACATACCTGCTCAAAGGTATGTCCAACCTAGACCAGCACTGCAAGACCAAACACATGACATTTCACAACCAGTGCATAACACTGAATCGACATGATCTTGAGACTTTTTGATAATGGAGCTGTTGAGATGACTGAACTTGACAAATCTGAACCCTTTATTGTAAATGGACAAAGACTGAAACCTTTCATTCAGCCGCATGATCTCAGACTTGTCAATTCCACCATTTCGCTCCTACATTTTGAGCTACCAACTAAGTTTTCGCCTAGCTGAAGGCGTTAAACTTAGCAAACACCTACCCTTGTATATAGCTGTTTTACACCTTTCTTACTCTTGCCTTTATTTGCATATAGTGTCTACCCTTGCATTCTGAGCATACATTCATTGACACACATGTCATGCATTTCACTTCCTAGCCCGACTGTTCACTCTGATCCTAGATCAGACTTAAAATCCTCCGCACAGAGATTTTATCTCCTCATTCCGACTTTCTTCCATCACCCAGTCTAGGATAGTGAAAAGCAGAGCATGCATTTGCATCCACCCTTTCATTCAATGAGGACATTGAAACATTTAAGCATGGGGGGGTGTAAATGGTAAACCATTTAAACCAAAATGCAATTGTAGACACAACTATAGTACATATAGTATTATCAAAAAATTATATACTTCAAAAAAATTGAAAAATTTTGAAAAAAATTATTAAGCTAAAAGTACAAAAAAATAACAAATCAGAAAAATTCAAAAAATACAATAAGGGACATGTACTTCATTATCAAAGGAGGACATTCATTTCAAGAGGGGAGGGAGAGAAAGAAAAAGAAAAAGAAAGAA
Source organism: Thalassia testudinum (assembly GCA_037157565.1). Taxonomy (NCBI): domain Eukaryota; kingdom Viridiplantae; phylum Streptophyta; class Magnoliopsida; order Alismatales; family Hydrocharitaceae; genus Thalassia; species Thalassia testudinum. Next base: position 81,211,767 of record JAZHRO010000056.1, on the reverse strand, counting down.
AAGATAAGTGATCTTATAGCTGAAAAAAAAAAAAAAAAAAAAATAATAATAATAGAATAAGTGTCTATGGACATTCAACCGTTACTGGTTTGACCTGCCGGGCCATAGGAGCTTGAAACAAGCTTAGGCTTAATACACTTCGAGCGTTGACAAGATAGACCACAGTCTCTCCTAACTTTAGGACAATTCTTGTACCTGAGTCACCAGTACAGGATGCGTTGGTTTGCTTTGACTTAGGAGTCTAAGTAACCTTGGCTTTCACTACACAATGTCAGGAAAGACCACTTGAACCTAAACCTCAACCCTTGTGTTCATTAGGGAAGGTGGAGTCCTTACCTGTGCGTGCAGGTAGACTCTTTGTCCTAATCTTTAGCCTTGTGTCTAGGAGAAGCTCTTTCCACAAAAAAAAATCCACCCACCAAATACAGTGCGCTCTACCAAATAAGTTCCGGAGACATACTGTTAAAAAAAAAAAAAAAAAAAAAATTCAAGTATGTTCTCCAAAAACCTCAGAAAAAATAACTCTTCCACCAAAAATATTTTCAGGGTTCAAAACAAATACCCTGTTTATCCACAAAAAAAAAAAAAAAAAAAATCTTCTCTGAGCCACAAATACAATAAGGGTTGGGATTGAATACCATCAATTTTTGAGTCATCCAAAAGCATGAGCTGAAGTTAGGACCAACCTGGACTTAAAAAGAAGTGAAACCCCGGGAATGAGCCTTAGAATTCACCTGGTTAGTTCTGACTTATCACAAAGCACAGCCATAACTTCATAGCATTCTGAGTCTCTGTAAAACCTCCTGAGTCCTGGAATTCGACTTAAGGTTTAAATATCAAGAATCCTTGTTGGTTGAGAGATGGTCTATGTCATTTAAGCCTCGAGTTCTGGTAGGTTATCCTCAGTAACCAGGTTCTCACAATGTCCAAAAACACAGTTGGTTTATTGAAAAAATTTTTCAGCTTAAAGATCATCATAAAACACGTAAAAATTTTTGAAAGAAGAAAAAGATATCTTTACACACTTACCTTGCTGATACTTACATTGCCTTACACTTCAACAGATTGTTTGCTAAGGGACTAGCAAAACGAAAGCATGGGGGTATGATGAGTAGCTACTCATCATAGCTAAAAGGCCGAAATTAAGCTAGACACTAAGCAAAACAATATCAAATTAACATATAAAAAGGGTTAAGTGTGGGAATTAAAGAAAAGACCTAAAACTTTTAATGTGTGTTAAAACCTCCTAATTAGGTCACAAAAATGAGATATTCTGAATACTAAAGAACAAATGATGATCCATGCATCAATTGAACACATAAACAAGTTTGAAAAGATAAACCAGAAGTAAAATCAATGTCTTAAATGTTCAATTAAGCACATGTAAAAACTTGAAAGCAATTGGACATCATTTAGGCTTAGAAATAAATATATTACAATTAGGTCCTTCATGCATTACATTTCTACTCTTCAAAACTCCTTCTTGGACCTTTTTGCAAGCCGCAGGGACCCTTCTGTATGACTGCAAGGCCCTTCCAGTTATAGTTGTTTCACTTTTGGACCTGCACGCTATTCTTCTACCCCTTCGTTCAAGGGTCTTCCTGCAAGTTTTCCCTCATTTCAGAGAGAAGCCTGTGTTCTTCACGCGCACTGTAGCACGCGAAGAACACAGCCATTCTCGACCGTCCATCGCACTTTTGATCTCGATCTGCGGCTGGAATCAAATGGAACCTTCGCGCGATTCGGTGCGTGCGTTCACCTCTCTTCCAAGATCTCATCTGACGGTCAGATCTCTCTCTTGACTCGCCGCGCGCTCTACCCATCTCATCCTCACCACCGGCCTAATTTTGATTAACCTCACCCTTGCGGTGATCTCAATCACTGAGCTGCTACTTAAGCACCTCAGTGGTGTCGCGCGCAAGGGATCGCTCCCTCCTACATCTCTTAGCGATCAGTTCGTCCACTCCAGTCTCTCCTCCTCACCTAGACCCTGATTTCACAGCCACCGGCTGTGGAATCATCGCCTGCTCTCGACCCTCCTCGTCGCTAAGGACCTCGTAGCACCTGAGGACGACCCTGGAGTCTCACTAGCAGACTCTTCCCTCCGCTGGAGTCACCCTCCTCCTTTCTTCCTCCTTAGCCGCCGACTAAGGACCCATAGGTCACATTCTTCCTTTTAGTTTAGGTTTTTAATTCTGCACAAGTAGTGTTAGATTTAGTTTGCAGTAGTTTAGAATAGATTTAGTTTTAATTGTTAGTGTTTAATGTTACCTGTAGTTAGATTAGTCTTAGGAGTAGAATTAGTATTAGATCCCCTCCCTCACCTCCTCTGATCAGTCTAGATCAGAGGGGAAGAATCATCTGTTCATTGTTCAATTTATCTCCCTCTTCATGTTTTGTTTTTCCATCATCCAAATTCTGATTCTTGTTTTTTCCTTTTTAACGATGAATTTTTCATCAATCACCCACACATCCTGACCCAATTTCAGATCTGATGGCGCACTGCCTCAGATCTGAAAGTGGCGTCACAAGCACCATTTGGGGCTTCTCACTCACTCCATTTGTTTCACAAAAGCCCCTCTGTTTTAAATGGATTGCCTCAGTTTGTCAGAGCACTTTTGATTTGGATCTTAAAGGATTTTTACTCTCTGAAATGTTTTGACAGATCTGACAAATTGAAGGGATTTTTGGTTTTCATTGTGGGCAAGGACTCTGAGAAGTTCTCTGGTGACAGAGAACCAATCAGAAGAGCCTTTCATGATTCTGTTTATACTTTGTTTTGAATGCATTCGCCAGCTTCCATTAAATTTCCTTAATGCATTCTTAGTCTCTTTTTGCTATTTCAGAACTGCCATACACTATTTGTGTTGATGATCATTTCTGTATGGTGATTCTCTAACCTAAGGAGTTTTCCATACTCCTTAAGGTTGCAAGAAACTGGGATTGTGTTTCATTGGTTTTAATTGATCGAGCTAAGTCTTCCTTCATGCTGTCTATGGCATTAGGAAGACTAACACAATGCCATTTGCTGTTTTGATCTGAAAGGATGCTTCTGATAAGGTTTTTCCTAATGAGTGTTTGAGCTGAATTTACATGAGATTTTCGTGAGATTTAAACCCCTTTCAGATTTTGATTTCAACTCTATAAATTGTAGTTTGTTTTGAATTTTATCTTACTCCCAGTTACACAGCAATATGCTGCATCTAGCAGCTACATTCCCCTCTTCTCTAAACTCCCTTCTTCTCTAAATTTCCCTCTTCTCTGTAGAATACTTCCCCCCTCTTCAAGTGGACTAACTGCAGCAGCAGTTAGCCATTTGACAGTGGCTTAAGCCACTGCCACTGTAAACAACACATACTAAATACATTCTTCTTCTCTCCATCTCTTCTGACAGTAGCTGTGGCTGCTGTCTTAATTGAACACTAACACTCAATCAACTCTAATTCCCTAACTTTATACAAAAGCCTAATGACATAGACTTATTTTAAAACTGTAAATATACCTATTCAAAGTATTATAACTATAGCATATCAGTTAGATACATAGTTATACTGTAAATATGTACAAAACCTGTACAGAAATTCATATACATATGTAATCTATGTAAAAATATGTATATATACTAATCTATTATGTATGTATTTACTGATTTATGTATATATGTATGTACAGATTTATATTTACTTATTTAGTAGCTAAGTTAATAAGTTAGAGCAATAACCAAGTAAATAAATCTATAAACTTCGGAATATATATATATATTAAGTAATTTAAGTTAGTCAAAGTATAATTATACCTAGTATAACTTACTGTAACTTAGTTTTAATTTTAAATGCCCAGAACTGCTATTTTAGCCTAAATAAAACATAAATAAATTCGTAAAAATACAATAAAAATATGTATTAAATACTTAAGTATGTAAGTTAAAACTGTTTAAGGTCAATTAGACCATTTACTAATTATTTTATAAGTAATTAACTATTTAATCACCTAAATCAACCTGTATAATCAGCCTAGTTTAGCGAATTTATTTGTATAGTAAAAATATTTAAAATTCAAAATTAATTAATCAATTATGTAGTATTACGTAAATATTTTATTTACCATAGTTTATTTTATTTTTTTTAATAATTTATGGCCCCCAAATCGAGGGCCAAAAACGCGCATAGACGCAGCTGCGTTTGATTTCCAGCGCACGATGTGGCGCTGGAATAGCGCCACATCGTGTGCTGCAAACCAAACGCAGCCATATAAATATAGTTTATGTTATAACTTAAGCAGTCGTCAACGCGCAGGGCGCCCGAAACACTGCGCGTATGTCCGATCCGATTACCCGATGTGTGCTGAACTCTGATATGTGTGTGGGGCCGGGGGCCCAAGCGTGTGCGAGCTTTAAGGCCGTTGGGCTGAGCTCTGACGTTGAGATTGCAAACGTAACTAAGCCATCTAGTCTGAGATTAGGGCGCGCTTAGTAGAGGTCTGGTCCCACTCATAGGGTGCTGTGTATCCCTCGAAAAGTGCGCCCGCTAATTAAGCACATTTTACACTAAGGACGTTAGCCTAACCCCGTCTCCACCGCAGCCTCTGAAATACCATACAGAAGAAATTGAAAGGACAGACGACTTAAAAAAAAAAGAGAGAACACAAGAGATAGCAAGAACAGAAAAACTTACTGTACATAAAGTAGTAGAACAAGTAATATACATACGTATAAGTAAACCCACATAATTACTAACAGAATAAAACGACACTATAATTGTCGCTAAAGACCTCAGTTTGCTTCTTTATGTTGTATATAGTGTTTTCTGAGATTTAGTGACGTTTATATCTGTCACTAAAACTGATATATATGTCACTATAAATAAAAGACTAGTAAGATAAGTTTTTACGCTATGGTATCCTCATGTAGCATGAACTAACATATTAGTGTTAATAGTATAACTTGTAAATACATAGTTTAGAGTATAATAATAGAGTGTTTGATGCTTGTTCATAGTTAGTATTTTTTGCAAGCACTTCTTAGTAACTAGGTAAATAAAACATTCATTCATTCTTTAAATGTAAAGTTTCTTTTTGAATAAGAAGACAATTTTGGAGATAATCAAAGAGTGACCGAATTAAATTCAATAAATTGCCTCCCAGAGAACGACCTGGAACAAAACCAGTAAAAATTAGATAAATAAGCAAATGATAATAATGGTTGTAATGACTGGTACTTACCCATACTCACCACTATACGACATCCTTAAGGTTATATTATACACCCTATACTACAACGACATGATCATAACAATAATCATTACAATTATCACCAACAACCATTTTCATCATTTTTTTTTTTGGCTGATACTTGAGTACCTCTAGGCCTATTGTTGGTATTAGGATCTGATTCCTAGAGATGCGGCTAAGTAGAGCATCCTGACAGTTGCATCCGACCTACATAGCTGGTTTAGTCCATAAAGTTTTGCTAATGGACTAGCAAAAGCTATGCATGGGGTATGATGGGAACACCATCATGAGCCATAACTAGCTCAATTTAGTCTGATAAAGTCAATGAAAACTCCTACATAACCATCAGAGGGTCATAAAAGCATAATGTTCTTTGTTGAGAAGAAGATAAGAAATCAGGATTATTTCTGCAATTTTAGCAACATTTCACAAATACAGAATAACCAAGTGGTATTTTAGGGGTTTATTAAAGGGCATATGGTCATAATGTCAAATAAGCACGTCCACATAGACAGAAATGCGTTTTTGCACATTTCAGGAATTAATGGACATCTGAAATCCTAAAAACAGACCTGCTTAATTAAATGAGGTTCGGGTCAAGATAAAATTCACATAAACCCTCTAAAATTCATAAAAAAATATTCTCTAGGGTTTAGCATCTTCAAATTGACCATCAGAACCCATTTTGACCTGAAATAGAGTTACTGATAGACTATTGCCCTAATTTGGGTTTTTACATAAATTACCCAGTCAAACGAGACCAAATCAACATCCAACTTCACCTTTGGATTCCTTGGGTTCAAATTAGGTTTCTATCAAAATTCTGTGCCCAATCAGAGATTATTTCGACCTAGTTTGCATTTTAGTGCGAGTCTGACTCTTATTCTCTTAAATAGGCCCTCAGCTTTAGAAATTATCATAAAAACCCCCTAACTTCTTCGTATTCTTCACAGAACTACCCCTGCATCCATTACTATGTGAACCCATAAATCGCCAACCTTCAATCAAGAGATTGTCCCTCTTTTCACGATGAAATCCTTCCAAACATGAAAGGAAGATTCTTAAGGAGTTGCCCTTCAATCTAAGGCAGGTCTTACCTTTCGAATCTCGTCCAAGAGTTCATGCGAACTCTTGGAAATCTTAAACCTATTCTATGATTTTTGAGCTTTCAAAGCTTGGTTTCCAAGCTTTGAAGCTCACCCTTTGGACTATAAATGACCTCCATGGAATTCTGTTTTCCTTTAGCAAATTTCTAGGCCAAGTCCTCTTCTCTTCTCCCTCTCCGGCCTGCTCCAAAGTTTGCTCTAGCAATGTTCTTCCTCTGCCTTCTTCATCCACTACCACGTACAAAAGGCGATGGGATCGTCTTCCTCAACTTCTTCCGCACCTTGCAATACTAGCAGGTGCCTCCGTCATCCGTTGTCCTCGCCTCTCTCTCTCACCGGAGCCTTATCCATCATTCACGTCAGCCCATCACACCCGGTGTTTCATCCTTCTTCTCTTCATCTGCTAGGCACTTCATTCAACTCCTCATCATCTACTGATTCCCTCCACACTTCCAAACTTCAGCTTCGACCTCCGACTCACCCGCTCTGTCATCATCTTCCCCGCAGCTGGCATACCACCGATGTGGTCGCTGCATTGCTATAGGATACCATTCATCAGGCCACAAGTCCCTACAGCACTGCTTCACCTCACTGATCAAAAGCGCTAAAGAAATTTGGGGCTTTGATCTCTAATGCTCCACCCCACACACAAGCATCCGCACTGTCCACTAGAGGTCCTCCGACCTCCTCACTCACTCACACTCACCACCAAGACCGCCATCATGTTTGCCATCCTAAGGCGATCCTCCTGAGCATATTTGACATGGCCGTGAGGCCATTTTTTGCTTTTTAGGTGATCGTCGGACATCTGTCGTTGGCCCCGAGTTCTATGACGTTAGCTGCAATCCTCCCATCACAACCCCACCAGGTTCCCCTCCAGGTGTTGTGGCTACCTCCTAGGAAGCGCTGCAGGCATTCAATTAGACTCCATGCCTCATCCTCGACCTCAATCTGAACCGTCTTCAGCTGGCACAGCGTTGCGACAATGCTACTTGGGATAGTCCCACCTTGTACAGAGAAGCCCCAACCACACATAACTTGATTTCGTCTCCCGGACTCCTCGCCCAGTACATGAGGGGTCGGGTCCCTCAGTGCATGCTCTCACTCCTCAGCTATCACCATGCCCGGTAGCCCTGGTCCCCTATCCGGATCTGTATACCCACCCGGTTACCTGATCAATCGGATATCAGAGAGAGAAGAGAAGAAGAGAAGGAAAAGGACAAAAAGAGAGGGAGGGCAGGGGGTTTGCTTCAGTGAACCCCTCTCAACACAATCTCTATGAGGCAACTGTGCCTCTATGCTGTTCTTTTCCTTGAGTAGAGAAAAAAAGGAAGAGAACAGTGCCTGCTGACTATAGCAAAGAAGAGTTTAAGACATCTGATCGAAAGCTCCATCGTCTGATCTGTCTGACACAGTTCACTGTGGACTTGGCTTGCATGGAATAAATTTGGTTGATACTATTGAGATATTTGCTATTATTGTAATTAGGGTAATCTTTTTGCACTATTGACATTTGCTATTATATATACATTATTATTGCTTGAATTTCTCATTAAATATTATTATCTTGTGTTAAAATTGTGATCTTGAGGTTAATTGCAACACTAGCTCCCTGTCTTCGACCTTAGATTTCTTTCGAGCTATACATTTTAAGTGTTCTACGAGTATCAGTTTTACTACAATGCATTACTTTTAAAACACTGATTCGGATGAGGAGAATCAATCAAGAGTCTTGAAAGGTGATCCGCTACTACGTTTTGTGCCTCGAATTTGTCTTTGATTTCAGGATCAAATTCTTGATGTAAAAGAGTCCAGCAAATAAGCCAGGGCTTGTCATCCGTTTTGGCCAAGAGATGTTTCAAGGCTGAGTGGTTGCTGTAGATGATAACATGACAACCTAAATGTTAAGCCCTAAATTTTTCCAAAGCAAAAGCTATAGCTAGAAACTCTTTTTCAATAACGGTGTAGTTCCTCTGGGACACGTCCAAAGTCTTGCTAGCGTAGTAGATAATAGTGGGCTTCTTATCTTTATCCTGACCCAAGATATCCCTCACCACATAATCAGATGTGTCAGCCATATTCTCAAATGGGGCTGTCTAGATTGGTGGTTGCAACACCGAGGCATAGGTGGTTGCCATTTTCAATAAATCAAAAGCCCTACGACACAATTCATTAAACTCAAATGGTGTGTCTTTGGCCAAAAGGTTACTTAAGGGTCGAGCAACCTTCGTGAAGTCCTTGATGAATCTCAAATGAAAACCCACTTGACCCAGGAATGATCAGATTTGTTTCACAGATGTGGGTGGAGGAAGTTTAGAGATGGCATCCACCTTAGCCATATCAACCTCAATTCCCCGATTAGAGACCACATGACCCAAGAAAATGCCTTCTTGAATCATAAAAGGCTCTTTTCCCAACTAAGGACCAGTCGTGTTTTGATGCATCTCTTGAGGATCAATCCTAAGTTAGCTAGGCTTGACTTCAAGGAATCTCCGAAAATGGAGAAATCATCCATGAACAAGTCAAGACGATCTCCCACCATGTTAGGAAAGATGACCAGCATGCACCTTTGAAAAGTCGTGGGTGATTGCAAAGCCCAAAAGGCATACTACGAAATGCGAAGGTTCCGTAGGGACATGTGAAATTTGTCTTTTCCTAGTCTTCAGGATGGATAGGGACTTGGTTATATCTCGAATAACCATCTAGGAAGCAAAAGTACTTTTGCCCAGCTAAACTTTCTGGGATTTCATTAAATGAATTGCAAAGGGAAATGGTCCTTTTTGGTGGTTGTGTTTAGCTTATAATCAATACAAACTCTCCAAGTGGAAGCTAAATGGGTGGTGAAAGATTCCCCTTTCTCACTAGTCATGATGGTTGTCCCCACCTTTTTGGGCATAATCTGAAAAGGGCTAACCCACAGGCTATCTGAGATCGAGTAAATAATGCCTGCATCGAGCCACTTGGTTATTTCCTTCTTAACCACCTCTCGCATATTCAGGTTTAGTCTCCTTTGCTTTTCACAAGAAGGGAGGGATACGTCTTCCATGAAAATACGTTGATTACAGTAAGATGGCTCGATACCCCTAAGGTCGTGGATGGTCCACGCAATTGCCTCTTTATTCTTCTTGAGGATCTTAATCAATCTCAATTCTTGCTCTGGCAATTCAACACTGATAATCACAGGGAGTATATTGATGTGCATACATCTAAATAGCCAAAAATGTCTATTAATGCATGTTCTTGGTGTCATATTAGCATCATGCATTGTAAATATTGCATAACTTGCACAATAATGTATTTAAGTCAAATTATATAAATTGTATAGCAATTGTCTCCTTTTATGTTCAGGGATAGGGTGATTTCTAATACGGGCTTCAGATGGAAGATCCAACCATACGGATCTGATCAGGGCGACTACGAGAGTTCAACGACTCCAAGATCTCCCTGATCGGACATCCATAGCACCAAATATAGTCTGAGGAAGCTTAGAGATCAAGGATAAAGATGTTTTCAAACTACACTTCAGACGATAAAAACGACCACACGGATGGGTTCAGACCAATGATCACAGTCTAACGGCTCAAAAATCGACTCAATCTGACATCCGTGGCACCTTCTACATGTCATAGAAGATAGATGGCCATGATGGTGCCACGTGGAGCCATCACAGTCTCCCAAATCGGCCACATCATCGTTTCTCTTCCTCTGAAGGTGTGGGTGAGGTGGGATCTTGGCTGTTGGATCTTGATCCAACGACCGTGAGCACGTGTACTTAAAACGTAAGCGCGACAAAGAGGAGGCAGCGCAGCAGTCGAGCGGCTTTGCGTGAGCGCAGGGCACGAGTTCGACTTGCCATCTATTGCGCACGCACGTGTTATCCCTACCACGTGATCTATTGCAGATGGCCCATATAGCCCAATCAGGCGCACGCAACAGATCACTGCGATCGACCCAGATCTACGCGGTTAAGCGTAGAAGATGGCACAGGCATGGATGACCTTAAGTCATCCGATCTTGAGATCGGATGGCTGATATCATGAGGATGTGGGCGAGCGTTGAGCGTGCAACAGGCGAGGAGGCGGGCGTACGCGCGAGGCTGTGGCAACATGGGGTCTTTAGTGATAGTTAAATCCGTCACTAAGGACCCCCACATTTAATGTTTTGACTATGTAATGACCAAATTGCCCCTATCTTTGCAACTATAAAAGGAGACCCCTACCCTACGAAATTCTCATCCCTTCATCTCTCTCCCACTCCAATTCTCAAGGGAAGCTTGTCCCACACTTGGGATGCTATTCTAGAGCCAAATCCAATTTTCTTGCCACCATTCTAGAAGTGGATCCTGTGATGACGATGACGTGCTGTCTCATTCCCTCTTCTTCCTACTTCATCCTCCTTCTTCCCACTCCATCCTCTATCTTCCATGCGTCACTCCATCTGATTCATCCTCCAAGCATTCATCGAGGAGGATAACATCTCTCTCCTTTCTTTTTAATCACTTTCTAGAATAGAATTTCCCTCTTTCTAGTTGTAAAAATAATATTATTTTATTAAGTGATTGTTCTCTCTCTATCTCTCTCTCTCTTATTATTTATATTCCATTATTATTATCTTGCTTTCAGACAAAAATATAAAAAATATTATAATCGCGGATTTAAGATCGACATAGCCTCCCCGTGTTCGACTCAGAATTTCTTTACAAATTTTGGTTAAATTTATCTGTTCACTGATTGCTTCACAAATCAAACTACAATTATTGGTTTTCAAATCCAACATCTATCACGTACTTTTTCTCTCTCAACACATATTCTTAGGACCTAAGAACTCATATTTTAAAGTCTCAGGCAACAGTTTTAATTCCAATTGAGGTGGGTTCAGTTTAGAGGGTAAGGAGGATGCTGATGAAGATTCATCAGGACGGTCCAATGAAAGAGGTTGGGAGCGAACAAAATCAACAACCTCTTCATGGTGTGGCGAGTTTGCCACGAAGGGGTGTTGGTTTTGGTTCTCTAGTGATGGTAGAGTCCTCAAGTACATTGATCGACGTACACATCTCAACATTGAAATCATAATCCTCAAGCTCCTCAATAAATCAACAATCCTCAAATCATTTTATCACCTTGAAAATATCAAGTGTCAATTTCTTGTCTCCAAAAGCGATCTCCATACTACCACTCTAACAATTGATGTTAGCCTTGGCGGCAGCTAGGAATAGGCACCCCAGAATGATGAGCGTGTTCCTTAAAAGTCCAGGCACATCAATGTCAAGGGCTAGGAAATCTAAGGGAAAATAGAAGTCGTTGACCTTGACAATAACATCCTCAATAGCACCTTTTAGTGTCGTGACGGAATCGTCCACTAATTGTACTGTTACTGAGGTTGGCCTAAGTTCACCTAACCTAAACCTTTCATAAAGTGAGGTCACGATTAGGTTGATGGATGCACCTAGATCCAATAGTGCCCTATCAAAAGTGTAATCCCCAATGACATAAGAAATCAAGGGGGAACCTGGATCCTTCTTCTTCTAAGGAAGGTGGCGCAGGATAGTAGAACTAGCCTTCTCAGAGAGAATCATCTTCATTGGGGTAGATTCTTTTGGCTTACAATTTTAGGTACATAGATCTTTCAAGAATTTAGCATAAGTTGGTGATGACTCAACATTGTTCAGTGTTAATATTATCAATTAGAGTCAATTTCGTGGGTACTTGTGTGATAATGCCATCTTATAATGGGCTTGGGTGAATTGCATGCATATTGTGTAATCCTTACAATATAATCACTTATAATCAATGTTTAATGACCATGTGCACAATTCCATTTGGAAATAGGTCTCATATGAGCAATCGAACCATACGGATGCATCCTGATTGACGAACAAAGTCCAACGGACTAGAAATCACTTCGATCTGACCCCCGTATCTCCCACAACAAGCCTAAGAAAGATCAATGACCAGGGGGTAGTGTGACATCCTTATGGGCTTTGGATGAAAAATTTGACCGTACGGAGGGATCTGGAGCGACGATCATAGTCCAGCAATGCAGGAATCATCGCGATCTGAGTATCGTGGCATCTGCTACAACAGAAAGAAGATGGACGGCCCAGAAGGCACCACGTGGTGCCATCTAGGCTACCGAACGCTAGCCATGAATGCCCAGCACCGACTCCTCTTCATCCTCATCATCAAATCTCAACCGTTGGATCAAGATCCAATGGCCAAGAGGCCACCTCCACCTCATGCCTTTGGATCCTCCTCGCAACCATTTCAAGGGCATGGCATGGTCGTCCTGAAGGTTTTCTCAAGGAGAGGGCGTGGGTTCAAATCCCCGTAGTCCACCCTCGGGTTCAATTGGAGCAATGACAGTGCAGCATGGCAAGTGTGTAGGGAGCAGCAGCAGTGCACAATCACATGCGCATGGCACAACTCATGCCTACATAGCAGGTGGCTGGGAACACGGGCACGTGAGGTGCATGCCAGTAGAGTTCATGGCTAGGGGCTACAGTGACGCTTGCAGCAGGTCATCAGTGATGTCTTTGAATGTCCCTGTTGACCCGAGAATGAATTTGAGCCCTCTCCTCAACTATAAAAAGGGACCTATCCCTCCCATTTGCATCCATGCACTACCTAATCGACTCCACCACTCCTTATAGTTCCAAGCAAGGTTGTGAAGATGCAGAGCTACCGATGGAAACCCCTCACCGCCGTGGCTGCCTCGCATCTCTACTTAGCTAGTTTTTTGGTTTATTATTTGTGTTGCTTAAGCTTTCATCTGCCATTGTAGTTGTAGAACTGAATCATTTACGCAATATATTCTCTATTTTATTATCATATTTGTCTCTTCTATAGTTAGATATTCTCACATCATCATAATGATTTTCTAACCCTATCTCTCTTCTTTATTCCTCTCTCTCTTTCCCCTTTCTTTCTTATTCTATCTAGTTTGCAAATGAAACAAATGATGAATTTTTGTGACACAAAGAGAGTATTTGATCCAATTTCATGCCTCCCTATGTTCGACACTCGGACTCACGTCAGCTTTTTCTTATTTAAAATTGATGTCGTAAAATGCACTACAATGAATGATTTTACACAAATGCATCCAGCAAATGTCAGTTTTTGGCACCGTTGCCAGGAAGGCAACAGATCTCTTATTCACTTTCATCTTCTTGGTCATTTTTCATGCTTGTGTTATTTAACATGCTCTTCTCTCTCTTCATGTGGTTGTAGTAACCTTGTACATTGGCAATGGGAGGAGAACGAGTCGGGTTGGATCGAATGAGGTGCAAGAAGACCGCCATCAACCCAAAGGCTTGATATTCTCTTCCCATGATCCAAAGGTAACATTCCATCCTTGGACCATGAAATGGTGGTCATTAAAAAAACACTCTCTTTTGTTTGTCAAAGAAAAACACCACCACAAATTCTTCAACCTGTTAACTTCAAAAAAAATCATTTTCTGAACTCGGGTTGAGGACATGATTAAAGGACCCTATAAACCTCTACAAATTTTGAAAATAATTTCAGAGATGCCCATTCTAGTAGGCAAACTCCCCTTCAAATTTCAAAACGCCTTGTGTTTTTGCCGTGAGAAATTCACTACTTGAATGCGCAAGGTTGTCCTATGTTCTGGAGATCTGTAGGGTGTTCTTGCTGCTGCAAACTCCACGTAGCTCAGATTTGCAAGAGATTTATATTTATAGAAAGATCTCGAAATTATCTACACTTCATATGAATAACAATTTTGCATTTGGATTTGATTAGTGCTTGTTCTGATCAACACATTAAACTTGTGCACTGATCTAGAAGTTCTGGATAGATTGACCCCCTCTTGCGAAAATGTGAATTTGGGTGGTTTACTATTCTTGAAAAAATTCTAAAATTAATTTTTTTGAAAAGCTCATTTGATTTTGGTCAAGATAGGGCCATTGCTTGTTTTGATTGGACCATTCTTGACAAAATTAAAAAAAAAAAAGATTCATTGAATAGAAGCTGCACACCCTAGGATATTCTACACTAGCAAGTTTTTGATTTTATAGACACATGAAAGGCCTTAATGAAAATTAATTTTCACCAATCAAGTGCCTATACATTTGTGCCATGTTTGAAGGTGTAAACGAGTGAAAACTTTAAAAGCCATTAAAGCAAGATTTAAATCCTAAAAATCACACATCTTAAGCTTGCCCGTGAAGGAACACTTGTTTTGGCATTGGGTCCTTGCACCCAATTGTGCACAAACTTCTCGCATCTATTTCCCTTCACATCTCTTCTATTCCTTCTTTGGTGTATGCACGGAAGGCGATCACTTCATCCCAAATTGGTTGCTTTAGATAGAGAAACTAGGAGAATACTTGAATTTTCTAGGGGTAGGACTGAGGACATGGCTGACCCATGAGTAGAGGAGGCTGAGGATCAACCTCAACCTGATGCCATGGACTTGATTCAGGCTAAGATTACTGCCAACCACCAACTTCAGCAACAAAAGATTCACACCATCATGTAGGCCAAACATCGAGTATAGAACCCTCAGGGGCAAAATCAAGGGCAGAACCTTCAAGGACAACCTACACTGAACCCACCACCACCCCATGAGGGCCAACCAAGACCTCTCAGTGATTTTTACGATCCATTTACCATTTGGGTGGAACCATACCTTAGGGTCACCGAAGGGGGAGATGACTTTGAGCTGAAACCCAATGTCCTTAGCTTGACTCAAGACATTTCCATGGTAGCTCAAATAAAGACCCTTTCCAACACCTAGAGGACTTAGAGAGAATTGCCCAGACTATAAAACCTAAGAACATCAGTTTAGATATTGTTTTAATCAAGATGTTCCCGTTATCCCTAAGAGACAAAGCATCTCATTGGCTTAGGACTCTAGTGAGATCCATCTCCACTTGGGAGGAATTAAGGCATGCTTTTCTTAAGAAGTTTCTCCCCATAGGAAAGACAAATGCCCTTAGGAGAGCAATTACTACTTTTACCTTGCAAAGTGGAGAGAAATTTCATGAGGCATCAGAGAGATTTAATGAATTATTGAGGAAATGCCCACACCTTGAGGTTCCAAGGTGGCAATTGGCCCAAACTTTCTACCATGGTCTAGATAGCAACTTTAGGAATTTTTGGATGCTTCATGTGAAGGTAACTTTTTGAATAAGGATGAGGAGAGTGAGTTTGGGCTCTTTGAATCATTAAGCAAGAATGCACTTAACAATGCCTCCATGACCCAATTTAATCGATCCAGTCAACCCCATGGTGGGATTTATGAGGTGCAAAACAATTCTGGAATGGTTGGCACGGACATTATAGCCAAGAAGTTGGATCGGGTTGAGTTGGTGGATAAAAAGATTGACGAGCTATTGAACCAAACCAGAACCCCATTATAGACCTTCTACCGAGCGAAGGGAGCTCACAATATGAACTTGGTTCAATCTATGAGCCAAATGCACTTGGAACAACCCTTGAGCAAGTTCCAGGGAGGGACCTTTGATCCATCAAACTCCAATTACTCTTTTCCCTCTCCTTCGACACCTTCTACCTTTGAGGATTCCAAGGCCATCTAGGGATTTTCTAAGCCAAACCCTTTCCCCAACACTTACAACTCTGGATGGTGCAACCACCTAAACTTTGCCTGGTCGAATCAAAAACCAAATCAATTCCTAAACCAACCTAGGCAAAACCCTCCCTCCTATCAACCTGGTCCACCTACCAAACCACCCTAAAACCAGAATAGGGTAGCTCCTACATAGTAAAACCAAATGGATGCTCTGATCAAGATGATCGTTGATATGAATCAGAATCATTAGGAGGAGATGGCTTTAATGAAGGGACAATTGGTCCAGCTGTTGGATAACAAACAACAAGGGTCCCTTCCATCTTGGCCACAACCAAACCCAAGGAATGTAATGAACAGAGGCCACAATCCTCAAGGGTTCCAACCAAATCTTGGGCAAGCTCATATGGTACAACAAGCCCTACAGACACCTCCAGGGTTTGCTACTTCATCTTCTTCTCAAGAACCTAACCCTACTTTCAATGCCTTAGCCAATGCAATTACCTTGAGAGGTGGCACTCAAACCCAGGATCCCAAATGGTCGATCCTCTCGTGACCCCATTATTCGAGATAACTGACTCTGAGGATGAGCGGGAGGAACCCAAGGATCAAGAGCCTGAACCAATTCAAACCTAAATACCATACCCTAAAGCTTTGGAGAAAATAAAGAAAAAGAAAAATGTGGTTGAGAATGAGGAGATGTCAGAGATTTTTAAGCAATTACAAATCAATGTACCTCTACTCGAAGCAATCAAGCATATTCTGGCTTACACTAAATTTTTGAAGGATGTATGTACACCTAAGCATATGCAAAGAACCCAAGCACCTAGGAAGGTAGTGCTCTTGGAACAAGCTAGTTTAGTGATATTGATCAGCCTAGCTCCTAAAAGAACTAACCCTAGAGCAGCTTTGATACCAAGTAATATTGGTGACATGACTTTTGATAGAGCACTCTTGGACTTAGGTGCCTCAATTAACCAAATCATGACTACCCTTTATCACCAGTTCGAATTTAAGGAATTAAAGCCCGCACCTGTGACCATCCAGCTGGCCGACTAATCCGTGAAAACCCCAAAGGGGTAGTCAAGGATGTAGTTGCTCGGGTTAAAGACTTCTATTTCCGAGTTGACTTCTTAGTCCTTGACATGGAAGTCCTCGAACAATCACAAAACACACCCATCATCCTGGGTAGACCATTCTTGGCTACGGCCAATGCTATCGTTGATTGCGACATGGGATGTATGGAAATCGCCTTTGGTGACGAGAAAATGCAATTGGATATCCTCAAGGCAAGCAAGTCTTTTAATTGCAGTTGGGTCGAGGAATGTGATCCCGTGGATACCCTGGTTGAGGAATGCCTGACGGCAAATTCCTTAGAGGACTACTAGACTCAACCAACTTTAGATGACCTCAATCATCAAAGTGATGAGGAAAATGTCAATACCCCCAACACTAATTATCAATCTTGCGAGACACCCACTAGAATAAAGGAGGGAAATCCACTTACAGATACAGATCTGGAGGGAAGTCCTGAAATGCAAACCATTTATTTTGAGGATCCAATCAGTCATGAACCTTTTCAATGAATGGATTCACTTGACAATCAAGATTTCGATGTCCAAAATAATCTAGGGGAATTTGAGCAAAGGTAGCATGAATATCATGAGAGTACTGACTTGGACATCTCTAGTTAGGCACACCTGGGCAATATGTTGATGGTTTTACCTAAGGATTTCGATAATCAGATGTGCCTTGATAGTTCTAAAGTTGACACGATTACTCAGTCTGAGTCACGTCCTCTGAGTAGCGAATCCGTCTTCACTCCGACATCGCATGAGTCACATTTTTCTCTTCCAACCTATTACGGTGATGAAGGAAACCTTGAGTTTGCATTTTTTTCCTCCTGACTATAATTTTTTATTACTGGGGGATACCTTTGAAGATTCAAGAAGGGAAACAGAAAGGCCACCTAATGTTGAGGAGTCTAATACATATGAGGGTGAAATATTCAGTAGAATGAATTGGGCACTTACTCACATTCCTGATCAATCTAATGGATGGCTCGACTAAGAGGCTGAGATAGATTTCGATGAATCTGAAATTAGTACCAATGAGGATGGGATGATTTCTGATGAGGATTTTAGTGACCTCTTTACAGAATTTCAAATCTCACATGTACCCTCATATAATCCACTACCGAGGGAGAGTAGGATTTTCGATATCAATCACCATTATGATGACCCCTATGATATAGACTCTGTTGCTGACTTGCATGATGATTTTCATTTCAATCCACTACCTCAGCAACCTCTCATTAAACTATGGAACAGAATCAATGAGCAGAATTGGCATCATGACCTGCATGCCAATTACTCTCCATTCGTTCCATAGTTTTCTATAGAGAGACTCTTTGGCATAGGGATACACCATCTATTTGTCCACAGTTGTGGACCAATGATTCTTGGAATAGATGAGCACTTTTTCATATTAGCCTTGAAAACCCTATCTTTAGCAAGTATTAAGCCACCTGATTAAGTCTTCGCCTTGCTAAACTTAGCTGAAGGCATAAAACTCAACACTTTCTGTGTGGCAACCCATAGGTTTCAAGCTGACCAAATTCATGATTACAACTCAGGTGATTTCTTTCCCTACTCCTTTGCATACATTTATTTTTCCAATGAGGACATTGTCCAACATAGGCATGGGGGGTGGTAATTCACAGGATCTATGTACAAAATTGTCAGCTTGAACTAATGTTATTTCCTTTTATAAAAATACAAAAAATAAAAATAATAAAATTAGGAAAAGAAAACTTAGATATTAGAAGCTTGTTGACTTTAGGAAGTAATACGTTAGGGACCTAATCTCTTAGACCCTTCAGGTCTTCAGACTTAATCAGTCCGGGTGTCCACTAAAATGTGGACTTGGTTTCGAGTCCTCGCCACCTTAATGTATATTAATCTAGTCAATAAAGTAGGCTGATAAGTATATGACGTATCAACCTGCCCTCTAATTTGGGAGGATTTTTAGTGTAAGCATCTACACACATTTTACACTTACTCATTGACGGTTCTAACAGAAATTGGGTAGCTAAAGAACTTTCTAGGGTGGCATGACTAGCAAGTTGTCATGGGTAATGGCCCATTGGAACGTTGTCCAGAGCCCAACCATAGGACCATTCTCTTTCACTACTGCCTTTAGGTAAATCTTAGATCAGGAAAGCCACCTACTTGAAATAAAAAAAAAAATAGAAAGGGAGAAAAGAAAAAAGAAAGAACAAGAAATAAGCCACACTTCACCGCACGATAATGGCTGGCAAGTTGTCGTGGCTGTTATCCGATCCCAACTCAAAAAATGCACAAGAATTCCAAAACACTTAAGGAAGAAGTGGGGAAGTAGCATAAGCCAGGGATATCTACACTGGTGTTGACCCCACACAAATAAAAGGTAGGGAGAAAGCTACCTGTCAGATGGATACACCTTTAGGCAATATTTTTTCTTTTGGGTCACCTAGGGGTGTAGAAAACCAAATTCCATTTTAATTGCCATTGAGTGAGTCTATCACTTTCACAATAAGATGCTTAGTACTAAGAATCCTTTTTACTTAAGGAAGAAGTGGGGAAGTAGCATAAGCCAGGGATATATACACTGGTGTTGACCCCACACAAATAAAAGGTAGGGAGAAAGCTACCTGTCAGATGGATACACCTTTAGGCAATATTTTTTCTTTCGGGTCACCTAGTGGTGTAGAAAACCAAATTCCATTTTAGTTGCCATTGAGTGAGTCTATCACTTTCACAATAAGATGCTTAGTACTAAGAATCCTTTTTGAGTCTTGGGTGGGTTGGGTAGCCGTAAAAAGTTACCCGAAATCCTCAACTCAAAAAATCAAAAACAAATTAGAAAAGATGAAAAAGAAAAAATATATACTTGCTTCCATATAGAATAAGGCGAGGACCTGGGCGGTCGGCATTTTGGTAGGCAACTCGAGCATTGTTGAGTCTCCGTAAGTTAGGTTCTTAGTAGAAACTTCGTCCTATTGACACGCAACTTCTACCTAAGTAATCAATTCCTAGTTTTGTGTTCTAAGTAACATTTAGGTTAAACCTTGCTAGGGAATAGAAAGGGGTGGGCATGGGAGTATGATGACTCTACAATTTTTAGAAAAATATTATCAATTAGAGTCAATTTCGAGGGTACTTGTGTGATAATGACATATTATAATGGGCTTGGGACCATTGCATGCATATTGCATAATCTTTACATTTTAATCACATAGAATCAATGTTTGACGACCATGTGCACAAGTCCATTTTGAAGCAGGTCTAATATGAGTGACCAGACCAAACAGATGGATCCAGATCGATGAATAGAGTCCAACGGACTTGAAATCACTTCAATCCAACCTCGGTAGCTCCCACAACAAGCCCAAGAAAGATCAATGGCCAGGGGGCAATGCGGCATCCTTACGGGCTTCAGATGAAAAATCTGACCGTATCGATGGATTCGGAGCAACAATCGCAATCTAGCAACATGGGAATCATGGTGATCTGAGTACCCTGGCATCTGCTACAATAGAAAGAAGATGGATAGCCCAGATGGTGCCACGTGTTGCCATCTAGGCTACCCAATGTTGGCCATGAATGCCCAACACCAACTCCACTTCATCCTCATCATCAAATCTTTACCATTCGATCAAGACCAACAGCAGAGAAGCCACCTCCACTGCATGCCTTCGGATCTTCCTCGCGACCATTTTAAGGGCATGGTGTGGTGGTCTTGAGAGGTTTTCTCAAGGATAGGGCATAGGTTCAAATCCCCGTGCCCCCCTCAAGTTCAATTAGAGCAGCAGCAATGCAGCAAGGCACATGAGCACGTGCATGTGCATGGAGCAGCAGTGCATAAGCATGTGCACGCGGCACAACACATGCGCATGTGCACGAGGCGAGTAGTGGGGAGCATGGGTACGTAAGGCTTGCGCTAGTGGGGTGTGGGCGGAGGCTACGGCGATGCTTGCGGCAGGTCTTCAGCGACGTCTTTGAATGTCGCTGTTTACCCAAGGACGAATTTATCCCCTCTCAACTACAAAAAGGGTCCTATCCCTCCCATTTGCATCCATGTTCTACCTAATCAACTCCACCACTCCTTAGAGCTCCAAGCAAGATTGTGAAGACACCAAGCTACCGACAGAAGCCCCTCGACTGCCGTGGCTACCTCGCATCTCCACTTAGCATGTTTTTTGGTCTATTATTTGTGTTGCTTAAGCTTTCATCTACCATTGTAGCTGTAGAACTAAGTCATTTAGGCAATATATTCTATATTCTATTATCATATTTGTCTCTTCAATAGTTAGACATTCTCGCATCATTGATAGAGTTTCGCTTAATTAAAATAGCAATAAGATGATGTGAAGTTGTAATTTATGTGGTGGAAATCTCTCAATCAAAGATTAAAATAAATATTAATTTAAACCACGAAAAGGATGTCATATCCACAGGGAGGAATAGGACAAATAAATTCACGAGTAGAGGATTATAATGTTTCCAGACACCTTCACAACTTTAATTCAATGACTATGCTACTTTAAATGAAACATGCAATTTCATTAAATGTTCAAGGCTACTTATGTAATTTTCACGTTAGGAATTAAGCTCCCAAAAGTAAGTACATGATGCATGTGTAGTGGCATATCATGTAAGTTTGAATTACATGCAAATTTGAATTGAATTTCAATGTTCAATGATGCACATAACACAAGTTAAGTAAATTCACGAAATTATAAGTGCACCCATGCAATGTTGCCAGAATAAAATAATCAATATTAAAGCGACAATGGCATGCAATGTAATTTTTAATGTGAACAAAAACAGAGGAAACTTCCTCTCTCTTCTTTGTGCACATGAAGGCTTGGTGGCCAGCTAACTGAGGCTCGGCTGCGGTGAGTGGGGGAGAGGTGATCGTGACGGCATGGAGGCACGGACGGAGGTGGTCAGTGGCAGTCAACCGGATGCTTGACGCCAGTGGAGATGAGCGCCAGTCTGCTGCGCATGCGGTCTGCTGCACACGCATAAGGGCGTGGCTGCAGCAAGCGTCGCCAGCGAGGTTGCGTGGGGGGTACGCTGTGCGTAAAGTGGTTGGGCAAGCTGGAGGCACGCTTGCAGGGCACGCAGAGGCTGTGGCAGTGCAGTGCACTGGTTGCTGTAGAGAAGCAAATGAAGAGAGAGATGGACAGGCGCACGTGTGCGGTGTTTGCGGGCGCACGGTGCGGCAGGCTAGAGGCGCTCTTGCAGGGCGCGCACATGCAGTGGGAGAAGATGGAGCGCACGCTTGCAGGGCGTGCAGTGGGAGAGGCTAGAGAGGATGGAGCTCGCACAAGTGCTACGGCTGCGCACAAGGGCATGTTTGCAGTACAAGGGAGATGATGGAAGCGCCACTGCTAGTGAAGGCACGCTCTGGTTGGAGAGGGTAAAAGGGTCCACAGTGCATGCCTTCTTCACAGTGCACGCAAGATCTTTTCGAGTGGTGCATTCCAAGCTCGCTAGATCTTCTCTTTTATCTCCTCCCCGGTGCAAGTCAAGGGATTTTCAAATCCCTTACTAAAATTGGCCAACGGCTATTTTGGGTTTGTTAAGGCCGGTCAGAGGTTGAGGGAGGCTTTGTTGAGGTCGACAAGCTGTTGGGGGAGGGGGAAATTCATTTCACCCCCCTGGTCTCTTGCAAAATTAATCCTCCCGCACTCTCACTTTCCCGATTATTTGTTAACTCTTAAATTAGCCTGATCGAGTGGATTAAGTGGAGGAGATGCATAGGGTGCGCTATGTGCGAGACCTGCATGAAATATAAGATAATTACATAATAAGTTATAGAATGCAATAGAATAGATGTAAACTTAAGTAATGATGCATGCTATCATTTTATGACCTAATGTGGTTATTAACAAAAATAAAATGTAAGAGTAGAGTTAACTTAGGCATAACAATAGTCCATTAAAATGGACTCATCAAATGCCCACATGTCTAAGATTTGCTAGTCTCTAGGAAAAATGAAAAATAATAGAAGTAATCATAAGATTTCTTCTTTTCTTTTCTCAAAAATTTAGAGATCCAGACAAATTTGAAGTGATAATAGCCGAGGTAACAGATCCAAGTGAAAATAACCAACTTACATTTGCATTTCGTACTTATCCCTTAGTAAATATTTCTATCAGGATAGGCAACTACTTCCCTCAGGAATAAAGTAGGAAATAATCTGTAAATTGAACTCGGCTTTTTGGCTTAGGTAGGAGAAACTGAGTTTAATGGATACATATTTGGTGGCACAGACTCATCTGGTGCTACATGTATTCTAGTACTACAGACTCTAGATCTCTAGACTATTAAACAAGTCAACTCGGAGAGAGACTAAACAACTGTGCTCTCTTGATGTTCCTTGGCGCTCGCCCTTTTCTTTCTTTTCTTCTTGAGATCACAAATCTTGCTAGATTTAGTAAGTGTACTCACTGTTTGGTGGCCTCACACGGCATTTACACTTCAATTAAAATCCTAATAACTCTACAACTAAGTTAAAGTCCTCAGCCAATATTTGGATGATCAAAAATATTGAAAGGTATGTATGGGTCATATTTGGTGAATCGCGATAAGTATTTTTCTTGCCTCAGAAACAATGTTACGAAGATACAATTATAAACTTGGACTCTTTTCTTTTTCTTTTCTCCCTTTTCTTCTTTCTTTCTTCTTTTTTTCTTTTAATAGTTGTTTCCTCTCTTTTTTTTTTCTTATTAATCAACAAAACATGACATAGACTTTTGTTTATGAGACATTTTTAGGGATGGTGATGGTCAAGAGGATATTGCATGGCTTATTTGGTGGAAGTGCCTATTCTTGTCACCAGGAAGGAATGGATTGGACAAGCATATTTCTGACCTTTGACACTAATACCCTCCTTCAGCCGAGGACTCTATGAAGGACGGTCGTAATCATCTACCATAGTCATAGCTTTATTAAGACTCAATCTCTGTGGATCTGCCTTATTTGGTGACTCTCAGGAATTCACACAATGTACGCACATAGGAACAGAGAGCGAAAACTATGCCTAATTATCCGAAATTTAAGAGTCGTTGAACTAGACTTAGCGCACCAGTAATCTCTCTACTTTCTTCTCACAAATATGAGGTGGATCTACTAGAAGATAGTATGCCTGACTCCCTATTAACTGTCCAAGGGTTCAGTAGACTAAAAATGCTTATTGGTTTTCTTCAAGGATCCATTACCCAGTCTACGTGCAAGTGAAGTAAATGTACTGGATTCAAAACATAAGACACAATTTAAGAAGAAAATTCCTTAATGACACCTCCATGAAAATGATGTTTCGCTAGGGACTAACCAATTCAGCTCAAGAAAATAAGAGTTTTTTTTTTATCCTAAATGTATGCAAATATTTATAAAAAAAATTCTATAGTTATACCCCCCCATGCCTAAGACTAACAGTGTCCTCATTGAAAAATGCAGACATAGAAGAATATTACCTAAGGTGGAGAGTGGGAGGAGCTAAGGCTCTTCAAGCCGAAGTGCGTCCAAAACTTGGCCATATGAAAGTGTAATATAAGGTTTAAGTCGCTGGCCGTTTACCTTAAAGCTTGCACCTGAAGTAGGGTTCTGAATTTCTACAGCTCCATGAGGGAAAGTGTTGATAACATCGTACGGCCCATCCCAGCGTGACTTGAGCTTTCCTGGAAATAATTTAAGTCTGGAATTGAAAAGCTAGACCCACTAATTGGGCTCAAAAGTCTTTCTAATGATGTGCTTATCACGGAAGACCTTTGTACATTGCTTGTAAGCTTGAGAAGTTTCATAGGCTTCATTACGAAGCTCCTCAAGCTCACTTAACTCTAACATTTGTGCCTTTCCCACTTTATCCAGATTCAAGTTAACATTTTTAATAGCCCAATAGGCTTTATGTTGGATTTCAATGGGAAGATGGCACGCCTTTCCATAGACAAGACGGAAAGGAGACATGCCTAAGGGAGTCTTATACACGGTTCTGTTGGCCGAAAGAGCATCATTTAGTTTTATAGACCAATCTTTACGATCGGGCCTGACAGTTTTTTCTAAAATTCACTTAATCTCCCTATTGCACACTTCAACTTGTCCACTCATTTCGGGATGGTAAGGTGTGGCTATCATGTGGTTGACTCCCAAATTTTGGAGTAGTCTTGTGACATGTATGTTTTTGAAGTAAGGTCCTCCATCACTTATGATGGTCATTGGGCACCCATACCGAGAAATGATATTAGCCTTAACAAAGCCCAAGACAATGAAATGGTCATTGGTTCACATGGGTGTGGCTTCTATCCATTTAGATACAAAGTTTGCAGCCACAAGGATGTACTCATATTCGAAGGACATAAGAAAGGGACCCATGAAATCGATGCCCCAAATATCAAAGATCTCAACAGGGGGGATAGGTTGCTGGGGCATCTCATCCCTTTTTCCAATGGTTCCGGTCTGTTGGCAATGTAGACATATGCCCACATACGTATGTGCATCTCAGAATAATGTGGGCCACCAGATGCCAGACTGAAGAACCTTACGGGTAGTCTTCTTCTGACTAAAATGTCCCCCACAATGGTTGTCATGGTAGAAACTCAGAACACTTCTTTGTTCTTCATCAGGGACGCAACAATGAAAAAGCTGGTCAAGGCCCACTCTAAAAAGCGTGGGTTCCTCCTAGTGATAAAATTTAGCATTAGGAGGAAACCTATCTCACTTCTGCTTGTCCCAAGTACTGGGGTAATGCCCATGACCAGATAGTTCACTATGTTAGCGAACCGAGGAGTTTTAGCCTCCATGGCCATCAGAGACTCATCAGGGAAAGTCTCTTGAATACCGCTAGTAGGGTTTGATGCCTTAATAGGGATCCTAGATAGATGATCTACTACCACATTCTCAACTCCTTTCTTATCTTTAATTTCCAGGTCAAACTCCTGGAGTAGCAGAATCCAACGAATTAGGCGAGGTTTGGTGTCCATTTTAGCAAGAAGATGCTTTAAAGGAGAATGATCAGTGAACACTGCAACCTTGCATCCGAAAAGAGAACATTGAAACTTTTCCAAAGCAAATACTACAGCAAGAAGTTCCTCTTCAGTGAACATGTAGTTTTGTTGAAGATCCGTAAGGCTCTTGCTAGCATAATGCAGCACATGAGGTTTGCCATCAACCCTTTAACTTAAGACTGCTCCCACTACAAAATCAGAAGCATCACACATTAGCTCAAATGGGAGGGTCCAATATGGTGCTTGGAGAATCGGTGCGGTAGTAAGGGATTTCTTCAAGACTTGGGAAGCCTCGCAACATCTATCATCAAAATCGAAGGAGACATCCTTTGCTAACAGGTCGTAGAGTGGCTTAGAGATTTTACTGAAATCTCTAATGAAGCTCCTATAAAATCAAGCATGGCCAAGGAAAGATCTAACTTGACGAACATTAGCGAGTAATGGAAGCTTAGAAATGGAATCAATTTTTGTAGTATCCACCTCTAATCCTCTCTCAGAAACTATATTCCCTAACACAATGCCCTACTGGACCATAAAGTGGGTTTTCTCCTAGCTAGGCATCAGCTTTGCCTCTTCGCAATGGGTTAAGACTTTAAGAAGTTGTGAAAGGCATAGGTCAAACGACGAGCCATAAATGGAGAAGTCATCCATGAAAATTTCAATGAAGTCATCGATCATATCAAAAAAGATAGCCATCATACAACATTGGAAAGTGGCAGGAGCATTAAATAACCCAATTGGCATTCGGCGGAACGCAAATGTGCCATACGGACTCGTGAAGGTGGTACGCTCCTGATTGTCAGAAAAAATGGCTATCTAATTATACTTAGAGTACCCATCAAGAAAATATAAATACTTGTTCCCCTCCAATCGTTCCAAAATTTGATCGATAAATGGTAAGGGGAAATGGTCTTTCTAGGTAGTCGTGTTCAAATGGCAGTAATCAATGCAGACCCTCCAACTAGTTGAGGGTCTAGTGGTCACCACCTCTCCTTGGTCATTCTCCTCCACAATGATTCCTACCTTTTTCGGTACTACATGAATAGGAGTGACCCATTTACTATTTGAAATGGGATAGATAATCCCTGCATCCAGCCATTTCAGAATCTCCTTTTTAACAACCTCCTGTAGATTTGGGTTGAGCCTTCTCTGCATGTCTCGGAAAGGTTTCACGGACTTGCCTGTGTATATATTTTGCATGAAAAGAGAGGGATCAACACCCTTAATATCAGCAATTGACCAGGCAATTGCTTCCTTGTGCCTTTGTAAGCACTCAAGTAGAGCTCCCTCATGCAATTCAGATAATGCAGATGAGATAATAATGGGAAGCATGTCATTAGGGCCAAGGAAAGCATATTTCAATGTGCTCAGGAAGGGTTTCAACTCTAACTCAGGAGCCTTTAGGATTGAGGGTTTAAGTTGAGATGTCCATGCCTCAGGTAGCGGATCTACCTTCACGGTCCAGGGTGGGGATAGAGACTCTATGTGTATCCCTAGCAACTCTTCTAATTCAGGCATTTCCCTTTCAGTTTCTTTAATAATCGAAGGATGGTCCTTAGATATGACCTTTTGAAGGGGATCTCTACATAGGAGTGCTGGAGTAGTCTCTTCAATTATTTCATCAATGACCTCAATCTGAGAACAATCTTCAAATCCGGATTGCTTGTAAGTGTTAATAACATTCAACCGGATCTTCTTATTTCCAAAGCCCACTTTAAGTGCCCCAGATGTACAATTGATAGAGGCATTGGCTGTGGCCAAGAAGGGGCGTCCCAGAATAATGGATGATTTTGTGCGCTTATTAAATGGGTCAGTATCAAGCACCAGAAAGTCAATAGGGAAGAAGTCCTCCACTCTCACAAGTACAACTTCCTGATCAATCTATGACTGATTGCACCACAAAAATACGCCTGTAATAGTGCCTTCTTGTGCTATTTCCTAACATTACCTATGCATATTAGGATTCCATAGTTGCATTTTGTAAAAATACATGCATGCATGCATTTAGTAGAGAGAGGAGGAGAACGAAATAATTAGCCTCTCAATTACATCTTTCCTTAAGTGCTGCTTTGCAATATTTCCTTCTCTATTTTTATTTCTTTTTGTTTTTTTAAATCTTTCTCCCCACGGCTGCATGGAGCATCGACTTCTTCTCTCAATGCCATATCCTACTTCACCTCTCCCTACAGCCGCAGCAGACCTCGCCCTGCCATTCCATACGCAAGCCATGCATAGCTAGGGCATGGCTGTGCATGGCGTTCATCTCCTATAAAATGACCACGGCTCCCTTACCCTCCACAGGCTTGGTCCCAACCAAAAATCCCACAGGCAACTCCATCTCCAGGCCACCACCGTCCCCTCCTCCATTCTCCTCCATACGCCGACCCTCCTCGGAGACAACCGGCAGGCGGGAGCCCTCACTGTGGTGCACACCACCACAGTGAGACCACTACCGCCCAGCTCTTCAAAGAGCCGAATAGCGAAATACGTGTGATTAGTAAAAGTGGGTTTTTAAAGTCATTGTAACATGCGAATCTGCTTTCGCTTTTAAATTTATATCCTAGATAGGGGAGTATCTAGGGTCATCCAAGGAGGCAAAAATTGCAAAATTAATCCTCTTGCTTACAGATATATCTCAACTTTCTTTTTGGTATTTTTCAATATATTATTTTTTTTTCTTTTTAGATTAAGACAACATACGAAATGGTGGAGGGAAGGTGATTTGCACTTCAAATTTAACTACTACTTCTAAGTGGCAAGTAGAGCCTCTCCCTAAGCTCACTCTAGGCAAGTGGAGGCCTAGAATAATTAGGGAGAGGGAGTGAGCAATGCTAAAAAAAAACAAAGCAAGTAGAAATGCAAGATAGAAAATTGCAAAGAAGGCAACTTAGATTGACGAAAAGTGTTTTACAAAAAAACCTAGTAGAGGAATGCTTCTACTACTAGAAAAATTAAAATAAAGAAAAGAAAACACAAATCCTCTAGATGGATGGTGAAGAAGAGGGCTTCTTGCTCCAAGGTTGGTGGGTCCCAATCTTGAAAAGACTCCTTCAACTCCTTCCTTGCAGTGCTCCGCCAAGGTGATGTCCTCCAAGGCAAGCCCTAAGGGGGCGTGCCCTAAGCTTCTCTCCAAGGGTGGACGTCCACCCTAGGTCCTTCTCCCTTTCCTGTCCATCCTCCTTGAAGTGGAAGAGTCATCCTCCTTGGCGTGGCCCAAGTTGAAGAGAGTGGGGAGAAGAAGGCACCAAAAGGGCTAATGATGTGCCCCTTTAATCCCCTTCTCTACTCCTTCTTCTTGGTCGTAGGTATAGATGGTTTCGGTAGTAAAGTACACTAATGGAGGATGCCCCAAAATGGTGGTAGGTGGTGGCTTTTTATAGAATAGGAAGGGGGCTATGGTGACCTTTGAAATGGATGGCCAAGATGAGTTGGTGGAGGTGGTTGAAGATCCCATGGCCAAGGTGAGTTGCCGCCACCTTAAGGGACACCAAGGGGGCAGTTAAGGCTTTGGTGCCCTTTAGAATTGGCGCCAAAATGGTTCTTCTAGAAGGCTATTAGGTGGCACCACCTTAGGATTCTAGAAGGGGGGTATGTGGTTGGCTAGGATGGGTTATTTGGGTAGGTGCAGGGTGGATGAAGGGGCTGAAAGTGGCGCCAATATAGAGGTGGTTAGGGGTGGTTTTTGGCGCCAACTTTAGGTGTCTTTTGGTGGAGATAGTGGGGTGAAGGGATGGCTAGGAGGTGGCGCCAACTTGAGTAGGGTAGCTAGCTTAGGTAGGCTTGAGTTGGTGGAGCTAGCTAGGGTTGATTTTGAAGGTAATGGATGGCCAAGGAGCTGGTTGTTAGCTAAGCTAAGCTAAGCTAAGATAAGCTAAGCTAGCTTAGCTAAAGGTGGAGTAGAGGAGAAGGTAATGGAGCTAGGGTTTGGAGGAAGGAGCTGAGGAGGAGAAGTCTGGAGTTGGAGCTGGCTGCTGCTGAAGAGGCTGGCATGGGGCTACTCTAGCTAGCTTAGCTAGCTAGCTTAGCTTGCTAGTTCTTTGCTGTTTGCTAAGCTAAGCTAAAGTGAGCTAGCTTCTACCAAAATGAGCTGAGGTGAGCTAGGTCTGGTGCTCCCAGGGAGAATCAAGCTGGGGTGAGGTAGCTAAGGTAGCTTAGCTCAACTGAGTTGAGCTAAGCTGAGTCCCTGGGAGCTGGACTTGAGCTTCCTGAGCTGGGATGAGTTCTTCTTCAGCTGGCTGGAGTTGAGTGAAGCTGGATGTAGCTGGATCTGAGCTGGGGTGAACTCCTGTCAACTCAGCTAAGCTAGCTTGAGCTCCCTCTGGACTAGTGGGAGCTGAGATGAGCTAGATGCAGCTAAGTTGAGCTGGATCTGAGCTGACTTGAGCTAGGGTGAGCTAAGATTGACTCTCTTGAGCTGTCATTCAACTGAGATTAGCGGAATGGAGCTGGGATAAGCTAACCCTAGTTCAAGTAAGCTAGGTTCCAGCTGCGGTGAGCTGGATCAAGCTGAGGTGAGCTGGATCAAGTTGAGGTGAGCTGGATCAGGCTGAGTTCTGGCTAGTCTAGGCTTCTCCTTCACCATTTGCCTTCTTGAGTGATAGGGTTTTAGGGATCTATATATCTGTACATCCCTAACACTCACAAAAACATATTAAAAAGATAATAAAAAAATGCAATGCATGCCAAACCTATTTTATGCCTAAATGCAGCCCAAAAACCCGTTTGCGGAGTAAAATCCTAAGAGTTAGCTTTGTTTTAATGCATAAGAATGATGATAAACTGGCGTTTATCACACCCCCATGCTTATCTTTTGCTAGTCTCTTAGGAAAACTTAAAACGAAATTTTTGGGAAATCTAACTTTTTCGACTTTTGAAGAGAAAAAGAGATTAATGGACCTTGGTAGATTAAAACACTGGAGGTACGGGATTTGTTAAAGATAAACATCGGGATTTATTTTTGGATTCAACCATTAGACAGAAAGGGATCAATATATCCTCCATAAAATTCTCAAATTAACCCCTTGTTAATTCAAATGACTTGAAATGTTTGTTTTTAGGATTTTTTTTTGGCTCATGAATTTGATTCTCAACTTGCAAAATCCTTTAAAACCTTGTAGCTGTGCTTGTGAAAAGCCAACATTTATAAGGGCATGTTAATTTATTTATTATTACTTTTTTTTTCTCCCCTATGCTTATTTTTAGCTTAGTCTTACAACAGATGCGTCGGGATCATCATTCCCGTTACCATTCCTCAAGGGGGCTCTGGTGCCAGTACTTCGGGATAGCACTGTCCATGACCCCACCCAGGAGCTCACAACCCCAAAACACAATGCGGTGAAAAGGGGCGCTCCAAGCAAACTCAAGCTCTTGCTCCGACACTATAGGTAGAGCACTGTCCAAGACACTTGAGCTGCTAAAATGCGCTTTAATGCTCCGTCTAAAGATATGAAATATAGATATGGAGCAACGCCGAGGGGGTAACATGTTGACATCGCGTCCCAAAGGAGGCATTTTCCTCCTCGACGGTGGGAACTCAAACCAATGATCTGTTTCAGACTTTTACTAAGTCCAAACAAGGGAGTTTTTCAAATTTTTAGTTATTTTTAAGTGTTGGCTTGTGTGTGAAGAGTGACACAAGAAGTTTCTCAAAACATGCAAGTTTTTGAATCAGAAGCTAAGTCAAATAATTTCCATATTACAAAATACGATCAAGTCACCTGAACTATCATGAGTTCAGGTGGAATTTTATAGAAGGATATCTGATCTAGTCTAAAATAGACCCTGGAATTCTATTGATCAGATCCATATCCTCATCCTTAGTTTGTTAAAGATTAAATCCCATTGTAGCAAAATGAATTTTTCGACCTTAGTCCCGATTTCAAAATTTTTCCTCAAAAAGTATTGAACATTTTTATTTTTTTGGGTATGCAAGCAGGAAATAAATTAAACAAAAATGCATGGTTTTAGGTTTTGAAAATCCTAAATCGATCGTAAAATTTAAAAACACCCTCTCATGCTTAAGATATGCCAAGTCCTCATGCATTAGGAGGGAAAAGGGATCACCTTAGTGAAGAACGGTCAGGTTTAGGAGGAACAAAACCTGGAAAAGGAAGAAAAAAAGGGAAAGCAAGAAAAAATGATGGGTTACCTCCCATCCAGTGCTATCTTTTGCGCCATTCAGCCGGGTGTGAAGGTATGCACGGAAGACGTAAGATCATGTAAATAATTGGACACTTGGATGCCAGCAAAAAGGGTATCTTCTTCTAGATCCCTAGAAAATTGATTAGAAATAATATTGGGATCAAAGTTGGATGGAAAATGATAAGTGTATCCTGAGTCTAGCCATGGTTTTAAATTAGGTTGGGTGCCAAACTCAGGCGGGGTTGGTGGCAGGTCCGTAAGAAAGGGGTCGGGGAAGGAATGGTGAGGATTGGGTGAAGTTAGTGTGGAAAAGTTAGGTGCGTGAATAGTGGGTGGGTTAGGGTGCTTAGGGGGGGATCAGGAATAAATTTAGGGTCAAGACAAGTTTCTGGATCACAGATTTCGCCGACCACTGATTCTGAATCAGAGTCCTCAAAAAAATTATGGTCGGTAAGGGTATCTATTAACATTGTCTCCTCCACCATATTGGAACTTTCAGTAGATGAGTCCTCAAAGAAGTTATCATCATGGAATGTCCTGGAGAATTTAAAAATATCTAAAGTGATAGTTTGGCCTGCACAGTTAATATACATTTTGCCTGTGTGGCAATTGATATTTGCCTTTGCGGTGGCCAAAAAGGGGCGTCCAAGGATTATTGGGGAGTCCAGTAATGATTCAGGTGCCTCAATGTCAAGAACCAAAAAGTCAGCAGGGAAGACACAATTCTGGACCTTGACTAAAACATCCTCAACAATCCCACGAGGTTTAATTGTAGATCAGTCGGCTAATTGCAGGGTAACCTCGACGGGTTTTAATTCACCGATCTGAAATTCTTCGAATAAACTTGTGGGAATAATATTAACTGAGGCACCAAGATCAAGGAGGGCGCGATTAAATGTATTGACATCAATAATTACAGAAATTAAAGGCGCCCCTGGATCTTTCATCTTAGGAGGTAGCTTACTCTGTATGACAGAGCTTACTGTCTCCGAAAGATGCACCTGTCCTAAATTTTTGGCCTGCCTTTTAGGAGTACAAATCTCCTTTAAAAACATAGCAAAGGCAGGTATATATTTAATGGCATCTAGGAGAGGAATATTGATATGAACTTGCCCAAATAGCTCCATGAGTTCTTCTGTAGTGGGCTCAAATTTCTTTTTTTTGTTGGTGGTGGGGTAGGGAGCTTGTGGGAAAGTGACAGGAATCTTGTCTTGAGATTTTTGTTTTTCTTTTTCTTCCAGATGGGGAGGTGGGGAGTCAATTTGCATAGGTATTTCACCAGGTTTGTGTGAAGGCCCAGGTTCAGTGGTGGTTTTCCCACTCCTCAAAGTAACTGCATGTGCAGTCAAATTATTATTTGGAGGAGGTGGGGGGGCCTGTGATTGCAGAAACCTGGGTGGCTGCTGAGGTGGTGGATTAGGAGGAGGCTGATTCGGATATTGTGGAGTTTTGCCTGTATAATGGTTTCCTTGGTGATTAGGGTTGGGCATGGGTTGGGACGGAAGATGTCCTGCAGGTCTTTGCGTGGGAGTAACCCCTATCTGATTGTTTAGATTTGTGATGGTGCGGGTTACTTCCATCATTTTTGTTTGCATATCCTGTAGGGTTCGCATCATCTGGGCATTGATGTCTTGTTGGGATGGCCTAGGATGGAAGTTTGGATTCGACCCATACCCATTAAAATGATATGGTTTGGAAGAAACTTGATTATTCCAAAAGTAGTTCGGGTAATTTTTCCAATTGGAAGAATTTTTAAAGGGCTCCTAGATGGCAGAAATATTTTGAGTGGGGTTAAGATCTGGATAGTTGTAACTCCCCAGTGAATCATGGGCAACCTCAGAATAATCAGTAGGGGTAGTGTTGAGATTGTGCAAATTTTCTCTTCGTGGAAAGTTAGGTTGGGTTAGATGTGGGTGTGGAGCTTGAGTTGATGTGGCCAGTCTTTCCTCAATTTTCCTTTGATTAATATGCATCTGGTCGAGTTTTTGAGCAATCAATTGAAGATCGTCTTGGGTGATAGGGATAGATTGAGTGCCTATTTCATGAACACCGAACCGCAGGTTTTGGGTTCTGCAAAATGTGTTCATGGAAGCTTGATTAAATGAGTTTTCACTTATTTCTTCGAACAGGTCATAGGCACTTTCTGCATCTTTATTTAAAAAGTTGCTGCCACACGAGGCGTCGACAAAATGTCAGATTTGATCTTTTAATCCATGATAGAAGATTTGCACGAGCTGCCATAAAGGAATCTCGTGGTGCGGGCAACTTCTTAAAAGGTCTTGAAATCTTTCCCAAGAATCATGGAAAGTTTCATCAAATTTTTTGTGAAAGGTCGTAATAGATCTTCGTAAGGAATTGGTACGACCTATGGGAAAGAATTTCTTGAGGAAGGCACTCTTGAGTTGCGGCCATGTTGTGATGGGTCAGCCAATGGTCCTGAACCAATAAGCGGCCTTATCTTTAAGAGATAATGGAAAAAGCTGCATCAGCCATATGTCTTCTTGCACATTTCGGGAACAGGTTGTCTGTGCAAGAAGAGTTAGTTATTCAAGGTGGCTGAAGGGGTCTTCCCTAGGAAGGCCATGAAAGTGTTTAATTAGGTTCAGGACGGCAGGCTTGATCTCAAAGTCCCCCTCTGGTATGACCACCCCTGGTCGTTCCTCATAATAAGACGGATCATAGAAATCTTTTAGAGGAACAGCAGGCTGGTGACGAGGTGGTGGGTTTGGCCTTGGATTGGCTTGGTTTTGGATATTCCTAGTCAATGTTTGTTGATTGGAATTTAATTTATTAATTTGATCGGCCATCAATTTCAAAAGATCAGGTAGAGGGTCTTGATGTTGTGTGTGGGGCAACTCAAGATTAGGGAGCTCCAAGTGTGGGAAGTTAATGGTGGTTGGGTTTTGGGTGGAAGGGTTAGAATTAGGGTTAGTGGTGGGGTTAGAGGTGGACATGGAAGGGTCAGTTGACCTATTTTGTTGTGTTTCCATTTTTTCAGGAGAAGAAGACAGAAAAAGTGGTCTTTTTGCGTGGGGGGCGAAATC
Source organism: Thalassia testudinum (assembly GCA_037157565.1). Lineage (NCBI taxonomy): Eukaryota > Viridiplantae > Streptophyta > Magnoliopsida > Alismatales > Hydrocharitaceae > Thalassia > Thalassia testudinum. The sequence continues at coordinate 81,176,647 of JAZHRO010000056.1, read as the reverse complement.
AAATGGTCCTTCCAAGTGCGGATTTTGAGACCGTCGCCCATGGATAAAATGGAAGAACAGGAGGGGAGGAGAAGAGAAAGAGATGAGAGAAAGTGTGCAATTCAAACAAATAAAAGTAGACCTAACTTAAATGTGACTCCCTAATAATAACCTAAGACTTGGTCTATATAGGAAATAAGTAGTCAATAGTGAATATCTGTTCTATCAACAAATCTAGCCAAGTTGCTTAAGGGGAGGTTTGGGCCCAAAAGTTTCCCAGGGAAAACCCTAGGTGCTTGAACAAACCCGCGCCTAGTCGTTTGACACGGCCCCTCAGCCTGAACACCAGATACAGATGACAGAATTGGTACTAACAAAAGAAAACTTAAGACCTAAATAGCAAGCCTAAGTTGATAAAGCCTTAGGGGTCAAGTTACTACAAATTTTAATTAGGTCTAGGACGCTATAGTGCACACGGAATGTGGAGGGCGTTTATTGGGTTGTTGCCCTGTTATTTGATTTTTTTGTGTGTGTGCAAGAATTGGAGAGTGGCTCCAATGAAAATCAAGTTGTCACACAATTTCTTTTGTATTTTTGCCTTTTAGGATTTGATTTAATTAAATGAGTTTTAGGGTTTTTCTCTTTAAGTTTTCAAATAAGTTTGAAAGTTCACAATCAAAGGAAAGACAAGTTGTATGGGTGATTGTATATTTCCTTTTAATTGAGTCTCTAAAGAGAAAGAAAAAACCCTAAGCCAATTATCCCTAAGACAGAAATTTTATTACCAATGAATTATTTTTAGGCTTTCAGAATTAAGTAGTGGTCCAAACAAGTCAAACAACACCACTACTTTGAAGAAAATGAAACAAGGATTCTAAAAAAAAATTTTGTAAAATTTTTAGAATTTGTTTGATAATTATTTTGAATTTTTAATCGTACTGGTGTCAAAGTCCAGAAATGATACCCGTGGGTATTGTGGACTTTTCAGTATTATCACCGACCTCAGAAAATTTTTGTGATTTTATATGATGTGTAAAATTTCACAAGGATTCCAGGAAACTAAAATTCACAAAAATTGGATGAGTATAAAACTTCTAAAAATTCGCGGACAGTAGCAAAACAGGAAGATTAATGGGTGTGACCCCTCCGCAATCCACGAACTTTTAAAAATTAAGTACAAATCCAATTGATTTGAAATTTGGACCAGATGTTCCAAACTTAATTGGAAATTACTTTGTGAAATTTTATGATTTTAGGAGGCCTGTGGTGTTAGGAATAGATTTTTCAAGTCCAGACAGAAATCTGGACCCGAAAAATAGAACACCAATACTTGCAATGGAGTGGTGTTAAAGAAGCATACAAGCAAACAATGGATTTTCTAATGCACACTCCACTTAATTAAGTTGTTTGGGATCCTGAAAGTCAAGTTTAATATATGTTTGGTAGTTTTAATTAATTATGTGATCAGAAAGAGGAACCAACCTGAATTTCGCGGGAAGAAAGGAACTTTGAGCTCTTGCTTCCAGATTCCCGCCTTCCCGCTGTAGTTCCTGAACATACAAAAGAAAGAAAGAGAAGGGGATGAGATCCACTTCAAGCAAGAGAAAATGAGTTAATGCAAAGCCCTACCTCCCCGGCAACGGCGCCAAAAAGTGATAGCGAAATACGCATGATTAGTAAAAGCAGATTTTTAACGTCGTTGTAACACGCGAATCCGCTTTCGCTTTTAAATTTATATCCTAGATAGGGGAGTATCTAGGGTCATCCAAGGAGGCAAAAATTGCAAAATTAATCCTCTTGCTTACAGATATATCTCAACTTTCTTTTTGGTATTTTTCCATATATTATTTTTTTTTCGTTTTTAGATTAAGACAACATGCGAAATGGTGGCGGGAAGGTGATTTGCACTTCAAATTTAACTACTACTTCTAGGTGGCAAGTAGAGCCTCTCCCTAAGCTCACTCTAGGCAAGTGGAGGCCTAGAATAATTAGGGAGAGGGAGTGAACAATGCTGAAGAAAAACAAAGCAAGTAGAAAAGCAAAATAGAAAATTGCAAAGAAGGCAACTTAGATTCACGAAAAGTGTTTCACAAAAAAAACCTAGTAGAGGAATGCTTCTACTACTAGAAAAATTAAAATAAAGAAAAGCAAACACAAATCCTATAGATGCATGGTGAAGAAGAGGGCTTCTTGCTCCAAGGTTGGTGGCTCCCAATCTTGAAAAGACTCCTTCAACTCATTGCAGCGCTCCGCCAAGGTGATGTCTTCCAAGGCAAGCCCTAAGGGGGCGCGCCCTAAGCTTCTCTCCAAGGGTGGACGTCCACACTAGGTCCTTCTCCCTTGCCGATCCATCCTCCTTGAAGTGGAAGAGTCCTCCTCCTTGGCGTGGCCCTAGTTGAAGAGAGTGGGGAGAAGAAGGCACCAAAAGGGCTGGTGATGTGCCCCTTTAATCTCCTTCTCTACTCCTTCTTCTTGGCCATAGGTATAGATGGTTTGGGTAGTAAAGTACACTAATGGAGGATGCCCCAAAATGGTGGTAGGTGGTGGCTTTTTATAGAATAGGAAGGGGGCTATGGTGACCTTTGAAATGGATGGCCAAGATGAGTTGGTGGAGGTGGTTGAAGATCCCATGGCCAAGGTGAGTTGGCGCCACCTTAAGGGACACCAAGGGGGTAGTTAAGGCTTTGGTGCCCTTTAGATTTGGTGCCAAAATGGGCCTTCTAGAAGGCTATTAGGTGGTGCCACCTTAGGATTTTAGAAGGGGGGTATGTGGATGGCTAGGATGGGTTATGTGGGTAGGTGTAGGGTGGATGAAGGGGCTGAAAGTGGCACCAATATAGAGGTGGTTAGGGGTGGTTTTTTGTGCCAACTTTAGGTGTCTTTTGGTGGAGATAGTGGGGTGAAGGGATGGCTAGGAGGTGGCGCCAACTTGAGTAGGGTAGCTAGCTTAGGTAGGCTTGAGTTGGGGGAGCTAGCTAGGGTTGATTTTGAAGGTAATGGATGGCCAAGGAGCTGGTTGTTAGCTAAGCTAAGCTAAGCTAAGATAAGCTAAGCTAGCTTAGACAAAGGTGGAGTAGAGGAGAAGGTAATGGAGCTAGGGTTTGGAGGAAGGAGCTGAGGAGAAGTCTGGAGCTGGAGGTGGAGCTGGCTGCTGTTGAAGAGGCTAGCATGGGGCTACTCTAGCTAGCTTAGCATGCTAGTTCTTTGCTAGTTGCTAAGCCAAGCTAAAGTGAGCTAGCTTCTACCAAAATGAGCTAAGGTGAGCTAGGTCTGGTGCTCCCGGGGAGAATTAAGCTGGGGTGAGGCAGCTAAGGTAGCTTAGCTCAACTAAGTTGAGCTAAGCTGAGTCCCTGGGAGCTGGACTTGAGCTTCCTGAGCTGGGATGAGTTCTTCTTCAGCTGGCTGGAGTTGAGTGAAGCTGGATGTAGCTGGATCTGAGCTGGGGTGAACTCCTGTCAACTCAGCTGAGCTAGCTAGAGCTCCCTGTGGACTAGTGGGAGCTGAGATGAGCTAGACTCTACTAAGTTAAGCTGGATCTGAGCTGACTTGAGCTAGGGTGAGCTAGGATGAACTCTCTTGAGCTGTCATTCAACTGAGATTAGCCGAATGGAGTTGGGATGAGCTAACCCTAGTTCAAGTGAGCTAGGTTCCAGCTGCGGTGAGCTGGATCAAGCTGTGGTGAGCTGGATCAAGCTGAGGTGAGCTGGATCAGGCTGAGTTCCAGCTAGTCTGGGCTTCTCCTTCACCATTTGCCTTCTTGAGTGCTAGGGTTTTAGGGATCTATATATCTGTACATCCCTAACACTCACAAAAACATATTAAAAAGAAAATAAAAAATGCAATGCATGCCAAACCTATTTCATGCCTAAATGCAGCCCAAAAACCCGTTTGCGGAGTAAAATCCTAAGAGCTAGGTTTGTTTTAATGCATAAGAATGATGATAAACTGGCGTTTATCAGCTTCCTGGCTCTGTTCTTGTTCTTTTCTTCCGCTCCACCACCTTCTGCCATTGGAGCAACTTCAAGGTCTGAAGCTTGAAGCAGTAGTGCCCTGCAACAGTGGCAAGAAGGCAGCAGTAGCATGCAGCAGCCGCCCAGCCTCCTTTCGCACACTCCTGCGGGCGCCCCAGCCCTCCGCGCGTGCCTACAGGTGCTCCCCACCTCCGCTTTCTCCACTCTGTCACAAGCCCTCTTTCACCCGCAACCGACCGCTACGCGCCTCTGCAGGGACCGGCCAAGCACCTCCCTGCCCACTGCAGCACCTGCAAGCTTCCGCGCAAGCTGTAGGCACCCTCACCCTCTAGCCCCGCATGCTCTGCCGCGAGCTCTCCGTGCTCGCAACCGGCTGCCGCAGGCCTTCTCCCTCGCGCGCCGACCCACACGCCATCCGCGAGCCAGCCTCACTCACAGCACCGCCCACTGCCGGTCGCGCGGCATGGATGACCACTGTAGCCACTGTTCACGCGAGTCATCGCAACACTGTGGCTATAGTGGTGTGACCGGAAAGCTTCTCACTTTCCCGGTCACCCAGCACGCTGCAACCGGCCCTCACCCTTGCACGCACCCGTCCGCGCGTCTACCAGCCCTCGTCCGCACCCTTCTGCCTTGTCCGCACTCGCCCACGCGCGCCTGCCAGCGCCCGCTCCGGCGTCTGCGAATGACCGCCCTCAGCACCTGCGTCAGCCAAACCACTCCAACCCTGGCTCAGCACGGCACTCCAGCCCTGGCACAGGCCAAACCACATATATATACATACATATAGTATTATATACATACATACATATATATATATACATATATATATACACATATATATACATATATATACCCATTTAGAACCACATTTACATATAGATATATTTACATACATATATATATATATACATTTTCACATTATTTACCATACGTAGTATCGCGGGAATATCTACTCCAGTTTCTGATATTCCCCGATACATGCATATAAAAAGTGTGGTTACATACATCATCCACCATCCATTCCACACTCCACGCGGCACTTAGTCCTGTTGGTTGCGTATCTCTAGACGACGACCGACTCGACATCGTGCTGCACTCCATCTCCGCCTCCACCCCCACCCCTTTATATACATAATATATACATATATATATACTGTATTTACTTTATTTTTGTTTCGCTTTCCTGTTCGTAAAAGATAAAATATATATATATATATATAAAAGAGAAAAGATAATCTTTGACTTGCAGGTACCCCATCTTGCGAATAGCAAGATTCATTTTGGAACTCTGTTTTGGCTCAAAGCCAAGAACACAATTTTGTGGGTGTGCCTCAAGGACAAAAATTACCAGAAAAAAAATCTAAATAAGAAAAACACCAAAAACACAATAAACGAATGGAAGAGACTCATTGTAGGAAGGGTGTAGAAACCTACTTGTACCCCACTTCCCTGAGTTCAACCTTGAGCCTAAAAGTGACAAGATAAAATCAAGTAGGCCAGGTAAAAAAATTTTGTAAAGAGATGGTTAGGTTTGATTTAGGTTAACCACTATACACATTTCAACGGTAAAGTCATCATATTAACAACCTATCCAGGTTCGACCATACATCCTTTCTGGCGCCGTTGCTAGGGAAGTGCGCCTTCAAGTAAGTTTCTATTCAATTCCTTTTAATTATTCTCTTCTCTCTTCACGGGTATCTCTGTTTTTGGTGTGCAGGTGAACCTGTTGCAAGGAAAAGGTAGGCAAACGAAGTCGAGGAAGTGAGTAGATCCAAGGCGGGAATGAGAGCGTGAAGACGCCGACACCGCATTGGAGCTTCACACACGTTGCCGAACAAATAGGTTTTCTTTTCTTAGCAAACTATGGTTAACTTGCCACCTTAATAAAAATAAAATAAAACACTAGAAAAACTTCTTGGGATCTCTTGGGGCAAGTGGATTAAAATTACTTGTTTGATTGATTGTCTTCACTCCCACCACCCCAGGATTTTCTGCCTTACTTCGCATAGCGAAAATCCAAGAATCTTGATTCTTGAATTTCCCGCCGTGTGAAGTATTCTTTGAGGCAAATACAAAAGGATTGATTGCACCCCTCTTTTGCCTCACTTATCTTCAATTTGGGATCACATTTTTGGTGGGGAGACTTGGAATTGAGTTGATTCCAATCCCATCACGACTTTTCAACTTGCCTCAGATTTGATCCTGAGTATTTCAACAGCAACAACTTTAGTTTCTTTATCTGTTGGTTGAAGCCTTGTGTGTGGACATCTTTATGGTGATTGGGAGCACTTGAATTGAAGTGCTTTGGCTCCCTTTCACATAAATCTAAAACTGATTCGTGCATCCACACATAGAAATCTCCAATTAGGGTAGCCCATTGCATTTTAGCATGCATTAACTAACTAATATTGAAGAAGGGTTTGTTAGGCTTAGAAAGAAAACTTGTATTGCACAAAACCAGGAGGTTGGTTGAATTGGTAATTTAGAGAAATTCTAAAATTCATACTACTTAAGGTTGAACTCTAAAAACCATTCACCAATAAAAACTTCAATTCGGGGAGATTTCCCTATTGCATGCTTGTTTTACACACTCTGAAAATCAATCACTTGGGCATTACTCGTAAACAACGCCCTTCACATTCCAGAAGCACTTGATCCTAAGTCTCTAACTAAAACTGGTAGTAACTTGACCCTTACTAAGGATTGGAGGTCTAACTACCTGCGTGTAGTAGCTACGTGGTGGTGAGAGTTCCTGCATGCTATCAGGTGTCTAAGACTGGGGCAAACAGCCTTTCAATCTGGCCCGATGGTTTCGCGGTGCTCGCATTTGGTTCCGTAGTTCCTGATAGCAGGTAACTTAGATCTTTAGGTCTAAGGGCACAATATAGAGGTTAGGAATTGGATTGAATTGATTTTTCATCAAGTGTACTTTTGCGATGTCATTTCTCTCATCTCTCTTCCATTCTCATCTCCCCAATTCTTCCTATGTTAGTGCATGTTTGGGAGGAGGTCACAAAACCCTGAACTGTTTGAATTGACTAATAAATCTTGAAATCAAGCTGAATCATCCTCCTCCTCCACAAACATGGCTACACGCCCACCCCCAAATCCCAAGTGACGAAACCGCCCTCAGAACCCACCAGGTGGTGGAGCCTTAGATCCCATAACCTGCCTCCAAGCCCAAATGGAAATGTGTAATGAGCAAATGGAAGCCATTTGGGAAACATTGGAGGAAATGTTGAACCCTCCCGAACAGGAGGAGGCTAGGTCTCCTAGCTCCTATCAGAATCCCACTGCTGCAGAGACCATAGGACAAATTTGAGTCCCCACAGGTGGGGACGACTTTGAATTGAAACCAAACATTATTGGCCAAATAAATTTTCACTTCCATGGTCTTGCAAGTGAAGATCCTTTTCTCCACTTGGAAGACCTAACCCGACTGGTTGAAACTGTTAAACCAAGAAATGTCGGGTTACCTATAGTCATTATGAAAATGTTCCCATTTTCATTGCAGGATAAGGCGTCGCAGTGGTTACGCACCCTTAAGAGAACCATCTACTCTTGGGAAGAGATGTGAACAGTGTTTCTCAAGAAGTTCTTCCCAATCGAGTGAACCAATGCGCTTTGCCGTGCCATCACTTCATTTACGCAACAAAACGACGAACAATTTCATGAGGCATGGGAGAGGTATAATGACCTCCTCAGGAAGTGTCCGCACCACGATCTGCCTAAGTGGCATATAGCCCAGATTTTCTACTATGGGCTAAATGAGACATTGAAGTAGATCGCTGATACTTCCTGCGGAGGGAACTTTATGAATAAAGATGAGAATGGAGCATTTGAATTATTTGAAAATATGAGTGAAAACTCGATGAACAATGCTTCCATTGTCACCTTTAATCGTACCAGCCAGCCCAGAAATGTCCACGAAGTTGTCACGGGACCCTCCCATTCATCCACTGATCTAAGCCTTATTGCACAAAAACTAGATGAACTCTCCATCGTGCACAAGAAGCTAGATGAGCCTTTGGCCAACCCCGCCCGATCTATGGCAAAACCTCCCACTTCACCACTTCGTCACAATTCCAATTCTTCCAACACCAGCCTTATCCCGAGAAACCCCGTAAGACCTTCCTTACCGAGTGTCACGCCGAACGACTCGGTCAGTCATGTGGAACTGGCTTTTCCAAGATAGTATTTCGACACGGAGGACCAAGCTTCCGTGTGCTCGGATGCATACTTACATGTGGACGCGTCTTCTGGCATAGAAGATGCTTGCACCCTGGGGAACTACTCGTTCTCTACCATGTATAACCCAGGGTGGTGCAATCATCCAAACTTCATATAGTTCAACAACCCACAGTGCCAAAAACCTGCGAGTGGACCAATGCGACCGTCTGCACCCGTCATCCCAAGGGCCCAGTCTAATCCTATGGCGAATCCGCCATTAGGCCCTTGCGTACTGCAAACCGAACACATATCAAGTCCTCTTGACAAATTGATGCGAATGATGAAGGATATGTCAAAGCGCCATGAAGAGAACATGACCTCTCATCAGCACCAACTTTCACAGCAGAATGCTGAGATCAGTCAACTACGCATGACGACTCGATCTCAGGGCACTCTTCCCACCCAACCTGTCCCAAACCCACGAAATTTTGTACCCTGCGGTCCTCAACCACAGGTATGACCTTTTCAGGGGCAGGTTCATCAAATTCTGCAATCTTCGAGCATTCCTCCAGGATTTCAGGCTAATTCTGTTGCAGCACCGCACACTTATGTCCCCGTTGCAAACCCTCCTCCGCCATATGATCCCACTGGATCAGTATCGTCCAATGCTATCACTACGAGGAGCGGTAAGCAGACCGTTGATCCACCTCGACCTGATCTTGGCCCATCTTCTTCTTCATCGCCCTCTCATTCGGGATGCGCACTGTTGGTGCTAGAGGACCACGAACATTTGTTTTGATGATAACAAAACAGGTGTTATTTAACATTTGCAATTTGAATCCTAGATTTCAGGTCAATTGCAAATGTAGACGTGCTTAAACGGAGTTCGAGCTCGCATCCAGGATGGATTGGAGGAGCTTGACGGAAAACAGAGGAGGTTCGCATGGAGCGACAGATTGAAGATAGAAGACAAGAAGAATAGGATAGATTCTTTTTAATCCTTTCTTGTATCTCTTGTCTTTATTTTCTTGCTCTTTTTATTTTCCTTAGAATATTGTTAAAGAGCCTCAAAGTACCCTAACAGTAATCCTAGGAACACCGGCACAACCCTAGGATACTTAGGTTTTCTGTAGAATACTTAGAAAACCAATATAGGGCTCAAACAACACTTCCAGACGTCTAATTCCAAAATCAGACGTCTGATAAAGTATTTTAAGATGTCTGACTATTGTTTCAGACGTCTGATATCTGTTAGGCTGGACATAACTAGTTTTGTCTGATGAAATCAGACGTCCAGACCTTATACCAAACATCTTAGGAGACGTCTGATGGACTTGCCAGACGTCCAGATAGTGGACCATTGGCTAACTTAATAGGCACTCAAGATTATGACCGTTAGAGCCTTATCAGACGTACTTAGGCCTTTCCAGACGTCTGATAAATGACCGTTTTGCCTCGGCTGACCCAAAATCTCTTCTCAGAGATTTTCTAGCCGTTGCAACGTTTGGAAAATCAATTCCAACAGTAAAAGTAGGTTTCCAGACGTCCAGACATAGTGCCAGATGTCCTATATGTCGTATGATGGACTTGCACTAGAACCCTGTTTAGATCTGATCCAAGTCAGGAAGAGACCTGCCCAAAATCAGACGTCTGACCTTTTAATCAGACGTCTTAAAGTGAACTTCCAGACGTCTGATGCCAGAATTAGACATCTGATAAGCCTGTCAGAGCAATGATTGTTCCTGATTTCGTGCTGATTCTCTTGGGCTTTGTTCCCAACAGCTATAGAACCTTTCCTAAGCCCTCTAAAGCCTTCCTAAGGCCTCTGTAAATAGAGGGGAGCCTTTACACACCTAGACATACAAGATACACACTAAGAGAAACACAAGATACACTTGGATAGACTAAGACACACCTAGAGACACCCAAGCAACATAGTTCCACTCTCTTGTGTCCTAGCTAGCTCTTGCTCTCCAAGCTCAAGCTCCATTCTCTTGAGAGCATCAAGCTTCGCGCACCCGCTCTCCCGCCGTAGTTCACGAGAGCGAAGTTGCGCCATCGCGTGGCACACGCACCGCGTCATCAACTCGACACACTCCTTGCAAAGGGGAGTTTCCTATTTCCTATAGAAGCTAGGTTTAAATTCCTTTGTTGGCTCTATAGGATTACTTGTTTTATTTTATCTTTGTCTTTTGGTTGGGTATTCGCTTTGCGAATTCCCATCTCCTTCGTGGGACAAAATCCTTCTCGTGGAGAGAAGGGGTTGAGGAACGCTACCCTCGTACTTGTAGCGTGGTTGTATTGAGGTTGAATCACCCTCATTTTAAGTGATTCGGTTTAGTGGATTTTGATCAACTTGGTTGATCGGAAAATCCTAACTCGAGTTAGGTGGTGGTTTTCACCCAGTTTGGGTTTCCACCTAAAAACAATTGTGTACATTGTGTGATTGGTGAGATTGCTTTATATTTTATTTCCGCATTTATTACGTCACCCCTCCTCGTAGGGCCAAACTACACGCACCACATTCGCGAGAGGACGATACACCCAAATTGTTGCCAGAATCTGTCCCATTCCCTGAGGCTCTATTGAGGGAGCCAAAAGGCAAAAAGAAAGATACGCAAGCCTTTGATAACCTGCGCAATTTGTTAAGGGATGTTAAAATCAAGGTACCCCAGCTCGAGGCTATCGACCACATACCTACTGTTGCCCGATTTTTCAAAGACTACACAACACCCAGGCGACAGTCAAAGAAAACTAAAAATCCGGTGGTTCTCTCGCCTCATGCGAGTTGTGCTATACTGTCAATCCTACCACCGAAGAAGAAAGATCCAGGCACACCGCCGATTTCCTGTAGCATCCCAGGATGCAATTTTAACCGTGCCCTACTTGATCTAGGATCTTCCATAAATCTCATACCGACCATCATGCTCGAAAAATTTTCCTTGGGAAATCTGAAACCCACCCCTGTCATGTTATAGTTGGCAAATCGTTCTGTCAAAATCCCAAAGGTTGTGGTGGAAGACGTGGTGGTTAGGGTCAACAGGCTCTGTTTTCCTGTTAACTTTCATATTTTAGATATGGAAGTTGCTAGTTCACTTTCTGATTGTCCGATCATCCTCGGTCAACCTTTCTTGGCCACAGCCCGCACCCTTGTCGACTGCTAGTCGAGCTGTATTGAGATTGCTGTTGGATCTAAAAAGATCAAGCTGAACATCTTCAAGGTAGCCAAGAACTTTGATTGTGATTGCATTGAAGATGACATGTCTAACGAGGACATGACCGTCAGTGCGTGTATCGGAATATTTGGGACCTATTCGGACTGCTGCGGATTACCTATAAACACTGATGACTGCCTAACCAACGCAAACAATGACATTTCCCCATCCCTCCCTTGTCCCGTACCTTCGCCTGACCAGACTTCTGACGAGGTTTTCTACGCTTCCCATACCTCATGGTCTGAGTCATATCCGGCCTGATCACCGCCGGTCCACACTCCTGAAGACCACATTTCCCTTTCTTTCCCGCTAAATCAGGTGGATTTGCAACTCCACACTGGGACCTTGAGCCCACATACTACTCACTGGGGCTGTTCCTTTCTGGATCCATCTATCCAAAGAGCCCCTCTTCTTGGCTAATCTATGGGCCAACTTCTTCTTCCTGATCTGTTTTCTAATCCGCCTAGGACACTCTCATCCCAAAAAATGCCAAATCTCTCACCATCCACCATCACTTTTCACGCCACTATCACGATCTCTTCAGTTTTCTCTTCACCACCCACCCTACCATCGTGCTGTATACCCTGAACCTCATCTCTCGTTACCTGATCTTTAGTCCTTTCTCTACCTTTCCCTCCATGCATATGAAGACATAGCATTGTTTGGCATGGGGGGGTGGATAGGCATCCATAGGATCTGGGTATTTTATGATATCATACAGTTCTCACCTATTTATAAATATGCAAGAAAAAGAAAAAGAAAAAAAAAATATAATATGTGTTAATAAGAATAAAAATGGTGTTTAGTAATGGTCTGAAAGCTGAAACAAAAATACAATAAGTGTTTATGGATGTTCAACCTCTACTTTGAAAACTTTCCCGGCCACGGAAGCTTGATTCGCTCAGGCTTGGCTTAATTCACTTAAAGCATTGACAAAATAGATCGGAATCTCTCCTAACTAAGGACGTATTCTTGTACCTGAGACACCAATACTGGATTCGTTGGTTTGCTTTTACTTGAGAGCTTAAGTAAACTTGGTTCACACTACACATATCAGGAAAGACAAGGTGAACATAAGATCCAACCCTAATGTTCATTAGGGAAGGTGGAGACCTTACCTGTGCAAGCAGGTAAACTTTCTATCCCAGGTTTTAGTCTTGTGTTTAGGAGAAACTCTTTCTACCAAAAAGAAACTCTCCCACCAAAAAGAAAAGTGTGCTCCTCCAAATAAAGTTGTAGGTGATATACTGACACCTGTTTCAAAAAAAAAAAACTTGCAAATAAGTCAGTATATCTCATAAATGTCTGTAAGGTCTTCGCCCTACAAGAAGTTCTTCAGGGCAGGTTACAAAGACCTTATTTTCCTTTGAGCCACAAAAATCAGAAAATGGGAGTTGAATTTTTCGTCATCTTCTTAAGGGTCAATCCGAAAACACGCGCTGAAATTGGGACCAACCTGTACTTAAAGATTCTTGAAACCCTGGGCTTGAGTCCTAATGTTCATCTGATCAGTCTTGATCCTTCACTATGCATAAGCCATAACCTCTTGAGCTCTCGAGTACGGCAAAAACCTCTTGGATCCTGGAAATCGTACTTAAGGTTTAAATATCAAGAGTCCTGGTTAGTCGAGAGACGATCTATGTCATGTGAGACTTATAGTACTGGTAGTCTTCTCTACAACTGGTTCTCACAATATCCAATAATAAACACACCTATGTTGTCTCAAGAGAAAATCTTCAGCTTAAGATCATTTCTAAATGCTGTTTTGCTAGGGACTAGCAAAAGATAGGCATGGGGGTATGATTGCATCGCAAAAACATGCCTGCAATAGTGCCTTCTTGTGCTATTTCCTAACATTACCTATGCATATTAGGATTCCATAGTTGCATTTTGTAAAAATACATGCATGCATGCATTTAATAGACAGAGGAGGAGAATGAAATAATTAGCCTCGTGATTACATCTTTCCTCAACTACTGCTTTGCAATATTTCCTTCTCTCCTTTTATTTCTTTCTATTTTTTTAAATCTTTCTCCCCGCGGCTGCACGGAGCATGGACTTCTTCTCTCAACACCATGTCCTGCTTCACCTCTCCTTGCAGCTGCGGCAGACCTCGCCCTGCCACTCCATTCGCAAGCCATGCATAGCCAGGGCATGGCTGTGCACGGTGTTCATCTCCTATAAAATGACCACGGCTCCCTTTCCCTCCACAGGCCTGGTCCCAACCAGAAATCCCACAGGCAGCTCCATCTCCAGGACACTACGGTCCTCCCCTCCATTCCCCTCCATACGCCGGCCCTCCTCGAAGAAACTCGGCGGGTAGGAGCCCTCACTGTGGTGCTCACCACCACAGTGAGACCACCACTGCCCAGCTCTTCAATGAGCCGGTGGGCGGGGTGGCTCTGTTCTTGTTCTTTTCTTTTGCTCCAGTACCTTCGGCCATTGGAGCAGCTTCAAGGTTTGAGGATTGAAGCAGCAGTGCCCTGCAGCGGTGGCAAGAAGGCAGCAGTAGCATGCAACAGCCGCCGAGCCTCCTTCCGCGCACACCCGCAGGCGCCCCAGCCCTCCGCGCGTGCCTACAGGTCCTCTCCACCTTCGCTTTCTCCGCTCTGTCGCAAGCCCTCTTCCACCCGCAACCGGCAGATGCGCGCCTCTGTAGTGGCCAGCCAAGCGCCTCCCCGCCCCCCTGCAACACCTGGAAGCTTCCGCGCAAGCTATAGGCGCCCTCGCCCTCCAGCCTCGCGCGCTCTGTCGCGAGCTCTCCACGCTTGCACCGGCCGGCGCAGGCCTTCTCCCTCATGCACCAGCCCGCCGGCCTCACTCACAGCACCGCCCACTGCTGGTCGCGCGGCGCGGACGAGCACTGTAGCCACTATTCATGTGAGTCATCACGACACTGTGGCTACAATGCTGTGATCGGAAAGCTTCTCACTTTCCAGGTCACCTGACTCGCCGCAACCGGCCCTCGCCCGTGTGGGCACCCACCCATGCATCTGCCAGCCCTCGTCTGCACTCATCTGCCTCGCCCACACTTGCCCACGCGTGCCTGCCAGCGCTTGCTCCAGCGTCTGCGAATGACCACCCTCAAGGCCCACGTCTGCCAAACCGCTCCAGCCCTCACGCAGCATGGTGCGCTGTCTTTCCTCCCCACTCCCCACTCCAGCGCGCTCTTCTCTGCGTACGCACCTGCACGTGCGTGCGTGTATCAGATTATGCTCGCTGGTCGCAGATGCCTTAACACTCTAGCGGCTGCTCTCTCTGGCATCCCTCTCTCCCACTCTCTCTTTCACTCTCTCTCACAACACCCTCTCACTCTCTCTGCACCGACGCACACACACACCTACACCAACACTTCCACACACCCACACACATGTAAACACTGTTATAAACATATATATATATACGTATACTTATATATATTGATATATATATACATATATTTATATACATTTATATATATATACAAATATACATATATATATATACTTATATTTATACATATAGTAGTACCTATATACTTATGTATTAGTATACATACATATATATATATATATGTATACTTATTTATATACATATACATATATATGCATATATCTATATACTTATATATATATATCCATACATATATCTATATGTATATTAGTACTTATATAACAATGTATTAGTGTGTATACATACATATACTTATATATATATACACATATATATACACACATATATATATATAACTATATATACGTATATACATATATAAACATATCAAGCTACATATACCTATATATACATATATTATTATATATATATACTTATATATATATACATCTATATAGTATTATATACATACATATATATATATATATATGTGCATACATATAGCTACATATATACATATACTTATATATATATATATATACATATATATATACACACACATATATATATATATATATATACACATATATACATATATATATACACATATATACATATATATATACACATATATATATATATGCATATATATACATATTTATAACCACTTATACATATAGATATATTTACATACATATATATATATACATTTCCACATTATTTACCATACGTAGTATCGCAGGAATATTTGCACTAGTTGCTGATATTCCCCGATACACGCGTACAAAAAGCGTGGTTACATACATCATCCACCATCCATTCCACACTCCACGCGGCACCTAGTCCTGTTGGTTGTGTCTCTTTAGATGACGATCGACTCGACACCGTGCTACACTCCATCTCCGCCTCCACCCCCACCCCTTTATATACATAATATATACATATATATATACTATATTTACTTTATTTTTGTTTCGCTTTCCTGTTAGTAAAAGATAAAAAATATATATATAAAAGAGAAACGATAATCTTTGACTTGCAGGTACCCCATCTTGTGAATAGCAAGATTCATTTTCGAACTCTATTTTGGCTCAAAGCCAAGAACACAATTTTGAGGGTGTGCCTCAAGGACAAAGATTACCAGAAAAAAGATCTAATTAAGAAAAACACCAAAAACACAATAATCGAATGGAAGAGACTCGTTGTTGGAAAGGCGTAGAAACTTGACTTGTACCCCACTTCCCTGAGTTCGACCCTGGGCCTAAAATTGACAAGGTAAAATCAAGTAGGCCAGGTAAAAAAACTTTCTAAAGAGATGGTTTGGTTCAATTTAGGTTAACCACTATACACATTTCAACAATAAAATCATCATATTAACAATCTATCTAGGTCCGACCATACAGCGACCTGGAGGATGACTGGACTAGGCTTTAACTTGCATCCTCCTAAAAGGTCGTAGATAGAGCTCGGTAAAATGTTCACCCCCGCACCCAGATCAAGTCGAGCCTCATCAATGTGTTGGTTACCTATAACCACTAAAATATATGGGGCCCCTGGGTCTCTCATTTTGGGGGGTGTTCCATGTTGGAGAACCGAGCTAACATTGTCAGGTAGAATGACCTTGGTTTGGACCTGTTTCCTAGATCGGCGCTTTTGGGTGCACAGGTCCTTCAAAAACTTGGCTTAGGACAGGATCTATTTGATAGCTTCCAACAGAGCAACTTAATATGGACTTGCCTAAAAGTGTCCATAATCTCCTCCGTCCTATCCTTGGCTCCATGCGAGCCAACAGAAGATTCCCCAGGAGCAGATCGGCACTCTGGATAGGGTACCCTCGACTTCTGGGTAGAGGGGTCATCATGGCGGGAGAGGGGTGGTGGAAGGTTGACATCCTCATTGTGGGTGATTTTGTGTGAGGGAGAGCAGTGTGGCTATTCCTCGATAGAGATGGAAGTTGGGTCAGGTGTAGAAAGGGAATTCTGAGATGTAACCGTAAGAGTGTTATCAGGCTTGTCAATCTTCTTTCCACTTCTCAGCACGGTCACTGCTTGGGCATGCTCCCTGAATACGACCCCCATGCCCTTAGGGTTCTCCTCAGAAGAGCTAGGCAGCTTCCTCGGATCATGTTGCCTAACTGCCTCTGTAAGATGACCAATTTGGGATCGCATATCATTAATCAACTTATTCTAAGATTGGATGACCATATTCTGATGCTCTTGCATTGCTTTCACCATGGCTTTAAGTTCATCCATCTCAGAGGGCTTATTCTGAGGAGGGTTTTCATAAGATGGTTGGTATATGGGTTGAGGTGGTAAGGGTCTTGTATTCCCTAAATTAGAAGCATCACCTTGCTTCCAAGAGAAGTTTGGATGGTTCTGCCACCCCGGATTATAGGTATTAGAATAAGGGTTATTGTGAGGAGGAGGGAGGAAACCTTGGGCTGCATTCAAGTCGACCTGAATCAACTCAGGGAATTGATTTGCCTGATGGCACTCAGCAATGTCGTGCACTGTGCTTTGGCAAATGCAGCATTCTCTTGAAGCCTGAAAGATAGTGGCTGCTTGTGGGTTCATGCCAAGGTTTGCTAAAAGCCTATCAAAGTTTTTATTCAATAAATGAATTTGATAAGCCAAATCTGAGAAGCCCCGACTTCATGGGCCTCTATCTTCCTCTGCAAGATTGATGGTTTTCTTTCTTGGTAGGCAGAGGACAAATGTATGGAGTTGTTGCTTAATGTTTCAAATAATGCCCAAGCTTCATCCTTAGTTCTGGTCATGAAGGTTCCTACATAGCCTGCATCGATGGTTTGCTTATGCCTTTCAGATAATCCGTTATAGAACCTTTCGACCAACTGCCATCTTGGAACTTGATGGTAGGGGCATAACCTAAGAAGGTCATTAAAGTGCTCCCAAGTCTCATGAAATTTCTCCCCTTCCTGGTGAGTAAAAACCATAATCTTTCTTCTGTAATATTTGGTCTTACTCATAGGTAAATACTTTTTCAAAAATTCTCCCTTAAGGGTGGCCCAATCATTTACCCTTGCATCGAGGGTATGATACCAGTGGCTGGCCTTATCCTTTAGGGAGAATGGAAATAGAGTCCTCATTAGGGATTCATCAGTAAAGCTCTGGAGCTTCACTGTGGAACAGACCTCGGTGAATTCCTCCAAATGCCGGTAGGGGGTCCTCCCTAATAGTACCATAAATGGAGGGCAACAAAGATATGTTACTACTCTTAATCTCATATGGATTATGCCTTGTCAGTCGTCTTAGTGCTTGTGCGGGTTTGTTAGTTGGAATAAAATAGTCCCTCAGGGTCCTTTATTGATTTGCTCCTTGATCAGCCTTGGCTTCTCTTTTCTCTCCTAGGTGAGCTCTCCTAAGAATTCTCTCGAGCTCAGGATCAAACACTAGACTACCCTTAAGAGAGTGTCTACCAAGCATACAATATCAATCACAATTCAGATTCTTATTGATTAAGTGAAACCTCTACTCCAAAGATAAGTCAAAAGGTCAAGGCTTATCCCTCCGTTCCCACGTAAGTGGTATAAGAGGGGTGATGACTTGAAATCTTAACCTTCTTTGTTGCGGAGGTAGAATTGGTTGATATAGATGGCCGAACAAGTTATTCACTGTAATTACGTGACTTAATTCAACCTTCGAGTGCCCTAGGACCTATACTTTGCTTGGATGGTAGTCCCAGGTGATCGAGTGAGAAGTTACTCCAAGGAAGAACAAAGGGATGCAAGTAGTGTGAACCCTTCCTTTGAGGTGATGCGTATGCAATGCCCCTTAACTACCCTTTTGTTCCTTTAAGGGGTGTCCCCCTCTATGAAGTATCAAAACACTTGGTCAAAAGATAGTACCACCACCACCACAAAGCAAGATAGGAGGGTTTGCACCGGTAAAGAGATCGGTGCTTATAGCCTTAAGGGATCGATCCTTAGTGCGGTGCCTAATGTGCGTGCTCAGTGTCAGAAGTGTGCATCACACCGCTAATCCTTTTTTTTATTTTTTTTGAAAACGTAGACAAGTCCCATTGATGACGCAATAATCATAGGTCTTAATTGACCTAAATCAGGCTGAGCCAAAGCATAAGTTAAGGTAATTCATGCATGCATATGCATTAACTGCATCTTTACTGCTTTCTTTAAACTATGCATAAAATAATGGTATAATGTACTGATTAGGTGCATTATGTCAATTACAGGTAATAAGCTGATTAGAAGGTAGATCTGAAGCAGGATCTAAAGGAGGAATAACTGGTATTGCAGCAAAGGTGGAGCGGAAGACCTAGATTAGATGTAATAGATAATAATGTAAGGGAGTTAAGGTATGCTATTCTATTAAGTAGGAATAAAGCAGTAAAATATGAAGAACTTAGGACCATCCTAGCCCTAGGATAGCCTAGAAGCTTCCCTAATCCTTAGCCACCCTTAGATTAGGTCACCGCACCCTAAGAAACCCTAAAACCCTAATTCCAACCTCTATCTAGACGTCCAGATGAATTATAGGACATCCAGAATCCTTACCCAACTCCCGCACACCTTAAACAAACTTTTGCAGTGTTATTGGACGTTCGGACACTTGGTCAGACGTCCAATTTCTACAGAATACCCAAAACAGAACCCAAAATCCCTCCTGACTCTGATTAGGCATCCACACAAGTCTATGCCTCTGATTTTTGAGTATAAGATGTCTGACACTTTTATTGGACATCTGGAACTGCTCTCCAGTTCATGCTTTGAGATTCAAGCCTTGATCTAGGATCTCTAGGTCCCTAAACCCAATTGCAAACCCATAGGAACCTAAATTAAGGTATCCAAACCCTAGTACATCACCTCTAGACCTCCCTAAGGACCTAATTAGGTCCTAACTAAACCTAATTGACTTGGATCTTATTCAATTCCATCAGCCTATTCAATTGGACACATTGAGTCCAATTGAGCTCTAATCTTAGCACACACTATCCAATTGGACTCAGTGAGAGTCCAATTTACCTAGACCTGACTTAATTGAGTTATTTTACTCTCAATTAAGTTTTCGCACACCTAATTAAACTTGTATTAAGTTTAATTGCACTTTACCTTAGTGAATTAGTGTTTACACCCGTAATTTGAGACCTACCTTGACTAAAACCCACTAGAAACTAACCTAATCAACCAAGCCACCTATGTTTTGACCCACACACACCCACATAGACCCCACACACCATCCACATGAAAATACCTAGCTAGAGTTCTCTGGAACTATATACCATGTGTTGTTGCCTTGGTTGCTAAAATTAGCAACCAAGAGCCATTCAATTTTTAGATCAACATTTGGTGGATCTGAAAACCACCATCCATCCTCTCTCTCTCACTCTCTCATGTGCTCCCACCCTAGGCCTCTCTAAAGAATTCCATAATTCTCTAAAGAGCTTCCCTTGGGTCTATAAATAGACCAAAGGGGTGGCCATTGCACCCATCCCATTCTTAGCACTCATCTATCCAAGTTAGCTACATTCCACCTCCTCTCCACCTCCATGAGAAGCACCACCATGGAAGCCACCATCACCACTCCAGGATGCTGGATCACCTCTCCAACCTCTGTCCAAGGGCTGGCTTAAGCACCATTGGCCGCCCCTTGGTCCTCTAGCCCAAATAGGAGTGTTAATATGGTGACTTTATCGTTGAAGTGTGTATAGTGGTTAACCTAAATCGAGCCTAACCATCTCTTTACAAAATTTTTTTACCTGGCCTACTTGATTTTATCTTGGTCACTTTTAGGCCTAGGGTCGAACTCAGGGAAGTGGGATTAGAAGTCAAGTTTCTATGCCTTTCCTACAACGAATCTCTTCCGTTCGTTTATTGCATTTTTGGTGTTTTTCTATTTAATATTTTTTTCTGATAATTCTTGTCCTTGAGGCACACCCTCAAAATTATGTTCTTGGCCTTGAGCCAAATCAGGGTTCCAAAATGTGTCTTGCTATCCTCAAGATGGAGTACCTGCAAGTCAAGGATTATCTTTTCTCTTTTATATATTTTTCTTATCTTTTTATTGGCAGGAAAGAGAAGCAGAAGTAAAGTAACTATAGTATATATATATGTATATACTATGTATGTATAAAGGGGTGGGGGTGGAGGAGGAGATGGGGTGTAGCACGGTGTCGAGTCGGTCGTCATCTAGAAAGATGCAACCAATAGGATGAGGTGCTACATGGAGTGTAAGGTTGATTGATGGAAGATGAGTGTGACCACACTTTTTGTACGCGTGCATCGGGGAATATCAGCAGCTGGTGCAGATATTCCCGCAATACAACATATGGTAAGTAATGTGAAAAAATATATATATATATATGTATATATGTAAATATATCTATATATATATATATGGTTATAAATATATAGGTATATATGTAGTAATATGTGTATATATATGTATAAATGTATATATATATATATGTATATATATATAGTTATGTAAATATATGTATAGATAGATATATGTATAGATATATATATATATTTATATGGATGTATATAATACTATATAGATGTATATATATATATAAGTGTATGTATATAGTAATGTATGTGTATATGGATATATGTAGATAGATATGTGTATATATACATATGTATATATAGGTATATAGATATATATGTATATATGTATGTATATTTGTATATATATATATATGTATCTATACTTATACTTAGTTATATAGGTAATAATATATATATATAGATATATGTTTATATACACATATATGTATATAAATATTTGTATATATGTATGTATATATGTGTATATATATATATATAGGTATATAGATATATATATATATGTATGTATGTATATAGACTAATACATAGTTATATAAGTACTAATATATGTATAGATATATGTATATATATATATGTATATATGTATATATATATATATATATGTATAAGTAGAGTATAGATGTGTGTGTGTGTATGAGAGTGTGAGTGTGTGTGTAAGTGTCGGTAGAGAGAGAGGGAGAGGGTGTTGTGAAAGAGAGAGAGAGAGAGAGAGTGCATGCAAAGGAAGGAAAGGCAGGTTAAGATGTTTGAAGCTTCCACGCATCGTCTGGAGTCCACGCGCACACGTGCAGGGGCATATGCATGCAGAGAGGAGCGTGCTGGAGGGAGTGGGCGTGGAGAGAGGACCGCTGCGCACAAGCTGCGCGGAGAGGCGTACGTGGGCGAAGGAAGTGAACGGGTGAGGGCGACGCAAGTGCACATAGACGCGCGGGTGGGTGCTGGAGCCTGTGCGGGGCTGAACGCGCGCGCAGGCGAAAGCCGGTTACGGCGCGCTAGGTGACCAGATAAGTGAGAAACTTACCGGTAACCCCACTGTAGCCACAGTGTTCCACAGAAACGCGTGAACAGTGGCTATAGTTGCCGAGCGAGCCGCCCAACCTG
This sequence comes from Thalassia testudinum, assembly GCA_037157565.1. Taxonomy (NCBI): domain Eukaryota; kingdom Viridiplantae; phylum Streptophyta; class Magnoliopsida; order Alismatales; family Hydrocharitaceae; genus Thalassia; species Thalassia testudinum. The sequence goes on along the minus strand of JAZHRO010000056.1, from coordinate 81,154,508 downwards.
GTGCTGTAGGTGCTGTCAGTGCAGGTGGCTTGCGATTGGCACGCGCGGGCTAGCACGCACGTGGAAGGGTTGTGGCGGCAGGTGGCTTGCGGGCAGGACTTCATGACAGAGCGCGCGGAGAGGGCTAGGTCGCAGGCGAAGGAGCGTGACAGGGCACGCGGTGGCCTGCGGTTATTAGCAGGGGTGCACGGTGAAGCTTGACCGGACGCTGCAGGGGTGCATGTTAGCCTGTTTCGAGCGGAAAGATGAGTGTAGCGCGAAGGAGCAGGAGGCGAGGGTGCCTATAGGCGTGCACTGGAGGGGAGGGTGGCTTGCAAGCGTGCGCTAGAGGGCCATGCAGCTGCTGTCGCCTTGCTGCTGCTGTTGCGTGCGGAGCTTTGAGCTTCAAAGCTTGAAGCTCCTGCTCCAATGGCTGAAGTGTCTTGGACTTTGAAACAGGGAAGAGAAGGCCACCACGCCCACTGGCTCCTTGATGAGCGGGGCGGTGGTGGTCTCACGGTGGTGGGTGTGCACCACAGTGATGACTCCTACCCACAGAGTGGCTCCTCAGTGGAGGAGGTCCTACGTATGCAGGGAGAGGGGAGGGGACGGTGGCCTGGAGAAGAAGAGCTACGTTGGGCTTCTTTTTCATGGGGACCAGGCTCTCCTACAAAGAAGAAGCCGTGCCTTATTTATAGACGAGGAAGGCATGCACAGCCATGTCCTAGCTGTGCATGCGGCTGTGCGTGGCTGCCATGGCTTGGCAGGGCATGCGGCTGCAGGGAGAGCTTGAGCAGGGAATCGCTGAGCAGGACATGGCACGAAGAAGAGGTTGCCATGTATTGCAGTCGCAGGAAGAAAGTCAAAAATCAAAAAGAAATAAAAATGAAGATGGAACTTTTGCAAGGCAGCACTTGAGGAAAACGTGAATTGCGAGGCCATTTTATTCACTCTCCTCCCCTCTCAATTAAGTGCATGCATGAGTGTATTTTTACAAATGCAACAATGAATACCTAATGTGCATTGGTAATGCTAGGAAATTCCACAAGACGGCACAATTACAGGTGTATTTTTGCAGTGCAATCATACCCCCATGCCTATCTTTTGCTAGTCCCTAGCAAAACAGTATTTAGAAATGATCTTTAAGCTGAAGATTTTTTTATGAGGCGACATAGGTGTGTTTACTGTTGGATATTGTGAGAACCAATTGTAGAGAAGACTACCAGTACTTGAAGTCTTATGTGACATAGATCATCTCTCGACTAACCAGGATTCTTGATATTTAAACCTTAACTATGATTTCCAGGATCCAGGAGGTTTTTGCCATACTCGAGAGCTCAAGAGATTATGGCTTATGCTTAGTGAAGGATCAAGACTGACCAGATGAACATTGAGACTCAAGCCCAGGGTTTCACGAATTTTTAAGTATAGGTTGGTCCCTGTTTCGGCTCGTGTCTTCGGATTGACCTTTAAAAAGATGACGGAAGACTCAACTTCCATTTTCTGATACTTGTAGCTCAAAGAAAATAGGGTATTTGCCCTGAAGAACTTTTTTGTAGGAAGATTCTACAGACATTTGCGAGATATACTGACTTATTTGCATTTTTTTTTTTCGAACAAGTGTCAGTATATCTCTTACAACATTATTTGGAGGAGCACACTTTTCTTTTTGGTGGGAAAGTTCCTTTTTGGTAGAAAGTGTCTCTCCTAAACACAAGACTAAAACCTAGAATAAAAGGTCTACCTGTGCGCACAGGTAAGGACTCCACCTTCCCTAATGAACATTAGGGTTGGATCTTATGTTCACCTGGTCTTTCCTGGTATGTGCAGTGTGAACCAAGATTACCTAGGCTCTCTAGTAGAAGCAAACCAACGGATCCTGTACTTGTGGCTTTGGTACAAGAATACGTCCTTAGTTAGGAGAGATTCCGATCTATTTTGTCAATGCTCAAGTGAATTAAGCCGAGCATGAGGGAATCAAGCTTCTGTGGCCTGGAAAGTCTTCAAAACAGAGGTTGAATATCCATTAACACTTATTGCATTTTTGTTTCACCCTTCAGATCATTACTAAACACTATATATATATATATATATTATTTTTTTTCCTTTTCTTACATATTTATAAATAGGTGGAAACTGTAAGATACCATAAAATACCTAGATCCTATGGATGCCTATCCACCCCCCATGCCAAATGATGTTATGTCTTCATATGCATGTAGGGTAGGGTAGAGGAAGGACGAAAGATCAGGTAACGTGAGCTGAGGTGCAGGGTATACCGCAGGGTGGTAAGGTGGGTGGATGGTGGGTGGTGAAAGATCTGGCATTTCCTGGGACGAGAGTGTCCCAGGCGGAATAGAAAACAAGTTAGGAGGAAGAAGTTGGCCCTTAGATTACCCAAGAAGAGGGGCTTCTTGGATAGATTGATCCAAAAAGGAATAGCCCCAGTGAGTAGGATATGGGCTCAAGGTCCCAGTGTGGAGTTGCAAATCCACCTGATTTGGCGGGAAAGAAAGGGCAATCCAGTCTTCAGGATTGTGGATCGGCGGTGAGTAGCCCGGATATGACTCAGACCATGAGGTATGGGAAGCAGAGAAAACCTCGTCAGAAGTCTGGTCAAGAGAAGGTATGGAACAAGTGAGGGATGGGGGAACGTCACAGTATGTGTTGATCAGGCAGTCGTCAGTGTTTATAGGTAATCCGCAATAGTCAGACTAGGTCCCAATTAGTCCGATACATGCACTAACGGCCATGTCCTCATCTGATGTGTCATCCTCGATACAATCGCAATCCAAGTTCTTGGCTGCCTTGATGATGTTAAGCTTGAGCTTTTCAGATCCAATGGCAATCTCAATACAGCTCGACTTGCAGTCGATAAGGGCACGGGCGGTGGCCAAGAAAGGTCGACCAAGGATGATCGGACAATCAGAAAGTGAGCTAGGAACTTCCATATCTAAAACAAGAAAGTCAACAGGAAAACAGAGACTGTTGACCCTAACCACCACGTCTTCCACCACACCCTTCGGAATTTTGACAGAACGATCTGCCAACTGTAACGTAACAGGGGTGGGTTTCAGATTTCCCAAGGAAAATTTTTCGAGCATGATGGTCGGAATAAGATTTATGGAAGATCCTAGATCAAGCTGGGCACGGTTAAAATTGCAGCCTTAGATGCTACAAGAAATAAGTGGTGTGCCTGGATCTTTCTTCTTTGGTGGAAGATTTGACAATATAGCACAACTCGCATGAGGTGAGAGAACCACCGGATTCTTAGTTTTCTTTGACTGTCGCCTGGGTGTTGTGTAGTCTTTGAAAAATTGGGCGACAGTTGGTTTGTGGTCAATAGCCTCGATCAGGGGTACCTTAGTTTGAACATCCTTGAACAAATTATGCAGGTTATAAAAGGCCTACGTATCTTTCTTCTTGCCTTTTGGCTCCCTCAGTAGAGCATCAGGGAATGGAATGGATTTTGGCACCAATTTGGGTGTATCGTCCTCTCGCGAATACGGTGTGCATCCCGAATGAGAGGGCGATGAAGAAGACGGGCCGGGATCAGGTCGAGGCGGATCAACGATCTGCTTACCGCTCCTCGTAGTGATAGCATTGGATGATGCGGGTCCAGTGGGATCATACGGTAGAGGAGGGTTTGCAATGGTGACATAAGAATGTGGTGCTGCAGCATGATTAGCCTGAAATCCCGATGGAATGCTCGGAGCTTGCAGAATTTGATGAACCTGTCCCTGAGAAGGTTGTACCTGTGCTTGCGGACCACGGGGTACAAAATTTTGCGAGTTGGGGATAGGTTGGGTAGGAAGAGTGCCCTGAGATTGAGTCGCCATGTGTAGTTGACTGATCACAGCATTCTGCTGCACCAATTGGTGCTGAAGAGAGGTCATGTTCTCTTCATGGCACATTGACATATCCATCATCATTCGCATCAATTTGTCAAGAGGACTTGATGCGTGTTCTATTTGCGGTACGCAAGGGCCTGACGGCAGATTCGCCATAGGATTAGATTGGGCGCTTGGGATGACAAGTGTGGACGGTCGCATTGGTCCACCCGCGGGGTTTTGGCGCTGCAGGTTGTTGGACCTTGCGAAGTTCGGATGATTTTGCCACCCTGGGTTATAAGTAGCAGAGAACGGGTTGTTCCCCACGGCGCAAGCGTCTTCTGTACCAGAAGACGTGTCCGCATGTAAGTATGCGTCCGAGCACATGGAGGCTTGGTCCTCCGTGTCAAAATACTGGCTCGCAGAACCCAGTTCCACATGACTTACCGAGTCGCTCGGCGTGACACTCGGTAAGGAAGGTCTTACGGGGTTTCTTGGGATAATCCTGGTGTTGGAAGAATTGGAATTGTGACGAAGTGGTGAGGTGGGGGTGTTTGCCAAAGAACGGGCAAGGTTGGCCAGAAGATCATCCAGCTTCTTGTGCACGACGGAGACTTCATCCAATTTTTGTACGATAAGGCTGAGATCAGTGGATGGATGGGAGGGTCCCGTGTCAACTTCGTGGACATTTCGGGGCTGGCTAGTATGATTAACAGCGACAATGGAGACATTGTTCATTGGGTTTTCACTCATAGTTTCAAATAATTTGAATGCTCCATTCTCCTCTTTATTAATAAAATTCCCTCCGCAGGAAGCGTTTGCAATCTGCTTCAAAGTGTCATTTAGCCCATAGTTGAAAATCTGGGCTATATGCCACTTAGGCAGACTGTGGTGCGGACACTTCCTGAGGAGGTCATTGTACCTGTCCCATGCCTCATGAAATTGTTCCCCGTTTTGTTGCGTAAATGAAGTGATAGCACGGCAAAGAGCATTGGTTTGCCCGATTGGGAAGAACTTCTTTAGAAACACTGTTCGCATCTCTTCCCAAGAGTGGATGGTTCTCCCAAGGGGCGTAACCACTGCAACGCTTTATCCTGCAATGAAAATGGGAACATTTTCATGAGGACTATAGGTAACCTAATATTTCTTGGTTTAACAGTTTCAGCTGATCAGGTTAGGTCTTCCAAGTGGAGAAAAAGATCTTCACTTGCAAGACCATGGAAGTGAAAATTTATTAGGCCAATTTTGTTAGGCTTCAATTCAAAGTCATCCCCGCCCATGGGGACCTGAATTTGTCCTATGGTCTCTGTAGCAGTGGGATTCTGATAAGAGCTAAGTGACCTAGGCTCCTCCCGTTCGGGAGGGTTCTGCATTTCCCCCAATGTTTCCCGAATGGTTTCAATTTGTTCATTATACATTTCCATTTGGGCTTGGAGGCAGGTTATGGGATCTAAGGCTCCACCACCTGGTGGGTTTTGAGGGCGGTTTCCTCCCTTAGGATTTGGGGGTGGGCGTGCAGCCATGTTTGTGGAGGTGGAGGATGATTCGGCTCCTTTTCTAAAATTATCAGGCAATTCACACAGTTCAGGGTTTTGTGACCTACTCCCAAACATGCACTACCGTAGGAAGAATTGGGGTATACAAAGTGAAAAGGAGTTGAAAGAAATGACGCCGCAATGGTGCACTTGATGACAAATCAATACAATCAAAGTCCTAACCTCTAGAGTGTGCCCTTAGACCTAATGATCTAAGTTACCTACTATCACGAACTACGGAACCAAATGCGAGCACCGCAGAAACACCAGGCCAGATTGAAAGGCTATTTGCCCCAGCCATAGACACCCGATAGCACGCGGGAACCCTCACCAGCACGTAGACACTACACGTAGGTAGTTAGACCTCCAATCCTTAATAAGGGTCAAGTTACTACCAATTTTAGTTATAGGCTTAGGATCAAGTGCTTTTGGAATGTGAAGGGCGTTGTTTACGGGTAATGCCCAAGTGATTGATTTTCAGATTGTGTAAAACAAGCATGCAATGGGGAAATCTCCTCGAATTGAAGTTTTTAATTGGTGAATGGTTTTTAGAATTCAGCCTTAAGTAATATGGATTTTAGGATTTCGCCGAAATACCAATTCAACCAATCTCTGGGTTTTGCAAGAATACAAGTTTTCTTCTAACCCCAACAAACCCTTCTTCAATGTCAATTGGTTAATGCATGCTAAAATGAAATGGGCTTCCCTAAATGGAGATTTCTAAGTGTGGATGCACGAATCAGTTTTAGATTTGTGTGAAAGGGAGCCAAAGCACTTCATTTCAAGTACTCCCAATCACCAGAAAGATGTCCACACACAAGGCTCAACCAAAAGATAAAGAAAATCAAATTGTTGGGGTTGAAGTATTCGGGATCGAATCTTAGGCAAGTTGAAAAGTCATGGTGGGGTTGGAATCAACTCAATTCCAAGTCTCCCCACCAAAGAGGTGATCTCGAATTGTAGGTAAATGAGGCAAAGAGGGGTACAATCAATCCTTTTATTTGCCTCAAAGAATACTTCACACGGAGAAAAATTCAAGATTCAAGATTCTTGGATTTTTGCTATGCGAAGTAGGGTGGGAAATCCCGAGGTGGTTGGAGTAAAGGCAATCAATCAAACAAGTGAATTTTAATCCACTTGCCCCAAGAGATCCCAAGAAGTTTTTCTAGTTTTTTAGTTTTTAGTTTTTTTTTTTTTTATTAAGGTGACAGGTTAACCTAAGTTGCTAAGAAAAGAAGACCTACTTGTTCGGCAATGTGTGCGAAGCTCCAGTGCGGTGTCGATGTCTTCACACTCTCGTTCCCGCCTTGGGTCTGCCCATTTCTCTAACGTCGTCTGCCTGCCTTCTCCTTGCAACAGGTTTACCTGCACACCAAAAATAAAAACACCTGTGAAGAGAAGGGTGTGAGAAGAGAAAAATTACAGGAATGGAGTAAAAACTTACTTGAAGGTTCACTTCCCCAGCAATGGTGCCAGAAAAGATGGTGGTTGGGCCCAGATAGGTGTGTTAATATGGTGATTTTATCGTTGAAGTGTGTATAGTGGTTAACCTAAATCAAGCCTAACCATCTCTTTACACAATCTTTTTACCTGTCCTACTTGATTTTATCTTGGTCACTTTTAGGCCCAGGGTCAAACTCAGGGAAGTGGGATTAGAAGTCAAGTTTCTATGCCTTTCCTACAACGAATCTCTTCCTTTCGTTTTTTGTGATTTTGGTGTTTTTCTATTTAAGATTCTTTTCTGATAATTCTTGTCCATGAGGCACACACTCAAAATTATGTTCTTGGCCTTGAGCCGAATCAGGGTTCCAAAATGGGTCTTGCTATTCGCAAGACGAAGTGCCTGCAAGTCAAGGATTATATTTTCTCTTTTATATATTTTTTTTATCTTTTTATTGGCAGGAAAGAGAAGCAGAAGTAAAGTAACTATAGTATAAATATATATGTGTATATACTATATATGTATAAAGGGGTGGGGGTGGAGGCGGAGATAGAGTGTAGCACGGTGTCGAGTCGGTCGTTGTCTAGAAAGACACAACCAATAGGATGAGGTGTTGCGTGGAGTGTAACGTGGATTGATGGAAGATGAGTGCGACCACTCTTTTTGTACGCGTGTATCTGGGAATATCAGCAATTGGTGCTGATATTCCCGCGATACCACGTTTGGTAAGTAATGTGAAAATATATATATATATTTGTATATGTAAATATATCTACATATGTATGTGGTTATAAATATATAGGTATATATGTACTTATATGTGTATATATATGTATAAATGTATATATATATATATGTATATATATATAGGTATGTAAGTATATGTATAGATATATATATATGTATATGTATGCATATAATACTACATGGATGTATATATATATGTGTGTACGTATATAGTAATATATGTATATATAGATATATGTAGATAGATATGTGTATATATATATATATTGATATATAGTTATATAGATATATATGTATATATGTATGTATATTTGTATATATATATATATGTATAAGTAGGAGTGTATATATGTATATATATATATATATGTATCTATACTTATACTTAGTTATATAGGAAATAATATATATTTAGATATATATATATATATATATATGTATATAAATATATGTATATATGTAAGTATATATGTGTATATAATATATATAAGTATATATATATGTATGTATGTATATAGACTAATACATAGTTATATAAGTACTAATATATGTATAGATATATGTATATATATATGCATATATGTATATAAATATATATATATATATATAAATATATATATGTACGTATATATATATATGTATAAGTAGAGTATAGGTGCGTGTGTGTGTGTGTGTATGAGAGTGTGAGTGTGTGTGTGTAAGTGTCGGTAGAGAGAGAGGGACAGATTGCTGTGAGAGAGAGAGAGAGAGCACATGTAGAGGAAGGAAAGGAAGGTTAAGACGTATGAAGCCTCCAAGCGCCGTCTGGAGTCCACGCGGCACGTGTACGCGCGTATGTGCACAGAGAGGAGCACGCTGGAGGGAGTGGCCCCCGAAGAGAGGACTGCAGTGCACAGCGCTGCGTGGAGAGCCGTACGCGGGTGAATGGAGGGTGCAGGTGCGGGCGACGCAGGTGCACGTAGACGTGCGGGAATGGCACTAGAGCGGGTGCGGGACTGAACGCATGCGCAGGCGAAGGCTGGTTGCGGCACTTCGGGTGACCGAATAAGTGAGAAACTTAACTTGTCACCCCACTGTAGCCACAGTGTTCTGCAAAAACGCGTTAACAGTGGCTACAGTGGCCGGGCGAGCCAGGTGCTGTAGGTGCTATAGCAACCGGGTGCTGTAGGTGCTGTGAGTGCAGGTAGCTTGCGGATGGCAAGCACGTGGAAGAGTTGTGCCAGCCGGTGGCTTGCGAGCGGGACTTCACGACATAGCGTGCAGAGAGGGTTGGGTTGCGGGAGAAGGAGAGCGACAAGGCACGCGGTGGCCTGCTGGTGTTGGCAGGGGTGTGTGGTGAAGCTTGGCTGGCCACTGCAGGGGTGCCCGGTGGCCGGTTGCAAATAGAAAGATGAGTGCAGCACGATGAAGCGAGAGGCGAGGGCGCCGGCAGGCGCACACTGGAGGTGAGGCGGCCTGCAGGCGTGTGCTGGAGGGCCTTCCAGCTGCTGCGTGCGGAGCCTTGAGCTTCAAAGCTTGAAGCTCCTACTCCAATGGCTGAAGTGGCTTGGACTTTGAAACAGGGAAGAGAAGACCACCACGCCCACCGGCTCCTTGATGAGCTTGGCGGTGGTGGTCTCACGGTGGTGGGTGTGCACCACAGTGATGACTCCTGCCAACAGAGTGGCTCCTCAGTGGAGGAGGTTGTACATATGGAGGGAGAGGGGAGGGGAGTGTGGCCTGGAGCAGAAGAGCTGCGTTGGGTTTCTTTTTCATGGGGACCAGGCTCTCCTGCAAAGAAGAAGTAGTGCCTTATTTATAGAGGAGGAAGGCATGCACAGCCATGCCCTGGCTGTGCATGCGGCTGTGCGTGGTACTGGCTATGCATGCGGCTGTGCGTGGCTGGCATGGCTTGGTAGGGCATGCAGCAGCAAGGAGAGCTTGAGCAGGGAATGGCTGAGCAGGACATGGCGCGAAGAAGAAGAGGTTGCCATGTATTGCAGCCGCAAAAAGAAAGTCAAAAATCAAAAAGAAATAAAAATGAAGTTGGAAATTTTGCGTGGCAACACTTGAGGAAAACGTGAATTGCGAGGCCATTTTCTTCACTCTCATACCCTCTCAATTAAGTGCATGCATGCGTGTATTTTTACAAATGCAACTATGGATACCTAATATGCACTGGTAATGCTAGGAAAAGGCACAAGACAGCACAATTGCTGGTGTATTTTTGCGGTGCAATCACCCCTCATTCTCCCCCCGACCACTCCATGGCCATCGGAGACAACCTTCGAATGCCCTTCTGTTCTACTAGATCTAGATTAGTAGTTTATGCTCATCATAGTTTTATTGCTTTTAATTGCTTCTTAGTAGTGTAGTCCTTATTCTCCCCCAATGATACAAGCAAAATCCTCCCATAGATTCTTGTATGCGATCGTTTTTTGGTAGCTAGATTTACATTTTAAGCATTTCTGTACAAGCTTTCCTCTACAAGTTCATGTTGCAAACAATCTCTAAATGAATGAAAAACATATTTTCTATATATATATGTCTATGTTTTAAAATCACCACGAGCTTATTGATTGCCATCATTTTTGCGTGATTTAAGTTGCCTATTTTCACTCATTTATCTATTCCGCAACAAGCATGTCGTTCCGAAAAATATAGAAAATTTCACTATAGATGCATTTTCTGTAAACAGTCACCTCCTCACTAGGATCGTGCGCACAGAAACTCGCACTTTCACCTTTGTGATTTATTTCACACACTTGCACGTAATTAGGGTTCATAATAGAAGAGGTGAAATTTTAATCAGAAGACTGGAAATCGATGTGAGATTTTGAACAAAGTAGAGCAGTAAAAGATCGAACTCAAAAGTAAAACAATCTCCTCTGAGAGACGAATGACTGGGACTTAGGTCTCGTTCTCTTTTTTTATAAATATTTTTGTTTAATCGTATTGTGCACTATACTACGACGCTTTTCCTATCAAAAAAATATGCGATACGCTTTCAACAAATGGCACCGTTGCCGAGGAGGCAATGTCATTTTCATTGATTTTGATCTTTGAAACCATCACTGACAAATTTGTCTCTACTTTGTTTCTGGATGTGTACGAAAAATGGAAGAATAATGGGATCTACTTACACAACGAGCGCGGAAAATGAATCATGGTGCACATCATTTGCTTTTTAGGTAAGGTTTTCTTTCTGAACCTTAGGTGTAGATTTATTTTCTGCAACTTCTTTTGAAAAAGAAAAAAAAGTTATTTATTCATTTTCATGAGAAAAAGAAAAAAAATCAAAAAAATCTTGATTAGTTTTCTTTTGAATCGTAGGATAGTTTGAAAAAAAAAGAAAAAAAAGAGTTATATTTTTCAAAACCCTCTGAAAAAAAAATTTCCAAAATTTTTCATAAAAAAATATTTTTTGGTGGAAACCTTGGATTTCAAACCCAAACCCTCTTTAAAAGCCTTTTCACCATCTTTTGATTTTCAGCTAAATTTCAAGTTTGATTTAAAAATTTAATTACCAAAAAATTAATGAGCAAAAAAATTCTGAAAATTGGGCCAAACCTTGATTTCTAAATCGTCTTTCAAACGCCACCATTCATTTGAAAAAATTCTAACCATAAAATTTTTCAAAATTCAGGAAGTGGATGGGGGTCTGACTGACCCAGATTCAGATTTTTCAAATTTCAAAAAGCAATTTTGAGCAATCTGTGAATCTGTTTTGACTAAAAATGGTGGGGTTTGAAAGCTGATATCTTTGGCTTTATTTTCCATATTTTTCTCGAATTTTTGAAGGCCATTTGATACTGTTTCAAAGTGAAAAACCAACCAGGGGTCAAAATTCCATATCTGACCTGCTAACATTCAAAAATCCCTAAAAATTTCGTTGGAACAGTAAAATCTCCAAAAAATATTCTCTGGAATGCTAGTTGAAAAAGGATTCCTTTTGTAAACTTTCAAGCTAATTGGATTCCAAGTGTTGCCAGAGAAAAAACCTCACTTTTGTGGTCTACTAAAACAAAACAAACCTTAGAAGTGCATGAACTTTAGGGTAAATCTTTAGGGTTACAATTTAGAGACCACACTTGGGCTAACCTAGACTTAATCAAGTCTAGTACTTAGCCAGTGAACTTGGTCACCATGTGGGCCACTCACCAAGAAGAAAACCCCACTAAAGAAAATGGGCTAAAATGAATTTTAAAACACTAAATAGAACTCGAATTCATTGTCGTACTACTGGGTGGTTTCAACCTCTTGGTTGAGTTAGTGAAGAGGCAAGAATCACTTTCAGTCGGTTGTACGACGAATTTCTTCAGGAATTAAAACCTAAAATGAAAAATATGGTCACTCGATTCATAAGGACCACTTGATTGAGAAGACCTTAGCCCTGTCTTGCTTGGCTACACCAACCTAAGGGTTGGGTGGTGTATGCGAGGAAGGAGGTCACTTAGACCTCACTTGGTTGGACCTTGGGAGCCACTCCCAAGGAGGCGAGTCACCTCATCGGGGCCATCTTCTCCCCCTACTTCTTCTACTCCTGTAGCCACCATGGCTAATCCTGGACCTGGACCTAGACCAGGTTCGGATATCGAGAATCTAGACCTGATAGCTCGTCTGGAAGCCTGGGTAGTCAAATCCGAGGAGCGGCGTCGACAGAGCATGGATCTCATCTTAACGACGCCTGACAAGATGCAGCACCCTCCTCGAGGAGAACAACTGCGGCATTTCTACGACCCAGCTACACAAATCGTCGCACCACTAGTCAGAATTCTAGCAGGTGGAGAAGCGTTTGAGCTCAAGCCCAGTGTGATTCGGTTGATTTACACTCACTTCTTTAGGAACTCAAGCAAAGATCCGTTCCAGCACCTTGAGGACCTTAGTTGACACGCTGAAATGATTCGACCCAGGAATATCGATCTTGGGACTGTTCTAAAGAAGATTTTCCTATTTTCTCTAAGGGATAAAGCTTCATACTGGTTTAAGACCATTGGGAAGCTAATTGGAACCTAGCGGAAATTATAACGTGAATTCCTGCAAAAGTTCTTCCCAATCGATCGAATAAACACAATGTGGTGCGCAATCTAACTTTGTCCCAAGGAGCTAGGGAGAAGTTACATGAAGCTTGGGACAGATTCCATGCCCTTCTTCGGAAATGCCTGCATCATGGTATACCTAGATGGCACCTGGCTCAGATCTTTTACCATGAGCTGGATGACACACATCGATATCTGGTCGATGCATCTAGTGGCAGGAATTTCCTCGCAAAAGACGAGAACAGCACATTTGAGCTGTTCGAATCCTTAGCAGAGAACTTGTTGAATGCTGCATCCATGAACCTGTTCTAACGGCTTGGTCAGCAGCGAGTTGGTCTCCACAAGGCTCACACCGAGTCTATTCGACCCAACATCGATATCATCATCAAGTAGCTAAATAAAATAAACCTGATTAAGAAGACGATTGACCAGATTAGTCAGGGTCAATCTAATTTGAGGTCTGTTTCCTCAAGACCCTCCTATTCACCCCGAGCCCCTCATGCTCTAGTTAATCTACTCACTCAGGATGCATCTTCTCCGTATTTGCAAGATCCCGTAAATAATCTAGATCTCGCACCTTACAACCTGGGTTATGCACAACTCGCAGATTATAACACGTATCCCCTTGACAGATATACATCTCAGACCTCTTTAGCCTACGAGGACGTCAGTGCTATCCAAGGATACAGGAGTAATAACCCATATTCAGAGATGTATAACCCTGGTTGGCGCCAGCATCGGAACTTCTCTTGGTCTGGTAATTCATAGAGACCACATCAAGATCCACACTACCAGACCAGGTAATACGGGAATGCGCAAAACACGTACCCTAAGCAGCAGCCATTCCCATCTCAACAGCAGCAACCCTGCACTTTATACCAGCCGCTGCACCAAGCTGCCAGCCACCCTCCAAATCAGGCTGACCCTTTGGAGGCACTGAAAGAGGAGTTGCAAGAATCAATGAGGAAATATACACAAGATAGCTTGCAGATTATGAAGGCGATGGCTAATCAGATATAGACTATATAGAACACACAAAACCAGCTGTTGCAGGTGCATAAGACTTAGGGAGCCTTTCCCTCCCAACTTGTTCCAAATCCTCGATATGTGCAGAACCAGGGTGCCTCGCCTAGGTTTCAGGCATCGCAGGGACAGGCACACACCATATTACAGGTGCCTTCTGCACCACACGGTTACATGCAAGGCCAGCCGCCTTTGCAGAACCCCACATAGTCTGCCGCTTCAGCTCCCCCACCACCTTATGGACAGCAAGTCGATGCACATGCTGTCTCTTTGAGGAGCGGAAGGAAGACATTCGACCCACAACATAGGCAAGAGGGTCCTGATTTTTCCCACCCTTCGCTGCAGCCGGGTTTGACTCCTTCATCTCAGGAGCCACCTACGGTAGATAAGGGTAAGAGTCCACTTGACCCTGAGATTCCCATCCCTTTTCCTGAGGCTCTGTCATGGAATGCAGTACGGAAAGAGGACACGTGGAATTTTGAGGATCTAAAATCGATGTTCAAGGAAGTACATATTTAATTCCCCCTCCTCGAGGCAATCTTTCAAATTCCCGCTATCTCCAGGTTCTTCAAGGACTATTATACCCTGAAGCGACAGCCAAGAATTGGATGACAGGCAGCAATGTAGAAAGAGGCTAGCGTCGTGATTCTAGCCAAATTGCCGCAGAAAAGGAAAGACCTTGGTACCCCACTCATATGCTGCCTCTTGCAGGATTCTCCATTTAATCGGGCCCTTCTAGATGTGGGTTCGTCCATCAACCTAACTCCCACTATCGTATTTGATCGACTTCGATTTGGGGTGTTGAAGCCCACCTTTATCACGATTCAGCTCGCTGATAGATCAGTCAAAACACCGATGGGGGTGGTCGAGAACATGATCGTGAAAGTTCATGGATTTTGCTTTCCAGTAGACTTTTTCGTTCTCAATATGGAAGTTCCTCTTAATCTCCGAGATGCACCAATTATTTTGGGTCACCCATTTCTGGCGACAGCCCGAGCAAACATTCATTGTTCATCTGGGTGATGGAGATAGCCCTAGGCAATGAGCGACTTCGACTTGACATATTCAGGCTAGCAAAGAACTTCGACTGTGATCAAATAGAGGAGGATGGTGAAGACGAAGATGCGGCATACTGTGGTAACATTGGGCTCCTTTGTGACAACCCAATGTCTCATTCGTCTGCACTATCAGGGTTCTTAGACCTCGATCCACACGGGACTGAGACCACTGCACTGCACATATCTCCTTGAGGATCTAACTATTTAGGGTGTGCTTCTGACCACAACACACCTGAATCGAACTATCTGATGTGTGTTTGTGCGTGTGTGTTAAGAAGTGTCGTTATAGTCGCACTTGCAATGTCGATTTTAAAATAAGTAAACGGAGGTGAGTCCGAGTGTCGGTCTCAGGGAGGCGTGGAAATCAGATTTTTGCTTATCACTTGTTGTCATGGAAAGTTTGGAGCTTTTGCTTGCAAAAGATGCGATTTTGAAAAGCAAGAGAGAGATAGAGAGAGAGAAGGTTTAGGGTTAGAAAGCTCTTTGTTCTGATCGTGCAACTTAGACAGAAATTAAAATGACAATGGAACGGAAAATAACTTCATTAATCATGCACTTGCAGTTCATAACATACAACATTAAATACATGCTTCAACAAAAGTAATAGAAAGCTTAAAAGGGAGAGAGAGAGAATGTGTGTGGAGAGCGATGAAGCAGCCACGGCAGTGGAGGAGGCTCCATCGGCTGCTCGTCGTCTTCGGCGATTACAATAGTGCCTAAAGCTAGCTAAGAGAGGGGTGGAGTAGTTGCAAGGGGAAGTGAATGCTTTGAATGGTGGTTGGAGGGGGTTTAAATAGAGTTAAGGGCTTCCTAAAAGTAGAAGGGGCTTTAGTGACATCCAGAGCATCGCTAAAATTGCTTCCAAAAGCGTCAGTGAAGCCCTCCCACCGCTGGTCAGCCGCCCGCCTCGTTTCTTCTCTTCGTGCGATCCGTGGCTGTTGAATGAGAGCCGTCCGATCTCCTTCCTCGCCAGCATTGGGATCGTGCCTCGGGCACGCGTGTGTGCACGCGTCTCCGCCCGACGTGGGTGCGCTGGATGCTCGTGAGCTGCGGACGCACCGTGTGGCAAGATCTTGGCCGCCCGCTGTTGATCGGGCAGCCCAATTTCTCCGCGCCTGTCACCTATCTTCAATTTCCACCCTGTGCGTCTTGAACGTGCATCGCGTGGGTGCGGGTGTGCTCGCTAACCGTTGTGCCACGCCTGCGCTTTATCGTGACGACCGCGGGCGAGCGCGTGGGTCTCGGCCGTTCGATCAAAGATCGATGGCCGAGATTTGATCTTGGTTGGCTGAGGGCATGGCAAATGGTGGGGCGGGGCTGACAAGGCGTAATCTGGGCTGTGGATCTCCAGATCAATGGTCAGAACTTCTTTGGCCCATTGTAGGAGCTCCAGATGTCGGATTTTGCCGATCTTGAGTCCGTTGGACTTCGTTCGTCGTTCTGAATCCATCCGTGTGGTCCGATTGCTCATCTGAGGCCTACTTTGACAAATGCTTATACAAATGGCCATTAATGCAGTTTATAAGCAATCTTGGTACATGATGCATGTAATGCTCCTATTCTACTTATGTTGTGCCTTTTATTCTAAAGATGGTCCATATTCAACATAATTATCACCCCTTGTGTAGTGTTATCATACCCCATGCTTACTCCTTGCTAGTCCCTAGTAAGGTTTATTCTAGCCTTTATTTCCTTGCAGAATTCAAGAAGTAATTGCTTAGGCACTTCGTTACTTGTCAATAAGAGGAAATATACGAAAATCTTAATCTACAAAGACTAAATAGTGCCCGGGTGCCTGCCAAAATATGAATCGCCCGAATCCTTGCTTTAATGTATATATAACTATACGTATATATATATATATATTTTAGAAATTTTCGGAATTCAGTGTGGGTTTGTAACTTTTTACGGCTACCCAACCCACCCAAAACTCGGTCAAAACCCTAAGTGCTAAGCATCTTGGTGTGAATGTTGTGATAGACTCACTTAATGGTAATTGAGACAGACTTCGAGTTTCTACGCCTCTAGGTGACCGAAGAAGAAAATAAATTTTGCTTGAAGGTGTATTTGTTCGATTGGTAGCTTTCTCCCTACGTTCGTTTTAATTAGGGTCAACATAAGGATTTTTCCAGTGTATATCTCCTCGGCTTGTACTACTTCCCCGCTTCTTCCTTAGGGGTTTTGTTCTTTTTTGTACAATTATTGAGCTGGGCTCTGGACAACCGACCAATGTGCTGTTACCCACGATCACTTGCCAGCCATACTTGTGCGGTGAAGTGTGGTTTATTTTCTTTTCTTCCACTTCCTTTTTTTTTTCGTAGGTGGCTTCCCTGATCTCAAATGTACCTAGAGGGAATGAAAAAGAAATGGCCCATGGCTGGGTTCTGGAGAACCTGCCAATGGCTGTTACCCACGACAACTTGCCAGCCATACCACCCTAGAGAGTTCATTAGCTACCGAATTTCTGTCAAAATCTCTGAGAAGTGAGTCTCTGCAAAAATGTTTGCAGATGCTTAGACTCAAAATTTTCCTGAGTTAGAGAGTGAGTCGATAAGTCGTATCCTTATTACCTTATTTAGTAGGTGGATTAGAATAGCTTAATGCTGCAAGGATTCACCGCTAAAATCATATTTTAACGGACACCAGGGCTAATTAAACCTGAAGGCCTAAAAAGTCTAAGTGTTTAAGTTCCTTTTGTATTATTTCCCGCTATTGACAAGTTTCTAATGCCTAAGTTTTCTTCCTAAATTCAATTTTTTTTTTTAAATTAAATTAATTTATTCATTCAGACTGACTAATTGAGCTCAGGATTATGCAATTTACCATCCCCCCATGCTTAAGTTGGACAATGTCCTCATTGGCAGATTCATGGATGCAAAAGGGTTCAAAAAGATAGTACCTGAGTGACGTAATCTACCAGATCAGTCTGAATCCTTTGGGTTGCCTCCCAGGAAGCACTGAGTTTAACGCCTCCAGCTAGGCGGTGCTTGGTGTCAGCCCTCAACGAGGGTGACACTTTCCTTCGGGGGTACCTGGGCCAGGAAATGCTTCAATCTTTGACCATTAACTGTAAAAGTGTGCCCAGTGTTAAGATCAGCGATTTCAACCGCCCCATTAGAATAGGGCTTAACCACCCGAAATGGTCCTGTCCATTTGGATTTGAGTTTCCCTTGGAAGAGTTTCAGGCGTGCATTAAATAGCCAGACTTGTTGGTTAGGCTCAAAGGTTTTTCTATGAATGAATCGATCGTGGACGGCTTTCATTTTCTCCTTATACAGCCAACTATTGTCAAAGGCATCCCGATGAATTTCTTCGAGCTCAGATAATTGAAGCGTCCTCTGCGCACCAGCTAACTGGGGATCCATGTTACATTGCTTGACAGGCTAGTAAGCCCAGTGTTCCAATTCCACAGGAAGATAGCAGGCCTTGCCAAAGATCAGGCGATAAGGCAACTTGCCTATCGGGGTCTTGAAAGTGGTCCTGCATTCCCACAGGGCATCATCAAGTTGTGTGGACCAGTCTTTCCTGTTAGGTCTCACAGTCTTCTGTAGAATGTTCTTGATTTGTCTATTTGAGACCTCAGTCTACCCATTTGTTTGTGGATGATACGGGGTGGCAATGCGGTGGTTTACCCCATTTTTTCTAAGTAGGGCATGGAATTGGGAATGGATAAAAGGGCTTCCACCATCGCTAATCATGGCCTTGGGTATTTGAAATCGGGAAAAGATGTTCTTCTTCACAAAGTCCATGACAGTCTTGTGATCGCACCGTTGGGTGGCGACAGCTTCAATCCATTTGGAAACACAGTCCACCAAGACCACGATGTACTCGAAGCCGTTGGATGGTGGAAAGGGGCCCATAAAATCAATTCCCCAAATGTCGAAGATTTCGACAATCAAAATGGGCTGAAGAGGCATCATTGGTCATGGTCCCCAGTGTTTGGCAGCGTGAGCAAGTCTTGGCAAAGATGTGTGCATCCTTAAATAGGGACGGCCAGTAAAATCCAGACTACAAAACTTTTGCAGCTGTTTTCTTTCCAGAGAAGTGGTCGCCACACGCTTGGTCATGACAAAAGGAAAGCACACTCTAAACTTCGTCTTCAGGGATACACTTTCTGATGATCTGATCAGCACAGACGCGAAACAGCATGGGATCATCCCAGAAATAGTGCTTGGCCTCAGCCAAGAACATGCCCCGTAGCTATCTGGACCAGCTGTGCGGGGTTTGTCCTATAACCAGGTAATTGACGTAGTCAGCATACCATGGCATTTTCTTGTCTTGCAAGGCAAGGATGTGTTCATCAGGGAAGGTATCAGATAGAGGTAGGGAGGGTCCAATATGGTCTGGATGAAGTCTCGACATGTGGTCAGCCATCACATTTTTCGATCCGGCCTTGTCTCGGATTTCCAGGTCAAATTCCTACAAAAGTAGGATCCATCTGATGAGCCTGGGTTTTGCATCCTTTTTAGCCAATAGGTGCCGGATGGCTGAATGGTTAGTGTAAATAGTCACGTGGGATCCCAGCAAGTATGATCGAAAATTTTCAAGTGCAAAGACTACAGCGAGCAACTCTTTCTCTGTGATCGTATAATTACGTTGGGCCTCGTCCAATGTTTTTCTTGCGTAGTAGATCACCACAGGCTTCTTGTCTTGCCTTTGTCCCAGGACAGTGCCTATGGAAAAATATGATGCATCACACATAATCTCAAAGTCCTGGGACCAGTCTGGGGGTTGAAGTACAGGTGCGGTGGAGACTAAGTCCCGGAGGGTGTGATAAGCCTTGATGCAATCAGGAGACATGTGGAATGTGGCGTCGTTGGCTAGAAGGTCGGTCAAGGGTTTGGAAAGCGTGGGAAAGTCTTTGATGAACCTTTGCTAGAAGCCAACATGTCCTAGGAAGGAGCGAATCTGCCAGACCGAACTAGGTGGAGGAAGTTTGGAAATTAAATCAACCTTAGCTCGATCTACCATGATGCCCCTATGCGAAAGATGTGACCGAGGACAATTCCTTCTTGAACCATAAAATGGTTCTTTTCCTAACTTAACACCTAGTTAACCTTGATACATCGTTTCAAGATTTTCTCCAAGTTGCTCAAATAATGGTCTAATGAATTCCCGAATACAGAGAAATCATCCATAAAGACCTCTAAGTATTCACCAACCATTTCCTAAAAAATGGCTAGCATGCAACGCTGGAAGGTCGCAGGTGCGTTGCATAACCCGAACGGCATTCGATGGAATGCAAACGTGCCATACGGGCAAGTGAATGTGATCTTCTCCTGATCTTCCGGAGCAATTGCGACTTGGTTATGTCCTGAATATCCATCCAGGAAGCAAAAATACTTCTGCCCTGCTAATCTTTCAAGGATTTGGTCAATGAATGGCAAGGGGAAGTGGTCCTTCTTAGTGGCTTCATTAAGCTTCCTATAATCAATACACACCCGCCATGAGGTGGTGGTGTGGGTGGGGATGGATTCGCCATGATCATTGGTGACAACGGTGAGCCCAGCCTTCTCTGGAACCACTTGAGTGGGGCTCACCCAGGGGCTATCGGAGATAGGGTAGATGATGTCAACGTCGAACCACTTGATGATTTCTTTTTTAACAACCTCCTGCATGTTTGGGTTTAAACGTCTCTACATCTGGCGGGAATGTCGGGCCCCGTCTTCTAGGTAAATCTTGTGGGTGCAATAGGTGGGGCTAATTCCTCTTAAATCCGAAATAGTCCAACCAATGGCGGCCCGATGTTTTGAAAGGGTCGCAGTCAACCTGAGTTCCTGATCCTTGGTTAGGTGAGAATTAATAATCACTGGGAAGGTCTGGTCAGGTCCAAGGAAAATGTACTTGAGATTCTCGGGCAATGGTTTAAGTTCGGGTGCAGGTGGGACCACAGTCGATGGGAAGGGAAAGGGCAGGAGTTGATCAACATCGATCTCTTCAAATGGTGTCATGTGATGGTACTCAGCCTTTCAGAGGTCCATGGGTAATGATGGTGATGAGTCAGAACAGTCACTATGAGTTTGGTGGTCTGGGACAAAACTGAGGATGAGGCATTCCTCGATTAAAGTTTCCACAGGATCATGTTCCTCAATGTAATCGCAATCAAAAGACTTTGTTGCCCGGAAGAAATCCAATTGCATTTTTCTGTCCCCGAAGGCGATTTCCATACATCCCGTGTCGCAATCAATGTTTGCTTTAGCTGTAGCTAAGAAAGGTCTGCCTAAGATTATGGGTGTGTTCTGTAACTTTTCAGGGACTTCCATGTCGAGCACCAAAAAGTCGACCAGGAAATAGAAGTCCTTGACCCATACAATCACATCCTCGACAACCCCCTTCGGGGTTTTCACTGATCTATCTGCCAGCTGGATGGTGATAGGGGTTGGTGTTAGCTCCCCAAAACAAAATTGGTGGTACAAGGTTGTTGGAATTAGGTTGATAGAAGCACCTAGGTCCAGGAGCACTCTATCAAATGTCATGTCCCCGATATAGTAGGGAATCAGGGGCGCTCCTGGGTCAGTTCACTTGAGTGGAAGGTTGCTTGATATCACGGAACTTGCTTGCTCAGAGAGTGCAACCTTCCTAGGTGCTTGAGGTCTCGGCTTATGCTTGGGTGTACAGGCATCCTTTGAAAACTTGGCGTAAGCGGGGATATGTTTGACGGCTTCTAGGAGCGGAATATTAATCTGTACTTGCTTAAAAATTTCCAACAACTCCTCAGTTTCCACAATATTCTTCTTTTTCTTGATTGTTTCCAAGGCCTCAGGGTAGGGTGCCTGAATGTGGATTGGTTCCATGTCTGGGTCCTTGGTTGGTGCCTCTTCTGATTCGGGTATTTCAGCAGGTAAAGACTCGGGGAGAGTCGGCCATTTGGGATCTTGGGTTTTGGTGTCGCTTCTCAAGGTCACCGCATTCGCAGAGGCATTAGGGCCATGGGTTGATCCTTGAGAAGACCAGGACGAAGAAGCACCAAACCCAGGAGGTGTTTGCGGGGCTGGCTGGACCATGTGAGCCTGCCCGAGGTTGCTTTGTGACCCTTGCGAATTGGGGCCTCTGTTAATTATATTTCGCGGGTTCGGTTGTGGTTGGGAAGGTAGGGATCCTTATTGTTTATAGTACAAGAGTTGGCTTAACTGTCCCTTTACCAAGGCCATTTCCTCATGATGTTTTTGGTTCATGTCAGCCATCATCTTTATTAGGGTGTCCGTTTGGTTTTGTGGGGGAGGGGCCGCCCTATTCTAGTTATATTGGGGTCTAACTGGTGGTCGTTGCTGATAGGGGGGCAAGTGTGGCTACTGGTTTGGCCTGGGCTGGTTTTGGAATTGTGATGGTTTCTGGTTTGTCAAACCAAAGTTGGGGTGGTTACGCCAGCCAGTGTTGTAAGTGTTGGAGAAAGGGTCAGGTTTCGCATATCCTTGGACGGCTTGCACATCTTCTAGGATAGTCGATGTTGATGCAGAGGGGAGTAATCAAGGCTCGAGGGAGCAAAGGTCCCTCCCTAGAATGTGGTCAGGGGTTGTTCCAGGTTCAGTTGGGTGAAGGGCTAGACCAGGACAACATTATGTGCTCCCTTTGCTAGGAAGAAAGTCTGCAAGGGGTTCCTGGTCTGGTTCAGTAGCTCATCAATCTTTTTGTCCACCAATTCCACTCGATCCAACTTTTTGGCAATGATGTCCATGTCAACCATTCCAGAATTTGCTTGCACCTCATAAATCTCGCCACGTGGTTGACTGGACCTATTAAACTGGTTCATGGAGGCATTGTTGAGCGAATTCTCGCTCATAGACTCAAAGAGCTCAAACGCTCTCTCCTCGTCTTGTTTAGGAAGTTTGCCCCGCATGAGGCATCGATGAAGTTCCGTAGGTTGCTTCCAGACCATGGTAGAAGATCTGGGACAATTGCCACCTTGGAACTTCGTGGTGTGGGCATTTCCTCAAAAGTTCATTAAATCTTTCCCATGCCTCATGAAATTGTTCCCCACCCTGGAGTGTGAAGGTAGTCATAGCTCTTTTGAGGGCATTGGTCTTTCCTATGGGGAAGAATTTCTTTAAAAATGCATGCCTCAGTTCTTCCCAGGTGGTGATGGGTCTACCTAGGGTTCTAAGCCAATGTGAAGCCTTGTCTCTTAATGAGAAGGGGAACATCTTGATTAGAACAATGTCAAGGCTAATGTTCCTAGGTTTCACAGTTCGTGCTATGCGGCCGAGATCCACTTGGTGCTGAAAGGGGTCCTCATTTGAGCTTCCATGAAAGTGGCTCTGGATCAGACTTAAGACATTCGGTTTTAGCTCGAAATCATCTCCCCCATCGGGGATCCTAAGGTGTGGCTCGACTCTAATAGCAGAAGGGTTATAGAAATCACGGAGGGGTCTTGGCTGGTTCTGAAATGGTGGTAAATCAAGTGGTGGTTGTCCTGGTTTGTCTTGGAACGGTGGTGGTGGTTGTTCTTGTGGGTTCTGTAACCGTTGTATGGCTTGCATGATGGTACGGATTTGTTGTTGCTGAAGCCGATGGTTAGCATTGATTTGAGCTTGGATGATGGCCATAGCATCTGGTGGGGGTTGATCCTCAGCCTCATCTACCCTAGGTTCAGCCATGTTAATAGAATTACGTCGCCTAGATTCCTGCCCCAAAACACGCAACTCGGGATGCAGTGAGCCCCTCCCGTGCATATACTAGAGAAGAATAGGACGGGATGCGGAGGGCGACAGATGAGAGAAATGTGTTTCAATCAATCACACAAGCCTAGTCCTTATGGTGTATTCCCTAGGAGACCTAGAAATCTCACAAAGGGTGATTAAGTCCGTAAGCACTGGACTCCCCTTCCCATGGCTAATCTGGCTAGGTTGATTACGAGGGGATTGCAGGGAAGGTTCTTCCTTTGGCTTGCGCCTCCGATTCCGTAGACCCCACAACCGCGATCGTTTGACACTGCCCCGTAGCCTAGTCACCAGATTCTACCAAGGGAATGAAAGCCAAGTGCCTAGCGAACAAAACCTCGCCTTTTGAGACTTAACTCAGTCCTACCTAAGGCACGTCTACTCAGTTTTAAAGGGCTAGGATAGTGCTTATGCTTAGGGTGATGTGATGAGGCATTGATTGGGGTGGTGCCTCTTAATTTTCCACTTCCAAGGTGTGTGCTTCTAGCAAAACATGGTTTTCTAGCAAGGATTTTTAAGGTGTGGTGTCTTTTAGTGTTTCATCCTTACTTTAGTGCTTTTTAGGGTTGACGTGTCTTAATGTTTTCAACCAAGTTTCTGTGGGCACGTCAATTTCTGCACACAATTCGATGAAAGTAGATTTCCTTTTTATTTTGTAGAGGCTCTAAAACCCTAGTGTACTCATCCTAATGATCGTGCAGCTTCTATTAGATGAGTCAGTTTTAGGGTTGAGTGGTGCAGCCCAGGTCAACTCATGGTGGCTTCGCAAGCACCACTCAAGAAAAAGAAAAGAACACTCCAAGAATTTATTCAGAATGTTAGAGTGTACACTTTTTTGTGGGGTGATGTGTTAAGGATGTGGGTCAAGCAATCATACACCACGCCAATTTTTTTCAGTTTTTACAATTCTTTTTAGCTTTTTCACGCAAGCAAACAATGAGAGAGAGGTTACTCACTATCGATCCTCGAGGTGCCTACTCCCTTACTACCGTCATGGGATGTGTTGCTTCGCCGTCCATGCGTCGAATTCCTGCAACCGTCAAGTAAAAAGGAAAATAGGGCATTAGACGATGTGAGAATGAATGTAGAATGGAGGTGATAAAACAAATCCATTGCCTCCCCGGCAACGGCGCCAAAAACTGACATGTGTTTGTGCGTGTGTGTTAAGAAGTGTCATTATAGTCGCACTTGCAATGTCGATTTTAAAATAAGTAAACGGAGGTGAGTTCGAGTGTCGGTCTCAGGGAGGCGTGGAAATCGGATTTTTGCTTATCACTTGTTGTCACGGAAAGTGCGGAGTTTTTGCTTGCAAAAGATGCTGTTTTGAAAAGCGAGAGAGAGATAGAGAGAGAGAGAAGGTTTAGGGTTAGAAAGCTCTTTGTTTTGATCATGCAACTTGGACAGAAATTAAAATGACAATGGAACAGAAAATAACTTCATTAATCATGCACTTGTAGTTCATAACTTACAACATTAAATACATGCTTCAACAAAAGTAATAGAAAGCTTAAAAGAGAGAGAGAGTGAGAGTGTGTGGAGAGTGATAAGGCATCCACGGCGGTGGAGCAGGCTCCGTCGGCAGCTCGTCGTCTCCGGCAATTACAAGAGTGCCTAAAGCTAGCTAAGAGAGGGGAGGAGTAGTTGCAAAGGGGAGTGAATGCCTTGAATGGTGGTTGGAGGTTGTTTAAATAGAGTTAAGGGCTTCCTAAAAGAAGAAGGGGCTTTAGCGACATCCAGAGCGTTGCTAAAACCGCTTCCAAAAGTGTCGGTGAAGCCCTCCCGCCGCTGGTCAGCCGCCTGCCTTGTTTCTTCTCTTCGCGCGATCCGTGGCTGTTGAACGAGAGCCGTCCGATCTTAGCCTTCCTCCCTACGTTGGGATCGCGCCTCGGGCACGCGTGTGCGTGCGCATCTCTGCCCGGCGTGCGTGCCCTCGTTGATGCTCGTGAGCTGCGGTCGTGCTGCGTGGCAAGATCCTGGCCACCCACTACAGATCGGGCGGCCCAATTTCTCCGCACCCGTCGCCCGTCTTCAATTTCTACCCCGTGCGGCTCGAACGCACGTCGCATGGGTGGGGGAGTGCGCACTAACCGTTGCGCCACGCCTGTGCTTTGTCGTGGCGACCGCAGGCGGGCGAGCGGGTCTCGGCCGTTCGATCGAAGATCGACGGTTGAGATTTGATCTCAGCTGGCTAAGGGCGTGGCGCATGGTGGGGCGGGGCTGACGTGGCATAATCTGGGTCGTTGATCTCCAAATCAACGGTCAGAACTTCTTGGACCCGTTGTAGGAGCTCCGGATATCGGATTTGGCCGATGTTGAGTCTGTTGGACTCCGTTCGTCATTCTGAATCCATCCGTATGGTCCGATTGCTCATCTGAGGCCTGCTTTGACAAACGCTTACACAAATGGCCATTAATGCAGTTTATAAGCAATCATGGTACATGATGCATGCAATGCTCCTATTCTGCTTATGTTGTGCCTTTTATTCTAAAGATGGGCCATATTCAACATAATTATCACCCCCTTGTGTAGTGTTATCACTATCCTGAACCTTACATTACTGAATCACCCCTGTTGTTGCAGAAAGACATGACTACAGCTAACGAGTTTCCCATTAACGTAGTCACAACCGATTATTTCACAGGGAGCGACTCAGCGGGAATTCACATGAACATGGATTAGCAGATTACCACCCTCGATTTCGCTCCTCCTACTCTCATTTCTGACTTTGACCCACCCATGATTGAATTGAGGCCTTTACTTGACTCACTTAAGTATGCGTTATGGGGCGAAAGTGAGACATACCTAGTCATTATCAATGCCCACTTAACCCAAGAACAAGAGCACCAACTGATTCTACGCTACAAGACAATAGGGCTGCTATCGAGTGGAGTATCGCTGATCTTTGCAGTATTCACCCCTTGTATTGCACTCATCACATCTACATGGACGAGGGGGTGAAACCTTTGAGACAACCTCAGAGACGGCTTAACCCGAATATGCTAGAGGTTTTTAAGAAGGAGATCATCAAATGGCTGGATGCAGGTGCTGTATACCCAATCTCAGACAGCCAATGGGTGAGTCCGATCCAGATAGTTCCCAACAAAGTAGGACTCACCATCGTAGAAAATGATAAGGGCGAATCCATCCCGACCCACACTATGACATCTTGGTAGGTCTGCATCGACTATAGGAAACTGAACACGACTACCAAGAAGGATTGCTTTCCTTTGCCTTTCATTAATTAGATCTTGGAACGGTTGGCCGGACGCAGTTTCTTCTACTTTCTGGATGGATAGTCTAGGTATAATCAAGTAGCAATTATCTCGGAAGATCAAGACAAGACCACATTCACATGCCCCTTTGCAATATTCACTTTCAACCATATGCCCGTTGACCTCTGCAACGCACCAGTGACATTTCAGCGTTGCGTGATGGCCATCTTCTCTGACATGATTGGGGACTATGTGGAGGTATTCAGGGATGACTTCTCCATTTTCAAAGATGATTCGCAACTTGTCTTGATAACCTCACCAAGATGCTGAAATGATGTATTAAGGTAAACCTATTACTATCTTGGGAGAAAAGCCAGTTCATGGTGAGGGATGGCATAGTACTAGGGCACAGGATCTCTAAAAATTGACTCGAGGTCGATCGAGCTAAATCGGAGATTACTTTTCATTTACCACCACCTAGCTCAGTCAAGCAGATCAGATCATTCTCAGGTCACGTCAGCTTCTATCGAAGCTTTATTCGTGATTTCTCGAAAATCGTGTGACCTTTGACGAATCTCCTGGTTGTCGATGTCCCATGTGAATTTGACACCTTGTGTCTCAGTGCCTTTGAGACTTTACGAAGCACTATCTCCGACTCCTCGATTCTCCAACCACCCGACTGCCTGCTCGATTTCAAGATGAAGTGCGACGCTTCTGATTTTGCCGTCGGTGCTGTTTTAGGCCAACATCAGGAGAAACAACCCTTTGTCATATACTATGCTAGCAGGACGCTGAATGAGGCTTAGCGCAATTACATTGTCACCGGAAAAGAACTGCTAGTAGTAGTTTCCAGGTTGGAAAAATTTAGATCGTGCTTATTAGGGTCCAAGGTCATCATTTTCACTGACCACTCCGCCCTCCAGCATTTGTTTGCAAAGAAGGATGCCAAACCACGACTCATTAGATGGATCCTTCTATTGCAGGAATTTGATATCAAAATCCATGACAAAGCCGAAAAGCAAAATGTTGTGGCGGATCACCTATCTAGACTAGACCTAGACCACATTCCTTATTCCTTGCCTATCCATGAGCAATTTTTGGATGAATCTCTTTTGGCAGTTCATTCTGTTGAGTTCCCCTAGCATGCAGATATCGCGAACTACCTTGCCGTAGGCAAGATTCCCGCGAACCTATCCAAGGGCCAGAAACTCAAAGTCACTGCAAAAGCCAAATAATACCACTGGGATGACCCACTTCTCTTCCGCATTAGAGCATATCAGATTATTCGAAGATGTATCCCAGACTTTGAGATGCCCAGTGTGTTATCTTTTTGCCACAATGATGCATGTGGTGGTCATTTCTTGGGATGGAAAATCGCTACAAAAATTTTATAGTCAGGATTTTTAAGGCCAACCATCTTCAGAGATACACATGAATATGTCCAACACTGCAAACGATGGCAGTCAGTCAGTTTTATGGCCAGGAGAGGGGTGATGCCACTCCAGCCCATCATGGTCATAGAAGTGTTCGACGTCTAGGGAATCAATTTTATGGGCCCTTTTCCAAACTCGCATGGCTTCGAGTACATATTGCTAGCCGTTGACTTTGTCTCGAAGTGGGTTGAGGCCATCCCGATGAGACGAGCTGGTCATAAGGCTGTCATTTCTTTCATACGGCAGTATATCTTCACGAGATTCAGAATACCCCACGCTTTGATTAGCGATGGGGGAAGCCACTTCATTCATGCCCACTTCCGGTCATTATTAAAGAAATATGGGGTACATCACCTTATAGCCACCCCATATCACCCGCAGACCAATGGGCAGGCTAAAGTGTTTAACCATCAGATCAAGCTAATTCTCCAGAAGGTAGTTAGACCAGATAGGATGGACTGGTACGATAAATTAGTTGATGCACTCTGGGCATATTGGACCGCATACAAGGCCCCACTTGGAATGTCACCATATCACATTGTATATGGCAAGGCTGTCACCTTCCTGTAGAGTTGGAACACCACGCGTTTTGGGCAATGCAAAAATGTAACCTTGGCCTCAATGAAGGAGGTCAAGAATAGAAACTCCAGATCAACGAATTAGAAGAGATCCAGCGGGAGGCCGATGAGAATGCATTAATATACAAGGATAAGACCAAGGCCTTTCATGACCGCCACATCCGGAGGAAAGCATTCATGCCCAACTAGCAAGTCTGGTTGTTCGATTCACAGTTAAAACTTTTCGTAGGGAAGCTCAACTGCAAGTGGACTGGCCCGTATGTTGTGATTCACCCATATCCTAATGGGGCATGCAGATTAGGGACCCAAAATCTTCGCATAAATCTATGGTAAATGGCCAGTACCTCAAGCCATTTTTGGCCTAGGAACCTCCTCCACCTGATGAGATTGTTCATCTTATTGAGGACGTGTGATTGAATGCTCGCCGAGCTGGAGGCATTAAACTCAGCACATATAGATAGCATCTATCTAACATTTCACTATCATTTATACATAACCATTTTTATATATAGCATATTTTTCTTTTAAGCATATTTCTTTCTGCATATTGCATACTGTCAGGTTGGCTAGTGCAGAATGTATAATTTCAAGAGCAATTCCAAGTGATTTCTACCCATTTACTCCCAGCTGTAATTATGTTCTTTTATATTCATGCGTGAGGACATGCAAGAACTTAGGCATGGGGGGGTAGATGGTTCCGTGGTTTTCACTCAACTCAGTAATTAAGTTAATTTCACTTAATTAAGAGTAGAAGAAATTACTTAGGTTAACTCGAAGTTGTGTCGGTTGTGTAGTATAGGGTCGAATTAACCTAACATTTTAGAAATTTTTACTGGTTGAGTCCAGGTCATTCACTGGAAGGTATAATAATTTTCTCCAAATTCACCAATTCTCTTTTATTTCTCTATAAGTTTAGGAGGTATAACTAAGTTGATTTTTAAAACATGAATTTTGCCAAAATATTTAAACTATGAAGAATATACAAAATTCCATATGAAAAACATATTTACTCAAAATGATGTTTGTTTTCCAATTTTATTTCAAAAGAAATTAAGGCAATTAAAAGTTATTCTATTAAAACATGTCTTTTTACAATTAAGAACAAAAAGTAATTAAAACGATGTAAGAAAAGATTTTCTTCATTTATTTTTCTCAGCCTCTCATCTTTTTCTCCTTTTCTTTCTCTTCTTTTCCTTTATCTTTATTCTCTCTCGAGTTCTTTCTTACCTTTCTTCTGTTGTTCCTGTCTTCTCACTTCCTGTCTCTTATTTTCTTTCCCTTAGTCTTCTCCTGCCTTCTTCTCTTCCCTTAGTGCCTATTCTCTTAGTTCCTTAGCCTTTGCTCAACACTTGGCATTTTAACCATTAGCTCTTCTTCTCCAATTCCCTTAGACTTTCAGCTGAACTGATTTTTTTTATTTTTTAACAAAAATTTTTTTTATTTGCGGCGAGGTCCTTTCGAGGATACTAAGCACCCTAAGACCAGGGAGGGACCAGACCCTACTCGATCCTCGCCTAATCTCAATTAGGTTTGTTTTTGGTTCATTTCATATTGGTTCACAGTCTCGAGCCATTTCGGCTCAACCCGGCCTCCCCGGCCTCTCACCCTCCCAAGGCACATTTGCTCACGCCCCCAAGGGCGCACACCTGCAGGCATACAAGCCTGCACACACACAAATGCACATGCTCAGAATAGGTTCAGATTAGATCGGTAACTGGTGCACCGAGCGCTGATGACTGAAGAGGGCATACGACAAATTGCTTTTATTCCCAAGCACGTGCTCCGAATCCGACGATGTGGGACTATCTAACCCCTTTCAAACCCAACTTCAAATGATCGTAACTTTCTACCCAAAGCTCCAAATCGAGTGATTTCAACTTTGTTAGAAAGCTCCAAGATTGATCTACACAATTGCAGGGTCAATTTAAGGATTAGAGATGTTTTCCTCTTCAATTTAAAAGATAAAATCAGGGCTTCCTATGAGTTATTAAACACCTGGAAATGGTTTTAATGCCTACAGAGTCCTCAGATGGACTTTTCTTTCTTATTGAAAGGTCTATACATGTTATACAATTAATTCCGCATCTATTGCATTAGTCTTTAAGCTCTCAAGACATTCAGGAACAGTAGAGGAGCTCTTCACTTCTCTAAAAGCTTCAGAGTTTCGATCTTCAAACTTCATTATGTGCAACAGACACTTAAGAATGTGTCTAATCAATTTAAACTAATTCAAAGGGTTATAATTAATTCATCTGGATATGATTCAAGTTTAAATTTCAACAAAATGGTACTACTGTTAGTTTGGGTTCAAAAGTAACCCAAATTGACAGGAGTCAAATTCTCAAACATTTATTCACTTGAGCTCACTTAATTCTCTCTAAAACCATCAAACAAGTTCCCAGAAACAACTTAATTGCATCAATTCCTCATATTGAACTCAGAAACAAAGTTTCCTCCTCAGGTTTGACTATAAAGGCCTCAACTTTGACTTTCCGTTCAAAGCCTTCTCCCAAGAAATTAAAGCCTCGAATAGAGTCTCCTCAACATTAGAAACTTATTCAGATCTTCAGGTAAGTATTCTGACCAACATTTCTAGGATTTTAGGCTCGCCGCCTGAGGTTCAAAATATGTTTGCTCGACAGAGCCAAAGAAAGGTTGTTACAGTGTTCTAAAGGTTTAAACAACTTCAGTGCATCGCACTGAAGCTTCTGAGTTCCTTGAGTGCTTCTTATATCTCTTTATCAGAGTTCTCAAACTCTACAGGAGTTGGAGAAGATGAAGTCAAATCTACAGCTCTATACATTAAAATCTCAATTAAACATCCTTAGAACACTCAGTGATCCACATTATACCATTCTAGATCTTCTCAACAAGTTCTAGAGGCTGAAACACAATTTTGGCTCGCTGGAGCTCGCCGGAGCTTCGGTGAGTCTAGGAAATATGTAAAATTGTGTACAGATTGTTAAAACTTACCATTTTTGATTTACAAAGGATCCTAAGGTTACAAGGAACCTCAGTATCACATTTAATTCTTCATTTGTCCATTGAAATTAAGATTTAATAGTGAATTTGTTTCTTTAAAAATTTGATTTGTGATAAGCTCACAACTTGTTTAACCACTCGATTGAGAGGTTAAAACAAGTCAACAAGTGTTTATATTCATAAATATATATTTAATTTAAGATTTGAACTATTCCTAAGCTGCCATTGACAGCGAGCTCAGGAACTTAATTATATTTAGGCGTTTAATTTATATGTGGTATTTATAGGTATTATAGTGTTGATTAGGGTTCATAAGTGGTGAATAGATGATGAAGATCCCAGTGAAGGTGGAATTAGGTCAATTACTGTCACCATGGATAGTGATAGTAGTTGGTGAAGGTGGAATATGAATTAGGCGATTAGGTGATTCAATTAGCGATTAAGTGATTTAGAAGTGATTATGGAAGTTAAAGGAAGGTAGACAGTGATTTCAAAAGATGAAATTAAAGCTCTGGCGAGCTCAAGGAGCTCGCCGGAGTCGGAGAAGATGAAACTAAAATCTGACATTAACTCTAATCTAACAACCTAAACTAACTGACTAAGCTAGCCTACTCCTACTCCTACTCCTAATCTACTGTTACCTGGACGAAGGGGTCAATAGGGTTCCACCGAAGTCTCATGGCAGACGATGAAATCAGAGGGTGGAAGAAAGATCTCCGACGGGCGGATTTGAGGTGGAGTGGAGGATTCCTTCGGTCGGCGCCTGTGTCAGAGATGTAGAAGACCACAGCAGATCTCCTCAGTTGATTAAGATGGAAGGAGGAAGTCGGAAAGTGGAATGGGAAGTTGCCGGAGTTTTGGACGAATAGCCTATTAGGTCGACTGCAGTGTTAGAAGTTGGAAGGGAGCCAACTTGAATAAAATCAGAGGTGTGAGGGGGTATTTATAGCAGTTGGCATTGAAGAGAGTGGCGGAGTCTGGCTGAGGAGCTCGAGGAGCTTAACCTTTGTCGTAGTCTTCGACAATGGGGAGGTTATCTCCCACTGAAAAATAAGATTCCCATTTAATCCAGATCGGTGGATGAAGTGGAGGTGGTGAGCGCAAGCTGCAAGAGCTTGGACAAAGAAGGATGATGTCGGTAGGGCGGTAATCGCACGATGGGGTTACTCACTACCGCCAGTCGTTCATTCGAATGAAGAAGAAGAAGAAGATGAAGAGGGACTTAAATGAAATAAAACTAAAGGACCTATGTGAGAAATAAGGACCCGACTGTAATGAAAAGTAAGGACAAAATGTAAACCCAGGTTTTGAAGGTTTATTTTAACTTAGATCTTTTTCAACTTTTTATATATGTTGGTAAATAAGGTAAATATTGTATTTTCACCTTGAATTTACATTTTTGACCTTTTTAGATTAATTTATTAGATTAAGTAAAATTACTTAAATTATTATATACTTAGTTATACATTATATTTAAGTTACTTATCTTATTAATTAAGAGAATGATTAATAGGATTTGGAGTCCAATTATTATCTAAATTATTAATCATGTTAATTGAATGATAAAATGTCATTTTTAACTTGTTTTAAGGTCCTTTACTAAATATCCCTTATTCTGCAATTAACCCTTATATATTCATAACCTTAGCTAATTAACTAGGGGTAATTAGAGATTATGATCAGTGTCTCATCTGTAGATACAAAAAAATTGAAAATTTTTATGCCAACATTTAGCAAAACCTCAGAGCTGCATGTAAAATGCACTTTAGGACCCTGAATAAAAGAGCAACCGACTCCACCTCCAATACTCGCATTGGAGCTAGAAATCGTCCGCAATAGCCATTCCGACTCACCCACTCACCTCTTGTTCGAAATTTGGGGTCAAGCTGAATGTAACCCTATACAGGAATTTCCTGAAGTACAAATTATACGAGGTTAGTTGTTTATAGCATATATATATTGCAGTCATGAATAAGATTATTTTATTAAGAGAATGCATTGGGGATTTTATCCTCTAGTTGATTCTTGTAATATGGAATCCAGTACAACTTTTCACACACACATAGAATTTGCAATGGATTCACGGTGAAGGCTGATAAATGTCTTTAGTTTGTCAAGAAGAAGCAGTGCTTCTTTTCCTGAACCCCTGGACAGTGTTTTGGGAGTCAGGCAAATTTTCTTCCAAAAGTCCACCAAATAGTGTGAGATGAGAGTAGAGTGTACTGGTGCTCCAAGATTAGTGCAAGGAATTCGGAGTCCAACATAATTGGGTGATGATACTTAGAGAGTAGACATAGTTTTCACTCTCGGTTCCTGTGTATACATTTTTGTGTGAAATATTGAGAACCACCAAATAAGGCAAATAAGTGGAGAGCGAGTTTTCATAAAACTAGGGCTAAGGTGGATGGTTACATCCATTCTTTATGGAATCCTCAGCTGAAGGAGGGTATTGATGTCAAGGTCAGAAATGCACCATCCTATCCATCTCTCCCGGTGCTGTAAGTAGGCACTTCCACCAAATAAGCCACCCAATGTCTCTTGAGTACCACCAATCCCTAATAATGCCTCCTCAATAAAGTTCATGGATGTGTGGTAGTTGTGCTATGTTGAAAAAGAAAAAAAAATGAAAAAAAAAGTTATGGAAAGAAAGAAAAAGTGAAAAAATTTTGAAAAAGAAGAAAAAGCAAAAAAAAAGAGTGAATATTTAGTTCAGTTGCATTGAGGCAATACCACCAAATAAATTTGAGATCCACCAAATATGGCCTTAACCCACCTTTCTTGTGTTTCTGACAACCCAAATACTGGCTGAGGAATTTAGACTTGGTGTTAGGGTTATGGAAACTCAATTAAAGTGTTAATGCCAAGTGAGACCACCAAATACAGATCATGTGTGTGAATTTGGTGAGATTGTGAGCTCTAAGAAAAAGAAAAAGAAGAAAAAGAGAAAGAGAGAATGAATATGAAGGAATTAAAAGGGAGCATAGTTTTTCTCATCTTTCTCTGAGTTGAGTTACTTAGTAATCTGGGAATCTAGATTCTGTAGTACTAGTCTCTATGTAGCACTAGTCGAGAGTGAACCACCAAATATATAATCTTTCCCTTCAGAGATTCTCTACCTAAGCCTAAAGCCAGGGTGAAATTCGTAGAATATGTTGAATACCCCGAGGGAAGAAGTCTACCTATCTTTCTAGAATTTTACTAAGGGTCAAGTACAA
Source organism: Thalassia testudinum (assembly GCA_037157565.1). Classification (NCBI taxonomy): domain Eukaryota; kingdom Viridiplantae; phylum Streptophyta; class Magnoliopsida; order Alismatales; family Hydrocharitaceae; genus Thalassia; species Thalassia testudinum. The sequence goes on along the minus strand of JAZHRO010000056.1, from coordinate 81,119,800 downwards.
GCTTTAGAGGTGAATTAGCTTTTCACTCGAATCCGTTGTAAAAGCTACATAGCTACACTTTCGCGATTGTTTGGATTTCTAAAGTATAAGATGAAAATAAAAAGGAGAAAAATTCTCTAGGCATATGCCTATAGGGACCCTTCTATGAATAATTTAGTCTTGCATTTGCTAAGGACTAGTAAGATTTAGGCATGGGGGTATGATTGCGTAGCAATCATAGGTCTTAATTAACCTAAATTAGGCTGAGACTTAGCATAAGTTAGGGTAATTCATGCATGCATAAGCATTATCTGCATCTTTACTGCTTACTTTTAGCTATGCATAAAATAATGGTATAATGTACTGATTAAGTGCATTACGTCAATTACAGGTAACAAGCTGATCTCGAAAAACTGGTAATGGTATTGCAGCAAAGCTGGAGCGGAAGACCTAGATTAAATGTAATAGATAATAATGTAAGGGAGTTAAGGTATACTATTCTATTAAGTAGGAATAAAGCAGTAAAATATGAAGAACTTAGGGCCATCCAAGTCATAGGACAGCTTAGAAGCTTCCCCAAGCCTTAGCCACCCTTAGATTAGGTCACCGCACCCTAGAAAACCCTAAAACCATAATTCCAACCTTTATCTGGACATCCAGATGAATTATAGGATGTCCATAACCCTTACATAACTCCCGCACACCTTAAACCCACTTTTGTAGTGTTATTGGATGTCCAGACATTTGGTTAAACGTCCAATTTCTGCAAAATACCCAAAATAGAACCCAAAATCCCTCCTGACTCTGATTAGACGTCCAGACAAGAAGTCTGGACTTCTGATTTTTGAGTATAAGATGTCTAACACTTTCATTGGACGTCTGGAACTGCTCTCCAATTCCTGTTTTGAGATTCAAGCCTTGATCTTGGATCTCTAGGTCCCTAAGCCCAATTCCAATCCCATAGGAACCTAAATTAAGGTACCCTAACCTAGCACATCATCTCTACGCCTCCCTAAAGACCTAATTAGGTCCACACTAAACCTAATTGACTTGGATCTTAGTCAATTCCATCAGCCTATTCAATTGGACTCAATGAGTCCAATTGAGCCCTGATCTCAGCACACACTATCCAATTGGACTTAGTGAGAGAACAATTGACCTAGAACTGACTTAATTCAGTTATTTTACTCTCAATTAGGTTTTCACAGACCCAATTAAAGTTGTATTAAGTTTAATTGCAGTTTACCTTAGTGAATTAGGGTTTACACACTATTTGAGACCTACCTTGACCTAAACCAACTAGAACCTAACCTAATCAACCTAGCCACGTAAGTTTTGACCAACACACTCCCACACATACCATCAACACGAAAATACCTAGACTAGAGTTCTCTAGAACTCTCTTCCATGTGTTGTTGCCTTGGTTGCTAAAATTAGCAACCAAGAGCCATTCAATTTTTAGATCTACATTTGGTGGATTTAAAAACCACCATCCATCCTCTCTCTCTCACTCTCCCACGAGCTCCCACCATAGGCTTCTCTAGAGAATTCCATAATTCTCCAGAGAGCTTCCCTTAGGTCTACAAAAAGACCTAAGGGGTGGCCATTTGCACCCATCCTATTCTTGGCACTCATCCATCTAGGTTAGCTACATTCTACCTCCATGGAAGCCACCATCTCCATGCCAGGATGCTGGATCACCACTCCAACCTCTCTCCCAGGGCCGGCCTAAGCACCCTTAGCTGCCCGTCATTCTCCTCCCGACCACTCCAAGGCCATTGGAGACCACCTCTGAATGCCCTTTTGTTCTGCTAGATCTAGATTAGTAGTTTATGCTCTTCATAGTTTTACTGCCTTTAATTACTACTTAGTAGTGTAGTCCTTATCTCCCCCAATGATGCATGCAAAATCCCCCCATAGATTCTTGTATGCTATCATTTTCTGGTAGCTAGATTTACAATTTAAGCATTTTTGTACAAGCTTTCCACAAAAGTTCATGTTTCAAACACTCTCCAAATGAATGGATGAAAAATATATTTTCTATATATATATGTCTATGTTTTGAAATCACCATGAGCTTATTGATTACCATCATTTTTGCGTGATTTAAGTTGTCTGTTTTCAGTCATTTATCTATTCCGCAACAGGCATTTCATTTCCGGAAAATATAGAAAATCTAACTATAGACACATTTTCTATAAACAGTCAACATCTCACTAGAATCGTATGCATAGAAACTCACACTTTCACCTTTGTGATTTATTTAACAAACGCGCACGTAATCAAGGTTCATAATAGAAGTGGTGAAATTTTAATTAGAAGACTGGAAATCGACATGTGATTTTGAACAAAGTAGAGTTGTAAAAGATCGAATTCAAAAGTAAAACAATCACCTCCCCGAGACGAATGACTGGGACTCAACTCTTGTTATCCTTTTTTACAAATATTTTTGTTTGATCATATTGCACACTATACTACGACTCTTTTCCTATCAAAAAAATGCACGATACACTTTCAACACCGTTAGAATTAGATCAAATGTGAATTGATTTTAAGGTCAAATCTGATTATCAGTCCCACTTTTAGTTAGGCGACCACTGAATTAGTAAATTCAAACAACTTGGTGGTCTTGAATTTAAATTTGAATGCAAATGTGTGAACAGGAGCTAGATGCAAAAGTTAGAAATGTGTACCTGTCTCCAGCAATCTTCATGCCAATATGCTTGCAATGCAATAATGAGATCTGATGTGCTGCTCAATCACCCCTAAATGCGTGCACCAAAGGGCATGCAACTCCTAAACAGGAAGCTCAATATTTTCTTTTGTTGGTTTTAAAGGCAAGCAAGCAGAAAATCGAATCACGCATGCAAAAAAAAATGTAAACCCTAGTAGCTAAAGTATGTGGGGGCAGACCCCCAAAAATTTAGCCCCGGTTACTACAAGGGCGAGGAGACATAAATAAAATTTTTGATGAAGGAGAATCCCCTGTGGAAGCGAGATCTAGGTCTCCTGTGTCTTTTCCTCATGTAGGCTTAGTTAGATGTTGATGTCTCCACTTTGTTGTGCTTGTCGCCCCGTCAGATTCCTTGCACAATAAGATAAAGAATGATCGGATAATTACACAACTCAGAATACTCAAAAATAATAAAGTGAATCTATTGTATCTGTTGCCTCCCCGACAACAGCGCCATTTGATAGAGAGAGTTTTGCTTAATTAAAATAGCAATAGAATGATGTGACGTTGTAATTTATGTGGTGGAAATCTCTCAATCAAAGATTAAAATAAATATCAATTTAAACCACAGGGAGGAATAGGACCAATAAATTCATGAGTAGAGGATTATAATGTTTGTAGACCCCTTCGCAACTTCAAGTCGATGAATATGCTACTCTAAATGGAACTTGCAATTTCATTAAAAGTTCAAGGCTACTTATGTAATTTTCACATCAGGAATCAAGCTCCTAAAAGTATGTATGTGATGCATGTGTGGTGGCATATCATGTAAGTTTGAATTGCATGCAAATCTGAATTGAATTTCAATGTTGAATGATGCACATAACACAAGTTAAGTAAATTCACGAAATTATAAGTGCACCCATGCAATGTTGCATGAATAAAATAATCAATATTAAAATGACAATGGCATGCAATGTAATTTTTAATGTGAGCAAAAACAGAGGAAACTCCCTCTCTCTTCTTTGCGCATGAGAAGGCTTGGTGGCCGGCCGACTGAGGCCCGGCTGTGGTGTGTGGGAGAGAGGTGATCGCGATAGCATGGAGGCATGGCCGGAGGTGGCCAGTGGTGGTCAGCCAAATGCTTGATGCCAGCTGAGATGAGCGGTAGTTTGCTGCACGCACGGTCTGCTGTGTGCGCACAAGGGCACGGCTGCAATAAGTGTGGCCGACGAGGTTGCGCGGGGGGTGTGCCATGCGTAGAGAGGTTGGGTAGGCTGGAGGCGTGCTTGCAGGGTGCGTGGAGGCTATGGCGGTGGTGCACACTAGTTGCTACAGAGAAGAAGAGGAAAAAGGAGATGGACAAGCATGCGCATGCAGTGTTTGCGGGCGTGCGATGGGGTAGGTTGGAGGCACCCATGCAGGGCATGCCAGTGCTGTGGGAGAAGATGGAGCGCGTGCTTGCAGGGCATGCGGTGGGAGAGGCTGGAGAGGATGGAGGCGCATGCAAGGGCTGCGGCTGTGCACATGGGCATGGTTGCAACACAAGGGAGAAGATGGAAGCACCGCTACTGGTGGAGGCACGCTCTGGTTGCAGAGGATGAAAGGGTCCACAGTGCACGCCTTCTTCATGGTGCACGCAGGATCTTTTCCAGTGGTGCATTCCAATCTCGCTAGATCTTCTCTTTTATCTCCACCCCGACGCAAGTCAAGGGATTTTCAAATCCCTTACTAAAATTGGCCGGCAGCTGTTTTGGGTTTGTTGAGGCCAACTGGAGGTTGAGGGGAGGCTTTGTTGAGGCTGGCCGATTGTTGCAGTAGGGGAAATTCATTTCACCCCCTGGTCTCTTGCAAAATTAATCCTCCTCCTCTCTCACTTTCCTGATTCTTTGTTAACTTTTAAATTAGCCTGATGGAGTGGTTTAAGTGGAGGAGATGCATAGGGTGAGCTGTGTGCAAGACCTTCATGAAATATAAAATAATTACATAATAAGTTATTGAATGCAATAAAATAGATGTAAACTTAAGTAATGATGCATGCAATCATTTTATGACCTAATGTAGTTATCAACAAACATAAAATGTAAGAATAGAGTTAACTTAGGCATAACAATACTCCATTAAAATGAACTCATCAATCATCATAATGATTTTCTAACCCAATCTTTCTTCTCTCTTTCTCTCTCTCTCTCCCCCTCTCTCTCCCTTTCTTTCTCATTCTATCCTATTTGCAAGCGAAACAAATGATGAATTTTTGTGACACAAAGCGAGTATTTGTTCTGATTTCACTCCTCCCTATGTTCGACACTCGAACTCACGTCTGTTTCTTATTATTTAAAATTGATGTCATAAAATGTGCTGCAACGAACGATTTTACCCAAAGTCGTCTAGCGAATGTCAGCTGGGGTGTGCTTAATAACATCGAGGAGTGGGGTATTAATCTCTACACTCTTGAATAAATTTAGAAGCTCCTTGCTGCTATCTAGGGTTTTCTTCTTCCTGGTTTTTAATAAGGCTTCAGGGAATGAGATATGGGTGGTGTCCTCAATTTCAGGTTCCTGAGCCTCTTTTTCTTCTTCTACTTTCTCCTCTTCTTTTGTAGGCTCACGAAGGTTTTGGTTACTAGAGAAAGGTAGTTCAAGATCCTGGATTTTCTTCCAGCTCCTCAAGGTGGTAGAATATGCATACGTGTATGGGTTAGGGTCTTGGGGAGGGTTAGGAATGATAGGGGGAATTGATTAACGAGATAACTAGGGTTAGAAGAAGAAGGACCCTGCTCAACCACCTAGGCATGTGCATGTGGGTCCCTTTGATTCTTGTACCCTTGGGCTCTATTGCCCTAATTTTGTGCATTGCGAGGGTTGGGATGGTAGAGATTCGGGCTATCGGGTGTTGGCAATAAGCCCGGATTGCAAGTTTTCCAGTAATGTCATCCTTTATTACGTAAGTTGGAGCATAGATCCTTGCATTTCTACCATCTGCTGGTTTAAATCAGCCTGCCTTGCAGGTAGTTGGGCATTCCAAGATGGTTGAGTGACCAATCTTCGGGGCAACTAGGTGTATACTTGACCCTGACCCATAGGTCTTTGAGGTGCATAGTTGCTGGGTCATGTTTGGGTCTGTTGCCCCTTGATTTTTCCGAGAGAAGTTAGGGTGGTTCCTCCAACCTGGGTTACATGTGTTGGAATACGGGTTGGACCTAGCATTTCCTGTATCGCATACGCATCGTCAATGGGTGAGGATGAGAAGGAATGATCAGAAAAACTAGGATCAAAGGATCCAGTTTGGAACCCGTAAGGTTTCAAGAAATTCTAGCTCAAAATTTGAGTCGACTCTAGTTGGTTCACAAACTCCCACCCTGTGGAAGCTCGTGAGGAATGGAAATCCAAATTCTAGGATTAAGTGGGTGTAGAAGTGTTTCCTGAGTTTCCAGCTATCCACTCTTCCATCCTTTTTGCAACCAGGTTCACCTTATCCAATTTGTTGCGAATAAATTCCATGTCAAATGAGTGAGAATTCTGGATCTCATTGGCATTTGTCCTGGGTTGTTTGGATAGATTGAAAGTATCCATAAAGGCATGATTTATTAAATTCTTGCTTATCTCCTCGAACAAGTCATATGCGTTATCCGCATCCTTATTGAGGAAATTGCCTCCGCAGGAGGCGTCCATGTGATTACGGAGTTGTTCGATTAACCCGTAAAATATCTGCACCAGTTGCCATTCTATCACCTCGTGGTGTGGACACCTCCGCAATAGCTCTTGGAATCGCTCCCAGGCACCATGAAATGGTCACCTCAGCCACTGGGTGAAGGTGGTAATTGCCTGTCGCAGAGCATTGGTTCGACGAATTCGAAAAATTTTCTTCAGGAAAGTCTACTTAAGAGCAGCCCATGTTTCTATTTACCTTCCGATGGTCCAGTACCAATGTGCGGCCTTATCCCTGAGAGAGTGGGGAAAAAGCCTCGTGATCATTTGGTCTTCATTCACATTCCTAGCTTTTGTGGTCTGAACCAAGGTGGTTAGATCCTCCAGGTGCTGGAATGGGTCCTCAAAGCCAAACCCTTGGAAATGTTTAATCAAACTTAAAACCTAGGGCTTGATTTTTACGTCTCCGGTGGGAATCATGACACCAAGACGTTCCCTATAATTTGAAGGATCATAGAAATCCTTCGAGGGCCGAGCACCCTAACCATTCATCTATTGAAACCATTGTTGCATCTACTGCAACTGGTCCAACTACCTCTGAATTTGTTCCTGCTGGTTTAGGCAAGGGGGGTGGTGGTTGTTGATCTTCCATGAGATCTACTTGGCTATAGCTCAACCTCCACCACAAGGAATGGTCTAGCGGTCCATCCAATTGAGGGTTCAAGGACATCCTTCCAAGCATGCATTGGAAGGACGTTAGAAGGACGAGGAAAAAGAAATGGAACCCTGCAGCACAAAAATGCAAGTCTGTCCTTAAATTGGGTAGCCTAAGGACCTATGCCTCAGAAATAAACTCCAACCACACCATGAATTAAGTGTTTCCCATGCTCCTAAAGATGGTAAAGTTGGGCCGGTGAAATAGGGGGAGCATGTCCTGAAGGCTGCTAATTATGCCAACCCCCTACTTAAGTTGTTTTGCAATTAGACCCCCTAACTTGGCACCTTTTGATGCAAGAAGACATCAGTAATTCGAAGTGCGTTCAAGAGAGTACCCTGAAATGGACTTTGGGAATCCTAGGGCCAACGTCTACTCAATTTTAGTTAGGCTTGGGATAGTAGTGCTTTCAGAATGTGATGACCTCTGTCAATGGGTTGTGCCCGTAATAGTTCATTTGAAAATGTGTGAATGTGCACAACCAAGAGTTTTCAAGCAACATTAAATTTTTGTGAGGTGAATTTTAAGGTTCGGATCTTGCTTAGTAGCCTTTAGGATTCAGATATTAGGTGTATTCAACCAAGTTTTGTGAGGCAAACCAAGTCTGAAAGCACAAATTCAAGTATAGTCCTTTGTAAATCATGAAAATAAGGAGTGCCTAGCTTGACCTAACTATTTGAATCTTATGGGGCAGCTACAAGATGAATCAATTTTAAATTAGGTGGTGTAGCCCAAATAATTCAAATAATTGGCCTAAATGCACCACCAATTATGGCACACAAAAGGTGATTAACCTAATCTGGTTTCTACTCTTTTATGTATGTTGATGCATGTACCGTTTCCACAGGTGATGAGTTGCAACTCATCATAGCTAAGTTGCCTAAGTTACGCAAGAAACTAGGTTAAACACTATCGAATTAACAAACAAAAAGGGTTAAGTGTGGGAAATAACAAAAATGACCTAAAACATTAATTTTGTGCTAAAGATGCATAATTAGGATAATTATTTAGATAATGTATTAATACATGTAAAATGGTGATTCAATTGCAAATTTAACACACAAATGAGCTCAAAATTTCAAATAAAAAGTAAAATTAACTTCTAATATGTTCAATTGAGCTTTAATAAAAACTTGGATGCATTTAGACATCATTAGGGTCATGAAAATAGAGTTTCACATTTAGGTCCTTCACATATCACATTTCATTCACTGAAAAGCCTCCAAGGACTCCTTTGTAAGGCCAGAAGGACTTCTTTGAATTGATTCTTGACCACTTTTAGGCTGCTGTGCTATTTTTCTACCCCTTCGCTGAGGGATCTCTTGTGCAAAAACACCAAAACAAAACCCACCACCTACTGCAGCCCGCGGTCACTGTTCACTGCAAGAACACAGGCCATCGTGGCCGTCGATTCTCTAGGCCTCTCAATCTGTGGCTCTCCTTCAATCAAACCTTTGCATGAATCCTTGCGTATGGTCCCCTTTCCCCCAGATTTGATCCTACAGTCCACTTTTGGTATAGGATTGCCTGCGCTCCTCTCCTCTCATCTAGACAGCCCACGCCCTAATCTCATATCCTCACCTTTGCAGTGAGAGGAATCACTCATCTTCCTACTTAAGGAGCTCCCCTGCCTCGCGAGCAAAGGATCACTCCCTCCACCTGAGTGATCATTTCGTCCACGCTCCAGTTCAACTCCCCCATTCATCGGTTGCTAGTGACAAAAGTAGCTTCCTTCCTCAACTTCGTCACTGCAGTGACTCTTTGCAAGCCAGGGATTGCATTCTTCACTGGAGTCTTCCTCATCCCCATTCGCCACTGCAGTGACCAGCTGCAGCCCAGGGATCCCATTCCTCCCTTAGAGTAGATTTTCACTGCTTTCACAGATTAGATTTGTTGCTTTCTAGGAGTAGGAGCAATTAGAGATCTGTGTGATAATTGTTAGTGTAGTTTAGGAGTAGATAGAGCAGATCCTGCAGCTCCTCTAATCAATTCAGATCAAAAGAGAAGAATCCATCCACATTCACTTTGTCATGACTCTTCCCTTGCATTCCATTTTATCGTGTTCTTTTTCCCTCGATTTTAAATTCGCTGATCACCCCTTCATCAAGGTCTAATCTTAGATCTAAGGATCTTCATTCTCAGATCTAAAATTAGTGCCATAAAGCACTTTGGGGGGTCTACCACTCATTTCACAAAGTCACAAAGAACCCTCGATCTTGTTCACAAACTCAATCAGCTCGATTTTGCTTGAAAATGATTTTAATTGTTCAAATAAGTGATTTGAAATCAATTTTGAGCATCATTGAATTTAATCGAGTTTTTTTGAGGTTTAAGGGACTTGAGGTGTTATGCAAGGATTCCAAATATTTTTGGGCATTGGATTTGAATTTTGATATGTGGACGAGCAAACACCTGAATCAAGCTCTATGTTGGAGAGTTCTATCAAGGAAAATCAATTTTCCTGATTTAAGAAAGAACAAGGACCCATTGGGTCTTGATCTACCCACGCAATTACCTTAAACACCCATCAACGGTGTTCAAGGAGATTAAGTGGAGAAATCATCATAAGACAAAAATTAAAAGCCCGATTGGGGAGACATTTCAATCTCCTTGTATCCACTTTCCTGATTTAATATTGGAGGTTGGATCAAGGTTGGAAAGAATTATCTAGGAAAATTTTAAATGATTTTGAAAAGGGGAATGAAGGTGTTTTGTACAGAGTTGATTTCAAATCTCTTTCATTGATTTTAATATGGGTTTAAAACTTAATGGACATCAAATTGGAATTTGTTTTCCTCCTTGATCAGACCTTCTTAAAGTCTCATTGGGGAGAGCTGCCTACTGAAATCTTCATTCAGATTCACTGAAAATGAGCATTAGTTGTAGCATCAGCACTTTGGAATGATTTCAAGAAGTTTGGAAGCTCCTTCTAATGTTGGAAACCACTTCCTAATCTTGGTATCTCTATGAGCAACTGATTTGGCAGCTACTATCCAAGCTGTAGCCACTACTGCTACAATTGCTATTACTGTAGTAGATGGTTTGGTTGCTGATGTGGTTTGAATTGTAGGGCAGTAGCTAGATTTGGATTTATTTAAATTAATTGGAATGTTTTATGTGTTGTGCATATCTTGTACAAGCTTTCATGTATCTTAAATGATCTTTAGCTTCAATTTGAATAGCTTGTAATTTGGTTTTTAATCCCTTTGTTAGCTAACTATTATGCACACCAGTCCAAACTTGGAAATTAATGAAATTTTGAGTTTAAATTTACTATTATCTATTTGAATCTCTTTTATGCAACCTATTGAATATATCTAAGTGCTTTTCATACATATTCAGCCGTTAGGAAGCCATCTAGGGCCTTAGGTTCCACTTTGAAACCATTTGAAGGCCTAGAATTGTGCTAAACTTGTAAATAAATAAAAATAATTTAAAAATTCCAAAAACATAAAATAATGGTGTAGTGAGTAGGATTAACTAATTCTGTACACATGTGCAAAGTTTTATGGTTATCTAAACCCTCAGCTTGGTAGAACATACCAGCCGACGATTCAGTATACCTCTTAACGTAATAAAAACCCCTAAACTAAAAATGACAAAAAAGACAAACTTTCTCTCATCTCTTTCTTTCTCTCTCATCCCGGACCTCTACAAAATATATAAAACCAATAAAAAGAAGAAAAACCCCAAAAATACACAAACACACAATGTATATTATCTAAATGCATGTATATATAAGCTATAAACTAAGCTATTTATGTATATAATGTATAATATGTATATATAATTTATGTATGTAGTCTATAGCATAATTTAAGTATTTAAGATAACTTATTATGTAAATAACTTATCTGTATAATTATTTTTTAATTATACTAACTTATATGTACTATGGTCTAATTAAATTAATAGAACCATGTAAATAACTATATTTACTAACGCTATTATAAATGCGTATTTATATATGTATGATGTACATTAATACACCTGTAACTTAATTTAATATTATATATATATTAATTTATTAATTTATTTAGTAACTTTATAGATTAAATTAGAATAAATTAGTAATTTCAGTTAAAATAGAGATAATGTATACTATATATTTGTATTATTGTATGTTAAGTAATTTAAACTAATTTAACTATATTTATACTATATTATATTATTTATACCTAATTTATATGTAAAATGCACTGAAAACTAATATTTAAATGTATATAAATTAAAATAAAACATGTAAAATACAATAAAATTGTGTATTAAATACTTTGATATATATACTAACCCGGTATTAAGTTAATTTGAAGATTAATTTACTAATTTAACCTGTAATTAGCATTTTAAAATAAATAACAATGTGAATAAATCCCCTACTTTAACTAATTTATTTATAAAATATATAATTAAGTAGCATTATGTATATACTTTAAGATCCCATAATTTATTTTTAAATTATAATAATTGATGGCCCTCAAATCGAGGGCCAAAATCCTAAAATCCATGCATGCACACTGAGATTTCAACATTGAGAAGGTGCTGGAATAGTGCTAATTGGGTGTTGAAGAGAAAATGCAGTGCCTTAAATTGATTTTCTCCTTCCCCCTCTTCAGTCATCACGGGCGCTGGGCGCCCAAAACACCTTACCCCTTTACCCATCTGAGCTTGGCATTGGCATTGAGTTTGTATGTGTTTGGTGCACGAGCTAGGAGCCGTGCACTATGAGTGGGCCTATGTGGGCCCAATATTGAGCATAAAATGAGATTAATGGGATAATTAATGAATTAGGGTGACCTTAGTAGAGGTCTAGTCCCATCCCTTGAGGGTGCTGCGTATACTTCAACAAGGTCGCTCGCCAATTAGAAACCATAATTTTTGCTTAGTGAATTGTAATTAGTGCCTAATTGACAAGTGTAAGAAGAAAGAAGAAGAAGAAGAAACAGAGAAAAAATGGTTAAGTGTATACGAGAGAACTGAGTAGAGAACTCGCCTGAAAGACAAAGTAATGTTGCTTGTACATGCATGTGTAGTATGTATATATGTATATGTATGTATATAGATATATATGTAAATAATATGTATAAGAAGTATATGATAGAGTATAGTATATTGTTTAAGCTCATTTATGTATATAAATAACTTGTGAGCTTTAGTGACAGATAAGGATGTCACTGTATATAAAATAAACGTCAGTGTTGATCCTATTTTTACATTAGCATATATATATATTTTTGCGTAAGGTTTAGCGATGTTTATAGATGTCATTGTACATACAATATATGTTACTATAGGTGTTAATATATTAAGTTAAGTTACTATAGTCTATATTATACCATATTATTTTATAGATATGCAAGTATTAGTATTATAAGATGTAAATAGACAGTATATAGTACTTAATTAAAGTATTTGATGCTTGTTTGTAGATAGATGTCTGCAAACATTTTAATTCATCCTTTTGTACATAAATTGTTTCATTCTTTCATTTATTAATTCATTCATTCATATTTGTACCTAAAATTAATCTTTTTGGAATTAAATAATAATATTTGACTTAGAGAGTGATGTATATCAATAACTGTCTCCTAGTGAATGACCTGGATTAAGCCAGTAAAAATGAAATAAATAAAATTGATGCGAGAATGATTTGTATTTGTGACATACTACAACAACGACGTTTTTATTTTATACGAATTGTAGTCAATCACTTCATATTTTTGGTGTCGTTCTGAGGATTAAAACCCAACAACAATGCTTTATTGTCAATGTTTGACTTGACGTCGCAGAATGTCAATTAACTTGTCAGAATCCCGATTGAGTAGATATAATCAGAAGAGGTTATGTGCCTCAAATGTGGATGTGTGTATTGTGTATGTTAATTAGAAAGTATATGTTTTTTTGTGTTTTTTTTATATTAGGGTGATATGAGTGGAGGTGGCAAACAAGACAAACAATTTCTATCCTAGGGTTTGTGAAAACACCTAAGTAGATTAGGCCTTGATTACTAAGGTGGTGGAATAATCTAGTGGGTGGGGAAGTGGGGGGTGAACTTATAAATATCTGTACCCACACTTTACTCCAATCCATCACCTTCAGCTCCTCGATCGGGTTCTTGCAAGGTAGTGAATCAATGAAGAAAGATAGGTTAGATGGTAATGTAGAAAAACATGGAATATCGAATCAAAGTCCGATGCCTCCCCGAAAATGGTGCCAAAATGATTAGCGAGGTTTTTGTGAAGAAAATTTAGGGTTTTGGGAAACCCATCGTCGCATTCGCAAAACTTGTCATCAAATAAAATTTACCAAAGCTCAAAAAGGTGCCCGGGTTCAACACGAGGAGGCGACATTTGTTTCTTTGAAATCCACATTTAGCTTTGTTTCTCTTTGGTGCTTTTGGGGTTTTGTGATTTTTTTTTTGTATTTTCATAGTGAAGAAATAGCCAAGACAATCTTTGGGCAAGGATAAATAAAGAGACAAAGTAGAGAAATGAAGCAAATCTGATATATCAAAATGTTGTTCATTACACTAGGCAGAAATATAGTAAACAAAATAACAAGAGAATGAAGATAGAAGGAAACTCCCAAAGTGGATGTCTGGTGAGACAATGGTGACTGGTGGCAGCTTGGATGGAGGAGATGAGATGCTGGACATAGGGGTTGAGGTGAAGAGGAATCCATGTAGAGGGTCGTTTGACTGAGCCAAGGGAATGATGATGAGGTGGTGGAGGTGATCGTCAATCAGAATGGATGCGAGGGGATGGCTCTGCGGTCTCCTATGAAGGAGGTGAGGGTATGGTTGAATACTTGGTGAAGTAGGGGAATGCTACACTAATAGGGGGCCGTGGAGCTTTGAAATGAGCCAATGGGAGCTTGGGAGGCTTCTTGGAGCTTTAGAGTAGGTGAGGAATGACTAGGTAGAGAAGAAGCTCACTACGGACGTGAAGGGGGTTTTAAATAGGTGAAGGAAGAGGCTTGCCATGGCCATGCACTTTAATGCCACGCACACGACACGTGCCATGCGTACAACACCCATGCACAGCTACGTGTAGCGAAGTGCATGACCACTTGGCACCGGCGCATCCGCGCACCTCAACTGTCAAATGCTGGAGCATCCACAATCGTTAGATCGCAAGTGGATGGCGCAGAAAGAGTGGAGGTAGCGTGTGCTTAAATTTGAATCACGCACTCACTGGTGGGGGAGAGAACATCAGCCATTGGATTTGCTATCGTGCGGCTGAGGGCACTCGCGGATCGTGCCTTTGTGAAATTTAAACGTGGCAGATCATAGCTCTACGAAGATCCGACAATGGAGAGCACATGTAGTAATCTAAAATGGGCACCCCGATTATGCACATCTAATCTGGCATGCATCCACATGTTGTCGGGCGGGTGTCTAATCATGTGTGCATAATCCTGACCACCTGATCAAGATCAAGTAGTCTAATTTTGCTAGCAACTAAGTGGCTACGGCAGATCGCTGCTCGATCCTGTGCCTTTTCATTGAGAGACGGGTGCGCAACCATTGAGATAAGGCATTGGATTATCGTGCTAAGAGCTGCTGCCTCCCTGGCTCTCGATCGTTGGATGAAGATCCAACGGTTGAGGTTTCATCAGGCCTTCTCCCCTTGGTGTCGAGCAGTGGTTGAGAGATGGTTTCTCAACTATTGGATTGAGATCCAATGGATGGGATCTCCTCATGAGGCGCTTTGGAGGGGAGCTTGGTGATGTTGGGTGCTCTGGATGGTGCCACGTGTAACCATCTGGACCGTCCATCTTTCTACTTGCAGAAGATGCCACAGTTCTTGGATTAAGATAATTTTCGCACTGCCGGACTGCGATCGTCGCATCAGATTCATCTGTACGGATGGATTTTGCATTTGAAGATTTGAAATGTTGCACCCTGTCTCTTGGCCAGAATAATATAGGAATTATTGTACAATTTGTACACATTACACTAAATGCAGTATTTATACTATGGAATGCAATGCTAGGCTTTGGAACTATCATAAGTAACCATTTAATCATGAATACATGCATGTTTATCATGAAGCCCTCACTTCGATAGACCTTACCCAAGCTCTTCACAGCTAGACGAGCCTTCTCCCTCGTACAGAAGCACGCATAGGTGGTGCTCTATTTTGGATTTAATTAGTTTTTACAACATTTGCCAATGCCACTTATAAATTATTTAATATATTATTGGGTGCAATTGTGTACTGGCCCATATCTTTCTCTCTATTTCTCCCATGCCACTTCTTAAACTATTGATTCATATAAAAAGTAACAACTTGATGCAAGGGATTTGATGGATCTCTATATGGAATAATTTGTGTGGTATTTCGAACAAAAAAATGGGAGATATGTGGGATCACTCTTAGTAGGAATATTTGTTAGTTTATTTGGTTCATTCTTTCCTATTATATGACTTGATCTATTTTGTGGTTAGATTTAATTATTTTGATTGAGAGATTTCCACCACCAAAAATTAAACGACGAGACATTTTTATTTTGTTATCATCCTATTTAAGAGATCTCTTTGTCAAATGGTGTTGTTGCCAGGGAGGCAACGAGTGTGGTAAACTTGCAAGTATTTTCCTATTTGCATTGATCCCTATTCATTATCTATCATTCTTTCATGCGAGGTGCACTCTGGAGGAAGAGGATCACATGAGGGATGCTCCTCACCTTGGTGGACCTTGTCGCCACCACAAGGATAATCCCATAGGCACATGGGCCTTGATCCCATGAGCATGAAGGAGAGAGGATTGGCGACCGAAGACTTGTTTGCTTCTCTTAGATTTAAATCAGGATAGATAGAATTAGAATTTAATTTTTGTCTTGTGGACCTATGTTGGCCATTTTTGGGAACGTGTTCCTACCATTTTTATTCCTTATCGCACTTGTATGCGGGAGGGTCTTTTTTGGAGTGTGTTCCCATTTTATTTAGATTATAGGTCTAGTTGAACTTTTTGAACTGCATGCTAGTTAGGTTGCTAGCTAACTTAGATTAGATTTGTTTTCCTAGTATAAAATAAATTAAAAAATAATCTGAGCTACCATCTAGAAGCTACATATCTATAGGGTGACCATATAGGATTGTTTGAATAGCATCTAGTTTTTCTGCATTGCAGTCACCTTGCACTAAAGAGAGTTCGACTATGGTACATCTTCTCTTTAGCATCAAATACTTGTCATGCATCTGCAATGGACTTAAATCCAAGACCACTTAAGTGTTTGAATCAAATTAATTCAGTGGTCACCTTAAAAGAAATTGGGATTGCTAAGAGGTTGGACCTTAAAATCAGTGACTTTAAATTGCATGCAAAATGACTTGTTTGCAGGATTTCAAAATACAAATACATACATGTGTTGCACACGTAAGAGACTGTGCACATCACAGAAAATATCACTTCATAAATTTCTACCTCAACTCTTTGCACCACAAGGGAAGCTAGTCAAAAATCAACAAGCCTATCCACCAAGTTACTTTGGTTCCTCATGTGTGGGCTCGATTCGAGACTTCCATCCCTTGTGAGTAGGTTGTAGGCACCAACGAAGGATGGCCTAGGAAGCGCAATTCTTGTAAAACTTGTTTGGCCATCTATTGTAACACTGTTAACCTCAACCATCCTCAGGCAGGTCTAGTTAGGGATTTCAAGGTGCACTTGACCTCTTATACCACTTAAGTGGGAACAGAGGAGTAATGACTTGACTTCTGTGGCTAACCTGTGGAGTAGGACTGAGGAGGCCTGCAATCTACTAAAAATAGATTTCCACTGTATTTGTGTTTGTTTTGGCAGTGGTAGAGTTCTCTAGGAAGTTTCTATATGATTTCTTCTAAGTCCTAAGAACCTCTTTGGCTTAAAAGAATTGGATTACCCTTACTGCAATCATTTAGATTATCAGAACCAATACTTCCTATCTTTTAACCAGGATCCCATGCCCTGAGCATATCCCTCCTTAGAAGGGTACAATGACAATTCTTGGGATCAATCTTATTCCTATCGTGGGAGTACTGGCCTGATAACTCCAAGTTTTGAGTAGTGCCTAGGAGTAGGATTTTCCACCTTTGGAATCCCCACTACTATGCAAACACCCAACCCTCCCACCCTTCATGATTTTTCTTATCGAAGTTGGACCGATACTCCTAAGCAACTTGAGCTTGAGATGGACTATCCTCCCTACTCTGACAGTAGCCTCTCCTCTTTTATGATAGAAATGTAAAAACAACACAAAGAAATTTTGGAGTCCATGGGAGAGATTTTGAGGAATAGTCAACGACTGAATGAGGAAATTAGTCAGCTCAGCTACCCTCCTACTATTGATTCTGATCCCTACCTGTAGAATCATGATCATCAAAGTAATTCAGAGGAAACAAATGACACTAGGGATCCTATTTTGATGAGTAACTATTCCTTAGACAATCCCCATGAGACACAGCCACTAGAGGAGAACGATCCTAGTGATCATCCACCCAAGCTATATTGGAGTCAAAAGAAAGGGATGATGGTACCACTTGAGGACCTTGACCTTGCTGACAGTATGTTTCTCACCCCTGAAGACCCAAGTCAAGGTCATGCTAGTCGTACCACTTCCATGATTGATCATGTGGTGGAGCCCCATTCTACCCGTGGTGAGCCTAATCCCGATCCTCCACATAGGGAACCAACATCTACCGTACAACATTCTGAGGATTTACTTGTAGGTGACCCCAAGTGAATGGACCAAGATCTAGATGAATTGTATAAATTTTTCTCTCAGGGATACAAAGAGTCTATTTTAAAGTTCGATGATGACCCAATGGAGGAACCCGGGCTTAGAGTTTGGAGTGAATCTCTGAGGTATTATGTGTTATTCGATGACTTACCCCCTGACGATATGAATGATCTGGTGAAATATGGATTCCTCCCTACTTGTGATTTTGAAAGTCATCCTCCCCAAAATTTGGAAGATATGGAGTCTAAGTTGGAGAACGACCAACATAAGATTGGGAAGCCTAGGAGAGACTCCACATATCAATTGAGGATTTATGCCTCTAGGAGAACAAAGAATTGAGAGATATAGGCTTACTCCATAACATTGAGACTGATCCTCCTTCAGAAGTAATTGAGGGTAATGAAGCAACTCTTCCCCTTACTGTTGAATCACATATACACCCCAACAAAACTTTAAGTGAACAAAAAGAATTCGGAAATGAAATTAATGATAATGATTTAGTTGCTTTGGCCCTGCCATCAAGTGAATGTAATTTGGAGTCCACCATTGATTCTCATATAATTGAAGGTAAAAATATGCCCCCCATTCTTATGGAAATCATTAATGATAGAGAGGTTGACTTGAATTTCTGCACAACTACTAGGGAGAACAATATAAAATTTGAATTTTTGTTGGAATTGGACTTGACACGGACTAAGCCCTCATTGGACTTAATCATTACCTCCCAACACAACTAAAAACCCTTACACTCCCTTACTAATCCTTGGCTTAGGTTTCTGCTCACATACATTCTTTCCAGGGAGAATATCAGGCTAGTACATCCTTGAGTGGAATGGAGAGTTTGGATTGATGCTTATACTTTTACTCTCGCTATTCAAGGGTCTGACATACTTACTAATATATCTTTCACAGTTGTTCCTACTTTGGAGGACCCTTGTTATCCTCCACTTATACTATTTCGGGAGATCCCTTCTCATTCTCCTTCTCTTATTCCTAGACCTCCCTAGGTAGCCTATGAGGTTCTCCATTTCCACGTCTTTTGACAATCTTTTGGAATCATGCTACATCATCAACACGTCAACATTCATAGGTACCTATTTTCTATGCCCACACTTTTACGCATATTTTTAGGGCCTAGTTCTATCTATTTGGAACCATACTTACAAGCTCCCTATAAGTCTGGTTACTGATAGAAAATGCAATGCTTGTTGGGAGGCAATCCTATGTCTAGTAACTTCATCAAGTGATTTCCCTCCTTTCTCCCCCTATTTTAATTGTATAAAGGGGACATTGTAGGATTTATGCATGTGGGGGTGCATTTTGCATTTTTTATCTTTCCAAGGAAATATTCATGCATTTATGTTAGGTTCATTAGCCAAAAAAAAAAATCTGAGCTAAATTGGTTAGTCCCTAGTAGAATATTTTTATTAAGGAGGTGTCATTGAAGATTTTCTTCTTAAATTGTTTGTTAGTTTAGAATCTAATACATTTGCTTCACTTGCACATAGACTTGGTCATGCATCTTTTAAGAAAATCAATAGACATTTTTAGTTTGTTGAAGAGAAGAATTGCTTCTTTTCCTAAACCCTTGGACAGTGAGTTAGGGAGTCAGGCAAACTATCTTCTATTAGACCCACCTAACATTTGTGAGATGAAAGTATAGTGTTTACTGGTACACTAACTCTAGTTCAATGCTCTTAATTTGTAGATAACTAGATAACGACACCTTAGAGTTAGGCATAGTTTTCGCTCTCTATTCCTACATGCAAACATTGTGTGTGAATTCCTGAGAGTCACCAAATAAGGCAGATACATGAAGATTGAGTTCTGATAAAACTATAACTATGATGGATGGTTACGATCGTCCTTCATAAATATCTCGGTTGAAGGAGGGTATTAGTGCCAAAGGTTAGAAATACACTTATCCTATCCATTCCTTCCCGATGCCGAGAGTAGGTACTTCCACCAAATAAGCCACACAATATCCTCTTGAACATCATCCCTAATAATGCCTCATGAATAAAAGTTTGCATCGTGTTTTGTTGTGTTGGTACTTATGAAAAAAACAGAGAAGAAAAAGAAAACATGTATATAGAAAGAAAGAAAAAAAAGGAAAAAAAAGAAAAAGAAAAAAATGTTCGAGTTTATACCTATGTCTTCATGTCGATTTGATCATGTGGTGATGCCATTGAGGCAACAAAAGCACCCATTGCGATCCACCAAATATGATCCATACCTACTTCTTCAGTATTTCTGATCACTCGAATACCAGCTGAGGAATTCTGACTTAGTTATAGGGTTATTAGGACTCTAATTAAAGTGTGAATTCCATGTGAGGCCACCAAACATTGAATACATTTACAAATCTGGTGAAATTTGTAATCTCAGAAAGGAAAGAAGGAAAAAGAGTGAGCATAAAGAAACTCAAAAGGGAGCACAGTTTTTATCCTGTCTTTGGGTTGACTTATTTGATAATCTAAAGATTTGGAGTCTATAGTACTTGACTACATGTATCACCAGATGACTGTGAGCCACCAAATATGAATCCACTTACTTAGATATCTTTTACCTAAGCCAAAAAGTCAGGGTAAAATCACTGATTATTTTCTGATTTATCCCCGAGGGAAGAAGTTGCCTATCCTGATAGAATTTTACCAAGGGTCAGGTACGAACTTTAAACGTAAGATGACTTTTCATTTGGATCCGTTGCATAAGCTACTATCACTTCATTTTCACATATGTCTGAATCTCTAAATTTTTGGAATAAGAAAAATTGAAATCTCTGCTCACTTTCATCATTTTTCACTTTTGCTAAGGACTAGCAAAAAATAGAGATGGGGGCATTTGATGAGACCACATTTGTGGGCTAATTAAATACATAACTGCCTAGTTATTAGATTAATGTTTACATATAAATAGTATACTTTTTCATGTAAATACTTTAGCTTATAAAATTGCTTGCATGCATATTTCTTACATTGCATGCGTATGTAAATATAAGTAAGGATAGTATGCATTAGAATGTAAACAGGCAAGATTATAGTTTAGTTGACATGGAATACATTACTTACAGAAATAAGATTTAGCATTCTTTTGGATGTTTATATAAATAACCAATCTTTCTTATCTTTCTTTGTAGGACCCACCGCCTCAACGCATTACCTCCAAGGCCACCGCCTTACTGTTGCCAATGGATAAGGGCGAAGATTTCGGGAGAGAACAGAATGAGAGAGAGAGAGAGAGAATCGCAACAGAGGATATGTTTAAAATGAAAGAAACCACCTATGGAGGGATGGATTTTCTCCCCTTGCGGGGAATCACTGTCACCCTCACCTCCACCAGCACCGAGGCCAGAGTGGACACTGTGGACGTCTGCTTGCATTCTGAACCCCTGAGGAACACCATGGTTGAAGTGTGCTTCATCCTCGCCAGCCCCATTGCACTACATGCTCGTCGTGATAGCATGAGCGCTACCATCCTCTCAACATCCTTCCCATCACCTACCACCTCCAGCACCACTTTCATCACCTTCTCCACCGAAAATTCCCCCCTCACCACAGATCAGCATCACCACCGCCAACAACACCACTGCCACCTTCCCATCACCACCCCCTATCATCTCCCCCTTCTTCTTCTCCCACTTTCTCACCACCCATTTCCCTATTTTTACTTCTCACTAAAACCCATAGCCAACTTCACCATCACACCCCGCCACAGCAACAACCAGCCACCATCTTCCTCTTCTCGCACCGTCACCACACCCTCATGATTGCTGCTCCCTCACTCTCCATCCCTCATAAGTGACAATAGGCTCTGTGCCTCCCTCACTTGTGGACACCCATGACAGCACCATCTCGCACAATAACAGCAGCAACAGAGGAAGCTACTCACAAGACCGCCTCCTCTTCTCGCTGACTTCCTCTCAAAGCACCAGAGTGCTGATGCAGGTAATATGCTTTTGTTAAAGAAGCGAAATAGTGTTCATGCAATATGTAAATTCCCAATCAACTTTTACAATCTATAAAATCTAGATAATGGAGTATTTAGGGTCGTCCAAGGAGGCCAATTTGTTAATCACATGAAATGATTCTCTCTCTCACCTCTCAAATCAACAAATGTATTTTTGTGATTTTGGTTTTATTTTTTTCTTAGGGTTTCAAAATAATCAGGCAACGGAATGTGGGTATGATAATTACACTAAAGACTACATCTATCACTAACCTAAGTGACAAGATGAAAACACTTTTCTTCTAAGCTCACCCTAGGCAAGTTTGCCTAGTGTAGTCAAAATAAGGTGTAGTGCACTAAGCTACTAAAAGCATGAAAAACACATTAACATAAAAACAAAAATTGGAAGGCAAATTGATCTTGTATTGCTAGAACTTAGAGTACATGTCGAGGAATGCTTCTTGAAATAACAATAAATTACTAGCTAATACAAAAGATAAAGTAGAAGATAAAGAAGAGAGGGATCCTCTAGCAAAAGTTTTGGATATCTCTTGCTCCAAGTGTGCTTGCCGCACACTTTAAAAGAATTCTCCTTAGCTTCTTCTTCCTCCTCCAAGCTGTCTCCTCAAGGTGGGCGTCAACCACCTTGTTCATCATCTTACCTAGCCATCCTCTCTAGTAGAAGTTCTCCTCCTTTGGCATGGCACAAGTGATACGAAGATGGAGAAATAAGGCACTAAGGGGGTGGGTGG
Source organism: Thalassia testudinum (assembly GCA_037157565.1). NCBI lineage: Eukaryota > Viridiplantae > Streptophyta > Magnoliopsida > Alismatales > Hydrocharitaceae > Thalassia > Thalassia testudinum. The sequence goes on along the minus strand of JAZHRO010000056.1, from coordinate 81,097,366 downwards.
TTGCCCCCTTGATCTTCTTGTCCTCTTCTTCTCCTTGGCCATGGCTTTAGGTAGTGTAGGGTGGAACTAAACTAATGGAGGAGATGGGAATTATGTGGTGGAAGGGTAGGGTAATTATAAAATGGGAAGTGGGGTGGTTATGGTATTCTTTTGTAGGGAAATGAAGGTGTGCTTGGATATTGTTGGAGGGGAAAATGGGAAAGAAATGAAGAGGTGCCTTGGTTTTCCCTCCAAAAATACCTTCTAGAAGGCATTGATTTTTTAGGGAAAAAATGGAGGGTGGTGATAGGGTCAAGGGGTAGGTGTAGGGTTGGATTGCAAGAATTTTGGAGGGAAAAAGTTGGCGCCATTTCTAGGTGGTTTTGGAGGGAATTTGGTGATTCCTTTTGGTGGTAGAGGGGTGAAGGAATGTGTAGGGTTGGCACCAAGATTGAGGTGGAGTGGTGGTAGCTTAGGTGTTCCTAGGTAAGGTTAGTTGGTGGAGCTAGTTAGGTGGGTTTTAGGGTTAGTTTTTGGTGGCCAAGGAGGTGACTAGTTAAGCTAAGCTGGCTTGGCTAGCTTAACTAGTAGGGAGTAGGATACAAAGGTAGAGGGAGCTAGGGTTTTGAAGGTGATGAGCTGGAGGTATCTGGAAGGAGCTATACTGGAGTTGATGTCTACTGAAGGTAGCTGAAGTAAGCTCAATAGGTAGGTTAGCTAGCTAGTTACTTGTTAGCAGGTGATGATAACATCATCATTAGCCATAACTAGCTTTAATTAGTTAGAATCAATTGACAAATGTGACTACATAATCATCGAAGAGTTGTAATCCATTACATATCCTTTCTGAGAAGAGTGCATTAAAATAGGGATAAATTTGCAGTTTTAATAGCATATAATAAATGCAAATAATCATGCGACTTCCCAAGGGTTAATTAAAGGTCAAATGCTCATTAATGACTAAAAAGAGGGTCCGTGCAGACAGAAATGGGTTTTCGCGCACTTCGAGATTCAAAACAGCACCCAAAACCCTAATTTAGTACCTGCTTAAATTACTGAGGTTCTATTATGATAAAATCCATTTAAACCTTCCAAAAGTCATAGAAAATTATTGCATGAGGTTTGGTATCTTTGATTTTACCATCTGAAACTTTTTTGACCAAAAATAGTCTTAGAAAGGATGTTGCCCAAATTTAGGTTTCTACATAAATTTCCCATACAAACTTACTCAAAACCAAAATCCAACTTTACCATCAAATTCGTTGGGTCCAAATTAGGTTTGTACCAAAATTTGGGCCTAATCAGAGATCATCTTGACCTAGTTTGCATTTTCATCAAGTCTGACTCTCTTTCTCCTTCAATCAGCCCCTGAACTTTTGAAATAATTACAAAGAACCCCCAAACTTTGTCATTACCTTCACCAAGAGGCCCCTACTACCATTTCCATGTGAACCCATCAAGCACTTACCCTTCATTTGGGATTTCTCCCTTATTTCATGCCCAACCCCGTCAAAAATTGGAAGGGAGACTCCTCAATAGATTCCCTTTAACCTAAATCCAATCTTGATGTCTAAATTTTGCCAAAGCTTTCATGCGAACACCTGGAAATTGCCAAATCCTAACCCTGAGTTTCAAGCTTTCAAGCTTGTTTCCAAGCTTGGAATCTCATCTAATGCCCTATAAAAAGACCCTGATTGCAAACCTCACCACCTTAGCTCAGTTCAGGCCTAAATTCTTCACACAACCCTTTTGGCCATCTTCGACCGTGGCTCCGGCAAGTGATGAACCCATATTTGTTGTCTAATTAGTTACTTAAATGCTAGGAATTAGATTAATATTGGCATATAAATAGCAAACAGTAAGAAGTAAATAGATTAGTCTAATTATTCATTTATTTGCATATTTCATGTATTGCATTCATACCTAGAATTCATTTAAAATAGCATTGATTAGAATAGTTAATCCTTAAGTTGCATTGCATGCATTATTTTATTTCACAATTATTTTAAGGGCTTATAAATAAATAACTCTCATTTAATTATGACATCTTCGTGCAGCAAGAGTCACACCTCTCTGACGAGACATTATTTGGCAATGATGGCTACAGTAAAGAAGAGCAGAGGATGTTGAGTTGAGCGTTCCTCCATCTATTTCTCTTCTCCTAAAGCTTTAAAAGAGGAGAGGAAGCCACAAAGCTAAGTAGGCCATCACCCCCAATCCACTACTTTGCAGAGAGTCGAGCTCTCTTCCGTTCCACCACTGAAGGCCTCGACCACAAGCATGAGTCCACACCACCGTAGGCAAGCAGGGTGACAGACTGCTGCACCACCGTTGGCTTGTGCAAATAACCATGAGCACCCTAATTTGCACTACCACCATCACCAACACCAGCAACCACCAACATAACCACGCGACAGCAACCACCCCCGGAATGTTCCCAGACGTCTGATCTCCCAACAACCACACGATCTTCTTCTTCTTCTTTCTTCTTCCTCTATTTCTTTCCACAAAACCCAACATAACCCATCACCTCCAATGCGAACAGACCCACTAGCCGTCACTCCAATCGTCACTGTACGCGCCCTCACACCCGCATGCAACGCCAATAGCGTGCAGCATGCCTACGTCCGCGGCTACGTCCGTTGAGAGCACACCTCTGCCACGCCCGCGTAACCCTCAAGCAGCAGTTTGCATGTGTGGCTGCGTAGCTTGCACACCCCTCGCTACGCCTCTACTTGCCTGAGTAGCTTCCCATGCACATCTCCAGCACGCATCGGTCCTCGCCTCCAGCTCATGTGCACAAAGCATGCGCTACTCCAACAGCTCCGCCCGGCCTAGAGTGTGCATCCTCCAGCACCTCCGCCAACCTGCGGTAGTAGCACCTGTGGCTGAGCTCAAAAGCAGCTACGTGCACCCACACGGCCTACCCACATCATCATTGACCCTTGCCCTCGCCTCCTCGCATGCGCACCATCATAAGCACCAGCTCGCAGCAGCAACAGAGTTGCAACCACCGTCTTCTGCTACTGCTCCTCTGCTCAGCCCTGCCGCTGCCTCTGGCCACCATTGGCCATGAGACTACCACCGCCGAATAGCCCTCGACCCACTCAACCTTGGCTACAACTTCGCTGTTGGCCTTGGTCTCGTTCTCACGCACGATAAGGGGAACCCATTCCTCTGTTTTGCTTTAGTAACATAGGTATTAGTTATTACATCATTTGCCATTGCCAATCCAACATTTTTCATTAAATGGAGTAGATATATTGTGTGATTTTATGCAAACACCCCTCCACTTTCACATAAACGCAATTTCAGCATAACTTCTAATTGTTATCTTGATTTAAAGGTGGATTTGGGTTGATTTCCTGACAAAATCAATAGTGAACTTTCATTTTTGATACTAACAAGTTTAATTAGGCAACTGCCTCCCTCTGGACACGACCCACTCCTAATTAAGTGGTTATTTTAATTACTTTGATTAGTCAATTTTTCACCACTTTAAAATACAACGATAAATCATCTTAATCATCTTATTCGAACGTGAAAATTGACTTATCAAATGATGCCGTTGCTGGGGAGGCAACAGGCTTAGTTAATTCATAATTATTCATTTGTTCATGCTGATTTAAATTGAGGCATATTTAACTGTTTTATCGGATTTGGTGCGAGGTATGCATATTACACACGAGTTGTCGCATCAGCCTCAACAAAGCTATGGTGGAACTTGTTTTCACCACTTTAAGGAGGGACTGAGCTTCACATTTTGGTGGACCTTGCGGCCACCTCTGAGATAAACACAGGAGTTTGTGGGCCTTGACCTACATGCATAGAGACACACGGAGGACCATTTTGGAGGAGTCTTCCTCTTAGAATTTTGATTCCACATTTTAGAGTAGACTCTTTAGGTTTAGTTTAGTTTGTTTTCTCACCCTTATACTCTGGGGCTAGTTTTAGGGGTTTGTTCCCCAATTTTGTTTTAGGCCTATGCTGGGTAATTTTTGGGAGTCTGTTCCCTCTTTCTTTAGATTTAGGTTTTTACTTTCTTTTGTGGAATGATTTTATTTTTTCTTGATTGTGAATAAGTGGCTAAAAAAAATAACAAAACAAAAAAAAAGACAAGTTGCCTGCTAGAAGTTGCCTACCCTTAGGACGAACCATTCAGGTTTGTATGAGCAGCCTCTAGATTTATTTCTCTGCATTGTGTGCATTTTCGCATTGTTGATTGCTGGAAGTAATGTACGCATTCTCTTACTTTGCATCCATATTTTAATCACGCATTTGCATTTGGACTTAATTCCTAGACCACATAATTTGTCTTGAAACGACTTAAAACCCATGGAGTTGATTTGAGACATTGTGTTGCGGTTCAAAAATTCAAACTTTTACGGTGAATGCACACGTGCATGACTATGCACTAAAGCATGCAATTAGACACTCCTAGGTTTTGAGCTACTAGGAAAGAACTCTCCTACCATTGGATACCAAACTGCTTGAAACTTAAGTTCAAAAGTTTTGTAACTCCGAGGGGGATACACTGTCATGGATTTTTTAGGGTAGTTAAGAAGCACCACGAAAGCACAGCTTCAAAGGAAGGGTTAGGCTTACTTGCATCCCTAGATCTTCCATTCTTGGAGTACTTTACAAGTTGAACTTTAGCATAGAGCACCTAAGTTCCAATTAGTTTTTCATTAAGGCATTTCGTAGGTTGACAATAGCACGTAATTGATTGGGCAATTTGTATTGTCACCTACAATTGGAATAAAAAGGCCTTAATTGATTAAAGACATAAAAGTCCTTTGGAATTGTGTTCATTTGTGTATGCTTGGTAGGTGGTCTTTGAGGAGACAACTTGTGTTTAATTCAGAACCTGAAAGGATCCTTAGGAGAGCCAACCAAGAGAGAAGAGAGTTGGCCAAGGAAGGTGAAAATATAATTATGGAGAACCAACGATCTCTAAGAGATTATTTTATCCCTTCCAACCAACCTGGCCATACACTGAGAAGACCTGGGGGGAACAATCCTTATTAAATCAAGAGTAGTACCATATCTTTGTTGCCCTCATTCTATGGCACTTCTAAGGACGACCCCTACAGGCATCTGGAGGAATTCACCAAGGTCTGTTCCATGGTGAGATTGCAGGGTGTTACTGATGATGCCCAAATGCGAACCCTCTTTCCTTTCTCCCTCAAGGATAAAGTGAAGCATTGGTATCACACTCTAGATGCTAGAGTGGATACTTGGGATGCCTTGAAGGAAGAGGTTTGGAAAAAATACTTCCCCATGAGCAAGACTAATCACTATAGGAGGGAAATCATAGGTTTTGTTCAACAAGATGGAGAACAATTTCTTGATGCATGGGAGTGCTTCAAAGATTTGTTACGCTTAAATGCCCATCATCAAGTGCCAATATGGCAACTTCCAGAAAGGTTCTACACTGGATTAAATGACAAGCACAGGAAAACAGTGGATGGAGCCTGTGCAGAAACCTTTCTTACAAAAACTAAAGATGAGGCTTGGGATCTTTTTGAGACCTTGAGTGAGAATTCTATCCATCTAAATTCTACCTATTTGGATATGAAACCAACTCTTATATAGCGGAACATGGAAAGGCTTATGACATACCCTAGCCAACTCACACCTAATGCCTCTGCTTCCCAAGCTTCTGAATGCTCCATTTCCAATGGCAATACTCACGCTACTGTGGATTGCCATTTGGCCTCCCAATTCCCTGACCTTGTATAGGCGGACCTAAATGCCGCCTAAGGCTTCCAACCCAAACCTCATAATGACCCTTTTTCCAACACATATAACGAGGGATGGAGGAACCACCTGAAATTTTCATGGAGATAGGGGAACGTCTTTAATTCATGGAATTACAGACCCCAACCCTTTCAGACTCAACAGTATAATCAACCTCCTATGCCCTCGTAACCATCAAAGACTTCTGAGATGGATGAGCTTAAAGCCATGCAGGAAAATCAAAGCATGATCATCCAATCTCATGTTAAGGCAATCAATGAGATGAAATCACAAATTGGACACCTTGTCGAGGCCATGAGTAAAAGAGAGATTGGGAAGCTTCCCAGTTCATCTTAGGAGAACCCTAAAGGGAAAGGGATTATTTTTAGGAAGCATGCCTAGGCGGTGACTATTCTGAGGAGTAGGAAAGAAATTTCTGATGCTCCTATAGTCCCACCTTCTGAGAACCCATCCACCCCGACTTTCGTCCCCATGAGAGAAGAGCCACCCAACTCTTCTCTACTTGAAATCACCTCTCTAGAAGAGGTTGTCCCCATTCCCCCACTTACCTGACATGACAACCCTTCCACCCAGAGACTAAGAATGCCCTCTCCAGAGCGCTTATTTGACTCTGGGTAGACTTCTACTAGCTCATCTGGAGCCAAAGATAGGAAGGATGAAATCATGGAGACTTTCAAACAAGTGGAAATTAACCTACCTTTGCTTGAAGCTATCAGGAAAATTCCATCCTATGCCTGCTTTCTAAAAGACCTATGCATGAAAAAGTGGCGATCAAGGAAACAGGTCCAATCAAAAGTTGTCCTACCTGATTCTGTTAGCTCAATTATACAACACAGGACACCCCCGAAACTTAAGGACCAAGGAGGCCCATACATCTCAGTGGTCGTTGGCGACCTACAAATAGACGAGGCTCTACTAGATTTGGGTGCAGGGGTAAACTTCCATCCGAGCTATGTATATGAACAACTTGGAGGAGGCAATCTGAAGCCTTCCCCTGTAATCCTCCAAGTTGTAGGCAATTTTTTGAAGACACCACGGGGCCTACTGGAAGATGTCCTTGTGAGAGTGGAGGATTTCTTCTTTCCCATTGACTTTCTAGTATTGGATACTGACCCTACCAACAAACCAACCAAGCCCTCAATCATCTTGGGCCACCCTTTTCTTGCGACTTCTAATGCTTCAATTAATTGTCACATTGGGGCATTAAAAATGGGCTTTGGGAGTAGGAAAATTCGGTTGAATGTGTTTGATTCTTATAAACACGCTAGATTTGAGGATTGTTCCCAAGTTGAGGTGGTAGATGATCTGATTGAAGAGACAACAGCTGCAATTTTATGTGATGACCCCCTTCAGCATGTCATGCTAAATGAGCATTCCCATCTCTTGGAGGAATGTGAAGGGGATGTGCTAGAACTTGAGGAATTGCTTGGATTTTCTACTGAGTCTCTTTCCCTATCTTGTCTACCTAAGGTAGATCTGCTACCTGAGAAAGGGACTTCTGTTATTAAACCCTCAACCATACAATCCCCCAACCTTGAACTAAAACCCTTCCCACACTCTCTTAAGTATGTATTCCTTTGGCCAAATGATACTCTCCTTGTAATCATCTCATCTACACTATCTGAAGTACAAGAGGGAGCCTTGTTAGATTGTTTATCAAGGCACAAGGAAGCCATAGCTTGGACGATTGATGATATTAAGGGTATAGACTCTATGCTCTGCATGCATAACATTTATACTGATGATTCCATCAAACCCTTTCGAGACATGCAGAGACGTCTTAACCTTAACATGAGGGAGGTGGTTAAAAGGAAAATTCTGAAGTGGTTGGATGCTGGGATCATTTATCCGATCGCAGATAGCAAATGGGTTAGTCAATCCATGTGGTGCCAAAGAAGGTAGGCTTCATGGTAGAAACAAATGACCAAGGTCAACAAGTGGTGACCAGACCCTCTACTGGTTTAAGGGTTTGCATTTACTACCGTAAACTGAACACCGCTACCTAGAAGGATCACTTTCCCTTGCCCTTTATTGATCAGATTCTAGAGAGATTGGCAGGGAACAAGTGTTTCTACCTTTTAGATGGATATTTTGGGTAAAATGAGGTTGAAGTCTTCCTTGATGACCAAGATAAGACAACTTTCACTAGTCCTTATTGCATGTTTGCATCCAGGCATATGTTGTTTGGATTATGTAATGCACCAGCAACTTTCCAGCGGTGTATGATGTCCATTTTCTTTGACATGGACGAGTGCATTGAGGTTTTTATGGATGTCTTCTCCATTTATGGCTCGTCTTTCGACCAGTGTGTCCTGCACTTAGAGAATGTGCTAAAGAGATGTAAGGAGACTGGTTTAGTCGTCAACTAGGAGAAAAGCCACTTCATGGTACAGAAAGGCATTATACTTGGGCATGTTGTGTCTAAAAGAGGCTTGGAAGTAAATAAGGCTAAAGTTGATTCTATTTCCAAACTTCCATTGCCCACGAATGTCAAATAGATTAGATCCTTTCTAGGCCACGCAGACTTTTATAGGAGATACATTAAGAATTTCAGTAAAATTTCTAGGCCACTTTGCGACTTATTGGTCAAGGAATCTTCCTTCAATTTTGATTCAAAGTGTGTCGAGGCTTTTCATACGCTGAAGGAGTCCTTGACCTTTGCATTGATTCTCTGAGCTCCTGATTGGACACTGCCACTTGAGCTAATGTGTGATGCTTCAGATTATGCAGTGAGAGCTGTTCTTGGATAGAGGGTTGAGGGAAGACCACATGTGTTTCACTATGCCAGCAAGACTTTAACTAAAACATAACAAAACTACACACTCACTGAAAAGGAATTACTTGCTATAGTTTTTGCTTTGGAGTAGTTTAGGTCTTATCTTTTTGGATCCAAGGTGGTCATTTTTACTGATCATGCAGCATTGAAACATCTCATTGCCAAGAAAGACTCTAAGCCCCATTTAATTAGATGGATTCTACTCCTTTAAGAGTTTGACTTGGAAATTCGTGAAAAGAAAGGAGTGGAAAATGTAGTGGCTGACCATCTGTCTCGCCTTCCCCTTGATGACTCTCAATCTGGAGACATCTGTGAGACATTTCCCAATGAAACCCTTATGACGGTAACACTGACTTCACCCTGGTATGCTGATATAGTTAATTACTTGGTCACTAGAGAAACCCCTGGCTCTTGGGATGCAAAAAAATGGAAGTGATTCATTTCCCAAGATAGATTCTTTCATTGGGAAGAGCCAGAAATATTTCATATTGGTTATGACCAAGTTTGGAGACGATGTGTGCCTGAAGAAGAGCAACAAAATGTGTTGAGATTTTGCCATGAGCTTCATTGTGGAGGACACTTTGGTGCTAAGAAAACAGCTTTTAAGGTTCTCCAATCCGATTTTGGTGGCCTTCTTTATTTAAGGATTCCCATTACTTTGTTAAGGCCTATCTTAGATGTCAACGGACTGGAACGATTGGGAAGTAGAATGAGATGCCGCAACACCCTATCCAACCTGTCAAAATTTTTGATGTTTGGGGGATTAACTTCATGGGTCCCTTCCCTTCGTCCCATGGATTTGAATATATCTTGGTGGTGATGGATTATGTCTCCAAGTGGATAGAGGCCATTCCTACATGCACAAATGACCACTCAATGGTCTTGAAATTTGTGAAAGCCAATATCATATCTCGCTTTGGCTACCCACGACGATTATAAGTGATGGAGGACCACATTTCCGAAACCATCACTTCAATCGGCTACTCAGGAGTCTGGGAGTGACTCACAATATTGCTACCCCTTATTGTCCTCAGACAAGTGGCCAGGTTGAAGTGTTAAACAGAGAGCTTAAAAATAATTTAGAAAAGAGTATTAGGCCAGATAGGAAGTATGTATGTATATATTATATTATATGTATGTATAAATAACTATATAGATATACTATGTATATAAGTATATATATATATATAGATATATGTATGTATATATATATATGTGTATATATGTTACTATAAATGTGTGTGTGTGTGTGTATGCGTGAGTAAAGGTGTGTGTGCGTCAGTGAAGGTGTGTGTGTGTGTGTTGCTGTGAGTAAAAAAAGAGAGAGAGAAAGAGAAAGAGAGCAGGAGAGAGAGAGGGAATACGTGAGAGAGAGAGAGCGGGAGTGGGCGGGAGATCGGCAGAGAGAGAGACAGATCGAGCGCGCGGACGATGGCAGCGAGTTAAGACGTCTGCAAGAGGCGGTGGACGTCTGACGCCGCGTCGTCTGAAGGCGAAGGCGGACGTCTGAAGACGGCGGGTGCGGGCGCGCCTTCGCGTAGGGTTCTGCAGGCCTGCGCGAAGTCGACGAGCGGGTGATGGCGCGGAGGAGCGAGCGTGGAGGAGGTTCTGCAGTGGTCGCGGAGGGTCGCAGAGGAGGGCAGGGGTCGGCGCGAGGCCGTAGCCGGCCGCTGCAGTGCGCGCGGCGGCCGACTACGGGTGCAACTGCGGCGTGGACAGAACGGAGACGGAGGTGGAGAACGCCCTGCAGACGCGCGCGGAGGCGGTGAGCGGCTGCGGGGACGGTCGCGGAGGAGCGGGGAGGACCTGCTGCTGCTGCTGCGTGGCTGCTGCTGTCGTGGCTTCAAGCTTCGAAGCTTGGAGCGGCGTCAATGGCGTTAAAGAGAAAAAAACGCAACGAAGGAAGGCACCACGCCCACCGGCTCGTCGAAGAGCTGGGCGGTGGTGCTCCCACTGTGGTGGTGTGCATCACAGTGGGTTCTCCTGCTCGCCGGGTTCCTCCTCGACGGAGGGCCGACGCATGGGAGGGGAGAACGGTGGAGAGGAAGGTGGTGGCTGCGGGGTCTTTGCAGCAGTTGCGTCTCCTCCTTTCCTCGTCGCGAGGAAGAGTTGCGGCTTTATAGAGGAGGAGAGCATGGCGGGGAGGCATGGCAGCAGCAGGGAGAGGCATTGGAGAGTGGCATCGCAGCATGGAGTGCATGTGGGCGCGGGAAGAAGGCAGCCGCGGGAATGAGAAAAAAAAGAAGAAATCAAGAGGAGAAATAAAAAGGTGAAATTTGCAAGGAGGCACTTGAGATAAAATGTGAATTACGAAGCCATTTATTCATTTCTCCTCCTCTCATGATTAAATGCATGCATGCAACCGTTTTTACAAATGTGGCTATAGGATTATAATATACATAGTTAATGCTAGAAAATAGCATAAGAAGGCGTTATTATAGGCGTGTTTTGAGGTGCAAATAGGCATGTAAGCAAATTGTGCAGTTCAGGTACCATGGGAGGCCCTATCTCGAAGTGTCGATTACTATAGGCCAAAATTCGCTTTAGAAATCCATGGGTGATACTATCTCGAAGTGTCGATTGGCAGGAGTTCTTGGGGTCGCTATGGGCAGTGCTATCTCGAAGCATCAAAAGCCAGGCACCCTTCGAGGTTCGGTGATGGGGACAATGAATTCGACACAGACTGTGTTGATTGCTTATATATTAAACTTAGAGGAATCAAATAAAACAATTATATATTAAAAAAAAATCTCTTTCTTTCTCTCTTTCCTGGTTGGCAATGAAACCAACCTCAAATAACTCAGACCAGTGCACATGCATGGATGCTTTAATCTCTGGGACCAATAAATCCTAGGGTAGAGTCAAAATTAAGAAAACCTGTGCCTGCAACTCATCTTTAGCCTACCTAGTCTGTAACTAATGCAACTACTTGGGAACCTTAGGTCTAAAGTTTGAACTTAAACTGTTTCTAAAGGAAGACTGATTGGGTTGGTTAGTCCACTTGTAAAGTTTGGTTGTTGCTTGTATTTGCTAGGGACTAGCAAAAATTAGTCATGGAGGCATTTCATGAGCCCATATTTGTGGGCTAGTTTGTTACTTAAATGCCTAGGAATTAGATTAATACTGGTGTATAAATAGCATACAATAAGATGTAAATAGGTTAGTCCAATTATTCATTTATTTGCATATTTCATGTATTGCATTCATACCAAGAATTCATTTAATAAAGCATGCATTAGAATAGTTAATCTTTTAGGTTGCATTACAAGGATTATTTTATTTCACATTCCCTTTAAGGGCTTATAAATAAATAACCCTCATTTAATTAATTATGACATGTTTGTGCAGCAAGAGTCACACCTCTCAGACGAGACATTATTTGGCAATGAAGGCGATAGTAAAGAAGAGTAGAGGAAGTGGATCTGAGTGTTCCTCTGTCTATTTCTCTTCTCCTGAAGCTTTAAAAGAGGAGAGGAAGCCACGACGCTGAGTAGGCCATCACCCCCGATCCACTACTGTATAGAGAGTCGAGCTCTCCTCCATTCCACCACTGTTGGCCTCAACCGCAAGCACGTGTCCACACCACCGTAGGCAAGCAGGGTGAAAGATTGCCATGCCATCGTTGGCTTGTGCAAATAATTGTAAGCATCTTAGCGTGAACTGCTACCATCATCAACACCAGCAACCAACAACATAACCACACGACAACAACCATCCCCGCTCATTTAAGACATCTGGGAATGTTCCCAGACGTCTGATCTCCCAACAGCCACCCGATCTTCTTCTTTCTTCTTCCTATGTTTCTTTCTATAAAACCTAACATGACCCATCACCTCCAACGACAACAGACCCACCAGTCGCCACTCCCATCCTCACCGTGTGCACTCCCACTCCCATGTGCAATGCCAGCAGCGTGCAGTACGCCTCCACCGGCACCTACATCCACTGAGAGTGCGCCTCCGCCATGCCCACGCAATCATCAAGCAGCAGTTCGTGTGCGTGGTTGCACAGCCAACTCACCCCTCGTTGCTCCTCCACCTACCTGAGCAGCTTCCTGCGCACATCTCCAGCACGCACCGGCCCTTGCCGCTATCCCATTCACATAGAGTGCGTGCTACTCCAGTAGCTCTGCCCACACACAGAGAGCATGTCCTCTAGCACCTCCACCAGCCCGCTGCAGCAGCACCTGCGGCCATGCTCAGCAGTAGCCACGTGCTCCCACATGGCCTGCGCACATCCTCACCTACTGATAGCGATTTCACGCGGTTTGTTAATTAGGTCGTTGTAATGCGTAAATCCGCTTTCGCTCTTAAATTTATAATCCTAGATAGGGAAGTATCTAGGGTCGTCCAAGGAGGCAATATGGTTGCAAAATTGATTCTCTTGCTTGGAATATATCTCAACTTTCTTTTGGTAATTTTCAATATACCATTTTTTTTTGTTTTTGAACTAAGGCAACATGCGAAATTATGGTGGGAAAAGTGTTTACACTTCCAATTAAGTAAACTACTCTAAAGTGGCAAGTAGAGCCTCTCCCTAAGCTCACTCTAAGCAAGTGGAGGCCTAGAATAATTAGGGAGAGGAAGTGAAGAATGCTGAAAATAAGCTAATAGAAATGCAAACAAAAAAAATTGCAAAGAAGGCAACTAGATAATTGATAAAGTGTTTTACAAAAGGCCTAGTAGAGGAAAGCTTGTACTACTAGAAAATTGCAAATAAGAAAATAAAACACAAATCCTATAGATAGATGGTGAAGAAGAGGGCTTCTTGCTCCAAGGTTGGTGGCTCCCAAGCTTGAAAAGAATCCTTCAACTCCTTCCTTGCAGAACTCCGCCAAGGTGATGACCTCCAAGGCAAGCCCTAAGGGGGCGTGCCCTAAGTTTCTCTCCAAGGGTGGACGTCCACCCTAAGCTTTTCTCCTTTGCCTGGCCGTCCTCCTTGAAGTGGGAGAGTCCTCCTCCTTGGCGTGGCTCAAGTTGAAGAGAGTGGGGAGAAGAAGGCACCAAAAGGGCTGGTGATGTGCCCCTTTAATCTCCTTCTCTACACCTTCTTCTTGGCCGTAGGTATAGGTGGTTTAGGTAGAAAATATACTAAGGGAGGATGCTCCAAAATGGTGGTAGGTGGTGGCTTTTTATAGAATAGGATGGGGGGTTAAGGTGCCCCTTGAAATGGAGGGCTAGGATGGAAGGATGAGGGTGGTTGGTGATCCTATGGCTAGGGTGAGTTGGAGCCAACCCAAGGGGTGTTAAAGGGGGTGGTTATGGTGGTGTTGGTGTCTTTTGGTGGTGGAGAGACACCACCATGTTGGCGCCAACATGGGGTCTTCTAGAAGGGGGGTTAGGTGGATGGTGGAGATGGGTTCAAGAGAGATTGTGTGGCGGAGATGAGGGGAGATTTTGGAGGGAAAAGTGGCGCCATTAAGGGGTGGTTATGGGTAGTTTTTGGCGCCACTTTTAGGTGTCTTTTGGAGGTGGTGGGTAGGTTAGGTTGGTGCCAAGTAGGTTAGCTTATGTGGAGCTTAGGTGGAGCTAGTTGGGTGGAGTTGGTAGGTGGGTTTTTGGGGTGGTATAAGCCAAGGAAGTTGGAGCATAGCTAAGCTAAGCTAAGCTAAGCTAAGCTAAGCTAGCTTAGCTAATGGAGGAGTAGAGGAGAAGGTGTTGGAGCTAGGGTTTGGAGGAGGGAGCTGAGGAGAAGAAGTCTGGAGCTGGAGCTGGAGCTGGCTGCTGCTGAAGAGGCTGGCATGGGGCTACTCTAGCTGGCTTAGCTTGCTAGTTCTTTGCTAGTTGCTAAGCCAAGCTAAAGTGAGCTAGCTTCTACCAAAATGAGCTAAGGTGAGCTGGGTCTGGTGCTCCCGGGGAGAATCAAGCTGGTTGAGGCAGCTAAGGTAGCTTAGCTCAACTGAGTTGAGCTAAGCTGAGTCCCTGTGAGCTGGACTTGAGCTTCCTAAGCTGGGATGAATTCTTCTTCAGCTGGTTGGAGCTGAGTGGATCTGGATGTAGCTGGATCTGAGCTGGGGTGAACTCCTGTCAACTCAGCTGAGCTAGCTAGAGCTCCCTGTGAACTAGTGGGAGCTGAGGTGAGCTAGACTCAGCTAAGTTGAGCTGGATCTGAGCTGACTTGAGCTAGGGTGAGCTACGGTGAACTCTCTTGAGCTGCCATCCAGCTGAGATTAGCTGAATGGAGCTGGGATGAGCTAACCCTAGTTCAAGTAAGCTAGGTTCCAGCTGCGGTGAGCTAGATCAAGCTGAGGTGAGCTGGATTAGGCTGAGTTCCAGCTAGTCTGGGCTTCTCCTTCACCAATTGCCTTCTTGAGTGCTAGGGTTTTAGGGATCTGTGCATCTGTACATCCCTAACACTCACAAAAACTCATTAAAATGACAATAAAAAATGCAATGCATGCCTATCTTAATTTATGCCTAAATGCAGCCCAACAACCCGTTTGCAGAGTAAAATCCTAAGAGCTAGGTTAGTTTTAAAGCATAAAAATGATGATAAACTGGCGTTTATCACACCCCATGCTTATCTTTTGCTAGTCTCTTAGCAAAACATTAATTTTTTTGGAAAACGGAATTTTTGGGAAATCTATTTTTTTTTTTTTTTTTTTTGAGGAGAAAAAGAGATTGAGGGACCTTGGTAGATTAAAACACAGGAGATACGGGATTTGTTGAAGATAAACATCAGGATTTGTTTTTGGATCCAACCATTAGGTAGAACGGGATCAATATATCCTCAGAAAATTCACAAATTAATCCCTTGTTAATTCAGATGACTTGAAATGTTTGTTTTTAGGATTTTTCTGGCTCGTGAATCTGATTCGCAACTTGCAAATTCCTTTAAAACCTTGTGTCTGTGCTTGTGAAAAGCCAACCTTTATAAGGACGTGTTATTATTATTATTATTATTATTTTTTTTTTTTCTCTCCCCCATGCTTATTTTTAGCTTAGTCTTATAACAGATGTGTCGGTATCATCATTCCCGTTACCATTCCTCGAGGGGGCTCTGGCGCCAGTACTTCGGGATAGCACTATCCATGACACCACCCAGGAGCTCACAACCCCAAAGCACGATGCAGTGAAAAGGGGCGCTCCAAGCAAACTCAAGCTCTTGCTCCGACGCTATAGGTAGAGCACCGTCCAAGACACTTGAGTTGCTGAAATGCGCTTTAATGCTCCATCTAAAGATATGAAATATAGATATAGAGCAGCACCGAGGCGGTAACATGTTGACATCGTGTCCTCAAAGAAGGTTTTTTTTTCTTCTTCTCGACGGTGGGAACTCAAACCAATGATCTGCTTCAGACTTTTACTAAATCCAAACAAGGGAGTTTTTTCAAATTTTTTAGTTATTTTTAAGTGTTGGCTTGTGTGTGAAAATTGACACAAGAAGTTTCTCAAGAACCGCAGGTTTTTGAATCAAAAGCTAAGTCAAATACTTTCCATATTACAAAATAGGATCAAGTCACCTGAACTATCATGAGTTCAGGTGGAATTTTAGAGAAGGATATCTGATCTAGTCTAAAATAGACCCTGGAATTCTAATGATCAGATCCATATCCTCATCCTTAGTTTGTTAAAGATTAAATCCCATTGTACCAGAAGTGAATTTTTCGACCTTAGTCTTGATTTCAAAATTTTTCCTCAAAAAGTTTTCAATATATATATATATATATATATATATATATATATATATAGATATGCAAGCAGGAAATAAATTAAAGAAAAATGCATGTTTTTAGGTTTTAAACATCCTAAATCGATCGTAAAAATTTAAAAAACACCCCCCCATGCTTAAGATATGCCATGTCCTCATGCATTAGGAGGGAAAAGGAATCACCTTAGTGAAGAACGGTCAGGTTTAGGATGAATAAAACCTGGAGAAAGAAGAAAAAAAGGAAAGCAAGAAAATGATGGGTTACCTCCCATCCAGTGCTATCTTTTACGCCATTCAGTCGGGCGTGAAGGTATGCACAGAAGACGGAAAATCATGTAAATAATTGGACACTTGGATGCCCGCAAAAAAATTGTCTTTGTCTAGATCCCTAGAAAATTGATTAGAAATAATATTGGGATCAAAGTGAGATGGAAATTGATAAGTGTGGCCCGAGTCTGGCCATGGTTTTAATTCAGGTTGGGTGCCAAACTCGGGCGGGGTTGGTGGCAGGTCCGTAAGAAAGGGGTCGGGGAAGGAATGGTGAGTTAGTGTGGAAAAATTAGGTGCGTGAATAGTGGGTGGGTTAGGGGGGGTATCAGGAACAAATTTGGAGTCAAGACAAGTTTCCAGATCACAGATCTCGCCAACCACTGAGCCTGAATCAGAGTCCTCAAAAAAACTGTGGTCGGTAAGGGTATCTATTAACATTGTCTCCTCCACCATATTAGAAATTTCAGTATCTGAGTCCTCAAAGAAGTTATCATCGTGGAATCTCCTGGAGGATTTAAAAATATCTAAGGTGATAGTTTGGCCTGCACAGTTGATATCCATTTTGCCTGTGTGGCAATTGATATTTGCCTCTGCAGTAGCCAAAAAGGGGCGTCCAAGGATTATCGGGGAGTCCAGTAATGATTCGGGTGCCTCAATGTCAAGAACTAGAAAGTCTGCAGGGAAGACACAATTCTGGACCTTGACTAATACATCCTCGACAATCCCACGAGGTTTGATTGTAGATCGGTCGGCTAATTGCAGGGTAGCCTCGACGGGTTTTAATTCACCGATCTGAAATTCTTCGAATAAACTTGTGGGAATAATATTTACAGAGGCACCAAGATCAAGGAGGGCACGATTAAATGTAGTGTCATCAATAATTACAGAAATTAAAGGCGCCCCCGGATCTTTCATCTTAGGAGGCAGCTTACTCTGTATGACAGAGCTTACTGTCTCTGAAAGATGCACCTGTCCTAGATTTTTAGCCTGCCTTTTAGGAGTACAAATATCCTTCAAAAATTTAGCATAGGCAGGTATATATTTGATGGCATCTAGGAGAGGAATATTGATATGAACTTGCCCAAATAGCTCCATGAGTTCTTCTGTAGTGGGCTCAGATTTCTTTTTTTTATTGGTG
The DNA here is from genome assembly GCA_037157565.1 of Thalassia testudinum. NCBI lineage: Eukaryota > Viridiplantae > Streptophyta > Magnoliopsida > Alismatales > Hydrocharitaceae > Thalassia > Thalassia testudinum. The sequence continues at coordinate 81,079,793 of JAZHRO010000056.1, read as the reverse complement.
GTGGGGTAGAGAGCTTGTGGGAAAGGGACAGGAATCTTGTCTTGAGATTTTTGTTGTTCTTTTTCTTCCTGATGGGGAGGTGGGGAGTCAACTTGCACATGTATCTTACCAGGTTCGTGCGAAGGCTCGGGGTCAGTGGTGGTTTTCCCACTCCTCAAAGTAACTGCATGTGCAGTCAGATTATTATTTAGAGGAGGTGGGGGGGCCTGTGATTGCAGAAACCTGGGCGGCTGCTGAGGTGGTGGATTAGGAGGAGGCTGATGTGGATAATGTGGATTTCTGCCCATATAATGGTTTCCTTGGTGATTAGGGTTGGGTATGGGTTGGGACGGAAGATGTCCTACAGGTCTTTGCGTGGGAGTAACCCCAATCTGATTGTTCAGATTTGTGATGTTGCGGGTTACTTCCGTCATTTTTGTTTGCATATCCTGCAGGGTTCGCAGCATCTTGGCATTGATATCTTGTTGGGATGGCCCAGGATGGAAGTTTGGATTCAACCCATACCCATTAAAATGATATGGTTGGGAGGAAACTTGATTATTCCAGGAGTAGTTCGGGTAATTTTTCCAATTGGAAGAATTTTTAAAGGGCTCCTGGATGGCAGAAATATTTTGAGTGGGGTTAAGATCTGGATAGTTGTAGTTCCCCAGTGAATCATGGGCAACCTCAGAATAATCAGCAGGGGTAGTGTTGAGATTGTGCAAATTTTCTCTTTGTGGAAAGTTAGGTTGGGTTAGATGTGGGTGTGGAGCTTGAGTTGAAGTGGCTAGTCTTTCCTCAATTTTCTTTTGATTAATATGCATCTGGTCGAGTTTTTGAGCAATCAATTGAAGATCATCTTGGGTGACAGGGATAGATTGAGTGCCTATTTCATGAACACCGAACTGCGGGTTTTGGGTTCTGCAAAATGTGTTCATGGAAGCTTGATTAAATGAGTTTTCACTCATTTCTTCGAACAGGTCATAGGCACTTTCTGCATCTTTATTTAAAAAGTTGCCGCCACACGAGGCGTCGACAAACTGTCGGATTTGATCTTCTAATCCATGATAGAAGATTTGCACGAGCTGCCATAAAGGAATCTCGTGGTGCGGGCAACTTCTTAAAAGGTCTTGAAATCTTTCCCAAGAATCATGGAAAGTTTCACCAGATTTTTGGTGAAAGGTCGTAATAGATCTTCGTAAGGAATTGGTACGACCTATGGGAAAGAATTTCTTGAGGAAGGCACTCTTGAGTTGAGGCCATGTTGTGATGGGTCGGCCAATGGTCCTGAACCAATAAGCGGCCTTATCTTTAAGAGATAATGGAAAAAGCCGCATTAGCCATATGTCTTCTTGCACATTTCGGGAACAGGTTGTCTGTGCAAGAAGAGTTAGTTCTTCAAGGTGGCTGAAAGGGTCTTCCCTAGGAAGGCCATGAAAGTGTTTAATCAGGTTTAGGACGGCTGGCTTGATCTCAAAGTCCCCCTCCGGTATGACCACCCCTGGTCGTTCCTCATAATAAGACGGATCATAGAAATCTTTTAGAGGAACAACAGGCTGCTGACGGGGTAGTGGGTTTGGCCTTGGATTGGCTAGGTTTTGGATGTTCCTAGTCAATGTTTGTTGATTGGAATTTAATTTATTAATTTGATCGGCCATCAATTTTAAAAGATCAGGTAGGGGGTCTTGATGTTGTGTGTGGGGCAACTCAAGATTGGGGAGCTCCAAGTGCGGGAAGTTACTGGTGGTTGGTTTTTGGGTGGAAGGGTTAGAATTAGGGTTAGAGGTGGGGTTAGAGGTAGACGTGGAAGGGTCAGTGGACCTATTTTGTTGTGTTTCCATTTTTTCAGGAGAAGACAGAAAAAGTGGTCTTTTTACGTGGGGGCGAAATCAAATGGTCCTTCCAAGTGCGGATTTTGAGACCGTCGCCCGTGCATAAAATGGAAGAACGGGGAGGGGAGGAGAAGAGAAAGAGATGAGAGAAAGTATGCAATTCAAACAAACAAAAACTAGACCTAACTTGTGACTCCCTAATAATAACCTAAGACTTGGTCTATATAGGAAATAAGTAGTCAATAGTGAATACCCGTTCTATCAACAAATCTAGCCAAGTTGCTTAAGGGGAGGTTTGGGCCCAAACGTTTCCCAGGGAAAACCCCAGGTGCTTGTACAAACCCGCGCCTGGTCATTTGACACGGCCCCTCAGCCTGAACACCAGATATAGATGACAGAATTGGTACTAACTAAAGAAAACTTAAGACCTAAATAGCAAGCCTAAGTTGATAAAGCCTTAGGGGTCAAGTTGCTACAAATTTTAATTAGGTCTAGGATTCTATAGTGCACACGGAATGTGGAGGGCGTTTATTGGGTTGTTGCCCTGTTATTTGATTTTTTTGTGTGTGTGCAGGAATTGGAGAGTGGCTCCAATGAAAATCAAGTTGTCACACAATTTTTTTTATATTTTTGTCTTTTAGGATGTGATTTAAGTAAATGAATTTTAGGGTTTTTCTCTTTAAGTTTTCAAACAAGTTTGAAAGTTCACAATCAAAGGAAAGACAAGTTGTATGTGTGATTGTATATTTCCTTTTAATTGAGTCTCTAAAGAGAAAGAAGAAACCCTAAACCAATTATCCCTGAGACAGAAATTTAACTACCAATGAATTATTTTTAGCTTTCAGAATTAAGTAGTGGTCCAAACAAGTCAAACAACACCATTACTTTGAATAAAATCAAACAAGGATTCCAGAAAAGATTTTTGTAAGATTTTAGGAATTTGTTTGATAATAGTTTTGAATTTTTAATTGTACTAGTGTCAAAGTCCAGAAATAATACCCGTGGGTATTATAGACTTTTCAGTATTACCACCGACCTCAGAAAATTTTTATGATTTTATATGATATGTAAAATTTCACAGGGATTCCAACAAGATAAATTTCACAAAAATTGGATGAGTATAAAAATTCTGAAAATTCGCGGACAGTAGCAAAACAGGAAGTTTAGAGGGTGTGACCCCTCTGTAATCCACGAATTTTCAAAAATTAAATACAAATCAATTGATCTGAAATTTGGAACAGATGTTCCAAACTTAATTGGGAATCACTCTATGAAATTTTATGATTTTAGGATGCCTGTGGTGTTAGGAATCGATTTTTCAAGTCTGGACAGAAATCTAGACCCGAAAAACAGAACACCAATACTTGCAATGGAATGGTGCTAAAGAAGCATACAAGCAAACAATGATTTTAAAATGCACCACTCCACTTAATTTAAGTGTTTAGGGTCCTGAAAGCCACGTTTAATATATTTTTGGTAGTTTTAATTAATTATGTGACTAGAAAGAGGAACAAACCTGAATTTTCGCGGGAAGAAAAGGATCTTTAAGCTCTCGCTTCCAGATTCCTGCTTTCCCGCTGTAGTTCCTGCACACACAAAAGAAAGAAAGAGAAGGGGATGAGATCCACTTCAAGCAAGAGAAAATGAGTTAATGCAAAGCCGTGCCTCCCCGGCAACGGCGCCAAAAAGTGATAGCGATTTCACGCGGTTTGTTAATTAGGTCGTTGTAACGCGTAAATCCGCTTTCGCTCTTAAATTTATAATCCTAGATAGGGAAGTATCTAGGGTCGTCCAAGGAGGCAATATGGTTGCAAAATTGATTCTCTTGCTTGGAATATATCTCAACTTTCTTTTGGTAATTTTCAATATACCATTTTTTTTTGTTTTTGAACTAAGGCAACATGCGAAATTATGGCGGGAAAAGTGTTTACACTTCCAATTAAGTAAACTACTCTAAAGTGGCAAGTAGAGCCTCTCCCTAAGCTCACTCTAAGCAAGTGGAGGCCTAGAATAATTAGGGAGAGGAAGTGAAGAATGCTGAAAATAAGCTAATAGAAATGCAAACAAAAAAAATTGCAAAGAAGGCAACTAGATAATTGATAAAGTGTCTTACAAAAGGCCTAGTAGAGGAAAGCTTGTACTACTAGAAAATTGCAAATAAGAAAATAAAACACAAATCCTCTAGATAGATGGTGAAGAAGAGGGCTTCTTGCTCCAAGGTTGGTGGCTCCCAAGCTTGAAAAGAATCCTTCAACTCCTTCCTTGCAGAACTCCGCCAAGGTGATGACCTCCAAGGCAAGCCCTAAGGGGGCGTGCCCTAAGTTTCTCTCCAAGGGTGGACGTCCACCCTAAGCTTTTCTCCTTTGCCTGGCCGTCCTCCTTGAAGTGGGAGAGTCCTCCTCCTTGGCGTGGCTCAAGTTGAAGAGAGTGGGGAGAAGAAGGCACCAAAAGGGCTGGTGATGTGCCCCTTTAATCTCCTTCTCTACTCCTTCTTCTTGGCCGTAGGTATAGGTGGTTTAGGTAGAAAATATACTAAGGGAGGATGCTCCAAAATGGTGGTAGGTGGTGGCTTTTTATAGAATAGGATGGGGGGTTAAGGTGCCCCTTGAAATGGAGGGCTAGGATGGAAGGATGAGGGTGGTTGGTGATCCTATGGCTAGGGTGAGTTGGTGCCAACCCAAGGGGTGTTAAAGGGGGTGGTTATGGTGGTGTTGGTGTCTTTTGGTGGTGGAGAGACACCACCATGTTGGCGCCAACATGGGGTCTTCTAGAAGGGGGGTTAGGTGGATGGTGGAGATGGGTTCAAGAGAGATTGTGTGGTGGAGATGAGGGGAGATTTTGGAGGGAAAAGTGGCGCCATTAAGGGGTGGTTATGGGTAGTTTTTGGCGCCACTTTTAGGTGTCTTTTGGAGGTGGTGGGTAGGTTAGGTTGGTGCCAAGTAGGTTAGCTTATGTGGAGCTTAGGTGGAGCTAGTTGGGTGGAGTTGGTAGGTGGGTTTTTGGGGTGGTATAAGCCAAGGAAGTTGGAGCATAGCTAAGCTAAGCCAGCTTAGCTAATGGAGGAGTAGAGGAGAAGGTGTTGGAGCTAGGGTTTGGAGGAGGGAGCTGAGGAGAAGAAGTCTGGAGCTGGAGCTGGAGCTGGCTGCTGCTGAAGAGGCTGGCATGGGGCTACTCTAGCTGGCTTAGCTTGCTAGTTCTTTGCTAGTTGCTAAGTCAAGCTAAAGTGAGCTAGCTTCTACCAAAATGAGCTAAGGTGAGCTGGGTCTGGTGCTCCCGGGGAGAATCAAGCTGGTTGAGGCAGCTAAGGTAGCTTAGCTCAACTGAGTTGAGCTAAGCTGAGTCCCTGTGAGCTGGACTTGAGCTTCCTGAGCTGGGATGAATTCTTCTTCAGCTGGTTGGAGCTGAGTGGAGCTAGATGTAGCTGGATCTGAGCTGGGGTGAACTCCTGTCAACTCAGCTGAGCTAGCTAGAGCTCCCTGTGAACTAGTGGGAGCTGAGGTGAGCTAGACTCAGCTAAGTTGAGCTGGATCTGAGCTGACTTGAGCTAGGGTGAGCTACGGTGAACTCTCTTGAGCTGCCATCCAGCTGAGATTAGCTGAATGGAGCTGGGATGAGCTAACCCTAGTTCAAGTAAGCTAGGTTCCAGCTGCGGTGAGCTAGATCAAGCTGAGGTGAGCTGGATTAGGCTGAGTTCCAGCTAGTCTGGGCTTCTCCTTCACCAATTGCCTTCTTGAGTGCTAGGGTTTTAGGGATCTGTGCATCTGTACATCCCTAACACTCACAAAAACTCATTAAAATGACAATAAAAAATGCAATGCATGCCTATCCTAATTTATGCCTAAATGCAGCCCAACAACCCATTTGCAGAGTAAAATCCTAAGAGCTAGGTTAGTTTTAAAGCATAAAAATGATGATAAACTGGCGTTTATCACCTACCCCCACCCTCGCCTCCTCTCGTGCATGCCTTCATAAGCGCCAGCCCGCAGCAGCAACAGAGTTGCAGCCACTATCTTCTGCTATCGCTCCTCTCCTCGCCGTTGCCATCTCCAGCCACCATTGGCCATGAGGCCACCACCACCAATAGCCCTCTACCCACTCAACCTCTGGCTGTAGCCTCGCCGTCGGCCTTGGTCTCCTCCTTGGGCACGGACAAGGGGAAGCTGTTCCTTTGTATTGCTACATTAGCATAGGTATTAGTTATTACAACTTTTGCCATTGCCAATCCAACTTTTTTCATTAAATGGAATAGATATATTATGCAATTTTATTGAAACACCCCTCCACTTTCAAACAAATGCAATTTCAGCATAACTTCTCATTATTATGTTGATTTAATGGTGAATTTTGCTTGATTTCTTGACAAAATCAATAGTGAACTTTCATTTTTGATATTAACAAGTTTAATTAGGCAATTGCCTCCCTGTGCACACGACCTACTCCAAATTGTGTGGTTATTTTAATTACTTTGATTAGTCGATTTCTCACCACTTTAAAATACAGTGACAAATCATCTTAATCATCTTATTTGAAAGTGAAAATTGACTTATCAGTGAGCATCTCCATCCACCCTCTTCGTTGGTTGCCACAGACCATAGTCAGCTGATTCCTCTTCCTTAAGCTCTTCTGCCGCTTGCAATACCAGCGAGGGCCTCATTCCACCTTCATGCTCACCATTCTCCCTCATCAGAGACTTCACCTTCCATGGCACTGGCCTTACCATACCTGACATCTTCCTCCCCTTTTGTTCGATTAGGTTAGGTTAGTTAGGTTTCTCGTTCCCTCTACTGCTTTCCCCTCTCCTTTGTTACTTAATTCGACCGCTGGTACGCCATTCACCCATCATCGTCTCCAAGACTAGTTACACCTCCAGCGAGTCCTCCACACCTCCACAATCCACCAAACAACTCATCATCAAGTCCATAACCTTTGCCTCTTCCATCCGCAGCAAACCCCTCAAGAAATTGACGGGATTGTTGTGCCCATCACCACCCCGAACACCTCCACCACCGCTGATGATAACATCATCATCATCCATATCTAGCTTTATTTAGTCATAATCAATTTATAAATTCACTTACATAACTGCCAAAGAGCTATAAATTACTACATATTCATTCTGAGGGATAAACAATAAAATAAGGGTAAGTCAATAGTTTTAACTGAATATCCTAAATGTAGAATAATCACAGGGTTTCTCAGGGGTTAATTAATGGTTAAATGATCATAAATATCTAATAAGTGGGTTCATGCAGACAGAAATGGGTTTTCATGCGTTTTGAGAATTAATGGACATTTGAAACCCTAAAAGTAGGCTCGCTTAATTAATTGAGGTTCCTGTCAAGATAAAATTTACCTAAACCATCTAAAAATCATATAAAAATAATCTCTAAGGTTTGGTACCTTTGATTTGACCAATGGAACCTAATTTGACCTAAAATAGAGTCTTAGACAGATAGGTGCCCTAATTTGGGTTTCTACGCAAATTACCCAAAAAAACTTGGTCAAAACCAAAATCCAACATGACCATCAGATTCCTTGGGTCGAAATTAGGTTTGTATCAAAATTTGGGCCCAATCAGAGATCACCTTGACCTAGTTTACATTTCCATTTTGTCTAACTCTTTTCTCTCAAACAAATGCCCTAACCATTGAAATCCTTGCAAAAACCTTCTAACTTCATCATCTAATTCACCAATAGGTCCCCACCACCTTCAAACTCCTAAACCCATCGTCGACGACCTTCAATCAGGGATTACTCTCTGATTTCACGGCCAAACTCTTCCAAATTTGGAATGAAGAATCACGAAGAGCTTCCCTACAATCTAAGCCGCATCTTGGTCTCTAATTCCTACTCAATTCCTCATGCGAACCTTTGAAAGGTTCAGGTTTCCTATTCTTGTGTAAGCTTCAAGCTTTCAAGCTTGGATTCCAAGCTTGAAACGACCCCCTGAGCCTTATAAAAGGACCCACATTGCAAGGTCGTGCACCTCAGCTTGGTTTGGAGGGCGAACACCCCCTCTTCCCTTCTCCCCCACTTCCTTCTTCGCCAACTCTGTTGAGTCCTCCGATCACCTTCCTTGTCCACCCTCACAGATAATAGCGGGTGGATCCTTCTTCCCCACCTTCACCCGTGTCTCCCAATACCAGCAGATGCCATCTACCACAACTTCCTCGCTGCTCCTTCATCACCGGAGGCTTCATCTTCTCTATCGCCAGCCTGCCAAAATCAATGCGGAGTCTGCTACTTCATCCAATTAGTGTAGGTACATTGGTTCCCTTAGTTCCATAAGTTATATCCCTCTATCCAAAACCCAAAAACACCCCTCGACTTAATCGCACACCATCTTCTCCCTTACCTCCGGCAACCCATCTGTCGATTCTGTCCCACCTCCACAACCCACCAAAAAACTCGGCACCTACTCTAAAACCTCCACTGTCACCCTGCAACCAAAAGCCCTAAACTTTCCCAGTCAATTGCCTACTCCATCTCCTCAACGAACGACCCATCATCTATCCACCATTATCGACCTCGCTTGACCACCACACACCGCCATCCTCCACGAAACCATCGCTACCACCCTCGCAAGCACTTGGCAAAGATCCTGAGCTATTTTAATGTGGCCGTGAGGCCTTATTCTTGATTCCAGGTACCACATCGGAGTTCCTTCATTGCCCTCAAGTTCTCTGACATGCCTCGTGTTCTCTGGCCGCATTCGCTCTAGTTCTTGGTTCCAGGCGGCGCAGATTCACTCCAGGACCACTTCCAAGTTGTCAATCGAAGGCCACATTGTTAGCAACCATGCTAATTGAAGAGGCTTCCTTGCCGCAGGTGCACGCGAAAGAAGAGTGGGATTTAGTCCCACATCGTTCGTGGAAGAGCAGCCACCTACACATAAATTGATTTTGTGTTAAGGCTATGTTGCCTTAGACACTTGGGGGTGAGGTCCCTGCTCACCTGCACACAACTCGACCAACCTAACTGTACACACCTCAGCTACGATCGCACACACGCAGTCTAGGTCACCCGGATCTATATAACCAATTGTAGCCTGGCTTTGAGATGAGAGGAAGGGAAGGAAGGAAACTGAGAGAGAACAGGGGGAGGGGAGGGTTTTGCTCTTGAAGGATTTGAGCGACACTTAGTTGCTGAGAAGGTGAGTTCCCTTCTGTGTGAGAAGGAGCTGAAAGGCAGAAGAAGAAGGAGAATACTTGAGAAGAAAAGAAGCGGCTAAGGCAAAGAAGAAGAATAGAAGGACCGTGCCAAAGCAAAAGGAAGAGCCAAAGAAGAAGAGCCTGAAAAGAAGAAGAGAGAAGAAAAAGAAAGAGCAAAGAGAAGAAGAACAGTAGAAAATATCAAAGGAAGAGCACTGTAGCGGGGGACATTTAACTCGTTGACTTGATATTCAAACATACGATCATTGTTCATTTATTTTATATTCATTGAATAATTGATATATATGTGCTTAGACTAATAATTGGTGATCTAAATCACCATTATTTTGTTCTAGGTGTCTTTTTGTCATAGATAACTCGTAATATACTCATGTTCTTATTAAATATTATATTTAAGTAGTAATTATTCATTGAAATATCATATTCTTGGCTTATTTCAGTGCCCATTTATATATTAGTTGAGATTAATGTGTGAATTCCATATTTGCTCCCTGTATTCGACCTCGGACTTCATTTCTAGATATTGAAGTTATAATTTCAATTTGTTGAGGGATCTATTTACGAGACTTTACAACAACGAGACATAATTAATTCTCCTATCTAGATACCCTACAACATTTTGGCACCGTTGTAGGGGAGCAACGCGCAATTCATTACTATTCATTATTTTATTTGATTATATTTGAGCACTGACTTACCTTATTGTTTCTTGTGATTTTGCTAGGAACTTCATGAGGTAATCTTTTGCGCAAAATACCCACTCCCAAGGCTAGTAATATCTTAATCATTGAAAGAGAGAAAAGGAAACAAAACTAATTAGGAATCAGCTGCCCTATTTTCGTAGTAATTTTCATTTAAAGGCAAGTTTCTTGATTTGTGCAAATTTTCATATCTGATTAAAGCTTGATGTAATTATGCTTGGAAATTCCTACCCAAATCTCCTGTACCTATTAGGGACTATGCATAATTTGTAAATCACTTTGGACTAACACATTTCTTGCTTGAAACCTAAGGTGGATAATTGGTGATCAAATTGGAGTTGGAATAGAACCAACTGGGATTTATAGTTTAGGGATTGAACTGCTAGTTCACATTTACCTACATTAAAGAGAATAAACCCTCCCACATTTCCGTGTTACCCATACCCTTGTTTGAAAAGATCTAAGCAAGAAAAACCCTAAATGTAGGCTCTAAGATTCACTTGAACCTTAAAAATCTTAGACCTAATAACTTGACAGTCAAATCAGGGTGATCTTTGGGTCTTGACCTAGATTTCATTTTGCCATCTTTAAGGTAGGTCAGGTGAAGTTGGTCTACTTTATGGGAAAACCAACCTCCAAATTAGGTCACAAGTCAAATTAACTTCTAATCAAGTGAAGCTCAAGGCAATAATTAGGCTAAAATTGGTGGAGTTAAGGTCTTAAGTTCATACATTCCGATCTACCTGGAACCGCAGTAACAAGGAAGGTCAGGTGGGGGAAATGCTGTAACCCGTGGGGATGCTCTACCTTGTAGGGGTCTTTGTGGGGCTTTCCCTTCCTGGCTACCTAGGTACTTCTTAGGTGTGCAGATTTCTATTTCGGAGGTAGTAACCGCCTCAAAACTGCCTTTGTCATCCAAAAATCTTTCAGTGCCTTAATTGGATCCAAATAACATCAAGACCTTGATCTTTTCTATAGATCTCATACAAAGAAAGGTCATTAGTTGAAGGGAACACCATCATAAGCTATAACTAGCTCAATTTAGTCAATATCAAGTCATTAAATGCTCCTACGTAGCTGCTAGAGGATTGTAATTCATTGCATAATCATTCTGTGGGAAAGATAAGAAAATACGGTTAAAACTTTAATTTTACCATCATATCATGAATCCAGTACAGTCATTGGTCTTCCCAAGGGTTAATTAAGGGCTAAATTGCCTTCATTGTCCAATAAGTGGATTAGAACAGTTAGAAAAGGGTTTTCGCATGTTTTGAGAATTTAATATCTTCTAAAATCCTAAAAATAGACATGCTTAATTAATTGAGGTTATGGTTAGGATAAAATTCACCTAAACACTCTAAAATTCATATAAAAATATTCTCTATGATTTGGTACCTTCAATTTGACCATTAGAACCTATCTTGACCCAAAATAGAGTCTCAGATTGACATTTACCCTAATTTGGGTTTTTGCGTAAATTACCCACTCAAACAAGGTCAAAACCTAAATATAAATTCACCATTTGATTCCTTGGGTTCAAATTAGGCTTGTACCAAAATTTTGGACTAATCTGAGATCATCTTGACCAAGTTTGCATTTTGGTTCAGTCAGACTCTTTCTATCTCATTTAGACCCTTAACTTTTGAATTCCTTCCAAATAGCCCCCCAATTTCTTTGAGTTATTCACAAAAAGGTCCCTCCACCATTATCTCTCAAGAATCCAACTAAGATGACCTTTGATTGAAGAAAGCTCCTTCTCTGCTCAATCAATCCCTTCCAAAATTGGAAGGGAGATTCCATGAGGTGTCCTCTTCCCATTGAATCTGCCCATGAACCCTAAAACTTTTCAAATCTCTCATGCGAACATATGAGTGATTTGGGTATCTCAAAACTTCCTACCCCAGTGACATTTCTTAGCTTGGAAGCTTTGCTTTGAAGCTCAGAAACCCCTCATGAACCCTATAAAGGATCCCCAGGGCACGGCCCTGTTCTTCAGGTAGGATTTGGCCATAAAACCCTCTTCCTAACCCTACCTTTGGCCTCCTCCGACCTAGCTCCAGCGAGCTCCTCCCCCATCATCCCACGACCTCCTAATGACCAAATTAGGAGCTTTTGTTTCCTCCCCTCCCTCGTCCACTCCTCGACAACCAACTCAGGCGCTCTTAAATCCCCTTCTTCCTTATCGTCTCTTCCTTTAGAGGTTCGTCCTCCCCACATCTGGCCATCACACCGGTGTCAGAATATCTTTTGCTTTCATCCTTAATTTTATGTTCCAACATTCCCTCTCCTTCCCTCCTTTTTCCCTATTTCAATCTCTCAAAACAACCGCGGACCACACATCTCCCCCTCCGTCTTCTTCCACTCCAGCAAAGCTTTGGTGATGCCCAACTACTCCTGCACCGCACAAATCGTGCCACTATCACCTCCATAAACTCCGCCGTGCCACCCTTTACAAAAGCCTTCTATCTATTCACTTCCCATCCACCCAAAACACCCACCGAATAACCGACCTTCTCACGACCATCCCCATCACCGTCTGGCCAGTACACCTACTCCCACGCCACGAAACCACCACCACCGCATTCCTCATCCACCGACGACCCTAGTGAGCTTTTTAATCGATGTAAGAAACCCGTGTTCTAATTTTCAGGTGTCAACTTCAGCCGCCATTACTGAGAAGCTTCAAGCTTGCTCTAGGTCTCGATAGCTCTAGGTTCCCGCTTCAAGGGGCGTAGAATGCACGCGGACCAAAAAATTAAGTTGCTGATCGGCCTTGTGCTCCAATTGATGAAGAAGCTTCAGCTGCTGTCGTGCAAAGAACAGGGTGGGATTTAGTTCCATTTTGGTAACACAGGAATACTTCGAGTAATATAAGTTGATTTTCACTCGATGCCTTGTCGCCTCCTAAGATGAGGTTGAAATCCTCCTTATCCACACAGCCCGACATGCCCAAGTCATTCCCACACCTCGGCTACTACCCATACTAGTAGCCCTAGTCCTGAGTACACAGATCCGTAAAACCCGATTACCCAAGCATGTGACCCGACATTGAGAAAGAGAAGGGGAAGAGAGAGAGAGTGCGGGTTAAGGGTGATTTCACTTCTGAGAGATTCCGACCCTTGGCAAAAATTTGAAGGGCTTGTAACCCTTGTGCATGAAGGGGATAAGAGAGAAGAGCCGTGCTGTAAGGGAAAGTAGAAGCCAAAGTAGAAGGAAGAAGGCTCGTGCGTGAAGAGAAAGCAACGAAGGAAAGAAGAAAAGAGAAGGCACAGCCGCAAAAAAGAAGAGGAAGAAGAAGAAGCCAAGGAACGAAAGAGAATAATTAATATCTGATAGTTAAGTCCTCTGGTCATCAGACCCAACGACTGATTTGAGGGTTGATACTGTTGATATTTTCAAAACTTAATATGTATGCTTAGAGAATAATTGGTGATTTAAATCACCATTATTTTAGCTTCTTTACCTTTTTATTGCCTTAAAATACATGAGAATTCATTGAATATCTAAAGTGATAGATTAGTATTTTTTGAATATCATTTTGTGGTTTAAATTCTTGTGCTTATTTACATATTTAGTGAAATTAACGTGAGAAGTCCTATTTACCCCTTGGGTTTGACCTCGAACTTCATTTCTGATATTTGAGTAATTAATTGTATTTCCTTTTCATGCTGATTTGCCCAATATTACAATGCGACGATTTTAAAACCTGTTTCAGAGTGACTAACATTTTGGCACCATTGCTGGGAAGCAATGTGTAAATTCACCACTATTTTCTGCATTATTTGATTATATTTGAGCACCGACTTGCCTTATTTGATTTATTGTAATTTTGCGAGGTACTTCACGAGGAGATCTTTTGTGCATAAACAACCACTCTATGGTAGGTAACTTCTCCATTCTTCCCTAAACAACCTCCTAATCTAGGGAAGACAAAAAAGGAAGCAACCAATTAGGAATCAGTTGCCTTATTTTTTCATAATAATCAACATTTAAAGGGTAAGCTTTTTTTTATTTGCAAAAATTTCAAATTTAATTGAAGTTTAAGATGATTTTGTTTAAAATTCCCTACCCCAAATTGCCTGTGGCTATTAGGGACTATAATTAATTTCTAATCTCCTTTAACTAGACACTTCTCGTTTGAAGACCACGGAGAACATTTTAAGATCAATTGGACTTGGAAATAGAGCTAATTAGGGTTTCAATTTTTAAGATTTAGGAGTGCTAGTTCACACTTGCCTATATGAATAGAAACAAACCTACCCACACTTATGTGCTACCCAATCCATTGATTGAAAGATCTAATCAACAAAAACCCTAAAAATCAGGCTCTAAATTCACTTGAACCCTAAAATCCTTGGTCCTAATAACCTAGGAGTCAAATCAGGGTGATTTCTATGTCTTGAACTAGATCTCATTCTAGCATCTGTTGGGTAGGTCAGGTGAAGTTGGTCTACATTGTAGGCCAACCAACATCCAAATTAGGTCACAAGTTGAATTAATTTCTAATCAAATGAAACTCAAGGCACAAATTAGGACATAAAGTTGGTAGACTTAAGGACTTAAGTTCATACATTCCAGTCTACCTGAACCCTCAGTGACAAGGAAGGTCGGGTGGGGGAAACCCCGTAACCCATTAGGATGCTCTACCGTGTACGGGTCTTTATGGGGCTCTCCCTTCCTGGTTGCCCAGGTACTTCTCGGGTGTACGGATTTTTTATTCAGAGGTGTCATCCGCCTCGAAATTGCCTTTGTCATTGAAAAATCTTTGGGTGCCTTGATTGGGTCAAAAATTCACATCCATTTCCTCATCCCTTCTATTTAGAGCACACACAGATATCATCTTAGGGAATCTCTTCCAAATCTGATCATCTTCAATCTAACTTGAGCTTGATTCTACATCTTGATTTCACCATTTTTGATTCAAAATGCAACCAGACATGCTAGTAGACCCGTTTGAGGATATACAAGTTAATGTGTGAAACACAAAAAAATTCCTTTCAGAACAAGCCCAACTAATTTTGACACAACTAGAAAATGGGGCAACTTAGGATGTTCTCATGCGAAGATACCAGGAAATTGAGAGATGGCATAATGGTGAGTATATCTTGTGTAGATTTGAGCCATCAATATGGAAAACACACCAAGATGACCTGGAAGAAAGAGACAAGGTAATATAGATGTTGGAACATGTTATCGATCATAGGCATTAGTACACCCCTGTGACATCTTTGATTAACCAGCTCAATCTCCCAAATCCCGGAGTTGATGATTGTAGTGGTTATCGACCCCCAGCCCAAATGAATTCAGATTCAAATTATATAAAAATTGACACACCAGATCTTGAGAAGGGTTAGGAGGATCCAATCGTAGGAGATCACAATTTGGAGCCAACCCTAGAGATACAAAACCCTAGTCTACCAAGCTTAGATTTCCCAAACTCCTATGATAGTAAAATTGAATCAGATCCTCTCGAGGGTGTAAATTCTGCTCCTTATTCTGATAAGGTGACTCCCAAGAGCAATTCTAACATCCCTGTAGAGTCCAACCTTGATTCTAGTGATCCAACCCACACCCTTAACCTATAATCAGGATTTGAGCCTTATTGGGATGATTATGAGGCCCCATGCGAAACAAATCAGATTTCAAATCTGGACTATGAGTCTGGGCCTGTATGTGACGAGTACACCTCTCCAACCTCCTCATAAATACATATTAATTTTTCAGAAGTCATGCCAATCTAAGATATAGAAATCGAGGAGTTGGAGGAGTTGGGTTTTGGTTGGGTCTACCCTACAAACCAGGAACCCGAGCATAAACATAATAGTGACAACTTTGAGAGTTCAGAATCTGAAACTAGGTTAGAGTAAGGTCAGGCTGCTAATTATCCATATCTTGATCTATTATTCTGTGGTGGAATCTCGGATCTCGAATCAGATTCAGAACTTGATTCTCGCATGTTCTCTGACAATTTTGAATCTTACTCTAACACATGCAAAACCTTTCCAAACCCATTCTCAACTGCGACCCACAACTGGACTCAATTTTTACTCTGATTCTCCTCTCAATGAGCCGGTCGGATATGATTCTCCTCCACATCAATTTTCGAACATCGATCAGACTATAAATCATGCCCCATCCTTCTCTGATCACTCTTGTAGAGTTCCTACATCCTCCACTGATTCATTTTCATTTTAGGATCCCTACTTTGATCATGCTGATTCAACTCAGCCAAACCCTAGCTATACACTTCCACATAATTTCGAGCTTCAGAGCATATGGTGGGATCCACATCTACTAATTCACATCTATCAACCCGCCAAATTGATAGGGTCTGGGCTACATCATTAGCATGCTGATCTGAATAAGCACGTCGTTGGACCAACCAGGCTATTGATTAAGGTGTTAATTCTACAAAACTCATCCGATTTGACCACCCCTTCTCCATACCATTTTCCGCTCGGCTGAAGGTGTTGAATTTAGCACTTAAAGGGAGGCAACCCATCATTCCAAAAACTTAAGATCCTTCTGATTATCTTTCTGTACTTCATGTCTTTTGCACTCTGTGTTCAATTCTAGAACAGTTGATCCCACCTCTGGTACTTATATCAGAGCTTGAAATCATCTGCAATAGTCATCCCAACCCGTTCGCCCATATGATAATGCTATTCTAATCACTGAACCCTAACTGTTTCAGAGCATCTTTTTACAATGAGGACATTGCAAAACAAAGGCATGGGGGGTGGTAAAGTGCAAACATACAAAAATTCACAGTCAGAAGGGTTCTCACAAAAATTACATATTCCAAAAACAAAAAAAATAAAAAATTGAAAAAGAACAAAAAAAATGGAGAAGGGAGGAAATTTTAAGTGAATTAATTGCATACCACTTTTTAGGAGAAAAAGGGGAGGTGATATAAATGACAAAAAGGAGCATAATTTGAAAAGAAAAAAGAGATAGTTGATTGCACAGCAATCATAGGTCTTTATTGACCTAAATTAGGCTAGGACTTAGCCTAAGTTACGATTATTCATGCATGCATACGCATTATCTGCATCATTACAGCTTTCCTTTAGGTATGCATAAAATAATGTTATAATGTGCTGATTAAGTACATTATGTCAATTGTAGGGAATAAGCTGATCAGGAGCTGGATCTGAAGCTGGATCAGGAATAACGGGAGTTATAGTAGAGTTGGAGCAGAAGGCCTAGTTTAGATGTAGGAATAATAATGTAAGGGGGTTAAAGGTTTTCTATTCTATTAAGTTGAAATAAAGCAGTAAAATGTGAAGAGCTTAGGTCCATCCTAGCCCTAGGATAGCCTAAAGACTTCCCCAAGTGGTCCACTCACCACAAACCCTCTGAAGAAAATGGGTTAAAATTAACTTTAAAATGCAAAATCAACCAGAGTTCGTTGTCATACTACTGGGTGACTTTAATCTCTCTTGCCAAACCTGGTGACTAAGTCTGCGGGGTAGTGTCAACCGACCACGGCTCGGGGGTCAACGGAACCGAAGGCATAAGCCAAAGGAAGAACCTTCCCCTTAGTCCCCTCATAACCAGAATGGCTGGGTTTGCTTGAGAGGCGGGATTCACTTTCAGTCGGTTGTACGACGAACTTATCTTCAGGAATTCAAATCCCTAACGAAAAATCTGGTCACCTGATCTATAGGGACCATTTGATTGATGTTTGCACCTCAAAACACGCCTGTAATAACGCCTTCTTGTGCTATTTTCTAGCATTAACATTGCATAATAGGATCCTGTAATCGCATTTGTAAAAACACTTGCATGCATGCATTTAATCAAGAGAGGAAGAGGAGTGAAACAATCGGTTGCATAGTTACATTTTTCTTCAAGTGCCTCCTTGCAAAATCATCCTCTTTTTATTTTTCCTCTTGATTTCTTCTTTTCTCTCCTTCCCGCGGCTGCACCCTTCCCGCGGCTGCACTCTTCCCGCAGCTGCATGCAGCAGCCACGCAGCACTTCTTCCCGTCACTTCTCCCTGCCAACGCCGCTCCCTATAGCTGCAACTCGCACACCCTCTCCCTGCTGCAGCCGGCACGCCACTCTCCCCTCCTCTATAAGTAGCTGCAGCTTCATCCTCGCAAGGGGAGCTGCTGCAAAGACCCCGCAGCCACCACCTTCCTCTCCACCGTTCTCCCCTCCCATACGCCGGCCCTCCGTCGAGGAGGCACCCGGCGAGCAGGAGAACCCACTGTGGTGCACACCACCACAATGGGAGCACCACCACCCAGCTCTTCAATGAGCCGGTGGGCGTGGTGTTTTCTTTTCTCTTCGTATTCGTCTCCACGCCATTGCTGCCGCTTCAAGCTCCGAAGCTTGAAGCAGCAGCAGCAGCAGCTAAACCGTGGCGACAGCAGCAGCAGCAGCACCCCCCGCCTCCTCCGCGACCTTCCCCGCAGGCGCGCAACCCTCCGCGCGCGCCAGCAGGCCCGTTCCCCGCCTCCGTCTCGTTCTGTCCACCCCGCATTGCACCCGCAGCCGGCCGCCGCGCGCACTGCAGCGGCCGGTTACCGCCTCGCGCCGACCCCTGCCCTACTCCGCAACCCTCCGCGACCGACTGCAGACTCCCCGCCGCCTTCTCCGAGCGCGCCATCGCCCGCTCTCTGTCCTCGCATCCGGTCTGCAGGAGACGCCTCACGTCCTCTGCGCGAAGGCGCGGTGCACCGCGATGGTCAAACGTCCGCCTTCGCCTTCAGATGACGCGGAGTCAGACGTCTGCCGCCTCCGGCAGACGTCTTAACTCGCGCGTCCGCGATCACTCCTTCGCCCGCTCTCTCTCTCTGCCGATCTCTCCCGCCCGCTCTCTCTCTGTCTGGCGCTATCTACTCTCTCTCACGTACTCTCTCTCTCTCTCACGTATTCTCTCTCTCTCTCTCTTTTTTTTACTCACAGCAACACGCACACACACCTATACCGACACATACACACACACTCACTCACTTATAGTAACATATATACATATATATATATATATATATATACACACATATATCTATATATATATACTTATATACATAGTATAGCTATATAGTTATGTATACATGCATATATATATAATATACATATATATATATATATATATATATCTACTTATATATACATCTATATACTTATACATATACTTATATATATATAGACATATATACTTATATACATATATATATATATACATATCTATATACATATATATATACATATATATAGTAATATATATATATATACTTATATACATATATATACACATATATATCTATATATATATATCTATACATATATAACTATACATTTATATATATATAGATATATTTACTTATATACATACATATGTACATATATTTTCATGTTATTTATTATACGCTGTATCGCGGGGATATCTGCACCAGTTGCTGATATTCCCTGATACACGCGTACAAAAAAAGCGTGGTCCCATACATCATCCATCCTCCATCCACACTCCACGCGGCACCTAGTCGTGTTGGTTGCATCTCTCTAGACGTCGACTGACTCGACATAGTGCTACACTCCATCGCCACCTCCACCCCCACCCCTTTATATATATACTACATATATATATATACATACTATATTTACTTTCTGTCTATTTGCTTTTCTGTTAGTAAAAAGATAAAAAAAATACATAAAAAAGAAAAGATAATCTTTGACTTGCAGGTACCTCGTCTTGCGAGTAGCAAGACTTGTTTTGGGACTCTGTTTGGCTAAGAGCCAAGGACACAATTTTGAGGGTGTGCCTCAAGAACAAGGATTACCATAAAAAAAAAACCTAAATAAGAAAAACACCAAAAACACAATAAACGAACGGAAGAGACGCGTTTTAAGGAAAACGTAGAAACTCGACTTTAACCCACTTCCCTGTGTTCGACCCTGGGCATAAAAGTGACAAGATAAAATCAATTAGGCCAGGTTAAAAATTTTGTAAAGAGATGGTTAGGGCCAAATTAGGTTAACCACTATACACATTTCAACGATAAAAATATCATATTAACAACCTATTCGGGCCGACCCATCATAACTTTTCTTGCGCCGTTGCCGGGGAGGTGCGCATTCGAGTAAGTTTCTATCTAATTCCTTTAATTTGTCTCTTCTCTCTTCACGGGTATTGTTGCTTTTTGGTGTGCAGGTGAACTTGGTGGAAGGAGAAGGAAAGCAGACGAAGTCGGGAACGAGGGCAAATCTAAGGCGGGAACGAGAGCGTGAAGACGACGACACCGCATTGGAGCTTCGCACACGTTACCGAACAAGTAGGTTTTCTTTTCTCAACAAATTACGATTAACTTGCCACCACAAAAAAAAAAAAAAAAAAAAATTTAAAAACTAAAAACTAGAAAAACTTTTTGGGATTTCTTTGGGGCAAGTGGATTAAAATTCACTTGATTGATTTGTTGTCTTCACTCCCACTGCCTCGGGATTTCCCGCCCTACTTCGCATAGCGAAAATTCGAGAATTTTGATTCTTAGATTTTTCGCCGTGGGAAGTATTTTTTTTTTTTGAGGCAAAGAAAAAGATTGCTTGTATCCCTCTTTTGCCTCACTTATCTTTAATTCAGGATCACATTTTTGGTGGGGAGATTTGGAATTGAGTTAATTCCAACCTCACCACGACTTTTTCAACTTGCCTGTGATTCGATCCTGAATACTTAAGCACCAACAACTTTATTTTCTTTATCTGTTGGTTGAGCCTTGTGTGGACATTCTTCTTGGTGATTGGGAGCACTTGAATTGAAGTGCCTTGGCTCCCTTTCACATTTATATAAAATTGATTTATGCATCCACACTTAGAAATCTCCATTTAGGGTAGCCCATTGCATTTTAGCATGCATTAACTAACTGATAATTGAAGAAGGGTTTCTTGGGTTTTAGAAGGAAAACCTGTATTTTTGCAAAAACCCGGAGATTGGTTGAATTGGTAATTCAACAAAACCCTAAAAAGTCATACTACTTAAGGCTGAACTCTAAAAACCATTCGCCAATAAAAACTTCAATTCGGGGAGATTTCTCTGTTGGATGCTTGTTCTTACACACTCTTAAAATCAATCACTTGGGCATTACCCGTAAACAACGCCCTTCACATTCCAAAAGCACTTGACCCTAAGCCTCTAATTAAAACTGGTAGTAACTTCACCCTTTTTAAGGATTGGAGGTCTAACTACCTACGTGTAGCGGCTACGTGCTGGTGAGAGTTCCCGCGTGCTATCGGGTGTCTAAGACTGGGGCAAACGGCCTTTCAATCTGGCCCGGTGGTTCCGTGGTGCTCGCATTCGGTTCCGTAGTTCGTGATAGTAGGTAACTTAGATCTTTAGGTCTAAGGGCACACTGTAGAGGTTAGGAACTTGACTATATTGATTTGTAATCAAGTGTACCTTTGCGGCGTCATTTCTCTCATATCTTTTCCCCTCTTATCCCCCCCCAATTCTTCCTGCGTAGTGCATGTTTTGGAGGAGGCCACAAAACCCTGAACTGTTTGAATTGACTGCTAAATCTAGAAAAAGAGCCGAATCATCCTCCTCCTCCACAAACATGGCACACACCCCCACCTCACCACTTCGTCACAATTCCAATTCTTTCAACACCAGGCTTATCCCGAGAAACCCTGCAAGACCTTCCTTATCGAGTGTCGCGCCAAGCGACTTGGTAAGTCATGTGGAATTGGCTTCTGCGAGCCAGTATTTCAACATGGAGGACCAAGCCTCCGTGTGCTCGAACACATATGCGGACACGTCTTCTGGCATAGAAGACGCCTGCACCCTGGGGAACAACCCGTTTTCTGCCACGTATAACCCAGGGTGGCACGATCATCCAAATTTTGCATGGTCTAACAACCCGCAGCGCCAAAACCCCGCTGGTGGACCAAGGCGATCGTCCGCACCCGTCATCCCAAGGGCCCAATCTAATCCTATGGCAAATCCGCCATCAGGCCCTTGCGTACAGAAAACCAAACACGCATCAAAACCTCTTGATAAATTGATGCGAATGATGACGGAAATGTCAAAGCGCCATAAAGAGAACATGACCTCTCTTCAGCATTTGGCGCAACAGAATGCTGAGATCAGTCAACTAAGCATGGTGACTCGATCTCAGGGCACTCTTCCCGCCCAACCTGTTCCAAACCCGCAAAACTTCGTACCCTGTGATCCGCAACCACAGGTACAACCTTCTCAGGAACAGGTTCATCAAATTCTGCAAGCTCCGAGTATTCCTCCGGGATTTCAGGTTAATCCCGCTGCAGCATCTCACTCTCATGCTGATAGCGATTACATCAAGGATGACACGTCTGACGAGGACATAACTGTCAGTACGTGTATCGAACTTATTGGAGCCAATTTAGACTGCTGCGAATTACCTGATGACTGCCTGACCTATACAAACTGTGACGTTCCCCAATCCCCCCCTATTCCTGTATCATCTCCTGACCAGACTTCTGACGAGGTTTTCTCTGCTTCCCATACCTCATGGTCTGAGTCATTGTCGGGCTGCTCACCGTCGGTCCACACTCCTGAAGACCGAATTGCCCTTTCTTTCCTGCCAAATCAGGTGGATTTGCAAATCCACACTGGGACCTTGAGCCCACATCTTACTCACCGGGTCTATTCCCTTTTGGATCCATCTATCCAAAATGCCCCCCTTCTTGGCCAATCTAAGGGCCAACTTCCTCTTCCTGATCTGTTTTCTGATCCGCCTGGGACACTCTCGTCCCAGGAAACGCCAAATCTCTCACCATCCACCATTACTTTTCACGCCTCTATCGCGATTACTTCGCTTTTCTCTTCACCACCCACCATCCACCCACCCTTCCACCCTCATCTATACACTGAACCTCAGCTCTTGTTACCCGATCTGTTGTCCGTTCTCTGCCTTTCCCTGCATGCATATGAGGACATAGCATTGTTTGGCATGGGGGGGTGGATAGGCATTCATAGGATCCGGGTATTTTTTGGTATCAGACAATTACCACCTATTTATAAATATGCAAGAAAAAGAAAAAGAAAAAGAAAAAAAAAAAGAAATATATATATTAACAATAAATGGTGTTTAGTAATGATTTGAAAGCTGAAACAAAAAAATTCAATAAGTGTTTATGGATATTCAACCTCTGTTTTGAAGAATTTCCAGGCCACAGAAGCTTGATTCGCTCAGGCTCGGCTTAATTCACTTAAAGTATTGACGAAATAGATCAAAATCTCTCTTAACTAAGGACGTATTCTTGTACCTGAGACACCAGTACAGGATCCGTTGGTTTGCTTTTTCTTGAGAGCTTAAGTAAATTTGGTTCACACTACACATATCAGGAAAGACCAGGTGAACATAAGATCCAACCCTAGTGTTCATTAGGGAAGGTGGAGTCCTTACCTGTGCGTGCAGGTAGACTTTTTATCCCAGCATTTAGTCTTGTGTTTAGGAGTGACTCTTTCCACCAAAAAGAAACTCTCCCACCAAAAAGAAAAATAAGTGTGCTCCTTCAAAATGTGTTGTAAGAGATATACTGACACGTGTTTCAAAAAAAAAAAAAAGAGTTGTTAAGAAAAAAAAAAAGAAAAAAAAGAAAAAAATAAAAAAGAAAAGAAAAAGAAAAAGATGTTTTAAAAGAGTCAGTATATCTCATAAATGTCTGTATACTTTATTTTCCGGTGAGCTACAAAAAAAAAAAAAAAAAAAATCAGAAAATGGGAGTTGAGTTTTCCGTAATCATCTTAAGGGTCAATCCGAAAACACGAGCTGAAACTGGGACCAACCTGTACTTAAAAATTCGTGAAACCCTGGGAGTGAGTCTTAAGGTTCATCTGGTCAGTCTTGATCCTTCACTATGCACAAACCATAACCTCTTGAGCTCTCGAGTACGGCAAAAACCTCCTGGGTCCTGGAAATCGTACTTAAGGTTTAAATATCAAGAGTCCTGGTTAGTTGAGAGATGATCTATGTCATGTGAGACTTAAAGTACTGGTAGTCTTCTTTACATTTGGTTCTCACAATATTCCATAGTAAACACACCTGTATCACCTCAGAAGAAAATCTTCAGCTTAAGATCAATTCTAAATAATATTTTGCTAGGGACTAGCAAAAGATAGGCATGGGGGTACATGTTTGCACCTCAAAACACGCCTGTAATAACGCCTTCTTGTGCTATTTTCTAGCATTAACATTGCATAATAGGATCCTGTAATCGCATTTGTAAAAACACTTGCATGCATGCATTTAATCAAGAGAGGAAGAGGAGTGAAACAATCGCTTGCATAGTTACATTTTTCTTCAAGTGCCTCCTTGCAAAATCACCCTCTTTTTATTTTTCCTCTTGATTTCTTCTTTTCTCTCCTTCCCGCGGCTGCACCCTTCCCGCGGCTGCACTCTTCCCGCAGCTGCATGCAGCAGCCACGCAGCACTTCTTCCCGTCACTTCTCCCAGCCAACGCCGCTCCCTATAGCTGCAACTCGCACACCCTCTCCCTGCTGCAGCCGGCACGCCACTCTCCCCTCCTCTATAAGTAGCTACAGCTTCATCCTTGCAAGGGGAGCTGCTGCAAAGACCCCGCAGCCACCACCTTCCTCTCCACCGTTCTCCCCTCCCATACGTCGGCCCTCCGTCGAGGAGGCACCCGGCGAGCAGGAGAACCCACTGTGGTGCACACCACCACAGTGGGAGCACCACCGCCCAGCTCTTCAACGAGCCGGTGGCGTGGTGTTTTCTTTTCTCTTCGTATTCGTCTCCACGCCATTGCTGCCGCTTCAAGCTCCGAAGCTTGAAGCAGCAGCAGCAGCAGCTAAACCGCGGCGACAGCAGCAGCAGCAGCACCCCCCGCCTCCTCCGCGACCTTCCCCGCAGGCGCGCAACCCTCCGCGCACGCCTGCAGGCCTGTTCCCCGCCTCCGTCTCGTTCTGTCCACCCCGCATTGCACCCGCAGCCGGCCGCCGCGCGCACTGCAGCGGCCGGTTACCGCCTCGCGCCGACCCCTGCCCTCCTCCGCAACCCTCCGCGACCGACTGCAGACTCCCCGCCGCCTTCTCCGAGCGCGCCATCGCCCGCTCTCTGTCCTCGCATCCGGTCTGCAGGAGACGCCTCACGTCCTCTGCGCGAAGGCGCGGTGCACCGCGACGGTCAGACATCCTCCTTCGCCTTCAGACGACGCGGAGTCAGACGTCTGCCGCCTCCGGCAGACGTCTTAACTCGCGCGTCCGCGATCACTCCTTCGCCCGCTCTCTCTCTCTGCCGATCTCTCCCGCCCGCTCTCTCTTTGTCTGGCGCTCTCTACTCTCTCTCACGTACTCTCTCTCTCTCTCACGTATTCTCTCTCTCTCTCTTTTTTTTACTCACAGCAACACACACACACACCTATACCGACACATACACACACACTCACTCACTTATAGTAACATATATACGTATATATATATATATACATAAATATATCTATATATATATACTTATATACATAGTATAGCTATATAGTTATGTATACATGCATATATATATAATATACATATGTATATAGTATATATATATATATATCTACTTATATATACATCTATATACTTATACATATACTTATATATATAGACATATATACTTATATACATATATATATATATATATACATATCTATATACATATATATATACATATATATAGTAATATATATATATATACTTATATACATATATATATATCTATACATATATAACTATACATTTATATATATATAGATATATTTACTTATATACATACATATGTACATATATTTTCATGTTATTTATTATACGCTGTATCGCGGGGATATCTGCACCAGTTGCTGATATTCCCTGATACACGCGTACAAAAGAAGCATGGTCCCATACATCATCCATCCTCCATCCACACTCCACGCGGCACCTAGTCGTGTTGGTTGCATCTCTCTAGACGTCGACTGACTCGACATAGTGCTACACTCCATCGCCACCTCCACCCCCACCCCTTTATATATATACTACATATATACATATATACATACTATATTTACTCCACCCCCACCCCTTTATATATATACTACATATATATATATATACATACTATATTTACTTTCTGTCTATTTGCTTTTCTGTTAGTAAAAAGATAAAAATAATACATAAAAAAGAAAAGATAATCTTTGACTTGCAGGTACCTCGTCTTGCGAGTAGCAAGAATTATTTTGGGACTCTGTTTGGCTAAAAGCCAAGGACACAATTTTGAGGGTGTGCCTCAAGAACAAGGATTACCATAAAAAAAAAACCTAAATAAGAAAAACAACAAAAACACAATAAACGAACGGAAGAGACGCGTTTTAAGGAAAACGTAGAAACTCGACTTTAACCCCACTTCCCTGTGTTCGACCCTGGGCCTAAAAGTGACAAGATAAAATCAATTAGGCCAGGTTAAAAATTTTGTAAAGAGATGGTTAGGTCCAAATTAGGTTAACCACTATACACATTTCAACGATAAAAATATCATATTAACAACCTATTCGGGCCGACCCATCAATTGACAGGGCCTTAGCCTTGTCCTGCGTGGCTACACCAACCCAGGGGTTGGGTAGTGTATGCACGGAAGGAGGTCACTTCGACCTCACTTGGTTGGACCTTGGGAGTCGCTCCCAAGGAGGCTAGTCACTTCCTTTATCTGCTGAGTCGCGATGGCTAACATTATATCTTGACCTAATCAGGATCAAAAAGAGCTGGACCCATGAGCTTATCTGAGAGCTCGGGTCACTGAATCAGCTCAACCTTGGGATCCTAACCCAAGGTGGCGAAGATGACTTTTCACTTCACCAGATCCTTCTCCTCGGGTTACCGAAATGGTTAACCCATATCTTAACCCTGGATATTATGACCCATACCAGTCGGTCCCTCAAAGGATCGCATCTTATAACCCAGGATATGGATTTCATACTCCTGCTTCTCACCCATGGAACATGGGTAGACCTGATTCACCCCCTGGAACCCCTGAAGAGCTACCGGTGCATATGCGCCACATTATAGAATATAGAGAGCTATAGCGAGCGCTAAGGAAAAGGCCGCATCCTATCTATGCAAAATCTAGGCTATCATTGAGCCAAACCAAAGGCAAAGCTGGATTCCGCACCAACAAGCTGTGATGGAGCTCCTTCAAGAAGCAGTAGAGATAACAAGGCGAATGGGCCAAAATCGGGAAACTTAAGAACTATTGCTTTTGAGATATCAAGTGGAAAATAGCATTGAAGACCTCAAAGAATCAGAAACAACTATGCTGGAAGAACACACAGAAGATTCTCGGGAGCAGATGCCCGAATATCATTCAGGGGAAAAAGAATCTAGCGTGGATATGAGACAGGAGCAGGAAGTATGCCGAATGGGTTCATCTGAGAACTCCATTCAGAAAATTGAGGAAAGGACTGATATCTCCAGGACTGATCCACAATCAGATTATCCTGAATCCTGGGAGACACCTTTTGGGTTGGATAACCCAATCAAGATAAGGGAAGATGATCTAATTGAGGATATGGATCCTAAGGCAGACATTACATGCGACACTGCTGATCAATCTAGACCACTTCCCATTGTAGGTGAACCTATGCTAGAGCCAACATCTTCTGATCTGCACTCTTCTTCTTTCACCTACATCCCTAATTCGGATATTAGAGATTCTAAGATGACACTTTCTATCCTTGATCCTAACATCCGAAAACCAGAAGTAGCTCTGGATGACTTAACTAAAGAAATAAATATGCTACCTGAGGCAGGAATTACTGAGGAACCCAATGCATATTAGGGTGAAGCTTTGAGCAGAAGGAGCTGGGGATGCACCTATCATCCTAGTAGATGGCTCAACCCCAAGCCTGAAGAGTCAGCCTCCAATGAATTAGAGATGAATATTGATGAGGATTTCAGTGGCCTCCCCATGGATTTTCCACTTTCTCGAATACCTCCATATGATCCAGAACCTGGAGAGGGCATGATCTTCGATGTCAATTACCGCTATGAGGATCCTTATGACTCAGATTTTGGTTCTAAGGTACATTTTGATCTACTCCCTTAGCAACTTCTTGTTGAATTGTGGGACATGATAAATCAGCTAAATCAACATCATGATCCCACCTCTGATTATCCTCTATTTTCCACTATGACTCCACACTTTCTTATAGCTAGACTTTTTGGAGTAGGGGTCCACAATCAGCTGGTTCACATCTCCGGACCACTGATTTTGGGAGCGTACAAGCATATCTTTCTCTTA
This sequence comes from Thalassia testudinum, assembly GCA_037157565.1. Taxonomy (NCBI): domain Eukaryota; kingdom Viridiplantae; phylum Streptophyta; class Magnoliopsida; order Alismatales; family Hydrocharitaceae; genus Thalassia; species Thalassia testudinum. Next base: position 81,051,858 of record JAZHRO010000056.1, on the reverse strand, counting down.
ATCTTAGCCAGCTCCTATGCTAGAAATGACACATCTGATTGAGTTTTCGCCTACCTGGAGGCGTTAAACTCAGCACATATAGATACCATTCGCCCCACATTCCACCATCATTTTTATACATAGCATATTTTTGTTTTAGCATATTTCCCTTTTATATTGCATATTAACAGGTTAGCCGGTGCTGAATATAATTTCAAGAGCAATTACAGGTGATTTCTACCCATTCTCTCCCAACAGCATTTATTTTCTTTTACATTCATGCATGAGGACTTGCAAGAACTTAGGCATGGGGGGGTAGATACAGAAAAACTGAAGAAAATTTTTTGTGCCAACACTTAGGAAAACCTCGAAGCTGCATGTAAAACATACTTTAGGACCTTAAATAAAAGAACAACCGAGTCCACCTCCAATGCTCGCATTGGAGCTAGAAATCGTTTGCAATAGCCACTTCCGACTCACCCGCTTACCTTTTGTTCTAAATTTAGGGTCAAGCTGATTGTAACCCGATACGGGAAACTCATGAAGTACAAATTATATGGGGTTACATGTTTATAGCATACATAGATATTGCATTCATGAATAAGATTATTTTATTAAGAGAATGCATTAGGGATTTTATCCTTTAGTTGATTCTTGTAATCTGGAATCCAATACAACGTTTCACACACACGTAAAATTTCAATGGATTCACGGTGAAGGCTATTAAACGTCTTCAGCCTGTCGAGATGCAGCAGTGCTTCTTTTCCTAAACCCCTGGACAGTGTTTTGGATGTCAGGCAGATTTTCCTCCAAAAATCCACCAAATAGTGTGAGATGAGAGTAGAGTTTACTGCTGCTCTAAGATTAGTGCGAGGAATCTGGAATCCTAGAAAATTAGGTGATGATGCTCTGAGATGAGACAGTTTTCGCTCTCGGTTCCTGCATATGCATTTTGTGCGAAATTGTGAGAGCCACTGGATAAGACAAATACACGAAGAGTGAGTTTTCATAAAACTAGGGCTAAGGTGGATGGTTACGACCATTCTTTATGGAATCCTCGGCTGAAGGAGGGTATTAATGTCAAGGTTAGAAATACACTGTCCTATTCGTCTCTCCCGATGCCGTGAGTAGGCACTTCCACCGAATAAGCCACCCAATGTCTCTTGAGTACCACCAATCCCCAATAATGCCTCCTTAATAAAGTTCATGGATGTATGCTAGTTGTGTTATGTTGAAAAAAAAAAATTAAAAAAAAAAGAGAAAAAGAAAAGGAAAAAGAATGATGAAAAGAAAGAAAAACTGAAAAAAAAAAATTAGAAAAAGAAGAAAAGAATGAATATTTAGTCTTTATCAAGGCAATAACACCAAATAAAATTGAGCTCCACCAAATATGGCCTTAACCTATTTTTCTTGTGTTTCTGACCGCTCGAATACTGGCTGAGGAATCCTGACTTAATGTTAGGGTTATGAGAACTCAATTAAAGTGTTAATGCCTAGTGAGACCACCAAATACAGATCCTATATGTGAATCTGGTGAGGTTGTGAGCTCTAAGAAAAAGAAAGAAAAAGAGCAAGAGAGAATGAATAAAAAGGAATCAAAGAGAGCATAGTTTTTCTCGTCTTTCTCTAAGTTAAGTTACTTAGTAATTCGGGAATCTGGATTCTTTAGTACTAGTCTCTATGTAGCACCAAGTGAGAATGAGCCACCAAATATATAATCCTTTCCCTCAAAGATTCTCTACCTAAGCCCAAAGCCGGGGTGAAATTCATAGAATATCTTGAATACCCCGAGGAAAGAAATCCGCCTATTGATGGGTCGGCCCGGATAGGTTGTTAATATGATATTTTTATCGTTGAAATGTGTATAGTGTTTAACCTAATTCAGACCTAACCATCTCTTTACAAAATTTTTAACCTGGCCTAATTGATTTTATCTTGTCACTTTTAGGCCCAGGGTCGAACACAGGGAAGTGGGGTTAAAGTCGAGTTTCTACGTTTTCCTTAAAACACGTCTCTTCCGTTCGTTTATTGTGTTTTTGGTGTTTTTCTTAATTAGGTTCTTTTATGGTAATCCTTGTTCTTGAGGCACACCCTCAAAATTGTGTCCTTGGCTTTTAGCCAAACAGAGTCCCAAAACAAGTCTTGCTACTCTCAAGACGAGGTACCTGCAAGTCAAAGATTATCTTTTCTTTTTTATGTTTTTTTTTTTTATCTTTTTACTAACAGAAAAGAAAATAGACAAAAAGTAAATATAGTATGTATATATATATATGTACTATATATATAAAGGGGTGGGGGTGGAGGTGGCGATGGAGTGTAGCACTATGTCGAGTCAGTCGACGTCTAGAGAGACGCAGCCAACACGACTAGGTGCCGCGTGCAGTGTGGATGGAGGATGGATGATGTATGGGACCACGCTTTTTTTGTACGCGTGTATCAGGGAATATCAGCAACTGGTGCAGATATTCCCGCGATACAGCGTATAATAAATAACATGAAAATATATGTACATATGTATGTATATAAGTAAATATATCTATATATATATATATAAATGTATAGTTATATATGTATAGATATATATATATAGATATATATGTGTATATATATGTATATAAGTATATATATATATATTACCATATATATATGTATATATATATGTATATAGATATGTATATATATATATGTATATAAGTATATATGTCTATATATATATAAGTATATGTATAAGTATATAGATGTATATATATATATATATATATATTATATATATTATATATATATATATTATATATATGTGTATGTATAGATAACTATATATATATATATTTATATATATGTTACTATAACTGTGTGAGTGTGTGTGTATGTGTTGGTATAGGTGTGTGTGCGTCGGTGAATGTGTGTGTGTGTGCGTTGCTGTGAGTGTGTGTCTGTTAGTGAGTAAAAAAGAGAGAGAGAGAGAGAGAATACGTGAGAGAGAGAGCGGGAGCGGGCGGGAGAGATCAGCAGAGAGAGAGAGAGCGGGCGAGCGAGAGATCGCGGACGCGCGAGTTAAGACGTCTGCCGCCTCCGGCGGACGTCTGACGCCGCGTCGTCTGAAGGCGGAGGCAGACGTCTGAAGACGGCAAATGCGGGCGCGGCTTCGCGTAGGGTTCCTGCAGGCGTGCGCGAAGGCGACGGGCAGGCAAAGGCGTGGAGGAGAGAGCGTGGAGGAGGTCTGCAGGTGGTCGCGGAGGGTCGCGGAGGAGGGGGAGGGGGCGGCACGAGGCTGTAGCCGGCCGCTGCAGTGTGCGCGGCGGACGGCTACAGGTGCAACTGCGGGGACGTCAGGATGAAGGTTGAGCAGGGAATGGCCCTGCAGGCGCACGCGAAGTCGACGGGCGGCTGCGGGGACGGTCGTGGAGGAGCGGGAGGACCTGTTGCTGCTGCTGTCATGGCTTCAAGCTTCGAAGCTTGGAGCGGCGGCAATGGTGTTAAAGAGAAAAAAAACGAAGCGAGGGAATGCACCACGCCCACCGGCACGTCGAAGAGCTGGGCGGTGGTGCTCCCATTGTGGTGGTGTGCACCACAGTGGGTTCTCCTGCTCGCCAGGTGCCTCCTCGACGGAGGGCCGACGTATGGGAGGGGAAAGCGGTGGAGAAGATGGTTACGGGTTTGTTTCGTTGCTACAGCAGCCTGTGTTGCGAGGATGAAGCTGCAGCTTCTTATAGAGGAGGAGAGAGTGGCGTGCCGGCTGCAGTAGGGAGAGGGTGCGCGAGTTGCAGCTATAGGGAGCGGCGTTGGCAGGGAGAAGTGACGTGGAGTAAATGCATGCGGCTGCTGCGGGAAGAAGTGCTGCGTGGCTGCTGCTGCCGTGGGAAGAAGAAAAGAAGAAATCAAGAGAGAAAAAAAATGAAAAGAGGTGGAATTTGCAAGGAGGCACTTGAGATAAAATGTAACTATGCAAGCCATTGTTTCACTCCTCTTCCTCTCTTGATTAAATGCATGCATGCAAGCATTTTTACAAATGCGATTACAGGATCCTATTATGCAATGTTAATGCTAGAAAATAGCACATGAAGGCGCTATTACAGGCGTGTTTTGAGGTGCAAACACCTATCCCGCTAGAATTCTTATTAGGCATCAAGTACAGGCTTTAGAGGTGTATTAGTTTTCACTCAAATCCATTGCAAAAGCTACATAGCTGCACCATCACGATTGTCTGGATTTCTAGAGCATAGGATGAAAACAAAAGGGAGAAAAATCTCGATGCAAACACTTGATAAAATAACCAATCCCTTAGGGACCCTTGCTGTAAATAATTTAGTCTTGCATTTGCTAGGGGCTAGCAAGATTTAGGCATGGGTGTATGATTGCACAGCAATCATAAGTCTTAATTGACCTAAATTAGGCTAGGACTTAGCATAAGTTAGGATTATTCATGCTTGCATACGCATTATCTGCATCTTTACTGCTTTCCTTTGGCTATGCATAAAATAATGTTATAATGTGCTGATTAAGTTCATTATGTCGATTGCAGGGAATAAGCTGATCAGGAGCTAGATCTGAAGCTGGATTAGGAATAACGGGAGTTGTAGCAGAGCTGGAGCAGAAGGCCTAGTTTAGATGTAGGAACAATAATGTAAGGGGGCTAAAGGTTTTCTATTCTATTAAGTAGAAATAAAGTAGTAAAATGTGAAGAGCTTAGGTCCATCCTAGCCCTAGGATAGCCTAGAGACTTTCCCAAGCCCTAGCCACCCTTAGATTAGGTCACAACACCCTAAGAAGCCCTAAAACCCTAGTTCCAACCCTTCTCTAGACGTCGAAATAAGTTTTAAGATGTCTAGGACCCTTAGCCAACTCTCGCACACTTCAAACCCACTTCTGCAGTGTTATTGGACGTCCAGACACTTTGTCAGACGTCCAATTTCTGCAGAATACCCAAAACAGAACCCGAAATCCTTCCTGACTCTGATTGGACATCTAGACAACAAGTCTGGACTTTTGATTTTTGAGTGTAAGACGTCTAATTCTATTATTATACGTCTGATACTGCTCTCCAGTTCCTGTTTTGAGATTTAAGCCTTGATCTTGGATCTCTAGGTCCCTAAACCCAATTCCAACCCCATAGGAACCTAAATTGAGGTGCCCTAACCCTAGTACATCACCTCTAGACCTCCCTAAGGACCTAATTAGGTCCTCACTAAACCTAATTGACTTGGATCTTAGTCAATTCCATCAGCCTATTCAATTGGACTCATTGAGTCCAATTGAGCCTTGATCTCAGCACACACTATCCAATTTGACTCAGTGAAAGTCCAATTGACCTAGACCTGACTTAATTGAGTTGTTTTACTCTCAATTAAGTTTCCACACACCCAATTAAACTTGTATTAAGTTTAATTGCACTTTACCTTAGTGAATTAGGGTTTATAACCCTAATTTGAGACCTACCTTGACCTAAACCCGTTAGAACCCAACCTAATCAACCTAGCCACCTAAGTTTCGACCCACACACACCCACACACACCCACACACACCATCCATACGAAAATATCTAGCCTAGAGTTCTCTAGAACTCTCTACCATGTGTGGTTGCCTTGGTTGCCAAAAATAGCAACCAAGAGCCATTCAATTTTCAGATCCACATTTGGTGGATCTAAAAACTACCATCCACCCTCTCTCTCTCACTCTCCCACGAGCTCCCACCATAGGCCACTCTAGTGAATTCCATAATTCTCTAGAGAGCTTCCCTTAGGTCTATAAAAAGATCCCTTGGGTGGGCATTTGCACCCATTCACTTCCTTGGCATCCATTCCACTTATGCCAGCCACTTCCATCTCCACTCCACCTGCACGAGTTGAGCACCACCATGGAGGCCACCATCTCCAAGCCAGCAAGATGGATCAGCTCCCCGACTGCTATATTTACTGCTTTTATTTACTGCTTAGTTGTGTAGTCTTATTTCTCCCCCAATGATGCATGCGAAATCCCCCCATCGATTCTTGCATGCGATCATTTTCTGGTAGCTAGATTTAATTTTCAAGCATTTATATACAAGCTTCCCTCTACGTTTTATGTTGCAAACAACTCTCCCGCTGAATGAATGAAAAATGCTTATATATATATATTTGTCTCTATATGTTTGAAATCACCATGAGCTTAATAATTGTCATTCTTTTTGTGTGATTCAAGTTGCCTGTTTCCGATTCCTAATATTCTTGCAACTAAGCATGTCATACCTAAATACGTAATAATTACGAACTGGCATGCGATTCTAAACAAAGTAGAGTAAGATCGATTTCAAAAGTAAAAGCAATGCCTCCTAGAGACGAACGATCGAGTCTCAAGTCTCGTTATCTTTAGAAATCAATTTTTGACAAATGTTTTTGCGCGACTATACTACGATTTCCGACGACTTTCAAATGCACAAAAATGGCTTTTTGTCAATAGTCATAAGTAAAAGATTTAGGACTCTACTTAGTTCTAGACCAAATCAAAAAGAAAGAAAATGAAAGGCAAAAAGTGCTAAGAGACAAAAGGAGATTAGTATAAACGCTGATCTTAAGCCTCTCGGGTTGTGATTTTAGGCTTAAAAATTTAAGTTTTCGTTAAGATCTGGGTAGTCCTTAAGAGGTTGGGGAAAATGCAAAGCGTAAGTATTAGGTCTAAGGCTTAGGGATTATTTGACCTCGCTAACTGACCTCTGGTTTGCGAGACTCAGTAACCTAAGCACCCTAATCCACACAAAATCTGGTTCAGTGCGCTTAATTATCAAAATCACGTAAATGCGTTAAATCTGTTCTGGAAAAAAGCTACCTAGATTAGGAGTGGCTGATGAAGACAAGTTGATTTGGAAGAGTTCCTGGCAAGTAGAGATGGGGGAAATTCCCCTTGAAGATGTGCAATAACATATCATCTCCTCGGTGTTTGTCTCCTAGGATATCTAAATATCCTACTGGGGCATGTAAGCACCTTGTGCTGGTTCAGATGCCATGGGCAACATTTTCATGAAATGTCGATTGCCAGGGTCTGGATTTAGCTATAGAATGCCATGGGTGCGATTATCTCGAAATCTTGAAAGCCAGGGTTCTAGGGTTACCATGGGTTGTGCTATCTCAAAGCATCGATTGCTAAGGACCCTGTGAGTATTGAAGGTGAGAGCTAGGAATCCGATAACGCCAGTGTTGTAAAGCCAATCCGAAGTTAGAAATAAAAGGAATGAGAGAGAAAACTCGCAAAAGGAAAAAAATATTCTATCTTTCTCTTACAAAAACATACTACAAATTGAACCAGGGCTAAAACATGTTACAAGCATGGGTGCCTTAACCGTGGAGTTCAACGAACCTTAGGTTTGTTCCTGTGAGCCTTAGAAACCTTCATGGCAGACTGAGGCTAGAGCTGCTCAGGTTCGGATCTTGGTTGGTACTTGAGTACCTCTAGGCCTATTATCGGCATTCTGATTTAATCTACAAAAGAAAGCACACAATAGAAATCTGACGATAAAATGGCATGTGGTCTAGAATAAAGGGTAACTCCATGAGATTTTGCTAAGGGACTAGCAAAATCTAGGCATGGGGGTATGATGTGAACACCATCATAAGCCATAGCTAGCTCAAGTTAGTCATTATCAAGTCATTAAATGATCCTACATAATTGCAGAGGACTGTAATTCATTGCATAATCATTCTGAGGGAAAGATAAGAATATGGGTTAAAACTGCAATTTTACCATCATATCATGAATGCAGTATAATCATAGGCATTCCCAGGGGTTAATTAAGGGTCAAATGGCCTTAATTATCCAACAAGTGGGTTAAAACAGTCAGAAAAGGGTTTTCGTGTGTTTTAAGAATTAAATGACTTTTGAAACCCTAAAAACAGATCCACTTAATTAACTAAGGTTCTCGTCATGATAAAATTCACCTAAACACTCTAAAATTCATAGAAAAATATTCTCTAGGATTTGGTACCTTCAATTTGACCATCAGAACCCGTCTTGACCTAAAATATAGTCTTAGACTGACATTTGACCTAATTTGGGTTTTGCATAAATTACTGAGTCAAATAAAGTTAAAACCTAAATCTAACTTCACCATTATATTCCTTGGGTCCAAATAAGCTTGGTATCAAAATTTGGGCCCAATCTAAGATCATCATGACCAAGTTTGCATTTTGGTCCAATCACTCTCTATTTCAATTAGACACTTAACTTTTGAATTCCTTACAAATAGCCCCCCACCTTCTTTGTCTTCTTCACAGAAAGGTCCCTCCGCTATTATCACTTAAGAATCCATCTTCGGTGACCTTTGATTGAAGAGAACTCCTCTGCTCAATCAATCCCTTCCAAAATTGGAAGGGAGATTCCTTGAGGCATCTCTTCCCATTGAATTTGTCCATGAACCCTAAAACTTTCCCAATCTCTCATGCGAACACATGAGAGATTTGGGTATCTCAAAAAATCGTACTCCAACGACATTTCTTAGCTTGGAAGCTTGGCTTTCAATCTCATAAACCCCTTATGAACCCTATAAAAGGATCCCCAGGGCACAACCCTATTCTTCTGCTAGGATTTGGCCACAAAACCCTCCTCTTAACCCTATCTCTAGCCTCCTCTGACCTAGATCTGGTGAGCTCCTCCCCCATCATCCCACGGCCTCCCAACAGCCAAATTTGGAGCGTCTTCTTCCTTCCCTCCTTCATCCACTCCTCAACAACCAACTCAGGGGCTCCAAAATCCCATTCATCCTTGCCATCTCTCCCTTCGGAGGTTCGTCCTCCCCATGTCCGGCCATCACATCGACATGCGAATATCTTCCCCTTTCATCCCTAATTTTAGGTTCCAATGTTCCCTCTCCTTCCCTCCTTTTTCCCTTTTTCTTTCTCTAAAAACAACCACCAACCACACGTTTCCCCCTCCCTCTTCTTCACCTTCGGTGAAGCTCCAGCGACACCCAACAACTGCTCCACCACACGAATCCGCCGCTATCACCTCCATAAGCTCCGCCGTGCCACCCTCTACAAAAGCCATCTATCTATTCGCCTTCCCATCCACCCAAAACACCCACCGAATAACCCACCTTCTCATGACCATCCCCGTCACCGTCCGGCTGCTGCACCTACTCCCACGCCACAAAATCACCAACACTGCATTCCTCGTCCATCGACGACCCTCGAGAGATTTCTAACTGGGGCAAGAAGCCCATGTTCTTATATTTCAGGTGCCAGCTTTAGCTACCATTACTGAGATGCTTCAAGCTTGCATGAAGCTCGCTCCAGGTCTCGATAGCTCCAGGTTCCCGCTTTAGAAGGCACGAAACTCTTCCCAGAACGTGCGTGGACCAATGAATTAAGTCAATGACCGGCCTTGTGCTCTAATTAGTGAAGAAGCTTCAGCCGCTGCCATGTGAAGAATAGGGTGGGATTTAGTCCCACCTTGGTAACATGGGAGCAATTGGAGTGCTATAAGTTGATTTTCTCTCTATGCCTTGTTGCCTCATAAAACGAGGGTGAGGTCCTCCTTACTCACATAGCCCAACACGCCTAACTCGTTCCCACACCTCAGCTACTACCCACGTCGGTAGCCCAGGTCCCGGGTACGCGAATCAGTAATACCCGATTAACCAAGCATGTGACCTGACATTGGGAAAGAGAAGCAGAAGAGATAAAGAGCATGGGTTAAGGGGGTTTTGCTTTGGAGAGATTCCGACACTTGGCAATAATTCGAAGGGTTTGTAGCCTTTGTGCATGAAGGGGATAAAAGAAAAGAGCAGTGCTGTGAAGGAAGGTAGAAGCGAAAGTAGAAGGAAGAACGCTCATGCATGAAGAGAAAGCAAAAAGGGAAGGAAGAGAAGAGAAGAAGAAAAGAGAAGGCGCAGCTGTAGAAAAGAAGAGGAAGAAGAAGAAGCCAAGGAAGGAAAAAAAAAGAATACTTAATATTTGATGGTTAAGTCGTCTGGTCATCCGACTCGATGACTGATTTGAGGCTTGATGCTGTTGATATATTGAATACTTAATATATATGCTTAAAAAATAATTGGTTATTTAAATCACCATCATTTTAGCTTCTCTACCTTTTTATTGCCTCACAATACATGAGAATTCATTGAATATCTAAACTAACACATTAGTATTTATTGAATATCATTTTGTGGCTTAAATTCTTGTGCTCATTTACATATTTATTGAGATTAATGTGTGAATTCCTATTTTCTCCCTATGTTCGACCTCAGACTTCATTTTTGATATTTGAGTAATAAATTGTATTTATTTCTCGTGCTGATTTGACCTATACTGCAACGCAACGATTTTAAAACCCAATTTAGAGTGACTAACATTAGGTTTTTAACCTAAGAGACCTCATTAGATCTTCTTGGGAATCTCTTTCAGATCTGATCAACTTCAATCTAACCTGAGCTCTAATTCTAAATCTTCATTCCACTACCTGATTTTTACAACCTAACAACTTGGGAAAGACCAATTAGGAAACCTGAATGCCAAAATGATCCTGAAAGACAAAGTGATTGAGGCTACCCTTAGATATTTTGAAGAATATCCAACCAACATGATTCAGGTTAATCTCCCAGAAACAATAGAATTCGTTATGAACCGTGTTAAACTATTGCTTCTCAACTAAGAAAAGGTTCAACCTAGGAGACCCTCATACAAGAATTAAATGAAGTCTACGAATTGCATAGAATGGAGGGTTTACATTGCTTTTGAAATCCATCACTCGGGAAGATACACTAAGATATCATTGAGCAACGTGCAGATGTTCTAAGTCTATTACGGAAAGCCATTGATGAGACATCTTGGAGTGATTCTAAAGCTTCTCTAGAGCATGGGTTAGACATCCAGAGTTGTTGTGGACTCCCAACCCAAATGAATTCAAATTCAAATTTCATAACAATTGACATTCCTAATCTTGACGAGGGTGAGCAAGATCCATTTGCAGGTGTTCTCGATTTTGGGCCAGCCCTAGAAAATCAAGAGCTTGGTTCATCAAGCTTAGATTTTCCTGACATCCGTGATAGTGAGCTTAAAACAGAACTTCTCAAGAATGTAAATTCCAATCCTTATCCTATTAAGGTGATTTCAAGAATGATTTTGACAACCCAATAGAGCCCAGCCGAGATTCTAGTGATCCAATCCTTACCCTTAACCTAGAATGCAGATCTGAGCCTAATTGGGATGATTATGAGGCCCATGTGAGGAAATGTAGATTACGAATTTGAAATATGACTCAGGACCTGTATTTGATGAATACATCTCTCCAAACTCCTTAGAGACATAAATTGATTTTTCAAAAGTCATGCCGATCTATGATACAGAAACCAAGGGGTTGGAAGAGCTGGGACTCAATTGGGTCTATGCTAGGAGCCAAGAACCCAAGCTTATGCCTAATAAGGACACATTTTTGAGCTTGGAATACGAAAATCGGTTAGATCCAAGTCAGGTTGCTACTTCGACACATCCTGATCCTTTTTATAGTGGGTCTTCTAATCTAGAATCAAATTCAGAGCACGTTCTTCTCAAATTCTTCGACAATTTTGAATCTTAGTCTGATTTTGGAGAACTGTTGTTTCCAAATGACTCCGAACCTATTTACAATCTCAGCAACTACTACCCATCCTTTGATTCTGACAATGATGTCAATGATTTGAAAGAAACTACCTCTTCTATGGCACTTACAGAACCATCTCGAATCCAACCCCAACCCCGACCCACTACGATGGGAACACCATAATGAGCCATAACTAGCTCATTTTGATCTAATTAAGTCAGTAAGTGCTCCTACATAATCGCCAGAGTCATAAATCACTGCATGGTCATTCTGAGGGAAAAATAAGAAACTAGGATTGAAACTGTAATTTTACCAGCATATCATGAATGCAGTACAACCATGGGTTTTCTTAGGGATTGAATGAAGGTCAAATGATCTTAAAAAGATTACAAGTTGGCTAAAACAATCAGAAAAGGGTTTCCACATGTTCTGAGAATTAAATGACCTTTTGAAACCCTAAAGACAGACCCGCTTAATTAACTGAGGTTCTGATTAAGATAAATTCACCTAAACCTTCTAAAAATAATATAAAAATATTCTCTATGGTTTGGAATCTTCAATTTGACCATCAGAACCCATTTTGATCTAGAATAGAGTCAGATAGACATTTACCATAATTTAGGTTTTTGCATAAATTACCCAGTCAAACGTGGCCAAAACCAAAATCCGACTTCACCATTGGATTTCTTAGGTCCAATTTAGGTTGGTAGCAAAATTTAGACCGAAGATGAGTTTGTCTTGATCTAGTTTGCAACTTGGTCCTGTCTGATTACATTTCTGCCCTTAACTTTCAAAATCTTATCAAATAGATCCCTAACTTTGTAGTCATTCATAGAAAAAGGTCCCTGACACCATTAAACCTATTCCTAGGTTCTCCGACGACCTTAATTTGGAAAGAACTCCATGATTTCTTGACGAATCCCTTTCAAATTTGAAAGGGAAGTTCGTCAAGAAATTTCCTTCCTTTTGAACCCGATTCCAAGCACTAAAACTTACCTAGTCTCTCATGCAAATGCAAGAGAGATTTAGGTATCAAGGAATTCCCAAATTTTGGTGAGCTTCCCAAAATCTCCTCCCGAGGCCATTAAAAGAACCTTTTAATCACACCATCTTCCTCACGCTCGAAATCAGCCCAGAATCCCCATTAATTCCTCTCTCTCTCTAGGATGAAAGCTCCTCAATGTCTAGCGAGCCCCACCATCCATCTTCATTCTCCATTTGCAATACTAGCAACGGAGACGTCCGGCGAGCTGTACCAGCCGGTGCCTTAACCTCCCTCTTCCTCGCTGTCCTCTCTCTCCGGAGTTATTCCCTTCTTCGACACCAACAACACCATAACCGGCACCACCTTTGCCCTACTTCATCAGCTAGCTACCTAGATCTACGGCTCCTCCTCCACTCTTTATTTCCATACATTCTCCACTTCGTTTTGACCGCTGACTCACCCGACCGCCCTTCATCTTCCACTTCGCCAATGTACCTCCGGCGAGCTCGCATGGCCATTACGCTCCACTAACTTGGCCGCCGTTCATCCCTGCACCTTTGCCATAGCCCAGAGAGCAAAATCCCTATGGTAATCGAGGCTATGGCCTCTCCTCAGTGCCACCGAGCACACCAACTCTCACGCACACAGTCCACCTTCGCCATGCATGCATAGAGCTCGTCATGCCACACAACCCCCACTGTTGCATTTGCCATGGTCCGACGAAGGTCCTGAGCAAGTTTAATTGGGTTGCGAGGCTGTATTACTGATTTCAGGTACCGTCCCCTCTCCGCCATTAACACACAGCTCCGAAGCAAGCTTCAAAGCTTGTTCTTCACCTGCAGCTTTAGGCAACATGCTCAGACGGTGCAGATTCAGCAGCCATAGGTTCCTAGGTTCTCAATTGGAAGGAAGCAGCACAGCATGACCCAATTCGAGCCATCTTCACTACTGCTATAGACGTGTGAAGGAGTGGGAGAGATCGTCCCACATAGGACCCCATTGAAGCAACGCTAAGGCATTTATTGAATTTGTGATAGAGGCTTATCGCCTCTAAACACGAGGTGAGCTCTCTCTCACCCACACACAACTGCGCCTCGTCCGCAACAACTGACCCGCGGACCTTGTGCGCCTGACCTTCCTAAGCTTGCACTCCTCAACTACAACTTTGCCCACAGCCCTGGACCTGGGTACATGCTTACCCGATTACCCGATTATCCATTGAGATGCCCTGGGAGAGTGGAACCTAAGAGAGAAAGAGAAGGAGGGGGAGGGTTATGCTGTAAAGAGAACTGGCTGACACTTAGCCAATTCAAGAAGCCTTCCCCCTCTCTGTGAAGTAGCTGAACAGAGAAAGAAAGAAGAAGGGTAGAGAAGAAGAAGAAAGAAGAGGTGCCACACAGGAAGAAGAAGTACAAGGAGAAGACGAAGAAGGAGAACAGAGAAGAGAAAGGAGCTGAGAGACCCTTGAGTCTCTAGCACTGTAGCATAAACTATGTAAGTCATCTAATATCATTTGAGTAGCATCTACTTGAGGCTTGATTTAAGTATTATTTGTGAGGAGTAATTGATGATTTAAATCACCATTTTATTCCATTCTTTTTGCATATTGATATCTAATATTATTATTATCGCAATCTCTTTGACTTAAATTATGATCTTGAGTTTGAAATTGCCATATTGCTCCCTATCTTCAACCTTGGAATTTTTTTGAGTAACAAAATTTGGGCTATACTATAATGTAGTTTTTTTAACCTCGATTTCACCTCAACAACAACTACCTGACTTAATTTCTACTCTGATTCTCCTCTCGATGATCTGGTCGCACATGATTCTTCTCCATCTTTTGATTGGGATTCGGGCATCAATCAGACTACTAATCACGTCGCATAATTTTTTGATCACTTTTATAGGGTTCCTACATCCTCCACTGACCCTTTTTCATTAGAGGATCCCCACTCTGACCAGGCTAATTCTACTCAGTCAAACCCTAGATTCTCACTTCCACATCTTCTTTAGTCTCTTGATCCGTATCTCACCTTTTCATTGGGATTCTCACTTCTGGTGGGCTCCATATCTCTTGATCCACATCCATCAACCCACCAGATTGATTGGGTTTGCGATGCATCATCAGCCTGTTGATTTGAACAAGCACCTGGTTGGACCAACCACGCTATTGATCAAGGCGCTTGTTTTACAAAATTTTGCTGATTTGACCACTGCTTCTCTATGACCACTTTGTGCTCGGTTGAAGGCATTGAATTTAGCACTTAATGGGAGGCAACCTGTCATTTGAAAAACTCGTGACCCTTCTGATCATCTTCTGAGCTTCACGTTTATTGCACTTGAGTGTTTAGTGCTATAATAGTCAAGTCGACCTTTGATATTCATACCAGAGCTTGAAATCATCTGCAACAGTCACCTCGACCCATTCATCCTGTTCTAACCCTTGAACCAAGCTGATTTCATACCCTCCAGTTTACAATGAGGGCATTGCAAACCTTAGGCATGGGTGGTGTTAAAGTGCAAACACATAAAATTCAGGTTTCTGAAGGGTTCTCACAAGAAATTACTTAAAAAAATAAAAAAATTAAAAAGAACAAAAACATGGAAAGTGGACGACATTTTTGTGAGCTTAATTGCATATCATTTTGAGGAAAAGCGGTGGTGATTTAAATGTCAAAAAGGAGCTACAATTTGAAACAAAAAGGGATTGTCATTGGTAAAAGAATATGGAATATACTTAAGCTCTATACCCAATCGAAAGAAAAAATTAAGTCCTCGAATAATAGAGAGACATGGAGATTAGTATGAGTGCTGATCTTAGGCCTCTTCGGCATGTTTTAGAGCTTAAACATTCACGTATCCGCTAAGATCTGGATAATCCTTAAGAGGTTCAGGAAAATGCGAAGCTTATTGATGTAGAGATTTTCACTTAATTAAAATAGCAATAGAATGATGTGTCGTGTTTTTAGTGGTGGAAAATCTCTCAATCAAAAATAAATATCAAATTTAACCATAATAAAAATGTCACAACCACAGGGAGGAATATAACCAATAAACTCACAAGTAAAGGAATATACTGTTTGCAGACACTTTCACGACTTCAATGCGAGGAATATGCTATTTTAAATAGAGCTTGCAATTTCCTTAAAAGTTCAAGGCTATTTATGCAATTTTCACATCAGGAATTAAGCTGCTAAAAATATGTATATGATGCATGTGTAATGCATATCATGTAAATTTGATTTGCATGCAAATCTGATTTGAATTTCAATGTTGAATGATGCACATAACACAAGTAAAGTAAATTCATGAAACTATAAGTGCATCAAAGCAATGTGGCCTAAATAAAATAATAATATCCAAATGGCAATGGCATGCAATGTAAATTCCAATTGGGGAGAAAATAGAGGAAACTTCCTCTCTCTTCCTTGCGTGCATGAGGAAGCTTTGTGGGAGGAGCTACGCGGTGAGAAGGCACGTCTTGATGAGGGCTATGCGATGGTGGCTGGCTGGTGGAGAGGAGCGCCGACCTATCACCGGCAGGTGGCTGCATGGCCGTTGTGGGTGTGGCGCACGGGCATGTGTGGCTGCACTGCACTGCCTGCAGGCACGTGGCTGTTGTGGGAGTCCTGTTGTGGGCGGGGCTTTGGGTACTTGCAGGGCCACTAGAGAGAAAGAAGATGATGAGGAGGAGGGGCCATGCTGTTTACAGTGCGTGCCTTTGCGCGCTATGGCAATGCGGTGAGCGGTGAGGGTGAGCGCTTGCATGGGTGCGCACGGGTAGTGCAAGGGTGCGGCTGTGGCCTAGGTGCCTGCGAGTGGCTACTGCCTACGAGCGTCGCTACGGAGCGCCTGCAGGGCTGGATGCTGGCGTGGGTGCCTTTGGGCGTTTGGTGCGGCGCCTACAGGGCACACAGTGAGAATAGGAGTGCTGCGGTAAGGCAGCACAGTGGAAGAGGCTGGAGCAGTGCACGCTTGCGGTCGGGGCAGGAGGCTGCTTGGCATAGTTGCAAGCACGTGGTGGGCAGGCAGTGGAGGGTGGTGGAAGCTATGCGCAGAGTGCATGCTCTCCCCATAGTCCATTCAGCAACTTCACAATGGTCTTCTTCTCAAGCCCCTCCGCCTCTCTCTCTTTATCTCCTCTCCCTGTGTGAGTCAAGGGATTTTCAAAATCCCTTACTAAACATGGCCAGCGCTGTTGGGTTCTATTGAAGTAGGACGGCCGTAGGTTGAGATATTTGCAGGGGGAAAATATCTTTTCACCCCCCTGTTCTTTTCCATAATTGATCCTCCTCCCTCTTCTTCCCGATTATTAGCCTGATGGAGTAGATTAAGTGGAGGAGATGTAACGAGTGTGTTGTTACGGGACCTGCATGAAATATAAAATAATTACATAATAAGCAATAGAATAAATGTAAACTTAAATAATCACATATGCAATCATTTAATGACCTAATGTGATTATTAACAAACATACAATGCTAGAATTGAATCACTTTGGCATAACAATAGTCCATTAAAATGGACTCATCAAATGCCCCCATGCCAAAGATTTGCTAGTCCCAAGCAAAAATGAAAAATAATAGTAGTCATCAGAAGATTTCTTCTTCTCTTATTTCAAAACTTTGGAGATTCAGACAAATGTGAAGTGATAATAGCCAAGATAACAGATCCACATGAAAAGCCAATTCACATTTGGAGTTCTACTTCACCCTTAGTAAATATTTCTATCGGGATAGGCAACTACTTCCCTCAGGGATAAAGTAGAAGATAATCTGTAATTTGACCCCAACTTTTGGCTTAGGTAGGAGATATCAAGTTGAATGGATTTGTATTTGGTGGCACACACTCATCTGGTGTTACATGTAATCTAGTACAATAGACCCTAGATCTCTGGACCATTAGAAAATTCTACTTGGAGAAAGGCTAAATAACTATGCTCTCTTGATGTTCCTTGGCACTCACTCTTTTCTTTCTTTTCTTTCTAAGATCCCAAATCTCGCCAGATTTACTAAGTGTACTCACTATTTTGTGGCCTCACATGGCATCAACACTTCAATTAAAATCCTAATAACTCTACAGCTAAGTAAGAGTCCTCAGCCAGTATTCGGGTGATCAAAAGTACTGAATGGTAGGTATGGGTCATATTTGGTGGATCACGATAGGTGTTTTTGTTGTCTAAGAAACAATGTTACAAAGGTAAAGTTTATAAACTTGGACTATTTTTTTTTTTTTTGAAGCAGAAAGGAGAGCTATCGTCCTGCGATAGCAGTATGGAGTAGTATATTATGTGCAAAGATGGGAGATTACAAAAAGGATCCTCAAGACTATATGAGGGACCAGCACTCTCTTACAATATTCTCACAACATACCGGCCTCTCCTGAAAAAGTCTCTCATTCCTTGCCTTCCATACACACCAAATAGAAGCAGCCATGTGGACATGTGGTTTCCCTCTCACCTCAAACCCATGCCACATAGAATCCCACTCTAGTAAAGGCTCCTGACAAATTTTTCTCCAAATGACATCATTGATAAGGCAAGAAGAGAAGAGGTGATTTACATTATCAGTGCTCATCTCACATAAAAAACACACATGATGATCAGTATCCAATCTTCTATGGCATAGATCATTTGTGATTAATCCATCCCTCCTACACAGCGAAAGGAAGATTTGTACCTTGAGAGGAATTTTTAACAACAATATCTTCTTATCAATGGAATCATGTCTCCATCCCTCTTCAAAATTTAGCATTCTATTATACCCAGATTTGACACTATAGATCCCATCACACAGATATCTATCCTCTGTTCCAGGCCTAGGTCTGAAATTTTCAAGGTCTAATAAAAGCATTCTCTTCTCATCCCATAACCGGGTTGTTCTTCTGCTGCTGTTGGATTCCACATCATCCAGAATCCAACTGCTCCTGTTGCAAGACCAGATCTTGCTGACCGTAGCATTCTTGTCAGCTGCTGCATCAAAAGCTCTCGGATAGAGCTCCCTGAAGACCCCCAATTCAGACCATTCCTCTTTCCAGAATCTGAAAGACCTGCCATCTCCAAGTGATGGTTGCAGCAGATGGAAGTGATCAGCCAAACCCTTAGTTACTGATTTCCAGAAAGGTGATGGACAGTTTAGCTGAAGTCTGGAAAATCTGCTATTGGAAGCTCCATATCTATCTCTGATCAGATCAGACCACGATTTCAGATCACCTTGCAGCAGCTTAACAGCCCATTTGAGTAGCAAGGCATCATTAAAGTGCTGCAAGGACTTGATCCCAAGACCACCCAGCTCCTTAGGATAGCAGATTTGATCCCATTTGAGAGGCTGCAAGAAGCTTCCCTTGTGTCCAGCTCCCTTCCAAAAAAATCTCTTCCTCATCACATCCAATCTTTTCCAAATGGATCTTGGTGCTTTGAAAATGGAGTAGAAAACAGGGATGGAGGTGATCGCCGAATTGAGCAAGATAAGCCTTCCACCTCTAGATAAGAATCTTCTATGCCAATCATCAAGTTTCATAGAGATCTTGTCAAAAAGGCAATTCCAATCACCTCTCTTCAACCTGGAAAACCTCAAAGGCAGCCCAAGATATCTAATAGGAAGACTGATGTGGGGAGTCATCAGGATGGTTGCTAAGGCCTATTGCTCCACCTCAGATAAACCAAACCAAACCAAACCAGACTTGTCCCTACTTAACCTCAGTCCAGAAAGCTCACCAAAGATATCAACCAAGTGATGCAAAGCCAACGCTCCATCCATGGATCCTTCAACAAAAAAGACAGTATCATCTGCATATTGAAGAATGGGAGCCAGACTGTTCCTGCAAGAGAGCGAATATCCTCTAACAAGACCCACTTCAGAAAGCTCACAAACAAACCAGGCTAAACTGTCAACTGCCAAATTAAATATCAATGGGGCCAGGGGGAATCCTTGCCGGATGCCACATTAAGGCTGGATCCATGCACCACAGGGTTTCCCATTTATTAGAGGGGTAAAGGATGCCGTGGTAATACATCTCTTAACCCAAGCTATCCAAGTAGGGGGAAAGCCACTTCTTTTAACACAACCCACAAATAAGGCCAGCTGATTGAGTCATAAGCCCTACGAAAATCAGCCTTCCACATGAAGGCCTTACATCTCCTCTTATGCTAGCCACAAACCATCTCCTGGGCTAATATAAAAGATTCTTGTAGGGATCTACCCGGAAGGAAAGCAGACTGAACAGGATGGATCAAATCTTCCAGTACAGGCCTCAATCTATTAGCCAAGACCTTTCCGATCACCAGATATAAGGAGTTAGAAAGAGCAATGGGTCTAAATTCCTGGAAAGATTCAGCACCCAGAGTTTTAGGCAAAAGAAATAGATAAGATCTATTAATTCTTTCAAAGCCAAAATTGCCACTTTGGAATTCTCTAATTACCCCCATAACCACTGAGCCCACAATGTCCCATAGTTCTTTGTAGAAGAAAACCTGAATTCCATCAGGACCAGGTGATCCTTCACAATTAAGATCCTTAATAGCCTTCAATACTTTAGCCTCAGAAATAGATTCAATTAGGCTTGTCCCTTGATACTCATTAATCCCGGGCAAATCATTTGCTGTGATTCTCCAGTTGCCCCTACCTACAGCTCTTGAAGATTCCTTGAAGTATCTGACGGCCTCAGTTCTGATATCAGATAAGGAGGTAATTCTCTACCCCTCTACAACCATTGATGAGATCAGATTTGTTCTCCTCCTAGAGCTAGCAGCCAAATGAAAAAATTTGGAGTTTGCATCCCCCTCACTTAGCCATAGCTGTCTAGATCGCTCCCTCCAATCCATCTCCAATTTCAGGTCTTCTTCAATTAGCACCCCCTGCTATCTTCTTCTGTCAGCAAGATCAATTTCAGATAGATGGTCCCCAGCTTCCTTGGTATCCAATTCCTGAATTTTCAGCAAGGCCTCATGATGCTTCTGATGTTTAGGAACTAAGACAATATCTCCATACTCCTTCAACATGCCTTTCAGAGCCTTAAGCTTAGAAGCCAGTCTGGAGGTGGTTGTACCCTCACCCTGCTGTGACCTCCACCAGCTGGCAAGCATGTCTCTGAACCCTATTTCCGTTAGCCAAGATCTCCTAAATTTAAAATAGGAACCAGCCACCACCTGTTCACCATTATCCCACATCAAAGGTGTATGGTTAGAAAATGGATGTTCAAGACCACATACAAAAGACATTTGGAAGAGATCTAACAGCTCAACATTCCCAAAAAATCTGTCAATCTTGGACATAAGCCCATTGCCATTCCTCCAAGTGAATTTAGCCCCCGATGATGGAAATTCGCACATCCCCAAGGCTGTGGAGGAGTTGTCGACCACCCCATTAGGTCTGTCACTCCCCACTAAAGCATAATTAAAGTCACCTCCAACAAGCCAAGCCCCCCCACCTGCAAATTCTGCAGCCAGATTCCAGTCGTCCCACAGTTCCTGCCTCCTGTTAGGATCATTTGGCCCATATACACCAGTCACAAAGAAGACACTGTCCCCCTGGCCTCTCGTGAATCTACAGGTCAGAAGGTGCCTAGACATGGAAACCTCCTGTAAGCACAGCATCTGCTTCCTCCACCAAATGGCAATTCCCCCAGATCTGCCAATGGAATTGACCACCACAAGCTCATTTGCAGATCCTACCCTCATCTCTTCTGATGCCCTATCAAAAGCACAATCAATGTGTGTCTCCTGAAGAATGGCACAGTCGATTTCCCATTCACGCAGATATCTAATTAGCTACCCCCTCCTGCTTCTATTGTGCAGCCCACGTGCATTCCAGCTCAAGATCTTCATTAGGGGATCAAGTTTGTCCCCTTCAGAGCTGCAGAAGTCCTGCTAACCTTCATCACAGCTTCAACGACTGATTCATCAACCTTTTGTGTGGGAGTGTACCTTCTTAATCTCAGCTTATAGGGAGGTTTCCAACTCCTAACAGAAGAAGGAGTCTTTGACTTTGAATGCATAACCTCAGCCACAGGAGAGCAAGTTTGCAAATTCACAGGACTCACAGAAGGGTCCACCATATCTGAGGTAGGATGCTCATTAATCACATTCATAATCATCCCTCCATCAGACTCACCCAGATGGGTTTTCAGATCCTCACTCACAACTTCATTTGATAAACTCATTTCCTTTCCATTAGCATCCATCACTGCATCTGCCTCTTGGACAAGGGGTACATCATCTACAATGTCCTGAATTTCAGACCTCATCTCCATAATTCCCAGGCCCCCCTTTTCATCTATCAGTTCCCACTCTCCCGACCATTCTGCCACCACCTCCTGACAGTCACCAAGTGGTTGTAGGGAAGGGGCATTGGACTTTAGCACCTCAGCACAGGAGGGGAGGTCTTGGATCAGAGACACATTAGCCACACCAACCAGAGCTTCAGTCCTCGCCTCTACATCCCCCAGGTTCCCTACCCAATCCCCCAATTCCCTGCCTTTAGAACATTTTGCAATCATATCCTGATTAGCATAATTTGGATGCAAGGGAGGAGTTTTAGATTTCAGCACCATAGCATAAGAGGGGGGACAAAATTTAGAGATGACCTCTTGATCTGCCATAATAAAATTCAGAAGGAGCATCCAAGAACAGCCCCCACATCTGAGGATCAGTTTATCAGGAATGGCACCAGCCCTGAAGACCTTCACCCTCACATTAAGAACACTGGCATCCCCTTCAGTCAGCCCAATAGCAGCATCCACGGACACAGATGCAAACCCAGCTATCATGTTTTCCACCACCTTCCTAGATCTCAGATGCAGAGGTAGACCTCTGATCTCAAGAACACCAGACCTAGCGGCTGATCTCTGAGGGGGACGTTCAGGCAAAGATCCATCAAAGGGGGATACCAGCCACCAGTTCACTGATAGCCCATCCAAAAAACAAGTCTGAAAGTAGTATCTTTCAACATGTCCCGCACCCACATCAAACAGCACAAATCGCGACAGCGAAATAATCGCAATCTTCCAATCATCAGTTTATAAAGAGAGAGATCTTACTAGTTGTCGAATTCTATCCATCGATATGGTGCCTCTCAAAACTTCTTCAATCAAAGCACTACGTAGAGCCAGTTCCGCTAGTTTGACATCATCAGTCAGGGGAACCCCAACATCCACAGCGCAAGCCCCGACCATTTCGGGAGGAGGGGGGAGGGGCATCTGCAACTTACCCCTGAGGCCATGAAGGTACAAAGTAGTCCCAGCCCCAAGAGCCATCACATGTGACCAGGCAGGCATCCCGTTTGTGACCAAAACCTCCACACACTAGACATAGAAGTGGACGCCAGCAGGTCGCCGCTAGGTGCCCTCAAAGGCAACATCGATAGCAGGTCACCTCCCTTCGACCTCTGCCCCAACCATCTCGAACATCCCTCCTACCCATGTTCCTAACACCCGCAGGAACACGTAAATCACGCGCCTTCCTGCGCCAAGATCATGGATGCCATACCGCCCATCCATCAGAGTCACCGGCACCGACGTCGGTCCCCCTCAGGCGGCCGGCCATCCAACAACGACTTTTCTCGCCGAAAGGGAAATTCAAAATCTAGAAGTCTCCCTTGATCCAGAAAAATACTCCTTCCAATTTTGGGATTGTTTGGTTATAAGTTGAGAGAGAAATCTCTGATTGAAGGAGTTTTATCCATGGACTATTTTCTTTTTCTTTTCTCTCTTTCTTTTCTTCTTCCCTTTTTTTTTTAGTCTTTATCAATCAACATAACATGATATAGACTTTTATGTATGAGGCATTATTAAGGATGATGATGGTCAAGAGGATTTTGTGTGGCTTATTTGGTGGAAGTGCCTATTCTCAGCACCGGGAAGGAATGGATAGGACAGGCGTATTTTTGACCTTTGACACTATTACCCTCCTTCAGTCCAGGACTCTATGAAGGATGGTCATAACAATCCACCATAGTCATAGCTTTATTAAGACTCAATCTCTTTGTATCTACCTTATTTGGTGACTCTCAAGAATTCACACAAAGTACGCACACAAGAACAAAGAGAGAACTATGCCTAACTCTGAAGTATCGTCATCTAATTGTCCAAAACTTAACAGTCTTTGCACTAGACTTAGCGCACCAATAATCCCTCTACATTCTTCTCACAAATATGAGGTGGATCTACTAGAAGATAGTATGCCTAACTCCCTATTAACTGTCCAAGGGTTTAGTAGAGTACAAATGCTTATTGGTTTTCTTCAAAGATCCATTACCCAGTCTACATGCACGTGAAGCAAATGTATTGGATTCTAAACTTAAGAAATAATTCAAGAAGAACAAACCTCCAATGACAAAGATATTTTGCTATGGACTAACCCATTGAGTTCAAGAAAATAAGAGTTTTTTTTTATGTATGTAAATAGTTATAAATGCTATAAACATTCTCAGGTTATACCTCACCATGCCTAAGACTGACAATGTCCTCATTAGAAAAATGCAGACATAGAAGAATATCACCTGAGGAGGAGAGTGGGAGGAGCTAAGGCTCCTCAAGCCAAAGTGCGTCCAAAACCTAGCCATCTGAAAGAGTAATATAAGGTTTAAGTCGCTGGTCATTTACCTTAAAGCTCGCACCTAAAGTAGGGTTCCAAATTTCTATAGCTCCATGTGGGAAATTATTGATAACAACATATGGCCCATCCCAGCGGGACTTGAGCTTTCCAGGAAATAATTTAAGTCTAGAATTTAAAAGCCAGACCTACTGGTTGGGCTCAAAAGTGTTTCTACTGATGTGCTTATCATGGAAGACTTTTGTACGTTGCTTGTAAGCTTTCGAAGTTTCAGAGGTTTCATTATGAATCTCCTCAAGCTCACTTAATTCTAACATACGTGCCTTTCCCACTTTATCCAGATTCAAGTTAATGTTTTTAATAGCCCAATAGGCTTTATGTTGGATTTCAATGGGAAGGTGCCACACTTTTCCTTAGAAAAGACATAAAGGAGACATGCTCAAGGGAGTCTTATATGAGGTTTTGTAGGCCCAAAGTGCACCATTTAGTTTTTTAGACTAATCCTTTTGATCGGGCCTGACAGTTTTCTCTCAAATTCGCTTAATCTCCCTATTAGACAAATCAACTTGTCCACTAGTTTGGGGATGGTAAGGTGTGGCTATCATGTGGTTGACTCCCAAATTTTTGAGTAGTCTTGTGAAGTGTACGTTCTTGAAGTGAGGTCCCCCATCACTTATGATCGACCTTGGGCACCCGTACCGAGAAATGATATTAGCCTTAATAAAGGCCAAGACCACGGATGGTCATTGGTTCACGTGGGTATGTGATAGCGATTTCACGCGGTTTGTTAAAATACGTCGTTGTAACGCGTAAAACCGATCAACTCTTAAATTTATATTCCTAGATAGGGGAGTATCTAGGGTCGTCCAAGGAGGCCAAATGTTTGCAATAGTGATTCTCTTGCTTGGAATATAATCTCAACTTTCTTTTCGGTATTTTTCAATATATCATTTTTTTGTTTTAAATTAAGACAACATGCAGAATGGTGACGGGAAGGTGATTTACACTTCAATTTAAAATACTACTTCTAAGTGGCAAGTAGAGCCTCTCCCTAAGCTCACTCTAGGCAAGTGGAGGCCTAGAATAATTAGGGAGAGGGAGTGAGGAATGCTAAAAACAAGCAAATAGAAATGCAAACAAGAAATTGCAAAGAAGGCAACTAGATAATTCAAAAAAAGTGTTTAACAAAAATGCCTAGTAGAGGAATGCTTCTACTACTAGAAAATTGACATAAAGAAAGGAAAACACAAATCCTCTAGATAGATGGTGAAGAAGAGGGCTTCTTGGTCCAAGGTTGGTGGCTCCCAATCTTGAAAAGAGTCCTTCAACTCCTTCCTTGCAGTGCTCTGCCAAGGTGATGTCCTCCAAGGCAAGCCCTAAGGGGGCGTGCCCTAAGCTTCTCTCCAAGGGTGGACGCCCACCCTAGGTCCTTCTCCCTTGCCTGGCCGTCCTCCTTGAAGTGGAAGAGTCCTCCTCCTTGGCGTGGCCCAAGTTGAAGAGAGTGGGGAGAAGAAGGCACCAAAAGGGCTGGTGGTGTGCCCCTTTAATCTCCTTCTCTACTCCTTCTCCTTGGGCGTAGGTATAGGTGGATGTAGGTAGAAAATACACTAAGGGAGGATGGGAATTATGTGGTGGTAGGGTAGGGTATTTATAGGATGGGAAGGGGGGTGGTTATGGTGTTTTTTTGGAGGGAAATGAAGGGCTGCTTGGTTATTTTTGGAGGGAAAAATGGGAGGGAAATGAAGAGGTGCCTTGGTTTTCCCTCCAAAAATACCTTCTAGAAGGCAATTTTGGAGGGAAAAAAATGGAGGGTGGAGATGGGTTTTGATGGTGGATGTAGGGTGGTGATGGAAGGGATAGTTGGCACCAAAATAAAGTAGGAGTAGGTGGTCTTTTTGCTGGAGCTTAGGTAGTAGGGTAGTAGGGTAGTAGGTTTTGGTGCCATGGAGGTGGACTAGCTAAGTTAAATAGCTTAGCTAGCTTAACTAGTAGGGAGTAGAGTTGGAGGCATTTGGAGCTAAGGTTTTCAGGGAGAAGAGTTGGAGGTATTTGTCTTGAGCTGCACTAGAGCTGGTGGCTGCTGAAGAGAGCTGGAAGGAGCTACCTTAGCTAGCTTAGCTTGCTAGTTCTTTGCTAGCTACTAAGCCAAGCTAAAGCAAGCTGGCTTCTACTAAAAGGAGCTGAGGTGAGCTGGGTCTAATGCTCCCGGGGAGGATCAAGCTGGGTGAGGCAGCTAAGGTATCTTAGCTCAACTGAGTTGAGCTAAGCTGAGTCCTCAGGAGCTGGACTTGAGCTTCCTAAGCTGGAATGAAGTCATCTTTAGCTGGCCGGAGTTGAGTAGAGCTGGATGTAGCTGGACTTGAGCTGGGGTGAACTCCAGTCAACTCAGCTGAGCTTGCTAGAGCTCCTTGTGGACTATTGGGAGCTGAGATGAGCTAGACTTAGCTAAGTTGAGCTGGATCTGAGCTAACCTGAGCTAGGGTGAGCTAAGATGAGCTCTCTTGAGCTGCCATTCAGCTGAGATGAGCTAAATGGAGCTAAGATGAGCTGACCCTAGTTCAAGTGAGCTGGAATCCAGCTATGGTGAGCTGGATGTAGCTGAGTTCCAGTTAGTTTGAGCTTCTTCTTCACCAGTTGCCTTCCTGAGTGCTAGGGTTTTGAAGTTCTGACAATCTGCATATCCCTAACACTCACAAAAACAGATTAAAAAGATAATAAAAAGTGCAATGCATGCCTAACCTAATTGATGCCTAAATGCAGCCCAAAAACCCGTTTGCGGAGCAAAATCCTAAGAGTTAAGTTTGTTTTAATGCATAAAAATGATGATAAACTGGTGTTTATCACACCCCCTTGCTTATCTTTTGCTAGTCTCTTAGCAAAACTTAAATTTTTTTAAAAAAATGAAATTTTTGGGAAATCTAATTTTTTTCTACTTTTGATGAGAAATAGATTATGGGACCTTGGTTGATCTAAACACAAGAGGTACAGGATTTGTTAAAGATAAACATCGAGATTTGTTTTGGATCCAACCATTAGATGAAACGGGATCAATATATCCTCCAGAAACTTCGCAAATTAACTCCTTGTTAATTAAGATGACTTGAAATTTTTGTTTTTAGGATTTTTCTGGCTCATGAATCTGATTCACAACTTGCAAAAATCCTTTAAAGTCTTGTGTCTGTGATTGTGAAAAGCCAACATTTATAGGAGCATGTTAATTTATTTATTTTTTCTTTTTTTTCTTTTTCTCCCCCATGCTTATTATTAGCTTAGTCTTACAACAGATGTGTCGGGATCATCATTCCCGTTACCAATCCTCGAGGGGGCTCTGGCGCCAGTACTTCGGGATAGCACTGTCCATGACACCACCCAGGAGCTCACAACCCCAAAACACAATGCGGTGTAAAGGGGCGCTCCAAGCAAACTCAAGCTCTTGCTCCGACACTATAGGTAGAGCACCGTCCAAGACACTTGAGCTACTAAAATGCGCTTTAATGCTCCGTCTAAAGATATGAAATATAGATATGGCGCAACACCGAGGTGGTAACATGTTGACATCGCATCCTCAAAGGAGGTATTTTCCTTCTTCTCGGCGGTGGGAACTCAAACCAATGATCTGCTTTAAACTTTTACTAAGTCCAAACAAGGGAGTTTTTCAAATTTTTAATTATTTTTAAGTGTTGGCTTGACACAAAAACTTTCTCAAGACACGCAAGTTTTTGAATCAGAAGCTAAGTCAAATACTTTCCATATTACAAAATAGGATCAAGTCACCTGAACTATCATGAGTTCAGGTGGAGTTTTAGAGAAGGATATCTGATCTAATCTAAAATAGACCCTGGAATTCTAATGATCAGATCCATGTCCTCATCCTTAGTTTGTTAAAGATTAAATCCCATTGTACCAAAAGTGAATTTTTCGACCTTAGTCCCGATTTCAAAATTCTTCCTCAAAAAGTTTTCAACATTTTTTATTTTTTTGGGTATGCATGCAGGAAATAAATTAAAGAAAATTGCATTTTTATTTTTTTTTAGGTATGCAAGTAGGAAATAAATTAAACAAAAATGCATGTTTTTAGGTTTTGAACATCCTAAATCGATTGTCAAATTTAAAAACACCCCCCCATGCTTAAGATATGCCATGTCCTCATGCATTAGGATGGAAAAGGGATCACCTTAGTGAAGAACGGTCGGGTTTAGGAGGAACAAAACCTGGAAAAAGAGGAAAAAAAAAAAAAAAAGGAAAGCAAGAAAAATTGATGGGTTACCTCCCATCTAGTGCTATCTTTTACGCCATTCAGCCGGGCGTGAAGGTATGCACGGAAGATGGAAAATCATGTAAATAATTGGACACTTGAATGTCTTTAATAAAAGTGTCTTCCTCAAGACACCTAAAAAGATGAGTGGTAAAGATAAAGGGATCAAAATAAAATAAAGAAATGGAAAAAGGACCCCGGTCTGGCCATGGTTTGAATTGATGATGAAGGCCAAACTCAGGTGGATCAGGTGGTAGGTCCAATAGAAAAGGGAGGGGAAAGGAGTTAGTGATATGCAAGATGGGTGAAGTTAGTGTGGATATTTTTGGTCAAAAATCAGGAAGATGAAAAGGGGGAAAGTCAAAACCTAGTTGATTTGGAAAGTCTTGGACCACATAATTATCCTTAGAATAAGAATCAATAAAATCTAGATCAATAGTGGTCAAAGCTGAATGAGATTGGATCAACATATACTTTTCAAATACTGCTTCCATTTTATTATCAGTATCCTCAAAATTTTATGATCACTGGACCTCTTGGAAGCTAGAAATAAATCTAATGAGAAGGTCTGGTTACTACAACTTATATTCATTTTCCCAAAATGAGAATGGATATTAGATGTTGCGGTAATCAAAAGGGGTCTTCCAAGAATGGTATTAATGAGAGCCTTAGGTACCTCTATGTCAAGGACTGGAAAATTTACCTGAAATAGACAATTTCGGACCTTGATAATACTATCCTCAACAACTCCCCGCGGTTGAATGGTAGATCGATCTTCCAATTGAAATTGAACCTTAGGAGGTTTTATATCACTGAATCGAAATTCCTCAAATAAGACTGGGGGGATGAGATTACTAGAGGTACCTAAGTTGAGAGGGGCACGAAAAAAAATGGTGTCAGTTATGACAACTGAGATGAGCAATGTGCCCTGGTCCTTTTTTGTGAAAGGCAGCATGCTCTGAAAAACTGAGCTGGCTGTCTTAGAAAGGACCAACCTTTCTAGATTCTGATCATGACTTTTTAAAGTAAATTTTTTAGAGGCATGGGGAGAATCTAGGAGGGGAATATTCCTCTTGACTTGCTCAAATAAGTCCAAAGGATTGTGGTCAGAGGGCTCTGATTTTGGATTGTTGGATTGCAGTTTTTGAGAGTGGGAAATAGGGTTTGAATCAGGTGTTTTTGGGATTTCTTTTTCTCTTCCTTATTGAGGTTAGGGGAGTCAATCTGCATTGGTTGAGAATCAGTTTCATCATTTGAATGTGAAGGCCTTAAATCCATGTTGGTTTCCTCACTCCTCAAAGTCTCTGCATACGCAGCTTGGTGGTCACTGGGAGGAGATGGGGGGGGCTGATTTTGATAGAAACTGGGTTGGTGCTGTGATATTGGGTTAATAGGAGGCTGAACCATGTGGTTCTGATGTTGGTATCCACCTGGGTGTTGGTTCCTGGGATTAATAAAGTTTGGTGTGGGTTGGGATGGTGAGTGTCCTGCAGGTTTTTGAGTCGGAATATCCCCAATTTGATCATTGAGATTGTTAACAAGACGGGTTGTTTCCTTTGTTTTTCTTTGTAACTCCTGCAGGGTTTTCATCATCTGGGCATTAATGTCTTCTGGAGATTGCCCAGATTGATAAGTCTGATTAGAATCATACCCTCCAAATGGGTTTTGTTGTTGGTGTGGAACCGGATTGGTCCAGGAGTGAGCCGGATAATTTCCCCTATTAGAGGAATTTTTCAATTTCTCCTGGAAAGTAGGGACATTTTGGGTGGGGTGATGATTGGGATAAACATAATTCCCTGTTGAACCATAGAAAGCCTCAGAATAATAATTATACTCAGCACGAGATTTATGCAGATTTTCTCTCTTGCGGGTGTTTAAAGGGGTGAGATGTGGAATGTGTGGAGCTTGGGTAGGTGTGGCAGGACTCCCTTCGTTGGCTAGGTTTGTTAAATCCTTATGCAACTGTTGTTGCTTAACTTGTAGCTGAGCCATGATAGAGTAGAGATTAGGTGGAGGGGCCTGATTAAGTAGCTCCTGGGTGGAAAAATAGGGGAAAGAAAAATTAGCATGCGGGTTAGAGGACCAATTTTGATTTTCCATTTTGAGAGAAGAGGAAGAATGCAGGAAAAGTCTTTTTTGGGGAGGCAAAATCAAGTGGTCCCTCCAAGTGTGGAGTTTTGGACCGCCGCCCGTGCAAAATGGAAGAAATGGCAGGGGAGGAGAAGAGATGGGGATGAGAGAAGTGTGCACACAAGCAATCAAATTCTAGACCTAACTTAATTGTGACTCCCTAGAATTTAACTAAGACTTGGTCTACCTAGGAAACAAGTAATCAATAGTGAATACCCGTTCTGTCAACAAATCTAGCCAAGTTGCTTAAGGGGAGGTTTGGGCCCAAGCGTTTCCCAGGAAAATCCTCAGGTGCTTGTACAAACCCGCGCTTGGTCGTTTGACACGGCCCCTCAGCCTGAACACCAGATATAGATGACAGAATTGGTATTAACTAGAGAAAACTTAAATCCTATATAGAAGCCTAAATTGATGAAACCTTAGGGGTCAAATTGCTACAAATTTTAGTTAGGTATAGGATACTACAGTGCACACGGAATGTGGAGGGCGTTATTGGGATGTTCCCTGTTATTTAGATTTTTGTGTGTGTGTAGGAATTGGAGAGTAGCTCCAATGAAAATCAAGTTGTCACAATTTTTTTGTATTTTTGTCTTTTAGGATTTGATTTAATTAAATGTATTTTAGGGTTTCCCTAGTTAAATTTTCAAACAAGTTTGAAAATCCACAATCAAAGGAAAACAAGTTGTATGAGTGATTGTATATTTCCTTTAAGTTGAGTCTCTAGAGAGAAAGAAAGAAACACTAAGCCAATTGTCCCTAAGACAGAAATTTAACTACCAATGAGTTATTTTTAGGCTTTCTGAATAGATAGTGGTCCAATCAATGTAACCAACATCACTACCTTGAGTAAAATCAAACAAGTATTCTAGAAAATATTTTTGTAATATTTTAGGAATTTGTTTGATAATTGTTTTGAATTTTTAATTGTACTGGTGTCAAAGTCCAGAAATGATACCTCTAGGTATTGTGGACCTTTCAGTATTACCACTGACCTCAGAAAATTCTTGCGATTTTATGTGATGTGTAAAATTTCACAAGGATTCTAGCAAGCTAAATTTCACAAAAATTGGATGAGTATAAAAATTGTAAAAATTCACGGACAATAACAAAATAGGAAGATTAGAGGGTGTGACCCCTCTGCAGTCCACGAATTTTTAAAAATTAAACACAAATCCAATTGTTCTGAAATTTGGAAAAAATGTTCCTAAGTTAATTGGGAATCACTCTATGAAATATTATGATTTTAGGAGGCCTTTGGTGTTAGGAATCGATTTTTCAAGTCCGGACAGAAATCTGGACCCGAAAAATAGAACACCAATACTTGCAATGAAGTGGTGCTAAAGAAGCATACAAGCAAACAATGGATTTTATAATGCACCACTCCACTTAATTAAAGTGTTTAAGGTCCTGAAAGCCAATTTTAGTGTATTTTGGTAGTTTTTTAGCCTAAATGTGACAAGAAAGAGGAACCAACCTGAATTTCATGGGAAGAAAAGGATCTTTGAGCTCTCGCTTCCAAATTCCCGCCTTCCCGCTGTAGTTCCTGCACACACAAAAGAAAGAAAGAGAAGGGGATGAGATCCACTTCAAGCAAGAGAAAATTAATTAATGCAAAGTCATGCCTCCCCGGCAACGGTGCCAAAAAGTGATAGCGATTTCATGCGGTTTGTTAAAATACGTCGTTGTAACGCGTAAAACCGATCAACTCTTAAATTTATATTCCTAGATAGGGGAGTATCTAGGGTCGTCCAAGGAGGCCAAATGTTTGCAATAGTGATTCTCTTGCTTGGAATATAATCTCAACTTTCTTTTTGGTATTTTTCAATATATCATTTTTTTGTTTTAAATTAAGACAACATGCGGAATGGTGACGGGAAGGTGATTTACACTTCAATTTAAAATACTACTTCTAAGTGGCAAGTAAAGCCTCTCCCTAAGCTCACTCTAGGCAAGTGGAGGCCTAGAATAATTAGGGAGAGGGAGTGAGGAATGCTAAAAACAAGCAAATAGAAATGCAAACAAGAAATTGCAAAGAAGGCAACTAGATAATAAAAAAAAAGTGTTTAACAAAAATGCCTAGTAGAGGAATGCTTCTACTACTAGAAAATTGACATAAAGAACGGAAAACACAAATCCTCTAGATAGATGGTGAAGAAGAGGGCTTCTTGCTCCAAGGTTGGTGGCTCCCAATCTTGAAAAGAGTCCTTCAACTCCTTCCTTGCAGTGCTCCGCCAAGGTGATGTCCTCCAAGGCAAGCCCTAAGGGGGCGTGCCCTAAGCTTCTCTCCAAGGGTGGACGTCCACCCTAGGTCCTTCTCCCTTTCCTGGCCATCCTCCTTGAAGTGGAAGAGTCCTCCTCCTTGGCGTGGCCCAAGTTGAAGAGAGTGGGGAGAAGAAGGCACCAAAAGGGCTGGTGGTGTGCCCCTTTAATCTCCTTCTCTACTCCTTCTCCTTGGGCGTAGGTATAGGTGGATGTAGGTAGAAAATACACTAAGGGAGGATGGGAATTATGTGGTGGTAGGGTAGGGTATTTATAGGATGGGGAGGGGGGTGGTTATGGTGTTTTTTTGGAGGGAAATGAAGGGGTGCCTGGTTATTTTTGGAGGGAAAAATGGGAGGGAAATGAAGAGGTGCCTTGGTTTTCCCTCCAAAAATACCTTCTACAAGGCAATTTTGGAGGGAAAAAAATGGAGGGTGGAGATGGGTTTTGATGGTGGATGTAGGGTGGTGAAGGAAGGGATAGTTGGCACCAAAATAAACTAGGTGTAGGTGGTCTTTTTGCTGGAGCTTAGGTAGTAGGGTAGTAAGGTAGTAGGTTTTGGTTCCATGGAGGTGCACTAGCTAAGTTAAATAGCTTAGCTAGCTTAACTAGTAGGGAGTAGAGTTGGAGGCATTTGGAGCTAAGGTTTTCAGGGAGAAGAGTTGGAGGTATTTGTCTTGAGCTGCACTAGAGCTGGTGGCTGCTGAAGAGAGCAGAAAGGAGCTACCTTAGCTAGCTTAGCTTGCTAGTTCTTTGATAGCTACTAAGCCAAGCTAAAGCAAGCTGGCTTCTACTAAAAGGAGTTGAGGTGAGCTGGGTCTAATGCTACCGGGGAGGATCAAGCTGGGTGAGGCAGCTAAGGTATCTTAGCTCAACTGAGTTGAGCTAAGCTGAGTCCTCGGGAGCTGGACTTGAGCTTCCTAAGCTGGAATGAAGTCATCTTTAGCTGGCCGGAGTTGAGTAGAGCTGGATGTAGCTGGACCTGAGCTGGGGTGAACTCCAGTCAACTCAGCTGAGCTAGCTAGAGCTCCTTGTGGACTAATGGGAGCTGAGATGAGCTAGACTTAGCTAAGTTGAGCTGGATCTGAGCTGACCTGAGCTAGGGTGAGCTAAGATGAGCTCTCTTGTGCTGCCATTCAGCTGAGATGAGCTGAATGGAGCTAAGATGAGCTGACCCTAGTTCAAGTGAGCTGGAATCCAGCTATGGTGAGCTGGATCAGGCTGAGTTCCAGTTAGTTTGAGCTTCTTCTTCACCAGTTGCCTTCCTGAGTGCTAGGGTTTTGAAGTTCTGACAATCTGCATATCCCTAACACTCGCAAAAACACATTAAAAAGATAATAAAAAGTGCAATGCATGCCTAACCTAATTGATGCCTAAATGTAGCCCAAAAACCCGTTTGCGGAGCAAAATCCTAAGAGCTAAGTTTGTTTTAATGCATAAAAATGATGATAAACTGGCGTCTATCAGTATGGCTTCTATCCATTTCGATACATAGTCTACAGCCACAAGGATGTTTTCATATTCGAAGGACATGGGAAAGTGTCCCTTGAAGTCAATGCCCCAAATATCAAAGATCTCAACAGGGAGAATAGGTTGTTGGGGCATCTTATCCCTTTTTCCAATGGTTCCTATCTGCTGGCAACGTAGACATGCGCCCACATACGTATGTGCATCTGGAAATAATGTGGCCCACCAAAAGCCTGACTGAAGAACCTTATGGGTAGTCTTCTTCCCACTAAAATGTCCCCCACAACGGAGGTCATGGTAGAAACTTAGAACACTTCTTCGTTCTTCATCAAGGATGCAACGGCGAAAAAAGCTGGTCAGGGCCTACACTAAAAAGCTCGAGTTCTTTCCAGTGATAAAATTTAGCATTAGCAAGAAATCTATCTCACTTGTACTTGTCCCAAGTACTGGGGGTAATGCCCGTGACCAGATAGTTCACTATGTCAAAGAACCAAGGAGTTTTAGCTTCCATGGCCATCAGCGACTCATTAAGTAAAGTCTCTTGAATACTGCCAGTAGGGTTTGATGCCTCAATAGGGATCCTAGACAGATGATCTGCAACCACATTCTCAACTCCTTTCTTGTCTTTAATTTCCAGGTCAAATTCCTGGAGTAGCATAATCCAATGAATTAGGTGAGGTTTGGTGTCCTTTTTAGCAAGAAGATGCTTTAGGGCAAAATGATCAGTGAACATCACAACCTCGCATCCCAAAAGATAAGATCGAAACTTTTCGAAAGCAAATACTACAGTAAGAAGTTCCTTTTCAGTGACCATGCAGTTTTGTTGAGGATCTGTAAGGGTCCTGCTGGCATAATGCAACACATGAGGTTTGCCATCAACCCTTCGATCTAAGACTACTCCCACTGCAAAATCAGAAGCATCGCATATTACCACAAATGGGAGGGTCCAATCTGGTGCTTGCAGAATCCGCGCAGTAATAGGAGCTTTCTTCAAGACTTGGAAAGCCTCGCCACATCTATCATCAAAATCGAAGGAGACATCCTTTGCTAACAGGTCGTAGAGTGGCTTAGAGATTTTACTAAAATCTCTAATGAAGTGCCTATAACATCCAGCATGGCCAAGGAAAGATCTAACTTGACGAACATTGGCGGGCAATGGAAGCTTAGAGATGGAATCGATTTTTGCGGTTTCCACCTCTAATCCTTTCTCAAAAACTATATGCCCTAACACAATGCCCTGCTGGACCATAAAGTGGCTTTTCTCCCAGCTAAGCACCAGCTTTACCTCTTCGCAGCGAGTTAGGACTTTATCAAGGTGAGAAAGGCATAGGTTAAATGACGAGCCATAAATAGAGAAGTCATCCATGAAAATTTCAACAAACTCGTCGATCATATCAGAAAAGATAGCCATCAAACAACATTGGAAAGTGGCAGGAGCATTACGTAACCCGAATGGCATTCGGCAGAACGCAAATGTGCCATACGGACTTGTGAAGGTGGTATGCTCCTAATCGTCAGGAAAATGGCTATTTGATTATACCTAGAATGCCCGTCAAGAAAACAGAAGTACTTGTTCCCTGCTAATTGTTCCAAAATTTGATTGATAAACGATAAGGGGGAATGGTCTTTCTGGGTAGCCGTGTTCAACTGGCGATAATCAATGTAGACCCTCCAACTAGTTGAGGGTCTCAAGATCATCATCTCTTCTTGGTCATTCTCCTCCACAGTGCTTCTTGCCTTTTTGGGTACTACATGAATAGGACTGACCGATTTACTATTTGAAATGGGATAGATAATCCCTACATCCAGCCATTTCAGAATCTCCTTTTTAACAACCTCAAGCATATTTGGATTGAGCCTTCTCTGCATGTCTCAGAAAGGTTTCACGGACTCATCCGTGTATATATGATGCATGCAAAGAGAGGGAACAACCCTAATATCAGCAATTGACCAGGCAATTGCTTCCTTGTGCCTTTTTAAACACTCAAGTAGAGCTCCCTCCTGCAATTCAGATAATGCAGATGAGATAATAATGGGGAGCATGTTATTAGGGCCAAGGAAAGTACATTTCAATGTGCTCGGGAGGGGTTTCAACTCCAACTCAAGAGCCTTTTGGCTTGAGGGTTTTAGTTGACATGTCCCTACCTCAGGTAGCAGATCTACCTTCATGGTCCAGGGTGGGGACAGAGACTCAGTTTGTATCCCCAGCAACTCTTCTAATTTGGGCATTTCCCTTTCACTTTCTTTAATAATTGAGGGATGGTCCTTAGATATGACCTTTTGAAGGGGATCTCTACATAAGAGTGCTAGAGTAGTCTCTTCAATTATTTCATCAACAACCTCAATCTGAGAACAATCTTCAAATCCAGATTGCTTGTAAGTATCAAAAACATTCAACCAGATCTCCTTATTCCCAAAGCCCATTTTAAGTGCCCCAGATCTGCAATTTATAGAGGCATTGGCTGTGGCCAAGAAGGGGCATCTCAGAATAATGGATGGCTTTGTGGGCTTATTTGATGGGTCAGTATCAAGCACCAGAAAGTCAACAGGGAAGAACAAATCCTCCACTCTCACAAGGACATTTTCCAACAATCCCCATGGTGTCTTAAGTGATTTGTCTGCAACCTGGAGGATTACTGGACTAGCCTTTAGCTTGCCTCCTCCCAAAAGGTCGTAGACAGAGCTCGGTAAAATGTTCACCTTCGCACCTAGATCTAGCAGAGCCTCATCAATGTCTTGGTTACCTAGAACCCCTAAAATATACGGGACCCCAGGGTCTTTCATTTTGGGGGGTGTTCCATGCTAGAGAACCGAGCTAACATGGTTACGTAGGATGACCTTGGTTTGGACCTGTTTCCTAGATTGGTGCTTCTGGGTGCATAGGTCCTTCAGAAACTTGGCATAGGACGGGATCTATTTAATAGCTTCCAACAGAGGCAAGTTAATCTAGACTTGTCTAAAAGTGTCCATAATCTCTTCTGTCCTATCCTCTACTCCAGACGAACCAACAGAAGATTCCCTAGGAGTAGATTGGCGCTCTGGATAGGGCACCCTCGACTTTTGGGTAGAGGGGTCGTCATGGCGGGAAAGGGGTGGTGGAAGGACGACATCCTCATTGTGGGTGATTTTGTGCGAGGGAGAGCAATGTGGCTCTTCCTCGGTGGAGAAGGAAGTCAAGTCAGGTGTAGAAGGGGAATTCTGAGATGTAACCGTAGGAGTGTTATCAGGCTTTTCAATCTTCTTTCCACTCCTCAGCACTGTCACTACTTAGGCGTGCTCCCTAAATACAACCCCTTTGCCCTTAGGGTTCTCCTCAGAAGAGCTAGGCAGCTTCCCCAGATCACGTTGCCTAATTGCCTCAGTAAGATGACGAATTTGGGATTGCATATCGGTAATCATCTTATTCTGAGATTGGATGACCATATTCTGATGCTCTTGCATCGCTTTCATCATGGCTTTAAGTTCTTCCATCTTAGAGGGCTTATTCTGAGGAGGGTTTTCATAAGATGGTTGGTACATGGGTTAGGGAGGTAAGGGTCTTGTATTCCTTGAGTTAGAAGCATCACCTTGCTTCCAAGAGAAGCTTGGATGGTTCCGCCACCCCAAATTATAGGTATTGGAATAAGGGTTATTGCGAGGAGGGCGGAAACCTTGGGCCACGTTCAAGTCGACCTGAATCAACTCAAGTAATTGATTTGCCTGATGGCACTCCGCAGTGGCGTGCATTGTGCTTAGGAAAATGGAGCATTCTCTTGAAGCCTGAAAGATAGAGGCTGCTTGCAGGTTCATGCCAGGGTTTCCTAAAAGCCTATCAAAGTTTTTATTCATTAGTTGAATCTGATAAGCCAAATCCTGAGAAGCCCCAGCTTCATGGGCCTCTATCTTCCTCTACAAGATTGATGGTTTTCTTTCTTGATAGGCAGAGGACAAACGTATGGAGTTGTTGCTTAATGTTTCAAATAACGCCCTGGCTTCATCCTCAGTTCTGGTCATGAATGTTCCTGCACAGGCTACATCGATGGTTTGCCTATGCCTTTCAGATAATCCGTTATGGAACCTTTCGACCAACTACCATCTTGGCACCTGATGGTGGGGGCATAACCTAAGAAGGTCATTAAAGTGCTCCCAAATCTCATGAAATTGCTCCCCTTCCTGTTGAGTAAAACCCATAATCTCTCTTCTATAATGGCTGGTCTTACTCATAGGAAAATACTTTTTCAAAAATTCTCCCTTATTGGTGGCCCAATCATCTACCCTTTCATCGAGGGTACGATACCAGTGCCTGGCCTTATCCTTTAGGGAGAATGGAATTAGAGTCCTCATCAGGGCTTCATCAGTAAAGCCTTGGAGCTACACCGTGGAACAGACCTCGGTGAATTCCTCCAAATGCCGGTAGGGGTCCTCCCTAGTAGTATCATAAAAGGAGGGCAACAAAGATATGGTACTGCTATCGATCTCAGATGGATTATCCCCTGCCGGTCGTCTCAGTGCTTGTGCAGGTTGGTTAGTTGGAATAAAATAGTCCCTTAGGGTCCTTTGTTGATTTGCTCCTTGATCAGCCATTCCTTCTCTTTTCTCTCCTAGGTGAGCTCTCCTAAGAATTCTCTTGGACTTAGGATCAAACACTAGACTACCCTCAAGAGAGCGTCTACTAAGCATACAATATCAATCATAATTCAGGTTCTTATTGAATAAGTGAAACCTCCACTCCAAAGATAAGTCAAAAGGTCAAGGCTTATCCCTCCATTCCCACATAAGTTGTATAAAAGGGGTGATGACTTGAAATCTTAACCTTCTTTGTTGCGGAGGTCGAATTGGTTGATATAAATGGCCAAACAAGTTTTTCACGATAATTACATGCTTTAATTCAACCTTCGAGTGCCCTAGGACCTATACTTTGCTTGGATGATACTCCTAGGTGATCAAGTAAGAAGTTACTCCGAGGACAAACATAGGGATGCAAGTAGGGTGAACCCTTCCTTTGGGGTGATGGGCATGCGGTGCCCCTTAAGTACCCTTTTGTTCCTTTAAGGGGTGTCCCCCTCTGTGAAGTATCAAAACACTTGGTCAAAAGATAGTACCACCACCACCACAAATCAAAATAGGAGGGTTTGCATTGATAAAGAGATCGGTGCCTATAGCCTTAAGGGATAGAGCCTTAGTGCAGTTCCTATTGTGCGTGCTCAGTGTCAGAAGTGTGCAACACACCGCAAATCTTTTTAGTTTTTTTTTTTTTGAAAATGCAGACAAGTCCCCTACAATCAGATCAAATGTGAAATGATTTTAAGGTTTAATCTGATTATCAGTCCCACTTTTAGTTATGCGACCACTGAATTAATAAATTCAAGCAACTTGGTGGTCTTGAATTTTAATTTGAATGCAAATACGTGAATAGGAGCTGGATGCAAAAGTTAGAAAGGTGTACCTGTCTCCAGCAATCTTCACACTAATATGCTTGCAATGCAATAATAAGATCTAATGTACTGCTCAATCACCCATAAATGCATGCACCTAAGGGCATGCAACTTCTAAACAGGCAGCTCGATATTTTCTTTTGTTGTTTTTAAATGGAATCACGCATGCGAAGAAATGTAAACCCTAGTAGCTAAAGAATGTTGGGACAAACGCCCAAAAAATCAGCCCCAATTACTACAAGGGCGAGAAGATAGAAATAAATTTTGTGACGATGGAGAATCCCTTGTGAAAGTGGGATCAAGGTCTCCGACACCTTTTCCTCGTGTGGCTTACCTCGTGGTTGATGTCGCCACTCTGTTGCGCCTCGTCGCCTCGTCAGATTCCTCGCACAATAAAAAAAATGATCAGATAATTGCACAATGCATAATATTAAAAAATAACAAAGTGAATCTATTGCGTTTGTTGTCTCCCCGACAACGGTGCCATTTGATGTACAGATTTTCACTTAATTAAAATAGCAATAGAATGATGTGTCGTGTTTTATGTGGTGGAAAATCTCTCAATCAAAAATAAATATCAAATTTAACCACAATAAAAATGTCGCATCCAAAGGGAGGAATAGAACCAATAAATTCACTAGCAGAGGAATATATTGTTTGCAGATACTTTCGTGACTTCAATGCGAGGAATACGCTATTTTAAATGGAGCTTGCAATTTCCTTAAAAGTTCAAGGCTATTTATGCAATTTTCACATCAAGAATTAATCTCCCAAAAATATGTGTAAGATGCAAGTGTAATGGCATATCATGTAAATTTGATTTGCATGCAAATCTGATTTCAATTTTAATGTTGAATGATGCATATAACACAAGTAAAGTAAATTCAAGAAACTATAAGTGCATCAATGCAATGTGGCCTAAGTAAAATAATAATATACAAATTGCAATGGCATGCAATGTAAATTCTAATTGAGGAGAAAATACAGGAAACTTCCTCTCTCTTCCTTGCGCGAACGAGGAGGCTTTGTAGGAGGAGCGATGCGGTGGGAATGCACATCTCGACGAGGGCTACGTGATGGTGGTGATGCGGCAGCCGGAGGTGGCTAGAGGTGGCTGGCTGGTGGAGAGGAGCGCCGGCCTGTCGCCGGCAGGTGGCTGCACGGCTACTGTGGGCGTGGCGCAAGTGCACGTGTGGCTGCTATGGGCACGCTGCTATGGGTGGGACTTTGGGTACTTGCAGGGCCACCGGAGAGGAAGAACATGACGAAGAGGAGGGGTCGTGCGGTTAGCAGTGCATGCCTTTTCATGCTGTGGCAGTGCGGTGAGCGGTGAGGGTGGGCGCTTGTAATGGCGCGTGCGGGCAGTGCAAGGGTGCGGCCATGGTGTGGGCACCTGCCGGTGCTGGTGCGGCACGCCTGCAGTTCTTGATGCTGTCGTGGGTGCCTACGGGCGTCTGGTGTGGCGCCTGCAGACCGAGCGGTAAGGCTAGGAGCAGTGAGGTAAGGCAGTGCGGTGGAAGAGGTTGGAGCAGTGCGCGCTTGCGGTTGGGGCTTGACGCTGCTTGGCGCGATTGTAGCACGTGGTGGGTGGGTGATAACACCACGCAAGGGGGTAGTAATTAGGTTGAATATGGCCCATCTTTAGAATAAAAGGCACAACATAAAGTAGAATAGGAGCATTGCATGCATCATGTACCAAGATTGCTTATAAACTGTATTAATAGCCATTTGTGTAAAGCAATTGTCAAAGCAGGCCTCAGATGAGCAATCGGACCGCACGGATGGATTCAGGACGACGAACGGAGTCTAACGGACTCAAGATCGGCCAAATCCGACATCCGGAGCTCCCACAATGGGCCCAAGAAATCCTGACCGTTGATCTGGAGATCAACGGCCTAGAACGCGCCATGTCGCCCCACCCCCGCCGCTCGCACGCCCCCAAGCCAGCCAAGGACGCATCTCGGCTGTTGATCTTCGATCGAACGGCCGAGATCCGCGCGCTCGCCCGCGGTCGCCGCGACAAAGCGCGGGCGTGGCGCAACGGTTAGCGCGCACGCCCGCGTCGCGGCGACGCGCGTTCGAATCGCGCGGAGCGGAAATCACTTGCGGGCGAAGGGCGCGGCAAAATTGAGCCGCGCGTCAGAAGCGAGCGGCTAGGATTGCGCCACGCGGCGCGACGACAGCGCCCCACCTCCCACGCGCGCGTGCATGCCGGGCGGAAACGCGCGCGCGCACGCGCGCCCGAAGCGCGATCCTAGTGCAGGCGCGGGAGGATCTCAGCCGTCCGATCATCAATCGGACGGCTCTCGTTCGACATCCACGGATCGCGCCTGAAGAGAGAGAGGGGCGGGCGGCTGACCGGCGGCAGAAGGCCTTCACCGATGTATCTGGAAGCGGTTTTAGCGACGTTCTGGATGTCGCTAAAGCACATTCTTCTTTTAGGAAGCCCTTAACTCTATTTAAACCCCCTTCTACCACCATTCAAGGCATCCTCTCCCACTTGCAACTACTCCACTCCTCTCCTAGCTAGTCTTAGGCACTATTGTAATCGTCGGAGACGACGAGCCGCCGACGGAGCCTCCTCCACCGCCGTGGCTGCCTCGTCGCTGTCCACTCTCTCTCTACCTCTCTGTCTCTCTCTTTTAAGCTTTCATTTACTTTTGTTGAAGCATGTATTTAATATTGTAAACCATGAACTATGAATGCATGTTTAATGAAATTATTTTCCATTTAGTTGCCATTTTAATTTCTATTTAAAGTGCATGATCAAAACCAAGAGCTTTCTAACCCTAAACTCTCTCTATCTCTCGCTTTTCAAAACCGTCTCTTTCGCAAGCAAAACTCCGCCTTTTTCGTGACAACAAGTGGTAAACAAAATCCGATTTCCACGCCTCCCTGAGATCGACACTCGGACTCACCTCCGTTTACTTCTTTTAAAACTGACGTATCAAGTGCAACTATAACGACACCTCTTAACACACACGCACGAAGGCACGTCAGTTCTTGGCACCGCTGCTGGGGAGGCAACGGATTTGTTTTATCACCTCCATTCCACCTTCATTCTCATATCGTCTAATGCCCTATTTTCCTTTTTACTTGACGGTTGCAGGAATTCGGCGCAGGGACGGCGAAGCGACGCATTCCACTATGGTAGCAAGGAAGTAGGCGCCTCGAGGACCGATAGTGAGTACTCTCTCTCTCATTGTTTGCTTGCGTGAAAAAGCTAAAAAAATCATAAAAACTGAAAAAAATTGGCGTGGCGAATGATTGCTTGACCCACATTCTTAACACACCACCCTACAAAAAATGTACACTCTAATATGCTGGACAAATTCTTGGAGTGTTCTTTTCTTTCTCTCTTGAGTGGTGTTTGCGAAGCCACCGTGAGTTGACCTGGGCCGCACCACTCAACCCTAAAAACTAACTCATCTAATAGAAGCTGCACGATCTTTAGGATGAGTACACTAGGGTTTTTAGAGCCTCTACAAGATAAAAAGGAAATCTACTTTCACCAAGTTGTGTGTAGAACTTGACGTGCCCATTGAAACTTGTCTGAAAGCATTAAGACACGTCAACCCTAAAAAACACTAAAGTAAGGATGAAACATGAAAAGACACCACACCCTAAAAATTCTTGCTTGAAAACCCTGTTTTATAGAAGCACACACCTTGAAAAGTGGAAAATTAAGAGGCACCACCCCAATCAACGCCTCATCACATTACCCTAAGCACAAGCACTATCCTAACCCGTTAAAACTGAGTAGACGTGCCCTAGGAAGGACTGAGTTAAGTCTCAAAAGGTGAGGTTTTGTTCGCTAGGCACTTGGCTTTCATTCCCTTGGTAGAATCTGGTGGCTAGGCTGCGGGGCAGTGTCAAACGACCGCGGTTGTGGGGTCTATGGAACCGGAGGCGCAAGCCAAAGGAAGAACCTTCCCTGCAATCCCCTCGTAATCAACCTGGCCAGATTAGCCTTGGTAAGGGGAGTCCAGTGTTTACGGACTTAATCAACCTTTGTGAGATTTCTAGGTCTCCTAAGGAATACACCATAAGGATTAGGCTTGTTTGTTTGATTGAGTGCACAACTCTCTCTCATCTGTTCTTCCCGCATCCCTCCATTTCTTCCATGGATTTCAATGCCTATCCATCTTACCCAAATTACCCCCAACAGGATTTGTATGCTAACCCAAGTAGACCATACCCACAGCCAACTTGGGCTAACCAACCACCAAGTTGGGGATGCAACCTGGAATATCCCTCTTGGCCCAACTATGACCAAACCACACCAACCTCTTATTGGAATACACCCAACATAGCCTCCCAAGGGTACGATTCAAATCATGGGACTCCATATCTTGATTGTCCTCACGATGCCTCCTCATTTAGGTCCGACCCGCTCTACTGTGATAGGACCTACACTTTAGGAGAACACCAAGAACCCTACCCATCTCAAGATAATAACCAAGAAAGGTCATCTGAATTCAACAACCTTGCCTACTTGACCTTTTGATTAGAAGGAGTTCTAGACAAATGGAAATCAGAAAATGATCAGAAATCTAGGCAAGCCCAGGATCATCAACCTCTGATTTGGTCCCCTGATGAAGAATCTGACTGGGAGGAGGACTTAGAACCTCAACTATTCTGGAGTAGGACCAAACAGAGAATGGTTCCTCTTGAGGAACTGGACC
Organism: Thalassia testudinum; assembly: GCA_037157565.1. NCBI lineage: Eukaryota > Viridiplantae > Streptophyta > Magnoliopsida > Alismatales > Hydrocharitaceae > Thalassia > Thalassia testudinum. The sequence continues at coordinate 81,007,589 of JAZHRO010000056.1, read as the reverse complement.
CTGAACATGACAGAATAGAGGACCCACCCAAGAACTTAAACACCAATATGGATTCTGATCCACAACCTCAACCATACTCTCTTAACCTGGATTTCAAGGAGGAAATCCAAAGGACACCAAATGACACCATGTCAATTCTTGATAACCTCCAGTTAGAACTACACAGACAGAATCAAGAATTGGTTAAAGGGCAACATGCCATGTTGGAGTTGTTCCAACAATTGGGGGAAGAAGGCCAAAGAAAGCTGTTGCATACAACGCCATTCATGGAATTCATAAAGCAAGGACCTACCATGATCAATTGGACTACACCTAGTCATCCTGATTTGGTTCAGTCCACCATTGATACCCCTCAGGAGTTGGATAGCTCAGTGGATAAGGAAAGTAAGGATTCCTTGGAGCACAATTTGGGGAGCATTGAGAACAAACATCAGGAGGAAACTGAGAAGGTGAGGGGAGAGACCTTGGAATCTGAATCTAATCAGCTCAAGACAAGTAATCCGGTGGGAGTAGCAGCCAACGTCGGAAATGGAGAATGGAGTTACAATTTGAAAGAAATTGATTATGAATCGGTTAGAATCCCAATCACAAATTTGGAGGAGGGCCGAGAGAAAGAATATGATCTAGAGGATGAAATTGACCCTACCTCTAATGCAACCCCAAACAGTGAATCTGATACAAAGGAGGTTGAAGAAAATATTCTTGAGATCAAGGGCTTGGAGGGAATGAGCAATGAAATCATAGTTGCGGAAGAGATGGATTCATCTTTGAAGAGAAGACTCATGCTTGGTTGTAGGGCTCAGTATGAAACTCTGGACTTTGTTACTTGCCCTACCAGAATAAAGATCCTGCAACCCGAATGCACTAGAATTGATACACTTTCGATGGATTACAATTTTATGGGGACACAAGATGAATATAAGACCTACATCTTTAGTGTTTGGCATGTCATATTTGGGGTGCGTTCGTCCACAGCAACTTGTTTGCATGCCCACAAACTAAGAGAGGATCTGACACGGGCATGCATGATATATCTGTTACAGAATTCCCGCCCCTTAGGAACGGGACTCCACCACAACCTTATTCGCATCTGTGGACTTCTGATTTTGGGTCTGGTTAATTTTGAACATACCTTCTTGACCCAAGTCATTCCTGTTTGTGCACCGCCCAGCTGGAGGCGTTAAACTCAGCGCTTCCTGGGAGGCAACGCAGCGGATTCAGACTGATCTGGTAGTCTACGTCACTCAGGTACTATCTTTTTAAACCCTTCTGCATCCATGAATCTGCCAATGAGGACATTGTCCAACTTAAGCATGGGGGGGATGGTAAATTGCATAATCCTGAGCTTAATTAATCAATCTGAATGACTAAAAAAAAAAAAATTTGAATTTAGGAAGAAAAACTTAGGTATTAGAAACTTGTCAATAGTGGGAAATAATACAAAAAGAACTTAAACACTTAGACTTTTCAGGCCTTCAGGCTTAATCAGCCCTGGTGTCCGTTAAAATATAGATTTAGCGGCGAGTCCTGGCAACTTTAAGCTATTCTAATCCACCTACTAAATAAGGTGATAAGTATACGACTTATCAACTCATCCTCTAACTCAGGAAAACTTTGAGTCTAAGCATCTGCACACATTTCTGCACAGACTCACTTCTCGGAGATTTCAACAGAAATTGGGTAGCTAATGAACTCTCTAGGGTGGTATGGCTGGCAAGTTGTCGTGGGTAACAGCCCATTGGCAGGTTGTCCAGAACCCAGCCACAGGCCATTTCTTTTTCACTGCCTCTAGGTACATTTGAGATTAGGGAAGCCACCTACGAAAAAAAAAAAAAAACAGAGAAGAAAAGAAAATAAACCACACTTCACCGCACAAGTATGGCTGGCAAGTGATCGTGGGTAACAGCCCATTGGTCGGTTGTCCAGAGCCCAGCTCAATAATTGCACAAAAAAGACCAAAACACCTAAGGACGAAGCGGGGAAGTAGTACAAGCCGGGGAGATATACACTGGAAAATCCTTGTGTTGACCCCAAGTAAAATGAACGTAGGGAGAAAGCTACCAGTCGAACAAATACACCTTCAGGCAAAAATTTATTTTCTTTTCCGGACACCTAGAGGCGTAGAAACTCGAAATCTGTCTCAATTACCGTTAAGTGAGTCTATCACAACATTCACACCAAGATGCTTAGCACTTAGGGTTTTGATCGAGTTTTGGGTGGGTTGGGTAGCCGTAAAAAGTTACCAACCCACACTGACTTCCGAAAATTCTAAAAAGACATATATAGACATATACGTATACATATGTATAGTTATATATACAAAGCAAGGATTCGGGCGATTTTTATTTTGGAAGACACCCAGGCGCTGGTTAGTCTTTGTAGATTAAGATCTTTGTATATTTCCTCTTATTGACGAGTAACGATGTGCCGAAGCAATTACTTCTTGAATTCCCCAAAGAAATAAAGGCTAGAATAAACCTTGCTAGGGACTATCAAGGAGTAAGCATGGGGGTATGATAACACCACGCAAGGGGGTAGTAATTAGGTTGAATATGGCCCATCTTTAGAATAAAAGGCACAACATAAAGTAGAATAGGAGCATTGCTTGCATCAAGTACCAAGATTGCTTATAAACTGTATTAATGGCCATTTGTGTAAAGCATTTGTCAAAGCAGGCCTCAGATGAGCAATTGGACTGCATGGATGGATTCAGGACGACGAACGGAGTCTAACGGACTCAAGATCGGCCAAATCCGACATCCGGAGCTCCCACAATGGGCCCAAGAAATCCTGACCGTTGATCTGGAGATCAACGGCCTAGAGCGCGCCACGTCGCCCCGCCCCCGCCGCTCGCACGCCCCCAAGCCAGCCAAGGACGCATCTCGGCCGTTGATCTTCGATCGAACGGCCGAGATCCGCGCGCTCGCTCGCGGTCGCCGCGACAAAGCGCGGGCGTGGCGCAACGGTTAGCGCGCACGCCCGCGTCGCGGCGACGCGCGTTCGAATCGCGCGGAGCGGAAATCACTTGCGGGCGAAGGGCGCGGCAAAATTGAGCCGCGCGATCAGAAGCGAGCGGCTAGGATTGCGCCACGCGGCGCGACGACAGCACCCCACCTCCCATGCGCGCGCGCACGTCGGGCGGAAACGCGCGCGCGCACGCGCGCCCGAAGCGCGATCCTAGCGCAGGCGCGGGAGGATCTCAGCCGTCCGATCATCAATCGGACGGCTCTCGTTCGACATCCGCGGATCGCGCCTGAAGAGAGAGAGGGGCGGGTGGCTGACCGGCGGCAGAAGGCCTTCACCGAGGTATCTGGAAGCGGTTTTAGCGACGTTCTGGATGTCGCTAAAGCACATTCTTCTTTTAGGAAGCCCTTAACTCTATTTAAACCCCCTTCTACCACCATTCAAGGCATCCTCTCCCACTTGCAACTACTCCACTCCTCTCCTAGCTAGTCTTAGGCACTCTTGTAATCGCCGGAGACGACGAGCCGCCGACGGAGCCTCCTCCACCGCCGTGGCTGCCTCGTCGCTCTCCACTCTCTCTCTACCTCTCTCTCTCTCTTTTAAGATTTCATTTACTTTTGTTGAAGCATGTATTTAATATTGTAAACCATGAACTATGAATGCATGTTTAATGAAATTATTTTCCATTTAGTTGCCATTTTAATTTCTATTTAAAGTGCATGATCAAAACCAAGAGCTTTCTAACCCTAAACTCTCTCTATCTCTCACTTTTCAAAACCGTCTCTTTCGCAAGCAAAACTCCGCCTTTTTCGTGACAACAAGTGGTAAACAAAATCCGATTTCCACGCCTCCCTGAGATCGACACTCGGACTCACCTCCGTTTACTTCTTTTAAAACCGACGTATCAAGTGCAACTCTAACGACACCTCTTAACACACACGCACGAAGGCACGTTAGTGGGCAGGCGATGGAGGGTGGTAGAAGCTATGTGCACAGTGCACGCTCTCCCCACAGTGCACAGAATAACTTCACGATGGTCTTCTTCTCAAGCCCCTCAGCCTCTCCTCTCCCCATGTGAGTCGAGGGATTTTCAAAATCCCTTACCATACATGGCTGATGCTGTTGGGTTCTATTGAAGGAGGACGGCCGTAGGTTGAGATATTTATGGGGGAAAATATCTTTTCAACCCCCTATTCTTTTCCGCAATTGATCCTCCTCCCTCTTCTTCCCGATTATTAGCTTGATGGAGTAGATTAAGCAGAGATGTAATGAGTGCACTGTTGCGGGACCTGTAAGAAATATAAAATACTTACATAATAAGCAATTGAATAAATGTGAACTTAAATAATGGCATATGCAATCATTTAATGACCTAATGTGATTATTAACAAACATACAATGTTAGAATTAAATTACTTAGGCGTAACAATAGTCCATTAAAATGGATTCATCACTTATGTATTGGGTCTATGACTTAGGGATTATTCAGCCTTGTTACCGACCTCTGGTTTGCAGGACTCGATAACCTAAGCAGCCTAACCTACACATAGTCTAGTTCAGTGAGATTAATAATCAAAATCTCCCAAAAGCAATTATTCTATTTTGAAAAAGCTACCTAGATTATGAGCGGCTTATAGACTCAAGTTGATTTAGATGACTTCCTGATGCGGAGAGGTGAGAAATTCCCCTCGAAGATATGCAATAGCGTACCATCTCCTAGTTGCTTGTCTCCTTGGATATCTAAATGTCCTACTAGAGCCGTGTAAGCACCTTGTGTTAATTCAGGTGTGATGGGCAGGATTATCCTGAAATGTCGATCGCCAAGGACTGAATTTGGCTACAAAATGCCATGGGCAGCACCATCACGAAGTGTCGAAAGCCAGGGTTCTGGGGGTTTCCTTGGGCGGCTCTATCTGGAAGCATCGATTGCTAAGGACCCTGCAAGGATGTTGGTGGGGACTAGGAATCCAATACTGATCATGTTTTTGAGCAAATCTGAAGCTAGAAATAAACAAAATAAAAAGAGAGGGAAAACTCTTCAAAAATTCAAAAATTCTTCTATCTCTCTCTCTTACAAAAATGCACTGCAAAAGGAGCCTGGACTAACCATGCTACAAGCACAGGTGCTTTAACCACTGGGTTCAATTAACCTTTCAATAGTTTCTGTGGGCCTTAGAAACCTTTGTGGTAGACTGAGGCTAAAGCTGGTCATGTCTAGATCTTGGTTGGTATTTGAGTACCTTTAGGCCTATTATTAGCTTTCTGACCTAATTTCTAAGAAAGAGAGAAATCAGGACTTTGAACATCAAAGCATTGTCTAGAATTCAAGTTCTTTTCATAAGATTTTGCTAAGGGACTAGCAAAATTTAGGCATGGGGGTATGATGATAACGTCATCACCAACCATATCTCGCTTTCTTTAGTCATAATCAATTGATAAATGCTCCTACATAAACGCCAAAGAGCCATAATTCACTACATATTCATTCTGAGAGATAAATAATAAGATAGGGGTAGATCTGCAGTTTTAATAGAATATCCTAAATGCAGAATAATCACAGGATTTCTCAGGGGTTAATTAAAGGTCAAATGGTTATAAATGTCTAATAAGTGGGTTCATGTAGCCAGAAATAAATTTTCATACATTTTGAGAATTAATGGACAACTGAAACCCTAAAAACATACTTGCTTAAATAACTGAGGTTTCGGTCAAGATAAAATTCACCTAAAACTTCTAGAAATCATAGAAAAAAATACTCTAAGGTTTGGTACCTCTGATTTGACCATTGGAACCTAATTTGACCTAAAATAGAGTATCAAATAGATAATTGCCCTAATTCTGATTTCTATGCAAATTACCTAGTCAATCATGATAAAAAAAAAATCAACTTCACCATTAGATTTCTTGGGTCCAAATTATGTTTGTACCCAAATTTGGGCCTAATAAAAGAACACTTTGACCTAGTATACATTTCAATCCTATCTAACTCTTTTCTCTCACACATATGCTACTAACTTTTGAAATCCTTGGAAATATCCACCTAACTTCATCACCTTCACCAACATGTCCTCGCTACCTTCAAACTCCTAAACCCATCACCGATGACTTTCAATTAGGTATTACTCCCTATTTTCATGGGCAAACTCTTACAAATTTGGAAGGAAGAATCATGAAGAGCTTCCCTATAATCTAAGTCACATCTTGGGCTCTAATTCCTACTTAATTCCTCATGCGAACCTTTCAAAGGTTCGGGTTTCCTATTCTTGCAAAATCTTCAATCTTTCAAGCTTGGATTGAAAGCTTGGAATGATCTCCTGAGACTTATAAAAGGACCCATATTGCAAGGTTGTGCTCTTTAGCTTGGTTTGGAGGCTGAACACCCCCTCTTCCCTTCTCCTCGACCTCCTTCTCTGGCAACTTTGGCGAGTCCTCCGACCACCTTCCTCATCCATCCTCATAGACAATAGCAGGTGGATCCTTCTTCCCTACCTTCATCCACCTCTCACAATACCAGCAAACACCATCAACCTCGTCATCCTCGCTGCCCCTTCATCACCGGAGCCTTCATCTTCTCCATTGCTGGCCTGCCAAAACTGATGCGGAGTCTACCTCTTTCATTGAATTAAAGAAGGTGGATTAGTTCCCTTAGTTCCCTAGGTTTTATCCCTCTATCCAAAACCCGAAAACACCCCTCGACTTAACCATACACCGTCTTCTCCATCACCATCAACCACCCCTCCGACGAGTTCGCCCCACCTCCAAAACCAAGCAAACAACTCGCCACCCACTCCGAAACCTTTACCGTCACCCTGCGACCAAAATCCATAACCTTTCTTGGTCTATTGCCTACACCATCTCCTATCTACCATTGTCGACCTTGCTTGACCACCACACGCCACCATCCTCTATGAAAACACTGCTACCACACTCGCAAGCAATTGTTGAAGGTCCTGATCTAATTTAAAGTGGCTGTGAGGCCTTATTGTTTATTTCAGGTAGCACGTCGAAGCTCCGCTATTGCCCTCAACTTCTCCAACACACCTCGAATTCTCAGGCCGCTTTCACTCCAGGACTTGGTTCTAGGAGGTGCGAATTCACTCTTGGACCACTCCCAAGCGGTCAATCGAAGACCACATCCTCAATAGCAACTCTAATTGCGGAATCTTCCTTGATGTAGGCACACGCGAAAGAAGAGTGGGATTTAGTCCCACATCAATCGTGGAAGAGCACCCATCTAGACATAAATTGATTTTGTATTAAGGTTATGTTGCCTCAGACACTTGGGGATGAGGACCCCGCTCACCCGTACATGACTCGACCTGCCTAACTGTACACACCTCAGCTGCAACCCTAAACATGTAGTCATGGTCACCCCGATCCATATACCCGATTGTAGCCTACTTTGAGAGGAGAGGAAGGGAAGGAAGGAAAGGGAGAGAGAGCGAGGGGAGGGGAGCATTTTGCTCCTAGAGGATTTGAGCGACACATAGTTGCTGAGAAGGTGAGTTCCCTTTTGTTTGAGAAGGAGCTTAAAGGCAGAAGAAGAAGTAGAAGACTTGAGAAGAAAAGAAGAGGCTAAGGGAGAGAAGAAGAATAGAAGGACTATGCTAGAGAAGAAGTGCCAAGGAAGAAGGGGTTGAAACAAAGAAGAGAGAAGAAAAAGAAAGAGTAAAGAGAAGAAGAACAACAGAAAATATCAAAGGAAAAGCATTGTAGTAGGCGACATTTAAGTCGCCTAACTTGATATCCAGACATCTGATCACTGTTCATTTATTTCATATTCATTTAATAATTGATATATATGTGCTTAGACTAATAATTGGTAATTTAAATCACCATTATTTTGTTCTAGGTGTCATTTTGTCATAGTTAACTCTTTGTATACTCATGTTCTTATTGAATATGAGATTCGAATAGTAAGTATTCAATGAAATATCATTATTCTTGCCTTATTCATATGCTCATTTATATTTTAATTGAGCTTAGCATGTGAATTCCATATTTGCTCCCTATGTTTGACCTCGAACTTCATTTCTAGATATTTGAGTTATAAATTTTACTTGTTGAGAGATCTATTTAGGAGACCTTACTACAACAAGACACACTTAATTCTCCTATCTAGATACCCAACAACAACTGCAGTCACCATCCACCTTCAGTAGCCTACCACGATCACTCTCACCGCACGCCACCGCCACCACCACATTCGTTGCACTTGCTCGAAGCTCTTGAGGTGATTTAATGTGGCCGTGAGGCCGTTCTTATGATTTCAAGTCTTCATAATGCTCCTCCACTGCCAACATCATCTTTAACGTTGACCATAGTCCTCCGACTGCAATAGTACTCAATTTCATCTCCAGGTCATGCGCAATTCTCCAGGCACCACTCCAAACCCTCAAGTGAAGACCACATCTGCAGCAACACCTCAATTCAACGAAGTCTTCTCCTACTATTGCTGTGTGAAGGTGGGAGACTAAGATAGTCCCACCTCGTGCAATGAAGAACGCCCACACATGCATATATTATTTTTGTGATTAGGCCTATTCACCCAAGCATAGGGGGTCGGGTCCCATACACCCATTTTCCCACCCACTCGCCTATGGCACACCTCATTCATCACCTATGCCAATGACCCTGGTCCATGCTCTCGACCTGAATACCTGGATCCAATTATACACTTGCTGGGGTCAGAGAGAAGAAGAGAGGGAAATTATGAGAGAGCGAGGGAGGGTTTTGCTCTCTTGGTCTTGTGTGTGCGGGCAACACTTAGTCTCTGAGGGAGTTGTTCCCTTATGCTCATGAAGGAGAAGGTCTGAAAAAGGGAAAGAAGAGAGGAGGCTCGTGATGAAAGGAAGGAAGCTGAAGAAAGAAGGAAGAAGAAAAGGCTTAGAAGCCTTATGCCTGTGCTTATTGATGAACACTTAAGCCGTCTGATAGCTTATCGCTGTTGTTTGATCACTGTAGCATTAAGAGTACTGTGCATTTATTGCAGTTAATTGATGATTGAGATGCATGCTTATTAATTAGAGGATTTAATTGGTGATTCAAATCACCACTTTTTAGATTCTCTCCATTGTATTTATCACTAGATACATTGGATTTCATTGAATAACTAACGTGACAGGTTATTATTCGTTGAATATCTATTTGAATGCCAAATTACTTGTGCTTATTGATTTTGAATGAGATTAACGTTGTGAATTCCACATTTGCTCCTTGTGTTCGACCTCAGACTCTATTTTAGATTCTGAGTTATAAATTTTATTTGTTTGAGAGCTATTTGTCGACTGTACTACAATGCATTTTCATAAACTCAATGAAAGCTTAACAAACATTTTAGCGTCATTGCTGGGGAGCAACATGCAAGTTACACATTGATCTTATCTTTCTTGATTGTTATCTGTGCACTAACTTGCCCTATTTGTTTGATTGTGATTTTGCGAGGTACATCATGAAGAAATCTTCCGCACAAGTCAAGCACTCCAAGGGTAGGTAACTCTCTCTTATTCCCTAATCAATCTCTTAATCTTTGGAAGAGAGAAAAGGAGACAAAACTAATTAAGATTCATCTGCTTTACTTTTCTAGTAAACATCACTTAAAAGGCAAGTTTCCTAATTTGTGATTTCAAAACAATATCTGATTGAAGTTGAGATGATTCCTTTTTAGAGATCCCTACCCAAATTGCCTTGTACCTACTAGGGATTTATGCCTAATTCTAATCATCTTAAACAACTCAGCTTCTTGTTTGAAGTCCAAGGTGTACATCTTGAGGTTAAATTGGACATAAATAGAGCCAATTAGGATTTCTACTCTACGGTTTTGAAGTGTTAGTTCACACTTGCCTGCATGAAGGGAAACATACCCTCCTGCATTTGGTTACCACCCAATCCCTTGATTGGAAAGAGCTAATCAAGAAGAACCCTAAAATCAGGCTTTAAATTCACTTGAACTCTATAATTTTGGACCTAAAAACTTGAGAGTAAATTCAGGGTGATCTTTAGGTCTTGACTAATATTTCATTCTGCTTCTTTAGGGCAGGTCAGGTGAAGTTGGTCAACTTTGTAGGCCAACCAACCTCTAAATTAGGTCACAAACTAAATCAATTTCCAATCAAGTGAAAACCATGGCACAAACTAGGCTAAAATTGGTAGACTTAAGGTCTTAATTCACACGTACCAGTCTACTTGAAACCGTAGTGACAGGGAAGGTCAGGTGGGGGAAACCCTGTAACCCATGAGAATGCTCTACCGTGTAGGGGTCTTTGTGGGGCTTTCCCTTTTCGGCTACCCTGATAATTCTCGAGTGTGCGGATTTTTGATTCAGAGGTACGATCAACCTTGAAACAAGGTTTAATCATCCAAAAATCTTTGGTTGCCTTGATTGGGTCCAAATCACATCCAGTCCCTCATCCTTTCTCTAGAGTACATTCACAGGAAAGTCCTTAGGTTTTTAACCTAAGAGGCCTCATTAGATCCTCTACTAGGATTTCTGTTCTGATCTGTTGACTTTAATTTGAACCTGAGTTTGATTCTACATCCTGATTGACCACCATATTTGTAAATGCAACCTGGCAATTTAGGAAGACCAATTAGGAAACCTGAACCCCAAGCGATCATAAAAGATAAAGTGATTGTGGGTGCCGTTAAATATTTTGAAGATTATCTAAGCAGCATGATTCAGGTTAATGTCCCAGAAACAACAAAATTTATTTTGAACCATGCTCATCTACTGTTTACTCAATTAAAAAATGGTTCAACCCAAGAGACCCCCATACCAGAATTCAATGATGTTTGGGAATTGTATGGCACAGAGGGTTTACATTGCTTTGCAAACCCATCACTCTCGGAGATACACCAAAATATTATTAAGCAATGTGCATATATTCTAAATCTATTGCTATGAGCCATTAATAAGACATCTTGGAGTGATTCTAGAGCTTTTCCAGAGCCTGGGTTAGACACTCAGAATTGTTGTGGACCCCTAACCCAAATGGAATTAGATATAAACATTATACAGAATGACACACCTGATCTTGGGATGGGCTGGGAGGATTCGATTACAGGTGTTCATAATTCCGAACCACCCTTAGAAAATCATGAATCTAGTCCATGAAGCCTAGATTTCCCCAACACCTAAAATGGAAAGTCTAAATTAGAACTTCTCGAGAATGTAATTCTCGAGCCTTATCCTGTTAAGGTAGTTCTCAAGAGTTATTCTAACACCCCTATGAGCCTAGCATAGATTTCAGTGACCTGACACCTACATTTGACCTAAAATCTAGATTCGAGCCTATTTTGGATGATAAAGAGGCTCAATGTGTTGAGAATCAGATTTTGAATCTAGATTATGATTCTAGGCCTGTATTTGATGATTACACCTCTCCAACCACCTCTAATATATAGATTGATTTCTCATAAGTCAAACCAATTTATGATATAGAAACCAAGGGTTTGGAAGAGCTAGGACTCGATTGGATCTATCCTAGGAACCAAGAACCTGAGCCCATGCCCAATAAGGACACCTCTTTGAGCTCAGAAGCTAAAATTAGGTTAGATCCATGCCAGGCTGCTGATTCTACACATCTTGATTCATTCTATGGTAGAAATCTCGATCTGGAATCAGGTTCAAAAACTAATCTTCGCAAATTCTCTATTGATTTTGAATTTTACTATGATTTCGAAGAACCTTTTTTTCATGATGACAAGGAACCAATTTATGACCTTAGCTTCCAAGACCCATTCTTTGACTCTGACTCTGAGGTCCCTAATCCTGATATCATTGATTAAAAATCAGGTTCCATTGAGATGGAATCATTCTTTTATAATCCACAGAAGCAAAAACAGTAAGTCCCGAGAGTTTCTGTAATCTAGAATTTGAATCTTTTATTTACTCAGATTTCCATTATCCTATAATCACTCTCCAGACATTTACCTTCAATTTTGATGAGCATCATGAGGACCCGTTGATGAACCTACCTTTGAATCTTTTCTATAGGAGCCCTTAACATACACAGATCTCATGGAAGCCACATCTTCTAATCCACATACAGAGCCTTCCAAAACCTGTTCCCAACCTCAACCCACTACCAAAATCAGCTTCTACTCCGATTCACCTCTCTCTGATCCAATCACATATGATTCTTCTCCATCTTTCGATCAGGATTCGGACATTGATTAGATCGATAATCACTTCCCATCCTTTTTTGATCCTTCCGGTAGGGTTCCTACATCCTCTACAGCTCCATTTTCTTTTAAGGATCCCTACTCTGACCAAGCCAAATCAACTTAGCCAAACCCTAGATTCTCATTTTCATATATGTTTGTGCTTCAAAGTATTTGGTGGGCTCCGTATCTTTTGATTCACATCCATCAACCCACCAAACTGATTGGGTTTGGGCTGCATCATCAGCCTATAGATCTGAACAAGCACCTAGTTGGACCAACCAGCCTACTGATCAGGGTCCTTATTTTACAAAACCCACCTAATTTAACCACCCCTTCTCCTTGATCACCTTCTACTCAGTTGAAGGCATTGAATTTAGCACTTAATAGAAGGCAACCTGTCATTCCAAAAACCTGAGACCCTTCTGATCATCTTTTGAGCTAAACTCCTATTGCACTTTTTTAGTTCAACTTTAGAATAGCTAACTCCACCTTTGGTACTTGTATCAAAGCTTGAAATCATCTGCAACAGTCATTCGGACTTGTTCACCCACCCTTTGATCCTGTTCTACACCTTGAACCAGCTAATTTCATACCCTCTAGTTTATAATGAGGACATTGGAAAACTTAGGCACGGGGGGTGTTAAAGTGCAGACATATGGAAGTTCAATTTTCTGAGGGTTCTCACAAAAAAATATACATATTGAAAAAGAAAATAAAATGGAAAGTGGAGAACTAATTGCATATCACTGATAAGGAGGAAAAGAAGAGTAGTTTTAAATGTCAAAAAGGAGCAACATTCAATAGCAAAATTTCATAGTCATTAGCACTTGATTATGGAGATTACTTAATTTCTAGACCTAATAAAAAAGAAAAGAAAAAAATTAAGTCCTGAGATAACAAAGAGGTAAGGAGATTAGTATGAGTGCTGATCGTAGGCCTCTTGGGCTTGTTGTAGGGCTTAAACATTGAAGTATCCATTAAGATCCGGGTTAATCCTCAAGAGGTTGAGGAAAGTGCGAAGCTGATGTATTAGGTCTAAGGCTTAGGGATTATTTGACCCTGTTGCCTGGCCTTTGGTTTGCGGGACTTGGTAACCTGAGCACCTAAAATCACACACTTAGTCTGGCTCAGTGCGCTTAACAAACAAAAATCATGCCAAAATTGTTCTACTCTGAAAAATCATCTCAAAGATCTAGCTTAGGAGCAGCTCAACAACATAAGTTGATTAGACGAGCTCCAAGTGTGGAAAGGTGGGAAATTCCCCTCACAGATGTGAAATAACATATTGTCCCCTTGGTGCTTGTCTCCTAGGATATCTAAATATCCTACTAGGGGCAAGTAAGCGCCTTATGCTGATTCAGGTGCCATGGGGAGGATTATGCCGGAATGTCGATTGCCAGGGCGTGAATTTAGCTACCGAATGCCATGGGCAGCATTATCTCAAAATGTCAAAAGATAGGGTTTTGGGGTTTGCCATGGGCAATGCTATCTCAAAGCATTGATTGCTAGGGACCCTTTAAGGATTGATGGTAGGGATAAGGAATCCGATACAGATTGTGTTTTGGGCCAATTCTAGGCTGGATCAAGGGAAATCAAAAAAGAAAAGAGAGAGAAAACTCTCCAAATGAAAATCCTTCTATCTCTTTCTTACAAAAATGCATTGGCAAACTGAACCTGGAAATGTTTTGTTTATGCATGGGTACTTTAATTGCTGGGTTGAACGAACTTCCTGGTAGTTTTTGCAGGCATTAGAAACCTTTGCGGCAGACCAAGGCTGAAGCTGGTCAGGTTTGGACCATGATTGATACTTGAGTTCCTCTAGGCCAATTACTAATACTCTGACCTAATTTCTAAAAAGTAAAACAAAATCAGGACTCTGAACTTTAAACGTGGTCTAGAACTCTAATTCTTTCCAAAAGATTTTGCTAAGGGACTAGCAAAAGTTAGGCATGGGGTATGATGACAACATTATCAACATCTATAGCTAGTTTTAATTAGCCAAAATCAATTGACAACTGCTCCAACATAATCACTGAAGAGTCATAATCATTGCATATCCTTTCTGAGAAGAGTGCATTAAAATAGGGATAAATATATAATTTCAACAACATATCATAATTGTAGAATAATCACAGGTTTCCTGGGGGTTAACTAAAGGTTAAATGTTCATTAATAACTAAAAAGAGGGTCTGTGCAAACAGAAATGGATTTTCGCACACTTTGAGAGCCAAAATAGCACCCAAAACCCCAATTTCAGACCTGCTTAATTTACTAAATTTTCGGTTAAGATAAAATCCATCTAAACCTTCCAAAAATCATAGAAAAATATTCCATGAGATTTGGTATATTTGATTTGGCCACCTGTACCTATTTTGACCTAAAATAGAGTCTCAAATAGGAAGTTGCCATAATTTTGGCTTTTACAAAAATTACATAATCAGACTTGGTCAAAACAAAAATCTGACTTTACCATCAGATTCCTTAGGTCCAAATTAGGTTTTTACCAAAATTTTGGTCCAATCAGAGATCATCTTGACCAGGTTTACATTTTAGTCTAGTCAAACTCCTTTTCTCTTTTAATCAGCTCCTCAAATTTTGAAACAATTACAAAGACCCCCTTAACTTTGCCATTGCCGTGTGAACCCATCAAGCACTGAACTTCCATTTTGGATTTCTCCCTGATTGCGTGCTCAAACCCTTCTAAAATTGGAAGGGAGACTCCTCATGAGATTCCCTTCAATCTGAATCCAATCTTGATGTCCGAATTTTGCCCTAGAGTTCATACGAACTCCTAGAAATTACCAAATCCTAATCCCTGATTTTGAAGCTTTCAGGCTTGTTTCCAAGTGTGGAAGCTCATCTAGTGCCCTATAAAAAACCCTTATTGCAAACCTCACCACCTCAGCTTGGATCAGGCCTAAATTCTTCACCAAACTCCAGCTGAATCTATCCATAGCTTTGGCAAGCTTCTCCATCCACCCTCTTCGTCGAGTGCCACAGACCATAGTCGACTGATTCCTCTTCCTTAAGCTCTTTTGCCACTCGCTATGCCAGCGAAGGCCTCCTTCCACCTTCATCCTCGCCGTTCTCCGTCAATGGAGACTTCAGCTTCCACGATGTCGACCATACCATACCCGACGTCCTCCTTCCCTTTCGTTCGATTAGGTTAGGTTAGTTAGGTTTCTCTTTCCATCTACTACTTTTCGCTTTCCTTTATCACTAAATTTGACCACCGATATGCCATTCACCCATCATTGTCTCCACGATCGGCCACACCTCTGCCGAGTCCTCCATACCTCCACAATCCGTCGAACAACTAGCCATCAAGTGCATAACCTTCACCTCATCCACCCACACCAATCCCCTCAAGAAATTAAGGGGATTGCTGCACCCATCATCTCCCCAAACACCTCCACCACTGCACTCACCTCCCACATTCGCCAGTCCACCATGACCACTCTCACCGCACGATGATAATGAATTTTATGCAGTTTGTAAAAGTATGTCGTTGTAACGTGTAAAATTGATCAAGTCATAAAGTTATAACCTACATAGTGGGGTATCTAGGGTTGTCCATGGAGGCCAAATTGTTTGCAAATCAAATCCCTTGCTTGGAAAATCGATCTCAACTTTCTTTTTGGTCTTTTCAACTATATCATTTTTTTTTAGGGTTTTGAAATAACAAAGGCAATATATGAATTGTTGACGAAAAATAACTAACACCTAACTCACCGTACTACTACTAAAGTGACAAGTAGAGACACTCCCTAAGCTCACTCTAGGCATGTGGTGGCCTAGAGTAATTAGGTAGAGGGAGTGAAAAAGCGCTAGAACAAAGATAAAACAATTTCAACAAAAAAAATATGAAAAGAAGGCAAATTGATTTTATAGAATTTGTGTTTTACAAAAACATGTAGAGGAATGCTTCAACTTGAAATGAGAAAATATAAAAGCAATAAAAACACAAATCCTCTTGCAAAATCTGGTGAAGAAGGGAAGCTCCTTGCTCCAAGTTTAGTGGCTTCTAGGCTTTAAAAGGGGCTCCTCCTTCTCCTTCCTCGAAAATGGTGTCCTCCAAGGTGGAAGCTACCACCTTCAAAGATCTCCTTCAAGGGTGGGTGTGCAACACCCTTTCTTCTCCTTGCCTAGTCGTCCTCCTGGTGGTGAAGATCCTCCTCCTTCTTGGCGTGGCACAAGGTGAAGGAATGGGGTGAGGAAGGCACCAAGGGGGCGGGTGATGTACCCCCTTAATCTTCTTCTCTACTCTTTCTTCTTGGCCGTAGGTATGAGGTGGGTATAGGGTGGAAATTATCTAATGGGAGGATGGGAAATATGTGGTGGTAGGGTAGGGTATTTATAGGATGGGAAGGGGTGGTTATGGTGCTCTTTTGGAGGGAAATGAAGGGGTGCTTGGATAATTTTGGAGGGGAAAATGGGAGGGAAATGAAAAGGTGCCATGGTTTTCCCTCCAAAAATGCCTTCTAGAAGGCATTGATTTTGGTGGGAAAAAATAGAGGGTGGAGATAAGTTTTGATGGTGAATGTAGGGTGGTGATGGAAGGGATAGTTGGCACAAAAATAAATAAGGTGTGGGCGGTCTTTTTGCTAGAGCCTAGGTAGTATGGTAGCAGGTTTTGGTGCCATCGAGGTGGACTAGCTAAGCTATGCTAGCTTAGCTAGCTTAGTTAGTAGGGAGTTGGTTTGGAGGCATTTAGTGCTAGAGTTTGTGAAGAGGAGCTGCACAGAAGAAGTTTGGAGCTAAACTAGAGCTGGCAGCTGTTGAAGAGGATGGCATGGAGCTACTTTGGCTGGCTTAGCTTGGTAGTTCTTTGCTAGCTGCTAAGCCAACCTAAAGTAAGTTGTCTTCTGCCACAAAGAGTTGAGGTTAGCTCTGCAGGGATCAAGCAGGTTGCGGTAGCTAAGGTAGCTTAGCTCAACTAAGTTGAGCTAAGTTGAGTCCCCGGGAGCTGGCCTTGAGCTTCTTGAGCTAAAACAAAGTCATCCTCAGCTGGCTAGAGTTGAGTGGAGCTGGATGTAGCTGGACATGAGCTAGGGTGAACTCCAGTCCCAATTGATCTAGCTAGAGCTCCCTGTGGACTAATGGGAGCTGAGATGAGCTGGACTCAGCTAAGTTGAGTTGGATCTGAGCTTACCTGAGCTAGGGTGAGCTAAGATTAGCTCTCTTGTGCTACCATTCAGTTGAGATGAGCTGAATGGAGCTAGAATGAGCTAACCCTAGATTAGGTGAGCTGAATTCAAGCTATGGTGAGCCAAATCAAGCTGAGTTCCAGCTTGTGAGATCTTCTCCTTCACCAATTGCCTTCCTATGTGCTAGGGTTCTAGGGATCTGGTAATCTGTATATCCCTAACACTCACAAAAAAAATTAAAAAGATAACAAAAAGTGCTATGCATGCCTAACCAAATTAATACCTAAATGCAGCCCAAATGCAGCCCAAAAACCCATTTGCGGAGCAAAATCCTAAGGGCAAGGTTTGTTTCAATGCATAAGAATGTTGATAAACTGGCGTTTATCGCACGCTACCACCACCGTCACATTCGTCGCACTCGCACAAAGCTCTTGAGGTCATTTAATGTGGCCATGAGGCCGTTCTTGTAATTTTAGGTCTTCGCCATGCTGCTCTCCCACCACCATCATCACTGACGACAACCATAGTCCTCCGGCCATAATATCACACAATTTCATCTCCAGCTCATGCGCAACTTCTCCAGCCACCACTCTAGACCCCAAATTGAAGACCACATTCATAGCAACACCCTAATTCGACGAAGTCTTTTCCTGCTGCTGCTGTGCGAAGGTGGGGACTACGATAGTCCCACCTCGTAGAGTGAAGAACACCTGCGCATGCATATATTGTTTTTGTGATTAGGCCTATTCACCCAATCACATGAGGTTGCGTCCCCATACACCCACTGACTCAATAACCCACCTATAGCATTCCTCGGTCATCACCCACGCCGACGACCCTTGTCCATGCTCTCGTCCCGTATACCTTAATCCAACTTTACGATTGCTAGGGTCAAAGAGAAGAAGAGGAGGGAAATTGTGAGAGGGCGAGGGAGGGTTTCGCTATCTTGGTCATGTGTGTGCATCCAACACTTAGCTGCCGAGGGCATTATTCCCTTGTGCTTGTGAAAGAGAAGGTCTGAAGAAGAGAAAGAAGAGAGGAGGTCATGAAGAAAAGAAGGAAGGAAAATGAAGAAAGAAACAAGAAGAAAATGCTTAAAAGCCTTGTGCTTGTGCTTACTGGTGAACACTTAAGCCGTCTGATAGCTTATCTCTGTTGTCTGATCACTGTAGCATTGACAGTACTGTGCATTTATTTGAGTTAATTGATGATTGAGATGCATGCATGTTAATTAGAGGATTTAATTGGTGATTCAAATCTCCACTTTTTAGATTCTCTCCATTCCTTTTATCTCTAGATACATTGGAATTCATTGAATAACTAATGTGACAGTTTATTACTCGTTGAATATCTATTTGAATGCTCAATTATTTGTGCTCATTGATTCTGCATGAGATTAATGTTATGAATTCGACATTTGCTTCCTGTGTTCGACCTCAGAGTCCATTTTAGATTCTGAGTTATAAATTCTATCTATTTGAGAGCTATTTGTCGACTATACTGCAACGCATTTCCTTAAACTCGAGGAAAGCTTAACAAGCAACTGGTAAGCCAAGCTAATGTAAGTTGGATTCTTCTAATCTGAGCTGTGGTGAATTGGGTCTAGCCTTCCCGAAGAATAACTAGCTACCTAGAGTTCCTAGCTTAGATCAAGTAGCTCAGCTCAACCAAGTTGAGTTGAGTTAGGTCTCTCGGAGCTAGGCTTGAGCTGGCCTAAGCTGGTTGATGACTTCTTCAGTTGATTAGGTCAGCTAGTTGATGGAAGTAGCTAGTCCTAGTCAGGTTGAGCTTGCAGTGAACTATTCTAAGCTGGAGGAGCTGGGATGGAGTTGGAATGGAGCTGGGATCAACTGACTTGAGCTAGTTTGAGCTGCCATCCAGCTGAAGTGAGTTGAATGGAGCTAAGGTGAACAAGCATGAGTGAGGGATAAGTTGGTTCGGCTAGAATGAGTTGGGATCCAACTGGGATGAGCTGGATTTAGCTGGGATCCAGTTGGTAGGGGCTTCTTCTTCATCTTTTGCCTTCTTGAGTGCTAAGGTATGTGGGATCTGACTTTATATCTATCCCATACACTCAAGTAAATGTATTAAAAAGACAATAAATTGCAATGCATGTCTATCCTAGGTCAGTGCCTAAATGCAGCCCGAAAGCCCATTTGCAGAGTTAAAACCTTAAAAGCTAGATTTGTTTTAGGGCATAAGAATGTTGATAAACTAGCATTTGTCAAGTGCCATCTCCCTCCACTGCGACAGAACTTGACCATCAACATGCAGACCACCCTCAACCACAGTCTTGCACATGCACTCTCCGCCTTGACACCAACGGACAACCCCATCAATGCCGATGGCACTCAACCATCGCTGGCCATCCTCGATGTCAGCTAGCCATTGATAGAGTGATCTTCAATTTCGATGAAATTTAAAACATAAAATGACATGTCATTGTAAAGCTTTTGTGGTGTAAAATTGACTATCAAAACATTTAATTATTTGTTTCAAAAAAAAAATTTAATTATTCAAAATCTAACCACGAAAATAGTTAGGTCGTCTCCACAGGGAAGAATTAGCCTATTAAGCTCGTGAGTGGTGCCTCATTTATTCTGGAATATCAATGGGTGCACATACTAACTAGTGCAACTTAATTCCAACAAAAGTTCTCAATCTACACAATTAATCAATAATGTAGGTGTGCACATGCAAAATCACAGCAATATAATATCATGTGAATACGTGAATCGTGATCTTGATACTGGTAAGCACCATCAATATCAATCTCCTATAAGACAAAGCCCATTCACTATATCCAATATCCCATATTCAATATCAATCATGAAAAGAATTCAGCTATAAGTAATTCATCTAGAATAAAGGGATATTCATGCAATTGCACCTAAACAAATTAATTTAGTAAATAAATGAATAGGGAATATCGTAATGGAATTTATGGTAATTACTATTGAGGAGAAAAGCATAGCACTCTTCCTCTCTCCTTCGTGTGCACAAGACGGAGGATGGCAGGCTGTGAGGTCACAACTAGAGGTGCATCGCGACGAGGGCTTCATGATGGTTGCACGGGGTGTCTCGAGGAGGCTAGAGTTGGCTGACTAATAAACACCAATTTATCATCATTCTTATGCATTAAAACAAACCTAGCTCTTAGGATTTTACTCCACAAATGGGTTTTTGGGCTGCATTTAGGCATTAACTAGGTTAGGCATGCATTGCAATTTTTCTTGTCTTTTTAATGTGTTTTTCTGAGTGTTAGGGATGAACAGATATACAGATCCCTAAAACCTTAGCACTCAAGAAGGCAATTGGTGAAGAAGAAGCTCATACTAGCCGGAACTTAGCTTGATCCAGCTCACCACAGCTAGAATCCAGCCCACTTGGACTAGGGTTAGCTCATCCTAACTCCATTCAGCTCATCTCAGTTGAATGGCAACTCGAGAGAGCTCATCTTACCTCACCCTAGCTTAGGTCAGCTCAGATCCAGCTCAACCTAGCTAAGTTTAACTCATCTCAACCCCCACTAGTCCACAGGGAGCACTAGGTAGCTCAGCTAAGTTGACTGGAGTTCACCCTAGCTCGGGTCAAGCTACATCTAGCTCCACTCAACTCCAGCCAGCTGAAGATGAATTCAACCCAGCTTAGGAAGCTCAAGTCGAACTCCCGGGGACTCAGCTTAGCTCAACCTAATTGAGCTAAGCTACCTTAGCTGTCTCATCCAGCTCAATCCTCCCTAGGAGCACCAGACCCAGCTCACCTCAGCTCCAATCAACAGAAGCTGGCTCACTTTAGCTTGGCTTAGCAGCTAGCAAAGAACTAGCAAGCTAAGCCAGCTGGAGCAGACCCATGTTGGCCTCTTTAATAGCTGCCAGTGCCAATTCAGCTCCAGATTCTTCATATCCTACTCCTCCCTTCAAACCCTAGGTCCAACACCTCCTCCTCTACTCCACTACTAGCAAAGGTAGCTTAGCTTAGCTTAGCTTTGCTTTGCTATGCTCCAACCCCCTTGGCTTTTACCACCTAAAAAGACTACCCAACAACTCCACCAACTAGCTCCACCCAACTCATTTTGGAGCCACCACTTCACCACCTTTGACCCCTCAACTAACCACCAAAAGACACCAAAAGCTGGCACCAAAACTAACCCTAACCACCTCCCTTTTGATGCCAACTTCAACCCCCATATCCACCCTACACATAACCCCTCCAAGGCACATCCACCATCCACCTCAACCCCCTTCTAGAAGCATAGAAGTTGGGGCCAACCCATGGCACCTCTCCATGCTTGGCACCACCTTTAGGTGTCCCTTGGCGACCCATAACTAACCCCCTTGCATCCCTTAGGTGGCGCCAACTGATTAGCCCATAGTTGTGGGCTATTTAAGTATTTAAGTGCCTACACATTAGGTTAATTCTAACATTTATTTAGTATAAATTAGGATGTAAATAGATTAATTCATAGTTTTAATTTAATTACATAATCCATGCATTGCATTCATATTTTAAGTGCATTTAGAATTTTCTTTAAATGACATTTATCTAATTAGATAACCAATTAGGTACATTATTTTTATTAACATAAAAGTTGAGGGTCTGTATATAAATGACCCTAATATTTTAACATTATTTTCTTTATTCTTCTTCTTGCAGGAACGGATGGCTGCCGCTCCAATGCCGAACGGTCGCAGTGAAGAACCCATTTAGGGGAGAGCGGATGTGGTGGATCTGGTCGGGCGGATGATTTCAAATGTGCGCAGGCCACTACAAAAGGAGGAGGGAGGCAGCCGAGCTCGGGAGGCCTCCACCACCGACCCACCACTGTGCAGAGAGACCTTCTCTCTTCCACTCCATACTGCCAGCCTCTACTGTGGCAGTGAGTCTCCACCACCGTGGGCATGTGGTGTGACAGGCCACACCGCCATCCGGAGCTCGCCCGCATCACCGTGAGCACCTTAGCGTGCATCTCCCTCACCGTCGTCACCAACCACCACCGCCGCAACAACCGTCAACCACCCTTTCAGTAACTTAAGACGGCCGGGAAATTTCCCGGACGTCTGAAGCTACCTGCTCACCTCCAACAGCCCACGCCTTCCTCATCCTGCAGCACTTTCCAACTGCACCCGCTCTCCACGTGCCTGCAGCTCACGCCATCTTCACGTGCACACCGGCAGCAGTGGCCTCTTCCCCACACCTGCAGACCCGTCCAACCGCGCCTGCAGAACTTCACCCGCACCCGCTCCCGCACCTGCAGACCAGCGCACACCTTCGCCCGCTCCTGCAGACCAGCATACACCTTCGTCCGCACCTGCAGACCAGCACACACCTTCACCAGCAGCAGCCACCTGCGCACAGCTGCAGAACTCCAACCGCCCTTCCCCACGCCTGCAGACAAGCGCCATTCACCTTCGCCTGCAGAGCCCTTCGCCCCCGTGCCCACCAGCTGACCCCCACTCCGCGCACCCCTCCGCCCGAGCCTGCAGCTTGCACACCCACTCCCGCGCCTGCAGCCTCCTCCGCCCGTGCCTGCAGAGCCACCAGCAGCAGCGCGCTGCAATTCTCATGCCAACAGGCCGCGCACGCTCACTGATTAGCCGATAGTTGTGGGCTATTTAAGTATTTAAGTGCCTATACATTAGATTAATTCTAACATTTATTTAGTATAAATTAGGATGAAAATAGATTAATTCATAGTTTTAATCTAATTACATAATCCATACATTGCATTCATATCTTAAGTGCATTTAGAATTAGCTTAGAATAGCATTCATCTAATTAGATAATCAATTAGGTACATTGTTTTTATTAACATAGAAGTTGAGGGTCTGTATATAAATAACCCTAATATTTTAACAATATTTTCTTTATTCTTCTTCTTTCAGAACGGCTGTCTGCCGCTCCAACGCCCGGCGGATGCAGTGAAGAAGCCATTCAAGGGGGAGCGGACGTGGTGGATCTGGTCGGGCTACTAATTTCAAACTTGTGCAGGCCACTACAAAAGGAGGAGGGAGGCAGCCGAGCTCGGGAGGCCTCCGCCACCGACCCACCACTGTGTAGAGAGAACCTCTCTCTTCCACTCCACACTGCCGGCCTCTACTGTGGCGACGAGTCTCCGGCACCGTGGGCGTGTGGTGTGACAGGCCACACCTCCGTCCGGAGCTCGCCGCATCACCGTGAGCACCTTAGCGTGCATCTTCCTCGCTGTCGTCGCAGACCACCACCACCGAGCTACTGATCAGCCACCCTCTCAGTAACTTAAGACGTCTGGGAAATTTCCCAGACATCTGAAGTTACCCGCTCACCTCCACTTCCTCAGCCTGCACTCTCCAACCGGCCACCAGACCGCCTGCACCCTCCACCGCTCACCGGCTGCAGACCTGCGCACGCCTGCAGATCAGCCCACGCCACCTTCCCCGCGCCCATCAGCCTGCAGCACACCCGCGCCCACCATCAACAGTGCCTGCAGACCACCGCAGCCATCTCCACGCGCCTGCTGACCACCGTCCACGCCAATCGCACCAGCGCCCTCCGCAGACCCTCCGCAGTGCACGCCATCCTCCAATCGCGCTGCAGCACCCTCCGCCGTGCTTGCAGAACCGCCTGGAGTTCCCTCTTCCCCGCGCCTGCAGACGAACGCCTGCCACGCCAGCCGTAGCAGTGCCTACGGCGGCGGCAGCAGCCACCCCCGCAGCAGCAGCAGGCGGCGGACTTCACGTCAACATGCTGCGCAAGCTGCCGGCTGCAGCACCTCCGCCGGAGCTCGTCCGGCCACCTCCGGCTGCCGCGCGACTCGCCGCCACCACCGATTCGAAGCCCTTGATCCAAGGGACCTCCTCCGAGCTTCCCGCTCCCGGCCATCGGCTCCTCGTCGCGCAAGACAACGGGGAAAAATTCCCCTGTTTTGCTACAGTAAAACGTTAATTAAAATTTACATTTTTTGCCATTGCCACATTTTAATCATATTCTATTGACTCTGCATTGCGGAAAATATCCTGTAGTTTCTCATAATTGCCATTTCAGCATTGTTTCTTGCTTAAACTTTAATCTAAAGGCAATCTTGGCTTGGTTCTTGTCCAAATTGACTACGAACAAACATTTTTAAGTGGTGCGAATTTTAATACGTTATTGCCTCCCTGTGGATACGACCCACTCCTCTGCGAGTGGTTATTTCTTATTAAAAATTGATTAGTCGATTTTTCCACCACATTAAACTACAAACGACTCAAAAGCGAAAGATCGACAAGTCAAATGGCGCCGTTGCCAGGGAGGCAACAGACGCAATAATTTCTCCTAATTTTATTTTGATTATTTGTCAATTGCACAGAGATTTGGCCATTCATTATTTTCTTTTCTGTGCGAGAAAATTTGTGCAAGAATCAACCACTGTGAGAGGCGACCCTTGACGTCGCCAGACGAGAAGTGGACAAGCAATTTTGAAAGGAGGAGAAGGACGAGGACGCGACGGACACCATTGTATTTAATCGCTAATTTAATTAGAATAGAATTAAGACAGAAGACTTAATTTTTCATTACAGTTAGTTTGAAACCCTTGTTCTGGGGCATATTTTGAGGGTTTGTTCCCCGATTTTGTTTTGGACCCGTGTTGAGTAATTTTTGGGAGCCTGTTCCCTTTTCTTTAGATTTAGGTTTATTTTTTTTTTTATTATTATTACTTTTATTTGCTTGTGCATAAGTAGTTCTAAAAAAAATAGAAAAGGAAAAAAAAATGAGCTGCCTGCTAGAAGCTGCCTGCCCTAGGACGAACCATTTAGGTCTATATGAGCAGCCTCTAGATTTACTTTTCTGCATTGCGTGCATTTTTGCATTGAAGATCGCTGGAGGCAAGGTACGTGTTCTCTTACTTTGCATCCTATTTTTGATCACGCATTGCATTTGGGATTTAATGCGAAGACCACCTAATCTGTACTGAAAAAATCTAACAAGTGGTCACATATTTTTTTAGAAAAAGGACTAATTAAAGGAAGGACATTTTAAAAACCAAGGATTTGATTTTCAAATTTGGCGTGCGATTCAAAGTTCAAAATCTTTGACGGTGTATGCACACTTATTTCACTTCCACCACGGCACGCTTCTAGACACTCCTTAGGTTTGGAAATACTAGGACAAGAGCCCTCCTTTCGTTTGATTTTGAAGTGTTCGGAACTTGTGATCAAAGAGGGGGATACCCTGTCACGGATTTTTGGGGGCAGTTGAGGAGCACCGTGAAAGCACAGCTTCAAAGGAAGGCTTAGGCCTACTTGCATCCCTCGATCTTCCGTCTTTGGATTTACTTGACCATTTGAGATTTAGGGAAGAACACCTAAGCTCCAACTAGGTCTTTTTAGGCGAGCCGTAGGTCGACAATAGGCGTGTAAATTGATTGAACAAATTGTATTGTCACCTGCAATCTGACTTAAAATCAAAAGCCTAAATTGGGAAAGACCTAAAAGGTCCTTTTTGAATTGTGTCTTGCTTGGGGAATTCTGATTGAAGTGTGAGTTAGAATGGACCACATTGATTTTCATCCTTTCACATCTTGCCCACACCCTCACCCCCACTCTGCATCCTTCGATCCCAGACGCCGAGATGGTCCATTCCTTGATGGACATAATGACAATCATTGGGATCCGTTTTACTCCTATTATAGGAGTATTGGCCTAGTTAAGCCCCAAATTAGTGAGCAGAACTCAGGAGCGGGATTTGCTTTGCCCAATATTCCACATGCCAAAGAAATACCCAACCCACCCTCCCTGAAAACTTATAATGGTTGGACAAACACTCCTGGGTACTATAAGCCTGAGCCTGACTTCTCTTATGATAGAAATGACCTCTCCTCTTTGAAGATGGAAATACAAAAAATGCAAAATGAAAAGAGTGAATTGTTAAGAGAATCTTTGAGAGCAGGCCAACAAGAAAGAGATGAAATTAGCCACCCAATTTACCCCATTGACGATGACGTACACCCCTCTACAATAGATGCATCTCCCGTGGGAAAGCTACACTTTAAGTTGGAGGGAAATTCTGGGGAGAATAGCTACTTTTCGAGGATCGATTTTGAAACCTCCCCATTAGATGACACTTCCTTGAGAGATCTACACTTTAGGTGGGAGGAAAATACACATGACAGTAGCTATGCATTGGATGGAGAAAGGTGGCAACCTGAGGAAGATGATGATAAGGTTGAGTGTCCACCAGAATTATATTGGAGTCAAAAGAAGGGAATGATGGTACCATTGGAAGACCTCGACCCAGATGATAGTATTTTCGTGACATTTGATGAAGTGGGTCAAAGTCAAGTTGTTAATCCTACCCTCCCTTCTGATCACGATATGGAACTCAAACCCACCCTTAGGGAACCTAACCCTAAAGAAATTGACCTTTCTGAGGAGTCTGATGTTACCAGTGTAAACCATTTACCTCAGATAGAGCACCCTAGGGGATCTGCTGAGATATTAAATGATTCTAGACCTCGGGTACATGATGAATTGTGTGATGAGGAGGAAGACGAATTATATGAGGAACCTACATTCAAGATTTGGAGTGACACTAAGGGTGATTATGTCTTATTTGAAGAATTAGCCCCTGAGGTTGTCACAAATTTGACCAAATTAGGTTTCCTTAACACACCCATTGATGATATTTCTCCTCATGATAAAATGATGGAAAATTTGGAAGCACTTTCTAAGATTTATGTGGATTCACATATAGACTCCGGGGAAGATTTGAGTAAAGAACAAAAATCCGGGGATGACATTGATAGGATAATCCATAGATCTGTTGCTTCCAACCTGCCTTCATTCACTTCGAAGTCACCCTCTGATTCGCTTATATCTGAAAGCGAAATTGTGACTCCTGATGAAGAGCAGGAAGATCCATGTGATGGTACAAGGAATGCTAGGGATGAAATTGAGGATTTAGAAAGAGTGTTTGGGATGGACACCAAGCTGATTAAACCCAACCTAGATCTTATGGCCATCCCACAACCTCGTAACTTGGACATCCTAGACGATCCTTGCCTTAGAGAATTTCTCATTTTTGTTCTGACTAGGGGGCTTAACAGACCAATATTTTCTGTAATGGAGTATCGGGTATGGAATGATGATTTCTTTAGTCAGTCCATTACCCTGGGGGTTTATCTCTATTCCATTCCTTCCCCATTCTTTTTGGAGGATCCTTGTCATCCTCCCCCTACCCCTTTGGAGGTTATTTTACCTGTTTATCCTTTAGAACCTCTCCTGGTGACCTGGGAAGATTTCATTCCCATTTTAGTTGGGCGAGCATTTGCTATCAGGATTCATCATCAGCTCGCCAACATCCTAGGTTACCTATTTTCTAGGCCAACTTTGCTTTGCTCATTTTTAGGGCCTATTTCTACAATTCTTGAACTTGATTTGCAGGTTCTTTGGCTTTTTAGCTCAGCTCTAGCCCAGGTAATATCCTTCTATGCAATGAGGACATTGCAGATTTTAGGCATGGGGGGGTGTACTTGGGGATATACATAGCATAATTGCATACATTTGTAAATATATAAAAAAAAAAAAGTTTTGAGCTTAACTGGCTAAGTCCTGCATTCTTAAGCAAATCAAAACTCTTCCGTAGACTAAATTAATTCTAGGGTGAAACTTTAGAAGCTAAATAAGCTACTAGCTTTAGACCTTTAGGGTCCTTTGTGGACTTAAAAACTTAAGTAGGAGTTAAGTTGCGGACCATTCTTCAAGAGGTTGAGGAAGGGAAGCTAGGGTTTGAGTTAAAAGGTGGGGTAGTACCTGCAGTCTTATTCTACCTTTTGGTTTACGGGTCCTTGTAACCCAAGCATCCAAATTTCACACACTTGGTCTGGTAATTAACTTAATTTCTGAAAAGAGATTTGGTTCTCTTAGTTTTGACTTAAGAAAGGCTTGAAAACACATTTTGATTGGAAGAGTTCCCGCCGCAGGAGAGGTGGAGTATATACTCACCTTGAGGATGCGATGGTAACATATTACCTCCTCGGCGTTTGTCTCTTAGGATTTCCATCCTACTGGGGGCATGTAAGCGCATTGTGCGGTTCGGGTACCATGGGCGGCCCTATCTCGAAGTGCCGATTGCCATAGGCCTGAATTCGCTTAAGAAATCCATGGCCGATACTATCTCGAAGTGTCGATTGCTAGGAGTTCTTGGGGTCGTTATGGGTGGTGATATCTCGAAGCATCGAAAGCCAGGCACCCTTCGAGGTATGGTAATGGGGACAATGAATCCGACACAGACTGTGTTGATAGCTGATCTGAGGTTAGACTTAGAAGAATCAAACAAAAAAAAAAAGTATATATATTAAAAAAAAAAAAAATTCCTTTAACTCAAATAACTCGTACCAATGCACAAGCACGGATGCTTTAATCTCAGGGATTAATAAACTTTAGGGTAGAGTCAGAAATCAGGGAAACTTGTGCCTGCAACTCGTCTTTAGCCGACCTAGTCTGTAACTTAGCAACTACTTAGGAACCTTGGGTTTAGAACCTGAACTTAATATGCTTCTGAAGGAAGACTAAGTGAGTTGACTAGTCTACTTAGAGTGCTAGGTTTCGCTTAATTTTGCTAGGGACTAGCAAAAACTAGTCATGGGGTTATTTGATTAGCCCATAGTTGTGGGCTATTTAAGTATTTAAGTGCCTATACATTAGATTAATTCTAACATTGATTTAGTATAAATTAGGACGTAAATAGATTAATTCATGGTTTTAATCTAATTACATAATCCATACATTGCATTCATATCTTAAGTGCATTTAGAATTAGCTTAAAATAGCATTCATCTAATTAGATAATCAATTAGGTACATTATTTTTATTAACATAGAAGTTGATGGTCTGTATATAAATAACCCTAATATTTTAGCAATATTTTCTTTATTCTTCTTCTTTCAGAACGGCTGTCTGCCGCTCCAACGCCCGGCTGATGCAATGAAGAAGCCATTCAAGGGGGAGCGGACGTGGTCGATCTGGTCGGGCTGCTGATTTCAAATTTGTGCAGGCCACTACAAAAGGAGGAGGGAGGTAGCCGAGCTCGGGAGGCCTCCGCCACCGACCCACCACTGTGCAGAGAGAACCTCTCTCTTCCACTCCACACTGCCGGCCTCTACTGTGGCGACGAGTCTCCAGCACCGTGGGCGTGTGGTGTGACAGGCCACACCGCCATCCAGAGCTCGCCGCATCATCGTGAGCACCTTTGCGTGCATCTTCCTCGCTATCGTCACAAACCACCACCACCGAGCTACTGATTAGCCACCCTCTCAGTAACTTAACATGTCTGGGAAATTTCCCAGATGTCTGAAGTTACCAGCTCACCTCCACTTCCTCAGCCTGCACTCTCCAACCGGCCACCAGACCGCCTGCACCCTCCACCGCTCACCGGCTGCAGACCTGCGCATGCCTGCAGATCAGCCCACACCACCTTCCCCGCGCCCATCAGCCTGCAGCACACCCGCGCCCACCGTCAACCGCGCCTGCAGACCACCGCAGCCATCTCCACGCGCCTGCAGACCACCGCCCACGCCAATCGAGCCAACGCCCTCCGCAGACCCTCCGCAGCGCACGCCATCCTCCAACCACGCTGCAGCTCCCTCCACTGTGCTTGCAGAACCGCCTGCAGCGCCCTCTTCCCCGCGCCTGCAGACGAACGCCTGCCACGCCAGCCGCAGCAGTGCCCATGGTAGCAGCAGCAGCCACCCCTGCAGCAGCAGCAGGCGGCGGACTTCACGTCAACAGGCTGCGCAAGCTGCCGGCTGCAGCACCTCCGCCGGAGCTCGTCCGGCCACCTCCGGCCACCGTGCGACTCGCCGCCACCACCGATTCGAAGCCCTTGATCCAAGGGACCTCCTCCGAGCTTCCCGCGCCCGGCCATCGGCTCCTCGTCGCGCAAGACAACGGGGAAAAATTCCCCTGTTTTGGTACAGTAAAACGTTAATTAAAATTTACATTTTCTGCCATTGCCACATTTTAATCATATTCTATTGACTCTGCATTGCGGAAAATATCCTGTAGTTTCTCATAATTGCCATTTCAGCATTGTTTCTTTCTTAAACCTTAATCTAAAGGCTATCTTGGCTTGGTTCTTGTCCAAATTGACTACGAACAAACATTCTTAAGTGGTGCGAATTTTAATACGTTATTGCCTCCCTGTGGATACGACCCGCTCCTCTGCAAGTGGTTATTTCTTGTTAAAAATTGATTAGTCGATTTTTCCACCACATTATACTACAAACGACTTAAAAGCGAAAGATCGACCAGTCACTCACCGGCTGCAGCACCTCCGCCGGAGCTCGTCCGGCCACCTCCGTCCGCCACGCGACTCGCCGCCACCACCGATTCGAAGCGCTTGGTTCAAGGGACCTCCTCCAAGCTTCCAGCGACCGGCCATTCGCTCCTCGTCGCGCAAGATAAAGGGGAAAAGTTTCCCTATTTTGCTACAGTAAACCATCAATTAGTAATTACATTTTCTACCATTGTCACTTTTTAATCATATTTTATTGATTCTGCATTGCAGAAAATATCCTCTAGTTTCTCAGAATTGCTATTTCAGCATTGTTTCTTGCTTAAACCTTAATCTGAAGGCAATTTTAGCTTGATTCTTGTTCAAACTAACTTCGAACAAACATTTTTAACTGGTGCGAATTTTAATACGTCATTGCCTCCTTGTGGATTCGACCCACTCCTCTGCGAGTGGTTATTTTTTTCTTAAATACTGATTAGTCGATTTTTCCACCACATTAAACTACAAACGACTTTAAAGCGAAAGATCGACTAGTCAAATGACGCCGTTGCTGGGGAGGCAACAGACGCAATAATTTTGCTTGATTTTATTTTGATTATTTGCCAATTGCACAGAGATTTGACCATTTATTATTTTCTTTTTTGTGCGAGAAAATTTGTGCAAGAATCAGCCAGTGTGAGAGGCGACCCTTGACATCGCCAGACGAGAAGTGGATGAGCAATTTTTAAACGGACGAGAAGGACGAGGACGCGACAGACACCATTGTATTTAGTCGCTAGTTTAATTAGACTAGAATTAAGACTGTAGACTTAATTTTTCATTGCAGTTAGTTTGAAACCCTTGTTCTGGGCATATTTTGAGGGGTCTGTTCCTCGATTTTGTTTTGGGCCCTTGTTGGCTAATTTTTGGGAGTCTGTTCCCTTTTCTTTAGATTTAGGTTTTTTTTATTACTTTTATTTGCTTATGCATAAGTAGTTCTAAAAAAAAGAAAAAAAAAAAATGAGCTGCCTGCTAGAAGCTGCTTGCCCTAGGACGAACCATTTAGGTCTGTATGAGCATCCTCTTGATTTACTTCTCTGCATTGCGTGCATTCTTACATCGTAGATTGCTGGAGGCAAGGTACGCATTCTCTTACTTTGCATCCTATTTTTGATCACGCATTGCATTTGGGATTTAATGCGAAGACCACCTAATCTGTACTAAATAAATCTAACAAGTGGTCACATTTTTATTAGAAAAAGGACTAATTAAAGCAAGGACATTTTAAAAACCAAGGATTTGATTTTCAAACTTGGCGTGCGATTCAAAGTTCAAAATCTTTTACGGTGTATGCACACTTATTTCACTTGCACCACGGCACGCTTCTAGACACTCCTTAGGTTTGGAAATACTAGGACAAGAGCCCTCCTTTCGTTGGATTCTGAAGTGTTCGGAACTTGAGATCAAAGGTTTTGCAAGTCCAAAGAGGGGGATACCCTGTCACAGATTTTTGGGGGTAGTTGAGAAGCACCGCGAAAGCACAGCTTCAAAGGAAGGCTTAGACCTACTAGCATCCCTCGATCTTCCGTCTTTGGATTTACTTGACCATTTGAGATTTAGGGAAGAATACCTAAGTCCCAACTAGGTCTTCTTAGGCGAGCCATAAGTTGACAATAGGCGCGTAATTGATTGGGCAACTTGTTTTGTCACCTACAATTTGAACTAAAGTCAAAAGCCTAAATCTATAAAGACCCAACAAGTCCGTTTGAATTGTGTTTGTAGTGCATTCTTGGTAGGCGTTCTCTTAGGAGACAACTTGTATTTGATCCTGAACCAGAAAGAATCCTAAGAAAAGACCTCCCAAGGGTAGAAATGGCCGGTCAAAGGAGCCTTAAGGAATATTTCATCCCAACCAATCAAGCTGGCCCAGCACTACGTAGACCTAAAGGGGACAATCCATATGAGATCAAAAGTAGTACCATATCCTTGCTACCCTCCTTTTATGGTACTACTAGGGAAGACCCTTACAGGCATATTGAGGAATTCACCGAGGTCTGTTCCACGGTGAAGCTGCAGGGCGTTACTGATGACGCTCAAATGCGGACCCTCTTTCCCTTCTCCCTCAAGGACAAAGACAAGTATTGGTATCACACCCTTGATAATATAAATACTTGGGATGCCCTGAAGAAGGAGTTTTTGAAAAAGTACTTCCCCATGACCAAAACAAATCACTTTTGGAGGGAAATCATGAGTTTTGCTCAAAAGGATGGGGAAGCATTTCATGATGCGTGGGAGCGCTTTAACGATTTGCTGAAACTTTGCCCACATCACCAGGTGCCTAAATGGCAACTGGTTGAAGAGTTCTACACCGGACTTAATGATTCGCATAGGCAAACTGTGGATGGTGCCTATGCAGGAACCTTTCTATCTAAGACTGAGGATGAAGCTTGGAACTTATTTGATACTTTGAGTGAGAATTCTATTCATTTGAATTCTGCCTACATGGATAGAAACCCACTCTCATGCAAAGAAAGTTGGAGGCGAATAAAGCAAGGGACACCCAGAATTTAGCCTATCAAATTCAATTATTAAATCAAAACATGGAAAGGCTTATGTCGAACCCGAGTTCATTCGTACCTAACACCTCCACATCCCAAGCTTCCAAATGCGTAATTTGTCAAGGCAATACACACGCCACTGTGGATTGCCACTTGGCCTCCCAATTCCCTGAGCTTGTACAAGCGGATTTGAATGCCGCTCAAGGGTTCCGTCCAAGACCTCGTAATGATCCTTTCTCCAACACTTATAATGAGAGATGGAGGAACCACCCAAACTTTCCATGGAGACAAGGAAATGTCTTAAATTCAGGGAATTACAAACCACAATCCTTTCAAAACCATCAAATGAACCAACCTCAGACCTTTGCCCAACCTAAAACCGCTGAGATGGATGAATTGAAGGCGATGTTGAAAACTATGCAAGAAAGTCAAAGTGCCATCATCCAATCTCATGACAAGGCTATACATGAGATGAAATCACAAATTGGACACCTTGTTGAGGCCGTTAGACGAAGGGAGACTAGGAAGTTTCCCAGTGCTGCTGAGGAAAATCCTAAAGGAAAAGGGATTGCCTTTAGGGAGCATGCTCTAGCGGTGACTATTCTGAGTAGTAGGAAAGAATTTTCCAAACCCGATGCTCCTATAGTCTCACCCCCTAAAAAACCATCCACCCCGACTGAAGAAGATTTGCCCAAATCTTCTCCACTTGAAATCACCTCACCAGAGGAACTTGCCCCCATTCGACCCCTTACTCGACATGACAACCCTTCCACCCAGAGATCGAGAGTACCTTTTCCAGAGCGCTTATCCACCTCTGGGCAGACTTCTGCTAGCTCATCTTGAGCCAAAGATAAGACGGATGAGATTATGGAAACTTTCAAGCAAGTGCAGATTAACCTACCTTTGCTTGAAGCTATCAGGCAGATTCCGTCTTATGACCGCTTCTTAAAGGACCTTTTCACGAAAAAGCGGCAATCTAGAAAACAGGTCCAATCAAAAGTTGTCCTGCCTGATTCCGTTAGCTCAATTGTTCAACTTGGCACACCCCCGAAACTTAAGGACCCAGGAGCCCCACATATCTCTGTAGTTATTGGTGACTTACAAATTGATGAGGCTCTGCTTGATCTGGGTGCGGGGGTGAACATCCTTCCGAGCTACGTTTATGAACAACTTGGGGGAGGCAATCTGAAGCCTAGCCCTGTAATCCTTCAAGTTGCTGATCGATCACTTAAGACACCACGGGGAATTTTGGAAGATGTCCTCGTAAGAGTGGAGGATTTCTTCTTTCCCGTTGACTTCTTAGTTTTGGACACTGACCCTACCAACAAGCCAACCAAACCCTCCATCATTTTGGGCCGCCCCTTTCTTGCAACTTCCCATGCTTCAATTAATTGCAATACTAGGGCATTGAAAATGGGCTTTGGGAACAGGAAAATCCAGCTTAATGTGTTTGATGCTTACAAACAAGCCAGACTTGAGGATTGTTCTCAAGTTGAGGTGATAGATGACCTGATTGAAGAGGCAACGCCTGCAATGTTATGTGATGACCCCCTTCAGCATGTCATGCTAAATGAGCATTCCCATCTCTTGGAGGAATGTGAAGGGGATATACTAGAACTAGAGGAATTGCTAGGAGTTTCTGCTGAGTCTCTTCCCCCATCATTTTCACCGAAGGTAGATTTGCTACCTGAGATGGGGACATCTATTATGAAACCCTCAACCATACAAGCCCCCAACCTTGAGTTAAAACCCCTCCCTGACACTCTCAAGTATGTTTTCCTAGGTGCCAATGATATGCTCCCCGTTATCATTTCGGCTGTGCTGTCTGAGGCATAGGAGGGAGCCTTGATTGAATGCCTGTCTAGGCACAAGGAAGCTATTGCTTGGAGCATTGCTGACATTAAGGGTGTAAACTCTACACTCTGCATGCACCACATTTATATTGATGATTCCATCAAGCCTTTTAGGGACATGCAGAGACGTCTGAACCCTAATATGAGGGAGGTTGTGAAAAAGGAAATCCTAAAGTGGTTGGACGCTGGGATCATATATCCCATTACTGATAGTAAATGGGTCAGTCCCATTCTTGTGGTGCCAAGGAAGGCAGGATTTACTGTGGAACTCAATGACCAAGGTGAACAAGTTGTCACTAGACCCTCAACTGGATGGAGGGTCTGTATTGATTACCGCAAGCTGAACACCGCTACCCAGAAGGATCACTTTCCTTTGCCTTTTATTGATCAAATTCTCGAAAAATTGGCAGGGAATAAGTATTATAGCTTTCTCGATGGATATTCTAGGTACAATCAGGTGGCAGTCTTTCCTGATGACCAGGAAAAGATGACATTCACAAGTCCTTATGGTACTTTTGCATTCAAGCGTATGCTGTTTGGATTATGTAATGCCCTTGCAACTTTCCAGCGGTGTATGATGTCTATCTTTTCAGACATGATTGACGAGTGTGTCGAAGTATTTATGGATGACTTCTCCATTTATGGCTCGTCTTTCGACCAGTGTCTCCTACACCTGGAGAATGTGTTGAAACGATGTAAGGAGACTGGTTTTGTCCTCAGTTGGGAGAAAAGTCACTTCATGGTACAGAAAGGAATTGTACTTGGGCATGTTGTATCCGAGCAAGGTTTGGAAGTAGATAAAGCCAAGATTGATTCTATTTCCAAACTTCCATTGCCTACGAATGTCAAACAGATTAGATCCTTTCTAGGCCATGCTGGCTTTTACAGACGCTTTATTAAAAATTTTAGTAAGATTTCTAGGCCACTTTGTAACTTGTTGGCGAAGGAATCTTCCTTCAGTTTTGATTCAAAGTGTGCCGAGGCCTTTCAAACTCTAAAGGAGGCCTTGATCTCTATGCCTGTTCTCCAAGCTCCTGATTGGACACTCCCATTTGATCTTATGTGTGATGCTTCAGATTATGCAGTGGGAGCAGTCCTTGGACAAAGGGTTGAGGGAAGACCTCATGTGCTGCATTATGCAAGCAAGACTTTAAATAAACCTCAGCAAAACTACACCATCACTGAAAAAGAATTACTTGCTGTAGTTTTTGCTCTGGAGAAATTTAGGTCTTATTTACTTGTGTCTAAGGTGGTTATTTTTACTGATAATGCAGTAGTGAAACATCTCATTGCTAAGAAAGATTTGAAGCCACCTCTGATTAGGTTGATCTTACTCCTTCAAGAATTTGACTTGGAAATACGTGAAAAGAAAGGAGTAGAAAATGTTGTGGCTGACCACCTATCTCACCTTCCTCTTAATGACTCTCTTTCTGAAGACATTCGCGAGACATTTCCCGATGAAACTCTGATGTCAGTAACACCAACTTTACCTTGGTATGTAGACATTGTAAATTACTTGGTCACTGGACAAACTCCTGGCTCTTGGGATGAGTAGAAAAGAAAGAGATTCATTTCTCAAGCAAGATATTTTTATTGGGAAGAGCCAGAATTATTTAGAATTGGACAAGACCAAGTATTGAGACGTTGTGTGCCTGAAGAGGAACAACAAAGTGTGCTGACATTTTGCCATGAACTTCATTGTGGACACTTTGGTGCTAAGAAAACTGCTTTTAAGGTTCTCCAGTCCGATTTTTGGTGGCCTTCCTTATTTAAGGATTCTCATAATTTTGTTAAGGCCTATATTAGATGTCAACGGACTGGAACGATTGGGAAGAAGAAAGAAATGCCTCAACATCCTATTCAACCTGTTGAAATTTTTGATGTGTGGGGAATTGACTTTATGGGCCCCTTCCCGTCGTCCCATGATTTTGAATATATCTTGGTGGCAGTTGATTATGTCTCTAAATGGATAGAGGCCATTCCTACGTGCACAAATGACCACTCTGTGGTTTTGAAATTTGTGAAGGCCAATATCATATCCCATTTCGGCTGCCCCAAGACTATTATATGTGATGGGGGACCTCATTTCCGAAACCACCACTTCAATCAGTTAATTAAGAGTTTGGGAGTGACTCACAAGGTTGCTACCCCTTATCACCCTCAGACAAGTGGCCAGGTTGAAGTATCAAATAGGGAGATAAAAAATATTTTGGAAAAGACCATTAGACCTGATAGGAAAGATTGGTCCCAAAAGCTCGATGATGCTTTGTGGGCTTATCGAACGGCCTATAAGACCCCTTTGGGTACTTCTCCCTTTCGGATTGTGTATGGAAAAGCGTGCCATTTACCTGTTGAGTTGGAACATAAAGCACTTTGGGCCATTCGAAGTGTTAACATGGATTTAGAGAAGGCAGGTAAGGCACGATTTCTAGAATTAAGTGAGCTTGAGGAGTTGAGGAATGATGCATACGACACCTCTCAAGCTTATAAAGAAAGAACTAAGGTCTTGCATGACAAGTTTATTCTTCGAAAGACCTTTGAGCCCAACCAACAAGTCTGGCTTTTCAATTCCAGACTTAAGCTTTTTCCTGGGAAGTTAAAATCTCGTTGGGATGGGCCTTACATAATCACCAAAGTATTTCCGCATGGAGCTGCGGAGATCCAAAATCCTTCCTCTTCAACAACTCCCTTTATCGTCAACGGTCAACGGTTAAAACCGTACATAACTTTAGACGGCCATCTGGTTGACGAAGTCACTCTTGAGGAGCCTTAGCTCCTACCATTCTCCGCCTCAGGTAATATCTTCCTTTAGCTATTTTTGTTTTCAATGAGAACATTGTTTGAACCAGGCATGGGGGAGAGGACCTGAGGCATTTTGTTTATAGCATGCATATAAAAAAAGAGAAAAAGAGAGAAAATGAAAAAAAAAATAATAATAATAAATAAATAAAAAGTTTTGAGCTTAACTGTCTAAGTCCTGCATTCTTAAGCAAACCAGAACTCTAAGGTAGACATAATTAATTCTAGGGTCAAACTTTAGAAGCTAAATGAGCTACTAGCGTTAGACTTTTAGGGTCCTTTGTGGACTTAAAAACTTAAGTAGGAGTTAAGTTGCGGACCATTCCTCAAGAGGTTGCGGAACGGAAGCTAGGGTTTGAGTTAGAAGGTGGGGTAGTACCTGGAGTCTTATTCTACCTTTTGGTTTACGGGTCCTTGTAACCCAAGCATCCAAATTTCACACACTTGGTCTGGTAATCAACTTAATTTCTATCTTTCTGAAAAGAGATTTGGTTCTCTTAGTTTTGACTTAAGAGAGGCTTGAAAACACATTTTGATTGGAAGAGCTCCCGCCGTAGGAGAGGTAGAGTATATACTCACCTTGAGGATGCGATGATAACATATTACCTCCACGGTGCTTGTCTCTTAGGATATCCATCCTACTGGGGGCATGTAAGCGCATTGCGCGGCTCAGGTACCATGGGCGGCCCTATCTCGAAGTGCCGATTGCCATAGGCCTGAATTCACTTAAGAAATCCATGGGCGATACTATCTCGAAGTGTCGATTGCCAGGAGTTCTTGGGGTCGTTATGGGCGGTGCTATCTCGAAGCATTGAAAGCCAAGCACCCTTAGAGGTATGGTAATGGTGACAACGAATCCGACACAGACCGTGTTGATAGCTGATCTGAGGTTAGACTTAGAAGAATCAAACAAAAAAAAAAAGTATATATATGTATAAAAAAAAAATCCTTTAACTCAAATAACTCAGACCAATACACAGGCACAGATGCTTTAATCTCAGGGATCAATAAACTTTAGGGTAGAGTCAGAAATCAGGGAAACTTGTGCCTGCAACTTGTCTTTAGCCTACCTCGTCTGTAACTTTGCAACTACTCAGGAACCTTGGGTTTAGAGCCTGAACTTAATATGCTTCTGAAGGAAGACTAAGTGAGTTGAATAGTCTACTTGGAGTACTAGATTTGGCTTAATTTTGCTAGGGACTAGCAAAAACTAAGCATGGGGGTATTTGATTAGCCCATAGTTGTGGGCTATTTATGTATTTAAGTGCCTATACATTGGGTTAATTCTAACATTTATTTAGTACAAGTTAGGATGTAAATAGATTAATTCATAGTTTTAATTTAATTACATAATCCAAGCATTGCATTCATATTTTAAGTGCATTTAGAATTAGCTTAGAATGACATTTACCTAATTAGATAACCAATTAGGTACATTATTTTTATTAACATAAAATTTGAGGTTCTGTATATAAATGACCCTAATATTTTAACGTTATTTTCTTTATTCTTTTTCTTGCAGGAACGGATGGCTGCCGCTCCAATGCCGAACGGCCGCAGAGAAGAACCCATACAAGGGAGAGCGGATGTGGTGGATCTGGTCGGGCGGATGATTTCAAATGTGTGCAGGCCACTACAAAAGGAGGAGGGAGGCAGTCGAGCTCGGGAGGCCTCCACCATCGACCCACCACTGTTCAGAGAGACCTTCTCTCTTCCAGTCCATACTACCGGCCTCTACTGTGGCGGTGAGTCTCCACCACCGTGGGCGTGTGGTGTGACAGGCCACACCGCCATCCGGAGCTCGCCCGCATCACCGTGAGCACCTTAGCGTGCATCACCCTCGCCGTCGTCACCAACCACCACCGCCACAACAACCGTCAACCACCCTTTCAGTAACTTAAGACGTCCGGGAAATTTCCCGGACGTCTGAAGCTACCCACTCACCTCCAACAGCCCACGCCTTCCTCAGCCTGCAGCACTCTCCAACTGCACCCGCTCTCCATGCGCCTGTAGCTCACGCCATCTCCACGTGCCCACCGGCTGCAGCGCCCTCTTCCCCGCGCCTGCAGACCCGTCCAGCCGTGCCTGTAGAACTTCACCTGCACCTGCTCCTGCGCCTGTAGAGCAGCGCACACCTTCGCCCGCGCGCCCGCCACCAGCAGCAGCCACACGCTCACAGCTGCAGAACTCCAATAGCCCTTCCCCGCGCCTACAGAGAAGCGCCATTCACCCGCGCCTGCAGAGCCCTTCGCCCCCGCACCCGCTAGCAGCAGCAGCCACCCCCGCACTTGTAGCTTGCGCACTCACTCCCATGCCTACAGCCTCCTCCACCCGCGCCTGCAGAGCCCCCAGCAGCAGCACGCAGCAGTTCTCACGCCAACAGGCCGCGCACGCTCACCGGCTGCAGCACCTCCGCCGGAGCTCGTCCGGCGACCTCCGGCTGCCGCGCGACTCGCCGCCACCACCGATTCGAAGCCCTTAGTCCAAGGGACCTCCTCCAAGCTTCCCGTGCCCGGCCATCCGCTCCTCGTCGCACAAGACAAAGGGGAAAAATTTCCCTATTTTGCTACAGTAAACGGTCAATTGGAAATTACATTTTCTACCATTGTCACTTTTTAATCATATTTTGTTGATTCCGCATTGCAGAAAATATCCTCTAATTTCTCAAAATTGCTATTTCAGCATTGTTTCTTGCTTAAACCTTAATTTGAAGGCAATTTTAGCTTGATTCTTGTTCAAACTAACTTCGAACAAACATTTTCAACTAGTGCGAATTTTAGTACGTCATTGCCTCCCTGTGGATTCGACCCGCTCCTCTGTGAGTGGTTATTTTTTTCTTAAATATTGATTAGTCGATTTTTCCACCATATTAAACTGCAAACGACTTTAAAGCAAAAGATCGACTAGTCACCAACTTTCCTTAGCCGTAGGATCACCTAACCACCTCCATTCTCCCATCTTAGCCGGCCATCTCAGGAGCCAACTTAACCCCCTCGTCCTACCCTATAAAAAAACCAACACCCACCACCATACAACCCATCCTTGGCTAGCAAAATCCTCTCATATTCTACCTAAAGCTCATGCCCAAGAGAGAAGAAGAGGAAGAAGAATAAGGGGATATTATGTCCCTTTGGTGCCTTCCCCTCCTCCCTTCTCGCTTATTCCCATGCCAGCCAAAGAAGAAGCAAGGCAATGAAGACCTTCGAATGAGGTCTTGAAGGTGGTCCACGCCACCTTGGAGGGGAGATTAAGGGTGGTGCACGCCCACCCTTGGAGGAAAGGATTGAGGTGGAGGGCATTCACCTTGGAGGAGCATTCAAGGAAGGAAAAGGAGACCTTCTTTTCAAGCCAAGGAGCAGCAAGGCTTGGAGCAAGAAGACTCCCCTCTTCACCAGATTTTGCAAGAGGATTTGTGTTTCTTTTATTGATTTTATATTTTCCATTTCTAGTAGAAGCGTTCCTCTACATCTCTTTATAGAAGAACACAAATTCTGCTAAATTAATTTGCCTTCTTTTTAATTTCTATTGCAATTGCTTATCTTTATTCTAGCACTTGTTTCACTTCAACTTCCTAATTACTCTTGGCCTTCACTTGCCTAGAGTGAGCTTACGGAGGGGTTATATTTATCTCTTATGTTTTAGCTTTGTAATTATAGGTGTTAGTTACTTTTTCGTCATAATTTGCATTTTTCCCTCATTATTTCAAAACTAAAAAAATTATATATTTAAAATACAAAAAAGAAATATCGAGTTTTCCTTTAAAGCAAGATATTTGAATTGAAACCTTGCCTCCTTCGACGACCCTAGATACTCCCCTATCTAGGAATATAAATCTAAAAGCATATGCGAATTCGCGTGTTACAGTGACATTAAAAACCCTAATTACAAATCAAGCTTATTTTCGCATCACTTTTGGTGTCGTTGCCAGGGAGGCATGGCTTTGCTTAATCTTTCTTTCTCTTGCTTGAGGTGGATCTCATCCCCTTCTATTTCTTTTCTCTAGTGTGTGCAACAACTACAATGGGAAAGCAGGAATTTGGAAGCGAAAGCTCAAAGTTCCTTGTCGTCCCGCGAACATTCAGATTGGTTCTTCTTACTTGTCACACCTAACCTAAAAAACTACCAAAATACACTAAACTTGGCTTTCAGGGCCCTGAAAAACTTAATAAAGTGGAGTGCTGCATTTTAAAACTCATTGACTACTTGTTTGCACCATTAACACCACTCCATTTCTAGTATTGGTGTTCTGCTTTTTCGGATCCAGACTTCTGTTCGGATTTGAAAAATCAATTTCGATTACCACAAGCCTCCTAAAATCTTGAAATTTTACATACATATTGGAAATAAAGTTTGGAACGTCTGTTCCAAATTTCATATCAATTGGCTTTGTATTTAATTTTTAAACAATCATGGACTGTAGAAGGGTCACACCCTCAAATCTTCCTATTTTGCTACTGTCCATGGATTTTTAGGATTTTTTATGCTCATCCAATTTTTATGAAATTTAACTTTCTAGAAACATTGTGAAATTTTACACATCATATAAAATCACTGAAATTTTCTGAGGTTGGTAGTAATACCGAAAAGTCCAAAATACCCATAGGTATCATTTCTGGGCTTTGACACCAATACAAATAAAAATTCAAGACAATTATCAAACAAATTTATAAAATCTTGCAAAAATATTTTCTAGGATCCTTGTTTGATTCTCTCAAAAGTAGTGGTGTTGTTTAAGTTTTTCGGACCACTACTTAACATAGAAAGCCTAAAAACAACTCATTGGTAGTCAAATTTCTATCCTAGGACCAATTGGATTAAGGTTATTTTTTCATTATTAGAGACAAACAAGCAAAAGGAAACATATCTTCAGCCATACAACTTGATTTCCTCTTGTTTGTGGAATCTCAAACTTGTTTGAAAACTTAAAAAGAAAACCCTAAAAATACACTAAGTTAAATCCAATCCTAAAAGACAGAAATACAATAATTGTGTGGCAACTTACTTTTCATTGGAACCACTTTCCAAATCCTGCACACACACTAAAAATTGAAATAACAGGGCAACAACCCAAATAACACCCTCCACACTCCATGTGCACACTAGTATCCTAGACCTAATTGAAATTGGTAGCAATTTGACCCCTAAGGTTTTCATCAACTTAGGCTTGCTATATAGGTCCTAAGTTTTCTATAGTTAATATCAATTCTGTCATCTATATCTGGTGTTTAGGCTGAAGGGTTGTGTCAAACGACCAGGCTCGGGTTTGTACAAGCACTTGGGGATTTTCCTGGGAAATGTTTGGGACCATAGTATACCTATAGGGTTTCCTAGTCTATAGCATTTCCTAGTTCACTGCATTTCGATTTCGATCCAACTCCTTTTCCTTTCTTTCGTCTGTGATTATGCATTCCTTGAAGAAATGGATCTATTCAAGGACATAGAATAGTCAAGAGCGAAGAATGGAATGAACTAAAGGGTTTGAAAACAAACATGCAAGAACTAGAATTCCATTCCTAGGGAATGGAACAATTCTGTCATGGATAGTAATGAAAAATGAGATATCGAAATAGTTCTGATGATTCAGTCAAATTCTGATTTATTGGGGTTTTCGTTACTTCGACCAGCTTGTCTAGATTTGTTGACAGAACGGGTATTCACTGTTGATTACTTATCTCCTAAGTAGACCAAGTCTTAGGATTATTTTTAGGGAGTCACACTTAAGCTAGATTTAGAATTTGTTTGCTTGTGTGCACACTTCTCTCATCTCCATCTCCTCTCCTCCCCTCCCATTCTTCCATTTTATGCACAGGCGATGGTCGCAAAATCTGCACCTGGAAGGGCCATTTGATTTCTCCCCCACGCAAGAAGACCACTTTTTCTGTCTTCTTCTTCTTCTATAAAATGGAAAATCAAAAAATTGGGTCCACTAACCCTTCCACTTCCACCTCTAATGCTACCTCTAACACCACTACTAACCCTTCCACCCAAAACCCACCTACCTTTAACTTCCCACACTTAGAGCTCCCTAATCTTGATTTGCCTCAATCACAACATCACGACCCCCTACCTGATCTTTTAACAATGATGGCTGAGCAGATTGCTAAATTAAATTTCAATCAACAAAAATTGACTCGGAACATCCAAAACCTAGCCAATCAAAGGCCAAACCCACCACCCAGTCAGTAGCCTGTTATTCTGCTAAAAGATTTTTATGATCCGTCTTATGACGAGGAATGACCAAGGGTGGTCATACCAGAGGGGGACTTTGAGATCAAGCCAGTAGTACTGAACCTGATTAAGCACTTCCATGGCCTTCCAAGGGAAGACCCTTTCAGCCACCTTGAAGGGCTGACTCTTCTTGCACAAACAACCCGTTCTCGAAATGTGCAAGAAGACATATGGCTGATGCGGCTTTTTCCATTATCTCTTAAAGATACAGCTGCTTATTGGTACAGGACCATCGGCCGACCCATCACAACTTGGCCTCAACTCAAGAGCGCCTTCCTCAAAAAATTCTTTCCCATAGGTTGTACTAATTCCTACGAAGATCTTTTACGTCCTTCCAGCAGAAGTCTAGCGAGAGTTTCCATGACACTTGGGAGAGATTCCAAGATCTTTTAAGAAGTTTCCCGCACCATGAGATTCCTCTTTGGCAGCTCGTGCAGGTCTTCTATAATGGTTTAGAAGATCAACTTCGACACTTTGTCGACGCCTTGTGTGGCGGCAACTTCTTAAATATGGATGCTGAGAGTGCCTATGATCTTTTTGAAGAAATGAGTGAAAACTCATTTAATCAAGCTTCCATGAACACATTTGGCAGAACTCAAAACC
This sequence comes from Thalassia testudinum, assembly GCA_037157565.1. NCBI lineage: Eukaryota > Viridiplantae > Streptophyta > Magnoliopsida > Alismatales > Hydrocharitaceae > Thalassia > Thalassia testudinum. The sequence continues at coordinate 80,963,042 of JAZHRO010000056.1, read as the reverse complement.
CGCAGTTCGGTGTTCATGAAGTAGGCATTCAATCTACCCTTGTCACCCAAGATGATCTTCAAATGATCACTCGAAAACTCGACTATATGCATATTAATCAAAAGAAAATTCAGGAAAGACTTGCCACATTAACCCAATCTCGACACAATCCACACCTAACCCAACCTAACCTTTCATGTAGAGAAAATTTGCACAATCTCACCACCACCCCTACTAATTATTACCAATATTTGGAGACTGTCTATGATTCTTTGGGGAATTACAACTATCCAGATCTTAACCCCACTCAAAATATTTCTGCCATCCAGGAGCCCTTTACAAATTCTTCCAATTGGAAAAATTACCCGAACTACTCCTGGAATAATCAGGTTCCTTCTCAACCAAATCATTTTAATGAGTATGGGTTGAATCCAACCTTTCATCCTAGGCCATCCCAATAAGAAATCAATGCCTTGATGTTGAGAACCCAGAAGGAAATGCAGACAAAAATGACGAAAGTAACCTACACCATCACAAATCTGAACAATCAGATTTGGGTTACTCCTACTCAAAGACCTACAGGACATCTTCCGTCCCAACCCATGCCCATCCCTAATTACCAAAGGAACCAATATCAGGGAAAAAATCCACACTACCCGAATCAGCCGCCTACCAGTCCAACATCTCAGTAGCCTCCTAGGTTTCCAAAATCGTAGGCCCCCCCACCTCCTCTAAATAATAATTCGACTGCACATGCAGTTACATTGAGTGGGAAAACCACACTGATCCTGGGCCTTCACACAAACCTGGTGAAATCCCCATCACAATGCAAATTGACTCCCCACATCCCCATCAGGAAGAAAAAGAAATACAAAAATCTCAAGACATGATTCCTATCCCTTTTCCACAAGCTCTCCATCCTACCACCAATAGAGAAAAGAAATCTGAGCCCACCACAGAAGAACTCATGGATTTATTTGGGCAAGTTCAAATCAATATTCCTCTCCTAGATGCCATCAAATATATACCTACCTACGCTAAATTTTTGAAGGAGATATGTACTCCTAAAAGGCAGACCAAACATCTTGGATAGGTGCATCTTTCGGAGATAGTAAGCTCTATCATATAGAGCAAGTTGCCTCCTAAGATGAAAGAACCAAGGGTGCCTTTAATTTCAGTGGTTATTGATGATACTTCCTTTGATCGCACCATCCTTGATCTTGGTGCCTCAATTAATATCATTCCCACGATTTTATTTGAAGAATTTCAAATCGGTGAATTAAAACTCGTCGAGGTTACCCTGCAATTAGCTGATCAATCTATAGTCAAACCTTGTAGGATTGTCGAGGATGTTTTGGTCAAGGTCCAGAATTGTGTCTTCCCTATAGACTTTCTGCTCCTTGACATTGAGGTACCTGAATCATTACTGAACTCCCCAATAATCCTTGGATGCCCTTTTTTGGCCACTGCAAAGGAAAATATCAATTGCCACACAGGCAAAATGGATATCACTTGCATTGGCCAAACTATTACTTCAGATATTTTCAAATCCTCCAAGAGATTCCATAATGATAACTTTTTTGAGGACTCAGATACGAAATTTTCCAATATGGTGGAGGAGACAATGTTGATAGATACCCTTACCGGCAAACAAGTTTTCTGAGGACTCCGTTTAAGACACAGTGGTCGGTGAAATCTGTGATTTGGAGACTTGTCTTAACCAAAAATCCATTCCCGGTGAACCCCCTGATCACCTTGACCCACCCACTCTTCCCTCACCTAACCTTTCCACACTAACTTCACCCAATCCTCACCATCCCTTCCCCAACCCCTTTCGTATGGACCTGCCACCAGACTTGCCGGAGTTTGGCATCCAACTTGATTTAAAACCATGGCTAGACTTGGGCTACACTTATCATTTTGCATCCAACTTTGATCCCAATATTGCTTCTAATCAATTTTCTAGGGATCTAGAAGAAGACACATTTTATGCGGGCATCCAAGTGTCCAACTTTTTACATGATTTTCCATCTTCCATGCATACCTTCATGCCTAGCTGAATGGCATAAAAGATAGCACTGGATGGGAGGTAACCCATCATTTTTCCTGCTTTCTTTTCTCCTTTCTTTTTCTAGGTTTTTACCATCCTAAATCTGATCACTCTTCATTAAGGTGATCCCTTTTCCCTCCTAATACATGAGGACACTGCAAATCTTAAGCATGGGGGGGTGTTTTTAAGATTTCAGGATCGATTTAGGATTTTCGAAACCTAAAAACAAGTACTTTTCTTTAGTTATTTTATTTTCCTACTTGCATACCCAAAAAAATAAAAAGGTTGAAAACTTTTTGAAGAAAAATTTTGAAATTGGGACTAAGGTCGAAAAAATTCACTTTTGGGTATAATGGGATTTAATCTTTAACAAACTGGGGATGAGGATGTGGATCTAATCATTTGAATTTCTGGGTCTATTTTTAAACTAGACCAGATATCCTTCTCTAAAATTTCACCTGAACTCATGATAGTTCAGGTGACTTGACCCTCTTTTTTAATTTGGAAAGTATCTGACTTAGTTTTCGATTCAAAAACTTGCATTTCTTAAGGAACTTCCTATGTCAATTTTCACACACAAGCCAACACTTAAAAACAACTAAAAATTAGGAAAACTCCTTTGCTTGGACTTAGTAAAAGTCTGAAGCAGATCATTGGTTTGAGTTCCCACCGCAGAGAAGGAGGAAAATGCCTCCTTTGAGGATGTGATGTCAACATGTTATCGCTTCAGCACTGCTCCATATCTATATTTTATATCATTAGATAGAGCATTAAAGTGCATTTTAGCAGCTCAAGTGTCTTGGACGGTGCTCTACCTATAGTGTCGGAGCAAGAGCTAGAGTTTGCTTGGAGCACCTTTTTACACTAGATTGTGTTTTGGGGTTGTGAGCTGCTGGGTGGTGTCATTGACAGTGCTATCCCAAAGAACTGGCGCCAGAGCCCCCTCGAGTATTAGTAATGGAAATGATGATCCCGACACATCTGTTGTAAGACTAAGCTAAAAATAAGCATGGGGGAGAAAATAAAAATTTTAACCAAAAGCACGCCCCTATAAATGTTGGTGTTTCACAAGCACGGACACAAGGTTTTAAAGGAATTTGCAAGTTGCGAATCAGATTCAAGAGCTAGAAAAATACTAAAAATAAAAATTTCAAGGCATCTGAACTAACAAGGGGTTAATTTGTGAATTTTCTGGTGGATATATTGATCCCGTTTTGTCTAATTTTTGGATCTGAAAATAAATCCCGATGTTTATACTTAACAAATCCCGTACCCACTGTGTTTAGATCAACCAAGGTCTGTTAACCTTTTTCTCCTCAAAAGTCAAAAAAATTATATTTCCAAAAAATTCCGTTTTCAAAAAAAATTAAAGTTTTGCTAAGAGACTAGCAAAAGATAAGCATGGGGGTGTGATAAACGCCAGTTTATCATCATTATTATGCATTAAAACAAACCTAGCTCTTAGGATTTTACTCTGTAAATGGGTTTTTGGGCTACATTTAGGCATTAACTAGGTTAGGCATGCATTGCAATTTTTCTTGTCATTTTAATGTGTATTTGTGAGTGTTAGGGATGAACAAATATACAGATCCCTAAATTGCTAGCACTCAAGAAGGCAACTGGTGAAGAAGAAGCTCAGACTAGTTGAAACACAAGTTGATCCAGCTCACCACAGCTGAAATCTTGCTTACTTGGACTAGGGTTAGCTCATCCTAACTACATTCAACTCATCTCAGCTGAATGGCAGCTTTAGAGAGCTCATCTTAGCTCACCCTAGCTTAGGTCAGCTTAGACCCAGCTCAACTTAGTTGTGTCTAGTTCATCTCAGCTCCCACAAGTCCATAGGGAGCTTTAGCTAGCTTAACTGAGTTGACAGGAGTTCACCCCAGCTCAAGTCCAGCTACATCCAGCTCCACTCAACTCCAGCAAGCTGAAGATGAATTCATCCCAGCTTAGTGTTTCAGACATCTTGGTCGGGTTTTCAAAAGATGTCACGTTGTAGTATAGCCGAAAAAGCATTCAAAACAAATAAAGATTTTATTACTCGAAAATCGGAGTATCCGAGGTCGAACACAGGGAGCAATTGGAATTTACTACTAATCTCAAATGTAATTGAACACTTCAATTTACTCAAAACTTTAATTCAAATGCGTTTAAAAAAATAATCCAGGCAAAAGAATAAAATTGGACGTCTGATCACAAGATCAGGCGTCTTAAAAGTATTTTCTCCTCTTCTTTGAATATTTTTCTTCTTCTTCTTTTGATTTTGCCTTCTCCTTCCTTCTTTCTCTTCTATCTTCTTCTTCTCTGGATTCGGCCTCTGTTCTTCTTTCTCTGGATTATGTCTTGACCTCTCTTCTTCTTTCTCTTCTCTTCTGCGAAGGCTTCTTCTTCCTTGGTCTTCTTCATACCTTGCCTTTTTTCTTCCTTCTTTCTGCTCAGCCTTGCTCAGCCTCTTCTTTAGAGCTTCTTCTTCTTCTGCTTCCTACGGCTAAGTGCTGAGCATTTCTTCTTCGACGCTCCATTCGCCTACACAAAAGGGGGACACAAAACCTATCCCCTCCCTCTACCCACGCGTATCTCTCACTCTTTCTGCAAATCGCTCACAGGTAGCTCTTCCAGAGCCGAGTTAATGGGTCGGGCTGCATTCTTGAGACCAGGCGTATCGGCGTGTAATGGTACGCGAGGTGTGCATTGGTAGCGTGCTGGGTCAGATTCGCCGGGTCTGCGTGGTGAAACCGTGGACTAGGCCAGTGAAGGGTGAGGGACCTCACCCCAGATGTGTTGGAGGCAACCAGCCAGAGGCACAAAATCAACTTAAATCACTGCGGCGTACTGTGGATTCACGATGTGGGAATATCTTTTGCTTCTCCTCGTGCGTGCCCGCAGGAAAACCACCTTGCAATCTGCTCAGCTGCTGTCGCTGTTGGTGCCAAGTGCTGAGGCAAAAGTCTTCACAAACTTCACCCCTGTCCATAACACTTGGAGCGCAGCTGCCCCGACGCCTGGAGCCTGCTTGGAAGCTGCTTCAATCGTCAACAATTTTGGCTGGGCCTCAAAACCTGTCAGACATGAATACGGCCTCACGGCCTAATTAAACTATCGGAAGACCTTCGCCGTGTAGCAGGCCGCAGGACGGCCTAGGCGTGCGTGCCTAGGTCGTCCTGTGGCCAGAAAGTTGGGTGTGTTCTGGAGTACGTTGAGTGAGTGTGGAGGGACTGTGGAGGGTAGAGGATGTTCAGCGTGATGAGGAGGAGCTTCTGGGTCGGTCGGTGGGTCGTGTGGAGTTGTGGAGCGATGGGGGCGACTTGCCGGAGGGTTGCTGGAGGGATGGAAGATGACGGTGGTCAGGTGTGGTTGAGGGGTAATCAAATGAAATGTAGTGGGGAAAAGAAAGAGGGGAAGATAGGGAGTAATTCTAACCTAATTGTAGGGACGAAGGGGATGGAGAGGCGGGAAGCCGTACCTACTGTCGCCAGAGAAGAAGATGCCCAGTGGAGGGAGGATGGCGGCGACGACGGGGCTAGGGTAGCATACGCAGGTATTGCGCGACGTGGAGGAGAATAAGGAAGAAGTCTCTGCCACTAGTTTTATGGTAGCGCGAAGAGGAAAGGGGAGGGGAGCTTGCCGAAGCCCGCTGGACACCCTGGCCGGGATGGAAGAGAGGAATCCGAGGTAGAATCCCAGCCAGGTCGAGCTGAAATTGAGCGGCCGGGTTTGGGGGTTCTTTTATAGGCACAGGCCATGTGTTCTGGAGCGTGGAGGGAAAGCATTTGTCACCAACAGCTTTCCGAAGAAGGAAAGTGGATGGATACCCAAATCCCTCATGCGTTCGCACGAGTGATTGGGATCAAATCAGGGATCATGACTGGCCTCAGATGGAAGGGAATTCCTCAGAGAATCTCCCTTCCATTTCTGGGAGGGGATCTCTGAGGAATCAGAGAGTATTCCCTCTCTATTCCTCGCCGAAGCAGGATTCTACCCCAATAATGGTGGAAGGACCTGATTGGAAAGGTGGCGAGGAAGTTAGGGGGTTCTCTGGGATGATTTTCAAAAGATAGGGACCAAATTGTGATTTGGGTGTACTAAAGTGCAAAGTTGGTCAAGATGACCTCCCCTTAGGTCCAAATTTTGGTACAAACCTAATTTTGACCTAAGGAATCCAATGGTGAAGTTGTATTTTAGGTTTGACCTCGTTTGTCTAGGCATTTTGCGTAAAAACCCAAATTAGGTTAATTAATGAGCTAGGACCCTATTCTAGGACAAACTAGGTTTCAAAGGCCAAATTGAGTGTTCTAAACCCTAGGGGATATTTTCCATGATTTTTAGAGGGTTTACTTGATTTTTATCCTGATCGGAACCTTGTTAATTTAATCGGGTCAATTTTAAGGTTACCAAATGTCATTTAATTCCTGGACTGCACATGAACCCATTTCTGATTGACTCAACCCAGTTTTTAGCTTATTTAGACCATTTGACCTATGTTTTGCCTCTGAGAAATCCTATTTTTGCACTGCAATGGTAAAATTGCAGTTTTAACCTTTATTTCATGTTTTCTTCCCAAAATACTTATTCCTTATATTAGGCCATCTTCTAGGTTATGCAGGAGCTTTTATTTTCTTTATTTGGTCAAAATGAGCTAGTTATGGCTCATCATGAGGCTCTCATCACTCAGGAAGCTCAAGTCCAGCTCCTGGGTACCCAGCTTAGCTCAACTTAGTTGTGCTAAGCTACCTTAGCTGTCTCAACCAGCTCAATCCTCCCCAGGAGCACCAGACCCAGCTCAGCTTAGCTCCATTCAATAAAAGCCAGCTCACTTTAGCTTGGCTTAGTAGCTAGTAAAGAACTAGCAAGCTAAGCCAGCTAGAGTAGCCCCATGTTGACCTCTTCAGTAATTGCCAGCTCCAATTCAACTCCAGATTCTTCATATCCAACTCCTCTCTTCAAACCATAGCTCCAACATCTCCTCCTCTACTCAAATACTAGCTAAGCTAGCTTAGCTTAGCTTAGCTTAGCTATGCTCTAGGCCCCTTGGCTTTTACCACCTAAAAACCCTACCTAACAACTCCACCAACTAGCTCCACCTAAGCCTACTTAAGTTAGCTCCACCCAACTAATTTTGGAGCCACCACTTCGCCACCTTTCACCCCTAAATTAGCCACCAAAGGACAACAAAAGTTTGCACCAACTTCAACCCCCATATCTACCCTACACATAACCCCTCCAAGCCACATCCACCATCCACCTCAACCCCCTACTAGAAGCTTAGAAGTTGGCGCCAACCCATGGATCCTCTCCATGGTTGGTACCTCTTTTAGATGTCCCTTAGCCACCCATAATTGCCACCCTTGCATCCCTTAGGTGGCGTCAACTTTCCTTAGCCCTATGATCACCTAACCACCTCCATTCTCCCATCTTAGCCATCCATCTCAAGAACCACCTTAACCCCCTCATCCTACCCTATAAAAAGACCAACACCCACCACCTGCCAACCCATCCTTGGCTAGCAAAATACCTCTCATACTGTATCGAAAGCTCATGCCAAAGAGTGAAGAAGAAGAAGAAGATTAATGGGACATTCTATCCCTTTGGTGCCTTCCCCTCTTCCCTTCTTTCTTGTGCCCACGCCAGCCAAAGGAGAAGCCAGGCAAGGAAGACCTTTGGAGGAGGCCTTGAAGGTGGTCCATGCCACCTTGGAGGAGATCTTGAGGGTGGTGCACACCCACCCTTGGAGGAAAGGATCGAGGTGGAGAGCGTCCTCCTTGGAGGAGCATTCAAGGAAGTAGAAGGAGACCTTCTTTTCAAGCCATGGAGTAGCTAGGCTTGGAGTAAGAAGACTCCCCTCTTCACCAGATTCTGCAAAAGGATTTGTGTTTCTTTTATTGATTTTGTATTTTCCATTTCTAGTAGAAGCATTCCTCTACATTTCTTTGTAAAAGAACACAAATTCCGCTAAATTAATTTTCCTTCTTTTGAATTTCTATTGCAATTGCTTATCTTTATTCTAGCACTTGTTTCACTTCTAGTTCCTAATTACTCTAGGCCTTCACTTGCCTGGAGTGAGCTTAGGGAGGGGTCATATTTATCTCTTAAGTTTTAGCTTAATAATTATAGGTGTTAGCTACTTTTTCTTCTCAATTCGCATTTTGCGCTCATTATTTCAAAACTAAAATGATCATATATTTAAAATACCAAAGAGAAAGATTGAGTTTCCATTTCAAGCAAGAGATTTAAATTGCAAACTTTCCTCCTTGGATGACCCAAGATACTCCCCTATCTAGGAATATAAATCTAAAAGCGTATGCGAATTCACGTGTTACAGCGACATTAAAAACCCTAATTACAAATCACGCTTATTTTCGCATCACTGACCGGCGAGGAGGTTGGCCAGTGGTGGTGGGTCCTGCCGGCAACAGGTAAAGGCAAAGTTGGCGATCGTTGACGTCGGGGAGGATTCAGCAAGGCATGATTGGAGCGTTGGTGTAGTTGGCATCAATGATGGTGGCTAAAGGTGGTGGCCGCAAGTAGGTTGTTGGTGATGGCTTTGGGTTCCTTTTTACATGAAGTTGCAGACGAGGAAGAAGAACTAGAAGAAGGGACGGTTGTGGCTATGGGTTTGCGTGGAGAGGAGATGCGGATGAGGTTAGGCGATGGTGCGGTGTTGGTCATAGTGCGGGGATCAGCGGTGGTGATGGATGAAGGTGTTGGGTGGCTATAGTGGGTTCTTTGAACGGGGGTGCGGTTTGGCAGGGAAGGTGGAGATGAAAACGAACAAGAAGGGTGATGGTGGATGGCTACGAGATTACGTGGAGAGGGAAAGTGGTGGTGATTTGTAGGGTAGGATGTTGAGAAGAGTGGTGAAGGACGGTGGTCTTGTGGCCGTACGCTGTCACTATGCGACTGGAGAAAGGAAGGAGCGAAGATGGAGCACGCCTTTGCCATGGTATAAGTTGGGTCCACAGCGCAGGTTTTCTTCACGATCCAGAGGATGGAGGAGGTTCCCGCCAGGGGAGGGGATGATCAGGAATATGATACTCCTCCCTTTTTAAAAACTCTTATTAGTCTTCTCCGATTGTAACCCTCTCCAACCACTTGGCGAGGATCGCGAGTGGTTGGAACGGCAAGATAAAATCTGGCAGTTCCTCATCAGACCTCCGATCGACACTCTAGACATCTTAAAAAGTGTGGATAGCAGTGAGTCCATGCTGGAATTTCTCAAGCGTCCAAACTAGGCTCTGGACGTCGTATAGAATGACTTTGGATGTTTGAATAATGCCTTCATGTTTCCTGCACCAAGCTTGCAACTAGCAAATGATTATCATATCATATGTTATTAAATGTAAAATTGGTTTATAAGATTATACGCAGACTAAGGTAAATTTCCATTTAACCCCTTATCAATTAACAACTAAGAACAACTAATTAAAGAGTACTTAGGCAAAATAATTGTCCACTAAAGTGGACTTATCAAATGCCCCCATGCCTAAGTTTTGCTAGTCCTTAGCAAAAGTGCAAAATGATGAAAGTGACCAAAAAATTTCTTCTTTCCTTATTCCAAAAGCTTAGAGATCTAGACAAATGCGAAGTGATAGTAGCCTATGTAATGGATCGAGGTGAGAAACCAACTTATATTTACAGTTCATACTTAACCCTTGGTAAACATTTTATTTGGATAGGCAACTTCTTCCCTCAGGGATAAAGCAGAAAATAATCTGTTGTTTGACACTAGCTTTTTGGCTTAGTTAGGAGATACTAAGTTAAATGGATTTGTATTTGGTGGCTCATACTCATTTGATGCTACTTGTAGTCTAGTATTACAGACTCTAAATCTCTAGACTATCAAACAAGTCACCCTAGAGAGAAGCTAAAAACTATGCTCTCTTTGCGTTCCTTTACGCTCACTCACTCTCTCTTTTCTTTTCCTTTTTCTTCTTTCTTTTCTGAGGTTACATATCTTACCAAATTTTGTAAATGTACTCAGTGTTAGGTGGCCTCATATGGTATTCACACTTCAATTAAAGTCCTAATCATCCTGCAAGTAAGTTAAAAGTCCTTAGCAAGTATTCGGGCGATCAACAATACTAAAATGTAGGTATGGGTCATATTTGATGGATCGCAATGGGTATTTTTATTGCCTCAATGATATAGACACCTGATAAAGTTGACACCTAAGGCAGCTATAACCTGAACATTTTTCTTTCTTTCTTTCTTTCTCTCTCTCTTTTTTTTGCACATATATATATATCATTTTTTTTAATGTATATCTATATATTCTTTTCTTCTGTTTCCTCTCTAGCTCTATTTTTTTTTTATAACTCCAACACAACATGACACGGACTTTTATTTATGAGGCATTATTAGGGATGATGATGGTCAATCAAATATTGTGTGGCTTATTTGGTGGAAGTGCCTACTCGGCACTAGGAAGGAATGGATTGGACAAGAGTATTTTTGACCTTTGACACTACTACCCTCCTTAAGTCGAGGACTCTATGAAGGACAGTCGTAACCATCTACCATAATCATAGTTTTATTAGAACCCAACCTCCATGTATCTGCGTTATTTGGCGACTCTTAGGAATTTAGACAATGTTCGCACATAGGAACAGAGAATGAAAACTATGCCTAGCTATGTGGTATCATTACCCAGAACTTAAGAGTCCATGCACTAGACCTAACGCACCAATAGTCTCTCTACTTTCTTCTTACAAATATTAGGTGTATCTAATAGGGTTCAATAGACTAAAAATGATTATTGGTTTCCTACAAAGATCCATTACCTAGTCTATGTGCAAGTGAAGTAACCATATTGGATTCTAAACATAGAAATAATTTAAGAAGAAAATCTTCAATGACACCTTTTTGATAAAATCTTCTGCTAGGTACTAACTAATTCAGCTCAAGATTTTTTTTTTCTTTTTTGATGCACTTAAACTAAATGCATGAATACTACCTAAAAATGCAAAATGCAACCCCTGATGCCTAAATCCTATAATGTCCTCATTGTAAAATTAAAACATAGGGAGAAAGGAAGGAAATCACTTGATGAAGGTGTTATTCTAGATGTTGGGTTGCCTCCTAACAAGCAGTCATTTTCTGTCGGCAGCTAGACTTATAGGGAACCTGTAAGTTTGGTTCCAAATAGAAAGAACTAGGCTCTCAAAATATGCTTAAAAGCGTAGGCCCAAAGAAAAAGTAGCCCCGAATGTTGGCGAGCTGATGATGTAGAGTGATTCCAATTGCTCACCTGAAGACATGAAAATAGAAAACCTCGTAAGCTACCTGAAGAGGTCTAGGAAAAGAAAAAGTAGAAGGGACCTCTTGATACAGGAGTGGAGGATAGCAAGGATCCTCCAAGGTAGGAAGGGTTTGAAAAGATGCATGCCTAATTATTTCAAACTCTTGAATGGCGAGACTAAAAGTGCAAGCGTCAATCAAAACTCGCCATTCCACTCGATGATGTACTAGCCTAATATTCTCCCTAGAAAGAATGTATATGAGCAGAGGGCTGAGGCAAGGATCGATTAGGGAGTGTAAGGGTTGATTTTGGTGTTGGAAGGTAATGATTAAGTCTGAGGGCTTAGTATATGTCTAGTCTAGCTCCAACAGTAATTCTGATTTTGTATTATTCTCCAAAATAATTGTTGCAGAAAAATTCACGTTGCCCAACCTATTATTAATGATTTTCTCAAGAATTGCGATCATATTTTCACCTTCCAGTATATGCGAATCAATGGTGGACTCCAAATCAAATTCATTTGATGGCAAGGTTGGAGCAATTGAATCACTATCATCAAGTTCATCCTCGAATTCTTTTGATTCAATTAAGATTTTGTTGTGGTGCATACATGATTCACCAGTAAAGGGAGGAGTTGCTTCAGTATCTGCAACCATTTCTGTAGGAGGATTAGTCTCAATGTTATGGAGTAAGCCTATATCACTCAATTCTTTGTTCTCCTTGGGACATAAATCCTCAATTGATATGTATTGTCCTCGAGAGTCTCTCCGGGCCTTCTCACTATTCTATTTGTCCACCGCCAACATGAACTCCCTATCTTCCTTATTTTGCGGATGATGATTTTCAAAATCAAAAGTATGGAGGAATCCAGATTTCACCAAATCATTAATATCCTCGGTGGGTAAGTCCTCAAATAATACATAATCCCCTCTAGATTCATTCCAAAGTCTAAGTCTAGGTTCCTCCAATGGGTTATCATCCTCCTCCAAAATAGACTCTTTATTTCCTTGAGACCAAAATTGATCCAATTCATCGTCCAATCCCTTAGGGTCACCTTCATTGGGCACATGTAAATCCTTAGAATGATGAATGGTAGGTGTTGGTTCCCTTAGTGGAGGGTTGGAATTAGGCTCACTGAGGGTAGAATGGGGTTCCACCACATGATTAATAGGGAAACTGACATGAACAATATGACCTTGACTCAGGTTATCAGGGGTAAGAAAAATACTATCAACAGGGTCAAGGTCCTCAAGTGGTACCATCTTCCCTTTCTTTTGACTCCAATATATCTCGGGTGGATATTCATTAAGATAGTTCTCCTCTAGTGTCTGAGTCTCATGGGGAGTGTCTAAGTGATAGCTACTCAAAATGGGATCCTTATTATCCATTGTTTCCTCAAAATCTTTTTGATGCTCATGGTTGTACAGGTAGGGATTAGAATCAATAGTAAGAGAGTAGCTAAGCTGAGGAATTTTCTCGTTCAATCATTAAGTATTCCTCAACATCTCTCCCATAGACTCCGCCAATTTTTTTTTGTTGTTTTTGCATTTCTATCATAAAAGAGGAGAGGCTATTGTCAAATTGGGGACGATAGTCAATCTCGAGTTCAAGTTGCCTAGGAGTGTTAGTCCAACCTTGGTAAGAAAAATCATGAAGGGCAGGAGGGCTAGGCATTGGCAAAGTAGTGGGGACTCCTGGGGTGGAAAATCCCACTCCAAGGTTCTACTCAAACGTCGGAGTTATCAGGCCAGTACTCCTAGGATAGGAATATGATTGATCCCATGAATTATCATTATACCTATCAAAGGATGGATATTCTCGGGACATGGATTCCTGATCAAAAGATGGGATGTATTGACTTTAATAATCTAAATGGTAGGAGTAAGGGTGATCCATTTCTTTAAACCAAATAGGTTTAACTCTCTTTGGACTTAGAAGAAAGCATAGTAAAAATAGAAACTTCCTAGAGAGTTCTACCACTATCAAAACAAATGCAAATACAATGGGATCTATTTTTAGTAGATTCTAGGTCTTAGAATTAAGTATTTAATTGGTGGCCAAACAAGTTTTTCAAGAATTAAACTTCCTAGGCTGACTTCCATTGGTGCCTACAACCTACTCGCAAGGGATGGGAGTGTCAAATCGAGCCCACGCACGAGAAACCAAAGTAACTTGGTCGATAGGCTTGTTAAGTTGTAACTAACTTCCCTTATTATGCAAGGAGAAGAGGTAGAAATTTATCTACTGATATTATGTGTGATATGCATAGTGTCTCAAGTGTACAATTCACATACATGTTTTGTATCAAAAATCTTACAATCAAGTCCTTTTGCACGAATTTCAAGTCACTAATTTTAATGCCCAACCTCTTAACAATCCCAATTTCATAAAGTGACCACTGACATAATTAGATTCAGACATTTTAGTGCCCTTAGATTTAAGTCCAATGCAGTTGCATGACAGGTAATTGATGCTCAAGAAAAGATGTACCTTACTCCAGCTCTCTTCACTGCAGGGATGTATGCAATGCAATTAAGATAAACTAGATGCTACTCATTCAATCCTCCATGGTATCTCTATAGATATGCAGCTTCTAGCAGGCAGTTCAGATTTTTCTTTTTTTCTTTTCCTTTCAATATGCAAACAAACCTAATCTAATTTAACTAGCTAACTAACATGCAATTCAAACAATTCAAATAAACCTATAATCTAAATAAAATGGGAACATGCTCCTAAAAAGATGCTCCCACATACAAGAGCAATAAGAATAAAAAACTACTGGGAACACATTCCCAAAAAAGCCCAACATGGGTCCACAAGAGAGAAATTAAATACCTAATGTCTATCTAGCTTGATCTAAATCTAAAGGAAGCAAAAAAGTCTTCATCACCAATTCTCCTTCCACGCACATGGGATCAAGGCCCACATGCTCCTATTACTGCCCTCTAGGTGGTGTCAAGGTCCACCAAAAATATCATCTCCGTCGTGCACTCTTGTCGCGTTCGTTCGTTCATTTTTGCAAAGCTTCAAAAATGGCACAAAAATAATAAAAATTTCTCAAAATTGTTAATAGATGTATTTCCTCCCTGGCAATGGCACCATTTGATAGAGCGATCTTCTCTTTCGACGAAATTTTAAACAGAAAATGACATTTCGTTGCAAAGCTTTTGTGGGGAAAAATTGACTATCAAAACATTTAATTATTCAAAATCTAACCACAAAAATAGTTATGTTGTCTCCACAAGGAGGAATTATCCTATTAAACTCATGAGTGGTACCTTGTTTATTCCAGAATATTAATGGGTGCACATACTAACTAGTGCAACTTATTTCCAACAAAAGTTCTCAATCTAAAAAATTAATCAATAATGTAGGTGTGCACATGCAAAATCACCACAATATAATACCATGTGAATTGTGATCTTGATACTGGTAATTACCGTCAATATTAATCTCCTACAAGATAGAGCCCATTCACTATATCCAATATCCCGTATTTAATATCATTCATGAGAAGAATTCTACTATATGTAATTCATCTAGAATAAAGGGATATTCATGCAAATGCACCTCAATAAATTAATTTAGTAAATAAATTAATAAGGAATCCTATAATGTTATTTATGGTAATTACTATTGAGGTGAAAACCAAAGCATTCTTCCTCTCTCCTTCATTTGCGCAGGAAGCAGGATGGCAGGCGACGAGGTTGTAGCTAGAGGTGCATCATGACGAGGGCTTCGCGATGGTGGCAACGGCGTGTCTCAAGGTGGCTGGTGTTGGGCAGCTGCAATGGGTCCTGCCGGCAACGAGTGAGGGCGACATTGGTGATCGTTGACACTGGGGAGGATTTAGCAAGGCATGATTGAAGCATTGGTGCAGTTGGTGTCGATGATGGTGGGTGAAGGTGGTGTTTGCAAGCAGGTGGCTTTGGGTTCCCTTTTACATGAAGTTACAAATGAGGAGGAAGAAGAAGAAGGGATGGCTGTGGCTGCAGGCATGCATGGAGAGGGGATGTGGATGAGGTTTGGTAATGGTGTGGTGTTCGTCGTGATGAGGGGATCAGCGTTGGTGCTGGATGAAGGTGATGGGTGGCTGCAGTGGGTTCTTCGAACGGGGGTACGATTTGGAAGGGAAGGTGGAGATGAAAATGAACAAGAAGAAGGGCAATGGTGGATGGATTTGAGCCTGCATGTATAGGGAAAGTGGTGGTGATCTGTGGGGTAGGATGGTGAGAAAAGAGGTGAAGGACGGTGGTGCTGCGGCTGCACGCTGTCACCGTGCTACCAACAAAAGGATGAAGGAGTGGAGACGGAGTACGCCTATGCCATGGTCCATGCTGGGTCCACAGTGTAGGCTTTCTTCACAGTCCAGAGGATGGAAGAGGTCCATGGTAGGGGGAGGGGATGATCAGGATGATGAGCCTCCTCCCTTTATAAAAACTCCTGTTAGTTTTCTTCGGCTATAAGATTCTACAACCACTTAGTGAGGATCGTGAGTAGTTGGAATGGCATGATAAAATCTTGCGATTCTTCATCAGACGTCCAATCAACACTCTAGACGGCTTAAAAAGTGCGGATAGTAGTGACTCCACGATGGAGTTTCTCAGACATCCAAACTAGGCTCAGGATGTCTTATAGAATGACTTTGGACGTCTGAATAATGCCTTCATATTTCTTGCACCTTGCCTGCATCCACCAAATGATTATCTTATCATATCATATATTATTAAATGTAAAATTGGTGTATAATATTATATGCAGACTAAAGTGAATTCCCAATTAACTCCTAATCAATTAAAAACTAAGGACAACTAATTAAAGAGTTCTTAGGCCAAGTAATGATCCACTAAAGTGGACTTATCAGCCACCGGCGACCATTTTAGCCCATGTCAAAATCATAAACGTGAAGCCCTCACTCTAGGGGACCTTCCCCAAGGTCCTCGCAGCCGGCCGAGCCTTATCCCTCCTACACGAGCACGCTTGGGTGGTGCTCTGTCTTGGGTTTAATTAGTTTTTACGGCATTTGCCATTGCCACTTATAAATTATTTGATATATTATTTAGTGTAATTGTGGATTGGCCCATATCTTTCTCTCTATTTCTCTCATGCTACTTCGTAAACTATTGATTCATACAAGAAATATCAACTTGATGCAAGGGATTTGATGGATCTCAATATGAAATAATTTGTGGTATTTCGAACAAAAATGGGAGATATGTGGGATCATTCTTAGTAGGAATATTTGTGAGTTTATTTGGTTCATTCCTCCCTATGATGCGACTTGATCCATTTTGTGGTTAGATTTAATTATTTTGATTGGGAGATTTTCCACCACCAAAAATACGACGGCACATTTTTATTTTGTTATCATCCTATTTAAGAGAAAATCTCTTTGTCACCCCTCTACAAACAAGACAGACCACTCCATTCCTACATGTAGACACAAAGTGGCCATGCTCCTTGCACAAACAACAAACATCCTCTCATCTCCTCTCCGACTTTGCATCCCACCAGACCCAACCTCCTTCACGCTGCCATTATGACCAACCCCTTGCCCAACCTTCACCACGACCATCCCAGTGAGCACGGAAGTTGCCCCTCATTGCCCCCTCGTCAATTAAACCTTTTTGATAATGTCAAAAAGGGGGAGAATGTTTTCAGTATTTATTTATGGCTTTGTCATCATCAAAAAGGGGGAGATTGTTGATTCAAGGGCACCTCAGGCAATTATTTTAATGATAACAAAATAATTGTTATTTAACATTTGCATCGAGCTTATAGTTTCAAATAAAATGTAAAATAGAATCAAGTGTGAAGGAGCTCAAGTTCAAGACCATAAAGGAATGAAAGAGATTGATGGAGGAGAAAAGGAGATAAAACTTCACATGGAGCAAAAGTGTGAAGAAAAAAGGGGATGAAGAATAGGATAGAAGTCTTTTTGTATATGTATTTATTTACTTACTCATTTTCTTAGAATTATTCTAAAGAACCCTAAGTGTAACACCTTTAGTCCTAGAAACACTTACACTATCTCAGGATACTTATGCAATTCCTAGAACAGACTTAGAAAGCCAAATACCTACTCAAACAGCCTGATCAGAAGTCCAATATGGACATTAGACGTCTGATCTATACTTTAAGTCATCTAACCAAGCTGGCTACACATTTGATTACTTAGGATGGGAATAATGATTCGATATTAATGACATTAGACATCCAGACCATATACCAGACATCCTATAAGACATCTGATGCATTTTCCAAACATCCTATTCGGTGACCGTTAGCCTATCAGCCTTTTTCCTCCGAGAGCTAAACAAGCGTATATTGCCAGACGTCCAATTTTGTGTCCAGACATTTGGTAAAGAGGAGTTGGACCAAAATCCAATGATGTCAGGCCCATATTTGACCGTTAGCTCCTTGGAATCAATTCCTGTAGCTTTTAGATTCCAGTAAGACATCTAACGCATATACACTAGAACTGTTTAGATCTAGCCCAAAATAGGAGCAAACACACACAAACTCAGACATCCTATAATACCACATTTCACATCCACCTAGATCCTTATTTTTATCTAGTAGAATCAGAAATTCTAACACTTTAGATCAAGCAAACAAAGTTCTTATCAGACATCTGACCCTAAAAGTAGACATCTGATTCCACTGTTAGAGTCACGATAACTCTGATTTGTTTGGAAATTCAGCTGATCTTTTGAGATTTGATTTCAATGTCTATCTAAGCATTCCTAAGGCTTCTAAAGGCTTCTAGGGCCTCCATAAATAAAGGAAGACCCCACCTTGGCTTAGAAACAATTAATACACCTGAGACACCTAAGAAAGAAAAGATAGAATACTTCCATCATATTTGTGTCATAGAAGAGAACATTAATGTGATAGAAGTTACCTTGCTTTCCCATCTACTCACTTTACTTTTGAGAGCGCCGATCCGCTACACACTTCATTTCTATCTAAGGAATGTTTGTTGGAGCCTAGTTCCATCTCTCTTCTGTGTTTTGGTGTTAACAAAGCCATTTTTAAATCTAATTTGTTTATGAAGTATTACAAGTCAAAAGAATATATGAATGCAAGCAACAAGATAGCATATGAAGGAGGAAGATTAGAAGACTAGTTTTTGTTGTATTAATTATTTTTTAGAATCTTTGTACGTCTCCTAACAAGTAAAACAGAATCTATGAGTTAAAATCAAAGTAGAGGTAATTAGGGTTCAAAAAATCATTCATCACTTATCTCAAAACTCAAAATAGATTTTTTCAAAATAAAGTCATTTAGAGTAGGTTGGATATCTCTAAAAATTGAATTACACTTACAAAATTTGGTACTTGTAGCAAGTACCGATACTAGTCATAAGTACCGGTACATGCTAGGCATAGTTTTGGGCCTAAGTCCCAAACAGTGAACAACAAGTACCAATACTCATCGTGAGTACAGGTACCAAGTGGTCGCAGTTTGTGCACTTGGTTTTTGTGTGGAACTTACAAGTACCGGTACATGTAGGTCACTGCACCCAAATCTGTGAGTCACAAGTACTGGTACTCATCATGAGTACCGGTACCCAGTGACTTAGCTAGGTTGACTATAGGCAGTCAGTACCGGAAGCAAAAGTTCAGTACCGGTACCAACTGACTGTTGTGACCAATCTGAATAGCTATTTTGCAATTAAACCTATCCCTAATCTTCCAAAATTGCCCCTAATGGCTTGTAATCGTAGGGAAGGTGCTTAGTTGGTTATATAAGCACTCCTTGAGTGTCCTTTACACGAAAGCCAAGAAGCCAAAATTCTATCTTTTCTTAGACCTTCATTTCTCAAATTACCAGCAGCAAAAGAACTTATCTTGTTGCAATTCTCTCGAGGCCATTCTCGACTTGGAAGAAGACATCAAGGCGATCTTGTTCCTCTATGTTAAATTCATTTGTTTTATGCCTTAGTAATCTTGTTAGATTAATTTACATACTCATATTAAGCAATAGAATTGTTGGAGACTTAGGGATTAGTTGTAAGCTTTTATTTACATTTTGCTTAAACCTGCATGTTTATTTCTTTTTAATATCTTGTAATTGGTTTGAGGTAACCCGTTAATTACCTCAGGTTTTAGTAAATTGATTCCCTCCGGATTGAGGGAATCGGGTTAAAAATCCTAAGTCGGGAGACTTAGGTAGTGGAGTACCCAAGTGAGGGGAACCACTATATAGCTTGTACATTTTATGGTAAGATTTGTCTTGCAAATTTTTTTCTACCACATTATTCATCCCTGCTTCTAGTGTGCTTGTGATTTACAGATCCTACAGGTGATATCAGAGCTGGTTGCGAATAGAAGAAGTAACTATTCTCTTTTGTAATGGCATCTTCAATCAAGTGCACCGAAGGACAGCCATCCACATGTCCTACCTACATTGATGGGATGGACTTTGGATACTAGAAGAGGAGGATGCAAACTTTCCTCAAGGACATGGATGAGGGCTCATGGACTCTTATAGAAGAGAAGTACATGGATCTGAAGCTGTTGGAAGGTGTTGTTTGGACTATAGAACAAAAGAAAAAGATAGCGGGAAATGCAAAAGTGATGAATGCACTCTATTGTGCGTTATCAAGGGAGGAGTTTAATCGTATCTCCACATGCGAGTCCGCATACAAGATATGGAACACGTTGCAAGTCACCTCTGAAGGTACGAGTAAGGTAAATGAAACACATATTTCTATTCTAACAGAAAGCTATGAGTGTTTCAGGATGCAGAAAGGTGAAACAATCAGAGGAATGTACACAAGATTTGGAGATATCATAAATCCAATAAAGAATCTTGGAGTCAAGCTAAAGGAGGAGCAGCTTGCAAGGAAGATCTTGAGATCCCTTACAAGCGATTGGTCGCCAAAGACCACAGCCATCCAAGAGGTGAAAGATCTTTCTACTCTCTCATTGGATGACTTGATTGGAAGCCTCATGGCATATGAAGTTTAATTGGAAAATATGAAGAAGATTGAAGAAAAATCCATAAGCAAGTAGTAGGAGCTTGCATTTAAAGCTATAAAGGAGGAGTCGGACCTCGATCATTCCAACTCCAAGGAAGAAGAGGAGCTTGCTCTTCTAATGAGAAGATTCAGAAGATTCATTCAAAAACAAGATAAGAAAGTAAATAAATTTACAAATGACATTATTTGTTTTGAGTGCAAGAAGAAGGGGCACGTACAAAAAGTTTGTCCAATGATCAAGAAGAAGGATGAAAAGAAGAAAGACAAAGAAGTCGATCAGAAGAAGAAGATTTCAAAAATGGTGTACAAGGCAACTTGGGATGATTGTGATTTCGACACGGAATCATCTTCTGAGGAATATGAAGAAACAGAAGTTGCACATCTTTGTTTAATGGCGAACAATGACAGTTCAGAAAATGAGGTAGACTCTGAAGTCACTTTTAATGAGTTATTACAAGCATATGAAGATTTCTATCACAAAGCTAGGTTCATTAAAAAAGAAAATAAGGTCTTGCATGATAGTTTAGAAATAGAGCTAGAAATATCAAAAGAAACTAATAGTCAATTGCATGCTAAAATAGTAGAATTGGAAGATATTTGTGAACATTTTTATGACACTTTGAATAATCTTAAAACAACAACCAGGTCAAATGCAGAATTTTGTAATAATTTAAAAGCCAAGAAAAATAATAAAAAGAACACATAAAATAAATCACATGCACCTAGACATGGATGGATTTATCAAAAGGTCAAGAATCCTATGAATTATAGATCTAGCACTAAAGTGATCTATAAAACTAAGGATTTGAAGGGTACTAACCATCAAGAACCCAAAAGAAAATGGGTACCTAAGTAGATTTAATAAACTATTTTATAGGTCAAGAAGGACAAATGGATCCTAGATAGTGGGTGTTCTAAGAACATGATGTGACACTTCGACCTCTTTATCAAGTGAACTAGAATCGAAGATGGAGGACATGTCAAGTTGGGCGACAACAAATGTTGTCACATTGTTGGTGAATGTAGAATAGGTAATTCTTCTAAGCATGTACGTAATGTTCTTTTAGTAGAAAACTTAAAACATAACCTACTTAGTGTTAGTCAAATACATGATAATGAATGTGATGCTTTGTTTACTAAAGTTGGATTTAAAATATTAAAAGAACGAACAAATATGGTTTTAATTGAAGGCTTTAGATTTGAAAATATCTATGGTCTTCATTTTTCACAAGAGAAGTTTGTAAAATGTCTACTTGCCTCCCATGTTGAAATAGATCTTTGGCACTGTAAGCTTGGTCACATTAATTACAAATATCTTAATAGGTTAGCCAAAAATGAGTTAGTAAGGGGCCTACCCAAACTAACTTATAAAAAGGATGTTTTGTGCAAATCTTGTGAACTCAGAAAAATACACAAAGCTTCTTTTAAACATAAAGATTTAGTTTCAACAACACGACCTTTAGAATTGTTACATATTGATTTATTTGGACCAACAAGATTTGAGAGTGTAAATGGATCAAAATTTTTCCTAGTTATTGTTGATGACTTCTGTAGGTTCAGTTGGGTCATCTTCTTGAAACGTATGGATGACTCATTTGATTCCTTCCTTAGTCTTGCCCGAAGACTTCAAATGGAAATATCATCCTCTATTCTTAGACTTAGGACTGATCATGGGGGTGAATTGCAAAATGAAAAATTTTCAAGTTTTTGTGTCAATTCTGGCATAACCCATGATTTTTCATTTCCTCGATCACCATCTCAAAATGGTGTTAGAGAGCGCAAGAATCGCACTCTACAAGAATGCACCTGAACTTTGCTCTTGGAGTCTGGGCTTCAAAAATATTTCTGGGCAGAAGCATTAATATATCATGTTATGTTCTTAATAGAACCCTCTTAAGGCCTAATATTAAGAAAACTCCATATGAGCTTTATTATGAGAAGTCTCCTTGGATTTCAAATTTTATGGTATTTGGAAGTCAATATTATTTATTAAACACCCATGATCGACTTGACAAGTTTGATGCTATAGGTGATGAAGGCATTTTTATTGGTTATTGAACAAGAAGCAAAGCTTATCAAGTTTTTAATAAAAGAACTTTTGTTATAGAAGAATCCTTGCATGTTTCATTTGATGAAACAAACTTAGGTGAACCTGAACGAAATCATTTCGATTCTAATGATGAAGATACCCCCTTCATCGATGTATCAAAAATGGAAGATACACGAAATGTACATGATCTTCCAATAGAATGGGTGCACTATAAACATCACCCTCAAGAACAAAACATAGGTGATATTGAACAAGGTGTAAAAATCTGATCTCACTTTAGAGCTGATTGTGTCCTCAATGCTTTTGTTTCACAACTTGAACCCAAGAAAGTTGATGAGGCATTAAAGGATGAATCATGGGTTGTAGCTATGTAAGAGGAGCTACACCAATTTACTAGGAATAATGTATGGAACTTGGTACCCACTGCTGAGGGTAATTCCATCAATGGAACAAAGTGGGTATTCTAAAAAAAATTGGATGATTCTGGTCTAGTGATCAGGAATAAAGCCAGACTTGTAGCTCAAGGCTATAAGCAACAGGAGGGTATTGACTTTGATGAGACATATGCTCCTATTGCTCTCTTGGAGACCATACGGATTTTACTTGCCTTTGCAAGTGCAAAGGACTTCAAGCTATATCAAATGGATGTCAAGAGCACCTTTCTTAATGGTTATATTATGGAAGAAGTTTATGTTCATCAACCCCCCAGGTTCAAGGACCTAGCATACGCAGAGCACGTATACAAGCTCAATAAGGTGTTATATGGACTTAAACAAGCCCCTAGGGCCTGGTATGATAGGCTTAGGACCTTTCTCCTTCAGTATGGATATAGGATTGAAGTTGTTGATTCAACTCTTGTAAAAGAAGAAGAAAATGATATCCTATTGGTTCAAATATATGTTGACAATATTATATTTGGATCAACTAAGAAGTCCCTGTGTCAACATTTCTGTGAGACTATGAAGATTGAGTTTCAAATTAGTATGATGGGTGAACTCGGATTCTTTTTATGACTCCAAATTCAACAATTAGTGATAGGAATTTACATTAGTCAAATAAAATATGTTCTTGAAATTCTCAAGAAATTTGACTTTGAAAACATAAATGGCATAGAGACTCCAATTGCTCCTCTGCTTCTCTTGGTGAAGATTTATCTGGCAAGAGAGTAGATGAAAAGAAATAGTAGGGCATGATAGGTTCACTACTATATCTTACAGCTTCTAGACTTGATATTCTTTTTGCCACATGTTTATGTGAGAGATTCTAATCTGAAACCAAGGAATCACATTTTACTGTAGTAAGAAGAATATTTAGATACCTAAATAGCAGAAAATACCTTGGTCTTTTCTATCCTAAAGTACAACCCTTAAATCTATTATCCTATAGTGATGATAACTATATAGGGAGTTAGACAGACTGAAAGAGCACTATCGGCACATGTCATTTTATTGGAGAATCTCTAGTCTCATGGTTCTCAATGAAGTAGACTTATGTGTCGCCTTCTACAACTGAAGTAGAGTACATTGCTACTTCACTTCCTTGCACTTAGGTCATTTGGATGAGACTGACTTTGTCTGACTTTGGATTGATTTTTGCGCAATGCAAAATTTTATGTGATAATACAAGCGTAATAAATTTATCCAAAAATCCAATCCATCATTCGCATACAAAGCACATAGATGTTAGACATCATTTCCTTAGAGATATGTGCTTCAAGGATCAATTCAATTAGAATTCATTGACACACAAAACCAATTGGCAGACATCTTTACAAAACCTCCTGCAGTAGAGAGATTCTACTTTATAAGAAGAAAATTAGGACTTTGTACAATAAAAGAGATTCAAAACTAATAAGTTGATTGATATGGAATTTCTTTGTATTTATAAAATTTTCTAAGGGTCTCACTACAATTTACCCATGCTTTTCTTTTCTAAAAAAAAGGGGTAAACTGTAATATGCTCATATGTCTGAAAATATTTGGGTGTTGGTTGCAATATGGTTGCTTAACTTAGGTTGTTGACTAGAGCTAAGTTATGACAACAAAAACTCATGCACATGACCCATATTGAACATTTCAGGGTTTATAATATTGAACATATCATATGGTTGCAAAAACTCATGCATTTCTTTGATGAATCATTCTTTGCTGATGTTCTTGGAGTATGCCCTGATGTTAATTGTCTATTCTTTGCTAATCTCCAAGAATAAGAAAACTGAGGTTACCTTGTCTTAACAACAAATGTTTTTGGTTGGAAAATCACCATCACACTTAAATTCTTGTCAACCATTACTGAATGTCCTAATGAAGGTCATGAATTTCACACATTAAGGAGCAATTTCCTAATCATAAGATCCAAGAAACTCTTTTGCTCCCTAATTGCCAGGGAAAAGTATTGGTTGCCCTAAATATGACCCTTTCTGTTTGCATCCTTTTTCATATCTTAGCACGGAATTTAAGGGCTAAAAATTCAGGATTTCATAAAATACATGTTGATATTTTACCATTGATTTATGCTATCATTATGATCTTTCCAATCAATTGGAACACAGTTTTCATTCACTTTCTTAGACTCCATTACCGTGCATCAAATTTACCATTGGATATTCTAGTGTCACACATTCTTCATAAAAATAAAATTGACCACTCTAATTTTACTCCTCTTAGAAAGGTGGTCTATTTTAAATGGTCCACTCTCTGAAAAATGGCAGTGAAACCTGTTAGATAGGAATCCTTCAGTGATGATGAAGAAGAAGTTGATCCAAATGCTCAATCTTCTTCTCATCCACCTCTTGAATCATCCTCCACTTTCGTTCCTATAACCTACCCATATCCAGAACCTGAAACAACTTGGGTAAATCTAACTAATGTGTCTGGAACTGATCACAATTTGATATATACCTTCAACTACATTGGTCAAAATTTAACAAATCTAAATTTTGCCTTCCTTCACATGGAACGCAAATTCCATGACCTTTCTCTTTCTATTGAGTCCTCCCATGTCACTTCTACTCAACAACCTAAACAAAGGAAGCGGACTCAACCGAAAGCACCTCAAGAAAACAATGAAAGAAGGCAGAAGCATTTTCAAGATCGATCTCCTGTTACAATGGCGGAAGAAGAACCTATTCTTCATGATGATGAAGAAGAAGACACGGAAAATGACGAAGAAGTTTCATATGAAGAAAGTGATGATGAAGATGATGATGATGACAACGATGATGATGATTGTGGACATGTGCAAAAGCTAATTAGAAAATGTCCTAGAAATTAGCTTAGTTTTCATTTTCATGCTTGTTAAATTTGCATGACCTTTTAGACAATTATGTGTTAAAATTGTTTCAAGTCATATGAACTTTATCATGTTATGATTCATGTATCATGCTTTGTTTATGTGAAATTGGTTCTTATTCATGTATCATGTTATGTTTCATTTTTATTATTTGCTCATCTTTTTGCTTGCGTGACAAAAAGGGGGATAAATGATTATATACTTCATATTTAAAATAGGGAGAGCTTAGTTTGAGGGAGAGGTTTTTCACTCCTTGTGGAGTTTTTTATTCTTCTCTTATTAAGTCGCTGCTTGTTTTTAAATATGAGTATTATCTTGTTTGTTTTGTCAACACCAGAAAGGGGGAGATTATTAGAACCTAGTTCCATCTCTCTTCTGTGTTTTGGTGTTAACAAAACCATTTTTAAATCTAATGTGTTTATGAAGTATTACAGGTCAAAAGAATATAGGAATGTAAGCAACAAGATAGCATATGAAGTAAGAAGATTAGAAGACTAGTTTTTGTTGTATTAATTATTTTTTAGAAACTTTGTATGTCTCCTAAAAAGTAAAGTAGAATCTAGGAGTTAAAATCAAAGTAGAGATAATTAGGGTATAGAAACTCATTCGTTCACTTGTTTCAAAACACAAAATCAATTTTTTCAAAATAAAGTCGTGTAAAGTAGGTTGGATATCTCTAAAAATTGACTTACAGTTACAAAATTTGGTACTTGTGGCAAGTACCGATACTAGTCGAAAGTACCGGTACATGCTAGGCACAGGTTTGGGCCTAAGTCCCAAACTGTGAACAACAAGTACTGGCACTCATTGTGAGTACTGGTACAAAGTAGTCAAAGTTTGTGCACTTGGTTTTTGCTTAGACCTTACAAGTATCGGTACTAATCACTAGTACCAGTACATGTAGGTCACTGGACCCAAATCTGTGAGTCACAAGTACCAATACTCATCATGAGTATCGGTACCCAGTGACATAGTTTGGTTGACTATAGGCAGTCAATACTGGTACCAACTAACCATTGTGACCAATCTGAATGGCTATTTTGCAATTAAACCTATCCCTAATCTTGCCAAATTGCCCTAAATGGCCAGTAATCGTAGGGAAGGTGGTTAGTGGGTTATATAAGCACTCTTTGTGTGTCTTTCGCTCAAAAACCAAGAAGCCAAAATTCTATCTTTGCCTACACCTTCATTTCTCAAATTACTAGCTGCAAAAGGGCTTATCTTGTTGCAATTCTCTTACGGCCATTCTCTACTTGCAACAAGTCATCAAGTCGATCGTGTTCCTCTCTGAAAAATTCGTTTGTTTTATGCCTTGGTATTCTTACTATATTAATTTACATACTCATATTAAGCAATATAATTGTTGGAGACTTAGGGATTAGTTGTAAGCTTTTAGTTGCATTTTTCTTACACCAGTATCTTTATTTCTTTTTAATATCTTGTAATTGGGTTGAGGTAACCAGTTAATTACCTCAAGTTCTAGTAAATTGATTCCATCAAAATTGAGGGAATCGGGTTAAAAATCCTATGTCGGGAGACCTAGGTAGTGGAGTACCCAAGTGAGGGGAACCACTATCTATCATGTGCATTTTGTGGTTTGATTTGTCTTGCAAATTTTTTTCTACCACAGTATTCATCCCCCCCTTCTAGTGTTCTTGTGATTTATAGATCCTACAATGTTCTCTAAACCAATAGTAGCTTGTTATAACTCTGCCTATTTGAGCTCTATAGGATTGTTGTAATTTTCATTTGTGGTTGGGTATTCGCTTGGCGAATTCCCATCTCCATTGCGAGACAAAATACTCATTGTGGAGAGGAGTGGTTTGAGGTACGCTACCTACGTATAAGTAGCATGGTATTGTAATTGAGGCTGAACTGCCCTCGTGAAAGTAGTACATTTAGTTGACTTGATCGACTTGGTCGATCGAGAAATCCTAAACTAAGAGGTTTAGGTGGTAGTTCTCACCCAAGGTTGGGCTTCCACCTAAAAATCATTGTCTATTGTGGTGATTGATTATTTGTATGATTGTCTCTTTCATTCCACATGTTATTCTATGTCATGTACATCTCAGCCCCATGATGTCAAAAATATGTTGTTTGTTAAAAGTGGGTTTGATGTCACTGTAACGCGTATCTTTGCAACCAACCTTTACAATTTATAAAACCTAGATGCTGGAGTATCTAGAGTCTTCCAAGGAGGCCAATTTGTTAGTCACAAAAATCATTCCCTCTCTCGCCTCTGAAATCAACATTATCTTTTTGTATCTTTTGATTTTGTTAATTTTAGAGTTTTCAGAAATAGTTGGGCAATGGATGTGTAGATGGAAGTATGCTAAAGCTACGCCAATCAACTACTATAGAGTGACAAGAATGTTCTCTCTTCTAAGCTTACTATAGGCAAGTGCACCTAGGGTAATTAGAAGAGAGTTGTGGTGCACTACAACTACAAGAACAACATGAAAAACACAGTAGGATTTAAACATGAGCTTCGAACGCAAATATGACATGTATAAATAGCAAGGTTGATGACAAGTAGCTAAATGCTTCTACAACAAAATGACAAACTAAACTACCTAATACAAGAACATGGAAAGATAAAGAAGGGGGAATTCTCTGGTAGAAGATCTGGATGGCCCTTGCTCCAAGTGTGGTTGCCCTACACTTGGAAAGAGTTATCCTTCTCTTCCTTCTTCAATTGGGCTTCCTTCAAGCTCTCCTCCATGGTGGCCATCAACCACATTGTCGGCTCCTCCTTTGCCTAGCAGTCCCCTCAATGTTGAGGGCTCTTCCACCTTGGCGTGGCTAAGGGAGAAGGAAGTAGAAGAAGAAGACACCAAGGGAGCTAGTAGGTTGCCACTTGATTTTCTTCTCTCCTTCCTCTTCCTTGGCATGAATGGAAAGGCTATGGTGGAACCTAAAACTAAGGAAAAAGATGGAAATTATGTGGTGGTAGTGTAGGGTATTTATAGGATGGGAAGGGTGGTGGTTATGGTATTTTTTTGAGGGAAATGATGGGGTGCTTGGATATTTTTAGAGGGAAAAATGGGAGGGAAATAAAGAGGTGCTTTGGTTTTCCGTCCAAAAAAATCTTCTAGAAGGTGTTGATTTTGGAGGGAAAAAGTGGAGGGTGGAGATGGGTTGAAGGTGTAGGTGTAGGGTTGGATTTCAAGGGTTTTGGAGGGAAAAAGTTGGTGCCATTTCTAGGTGGTTTTGGAGGGAATTTGGTGGTCTTTTGGTGGTAGAGAGGGGTGAACAGATGTATAGGGTTGGCACAAGAATGAGGTGGAGTGGTGGTAGCTTAGGTGGACTTAGGTAAGGTTAGTTGATGGAGCGAGTTAGGTGGGTTTTCGGGTTAGGTTTTTGTGGCCAAGGAGGTGGCTAGCTAAGCTATGCTAGCTTAGCTAGTAGGGAGTAGGGTAGAAAGGTAGAGGGAGCTAGCGTTTTATCGGTGTAACGACCCGATTCCCGAGTCCCTACGAGACACGAGAACCAGACCGACTCGACTAATCCCAAGACCCAGTCGTCCAACGAGGAAGTAACCAAAAGACAGTAAAATAAACCCCATTCAGCATGAATATAACTAACAGTAAGAAAGTACAGCAGTGAGGAAAGAAACTACTACAGTAGGCACCACCACAACAGTAAAACAACATTTATCATATAACAAAAACTGCAGGTAAAGAAGGTACAGCGGAAACAGAAACTACTCACTAGAACAGAAACAAAAAGGGGTACAAAGCTGTGGTAACTCTACTGGACCCTACTCGGCCCAGCGTCCTCTGCAGCCGCCGACCCTGGCTGCTCAACACCTGGTCCTGAAAAAGGTAACGAGTGTAACACGTCAGCAAAACGCTGAGTAGAGTGGCAAACTAACTAAAGGCAACAGTAGAGTGTACAGTAGCTGTTATGTTCTATTACTTCCTTTATTTACATCTTTCAATTTTTCTCACTATTTCATTTACTTCTCAGATCCTTTACTTGATCTCGGATGTCCTCATGGGACGATCTTGATTGCAGTCTTTTCCAAAAGTAGAAGTAGCACGTGGTGCTCTCCTGGCCGGGAGAGTCCCCCGTGGTGATCCTACCCTCAGTCAACCACCCCAAGGTCACTGACAGACGTAACGGTGACTACGGCACGCGCGATAAACGCACAGGTAGCTAGCCCGCACTGGCACGCGGTCAGTCGTTTCCGTTAACGGGTGCACCCAAAGCACAGCACGGAACCAGGGCAGAGCCCTCTCAGTAACAGGGGTCCACCCCCTCCACAGTAACCAAATCGGGGCCTTGCCCCTCCACAGTCCGCGCACCCTCGCCTGACTACCCTGGTTTGCACTAGTGGGCCTAACAAGTCGGTGAAGGAGGCTAGCAGAACCCCGGGGCCCGTGGGGTAGCTAGTACTCTCCTAACACTACTAGCTCTCCTCGGTACTACGTACACGAGGGCCAACAAGTCGGTACAGAGCGGCCAATACTAACCCCGGGTCCCTGGGGCGGCTGGCCCCACTCTGCACTAAACAGGTACAGGTACTTCCCTTGGTACTGCGTACCCAAGAGACAGTACAAACTACATCTCAGTTCCATTCCTTTTTCTTTCCAGGAGTTCCACTCCTAATTCCCCGTAGGGTTCCAGCTCTTTATCTCAGAACATCATATGTTTCACTTTCCAGATTCACGTTCTCAAATTCCATGATCTCAAACATGTTTCTTTGTTCATAACAGGCAGTTGTTAATTAAATTCACAGGCAGCTTTATATATTCCTTTCCACTTTTCCAAGACTGCAGTAATATACATTCCACTAGTTTTTCCATCGTAGGATTCATGCCATATCCTAGGATCTATCATACAATCTAGTTTTCCGGCCCTAGGATTCATGCAACACCTAGGAGCTATCATTCCATATATTTCTCATTCCTAGGATTCATGCAATGCCCTAGGTTCTAGTTATGGTTCCATACTTTAACAGATTTTATTAATACTTAAAGCCACTCTACCAGGTACAACGGGAGTAATGGGGGCGTGATCGGGAACCCCGCGCGCCTCCGCGACTCTCAAGACTGCAACCGAACGAGGTCCTATCACAAGGATCAAACACAAGGAGAGTCTCAAAATAGGGTATAGCTACTGTAGGCGGGTAGAGGAATTAATTCTGAAACGAACGCAACTCGAATCGCGGAAAACGGAGCCCAAACGGGCCCTAAACGGGTCGAGAAAGACAATACTGTGCAAAATCAGACGTCTAGAACTCCTTCCAGACGTCTTAAACGGTGGATCAGAGAATTACCTGTTCGGCTTGGTTCCCCGGACGTCCAGAAGTCTGTGGGGACGTCTGCCTAGATCCAAGACGTCCGATGGTCCCTCCGGACGTCTGGAGGTCACTCCCGCCGTCTGGTACAACTTCCAGACGTCTGATTCGCAAAGGATGACGAATCAGCGAACCTGCGCACAGCCAACCCCCCTCCCTCAGTACGGTCAGTCGACAAAAAGGAAGAAGAAAGCGGAAACTCACCTTTCAGACGTCTGTATGATCTCACAGACGTCGACCTTGCCGTCTGGATATCAATCCAGACGTCTGATTCTGGAAATTTTTCCAGAATCAGAGCCCTGCTCGGCCTCTGCTCGCGACGCCGCCCGCGTCGCACCTCGCGCGTACGCTGCTCCGCCCACAGCAGGTCCCTCTCCGCGACGCTCTGCGCCCCCTGCGCCCTCCGTCGCCCGGACAAGCCGCTCCTGGCGAGCTCGCCCTCACGGCAGAGCCCCGCCTTCTCACGCCGCAGCTCCTCCGCGCTCACTGCGGCTGCCGCTGCCGCTGCGCCCTCGCGTCCGCTCGCTCTCGCGCACAGGTAGGAGAAGAAGGAGGAAGATGGTGGAGACGGGAGGGGAGGCGCGCCCCCCCCTTTTAACGCCGCGCGGAGAGGAGAGAGAAGGCGGTCGCAGCCGCCTGCAGCCGCAGAGAAAAAGGGCAGAATCGCAGGTCTGCGCGCACAGGCGCGCAGACGAATATCCCGTGCGAGCATAACTATTCGCCAGACGCCTGTAAACTATCCCGGACGTCTGGTCAGACGTCTGGATGTGATCCCAGACGTCTTGACAGACGTCTGGGCCACCTCCCAGACGTCTTAAAAGGCGTCTGGGGCACGCGCTCGTTACAATATAACAAGCTCAAAGGAAGTTTCGTCCCCGAAACTTGCGCCAAATAGGGTGCGGGAAAAGGATGTCCAAATAACCATAACAAACTCAAAAAGGACCGAAGCCGGTCCGAAAAGACGTACCCGCGAAAAGCTCTGGGTACCGCTCCCGCATTGCCGCCTCAGGCTCCCAGGTAGCCTCCTCGTACCGCTGGCTCCTCCACAAAACCTTTACCAGGGGTACTTGCTTTCGTCTCAACCTGCGGACTGCTCGGTCTAGGATCTGTACTGGCCGCTCGGGGTAGGTTAGGTCGTCGCTCACCTCGACGCTCTCGTGACTCAGTACGTGGCTGGGATCGGCTACGTACTTCCTGAGGTTGGACATGTGGAACACGTCGTGCACACCAGAAAGCTGCGGGGGAAGGGCAAGTCTGTAAGCAACGGGTCCAACCCGCTCCAGGACCTCAAAGGGCCCTACGAACCTCGGCGCGAGCTTCCCTCTCACCCCAAACCGCTGTAAGCCCTTCATGGGCGAAACACGAAGAAAGACGTGGTCCCCAACCTCGAACTGCACCTCTCTGCGTCTGCGATCTGCATAGCTCTTCTGTCTGCTCCTGACAGTGCGGAGTCGTCTATGGATCTGCTCAACTGCCTCCTGACTCTGCCAGATCAACCTGGGGCCAACCTCCCACTTGGTCCCCACCTCAACCCAACTCAAGGGTGCCGTGCATTTCCGTCCGTACAGAGCCTCGTAGGGAGCCATGCCGATGCTCGAGTGATAGCTGTTGTTGTATGCAAACTCCGCCAGGGGCAGGTGCTCCTCCCAAGAGCCCCTCCAGTCTAGTACACAGGCACGCAAAAGGTCCTCAAGTGTCTGTATCGTGCGTTCCGACTGTCCGTCCGTCTGGGGGTGGTAAGCTGTGCTAAACCTCAACCTCGTCCCCAAAGCCTGCTGAAACTCAGCCCAAAACTGGGACGTAAAGCGGGTATCCCGGTCGGATACGATCTCCCGCGGAACTCCGTGTAGTCGCACCACATCACGGATATACCTCTCTGCCAACTGTGCTGGTCCCAAAGTGACTCGGATCGGCAAGAATCGTGCCGTCTTCGTCAATCTATCCACTATTACCCAGACTGCGTCGTGTCCTCGCTGGGTAACAGGTAAGCCCACCACCAAGTCCATGGTGATGCTCTCCCACTTCCACTCTGGCACTGGAAGCGGCTGAAGCGGCCCTGCAGGCCTCTGATGCTCGGCTTTCACCTGCTGGCACACTAAGCACTGCTGCACGAACTCACCCACATCCCGCTTCATCCCTCTCCACCAGAATTCGCGTCTCAAGTCATGGTACATTTTCGTGTTTCCGGGATGTATGGTGAATCTGGAACCGTGTGCCTCAGTCAGGAGTTCTCTCAACAGCTCCTCGTCTCTGGGGACGCACAGCCGTCCCCTCAAGCGTAACACCTGGTCTATGAAAGAGAAGTCCCCTGGGTCCCCTGACAGTACTCTGTCGCGCAAAGACTGCAAGTACGGATCGGCCATCTGTCCCGTGATGATGCGGTCTATCAACTCTGGCCTAGTCTGCCGTGTCACCGTCACTGCCCCACAGTACCCTCGTAACTCTAGAGGTCGCCAACTGCCCACCTCCTCCAAAAGGCTCCAACTCTGTAACTGTAGACTGGCCAAGCGTGCGGGCGCCTTACGGCTCAAGGCGTCAGCCACCACATTGGCCTTTCCCGGGTGGTAGGAGATGCTGCAGTCGTAGTCCTTCAGGAGCTCCAACCAACGTCTCTGTCTCATGTTGAGCTCCTTCTGGTCAAAAAGATATCTGAGGCTCTTGTGATCTGTAAAAATCGCGAAGGTCTCACCGTACAAGTAGTGCCTCCATGTCTTCAGCGCGAAGACAACAGCTGCCAACTCTAGATCGTGGGTAGGATAGGTATGCTCATGGGGCTTCAGTTGCCGCGAAGCGTAAGCGACCACGTGGCCCCTCTGCATGAGCACACCTCTTAACCCCTGCACTGAAGCGTCCGTGTACACAACGAACCCACCACTACTGTCAGGGATGGTGAGCACGGGAGCCGAGGTCAACCTCTCCTTCAGCTCTAGAAAACACGCCTCACAGGCGTCTGTCCAAGCGAAAGGCACATCCTTCCGAGTCAACTGTGTCATAGGACGTGCAATCTGCGAAAACCCTCTGATGAACCGTTTGTAGTAACCTGCCAGTCCCAGGAAACTGCGAATCTCAGTGACTGAACGCTGTCTCTCCCATCTGAGCACTGCCTCGACCTTGGCGGGATCCACCGCCAGGCCGTCTCCAGAGATCACATGACCCAAAAAGGTCACCTCCCTCAACCAAAACTCGCACTTGCTGTATTTGGCGTACAGCCTGCGTCGTCTCAGAGTGTCTAGAACCATCCGCAAGTGCTGTCCGTGCTGCGTCCGATCTCTAGAATAGATGAGTACATCATCTATGAAAACCACCACAAACTGGTCCAAGTACGGTCTGAACACCCGGTTCATCAGGTCCTTGAAAGCAGTGGGGGCATTTGGTCAGCCCAAACGGCATGACCAAAAACTCGTAGTGTCCGTACCGGGTGCGGAAAGCCGTCTTGGAGACGTCGGTCTCCCTGATCCTCAACTGGTGGTATCCAGACCTCAAGTCGATCTTGGAAAACACCGTGGCACCCCGCAACTGGTCAAACAAATCGTCAATCCTCGGCAGCGGATATCTATTCTTGATGGTGACCCTATTCAGCTGTCGGTAGTCCACACAAAGGCGTAGGGTCCCATCCTTCTTCTTCACAAACAGTACCGGGGCTCCCCAGGGAGACGCACTGGGCCTCACGAAACCCTTCTCCAAAAGGTCCTGCAACTGAGACTTGAGCTCTCGCAACTCAAGCGGTGCCATTCTGTATGGCGCGGTGGAGATGGGGCTGGTCCCTGGTACTAGTGAGATCTCAAACTCGATCTCACGCTCGGGCGGTAGTCCTGGTAACTCGTCTGGAAACATGTCGGGGTACTCTCTGACCACCGGGATGCTCTGGAAGTCTGCCACGGGGCTGTGCTCTGCCACCACACAAGCTAAGAAGCCCTCACACCCCTGGCTCAAAAGTCTCGCCGCCCGAAGTGCCGAAATGCACCTGAAACCTCCATCCACTGGCTGCCCGTGAAACTCGAAGGAAGGCAACTCCGGAATGGAGAAGACAATCTTCCTCTCAAAACAGTCTACCAAGGCGTGGTAAGCGGACAGCCAATCCATCCCCAGAATCACTCCAAAGTCCTCCATCTATATCATAATCAGGTCAGCTGGCAGGCTGTGTCCCCCGATGCTGACCCCGCAACCTGTGTACACCTCCTCAGCTATAAACAGCTGACCACTCGGACCTCTGATTACGAACGGATTCTCTAATAGTGTATAATCCTGGTCCAAACTAACTGCGAAACTAGCTGCGACAAACGAGTGCGTAGCGCCGGAATCGAAAAGCGTGTAAACGAGTCTGCCAGAAACTGAAACCATACCTGCTACCACGGATCCCGAAGCTCTGGCGTCCCTGTGTGTTAGGGCGTTGATACGCCCCTCAGCTCTAGGTGCGGACGAAGCAGCCACACTCTGCGTCGGACGGGTAGGTGCTGGCTGGTACCCTCCTCGCGACTGCGGTCCTCCTCCTCGTGCCTGGAAACCGCGGCCTCCTGCGCGCCCTCCAGTGCTCTGCGCGGGAAGTATCTGCTGACCTCCTGCCCTAGATGGGCAGTCCCTCCTGACGTGGCCCGGCTGGCCACACTGGTAGCAGAGGGGAACCCGACTCCCACCCTCAGTGAGTCCCTGCTGTCGGCTAGGCGGGGGTCCGGTGCTGGCGACTGGCCCCTGTCGAGGGCCCCCAAAGGCCACTGATGGCCCTGCACAACGTGACGGCTCTCCTGCGGACGCCACGTGTCTCCGTTCTCGCCGGCCTTGTGAGAAGTCTGGCTGAAAGGGCCTCTTCCGCCCGCCGTCGGTCTCTCGCGCGGACGGGTTGGTCTCCTCGTAAGTCATAGCTGCCTCTACCACCCTCGAAAACGTCGGCAGCTTCAGGGGTTTGACATACCCCCGGATCGCAGGCCGGAGCCCCTCGGTGAACCTCCAAAGGCGCTCCTCCTCAGTGGCTGCCGCTGTCGCTGCAAAGCGGGACAGCTCCAAGAAACGCGTGCGGTACGTGCTCATGGTCATCGTCCCTTGGCGGAGAGTGTGGAACTCCCGCCTCCTCTGGTCCTGCCACGTCTGGGGAAAGTACTGCTCGCAGAAGAGGGTGACGAACTGGTCCCACGTCGGCTCGTCCCTCTCCTGTCCCCGGACCGCCCTCCACCACCGGTGTGCCGCACTCTCCAGCTGGTACGTGGCAAAGGCCACGCGGCACTCCACCGGGGGGCGAAGGGTGTCGAGGATCTTCTCCAGCTGCTCAAGCCAGTCCTCTGCCTTGGTCGGGTCCTCATCCCCCTTGAAGGAGGGGGGCTTCAGCTTCCGGAACTGTCCGAAAAGCTCGAAGTGGTGCTGTAGGGGAGGTGCTGGTGCACCTCCAGGCGAAGGTGCCTCGTGTACAGAAGTGTCGGAGGAAGGTGGGGGCGGCAGGGGCCCATCCCCTCCCTCGTGTCCAGTGCCGCGTCTGTCGCGTGGTCCCACAGAGGACTCCCCCTCTGCAACCCCAGGAGGAGGTGCTCGGGGCGGTGGGTGGAGCTCCTCTCGTACAATATCCCGTATCAGTCTGGCGAGGTCCTGGGCCTGGATGCCAGGGAGTGGTGGCTGGTCCACCGAGACGTCAACGACAGCACGTCCACCTTGCCGACCTCGCCCTCGGCCGCGCCCGCGGCCAGTCTCGCCAGTCCCACGACGAGGCATCTCCTGCAAGGAGAGGCGAAACAAAACGGAAACGTCAAAACAGACGGTACCTAACAATACTTCTAAGAGCTCATGTCAAGAGATATGTTGTGGTGGCTACTCTAGCTATAAACATGTGAATTGGTTATTTTCCAGTCAGTTGATTCACTTCTCGGGACGACCTTGCTCTGATACCATCTTGTAACGACCCGATTCCCGAGTCCCTACGAGACACGAGAACCGGACCTACTCGACTAATCCCAAGACCCAGTCGTCCAACGAGGAAGTAACCAAAAGACAGTAAAATAAACCCCATTCAGCATGAATATAACTAACAGTAAGAAAGTACAGCAGTGAGGAAAGAAACTACTACAGTAGGCACCACCACAACAGTAAAACAACATTTATCATATAACAAAAACTGCAGGTAAAGAAGGTACAGCGGAAACAGAAACTACTCACTAGAACAGAAACAAAAAGGGGTACAAAGCTGTGGTAACTCTACTGGACCCTACTCGGCCCAGCGTCCTCTGCAGCCGCCGACCCTGGCTGCTCAACACCTGGTCCTGAAAAAGGTAACGAGTGTAACACGTCAGCAAAACGCTGAGTAGAGTGGCAAACTAACTAAAGGCAACAGTAGAGTGTACAGTAGCTGTTATGTTCTATTACTTCCTTTATTTACATCTTTCAATTTTTCTCACTATTTCATTTACTTCTCAGATCCTTTACTTGATCTCGGATGTCCTAGTGGGACGATCTTGACTGCAGTCTTTTCCAAAAGTAGAAGTAGCACGTGGTGCTCTCCTGGCCGGGAGAGTCCCCCGTGGTGATCCTACCCTCAGTCAACCACCCCAAGGTCACTGACAGACGTAACGGTGACTACGGCACGCGCGATAAACGCATAGGTAGCTAGCCCGCACTAGCACGCGGTCAGTCGTTTCCGTTAACGGGTGCGCCCAAAGCACAGCACGGAACCAGGGCAGAGCCCTCTCAGTAACAGGGGTCCACCCCCTCCACAGTAACCAAACCGGGGCCTTGCCCCTCCACAGTCCGCGCACCCTCGCCTGACTACCCTGGTTTGCCCTAGTGGGCCTAACAAGTCGGTGAAGGAGGCCAGCAGAACCCCGGGGCCCGTGGGGTAGCTAGTACTCTCCTAACACTACTAGCTCTCCTCGGTACTACGTACACGAGGGCCAACAAGTCGGTACAGAGCGGCCAATCCTAACCCCGGGTCCCTGGGGCGGCTGGCCCCACTCTGCACTAAACAGGTACAGGTACTTCCCTTGGTACTGCGTACCCAAGAGATAGTACAAACTACATCTCAGTTCCATTCCTTTTTCTTTCCAGGAGTTCCACTCCTAATTCCCCGTAGGGTTCCAGCTCTTTATCTCAGAACATCATATGTTTCACTTTCCAGATTCACGTTCTCAAATTCCATGATCTCAAACATGTTTCTTTGTTCATAACAGGCAGTTGTTAATTAAATTCACAGGCAGCTTTATATATTCCTTTCCATTTTTCCAAGACTGCAGTAATATACATTCCACTAGTTTTTCCATCCTAGGATTCATGCCATATCCTAGGATCTATCATACAATCTAGTTTTCCGACCCTAGGATTCATGCAACACCTAGGAGCTATCATTCCATATATTTCTCATTCCTAGGATTCATGCAATGCCCTAGGTTCTAGTTATGGTTCCATACTTTAACAGATTTTATTAATACTTAAAGCCACTCTACCAGGTACAACGGGAGTAATGGGGGCGTGATCGGGAACCCCGCGCGCCTCCGCGACTCTCAAGACTGCAACCGAACGAGGTCCTATCACAAGGATCAAACACAAGGAGAGTCTCAAAATAGCGTATAGCTACTGTAGGCGGGTAGAGGAATTAATTCTGAAACGAACGCAACTCGAATCGCGGAAAACGGAGCCCAAACGGGCCCTAAACGGGTCGAGAAAGACAATACTGTGCAAAATCAGACGTCTGGAACTCCTTCCAGACGTCTTAAACGGTGGATCAGAGAATTACCTGTTCGGCTTGGTTCCCCGGACGTCCAGAAGTCTGTGGGGACGTCTGCCTAGATCCAAGACGTCCGATGGTCCCTCCGGACGTCTGGAGGTCACTCCCGCCGTCTGGTACAACTTCCAGACGTCTGATTCGCAAAGGATGACGAATCAGCGAACCTGCGCACA
Source organism: Thalassia testudinum (assembly GCA_037157565.1). Taxonomy (NCBI): domain Eukaryota; kingdom Viridiplantae; phylum Streptophyta; class Magnoliopsida; order Alismatales; family Hydrocharitaceae; genus Thalassia; species Thalassia testudinum. The sequence goes on along the minus strand of JAZHRO010000056.1, from coordinate 80,924,274 downwards.
GCCAACCCCCCTCCCTCAGTACGGTCAGTCGACAAAAAGGAAGAAGAAAGCGGAAACTCACCTTTCAGACGTCTGTATGATCTCACAGACGTCGACCTTGCCGTCTGGATATCAATCCAGACGTCTGATTCTGGAAATTTTTCCAGAATCAGAGCCCTGCTCGGCCTCCGCTCGCGACGCCGCCCGCGTCGCACCTCGCGCGTACGCTGCTCCGCCCGCAGCAGGTCCCTCTCCGCGACGCTCTGCGCCCCCTGCGCCCTCCGCCGGCCGGCCAAGCCGCTCCTGGCGAGCTCGCCCTCACGGCAGAGCCCCGCCTTCGCACACCGCAGCTCCTCCGCGCTCACTGCGGCTGCCGCTGCCGCTGCGCCCTCGCGTCCGCTCGCTCTCGCGTACAGGCAGGAGAAGAAGGAGGAAGATGGTGGAGACGGGAGGGGAGGCGCGCCCCCCCCTTTTAACGCCGCGCGGAGAGGAGAGAGAAGGCGGTCGCAGCCGCCTGCAGTCGCAGAGAAAAAGGGCAGAATCGCAGGTCTGCGCGCACAGGCGTGCAGACGAATATCCCATGCGAGCATAACTGTTCGCCAGACGTCTGTAAACTATCCCGGACGTCTGGTCAGACGTCTGGATGTGATCCCAGACGTCTTGACAGACGTCTGGGCCACCTCCCAGACATCTTAAAAGGCGTCTGGGGCATGCGCTCGTTACAATCGGAGAAGAGCTGGAGGAAGTAGTCTTGAGCTTCACTGGAGCTAGTGGTTGCTGAAGAGAACTGTAGGGAGCCACATTAGCTGGCTTAGCTTGCTAGTTTTCTACTAGCTGCTAAGGCAAGCTATGATTTGCTGGCTTCTGCGAAAATTATCTGAGGTGAGCTGGGTCAGATCTTCCTGGAGTATACCTATCTAGTTGAAGTAGCTAGCTTTGGTCAAGTAGCTCAGCTCGACTAAATTGAGCTGAGTTAAGCCTCTGGGAGTTGGACTTGAGTTGGCCTGAGTTGGTTGATGACTTCTTCAGCTAACCAGGTCTAGCTAGTAGCTAGCAATAGTCAAGTTGAGTTTCCAATGAATTGTTCTAGGCTAGATGAGCTGGAATGGAGCTAGGATCAACTGTCTTGAGCTAGTTTGAGCTGCCATCCAGCTATGGTAAGCTGAATGGAGTTGAGGTAAACTAGCTATAACTACCATTCAGCTGAGATGAGCTGAATGGAGCTAAAGATAAGTTGATCCAGCTTGAATGAGCTGGGATTTAGCTAGGATGAGCTGGATCTAGCTACAATCCAACTGAAATGAGGTTCTTCTTCATCTCTTCCCTTCCTAAGTGCCAAGGTATGTGAAATTTCACTTTCAATCTATCCCTAACACTCATGTAAACTTATCAATAGTATAACTAAAATGCAATCCATTCCTATCATGGGTAAATTCCTAAATGCAGCCTGAAAACCCATTTGTGAAGTTAAAACCCTAAGAGCTAGTTCTATTTGAAGGCTTAAGAATGATGATAAACTGGCGTTTATCACACTCCCATGCTTATCTTTTGCTAGTCTCTTAGCAAAACTGTTTTCAGAAATTGGATTTTTGGAAAAACTAACCTTTTTACTTTTGAGGGGAAGAAGATTATGAGACTTTAGTTGGTTAAAAACATGAAAGGCACGAGATTTGTTATAAAAAAAAATTGGGGTTCATCTTTAAATTTGAAATTAGATGAATCGGGATCTATCTATCCTTCAAAAATTCATAATTTAACTCATTGTTAATTCAAATGACTCGAAACCTTTTTGCAGTTAGGATTTCCTTAGCTCTTGAATCCAGTTCGCAACTTGCATAATCCCTTAAAACCTTGTGTCATGCTTTGTGAATGCCAGCATTTATAAAGATATTTACTTTTTTGAAAAGATTTATAAGGATATTTATAATATTTTTTTGATTTCTTTTACTCCCCCATTCCTATTCCTATCTTAATCCTATAATAGATGTGTCAGATCATCATTCCCATTACAAATCCTCGAGGGGGCTCTGGCGCCAGCACTTCAGGATTGTATTATCCAAGGCACAACCAAGGAGCTCACAACCCCAAAACACAATGATGTGTAAAGGGGCGCTCGAAGCAAACTCAAGATCTTGCTCTGACGCAATAGTGCACCATCCAAGACACTTGAGCAGCAAAAATGCCCCTTAATGCTTCATCTAAAGAAATGAAACATAGATATAGAGCAGTGCCAGGCAGTAATGATAAACACCAGTTTACCGTCAACCTTAGCTTCCATTCACATCTAGTCCCTAAGATTTTGTCCACTACATTGTAGTATATCATTGCATCTAGCATTCATGTGCATTTAGGGTTTAGAGTATACATTACCATTCATTTCACAAATCTCATGTAGTTTTCATTTTGCTGCCAAGGATGAATGCATTGGAAATCAGAGAAACCCTAGCAATATGGAAGGCACTTGGAACATTTGTGAGGACAGAAGCTCTAGTAGTTGGACCCTAGCTCAACTCAACTAGATCCAAATCAAATCCAACTCCTACCCTACTCCCTCTCTACCTTAATGGCCATCCACCAACATTAAAACCACCAACCATTAGTGCCTAAATTACACTCCTTCTCACCCTTTCACATGGCACCAACGAAGCTTCCTAACCATCCTCCTCGGCACCCTTTCACATGGTGCCAAGGAATCTTCCTAACCACCACCCAAGCAACCCTCCTTGGTACCCTTTCACAAGGTGCCAAGGAAGCTTCCTAACCACCCTCCTTGGCACCCTTTCACATGGTGCCAAGGAAGCTTCCTAACCACCATCTATACTATCTTATAAAAAGACCCCCCATCCTACCATTCAAACCATCCTTGGCAAGAAACAATTCTTCCTTGTATCAAACACTGATAACCACCATACATCCCATGCCCAAGAAAGGAGGAGAGAGAAGATTAAGGGAGTAACCTACCCGCTCCCTTGGTGCCTTCTTCCTCTTCTCTCTCCTTCCTTGTGCCACTCCAAGGAGCAAGCTTCCATCTAGTGAGGACAGCCAGGCAGGAGGAAAGAAGGGTGGAGGACATCCACATTTGAGTGGAGCAACTGATGTAAACACATTTACACAACTTAAAATGTCTATTTATGCATGTTCTTAAGCATAGGATTGCATTTCATGATATAAATATTGCATTACATGCATCATCTTGCATTTAGAGTAGTTTGAATAAAATTGAGGTTAATTGTCTCCTTTTATGTGCTTGGACAGGGAAAATATTTTATCGGGGCCTCGGATCAAAGATCCAACCGTATGGATATGATCAGGGTGACGATTGGAGTTCAACGACTCCAAGATCGCCCTAATCAGGCATCCGTAGCATCAGATAGAGACCGGGGAACCCTAGAAGATCAAGGGCCAGGATGGTGTAAATCCGCACTTCAGATGACAAATCTGACCACACGGATGAATTCGGATCGACGATCGCAGCCAAACGACACAAAAATCGAGTCAATCCGACATCCGTGGCACCATCTACAACTTCCAGAAGATGGACGGCCGAGATGGTGCCACGTGGCGCCATCTCAGCCGCCCAAATGGCCGCTGGCATTTTGTGAAGGCCCCCGCCCGATCGCTCTCCACCGTCAGATGGAGATCCAACGGCTATGGCCGCCCGACGCTTAAAACGTGCGCTCGACCATCCGCGCCCCGCAGCGCAGCGGTCGAGCGTGCTTACGCGAGCGCGGGGCACGGGTTCGAGCCGCTGCGAGGGGATTGGAGGCGCGAGTAATTGAGGCACGTGGAGCGTCGGATGGAGATCGTGCGGTCGCGAGCGCCCGATAGCGCCGACGCGCGATTGGACGCCCCGCGTAACGCGCAATCGCACGCGCAGGCAGGCGGGTTGCAGCGGGCGCGGACGCGTTTTAAGCCATCCGATCTCGCGATCGGACGGCTGAGACTTCGCGGACGTGCATAGGCGTTACGCACGCGGGCAGCCGAGCAGGCGCGCGTGGGCGCGGCGGCGACAGCCACATCGGGGCTTTAGTGACGGATTTATCCGTCACTAAAGACCCCTTATTTATTATTTTGAAGATGTAATGTCTATTTTGCCCCCACTCCTTGCAACTATAAAAGGAGACCCCCTCCATACGAAATTTTCATCCCTTCTTTCTCCTCTCTACCCCTCCAAAGCTCAAGAGAAGCTTGTCCCACACCCGGGATGCTTCTCGCGAGATAAAGTCCAATTTTCGTTCCCCTTCGGAAGTGGATCCCGCGACGATGATGGCTTGCTGCTTTGTTCCTATTCTTCTTCTTCATCCTCCTTCGTCCCGCTTCGTTCTCCTTCGTCCAGGCGTCGTCCCGTCCAGCTCGTCCTCTAAGCAACCGTCGAGGAGGATTTCTCTCTCCCTATTCTTTTTACCGCTTTCTAGTATAGATTTACTGCTTTCTAGATTAATCTACTCGTCCTCCAAGCAATCGTCGAGGAGGACATTTCTATCACCATTCTTTTAATGCTTTCTAGAGTAAATTTATCGCTTTCTAGAGTAATTGTTTTATGCTTTCTAGTTGTAATAAACAATCTCTTCAATACAAACATTTCTTGTTTATTCTACATCTCATTTTGATTTCTGTGTGTAATATTCTCTTTCTCTCTTACTCTCTTTCTCTCTTCTATTTATTGTAAATAATTAGATGGTTCTAAATTGAATTATTCTGTAACAAATAAAAAGAAACGCGTAGTTTTTAAATCAAACGTCTACCTCCCTGTGTTCGACCCGGAATTTTAATTTCGATATAAATTTTATTTGTTGAATACGAATTCTTCGCTTTCGAACTAGAACGACAGGTTTTCCAAAACCAATCTCATTAGCGTAGGTTCGTAGCGTTCAACAGCAACTCAAGGAGCTAGAAGGAAATCTTCTTCAAGTCTAGGATCCACCATTCCTGGAGCAAAGGCTGCCTCAGCTACTTGGGAGAACTTTCTTTCATTTTGTTGCATTTTAATTCTTGTTAAGAATTCATCTACCTAGGGATTAACTAAGTGGAGCTTCTGCTTAGTTAAGCTCCCTAAGTACTTTGTAAACATTTCTTCTTAATATCAAAGTGTCTTTCTTCGTTCTTCAATTTTCAATTTCAAGTAACAACTCTATTTATTTTAGTGCATCACATCTCTCTTCTAATTACCTTAGGCACACTTTCCTAAGGTGAGCTTAGAAGTGAAGATTTCTCTTCTCACTTAGGCTCTAGTTGTTAGGCAATTTCTTTAGAGTAGTTCTATCTTCGCATTCGTATCGTACTTATTTCCAAACATAAAAATTTGCAAAAATCAAAATACAAAAAGGGAAGTGTTGATTTCAGAGACATGAGAGAGAATCAGTTATTTGACTAACAAATTGACCTCCTTGGTCGACCTTAAATACCCCCACTATCTAGGAATATAAATTCAAAAGCTAATCAATTTTGTGTGTTTCAACGACATTAAAACCCCCATTTATAAAATTGTGAAAGTCTCATATCAAGTAACATGTTGACAACACATCCACAAAAGAGGTATTTTCCTCCTTCTCGATGGTGGAACTCAAACCAATGATTTGCTTCAGATTTCACTGAGACTAAACAAGGGGCTTTTCTAATTTTTGTAATTTGTTTTGAAGTGTTGGCTATGTGTGAATTTTGACACAAGAATTTTTTTGTAAGAAATGCAAGTTTTTGGGTTGAAAACTAAGCCAAGTAATATCCAGGTCACAAAAAGAGATCGAGTCACCTAAATCATCATGAGTTCTGGTGGAATTAAGAGAAGGATACTTGATCTAGTTCAAAAACAGACACAAATATTCTAACAATCAGATCCATATACCTATCCCTTGTTTATTAAAGATTAAATCCCATAGTACATCAAAATGAATCTTTCAACCTTAGTCCCACTTTTCAAAATTTTCTTCAAGGAGTTTTATGATTTTCTATAATGAGATGCATGCGGAGAAAAAGTTGCATATTTCTAGGTTTGGAAATCCTGAATCGATCATCAAAATTTAAAAACACCCACGCATACTTATGATATGCCATGACCTCTTGCATTAGGATGGAAAAGAGATCACCTTAGAGAAAAAGCGATCGAATTCAGGATGAGCAAAACTTGGGAAAAGAAAGATAAAATGAGAGTAGTAAAATTGATGGATTACCTTCCATCTAGTGCCATTTTTAACACCATTCAGTTGGGCATGAAGTGATGCACGAAAGATGGACAGTCATGTAAATAATTGGACAATTGAATGTCCTCAACAAATATGTCTTCCTCAGGATCCCCTAAAAGATAATTGGTAAAAATATAGGGATCAAAATGAAATAGAAAAATGGATGGAAGACCTGGGTCTGGCCATGGTTTGAGTTCATGTGGAAAGCCAAACTCGGGTGGGTTTGGTAGTAGGTCTAATGGAAAGGGACGGGGAGAGAAGTCAATGTGATGCAGGGTGGGTGAAGTTAGTGTGGATTGGTTGGGTGGAAAATTAGGAAGAATTGAAGAATGAAGATCAAACCATAATTGATCTGAAATGTCTTTGACCACATAATCATATTTAGAATATGAATCAGTAGAATGTTGTTCAATAGTGGTCAAAGGAAAGTAAGAATTGATCAACATAGATTTCTCAATTTCTGCTTCCATTTTATTACCTACATCCTAAAAAATTTCATGATCCATGGACCTCCTGGAAGCTTGAAAAATATCTAATGAGATAGCATGGTTACTACAATTTATATCCATTTTTCCAGAATGACAATTGATATTAGCCTTTACGTTAATCAGAAATGGTCTTCTAAGGATGACAGGGGCATTTGTGAGAGCCTTTGGTACCTCTATGTCAAGGACCAGAAAATCAACCAGAAATAGACAATTCTGGACCTTGACAATAATATCCTTGACAACTTCCTGTAGTTTAATGGTAGATCGGTCTGCCAATTGAAATTGAATATTAGTAAGTTTTAATTCACCAAATCAAAATTCCTTGAATGAGACCGAGGGGATGAGATTGATAGAGCCACCTAAGTCGAGAAGGGCATGATAAAGGTGCTGTCATTTATGACAATCGAAATGAGTGGTGCACTTGGGTCCTTTTTCGTGAGAGGCAGCTTTCTCTGTATAATTTAGCTCACTGACTCATAAAGATTCTAGGCCTACCGCTTTTTATTATGCATGGATTTCAAAAATTGAGCATAGGTAGGGAAGGCATCTAGGATGGGAATGGTAGTCTTGACTTGCCCAAATAAGTCCAAAAGATCTTGGTGAGAGAGCTCTAATTTCTTTCTCTTAACAGGATTGGATTGCAATGCTTGAGGGTAAGGAATAGGATTTGAATGTTGTGCTTTTGGTGTTTCTTTTTCTCCTTACTGATTGGGGTTAAGAGAGTTAATTTGCATAAGTTGGAGAGGGTTTCATCCATTTAATGTGAAGGCCTTAAATTAGTGGTGGTTCTCCCACTTCTTAATGTATTTGCATGTGCAATTTGGCTATTATTGGGAGGAGGTGGGGAGGCATGTTGTTTATAGAAACTGGGTTGATGCTAAGGTATGGGGTAATGGGAGGCTGATTAGTGCGATTAATGATGTAGACACAATTATTGAGGGTAAAATGCCTATTCATGCATGTTCCTAGGCTTAGATTTGCATTTCATGTTATAAATAGTGTATAGCATGCATCATTTTGCATTTAGAGTAGTTGTATATAATTTAGGTTAATTGCATCCTTTTTGTGGTCAGGAGAGGCGATTCATTTTGGAGCCTTGGATTGATGATCTGACCGTACGGATCTGATCAGGACGCCGATCGGAGTCCAACGCTTAAGAAATCGCCTTCATCGAAGTCTCGTAGCACCATAGGCAGTCCAAGGAAGATCAATGGCCAAGGGACCAGGTGACATAATTCAGAGCTTCAAATGACAAATCCGACCATGTGGATGGATTTGGGTCGATGATCACAGCCCAATGACGTGAAAATCGACTCAATCTGACCTCTGTAGCAGCCCCTACAACGAAAAGATGGACGGCCCAGATCGTGCGACATGGCGTAACCCATGCCACCCATGTGCACGCACATGCCACTGCACGTGCAAATCAGCGCAGGTGCGCATGCTTACACAGCGGCAGCATGGTCACGTGGGCTATCTTCAGCGATGTTTGCAGTGAATCTTCAGCGATGTTTATGACCATCACTAAATGTCCTGTATATGAATTTAATTCTTTCCTCCACTATAAAAGGACCCCTACCCCTTCCATTTTTCTTTATATCTTCCTTTCTTCCTCTCACCCCATCCAAGGCTCTAGAGAGAGCTTGTCCCAAGCCTGAGATGCTACTCAAGAGTGGAAAATCAAATAGTTTTCCCTCCCATCATCCCCATTCGTGGAGCATTCCGTGGCCATCCTCTCACCAACCTTTGGGAAGAAGATCTTTGCTGCGATGCCATCATGCAACATCCTCTGTCCTCTAGCTCCATCCTCCTTCATTCCACTCCTCACCATCTTCGTCCAAGCGATGTCAAAGTGAGTCATCCTTCGAGCAACGTCAAGGGGGATTTCTCTCACCTCTTTCTATCTTTCCGTTTTGCTTTCGTAGTTTTAACAAACAATTCTTTATGAATGGAAGATTGTCTCTCTCTCTCTTTCTCCCTCTCTATCTTAAATTTTTGCAAGTAGATTAGCTAGAATTCATCGACCTGATCTTTCGCTTGCTAAAAATACCAAAAAAATTAGAAAAACATAATAATGAGAAAAAACAAATACAAGAGAAACACGGATTTTCAAAACCAAACATTCATCTCCACATGTTCGACTTGGGACTCACATTTCGAGTTTTGACCATAAATTTTATCTGATTGCGCATTTTGCGACCTACGTGATGGGTCCTCCGAATCCTGATTTTAATTCACGAAGTGTGCCCCCATCATTTTGGCACCATTGCCTGGGAGTGATGTAAACTCATTTATTGATGGTAAAATGCCTATTCATGCATGGTCCTAGGCTTAGATTTGCATTTCATGTTATAAATATTGCATAGCATGCATCATTCTGCATTTAGAGTAGTTGCATATAATTTAGGTTAATTGCACCCTTTTTGTGGTTCGGAGAAAAGGATATTTTTTTTGGAGCCTCGGATTGACCATCCGACTATACGGATCTGATCAAGATGACGATCGAAGTCCAAAGCCTTCGAAATCGCATCGATCGGAGTCCCATAGCACCATATGCAATCTGAGGAAGATCAACGGCCAAGGGACTAGGTGACATAAATTGGAGCTTCAAGTGACAAATCTGATCACGCAGATGGACTTGGGTCGATGATCGTAGCCTATCGCCACAAAAATCGGCTCAATCCGACCTCTGTAGTAGCCCCTACAACGAAAATAAGATGGACGGCCCAGAATGCGCCACGAGGTGCAGCCTGGGCCTCCCATGCGCACGGACACACCACTGCACTCGCACAGCAGCGCAGGTGTTTGTGCGCGCATGGAGGTACACATGCGCATAGTGCAGCGCCAGCACATGAGCGGCACGCGCTTAACAAGGCGCGCGGAGCGCACACCAGTGTAGCGACTGTGTGGGTGCTTGCTCGGTTGGCGCCAGCCTACAGTGACGCATGAGCTGGACCTACAGCAATGCTTACAGTCGTTGCTAATTCTTCACGCACCAGCAAGGCCAGCTGTAGGCATAGGTGGGCATGAGCGGTCATGAGCTTCCTACAGTGACATTTCCAACGATGGCCTGGAGATCACTAATGATCCTATAACTATTTTTGCCTCTTCTCCTCCACTATAAAAGGACCTACACCCCCGCCATTCGAAGCCATCTCTACTTACTCTACTCCCACCTACTCCCAAGCTCTAGCAAGCCTACCAATGCTCCATTAGAGCTTACTCTCAAGATCCCAAGGCTCCTATTAGTGTTGCGAACCTCTACCTCACCAAATATTCATCCGCCTTCCCGTCCCCATTCATAGGTCTCCTTGGAGCCATCTCCCACCTCCATTCCGGCAGCAGATCATCTCTTCCTTCTCACCTCCATTTCGGAGCCACAGCGAGGCTTTCCTCTACCCAATGTTCTCCTACATCTCACCTCTGTCATCCTGCTCCTCACCTCCTTCGTCTAACGTTCCACCAAGCATCGTCGTCTTGATGAACGGCCGATTCGGGAGATTTCTACTCACCTCCCTCTTTTTTTATGCTTTCGTAGTTTATTGTAATTGACATTGGAGTGATATATATATCATATTTGTTTCATCTCTATCTTGTGATTTATTCTGCTTGTCTTCTTTCAAAAATACAAAAAAAATAACAAAACCCTAAAATACCAAAAACAAACAAAGCAAACCACAATTTTCAATTAAAGTAAATGTTGCCTCTTTGTGTTCAACCCAAAAATCCCTTGAAGTTTCAATATAAATTTTATTTGCTCACAAGTTTTACAACTACGAGGACGAGTTACTTGTAATCCTGATTTCGAACTTGTGAAACATGTGTGATCATTTTGGCACCATTGCTGGGGAGGCAATGGAATTTACTTTATTATTTTCTATACTTCTTTGCATTTACATAACATTAACCCTGCTTTTCTATGATCTATTATCTTGCAGGTACCCTAGCATGGAGATCCAAGTGCGGTAGAACAGAGTAAAGTGCAAGTAGAGTGTTTTGTAAGTGTCCCCCACACGACCCCCACCATAGTTTTGATTCCATAACCTTATAACTCAAACCCAAATCAACTTAGGTACTTTTTATAAACCCTGGGATAGATTTGGTTGTTTGTTTGCCACCTCCATTCATCTCACCCTCACATATATAAAAAAAAAAAGTACTCTTCTCTTGTGGGATTTTCTGGAAGCTACACACTTAACACCCACAACTTCTCACCCTAAGGTGCATAATCACATCAATTCTACCACTTAACCGAGATCTGACCTGTGGACCTGGTACACTTAACTCAACACACAAAAAAGTGAGTAGAAATCTAGATAGGTCAAAAATTTCTGTGTGCCTTAACTAAGTAGTGCAATAAGCCAATTGCTTGAACTGTTTGGGCCGTACCACTGAAAATATAAGCGATTCATCAAGTAGCTTGCCACTTAGGGTTGATTCTTAAGGTAGAACCAGGCACTCCACATTTTTTCTCTGATTTCTAAAGAAATACATCATCACCAGTGCTTGTAAAACTTGGAGTGTTCTACTGAACCTTAATTAGACCAACCTAAGGATTAAACCCTAAAAGACACATCATCAAATAACCTTGCTTGCAAACCATAGTTGTGCATGCACACACATTTTAACTGGTCATTAAGGGCACAACCCATCTAAAGGACCCATCACAATCAAAGAGCACAATCATCCCAAGCCTAATTAAAACTGAGTAGACAATGGCCTTAAGGATTGATTCACTCATCGGGGCTTAGACTAAGATTTTTTTTTGATTAACTTGCTTCTGCTAGTCCATCTGATGTCTAGATAGGGAAGTAGTGTCAAATGACCGTGACTAGGGGGTACACTAGGAACCGAAGGCGCAAGCCAAAGGAAGAACCTCTGCCCAGTCCCTCCTTCTAACTGGTTGGATTGACCGAATAAAAGTAGACCGAATCATTTATAATCTCAAGACAAGTCCTGTGAGCCTGTAGTTCTTTAGGCTAACCCAACTAAGGACAGGGTTGATTGATCGTACTGCAGGGTACCTTTCTTTCTTCTGGTTTCCCTCTTTATTTCACCATGTACTGTTCCACATCCTACACACATTTCACATCCTATCCTCCTACCACCACTTATCCTCAAGATGATTACTATCCTGACTTGACTTGTAATTACCCATCCACTAGTCGGGAAAACATTTATTGGGGATACGAACCCAGACCTCAACGTCCAAGGCCTAACCCTGGACAACAAGACTATGATTGCTATCCTTCTCAAACCTACAATGATTATCGATCTCCATCATTTGAAGACCAAACTAACCCGATCTACAATCAGGAAGGATATAATAATAATAACACCTACCCTCCCTAGTATTCCATTGAATATAGGTTGCCACCGTTCTTTGAACAACCTCGCACGGCCTACTTTCAGGGAAGGACCCAAGAACCTAAACATCTTCACCCCCTAGATTTAACCTAAACTGACCCAAACCTTAATCGAACTAGTTGTATCAGGTGAACCAAATCCAGGATAGGGTGTTGGCTAATTTGAGGAACACTATACAATCTTTAGAAGCTCAGCCAACACCATGCACTAAAGCATTGGAGCCTATGATCAAAATGATTGATGAGCTTAATAGTTCTTTATTGGATTTGCTCCAAAGTGTTAGGGATAAGGATCTGGGTGAGTTTCTTCTTGGGAATTTGTCAAGGTCGAGGATGAAATTTGTGGTTACCCTAGTCAAATCTTGGAATGATTCTCAAGATTAACCCCCTTCAGGAGAGCCAATGTCTGAACCCACTCAGGGGCCTGTAGGGGGGGATACATATTCTGAGATTGGAGATGACCAGGTTGGGCTAAAGCAACCCTTTGAGGATGAATCGAGTTTCTCATCCAAGTTCCTAGAGCCAGGGAAGATGAAAAATATGTCTCCATGGACCATGAAATGACATATGATTTTGAGACACATATAAATGAGGATCATGGATTCTTTGATTCTGAGGGTGAGGAATCTCTTAGTGAAGTCTCACTTGAGATTAAGGAAGATGATTTTAGTGAGACAAATGGGCTCGAGGAGCATGACAAACCATGTGATAGCCCAATCAATGAAGATTTTGATTCAGTTGGGGCTAACTTTGAGGATTCAAATCCACATTTACTTCATGATTCAATCAGTGACCCCATTCCTCATTTGCATCTCAAAGAGCTGGCTTCTGAGATCATTGTGCCCAAGTCAATCTTGATTCAGCCACGATATCTAGACTTGGGAGAATCATATGGGGTGAATGATGTGCTAGAGGTCTCGGAGTCTAAGCCCTTGATTACGGAAGATAGAATTGTTGAAATAAAAATTTGGGAGGCTAATTCTGAGGGAACTTTGATTTTGGATCTAAGGGTATCTATTGACCTGAAACCACCTACTTTCCTCTAGGACCCTTACAATATATTTCACATGCAACCCAAGCTCGTAATAACTGATTATTTTTCTGAGCTAGATGCTAAGTGGACAACCGCACCTATTGAACCATCTTTACCTCTTGTCCGACACTTTGGTATTGGGTTACACAGCACTAAACTGCAATCTCGACCTCGCAAGCACAACAACCTTCGATTCTAGGTGCTTTTCACCCAGAACCTGAGAACCACTCGACCCTGGGGTGTGGGTCTGCACCATAATCTACTCAACGTCTGTGGACATCTTCTACTGGTGGGTTCCAGGATCAATATTTTTATTTTGATTCTGACCCGCACTTGTGAATTTTCAATTTCTTCTTTGTATGTATATTATGCCTAGCTGAAGGCAATAAACTTATCGTGTGTGTATACTCTCTTCTCTCTGCATAGCTGACTAGGTTGTCATGAAATTCAGGTGATATTCTATTTACTACCCTTTTCATGTCTTTGTTTTTACAGTGAGAACATTGCATCATTTAGGCATGGTGGGGTGGATAATCAATTCCTAAAATCATTATGTTAACTCCGTAGAATTTCTTTTAGTTTTTTATAAAATAAAAAAAATTGGAAAAGATAAAAAAAGAAAAAAATTAGGAAAAGAGAACAAAGACATTTGGAAGTTATTAACTTTAGGAAATGATACGAGTGGGCCTAAATAATTAGACTATTCAGGTCTTCAGGCTTAATTGGCGTGGTTGTACACTCGAATGTGGACTTAGTCTCAAGTCCTCGCTAATTAAAATTCATTTTAAGTTGGTAAATAAATTGGGATGATAAGTATGCGACTTATCTACCTACCCTCAGATTTAGGGGGACTTTAAACTTAAGCATCTAAACACTTTTTTTGCATTGACTCACTTTTTAGTTGTTTCTTTGGATATTGGGTAGCTAATAAACTATCTAGGGTGGTATGGCAGACAACTTATCGGTGGTAATAGCTCATTGAGAGGTTCTCCAGAGCCTAGTCACAAGACCATTTTCGTTGTACTACCTTTAGTTAAATCTTAGATCAGGGAAGCCACCAAGTTAAGAAAAAGAAGAAAAAGAAAAGGAAAAAGAAAAAAATATACATATATATAGAAAAAGGAGAGAAATTAAAAAATAAGCAAAGCCACACTTCACCGCACGAGTATGGCTGGCAAGTTGCCGTGGGTAATAGCCCATTGGCTGGTTGTCCAAAACCCAACTCACAAAAAAATGCACAATAATTCCCAAAACACTTAGGGAAGAAGCGAGGAAGTAGAATAAGCCGGGGAGATATACACTGGGTTCACCCTTGTGTTGACCCCATAAATAAATGTAGGGGAAAGCTACCAATCGAAAAGATAAACCTTTAGGCATGGTCAGCGAAAAGATAAACCTTTAGGCATGGTTAGCTAAGGTCCTAGAAACTCGAAGTCCATTTCAACGACCGCCTAGTGAGTCTTTCAATACTTTCACAAGATGCTTAGCACTTAAAGTCCTTTTCAAGTCTTGTGCAGGTTAGGTAGCCGTAAAAAGTTATTCCGAAATTCTTAAACTCCAAAAGTACAAAAATATTAGAAAAGAAGAAAAAGAAAAAGAAATGTATCTTGCCTTTTCAATTAAGGCAAGGACTTGGGTGGCCTGGATTCTGGCAGACACCCAGGTACAACTAAGTCTTCGTAGTTTAGGAGCTTAGTTGAAAATTTCTATTGTTAATAAACGACTTAGGGCTAAGCGATCTGATCCTAATTCTGCTTCCATGCAAAGCAAATAGTTTAATTTTGCTACGGACAAACAAAATATAGGCATGGAGTTATGATGTAAACACATTTATTGAGGGTAAAATGCTATTCATGCATGTTCCTAGGCTTAGATTTGCATTTCATGCTATAAATATTGCATAGCATGCATCATTCTACATTTATAGTAGTTGTATACAATTTAGGTTAATTGCATCTTTTTTGTGGTTAGGGGAGAAGGATATTTATTTCACAGCCTCGTATTGGCGATTTGACCCAACGGATCTAATCAAGATGACGATCGAAGTCCAAAGCCTCTGAAATCACCTCGATCGGAGTCCTGTAGCGCCATATGCAGTTTGAGGAAGATCAATGACCAAGGGACTAGGTGACATCATTCAAGCTTCAAATGACAAATCTGACCATGTGGATGGATTTGCGTCGATGATCGTAGCCTAATGGGACAAAAATCGACTCAATTTGACCACTGTAGTAGCCCCTGCAACGAAAAGATGGATGGCCCAGAATGTGACACGTGACACAGCCTAGGCCGCCCATGCGCATGCAAGCACCACCACACACGCATAACAGTGCGAGTGCACTCACGTGTGCAGAGGCACGCATGCGCACAGTGCAATGCTAGTGCGTGAGCATGCGCGTGCTTGACACGGCGTGCGTAGCACGTGCCAGCGTAGCAGCAACATAAGCGCGTGCTCAGTTGGCGCCTTCCTACAGCAACGCATGAGCTGGACCTACAACAATGCTTACAGCCGTTGCTAGTCCTTCGCGTGCCAACAAGGCCAGCTATAGGTGTGAGCGGGCATGAGCTGCCTACAGCGACACTTCTAGTGATGGGCTATAGGTCACTAATGATCCTATACCTTTTTTTGCCTCTTCTCCACTATAAAAGGAACTACACCCCCACCCTTCCAAGCCATCTCTACCTACTCTACTCCAACCTACTCCCAAGCTCTAGCAAGCCTACCAATGCTCCATTAGAGCTTACTCTCAAGCTCCCAAGGCTCTTATAGTGTAGCAAACCTCTGCCTCACCAAATATTCATCCCTCTTCCCATCCCCATTCATAGGTTGCCTTGGAGCCATCCTCCCACCTCCATTACGATAGCAGATCATCTCTGCCTCATTACCTCCATTCCGGAGCCATGCTGAAGCTTTCCTCTACCCGACGTCCTCCTGCATCTCACCTCCATCATCTCGCTCCTCACCTCCTTCGTCCGAGCTTCTGCCAAGCGCCATCGTCTCGCCAAACAGCTGATACGGGATATTTCTTGTCACCTCTCTCTCTTTTTATGCTTTCATAGTTTATTGTAATTGACATTGGAGTGATATATATATCATATTTGTTCCATCCCTATCTTCTGATTTATTCTGCTTGTCTTCTTCATTCAAAAATACAAAGAAAATAACAAAACCCTAAAATACTAAAAATGAAGCACAGTTTTTAATTAAAGTAAACATCGCCTTCCTGTGTTCGACTTGGGACTCCCTTGGAGTTTCGATATAAATTTTATTTGATCAGGATTTTTGCAACTACGATGACAGGTTACTTGTAACCCTAATTTCAAACATGAAAACACGTGCGATCAGGGAGGCAGTGCTCTTTGGTTTTTTTTTCTGTGTTTTCTCCAATTTACCTACCTTTTATCTCACTTTTTCTCTGATCTTACTGTGATAGCAGGTACTCTTCTAAGCCCGGCCAAAGTTGTTACATCGGAGAAAAGTGTGGATGAAGGTTTTCTGAGTGTCCCCCACACCACCCATACCTTAGTTTTCATTCCATAACCTAATAACTCAAACCCATATCAAGTTAGCTGCTTTTTATAAACCTTATGATTGATTTGGTTGTTTGTTTGCCACCTCCACTCACCTCGCCATCCACATAAATAAAAATAAAAATAAAAAAAGTGTTATCTAATTGTGGGATTTTCTGAAAGAGACAACTTAACACCGACAACTCTCGACTTAAGGTGCAACACTCCACTTTTATTCTACCACTTAGCCGGGATCTAACCTGTGGATCTGATACACTTCAACTCAAAACACATAAGTGAGTAGAAATCTAATTAGGCTAAGACATTATGTGCCTTAATCTGTGGTGCAAATAGGCCAACTGATTGATTTGTTTGGGCCACAGTACTCAAATTAAAAGCGATTCATCAATAGCTTGCCACTTAGGGTTGATTCTTAGGGTTGAACTAGGCAATCCACATTATTTCCGATTTTTAAGGGAATATATCATCATCCATGTTTTCAAAACTTGGAGTGTTCTACTAAACCTTGATTCAACCAACCTAAGAAATAAACCCTAAAGGCTACTAAACAAGGTTAAATCCTAAAAGACACATCGTCAAATAACCTTGTTTGAAAACTCCAGTTGTGCACGCACACACATATTAGCTGATCTTTAAGGGCACAACCCATGTAAAGGGCCCATCATATTCGAAGAGCACAATCATCGCAAGTCAAATTAAAATCAAGTAGACGTTGGCCATAGGGATTGATTCACTCTTTGGGGCTCAGAATGAGATTTTTTTTTAATTAATCTGCTCCTGCTGGTCCATCTGATGTCTAGCTAGGGGAGTAGCATCAAACGACCACGGCTTGGGGGTACACTAGGAACTGGAGGCGCAAGCCAAAGGAAGAACCTTCTCTCCAATCCCTCCTAACTGGTTGGATTAACCAGATAAAAGTAGACCAAATAGTTTATAATCGCAGGATGGGTCTAGGGACTCTATAGGTCTTTAGGCTAATCAAACAAAGGATAGGGTTGATTGCTTGTATTGCGGGGCTCCTTTCTCTTCTGATTTCTCTCCTTGCTTCATCATGTACCCTTCCACATCTTAGACACGTTTCCAATCCTATGCTCCTACCACCGCTTATCTCCAGAATGATTACTATCCCGACTTGACTTGGAAATACCCATCCACTAGCCAGAATAACTTTGATTGGGGATACAAATCCGGACATCAATGTCCAGGGCCTAACCCTAGACAACAAGACTATAATTGTTATCCTTCCCAAACCTACAATGATTATGGATCTCCATCCTTTGATGACCAAACAAACCCAATCTACAATCAGGAAGGATATAATGATTATAACACCTACCCTTCATAGTCTTCCACTAAATATATATTGGCACCATCTGTTGAACAACCTAGAACAACCTACTTTCAGGGAGGGACTCAAGAACCTCGACATCTTGACTCCCCTAGATTTAACCCAAACCCACCCAAACCTGAATCGAACCAGTCAATTCAGGTGCACCAGATCCAGGATAGGGTGTTGGCTAATTTGAGGAACACTATACAATCCCTAGAAGCTCAACCAACACCATGCATTGAAGCACTGGAGCCTATAATCAAAATGATTGATGAACATAATAGTTCTTTATTGGATTTGCACCAAAGTGTTAGTGATAGGGACCTAGGTGAGTTTCTTGTTGGGAAATTGTCGAGGTTGAGGATGAAATTTGTGGTTGCCCTAGTCAAATCTTGGGATGATACTCAAGATGAACCCCCTTCAGGAGAGCTAATGTTTGAACTCGCTCAGGTGCCTGTCAGGGGGGATACATATTCTGAGATTGGAGATCACCAGGTTGGGCTAGAGCAACCCATTGCGGATGAATCAAGTTTCTCACCCGAGTTCCTAGAGCCAGGGAATGATGAAAAATATGTCTCCACGGACCATGAAATGACATATGATTTTGAGACACATATAATTGAGGACCATGGATTCTTTGATTCTGAGGGTGTAGAATCTCTTAGTGAAGTCTCACTTGAGCTTAAGGAAGAAGATTTTTGTGAGACAAATGGGCTCGAGGAGCATGACGAACCATTTGATAGCCCAGTCATTGAAGATTTTGATTCGGTTGGGGCTAACGTGGAGGATTCGAATCCTCATTTACTTGATGATTCAATCAGTGACCCCACTCCTCATCTGCACCCCTAACAGCTAACTTTTGAGATCATTGTGCCCAAGTCAATCTTGATTCAGCCATGATTTCTGGACTTGGGAGAATCATATGGGGTGAATGATATGGTAGAGGTCCTCGTGATGTTGGAAGATAGAATTGTTGAAATAAAAATTTGTGAGGCTAATTATGAGGGAATTTTGATTTTGGATCTAAGGGTACCTATTGACCTGAAACCACCTACTTTCTACCTGGACCCTTACGATATCTTTCACGTGCAGCCCAATTTCAAAATAACTAATTATTTTTCAGAGTTAGATGTTAAGTGGACAACCGCACCCATTGAACCATCTTTACCCGTTGTTTGACACTATGGTCTTGGGTTGCACACAACTAAATTGCAGGTCCAACCCCGCAAACAGAACAACCTTCAGTTCTATGTGATTTTCATCCAGAACTTTAGAACCACTCGACCCCGCGGCATGGGTCTGCACCATAATTTGGTCCACATCTATGGACATCTTTTGCTGACAGGTTTCAAGATCAACCTTTTGATTTTTACTCTGACACACACTTATGAATTCTTAATTTCTTCCTTGTATGTATGTTATGCCTAGCTGAAGGCATTAAATTTAGCACGTGTTTATATTTCACATTCTCTGGGGAGCTGACCGTATTTTTGATGATGTCAAGGTGATGTTCCGTTTACTACGCCCATTTCATGTCTTTGTTTCTACAATGAGGACATTGCATCATTTAGGCATGAGGGGTGGATAATCAATTCCTAAGATCATTTGTTAACTCCATAGAATTTCTTTTAGTTTCTAATTAAAAAAATTGAAAATTTGAAAAAAGATTAAAAAAATAGAAGAATTAGGAGAAGAGGACTTACGCATTTGGATGTTATTAACTTTAGGAAATGATATGAGAGGACCTAAACACCTAGATTGTTCAGGTCTTCGGCCTTAATTAGCCAAGGTGTCCACTTGAATGTGCACTTCGTCTCGAGTCCTTGCTAATTCAAATTTATCTTTAATCTAGAAAATTGATTAGGATGATAGGCATATGACTTATCAACTCGCCCTCTGATTTGGGAGGACTTTAAGCCTAAGCATCTACACACTTTTTTTTCACTGACTCACTTTTCAATGGTTTCTTCGGAAATTGGGTAGGTAATGAACTATCTAGGGTGGTATGGCTGGCAAGTTGTCGGTGGTAATAGCCCAATGGCCAGTTGTCTAGAGCCCAGTCACAAGACCATTTTCATTGTACTACCTATATGTAAATCTTAAATCAGGGAAGCCACCTACTTAGAAAAAAAATGAAAAAAGAATAAAAGGAAAAAGAAAAAATATATATATTGAAAAAGGAGAAGAAAATAAAAAATGAACAAAACCACACTTCACCGCACGAGTATGGCCGGCAAGTTGCCGTGGGTAACAGCCCATTAGCCGATTTTCTAGAGCCCAGCTCAAAAAAATTCACAATAATTCCCAAAACACTTAGGGAAAAAGCAGGGAAGTAGAATAAGCCAGAGAGATATACACTGGGTTCACCCTTGTGTTGACCCCATAATTAAAAGAAGTAAGGAGAAAGCTACCGTTCGAAAAGATAAACCTCTAGGTAAGGTCACCTAGGGTCGTTGAAACCCGAAGTCCATATCAATGGCCGCCTAGTGAGTCTTTCACTCTTTTCACTAGATGCATGGCACTTAGAGTCCTTTTCAAGTCTTGGGTAGGTCGGGTAGTCGTAAAAAGTTATCCCGGAACACTTAAACTCGAAAAGTAAAAAAAAAATTAGAAAAGAAGAAAAATAAAAAAATGTATCTTCCCTTTTCAAATAAGGTGAGGACTTGGGCAGTCTGCATTCTGGTAGACACCCGGGTAGTGTTGAGTTTTAGTTGTTTATCCGACCACGCGAATGGATTTGGGTTGATGATGGCAGCCCAACGGCGTGAAAATCGACTCAATCTGAACACTGTAGTAGCCCCTACAGTGAAAAGAAGATGGATGGCCCAGATCATGCCACATGGCACAACCCAGGCCGCTAATGAACAAGCACGTGGCACCGCACGTGCACAGCAGTGTGAGCTCATGCACACGCGCAGCGACAGTACATAGGCTGGTAGCACGCGGAGGTGCCAGCGTAGCGGCAGCGTAGGTGTGTAGGCAGTCTCCAGCAACGTTTGCTGCAGATCTTCAGCGACGTTTATGACCATCACTAAATGTCCTATATACGAATTTGATTCTTTCCTCCACTATAAAAGGACCCCTACCCCTCCCTTTTTTCTTCATCTCTTCCTTTCTTCCTCTCACCACATCCAAGGCTCTAGAGAGAGCTTATCCCAAGATCGGGATGCTCCTCTAGCATAGAAAATCAAATAGGTTTCCCTTCCCTCATCCCCATTCGTGGAGCATCCTATGGTCATCCTCTTACAGCCATTTGGGAAGAAGATCCTCATCGTGATGCTGTCCTACCCCATCCTTTGTCCTCCTGCTCCGTCCTCCTTCTCTCACCTAACCACCTTCCTCCAGGCGATGTCAGAGCGACTCGTCCTCCGAGCAACCATCGACGGGGATTTCTCTCACCTCTTTCTATCTTTTTTTTCACTTTCATAGTGTAAAATTTGCACTTTCATAGTTGTACCAAACAATTCTTTATGAATGGATGATTGTCACTCTCTCTCTCTTTCTCCCTCTCTCTCTCTTAAATTTTTGCAAGTAGATTAGCTTGAATTCATCGACCTGATCTTTTTCCTGCTAAAAATACCAAAAATTTAAAAAACATAAAAATCACCAAAAAAAAATAAAAGGGAAATGTGGATTTTCAAAACCAAATGTTCACCTTCCTGTGTTCAACTCAGGTCTTACATTTTGAGTTTCGGTAATAAATTTTATCTGTTAGATGCATGTTGGGAGCTACGACGACGGGTCCTCCGAACCCTAATTTTAATTCGCGAAGCATGCCCCCATCAATTATGATCTTGATTTCCACTCGGATATTGGTCCCTTTGATTGACAGAGTTGGGTATGGGCTAGGATGGTAAATGTCCTAGAGGTCTCTGGGTCTGACTAACCACAACTTGGCCATGGAGATTATTAATAACATAGGTTGCTTCCATTGTTTTCCTTTGTATTTCTGATTGTGCAGCAATCATAGGTCCCAATAAACATAAATAATGCTTGAACCTAGCTTAATTTTTAAATATTGCATTCATAACATGCATGTCATGTATTGCATCATTTTATATAGAATAAGATGAGATATCTTCCTATTTAATGTTTCTATTGCTATTTGGAGATAATAAAGCGATCCAGGATGCAAGATAGAGTGAGGAGGATAGCCTTATCCCTATCCTTAGAAATCCTACGTCAACCTTCCTAAACCCTAAATCACTTCCTTCAGGACATCCTAGCCTTAGAACCCAAAACATGGATAGCACTATCCATGTTCTTATCCACCTTATCCCTCTCCCAAACACCTTAAGAAACCTAATTAGAGACCTCCTAAGCCTATCCCACCATCGATACCCTAATTAATCCTATCCATAACTCAATTGAGTGAGTCGATACTTGATTGGATGCATCTACAATTGATTAGGTGCACCTAAACCCAATTAGATCCACCTAGGATCTAATGGACTCCTACCTACCAATACAAGTTTATTTAGGCTGAATAGAACCCAATTAGACTTGACCTAGACTCAATTAGGTTCACTCCTATCCAATTAGACTCACCTAAGACTAATTAGGTCCACACCCACCTAATCTAGATTGGCCCAACCTATTTACCGCCTAATCCTACCAACACCCACAAGATAGCTCTATGAAATTCAGACCAAACACACATACCTTCCAAGTCAACCTTCGAAACCTACCCTCCATATTTTTGGCCGTCAAAACTAAGGGCCACCAAAGGTGGAAATTTTTATTTTGGGGAGAGAGGCAACTTGCAACCAAAAGAAGCACCTCCCATAAAAGCCAACCAAGAAAGGTCTCACATTCTCTTCTCTCCACCTCAACTTGCGACCACCAGCACCCTCCCTTACACCCTCCAATGCCGTCCTCATCATACTCCTCTCCAAGACGTCCTTCATGGACGACCAAGTGAAGCTCTAAGGTTCTCTCCTCCAAGGCTTCAAGGATAACTAGAAGAGAAAGCATCCACCACCCTCTTCTCCTCTTCTTCTTCATGAATGTGCCCTCTTCTCACTCCTTGGAAGATGAGCCCACGTCCTCCCACTCTTTCTCCTCTTGGATGGCCAAGAAGGCTTCTTCATAGCCTCTCTTGGTTGATCCTAGCATTCTCTTAGTTTAGCTCTTTTTATGTATTCTTTTGCAACTTCAGATAATTAATTAATGCATGATTAGTTTCTCTCTGTATAAGTAGGGGTATGCCTCTATTATCATTATGAATACACACCCATTAGTAAGGTTAAGATTATATTTTCACTAGCATATTTAAATTTAGGTTTCATTTTGCTTTTCAAAACAAAAAACAAAACCATGAAAAAATTGCAAAATACAAAAAAGGCCAAAACAATTAGGTTAGGTTAGAATAGTTGATCCGAATCTAAAACTCATTTCTCACACCTCCCAGAGATGAACGACTGGGACTCAAGTTATAAAAGAAAAAAATCTCTATGTGAGTTTTGTTAAAACGTGTATTTTTGATTGAGGGTTTAGCGCAACTATGCTTCAAATCTGATGTATTTCAAAACATGCGTGAAAATGCCTTGTTAAATAGCCATTGCCGGGGAGGCAACAAATGAGTTTTTAGGTTTGGATTTGCTTAACATCATTATGTTTGGATTGTAGGTCAAGATGAGGGTCCGCGCATGCATCAACCCGTGGTGAAGATCACAGGTATCATTCTTCAACATCTATTTTATTGCTTTCTTAGGTTTGAGAAAAAAAAAAAATATATATATATATATTCAAATTCAAATTTTCAAATTTGAATTAGAAAAAAAGAAACACTTTGTTTGGTGTATATTTGACTTGGAAACTACCTAAAATGCACCAACTCTATATTAGAAACCCAGCCTGAAATTGATTTTGATTTTCAAAAACTAATTCCTGCCAAATTTGGAATTCAAAAATCTTGAGATTCAATCTGATATTAGGGTTTCAAAGTAGCTTTGAAATGCCATATTTTGTTTAGAAAAATTCATTGTACGAATTTTAAAAATTCATACAGTGGAGTCAAAATAGTCTGCACATTGTTTTCAAACATTAATTATGATCTCTATATAAATCAGATTGACTTGAAATTTGTGAGGTTAGAAAGCCACTGAAACCTAGTTTTTTATGTTAGTTTTCAAGAATTTTGGAATTTACTATTTCAAACTGAATTACTCATAGGGGGTCTATCTAGCATATTTGACCCCCTGTTGCTAAATAGTTCGTGAAAAATTGTATAAAATAATAAAATCTTCAAAAAATACTCCCTGAATTCTTTATTGAAAAAGGAAGATCTTCACCGAATTTCATCCTATTTTGTTTCCTTTACTGATCTGGGGAGTGATTTGAAACCAGAATAAGGTCAGACTACAGGCTTTTAGAAGAGCATAAACCCTAGCACATAAAACTTTACAATCTAATTTTTTTCTAGAGACCTAAATTGACTTCACTCAACATAGTTGCCTAGTAGGTGAGGTTGATTTCTTGATTGAACCCCTCACCAACCTAAATTAAACTAATTTACATTCCAAGTTAAGCAACCACTTAGGTCTATTTCGCCTAGTACTGGTGCATTAGGACCATTATTTTCTCTTAATGGTCCCACCACTTCTACCTTGTTGAACAGAAAATCATCATATAGACCTATCGAATATTAGGATTTCCACATTAAGGTAGAGCACATTTTCATTCCATACTTAAAGGAAATTCATAAAACAAATTGGGACTTGCAAAGCCTGTTGTGTGCTTCACTACAACCTCATTTGAATTGACTTAAACAAGGAAACTCTAAAAGAAATTAACACAAGCACTTGAACCATAAAAATCACTAGACCAATTAAAGCTTGTATTGCAAACCCTTTGTCTGTGCACTTCACACTACTAAATCTAAGTTTAAGTGCAATCATATTCCAAGAGTAACACCCCCATAACGCCCAATCACATTCCAAGGGCAGTTCAAACCCAAGCCTAAAACTAAGTAGTCATGCCATAGGCAGGACTAACTTACTTGGTAACTGAAGTTTAATTGGGTGAAAATCAAGGCCTTGTCTATTTGGACCAACTGGTGACAAGAAATGTTGGTGCAGTAACCGCATTAACCTCTAGTGGTGTCCCACTGTGCGGGGTGTCCTAGGGGGCCCACCCTTCTGGCTAGCCAAAGTAATTAAATGGTTGGTTTAACCCAAGTCCATTTTTGGGTGCCAGGTTTATGTCCATTTAGGATATACAATTTAGGTCAAGCCTGTTTGCTTGATTTGGGGCTTTCTCTCATCTTTCTTCCTAGGCCTTTACCTTAATTTCACCGGCCCCTTGTAGGTAGTTGTGTCTTCCTGAGGAAGACCCCCTCTTATCTCTATTCTCTTCTTTTCTTGAATATCCATGAACCCATATCATCCTTTTGACCCTCAAGGTCCACCATCTCCCAACCCAACCATGATTTCGACTCCTCCCAGTTGGTAGACTCATCCTCAGTAGCGACGATATGATTATTCTCATACTCCTTATCCCCTAGCTTATTTAGAACCTAAACCTCACGGATCTAACCCTTATCTAGATCAGAATCAATTGAAGGCCATAGTTGCTGAATTCTGGGAGTATATCAAGGATTATAAGGATCAATGTGCCAAGCTCCTGAAGCAAATTAGACAAAACTAGGCACAATCTCAATCTTATCACTCCTCTATAGAACAAGAGACCTGGAATACCCAACCTAGTGGATTAGGTGACCCATATTTTGGATCCAATGGCAACTCTACTAACTCTTGCCACCTGGGGGAGGGGTAATCTGGACTCAGTCAACCTAGAAGGCACCTTTACACCTACTTCATCATTTGGGTTGATCACTTGGGGTATGCACCATTTTTGATACACCTGTATTTGATGAGATATCACTTAAGAATTGGAACAATGGATCACAAGTATAGGACCACACATCAAGTTCTCAATTAACTCCTATATTTAGTCCCACTCAGGGTGATACATACTTTGATTCATTTAATGATTTGCATAACCCATAGTTGGGAGACAATCTTGATCTTTCATGGCCTCCAGAGAGAAAAAATCAAACTCAAGATCAATCTAGGCCAGCCTAGTACTCCACTCAATCAACTTTAGGGCAACCATCTAGTCCAACCCAACACACAACCACCTTTTAGGATATCATGAACCTTTTGTTGGACTTTGATACGAAAAATTAAGAAAGGCTGTCTAATTTGGAAAATCAAGTGAAATCTCAAGGGGATCAAATCAAGAGACTTCAAGAATCATTCTATCCCCATATGCACACTTCTCTTTACTCTTATTCTCCACCTATTCTTCCAACTACTTCGATTTATCACATGTGCCATTATGCAGGTGCCAATTCTTTGGCCTCTAAAAGAAAGAGAAAAGCTAGGGGCCTACGTAAACGATCTAATTCGAGCTCAACCAAAAATCTTAAGACCAAACCTATATCTTGCTCTGACTCAGACTCCAGGGACAAAAGGAAGAAAAAGGCTCCTAAATTTGATTTGACTTATTTACCCTTTCCTGGGGACTTAAAGAAAGAGTCATAGGAAAAGAAAAAGACTTGCACACATAAAGAGGTGGTTTTATCTACTAGCATAAGTGCATTTTTTTCTGGCACCCTACCACCCAAAAAGATCGACCTTGGCAAACTGTTCATATCTTGTGCCATCAAGTAATTCACCTTCAATAGAGCCCTTGTCAATCTAGGGTCTTCCATTAGCTTGACCACTACCACCCTTTTTGACCGCAGTAGACTTGGAGATCTACACGACACACTTGTCACCATTAAAATGGCAGATGGCTCCATCAACACACCTAAGGGGGTAGTTCATGATGTGATCATTAAAGCGCAAGGTCTTAGCTTTTCGGCTGATTTTTTTATTTTGGATGTGTATATACCGAAGAAGCTAACTGATTCACCCATTATTCTAGGTCGCCCTTCCTTGGCTACGACCAATACAAGGATTGACTATTCCTCAGGATGTATGGAAATGAGTAGCAGCAATGAGAAGATTCACTTTGATATTTATGCAACTGCTAAGAAAATAAAGTCAAGGTATTTTTTGGATAATACGAAAAGTGATCCGGAGTGTAATTCGGAAGAAACCATAACAATTGACACCTGGTAGGACCATATGACCCGAATCAAGAATCAACTAAGCCACAAGAGTCATCCTCAATACAGGATCAAATCTTTGATAGCATGGTTGACTATCTTGATCCGACATAGCATAATTCAAACCCCTGCCCCTCGCAATGAATCCTAGATTACACAATTCATCAAAATGGTTCATGGAATAAAAGAAGCTAGTGCAAGAAAATATGATGATATAAGAAAAGAGCTCATAGAATCTGGGACGGGCAACAAAAATCAGAAACATTTGAATTTGGGTCGGGTGTGCCACAACAGATTTGTGATTCTGAGATGGTCATTGAGGATTCTATAGATCAGATACTGGAGAAGGGTGATATTGATGTCCCTATTGAAGTTTAGGAAGGAGACTCATTTGAGGATCTTGATCTTGATTTAGGGCCTGAATATCAATCATTTCATTTTGAGGAACTAAGCATTAATTGACCTAAATATGACTTTGTTATATTTAAGGATACCGATGTAGATGTTGATGAATTTTTTTTTTTTTGAGAAGATGAGGAATGCTATCGTTAACGATAGCAAGCTAGGAGCATTTTATTCAATAATCAAATCAATCAATAAAATTTACAAGTAATCACTCCACACTACAAATAATGCCCACAAGGCACTCCACGCTCCCAATAATTCCCAACATTCTCTTACAATAATTCCCACATTAATAGCTTCCCCTCTACATAATTTTTTGTTGCGAGCACACCATACACACCACGACATTGCAGCCAACAATGAATGCGATTTAGTGGCACTAGTAAATGACATCCATAGTTCATTCCAAGAGGGCAAGACTTCTCTTGAGACCTTTCTCCATATTTGGTTGGTTACCAGGCACGTGGATAAAATGTGTACATTGCTGTCTGTAGGGAAGTCACAAAGAGGGTAGTTTTGAGCTGGAACACCCAACCTAGAATGCCTTAATTCTTTAGTAATAAGTCAATTTCTTCTACTCAGCCAAAGGAACATCTTTATTTTCAGAGGGATTCTTAAATGCCATATAGCAGCACAATCTTTATCTACCTATGTTGGTCTACAATCATCTCCATCAATTAAAAATTTATGTGCCTTTGCTGTAGTGAACAACCCTTGGTACTTAATAAATTTGTCAGGCCCTACAAGCGGGTGGAGTGCCTACAGCTCATTTCTCAAGCATCCAATCTCTTCTTGCAACTGACCTCCTTCCCTCACTGAGCTACTAGCTGAACTCCAACAGTTCTAAGTGGCTTCCCAATTGTTCTTTACCGAGATGCTCTTATCTACTGCTACATTATACATGCGCAGATACTAGTCTTTCAGAGGACCCAAGCAGGACCAATGGTTGTGCCAAAAGGAAAAGTGCTCACCATCTCCTACCACTAGTTTGAAGTTCTGCCAATTATCATGCATGGCTGTCCAGATTGATTGCCAAAAAGGGGAAGCTCTGCTATGAGCTTCTATGCACCGAGCTACTTGTGAATGGCCATATGCATCTTTGACAATCATGAACCAATTGTTTTCATCATCTTCCAGGAGCCTTACTACCCATTTAAGCAGTAGGGAGTTGTTGAACTCCGTTAAGGAGCGAACGCCCAGGCCACTAGACTCTTTAGAAGAGCAGAGCTGTTGCCATCTAAGGGGATGTAAGAATCTACCCTCAGATTTGGCTCCCTTCCAAAAGAACCGCATTCGCAGCGTGTTAAATCTTTTCCAAATGGATTTTGGTGCTTTAAAAATAGAGAAGTAAAACACTGGGTTAGTGGTGACGACCGAGTTCAGGAGGATCAGCCAACCACCTTTACATAAGTAGCGGCTGCTCAAGTTTAGCAGCCACCATGTCAAATAAGAAGTTCCAATCACTTCTCTTCAATTTGGTTCCATGCAAAGGCAGCCCTAGATACCTCACTAGCACACTAACAATAGGCATGCATAGATTGGTTGATAAGGTTTCCGTCACTTGACCGCTCAGTCTAAAGCAAATCAGGGAAGACTTTTCCCTATTTAGCCTTGTTGACGGTAGATCTCGCATGTGGAAAGGATCAAAGTTTGAAAAACCTACCGTCGTAATTTGACTCACGAGAAAATCTGTCTATCAGATAAAATTTATAACTGAAACTTGAAAAGTGAGTCCCGGGTCGAATATGAGGTGGCAAGCATTTTGTTTTGAAAGATCTGCACTTCGATTTTATTTGTTTTTGTCATTTTATCTTTTATAAATTTCTTGGAACCTTTTAGAAAGTAAGAGATCAAATTGACAATTGCTTATGTAGCTAATCTACTTGCGAAAATATAAGAGAGAGAGAGAGACACAATCACTGATTTCTAATCAAATGTTTTCTTACAACTACGAAAGTGGGAAAGATTACACTACGAAAGTGAAAAAGATAGAAAGTGGAGAGAGAATCCCCCTCGATGGTTTCTCGGAGGATGATCCACTCTGACATTGCCAGGAGGAAGGTGATGAGGAGCAGGATGAAGGAGGATGTAGCTAGATGACGGAGGATGGGGCAGGATGGTGTTGCGGTGAGCATCTTCTTCCTGAAGGGCGGTGACTAGACGGCCACAGGATGCCCCACGAAGGGGAATGAGGTGAGGGAAAACTATTTGGTTTTCTACTCTAGAGGAGCATCTCGGGCTTGGGACATGCTCTCTCCAGAGCCTTGGAGGTGGTGAGAGGAAGAAAGGAAGAGATGAAGAAGAAAGGGAGGTGTAGGGGTCCTTTTATAGTGAAGGGAAGAGGGCAATTCATGTAGAGGGCATTTAATGACATGAAAGGCGTCACTATAGATCAACACCCGCCAATCCACTAAACGTCTCTGCAGCATGCTCATGCACTTCAATTCCTTTGCTGGTGCATGCATAGCGCAGGCCATTAGTGACAGCTACAACCATCACTAAAGGCCCACGCAACTATCGCTGAAGGTCCGCACCAACTTACGCACTCGTCTGCGAGCATATGGGATCAAACGTGGAGATGTGCATCGACGCCTATGTGATCACCTCCGCTGGATTGGCAGCCATCTGTGCGTCCACTTATCCAAATCTCAACTACTTGTGCCTGATCAGGCAATCAAATCAAGCGTGCCTCACCGTCGGTTGGATTGGAGGCATGGCATAATTCGACCCCGTGCCTCTTGGTTGGAAACTGCCTGTGCTACTGTTGAGGCAAGGGAGCATTTGAGTCACGAAGATAGCATGGGAATTGAAAGCGCAGAGGCACCTCAGCAGTTGTATCAAGATCCAACGGCTATGAATGGAGGTTGCGAATGAAGAGTGGGTGCCTTCAGTTGCTGCTGGTCGGTGTTAAGCAGCTTGGATGGCACCACGTGGCGCCATCTGGGCCATCCATCTTTTGTCTGTTGCAGAGGGTGCCACAATGCTCAGATCAAGATGATTCTCGCATTGCTGGATAGCAATCGTCCCTCCAGATCCATCCGTATAATCAAAATTTTCATTCAAAGCCTGTAATGATGTCGCATTTCCCTCCTAGCCATTGATCTTCCTCGGACTTCATATGATGCTACGAGACTCCAATCTAGACTATTTCAGAGGCGTTAGACTCCGATTGTCATCCTAATCAGATCCGTATGGTCCAATCCTACATCCGAAGCCATGAAATAAATCCTCCTCTCCTAACCATAAAAAAGGACCTAATTAACATAAAATATATACAGCTACTCTAATTGCATAATAATGCATGCTATGCAATATTTATAACATGAAATAGAAATTTAAGCCTAGGAAAATGCATGATTAGGCCATTTAATCTAAATAGATGTGTCTATATCATACCCCGTTGCCTCTTTTGCTAGTCCCTAGCAAAATTAAACTACATGCTATGTAAAAAAATAGAATTAGGACTCGATCGCTTAGGCATAAGTTATTTATTAATAATAGAAATCATCAACTAAGGTCTTAAACTACAAAGACTCAACAATACTCGGGTGTCTGCCAGAATGCAGGCTGCCCAAGACCTCGCCTTTTTCAGAAAGGGAAGATACATTTTTCTTTGTTTGGTCTTCTTTTGTAATTTTTTTGGACTTTCGGAGTTTGAGAGTTTTGGGATAACTTTTTACGACTACCTGACTCATCCATCTCGAAAAGGATTCTAAGTGCTAAGCATCCAATGAAAAGAGTGAAAGACTAACTAGGCGACCGTTAAAATGGACTTTGGGTTTCTACGACCCTAGGTGACCTTGCCTAGAGGTTTATCTTTTCGAATGGTAGCTTTCTCCCTACTTCTTTTATTTATAGGGTCGACATAGTAGCTAACCCAGTGTATATCTCCCTTGTTTATTCTACTTCCCTACTCTTCCCTAAGTGTTTTGGGAGTTATTGTGCATTTTTTTGAGCTGGGCTTTGGACAATCGGCTAATGGGCTGTCACCCACAGCAACTTGCCTGCCATACTCATGTGGTGAAGTGTGCTTTTATATAGATATTTTTTTATTTTCTCCCTTATCTATTTTTTTTCTATTTTTTTATTTTTTATCTAAGTAGGTGACTTCCCTGATCTAAGATTTCCCTAAAGGCAGTACAACGAAAACGGTCTTATGCTTGGGCTCTGGACAACCAACCGATAAGCCATTATTACCGACAACTTGCCAGCCATACCACCCTAGACAGTTCACTAGCTACCCAATTTCTGAAGGAACCATCGAAAAGTGAGTCAGTGCAAAAACTTTGTAGATGCTTAGGCTTAAAGTCCCCTCAAATTAGTGGGCAGGTTGATAAGTCAGGTACTTATCATCCCAATTTATTTACTAGATTAAAGATAAAATTTAATTGGCGAGGACTCGAGACTAAGTCCACATTCGAGTGGACACCCGGGATAATTAAGCCCAAAGGCCTGAAGAGTCTAAGTGTTTATGTCCTCTTGTATAATTTCCTAAAGTTAATAATGTCTAAAAGCCTAAGTTTTGCTCTCCTAATTCTATTTTCTTTTTTTTTGTCTTTTTGAATTTTTTTTAAAGAAGCTAAAAGAAATTCTACGTAGTTAACAAAATGATTTCAGGAATTAATTATCCACCCCCACATGCCTAAATGTTGCAATGTCTTTGTAAAAATAATGACATGAATAGGTAGAGTAAATAGAATATCACCTAAATAATGTGAAAATTCGGTCAGCTCCGTAGAGAACATGGAATACAAACATGTGCTAAATTTAATGCCTTCAACTAGTCATAATATACATACACGGAAGAAATTGAGCATTCACAAGTGTAGGTTAGAGTCAAAATAAAAATATTGATCCTCCAACCCTCTAACAGAAGATGTCCACAGATGTGGACCAAGTTATGTTACAGACCCATGCCCCAGGGTCGAGTGGTTCTTGTAACGACCCGATTCCCGAGTCCCTACGAGACACGAGAACCGAACCGACTCGACTAATCCCAAGACCCAGTCGTCCAACGAGGAAGTAACCAAAAGACAGTAAAATAAACCACATTCAGCATGAATATAACTAACAGTAAGAAAGTACAGCAGTAAGGAAAGAAACTACTACAGTAGGCACCACCACAACAGTAAAACAACATTTAACATATAACAAAAACTGCAGGTAAAGAAGGTACAGCGGAAAAAACTACTCACTAGAACAGAAACAAAAAGGGGTACAAAGCTATGGTAACTCTATAATGATTTGGTTTTTTTGTTGGTTGTGATGTGTGGTTGTTGTGTTTGAAATTGGTAATAATTGTTGATTATGTCGTTGTAGTACAGGGTGTACAATATAACATTAAGGATGTCGTATAGTGGTGAGTATGGGTGAGTTCCAGTCATTACAACCATTATTATCATTTGCTTATTTATCTAATTTTTACTGGTTTTGTTCCAGGTCGTTCTCTGGGAGGCAATTTATTGAATTTAATTCGGTCACTCTTTGATTATCTCCAAAATTGTCTTCTTATTCAAAAAGAAACTTTACATTTAAAGAATGAATGAATGTTTTGTTTACCTAGTTACTAAGAAGTGCTTGCAAAAATGCTAACTATGAACAAGCATCAAACAATCTATTATTATACTCTAAACTATGTATTTACAAGTTATACTATTAACACTAATATGTTAGTTCATACTCCATTAGGATACCATGGTGTAAAAACTTAACTTACTAGTCATTTATTTATAGTGACATACATATCAGTTTTAGTGACAGATATAAACGTCGCTAAATCTCAGGAAACACTATATACAACCTAAAGAAGCAACCTGAGGTCTTTAGCGACATTTATAGTGTCGTTTTATTCTGTTAGTAATTATGTGGGTTTAATTTTACATATGTACAGAGTCTTTTATGTTGTTATCTCGTGTTATCTCTTTTTTTAAGTCGTCTGTCCTTTCATTTTGTTCTGTGTAGTCTTTCAGAGGCTGCGGTGGAGTCCTTAGTGTAAAATGTGTTTAATTAGCGGGCGCGCTTTTCGAGGGATACACAGCACCCTTCGGGTGGGACCAGACCTCTACTAAGCGCGCCCTAATCTCAGATTAGGTGCTTAATTACGTTTTCGTATCAGCGCAGGGCCTCAGCCCAACGCCTTCAACAAGTTCGCACACGCTCGGGCTCCCAGCCCCACACAGGAATCACGCATTCAGTATTCAGCACATATCAGAATCGGGTTATCGGATCAGACGGAGCAGGTGAAGTTTCGGGCGCCCGGCGCCATGACGACTGGTAAGGTTATAACATAAATTATATTTATATACTGCGTTTCGTTTGCAGCCCACGATGTGGCGCTATTCCAGCGCCACATCGTGCGCTGGAAACCAAACGCAGCTGCGTCTGTGCGCGTTTTTGGCCCTCGATTTGGGGGCCATAAATTATTAAAAAAAATAAAATAAAATATGGTAAATAAAATATTTACATAATAATACATAATTGATTAATTAATTTTGAATTTTAATTATGTTTACTATACAAATAAATTCGCTAAACTAGGCTGATTGTACAGGTTGATTTAGGTGATTAAATAGTTAATTACTTATAAAATAGTTAGTAAATGGTCTAATTGACCTTATACAGATTCAATTTACATACTTAAGTATTTTATACATATTTTTATTGTATATTTACGAATTTATTTCTATTTTATTTAAGCTAAACTAGCTGTTCTGAGTGTTTTAAATAAAACTAAGTTACAGTAAGCTATACTAGGTATAATTGTACTTTAACTAACTTAAATTACTTACTATATATGTTAACCTAAGTCTATAGATTTATTTACTTAATTATAGCTCTAAATTATTAATTTAGCTAATTTATTCTACAATATAGCTACTGAATATGTACATATGAATCTGTATATATACATATACATATATCAGTAAATACATACATAATAGTTCAGTATTTATACATATATTTACATAGATTACATATGTGTATGAATTTCTGTACAGGTTTTATACATATTTACAGTATAACTATGTATCTAACTGATATGCTATAGTTATAGTTATAATACTATGAATGGGTGTATTTACAGTTTTAAAATAAGTCTATGCAATTAGGCTTTTGTATAAAGTTAGGGAATTAGAGTTGATTGATTTTTTTTTTTTTTTATTTGAGTTTAGGCAGCAGCTTCAGCTACTGTCAGAGGAGATGGAGAAGAGAACAATGTGTTGTTTTAGTGTTATTTACAGTGGCAGTGGCTTAAGCCACTGTCAAATGGCTAACTGCTGCTGCAGTTAGTCCACTTGAAGAGGGGGGAAGTATTCTACAGGGAAGAGGGAAATTTAGAGAAGAAGGGAGTTTAGAGAAGAGGGGAATGTAGCTGCTATATGCAGCATGTTGCTGTATAACTGGGAGTAAGATAAAATTCAAAACAAACTACAATTTACAGAGTTGAAATCCAAATCTGAAAGGGGTTTAAATCTCACGAAAATCTCATGTAAATTCAGCTCAAACCCTCATTAGAAAACAAACTTAGCAGAAGCATCCTTTCAGATCAAAACAGCAAATGGTATTGAGTTAGTCTTCCTAATGCCATAGACAGCACGAAGGAAGACTTAACTCAATCAATTAAAACCAAAAACATACAATCCCAGTTTCTTGCAACCTTAAGGAGTATGGAAAACTCCTTAGGTTAGAGAATCACCATACAAAAATAATTATCAAACAGGTGGTGTATGGCAGTTCTGAAATGACAAATCAGAAAAAGAATGCATTAAAGGAATTTATAAAAGCTAGCAAATGCATTCAGATCAAGGCAGAAGCAAATTCATGAAAGGCTCTTCTGATTTGTTCTCTGTCACCAGAGAACTTCTCAGAATCCTTGCCCTCAAGGAAAACCAAAATCCCTTCAATTTGTCAGATCTGTCAAGACATTTCAGAAAGCAAAATCTCTTCTAAACCCATGTTAAAGTGAATCTGACAAACTGAGGCAATCAATCTAAAATAAAAGGGGCTTTTGTGAACACAAATGGGGTGAGTGAGAAGCCCCAAATGGTGCTTGTGACGCCAATTTCAGATCTGAGGCAGTACACCATCAGATCTGGAATTGGGTCCAGATGTGTGGATGACAGATGAAAGATTCGTCGTTAAAAGGAACATAAATCAGAATTGGATGGTGGAAAAACAAAACATGAAGAGGGAGATAAATTGATTAATGAACAGATGATTCTTCCCCTCTGATCTGGACTGATCAGAGGAGGTGAGGGAGGGGATCTAATACTAATTCTACTCCTAAGACTAATCTAACTACAGCTAACATTAAACACTAACAATTAAAACTAAATCTATTCTAAACTACTGTAAACTAAATCTAACACTACTTGTGCAGAATTAAAAACTAAACTAACAGGAAGAATGGGACCTATGGGTCCTTAGCCGGCGGCTAAGGAGGAAGAAAGGAGGAGGGTGACTCCAGCGGAGGGAAGAGTCTGCTAGTGAGACTCCAGGGTCGTCCTCAGGTGCTACGAGGTCCTTAGCGACGAGGAGGGTCGAGAGCAGGCGATGATTCCACAGCCGGTGGCTGTGAAATCAGGGTCCAGATGAGGAGGAGAGACTGGAGTGGAAGAATTGATCGCTAAGAGATGTAGGAGGGAGCGATCCTTCGCGCGCGACACCACTGAGGTGCTTAAATAGCAGCTCAGTGACTGAGATCACCGCAAGGGTGAGGTTAATCAGAATCAGGCCGGCGGTGAGGATGAGATGGGTAGAGCGCGCGGCGAGTCAAGAGAGAGATCTGACCGTCAGATGAGATCTGGGAAGAGAGGTGAACGCACGCACCGAATCGCGCGAAGGTTCCATTTGAATCCAGCCGCAGATCGAGATCAAAAGTGCGATGGACGGTCGAGAATGGCTGTGTTCTTCGCGCGCTACAGTGCGCGTGAAGAACACAGGCTTCTCTTTGAAATAAAGGGGAAATTTGCAGACGGACCCTTAGAAGAAGGGGTAGAACATTTGCATGCAGGCCCATAAGCGAGAAGAATAGCAGCTGGAAGGGCCCTGCAGTCTTATAAAAGGGTCCCTGCGGCTTGCAAATAGGTCCAAGAAGGAGTTTTGAAGGGTAGAAATGTAATGCATGAAGGACCTAATTGTAATCTATTTATTTCTAAGCCTAAATGATGTCCAATTGCTTTCAAATTTTTACATGTGCTTAATTGAACATTTACGACATTTATTTTACTTCTGATTTGGCTTTTCAAACTTGTTTATGTGTTCAATTTATGCATGGATCATCATTTATTCTTTAATTTTCAGAATATCTTATTTTTGTGACCTAATTAGGAGATTTTAACACACATTAAAAGTTTTAGGTCTTTTCTTTAATTCCCACACTTAACCCTTTTTATGTGTTAATTTGATATTGTTTTGCTTAGTATCTAGCTTAATTTCGGCCTTTTAGCTATGATGAGTAGCCACTCATCATACCCCCATGCTTACATTTTGCTAGTCCCTTAGCAAACAATCTGTTGAAGTGTAAGGCAATTTAAGTATCAGCAAGGTAAGTGTGTAAAGATATCTTTTTCTTCTTTCAAAAATTTTTAAGTGTTTATGATGATCTTTAAGCTGAAACATTTTCCAATACCGACTGTGTTTTTGGACATTGTGAGAACCTGGTTACTGAGGATAACCTACCAGAACTCGAGGCTTAAATGACATAGACCATCTCTCAACCAACAAGGACTCTTGATATTTAAACCTTAAGTCGAATTCCAGGACTCAGGAGGTTTTTACAGAGACTCAGAATGCTATGAAGTTATGGCTGTGCTTTGTGATAAATCAGGACTAACCAGGTGAATTCTAAGGCTCAATCCCGGGGTTTCACTTCTTTTTAAGTCCAGGTTGGTCCTAACTTCAGCTCATGTTTTCGGATGACTCTCAAAAATTGATGGTATTCAAACCCAATCCTTATTGTATTTGTGGCTCAGAGAAGATTTTTTTTGGTGGAAAAATAGGGTATTTATTTTGAACCCTGAAAACATTTTTGGTGGAAGAGTTGTTTTTCAGACATTTTGGAGAACATACTTAACTTCTCTTTTTTTTTTTTTTTTTTTTTTTGAACAGTATGTCTCCAAAACTTATTTGGTAGAGCGCACTGTATTTGGTGGGTGGATTTCTTTTGTGGAAAGAGCTTCTCCTAGACACAAAACTAAAGATTAGGACAAAGAGTCTACCTGCACGCACAGGTAAGGACTCCACCTTCCCTAATGAACACAAGGGTTGAGGTTTAGGT
This sequence comes from Thalassia testudinum, assembly GCA_037157565.1. Taxonomy (NCBI): domain Eukaryota; kingdom Viridiplantae; phylum Streptophyta; class Magnoliopsida; order Alismatales; family Hydrocharitaceae; genus Thalassia; species Thalassia testudinum. The sequence goes on along the minus strand of JAZHRO010000056.1, from coordinate 80,886,569 downwards.
TCAAGTGGTCTTTCCTGACATTGTGTAGTGTAAGCCAAGGTTACTTAGACTCCTAAGTCAAAGCAAACCAACGAATCCTGTACTGGTGACTCAGGTACAAGAATTGTCCTAAAGTTAGGAGAGACTGTGGTCTATCTTGTCAAGGCTCGAAGTGTATTAAGCCTAAGCTTGTATCAAGCTCCTATGGCCCGGTAGGTCAAACCAGTAATGGTTGAATGTCCATAGACACTTATTCTATTTTTTGTTTTCAGCTATAAGATCACTTATCTTTTCTTTTTTTTTTTCTTTTTCTCCCTCCTCTCTTGAAATGAATATCCTCCTTTGACAAATAAAGTACATGTCCCTTATTGTATTTTTGGAATTTTTCTGATTTGTTTTTTTTTTTTTTTTTTTGTATTTTTAGCTTTGTAATTTTTTTCAAAAAATTTTTTCAAAATTTTTCAATTTTTTTGAAGTATATAATTTTTTTTTGATAATACTATATGTACTATAGTTGTGTCTACAATTGCATTTTGGTTTAAATGGTTTACCATTTACACCCCCCCATGCTTAAATGTTTCAATGTCCTCATTGAATGAAAGGGTGGATGCAAATGCATGCTCTGCTTTTCACTATCCTAGGCTGGGTGATGGAAGGAAGTTGGAATGAGGAGATAAAATCTCTGTGCGGACGATTTTAAGTCTGATCTAGGATCAGAGTGAACAGTCGGGCTAGGAAGTGAAATGCATGACATGTGTGTCAATGAATGTATGCTCAGAATGCAAGGGTAGACACTATATGCAAGTAAAGGTAAGAGTAAGAAAAGTGTAAAACAGCTATATACAAGGGTAGGTGTTGCTAAGTTTAACGCCTTCAGCTAGGCGAAAACTTACATGGTAATTCAAAATGTAGGAGCGAAATGGTGGAATTGACAAGTCTGAGATCCTGCGGCTCAATGAAAGGTTTCAGTCTTTGTCCATTAACAATAAAGGGTTCAGATTTGTCAAGTTCAGTGATCTCAACGGCTCCATTATCAAATAATCTCAAGATTTTGAAAGGTCCAATCCATTTTGATCTTAACTTCCCAGGAAAGAGTTTCAGTCTAGAGTCGAAGAGAAGGACTTTTTTACCAGGGTGAAAAGATTTCCTAAGAATGTGACGGTCATGGAAGGCCTTAAGTTTGTCCTTATACATCCTTGAGCTTTCATAAGATTCATTCCTTAATTCATCGAGCTCAGACATTTGTAATTTCCTAAGATCACCGGCCTTCTCTAAGTCTAAGTTACACTTTCTGATGGCCCAATAGGCTTTGTGCTCTAATTCGACAGGAAGATGACAGTGTTTCCCGTACACAAGTCTAAAAGGAGACATGCCTAAAGGGGTTTTGTGGGCTGTCCTATATGCCCACAGCGCATCAGAAAGGCGGGAAGACCAATCCTTTCTATCAGGTCGGATGGTAGTCTATAAAATCTTTTTGATCTCCCGATTAGATAATTCAGCAAGTCCATTGGTTTGAGGGTGATAAGATGTAGCAATCCTATGTGACACCCCATACTTTTGCAGTAGGGACTGAAAATGTGTGTTTCTAAAATGAGACCCTCCATCACTAATGATGGCTTTAGGTACCCCGAATCTAGAGAAGATGAAATCTTGAACAAATTGTGTCACAACTCTATGATCATTAGTCCTTGAGGGGATGGCTTCAATCCATTTGGAAACATACTCAACTGCCAACAATATGTACTCGAAGCCATAAGATTTAGGAAAAGGTCCCATGAAGTCAATGCCCCAAATGTCAAAGATTTCGCACACCATGATCGGATTCAAGGGCATCATGTCTCGGCGGCCAATACTACCAAGAGACTGACAGCGTGAACATGCCCTGCTATATTCGTGTGCATCCTTGAAGATTGTGGGCCAATAGAAACCACTCTGCAAAATCTTTGCAGCGGTCTTTTTGCCAGAGAAGTGACCGCCGCACGCCTGGTCGTGGCAGAATGATAAGATGCTTCTAATCTCCTTATCAGGGACGCACTTCCTAAAGATCTGGTCTTTACAATGCTTGAAAAGCCAAGGTTCTTCCCAGTAATAGTGCTTGGCCTCGGATCTAAGTCTGTCTTTTTGATGTCGGACCCAATTAGTGGGGATGAGTCCAGAAGCCAGGTAGTTGACAATGTCAGCATACCAGGGAAGATCAGAATGAATGACCAGCAATTGCTCGTCAGGGAAGTGGTCAGAGATGGGTAAAGAAGGAGAAATCGCTTCAGAAGGAAGGCGGGATAAGTGGTCAGCTACCACATTCTGCTTTCCAGCCTTATCACGAATCTCTAAATCAAATTCCTGTAAAAGTAGGATCCATCTAATCAGACGAGATTTCGCGTCCTTCTTGGCGAGAAGATATCGAATTGCCGTGTGGTCAGTGTAGACTATAATGTGGGAACCTAAAAGATAAGGTCTGAATTTTTCCAGTGCATATACTACAGCTAGCAATTCCTTTTCCGTGACGGTGTAATTCCTCTGAGCTTCATCCAAGGTCTTGCTAGCGTAATAGATGACTGTGGGTTTCCCGTCCAATTTTTGACCAAGGACAGCTCCTACTGCATAATTAGAGGCATCACACATGATCTCAAAAGGGTGAGACCAATTTGGGGGTTGCAGTATGGGTGCCTTGGTAATCAGATCACGAAGTGTCGTATAGGCACGAACACAATCGTCAGAGATCTGGAAGTCTACGTCTTTAGAGAGGAGAGTAGTGAGAGGTCGGGCTGTTTTCGAGAAATCCGCTATAAAGCGGCGATAAAAACCAACATGCCCGAGGAAAGATCGAATTTGCTTAACCGACGAAGGTAGTGGTAAATCAGAAATCAACTTTACCTTCGCGCGGTCAACCTCAATTCCTCTCTCAGAAATAAGGTGACCTAATACAAGTCCTTCAGTTACCATGAAATGAGATTTCTCCCAGGAAAGTACCAGATTCACATTAATGCATCTTTGCAGGACCTTGGTCAGGTGGTCTAGACATGCATCAAATGTGCTCCCGAAGACCGAGAAGTCATCCATGAAGACTTCTAAACAATCGCCTACTAAGTCAGAAAAGATTGCAAACATACACCGCTGGAATGTAGCAGGTGCGTTGCACAATCCAAAAGGCATCCTACGGAATGCAAAGGTTCCGTAGGTGCAGGTGAATGTTGTTTTCTCCTGATCATCGGGGTGAATTGCCACCTGATTATATCCTGAATAGCCATCCAAAAAGCAGAAAAATCTATTCCCTGCCACTCTTTCCAGTATTTGATCAATGAAGGGCAAAGGGAAATGATCTTTCTTTGTGGCTTGGTTGAGTTTTCGGTAATCTATACATACTCGCCACGAACTAGCAATGCGTGTAGGGATGACTTCTCCAGAATCAGTGGTGATGATGGTAAGTCCGGCGTTTTTTGGCACAACCTGAACAGGACTTACCCATCTACTGTCAGAAATTGGGTAGATAATTCCATTGTCCAGCCATTTAATCATTTCACTTTTTATCACCTCTTGTAATGTAGGATTTAATCTACGCTGGGGCTGTCTAGTAGGTCTAGATCCTTCTTCAGTGAAAATCCTATGTGTGCAATAAGAAGGACTGATGCCAGTAAGGTCAGAAAGGCTCCATCCTATAGCCTGCCTATGTGCTCTTAGGACAGATAAGAGTCGTGACTCTTGATCAGAAGAAAGGGAAGAGTTAACAATCACCGGATAGGTCTGATCAGGTCCTAAGAAAACATATTTGAGAGAGTCAGGAAGAGGTTTGAGTTCAACAGGCACAGGATCAGAAGGAGCAGGTGTGAAAGTTTCAGGAGATCCTAGAGATACTAATGGAATGGGAGGAAGGTCCTCAGTCTCTAAATTTGGTATCTCAGTGGAAGTCACGTCAGAGTCCAAAGAGTGTTGAGGTTCTAAATTTAATGAATTGATCAAGGTGTCCTCAACCAATTGATCCAATGAATCCAGGGAGAAGATTTCTTCAATTAAACTACAGGTCGGTCCTCTTTGGGCCTGAAAAATATCAATTTTTATTTTCTGATCTCCAAACTTTAATTCTATAAGGCCCTCCTCACAATTGATGTTTGCCTTGGCCGTAGCCAAGAAAGGTCTTCCTAAAATGATAGGTGTATTCTGGATATCTTCAGGTACTTCCATGTCAAGGACTATAAAGTCTACAGGGAAGTAAAAATCCTTGACCCGCACTATGACATCTTCCAACACTCCCTGAGGTGTCTTAACTGATCTGTCAGCTAATTGCAGGGACACCTTGGTTGGCTTCAAATTGCCAACCTCAAAATGTGTCAGTAGAGAGGTTGGGATAAGATTGATGGAAGCACCTAGGTCAAGTAGTGCTCTATTGAATGTGGTGTTACCAATCATGCAGGATAAGAGAGGGGTGCCTGGGTCTTTCATCTTAGTTGGGAGGGTACTAGAGATGATGGAACTAGCTTGTTCCGAGAGAATGATTGGACTACTCCCTTTTTGAATTCTTGCTTTACGCTTAGGTGTACATAGGTCTTTTAAAAACTTAGCGTAAAGAGGGATGTGGCGGATTGCATCCAACAAGGGGATGTTTATGTGGACTTGCTCAAAGAGCTTAAGCAAATCCTCCTCAGGTGCCACACAGGTCTTTTTCTTTCCTTTCTCCTTCTTCTTTAAAGCTTCAGGAAAAGGTACTAGAGTTGTGAGAGGTTCAGTTATAGGTAGAGGAGAAGTAGGAAGTGGAGGAGCAGAACTAGAAGTGGTAGGTGTTGGAAGAGGTAGATCTAGTGTGCATTTACCACTCCTAGTGACTATGGCATTTAGTTCAGCTCTAGAGGTAGATGGTAAATCATTGTTAGGTAGCAGAGGTGGTTGCGTTTGTGCAAGAGAGGAATTTGAGTCAGTGAAGAATTCAGTGTTGTGCACTGCTTGTGAAATGTCATGTGTTTGGTTTTGCAGTGTTGGTCTAGGTTGGACATACCTTTGAGCAGGTATGTTCCTAGGGTTGGGTTGTGCTTGGGATGGGAGTGAATGTGGTTGACGGGACTCCGTCAAGTTTGATAGCTGGGCTCTCATCTCAGCTAAGGCCGCGTCCTGTCTCTGCTGCATAGCAATATTCTGTTGTTGCATATCAGCAAGAGCTTTCATGATAGACCCCAACTGGTCATCTCGTGTAGGCCCAGATTGAGAGTATTGGGTGGGCCTGGGTTGGGGTTGCTGGTAGGTACGCGGTGGATATTCGTGTGATTGTGGAGGTGGTGCTCGGATCGGGTTGTGCAATGGTGGTGCAGAAGGTTGTTGAAAAGGAGGTCTTTGTGAATTTCCCGACCACGAGAAATTTGGATGATTACGCCATCCAGGGTTATAGGTTTGTGTGAAAGGATCATTGTGAATGGCGTGAAGCTCCTCCGAAGCTCCAGAAGGTGCAGGGAAGTCAGTGAAGGGAGGAACAAAGGTTCCTCCAACTGGTGAAGGATATGGAAATGGAAAATCCGGTAATGCAGTTTGTGTCACAGAAAGGTTATTCACAGTTTCCCTCCCTGTGGGAAACTGAGAAGTGTTTTGTGCTGGTGACTGAGAAGAAGAAGATGGGTGTTTTGAGAGAAATTTCCATACTTCATCTACTTTCTTCTCGATTAAGCCCACTTTATCCAGTTGACTAGCCACTATCTCTAAGTCTTTGCTACTGGATTGGGCTTCATGTACCCCCGTGTGTGAGTGGGAATGTGAGGACTTTCTATTAAACACGCTCATTGAAGCATTGTTAATAGAGTTTTCGGCCATGCCTTCAAAGAGCTCAAAGGCTGAGTCCTCGTCCCGACACAGGAAATTGCCTCCACAAGCGGCATCTACAAAATTCCGTGTGTCATCATGGAGCCCATGGTAGAAGATCTGGACCTGTTGCCAGCGTGGGACACCATGGTGGGGACATTTTCTCAAAAGCTCATGGAATCTCTCCCAAGCCTCGTGCATAGGTTCTCCTAAATTCTGGGTGAAGGTGGTGATGGCACGCCTTAAGGCATTAGTGCGGCCTACAGGAAAGTACTTCTTTAAGAACTCATGTTCTAAAGAAGCCCAGGAATCTATAGGTGTAGTCCGTGCAAGTGTTCTAAACCAAAAGGCTGCCTTATCTTTTAATGAAAAGGAGAACATTTTCATCAAAAGCGTGTGCTGATCATGTCCTTGCGGACCCAAAGTTTGGGCAGGATTCTTCAGCTCCTCTAAATGCTGAAAAGGGTCCTCAGAAGCAAGTCCATGGAAGTGAGGAATGAGTGCTATAATGTTCGGCTTCAGTTCAGCAGCACGACCCCCATTGGGATAACGTACCACAGGCATTGGTTGGGCAACTGCGGGATTATAGTAATCTCGTAGTTGAGGTCTACGGGGTTGGGGTGGTGCCTGAGGATTTCTAAGTTGAAGTGGTTGTGGTTGGGGATTAGCTAATAGATTTACAGCTTGAGCAAGCTGTTGCACCTGTTGGGTTAAGGTATTCATTTGTAGTTGTGTATCGAAAAGGTGCTGAAGATGAGGCATAGGTCCTCTCTCCGGGGGTGGATTAGGATGATTAGGATAAGGTGGAGGTTGGAACCTAGGGATAGGTGGTTGCTGTGGTAGAGGATGTGCAACTGAGTCTGGAGGAAGTTCTTCAAAATCCTCAAAGTGTGAAGAATCAAGATCATCCTCTTGGCGAGGGGGATTGTGGAAAGTATTTTGAGACTCAGGAGGTAAGGGATTAGAAGTGGAAGGCAAAGAAGATGATGCAGTAGCTTGGGTAGCAGTACCCAAGGGGAGTACAAGTTCTGGGTTTTGGGATCTCCTACCTTCCATTGAGTTGATTTTTTTTTTTTTTTTTTTTTTTTTTGAAATCCCGTTTACTCTAATTCGATCCAACTCAATGGGAAAAAATTTTTAACGTTCACAATAAAACAGAAGAATCCCAATAAAATCTCAATTCAAGAAGACCAATCAATCGAAATGAATCGGAGAAAATTTTTCCTAGAGGCTGCTACGCAAAGTATGTTATACGCAAACAATTGTTTCAAGCAATTGTACGTATCCTAAGATAAACCTAGCGAAGTGCAGACCTCTAAAATCCACTGGGAATCTGGATAAGACTGAGCGTGCGGATCCAGATCCTGTGGTTGCAGAAAGATGAGGTAGAAACCCGTGTATTGTGGCCTTAAGTGATCGTGCTGTGTGCACGATAACATTCAACACAAGGCGATTAAAATCTCAAACATGGTTCCACCCAATTTTGCTATCTCCTTTTTGATTTAATTAAAGTGATTAAAATATGTTTTCTATGCTGCTCATTTCACTTTTTACTAAATTCAGAACAAGTAGTGGTCTTCTTTAATTTTAAGTCAAATGCAAATATGGCAGGAGTTAGAGTTAGGTAAGAAATGCGTACCTGACTCCAGCAATCTTCTAATGCAGATTTGACTTGAATTAAAATCTAGCAGGAATGAAATGCAATCCTAAAAATGGATGCCTGAGGTTATGCTGCTGCTAGATAAGTATGAGGTCTTTTTGATTTTTTTTTTTTTTCTTTTTGAAAAATTTTATATGCAATTCAAAAGTAAGGAAAGAAATTAAGAACAGAAAGAAATAAAGTCCAGATAGTCCAGAATTATTACAAAAATTGTGTGAGAACAAGCTCTCACAACTTATGACTAACAATTGCTCCTAATCAATAAACCTAAAACTATCTATACTAAAACTAATACTAAAATCCTACAGCGACTTCGAGGCAAAACTCCACCAGGAAGACGGATCTGGAGCGCAGCGACTCCACCAGGAAGACGACACTCCTCCTCAAGTGCTGTGGAAAAAAAAAAATGATTAGTAAAAGAATAAAGGAATGTATACACAATTAATTCAATGGAAAATAAAAGCAATTATAATGAATGAATGAAGAATTTCTATATACAAAAGAATGAAAAGAAAATTTTGGTGCAAAGAGTGTTGCCACCCCGGCAACGGCGCCAAAATAATGATTTGGTTTTTTTGTTGGTTGTGATGTGTGGTTGTTGTGTTTGAAATTGGTAATAATTGTTGATTATGTCGTTGTAGTACAGGGTGTACAATATAACATTAAGGATGTCGTATAGTGGTGAGTATGGGTGAGTTCCAGTCATTACAACCATTATTATCATTTGCTTATTTATCTAATTTTTACTGGTTTTGTTCCAGGTCGTTCTCTGGGAGGCAATTTATTGAATTTAATTCGGTCACTCTTTGATTATCTCCAAAATTGTCTTCTTATTCAAAAAGAAACTTTACATTTAAAGAATGAATGAATGTTTTGTTTACCTAGTTACTAAGAAGTGCTTGCAAAAATGCTAACTATGAACAAGCATCAAACAATCTATTATTATACTCTAAACTATGTATTTACAAGTTATACTATTAACACTAATATGTTAGTTCATACTCCATTAGGATACCATGGTGTAAAAACTTAACTTACTAGTCATTTATTTATAGTGACATACATATCAGTTTTAGTGACAGATATAAACGTCGCTAAATCTCAGGAAACACTATATACAACCTAAAGAAGCAACCTGAGGTCTTTAGCGACATTTATAGTGTCGTTTTATTCTGTTAGTAATTATGTGGGTTTAATTTTACATATGTACAGAGTCTTTTATGTTGTTATCTCGTGTTATCTCTTTTTTTAAGTCGTCTGTCCTTTCATTTTGTTCTGTGTAGTCTTTCAGAGGCTGCGGTGGAGTCCTTAGTGTAAAATGTGTTTAATTAGCGGGCGCGCTTTTCGAGGGATACACAGCACCCTTCGGGTGGGACCAGACCTCTACTAAGCGCGCCCTAATCTCAGATTAGGTGCTTAATTACGTTTTCGTATCAGCGCAGGGCCTCAGCCCAACGCCTTCAACAAGTTCGCACACGCTCGGGCTCCCAGCCCCACACAGGAATCACGCATTCAGTATTCAGCACATATCAGAATCGGGTTATCGGATCAGACGGAGCAGGTGAAGTTTCGGGCGCCCGGCGCCATGACGACTGGTAAGGTTATAACATAAATTATATTTATATGCTGCGTTTCGTTTGCAGCCCACGATGTGGCGCTATTCCAGCGCCACATCGTGCGCTGGAAACCAAACGCAGCTGCGTCTGTGCGCGTTTTTGGCCCTCGATTTGGGGGCCATAAATTATTAAAAAAAATAAAATAAAATATGGTAAATAAAATATTTACATAATAATACATAATTGATTAATTAATTTTGAATTTTAATTATGTTTACTATACAAATAAATTCGCTAAACTAGGCTGATTGTACAGGTTGATTTAGGTGATTAAATAGTTAATTACTTATAAAATAGTTAGTAAATGGTCTAATTGACCTTATACAGATTCAATTTACATACTTAAGTATTTTATACATATTTTTATTGTATATTTACGAATTTATTTCTATTTTATTTAAGCTAAACTAGCTGTTCTGAGTGTTTTAAATAAAACTAAGTTACAGTAAGCTATACTAGGTATAATTGTACTTTAACTAACTTAAATTACTTACTATATATGTTAACCTAAGTCTATAGATTTATTTACTTAATTATAGCTCTAAATTATTAATTTAGCTAATTTATTCTACAATATAGCTACTGAATATGTACATATGAATCTGTATATATACATATACATATATCAGTAAATACATACATAATAGTTCAGTATTTATACATATATTTACATAGATTACATATGTGTATGAATTTCTGTACAGGTTTTATACATATTTACAGTATAACTATGTATCTAACTGATATGCTATAGTTATAGTTATAATACTATGAATGGGTGTATTTACAGTTTTAAAATAAGTCTATGCAATTAGGCTTTTGTATAAAGTTAGGGAATTAGAGTTGATTGATTTTTTTTTTTTTTTATTTGAGTTTAGGCAGCAGCTTCAGCTACTGTCAGAGGAGATGGAGAAGAGAACAATGTGTTGTTTTAGTGTTATTTACAGTGGCAGTGGCTTAAGCCACTGTCAAATGGCTAACTGCTGCTGCAGTTAGTCCACTTGAAGAGGGGGGAAGTATTCTACAGAGAAGAGGGAAATTTAGAGAAGAAGGGAGTTTAGAGAAGAGGGGAATGTGGCTGCTATATGCAGCATGTTGCTGTATAACTGGGAGTAAGATAAAATTCAAAACAAACTACAATTTACAGAGTTGAAATCCAAATCTGAAAGGGGTTTAAATCTCACGAAAATCTCATGTAAATTCAGCTCAAACCCTCATTAGAAAACAAACTTAGCAGAAGCATCCTTTCAGATCAAAACAGCAAATGGTATTGAGTTAGTCTTCCTAATGCCATAGACAGCATGAAGGAAGACTTAACTCAATCAATTAAAACCAAAAACATACAATCCCAGTTTCTTGCAACCTTAAGGAGTATGGAAAACTCCTTAGGTTAGAGAATCACCATACAAAAATAATTATCAAACAGGTGGTGTATGGCAGTTCTGAAATGACAAATCAGAAAAAGAATGCATTAAAGGAATTTATAAAAGCTAGCAAATGCATTCAGATCAAGGCAGAAGCAAATTCATGAAAGGCTCTTCTGATTTGTTCTCTGTCACCAGAGAACTTCTCAGAATCCTTGCCCTCAAGGAAAACCAAAATCCCTTCAATTTGTCAGATCTGTCAAGACATTTCAGAAAGCAAAATCTCTTCTAAACCCATGTTAAAGTGAATCTGACAAACTGAGGCAATCAATCTAAAATAAAAGGGGCTTTTGTGAACACAAATGGGGTGAGTGAGAAGCCCCAAATGGTGCTTGTGACGCCAATTTCAGATCTGAGGCAGTACACCATCAGATCTGGAATTGGGTCCAGATGTGTGGGTGACAGATGAAAGATTCGTCGTTAAAAGGAACATAAATCAGAATTGGATGGTGGAAAAACAAAACATGAAGAGGGAGATAAATTGATTAATGAACAGATGATTCTTCCCCTCTGATCTGGACTGATCAGAGGAGGTGAGGGAGGGGATCTAATACTAATTCTACTCCTAAGACTAATCTAACTACAGCTAACATTAAACACTAACAATTAAAACTAAATCTATTCTAAACTACTGTAAACTAAATCTAACACTACTTGTGCAGAATTAAAAACTAAACTAACAGGAAGAATGGGACCTATGGGTCCTTAGCCAGCGGCTAAGGAGGAAGAAAGGAGGAGGGTGACTCCAGCGGAGGGAAGAGTCTGCTAGTGAGACTCCAGGGTCGTCCTCAGGTGCTACGAGGTCCTTAGCGACGAGGAGGGTCGAGAGCAGGCGATGATTCCACAGCCGGTGGCTGTGAAATCAGGGTCCAGATGAGGAGGAGAGACTGGAGTGGAAGAATTGATCGCTAAGAGATGTAGGAGGGAGCGATCCTTCGCACGCGACACCACTGAGGTGCTTAAATAGCAGCTCAGTGACTGAGATCACCGCAAGGGTGAGGTTAATCAGAATCAGGCCGGCGGTGAGGATGAGATGGGTAGAGCACGCGGCGAGTCAAGAGAGAGATCTGACCGTCAGATGAGATCTGGGAAGAGAGGTGAACGCACGCACCGAATCGCGCGAAGGTTCCATTTGAATCCAGCCGCAGATCGAGATCAAAAGTGCGATGGACGGTCGAGAATGGCTGTGTTCTTCGCACGCTACAGTGCGCGTGAAGAACACAGGCTTCTCTTTGAAATAAAGGGGAAATTTGCAGACGGACCCTTAGAAGAAGGGGTAGAACATTTGCATGCAGGCCCATAAGCGAGAAGAATAGCAGCTGGAAGGGCCCTGCAGTCTTATAAAAGGGTCCCTGCGGCTTGCAAATAGGTCCAAGAAGGAGTTTTGAAGGGTAGAAATGTAATGCATGAAGGACCTAATTGTAATCTATTTATTTCTAAGCCTAAATGATGTCCAATTGCTTTCAAATTTTTACATGTGCTTAATTGAACATTTACGACATTTATTTTACTTCTGATTTGGCTTTTCAAACTTGTTTATGTGTTCAATTTATGCATGGATCATCATTTATTCTTTAATTTTCAGAATATCTTATTTTTGTGACCTAATTAGGAGATTTTAACACACATTAAAAGTTTTAGGTCTTTTCTTTAATTCCCACACTTAACCCTTTTTATGTGTTAATTTGATATTGTTTTGCTTAGTATCTAGCTTAATTTCGGCCTTTTAGCTATGATGAGTAGCCACTCATCACTCTACTAGACCCTACTCGGCCTAGCGTCCTCTGCAGCCGCCGACCCTGGCTGCTCAACACCTGGTCCTGAAAAAGGTAACGAGTGTAACACGTCAGCAAAACGCTGAGTAGAGTGGCAAACTAACTAAAGGCAACAGTAGAGTGTACAGTAGCTGTTATGTTCTATTACTTCCTTTATTTACATCTTTCAATTTTTCTCACTATTCCATTTACTTCTCAGATCCTTTACTTGATCTCGGATGTCCTCGTGGGACGATCTTGATTGCAGTCTTTTCCAAAAGTAGAAGTAGCACGTCGTGCTCTCCTGGCCGGGAGAGTCCCCCGTGGTGATCCTACCCTCAGTCAACCACCCCAAGGTCACTGACAGACGTAACGGTGACTACGGCACGCGCGATAAACGCACAGGTAGCTAGCCAGCACTGGCACGCGCTCAGTCGTTTCCGTTAACGGGTGCACCCAAAGCACAGCATGGAACCAGGGCAGAGCCCTCTCAGAAACAGGGGTCCAACCCCTCTACAGTAACCAAACCGGGGCCTTGCCCCTCCACAGTCCGCGCACCCTCGCCTGACTACCCTGGTTTGCCCTAGTGGGCCTAACAAGTCGGTGAAGGAGGCTAGCAGAACCCTGGGGCCCGTGGGGTAGCTAGTACTCTCCTAACACTACTAGCTCTCCTCGGTACTACGTACACGAGGGCTAACAAGTCGGTACAGAGCGGCCAATCCTAACCCCGGGTCCCTGGGGCGGCTGGCCCCACTCTGCACTAAACAGGTACAGGTACTTCCCTTGGTACTGCGTACCCAAGAGACAGTACAAACTACATCTCAGTTCCATTCCTTTTTCTTTCTAGGAGTTCCACTCCTAATTCCCCGTAGGGTTCCAGCCCTTTATCTCAGAACATCATATGTTTCACTTTCCAGATTCACATTCTCAAAATCCATGATCTCAAACATGTTTCTTTATTCGTAACAGGCAGCTGTTAATTAATTTTACAGGCAGCTTTATATATTCCTTTCCAATTTTCCAAGACTGCAGTAATATACATTCCACTAGTTTTTCCACCCTAGGATTCATGCCATATCCTAGGATCTATCATACAATCTAGTTTTCCGGCCCTAGGATTCATGCAACACCTAGGAGCTATCATTCCATATATTTCTCATTCCTAGGATTCATGCAATGCCCTAGGTTCTAGTTATGGTTCCATACTTTAACAGATTTTATTAATACTTAAAGCCACTCTACCAGGTACAACGGGAGTAATGGGGGCGTGATCGGGAATCCCGCGCGCCTCCGCGACTCTCAAGACTGCAACCGAACGAGGTCCTATCACAAGGATCAAACACAAGGAGAGTCTCAAAACAGGGTATAGCTACTGTAGGCGGGTAGAGGAATTAATTCTGAAACGAACGCAACTCGAATCGCGGAAAACGGAGCCCAAACGGGCCCTAAACGGGTCGAGAAAGACGATACTGTGCAAAATCAGACGTCTGGAACTCCTTCCAGACGTCTTAAACGGTGGATCAGAGAATTACCTGTTCGGCTTGGTTCCCCGGACGTCCAGAAGTCTGCAGGGACGTCTTTCCTAGATCCCAGACGTCCAATGGTCACTCCGGACGTCTGGAGGTCACTCCCGCCGTCTGGTACAAATTCCAGACGTCAGATTCGCAAAGATGACGAACCAGAGAACCTGCGCATAGCCAACCCCCCTCCCTCAGTACGGTCAGTCGAAAAAAATGAAGAAGAAAGCGGAAACTCACCTTTCAGACGTCTGTATGATCTCACAGACGCCGACCTTGCCGTCTGGATATCAATCCAGACGTCTGATTCTGGAAATTTTTCCAGAATCAGAGCCCTGCTCGGCCTCCGCTCGCTACGCCGCTCGCGTCGCACCTCGCGCGTACGCTGCTCCGCCCGCAGCAGGTCCCTCTCCGCGACGCTCTGCGCCCCCTGCGCCCTCCGCCGGCCGGCCAAGCCGCTCCTGGCGAGCTCGCCCTCACGGCAGAGCCCCGCCTTCGCACGCCGCAGCTCCTCCGTGCTCACTGCGGTTGCCGCTGCCGCTGCGCCCTCGCGTCCGCTCGCTCTCGCGCATAGGCAGGAGAAGAAGGAGGAAGATGGTGGAGACGGGAGGGGAGGCGCGCCCCCCCTTTTAACGCCGCGCGGAGAGGAGAGAGAAGGCGGTCGCAGCCGCCTGCAGCCGCAGAGAAAAAGGGCAGAATCGCAGGTCTGCGTGCACAGGCGCGCAGACGAATATCCCGTGCGAGCATAACTGTTCGCCAGACGTCTGTAAACTATCCCGGACGTCTTGTAAGACGTCTGGATGTGATCCCAGACGTCTTGATAGACGTCTGGGCCACCTCCCAGACGTCTTAAAAGGCGTCTGGGGCACGCGCTCGTTACAGTTCTCAGGTTTTGGATGAAAATCACCCAGAACCAAAGGTTGTTAAGCTTACGGTGCTGGGCCTGCAGTTTTGTGGTGTGCAACACAGGACCAAATTGTCTGACAATAGGTAAAGATGGTTCAATATGTGCGGTTGTCCACTTAACTTTCAGCTTAGAAACATAATCAGTTATTTCGATCTTGGGTTGCACCTCAAAGATATCATAAGGGTCCTAGTAAAAAGTTGGTAGTTTTAGGTCAATAGGAACCCTTAGATACAAAATCATATTTCCCTCAGTAGTAGCTTCCCAAATTTTCATTTTCACATTTCTGCCCTCTAAAATCAATGTTTCCGAGACATCCAAATCATTGTACACCCCATCTAAAGTACCTAAGTCGAACAATTGTGGCTGAACTAGGGTGTGGTTGAATGTTAGGGCTATCGATTGGATAATCTTTTATATTAGGATCAGTATCCTCCATGTCAACCCCAATCGGATCACAATCTTCAATGATTGGGCTATCAAATAGTTTGTCATGCTCCCCGAGCTTGATTGTCTCACTAAAATCCTCTTCCTTAAGTTCAAGTGGGACTTCACCAAAAGATTTTTCACCCTCAGAGTCAGAATTCATGGTCGTCATTTATATATGTCTCAAAATCGCATGTCATTTCCTGATCCATAGAGACATATTTTTCCATGCTCCCTGGCTTGGGGATCTCGGGTGAATTAATCAGTTCATCCTTAATTGGTTGCTCTGGACCATCCTGGTCATCTCCGATCTCAGAAAATGTATGCCCCCTGACAGGCACCTGAGCGAGTTCAGACATTGGCTCTCTTGAAGGGGGTTCATATTGAGAATCATCCCAAGATTGGACTAGGGCAAGCACAAATTTCATCCTCAACTTAGATAATTTCCAAAGTAGAAACTCACCCAGGCCCCTATCCATAACATTTTGGAGCAAATCCAATAGAGAACTATTAAGTTCACCAATCATTTCGATCATAGGCTCCAATGCTTAACTGCATGGTATTGGCTAAGCTTCTATAGATTGGATGGTGTTACTCAAGTTAGCCAACACCTTATCTTGGACCTAGTTCACCTTAATCAAAAGGTTCAATTCAGGTTTAGGTGGGTTTGGGTTAAATCTAGAGTCAAGATATCGAGGTTCTCAGGTTTCTCCTTGATAGTAGGCCATCTTGGGTTGTTCAAAGAATGGTGGTGACCTATATTTAGTGGAATACTATGGAGGGTAGGTGTTAGAATCATCATATCATTCCTGATTGTACATTGGGTTGGTTTGGTTAACAAAGAATGGAGATCTGTAGTCATTATAGGAGTAGGAAGGATAACAGTCATAGTTTTGTTGTCTAGGGTTAGGCCCTGGACACTAAGGTTCGGTATTGTGTCCCTAATCAAAGTTATCCTGGCTAGTGGATGGGTAATTATAAGTCGAGTCGGGATAGTAATCATCTTGGGTATAAGTTGTGGTAGGAGGGTAGGATGGGAATGAGTGTTGGATGTGTAAGGATACATAGTCAAATAGGAGGGAAATCAGTAGAGGGAAAGAAGCCCTGCAACACAAGCAATCATCCCTATCCTTTGGTCGGTTAGCCTAAAGACCTACAGACTCCCAAGACCCGTCTTGAGATTATAAATGATTTGGTTTACTTTTATCCAGTCAATCCAACCAGTTAGAGGGAGGGGCTAAGGAGAAGGTTCTTCCTTTGGCTTGCACCTCCACTTCCTAGTGTACCCCCCAGCCGCGGTCATTTGACACCACTCACCTAACTAGACATCAGATGGACCAGTAGAAGGAGATTAATTGAAAAAAATCTCAATCTGAGCCCTAAAGAGCAAATCAATCCTTAAGGCCAACATCTACTCAATTTTAATTAAGCTAGGGATGATTATGCTCTTGGAATGTGATGGGCCCTTTAGATGGGTTGTACCCTTAATGATCATTTCAAATGTGTGTGTGTGCACAACCAAGGTTTGCAAACAAGGTTATTTGATGATGTGTCTTTCACAGTTTAACCTTGTTTAATAGCTTTTAGGGTTTTATCCTTATGTTGGTTCAATCAGGGTTCAGTAGAACACTCTTGGTTTTACAAGCACTGGTGAAGATGTATTCCCTTAGAAATCATAAAAAATTTGGAGTGCCTGGTTCAGACCTAAAAATCAACCCTAAGTGGAAAGCTATTGATGAATCACATTTATCTTAAGTGGTGCGACCCAAACAGTTCAATCAATTGGCATGTTGCACCACTTGATTAAGGCACACAAGATGTTTAACCTATTCAAATTGTCTACTCACTTATTTATGTGCTGAATTAAGGTGTACCGGATCCACAGGTCAGATTCCGGTTAAGTGGTAGAATTGATGTGATTGTGCACCTTAGGATTAGAAGTTGTGGATATTTAGTGTGTAGCTTTCAGTTAAATCCCACAAGAAAAGAATTTTTTTTTTTTTTATATATGTGGATGGCAAGGTGAGTGGAGTGACAATCTAAGAACCAAAATCTACCCTACGGTTTATGCAAGCACCTATGTTGATTTGGGTTTGAGTTATTAGGTTATGGAAAGAAACTAGGGTGGGGGTGTGATGGTCGACCTGGATAGGTTGTCAATATGATATTTTTATCGTTGAAATGTGTATAGTGGTTAACCTAATTCAGACCTAACCATCTCTTTACAAAATTTTTAACCTGGCCTAATTGATTTTATCTTGTCACTTTTAAGCCCAGGGTCGAACTCAGGGAAGTGGGGTTCAAGTCGAGTTTCTACGTTTTCCTTAAAACGCGTCTCTTCCGTTCGTTTATTCTGTTTTTGGTATTTTTCTTATTTAGGTTTTTTTTTTCTGGTAATCCTTGTTCTTGAGGCACACCCTCAAAATTGTGTCCTTGGCTTTTAGCCAAAACAGAGTTTCAAAACACGTCTTGCTACTTGCAAGATGGGGTACCTGCAAATCAAAGATTATCTTTTCACTTTTATACCTTTTTTTTTAATCTTTTTACTAAGGAAGCTATCAGATAGAAAGTAAATATAGTAGCTATAGATATATATTTATATGTAGTATATATATAAAGGGGTGGGGGTGGAGGTGACGATGGAGTGTAGCACTATGTCGAGTCAGCCGACGTCTAGAGAGACGCAACCAACACGACTAGGTGCCGCGTGGAGTGTGGATGGAGGATGGATGATGTATGGGACCACGCTTTTTGTACACGCTGTATCGCAGAATATCAGCAACTGGTGCAAATATTCCCGCGATACAGCGTATAGTAAATAACGTGAAAATATATGTACATATGTATGTATATAAATGTATAAGTATATATGTATAGATATATATAGATAGATATATATATATATAGGTGTATATATATATATATATATATATATATGTATATATGTATATAGCTATGTATATATGTATATAAGTATATATATATAATACTATATAGATATATATATATATATGTATATAGGTATATATGTATCTAGATATATATGTATATATATATATGTGTATATGTATACGTATATAGATATGTATATATATATATATGTATATGAGTATGTGTATATATATATATATATATATTATATATGTATATGTATATATATATTATATTATATGTATGTATACATAACTATATAGATATACTATGTATATATAAGTATATATATATAGATATATGTATATGTATATATATATATATATATATATATGTATGTATATAAGTTACTATTAGTGTGTGAGTGTGTGTGTCGGTGAATGGGTGTGTGTGTGTTGCTGTAAGTGAAAAAAAAAAGAAAGAGAGAGAGAGAGAGAGATCGGCAGAGGGAGAGAATGCAGGAGAGAGCTGGCAGGAGAGGAGAGAACGGAGGCAGCCGCACTGCAGGAGGCGAGGGAGCACGTTTCAAGTCGTCTGCAGTCGAAGGCCGTCGTCTGATGGTCGTGGGCGCGTATTCGCGCAGAGGAGATGAGTCTGCGTCAACCTGCTGCGAGCGCGGAGGCTCGCGACAGCGCGCCCGGAGAAGGAGGCGGGGAGTCTGCAGGCACGCGCGGGCGCTTGCAGAGGTTGGTAGGGAGGCAGGAAGGCGCTTGGCCGGCCGCTGCTGAGGAGCGCAGCGACCGGTTGCGGGCGCAGAGGCGGGCGACAGAGCGAGGAAGCGGACGCGGGGAAGGCCTGCAGGCGCGTGCAGAGGGGCTGGGGCGCCTGCAGACGCTCGCGGAAGCTGCGGGGGCCGCTGCCGCTGCTGATGCTGCTGCCGCCGCTTAGCTGCTGCTGCTGCTTCCGCTTAGCTGCTGCTGCTGCTTCCGCTTAGCTGCTGCTGCTGCTTCCGCTTAGCTGCTGCTGCTGCTGCTGCTGCTGCTTCAAGCTTCAGACCTTGAAGAGGCAGCCATGGCGGGAAGGGCAGGAACGGAAAACAAATGAAAACAGAGAGCCACCACGCCCACCGGCTCTTTGAAGAGCTGGGCGGTGATGGTCTCACTGTGGTAGTGTGCACCACAGTGAGCTCCTGCCCGTCGGGTTTCTCCTCGGAGGAGGACCGACGTATGGAGGGGAGAGGGAGGAGAGGAAGGTGGCGGCCTGCTGGTGGTGATTCTTTCTTGCTGCAGCCAGCCCGCAGCTGCGTATTGCAGCAATGTTCCCCCCTGGCTTCGTCGCGAGGAAGAGCTGCTGCTTTATAGAGGAGGAGAGCATGGCGGGGAGGCATGGCAGCAGCAGGGAGAGGCGTTGGAGAGTGGTTGCTGCAGGGAGAGGCGCGGGAAGTTGCAGCAGCGGGAAGGACGGCAGGGAGAGGCAGCGGAGAAGAGGTTGCAGCAGCGGGAGATGGGAGGAATGGCAGCCGCAGGGAATGGCTTGGGCAGGGAGAGGCGGGCGCGCGCGGGAAGTTGCAGCAGCGGGAAGGACCGCAGGACAGCAGGGAGAGGCGGGACTGCTGCATGCGGCTGCGGGAAGGCGCATGGCGGGGAGAGGTTGCGGAGAAGTTGCAGCCGCGGGAGAGAAAAAATAGAAATCAAGAGGAAATAAAAATAGAGAAGGGAATTTTTGCAAAGAGGCACTTGAGGAGAATGTAAATTATGAAGCCCTTTTATTCCAATCTTCCCTCCTCTTAATTAAATGCATGAATGCAAGTATTTTTACAGATGCGACTATAGGATTATAATATACATAGTTAATGCTAGAAAATAGCATAAGAAGGCGTCCCTATAGGCGTGTTTTGAGGTGCAAACATATACCCCCATGCCTATCTTTTGCTAGTCCCTAGCAAAACCGTATTTAGAAATGTTCTTAAGCTGAAGATTTTCTTCTGAGATGATATCGGTGTGTTTATTATCGGATATTGTGAGAACCAATTGTAAAGAAGACTACCAGTACTTTAAGTCTTACATGACAAAGATTATCTCTCAACTAACCAGGACTCTTGATATTTAAACCTTAAGTACGATTTCCAGGACCCAGGAGGTTTTTCCATACTCGAGAGCTCAAGAGGTTATGGTTTGTGCATAGTGAAGGATCAAGACTGACCAGATGAACCTTAAGACTCACTCCCAGGGTTTCACGAATTTTTAAGTACAGGTTGGTCCCAATTTCAGCTCGTGTTTTCGGATTGACCCTTAAGATGATTACGGAAAACTCAACTCCCATTTTTGAAAAACAAATTATACCGACATTTATGAGATATACTGATTCTTTTGCAACATCTTTTTTTTTTTTTTTTTTTTTTTTTTTTTTTGAAACATATGTCAGTATATCTCTTACAACACATTTTGAAAGAGCACACTTTTTTTTTTTTTTTTTTTTTTTTTTTTTTTTTTTTGTGGGAGAGTTTCTTTTTGGTGGAAAGAGCCACTCCTAAACACAAGACTAAAACTTGGGATAAAAAGTCTACCTGCACGCACAGGTAAGGACTCCACCTTTCCTAATGAACACTAGGGTTGGATCTTATGTTCACCTGATCTTTCCTGATATGTGTAGTGTGAACCAAGTTTACTTAAGCTCTCAAGAAAAAGCAAACCAACGAATCCTGTACTGTGTCTCAGGTACAAGAAACGTTCTTAGTTAGGAGAGATTTTGATCTATTTCGTCAATGCTTTAAGTGAATTAAGCCGAGCCTGAGCGAATCAAGCTTCTGTGGCCTGGAAATTTTTCAAAACAGAGGTTGAATATCCATAAACACTTATTGTATTTTTGTTTCAGCTTTTAGATCATTACTAAACACCATTTATTACTATATATATATATATATATTTTTTTTTTTTTTTTTTTTTCTTGCATATTTATAAATAGGTGGTAATTGTCTGATACCATAAAATACCCGGATCCTATGGATGCCTATCCACCCCCCCATGCCAAACAATGCTATGTCCTCATATGCATGCAGGGAAAGGTAGAGGAAGATCGGGTAACAAGAGCTGAGGTTCAGGGTATAGATCAGGGTGGAAGGGTGGGTGGATGGTGGGTGGTGAAGAGAAAAGTGAAGTGATTGCGATAGAGGTGTGAAAAGTGATGGTGGATGGTGAGTGCTGTTAGGGTGCCTCCCAACAAGCGCTGAATTTAATGTCCCCAGCTGGACTCAGAATGAGGCAAAGAATTAGTTACCCTCCAGCAGGGCAACGGTTTCTCCAACGGGGGCAGGTTCATGAGTCAGATAGGGTTTCAAACGCTGCCCGTTGACCGTAAATTTACGCCCAGATTTGGGATCTTCGATTTCGACGGCCCCATTGGGGAATGGTCTTGAGACCAGAAAAGGACCAGTCCATTTGGACTTTAATTTCCCAGGAAAGAATTTGAGTCGGGCATTATAGAGCCAAACTTGCTGAGATGGCTCAAATTCCTTCCGCCGAACATGGCTGTCATGAAAAGCCTTAGTGCGCTGTTTAAAGGTTAGAGCAGAATCATAGGCTTCACGACGGAGCTCTTCCAGCTCTTGGAGTTGGAGTTTCCTTTCTCGTTCACACAAGTCTGGGTCGAGGTTACATTGGCGAACCGCCCAATAAGCGCGGTGCTCCAACTCCACAGGCAAATGACAAGGCTTCCCGTAAACGATTCTATATGGAGACATACCAAGGGGAGCCTTGAAGGCGGTCCGATACGCCCAAAGTGCGTCAGTCAGCTTGTCGGACCAATCCTTACGGTCAGGCCGAACCGTTTTCTGGAGAATCTGCTTGATTTGCCGGTTCGACACTTCCGCCTGGCCGTTCGTCTGAGGATGATACGGGGATGCGATACGATGGTGGACTCCGTATCTCCTCAGAAGTGCCCGAAAAGAAGCATGGGTAAAGTGGCTTCCTCCATCCGAGATAATGGCCCGAGGGATCCCAAAACGCGCAAAGATATGGTCTTTGACGAATCGGGTGGAGATAACATGGTCAGCACGGCGCGCGGGAATAGCCTCGATCCATTTTGAAACATAGTCGACGGCCACGAGGATGAATTCGAAGCCGTTGGATGGAGGGAAGGGACCCATGAAGTCAATTCCCCAGATGTCGAAGATTTCCGCAGCTAGGATGTGTTGCAAGGGCATCATGTCACGACGTGCCATTGACCCTAAAGACTGGCACCTAGTGCAATGTTTGGCATAAGCGTGCGCATCCTGGTGAAGGGAGGGCCAAAAGAAACCGCACTGCAACACCTTGGCTGCAGTTTTCCTCCCAGAGAAATGGCCTCCACAGGCCTGATCGTGGCAGAAGGATAGCACACTGGGGAACTCACTGTCAGGAATACAGCGACGGATGATTTGATCAGCACCTATCCGAAAAAGAAGTGGATTATCCCAGAAATAATACTTTGCTTCTGCCATGAGACGCTCACGCTGGTTTTTAGGCCAGCCACGTGGAAGAGATCCAGAAGCAAGGTAATTGGCAATGTCGGCATACCACGGTCCACTTGCCGCATTTATTGCCAATAGGTGCTCATCAGGAAAAACTTCATTGATTGGCAGAGTAAGTCCAATATGGTCAGGGTCCAGTCTGGAAAGGTGATCAGCCACAACATTCTGGGCTCCGACCTTATCACGAATCTCAATGTCAAATTCCTGGAGCAGAAGGATCCAACGAATCAGTCTAGGCTTGGCATCCTTCTTGTGCATGAGATGGCGAATGGCCGCGTGATCAGTGAAAACAATAATGTGAGAGCCCAGAAGGTAAGAACGGAATTTTTCCAGCCCAAAGACGACTGCCAGTAGTTCCTTTTCAGTGGTAGTATAATTACGCTGGGCCTCGTCCAACGTCTTACTGGCGTAGTATACCACGAAGGGGTGTCTATCGCGTCTTTGTCCCAGGATGGCTCCGACTGCAAGGTCTGAAGCGTCACACATAAGTTCAAAGTTGAGGGACCAATCAGGCGGCTGGAGAACAGGGGCCTTGGTGACAGCATTACGCAGTTGCGTGAATGCTTGTATACAGTCAGGGCCCATGTCGAAGGGCACGTCGGTTGATAGGAGATGAGTTAAGGGTCGAGAAATTTTGGAGAAGTCTTTGATGAATCTCCTATAGAAACCGACGTGTCCCAAGAAGGAGCGGATTTGTTTGACAGAACCAGGCACAGGTAAATCAGCAATGATATCGAGCTTAGCTCTGTCAACCTCGATACCCCTATCGGAGATGATATGTCCAAGAACAATTCCTTCGTGCACCATAAAATGACTTTTTTCCCAGGAAAGCACGAGGTTTACATCAATACATCTCCTAAGGATGCGAGTCAGGTTGGCAAGACATTCGTCGAAAGATGGTCCAAAGACTGAAAAGTCATCCATGAAGACCTCAAGAAAGTCACCCACCATGTC
Organism: Thalassia testudinum; assembly: GCA_037157565.1. Lineage (NCBI taxonomy): Eukaryota > Viridiplantae > Streptophyta > Magnoliopsida > Alismatales > Hydrocharitaceae > Thalassia > Thalassia testudinum. The sequence goes on along the minus strand of JAZHRO010000056.1, from coordinate 80,863,179 downwards.
ATGAAATATCGCCAGCATGCATCTCTGGAAAGTTGCTGGCGCGTTACAAAGTCCGAACGGCATCCTTCTAAAGGTGAAGGTGCCGAAAGGGCAGGTAAAAGTGGTTTTCTCTTGGTCTCGGGGGTCTATTGCCACCTGGTTATATCCTGAGAATCCATCCAGGAAGCAGAAAAATTTATTTCCCGCTAACCGCTCCAGGATTTGGTCAATAAATGGTAGCGGGAAGTGATCTTTCTTGGTTGCAGCATTGAGTTTCCTATAATCCACACACACTCTCCAAGATGTAGGAGTGCGTGTAGGGATGGATTCGCCCCTGTCATTGACACGGATGGTGAGTCCTGCCTTTTTGGGCACAACGTGAATCGGACTCACCCAGGGGCTATCGCTGATCGGGTAGATTATACCCGCATCCAGCCACTTAATGATTTCATTCTTAACGACCTCCCGCATGTTAGGGTTGAGACGTCGCTGCATCTCGCGAGAAGGTCGAGCCTCCTCCTCCGTATATATACGATGAGTGCAGTAGGAGGGACTAATACCAGATAAGTCTGATAAAGACCATCCAATAGCTGCCTTGTGTTCTAGGAGGACCTTAGTTAGTTTGCACTCCTGCTCCATGGTTAATTTTGAACTGATGATTACAGGGAGCGTTTCATTTGGTCCCAGGAAAACATACTTGAGTGTATTAGGCAGCACTTTTAGCTCGGGAGTGGATGGGGAAGGATCTGGCATTTCTTGGGACGAGAGTGTCCCAGACGGGTAGGAGAACAAGTTAGGAGGAAGAAACTGGCCTTCAGATTGGCCAAGAAGAGGGGCTTCTTGGATAGATGGATCCAAAAATGAATAGCCCCAGTGAGAAGTATATGGGCTCAAGGTCCCAGTGTGGATTTGTAAATCCGCCTGATTTGGCGGGGAAGAAAGGGCAATTCGGTCTTCATGAGTGTGGACTGACAGTGAGTAGCCCGGATATGACTCAGACCACGAGGTATGGGAAGCGGAGAAAACCTCGTCAGAAGTCTGGCCAGGAGAAGGTACTGGACAAGGGAGGGATTGGGGAACGTCACAGTATGCGTTGGTCAGGCAGTTATCAGTGTTTATAGGTAATCCGCAACAGTCCGAATAGGTCCCAATTAGTCCGATACACGCGCTGACGGCCATGTCCTCGTCAGACGTGTCATCCTCAATGCAATCGCAATCAAAGTTCTTGGCTGCCTTGAATATGTTAAGCTTGAGCTTCTCAGATCCAACGGCAATCTCAATACAGCCCGACTCGCAGTCGATGTGGGCGCGGGCTGTGGCCAAGAAAGGTCGACCGAGGATGATCGGACAATCAGAAAGTGAACTAGGAACTTCCATATCTAAAACAAGAAAGTCAACAGGAAAACAGAGACTGTTGACCCTAACCACCACGTCTTCCACCACACCCTTCGGGATTTTGACAGAACGATCTGCCAACTGTAACGTGACAGGGGTGGGTTTCAGATTTCCCAAGGAAAATTTTTTGAGCATGATGGTCGGTATGAGATTGATGGAAGATCCTAGATCAAGCAAGGCACGGTTAAAACTGCAGCCTTGGATGCTACAGGAAATCAGTGGTGTGCCTGGATCTTTCTGCTTCGGTGGTAAGTTTGATAGTATAGCACAACTCGCATGAGGCGAGAGAACCACCGGATTCTTAGTCTTCTTTGACTGTCGCCTGGGTGTTGTGTAGTCTTTGAAAAATCGAGCGACAGTAGGTATGTGGTCGATTGCCTCGAGCAGGGGTACCTTGATTTCTACATCCCTGAACAAATTACGTAGGTTGTCAAAGGCCTGCGTATTTTTCTTTTTGCCTTTTGGCTCCCTTAGTAGAGCCTCAGGGAATGGGACTGATTCTGGCACAAGTTTTGGTGCATCATCCTCTCGCGAATGCGGTATGCATTCCGAATGAGAGGGCGAAGAAGAAGATGGGCCAGGATCAGGTCGAGGCGGATCGACGGTCTGCTTACCGCTCCTCGTAGTGATAGCATTGGACGATGCGGGTCCAGTGGGATCATACGGTGGAGGAGGGTTTGCAATGGGGATATAAGAGTGTGGTGCTGCAGCAGGATTAGCCTGAAATCCCGGTGGAATGTTCGGAGCTTGCAGAACTTGATTAACCTGTCCCTGAGAAGGTCGTACCTGTGGTTGAGAACCACGGGGCACGAAATTTCGCGGGTTTGGAACAGGTTGGGCGGGAAGAGTGCCCTGAGATCGAGTCGCCATGCGTAGTTGACTGATCTCGGCATTCTGCTGCGCCAATTGGTGCTGAAGAGAGGTCATGTTCTCTTCATGGCGCTTTGACATTTCCGTCATCATTCGCATCAATTTGTCAAGAGGGCTTGATGCGTGTTCAGTTTGTGGTACGCAAGGGCCTGATGGCGGATTTGCCATAGGATTAAACTGGACCCTTGGGATGACGGGTGCGGACGGTCGCATTGGTCCACCCGCGGGGTTTTGGCGCTGCGGGTTGTTGGACCATGCAAAGTTCGGGTGATTACGCCACCCTGGGTTATAAGTGGCAGAGAACGGGTTGTTCCCCAGGGCGCAAGCATCTTCTATGCCAGAAGACGCGTCCGCATGTAGATATGCGTCAGAGCACACGGAGGCTTGGTCCTCCGTGTCGAAATACTGGCTCGCAGAAGCCAGTTCCACATGACTTACCGAGTCGCTTGGCGCGACACTTGGTAAGGAAGGTCTAACGGGGTTTCTCGGGATAAGCCTGGTATTAGAAGAACTTGGATTGTGACGAAGTGGTGAAGAGGTGGTGTTTGCCATAGATCGGGCGGGGTTGGCCAGAAGCTCGTCCAGCTTCTTGTGCACGACGGAGACTTCATCCAGTTTTTGTGCAATAAGGCTTAGATCAGTGGATGAATGGGAGGGTCCCGTGTCAACTTCGTGGACATTTCGGGGCTGGCTGGTACGATTAAAGGCGACAATGGAAGCATTGTTCATCGAGTTTTCACTCATATTTTCAAACAGCTCGAATGCTCCATTCTCGTCTTTATTCATAAAGTTCCCTCCGCAGGAAGCGTCTGCAATCTGCTTCAAAGTCTCATTTAGCCCATAGTAGAAAATCTGGGCTATATGCCACTTAGGCAAACCGTGATGCGGACACTTCCTGAGGAGGTCGTTATACCTCTCCCATGCCTCATGAAATTGTTCGCCGTTTTGTTGCGTAAATGAAGTGATAGCACGGCGAAGCGCATTGGTTCGCCCGATTGGGAAGAACTTCTTGAGAAATGCTGTTCGCATCTCTTCCCAAGAGTGGATGGTTCTCCCAAGGGTGCGTAACCATTGCGACGCTTTATCCCGTAATGAAAACGGGAACATCTTCATGAGGACTATAGATAACCCAACATTTCTTGGTTTAACGGTTTCAGCAAGTCGGGTTAGGTCTTCCAAGTGGAGAAATGGGTCTTCACTTGCAAGACCATGAAAGTGAAAATTGATTAGGCCAATTATGTTTGGTTTTAATTCAAAGTCGTCCCCGCCCATGGGAACCCGAATTTGTCCTATGGTCTCTGTAGCAGCGGGATTCTGATAAGAGCTAAGAGACCTAGGCTCCTCCCGTTCGGGAGGGTTCTGCATTTCCTCCAATGTTTCCCGAATGGCTTCGATTTGCTCATTATACATTTCCATTTGGGCTTGGAGGCGGGTTATGGGTTCTAAGGCTCCACCACCTGGTGGATTCTGAGGGCGGTTTCCTCCCTCGGGATTTGGGGGTGGGCGTGCAGCCATGTTTGTGGAGGAGGAGGACGATTCGACTTGTTTTCTAGATTTATCAGTCAATTCAAATAGTTCAGGGTTTTGTGACCTCCTCCCAAACATGCACTACCGCAGGAAGAATTGGGGAGATGAGAAGGGAAAAGGGATGAGAGAAATGACGCCGCAAAGGTACACTTGATTACAAATCAATACAGTCAAGTTCCTAACCTCTACAGTGTGCCCTTAGACCTAAAGATCTAAGTTACCTACTATCACGAACTACGGAACCGAATGCGAGCACCGCGGAACCACCGGGCCAGATTGAAAGGCCGTTTGCCCCAGTCTTAGACACCCGATAGCACGCGGGAACTCTCACCAGCACGTAGTCGCTACACACAGGTAGTTAGACCTCCAATCCTTAGTAAGGGTCAAGTTACTACCAGTTTTAATTAGAGGCTTAGGGTCAAGTGCTTTTGGAATGTGAAGGGCGTTGTTTACGGGTAATGCCCAAGTGATTGATTTTAAGAGTGTGTAAGAACAAGCATGCAACGGGGAAATCTCCCCGAATTGAAGTTTTTATTGGCGAATGGTTTTTTTAGTTCAGCCTTAAGTAGTATGAATTTTAGGGTTTTGCTGAATTACCAATTCAACCAATCTCCGGGTTTTATGCAAAAATACAGGTTTTCCTTCTAAAACCCAAGAAACCCTTCTTCAATTATCAGTTAGTTAATGCATGCTAAAATGCAATGGGCTACCCTAAATGGAGATTTCTATGTGTGGATGTGCGAATCAATTTTATACCAATGTGAAAGGGAGCCAAAGCACTTCAATTCAAGTGCTCCCAATCACCAGAAAAGATATCCACACACAAGGCTTCAACCAACAGATAAAGAAACTAAAACTGTTGGGGTTGAAGTATTCAGGATCGAATCACAGGCAAGTTTGAAAAGTCGTGGTGGGGTTGGAATCAACTCAATTCCAAATCTCCCCACCAAAAATGTGATCCTGAATTAAAGATAATTGAGGCAAAAGAGGGATACAAGCAATCTTTTTCTTTGCCTCAAAGAATACTTCCCATGGCGAAAAATCTAAGAATCAAGATTCTAGAATTTTCGCTATGCGAAGTAAGGCGGGAAATCCCGGGGCAGTGGGAGTGAAGACAACCAATCAATCAAGTGAATTTTAATCCACTTGCCCTCAAGAAATCCCAAGAAGTTTTTCTAATTTTTTAGTTTTTAAATTTTTTTTTATTTTTGTGGTGGCAAGTTAACACTAATTTGATGAGAAAAGAAAACCTACTTGTTCGGCAACGTGTGCGAAGCTCCAATGCGATGTCGGCGTCTTCACGCTCTCGTTCCCGCCTTGGATCTGCTCACGTCCTCGACTTCGTTAGCCTTCTTCTCCTTCCACCAGGTTCACCTGCACACCAAAAACAATAATACCCGTGAAGAGAGAAGAGACAAATTTAAAGGAATTGGATAGAAACTTACTCGAAAGCGCACCTCCCCGGCAGCGGCGCCAGAAAAGCTATGATGGTCGACCTGGATAGGTTGTTAATATGATATTTTTATCGTTGAAATGTGTATAGTGGTTAACCTAATTCAGACCTAACCATCTCTTTACAAAATTTTTAACCTGGCCTAATTGATTTTATCTTGTCACTTTTAAGCCCAGGGTCGAACTCAGGGAAGTGGGGTTCAAGTCGAGTTTCTACGTTTTCCTTAAAACGCGTCTCTTCCGTTCGTTTATTCTGTTTTTGGTATTTTTCTTATTTAGGTTTTTTTTTTCTGGTAATCCTTGTTCTTGAGGCACACCCTCAAAATTGTGTCCTTGGCTTTTAGCCAAAACAGAGTTTCAAAACACGTCTTGCTACTTGCAAGATGGGGTACCTGCAAATCAAAGATTATCTTTTCACTTTTATACCTTTTTTTTTAATCTTTTTACTAAGGAAGCTATCAGATAGAAAGTAAATATAGTAGCTATAGATATATATTTATATGTAGTATATATATAAAGGGGTGGGGGTGGAGGTGACGATGGAGTGTAGCACTATGTCGAGTCAGCCGACGTCTAGAGAGACGCAACCAACACGACTAGGTGCCGCGTGGAGTGTGGATGGAGGATGGATGATGTATGGGACCACGCTTTTTGTACACGCTGTATCGCAGAATATCAGCAACTGGTGCAAATATTCCCGCGATACAGCGTATAGTAAATAACGTGAAAATATATGTACATATGTATGTATATAAATGTATAAGTATATATGTATAGATATATATAGATAGATATATATATATATAGGTGTATATATATATATATATATATATATGTATATATGTATATAGCTATGTATATATGTATATAAGTATATATATATAATACTATATAGATATATATATATATATGTATATAGGTATATATGTATCTAGATATATATGTATATATATATATGTGTATATGTATAAGTATATAGATATGTATATATATATATATGTATATGAGTATGTGTATATATATATATATATATATTATATATGTATATGTATATATATATTATATTATATGTATGTATACATAACTATATAGATATACTATGTATATATAAGTATATATATATAGATATATGTATATGTATATATATATATATATATATATGTATGTATATAAGTTACTATTAGTGTGTGAGTGTGTGTGTCGGTGAATGGGTGTGTGTGTGTTGCTGTAAGTGAAAAAAAAAAGAAAGAGAGAGAGAGAGAGAGATCGGCAGAGGGAGAGAATGCAGGAGAGAGCTGGCAGGAGAGGAGAGAACGGAGGCAGCCGCACTGCAGGAGGCGAGGGAGCACGTTTCAAGTCGTCTGCAGTCGAAGGCCGTCGTCTGATGGTCGTGGGCGCGTATTCGCGCAGAGGAGATGAGTTTGTGTCAACCTGCTGCGAGCGCGGAGGCTCGCGACAGCGCGCCCGGAGAAGGAGGCGGGGAGTCTGCAGGCACGCGCGGGCGCTTGCAGAGGTTGGTAGGGAGGCAGGAAGGCGCTTGGCCGGCCGCTGCTGAGGAGCGCAGCGACCGGTTGCGGGCGCAGAGGCGGGCGACAGAGCGAGGAAGCGGACGCGGGGAAGGCCTGCAGGCGCGTGCAGAGGGGCTGGGGCGCCTGCAGACGCTCGCGGAAGCTGCGGGGGCCGCTGCCGCTGCTGATGCTGCTGCCGCCGCTTAGCTGCTGCTGCTGCTTCCGCTTAGCTGCTGCTGCTGCTTCCGCTTAGCTGCTGCTGCTGCTTCCGCTTAGCTGCTGCTGCTGCTGCTGCTGCTGCTTCAAGCTTCAGACCTTGAAGAGGCAGCCATGGCGGGAAGGGCAGGAACGGAAAACAAATGAAAACAGAGAGCCACCACGCCCACCAGCTCTTTGAAGAGCTGGGCGGTGATGGTCTCACTGTGGTAGTGTGCACCACAGTGAGCTCCTGCCCGTCGGGTTTCTCCTCGGAGGAGGACCGACGTATGGAGGGGAGAGGGAGGAGAGGAAGGTGGCGGCCTGCTGGTGGTGATTCTTTCTTGCTGCAGCCAGCCCGCAGCTGCGTATTGCAGCAATGTTCCCCCCTGGCTTCGTCGCGAGGAAGAGCTGCTGCTTTATAGAGGAGGAGAGCATGGCGGGGAGGCATGGCAGCAGCAGGGAGAGGCGTTGGAGAGTGGCTGCTGCAGGGAGAGGCGCGGGAAGTTGCAGCAGCGGGAAGGACGGCAGGGAGAGGCAGCGGAGAAGAGGTTGCAGCAGCGGGAGATGGGAGGAATGGCAGCCGCAGGGAATGGCTTGGGCAGGGAGAGGCGGGCGCGCGCGGGAAGTTGCAGCAGCGGGAAGGACCGCAGGACAGCAGGGAGAGGCGGGACTGCTGCATGCGGCTGCGGGAAGGCGCATGGCGGGGAGAGGTTGCGGAGAAGTTGCGGCCGCGGGAGAGAAAAAATAGAAATCAAGAGGAAATAAAAATAGAGAAGGGAATTTTTGCAAAGAGGCACTTGAGGAGAATGTAAATTATGAAGCCCTTTTATTCCAATCTTCCCTCCTCTTAATTAAATGCATGAATGCAAGTATTTTTACAGATGCGACTATAGGATTATAATATACATAGTTAATGCTAGAAAATAGCATAAGAAGGCGTCCCTATAGGCGTGTTTTGAGGTGCAAACAGGGTGGTGGGGGTACACTTACAAAACCTTCAACTGCACTTTTCTCCAATCTAACTACTCTGGCCCTCCTCAGATAAGTACCTGCAATCATAGTAAGATTAGAGAAAAATTGAGATAAAAGTTAGGTAAGGCGAAAAAAAACCAAAGAGCATTGCCTCCTCGACAACGATGCCAAAATGCTCTTGGCGGATCTCGCATGCGGAAAGGATCAGAGTTTGAAAAACCCATCGTCGTAGTTTGATTCGCAAGAAAATTCGTCTATCAAATAAAATTTATAACCGAAACTTGAAAAGTGAGTCCTGGGTCGAACACGGGGAGGCAAACGTTTGGTTTTGAAAGATCCGCATTTTGATTTTATTTGTTTTTGTCATTTTATCCTTTACAATTTTTTTGGAATTTTTTAGAAAGCATGTGATCAGATCGACAACTGCTTATCTAGCTAATCTACTTGCAAAAATATAAGAGAGAGAGAGATACAATCATTGATTTCTAATCAAATGTTTTTTACAACAATGAAAGTGCGAAAGATTACTCTACGAAAGCGAAAAAGATAGAAAGAGGTGAGAGAATTCCCCTCAATGGTTGCTTGGAGGATGACTCACTTTGACGTCACCTAGAGGAAGGTGGTGAGGAGCAGGACGAAGAAGGATGTAGCCAGTGTATGGAGGATGGGGCAGGACGGCGTTGCAGCGAGGATCTCCTTCTCGAAGCATGGTAAGAGGATGGCAATGGGATGCTCCACGAAAAGGGATGAGTGGAGGGAAAACTCTTTGGTTTCCTACTCTAAAGGAGCATCCCAGGCTTGGGTCAAGCTCTCTCTAGAGCCTTGGAGGTGGTGAGAGGAAGAAAGGAAGAGATGAAGAAGGGGAGGTGTAGGGTCCTTTTATAGTGAAGGGAAGATTGCAATTCATGTAGAGGGCATTTAGTGACATCAAAGGTGTCATTATAGATCCGCACCAGCCAATTCCCCAAATGTCGCTAAAGCTTGCCGGCGCTCTTCAGTTCCTTTGCTGGTATGCGCATAACGCAGGCCATTAGTGACAATTACAAGTGTCACTAAAGGCCTGCGCAACTGTTGCTGAAAGTCCGCACCAACTCACGCACTTGCCCACGTGCATCTGGGATTGCTCGTGGAGATGTACGTCGACAGCCGTGTGATCTCCACTGGATCGGCGGTCATCTGTCCATCCACGTATCCGCATCTTTGCCTCTCATGCATGATCAAGCGTCGAAATCAAGCATGCCTCACCACCTATTGGATTGGAGGCACGGTACAATTCAACCCCGTGCCTCTTGCTTGCAAACCGTGCGCACTACCGTTGAAGCAAGGGAGCATTTCAGTTGTGAAGATACTATGGGAGTTGAAAGCATGGAGGCACCTCAACCGTTGGATCAAGATCCAACGGCTAGGTATGGAGGTTGCGAATGAAGAGTGGGCACCTTCAATTGCTACCAGCCGATGTTGGGCGGCCTGGTTGGCACCACGTGGTGCCATCTGGGCCATCCATTTTCAGTCTATTGCAGCGGGAGCCATGGTGCTTAGATTGAGATGATTCCCACGTTGGTGGATTGCAAGTGTCTCTTCGAATCCATCCGTACGATCAAATTTTTAATCGGAGGTCCGTAAGGATGTTGCATTGCCCTCCTAGTCATTGATCTTCCTAAGACTTCATACGATGCTATGGGACTTCGATATAGGCGATTTCGGAGGCATTAGACTATGATCGTCATCCTGATCAGATCTGTACGGTCCGATTGTCCATCCGAGGCCCTGAAATAAATCCTCTTCTCTCTTGACCATAAAAAAGGAGAAGGATGCATGTTATGCAATATTTATAACATGAAATGCAAATCGAAGCCTAGGAACATGCATGATTAGGCATTTTAACCTAAATAGATTTGTCTATATCAAGCTTCAGCCAAGAGATGTCTCCAAACAGAGAGACCATAGTGTAGAGGGTTGCTGCTCCATTTCTTTTGCCTTCCAAGAAAAAAATCGTGTCGTCTGCATATTATAGAATTGGCACCATTGCTCTAGAACTTGACAGCGAATAGCCTTTGATAAGCCCTGCTCCTGAGAGTTTGCACGCAAAAACATGCAAGAGTGTCCACAACCAAGTTGAAAATGAGAGGGGCTAAGGGGCAACCCTGCCTAACTCCGCGTTGGGTTTGTATCCAAGCTCCACAAGGTTTGCCAATGATTAAGGGGGAGAGGGATGAAGTTACAATGCATCTCTTCATCCATTGAATCCACTTTGGCGGGAACCCTCTCCTTTTCATAATTTCCCAGAGGTATGACCATGAAATGGAAACGAAGGCTCAATTGAATTCTACTTTCCACATAAAGGCTTTGCATTTTCACCTGCACCAACCACTAACCATCTCTTATACTACAATAAATGACTCTTGCAAGGAACAGTTGGGCAGAAAGGCTGATTGAACCAGATTTATTAGTTTAGAAAGAACACCTCTTAATCTGTTCACCAGAATTTTACCTATAATCAGGTAGATGGAGTTCGTCAAGGCAATTGGCCTGAACTCCTTCAAACACCCTACCTCTTGTCTCTTTAGCAGTTGGAAGAGGTAGGATTTATTGATTCTTTCAAAGCCCAAGTTGCCCTCCTGAAATTCCTTGGTAACTTCCATTACAACCATTTTCACAATTGGCCAAAGCTCTTTATAGAAGACTTGAAAACCATATATGCCTCGGGAGCCTTCAGAGTTTAAACCAGCTATTGCACTCTCAACCTCTTCAATCATGATGGGTATAATCAGATGCTTGGCTTTAGATTGGCCCATATGATGGAAATCAAAATTTCTTATTCGCCAAATCCCTCTTTCTGCTGCTTTAGAGGCCTCCTAGAAAATCTGATCGCTTCCCTCTTAATGTCACCTAGGGAAGTCAACACCTGATCACCTGACTTCAAGGAAGAGATGTAATTAATTCTTCTTCTATAGCTAGCAGCCATGTGGAAGAATTTCGTGTTGGCATCTCCTTCTTTAAGCCAAAGTTGTCTTGATTTTTCTCTTCAATCAGTTTCTCTTTTTTGGTCCTCTTCTTGAATAGTCTCCTACCAGTTTTTTTGTTGGAGTTGCTCAACTTCTATTAGTTGCTCTCTATTCTATTTTTCATCAAGCAAGTTTACATTCTTCAAAGCTCCATTCTCCTTTGGTCTCTCATGGCATCTATGATTTTTCTATATTCTTTCATAACGGATTTTAGTTCTATAAGCTTAGTTGCCAGCCTGAAAGTGGCCTAGCCGTCCACATGCTTAGATGTCTACCAGTTGCTGATCATCTCCTTACAACCTTCTTCCCTGAGCCAGGACTTTTTGAATTTAAAGTACCTATTTAGGAATCCTCACCACTCACCTAAAGCAATGGAGTATGGTCTGAAAATGGGTGATCTAGCCCCTTTACTAAGGATAGTTGATGTCTTTCTAGCAATTCCGCAATGGCAAAGAAGCAATCTAGCTTCGATTTTTGACCACTCGCATTTCTTCTTGTATATTCAGCCCTTATGGAAGGATAGACTGAAAGACCCAATGTCAAGGCAGTCATTTGGAATCCTAAGGCACCACCATGCCGTCTACCACTTCCCCTATTATCATCAGTTAAGGTGCAATTAAAATCTTCCCCTACTAGCCGAGGCTGCCCTTCAACCACTTCTATAGCTCGAGACAGTTCCTTCCAAAGGGAATTTCTCACACTGTCGAGGCATGGACCGTAGATGAAAGTTATTATTAGCTCCAGATCTATTTTTATATATCTAAATTTGCAAGTGATGATATATTACTCTCTCCAAACATTTATTAGCTGCATTTTTGAGCATGTCCACCAGTTTCCAATGCCACCAAATCTCCCCTGTGCATCTATAAATCTGACATCTACCTCGCCTCCTTGCGTCAGAGTGTGCCAAAGATGCTTGCATTCCTCTTCAATATAAGTCTCTTGGAGCAGAGCATAGTCTACTTCCCATTCCCATAGATATCAAGCAAGCGAAGCTCTCCGAACTCCATTACGCAACCCAAGCACATTCCACATGACGGATTTAATTTATGTGTCTGATCTACCCCCTTTGAACCCATCAACCTTCTCTCAAGATTGTGGACTGCTGCTACAATTTTTCACTAAGCCTGTGAACCCTACCTACTTTTCTTCCTATGAGTTTGTAGTGGGAGCAACCTGGATTGATTCTTGAGGATGATCCAAGCCCATATTTTATTCCTTCAATCGCCATGAAGGTGAATTCTACATCCTGATCCTTATCAGTCGTAGGTCTGCCTACTTGAGATGCATCCACTGGAACAATTTCCCTTCCATCAGGGAATTCAAGCACCTCCTTACCACCTTGTTGATTTCTAGGAGTCCCATCCATCTGCTCTTCTTGCAGAATCAGACCATGAAATCCCTTTCTTCTCTTGGGCTCAGGACATTCTTCTTGACTTGGTCCGCTTCCTGTATTTCCCTTTTGTACCCTGACCACCTCAGCATAGGATCGCCCACCCACTTGCTCTTGCTTTTCTTCCCGGTGATGGTGAAATCTGACATGGAGGAGCTAAGACATTCCTCCATATTCAAGAATAATCCTGTTGGGGACCTGCCCTCCTCGAGTTAACTTTACTTCTACAGATACAAGCCTCCCATATCCCCCTTGTAGTCCCACAGTTGCTCCTTCCTCTATTGTCGCAAAGCTTGATATAATGCTGGACACCACACTTTTACTCTCAAATGCAAAGGAAGTCCCCTAATCTCTAGAATTCCCATTCGCTCTTGCACCCTCTGAGGTGGACATTCTTGTATTGCCTCGTCAAATAGCAAGACAAGCCTCCACATAGCATTCATCCCTTTAGAGATGCTCATGTGGAAGCTGAGATTCTGTACATCTAGCATGCCCAACCCAAATATCAAGAAACGCGATCAACCCAGCATCGCTATCTTCCACCCCTTAGAGGATAGGGATAAGGAGCATACTAGCCACTAGGCTTGTGCAGATGTTACAATTCCCGTCATGGTCTCACCAATCAGGCCTCCTCACAAGATCATCTTTGATTCGCTGACTACCTTGGATAAAAGAATCTCCAGATTGAGAACATGGTCAAAACTTTTAGGCGAAGGCGGAGGCCAAACTTCTTTTTTATTTGAGTACATTCACTGTGCTGCTCCATGATAAATGCCAGTTTATCATCATTCTTATGTATTAAAACAAACCCAGCTCTTAGGATTTTGCTCCGCAAATGGGTTTTTGGGCTGCATTTAGGCATTAATTAGGTTAGGCATGCATTGCACTTTCTATTGACTTTTTAATGTGTTTTTGTCAGTGTTAGGGATATATAGATTGCTAGATCCCTACAACCCTAGCACTCAGGAAGGCAACTGATGAAGGAGAAGCTCTCACCAGTTGGAACTCAGCTTGATCCAGCTCACCATACCTGGAATCCAGCTCACCTGAACTAGGGTTAGCTCATCCTAGCTCCATTCAACACATCTCAGCTAAATGGTAGCTCAAGAAAGCTCATCTTAGCTTACCCTAGCTCAAGTCAGCTCAGATCCAACTCAACTTAGTTGAGTCTAGCTCATCTCAACTCCCATTAGTTCATAGGGAGCTCTAGCTAGCTCAGCTAAGTTGACTGGAGTTCACCCCAGCTCAGGGCCAGCTTCATCCAGCTCCACTCAACTCCAACCAGCTGAAGATGACTTCATTTCAACTCAGCAAGCTCAAGACCAGCTCCTGAGGATTCAACTTAGTTGAGCTAAGATACATTAGCAATCTCAACCAGCTTCATCCTCCCCAAGACTACCAGACCCAGCTCACCTCAGCTCCTTGTGGTAGTAGCCAACTTACTTTAGCTTGGCTTAGCGGCTAGCAAAGAACTAGCAAGCTAAGCCAGCTAAAGTAGCTCCATGCCATCCTCTTCAGTTGCTGCCAGCTCCATTTCAGCTTCGGACTTCTTCCGTCTAGCTCCTCCACCGTTGCCTCCTCCTCTACTCCATTACTACCTAAGCTAGCTGAGCTTAGCTAGACTCTAGCTCCCTTGGCCAAACACCAGCTCCAACTTAACCCTAACTAGTTCCATTAACTAAGCCCACCTAGTCCACCTAAGCTCTACCTAGTCCACCCCTGCTTTGGCACCAACCCAAGCCATTGCTTCACCCCTCAACTTCCTCCAAAAAGACGCCTAAAGTTGGCGCCAAAACCTCCCTTCTAGAAGCCTCTCTTTTGGCGCCAACTTAAGACCCCATCATGTCCATCCATCCATCCATCAAATACATCCCAACCCATTATTACATGGTGCCACCTAACCCCCTTCTAGAAGACCTATTTTGGTGCCAACTTCAACGGAAACCGCCACCATAACTACCTCCCATGGCACCACCTTGGTTGGCGCCAACTAACCCTAGCCCTAGGATCAAATTAACCACCCATAACCACCACCAAACACCATCCTAGCCCTCCAATATTCATGCCAACCCTACCCCCATCCCACTCTATAAACACCTATCACCTACCACCATTTTCTTCATCCTCCCATTAGATAATTTCCATCTTACTTCGACCTGAACCCACGGCCAAGAAGAAGGGATAGAGGGGAAGATTAAGGGGGCACATCACCCACCCCCTTTGTGTCTTCTTCATCTTATTCCTTCCCTTTGTGCCACGCCAAGAAGGAGGAGGATGTTCACCACCAAGAGGATGGCCAGGCAAGGAGAAGAAAGGGTTGTGCATGTCCACCCTTGAAGGAGATCATTGAAGGTGGTAGCTTCCACCTTGGAGGACTCCATCTTGGAGGAGCCTAGCAAGGAAGGAGAAGGAGGAGCCCTTTTGAAACCTAGGAGCTACTAAGCTTGGAGAAACGAGCTTCACCTCTTCACCATATTCATTATCAAGACCTTTAGTTCTTATTTTATTTTTGTACCTTTATAGTTGTAGGACAAGCTTTCCTCTATTAGGGTTTTATGTAAAACATTTTTGGTGCTAATTTTAAAGTTGCCTTAAATTTTTGTTGTAGTTTTTATTGCAGTACTTGCTTTATATCTAGTGTAATTTTACTCCCTTTTTCTAATTAACCAACTCCTCCATGCACCTAGGTTGAGCTTAGAAAGAGGTTATCTTTTGTGACATAGATTTTAGCATTTTAGGTGTTTGTTCTTTTCCCTCTGACAACTCATGTTTCCCTTTATTTCAAAACCCTAAAATAATATACATTTGAAATGTCTGAAAAGAAACTTGTGTTTGATTTTTCAAGCAAGGGATTTGATTTGCAAACAATTTGCCCTCCTTGGATGACCCTAGATACCGTAGTATCAAGGTTATAACTTTTAAAAGCGAATCCATTTTTATGTGGTGCAACGAGTTAAAAACCTAAATTAACAAACCATGCAAAAACGTGATCACTTTCTGGCATCGTGGCCGGGGAGGCATGGCTTTTCTTAATCACTTTCTCTTGCTTGAAGTGGATCTCATCCCCTTCTCTTTTCTTCTATCTCATGTGTGCAGGAACTACAGGAAGCAAGAGGGAATTTTGGAAAGAAGAACTCAAATCCCTTGTCCTCCCGTGAATTCAGGGTGGTTCCCTTCATCTTGTCACATAAAGCTTTAAAAGACTACAAAAATGCATTAAACTTAGCTTTCAGGACCTTAAACAACTTAATTAAGTGGAGTGGTGTAATTTAATACTCATTGTTTGCTTGTTTGAACCATTAAACAGCACTCCACCATAATTGTAGGTGTTCTATTTTTCAGATCCTGACTTCTGTCCAGATTTGCAAAGAAATTCCGAACAGCATAGGACACACAAAATCTTGACATTTCAACCAAGATTCCAAATCAAGTTGGGAACATATTTTCCAAATTTTAGACTAAATGGATTTGTATTTAATTTCTGAAAATTTGTGGACTGTAGAGGAGTCACACCTGCTAATCTTCCTGTTTTGCTACTATACAAGAATTTTCAAAATTTTTATACTCATCCAATTTTTGTGAAATTAATCTTTCTGGAATCCTTGTGAAATTCTACACATCACATAAAATCATCAAAATTTTCTGAGGTCAGTGTGTGTTGAAAAGTCCAAAATACCCGTGGGTATCAATTCTAGACTTTTACACCATCACAAAGAGAAAATCTTTAAAAATACAAACAAATTCATAAAATCCTAAAAAAATCATTTCTGGAATACTTGTTTGAATTTCCATAATGTAATGGAATTGTTTGATCGATTTGGACCACTGATTAATACAGAAAGCCTAAAAAACATCCATTGGAAGTTAAATTTCTATCCTAGGATCAATTAGATTAGGATTTCTTTTTCAGTTTTTAGAGACAAACCACTAAAAGGAAATTGATCTCAACCTATACAACTTGATTTCCTCTTGTTTGTGGAATCTCAAAACTTATTTGAAGACTTAAGAAAAGAAACCCTAAAATGCATTAATTTAAAGCAAATCCTAAAAGACTAAAAGACTCAAAATTGTGTGACAACTTGTTTGAAATTGAAACCACTTTCCAATTCCTGCACACACACAAAAGAAAAATTGAAATAATAGGGCAATGCCCGAATCAACGCCCTCCACATTCCATGTGCACTTTAGTATCCTAGACCTAATTAAAATCTATAGCAACTTGACCCCTAAGGTTTCATCAACTTAGGCTTGCTGTCTAGGTCTTAATTTCTTTTTAGTTGATATCAATTCTGTCATCTATATCCGGTGTTCAGGCGAAGGGGCCGTGCCAAACGACCAGGCATGGGTTTGTACAAGCACCTGGGACTTTCTTGGGAAACGCTTGGGCCCAAACCTCCCCTTAAACAACTTGGCTAGATTTGTTGACAAACGGGTATTCTATGTTGATTACTTATTTCCTAGGTAGACCAAGTATTAGGTTATTTTTAGGGAGTCATAATTAAGTTAAGTCTAAAAATTTGATTTCCTATGTGCACACTTCTCTCATCTCCATCTCTTCTCGTCCCCACCCATTCTTCTATTTTATGCTCGGGCGACGGTCGCAAAATCCACACTTAGAGGGACCATGTGATTTCGCCCCACATGCAAAAAGACTGCTTTTTCCTTCTTCTTCTTCTAAAATGGAAAATCAACAAAATAGGTTCACTAACCCTTCCACTTCCACCTCTAATCCCACCTCTAACCCCACTACTAACCCTAATTCTTACCCTTCCACCAAAAAGCCCCCCACCTTTGACTTCCTGCACTTGGAGCTCCCCAATGCTGATTTGCCTCAATCACAACATCATGCCCCTCGCCTGATCTCTTGACAATGATGGCTGAGCAGATTGCTCAACTGAATGCCAATCAACAAACATTGACTAGGAATATCCAAAACATAGCCAACCAAAGGCCAAACCCAACACCCCGTTAGTAGCCTATTACTCCTCTAAAAGATTTTTATGATCCTTCTTATTATGAGGAATGACCAAGGGTGGTTATACCAGAGGGGGACTTCGATATCAAGCTAGCGGTCCTGAACCTGATTAAACACTTCCATGGCCTCCCTAGGGAAGACCCTTTCAGCCACCTTGAAGAGCTGACTCTTATTCCACAAACAACCCATTCCCAAAATGTGTAAGAAGACCTATGGCTGATGCGGCTATTTCCAATTTCTCTTAAAAATATGGCTACTTATTGGTTCAGGACCATTGGCCGACCAATCATAACTTGGTCTCAGCTCAGGAGCTCCTTCCTCAAGAAATTCTTTCCCATAGATCATACTAATTCCCTGCAAAAATCTATTACGACCTTTCAACAAAAATCTGGTGAGACTTCCCATGATTCTTGGGAAAGATTTCAGGATCTCTTAAGAAGTTACCCGCACCACGAGATTCCTTTATGGCAGCTCATGCAGATCTTCTATCATGGATTAGAAGATCAAATTTGACACTTCGTCGATGCCTCGTTCTTCAATAAGGATGCTGAGAGTGCCTATGACCTTTTTGAAGAAATGAGTGACAACTCATCTAATCAAGCTTCCATGAACACATTTTACAAAACTCCAAACCCACAGTTCGGTGTTTATGAAGCAGGCACTCATTCTATTCCTATAACCCAAGATGATCTTCAAATGATTGCACAAAAACTCGACCAGATGCACATTTATCAAAAGAAGATTAAGGAAAGACTTGCCACATCAACCCAAACTCCACACAGTCCACATCTAACCCAACCTAACTTTCCACGAAGAGAAAAGTTGCACAATCTCAACACTACTCCTGCTAATTATTACCAGTATTCTAAGGTTGCCCATGATTCACTGGGGAATTACAACTATCCAGCTCTTAACCCCACACAAAATATTTCTGCCATCCAGGAGCCATTTAAAAATTCTTCCAATTGGAAGAATTACCAAAACTACTCCTGGAAAAGTCAGGTTCCTCCCCAACCAAATCATTTTAATGGATATGGATCGAATTTGACTTTTCATCCTAGGCCATCCCAACAAGACATCAATGCCTAGATGATGTGAAACCTGCAGGACACGCAGACAAAGATGACGGAGGTAACCCACACCATCACAAATCTGAATAATCAGATTGGGGTTACTCCTATTCAAAGACCAGTAGGACATCTTCCCTCCGAACCCATGCCCAACCCTAATCACCAAAGGAACCAGTACTACTACCCGAATCAGCCTCCTACTAATCCACCTCCTCAGCAGCCTCCCAAGTATTCATAACCACAGGCCCCCCCACCACCTACAAATAATAATCTGACTGCACATGCAGTTACGTTGAGGAGTGGGAAAACCACCACTGATCCAGACCCTTCCCAAAAACCTAGAGAAATCCACATCCTTGTGTAAATTGACTCTCCACCTCCCCATCAGGAAGAAAAAGAAACACAAAAATCTCAAGACACAACTCCTATCCCTTTTCACAAGCTCTCCACCCCACCACTAATAGAAGAAAGAAATCTGAGCCCACCGTAGAAGAACTCATGGATCTATTTGTACAAATTCAAATCAATATTCCTCTCCTAGATGCCATCAAATATATACCTTCCTACACCAAATTTTTGAAGGAGATCTGTACTCCTAAAAGGTAGGCCAAAAATCTTGGACAGGTACATCTTTCGGAGATAGTAAGCTTTGTCATACAAAGTAAGATGCCTCCTAAGATGAAAGGTCCCGAGGTGCCATTAATTTCAGTGATAATTAATGATACTACCTTTGATCGTGCCCTCCTTGATCTTGGTGCCTCAGTTAATATCATTCCAACGATTTTATTTGACGAGTTTCGGATCGGTGAATTAAAGCCTGTCGTGGTTACCCTGTAATTAGCCGACCGATCTACAATCAAACCTCGTGGGATTGTTGAGGATGTTTTGGTCAAGGTCTAGAATTGTGTCATCCATACAGACTTTCTTGTTCTTTGCATTGAGGTACTCGAATCTTTACTGAATGCCCCAATAATCCTTGGACGACCCTTTTTGGCCACAACAAAGGCAAATATCAATTGCCACACAGATAAAATGGATATCACCCACGCAGGCCAAACTATAACTCTAGATATTTTCAAATATGGTGGAGGAGACAATGTTGACAGATACCCTTACCGACCACAATATTTTTGAGGAGTTAGATTCAGAATCCGTGGTCGGTGAAATATGTGATTTGGGAACTTGTCATCAGCAATAATCCATTCCTGCTGATTCCCCTGTTCCTTTCCCTTACCCACCCTCTCTTCTCTCAACCCACCCTTCCACTCTAATTTCACCCAGCCTTCACCATTCTTCCCCCAAACCCTTTCCATTGGACCTACCACCAGACCCACCCTAGTTTGCCATTCAACCTGATTTAAAACCATGGCCAGACTCAGCCTACACTTATCATTTTCCATACAACTTTGATCCCTATATTTCCTATAATCAATTTTCT
The DNA here is from genome assembly GCA_037157565.1 of Thalassia testudinum. Lineage (NCBI taxonomy): Eukaryota > Viridiplantae > Streptophyta > Magnoliopsida > Alismatales > Hydrocharitaceae > Thalassia > Thalassia testudinum. The sequence goes on along the minus strand of JAZHRO010000056.1, from coordinate 80,843,397 downwards.
AGGGATCCACAAGAAGACACAATTTATGCGGGCATCCAAGTGTCCAACTATTTACATGGTTTTCCATCTTCCGTGCATACCTTCATGCCTGGCTGAATGACATAAAAGATATCACCAGATGGGAGGTAACCCATCATTTTTCTTAATTTTCTTTTTCCTTTCTTTTTCTAGGTTTTGACCATCCTAAACCCGACCGCCCTTCACTAAGGTGATCCCTTTTCCCTCCTAATGCATGAGGACATTGCATATCATAAGCATGGGGGTGTTTTTAAAATTTTGTCGATCGATTTAGGATTTTCAAAACCTAAAAAAATGAATTTTCTTTCGACATTTTAATTTCTTGCATGCATACCAAAATAAATAAATAAATAAAATAAAGTAAATAAATAAATAATAATAATAAAAATGTTGAAAACTTTTTGAGGAAAAATTTCAAATCGAGCCTAAGGTTGACAACTCACTTTTGGTACACTTGGATTTTATCTGTAACAAACTAAGGATGAGGATACGGATCTAATCATTGGAATTTCAGGGTCTTTCTTTAGACTAGATTAGACATTCTTCTCCAAAATTCCACCTAAACTCATGGTAGTTTAGATGACTTGATCCACTTTTGTAATATGGAAAGTATGTGGCTTATTTTCTGATTCAAAAACTTGCATTTCTTGCGAAACTTCTGATGTTAAATTTTACACACAAGCCAACACTTAAAAACAACTAAAAATTAGGAAAAATCTCTTGTTTGGACTTAGTAAATGTCTGAAGCAGTTCATTTGTTTGAGTTCCCACCACCGAGAAGGAGGAAAATGCCTCCTTTGAGGTTGCGATGTCAACATGTTACCACCTCGGCGGTGCTCCATATCTATATTTCATATCTCTAGATAGAGCATTAAAGAGCATTTTTGCAGCTCAAGTGTGTTGGACGGTGCTCTACTTATAGTGTTGGAGCAAGAGCTTTAGTTTGCTTGGAGTGTCCCTTTACACCACATTGTGTTTTGGGGTTGTGAACACCTGGGTGGTGTCATGGATAGTGCTATCTCAAAGTACTGGTGCTAGAGCCCCTTCTAGGTTTGGTAACAGGAATGATGATCACAACACATATGGTATAAGACTAAGCTAAAAATAACTATGGGGTAGAGAAAAAGAAAAGTTTTAAACCACAAACACACCCCTATAAATGTTGGCTTTTCACAAGCATGCACACAAAGTTTTAAAGGTTATTACAAGTTACGAATCAGATTCAAGAGCAGAAAAATCCTAAAAATAGAAATTTCAAGTCATCTAAATTAATAACGGGTTAATCTGTGAATTTTCTGGAGGATATATTGATCCCATTTTGTCTAATTTTTGGATCCGAAAACAAATGTCGTTGTTAATCTTTAACAAATTCTGTACCTCCTGTGTTTAGACCAACCAAAGTTCCATAATTCTTTATCCTCAAAAGTCAAAAAAATTAGATTTACCAAATATTCTATTTTGTAAAAATTAATATTTTGCAAAGAGACTAACAAAAGATAAGCTTGGGGGTGTGACAAATGCTAGTTTATCATAATTGTCATACATTAAAACAAACCTGGCTCTTAGGATTTGGCTCTGCAAATGGGTTTTTGGGCTCATTTACGCATTAATTAGGCTACGCATGCATTGCAATTTTTATTATCATTTTAGTGTGTTTCTGTGGGTGTTAGGGACATGCAAATTGCCAGATCCCTAGAACCCTAGCACTTAGGAAGGCAACTGGTGAAGGAGAAGCTCTCACCAGCTAGAACTCAGCTTGATCAGGCTCACCATACTTGCAATCCAACCCAACTGAACTAGGGTTAGCTAATCCTAGCTCCATTGAGCTCATCTCAGCTAAATGGCAGCTCAAGAGAGCTCATCTTAGCTCACCCTCGCTCAGGTCGACTCAGATCTAGCTCAACTTAGAGAGTCTAGCTCATCTTAGCTCCCATTAGTTCACAGGGAACTCTAGCTAGCTCAGCTAAGTTGATTGGAGTTCACTCCAGCTCAGGACCAACTACATCCAACTGCACTCAACTCCAACCAGCTGAAGATGACTTCATTTCAGCCTTGGAAGCTCAAGTACAGCTCCCGAGGACTCAGCTTAGATCAACGCAGTTGAGCTAAGGTACCTTAGCTACCTCAACAAGCTTGATCCTCCTCGGGAGCACCAGACCCTGCTCACGTCAGCTCCTTATTATAGAAGCCTACTTACTTTAGCTTGGCCTAGCTGCTAGCTAAGAACTAACAAGCTAATCCAGCTAAAGTAGCTTCGTGTGATCCTCTTCAGGAGCTGCTAGCTCCATTCAGCACCAGACTTCTTCTGTCTAGCTCCTCTCCACAAACTGCAGCTCCCATTGCCTCCTCCTCTACTCCATTACTATCTAAGCTAGACTCCAGCTCCCTTGGCCATCCACCACCTACAACTTAACCCTAACTAGTTCCACTAACTAAGCCCACCTAGTCCACCTAAGCTCTACCTAGTCCACCCTTGTCTTGTCACCAACAGAAGCCATCCCTTCACCCCTCAACTTCCTCCAAAAGACACCTAAAGTTGGTGCCAAAACCTCCCTTCTAGAGGCCTCTCTTCTGGCACCAACTTAAGTCCCCATCATGGCTATCCATCCATCCACCAAATACATCCCAACCCTTCCTTACATGGAGCCACCTAACCCACATCTAGAAGACCTATTTTGCTACCAACTTCAAGGGACACCACCACCATAACTACCTCCCTTGGCACCCCCTTGGTTGGCGCCAACTAACCCTAGCCCTAGGATCAAATTAATCACCTATAACCACCACCAAACTCCATCCTAACCCTCCACCTATTCACACCAACCCTACCCCCATCCCACTCTATAAAAACCCATCACCTACCACCATTTTCTTCATCCTCCCATTAGATAATTTCCACCTTACTTCCACCTAAACCCGCGGCCAAGAAGAAGGGATAGAGAGGAAGATTAAGGGGGCACATCACACTCCCCCTTGGTGCCTTCTTCTCCCCATTCCTTCCCTTTATGCCACTCTAAGAATTAGGAGGATCTTCACGACTAGGAGGATGGTCAATCAAGGAGAAGAAAGGGTGGTGCATGTCCACCCTTGAAGGAGATCATTGAAGGTGGTAGCTTCCACCTTGGAGGACACCATCTTGTAGGAGCATAGGAAGGAAGGAAAAGGAGGAGCCCCTTTCAATCCTGGGAGCCACTAAGCTTAGAGCAAGGAGCTTCACCTCTTCACCATCTTTATCATCAGGACCTTTAGTTCTTATTTTATTTTTGTATCTTGATAGTTGTTGGACAAGCTTTCCTCATAAGGGTTTTATGTAAAACATTTTTGGTCTTAATTTTAAAGTTGCCATAAATTTTTGTTACACTTTTTTTTGCAGTACTTGCTTTATCTCCATTGTAATTTCACTCCCTTTTCTAGGCCTCCATGCACCTAGGTTGTGCTTAGAAAGTGGTTATCTTTTGCCACTTAGATTTTAGCATTTGACGTGTTAGTTCTTCTCCTGCCAACAACTCGTGTTTCCTTTTATTTCAAAACCCTAAAAAAATATATATTTAAAAAGACCAAAAAGGAAGTTGAGTTTGATTTTCGAAGCAAGGGATTTGATTTGCAAACAATTTAGCCTCCTTGGACAACCTTAGATACCCCACTCTCTAGGTTATAAATTTTAAAAGCGAATCTGTTTTTGTGCGTTGCAACAACTTAAAACCCTAAATTAACAAACCACGCAAAAACACGATCACTCCATCGGGATTGGTGGACCCCTTTCTCCTACAAGCATCCTTCTTATGCCCCTGCCCACCACAGGCTAGACAGCGGATTTGGGAGTCACAGGGCATGGCCATGTGGCCTCTTCTTCTACATCTGTAGCATATTGTCTCTACGCCAGCTTTTCTCCTATCCCACCGCCCACCCTTATCATCATAACCTCGGTGAGAAGTAGATGAGTACTAAGTTTCTCTATCCCTCCGACGCCAGCCCTTGGATCTCCAAACCCTCCAGCCAACTTCCTCCTCTCCTCTACCTCCATCATTGTGCCACCATATCCTAGGGTTTCAAGTATGCATCTCCTTCCATTCAATGTTGACGTTGATGAATTGAGTAAAATAGTTACATACACGGAGCAACAAAATCGAAAATACTTTAACGACTTCTCAATCAATGATTCAGCCCATTCCACTCTCATGGAGGAACTCACTACTGAAACTAATGCCCAACTCAATCTAAGTGAGGAGGAAATATCCCCTTATGAAAAAGATATTCAAGAGATTGAAAAATTATTGGGGATTACATATGATGAGTTATCTAAGGAAGCTAAAAATTTTTCTGAATCATGTGATAATTAAGAATTAGAATTGAATTATTTGGAAAAAGAAGATGATGATACTCAAGAAGAAACATCTTTGCGAAACTTAGAGACTGATCATTGGACCTTGATTTCCATATCTGACCACACCACTTGGGTCATGACTTCCATTCATCACCATTATCAGGACCCATATGATTTTTCCCCACATGACTCCATTCATAACCCAACAACCCGTCTTCTCCATCACCTTTTTAGGATGCCTTCATCTTCATTTCTTCTAGGCACCTGCATTTATCTGTCTTTCTGTTGTAGCACTTGGCAGTAGATAATCCCAAGCCCCATTTACATATTTTTCCAATTACTTAGGCTGAGAATTAATGGCCAGCTAGTCCACATTTCCGGCCCCCTATTGGCAAATGAGACTAAAATTCTTATCATTTTACTTGCCATTCTCAATACTATATTGGCATATCCTTTTTGAGTTTACACCCAGCTAGCGGCATTAATCTCAGCACTTATATATAGCATATTTTATTCGACATACTTTCATACATATTTATTTTACTTCTTAGGCATTGGAATATGCAGAATGAAAAGTTCAAGAGCCATTCGAGGTTATTTCTACCCATTTACTCCTTGTCTTAATTTATTTTTCATCATATTCATGCTTGAGGACATGCAAGAAAGTAGGCATGGGGGGGTAGTACATGTAAACTAAAGATTTTTTAGCCAACACCTATGAAAAATCTTTTATACATAATGCTAATTGCATTTTAGGGTCCTTAAATTAAGAGCAATCGACTCCATCTCCAATGTTTGCATTGGAGCTAGAAATTGTTTGCAACAGCCACTTCTGACTTGTTCGCTCATTGTTTTGTTCGAAATTAAGGACCAAGCTAAATGTAACCCGAATTAAGGAAATCTTGAAAATGCAACTTTGAAAGGTTATACATATGATTTTTATCAAGAATGTTTTATTAGGGATTTTATTCTTGAGTTGATTCTGAATCTGGAATCCAATATAATTTTCACACTCACACGTAGATTTTGCAATGGATTCAATGTGAAGATTGATAAATGTCTTTAGTCTGTCGAGAAGAAGTAGTTCTTCATTTCCTGAACCCCTTGACAGAGTTTAGGGAGTCAAGCGAATCTTCTTCTAAAATCCACCAAATAGTGTGAGACGAGAGTAGAGGGTTAGTGGTGCTCCAAGATTAATGCAAGGAATCTGGAATTCTAGATAATTGAGTGATGATACTTAGAGTTAGCCACAATCTCGCTCTTGGTTCCCACGTATAATTGATTGTGTGAATTTTTGAGACCACCAAATATGGCAAATATGTGGAGATCAAGTTCTAATAAAACTAGAAGTAAGGTGGATGGTTACAACCATTCTTTACGGAATCCTTGGCTGAAGGAGAGTAATGATGCCAAGGTCAAGAATACACTGCCATATCTGTCTCTTTCTCGATGCCAAGAGTAATCACTCCCACTAAATAAGTCACCCGATATCTCTTGAACACCACCAATCCCTAATAATGCCTCTTGAATAAAATTCGCATATGTTGTGTGTTTTATTACATTGTGTTGAAAGAAAAAGAAAGAAGAAGAAAAAGAAAAAAATAGAAAAAAAAGATAAAGAAAAGAAAAAAAAGAAGAAAAAAATATTTATAGAAAAAAATTTACAAAATGAAAAAATAGAAAAAAATGAGTTTATGAGTGTTTATTTAAATTACATTGAGGCAGCATTACCCACCGCAATTGTGATCCACCAAATATGGCCTTAACGTACCTCTTTTGTATTCCTGACCACCCAAATACTGACTGAAGAATTCTGACTTAGTGTTAGGGCTATTGAAACTCTATTAAAGTGATAATGCCATGTGAGACCAGCAAATAGGGAATATATGTGTAAATCTGGTGAGATTGTGAGCTCAAAAGAAGAAGAGAAAACAAAAGAAAAAGAGAGTGAATACAAAAGAACCAAAAAGAGCATAGTTTTTCTCACTTTTCTCTGGGTTGATTCACTTAATAATTTGGGAATCGAGATTATGTAGTACTAACCTCTATGTAGCACTAAATGAGATTGAGCCACTAAATACACACCTATTTGCCTCAGACATTCTCTACCTAAGCTAAAATCCGAGGTAGAAAATCATAGAATATCTTGTATACCCCTAGGGAAGAAGTTTGTCTATCCTGCTAGAATTTTACTAGGACTTAAGTACAAGCTTTAGAGGTGAATCGGCTTTTCACTCGAATCTGTTGCGTAAGCTACATAGCTGCATTTTCACAATTGCCTAGATTTCTAGATTTCTGGATGAAACAAAAAGAAAAAAATCTACAGTCAAACTCTTTGATAAAAAGAATAAGTAGTCCTTTAGGGGCTAAACGTGTAAATAACACAGTCATGAAATTAGTCTTGCATTTGCTAGGGACTAGCAAAGCTTAGGCATGGGGGTATGATTACGCAGCAATCATAGGTCCCAATCAACCTAAAAAATGCTTGAACCTAGCTTAATTTGTAAATATTGCATTCATAACATGCATATCATGCATTGCATCATGTTATATAGAATAAGATAAGATATCTTGCTATTTAGTGTTCAATTGCTATTTGTAGGTAATAAGTGATCCGGGATGCAAGATAGAGTGGAACAAGGCAATAAAGAGAGAAGAAGACTAATCCAAAGAAGAGGAGTGAGGAGGATAACCTTATCCCTATCCTTAGAAACCCTAGGATAGCCTTCCTAAACCCTAAACCACTTCCATTAGGACATCTTAGCCTTAGAACCCAAAACATGGATAGCACTATCCATGTTCTTATCCAACTTATCCTTCTCCCAAACACCTTAGGAAACCTAATTAGAGACATCCTAAGCCTATCCCACTTTCCATACCCTCACTTAACCTATCCCTAACTCAATTGAGCGAGCCCATACCTAATTGGATGCATCTACAATTGATTGGGTGCACGTGAACCTAGTTAGATCCATCCAAGATCTAATTGACTCCTACCTACCCTTACAAGTTTAATTAGGCTCAATAGAACCTAATTAGACTTGACCAAGACACAATTAGGTTCACTCCTATCCAATTAGACTCACCTATGACTAATTAGGTCCACACCCACCTAATCTAGATTGGCCCAACCTATTTAGCAACAAATCCTACCAACACCCACAACATAGCTCTATGAAATTCAAACCACATGCACACACCTTCCAAATCAACCTTCCTAATCTACCCTCCCTATTTTTGGTCGTCCACTGTAAGGGCCACCAAAGGTGGCAATTTCTATTTTGGGGAGAGAGGGAACTTGCAACCAAAAGAAGCACCTCCCACAAAAGCCTAGCAAAAAGAGGTTGCACATTCTCTTCTCTACAACTCAACTTGCGACCACCAGCACGTTCCCTTCCACCCTCCAAGGCCGTCCTCTTCCTCCACCTCTCCAAGACGTCCTTCATGGACGACTAGGTGAAGCTCCAAGGTACTCTCCTCCAAGGATTCAAGGACAACTAGAAGTGAAAGGGTTCACCCCCCTCTTATCCTCATCTTCTTCATGGGCGTGCCCTCTTCTCTCTCATTGTAAGATGAGCCCACACCCTCCCTCTTTCTCCTATTGGACAGCCAAGAAGGCTTCTTCAAAGCCTCTCTTGGTTGATCCTAGCATTCACATAGTTTAGCAATTTTTATGTATTCTTTTGCAACTTCAGATAATTAGTTAATGCATGATTAGTTTCTCTTTGAATAAGTAGTGGTATGCTTCTATTATCATTATGAATACATGCCCATTAGTTAGGTTAAGATTAGATTTTCGCTAGCATATTCAGATATAGGTTTCATTTCACTTTTCAAAACAAAAATCAAAAACATGAAAAAATTGCAAAATACAAAAAGGACCAAAAATATTAGGTTAGGTTAGATTTAGGCTAGAAAAGTGGATCCAAATCTAAAACTTGTTTCTCATGCCTCCTAGAGACAAATGACTAGGACTCAAGTTATAAAAGAAAAAAAAATGCACGAAAATGCCTTGTCAATTTCTTGCAGAGTTTTCATCATTTGGGTATTAGTGTCTTCTTGAGATGGCCTTGGTTGATAGAAAGTCTGATTTGAACCATGCCCTCCAAATGGGTTTTGTTTTTGGTAAGGAACCAGATTAGTCTAGGAGTGAGTCGGGCAATTCCTCCAATTAGAGGAATTTTTAAATTGCTCCTACAAGGTGGAGATATTTTGAGTGAGGCTATGATTTGGATATGTGTAATTCCTTGGTGAACCATAAAAAGCCTGAGAATATTAATTATACTCAACAGGGGCAGTATTTTGATTATGCAAATTTTCTCTCTTTGGAATGTTAGATGGGGATAGATGTGGAGCCCGTGGACCTTGGGTAGGTTTGGCAAGTCTCCCTTGGTTTGCTAGGTTTGTTATAGCCCTAGTCAACTGTTGTTGATTAGCTTGTAGCTAAGCCATCTACTTAGCTATCATCGAGTAGAGATGAGGTCGGGGAACTTGATTCAGTAGCTCCAGGGCAGATAGATGGGGGATGGAAAATTAGCATGTGAGTAAGATTGTGGCTTAGAGGACCAATTTTGTTTTCCCATTTTTTCTAAAAAAAAGCAAGCAAGAGGTAGAATGTGGGAGAAGTCTTTGTGTGTGGGGGCAAAATCAAGTGGTCCCTCCAACTGTGGAGTTTGGGATCGCTGCCCATGCAAAAATGGAAGAAATGGGGAGAAGAGGACGGATAGATGAGAGAAGTGTGCAATCAAGCAGCAAAATTCTAGACCTAACTTAAATGTGACTACATAAAAATTAACCAAAGACTTGGTCTATCTTGGAAATAAAAAATTAACAGTGGATATCCGTTATTTCAAAGAATCTGAGTAGACTGAATAAGGGGAGGGTTGGGCCCAATCATGTCTCAAGAAAATCACTTGAGGCTTGAATAAACCCGCACCTAGACGTTTGATACAGCCGCTTGACCTAGCACTAGATATAGATGAAGGAATTGATATCAACTATAGAAATCTTAAAACCTAGGTTGCAAGGCTAAGTTTGGTGAAACCTTAGGGATCAAATTGCTAGAAAATTTGAATTAGGTCTAGGAGCTTATGGTACGTAAGGAATGTGATGGGTGTTAGTTGAGGTAATGCCTGATTATTTCTTTTTTTCATGTGTGTGACAATTCGGTGGGAAGTGATGCCCAAGCCAATTCAAAGGAGGTTTGCAAATAGGGATTTGTTGTTCAAGTGTTTTAGGATTTTAATCAATAATTTGTATCTTTTTTGATTCTCTCTTGTTAAAATTTCAAACAAGGATTTGAAGTTCCACAAATAATAACAATCAAGTTGTAGTTGGTGGAGTTCAATTCGTTTAGAGTTGTGACTAAGAGGGATATTAAAACCCTAATTTTGAAATCCTATTTATGCAGCACCTAAGAAAAGTGAATCTCTTCTCAAAATATTTAAGAGTGGTGATCCAAACAAGAAAACAACATCACCACCTAATGTAAAATCAAACAACGAATCAAAAAATTATTTTTTTGTGATTTTAGGAAATTGTTTGGTATTTTTTTAGAATTTTTCTTCATACTAGTGTTAAGAGTCAGAATTGATAGTTTTGAGGAATTTTTCTTCATACTTGTGTGAATAGTAAGAATTTTTTATAATTTTGTATGATGTAGACAATTTCCAAAGGTTTCCAGAAATATAAAGTTTTCTAAGTCTAACGAGTACAAAAATTTATAAAAATCACTGACAGTAAAAAAATAGTAAAGAACAAAATTTTGACCCCTGTTCATTCCGTGAATTTTTTAATTTTTTCCATTTAGCAAAATTTCCCTGAAAATTGTACTCAAGGTTCCTGACTCAAAGGGGCTTGCCTGGGTGAAATTTGGTGAATTTAAGAAGTCTCTATGTGCTTGAACTTGTTGTTTGAAAGTCAAGATAGAACTTTAGATTTTAAAAAATTAGACACTAATATGGCAAAGGTGGTGGAAAAATGAAGCAAATAAGCAACACAAAGAGTTTTAGGGTTGCACCACCCTTAATTTTCCATGTTTTTGATTTTTTTGAAAATTTAAAGTTCTTTCTAAGACATTTTGATGATGATACAATAGATGGCCAGGGGTACTAACCTGAAGTACATAGGAAGAGAAGTTCACTTGAAGTTTCGCTCTCCAAGAGAATTTGAATCCCGCTCCAACTCTTGGTTCGCACCTAAACAAAACATAAAGTAAAATTAGTGAAGACCTAATAAATCACGAGAGAGTTAAAATATGTGATTAAGCCGTGCCTCCCTGGCAACGATGCCAAAAAGTGTTGTCAAAAATATGCGGATTGTTAAAAGCGTGTTTTGATATTGTTGTAACATGTATCTTTCCATTCAAATTTTACATTTTATAAAAACTAGATATTGAGTATCTAAGGTTGTCCAAGGAGGCCAATTTGTTAGTCACAAAAATGGTTCTCTCTCTCACCTCTCAAATCAACAAATATCTTTTTGTATTTTTTGATTTTGTTATTTTTAGGATTTTTAGAGATAATTGGGCAATGGATTGGAAGATGAAAGTATGCTAAAGCTATGCCTATCAACTACTCTAGAGTGACAAGAATGTTCTCTCTTCTAACCTCACCCTAGGCAAGTGTGCCTAGGGCAATTACAAGAGAGTTGTGGTGCACTACAATTACATGAACAACATGAAAAGCACACTAAGATTTAAACATGAGCTTGGAAGGCAAATATGACTTGTATTGCTAGCAAAGTTGATGACAAGTAGCTAAATTCTTCTACAACAAAAAGAGAAACTAAACTAGCTAATAGAAGAACATGGAAAGAAAAAGAAGAAGGGGGAACTCTCTGGTAGAAGATCCGGATGGCCGTTGCTCCAAGTGTGGTTGCCCCACACTTGAAAAGAGTTCTCCTTCTCCTCCTTCAATTAGCCTTCCTTCAAGCTCTCTGCCAAGGTGGGTGTCAACCACCTTGTTGGCTCCTCCTTTGCTTGGCCGTCCCCTGAATGTAGAAAGCACCTCCTCCTTGGCATGGCCAAGGGAGAAGGAAGTAGAAGAAGAAGACACTAAGGGGGCAGGTAAGATGCCCCCTTGATCTTGTTCTCTCCTTCCTCATCCTTAGCGTGAATGGAAAGGCCATTGTGGAACCTAAAACTATGAAAAGAGTTTTAAATTATTTGGTGGTAGGGTAGGGTTTGATAGAATGGGAAGGAGGGTCGTTATGGTACATTTTGGAAGGAAATGAAGGGGTGCTTGGATATTTTTAGAGGGAAAAGTTGGAGGGAAATGAAGAGGTGCTTTGGTTTTCCCTCCAAAAATATCTTCCAGAAGGTGTTGATTTTGGTGGGAAAAATGGAGGGTAGAGATGGGTTGAAGGGGTTGGTGCAGGGTTTGATTTCAAGGGTTTTGGAGGGAAAAAGTTGGCACCATTTCTAGGTGGTTTTGGAGGGAATTTGGTGGTGTCTTTTGGTGGTAGAGAGGGGTGAAGGGATGTATAGGGTTAGTGCCAACATTGAGGTGGAGTGGTGGTAGCTTAGGTGGAATTTGGTAAGGTTAGTTGGTGGAGTTGGTTAGGTGGGTTTTAGGGTTAGGTTTCGGTGTCCAAGGAGGTCGCTTGCTAGGCTATGCAAGCTTAGCTAGTAGGGAGTAGTGTAGAGAGGTAGAGGGAGGTAGGGTTTTGAGGGAGAAGAGCTCAAGGAAGTAGTCATGAGCTGCACTGGAGCTAGTGGTTGATGAAGAAAACTGTAGGGAGCTACCCTAGCTAGCATAGCTTGCTAGTTCTTTGCTAGCTGCTAAGCAATGCTAAGATGAGCTGGCTTCTGCTAAAATGAGTTGAGGTGAGTTGGGTCTGGTCTTCCCAGAGTATACCTAGCTAGTTGGAGTAGCTAGCTTAGGTCAAGCAGCTCAACTCAACTAACTTTAGCTGGGTTAAGCCTCTGGGAGCTGGACTTGAGCTGGTTCATGACTTCTTCAGCTAGCCAGTGTTGACGAGAAAAAATGGGGTTTTAAAATCACTTCATTGTAATATAGCCAAAATAGCATGCGAACAAATACAATTTATAACCCAAATTCGAAAAAGTATCTGAGGTCGAACATAGTGAGCAATCTATTGCAAAGTAATCTTACATATCACAATTTTAAGTAGAAATATGGGTAATTATAATACGACGAATAATAAAAGAAGATATGTCAGAAAACTTAAGTATGAAAGTTCAAAAGGATTAGAGTAAAATGGTGATTTGAATCACCAAATTACTCTTTAAGTTTTACAACCACTTAATATATGAATGTAAAGCTCAACCACAGTATCGATTCCCTCAGAACCAATGAATATCATATGATAGAATATGCACTTAGATGCCTTAACTAGCAGAGGCAAACGCCTCTACTTTTCTTCTTCATGCCTCTTCAAGAGCAAGGCCAAGCACAGCACAGCACAACTCACACTCACAGAGGCAAGGCCTTTATTCGGCTAAGTGTAGAGAGGGCGTAGTAGAGGGCAAAACCCCCTCCTCTTTCTTTCTCTCGTCACAAAACCAAGCAGATCTAGGTAATCGGACCAACACCCAAACCTGCGTGGCATGAGCGGGAGAGGGTACGTGCAATGGAGCGTGCATGCGAGACCTCGCCCCGGTGCTCTCGGAGGCAACTGGGTAAGATCACGAAATTCTCTTATGTTACGCGTGGGTTTCAGGAACCCATAATGAGGGACTAGACCCATGGGTTTCTTCACACAAAGCTACAGGTGATCTGCTCGCTGAATTGAAGCAACTTCAGGCACTGAAGACTTCAATTGGGTGCCTGGGAAGACACCTTCAGGTCGTCCACGTAGCCTAGGCATGGATTTGAGGAAGAGCAAGGCATGAATAAGATGGTTGAGGTCGGAGAAGGTGGGTACAGTGGCGAAGCTCTGATGGTGTACCTGAAAACCACAACACGACCTTGCAACCTCATCAAAATAGCTCAAAAGGTCAGCCGGAGCATGGCGAATGTAGTCATGGCGGTTTCATGGTGTTTAGTGAAGAGTGGAGGTCTAACATCTTAAGGGGAGACATGCGAATGGAGTTGTGCTTGGTGCGGCAATTGGGATGGCGAACCCCTCAATTTCTTGAGGTGAGCTGGAGGCGTTGCCGGAGCATCATTGGAGCGGAGGAAGATGGAGGGCTTGAGGGCAGTAGCATGCTCAATTTGGGGTGCAGGGGATGGGGAAGTGAAGTAGGGGAGTAGAGGAGAAGATAGAGGGCCTTGGAGAACAGGAAGGAGGTTAGAAAGCACCAGTCGCAGCTCACTAGAGCTGGAGAGGGAGAAGGTGATGGGAGGATGGCGATGGCGATCGAGGTAGAGGGGCGACCTCTCTTTGACCGGAGAGGTTCGCAAGGAAGAGAGGATGAAGATGGGCCATCAAATTTGATGGTTGGATGGTCGGAACAAGGCGAATGAAGGAGGTTGCCAGAGCAAAATCCGGAGGTTGTTGGAGAAGGAGAGGATTTCTGAGGGCACGATTTGCTAAGGAGGTAAGGAACACATTGTATGTCCATTTATAGGGCTTGGAACTCTAAGGGCTTAGAACAGAGTTCCAAGCTTGGCAACAAGCTTGCAAACTCCGAGCTTCACATGCAAGCTTGATACACGTGGTTTCAAAACGTTCACATGAGGAATCTAAAGGGTTCTAGGATCTGTTAATGGTCTTAATTAGAAGGGAAGTCCTCAAGGAATCTCCCTTTCAATTTTAGGAGTGATTGATTGAGAATCAAGCGAGAAATCATTACTCGAATCTCACGATAGAGGTTCTGAGTTTCCATTAATGGCACAGGGACCGAAATGTGAAGAAGATGGAAAACGAAAGGGACTAGTTATAAAGAATTCAAAAAGTTAAGGGCTATCTTATAATAAAAGGGGTCTGCCGAGACTTAATTGCAAACTAGGTCAAGGTGATCTTTGATTGGGCCCAAATTTTGTTACAAACCTAATTTGGACCAAATGAATTTGATGGTGAAAATGGATTTTCACTTTGACCAACTTTGAGTGGGAAAATTATGTAGAAACCTAAATTAAGGTAACCTTCCATCTGAGACTCTATTTTAGGTCAAAAAGGATTTTGATGGTCAAATCAAAGCCACCAAACCTTATAAAATATTTTTTATGATTTGTAAAAGGTTTAGGTGAATTTTAACCTAATCGGAACCTCAGTTCTTTAAGTGGGTTTATTTTTAGGGTTTCAGATGTCCGTTAATTCTCAAAATGCATGAGAAATCCATTTCTTTCTGCAAGGACCCTCTTATTAGACATTTATTGCTATTTGACCTTCAATTAGACCTTGGAATATCCCGTGGTTATTCTATAGTTGTCAAATGTTGTTAAAATTGTGGAAATAGCCCTAGTTTCATCTTCTCTTCTCAAAATAGAACATCAAGCATTTAGGACCCTCTGATGGTTATGTAGGAGCTTTTATTAACTTTTTAAGACCAAAAAAGGCTAGTTAGGGCTTATGATGGTGTTCCCATCATACCCCCATGCCTAGCTTTTCCTAGTCCCTTAACAAAACCTTATGCATCAAACTAGTTATCTATGTTAGATGTAACTATCAGGATGCTGTACTAGGCTGCATCTCTAGGAATCAGATCTTAATACCAATAGTAGGCTTATGGTACTCAAGTACCAGCCCAGATCCAAGCCTGACTACTTTTCTCCTCAGTCTACTACGAATGTTTCCAAGGCTCGCAAGAACTATCCTAAGGTTCATTGGACCCAGCGGTTAAAGCACCCGTGCTTGTAACATGGTTAGTCTAAGTTTAGTTTGCCAATGTATTTTTTGTAAGAGAGAGGTGTAGAAGAAGATTTTCATTTGTGGAGAGCTTTCTCTCTCTTTTTCTTTCAATTATATTTTTCCTTAGATCCAACCACGAATTGGCTCTAAACACATTTTGTATCGGATTCCTTGCTCCCACCATAAATACTCATAGGGTCCCTAGCAATCGGTACTTCAGGATAGAACTAGCCATGGAAACCCCCAGAACCCTAGCTTTCAACAATTTGGGATAGTACCGCCCATGGTGTTCTGTAGCTAGATCCAGACCCTGGCAATCGACATTTCGTGATAATGCCGCCCATGGCATTTGAACTCGCATAAGGTGCTTATGTGCCCTCGATAGGGTATTTAGATATCTTGGGAGACAAGCACTGAGGAGAAGATATGTTATTATGCATCTTTGAGGGAAATTTTCTACCTCTCCACATCGGGAACTCAACCAAATCAACTTGTGTTTCTGAGCTGCTCGTAATCTTGATCTTTGTACCATTTTCAGAATAGAACAAATTCTCTTTGGCATGATTTCTTATTTTAAGCACACTGAACAAGACTGTGTGTGATTTAGGGTGCTAAGTTACCGAGTCTGGCAAACCAGAGGTCGATTAACTACACTGAATATTACCTGATCCTTAAACCTAATACACAATCTTTGCATTTTAGTCAAACTCTTGAGGATTAATTCAGATCTTGACAAGTACATGAGTGTTTAAATCTCAGAATAGATCCAAGAGGCCTAAGGTTAGTATTCGCCACTAATCCCTTAAGTTTTAGCCTTCCAGGTCTTAATTCATCATTCGATCCAACCAAGAAGGTAGGTGAGTTCCATATTATTTTTAAGGGACTTTTTTTTCTTTTTACTCCTTTTTTTTCTTATCTTTTCCTTTTTCTTTCCTCATTTTTCTTCATTAAGCTCAAATCACCTCCTCATTTCCTCCTCAAGAATGATGTGATATATCAAAATTTCCTCCCCTTTTCTCCATTTTTTTTATAATATGTATTTTTTTTATGAAACCCCTTTGTGATTTGATTTTCACAGCGTTTTGCACTTTAATACTCCCCTATGCCTACGATTTGAAATGTTCTCATTGTAAATTAGGCGGGTTTGAGTTTAGCTCAAATCGTACATTAGAACAGGGTTAAATGGTGGGTGGTCGTCGGGGTGACTGTTGCGGATGGGTCAGTCAGTTCGATGAATGGTTTGAGTCACTAACCATTCACAACAAAAGGTTTGGAATCATGGCTAAGTTCACATATTTTAATAGCTCCATTTCCAAACACTCGTCTCACCAGGAATGGTCCAATGCATTTAGATCTGAGTTTGCCTAGAAAGAGTTTGAGTTTTGCATCAAAGAGTAGGACTTTTTTATCAGAATGAAAAGATTTTCACATAATGTTCCTATCATGGAATGCTTTGACCCGCTCTTTGTAGATTCGTGAGTTCTCGTATCATTGCGTAGTTCCTCAATCTCGCTCATTTCCAACTGACGGCGTATTCTAGCCTTCATAAGATCTAGATCGCACTTCTGTACTACCTTATAGGCCTTGTGCTCCATTTGTATAAGAAGGTGGCATGCCTTACCGTACACAATTCTTAAGGGAGACATGCTTAATTAGGTCTTTTGGGTAGTCCTATAGGCCCACAAAGCATCTGGAAGGCGAATAGACTTGTCTTTCCTGTCAGGCTAAATAGTGACCTAAAGGATCTTCTTGATCTCTCGATTTGATAGTTCAGCTAGTCCATTAGTCTAGAGGTGGTAACGAGTTGAGATACGATGCATCACCCCATACATTTTCATCAAGGATTAGAAGTGCACATTGTTGAAATCAGACTTGCCATCAGTAATGATGTCCTTAGGAACCCCAAATCTAGAAAAGATGTTCTCTTGAATGATTTGTAGAACACCTTTGTGATCACTTGTTCTTTTGGGGATAGCTTCGATCCATTTTGAGACATAATCAACACTGAGTAAGATGTATTCGAAGTCGTTAGATCCAGGAAAGGGTCCCCTGAAATCAATTCCCCATATGTCAAAGATTTCACACACAATGATCGGGTTCGAGGGCATCATATCCTGTGGGCCCATGTTGCCAAGGGTCTGACAACGAGCACATGCCCTGTAATACATTTGTGTGTCTTTGAACATTGTGGACTAAAAGAACACACACTGGAGGATTTTCGCTGTGATTTTTCACCTAGAGAAATGGCCACAGCAAGCTTGGTCATGGCAGAATGAGATCACGTCGTTGACCTCGTCGTCAAGAATACATATCCGGATCACTTGTTCTTTGCCAATGTGGAAGAGATACGGTTCCTCCTAAATATAGAACTTGGCCTCCGAAATCAGCTTGTCCCACCTAGAAATTGCCCAACCTGCCGGGACTTTCCCTGTAGCCAAGTATTTTGCCATATCAACGAACCAGGGGAGACCATGAATGTCCAATAGATTCTCATCCGGAAAATGCTCCGTGATTGGACTAGACGGGTCAATGACAGAAGAAGGAAGATGGGATAAGTGATTAGCTACCACATTTTGTTTTCCCACCTTGTCGCGAATCTCGAGATTGAATTCTTGCAATAGCAAGATCTAGTGTATTAGTCGAGGTTTCACGTCCTTCATGAGTAAGTGCCTCACTACATTGTGAACTGAGTAGAAGATGACATGGGAACTTAGAAGGTATGATATGAATTTTTCCAGGCCAAATAGTATAGCAAGCAGCTCTTTCTCAGTAACCGTGTAGCTACACTGAGACTTGTTAAGCATCTTAATGGGGTAGTATATGACCACGGGTTTCCCGTAAATTTTCTGCCCAAGCACCGCACCCATTGCAAAGTAAGATGCATCGCACATGATCTGAAAGGGTAGAGACCAGTCAGGGGATTGCAAGATTGGTGCTTGGGTAACTCAATCATTCGTGAACTCAAAAAGGACAGCTTTTGATAGAAGGTTAGACAGGAGGCGTGTGATTTTGGACAAATCAAGAATGAATTGATGGTAGAAATTGATGTGCCTGAGAAAAGATCTGATGCCCTTGATTGAGTTAGGCACAGGTAGTTCGGAAATCAAATTTACCTTAGCCCAATCAACTTGGATGCCTTTTCCAAAGATGAGGTGTCCCAAGTCAATATCCTCAGGAACCATGAAGTGGCTCTTTTCCCAAGAAAGAACCAAATTCACATCAATACATCGTTTGAGGCAATCATCAAAAGATTCCCCAAATACTAAGAAGACATCTATGAAGACTTCAAGGTATTCACCTACCATATTTGAGAACACAACTAGCATACATCGTTGAAAAGTCACGGGTGCATTGCATAGCCCAAATGGCATTCTACGGAATGCATATATACCGCAGGGGTAGGTAAAGGTGGTTTTTTCTTGATCCCCGAGATGAATTCCCACCTGATCGTATCCAGAGTACCTGCCCAAAAAATAGAAGAATCGATTTCCTGCCAGTTTCTCTAGAATCTGGTCAATAAAAGGTAGTAGGAAATGGTCCTTCTTCGTGGAGGCATTCAATTTTCTGTAGTCAATGTAGACACTCGAAGAGTTCACAATGCGGGTCGGGATGGTTTCTCCGATTTCAGTTCTGATCACGGTGAGCCCTGCCCTTTTAGGCACAATTTGGATTGGACTCACCTAACGACTGTCAAAGATCGGGTAGATGATTCCAGCATCTAACCACTTAGTGATCTCTTTCATCATGACATCTTGTAGGTTCGGATTCAGATGTCTCTGCATTTCACGGGATGGTTGTGAGCCCTCTTCAATGTAGATGCGGTGTGTGCAATATGAAGAGTTGATACTAGTCAAGTCATTGAGAGTCCATCCAATAGCTCCCCATGCTACTGGAGGATGGAAATCAGTCTCATTTCCTGATCTAAGTTAAGTCATGAATTGATGATCATAGGATGCGTGCGATTTGAACCCAAAAAGATGTATTTTAAATGATCAGGGTAGGGTTTCAACTCCATAGCAGGTGGTCCAGGGTGGGGTTTAGGAGCAAAGGCAGGAGCTGTGGGTGTATCTAGGTCAAGTCTAGGCTTCTCTAACTATAGGTTGTGATCTTCTTGTGGTTGAATGTCAAGAATAATTGGGTTTTCCACTAAGAACTGGTCGTCAACTGTTTGGGATGCTTGATCGAGTTTTAAAAAGTCACGTTGTAGTACAGCCGAAAAAGCATTCAAAACAAATACAATTTATTACTCGAATTTTAAAGTCCGTGGTCGAACACAGGGAGCAAATTAGGGTTTAGAAATCATGATCACAACTTGAGAATTTGAAAGAATATAATATGCAATAAAATCAATGTTATAGTGCAAAAGGATATGAATAAATGTAAGGCACTAAAGGAACCAATGTATGTTAATAAACACAAAATTGGACATCTAATTTATGAATCAGATGCCTTAAAATGTTGATGCTATAGTGCTTGGCTCTTTCTCTCTTTCTTCTTCTCCTGTTCTTCTTTTTCTGTCTCTGACGGCTGCCTTCAATCTTCTTCTTTTCTTTATCTTCCTTTACCTTTCTCTTCCTTTTTCTCCTCTGATTTTGGCTTCAACTCCCTTGCCTTAATCTTCTTCTTCCTCTGCCTTCTTCTCTATCTCGGCTGCCTTCAGCTTCTTCCTTCAGTTCCTTCCTTGTTCTGCCATAGCTTTTTCCTTCGTCTCTCTGCTACGGCCCTTCTCTTGCCTTAGCTTCTAACTTCGGCTTCCACCTTCGCCTCCGCTTTCTTCTTTTTCTTCAACCTGCAGAGCAAAACCTACCCCCTACCCGCACGAGCTCACTTCACTCTTTTGTATCCTAGTTTCGCTCCCCCAGAGCCACTTCTCAGGTAATTGGGTAAGATATGCACCCGAGATCAAGCCCATCGGCATGCGGTGGTGGGTGAGGTGTCGAGTCGGGTCGAGTCTGGTCACCAGATCTGCAGGGTGTGATTGCGAACAAGGCATCAGGTGGGTTGAGAGGGGACCTTACCTCGTGAGTTGGAGGCAACTAGCCCAATGCCGAAATTCATTTTATGTAAGTGAGGTGCTCCGCAACTTTCCAAGGTGGGGCTAACTTCCCACCATCCACTCACGTGCACCTACAACAGAGGGGCGTTGCTCAATTGTGGCTGTAGTGATGGCTCCTGGATTCAATTGAACACCTGGGGATGTTTGTGAGAGTGCCCCGCATAGCTTGGGACTGGATCCTAGAGCGGGCATGGCCTAGAGAAGCTAGCAAGCCAACTTCCAACCGTGCGTCAATGGTAGTGAACCCTTGGACCTGAAATCACAAAAATGCCCTTACGACCATGTTAAAAAGCTCAGGGAGATTCACCAAGGTGCGGCAAACGTGAAGAGGTGATTGGCGTGTCGTGAGACCACCTGAGGTAGCGTGCCTAGGTCACACTATGATCGTGTGTGTGGGTATGTTCAGGGGTGCTTGTGGGTGAGTGGTGGAGTATTGTGAGTGGGGGTTATGATCAGTGTGTTAGGGCGGTGCTTATGGACCGGTCGGTGAGGAGGGAGGTGGTGTGTGGAGGTGGAGCGAACTCACCAGAGTGGTGTCCGGTGGTGAAGGGGATGTTGGTGGTGGAGTGCGGCAGTGGTCATTCAAGGGAATAAAGAAGGGGAAAAGGGAATAGAGGGTGAGAGGACTTATCTACCAGTGAAGAGACGAAGGGGGTGGTAGGGATGGTAGCTGGCTCGTATCGTCGACGCTGGAGATGAAGGTGCTCAGTGAGGGAGGTCGGCGAGGACGAAGGGGTTGTAGTAGTGTCGACGGGTACTGTGTGATGCAGACGAGCGAAAGGAAGAGGAACCTGCCACTGGTATTGTCGCTAGGTGACGAGGGAGAATGGGAGAAATCACTAGAGCTTGACGAGCAGGTCGGCCAGAGGAGGAGAGATGAAATTGAGGGAGTTCTCCAGCTGAATTCAAGCTTAGGAGATGCGGGGTGAGTTGGGGTCTCTTAAATAGGCCCTTGAGGTTGGGTTTGTACTTAGAAGCCAAGCTTCCAAGGATGGTAAGTTCACCAGAGGAGGAAACTCGAGAGAGACACAAATATCTCATGCGTTCACTTGAGAGATTGGGTACCAAATAGGGCTTCTAATTGGGTTCACAATGGAGGAGATTTCCTAGAGAATCTCCCTTTCAATTTTGAAGGGGACTCTCTGGGAGATCGGGGAGAAATCACCCTTTCAAGCTCGCTAGAGTAGGATTCCCTCCGCTATAATGGCAGAGCGACCTAATTGCAAAGAACAAAGAAGAAGCGAGGGGGTCAAATGTAAGGGTTTTTGAGAGATAGGGGTCAAAATGTAATTGGGCTAGACCTATTTGCAAACTGGGTTCAGATGAATTCCCCTTAGGTCCAAATTTTTGTACAAACCTAATTTGGACCTAAGAATCCAATGGTGAAGTTCAATTTCGGGTTTGACCATGTTTGACTATGCAATTTACGTAAATACCCAATTTAGTGTAAATATTTGTCTGAGACCCCATTCTAGGTCACAATAGGTTCCAATGACCAAATTGAAGGTTCTAAACTATAGAGAATATTTTTCTATATTTTAAGAGGGTTTAGATGATTTCTATCCTGACCAAAACCTTGTTTAATCAAGTGGGTCATTTTAGGGTTATAAGAAGTCATTTATTTCCCAGAATTAACACAAACCCTCTTTTTTTTTAACCAACCCACTTATTATCTTGTTAAGACCATTTGACCTGTGTTTAGCCCTTGACAAAATCCGTTGTTCTACTGCAATGCTAAAATTTCAGTTTTACCCCTTGTTTCGTGCTTTTATCCCAAAATGACTATTCAGTGAATTAGGACCTCTAGTTCGTTATGTAGTAGCTTTTGCTCTCGTTTATGGGTCAAAATGACCTAGTTAGGGCTCATGATGGTGTTCCCATCATACCCCCACGCCTAGCTTTTGCTAGTCCCTTTGCAAAATTTTAAGGTTTTAACTTCGATTCTAGAGCATGAGTTCCTTGATGTTCAAAAACTATGATGAGTGCTTTGTTCTTTTGATTAGGTTAGAATGTCGATAATAGGCTTAGAGGTATTCAAGTACCATCCAAGATCTGGACCTGACCAATTCTAGCCTCAGTCTGCCACAAAGGTTTTTAAGGCCCACAGGAACTATCCTAAGGTTCATTGGACTCCGCGGTTAAAGCACCCATGCTTGTAACATATTTTACCCTCGGTTCAGTTTACAGTGCATTTTTGCAAGAGAGAGACAGAGGATTTTCTTTGTTTGGAGAGTTTTCTCTCTTTTCTTTTTATTTGTAGCTTTGGATTGGCTTCTCAACACGATCTATTTTGGATTCCTAGTCCCCATCATCAATCCACAAAGGGTCCCTGGCAATCGATGCTTCGTGATAGCATCGCCAATGGCAACCCTCAGAACCCTTCCTTTCGAGATTTTGAGATAATCCCACCCATGGCATTCTGTAGCTAAATCCAGACCCTAGCAATCAACATTTCATGATAATGTTGCCCAACATATCTGAACTGGCACAAGGTGCTTACATGCCTTAGTAGGATATGTAAATATCCTAGGAGACAAGCACCGAGGAGATGATATGTTATTGCGCATCTTTGAGGGGAATTTCCTGCCTCTCTGCGCTGGGAGCTCATCCAAATCAACTTGTGTTGATCGACCGCTCCTAATCTAGGCAACTTTCTCATAACAACTTAAACACATTTACGTGATTTTGATACTTATGCACACTGAACCAAATTGTGTATGGATTGCAGTGCTTAGGTTATCGAGTCCCGTAAACCAGAGGTCAGTTAACGAGGCTAAATGCACCCTAAGCCTTAAACCTAATAATTAAGCTTCACATTTTCCCCAAACTCTTGAGCACTATCTAGATCTTAGTGAATACTTGAATTGTTTAACCTAGGAATCTAGCCCAAGAGGCCTTAGATCAGTGTTCCTTCTAATCCCTTTTGCGTCTCATTAGCACTTTTTTCCTTTCATTTTCTTTTTCTTGATATGGTCTAGAACTTAGTTAATCCCTTAATTTCTTACTAATGACTATCTTTTCTTTTTCTTTTCAATTTGTGCTCCCTTTTTCTGACATTTTTTACTTTTCCCCTTTTCTCCTCATGATATGTATGGCCTCAAAATTTTCTCTCCCCTCAGAATTTTTTTGTTCTTTTTCAAGAGTTTTTTCATTTTTTTGGTATTTTTGCGATATGTGATTTTTTTGTTGAAACATTTTCTTCTGAGATGAGTTTTCATGACATTTCGCACTTTCATACCCCCCTTGCCTACGATTTGCAATGTCCCCATTGTAAATTAGGTGGGTTCTAGTTCAGCTTAGATCATTCATTAGAATAGGTTCTGGGTGGGTGAACTGGTCGAGGTGACTGTAGCGAATGATTTCAAAACTTGAGTACGGGTACTTGAGGTGGGGTCGATTGTTCTAATGGATAAACCCTAAACTGCAATAAGAATTTAGCATAGGATGTCAAGAAAGGTTTTGGGTTTTTCAAAAATGATGGGTTGCCTCCCGTTAAGTACTGAGTTTTACGCCATCGGCTGGGTGCAATGATCTGAGGGAGAATGGAGGGTAAAGGATATCTCAGCCAAATTTGTATCGATCAGGTAAATGAGCGGTTTGAGTCTTTGACTTTTCACAGCGAAAGGTTCTGAATCATGGTTGAGTGGACAGATCTCGATGGCTCCATTTCCGAAGATTCGTCGGATGAGGTAACGCCCGATCCATTTTAATCATAGTTTTTCTGGGAATAATTTGAGCTTGGCATCAAAGAGTAGGACTTTTTGACCAGGATGGAAGATCTTTCTGGATATGTGCTTGTCGTGAAAAACCTTAACCCGCTCTTTGTAAATTCACGAGTTCTCATATGTGTCGTGGAGTAATTCATCGCTCTTGCTTATTCGAATCTTTCTGTGGGTTCTTGCCTTAGAAAGATCTAGGTTGCAGTTCTGTACTGCCCAATAAGCCTTGTGCTCCAATTCGACAGGGAGGTGACATGACTTCCCATACACCAATCTGAAGGGTGACATACCTAATTAGTTTTTGTTGGTGGTCCTACATGCCCACAAAGCTTCTGGAAGTCAGGATGACCAGTCTTTCCTGTCAGGTCTAATAATAACTTGGAGGATTTTCTTGATCTCCCGATTTGATAGCTCAGCTAGACCACTAGTTTGGGGGTGGTAAGGAGTAGAGATTCTGTGTGACACCCCGTATTTGGTCATTAGTGACCTAAACTGGGCATTAGTAAAATGGGTCCCTCTATCAAAGATTATAGCACGTAGAATCCCAAACCATGAAAAGATGTTCTGATGAATGAATTTGATAACCATCTTATGATCATTGGTTCGGGTCGAAATTGCTTCGATCCACTTGGACACGTAGTCAACAACGAGTAGAATGTAGTCGAAGCCATCTAAAATAGGAAAGGGTCCCATAAAATCTAACACCCATACGTCAAAGATTTCGTCTACGAGAATCAGCTATAAGGGCATCATGTCACGATGGCTCATGTTGCCTAAGGTCTAACAACAAGTGCATGCCCTATAGTTATTGTATGCATCTTTGAAAATCATGGGCCAATAGAAGCCGCATTGGAGGACTTTTGCTGTGGTTTTATGACGTGAGAAGTGTCCACTACATGCCTGTTTATCACGCTTGATCGGGTTTTAAAGAACAACACATTGTAATATAGCCGAAAAAGCACCCAAAACAATAAAGATTTTATTACTCGAAAACTGGAGTATCCGAGGTCGAACATAGGGAGCAATCTCAGTACTTTAAAAAACTAGAGAATACGAATTTTAAATAAAAGTCAATTGATTCATAGAGAGATTTAAAAGAAAATTTCTAAGAGAGAACAGGATTGGACGTCTGATTTCTATATCGGACGTCTTAAATGTAGCTATTCTTCTTCCTGTTTTGATTCTATTCTGGCCTTCTTTCTGATTTTTTGCTTTCTCTGCAGTCTTCCTCCTTACTTCTCTCTTCTGCCTTCTTCTTCTGTGTAGGCTCTTCTTTTCTTTTCTTTTGATCTAAAGGTCTTCTTCTTCTTTTCTCCTTCTCTTCTCTGCCTTGCTCAGCCTCTTCTTCTGCTTCTTCTCTTCTTCTTCCTTGCGGCTAAGTCTCTTCTCTTCAACTCTCAGCCTACCTGCATAAGGAGCAAAACCTACCTTGTCCCTCAACCCGCACGCCTCTCTCTCTCAGCAAATCACTCACAAGATGCTCTCCAAGAGCCGTGGGTAATCGGGTCGGGTTTCGTACCCGGGACCAGGTGCACCGGCGTGAGGGTCATGCGCGAGGTGTGCTCAGATAGGGTCGGGTCGGATCTTGCCAGATCGGTGAGGTGAAACCGTGGACGAGGCGAGCGAGTTAGGTGAGGGACCTCACCCCAGTGCTTTCGGAGGCAACCAGCAGAAAACACAAAATCAACTTATACTACTGCGGGGTTTGGTAAACTCACGATGTGGGACTATCCTCTGCACTCTTCTCGCGCGAGCCCGCAGGATGATTCTTCGCGCTCTGCCCAGCTGCAACCTCTACTCTCCTCACTGGCTAACTGGCTGTCTACACGCAACTTACTCCAATCTGCAGCAGGCTGAAATCCTGAAGCCTGGAGCATGCTTAGAAGCTGCTTCAACCGTCGTCAATGGTGGCTACAGCTCCGATCCTGTCGTGCATGAATACGGCCTATCGGCCTAATCAAGCCACCTGTAGACCTTCGCCGTGGCACGGCGAAGGTGGTGAGATGTGCAGCAGGTCGCAGGATGGCCTAGGCATGCGTGCCTAGGTCGACCTGTGATCGAAAAAGTGGGTGTGACTGGGGATGAGTTGTGGAGGTATGGAGTGGCAGTGGAGGGGTGGAAATTGTTCAGCGTGATGAGGTGGAGGTTTTGGGTCGGTCGGCAAGGCGTATGGAGTGGCGGAATGATGGGGGCGACTCGCCGGAGGTCGGCCGGTGACATGGAAGATGAGGGTGGTCTGGCGATGTCAAGGGGCAATCAATTGAAATAAAATCGGGAAAAGAAAGAGGGGAGGTTATGGAACAGTTCTAACCTACTTACAGGGACGAAGGGGGCTGGAGATGCGGACAGTCGTGTTGACTGTCGTCGAAGAAGAAACACCCAGAGGAGGAAGACGGCGGTGACGACGGGGCTAAAGCGGCATGCGCGGGTGTTACGCGACGCGGAGGAGAATCAGGAAGAAATCGCTACCACTGGTTTGTGGCAGAGCGAAAAGGAAAGGAAAGGGAGCCCGCCGGAGCTCGCTGGGTTCCCTGGCCGGGAAGGTAGAGATGAATTGGAGGTGAAACCTCGGCCTGGTCAAGCTGAAATTGAGCGGCCGGGTTTGGGGGTTCTTTTATCGGTACTGGGCCGTGTGTTCAGAGCTTGGAGGGCACGCCTTCATCTCTGACTGCTCACCAGAGAAGGAAAGTGGGTAGATACCCAAATCCCTCGTGTGCTCGCACGAGAGATTGGGATCGAATCTGGGATTGTGGCCGGGCTCAGATGGAAGGGAATTCCTCAGAGAATCTCCCTTCCATTTCTAGGAGGGAATCTATGAGGAATCAGAGAGTATTCCCTCTCTAATCCTCACCGGAGCAGGATTCTGCTCCAATAATGGCGGAAGGACCTGATTGCAAAGGTGGCGAGGAAGTTAGGGGACTCTCTGGGATGATTTTCAAAAGATAGGGACCAAATTATGATTTGGATGTACTAAATTGCAAAGTAGGTGAAGATGACCTCCTCTTAGGTCCAAATTTTGGCACAAACCTATTTTGTACCTAGAGAATCGAATGGTGAAGTTGGATTTTTGGTTTGACCACGTTTGAATGGACATTTTGCGTAAAAACCCAAATTAGGTCAATTAATCAGCTAAGACCCTATTCTAGGTCAAACTAGGTTCCAAAGGCCAATTTGAATGTTCTAAACCCTAGAGGATATTTTTCCATGAATTTTAGAGGGTTTAATTGATTTTTATCCTGACCAGAACCTTGTTAATTTAAGCGGGTCTATTTTAGGGTTACCAAATGTCATTTAATTCCTGGATTGCACATGAACCCATTTATGATTGACTCAACCCACTTTTTATCTTATTTAGATCATTTGACCTATGCTCTGTCTCTGAGAAATCCCGTTTATGCACTGCAATGGTAAAATTGCAGTTTTAACCTTTATTTCATGTTTTCTTCTCAGAACACTTACTTCTTATATTAGGCCCTCTTCTAGGTTATGTAGGCGCTTTTATTCTCTTTATTGGGTCAAAATGAGCTATTTATGGCTCATGATAAAGCTTTCACCATACCCCCAAGCCTAGCTTTTTCTAGTCCCTTAGCAAAACTTCAAGGTTTTAACTTCCATTCTAGACCCTGAGTGTCTGTCAACAATTATGATAAGTGATTCTCTTGTGATTTGGTCAGAATGCCAACAATAGGCCTTGAGGTACTCAAGTACCACCCAAAATCCGGACATGACCCGCTTTAGCCTCAATCCTCCGCAAAGGTTTTTACAGCCCACAGAAACTAACCTAGGGTTTGTTGGACTCCGCGGTTTTTTTTTACCCGTGCTTGAGACATTTTTAGCCTAGGTTCAGTTTGCAGTGCGTTTTTCTAAGAGAGAGAGGAGATTTATTTATTTGGAGAGTTTTTCTCTCTCTTTTCTTTTTATTTCTAGCTTTGGATTAGCTTCTCAACACGGTCTGTATCGGATTCCTCGTCCCCATCATCAAACCTCAAAGGTCCCTGGCTTTCGAGATTTCAAGATAATCCCGCCCATGGCAACCGCCAGAACCCTGGCTGTCGAGATTTCATGATAATCCCGCCCATGGCGTTCCATGGTCGAATTCAAACCCTAGCGATCGACATTTCGTGATAATGCCACCCATGGTATCTGAACCAGCAGAGTGCTTACATGCCCCCAGTAGGATATTTAAATATCCTAAGAGACAAGCACCGAGGAGACGATATGTTGTTACGCATCTTCGAGGGGAATTTCCCGCCTCTTTGCGCTAGGAACTCGTCCAAATCAACTTGTTCTGATTGGCCTTTCCTAATCTAGGTGACTTTTTCATAACATTAAACGCTTTTGCGTGATTTTGATGTTTATGCGCACTGAACCTGACTGTGTGTGAATTTGGGGTGCTTAGGTTACCGAATCTTGCAAACTGGAGGTCAGTTAACGAGGCCGAATACTTCCTAAGCCTTAGACCTAATACTCAAGCTTCACATTTTCCCCAACCTCTTGAGGATTATCCAGATTTTAGCGAATACGTGAATTTTTAAGCTAAAGATTCTAGTCTAAGAGGCCTAAGATCAGCGTTCCTGCCTAATCTCCTATTATATCTCCTTAGCACTTTTTTCTTTTTCTTGATTTGGTCTAGAACTTCAGTTAACCCGTTAATCTTTTACTAATGACTATTTCTTTTCTTTCTCATTTTGTGCTCCTTTTTTGTCATTTTTGCTCTTTTTCTCCTCCTTATGATTATGTGGCTCACAAAATTTCCTCCCTCATTTTTTTGTTCTTTTTAAATTTTTTTCGATTTTTTTGTGTTTTTCACCTATGTGAATTTTTTTGTGTGAGAATCCTTCTGATTTTTTCTTGGTTCTGTATGTATGCACTTTATCACCCCCCCATGCCTAAGTTTTGCAATGTCCTCATTGTAAACAGAGGGTGTGAAATAGTGTTGAGGTCAGGGACTTAGAACGGGGTACATCAAGTGGGTGAATGGGTCGAAAATGACTGATGCGAATGATTTCAAGCTTCGATACATGTACCAGAGGTGGGATCAACTGTCTAAGGCTGAACTCAAGGTGCAATAGACGTGGAGTACAGACGGATAATCGGACGGGTCTCTATTTTTGGGATGACGGGTTGCCTCCCGTTAAGCGCTAAATTTGATGCCTTCAGCCGAGTGGAAAATGGGGTGGAGAGGGAGTGGTCAAATCAACAGAATTTTGTAAAATAAGCACCTTGATTAAGAGCCTGGTTGGTCCAACCAGGTGCTTGTTAAGATCAGTGGGCTGATGAAGCAGCCCAAACCAAATAAGTCTGGTGGGTTGATAGACGTAGATCAACAAATGCAGAACCCACCATATGCAGTGAAGTTCTGATGGATATAGAAGTGAAAACTCGGGTTTAGGCTGAGTCGACCCAGCCTGGTTAGAGTAGGGTTCCGAAAAATAATCAATGTAAGGTGTGGAATCGCAACAAAGGTGATCAAAGAATGATGGTTCTTGTTTTTCGATCTGATGAATGCCCGATACCCGGTATAGATATGGAGTTGAATCATCTGTAATCGGCTCAGTGAGAGGTGAATCGGAATAGAAATTGAGTCTAGTTGCGGGTCGGGGTAGGGAATGGGTTTTGACTGGTTCTGTATATGTGGCACAGGTGGCTTCAAAGAAAATAGGCTTGTTATAATCAGGAAGCAGATTTTCTCCGATGTTATGGTCATATTCGAAATCGTCAAAGAGTTTGCAAAAATCAAAGTTTGAATGAGATTCAAGATCATGCATTCCACCATCATAGAATAAATCAGATGTTGTAGATTCAGAAGCCTGCCTAGGGTCTAGCCTAAATGTTAATTTTGAGCTTAAAAAGGTGTCTCTATCTGGTAGAGGCTCAGGTTCTAAGCTAGTAGGGCAGACCCAATTGAAACCCCACTCATCCAACTCCTCGATTTCTATGTCGTAGATTGGCATGACTTCCGAAAAATCGATTAGTTCCTCTGAGGGTGTTGGCGAGGGATATTCATCAAATAAAGGCCCAGAATCATATTCTTCATTAAAAGATTGGTCTTCTTCATATGGGGCCTCGAAATCTTCAAAATAGGTTTCAGATCTAGATTCTAGGCTTAGTATGTGGGTTGAATCACTAGAATCTAGGTCTGAATATCCTTCAAGGGTCACCTTATCATAATAAGGGATGGAATTTACACCCTCGAGAGGTTCAGTTCTACTCTCGTTATTGCAGGAGTTTTGGGCTTCTAAAAAGGGCTCAACATTGTATTTTCCTGCATTTGAAGCTTCCCAATCTTCTTCACTATCAGGCACATTGTATTTTATCTGGGTTGGGAATCCACAACAATTTTGTGCCTCAAACCCGAGATCAGATTGATCCTCAATGTTTTCCCAAGATAGTTCATCCTCTATTTGTATATACGGGTATTTTTGGTCAATAATTTGTTTTACTAATCTCATTATCTCTTCCCATTTTTCAAGACTATCTTGGTGTTGCTTCCAAAGTCGAGGATTTATCATACATTGGAGGTATTCAAGGTTGTGCAGTTTTTCTATCTCAATGTATCCAGTAATGAGCAAGTCACGGGTTGATCCTTTGTTGGCTTCTGCTAATAGTACTTGGGCACAAGATACGACAAAGGTTGTGGTTGTTGGGACATCAACCCAAATGTTTCCTACTGGTGTTGAGGTTTCTTCATTTTCATAGAATTTCATGGCATCCTCAGTCATTCTATCTCTCATGGATCTCCGATATCCAGGTTTCTTGACTGGTAGTCCTAGGTGGTTTGGCTGCATTTTTGGATCAGGTGGTGGGATCAAGATGTAGAATCAAAGTTTGCATCAAGATGTAGTTATGAAGCGATCAGATCTGAATAACGAGTCCCACTGAAAATGTGTGTGTGTGCTCTAAAGAGAAAAGATGAGGGACTGGAGATGTTTTTGACCCAATCAAGACACCCAAAGATGTTTGGATGACTATGGAGGTTTGGGGCGGATGGACCCCTAGATCAGAAGACCGTCCACCTGAGAATTACCTGGGCAGCCAGAGAGGGAGAGTCCCGCAAAGATCCCTACATGGTAGAGCGTCCCCACGGGTTACAGGGTTTCCCCCACCCGACCTCTCTTGTCACTGAGATTCCAGGTAGACCAGAATGGGGACCTTGACCTCTTAAGTCTACCACTTTTATTTCAAAGGTGCTTTTAGGGTTCTCACTTGAACTTTAGATGTTTTTATGTTGTGACCTAATTTAGAGGTTGGTTGACCCAAGGGGTCAACTTCACCTGACCTGTCCTATAGATGGCAGAATGATTCTAGGTTTGGAGCCTAGTGATCACCCTGATTCGACTCCCAGGTTATTAGGTCCAAAAATTTTAAGATTCAAGTGATTTTAGAGCTCAATCTTTTTCTTAGGGTTTGTCTTGTTAAGATCTCTTCAACCAAGGGCTTGCGTAGCACACTGATGCGGGAGGGTTTATTTCCTTTTTATGCAGGCATGTGTGACTAGCACTTCAAGACCCTACTGTAGAAACCCTTATTTGGTTCTATTTCCAATCCTCTTTTTCTTTTTTGAAAGGGTTCTCTGTGGACTTAAAAGCAAGAAGTGTGTTGTCCGCCGAGATTAAGCGTTATTTCTATTAGGCACATGAATTTGTGGGGTGGAAAAAATCGCTCCAACTTCAAGAAGATTTGAAAATTTTTTTCAAAATCAGGAAATGTTTGCCTTGAAGATGGTGATTACTATATAAAGAAGGCAATTGATTCTAAATTGATTTTCTTCCTTTTGTCTTTTCAGAATTAGGGGATAGTTTAAGGAAGAAAAGAAATTGCCTGCCCTGGAGTGGTTGACTTGCGGGAGGGATTTTCTCGTGAAATACCCGCAAGATCAAAACAAAGCAAAGTAGGGCAAGTTAGGGTTCAATATGATAAAAAGAATGTAGAGACTAGTGGTAAACTGCGCGTTGCTCCTCGGCAATGGTGCCATTTTGTTGGAACGCTCTTGATCAAGTTTTAAAGAACAACACGTTGTAATATAGCCAAAAATGCATTCAAAACAAATAAATATTTTATTACTTAAAAATCAGAGTATCCGAGGTCGAATACGGGGAGCAATCTCAGTACTTTAAAAAATAAGAGAATACGAATTTTAAATAAAAGACAATTGATTCACAGAGAGATTTAAAAGAAAATTGCTAAGAGAGAACAGGATTGGACGCCTGATTTCTATATAAGACGTCTTAAATGTAGCTATTCTTCTTCCTATTTTGATTCTGTTCTGGCCTTCTTTCTGATTTTTGCTTTCTCTGCAGTCTTCCTCCTTACTTCTCTCTTCTGCCTTCTTCTTCTGCGTAGGCTCTTCTTTTCTTTTGTTTTGATCTACAGGTCTTCTTCTTCTTTTTTCCTTCTCTTCTCTGCCTTGCTCAGCCTCTTCTTCTGCTTCTTCTCTTCTTCTTCCTTGCGGCTAAGTCTCTTCTCTTCAACACTCAGCCTGCCTGCACAGGGAGCAAAACCTACAATGTCCCTCTACCCGCACGTCTCTCTCTCTCAGAAAATCACTCATAAGATGCTCTCCCAGAGCCGTGGGTAATCGGGTCGAGTTTCATACCCGGGACCAGGCTCACCGGCGTGAGGGTGATGCGCGAGGTGTGCTCAGATAGGGTCGGGTCGGATCCGCGAGGTGAAACCGCGGACGAGGCGAGCGAGTTAGGTGAGGGACCTCACAACAGTGCTTTCGGAGGCAAGCAGCAGAAAACACAAAATCAACTTATACTACTGTGGGGTTTGGTAAACTCACGATGTGGGACTATCTGCTGCACTCTTCCCGCGCGCGCCCGCAGGACGATTCTTCACGCTCTGCCCAGCTGCAGCCACAACTCTATTCACTGGATAACTGGCTGTCTGGACGCAACTTACTCCATTTCGCAGCAGGCTGAAATCCTGAAGCCTGGAGCGTGCCTGGAAGCTGCTTCAATCGTCGTCAGTGGCGGCTGCAGCTCCGATCCTGTCGTGCATGAATACGGCCTATCGGCCTAATCAACCCACCTGTAGACCTTCGCTGCGGCACGGCGAAGGTGGTGCGACGTGCAGCAGGTCGCAGGACGGCCTAGGTGTGCCTGCCTAGGTTGACCTGTGACCGGAAAAGTGGGTGTGACAGGGGGTGAGTTGTGGAGGTGTGGAGTGGAAGTGGAGGGCCGGAAATTGTTCAGCATAATGAGGCAGAGGTTTTGGGTCGATCGGCAAGGCTTATGGAGTGGCGAAATGATGGGGTGACTCGCCGGAGGTCGGCCAGTGACGTGGAAGATGAGGGTGGCCAAGTGGTGTCGACGGCCAATCAATTGAAATAAAATCGGGAAAAGAAAGAGGGGAGGTTGTGGAACAGTTCTAACCTACTTACAGGGATGAAGGGGGCCAGAGAGGCGGACAGTCGTGTCGACTATCGCCGGAGAAGAAACACCCAGAGGAGGAAGATGGCGGTGACGATGGGGCTGAAGCGACGTGCACGGGTGCCACGTGACGCGGACGAGAATCAGGAAGAAATCTCGGCCGCTGGTTTTGTGGCAAAGCGAAGAGGAAAGGAAAGGGAGCTCGTCGGAGATCACTGGTTTCCCTGGCCAGGAAGGAAGAGACAAATTGGAGGTGAAACCTCAGCCAGGTCGAGCTGAAATTGAGCGGCCGAGTTTGGGGATTGTTTTATAGGTACTTGGCCGTGTGTTCAGAGCTTGGAGGGCACGCCTTCTTTTCCGACTGCTTGCCGGAGAAGGAAAGTGGGTAGGTACCCAAATCCCTCATGCATTCGCATGAGAGATTGGGATCGAATCTGGGATTGTGGCCGGGCTCAGATGGAAGGGAATTCCTTAGAGAATCTCCCTTCCATTTCTGGGAGGGGATCTCTGAGGAATCAGAGAGTATTCCCTCTCTAATCCTTGCCAGAGAAGGATTTTTCCCCAATAATGGTGGAAGGACCTAATTGCAAAGGTGGCGAGGAAGTTAGGGGGCTCTCTGCGATAATTTTCAAAAGATAGGGACCAAATTATGATTTGGGTGTACTAAATTGCAAAGTAGGTCAAGATGACCTCCTCCTAGGTTCAAATTTTGGTACAAACCTAATTTGGACCTAAGGAATCCAATGGTGAAGTTGGATTTTTGGTTTGACCACGTTTGACTAGACAGTTTGTGTAAAAACCCAAATTAGGTCAATTAATGAGCTAGAACCCTATTCTAGGTCAAACTAGGTTCCAAAGGCCAATTTGAATGTTCTAAACCCTAGAGGATATTTTTCCATGAATTTTAGAGGGTTTACTTGATTTTTATCCTGACCGAAACCTTGTTAATTTAAGCAGGTCTGTTTTAGGGTTACCAAATGTCATTTAATTCCTAGATTGCACATGAACCCATTTCTGATTGACTCAACCCACTTTTTATCTTATTTAGATCATTTGACTTGTGCTCTGTCTCTGAGAAATCCCGTTTATGCACTGCAGTGGTAAAATTACAATTTTAACCTTTATTTCATGTTTTCTTCTCAGAACACTTATTTCTTATATTAGGCCCTCTTCTAGGTTATGTAGGAGCTTTTATTCTCTTTATTAGGTCAAAATGAGCTAGTAATGGCTCTTGATGAGGCTCTCATCAATGCCTAGTCATGGCAAAAGGACAAGATGTCCTGAATTTCAGCTTTCGCGACACATCGTCAAATGATTTGATTAGCACCGATGCGGAACAGATACGGGTCTTCCCAGAAGTAATACTTGGCATCGAAAAGCAATTTGTCTTTCTTGACTTTCAGCCAATTGGATGGCATTTGATGTGATGCAAGGTAGTTTACTATATCAGCAAACCATGGATGCCCTGTACTGATAGTCAGGAGGTGCTCATCCAGAAAATGTTCCATAATAGGTCTGGAGGGGTTGATGATCTCAGAAGAAGGTGGGAGAAGTGATCAGCTTCCATGTTTTGTTTTCCCCTTTGTAGCGAATCTCGAGGTCAAACTCTTGCAAAAGAAAGATCCTAGGGATTAATCGAGGTTTCGCATCCTTCCACTCAAGGAGATGCCTCACAGCTGTGTGATCCGAGTAAATGATAACACGGGAACCCAGAAGATATGATCTAAACTTTTCCAGGGCAAATACTACGGCTAGCAGCTCTTTCTTCGTAATCATGTAGTTACATTGATCGTCGTCAAGTGTCTTGCTAGCGTAGTAGATGACCATGGGTTTCCCATTAATTTTCAGCCCAAGTACCACTCCTACAGCGAAATCAGATGCATCGCACATGATCTGAAAGGGTTGAGACCAATCAGGGGACTGTAGGATCGGAGCTTGGGTAACTCGATCAAGGAGGATTTCAAATACTTGAGTGCATTCCTTGGAGATTTCGAAAGGTTCATCCTTAGATTGTAGAGAGGTCAGGGGGCACGTGATCTTTTAGAAATCAGGAATGAATCGACAGTAAAAATCGACGTGCCCCAGAAAAGATCGGATGTCCTTGATCGAGCTAGGCATAGGGAGTTTGGAAATCAAGTTCACCTTGGCTCGATCAACCTGGATGCCTTTTCCTAATATGAGATGTCCCAGGATAATTCCTTTAGGCACCATGAAATGACTCTTTTCCTAAGAAAGAACTAGATTCACGTCATTGCACTGCCTGAGGATTTGGACCAAGTGCAGTAGGAAATCGTCAAATGATTCTTTGAATAATGAAAAGTCATCCATGAAGACTTCTAGATAACCACCTACCATATATGAGAATATGGCAAGCATGCACTGCTAAAAAGTAGCGAGTGCATTGCAGAGGCCGAACGACATCCTTTGGAATGCGTACATCTTGAATGGGCAGGTGAAAGTGGTATTTTCTTGGTCCTCAGGATGGATTGCCACCTGGTTATAACTGGAGTACCCATCCAAAAAGTAGAAGAAGCTATTTCCCGCTAGTTTCTCGAGGATCTGATCATTAAACGGTAGTGGGAAATGATCCATCTTTGTGTAGGTAGTGAGTCTTCTGTAATCAATGCTGACTCTCCATGAATTTGCCACACGAGTCGGTATGATTTCTTCAGCTTCAGTCGTGATCACTGAGAGCCTTCCCTTTTTAGGCACAACCTGGATTGGACTCATCCACCGAATATCGGAGATTGGGTAAATGATCCCTACATCTAACCACTTGATGATCTCCTTTTTCAAGACCTTTTGCAGATTAGGATTAATACGTCTCTGCATTTCATGGGAAGGTCCTGTGCCCTCTTCAATGTAGATACGATGTGTGCAATAGGAGGGGCTGATACCTGTTAAATCATCAAGAGTCCATCCAATGGCTCCTCGATGTTGCAGGAGAACAGTAATCAGATGGGACTCCTAATCAGGTGTGAGTCTAGAGTTGATAATCACAAGAAACGTCTGATTGGAACACAAAAAGACATTTGATATGGTCGAGAAGAGGCTTGAGTTCTAGGACAGTGTTATCAGTAGTAGTGGGCGGTTCGGGGTGTGTGTCAGGAACAAGGGGTGGAGTTACGGGTGTATCTAGGTCAGGGTCAGACTCCTCTGATTGCAGGTTTTGATCCTCTTACGGTTGATCGGAAGTAGTCAGGTTGTCCTCAATATACGGATCATCAACCACAGCCTTGATGTCACATATTTGTTCTATAACACCACAATTAATCCCTTGTTGGGCCTTAAAGATGTCAATCTTTAGTGTTTGGTTCCAGAATTTCAGTTCAAGTTAACCCTCCCCACAATTTATGTTGGCCCTAGCAGTGGCCAGAAAGGGTCTCCCTAGTATAATTGGTGTATCCCTCGGGTTTTCTGGAGCATCCATGTCGAAGACTACAAAGTCCACCGGGAAATAGAAATCCTGCTCCCTACCGATGACATCCTCAAGAACTCCTTTAGGTGACTTAATAGATCGATCAACCAATTGTAATGTCACCTCTGTAGCTTTAAGCTCAAATTCCTCATGGTGGTCAAGTAGGGATGTTGGTATTAGGTTTATGGAGGCTCCTAGATCTAATAAAGCTCTGTCAAATTGGCTATCACCAATGGTAGAGGAAATCAGGGGGTACCTGGGTCTTTTGCCTTAGGTTGGAGTTTTCTCAAAATTAAATAGCTAGCTTGCTCTGACAGTACAATTAGACTCCCACTTTTGGTTCACGGCTTACGCTTGGGTGTACACACGTCTTTCAGAAATCTTGCGCAAGTCGGTACATGGCTGATCGCATCCATCAACGGGATGTTTATATGGACCTGTTCCAAGAGCTTGTCCAGATCCTCCTCAGGTGCCATGGGTTTGGTTGTCCTCTTTCCCTTGGTTAAGGCCTTGGGAAATGGAACCTTTGATGGTTCCTCTAAAATAGGTCCAGGTTCTTGATCTGAGATAGGGATGTCCTGGATAATTATCCCAGGGCTTGGGTTAGCACTACCTGGCTGAAAATGGCTTGGGTAGGGTGGGTCTTGTGTTGCTTTGCCACTATAGGTTGTAACAGAATTCAGTCCTACTTGGTTTTGGTTTAGACTTGGTAAAATTGGTGGCTGCTACTGAAATCCCACATATGATGTCGAAGATTCCATCCCGTCGGGTGATGGAACAGAAGGGGCCTAATAAATCATGTGGGCTTGGCACGGATTTGGGTTCATAATGTGCCTCTGGTTTGGCACGTTTTTCGGATTCGGCAGAGGTTGCGAAGGGAGTGTCCTAGGTTCGCGAGAATTCACCATGTGGGCTAGTTGATTGTAAACCTCTATGATCTCGTCCTTGTGCTGCTTTTGCATAGCCGCATTCGTCTTCTAAATGTCAACCAGTGTCTGAAGGGTAAGAGTAAATTGATCGATTTGAGTTGGCCTAGATTGATAGCTGGGGTTGGGCCGAGGCTGAGGCAGCTGATATTGAGGAGGAGCTTGTGGATGGGGTTGATATGGTGGACTTTGATTCTAATTATTTCCTGCCCATAGGAAATTGGGATGGTTCCACCATCAAGGGTTATAGGTATTAGAGAATGGGTCATTCTAGATGGCATTGAGGTCCTCGCAGGTCTGAGGAACCTTAGGAAAGTCAGAGTACGAGGGTTCAGAGTTCCCCCAAGTAGAGTAGGTTGGATCAGAGTTTCCTCTAGTCCTAGAATCAGACGGGGGTGGATACGGGTCCATCCCCTGAGAAGATTAGTGATAGATGTTATGCACAGCTTCCCTCCCTGAGGGTAGCTGTGCAAATGGGTTTTGCGGACAGGTGGCTCGCTGTGGATGTCGAGTCAGCTCATCCACCTTCTTCTCAATGATAGAGACCTTGTCCAACCAACAGGCCATCAATTCCAACTCGACAGATGTGGACAGGCCTTGCATCTCATGTGCACCCCTTGGATTCATCGATGCGCAGGCATTCGTCCAGTCGAATAAGCCCATGGAGTCATTATTAATGGAGTTCTCTCACATATTCTAGAGAATCTCCCACACAGTGTCTTCGTGTTGACCCATGATATTTCTATTGCAGGTTGCATTGACGAATAAGAGAATACCTTCACGGAGTCCCAGGCAAAAATATTAGACTTGTTCCCATTTAGGAACTCCGTGATGGGGGTACTTTCACATGAGATCTAGGAAATGGTTCCATGCTTCATGAAGGGGCTCTCCAGATTGCTGGGTGAAGTGCGTGATCTGATGTTGTAAGGCATTCATCTGACCAACTGGGAAGAACTTTTTCGAAAACTCAGATTGTAGTTCAACCCATGTGTTGATTGAATGCATTTAAGTCTGATACCAGTGAGCTACTTTGTGCATGAGAGAGAAGGAGAATATCTTCATGAGAAGAATATTCTGATTTTGGACATCTAACCCGAAGGTCTGGGCTAGATGTTTGAGTTGTTTGATGTGCTGGAAGGGATCCTCGGAATTAAACCCATGAAACTTAGGAATAGCATGAATCGTGTTGGGCGTGAGTTCAGAATCAAGACCTCCAGCCAGGATTTGGGCTTGAGGTTCGATTGCCACTGCAGCGGGATTATAGTGATCTCGCATCATAGGACGCTGCGGTGGATTTACAAAGGCTTGAAATAGATCATTAAGGCGATGAAGTTGGTTTTCAAGGTTATTCTCTTCTTCCACTGGTTGTGCCATGATGATGTAAGATGGAGAATTTGGTTCAAATGAGTCAGAGGAGGTGTCTATGTGGTGGGGTTGATGCACAAACATGGACGTTGAGGCTTGGCCTCAGCGGGAGTGAATCACTAAAGGAGGCCTTAAAGGTGGTCTTAAGGACCTCCTACCGAGCATGCACCGATGGTCTGGATGAGAGTAGAATGTGATGGACCCAATCAAGACACCCAAAAATTTGGATGACTATAGAGGTTCGAGGTAGATGATACCCCTTAGTCAGAAAGCCATCCACCTGAGAAATACCAGGGCAGCTAGAGAGGGAGAGTCTCGTGAAGACCCCTACATGGAAGAGCATCCCCACAAGTTACAGGGTTTCCCCCACCTGACCTCTCTTGTCACTGATGTTCCAGGTAGACCAGAATGGGGACTTTATCCTCTTAAGTCTACCAGTTTTAGTTAAGAGCAAGGGTACTTATGATTCCACTTGAACTTTGGATGTATTGAGTGCAAAAGTTACCTAATTTCAAGGTTGGTTGACCCAACAAGGGGATGAACTTCACCTATTTGTCCTTTGAGAAGTTTTAGGTCCTGAATTTTTAGGGTTTTATTGAATAGATCTCTTCAACCAAGGCTTAGGCACACCTTCTTTTGGAGAGTTGATTCTTGCTTATGAAGGTGTGTCTCTAAAATGCTAAATTGAAATCCTTAATTTGGCTCTAATCTTGGTCCAATTTAGTTTGCCAAAATATGCTATCTAGGGCTCAATCAAGAAGGTGGTAGCTCTAGTTACCTTAAATGGGTGCATAGATCAGTGTTGTTGAAATCAATTCCGGCAACTTGGTGAATTAACTAGGAATGTAAAGCAAGTAGCCCTAATTGATTTTATCATTTTTTACCTTTTCAGAGTTGGGGCCTTTAAGACAAAGAGATCAATCAGAAATTACATGCCCTAGGTGTGTTTGTTTTGTGGCTGCCTTTTCTTGAATCTTCTTCCCCTGAAACAATCACAATAAAATAGATATATCAAGTTAGTGCTAAATCAGTAATTGTAATCAAGATTTCTAAATCGCCATTGCACCCCGGCAATGGCACCAAAATATTTGGGACGCTTGATCGAGTTTCAAAAAGACACATTGTAGTACAGTTGAAAAGGCATTCAAAATAAATACAATTTATTACTCAAATTTTAAAGTTCGAGGTCAAACACATGGGGCATATTAGGGTTTAGAAATCAAGATCACAACTTGAGAATTTGAAAGAATATAATATGCAATAAAATCAATGTTATAGTGCAAAAAGATAGGAATAAATGTAAGGCACTAAAGGAACCAATGTATGTGAATAAACTCAAAATTGGACATCTGATTTGTGAATTAGACGCCTTAAAATGTTGAAGCAACAGTGCTTGTCTCTTTCCCTTCTTGTTCTCCCATTCTTCTTTCTCTGTCTCTGATTGCTACCTTCAATCTTCTTTTCTTTATCTTCTTTTACCTTTCTCTTCCTTTTTCTCTTCTGATTTTGGCTTCAGCTCCCTTACCTTAGTCTTCTTGTTCTTCTACCTTCTTCTCTGTCTCGGCTACCTTCAGCTTCTTCTTCCTTCAGTTCCTTCTTCTACCATAGCTTTTTCCTTCTTCCCTTTACTATAGCCCTTCTCGTACCTTAGCTCCTGACTTTGGCTTCCTATTTCTTTTCTTTCTTCTTTTTCTTCGGCCTGTAAAGTGAAACCTAACCCCAACCCGCACGAGCTCACTTCTCTCGTTTCTCTCTTAGGTTCGCTCTCCCAGAGCCACTTCTCGAATAATCGGGTCGGATACGCTCCCGGGACTAGGCCCACCGATGTGTAGTGGTGGGCGAGGTATACAGTTGGGTCGAGTCGAGTGACCAGGTCCACAGGTGTGATCGCGAATGAGGCATCGAGTCGGGTGAGAGGGGACCTCAACCCGTGAGTTGGAGGCAACCAACCTAATGCAGAAATTCCTTTTATGCAAGTGCGACGCTCTGCAACTTTTCGAGGTGGGACTAACTTCCCACCCTCGTTCACGTGCACCTGCAGCTGAGGGGCGTCGCTCAATTGTAGCTGTAGTGAGGGCTTCTGGCTTCAGTTGATCACCTAGGGAAGTTTGCGAGAGCGCCCCGCGTAGCCTGGGACTGGATCCTATTGCGAGCACGACCTGAAGAAGATATGTTGAAAGCTTATAGCCGTGGATCAATGGCGGCGAACCCCTAGACCTGAAATCACACAAATAGCCTCGCGGCTGCGTTAAAAAGCTCAGGGAGCTTCGCCATGGTGTGGTGAACGTTCAAAGGTGGTTGGCATGGTGTGGGACCGCCAGAGGTAGCGTGCCTAGGGTACGCTGCGACTTTGTGTGTGGGTGTGCTCAGGGGAGCTTGTGCGTGAGTGGCGCAGTGTTGTGAGTGGGGGGTTATGATCAGTGAGTCAGGGCAGTGCTTATGGACCGGTCGGCGAGGAGGGAGGTTGCCTGTTGAGGTGGAGCGAACTCGCCGGAGTGGTGGCTGGAGGTGAAGGGGATTATGGTGATGGGGTGCAGTAGTGGTCATTCGAGGGAATAAAGAAGGGGAAAAGGGAGTAGACGGTGAGAGGACTTATCAAGCAGTGAACTGACGAAGGGGGAGGCAGGGACGGTGGCTAGCTCGTATCGTCGATGTTGGAGAAGAAGGTGCTCAGTGAGGGAGGTTGGTGAGGACAAAGGGGTTGCAGCAGCGTTGGTAGGTGCTGCGCGACTCAGACGAGCGAGAGGAAGAGAAACCTGCCACCAGTATTGTGCCTAGGTGACGAGGGAGAGTAGGAGAAGTCACCAGAGCTTTACGAGTGGGTCGGTCGGAGGAGGAGAGA
Source organism: Thalassia testudinum (assembly GCA_037157565.1). NCBI lineage: Eukaryota > Viridiplantae > Streptophyta > Magnoliopsida > Alismatales > Hydrocharitaceae > Thalassia > Thalassia testudinum. Next base: position 80,801,600 of record JAZHRO010000056.1, on the reverse strand, counting down.
CGAAATTGAGGGAGTTCTCCGACTGAATTCAACCGTAGGCAATGCAGGGCGAGTTGGGGTCTCTTAAATAGGCCCTGGAGGTTGGTTTTGTGCTTAGAAGCTATGCTTCCAGGCATGGCAAGTTCACCAGTAGAGGAAACTCGAGAGTGACACAAATCTCTCAAGTGTTCGCATGAGAGATTGGGTACCAAATTGGGTGATGTAAACACATTTACACTACTTAAAATGTCTATTTATGCATGTTCTTAAGCATAGGATTGCATTGCATGCTATAAATATTGCATAACATGAATCTTCTTGCATTTATAGTAGTTTGAATAAAATGGAGGTTAATTATCTCCTTTTATGTGCTTGGACAGGGCAAACTCTTTATCAGGGCCTCAGATCGAAGATCCAACCGTACAGATGTGATCAGGGCGACGATTGGAGTTCAGTGACTCCAAGATCGCCCTAATCAGGCATCTGTAGCATCTGATAGTCACCAAGGAACCCAAGAAGATCAATGGTCGAGATGGTGTAAATCCGCACTTCAAATGACAAATCCGACCACATGGATGGATTCGGATCGACGACCGCAGTCTAACGACGTAAAAAACGAGTCAATCCGACACCCGTGGCACCATCTACAACATCTAGAAGATGGACGGGCAAGATGGCGCCACGTGGCATCATCTCATCCATCCAATCGGACCCCAGCATCGTCGCACCTTCCCTTCTTCAATTAGAGCGTCGCTTCTCCACCGTTGGATCAAGATCCAACGGCTGTGGATGCGACGCCTTGATTTCGTCCGCGCGACCTTTTGGCTGAGGCAGCACAGCGGTCCAACACCTTAACGCGAGGTGCGGACGCGAGTTCCAGTCGCGACAAGCGGGCGAGCGGCACGGAATTGCACTAGTAGGCGAGCGTCAGATCTTGATCGGACGGCCGTCCGCACACAGTAGCATCGATGCGCTGTCACACGCCCGTGCCTCACGCAGCGTCGCACGCGGGCGGGTGCGCATTGAGGAGCGGGGGAGGCGCATCTTAAGTTTTCCGATCTCGCGATCGGACGGCTGAGATTCGTTGATCGTGTGGCATGCGTTGAGCGCACGTGCAGCCAACAGTCGCGCATTCAACGCCAACTACGCCCACGATGGGGCTTTAGCGAAGGTTTTATCCATCACTAAGTACCCCTTATTTAATGTTTTAAAGATGTAATGACCAATTTACCCCCACTCCTTGCAACCATAAAAGGAGGCCCCCTCCACACGAAATTCTCATCCCTGCCTTCTCTTCTCTACCTCTCCAAAGCTCAAGAGAAGCTTGTCCTACTCCCGGGATGCTCCTCGTGAGATAAAGTCCAAATTTTCGTCCCGTTCGGAAGTGGATCCAGCGACGACGACGACGACGACCTGCTGCCTCGTTCCCGTTCTTCTGCTTCGTCCTCCTTCGCCTTGCTCCGTTCTCCTTCATCCAAGCGTCATCCCATCTGGCTCGTCCTTCAAGGGATCGTCGAGGAGGATAACTTCTCTCTCCCATTCTTCTTTACAGCTTTCTAGTGTAGTTGATTTCCCGCTTTCTAGTTTAATTCTTATTTGGTTTGATTGTATAAACCTTTTGAAATATTGAATGCGTGTTTTCTCTCTCTCTTTCTCTCTTTCTATGTCTCTTCCCTTTAGTCTGATGGCTTCATTGTAATTACATCGCCTCGCATTTCAAGAAAAATTCTAAAAAAAATATAATTGTGTATATAGATCAACGTAGCCTCCCTGTATTCGATCGAAAATTTCAATTTCAGTATAAATTTTATTTGTTGAATACGAATTCTTCGCTTTCAAGCTACAACGACAAGTTTTTAAGACCAAATATGTTAGCGTAGCAATTCGTACGTTCAACATTTTGGCGTCGTTGCCGGGGAAGCAACAATTTCTGATCTTGTTTTCGCATTTCTTGCACTTTATTATTTTCAAACTTGCTTTCTCTTGGGTCTATTGTTTTGCAGAGACCTCCATCAAGGAATCATCAAGTGGTAGACTGGAGTAAATTGCAGTTGAAGACAACTGTAAGTGCTCCTCATTTTTCCCCCTTCCATAGATTTCATTCGCCATAGTTAACCTAGGTGTTTGCATAAATCCTAGGAATAGTTTGGTTGTTTGGATTCTCACTCACATTCATTCCACCCTCATTTATAAAAAGAAAAAAGAAAAACAACAAAAAGATAATCTTGTGGGGCAAATTTTCAACAAACACACAACATACACCCACATTCAAGGCACTTAATCAAATTGATTTGTTTCTACTCAACTGGGTTCTGATCTATGGAACCGGTACAGACAAAGCAACATATAACAGAGTAGAAATCATTCTAGGTTAATCAACTTTGATTGCCTAACTTAGTGGTGCATTTGTGGTCAATTGTTTGAGTTGTTTAGGCCGCACCACTCAATTTAAAATCAACTCATCAAGTAGCTCCTCCTTAGGGTTTTCAATCTAGGTTTATTCCAGGCACTACACTTTCTTTCTGGTTTTAAAGGAAAACAATCTTCATCCGTGTTTTACAACTTGGTTTGCCTAGAAACTTGATTTCAATCCACCTAATTTGAAACCCTAAAAGCTACTTAAGCAAGATTTGAACATTAAGATTCACGCATAATAAATAATCTTGCTTGAAAACCCTGGTTGTGCATGCACTTACACAAATCTCAATCAATCATTAAGGGCACAACCCAATTTAAGGGCCCATCACATTCCATAAGCACCACAATCCTAGGCCTTAATAAAATTGAGTATACGTTGGCCATAAGGTCTGATTCGCTCTTTAGGGACTAGTCTGAGATTGTTTTTGATTAACCTACTTGTACTGATTAACCTGATGTCTAGCTAGGGGAGTAGCGTCAAACGACCACAGTTGGGAGGTACACTAGGAACCGAAGGCGAAAGTCGAAGGAAGAACCTTCTCCCCAGTCCCTCCTTCTAACTGGTTGCATTAAACAGCCGCAAGTGGAGTAAATCATTTGCAATCTTAAGGCAGATTTTGGGAGTCAGTAGATCCGTAGGCTACCCCACTTAAGGACAGCCTTATTTTGTTGTGCTGCAGGGTCCCTATCCCCAGTCCTTTCGACCTTCTCCTAGTTTATGCTGGGAAGACGGCCATTGAATCCCCGATTGGAAGGACCAATAGAACATTCTAGGAGGTGCAAGTTGGATTTTGGTCAAATTGATCCCATGGTCGAACAACAGCGTCCTCTACTTGGAAATCCACAGGAAGAATTTCGAAGGCAGCTGGAACAAATGCAGAGAATGTAGGAATGGTTCCAGAGAATGCAAGGCACTCAGCCCTTGAAGGATTTTTATGATCCTTCAAATTACGAGGAACGTCCTGGCATCCAGATTCCAGTCGGTGACATAGAAATCAAACCCCAAGTGTTAAGCCTGATTAAACATTATCATGGGCTTGGCTCCGAAGATCCGTTTCAGCACTTGGAGGACTTGACCCCTTTGGTCTAGACCACTAAGGCTCGAAATGTAAACGATGAGCAAATGATCATGAGGCTTTTCCCCCTCTCTTAGGGATAAGGCCGTGCATTGGTATAGGACAATAGGAAGACCAATTACAACTTGTAATGAGTTGAAATCGGCCTTTTTGAAGAAATTCTTCCTAGTCGGACGTACTAATGCTCTGAGATGGGCAATCACTACATTTACCCAGCTGCCTGAGGAGCAGTTTCATGTGTCCTGGGAGCGATTCCAGGACTTATTGCGGAGGTGTCCACACCACGAGGTGCCGAAATGGCAACTTGTGTAAATCTTCTATCATGGGTTGACTGAGCAACTCAGAAATCATGTGGATGCTTCTTGCAGAGGCAATTTCCTCAATAAAGATGTAGATAGTGCACATGATTTATTTGAGGAAATGCGTGAGAATTTAATTAATCATGCCTCCATGGATACTTTTAACCTATCCCAGCAGCCCAGATCAAATGTCAATGAAGTCCATGACTCTCATTCATTTGATTTGGAATTGATTTGTAACAAACTTGATAAGGTGGACTTGGTTGCTAAGAGAATGGAAGAGTGGATGGCTGGCAATTCTATGAACAACTCTTGATCCACTCAATCCCTAAATTCGGGATTCCATTCCTCATGAGCTCCTTCTGGACGGGAGTTTGTGAATCAACTCGAAGCGGCTCAACCTGTGAGTCAGCATTTTTCGGAACCCCACAGGTTCCAAGCTAGGGCCTTTTATCCCAATTTTTCTGATCCTTTCCTGTCTTTCTCTCCATCCTCACCCTATGAGGATGTCTATGCTGTACAAGAGAATGTTAGATCCAACCCCTACTCGAATGCTATAATCCAGGTTGGAGAAACCACCCTAACTTCTCTTGGAAAAATCCAGGGCAACAGACCCAATTTCAACCCAGCAACTATGCTCCACAATGACCAATGGGTGAGGGTCAAGTATATACTTAGTTGCCTCCAAATCAGGTCAATTAGCCAGCCTGGAATGCCCGTCAACCCGCAGGGCAGGCTGATTTGAACTATCAAATGGTAGAGATGCAAGGATCCATGCTCCAGCTCATGCAGCAATTGAAAAACTCGCTGGACAACTTGCAATCCGGGCTCATTGCTAACTCTCGTCAACCCGGATCTCTACCATCCCAACCTATACCCAACCTGCAAAACATTATGAATTCGGGCAACCAAACCCATGGGTATGGAAATCAGAGGGACCCACATGCACATGCTCAGGTGGTTGAGCAAGGTTTCTCGTCCTCTTCTTCTTCTTCTGCAAATCAACAATTCATGGTTAATCAAGCCCTCCAATCTTTCATAACCCTCCCCAAGACCCAAATTCTTATGCATCTACAAATTCTGTCACTTTGAGGAGTGGTAAGTAGACTTAGGATCCACAACCAAAATAATTTAATCTTTTGAATCCTAAAGAACCTGAGGAGAGAGAGGAGAATTCTAGAGGAGAAATCAAGGCTCAGGAGCCTAATTCCAATGATCTAACTCATGTTCCTTCTCCTGAAGCCTTAACCAAATCAAATAAGAAGTCTGTGGATAGCAATGAGGGGCTTCTGAATCTATTTAAGAATGTTGAGATTAATATCTTGCTCCTTGATGCTATCAAGCACATACCGGCTTACGCAAGATTTTTAAAGGAATTATGTATACAAAAGCATAAGTCGAGAGAATCTGTTCCAAGGAAGGTGGTACTCTCCGAGCAGGCTAGTTCTGTTATCCTACACTACCTCCCTCAGAAAAAGAGAGATCCTGGTGCTCCATTGATTTCTTGCGTTATCAAAGATTACACATTTGATAGAGCACTTTTGGATCTGGGTGCATCCATCAACCTAATTCCGACTTCTCTTTACGAGAAGTTTGGGTTAGGTGAACTTTGGCCAACTTCAGTAATGCTACAGTTAGCGGACCGCTCAGTTACAAACCCGCAAGGCATTACTGAAGATGTTATAGTTAAGGTCAAGTATTTCTATTTTCCTGTAGATTTCCTTATCCTTGACATGGATGTGCCTGATAATTTGAGGAACACGCCCATCATTTTGGGGAGTCCATTCCTAGCAACCGCTAAGGCCAACATTAATTGTGAAAGCGGTAGCATGGAAATCGCCTTTGGGGATCAACAAATGAAATTGGATATTTTTAAGGTGATCAACAAATTTGAGGATTATGGATTTATTGACGAACTTGATAAGTATAATGAAAACATTGAAACTTGTTTGATAGTTTCTTCAATTAAAAGTTCCTCTTCGGATGATGAAATTGACCTGCAACCCTCTATGGCTGACCTGCCATCTTCAGAAGAGGTTATTGATTTTGTTCACTCACAACCTCTTCCTCTTGTTGAATCTTCAGCATCTACCCTACCATCAATCATCAACCTGCCCCAGCTTGAATTGAAACCATTGCCTAAGAATTTGAAATATCAATTTTTAGGACCTCAGAAGACGGTCCCTGTGATTATCAGTTCTAAATTGACAAAGGAGCAAGAGATTAAATTGATCAAGGTCCTGAAGGAGCATAAGGAGGCAATTGGTTGGACAATTCATGACCTCAGGGGGATCGAGCCATCTTACTGTAATCGTAGAATACTCTTGGAAGATGGATCCTGCCCTTCTCGCCAGATGTAGAGGAGATTGAATCCAAATATGCGAGAAGTGGTCAAAAAGGAAATCATCAAGTGGCTCGATGCTGGAATTATTTATCCAATTTCTGATAGTCCCTGGGTAAGTCCCGTACAGATTGTTTCGAAGAAAGCCAAGATTATCGTTGTGACAACGAGAGAGGAGAATCTGTCACAACTCGTTTAGCTTCCTCTTGGAGGGTTTGTATTGATTATAGGAAGCTGAACACAGCCACTAAAAAGGATCACTTTCCCCTACCCTTCATTGATGAAATATTGGAAAAATTAGCCAGGCAAAAGTACTTCTGTTTTCTTGATGGCTACTCAGGATACAACCAAGTTCCTATCCATCCCGAGGATCAGGAAAAAACTACTTTCACCTGTCCCTATGGAACCTTTGCTTTTCGTTGGATGCCTTTTGGGTTATGCAATGCACCTGCTACTTTTCAAAGGTGTATGCTACCCATATTTTCAGACATGGTGGGAGAGTTTATGGAAGTCTTCATGGATGATTTCTCTATTTTCGAAGAATCATTTGACTCTTGCTTGGCTAATCTAGAAATGATTCTTAAGCGATGTATTAAAACACGGTTGGTCCTTAGCTGGGAAAAGAGTCATTTCATGACCCAAGAAGGCATCATTTTGGGTCATGTAGTCTCTGAACGGGGAATTGAAGTGGATAAAGCTAAGGTTGATGCTATTGCCAAACTTCCTCCTCTCACATCTGCTAAACAAATCCAATCATTTCTTAGTCATGTGGGATTTTATTGAAGATTCATCAAGGATTTCTCGAAGGTTGCTCGTCCTTTGAGCAATCTTCTTGCCAAAGAAATGCCATTTGTTTTTGATGAATCATGCTGAAAGGCATTTGATTTCCTGAAAATGACAGTCACCTGTGCTCCAGTTTTGCAACCAGCAATTTGGATAGCCCCTTTTGAGAACATGACCAACGCTTCTGATTATGCGATCAGGGCTGTCCTGGGTCAGAAAATTGATCGAAAGCCCTCTGTCATTTAGTACGCTAGTAAAACTCTGGATGAAGCCCAGAGGAATTACACTGTTACTAAAAAGGAATTGCTAGTTGTAGTGTTCGCTTCGGAAAAATTCAGGGCTTATCTCTTAGGGTCTCATGTTATCATCTATATCGACCACTCGACCTTAAGACATCTCTTGGACAAAAAGGATGCTAAGCCCCAGCTTATTCGTTTGATTCTTCTTCAAGAATTTGATCTTGAAATCAAGGATAAAATTGAGGTACAAAATGTGGTAGCGGATCATTTGTCGAGACTCCTACGTGATTCCTCTTGTCCGGAAATTCTGATTGCTGACACTTTTTCGGATGAAACTATTCTCACAGTTTTAGGTGTCCACACCCTATGATTTGCTGACATTGTTAATTATTTGGCTGTTGGTCAAATCCCCCAGGATTGGACCAAGCAACAATGAGAATGACTCAAATCTGAGGCCAAATACTACTTCTGGGATGACCCTGAACTATATCGCATCTGCTCTGATCAGATTATTCACCAATGTATACTGGAGAATGAATTCAACAGTATACTTGAGTTCTGCCATGCATCTGGCTGTGGTGGATATTTCTCCAGGAAAAAGATGGCTGCAAAAATCTTGAAATCTGGCTTCTATTGGCCGTCTTTATTCAAGGATGCCCAAGATTTCTCAAGGTCATGTTCTCAATGTCAAGCACTCGGGAGCATAACTAAGAGGGATATGATGCCCCTAAACCCTATTCTTCCAGTCGAAATTTTTAATATTTGGGGCATCGATTTCATGGGACCATTTATCCCTTCATTTGGACATCAGTACATTCTTGTTGCTGTTGATTATGTGTCCAAATGGATTGAGGCGATTCCCACCCGAACCAATGACCACAAGGTGGTCATCAATTTTGTCAAGAAAAATATCTTCAGTAGGTTCGGGATTTCGAGGGCTATCATCAGTGATCGTAGCACTCATTTTACTAATGCCCAATTCCAGAATTTATTGGCCAAATACGCGGTTAATCACCGAATTTCCACACCTTACCATCCCCAAATGAATGGACAAGTCGAGATCTCCAATCGTGAGATCAAGAACATTCTGCAGAAAACGGTTAGGCCTGATCGCAAGGATTGGACCCAAAAGCTTGAGGATGCTCTTTGGGCCTACCGTACGGCATATAAAATGCCCATCGGCATGTCTTCATTTCGTTTGGTGTATGGAAAGGCATGACATCTACCCATAGAGATTGAACACAGGGCATCTTGGGTGATCAAACAATGCAATTTAGATCTGAATTTAGCTGGGAAGACCAGGAAACTCCAACTATCTGAGTTGGAGGAGCTTAGAACTGATGCTTATGAGAATGCGAAGATCTACAAGGCTCAGACCAAAGCTCCACATGATCAACTGATTTCCCACAAGATCTTTGAGCCAAACCAGAAGGTCTGGTTATTCGATTCTAAACTTGAGCTCTTTCCTGGCAAACTTAGATCGAAATGGAATGGCCCATTCATAATTGACCAGATTTTTCCAAATGGAGCCATTCAGATTTCTGACCCAAAGATAGGTAACACATTTAAAGTTAACGGTTAATGTCTAAAGCCTATTATTGACCATATTCTTCCAGAACCCGTCTCAGACTCAGTTGCTCTAGCCATTCTGTGACTTCTTTAGCTGAACTTCACCTAGCTAACAGCATTAAACTCAACAGTTGTACATACGACACAAGGCTGATACGAGCTTCATATTCAGGTGACATCTTTCATATTCTACCCTTTCTTTCATGTCTCTTTTTCAATGAGGACATTACATCAGCTAGGCATGGGGTAGTGGATTCATTTTTGAATCATTTGGTGAGATTTGTGCAATTCATGTAAATTGTTTTTCTCTTATTTACGCAAAAAAAAAGATCAAAATTAGGAAGGATTAGTTGGATAGTAGGACTTTTCAATCTTAGGAAATTTTACATTAGGATCTGAACATAAAGACCCTTCAGGTCTTTGGACTTAATTAGCCTGTGTATCCACTAAAATGTGGATTTGTCTTTCGAGTCCTCGCCATCTTAATTCTATCGTAATTGGAATAAATAAGTTTGGGTGATAAGTACACGACTTATCAACCTACCCTCTGATTAGAGGGAATTTTTGAGTTTTAAGCATCTACACACTTTCTTTGCACTGACTCGTTGTTCGACGATTCTAACGGAAATTGGGTAGCTAATGAATTTTCTAGGGTGATATGGCTGGCAAGTTATCATGGGTAATAGCCCATTGGTAGGTTGTCCGGAGCCCAGTCACTAGACCTTTCTCTTTTTGCTGTCTTTAATTAAATCTTAGACCAGGGAAGCCACCCACTTAAAAAAAAAAATCAAAAAGAAAAGGAGGAAAGAAAAAAAGAAATAAGCCACACTTCGCCGCACGAGTATGGCTGGCAAGTTGTCAGTGATAACAGCTCATCGACCGATTGTCCAGAACCCAGCTCAGTAAATGCACTAAAAATTCCCAAAACACTTAGGAAGAAGCAGAGAAGTAGAATAAACAGGGAGATATACACTGGATTCACCCTTGTGTTGACCCCGTAAATAAAATAAAAGTAGGGAGAAAGCTACCGGTTGTAAAGATACACCTTTAGACAGAATTCTTTTTGGGTCACCTAGAGGCGAAGAAATCTGAAGTCCATTTTAATTGCCGGTCAACGAGTCTATCACATTCACAATAAGATGCTTAGAACTTAGAGTTCTCATCAAATCTTGGGTGAGTTGAGTGGCCGTAGAAAGCCACTACCTAACCCTAAAACTTGAAAATCCAAAAAGAAAAAAAATTGAAAAGAGGAAAAAGAGAAAAAGAAAATTTTCTTTGAATAAGGTGAGGGCTTGAGACGGTCTGCATTTTGGCAGATACTTGGGCACTGTTGTGTCTTTGAAAGTTCAGATCTTAAGTAGACAATTTCTTAATGATTGAAACTAACTTATGCCCAAATAATTCAACCTAATTCTTTTATAAATAGCATATAGTTTTTTCTAGGGACTAGCAAAAGATAGGCAAGGGGGTATGATGTAAACACATTTACACTACTTAAAATGTCTATTTATGCATGTTATTAAGCATAGGATTGCATTGCATGCTATAAATATTGCATAACATGCATCATCTTGCATTTAACGTAGCTTGAATAAAATGGAGGTTAATTGTCTCCTTTTATGTGCTTGGACAGGGCAAACTCTTTATCAGGGCCTCGAATCGAAGATCCAACCATATAGATGTGATCAGGGCAATGATTGGAGTTCAACGACTCCAAGATTGCCTTAATCAGGCATCTGTAGCATCTGATAGTGACCAGGGAACCCTAGAAGATCAAGGGCAAAGATGTTGTAAATCCATTCTTCAAATGACAAATCCAACCACGCGGATGGATTCGGATCAACGATCGTAGCCTAACGACACAAAAATCGAGTCAATCTGACACCCGTGGCACCATCTCAACATCCAGAAGATGGATGGCCAAGATGGTGCCACATGGTGCCATCTTAGCTGTCCAACCAACCCCCAGCACCACCACACCTTCTCTTCTTCAAACAGAGCGACGCTTCTTCACTGTTGGATCAAGATCCAATGGCTATGATTGCGGCGCCTTGATTTCATCCGCGCAACCTTTTGGCTGAGGCAGCACAGCGATCCAGCGCCTTAACGCAAGGCGCAAACGCGAGTTCAAGTCACGGCAAGTAGGCTAGCAGCGCGGAATTGTGCAAGCGGGTGAGTGTCAGATCTTGATCGGGCGACCATCCACGCTGAATAGCATCGACGTGCTATCGCACTCCTGCGCCTTACGTGGCATCGAACGCAGGCGGGCACGCATTGAGGACCTGGGGAGGAGCATCTTAAGCGGTCCGATCTCGCGATCAGACGGCTGAGATTCCTTGAATGTGCGGCATGCATTGAGCGCGCGTGGAAGACAGCAGCTGCACGTTCAATGCCCACTACGCCCACGATGGGGCTTTAGCGACGGTTTTATCCATCACTCAAGACCCTTTATTAAATGTTTTAAAGATGTAATGACCAGTTTCCCCCACTCGTTGCAACTATAAAAGGAGACCCCCTCCACACGAAATTCTCATCCCTTCCTTCTCTTCTCTACCTCTCCAAAGCTCAAGAGAAGCTTGTCCCACACTTGGGATGCTCCTCGCGAGATAAAGTCCAAATTTTCAACCCCGTTCGAAAGTGGATCCTCGACGACGATGACGTGCTGCCCCATTCCTGTTCTTCTGCTTCGTCCTGCTCCGTTCTCCTTCGTCCAGGCGTCGTCCCATCCAGCTCATCCTCCAAGCGATCGTCGAGGAGGATAACTTCTCTCTCCCATTCTTCTTTATAGCTTTCTAGTGTAGAATTTTCCTGCTTTCTAGTATAGCTGATTTCTCGCTTTCTAGTGTAATTCTTAGTTGGTTTGATTGTATAAGCATTTTGAAATATTGAATGCATGTTTTCTCTCTCTCTCTCTCTCTTTCTGTCTCTCTTCCCTTTAGTCTGATAGCTTCAATGCAATTACATCACCTCGCTTTTCAAGAAAAATTCTAGAAAAAATATAATTACGAATATAGATCGACGTAGCCTCCTTGTATTCCATCCGGAATTTCAATTTCGGTGTAAATTTTATTTATTGAACACGAATTCTTCTCTTTCAAGCTACAATGACAAGGTTTTAAAATCAAATATGTTAGCGTAGCAATTCGTACATTCAACATAGGGCTTCTAATTGGGTTCACATTGGAGGAGATCTCTCAGACAATCACCCTTTCAATTTTTAAGGGGATTCTCTGAGAGATCAGGGGGAAATCACCCTTTCAAGATCGCTGGAGTTGGATTCCCTCCGCTATAATGCTGGAGGGACCTAATTGCAAAGAACGAAGAAGCTATGAGGTCAAACGTAAGTGTTTTGAAAGATAGTGGTAGAAATGTAATTGGGCTGGACCTATTTGCAAAGTGGGTCAAGGTGAATTCCCCTTAAGTCCAAATTTTAGTACAAACTAATTTGTACCTAAGGAATCTAATGGTGATGTTGGATTTTGGGTTTGACCATGTTTATCAAGGCAATTTATGCAAAAACCTAATTTAGGCAAATATTTGTCTGAGACCCCATTCTAGGTCAAAATAGGATCCAATCGACAAATTGAAGGTTCTAAAACCTAGAGAATATTTTTCTATGATTTTTAGAGGGTTTAAATGAATTTTATCCTAACCAGAACCTTGTTTATTAAGTGGGTCTGTTTTAGGGTTACGAGAAGTCATTTAATTCCCATAATTCACACGAACCCTTTTCTGTTTGAACTAACCCGCTTATTATCTTGTTAAGATCATTTGAACTGTGTTTAGCCCTTGAGAAAACTCATTGTTATACTATAATGGTAAAATTACAGTTTTACCCCTTATTTCTTGCTATTATCCTAGAATGATTACGTAGTTGATTAGGACCTCCAATTGGTTATGTAGGAGCTTTTATTCTCTTTTATGGGTCAAAATGAGTTAGTTAGGGCTCATGATGGTGTTCTCATCATCGACCACAGACTTCATATCGCAGATCTGCTCAAAAGCCCCATAGTTGATTACTTTTTAGGCCTTAAAGGTATCAATCTTCAAAGTTTTATCCCCAAATTTCAACTCAATCTAGTCCTCTTTACAATTGATGTTGACCATAGCTGTGGCCAGGAATGGTCTCCCTAAAATGATCGATGTGTTTTCAAATTCTAAAGAGCATTCATGTCTAATACGATGAAATCCACAAAAAAATAGAAGTCATGTATCTGAACTATAACATCCTCGAGAATTCCTTTTGGTGACTTGATGGATCGATCTACTAATTGCAAAGTCACCTCTGTCGGTTTGAGCTTAGATTATTCAAGGTGGTCTAGAACGGATGTGGGTATTGATAAGTCCAATTTATTCAACATTTATTTGGCTTAAGTACATATGGAATACATTTCCTTATAGTTTAATGAGCTAAGCTAACTAGTAATTAATCTTAGCTTACGAATATTTTTGTATCTGCCTTGCATTCTAATACATACATTTATAGTTCTTATTTGTTATGGGAATGCAGAAAAAAAAAGTATAATATGTGGATGGACATGAACATAATTAGCATTTGAAGGAGGGTATGCCCACAATTGTCCATCACCACCGCTCCCTCCACCAGTGTTCAAATCCAGCAGTTCAGGTGAGGTGGACATTGTGGATCTAGAAAAGGTTAAAGAATCTCTCCCCCTGGAAGGGACTCCTTCTCCATCTTCTCCACTGTGAAGGAGGCGTGCACCGTCGAATCAGTGAGCACTGTGGCGTAGGCATTCTCCATTGCCATCAACATCCATCACAACAGTGGTGCACGGTCATAGCGTGCATCACCTCCTCCGCAACCACATCCGCAACCCACCACCATCCACGGTTCATCTTCATCTTCCTCTTCTCTTCTTCTCCACCTGCAGAGCAAACCACTAATCAACCACACTCTGCTGCACGCTTTCCGTGCGTAGCTCCGTGCTCCAGCCAACGACCAGCAAAAGACTATGTGCACCCCCCTCACCATGCACAGCCAAGCCTGCACACACCCTCCTAGCGTGCAGCGCCCCCTTCCACAGCCGATCCCTTCTCTTCTTCTTCCTTTGCTTCCTCCAACCTGCCTGCAACCAAACCGAAGGAACCTACCATAGCATCTCAGCCAACCACCTTGTGGCCATGTCTCTCGCTAGCCACACCCACGTGAAACAGCAGCTCCACATTTAGTCGCACCCTCATGCGCGCGCAACACCTCCACGCGCAACAACCACCAGCGTGCAGCTGCAATCCCTACCGCTCCTCTCCGCCACCACCTGCCATCCTACCGACCGTCACCGGCCATCTCCCACTTCATTGCCATCGTCTACGAGATCCTCTCCTCCGATGGAACTCCTCCACCCAAGCAAACTACCGACGATGCCTCCTCAAATGTACGGTGAAGAGAGAGGAAGTTTCCCCTATCTTGGCATATATTGAAATTTACATTTGCATTCCATTGGAAGTTGTGGGATTTTAATTGTTTGATTATTATATTCTGGTGGATTTGCAAGCATGCACTTATATTTTCACATAACTGATTGGTTCCTGTTATTTATATCATTTCACACTGAAATTTGATTCATAATTATTTTCAATTAAGAAGTACATCCTCTGGCACTACACCTAAGTCATTTAAAGATTTTGGAAGCCTGATCTCTGATGCAAAATTTACATAATTAGTCCATAACTTTTCATAAAATTGAAAGTACATTCAGAGCAGCATGTTTATTGAATTGATTTCACAAAAACTTCTGCAAACATAATGGCTCTCTACTCGTGAATTTATTGGATCTATTCCTCCGTGTGGATATGACCCGCTCTCTTGTAAGTTGTTTATTTTTTTTTTTTTGAAAGAAAGGAATGCTATCGAATCACCGATAGCAAACCAGGAGAGCTATTATTGATAATAAAAAAATAATTTACAAGTTCGACTCCCAGTACTGTATGAGCCTCCAGCAAAAATTTACAATGTTTTCCACATGAGTTGGGGTCTCCTGAAAAGCACACTCATTTCTAGCCCTCCATACCGCCCACAGAACCGCCACCATATGTATATAAGACTTATTCCCATCTACCAGACAGCTCCACAAATTTCCCCAGGTGGGTAAGGACTCATTGCATACTCTCCTCCAAACATAATCAGTGATAGCACATGAAGAGAAGATATGATCTGTAGAATCATTATGCAACCCACACAAATAACAAAATTGGGTTGGGGTCCCCATCCTTCTGTGCCTCAGATCTCCAGTAATCAAACCATCCCTCCTGCACAGCCATAAGGAAATTTGTAACTTTAATGGTATTTTTAACTTCCAAAGCTTTTTCCCCATTTCTTCATCTTCCGCCATCCTGGAGGACATTATCAATTTGTCATAGGCAGCTGCAGTAGAAAAATTACCTTCCCATTTGTATGTATCATATTCATGAGGCATGGGTTTGAAAGCAGCAAGCTCTTGCATGAGACGTTCATTCTCTATGCGTGTTCTTGTTTCATGATTATTCCTCCCACCAATATTTAACAGCCACTGCTCCGAATCCACATCCCAATAATCAGCTACCACTGCATTTTTGCTTTTGCTGCAGCAGCATAAGCAAGGGGGAACCTATCTTTAAGCGTCCCTCCGTGCCCCCAATTCTCCAGCCAAAACTTAAAGCTTTTTCCATCACCTAAAACAGATTTGAAAAAGTTCCAATTTTCCTTCAAGGCACGCACCACAGAAAGCCAAAACGGGGATGGTTTACGTGGGTTAAGACGATTTATCTCATCATTGGTACTCCCATAACTGTCCTGAATAATTTCTGTCCAAGTTTTTTTTTCCCCCTGCAGTAACCGAATAGCCCATTTCAACAGTAAAGCTTCATTGAATTCCTTAAGGGATCTGACACCCATGCCTCCCAACTTCTTTGGTTTGCAAATTAACTCCCATTTTAAGGGTTGAAAGAAAGCCCCTTTATGGGAGGCCCCTTTCCAAAAGAATCTTTTCCGCATCACCTCCAGCTTTTTCCAAATAGAATTTGGAGCTCTCAGGAAAGAGAAGAAGAAAACAGGAATCGATGTGACAACAGAATTCAGTAATATATACCTCCCTCCTTTTGATAAGTATCTACTGCTCCAGCCCTCCAATTTTGTAGCTATCTTTTCAAAGAGGAAAGACCAATCTGCTTTCTTCAGCTTAGAACATTTCAAAGGCAGACCCAGATATTTAATCGGTAGTGGCACCACAGGTGTACCAAGAGTGGCAGAGATCTCATTCTGTAAACCATCATTCATCCCAAAACAGACCAGGGAAGATTTACTTCCATTCAATCTGAGCCCAGAAACCTCTCCAAACAATTTAACCATATGTAACAAAGCCTGCGCTTCTCTCTTCCCCCCTTCTACAAGAAAAACAGTATCATCAGCATACTGAAGTATAGGAGCTAGAGCCCTATGATTAGACATTGAATACCCCCTTATAAAACCATCCACAGCCAATTTGCAGGCAAACCTAGCCAAAGTATCCACCGCAAGATTAAAAATTAGAGGGGCAATAGGACAACCTTGCCTTACTCCACATTGGGGCTGAATCCAAGAACGGCACGGTTTACCATTTATCAATGGGGAAAAAGAGGCTGTCGTAATGCATCTCTTCACCCATTGAATCAATAAGGGTGGAAATTTCCTCCTTTTAAGGATCTCCCACAAGTATGACCAGCAGATAGAATCATAGGCTTTTGAGAAGTCTACTTTCCATAAGAAAGCCTTTGATTTTCTCCTTTGCCACCCCATTACAATTTCCTGCGCCACAATGAATGACTCTTGTAACGATCTCCCAGGAAGAAAAGCAGATTGAACAGGCATAATCAAATCCTTTAAAACCTCCCGCAATCTGTTAGCAATAACCTTACTAATAATAAGGTAGATGGAATTTGATAATGCAATGGGTCTGTAATCAGAAAAACTTTCTGCACTTGATTTCTTGGGCAACAAAAACAGGTAGGATTTGTTTAGCCTCTCAAAACCAGAGTTACCCACTTCAAACTCATGGATGACCTTCATTACATCCACCTTAACAACATTCCATAACTCTCTGTAGAAAAACACCTGAACACCATCTGGACCTGGAGCCCCTTCATTATTTAAATCTTTAATGGCCTTTAGCATTTCCTGTTCAGAAATAGGGGTCACAAGCATGCCACTCTGTTCATTATTTAGACAAGGGAAATCCATTGCTGCCATCCTCCATCAACCTCTTGGAGTTGCCTTGGAAGCTTCTTTAAAAAATTTTGTTGCTTCAGATCTGATCTCCTTAACCGAGGTAATATTTCTTTCTTCAACTTTAATAGATGAAATAAGGTTGAATCTCCTTCTAGCACTAGCCGCAAGATGGAAAAATTTTGTGTTCGCTTCACCCTCTTTAAGCCAAAGCTGTCTGGATTTTTCCCGCCAATCCATTTCAATTTTCAGGTCTTCATCCCTCACAATTGCTTGCATTTGCTGCCTCAATTGCTGCTCCTGTTGGTCCAAATTCAGCCTGCACTCTTTCATATCTAAATCCCTGATGACTGTCATGGCTTCCTTCCTCTTCTGGTCTCTAATCAGGTTCACAGCCTGCCCATATTCTTTCAACATTTCACGCAGACCAACCAATTTTGCAGCCAACTGCTGTGTGGCAGTGCCTTGAACATCCTTGCTCTGCCACCACTGAGAAACCATTTGCACAAAGCCTTCTTCCCTAAACCAAGATCTCTTGAGTTTGAAATATGAACCCGTGTCTGCATTCACCCCACTGTCCCAAACCAAAGGCGTGTGGTCAGAGAACGGCCTATCAAGGCTCAAAACAGCTGATAACTGAAAACTCTCTAACAAACTAGGACTGCCAAAGAACCTGTCCAATTTGGAAATCTGTCCACTTCCATTCCTCCAAGTATATTCCACACCACTGATGGGAAATTCAGTCAAGCCCATGTTCTGCACAGCCAATTGGAAGCCTGTTGAAGAACTGTCCATTCTCCCATCTGGATTGTCATCACCAGAAAGATAACAATTGAAATCACCCCCTAACAGCCATGGAGTCTCTTGTACTCTTTGATGCATTGCATAAAGTTCCGTTGTTTATTTTAATTATTGATGATTGATTTTTCGTCGCTCAATTTCTACTTCGATAAAATATTTATAGGTAAAAAATCAATCGATTAAATGGCACCGTTGCCAGTAAGATAATCGATGCAGTAAATTCACCTGACTTTATTTCTGATTACTCTGAATTGCACATCTATCTGATTTTTTTTTTTCTTTTCTGTCCAAGGAATCTGTTGAAGCGATTGCCGTAGCGGAGAAATGACGTCAACCTATAGCGACACACCTCAAAGATAATCGCAGGAGCTTGTGGGCCTTAATCCCACACACAATCTAGGAGGATTCTTCCTCTTAGACTTTTGATTTAGAATTGTAGGATAGACTCTTTAGGATTATCCTAGTTATTTGTTTTCTCGGCCTTGTACTTTGGGGCCAGTTTTTGGGGGAGTGTCATCGATTCTTTAGATTCTAGGATCATTCTGTGGTAGGTAGATCTTTTGATTACACATTTATTTTTACAAAAAAATAGGGGAAATAAATCCAAACTACCTATTCGAAGCTACATATCCATAGGACAATCATCTAGGATTGCTTGAGCAGCATCTAGATTTTCTTACTGCATTACGTGCATTTTTGCATAGAAGAGTGCTGGAGCAAGGTACACATTTCTTATCTTACTACATCAGATATCTGCACATGCATTTCATCTGAACATAATTAAAGAAGATCACTTAAACTAATTTGAAAATATTAATCAAGTGGTCACATTATTTCTTGAAAAAAAAGGAAAATATACAGGAAGTGTTTGATTATATTGATTGCGATTTTCAAAAGCAAAATTACTTTTCGTGGTGAATGCACACTTCCTGCACTGAGCACGCACTATAGGCACTGCACTAAGACTTGAACCCCTAAGGCCATAGGCATTGATCTCTTTATCGGTGCAAACCCTCCTATCTCACTTTGAAACGGTGGTATTAACTTCTGCCCGAGTGACTTGATACTCTAAGGAGGGGGACACCCCTTAAAGGAATTCAAGGGTACTTAAGAGGCACTGCTATTGCAGCGCCTCAAATTCTAGGTTTCGCCCTACTTGCATCCCTTGGTTCCATCCTTGGAGTATCTGTTTACTTGAGCATCTAAGAATATCATTACAGCAAAGTGTACATCTTTAGGGCACTCGAAGGTCAATTTAGGGTGCGTAATTATTTGACAACTTGATTGATCGCCCAAAAAGGACTAGAAGTAACCTCAACCTTCTTAACAGTCATTGACCAAAAATTTCAAGTGCCTCCTTTCTATTGTACAACTTACGTGGGAATGGAGAAAAACTGCCGTGACTATATTTGGCCAAGGTAAAGAGTTGGAAGAGGCCTTAAAGAACTTTAAATTAACAAAAGTGCTCTTGCCTTGTGTTTTCTTGGTGTATACTTGGTAGGCGCTCTTTTAGAAGTAGTCTTCTCTTCAACCCTGAGCCTGAGAGAATTATAAGGAAAGCTAACCAAGAAAGAAGAAAAATGGCTGAAGTGAGACCTGAAGAAGAGATTAGGGTTGGTGAAAATTAGAGAACTTTGAGAGACTATTTCCTCCCTACAACCCTCCAAGCCCTACCTATCCGAGGAACTGCAGCGGATAACCCATATGAAATCAAGAGTAGCACCATATCTTTACTCCCATCTTTTTATGGTACTGCTAAGGAGGATCCCTACTGGCATCTTGAGGAATTCACTGAGGTATGTCCCACGGTGAAGATCTAAGGCTTTACTGATGAAGCCCTAATGAGGACTCTATTTCCATTCTCCCTAAAGGATAAGGCCAAGCACTGGTATCATACCCTCGATGCAAGGGTAAATGATTGTGCCACCCTTAAAGGAGAATTCTTGAAAAAGTATTTTCCTCTGAGTAAGACCAACCATTATAGAAGAGAGATTATGGTTTTTATTCAACAAGTTGGGGAACAATTTCATGAGACTTTGGAGTGCTTCAATGACCTTCTTAGGTTATGCCCCCACCATCAGGTGCCAAGATGGTAGTTGGCCGAAAGATTCTATAACGGATTATCTAAAAGGCACAGGCAAACCATCGGTGCTACCTATGTAGGAACCGTCATGACCAAAACTGAGGATGGAGCCTGGACACTATTTGAAACATCAAGTGGCAATTCCATACATATGTCCTCTGCCTATCAAGAAAGAAAACCATCAATCTTGCAGAGGAAGATAGAGGCCCTTGAAGTCAGGGCTACTCAGGATTTAGCTTATCAGGTTCAATTATTAAACAAAAACATTGATAGGCTTTTACCAAACCCCAGCAAGAACCCGCAAGTAGCCTCTATCTTTCAGGCTTCAAGTGAATGCCCCATTTGCCAATGCACAATTGATGAGAACCTCATCATGAACACTAACTAGCACAATCTAACAAAGATATGTGAGAAAAAGCTCCTACATAACTCATAGAAAGGCTTGACTCAGAGAATTCTAAGTTTAAGAAGAAAATAAGTCATAAGGGGTAAAAATGCAATTTCAGCAACATAATCTGCAAACAGGGTAACTCAAGGTCCAAACATAGGTCTAACTAACCTAATAAGAAGGAATGTGGGATGATTTAATCCAGTAAGGGCTACAGCAACTCCAAGGAATTAAATGACATTCTGTAACCCTAAAACAAATCCACTTCAATTCATGAGGTTCGAGGCAAGGTAAAAATTGACTAAACCCTCTCAAATTCATAGAAAAATAATCTCTAGGGTTTAGAACCTTCAATTTGGCCTTGGAAACGCATTTTGACCTACATTGAGAACCATGCCCAATCAATGATTTAACTTGGGTTTTTACGTAAATTGGCCAGTCAAACAAGGTCTGACCTAGAAATAAAATTCACCATTAAAATCCTTAGGTCCAATTTAGTCATGCAAAAAAACTTGAGCCTAAGAAGAGACCTTCTTGACCGACTTTGCAATTTGGTCCTCATCTATTACTTTTTGACCCTCAACTTTCAAAACCCTTGCATTTTGGCCCCTAGTTTCTTCGTCGTTCTTTGCGTTCAGGTCCATCCTGCAAGTCTCTGCGTAGTGCCATGCTCCGGTGACTTTGCATGGCGCCGCACAGGGTGAGGGAGGTGTCCTGTAGATCGAACCCGGTGTTCCCTACGACGTCTGCTGTTGCAGGGACACTGCCATGCCTTCTGTCGACGCCCACACCTTCCGTGCGAATGCATGGAAGGTATGGGTCACACTTCCGGCCATCCTCCGGCGAGGGAGGCACGTCGCCTCCCAGCGCCCACTCCTCCGCCACCGCCTTTATAAAGGCCAGCGTCGCCAGCCGATTCTCCCAGCTTGGTCCAGATGGAGAAAACCCTAACCGTTCCTCTCTTCCCACTCCGATAGAAACCCACCAGCTCCGGCAGCCCCTACTCCTCCGTCTTGTCGCTCTGCTGCAATACCAGTAGCAGAGCCACCTTCGCCTGATCTTCCCGCGTCACGCCATACCCAGCACGTGCCCTCCTACTCTCTTCCTCGCTGCTGCTCTCCCCCTCTCGGTGTTTCTTCTCCGGCGATAGTCGGTACGACTGCCGCCCTGCTCCGGCCCCCTTCGTCCCTATAGGTAAGTAACAGTTATTTCCCTTCCTCCCCTCTTTCTTTTCCCCAAACTTAATTTGCTCAATTACCCCTCGACCACGCCTGACCGCCCTCACCTTCTCCATCTCTTGCTACTCTTCGGCGAGTTGCCCCTGTCAATCCACCGCTCCACACAACTCGCCATCTACCCCAAAAGCTCCGCCTCACCTTACCCGACACCCCCTGCCCCTCCACTGCCACTCCACACTTCCACAACACTCCCCCAATCAAACCCATTTTTTCGGTTGCAGTCCGACCTAGGGCTACCGCCAGGCACCACCCTGCAACCTGCTACACCCCGCATTACCTTCGCTGTGCCACGGCAAAGGTCCCCCAGTGAATTGATTAGGCCGAGAGGCCCTGTTTGTGTTCGACAGATCTTCAGCTTCGGCCGCCATTGGCGACAAGGCGAGGAGCTTCCAAGCGAGCTCCAGGCCCTGAAGCAGTAGGATTCCAGCTGAGGCAAACTGGAGCGACTTGGGCTAAGGCAAGGAGCGGGTTTGCGAAGAGATACGAGGGCGTTGCTGCTGAGGCTAGGTCGCATCCTTCCTGTAGGCGCGCGCAAGCGAGGGACAAAGTTTACTCCCACATCGTGGGATTTCGAAGCGCCGCACCCATTTAAGTGGATTTTGTGTTTTCACTTAAGCGCCTCAGAACATGGGGTGGGGTCCCCTCGCCTGCTCGCCCGCCTCGTCTGCGACCCACGCCACGCGGACCTGGCCGACCTATTTATCCGGCACTCCTAGTGCACCACCCACGCCGGTGCACCTGGTCACGGGTACGCTACCCGACCCGATAACCCAGCTCTGGGAGAGCTTCCTATGAGCTATTTACAGAGAGAGAGAGAGACGTGCGGGTAAAGGGAAGGGTTAGGTTTTAATGTGTCTTGTGTAGGGACAGGGTGCGAGGGAAGAAGGTTCACCACTTGGCCGCAGGAAGAAGAAGAATAGGAGTGGAAGAAGAAACTCTGAAGAAGCCTTGCAGCTGAGCAAGGCAGAAGGCCAAGGAAGAAGAAGTCGAAGAAGGAAGGAGAAGAGAAGAGGAAGCCAAGAGGGAGAGGCTGATCAGATAAGGCGTCTGAGCTCTAAATCAGACGTCGGAGAAGAAGAAGAGAAGAAAGAGAAGCAGCAAAGGAAGAAAAGAGAGGGCAGCACTGTAGCAAAGCAGAGAAGAAGAAAAAGAAAAGAAAAGGTTCTGCAGAAGAAGAAAGAAAGAAGATAAAGAAAAGAAGAAGAAGAATTGAAGAAAGGAAATGGAAGACAAGCAGATGAACTGAAGACAACCTGAAGACCAAGGAAGAAGACCCGTAAAGAAGAAAAGAGAAAGAAGAGAAGAAGAAGACAAGCAAAGAGAGAAAGAAGAGAAGAAGAAAAAGCCAAAAGACAGAAATCTATTTCTCCCTCTCTCTCTCTTTCTTATTTTTGTAATAAAGAAACATTATACTTCTAGAATTCCAGTAGCTCCCTGAGTTCGACCTCGAGAAAAATATTTCTAAGCAAAATTGTAATGGTAACGACAATCGTAGCTATTTTATTCTATACCACAACGATATTACTGTAATAAGCACTAAAACAAACAAACACTAGCTGCGGTTGGGAATTTTTTTCCTCGCATTACCATTTCTTGGCGCCGTTCTCGGGGAGCAATGGCTATTCTAGAAGCTTTCAATTTCTTTTAAAAGATTGCTAATCTTTTTCTCTCTCTTATGTGTAGGTAAAAAGAAAAAAAGAAGCAGCTACACAACAAACACTCCAACAAACAAGTAATCTCTATTAGCCCTTTCTTAACTCCCTTAAAATCTGGAAAAGAAACAAAAAGAAAAATCAACTTAGGGCTACCTGTGTTATACTTAGTAATTCATCAGAGTTGCCTAATTTTTTTTTTTTTTCATTTCAATGCATGCTTAACTATTCATCCAACTAAGGTACCTAGGGCTAAAACCTTCTTGATTGAGTCCTAGATACAAAATTCTGAGGCAACTAAATTGGACCAAGTAGAGCCAACATAGGATTTAACATTAGGGTTTCAGAGACACACCCCTTGATCAAGAAGTGAGAAAATCCAAAAGAGGTGTGCCTAAGCCATTGGTTGAAAATACCTATTAAGAAAAACCCTAAATAATTGGCTCTCTAAACACTTGAACCCTAAAAGAAAGGACCCAAAAGCTCTCAAAGGAACAAGAGGTGAAGTTGACCCCTTGGGTCAACCAACCTTCAAATTAGGTCACTTTTTCACTCAAAATACTTAAAAGTTCAAGTGGAACCTTAAGCACCTTGATCTTAAAGTAAAAGAGGTAGACTTAAGAGGTCAAGATCCCCATTTTGGTCTACCTGGAATCGCAGTGACAAGAGAGGTCGGGTGGGGGAAACCATGTAACCCGTGGGGACGCTCTACCATGTAGGGGTCTACGCGGGACTCACCCTCTCTGGCTGCCCAGGTAATTCTCAGCTGGATGATATTTTTGATCAAGGGGTCCATCTGCCCCACACCTCGATAGTCACCCAACAATTTTTGGATGTCTCGATTGGGTCCAACACCTACCAAACTCTTCTATTCCAACAGTGCATGTACGGTAGGAGGTCCTTAAGACCACCCTTAAGACCTCCTTTAGAAATTCACTCTCGTCAAGGCCAAGCCTCGACTCCCTTGTTTATGCAACATCACCACATTAGTCCATTCCTCTGATACTGAACCAAGTCTCCCTTCTTGGCACAACATGAGTCTACATCATTTTGATTTCACCACCTGATCCAAATATGCAGCCTAATTACTTAGCATCACCCTTCAAGAGACCTGAATCTCAAAGATCCATGCGAGATAGGATGATTGAGGAAACCCTTGAGTTCTATGAAAGCAAATATAAACCAATAGAAAATATTCAGGTGGATGTCCCAACAACCACAGCCTTCATCATAAACTGTACACAAACTCTATTAACAGAAGCCATAAAAGGATCAACCCGAGAAATGCTCCTAACAGGATACATTGAGATAGACAAATTACACAAATCTAAATACCTTCAATGCTTGAAAATCCTATACTTTGGGAATAAAACCAAGATGCTCTTGAAAAACGGGTAGAGATGATGAAACTACTAGAATAAACTATCAATCAAAAATACCCGTATACATCAGAAACAGAGGATGAATCATCTTGGAACAATACTAAAGATCAATCTGGTTTCCCAGACCTTGTGACTGAGGCACAGGGTGGTTATAAATTCCCAACCCAGATAGAAGACAACATTAAATTAGGTTGGGAAGTTGCAGGAGAACACAATGCTGAGCCAACCCTAGACCATGAATCACCAAGCTTAGAATTCCAAGACTCCTGCAATAATAAGATTGGAACTGAACGTCTTGATGGTATAAATTCCGCCCCTTATTTTGATAAGGTGACCTTCGAATGTTATTCAGACTTTGATTCTAGTAGTCCTACCCACATCTTAAACCTAGAATCTAGATCCGAAACTTATTGGGAAGATTATGAGGCCCCATATGAGAAAGATCAAATTTTTAAAGAATATGATTCCGGGCCTCTATTTGATGAATGTCCTTCTCCAACATCCTCAGGAAATCTGATTGATTTTCTAGAAGATATGCCAATTTACGATGCAGAAATCGAGGAGTTGGATGAGTGGGGTTTCAATTGGGTCTCTCCTACCAGCTTGGAACTTGAGCCTAGACAGAACATCTTTTTAAACCAAGAATTGACATATAGGCTAGACCCCAGCCAGGCTACTGATTCCACATCAGATGATTTATACTACGGTGGAATTCATGATTGTGAATCTCATTTAGAACTGAATCTTTGCAAACTCTCTGACAACTTCGAAGAGACTCCCCATCCTAAACACACCGAGCCAATCTACGACCTCAGCCCACATGACTCATTCTCTGACTTTGACTCTGAGGTCTCGCTTCCTGGGATTATGGAAGCAATTCTTTTTGATCCTCAGAAGCCCAAAACACAAAATGCCAAAAGTGATTGCAACCCAGAATTCAAAACTTTTCTCAAATTAGATTTTCTGCATCCTATAGACACTCTTTAGGCAGTTGATAACTACCCAGAGGACTCTCTACAAGAGACCAGCTGTCATTCGTTTCTAGAAGAGCCCTCATACACAATTCTCATTCAAGCCACCTCTTCCACACATAGAGAACTGATCAAAACCTCTTCTCAACCCCGACCCGCAATCGGACTCAATTTCTACTCAGCTTCACCTATCACCAAGCCGATTGCAATTCCACATCTATATCAGCTTGCAAACAATGATCAGAAGACCTTGCTCCATCATTCTCTGATCACCCCTGTAGGGTTTCCGCATCATTCACTGATTATGATACGGGTCCCTGCCCTGACCAGGCTGACATGACTCAGCTAAACCCCGCATTCACATTTCCACATCCATCTGAGCTTCATAGTATGTGGTGGGTTCCTCACCTCTTGATCTACATCTATCAACCCACCAGATTGATTGGGTTTGGGCTGCATCATCAGCCTGTTGATCTGAACAAGCACCTGGTTGGACCAACCAGGCTCTTGATCAAGGTGCTTGTTATGTAAAACTCCGCTGATTTGACCATTCCCTCTCCATTCCATTTTCCGCTTGGCTGAAGGCATCAAATTTACGCTCAACGGGAGGCATCCTGTCATTCTTCTTGAAAACCTGAAACCTTTTTCTGACACCTTTGCGCACTTAAGGTTCACCCTTTAAGACAGCCGACTCCACCTCAGATACTTTCATCTAGGATTGGAAATCGTCCGCCACAGTCATCCCGACCCATTCACTCATCAAAACATCTGTCTTAAGGAATGAACTAAGTAAATAAAAACCCCCTAAGTCACAATGAGGACATTGCAAACCTTAGGCATGGGGGGTATAAAAGTGCAAAACTTGTAAGAAAAGGTTTTAGACAAAAAAATTCACATATGCCAAAAATACCATAAAAATTAAAAGAAATTTTCAAAAAAAAAAAAAAAGAATAAAAGAACAAGAGGAGAAAGGAAATTTTGTGGGAGAAGGAAAAAATGAAAAGGGAGCGCAAAAATGAAAGAAAAGAGTGATAGTCATTAGTAAGAAACTAAGGAATTGACCTATGTTCTAGACCTTATTCAAGAAAAGAAATGAAAAGGGCATGGTGAGATTAGTAAGAACGTAAATTTTAGGCATTCTTGGATAAACTGTTAGTACCCATTAAGATCTAGACATTCCTCAAGAGGTTGAGGAAAATGAAAAGCTTAAGTATTAGTTCTAAGGCATAGGGAGTATTTGGCCTCATTAACTAACTTTTGGTTTACGAGACTCGGTAACCTAAGCACCCTAACCTCACACATAGCCTGGTTCAGTAAGTGTAAAAACCAAAATCACGCAGAAGTGTCGCAAAATTCTGAAAAGTACACCTAGAGTAGTAGCGGCCGATCAACACAAGTTGATTTGGACAAGTTCCCAGCACGGAGAGGTGGGAAATTCCCCTCGAAGATGCATAACAAAATATCATCTCCTCGGTGCATGTCTCTTAGGATATGTACATATCCTACTGGGGGCATGTAAGCACCCTGCTGTTTCAGATTCCGTGGATGGCATTATCACGAAGTGTCAATTGCTAGGGTCTGGATTCGGCCACGGAACACCATGGATGGGATTATCTCGAAATCTCAATAGCCAGGGTTCCGGGGGTTGCCATGGGTGGTGCTATCTCGAAGCATCGATTGCCAGGAACCCTTGAGGATTGATGATGGGAGCAAGGAATCTGATACAGACCATGTTGAAAAGCCAATCCTAAGCTAGAATTAAAAAGAAGAAAGAGAGAGAAAACTCTCCAAACAGAAAAATTCTCTCTCTCTCTCTTACAAAATGCACTGCGAACCGAGCCAGGGCTAAAATCATTTCAAGCACGGGTGCTTTAACCACAAAGTCCAATAGACCTTAGGTTAGTTCTTGTGGGCCTTAAAAACCTTTACTAAGGACTGAGGCTGAGGCTAGACAGATCTGGATCTTGGTTGGTACTAGAGTACTTTTTAGGCCTATGGTCAGCATTCTAACCTAATCTAAGTTCAAATGAAAAAACACTTATCTGAAATTATTAAAAACATCATGGTCTAGAGCAAAGGTTAAAACCTTAAGTTTTTGCTAAGGGACTAGCAAAAGCTAGGCATGGGGGTATGATGAGAACGTCATCATGAACCCTAACTAGCACAATCTAACCTATATATGCGAGAAAAAGCTCATACATAACTCATAGAAAGGCTTGACTCAGAGAATTCTGAGTTTAAGAAGAAAACAAGTCATAAGGGATAAAAATGCAATTTCACCAACACAATCTGCAAACAGGGTAACTCAGTGTCTAAACATAGGTCAAACTAACCTAATAAGAAGGAAAGTGAGATGATCTAATCCAGCAAGGGCTACAGCAACTCCAAGGAATTAAATGACATTTTGTAACCATAAAAGAAACCCACTTCAATTCAAGAGGTTCGAGGCAGGGTAAAAATTGACTAAACCCTCTCAAATTCATAGAAAAATAATCTCTAGGGTTTAGAACCTTCAATTTGGCCTTGGAAATCCATTTTGACCTACATTGAGAACCTTGCCTAATTAATGATTTAACTTGGATTTTTACATAAATTGGCCGATCAAGCAAGGTCTGACCTAGAAATAAAATTCACCATTAAAATCCTTAGGTCCAATTTAGTCATGCATAAAAACTTGAGCCTAAGAAGAGACCTTCTTGATCGACTTTGCAATTTGGTCCTCATCTATTACTTTTTGACCCTCAACTTTCAAAACCCTTGCATTTTGGCCCCTATTTTCTTCGTCGTTATTTGCGTTCAGGTCCTTCCTGCAAGTCTCTGTGCAGCGCCATGCTCCGGCGACTTTGCATGGAGCATGGCGCCGCGTAGGGTGAGGGAGGTGTCCGGCAGATCGAACCCGGTGTTCCCTGCGACGTCTGTTGTCACAGGGACACGCCATGCCTTCTGTCGACGCCCACATCTTCCGTGAGAACGCAGGGAAGGTATGGGCCACACTTCTGGCCATCCTCCGGTGAGGGAGGCACGTTGCCTCCCAGCACCCACCTCTTCACCACCGCCTTTATAAAGGCCAGCTCCGACAGCCCCTCCTCCTCCGTCTCGTCGCTCTGCTGCAATACCAGCAGCAGTGCCACCTTCGCCTGAGCTTCCCGCGTAACGCCATACCCAGCGCGCGCCTTCCTGCTCTCTTCCTCACCGCCGCTCTCCCCCTCTGGGTGTTTCTCCTCCAGCAACAGTCGGTATGACTGCCGCCCTGCTCCGGCCCCCTTCGTTCCTATAGGAAAATAACAGTTATTTGCCTTCCTCCCCTCTTTCCTTTTCCCAAGTTAATTTGCTCAATTACCCCTTGACCGCGCCTGACCACCCTCACCTTCTCCATCTCCAGCCACTCTCCGGTGAGTTGCCCCCTTCAATCCACCGCTCCACACAACTCGCCATCTACCCCAAAAGCTCCGCCTCACCTTACCCGACACCCCCCACCCCTCCACTGCCACTCCACACATCCACAACACTCCCCCGATCAAACCCATTTTTTCGGTTGCAGTCCGACCTAGGGTTGCCGCCAGGCACTGCCCCGCAACCTGCTGCACCATGCATTACCTTCACCGTGCCACGGCGAAGGTCCCCCTGTGATCTGATTAGGCTGAGAGGCCCTGTCTGTGTTCGGTAGATCTTCAGCCCTGGCCGCCATTGGCAACAAGGCGAGGAGCTTCCAAGCGAGCTCCAGGCCCTGAAGCAGCAGGATTCCAGCTGAGGCGAACTAGAGGGACTTAGGTGAAGGAAAGGAGCGGGTCTGCGAAGAGATACGAGGGCGTTGCTGCTGAGGCCAGGTCGCGTCCTTCCTGTCGGCGCGCGCGAGTGAGGGACAAAGTTTAGTCCCACATCGTGGGATTTCGAAGAGCCGCACCCATTTAAGTTGATTTTGTGTTTTCATTTAAGTGCCTCAGAACACGGGGGAGGTCCCCTCGCCCACTTGCCCGCCTCGTCCGCGACCCGCACCACGCGGACCTGGCTGACCCGTTTACCCGGCACTCCTCGTGCACCACCCATGCCTGTGCGCCTGGTCACAGGTACGCTACCTGACCAGATAACCCGGCTCTGGGAGAGCTTCCTATGAGTGATTTATAGAGAGAGAGAGAGACGTGTGGGTAGAGGGAAGGGTTAGGTTTTGCTATGGCTTGTGGAGGGATAGGGTGCGAGGGAAGAAGGTTCACCACTTGGCTGTAGGAAGAAGAAGAAGAGGAGCTGAAGAAGAAACTCTGAAGAAGCCTTGCAGCTGAGCAAGGCAGAAGGCCAAGGAAGAAGAAGCCGAAGAAGGAAGGAGAAGAGAAGAGGAAACCAAGAGGGCGAGGCTGATCAGATAAGGTGTCTGAGCTCTGAATAACACGTTGGAGAAGAAGAGAAGAAAGAGAAGCAGCAAAGGAAGAAAAGAGAGGGGAGCACTGTAGCAAAGCAGAGAAGAAGAAAAAGAAAAGAAAAGGTTCCGCAGAAGAAGAAAGAAAGAAGATAAAGAAAAGAAGAAGAAGAAGAACTGAAGAAAGGAAATGGAAGACAAGCAGATGAACTGAAGACAACCTGAAGACCAAGGAAGAAGACCCGTAAAGAAGAAAAGAGAAAGAAGAGAAGAAGATGACAAGCAAAGAGAGAAAGAAGAGAAGAAGAAAAAGCAAAAGGCAGAAATCTATTTCTTCCTCTCTCTCTCTCTCTTATTTTTGTAATAAAGAAACATTATACTTCTAGAATTCCAGTATCTCCCTGAGTTCGACCTTGGGAAAAGTATTTCTGGGCAAAATTGTAATGGTAACGACAACCGTAGCTAATTTATTCTATACCACAACAATATTACTATAATAAGCACTAAAACAAACAAAGACTAGCTGCGGTTGGGAATTTTTTTCCTCGCGTTACCAACAATGCATGCCATTGTGGAGTGCCACTAGGCGAATCAATTCCTTGAGTTGGTTCAAGTCGACCCGAACGCAGCCCAAGGTTTACGCTCATCGCCTCATAATAACCCATATTCTAATACCTATAATCCAGGGTGGCGGAACCATCCAAACTTCTCATTGAAGCAAGGTGATGCTTCTAACTCAGGGAATAGAAGGCCCCTACCTCCCCAACCCATATACCAGCCATCCTATGAAAACCCTCCTCAGAATAAGCCCTCTGAAATGGATGAACTGAAAGCCATGATGAAAGAGATGCAAGAGGAACAGAATATGGTCATCCAATCTCAGAATAAGATGATTACTGATATGCAATCCCAAATTGGTCATCTTACTAAGGCAATTAGGCAGCATGATCCAGGGAAGTTGCTTAGCTCTTCTGAGGAGAACCCAAAGGGCAAGGGGTCATATTCATGGAGCATGCCCAAGTTGTGACCATGTTGAGGAGTGGAAAGAAAATTGACAAGCTTGATAACACTCCTACGGTCATGTCTCAGGATTCCCTTCCTACACCCGACCTAACTTCCATCTCCATCAAGGAAGAGCCACACTACTCTCCCTTTGCTCAAAATCACCCACCCTAAGGATTCGTCAATCCACCACCCTCTCCC
The DNA here is from genome assembly GCA_037157565.1 of Thalassia testudinum. Lineage (NCBI taxonomy): Eukaryota > Viridiplantae > Streptophyta > Magnoliopsida > Alismatales > Hydrocharitaceae > Thalassia > Thalassia testudinum. The sequence goes on along the minus strand of JAZHRO010000056.1, from coordinate 80,770,630 downwards.
AACATGACGATTCCTCTACCCAGAAGCCATGGGTGCCCTATCCAGAGCACTTATCTGCTCTTGGGGAATCTTCTGTTGGCTCATTTGGAGCCAAGTATAGGAGGGAAGGGATTATGGACTCTTTTAGGCAAGTTCAAATCAACTTGCCTCTATGGAAGCTATCAAACAGATCCCGTCCTTTGCCAAGTTTCTAAATGACCTATGCACCAAAAAGCATCGATCTAGGAGATAGGTCCAAACTGAGATCATCCTGCCTGACCATAGTAGCTCGGTTCTCCAACATTGAACACCCCACAAAATGAAAGACCCATGGGCCTGATGTAAACATGTTTACATTACATAAGATGTCTATTTATGCATGTTCCTAAGCATAGAATTGCAATACATACTATAAATACTACATAGCATGCATCATCTTGCATTTAGATTAGTTTGAATAAAATGGAGGTTAATTGTCTCCTTTTATGTTTAGGGACAAGGTAAATTTTTATCGGGACCTCGAATCGAAGATCCAATCGTACATATTTGATCGAGGTGATGATTGGCGTTCAACGACTCCAAGATCTCCCTAATTAGACATCTGTAGCATCAGATAGAGATCGGGGAACCCTAAAGGATCAAGGGCCAAGATGGTGTGAATCCACACTTCAGACGACAAACCCGACCGCATGGATGGATTCGAATCGACGATCGTAGCCTAATGGCATGAAAATCGACTCAATCTGACAACCGTGGCACCATCTACACCATCCAGAAGATGGACAGCCAAGATGGCACCACATGGTACCATCTCAGCCGCCCAACCAACTGCTGCACTTGCTGCTCGTTCACTTCTTCAATCTGATCGCCGCTTCTCTGCCATTGAATGATCATCCAATGGTTGTGAGCACGCGCACAAAAAACTTATGCGCAACACAAACATGCTATTAGCATGTTGGTCGAACACGCTCGCGAGAAGGCGGGGCGTACGTTCGAACCTTGGCGAGCGGCAGCTGAGGCACGATGAGGAGGCATGATTGATTGCTCGATTGTGATCGAGCGATCGCGTGCGCTCGATAGCTCACATGCTCCATCAGACGCCCACGCGTAACATGGGATCATACGCGAGCTAGCGCGCAGTTGAGGCGTGGCGAGGATGCATCTCAGTCGTTCGATCTCCCGATCGAACGACCAATATTTCAAGAACGTGAATGAGCGTTTCACATGTGGAAGGAGAGTGGGCATGCGAGCGCCACCCACAAAGGCCACGTTCAAACCTTTAGCGACAGATTTATCCGTCACTAAAGGTCCTGAATTAATCTTTTTCAAATTAAAAAGACCAAATTGCCCTCACTCCTTGCAACTATAAAAGGAGACCCCCTCCATACGAAATTTTCATCCCTTCCTTCTCTTCTCCCCCTCTCCAAAGCTCAAGAGAAGCTTGTCCCACACCTGGGATGCAACTCGAGAGATAAAGTCAAATTTTCGCCCTCATTTTGGATGCGGATCCCGCGATGACGATGACGTGCTACCCCATTCTCATTCCTCTTGCCTCGACCTCCTTCTTCCCACTCCGTCCTCCTTTTAGGTGGCATCTCGTCCAGCTCGTCCTCCAAGCAATCATCGAGGAGGATAACTTCTCTCTCCCATTCCTCTTTTCACCTTTCTAGAGTAGAATTTTCCTACTTTCTAGTGTAATTGATTTCCCACTTTCTAGTGTAATTTTTCTCTGGTTTTTTTGTATAAACATTTTGAAATATTAAGTGCATGTTTCTCTATCTCTCTCTTTCTCTCTCGTTTATTTTGATTGTTAATATTACTTCATAGTAATTACGTTGCATCACTTTTTAATAAAAAATCTAAAAAAAAATTATTGCGAATATAGATCAACGTAGCCTCCTTGAGTTTGACTCGAGATTTCTATTCCGGTATAAATTTTATTTGTTGAACACAAGTTCTTCGCTTTCAAATAACAATGACAGGTTTTTTAAAACCAAATACAATAGCATAGTAACTCACAGCTCCAACATTTTGGCACCATTGCCGGGGAGGCGACACTCTTTATTTTTTTTCATGTTTTCCAACTTACGAATCATTTACCTCACTTATCTCCTTCCTTATTGTGGTTGCAGGTACTCTTTTGAGATGAGCAAAAGCAATAGGATGGAGCAAAGTGCTATTGAAGGTCCTGTAAGTTATCCCCCATCTCCTACCCATTAGTTTTCATTTAATCACATAATAACACAAACATGAATCATCCTGGGTGTTCTTATAAACCCTAAGGATAGTTTTGTTTGTTTGCTTGACACCCACACCTGCCTCAACCTTCACATTTAAAAAGAAATAAAAAAAAATCTCAGAGAGGTACACAACCTCCTCTGATTTTCAAACTCAACCGGTAAATTGATCTTTGAAACCGGTACACACATCCAATCACATAATTGAGTAGAAATCAGATTAGGCAATAATTTATGTGCCTAATTAAGTGGTGCAACAGGCCAATTGTTTGAGTTGATTGGGCCGCACCACTTGAACTAAAATCAACTCATCAAGTAGCTGCCGCATAGGTTCAACTCTTAGGGATTCACCAGGTACACCACATTCTTTTAAGTTTTAAAGGAAAACATCTTCACCTGTGCTTTCAAAACCTGGTGTGCCAACAAAACTTGTTTGAAAAAACCTAATGTTGAATCCTAAAAGCTACTAAGCAAGATTTGAACCCTAAAATTCACCGCATCAAAAATAATTTTGCTTGAGAACCACTGGTTGTGCATGCACACACACATCAATCAGTCGTTAAGGGCACAACCCAGATAAACAACCCATCACATTCCAAAGCACATTCAAACCTAGCCCTAAATAAAACAGAGTAGATGTTGGCTTTAAGGATTCGACTCATTCTTTAGAGCCTAGAACGAGATTATTTTCGATTAGTCTATTTCTACTATTCAATCTGATGTCTAGCTAGGGGAGGAGAATCAAATGATCGCAGTTGGGGGGTACACTAGGAATTAGAGGTGCAAGCCGAAGGAAGAACCTTCTCCCTAGTCCCTCCTTCTAACTGGTTGGATAGAATAGACAGAAGTAGATCAAATCGTTTCTTTATCTCAAGACGGGTTTTGGGAGTCTGTTGGTCTTTAGGTTAGCCCACTTAAGGACAGGTTTAATTGCTTGTATTGCAGGGCACCTTTCTTCCTCCCTTCTCTCATGAATCCTTCCACATTTTATATGCATTCCCACTCTTTCCCTCTTATTTTGAGTTATCCTCAACATGACAATTATCCCGGCTCGTACTGTAATAAACCATCAGTTAGTTGGGATAACTCAGAATGGGGATATAGTTACGGACCTCCGTGTTTGTGGTTTAACCCAGAACACCATAATTGTGATCTCTATCCTTCTCAAAGCCACATCGATTATAGATCGTCACCCTTTCATGGACAACCTAATACAATCTACAATCAAGAAGGCAACACTGATTCTTATGCATCCTTTGATTACATTGTCTTTAGGTCATCACCACCTTTTGAACAATCCGAAATGACCTATTATCAGGAAAGGTATAACGAATCTCAATTCGTTAACTCCTTTGCACTGATCCCAAATGTGCCCAACCCTGAACCAACTCATTTGGTTTAAGGTAACTAAGTTCAAGATAACGTTTTGGCTAACTTGAGGAATATCACACAATTTTTAGAAGTTCAACCAATACCTTGCATTAAAAAATTGGAGTCCCTTATTGAGATGATTGATGATTTGAACAAGTATTTGTTGGATTGGCTCTAGGATGTTAAGGATAAGAACCTGAGTGAGTTTCTACTTGCGAAGTTAGTGAAATTGAGAATGAGATTTGTGGTTGCTTTGTTTCAATCATGGGATGATTCCCAGGATGAACCCCCTTCAGGAGAATGGTCAGAACCTGCTCAAGCACCTGTCGGGGGGGACAGGTGTTACGAGGCTGACCAGATTGAATTAGAGTAAGCAATTATGGATGATCTTATTACTTCACCTGATATCCTTGAGCTAGGGTACGAGGAAATGTATGTCTCCATGGATCAGAAAATGACAGGTGATTTTGGGACATACATTAATACGGATTTTCATTTCTTTGATTCTGATGGTGAAGTTTCAGTTCGCGAAGTCTCACATGAGTTTACAGAACACAATTTCTATGAGACGATTAGGCCTGAGGATTCTGATAGATCATTTGATAGCCCAATAATTGAGGAAACTGATCTTATTGGGGCTCACATGATAGATCCTGAATCGTGTTTTCTGGAGGGTTCAATCCAATGCCTTGATTGTTAGTTACACCCCATTGAGCTTATTGACAATTCAGTTTTTGAGATTATTAGACCCAAGTCAATTATGATTCAAGCGCATCTTTTATACATGGAAATTTCAGACAAGGTGATTAATATGCAGGAGGTCTCGAAACTTGACATTCTGAATCAGGAGAACAGAAGTTGGGAAGTTCTGATTTGGGAAGCAAACTTCAGACGAAATAGAAGACTAAGTCTAAGGGTTCCAATTCATCTGAAAACATCAAACCAGGACCCTTACAATAGTTGTTCTAAAGATGTTCAACCCAAGCACACATTCATTGATTATCCTTTTCATATTGAATTCTCTGTAACCCAACTCTTTGGCCTTGGGTTGGATCCTCATAAATCGCAGGCTCGACACCACTTAAATACTGATTTTCGATTTTGGGAAATTTTTATCCAAGACCTTAGAGATTCTCGATTGTGGGGCATGGGTCTACATCATAATCTAGTCTACATTTGTGGACATCTACTGGCAGGTTAGAGGTTTCTTCTTTTTATTCTGATTCTGATCTGCACCTGTGAATTCTTTATTTCTCTTCTTTGTATAGTGTGCCTAGCTGAAGGCACTAAATTCAGCACGTATACAATTTTTGTTTATCTCGGAGTGGACCCGACATTCACGCAATTTAGGTGCTTTCTACTCTATTCCACTCTATTTTATGTCTTTATAATATAATGAGGATATTACATTAGATAGGCATGGGGGGGTGGATATTCATCTCTGAATTTATTCATCAGCTCCGTAGATTCGTTTTATTTTCTTTTATTTATATAGAAAAAAAAATGGTGGAATTAGGAAAGAGAACTTGGGTTTAAGAAAATTTTCAATCTTAGGAAATACTACATTATGATCTAAACACGAAGACCCTTCAGGTCATTGGACTTAATCAGTTAGTGTATCCACTAAATTGTGGATATGTTTTTCGAGTCCTCGCCAACTTGAATTCTATTTTAATTTGAGTAAATAAGTCTAGGTGATAAGTACATGACTTGTCAACCTGCCCTCTGATTTGAGGGAACTTTAAGCCTAAAGTATGTACACACTATCTTGTCACTGACTCATTAATCAGTGGTTCTAACAGAAATTGGGTAGCTAATAAACTTTCTAGGGTGATATGGCTGGCAAGTTATCGTGGGTAACAACCCATGGGTAGGTTGTCCAGAGCACAGTCACTGGACCATTCTCTTTTTTACTGCCTTTAGGTAAATCTTAGACCAGAGAAGACACCTACTTAAAAACAAAAAAAGAGAAAAAGAAAGTCAAAAAGAAAATAAAACGAAAAAAGAAGAAAACAAAAGAAATAAGCCACACTTCGCCGCACAAATACGGATGGCAAGTTGATGGTAACAGCTCATCGACCAGTTGTCCAGAACCTAGCTCAACAAATGCACTTTAAATTCCCAAAACACTTAGGAAGAAGTGGAGAAGTAGAATAAATTGGGGAGATATGCATTGGATTCACCCTTGTGTTGACCCCATAAAAACAAAACTAGGGAGAAAGCTATCGGTTGTAAAGATACACCTTTAGGTAGAATTCTCTTTTTAAGGTCACCAGGAGGCATACAAATCCGAAATACGTTTTAACTGTCGATCAATGAGTCTATCACATTCACAATAAGATGCTTAGAACTTAGGATTTTCATTCAATCTTGGGTGAGTTGAAAAGCCATAGAAAGCCAGTTTTATACCCTAAACTCAAAAATCAAAAAAATTTAGAAAAGAAGAAAAAGAGAAAAAGAAAATTATATTTGAATAAGGAGAGGGCTTGAGGTGATCTGCATTTTGGCAGATACCCAGGCACTGTTGTGTCTTTGAAAGTTTAGATCCTAAGTAAACATTTTCTTAATGATTGAAAATAACTCATGCCCAAATAATTCAACCTAATTGTTTTATAAATTGCATGTAGTTCTTGCTATGGACTAGCAAAAGATAGGCATAGGGGTGTGATGTAAACATGTTCACATTGCACAAGATGTCTATTTATGCATGTTCTTAAGCATAGAATTGCATTACATTCTGTAAATATTGCATTGCATGCATCATCTTGCATTTAGATTAATTTGAATAAAATGGAGGTTAATTGTCTCCTTTTATGTTCAGGGACAAGGCAAATTTTTATTGGGACCTCAGATCGAAGATCCAATCGTACAGATTTGATCAGGGTGACGATTGGAGTTCAAAGACTCTAAGATTGCCTTAATCAGACATCTATAGCATTAGATAGAGATCGGGGAACCCTAGAAGATCAAGGGCCAAGATGGTGTGAATCTGCACTTTAAACGACAAATCTGATCGCACGGATGGATTCGAATCGACGATCGCTACCTAACGACGTGAAAATCAACTCATTTGACAACTGTGGCACCATCTACATCTTTCAGAAGTTGGGCAGCCAAGATGGAGCCACGTGGCGCCATCTCAACTGCCCAACTGACTGCCGCACCCACTGCTCCTTCTCTTCTTTAATCTGATGGCTGGTTCTCCGCCATTGGATGATCCTCCAATGCTTGTGAGAGCACGCACACAAAACTTAACGACGACACAAATGTGCTGATAGTGCATAGTCGAACGCTCCCGCGGGAAGGTAGGGCGCACGTTTGAAACTTGGCGAGTAGCAGCTGAGGCGTAGCGAGGAGGCGCAATTGACTACTCGATCATGATTGAGCAGTCGTGAGCGCTCGATAGTGTGCACACTCCATCAGACGCCCGTGCATAACGTTGGATTAGACATGGGCAAGCGCGTGGTTGAGGCATGACGAGGATTCATCTCAACTATTCGATCTCTCGATCGAATAATAGAGATTTCAAGAACATGAATGAGCATTTCATGCACGGGAGGCGAGCGGGCGCATGAGCGCCACCCACGAAGGCCACGTTTGGACCTTTAGCAACGGATTTATCCATCACTAAAGGTCTTGAATTGATGTTTTTCAAATTCAAAAGACCAAATTGCCCTCACTCGCAACTATAAAAGGAGACCCCCTCCATACGAAATTTTCATCCCTTCCTTCTCTTCACTCCCTCTCCAAATATCAAGAGAAGCTTGTTCCCCACCCGGGATGCTCCTCGAGAGATAAAGTCAAATTTTCACCCTCATTTCGGAAGCGGATCCCACGACGACGACGACGTGCTGCCCCATTCTCATTCCTCCTGCCTCGACCTCCTTCCCACTCCATCCTCCTTCCAATCTGCATCTCATCCGGCTCATCCTCCAAGCGATCGTCGAGGATGATAACTTCTCTCTCCCATTCCTCTTTTCAGCTTTCTAAAGTACTATTTTTCCTACTTTCTAGTGTAATTGATTTCCCTCTTTCTAGTGTAATTTTTCTGTGATTTTATTGTATAAACATTTTGAAATATTAAGTGCATGCTTCTCTCTCTCTTTCTCATATTATTCTGATTGTTAATATTGCTTCATTGTAATTATGTCGCTTCGCTTTTCAACAAAAGCTTTGAAAAAATATAATTACGAGTATAGATAAACGTAGCCTCCATGAGTTCGACCCAGGATTTCTATTCTGATATAAATTTTATTTGTTGAACACGAGTTCTTCACTTTCAATCTACAATGACAGGTTTTTCAAAATGAAGTACGTAGCGTAGTAACTCCCAACTTCAACAGGGCCCCGTATATTTCAGTGGTTATAGGTAACCAACACATTCAAGAGGCTCTACTCGATCTGGGGGTGGGGGTTAACACTTTACCATGCTCTGTCTACGACCTTTTGGGAGGAAGTGAGTTAAAACCTAGTCTAGTCATCCTCCAGGTCGCAGACAGATCACTTAAGACACCTCAAGGATTGCTGGAAGATGTCCTGGTGAGAGTGGAGGACTTCTTCTTCCCTGTTGACTTTCTGGCCCTAGATACTGACCCATCTAATAAGCCCACCAAGCCATCCATTATTCTAGGATGCCTCTTCTTAGCCACAGCCAACTCCACTATCAATTGTAGATCAAGGGCACTTAAAATTGTCTTTCTGAACAAGAAGATCCGGTTGAATGTTTTTTATACCTACAAGCAATCCAGATTTGAAGATTGTTCTCTGATTGAGGTTGTTGGTGAAATAATTGAGCAGACTATTCCAGCACACTTATGTAGAGATCCCATTCAAAAGGTCATATCTAAGGACCATCCTCCGACTATTGAAGAAACAAAAGGGGAAATACCTGAATCAGAAGAGTTGCTGGGGATACACATAGAGTCTCTATCCCCACCCTGGACCTTGAAGGTTGACCCGCTACCTGAGGCGGGGACGTATCAACTTAAACCCTCAATCCTAAAGGCTCCTAAGTTGGAGCTGAAACCCCTCCCGAGCACATTGAAGTATGCTTTCCTTGGCCCTAGTGACATGCTCCCCATTATTATCTTGTCTACATTATCTGAATCGCAAGAGGGAGCTTTACTTGAGTGTTTAGAAAGGCACAAGGAAGCAATTGCTTGGTCAATTGTAGATATTAACGGTGTTGATCCCTCCCTTTGCATGCATCATTTACACATGGACAAGTCCAAGAAACCTTTTCGAGACATGTAGAGAGGGCTCAACCCCAATATGCGGGAGGTTGTTAAAAAGGAGATTCTGAAATGGCTAGATGCAGGGATTATCTATCCCATTTAAGATAGTAAGTGGGTCAGTCCTATTCATGTTGTGCCCAAAAAGGCAAGAATCACTATGGAAGAGAATGAACAAGGACAGTTGGTGACCACTAGACCCTCAACTGGTTGAAGGGTTTGCATTAATTACCGCCATTTCAATAAGGCTACCTAGAAAGACCATTTCACCTTACCGTTTATTGATCAGATTTTGGAACGACTGGCGAGGAACAAGTACTTCTATTTTCCTGACGGGTACTCTGGGTATAATCTGATAGCCATTTTTCTTGACGATCAGGAGCGTACAACCTTTACGAGTCCGTATGGCACATTTGCATTCCACCGAATGCCATTTGGTTAATGTAATGCTCCTGTTACCTTCCAACATTGTATGATGGCTATCTTTTCTGATATGATCAAGGAGTTTGTAGAGATTTTCATGGATGATTTCTCCATTTACAACTCATCGTTTCACCTATGCCTTTCGCACCTTGATAAAGTCTTAACCTGTTGCAATGAGGCAAAGTTGGTGCTTAGCTGGGTGAAAAGCCACTTTATGGTTCAACAGGGCATTATGTTGGGGCATGTAGTTTTCGAGAGAGGATTAGAGGTGGATACCGCAAAAATTGATTCCATCTCTAAGCTTCCATCGCCCACTAATGTTCGTCAGGTTAGATCTTTCCTTAGCCATGCTGGGTTCTATAGGCATTTCATTAAAGATTTCAGTAAAATCTCTAAGCCACTTTATGACCTATTAGTAAAGGATGTTTCCTTCGATTTTGATGATAAATGTGGCAAGGCTTTCCAAGTATTGAAGAATGTCCTTATTACCGCACCAATTCTCCAAGCACTAGATTGGACCCTCTCGTTTGAATTAATGTACAATGCTTCTGATTTCACATGGGAGTGGTCTTAGGTCAAAGGATTGATGGCAAACCTCATTTGTTGCATTATGCCATCAAGACACTTACGGATCCTCAGCAAAACTACACGGTCACTGAAAAAGAACTTCTTGCTATAGTATTTGCTTTGGAAAAGCTTCGGTCTTATCTTTTATGATCCAAGGTTGTGGTGTTCACTGATCATTCAACTTTAAAGCATCTTCTTGATAAATAGGACACCAAACCTTGCCTAATTCATTAGATTCTACTACTCCAGGAGTTTGACCTGGAAATTAGAGATAAGAAAGGAGTTGAGAATGTGGTAGCAGATCATCTTTCTAGGATCCCTATTGAGGTATCAAACCTCGCTGGCGATATCCAAGAGACTTTCCCAAATGAATCTCCGATGGCCATGGAGGCCAAAACTCCTTAGTTCGCTGACATAGTGAACTATCTGATCATAGGTATTACCCCCAGTACTTGGGACAAGCAGAAGCTAAACAGGTTTCCTGTTGACCATAAATTTTATCACTGGGAGGAACCCAAGCTTTTTATAATAGGCCCTGACTAGCTTTTTTACCATTGCATCCCTAATGAAGAACAAAGAGTGTTTTGAGTTTCTACCATGACCTCCACTATGTGCGACATTTTAGTGGAAAAAAGATTGCCCATAAGGTTCTTCTGTCTGGCCTTTGCTAGCCCACATTATTCTAAGATGCACATACATATGTGGGTGCATGTCTACGATGTCAGCAAATAGGAACCATCGGAAAAAGGGATGAGATGCTGTAGCAACCTATCCTCCCTGTTGAGATCTTTGATATTTGTGGCATCGACTTCATGGGTCCCTTTCCTGTGTCCTTCGGATATGAGTACATCCTTGTGGCTATGGACTATGTATCGAAATGGATAGAAGCCATACCCATGTAGACCAATGAGCATTATTTGGTTTTCGGTTTTGTTAAGGATAATATTATATCTCGGTATGGGTGCCCAAGGACGATAATAAGCGATGGAGGACTTTACTTCAAGAATGTACACTTCAAAAGACTACTCCAAAATTTGGGAGTTAACCACATGATAGCCACACCTTATCATCCCCAAACAAGTGGACAAGTTGAAGTGTCTAATAGGGAGATTAAACAAATTTTAGAAAAAAACTGTCAGGTTTGACAGTAAGGATTGGTCTAAAAAACTAAATGATGCACTTTGGGCCCACAGAATAACGTATAAGACTCCCTTGGGCATGTCTCCTTTCCAGATTATCTACAGAAAGGCCTGCCATCTTCCCGTTGAAATCCAACACAAAGCCTATTGGACTATTAAAAATGTTAACTTGAATCTGGATAAAGCGGGAAAGGCATGTATGCTGGAGTTAAGTGATCTTGAGGAGCTTTGTAATGAAGCCTATGAAACTTCTCAAGCTTACAAGCAATGTACAGTGGTCTTCCATGATAAGAACATCATTAGAAAGACCTTTGAGCCCAAATAATGGGTTTGGCTTTTCAATTCCATACTTAAATTATTTTCGGGAAAGCTCAAGTCTCGCTGTGATGGGCCGTATGTTGTTATGAATACCTTCCCTCATAGAGCTATAGAAATTTGGAACCCTACTTCTGGTGTGAGGTTTAAGGTAAATGGCCAATGACTTAAACCTTATATTACTCTTTCAGATGGCCAGATTTTGGATGCACTTCGGCTTGAGGAGACTTAGCTCCTCCCACTCTCCCCTTTAGGTGATATTCTTCTATGTCTTTATTTTTCCAATGAGGACATTGTCAATGCTAGCCACGGGGGGGTATAACCTGTGGATGTTTATAGCATTTATAAATAATTGCTTACATTTAGGATAGTGAATTAGTCAAATAAAAATAAAATAATAATAATAATAATAAAGCTTTTATTTTCTTGAGAAAAATTGGTTAGTCTCTAGTAGAAAATTTATCAAGGAAGTGCCATTGAAGTTTTTCTTCTTAAATTGTTTCTTAAGTTTAGAATCTAGTACATTTACATCACTTGCACATAGACTTGGTAATGGATCTTTGAAGAAAATCAATAAGCATTTTTAGTCTATTGAACCCTTGGACAGTTAATAGGGAGTTAGGCATACTATCTTCTATTAGATGCACCAATTATTTGTAAGAAGGAAGTAGAGAGACTACTGGTGAACTAAGTCTAGTGCAAGGACTCTTAAGTTCCAGACAATTAGCTGAGGATATCTCAGAGTTAGGCATAGTTTTTGCTCTCTGTTCCTGTGTGCGTACATTGTGTGAATTCCTGAGAGTCACCAAATAAGGCAGATGCATAGAGATTGGGTCTTAATAAAACTATGACTATGGTGGATGGTTACGACCATCCTTTATAGAGTCTTCGGTTGAAGGAGGGTAGTAATGTCAAAGGTCGGAAATACGATTGTCCTATCCATCTTTTCCTGTTGCCGAGAGTAGGCACTTCCACCAAAAAAGCCACACAATATTCTCTTGACCATCATCATTCGTAATAATGCCTCATAAATAAAAGTATGCATCATTTTGTGCTTAGTAGTTGAAAAAAAAAAGAAAGAAAAAAAGAAGAAACATTTATATTTAGAAAAATATGAAAAAAAAGAGAGAGAAAAGAAAAAGAAAAGAGTTCAAATTTATAGTTTTATCTTCGTATCACTTTTCGTTATGTGATAATGTTTCTGAGGCAAAAAAAACATCCATCGCAATCCACCGAATATGACCCATACCTACTTTTTAGTATTTTTGATCGCCTGATTACTCGCTGAGGACTTCTAACTTAGTTGTAGAGTTATTAGGGATTTAATTGAAATGTGAATGCCATGTGAGACCACAAAACAGTGAGTACATTTATAAAATCTAGTGAGATTTGTGAATTTCAAAAAGAAAACACGGAAAAGAGTGAGCACAAAGGAACATCAGGAGAGCACAGTTGTTCAGCCTCTCTCTGGGTTGACTCATTTGATAGTCTGGAGAGTTAGAGTCTGCAGTACTAGACTACAAGTAGCACCAAATGAGTGTGAGCCACCAAATATAAATCCATTCAACTCAATATCTCCTACCTAAGCCAAAAAGCTGGAGTCAAATTATAGCTTATTTTCTACTTTATCCCCTAGGGAAGTAGTTGCCTACCCTAATAGATGTTTTACCAAGGGTTAAGTACGAACTTCCAATGTAAGTTAACTTTTCATTTGGATTCATTACCTAGACTACAACCATTTCGCATTTGCCTGGATTTCTAAGTTTTTGGAATACGAAAAGGAGAAATCTTTTTGGTTGCTTCTATTGTTTCTCACCTTTTGCTCCAGACTAGCAAAACTTAGGCATGGGGGCATTTGATAAGTCCAATTTATTTGACATTTATTTGGCTTAAGTACATATGGAATACATTTCCTTATAGTTTAATGACCTATGATAAGTAGTAATTAATCTTAGCTTACAAATATTTTTGTATCTGCTTTGCATTCTAATACATACATTTATAATTCTTATTTGATATGCACATGCAGAGAAAAAAAAATGTATAATAGGTGGCTGACATGAATATAATTAGCATTTGAAGAAGGGTATGCCCACAATTGTCCATCACTGCCGCTCCCTCTACCAGCGTTCAAATCCAGCAGTTGTGCATGCAAAGGAAGAGGCGGACGTTGTGGATCTGGTAAAGGTTAAAGAATCTCTCCCCTAGTAAGGACTCCTCCATCTTCTCCACCGTGAAGGAGGCGCACAACGTGGAACCAGCGATCATTATGTCGTAGGCATTCTCCATTGACATCAACCTCCATCACCACAGTGGTGCACGGTGACAACATGCATCACCACCTCCGCAACCACATTTGCAACCCACCACCATCCATGGTTCATCTTCATCTTCCTCTTCTCTTCTTCTTCACCACATGCAAAGCAAACCACCAATCAACCACGTGCTGCTCGGAGGCTCTGCGTGCATCGCTTCGTGCTCTTACCAATGGCCAGCAGCAGATCACATGCGTCCCATTCACCTTGCGCAGCCACGCCCGTGTGCACCCTCCTAGCATGCAGCGCCCCTTTCCACAGTTGGTCCCTTCTCTTCTTCCTTCTTTGCTTCCTTCAACCTGCCTGCAACAAAAGCGAAGGAACCCACGACATCCTGTTGATGTAAACACATTTACAATACTTAAGATGTCTATTTATGCATGTTCTTAAGCATAGGATTGCATTTCATGATATAAATATTGCATTACATGCATCATCTTGCATTAAGAATACTTTGAATTAAATGGAGGTTAATTGTCTCCTTTTATGTGCTTGGACAGGGCAAATATTTTATCAGGGCCTCGAATCAAAGATCCAACCGTATGGATGTGATCAGGGCCACGATTGGAGTTCAACGACTCCAAGATCGCCCTAATCAGGCATCCGTAGCATCAGATAGTGACCCGGGAACCCTAGAAGATCAAGGGCCAGGATGGAGTAAATCTGCACTTCAGATGATAAATCTGACCACACGGATGAATTCGGATCGACGATCGCAGCCCAACGACATAAAAATCAAGCCAATCCTACATCCGTGGCACCATCTACAACTTCCAGAAGATGGACGGCCAAGTTAGCGCCATGTGGCACCATCTTAGCCACCCAAGCGGCCCCTTCATCTTGTGAAGGCCCCGCCCCCGATCGCTCTCGGCCGTTGGATCTTAATCCAATGGTTGTGGGCGCTCGCATTTAAAAACGCCCCATAACGCAGCGGTTGAGCGTGCTATCGTGAGCGCGGGGCGCGGGTTTGACCTGCTGCGAGGCACTTGAGGGCACGATCGATTGGGCGCGGGTGGAGCGTCGGATGGAGATCGGACGGCCGCACGCGCCCGATAGCGTCGACATGCAATTCGACGCGCAATCGAACGCGCAATCAGATGTGTGGGGGGCGCGCAGCGCACGGGCGCGGACGCATCTTAAGCCGTCCGATCTCGCGATCGAACGGCTGAAAAGCGCTGGACGTGCGCGGGCATTGAGGAGCGGGCAGCCGAGGAGGCGCGTGTGGGTGTGGAGGCGACGCCCATGTCGGGGCTTTAGTGACGGATTTATCCGTCACTAAAGACCCCTCTTTTATTATTTTGAAGTTATAATGTCCATTTTGCCCCCACTCCTTGCAACTATAAAAGGAGACCCCCTCCATACGAAATTCTCATCCCTTCTTTCTCCTCTCTACCCCTCCAAAGCTCAAAAGAAGCCTGTCCCACACCCGGGATGCTTCTTGCGAGATAAAGTCCAATTTTCGTTCCCCTTCGTAAGTGGATCCCGCGACGACGACGGCGTGCTGCTCCGTTCCCATTCTTCTGCTTCGTCCTCCTTCATCCTACTTCGTTCTCCTTCATCCAGGCGTCGTCCCGTCCGACTTGTCCTCCAAGCAATCGTTGAGGAGGATAACTTCTCTCTCCCATTCTTATTTACAGCTTTTCTAGTGTAGAATTTTCGTGCTTTGTAGTGTAATTGATTTTCCGCTTTCTAGTGTAGCTTTTATAAACAATTGAAATATTGAATGCATGTTCTCTTTCTCTCTCTCTCTCTCACATAGTTTGATAGCTCCATTGTAATTATATCGCCTTGCTTAACAAAAAAAGAAATCTTAAAAAAAAATATAATTGCGAAAATAGATCAACGTAGCCTCCCTGTGTTCGACCCGGAATTCTTTTCGGTATAAATTTTTATTTGTTGAACACGAATTCTTCGCTTTCGAACTACAACGACAGGTTTCCCAAAACCAAACACGTAAGCGTAGCGATTCGCAAAGCACGTTCAACACCTGTAGCCAACCACCTCACAGCCATGCCTCTCGCCAGCCACACCCATGCATAGCTATGCCCTCGTGCAAAGCAGCAGCTCCACGCATAGCCGTGCCCTCGTGCGCATGCAACACCTCCGTGCATAGCAACCACCCGTGTACGGCTGCAGTCCTTGCTGCTCCTCTCTGTCGCCACCTGCTATCCGACCGACCACCACCGGCCTTCTCCCGCCTCACCTGCATCATCTATGATATCCTCTCCTCCATTGGAAGTCCTACACCAAAGCAAACTGCTGGCGATGCCTCCTCCAATGTGCAACTAAGAGAGAGGAAGTTTCCCCTATTTTGGCATATGTTAAAATTTTCATTTGCATGCCATTGGAAGTTGTGGGATTTTAATTGTTTGATTATTATATTGTGGTGAATTTGTAAGCGTGCACTTATACTTTCACATAACTGATTGGTTCCTATTATGTATATCATTTCACATTGAAATTTGATTCATAATTGCATGCAATTAAGAAGTACATCCTCTGCCACTACACCTACATCATTTACAGATTTTGGAAGCTTGAGCTCTGATGAGAAATTTACATAAATAGTCCATAACTTTTCACAAAATTGCAAGTACATTCAGAGAAGCATGTTTATTGAATTGATTTCATTAATACTTCTGCAAACATAGTGGCTCACTACTCGTCAATTTATTGCATCTATTCGCCCTGTGGATATGACTCGCTCTCTTGTGTGTGGTTTATTTTAATTATTGATGATTGATTTTTGGCCACTCAATTTCTACTTCGATAAAATATTTGCTTAAGTAAAAAATCAATTGATCTGGTATTAAGTTTATGGAAGCTCCTAGACCTAGTAAATGTAGATCAAACTGTATATCACAGATTGTACAGGAGATCAGAGGGGTACCAGGGTCTTTTTCCTTAGGCAAGAGTTTGCTCAAAATGACGGAGCTACCTTGCTCTGACAATATGATCGAATTCTCGCCCTTGGTTCGCGACTTAAGCTTAGGTGTACATACATCTTTCAGAAATCTCACGTAACTGGGTACATGGTGAATGACATCCATCAAGGGGATGTTTATTTGGACTTGTTCAAAGAGCATGACCAGGTCTTCCTTTAGTCCCACGGCCATGGGTTTCCTTTTTCCCTTGGTTAAGGCCTCAGGAAATGGAATCTCAATTGGTTCCTCTAGGATTGGCTCAGGCTCTTTATCTGGGATAGGGGTGTCCTGGATGACCAATCAATGGTTAGGATTTACAATATTAGGCTGGTTGTAGCTAGGAAATGGTGGGTCTTGTGTTGCTTTGCCACTACCGACAGTGACGGAGTTCAATCCTACCTGACTTTGGTTAGGGTTGGGCAAAATAGGTGCCTACTACTAAAATCAGGAATATGAAGTTGAAGCTTCCATCCCGTCAGGCGATGGAGCAGAAGGGGCCTGATAAACAAATTGTGCTTGGCCCTGATTTGGGTTCATAACGTGCCACTTGTTCAGCACATTATTTAGGTCGAGAAGAGGCTGAGAAGGAAGTGCACCAGGCTGGTGAGCATTTGCCAGTTTGGCCAATTGATTTCAAAGCTTAATGGTTTCTGTAATTCCCTACAGGAAGGGGTGAGATATGCATGAAGTACAAAATGCGAAATTAAAATAAACAATCTCACAAAAATAAGCAATCACACAATGGGCACAAGTATTTTTAGGTGGAAACCCAAACTGGGTAAAAACCACCACCTAACCCTTTCGAGTTAGGATTTTCCCGATCGACCTAGTCGAACAAATCTACTAATCCAGTCACTTAAATGAGGGTGACTAAACCTCAATACAACACTACTTTTAACGAGGGTAGTGTGCCTCTAAACCACCCCTCTTCACGAGGAGTATTTTGTCCCTCAATGGAGATGAGAATTCGCAATGCGAATACCCAACCACTAACAAAGAAAAATACAACAGACCTATAGAGCCAACAATGTATATAAATGAACCTAACTACTATAGGTGAAGAATCTTGCCTTAGGTGGGAGTTTATTTGCGTAACGACGTGGATGCTTGAACCACCCGATGGCACCTCATCGCTCTCATAATTACAGAGGGAGAGCAAGTGTGCAGCAAAGATGAAGCTCTCAAGAGTATGGACAAGGGTTTGGAGAGCACTTCTAGATGATCTTCTTCTTCTTTTGACACAAGAAACGTGTAAATGTGTTTCTTGGGTGTGTATTTGCAAGGCAAGGGTCCTCTATTTATAGAAGGCCAAGGAAGGCTTTGGAAAGCCTTAGAAGGATTCCATAGCCATTGGGGTTGAACCCAAGGCAAAATAGGCCATAATCAGAATCATTTACGATTCTAATAGGGTCATCAGGCGTCTGTTCTAGGTATCAAACATCTGGAAAACTAGTTTAAGACATCTAGGAACTAAGTCAGATGTCTGATTCTAGGTGGATTTCCTTGCTGACTTTGATCAGACCTAAATAGGGTTCTAGTGTAAGGCCATCAGATGACATACAGGACGTCTGGCACTAGGTCTGGATGTCTAGAAACCTATTGTACTGTGTGAATGGATCCCAAGATAGGTTAATGGATAGAATAATCCAACAAAGATGATTTTGGCTCACAACGAGACTCAATGGTCACGTGTCAGATATCTATGGTCCTCTATGGACGTCAGATAGAAGCCTAATGGTTATTTTCCTGAACGTTTACTTTGCTAGCCAACGTTCCACTAATTGGAAGTTTAGCACAATCATTAGACGACTTTTAAGTCATCTAGAATAAGGTCTAGTCATCTGCTTTTATTAGACAGAACCTATAAAGTCCAGCCTAAGTTATTGGACGTCTGAGTCAACTATCAGATGTCTTCAAGGTCACTATTAGACATTTGATTTCCAGATTAGACATCTCATTATGCTGTCAGAACCTTATTTTGGTTTTCTAAGTTCTCTAAAGAAAACCTAAGTATCCTAGGGTTGTGCAGGTGTTCTTAGGACTACTTTGAGGGTACTTTGAGGCTCTTTAGCATGCTACTAAGAAATAAACTAAAGAGCAAGAAAAGAATAAAGTACAATGAATAAGAAAGGAAACCTATCCTATTCTTCATCTCGCTTGTTCACGCTATTGCTCCTTGCAAAACTCCTTCTCCTCTGTCAAGCTCTTGCAATCCACCATGATGCGAACTCGAACTTCGTCTAAACACATCTCCATTTGCAATTAACATGAAATCTAAGACTTGAAATGCAAATGTTAAATAACACATGTTTTGTTATCATCAAAATAAATGATCGTGGTGCTCTAGCATCAACTGTTTCTTCCTTGTGTTGTTTCTGCATGTAAACCAAGGGTTGGAGAATCAGAGTCATCTGATCCACTTTAGGTGGTCTAGATTGGAAATTTTAATTAGGCCTTGGCTGAGTGGGCTGATAAGGTCATGAGTTTGTGGTCAGGGTTGGAATTGCAATCTTCGATTCGTGTTATTACCTGATCAAGAGAAATTGGGATGATTTCACCATCCAGGGTTATAGGTGTTTGAGAAAGGATTGTTCTGAACGGCGTGTAGATCCTCCCAAGTCTAGGGAACTCTAGAAAAATCAGGATACAAGGGTTCAGAGTTCCCCCGACTATGGTAGGCTATTATGGAGTTTCCTCCAGGACCATAATCAGGTTGGGATGGATAGGCATCCATCCTGTGAGAGTGGTAGATACCGTGTGCAACCTCCTTACTTGAGGGTAGTTGCACATATGGACTTTGTGGTGTAGCAGTGGTTCTGTGTAGATGTCGATTGATGTCGTCCACTTTCTTCTCAATGTTGGAGACCTTATCCAAATGACTAGCTATTAACTCCAAATCGATGGATGTGGAAAGGCCTCGGGTCTCGTGTACCCCCGATTATTTGTTAATGCATGGGTGGTCGTCCAGTCATACACACCCATTGACTCATTGTTCCGGGAGTTCTCTAACATATTCTCGACAATCTCCCAAATCGTGTCTTCATGCTAACCCATGATGCTGCCACCATAGGTTGCATTGACAAATAGCCTGATGTCGTCACAGAGCCCATGGTAAAAGGATTGGACTTGTTCCCAGTTCGGGACTCCATAATAGGGGCAGTTGCGCATGAAATCTAGAAAATGATCCCATGCCTCGTGTAGAGATTCTCCCACTCCTTGCGAGAAGTGTGTGATTTGATGGTACATAGCATTCGTCCGACCAATGGAATAGAATTTTTGCAAGAAAGTGGTCTGAAGTTCTTATGTGTTGATCGGGTGAGGGTATGTCTGAAACCAATAAGCGGCTTTGTCAACTAGAGAGAAGAAGATTTTCAGGAGTAGGCCATCTCGATTCTGCATTTCTTCCATGAATATTTAGGCAAGATGCTTCAGATTCTTGACGTGATGGAAAGGATCTTTGGAGTTTACGTCATGAAATTTCGGGTTCATGTGAACCATACTTGGCTTGAGCTCCACCTCGAGTCCTCTTGCAAGAATGTGGATTCAGGGTTCGATCTTCACTGTAGTGGGATTGTAGTGATCTCGCATTTGACGACATGGCGGTGGGTTGATGTAGGCATTGAATTGATATCTATGGTCATAGAATTCTTGTGGTTGAAGGTTAGGTTGTTCTTCCTGATGATCCATGGCTGTGGCAGGAGATTCAAATTCATAGCTAGAAGAGATATCGATGTGATCAGGTAGTTGCACAAACAAAGAAGTCAAGGCTTGGCCTCGATGATAGTACAAAGCTAGTGGAGGCCTCAACGGTGATCTTAAGGACCTCCTCCTCAACATACACTGATGGAGTCGATGAGGGACAAATGGTGTGGTGGACCCAATCAAGACACCCAAATATCCTTGGATGGCTATAGAGGTTCAAAGTGGATCATACCACTAAATCAAAAAGTCATCCACCTGAGAAATACCTAGGCAGCCAGGAAGGGAGAGTCCTGTAAAGACTCCTACATGGTAGAGCATCCCCACGGGTTACATGGTTTCCCCCACCCGACCTTCCTTGCCACTGCAAATCCAGGTAGACCAAAGTGGACAACTTAACCTCTTAAGTCTAACAATTTTAATTTAAGATAAGGTGCTTAGGATTCCAGTTGAACTTTAGAATGAAATTATGAATGGTGACCTAATTTGAAGATTGGGTGACCCTACAAGGTGGGTCAACTTCACCTGTGTTATCCTTGAGATTACTAGGTCCTGATTTTAGGATTCAAGTGGATGTTAGAGCTTGATTTTAGGATATGCTTGATTAGGTGAATTCAACCAAGGCTTAGGAAGCACACAATTTGGGAAAGTTGACTCTTCTTTATGCAAGTGTGATCCTTAACCATAGAATAGAAACCCTAATTTGGCTCTAATTGGTCCAATCAATTTCGTCCAAATTTGGCACCTAGGGCTATACCAAGAAGGTTAGTAGCCCTAGTTGTCTTAAATCCCTAATAGGTGCAGAAATTAGGTTCGGGATTTTTCGAAAAATGAATCAAATCAGGAAACTTGAGATGATTAATTCTAGGTATTAAATACAAGTTGATCTTAATTGATTTCTTCTTTTTTAGCTTTTCTCAAAATCAGGGTTTTAAGAAAAAGGAGATGATATTTACCTACCCCTGGAGTGTTTGATGCACGGCCGATCTCCTCGAGTGTCCCTGCACAGATCACAGCTAAAGAGATTGACCAAGTCAGTATCAAATCAGAAATTGCAAACAAAGAGATCAAATTGCATATTGCTCCCCGGCAACAATGCCAAAATGTTAACTCGTGAAAGTAGGGTTTTAAAATCACTTTGTTGCAATATAGTAGAAATAGAGCGCGAACAAATACAATTTATAACTTGAATTTGAAAGAGTATCTGAGGTCGAACACAGGGAGAAATCTATTGCAAAGTCATCTCACATATCACAATTTAAATAAAAAATATGGGCAATAATAACAAGAAGAATAATAAAAAAAGATATATCAGAAAACTCAAGTCTAAAAGTGCAAAAAGATTAGAGTAAAATGGTGATTTGAATCACCAAATTGCTCCTTAAGTTTTACAAGCACTTAATATATGAATGTAAAGCTCAACAACAGTATCAATTCCCTTAGAACCAATGAATATCAGACAATAGAATAGGCACTCTAATGCCCTAACCAGCAAAGGCAAAGGCCTCTGCTCTTCTTCAAGCCTCTTCAAGGGCAAGGCCAAGCACAGCATAGCTCACACTCACAGAGGCAAAGGCCGCTATTCGGCTAACTGTAGGGAAGGCTGATGGGAACACCATCAGGAGCCATAACTAGCCCAATTTGGTCTAATAAAGTCAATAAAAATTCCTACATAACCATCAGAGGGTCATATATGCATAATGTTCTATTTTGAGAAGATAAAAATACAGGGTTATTTCTGCAATTTTAACTGCATTTCATGAGTAAAGAATAACCACGGGTATTTCAGGGGTTTATTAAAGGTCAAATGGTCATTAATGTCTAATAAGCCGGATTATGCAGAATGAAATGGGTTTTCATGCATTTCAAGAATTAACGGACATTTGAAACATTAAAAGCAGACCCGCTAAATAAAATAAGGTTTTGGTCAAGATAAAATTCATCTAAACCATCTAAAAATCATAGAAAAATATTCTCTAAGATTTCGTATCCATGATTTAACCATTAGAATCCATTTTGACATAAAACAGAGTCTCAGGCAGACAATTACCCTAATTTAGGTTTCTACACAAATTACGCAGAAAAACTTTATCAAAACCAAAATACAACTTCACCATTAGATTCCTTGGGTCCAAATTAGCTTTGTACCAAAATTTGGGCCCAATCTGAGATCATCTTTTCCTAGTTTGAATTTTAATCCTGTTTTGACTCTTTTTCTTAGAAAAGCTGATCAACTTTCAAAATTCTTACAAAGAGCCCCCAACTTCTTCATCTTTTTCTCAAATTGGTCCCTCCACCATTATTACAGAGGAACTCCTTCTCCGACAACCTTTAATCAAAGATTTCTTTCTCTTTCCTTAGCAGATCTCTCCTAAAAATAGGACTCCTGACGAGATCCTCTTCCATCTAAGCTTGTTCACGACCTTCCAAACCCATCCAAAAGCTTGTTCGAATGACTAGAAACTCCTAAACCAATTCCACAAAATTCGAGTTCTTCAAGCTTCGTTCCAAGCTTGGAGAGTCACCCTTATGCCTATAAAAGCAGCCCAAGCCCTTCCTCATCTCCTTAGCAAGTCTTTGAGCAAAAAATCATCTTCTTTCCTCTATCTCCAGCTTGCTCCGAGCTTGCTCTGGCAACTCCCTACCTCTGGCTTCTTTGCCAGCCACCACATACAATAGACAGTAGGTCTTTCTTCCTCTTGTCAATCTACACCTTGCCAGCCTGTGAGGTGCCTTCCAACCCCATCCTCATTGTCGTCTCCCTCATCGAAGCACCTTCCTTCTTCGGCTCTGGCCATACTGCAATGGGCGTCTCCTCCACCCCTCTTTGTCCAATAGCTACTACAATCAATGCCCTAGCATCTACTCATCATCATCATGCCATCGACACTCCGCTCTGACCTACGACTTGCCCACTCCATCATCATCTTCCCTATGGTCGGCATAACTCTGACATGGATGCTACACCGTTACATTCCATAAAATCAATCGCCGCTGCTCCCAAAAGCTCTGCCACATCCATGTGAGCAAAACCCCGCAAGAAATTGAGGGGATCACTTGCCATAGCCCTCCACCGAACACCTCCACGAACTCCAGCCTTCTCCGCCATCACCATACTCACACACACAGACATAGATTCATAGCAAGCCACCACAGCCACCACATTCGCCACACTCGCACGAAGCTCCTAAGCATTCTAATTAGAATGTAGAGCCCGTATTTTATTTTTCAGGTACCCCACCGGACCTCCACCACCGTTGTGACTTCCTCCGATTATGCTTTCAATCCTCTAGCCACGAAACTTCCTGATAACTCACCTAGGTGAAGCAGTTGATACCTAGGTACATCATCAGGTCATCAATTGGAACCTTCCGCTGCACCTGCTACCTCAATTGGAGGCATCTTCACCAACTGTTGTTCACGGAAAGAAGAGGGATCAGATAGTCCCACATCAAGGATTGACGAGCATCAGAGGTCGCATAAGTGGAATTTTTGTTCTCATTTGATTGCCCAAGAACACTGGGGGTCGGGTCCCTTCTCACACACCTCCTCGTGCTCACTCCTTACCCACTACACCATGCAAGCGGGACTGGTCCCTAGTCGAATTACCCAATTAGTCAGGTTTGAGAGAAAGAAGAAGAGAAAAGAGAGTGCGGAGAGCGGAGCTTTCCTCGCTCTCGAACTCTCTGATACTTAGAAGAATTCAGAAGAGGCCTTTGCCTCTATTGTGTGTAGCTGCTTTCCTTCTCCCTAAGGCTTGAAGAGAAGGAAAGAGGCCTTTGCCTCTATGCATTACATGAGAAGAAGAAAGAAGAGAAGAGGCCCTTGAGCTTCTTAAGGGCACTGTAGCTGGGTGTTGGTTAAGGCATCTGACCGCCTATTCTATCATCTGATACATTGGTTCTGTGGCTAGCTTGAGATGTGCTTGGCTTATGTGCTTCTGATATTTGAGTAACTTGTGAGCAGAATATTGTAGGGTAATTTCATGATTTAAATCACCATTTACCCTCTTCTTTTCCATATTATTACTTGATTGTACTAATACATGAACTTTGATTAGTTTTCTAATTATAGATGTTTATATTTTGCTTGGAATTTTGATCTGTGAGATTAATTTGCAATTGATTGCTTCCTGTGTTTGACCTCGGATGCTCTTTTGAATTCGAGTTATAAATTTTATTTGTTCGTCCGCTATTTCGGCTATATTGCAACATAGTGATTTTAAAAGCCTGATTTAGCCTGTCAACATTTTGGTGTCGTTGCCAGGAAGCAACATGCAATTTAATCTCTTTAATTACAATTTCTGGTTTGATACTAACTTGATCTATCTCTTTGATTGTGGTTGTGCAGGGACACTCAAGGAGATCAGCTACGCATCAAACACTCCAAGGGCAGGTAAATTTCATCTCCTTTTTCTTAAGCCCATGATTATAAGAAAGCTAAAAGGAAGAAATCAATTAGGATCAACTTACATTTTCTACATAGAATTAATCATCAAGTTACCTAATTTGGTTTAGAAAATTCTCGATTTTGATTCTGCACCTATTAGGGATTTCAGAACCTAGGGCTACTCACCTTCTTGATTGAGCCCTAGGTGCCAAATTTTGACGAAATTGATTGGACCAATTAGAGCCAAATTAAGGTTAACATTCTATTGTTCAAGATCACACTTGCTTAAAAAAGAATCAACTTTCCCAAATTGTGTGTATCCTAAACTTGATTGAAATTACCTAATCAAGCAAACCATAAAAGCAAGCTCTAAACATCCACTTGAATCATAAAATTGGGTCCTAATAATCTCAGGACAAAGTAGGTGAAGTTGACCCACCTTGTGGGGTCAACCAATCTTCAAATTAGGTCACCACTCACAAATTCATTGTAAATTTCAAGTGGAATCTTAAGCACCTCATCTAAACTTAAAATTGGTGGACTTAAGAGGTTAAGTTATCCATTCCGGTATAACTGGATCTGTAGTGACACAGAAGGTCGGGTACGGGAAACCCTGCAACCTGTGGGGACGCTCTACCGTGTAGCGATCATTGCGAGACTCTCCATTCTTGGCTACCCATGCATTTCTCAGGTGGATAACTTTGTGAGAGGTATCATCTGCCCCGAACCTCTATAGTCAACCAAAGATACTTGGGTGTCTTGATTAGGTCGATCACACCTACCCTCATCAACTCCATTGGTGTATGTTCGGAAGGTGGTCCTTAAGACCACCCTTGAGGCTTCTACTAGCTTTTCACTCTCGTTGAGGCCAAGCCTCGACTTCTTTGTTTGTGCAACTACCCGATCGCATCAATATCTCTTCCAACTCCACTTATAAACTTGAATCTCTAGCCATAGCCATGGATCATCAAGAAGAACAACCTAATGTTTAACTATAGAAATTCTATGACCTTTGAGATATGGTCCATTGTTGCTCACTCAAAATTTGCTTTTAAATCATTGCGTTGTAGTATAATTGAAATCTCTCAAAAAACCAATAAAATTTATACCCGAAAAAGTCCGAGGTTGTTCACTGGGAGTAAATAGGAATTCAGTTCTCAAAATTGCAATTTAAAACAATAAAGATAGGAAATTGTAATCAGAAATTGATTCAGAGTAATGTAGCAAAAAGATCAAGTATCAGACTACAAAAAGAATGGAGTAAAATGGTGATTTGAATCACCACCTACTCCATACAATAATGGTAAATAGAACTCAATAGATATATACGAAATGATCTCAACCGTTTGAATATTCAATCAGATGTCTTAAACATATGATGATCTAATTTCTTCTTCTGCTTCTTTTTGCTTTCCTTCTTCCTTCTTTGCCTTTCTTCTCTGCTCTTCTCCTTCTTCTTTCTTCTTCTGCTTCTCTACCTTTCTTCCTATGTGGCATCTCTTGTTTTCTTCTTCTTCTTTCTTTCTCTGCTCTTCCATTCTTCTATTCTTCTTCTTCATGTAGAGGGGGAAGGATCTTCAATTTTGGCTAAGTGTTAGCCAATCCTTCTCAGAGCAAAATGCCCCTACCCCCGCACAAGATCCTCTCATTCTCACCTTACATCACGCTCTCCCAGAGCCTTCAACAGTACGAGGTTATCGAGTTTTCAGACCGAGAGCACACCCAAGTCCAGGGCTGTAGGCATGGGCCATAGCCGGGGAGTGTAAGGCATTGGCGGGTTATCGGGTTATGGCCAGATCCACTGGGTCAGAGTCGCGGACGAGGCCATGTGTGGTTACGGGGGACCTTACCCCCCGAGTGTCTAAGGCAATAAGCCCCAGGCACTTTTTCCTCTTATGCGGGCTGCAAGCGCTCTTCAACTTCCGAGGTGGGACAAAAGTCCCACCTTTCCTTTGTGCAGCGCAACAGCAAGGTCTCCTTCCTTCGTTTGCTACAGCTCATAAGGTCAAAGCCTCCAATTGACCTCATAGGATGGTGCCTTAGGTGATTCTACACAACCTAGGTTGAGCACCTGGAGCAAGTGGGTGTTGTAGCAAGCTCCAAGCTTGCTCAAAGCACAGTGTCATTGGCGGGCTCGACCTGTTACCTACAAGAAAAGGGGCCTTACGGCTGCGTCAGATGGTTCAGCAGGATCGCCATGGCACAGTGAGTGTGACGGTGGCGGTGGCATGTCGTGAGAGGGTGTATGGTGGTGTATGGAGGTCGAAGATGGTGATGTGATAGTGGGTAGGTCGTCAGGGTGTTAGGATGGGTAATAGGAGCGTGGGTTTTAGGGATTTTTTGTGATGGGGCAAGGCGAAGCTAATGAGGGTGGTAGCGGCGTGCTTCGAGTAGTGTGGCAGTGAGTAGGCATCGTCGGAGCTTTGTTAGAGGTGGAGAAGATGAAGTGTGTTAATGGAGAAGCGGTGGTTGTGCGTATGTGTAGAGAGTGTAAAAGCAAAATAGAAAGAGAAAGCAAGCTAAAGAGGGGCTTAGCTACATGATAGGGAGGGGAGGGCTCCGGTGTTGATCGACTAGAGTCAGAGAAGGTGGAAGATGCGACGGAGCGGTGACGGTAATGCAGACGGAGGAACGCCCTCCCTTGGTTGGGGAGGGTTGCAACGAAGAAAGGAGGAGTTTAGGCCATCCAATTTGATGGTTGGATGGCCGAACGAGGGGGTTCCAGAGAGGATGGCTGGAGCAGGGTTTTGTGGTGGCCAGAGGAAGGGAATTAAGGTGAATTGGGTGCCAAAAACTTACTGAAAAGCACGGCCGTGCAATGGTGTTTCTTTTATGGGCCATAGGAAGCCCTTCCAAGCTTGGAAAGAAGCTTTCAAGCCTTGGAGGTATTTGTGAAATAGGATACCCGAACCTTTGAAAGGTTTGCATGGCTTTTTGGGAAAGACTTAGGGCCCAAGGAATGGCTCAAATGGAAGGTAACTTCCCAAGGAATTCCCGTATCAATTTTGGGAGAGATTGATTGAGAATTGAGCGAGAAATCCTCTCTCGAAACTTGATGGTGAAGAATTTAATCTTCCAAAAATGACATGGGGACTTGCTTGTGAAGAAGACAAAGAAATTGGGGGGCTATTTTTAAGAGAATTCAAAAGTTAAGGGTCTGAATGAGATAGAAAAGTCTGACTGGATCAAAATGCGAACTTGGTCAAGATGATCTCAGATTGGGCCTCAATTTTGGTACAAACATAATTTGGACCTAAGGAATCCAATGGTGAAGTTAGATTTAGGTTTTGACCAAGTTTAATTGGGTAATTTATGGAAAAACCTAAATTAGGGTAAATGTCTATCTAAACTCTATTTTGAGTCAAGATAGGTTCTGATAGACAAATAGAAGGTCCCAAACCCTAGAGAATATTTTTCCATGAATTTTAGAGGGTTTAGGTAAATTTGATATTGACTAGAACATCAGTTAATTAAGTGGGTCTATTTTTAGGGTTTCAAGAGTCATTTAATTCTCCAAACAAGTGCAAACCCTTTTCTACCTATTCTAACCCACTTGTTAGTCTTTTAGGACCATTTGACCTTTAATTACCCCTTGGGAAAAGTCATGGTTGTTCTGCAGTAGAGATATACTGTCAAAACTATAGTTTTACCACTATTTTCTTGTCTTTCTCTCTGAATGATTATGCAATGAATTACAATCCTCCAGCAGTTATGTAGGAGCATTTATTGACTTAGATTAAAATGAGCTAGTTTATGGTTCATGATGGTGTTCCCATCATCCATGCACGTTTCAACCCACCGCAACATCCTCAAATGCAAGATCACTACAATCCACAGCAATGGAAATCAAACCCAGTATCTACATTCCTGCAGGAGGACCTGAGGTGGAGATCAAGCGTAGTATGCTTCACATGACCCCAAAATTTCATTGCTTCAACTCCGAGGATCCTTTCCAGCACACCAAGAATCTTAAGCATCTGGCCCACACATTCGGGGCAGAACTGCAAAATCGAGATGGTCTACTCTTGAAAATCTTCTCTTTTTCTCTAGCTGACAAAGTCGCCAATTGGTTTCAGACATACCCTCACCAAATTAACACATGGGAAGAACTTTAGACTGCTTTCTTGTAAAAATTATATCCCATTGGTCAGACGAATGCAATGTGGCATAAAATCAATCACTTCTCGCAAGGAGTAGGAGAATCTCTACAGGAGTCATGAGATCGTTTTATTTATCTCATGTGCAAATGCCCTCATCACGGAGTCCCAAACTGGGAACAAGTCAATCCTTTTACCACAGCCTCCGTGACGACATCACGATATTTGTCAATGCAACCTGTGGTGGTAGCATCATGGGTCAACATGAAGACACAATTTTGGGGATTCTCGAGAATATGTGCGAGAACTCCCTGAATAATGAGTCATTGGGTGTGTACGACTGGACGACCACCCGCGCATTGACAAACAACCGAGGCTACATGAGACCTGAGGCTTTTCTACATCCATTGATCTAGAGTTGTTAGTCAGTCATTTGGATAGGGTCTATGATCGAGAGTTTTTCACTTTGTAGATGATGTATTAGAAAATATGTCGTCGCAGTGAAATCAGGTGGTGGAAAAGAAACCTGAACAAAAATATTTATCAATAAAACTAACCACGATGGATTAGGTCATATGCACAGGGTGGAATAGATGCAATAAATTCACGAATATTTCCCTTTATATTTGCCCAATCAGGTATGGAATCTGTGCCCAAATCTGCTGAGAAATAAGATTAGAAGAAGGATGCACATACTAGCTAGAGAATGTAAGGTTATGGGTGTAATTTTTCCTCAATAAAATATTCATTTAAAGATGTTATCATTAGTGCATCACATGTAATTTCCAACGATATTCGTACGAAAGGGGAATGACGCAAATCCGAGTGATAATTTGATGCAATCGCAAGTGAAAAACATGCATTGAATGATAATGAGAAAGTATAAGTGTGCTGATGTAATTTCACCTTAATAACTATTCAAAATCAAATTTAAGAAGTTGGCAATGGCTTTAGATGTAAATATTAATGTGACCCAAAACAGGGGATTCCTTCCCCTTGTGCAAGGGCGAAGATGGTGTGACGGCGGAGGATGAGGAGCTTGAGGAAGGTTG
Organism: Thalassia testudinum; assembly: GCA_037157565.1. Lineage (NCBI taxonomy): Eukaryota > Viridiplantae > Streptophyta > Magnoliopsida > Alismatales > Hydrocharitaceae > Thalassia > Thalassia testudinum. The sequence continues at coordinate 80,740,892 of JAZHRO010000056.1, read as the reverse complement.
AGCGCGACGAGAACTTTCCAATGGTGGTGGTTGCAGTCCGAACGATGGCTAGAGTTGACGCCGGTGATGAGGAGGAGTAGCAGCAATGCCGGTTGGTATGGCTGTGGTTGGCTTGTCTGGTGGTGTGGAGATGCTCGTGGAGGCGAGGCAAGTCCGATGAGGGCGATGATGCATTGAATGGTGGCATGTGGTGGTAGCTGCAATTGGAGGTCGACGGCAATTTGTTGGGTTCCATTATTTTGTTGGAGAAGAAGAAGAAGAGGAGGAAGAAGGGGAGGTCATGGCATGTGGGTGTGCACAAGCGTGAAGGAGTGCACACAATGGGTGCTAGTGTGCACTGAGGTGGCCGGTTGTGCACATGAAGGCACGGCTTGAGCATGGCCGCTGGAGGTTGCTGACTGCACGAGAGGTTGGTGGTGGTGGTGACCGCTGCTACATGCATGGAGTAAAGACTACTCGTGGACTGCTGTGCGCGAGTGTTGCAATGCACGAGGCTATCGTGTGTGGCTGTGGGCTATGGGTTATGTTGGTCGAGTTGCAGAACAGAAGGAGAAGGAGAAGAAGATGGAGCATGATGGTGGTATTCAGATGTTCGGGATGGGTTTCCAATGACTTAACTGAGGGAGCAGGCACGCGGTTGAAGGTTTTGATGGTGGCTCGCTGTGGCGGTCAGGAGGCACAGTCGCGGTGGCTCGCAGTGGTGGAGTTGGGCACATGGTCATGAAGTCGGAGATGCAGTTGCGGGTGTCGGTGTTGTCACCACTAACAGTGGTGATGATTCGGCGGAGGCCAGACATAGTGGTGGGAGGTTGCAGTCATCCACGATGGAGGCTTGCCATGGTGGCAGCACACAGTGGAGTAGAGGTCCTTTCCTTTCCTTGGAGTGGAAGATGCTGGATCTGGCATATCATGAGAGAGGAGATACTTTTTTGTTCCTCCATCCTCAGTCATATAAAGAGAAAAAGCGGGAATGAGAGAGATAGTCAGCATCATTTCATGTTGCCAAAAAGGGAGTGATTGAGAGAAATTTGATGGAGAGAGATTTGTGAGGGAGAGAGAGAGAGAGAGGCGGTTGTCTATTTGTTCCCCTTTTGTTTTATTTTTCCTTTTCTTTCATTTTCTTTTTGCAGAAGACTTTGAAATAATTTCCATGGAAAATAATTCTAATTAGGAGAGAGGCACCCACTGAAAGTGGAGAATTCTTCTTTTTCTTCTATGTGACAAATCAAGTGACATTCCAAATTGAGTAGGATTCTACCCAAATTTCCCTTCCGTAATGATGTAATGCATGAAATGATGCTTTTACATCTTACATAATTTTGTTAATATAATGCATACTCTAAATTAACTTCTTATCTCAGTGACCATGTCCTTAGGTTCTACTTTTGTCCACTAAAGTGGACCTATCAAATACCCCCATGCCTAAGTTTTGCTAGTCCCGAGCAAAATCATGCGAAACAGACTAGGTCTCCTGACCAGATTTTACTGTCAGGATGCCTTGTCATGCCACACTCTAGAAATTAGTTTGAAATACCAACTATGGGCCTAAAGGTACTCACGTACCAGCCAAGATATGGGCCTGACCAACCTCATCCTTGGGTCCGCCGTGAAGGTTTCTAAGGCCCACAAAAATTACCTAATGGTTCATTGACCCCAGCGGTTGAAGCAACCATGCATATGTGTAGCAAGGCTAGGTTCAGTTTACCAGTGTATTTTTAGTAGGAGAGAGATGGAGAAATATTATTTTGAGAGTTTTCTCACTTTCCTTTTAAATTCCCCTAAACTCAACATTGGATTGGCCCTAAACACGATCTGTATCAGATTCATTGTCCCCACCATCAATCCTCGTAGGGTCCCTGGCAATCGATGCTTCGAGATAGCACTGCCCTTGGCAATCCCCCGAATCCTAGCTTTCGACACTTCAGCATAGTGCCGCCCATGGCATTCTGTAGCTAAATTCATACCTTGGCAATCGACATTTCAGGGATAATGCCACCCATGGCATCTAAACCAGCACGAGATGCTTTCTTGTCCCCAGTAGGATATTTAGATATCCTAGGAGACAAGCATCGCGGAGATGATACATTATAACACATCTTTGAGTGATTATTCTACATTCCTCCTCTCAACGCTGGGAACTTGTCCAATCAACTTGTGTCTTCGAGCCGCTCCGAAGTCAACTTTTCGGGAAAATAATTTTATAATGGATACGCTTTTTTTTTTGGTGTTATTCTTCTTTATGCGCACTGAACCTGACCAGTGTGTGATTTTTGGATGCCTAGGTTACCAAGTCTCGTAAACTAAAGGGCAGGCAAAGGTGTCAAATACTCCCTAAGCCTTAGACTTAATACATCGACCTTGCAACTCCCTCAATCTCTTGAGGAATAGTCTAGATATTAACAAATACGGGAGTATTTAAGGCCTAAAACAGACCCAGGAAGCCTAAAGTCGATATTCGCCACTTATCTCCTTTTCTCTAGTACTTCAGGACTTTATTTATTCATTTATTCTAGCCTAGAACTTAGGTAAATCTTCCATAATCAACTGCAGGGACCAGCACAATTTTTGCACATTTTCTCTTTGTGTCACTCTTCAATATATTTGAAATTCAACTCAAAAGATTTCAACTCCTTTCTCTCTCTTCTTTCTTTCTTTTCATTTTTTTTTCTTTTTCTTTATGCAAGATGGATGCCCTAATTATGCATGCAAAATATGTATAAATGATATAAAAAACCTTAGGTTATACCCCCCCATGCCTAAATCTGATAATCTCCTCATTAAAAAGCAAAAGCAAGGGAAGATATTACCTGAGGTGGAGTTTGGATAGCTCATAAATTGGGTTCTGGAAGGGACACGGAAGGAGACCCACAGAAGATACGTAACCAACCTGGCTTGGCAAGTAACTGACCCAAGATGTTGGCAAGCTGGTGATGGATACTGAGGCTAAATACTCGCCAGAAGCAAGTGAAAGGAGGGTACTCCTAAGCTATTCGTGGAGGTTTTACATAATACACATGAGTAGTGACCTCCGGGAGTATGCAACGAGGAGGAAAAGGCTCCTCAAACAGATATGTGTGGGAAACAAAGGTGGTGACAAAGCATACCCTACGACTGAGGGTTTGACATGAAAGAGAATCGATCCACACTCGCCACTCTATCACGGGGTGTAGCGGTCTGGATATTCCCCCGTTAATCAAAAGTGTTAGCAGAGATTTTAGGAAGCTAGTTCTATGAGAGTTGAAGTCTCTCAAGTGCGAGGTAGGGAAGAGGGTCCACAAGGGCTTGAGAGGTTCAGCATTCCTTCCTGACAACCATTCTAGTGCCTGACTGTCATTAGAAGCAGCCTTAGTTACTAATTGCCTTTCATGTTGCATATCATTGGTGTGTGTGTCTTGGAATGGGCCCATATGTTTATCATCCAAATTGAATCGCTCAAGGGTGTCACTTATTTCACTATCATGTAGAAGTTGTTCAGCAGTAATAGGACTATGAGTGTCCTCAATAATGACATCCCCAGGTTCTTGTTCAATGCTAAGATCCTGCTCATGGGGTGTATAGATTCTTTCCTCAAGAGTAGTAATTGCTTCCATTTCTTCCAACTGTTTGAGAGGATGATCATGATAGTCAATGGTATGTAGGAATATGGATTTGGCTAATTCAGTCAGATCCTCCAGGGCTAAGTCCTCGAACAACACATAATCGCCCCTACAGTCACTCCATACTCTGAGTCCATGCCCCTCAAAGTCATTATAATCCTCTTCTACATTTGGACCCTCTTGACTTTGAGACTCAGGACCACCTTTCATATCAGGATCAAGTGCTTCCGCAAAAATCAACTCTTCGTGTTCCTGAGACTAATATTGATCTAATTCTTCCAATTCTATCTTAATTTTCTCATGGTCAGTTCGGCTGGGGACTCGTGAATCCTCCGAATATTCATTGACAGGTTTTGGTCCCCTTGATAGAGGAGTGTGTTTAATATCACTTCCTTCTAGTATGATTTCCTCTGTCATCCAAGACTCATGCAATTTGTTAACTTCTAAATCACAATCCTCAGTGAGCTCTAATTGAGGCGCAAGGTCCTCAGAAGCATAAGGTACATGCTTAGGATCCCTAGGATGGAGTACAGATTCCACCTCAAGATTAAGACTGGGAACTGGGTTGACTATTTGACTGCAACGCATTTCATCAAATGTAATGAAGATACTATCATTTGGGTCGAGTTCATCTAATGGGACCATCTTCCCCTTTAATTGGCTCCAATAAAGCTCAAGTGGAAAATCCAAGGTGTCCTTCTCCGCTGGTTTCCACCAATCTATATCACAATTCAGTGTCTTGTTACCCCTTTCAATTCTCATGGTATCCATGTAGCCTCCCTCCCCCTTAATGTCAGGATTTCTCAAGTAGGAGTTATCAAGTCTGGAGGGGTCTACATTATTCTCAAAAGGGTAGCTATAATCCAAGATTGGGTCCCTAATGTCCCCTCCCATCTCATGGTGTGGCTCTCCCATGGGAGGTGTATTTAACATGGAGGGGTTATGATCAACCTCAAGGGAGAAAATCAAGTGACCAATATCTTCTTTTAATTGTTGACTCATCCTCAAAGACTCTCCTAAAGATTCCATCATTTCCATCTGTTGTTTTTTCATTTCTCTCTTGAAAGAGGAGAGGCTACTATCAAATTGCAGAGGATAGTCAATCTTTGGTTCAAGTTGCCTAGGATTATTGGTCCAACATTGATAAGACAAATCATGAAGGGTGGGCAGGTTAGGCATGGTCATTGAAGACCTAGGATTGGGATACCCTTCTCCTAGGTTTGCTCATCACCACTAGGTTGGAGATTAAACTGACCAATGTTCCTATTGTAGGACTAGAAAGGATCCCATTGTTCATAAGATGGTGGATCACTACAGGTCATGGGATTGGGATTTGATGTTCTGGGGTGAAAGTAAGAAGTGGAGTAGTTATTGTAATCCATTTGAAAACACGACTTGGACAACACACCCTAATCAAACACAATGCAATGGGACTCTGTTTTCTTTTTTAGAGTAGATTTAAGCCAACCTTCAATCTACCCCTTAAAGTTGTCAAATGGAGTCAAGTTTTACACCCATCCATTCCCACTTTAGTGGTATAAGAGGGAGCTGTGACTTGAGATCCCTGACAAGCACTTTGTAGAAGAACAGTGGTCATTTACATTCTTTCTTGGTGGCCAAAGAATTTTCACAATCACTTACGGGCCCTAGGTCAACCTTCGTGTGCCCTAGAAATTACATCTTGCTTAGATGATACTCTTAGGTGATCAAGTGAGAAGTTACTCCAAGGATGAGCAAAGGGATGCAAGTAGGGCGAACCCATCTGATAATTCGGTTTCGCTTTCGAATAATGTATTAAGATGATTTATCGTTGTAGGATCAAAGTGGTGGAAAATCGCTTAACAAAATAATTAAAATTAAAATTAAACCACTCATAGGAGAGTGGGTCGTGTCCACAGGGATGCAATGCCTTAGTTAATCTCGTAATTAAGTCGAAATCAAGTTTGCTGAACTATTTGTCAGAATAAACAATGCCTGTGTAGCTCTAAAAGTAAACCTTAAATTTAATGACAAGTCAAGGGGTGTGAATGTAACTTTTATGTTAGAAAATTATCCATGTACAAGGGTATGCTATGTACTATTCACTTGCATGTATATGAAAATGTCATTCAAAATTAAATTCAATGCACATAGAGATGAATTACAAGGTTTACCAATTCTCTAGAAGCATGAGAATGAAGTCATAAATTCACCATAATAAAATAATGATAAATCAAAATTCATTTTGTGGTAATGGCATGAAATGTAATAATTAATTCCATCATAAACAGAGGATTCTACCTCTCTCCTCGTGCATGGGATAGAGGATTGCTCGAAGAACTCTTCTGGATGTTGATTGGACGGAGTGAGGGCTCCACAAAGGTGGCGGCGGCAAGTTGCGAGATGACCGAAGTTGGCTGGACAAAGGAGAGAAGTGGCAGCGGTGGAGGTTGCTACTGTTGGGCACGCATGCTGCAGGAACAAGGAGAGGCAGCACGCGGGCGCTGCAGGCGGGAGGAGGCATGGGCACTTGGGCAAGTGGGCGCTCCACATGCTGCTTGGGCGTGTGCGGTCTTGTGGCCATGCGGCTGGATGTATGGCAGGGGGAGATGCGTGGCCGCTGCAGTGGGGGCGTGCGGAGGTGAAGGCGCATGGTGGTTAAGGCGTGGGGACTACAGGGGCGAGGCGAGGGTGCGCTGGAGAACACGCGCTTGCCGAGGGCACGCAGTGGAATCTGATGGCGCCAGCTACAGGTGCTGCATAGAGGCGCAAGGAGGGTTGAAGCGAGGGCACTGGGTGGTTGCACGCACCACTGGAGGGAGCTCTACAGGCCACAAGGGCACGTGGGCGTGGTCTGATGGAGCGGGGTTTGCTGGTGTGAAGGTGCGCAGTGGGGTTTCATGGAGTGGTGGCTTGGGTGCTCGGAGTGAAGGTGCTAGCGTGGGTGCTGGAGAGTGGGTGGACTGGAGATGAAGGCGCGCACGGGCGTGAGTGCTGGGATGAAGTGAGGGCACGCGGTGGTAGGCGTGCTTGGCAGGAGATGTTGCAGAGACTCTTAGCGGTGTGGGCTGTCACCACACACATGACCGGTGGTGGCGTTGCACTGCCGTGGTGGGAGGCCGGTGGTATGGAATGGATGGGAAGCAAAGTTGTCAATGCACAGTGAGGAAAAAAGGGGTGGAGGCCCTCCTTTTGAACGGTAGCCCCTCCTTCTCTTTTGTAGCCACGGCTACAGAGATTTGAATTTCAAAAGCTACCATTGAATCAATGTCATGCGTAGGAGGAGGAGGAGGAGGCGGAGACAGATGAGTTACCTACAAAGGAGAAGAAAAAGAAAAGGAATAAAATAATTAGAGTTATTTATACATAACTCCTTAACTTCTATGTTAATTAAAATAGTGCACCTAGTTAGTTAACTAATTAAATGTATGCAACCCTTGGTTAATTCTGAACGCATGAATTATGCACCTAAGCTAAAAATATGAGTTAATTTATTTACATCCTAATGTATGCTATCTAAATGTTAAAATTAACATAATGTCAAGGCACTTAAATACCTAAATAGGCCACAAATATGAGCTAATCAAATACCCCATGCCTAGTTTTTGCCAGTCCCAAGCAAATCCAAGCAAAACCTAGCACTCCAAGTAGACTAGCCAACCCAATCTGACTTCATTTAGAAACATATTAAGTTCAAACTTTAGACCTAAGGTTTCCAAGTAGCTGTTAAGTTATAGACTAGGTCGGCTAAAAACTAGTTGCAGGCACAAGTTTCCCTGATTTCTGACTCTACCCTAAGGTTTATTGATCCCTGAGATTAAAGCATCCGTGCATGTGCATTGGTCTAAGTTATTTGAGGTTGGTATGATTGCCAACCTAGAAACAAAATTTTCTTTTTCTTTTTTTTTGTATAATATATATACATATTTGTTTGATTCCTCTAAGTCTAACCTCGAATCATCTATCAACACGGTCTGTATCGGATTCATTGTCCCCATCACCACACCTCGAAGGGTGCCTGGCTTTCGATGCTTTGAGATAGCACCGCCCATAGTGACCCCAGGAACTCCTGGTAATCGACACATTGCGATAGTATTGCCCATGGATTTCTTAAGCAAATTTAGGCCTGTGGCAATCAGTACTTCCAGATAGGGCCGCCCATGGTACCTGAACTGCACAATTCGCTTACATGCCCCGAGTAGGATGGCTATCCTAAGAGACAAGCACAGAGGCAGTAATATGTTATCATGGTATCCTCAAGGTGAGTATATACTCCACCTCTCCTACGGTAGGAACTCTTCCAGTCAAATTGTGTTTTCAAGCCTCTCCTAAGCCAAACTAAGAGAACCAAATTTCTTTTAAGGAATTAAGGTGATCACTTACATAAGACCAAGTGTGTGAAATTTGGATGCTTGGGTTACAAGGACCCGTAAACCAAAAGGTAGAACAAGACTCCCGGTACTACGCCACCTTTTAACTCAATCCCTAGCTTTCCTTCCTCAACCACTTGAGGAATGGTCCACAACTTAACTCCTACTTAAGTTTTTAAGTCCACAACGGACCCTAAAGGTCTAAAGCTTGTAGCTCACTTTGCTTGTAAAGTTCAACCCTATAATCAACTTACTCTAACCTAGAGTTCTGATTTGCTTAAGAATGCAGGGCCTAGCTAGTTAAGCTCAAAATTTTTTTTTTTTTAATGCAAATGTATGCAATGTAGAATGCTTTAACTAAATGCATGAATGCACTATGTACAAATGCTATGTATAACCGCAAGTACACCCCACCATGCCTAAAATCTGCAATGTCCCCATTGCATAGAAGGATATTACCTAGGTGAAAGATGGGCTGCCATTAATTTGTTAGCAGCCGAGTAGCCAAAGAACCTGCAAATCAGGTTCAAGGATTGCATAAATAGGACCTAAAAATGAGCAAAGTAATGATGGCCTAGAAAACAGGTAACCTAGGATGTTGACGAGCTGATAATGAATCCCAGTAGCAAATGCCCACCCAACTAAGATGGGAATGAAATCTTCCCAGGTCACCAGTGGAGGTTTTAAAGGATAAACCAGCATAACAACCTCTAAAGTGGTAGGGGGAGGACAACAAGGATCCTCCGAAAGGAATGGGGAAGGAATGGTGCAGAGATAAACCCCCAAGGCAATGGACTGACAAAAGAAATCATCAATTCATACTCAATACTCCATTATAGGAAATATTTGTTTGTTAAGCCCCCCGGTCAAAACAAAAGTGAGCATATCTCTAAGCTAAGGATCGTCAAGGGTGACCAAGTTTCGAGGTTGCGGGATGGCCATAAGATCTAGGTTAGGTTTTGATGAACACACATAAATTCAAGATAAATTACTTATTTTTGATAGTTCCTAGGCTTAGCATTGCGTATCATGCTATAAATATGGCACAACATCCATTGCATGGCATTTAGGATAGTTGTATTTTTTATATATTAATTCCTTCATTTTATATGGCCAGGGGGCAATGCGACATCCATACAAGTTTCGAATGGAAAATCCAACCGTAAGAATGGATCTGGAGCGACGATCGCAGTTCAGCATCGCGGGAATCATCTTGATCTGAGCACTGTAGCACCCTCTACAAGAAGAAGAAGATGGATGGCCCAGATGGTGCCATGTGGTGCCATCCAGGCCGCCCAACACCGGCCAGTAGCATCGCCTAACTCCTTCATCCGTGCCCTTTAATCCCAGCCGTTGGATCAAGATCTAATGGCTGGGAGGCAGATGCACCAAAACAGTCCATGCGACACAAGTAGAGGATTGCCACAACGGTGGAGGCACGAGTTTGCAAAGGAGGGGCGTGGGTTCGATTCCCTGCAGCCCCTCCAATTCGTAATTGGGCGGGCGCTTAGAGCGCAGCAGCAGTGCCAGCGCCAGCGCATACGTGCAAGCGCGGGCCAGCGCATAGCAAGCGTACACGCCAGCGCATAGCACATGCGCACATAGCTGGGTGGGTGCGATCAGTGCTCGTGATGAGCCAGGCAGGCGGCGCAGGTGCAAGGGTAGTTAGCGTCAGCTTTCAGCGACAGTTGGGCTGACCTACAACGACGGTTACAACCGTTACTATTTTATTACAAGGAAACAGAGCCAGCTATGGGCGTGGGTGGAGGTGAGCTGTCTACAACAATGTTTCTAGTGACGGTCTGAAGCTCTCTATAGGTCCTTTATCCATTTTCAGCCTCTTCTCCACCACTCTAAAAGGACCTTCACCCCCTCCCTTCCAAGCCATCTCTACCTACTCTACTCCCACCTACTCCCAAGCTCTAGCAAGCCTACCAACGCTCCATTAGAACTTGTTCTCAAGCTCCTAAGGTGCCTATTAGTGTAGTGAACCTTTGCCCCACCAAATACTCCTCCAACTTCCCATCTCCCTTCATAGGTCACCTTGGAGCTATCCTCCCACCTCCATTCCAATTGCAGATCACCTCCGTCTTCTCACCTCCATTCCAGAGCCACGTCGAAGCTTTCCTCAACACAACATCGTCCAGCATCTCACCTCCGTCGTCCCGCTCCTCACCTCCTTCGTCCGAGCTTCCGCTAGGCACCGTTGTCTTGCCGAACAGCCGATTCGGGAGGTTTCCTCTCACCTCCCTCCCTTTTTATGCCTTCATAGTAGATTGTAATAGACATTGGATTGATATATATATACCATTTTCGTTCCACATCTCTATCTTGTGAATCATTTACTTGTCTTTTATTTCAAAAACACAAAAAAATTACAAAACCCAAGATACCAAAAAGAAACGAATCGAAGCGTAGTTTTCAAGTAAAGTAAACGTCGCCTCCCTATGTTCGACCCGGGACACCATTGGAGTTTCAGTATAAATTTTATTTGATCGACGTGTTTTGCAACTACGACAATAGGTTACTTGTAACCTTGATTTCTAACACGCGAAACACGCATGACCATTTTGACGCCGTTGCAGGGGAGGCACCGGAATTTACTTTAATGTTTATTGCATTTCTTTACATTTACATAGCACTAACCCTACTTGTCTTTGATCTACTATCTTGCAGGTACCCTAGCATGGAGATCCAAGTGTGGTAGATAGGAGTAAAGTGTGGGTAGAGTACTCTGTAAGTGTCCCTAACTTTCTCCCCCACTAGTTCATTTTGCCAAAATCATAACCAAGACTTAATCTACTTAGGTGTTTGCATAAACCCTAGGATAGACTTTGTTTGTCTTGTTTGCCACCGTCACCCATCTCACCGATATCTATTATAAAAAAAAAAAAAACAAAAAGGTGTTTCTGTGGGACAAATCAATTTACACACTTTATACACCCACATTTGAGGCACATAATCAAACTTGATTTTCATTTACTCAACCGGGCTTCCGACTTGTGGACCCGGTACACGAATTCAACACATAAAAGCGTGAATTGTTTGGGCCGCACCACCAAATCAAAAAGAGGTTCATTTTCTAGCTACCCCATAGGATTCAATAATTAGGTCAAGCCAGGCGCTCCATATTTTTCTTGATTTCTAAAGGAAAATACTGGAACATGTGCTTTCAACAACAAACTTTGTTTGCCTCGCAAAACTTGCTTGAAAACACCTAATATTTGAATCCAAAATGCTATTAAGTAAGATTTGAATCCTAAAACTCACCTCATCATTAATAATCTTGCTTGAAAACCTCTTGGTTGTGCACATTCACACGTTCTCAAACAAATCATTAAGGGCACAACCCATAAAGGGTCCATCACATTCCAGAGCAACAATTTCCCAAGCCTAACTAAAACCAATTAGACATTGGCCCTAAGGATTCATTCGCTCATCGGGATCTAGATTGAGATTGTTGATGATTAACCTGCTTATGCTAGTTAATCTGATGTCCAGCTAAGGGAGTAGCGTCAAACGACCGCGGCTAGCGGGTACACTAGAAACCAGAGGTGCAAGCCAAAGGAAGAACCTTCTCCCCAATCCTTCCTTCTAACTGGTTGGATTGCCTGGTCATAAGTAGAGTAAATCGTCCGTAATCTTAGGATGGATTTTGAGAGTCAGTAGACCTTAGGCTAGCCATCTAAGGACAAGCTTGTATTCTTGTGTTGTAGGGTTCCCTTTTTTTTTTTTCCCTATCCTTCTAACTTCCTTCTTGTGTATGCTTGGGATGTCATTGAACCCTAGATTGGAAGGACCTTTAGACCATTCAAGGAGACAGAGGTTGAGCTATAGCCAAGTGATCCCATGGCTGATCAACAATTACCTCCCTTGCCTCTGAACCAGCAGGACCTGATTCAGTGGTAGTTGGAAGAATTGCAGCAGATGCAGCAATGGTTCCAATGCATGCATGGTCAGGGCGCTCGGCCCTTAAAGGATTTTTGCGATCCTTCAAACAATGGGGAACATCCCAACATCATGATTCCCACCAGAGACATTGAAATCAATCCCCAAGTCCTAAGTTTGATTAAGCATTTTCATGGGCTTGGCTCGGAGGACCCATTCCACCACCTAGAAGATCTAACCACGTTGGTTCAAGCCACCAGAGCAAGGAATGTGAATGAAGAGCAAATGATCATGAGGCTTTTCCCCCACTCTCTCAGGATAAGGCCACACATTGATACCGGACTATAGGAAGGCCGATTGAAACTTGGGCTGCTCTTAAGTCGGCTTTCTTCAAGAAATTCTTCCCTATCGAAAGGACCAATGCTTTGAGACGGGCAATTACCACTTTCACCCAGCGGCCAAGGGAACCGTTTCATGGTGCCTGGGAGCGATTCCAGGAACTTCTGAGGAAGTGTCCACACCACGAGGTGCCGAAATGGCAACTCGATCAGATTTTCTATCACGGGTTGGTTGAGCAACTCCGTAATCATGTGGACGCCTCCTGCGGTGGCAATTTTCTCAACAGGGATGTAGATAGCGCATATGAGCTATTTGAGGAAATGAGTGAGAACTCAATTAATCATGCCTTCATGGATGCTTTCAACCGGTCCCAACAACCTAGGTCAAGTGCTAATGAGATCTAGGACTCTCATTCATTTGACATGGAATTAATTTGTATTAAACTAGATAAAATGGACTTGGTTGCTAAGAAAATGGAAGAATGGATGTCTGGGAATTCAGGAAACACTTCTTTGCCCACTCAATCCCAGAATTTGGGATTCCATTCCTCACGAGCTCCCACGGGGTAGGAATTCGTGAATTAACTCGAGTCGGCTCAACCTATGAGCTAGGATTTCTCAGAACCATGTGGGTTCCAAACTGGGGCTTTTGATCCTAATTTCTCTTATCCTTTCCTCTCTTCATCCTCGTTTATGAGGATGCATTTGCAATGCAGGAGAATGTTAGGTCCAACTCGTATTCCAACACTTTCAACTCGAGATGGAGGAGCCACCCTAACTTCTCTTGGAAAAATCTGGGGCAACAGACCCAATCTCGACCCAGCAACTATGCATCTCAAAAACCCATGGGTCAGGGTCAAGTATACACCCAGTTGCCCCCGAGATCGGTTAATCAGCCATCTTGGAATGCCCAACAATCCGTGGGGTAGGTTGATTTGAACCGGCAGATGGTGAAAATGCAAGGGTCCATGCTTCAGCTTATGTAACAAATGAAGACATCCTTGGATAACTTGCAATCCAGGTTAATTGCAAACACCCAACAACCTGGATCCCTACCATTTCAACCCATACTTAACCCGCATAATGTGAAAAATCAACGGAATAGAGCCCAAGGGTACAGGAATCAAAGGGACCCACACACGCATGCTCAAGTGGTTGAGCAGGGTCCCTCTTCTTCCTCTTCTGGTTACATGACCAACCAAGGCCCTCCAATCTTCACTAATCCACCTCAAGACCCAAACCCTTATGCCTCTACAAACTCTGTCACCTTGAGAAGTAGGAAGCAAACCCAGAACCTAGAATTACCTTCTAGAAGTCAAAATCCTGGGGAGCTTGAGAAAGAGAAGGAGGAGGCTGAAGAAGACAATAAGGCCTAGGGACTGGAAATTGAAATTTCCACCCATATTCCGTTCCCTGAGGCCCTATTGAAAACTAAGAAGAAGAAAACCCTAGACAGCAACGAGGATCTTTTGAATTTATTCAAGATTGTAGAGATCAATATTCTGCTCCTCGATGCTATTAGGCACATCCCAGCTTGCGCTAAATTCTTAAAAGAACTGTGTACCCAAAAGCGTAAGCCGAGAGAACCCACTCCGAGGAAGGTGATTCTCTCTGAGCAGGCAAGTTCTGTAATCCTGCATCACCTTCCTCAAAAGAGAAAGATCCAGGTGCCCCCTTGATCTCATGCATTACTGGGGAATACACTTTTGATAGGGCACTATTGGTCATAGGTGCATCCATCAACCTAATCCCCACTTCTATTTATGAGAAGTTTGGGTTAGGTGAACTCAGGCCATCCTCAGTAATGCTACAATTAGCGGACCGATCACTCACCACACCGAGAGGCATTATTGAGAATATAATTGTCAAGGTCAAGGATTCTATTTTCTTGTAGATTTCCTCATCCTCGACATGGATGTACCCAATGATTTGAGGAACACGCCCATCATCCTGGGGCGTCCGTTCCTAGCTACCGCCAAGGCCAACACAAACTGTGAAAGTGGTAGTATGGAGATCGCCTTTGGGGATAAGAAATTAACTCTGGATATTTTTAAGCTGATAAGAGGATTTGAGGATTGTGGATTCATTGAGGAACTCGAGGATCAGGATCTTGAGACGTGTATGACAATCAATGCACTCGAGGACTCCATTAGCTTTAGCGAACCCAACCCCCAACCCTCCTATGTGGTAAACCTGCCACATCCTAAAGAGGCTGTTGAGTTTGTTCACTCCCAGCCTCTTCCACTAGATCGTCCTGATGAAACTTCATCAGCATCCTCTCTTCATTCGATTCTAAACCCACCCCAGCTGGAATTAAAACCATTGCCCAAAAATTTGAAATATGAGTTCTTAGGAGCTGAAAACATGCTCCCTATGATTATTAGTGCTGATTTGACTAATGAATAAGAATTGAGGTTAATTAAGGTCCTTAAGGACAACAAGGAGGCAATTGGTTGGACCATCCACGACCTTAGAGGTATCGAGCCATCTATTGTAATCATCGTATTTTCATGGAAGATGGATCCCGCCCTTCTCACGAAATGCAAAGGAGACTAAACCCGAATATGCGAGAAGTGGTCAAGAAGGAGATAATTAAGTGGCTCGATGCTAGGATTATTTATCCAATCTCAGATAGTCCGTGGTTTAGCCACGTTCAAATTGTACCCAAGAAGGCAGGAATAACCGTTACGACTAATGAGAAAAGGAAAACCTTCACCACTCGTTCAGCTTCTGCTTGGAGAGTCAGTATTGACTATAGGATGCTGAACATTGCCACTAGAAAGGATCACTTCCCCTTGCCATTCATCGATCAAATCCTTGAAAGGTTAGCTGGGCAAAAATATTTTTGCTTCCTGGATGGTTATACGAGATATAACCAACTCCCTATCCATCCCAAAGACCAGGACAAGACAACTTTCACATGTCCCTATGGATCCTTTGCGTTCTGTAGAATGCCGTTCGGGCTTTGCAATGCCCCAGCGACTTTTCAAAGGTTCATGATGGCCATCTTTTCTGACATGGTGGGAGATTGTCTTGAGGTGTTCATGGATGATTTCTCCATTTTCGAAGATCCTTTTGAGTCTTGCCTAGCTAACCTGGAATTGATCCTTCAGAGATGCATCAAAACACGGCTAGTCCTTAGCTGGGAAAAGAGCCACTTTACGACTCAGGAGAGCATCGTCCTAGGTCACGTGGTATCTAATCGGGGAATTGAAGTTGATAGAGCTAAGGTGGATGCTATCTCTATACTTCTTCCACCCACATCTGTAAAACAGATTCGCTCTTTTCTTGGGCATGTGGGTTTTTATAGAAGATTTATTAAGGACTTCTCGAAGGTTGCTCGGCCCTTGAGTAAGCTTTTGGCCAAAGATGCGCCGTTCGAATTTGATGAATCATGTCGTAAGGCATTTGATTTATTAAAAACAGCCATCACCTATGCCCCGGTATTGTAACCACCGGTCTGGACAACCCCATTTGAGATTACGGTTGATGCATCTGGTTATGCCGTTGGGGTTGTCTTAGGTCAAAAGATTGAGAAAAAGCCCTCTGTGATTTACTATGCTAGCAAAACTCAAGACGAGGCCCAGAGGAAGTACACCGTTACTGAAAAAGAATTGCTAGCTATAGCTTTCGCTCTAGAAAAATTCAGGGCTTATTTGTTAGGTTCTCATGTCATCATCTATACTGACCACTCAGCCTTAAAACATCTCTTTGCCAAAAAGGATGCCAAACCCTAGCTTATTCGCTGGATTCTGCTGCTTCAAGAGTTCTATCTTGAAATCAAGGATAAAGTTGGGGCACAAAATGTAGTGGCGGATAACCCTTTGAGAAACCTAATTGATTCCCCGCATCTGGATGTTCCGATCTCTGATACTTTTCCAGATGAAACTATCCTCACAATCTCGGGAATCCGAAACCCCTGGTTTACGAAATCCCTTAGATGAACAGGTAGGTCGAGGTCTCCAATCGAGAGATCAAGAACATTTTGCAGAAAATCATTAGGCCTGATAGGAAGGATTGGACCCAAATGCTAGATGATGCTCTTTGGGCTTACCGTACGGCATACAAAATGCCTATCGGTATGTCTCCCTTTCATCTAGTGTTTGGGAAGGCATGTCACTTGCCCATAGAACTTAAACACCGGGCATTTTAGGCCATCAAGAAATGTAATGTGGACCTTGAGTTGGCTAGGAAAACCAGGAAACTCCAACTATTTGAGTTGGAGGAGCTTTGAAATGATGCTTATGAAAATGCCAGAATCTTTAAGGCAAGCACCAAAGCTCTCCATAACCAGATGATTTCATGTAAGAGCTTTGTTCCGAACCAGAAGGTCTGGCTTTTCGATTCTCGATTGAAGCTTTTCCCCGATAAACTCAGGTCTAAGTGGGGCAGCCCATTCGTTATTGAGCGGATTTTCCCTAATGGGGCTGTTGAAATCTCCGACCCAAAGACGGGTAATATTTTCAAGGTCAATGGACAGCGTCTCAAACCCTTTATTGACCATGTGCTCCTTGAACCTGTCTCGGACAAGGTTGCTCTTACCTTGCCATAACCACCGTAGTCAGATCATCGCCCAACTGAAGGCACTAAACTCAACACATGTAAAGACTATTCCAAGCTGACCTGAGTCTCATGGAAACCAGGTGCTCTTTTTCAACTTCTACTCTCCTGCATGCTTTCATTTTTTTTACAATGAGGACATTGCAATAGCTAAGCATGGGGGGGTGGACATAGTTTATAACCATTGTGTCAGTTGTAACAATGATTTCCTGTTATTCCATTATTGTTTAAAAAAAAAAAATTAGAATTAGGAGATGGGAACTTAGTCACTAGGAGTTGTAAACTTTACGAATTGATTCTTTGAGACCAGAACACTTAGACTGTTCAGGTCTTCGGGCTTAATTAGCCTGGGTGCCCACTCGAATGTGGATTTAGTCTCAAGTCCTCGCCAATTAAAATTTATTTTAATTTGATAAATAATTTGGGATGATAAGTATGTGACTTATCAACCCGCCCTCTGATTTGAGGGGACTTTAAGCCTAAGCATTTACACACATTATTTTGGACTGACTTACTTTCCGACGATTTTTACGGAAATTGAGTAGCTAATGGACCGACTTGGGTGGTATGGCTGGCAAGTTATTGGTGGTAACAGCTCATCGGCCGGTTATCCAGAACCCAACCACAAGACCATTTTCGTTGTACTACCTTTAGGTAAATCTTAGATCAGGGAAGCCACCTACTTAAAAAAAAAAATCACCCAAAAAGAAAAAAAAGAGAAAAAAAAGGAGAAAAAATAATAATAAAAAAAATAAAACCACACTTCACCCCACGAGTGTGGCTGGCAAGTTGTCGGTGGTAACAGGTCATCGGCTGGTTGTCTAGAACCCAGCTCACAAAAAAATTGCACAATAACTCCCAAAACACTTAAGGAAGAAGCGGGGAAGTAAAATAAATTGGGGAGATATACACTGGATTCACCCTTGTGTTGACCCCATAAATAAAAGAAGTAGGGAGAAAGCTACCGATCGTAAAGATAAAACTTTAGGCAAGGTCACCTAGGGTCGTAGAAACCCGAAGTCCGTCTTAACGGCCATTTTGTGAGTCTATCACTTTTTCACAAAGATGCTTAGCACTTAGAGTCCTTTCCGAGTCTTGGGCGGGTCGGGTAGCCGTAAAAAGTTATCCCATAACTCTCAAACTCCAAAAGTAAAAGAAAGTTAGAAAAGAAAAAAAAATTATCTTCTCAAATAATGCAAGGGCTCGGACAGTCTATATTCTTGCAGGCACCCAGGCACTATTGAGTTTTTGTAATTAGGTCTTGGGGATGAGATTTTCTAAAGCAATCAATGAATCTTGCCTAATTACTCAAACCCTGATTCTACTTTTATACATAGCATTTAGGTTAATTTTGCTAGGGACAAGCAATAGGTAAGCATGGGGGTTTGCTGAGCACACATAAATTCAAGATAAATTGCTTATTTTTTATAGTTCCTAGGCTTAGCATTGCATATCATGTTATAAATATTGCATAACATCCATTACATGGCATTTAGGATAGTTGTATATTTTATATATTAATTTCCTCATTTTATATGGCTAGGGGGCAATGCGACATCCATACAGGTTTCAAATGGAAAATCCGACTGTACGGATGGATCCGGAGCGACGATCGCAGTTTGCCATTGCGGGAATCATCTTGATCTGAGCACCGTAGCACCCTCTATAAGAAGAAGAAGATGGATGGCCCAGATGGTGCCACGAGGCGCCATCCAGGCCGCCCAACATTGGCCAGCAGCATCGCCCAACTCCTTATCAACACCCTACAATCCCAGCGGTTGGTTCAAGATCCAACGGCCGGGAGGTGGACGCACCAAAATAATCCATGCGACAAAACTGGAGGATTGCTGCAACTGTGGAGGCACGTGTTTGCAAATGAGGGGAGTGGGTTCGATTCCCCACGGCCCCTCAAATTCCCAATTGGGCGGGCGCTTGGAGCGCAGTAGCAGCGCCAGCGCCAGCGCGTGTGCGCAAGCATGGGCCAGTGCATTGCACACACGCATACAGCTGGGCGCACGAGGTCAGGGCACGTGATGAGCGGGGCAGGCAGTGCGGGAGCATGGGTGGTTGGTGCCAATTTTCAGCGACAGCTGGGCTGACCTACAGCGACACTAACAGCCGTCGCTATTTTATTGCAAGCTAGCAGGGCCAGCTATGGGCGTGGGTGGAGGTGAGTTGTCTAGAGGAACGTTTCCAGCGGCAGTCTGGAGGTCACTAGAGGTCCTTTATCATTTCTAGCCTCTTCTCAACCACTATAGAAGGACCTTCACCCCTCCCTTCCAAGCCATCTCTACCTACTCTACTCCTACTTACTTTCAAGCTCTAGCAAGCCTACCAATGCTCCATTAGAGCTTGTTCTCAAGCTCCCAAGGTGCCTATTAGTGTAGTGAACCTCTGCCCCCCACCAAATACTCCTCCAACTTCCCATCTCCCTTCATAGGTCACCTTGGAGCTGTCCTCCCATCTCCATTCCGGTACCAGATCACCTCCGTCTTCTCACCTCCATTCCAGAGCCACGCCGAAGCTTTCCTCAACATGACGTCCTCCAGCATCTCACCTTCATCGTCCCACTCCTTACCTCCTTCGTCCGAGCTTTCGCTAGGCACCATCGTCTCACCGAACAATCGATTCAAGAGATTTCCTCTCACCTCCCTCTCTTTTGTAATAGACATTGGATTGATATATATATACCATTTTCGTTCCACATCTCTATCTTGTAAATCATTTACTTGTCTTTTATTTCAAAAACACAAAAAAATAATAAAACCCCAAAATACCAAAAAGAAACGAATCGAAGCACGATTTTCAAGTAAAGTAAACGTCACCTCCCTATGTTCGACCCGAGACACCCTAGGTGTTTTGGTATAAATTTTATTTGATCGACGTGTTTTGCAACTACGACGACAGTTTACTTCTAACCTCGATTTCTGACATGCAAAACACGCATGACCAGGTTTAATCAGCTCAGTGTCCATCCCTAACAATCTTTCCAAATCCTCAATTGCATCCCTAGCATTCCTTGCACTATCACAGGTATCTTACTGCACTTCATCAGCAGTCAAAATTTCACCTTCAGACATAAGTGAATCAAAGGGTAACTTTAAATCAAATGAAGGCTGGTTGGAAGTAATAGATCTGGGTATTATCCTATCAATGTCATCCCCAGGTTCTTGTTCTCTACTTAAATCTTCCCCGAAGTCTATATGTGAATCCACATAAATCTTCGAAGTTGCTTCCAAATTTTCCATCATTTCATCATGAGGAGAAATATCATCGATTGGTGTGCTAAGGAAACCTAATTTGGTCAAATTTATGACATCCTCAGGGGCTAAATCTTCAAATAAGACATAATCATCCTTAGTGTCACTCCAAATCTTGAACATAGGCTCCTCATATAATTTATCCTTCTCCTCATCATATGATTCTTCATATACCCAAGGTCTAGAATCATCTAAAATCTCCGTAGATCCCCTAGGGTACTCTATCTGAGGTAAATGGTTTACACTAGTAACATCGGACTCCTCAGATAGGTCAATTTCTTTAGGGTTAGGCTCCCTAAGGGTGGGCTTGAGTTCCATCTCATGATCAAAAGGGAGGGTAGGATTAACAACTTGACTTCATCCCACTTCATCAAATGTCACAAAAATACTATCATCTGGGTCAAGCTTTTCCAATGGTACCATCATTCCCTTCTTTTGACTCCAATATAATTCAGTTGGATACTCAGCCTTATCATCATCTTCCTCAGGTTGACACCTTTCTTCATCCAATGTGTAGCTACTTTCATATGTATCTTCCTCCCACTTAAGGCGTGGATGTCTCAAGGATGTGTCATCTAATGGGGAGGTTTCAAAATCGATCCTTGAAAAGTAGCTATTCTCCCTTACATAATCCCCAAAAATTCCCTCCAACTTAAAGTGTAGGTCTCCCACGGTAGATGCGTCTATTGTAGATGGGTGTACGTCATCCTCAATGCGGTAGATTGGGAGGCTAATTTCATATCTTTCTTGTTGGCCTGCTTTCGTAGATTCTCCTAACAATTCAATCAATTCGTCTTGCATTTTCTATATTTCCATCTTCAAGGAGGGGAGGTCATTTCTATCAGAGGAGAAATTAGGCTCAGGCTTAGAGTACCCTGGAGTGTCTGTCCAACCATTATAATTATTCAGGGAGGGTGAGTTGATTTGGGGTGTGGGATATTGGGCAAAGCAAATCTCGCTCCTAGGTTTTGCTCATTGATTTAGGGCTTGACTAGGCCAATACTCCTACAATAGGAATAAAACGGATCGCAGTGATTGTTGTTATGTCCATCAAAGGATGGACCATCTCGGCGTTTGGGATCGAAGAGTGTAGAGTGGGGGTAAGTGTGTGGGTAAGATGTGAAAGGATGAAAATCAATGTGTTCCATTCTAGCTCACACCTCAATCAAAATTCCCCAAGCAAAACACAATCCAGAAAGGACTTTTTAGGTCTTTCCCAATTTAGGCTTTTGATTTTAAGTCAGATTGTAGGTGACAATACAATTTGTTCAATCAATTTACGTGCTTATTGTCGACCTACGGATCTCCTAGGAAGACCTAGTAGGAGCTTAGGTGTTCTTCCCTAAATCTCAAATGGTAGAGCAACTCCAAAGATGGAAGATCGAGGGATGCATGTAGGCTTAAGCCTTCCTTTGAAGCTATGCTTTCGCGGTGCTTCTCAACTACCCCTAAAAATCTGTGACAGGGTATCTCCCTCTTTGGAGTTACAAAACCTTTGATCTCAAGTTCTAAACACTTCATAATCCAATGGTAGGAGGGCTCTTGTCCTAGTATTTCAAAATCTGACTGTATAAATGCATGCCGTGGTGCAATAGATATAAGTGTGCATACACCGTAAAGATTTTTGAATTTTGAATCGTACGCCAAGTTTGAAAATCAAATCCTTGGTTTTTAAAATGTCCCTCATTTAATTAGTCCTTTTTACAGAAAATATGTGACCACTTATTAGATCTATTCAATACAGATTAGGTGGTCTTGAAATTAATCCAAATGCATTTGCATGACAGGTAGAAATGCAAAGTTAGAAGTGCATGCCTGGTTGCAGCATTCTTCATGCAATATGCAAGACATGAAATTAGATCTAGATGCTGCTCATTCAACCCTAAATGTTACGACTTAGGACCAGGCAGCTTCTAGTAAGTAGCTCGTGTTTTTTTTTATGCATAATCAAGGAAAATAAAATCAATTTACAAAAGAAAACCTATATCTAAAGAAAAAGGGAATAGGCTCCCAAAAATTACCCAACACGGGCCTAAAATAAAATCAGGGAACAAACCCCTCAACTGTACCCCAGAACAAGGGTTTTCCAAATGAATGCACTAAAATAAAGAGAAGAAAGAAAAATAAAATCTGTATACAGCTAAAGGGATGAGATGAAGATGTGGTCCTCCGGATATCTCCTCTAGCAGTGGAAACAAGGTCCACCAAGGCGTGGCTGAAGCGAGTGTGATGCTCCTCCCAGTGTTGCAACTCCACCGACAATGTGAAGGATCGCCTGATCTTTGAGGCTGGTGTGACAAGATGTCTCCAAATATGTGTACCTCGCACCAAACAAAAAATCGAATTTAAATATTCCTCAAATAAAATATGAACAAATAGTTAAATAAATGTGAGTCTAATAGGCCCGTTGCCTCCTAGCAATGGTGCCATTTGATAAGTCAATTTTCGCTTTGGAATAATGTATTAATATGATTTGTCATTGTAGGATCAAAGTGGTGGAAAATCACTTAACAAAATAATTAAAATTAAAATTAAATAAACCACTCACAGGAGAGCGGGTTGTGTCCACAGGGAAGCAATGACTTAGTTAAACTCGCAATTAAGTCAAAATTAAGTTTGCTGAACTATTCGTCAGATCAAACAATGCCTGTGTAGCTCTGAAAGTAAACCTTAAATTTAATGACAAGTCAAGGGGTGTGAGTGTAATTTTTACATCATAAAATTATCCATGTGCAAGGGTATGCTATGTACTATTCACTTACATGCATACGAAAATGTCATTCAAAATTAAATTCAATGCACATAGAGATGAATAACAAGGTTTACTAACTCTCTAGAAGCATGAGAATAAAGGCATAAATTCACCACAATAAAATAATGATAAATCAAAATTCATTTCATGGCAATGGCATGAAATGTAATTATTAATTCAACCATAAATAGAGGATTCTACCTCTCTCCTCCTCACGCATGGGAGAGAGGATTGTTCGAAGAACTCTTCTGGATGTAGATTGGCCAGAGCGAGGGCTCCGCAATTGTGGCGGCGGCAAGTTGCGAGACGTCCGGAGTCGGCCAGATGGAGGAGAGAAGCGACGGTGGTGGAGGTTGCTGCAGCTAGCTGTGCATGCTGCAGGCACGACGAGAGGTGGTACACTGGCACTACAGGCGCAAGGACGCTTAGGTGCGTGGGCACGTAGGTGCTCTGTAGGCCTCTTGGGCAGGCGGGGTCTTGTGGCCGTGCAGCTGCAAGTGCTGCGGCGGGGGCGTACGAAGGTGAAGTCATGTGGAGGTGAAGGCAAGGGGACTGTAGGTGCGAGGCGAGGGCGCACTGGAGAACGTGTGCTACGCAAGGGCGCACAATCGAGTCTGATGCCGCCGGCTGCAAGTGCTGCAAGGAGGCATAAGGAGGGCTGAAGCGGGGGTGCTGGGGGGTTGCAGGCGTTTTGCAGGTGCAAGAGTGCGCGGGCATGGACAGATGGAGCGGGGGGCAGCTGGGGTGAAGGCGCGTGGTGGGGTCTAATGGAGCGGTGGCGTGGGTGCTGGGAGTGAAGGCGTTGGCGTGGGTGCTGGAGCGTGGGTGGACTGGAGATGAAGGCGCGCGCGGGCGTGGGTGTTAGGGATGAGGTGAGGGCATGCGGGGGCTGGTGCGCTTGGCAGGAGATGTTGCAGAGACTCTTGGCGATGTGGGCTGTCACCCCACACGCCCACGGTGGTGGAGTTGCACTGCCACTGTTAGAGGCCTGTGGTATGGAATGGATGAGAAGCAAGGTTCTCAATGCACAGTGAGGAACAAAGGGGTGGAGGCCCTCCTTTTGAACGGCAGCCCCTCCTCTTTTGTAGCCACAGCTACAAAGATTTGAATTTCAAAAGCTACCGTAGAATTAATGTCAAGCGCAGGAGGAGGCGGAGACGGAGGAGTTACCTACAAGGGAGAAGAAAAAGAAAAAGAATAAAATAATTATGGTTATTTATACATAACTCCTTAGCTTCTATGTTAATTAAAATAGTGCACCTAATTAATCATCTAATTAAATGTGTGCAAGCCTAGGTTAATTCTGAATGCTTTAATTATGCACTTAAGCTAAAAGTATGAACTAATTTATTTACATCCTAATGTATGCTATCTAAATGTTAAAATTAACTTAATGTGTAGACACTTAAATACTTAAATAGCCCAGAAATATGTGCCTCTTAACTTCCCTTTTGTTCATTTAAGGGGTGTTCAGTGAAAAGATAGTACCACCACCACAAAGCAAGATAGGATGGTCTACATTGATAAAGAGAATGGTGCTTATAGCCTTAAGGGATCAAGCCTTAGTGTGGTGCCTAATGTAAATGCTCATTGCTAGAAGTATGCATCACACCGCAAATCATTTTTTATTTTGAAAATGTAGACAAGTCTCTTTGAATCAGATCAAGTGTAATTTCGTTTTTAGGTCGAATTTGATTATCAGTCCCAATTACTGTTAGGCGACCACTTAATTAGGTCAATTCAATCAGTTTGGTGGCCTTGAATTTTAATCTAAATGCAAATGCATGGACAGGAGCTAGATGAAAAGATAGAAAGGTAAACCTATCTCAAGTAATCTTCATGCAAATGTGTACGCAATGTAAAGAAGAGATCTAGTATGCTGTTCAAACAACCCTAAATGCGCACATGTAAGGGCATGCAACTCCTAAACAGGTAGCTTGATAATTTCTTTTGTTTGTTTTAGAGGCAAGCACGTAGAAAAATGAATCACATGAGTAGAGAAAATATAATTCCAAGTCTCTAAAGAATGTGGGGACAGCCCTCGAATATAAGCCCTAATTACTACAAGTGCGAGAAGATAGAAATAAAATTGCAATGAAGGAGAATCCCCTGTGAGAACAGGATCTAGGTCTCCTGCATCTTCTCCTCATGTGGATGTTGCTCAAGGTCGATGTTGTCACTTTGCTACACCTGTCGACTCCTCAGATTTGCCTCATAGAAAAGATAACAACTAGTCAGATCACTGTGCAACTCAGAATAATCAGAGATAAAAATCAGGTGAATCAATTGAGTCTGTTGCCTCCCCAGCAACGACGCCATTTGATCGGGAGTTCTTCACTTTGTAGATGATGTTGTATCAGAAAAATATACTGTCGCAGTGAAATCGAATGGTGGAAAAGAAGCCCGAATAAAAATATTTATCAATATAACTAACTAAGGTGGATTAGGTCACATCCACTGGGAGGAATGGATGCAATAAATTCATGAATATTTCCCTTTACATCTGCCCAGTCGAGCACGGAATCTGTGCCCAAATCTACTGCGAAACGAGATGAGAAGAAGGATGCACATACTAACTAGAGAATGTAAGGTTATGTCTGCAATTTTTCCTCAATAAAATATTCATTAAAAGATGTGATCATTAGTGGCATCTCACATAATATCCAATGGTATTGCTACGAGAGGGAATGATACAAATCTGAGTCACAACTTGATTCAATCGCAAATGAAAAACATGCACTGAATGATAACGAGAAAGTATAACTATGCTGACGTAATTTCACCTCAATAAAATATTCAAAATAAAACTTAAGAAGCTGGCAAAGGCATTAGATGTAAATATTATTGTGACCCAAAACAGCAGATTCCTTCCCCTTGTGCATGCGTGAAGAGGAGCGATGGTGGACGATGAGGAGCTCAAGGAAGGTCGAGCGCGAAGAGAGCTTTCCGTTGGCAGTGGTGGCACTCTGAACGGTGGCCAGAGTTGATGTCGACGACGAGGAGTGGTGGCGGTGCTGGCAGCTCGTCGACGAGCATGGCTGTGGTTGGCTTGTCTGGTGGCGTGGAGATGCTTGTGGAGGCGAGGTGAGTCCGATGGAGGTGACGATGCGTTGAATAGTGGCATATGGAGGCAGCTACAATTGGAGGTCGATGGTTATTTATTGGGTTCCAATTCTTCTGTTGGAGAAAAAGAAGAAGAAGAGGAAGAAGGGGAGGTCGTGGCACTCGAGCGTGCACGCGCGTGAAGGAGTGCACAAAAGGGGCACTGGTGTGCATGGAGGTGGTCAGCTGTGTACGTGGAGGCATGGCTTGAGCGTGGCCTCTAGAGGTTGCTGACTGCATGGGAGGCTGGTGGTGGTGGTGGCCGCTGCTATGTGCAAGGAGGAAAAATTACTCGTGGACTACTGTGCACGAGGGTTGCAGTGTGCAAAGCTGCCGTGTGTGGCTATGGGCTGTAGGTTATGTTGGTGGAGTTGCAGAATAGAAGGAGAAGGAGAAGAAGATGGAGCACGGTGGTGGTCTTCAGATGTCCAGGATGGGTTCCCGGACAACTTAACGGGGGGACCACGCACACGGTTGAAGGTTTTGATGGTGTCTTGCAATGGCGGTCGGGGGGCGCAGTCGTGGTGGCTTGCGTTGGCAGAGTTGGGCACACAGTCATGAAGTCGAGGATGCAGTTGTGAGTGTCTGTGCTGTCATGACCGACTGTAGTGATGATTTGGTAGAGTTGAGACATGGTGGTGGGAGGTCGCAGTCGTCAATGATGGAGGCTCGTGGTGGTGGTGGCACACGATGGAGGAGAGATGGTTTCCTCCCCTTGGAGAGGAGGATGCTATATCTGGCCTCTCGTGAGAGAGGAGATACTTTTCTATTCCTCCGTCCCCTAGCATATAAAGAGAAAAAGTGAGAATGACAGAGAGAGTCAACATCATTTCATGTTGCCAAAAAGGGAGAGATTGTGAGAAATTTGAGGGAGAGAGATTCATGAGGGAGAGAGGGAGAGGCGGTTGTCTATTTGTTTCCCTTTTGTTTTATTTTTCCTTTTCTTTCATTTTATTTTTGCACGAGATTTCCAAAAGATTTTCATTGAAAATATTTTTAATTAGGAGAGAGTAACCCATGGAATGTGGAGAATTCTTCTTCTTCTTCCATGTGACAAATCAAATGACATTCCAAATTGAGTACGATTCTACCCAAATTTCCCTTCCATAATGATGTAATGCATGAAATGATGCTTTTGCATCTTACATAATTTTGTTAATATAATGCATACTCTAAATTAACTTCAAGTCTCAATGATCATGTACTTAGGCTCTACTTTTGTCCACTAAATTGGACCTATCAATCTCCACTATTGATAAGAAGGTGGATGACATAACTCAACATCTACGTAGAACCACCACTACAACACAGAATCCATATGTGCACCTGCCCTCTGGTAGGGAGGCTGCACACAACATCTACCACTCTCAAGGGGTGGAAGCCTATCCACCCCTGTCTGATTTCGGTCTTGGACGAAACTCTGGGCCAACCTACTCTAGCTTGGGGAACTCTGAACCCTTGTATCCTAATTTTTCTAGAGTTCCTCAGACTTACGAGGATCAACATGCCATCTAGAATAATTGTTTCTCAAACTCCTATAACCTTGGATGGCATAATCATCCCAATTTCATGTGGTCGAGAAATAACCCAAATCTGAGACCTCAATTCCAACCCGGACCACAAGCTCCACACCCATTTCAGCCAAATCAGGCTAGGCCCATCCCAAATCACCAATCAGGGTTTAACAAGGAAGATTATATGGCCTTGATCCTTCAAGCATTGGCTGACATTCAAAAATAGCACAAAGACGAGATCACAGAGGTCCATAATCAGTTTGCATGGATAGAGAATTCTCACCAGCATGGAGCACTTCCTTCCCTACCTCTGCTTAATCCAAATAGCGTGTCAACCCAAAAATGCATTGTGAACCAAATCCAAGGCCAAGCATGCCGTACCCAACTTGGCCCAGTGACTCATACTTGCATATTTTCTCCATCAACCTCAGCTGAGCCAAAACACACCATGACTTACCAAACCCCACTTCCACATCAGCATTAAGGAATGACTTTCTCCCCTCCACCTCCACATCATGATTGTGCTATGATCATTGTTATGGGCAAGGAAAAGAAACCCATCCCCAAAGACAGCCAATCCACTCCCCTATCCCAGTTCCTTTCCCACCTCCACACTAAAGGACTATCGGAATCTGATGTAATGGGACCCTTGAGTAACACTCACTATTCCATTACTTGATTTCCTCACTCTCAACCCTACCTCACCTAAATTATCCAAAAACGAGGTAGAAGAACCATCACAAGGGAAGGTAGTACTGTTTGAAAGTGTAAGTGCCGTAATTGACCGCAATCTACCTTCGAAGAAATCTGATCCAGGTGCCCCACTAATTCCTTGTAAGATTGGTGATACAACTTTTAACTGAGCCATATTGGACCTTAGCACTTCAATTAAGCTCATCCCTACCACCCTATTCAAAAAATTATAGATCGAACTACTAAAACCCGCTAATGTTACACTGCAACTAGCTGACCAAACCCTAATCACACTGATGGGGATGGTAGAGGATGTGGTAATTAGAGTTAAGGATTTCAGCAACCTAGCTGATTTCCTAATTATCGACATGGATACGCCACAAGAGATACAAGATATGCCCGTGATTTTGGGAAGACCATTCTTAGCTACTACAGGAGCCATAAACAATTATGAATCAGGGCATATGATAATTGCCTCAGGAGATCGACGTGCTAAGATTAATACTTTCGGTGCAACAAATGGAAAATGCTCAACAGAACAACTAGGTTTTATCCAGGACCTCATGACTACATCATTAATGGAAAACCTAGTGCTAGAATTTGAAATTTGTCACATGCTAGATGATCCGTATTTGGCTAAGCATACTAACACGAGCACAGTGGAGGCTTTCACTTTTGATTTTGAGGACGTACCTCGGGATTTCAGGCAACATGGTGACATACTGAATTCAGATTCAATGAATATGGAGTCATTTTGTTTTGAGGACCTCCAAGAATCGAGCTTAGCAAATATTGAGAGTGACCTCGACCTAGAATATGAATCCTTTACAGAATTCGAGATAGATGATCCAAAAGGCACTCTCCAAATATTCAGTTTTGGTTGGGATCAAAATTATAGTGAAGATTCATGGGAAGACCCAATCTTTGAGTCATTTCTTGAGGAGACGATCTCACATTCAGTAGAAAAGAGTCAAAATGACTCATTGGATATCAATTCATTAGGCCACATAGCACGAGAGGAACCATACATCTGAGATATGCTGATTAGATTCACCTCTATTAGATTCTAGACCCATGATGATCTTATTTTAGAAGTCCATAATCCATACATCTTCCTGGTGATTCCTTTGCAGAAGCTCCATAAGAGCCATCCGGAAATGATTCAATCTGATCCATATCAAAGATCTTTTGGAATGACTCTTCATCATAATTTGACACTCATCTATAGCCATGTGATCCTCATTCATCATGATCACATATTTTCCCTATCAATGCATCAACCTATTGAGCTCATTGCGTCTATCTGATGGTATTAAACTTAGCGCTTAACGGGAGGCAACACATTATCTTCTAAAAAAACCCAAAACCCTTTTTGACATTTCTCTTTATTGAACTCATATTGCATTTTAGGGTTCATCCATTAGAACAACCGACCCCATGGTATTGTGGTTTTCACTCAACTTAGTAATTAAGTTAATTTCACTTAATTAAGAGTAGAGGAAATCACTTAGGATAACTAAAAGTTGTGTCGATTGTGTAGTATAGGGTTGAATTAACCTAACATTTTAGAAATTTTTACTCGTTGATTCCAGGTCGTTCACTGGGAGGCATAATAATTTTCTCCAAATTCACCAATTCTTTTTTATTTCTCTATAAGTTTGGGAGGTATAACTAAGTTAATTTTTAAAACATGAATTTTGCCAAAATATTTAAACTATAAAGAATATATAAAATTCCATATGAAAAACATATTTACTCAAAATGATATTTGTTTTCCAATTTTATTTCAAAAGAAATTAAGGCAATCAAAAGTTATTCCATTAAAACATGCCTTTTTTCAATTAAGAACAAAAAGTAATTAAATTGATGTAAGAAAAGATTTTCTTCATTTATTTTCTTCAGCCTCTCATCTTCTCCTTTTCCTTCTCTTCTTTTCCATTATCTTTATTCTCTCTCGAGTTCCTTCTTACCTTTCTTCTGTTGTTCCGGTCTTCTCTCTTCCTGTCTCTTATTGTCTTTCCCTTAGTATTCTACCTTCTTCTCTTCCCTTAGTGCCTATTCTCTTAGTTCCTTAGCCTTTGCTCAACACTTAGCATTTTAACCATCAGCTCTTCTTTTCCAATCCCTTAGACTTTCAGCTGAACTAGTTTTTCTACTTTTTTAACCAAATTTTTTTTATTTGCGGTGAGGTCCTTTCGGGCATACACAGCACTATGAGACCAGGGTGGGACCAGACCCTACTCGGTCCTCGCCTAATCTCAATTTGGTTCGTTTCGGTTCATTTCATATTGGTTCACATTCTCGAGCCATTTCGGCTCAACTCGGCCTCCTAGGCCTCTCGCCCTCCTAGGGCACATCCGCTCACGCCCCCAAGGGCACACACCTGCAGGCACACAAGCCTATGCACACACACATACACATGCTCAGAATAGGTTCAGATCAGATCCGTAACCGATGCGTCGAGTGCTGACGACTGAAGAAGGCATACAACAAATTGCTTTTATTCCCAGGTGCGCGCTCAGAATCCGATGATGTGGGACTATCTAGCCCCTTTCAGACCCAAATTCAAATGATCATAACTTTCTACCCAGAGCTCCAAATCGAGTGATTTCAAGTTTGTTAGAAAGCTCTAAGATAGATCTACACAATTGTAGGGTCAATTTAAGGATTAGAGGATGTTTTCCTCTTCAATTTAAAAGATAAAATCAGGGGTTCCTACGGGTTATTAAACACCTGGAAATGGTTTTAATGTCTACAGAGTCCTCAGATGGACTTTTCTTTCTTATTTAAAGGTCTATACATGTTATACAATCAATTCTGCATCTATTAGAGTACTCTTTAAGCAATCAAGACCTTCAGGAACAGCAGAGAAGCTCTTCACTTCTCTGAAAGCTTTAGAGTTCAGATCTTCAGACTTCATTATGTGCAACAGACACTTAAGAATGCTTCTAATCAATTTAAGCTAATTCTAAGGGTTATAATTAATTCATCTGGACAGGATTCAAGTTTAAATTTCAACAAAACAGTTCTGCTATTAGTTTGGGTTTAAAAGTAACCCAAATTGATCGGATTCAAATTCTCAAACATTTATTCACCTGAGCTCACTTAATTCCCTCTAAAACCATCAAACAAGCTCCTAGAAACAACTTAATTGCATCAATTCCTCAGATTGAACTCAGAAACAAAGTTTCCTCTCAGGTTTTACTATAAAGGCCTCAAGTTTGACTCTGTTCAAAGCCTTCTCCCAGAAAATTAAAGCCTCAAATAGAGTCTCCTCAACATTAGAAACTTATTCAGATCTTCTGGTAAGTGTTCTGACCAACATTTCTAGGGTTTCATGCTCGCCGCGTGAACTTTTAAAGGTGTGTGTTCGACAGAGCTAATGGAAGGTTGTTACAGCATTCCAAGAGTTTAAACAGCTTCAGTGCATTGCACTGAAGCTTTTGAGTTCCTTCAATGCTTCTTATATCACTTTATCCGACTTCTCCAACTCTGCCGGAGTTGGAGAAGATGAAGTCAAATATACAACTCCATACATTAAAATCCCAATTAAACATCCTTAAAATAGTCAATGATCCACATTATACCATTCTGGAGCTTCTCAACAAGTTCTAGAGGCTGAAACACAATTTTGGCTCGCCAGAGCTCGCCGGAGCACCGGTGAGTCCAGAAAATATGTAAAATTGTGTATAGATTGTTAAAACTTACTATTTTTGATTTAGAAAGGATCTGAAGGTTACAAGGAACCTCAGTATCACATTTAATTCATCATTTGTCCATTAAAATTAAGATTTGACAGTGAATTTGTTTCTTTAAAAATTTGATTTGAGATAAGCTCAGGATTTGTTTAACCACTCGATTGAGAGGTTAAAACAAGTCAACAAGTGTTTATATTCATAAATATATATTTAATTTTAGATTTGAACTGTTCCTGAGTAGCCATTGACAGTGAGCTCTGGAACTTAATTATATTTGGTCGTTTAATTTATATGTGGTATTTATAGGTATTATAGTGTCGATTAGGGTTCATATGTGGTGGATAGATGATGAAGAACCTAGTGGAGGTGGAATTAGCTCAATTACTGTCACCATGGATAGTGACAGTAGTCGGTGGTGGTGAAATGTGAATTAGTCGATTAGGTAATTCAATTAAATGATTAAATGATTTAGAAGTGATTATGGAAGATAAAGGAAGGTGGACTGTGATTTAAAAAGACAAGATTAAAGCTCTGGCTAGCTCCAGGAGCTCGCTTGAGTCGGAGAAGATGAAACTAAAATTTGACATTAACTCTAATCAACTACCTAAACTAACTAACTAAGCTAGTCTACTCCTACTCCTACTCCTAATCTACTGTTACCTGGACGAAGGGGTCAATAGGGTTTCACCAAAGTCTCATGGCATACGACAAAATCAGAGGGTGGAAGAAAGATCTCCGACAGGTGGATTTGAGGTGGCGTGGAGGATTCCTTGGGTCGGCGCCTGTGTTAGAGACAGAGAAGACCATGGTGGATCTCCTCGGCTGATTAAGATGGATGGAGGAAGTTGGAAAGTGGAATGGGAAGTCACTGGAGTTTTGGACGAATAGCCTATTCGGTCGGCTGCAGTGTTAGAAGAGGGAAGGGAGCCAACTTGAATAAAATCAGAGGTGTGTGGGGATATTTAAAGCAATTGGCGGGGAAGAGAGTGGCAGGGTCTGGCTGAAGAAGGAGCTCGAGGAGCTTAACCTCCGTCGTCATCTCTGACGACGGTGAGGTTATCTCCCACTGAAAAATAGGATTCCCGGTTAATCCAGACCGGTGGATGAAGTAGAGGTGGTGAGCGCAAGCTGCCAGAGCTTGGACGGTACTCGCATGGTGGGGTGACTCTCTGTCGCCAGCCGTTCATTCAGCTGAAGAAGAAGAAGAAGAAGATGATGAAGAGGGACTTAAATGAAATAAAACTTAAGCACCTGTGTGAGAAATAAGGACCCAACTGTAATGAAAATAAGGACAAAAATGTAAACCCAGGTTTTGAAGGTTTATTTTAACTTAGATCTTTTTCAACTTTTTATATATGTTAGTAAATAAGGTAAATATTATATTTTCACCTTGAATTTACATTTTTGACGTTTAGGTTAATTTATTAGATTCAGTAAAATTACTTAAGTTATTATATACTTAGGTAAACATTATATTAAAGTTACTTATCTTATTAATTAAGGGAATGATTAATAGGATTTCGAGTCCAATTATTAACTATACTATTAATAATGTTAATTGAATGATAAAATGTCATTTTAAACTTATTTTAAGGTCCTTGACTAAATATCCCTTATTTTATAATTAACCTTTATATATTCATAACCATAGCTAATTAACTAGGTGGACTAGTTAATTAGGGGTAATTAGAGATCATGATGAGTGTCTCATCATACCCCCAAGCCAAAGTTTTGCTAGTCCCTAACAAAATTAACGAAGACTATGATGATTTAAAGCACTTGGGTTTAAACTATTAAAGATAGTAACTATGTAGAGGAAAGCTTAGGTCAGAAATTTTTTTAAGTTTAATATAAATGATTTATGAACAGAGCATATGCGAAAATTTTCTTACTTAGACTTATACTTATAATATTTTCAAAACACACTTAATACAATTTGTGAACAAGAATTTTACTTTGAATTAGAATTCTTCAAAAATCTCTTAATCTTTATAACTATTCATAACTCAAATTAGAATACAAAGTGTTTCAAGAAAAAGAAAACTTAAGAATTGAGAATTAAATTTTAACTCAAAAACTCAAATAGATTTAAGTTAATCCCTTGTTTATGATATTTGACTTTTATCAATATAAGTTTAAGCAAATTAACCAAATACTCATTATTAATCAAAGTTTGAGTAGTAAAACTCTAATTTACTAGCCTACAACGCTAAAGATTAACTTTTAGACCTAGGATTCTGTCAATTCTTCTCCTCTAGGTCTCAACTTAAAATCTTCAAAACCCAATTTCTTAGGCTTCATTGCCCAATACCAAGGTTCAGTAGCTATGATTTTAAAACATCTGTGCTTAGTGAAGAGAATTGTCGTAAAGTCATCCAAAGTTGCAAAAATCCAGATCTTAAGACATCACTTTCCAATCCCAATTATTCCAATTCATGCCTTTGGTGTGGTCTTACTTAGGTTTGGTTGCTTTCTCCTCACTAGTTTTCTATCTCGAGGTCAACACTTTTTGTATATATCTCCTCAGTGGACCACTGGGTCTCTTATTCCTAATATTTCTTTTCTCCATATTTTTTTTCCTTTTTTTCTATAGGTTAGAACACCCATTTATAGCGAGGTGTTCTTTTTATTTGATGTAAGAAAGGGTAGCATCCATTTGTATTGAGATGCTTTTATTTATTATGGAAAAACTGCATAAGTGCCCATTTTTAACAAGGCACTTAACTACAAGGTGTTTTATTTACTTTTTTCTTTTCTTTTCCCCCCTTCTCATTTTTCTTACTACCATTATTCTCCAAATCCATTTTCTAGGTGAGTGGCACATCCTTCACCCTTTCAAGAACCGCCCTACGGAAATCCTTGAACTAAAGAGGATTCAGAATTGATCTCTTAACCTCTATGTTTTCGCGGTCCCAAATGTCGGCAAGGCAACTCTATGTGAGTGAATTTAGATGTTTAGGTTACTTAGCTCTCAAACCAAAGCTTGGACAACAAAGCCCTTTACTCTTAGGTTCTTCAAATTTTTAGCTTCCTCCTATAGGATCCGTCAAGACAAAATTTACCAAGTCTAGTTATTTATCTCTAGCTTGTAAGTTTTGTAAACTAAAATTCTACCTACTCTCTATTTAATTAACTCTGAATATCTGACCTTTTACTTAACTTTATGATAAAATCAAATTTTTAAAAAGCAAAAGGATTACTTAATCTAAATGATTAAAAAGTTATAATTCAATTCCAAAACTTAAGTTTAAAATCTGAACACACTTAGTTTCTTAATTCAAGTAAGAATAGAAAAATAAATCTTTAAAAGATTTAAAAGATTCCTAATTCAAATAAAATCTTGTTTTAAAATTTTAAACACAAAAGTGTGTTTTTACAAAATATCTAAGTAAAATCTAATTAAGAATTGAATGCTCTTAAATACTCAAAATATATTCTATATACATTTTAAATTTCTGACCTAAAAGAAAATTAAGATCTTAATTATAATATATATATATATTTCTTCTTCCTTTCTTCTTTATTAAAATGAATATTCCCCTCTTATTTTTTTATGAATTTTCTTTTCAAATTTTTGTATTTATATATTTTTATTTTCATCTATATAAGATTTTTAAATTTTTATGATTTTTTTCAAAAATTTTTCAAATTTTTATGAAATTTTTGAACTTTTTTAAAATTTTTATCATTTTTTAGAATTTCTATTTTTGTAAATTTCATGGATATTTAATTTTTATGTGTTTTTATTTTTAACCCACAATT
The DNA here is from genome assembly GCA_037157565.1 of Thalassia testudinum. Lineage (NCBI taxonomy): Eukaryota > Viridiplantae > Streptophyta > Magnoliopsida > Alismatales > Hydrocharitaceae > Thalassia > Thalassia testudinum. Next base: position 80,705,380 of record JAZHRO010000056.1, on the reverse strand, counting down.
AAAGTGAAAATTTCTCTTCAACACCCCCCAAGCTAAAATTTTACAATGTCCTTATTGTAAGAAGGGTGAAAAGATATTACACTTCATTTGGTATAGGGTCATGAAAGGAGTCGAATAGAGGAGATTAAAAATCTCAGTGCAAACGATTTCGTTTCTGAACAAAGGTCAGAGTGGTCAGTCGGACTAAATGAAGTGTATTCAGAATGATATGAAGTGAAATTTTTAAAGTAAGTGTATAAGAAAATGTAAAAAGTAAAAACAGGAAACAGCTCTATAAAAGTGTGGTGGAAGGATAGAAAAACCCTAGTGCAGCCAGTAACATTCTCCAACAAGACCCAAAGGATTTGATTCCAAGAACGGTTTAAGACGTTGACCATTGACTTTGAAGGGTTGATCCTTGTTGAGTTCAGTGATTTCAACAGCTCTGTTGTCGAAGAATCTAACTACAATAAATGGCCCCTGCCATTTAGACCTGAGTTTACCCGGGAAGAGCTTCAAATGGGCATCAAATAACAACACCTTCTTACCTGGTGCAAAGGATTTGCGGGAAATGAAGTTGTCATGGAAGGCTTTAAGTTTCTCCTTATACAGCTTTGAACTTTCAAAGGAATCATGATGTAATTCCTCGAGTTCGCTAAGCTGCAACCTACGATTTTCACCAGCCTTCAAGAGGTCTAAATTACAAGCTTTAATTGCCCAATAGGCCTTGTGTTCAATTTCTATGGGAAGATGACAGGGTTTCCCATAAACAGGTCTGTATGGTGACATGCCTATTGGTGTTTTGTGGGCAGTCCTATAAGCCCACAAAGCCTCATCTAAACGGGAAGACCAATCTTTCCTATTGGGTCGGATTGTCATTTGAAGGACCTTTTTGATCTTCCAATTAAAGACCTCGGTTTGCCCATTAGTCTAGGGTTGATAAGCTATAGAAATACGATGTGTAACCCAATATTTTCTAAGTAAATGTTTACACTGGGCATTAATAAAATGGGAATCGCCGTCAGAAATAATAGCACAAGGTACCCCAAAACGAGCAAAAATGTGACTCTGTGTAAAAGGAATGACAACTCGATGGTCGTTTATGTGTGTGGGTATGGCTTCAATCCAACAGAAACATAGTAGATAGCAAGTAAAATATAATGGAAGCCAAAAGAGGACGGAAATGGACCCATAAAATCTATGCCCCAAATGTCAAAGATTTCACAGACTAGAATCGGGTTCAAAGGCATCATGTCCTTCCGAGACATGCCACCAAGTGTTTGGTAGCAACTACATGCCTTACAATAAGTCTGAGAGTCAGCAAACAATGTAGGCCAATAAAACCCGCAATACAAAACTTTTGTAGCGGTCTTTCTACCAGAAAAGTGACCACCACAGGCCTGGTCATGACAAAAAGATAGGATAGAATCAATTTCAAAAGAGGTGACACAACGCCTAATGATTTGATCATTACAGAGTCTAAAAAGATATGGATCTTCCCAAAAATAGTATTTGGCTTCTACTTTGTGTCGTGATTTGCGATTCACGTCCCAATCTGGCGAGAATTGATGTGTAACCAAATAATTAACAATATCTGCATACCACGAAAGATCTGTGGATATAGTGAAAAGATGTTCATCAGGGAAGTGCTCTGTGATTGGTGGAGATGATTCAATTGTATCTGAAGGAAGACGGGAAAGATGATCTGCAACAACATTTTGCTTACCCACCTTATCACGAATTTCTAGGTCAAATTCTTGCAAAAGCAAGATCCATCTGATTAACCTAGGTTTCGTGTCCTTCTTAGATAGAAGGTGTCGAATAGCTGAGTGATCATAGTACACTATGATTTGAGATCCAAGTATGTAAGATCTAAATTTTTCTAATCGAAATACTATTGCTAGTAACTCTTTCTTTGTAACTGTGTAATTCCTTTGTGTCTCATTCAATGTTTTACTAGCATAGTAAATTACCACCGGATTCTTCTCAATTTTCTGTCCTAAAATAGCTCCTATTGCATAATCTGATGCATCACACATGATTTCAAATGGTAAATCCCAATTATGTCGTTGCAAAATTGGAGCCTATGTAACTCTGTCTCTCAAAGTTTTAAATGCTAAAATACACTCCTAATTCATCTAAAAAATCGCATCCTTTGTGAGGAGGTTTGTGGATGGTCAGGCAATTTTTGAAAAATCAAGGATGAATCTTCTATAAAATCCCACAAGCATGAGAAATGATCTAATGCCTTTGATCGACTCAGGAATTGGAAGATTTGCAATTTGATTGATCTTGGCTCGATCTACTTCGATACCTCGCTCAGATACGAGATGACCAAGTACTATGCCCTCAGAAATCATAAAATGGCTCTTCTCCCAACTAAGGACAAGGTTAACCTCAATACATCTTTTTAGAACCTTCGACAAATTATCAAAGCAAATATCAAATGTTTCCCCGAAGATTGAAAAATCATCCATAAAAACCTCCAATTATTCACCCACCATTTCGGTAAAAATGGCTAACATGCAACACTGGAAAGTCGCAGGTGCATTGTAAAGCCCAAATGGCATTCTTCAAAAAGCAAAGGTTCCGAAGGGGCAGGTGAAAGTTGTTTTCGCTTGATCTCCGGGATAAATTGCAACTTGATTATATCTAGAGTAACCATCTAAAAAGCCGAAGAACCAATTAGCAGCTAATCTCTCAAGGATCTGATCAATGAATGGTAAAGGGAAATGGTCCTTTGTAATAGAATTTAGTTTTCTATAATCTATACAAACCTGCCATGAATTCGCAATTCATGTGGGAATGGTTTCTCCAGATTCAATTTTGATCATGGTGAGTCCTGCCTTTTAAGGTACCACTTGAATTGGACTCACCCAAGGGCTATCAGATATAGGATAAATAATATCAGCATCAAGCCACTTGATTATCTCTTTCTTAATGACCTCCTCAAGATTAGGGTTTAGGCATCTTTGAGCTTCTCTTGAATGTCGTGCCCCATCTTCAATATAGATGCGATGAGTACAAAAATTAGGGCTAATCCTGGTGAGATCATGTAATGTCCACCCAATTGCCTTTTTGTGATCTCGAAGTACTCTGATCAATTCGGATTCTTGTAATTCAGATAGATGAGAATTTATTATTACAGGATATGTTTGATCAGATTCGAGATATACATATTTAAGATTATCAGGCAATGGTTTCAATTCAAGCATAGGAGTTGAATCAACAGTAGGATTTGGGGTAGGATTTTCAATTGTGAAAAGTGATTTAGATTCAGAGTGAAATTCGGGATTGAGTAGAGAGTCCAATAATGTTTCGTTGCTTTGAGGATATGGGATATCAAAAGATGTGCTTTCTAAATCTAGAGAACTAATGTCATCCTCAAAAACTTCTATTGATTTCATTTCCTCGATCCATTCACAATCAAATCCAGTAGAAGCTCTAAATATATCTAACTTAATTATCTTCTCCCCAAATTTCAATTCAATCTTTCTTGATTCACAATCAATATTGGCTTTTGCAGTAGACAAAAAGGGTCTCCCTAAGATAATTGGGGTGTCTTTAATGTGTTCGGGTACTTCCATAGCAAGAACAATAAAATCTACAGGGAAGTGAAAATCCCAAACTCTTACAATAACATCCTCCAACATTCCTTTCGGTGACTTAATAGATCTATCAGCTAATTGTAAAGTCACATTGGTAGACTTAAGGTTTTCCATTTGAAAGTGTTTTACCAAAGAGAAAGGTATGAGGTTAATAGAAGCTCCTAAATCTAGGAGGACTCTATTGAAACACTGAACCCCAATTATACAGGAAATAAAAGGAGATCCTGGGTCTTTCTTTTTCAAAGGAAGCGTACGTGAAATAATAGAGCTCACAAGCTCTGAAAGTACAATAGTGCTTCCTTTCTTCGACTTACGCTTAGGAGTACACAATTCCTTAAGAAATCTCACGTAAGTCGGAATGTGTTTGATAGCATCCAGGAGTGGGATATTAATATGTACCTGTAACGACCCGATTCCCGAGTCCCTACGAGACACGAGAACCGGACCGACTCGACTAACCGGGTCGTTACAAGATGGTATCAGAGCAAGGTTGTCCCAAGAAGTGAATCAATTGACTGGAAAATAACCAATTCACATGTCTATAACTAGAGTAGCCACCACAACATATCTTTTGACATGAGTTCGTAGACGTTTCCGTTAGGTATCGTTCCGTAGTGACGTGTTCCATTTTGTTTGACGTCTCCTTGCAGGAGATGCCTCGTCGTGGGACCAGTGAGGCGGGCTGCGGGCGCGGCCAAGGACGAGGTCGGCGAGGTGGGCGTGCCGTTGCCGACTCCCCAGTGGACCAGCCACTACTCCCGGACGTCCAGGCCCAGGACCTCACCCAGCTAATACGAGACATTGTACGAGAGGAGCTCCACCCACTGCCCCGAGCGCCTCACCCTGGGGTTGCGGAGGGGGAGTCCTCTGTGGGACCACTCGACGGACGCGGCGCTGGACACGGGGAAGGGGATGGGCCGCCGCAGCCCCCACCTTCCTCCGATACTTCTGTGCACGAGGCACCATCGCCTGGAGGTGCACCAGCACCTCCACTGCAGCGCCACTTTGAGCTTTTCGGACAGTTTCGGAAGCTGAAGCCCCCCTCATTCAAGGGGGACGAGGACCCAGCCGACTGCAGAGGACGCTGGGCCAAGTAGGGTCCAGTAGAGTTACCACTGTTCTCTTATACCTCTTTTTGGTTCCACTGTAGTGAGTAGTTCTTGTTACTGCTGTACTTTTCTTTACCTGCAGTTCCATATTATGTTATGAATGTTGTTCTACTATTGTTGTGGTATATATTGTAGTGGTTTCTTTCCTTACTGCTGCATTTTCTTACTGTTAGTTATATTCTTGCTGAATGTGGTTTATTTTACTGCTCTTTTGGTTACTTCCTCGTTGGACGACTAGGTCTTGGGATTAGTCGAGTCGGTCCGGTTCTCGTGTCTCGTAGGGACTCGGGAATCGGGTCGTTACAAGATGGTATCAGAGCTCTTGTAACGACCCGATTCCCGAGTCCCTACGAGACACGAGAATCGGACCGACTCGACTAATCGGGTCGTTATAAGATGGTATCAGAGCAAGGTCGTCCCGAGAAGTGAATCAACTGACTGGAAAATAACCAATTCACATTTCTATAACTAGAGTAGCCACCACAACATATCTTTTGACATGAGTTCTTAGACGTTTCCGTTAGGTATCGTTCCGTAGTGACGTGTTCCGTTTTGTTTCGCGCCTCCTTGCAGGAGATGCCTCGTCGTGAGACCAGTGAGGCGGGCTACGAGTGCAGCCGAGGACGAGGTCGGCGTGCCGTTGCCAATGCCCCAGTGGACCAGCCACTACTACCAGACGTCCAGGACCAGGACCTCGCCCGGCTGATACAAGACATTATACGAGAGGAGCTCCACCCACCGCCCCGAGCGCCTCACCCTGGGGCTGCGGAGGGGAGTCCTCTGTGGGACCACTCGACGGACGCAGCACTGGACACGGGGGAGGGGATGGGCCGCCGCAGCCCCACCTTCCTCCGATACTTCTGTGCACGAGGCACCTTCGCCTGGAGGTGCACTAGCACCTCCACTGCAGCGCCACTTCGAGCTTTTCGGACAGTTCCGGAAGCTGAAGCCCCCCTTATTCAAGGGGGATAGGACCCAGCCGACTGCAGAGGACACTGGGCCGAGTAGGGTCCAGTAGAGTTACCACTATTCTCTTGTACCTCTTTTTGGTTCGACTGTAGTGAGTAGTTCTTGTTACCGCTGTACTTTTCTTTACCTGCAATTCCATATTATGTTATGAATGTTGTTATACTGTTGTGGTGGTATATACTGTAGTGGTTTCTTTCCTTACTGCTGTATTTTCTTACTGTTAGTTATATTCATGGTGAATGTGGTTTATTTTACCGCTCTTTTGGTTACTTCCTCGTTGGACGACTAGGTCTTGGGATTAGTCGAGTCGGTCTGGTTCTCGTGTCTTGTAGGGACTCGAGAATCGGGTCATTACAGTACCTGTTCAAAAATCTTAAACAAATCTTCATCTAATGTAACAGGTTATTTTTGTTTCCTAGTCTTCTTCAAAGCTTCTGGCAATGGGATGTGGGTTTCCTGTTCTACTGAGGTGTTATCCTGATTTTTCGAATTAGCGGGAATTGCAGGATCGGGTTCTACACCTCTTCCAGATGTAGAAACAGGGGTTAATCTAGATGTACTAGGGCCTTCGGATAGGTTCCTTGGAAAAATTGGATCCCTAGTGGTAGTTCCATGGCAGGTTGTAACAGAGTTAATACCCACATGAGAAGAAGCAGCTGAAGAAGAAGATGCTTGTGAATTTTGGAAAGATAGATCATTAATTAATGGTTGATTCACAACTAATTGCTGTTGATTTGGATATTCAAAATCAAGATTAGAAATAGGTGGATTCAAATTTTGATTCAGATTTGGATTTAGGGGTAATTGATTAAGATGGACATGTCCTTGATTCAGATTTTGAACTCCTGGGTGTTGTCTTTGCTGGATATTCCTAGGGTTTGGAATTGGTTGGGATGGAAGGGTCCCTAGTTGACGAGATTCAGCTAACTGCGTGATTTGACCCCTAAGATTAGCCAATTTTGTTGAACATTGTCGTTGGACTTCAGTAAGAGCCTCAGCATTTTGTCGCTGGCTCTCAGTCACAGCTCTCAAAATCTTGTCTACCTGTGAATCTCTATTTGGCCCTACGGGGTTTTGCGAACCCGCGTAAAATGAACTCGCATTGTGTTGCTGAAACGATAATGTAAGCGGGTTTTGTCTAGTCTTAGTCGGATATGATGGTCTTTGTGTATGGTCTAACAAAGAAAAATTAGGGTGATTACGCCATCCAGGATTATAGGAATTTGAATATGGGTTTGATCTTGGTGTGTATCCCTGAATGGAATTTAAATCAAGAGGATATGGCATGTTTTTTGCAACAGTAAAGGGTGGGGAAAAAGGTGGGTAAGATTGTGGGACAAAGGTCCCTCCTTGAGTTGGTGAAGGAGTAGATAGAAAACCCAAGGAAGATGGATCTCTAGAATCCAGATTATTCACAAATTCCCTCCCCGTGAGATTTTGCGAAACAGGTGAATACGCGGGATTCCTAGCAAGTAGAGGCGTAAGAGCCTTCATTTTGTATCTAACCTCATCAAGATGCTTTGCTATGATATCTACTTTGTCCAATTTTTCTGTAATAATCTCTAAATCCTTTGAACTGGACGGACTACCGATCTCATGAATGCCCTTATGCAGATTCTGATGATTCGTATTTGCGCCTCGCATAAATTGCGACATTGATGCATTATTGATTGAGTTTTCTGCCATCCCTTCAAGTAATTCTGAAGCTGATTCTACGTCGCGATTTAGAAAATTCCCTCCATAAGTGGCATCGACTTGATTGCGAATGCCCTCTTGTAAACCATAATAAAAGATATGCATGAGTTGCTGATGAGTAGCCACTCATCATGGCTAAAAGGATAAAATTAAGCTAGACACTAAGTAAAACAATATCAAATTAACAGATAAAAAGGGTTAAGTGTTGGAATTAAAGAAAAAGACCTAAAACTTTTACTCTGTGTTTAAACTTCATAATTTGGTCATAAAAATGAGATATTCTGAAAGTAAAAGAACAAATGATGATCCATGCATCAATTGAACACATAAACAAGTTTGAAAGTCCAAATCAGAAGTATAATCAATGTCTTAAATGTTCAATTAAGCACATATAAAAGTTTGAAGGCAATTGGACATCATTTAGGTTTTGAAATAGATAGTTTATACTTAGGTCCTTCATGCATTACACTTTGACCCTTAAAAGCTCATTTTTGAACCTGCTTGTAAGCCGCAGGGACCCTTTTGAAAATCTGCAGGGCCCTTCCAGTTGTTGTTCTTCTCACTTATGGGCCTGCATGCAATATTTCTACCCCTTCGTTCAAGGGTCTTCCTGCAATTTTCCCTCATAAAAGAGAGAGGCCTGCTGCTCTTCACGCGCACTGGCGTGTGAAGAACACGGCCAATCTCAGCTGTCTGTCTCTCTTTAGATCTTGATCTGCGATTGGATTCAATTGGAACTTTCGCATGATTCGGTGCGTGTGTTCACCTCTCTCCCCAGATCTCATCTGACGGTCAGATCTCGCGCTCAGCTCACCGCACGCTCCGCCCCTCACATCCTCACTGCCGGCTGCAATTCGAATATCTTCACCTGCGCGGTGATCTCAGTCACTGAGCTGCTACTTAAGCACCTCAGTGGTGTCGCGTGCAAGGGATCACTCTCTCCTACACCTCTTAGCGATCAATTCGTCCACTCCAGTCTCTCCTCCCCATCTAGTCTCTGATTTCACAGCCACCAGCTGTGAAATCATCGCCTTCTCTAGACACTCCTCGTCGCTAAGGACTTCGTAGCACCTGAGGACGACCCTGGAGTCTCACTAGTAGACTCTTCACTCCGCTGGAGTCATCTTCATCCTTTCTTCCTCCTTAGCCACCGGCTAAGGACCCATAGGTCCCATTCTTCCTGTTAGATTAGGTTTTTAATTCTGCATAGTTAGTTTAAGCTGTAGTTAAGTAGTTTAGAGTAGAATTAGCATAATTGTTAGTGTTAGCTGTAGTTAAGTAGTTTAGAGTGGAATTAGCATAATTGTTAGTGATTAATTTTAGCTGTAGTTTAAAGTAGCTATAGGAGTAGAATTAGTTTTAATTCCCTCCCTTCACCTCCTCTAATCAGTCCAGATCAGAGGGGAAGAATTCATCAAATCATGTTTCAAATTATCTCCCTCTCCATGTTTTTTTTTTCACAATCCAGATCTGATTTCTTTTTATGACAAGTTTTTCTCATCCTTCACCCACACACCCTGATCCAATTTCAGATCTGGCTGGTTCACACCCTCAGATCTGAAATTGGCATCACAAGCACCTAAGGGGCTTCTCACTCACCCCATATATGATCACAAAAGCCCCTTGATTTTAAGTCGAATTCCTCAGTTTGTCAGATTTCCTTTCAACATGGATTTTAAGGATTTTTGCTTTCTGGATTTCACTGCCTAATCTGACAGACTGAAGATGATTTGAATTTCTTATTGGCAAGGACTCTTAGAGGATTTCTGGTGATAGAAATCATCCCAGAAGAGCCATCCATTAATCTGCTTTGATAAGCCTTGAATGCATTGAATGCAAGTTAGATCTGAGAATAATTACTGTGGTAATTTGAAGTCTGATCTTGCAATTATAAGTTTTCTTGTGGATGTCTAATTTGTATGGTGATTTCCTAACCTAAGGAGTTCTTCATACTCCTTAAGGTTGCAAGAAACTGGGATTGGATTTAATGGTTTTAAGTGACTGAATTAAGTCTTCCTTCATACTGTCTATAGCATTAGGAAGAGCTAGTTCAGTGTTATTTGTGGTTTTAATATGAAATGAGGTTTTTGATGACTGTTTTTGGGCATTTGAACTGAGACATTTAGTGATTTTCGTGATAATTAAGCCCTTGTCAGATTTGGAATTTACTCATCAGTTTTTCAGTGGTTTTGATTGCTTTTAATCCCAGTACACAGTGAATTGTTGCATCTTGCAGCTACATATTCCCCTCTTCTCTAAATTCTTCCCTTCTCATCTGTCGAACTCATCTTCCTCATCAAATGGACTAATTGCAGCAGCAGTTAGCCCATTTGACAGTGGCTTAAGCCACTGCTTAGAAGCACTAAATTCCTAATCACATACCCCTCTTCTTCACCCTCTCTGACAGTGGCTGAAGCTGTTGTTAAAAAAAAAAAAAAATGAAATTGAACTTAATCAATCCTTCATTCCTAACCTCCAACTGAAATCTAACTGTAAATACTTAAGTCTAATGCTGTATATATATATATACTAACTATAACTATAATGTACATAATAACTATGTAAAATATGTATATATCTACTGAAATACAAGTGTACATAACTAATCACCTCTTGAATAGTATATATACATACAAGTTAGATAAATTAGTAATCTAGGGTTATAATTAAGTTATTTAAATATGTAGACTTAGGTTAATGTATATATTAAGTAATTTAAGCTAATTAAAGTTTAGTTAAACCCTTTTTAGATTACTGTTATTTAGTTTTTAAGCTAAACAGCCAGAAGCTGCTACTTTAACATAAATAAAGCATAAATAAATTTTAAAAAATATAATAAAAATATGCATAAAATACTTAAGTTTGTAATTTAAATCTGTTTAAGGTTAATTAGACCATTTACTAACTAATTTATAAGTAATTAACTAAAAAAGCACCTAAATCAGCCTGTACAAACAGCCCACTTTAATGAATTTATTTGTATAGTAAACCTAATTAAAATTCAAAATTAATTAACCAATTATGTAGTATTATGTAAATACTTTATTCTCCATATTTTATTTTATTTATTTTTAATAATTTATGACCCTCAAATCAGGGGCCAAATGTGCTTCCAGACATTATTGCGCCTGATTTCCAGCGCAGATGTGGCGCTGGAATAGCGCCACATCGTGCGCTGCAAATCAAGCACAGCGATATAATTTCAATTTCTGCTTATGCTTAAGCAGTCATCACGGGTGCCGGGTGCCCGAAACACTGCATACTTATACCGAATTCGATTACCATTGAGCATACTATCAGAGTGTTCTGTCTGAAATGTGATGAGTATGAACGTTGGGCTGGGGGCCCGAGTGTGTGCGGCGTATGGCTGAGGCCCTGCGCTGAATCTGAAAGCGTAATTAAGCCACCTAATGAAAAGATTAGGGCACGCATAGTAGAGGTCTGGTCCCACCCTCTAGGTGCAGCGTATCCCTCGAAAAGCGTGCCCGCAAATTAATTACATTTTAAACTGTTTAATAAAAGCTAATGATGGTTGCTTAATCCCCTCTCCACTGCAACTTCTGAAATGTGTTAAGACAGAAATGCAAAAGGGAAGAAGAACAGAAGAGTTAACGCAGAAACAAAAGAGAAGAAGAATAAAAGAGACTTAGTGTACATATAGAGAAAGATAGAAGACATAAATACAAATACAATAAAAAGATAAACATATATATATGTATATGTAGTATAGCCTATTATTTGTATAAGTAAACCTATATAATTACTAACAGAATAAAATGACACCATAAACGTCACTAAAGTCCTCAGTTTTCCCTACTTAGGTTGTATATAGTGTTTTCTGAGATTTAGCGACGCTTATGTCTGTCACTAAAACTGCTCTATGTGTTACTGTAGATACCAGACTAGTAAGTTAAGCTAGTATACTTTGACATCTTAGTGTATTATGTACTATCATGTTAGTATTAATACTATAACTTGTAAATACATAGTTTTTAGTATAGTAATAAATTGTTTGGTGCTTGTTTGTAGTTAGTTTTTTCAAGCATTACAAGTGATTCCTTTTAAGTAGATAAACAATGTCCACATTCATTCATCCTTTAATAAGATGCAAAGTTTCGTTTTGGAATTAGAGGATAATTTTGAGATCAAAGAGTGACCGATGTAATTCAATAAATTGCCTCCCATTGAACGACTTGGAACAAAACCAGTAAAAATTAGATAAGTAAATAATAATAATGGTTGTAATGACTGGTACTCACCCTAACTCACCACTATGCCACCCTCAGTGTTACATACTACAGCACAACGACACATGAATCATAATCATTACAATCATCTTTGTTATTATTAGTTGCCAACGAGGGATGTCATGATGTGGGCATTTCCTTTACAATTCATGAAAACGTTCCCATGCTTCATGAATTCGTTCTCCTTGATTTTGATTGAAAGTAGTAATAGCTCGCCTTAAAGCATTTTTTCGACCAATAAGAAAGAATTTCTTCAAAAATGCAGATTTAAGTTCAGCCCAAGTTGAGATTGGTCTTGCTATAGTTTTATACCAATAAGCTACTTTATCTTTAAGGTTAAAAGAGAACATTTTCATTAGTAGGATTTCCCTATTTTGATTTCGAGGACCAAGAGTTTGGGATAAATTTTTAAGATCTTCAATATGTTGAAATGGATCCTTGGATGCAAATCAGTGAAAGTGGGGGATTAAACCTATAATGTTTGGTTTTAATTCTAGATCGTTCTCCCTAATAGGAATCCTAACATTAGGCTCTACTTGTGCATTAGATGGGTTATAATAGTCTCTAAGTAGAGGCCTTGGATGATTGATCGGTAAATCAGGATTTTCAAAACCCACCTCAGGTTGAGGTGAAGAACTAGTTTAAAGAGTCTGTAAATTATTTAAGGCTGTTGTTAATAAATTGATTTGTGTTGTTTGCTCTAGCATCCTATGGTTCTGGTTTAGGAGCGCCTCGTGAACATCAAAAGGCAGCATCTCCCCCTGACCACAAGAAGGGATCTCGGGATTAAGATTCTGCATTGGATCCATAGAAGTAGATGGATCAGACGGTAAAACCATTGGTTGCCTATCTACAACCAGCCTAGGATCACCTATCAACGGTGGTGCAAGAGGCGGATGCAAAGATCGCCTCCCATCCATAAATGGAAAATAATGTGCAAATGCACATGCACACCATCGATAAGAAAACAGCGACACAAAAAACCCGCAAAACAGTGTAAAAGACATGGGTTTTGCTTTTCTTTCAAAGGAAAGAAGAAATTCCTAAGATACGCAAAGTAATTTGACGCAAACAAATAGAGTAACGGTATCAAAATACGTGTCCCAATTCGTGTATACGCAAGTGCGTACCTTAAAGCTCAAAGGTCTAAGGTCTAGGATCGAGACCGCTCACTATTGGCTCCCCGAGGCTCTAGTAGTGAGACAGACTTGTTGATCTTCGGCCAAAGCCTTAAGAGGTGCAAAGAGGAGAGATAGAAAAATAGACTCGTGTGACTCTAGTGATCGTGCTGTGTGCACGATAGCATGCAACAAATGATAGCAATATAAAAACCTGCATGCATTTCTGCAATCAAATTTAAGTCACCAATTTTACTTCCTCTTTTTAATTCATTTTTTTCAAAAATATATCGAGTAAACTACAATGGTCGCTTTTTATATCTTTTCAAACAAAAATATGTGATCTTTTTAATTCTCAGAGGGTAGGGATCTATGCGAGTTTTCTCGTGTTTTCCGGTTGATGCGAGAAAAATAATTTAAAAATTTTTCGAGTCAGATCGCTCTAATGCTAGCAGAATAATGCACTCCTAAGAGTGTATGCCTATATATATGCTGCTGCTAGCCAGAAAAAGATGTATTTTTATATTTTTTATTTTTTTAAATGCAACAATACAAAAAAATAAGAAATACTCACAAAAAAAAATTAACAAAATAGTTTCCCGCCTTCTGCTGAGATCACCCGTGAAGGTAAACTTGAAATGAAGACAGAAAACAAAAAACAAAAATAAAAACAAAACAAAACAAAACACACTAATTAGAAAAAAAGTGAGTAAAAAAATACTTACAAAATACCTCCTAATTAGATAATTAAACCTTTTAAATTTTAGTGAATCAAAATATTACCTCCCCGGCAACGGAGCCATTAAAATCGTTGCATGGTTTTCACTCAACTCAGTAATTAAGTTAATTTCACTTAATTAAGAGTAGAAGAAATCACTTAGGTTAACTCGAAGTTGTGTCAGTTGTGTAGTATAGGGTCGAATTAACCTAACATTTTAGAAATTTTTACTGGTTGAGTCCAGGTCGTTCACTCGGAGGGATAATAATTTTCTCCAAATTCACCAATTGTCTTTTATTTCTTTATAAGTTTAGGAGGTATAGCTAAGTTGATTTTTAAAACATGAATTTTACCAAAATATTTAAACTATAAAGAACATAGAAAATTCCATATGAAAAACATATTTACTCAAAATGATGTTTGTTTTCCAGCTTTATTTCAAAAGAAATTAAGGCAATTAAAAGTTATTCTATTAAAGCATGCCTTTTAAGAATTAAGAACAAAAAGTAATTAAAATGATGTAAGAAAAGATTTTCTTCATTTATTTTCTTCAGCCTCTCATCTTCTTCTCCTTTTCTTTCTCTTCTTTTCCTTAATCTTTATTCTCTCTTGAGTTCTTTCTTACTTTTCTTCTGTTGTTCCAGTCTTCTCTCTTCCTGTCTCTTATTCTCTTTCCCTTAGTTTTCTCCTGCCTTCTTCTCTTCCCTTAGCACCTGTTCTCTTAGCTCCTTAGTCTTTGCTCAACACTTAGCATTTTAACCATCAGCTCTTCTTTTCCAATTCCCTTAGACTTTCAGCTGAATTGATTTTTTTTACTTTTTTAGCCAAAATTTTTTTTATTTGCGGCATGGTCCTTTCGAGGATAGACAGCACCCTGAGACCAGGGTGGGACCAGACCCTACTCAATCCTCACCTAATCTCAATTAGGTTCATTTTTAGTTCATTTCATATTGGTTCACAGTCTCGAGCCATTTCGGCTCAACCCGGCCTCCCAGGCCTCTCGCCCTCCCATGGCACATTCGCTCACAGCCCCAAGGGCACACACCCACAGGCACACAAGCCCGCACACACACACATGCACATGCTTAGAATAGGTTTTGATCTGATCGGTAACCGATGCGCCTAGCACTGACGACTGAAGAGGGCATACAACAAATTGCTTTTATTCCCAGGCATGCGCTCAGAATCCGACTATGTAGGACTCTCTAACCCCTTTCAGACCCAACTTCAAATGATCATAACTTTCTACCTAGAGCTCCAAATTGAGTGATTTCAAGTTTGTTAGAAAGCTCTAAGATAGATCTACACAATTACATGGTCAATTTAAGAATTAGAGCATGTTTTCGTCTTCAATTTAATAGATAAAATCAGGGGTTCCTACGGTTATTAAACACCTGGAAATGGTTTTAATGTCTACAGAGTCCTCAGATGGACTTTTCTTTCTTATTTAAAGGTCTATACATGTTATACAATTAATTCTGCATCTATTAGAGTAGTCTTTAAGCTCTAAAGACCTTCAGGAACAGCAGAGACGCTCTTCACTTCTCTGAAAGCTTTAGAGTTCAGATCTTCAGACTTCATTGTGAGCAACAGACACTTAAGAATGCTTCTAATCAATTTATACTAATTCTATGGGTTGTAATTAATTCATCTGGATAGGATTCAAGTTTAAATTTCAACAAAATGGTATGGCTGTTAGTTTGGATTCAAAAGTAACCCAAATTGATAGGATTCAAATTCTCAAACATTTATTCACCTGAGCTCACTTAATTCTCTCTAAAACCATCAAACAAGTTCCCAGAAACAACTTAATTGCATCAATTCCTTAGATTGAGCTCAAAAACAAAGTTTCCTCCTCAGGTTTGTTTATAAAGGCCTCAAGTTTGACTTTCTGTTCAGAGCCTTCTCCCAAGAAATTAAGGCCTCGAGTAGAGTCTCCTCAACATTAGAAACTTATTCAGATCTTCAAGTAAGTGTGCGGACTAACATTTCTAGGGTTTCAAGCTTGCTGCCTGAAATTGAAAAGGTGTGTGTTCGACAGAGCTAATGGAAGGTTGTTACAGCATTCCAAGAGTTGAGTTCCTCCAATGCTTCTTATATCTCTTTATCAGACTTCTCCAACTCTACCAGAGTTGGAGAAGATGAAGTCAAATCTACACCTCCATACAATAAAATCCTAATTAAACATCCTTAAAACAATCAGCGATCCACATTATACCATTCTGGAGCTTCTTAATAAGTCTAGAGGCTGAAACACAATTTTGGCTCGTCGGAGCTCGCCGGAGCTCCGATTAGTCCAGAAAATATGTAAAATTGTGTACAGATTATTAAAACTTGCCATTTTTGATTGAGAAAGGATCTTGAGGTTACAAGGAACCTCAGCATCACATTTAATTCTTCATTTGTCCATTAAAATTAAGATTTGATAGTGAATTTGTTTCTTTAAAAATTTTATTTGAGATAAGCTCAGGACTTGTTTAACCATTCGATTGAGAGGTTAAAACAAGTCAACAAGTGTTTATATTCGTAAATATATATTTAATTTAAGATTTGAACTGTTCCTGAGCTGCCATTGATAGCGAGCTCAGGAACTTAATTATATTTGGGTGTTTAATTTATATGTGGTATTTATAGGTATTATAGTGTCGATTAGGCTTCATAAGTGGTCGATCGATGATGAAGAACCCAGTGGAGGTGGAATTAACTCAACTACTGTCACCATGGACAGTGATAGTAGTCGGTGGAGGTGAAATGTGTATTAGGCGATTAGGTGATTCAATTAAATGATTAAATGATTTAGAAGAGATTATGGAAGATAAAGGAAGGTGGACTGTGATTTAAAAAGACGAGATTAAAGCTCTGGCGAGCTCAAGGAGCTCGTCGGAGTCAGAGAAGATGAAACTAAACTCTAACATTAACTCTTATCTAACTACCTAAACTAGCTAACTAAGCTAGCCTACTCCTACTCCTAATCTACTGTTACCTGGACGAAGGGGTCAATAGGGTTTTGCCGAAGTCTCAAGGCGGACGATGAAATTAGAGGGTGGAAGAAAGATCTCAGGCAGGCAGATTTGAGGTGGAGTGGAGGATTCCTTGGGTTAGCGCCTGTGTCAAAGATGCAGAAGACCATGGCGGATCTCCTCGGCTTATTAAGATGGACGGAGGAAGTCGGAAAGTGGAATGGGAAGTCGCCGGAGTTTTGGACGAATAGCTTATTGGGCAGCTGCAGTGTTAAAAGAGGGAAGGGAGCCAACTTAAATAAACTCAGAGGTGTGAGGGGGTATTTATAGTAGTTGGCGGCGAAGAGAGTGGCGGGGTCTGGCCAAAGGAGGAGCTCGAGAAGCTTAACCTCCGTCGTCGTCTCCAACGACGGTGAGGTTATCTCCCATTAAAAAATAGGATTCCCGATTAATCCAGACCGGTGGATGAAGTGGAGGTGGTGAGCGCAAGCTGCAAGAGCTTGGACAAAGAAGGATGATGTTGGCAGGGCTGTAATTGCACGGTGGGGTGACTCTCTGCCGCTAGCCGTTCATTCGGCTGAAGAAGAAGAAGAAGAATAAGAAGATGAAGAGGGACTTAAAGGAAGTAAAACTTAAGGGCCTGTGTGAGAAATAAGGACCCAACTGTAATAAAAAGTAAGGACTAAAATGTAAACCCATGTTTTGAAGGTTTATTTTAACTTAGATTTTTTTCAACTTTTTATATATGTTAGTAAATAAGGTAAATATTATATTTTCACATTGAATTTACATTTTTGACCTTTTTAGGTTAATTTATTAGATTAAGTAAAATTACTTAAGTTATTATATACTTAGGTATACATTATATTAAAGTTACTTATCTTATTAATTAAGGTAATGATTAACAGGATTTCGAGTCCAATTATTAACTATATTATTAATATTGTTAATTGAATGATAAAATGTCATTTTTAACTTATTTTATGATCCTTGACTAAATATGGCCTATTTTATAATTAATCGTTACATATTCATAACCTTAGCTAATTAACTAGGAAGACTATTTAATTAGGGGTAATTAGAGATCATGATGAGTGTTTCATCACCCCACCTCTGGTATTCATACCAGAGCTTAAAATCGTTTGCAACAGTCATCCCGACCCATTCACCCACCCTTTGACCCTATTTTGATGAACGATCTAAGTTGAACTAGAACCGACCTAATTTACAATGAGGACATTGCAAATTGTAGGCATGGCGTGTGTTAAAGTGCAAAACATTGTGAAAATCAAATCACAAAAGGGTTTCACAAGAAATATACATATTACAAAAAAAAATGGTGAAAAGGGGAGGAAAATTTGAGATATCACATCATTCTTGAGGTGGAAATGAGGAGGTGATTGGAGCTAAATGAAAGAAAATGAGAAAATAAAAAGAAAAGAAAGAAAGGAGAAAAACAATACAGAAAAGGATTGAGTCCCTTCAAAATAATATGGAACTTACCTAACTTCTAGGTTGGGTAGAATGATGAATTAGGACTTGGAAGGCAAAAGCTTAAGGGATTTATGGCAAATATCGACCTTAGGCCACTTGGATCTGTTCTAAGATTTAAACACTCACATACTTATCAAGATCCGGATTAATCCTCAAGAGGTTGAGGGAAACGCAAATCTTATGTATTAGGTCTAAGGCTTAGGGATTATTCAGCTCCGTTAACTAACCTTTGGTTTGCGGGACTTGGTAACTTAAGCACCATAAATCAAACACAATCTAGTTCAGTGTGCTTAAATATGAAATCATGCCAGAAATCATTTATGCTATTCTGAAAATGGTCATAAGATCTAGATTAGGAGTGGCTCGAAAATACAAGTTGATTTGGATGAGTTCTCGGTGTAGAAAGGCAGGAAATTTCCCTCGAAGATGTGGAATAACATATCACCTCGTCGGTGCTTGTCTCCTAGGATATCCAAATATCCTACTAGGGGCACGTAAGCACCTTGTGCTAGTTCAAATGCTGTGGGAGGCATTATCACGAACTGTCGATTGCTAGGGTCTGGATTTAGCTACAGAACGCTATGGCCAACACTATCCCAAAGTGTCGAAAGCCAAGGCTCTAGGGGTTGCCATGGACGGTGCTATCCCAAAGCATCAATTGCCAGGGACCTTGCAAGGAATAGGGACAAGGAATCTGATACAAAACTTGTTTAGGGCCAAACCGAGGTTGGATCTAAGGAAAACTATAATGAAAAAAAAGAGAAAGAAAGCTCTCCAAAAATGAAAATCTTCTTCTATCCCTCACTTTCTTAAAATGAACCTGGGCTAACCATGTCACAAGCATGGGTGCTTTAATTGCTGGGTCCAACAAATATTAGCATAGTTTCAGCAGGCCATAGAAACCTTTGTGGCAAACTGAGGTTAAAGCTAGTCAGATCTGGATCTAGCCTAGTACTAGAGTACCTCTAGGCCTAATGTTGGTGTTAAGATCTGATTCCTAAAGATGCACCTTAGTAGGACAACCTGATTATTACATCTGACCTAGATAACTGGTCTGTTTCATAGAATTTTGCTAAGGGACTAGCAAAAGCTAGGCATGGGGTTTGATGGGAACACGATCATCAGCCTTAACTAGCCCAATTTGGTCTAATAAGGTTGATGAAAGCTCCTAAATAACCATCAGAGGGTCATATTTGCATAATGTTCTATTTTGAGAAGATAAGTATAGAGGGCTATTTCTACAATTTTAATTGCATTTCACAAATATAGAATAACCACAGGGTATTTGAGGGGTTTATTAAAGGTCAAATGGTTTTTAATGTCTAATAAGTGGGTTCATGCAGAACGAAACGAGTTTTCACACATTTTAAGAATTAACAAACACTTGAAACCTTAAAAATAGACCCGCTAAATAAAATAAGGTTATGGTCAAGACAAAATTCATCTAAACCTTCTAAAAATCATACAAAAATATTCTCAAAGATTTGGTATCCTTGATTTGACCATTAGAACCCATTTTGACCTAAAATAGAGTCTCAGACAAATAATTACCCTAATTTGGGTTTTCACACAAATTACCCCGTCAAACTTGGTCAAAACCAAAATCTGACTTCACCATTAACTTCCTTGGGTGCAAATTAGGTTTTTACCAAAATTTGGGCCTAGATCATCTTGACCTAGTTTGCATTTTAATCCTGTTATGATCTTTTTCTTACAAAAAGCAACTCAACTTTTGAAATTCTTACAAAGAGCCCCCAAACTTCTTCTTCCTCTTTGCAAATTGGTCCTTCCACCATTATCGTTGAGGAACTCCTACTCCAGCAACCTTCAATCAGAGATTTTTCTCCAAATCCTTGGTGGATCTCCCTCAAAAATGGAAGGACTCCTAACGAGATCCTTTCCCATCTGAGCTTGTTCACAACCTTCAAAACCCATCCAAAAGCTCGTGCAAACACTTGGAACCTCCTAAACCTATATCGCAAAATTCAAGCTCTTGAAGCTTGTTTCCAAGGATGGAGGCTCATCCTTATGCCTATAAAAGCTGCCCAAGCCTTTCCTCACCTCCTTAGCAAGTCTTTGAGCCAAAAATCTCCTTTCCTCTATCTTTGGCTCGCTTCGAGCTTGCCCTAGCGACTCCCTATCTCCGACTTCTTCGTTGGCTGCCACATACAATAGGAGGCCAAAGTTTCTTCCTCTCATCAATCCACACCTCGTCATACCTGCGAGGTGCCTTCTAGCCTCATCCTCATTGCCATCTCCCTCATCAGAGCACCTTCCTTCTTCGGAGCCGGCCATACCACAACGGGCATCTCCTCCACCCCTCTTCATCCAATAGCTAGTTCAATCAATGCGCTAGCATCTACTCATCATCTCCGCACCATCGACACTCTGCTTTGACCTCTGACTCGCCTGCTCCGTCATCATCTTACCCACAACCGACATACCAGTGTGGTTGCTACACCGTTACACTGCATCAAATCAACCGCCACCACTCCCAAAAGCTCTGCCACATCCACGTGAGCAAAACCCCTCAAGAAATTGAGGGGATTGCTTGCCCTAGCACTCCACTGAACATCTCCACAAACTCCTACCTTCTCCACCTTCACCACAGTCGCACACACACTTCCACAGCACACCACCACCACATTCACCACACTCACACGAAGCTCCTGAGCTTTCTAATTAGGGTGTAGCACCTGTATTTTGTCTTTCAAGTGCCTCACTGGACCTCCACCACCACTGCGACTTCCTCCAACCTTGCTTTTAGTCCTCCAGCCACGAAACTTCCTGATAACTTGCCCATGTGAAGTAGTTGATACCCAGGTACATCATCAGGTCATCAATTGGAACCTTTGGCTGCTCCTGCTACCTCAATTGGAGGCGTCTTCAGCAACTGCTATTCGCACGAAGAAGAGGGATCAAATAGTCCCATATCGGGGCTTGACAAACATCAGAGGACTCATAAGTGAAATTTTTGTTCCATCTGGTCCCCCAAGATCACCGGGGGTCAGGTTCCCGCTCACTTGCCTCCTCACAGCCACTCCTCACTCGCAACACCAGGCAGGTGGGTGTGGTCCCTGGTCTAATTACCCGATTAGTCAAGTTTCAGAGGAGGAAGTGTAAAGAGAAAGAGGAGAAGGTTGGTTTTGCCTCACTCTCTAACTCTCTAACACCTAGAAGAATTCAAAAGAGGCCTCTACCTCTGTTGTGCATAGCTGCAATTCATCTCCCTAAGGATTGAGGAGAAGGAAAGAGGCCTTTGCCTCTATGCGTGACTTAAGAAGACGAAAGAAGAGAAGAGGCCCTTGAGCTTCTTAAGGGCACCGTAGCTAGGTGCTAGTTAAGGCGTCTGACTACCTATTCTATCATCTAATACATTGCTTTTGTGGTTAACTTGGGATGTGCTTGCCTTATATGATTTTGATATTTGAGTCACTTGTGAGCTTTACATTGTAGGGTAATTTGGTGATTTAAATCACCACTTTACCATCTTCGTTATGCATATTATTGCTTGATTCTATTGATACATCAAGCTTTGATTACTTTTATGACTATAAATGATTATATTTTGCTTGGAATTGTGGTATGTGAGATTAATTTGCACTAGATTGCTCTCAGTGCTTGACCTCGGATATTCTTTTGAATTCGAGTTATAAATTTTATTTGTTCGCGTACTATTTCGGCTATATTACAACGAAGTGATTTTAAAACCCCGATTTATTCCGTCAATAAGGGCACAGCAGAGGGCAAAAACCCCCTCCTCTTTCTTTCTCACTTCTTAGAACCAAGTGGATCTGGGCAATCAGATCCACGCCTAGACCCACGTGGCATGAGCACGGTTGAGGGCACGTGCAATGGAGCATGTGTGCGGGACCTCACCTCAGTGCTCACAAAGGCAACCGGGTAAGATCACAAAATTCTCTTATGTTGCATGTGGGCTACAACAACTTATGATGTGGGACTAAACCCATAGGTTTCATCGCATGAAGCTACAGGTGATCCTCTCACTGAATTAGACTAGTTGCAGGCACTGAAGTCTTCGATTGGGTGCTTAGGAAGACACCTTGTGGTCGTCCATGTAGCCTGAGCATGGATTTGAGGAGGAACACGGCACAAATAAGACGGTCGAGGTCAGGGGAAGAGGGTATAGCAGTGGAGCCCTAGTGGTGTACCTGAAAACCACAACATGGCCTCGTAGCCTCGTTAAAATAGCTTAAAGTGTCTTTCAGAGCACGGTGAACGTTGTGGTGGCTGTTTGATGGTGTTTGGTGAAGAGTGGAGGTCTGACGGCCTCAGGGGAGACATGTGAATGGAGTTGTGCTCGGTGTGATGATTGGGATGGTGAACCCCTCAATTTCTTGAGGGCTTTTATAGAGTGAGTCAAGCATAAGCTAATGGAGGTGAAGGCAGTGAATTTTGTGCGATGGAACGAGCTGGAGGCATTGCCAGAGCTTCGCCAGAGAAGAGGAAGATGGAGGGCGTGAGGGTGGTAACATGGTCTTTTCGGAGTGCAAGTGATGGGGAAGTGATGTAGGGGAGTAGATGTTACGACCTGATTCCCGAATCCCTACGAGACATGAGAATCAGATCGACTCGACTGATCCCAAGACCCAGTCGTCCAACGAGAAAGTAACCAAAAGAGCAGTAAAATAAATCACATTTACCATGCACATAACTAGTAGTAACAAAATACAGCAGTAAAGGAAAGAACTACTATAGTATGCACCACCAAAACAGTTAAGAAATAAACATGTAAATAAACATGATGCTTACAATAAAAGAGTACAGGGGTAACAGAAACTACTCCTACAACAGAAGGAAAAGTACAATGGATACTACACAAGTAACACTACTGGGCTCTACTAGGCCCAGCACCCTCTACAGCCGCCGACTCTGGCTACTCAACACCAGGTCCTAAAAAGGTAACAAGGTGACACGTCAGCGAAACGCTAAGTATAATGGCAACCAAAAGCTGAGAAAAATAGTAAGGTGGACAGTAGCTGTTATATTTTTTATTTCTTTCTTTAATTTTTTCCATTTATTCACTATTGGATTATTTCTCAGATCTTTCTCTTGATCTTGAATGTTCCTCATGGGAACGATCTTGATTGCAGTCTTTTACGAAAAGTAGAAGTAACATGTGGTGCTCTCCTGGTCGGGAGAGTCCCTCGTGGTGGTCCTACCCTCAATCAACCACCCCAAGGTCGTTAACAGACATAACGGTGACTACGGCGTGCACGATAAACGCTCGGGTAGCTACACCGCACTGGCATGCGGTCAGTCGTTTCCATTAACGGGTGCACCCAAAGCACAGCACGAAACCAGTATAGGGCAGAGCCCTCTCAGTAATAGGGGTCCAGCCCCTCCACAGTAACCAAATAGGGGTCTTCCCCTCCACAGTCCACGCACCCTCGCCTAACTACCCTGTTTTGCCCAATGGGTCTAACAAATCGATGTAGGAGGGCTAGCAGAACCACGGGGCCCGTGGGGTAGCTAGTGATCTCCCTACACTAGTAGCTCTCCCTGGTACTGTGTACACGAGGAATAAAAGTCGGTACAAAGGGGCCAGACCTAACCCTGGGTCCCTGGAACAGCTACCTCCGCTCTACACTAAACAGGGGGGACAGTCACTCTCCTTAGTACTCCGTACTCAAGGGCCAGCTCACTTCCCCAATTCTATTCCATTCACTTTCCAGGAGCTCTACTCCTAATTCCCTGTAGGGATTGTGCTCGTTCAACTCAGCCAATTTAGGTTTCATTATTTCATCTTTATATTTATATAGCCCATGTTCCCAACCGTAATTATTCATTCATAATCAGGCAGCTGTTAACCAATTACAGGTAGTTATCGTTTCCTTTCTACTTTTCCAAGGCTGTAATGTATATACATTCAAGCTAGTTTTCTAGTCCTAGGATTCATGCCAGACTCTCGGATCTATCATTCAATATAGTTTTCCAATCCTAGGATTCATGCAATACCCTAGGATCTATCATTCAATCTAGTTTTCCAGTCCTAGGGTTCATGCAATACCCTAAACTCTATTAATTATTTCACAAATGCATAATTTTTGATAAATAATTGAAAGGGCCATTCTACCTGCAAAATCGCGAGTACTGGGGGCATAATCGGCAAGCCCGTGTGCCTCCGCAACCCCCAGAGCTGCAACGGAACAGGGTCCTAACACAAGGATCAAATATAAGGAGATACTTAGAATAGTGTACAATTACTGTAAACAGGTAGAGGAACTAAATCTGAGAAGAACGAGACTTGAAACGCAGAAAACGAACTCCGAACGGACCATAAACGGGTCAAAAATGACAAGTCTGCCCAAAATCAGACGTTTGGAACTTCTTCCGGACATCTTAAATGATAGCTCAGGTCATGCATTGATCTGCATGGTTCTTCAGACATCTAGAAGCCCACTGAACCATCTGGACTTAGTTTCCAGACATCCGACTATCACTCCGGACGTCTGGAGACCCTCTCCGTCGTCTGGTGCTGTGCCCAGACGTCCGATCTGTGTGGGATGGTGTGCCCTTGCGCCTTCCCGAACAAGTCCTACACACACATGCCTATTCTCAACATGAAAGGATGCAGAAGACTTCGGCGGAACGGCTGCATGGTCGTACATGTGAAAGAAGAAGAAGGTAAAAATAACGTACCTTTCAGACGTCTGGACCTTCCTCCAGACGTCTCTTACGTCGTTTGGATGTAAGTCTAGACGTCTTATTCTGGGAAATTTTCCCAGAACCAGGACCTTCTCGCTCTCCGCTCGCAGCGCTTGGCCGTGCCGCGTCGCGCCCACCTGCTGCCTGAGCAGCCGCAGCTCCTCCCTAGCACCACACGCTTGCTACACACCCGCCTGTCGTCTCTGGCTACTCCGGCGAGCTCGCACCCTTACAGTCAGGCTCTCTCTTCCTCTCGCAGCAGCCACTCCTCCCCACACACTCGCAGCAGCTGCTGCTGCCGCCCTCACCTGCTCACTCTCTCGCTGATAGGGAGAAGAAGAAGAAGAAGGCGGTGGAGTGAGGGTGAGGGAGAGAGAGGTGTATTTGAAGGCAGCCGCAGGGAGAGAGAGAGGAAAAGGCTATGTCTGCAGGGAGGGAGGAAAGAGGAGTAGGGTGGCGGGTTCAGTCTACGTGCACATGCACGTAGACACGGACCCGTATGTCGAAAAAATTTAATTCCTGACATCTAGGAAGGCTTCCAGATGTCTGACCAGATGCCTGGACCACTTCCCAGATGTCTTAAGTGATGCTTGATGCCCTAGTTATAACAGTAGAGGAGAAGATAGAGGGCTTTGGAGGAGAGGAAGGAGGGTAGAAAGCTCTGGTCGCAGCTAACCAGAGTCGAAGAAGGAGAAGATAGCGGGAGGGAGACGACGACGAACAAAGCAAAGGAGTGACCTCTCTTTGGTTGGAGAGGTATGTGAGGAAGAGAGGATGGAGATAGGCCATCTAATTTGATGGTTGGACGGTTAGAAGAAGGTGAATGGAGGAGGTCGCCAGAGCAAAATCTGAAGGTGGCTAGAGAAGGAGAGGATTTCTGAGGCCAAGATTTGCTAAGGAGGTGAGAAACATGATGTAGGTCCTCTTTTAGGGCTTAGAATTGAGTTCCAAGCTTGGAAACAAGCATGCGAACTCTGAGCTTCACATGCAAGCTTGATACATGTGGTCTCAAAATGTTCATATGAGGAATGCAGAGGGTTCTTGGATCTGTTAATGGTCTCAATTAGAAGGGAATTCCTCGAGGAATTTTTCTTTTAAATTTTGCAGAGATTGATTGAGAATCGAGCAAAAAATCTCTGCTCGAATCTCACGATGGAGCTTCTGAGCTTCAATTAATGATGAAGGAACCAGAATGTGGAGGAGATGAAAAACCTAGGGTCCTATTTGTGAGGAATTCAAAATGTTAAGGGCCATTATGTGATAAAAGGAGTTTATCTAGACTGAAATGCAAATTAGGTAAAGGTGATCTCTGATTGGGCCCAAATTTTGGTACAAACCTAATTTCGACCCAAGGAATCTGATGGTGAAGTCATATTTTGGGTTTGATCAAGTAAATGTAGGAAAATTATGTAGAAACACAAATTAGGTCAACTTTTCATCTAAGACTATTTTATGTCAAAATGGATTCTGATGGTCAAATCAAAGGTACCAAACCTTATAGAATATTTTTCTATGATTTTTTGAAGGTTTAGGTGAATTTTATCCTGACCAGAATGTCAGCTCTTAAGTAGCTCTATTTTTAGGATTTTAGATGTCTGTTAATTCTCGAAATGAGTGAGAAACACGTTTCTTTCTGCAAAGACCTCTTATTAGACGTTTATGACCATTTGACCTTCAATTAGCCCTTGGAATACGTCATGGTTATTATGCAGTTGTGAAATGCTGTTAAAATTGTAGAAATAACCCTAGCTTCATCTTTTCTTCTCAAAATAGAACGTCGAGATCTAGGACCCTTTGATGGTTATGTAGGAGCTTTCATTATCTTTTTATGACCAAAACAGGCTAGTTAGGGCTTATGATGGTGTTGCCATCAACCACGTTAAGCTAGTAGCTAGTCCTAGTCAGGTTGAGCTTCCAGTGAACTATTCTAGGCTGGAGGAGCTGGAATGGAGTTGAGATCAACCATCTTGAGCTAGTTTGAGCTGCCATCCAGCTAAGGTAAGCTGAATGGAGCTGAGGTAAACTAGCTAGAGCTACCATTCAAGTGAGATGAGCTGAATGGAGCGAAAGATAAGTTGATCCAACTTGAATGAGTTGGGATCTGGCAAGGATGAGCTGGATTTAGTTGCGATCTAGGTGAAATGAGATTTTTCTTCATCTTTTGCCTTCTTGAGTGCCAAGGTATGCGGAATATGACTTTCAATCTATCCCTAACACTCTATTAAACTTATCAAGATTGCAAATAAAAAGCAATGCATGCCTATCATAGGTAAATGCCCAAATGCAGCTTGAAAACCCATTTGCAAAGTTAAAACCCTAAGACTTAGATCTATTTTAAGGCTTAAGAATGATGATAAACTGACGTTTATCACCCCCCTCCATGTCTGGACCTTCAATTGGTATCAGAGCACAAGTACTTGCTTTTCGGTGTCGCAACCAGAGAGTTCAATGGAAGGAAGCATCACCATGACCAGGTTCATAAAAGGGTAGTCGACTACCCATCCTCCCTACCTTGACAAGAGTAACTACGAGTACTGGAAGCTATGAATGCGGATGTGGCATCAAGTCACCGAGTTCGTGATATGGGATCGCCGTGAGGCCTTGTTCACTATCTCGAGGAGATCCGCAAGAGGGTATTCGTAGCAGCAAGTGCCCCAACTCTCACTCAACTCGAAGGCAATGAATGCCTTATATTGTGCATTAAGCCCAGAGGGGTTCAACCGCATCAACCAATGCATGACCACCTATGAAATATGGCAGACTCTGGAGGTAACTCACATAGGTACCTCTACGGTAAAATCTTCTAAGATAAATACTTTGTCTCAAGAGTTTGAATCAATTTTAATGAAATCTAATGAATCTTTGAGTGAGATGTATACAAGGTTCACTCTTATAGTGAACAACTTAAAGTCATTAGGTAAGACATTCATTAAAGGTAAGCTTCAATCAAGCTTCTTTATTCCCTTAGACCGGAATGGGAGCATAAGGTCACCACGATCGAGGAGGCCAACTAAATCAAACAGTTGAACAAGGAGGATCTCCTAGGCAACCTCATGGCCTACCAGACAAAGTTGAAACAAAAGAAGTCCCCAGAGCCAAAGCTAAAGAAAACCTTATCAGATAGTGAGGTAAGTTCCAACTACAAGGAACTAAAATTTTTAAAAAAAAAGTTTTCTAAGTTTTGTAAGGAATCAAAGAAGGAGGAGGAGGAAGAATGGAAAACTCATTGCTACCAGTGCAACAAGAAAGTGCATATCTGACTAGAATGCCCACTTCTTAGGAAGGAAAAGAAGAAGGGGAAGAACAAGAAGAAACCATTCCAAGCTACTTAGGATGATTCATCCTCGGAGGATTAAGAAGAGGAGGATCTCGAGAAGAATGACAAGACCGTGTGCCTCAGATTCATGGCATTTGCAGATCACAACATTGACAACAACTCCGACGATGAAGAGGTAAGTTCTTTTACTACCATAGAATTACAAGAGGCATTAGAAGAGCTTTTTGAGCTTATTAAATCATTAAAAGTAGAAAACAAAAATCTAAAAAAGAGTTTTAATGTTTTAGAATCTCAAAATAAAATGTTAGAAGTTGAAATTAATGATCTAAAACTCAATTCCAATTCTAGCCTTTCAAAAGACTATACTCTTGTTTTAGAAAATCATGACCTTATTTCAGAAAATGATAAATTGATTGAAGAAAACAAGTTGCTTAAATTTGAAATTCTAGGTTTAAAATTAAAATAAGCATCATAGAAAAAGTCCTAGTAAGTCTCAAATAAAATTCTGATAGCTTTTTATACAAATTAGAAGCTAGTCCTAAGGTTGAGAAGGTATCTCCATCAAGGAGACCCACTAACAATCTTGAATCCAAATTGGCTTGGATATCAAGAAATCAATTAGAAACTTGTTTTGTAGGTTTCGATGGAGATTTCAATGTCAAGTGTTGGACCTACAAGTTGGAGAACAACCAACTCAAGTTAGGAGGACCAAATAATAGACCAAGGAACAAGACAAGAACACCAATGAGAAGACTGACGAGTGACGGAATCAGGGTGCATCAACCGTTCACCTGGTGACAGTCACTAATGCCCGAACCTCCAAGCTTCAATGAGAGTCGGGACAATTTTGGCATCCACTACATGGGTCATGTTATTGGCTATGGTAAGAGAGGTAATGATAAATGCCAATTTATCATCATTCTTATGCCTTAAAACTGATCTAGCTCTTAGGATTTTAACTTCGCAAATGGGCTTTCAAGCTTCATTTAGGCAGTTACTTAGGATAGGAATGCATTACATTTTATTGTCTTTGATGTATTTACCTGAATGTCAAGGATAAGCAGAAAGTCAGATCCTACAAACCTTGGTACTTTGGAAGGCAGAAGATGAAGGAAAAGCCCATATCAGGTGGATCACAGCTAGATCCAACTCATCCCAACTACATCCAAGCTTATTCTAGCAAAATCAACTCATCCTTATCTCCATTTAGCTCACTTCAACTGGATGGTAGCTCAAACTAGCTCAAGACTGTTGATTTCAGCTCCATTCCAGCTCCACCAACTCTGGACAGTTCACTGGAAGCTCAATCTGACCATCACTAGCTACTACCATCAACTATCTAGATCTGGTCAACTAAAGAAGTCATCAACTAGCTTAAGGCAACCCAAGTCCAACTTCCGTAGGCTCAACTCAGCTCAACGTAGTTGAGTTTAGCTACTTGACCTAGGCTAGCTACTCCAGCTACTTGGGTAATCTCTAGGAAGACTCGACCCAACTCACCATGGCTCAAATTAGAATAAAGCAACCTTAGATTAGCTTAGTTTGGCTGCTAACAAAGAGTTAGCAAGCTAAGCTAGCTACTAAGCTCCACTTTAGCTCCGCTCAGCAGACATCAACTACAGTGTAGTTCTCTGCAGCTCCCTCTAGTTCCTCTCCTCCAAAACCCTAGCTCTTCTTCCTCCTAGTCCATTCACCTTCTACCTTTGCTAGTCCACCTCCATGGCACCAAAACTAACCCTAGGCCCTACCTAACCTAAGCTCCACCAAGTAACCCTTTGAGACCACTTGAGTCCACCTACATCTACTCATGTTGGAGCCAACCAACATGCACCCCTTCAACCCACACCCCCACCAAAGAACACCATAAAGTGGTGCAAAAACCACCTCCAACCACCTCCTTGTTGGAGCCATTTCTTCCCTCCAAAAACCCACTCATCACCACCTTACACCTACCCCCTCAACCCATCTCAACCCTCCACCTAACCACTTTCTAGAAGTCACCCAAGTTGGCACCAACTAAGTTGGACGGCCACCTTTTAACCTATAACTACCCCCCATGCCATCCCTTGATTTGTCACCAACTAGCCCACACCCTAGCATCCACATAACCACCTATAACCACCTCCTAAACGCCATCTTAACCATGCAATTAAGCCACACCAACTGATGTAGACACATTTAATTAGGTTAAAATGCCTATCCATGCATGTTCCTAGGCTTAGATTTGCATTTCATATTATAAATATTGCATAGCATGCATAATTCTACATTTAGAATAGCTATGTATATTTTACGTTAACTGCATCACTTTTATGGCTAGGAGGGAGGGAGATTTATTTTGGGGCCTCGGATGGATGATCCGAATGTTCGGGTATGATCAGAATGATGATCGGAGTACAACGCCTCTGAGATCATCCTAATCGGAATCTCATATCACCTTATGCGATTGGAGGAAGATCAATGGCAAGGGGGTGATGCGACATCCTTAGGGCTTCAGATTGAAAATCCGATCGTACGGATAGATCCGGAGCGATGATCCCTGTCCGACAATGTGGAAATCATCCCAATTTGAGAACCATGGTACCCTCTACAACAAAAAGACGATGGACGGCCAAGATGGTGTCATGCGGCAACATCTAGGCTACCCAATATTGACCATCAGTGACTACAGGCGTAGCATCAGCTCACATCATAGCTGTTGGATCAGGATCCAACGGCTGAGGTTCCTCCACGCCCACAGCTCCCATGCCCTCCTCGCGACATGAAGGTAGGCTTGACACATTGGTAGCATGCTTGGTTTCTAAGGGAGGGATGTGGGTTCGAGACCTACAGACTGATAAGCACCAGTTTATCATCATTCTTATGCATTAAAATAAACCTAGCTCCTAATATTTAGCTTCGTAAATGGGTTTTTGGGTTGCATTTAGACATAAATTAGGTTGGGCATGAATTTTACTTTATATTATCCTTTTGATATATTTTTTGGAGTGTTAGGGATAAACAGATTGTCAGATCCCAAGAACCCTAGCACTCAGGAAGGCAATTGGTGATGGAGAAGCTCAAACCAACTGGAAACTCAGCTTGATCTAGCTCACCATAGCTGGAATCTTGCTCACTTGAACTAGGGTTAGCTCATCCTAGCTCCGTTCAGCTCATGTCAGCTGAATGGCAGCTCAAGAGAGCTCATCTTAGCTCACCTTAGTTCAAGTTAGCTCATATCCAGCTCAACTTATTTGAGTTTAGCTTATCTCAGCTCCCATTAGTTCACTGCGAGCTCTAGGTAGCTTAGCTAAGTTATCTGGAGTTCACCTTAGCTTAGGATCAGCTACATCTAGCTTTACTCAACTCTAGCAAGCTGAATATGACTTCATCTTAGCTCAAGAACCTCAAGTCCAGCTCCCAGGGACTCAGCCTAGTTCAACTTTGTTGTGCTAAGCTATCTTAGCTACTCCAACTAGCTACGTCCTCCCCAGGAGCATCAGACCTAGCTCACTTCAACTCATCTCAGCAGAGGCTAGCTTGCTTTATCTTGGCTTAGTAGCTAGTAAAGAACTAGTAAGCTAAGCCAGCTAAAGTAGCTCCATGCCACCCTCTTCAGTAGCTGCCAGCTCTAGACTTCTTCTGTCCATCTCCTCTCCTAAAACCCTATCTCCATATGCCTCCTCCTCTACTCTATAACTAGCTAAGCTAGCTTAGCTCAGCTCAGCTTAGCTTAGATTAACTAGGCTCGAGTTCCCTTGGCCAACCCTCAACCCAACCTAACCTTAACTCGACCTACATAAGCTCCCACTTCAAGTCCACCTAGCTACCTACTCCTAATCCAAGTTAGCGCCACCACCATAGCCATCCCTTCACCCCTCAACTTCCTCCAAAAGACACTTAAGATTGGCGCCAAAACCACCCTTCTAGAATCCTTGATTTTTGCGCCAACCTAAGACCCCATCATGGCCATCCATCCATCCACCAAATACATCCCAACCCTTCCATGCATGGCACTACCTAACCCCCTTCTAGAAGACCCATTTTGGTGCCAACTCAAGGGGCACCTAGGGTGGAAACCACCACCCTTAAGTTGGTGCCAAACACTAGTAGCCTTAGAATCTATTAACTATGCTAGAATCGTATTTTAGGCATCCATTCCAAAAGCCACCAATACCCCCCATCCTACTTTATAAAAAGACCCTTAACCACCACCATTTTACCCATCCTCCCATGGTATATTTTCCACACTAATTCCACCGATAACCCACGGCTAAGGAGAAGGAACAGAGAAGATTACGGGGGCACATCACCTACCCCCTTGGTGCCTTCTTCCCATTCCATTACCTTGTCCCACATGGAGCAGGAGTGATGCGAACACCATCATGTGTCCAAACTAGCTCATTTTGACCTAGAAAATAGAACAAAAGCTCCTACATAACCAACTGGAGGTCTTAACTCAATGAATAACCATTCTGAGAGGAAAGCAAGAAATAATGGGTAAAATTGCAATTTTACCATTGCAGTAGAACAACGGGATTTCTCATGGGCTAAACATAGGTCAAATGGTCTTAACAAGATAAAAAGTTGGTTGGTTCAAATAGAAAACGGTTCATGTGAATTATGGGAATTAAATGACTTCTTTTAGCCCTAAAATAGACCCACTTGATTTAACAAGGTTCTGGTCAGGATAAGATTCACCTAAACCCTCTAAAAATTATGGAAAAAAATTCTCCAGGGTTTAGAACCTTCAATTTGGTCCTTAGAACCTATTTTGACTTAAATTAGGGTCTCAGACAAATAGTTGTCCTAAATTAGGTTTTTATGTAAATTGCCTAGTCAAACATGGTCAAACCTAAAGTCCAACTTCACCATTTGATTCCTTAGGTCCAAATTAGGTTTGTACCAAAATTTGGACCTAAGGGGAATTCACCTTGACCTACTTTGCAAACAGCTCCAACCCAATTGCATTTCTACCCCTACCTTTTGAAAACTTTTGCAGAAACCCCCCTATCATTGTCTTCATTCTTTACAATTTGGTCCCTCTATCATTATAGCAGAGTGAATCCTACTCCGGTAAGAAACTGAAGGCAAGATCTCTCTGATTTCTAAGAGAATTCCCTTCAAAATTGAAAGGGAGATTCTTTGAGAAATCTCCTCCAATTTGAACACAATCAAAGGCTCTATTTGGTACCCAATCTCTCATGTGAATGCATGAGAGATACATGTATCCTTCAACCTTCCATCTCCGATGAGCTTTCCGTGCTTGGAAGCTTGGCTTCCAAGCACAAATCCTTCCTCCAAGGCCTATATAAGCATACCAAAATCTCTCTGCATCTTACACGCTTGAAATTGGCTAGAGAATCCCTCATTTCACCTCTTCCCCCTCTGGGCAGTGACCCAGCAAGCTTCGATGACCTCCCTTTCTTTTCCTCTTCGCCTAGCCACAATACCAGTGGCAGGGTTCTCTTCCCCCTGTTTGTCCAAGTCGTGCCACACCAGCCGACGCCTCTGCAGCCCCTTCATCGTCGCCGTCCTCCCCCTACTGAGTGTTTCGTCTCCGGCAACAGCAATATGAGCCAACCGCCATCTCTTCCTCCCCCTTCATCTCTCTACATCTGACTAAGTCCTCTCTCCTTTCTAATTCCTTTTCGCTCTTTATTTCTTAAAAACACGCATCGCCGCATGCTATCATGCTCACCTTCTTCATCTCCGGCCAAACCTCCAGCGAGGTGTCCCCACCTCTCCGCACCTCCATCTGCCTCACCAACCACCCCATAAGCATTGCAACACTCCACTAATCATAAACCCTCACTCCACTAACCGCGCCACGCCGGAAGAACACACACTAAACACACCCACTCTCACTCACACAGGGTACGCTAGGCACGCACACTTCGGCCACCCCACGCCACGTCGACCACCGCACTACGTTTGCTGCATCTCGGCGAAGATTTCTGGGCTTTTTGATGAGGCCGCGAGTCTATTATCGTGGTTGACAGGTTTGGAGGTTTACCGGCATTAACGCAAGCAAGCTGCTAGCTTGCAAGCTTGCCCCATGTCCCCCTACTCTTGGTGCATAGTCCCAGGTTGCACGGAATCCCCTGGCACACAGATCTAGATGATCAATTGGCTTCGAAGACCCCAGTAGCAGTTGCAATCAAGGGAAGCCTCCTACTGCAGATGCGTGCGAAGGGAGGTGGGAGGATAGTCCCACCTAAGAAGCTATTGGTGCATTACAGTGGAATAAATTGAAAAACTGAAGTAGGCTCTTTGCCTCCTGACCATGGGGTGAGGTCCCACTCACCCTGTCACCGCCTCATCCGTGACCTGATCCCCACAGACCTAGCTTGACCTATATACCCGACCTGCACTCCTCGCCCACCACCGCACGCTGTTGGGCCTGGTCCCAGGCACGTACTTGATCCAATTACCTAAGAAAGTGGCTCTGCGAGTGCGAGCCTATGAGAGAAAGAGGAAGAGTGATCAAGGGCGGGTAGGGGTAGGTTTTGCTCTCGTAGGAAAGAGAGGAAAAAGAAGCCAAGGAAGAAGAGGGCAGAGGCCAGAGAAGCCAAGGGAGGAGAAGCCAAGGACTGAAGAGGAAGAAGCTGAAGGCTGAAGGGCTGAAGAAAGAGAAAGAGAATGAACTGAAGGCAGAAGCAAGAGGAGCTGTAGAGAAAGAAGAAGAAGAAGAAGCCAAAGGCAAAAGAGAAAGGAAAAGGCACAGGCACGAGAGCAGAAGAAAAGAAAGAAAGGAGGGAAGCAGCCAGAGACAGATTAGAGAAGAGAAATAGAAGCACTATAGAAACCCTAAGTTTAAGATGTTTGATTCACAAAATTAGATGTCCATTTTTTGTGCTTACTTGATATTCTGTGGCTACATTTACATTTTTGCATTACAACTTTAGTTTTCATTGCATATTGTATTCAATTTCTCAAAAGTTGTGCTCTTGATTTTTAAACCCCAATTTGCTCCCTATATTCGACCTCAGACTTAAAACTTCGAGTAATAAAATCTATTTGTTTTTAGGTGATTTCAACCTATACTACAATGCATCAATTTTAAAACATTGATCTCGTTCGCTAAATAAGGAGCAATCTATCACTAGAAGGATGGCCATGCGAAGGAGGAGCTTTTAGTGAGGACATCCACCCTTTGGAGAAGCAAGTGCATGCCTACCGCCCTTTAGGCTTGCAGCTATCTTGGAGGACACCATCCTGGATGAGCCTTTCAAGGAAGAAGAAGAAGGAGCCCTCTTTTCAAGTCAAGGAGCTACTCGCCTTTGAGCAAGAAGCCCCCTTAATAGAGAGAATTTTGCTTATTTATGAAGATGATAGTAATAAACTGATATGTCATTGTTGCCGCATGGTAAAAAATCTCTCAATCAAAAATTAAAATAGATATCAATTTAAACCACAGTAAAAATGTCATATCCATAGGGGGGATCGAGCCAAATAAACTCACAACAAATTTCCATCTTGTTTACTAAAAAAATCTCATTCATTCATCCTAATGCAAAAGAGAACACTAATAGATGAATCAAATAACCAATCAATTCAAATTGCTGAAAAGAGATGGACCAATCACACAAATTTTCCTTCACTAGGATACTCAATGTAAAATCAATCAACCCAAATATTCAATGGCAGCAAATGTAAAGCATAATATCACCACTAAATGTGAAGCTAATAGATGGGGGAAGATAGTCATGTAATTTGATAAGCCAACTAATTAGTACAAACTAAGAGGACCTAGTACTAGTTCATATGATAAAACAAATATTAAATAAAAATTAAAACTCCCTTAATGCCATTCAAATGTAAAAGTTAATTAAACTCAAAATAGAGCACCTACTCTTAAGTCTGGCCACATCTGAAGGAGGAGCTAATCGGCGATGTGGATGGCCGTGGAGGATATATGGAGTGAAGGCATTGCTTTGTTGGTGATAGAGCGGACGATGCTCGCTGGAGGTAGTCGGTCGGAGGAGTGGCCGGTGGGGCTACTGTTGGAGTAGCAACTCTAGTGCCTGCAGGTCATGCAAGGGGGTGTGCATGGGTGGTCGGAGAAGAGGGGTGACATGCGTGGGTGTGCTACTAGCCGCTGGTGGAGCATGGAGTTGTGCGTATGTGGTGGTTGTTGCTGTTGCTGTGCATGCGTGCACGGTGGCTGTTGATGTTGCTATGCGATGTGGCTCTGCTACAACGAGGGGAAAGAGGTAGGAGCATACGTTTATGTTGCACCCGGTGGGACATGCGTGTTGAAGGCTGAGCAGGGCTACTCACTGCTAGAGTGTGGCACAAGGAGAGGAGAGGTACGCGTGTGAGGAGATGGTGGCCTGTGGTGATGGTAGTGATGGGTTTGGGTTTGGTAAGTTGAAGATAAAAGAGAAATAGGGGAAGAGGAAGAGAAGGGGAAGAAGATGAATAATGTGCATGGAGTGGGGGGCATTGTGGAAGGTGAAGATGGGGAGATGGTATGCACGGTGTTGATGGTGTGCTCGTTGTCACTATGCACACCATCGTAGGGGAAGGCAGAGGTGGGTATGGTTCTGGCCACAGTGTTCTCTTGATCACGGTGCAGGCTTGAAACACAGGTGCGCTTGTTCCATGGTGGCGGAGAGGGAGGAGATCCCCTCCAGGGGGAAAGGAAGAGATCCGCTTTCAAAGGAGAAGGGCCCTTGCTTTTTATCTTATTCGTAAATCTATTCCTCCTCCTCTCCCATTTTCATGGTTGCTATTAACTCGACCTGAAAATAGCTTGAAAGTTTGGTTGACCTTGCATGAAGAGGGTGTGTGGGTTAGGCGGAGGAGGTTGGGTTGCGAGAAGATAGAGATGGAGCAGGTGAAGTCAGGGAGGGTTCGGCTATGGGTGCATTGTGTGCATGACCTGCATGGGAGTGGGGCACGTTGAAAAGATGTTGGGTTTATTCCTACCATAACAAAATATAAAATAACTATTTATATACATAATATGTTATAAAATGCAGTAGAACATATGTAAACTTAAGTAATGATCCATGCAATCATTCTATGACCTAATGTAGTTATTAACAAATATAAAATACAACAATAAAGTTAACTTAGGCGTAACAATAGTCCATTAAAATGGACTCCTTAGATACCCCCATTCATAAGTTTTGCTAGTCCCTAGCAATAGTGAAAAACAATAGACGTCACCAAAAGATTTCTTCTTTTCTTATTCCAAAAATTTAGAGATTCAGACAAATGTGAAATGATAGTTGCCTAGGTAATGGATCAAATGAAAAGCCAACTTACATTTAAAGCTCGTGCTTTACCCTTAATAAAATTCTATCGGGATAGGCAACTACTTCCCTCAGAGGTAAAGTAGAAAATTATCTATAATTTGACCCCAGCTTTTAGGCTTAGGTTAGAGATACTTAGTTGAATGGATTTTTATTTGGTGCCTTACACTCATCTGGTGCTACATGTAGTCTAGTATTGCAGACTTTAAATCTCTAGACTATCAAATGAGTCACCCCAGAGAGGCTAAACACTGTGCTCTCTTTGCATTCCCTTGTGCTCACTCACTCTCTCTTTTCCTTTTGTTTTTCTTCTTTCATTTTTGAGATCACATATCTTGCAAGATTTTGTAAATGTACTCAATGTCTAGTGGCCTCACATGGCATTTACACTTCAATTAAAGTCCTAATAATCATACAACTACGTTAGAAGTCCTCAGCCAGTATTTAGGCGATCAGAAATACTAAAGAGTAGGTATTGGTCATGTTTGGTGGATCGCAATGGGTGTTATTGTCGCTGCCTAAAAGACATTGACACATAATGAAAGATGACATGAAAATAAAACTATAAACTTGAACTCTTTTCTTT
The DNA here is from genome assembly GCA_037157565.1 of Thalassia testudinum. NCBI lineage: Eukaryota > Viridiplantae > Streptophyta > Magnoliopsida > Alismatales > Hydrocharitaceae > Thalassia > Thalassia testudinum. The sequence goes on along the minus strand of JAZHRO010000056.1, from coordinate 80,667,709 downwards.
TTCTTTCTCTCTTTTTTTTTAAATATAAATGTTTTTCTCTCTTTTTTTCATTGCTTTCTCTCTCTATCTCTTTTTTCTTACTACTAACACAAAACGATGCATACTTTTATTTATGAGGCATTATTAGGGATGATGTCGATCAAGAGGATATTGTGTAGCTTAATTGGTGGAAGTGCCTATTCTCAGCACCGAGAAGGAATGGATAGGACAATTGTATTTCTGACCTTTGACACTACTACCCTTCTTTAGCCAAGGAATCTATGAAGGTTGGTCGTAATCATCCACCATAGTCATAGTTTTATTAGGACTCAATCTTTGTGTATGTGCCTTATTTGGTGACTCTCAGGAATTCACACACTATTTGCACTCAGGAGCAGAGAGAGAAAACTATGCTTAACTCTGAGGTACCATCATCTTATTATCCAGTACTTAAGAGTCCTTTCACTAAACATAGTGCACTAGTAGTCTCTCTACATTCTTCTCACAAATATTAGGTGGATCTAATAGACGATAGTATGCCTAACTCCCTTTAAACTATCCAAGAATTCAGTAGACTAAAAATGCTTATTGGTTTTCTACAAATATCCATTACTCAGTCTACGTGCAAGTGAAGTACCTGCACTAGATTCTAAACTTAGAAATAATCTAAGAAGAAAATCTTTGAAGTCACCTCCTTAATAAAGATGTTTTGCTAGGGCTAACCAATTCATCTCAAAAATAAATGAGAGAATTTTTTTTTAATGCACCTAACCTAAATACATGAATACTACCTAAAAATGCTAAATGCACCCCCCAAGCCTAAATCCTACAATGTCCTCATTGTAACATTAAAATAGGGGGAGAAAGGAAGGAAATCACCTCAAGAAGGCATTATTCTGGACGTTCGGTTGCCTCCCAACAAGTGTTGCATTTTCTATCGATAGCCAGACTTATAGGGAACCTATAAGTCTGGTTCCAAATAGAAAGAGCTAGGCCCTAAAAATATGCATAATAGCGTGGGCCTAGAAAATAGGTAGCCACGGATGTTGGCGAGCTGATGATGCCACGTGATTCCAAATGCTCCCTAACAGACATGAAAATGGATAGCCTCATAGGCTACCTATAGAGGTCTAGGAAAAAGAGTAACAGGAGAAGGGACCTCCTCAAATGGAATAAGTGGAGGATAACAAGGGTCCTCCAAAGTACAAAGGGTTTTAAAAGATGTACGCATAATTATTTCAAACCCTTGAACCGGAAGACTAAAAGTACAAGCATCAATCCAAACCTACCATTCTACCAGAGGATGTACTGGCCTGATATTCTACCTAGAAAGAATGTATATGAGTAGAGACCAAAGCCAAGGATTGGTTAGGAAGTGTAAGGGTTGTTTGTGGTGTTGGGCGGTAGTGGTTAAGTCCAAGGGGAGATTAGTTTGTGTAAAGTCCGACAATTCAGATTCTGTATTATTCTCCCAAACGGTTGTAGAAAACTTCACGTCACCCTACCTATCATTAATGATTTCCTCAAGAAACGGTGTCATATTTTCACCTTCCAAAGAATTAATGGTGGGCTCCAAACCAAATTCTGTTTATGGCAGGGTTGAAGCAATAGAATCATTATCATTAATTTCATCCTCAGATTCTTTTGGTTCACTTAAGTTTTTGTCGAGGTGTATATGTGATTCCCCAGTAAAGAGAGGAGTTGCTTCAGTATCCTCAATTATTTCTGAAGGAGGATCTGCTTAATGTTTTGGAGTAAGCCTATAACGCTCAATTATTTGTTCTTCTCGAGACAAATCCTTAATTGGTGTGTATTGTCCCTGAGAGTCTCCCATAAGCTTCTCACTATTGTGTTTGTTCTCCTCCAATATCAACTCCTGATTTTGCAATGGATGACTCTCAAAATCAAAACAAGGGAGGAATCTGGATTTCACCAAATCATTTATATCCTAAGGGGGTAAGTCATCGAATAACACATAATTCCCCTGTGATTCACTCCAAACTCTAAGACTGGGTTCCTCCAGTGGGTCATCCTCCTCCTCTAGAATAGACTCTTTGAGACCAAAATTGATCCAATTCATCCTCCATTCCCTTAGGGTCACCTACATTAGGTATATGTAAATCCTCAAGATGTTGTATGGGAGGTGTTGTCTCCCTAGGTGGAGGATTAGGATTAGGCTCACTAACGGTAGAATGGGTTTCCACCACATGATCAATCGGGGAAGTGATATGACTAGCATGACCATGACTTGGGTCATCAAGTGTAAGAAAAATACTGTCAACCGGGTCGTGGTCCTCAGATGGTACCATCTTCTCTTAGACTCTGATATAGCTCATGTGGATAATCACTAGCATCGTTCTCCTCTAGAGGTCGTGTCTCATGGGGAATTGTCTAAGTGATAGCTACTACTCAAAATGGAATCCCTATTGTCATTGGTTTGCTCAGAATTATTTTGATGATCAATGTTGTACAAGTAGGGATCAAAATCAATAATAGGAAGGTAGTTAAGTTGACTAATTCCATCATTCAGTAGTTGACTATTCCTCAACATCGCCTCCATCGACTCCAACATTTCTTTAAGTTGGTTTTGCATTTCTATCATAAAAGAAGAGAGGCTATTACTATCAGATTGAAGAGGATAGTCAATCTCAGGCTCTGGTTGCCTAGGGGTACCGATCCAACCTTGATAAGGAAAATCATGAATGGTGGGAGGGTTGGGTGTTTGCAAACTAGAAAATTTCACTCCTAGGCTCTGCTCAAAAGTGGGAGTTATTGGGTCAATACTCCCAGGATAGGAATAGGATTGATCCCATGAATTGTCATTGTACCCATCAAAGGATGGATATGCTCGGGGCATGGGATCATGATTAAAAGATGGCTAGTCTGGGTTTTGATAATCTAGCTGATTGGAGTGAGGGTAACACATTTCTTTTCAGGCCAAACAAGTTTAACTCCGTTAGGACTTAGAAGAAATCTAAATAAAAACAGAGACTTCCTAGAGAGTTCTACCACTCCGAAAACAAACACAAATATAGTGGGATCTATTTTCAGTAGATTCTAGGTCTTAGAATTAGGTACTTAGTCTATGGCCAAACAAGTTTTGCAAGAATTATGCTTCCTAGGCTGATACGAGTTTTATGTGGTTTGTAAAATACATCGTTGTAACGCTCAAAATCGATCAACTCTTATATTTATAAACCTAGATAGTAGGGTATCTAGGGTTATCCAAGGAGGCCAAATGTTTGTAAAAAATATGTCACTACTTGGAAATGAAATTCACCTTTCTTTTTGGTCTTTTTAATTTATATTTTTTTAGGGTTTTGAATTAATGAGCATTCGCAAAGTTGTTGATGAAGAAAAAGGTGATCTAAACCTAATCCACTAAACTATTACTAGAGTGACAAGAAAGGCCTCTCCCTAAGGTCACTCTAGGCATGTGGGGCCATAGAGTAATTAGGGAGAGGGAGTGAAACAGTGCTTGATCAAGATAAAAGACAAATGCAACAAGAATTGAAAAGAAGGCAACTTGAATTGATTTGAACTTGTTCTACAGAAAACACATAGAGGAAAACTTCTAATCTACTAGAAATGCAAGAAGATAAAAGCACAAATCCTCTAAATGAAATGGTGAAGAAGATGATGGCTTCTTGCTCCAAGCTTGGTAGCTCCCAGGCTTGAAAAGAGTCCTCAAACTCCTTCCTGGTAAAGCTCCTTCAAATGGTGTCCTCCAAGGTGGAAGCTTCCACCTTAAGCTTCCTCCTCCAAGGGTGGGCATGCACCACCCTTGCTCCTCCTTGCCTAGCCAACCTCCTGGTGGGGACGTGCTCCTTCTTTTTGGCGTGACACAAAGGAGAACAAAGAAGGGGAAGAAGGCACCAAGGGGGGGCGAGTAGGATGCCACCTTAATCTTCTTCTCTTCTTCTTCCTCCTTGGCCTTGAATTATGGTGGGTGTAATGTGGAATTAAACTAATGGGAGGATGGGGGAAATGGTGGTGGTTAAAAGTCTTTTCATAGAGTAGGATAGGGCTTATAGGTGGCTTTTGGAATGGATGGTTAAGATGGAGTTTGGAGTGGTGGTTATGGAATCTATGGCCATGGGATTTTGGCGCCATTCAAGGAGATGTGGAGGGGGGTAGTTAAGGAAATGGAGGCACCCTATGGTGGACGTCCATGGTGGAGAGGGCGCCTCCATTTTGGTGCCAAAATGGCATTCTAGAAGGAGGGAATTTTGGAGGGAAAATGAATGGTGGAGATGGGCTTTAGGCTTAGGTGTAGGGTGGAGATTAGGGCATTTTTGGAGGGAAAAGTTTGCGGTAAAAAGGGGGGTAGTTAGGGTGGTTTTGGTGCCAACTTCTTGGTGCCCTTTGGTGGTGATTGAGGGGTGAAAGGTGGTAATGGTGGTGGTGGCAACATGAAATGGATGGAGCTAGCTTAGGAGAGCTTAGGTAGGGCTTAGTTGGAGAAGCTAGTTAGGTAGAGTTTTAGGGTGGTAAATGCCAAGGGAGCTGGAACCTAGCTAAGCTAAGCTAAGGTATGCTAGCTTAGCTAGTAATGGAGTAGAGGAGTAGTCATTGGGAGCTAGGGTCTGAAAAGAGGAGTTGGATGGAAGAAGTTTGTAGCTGAAATGTAGTTGGCAGCTGCTGAAGAGGATGGCATGGAGCTACTTTAGCTGGCTTAGCTTGCTAGTTCTTTTCTAGCTGCTAAGCGAAGCTATAGTAAGCTGCCTTCTCGCATAAGGAGCTAAGGTGAGCTAGGTCTGGTGCTCCTGAGGAGGGTCAAGATTGTTAGTTCAACTGCTCATATATAATATTTTGATGATTTTACAAAATGTAGAAAATGAAATAATAAATAAAGCGTAGCATATTGTTTTCTCTCTATAATAACATATTTGCAGGAATTCAAAAAGCTTTCCAAGACGGGAGATTAAAAGCGTGAAGACGAGTAGCAAAAGTATTAGGTCTTAGGCTTTTTTCATGTAAACTTTCAAAGGTTGTAATTTTCATCTTATTTGAGTCTAGAAATATTGTAAAGAGCCCCCAAACATAACCTATAAATAGCTAACTTAGGCTCTCTACACTTAGGATAAATTAGAAACAAAAAAACCCAACACTTATACTTTTATCAGACATCCATTAAAAAGTCCAGACGTCTGATTTTCCATCATAAGACGTCTGACATGTGTATCAGACGTCTAATTTCAAATATTTCTGGCTTTGTTCATCTCCTCATAAACATCAGTCGAAGGACTTCACTTTCAGACGTCGATAACCGTTCACAGACGTCTGATTCTTTACCCAGACGTCCTCATACTAACCGTTAGACTTTTTATCGGCAAAAATAATTTCTAGACGTCTTGACACACTTACAGACGTCTGCCTTTGAACCGTTGGCCATGATTTTCTGTGCGTATCTGTCTACGGCCACATAATCTTTTGGCAGAAGCAGGAAGGAAGAGTATTTAGGTTTCCAAACGTCTGGTAATGTCCTCAGACGTCCGTAACGACGTCTGATCCTCTAAACCTAGAACCCTGTTTGGATCCGATGATAACAGGAACGAATGCACCATTCATTAGACGTCCAGTAAAATAATCAGACGTCTTATGACATAATATCAGACGTCCTTCTTTTTATCCAATAGAGTCCGTTAAGGATATCCTGCAATATTAGACGACCATAGTAAAAATCAGACGTCCTGTAAGACGTCTGATCTTATAATTAGACGTCTGATGTTGCTGTCAGAATCATCATTGCCCTGATTTTGTGTGGATTTCGTCCTAAACTCTTGGGATTTGTCTCCAACGGCTAGAAGAGCTCTCCCAAGTGTTCTTGAAGGTTCCAAACTTGCCTATAAATAGACTACAACTCTTCTTTGGCAAAACACACCTCTTGAGATACAATTCCATTAGAAAAATCTCTTGCTCACTACTCTAAGCTCCATCTTGCCCTTGTGCTGTGCTAATACTCTGATCAAAGGGCAAATCCATACTCCCGGCTCGCTCCGTTCTGCAAATCATCAGGGAGTTCTTTTCATGCTTAGTAGATAAGAAAGCAACTAAATTATTGGGGTGCTCTATAGGTGTTATTTTTACTTGTTAATTTCTGTACTTTGGGTATCCGGCCTGTCGGGTCCCCGTCTCTTCATCTTGAAGAAAGAAACCTCCGTTTAGGGATCGGAGGTGGGAATTGTAATTGAGGTACACTACCCTCGTTTAAGTAGTGTGGTTAGTGGATTGATCACCTTGTGATCGAAAATCCTAAGTCAAGAGATTGGCTTAGGTGGTGGTTTTCACCCATCTTGGGTTTCCACCTAAAAATAATTGAGTATATTGTGTGATTGAATTTGTTGCATTACAATACAATATAATTTCACTATTCACCCCCCCTCTAGTGCAATTTCAAAGATGGCTTAGGCAGTTAAGATAGCTTACCTCAACTGAGTTGAGCTAAGCTGAGTCCCTGGGAGCTTGACTTGAGCTTCCTGAGCTGAAATGAAGTCATCTTCAACTGGATGGAGTTGAGTAGAGCTGGATCAAGCTGGTCTTGAGTTGAGGTGAACTCCAGTCAACTCAGCTAAGCTAGCTAGAGTTCTCTATGAACTAATGGGTGCTGAGATGGGCTAGACTCAGCTAAGTTGAGTTGGATCTAAGCTGACCTGAACTAGGGTGAGCTAAGATGAGTTCTCTTGAGCTGCCATTCAGCTGTGATGAACTAAATGGAGCTAGGATGAGCTGACCCTAGTTCAAGTGATCTAGATTCCAGCTATGATGAGCTGGATCAAGCTGAGTTTCAACTGGTTTTAGCTTCCCCTTCACCAGTTGCCTTCCTCAACGCTATGGTTCTAGCGATCTGGCAATTTGGTTATCTCTAACACACAAAAACATATCAAAATCCCAATAAAGAATGTAATGCATGCCTAACCTAATTATTGCCTAAATGCAACCCAAAAATCCATTTGCGAAGTAAAATCCTAAGAGCTAAGTTTATTTTAATGCATAAGAATGATGATAAATTGGAGTTTATCACACCCCCATGCTTATCTTTTGTTAGTCCCTTAGCAAACATTAATACAAAATGGAATTTTGGGGAAATCTATTTTTTTCAACTTTTGAGAAAAAGGATTATGGGACCTTGGTTGGTCTAAACACAGGAGGTGCTGGATTTGTTAATGATAGCATTGTGATTTGTTTTCGGATCCAAATATTAGGCAAAAATGGGATCAATATATCCACCAGAAAATTCACATATTAACCCCTTATTAATTCAGATGACTTGAAATTTCTATTTTTAGGATTTTTCTAGCTCTTAAATTTGATCCCAACTTGCAATGACCTTTAAAACCTTGTGTCTGTGCTTGTGAAAATCCAACATTTATAAAAACTTTTTTTTTTCTCTCCCCCAAGCTTATTTTTAGCTTAGTCTTACAACAGATGTGTCGAGATCATCATTCCCGTTACCAATCCTCTAGGGGGCTCTGGCACAAGTACTTTGAGGTAGAACTGTCCATGACACCACCCATGAGCTCACAACCCCAAAAACAATGCGGTGCAAAGGGGCGCTCCAAGGAAACTCAAGTTCTTGCTCCGACACTGTAGGTAGAGTATCAACCAAGACACTTGAGCTACAAAAATGCGCTTTAATGCTCCGTGTAAAGATATGTAACATAGATATAGAGTAGCACCGAGGTAGTAACATGTTGACATCGTGCCCTCAAAGGACGCATCCTCTTACTTTTCAGCTATGGGAACTCAAACCAATGATCTGCTTCAGACTTTTACTAAGTCCAAACAAGGGGATTTTTCTAATTTTTAGTGATTTTTAGGTGTTGGCTTGAGTGTAAAATTTGACACAGGAAGTTTTGCAAGAAATGCAAGTTTTTGAATCAAAAACTAAGCCAAATACTTCCCATATTATAAAAGAGTATCAAGTCACCTGAACTATCATGAGTTCAGGTGGAATTTTGGAGAAGGATATGTGATCTAGTCTAAAGATAGACCCTGAAATTCTAATGATCAGATCCTTATCCTTATCCCTAGTTTGTTAAAGATAAAATCCCTTTGTACCAAAAGTGAGTTTTCCAACCTTAGTCCTGATTTCAAAATTTTCCTCGAAAAGTTTTTTCTCAGTATTTTTATTTTTTTTGGTATGCATGCAAGAAAATAAAAATGACTAAAGAAAAATGCATGTTTTTAGGTTTTGAAAATCCTAAATTGATCGTCAAAATTTTAAAAACACCTCCTTCATGCTTAAGATTTGCAATGTCCACATGCATTAGGAGGGAAAAGGGATTACCTTAGTGAAAGGCGGTCGGGTTTAGGATAGTCAAAACCTGGGAATAAAAAGAAAGCAGGAAAAAAATTAATGGGTTACCTCTCATCCTGTGATATCTTTAACACCATTCAGCTGGGCGTAATGTGCATTACTGATCAGTTGTGGTTGGTTCCGTTAAGTCGAAGGATTCAGATGGAAGATTCGGGGCATGATCACAATAGGGCTTCAAACATTGGCTGTTGACTTGAAATGTCGAATTAGTTTTAGGATCAAAAAGATCAACAATGCCGTACAAATAAGTTTTGAGGACAATAAAGGAGCTGGTCCATTTAGATTTTAATTTTCCAGTTAATACATAATCTTGCATCAAAACGCTAAATGCGTTGATTAGCATCAAAGTGTTTTCGAATAATGTATTTATCATGGAATGTCTTTGCTTGGTCTTTATAAATTCGTGCGTTTTCATACAAAAAATTACATAATTCTTCCAATTCAGTTAATTGTAGTTTTCTATGGATACCAGTCTCAGATAAATCCATGTTTAATTATTTTTTTCCCTAGAAAGCCCTATTTTCTAGTTCTACTGGGAGATGGCATGCCTTCCCAAAAATCAGACGGAAGGGAGGCATGCCAAGCAGGGTTTTCAAAGCGGTATAGTAGGCCCATAAAGCATCATCTATTTTGTTGGACCAGTCCTTACGGTTGGGCCTAACTATCTTTAGTAAAATATTTTTGATTTCCCAGTTAGAAATTTCTACCTAGCCATTTGTTTGCAGGTGATAAGTTGTGGAAATTTTGTGCTTAACACCATATTTAGAAAGAAGGTGATGGAATTGTGAGTGAGTGAAATGTGCGCCTTCATCACTAATTAAGGCCTTAGGAAAGTTGAATCTTGAGAAAATATTCTTCTTAAGAAATTCGACAATCACATGGTGATCATTAGTGCGGGTGGGTATAACTTCTATCCACTTAGATACATAGTCGACTGTGACTAGTATATACAAATACCCACCAGAGTTGATGAACGGTCCCATGAAGTCGATGCCCCATACATCAAAAATTTCAACCTCTAAAATAGGATTAAGGGGCATCATATCCATTTGAGTCATGTTGCCGTTGCTCTGGCAATGCGCACAGGACCAAACAAAATTATGAACATCTTTGTGCAAGATGGGCCAAAGGAATTGTGCATTAAGGATTTTAGCTACAGTTTCCTTGCCTGAAAAATGTCTGCCATAGGCCATTGAATGACAATGTGTTAGAATATCCTGGATTTTAGAATCAGGGAGACATTGTCTAATGACCAGATCAGCTCAAATACGGAAAAGGATAGGCTCCTCCCAAAAATAGTATTTAATATCAGCAAAGAGCTTATCCCTTTTTGTTTTTGGCCAATCAGCTGGGATTCATTCTGTTGCTAAATAGTTTGCAATGGGTGCAAACCAAGGGAGGGTTGTGGCAGCTAAAATGCTTTCATCAGTGAAATAATCAAGGGGGTCATTATGTCATTCGTCATCAGACGAGAGAGATGGCCGGGCACTACATTTTGCAATCCCACCTTATCCTTGATTTCCAGGTCATATTCCTGGAGTAGCAGGATCCAATAGATAAGGTGGGGTTTCGCATCTTTTTTTGTCAGCAAATATTTAAGTGCTAAGTGGTCGGTATATACAGTGACATGCAACCCCAAAAGATAAGATGTAAATTTTTCTAGGGCAAATACAATGGCAAGAAGTTCCTTTTCAGTAACTGTGTAATTTCATTGTGCATCATCAAGGGTTTTGCTAGCATAATAGATCACTACAGGCTTCTTGTCAATTTTTTACCCCAGAATGGCCCCCACAGCAAAATCTGAGGCATTCGTCATTGATTCAAAGGGACTATTCCAATTAGGTCACTACAAAATTGGTGCCTTGGTGACATCCTTCTTTAACCTCAAAAAACTCTCCAGGCATTTATCATTGAAATCGAATGGCTGGTCCTTAGTAAGAAGCTGACTTAAGGGCTTGCAGATTTGGGAAAAATTTTGTATGAATCTACAGTAGAAACTCACATGACCCAAAAAGGATCTAATCACTTTTACATTAGTGGGTGGTGGGAGCTTAGATATAGCATCTATTTTTTCTTTACCTACCACAATTCTTTGATTTGAAGTAACATGGCTTAGGATAATACCTTCCTGGACCATGAAATGACCTTTTTCCCAACTGAGGACCAAATTGACTTTTATGCATTTTTGGAGAGTTCTTTCAAGGTTCTTGAGACAATGGTCAAAAGAATCTCCAAATACAGAGAAATCATCCATAAAGACTTCTAAGCATTCACCTACCAGGTTAAAAAATATTGCAAGCATACACCTTTGAAAAGTCACAGGTGCATTGCAAAGACCGAAGGGCATTCTTCTGAAAGCAAAGGTTCCGAAGGGGTAGGTGAAAGTTGTTTTGTCCTGGTCCTTACGATGAACCACTACCTGATTATAGTCAGAATAACTGTCTAGAAAGTAGTAAAAATCCCGTCCGGCTAACCACTTCAAGATTTGATCAATAAAGGGGAGTTTAAAATGGTCCTTCTTGGTGGTGGTATTTAATTTTCTGTAATCAATACACACACGTCAAGAAGAAGCGGTTCGAGTGGCTATATTCTCCCCATTTTTATTGGTGACAATTGTTAGTCTAGCCTTTTTGGGCACTACTTGTGTTGGACTAACCTAAGAGCTGTTAGAAATGGGGTAGATGATATTTGCAACAAGCCACTTAATAATCTCCTTTTTTACCACCTCTTGCATATTAGGGTTTAAGCACCTTTATGGTTGGCGGGAGGGGCGAGAATCATCCTCTAGATATATACATTGTGTATAGTAGGATGGAAGAATACCCTTAAGCTTAGAATGGGTCCAACGAATAGCTTTTCTATATTTACTCAAAACTTGGAGAAGTTTCTATTCTTGTGCCCTAGTAAGCCCAGAATTTATAATCAGGGGCAAGGTCTGATTTGAACCCAGGAAAACATATTTAAGGGAGTCGGGCAAAGGTTTTAACTCCAGTTGTGGGCCTGGCAACAAAATAATTTTTGCTTTTCATGTTAGTGGTGAAGTGAGAGTGAAAGGATCAGCTGGAGTGTTAGCTGAATGTGTGGTTAGGGTGGAAGGGTGGGATGAAGTCCATTTTTTAGGAACCGTGTTAATGGCAAAATAGGAACCTAAAAGTGAAATATGCAAAGTTTCCTCCACTATATTTTCCATTTCTGAATCCGAGTCATCAAAGAAATCAAGTTCTTGGAACCTCCTAGAAGCTTGGAAAACATCTACGATTACAGATTCACCGCCACAAATGATCTTCATTTTACCAAAATTACAATCAGTATTTGCGTGGGTGGTGGCTAAGAATGGTCTTCCAAGAATTATAGGGGCAAACTATAATGCTTCTGGTACCTCTATGTCCAGGACTAAAAAGTCTTGCAAATAGAAAATTTTTGACCCTTACAAGGACATCCTCAACAATTCCCCTTGGTTTACTTATATACTGGTCTACTAATTGAAGAGTAATTTCAACAGGCTTAAATTGTCCGATCAAAAATTCCTCAAAAGCAATTATGGGGATAAGATTAATTAAGGCACCGAGATCCAATAAGGTGCGATTAAAAGAAGTATCATTAATGATTACTTGAATCAGGAGAGTGCCTAGATCTTTTGTCTTAAGAGGCAGCCAGCTCTGCACAACTGAGCTGACTGTCTCAGGAAGGTTCACCTTTCCTAAATTTCTAGGCTGCCTTTTTGGGGTACACAAATCCTTTAGAAATTTTGCATAGGCAAGAATGTATTTTATGGCATCTAGGAGAGGGATGTTAATTTCAACTTGCTCAAATAAATTCATCAATTCCTTATTAGTGGGCTCAAATTTCTCCCTTTTCTTATTTTGTGAAGAATGGAGGGCTTGTGGAAATGGTGCAGGGTTTCCCTATTTTGCATTATTACGTTCCTAAACAGTGTTTGAGGAAGATGGGGAAGAGTTGATTCATTGTTCATTGAATTGAGTTTCCTTAACTGGCAGGGGGTCTTGAGTTGTTTTCCTGTTCCTCAATGTTACTGCATTTGCAGTCTGGTTGTCTCTAGGATGACAATGGGAAGCCTGACTGTTATTGAAACTCAAGGGATGTTGAGGTGCTAGTTGAATGGGTTTACTGGGATGTCCAGCTTGGAACTGATTCCGTTGATTATTCGGGTTGGGCATGGGTTGGGAAGGTAAATTACCCGTTGGTCGATGATCAGGAGTAACCTTAACTAGGTGTTGCAAGTTGGTAATCATACAGGTTACTTCTGTCATTTTATTCTACATACCTTGCAGAGTTTTCATGGCCTAAGTATTAATATCTTCCTTGGATTGTCCAAGTTCGTATGCAAGTTGCCCATAATTCCCAAAATGATTTTATTTTGGAAATAGAATCAGGTTTGGGTTTTTCCATGAGTGATTCGAGTTGGTCCTCCAGTTCTGATTGTAAGTGTTGGAGGGTTTCTAAATTGCTCCTGGAGAGCATAAATATTTTTCGTAGTGGGATCCAAAATATTTTCTTTCAAATAATCAAAATTTCCAGTCAATTCTTATTGAAAATCAGCTTCAAATTGCTAACCAATAGGTGTGGCATCAATATTATGCAAATTTTCTCTTTAGAGAAGTTTTGGAGTGTTAGTGTGTGGAGAGTTAAAGTGTGAAGCATTAAGGTGTGGAGCTTGTTTGTTTGTGAGGTTTTCTTCCATCTTTTTCTAGTGAATTTGCATTTGGTCCAGTCATTGAGCTAACATATATAGATCATCTTGAGTGACTGGAACAGAGGTGGATTTGGAGTCAATTTCATTGACTCCGTGTTTGGGGTTTTGAGTTCTACCAAAAGTGTCCATTGAAGTCATATTAAATGAGTTTTCACTCATTTCTTCAAAGAGGAGAAAGGCACTTTCGTCATCTTTATTAAGGAAACTGCCCCCACATGAGGCCTCCACAAATCACTTCAATTGATCTTCTAATCCATGATAGAAGATCTGCACTAACTGCCATTGCGGAATTTCATGGTGGGGACAACTTCTTAAAAGTTCTTGGAATCTTTCCCAGTCTTCATGGAAGGGTTCACCGATTTTTTGTTGAAGGTCGTTATGGATCTTCTTAAAGTGTTAGTTTGACTGATTGGAATTTTTTTTTTTAGAAAAGTGGTCTTTAATTGGGGCTAGGTGGTGACCATGTGCCCAACTATTCTAAACCAGTGCGAAGCTTTATCTTTTAGGGAGAGGAAAAATTCTCATTAACCACATGTCTTCCTGCACATTACGGGAATGAGTGATTTGAGCGACGATAGTTAATTCCTCGAGATAGCAAAGAGGGTCCTCTCTTGGAAGACCATGTTAATGCTTGATCAGGTTTAGAATAGTTGGTGGGGTGGTGGGTTTTGCCCTTTGTTGGCTAGGTTCGTCACAGTCCTAGACAAATTTTCTTGGTTTTGTTGTAGCCGAATCAAATGGTTGGCCACAAAGGCAACGGGGTTTGTATTTTGAATTTGTATTTGAAGGCCACCTAGCCCTGTAGGAATTTCTGGTTGCTGCAGATGAGGGAGGTTAGGGATGGGGAAGTCAGCTTGTGGGTCGGCTGACGTGTTAGAAGAGGAAGTAGAATTCTTTTATCGATTTCCCAGCTTTTCCCTATTTTAGAAGAGGAAGGAGAAGAAGACAAAGATTTTCTGGTGTGGGGGGAAAAATCAAATGGTCCCTCATGATGTGGTTTTTTGGACCTTCGCCCATGCATGCACTCTTTTTGAAAGAATTGGAGGGGAGGAGAAGAGAGAAAGATTAGAAAAAGTGTGCAATTCAAACAACAAATTCTTGACCTAACTTAATTGTGACTCCCTAAAAATAACCTAAGACTTGGTATACCTAGGTAATAAGTAATCACTAGTAAATGCCCGTTTTGTCAACAAATCTAGCCAAGTTGTTTAAGGGGAGGTTTGGGCCCAAGTGTTTCCTAGGAAAATCCCAGGTGCTTGTACAAACCCGTGTCTAGTCGTTTGAGACAGCCCCTCAGCCTAAACACTAGATATAGATGACATAATTGATATCAACTAAAGAGAACTTAAGACCTTGATAGCAAGCCTAAGTTGATGAAACCTTAGGAGTCAAGTTGCTGCATATTTTAGTTAGGTCTAGGATACTAAAGTGCACACGGAATGTGGAGGGTGTTGATTGGGTTATTACCCTGTTATTTCAATTTTTTTTTTGTGTGTGAAGGAATTGGAAAGTGGTTCCAATCAAAAAGCAAGTTGTCACATAATTTCTTGTATGTCTGTCTTTTTAGATTTGATTTAATTCAATGTGTTTTAGGGTTTCTCTTTTTATATTTTCAAACAAGTTTGAAACTCCACAATCAAATGAAAAAATAAGTTGTATTGGTGATGGTTAATTTCATTTAATGTGGGTCTCTAAAAAGAAAGAAAGAAACCTTAATCCAATTATCCCTAAGATAGAATATTACTACCAATGCCTTGTTTTTAGGTTTTTAGTGTTAAGTAGTGGTCCAAACAAGTCAAACAGCACCACTACTTTGAAGAAAATAAAACGAGGATTCCAGAAATAACTTTTTTAAGATTTTACGAATTTGTTTAATATTTGTTTTGAATTTTATTTATGCTGGTGTCAATGTCCAGAAATGATACCCATAGGTACTTTTGACTTTTTATACTACCACCGACCTCAAAAAGTTTTTATGAATTTATGCAATATGTAGAATTTCACAAGGATTCCAAAAGGTTAAATTTCATAAAAATTGGCTAAGTAGAAAAAGTCTAAAACTTCGCGGACAATAGCAAAATAGGAAGAATAAAGGGTATGACCCCTATGCAGTCCATAAATTTTAAAAATTAATTACAAATCCAATTACACTGAATTTTCGAATAGATGTTCCTTACTTGATTTGGAATCACTGGGATGAATTTTATGGTTTTTGGAGGCCTGTGGTGTCAGGAATTGATTTTTCAAGTTTGGAAAGAAATCTGGACCCGAAAAACAGAACACCAACACTTGAATTGGAGTGGTGTTTAATGAAGCATACAAGCAAACAATGGATTTTAAATTTCACCACTCCACTTAATTAAGTTGTTTAAGGTCCTGAAAGCCAAGTTTAATGTGTTGTTGGTAGTTTTTAGCGAATTATGTGACCAGAAAAGGGAACCAACCTGAAAATCCACAGGAAAAGAAGATATTTCAACCTTCCCAGAATCCTGCTTTCTTCCTACAATGCCTGCACACATGAAAGAAAAAGAATGAAGGGGATGAGATCGACTTCAAGAAAGAGAAAAGTGACAAATGCAAAGTCGTGCCTCCCCGGCAATGGTGCGAAAAAGTGATACGAGTTTTACGCGGTTTGTAAAATACGTCGTTGTAATACACGATTTATAAGTCTTAAATCTATAAACCAAGAAAGTGGGTTATCTAGGGTCGTCCAAGGTAGTCAAATGTTTGCAGAAAATATGTCTCTTTCTTGGAAATGAAATTCACCTTTCTTTTTGGTCTTTTTAATTTATATATTTTTAGGGTTTTGAAATAATGAGCATTCGCAAACTTGTTGATGAACAAAAAGGTGATTTAAACCTAATCCACTAAACTATTGCTAGAGTGACAAGAAAGTCTTCTCCCTAAGCTCACTCTAGGCACGTGGGGGCCTAGAGTAAATAGGGAGAGGGAGTGAAGAAGTGCTAGACCAGGATAAAAGACAAATGCGACAAGAATTAAAAAGAAGGCATCTTAAATTGAATTGAACTTATTCTACTTAAAACACATAGAGGAAAGCTTCTAATCTACTTGAAATGCAAGAGGATAAAGGTACAAATCCTCTAAATGAAATGGTGAAGAAGATGATGGCTTCTTGCCCCAAGCCTGGTAATTCCCAGGCTTGAAAAGAGTCCTCCAACACCCTCTTGGTAAAGCTCCTGCAAATGGTGCCCTCCAAGGTGGAAGCTTCCACCTTAGCTTTCCTCCTCTAATGGTGGGCGTGCAGCACCCTTGCCCCTCCTTGCTAGGCCAGCCTCCTAGTGGGGAGGTGCTCCTCTTCCTTGGCGTGACACAAGCAAGAAGAAAGATGGGGAAGAAGGCACCAAAGTGGTGGGTAGGATGCCCCCTTAATCTTCTTATCTTCTTCTTCTTCCTTGGCCATGAATTATGGTGGTTGTAGTGCGTTATTAAACTAATGGGAGGATGGGGGAAATGGTGGTGGTTAAAAGCCTTTTTATAGAGTAGGATGGGTAGTATAGGTGGCTCTTAGAATGGATGGCTAGGATGGAGTTTGGAGTGGTGGTTATGGGATCTATGGTCAGGGATTTTTAGCTCCAATCAAAGAGATGTGGAGGGCGGTAGTTAAGGACTTGGAGGCACCCAAAGGTGGATGTCCATGGTGGAGAGGTTACTCCATTTTGGTGCCAAAATGGTGTTCTAGAAGGGGGGAATTTTGGAGGGAAAATGGAAGGTGGAGATGGGCTTTAGGCTTAGGTGTGGGGTGGAGATTAGGGCATCTTTGGAGGGAAGTGTTGGGTCCCAAATGGGGGGTAGTTAGGGTGGATTTGGCGCCAACTTCTTAGTGCCCTTTGGTGGTGGTTGAGTGGTGAAAGTTGCTGATGGTGGTGGTGCCAACTTGGAGTTGATCGAGTTAGCCTAGGTGAGCTTAGGTATGCCTTATTTGGTGGAGCTAGTTAGGTAGAGTTTTAGGGTGGTAAATGCCAAGGGAGCTGGAACCTAGCTAAGCTAAGCTAAGCTAGCTTAGCTAGTAAAGGACTAGAGGAGCAGTCATTAGGAGCTAGGGTTTGAGTAGAGTTGCTGGATGGAAGAAGTCTGTGGCTGAAATGGAGCTGGCAGCTACTGAAGAGGATGGCATGGAGCTACTTTAGCAAGCTTAGCTTGCTAGTTCTTTTCTAGCTGCTAAGCCAAGCTACAGTAAGTTGGCTTCTCCCACAAGGAGCTGAGGTGAGCTCGGTCAGGTGCTCCTGAGGAGGATCAAGCTGGCATAGGCAGCTAAGATAGCTTAGCTCAACTGAGTTGAGCTAAGCTGAGTCCCCGGGAGCTAGACTTGAGCTTCCTGAGCTGAAATGAAGTCATCTTCAGCTGGATGGGGTTGAGTAGAGCTGGATTAAGCTAGTCTTGAGCTGAGGTGAACTCCAGTCAACTCAGCTGAGCTAGCTAGAGCTCTCTATGAACTAATGGGGGCTGAGATGAGCTAGACTCATCTAAGTTGAGGAGGATCTGAGTTGACCTCAGCTAGGGTGAGCTAAGGTGAGCTCCCTTGGGCTGCCATTCAGTTGAGATGAGCTGAATGGAGCTAGGATGAGCTAACCCTAGTTCAAGTGAGCTGGTTTCCAACTATGGTGAGCTAGATCAAGCTGAGTTCCAGTAGGTTTGAGCTTCTCCTTCACTAGTTGCCTTCCTAAGTTCTAGGGTTCTAGGGATCTAGTAATCTACTTATCCCTAACACTCACAAAAATATATCAAAAACACAATAAAGAATGCAATGCATGCCTAACCTAATTAATGCCTAAATGCAACCCAAAAACTCGTTTGCGAAGCAAAATCCTAAGAAATAGGTTTGTTCTAATTCATTAGAATGATGATAAGCTGGCATTTATCATAGGCCAACTTTCGTTGGTGCCTATAGTCTACTCATAAGGGATGGAAGTCCCAAATCGAGCCCACACACAAGGATTCGAAGTACTTGGTGGATAGGGTTGTTGATTTCCAACGAACTTCCCTTGTGGTGCAAAGAGGAGAGGTGAAAATTTTTCTAGTTACCTTATGTGTGATGTGCACAGGGTATCAATTGTGCAACGCATGTACTTGTTTTGAATTTTGAAATCTCACAAACAAGATCCTTTCTCAAAGAATTTCAAATCATAGATTTTAAGTCCAACCTCTTAGCAGTCCCAATTTTTTTTAAAGTGACCACTGAATTAATTAGATTCAAACACTTTAGTAGTCTTGAATTTAAGTCCAATGCAGATGCTTTACAGGTATTTAATGCTAAAGTGAAGACGTACCTTACTCCAGCTCTCTTCAATGCAGGGATGTATGTAATGCAGAAATATAAACTAGATGCTGCTCATGCAATCCTAGATGGTCACCCTATAGTTATGCAGCTTCTAGCAGGCAGTTCAAATTTTTTTTTGTGATAATTAATAAGCAAACAAACCTAATCTAATTTAGCTAACTAACTAACATGAAGTTTAAATAATTCAAATAAACCTATAATCTAAATAAAATGGGAACAAACTCCCAAAAATACGCTCCCGCATACAAGAGCGACAAGTAATAAAAGCACTTGGAATAAGTTCCTAAAAATGCCCAATATGAGTCCACAAGACAGAAATTATTTGTCCAATGTCTATATAGCCTAAATCTAAATTAAGATCTAATGAATAAATCGGGAAAGGCTCCTCCGAATGCCTTAATGTGCGTGGGATCAAGGCCCACAAGCACCCATTGCTGGCCTCCAGGACACGTCAAGGTCCTACCACAAATATCACCTCCGTGGTAGATGCCCATCGTGATCGTTTCCTCGAAACAGATGTACCTCGCACACAAAAAAGAAATTGAGCAATGAATAGCAACAAACAGGGGTAAATGCAAATAGAAAAATACCAATGAGTTTATTAAGCTCATTGCCTCCCTCGCAACTACACCATTTGATGGAGAGAATTTCACTTGTTTATGATGATGATAGTAATAAACTGATGTGTCGTTGTAGTCACGTTGTAGAAAATATCTCAATCAAAGATTAAAACAAGTATCAATCTAAACCACAGTAAAAATGTTGTATCCACATGGAGGATCGAGCCAAATAAACTCACAATAGGTTTCCATCTTGTTTACTAAAAAAAAGTCTCATTCATTCATCCTAATGCAATGGAGAGAACACTAACAGATGAATCAAATAACCAATCAATTCTAATTACTAAAAAGATGTGGATCAGTCATGCAAATTCTCCTTCAGTAGGATAGTCACAATAAAATCAATCAACCCAAATAATCAATGGCATCAAATATAAAGCATAATATCACCATTAAATGTGATGCTAATAGATGGGGGAAGATAGTCATTCAATTTGATAAGCCAACTAATTATCGTAAACTAAAGGACTTGGTTGCAGTTCATATGATAAAACAAATATTAAATAAAAATTAAAACTCCTGCAATGGCATTCAAATGTAAAATTTAATTAAACTCAAAATAGAGCACTTGCTCTTGAGTCCAGCCATGACTGAAGGAGGGGCTAATCGGTGGCATGGGTGGCTGTATAGGATTTCTGGATTGAGGGCATTGCTTTGGCAGTGATGGAGTGGCTGATGGGGCTGCTGTTGGAGTAGTAGCTCTAGTGCCTGCAGGCCATGTGAGGGGGCGTGCAAGGGCACGTAAAGAACAGGGGGGACACACACGAGCACGTTGCTAGCCGCTGGTGGAGCATGAAGAGGAGCGCACATGGTGGTTGTTGGTACTATGCGTTCATGCACGGTGGTTGTGCTGTGACATGGGGAAAGAGGCAGGAGCGTATGCAGATGGTGCACGTGGTAGGGTATGCGCAGTGATGGCTGAGCGGTGCCGCTTGCTGTAGGAGTTTAGCGCGTGGAGAGGATAGGTACGTAAGCGAGGAGAGGGTGGCCTGAGGTGATGGTCGTGGTGGGTTTGGGTTTGGTAGGTTGAAGATAAAAGAGAAATTGGGGAAGCAGAAGAGAAGCGGAAGAAGATGAATAGTGTGTGTGGAGTGGGGGGTATTGTGGAAGGTGAAGATGGGGAGATGATATGCATGGTGGTGAAGGTGCGTGTGCTGTCACCGCTCAGACCACGGCAGGGGAAGGCGGAGGTGGGTATGCTTCAGTCCACAGTGTTCGCTTGATCATGATGTAGGCTTGAAACACAGTCGTGCTTGTTCAATGGTGGTATCCCTGCTTAGGGGGAAGGAAGAGATCCCCTTTTAAGGGAGAAGGGCCCTTGCTTTTTAACCTCTTCGCAAATCTGTTCCTCCTCCTTTCCCATTTTCACGGTTGCTATTAACTCTACCTAAAAATATCCTAAAAGTTGGGTTGGCCTTGCATGAAGATGGTGAGTGGATTAGGCGTAGGATGTTGGGTTGCAAGAAGATAGAGATGGAGCAGGTCAGGTAGAGGAGGGTTCAGCTGTGGGTGCGCTATGTTCTTGTCCTACATGGGAGAGGGGCACGTTGGAAAGGGGTTGGGTTTATTCCTACCATAATGAAATATAAAATAATTATTTATATACATAATAAGTCATAAAATGCAATAGAACATATGTAAAATTAAGTAATGATGCATGCAATCAATCTATGACCTAATGTAGTTATCGACAAACATAAAATGCAAGAATAAAGTTAACCTAGGCATAACAATAGTCCATTAAAATGGATGCATCACCCCTCTTCACCAATTTATATAGAGGATTTATGTTTTTCTTTTCTTATATTCTCAAGTAGAGTAGAAGCATTCCTCTATAGATTTTGTGTAAAGAATTTCCAACAATTCAAGTTGCCTTCGGTTATCCTTTTGTTGCATAGTCGTTTAGAATTTTTGCCTAGCATTTTCTTCACTCCCTCTCCCTAATTACTTTAGGCCTCCACGTGCCTAGGGTGAGCTTAGGGAGAGGCTCTACTTGCCCCCTAGTAGTGGTGTAGTGAATTAGGTATAGGTTATTTTCTCGCTATCAACAATTCGCGTGTTTCCTGTCATTTTAAAACTATAAAAATTATATATTGAAAAAGACCAAAAAGAAAGTTGATTTCCATTTCCAAGCAAGAGATTCGATTTTGCAAACATTTGGCCTCCTTAGACGACCCTAGATACTTCCCTATCTAGGTCTTATAAATTCAAAAGTGAAAAGGTTTTACATGTTGCAACGACTCATAAAACCCTAATTTTACAAGCCATGTAAAATCCTTACCACTATTTGGCACCGTTGCCAGGGACGCATGGCCTTGCGTTCATTTGTTCTCTTGCTTGAAGTGGATCTCATCCCCTTTTCTTTCTTTCTCTTGTGTATGCAAGAACCATAGGAAGAAAGCAGGATTCTGGAAGGAAGAATTTCCAATTTCTTGTCTCCCCACGAAAATTTAGGTTGGTTGCACTTCTTAGACACACAGCCTTAAAAGCTATTAAAACATATTAAACTTGCCTTTCAGGATCCTAAACAACTTAATTAAATGGAGTGGTGCAAATTAAAACCCATTGTTTGCTTGTTCGCATCATTTAACACCACTTCACTTTAAGTGTTGGTTTTCTTATTTTCGGGTCCAAACTTTTGTCAGGACTTCAAAAATCAATTTCCAACACCAAAAGCCTCCTAAAATCTTGAAGTTTCACCAAGTGATTCAAATTC
Source organism: Thalassia testudinum (assembly GCA_037157565.1). NCBI lineage: Eukaryota > Viridiplantae > Streptophyta > Magnoliopsida > Alismatales > Hydrocharitaceae > Thalassia > Thalassia testudinum. The sequence continues at coordinate 80,646,061 of JAZHRO010000056.1, read as the reverse complement.
AAGTAGAGAACATATGTTCCAATTTTATAATAATTAGATCTGTATAGAATTTTTAAAAATTTATGGACTGTAGAGGGGTCATCTCCTCTAATCTTCCTATTTTGCTACTATCCACGAATTTTAGGAATTTTTATACTCATCCAATTCTTATGAAATTGGCATTTCTGGAATCCTTGTAAAATTCTACACATAGTACCAAAATCACAAAAATACAAAAAGAAATTCTTGGGTATCATTTCTGAGGTTGGTGGTGGTACTGAAAAGTCCAAAATACCCTTGGGTATCATTTCTGGACTTTGACACTAGCACAAAGAAAATTTCCAAAAATATATCAAACAAATTCCTAACATCACAAAAAATATTTTTTGGAATCCTTGCTTGATTTGCCTTGTAGTGGTGGTGTTATTTGCATTATTTGGACCACTAGTTAAACTGAAAGCTTAAAAAAAAACTCATTGGTAGTAAAATTTCTGTATTAGGATTCAAGTGATTAGGGTTTTCTTTTTATTTCTAGAGACCAACAACTTAATGGAAATTGATCTTCACCAACACAACTTTTTTGTCCTTTGTTTGTTGAATCTCAATCTTGTTTGAAACATTAGAAAGAAAATCCTAAAATACACCAAGCTAAATCAAATTCTAAAAGCGGAAAAATAAACAAAAATTGTGTAACAACTTGTTTGCTATTGGAATAACCTTCCAATTCCTGCACACACCATAAAAATTGAAATAACAGGACATTACCAAAATCAATACCCTCCACATTCCTTGTGCACTTTAGTCTCCTAGACCTAACTAAAAATTATAGCAATTTGATCCCTAAGGATTCATCAACTTAGGCTTTCTATGTAGGTCATAAGTTTTCCCTAGTTAATACCAATTCTACCATCTATATCTAGTGTCAGGCTCAGGGGCAGTGTCAAACGACCAGTCTCGGATTTGTGTAAGCCCTTAGGGATTTTCCTGGGAAATGCTTGGGCCCGAACCTCCCCTTATGCAACTTGGCTAGATTTGTTGGTAGAATGGGTATTCACTATTGATTTCTTATTTCCTAAGTAGACCAAGTCTTTGGTTATTTTTTTAGGGAGTCACATTTAAGTTAGGTCTAGAAATTCTTTTGATTGATTGCACACTTTCTCTCATCTCCATCTCTTCTCCTCCCCTCCCATTCTTTCCTTTATGCACGGGCAACGGTCTCAAAATCCACACTGGGAAGGACCATTTGATTTTGACCCCCGTGCAAAAAGATCACTTGTTCCATCTTCTTATTATGAAAAAATGCAAAATCAGTAAAACAAGTTCACTAATCCTTCCACTTCCACCTCTAATCCCATTTCTAATCCCAATTCTGACCCTTCCACCCAAGACCCCCCCCACCTTTCACTTCCCACATTTGGAGCTTCCTAATGCTGATTTGCCTCAATCACAACATCAAGCCCCCAGCTTGATCTCTACACCTTGATGGCTGAGCAAATTACTCAACTTAATGCCAATCAACAAGTGTTGACTAGGAATATCCAAAGCCTAGCCAACAAAAGGCCAAACCCACCACCTCGTCAGCAGCCTGCCATTCCACTAGAAGATTTTTATGATCCTTCCTATTACGAGGAACGACCAGGGGTGGTCATACCTGAGTGGGACTTCGAGATCAAGCCGACGGTTCTGAATTTAATTAAGCATTTCCATGGCTTTCCTAGGGCAGACCCATTCAGCTACCTTGAAGAACTCACTCTTCTTGCACAAACAACTCAATCCTGAAATGTGTAAGAAGACCTTTAGCTGATGTGGTTATTCCCATTATCTCCTAAAGATAAGACCACTTATTGGCTCAGGACCATTGGCCGTCAAATCACTACATGGCCACAGCTCAAGAGTGCCTTCCTCAAGAAATTCTTTCCCATAGGTCTTACTAATTCCCTACGAAGATCTATTTTGACCTTTCAACAAAAATCTGGTGAGACTTTCCATGATTCTTGTGGAAGATTACATGATCTCCTAAGAAGTTGCCCGCACCACAAGATTCCTTTTTGATAACCCGTGCAGATCTTCTATCACGGATTAGAACATCAAATCCAATGTTTCGTCGATGCCTCGTGTGGCGGCACCTTCTTGAATAAGGATGTTAAGAGTGCCTACAACTTATTTGAAGAAATGAGTGAGAACTCATGTAATCAAGCTTCCATGAACACACTATGCAGAACTTCAAACCCATAATTCGATCTTCATGAAGTAGGCACTCAATCTATTCCTATAACCCAAGATGATCTTCAAATGATTGCACAAAAACTCGACCAGATGCACATTAATCAAAAGAAAATTGAGGAAAGACTTGCCACACCAACCTAAGCTCCACATGTTCCACATCTAACCCACCCTAACACTCCTCGGAGAGAAAACTTGCACAAACTAAGCACTATTTCTGCTTATTATTATCAATACTCTGAAGCTTTTTTTGCTTCATTGAGGAATTACAATTATCTAAACTCTAACCCCACTGTAAACATTTCTACCCTCCATGAGCAATATAGAAATTCTTCCAATAAGAAGAATTACCCAAACCACTCTTGGAACAACCCGATTCCTCCTCAACATTCAAATCAATTTAGTGGGTATGGGTCAAATCTAACCTTTCATCCTAGATCATCCCACCAAGACTTCAATGCCCAAATGATGAGAACCCTATAGGAAATGCAAACTAAGATGATAGAAGTAACCCGCACTATCACAAACCTGAATAATCAGATTGGGGTTACTACAACTCAAAGACGTGAAGGGCATTTGCCCTCCAAACCCTTGCCCAACCCTAATCACCAGAGGAACTAGTATCTGGGTAGAAATCCAAACTAATCAAATCAGTCTCCTACTAATCCGCCACCTCCGTGGCCTCCCTTGTTTCCACAACAAGAGGCCCCCCCACCTCCTTCAAATAATAATTCAACTGCACATGCAGTTACGTTGAGGAGTTGGAAAACCAGCACTTATCCCGAGCCTTCACAAAAACCTGGTGAAATCCCCATCCCAGAGTAAATTGACTCTCCACTCCCACATCAAGAAGAAAAAGAAACACAAAACTCTCTGGACACGACTCCTATTCATTTTCCACAAGCTCTCCACCCCACCACCAATTGAGAAAAGAAATCTGAGCCCACCACAGAAGAACTCATGGATCTATTCGGGGAGGTTCAAATCAATATCCCTCTCCTAGATGCCATAAAGTATATACCTGCCTATGATAAATTTTTGAAGGAGATCTGTACTCCAAAATGCAAGCCAAAAATCTAGGACAAGTACATCTTTCAGAGACAATAAGCTCTGTCATATAGAGCAAGATGCCTCCAAAGATGAAAGATCAAGGGGCACCATTAATTTCAGTGATTATTGATGATACTACTTTTGATCGCACCCTCCTTGATCTTGGTGCCTCAGTTAATATCATTCCATTGATTTTATTTGAAGAGTTTCAGATCGATGAACGAAAACTTGTTGAGGTTAACCTTCAATTAGCTGACTGATCTACAATCAAACCTCATGGGATTGTCAAGGATGTTTTAGTCAAGGTCCAGAATTGTCTTTCCCGCAGACTTTCTGGTCCTTGACATTGAGGTATCCAAATCTTTACTGAATGCCCCAATAATCCTTGGATGACCCTTTTTGGCCACTGCAAAGGCAAATATCAATTGCCACACAGGAAAAATGGATATCACTTGCGTAGGCCAAACTATCACTTTTGATATTTTTAAATCCTCCAAGAATTCCATGATAATTTTTTCGAGGACTCAGATACAGAAATTTCAAATTTAGTGGAGGAGACTATGTTGGCAGATACCCTTCCCAACCATAAATTTTTTGAGGAATCTAACTCAAAATCAGTGGTCGACGAAATCTTTAATTTGGAGACTTGTCTTCCACAATCTATTCCTAATGACCCCCCTGATCATTCTCTTAACCCACCCACTTTTCTCTCAACCCACCCTTGCATACTAACCCCACCTACCTTTCATCATTCCTCTCCCACCCCCTCTCACCTTGACCAACCACCAGACCCGCCCGAGTTTACCATTCATCCTGAATTAAAACCATGGCTAGACTCAGGTTACACCTACCATTTTTTCATCTAATTTTGGTCCCTGTCATTATCCCACTCCACCTTCCAGGGATCCAGAAGAAGACCCTTCTTATCTAGGCATCAAAGTGTCCAACTATTTACACGGTTGATCGTCTTCTGTGCATACCTTCACGCCTAGCTGAATAGGCATAAAAGATAGCACTAGATGGGAGGCAACCCATCATTTTTCCTGCTTAATTTTTCTTTCTTTTCTCTAGGTTTTGACTATCCAAAATCCGACTGCCTTTTACTAAGGTAATCCCTCTTCCCCTCCTAATGCATGTGGACATTGCATATCTTAAGCATGGGTGGGTGTTTTTAAAATCTGACGATCGATTTAGGATTTTCAAAACCTAAAAACAAGCTTTCTTTCTTTCTTTTTGCATGCATAAACAAAAAAATAAAAATTTTGAAATCAGACCTAAGGTTGAAAACTCACTTTTGGTATAATGGGATTTTATCTTTAATAAACTAGGGATATGGATACGGATCTGATCATTAGAATTTCAGGGTCTACTTTTAGACTAGATCAGATATCCATATCCAAAATTCCACTTGAACTCATGATAGTTCAAGTGAGTTGATCCTCTTTTGTAATATGGAAAGTAACTAGCTTAGTTTCTGATTCAAAAACTTCCATTTCATGCAAAACTTCCTGTGTCAAATTTCACACACAGGCCAACACCTAAAAGCTACTAAAAATTAGAAAAACCCCTTTGTTTGGCCTTAGTAAAAGTCTAAAGCAGATCATTAGTTTGAGTTCCAGCCTCCAAGGAGGAAAATGCCTCCTTAGAGGATGCGATGTCAACATGTTATCTCCTCGGCGTTGCTCTATACCTATGTTACATATCATTAGATGGAGCATTAAAGAGCATTTTTGCAGCTCAAGTGTCTTAGACGGTGCTCTACCTATAGTGTCTAAGCAAGAGCTTGAGTTTTCGTGGAGCACCCCTTTCTACCGCATTGTGTTTCAGGGTTGTGAGCTCCTGGGTGGTGTCACGGATAGTGCTATCTCGAAGTACTATCGATAGAGCCCCCTCGAGGATTGGTAACGGGAAGGATGATCCCAACACATCTATTGTAAGACTAAGCTAAAAATTGTGGGAGAGAAAAAAAAAGTTTTATAGCAAAAACATACCCTCATAAAAGTTGGTTTCTCACAAGCATGACATAAGGAATTAATGGTTATTGCAAGTTGCAAATTAGATTCAAGAGGCAGAAAAATCCTAGAAACAAAAATTTCAAGTCATCTGAATTAATAAGGGGCTAATCTACGAATTTTTTGAAGGATATATTGATCCTGTTTTTGCACACTTTTTGAATCTGAAAATAAATCCCAATGTTTATCTTTAACAAATCCCGTACCTTTTGTGTTTGGATCAACCTATTTCTCATAATCTCTTTCACCTCAAAAGTCAAAAAAATTTGATTTCCCCAAAATTCCATTTTAAAAAAATTAAAGCATTAATAAGAGATTAGTCAAAGATAAGAATGGGGGTGTGATAAATGTTAGTTTATCATCATTCTTACGTATTAAAATAAACCTAGCCCTGAGGATTTTGCTCTGCAAAAGGGTTTTCGGGTTGCATTTAGGCATAAATTAGGTCAGGCATGCATTTTACTCTTTATTATCTTTTTGATATATTTTGTAAGTGTTAGGGATAAATAAATTGTCAAATCCCTAGAACCCTAGCACTCAGGAAGGCAATTAGTGAAAGAGAAGCTCAAACTAGCTAGAACTCAGCTTGATCCAGCTCACCATAGTGAGAATGCAACTCACTTGAACTAGGGTTAGCTCATCCTAGCTCCATTCAACTCATCTCAGCTGAATGGCAGCTCAAGGGAGCTCAACTTAGCTCACTTTGGTTCAAGTCAGCTCAGATCCAGCTCAACTTAGCCTAGTCTAGCTCATCTCACCTCCCATCAGTTCACTAGGACCTCTAGCTAGCTCAGTTGAGTTAACTAGAGTTTACCTCAGATCATGACAAGCTACATCCAACTCCACTCAACTCTAGCTAGCTGAAGATGACTTCATCTTAGCTTAGGAAGCTCATGTCCAGCTCCCAGGGACTCAGCTTAGTTCGACTTTGTTGAGCTAAGCAACCTTAGCTACTCAGATTAGCTAAGCCCTCCTTGGGAGCATCAGATCCAGCTCACCTCAGCTCATTTCAGCAGAAGTCAACCTGCTTTAGGTTGGCTTAGCAGCTAGCAAAGAACTAACAAGCTAAGTCAGCTAAAGTAGCTCCATGCCGCCCTCTCCAGTAGCTGCCAGCTCCAGTTCAGCTCCAGCTCCCCTCCTAAAACCCTAGCTCCATATGCCTTTTCCTCTACTCTATAACTAGCTAAGCTGGCTTAGCTCAGCTTAGCTTAGATTAGCATAGCTAGGCCGTAGTTCCCTTGGCCAACCCTTAACCCAACTTAACCCTAACTCCACCAACATAAGCTCCCACTTCAAGTCCACCTAGCTACCTTCTCCTAATCCAAGTTTGCGCCACCACCATAGCCATCCCTTCACCCCTCAACTTCCTCCAAAAGACACTTAAGTTTGGCACCAAAACCATCCTTCTAGAATCCTTCCTTTCGGCACCAAATACCCCATCATAGCCATCCATCCATCCACCAAATACGTCCCAAACCTTCCATACATGGGACCACCTAACCCCCTTCTAGATGACCCATTTAGGCACCAACTCAAGGGGCACCTAGGCTGGTAACCACCACCCTTAAGTTGGTGCCAAACCCTAGTAGCCTTTGGATCTATTAACTACCCTATAATCCTATCCTAGCCATCCATTCCAAAAGCCACCAATACCCTTCATCCTACTCTATAAAAAGACCCTTACCCGCCATCATTTTTCCCATCCTCCCATATTATATTTTCCACTCTAACTCCACCCATAACCCATGTCCAAGGAGAAGGAAGAGAGACGAAGATTAAGGGGGCACATCACCTGCCCCCTTGGTGCCTTCTTCTTCCCATTCCTTCACCTTGTGCCACGCCAAGGAGGAGCAATCCATCAATTGGAGGACGGCCAAGCAAAGGAGGAGTTTTCAGGGTGGACATCCACCCTTGGGAGAAGCTAGTGCATGCCCCCCCTTGGGCTTGCAACTATCTTGGAGGACACCTTACTGGAGGAGCCTTTAAATGAAGGAGAAGAAGGAGCCCTCTTTCCAAGTCAAGGAGCTACTCAGCTTGGGGCAAGAAGCCCCCCCTTCTTCACCATTTTATATAGAGGATTTGCGTTTTTCTTTTCTTGTATTCTTAAGTAGAGTAGAAACATTCCTCTATTACTTTTGTGTAAACAATTTCCATTAATTCAAGTTGCCTTCAGTTATCTTTTTGCTGCATAGTCATTTAGAATTTTTGTTTAGCATTTTCTTCACTCCCTCTCCCTAATTACTTTAGGCCTCCACGTGCCTAGGGTGAGCTTAAGGAGAGGCTCTACTTGTCACCTTAGTACTATGTAGTGAATTAGGTGTAGGCTATTTTCTCACTATCAACAATTTGCCGGTTTCCTATCATTTCAAAACTATAAAAATTATATATTGAAAAAGAACAAAATGAAAGTTGATTTCCATTTCCAGGCAAGAGATTCGATTTTGCAAACATTTGGCCTCCTTGGACGACCCTAGATACTTCTCTATCTAGTTCCTATAAATTAAAAAGTGAAATGGTTTTACACGATGCAACGACTCATAAAAACCTAATTTTACAAACCACGTAAAATCTTTATCACGGACCCCCCCCAAATCAGCATTTAGGGTGCATCGACCAGTACACGCATGCAGACGAATGCACACCAGCTCGCGCACTCGCACCATAGTGCTGACGTAGTGTGAGCAATGCATAGTAGCACAATGCCAGTACACGGGCGTGCAACACAGCACGTGATGGGCACGCAAGCACAGCAGCAGTGGGCATGAGTTGGCATGGTTCTTTAGTGACAGTTGGGTGGATCTTCAGCGACGATTCTAGCTGTCATTAATGCTCTATACATGAATTGCTCTCTCCCCTTCCACTATAAAAGGATCTACACCCCTCCATTCTCCACCATCTCTTCCTTTCTTCTCCTTACCATCTCCAACACTCTAGAGTAGAACCAAATATTTTTCCCTTCCTTCATCCCCATTCGAGGAGCATCCTGTGGCCATCTTCTCACTTACTTCGGGAAGTAGGTCCTCGCCGCAACATCGTCTTGCCCCGCCCTCCATCCTCTAGCTCCATCCTTGTTAGTCCCATTCCTCACCAACTTCCTCTAGGTGACGTTAGAGTGAGTCATCCTCTGAGCAACCATCGAGGGGGATTCTCTCAGCTATATCTATCTTTATTGCTTTCTAGTGTAGTTTTTCCTGCTTTTGAAGTTGTAGAAAGATTTGATCAAGCAATATATGATTGTTCTTCTCTCTCTCTCTCTCTACATTATTTTTGCAAGTAGATTAGTTAGATAATTTTTTCATCGATCAGATCTCTTGCTTGATAAAAACTCAAAAATAATTACAAAAGATGGAAATGACAAAAATAAAAAAAAGAAAAATGCAAATTTTTGAAACCAAACGTTCGCCTCCCAAAGTTCGACCCAGGACTCACTGAAATAGCGATCTTCATTTTCGTTGAAAACTTTAACATAAAATGATGTGTCATTGCATGTAATCGCATGGTAGAAAATCGCTTTTCAAAACATGTAATTCTTAAAACTAACCACGAAGAGTTAGGTCCTCTCCTCAGGGAGGAATTAGCCTATTTAAACTAGTGCATTGTGCTTCGTTTATTCAGGAATCCCAATGCATATGCATACTAACTGGTGCACATGTTTTCAACATAAATTCTTGATTTACATAATTAAACAGTAATGTGAGGGTGCACACGCAAAATCACCACAATGGAAACACGTGAATCATGATCTTGGTACTGACAAGCATTGCCAATCTTAATCAAAATGGAACTCGTTTCCCATAACCAATATTCAATACTCTATCATATATGAGAAGAGTTCAGTTATCCATAATTCTGATTGAAAGGAGGGCTATTCATGCAAATCTTCTAGCATATGATAATTCAATAAATACATGAATAATGTATTTCACAATGGCATACCCGGTAAATTTTAAGAGGAGAGAAAATAGGGGATTTTCCTTCTCTCTTGCTCGTGCATGTTGAGAAGCGACCGTCGGCTGGCTGGAGTTCGGTGGAGGTTTGTCGGAGGTCGGGTGTCGTAATGGAGGTGACACACCAGTGAGTGGTGGCCTGAGGTCTCGTTGGCATCGAGGAAGAGGAAGCCGTTGGAGGGTAGTGTGGTTGATCGTGGTCCTCTGCTCATAAGGGCACGACGGTGGTGTAGCAAGAGTGCACATCATGCGTAGCTATGGGTCGTCGGCGGCTGGCAGAGGAGAACTGCGACTACGTGGCTGTTCGTGGAGGGTTGAGAGCTGCAGCTTTGGGTTCTTTCATTGGAGTTGCAAGTGGCCGATTGGGAGGAAGAAGACGAAGATGGCTGCTGGTGGCACACGCATGCATGCACACGTGAGGAGTGCAGGCATGCTAGCTGGAGCATGGACGAGCATCGTAGGTGTGTGCCGCAAGTGCGTGGGAGCAGCACGCATGAATGTGGATGGGTGCGTGCAGCACACACGTGGCTGGTTATGAAAGCATGAAGAGGGCGTGTAAGGCGGTGAACGGGTGATTGCACCGCAAAAATATGCCTGCAATAATGCCTTCCTATGCTATTTCCTAGCATTACCTATGCATATTAGGATTCCATAATTGCATTTTGCAAAAATACTTGCATTCATGCATTTAATTGAGAGGAGAGGAGATTGAAATAAATGGCTTCATAATTCGCATTTTCCTTAAGTTCCTCCTTGCAAAAATCCACCACCTCTATTTTTATCTCCACTTGATTTTTATTTTTCCCTATGGCTGCAACTTCTTCTCTGCAACCTCTCCCTGCCCTTGCCATTCCCTGTGGCTACCATTCCTTCCCTCTCCCTGCAGCAGCCATGCATGAAGCCATGCCTTCTCCCCTTATAAAATAGCCACGTCTTCTTCTTCTTCAGGCTCCCCGCTGGCTGTAGCAAGAAAAACTACACCTCTAGGCCACCACCGTTCCTCTCCCCCATTCCCCTCCATACGCCAGCCCTCCTCCGAGGAGATACCTAGCAGCCAGGAGATCACTGTGGTGCACACCACCATAGTGAGACCACCACCGCCCAGCTCTTCAAATAGCCGGTGGGCGTGGTGGCTCTCTGTTTTCATTTTTTTTTCCATTCCCGCACTTCCAGCCATTGCTGCTGCTTCAAGGTCTGAAGCTTGAAGCAGCAGCAACAGCAGCTAAGCGGCGACAGCAGCAGCAGTAGCCCCAGTAGCTTCCGCGTGCATCTACAGGCGCCCTAGACCCTCCGTGCGTGCCTGCAGGCCTTCCCCGCTTCTGCTTCTCCACTCTGATGCACGTCCTCCACGCCTGCAATCGGCCGCTGTGCGCCTCTGCAGCGGCCGGCCAAGTGCCTCCCCTCCCTCTGCCAGCCTCTGCAAGCCTCCGCGCCTGCCTGCAGACACCCCGCCTCCCTTTCCAAGCGCTCAGTCGCGAGTTCTCAGCACTCGCAACCGGCAGGCACAGCGATCTCCTCTGCGCGAAGACGCCCCTGCGCATTGAAGACCATCAGACGACGGCCTTCAACTGGAGACGACTTAAAACGTGCTCCCTCTCCTCCAGCAGTGCGGCTGCGTTCTTCCCTCCCGCACTCTCCTGCTTTCCTGCCGCTCTCTCCCGCTCTCTCTCTTTCTCTCTCTTTCTCTCTTTCGCACTCTCTCTCACTCATTCACAACACTCTTCACAGACGCACACACACACCTACACTCACACTTTCACACACACACTCACACCTATACTATAAGCATATATATATATATATATATACGTATACTTATATATTGATATATATATACTTATATTTATACATATAGTAGTATCTATATACTTATGTATTAGTATACATATATATATATATACATATATATATCTATATACTTATACATATACTTATATATAAATATATACATACATATACCTATATAAATATACATATATACTTACATATATACATATATCAATACACATATACATATATATGAATATACATATATCTATATATATATATTACCAATATAACTAAGTATAGATACATACTTATATATGTGTATATATACATATATACACACCTACTTATATATACATACATATATACATATATATATATCTATATAACTATATATACACATATACATATATCTACATATTGAGATACATATACCTATATACGTATATTTTTATATAAAGATATACATATATATATATACATCTATATAGTATTATATACATACGAACATATCTATATATATATATATACGTATACTTGGCTACATATATCTATATATACATATCTTACTATATAATTATACATACATATATATATACCTATATATAGTTATATATATATGCACATATGCATATATACATATGCATATATACATGTACACCTATATATATATACATATATATATATCTACATATATATATATACCTATACACTTATAACTATATATATATATACATATAGATATATTTACACATATATATTTATATATACTTTCACATTATTTACCATATGGTGTATCGCGGGAATATCTGCACTAGTTGCTGATATTCCCCGATACATGCGTACAAAAGGAGTGGTTACATACATCATCCACCATCCATCCCACACTCCACGCAGCACCTAGTCCTGTTGGTTGCGTCTCTCTAGATGACGACCGACTCAACAATGTGCTACACACCATCGCTGCCTCCACCCCCACCCATTTATATACATAATATATACCTATATATACTCTATTTACTTTACTGCTATTTTTCTTTCCTATTAGTAAAAAGATAAAAAAAATAGATAAAATAGGAAAGATAATCTTTGACTTGCAGGTACCCCGTCTTGCGAATAGCAAGACTCGTTTTGGAACTCTGTTTTGGCTAAAAGGCAAGGACACAATTTTGAGGGTGTGCCTTAAGGACAAGGATTACCAGAAAAAAGTCTAAATAAGAAAAACACCAAAAACACAATAAACGAACGGAAGAGTCTCGTTGTAGGAAAGGTGTAGGAACTAGACTTGTAACCCCACTTGCCTGAGTTCGACCCTGGGCCTAAAACTGACAAGATAAAATCAAATAGGCCAGGTTAAAAAAAGTTTGTAAATATATGGTTAAGTTTGATTTAGATTAACCAGTATACACATTTCAACGATAAAATCATCATATTAACAACCTATCCGGCTAGACCATACATCTTTTCTGACGCCGTTGCCGGGGAAGTGCGCCTTCAAGTAAGTTTCTATTCAATTCCTTTCAATTTTTCTCTTCTCTCTTCACGCGTATTTTTGTTTTTGTTGTGCAGGTGAACCTGGTGGAAGGAAAAGGAAGGTAGACGAAGTCAAAGACATGAGCAGATTCAGGGCGGGAACGAGAGCGTGAAGACGCCAACATCGCATTGGAGCTTCGCACACGTTGCCGAACAAGTAGGTTTTCTTTTCCTAGCAGACTAGGGTTAACTTGCCACCTTACTAAAAAAAAAAAGGAAAAACTAAAAAAATTAGAAAAACTTCTTGGCATCTCTTGGGGCAAGTGGATTAAAATTCACTTGTTTGATTGATTGTCTTCACTCCCACTGCCCCGGGATTTCCCGCCCTACTTCGCATAGTGAAAACCCGAGAATCTTGATTCTTGAATTTTTCGCCGTGGGAAGTATTCTTTGAGGCAAATAAAAAGATTGATTACACCCCTCTTTGCCTCATTTACCTGCAAATTCGGGATCACATTTTTGGTGGGGAGACTTGGAATTGAGTTGATTCCAACCCCACCACGACTTTTCAACTTGCCTAAGATTCGATCCCAAACATTTCAACACCGACAATTTTAGTTTCTTTTTATGTTGGTTGAGCCTTGTGTGGACATTTTTCTTGGTGATTGGGAGCACTTGAATTGAAGTGCTTGGCTCCCTTTCACATTAATATAAAACTGATTCGTGCATCCACACATAGAAATCTCCAATTAGGGTAGCCCATTGCATTTTAGCATGCATTAACTAACTGATATTGAAGAAGGGTTTGTTGGGCTTAGAAAGAAAACCTATATTCTTGCAAAACCAGGAGATTGGTTGAATTGGTAATTCAGCAAAATCCTAAAATTAATACTACTTAAGGTTGAACTCTGGAAACCATTCACCAATTAAGAACTTCAATTCAGGGAGATTTCCCCGTTGCGTGCTTGTTTTACACACTCTCTTAAAATCAATCACTTGGGCATTACCCATAAACAACGCCCTCCACATTCCAGAAGCACTTGATCCTAAGCCTCTAACTAAAACTGGTAGTAACTTCACCCTTACTAAGGATTGGAGGTCTAACTAACTGCGTGTAGCAGCTACGTGCTGGTGAGAGTTCCCGTGTGCTATCGGGTGTCTAAGACTGGGGCAAACGGCCTTTCAATCTAGCCCGGTGGTTCTGCGGTGCTCGCATTCAGGTCCGTAGTTCGTGATAGTAGGTAACTTAGATCTTTACGTCTAAGGGCACATTGTAGAGGTTAGGAACTTGACTGTATTGATTTGTAATCAAGTGTACCTTTGCGGTGTCATTTCTCTCGTCTCTTTTCCCTTCTCATCTCTCCAAATCTTCCTATGGTAGTGCATGTTTTGGAGGAGGTCACAAAACCCTGAATTGTTTGAATTGACTGATAAATCTAGAAAAGAAGCCGAATCGTCATCCTCCTCCACAAACATGGTTGCACGCCCACCCCCAAATCCCGAGGGAGGAAACCGCCCTCAGAACCCACCAGGTGGTGGAGCCTTAGATCCCATAACCCGCCTCCAAGCCCAAATGGAAATGTATAATGAGCAAATGGAAGCCATTCGGGGAACATTGGAGGAAATGCAGAACCCTCCCGAACGGGAGGAGCCTAGGTCTCTTAGCTCATATCAGAATCCCACTACTATAGAGACCATAGGACAAATTCAGGTCCCCATGGGCGGGGATGACTTTGAACAGAAATCGAACATAATTGGCCTAATAAGTTTTCACTTTCATGGTCATGCAAGTGAACATCCTTTTCTCCACTTGGAAGACCTAACCCGACTAGCTGAAACTTTTAAACCAAGAAATGTCGGGTTACCTGTAGTCCTCATGAAAATGTTCTCATTTTCATTGCGGGATAAAGCGTCGCAGTGGTTACGCACCCTTAGGAGAACCATTCACTCTTCGGAAGAGATGCAAACAGTGTTTCTCAAGAAGTTATTTCCAATCGGGCGAACCAATGCGCTTCGCCGTGCTATCACTTCTTTTACGCAACAAAACGGCGAACAATTTCATGAGGCATGGGAGAGGTATAATGACCTCCTCAGCAAGTGTTCGCGCCACAGTCTGCCTAAGTGGCATATAGCCCAGATTTTCTACTACGGGCTAAATGAGACTTTGAAGCAGATTGCAGACGCTTCCTGTGGAGGGAATTTTATGAATAAAGATGAGAATGGAGCATTCGAACTGTTTGAAAATATGAGTGAAAACTCAATAAACAATGCCTCCATTGTCGCCTTTAATCGTACCAGCCAGCCCCGAAATGTCCACGAAGTTGACACGGGACCCTCCCATTCATCCACTGATCTAAGCCTTATTGCACAAAAACTGGATGAAGTCTCCGTCGTGCACAAGAAGCTGGACGAGCTTCTGGCCAACCCCGCCCGTTCTTTGGTAAACACCACCTCTTCCCCACTTCGTCACAATCTCACTTCTTCCAACACCAGGCTTATCCAGAGAAACCCCGTAAGACCTTCCTTATCGAGTGTCGCGCCAAGCGACTCGGTAAGTCATGTGGAACTGGCTTCTGCGAGCCAGTATTTCGACACTGAGGACCAAGCCTCCGTGTACTTGGACACATACTTACATGAGGACGCGTCTTCTGGGATAGAAGATGCTTGCGCCCAGGGGAACAACCCATTCTCTGCCACGTATAACCCAGGGTGGCGCAATCATCCAAACTTCACATGGTCCAACAACCTGCAACACCAAAACCCCACTAGTGGACCAATGCAACCGTCCACACCCATCATCCCAAGGGCCCAGTCTAATCGTATGGTGAATCCACCATCAGGCCCTTGTGTACCGCAAACCGAACACACTTCAAGTCCTCTTGACAAATTGATGCGAATGATGACGAATATGTCAAAGTGCCATGAAGAGAACATGACCTCTCTTCAGCACCAATTGGCGCTGCAGAATGCTGATATCAGTCAACTACGTATAACTACTCGATCTCAGGGCACTCTTCCCACCTAACCTGTTCCAAACCCACGTAACTTCGTACCCCGTGGTCCTCAACCACAGGTACGACCTTCTCAGGGGTAGGTTAATCAAATTCTGCAAGCTCTGAGCATTCCACCGGGATTTCAGGCTAATCCCGCTGCAACACCGCACTCTTATGTCCCCATTGCGAACCCTCCTCCACCGTATGATCCCACTAGACCCGCATCGTCCAATGCTATCACTACAACGAGTGGTAAGCAGACCGTCGATCCGCCTCGACCTGATCCTGGCCCATCTTCTTCTTCATCGCCCTCTCATTCGGGAAGCACGCCACAGTCGCGAGAGGATGACGCACCAAAATTGTTGCCAAAATCAGTCCCATTCCCTGAGGCTCTACTGAGGGAGCCAAAAGACAAAAAGAAAGATACGGATGCCTTTGATAACCCACGTAATTTGTTCAGGGATGTAGAAATCAAAGTACCCTTGCTCGAGGCTATTGGCCACATACCAACTGTCGCTTGATTTTTCAAGGACTACACAACACCCAGGCGATAGTCAAAGAAAACTAAGAATCCGGTGGTTCTCTCACCTCATGCGAGTTGTGCTATATTGTCAAACCTACCACCGAAGCAGAAAGATCTGGGCACACCACTCATTTCCTATAGCATTCAAGGCTGCAATTTTAATCGTGCCCTGCTTGATCTAGGATCTTCCATAAATCTCATTCCGACCATCATGCTCAAGAAATTTTCCTTAGGAAATCTGAAACCCAGCCCTATCATGTTACAGTTGGCAGATCGTTCTATCAAAATCCCGAAGGGTGTGGTGGAAGACATGGTGGTTAGGGTCAAGAGTCTCTGTTTTCCTGTTGACCTTCTTGTTTTAGATATGGAAGTTCCTAGTTCACTTTCTGATTATCCGATCATCCTCGGTCGACCTTTCTTGGCCACAGCTCGTGCCCATATCAACTGCAAGTCGGGCTGTATTGAGATTGCTGTTGGATCTGAAAAGATCAAGCTTAACATCTTCAAGGTAGCCAGGAACTTTGATTACGATTGCATCGAGGATGACACGTCTGACGAGGACATGACCGTCAGTGCGTGTATCGGACTATTTGGGACCTATTCAGACTGCGACGAATTACCTGACGACTGCCTGACCAACACAAAATGTGACGTTCCCCAATCCCTCTCTATTCCCGTACCTTCTCCTGACTAGACTTCTGCTGAGGTTTTCTCCGCTTCCCATACCTCATGGTCTGAGTCATCTCCGGGCTACTCACTGCCGGTCCATACTCTTGAAGATTGGATTGCCCTTTCTTTCCTGCAAAATCAGGTGGATTTACAACTCCATGCTGGGACCTTGAGCCCATATCCTACTCACTGGGGCTTTTCCCTTTTGGATCCATCTATCCAAAGAGCCCCTCTTCTTGGCCAATCTAAGGGCCAACTTCTTCTTCCTGATCAGTTTTCTGATCCACCTGGGACACTCTTGTCCCAAGAAATGCCAAATCTCTCACCATCTACCATCACTTTTCATGCCTCTATCACGATCACTTCACTTTTCTCTTCACCACCCACCAACCACCTAACCTACCACCCTGCTGTATACCCTGAACCTCAGCTCTTGTTACCTGATCTTTCGTCCTTGCTCTACCTTTCCCTTCATGCATATGAGGACATAGCATTGTTTGGCATGGGGGGTGGATAGGCATCCATAGGATCTGGGTATTTTATGGTATCATACAATTCCTACCTATTTATAAATATGAAAGAAAAAGAAAAAAAAAATTTATATATATATATAATAATAAATGGTGTTTAGTAATGATCTGAAAGTCGAAACAAAAAATGCAATAAGTGTTTATGGATATCCAACCTCTATTTTGAAGACTTTCTAGGCCACAGAAGCTTGATTCGCTCAGGATTGACTTAATTCACTTAAAGCATTGACAAAATAGATCAGAATCTCTCCTAACTAACGACGTATTTTTGTACCTGAGACACCAGTACAGGATCCGTTGGTTTGCTTTTACTTGGGAGCTTAAGCAAGCTTGGTTCACAATACACATATTAGGAAAGACCAGGTGAACATAAGATCCAACCCTAGTGTTCATTAGGGAAGGTGGAGTCCTTACCTGTGCACACAGGTAGACCTTTTATCCTAGGCTTTAGTCTTGTGTTTTGGAGAAACTCTTTCTACCAAAAAGAAACTCTCTCAACAAAAGGAAAAGTGTGCTCCTCCAAATAAAGTTGTACGAGATATACTAACCCGTGTTTCAAAAAAAAAAGTTCCAAATAAGTTAGTATATCTCACAAATATCTATAAAGTATTCGCCCTACAAGAAGTTCTTCAGGGCAGGTTACAAATACCTTGTTTTCCTTTAAGCCACAAAAATCAGAAAATGGGAGTTGAGCTTTTCGTCATCTTGTTAAGGGTCAATCCGAAAACACAAGCTGAAACTGGGACCAACCTGTACTTAAAGATTCGTGAAACCCTGGGCTTGAGTCTTAATGTTCATTTGGTCAGTCTTGATCCTTCACTATGCACAAGCCACAACTTCTTGAGCTCTCGAGTACAGCAAAAACCTCCTGGGTCTTGGAAATCATACTTAAGGTTTAAATATCAAGAGTCCTGGTTAGTTGAGAGATGATCTATGTCATGTGAGACTTAAAGTACTGGTAGTTTTCTCTACAATTGGTTCTCACAACACCCGACAATAAACACACCTATATCGCCTCAGAAGAAAATCTTCAGCTTAAGATCATTTCTAAATACGATTTTGCTAGGGACTAGCAAAAGATAGGCATGGGGTTATGATTGCACCGCAAAAATACGCCTGCAATAATGCCTTCTTATGTTATTTCCTAGCATTACCTAAGCATATTAGGATTCCAAAGTTGCATTTTGTAAAAATACTTGCATTCATGCATTTAATTGAGAGGAGAGGAGATTGAAATAAATGGTTTCGTAATTCGCATTTCCCTCAAGTGTCTCCTTGAAAAATCCACCACCTCTATTTTTATCTCCACTTGATTTTTATTTTTCCCTACGGCTGCAACTTATTCTCCGCAACCTCTCCCAACCAGCCCTCTCCTTGCCCTTGCCAATCCCTGCGGCTGCCATTCCTTCCCTCTCCCTGCAGCAGCCATGCATGAAGCCATGCCTTCTCCCCTTATAAAATAGCCACGTCTTCTTCTTCTTCAGGCTTGCCACTGGCTGCAGCAAGAAAAGCTCCACCAACAGGCCACCACCGTTCCTCTCCCCCATTCCCCTCCATACACTGGCCCTCCTCCGAGGAGATACTCGGTGGGCAGGAGCTCACTGTTGTGCACACCACCACAATGAGACCACCACCGCCCAGCTCTTCAAAGAGCCGGTGGCATAGTGGCTCTCTGTTTTCGTTTTTCTTTCCGTTCCTGCACTTCCCACCATTGCTGCCGCTTCAAGGTCTGAAGCTTGAAGTAGTAGCAGTAGCAGCAGCAGCCCCAGCAGCTTCCGCGCACGTCTGCAAGCGCCCCAGCCCCTCCGGGCGTGCCTGCAGGCCCTCCCCACTTCCACTTCTCCGCTCTGACGCACGCCCTCCGTGGCTGCAACCGGTCGCTATGCGCCTCTGCAGTAGTCGGCCAAGCGCCTCCCCGCCCCCTGCCAGCCTCTACAAGCCTCTGCGCCCGCCTGCAGACACCCCACCTCCCTCTCCGAGTGCTCTGTAGCTAGTTCTCGGCACTCGCAACCGGCAAGTGCTGTGATCTCCTCTGCGCGAAGATGCCCCCACGCGTTGAAGGCCATCAGACGACGGCCTTCAACTGTAGATGACTTAAAACGTGCTCCCTCGCCTCCAGCAGTGCGGCTGCGTTCTTCTCTCCCTCTCTCTCCTACTTTCCGGCCGCTCTCTCCCGCACCCTCTCTTTCTCTCCTTCGCACTCTCTCTCACTCATTCACAACACTCTTCACCGATGCACACACACACCTACACTCACACTTTCACGCACACACACACACCTATACAATAAGCATATATATATATACGTATACTTATATATTGATATATATATAAATATATATATATATATTTATATACATATATATATAGTTATATAGATATATATATACTTATATTTATACATATAGTAGTATCTATATACTTATGTATTAGTATACATATATATATCTATATACTTATACATATACTTATATAAATATATATATATACTTACATATATACATATATCTATACACATATGCATATATATGAATTTACATATATCTATATATATATATATTACCAATATAACTAAGTATAGATACATACTTATATATATATATATACATATATGCACACCTACTTATATATACATACATATATACATATATATATATATCTATATACCTATATATACATATATACATATATCTACATATTTAGATACATATACCTATATACATATATTAGTATATATAGATATACATATATGTACATCTATATAGTACTATATACATACATACATATATATATATATATATATAAATATATACATCTATACATATATATATGTATAACTATATATACGTACATATATATACCTATATATAGTTATATATATATACACATATACATACATACATATACACCTATATATATATACATATATATATATCTACATATATATATATACCTATACATTTATGACTATATATATATATACATATAGATATATTTACACATATATATATATACTATCACATTATTTACCATACGCTGTATCGCGGGAATATCTGCACTAGTTGCTAATATTCCTTGATACATGCGTACAAAAACCGTGGTTACATACATCATCCACCATCTATCCCACACTCCACGCAGCACCTAGTCCTGTTGGTTGCATTTCTCTAGACGACGGCCGACTCGACATCATGCTACACTCCATCGCCGCTTCCACCCCCACCCCTTTATATACATAATATATACCTATATATACTGTATTTACTTTACTTCTGTTTCTCTTTCTTGTTAGTTAAAAGATAAAAAAAAAAGATAAAAGAGAAAAGATGATCTTTGACTCGCAGGTACCCCGTCTTGTGAATAGCAAGACTCATTTTGGAACTCTATTTTGGTTAAAAGCCAAAGACACAATTTGGAGGGTGTGCCTCAAGGACAAGGATTACCAGAAAAAATCTAAATAAGAAAAACACCAAAAACACAATAAACGAACGGAAGAGACTCATTGTAGGAAAGGCGTAGGAACTAGACTTGTAACCCCACTTCCTTGAGCTCGACCTTGGGCCTAAAAGTGACAAGATAAAATCAAATAGGCCAAGTTAAAAAAATTTTGTAAAGAAATGGTTAAGTTCGAATTAGGTTAACCGCTATACACATTTCAATGATAAAATCATCATATTAACAACCTATCCAGCTCGACCAAAACAGGCTAAGGGAGCAAGTCGCGGATGGTGGTGGGTTGCAGATGCTATGGCAGAGGTCATGATTCACGTTGTCACCGTGCTCCACTATGGCGATGGAGGTGAGGATTCTTGCTTTAGATCACGATGCATGCCATGTCCACAGTGTGTGCAGGAGGAGCACGGTGGAGGCGAGAGGTGGAGCCGAAGTCCCTACCAGGGGAAGCGATCCTCTATTTTGAACACAATGCATGGGCGTTTGGTTTAACAATTCTCCCCTGACTTTCCGGCCTTGCGCGATCTCCTCCAACAACGCCCGAGCGATGAGGTGCTACTGTAGCACGTGGAGAAACACTGGCGTCGATGGTTTGCTCTATGGGGAAAAAAATAAAATAAAAAGAAAATGGGTTATTTACAGAGTTATTCCAAAATGATGCATGTAATGCATACATGCCACCACAATTTATATTTCCTTCCATTACATGTGAATGTGATGTATAAAACAAGCATGGCATCATATTTATAAACTAATCTATTTATAAATCTAAGTATGCTATGTACGAGTAGAAATCCTTCTAATATCTAGGTATTTGTGCATTCGATTAGCCCACAAATGCAGTCTCATCAAATGCCCTCTTGCCTTGTTTTTGCTAGTCCTGAGCAAAAGTGAAAGTAATGGAAGTAATCAAGGGAATTCTTGTTTCTTTATTCCAAAAATTTAGAGATACAGACAAATGTGAAGTGATAATAATAATAGCCTAGGTAAGGGATACAAGTAAAATAACCAACTTACATTTGTAGTTCGTACTTATCCCTTGGTAAATATTTCTATCAGGATAGGCAACTACTTCCCTCAGGGATAAAGCAGAAGATAATCTGTAATTTAACCCTGGCTTTTTGGCTTAGATAGGAGATATGGAGTTGAATGGATTTGTATTTGGTGGAACACACTCATCGGTGCTACATGTAGTCTAGTACTATAGACTCTAGATATCCAGACTATGAAATGAGTCAACTCGAAGAGAGGCTAAACAACTGTGCTCTCTTGATATTCCTTTGTGCACACTCTTTTCCTTCTTTTCTTTCTGAGATCACAACTCTTACTAGATTTTGTAAATGTACTCACTACTTGGTGGCCATACATGGCATTCACACTTCAATTAAAGTCCTAACAACTCTACAACTAAATAAGAGTCCTCAGCCAGTATTCGGGCGATCAGAAATACTGAAAGGTATGTATAGGTCATATTTGGTGGATCGCGATGGGTGTTTTTGATGCCTCAGAAAAATCACGAAGATAAAATTATAAACTTGGACTCTTTTCTTTTTCTTTTCTCTTTCCCTTTTCTTTTTTTTTCTTTTTTTTAATATAATTGTTTCTTTTTTTCCTTCTTTTTCTTTCTTTATCAATCAACATAACACAACGTAGACTTTTATTTATGAGGCATTATTAGGGATGATGATGGTCAAGATGATATTGTGTGCCTTATTTGGTGGAAGTGCCTACTCTCGGCACCGGGAAAGAATGGATTGGACAAGCGTATTTCTGACCTTTGACACTATTACCCTCCTTCAGCCGAGGACTATATGAAGGGCGGTCGTAACCATCCACCATATTCGTAGCTTTATTAGGACTCAATCTCTGTGTATCTGCCTTATTTGGTGACTCTTAGGAATTCACACAAAGTACGCACATAGGAACAGAGAGCGAAAACTATGCCTAACTCTAAAGTATCATCATCTAATCATCTAACACTTAAGAGTCCTTGCACTAGACTTAGCGCACTAGTAATATCTCTACTTTCTTCTTACAAATATGAGGTGGATCTACTAGAAGATAGTATGCCTAACTCCCTATTAACTGTCCAAGGATTCAGTAGACTAAAAATACTTATTGGTTCTCTTCAAAGATCCATTACCCAGTCTACATGCAAGTGAATTAAATGTACTGGATTCTAAACGTAAGAAATAATTCAACAAGAAAAATCTTCAATGACACTTTCATGACAAAGATGTTTTGCTAGGGCCTAACCAATTCAGCTCAAATTTTTCTTTATAAGTAATGCACCTAACCTAAATTCATGAATACTGCCTAAAATGCAAAATGCATCCCCCCATTCCTAAATCCTACAATGTCCTCATTGTAAAATTAAAACAGTGGGAGAAAAGAAGGAAATCACCTGATGACAGTGTTATTCAGAATGCTCGGTTGCCTCACAACAAGCGCTGCATTTTCTGTCAGCAGACAGACTTATAGAGAACCTGTAAGTCTGGTTCCAGACAGAAAAAGCTAGGCCCTAAAAATATGCATGACAGTGTAGGCCTAGAAGAAAGGTAGCCATGGATGTTGGCGAGCTGATGATGCAGTGTGATTCCAAATACTCGGTAGAAGACATGAAAATAGAGAACCTCCTAGGCTACTTGGGGAGGTCTAGGGATAACAAAAGGAATATGAAAAGGGACCTCCCAAAATGGAATAAGTGGAGGATAACAAGGATCCTCCAAAGAAGGATGGGTTTTAAAAGATATAAACATTATTATTTCCAACCCTTGAATGGCAAAACTAAAAGTACAAGCATCAATCCACACTCGCCATTCTACTCGAGGATGTACTGGCCTGATATGTTCTCCAGAAACAATGTAAATGAGTAGAGACCTGAGTCGAGGATTAGATAAGGAATCTACTGATTGCTTGAGTGATTGGGTGGTAATTATTAAGTCTAAAGAGGGCTTAGGCTGTTTAGGTTCCATTCCCAATAAGAATTCATATTCTACATCCTTACCTAGCTTCATTATTTCATGAACCTCCAACTGCTCCTCTACAATAGTTGAGTGATGAATAGAATTCAATATCTCATTACTAGACTAATGATCAACATGCTTTGATGACAGTTGGGTTTCTTGGGAAGTAGTGAGATTAGAATTATGATCAAATCCATCCCCAGGTTCTTCCTTGTCAATTACATCCTTTCTGGAGACTTTGTGTGCCACTTCATTATCCTTAACATCTTTAGGAGGATTATCATCTTTAATGTTATGGAGAAAGCCTATATCACTGAATTCATCGTTCTTCTCGAGGTATAAATCCTTAATTGATGTATATTGTCCCTGAGAGTCTCCCCTAGGCTTCTAACTATTGTGTTTGTCCTCCAATAATATCAACTCTATTGGGTTCAAATAATCTCGAGGTTTGATGGAGGATGACTCTCAAAAGAAGGGAGGAATCCGGATTTCACCAGATTATTTATTTCCTCAATGGGCAAGTCCTCAAATAACACAAAATCTCCCAATGATTCACTCTAGATTTTCAGTCTGGGTTCCTCCATTGCGTCGTCCTCATTGGGTGAAGTAGACTCTTTATATCCTTGAGACCAAAATTGATCTAATTCATCCTCCATTCCCCTAGGGTCACCTTCATTAGGTGCATTTAAATCCTCAGGATGATGAATGGTAGGTGTTGATTCCCAAAGTGGAGGGTCAGGATTAGGCTCACTAAGGGTAGAATGGGATTCTAGCAGATAATTAATAGGGGAAGTGATATGAACAATATGACCTTGACCCGGGTTAGTAGTGGTAAGGAAAATACTATCATTGGGGTCAAGGTCTTCAAGAGGTACCATCTTCCCTTTCTTTTGACTCCAATATAGGTCAGGTGGATAATTACTAGGATCGTTGTCCTCTAGTTGCTGTGTCTCATTGGGAGAGTCTAAGTGATAGCTACGTAAAACTAGATCCCTATTGTCGTTGGTTTCTTTAGAATTATTTTCATGATCACGGTCGCATGGGTAAGGATCATAATTACTGGAAAGGGCGTAGCTAAGCTATCTTATTTCTTTGTTTAATTGTTGACTATTCCTCAACATCTCTCCCATAGATTCCAACATTTTCTTTTGTTGTTTTTGCATTTTTATCATAAAAGAGGATAGGTTACTACTATCAGATTGGGGAGGATAGTCAATTTCAAGCTCTGGTTGCCTAAGGCTATTGGTCCAACCTCGATACGGAAAATCATGAAGGGTAGGAGGGTTGGGTGTTTGCATAGTAGTAGGGATTCCAAGGTTAGAAAATCCTACTCCTATGCTCTGCTCAATAGTGGGAGCTATCGGGCCAATGCTCCTAGGATAAGAATAGGAATGATCCCATGAATTGTCTTTGTACCTATCAAAGGATGGATATGCTCAGGGCATGGGATCCTGGTTAAAATGATAGGAGTAACGATAGTCCATTTCTTTTTATTAAATTTTTTAACTCTCTTAGGACTTGGATAGATTAAAACAGAAAACTTCCTAGAGAGCTCTATCATGCACACACCATGTAAACACAAGGCAAGAGGTCTTTTGTTGATTTAAAATTCTTTAAGTCCTCTTCCAATCTCTTCAGCTTGGCCAAATATAGTTAAGGCAGTGTTTCTCCGTTCCCACGTAAGTGGTATAAGAGAAATGAGGCACTTGAAATTTTTGATCAATGACTGTTAGGAAGGTTGAGGTTACTTTAAGTCCTTTTTGGGTGATCAATCAAGTTGTCAAGCAATTACGCACCCTAAATTGACCTTTGAGTGCCCTGAAGATGTACACTTTACTGCGATGATATTCTCTAATGCTCAAGTAAAAAGGTACTCCAAGGATGGAACCAAGGGATGCAAGTAGGGCGAACCCTTCTTTTGAGGCGTTGCATTAATAGTGCCTCTTAACTACCCTTGAATTCCTTTACGGGGTGTCCCTCCTTAAAGTATCAAGTCACTCAGGCAGAAGTTAATATTACCGTCACAAAGCGAGATAGGAGGGTTTGCACCGATAAAGATTTTGATGCCTATAGCCTCAAGGGTCCAACTCCTAGTGCAGTGCCCATAGTGCGTGCTCAGTGCTGGAAGTGTGCATCACACTGCGAAAACTGATTTTTCCTTTGGAAAATGGCAGTCACATTATTCAAAAACTTCTTGTATATTTTTCTTTCTTTTCAAGAAATAATGTGACCACCTGATTAATATTTTCAAATCAGCTTAAATGGTCTTCTCTAATTATGTCCAAATGCAATGCGTGTGCAGATAACTAATGGAAGAGAAAAGACATACCTTACTCCAGCTCTCTTCAATGCAGGATGTTTACAATGCAAAAAGAAAAGCTAGATGCTGCTCATTCAATCTTAGATGGTCGCCCTATAGATATGCAGCTTCTAGCAGGCAGTTCGAATATATACATATATATATAGTAGTAATAGGCAAGCAAACCTAATCTAACTAACTAACCAACATGTAGTTCAAACAATTCGAATAATCCTATAATCTAAATAAAATGGGAACACGCTCTCGAAAATATTCAACACGGGTCCACAAGACAAAAACTAAATGTCTAAGGTCTATCTAGCCTAATCTAAGTATAAACAGATCTCCAGTCGCCAATCCTCCTTCCACACATGTGGGATCAAGGCCCACATGCTCATCTTGCCGCCCTCTAGGTGGTGTCAAGGTCCACCAAGAATATCGTCTCTACCGTGCACACCCATCGTGTTTGTTGCATGTTTTTGCACAGAAGAAGATCCATAGTTAGTAATTTAGAAAAGCTTTTAGAATAGCATAAAAATAACATAAAATTCCTAAAAAAAATTATTAGGCGTGTTTCCTCCCTGGCAATGGCGCCATTGGAAAGAGCAATATTTGTTTTCGTTGAAAACTTTAACATAAAATGATGTGTCATTGCATGTAATCGTGTGGTAGAAAATCTCTTTTCAAAACATTTTAATTCTCAAAACTAGCCATGAAGAGTTAGGTCATCTTTACAAGGAGGAATTAGCATATATAAACAAGTGCGTTGTGCCTCATTTATTCGAGAATCTCAACACATATGCATACTAACTGGTGCAATGCTTCCAACATAAGTTCCTTATTTAAATAATTAATCAATAATGTCAGGGTGCACATGCAAAATCACCACAATGGAAAGACGTGAATCATGATCTTAGTACTGACAAGCATTGTCAATCTTAACCAAATGGAACTCGTTTCCCATAACCAATATTCAATACTCTATCATATATGAGAAGAGTTCAGTTATCCGTAATTCTAAAAGAAAGGAGGGTTATTCACGCAAATCTTTTAGAATATGATAATTCAATTAATAAATGAACAGTGTATTTGATAATGGAATACCCCATAAATTTTAATAGGAGAGAAAACAGGGGATTTTCCTTCTCTCTTGCTCGTGCGCGTGGAGAAGCGACTGTCAGCTGGCTGGAGTTCGGTGGAGGTGCATCGGAGGCCGGGCATCGTAACGGAGGTGACACGCCAGCGAGTGGTGGCCGGAGGTCTTGCCAGTGTTGAGGAAGAGGACGCCGCTAGAGGGATCATGGTTGATCGCGGTCCTCTACTCACAATGGTGTAGCAGTGCTGCAGCGAGTGTGCATGTCGCGCATGGCTATGGGATGTCGGCGGCTAGAAGAGGAGAAGTCCGACTGCGTGGCCGTTCGTGGAGGGTAGAGCGTGGCAGCTTTGGGTTCTTTCGTTGGAGTTGCAGCTAGCCGATTGGGAGGAAGAAGACAAAGATTGCTGCTGGCGATGCACGCATGCATGCTCATGCAAGGAGTGCGGGCACGCAGGCCGGAGCATGGGCGAGCGGCGCAGGCGTACGCTACAGGTGCGTGGGTGTAGCTTGTGCGGAGGTGGACGGGTGCGTGCAGCGCACGCGTGGCTGGTTGTGCATGCATGAAGAGGGCGTGCAAGGAGGTGAACAGTCTAAGGGGGCAAGTCGCTGATTGGGGTGTGTTGCAGATGCGGTGGCGGACGTGGTGATGCACGCTGTCACCGTGCTCCACTGCGGTGATGGAGGTGAGGATGGTTGCTTTAGATCACGGTGCACGCCATGTCCACGGTGTGTGCATGAGGTGCACGGTGGTGGTGAGAGGTGGAGCCGAAGTTGCCTCCAGGGGAAGCGATCCTCCTCTTTGAACCAAACGCACGGGCGTTCGGTTTAACAAATCTCCCCTGACTTTCCAGCCTTGCGCGATCTCCTCCAACAATGCCCATGAGATGAGGTGCTGCTATTGCACGTAGAGTGGCACAGGCATCGATGGTTTGCTCTGCGGGGAAAAAAATAAAATAAAAAGAAAAAGGGTTATTTACAAAGTTATTCCAAAATGATGCATGTAATGCATACATGCCACCATAATTTATATTTCCTTCTATTACATGTGAATGTGATGTATAAAACAGGCATGCCATCACATTTATAAACTAAACTATTTATAAATCTAAGTATGCTATGTACAAGTAGAAATCCTTCTAATATCTAGGTATTAGTTCATTCGATTAGTCCACAAATGCAGTCTCATCACTCACCTCGAGTTTCGGTTATAAATATTACCTGATCGATGGATTTTCTCAAACCCTGGTTGTCTATACACACACATTTGAATTGATCATTAAGGGCACAACCCATCTAAAGGGCCCATCACATTCCAAGAGCACAATCATCATAAGCCTAATCAAAATTGAGTAGACGTTGACCTTAGGAATTGTTTCACTCTTCGGGGCTCAGATTGAGATTTTTATCGATTAATCTGCTTCTACTGGTCCATCTGATGTCTAGCTAGGGGAGTAACATCAAATGACCACAGTTGGGGGGTATCAAAGGAACTAAAGGTGCAAGCCAAATGAAGAACCTTCTCCCCAGCCACTTCCTCTAACTGGTTGGGTTGGCCAGATAGAAGTACACCAAATCGTCTATGTCATCTCAAGATGGGTCCTAGGAGTTTGTAGGTCTTTATGCTACCCACATAAGGACAAGTTTGGTTGCTGGCATTGCAGGGCTCCTTTCTTTCTCTCCTCTGTTTTCCCTCCTTACTTTATAATGTATCCTTCCACATCTTTCACACATTTCCAATCCTACCCTCCTACCAACAGATATCCTCAAGATGATTACTATCTTGACTCGACTTATGATTACCCATCTCCAACCTAGGATAACTTTGATTAGGGATATGAATCTGGACCTCAGTGTCTAGAGCCTAACCCTGGACAATAGGACTATGATTATTATCTTTCTCACGCCTACAATGATTATAGATCTCCACCCTTTGAGGACCAAACCAACCTAATCTACAATCAGGAAGGATATTATGATTATAACGCCTACCCTCCCTAGTATTCCACTGAATATAGGCCACCACCATTTTTTGAACAAACTCAAATGACCTACTATCAGGGAGGACCCTGAGAACCTCAATACCTTGACTGCCCTAGATTTAACCCAAACCCACCCAACCCTTAACCAAACCATTCGGTTCAGGTTAACCAGGTCCAGGATAGGGTGTTGGCTAATTTGAGGAACACTATACTATCTTTAGAAGCTCAGCCAACACCTTGCACTGAAG
Source organism: Thalassia testudinum (assembly GCA_037157565.1). NCBI lineage: Eukaryota > Viridiplantae > Streptophyta > Magnoliopsida > Alismatales > Hydrocharitaceae > Thalassia > Thalassia testudinum. Next base: position 80,616,854 of record JAZHRO010000056.1, on the reverse strand, counting down.
CATTGGAGCCTATGATCAAAATGATTGATGAACTTAATAGTTGTTTATTTGATTTGCTCCAAGATGTTAGAGATAGGGGCCTGGGTGAGTTACTACTTTCAAAATTATCAAGATTGAGGATGAAATTTGTGGTTGCCCTAGTCCAATCTTTAGATGACTCTCAAGAAGAACCCCCTTTAGGAGAGCCAATGTCTGAACCTTCTCGGGCACCTGTTGGGGGGGAAATGTGTTATGAGATTGGTGATGACCAGGTTTGTTTAAAGCAATTGATTCAAGATAAATTGATTGCCTCACCCGAGATCCCTAAGCCAGGGAACGATGAAAAATGTCTCCATGGGCAATGAAATGACATATGATTTTGAGACATATAAATGAGGTTTAAGAATTCTTTAATTCTGAGAGTAAGGAATCTCTGAGTGATGTCTCACTTGAAGTTAAGGAAAATTATTTTAGTGAGACAAACGAATTCGAGTAGTATGACGAATCACTTGATAGCCCGATTATTGAAGATTATGATCATGTTGGGGCTAACTTGGATGATCCAAATCTTGATGATTCAATCAGTAGCCCCACTGCTCAACCACACCCTGAGGAGCTGAATTATGACATTCTTGAGATCACCAGACCAAAGTCAATCCTAATTAAGCCCCAATTGTTGGACTTAGGTACTTTAGATGGGGTGTACAATGATTTGGAGGTCCTGGAAACATTGACTTTAGTGGATAGGAATTTGGCAATGAAAATCTAGAAGGCTAACTCAGAGGGAAACACAATTTCGGATTTAAGGGTTCCATTTGACCTAAAACCACCTACTTTTTACCAAGACTCTTATGATATCTTTCCGGTGCAACCCAAGCTCAGAATCATTGACTATCTTTTTGAGTTGAAATCTAGAGGGACATCTGAATCTAGTGAATCAAATCTACCTTTTGTCTGACTATGTCGTCTTGGGTTGCATACTACAAAACCACAGGCCCAGCCCCGCAAGCACAATAATCTTCGATTTTGGGTGATTTTCATCCAAAACCTTAGAACCACTCGACCCTGGGCATGGGTCTGCACCTTAATCTGTTCCATGTCTATGGACATCTTCTGCTAACGGGTTTAAGGATCATTCTTTTAATTCTGATTCTAAGCCGTACCTATGAATTCTTAACCTCTTCTTTGCTTCTATTTTATACCTAGCTAAAGGCATTAAACATAGCACGTGTGTATACTCTCTTCTCTCTGCAAAGCTGATCGGATTATCACAAAACACAGGTGATATTATGTTATTCCGCCCGCTTCATGTCTTTATTTCTACAATGAGGACATTGCATCATTTAGGCATAGGGGGTGGATGCTCAATCCTGAAATTATTTCGTTAGCTCTCTATAATTTCCTTTAATTTCTTTTATTTTCTTTAAAAAAATTAAAAATTCAAAAAGACAAAAGAAGAAAAAAATACATTTAGGAGAAGAGAACTTAGACTTTTGGAAGTTATTAACTTTAGGAAATAATACTTTAGGATCTTAACACTTAGACTCTTCAGGTCTTCAGGCTTAATTAGCTCGAGTCCCCACTTGAATGTGGACTTAGTCTTGAGTCCTTGCCAAGTAATTTTATTTTAATTTAGTAAATAAATTGGGGTGATAAGTACACGACTTATCAACCTGCCCTCTGATTTGAGGGGACTGTAAGTCCAAGCATCAACACACTATTTGCACTAACACACTTTCCAATGATTTTTATGGAAATTGGGTAGCTAATGAACCATCTAGGGTGGTATGGCTAGTAAGCCGTCGGTGGTAATAGCTCATCGGTCGATTGTCCAGAGCCCAACCACATAACCATTCTCTTCCTGTTGCATTTAGGTAAATCTTAGATCATTAAAGCCACCTACTTAGAAGAAAAGAGAAAAATAAACACCGAAAAAGAAAAATAAAAAAATAGAAAAAGGAGAAAAAAAAATAAATCCACACTTCACCGTACGAGTATTCCTGGCAAGTGGTCGTGGGTAACAACCCATTGGCCGATTGTTTAGAACCTAGCTCACAAAAATGCAAAAATAATTTCCAAAATACTTAGGGAAGAAGCAGATAAGTAGAATAAACTGGGGAGATATACACTAGGTTTGCCCTTGTGTTGACACCATAAATAAATAAATAAATAAAGTAGGGAGAAAGTTGCCGATCAGAAAGATAAACCTTTTAGCAGAATTTTTTAGGTCACCTAGGGTAGTAGAAGCTTGAAGTCAGTTTTAACGGTCACTTAGTGAGTCTATCAACCTTTCACAAGATGCTTAGCACTTAGAGTTCGTTTCGAGTCTTGGGCAGGTTGGGTAGCCGTAAAACATTATCTCAAAACTATCAAACTCCAAAAGTCCAAAAAAAAATTAGAAAAGAAGAAAAAGCAAAAAAATGTTTCCTTCCTTTTCAAATAAGGCAAGGACTAAAGCGGTCTCCATTCTGGCAGACACCTGGGTCCCGTTGAGTTTTTGTAATTTAGTACCTTAGTTGAAAATTTCAAGTTTTAATAAAAACTTAGCGCTAAGCAATCGAGTCCTAATTCCATTTTCATACATAGCGTGTAGTTTAATTTTCCTAGCGACAAGCAAAGGATAGGCATGGGGGTATGATGTGGACACATTTAATTAGGTTAAAATGCCTATTCATGCATATTCCTAGGCTTAGATTTGCATTTCATATTATAAATATTGCATAGCATGCATCATTCTACATTTAGAATAGTTGTGTATATTTTAGGTTAATTGCATCCTTTTTATGGCCAGGAGGGAAGGAGATTTATTTTAGGGCCTCAGATGGACGATCCGAAAGTACAGATCTGATCAGGATGATGATTGGAGTCCAACACCTTTGAGATCATCCTAATTCAAATCCCGTATCACCTTATGTGATCCAAGGAAGATCAATGGCTAGTGGGTAATGCAACATCCTTACGATCTTCGGATGAAAAATTTGACAATATGGATCATCTGGAGCAACGATCGCAGTCTGGCAATGTGGAAATCATCTCAATCCGAGCACTGTGGCACCCTCTACAGTAGAAAGAAGATAGATGGCCTAGATGGCACCACTTGGCACCATCTCGACTGCCCAATGCCAGCCACCAGCAACTACAAGCACCCCATCATCTCGTACCACAGCCATTGGATCAAGATCCAACAGCTGAGGTTCCTCCATGTCCACAGCTCCCATGTCCTCCTTACGACATGAAGGCAAGCTTGGTATATTGGTAGCACGCTTGGTTTCTAAGGGAGGGGTGCAGGTTCGAGACTCGCAAACCCCCCTAAATCAGCAATTGGGGTGCACCAACCAACGTACTTGTGCAAATGCATGTGCACCAACCCACGCACTTGCACCGCAGCACCAACGCAGCGTGAGCAGCACGCAGTAGTGCAATGCCACCGTGCACGCATGCGACACTGCTCGCGTTGGGCATGCAAGCATAGCAGCAGTAGGCATGAGTTGGCGTGGATCTTCAACAACGACGATTGCAATTGTCACTAATGCCCTATACACGATTTACCCTCTCCCCTTCCAATATAAAATGACCTACACCCCTCCATTCTTCACCATCTCTTCCTTTCTTCACCTTACCACCTCTAAGGCTCTAGAGAGAGCTTGTCCCAAGCCCGGGATGCTCCTCAAAGTAGAATCAAATAATTTTCCTTCCCTCATCCCCATTCGAGGAGCACCCCGTAGCCATCTTCTCACCAACTTTTGGAAGTATATCCTCGCTGCGACGCCGTCCTACCCTACCCTCCATCCTCGAACTCCGTCCTTATTCATCCCTCTCGTCACTACCTTCCTCTAGGCGACGTCAGAGTAAGTCATCCTCCAAGCGACCGTCGAGGGGGATTCTCTCACCTATATCTATCTTTACTACTTTCATAGTTGTAGAAACATTTGATCAAGCAATATATGATTGTTCTTCTCTCTCTCTCTACATTATTTTTTGAACTAGATTAGTTAGACAATGTTTTCATCGATCTAATCTCTTGCTTGATGAAAACATAAAAAAATTATAAAACATAAGAAAGACAAAAACAAATAAAAGCGAAATGTGGATTTTTCAAACCAAATGTTCGCCTCCCCTTGTTACACCCAGGACTCACCTTGAGTTTCAGTTATAAATATTATCTGATTGACAGATTTTCTTGCGAATCAAACTACGATGATGGGATTTCGAAACTCGAACCCTTTATGCATGCAAATCCACCGCATCGCCAACCAGTGCCCATCCACTCATATATCTACCCTCTTAACCACCATGACATGATCATCTTTTCCCTTAGTTTTAGTTCCACCATAGCCACCTAAACCTACAGCCAAAGAGAATAAGGAGAGAAGACTAAGGAGGCAACCTCCCGTCCCCTTGGTACCTTCTTTCTCCATCTTCCTCTCACTTGTGCCATCCCAAGGAGGAGGAATTCTACACCTAAAGTGGATGGCCAGGTAAGAAGAGGAGCAAGGTGGTTGATGCCTACCATGGAGGACAGCTTGGAGGAGGACTACTTCAAGAAGAAGCCAAGGAGAATCCTTTTCAACTGTGGGGCGATTGCACTTGGAGTACGGGTATCAAAACTTCTATGGAGATCCCCCCTTCTTCTTTTTCTTGCTCTTGTATTAGCTAGTAGTTTACCATTTTGCAAGAAGCATTCCTCTACCCATACTCTACTTGCTAGTAATACAGAATTTTCAATTGCCTTCGAATTTCTTGTTTTCTAGCTTAGTGCATTTTTCTTGCTTCTAATAGTTGTAGAGCACACTCTTGTCTTCTAATTACCCTAGGTGCACTTGCCTAGGGTGAGTTTAGAAAAGTGGATTTATTCTTACCACATAGGTTTAACAATAGGTGCAATCTTTAGCGTAATCTTCACTTTCAAATACCAAATTGTTTTGAAAACCCTAAAATCAACAAAACCAAAATCACAAAAAGTCATGTGCTAATTTAAGAAGTGAGAGAGAGAATCATCATGTTGGCTAACAATTTGGCCTCCTTGGACAACCTTAAATACTCACCCTATGTAGGCTATAAATTTGAAAGTGATTGTAGATTTTGCGTTACGACACAAATACATCAATTACAAAACTTGTATTTTTTCGACATCATTTTTGGCGCCGTTGCTTGGGAGGCACAGCTTAGTCACTTCTTTAATCTCTCCCTTGCTCTGTTAGGTCTTCACAAAATTTTGTTTATTTTAATTTAGGGTACAAATTAGGAGTGGGAGTGGGATTTGGATTCGGTTGGAGCGAAAAACTTCAAGTGAACTTGTCATCTCACGTAGTTCAAGTTAGTACCCTCGACCATCTCTTTCCTTGTCAACAAAATCTCTTAATAAACATTGAATTATCACAAAAAAGTAATAACAATAAAAATTGAGGGTGGTAAAACCCTAAAAATCACTTTGTTGCTTGTTTGCTTCATTTTTCCACAACCTTAGTCTTATTGGTGTCTGATTTATGAAAATGTAAACTTCCTTCTTGATATTCAAAAATCTAGTTCGAGTACTTAGAAGCTTCCTAAAATCACTAAATTTCTCCTAAGAAAGATCTTTTTAGTAAGGACCTTGAGTTCAATTTTCAAGCAATTTTACCAAATAGAAAAAATTAAAAAATTCACAGACTGAATAGAGGTCAGACCTTGATTCCATACTATTTTCTTACTTTCCTTGAATTTTATAAATTGTTCTACTAATCAGATTTGGGTAAACTTTATATTGCTGGAAACCTTGAGAAATTATCCACATCATATAAAATTCTCAAAAATATTTGAGGCCATTTGAGGTTTTTGCAGAATCAATTTCCTTAATCTATTAATTCTAACCCTTGACACCAGTAAGAAGAAAAATTTCAAAAAAATATCAAACAACTTCCTAAAATCACAAAAGAAATCATTTTTCATTCCTTGTTTGATTTCACATTAGGTGGTGGTGTTTTTTTCTTGTTTAAATCAACACTTTTAAAGATTTCAAAAAGATATTCATTTTTTTTAAGAGCTGCATGATGTAAACACGTTTATATCACATAAACCATCTATTTTTGGACGTTCTTAGACATAAAGTTGCATCATATAATAAAAATATTGCATATCATGCATCATCTTGCACTTAGGTTAGCTTATTTAAAGTTTAGGTTAATTTTCCCTTTTTGTCGTCAAGTAACAGGGCAATATTCAATCAGGACCTAGGATTGAAGATCCAACTGTATATGTCAGATCAAGGCGACAATTGGAGCTGAACGACTCCAAGATCGCCCTAATCGAACTTCAATAGAATCGGATATAACCCGAGGAAAAAAAGAGATCAAGGCCAAGATGGTGTAAACTCGCACATCAGATTACAAATCCGACTACATGGATGGGTTCGGATTGATGATCATAGCCCAACGACATGAAAATTGATTCAATCTAACATTCGTGACACCATCTACAGCCGCTCAACCGACCAAAGGCGTAACCACACGCTGTTGAAGATTCAACTCTCAAGCGCTCTTAGCCATCAAATTCATCCAATGGCCGAGCGCACTTGATCCTAAGTTAAACCGCAACCATCCATTGATGTAGCGCGGCAGATGCAAGCGCTTCACGCAAAGAAGAGGCATGGGATCGAGCCCCCGAGAGGCTTAAATTCGAGTGTGGGGCATGGGCGGATTCAATTTAGCCGTCAGAAGGAAATTGTGCAGGCTAGGAGTGGAGACTTGGCGGGTGAAGGTGCTTTGGATCACGTATGCGTGTGATGATGTGCTTCTGCTCGCGCCATCGCCTGCATAGACGTGCGATCAAGCGCGGGAGAGATGAGTTTAAGCCGTCCGATCTTATAATTAGACAGCTAAGATGAAAAGTACGTGGGCATGCGTTGAAGCGCGAGGAGAAGAAGAGTCACACGGCGCGTGTGCATGTCATGCACAATCTAGTCTTTAGTGACGATTTTATCCATTACTAAAGGCGCCTGATTTATTGTTTTAAAGTATTATGACCTATTTGCCCCCTCCAATATACACCTATATATAGCCCTACGACCACCACACTTTGTTCATCCCTTCTTCTCTTCTCTCACCCCGTCTAATGCTCTAAGGGCTTATCCCAAACCCATAATGCTCCATTAGAGCTTAAAATATAATTTTTCTACCTTCTCACCTCCGTCGTGGAGCACCCCTAGTGGTCCTCTCACCACCATTTGAGAAGCGGATCCTACTACAACATCGTCTTGCCCCATTCTCCATCGTCCTTCATCGTTCTCCGTCATCCCACATCTTACGACCTTCGTCCGGGTGCTCTGTTGTTGCAGCTCATCCTCTAAGCAGTCGTCGAGGAGGAAACTTCTCTACACCTTCCTTTACTGCTTTCTAGTGTAGATTTCCCGCTTTCTAGTATAAATTTCTTGCTTTCTAGTGTAGCAAGTATTTGTAATAAACATTGCTCTATGGTAATGAAATCCATGTTTATTCTATCTCTATTTTCTCTTTACTTGTAATATTCTCCCTCTATCTTTTATTATTTATTCTTTAAGTAGATAGCTAGTTTAGATTCAATTTGATCGACTAATCTGCTTTGTGACAAATAAAACAAATGTAGTTTTAAATCAAGCATCTGCCTTCCTATGTTCGACCGAGAATTCTTTTCGAGTTTCAGTTAAATTTATCTGTTGATGATTTTTCTCTCAAATCAAACTACGACGACAAGTTTTCAGAACTCAACTCTGTTTGTGCAAACTTTCCGATCCAACATTTTGGCACCGTTACCGGGGAGGCAACACTCTTTGATTTTTCACATTTTTCCACCTTACTTATCTCCTTTCTTATTGTGATTGTAGGTACTCACAAGATAGGAAAAAGTGGTAGATTGGAGTAAAGTGCTGTCGAAGGGTGTGTAAGTTTACCCCCACCTCTAACCCACTAGTTTTCATTACACCACATAATAACATAAACATAAATAAACATAGGTGTTCTTATAAACTCTAAGGTTAGCTTTTGATTATTTATTTGTCACCTCCACCCACCTCACCCTCCACATGTAAAAGACAAATTAAAAAAAATTCTCGTAGCGGTACACAACCTCTTCTGATTTTCATACTCAACTGGTAACCAGATCTTTGGGACCGGTACACTCGCCAACACATAATTGAGTAGAAATCAGATTAGGTAATCATTTGTGTGCCTAATTAAGTGGTGCATCAAGCCAATTGGTTGAGTTGTTTGGGCCGCACCACTTCAACTAAAATCAACTCTTTAGGTACTTGCCAAATAGGTTCAACTTCTAGGGATTTACCAGGCACTCCACATTCTTTTAGACTTTAAAGGAAAACATCTTCACCTGTTCTTTCAAAACTTGGCGTGCCAACTAAACTTGATTGAATACACCTAAAGCTGAATCCTAAAAGCTATCAAGCAAGATTTAAACCCTAAAATTCACCACATCCAAAAATAATCTTGCTTGAAAACCATTAGTTGTGCACGCACACACATATCAATCAATCATTAAGGGCACAACCCAGATAAAGGGCCCATCACATTCAAAAGCACATTCAAACCCAACCCTAAATAAAATATGGTAAACATTGGCCTTTAGGATTGGACTCGCCCTTCAGAGCCTAGACCGATATTATTTTCGATTAGTCTGTTTCTACCATTCAATCTGATGTCAACCTAAGGGAGTAGAATCAAACAATCGTGGTTGGGGGGTACACTAGGAACCATCTCCCCAAGCCAAAGGAGGAACCATCTCCCCAGTCCCTCCCTCTAATTTGTTGGATTGACCAGAAATAAGTAGATCAGATCATTTCTTTATCTCAAGAAGGGTTCTGGGAGCCTTTAGATCTTTAAACTAGCCCACTTAAGGATAGGTTTGTTTGTTTGTATTGCAGGGCACCTTTCTTCCTCCTGTTCTATCTTGGATCCTTCCACATCCTATTCGCACTTCCATACCTACCCTTCTATCACTACTTATTCCCAAAATGATTATTATTCCAATCAGACTTATTCTCATCCATTTTCTAGTTGGGATAATCCTGATTGGGGATACAATTTTAGACCTCCGTGTTCAAGGTATAACCCTAGACACCGTAATCTTTATTCTTATCCTTCGTCGAGCTACATCGATTATAGATCACCGCCCTCATTTGGACAACCTAATATGATCTACAATCAAGAAGGATATACTGATCCTTATCCTTCCCCAGATTACAATGCATATAGATCACCACTCCTCTTTGAACAACCCAAAATGACAATTATTAGGGAGGGTATCAAAGACCTCAATTCGTTAACTCCCTTGCACTGAACCCAAACCCGCCCAACCCTAAACCAAACCATTTGGTTCAGGTTAACCAGGTCCAAGATAAGGTGTTGGCTTACTTAAGGAATACCTTACAATCTTTTGAAGCTCAGCCAACACCTTGCCCTGAAGAATTGGTGCCCCTGGTAGAAATGATTGACGATCTTAACAAGTATCTGTTGGATTGGCTCCTGAATGTTAAGGATAAGGGCCAGGGTGAGTTTTTACGTGGGAAGTTATCTAAATTGAGGATGAGATTTGTGATTGCCTTAGTCCAATCTTGGGAGGATTCCCAGGATGAACCCATAATGGGAGAGCCGATGTCAGAATCTGCTCAGGCAGTTGTAGGGGGAACATGTTTTATGAGACTTGGGTCGACCAAGATGTTCTAGAGTAATCAAATAAGAATGATTTGATTTCTTCACCTGAGATCCTTGAGCCAGGGAATGAGGAAACGTATGCCTCCATGAGACAGAAAGTGATTGACTTTTAGACATACATCAATACAGATTTAGATTTCTTTCATTTTGAAGGTGAAGAATCATTATGCGAAGTCTCACCTAACTTTACAACACACAATTTCTGTAAGACGATTGGACCTGAGGAATTCAATGAATCATATAATGGTCTAATAATTGAGGAAATTTATCTTTTTGGGCGTGCATGGTAGTTTCAAATCCTCACTTTCTGAAGGATTCAATTCATAGCCCCGATCCTCAATCAAACCCCATAGAGTTTACTGGCAAATTTGATTTTGAGATCAGTAGACCCAAGTCAATTCTAATTCAATCTCATCTTTTAGACTTGGAAATTTCAAATGGGGTGATTAACATGCATGAGGTCCTGGAATTTGAAATAATGATTGCAAAGGATAGGAAGTGGGAAATGAAGCTTTGGGAAGTTAATTCTGAAGGAAGCATAAGATTGAGTCTAAGGGTACCTATTTGTCAGAAACCACCAACCTTCTACCAGAACCCTTATGACATCTTTGACTCAGAGGATGTCCAACCCAAGTAAACACTCATTACTTATTCTTTTGAGCTTGATCTCTTTATTATCCAACTTTCCGCTTGCATACTGATCTTAGGTTTTGGATAATTTTTATCCAGAACATTAGATATACTAGACCATGGGGCATGGGTCAACATCATAATCTGGTCCACATTTGTGGGCATCTTCTCCTGGTAGGTCCAAAACTAAATTTTCTCATTCTGATTCTGACCCGCACCTGTAAATTCTTTATTTCTTCTTCTTTGTATAGTGTGCTTACTTGAAGGCACCGAATTCAACATGTATACAGTTTCCTTTCATCTCGGAGCAGACCTGTTATTTACGCAATTCAGTTGCTTTCTACGCTACTCCATTCTATTTCATGTATTTCTAATACAATGAAGACATTGCATTAGATAGGTATGGGGGCGTGAATATTAATCTCTGAATTATTTCATCAGCTCCGTAGACCTTTTTCTGGTTTTCATTTTATTTATTAAAAAAGAAAGTTGAATTAGGAAAGAGAACTTAGACTTTAGAAAATTTTCGATCTTAGAGAATAAAACTGTATGACTTGAACACTATGACCCGTCAGGTCTCCAGGCTTAATCAGCCTGGGTGTCCACTAAAATGTGGACTTATTTCTCAAGCCCTCACCACTGTAAATTATTATTTTAATTGGTTGAATAAGTTGGGGTGATAAGTACATAACTTATCAACCTACCCTCTAATTTGAGGGGATTTTAAATCTAAGCATCTGCACACTAATTGTAATGACTCGATTTTCGGTGATTTTAACGGAAGTTGGGTAGCTAATGAACCTTCTAGGTGGTATGGCTAGTAAGTTATCATGTGTAACAGCCCATTGGTAGGTTTTCTAGGGCCTAGTCATAAAACCATTCTTTTCCTGCAGCCTTTAGGTAAATCTTAGATCAGGGAAGCCACCTACCTAAAAAATATCTATATATCCAAAAGGAAAAAAAAATTAGAAAAGGAGAAAAGAAAGAAGAAAGAAAAGAAAAAGAAATAAGCCACACTTCACCGCACGAGCATGGTTGGCAAGTTATCATCGATAACAACCCATTGGTAGGTTGTCCAAAACCCAGCTCAATAAATGCACGTATAGTTCCAAAACACTTAGGAAGAAGTGAAGAAGTAGAATAAGCTGGGGAGATATACACTCGATTAGCCCAAGTGTTGACCCCATAAAAATAAAAGTAAGGAGAAAGCTACCGATCAAGTAGATGCACCTTTAGGTAGAATTTCTTTTCAAGGTCACCTTGGGGTGTAGAAATTCAAAGTCTGTTCTTTATTGCCTATTAGTGAGTCTATCACATTTCACACAAAGATGCTTAGAACTTACGGTTCTCTTCGAGTCTTGGGTGGTCTGTGTGGCCTTAGAAAGATACTCTGAAACCCTAAACTCAAAAATCCAAAAAAATTAGAAAAGAAGAAAAGAAGAAAAAGATCCTTCTTTGAATGTGGGAAGGGCTTGAGGCAGTCTACATTTTTGCAGTCACCTGGGTGTTGTTGTTTCTTTGTAGTTCAGGTCTTAGTTGAAATCTCTAAGTGTTGAAAAATGACTATTGCCCAAGAAATCCAACCTAATTCTCTTATAGCATGTAGTTTTGCAATGGACTAGTAAAATATAGGCATGGCGGTGTGATGTAAACATGTTTATATCATATAAACCGTCTATTTTTGCACATTCTTATACATAGAGTTGCATCATATATTATAAATATTACATAACAACCATCATCTTGCATTTAGGCTAGGTTGTATAAAGTTTAGGTTAATTTTTCCCTTTTTGTGGTCAGGTAATAGGGCAAGATTCAATCAGGACCTTGGATTGAAGATCCAACTGTACAGATCTCATTAGGGCAATGATTGGAGTGCAACGACTCCAAGATCGCCTTGATTGGACTTCCGTGGCATCAAATATAACCTAAGGAAAATTAGAGATCAAGGGCTAAGATGGTGTAAATCCGCACTTCAGATGACAAATTCGACCACACGAATGGGTTCGAATTGATGATCGCAACCCAATGGCACAAAAATCGGTTCAATCTGACATCCGTAGCACCATCTACAAGACATAGTAGATGGACGGCCAAGATGGCACCACGTGCGCCATCCTAGTGGCCCAACTGGTCAAAGGAGTACCCACATGTTGATGTAGACTCAACACTCAAGCACTCTCAACCATTGGATCTTCATCCAACGAATGAGGACGCTTGAGCCTAAGTTAAAACCGCAACCATCCATCGACGTAGCACAGTGGACGTAAGAGCTTCACGCAAAGAAGCGGCACGAGGTCGAGCCCCCACGAGACTCAAATTTGAGCATGGGGCATGGGCGGATTCAATTCAGCCGTTAGATGGCGATCATGCAGGTGAGGAGAGGAGACGTGGCGTGCGGAGGTGCTTTGGATCACGTATGCATGTGATGACGCACTTCTGCACGTGCCATCACTCACACAGACGTGTGATGAAGTGCGGGCGTGGTGCATTTAAACCGTCTGATCTTATAATTGGACGACTAAGATGAAAAGAATGTGGGCATGAGTCAAAACGCAAGGAGAAGAATAGGCATGCGGTGCACGCACACATCACCCACGATCTAGACTTTAATAACGATTTTATCCATCACTAAAGACCCCTGATTTAATGTTTTAATGTGTTATGACCTTTGCCCCCTCCAATTTACACCTATATATACCCCTATGACCCCCACACTTTCTTCATCCCTTCCTCTCTTTCCTCACCCCCTCCAAAGCACTAAGAGCTTGTCTCAAACTTAGGATGCTCCATTTGAGTTAAAAATACAATTTTTCCACCTTCTCACCGCCTTCGTGGAGCATCCCGCGGTGGTCCTCTCACTGTCATTCGGGAAGCGGATCCTGCTATGACGTTAAACTACCCCATTCTCCATCGTCCTTCATCATTCTCCTTCATCCCACATCTCACCACCTTCGTCCAGGTGCTCCATTGTTGCGGCTCATCCATCAAGGAACCATCGACGAGGATAACTTCTCTTCACCTTCTTTTACTACTTTCTAGTGTAGATTTCCTGCTTTCTAGTATAGATTTCCTACTTTCCAGTGTAGGAAGTAGTTGTAATGAACATTACTCTATGATAATGAAATCCATGTTTATTCTATCTCTGTTTCTCTTTATTTGTAATATTCTCTCTCTTTCTTTTATTATTTATTCTTTAAATAGATAGATAGTTTAGATTCAATTCGACCGGCCAATCTGCTTCGTGACAAATAAAACAAACGCAATGTTTAATCAAACGTCTGCCTCCATATGTTCGACTTAGAATTCTTTTCGAGTTTTAGCTAAATTTATCTGTTGACGGTTTTTCTCGCAAATCAAACTATGATGACAGGTTTACAAAACTCAACTCCATTTGCGCAGACTTTCTGATCCAACACTACATACATAGGATGTACACACTAGGGTTTTAATTTCTCTCTTAGTCATAACAACTCTGAAGGAATTGAACTCCACCAACAGCTTGATTAATATTATTTGTGGAACTTCAAAACGTTATTTGAAATTTTAACAAGAGAGAATCCTAAAAGACATCAAATCTTTACCAAAACCCTAAAACACTTTAACAACAAAATTCCTTGTTTGCAAACCTCCTTTGAATTGGCTTGGGCACCACTTCCCACCCAATTCACATACACATAAACAAAGAAATAATCAGGCATTATCCCAAATCATTGCCCATTACATTCCTTGTGCACTTTAAGCTCCTAGACCTAATTAAAAATTTGTAGTAATTTGACCCCTAAGGTTTCATCAAACTTAGGCTTGCTATCTAGGTTTTCCGATGTCTTTAGTTGATATTAATTCATTCATCGATATCTAGTGCCAGGTTGAGTTGTGTCAAACGACCAAGTGTGGGTTTATGTAAGCCCCCAATGATTTTCCTAAGACATACTTCGATCCAGCCCTCCCCATATTCAGCCTACCCAGATTTGTTGAGGGAACAAGTATTCAATTTTGACTTCTTATTAATTGGGTAGACCAAATCTTAGGTTATTTAATGCAGTCAACCTCAAGGTTAGGTCTAGAATTTTGTATTGCTTCATTGCACACTTCTCATCTCTCCCTTCTCTCCTCACTGTTTCTTTCATTGTATGCACAGGCAACAGTTCCAAACTCCACACTTGGATGGACCACTTGATTTTGTCCCCTACACTTGATTTTGTCCCACTCTCCCTCTCTTTCTCCACAATGTTCCTCTCACTTGCATTCTCAATAAATGGAAAACGAACAAAATAGGTCCTCTAACCCATCCACATCCACCTCCAATCCCACTTTTGACCCTTCCACCCAAAGCCCACAAGCTAACCCCTCCATCTTTGACTTACCCCTCCCTTATTTACTCAGCCTGGAGCTACCCAATGCTAAGATGCCAACACAACAAAATCAAGCCCCCCCACCTAACCCCTTCTCCATAATGGTTGAGCAACAAGCTCAACTACAAGCTAATCAAAAATAGTTGACTAGGACTGTAACGAACCTAACCAATTAAGGAAAAAACCTGCCACCCTGTCAGTAGCCTGTCGTTCCTTCTAAGGATTTCTATGATCCTTCCAATTATGAGGATAGACCAGGGTTGGTAATTCCAGAAGGGCACTTTGAAATCAAATCGGCTATTCTGAACCTTATTAAGCATTTCCATTATCCCAGGGAAAACCTGTTTAGCCATGTTGAGAGCTCACTCTCCTCGCACAAATAACCTATTCTCGCAATGTTTAAGAAGATCTTTGGCTGATGTGGCTATTCCCATTATCTCTCAAGGATAAGGCCGCTTATTGGTTCAAAACTATTGGCAGACCTATTACCACATGATCACAACTGAAAAGCACTTTCCTGAAAAAATTCCTCCCCATAGGTTGTACCAATTCCCTACGAAAATCTATTATGACCTTCCAACAAAAATCTGGGGAGACTACATGATTCTTGGGAACGGTTCTAGGATCTTTTAAGTTGCCCACACTGCGAGGTTCCCTTAAGGCAGCTTGTGCAGTTCTTCTACCATGGATTAGAAGATCAACTTCAATGTTTCGTCGATGCCTTGTGTGGCTGAAACTTCCAGATAAGGATGTTGAAAGTGCCTACGAATTATTTGAACAAATGAATGAAAACTCATTTAATCATGCATCCATGAACACCTTTGGCAAAACTACAAACTCGTAATTTGGTGTTCATGAGATAGGCACTCAATCTATCCCCGTTAGCCAAGGTGATCTCCAAATAATGGCTAACCGACTTGACCAGATGTAATTAAATCAGAAGAAAATGGAGGAAAGACTTGCTACATCCAACAAGGCTCCATAGGCTCCACATCTAACCCCGCCTAACATCCTAAAGAGAGAAAATTTGCATAATCTAAAAACTTCCCCTGCTGAGTATAATCAATATGCTAAGGCTTTCTATGCTTCACCAGGGACTTACACATATCAAAATGCCAGTCCTACTAAAAATATTTCCGCCCTTTATGAGCAATTTGAAACTTCTTCCAACTTAAATTGGAGGAACTACCCAACTTACTCCTGGACCAATTTGGTTCCCTATCAAAAACAAAATCCGTTTGGAGGGTATGGGTCAAATCAGACCTTTTATCAACCTAGGCCATCTCAAGAAGATATCAATACCTAGATTATGCAAACCCTACGGGGGATGCAAACCAAAATGTCAGAAGTAACCCACGTTGTTACAAATCTACATAATCTGATTGGGGTTACTCCGACCAAGAGATCTGCAGGACATCTACCATCCCAACCCATATCCAACCCTGTCAATCAAAGGAACCAAGATTAGGGTGGACATCATAATAAGAACCACATTAATCAACCTCTCATTAACTTTGTACCTCAACACCAACCTTGTTTCCATCAACAACAGGCCCCCCAACCTCCTCCAAGGAATAACCAAACTACACATGAAGTTACATTAAGGAGTGGGAAGACAACAACCGATCGTAGGCCTTCACAACAACCTAATGAAACCTTCTCTCAACCTATGCAAGTTGATTCTCCTAACACCACTCAAGAAGAAAAAGAAAACCTACTAACGCAAGACATGACTCCTGTTCCCATTCCCTAAGCTCTCCACTCCACCACCAATAGAAAGAGGAAATTTGCATCCTTGACTGAAGAACCCATGGATTTATACGGGCAAGTTTAGATCAACATCCCTCTCCTAGATGCAATCAAATGCATACCTTCTTATGCCAAGTTTTTGAAAGATATTTGTACTCCTAAAAGGAAGACTAAAAGCCAAGGGCAAGTGCATCTTTTGGAGATAGTAAGCTCTGTCATACCGAGTAAGCTGCCTCCTAAGATGAAAGACCTGAGTGCGCCTTTGATTTCAGTAATTATTGATGATACCACTTTCAATTGCACCCTTCTCAATCTCAGTGCCTCAGTCAATATCATCCTCACGATTTTATTCAAAGAATTTAAGATCGGTGATCTAAAACCTATTGAGGTTACCTTACAATTAGCTGACCGATCTACAATCAAACCCCGAGGGAATGTCTAGGATGTTTTTTTCAAAGTCCAAAACTGTGTCTTCCCTGTAGACTTTCTGGTCCTTGGCATCAAGGTACCCAAATCTCTAATTAACGTCCCTATAATTCTTAGACGACCCTTTTGGCCACAGCGATTTCTATACAGGCAAATGTATAACACTTGAGTGGGCTAAACCATCACTTTCAATATTTTCAAATCCACTAGGAGATTCCATGATGATAATTTTTTTGAGGACTCAGATATAGAAATATCTAATTTGGTAGAGGAGACAATGTTAGTGGATACCCTTCCAGAACACAACATTTTGAGGATTCTGACTATGAATCAGTGGTCAACGAAATCGACAACTAGGAGCCTTGTCTTCACTCCCAATCTCTTACTGATTAACCACCACACCCACCTACACTAACTTCATGCACCCTTCATCACACTGATTTTTCTCCCACTCCCTTAAACTTGGACCTACCACCCAACCCACCAAAGTTTGTATTTCATCATGAACTCAAACCTTGGCCAGACTCGGGTCATCCTTCCATTTTTCCCATCTCATTTTGATCCCTATACTTTTATCAATCATCTTTTAGGGGATCTGGAGGGAGACCATTTTATGAGGGCTTTCATTGTCAAATTTTTTACATGACTATCCATCCTCTGTGCATCACTTCACACCCAGCTGAGTGGTGTAAAAGGTAGCACTGGATGGGAGGTAATCCAACATTTTTATTGCTTTCCTTTTATCTTTCTTTCCCCAGGTTTTGTCCATCATGAATCCTACTGCTTATCACTAAGGTGATCTCTTTTCCCTCTAATGTATGAGGACATTATATATCATAAGCATGGGGGGTTGTTTTCAAATTTTGATGATCCATTCAACATTTTCAAAACCTAAAAATATTTAACTTTTCTTATGCATGCATCTACATAATAGAAAAATTTTAAAACATTTTTAGGAAAATTTTGAAAATCGGTACTAAAGTTGAAATTTTCATTTTACGGTATGATGGGATTTAATCATTAACCAACTAGGGACTAGGATGTAGATCAGATTATCAGATTCTCTGGGTTGATTTTTAGAGTTGGTCAAGGATCCTTATCTAAATTCAACCTAAACTCATGATGATTCAGGTGACTTGATCTCTTTTTGTGACCTAGAAATTACCTGACTAGGTTTCCGACCCAAAAACTTGCATCACTTCCAAAAATTCTTGTGTCAAATTTCGCACACATCCAACACCTAAAAATATATTAGAAATATTAGAAAAGGCCATTGTTGAGTCTTAGTGAAATCCAAAGCAAATGATTGGTTGAGTTCCCACCACTAAAAAGGAGGAAAATTACTCCTTTAAGGATGTGATGTCAACATGTTACCAACTTGGCACTGTTCTATATCTATATTGCATATCATTCGATGGTGCATTAAGGCACAATTTATCAGCTTAGGTGTCTTGGATGGTGCTCTACCCATAGCATCAGAGCAAGAACCTGAGTTCTCTTGGAGTGCCCCATTACAACACATTATGTTTCGGGATTGTGAGCTCCTTAGTGGTGTCTTGGATAGTACTATCTCAAAGTGCTGGCACCAGAGCCCCCTCGCGGGCTCGTAACAGGAATGATGATCCTAACACATCTGTTGTAGGATTAAACTAGGATTAAGCGTAGGGGAGACAAAAAAAAGTTTCAAAAACATGACCATAAAAATGTTGACATTTAGAAGCACTAACACAAGGTTTTAAAAGATTATGCAAGTTGCGAGTCAGATTCAAGAGCCAAGGAAATCCTAATTACAAAATAATTTTGGGTCATTTAAATTAACAATGAATTAACTTGTGAAATTTTGAAGGATACATTGATCCCAATTCATTTAACTTTTGGATCTAAAGATGAATCCCAATGTTTTATCCTTAAAAGATCTCTTATCTTTCATGTTTTCACCCAACTAATGTACCGTGATCTCCAACTAGCTACTCCAGCTCAAACTAGCTCAAGATAGTAGAGATGGAATGGAGTTGGAATGAGCTGGAGGAGATGGAATGGAGTTGGAATGGAGATGGTAGCTCAAACTAGCTCAAGATAGTTGATCCCAACTCCATTCCAGCTCCTCCAGCTAATAATAGTTCACTGGAAGCTCAATCTGACTAGGACTAGCTACTGCCATCAATTAGCTAGACCTGGTCAGCTGAAGAAGTCATCAACCAGCTCAAGCCAGCTCAAGTCCAGCTCCTGGAGGCTAAACTCAGCTCAACTTAGTAGAGCTGTGCTACTTAATCTAAGCTAACTACACCGTCTAGCTAGGTAATCTCTAGGAAGAGCAGACCCAGCTCACCTCAGCACAAACTAGAAGAAAGCCAGCTCAGATTAGCTTGGTTTGGCTGCTAGCAAAGAACTAGCAAGCTAAGCAAGCTACTAAGCCCCACTTCAGTTCCCCTCAGCAGACATCAGCTACAGTACAGTTCTTTGCAGCTCCCTCCAGCTCCTCTCCTCCAATACCTCTAGCTTCCTCTACCTCCTGTTCCATTCACCTACTAGCTAAGCTAGCTTAGCTTAGCTAGTCCACCCCCATGATAGCAAAATCTAACCCTAAACCCTACCTTACCTAAGCTCCACAAAGTAACCCTTTGAGTCCACTTGAGTCCATCTACTTCTACCCCTGTTGGCACTAACCAACATGCATCCCTTCAACCCACACCACCACCAAAGGACACCATAACGTGGCACCAAAAACCACCTCCAACCACCTCCCTCTTGGTGCCATTTCTTCCCTCCAAAAACCCCCCCATCACCACCTTACACCTACCCCGTCAACCCATCTCAACCCTCCAACTAACCACCTTTTAGAAGTCACCCAAGTTGGTGCCAATTTGGTGGTTGGCAACCACCTTCGACAGCTACCTTGTGGCCTATAACTACCCTCATGGCATCCCTTGATTTGGTGCCAACTAACCTACACCCTTGATCCACTTAACCACCTCCTAAACTCCACCTTAACCATCCAATTAAGCCACTCCAACCACTCCCCATCCACTCCTATATCTACCGCCTTAACCACCACCACATGATCATCTTCCCCCTTAATTTTAGTTCCACCATAGCCACCTAAGCCTACAACCAAGGAGAAGAAGAAGCGAAGAAGATAAGGGGGCAACCACCTACCCCCTTTGTGCCTTTTTTAACCATCTTCCTCTCACTTATGCCATGCCAAGGAGGAGGAGTTCTTCACCCAGAGGGGATGGCCAGGCAAGAGGAGGAGCAAGGTAGTTGATGCCCACCTTCAAGGATAGCTTAGAGGAGGACTACTTCAAAAAGAAGTCAAGGAGAATCCTTTTCAAGTACAAGGCCCTGCATTTGGAGCAAGGGCCATCCAGAACTTCTACCAAGGATCCCCCTTCTTCTTTATCTTGTTCTTCTATTGGCTGATAGTTTACTATTTTTCAAGAAGCATTCCTCTACTGTACTCTACTTTCTAGTAATATAGAATTTTCAATTGCCTTCCAATTTCTTGTTTTCTAGCTTAGTGTGTTTTTCTTTCTTCTAATAGTTGTAGAGCACACTCTTCTCTTCAAGTGACCCTAGGTGCACTTGCATAGGGTGAGTTTAGAAGAAAGGATTTATTCTTGTCACTTAGGTTTAGTGATAGGCACAGTCTTTAGCATATTCTTCAATTTCAAATACTCGATTGTTTTGAAAACCCTAAAAGCAACAAAACCAAAATCACAAAAATACATGTGTTGATTTGAGTGGCAACAGAGAGAATCATCTTGTTGAGTAAAAATTTGTCCTCCTTGGTGGACCCTAGATACTCACCGTATCTTGGTTATAAATTTAAAGGTGATTATAGATTTATGAGTTACAATGACATAAATACATCAATTTTCAAAATGCATATTTTTTCTACATCAAGTCATATCCTCTATCTTTAGTTGTTATGGTGATAGATAACATTTAGATAGGGAGAGATAAAAATTCTCTTATGCAATAAGTCTTTTACTAGGGGGAGATTGTTGCATGTTTAAACTCATTAGGAAGAGGGAGTTAATGGAGAAAAGAAATAAATTACTAAATTATAACCAAAAGGGGAAGACTAGATTCTTGTTATATTATGTCAAAAAGGGAGAATTAACCCATTTTTTTGAAGAGCATGTTTTAAGGGGGAGTTGTTGGATAAGATGATTAAAACTAATTAAACCATTTTGATACTGTCAAAAAGGGGGAGAATGTTTTGAGTATTTATTTATGGTTTGTCATCATCTAAAAAGGAGATTGTTGGTGCAAGGTTACCTCCATCGATTATTTTGTTGATAACAAAATAATTGTTATTTGACATTTACATTGAGTTTATACTTTCAGAGAAAATGCAAATAGAATCAAGTGTGAAGGAGCTCAAGCTCAAGACCATGAAGGAATGGAGGAGCTTGATGGAGTAAAGGAGATGGGCTTTGTGTGGAGTAAAGGTGTGAACAAGAAAAAGGATGAAGAATAGGATAGAATTCTTTTTATACATGTATTTATTTGTTTATTGCTCCTATCTATCTTAGAATTATCATAAAGAACCTAAAGTGTAACTGTTGACTTCAATTTCCCTTGTTTAGAAAAATATGCGTAGTAGTGTAGCAGTGAAAACCTAATGAACACTTAACATTTATAATTTTGAGAAAGGTGAGTTTCTGAGGCCGTTCGCAAGGAGCAAAGGATCACAAATAGGCACTGGTGAGTGTGTTTTCACAAGGAAAAATCAGGGTTTTGGAGAACCCGTTGTTATAGTCGCAACATAACGTTACCAGATAAAATTTATACTGAAACTCGAGGTGAGTCCTAGGTTGAACGCAGGAAGGAGAATGTTTGGTTTTGTGAAATCTATGCTTCCATTTTATTTCTTTTTGTTGTTTTTATCGTTCATAATTTTTTTGATATTTTATATGACAAGAGATCAGATCGATGAAATCTAACTAATCTACTTGTAAAATGAGAAAGAGAGAGAGAGAGCATCAATTTATATCTGAAAGAGTTTGCTACTGATAAGAAAGCGAAAAACTACACAAGAAAGTAAAAAGATAGAGGTGAGAAGAATCCCCCCTATGGTCGCTTGGAGGATGACTCACTCTGACGTCACCTAGAAGACGATGGTGAGGAGCTAGAGGAAGGAGAATGGCATCAGAGGAAGGATGGGCTAGCACAGCATCACAGTGAGGATCTTCTCCTCAAAGGTGGTGAGAGGACGACCACGAGATGGTCCATGAATGGGGGTGAGAGGCAAGAAAATATTTGTTTTCTACTCCAAAAGGAGCACCCGAGCTTGGGATAAGCATTCTTTAGAACCTTGGAGGTGGTGAATGAGAGAAAGGAAGAGATGAAGAAGAATGGAAGGGGTAGTGGTCCATTTATAGTGGAGGAGAAGAGGCAAAATAAAGTCATGGGTCAACAGTGACATCTACAATCATCACTAAAGCCTCACCACAAATGTCGATGAAGGCCCTACTAGTGCTCGCACACACTCGCTTGCACAGCTACTAAGGCATGGTTAGAGGAGAGCCGTCAGATCAAGATCGTGTAGCTGGGGATGCACGGTGATCACGCCTCTTGATTGTGTTGGATGGTGGGTGGGATCATTCATTCCTATATGAGGGTATCTACAAAGATCGAGCTGCCACCTGGCACCTTTACTTCCGCCTAATCGCCATCGCACGGTTGCAAGAACGTGAGGGGAATGCGCTTAAGATGTGAGCACATTGTGCTGGGTCGATGTGGCCACTTCTTGACCACTCAATTGCGATCAGGAGGTCGACTTTCGATTGGGTAGCGCTGAGGGGAACAATGGATTGCGGATCAATCCCGCACCCTTTGTTGCGTGGTCAGAACCTTAACTATTGCATGGTCATAAGCACTCTCAATCATTGGATCTTGATCTAACAGTCGAGATCTCATCAAGGGCTTCTCTTTTGAAGTGAGGCAAGGGCTGCAGTTGATATCGGGCGGCTGTAATGGAGCCACATGGCCCCATCATGGCTGTCCATCTTCTTTAATTTGTAAGGGGCAACATGGACGTCAGATTGGGTTGATTTTCACGTTGTTGGGCTACGATTGTCGATCCAGATCCATCCATGTGGTTGGATTTGTCATTTAAAACTCTAGATTGTGTCACCTAGGCCCTTAGTTGTTGATCTTCTCGAATTACATAAGGTGCTATAGGATTCCGATCAAGATGATTTTGGAGGCATTGGGCTCCAATCATCATCTTAATCAGGTCCGTTCGGTTGGGTTGTCAATTTGAGGCCCTAAAGTAAATCTCCACTCCTGACCATAAAAGGACACGAATTAACCAATAATTTATACAGAATACTCTAAATATTGAATGATGCATGCTATGCAATATTTACAATATGGAATTCATCTCTAAGCTGAGGAACATGAATAAATAGGCATTTTAACCTAAATGGATGTGTCTATATCATACCCCCATGCTTATCTTTTGCTAGTCCCTAGCAAAATCAAACTAAATGCTATGTATAAAAATAGAATTAGGTCTCGGTCACTTATGGCTTTAATTATTTATTAACAAAAGAAAATTTTGACTAAGGTCCTAAACTACGAAGACTCAACAGTTCCCAGGTACCTGTCAAAATGCAGACTGCCTAAGACCTTACATTATTTTGAAAAGGGAAGATACATTTTTTTTTCTGTTATACTTCTTGTCTAATTTTTTTGGATTTTTGAGTTTAGAGTTTCGAGGTAGCTTTCTACGGCTACCCAACCCACCCAAGACTCGAAAAGAACTTCAATTTCTAAGCATCTTAATGTGAAAAAGTGATAGATTCACTAAGTGGCCGTTAAAATTGACTTCAAGCTTCTACGACCCTACGTGATCTTAAGAGTTTCTGCTTAAAGGTTTATCTTTCCGATCAATAGCTTTTTCCCTACTTTTTTTATTTTTTATGTGGTCAACACAAGGGCTAACCCAATGTATATCTTCCTGATTTATTCTACTTATCCGCTTCTTCCCTAAGTGTTTTGGGCATTATTTATACATTTTTTAGTTGGGCTTTAGACTACTAGCCAATGGGTAGTTACCCACGACAACTTACTAGCCATACTCGTGCGATGAAGTATGATTTATTTATTTTTCTCTCCTTTTTCTATTTTTCTCCTTTTTCTCATTTTTTCATATATTTTTCTTTTTCAAAGTAGGTGGCTTCCCTAATCTATGATTTACCAAAAGGCAGTAGAATTAGTATGGTCATGTAGCTAGGCCCTAGACAACCGGCTAATAGGTTGTTACCCATGGTAACTTGCCAGCCACACTACCCTAGAAAGTGCATTAGCTACCTAATTTCCATAAAAAATCGTCGAAAATTGAGTCAGTACAAATAGTGTGTAGATGCTTTAGACTTAAAGTTCCCTCAAATCAGAGGACGGGTTGATAAGTACTGTACTTATCAACCTAATTTATTAACCAAATTAAAATAATATTAACTTGGCAAGGACTTGAGACACAGGTGCACATTTTAGTGGATACCCAGGCTGATTAAGCCCAAAGACCTGAAGAGTCTGAATATTCAAGTCCTAAAGTATCATTTCCTAAAGTTAACAACTTCTAATGCTTAAGTTCTCTTCTCCTAATTCTAATTTTTTTGACTTTTTGAATTTCAATTTTTTTTAAAGTAAAAGAAATTCCATGAAGCTAATAAAATAATTTCAGGATTAAGTATCCACCCCCCATGCCTAAATGATGCAATGTCCTCATTGTAATAATAAAGACATGAAAAGGGCAGAGTAAACAAAATATCACCTAAATTTCACCAAAATCCGGTTAGCTCCACAGAAATAAAGGAGCATACATATGTGCTAAGTTTATTGCATTTAGCTATGCATAATTTACAAATAAGCAAGAAATTAAGAATTCATAAGTTCAGGTAAGGATCAAAATAAGAAGATTGATTTTCAAACCCTCCAACAGGAGATGTCCACAAATGTGGACCAGATTTTGATGTAGGCCCAAGCTCCAAGGTCTATTGCTTCTAAGGCTCTAGATGAAAATCACCCAGAACCAGAGATTGTTGCGTTTGCATGGCCAGGCTTACGGTTTGGTGGTGTGCAACTAAAGTCTAAAGTGTTAGACAATGGGTAGATCTGGCTCAATAGGTTCAGATGTCCATTTAGAGTTCAACTCAAAAAGATAATCAATTATTCTAAGCTTGGGTTGCACATCCTAAAAATAAAAAATGTCATAAGGGTCCTGGTAGAAGGTAGGTGGTTTCAGGTCACCATGTACCCTTAGATATAACATTGTATTTCCCTCAGAATTAATCTCCCATAATTTAACTTCCAAACTCCTCTCCTCTAAAATCAATGCTTCCAGGACCTCCAGATCATTATCTCCCCATCAAAGATATCAAAGTCAAACAATTCCGACTGAATCAGAATTGACTTGGATTCAATGATTTCCAAATCAAAATCATAATTAATCCTTTCAGGGAGTGGTTGAGGAATGGGGCTACTGATTGAATCATCTAATAAATCAAGATTTTAATCCTCCATGCCAACCCCAGTCGAATCAAATTCCTTAATTACAGGACCATCAAATGGTTGATCAGATTCCTTTAGCCCATTTGTCTCACTAAAATCATCATCCATAAGCTCAAGTGAGACTACACCAAGAGATTCCTCACCCTCATAATCAAAGAATTCTTGATCCTCATTAATTATATATGTCTCAAAATTGTCTATCATTTCATGGTCCATGGAGAAATATTTTTCCTCTCTCCCTGGCTCAAGGATCTTAG
This sequence comes from Thalassia testudinum, assembly GCA_037157565.1. Classification (NCBI taxonomy): domain Eukaryota; kingdom Viridiplantae; phylum Streptophyta; class Magnoliopsida; order Alismatales; family Hydrocharitaceae; genus Thalassia; species Thalassia testudinum. The sequence continues at coordinate 80,591,258 of JAZHRO010000056.1, read as the reverse complement.
GTGAGAAAATTACATCATCCTCAATTAATTGCTCTAACCCAACCTGGTCATCCCCAATCTTAGAAAATGTGTACCCCTGACAGGCGCCTGAGCAGGTTTAGACATTGACTCTCTCGAAGGGGGTTCATTCTGGGAGTCAGCCAAAGATTGGATGAAGGTAACCAAGAATTTCATCCTCAATCTTGATAATTTCCCAAGTAAAAGCTCACCCGGGCCCCTATCCTTAACATCTTAGAGCCAATCCAATAAAGAATTATTAAGTTCATCAACCATTTTGATCAAAGGCTCCAATGCTTCAGTGCATGGTGTTGGCTGAGCTTCTAAAGACTATATACTATTCCTCAAGATAGCCAACACCCTATCCTGGACCTGGTTCACTTGAACTGAATGGTTCTTTTCTGGTTTGGGTGGGTTTCGGTTAAATCTAGGGGAGTCAAGAAATTGAGGTTCTTGGGTCCCTCCCTGACAGTAGCTTATTTTGGGTTGTTCAAAGAGATGTAGTGACCTATGTTCAGCATAATTCATGGGAGGTTATGTGTCATAGTCATCATATCTTCTTGATTGTAGATCGAGTTAGGTTGATCATCAAAGGGTGGAGATCTATAATCATTGTAGGCGTGAGAAGGATAATAATCATAGTTTTGTTGTCTAGGGTTAGGCCCTAGACATTGAGGTCCGGAATCATATCCCCAATCAAAGTTTTCCTGGCTAGTGGACGGGTAAACATAAGTTGAGTTGGGATAGTAATCATCTTGGGGATAAGTAGTAGTGGGAGTGTAGGATTGAAAATGTGTGTAGGGTGTGGAAGAATACATGATGAAGTAGGAGGGAAAGTAGAACAGAGAAAGGTGCCCTGTTAGTACAATCAACCAAACCTGTCCATAAATTTGGTAGCTTAGGGACCTTTGCTTTAGAAAGGAACTCTGACCATGCAACAAATTTGATGTTGTCCTTACTCCCGATGGTGGTATTGTTGGGTCGACGAAGCAGGGAGAGCATGTCCTGAAGGCAATTAATTATGCCAAACCCCTACTTAAGTCATTTGACAATTGAGTCCCCCAACTTAGAACCTTTTGAAGCAAGCAGATGTCACTAATTCAGAAATTATTGAAGAGAACACCCTCAATCGAACTCAATGAAACCTAGGGCCAATGTTTACTCAATTTTAATTAAGGCCTGCTATGATTGTGCTTTTGGAATGTGATGGGCCATTTACATGGGTTGTGCCCTTAATGATCAGTTAATATGTGTGTGTGTGCACAACCAGGGTGTTCGAACATGGTTATTTTATGATGTGTCTTTTAAGGTTTAACCTTGTTTAGTAGCTTTTAGGGTTTAATCACTAGGTTCGTTCAATCAGGTTCAATAGAACACTCCAAGTTTTGAAAGCACCATTGATGATATATTCCTTTAAAAATCAGAAATAATGTGGAGTACCTGGTTAGCTCCTAAAAATTAAAACCTAAGTGGCAATCTACTTGATGAATCAGTTTTAATTTGAGTGGTGTGACCCAAATAGTTCAAGTAATTGGCCTGTAGCACCACTTGATTAAGGCACACAAAATGTCTTAACCTAATCAGATTTCTACTCACTTATGTGTATTAAGTTGAAGTGTACCAAGTCCACAAGTTAGATCCAAGGTTAAGTAGTAGAATCAAAGTGATTATGCGTCTTTGGTCGAGAAATTTGTGGGTTTTTAAGGTGTGTCACTTCTAGCTTAATCCCACAAGAAGAGAAGAGTAATTTTTTTGCATTTGCAGTTTATATGGATAGGTGTGGTGAGATGAAGTGACAATCAAACAACGAAGACCGACCTAAGGTTTATGCAAGCACCTAAGTCAGTTTGGGTTTGATTTATTAGTGTGGTGAAATGAAATCTAGGGTGGGGGTGGTCGTGATACATTTACAGAACCTTCATCAATACTTTTCTCCAATCTAACCTCTTTGGCTCACCTAGGAAGAGAACCGCAATCACAGTAAGATCAGAGAAAAAGTAAGATAAACATTAAGTAAGGCAGAAAAATGCGAGAAAACCAAAGAGCGTTGCCTCCTCGACAATGGTGCCAAAATGGTGAGCGTGTTATCGTGAGGAAAATCAAGGTTTTGGAGAACGCATTATCGTAGTCACAAAATATCGCTACTAGATAAATTTTATACTGGAAATCGACACTTCGATTTTATTTCTTTTTGTTGTTTTTAACTTTTGCAATTTTTTTGATATTTTATACGGAAAGAGATGGGATTGATGAAATCTAACTAATCTACTTGCAAAATAAGAAAGAGAGAGAGAGGGCATCAATGTATATCTCAAAGAGCTTTCGACAGATAAGAAAATAGAAAACTACACTAGAAGGCAAAAAGATAGAGAGAGGTGAGAAGAATCCCCCTTGACGGTCACTTGGAGCATGACTCGCTCTGACAACACCTGGAAGATGGTGGTGAGGAGTTGGACGAAAGAGAACGGCATCGTAGGAAGGGGGATGGGGTAGAATGGTGTTGTGGAGAGGATCTTCTTCCTGAAGGTGGTCAGAGGACAGCCACGAGATGGTCCACGAATAGGGATGAGAGGCAGGAATAACATTTGTTTGCTACTTTAGAGGAGCATCCCGAGCTTGGGACAAGCTCTCTCTAGAGCCTTGGTGGTGGTGAGGGAGAGAAAGGAAGAGATGAAGAAGAATGGAAGGGGCAGTGGTCCTTTTATAGTGGAGGTGAATATGCAAAATAAAGTCATGGGTCAACAACGACATTTACAATCATTGCCAAAGCCTAACCTTAATTGTCGGTGAAGACCCTGTTGGTGCTCGCACACACCCGCTTGAACAGCTGTTGAGGCATGGTCGGAGGAGAGCCATCGGATTTAGATCGTGTGGCCTAGGATGCCTGGAGATCGTGCCTCTTGTTCGCGTTGGATGGCACGTGGGATTGTGCATTAGATCACACATTCCCACGTGAGCATATCCACAAGGATCGACACTGCCACGTGGCACCTTTACTATAGCCTCATCGCCATCGCATGGTTGCGAGCATGCAAGGAGTGGGTGCTTAAGATGTGAGCGCATTGTGCTTGGGCAACATGGCCACTTCTCGGTCGCTCAATTATGATTGAGCAGTCGAATTTTGATTGCAAAGCGCTCAAGGCAGCGGCGAATTGCGGATCGATCCCACACCCTTCATTACTTAATCAGAACCTTAACAACTATGCTGTGGGCGACGCTTTGTCGCGTCGAAGTGCGAATGGCCAGGCACTCTCGACTATTGGATCTTGATCCAACGATCAAGATATCATGAAGGGCTTCTCTTTCAAGGTGAGGCAAGGACTACAGTTGATTTTGGATGGCTATGATGGTGCCACGTGGCTCTATCATGGCTATCCATCTTCTTTGCTTTGTAGGTGGCACCACGGATGTCGGATTGGGTCCATTTTCATTCTGTTGGGCTGCGATCATCAATCCGGATCGATTTGTGCAGTTGGATTTGTCATTTGAAACTCTAAATTGTGTCACCTAGGCCCTTAATCATTGATCTTCCTCAGACAACATAAGGTTCTACCAGATTCTGATCAAGACGATTTTGGAGGTGTTGGACTCCAATTGTCGTCTTAATCAGATTCGTTCGGTTGGATCATCAATCTAAGGCCCCAAAATAAATCTCCTTCTGTCCTAACCAAAAAAGGACATGAATTAACCTATAATTTACACAGACTACTCTAAATGCAAAATGATGCAAGCTATGCAATATTTATAATATGGAATGCATCTGTAGGCTTAGGAACATGAATAAATAGGCATTTTAACCTAAATGGATGTGTCTACATGAAGCACTAATCCAATATTCAATCAAAACTCAAGATATCTGAAAAATATATTCAATGAATAGCGAAATGTATATCAGAGTCAATAGACAAGAATAATGTAGAGAGAAATAGCAAAAATAATGGTGGTTGAAACTGCCAATGTAACCCTTAACACTTAAGCTTATTTCCCTTAGTTTAAACACTTAACTCTATGCATAGCCAAATTCTCAAATTAGAGCCTCAAAATTAGCCAAATTCTGTAATCTTCTCAGGTTATACGTTTCACTAAGGCCTCAAACACCTTAAATTCCAACTCAAATTCTATCAAATGAGAAAAACCCCCTCCACTATCTCTCAGACAGGCTTTCTTCCTCTCTAAACCCAATTCACAATTCAAACCATAGGCCCAAACTTGGTTCAAGCATAAATCAGCCCAATGCTACGTGCGTGGGCACAGCCGAGGGCGTGGGTGTGGGGTAGGGACCTAACCCCAGTGGTACGAAGGCAACATGCCCTCATAAGTGAAATAATAAGTACGCAATTCTATTTTAAATCTTGATGATGTTGGACTACAGAATGATTAGTTCTTCTTCAGTTGCTGCATGAAGATCCCTGCCTTAATCAAAGCTTCTGTTGGTGTTGCTCTATTATATTGATGGTCCAGAAGCCTTCTTGGCCTTAATATGCATCAGCTGGGGGTGGTGGCGGTGAAGATGGTGTGCAATCTGTGGTGAACAATAGTATAGTAATGGCGGAGATCTGGCGAAGTCCTAGACATCAAAACATGGGCTTTAAGCCCCAGTTAGATAATCTAAGGAGTATCTTTGTGGTGGAACTTTGGTGTATGGGGGTGCATGGAGGTTAGACGATGTCAAAGTTGGTGACGGGTTGGGGGGTTGTTTGGTGAAGGATTTTGGAGGTCGAAAGCCTTAATAAATGGAGGGCTTTTGACCTCTGAGGTACGGGGAAGGTAGTGGTTGTGGTGGTTTGTCATTTGGTGCGGTGTAGTGAAGGCATAGACTCGCTAGAGTTGTAGCTGAAGGTAGAGAAGAAGAAGAGAGAATGGGAGAATGTAAGGTTGAATCTAAAAATTAAGGGGCCTAAACTACTCTAGGATGCACAGGGAGTGAGAATGCCTAACTACTTGGATGTAAAAGGAAGGAAACCACATTGGCTTGCTTCACTGAACAAGGTGAAGGTGAATTCTCCAGTGGTGAGAAGTTACGACGATGAAAGGGCTAGGAGATGAAGGTTTGGCTGGCTAGCATCGAAGGGAGATAAGGAAGAAGTTAGGACGTCCAATTTGACTATTGGATGCCTGGAAGAGGGGGATCAAGTGGGTCACCGAAGTCATTGGAGATCTTAGCTAGTGAGGAGGGAAGAGGAGGGAATCCGGCCTAGAATCGACTGGAAAATATGTTGGATGTAAAGGAGCTTATATAGAAGAATTGCAAGAATTTGGGAATTGGAGTTGTGATTTTGACTACTAAAGGTTCCAAATTTCTTAAGCTCTTCAAAGCTCTAAATTCTAAATTAGCACATGAGATCGTGTGTAATCTAAACTCTCTGATCTCAGGAGTAATCCCTCCAAATTTGGAGGGATTTGGAGAGGGCTTGATGGCTTAAATGTTCAATTGAAGATCAAGCATATGGGTTTCCTATTCCTCGTTGGTTGTGTTTGGCAAAGAAGGCATCCAAAGGTGAAAGGGACCTTTTGGTGAAAATGACGAGAAATTACGGGCCTAACTATATGACATGGGTAGAAATTAGGGGTCAGGTTTTAAGGAATAAAGAATTAAAGGCTGAAATGCAAACTTTATTAAAACGGACTCTGATTGAGCAAAAAGTTTGGTGTTAACCTAATTTGTACCCAACAAATCTAATGGTGAACTTAGATTTGGGTTTTAACCATGTTTGAATAGGTAAATTACAAAGAAGCTCAAATTAGGGCAAATTCCCATCTGAATCTCTGTTTTTGGTCAAAATAGGTTTCGATGGTAAAAGTGAAGGTACCAAAACTCTTAGAATATTTTTCAATGAATGTTAGGAGTTTATATTGAATTTATTTCTGTCACAACCCTTTCAATTTGAGTAAGGCTGATAATTAGGGTTTATAGTAATATTTTTATCCTCAAAATACACGAAACCCTAATTCAGTTGTTTTAAGCCCACTTCTTGGCCATTTAAGTTCATTTAACCTTAGATCAAACCTTGATGATCTCCTTAGTTAATCTGCATTAATGATTAGATGTTAAAATAGTAGAATTATCCCATTTTCCTGTCTTCTTCCAAATTCAGTTTAGTATGGAATTACGATCCTCGGACGATCATTAAGGAGCATTTAGCACTTGATTCAAACTAATTTAGGTTAGTTATGACGAATCATGGTGTTTCCATCATAACCCCATGCCTAGCTTTTACTAGTCCCTAGCAAAATCCTATGGAAGGGGCCAGGTCTCTAGATCAAATTTTTGCGTTAGGATGCCGATTTTTGCCACTTCTAAAGAAATTAAATCAGAATACCAACAATAGGCCTTGAGGTACTCAAGTACCAGTGAAGATTCAGGCTTGAGCAGCCTCAGCCTTGGGTCCACTGTGAAGGTTTCTAAGGCGGACAAAAATTGCTGAGAGGTTTGTTGACGCCAACGGTTTAAGAACCTGTGGATATGTGCAACAACTCTAGGTTCAGTTTGCCAGTGCATTTTTGATAAGAGAGAGAAAGGGATATTTATTTTAAGAGTTTTTTCTCTTTTCTTTGTAAATCCCCTAAATCCAACATCGAATTGGCCCTAAACACAATCTGTATGAGATTCCTTGTCCCCACCATCAATCCACATAGGGTCCTTGGCTTTTGATGCCTCGGGAAAGTATGGCCCCTGCAACACCCAGAACCCTGCCTTTCGACACTTCGAGATAGTGCCGCCTATGATTTTTTTTGATTAAATCCAGGCCCTACCAATCGACATTTCGGGATAATCCTACCCAGGTCACCTGAACTAGCACAAGGTGATTACGTGCCCCCAGTAGGATATTTGGATATCCTGGGAGACAAGCACCAAGGAGGCGGTATGTTATAACGCATCTTCAAGGGGAGAAATTTTTCGTTCTTCCTCTCTGCGTTGGGAACTCGTGTAATCAACTTGTGTCATTGAGTCGCTCCTAAGTCAAATATTCGAAAAAACATTTTGAAAACAGAACACTTTGTGGCATTATTCTTCGCTAGGCACACTGAACTCTATCGATGCATGACTTTTGGGTGCCTAGGTTACCGAGTCTTGCAAACCAAAGGCCAGGTAGTGGGGCAGAATAACCCCTAAGCCTTAGATTTAATATAATAGCCTCACAACTTTCACAACCTCTTGATGGATACTCCAGATCTTAACAAATAGGTGAGTGCTAAAGCCCTAGAATAGGCCCAACAGTATTAAGCTCGGTATCCTTTACTTATCTCCTTGCCACTAGCACTTCATGACTTAATTCCTTACTTTGATTTGGTTTAGAATTTAAGTTCCATAATCAATTGCTAGGACTATGACCATTTTTTTTTGTTCTTGCACCTTTTACATTTTGTGTTTCCTCCTCTTTTTTCCTCCTCAATAAAGATTTTTCAATTCAGCTCAAAAATTTTACTCCCATTTTCCTCCATTTATTATTTTTTTGTTAGAACCACTCAAAAAAGTTAAATTTTCCTTTTATTTTGCACTTTAATATTCCCCCATGCCTAAGTTTTGCAATGCCCTCATTGCAAACAAAGTGGGTTTGAGTTCATCTTAGTTCATAGTTTACATCAGAGTCAAAGGGTGGGTGAATAGGTGGGAATGACTGTTGCAAACAATTTTAAGCTCTAATACAGGTATAAAAGGTGGAGTGTAAAGTTTGAGCCCTAAAGTGCATTTGTAATGCACTTAGGAAGGATCAGAAGGGTCTCGGGTTTTTGAAATGACAGGTTGCCACCCATTAAGAGCTAAATTCGATGCCTTCAGCTAGGTTGAAGGTGGTCAAGGAGAAGGGGTAGTGAAATTGGTGGAATTTTGTAAGATACGCACCTTGACGATTAGTCTAGTTGGTCCAACCAGGTGCTTGTTCAAATCAACTAGCTGATGATGTAGACTGAACCCAATCAGTCTGGTCGGTTGAGTGATGTGAATCAATTGGTGTGAAACCCACCAGATGTATTGTGGCTTGATGTGTACACATCTAATTGGACTAAACTATCTATTTATGCATGTTCCTAGGGTCATAGAAGCGTCATGCATTATAAATATTGTATAACATGCATCATCATACATTTAGATTAATTTGTACAAATTATATATTAATTCACCTCTTAATGTGGCTATGGGACAACGTGATTTATCGGGGCATTGGATTGATGATCCAACTAAATAAATCTTATCAGGGCAGTGATTGGAGTCTAACACCTCCGAGATCACCTCTATCAGACTTTCATAGTGATAACTCTACATCGAATGATGATAATTCCATAAACTAGAGTTAGTTTTGAGGATAGATGTGCATTAATGACATACCATAATGGGCTTGGGAGCATTGCATGCATGACGAATTAAGATTGCTTATAATCAACGTTTAATGGGTATGTGTACAAGTGCATGTTGAAACAGGCCTCAGATGAGCAATCAGACTATGCGAATGGATCTAGATCGATGAATGGAGTCCACAAACTTGAAATCACTTAAATCTGACATCTAGAGCTCCCCCAACAAGCCCAAGATGTTCAAGCTGTTGATTTGATGATCAACGACTCATAAAGGGCCACGTGGCACCTTCCGCCATGCTCTCACCGGCGCATGCACCCAACTAGCTTCAAATCCTGACTGTTCGATCTTCATTTAACAGTCAGCGATGCCCGCGGCCAGCTTCGACTCTACGACTAGTCATGAAGGTAGCACGGCGGGTGAAGCCTTGCAGTCGCAAGCAAGCGGCGAGCGTTCGAAGCTCCGCGCACTGCCAAATCACACTCGACCGAGAGCATGGTCAATTACAATCATCGATGTGGGAACGAATGGCATAGATGGAATCCACGCGGTGCCTCCAGATGAAAACTTGCCCGATGTGCACGATCACGTCCACTCACGCAAGCGAGGCACGATCTAACGCACCCGATTGCGCACAATCCCAGCCGTTGATGCGTGATCGGATAGGTTACAGTGCGAGCACACGGATCGTGGGAGAAGAAGCACATACAGGCACGACGGGGGGGTGCAACATGATGTGCCCTCAGCCATCCGATGGCGATCCATGCCTCAGATTCGGCAGCTAAGGATGCGTAGGCGTGGCTTGAGAAGAAGAATGGGCGTGGAACTTCAGCGATGCTTATGGAAAGGACTTAGCGATGTCCCAGACGTCGATAAAGACCCGTACCTATTTTAGAAGCCCTCTTCTTTTATATGAGCCCCCTCAACCACCCCATTCAATGGCATTCAATTCACACACACTCTCCATACAATACTAAGCCTCTTCTAGCTCCACCAACCATTCCATATCCTCCCCGAAGTTGTCGAGCTGCCGACGGAGCCTCCCTCCACCGCTGTGGTTGCCTTGCCTCCTCGCTCGCTCTCTTACTCTAGTTTTGTGTTGCACTATTGTAAGATTTCATCTATTGTTGTATTTGTAAACAAACCCTAATTGCATGCTATATGTTAATGTTGCTTCTTATACCGTAGTTCACATCTCCTTAAAAGTGATTGTCATGTTTTAAATGTAAGCTCTAACCCTACTCTCTCTCTCTCTCTCTCCCCTTCACTCTCATTTTCGCAAGCAAACCATGCTACCGTTTTGTGACATCCAAAGCAACTAAAACTAATCTGATTTCATTCCTCCCTGAGATCGGCACTTGGACTCATAAATCCATATCTTAATTTAAAAGAGATGACTCGAGTGCATGCTACAATGACAAAATTAAACCAACATGTTTCACCCATGTCAGTTTTTGGCACCATAGTAGTGGAGGCAATGGATTTCTTTTGTTGCTTTTATATCGCATTACTAGTCACATTTTCTAACTCGATTTCCTCTCTCTACTTGTTGATTGCAGGAACTCGATGCTTAGGCGACGAAGGAGCGCGATCTGAGAAGGTAGATACTGAATGCTGCGAAGACTTGTTGTGAGTATCACTCCACCCAATGAGTGTTTGCTTGCTTAAAAAATATAAAAAATATACAGATCTAAAATTGACGTGGTAAATGCTACTTTACCCATATTCCAAACTCATCACCCAACCAAAAGAAATACACTAACGCTCTTGAAATCTTTCTGGAGTGTTCTTCTTTCTTTTGAGTGGTGTTTGTGAAGCCACCATGATTTGACTTGGGCCGCACCACTCACCATAATTAAAGTCAACTCACCAAGTAGAACTGCATGAACATTAGGGTGAATACACTAGGGTTGTTTTTCTAGGGCCACATCATTCAAAAGGAAATCGACTTTCGCCCATTATGTGCAAAACCTTGTGTGGCCACTTAAACATTGTTTGAAAACATTAGGGAATTTCAACCCTAAAAATTACTAAAGCAATGAGGAATCATTAAAAGAGACCACATCCTAAAAACCTTGCTTGAAAAACATATTTTGTTTAGTGCACACACATGCTCAATTGGACTAAGGGGCACAACCCCAAACAACTCCTCATCACATATTCTTAGCACAAGCACTAACCTAGCGCTCATTAAAATGGAGTAGACGTTCCCTAGGCAAGACTAGTCTAAATCTTTGATGCGTGATTAGGTTTGCTAAGCACTTGGCCTTCATTCCCTTTGGAAAATCTGGTGTCTAGGTTGTGGGGTCTATAGAACCGGTGGCGCAAGCCAATGGAAGAACCTTCCCCTCAATCCCCTCGTAATCAACCGGGCCAGATTAACATCGGGAAGGGAGGTTAAGTGCTTGCAGATTTGATCATTCCCTTTGAGGCTTCTAGGTCACCTGAGGTATACACTATAAAGACTAGACTTGCTTGCTTGTTTGTGCACACACTTCTTGCACCTATCTCTCTCCGCATACCTCCCTATTGATCAATGTGTATGCACGGGAGACGATCACTTAATCCTAAGCTATTTGTTTTAGAAAGGGAAATAAGGAGGAGACTTGATTTTTCAAGGGAAATGGCTGACCCAAGTACTGATGAGAATGAGGACCAACCTCAACCCGATGCTATGGCCATCATTTAGGCCCAAATTTCTACCAACCACCAACTTCAACAATAGCAGATCCAAAACATCATGCAAGCCATGCACCAATTGCAGAACCCTCAAGGACAACCCCCACATAACCCACCTAACCCACCACAACCCCCCGAGGGCCAGCCAAGGCCTTTCCGCGATTTTTGCGATCCGTCTGCTATTAGGATCAAGCCACATCTTAGGGTCCCCGAAGGGGGAGATGATTTTGAGCTAAGACCAAATGTCCTGAGCTTAATTCAAAGTCATTTTCATGGGATCTCAAATGAGGACCTCTTCCAACACCTAGAGGACCTAGACCGGATTGCCTGGACTGTGAAACCAAGGAACATCAAGTTGGAAATTATTTCAATTAAGATGTTCCCTTTCTCCATAAATGACAAAGCATCTCTCTGGCTCAAAACCTTAGGGAGACCCATTTCCACCTGGAAGGAACTGAGGCATGCATTCTTGAAGAAATTTTTCCCCATAGGTAAAACCAATGGCCTCAGAAGAGCCATTACCACATTCACACTACAAGATGGGGAACAATTCCATGAGACATGGGAAAGATTTAACGAATTGTAAAGGAAATGCCCACACCATGAGGTTCCAAGGTGGAAATTGGCCCAAATCTTCTGCTATGGTTTGGATAGCAACCTTTGGAACCTTGTTGATGCCTCATGTGGAGGCAACTTTTTGAACAAAGATGAGGAGTGCGTGATCAAACTCTTTGGGTCCATGAGTGAGAATTCACTCAACAATGCCTCCATGACCCAGTTTAATCGATCCAGTGAACCCCGTGGTGGGATCTATGAGGTGCAAGCCAATTTTAGAATGGTTGACATGGACATTATAGCCAAAAAGTTGGATCGAGTTGAGTTGGTGGACAAAAAGATTGATGAGCAGTTGAACCAAACCCGAAACCAACTACAGACCCTTTTCCTAGCAAAGGGAGCTCACAATGTAGATTTGGTGCAACCAATGAACCAAATACACCTAGAACAACCCCTGACTATGTTCCTGGGAAGGACCGTTGCTCCCTCAAACCCTGATTACTCTTTCCCCTCCCCTTCGACACCTTTTATCTTTGAAGATGGCTAGGCAATCCAAGGTTACTCCAAACCTGACCCCTTCTCCAACACCTACAACACTAGATGGCATAATCACCTGAATTTTGCCTGGACAAACCAAAAATTGAACCAATTCTAAAACCAACCTATGCCAAACCCTCCGTCCAATCAACAAGGACCATCAGTTAGACCACCATCATAATAGGGCAGCCCCACCCACACAAAAACAAATGAACATGCTGATAAAAATGATGGCTGATATGAATCAGAAACATCAAGAGGAAATGGCACTAGTGAAGGGACATTTAGGCCAACTACTGGATCGCAAACAACAGGGGTCCCTTCCTTCTCAGCCACAGCTGAACCCAAGAAATGTGATCAACAGAATCACCAATTCTTAAGGGTCCAAGCCAATCCTGGGCATGCCCACATGTTCGAACAAGACCCATAGACACCCCCTGGGTTTAGTGCCTCCTCTTCTTCTTCTCAAGGATCTACCCATGGTCCCAATGCCTCAGCCAACGCAGTTACCTTGAGAAGTGGCACTAAAAACTAGGACCCCAAATGGACAACCCCTCTTATGACCTCACTTCCTGAGATACCTGATTCTGAGGATGAGCGGGAGGAACCCAAGGACTAAGAGACTGAACCAATTCAATCCCAAACACCATACCCTGAGGCCTTGGAGAAAATGAAAAAAAAGAAAAATGTAATTGAGAATGAGGAGTTGCTAGAGATTTTCAAACAAGTTCAGATTAATATTCCTCTCCTCGAAGCAATCAATCATATTCTAGCTTACGCTAAGTCCTTGAAGGATGTCTATACGCCGAAGCGTAAGTCGAGAACCCAAGCACCTAGGAAGGTAGTGCTCTTAGAACATGCTAGCTCAATGATATTGAGCAGCCTACCTCTCAAACGAACTAACCCAGGAGCACCCCTGATATCTTGTAATATTGGAGACATGACATTTGATAGAGCACTGTTGGACTTAGGTGCATTACTCAACCTAATCCCGACTACCCTTTATCACCAGTTTGGATTTAGGGAGTTGAAACCCACACCTATGACTATACAATTGGCTGATAAATCCATGAAAACCCTGAAGGTGGTAGTTGAGGATGGAATTGTTTGGGTCAAGGATTTCTACTTCCTGGTCAACCATTTGGTCCTCAACATGGAAGTCCCCGAATAGCTACAAAATACACCCATCATCTTGGGCAGACCCTTCTTAGCTACGGCTAAGGTGAACGTTGATTGTGACACGGGATGCATGGAAATCGCCTTTGGAGATAAGAAGATGCAATTGGATATTTTCAGGGCGGCTAAGTCTTTTGACTGTGGCTGGATTGAAGAGCACTGATTAACCGATATTGGTGGGCAATTTAAGTATTTAAGTGCCTAGACATTACGTTAATTTTAACATTTAAATAGCATACACTAGGATGTAAATAAATTAATTCATATTTTTAGCTTAATTTCATAATTCATGTGTAGCATCCATAACTAAATGCATTTAGAATTAACCTACAATTGCATGCATTTGATTGGTTAATTAATTAGGTGCATTAAATACATTGTTTTAATTAACATAGAAGTTATGGAATTATGTATAAATAATCCTAATTATTTTATTATTATTATTATTCTCTTTGGCAGGTAACTGCTCCGCCTCCACCTCCTCCTCCTGCACTCATTGATTTTTGACAGCTGCCAACATTCACGAGGATCTGCTCCCACCTCTTGTGATTTCAAATGAAATGGCTGCAGCTACAAGATGGGGGAGGAGACGACGGTGCTCGAGAGGCCACCACCACCCTGTTTCATTAGTGTACAGAGAGTGCACCACTCTTGTCTGCTCAACCACCACCGGCCTCAACCGTGGCAACAAGCCTCCACAACCATGGGCGTGTGGCGTGATAGGCCACACTGCCATCTAGAGCTTGTTTGCATTACCGTGAGCACCTTAGTGTGCAATACCCTCACCGCCATCAACAACAACCACCACCATAGCCACTGCAACTCCATGCCCTACATCTTCATCTCCCCCATCAGTTAAGATGTCCAGGAAGTTTCCTGGACATCTCAATCCCGACCCCATATCATCTTCTTCTTCCCCTATTTCTCTTCACCTCAAAAACAAACCCAACGCCACGCCATCCCCATGTGTAGCAGCAGCTACCTCTAACTCCATGCAGTGTGCGACCATCCAAGTCGACACTCCATGCACTCCATGTGCGGCTATAGTGTGCACAAGCTAGCAGCAGACCATCGTTGCTCCTACGTGCGTTGAGAGCACGCCTCCACCGTGCCCAGTCACGCATAACCTCCAGCAGCAGTCCGTGCGCGTAGCTGCACATTTCCTTCATGCCATGCGTGTAGCTGCGCACGACCGGCAGCAAGCCTATGCAACACCACCAGCATCCGTGCATGGCCATTCTCCTATGGCAAGTTCATGTCAGCACTTTCAGTCACTATTCATCATCCTCAGCAGAAGAACCCAAACAACCATCATCACCGACAGCCTCAATGGCCACGATGATGCCTAGCTGCCTCCAGATCATTCCCTCGACCACCTGCCACCACCAGGAACCTGCCTGAGGCATGCGCCATCCTCGCGGGCTTTCTCACCACAAACCTCCAGCAGCTTGCCACCGGCCACTTCAGCTGCCGCCGGCCACTTCAGCCATGCCGTTAGCCACCACCAGCCATCTCCCACCTCACCGACACCGTCATTGAACTCCCAACGCATCAGCCGACCTTCCCTAAGAGTCTTGCTGGCTGCCGTTCCCCTTCCCATGCATGACAAAGTGAGAGAAGCATTCCTTTATTTTGCCATGAATTAGTTTTTACATTCATTACCATTGTCGGCTAATTTGAATTTTTAGATAATAATATTTTATTATGTTGATTTTATGAGCATCTCCCTCTTGTTCTTCATAATTACAATATCCGCATGATAATGTTTTATTATCTCAATTGAAAAGTGATTTTGATCCGATTTTTTAACGAAATTATTCGTGAACATCTGTTTTTAACCTGTGCGAGTTTAAATTGGGTATTGCCTCCTACCCCCTCCTCATTGAGTGGTTAATTTTAATTGTTAACGATTGGTTTTCCACCGCTCAATTTCTACTTCGACAACTTATTTCTTTGTGTGAGAATCATTCTTAAGGAAAATGACTTGACAAGTGGCACCATTGTCGGGTAGGCAACTGGCTTAATAGAATTGCATTCATTCATTCATTAACATTGATTTAAATTTTGAATCATATTTAACTCTGGATCTTTTTACTCTGGTCCGAGTGCAACGTTCTGTGACACACATTCTACAACTCGCCATCACACGAACCATCGTGAGAGGTGACTCTTGACATCACCAGAGGAGAAATTATTCTAGCCATTTTGCAAGGAACCAGATTCCTAGGAGGGGAAGGATGCGGACGTGACGATCATCTCCGCACATTTAATCTTTGAGTTGAATAGAGTAGGATTTAGACTTTAGAATTAATTTTCCTTGCACATTTGGTTTAAGACCCTTATTCTGGGGTACATTTTAGGAGTTTGTTCCCCGACCTTCTTTTAGGCCCCTAGATGGGTAATTTTTAAGGGAGTCTATTCCCATTTATTTAGACTTAGATTTTTACTTTCTTTTGTGGATTTATTTTATTTTTCTTGCTTGTGCATAAGGAGCTAAAAAAAGAAAATAAAAACAAAAACACGAGCTTCCTACCTTAGGACGACCATTTAGGTGTGAATGAGTACCCTCTAGATTTTATTTTGCATTTGCATGCATCACATTGATGATTGCAAGAGGCAAGGTACATTCTCTTTTACTTTGTATCCATATATTGTTCACGCATTTGCATTTGGATGTAAAGACAAGGCCAGCTAAATTATTTTGAAAGATTTAACAAGTGGTCACAGTTTCTAAAAAAGGACTTTAAGTTAAGGAGGAACACTAAAAACCAAGGACTTGAATTGAGACATTGTGCTGTAGTTCAAAATTCAAAACTCCAAATTTTTATGATGTATGCACACTTGTATCTCTTGTACCATGGCACGCATTTAGACACTCCTAGGTCTTGGAACTACTAGGACAAGAGCCCTCCTACCATTGGATTCTAAAGTCTTCAGAACTTGGGGTCAAAGGTTTTGTAACTCCAAAGAGAGGGATACCCTGTCACAGATTTTTGGGGGTAGTTAAGAAGCACCATGAAAGCATAGCTTCAAAGGAAGGCTTAGGCTTACTTGCATCCCTCTATCTTCTACCTTTCGAGTTGCTCTACCATTTGAGATTTAGGGAAGAATACTTAAGCTCAAACAAGGACTTTCTAGGCATTTCATTGGTCGATAATAGATGTGTAATTGATTGGGCAACTTGCTTTGTCACCTACAATTTGAATTAAAGTCAAAAGCCTAAATTTGTAATAACCTAACAATTCCTTTGAATTGTGTTTGTAGTGCATGCTTGGTAGGCGATCTCTTAGGAGACAACTTGTGTTTGATCTTGAACCTAAAAGAATCCTAAGAAGGTACCACCCAATAGAAGAAATGGCTAGTCAAAGGAGCCTTAAGGAATATTTCATTCTGACCAATAAAATTGGCTTTGGACTACATAGACTAGAAGGGGCCATCATTATGATATCAAAAGCAGTACCATATCCTTGTTGCCCTCCTTTTATGGTACTACTAGGGAAGACACTTACAGATATATAGAGGAATTCACCGAGGTCTGTTCCATGGTGAAGCTGTAGGGTGTTACTGATGATGCTCAAATGTAGACCCTCTTTCCTTTCTCCCTCAAAGACAAAGCCAAGTATTGGTATCATACCCTAGATGATATTAACACTTGGGTTGCCTTGAAGGAGTTTCTAAAAAAGTACTTCCCCATGAGCAAAACTAATCACTTTTGGAGAGAAATTACGAGTTTTGTTCAAAAGGATGGGGAAGCTTTCCATGATGCGTGGGAGCACTTTAATGACCTGTTGAGACTTTGCCCACATCACTAGGTGCCCAAGTGGCAACTAGTTGAAAGGTTCTACACCAGACTTAATGATTCGCATAGGCAGACTATGCATGGTGCTTGTGCAGGAACCTTTCTATCTAAGTTTGAGGATGAAGCTTGGAACCTTTTAGATACTTTGAGTGAGAATTTTATTCACTTGAATTCTACCTACATGGATAGAAAACCCACTCTCATGCAAAGAAAGTTGGAGGCAAATAAGGCAAGGGACACCTAGAATTTAGCCTATCAGATTCAATTATTGAATCAAATCATGGAAAGGATCATGTCGAGCCTAGGCCAATTTACATCTATCACATCCACATCCCAACCTTTAGAATGCTCCATTTGCCAAGGCAATACACATGCCACTGTGGATTGCCAGCTGGCCTCCCAATTCCCTAAACTTGTACATGCGGATCTGAATGCCGTTCAAGGGTTTCATCCCTGACCTCGTAATGACCCTTTTTCCAACACTTATAATGAGGGATGGAGGAATCACCTAAACATTTCCTGGAGACAAGGGAATGTTTCAAATTCAAGGAATTATAAACCATAACCCTTTCAAAATCAACAAATGAACCAACCTCAAACCTTTGCCCATCCTAAGACCTCTAAGATGGATGAATTGAAGGCAATGTTGAGAACTATGCAATAAAGTCAAAGTGCCATCATCCAATCTCATGACAAGGCTATACATGAAATGAAATCACTGATAGGATACCTTGTTGAGGCCGTTAAGTAGAGGGAAACTGGGAAGCTTCCCAGTTCTGCTGAGGAGAATCCTAAAGGAAAAGGGATTGCCTTTAGGGAGCATGCCCAGGTAGTGACTATTCTAAAGAGTGGGAAAGAAATTTCCAAACCAATTCTCCTATAGTCTCACCTTCTGAAAAACCATCCACCCTGACTTTCGCCCCCACCTATGAAGAATTGCCCAAAACTCCTCCCCTTGAAATCACCTCACCGGAAGAAGTTGCCCCCATTCCACGCCTTACCCGACATGACAACTCTTCTAGCTAGAGATCGAGAGTGCCCTTTCCAGAGTGCTTATCAACCTATGGGAAGACTTCTACTGGATCATTTGGAGCCAAAGATAAGATGGATGAGATCATGGAAACTTTCAAGCAAGTGTAGATTAAATTGCCTTTACTTGAAGCTATCAGTCAAATTTCCTCTTATGCCCACTTCTTAGAAGACCTGTGCATGAAAAAGCGGCAATCTAGCAAACAGGTCCAATCAAAAGTTGTCCTGCCTGATTCTGTTATCTCAATCATTCAACATGGCACACCCCCAAAACTTAAGGACCCAAGAGGCCCATACATCTCGGTGATGATTGGTGACTTACAGATAGATGAGGCTCTACTTGATCTAGGTGTGGGGGTGAACATCCTTCCAAGCTACATGTATGAGCAACTTGGGGGAGGCAATCTAAAGCCTAGCCTGGTAATCCTCCAAGTTGTTGATCGATCGCTCAAGACATCGCGGGGAATTTTTGAAGATGTCCTTGTGAGAGTAGAAGATTTCTTCTTCCCTATTGACTTCTTAGTTTTGGACACTGGCCATACCAACAAGCCAACCAAGCCCTTCATCATTTTAGGCTGCCCCTTCCTTGCAACTTCGCATGCTTCAATCAATTGCAATATTGGGGCATTAAAAATGGGCTTTAGAAATAGGAAAATCTGGCTTAATGTGTTTGATGCTTATAAACAAGCTGGACTTGAGGATTGTTCTCAGGTTGAGGTGATAGATGACCAGATTAAAGAGACAACCCCTACAATGTTATGTCATGACCCCCTTCATCATGTCATGCTAAATGAGCATTCCCATCTCTTGGAGGAATGTGAAGGGGATATACTAGAACATGAGGAGTTGCTGGGTGTTTCTGCTAAGTCTCTTTCCCTATCAACTCTACCCAAGGTAGATCTGCTACCTGAGATGGGGACATCTATTATGAAACCCTCAACCATACAAGCCCTCGACCTTGAGTTGAAACCCCTCTTCGACACTGTCAAGTCACCTTCCTGGTTGCCAATGATACGCTCCCCGTTATCATTTCAACTGTGCTATCTGAAGCACAGGAGAGAGCCCTAATTGAGTGTTTGTGTAGGCACAAGGAAGCTATTGCTTGGAGCATTACTGACATTAAGGGTATAGACTCTACATTCTACATGCACCACATTTATACTGGTGATTCCATCAATCCATTTAGGGACATGCAGTGACGTTTGAACCCTAATATGAGGGAGGTGGTTAAAAAGGAAATTCAGAAGTGGTTGGATGCTGGGATCATATATCCCATTGCAGATAGTAAATGGCTAAGTCCTATTCATGTGGTGCCAAAGAAGGCAGGCTTTACTGTTGAATTTAATGACCAAGGTGAACAAGTTGTGACTAGACCATCAACTGGATGGAGGGTCTGTAATGATTACCAAAAGCTGAACACCGCTACCCAGAAGGATCACTTTCCCTTTCCTTTTACTGATCAAATTCCCGAGAAATTTGTAGGGAATAAGTACTATTGCTTTCTCGATGGATATTCTGGGTACAACTAGGTTGCAGTCTTCCCTGATGATAAGGAGAAGACGACTTTCACGAGTCCTTATGGTACCTTTGCATTCAGGCGTATGCCATTTGGACTATGTAATGCACCTGCAACCTTCCAGCGATGTACGATGCCCATTTTCTAGGACATGATTGACTAGTGTGTTGAAGTGTTTATGGATGACTTCTCCATTTACGTCTCACCTTTCGACCAGTGTCCCCTGCACCTAGAGAATGTGCTGAAGTGATGTAAGCAGACTGGTTGAGTCCTCAGCTGGGAGAAAAGCCACTTCATAGTGCAGAAAGGAATTGTACTTGGGCATGTTAGTCTAAGCAAGGCTTGGAAGTAGATAAAGCCAAGGTCGATTCTATTTCCAAACTTCCTCTGCTCACAAATGTCAAAAAAATTCGATCCTTTCTGGGCCATGCTGGCTTTTATAGGCACTTTATTAAAAAATTCAGGAAAATTTCTAGGCCAATTTGTGAACTGTTGGAGAAGGATTCCTCTTTCAATTTTGATTCAAAGTGTGCTGAGGCCTTTCAAACTCTGAAGGAGGCATTGATCTCTACACCTTTTCTTCGAGTTCCTGATTGGACACTCCCATTTGAGCTGATGTGTAATGCTTCGGATTATGCAGTGGGAGCAGTCCTTGGACAAGGGGTTGAGGGAAGACCTCATGCTGCAATATGCCAGCAAGACTTTAACCAAACCACAACAAAACTACATCATCACTGAAAAGGAATTACTTGCTGTAGTTTTTACTCTAGAGAAGCTTAGGTCTTATCTTCTTGGGTCTAAGGTGGTTATTTTCACTGAACATGCGGCAGTGAAACATCTCATTGCAAAGAGGGATTCTAAGCCATGTCTGAATAGGTGGATCCTACTCCTTCAAGAATTTGACTTGGACATATGAGAAAAGAAAGGAGTGGAAAATGTTGTGGTAGACCACCTATTTCACCTTCCACTTGATGTCTCTGCAACTGGAGACATCCGTGAGACATTTCCTTATGAAACCATTATGGCGGTAACACCAACTTCACCTTGGTGTGCTGATACCGTCAATTATTTGGTCACTGGAGAGACTCCTGGCTCTTCAGATGAGCAGAAAAGAAAGAGATTCATTTCCCAAGCTAGTTACTTTCATTGGGAAGAGCCTGAATTATTTAGAATTGGATAAGACCAAGTACTGAGATGATGCATGCCTGAAGTGGAGCAACAAAGTGTGCTGAGTTTTTGCCATGAACTTCATTGTGGAGGACAGTTTGGTGCTAGGAAACTTGCTTTTAAGGTTCTCCAGTCTGATTTTTAGTAGCCTTCGTTATTTAAGGATTCTCATAATTTTGTTAAGGCCTGTATTAGTTGTCAATGGATTGGAATGATTGGGAAGAGGAATGAGATGCCTCAACACCCCATTCAACATTTTGAAATTTTTGATGTTTGGGGAATTGACTTTATGGGCCCCTTCCCTTAGTCCTAAGGCTATGAATATATCTTAGTGGTAGTTGACTATGTCTCTAAATGGATAGAGACCATTCCTACATGCACAAATGACCACTTGTGGTATTGAAATTTGTGAAGGTCAATATCATTTCCCAATTTGGCTGCCCAAAGACCATTATTAGTGATGGGGGACCTCATTTCTGGAATCATCACTTCAATCAATTACTCAAAGTTTAGGGGACACTCACAAGATTGCTACCCCATACCACCCCCAGATGAGTGGCTAGGTTGAAGTGTCAAATACGGAGATAAAGAACATTTTAGAAAAGATCGTAAGACCTGATAGGAAGTACTGGTCCCAAAAGCTCAATGAAGGTTTATGGGCTTATTGAATGGCCTACAAGACCCCTTTGGGTACATCTCCTTTTCGGATTATGTATGAGAAAGCGTGCCATTTACCTATTGAGCTAGAACATAGGGTACTTTAGGCTATTCGAAGTGTCAACATGGATTTAGAAAAGGCGGCTAAGGCACGACTTCTGGAATTAATGAGCTTGAGGAATTGAGGAATGATGTTTATGACACCTCTCATGCTTATAAAGAGAGAACTAAGGTCTGGCATGATAAGTATATCCTTAGAAAGACCTTTGAGCCCAAACAACAAGTCTAAGTTTTCAATTCCACACTTAAGTTTTCCTAGGAAAATTGAAATCACATTGGGATGGGCCATACATAATCACCAAAGTGTTTCTGCATGGGGCTGTGGAGATCAAGAGCCCTTCCTCTTCAGCAATGCCCTTTACCGTCAACGGCCAACGATTAAAACCATACATTACCTTGGATGGCCATCTGGCTGATAAGGTCACTCTTGAGGAGCCTTAGATCCTGTCATTCTCTGCCTCAGGTACTATATTCCTTTAACTGTTTTGTTTCCAATGAGGACATTGTTTGAACTAGACATGGGGGGATAGGAACTAAGGCATTTGTTTATAGCATGTTTACATTTTGCATTCATGAATACATATTGTTTTAAAATAAAAAATAAAAAAAAATTGAGCTTAAGTGGTTGGGTTCTACATCTTTAAGCATAAGACAAAAACTTTAGGTTTGCCTAAGCTGACTTGAGGTATCTATTTATAGGAGTTAGGGTTGAACTACTAGCTTTAGACCCTTAGGGTCCTTTGTGGACTTAAGAACTTAAGTAGGTGTTAAGTTGTGGACCATTCCCAAAGAGGTTCAGGAAGGAAAGCTAGGGATTGAGTTAAAGGCTGGGTAGTACTTGGTGTCTTTTTCTACCTTTTGGTTTATGGGTCCTCGTAGCCTAAGCATCCACATTTCACACACACTTGGCCATATGTAAATAGTGATCACCCTAATTCATTTCTTAAAGAAAATTTGGTTCTCTTAGTTTTGGCTTAGGAGAAGCTTCGAAACACAATTTGATTGGACGAGTTCCTACTGCAAGAGAGGTGGAATATATACTCACCTTGAGGATGCGATGGTAACATGCCACCTCCTTGGCACTTGTCTCTTAGGATGTCCATCCTACTTGGGGCATGCAAGCGCATTGTGCGGTTCGAGTACCATGGGCGGCCCTATCTCGAAGTGCCAATTGCCATAGGCCTGAATTCGCTTAAGAAATCCATGGGCGATACTATCTCGAACTGTCGATTGCTAGGAGTTCTTGGGGTCGCTATGGGTGGTGTTATCTCGAAGCATCGAAAGCCAGGCACCCTTCATGGTTCGGTGATGGGGACAATGAATCCAACACTGGCCATATTTTTAGTTGATCCAAAGCTAAACTTAGAGGAATCAAACAAAAAAATTTATATTACAAAAATAATAATCTTTCTTATTCCCTTTCAAGGTTGGCAATCACACCAACATCAAATAAATTAGACCAATGCACTTGCACGGATGCTTTAATCTTTGGGACCAATAAACGTTACAGTAGAGTTAGAAATCAAGGAAACCTGTGCCTGCAACTTGTCCTTGGTTGACCTAGTCTATAACTCAACAACTACTTGGGTACCTTATTATCTAGGGTTAGATGGTTCAACCTAATTTCTATGGAAAGGTCAATTGAGTTAGCTTGGATAACTTGGAGTGTTAAGTCATGCTTGAATTTGCTAGGGACTAGAAAAAACTAGCCATGGCGGTATTTGATTAGCCAATATTTGTGGGCTATTTAAGTATTTAAGTGCCTAGACGTTAAGTGAATTTTAACATTTAAATAACAAACATTAGGATGTAAATAAATTAATTCATATTTTTAGCTTAACTTCAAAATTCATGTGTGGCATCCATATCTAAATGCATTTAGAATTAACCTAGAATTGCATGCATTTGATTAGTTAATTAATTAGGTGCATTACATACATTATTTTAATTAACATTGAAGTTAAGGAGTTATGTATAAATAATATTAATTATTTTATTGTTATTATTATTCTCTTTGACAGGTAAACGCTCCTCCTCCACCTCCTCCTCCTATGCTCATTACTTTTTAACAGCTACCAACATTCACGTGGATCAGCTCCTGCCTCTTGTGATTTCAAATGAAGTGGCTGCAACTATAAGAGGGGGGAGGAGACGATGGTGCTCGAGAGGCCAGCACCACCCTGATTCATTACTGTGCAGAGAGTGCACCACTCTCGTCCGCTCCACCACCACTGGCCTCAACTGTGGTGACAAGCCTCCACCACTGTGGGCATGTGGCGTGATAGGCCACACCAGCATCTGGAGCTTGTTTGCATTACCGTGAGCACCTCAGCGTGTAATAACCTCACCGCCATCACCAGTAACCACCACTGCAGCCGCCGCAACTCCATGCCCTGTATCATCATCTCCCCCGTTAGTTAAGACGTCCGGGAAGTTTCCTGGACGTCTGAAGCCCAGCCCCATATCTTCTTCTTCTTTCTTCTTCTTCCTCTATTTCTCCTCACCTCAAAAACAAACATAATGCCATGCCATCACCACGTGTAGTAGCAACCACCTCTGACTCCACACAACGCATGACCATCCAGGTCAACACTCCATGCGCTCCACACTCGACTGCAGCATGCACAAGCCAGTAGCACGCCATCGCCTCACCTATGTGCACTAAGAGCACTCCTCCACCACGCCCAGGCATACATAACCTCCAGCAACAGTCCATGCATGCAGCAGCGTGTTTCCTCTATGCCACGCACATAGCTACGCATGACCGGCAGCACGCGTGCACAACACCTCCAGTAGCCACGCATGGCCGTTCTCCTAGCGTACATGCATGCGAGCACTTTCAATCACTGTTCACTGTCTTCCCCAGAGGAACCAAAACCACCATCATCATCGACAGCCTCAATGAACATGACGATGCCTAGCAGCGTCCAGATCGTTCCCTCGACCACCTGCCACCACTGGGAACCCACCTCAGGCGTGCGCCATCCTTGCAAGCCCTCTCACCGTAAACCTCTAGCAGCCCGCCGCCAGCCACTTCAACCATGCTGCCGGCTGCCACTGACCATCTCCCACCTCACCGCCACTATCGTTGAACTCCCAACACGCTGGCCGACCTTCCCTCGGAGCCTCGCAGCCACCGTTCCCCTTCCAATGGGAGACAAAGTGAGAGAAGAATTCCTCTGTTTTGCCATGAATTAGTTACATTCATTGCCATTACTGGCTTTTTTGAATTTTTAGATAATAATATTTTATTATATAGATTTTATGAGCATCTCCTTCTTGTTCTTCATAATTACAATATCAGCATGATAATGTCGTATTATCTCAATTGAAAAGCAATTTTGATCTGATTTCTTGACGAAATTAATCGTGAACATCTGTTTTTAACCTGTGCAAGTTTAAATAGGCCGTTGCCTTCTTGTGGACACGTTCCGCTCCTCATTGAGTGGTTAATTTTAATTGTTGATGATCGATTTTCCACTGCTCAATTTCAACTTCGACAACTTATTTCTTTGTGCGAGAATCATTCTTAAGGAAAATGACTTGTCAAGCATGATCCCATGGAACCTCTGGTGGAAGGATGCATCACTCTTTGCTCTTTAGCAAACCATCTGACTCAACCAGTTGATGTCTACCCTGACCCACCCCCGCCTGTGAAGGTTGACCTTTGTAGAGCTAATTACCTTCAACAACCTCCATTTGAGGAGATTGATGTTGATCAACTCCCGCCTTTCCCTTACCAGTCAAATGTTGTCCCACCTACACTTGAACTAAAGCCTTTACTTGATAATCTCAAGCATATCTTCCTAGGACCTGACCAGACTTTCCCTGTGACTATCAATGCCCATTTAACTAGGGATCAAGAACTTAGGTTGACTGCAACCCTCTCTTAGCATCAGGCAACCATTAGGTGGACAATTTCTGACTTAAGGGGAATTAGCCCTACTTATTGCACTCACAAGATTTATTTGGAAGATGGGGCTCGACCTTCTCTTTAGATGTAAAGACGATTGAACCCGAATATGCAAGAGGTCCTTAAAAAAGAAATAATAAAGTGGCTTGATGTAGACATCATTTACCAAATTTTTGATAGCCCCTAGGTGAGCCTCACTCAAATGGTACCCAAGAAAGTTGGCTCACTTTGGTCACCAATGACCAGGGTGAATCCATCCCCACCTGCACTACTACAGCATGGTGGGTGTGCATCCACTATAGGAAGCTTAATGAGGCCACAAAGAAAGATCATTTCCCTCTACCAATCATTGACCAGATTCTCGAGCGACTAGCAATGCAAAAATATTTTTTGCTTCCCAGATGAATATTCAGGATACAACCAAGTTGCTATTGCACCAAAAGATCAAGAGAAAACCACATTCACTTGCCTGTATGGCACGTTCGCATTCTGTCGTATGCCATTCAGGTTATGCAACACACCCGCTACCTTTCAGCGTTGCATGCTAGCCATCTTTTCAGAGATTGTGGATGAATACCTGGAGGTCTTTATGGATGATTTCTTTATGTTTGGGAACTCATTCGACCAATGTCTTAGCAACTTGGAAAAGGTCCTGAAGCGATGTATCGAGGTCAACCTTGTTTTAAGCTGGGAAAAGAACCATTTCATGTTTCAGGAAGGGATTGTCCTAAGTCACATCATCTTGCATAGGGGCATCGAAGTTGATTGAGGTAAGGTTGATTTAAATTTCAAGCTTCCGCCCCTAGCTCAGTCAAGCAAATCTGATCTTTCCTAGCACATGTTGGCTTCTATAGAAGATTCATTAAGGATTTTTCCAAACTTTCTAAGCCTTTGACTGACCTTCTAGCCAACGATGCCCTTTTCTACAAGACACCTAATTTCATCAAGGCCTAGAACACCCTTTGGAAAGCAGTCTCCGCTACACCTATTTTACAACCCTTGGACTGCTCTGAAGACTTTAAGATAATGTGTGATGCATCAGATTTTGCTGTCGGTGCAATCCCACGATAAAGAAGAGAGAAGAAACCCGTGGTGAGTTACTATGCGAGCAAAACATTAGAGGAGGCTCAATGGAGTTACACTGTCACAGAAAAGGAACTGCTCTCCGTAGCATTTGGGTTAAAAAGGTTCAGATCATACCTTCTGGGATCCCATGTGACGGTTTACACCGACCACTCGGCTATCTGGCATTTGTTGGCCAAAAAGGATGCTAAACCTAGGCTCATCAGATGGATCCTACTCTTGCGGGAATTTGGCCTAGAAGTACGCAACAAGGAAGGGCCCAAAAACATTGTAGCTAACCACTTCTCCAGACTTCACCCGGACCACATTGGACCCTCATTACCCTTTATCTCACCTTCCCTAATGAACAACTTCTAGCCGTGCAAGGAAGGAGGCTACCTTGGTATGCAGACTTAATCAACTATCTGGCAGTAGGTCAGACTCCACACAACTGGCCCAGACGGCAGCAGGATAAGTTCTTGGCTGAAGCCAAGCACTATTTCTAGGATGATCCTATGCTGTTTAGACTTTGTGCTGACCAGATCATTAAAAGGTGTATTTTTGAAGAGGAAGTCCAAAGTGTGCTATCCTTCTATCACGATCAAGCCTGTGGTGGCTACTTCTCTAGGAAGCAAATGGCTGTAAAAGTTTTGCAATCCGGATTCCATTGGCCATCCTTATCCAAGGACGCACACAGCTTTGCGAAGACTTGCTCTCGGTACCAGACATTAGGGACTATGACAAGAAAGGATATGATGCCCCTACTGCCCATTCTGTATGTTGAAATTTTCGATGTCTGGGGCATCGATTTTATGGGTCCCTTCCCACCATCCAAAGAAATCGAGTACATATTAGTCTCAGTGGACTATGTCTCGAAATGGATCGAAGCCATAGCCACCCAAAGATGTGACCATAAGGCTATCAAGGACTTTGTTAAGCAAAACATCTTCTCTCAGTTTGGGATATCAAAGGCCATGATCAATGATGGTGGGAGTCACTTTATTCATGCCCAATTCAGTGCCTTACTTAGAAAATAAGGGGTTACTCAAGGCATTGCCACCCTGTATCACCCGCAAACAAATTGGCAAACTGAGGTCTCTAATAAGCAGATCAAGAATATTCTGCAAAAGACTATGAGACCTGACGGGAAGGATTGGTCCACATGATTGGATGTTGCCCTTTGTGCATATAGGACTGCCTTTAATGCATACTAGGCTGTTAAGC
Source organism: Thalassia testudinum (assembly GCA_037157565.1). NCBI lineage: Eukaryota > Viridiplantae > Streptophyta > Magnoliopsida > Alismatales > Hydrocharitaceae > Thalassia > Thalassia testudinum. The sequence continues at coordinate 80,563,594 of JAZHRO010000056.1, read as the reverse complement.
AGTGCAGTATGGATTCCTAGTTGGTCAGAGCACAAAGGACACTCCAACTCTCCGAGCTCAAGGAAATCCATCGGGATGCTTATGAGAATAGTCGACTTTACAAAGAGAAGATGAAAACCATCCATGACAGACACATTCAAAGGAAAACCTTCTAGCCCAATCAGCATGTCTGGCTTTTTGATGTAAGACTTAAACTTTTCCCCAGGAAGCCATGATCGAAGTTGATAGGACCATATCAGGTGGTCAAACCTTATCCCAATGGGGTAGTTGAAATTACAGATCCTAACACTAGGCAAACCTTCACAATAAACGGCCAGAGATTAAAGAATTTTCTTGCCTAGTTTCCCCCAAAGGAAGTAGTCACCCTCATTGATGGTTGACACGGAGCTTCACCCAGCTAGAGGCAATAAACTCAGTGCTTCCTGGGAGGCAACCCAGAAGATTCAGACTAATCAAGTACACGGCGGCACTCAGGTGATTTCTTTCGGTACCCCCTTGCATGCATTTATTTGCCAATGAGGACATTGTCCAACTTAAGCATGGGGGGATGGTAATTCGCATTCTCTGAGTTTATATTATCAACCTGAATTATATACATATAAAAAAAATAGAGACGAAAATTAAGAAGGAAAACTTAGGCATTAGGAGCCTGTTAATTGTATGAAATAATACGAGAAGAACCTGAACACTTAAACTTTTTAGGCCATCGGGCTAAATCTGCCCAAGTGTCCACTAAAATGTGGATTTAGCCTCGAATCCTCGTAACCTTAATTTACATTAATCTGATCAGTAAAGTAGAGTGATAAGTGTAGGACTTATCAACCCGCCCTCTAACTCGGAGGGACTTTTAGTCTAAGCATCTACACACATTTTTGCACTGACTCACTCCTCGGAGATTCTAACAAAAATTGGGTAGCTAATGAACCTTCTAGGGTGGTATGGCTGGCAAGTTGTCATGGGCAATAGCCCATTGGCCAGTTGTCTAGAGCACAGCAACATGACCAATCTCTTTTATTATTACCTTCAAATAAATCTCAGAACAGGGAAACCACCTACTAAAATAATAAAAGAAAATAAAAAAAGGGATAAATAATCCACACTTCACCAAACGAGTATGCTGGCAAGTGCTCATGGGTAACAGCCCATTGGTCGGTTGTACAGAACCCAGCTCACTTAATGCAAAAGAAAGCCCAAAACACTTAAGGAAGAAGCGAGGAAGTAGAGCAATCTGGGGAGATATACACTGGAAGCACTCTTGTGTTGACCCCACACAAAATAAAAGTAGGGAGAAAGCTACTGATCGAACAGATATACCTTTAGGCAAGAATTTTCTTTTACAGTTACTTAGGGGTGTAGAAACCTGAAGTCTGCCTTAATTACCGTTGAGTGAGTCTATCACAATCTTCACACTAAGATGCTTAGTACTTAGAGTGTTTTTCGAGTTATGGGTGGGTTGGGTAGCCATAAAAAGTTACCTACACACTTTCAACTCCAAAAATTCAAAGAAAATTAGAAAAGATGAACAAGAAAAAAATATATATACCTGTATATATGCTTTAAAGTGAGGACAAAGGCGATTTGCATTTTGGCAGACACACGGGTGTTGTTTAGTCTCTATGGATTAGGCTCTTAGTAAATATTTCCTCTCGTTGACAAGCAACATATGTCTAAGTAATCAATTCCTAATTCTGACCGAAAATAATGGCTAGGATAAACCTTGCTAGGGACTAGCAAAGGATGAGAATGGGTGTATGATAACTCTACATCAATGATGATAATTCCATCAATTAGAATTAGTTCTGAGGATAGATGTGTGTTAATGACATAAGAAAATGGGCTTGGGAGCATTGCATGCATGACGAATTAAAATTGCTTATAATCAATGTTTAATGGCTATATGTACAAGTGCATGTTGAAATAGGCCTCAGATGAGCAATTAGACTGCGTGGATGGATCCAGATCGACAAACGGAGTCCAACAGACTTGAAATCACTTAAATCCAACATCTGGAGCTCCACCAACAAGCCTAAGAAGTTTTGGTTGTTGATCTAATGATCAATGGCTCACAAATAGCCATGTGGTGCCATCCATTGCACTCCTACTGACGCACCACCCAACCAGCTTCAAATCCAAACAGTTGGATCTCCATCCAATGGTCGGCGACGTCCGCACGGAACTTCACCTCTGCAACTAATTGCGAATGCAGCACAGCTGGTGAAGCCTCACACTCGCAAGCAAGCAGTTAGCATTAGAAGCTTCACGCACTGTGAAATCATGCTCGACCGAGAGCGTAGTCGATTACAATCATCGAGGCAGACACGAACAGTGTAAATTGAATCCATGCAGCGCCTCCAGATGAAAGCTTGCCTGACGCGCACGATCACGTGTGCTCACCGCATGCGAGGTGCGATCCAGCACACCCGATCGCGTGCAATCCCAGCTGTTGTTGTGTGATCAGATGGCTTATGGTGCGAGTACACGGATCACAGGAGAAGGATCACCTGTGGGCGCGGCGAGGTGGGTGACGTGGCATGCCCTCAGCCATCCGATGGTGATTTGTGCCTCAGATCAAACGACTGAGGATGCGTAGGCGTGGCTTGAGAAGCAGAAGAACAGGCATGGGACTTTAGGGATGCTTTTGGAAAGGACTTAGCGACGTCCCAGATGTCGCTAAAGACCCATACCTATTTTAGAAGCCCTCTTCAACTATATAATCCCCCTCAACCACCCCGTTCAAAGGCATTCAATTCACGCACACTCTCGAAACAATAGTAAGCCTCTCCTAGATCATCCAAACATTCCATATCTGCCCTGAAGTTGTCAAGCTGCCGATGGAGCCCCCCTCCACCTCTTTGGACGCCTTGCCTCCTCCTCGCACTCTCTCTTACTCTAGTTTTATGTTGCACTATTTTAAGCTTTCATCTATTGTTGTATTTGTAAACAAACTCTAATTGCATGCTATTTGTTAGTGTTGTTTCTTATATCGTAGTTCACATCTCCTTAAAGTGATTATCATGTTTTAAACGCAAGCTCTAACCCTACGCTCTCTCTCTCTCTCTTTTGCTCTCGTTTTCGCAAGCAATCCATGCTACCATTTTGTGACACCCAAAGTGACTAAAACTAATCTGATTTCACACCACCCTAAGATCTACACTTGGACTCATAAATCCATATCCTAATTTAAAATCGACGATGCGAGTGCATGCTACAATGACATAATTAAACCAATGTGTTCCACACACATCACGTAGCATCAGATATAGTCCAGGGAAGATTAGTGATCAAGGGGTAAGGTGGTGAAAATCCAAACCTCAAATGAAGAATCAAACCACACGGATGGCTTTGCATCGACGATTGCAGCCCAACAATGCGAGAATCGATCCAATCTGACACCCATGGAACCACCTACAAGCATTAAAAGATGGACGGCCAGGATGGTACCATGTGGCGCCATCCCAGCCATCCAAATGCCCCAACATCCCTGCCCAACCTATACGGGAGTAATCAATGGGTGATCTCAATCGTTGGATTTGTATCCAACGGCTAAGAGACCACCTTACCCCACCTTCACAACCTCTGAAGGTGTGATCAACGCTTGATCATAGTCATTGGATGAACACTCAATGACTAAGATTGAGCCACGTTGCCCCCCACCATTGGGCAACTTGTCAAGACAAAAGCATGCAAGATCTCGAACATTGGATTTCATCTGACGGCTGAGGGTGCGCGAGACTTCAAACAAAAATGAGATACATTTGAAGGGGTAGAACAATGGATGGGCACACTAAGAAGATCACAAGACATGGGATCGAGCCATGAGGAGGGGGTGAAATTCATTCATACGATCATGATCAAACAACTACAAAGTGGCGACGTGGCATGACAACAAGCGACGGATAAGCACTCACATGATGACACACCATTAAATGCACCATCGTACACAGGAGCAACATGTGGAGAAGATGAAGTGAGCTAGTGGTTTTTAAGCCGTCCGATCCCCTCAACGCATGAAGATAAAGCAGCTTGTGCATGATCTAAGCTGTCTGAGGGATCACTCAACATGTGCAACGCATGTAGATGAAGAGGCAGTGATGAAACCGCATAAGGAGCATCTGATCAGGATCTAAGGGCTCACATTGAGGCATGCCTTCAGTGACGTGCAGCAACAATGATGCTCGTAAAGTTCATTAAAGACTTTGATATTAATTTCTAAGCTTTGAAATGACCTTTCTATCCCTATCTCCTCAACTACAAAAAGGACCATACGCCCCTCATTCTCATCATCCATTCCTCTCTTCTATCACCTTCACTAAAGCTCTAAAGAAGCTGGTGCCAAACCCAGTATGCTCCTTGATGGGAACACTATCATGAGCCATAACTAGCTCAATTTAGTCTAAAAAGGTTGGCAAATGCTCCTACATATTGATAAATGCTAGTTTATCATCATTCTTATGCATTTACACAAACTTAGTTCCTAGGATTTTACTCCGCAAATGGGTTTTTGGGCTGCATTTAGGCATAAATTAGGTTAGGCATGCATTGCATTTTTTATTGTCTTTTTATTATGTTTTTGTGAGTGTTAGGGATGTACAGATATACAGATCCCTAAAATCGTAGCACTCAAGAAGACAAATGGTGAAGGAGAGCCCAGACTAGTTGGAACTCAGCTTGATCCAGCTCACCACAGCTGGAACCTAGCTCACTTGAACTAGGGTTAGATCATCCCAGCTCCATTCAGCTAATCTCAGCTAAATGGCAGCTCAAGAAAGTTCATCTTAGCTCACCCTAGCTCAAGTCAGCTCAGATCTATCTCAACTTAGCTGAGTCTAGCTCATCTCAGCTCCCACTAGTCCACAGGGAGCTCTACTAGCTCAGCTGAATTGATAGGAGTTCACCGCAGCTCAGATCCAGCTACATCCAGCTCCACTCAACTCCAACCAGCTGAAGAACAACTCATCCCAGCTCAGGAAGCTCAAGTCCAGCTCCTGGGGACTTAGCCTAGCTCAACTCAGTTGAGCTAAGCTACCTTAACTGCCTCAACCAGCTTGATTCTCCCAGGAAGCACCAGACCTAGCTCACCTCAGCTCATTATGGTAGAAGCTAGCTCACTTTAGCTTGGCTTAGCCACTAGCAAAGAACTAGCAAGCTAAGCTAGCTAGAGTAGCCCTACGCCAGCCTCTTCAGTAGCAGCCAGCTCTAGCTCCTCCCTCTAAACCCTAGCTCCAACACCTTCTCCTCTACTCCCCCTTTAACTAAGCTAGCTTAGCTTAGCTTAGCTTAGCTTATCTTATCTTAGCTAGCAACCAGCTCATTGGCCATCTACCACCTTCAAATTCAACCCTAGCTAGCTCCACCAACTTAAGCCTACCTAAGCTTGCTACCCTACTCAAGCTGGCGCCACCTCCTAGCCACCCCTTCACCCCATTATCACCACCAAAAGACACCAAAAGTTAGTGCCAAAAAAATACCCTTAACCTCCTCTCTTTTGGTGCCAACTTTCAGCCCTTCATCCACCCTACACCTATGCACATAACCCATCCTAGCAATCCACCTACCCCTCCTTCTAGAACCCTTCTTGGCACCAACTTAGACCCCCTTCTAGAGGCCATTTTGGTGCCAACATCAAGGGGTGTCAGCACCCATAACCACCCCCTAGGTGTCCCTTAAGGTGGTGCCAATTGACCTTGGCCATTGGATCCTTAACCACCTCCATCTCTTCATCTTAGCCCTCCATCCCAAGAGTCACCTTAACCCCCTTCCTATTCTATAAAAACCCACCACCTACCACCATTTTGGGGCATCCTCCATTAGTGTATTTTGCTACCTATACCACCTATACCTACGGCCAAGAAGAAGGAGTAGAGAAGGAGATTAAAGGAGCACATCACCAACCCTTTTGGTGCCTTCTTCTCCCCACTCTCTTCAACTTGGACCACGCCAAGGAGGAGGACTATTCCACTTCAAGGAGGACGGCCAGGAAAAGGAGAAAAACCTAGGGTGGAAGTCCACCCTTGGAGAGAAGCTTAGGGCATGCCCCCTTAGGGCTTGCTTTGGAGGACATCACCTTGGCGGAGCACATCAAGGAAGGAGTTGGAGGATTCGTTTCAAGATTGTGAGCTACCAACCTTGGAGCAAGAAGCCCTCTTCTTCACCATCTATCTAGAGGATTTGTGTTTGCATTTCTTTATTTTAATTTTTCTAGTAGTAGAAGCATTCCTCTACTAGGTCTTTTTGTAAAACATTTTTTCATTAATCTAGTTGCCTTCTTTGCAATTTCTTATTTGCATTTGTACTTGCTTTGTCTTTAGCATTCTTCACTCCCTCTCCCTAATTATTCTAGGCCTTCACTTGCCTAGAGTGAGCTAAGGGAGAGGTTCTACTTTCCACTTAGAAGTAGTATTTTAAATTTGAAGTGTAAATCACCTTCCCGCCACCATTTCGCATGTTGTCTTAATTCAAAAGCAAAAAAAAAATGATATATTGAAAAAAATACCAAAAAGAAAGTTGATATTTGTATTCCAAGCAAGAGAATCACTTTTGCAAACATTTGGCCTCCTTGGACAACCCTAGATACTCTCCTATCTAGGAATATAAATTTTAGAGTTGATCGGTTTTACGTGTTACAACGACCTAATTAACAAACCACGTAAAAATCCACTATAACATATCAATCAGAAGATCCTAAAGGCATAATATCCTATTTTTAAAAGAAAAGAAGAATACATGGTTATTTATGCAAAATTAATAGCATTCCACAAATACAGAATAACCATGGGGTACTTTAGGGGTTTATTAAAGGCCATATGGTCATTAATGTCTAATGAGTTGGTCCATGTAGAACGAAATAGGTTTTCATGCATTTCAAGAATTAATGACATCTAAAACTCTAAAAATAGACCCGCTTAATTAACTGATGTTCTGGTCAAGATAAAATTCACCGAAACACTCTAAAATTCATAGAAAAATATTCTATATGTCTTGTTATCTTTGATTTAACCATCAAAACCTATTTTGGCCTGAAATAGAGTCATAGATAGAATGTTACACTAATTTGTGCTTCTACATAATTTACCAAATCAAAAATGATCAAAACCCATATCTAATTTCACCATTAGATTCCTTCGGTCTAAATTAGGTTTGTACTAAAATTTGGGCTCAATCTGAGATCATTTTGACCTAGTTTGCATTTTGGTCCAATCTGACTCTTATTCTCTCAAATAGCCCCCCAACTTTTGAAATCTAAGCAAAATGCCCCCTAACTTCTTCGTATTCTTTGCAAAGAAGTCCTTACTGCCATTTGAGGTCAACTGATTTCCAAGCGAGCTTTGACCAGTTGAAATCCTACTCAAACCTGAATTAAATCCCACCAAATTTGGTGGGATTGATGTTCACACCTAGGGAAACCTATTGGGATCAATATTGACTCCTAACTCCCTCTGATTCGTGTGTGCGAACCCATGAAATAAATGGGGTTTTTCTTGAATCCCAAGCAATCTATGGAGCTTGTTTCCAATTCTCCAAGCTCTCCTAAGTCCTATAAAAGACCTCCGATGACATTCCTCACCTCAGCGAGAATTTGAGCCAAAATAGACCCTTCTTCCTCCAATGCCTAGCTCACTCTACCTCACTCGAGCGACTCTGCTCCTCTGCTTTCTTCGCCAGCTGCCATGTACGAGAGGCGGCCGAATCTTCTCCCCTGTTCTTTCCCGCACCTCGCAATACTAGCAAGGTGCCTTCTACCCCTCCGTTGTCACCGATATCTCTCGCTGGAGCACCCTTCATGTCCAGCACCGGCCATACCACAACCGACTCCATTCCTCTCCCCTTTGTCCATTAGCTAGCTTCATCGACTCCTTAGCATCTACTCACCCTCACCATGCTACTATCGCTCCAATTTCGCCTGCTCATGCTCTTGCTCCGTTGTCGTCTCCCTTGTCTCCGACGTACCTCCGGTGACCTCACTACATCGCCTCGCTGCACCAAACCACCAACCACCTATCCCAAAAGTTTTGCCTCATCCACGCGAGCAAAACCCCTCAAGAAATTGAGGGGATTTCTTGTCCTAATCGTCCATCGAACACCTCCATAACCTTCAACCTTCCCCACCTTCACATCAATCACACACACACTTCCACAGCACGCCACCACCACCACCACCATCTTTGTCGTAGTTCTACAAATCTTCTAAGCTTATTTGTCATGGCTGAGAGGTCGTATTCTTCTATCTCAGGTCCGACTGGAGCTCCGCCGCTGCCCCTGGGTTCTTTGACCACGCATCAAGCTCTCCAACTATATTTGTTCTAGGTGCAACCAGCATGCAGTGTGGACTACTTCCATGAATCCTTCCAAGTGTCCAATTAGGAGTAATATGTGCTCTTGCTGCTTCAATTAAGCATGCCTTCATCAGCTGCATGCCTACGAAGAAGACCTATGGGGTTTACTCCCACATCGGTGGGAGAGAAGCACCCGCATGGCCATAAGTGGAATTTGTGAAGAGGGCTTATCGCCCAGGTCACTAGGGATCGTGTCCCCATATCCCCACTGCGTACCCTCACCCGCTACACCACATCGACAGGTCTAGACCTCTGACTGTATACCCGATTACCCAATGGGGATCATGATGAGACACTCATCATGATCTCTAATTACCCCTAATTAACTAGTCTTCCTAGTTAATTAACTAAGGTTATGAACATATAAGGGTTAATTATAGAATAAGGGATATTTAGTAAAGGACCTTAAAATAAGTTAAAAATGACATTTTATCAATCAATTAACATTATTTCTAATCTAGATAATAATTTGACTCGAAATCCTATTAATCATTTTCTTAATTAATAAGATAAGTAACTTAAACTTAATGTATACCTAAGTATATAATAACTTAAGTAATTTTACTTAATCCAATAAATTAACCTAAAATGGTCAAAATGTAAATTCAAGGTGAAAACATAATATTTACCTTGTTTACTAACATATATAAAAAGTTAAAAAAGATCTAAATTAAAATAATCCTTCAAAACCTGAGTTTACATTTTGGTCCTTAATATTCATTATAATTGGGTCCTTATTTCTCACACAGGTCCTTAAGTTTTATTACATTTAAGTTCCCTTCCTTCTTCTTCGTCTTCTTCTTCAACTGAATGAACAGCTAGCGACGGAGAGACGCCACCGCGCAATTACCTCCCTACCGACATCATCCTTCTTTGTCCAAGCTCTTGCAGCTTCCGCTCACCACCTCCTCTTCATCCACCGATTTGCATTAACCGGAAATCCTAATTTCCTATGGGAGATAACCTCACCGTTGTCGGAGATGACACTGGAGGTTAAGCTCCTTCGGCCAAACCCCGCCACTCTCTTCACTGCCAACCACTATAAATAACCCCTTACCCCTCAGATTTCTTTCAAGTTGGCTCCCTTCCCTCTTCTAACACTGAAGCCGACCTAATAGACTATTCGTCCAAAACTCCAGCGACTTTCCATTTCAATTTACGACTTCCTCCGTCCATCTTAATCAGCTGAGGAGAACCGCCGTGCTCTGCCGCGCCTCTAACACAGGCGCCGACCCAAGAAATCCTCCGCTCCACCACACTTTCGCCTGCTGGAGATCTTTCTTCCACCCTCTGATTTCATCGTCCACCATGAGACTTCAGCTAAACCCTATTAACCCCTTCATCCAGGTAATAGTAGATTAGGAGTAGGAGTTGGAGTAGGAGTAGGAGTAGGTTAGCTTAGTTAGTTAGTTTAGGTAGTTAGATTAGAGTAGTTTTAGAATTTCAGTGTCATCTTCTCTGACTCTAGCGAGCTCCTTGAGCTCACCAGAGCCTTAATCTTGTCTTTTTAACTCACTATTCACCTTCCTTTATCTTCCATGACCATTTCTATCACATTTAATCATTTAATTGATCATCTAATCGCCTAATTCACATTACACTTCAACCGACTGTTGTCACTGTCCATGGCAACAATAGTCGGGTTAGTTTCACCTCCACTGGGTTCTTTATCATCTATTCACCACTTTAGAACCCTAATCGACACTATAATACATATAAATATCACACATAACTTAAACGCCCAATCATAATTTAGCTCCTAAGCTCGCTGTCAATGGTGGCTCAGGAGTAGTTCAAACAATTAATTAACTATATAATTATGACAGCTATTATCTGTTGACTTGTTTTAGCCGCTCAATTGAGTGGTTAAATAGGTCTTGAGCTTTTACCACACAAATCTTTTTTAAAGAAATGAATTCATTGTCAAATCTTAAGTCTAATGAAATAATGAGGAATTTAATGTGATTCTGTGGTTCCTTGTAACCTCAGGATCCTTTTTAGATTAAAAATGGTAAGTTTAAATAATCTGTACACAAATTACATATTTTCTGGACTCATCGGGGCTCCGGCAAGCTCTGGCGAGCCAAATCTCTACTTCAGCTATGAAACTTGCTGAGAAGCTCTAGAATGATATACTGTGGATCACTGATTGTTTTAAGGATGTTTATTTGAGAATTAAATGACTAGAGCTGTAGAATGAAGTTCATCTTCTCCAACTCCGGCAGAGTTGGAGAAGTCTGACAGAGAGATTTAAGAAGCATTGAAGGAACCTAGAAGCTTCAGTGCAATGCACTGAAGTTGTTTAAATCCTTACAATACAGTAACAACCTCTGAATGGCTCTGACAAACAAACACATTTAGAAGCTTAAGTGGTGAGCTTGTAACCCAAGAAATCTTGGTTAGAGCACTTATCTGAAGATCTGAATAAGTTCCTGGTGTTGAGGAGACTTTAGTTGAGGCTTAAATTTCTTGGGAGAAGGCTTTGAACAAAAAGTCAAAACTTGAGGCCTTATAGTCAAACATGAGTTTAATATTCTGAATGTGAGCATGTTTAAATGAATTGAGAGGCTTAAATAGACTCTGAGATTCTGTTGGATGGTTTTAGAGGGATTTAACTGAGCTCAAACATGTATTTTGATAGGATTTTAATTCCTGTCAGTTTTGGTTATTTTTGAACCCAAACTAACAGTAGAAGCATTTTAATGAGATATGAACTTTAATCCTACCTAGATAAGTCTCTTACAACCCTTAGAATTAGTTTACATTGATCAGTAATGTTCTTTTGTGTCTGTCTATCCATTTTAAGTCTGAAAATTTCAAACTCTGAAGCTTTCAGAGAATTGTAGAGCTTCTCTGTTGTTCCTGAAGGTCTTGAGAGCTTAGAGACTACTTCAACAGATGCGGAATAATATTTAGAACATGTATAGACCTTTAAATGAGAGAGAAAAGTCCATCTGTGGACTCTGTAACATTAATTTCCACTTCCAGGCATTAAATAAACCCTAAGAACCCTTATTTCACTCTTCAAATTGAAGAGGAAAACATCCTCTAATCCTTAAATTGACCATGCAATCGTATAGAGCAATCTTAGAGCTTTCCAACAAACTTTAAATCACTTGAAACAGAGATCTGAGATGGGAGATATGAACGATTGAAGTTGGGTCTGGAAGGGGTTAAGATAGTCCCACATCATCAGTTTCTGAGCGCACGCCTGGGAACAAAAGAAATTTGTTACATGGGCTTCCTAGTCATCAGCACTCAGCGCACCAGTTACCGATTTGAGCATTCTGAATGTATCTAAGCATGTGTATGTGTGTGTGCGGGCTTGTGTGCCTGTGGGTGCGCACCCGAGTGGGAGTGAGTGAGTGTGCCCTGGGAGGGTGAGACCTAGGAGGCCAGGTTGAGCCGCGGATTGGCTCGAAAGTATGAATCAAAATGAAATAAACAGAAATCAAACCTAATTAAGATTAGGCGAGGATCGAGTAGGGTCTAATCCCACCTTGATCTCTGGGTTCTGGATATCCTCAAAAGGACCTCGCTGCAAATAAACTTACTTTTGGTTAAAAAGTAAAAAAAAACCTGACTCAACTGATGGTTCAAAACAAGGCTTAAGGAAAGAGGAGTTGCTGAAGGTTAAGTTTAAGCCGAGAGCTAAAGGCTAAGTCTAAGTTAATTGAAAGAGAAGTCAATGGCTAAGTGCTAAAGGTTAAGCTGAAGGAAGAAGTTGATGGCTAAGGAGAATATGGACTATTAAGGAACAAAAGGAGAAGACTAGGGGAAGAAAAGGAGAAGGCAGGAACATAACAGGAGAGGAAAGAAAAGAGCTCGAGAGAATGAAAAGAAAGGAAAGAGAGAGAGAAGAAGATAGAGGCTGAAGAAATAAACAGAGGAAATTATTTTTCTTCCATCATTTCAATTTCCTTTTGTTCTTAATAATTGTAATAAGGCATGTTTTAATAGAACAATTCTTATTGCCATAATTTCTTTGAAATAAAATTGGAAAACAAACATCATTTTGAGTAAATATGTTTTTCATATGGAATTTTGTATATTATATATAGTTTAAATATTTTGCCAAAATTCATGCTCTTAAAATCAACTTAATTATACCTCCTAAACTTATAAAGGAAATAAAAGATAATTGGTGAATTTAGAAAAAATTATACCTCCCAGTGAACGACCTAGACTCAACCAGTAAAAATTTCTAAAATGTTAGGTTAATTCAACCCTATACTACACAACCGGCACAATTTTGAGTTAACCTAAGTGACTTTTTCTAATCTTAATTAAGTGAAATTAACTTAATTACTGAGTTGAGTAAGCCGCACGAATCATTTTAATGGCGTTGTTGCCTGGGAGTTAATATTTTGCCTCATTTCACTCATCAAAATATTCCCTGGCATTACTTTGTCTAAACGTCATTTTAATGGCACCGTTGCCGAGGAGGTAATATTTTAATTCACTAAAATTTAGTTGGGTTAATTATCTAATTAGGAGGTATTTGTAAATATATTTTTGTTTTAATAGCTTTTGTTCTAATTTGTTGTATTTTGTTTTATTTTTTTTTGTTTTTTTTTATTTTCTATCTTCTTTTCAAGTTTACCTTCACGGGTGATCTCAGGAGAAGACGGGAATCAGTGTTGCTGTTTTTGTTTTTGTGAGTATTTCTTAGTCTTTTGTTTTGTTGCATTTAAAAATTAAAAAATACAAAAATACATCTTTCTCTTACTAGCAGCAGCATAACATAGGCATACACTCTTAGGAGTGAATTATCCTGCTAGTATTAGTATGATCTGACTCGGGAATTTTTAATTATTTTTCTCGCATCAGTGGGAAAACAGAAGAAAATCTGCATAGATCCCTATCCTCTGATATTTAAAAAGAGCACATATTTTTGTTTGAAAAGATTTAAAAAGCAGCCATTGTAGTTTAGATTGATATATTTTTGTAAAAGATTAACTATAAAGAGGAAGTAAAAATTGTGACTTAAATCTGATTGCAGAATGCATGCAGGTTTTCAAATCACTATTGTCTATTGCATATTATCGCACACAGAGCGTGATCACTAGAGTCACATGAGTCTATTTTTCCATCTCTCCTCTTTGCACCTCTTAGGGCTTTGGTCGAAGATCAACAAGTCTGTCTCACTACTAGAGCCCCGGGGAGCCAATAGTGAGCGGTCTCGATCCTAGACCTTAGACCTTTGAGCTTTAGGGTATGCACCTGCATAGACACGGATTAGGATGCATATTTTGATACTGTTACTCTTTATTTGCATCAAATTACTTTGCGTATCTTAGGAATCTCTTCTTTTTTTTTAAAGAAGAGCAAAACCCACGTCTTTTGCGCTGTTTTGCAAGTTTTTTATGACGTTGTTTTCTTACTAGTGGTGTGCGTGTGCCTTTGCACATTATTTTCAGTTTATGGATGGGAGGCTATCCTTGCATCCGCCTCTTGCACCACTGTTGGTAAGTAATCCTAAGCCAGTTGCAAATAAGTAACCAATGGTTTTCTCGTCTGATCCATCTACTTCTATGCATCCAATGCAAAATCTTAATCCTGAGATCCCTTCTTCTAGTCAGGGGGAGATGCCGCCTTTTAATATTCATGAGGAGCTCCTGAACCAAAATCTTAGGATGCTAGAGCAAACAAGACAAATCAATTTATTAACAGCAGCCTTAAACAATTTGTAGACTCTTCAAACCCGTCCTTCACCTCGACCTGAGGTGGGTTTTAAAAACCCTGATTTACCGATCAATCATCCAAGGCCTCTACTTAGAGATTATTATAACCCTTCTAAAGCACAAGTAGAGCCTAATGTTAGGATACCTATTGTGGAGAATGATCCTGAATTAAAGCCAAACATTATAGGTTTAATCCCCCACTTTCATGGATTTGCATCCGGCGATCCATTTCAACAAATAGATCTTAAAAATCTATCCCAAACTCTTGGTCCTCGCAATCAAAATAGGGAAATCCTACTCATGAAAATGTTCTCTTTTAGCCTTAAAGATAAAGCTGCATATTGGTATAGAACTATAGCAAGACCAATCTCAACTTGGATTGAACTCGAGTCCACATTTTTGAAGAAATTTTTTCTAATTGGTCAAACCAATGCTTTAAGGCGAGCCATTACTACTTTCAATCAAAACCAAGGAGAACCAATTCAAGAAGCGTGGGAACGTTTTCATGAATTGCAAAGGAAATTCCCACATCATGACATCCCTCGTTAACAACTCATGCATATCTTTTATTATGGTTTACAAGAGGGAATTCGCAATCTAGTTGATGCCTCTTGTGGAGGGAATTTTCTAAATCGCGACGTAGAATCGCTTCAGAATTATTTGAAGGGATGGCGGAAAATTCGATCAACAACGTATCAATGTCCCAATTTACGCAGGGAGTAAATACGAATCATCAAAATCCGCATAAGGGCATTCACGAGATCGGTAATCCGTCCAATTCAAAGGATTTTGAGATTATTATAGAAAAACTGGACAAAGTCGATATCGTAGCAAAGCATCTCGATGAGGTTAGAAATACAATGAAGACTCTTACACCTCTACTTGCTACGAATCCTGCGTATTCACCTGTTTCGCAAATTCCTATGGGGAGGGAATTTGTGAACAATCTGGATTCTAGAGATCCATCTTCCTTGGGTTTTCTATCTACTTCTTCACCAACCCAAGGAGGGACCTTTGTCCCACAATCTTACCCACCCTATTCCCCACCCTTTCCTATTGCAGAAACACACCTTATCCTCTTGACTTGAATGCCATTCAGGGATACACACCAAGATCAAACCCATATTCAAATTCCTATAATCATGGATTGCGTAATCACCATAATTTTTCTTGGTTTGACCATACACAAAGACCATCATATCCGACTTAGACCAGACAAAACCAGCCTACATTGTCATTTCAGAAAAACAATGCGAGGCCATTTTACACAGGTTCGCAAAAGCCCTTAGGGCCAAATAGAGATTCAAAGCTAGACCAAATTTTGAGAGTTGTGACTGAGAGCCAGCGACAAAATGCTGAAGCTCTTGCTGAAGTCCAACAACAATGTTCAACATAATTGGCTGATCTTAGGGGTCAAATCAAGTAATTAGCTGAATCTCATCGTCTAGGGACCCTTCCATCCCAGCCAATTCCAAACCCTAGGAAGATCCAACAAAGACAACAACTGGGAATTCAAAATCTAAATCAGGGACATGTCCATCGTCTTAACCAATTACCCCTGAATCCAAATTTGAATCAAAATCTGTATCCACCTATTTCTAATCTTGATTTTGAATATCCAAATCAACAGCAATTAGTTGCGAATCAACCATTAATTAATGATCTATCTTTCCAAAATTCACAAGCATCTTCTTCTTCAGCTGCTTCTTCTTCTCATGCGGGTATTAAATCTGTTACAACCCACCGTGGAATTTCCACTAGGGATCCAATTTTTCCAAGGAACAAATCCCAATACCCTAGTACATCTAGATTAACCCCTGTTTCTACACCCAGAAGAGGTGCAAAACCCGATCCCGCAATTCCCGCTAATTCATGAGATCAGGATAATACCTCAGTAGAACAGGAAACCCATGTCCCATTCCAAGAAGCTTTGAAGAAGACTAGGAAACAAAAACAACCTATTACATTAGATGAAGATTTGATTAAGATTTTTGAACAGGTATATATTAATATCCCACTCCTAGATGCTATCAAACACATCCTGACTTACGCAAGATTTCTTAAGGAATTGTGTACTTTTAAGCGTAAGTCTAGGAAAGGAAGCACTGTTGTACTTTCAGAGCATGTGAGCTCTAGTATTTCAAGTACGCTTCATTTAAAAAGGGACCCAGGATCTCCATTTATTTCCTGTATAATTGGGGGTCAGTGTTTTGATAGAGTCCTCCTAGATTTAGGAGCTTCTATTAACCTCATTCCTTTCTCTTTGGTGAAACACTTTAAACTAGAAAACCTTAAATCTACCAATGTGACTTTACAATTAGCTGTTAGATTTGTTAAGTCACTTAAAGGAAAGTTGGAGGGTGTTATTGTGAGAGTTTGGGATTTTTACTTCCCTATAGATTTTATTATTCTTGATATGGAAGTATCGGAATACATTAGCCACACCCCAATTATTTTAGGGAGACCCTTTTTGGCTACTGCAAAAGCCAGCATTGATTGCAAATCAGGAAAGATTGAGTTGAAATTTGGGGAGAAGACAATTAAGTTAGATATATTTAGAGCTTCTAGTGGATTTGATTGTGAATGGATTGAGGAATTAAAATCAATAGAAGTGTTTGTGGATGACATTAGTTCTTCAAAACTTGAAAGCACATCTTTCGATATCCCATATCCTCAAAGCAATGAAACGTTATTAGAATCTCTACTCAATCCCAAATTTGACTCTGAATTTGAATCACTTTCACAATTGAAAATCCCACCCTAAATCCTACTGTTGATTCTACTCCTATGCTTGAATTGAAACCGTTGCCTGATAATCTTAAATTTGTATATCTCAAATCTGATAAAACATATCCTGTAATAATCAATTCTCATCTCTCTGAATCACAAGAATCCAAATTGATCAAAGTTCTTCGAGATCATAAGAAGGTAATTGGGCGGACTTTGCATGATCTCACTAGGATTAGCCCCAATTTTTGTACTCATCGTATTTATATTGAAGATGGGGCACGACCTTTAAGAGAAGCTCAAAGATGCCTAAACCCTAATTTAAAGGAGGTCGTTAAGAAAGAGATAATCAAGTGGCTTGATGCTGATATTATTTATCCTATATCTAATAGCCCTTGGGTGAGTACAATTAAAGTGGTACCCAAAAAGGTAGGACTCACCATAATCAAAACTGAATATGGAGAAACTATTCCCACACAAATTGCGAATTCGTGGTCGGTTTGTATTGATTATCGAAAACTAAATTCTATTACAAAGGAGGACCATTTTCCTTTACCATTCATTGTTCAGATCCTTGAGAGATTAGCTGGTAATAGGTTCTTCTACTTTTTAGATGGTTACTCTAGATATAATCAAGTTGCAACTTATCTCGAAGATCAAGAGAAAATGACTTTCACCTGCCCCTTCAGAACCTTTGCTTTCTGAAGAATGCCATTTGGACTTTGCAACGCACCCGTGACTTTTCAGCGTTGCATGTTAGCCATTTTTACCGAAATGGTGTGTGAATTTATGGAGGTTTTTATGGATGATTTTTCAGTCTTCAGGGAAACATTTGATATTTTCTTGGATAATTTGTCGAAGGTTCTAAAAAGATGCATTGAGGTAAACCTTGTCCTTAGTTGGGAGAAGAGTCATTTTATGATTCCTGAGGGCATAGTACTTGGTCATCTTGTATCTGAGCGGGGTATCCAAGTAGATCGAGCCAAGATCAATCAAATTGCAAATCTTTCAATCCCTGACTCGATTAAAGGCATTTGATCATTTATAGGCCATGTGGGATTTTATAGAAGATTCATCCTTGATTTTTCAAAAATTGCCCGACCACTCACAAACCTCCTCACAAAGGATGCGATTTTTGCGATGGATGAGGAGTGTATTTTAGCATTTAAAACTTTGAGAGACAGAGTTACACAGGCTCCAATTTTGCAACCACCTAATTGGGATTTACCAGTTGAAATCATGTGTGATGCAGCAGATTAGGAAAAATGAGCTATTTTAGGATAGAAAATTGAGAAGAATTTGGTGGTAATTTACTATGCTAGTAAAACATTGAATGAGACACAAAGGAATTATACAGTTACAGAGAAAGAGTTACTAGCAATAGTATTTGGATTAGAAAAATTTAGATCTTATATACTCGGATCTCAAATCATAGTGTACTCTGTTCACTCATCTATCTGACACCTTTTATCGACGGACACGAAAACTAGGTTAATCAGATGGATCTTGCTTTAGAAAGAATTTGACCTAGAAATTCATGATAAGGCAGGTAGGCAAAAAGTTGTTGCAGATCATCTTTCCTGTCTTCCTTCTGATACAATCGAATCATCTCCACCAATCACAGAACACTTCCCTGATGGACATCTTTTGACTACATCCACAGATCCTCCTTGGTATGCAGATATTGTTAATTATTTGGTTACACATAAATTCCCGCCAGACTGGGATGAGAATTGCAAATCACAACTCAAAGTAGAAGCCAAATACTATTTTTGGGAAGACCATATCTTTTTAGACTCTGTAATGATCAAATCATCAGGTGTTGTGTCACCTCTTCTGAGATTGATTCTATCCTATCTTTTTGTCGCGACCAGGCCTGTGGTGGTCACTTTTCTGGTAGAAAGATCGCTGCAAAAATTTTGTAGTGTGGGTTTTGTTGGCCCACATTATTTGCTGATTCTCAGACTTATTGTAAGGCATGTACTTGTTGCTAAACACTTGGTGGCATGTCTCGAAAAGACATGATGCCTTTGAACCTGATTCTAGTCTGTGAAATCTTTGACATTTGGGGCATAGATTTTATGGGTCTGTTTCCATTTTCTTTTGGCTTCCATTATATTTTACTTGCTGTAGATTATGTCTCTTGTTGGATTGAAGCAATACCCACATGCACAAACGACCAACGAGTTGTCATTCCTTTTATACAGAGTCACATTTTCACTCATTTTGGGGTACCTCATGCTATTATTTCTGATGGCGGTTCCCATTTATTAATGCCCAGTTTAAAACTTTAGTTAGGAATTATGGGGTTGCACATCGTATTTCTACACCTTATCATCCCTAGACTAATGGGCAAACCGAGGTTTCTAATCGGGAGATCAAAAAGATCGTTCAATTGACAATCTGACCCGATAGGAAGGATTGGTCCTCTCATTTAGATGAGGCTTTGTGGGCTTATAGGACTGCCCACCAAACACCAATAGGCATGTCACCATATAGACTTCTTTATGGGATACCCTGTCATCTTCCCGTAGAAATTGAACACAAGGCCTATTAGGCAATTAAAGCCTATAATTTAGACCTCATGAAGGCTGGCGAAAATCGCAGGTTGCAGCTTAGTGAACTCAAGGAATTACATCATGATTCCTATGAAAGTTCAAAGCAGTATAAGGAGAAACTTAAAGCCTTACATGACAAATTCATTTCCCGCAAATCCTTTCCACCTGGTCAGGTGTTGTTATTTGATGCCCATTTGAAACTCTTCCTGGGTAAACTTAGGTCTAAATGGCAAGGGCCATTTATTGTAGTTAGAGTCTTCGACAACGGAGCTGTCGAAATCACTGAACCCAACAAGGATCAACCCTTCAAAGTGAATGGTCAACGTCTTAAACCTTTCTTGGAATCACATCCTTTGGGTCTTGTTGGAGAATGTTACAAGCTCCACTAGGATTTTTCTATCCATCCGCCACATTTGTACATAGTTGTCTCTTATTTTCATCTTTTTGATTTTCTTCTACACTTTAAAATTTCACTTCATATCATTCTGATTACCTTCATTTAGTCCGACCGACCACTCTGACCTTTGGTCAGAATTGAAATCGTCCACAGAGATTTTTAATCTCCTCTTTTCGACTCCTTCCATCACCCTATACTAAATGAAGTATAATATATTTTCACACTTCTTACAATGAGGACATTGTAAAATTTTGGCTTGGGGGTGTTCAAGTGAAATTTCCATTTTAAGTGTGGGCTTTAAAATAAAAACACATAAAAATTGAATATCCATGAAATTTAAAGGAATAAAAATTTAAAAATGGTAAAATTTTTATAAAAATTCAAAATTTTCATAAAAATTTGAAAAATTTTTTAAAAAAAAATTTATAAAAAATGGAAAATCTTATATACATAAAAATAAAAATATATAAATACAAAAATTTGAAAAAGAAAATTCATGAAAATAATAAGAGGGGTATAGACATTTTTAATAAAGAAGAAAAGAAGAAGAATATATATAAATATATTTATTAAGAGCTTAATTTTCTTTTAGGTCAGAAGTTTAAAATGTACATAGAATATATAGAGTATTTAAGAGCATTCAGTTCTTAATTAGATTTTACTTAAACATTTTGTAAAAACACACTTTTGTGTTTAAAATTTCTTAACAAGATTTTACTTGAGTTAGGAATCTTTTAAATCTTTTAGGGATTTGTTTTTCTATTCTTACCTTGAATTAAGAAACTAAGTGTGTTAAGACTTAAACTTAAGTTTTGGAATTAAATTATAACTTTCCAATCAATTAGATTAAGTAATCCTTTTGCTTTTTGAAAATTTGTTTTTATCGTAAAGTTAAGTAAAAAGACAAGATTTTCAGAGTTAATTAAATAGAGAGTTGGTAGAATTTTAGTTTATAAAACTTACAGGCTAAAGATAAATAACTAGACTTGGTAAATTTTGTCTTGATGGATCCTATAGGAGGAAACTAAGAATTTGAAGAACCTGACAGTAAAGGACTTTATTGTCAAAGCTCTGGTTTGTGATTTAAATAACCTAAACATCTAAATTCGCACACATAGAATTGTCTTATTGGCATGTCAGACCCTGAAAACACAGAGGTTAAGAGATCAATTCTGAATCCTCTTTGCTCTAAGGATTTCCATGAGGCAGTTCTTGAAAGGCTGAAGGATGTGCCACTCACCTAGAAAAAGGATTTGGAGAATAAAGTTAGCAAGAAAAATGAGAACAAGGGAAAAGAAAAAGAAAGAAAAAGAAGAAAAATAAATAAAACACCCTGCAGTTAAGTGCCTTGTTAAAAATGGGTGCTTATGCCGTTTTTCCATAATAAATAAAAGCATCTCATTACAAATGGATGCTACCCTTCCTTCCATCAAATAAAAAGAACACCTCACTACAAATGGGTGTTATATCCTATAGAAAAAGTGAAGAAAAAAATATGGAGAAAAAAATATTAGGAATAAGAGACCCAGTGGTCCACCGGGGAGATATATACAAAAAGTGTTGACCTCGAGATAGAAAACTGGTGAGGAGAAAGTAACCAAACCTGAGTAAGGCCAAGCCAAAGGCTTGAATTGGAATAATTGGGATTGGAAATTAGTGTCTTAAGATCTGGATTTTTGCAACTTTGGATGCCTTTAGGACAATTCTCTTCACTAAGCACAGATGTTTTAAAATCATAGCTACTGAACCTTGGTATTGGGTAATGAAGCTTAAGAAATTGGGTTTTGAAGATTTTAAGTTGAGCCCTAAAGGAGAAGAACTGACAGAATCCTAGGTCTAGAAGTTATTCTTTAGTGTTGTAGGTTAGTGAATTAGAGTTTTACTACTCTATGATTGATTAATAATGAGTATCTGGTTAATTTACTTAAACTTATATTGATAAAAGTCAAATATCATAAACAAAGTATTGACTTAAATCTATTAAGTTTTTGAGTTAAAATTTAATTCTCAATCCTTAAGTTTTGTTTTTCTTAAAACACTTTGTATTCTAATTTGAGTTACGAATAGTTACAAAGATTAAGAGATTTTTGAAAAATTCTAACTCAGAGTAAAATTCTTGTTAACAAATGGTTTTAAGAGTGTTTTGAAAATGTTAAAAGTATAAGTCTAAGTAAGAAAATTTTCACACATGATCTATACATCAATCCTTTATATTAAACTTAAAAATTTCTAACCTAAGCTTTCCTCTACATAGTTACTATTTATGATAATTTCAACCCAAGTGCTTTAACTCATCATAGTCTTAGTTAATTTTTCTAGGGACTAGCAAAACTTTGGCTTGTGGGCATGATGAGACACTCATCATGATCTCTAATTACCCCTAATTAACTAGTCTTCCTAGTTAATTAGCTATGGTTAGGAAAATATATGTACCAATTATAGAATAAGGGGTATTTAGTAAACGACCTCAAAATAAGTTAAAAATGACATTTTATCGTTCAATTAACATTATTACTAATCTAGATAATAATTGGACTCGAAATCCTATTAATCATTTTCTTAATTAATAAGATAAGTAACTTAAACTTAATGTATACCTAAGTATACAATAACTTAAGTAATTTTACTTAATCTAATAAATTAACATGAAAAGGTCAAAAATGTAAATTCAAGGTGAAAACATAATATCTACCTTATTTACTAACATATATAAAAAGTTGAAAAAGATCTAAATTAAAATAAACCTTCAAAACCTGAGTTTACATTTTGGTCCTTAATATTCATTACAATCGGGTTCTTATTTCTCACATAGAACCATAAGTTTTATTACATTTAAGTTCCTATCCTTCTTCATCTTCTTCTTCATCCAAATGAACGGCTGGCGACAGAGAGTCACGCCACCGCGCGACGACCTCCCTACCGACATCATCCTTCTTTGTCCAAGCTCTTGCAGCTTTCGCTCACCACCTCCTCTTCATCCACCAGTCTGCATTAACCGAAAATCCTAATTTTCAGTGGGAGATAACCTCACCATTGTCGGAGATGACGCCAAAGGTTAAGCTCCTCAAGCTCCTTCATTGGCCAAACCCCGCCACTCTCTTCGCTGCCAACCACTATAAATACCCCCTTAACCCTCAGATTTCTTTCAAGTTGGCTCCCTTCCCTCTTCTAACACTGAAGTCGACCCAATAGGCTATTCGTCCAAAACTCCAGCGACTTTCCATTTCAATTTCTGACTTCCTCCGTCCATCTTAATCAGCTGAGGAGATCCACCGTGGTCTGCCGCATCTCTAACACAGGCACCACCCCAAGGAATCCTCCGCTCCACCTCACTTTCGCCTGCTGGAGATCTTTCTTCCACCCTCTGATTTCGTCGTCCACCATGAGACTTCGGCGGAACCATATTGACCCCTTCGTCCAGGTAATAGTAGATTAGGAGTAGGAGTAGGTTAGCTTAGTTAGTTAGTTTAAGTAGTTAGATTAGAGTATTTTTAGAATTTCAGTGTCATCATCTCCGACTCCAGCGAGCTCCTTGAGCTCAACAAAGCCTTAATCTTATCTTTTTAACTCACTGTTCACCTTCCTTTATCTTCCACGACCATTTCTATCACATTTAATCATTTAATTGATCATCTAATCGCCTAATTCACATTCCACTCCCACCGACTACTGTCACTGTCCATGGCAACAGTAGTTGAGTTAGTTTCACCTCCACTAGGTTCTTTATCATCTATTCACCACTTTAGAACTCTAATCGACACTATAATACATATAAATATCACATATAACTTAAACGCCCAATCATAATTTAGCTCCTAAGCTCGCTGTCAATGGCGACTCAGGAGTAGTTCAAAATATTAATTAACTATATAATTATGGCTGCTATTATCAGTTGACTCGTTTTAACCGCTCAATTGAGTGGTTAAACAGGTCCTGAGCTTTAACCACTTAGATTTTTTTAAAGAAACGAATTCACTGTCAAATCTTAACTCCAACGAAATAATGACGAATTTATGTGATTCTGTGGTTCCTTGCAACCTCAGGATCCTTTTTAGATTAAAAATGGTAAGTTTAAACAATTTGTACACAAATTACATATTTTTTGGACTCATCGGGGCTTCGGCAAGCTCTGGCGAGCCAAATCTGTGCTTCAGCCTGTGAAACTTGTTGAGAAGCTCTAGAATGATATAATGTGGATCACTAATTGTTTTAAGGATGTTTATTTGAGGATTAAATGACTGGAGCTGTAGAATGAAGTTCATCTTCTCTAACCCCAACAGAGTTGGCGAAGTCTGACAGAGAGATTTAAGAAGCATTGAAGGAACCTAGAAGCTTCAGTGCAATGCATTGAAGTTGTTTAAACCCTTAGAATACTGTAACAACCTCTGAATGGCTCTGACGAACAAACACATTTAGAAGCATAGGTGGTGAGCTTGAAACCCAAAAAATCTTGGTCAGAGCACTTATCTGAAGATGTGAATAAGTTCCTGGTGTTGAGTAGACTCTAGTTGAGGCTTAAATTTCCTGGGAGAAGGTTTTGAACAAAACGTCAAAACTTGAGTCCTTATAGTCAAACATGAGTTTAATATTCTGAATGTGAGCATGATTAAATGAATTAAGAGGCTTAAACAACTCTGAGATTCTGTTGGATGGTTTTAGAGAGATTTAACTGAGCTCAAACATGTATTTTGATAGGATTTTAATTCCTGTTAGTTTGGGTTATTTTTGAACCCAAACTAATAGTAGAAGCATTTTGATGAGATATGAACTTGAATCCTGCCCAGATAAGTCTCTTACATCCCTTAGAACTAGTTTACATCGATCAGTATTGTTCTTTTGTGTCTGTCTATGCATTTTAAGTCTAAAAATTTTGAACTTTGAAGCTTTCAGAGAAGTGTAGAGCTTCTCTGCTATTCCTAAAGGTCTTGAGAGCTTAGAGACTACTTCAATAGATGCGGAATAATATTTAGAACCTGTACAGACCTTTAAATGAGAGAGAAAAGTCCATCTGAGGACTCTGTAACATTAATTTCCACTTCCAAGCAATAAATAAACACTAGGAACCACTTATTTCACTCTTCAAATTGAAGAGGAAAACATCCTTCAATCTTTAAATTGACCATGCAATCGTATAGAGCAATCTTAGAGCTTTCCAACAAACTTTAAATCACTTGAAACGAAGCTCTGAGTTGGGAGATATGATCGATTGAAGTTGGGTCAAGAAGGGGTTAAGATAGTCCCACATCATCAGTTTCTGAGTGCATGCCTAGGAACAAAAGCAAGTTGTTACATGGGCTTCCCAGTCGTTAGCACTCGGTGCACCGGCTACCAATCTGAGCTTTCTGTATGTATCTGAGCATGTGTATGTGTGTGTGCAGGCTTGTGTGCCTGTAGGTGTGCACCCGAGTGGGAGTGAGCGAGTGTGCCCTGGGAGGGAGAGACCAGGGAGGTCAGGTTGAGCCATGGATTGGCTCGAAAGTATGAATCGAAATGAAATAAACTGAAATCAAACCTAATTGAGATTAGGAGAGGACCGAGTAGGGTCTGGTCACACCCTGATCTCAGGGTGCTGTGTATACTCGAAAGGAGCTCACCGCAAATAAACTAACTTTTGGTTAAAAAGTAAAAAAAAAAAACCTGATTCAACTAATGGTTCAAAAGAAATCTTAAGCAAAGAGGAGTCGCTGAAAGTTAAGGTTAAGCCGAGAGCTGAAGGCTAAGTCTAAGGGAATTGAAAGAGAAGTCGATGGCTAAGTGCTAAAGGTTAAGTTGAAGGAAGAAGTTGATGGCTAAGGAGAGTAGGCACTACTAAGGAACAAAAGGAGAGGACTAAGGAAAGAAAAGGGGAAGGTAGGAACAGAACAGGAGAGGAAAGAAAAGAGCTCGAGAGAATGAAAAGAAATGAAAGAGAGAGAGAAGAAGATAGAGGCTGAAGAAATCAAGAGAGGAAATTATTTTTCTTCCATCATTTTAATTTCTTTTTGTTCTTAATAATTGTAATAAGGCATGTTTTAATAGAACAATTCCTATTACCTTAATTTCATTGAAATAAAATTGTAAAACAGATATCATTTTGAGTAAATATGTTTTTCATATGGAGTTTTGTACATTATTTATAGTTTAAATATTTTGGCAATATTCATGCTCTTAAAATCAACTTAATTATACTTGCAAAACTTATAAAGGAAATAAAAGATAATTGGTGAATTTAGAAAAAATTATACCTCCCAATGAACAACCTGGACTCAAGCTGTAAAAATTTCTAAAATGTTAGGTTAATTCGACCCTATACTACACAACCGACATAATTTCGAGTTAACCTAAGTGGCTTTTTCTTCTCTTAATTAAGTGAAATTAACTTAATTACTGAGTTGAGTAAGCCGCACGCATCACTACACCACACCGATAGGTCTAGACCTCTAACCGTACACCCGATTACCCAGCTAACCCCAGGTCTTTTAGGGAAGGAAGAGATGGAAAAAAGGAGGAGGTGGGGTGGTTTGCTCTTCAGATAGAGAGCCCAACACTTAGCCAATAAGAAACTTGAGAAAGCTCCTTGTGCGTAAGAAAAAGAAGAGTTGAAGAGAGAAAGAATGAAGAGCTGAATAAGGAGAAAGGTTCTCTACAGAGCACTATAGCAACGACGCTTAAGTCCTCTACCTTGAGCGCCTGACATCTGATATCTCTAATAGAGTGCTCTGTAAACTTATTACTTAGCTTGCGTGGAATTATTTGGTTGATACTGCGCACTTATCTGATATTATTGTATAAAGGGTAATTGGTGATTTAAATCAACATTTTACCATAATCTTTTTTCGTCGTTGACATTTGCTATTATATATATATCATTATTACTTGGATTTCTCATTATAAATTTCTCATCTTTGTGGTTATATTATGATCTTTATATTAAATAACAATACTTGCTCCTAGTGAACGACTTCAGACTTCAAATTCGAGCTATAAATTATATTTGTTTTCATGTGATTTCAACTATACTGCAACGCAATAATTTCAAAACATCGATTTCATGCATAAACATTTTGGTGCCGTTGTTGGGGAGCAACACTCAATTTGATCTCTTTGATTACAATTTTTTATCTAGTACTAACTTGCTATTATCTAGGATGTGATTTTATTCAAGGAGATTAAACGAACATCAAATAGTCTAGGGGTAGGTAATCACATCTTATTTTCCATTAAGCCCCTGATTTTGAGAAAAGCTAGGAAAGGAAGAAATCAATTAGGATCAAGTTGCTTTTCATACTTAAAATCAATTATCACAAGTTGCCTAATTTGATTCATTTCTAGAGAAACCCTGATCTTGATTTTTGCACCTATCTAGGGTTTTAAGGTATCTAGGGCTACTCACCTTCTTGATTGAGCCCTAGGTACCAAATTTGGACGAAATTAATTGGACCAAGTAGAGCCACATTAGCATTTCCATTTCAAGGTTTTAGAGACACACTTGCTCCCAAATTGTGTGCATCTTAAGCCTGGATTGAACTTACGTAAACAAGCAAACCCTAAAATCAAGCTCTAAACACCACTTGAATCCTAAAAAGTGAGACCTAATACTCAAGGACAAATTAGGTGAACTTGACCCACCTTGTGGGGAGAACGAGTCTTCAAATTAGGTCACCACTCACAAAAACATCTTAAAGTTCAAGACAAATCTTAAGCACCCTCTCTCTAATGTTCAAATTGGTAGACTTAAGGGGTCAAGTCATTCATTTTGGTCTACATGGATCTGCGATGACAAGGAAGGTCTGGTGGGGGAAACCCAGTAATCCATGGGGATGCTCTATCGTGTAGGGGTCTTTGCGAGACTCTCCCTTCCATGCTACCCAAGTATTTCTCAGGTGGATGACTTTGTGATCTGGAGGTATCATCCACCTCGAACCTCTATAGTCATCACAAAGTTTTTGGGTGTCTTGATTGGGTCCATCACACCTTCTATCCCTCGTCTATTCCATCGATGTATGTTCTGGAGGAGGTCCTTAAGACCACCCTTGAGGCCTCCACTAGTTTTTCACTCTCGTCGTGGCCAAGCCTTGACTTTGTTTGTGCAACTACCCGATCACATCAACATCTCTTCCAACTCTTCCACTTCTGAACTTGAATCTCCTGCCACAATCATGGATCATCAAAGAGAACAACTTGACTTTGAACCACAACAATTTTTTGATTTTAGAGATCGGATCAATGCCTACATCAACCCACTGCCGCATCCTCAAATGCGAGATCACTATAAACCTGCAACGGTGGAGATCGAACCTCGAATCAGCATTCCTATTGGAGAACCCAAGGTGGAGCTCAAGCCTAGTATGCTTCACATGACCCCAAAATTTCATGGCCTGAAGTCTGATGATCCTTTCAAATACATCAAGATTCTAAAACATCTGTCCCACACATTCAGGGCAGACTTGCATAATCGAGACGGTCTACTCTTGAAAATCTTCTCCTTCTCTTTAGATGACAAAGCCACCAATTGGTCTCAAACATACCCTCACCAGGTCAACACATGGGAAGAACTTCAGACTGCTTTATTATAAAAATTATATCCCATTGGTCGAACTAATGCAATGCGGCACCAAATCATGCACTTCTCACAAGGAGTGGGAGAATCTCACCACGAGGCATGGGATCGTTTTCTGGATCTTATGCATAAATGCCCCCATCACGGAGTCTCGAGGTGGGAACAAGTCCAATCCTTTTACCACAGGCTTTGCGACGACATCAAGCTTTTTGTCAATGCAACCTGTAGGGGTAGCATCATGGGTCAGCATGAAAATGAGATTTAGGGAATTCTCGAAAATATGTGCGAGAACTCCCTAAACAATGAGTCACTAGGTGCGTAGGACCCGACAACCACCCACACATTGACAAAGAATCGGGGGGTACACGAGACACGAGCTCTTTCCACATCCGTCGATCTAGAGTTGGTAGCCAGTCAATTAGACAAGGTCTTTATCATTGAGAAAAAGGTGGACGACATCACTCGACATCTACACAAAACCATCAGTGTACCGCAAAGCACATATGCACACACGCCCTCAGAAAGGGAGATTGCGCACAGCATCTACCACTTTCAGGGAATGGATGCTTATCTACCCCCATCTGATTATGGTTTCGGAGGAAACTCCAGACCAACCTACTCTAGTTGGGAGAACTCTAAACCCTCGTATCCTGATTTTTTTGGAGTTCCTCAGACTTGCGAGGATCTCCATGCCATCCAAAACAATCTTTCTCACACACCTACAACCTTAAATGGTTAATCATCCTAATTTCACATGGTAGGGAAATAACCCAAATCCAAGACCTCAATTCCAACCACGACCATTGGCCCTGCACCCATATCAACTCAATCAGCCTAGATGCAACCAAAATTACCAATCAGGGCCTAACAAGGATGATCAGATGGCCCTGATCCTTCAAACCCTTGCTGACATTCAAAAGCAGCACAAAGACGAGATCATAGAGATCCATAATCAGCTTGCACAAATGGTGAATTCTCGCTCTCCTGGTACACTTCCCTCACAACCTCTACCTACTCAAAATAGCATGTTTACCCAAAAACATGTTGTAAACCAAATCTAGGGTCAAGCATGCTATACCCAACCTAGCCCAATGACTCATACCAGTGTATTATCTCCATCCACCCTAGCTGAGCCAAAACACACCATGATTTACCCGACCTCACTTTCACATCAACAATAAGGAGCGACTGTCTCCCCTGTACCTCCACACCATGATTGTGCCATGATCAATACTATAGGAAAAGAATAGAAATCCATCCCCAAAGGTAGCCAATCCATTCCCTTATCCCAGGTTGTATCCCACCTTCACACTAGTGGATTGTTGGAAATTGATATAATGGGACCTTTGAGGAATGCAAAAGTCACTATTCCATTACTTGATATCCTCACTCTAAATCCTACCTCACCTGGCTTATCCAAAAAAGAGGTAGAAGAACCAACACAAGAGAAGATAGTACTATCTGAAAATGTAAGTGCCATAATCCAAAATATTCTACCTCATAAGAAATTTGATCCAGACACCCTACTAATCCACTGCAATATTGGTGATACAAATTTCAAGCGGGTTGTACTGGACCTTGACGCTTCAATCAACCTCATCCCTACCACCCTATTTGAAAATTTACAGATCGAATAGCTAAAACTCGCTCATGTTACTTTGCAACTAGCTAACCGAACCCTGATCACACCGATTGGGATGGTAGAGGATGTGGTAATTAGAGTTAAGGATTTCAGCTACCTAGCTAATTTCCTGATTCTTGATATGGATACGCCATAACAGATATAGGATATGCCAGTAATTTTGGGAAGACCATTCTTGGCTGCTGCAGGAGCCATAATCAATTGTGAATCAGGGCACATGATGATTGCCTCAGGAGATCAACAAGCTAAGATTAATATTTTTGAGGCAACAAAGGGAAAATATTCAACCTCATGACCATATCCTTGGTAAAAAACCTAGAGCCAGAATT
Organism: Thalassia testudinum; assembly: GCA_037157565.1. Classification (NCBI taxonomy): domain Eukaryota; kingdom Viridiplantae; phylum Streptophyta; class Magnoliopsida; order Alismatales; family Hydrocharitaceae; genus Thalassia; species Thalassia testudinum. The sequence continues at coordinate 80,533,385 of JAZHRO010000056.1, read as the reverse complement.
GGAAACTTTTCACATCTTAGATGATGGTAACTTGACAGAGCACAATGACAGAAGCATAGTGGAGGCTTTCACCTTTGACCTTGAGGACATACCTGGGAATTCGAGAAACATGGTGACATACCCGATTCAGATCCAATGGGCATAGAGACATTTCATTTTGAGGACCTCAAAGATTCAAGATTGGCAGACATTGAAAGTGACCTACACCTAGAGTATGAATCCTCTACGGAATCGGAGTTAGAAAATTCGAAACGCACTCTCCAAGCATTCATTTTCGATTGGGATGAGAATTATGGAGAGGAATCATTAGAAGAACCAATATTTGAGTCATTTCTTGAAGTGATGATCTAACATTGAAATGATAAGAAGCAAGATGACTCATTGAGTATCGATTTAATAGGCCATAATGCACAAGAGGAACCATACATCTGGGATACGAAATCCTTCTCTGTTGAGTCCTGGACTCATGGCAAACCTATTTCAAAATCCCATGACCACTACACCTTTCGAATGATTCCACCGCAAGATTTCAAGGAAGATCATCCAGAAATAAATCAACTTGACCCAATCAAAGACATCTTGGAATGACTCTTCACCAAGCTTTAATACTTATCTATGGCCATCAGATTCTCAACTATCAGATCACTCATGCAGCCAATCACATCTCCCTGAGATTGTTGCCCCTAGCTAATGGTGTTAAACTTAGCGCTTAACGGGAGGCAACCCATCATCTTTTTGGAAAACCCGAAATCCTTTTGACATAACTCTTTGCTGAACTCATATTGCACATTAGGGTTCATCCATTAGAACAATCGACTCCACCATTGGTACTTGTATCAAAGCTTGAAATCATCTGTAACAGTCACCATGACCTGTCCACCAACCTTTAACCTTATTCTAATGTACGATCTAAGCTAAACATGAACCAACCTAATTTATAATGAGGACATTGCAAATCATAGGCATGGGGGCATTAAAGTGTAAAACATCGTGAAAAATAAAGCACAAAAGGATTTTGCAAAAAATATATATATATAATTTGGAGGTTGAGGAAAAAGAAGACCCTTTTGAGAAAAAAATGAGAGAAAGGAGGAAGGAAAAATTGAAAAGAAAAGAAAGGAGCAAAAAGATAATGAAAAAAATTGAGTCCCTTAAAAATAATATGGAACTTACCTAACTTCTAGGTTGGATCGAATGATGAATTAAGACCTAGAAGGATAAAACTTAAGGGATGACCGACGAATACAGACCTTAAGCCTCTTGGATCTATTCTAAGATTTAAACACTCACGTACTTCTCAAGATTTAGATTAGTCCTCAGGAGGTTGAGGAAAATGCAAAGCTTATGTATTAGGTCTAAGGCTTAGGGATTATTCGGCCTCATTAACTTACCTCTGGTTTGCTGGACTCGGTAACTTAAGTACCCTAAATCACACACAGTCTAGTTCAGTGCCATTAAATATGAAACCATGCCAAAAAAAGCATTTATTCTATTTTGAAAATGGTCCTAACATCTAGATTAGGAGCGGCTCGAAAACACTAGTTGATTTGGATGAGTTCCTAGCGCGGAGAGGCAGGAAATTCCCCTCAAAGATGCACAATAACATATCATCTGAGTTTCAAAAAAAAATAACATATCGTTTCTTTGGTGCTTATCTCCTAAGATATCTAAATATCCTATCGGGGGCACGTAAGCACCTTATGCTCGTTCATATGCCATGGGCGGCATTATCAAGAAATGTCAATTGCCAGGGTCTGGATTTATCTACAGAACACCATGGGCGACACTATCCCGATGATCGCACGAGTTTTGCATGTTTGAAAGCAGGGTTACAAGTAACCCGTCATTGTAATTGCGAAACTCGTGATCAAATATAATTTATACCGAAATTCCAAGGGAGTCTCGGGTGAAACATAGGGAGGCAACGTTTACTTTCTATGGAAACCGTGCTTTGATTTGTTTCTTTTTGGTGTTTTAGGGTTTTATTATTTTTTTCTTTTGTTTTTGAAATAAAATGACAATCAATCACAAGAGAGAGATAGAATTGAATATGATATATTGCAAGAATGTCAATTACAGTAATATAGAAAACATAAAAAGAGAGGGAGGTGAGAAGAAATCTCCCAAAGTGATTATTTGGTGAGACAACGGTGCCTAGCGGAAGCTCGAATGAAGGAGTTGGGAAGCAGGTCGATGGAGGTGAGAAGTGGGAGGACGCTGGGCAGACGAAAGTTTCAGCGTAGCTCCGGAATGGAGGTGAGAAGGTGGAGGTGATCTGCTACCGGAATGGTGGTGGGAGGATAGCTCCAAGGCAACCTATGAATGGGGATGGGAAGTTGGAGGAGTATTTGGTGGGGCAGAGGTTCGCTAAAATAGTAGGCGACCTGGGAGCTTGAAAGCAAACTCTAATAGAGCATTGGTAGGCTTCGAAGAGCTTGGGTGTAGGTGGGAGTAGAGTAGGTAGAGATGGCTTGGAAGGGAGGCATGTTGGTCCTTTTATAGTGGATGAAAAGAGGCTAGAATAGGCATGGGACCATTACTGACCTCCAAGCCATCGCTGAAGTGTCACTATAGGCAGCTCATGCCGACTCACACCCACAACTTGCCATGCTATCCTGCAAATAATTAATGATGGCTGTAAGCGTCGATGTTTGTCTACCAGGCTATCACTAAAGGCTGGTGCCAACCGAGCACATGCCCACCCCATGCACGCTATACTGTCCTGCCTTATCCGTGCGGATTGTGCAGCGACCCTGCTGGTGTGCGCACTTGCATGTCCTGGCATACGTGTGCGCACGCGCTACTGGTGCATGGTAGCACTGCAATACTACTGCATGTGCGTGCATGTGCTCACATGCAATTGATGAAGGGAGGGGCACTGCGGGTCTCAATCCCATGTCTAGCATTTGCGAAGAGGGCGCTTCACCATTTGGCCAAGGCACGCTCTTGGTCATGTGTAGAGCGTGTTGACGCGCGGTTTAGGCCTCCCTCAGCCATTGGATTGAGATCCAACAGCTAAGATCCCTCCATGTAGTGGCCTTGAGGACGTGCTGGCTCAGGTGGGATGGCTTGGATGCCTCCACGTGGCGCCATCTGGGCCGTCCATCTTCTTCTTCTTGTGGAGGGTACTACAAAGATTCGATCAGGGAGATTCTCTCGATGATAGACTATGATCCACACTCTGAATCCATCCGTACGGTTGGATTCCTCATCCAAAGCCTGTAAAGATGTCACCCTACCTACTGGCCAAGTAAAATGACGGAACTAATATGCATAATATACAACTATCCTAAATGCCATGCGATGGATGTTATGCGGTATTTATAACATGATATGAAATGTTAAGCCTTGGAACTATCATAAATAAGCATTTTATCATGAATTCATGTGTGTTTATCATACTCCCATGCTTACTTTTTTCTAGTCTTCAGCAAAATTAGCCTAAATGCTATTTATAAAAGTAGAATTAGGATTCAGTCACCTAACCATAATTTGTTGGTTGTTTTAGGAACTTTCAACCCAATGCCTAGTTAAGAAGATTCACAATGCCCGAGTGTCTGCTAGAATGCTGGCCGTCCAAGCCCTCGCCTTATTTGAGGAGAGAAGGTAAAAAATTTTTTTCCTGTTTTTCTTCTTTTCTAATAAATTTTTTTTTACACTTTTGGAGTTTGAGAGTTCCAGGATAACTTTTTACAGTTACCGGACCCGCCCAAGACTCGAAAAGGACTCTAAGTGCTAAGCATCTAATGAAAAGAGTGAAAGACTCGCTAGGCAGCCATTAAAATGGACTTCGGGTTTCTAAGATCCTAGGTGACCTTGCTTAGAGGTTTATCTTTTCGTACAGTATCTTTCTCCCTACTTTTATTTATGGGGTCAACACAAGGGTGAACCCAGTGTATATCTCCCCAGTTTATTCCACTTCCCTGCTTCTTCCCCAAGTGTTTTAGGAATTATTGTGAATTTTTTTGTGAGTTGCGTTCTCAACAACGAGCTAATGCGCTGTTACCCACGACAACTTGCTAGCCATACTTGTACGGTGAAGTGTGGCTTTGTTTATTTTTTCTCCGTTTTCTATATATATTTTTCTCTTTTTCTTTTTCTTTTTTTTCTTTTTTTTAGTAGGTGGCTTCCTTGATCTAAGATTTACCTAAAGGTAGTACAATGAAAATGGTCTTGTGACTGGGCTCTAGATAACCGACCGATGAGCTGTTACCACCAACAACTTGCTAGCCATGCCACCCTAGATAGTTCATTAGCTACCCAATTTTCGAAGAAATTGTCAAAAAGTGAGTCGGTGCAAGAAAAGTGCGTAGATGCTTAGGCTTAAAGCCCCCCCAAATCAGAGGGTAGGTTGGTAATTTGCATACTTATCATCCCAAATTATTTACAAAATTAAAATGAATTTTAATTGGCAAGGACTCGAGACTAAGTCCACATTTGAGTGGACACCCGGGCTAATTAAGCTTGAGGACTTGAAGAGTCTAAGTATTCATCTCTCAAAGTATCAATTCCTAAAGTTTGCAACTCCTAATGCCTATGTTGTCTTCTCCTAATTCCAAATTTGTTTTTTAATAGAGTCAAATAACAGGAAATCAAAAAGATTATAAGATATATACACCCCCCCATGCTTAGATATTGTAATGTCCTCATTGTGAAAAATGAAGGAATGTAGGACAGTAGAAGTGGAAGAATAGCACTTGGTTTCTGTGAGACTCTGGTCAACTTAGAATAGTCTTTACATGTGCTGAGTTTAGTGCCTTCAACTAGGCGATGATCGGCCCACAATGGTTAAGGCAAGGTAAGAGCAACCTTGTTCGAGATGGGTTTAGGGAGCACATGGTCAACTAAGATTTTGACACGTTGTCTGTTGACCTTGAAGATATTACCCATCTTTGGGTCAGAGATTTTGACGGCTCCGTTAGGGAAAATCCACTCAATAATGAACGGGTCGTCCGACTTAGACCTGAGTTTTCAAGGGAAAAGCTTCAATCGTGAATCGAAAAGCCAGACCATTTGGTTCGGCTCAAAGCTCTTGCGTGAAATCATATGGTCATGGAGAGCTTTGGCCCTTTCCTTATAGATTCTGGCATTTTCATAAGCATCATTTTGAAGCTCCTCCAACTCAGATAGTTGGAGTTTCCTGGTTTTCCCGACCAACTCTAGGTCAAAATTACATTTCCTAATGGCCCAAAATGTCCGATGTTCAAGTTCTATGAGTAAGTGACATGCCGTACCAAACACCAGATAGAACAAAGACATACCGATAGGCGTTTTGTATGTCGTACGGTATGCCTAAAGAGCATCATCTAGCTTTTGGCTTTAATCCTTCCTATTAGGCCTGATGGCTTTCTGCAAAATGTTTTTGATCTCCCAATTAGAGACCTCAGCCTGTCCGTTCGTCTGAGGGTGGTAAGGTGTGGAAATCCGAAGATTCACCCCATATTTCCCGAGTAAATTCCGAAACTGGGCATGAGTGAAATGTGTGCTGATTATCCCATGTTTGTCAGCTATTTAAGTATTTAAGTGCCTAGACATTAAGTTAATTCTTACATTTACTTAGCATGCATTAGAATGTAAATAGATTAATTCATATTTCTGATTTAATTACATAATTCATGCATTGCATTCATAACTAAATGCATTTAGAATTAACTTAGAATTGCATTCATTTAATTAGTTAACCAATTTGGTGCATTGCATGCATTGTTTCAATTTAACATAGAAGTTATGGGCTTATGCATAAATAACCATAATATTTTATTCTTTTACTTTTTTCTCCTTTGCACAGGTAACTCCTCCGACTTCGGCTCCGCCTCCTCCTCCTGCGCGTCACATTTACGCTACGCCATTTTGAATTTGAAATGAAGGCTATGGCTACAAAAGGAGGGAGAGCTGCCATGAGGGAGAGGCCACCATCCCCGACCCAGCACTATGCCGATAGATAGTTGATCTCTCGTCCATTCCACCACCACCGGCCTGAACCATGGCGACGTTCCTCCATCACCGTGGGCGTGTGGCGTGACAGGCAACATCACCATCTGGAGCTCATCTGCATTACTGTGAGCACCACAACGTGCACCACCCTCACCGTCATCACCAACATCCACCACTGCAGCCGCTGCAATTTCATCTCCCCACACCAGTTAAGACATCTGGGAGTGATCCCAGACGTCTGAACTCCCATATCTTCTTCCTTCTTCTTTTTATTTCATATGTTCTGTTTCCTCTCCACTTCAACAAAACCACTCATCCCCACGCCACTGCAACCACCACCGCACACCACAGTTCCCAGCGCCCACGCCTGCGCCTACTCCCTACAGTGTCCACCTCCAGCACCTCCCCATGTGCATCTACGCGCCTTCAGCAGCAGCAGGAGCTACTCAACACCTCCGCGCGCCCACTTCCACGCCCTCCTTGCAACCTGCAAAGCTGCACTTTTAGTTCCTCCCTGCAGAAGGCGCACCCACAACGGACACTCTAGCCTACAGAACGCGCACCCGCTCCTTAATCACCCTCGTCAACCTCCTCCAGCGCACCTCCAGCGCCTGCAGCAGCACCCGCGCCTCCTTGCAGTGCTTCACCACACGCCTACAGAATGCGCTCCCACCTCCGTACGCACCCTGCGGCGCTCTAGCATTCACGCCCACGCGCCTCAGTAGCCGCATGCCTCAACAGCTGCACACCAGCAGCACGCGCAGCAGTAGTAGCTTCTTCACTGTCGCCACCCTTCTCCTCTGGCAGGTCGGCTCCAGCCACCTCTTGACGTACCGCTACCACCACCACGACAGCCTCACTTTAGCCAACCTCCTATGGGAGTCTCTCCTCGATTGAACCTCTTTCCCAGACATAAGGAGGAGAGAGGTAAAATACCTTATTTTGGTGTTAATTAAAAATTACATTTAATGCCATTGCCACCAAAATAAATTTTAATTTATGATTATTTTATTGTGGCAAAATTGTGACCACATACTTATGCTTCCTGATAATTGCACGGTTATTGATATTCACATGTTTTAACATTGGTTTTGGGATTCAAATGTGCATAAATTTTCTCTAATACATGTTAATTGAAAATTACATAAAATCATCACATGTTTTTTGAATATTTTAGTGTGGAAAAATTGCACATATACCCTTATTTTTTAGTTATTGTGCATATTCTTTCCATCGCATTTCATGTTCTATTTGATTATGGATTTCATATGTGATTGAAAGAATACGAAATAATCAAGATTTTATTTCACATTGCCTCTCTGTGGACACGACCCACGCCTAATTGAGTGGTTATTTTAATTATTAATTAGTCAATTTTTCAACCACTTACATACTACAACAACACGTTATTTCATTTGCAAAACTTAATCGAAAGCGGAGAATCGACTCGTCAAAACTAAGCATGGGGGTATTGGATTAGCCCATGTTCGTTGGCTATTTAAGTATTTAAGTGCCTTGACATTAAGTTAATTCTAACATTTATTTTGCATGCATTAAGATGTAAATAGATTAATTCATATTTCTGATTTAATTACATAATTTACGCATTCCATTCATAACTAAATGCATTTAGAATTAACTTAGAATTGCATTCATTTAATTAGTTAACCAATTAGGTGCATTGCATGCATTGTTTTAATTTAACGTAGAAGTCAAGGGCTTATGCATAAATAACCATAATATTTTATTCTTTTACTTTTTTCTCCTTTGCACAGGTAACTCCTCGGACTTCGGCTCCGCCTCCGCCTCCTGCACGTCACATTTATGCTACACCATTTTGAATTTGAAACGAAGGCTGTGACTACAAAAGGAGGGAGAGCTGCCATGCTGGAAAGGCCACCATCCCTGACCCACCACTGTGTAGAGAGTTGATCACTCATTTGTTCCACCACCACCGACCTCAACCGTGGCAACGAGCGTCCACCACCATGGCCGTGTGGCGTGACAGGCCACATCACCATCTGGAGCTCATCTGCATTACTGTGAGCACCTCAGCGTGCACCATCCTCACCGTCATCACCAACATCCACCACTGCAGCCGCCGTAATTTCATCTCCCCACGCCAGTTAAGATGTCTCGGAGTGATTGCAGGCGTCTGAACTCCCATATCTTCTTCCGTCTTCTTTTTATTTCTTATGTTCTGTTTCCTCCCCACTTCAACAAAACCTCTCATCCCCGCGCCACTGCAACCACCACCGCACACCATAACTCCCAGTGCCCACACCCGCGCCTACTCCTTGCAGCGCCAACCTCCAGCACCTCCCCGTGTGCATCTACGCGCCTTCAGTAGCAGCAACAGTTGCTCAGCACCTTCGCATGCCCACTTCTGCGACCTCCTTAGAACTTGCAGAGCCGCACCTGCAGCGCCTCCCTACAGAACGCACGCCCACAATGCATGCTCCAGCCTGTAGAACATGCTCCTGCTCCTTCAGCACCCTCGCCGACCTCCTCCAGCGCAACTCCAGCGCCCATAGCAGCACTCGCGCCTCCCTGCAGCGCTTCACCACGCGCTTGCAGAACGTGCGCCCACCTCCTTGCACACCCTACGGCGCTCCAGCCTTCACGCCCACATGCCTCAGTACCTGCACGGCTCAGCAGCTGCACACCTGCAGCACGTGCGACAACAGTAGCTTCTTCACTGCCGCCACCCTTCTCCTCTGGCAGGCTGGCTCCGACCACCTCTCGACGTACCACTGCCACCACTACAACGACCTCACTTTAGCCAACCTCCTGTGGGAGTCTCTCCTCGATTGAACCTCCCTCCCATGCGCAAGGAGGAGAGAAGTGAAATCCCCTATTTTGGTGTTAATTAAAAATTACATTTAATGCCATTGCCACCAAAATCATTTTTAATTTATTATTATTTTGTTATGGCAAAATTGTGACTGCATACTCATGCTTTCTGATAATTACGAGGTTATTGATATTCACTTGTTTTAACATTGATTTTGGGATTAAAATGTGCACAAATTTTCTCAAATACGTGTTAATTGAAAATTACATAAAATCATCACATATTTTTTGAATATTTCAGTGGGGGAAAATTACGCATATACCCTTATATTTTTTATTTATTGTGCATCTTCTTTCCATCGCATTTCATGTCGGATTTGATTATGGATTTTGCAAGTGATTGAAAGAATATGAAATAATCAAGATTTTATTACATCATTGCCTCTCTGTGGACACGACTCACTCCTAATTGAGTGGTTATTTTAATTGTTGATTAGTCAATTTTTCCACCACTCACATACTACAACAGTGCGTTATTTCATTTGCGAAACTTAATCAAAAGAGGAAAATCAAAAGCCCAAATCTCAAAAATTTCGATAGAAAGAATTGGGTTCAAGGGCATCATATCACTTTTGGCCATGTTCCCAAGTATCTGGCATCGGGTGCATGACTTTGAGAATTCCTGGGCATGCTTAAATAATGACGGCCAATAGAATCTGGAATGCAAGATTTTTGCTGCTGTCTTTTTTCCGGAAAAATGTCCACTACATGAAGATGTGTGGCAGCACTCAAGTATCCTATGGAACTCGATTTTCAAGATGCATCGATGAATAATATCGTCTGCGCCAATGCAGTACAGCTCGGGATCATCCCAAAAATAATATCTGGCATCAGACACAGGTTTATCCCATATTTGTTTTGTCCAATCCAAGGGGATTTAGCCAATGCCCAAATAATTGACAATATCTGCAAACCAGGGGGTTCGGATACCCAAGACTATAAGGATAGTTTCATCCGGAAATGTATCGTAGATTGGGACAATTGGGTAAGGAGAATCAATTAGGATTCTTGAGAGGTGATCTGCCACTACATTTTATGCCTCGACTTTATCCCCGTGATGTAAACATGTTTACACTACATAAGATGTCTATTTATGCATGTTCTTAAGCATAGGATTGCATTGCATGCTACAAATATTGCATAGCATGCACCATCTTGCATTTAGAGTAGTTTGAATAAGATAGGGGTTAATTGTCTCCTTTTATGTTCATGGACAAAGCAAACGTTTTATCAGAGCTTCGAATTGAAGATCTAGCCGTACAGATGTGATCAGGTCAACAATTGGAGTTCAACGACTCTAAGATCACCCTAATCAGGCATCTGTAGAATAAGATAGTGACCGGGGAACCCTAGAAGATCAAGAGCCAAGATGGTGTGAATCCACACTTCAAATGACAAATCCGACCACATAGATGGATTCAGATTGACGATCACAGCCTAACGGCATGAAAATCGACTCAATCCGACAACCGTGGCACCATCCACATCATCTAGAAGATGGACGGCCAAGATGGCGTCATGTGGCGCCATCTCAGCTGTCCAACTGGCTCTCAAGACCGCTGCTGCCTCTCCAAAGGAAATCCAACACATGATTTGGGTCGTTGGATCTTCATCCAATGGCTATGGATGCGCACGCCTAATTTCATCTGCGCGACCATCTCGCCGACCATCGAGAGCGGGTGGCGCACGTTCGAAACGTGAGAAGCGGGCGACCGGTGCAGGCAAGCGAGCGCGATTTACCGCTCAATAGTGATTGAACAATTGCGCATGCCCAATCCACCCCACGCGCTATTGCATGCCCACACGTGACGCGGGATCGTACGCAGGCGGGCGAAGGCGCGACTTAAGCCATCCAAACTCATGATCGGACCGTTGAGATCGGCTGGACGTGTGCATGCGTTGAATATGCAAGCAAGCGAGCAGGCCCGCGCGCGTCGCCCACTACGCCTACATTCGGACCTTTAGCGATAGTTTTATCCGTCACTAAAGGTCCTGAATTAATGTTTTTAGAGTTGTAATGACTAAATTTCCCCCACTCCTTGCAACTATAAAAGGAGACCCCCTCCATACGAAATTGTCATCCCTTCCTTCTCTTCTTTCCCTCTCCAAAGCTCAAGAGAAGCTTGTCCCACACTCAAGATGCTTCTTGCGAGATAAAGTCAATTTTTCATCCCCCTTTCGGAAGCAGATCCCGCGACGACGACGAGGTGCTGCCCCATTCCCGTTCTTCCTACTTTGTTCTCCTTCGTCCTACTCCGTCCTCCTTTGTCTAGACATCGCCCCATCTGGCTCATCCTCCAAGCGACCGTTGAGGAGGATATCTCCCTCCCCATTCTTTTTACTGCTTTATAGAATAGATTTACTTCTTTCTAGAGTAGATTTACTGCTTTCTAGTGTAATCATTTTCCCACTTTGTAGTGTAATGAACAATCTTTCTGGTGATGAAATTCCATGTTCATTCTACATCTCTTTTTTGTTTTTGTTTGTAATATTCTCTCTCTCTTATTCTCTCTCTCTCTTCTATTTATTATAAATAGTTAGATAGTTTCTAATCAACTTTTTTACTTCAAGACAAATAAAACAAACGTGAATTTTTTAAATCAAACGTCCGCCTCCTTGTGTTCGACCCGGGATTTCCATTCCGGTATAAATTTTATTTGTTGAACACGAGTTCTTCACTTTCATACTACGACGACAGGTTTTCAAAACCAAATACATTAGCATAGCAACTCGAACGTTCAACATTTTGGCACCGTTGTCGGGGATTCAACATTTTGGCGTCGTTGCCGGGGAGGCGACACTCTTTGATTTTTTCTTCGCGTTTTCTAACTTACAAATCATTTACATCGCTTCTCTCCTTTCTTATTGTGATTGCAGGTACTCTTTCGAGACGAGCAAAAGCGGTAGATTGGAGTAAAGTGCTGTGGAAGGTTTTGTAAGTTACCCCCACTTCCCACCCATTAGATTTCATCCACCACATAATAACACAAACATCAATCAAGTTAGGTGTTCTTATAAACTCTAAGGTTAGATTGTTTGTTGCTTTACACCCATACTCACCCCAACCTCCATATTTGAAAAGAAAATTAAGAAAAAAATCTCACAGAGGTACACAACCTCATCTAATTTTCAAACTCAACCGGAAAACCAACCTTTGGAGCTGATACACACATTCAAACACATAATTGAGTAGAAATCAGATTAGGTAATCACTTGTGTTCTTCATTAAGTGGTGCAACAGGCCAATTGTTTGAGTTGATCGGGCCGCACCACTTCAATTAAAATCAATTCATCAAGTAGCTGCCACTTAGGTTCAACTCTTAGCGATTTACCAGGCACTCCACATTTTTTTTAAGCTTAAAAGGAAAACATCATCACCTATGCTTTCAAAACTTGGTGTGACAACAAAACTTCTTTGAAAATACCTAGAGTTGAATCCTAAAAGCCACTAGGCAAGAGTTGAACTCTAAAATTCACCACATCAAAAATAATCTTGCTTGAAAACCATTGGTTGTGCACGCACACACAAATCAATCAATTGTTAAGGGCACAACCCATGTAAAGGGCCCATCACATTTTAAAGCACATTCAAACCTAGCCCTAAATAAAATTGAGTAGATGTTGGCCTTAAGGATTTGACTCGCTCTTCAGAGCTAAGAAGGAGATTATTTTCCATTAGTCTATTTCTACTGTTCAATCTGATGTCTAGCTAGGGGAGTAGAATCAAACTATCGCGGCTGGGGGGTACACAAGGAACTGGAGGTGCAAGCCGAAGGAAGAACCTTCTCCCCAGTCCCTCCTTCTAACTGGTTGGATTGAATAGACAGAAGTAGATCAAATCGTTCCTTTATCTCAAGATGGGTTTTGGGAGTCTATAGGTCTTTAGAGTAGCCCACTTAAGGATAGGTTTGATTGCTTGTATTGTAGGGCACCTTTCTTCCTTCTATCTCTCATGGATCCTTCCACATATTACACGCATTCCCGCTCTTTGCCTCCTGTTTTGAATTATCCTCAACATGACGATTATCCCGACTTGTACTGTAATCAACTATCAGTTAGTTGGGATAACTCGGATTGGGGATACAATTCTGGACCTCCATGTTTAGGGTCTAACCCTAAACACTTTGATTGTGATTTCTATCCTTCTCAGAGCCACATCGATTATAGATTGTCATCCTTTCATGAACAACCTAATACGATCTACAATCAAGAAGGATACATTGATCCTTACCCATCCTCTGATTACACTGCCTTTAGGTCATCACCACCTTTTGAACAATTTAAAATGACCTATTATCAGGAAGGTTATAATGAATCTCAATTCGTTAACTTCCCTGCATTGACCCCAAACTCGCCCAACCCTGAACCAACTCATTTGGTTCAGGGAAACCAGGTTCAAGAAAAGGTTTCGGCTAACCTAAGGAATATCATAAAAACTATAGAAGTTCAACCAATACCTTGCATTGAGAGATTGGAGTGTCTGATTGAAATGATTGATGATTTGAATAAGTATTTATTGGATTGGCTCCAGGATGTTAAGGATAAGAACCTAGGTGAGTTTCTACTTGGGAAGTTAGCGAAATTGAGGATGAGATTCATGGTCGATTTGATTCAATCATGGGATGATTCCCATGATGAACACTCTTTAGGAGAGCCAATTTTAGAACCCGTTCAGGCACCTGTTGTGGGAGACACGTGTTACGAGGCTGACCAGATTGAATTAGACCAACCAATTAACGATGATTTGAATTCTTCACTTGAGATCCCTGAGCTAGGTTACGAGGAAACGTATGTCTCCTTGGAACAGAAAGTGACAGATGATTTTGAGACATACATTAATATGGATTTCGATTCTGATGGTGAAGATTCGATTTGCGAAGTCTCACGCGAGTTTATAGAATACAATTTTTGTGAGATGATTGGGCCTGAGGAATCTGAAAGATCATTTGATAGCCCAATAACTAAGGAAACTAATCTTATTAGGGCTCACATTACGGATCCAGAATCGCATTTTCTGGAGGATTCAATCCAATGCCCTGATTGTCAGTTACACCTAGTTGAGCTTATCGATGATTCTATTTTTGAGATAACTAGACCCAAGTCAATTCTGATTCAGCCACATCTTTTAGACTTGGAGATTTCAGATGGGGTGATTAACATGCAAGAGGTCTTGGAATTTGACATGCTGAATGATGAGGATAGGAGTCGGGAAATTTTGATTGGGGAAGCATGTTCTGGAGGAAGTAGAAGACTGAGTCGAAGGGTTCCTATTAAGCTGAAACCATCAAACCAGAACCCTTATGACATTTGTTCTGAGGATGACGAACCCAAGCACACATTCAATGATTATCCTTTTGTGCTTGAATTCTCTGTAACCCGATTTTTGGTTTTGGGTTACATCCTCATAAATCGTAGGCCCGACCCCGCTTGCATACTGATTTTAGGTTTTGGGTAATTTTTATCCAGAACCTGAGATATTCTCGATTATGGGGTATGGGTCTGCACCACAATCTGGTCCACATTTATGGACCTCTACTGATAGGTCAGAGGTTTCTCATGTTTACTCTAATCCTGACCAGCACCTGTGAATTCTTTATTTCTCTTCTTTGTATAGTGTGCCTAGCTGAAGGCACTAAATTCAGCACGTATACACTTCCTTTTAGTTTCCATCTCGTAGCAGACATGACATTCACGCAATTCAGGCACTTTCTACGCTATTCCACTCTGTTTTATGTCTTTTTAATATAATGTGGACATTGCATTAGATAGGCATGGGGGGGTGGATATTCATCTCTGAATTTATTCGTCAGCTTCATAGATTTGTTTTATTTTCTAAAAAAAAAAATTGTGGAATTAGGAAAGAGAACTTGGGTTTAAGAAAATTTTCAATCTTAGGAAATACTACATTATGATTTGAACACAAAGACCTTTCAGGTCTTTGGACTTAATCAGCCCGTGTATCCACTAAAATGTGGATTTGTTTTTCGAGTCCTCGCCAACCTAAATTCTATTTTAATTGGAGTAAATAAGTTTGGGTGATAAGTACACGACTTATTAACCCACCCGCTGATGTGAGGAAATTTTGAGTCCTAAGCATCTACACAATATCTTGTCACTGACTCGTTATTCGACGATTTTTACAGAAATTGGTAGCTAATAAACCTTCTAGGGTGATATGGCTGGGAAGTTATCATGGGTAACAGCACATAGGTAGTTTGTCTAGAGCCTAGTCACTGGACCTTTCGCTTTTTGCTGCCTTTAGGTAGATCTTAAACCAGGGAAGCCACCAACTTAAACAAATCTATATAATAATAATAAATAATAATAAAAAAATAAAGGGAGAAAAGAAAAAAAGAAATAAACCACACTTCGCCGCACGAGTATGGCTGGCAAGTTGTCGGTGGTAACAGCTCATTTACCAATTGTCCAGAACCTAGCACAATAAATGCACTGAAAATTCCCAAAACACCTAGGAAGAAGCGAAGAAGTAGAATAAACTGGGGAGATATACACTAGATTCACCCTTGTGTTGACCCCATAAAAGAAATTTAAAAATAGGGAGAAAGCTATCGATTGTAAAGATACACCTTTAGGCAGAATTCTTTTATTGTTTTAGGTCACCTAGAGGTGTAGAAATGCAAGGTCCATTTTAATTGCCGGTCAACGAGTCTATCACATTCACAATAAGATGCTTAGAACTTAGGGTTCTCATCAAATCTTGGGTGAGTTGAATGGCTGTAGAAAGCCACTCTTAAACCCTAAAACTTGAAAATCCAAAAAAATTAGAAAAGATGAAAAAGAGAAAAAGAAAATTTTCTTTGATTAAAGCTAGGGCATGAGACGGTCTGCATTTTGGCAGATACTCAGGCACTATTGTGTCTTTGAAAGTTCAGATCCTAAGTAGACATTTTCCTAATGACTGAAAATAAACTCAAGCCCAAATAATCCAACCTGATTCTTTTATAAATAGCATATAGTTTTTGCTAGGGACTAGCAAAAGATAGGTATGGGGGTATGATGTAAACATGTTTACAATACTTAAGATGTCTATTTATGCATGTTCTTAAGCATAGGATTGCATTGCATGCTATAAATATTGCATAACATGCATCATCTTGCATTTAGAGTAGTTTGAATAAAATGGGGGTTAATTGTCTCCTTTTATGTTCATGGATAGGGCAAACTTTTTATTAGGGCCTCGGATTAAAGATCCAACCATACAGATGTGATCAAGGTGACGATTGGAGCTCAACGACTCCAAGATCACCCTAATCAGGCATCTGTAGCATCAGATAGAGATCGGGGAACCCTAGAAGATCAAGGGCCAAGATGGTGTGAATCCACACTTCAAACGACAAATCCAACCGCACGAATGGATTCGAATTGACGATCACAGCCTAACAACGTGAAAATCGACTCAATTCGACAACTGTGGCACCATCTACATCATCTAAAAGATGGATGTCCAAGATAGCGTCACGTGGTGCCATCTCAACCGCCCAACTAGCCCTCAAGACCGTCGCTACCTCTCCAAAGGAAATCCAATGCACGATATGGGCCATTGGATCCTCATCCAACGGCTGTGGATGTGTAGGCCTGATTTCATTTGCGCGACCATCTTGCCAATGCAGCGCAGTGGGTGAAGGCTTTATTGCAAGTGGGAGGCGCGTGTTCGAAATGCGAGAAGCAGGCAAGCAGGTGCGATTGACCGCTCGATCATGATCGAACAGTCTCGCGTGCCCAATCTGCCCCACGTGCTATTGCACGCCCACGTGTGACGTGGGATCATACGCGGGCGGGCGCACGCTGAGGAGCGGGTGAAGGCGCAACTTAAGCCGTCCGATCTCACTATCAGACAGCTGAGATTGGCTGGACGTGTGCGTGCGTTGAACACGGGAGCAAGCGAGTGGGCGCGTGCATGCCACACACTACGCCCACGTTTGGACCTTTAGCGATGGTTTTATCCATCACTAAAGGTCCTGAGTTAATATTTTTAGAGTTGTAATGACCAAATTGCCCCCACCCTTGCAACTATAAAAGGAGACCCCCTCCATACGAAATTCTCATCCCTTCCTTCTCTTCTCTCCCTCTCCAAAGCTCAAGAGAAGCTTGTCCCACACCCGGGACGCTTCTCGCAAGATAAAGTCAATTTTTCATCCCCCTTTCGGAAGCGGATCCCATGACAACGATGATGTGCTGCCCCGTTCCCGTTCTTCCTACTTCGTTCTCCTTCATCCTACTCCATCCTCCTTCGTCCAAGTGTCGTCCCATCCGGCTCGTCTTCCAAGCAATGTCAAGGAGGATATCTCTCTCCCCATTCATTTTACTGCTTTCTAGAATAGATTTACTACTTTCTAGAGTAGATTTACTGCTTTCTAGTGTAATCGTTTTCCCACTTTCTAGTGTAATGAATAATCTTTCTGATGATGAAATTCCATGTTCATTCTACATCTCTTTTTGATTTTTGTTTGTAATATTCCCTCTCTCTTATTCTCTCTCTCTTCTATTTATTGGAAATAGTTAGATAGTTTCTAATCAATTATTTTACTTCATGACAAATAAAATAAACGTCTGCCTCCCTGTGTTCGACCTGGGATTTCCATTCCGGTATAAATTTTATTTGTTGGACACGAGTTCTTTGCTTTCGTACTACGACGATAAGTTTTCAAAACCAAACACGTTAGCATAGCAACTCGAATGTTCAACACCCTAATTTCAAGATTGAATTCTTGACGCAACAAAATCCAGCGAATAATCTATGGTTTGGCATCCTTTTTGGCCAAGAGATGTTTCATGGTTGAGTGAAGATAAGCCCTGAATTTTTCCAAAGCGAAAACTGCAACTAGCAATTCTTTTTCATTAACGGTGAAGTTCCTCTTGGCTTCGTCCAGAGTCTTGCGAGCGTAGTAAATATTACAGGGCTTTTTCTCAATCTTCTAACCCAAGCCGCCCCGACGGCATAACCAGATGCATCAGCTATAATCTCAACTAGTGCTATCCACACCGATGGTTATAACACCGGGGCATTGGTGACTCCCATTTTTAATAAATCAAATGCGTTACGACATGATTCATCAAACTCGAATGGTGTGTCTTTGGTCAGAAGGTTACTCAAGGGTGGAACAACATTTGAGAAGTCCTTAATGAATCTTCTGTAAAAACCCACATGCCAAAGGAAGGAGCAGATCTATTTTATAGATGTAAGTGGAGGAAGTCTAGAGATAGCATCCACCTTAGCTTTATCATCCTCAATACTTCAACTAGAGACCACATGACCCCGGACAATGCCTTCCTGAGTCATAAAGTGGTTCTTTTCCCAACTATTGACCAGCCGTGTTTTGATGCATCTCTTGAGGATCAAAGTTAGCTAGGCAAGACTCAAAAGAATCTTCAAAAATGGAGAAATCATCCATGAATACCTTAAGACAATCTCCCACCATGAAGTTGCAGGTGCATTGCAAAGCCTGAAAGGAATTCTATGGAATGCAAAGGTTCCATACGGGCATGTCAAGGTTGTCATTTCCTGGTCTTCGAGATGGATAAGGACCTGGTTATATCCCTAGTAACCATCTAGGAAGCAAAAGTATTTTTTCTCAGCTAGTCTTTCAAGGATCAATGAATGGCAAGGGAAAGTGAACATTTTTTGTGGCTGTGTTCAGCTTCCTATAGTCAATATAGACTCTCCAAGCAAAAGTTGAATGAGTGGTGAAGGTTTCCCCTTTCTTGTTAGTCGTAATGGTTATTCCCTCCTTGGGTACAATCTGAATGGGGCTAACCCACGGACAATCCGAGATTGGGTAAATAATCCTAGCAGCGAGCCACTTGATTATCTCCCTCTTGACCACTTGTCGCATATTCGGGTCTAATCTCCTTTGCATCGTGCGAGAAGGGTGGGATCCATCTTCCATAAAAATATGATGATTACAATAAGATGGCTCGATCCCCCTAAAGTCATGGATGGTCCAACCAATTGCCTCCTTGTTGTTCTTAAGGACCTTAATTAACCTCGATTCTCTCTCCTTAGTCAAATCAGCACTAATAATCACAGGGAGCATGTTTTCAGGTCCAAATAACTCATATTTCAAATTTTGGGCAATGGTTTTAATTCCAGCTGACGTGGGTTTAGAATAGAATGTAGGGAGGATGCTGACGAAGAATCGTGAGGACGATCCAGTGGAAGAGGCTGGGAATGAACAAAATCAATAGCCTCTTTAGGATGTGGCAGGTATAACACGAAGGGTTGTGGGTTGGGTTCACTAAAGCTGGTGGAGTCCTTGACTGTATTGATTGTCATACAAGTCTCAAGATCCTGATCCTTAAGCTCCTCAATGAATCCACAATCCTCAAATCCTCTTTATCGCCTTAAAAATATCTAGAGTTAAGTTCTTATCCCCAAAGGTGATCTCCATTCTACCACTTTCACAATTTATCTTGGCCTTGGCGGTAGCTAGGAACGGACGCCCCAGAATGATGGGCGCGTTCCTCAAATCATTAGGTACATCCTTGTCAAGGACGAGGAATTCTACGGGAAAATAGAAATCCTTGACCTTGACAATTACATCCTCAGTAGTGCCTCTTGGTGTGGTGACCAAACAGTCTACTAATTGTAGCGTTACTGAGGTTGGCCTGAGTTCATCTAACTGAAACCTCCCATAAAGAGAAGTCGGGATTAGGTTGATGGATGCACCTAGGTTCAATTGTGCCCTATCAAAAGTGTATTCCCCAATAACGCATGAGATAAAGGGGGCACCTGGATTTTTCTTCTTTTGAGGAAGGGGATGCGGGATAACAGAACTTGCCTGCTCGGAGAGAATCACCTTCCTAAGAGTGGGTTCTCTCACCATACACTTTTGGGTACATAGTTCTTTCAAAAATTTAGCATAAGCTGGGATGTGCTTAATAGCGTCGAGGAGCGGAATATTTATCTCTAAGCTCTTGAATAAATTCAGGAGGTCCTCATTGCTACTATGGTTTTCTTCTTCCTGGTTTTCAATAGGGCCTCAGGGAACGGGACATGGGTGGTATTTTCAATTTTCGGCCCCTAGGCCTTATTGTCTTCTTCAACCTCCTTTTCTCTCTCAAGCTCCCCAGGGTTTTGACTTTAAGAAGGTAATTCAAGGTTCTGTGCCTGCTTCCCACTTCTCATGGTGACGGAGTTTGCAAAGGCATAAGGGTTTGGGTGTTGAGGTGGGTTAGTGAAGATTGGAGGGCCTTGGTTAGTCATGTAACCAGAAGAAGAAGATGAGGGATCTTGCTCAACCACCTGAGCATGTACGTGTGGGTCCCTTTGATTCCTGTACCCTTGGGTTCTATTGCCGTAATTTTACACATTGCACGGGTTGGGTTCAGGTTGAGATGGTAGAGATCTGGGTTGTCGAGTGTTAGCAATTATCCCGGATTGCAAGTTATCCAATGATGTGTTCATTTGTTGCATAAGCTGAGCCATAGACCCTTGAATTTCTACCATCTACCGATTTAACTCAACCTGCCCTGCAGATTGTTCGACATTCCAAGATGGCTAAGTAACTAGTCTTGGGGGCAACTGGGTCTATACTTGACCCTGACCCATAGGTATTTGAGATGCATAGTTGCTAGGTCGAGTTTGGGTCTGTTGCCCCTGACTTTTCCAAGAGAAGTTAGGGTGGTTCCTCCAACTCGAGCTATATGTGTTGGAATACGGGTTGGAGCTAACATTCTCCTACATTACATATGCATCCTCATAGGCCGAGGATAGAGTGAAGGAAGGATCAGAAACTGGGATCAAAGGCCCCAGTTTGGAACCCATAAGATTTTGAGAAATCCTAGCTCATAGGTTGAGCTGATTCAAGCTGGTTCATGAACTCCCGCCCCATGGGAGCTCCTAAGGAATGGAATCCCAAATTCTAGGATTGAGTAGGTATAGAAGTGTTTCCTGAATTCCCATACATCCATTCTTCCATTCTTTTAGCAACCAAGTCCAATTTATCTAGTTTATTACAAATCAATTCCATGTCAAATGAATGAGAATCCTGGATCTCATTAGCACTTGACCTAGGTTGTTGGGATCGGTTGAATGCATCATGGAGGCATGATTAATTGAGTTCTTTCCCATTTCCTCAAATAGGTCATATGCACTATCTGCATCCCTGTTGAGGAAATTGCCTTTGCAGGAAGCATCCAGTTAATTACGGAGTTGCTCCACCAACTCGTGATAGAAAATCTACACGAGTTGCCATTTTTGCACTTCATGGTGTGGAAATTTTCTCAAAAGTTCCTGGAATCACTCCCAGGCACCATGAAATGGTTCCCCCGGCCGCTGGGCGAAAGTGGTAATCGCTTGTCGTAAGTCATTGGTCCTTCCGATAGGGAAGAATTTCCTTAAGAAAGCCAGCTTAAGAGCATCCCAAGTTTCTATCGGCCTTCCTATGGTCTGGTACCAATGTGCGACTTTATCCCTGAGAGAGTGGGGGAAGAGCATCATGATCATTTTCTTTTCCTTCACATTCCTTGCTTTGGTGGTCTGAACCAAAGTGGTTAGATCCTCCAAGTGCTGGAATGGGTCCTCCGAGCCAAGCCCATGAAAATGCATAATCAAGCTTAAGACTTGCACCTTGATTTCTATGTCCCCGACGAGAATCATGACATCAGGATGTTCCCCATAGTTTGAATGATCATAAAAATCCTTCAAGGGCTGAGCGCCCTAACCATTCATACGTTGGAACCATTGCTGCATCTGCTACATTTCTTCCAACTGCCTCTGAATCAGCTCCTACTAGTTTGGTGGCAGGGAAGGTGGTTGTTGATTAGCCATGAGATCTACTTGGCTAAAGTGCAACCTCTGCTTTCGGGAATGGTCTAAAGGTCCTTCCACTGGAAGGAAGTCGGAAAGATGGGGAAGAGAGGGAACCCTGCAGCATAAGAATACAAGCCTGTCCATAGATGGGGTAGCCTAAAGGTCTACAGACTCCCAGAATCCATCCTAAGATTATGGATGATTTACTCTACTTATGTCCAGGAAATTCAACCAGTTAGAAGGAGGGACTGGGGAGAAGGTTCTTCCTTTGGTTTGCGCCTTTGGTTCCTAATGTACCCCCAGCCATAGTTGTTTGATGCTACTCCCCTAGCTAGACATCGGATTGACTAGTATAAGCAGGCTAATCATGAATAATCACAATCTGGATCCCGTAAAGCGAACGAATCCTTAAGGCCAACGTCTACTCAATTTTAGTTAGGCTTAGGACAATGGTGCTTCTGGAATGTGATGGGCTCTTAATGGGTTGTGCCCTTAATGATTTGTTTGAGAATGTGTGAATGTGCAAAACGAAGAGGTTTTTAAGCAAGATTATTAATGATGAGGTGAGTTTTAGAGTTCGAATCTTTCTTAATAGCTTTTAGGATTCAAATATTAGGTGTTTTCAACCAAGTTTTGTGAGGGAAACCAAGTTTGTTTTTAAAAGCACATGTTCACGTATTTTCCTTTAGAAATCAAGAAAAATATGAAGTGCCTGGCTTGACCTAATTATTGAATCCTATGGGGCAACTACAAAATGGTTGTTGAACTATTTGCGAACCTACGCTAACGTGTTTGGTTTTGGAAAACTCGTCGTTGTAGTTCGAAAGCGAAGGATTCGAGTTCAACAAATAAAATTTATACCGAAAAAAAGAATTCCGGGTCGAACACAGGGAGGCGAACGTTTGATTTAAAAACTTCGCGTTTATTTTTATTTTGTCACGAAGAAATTCAATTTAAACTATCTAAGTATCTACAACGAATAAAAGAGAGAGAGGGAGTAAGAGAGAGAGAAAGAATACTACACATGGAAATCAAAATGAGATGTAGAATAGACAAGGAATTTATCATAAAAGAGTTCATTCGTTACAACTAGAAAATATAAAACAATTACTCTAGAAAGCATTAAAAGAATGGAGGGAGAAATGTCCTCCTCGACGATCGCTCGGAGGACGAATAGACTACTCTAGAAAGCAGTAAATCTATACTAGAAAGCAGTAAAAAGAATAGGGAGAGAGAATCCTCCTCGACGGTTGCTTGGAGGATGAGCCGGATGAGACGACGCCTGGATGAAGGAGGACGAAGCGGGACGAAGGAGGACAAAGCAGAAGAACGGGAACGGAGCAGCACGCCGTCGTCGTCGCGGGATCCACTTTCGAAGGGGGACGAAAATTTGGACTTTATCTCGCGAGAAGCACCCCGGGTGTGGGACAAGCTTCTCTTGAGCTTTGGAGAGGTAGAGAGGAGAAGGAAGGGGATGAAAATTTCGTATGGAGGGGGTCTCCTTTTATAGTTGCAAGGAGTGGGGGCAAAATGGACATTGCATCTTCAAAATAATAAATAAGGGGTCTTTAGTGACGGATAAAACCGTCGCTAAAGCCCCGACGTCGCCGTCGCCGCCGCGCCCACGCGTGCCCGCTCGGCTGCCCGCGCGCGTAACGCCTACGCGCGTCCGCGTAGTCTCAGCCGTCCGATCGCGAGATCGGACGGCTAAGATCGCGTCCGCGCCCGCTGTGTAGCGCGCCGCCCGCGTGCGATCGCGCGTTACACACGGCGTCCAATCGCACGTCGTCCTGATTGAGCGCGCGCAGCCGTTGGATCTTCATCTGACGCTCGTCCGCGCCCGCTCGCCCGCGCCTTTCACCCCCTCACCGCGGCACGAACCCGCGACCTCCGCTTCGCCCGCAGCTGCGTCGCCGCTGCGCTACGCGGACGAAATAGTCGCGCGGATGCTTTTAAGCGCGAGCGACCGCAGCCGTTGGATCGAGATCCAACGGTGGAGAGGGATCGAGAGCGCGGTCTTCACAAGATGCATGCGGCCGATTGGGCGGCTGAGATGGCGCCACGTGGTGCCATCTTGGCCGTCCATCTTCTGGAAGTTGTAGATGGTGTCACGGATGTCAGATTGACTCGATTTTTGTGTCGTTGGGCTGCGATCATCGATCCGAATTCATCCGTGTGGTCGGATTTGCCATCTGAAGTGTGGATTTACACCATCCTAGCCCTTGATCTTCTAGGGTTCCCCGGTCTCTATCTGATGCTACGGATGCCTGATTAGGGCGATCTTAGAGTCGTTGAACTCCAATCGTCGCCCTGATCATATCCATATGGTTGGATCTTTGATCTGAGGCCCCGATAAAATATTTGCCCTGTCCAAGCACATAAAAGGAGACAATTAATCTCCATTTTATTCAAACTACTCTAAATGCAAGATGATGCATGTAATGCAATATTTATATCATGAAATGCAATCCTATGCTTAAGAACATGCATAAATAGACATTTTAAGTAGTGTAAATGTGTTTACATCAATGGTCCTCTTTTAGATAAGGTGGTGCGGCCCAAACAATTAAATTAATTGGCTCAAATGCACCACCGATTACGGTAGACAAAAAGGTGATTAACCTAATATGATTTCTACTCCTTGATGTGTTGAATTTGTGAATGAGTTCCACAGGTTGGAATCCCGATTGAGCATATGAAAATGAAGTCAAGTTATGTGCTTCTAATGTGGGTGTATAAAGTGTGTAAATTGATTCATCCCACAGAATGTATCCTTTTGCTTTTTTTCTTTATAAAATGTGGGAGAGATGGGTGAAGGTGGCAAGCAAGACAAACGAAGTCTATCCTACGGTTTATGCAAACACCTAAGTATATTAGGTCTTGGTTATGATTGTGGTGAAATGAACTAGCTCCTAACCACTTGGATAGACTTCGTTTCACCACAATCATAACCGAGGGAAATGTGGGGGACACATACAAAACACTCTACCCGCACTTTGCTCTGGTGTATCGCACTTGGATCTCCATACTTGGGTACCAGCAAGACAGTAGATCAAAGACAAGAGGGGTTAGTGCTATGTAAATGCAAAAAAGCATAGAAAATAATAAAGTAAATTCCATTGTGTCCTTAACAATGGCACCAAAATGATCATACGGGTTTGCATGTTTGAAATCAGGCATACAAGTAACCCGTCGTCATAGTTGCAAAACTCATGATCAAATGTAATTTATACCAAAACTCCAAGGGAGTCTCGGGTCAAATACAGGGAGGCGATATTTAATTTGTCTGAAAATCGTGCTTCGATTTGTTTCTTTTTGGTGTTTTAGGGCTTTGTTATTTTTTTTATTTTTGAAATAAAATGACAATCAATCACAAGAGAGAGATAGAATTGAATCTGATATATTGTATGAATGCCAATTACAATAATATAGAAAACATAAAAAGAGAGGGAGGTGAGAAGAAATCTCCCGAAGTGGTTGTTCGGTGAGACGACGACACCTAGCAGAAGCTCGGATGAAGGAGTTGGGAAGTAGGTCGACGGAGGTGAGAAGTAAGAGGATGTCGAACAGAGGGAAGCTACAACGTAGCTCTGGAATGGAGGCGAGAAGGCAGAGGTGATCTGCTACTAGAATGTAGGTGGGAGGATGGCTCCAAGGTGATCTATGAATTGGGATGGGAAGTTGGAGGAGTATTTGGTGGGGACGATGTTCGCTAAACTAATAGGCACCTTGGGAGCTTGAGAGCAAACTCTAATAGAGCATTGGTAGGCTTGCCAGAGCTTGGGAGTAGAGTAGGTAGAGATGGCTTGGAAGAGAGGGGGTGTTGGTCCTTTTATAGTGGATGAAAAGAGGGTAGAATAGGCATGGGACCATTAGTGACCTCTAAGCCGTCGCTTGAAGTGTTGCTGTAAGTAGCTCACACCCTCTCACGTCCATAGTTTGCCTTACTGTCATGCGAATAATTAGCAATGGCTGTAAGTGTCACTGTATGTCTACCAAGCTGTCACTGAAGGCTGGCGCCAACTAAGCACGTGCCCACCCTATGCACACTACGCTGTCCCACCTTATCCATGCAGATTGCACGGTGACGCTACTGGTGTGCGCACGCACTGCTTGTGCGTGCTGGCGCTACACTGCCGCTGCATGTGAATGCATTCGCTTGCTTTCAATTGATGAAGGGAGGGGCACTACGGGTCTCGAACCCGCGTCTGGCATTTATGAAGAGGGTGCTTTACCATTTGGCCAAGGCGTGCTCTTGGTCAAGTATAGAGCATGTTGATGCACAGTTCAGGCCACCCTCAACCGATGGATTGTGATCCAACAGCTAAGATCCCTCCATGCGATGGGCATGAGGATGTGCCAACTCTGGTGGGGCAGCCTAGATGGCACCACGTGGTGCCATCTAGACCGTCCGTCTTCTTCTCCTTATGGAGGGTACTACAGAGCTCTGATAAAGGGGATTCTCACAATGATGGACTGCGATCGTCTTCCTGAATCCATTCATATGGTCAATTCTTCATCCAAAGGCAGAAAAGATGTCGCCCTGCCTCCTAGCCATGTAAAATGATGGAATTAATGTACATAATATACAACTATCCTAAATGTCATGCTATGGATGTTATGCAGTATTTATAACATGATATGCAATGTAAACCCTAGGAAATATCATAAATAGGCATTTTATCATGAATTCATGTGTGTTTATCACCCAACGTGTCTAAAGCTAGGGTTTTGGGGGTTGCCATGGGCCATGCTATCTCAAAGCATCGATTACCAGGGACCCTAGGAGGATTGCTGGTGGGGACAAGGAATCTGATACAGAACGTGTTTAGGGTCAATCCAAGGATGAATCTAAGGAAAAATATAATGAAAAGAGTAAGAGAGTGAAAGCTCTCCACAAATGAAGACCTTCTTTTGTCCCTCTCTTACAAAAAATTTACTGGCAAACTGAACCTGGGCTAACCATGTTACAAGCACGGGTGCTTTAATCGCTGGGTCCAACGAATCGTATGATAGTCCATGCGGGCCTTAGAATCCTTCATGGTAGACTGAGGCAAAAGCTAGTTAGGTCTGGGTCTGGGATGGTACTTGACTACGTCTAGGCCTATTGTTGGTATTAAGATCTGATTCATAGAGATACTGCTTAGTAGGGCATCCTGACAGTTACATCCGACCCGGATAACTGGTCTGATCTATAGAATTTTTCTATGGGATTAGCAAAAAGCTAGGCATGGGGGTATGATGGGAACATCAACATGAGCCATAACTAGCTCAATTTGGTCAAAAAAGGTTGACAAATGCTCCTACATATCCATCAGAACATCCTAAAGGCACAATATCCGATTTTGAAAAGAAGAGAAGAATACAAGGTTATTTCTTCAAAATTAATAGCATTCCATGAATACAAAAACCCATAGGGTATTTTAGGGGTTTATTAAAGGTCATATGGTGATTAATGTCCAAAAAGTTGGTCCATGCAGAACGAAACAGGTTTTCACACATCTCAAGAATTAATGACATTTAAAACCCTAAAAATAGACCCGCATAATTAACTGAGGTTCTGGTTAGGATAAAATTCACCTAAACATCTAAACGTCAAAAAAAATTATTCTATATGGTTTACTATCTTTGATTTGACCATTAGAACCTATTTTGGCCTGAAACAAAGTCATTAATAAAAAGTTACACTAATTTGGGCTTCTATGTAATTTACCTAGTCAAACTTGGTCAAAATCGAAATCTAACATCACCATTATGTTCCTTGGGTCCAAATTATGTTTGTACCAAAATTTGTGCTCAATCTGAGATCATTTCAACCTAGTTTGCATTTTGGTCCAAGTTTGACTCTTATTCTCTCAAATAGCTCCTCAACTTTTGAAATCATTGCAAAATGCCCCCTAACTTCTTCATATTTTTTGCGAAGAAGTCCTTACCGCCATTTGAGGTCAACTGACCTCCAGGCAAGCTTTGACCAAATGAAATCCTACTCAAACTTCAATCAAATCCCACCAAATTTGGTGGGATTGATGTTCACACCTAGGGAAACCTATTGGGATCACTTTCGACACCTAACTCCCTCTGATTCGTGTGTGCAAACTCACAAAATTAGTGGGGTTCTTCTTGAATCCCAAGAAAGCTATGGACCTTGTTTCCTGTTCTCCAAGCTCTCTTAAGCTCTATAAAAGACCTCCCATGACGTTCCTCACCTCCTTAGCGAGAATTTGAGCCAAAATAGACCCTTCTTCCTCCAACCTCCAACTCGCTCCACCTCACTTTGGCGAGTCACCTCCTCTGGTTTCTTCCCTAACCACCACGTACGATAGGCGGCCGGATCTTCTTCCTCATTCTTTTCCACACCTCACAATACTAGCGAGGTGCCCTCTACCCTTCCGTCGTCGCCGGTATCTCTCACCAGAGCACCCTTCATCTCAGGTGTCGACCATACTGCAACCGGTGCCATCTCCACTTCCCTTCGTCCATTAGCTAGCCTCATCGACTCCTTAGCAACTTCTCACCATCACCATGCTACTATTGCTCCGATTTCGACCACTCTTGTGCCAGCTCCGCCGTCGTCTCCTTCGTCTCCAACGTACCTCCAGTGACCTCGCGACACCGCCTCGCTGCACCAAACCACCACCCACCTATCCCAAAAGCTGTACCTCATCCTCAATAAATTATGGGAATTGCTTGCCCTAACTGCCCACTGAACACCTCCATGATTTCCAACCATCCCTACCTTCGCCTCAATCACACACACACTTCGACGGCACGCCACAGCCACCACCACCTTTGCCGCAGTTGTGCGAATCTTCTGAGCTTATTTGACATGGCTGAGAGGCCCTATTCTTCTATCTCAGGTCCGACTAGAGCTCTATCACTTCCTTGAGTTCTCCATCCAAACATCAAGCTCTCCGATCGTATCTATTCGAGGTACGACCCCCAGGCAGTACGAACTACTTCCAGGAATTCATCCAAGTGTCCAATTGGGAGTAATACTCACTCCTGCTGCTTCAATTCAACGTGCCTTCATCAGCAACACGCTTGTGAAGAAGACCTATGGTGTTTAGTCCCACATCAGTAAGAGAGAAGCACCCGCATGCCCATAAAAGGAATTTGTGAAGAGGGCTTATTGCCCAAGTCACTGGGGTTTAGGTCCCCATATCCCCACTATGCACCCTCACCCAGAACACCACACCAGCAGGTCTAGACCTCTGTTCGTATACCCAATTACCCGACTAACCTTTGGTCTTTGAGAGAAAGAAGAGAAGGAAAAAGAGAGGAGGAGGGGGGGTTGCTCTTCAGAGATAGAGCCCAACACTTAGTCGTTGAGAAACTTGAGAAAGCTCCTTGTGTGTGAGAAAAAGAAGAGCTGAAGAGAGAAAGTAGAAGAAGGAAGAGGAAGAGCTGAATAAGGACAAAGGTTCTCTATAGAGCATTGTAGCAACAATGTTTAAGTCATCTACCTTGAGTGCCCCATGTTTGATATCTCTAACAGAGCACTCTATGCACTTATTACTTTGCTTCTGTGGAATTATTTGGTTAATACTATGCAGTTATATGATATTATTGTGTAAGGGGTAACTGATGATTTAAATCACCATTTTACCATAATCTTTTTTCATCATTGTCATTTGCTCTTATATATACATCATTTTTTCTTGGATTTCTCATTATAAAGTGCTCATCTTTGTGGTTATATTGTGATCGTGAGATTAAATTGCAATAGTTGCTACCAGTGAATGACCTCGGACTTCAAATTCAAGCTATAAATTGTATTTGTTTTCGTGTCATTTCAACTATACTGCAATGCAACAATTTTAAGACATCAATTTCATGTGTAAACACTCCTCTAAAGTAAGAAACTAAAATTTTATCCATCTTCTAATCCCCTTTGTGGAGCACCCATGGTTGTCTTCTCACCACCATTCAAGAATCGGATCTCGCTGAGATGTCGCCCATCTTCGTTCTCCCTCATCCAGCTTCTCACCACCATTTTCCAGGTGCTCTGTCAACGCAACTCATCCTCCAAGTGGCCGTCGAGGAGGGTTTTCCTCATCCCCATCTTTGTACTGCTTTCTATTGTAGTTTTAATTCAACAAGGAGATTAATGAACATGGTTCGGTGGTTATGAAATATTTGTTCATTCTCTCTATATTTTTTTCTTTCCTTTTATTATTCTCTCTCTTTCTTCTATTTTTTATTCTGTAAGAAGTTTAGCTCGAGTAGATTAATTTCAACTAGCTATTCTACTTTATAAAAATAAATACAAATTTTAAATTGAATGTTCGTCTCCCTATGTTCGACACGGGACTTAACAGAGTTTCTATTATAATTTTATCTGATAGCGGATTTCTACACACTGCACCAACGGGTTTCAAACTCAATCCTTTTTGCATACAAAATCTATCTGAACATTTTGGCTCCATTGCCGAGGAAGCAACTCTTTTTGGTTTTCCCTATGTTTTTTTCCTTACCTAACTTTTATCTCACTTTTTCTCTAATCTTACTGTGATTGCAAGTACTCTTCCAAGGCATGCCACAGTGGTTAGATTGGAGAAAAGTGTGGATGAAGGTTCTGTAAGTATATCCCCACCACCCACCTCTTAAATTTCATTCCACTACCTAATAACGCAAACCCTAATTAACCTACAAGCTTGTATATACCCTAAGGTTAGTCTTGGTTGTTTGCTTGTCACTCCCACCCACATCACCGTCTCATATATATAAAAAAATCCGATCTGATTGTGGGGTTTGCTTAAAAATTTTCACACCTTTTACACCCACACACACCTAAGGCACCTCACCTTAATTTGATTTAATCACTTAACTGGGAATCTGACTTGAGGATCTGATACACCTAAACTAATTGTACAGATAAGTGACTAGCAATCAAAGTAGTTTAATCATTTTTGGGTTTCTTAATCAAGTGGTGCATGAGGCCAATTGATTGAGTTGTTTGGGCCATACCACTTAAAATTTTTTTTGAAGCAGAAAGGAGAGCTATCGTCCTGCGATAGCAGTCCGGAGTAGTATATTATGTGCAAAGAAGGGAGATTACAAAAAGGATTCCCAAGACTGTATGAGGGACCAGCACTCTCTTACAATATTATCACAACATACCGGCCTCTCCTGAAAAAGTCTCTCATTCCTTGCCTTCCATACACACCAAATAGAAGCAGCCATGTGGACATGTGGTTTCCCTCTCACCTCAAAACCATGCCACATAGAATCCCAATCTGGTAAAGTCTCCTGACAAATTTTTCTCCAAATGACATCAATGATCAGGCAAGAAGAGAAGAGGTGATTTACATTATCAGTGCTCATCTCACATAAAAAACACACATGATGATCAGTACCCAATCTTTTGTGGCGTAGATCAATTGTGATTAATCCATCCCTCCTGCACAGCCAAAGGAAGATTTGTACCTTGAGAGGAATTTTTAACAACCATATCTTATTATCAATTAGAATCATGTCTCCATCCCTCTTCAAAATTTAGAATTCTGTTATACCCAACTTTGACACTATATATCCCATCCCACAGATATCTGTCCTCCGTTCCAGGCCTAGGTCTGAAATTTTCAAGGTCTAATAAAAGCCTTCTCTTCTCATCCCATAACCGGGTTGTTCTTCTGCTGCTGCTAGATTCCACATCATCCAGAACCCAATTGCTGCTGCTGCAAGACCAGATCTTGCTGACCGTAGCATTCTTGTCAGCTGCTGCATCAAAAGCTCTCAGATAGAGCTCCCTCAAGACCCCCAATTCAGACCATTCCTCTTTCCAGAATTTGAAAGTCCTGCCATCTCCAAGTGATGGTTGCAGCAGATGGAAGTGATCAGCTAAAGCCTTAGTTACTGATTTCCAAAAAGGTGATGGACAGTTTGGCTGAAGTCTGGAAAATCTGCTGTTGGAAGCTCCATATCTATCTCTGATCAGATCAGACCACGGTTTCAGATCACCTTGCAGCAGCTTAACAGCCCACTTGAGCAGCAAGGCATCATTAAAGTACTGCAAGGACTTGATCCCAAGACCACGCAGCTCCTTAGGATAGCAGATTTGATCCCATTTGAGAGGCTGCAAGAAGCTACCCTTGTGTCTAGCTCCCTTCCAAAAAAATTTCTTCCTCATCACATCTAATCTTTTCCAAACAGATCTTGGTGCTTTGAAAATGGAGAAGTAGAAAACATGGATGGAGGTAATCACCGAATTGAGCAAGATAAGCCTTCCACCTCTGGATAAGAATCTGCTGTGCCAACCATCAATTTTCATAGAGATCTTGTCAAAAAGGCAATTCCAATCACCTCTCTTCAACCTGGAAAACCTCAAAGGCAGCCCAAGATATCTAATAGGAAGGTTGATGCGGGGAGTCATTAGGATGGTTGCTAAGGCCTCTTGCTCCACCTCAGATAAACCAAAACAAACCAAACCAGACTTGTCCCTATTTAACCTCAGTCCAGAAAGCTCACCAAAGATATCAACCAAGTGATGCAAAGCGAATGCTCCATCCGTGGATCCTTCAACAAAAAAGACAGTATCATCTGCATATTGAAGAATGGGAGCCAGACTGTTCCTACAAGAGAGCGAATATCCTCTAACAAGACCCACTTCAGAAAGTTTACAAACAAACCAGGCCAAACTGTCAACTGCAAAATTAAATATCAAAGGGGCCAGGGGGCATCCTTGCCTGATGGCACATTGAGGCTGGATCCATGCACCACAGGGTTTCCCATTTATTAGAGGGGTAAAGGAGGCCGTGGTAATACATCTCTTAACCCAAGCTATCCAAGTAGGGGGAAAGCCCCTTCTTTTAAGCACATCCCATAAATAAGGCCAGCTGATTGAGTCATAAGCCCTACGAAAATCAACCTTCCACATGAAGGCCTTGCATCTCCTCTTATGCTAGCCGCAAACCATCTCTTGAGCCAATATAAAAGATTCTTGTAGGGATCTACCCAGGAGGAAAGCAGACTGAGCAGGATGGATCAAATCTTGCAGTACAGGCCTCAATATATTATCCAGGATCTTTCCGATCACCAGATATAAGGAGTTAGAAAGAGCAATGGGTCTAAATTATTGGAACGATTCAGCACCTGGAGTTTTAGGCAAAAGAAACAGATAAGATCTATTAATTCTTTCAAAGCCAAAATTGCCACATTGGAATTCTCTAATTACCCCCATAACCTCTGAGCCCACAATGTCCCATAGTTCTTTGTAGAAGAAAACCTGGATTCCATCAGGACCCGGCGATCCTTCACAATTAAGATCATTAATAGCCTTCAATACTTCAGCCTCAGAAATAGATTCAGTCAGGCTGGCCCCTTGATACTCATTAATCCTGGGCAAATCATTTGCTGTCATTCTCTAGTTGCCCCTACCTGCAGCTCTTCAAGATTCCTTGAAGTATCTGACGGCCTCAGTTTTGATATCAGATAAGGAGGTAATTCTCTGCCCCTCTACAACCATTGATGAGATCAGATTTATTCTCCTCCTAGAGCTAGCAGCCAAACGAAAAAATTTGGTGTTTGCATCCCCCTCACTTAGCCATAGCTGTCTAGATCGCTCCCTCCAATCCATCTCCAATTTCACGTCTTCTTCAATTACCACCCCTTGCCATCTTCTTCTGTCAGCAAGATCAAGTTCAGATAGATGGTCCGCAGCTTCCTTAGTATCCAGTTCCTGAATTTTCAACAAGGCCTCATGACGCTTCTGATGTCTAAGAACTGAGACAATATCTCCATACTCCTTCAGCATGCCCTTCAGAGCCTTAAGCTTAGAAGCCATTCTGGAGGTGGCTGTACCCTCACCCTGCTGTGACCTCCACCAGCTGGCAAGCATGTCTCTGAACCCTATTTCCCTCAGCCAAGATCTTCTAAATTTAAAATAGGAACTAGCCACCACCTGTTCACCATTATCCCACATCAAAGGTGTATGGTCAGAAAATGGACGTTCAAGACCACATACAAAAGACATCTGGAAGAGATCTAATAGCTCAGCATTCCCAAAAAATCTGTCAATCTTGGATATGAGCCCATTGCCATTCCGCCAAGTGAATTCAGCCCTCGATGATGGAAATTCACACATCCCCAAGGCCTGGACTGTCAACTGAAATCCTGTGGAGGAGCTATCGACCACCCCATTAGGTCTGTCACTCCCCACTAAGGTACAATTAAAATCTCCTCCAACATGCCAAGTCCCCCCACCTACAAATTCTGCAGCCAGATTCCAGTCCTCCCACAGTTCTTGCCTCCTGTTAGGATCATTTGGCCCATATACACCAGTCACAAAGAAGACACTGTCCCCCTGGCCTCTCGTGAATCTACAGGTCAGAAGGTGCCTAGCGATGGACACCTCCTGTAAGCACAGCATCTGCTTCCTACACCAAATGGAAATTCCCCCAGATCTGCCAGTGGAATTAACCACCACAAGGTCATTTGCAGATCTTGCCCTCATCTCTTCCCATGCCCTATCAAAGGCACAGTCAATGTGTGTCTCCTGAAGAATGGCACAGTCGATTTCTCATTCACGCAGATATCTAATTAGCGACCCCCTCGTGCTTCTATTGCGCAGCCAACGCACATTCCAGCTCAAGATCTTCATTAGGTGATCAGGTCTATCCCCTTCACAGCTGCAGAAGTCCTGCTAACCTTCATCACAGCTGCAACAACAGATTCGTCAACCTTTTGTGTGGGAGTGTGCCTTCTTAATCTCAGCTTATAGGGAGGTTTCCAACTCCTAGTTGAAGGAGTCTTTGACTTCGCATGCACAACTTTAGCCATAGGAGAGCAAGTCTGCAAATTCACAGGACTCACAGAGGTGTCCACCATATCTGAGGTAGCATGCTCATTAATCACATTCATAATCATCCCATCATCAGACTCACCCAGATGGGTTTTTAGATCCTCACTCACAACTTCATTTGATAAACTCATTTCCTTTCCATCAGCATCCATCACTGCAGCTGCCTCTTGGACCAGGGGTACATCATCTACAATGTCCTGAATTTCAGACCTCATCTCCAAAATTCCCAAGCCCCCCTTTGCATCTATCAGTTCCCTCTCTCCCAAACATTCTGCCACCACCTTCTGACAGAGACCAAGTGGTTGCAGGGAAGGGGCCTTGGACTTCAGCACCTCAGCACAGTAGGGGAGGTCTTGGATTAAAGACACATCAGCCACATCTGCCAGAGCTTCAGTCCTCGTCTCTACATCCCCCAGGTTCCCTATCCCATCCCCCAATTCCCTACCTTTAGAACATTCAACCATCATATCCTGATTAGCACAATTTGGATGCAAGGGAGGAGTTTTAGATTTCAGCACCATAGCATAAGAGGGTGGATGGAATTTAGAGGCGACCTCTTAATCTGCCACAATAAAATTCAGAAGGAGCATCCAAGAACTGCCCCCACATCTTAGGATCAATTTATCAGGAATGGCACCAGCCCTAAAGACCTTCACCCTCACATTCAGACCACTAGCATCCCCTTCAGTCAGTCCAACAGCAGCATCCACGGACACAGATGCAAACCCAGCTATCATGTTTTCCACCACCTTCCTAGATCTCAGATGCAGAGGCAGACCTCTGATCTCAAGAACACCAGACCTGGCGGCTAATCTTTGAGGGGGACGTTCAGGCAAAGACCCATCAAAAGGGCATACCAGCCACCAGATCACTGATAGTCCATCCAAAGAACAAGTCTGAAAGCAGTATCTTTCAACATCTCCTGCAACCACATCAAACAGCACAAATCGCGACGACGAAATAATCTCAATCTTCCAATAATCAGTTGATAAAGAGAGAGATCTCACCAGTTGTCGAATTCTGCCCATCGATATGGTGCCTCTCGTAACTTCTCCAATCAAAGCACTACGTAAAGCCAGTTCCACTACTTAAAATAAAAGTGAATCATCAATAACTTACTCCATAAGATTCAATTTTTAGGGCTGAACTAGGCACACAACATTATGTTTGATTTGTAAAGGAAAATATCTTCACTTGTGCTTTCAAAACATGGTGTGCCTCACAAAACCTTGTCTGAATATACTTGAAATTTGAATCCTCAAACCTACTAAGGAAGATTCAAACCCTAAAATTCACTGCACCCAAAAATAATCTTGCTTGAAAAACATTTGTTGTGCATGCACACACATCGAAATTAATCTTTAAGGGCACAACCTATCTAAAGGGCCCATCACATTTCAGAGCACAATCAAGCCTAAGCATAATTGAAATAGAGCAGATGTTGGCCTTAAGGATTTGACTCACTCTTCAGTGCCCAAATCGAGATTATTTTTAATTAATCTACTTCTACCAATCCATCTGTTGTCTAGCTAGGGGAATAGTGTCATGATTGGAGGGTATCAAAGGAACTGAAGGCACAAGACATATGAAAACCTTCCCCCCAATCTCTCCCGCAACTGGTTGGATTGACTAGATAGGAGTATACTAAATCATCTTTAATCTTAAGACGGGTTCTGTAAATTTGTAGGTCTTTAGGCCACCCTACTTAAGGATAAGTTTCTTCCACTGTAGGGCTCCTTTCTTTTGTCTTTTTCCTCCTGCATTGTCATGGATCCTTTCACATCCTACTCACATTTCCATTCCTATCCTCCTACCACCACTTATTCTAAAGATGATTACTATACTGACCTAACTTATGACTATCCATCTACTAGTCAGGATAACTTAGATTAGGGATACAATTTCGAACCTTGATGTTCAGGGTCTAGCCCTAGATATCTTGATTGTGATTTCTATCCTTCTCCGAGCTTTAATGATTATAGATCTCCACCTCCATACAAACAACCTAATCCGATCTACGATCATGAAGGATATGATGATTACAACTCTTAGCCTCTCCCAGATTACATTTCATATAGGTCACCACCCCTCATTGAACAACTTGAAATGATCTATTATTAGGGAGACCCTCAACAACCTCAGTTCCTTGACTCCCCTGGATTGAACCCAAACCCACCCAACCCTAAATCAAACCATTTGGTTCAGGTGAACTAGGTCCAAGATAGGGTGTTGGCTAAGTTAAGGAATACCATACAATCTTTAGAAGCTCAGCCAACACCCTACACTGAAGAATTGGAGCCTCTGATTCAAATGATTATTGATCTTAATAAGTATTTATTGGATTGGCTACAAGATGTTTAGGATAAGGACCTAGGTGAGTTTCTACTTGGGAAATTGTCAAAATTGAGGGTGAGATTTATAATTGCTCCAGTCCAATTTTGGGATGATTCCTAAGATGAATCCCCATCAGGAGAGCCAATTTTAGAACCTGCTCATGCACCAATAAAGGGGGATACATTTTATGAAACTTGGGATAAGTAGATTGGTCAAAAGCAACAAATTGAGGATACACCGATTCATTCACCTGAGATCCCAGCACTAGGGTACAAGGAAAAATATGTCTTCATGGACAAGGAAATGATAGATAATTTTGAGACATATATAAATGCAAATCCAGAATTCTGTGATTCTGAGGATGAAGAATCTTTATGTGAAATCTCACTCGAGTTTGAGGAAAATAATTTTAGTGAGACATACGGGACTGATGAGTATGATGGATCATTGATAGACTAATAATTGAGGATTGTGATCCTACTAGGGCTAGCATGGAGGATTTAGATCCTGACTTCATGGATGATTCAATCAATAGACCTATTCCTCAATCGCACCCCATTGAGCATATAGATAACTTTATTTTCGAGAACACCAAACCCAAGTCAATTCTAATTCAACCAGAAATTTTGGACTTAGATACTTTATATTGGGTACATGACACTTTAGAGGTTTCGAAAACATTGATTTTGAAGGATAGCAATCAAGAGACGACAATTTGGGAAGCTAATCCTGGGAGAGATAGATATCTTGATCTAAGGGTTCCTTTGTGTTTGAAGCCACCAACCTTTTACCAAGACCCTTATGATAATTGTGACTCTGAGGATGTGC
Source organism: Thalassia testudinum (assembly GCA_037157565.1). Classification (NCBI taxonomy): domain Eukaryota; kingdom Viridiplantae; phylum Streptophyta; class Magnoliopsida; order Alismatales; family Hydrocharitaceae; genus Thalassia; species Thalassia testudinum. Next base: position 80,495,865 of record JAZHRO010000056.1, on the reverse strand, counting down.
AACCTATGTGTAGATTAAGGGATTATCTTTTTGAGCTAAAAATTAATTGGACAACCACACTAAGTGGTCCAAACCTACCAATTTTCCAACATTTCCGACCTAGGTTGCATACCACCAAACCACAGGCCCAGTCCCGCAAACAAAATGATCTTCGATTCTACGAAATTTTCATCAAGAACCTTAGAACCACTCGATCCTGGGGCATGAGTCTACATCATAACCTGGTCCACATCTATTGACATTCTCTGCTGGCGGGTTGCATAATCAATCCTTTTCTCCAAATTCTTACCTGCCATTCTAATTTTTGTATTTCTTCCCCTTATTTATACAATGTGCGTAGCTGAAGGCACTAAACTCCACGTATATAGTCTATTTTCATCTCATAGCTAACTGATTAATCATGAAATTTAGGTGCTTTCTTCTTTAGTCTACTCTATTTCATGTCTTTTTAATACAATGAGGACATTGCATTAGATAGCCATGGGGAGTGATATAGACACATTTATTTCACATAAACTGCCTATTTATGCATGTTGTTAGGCATATAATTGCATTCAACATTATGAATATTACATAGCAAGCATCATTCTACATTTAGCTTAGTTTGTACAAATTATAGGTTAATTTACCCCTTTATGGCCAGGGGATGGGGCAATATCATTTGGGGGCCTCAGATTAGAGATCCAACCATACGAATCTGATCAGGGCGACGATTTGAGTTCAACGCCTTTGAGATCACCCTGACCGGACATCCATAGCATCATATGCAGTCTGAGGAAGATCAGTGGTCAAGGGCCAAGGTGGTGCAACTTCGTACCTTAGATGATAAATCCAACTGCATGGATGGGTTTAGATCAACTATCGCAGCCTAACAGCATTAAAATCTGTCCAATCCGACATCTGTGGCACCACTTGCGAACAAAAGAAGCTGGATGCCTTAGAAGATGCCACTTGGCATCATCCAAGCCACCCAAAGCCACCAGAGCCCCTCCCTCACATCAAGGTAACTTCGATCTCAACCATTGGATTTCCATCCAATGACTGAGAGCACATGAAACAAAATTCAAAAACACGACACACTCACACTCATAGTGTAGTGGTCGTAGAAGGAGCTCCCAAGCTGCAGATGCGATTTCGAGCGTCGCCTCACATTAAATCAAGAGCATGAGAAGGTGTGGTGAAATTCTACCACTAAATTCACACCGAGCAGCAGCGGTGCCAACACGTGGTGCGCCCAGGTGCACCGGATGGGCATAAGAGTTAGACAGGAGAAATGACGCACCATCATACGTGAGCACTGCGGGTAAGCTGAAGGAGAAGAGGTGGGTAGCTTTTAAGCCGTCCGATTTGTTGATTAAACAGCTGATGATGATCCATGGCCTCGTTGATTGATGACTAGCAGCCGCATGATGTTGTTGCACAAGGAGATTTGGATCAGCAATGAGAGGCCCTTCTTCCACGTGAGCTTCAGCGACATGGGGATTTTAGTAATGCTTGCAAGCATCACTAAAAGCCTTGCATTCATTTTTTGGCCTTTCAAATGACTATTCTACCCCTTTCTCCTTGCCTATAAAAAGGACCTTACACCCCCCTCATTCCTCATCCCTTTCTCTCTTCTATCACTCCCTCCAAAGCTCTACAAGTTGGACCCATACCCGGGATACTCCACTAGAGCTTGTGTAAAATAATTTTCCCAACTTCTCACCCCCTTCGTGGAGCATCCCATGGTTGTCTTCTCACCACCATTTTGGAAGCAAATCCTGCTGAGATGCCACCTTATTTCGTCCTCCGTCCTCCAGCTTCGTTCTCTCTCATCCAGCATCTCACCACCCTCTTTCAATCACTCCATCAATGTGACTCATCGTCCAAGTAGTCGTCGAGGAGGATTTTCTCATCCCTCTCCTTTTTCCACTTTCTAGTGTAGATTTCCAACTTTCTAGTTGTAGAAATTAGTTGTAATGAACATGCTTCTATGGTTATGAAACATCGATTCACTCTCTTTCTTTTTCTCTGTATTATTCTCCCTCTCGTTTCTATTATTTGTTATTTAAGTAGAATGGCTGGCGTAGATTAATTTCAACTAGCTAATATGTAGATCTATACAAATCCATTTAGGTTAGGATGCCTATTTATGCATGCTCCTATGCTTATTATGCATTTCATATTATAAATATTGCATAGCATGCATCATTCTGCATTTAAAATAGTTTGTATAAAGTTTACATTAATTCGTGTCCTTTCATGTCTAGGAGAGAAGGAGATCTATTTTGGGGCCTTTGTTTGATGATCTAACAATAGAGATTTGATCATGACAACAATTGGAGTCCAACACCTTGGAAATCCTCTTGATCAGAGTTCCGTAGCACCTTATGTAATTCGAGGAAGATCAACGGCCAAATGGCTAGTGATGCAATTCACAGCTTTAAGTGACAAAACCAATAAAATAGATGGATCTGGATCGATGATCAGAGCCAACAACATGAAGATCGACCCACCTACAAAGTGAAGAAAATGCACGGCCATGATGGTGCCACATGATGCGATCATGGCCACCTAAATCTATCCAAGCCCCTCTGCTTCATCTTGCACACAATGCCATCATGTAATCTCAGTCGTTGGATCGTGATCCAATGGTTGACATCCTGTGCACACGATTTCATGCACTCGACCATTACCACCGCAGCACATTGGAGAGTGCCTTCAACCTGTCACCATCAGCGTGCGATCAAAGCCTCGCACATAGAATTAATCAACAGAAGAATGCGTGCAGGTGAAATTCAACCGTTGGATCTGATCGAGCAGTAGAGAAGGAGGTGACGTAGCGTGACGAGTGTTGTGCTATCTTCACAGGTGTGATCATGCGCTAACCGATGTGCCATCTAACGCATGCTAGAGACACCATCTAAAGCGTCGACCCACACTAGATCTCAACCCTCTAATGCAGATCTGATGGCTAAGTGCATGTCTGGACACCTTAAACACGTTTGACCATCGCGTGATCTCAGTAGCTCTTATCAACCATTGATGAAGCATCGGACAGCTCTCCTTCGACCACGCCTTAGCTGTACAAGCAGAGAGCTAGCAAGTGTGGATCTTCAGCGACATTTATGGCGAGTCTATAGTGGAGTCTTCGATGTCACTAAATGCCCTATAAATGAAATGTCCCCCCTCTTCAACTATAAAAGGACCCCTACACACCTCCATCCATCTTCATCTCTTCCTATGCTCTCCTCACCTACTGTAAATCTCAAAACACACCTTGAGGTTGTGTCCCAAGTCTTTAGGATGGTCCACTAGAGAAAAGAAAATTATTTTTCACCATCTGATAACACCACACAAGGGGGTAATAATTATGTTGAATATGACCCATCTTTAGAATAAAAGGCACAACATAAGTAGAATAGGAGCATTGCATGCATCAAGTACCAAGATTGCTTATAAACTGTATTAATGGCCATTTGTGTAAGCATTTGTCAAAGCAGGCCTCAGATGAGCAATCGGACCGCATGGATGGATTCATAACGACGAACGGAGTCCAACGGACTCAAGATCGGCTAAATCTGACATTCGGAGCTCCTACAATGGGCCCAAGAAGTTCTGAACGTTGATCTGGAGATCAACGGCCCAGATTGTGCCACGTCAGCCCCGCCGCCACCGCACGCGTGCCTTCAACCAACCGAGATCTGCACACCCGCCAGCGATCGCCGCGACATAGCGTGGGCGTGGCGCAACGGTTAACGCATCACCCGCATCCACGCGACGCGCGTTCGAGCCACGTGGGGTGGAATTTGAAGGCGAGCGAAGGGCGTGGAGAAATTGGGCCGCCCAATCCGCAGTGGGAGGCTAGGATCTCGCCACGCGACGCGACCATAGCTCACGAGCGCCCACGCACGCACGCACGCCGGGTAGAGACGCGCGTGCACACGTGCGCCAGAGGCGCGATCTCAGCGCAAGCGAGGAAAAGTCTCAACTGTCCGATCTTCGATCGGACGACTCTCATTCAGCGGCCACGGATCGCGCGAGGAGAAGGAACAGGGTGGCCGGCTGACCGGCAGCTGGAGGGCTTCACCGACGTTTTTGGAAGCGGTTTTAGCGACACTCTGGACGTCGCTAAAGCCCCTTCTCCTTTAGGAAGCCCTTAACTCTATTTAAACCCCCTCCTACCACCATTCAAGGCATACACTCCCCCTTGCAACTACTCCACCCCTCTCTTAGCTAGCTTTAGGCACTCTTGCAATTGCTGAAGGCGACGAGCCACCGACGGAGTCTCCTCCACCGCTGTGGTTGCCTCGTCGCTCTCCACACACACTCTCTCTCTCTTTTATGCTTTCCATTACTTTTGTTGAGGCATGTATTTAATGTTGTATGTTATGAACTACGAATGCATGTTTAATGAAGTTATTTTCCATTCAATTGCCATTTTAATTTCTGTTCAAGTTGCATGATCAAAACCAAGAGCTTTCTAACCCTAAACTCTCTCTCTCTCTCGCTTTTCAAAACCTCATCTTTCGTGAGCAAAACTCCACCCTTTCCGTGACAAGTGATAAACAAAAATCCAATTTCCACGCCTCCCTGAGACCGACACTCAGACTCACCTCCGTTTACTTATTTTAAAACCGACGTATCAAGTGCGACTATAACGACACCTCTTAACACGCACGCACAAAGACGCATCAGTTTTTGGCGCCGTTGCCGGGGAGGCAACGGATTTGTTTTATCACCTAAATTCCGCTCATTCTCACATCGTCTAATGTCCTATTTTCCTTTTTACTTGACGGTTGCAGGAATTCAGTGCATGGACGGTGAAGCGACGCATCCCACGACGGTAGCAAGGGAGTAGGCGCCTTGAAGACCGATAGTGAGTAACCTCTCTCTCATTGTTTGCTTGCGTGAAAAAGCTAAAAAAATTGTAAAAAGTGAAAAAAAAATTGCCGTGGTGTATGATTGCTTGACCCACATTCTTAACACATCACCCCACAAAAAATGTACACTCTAACATTTTGAATAAATTCTTGGAGTGTTCTTTTCTTTTTTCTTGAGTGGTGTTTGCGAAGCCACCATGAGTTGACCTGGGCTGCACCACTCAACCCTGAAACTAACTCATCTAATAGAAGCTGCATGATCATTAGGATGAGTACACTAGGTTTTTAGAGCCTCTACAAAATAAAAAGGAAATCTACTTTCATCAAATTGTGTGCAGAACTTGATGTACCCACTGAAACTTGGTTGAAAACATTAAGACACGTAACCCTAAAAAGTACTAAAGTAAGGATGAAACACTAAAATACACCACATCTTAACAAATCCTTGCTTGAAAACCATGTTTTGCTGCAAGCACACACTTTGAAAGTGGAAAATTAAAGAGGCACCACCCCAATCAATGCCTCATCACATCAGCCTAAGCACAAGCACTATCCTAGCCCTTTAAAACTAAGTAGACGTGCCCTAGGCAGGACTGAGTTAAGTCTCAGAAGGTGAGGTTTTGTTCGCTAGGCACTTGCCTTTCATTCCCTTGGTAGAATCTGGTGGCTAGGTTGCATGGCAGTGTCAAACGACCGCGGTTCTGGGGTCTACGGAACCGGAGGCGCAAGCCAAAGGAAGAACCTTCCCTGCAATCCCCTCGTAATCAACCTGGCCAGATTTGCCTTGGGAAGGGGAGTCCAGTGCTTACGGACTTAATCACCCTTTGTGAGATTTCTAGGTCTCCTAAGGAAGACACCATAAGGACTAGGCTTGTGTGCTTGATTGAAGCACATTTCTCTCATCTGTCGCCCTCCGCATCCCCTCCTATTCTTCTCTAGTGTTTACACGGGAGACGCTCACTGCATCCCGAGTTACGTGTTTTGGGGCAGGAATCTAGGCGACGTAATTCTGTTAACATGGCTGAACCTAGGGTAGATGACGTCGAGGATCAACTCCCACCAGATGCTATGGCCATTATCCAAGCTCAAATCAATGCTAACCATCAGCTGCAGCAACAACAAATCCAAACCACCATGCAAGCCACACAACAGTTACAGAACCCACCAGAACAACCACCACCACCTTTCCAAGACATACCAGGACAACCACCACTTGATTTACCGCCATTTCAAGACTAGCCAAGACCCCCCCGTGATTTCTATAACCCTTTTGCTATTATAGTCGAGCCACACCTTAGGATCCCTGAGGGGGAGATGATTTTGAGCTAAAACCTAATGTCTTAAGTCTGATACAAAGCCACTTTCATGGAAGCTCAAATGAGGACCCCTTTCAGCACCTAGAGGATCTCGACCGCATAGCACTAACTGCGAAACCTAGGAACATTAGCCTTGACATTGTTCTAATCAAGATGTTCCCTTTCTCATTAAGTGACAAGGCTTCTCATTGGCTTAGAACCCTAGGTAGGCCCATCACCACCTGAGAAGAATTGAGGCATGCATTTTTAAAGAAATTCTTCCCAATAGGAAAGACCAATGCCCTCAGAAGAGCTATCACTACCTTTACACTCTAGAGTGGGGAACAATTTCATGAGGCGTGGGAAAGATTTAATGAACTTTTGAGGAAATGCCCACACCACAAAGTTCCAAGGTGGCAATTGGCCCATATCTTCTACCACGGTCTGGACAACAACCTACGGAACTTCATCGATGCCTCATGTGGGGGAAACTTCCTGAAAAAAGATGAGGAGAGCACGTTTGAGCTCTTTGAGTCTATGAGCGAGAATTTACTCAACATTGCCTCCATTAACCGGTTTAACAGTTCCAGTCAACCTCGTGGTGGGAATTATGAGGTACAAGCAAATTCTGGAATGGTTGACATGGACATCATTGCCAAAAAGTTGGATCGAGTGGAATTGGTGGACAAGAAGATTGATGAGCTACTAAACCAGAGCAGGAACCCCTTGCAGTCTTTCTCCCTAGCAGAGGGAGCACATAATGTTGACCTGGTCCAGCCCTTCACCCAATTGAACCTGGAACAACCCCTGACCACGTTCCAGGGAGGGACTTTTGCTCCCTCGACCCTTGATTACTCCCTTCCCTCTTCATCAACATCGGCTGTCTTAGAAGATGTGCAAGTCATCCAAGGTTATGCGAAACCTGACCCTTTCTCCAACACTTACAACACCGGCTGGTGTAACCACCTCAACTTTGGTTGGACAAACCAGAAACCACCGCAATTCCAAAACTAGCCCAGGCCATACCAGCAGCCACACTTGCCCCCCTATCAGCACGGACCACCAGTTAGACCCCAATATAACCAGAATAGGGCGGCCCCTCCCCCACAAAACCAAATGGACACCCTAATATAGATGATGGTTGACATGAACCAACAACATCAGGAGGAAATGGCCTTGGTAAAGGGACAGTTAAGCCAACTCTTGGACTGTAAACAACAAGGATCCCTACCTTCCCAACCACAACCGAAACCGCGAAACATAATTAACAGAGGCCCTAATTCGTAAGGGTTCCAAGGCAACCCCGGCCAGGCTCACATGGTCCAGCCAACCCCACAAACAGCTCCTGGGTTTAGCGCTTCTTCATCCTCGTCTTCTCGAGAATCACCCCATGGCCCCAATGCCTCTACGAATGTGACCTTGAGAAGCGACACCAAAACCCCGGATCCCAAACGACCGACACTCCCCGAGACTTTACCTGCTGAAATACCCGACTCAGAAGAGGCACCAACCAAGGACCCAGACATGGAACCAATCCACATTCAGACACTCTACCCTAAGGCCCTGGAAACAATCAAGAAAAAGACGAATACTGTGGAAACTGAGGAGCTATTGGAAATTTTTACGCAAGTACAGATTAATATTCCGCACCTAGAAGCCGTCAAACACATCCCTGCTTATGCCAAGTTTTTAAAGGATGCTTGCACACCCAAGTGTAAGCCGAGACCTCAAGCACCTAGGAAGGTTGTACTCTCAGAGCAAGTAAGTTCCGTGATATCAAGCAACCTTCCACTCAAGCGAACTAACCCAGGAGCACCCCTGATTTCCTGCAATATTGGGGACATGATGTTTGATAGAGCACTCCTGGACCTAGGTGCTTCTATCAACCTAATTCCAACAACCTTGTACCACCAATTTGGTTTTGGGGAGCTGACACCAACCCCTGTCACCATCCAGATGGCGGATAGATCAGTGAAAGCCCCAAAGGGGGTTGTCGAGGACGTGATTGTACGGGTCAAGGACTTCTATTTCCCGGTCGAATTTTTGGTGCTCGACATGGAAGTCCCTGAAAAATTACAGAACGCACCCATAATCTTAGGCAGACCTTTCCTAGCTACGGCTAAAGCAAACGTTGATTGCGATATAGGATGTATGGAAATCGCCTTCGGGGATAGGAAAATGCAATTGGATATCTTCCAGGTGACAAAGTCTTTTGATTGCGATTACATTGAGGAACATGATCCCGTGGAAACTTTAATCGAGGAATGCCACACCCTTAGTTCTATCATAGACCACCAAACTCGTAGTGACTGTTCTGACCCGTCACCATCATTACCCGCGGACCTCTGTAAGGCTGAGTACCATCACACGGCACCTTTTGAAGAGATCGATGTTGATCAACTCCTGCCATTTCCCTTCCCATCGACTGTGGTCCCACCCGCACCCGAACTTAAACCTTTGCCCGAGAATCTCAAGTACGTCTTCTTGGGACCTGACCAGACCTTCCCAGTGATTATTAATTCTCATCTAACCAAGGATCAGGAACTTAGGTTGACTGTGACCCTTTCACGCCATTGGTTGGACCATTTCGGATTTAAGAGGGATTAGCCCCACCTATTGCACCCACAAGATTTACCTGGAAGATGGGGCCCGACCTTCCCACCAGATGCAGAGACATTTAAACCCAAACATGCGAGAGGTCGTTAAAAAAGAAATCATCAAGTGGCTTGACGCCGACATCATCTACCCTATCTCTGATATCCCCTGGGTGAGCCCTAGTCAAGTGGTTCCAAAGAAGGCTAGGCTCACCGTTGTCACCAATGATCATGGCGAATCCATCCCCACCCGCACCACCACCGCAAGGCGGGTGTGTATTGATTATAGGAAGCTTAATGAAGCCACAAAGAAGGACCACTTCCCCTTGCCATTCATTGACCAAATCCTTGAAAGATTGGCGAGGCAGAAGTATTTTTTCTTCCTGGATAGATATTCAGGATATAACCAAGTCTCAATTGCTCTGGAAGATCAGGAAAAGACCACATTCACTTACCCATATGGCACGTTTGCATTCTGTCGAATGCCGTTCGGGTTATGCAACGCACCTGTGACCTTCCAGCGTTGCATGCTAGCCATTTTCTCAGAAATGGTGGGTGAATACTTAGAGGTCCTTATGGATGATTTCTCTGTATTCGGGAATTCATTCGACCATTGTTTGAGCAACTTAGAGAAAATCTTGAAATGATATATCTAGGTTAACTTGGTGTTAAGTTGGGAAAAGAGGCATTTTATGGTTCAAGAAGGAATTATCCTCGGACACATCGTTTCGCATAGGGGCATCGAGGTAGATCGAGCTAAGGTTGATTTAATTTCCAAACTTCCTCCACCTAGTTTAGTCCGGCAGATTCGCTCCTTCCTAGGACATGTTGGCTTCTACCGAAGGTTCATCAAAGACTTTTCCAAGCTTTCCAAACCCTTGACCGACCTTCTAGCCAACGACGCCACATTCCACATGTCTCTTGATTGCATCCAGGCTTATCACACCCTCTAGGACTTAGTCTCGACCGCACTTGTACTTCAAACCCCAGACTGGTCCCAGGACTTTGAGATTATGTGTGATGCATCAGATTTTTCCTTAGGCGCTGTCCTGGTACAAAGGCAAGACAAGAAGCCCATGGTGATCTGCTACGTGAGCAAAATGTTGGACGAGGCCCAACGTAATTATACGGTCACAGAGAAAGAGTTGCTCGCTGTAGTTTTTGGACTTGAAAAATTCCGATCATACTTGCTGGGATCCCACGTGACTATTTACACTGACCATTCAACCATCCGGCACCTGTTGGCCAAAAAGGACGCAAAACCCAGGCTCATCAGATGGATCCTACTTTGGCAGGAATTTGACCTGGAAATCCGAGACAAGGCCGGATTGAAAAATGTGGTGGCTAACCACCTGTCAAGACTTCATCCAGACCACATTGGACCCTCCCTACCTCTATCTGATACCTTCCCTGATGAACACATCCTAGCCGTGCAAGACAAGAAAATGCCATGGTATGCTGACTACGTCAATTACCTGGTTATAGGACAAACCCCGCATAGCTGGTCCAGACAGCAACGGGACAGGTTCTTGGCTGAGGCCAAGCACAATTTCTGGGATGATCCCACACTGTTTCGCCTTTGTGCTGATCAGATCATCAGGAGGTGCATCCCCGAAGATGAAGTTCAAAGTGTGCTTTCATTTTGTCATGACCAAGCGTGTGGTGGCCATTTCTCTGGAAAGAAAACAGCTGCAAAAGTTTTTGCAGTCTGGATTTTACTGGCCGTCCCTGTTTAAGGATGCACACATATTTGCCAAGACTTGCTCCCGTTGCCAAACATTGGGGACCATGACCAAGAAAGATATGATGCCCCTTCAGCCCATTTTGATTGTCAAAATCTTCGACGTTTGGGGTATTGATTTTATGGGCCCCTTTCCACCATCCAACGGCTTGGAGTACATCCTGGTCTCGGTGGACTACGTTTCCAAATGGATTGAAGCCGTCGCCACCCGACGATGCGATCACAAGACTATCATGGACTTTGTGAAGAAGAACATCTTTTCTCGATTTGGAATACCCAAGGCCATGATCAGTGATGGTGGAAGCCATTTTATCCATTCCCAATTCCGTGCCCTACTTAGAAAATACGGGGTAAACCACTGCATTGCCACCCTATATCATCCACAAACAAATGGGCAGACTGAAGTCTCAAATAGACAAATCAAGAACATTTTACAGAAGACTGTGAGACCTGACAGGAAAGACTGGTCCACACGACTTGATGATGCCCTGTGGGCATACAGGACCGCTTTTAAGACCTCAATAGGCATGTCGCCTTATCGCCTGGTCTTTGGCAAAGCTTGCCATCATCCTGTCGAATTGGAACACCGGGCTTACTAGGCTGTCAAGCAATGTAACATGGATCCCCAGTTAGCCGGTGCGCAGAGGATGCTTCAACTATCTGAGCTCGAAGAAATTGATCGGGACGCCTTTGACAATAGTCGACTGTATAAGGAGAAAATGATAGCCGTCTATGACCGACTTATTCATAGAAAAACCTTTGAGCCTAACCAGCAAGTTTGGCTATTTGATGCACGCCTGAAACTCTTCCCAAGGAAACTCAGGTCCAAATGGATAGGACCATTTCGGGTGGTTAAGCCCTATTCTAATGGGGAGGTTGAAATCGCGGATCTTAACACCGGGCACACCTTTACAGTTAATGGTCAAAGTTTGAAGCATTTCCTGGCCCAGGTACCCCCCAAGGAAAGTGTCACCCTCGTTGAGGGCTGACACCAAGCACCGCCCAGCTGGAGGCGTTAAACTCAGCGCTTCCTGGGAGGCAACCCAGAGGATCCAGACTGATCTGGTAGATTACGTCACTTAGGTACTATCTTTTTGAACCCCTTTGCATCCATGAATCTGGCAATGAGGACATTGTCCAACTTAAACATGGGGGGGATGGTAAATTGCATAACCCTGAGCTCAATTAATAAGTCTGAATGAGTAAATTAAAAAGAAAAAAAAATTTGAATTTAGGAAGAAAACTTAGGCATTAGAAACTTGTCAATAGTGGGAACTAATACAAAAAGAACTTAAACACTTAGACTTTTCAGGCCTTCAGGGTTAATCAACCCTGGTGTCCATTAAAATATGAATTTAGTGGCGAATCCTTGCAACCTTAAGCTATTCTAATCCACCTACTAAATAAGGTAATAAGTATACAACTTATCAACTCACCCTCTAACTCAGAAAAACTTTGAGGATAAGCATCTACACACATTTTTGCACAGATTCACTTCTCGGAGATTTTGACAGAAATTGGGTAGCTAATGAACTCTCGAGTGTGGTATGACTGGCAAGTTGTCGTGGGTATTTGCTCATTGGAAGGTTGTCTAGAGCCCAGCCATAGGCCATTTCTTTTTCGTTGCCTCTAGGTACATTTGAGATCAGGGAAGCCACCTACGAAAAAAAAAAGGAAGAAGAAGAAAAGAAAATAAATCACACTTCACCGCACAATTATGGCAAGCAAGTGATCGTGGGTAACAACCCATTGGTTGGTTGTCCAGAGCCCAGCTCAATAATTGTACAAAAAAAGACCAAAACACCTAAGGAAGAAGCGGGGAAGTAGTACAAGCCGGGGAGATATATACTGGAAAAATCCTTGTGTTGACCCCAATTAAAATAAACTTAGGGAGAAAGCTACCAATTGAACAAATACACCTTCAGGCAAAAATTTATTTTCTTTTCCGATCACCTAGAGGCATAGAAACTCAAAGTCTATCTCAATTACCATTAAGTGAGTCTATCACAACATTCACCCCAAGATGCTTAACACTTAGGGTTTTGATCGAGTTTTGGGTGGGTTGGGTAGCCGTAAAAAGTTACCAACCTGCACTGAATTCCAAAAAAAAAAATTCTAAAAAAAAATATATATATATATATGTATACATATGTATAGTTATATATACATTAAAGCAAGTGATGTAAACACATTTACACTACTTAAAATGTCTATTTTGGCATGTTCTTATGCAGAGGATTGCATTTCATGATATAAATATTGCATAACATGCATCATCTTGCATTTAGAGTAGTTTAAATAAAAGGGATGTTAATCGTCTCATTTTATGTGCTTAGACAGGGCAAACATTTTATCGGCGCCTCAGATCAAAGATCCAACCGTATGGATGAGATCAGGGCGACGATTGGAGTTCAACGACACCAAGATCGCCCTAATCAAACATCCGTAGCATCAAATAGTGACCGAGGAACCCTAGAAGATCAAGGGCCAGGATGGTGAAAATCTGCACTTCAGATGACAAATCCGACCACATGGATGAATTTCGATCGACGATCATAGCCCAATGACACAAAAATCGAGTCAATCCGACATCCGTGGTACCATCTACAACTTCCAGAAGATGGACAGCCAAGATGGCACCACGTGGCGCCATCTCAGCCGCCCAAACAGCCGCTTGCATTTTGTGAAGGCCCCGCACCCGATCGCCCTCCCTGTCGGATCTTAATCCAACGACTGTGGTTGCTCGCGCTTAAAAGCGTCCGCGCGACCATTTTGTCTGCGTAGCGCAGCAGTGACGCAACCGCGGGCGAAGCAGAGGTCGCGGGTTCGAGCCGCGGTGAGGGGCTGGAAGGCGCGATCAGTTGAGGTGCGTGGAGCATCAGATGGAGATCGGACACGTGATTGGACGCGCAACGCGGACGCGCAATCATACGCTGGCGGGCACGCAGCGCAGCGGATGAAGGCGCGATTTAAGCCGTCCGATCTCGCGATCGGATGGCTGAAAATCAATGGGCGTGCGCGGGCGTTGCGTGCGTGAGCAGCCGAGCGGGCGCACGCGAGCCGCCCACGTCGCCCACGAAAGGAGCTTTAGTGACGGATTTATCCGTCACTAAAGACCCCTCATTTACTATTTTGAAGTTGTAATGTCCATTTTGCCCCGACTCCTTGCAACTACAAAAGGAGACCCCCTCCATACAAAATTCTCATCCCTTCCTTCTCCTCTCTACCTCTCCAAAGCTCAAGAGAAGCTTGTCCCACGCCCGGGATGCTTCTCGCGAGATAAAGTCCAAATTTTCGTCCCCCTTCGGAAGTAGATCCCGCAACGACGACAGCGTGCTGCAACGTTCCCGTTCTTCTGCTTCGTCCTCCTTCGTCCCGCTTCGTCCTCCTTCGTCCAGGCGTCGTCCCGTTCGGCTCCTCCTCCAAGTACCGTCGAGGAGGATTTCTCTCTCCCTATTCTTTTTACTACTTTATAGTATAGATTTACTACTTTCTAGAGTAGTCTATTCGTTCTCCGAGAGATCATCGAGGAGGACATTTCTCCCTCCATTCTTTTAATGCTTTCTAGAGTAAATTTATCTCTTTCTAGTGTAATGGTTTTACGCTTTCTAGTTGTAATGAGAAATCTTCTTAATGATAAATTCTCTGTTTATTCTACATCTCATTTTGATTTCAATGTGTAGTATTCTCTCTCTCTCTCTTACCCCCTCTCTCTCTTCTATTTGTTGTAGATACTTAGATAGTTTTACATTAAATTACTTCGTGACAAATAAAAAGAAACGCGAAGTTTCTAAATCAAACGTCCGCCTCCCTGTGTTCAACCCAGAATTTTCATTTCGGTATAAATTTTATTTGTTGAACACGAATTCTTCGCTTTCGAACTACAACGGCAGGTTTTCCAAAATTGAACACGTTAGCGTAGGTTCGTAACGTTCAATAGCAAGGATTCGGGCGATTCGTATTTTGGCAGACACACGAGCGCTACTTAGTCTTTGTAGATTAAGATGTTCGTATATTTCCTCTTATTGACAAGTAACGAAGTGCCTAAGTAATTACTTCTTGAACTCTCCAAGGAAATAAAGACTAGAATAAACCTTACTTGGACTAGCAAGGAGTAAGCATGGGGGTATGATAACACCACACAAGGGGGTAATAATTATGTTGAATATGGCCCATCTTTAGAATAAAAGGCACAACATAAGTAGAATAGGAGCATTGCATACATCAAGTACCAGGATTGCTTATAAACTGTATTAATGGCCATTTGTGTAAGAATTTGTCAAAGCAGGCCTCAGATGAGCAATCAGACCGCACGGTTGGATTCAGAACGACGAACGAAGTCCAACGGACTCAAGATCGGCCAAATCCGACATCTGGAGCTCCTACAATGGGCCCAAGAAGTTCTAACCGTTGATCTGGAGATCAACGACCTAGATTATGCCACGTCAGCCCCGCCCCCACCGCACAGGCGCCTTTAGCCAGCCGAGGACAAATCTCGACCGTCGATCTTCGATCGAACAGCCGAGATTTGCGCGCCCTCCCGCGGTCGCCGCGACAAAGTGCAGGCGTGGCACAACGGTTAGCATGCATGGCTGCATCCACACGACGCGCGTTCGAGCCATGCGGGGTGGAATTTGAAGGCGAGCGAAGGGCGTGGAGAAATTGGGTCGCCCGATCAGCAGCGAGTGGCCAGGATCTCACCACGCAGCGCGACCGCAGCTCACGAGCGCCCATGCGCGCGCGCACGCCGGGCAGAGACACGCGCGGACACGTGCGCCTGAGGCCCGATCTCAATGCAGGCGAGGAAGACTCTCAACCGTCCGATCTTCGATCAGACGGCTCTCGTTCAGGGGCCACAGATCATGCGAGGAGAAGGAATAGGGCTGGCAGATGACCGGCGGCTGGAGGGCTTCAATGACGTTTTTGGAAGCGGTTTTAGCGATGCTCTGGACATTGCTAAAGCCCCTTCTTCTTTTAGGAAGCCCTTAACTCTATTTAGACCCCCTCCTACCACCATTCAAGGCATACACTCCCCCTAGCAACTACTTACCCTCTCTTAGCTAGCTTTAGGCACTCTTGAATCGCCGGAGACGACGAGCCACCGATGGAGCCTCCTCCACCGCCGTGGCTGCCTCGTCGCTCTCCACACACACTCTCTCTCTCTCTTTTAAGCTTTCCATTACTTTTGTTGAAGCATGTATTTAATGTTGTAAGTTATGAACTACGAATGCATGTTTAGTGAAGTTATTTTCCGTTCAATTGCCACTTTAATTTCTGTTCAAGTTGCATGATCAAAACCAAGAGCTTTCTAACCCTAAACTCTCTCTCACTCTATCTCTCTCTCTCACTTTTCGAAATCTCATCTTTCGCGAGCAAAACTCCGCCCTTTCCGTGACAAGTGATAAACAAAAATCCGATTTCCACGCCTCCCTGAGACCGACACTCGAACTCACCTCCATTTACTTATTTTAAAACCGACGTATCAAGTGCGACTATAACGACACCTCTTAACACACATGCACAAAGACGCGTCACCATCTCACTACCATTCGTGGAGCACTCATCAACCGTCTTCTTAACCCCATTTCAAGAAGCAGATCACACCATGACGTTGCCTATCTTCCCCTCATCATCTGACATCATTCTTCCTCGTCTAACTCCTCAACATCTTCATCTGAGCTCCACCAATGCAGCTTCATGCTCCGAGCATTCAATAAAGCGGATTTTTCTCTCTCCCTTTCCCTTTAATTACTTTCATAGTGTAAAACCATTTGTAATAGACATTTGTCAAGCATTTATTTAGAAGTAATTTTCTATCATTTGCCAGTAGAATAGCTCTTTCCTGCTTTATAGAATAGCTTAGTGCAGATAATATTCTTACTTGTTTCCTCACTATCACAAAATACAAAAAAAATAGCAAATACAAAATATGAAAAAAGAAACAAAGTAACGTGCAATTTTCAATGAATCAAACGTCGCCTTCCCAAGTTCGACCTGGGGCCCACCTCAAGCTTTGGTAAATTTATTTGGTTGTGATTTTTGCAACTATGACGACAGGTTCTGCAAAGCCCTGATTTTTCCCTCACGAAAATATGCTCATCATTTTGGTGCTGTTTCCAGGGAGGCAATGCTCTTTCGTTTTTCCACATTTTCCATGTTAAACTTTTATCTTACTTCTTCTCTGATCTTACTATGATTGGAGGTACTCTTCCGAGGCCAGCCAGAGTTGTTAGATTGGAGGAAAGTGCTTATGAATGTTCTGCAAGTCTTCCCCTACCACCCACCCATTAGATATCCATTCCATCACCTAATAAACTCAAATCAACTTAGGTGCTTGCATAAAGCCTGGGTTAGATCTTGGTTGTTTGATTGTCATTCCACCAACCTTACACAGTAAGATTTAAAAAAAAGGAAAAAAAGTTACTTGATTGTGGGACATAACTAAAATTTACACACCTCACACACCCATAAATTTCTCAACTTAAGGTTCACCTTTCCTAATTTAATCACTTAACTGGGTTTTTAACCTGTGTACCTGGTACACTCAAAGTTAACACACAAATAAGTGATTAGAAATCTGCATAGGTTAAACATTAGTGTGTACCTTAACTAAGTGGTGCATCAAGGCTAATTGATTGAGTTGTTTGGGTTACACCACTCAATATGAAACTAATTCATCAAGTAGCTTACCAGTTAGGGTTCAATTTTTAGGAACTAACCAGGCACTCCACATTATTTTTGAATTTTAAAGGAATATATCACCACCAATGCTTGTAAAAACATGGAGTGTCCTACTAAACCTGATTGAATGAACCAAAAGATTAAACCCTAAAAGATACTAAATAAGGTTAAAGCCTAAAAGACACATAACAAAATAACATTGTTTGAAAACCCTAGTTGTGCACACACACACACATCTTAATTGATCATTAAGGGCACAACCCATCTAAATAGTCCATCACATTCCAAGAGCATAATCATTCCAAGCCTAATTAAAACTGAGTAGACGTTGGCCTTAAGGATTCACTCACTCATTGGGGCTTTAACTGAGATTTTTTTCGATTATTCTACTTCTACTGGTCCATCTGATGTCTAGCTAGGGGAGTAGCATTAATCGACCACAGTTGGGGGGTATCAAAGGAACTAGAGGCGCAAACCAAATGAAGAACCTTTTCTACAATCCTTCCCTCTAACTAGTTGAATTGACCAGATAAAAGTAGACCAAAATCATTTATTTCATCTCAAGATGGGTTCTGGGAGTCTGTAGGTCTTTAGGATAACCCACCTAAGTATAGGTTTTGTTGATTGTACTACAAGGCACCTTTCTCTGTTCTATTTCCCCACTTGTTTCACCATGTATTCTTCCACACCACTCTTGCATTTCCAATCCTACCATCCTACCACCACTTATCCTCAAAATGATTACTATCTCGACTCGACTTATGAATGCCCATCCACTAGCCAGGATAACTTTGATTGGGAATATTATTACGGACCTCAATGTCCAAGACATAACCCTGGACATCATGATCATGATTATTATCCTTCCCAGAGCTACACTGATTATAGATCATCACTCTTTTATGAACAAACCAACCCGATCTACAATCAGGAAGGATATAGTGAATACAATAGCTACTCTCCCTAGAATTATACTGAATATAGGTAATCACTTGATGTAGACACATCCATTTAAGTTAAGATGCGTATTTATGAATGTTCCTAGGCTTAGATATGCATTTCATGTTATAAATATTACATAGAATGCATCATTCTGCATTTAGAGCAGTTTGTGTATATTTTAGGTTGATTGTGTCCTTTTTATGGCTAGGATGGAAAGAGATTTATTTTGGGGCCTCAGATTGACGATTCGATCGTACAGATCTAATCAGGATGACGATCAGAGTCCAACGCCTCCAAAATCACCTTGATCGAAGTCTTGTAGCACCATATGCAGTCCGAGGAAGATCAACCACCGAGGGACTAGGTGACGTAATTTGGAGCTTCAAATGCCAACTTTGATTGCACGGATGGATCTAATTCGATGATCGCAGCCCAACAACGTGAGAATAAACCCAATCTGACATCCGTGGTGCCACCTACAAAGCGAAGAAATGGACTGCTATGATGGTGCAACCTACAAAGAGAAGAAAATGGATGGCCATGATGGCCCCACGTGGTGCCATCATAGCCACCCAAACCCATCAAAGCCTCACTGATCCATCTCACAGGCATGTCATCATGTGATCCTAGCCGTTGGATCATAATCCAATGGCTAAGAATCACCTTAGCACACCACTCTACTCTAAAGAAGAATGCGAGGATGAAATCTTGACCATTGGATTGAGATCCAACAATTAGGAGAGGGTGTGCACACTTTCATCTTCTCAACAATCTGCACAGATAGCGTGTTGGGTAGTGCCCTCACCCATAATGCAAGGACCACCGTTCGAACCCCACCACAATGCCTGATCTTTTGCAGTGCGATGCAATCGAATTGCGTCCATTCGATGATCATCAAGCGGCAGAGAGTACGACAACATGGCGAGATGAGGTTCGCGTGATGCGCGTATGTGCTCGATCAAGCAATAACTCACGCTTGATCACACACATGTGATCCGCGGCACTGGTCCTCGAGCGATCTCAGCCTCTCATCACTCATCCAATGACCACGATCCTTTTGCCCACGGCCGCTCAAACCTTAAGCCCATGCTTAGCATGATTTCAAGCTTGAGCTCCGCACAATCATCAACCATCAGATTTAGATTGGACAGTCCTCAGTGATTCAACCTCGCAACAGCTGTGCATGCGGAGGTGCACATGCACAAGCACCAGCCAACCCTTTAGCGACATTTGGGGATGTGGCTGGCGCAGATCTTCAGTGACACAATTGATGTCCCTACAGCCCTCTACACAAATTCTTCCTCTTCCCTCCACTATAAAAGGACCCCTACACCTCCATTCTTCACCATCTCTTCCTTTCCTCTCCTCACCACCTCCAAGACTATAGAGAGAGCTTGTCCTAAGCTCGAGATGCTCCTCTAGAGTAGAATCAAATATTTTTCAACCTCTCATCCCCATTCATGGAGCATCATTCGGCCATCCTCTCACCTCCATCGGGAAGAAGATCCTCACCGCGATGACATCCTACCCCATCCTCCTTCCTCCTCCATTGTTCTCCCTCATCCCACTTCTCACCACCTTCTTCATGGTTCCATCAGAGTGTGCCATCCTCCAAGCGATCATCTAGGGGGATTCTTCTCACCTATCTCTATCTTTTCACTTTTGTAGTGTAGTTTTCCTGCTTTCATGTTGTAGAAGCATTTGTTCTCAAATATATGGTTGTTCCTCTCTCTCTGTGAATTATTTTCGCATGTAGATAAAGTTTTCATCGACTTAATATCTTACTTGACAAAAGTACCAAAAAAATAAGAAAAAATAAAAATGAAAAAAACAAATAAAAGCGAAATGAAGATTTCTCAAAACCAAACGTTCACCTCCCCATGTTCGACCTGGGACTCCACTCAAGTTTCAGCTATAAATATTATTTGATTGACAAACTTTCTTGCGAATCGAACTACGATGATGGGTTTTCCAAACTAAAACCTTTTCATGATGAATCTTCACTCGATCACCACCCTTCTTTAAAAAACCCGAAATGACCTACTATAAGGGAGTGTTCGCACGTGTTTTGCGTGTTTAAAAATCAGGGTTACAAGTAGCCCGTCGTCGTAGTTGCAAAACTCATGGTTAAATAAAATTTTTACTGAAACTCTAAGGGAGTCCCGGGTCGAACACAAGGAGGTGACATTTTACTTTAACTGAAATCCACGGTTCATTTTGTTTATTTTTGGTATTTTAGGGTTTTGTTATCTTTTTGTATTTTTGAAAGAGGAAGACAAGCAGAATGAATAACAAGTGATATGGAACAAATCTGATAAATCTATACTACTCCAATGTCAATTACAATAAACTATGAAAGCATAAAAATAGAGGGAGGTGAGAAGAAATCTCCTGAATCTACTGTTCGGTGAGACGACAGTGCTTGGCAGAAGCTTGGACGAAGGAGATGAGGAGCAGGACAAAGGAGGTGAGATGCAGGAGGACATCGGGTAGAGGAAAGCTTCATCGTAGCCTCGGAATGGGGGTGAGAAGGCGATGATGATCTGCTACCGGAATGGAGGTGGGAGGTTGACACCAAGGTGACCTATGAATGGGGATGGGAAGACGGATGAATATTTGGCGAGGCAGATGTTTTCTAAACTAATCGGAGCCTTGGAGCTTGAAAGCAAGCTCTAACAGAGCATTGGTAGGCTTGCTAGAGCTTGGGAGTAGATGGGAGTAGAGTAGGTAGAGATCACTTGGAAGGGAGGGGGTGTACGTCCTTTTATAATGGAGGAGAAGAGGCAAAAATAGGTATGGGACCATTAGTGATCTCCAGGCCATCACTAGAAGCATCGCTGTAGTAGCACATGCCTGCTCACGCCCACAGCTGGCTTTGCTAGTGTGCGAATAATTAGTGACGGCTGGAAGCGTCACTGTAAGTCCAGCTCATGTGTCGCTGTAGGTCTAGCTCATGCATCACTGGCACTGTGCCTTCCTTATCTTTGTCATGCATGATCACGCTCACGCGTTGGCGCTGTGCTATGCGCTTGCATGTCTCTACACACGCGTGCACCCTTGCTGTTGCACTCCAACGTGCGTGCCTCCGCACGTGCGAACCCACCCACGCTGCTGTGCGTGTGTAGTGGTGCGTGCGTGTGCAAGGGTGGCCTAGGTTGCGCGACGTGGAGGAAATTGGGCCATCCATCTTCTTTTCATTGTAGGGGCTGCTATAGAGGTCGGATTGAGTCGATTTTTGTGTCGTTAGGCTGCGATTGTCGACCCAAATCCATCTACACGATCGGATTTTCCATTTGAAACTCTAAATTATGCCACCTAGTACCTTGGCCATTGATCTTCCTCGGACTGCATATGGTGCTATAGGACTCCTATCGAGGCGATTTCGGAGGTGTTGGACTCTGATTGTCATATTGATCAGATCCGTATGGTCGGATCATCATTCCGAGGCTTCAAAATAAATACCTGATCATGCGACTTACTCAACTTACTAATTAAGTTAATTTCACTTAATTAAGTGTAGAAGAAGTCACTTAGGTTAACTCGAAGTTATGTTAGTCGTGTAGTACAGGGATGAATTAACCTAACATTTCAAAAATTTTTACTAGTTGAGTCCAGGTCATTCACTGGGAGGTATAATAATTTTTTCCAAATTCACCAATTTTCTTTTATTTCTCTATAAGTTTAGGAGGTATAACTAAGTTGATTTTTAAAACATGAATTTTGCCAAAATATTAATTAAAATGGAGTAACATGCAAAATCCCATATGAGAACATATTTACTCAAAATGATCTACTTTATTAACAAGTAAACATGTTAGTTTTCTAATTCAATTTCATTCCAAAGAAATTAAGGCAATTAAAAGTTATTCTATTAAAACATGCCCTTTTACAATTAAGAACAAAAAGTAATTAAAAATGATGCAAGAAAAGATTTTCTTCATTTATTTCTTCAGCCTCTTATCATCTTCTCCTTTTCTTTTATTTCTTTTCTATCGAGCTCTTTCTTACCTTTCTTTTGTTGTTCCTGCCTTCTTCTCTTCCTGTCTCTTATTCTCTTTCCCTTAGTCTTCTCCTGCCTTCTTCTCATCCCTTAGTCTCTTTTCCTTCTTTAGTGCCTGTGATCCATTGTTTACTTAGCCTTCCGCTTTCACACTTCTCTTTCAATTCCCTTAAACTTTCAGCAGAACTGAGTTTTTTTACTTTTTTAACCAAAATTTATTTTATTTGCTGCAAGGTCCTTTCGAGGATACACAACACCTTGAGATCAGTGTTGGACCAAACCCTACTCGGTCCTCGCCTAATCTCAATTAGGTTCATTTTCAGTTTATTCCATATCGGTTCATAGTCTCAAGCCAATTTGGCTTAGCTCGGCCTCCCAGGCCTCTCGCCCTCCCAGGGCATATTCGCTCATGACCCCAAGGGCGCACACCAGCAGGCACACAAGCCTACACGCACACACACACAAGCACATGCTCAGAATGTTCAAAATTCTCTGATAATCAAATCGGTAACCGGTGCATCGAGCACTGACGACTGAAGAGGGCATACAACAAAATCGTTTCATCCCCATGGGCGCGCTCAAAATCCAAAGATGTGGGACTATCTAACCCCTTCCAGACCCAAATTAAAATGATCATAACTTTCTATCCAGAGCTCCAAATCAAGTGATTTCAAGTTTGTTAGAAAGCTCTAAGGTTGATCTACACAGTTGCAGGGTCAATTTAAGGATTTGAGGATGTTTTCCTCTTCAATTTGAAAGATGAAATTAGGTGTTCCTACGGGTTATTAAATGCCTGGAAATTATTTTAATATCTACAGAGTCCTCAGAACTTTAGATGAAATTAGAGGACTTTTCTCTTTTATTTAAAGGTCTGTACAAATTCTACAAGTTATTCCGCATCTATTAGAGTAGTCTTTAAGCTCTCATGACCATGAAGACCAACAGAGAAGCTCTACACTTCTCTGAAAGTTTCAAAATTCAGATTTTCAGACTTTGATATGTGCAATAGACACAAAAGAAACATCTATGATTGATTTAAACTAATTCTAAGGGTTATAACAGATTGATCTGGGCAGGATTCAAATTCAAAAGAACATAAAATGTTTCTCCTATTAGTTTGGGTTCGAAAGTAACCCAAATTGATAGGATTCAAATTCTCACTAGATAAATCATCTGATCTCACTTTATTCTCTCTCAGACCATTCAACAAATTCTCAAAAATAGTTTACACTCCTCAATACCTCAATTCGAGCTCAGATCTCCATTATCAGATTTAGTTTTACTGTGGAAGCACAAAAAGTTGACTTTCTGTTCAAAACTTCTCCACAGGAAATGAAAGCCTCAAATAAAGTCTTCTCAACTCCCATAACTTATTCAGATCTTCAAAAAGGTGTTCTGACCCTGATTCCTAGGGTTACTGGCTCGCCACCTGAACTTGAAAAGGTGTGTGTTCGACAGAGCTAATGGAAGGTTGTTACAGCATTCCAAGAGTTTAAACAGCTTCAGTGCATTACACTGAAGCTTCTGAGTTCCTTAAATGCTTCTTATGTCTCTTTAACAGACTTCTCCAACTCTGCCATAGTTGGAGAAGATGAAGTTCATTCTACAGCTCCAGTGGCTAAATCTTCAAACAAATATCCTCAAATTAATCAGTGATCCATATTTTATAATTCTGGAGCTTCACAACAAATTCTAGAGGCTGAAATACAATTTTGGCTCACCAGAGCTCGCTAGAAAATGTAAAATGTATGCACAGATTGTTAAAAATTGCAATTTTTGATTTTGAAAGGATCCTGAGGTTGCACGGAACCTCAGTATCACATTTTATTCTTCATTTATCCATAAAAATTAAGATTTGATAGTGAATTTGTTTTCTTAAAGATCTGATTTGAAATAAGCTCAGGACTTGTTTAACCACTCAATTAAGAAGGTAAAACACGTCAACAAGTGTTAGCAGTTATAATTATATAGTTAATTAATAGTTTGAACTACTCCTGAGCCGCCATGGACAAGGAGCTCAGGAACTAAATTATATTTGGGCGTTTAATTTATATGTGATAATTATATGTATTATAGTGTCAATTAGGGTTCATAAGTGGTGAATAGATGATGAGGAACCCTATGAAGGTAGAACTAGGTCGACTATTGTCACCATGGACAGTGATAGTAGTCGGTGAGGGTGATATGTGAATTAGGCGATTAGATGATCAATTAAATGATTAAGTGGTTTAGAAATGATTATGAGGGTTAAAAGAAGATGGACAGTGAGTTGAAAAGACAAGATGAAAGCTCTAGCGAGCTCAAGGAGTTCGTCGGAGTCGGAGAAGATGAAACTGAAATTCTGAATTTACTCAAACCTAACTACCTAAACTAACTAACTAAGCTGGCCTACTCTTACTCTTACTCCTAATCTACTGTTACCTAGACGATGGGGTCAATAGGGTTCCGCCGAAGGTTCATAGCGGACGACGAAATTTCGAGGGTGGAAGAAAGATCTCCGACGGGTGCATTTGAGGTGGAGCGGAGGAGTCCTTGGGTTGGCGCCTATGTCAGAGACGTGGAAGACCAAGGCGGATCTCGTCGGCTGATTAAGATGGATGGAGGAAGTCGGAAATTGAAATGGAAAGTCATCGGAGTTTTGAACGAATAGCCTATCGAAGTCAACTACAGTGTTAGAAGTGGGAAGGGAGCCAACTTGAGTAAAATCTGAGAGGTTAGGGGGTATTTATAGTAGTTGGCGTCGAAGAGAGTGGCGTGGTCTGGCCGAAGAAGGAGCTTGAGGAAGTTAACCTCCGTCGTCATCTCCGACGATGGTGAGGTTATCTCCCACAGAAAAATTGGATTTCCGGTTAATCCATACCGGTGGATGAAGTGGAGGTGGTGAGCGCAAGCTGCAAGAGCTTGGACAAAGAAGGATGATGTCGGCAGGGCGGTAATCGCACGGTGGGGTGACTCTCTACTGCCAGCCGTTCATTCGGTAGAGGAAGAAGAAGAAGAAGACTAAAAGGGACTTAAATGAAATAAAACTTAAGGTCCTATGTGAGAAATAAGGACCTGATTGTAATGAATATTAAGGACCAAAATGTAAACTAAGGTTTTGAAGGTTTATTTTAATTTAAATCTTTTTCAACTTTTTATATATATTAGTAAATAAGGTAAATATTATGTTTTCACCTTGAATTTACATTTTTAACCTTTTTGGATTAATTTATTAGATTAAGTAAACTCACTTAAGTTATTATATACTTAGGTATACATTAT
Organism: Thalassia testudinum; assembly: GCA_037157565.1. Classification (NCBI taxonomy): domain Eukaryota; kingdom Viridiplantae; phylum Streptophyta; class Magnoliopsida; order Alismatales; family Hydrocharitaceae; genus Thalassia; species Thalassia testudinum. Next base: position 80,470,489 of record JAZHRO010000056.1, on the reverse strand, counting down.
GTTTAAGTTACTTAACTTATTAATGAAGGAAATGATTAATAAGATTTCGAGTTCAATTATTAACTAAATTATTAATAATGTTAATTGAATGATAAAATGCCATTTTTAACTTATTTTAAGGTCCTTTACAAAATATCCCTTATTCTATAATTAACCTTATATGTTCATAACCTTAGCTAACTAACTAAGAAAACTAGTTAATTAGTGGCAATTAGAGATCATGACGAATGTCTCATCATACCCCCAAGCAAAAATTTAAGTAGTCCCTAGCAAAATTAACTAACACTGTGATGATTTAAAACACTTGGGTTTAAATTATTATAAATAGTAACTATGTTGAGGGAAGCTTAGGTCAGAAATTTTTAAGTTTAATATAAATGATTAATGTATAGAGCATATGTGAAAATTTTCTTACTTAAACTTATACTTATAACATTTTTCAAAACACACTTAAAATAATTTGTAAATAAGAATTTTATTTAGAATTAGAATTCTTCAAAAATCTCTTAATCTTTGTAACTATTCTTAACTCAAACTAGAATACAAAGTGTTTTAAGGAAACAAAACTTAAGGATTGAGAATTAAATTTTAACTCAAAAACTCAAATAGATTTATGTTAATCCTTTGTTTATGATATTTGACTTTTATCAATATAAGTTCAAGCAAATTAACCAGATACTCATTATTAATCAAACTTAGAGTAGTAAAACTCTAATTTACTAGCCTACAACACTAAAGATTAACTTCTAGACCTAGGATTCTGTCAATTCTTCTCCTTTAGGTCTGAACTTAAAATCTTCAAAACCCAATTTCTTAGTCTTCACTACCCAATACCAAGGTTCAATAGCTATGATTTTAAAACATCGGTCCTTAGTGAAGAGAATTGTTCTAAAGACATCCAAAGTTGCAAAAATCCAGATCTTAAGACATCACTTTCCAATCCCAATTATTCCAATTCAAGCCTTTGGCTTGGACTTACTCAAGTTTTGTTGCTTTCGCCTCACCAGTTTTCTATCCCGAGGTAACACTTTTTGTGTATATCTCCCCAGTGGACCACTGGGTCTCTTATTCCTAATATTTTTTCTCCATTTTTTTTTCTCTTTTTCTATAGGTTAGAACACCCATTTGTAGCGAGGTGTTCTTTTTATTTGATGGAAGGAAGGGTAGCATCCATTTGTAACGAGATGCTTTTGTTTATTTGTGGAAAACTGCATAAGTACCCATTTTTAACGAGGCACTTAACTGCAGGGTGTTTTATTTATATTTTTATTTTTGTTTTTCTTTTCTTTTCCCCCCTTCTCATTTTTTTTGCTACTTTATTCTCCAAATCCTTTTTCTAGGTAAGTGGCACATCCTTCACCCTTTCAAGAACCACCCCACGGAAATCTTTGGACTAAAGAGGATTCAGAATTGATCTCTTAACCTCTGTGTTTTCGCAGTCTCAGATGTCAACAAGACAATTCTATGTGAGTGAATTTAGATGTTTAGGTTACTTAGCTTTCAAACCAGAGCTTGGACAACAAAGCCCTTTACTCTCAGGTTCTTCAATTCTTAGTTTTCTCCTATAGGATCCATCAAGATAAAATTTATCAAGTCTAATTATTTATCACTAGCTTGTAGGTTTTGCAAGCTAAAATTCTACCAACTCTCTGATTAATTAACTCTGAATATCTGGCCTTTTACTTAACTTATGATAAAATCAAATTTTCAAAAAGCAAATGGATTACTTAATCTAATTGATTAAAAAGTTATAATTCAATTCCAAAACATAAGTTTAAATCTTAACACACTTTGTTTCTTAATTCAAGTAAGAATAGAAAAATAAATCTTTAAACGATTTAAAAGATTCCTAATTCAAATGAAATCTTGTTAAGAAATTTTTAAACACAAAAGTGTGCTTTCACAAAATGTTTAAGTAAAATCCCATTAAGAATTGATTGCTCATAAATATCCTATATATATTCTATGTACATTTTAAACTTCTGACCTAAAAGAAAATTAAAGCCCTTAATTACAATATATATATACTTGTCTTCTTCTTCTTTTCTTCTTTTTAAAAGTGAATAAACCCCTCTTACTATTTTTATGAATTTTCTTTTTCAAATTTTTGTATTTATATATTTTTATTTTTATGTATATAAGATTTTTCTAATTTTTATGATATTTTTTTAAAAATTTTTCAATTTTTATTAAATTTTTTATTTTTTTACAGTTTCTATCATTTTTTATTTTTTTTAAATTTCATGGATATTTAATTTTTAAGTGTTTTTATTTTTTAACCTACACTTAAAGTGAAAATTTCACTTTAACATCCCCCTAAGCCAAAATTTTACAATGTCCTCATTGTAAGAAGGGTGAAAAGATATTGTACTTCATTTAGTATAGGGTGATGGAAGGAGTCGAATAAAGAAGATTAAAAATCTCTATGCGTACGATTTCAAGTCTAACCAAAGGTTAGAGTGGTCAGTCGGGCTAAATGAAGGTAATCAATATGATATGAAGTGAAATTTTAAAGTAAGTGTATAAGAAAATCAAAAAGGGTAGAAACAGGAAACAGCTATATACAAGTGCTAAGTTTTATACCTTCAGCTAGGCGTAAACCCTAGTAATGAACTCCTAAAAAGAATAGGTATACGGTAAAAATAGAGGAGTTATGAAAGAATTGATTCAAAAAATTAGAAAATAAATTAGAAAGCACCCAATCAAAACTCATCCTGAAAATGCCTAGAATAAATCTCACAGATCCTAGAATCAGATTCTCACGAAAAATCTCAGAAAGATCAGAGTGAATCTTGCGAAGAATAGATCTGATTTAGGTTGAGATGTAGAATGTTTAAGATCAGGAAATTTAAAAGAAATGATTCCACCAAGTTCAGAAGATCAGCAAAATCAATTTTGGTTCTCAATAATAGGTGGGTCATTTTGACACAAAATAGGTTGCTGATGCGGGTTTGATGGGTTATTTTAAGGTAATATAGACGATGGATTATGATTAGAATCAAAGGCCTGTGGTTTTGCATAGGATTTGGTAGATTCCTAGGATTAAGAATTGGCTGAGATGGAAGAGTACCTGGCTGACGAGACTCCGCCAAAAGCATGATCTGATTTCCTAAATCAGCCAACTCTACCTTACATTGCCTATGAATCTCAACGAGAGTTTCAGCATTTTGTTGCTGACTCTCTAACACAGCTCTTAAAATCTGGTTTAGTTGTGTATCTCTAATAGGCCTAGAGTAATTCTACATACTCATCGGGCTAGGCCTTAAATCTGATTGTTGAGGAGGCAATAGAGGTGGGTTAAAATGGGTCTGATTTGAATAATTTGGTCTTTGATTTTGATTTGGATCAGCCCAAGAAAAATTTGGGTGGCTTCTCCATCCAAGATTACAGGAATTTGAATAAGGGTTTGATCTTGGAAGATTTTCCTGGATGGCATGTAATCCTAAAAGATATGGCGTGCTTTCTGTAACAATTAAGGGTGGGGAAAAGGGTAGGCAGGACTGTGGGACAAAGGTCCCTCCTTGTGTTGGTGAAGGAGTAGATAGGAAACCAAAGGAAGATGGATCTCTAGAATCTAGATTATTCACAAATTCCCTTCCCGCGGAAATTTGCGAAACAGGTAAATACGCGAGATTCGTAGCAAGTAGAGGTGTAAGAGTCTTCATTGTGTTTCTAACCTAGTCAAGATGCTTTGCTACGATATCGACTTTGTCTAATTTTTCTACAATAATCTCTAAATCCTTTGAACTGGACGGATTACAGATCCCATGAATGCCCCTATGCGGATTTTGATGATTCGTATTTGCTCCCCGCAAAAACTGCTACATTGATGCATTATTAATCTAGTTTTCCGCCATCCCTTCAAATAATTTTGAAGCGGATTCTGCGTCGTGATTTAGAAAATTCCCTCCACAAGGGGCATCGACTAGATTGCGAATGCCCTCTTGTAAACCATAATAAAAGATGTGCATGACTTGCCAACGAGGTATATCATGATGTGGTATTTCCTTTGCAATTCATGAAAATGTTCCCACGCTTCATGAATTGGTTCTCCTTGATTTTGATTGAAAGTAGTAATAGCTCGCCTTAAAGCTTTGGTTCGACCAATAGGAAGGAATTTCTTAAAAAATGCGAATTCAAGTTCAGCCCAAGTTGAGATTGGTCTTGATATAGTTCTATACCAATATGCTGCTTTATCTTTAAGGTTAAAAGAGAACATTTTCATTAGTAGGATTTCCCTATTTTGATTTCGAGGACCAAGAGTTTGGGATAAATTTTTAAGATCTTCAATATGTTGAAATGGATCCTCGGATGCAAATCTGTGAAAGTGAGGGATTAAACCTATAATGTTTGGCTTTAATTCTGGATCATTTTCCCCAATTGGTATCCTAACATTAGGCTCTACTTGTGCATTACATGGGTTATAATAATATCTAAGTAGAGGCCTTGGATGATAGAGCAGTAAATCAGTGTTTTCAAAACCTGCCTCAGGTCGAGGTGAAGAATGGGTTTGAAGAGTCTATAAATTATTTACGGCTGCTGTTAATAAATTGATTTGTCTAGTTTGCTCTAGCATCCTAAGGTTCTGGTTCAGGAGCGCGTCATCAACATCAAAAGGCGGCATCTACCCCTAACCAGAAGAAGGGATCTCGGGATTAAGATTCTGCATTGAATCCATGGAAGTAGATGGATCAGATGGGAAAACCATTGGTTACTTATCTACAATCGACCTAGTATCACTTGTCAATGGTGGTGCAAGAGGCGGATGCAAGGATTGCCTCCCATCCATAAATGGAAAAATAATGTGCAAAGGCACACTCACACCACCGATAAGAAAATAGCGACACAAAAAACCCTAAAAGCAGCGCAAAAGGTGTAGGTTTTGCTCTTCTTTCAATGGAAAGAAGAAATTCCTAAGATACGCAAAGTAATTTAGCGCAAACAAATAGAGTAACAGTATCAAAATACGCATCCTAATTTGTGTCTACACAGGTGCGTACCTTAAAGCTCAAAGGTCTAAGGTCTATGATCGAGACCGCTCACTACTGGCACCACGGGGCCTAGTAGTGAGATAGACTTGTTGATCTTTGGCCAAAGCCCTAAGAGGTGCAAAGAGGAGTGATAGAAAAATAGACTCGTGTGACTCTACTGATCACGATGTGTGAGCGATAGCATGCAACAGACGATAGCGATTTGAAAACTCGCATGCATTTCTACAAGCAGATTTAAGTCACCAATTTTTACTTCCTCTTTTACTTAATTTTTTCAAAGATATATCAATTAAACTACAATGGCCACTTTTTAAATCTTTTCAAACAAAAATATGTGGTCTTTTTAATTCTCAGAGAGCAGGGATCTATGTGGGTTTTCTCGTATTTTCCCTTGATGCGAGAAAAATAGTTTAAAAATTCTTGAGTCAGATCTCTCTAATACTAGCAGGATAATGCACTCCTAAGAGTGTATGCCAATGTATATGTTGCTGCTAATTAGATAGAGATGTATTTTTGTATTTTTTTATTTTTTAAATGCAAAAAAATAAAATAATAAGGAATACTCAGAAAAACAAAAATAGTAACACTTATTCCTGCCTTCTCCTAAGATCACCCGTAAAGGTAAACTTGAAAAGAAAACAAAAAATAAAAACAAAATACAACAGATTAGAACAAAAGTTAGTAAAAACAAAAATATTACAAAATACCTCCTAATTAAACAATTAATCCTTTTAAATTTTAGTGAATCAAAATATTACTGCCTCGGTAATGGCGCCATTAAAATGATCATGTGGCTTACTCAACTCCATAATTAAGTTAATTTCACTTAATTAAGAGTAGAATAAGTCACTAGGTTAACTTGAAGTTGTGTCGGTTGTGTAGTATAGGGTCGAATTAACCTAACATTTTAGAAATTTTTATTAGTTGAGTCCAGGTCGTTCTCTAGGAGGTATAATAACTTTTCCCAAATTTACCAATTTTCTTTTATTTCTCTATAAGTTCAGGAGGTACAACTAAGTTGATTTTTAAAACATGAATTTTGACAAAATATTAATTAAAATGGAGTAACATGCAAAATCCCATAAGAGAGCACATTTACTCAAAATGATCTAGTTTATTAACAAGTTAACGTGTTAGTTTTCCATTTCAATTTCATTCCAAAGAAATTAAGGCAATTAAAAGTTATTCTATTAAAACATGCATTTTTACAATTAAGAATAAAAAGTAATTAAAAATGACGCAAGAAATTATTTTCTTCATTTATTTCTTCAGCCGCTTATCTTCTTCTCCTTTTCTTTTATTTCTTTTCTATCAAGCTCTTTCCTACCTTTCTTCTATTGTTCCTACCTTCTTCTCTTCCTGTCTCTTATTCTCTTTCCCTTAGTCTTCTCTTGCCTTCTTCTCTTCCCTTAGTCTTCTCTTTTTGTTCCTTAGTCTCTTTTCCTTCCTTAGTGCTTGTGCTCCTTTGTTTACTTAGCCTTCAGCTTCAACACTTCTCTTTCAATTCCCTTAGACTTTTAGCTGAACCAGGTATTTTACTTTTTTAATCAAAATTTATTTTATTTGCCGCGAGGTCCTTTCGAGGATACATAGCACCCTAAGATCAGGGTGGGACCAGACCCTACTCGGTCCTCGCCTAATCTCAATTAGGTTCGTTTTTGATTTATTTCATATTGGTTCATAGTCTCGAGCCAATTCGGCTCAACCCGACCTCCCAAGCCTCTCGCCCTCCCAGGGCACATTCGCTCATGCCCACAAGGGCGCACACCCGCAGGCACACAAGCCCGCACACACACACACAAGCACATGCTCAGATTGTTCAGAATGCTCAGATAATCAGATCGGTAACCGGTGCGCCGAGCGTTGACGACTGAAGGGGGCATGCAACAAAATTGTTTTATCCCCATGCGCACGCTCAGAATCCAATGATGTGGGACTATCTAACCCCTTCCAGACACTACTTCAAATGATCACAACTTTCTACCCAGAACTCCACATCAAGTGATTTTAAGTTTATTAGAAAGCTCTAAGGTTGATCTACACAATTGCAGGGTTAATTTAAGGATTAGAGGATGTTTTCCTCTTCAATTTGAAAGATGAAATCAGGGGTTCCTACGGGTTATTAAACACCTGGAAATGGTTTTAATATCTACAGAGTCATCATATGGACTTTTCTCTTTTATTTAAAGGTCTGTATAAATTCTACAAATTATTCCACATCTGTTAGAGTAGTCTTTAAGTTCTCATGACCTTCAGGACCAGCAGAGAAGCTCTACACTTCTCTGAAAGTTTCAGAATTTAGATTTTCATACATTAATATGTGCAACAGATAGAAAAGCAACATCTCTTATTGATTTAAACTAATTCTAAGGGTTATAATAGACTGATCTGGGTTGGATTCAAATTCAAAACTCAATAAAATGTTTCTCCTGTTAGTTTGGGTTCGAAAGTAACCCAAATTGACGAGATTCAAATTCACAATAGATAAATCATCTGAACTCACTTTATTCTCTCTCAGACCATTCAACAAATTCTCAGAAATAGTTTACACTCCTCAATACTTCAATTCGAGGTCAAATCTCCATTATCAGATTCAGTTTGACTGTGGAAGCACAAAAAGTTGACTTTCTATTCAAAACTTCTCCACAGGAAATCAAAGCCACGAATAAAGTCTTCTCAACACCCAGAACTTATTCAGATCTTCAAATAGGTGTTCTGACTCTGATTCCTAGGGTTACAGGCATGTCGCCTGAACTTGAAAAGGTGTGTGTTCGATAGAGCTAATGGAAGGTTGTTACAGCATTCCAAGAGTTTAAACAGCTTCAGTGCATTGCACTGAAGCTTCTGAGTTCCTTAAATGCTTCTTATGTCTCTTTAACAGACTTCTCCAACTCTACCAGAGTTGGAGAAGATGAAGTTCATTCTATAGCTCCAGTGGCTAAATCTTCAAACAAATATCCTCAAATTAATTAGTGATCCATATTTTATCATTCTGGAGCTTCACAATGAATTATAGAGGCTAAAATATAAATTTGGCTCACCGGAGCTCGCTAGTGCTCTGGTGAGTCCAGAAAATGTAAAAAGTACACACAGATTGTTAAAAATTACCATTTTTGATTTAGAAAGGATCTTGAGGTTGGAAGGAACCTCAGTATCACATTTAATTCTTCATTTGTCCATTAAAATTAAGATTTGACAGTGAATTCATTTTCCTAAAGATCTGATTTGAAATAAGCTTAGGACTTGTTTAACCACTCAATTGAGAAGTTAAAACAAGTCAACAAGTGTTAGCAGTTATAATTATATAGTTAATTAATAGTTTGAACTGCTCCTAAGCCGCCATGGACAGCGAGCTCAGGAACTAAATTATATTTGGGCGTTTAATTTATATGTCATAATTATATGTATTATAGTGTCAATTAGGGTTCATAAGTGGTGAATAGATGATGAAGAACCCTATGAAGGTGGAATTAGGTCGACTACTGTCACCATGGACAGTGATAGTAGTCAGTGAAGGTGATATGTGAATTAGGCGATTAGATGATCAATTAAATGATTAAGTGATTTAGAAATGATTATGTGGGTTAAAAGAAGATGGATAGTGAGTTGAAAAGACAAGATTAAAGCTCTGCCGAGCTCAAGGAGTTTGCCGAAGTCGGAGAAGATGAAATTGAAATTCTAAAATTACTCTAACCTAACTACCTCAACTAACTATCTAAGCTAGCCTACTCCTACTCCTACTCCTAATTTACTGTTACCTGGACGAAGGGGTCAATAGGGTTCCGTTGAAGGTTCATAGCGGACGACAAAATCAGAGGGTGGAAGAAAGATCTCCGGCGGGTGGATTTGAGGTGGAGCGGAGGATTCCTTGGGTCAGCACCTGTGTCAGAGATGCGGAAGACCATGGCGGATCTCCTTGGCTGATTAAGATGGACGGAGGAAGTCAGAAATTGAAATGCAAAGTCACCGGAGTTTTGGATGAATAGCCTATCGAAGTAGGATACAGTGTTAGAAGAGGGAAGGGAGCCAACTTGAGTAAAATCTGAGAGGTTAGGGGGTATTTATAGTAGTTGGTGGTGAAGAGAGTAGTGGGGTCTGGCCGAAGAAGGAGCTTAAGGAGCTTAACCTCCGTCGTCGTCTCCGACGACGGTGAGGTTATCTCCCACTGAAAAATAGGATTTTTGGCTAATCCAGACCAGTGGATGAAGTGGAGGTGGTGAGCGCAAGCTATAAGAGCTTGGACAAAAATGGATGATGTCGGCAGGGTGGTAATCATGCGGTGGGGTGACTCTCTGCCACCAGCCGTTCATTTGGCTGAAGAAGAAGAAGAAGATGAAAAGGGACTTAAATGAAATAAAACTTGAGGACCTATGTGAGAAATGAGGACCCGATTGTAATGAATATTAAGGATCGAAATGTAAACTCAGGTTTTGAAGGTTTATTTTAATTTAAATCTTTTTCAACTTTTTATATTTGTTAGTAAATAAGGTAAATATTATGTTTTCACCTTGAATTTACATTTTTGACCTTTCTAGATTAATTTATTGGATTAAGTAAACTCACTTAAGTTATTATATACTTAGGTATACTTTATGCTTAAGTTACTTAACTTATTAATTATGGAAATGATTAATAGGATTTCAAGTCCAATTATTAACTAAATTATTAATAATGTTAACTGAATGATAAAATGCCATTTTAAACTTATTTTAAGGTCCTTTACTGAATATCCCTTATTCTATAATTAACCCTTATATGTTAATAAACTTAGCTAATTAACTAGGAAGACTAGTTAATTAGGGGTAATTAGAGATCATGATGAGTGTCTCATCAATACCCTTCTCTCTTGACCACAAAAAGGACGCAATTAACCTAAATTATATACAACTACTCTAAATGCATAATGATGTGTGTTATGCAATATTTATAACATGAAATGCAAATCTAAGCCAAGGAACATGCATGAATAGGCATTTTGCCCTCAATAAATGTGTTTACATCAAGGAGGGACCCATGAACCTTAATTTTATCACACCCCTAGATTTAACCCAAATCCACCCAACCCTGAATAGAACCATTCAGTTCAGGTGAACCAAGTCCAAGATAGCGTGTTGGCTAACTTGAGGAGCACTATACATTCTTTGGAGCTTAGCCAACACCATGCACTGAAGCATTGAAGCCTATGATTAAAATGATTGATGACCTTAATAGTTCTTTACTGGATTGGCTCTAAGATGTTAAGGATAGGGGCCTGGGTGAGTTTTTACTTGGGAAGTTGTCAAGATTGAGGATGAAATTTATGGTTCCCCTAGTCTAATGTTGGGATGATTCTTAGGATGAACGCCCTTCCGAGAGCTAATGTCAAAACCCACTCAGGCACCTGTCAGGGGGGACACATTTTATGAAATTGGGGATGACTAGGTTGGTTTAGAGCAACTGATCGTGGATGATGTGATTTTCTCACCAACGAACAACATATGATTTTGAGACATATGTAAATGAGGATCATGAATTCTTTGATTCTAAGGGTGAAGGATCTTTTGGTGAAGTCTCACTTCAGCTCAAAGAAAATGATTTTAGTGAGACAAACGGGCTTGAGAAATCTGATGAACTAGTTGATAGCCAATAATTGAGGATTATGATCCGATTGGGACTTACATGGAGGATTCTGATCCTATTGTAATAGACGATCCAATCTGTAGACCCATTTCTCAACCACACCCGAAGGAACTGAATGGTGATATTCTTAAGATCACCAGACCCAAATCAATCCTGATTCAACCATGATTTTTGGACTTCGGTAAATCACATGGGGGGAATGGTATGCTAGAGGTCCCAGAAACTGAACACCTGATCATGGTGGATAGGAATTTGGAAATTAAGATCTGAGAAGTTAACTCCAGGGAAAATAGGAGCTTGGATTTAAGGGTTCCTGTTGACCAGAAACCACCTACTTTTACTCGGACCCTGAAAGAGCGATCTTCGTTTTCGTGGAAACTTTAGCATAAAATGTTGCATCATTGTAGTATGTCGCATAGTAAAAAATCGCTTTCCAAAACATTTAATTATTCAAAATCTAACCAAAAAAATAGTTAAGTCATCTCCACAGGGAGGAATTAGCCTATTGAATTAGTGAGTGGTGACTCGTTTATTCAGGAATCTCAATGGGTGCATCTATTCCTTAGTGCTACTCATTACCCTTATGAATTCTCATTCTAAGTAATTAATTAAAACTATAGGGGTCTATATGCAAAATTACCACAATATAATATTTTGTTAACTAATGATCATGGTAATGGTAATAAACGTAACTACTAATTTCCCGTAAAAGAGACTTGTTCATTGCAATCAATCTCCTAATCATGCACAAATGCAGTCATCTACAATTCGGATAAACTGAAGGGATGTCCAAGCAATTCTGCCTTAATATAATAAGAAGATAAATAAGTTAATTGTGTTTCCATAGTGGCATTATTCATAATTACTAATAAAGGCTTTTCTGTTGAGAAACAGAGGAAAAAACTCCCCTTGATCGCACGCAAAGGAGAGGGCACGGCTGAACGCGTGGTGCTTGGAGGAGATTGGCTGGGATGCAGGCTTTGCGTTGGTGGTTGTGGCGTCGATGGAGGTGGTTGAAGCATGCTTGTTGGAGCTTTAGGCATTGTCGGCGGCAAGGTTCAACGGCCAGCTATTGAGTGGGTGGTTGGTGCGGTCGATGGTGTAGTTGAGGTCATAGGGTCGAGGCAAGCACGAGGGAGTCGTCGGTGTGAAGGATGGAGGCCGGAGCAGGTGGCTACATAGAGGAGGAGCACGTCGATGATGGGTTCCTTTTGGGAGGGAGATGAACAGTGGATGGTGGATGGGTTGCTACAGCGGCTTGGAGCTTGAAGAGACACTGGCGGAAGGGAGAGCTCTACGCACGAAGGGTGCGAGGATGAGCGAGGAGCTCGTCTAGGGGTGGCTTGCTGGAGGTGCTACAGTCACGGGAGGCGAACTGGGCACGCGCAGGTGGCTAGTATAATGCCATGTGTTGTGCGTGAGGAGAGGGTGGTATGCAACTAAAGGTGGTTGTGCTGTTGGTGATGGTGTAGATGTGTTCACATTGAGGGGTGAAAAGGATGGAGAAGAGAAGAGGAAGAATGAAGCTGGAGATGGTCTGCGGTGAGGATGCTGTATGATGGCCACGCGCTATCACAACGTGGCCGATGGAGGTGGAGGTTGTAATGGCATGGTGAAGAAGCTCATAAAGGTTCACAGTGTGCGCTTATGGGTTAACGGTGTAAGCTTGTGTCACGGTGGTGGAGATGGAGGTGAAGTCCCCACCAGGGGTAAGGGAAGAAGATTCTCGCTTCCTCTTTGTTGGCCAATTTTTAAAATCTCTGCAGCCGACTTTTGCAACCACTCGCGAAAATTGCGAGTGGTTGAAACTGACAGATAAGTTCCGTCTGTTTAGCCATTACACGTCCGATAAAAATATCAGATGTCTTAAAATATATGGCTATCAAGGAGTCCACGTTGAAAGTTCCAAACGTCCATATTAGAATTCAAACATCTTAAAATGGGACTTTGGTTGTCTGACTGTTGCCTTCAAGTGTCTTGTACCTAGCCTGCATCCACCAAATGATTATCATAACGTATCATATGTTATTAAGCATAAAATTGGTGCATAAGATGATATACAGACAATGTTGAATTCCGCCTTAATTCCAAATCAAATATTAACTAAGAATGACTAATTCTAGAGTACTTAGGCCAAATAATGGTACATAAAAGTGGACTTATCAGACCCTTATGACATTTTTTATTCTAAAAATGTGCAACCCAAGTACAAAACAGTTGACTATCCTTCTAAGCTGAATTCTAAGTGGACATCCAGACCTATTGAACCAGATTGACCTATTGTCTAACATTTTAGACTTGTGTTGCACACCACAAAACTACAGGCTTGGCCTCGCAAACACAACAATCTCTAGTTCTGGGTTTTTTTCATCTAAAACCTTTGAACCACTCAACCCTGGGGCATGGCTCAGCATCACAATTTGGTCCACATCTATGGACATCTCCTTTTTGTAGGTCCCAAAATCAATCTTCCTATTATAATTTTGACCTACACTTCTGAACTTTTAATGTCTTCTTTACTTGTGAACCATGCCTAGATGAAGGCATTAAATTTAGCATTTGTGTATATTTTCTACGGAGCTGACTAGATTTATCATGAAATTCAGGTGATATTCAGTTTATTCCACCTCTTTCATGTCCTTATTTTTACAATAAGGATATTGCATCATTTATGCACGGAGGGGTGGATACTTAATCCTAAAAATATTTTGTTAGCTCCATTGAATTTCTTTTATTTTCTTTAAAAAAGAACTTAAGATTTAAAAGACAAAAAAAAAAATTTAATTAGGAGAAGAAAACTTAAGCATTAGGAGTTGTTAACTTTAGGACCTAAACACTTAGACTCTACAGGTCTTTGCGCTTAATCAGCCTGGTGTCCACAAAAATGTGGACTTGGTCTCGAGTACTCGCTGAGTTAATTTATTTTAATTTGGTTAATAAATTGGGGTGATAAGTACATGACTTATCAACATGCCTTCTGATTTGAGGGAAATTTAAGTCTAAAGCATCTACACACTGTTTGCACTAACTAACTTTTCGATAGTTTTTACGGAAATTAGGTACCTAATGAACTTTCTATGCTAGTATGGCTGGCAAGTTATTGTAGGTAATAGCCCATTGCCTGGTTCTCCAGAGCCCAGCTACATGACCATTCTCTTTCTACTACCTTTAAGTAAATCTTAGATCAGAGAAGCCACCTACCCGAAAAAAGAAAAAAAAATATATATACTAAAAAAATAAACATAAAAAATATAAAAAAGAAAAAGGATAAAAAATAAATAAACCATACTTCATCGCATGAGTATGGCTAGCAAGTTGCCGTGGGTAACAACTCATTAGCCTTTTGTCCAGAACCCAGCTTACAAAAATGCACAAATAATTCTCAAAACACTTAAGGAAGAAGTAGGGAAGTAGAATAAATTAAGGAGATATACACTGAGTTCACCCCTATGTTATCCCTAAGTAAAAGAAAGTAGGGAGAAGCTACTAGTTGAACACATAAACCTTTAGGCAGAAACTCTTAAGGCCACCTAGGGTCTTAGAAACCTGAAGTGTATTTTAACGGTCGCCTGGTGAGTCTATCACTTTTTCACGCTAATATTCTTGGAACTTGAAGTTCTTTTCGAGTCTTAGGTGGGTTGGGTAGCCATAGAAAGCTGCCCCGAAAGTCTAAAGTCAAAAATCCAAAAAAAATCAGAAAAGAAGAAAAAAATAAAAAAAATGTATCTTCCCTTTTTAAAATAAGGTGAGGTCTTGGGCAGTCAGCATTTTGGCAGGCACCCGGTTACTGTTGAGTCTTCACGGTTGAAATTTCCTTTTGTTAATAAACAACTAATGCCTTAAGTGTTTGAGTGGTAATTCTGCTTTTATACATAGCATATAGGTTAATTTTGCTAGGGACTAGCAAAAGATAGGCATGGGGGGTAATGTATACACATCCATTTAGGTTAAAATGCCTATTTATGCATGCTCCTAGGCTAAGATATGCATTCCATATTATAAATATTGCGTAGCATACATTATCCTACATTTAGAATAGTTTGTATAAAGTTTAGGTTAGTTCGTGTCCTTTCATGTCCAGGAGAGAAGGAGATCTATTTTGGGACCTTGAATTGATGATTCGACCATAAGGATATGATCAAGATAACAATCGAAGTCCAATGCCTCCCAAATCATCTTGACTGAAGTTCCATAGCACCCTATGCAGTCCAAGGAAGATCAACAGCCAAGGGGCTTGGCAAAGCAATTCAAAACTTTAAACGACAAATCCAATTGCACAGATGGATCCAGATCGACAATCATAGCCGAATGGCTCAAAAATTCATCCAATCCGACATCGTGGTGCCACCTACAAAGAGAAGGAAATGGACATCCACGATGACACCACGTGGTGCCATCATAGCTACCTAAATCCATCCAAATCCCTCTGCTCCATCTTGAATGCTGCACCATCCCACGATCTCAACCGTTAGAATGCGATCCAACAGTTGATAGCATGTGCACATGATTACATCCGCTAGACCATTTACTATCGCAACAAATTGGAGAGCACCTTCAACCACTAGCACGCGATCGAAGCCCCGTGCATGGAATTAATCCACTGAAGATTGCGTGCAGGTGAAATTCACCCATTGGATCTACTTGGGTGGCAGAGTAGATGGCGATGTGGCAAGACGACCGCCTCACAATTTGCATGGGTAGGATCACGTGTTGATTGGTGCACCATCTACCGCATGCTAGAGGCACCAACTGGAGCGTCGACCCACGCACAATCCTCAGCCCTCTGATGCAGATCCGAGGGCTGAGCGTACGTCCAGACAACTTAACCACGCTCAAGCAGTGTGCAATCTCAGTGGCTCGCCTCAACCATTGCTGAACCACCAGACAGCTTTCCTTCCACCATGCCTTAGATATGCATGTGGCGAGCTAGTGGGCACGGATCTTCAGCGACATTTATGGCGAGGCTACAGTGGCATCTTCGATGTCACTAATTGCCCTATACACAAAATGTTCACTCTCCTCCGCTATAAAAGGACCCCTCCATCCATCTTCATCCCTTCCTATGCTCTCCTCACCTACTCTAGAGCTCAAAACACACCTTGAGCTTTTGTCCCAATGCTGGAACCCTGTTCCACATCTTGTTTTGGTGTTAACAAAATTATTATGGATTAATGTTTGCAATTGAGCACTTTTCAGATTTAAGTGAAGATCAAGGCAAAAAAGCATGATGACAAGGAGGAGGCAAGATGACATGGAGGAGTCGAGGAGGAGAAGATCATCTTCGACCTTTAGATTTTTTAGATTAGGTTTTTATTTCATAGAATATATGCCTCTTAACAAAGGAATATAACTTAATTCGAAAAATTAATTAGTGATAAATTAGGACTTATATTACAATCCTTTTCAAAGAACGTATTCAAATGATAAGATTTATATAATAAGGTACTTGACCACAAGTATCAATACTGTTCAACAGTATCGATATATGCAAGGCACGAGTTTGAGCATATGTCTCAAACTGTGAATAAGTACCAGTATTAATCATGAGTACCGGTATCTAATGATCACAGTTTGAAGACTCAGTTCTGGCTTGAACCATACAAGTACTAGTACCCTTGATGAATATTAGTACGAATAGGTTACTGTGCCTAGTGAATTTCAAACCTTGGAGTCACAAGTACCGGTATCTATGATGACTATCGGTACCAGGACTTTTGTGTGCTAGTTGCAGAGGAAATATTAGGCAGCTAATGCTGATACTTGTACTACAGTACTGGTACCAGTTAGCCATTAGCTAAAATCTGAACAGCTAGAAAATTAATTCTGACAATATGAACATTGGGATTTAGACCCCAACGTCTAGTAGATGAGTAACCTAGTTCCTAACTCTATAAAAAGACCCTAGGAATCTTAGTTTGCACATATGAAATAGAAGAGAAAAATTCTAGAGCTATATTTCATATTTCCATGATCTTTTGAAGAGTAGAAATAGTGTTTGCTGGTTTCAATCTCTCTACGCTTTTGCAAACTTTTCGACGTGCTTCTTTCACGCATTCATAAGCCAATTCACATCTTCACTAGGCTCTCAAATCGGTAATATAATTTTTATACAAGTTGAGAGGCTTAGGTATTTAGTTGTAAGATTTCTTCTGTCATACACCTATTCTTATATGTAATTGAGCTTTTGCTAAATACTTAGGTTGTAACAAATCCGTTGTTGTACTTGGGTTGAGGTAACCCATTAATTACCTTGTTTAGTAGATTGATTCCCTTGGGGTTTAGGGAATCGGGTTAAAAATTATAAGGTGGAGGCTTAGGTTGTGGAGTACCCAAGTGAGTGGAGAACCTCTATACATCTTGTGCCAATTTTTTTGATTGTATTTTGTGCAAATCTTTCTTGTTATTACTAATACTTTGCTTGAGTGTTGGTGCACATAGCCATCTATTTATAGATCCTATCAAGTGGTATGTGAGTAGGTTGTGAGAAGACATAACAAATCTTGCTCGCGTCGGCATCAACCTTAATGCACAATGAAGGATAGTCATTCACCCGTCCTCCCTATTTTGATGGGATGGACTATGGGCATTGAAAGAGGAGGATGCAAGTCTTCATCAAGGCGATGGATGAGGATTTGTGGACCCTCATTCAAGAGAGATACTCAGATCTAGAGCCGCAAGTAGTAGAATGGATGGCAGATCAAAAGAAGAATGTTGACAATGCGAAGGCGATGAATGCATTTTGTTGTGCATTGTCAAGGGAGAAATTCAACCGTATCTCGGAGTGCAAGTCAGCATATGAGATATGGAATACACTTCAGATCACCTATAAAGGGACAAAAAAGGTAAAGGAAACTCGTATCTCGATTTTAACTGAAAATTATGAGTGTTTCAGGATGACAAACGAAGAAATGATCAAAGACATATACACAAGGTTTGGGGAAATAATTAACCACCTAAAGAACCTTGGAGTGAAGTTCACGGAAGAGCAGCTTGTAAGGAAGATCCTAAGATCTCTTACAAGTGATTGGGCTCCAAAGACCATAGCCATGCAAGAGGCAAAGGACCTCTCCACTCTCCCCTTGGATGATCTAATTGGTAGCCTTATGGCTTACGAAGTCCAACTAGAAAACATGAAGAAGAATGAGGAGGAGAAGATGTCAAGCAAAGGGAGGAATATTGCTTTTAGAGCAATTAAGGAGGACTTAGACTCAAGCACCTCGGAATCCAAAGATGAAGAGAAGGAGATGCTCACAAGGAAATTCTAGAATTTCCTTGTGAGCAAGGTAAGAAAGTTAATAAAATTTCAACTATTATTATTTGCTATGAGTGTAAGAAAAAGTGACATTATTTTTTTTTGAAACAGAAAGGAAAGCTATCGTGCAACGATAGCAATCCGGGAGAGCATTTTATTAATCAGTACAAAACATGATTACAACGTAGACCCCCACATACGTATGCGAGACCAACAAACAATTACAATTTGCTCCACACATATTGGTCTCTCCAGAAACAAAAAATCATTTCTTGCTCTCCACACATACCACGTGACTGTCACCATGTGTTTAGGTAGCTTTTCATGCAACAAAAAGTTTTTCCATAAGTCATCCCAAATGGGGAGAGGTTCCCTGCAAATTTTCTCCATACCGCATCAGTAATTATGCAAGAAGAAAAAATATGAGTGGAGCTATCAGTTGGCAAACCACAAAGCAAGTAGGACTGCAATACAGCACCCATTCTTCTGTCTGAGATCACTTGTCGCCAGTCCGTCCCTCTTGCATAGCCATAAAAAAATCTGTATTTTAATTGGGATCTTAGTATCCACAAATTTTTTCCTATCACATCCGTTTCGCATGAGTGGGAATGCCTCATGAGCTTTTCATATGCTCTTGCACATCCCAGCAATATCTATCTACACAACCAGAAGAAAGTCTAAAAGCCCTCAGGTCTTGCCCCAGGCATGTTCTTTCTTCCCATGTTCTTATGCCTTCTCTGCTAGGGTCACCCCCTTCGATTCGTCAATCATTACTCCCATCAGACCAGAACTTGCAGACCGGAGCCCCTTTATTCATGACAGCCGCATAAACTCTTGGATAGGCACTCTTTTGTTGACCCAAGGGTGACCATTCCTCCAGCCAAAATTTAAAGGACCATCCATCACCTAAGATAGGATTAAACATCTGCCAGTTGTTCTTCATATCTTGTACCATAGACTTCTAGAAGGGAGATGGCTTAAATGGTTGGAGTCAGTCTGGAGAGCTATGTGAGCTTCCATAATTTTATTTAATAAGGTCCACCCAATTCTTATGTTCCCTATTAAATAATTTGATGGCCCACTTAAGCAACAAAGCATCATTGAACTCTTTAAGAGATTTAATTCCCATACCACCAAGGTCTTTTGGTTTACAAAGACCGTCCGACTTCACTGGTTGGAAAAATTTACCTTCATGATTTGCTCCCTTCCAGAAGAACCGCTTCCTCATCACATCAATATGCTTCCAGATGGACTTGGGTGCTTTAAATATGGAGAATAAAAACACAGGGATGGAGGTTATTACCGAGTTCAAGAGAATAAGTCTGCCACCTTTGGATAGATATCTACTGCTCCACCCTTGTAGTTCGACTGAGATTTTATCAAATAAGGCGTTCCATTCACTCTTCTTTAGTTTAGTACATTTTAGAGGTAAGCCTAAATATTTGATTGGGAGAGTAACCAAGGGGGTACCTAGTGTTGAAGAGCTGGTTATTTGTTCTTCTCCCGTTAGCCTAAAAAAGACCAAAGAAGATTTATCACCTTTCAGGTTCAACCCTGATATTTCCCTAGAAATTTGTACCATGTGGAATAGTGCCTAAGGTTCTTGTTCATTCCCTTCCACAAAGAATACTGTATCATCAGCATATTGCAACACTGGAGCCAATGCACTTCTGTTGGAGATGGAATACCCTCTAATGAGTCCAGACTCCGATAATCTGCAGGCATACCTAGCCAGAGTGTCAATTGCAATGTTGAAAACAAGTGGAGCTGGTAGACATCCCTGCCTGCCACCACATTGAGGTTGGATCCACCTCCCACGCGGTCTACCATTAATCAAGGGTGAGAAGGAAGCAGTGGTGATACATCTTTTCATCCATTGTAGCCATTTAGTTGGAAACCCCCTTCTCTTAAACATTTCCCATAGATACTGCCAAGACACCGAATCATATGCCTTTTGGAAATCAACCTTCCAGAGGAAAGCTTTCCACTTTCTCCTGTGCCAGCCCATCACCATCTCCTGTGCCATAATGAACGATTCTTGTAATGACCTATTGGGGATGAAAGCGGACTATACTGGGAGGATGATGTCTTGAAGAACCTTCCTTAATCTGTTCCCCAAAACCTTACTCACCAATAAATATATGGAGTTAGATAGAACAATTGGTCTAAACTCCTAAAAATAGTTCGCACCTGGCTTTTTTGGAAGTAAAAAGAGGTAAGATTTGTTAAATTTATCGAAGCCATAATTGCCTCTTTGAAATTCCTCAATTACCTCCATCACCTCCCCCTTCAGCATAGTCCAAAATTCTTTGTAGAAGAAGACCGGCACACCATTTGGACCTGGCGAACCTTCAGTATTCAGATCATTGACTGCTTCCAACACCTCATTTTCAAAAATGGACATCACCAAGTTGTCACCCTATTGCGTAGAGATGTGAGGAAAGACGGACCTTGCCATCTTCCATGTTCCCCTTGCTGCAGCCTGAGTACTGTCTTTAAAATATCTGGTAGCTGTTGCTCCGATTTCATGCACAGATGAGGTTTCCTGACCGTCCACCACAATGGAGGAGATGAGGTTATATCTTCTACGTGCACTGGCTGCAAGTGGAAGTATCTGGTGTTAGCATCCCCCTCTTTGAGCCAAAGTTGCCAGGAGCACTCCTGCTAATCCATTTCTCTTTTTGGGTCTTCCTCGGCCACAATGTCCTGCCATTGCTTCCTGTCTCGCTGCTGCTGTTCAGTTAGACTGGTTGCCTCCTCCTTGCCATCCAAATATTGAATTGCCGCCAGCGCTTCAGTGCATTTTTACTTCCTCAATACTAAAACTGTTGCACCATACTCCTTCAGCATAGATCGGACAGACGCAACTTTCGCAGCTAATTTGACAATTGTAGTGCCTTCAACCTGGTTAGAACACCACCAACATTCCACCATCTCAAGGAAGCCCTTCTCTCTAAGCCAAGATTTCCTGAGATTGAAGTAGGAACCCACATGTATACTGTCCCCACTTTCCTAGGCTAGCGGTGTATGGTCTGAGAAGGAGCACTCCAGCCCTGCCACTGAAGACAAATGAAACTTTTCCATCACCTCCGCATTCCCGAAAAATCTATCCAATTTGGAGCATGAGCCACTTCCACTTCTCCAAGTGAATTCCACCCCAGCAGTAGGGAATTCAGTCAATCCCAGTTCTTGAACTGTCATCTAAAATCTAAGGGAGGCATTGTCCATTAACCCATTTGATCTGTTTGATTTTATCAAGGTACCATTGAAGTCTCCCCCCACTAACCATGGCAGTCCCTAGGAATGTCTCGCAAGGTCTGTCAGGTCCTCCCATAGTTCAGACCAGCTACTCACCACACATGGGCCATGCACACCATTTAGAAGCCACTCCATCTGTCCTTGGATCATCTGGCATCTACAGGAGATAGCATGCCTAGATTTAATGACCTCAAGCACCCCCAAGCATGCCTCCTTCCACCAAAAGGCCAACCCTCCAGATCTACCATTTGCTTCTACAGCCACACAGCCAGCATACCCATTCTTCTTGAAATCAATCCACATGGAGCTGTTCTCACCTTCTATATGTGTTTCTTCAATGAGAGCACATTCAATGTCCCATTCTCTGAGATATCTCATAAGTGTGGCTCTTCGAACTTTATCGTGCAACCCACGCACATTCTAGGAAAGACTCTTATCTCCCCTTTTGAGAGCACCCCACGTTTGCTTGAAGCCTATGTTCAGCACAAAGTATCAAAGCAACAGAATTTTCATCCACCTTCTTGGTAGTCAAATTCATTTTTCTTTTCTATAGTTTATATGGGGATCTCCCCAATGCTAGTTTTGACAAGGCTCCAGCCCCATATTTTAGTTCCCCATCAATATTGAAAGTAGAATTTTGTACCACCGAATTCACTAAAATTTCTTGCAGCACCCCCACAAACTATTCACCCTCTTGTACAATCTCATTATCCCCCATCTCATCCATCTCCTCCTCAGCCATCTCCTTATGATGATGATCCTTCCTTTTTCTTGGTTTGGGAGCTCCCTCAGATGTACCTCTCTCTGCATGGTCCAGGTGAGGCTCCTCACGAACAATCTTTGCATTGGTTCACTATTCCTTCAACTTACAGACCTCCTTCACCATCCCCGAAAGTTGCAATTGCAGGAGCTGTGAACTCCCACCGCATCTGAGAATGATCTTCTCTAGCAATGATCCCCCTTTGAGAATCTCCACATTAACATGTAATGTTCTTCCATCCCCTTCTCTGAAACCAACCTCTGCCTCCTCAGCCACAGTCTCATATCCAGCCAGAGCAGTAGCTACCACATTTTGCGACCAAAGATGTAAAGGCAAACCATTGATTTCTAGTTTCCTTGATCGAGCAGCAACCCTTTGAGGCGGCCTGTCGGGCAAGGCCCCATTGAAAGGTGAGATGAGTCTCTAGATCACAGTTAAATTTTCAAAATTAGATTATTTAAATCGAAGACATTCCACGTCCATCATACCCAAACCAAACAGAACAAATCTTGTAGGTGATAGGGTAGAAATCTTCCAGTCTTCAACAGAGAGTGAAAGGGATTTTACCAAACCTTTGATGCAGTCTGTCGATGGATTTCCGGCCATCACCTCCCCTACCAAAGACCTTTGAGCATAAGTTTGGAAATCTAAGTATCCTCAAACATTGGAACATCAACATCAATGGTAAAACCCTTATAGTTATCTGGCGGCGGTGGCGGTCTGACATTATGCGTCGGCTTAGGGTGCCAGACTGACGGCTTATCGGGTCCCCTCGTTTGCCTCGTGCAGGCGTCTCTCTTATGCCTGTGTCCACCACAAGCCAGGCAAACAAGAGGGGATCTGTAGATCACCGCTATATGGCCTCTCCTATGGCAGCGATAGTAGACAACTTCTCTGTTAACCCTTCTTCCCATCTCCCTCCTATTTTGGTGCCCATCCATCCGATTGCTGCCCCTTAGGGTTTCCCCTCTCCGATCTCTCCTCCTCCCTGCCCATGACCACCAAGTTGACCATCCCTCACCATGGTTGATCACTCCTCTCCACATCCCTTCTCTCTCCCTCACCATGCTTCCGCCATACCCTCCCAACTCTCCTTTCAACTTCAGATTGATTATCTCTAAACATCAAAAAATTGGTGCAACACGAGGACTCCCTAGGAGGTCACCCAACTTAGTAATACTCTTGCCTAAGCACGTTTAACTTTGGAGTTCTAATGGGATATGGTGCACTAATGCTAGCTTGATCACACCTATCATACTAGAGACATTTAAGAAAGGATTGCCCTATAAACAAGAAGAAGGAAGACACAAAAGAAGCAAATAAGAAGAAGAAAGCTCTTAAAGCAACATGGAATGATAGCGACTCCGACATGTACACCGATTCTGATGATGATGAGGTTGCACACCTTTGCTTGGTAGACACTACGGAAGACACGGAAAATGAGGTAAATCTTGATTTTTCTCTTGAAGAATTACTTAAAGCTTAGGAAAAATTATATCATAAAGCTAGGTTATTTAAAAAGGAAGATAAGATTTTAACGAATAACTATCAAACATTAGAAATAGAATTAGAAATGTCAAAAGAGACTAATAATAAGTTGCATGCAAAGATAGTAGAGTTAGAAGATATTTATGAGCATTTCGAGGAGACTTTAAATAATCTCAAAAACAACTACTAGGCTAAACACTAAATTTTGTGATTCTTTAAAATCAAAATTTCAGAGTAAAAAGAACACAAAAATGAGATCACATGCACCTAGGCATGCATGGATGTACCAAAAGCCTAAAGTCCTAAGAGTTATAGACCAAACACAAAAAAGGTCTATAAATCTTAGGAATTGAAAGGTACTAACCTAAAAGGACCTACAATAAAATGGGTACCTAGAAATGATATTTTATAATGTTTTGCAGGGTTAGATCACTGGGATCAACACAACCAATGAGTAGAGCATGGTATCCACATTCATCATACTACTGGCATTTCTTTTTGGCATGGTAATTTTTACCCCTTCATTTTTTCGTGATTAACAAAAAGGGGGAGAAAAATAAAGAGTAAATAGTAATATTTTTAGTGGGAGCATATATTGAGGGGGAGGATTAAATTAAAACCTTCATATAACATTGCTAACAGTTATTTTTTTTCTATAATTATCTATTTGCAAGATAGTTTTGTCAACACCAAAAGAGGAAGATTGTTGGAACCTTATTCCACAACTTGTTTTGGTGTTAATAAAATTATTATGGATTAATGTTTGCAAATAAGTATTTCCAGATTTAGGTGAAGATCAAGGCAAATAGGCATGATGACAAGGAGGAGGCAAGATGATAAGGAGGAGTCGAGGAGGAGAAGATCATCTTCGACCTTTAGATTTTTTGGATTAGGTTTTTATTTCATAGAATGTATGCCTCTTAACAAAGGAGTATAACTTAGATCGTAAAATTAATTAGAGATCAATTAGGACTTATATTACGATCTTTTTCAAAGAATGTATTGAAATGATAATATTTATATTATAACGTACTTGAGAGCAAGTACCAGTACTGTTCATCAGTACCGGTATATGTCAGGCACAGGTTTTAGCATTTGTCTCAAACTATGTACAACAAGTGCTGGTGCTAATCATGAGTATTAGTATCAGATGGTTACAGTTTGAAGACTCAGTTCTGGCCTGAACCTTACAAGTACTGGTACCCATGATATGTATCAGTACAAGTAGGTTATTGTTCTTAGTGAGTCTCAAATCTGGGAGTCACAACTACCGTTACGATGATAAGTACTGGTACCAAGACACTTGTGTGCTAGCTGCAATGGAAACAGCAGGCAGCTAGTATCAGTACTTGTACTTCTGTACTGGTACCAGCTAGCCTTTGGCTCAAAACTAAATGACTAGAAAATTAATTTTTACAGTATGAACATTGGGATTTAAACCCCAACGTCTAGTAGATGAGTAACCTAGGTCCTAACTCTATAAAAAGACCCTAGGACTCTTAGTTTGCACGTAATAAATTGAAGAGAAAAATTCTAGAGCTATATTTCATATTTCCCCCAAATTTTGAAGAGAATAAAATAGTGTTTACTGGTTTCAATCTTTGTACACTTTTGCAAACTTTTCAACGTGTTTCTTTCACACATTCACAATGCAATTCACGTCTTCACTAGGTTCTCAAATCGGTAATATAATTTATATACTTGTTGAGAGGCTTAGGTATTTAATTGTAATATTTCTTTTGTCTTACACTTGTTCTTATTTCTAATTAAGCTTTTGCTCATTGCTCAGGTTGTAACAAACTCGTTGTTGTACTTGGGTTGAGGTAACCTGTTAATTACCTCATTTAGTACATTGATTTCCTTGGGGTTGAGGAATCGGGTTAAAAGTCCTAAGCTGGGAGGCATAGGTAGTAGAGTACCCAAGTGAGTTGGGAACCACTATACATCTTGTGCCAATTTCTGTGATTGTATTTTGTGCAAATATTTCTTGTTATTACTAATACTTTGCTTGAGTATTTGTGTGCGTAGCCATCTTTTTTTAGATCCTATCAGTCTTTGGGATGCTCCACTAGAGAAAAGAAAATTATTTCCCACCATCTCACCACCATTTATGGAGCTCTCACCGACTATCTTCTCAACCCAATTCCAGGAAGCGGATCACACCGCGATGCTGCCTGTCCTCCCCTCATCTTCTGACGTCGTTCTTCTTCTTCCAACTCCTCAGCATTTTCATCAGGGCTCCATCAATGCAGCTCCATCCTTCTAGTAGTTGACAAAGAGGAATTAATTCTCCTTTCCCTTTTACTGCTCTCATAGTGTATAAGCATTCCTAATAAACATTTGTCAGCATTTATCTAGAAGTAATTTTCTATCATTTGCCAGTAGAATAGCTCTTTCCTACAATCTAGAATAGCTTATTGGAGATAATATTCTTTCTTATTTACTCGCTATCACAAAATACGAAAAATATAGCAAATACAAAATACAAAAAATGAAACAAAGTAAAGCACGATTTTCAAAGAATCAAATGTCACCTCCCTATGTTCGACCCAGTACTCACCTCGAGATTAGGTAAATTTATTTGGTGGCGATTTTTGTGACTACAACGACGTTCTCCAAAACCCTGATTTTCCCCTCGCGAAAATATGCTCATCATACGCTTTGTGAAAATAATTCCAAATGTAGTTCCTAATCAAGTGTTCACCTCCCTATTTTTGACCTGGAACTTACCAGAGTTTTAGTTATAAATTTTATTTGATAGTGGATTTTTACGCAACTACAGCAACGGATTTTTGACTTAATCTTTTAGCGTACAAAATCTCGTTAATCATTTTCGCATCATTGCCAGGAGGCAACGCTCATTGATTTCCCATGTTTTTCACCTTACTTATTGTTTACCTCTCTTGTCTCTAATCTTATTGTGATTGCAGGTACTTTCTTTACGAGGGCAAAAGCGGTAGATTAGAGCAAAGTATAGTTGACGGGTTTGCAAGTATATCCCCATCACCGACTCTTTAGACTTCATTTCACCACCTAGTAATGCAAACCCTAATTAACTTAAGAGCTTGTATAAACCCTAAGGTTAGTTTTGATTATTTGTTTGCTGCCTCCACCCACCTCACCCCCACATATACAAATATATATATATAAATATTTATTGTGGGATTTAATTAAACGTACACACATTATATTCCCACGCACACCTAAGGCACTTCACTTTAATGAGGGATCCAACGAAAGAACCCGGTACACCTACACGACTTATACAAATAAGTGATTAGAAAAAGATTAGTCTTAAATTATTTTGGTGCCTTAATCAAGTGGTGCAAGAGGCCAATTGATTGAGCTGCTTGGGCTGCACCACTTAAGATAAAAGTGATCCATCAGTAGCTTGTCCCATAAGATTTAATTTTTAGGGCTGAACTAGGCACGCCACATTATTTTTTATTTGCAAAGGAATATATCTTTACTTATGCTTTCAAAACTTGGTGTGCCTCACAAAACCTTATCTGAATATTCCCGAAAGTTGAATCCTAAAATCTACTAAACAAGATTTAAACCCTAAAATTCACTACAACCAAAAATAATCTTGCTTGAAAATCATTGGTTGTGCACATACACACATTAAAACTGATCTTTAGGGTCAAAACCCAGATAAAGGGCCCATCACATTCCCAAGCACATTTAAACCTAAGCCTAACTAAAATCAAGTAGATATTGGCCTTAAGGATTTGACTCACTTTTCAGGGCCCAGATCGAGATTATTTTTTAATTAATCTACTTCTACCTGTACATCTGATGTCTAGCTAGGGTAACAGTGTCAAAGGGCTGCGGTTGGGGGGTATCAAAGGAACCTAAGGGGAAGGCTAAGGGAAGAACCTTCTCCCCAATCCCTCCCTCTTAGTAGTTGGATTGACAGGAAAGAAGTAGACCAAATCATTTCTTTCATCTCAAGATTGGTTCTAAGAGTCTGTAGGTCTTTAGGCTACCCCACCTAAGGGCAGGTTTGATTATTTGTACTGTAGGGTACCTTTCTTTTCTCTTTCCTCCTGCTTTACCATGGATCCTTCCACTTCCTACTCGTATTCCACTCCTACCCTCCTGACCCATCTTATCCCCAATATGATGATTATTATCATGACCTGTGCTGTAATCAACCATCCACTAGTTGGAATAGCTCAGATTAGGAATACAATTCCGAACATCCATGTTCAGGGTTTAACTTTGGACTCCATGATTTTATCCTTCTCTGGGGTACACTGATTATAGATCACCGGCCTCCTATGGATGACCTAATATCTACACTCAAGAAGGATATTGCGATTATAATTCCTACCCTCCCCATGACTACACTACATATAGGTCACCACCCCTCTTTGAATAACTCAAAAAGACCTATTATCTGAGAAGGCACTAAGAACCTTAATTTCTTGACTTCCCTAGACTGAACCCAAACCCAGCCAACCCTAAACCAAATCATTCAGTTCAGGTAACCCAAGTCCAAGATAAGTTGGTGGCTAACTTAAAGAACAACACTCAATCTTTAAAAGTTCAGCCAACACCCTAAACTAAAGAATTGGAGACACTGATTCAAATGATTGGGTAGCTCCAAGATGTTAAGGATAAGGACCCAAGTGAGTTTTTACTTGGGAAGTTGTTGAAATTAAGAATGAAAATTGTGGTTGCTTTAGTTCAATCTTGAGATGATTCCCAGGATGAAACCCCTTCAGGAGAGCCAATGTCAAAACCCACTCAGACACTTATAGGGGGGACACATTTTACTAGATCGTGGGTGACCAGGTTGGTCTAGAGCTACCAATTGAGGATGAATTGATTTCTTCACCAGAGATCCTTGAACTAGGGTACTAGGAAAAGTATGTCTCTATGGACTAGGACATGATAGATGATTTCAGGGCACATATAAATGTGGATCTAGAATTCTTCGATTCTGAAGGTGAAGAATTGTTACGTGAAGTCTCACCAGAGTTTAAGGAAATTGAGTTTAGTGAGACAACTAGGCTTGAGGAGTTACATGAATCACATGATGGCCCTATAATTGAGGAAATTGATCCTATTGAGGCTAGTTTGGAAGATACAAATCCTATTTTCATGGATGATTCAATCAAAAGCCACATTCCTCAATCACACCCCAAAGAGTTGAATGATGATGTTTTGAAATCATTGTACCCAAGTCAATCCTAATTGAACCACAATTGTTAGACTTGGATATTGTATATGGGGTGTGTAATAAACAAGAGGTCCCGGAAATCTTGATTGTGGTGGATAGGAGCTGGGAAATGAAGATTTGGGAAGCCAATTTCGGGGGAAGCAGAAATTTGACCCCTACATACTATTTGCACAAACTCACTTTTCAATGGTTTTAATGGAAATTGGGTAGCTAATAAACCTTCTTTGGTGGTATGGCTGGCAAGTTGTCCTAGGTAACAATTGTTGTAGACACAGTTATGGAGGATAAAATGCTTATTCATGCTTGTTCCTTGGCTTAGATTTGCATTTCATATTATAAATATTGCATAGCATGCATCATTATGCATTTAGAGTAGTTGTGCATATTTTAGCTTAGTTGCATCCTTTTTATGGCCAAGAGGGAAGGAGATTTACTTCAAGGCCTCGGATTGATGATCTGACTGTACAGATCTGATCAGGATGACGATTGGAGTGTAATGCCTTTGAAATCGTCTAGATTGGAATCCCATAGCATCATATGAAGTCCGAGGAAGATCAATGGCCAGGGGGCAATGCGACATCCTTATGAGCTTTGGATGAAAAATCCGACCATATGGATGGATCTAGAGCTATGATCGCAATCCAACAACGTAGAAATCATCTCAATCCGAACACCGTGGCATCCTCTGTAATAGAAAGAATATGGACAGCCTAGATGGCACCACGTGGTGCCATCTAGGCCGCCCAACATCAGCCAACAATGCCCGCCCCCACCACTCCTCATCTGCGATGTCCATTCCCAGCCATTGGACCTTTATCCAATGGCTGAGAAGCTTCCTACACCGCGTTCCATAAGACATCTTCCCGACTCAAACATCGACTTGCTTTGTTGGTGGAGGAGTGGACTTCCAAGGGACGGGCACGAGTTTGAATCCCTGCAGCCCCCTCAATTTGTCATTTTGACACACTGCAACTGCATGCATAAGCGCGCATAGCTCAGCATCTGCAGTGAACACAAGCTTAGCGCCAATGTGCATGTGCGTGCGACAAGGCACGAGGGGCACAGGCGCTTGATGTGCGCGCCAGCAAGGACGAGGGCAGATCTTCAACGACAGTTGCAGTGGTCATTAGAGACAATTGTAGTTGTCACTAATGCCCTATGAACTAATTCTTCTTGTTCCTTCCACTATAAAAGGACCTACCCCTCTCCATTCTTCACCACTCTTCCTTTCTTCTCCTGAACACCTCCAAGGGTCTAGAGAGAGCTTGTCCCAAGCTAAGATGCTCCGCTAGAGTAGAAATCAAACATTTTCCTGCCTCTCATCCCCATTCGTGGGGCATCCCTTGGCCATCCTTTAACCTCCTTCCGAAAGAAGATCCTCGCCGAGACGATGTCCAGCCTCATCCTTCCTCCACCGTCGTTCTCCCTCATCCCATTCCTCACCACCTTCTCCGGGGCACCATCAGAGCGAGCATCCTCCAAGAAACTGTCGAGGGGGATTCTTCTCACCTCTCTCTCTCTCTTTTCTCTTTCGTAGTGTAGTTTTACTGCTTTCATTGTTGTAATAAACATTCGATTAGAAATCCATGATTGTTTCTCTCACTCTCTCTGCATTATTTTTGCAAGTAGATAAAAATACAAAAAATGCAAAAATACAAAAAATAAATTATTAAAGATAAAAATGGCAAAAACAAATAAAAGCAAAATGTGGATTTATGAAACTGAATGTTCACCTTCCTATGTTAGATTCGGGATGATGATGATCGGATCTTTCAAGCTTCGATTATAAATATTATATGATCGACAGATTTTGTTGCGAATCGAACTTGGATGATGGGTTTTCCAAACTCAATCCTTTTGCAACTAATCTCCATCCCATCATTTTGGCGTCGTTGCCAGGGAGGCAACGCTCTTTGCTTATTTCCATATTTCTATGCATTACTTACATATTTTTCTAACCTATCCTTTTTCTTCGATTCACTATCTTGTAGGAACCCAATCGAGGAGCTGAAGGCGGTAGATTGGAGTAAAGTATTGGTAGAGATTTCTATAGGTTTCCCGGCTACTTCCCCACCCACTAATTCATTTTTCCACCTCTGTAGTCAAGACCTAATCTACTTAGGTCTTTTCATGAACCTTAGGATAGAAGTTGTTTGTCTTGTTTGCCACCTCTACTCATCTCACCTTCGCATAAAAAGAAATTAAAAAAAAATATATATCTAATCTAATTGTGGGACGAAAGTAACACACATACTATACACACCCACACTTGAGGCACTTGACCTCTTTTGATTTTTACTCAACTAGGATTCTGACCTGTGAAATCGGTACATGCACAAATCAACACATAAAATATTAGGAATTTGATTAGGTTAAACATTTTTGCATGCCTTAACCAAGTAGTGCAACAGGCCAATTATTTGAACTGTTTGAGCCGCACCATTCAATCTAAAACTGATCCATCAAGTAACTTGCCACAAAGGAACATATCATCACTCGTGATTGCAAAACTTAGAGTGTTCTCCTAAACTTGATTGAATACACCTAAGATTAAACCCTAAAAGCTTCCAAATAAGGTTAAACCCTAAAAGCCACAACATCAAATAACCTTGTTTGCAAACCCAGGTTGTGCATGCACATACATTTTCAATGATCATTAATGGCACAACCCATCTAAAGGGCCCATCACATTCCAAGAGCATGATCATTCCAAGCGTAACGAAAATCGAGTAGACATTGGCCTTAAGGATTGATTCACTCTTCAGGGCTTAGATTGAGATTGTTTTTGATTCATCTGCTTCTACTGGTCCATTTGATGTCTTGGTAAGGGACTAGCATCAAACAACCGTGGTTGGGGAGTATCAAAGGAACTAGAGGTGCAAGCCAAAGGAAGAACCTTCTCCCCAGCCCCTCCCTCTAACTGGTTGGATTGACCGGATAAAAGTAGACTAAATCATTTATAATCTTAGGAAGGGTTTTGAGAGTCTGTAGATCTTTAGGCTACCCACCTAAGGATAGGTTTGGTTAATTTTACTACAAGGCACCTTTCCCTCCTCTATTTTCCCTCTTACTTCACCAATGTATTCTTCCACATCTTTCACACATTTCCCATCCTACCCTCCTACCAGCACTTATCCTCAAGATGATCACTATCTCGACTCAACTTTTGATTAGCCATCCACTGGCTGGGATAACTTTGATTGGGGATATGATTCTGGAGCTCAGTGTCTAGGGACTAACCCTAGACAACAAGACCATGATTACTATCCTTCGTAGAGCTAGAATGATTATAGATCTCCACCCTTTGATGATCAACCTAACCCAATCTACAATTAAGAAGATATGATGGTTATACCACCTACCCTCCCCAGGATTATACTGAATATAGGTCACTACCTATCTTTGAATAACCTGAAATGACCTACTAACAAGGAGGAACCTAAGAACTATAATTTCTTGACTCCCCTAGTTTTAGCCCAAACCCACCCAACCCTAAACCGAACCATTCCGTTCAGGTGAACTAGGTCCACGACATGGTGTTGGCTAACTTAAGGAACATCATACAATCTTTAGAAGCTCAGCCAACACCATTCACTGAAGCATTAGAGCCTATGATCAAAATGATTGATGAGCTTAATAGCTCTTTATTGGATTTGCTCCAAGATGCTAGGGATAGGGGCCCAGGTGAGTTTCTACTTCGGAAATTATCGAGATTGAGGAAGACATTTGTGGCTGCCCTAGTCCAGTCGTGGGATGATTCTCAAGATGAACTCCCTTCAAGAGAGCCAATGTCTGAACCCACTCTGGTGTCTATCGAGGGGGATACATATTCTGAGACTGGAGATGACCCGGTTGGTCTAGAGCAACCGATTCAAGATGAGCTGATTTCTTCACCCGAGATCCACGAGCCACGGAGCTGGGAAAATATGTCTCTATAGACCAGGAAATGACATGCGATTTTGAGACATATGTAAATGAGGATCAAGAATTCTTTGACTCTAAGTGTGAAGAATCTTTAGGTGATGTCTCACTTGAAGTTAAGAAAGATGATTTTAGTGAGAGAAATGGGCTTGAGGACTTTGACGAACCATTTGATAGCCCGATTATTGAAGATTGTGACCTAGTTGGGGCTAACTTAGAGGATCCAAATCCTCATTTACTAGAAGATTCAATCAGTAGCCCCATTTTCTAGCTACACCGCGAAAAGCTGAATGATCATACTTTTGAGATCATTACGCCTAAGTCAATTCTAATTCAGCCACGATTTCTGGACTTGGGTAAATCATATGGATTGAATGATATGCTAGCTGTCCCGAAATCCGAACACTTGATGTTGGAGGATAGGAATTTGGAAATGAGGATCTGGGAAGTTAACTTCAGGGAAAGCAAGAGTTTGGATTTATGGGTTCCTGTTGACCTAAAACTACCTACTTTCTACCAGGACCCTTATGATATCTTTGATGTGCAACCCAATCTTGGAATAAATAACTTTCTTTCTGAGGTAAACATTAAGTCGGCATCTAAACCTAGTGAATCAAATCCACCTTTTGTCTGACAATTTAGTCTTGGGTTGCACACCACCAAATCTCACGTCCGACCTCGCAAGTCCAATAATCTTCGGTTATGGGTGATTTTAACTAGAACCTTAGAACCACTTGACCCTGAGGCATGGGTCTGCACCATAATCTGGTCCACGTCTGTGAACATCTTCTGCTAGCAGGCTGAGGATTAATCGTTTCATTTTGATTCTGACTTGCACTTGTGAATTCTCCATTTCTTCCTTGTATGTATTTTATGCCTAGCTTATGGCATTAAACTTAGCACGTGTGTACACTCTCTTCTCTTTACGAAACTGACTGAATTTTCATGAAATTCATGTCTTTGTTTCTACAATGACGACATTGTATCATTTAGGCAAGGGGGGTGGATAACTAATTCCTGAAATCATTTTGTTAACTCCATAGAAATTCTTTTATTTTTATTTTCTTAAAAAAAAAAGAAGAAAGAAATTAGGAGAAGAGAACTTAGTCATTTGGAAGTTATTAACTTTAGCAAATGATACGATAGAACCTAAATGCTTAGACTCTTCAGGTCAGACTTAATCAGCCTGGGTGTTCACACGAATGTGGACTTACTCTCGAGTCCTTGCTAACTAATTTTATTTTAATCTGGACAATAAATTGGGGTGATAAGTACATGACTTATCAACCCACACTCTCATTTGAGTGGAATTTAAGCCTAAGCATCTACATACTATTTACACTAACTGACTTTTTGTCGATTTTTATGGAAATTAGGTAGCTAATGAACTTTCTAGGGTACTATGGTTGGCAAGTTATTGTGGGTAAAAGCCCATTGGCCAGTTATCCAGAGCCCGAGTACATGACCATACTTATTCTACTACTTTTAGGTAAATCTTAGATCAGGAAAGTCACCTACTTAGAAAAAGAAAAAAAATGATACTCAAAAATAAAAAGAAAAAAATAGAAAATAGAAAATTAGAAAAAGGAGAAAAGAATAAACCACACTTCACTGAGCAAGTATGGCTGGCAAGTTGTTGTAAGTAACAGCCCGTTGGCCAGTTATCTAGGGCCTAGCTTACAAAAATGCACAAATAACTCCCAAAACACTTAGGGAGGAAGCGGGGAAGTAGAATAAATCGGGGAGATAAACATTGGGTTCGCCCTTGTGTTGACCCGATAAAAAAATAAGAAAGTTGGGAAAAAGCAACCAATCCGAAAGATAAACCATTAGGGAGAATTTTTTAGGTCACCTAGGGTTGTAGAAACCTAAAGTCCATTTTAACGGCAGCTTAGTGAGTCTATCACTCTTTCACAAGATGCTTAGCACTTAGAGTCTTTTTCGAGTCTTGGGTGGGTCGGGTTGCCATAAAAAGTTATCCTAAAATGCTTAAACTCCAAAAGTCCAAAGA
Source organism: Thalassia testudinum (assembly GCA_037157565.1). NCBI lineage: Eukaryota > Viridiplantae > Streptophyta > Magnoliopsida > Alismatales > Hydrocharitaceae > Thalassia > Thalassia testudinum. Next base: position 80,436,001 of record JAZHRO010000056.1, on the reverse strand, counting down.
AATTAGAAAAGAAGAAAAAGCAAAAAAATATATCATCCCTTTTCAAATAAAGCAACGACTTGGGTGGTTTGCATTCTGGCAGACACACAGGTACTACTGAGTCTTCGTAGTTTAGGACCTTAGATGGTATTTTCTATTGTTAATAAACAACTTAGGCCTAAGCGATCGAGTCCTAATTCTGTTTCTATACATAGTATGTAGTTTAATTTTGCTAGGGACTAGCAAAAGGTAAGCATGGGGGTATGATGTAGACACAATTATTGAGGATAAAATGCTTGTTCATGAATGTCCCTAAGCTTAGATTTGCATTACATATTACAAATATTGCATAGCATGCATCAGTCTACATTTAGAGTAGTTGTGTATATTTAGGTTAACTATGTCCTTTTTATGGCTAAGAGGGAAGGATATTTACTTTATGGCCTTAGATTGACTATCTGATTTTACGGATCTGATCAAGACAACAATCGGAGTCGAACACCTCCGAAATCATATATATCAGAATCCCATAGCATCACATGAAGTCTAAGGAAGATTAATGGCCAAGGGGGCAAAGTGACATCCTTACGGGCTTTAGATGAAAAATTCGACCATACGGATGGATCCAGAGCGACAATCGTAGTCTGCTAATGCGGAAATCATCTCAATTTGAGAACCGTGGCACCCTTTGCAATAGAAAGAAGATGGACGACGTAGATGGCACCACGTAGCGTCATCTAGGCTAGCCAACATCGGCCAGCAGTGCAGCCCACACCACTCCATCCACGACCTCCATTCCCAGTCATTCGATCTTGATCCAACGGCTGAGAAGCTTCCTCCACCACATGCCATAAGACATCTTCTAAACTCAAACATCGACTTGGCATGTTGGTGGAGGAGTGGACTTCCAAGGGAGGGGCATGGGTTCGAATCCCCGTGGCCCCCCTAATTTGTCATTTGGATGCACCGCAGCTACGCACGCAAGCTCTCACAGCTCAGCATCCACAACACACACAAGCTTAGCGCCAGTGCACACGCGTGCACGACAAGGCGCGAGGGGCACGGATGCGTGATGCACGTGCCAGTAGGGATGAGGGCAGATCTTCAGCGACAACTGTAGAGGTCTTTAGTGATGATTGTAGCTATCACTAATGCCCTATGAATGAATTCTCCCTCTTCGTTCAACTATAAAAGGACCTACACCCCTCCATTCTTCACTGTCTCTTTATTTGTTCTCCTCATCACCTCCAAGGCTCTAGAGAGAGCTTGTCCTAAGCTTGGGATGCACCTCAGGAGTAGAATCAATTTTTTTCCGCCCTCTCTTCCCCATTCGTAGAGCATCTCGCGACCATCCTCTCACCTCCTTCGAGAAGAAGATCCTTGACGCGACAATGTCCTGCCTTGTCCTTCTTCCTCCACTATCGTTCTCCCATGTTCCGCTCCTCACCACCTTCATCTAGGTGCTATCAAAGCAAGCCATCCTCCAAGCGACCGTCAAGGGGGACTCTTCTCATCTCCATTTATCTTTACTACTTTCTAATATAGTTTTTCCAATTTCATGTTGTAGAAACATTTGTTCATAAATATATGTTTGTTCCTCTCTCTCTACATTAGTTTTGCAACTTGATAAAGTTTTCGTCAACCTAATCCCTTGCTTGATAAAAATACCAAAAAGAAAAGAAAACATAAAAATGACAAAAATAAATAAAAGCGTAACCCTGATTTTTCAAACCAAAAGTTTGCCTCCCCATGTTCTACCCTAGATTCACGTTTTGAGTTTTGGTTTTAAATATTATTTGATCGATGAATTTTCTTGCGAATCAATGTACAATGATGGGTTTTCCAAACTCAAGCCATTTCACAATGTATCTCTGTTGCATCATTTCTATGATGTAGACACAATTATTGAGATTAAAATGCCAATTCATGCATGTTCCTAGGCATGATTTGCATTTCATATTATAAATATTACATAGCATGCATCATTCTGAATTTAGAGTAGTTTATATTTTACGTTAATTGCATCCTTTTTATGGCTAGGAGGGAAGGAGATTTACTTCAGGGTTTTGGATTGACGATCTGACTGTACGGATTTGATCAGGATGACGATCAGAGTCTAACACCTCCGAAATCATTTAGATCGAAATCCTGTAGCATCATATAAAGTCTGAGGATGATCAACGGCTGAGGGGCAATACAACATCCTTCAAGCCTTGGATGAAAAATCCAACTGTACGGATGGATCTAGAGCAATGATCACAGTCCACCAACATGAAAATCATCTCAATCCGAGAACCATGGCACCCTCTGCAACAAAAAGAAGATGGTTGGCATAGATGGCGCCACGTGGTGCCATCTCGGACACCTAACATTGGCCAGCAACGCCCGCCCACACCACTCCTCATCTGTGACCTCCATTCCCAGCCATTAGATCTTGATCCAATGGCTGAGAAGCTTCCACAACTGTGTGCCATAATACATCTTCTCCTGTCAAACATCGACTTGGCTTGTTGGTGGAGTGAACTTCCAAGGGTGGGGCATGGGTTCGAATCCCTGCGGCCTCCCCTAATTTTTCACTTGGATGCACCACGGCTAATTAGCCCATATTTGAGGGCTATTTAAGTATTTAAGTGCCTAGACATTAAGTTAATTATAATATTTATTTAGCATGCAATAGGATGTAAATAGATTACATAATTCATGCATTGCATTCATAATTAAAGGCATTTGGAATTGACTTAGAGTGGCATTAGGTGCAATACATGCATTGTTTTAATTAACATAGAACTTAAGGATTTGTGTATAAATAATCTGAATAATTTATTAATTCTTCTTCTTCCCGCAGGCAAGCGCTCCACTTCCTCCGCTTGCGCATTCAATCTTCGCCAGCTGCCTGCACTCAAGACCCCATTCATAGAGGAGTAGGAGAGATGGATCTGGTCGAGGGTAGTTGTGACTACAAGGGAGAGGAGGAGGCAGCTGTGCTCACGAAGGCCTCCACCCCGATTCATCACTGTGCAGAGAGTGTACCACTCTCATCCGCTCCACCACCACCGGCCACGACAGTGGCAGCAAGCCTCCACCATTGTGGTGATGTGGTGTGACAGGTCACACCGCCATTCGGAGCTTGCTTGCATCACCGAGAATGCGCACTGCCCTACCATAAGCACACACAGGTGTGCAAGCCACCATCTTCACTACCATCACCAGCATACAACATTGCAACTGCCGCAATTTCACACCCTGCATTTCCATCTCCCCAGTCCGTTAAGATGTCTGGGAATATACAGCACCACCTCCATCTTCTACATTCTTCCCCTGTTTCTCTTCCACCTCAACAAAATCCATCACTATTCATCTTCTTCCCCATCCTCTGTTCTTCCGCCACTTCACCAAAAAGAACCCAAAAACAAACTCAATGCACCACCCTTCACCACGCGCAGCAGTAGCCCTCCCGTACCTCTACCAGTGCACCCTCAGCCCCTGCCGCACAACCACAGTAGCCGCAACCCACTTCCTGCCCACACGTGACTCCCTGCATGCATCCTGCAATGCACGCTCCTTGCAGAACAATTGCAGTGCCCTCTCAACTGCACGCCGCATGTCTTGCAGCACGCACCAGGGTGCAGTGCCGCACGCCCCTCTCCACTACGTGCAGCACCTCCAGCCTAGCGACCCTCACCTCTAGCCACGCATGCGGAGTGTGCTGCACCTTCGCCACCTCTGCTCATGCATAGTGCGCATTCTCCACGCCTCCAGTCGTGCGTTGAACTACCATACCAGTAGCAGCAACAACCACCGCTGACCACCATTTAATACGAGACTACCACAATTGGAAGTGGCGTGGCTCCTTCTCCCTCCGGCGAGTTCCTCCCCTCTGGCCATTGATGAGTCCATTTTAATGGACTATTATTATGCCAAAGTAATTCAATTCTAGCATTGTATGTTTGTTAATAATTACATTTGGTCATTAAATGATTGCATGTGTCATTGTTTAAGTTTACATTTGTTCTTATGTAATTATATTTCATGCAGGGTCGCGCAACAACGCACCCATCTCCTCAAATTAATTTCCATCAGGCTAATAATTAGGAAGAAAAGGGAGGAGGAACAATTGTGGAAAGAACAGGGGGTGGAAAAATATTTTCCCCCCCACAAATATCTCCACCTACAGCCGTCCTCCTTCAACCGAACCCAATAGCCACCGGCAAAAATTAGTAAGGGATTTGAAAATCCCTTAATTAGCACGGGGGAGAGGAGTTAAGAGGATACTTACACAAGAGAGGAGGGGATCTTTGGTTCTTCTTCGTCCCCCTGGGGGGATATCCTTCTTCTCCACCTTCCCCACCGTGGAGAGGGTGGACACTGTGAAGACTGAGTGCACTGTGCCAAGCGCCACCACCAGCACTCTTAGCAACATCAAAGTGCCCTCCACTGCGTATCCAGCCACACACTGCCTTCACTGCTCCAAGCCTTCCACCGCCCGCACCAGTGCCCTCTACAGGTGCAGCCCCACCACACTCTTGTGCCCTATGCAGGAGCAGGCCAACTTGCCCTCACCGCACCATCCTCTCCACTGCAAGCGCCTTCCACCGCAAGCACCCGCACCTCACGCTGTTGCACCCATCGCCTTTTGCACCATGCCATCACCAGTGCCCGTAGGCACCCTTCAAGACTGTAGGCAACGCATGCCCGCAGGCGCTGCAGCCATCATCCCTACGTGGCCAAAGCTGCAGTCAGTAGCTAGCCCTGCAACTGTGCCGTAGCACACCTTGCCCGCGCGCGCCCAGTGCACAGCCGCTCGGGCTGCAACATTAGCGCCACCCTCTCCATGCACAGCTGACCTCCTCCAACAGGCTAGCAGCCATTCTTCTTTGCCCGGCAACTACCAACCGCCGCGTCACCCCCGTTGTGTAGCCCTCGTCGAGGTGCACCACCCCGTCAGCTCTCACCGCCAACCATGCACGACCGTCCATGCGAGGAAGAGAGAGGAGAAATCCTCTATTTTTTTCCTCAATTAATATTTACATTTACTGCCATAGCCATTTAGATATTCATATTTTATTCAGGCCACATTGCATTGATACACTTATGGTTTCCTGAAATTACTTCGCTTATGTTATGTGTAAATTTTAACTTTGAATTTCAAATCAAATTTGCATTCAAGTTAAATTTACATGATAAGCCATTACACATGCATCATACACATATTTTTCGAGCTTAATTCCTGATGTGAAAACTACTTAATTGCCCTTGAAATTTTAAGGAAATTGCAAGATTCATTTAGAATAGCATATTCCTTGCATTAAAGTCATGAAAGTGTCTGCAAATAGTATGTTCCTATTCTCGTGAATTTATTGGTCTATTCCTCCCTGTGGATGCGACGTCTTTATTGTGGTTAAAATTGATATTTAGTTTTGATTGATAGATTTTTCACCACATAAAAAATGACATATCATTCGAATGCTATCAAAAATATGCGAGAATCAATCTGTCAAATGGCTCCATTGCTGGGGAGGCAACAGATGCAATAGATTCACTTCATTATTTTTTAATATTCTAAGTTGCGTAGTTATCTAATCACTTTTTTATTGTGCAAGGAATCTGACACGACGACAAGCATAGCAGAGTGACGACATTGACCTTGAACGACGCGCACGGTGGAGATGATCTTTTTGGTGGACCTTGATGCCACCTAGAGGCCAGCAACAGGAACACGTGGGCCTTGATCCCACACACATAGGATTACGGAGAAGACTATTTTTGATTTAGTCAATAGATCTTAGTTTATATTTAGTTTAGATAGATATTAGAATTTAATTTCTATCTTTTGGACCCTTGTTGGGTATTTTTGGGAACGTGTTCCCAGTGCTTCTTTATTTCTTATCGCTCTTGTTTGCAGGAGCGTATTTTCGGGAGCGTGTTCCCATTTATTTAGATTATTGGACTATTCGAATTGTTTGAACTGCATGTTTGTTAGTTAGTTAGATTAGGTTTGTTTTCTTATTATTATTAATTAAAAAAAAATTCAAACTACCTGCTAGAAGTTGCATATCTATAGGATGACCATCTAGGACTGAATGAGCAGCATCTAATTTATTTTTACTACATTGAATACATTGTTGCACGAAGAAAGCTGGAGTAAGGTACGTCTTCTCTTGAGCATCAATTACCTATCATGCATCTGCATTGAACCTAAATCTAAGACCACTAAAGTGCTTGAATCGAATTAATTCAGTGGCAACTTTAAAAATGGGACTGTTAAGAGGTTGGATCTTAAAATCTGTGACTTAAACTTGTGTGCAAAAGGATCTTATTTGCAAAATTTCAAAACTCAAAACACGATCGTATGTTTTCACACCTGAGACACTGTGCACCTCACACATAAGGTCACTAGATAAATTTCTACCTCTCCTCTTTTGCATCATAAGGGAAGTTAGTCGGAAAGCAACAAGCCTATCCACCAAGTTACTTCGGTTCCTCGTGTGTGGGCTCGATTCGAGACTTCCATCCCTTCCGAGTAGGTTATAGGCACAAGCGAAGGTTGGCCTAGGAAGCGTAATTTGTGTAAAACTTGTTTAGCCACCAACTGAACATTTAATTCTAAGACCTACAATCTACTAAAAATGGATCCCACTAAATTTACGTTTGCTTTGACAGTAGAACTCTCTAGGAAATTTCTGCTCATGTTCTGAATTCTTCTAAACCCTAAGAGAGTTAAAACTATTTTGCTTAAAGAAATGGATCACCCTTACTCCTATCATTTTGATTATCAGAGTCAATACTTCCCATCTTTTAACCAGGATCCCATGCCTCGAGCATATTCGTCCTTTGATGGGTACATTAACAATTCATGAGATCATTCTTATTCTTATCCTGGGAGTACTGGCTTGATAACTCCAACTTTTGAGTAGAGCCTAGGAGCATGATTTTCTAACCCTGAAATCCCTACTTCTATGCAAACACCCAACCCTCCCACCCTTGATAATTTTCCATATCGAGGTTGGACCGATGCCCCTAGGAAACCAGAGCGTGAAATTGACGATCCTCCCCAATCTGATAATAGTAGTCGCTCCTCTTTTATGATAGAAATGTAAAAACAACAAAAGGAAATGATGGAATCAATGGGAGAGATGTTGGGGAATAGTCAACAGTCAAATGAAGAAATAAGACAACTTAGCTACGTGCTTCCCAATAATTCTGATCCCTTCCCAGATGACCATGATCATGTAAATAATTCTAAAGAAACCAACGACAATAGGGATCCAGTTTTATGTAGCTATCACTTAGACTCTCCCAATAAGACATGGCCACTAGAGGAGAACTATCATAGTGATTATCCACCCGAGCTATATTGGAGTCAAAAGCAAGGGAAGATGGTACCTCTTGAAGATCTTGACCCCAATGACAGTATTCTCCTTACCCCTACTAACCCGAGTCAAGGTTGTATTGTTCCTCTCACTTCCCCTATTGATTATCTGGTGGAATCCATTCTACCCTCAGTGAGCCTACTCCTAACCCTCCACTTGGGGAATCAACTCCTACCATTCAGTGTCCTGAGGATTTAAATGCACCCAATGAAGGTGACCCTAAGGGAATGGAGGATGAATTATATCAATTTTGGTGTCAGGGATATGAAGAGTCCATTTCAGGGAACGAGGATGCCCCAATAGAGGAACCTGGAATGAAAGTCTGTAGTGAATCACAAGGGAATCATTTATTATTTGAGGATTTACCTCCTGAGGATATAAATAATATGGTGAAATCCAGATTCCTCCCTTCTTTTGAGAGTCATCCTCCATCAAAATAGGAGTTCATATTAGAGAAGGACAAAAAAAATAGTGAGAAGTCTTTGGGAGACTCTCGAGGACAAAACACGTCAATTGAGGATTTATACCCCGAGAAGAATAACGAATTTGGAGATATAGGCTTGCTCCAAAATATTAACACTGATCCTCCTTTAGGAATAATTAACGATACTGATCCAACTCCTGTCTTCACTAATGAATCACATATACATCCTGACAAAAATTTGAGTGAACCAAATGAATCTGGGGATGAGCTTAATGATAATGAATCTGATATTTTAACCCTGCCATCAAAGAGTTGTAATTTGGAGTCTACCCTTGATTCAAATATGACCCCGATCATTAATGCTAGGCAGGGTAACGTGAAGTTGTCTACAACTGTTAGGGAGTATACACAATCTGAATCATTGTTGGATTGGACCTGAAATCGACTAAGACCTCACTGGACTTAACCATTACCTTCCAACACTACAAACAACCCTTATACTCCCTAACCGATCCTTGGCTCAGATCTCTGCTCATTTACATTCTTTCTGGAGAACATATCAGGCCAGTACATCCTCAGGTAGAATGGCGAGTGTGGATTGATGCTTATACTTTTAGTCTTGCCATTCAAGGGTTTCAAATTAATGTTTATATCTTTTAAAACCCGTCCTATTTTGGAGGATCCCTATTATCCTCCACTTATTCCATTTCGAGAGGTCCCGTTTCATATTCCTGTTGTTATTCCTAGACCTCCCAAGGTAGCCAACGAGGTTCTCCGCTTTCATATCTTCTGGCAAGAATTTGGGATTACGTTGCGTCATCAGCTCGCCAACATCCGTGGCTACCTGTTTTCTAGGCCTACACTATTACGCATATTTTTAGGGACTAACTTTTCTGTCTGGAACCAAACTTGCAGGTTCCTTCTAAGTCTGGCCGCTGACAGAAAATGCAGCACATGTTGGGAGGCAATCTAGCGTTCTGAATAACACCGTTGTCAGGTAATTTCTTTCCTTTCTCCCCCTATTTTAATTTTACAATGAGGACATTGTAGGATTTAGGCATGGGGCGGTGCATTTTGCATTTTAGGAAGTATTCATGCATTTAGGTTAGAATAAAAAAAAAAATCTCTTTTCTTAAGCTAAATGGGTCAGTCCTTAGTAGAATACCTTTGTCATTGGAGGTTTTTCTTCTTGAATTATTTCTTAAGTTTAGAATCCAATACATTTACTTCATATGCACGTAGACTGGGTTATGGATCCTTGAAGAAAACCAATAAGCAATTGTAGTCTACTGAACCCTTGGACAGTTCATAGGGAGTCTGGCATACTATCTGTATATCCACCTCATATTTATGAGAAAAGTAGAGAGATTACTGGTGTGCTAAGTCTAGTGCAAGGACTCTTAAGTTTTTGACAATTAGATGATGATATTTCAGAGTTAGGCATAGTTTTCGCTCTCTGTTCCCGTATGCATTCTTTGTGTGAATTCCTGAGAGTCACCAAATAAGGAAGATACACAGAGATGGAGTCTTAATAAAGCTATGACTATGGTGGATGGTTACGACCGTCCTTCATAGAGTCCTCAACTGAAGGAGGGTAATAGTGTGAGAGGTCAAAAATATGCCTGTCCTATCCACTCCTTCCCGGTTCCGATAATAGGCATTTCCACAAAATAAGCCACACGATATCCTCTTGACCATCATCATCCCTAATAATGCCTCATAAATAAAAGTTTGTATCATGTTGTGTTCATTAATAAAGAAATAAAAAGAAAAAGAAAAAAAAAGAGAAAAGAAGAAGAAGAAACGAAAAAAAAGAGGGAAAAGAAAAAGAACAGAGTCCAAGGTTATAATTTTATCATTGTAACATTGTTTCTGAGGCAACAAGACACCTATCGCGTTCCACCAAATATGACCCATACCTACCTTTCTGTATTTCTGATCGCCCGAATACTGGTCGAGGAATTTAACTTAGTTGTAGAGTTATTAGGACTTTAATTGAACTATGGATGGCATGTGAGGCCACCAAACAGTGAGTACAATTACTGAATCTAGCGAGATTTGTGATCTCAGAAAGAAAAGAAAGAAAAGATTGAGCACCTAGGAACATCAAGAGAGTACATTTGTTTAGTCTCTCTCAGAGTTGACTTGTCTAATAGTCTAGAGATCTAGAGTCCGTAGTATTAGACTTCATGTAGCACCAGATGAGTGTGTGCCACCAAATACAAATCCATTCAACTCGATATCTCCTACCTAAGCCAAATGCCAGGGTCAAATTATAGATTACCTTCTGCTTTATCCACGAAGGAAGTAGTTGCCTATCCCAACAGCAACATTTACCATGGGTGAAGTATGAACTCCCAATGCGAAATGGCTTTTTCACTTGGATCTATTACTTAGGCTATTATCACGTCACATTTGTCTGGATCTCTAAAGTTTTGAAATAAGAAAAGATGAAATCTTCTTATTACTTCTATTGTTTTTCATTTTTTGCTACGGACTATCAAATCTTAGGCATGGGGGTGATGTAAACACGTTTACACTACTTAAGATGTCTATTTATGCAAGTTCTTAAGCATTGGATTGCATTGCATACTATAAATATTGCATAACATGCAGCACCTTGCATTTAGAGTAGTTTGACTAAAATGGAGGCTAACTGTCTCCTTTTATGTTCATGGACGGGGCAAACTTTTTATCGAGGCCTTGGATCGAAGATCCAACCAAATAGATGTGATCAGGGTGACGATTGGAGTTCAACGACTCTAAGATCGCCCTAATCAGGCATCCATAGCATCAGATAGAGATCGGGGAACCCTAGAAGACCAAGGGAAAATATGGTGTGAATCCGCACTTCAAATGACAAATCCAACTGCACGGATGGATTCGGATCGACAATCGCAGCCTAACAGCATGAAAATCGACTCAATCAGACAACCATCGCACCATTTACATAATCCAGAAGAAGGACGGCTCAGATGGCCCCACGTGGCACCATCTGAGCCACCCAACCGGCCGAAGCATCCACTACACCTTCTCTTCTTCAATCAAAGCGCTGCTTCTCCGCCGTTGGATGCGCATCCAATGGCTGTGGATGTGCACGACTGATTTCATCCGCACGACACAATCCACCCTGCAGCGTAGCGGTCGCGAGTCATTGCGCGATCACAGGATGTAAGTTCAAGTCATGATCTACGGCACGCGTGTGATTAAATTCGACTGCTTGATGGCTATGGACGGCCCAGATTTCTCGATCGGGCCCACGCTCTATCGCACGCCCGCTCGTGATGCAGGATCGCACGCGGGCAGGCGTGCGTTGAGGAGCGAACGAAGGGACGACTTAAGTCGTCTGATCGTGAGAGCGGTTGGACGTGCACTTGCGTTACGCGCGAGGAGGTGAGCGGGCATGCACGCACTGTGCATGAAGACCATGTTTGGACCTTTAGCGACGGTTTTATCCGTCACTAAAGGTCCTGAATTAATGTTTTTAGAGTTGTGATGACCAAATTGCTCCCACTCCTTGCAACTATAAAAGGAGACCCCCTCCATTGGAAATTCTCATCCCTTCCTTCTCTTCTCTCCCTCTCTAAAGCTCAACAGAAGCTTGTCGCACACCCAGGATGTTTCTCACGAAATAAAGTCAATTTTTCGTCCCCCTTTCGGAAGCGGATCCCGCAATAATAATGACATGCTGCCCCTTTCCCATTCTTCCTGCTTCATTCTCCTTCGTCCTGCTCCGTCCTCCTTAATCCAGGTGTCGTCCCGTCGGGCTCATCCTGAACCCTAAGCCGTCGAGGAGGATATCTCTCTCCCTAGTCTTTTTAATGCTTTCTAGAGTAGATTTACTGCTTTCTAGTGTAATCATTTTCCTGATTTCTAGTCATAATATTTAGTGTAATGAACAATCCTTTCGATAATGAATTCCATGTGTATTCTATATCTCTTTTGATTTTTGTTTGTATTATTCTCTCTCTCTCTTTCTTTCTCTCTCTCTCTCTTCTATTTATTGTAAATAGTTAGATATGTCTAATCAATTAATTTACTTCGTGACAAATAAAACAAACGTGTAGTTTTTAAATCAAACATCCACCTCCCTGAGTTTGACCCGGGATTTCCATTCCGATATAAATTTTATTTGTTGAACACGAGTTCTTCGCTTTCATACTATGATGACAGGTTTCCAAAATCGAACACGTTAGCGTAGTAACTCGCACATTCAGCATTTTGGCGCTGTTCCCGAGGATTCATCATTTTGGCACCATTGCCGAGGAGGTGATGCTCTTCGATTTTTTCTTTGCATTTTTACAACTTACGAATCATGTACCTCACTTCTTTCCTTTCATATTGTGATTGTAGGTACTCTTTTGAGATGAGCAAAAGCGGTAGATTGGAGTAAAGTGCTGTGGAAGGTTTTGTAAGTTATCCCCCACCTCCCACCCATTAGATTTCATTCCACAACATAATAACGCAAACATCAATCAACCTAGGTATTCTTATAAACTCTAAGGTTAGATTGTTTCTTGTTTGACACCCATACTCACCCGAACCTAGATATTTAGAAAGAAAATAAAAAAAAAATCTTACAGAGGTACACAACCTCATCTGATTTTCAAACTCAACCGGTAAATCGATCTTTGGAGCCGATACACACATCCAAACACATAATTGACTAGAAATCAGATTAGGTAATCACTTGTGTGCCTAACTAAGTGGTGAAACAGGCCAATTATTTGAGTTGATTGGGCTGCACCACTTCAATTAAAATCAACACATCAAGTAGCAGCCACATAGGTTCAACTATTAGGGATCTACCAGGCACTCCACATTTTTTTTAAACATCAAGGGAAAACATCTTCACCTGTGCTTTCAAAACCTGGTGTGCCAACAAAACTTGTTTGAAAACACCTAAAGTTGAATCCTAAAAGCTACTAAGCAAGATTTGAACCCTAAAATTCACCGCATAAAAAAATAATCTTGCTTGAAAACCACTGGTTGTGCACACACACACAAATCAATCAATCATTAAGGGCACAACCCATTTAAAGGGCCCATCACATTCCAAAGCACATTTAAACCTAGCCCTAAATAAAACAGAGTAGACGTTGGCCTTAAGGATTCGACTCGCTCTTCAGAGCCCAGAACAAGATTATTTTCGATTAGTCTGTTTCTACTGTTCAATCTGATGTCTAGCTAGGGGAGTAGAATAAAACGATCGCGGCTGGGGGTACACTAGGAACCGGAGGTGCAAGCCGAAGGAAGAATATTCCCCACAGTCCCTCCTTCTAACTGGTTGGATTAAAAAGATAAAAGTAGATCAAATCGTTCCTTTATCTCAAGATGGGTTTTGGGAGTCTGTAGGGCTTTAGGCAAGCCCACTTAAGGACAAGTTTGATTGTTTGTATTGCAGGGTGCCTTCCTTCCTCCCATCTCTCATGAATCCTTCCACATATTACACGCATTCCTGCTCTTTCCCTCCTGTTTTGAATTATCGTCAACATGATGATTATCCCAACTCGTACTGTAATCAACCATCAGTTTGTTGGGATAACTCGGATTTGGGATATAGTTCCAGACCTCCGTGTTTAGGGTCTAACCCTGAACACTATGATTATGAATTCTATCCTTCTCAGAGCCACATCAGTTATAGATCGTCACCCTTTCATGGACAACCTAATATGATCTACAATCAAGAAGGATACACCGATCCTTACCCATCCTTTGATTACACTGCCTTTAGGTCATCACCACCTTTTGAACAATCTGAAATGACCTATTATCAGGAAGGGTATAACGAATCTCAATTCATTAATTCCCCTTCATTGACCCCAAACTCGCCCAACCCTGAACCAACTCATTTGGTTCAGGGTAACCAGGTTCAAGATACGGTTCTGGCTAACTTGAGGAATATCAAACAATCTTTAGAAGTTTAGCCAATACCTTGCATTGAGAGATTGGAGCCCCTGAATGAAATGATTGATGATTTGAACAAGTCTTTGTTGGATTGGCTCCTGGATGTTAAGGATAAGAACCTAGGTAGTTTCTACTTGGGAAGTTAGCGAAATTGAGAATGAGATTTGTGGTTGCTTTGATTCAATCGTGGGATGATTCCCAGGATGAACCCTCTTCAGGAGAGCCAATTTCAGAACCTACTCAGGCACCTGTTTGGGGGGACATGTGTTACGAGGCTAACCATATTGAATTAGAGCAACCAATTAAGGAAGATCTGATTTCTTCACTTGAGATCCCTGAGCGTGGGTACGAGGAAACATATGTCCCCTTAGAATAGAAAGTGACAGATGATTTTGAGACATACCTTAATACGGATTTCGATTCTGATGGTGAAGATTCGATTTGCGAAGTCTCACACGAGTTTATAGAACAAAATTTTTGTGAGGAGATTAGGCCTTAGGAATATGATAGATCATTTGATAGCACAATAATTAAGGAAACTGATCTTATTAGGGCTCACATTACAGATCCAAAATCGCATTTTCTGGAGGATTCAATTCAATGTCTTGATTGTCAGTTACACCCCATTGAGCTTATCGATGATTCCATTTCTGAGATAACTATACCCAAGTCAATTCTAATTCAGCCACATCTTTTAGACTTGGAGATTTCAGATGGGGTAATTAATATGCAGGAGGTCCTGGAATTTGACATGCTGAATGAGGAAGATAAGAGCCAGGAAATTTTGATTTGGGAAGCAAGTTCTGGAGGAAGTACAAGACTGAGTCGAAGGGTTCCTATTATGCTGAAACCATCAAACCATGACCCTTACGACATTTGTTCTGAGGATATCAAACCCAAGCACACATTCAATGATTATCCTTTTGAGCTTGAATTCTCTGTAACCTAACTTTTTGGTCTTGGGTTGCATCCTCATAAATCGCAGGCCCGACCCTGTTTGCATACTGATTTTAGGTTTTGGGTAATTTTTATCCATAGCCTAAGATATTCTCGATTATGGGGTATGGGTCTGCACCACAATCTGGTCCACATCTGTGGACCTCTGCTGATAGGTCAAAGGTTTCTTATGTTTATTCTGATTCTGACCTGCACCTGTGAATTGTTTATTTCTCCTCTTTGTATAGTGTGCCTAGCTAAAGGCACTAAACTCAGCATGTATACAGTTCTTTTTAGTTTTCATCTCAGAGAGGACCTGGCATTCACGCAATTCAGGTGCTTTGTATGCTATTCCACTCTGTTTTATGTCTTTTTAATACAATGAGGACATTGCATTGGATAGGCATGGGGGGTGGATATTCATCTCTGAATTTATTCATCAGCTCCATAGATTTGTTTCATTTTATTTTGTTTAAAAAAGAAAAATGGAATTAGGAAAGAGAACTTGGGTTTAAGAAAATTTTCAATCTTAGGAAATACTACATTATGATTTGAACACAAAGACCCTTCAGGTCTTCCGACTTAATTAGCCCATGTATCCATTAAAATGTGGATTGGCTTTTCGTGTCCTCGCCAACCTGAATTGTATTTTAATTGGGGTAAAAAAGTTTGGGTGATAAGTACTCGACTTATCAACCTGCCCTCTGATTTGAGGAAACTTTGAGTTTTTAGCATCTACACACTTTCTTTGCACTGACTCGTTGTTCGGCGATTTTAACGGAAATTGGGTAGCTAATGAACCTTCTAGGGTGATATGGCTGGCAAATTATCGTGGGTAACAGCCCATAAGTAGGTTGTCCAGAGCCCAGTCACTAGATCTTTCTCTTTTTACTGCCTTTAGGTAAATCATAGACCAGGGAAGCCACCTACTTAAAAAAAAGAGAGTCAAAAAGAAAAGAAAAAAAATGGAGAAAAGAAAGAAATAAACCACACTTCGCTGCACGAGTATGGCTGGCAAGTTGTCGGTGGCAACAGCTCATCGACCGATTGTCCAGAACCCAGCTCCATAAATGCACTGAAAATTCCCAAAACACTTAGGAAGAAGTGGAGAAGTAGAATAAACCAGGGAGATATACACTGGATTCACCATTGTGTTGGCCCCGTAAAAAATAAAAGTAGGGAGAAAGCTACCAATTGTAAAGATACACCTTTAGGCAGAATTCTCTTTTTTAGGTCGCCTAGAGGCGTAGAAATCCGAAGTCCATTTTAACTGCCGATCAACAAGTCTATCACATTCACAATAAGGTGCCTAGAACTTAGGACTCTCATCAAATCTTGGGTGAGTTGTATGACTGTAGAAAACCACTCTTAAACCCTAAAACAAGAAAATCCAAAAAAATTAGAAAAGAGGAAAAAGAGAAAAAGAAAATTTTCTTTGAATAAGGTGAGGGCTTGAGGCGGTCTGCATTTTGGCAGAAACTCAGGCACTGTTGTGTCTTTGAAAGTTCAGATCCTAGGTAGACATTTTCTTAATAATTGAAAATAACTCAAGCCCAAATAATCCAACCTGATTCTTTTATAAATAGCATATAGTTTTTGCTAGGGACCAGCAAAAGATAGGAATTGGGGTATAATGTAAACACATTTACACTACTTAAGATGTTTATTTATGCTTATTCTTAAACATAGGATTGCATTGCATACTATAAATATTGCATAACATGCATCATCTTACATTTAGAGTAGTTTGAATAAAATGGAGGTTAATTATCTCCTTTTATGTTCATGGAGAGGGCAAACGTTTTATCGAGGCCTCGGATCGAAGAACCAACCATACAGATGTGATCAGGGCGACGATTGGAGTTCAACGACTTTAAGATCGCCCTAATCAGGCATCTGTGGCATCAGATAGAGATCGGGGAACCATAGAAGACCAAGGGCTAAAATGGTGTGAATCCACACTTCAAACGAAAAATCCGACAACGCGAATGGATTCGGATCAATGATTGTTGCCTAACGGCGCAAAAATTGACTCAATCCGACAACCATGGCACCATCTACTTCATCTAGAAGATGGACGGCTCAGATGGCACCACGTGGCACCATCTGAGCCGCCCAACCGATCGAAGCATACACTGCACCTTCTCTTCTTCAATCAGAGTGCCACTTCTTGCCATTGAATGCGCATCCAACAGTTATGGATGCGCGCACCTGATTTCATCCACGCGACACAATCCATTGCCCAGCGCAGCAGTCGCGTGTCATTGTGCGATCATAGGACACGAGTTGCACTTGCGATCTACGGCAAGTTCGCAATTAAATTCGACAGCTTGATCGGCTGTGGATGGCCCAAATCGCTTGATCGGGCCCTCGCTCTATCGCATGCTTGCGCGTGACGTGGGATCGCATGCAGTTGGGCGTGCACTGAGGAGCGGACGAAGGGGCGACTTAAGCCATCCGATTGTGAGAGCAGCTGGACGTGCACGTTCGTTACGCACGAGGAGGTGAGTGGGCGCACTTGCGCTGCCCACGAAGACACGTTCGGACCTTTAGAAACGGTCCTGAATTAATGTTTTTAGAGTTGTGATGACCAAATTGCCCCTACTCCTTGCAACTATAAAAGGAGACCCCCTCCATAGGAAATTCTCATCCCTTCCTTCTCTTCTCTCCCTTTCCAAAGCTCAAGAGAAGCTTGTCCCACACCTAGGATGCTTCTCGTGAGATAAAGCCAATTTTTCGTCCCCCTTTCGGAAGCGGATCCTGCGACGACTACGACGTGCTGCACCATTCCCATTCTTCTTGCTTTGTTCTCCTTCGTCCTGCTCCGTCCTGCTTCATCCAGGCGTCATCCAGTCCGGCTCATCCTCCAAGCGACCGTCCAGGAGGATATCTCTCTCCCCATTCTTTTTAATGCTTTCTAGAGTAGATTTACTGCTTTCTAGTGTAATCATTTTCCCGCTTTCTAGTCATAATATTTAGTGTAATGAACAATCCTTTCGATAATGAATTCCATGTGCATTCTATATCTCTTTCGATTTTTGTTTGTATTATTCTCTCTCTCTCTCTTTCTTTCTCTCTCTCTCTTCTATTTATTGTAAATAGTTAGATAGTTCTAATCAATTAATTTTGTTCGTGACAAATAAAACAAACACGTAGTTTTTAGATCAAATGTCCGCCTCCCTGAGTTCGACCCAGGATTTCCATTCTGGTATAAATTTTATTTGTTGAACACGAGTTCTTCGCTTTCATACTATGACGACAGGTTTTCAAAACCGAACACGTTAGCATAGCAACTCGCACATTCTACAGGGGGTATTTGATGAGTCCATTTTAATGGACTATTATTACGCTTAAGTAATTCAATTCTAACATTGTATGTTTGTTAATAATTACATTTGGTAATTAAATGATTGCATGTGTCATTGTTGAAGTTTACATTTCTTCGTATGTAATTATATTTCATGCAGGGTCCCGTAACAGCGCACCCATCTCTTCAAATTAATCTCCATCAGACTAATAGTCAGGAAGTAGAGAGAGGAGGAACAATTGTGCAAAAGAACAGGGAGGTGGAAAAATATTTTCCCCCCCACAAATATCTCCACCTACAGCCATCCTCCTTCAACCGAACCCAACAGTCGTCAGCCAAAATTAGTAAGGGATTTGAAAATCCCTTAATTGGCATGGGGGAGAGGAGTAAAGAGGAGACTTGCACAGGAGAGGAGGGGATCTTCGGTTCTTCTTCCTCCCCCTGGGGGGATATCCTTCTTCTCCACCTTCCCCATCGTGGAAAGGGCGGACAATATGAAGACTGCGTGCACTGTGCCCAGCGCCACCACTAACGACCTTGTGCAACCACCAACACTCCTAGCAGCATCAGAGCGCCCTCCACCACCTGTCCAACCATGCACTGCCTTCACCGATCCAAGCCTTCCACCACCCACACCCGTACCCTCTGTAGGGGTAGCCCCACTGCGCTCTTGTGCCCTCTGCAGGCATAGGCCAACCTACCCTCGCCGTACCATCCTCTCTACTGCAAGCACCTTCCACCGCAAGCACCCGCACCTCATGCTGCTGCAACCATCGCCTTATGTGCCATGCCATCACCAGTGCCTGCAGGCGCCCTTCAAGCCTGCAGCCGACCCAAACCAACAGGCGCTGCACCCATCGCCTGTGCACAGCCAAGGCTGCAGCCAGCGGCCAGCCCTGCAAGTGCTCCCTAGCACACCTTGCACGTGTTTGCCCAGCGCATAGCCGTACGGGCTGCAGCAGCAGCGCCACCCTCTCCTCTCTTGGCTGATCTCCTTGAATGGGCCGACGACCATTCTCCTCTACCCGGCCATTGCCGTCCGCCACGTCACCACCATTGCATAGCCCTCATCGAGGCACACCACCCCGTTGACTCTCTCCACCAACCGTGCACGGCCGTCCACGTGAGGAAGAGGGAGGAGAAATCCTCTATTTTTTTCCCTAATTAATATTTACATTTACTACCATTGCCATTTAGATATTCATATTTTATTCAGGCCACATTACATTGATACACTTATGGTTTCCTGAAATTACTTCGCTTGTGTTATGTGCATGATTTAACTTTGAATATAAAATGAAATTTGCCTGCAAGTTAAATTTACATGATAAGCCATTGCGCATGCATCATACACATATTTTTTGAGCTTAATTCCTGATGTGAAAACTGCATAAATACCCTTAAACTTTTAAGGAAATTGCATGCTCCATTTAAAATAGCATATTCCTCGCATTAAAGTTGCGAAAGTGTCTGCGAACAGTATATTCCTCTTCTCATGAATTTGTTGGTCTATTCCCCCTGTGGATGCGACATCTTTATTGTGGTTAAAATTGATATTTAGTTTTGATTGAGAGATTTTCCACCACATGAAACACAACGACATATCATTCTAATGCTATCAAAAATAAGTGAGAATCTCTCTGTCCGCCATCCCTTAGGTCGAATCATTTAGGATTGAATGAGTAGCATCTAGATTTAACTTTGTTTCTTGCATATTGCATGAAGAATGCTGGAATCAGGTATGCACTTCTAACTTTGCATTTCTATTGGCCATGCAAATGCATTTGGATTAATTTTTAGACCACATAGTCTGTCTTGAAGCGATCTAATAAAGTGGTCACATTTAATTTTTGAAAAAGGACTAATTAATGGACGGGCATTTAAACATCAAGGACTTGATTTTCAAACTTGGCGTGCAATTCAAAATTGAAAATCTTTTGCGATGTATGCACATTTATATCTCTTGCATCACGGCACACATTTAGACACTCCTTGGTCCTGGAACTACTAGGACAAGAGCCCTCCTACCATTGGATTCTAAAGTGTTCGGAACTTGAGATCAAAGGTTTTGTAAATCCAAAGAGGGGGATACTCTATCACAGATTTTCAGGGGTAGTTAAGAAGCACAGCGAAAGCATAGCTTCAAAGGAAGGCTTAAGCCTACTTGCATCCCTCGATCTTCCATCTTTGGAGTTGCTCTACCATTTGAGATTTAGGGAAAAACACCTAAGCTCCAACAAGGTCTTTTTAGGCATTTCGAAGGTCGACAATAGATGTATAATTGATTTGGCAACTTGCTTTGTCACCTACAATTTAAACTAAAGACAAAAGCCTAAATTTGTAAAGACTAGACAAGTCCTTTTGAACTGTGTTTGTAGTGCATGCTTGGTAGGCGATCTCTTAGGAGACAGCTTGTGTTTGATCCTGAACCTGAAAGAATCTTAAGAAGAAACCTCCCAAGGGAAGAAATGGCCGGTCAAAGGAGCCTTAAGGAATATTTCATTCCAACCAATCAAGCTGTCCCTGCACTACGTAGACCTGGAGGGGACAATCCTTATGAGATCAAAAGCAATACCATATCCTTACTGCGCTCCTTTTATGGTACTGCTAGGGAAGACCCTTACAGGCATATAGAGGAATTCACCGAGGTCTGTTCCACGATGAAGCTGTAGGGTGTTACTGATGATGCTCAAATGTAGACCGTCTTTCCTTTCTCCCTCAAGGACAAAGCTAAGTATTGGTATCATACCCTTAATGATATTAACACTTGGGATGCCCTGAAGGAGTTTTTAAAGAAGTACTTCCCCATGGGCAAAACAAATCACTTTAGGAGGGAAACTATGAGTTTTGTTGAAAAGGACGGGGAAGCTTTCCATGATGCATGGGAGCGCTTTAATGACCTGTTGAGACTTTTCCCACATCACCAAGTGCCTAAGTGGCAACTGGTTGAAAGGTTCCACACCAGACTTAATGATTCGCACAGGCAGACTGCGGATGGTGCTTGTGCAGAACCTTTCTACCTAAGACTGGGGATGAAGCTTGGAACCTTTTTGATACTTTGAGTAAAAATTCTATTCAATTGAATTCTACCTACATGGATAGAAAACCAACTCTCATGCAAAGAAAGTTGGAGGCGAATGAGGCAAGGGGCACCTAGAATTTTGCTTATCAGATTCAATTATTGAATCAAAACATGGAAAGGCTTATGTCGAGCCCAGGCCAAATCGTATCAACACCTCCACATCCCAAGCTTCTGAATGCTCCATTTGCCATGACAATACACACGACACTGTGGATTGCCACTTGGCCTCCCAATTCCTTGAGCTTGTACAGGCGGATCTAAATGCTGTTCAAGGGTTCTGTCATAGACCTCGTAATGACCCTTTTTCCAACACTTATAATGACGGATGGAGGAACCACCCAAACATTTCATGCAGACAAGGAAATGTCTCAAATTTAGGGAATTATAATCTGCAATCCTTTCAAAACCATCAAATGAACCAACCTCAGACCTTTGCCCAACCTAAGAACTCTGAGATGGATGAATTGAAGGCAACGCTGGGAACTATGCAAGAAAGTCAAAGTGTCATCATCCAATCTCATGAGAATGCTATACATGAGATGAAATCGTAGATAGGACACCTTGTTGAGGTTGTTAGACAGAGGGAAACTGGGGAGCTTCCTAGTGCTACTGATGGGTTTCCAAAAGAGAAAGGGATTGTCTTTAGGGAGCATCTTAGGCGGTGACTATTCTGAGGAGTGGGAAAGAAATTTCCAAACCCGATGATCCTATAGTCTTACCCTCTGAAAAACCATCCACCCCGACTTTCACCCCCACCGGAGAAGACTTGCCCAAATTTGCTCCACTTGAAATCACATCACCAGAAGAAGTTGCCCTCGTTCCACCCCTTACTCGACGTGACAACCATTTCACCCAGAGATTGAGAGTGCCCTTTCCAAAGTGCTTATCCATCTCTGGGTAGACTTCTGCTGGCTCATCTAGAGCCAAAGATAAGATGGATGAGATCATGGAAACTTTCAAACATGTGTAGATTAACCTGCCATTACTTTAAGATATTAGGCAGATTTCGTCTTATGCCCACTTCTTAAAGGACCTGTGCATGAAAAAGTGGCAATCTAGGAAATAGGTCCAATCAAAAGTTGTCATGCCTTAATCTGTTAGCTCAATTATTCAACATGGCACACCCCCAAAACTTAAGGACCCTCGAGCCCCGTACATCTCAGTGGTTATTGGTGACTTACAGATTAATGAGGCTCTACTTGATCTTGGTGCGGGGGTGAACATCCTTCCGAGCACATGTATGAACAACTTGGGGGAGGCAATCTATTGCCTAGCCTGGTAATCCTCCAAGTTGCTGATCGATCACTTAAAACACTGTGGGGAATTTTGGAAGATGTCCTCATAAGAGTGGAGGATTTCTTCTTCCACATTGACTTCTTAGTTTTGGACACTGACCCTACCAACAAGACAACCAAGCCCTCCATCATTTTGGGTCGCCCCTTCCTTGCAACTTCGCATGCTTCAATCAATTGCAATACTGGGGCATTGAAAATGGGCTTTGGGAACAGGAAAATCTGACTTAATGTGTCTGATGCTTACAAACAAGTTGGGCTTGAGGATTGTTCTCATGTTGAGGTGATAGATGACCTGATTGATGAGGCAACCCCTGTAATGTTATGTGATGGACCCCTTCAGCATGCCATGCTAAATGAGCATTCCCATCTCTTGGAGGAATGTGAAGGGGATATACTAGAACTTGAGGAGTTGCTGGGTGTTTTTGCTGAGTCTCTTTCCCCATTATCTCTACCCAAGGTAGATCTCTACTTGAGATGGGGACATTTATTATGAAACACTCAACCATACAAGCCCTCGACCTTGAGTTGAAACCTCTCCCTGACAATCTCAAGTACGTCTTCTTGGGTGCCAATGATACGGTCCCCAATATCATTTCGGCTGTGCTATCTGAGGCACAGGAGGGAGCCCTAATTGAATGCTTGTCTAAGCATAAGGAAGCTATTGCTTGGAGCATTGCTGACATTAAGGGTATAGAATCTACACTCTGCATGCACCATATTTATGCTGATTGTTCCATCAAGCCATTTAGGGACATGCAGAGACGTCTGAACCCTACTATGAGGGAGGTGGTTAAAAAGGAAACGCTAAAGTGGTTGGATGCTGGGATCATATATCCCAATGCAAATAGTAAATGGGTAAGTCCTATTCATGTGGTGCCAAAGAAGGTGGCTTTACTATGGAATTTAATGACCAAGGTGAACAAGTTGTGACTAGACCCTCAACTGGATGGAGGGTCTGTGTTGATTACCGCAAGCTAAACACCGATACCCAGAAGGATCACTTTCCCTTGCCTTTTATTTATCAAATTCTCGAGAAATTGGTAGGGAATAAGTACTATTGCTTTCTTGATGGATATTCTGGGTACAACCAAGTTGCAGTCTTCCCTGATGACCAAGAGATGATGACATTCACGAGTCCTTACGGCACCTTTGGATTCAGGCATATGCCGTTTGGATTATGTAATGCCCCTGCAACCTTCTAGCGGGGTATGATGTCTATTTTTTCTGACATGATTGACGAGTATGTTGAAGTGTTTATGGATGACTTCTCCATTTATGGCTCGTCTTTCAACCAGTGTCTCTTGCACATGGAGAATGTGTTGAAGCAATGTAAGGAGACTAGTTTAGTCCTCAGATGAGAGAAAAGCCACTTCATGGTACAGAAAGGAATTGTACTTGGCTATGTTGTGTCTGAGCGAGGCTTGGATGTAGTTAAAGCCAAGATTGATTCAATTTCCAAACTCCCATTGCCCACGAATGTCAAATAGATTAGATCCTTTCTAGGCCATGCCAGCTTTTATAGGTGCTTTATTGAAAATTTCAGTAAAATTTCTAGGCCACTTTGTGACCTATTGGCGAAGGAATCTTCCTTCAATTTTGATTCAAAGTGTGCCAAAGCCTTTCAAACACTGAAGGAGGCCTTGATCTCTGCACCTATTCTCCAAGCTCCTGATTGGACACTCCCATTTGAGCTGATGTGTGATGATTCGGATTATACAGTGGGAGTAGTCCTTGGACAAAGGGTTGAGAGAGGACCTCATGTGCTGCATTATGCCAGAAGACTTTAACCGAACCACAGCAAAACTACACTGTCACTGAAAAGGAATTACTTGCTGTAGTTTTTGCTCTGGAGAAGTTTAGGTCTTATCTTCTTGGGTCTAAGGTGGTTATTTTCACTAATCATGTGGCAGTGAAACATCTCATTGCTAAGAAAGATTCTAAACCACATCTAATTAGGTGGATCCTACTCCTTCAAGAATTTGACTTGGAGATACGCGAAAAGAAAGGAGTAGAAAATGTTGTGGCTAACCACCTATCTTGCCTTCCACTTAATGACTCTCTATCTGGAGACATCCGCGAGACATTTCCCAATGAAACCCTTATGGCAGTAACACCAACTTCACCTTGGTATGCTTATACCGTAAATTACTTGGTCACTGGAGAAACTCCTGGCTCTTGGGATGAGTAGAAAAGAAAGAGATTCATTTCCCAAGCTAGATACTTTCATTGGGAAGAGCCTAACTTATTTAGAATTAGACAAGACCAAGTATTGAGACGATGTGTACCTGAAGTGGAACAACAAAGTGTGCTAAGTTTTTGCCATGAACTTCATTGTGGAGGACACTTTGGCAGTAATAAAACTGCTTTTAAGGTTCTCCAGTCCCTATTTTTGGTGGCCTTCGTTATTTAAGGATTTTGATAATTTTGTTAAGGCCTGTATTAGATGTCAAGGGACTGGAACGATTGGGAAGAAGAATGAGAAGCCTCAACACCCTATTCAATCGGTTGAAATTTTTGATGTGTGGGGAATTGACTTTATGGGCCCCTTCCCTTCATCCCATAGTTATGAATATATCTTGGTAGCAGTTCATTATGTCTCTAAATGGATAGAGGCCATTCCTACGAGCATAAATGACCACTCTATGATTTTTAAATTTGTGAAGGCCAGTATCATATCTCGTTTTGGCTAGCCTAAGACCTTAATAAGTGATGGGGGACCTCATTTCCGAAACCACCACTTCGATCGGCTACTCAGGAGTCTGGGAGTGACTCACAAGGTCGCTACCCCATACCATCCTCAAACGAGTGGCCAGGTTGAAGTGTTGAATAGGGAGATAAAAAATATTTTAGAAAAGATCGTTAGACCTGATAGGAAAGACTGGTCCCAAAAGCTCGATGATGCTCTGTGGGCATATCAAACGGCCTATAAGACCCCTTTGTGTACATCTCCCTTTCGGATTGTGTATGGGAAAATGTATCATTTACCCATTGATTTGGAACATAGGGCACTTTGGCTATTTGAAGTGTTAACATGGATTTAGAAAAGGTGGGTAAGGCACGACTTCTGGAATTAAGTGAGCTTGAGGAGTTGAGGAATGATGCTTATGACACCTCTCAAGCTTATAAAGAGAGAACTAAGGTCTTGCATGATAAGTATATCCCTAGAAAGACCTTTGAGCCCAACCAACAAGTTTGGCTTTTCAATTCTAGATTAAGCTTTTTCCAGGGAAATTAAAATCTCGTTGGGATGGGCCTTACATAATAACTAAAGTGTTTCCACATGGTGCTATGGAGATTAAAAGCCCTTCCTCTTCAGCAACTCCCTTTATCGTCAATGGTCAACGGTTAAAACCATACATTACTTTGGATGGCCATCTAGTTGACGAGGTCACTTTTGAGGAGACTTAGCTCCTACCATTCTCCGCCTCAGGTAAAATCTTCCTTTAACTTTTTTGTTTCCAATGAGGACATTGTTTGAACCAGGCATGGGGGAGAGACCTGAGGCATCTAATTATAGCATGTCTACATTTTGCATTCATTCATGCATATTGCATTCAAAAAAAAAAAATTGTATTATTGAGATTAACTGGCTGGGCCCTACATTCTTAAGCAAATTAGAACTTTAGGTTAGACTATGTTGAGTCTAGGTGTCGAACTTTAAAAGCTAAGTGAGCAACTAGCTTTAGACCTTTAGGGTCCTTTGTGGACTTAAAAACTTAAGTATGAGTTAAGTTGCTCACCATTCCTCAAGAAGTTGAGGAAGGAAAGCTAGGGATTGAGTTAAAGGTAGGGTAGTACCTGGAGTCTTGTTCTACCTTTTGGTTTATGGGTCCTTGTAACCCAAGCATCCAAATTTCACACACACTTGGTCATGTGTGAGTAAGTGATCACCTTAATTCCTTTCTTAAATGAAAATTTGGTTCCCTTAGTTTTGACTTAGGAGAAGCTTGAAAACACAATTTGATTGGAAGAGTTCCTGCCATAGGAGAGGTGGAGTACATACTCACCTTGATAACATGTTACCTCCTCAATGCTTGTCTCTTAGGATATCCATCCTATTGGGGGCATGTAAGCACATTGTGCGGTTCAGGTACCATGGGCGGCCCTATCTCGAAGTATTGATTGCCACAGGCCTGAATTCGCTTAAGAAATCCATGGGCGATACTATCTAGAAGTGTCGATTGCCAGGAGTTCTTGGGGTCGCTATGGGAGGTGCTATCTCGAAGTATCGAAAGCCCGGCACCCTTCGAGGTACGGTGATGGGGACAATGAATCCGACACAGATCGTATTGATAGCTAATCCAAGGTTAGACTTAGAGCAATCAAACAAATATATATATATTAAAAAAAATCCTTTTTCATCTCTAGGTTGGCAATCATACCAACCTCAAATAACTCAGACCAATGCACATGCATGGGTGCTTTAATCTCAGGGATCAATAAACCCTAGGGTAGAGTTAGAAATCAGGGAAACTTGTACCTACAACTTGTCTTTAGCTGACCTAGTCTGTAACTTAACAACTACTTGGGAACCATAGGTCTAATGCCTAACTCAACATGCTTCTAAAGAAAGACTGATAGGGCTGGCTAGTCTACTTGGAGTGCTAGGTTATTGCTTAGATTTTCTAGGGACTAGCAAAAGCTAGGCATGGGGGTATTCCATTTGATAAGATGATTTTCACTTTTGAATAATATGATTAAGATGATTTGTCATTTTAGTATCAAAGTGGTGGAAAATCGCTTAACAAAATAATTAAAATAACAATTTAACCACTTACAGAAGAGCGGGTCGTGTCCACAAGGAGACATTGATGCAATAAATTCACAAATATTTTCTCTTGTATTCGTTCAATCGAGTGCAAAATCCATAATCAAATCTAACATGAAATGCAACAAAAAGAAGACACACAATAACTAGAGAATGAAAGGTTATATGTGCAATTTTTCCTCACTGAAATATTCAATAAATATGTGATCAATCTCTATAATTTCCAATTGCACATATATTAGAGAGAAATTGTGTACATCTTAATCCAAAACCAATGTCAAAACATGTGAATAACAAAAGCCAAGCAAATATGAGAAAGCATGAGCATAATGTTGCAAGTTCGCTCAATATATCAAATATTAAAATCAAAAGTGAGAATTTGGCAATGGCATTGAAATGTAATAACTAATTGAATGTTTGTTGTAGCAAAACAGAAGAGAACATTTCCCTTAGGCGTAGGCGCAGAGTAAGGGATGGTCGGAGGAGAGGAACTCGCCAGAGGGAGAAGGAGCCACACCGCTTCCAATGGTGGTAGTCTCATGGAAAATGGTGGTTGGAGCCTATGGTAGGGCGACGAGGAGTGGTCGGCAGTGGTTGTTACTGCTACCAGTGTAGTAGTTCAATGCATGGTCGGGGGTGAGGAGGAGCACTGGAGAATGCATGCTGCGTGCGAGTGGAGGTGACAAAGCTGCAACGCACTCTGTGCACGCGGCTGGAGGCGAGGGCCGCTAGGCTGGAGGTGCCGTGTGCGGTGGAGAGGGGTGTGTGATGCTACGCGCTGGTGCGTGATGTAGGAGGTGTGGCACACGGTGGAGAGGGGCATGTGGTAAGGTAGTGAGGCACGCACGGGCTGGAAGTGGGGCACAGCTGCTGTAGGTGTGCGGCAGGCGCTGAGCAACACTGGCAGAGTTGCGGGAGGGCGGCTGCTGTGCATGCTGAACAGCGGTGCGTTGAGTTTGTTCTTGGGTTATTTTTTGGTGGAGTGGCAGAAAAATAGAGGATGGGGAAGAAGATGAATGGTGATGGATTTTGTTGAGGTGGAAGAGAAACAGAGGAAGAATGAAGAAGATGGAGGTGGTGCTGTATGTTCCCAGATGTCTTAACGGACTGAGGAGATGAAAATGTAGGGCGTGAAGTTGCAGCGGCTGAGTTGGTGGATGCTGGTGACGGCAGTGAAGATGGTAGCATGCACTCCTGTGTGTGCTTATGGTGGGGCAGTGCACATTCACGGTGATGCGAGCAAGCTCCGAATGGCAGTGCAGCCTGTCACACCACATGCCCACAATGCTGGAGGCTTGCCGCCACTATCGAGGCCTGTGGCGGTGGAGCAGATGAGAGTGGTACACTCTCTGCACAGTGATGAATCGGGGTGGAGGCCTCCAAGAGCACAGTTGCCTCCTCTCCCTTGTAGTCACAACTGCCCCTGACCAGATCCATCTCTCCCACTCCTCCATGAATGGGGTCTTCAGTGCAGGCAGCTGGCAAAGATTGAATGCGTAGGTAGAGGAAGTGGAGCAATTGCCTGCAAGAAGAAGAAGAATTAATAAAATATTCAAATTATTTATAGACAAATCCTTAAGTTCTTTATTAATTAAAAGAAGGCATGTAATGCACCTAATGCCATTCTAAGTCAATTCCGAATGCCTTTAATTATGAATGCAATGCATGAATTATGTAATCTATTTACATCCTGATGCATGCTAAATAAATATTAGAATTAACTTAATGTCTAGGCACTTAAATACTGAAATAGCGCACAAATATGGACTAATCAGTGGCCGCCTGTGCAAGCACGCACAGCTCAACATCCATAATGCGCATAAGCTTAGCACTAGGCACGTGCACGCGTGATAAGGCGAAGGGCACGGGTGCATGGTGCGCACACCAGTAGGGACGAGGGCGGATCTTCAGCGATAGCTGCATGGGTGTTTGTGATGATTATAGTTGTCACTAATGCCTTATGCATGAATTCTTCTTCTTCCTTCCACTATAAAAGGACCTACCCCCCTCCATTCTTCACCATCTCTTGCTTTCTTCTCTTGACCACCTCCAAGTCTCTAGAGGGAGCCTATCCCAAGCCCGGGATGCTCCTATAGAGTAGAAATCAAACATTTTCCCACCTCTCATCCCCATTCGTGGAGCATCCTATGGCTGACATCTCACCTCCTTCAGAAAGAAGATCCTCGTGTGATGACATCCTGGCTCATCCTTCCTCCACCGTTGTTCTCCCTCATCCCGCTCCTCACCATCTTCTTTGAGGCACCGTCAGAGCAAGTCATCCTCCAAGCGACCATCAAGGGAGATTATTCACACCTATCTCTAATTTTTTGCTTTCGTAGTGTAGTTTTACCACTTTCATAGTTATAATAAACATTTGATTAGAAATCCATGATTGTTTCTCTCTATCTCTTTGCATTATTTTTCCAAGTAGATAAAAATACAAAACAAATTATAAGAGATAAAAATGGCAAAAACAAATAAAAGCGAAACACAGATTTTTCAAACCAAATGTTCACCTCCCTGTGTTCGACCTGAGACTCATCTTTCGTGTTTAGGTTATAAATATTATCTGATCGATGGATTTTTTTGCGAATCCAACTCCGATGACAGGTTTTCCAAACTCAAACCTTTTCGTAATGAATCTCCTCCCCATCAACAACCCATTGGCAGGTTGTCCAGAGCCCAGCCACACGACCATTT
Source organism: Thalassia testudinum (assembly GCA_037157565.1). NCBI lineage: Eukaryota > Viridiplantae > Streptophyta > Magnoliopsida > Alismatales > Hydrocharitaceae > Thalassia > Thalassia testudinum. The sequence goes on along the minus strand of JAZHRO010000056.1, from coordinate 80,406,233 downwards.
TCTTTCTGCTACCTTTAGGTAAATCTTAGAAATGGAAGCTACCTGTTAAAATAGTGCAAAAGTCATCTTTTAAGGAATGTATCGTGTTGCAGAATAGGATGATGAAAAATGCTTTTACAACATTTAAAATTTATAAAGCTCTCAAAAATAATAAATTATGTCTGAGGTCGTTGGAAGGGAGCAAATATGGAATTCACACATTAATCACAATTTGAAATAATGAGCATAATAATACAGATATGCAATAAGAATCAATAATCAAAATGTATTTAATTGTAGCCCAAATTGTATCTCAACAAATATTAGGACAAAAAGAATAGAAGACCTCAAAACAATGGTGATTTAAATCACCACTTAATCCCTCAAATTAAGCATATATCCCAATTATATCAACCAATCAAATTTTCCAACAGTGGTCCTCGAACTACTTAATTCTCAAATAGCCACGTCATATTAGTCGATAATACTAGATCAATGCCTAGTACATGGCAAAATATCCTCACATCACAAGGCGGAAGAGATGTTAGACCCTAAGGTCAGATGACTCAAGTCGCTAAGACAAAAGCGCAGAGCATTGGCACTCCAACCAAGTAGAAAGCCTCAAATATAGCTAAGTATAGAACACATAGGCATGCAACCCGAGGAGCATAGTGCAAAACCCTCCCCCTTCCTCCTCAAAAATTCCCCTCTAATCATCTCAATCCAGGTAATTGGGTTTATAAGCAGGTAATCATATTAGGTTAAGGGGACCAGACCTGTCGGCATGGTGTAATGAGTGACATATGGGAGGCTTAAGGTGAGAGGGACCTCACCCCTATATCTTGAGGTGATAAGCACATGACACTTTTTCATTTTATATAGTAGCTTGGATTTCTGTTTTCACGATGTGGCACTAAAGAGTAGACTCTTCTTCACTTGTGAGTTGTTGTGGATGTCAGCTTCAAATCAGCACAGCCACGGTTGTGTACTTCTCCAATTGATGCTACAGGCAACATCGTAGAATGAGTCCGTAGCTTCTGGAGTTGAAGCTGGGTAGTAGCACAGTTAGAGCAGGGTGGATAGAGGTGGAGATGACACTTGCGAGGGCGGAGCTCCAATGAAGACCTACGAAGAGAAATACGGGTTAAATGCCCCAGTTAAAATGTTCATTATCATCCTTGGAGCATAGAGAATGTGGTAGTGGTAGTGGATCGGTGCAAGGGTGCGTGTGGGTGAATAGCGAACTCAAAGAAGGTACCGTTATGGTGCATTGTTTGGTGGTGACTTCCAAGGATTGAGAGCTCCAATAATGTTGGGGCTTTTGATCGCTAAGGTGACAGGGAGGTTGTGGTGGTGTTGGTTGTGTTTTTGGTAGTGTGTAGTGTGCAGGTGGCTTCATCGATGAAATCACCGGATATGGAGAAGACGGAGAGGGAGAGGGTGATGTAGCAATCGAATCGAGGTTCTAAGAGGTGAAATCTAACCTAAAGAGGGAGAGGAAGAAGAATGGCTTATCTACGGATGAAGGGGAGGAAGCTTGGCACTGGCTTCGATTGGCCTATGTAGGTGGAGACGAAAGCTCCAATGATGAGGACGGCGAGGACAAAAGTTCAAGGCAGATCTTGCTTGCTATGACGAGGAGAGAAAGTCTTCGGGGAAGATGTTCCCTCTACCCATTGTACGTGGCAAAGGGCAACGAAGGCAGATCGAGAAGCTTGTAGGAGCTTGGTCATAGCAGGCCAGGGAAGGAGGAGAAGAGGGTTTTCTGGCCTAAAGCCAAGCTAAGGAGGATGCTGCGAGTTCCTTGAGCTTAAATAGAGCTTGAATCTGAGCTCAAATTTGGAAAATCGCTAGCGAATTTCATGGATTAGGCAAGTTCAAATCATGAGGAATCAAGCTCTGTTGGAGCTTCCTTTCTTCAATTTAAGATTTTATACATGTTTAGAATGGAAGAGTATCCCTTGATTGACAATCCCTCCAAAATTTGAGGGATTTAGGTGAAGATGAGTGGAGATATGCATGGTCAATCTCATTTCTTGATGGGTTGACTTTTGCTATTTAGGAAACAAGGGCTTTCAGGCAGCAAGGGTATTTTCATGAAGGAGATGAGAAACTAGGAACCTATTTGCAAGAAATTTTGAAAGCTAGGGGCTTAGATGTAAAGAATAGAGCTTTTAGGGATGGAAGTGCAAACTAGGCCAAGATTGACTTTGGTTGGGCCCAAATTTTGGCCTTAACCTAATTCAAACCCAAGCAATCTAATGGTGAAGTTGTTTTTATGGTTTGACCACTTAAGATTGGGAAATTTGTATAAAAGCCCAAATCAGGGCAAAATCCCATTTAAAACTCTGTTATAGGTCAAAATAGGTTTAGATTGTCAAATCAAGGGTACCAAACCTCGTATAATATTTTTCTATAAATTTTAGGATCCTTGGATAAATTTTATCCTGAGCAGAACCTCTTTAATTTAACAAGTCTTATATTAGGTTTTTGCTGTGCTTTTTTGGTTCTTGGAATGTGTGAAAACCTGTTTCTATCTATATCGATGTACTTTTTGAACTTTAATGCTCAATTGACCTTCAGTTAACCCCTAGGTGACCCCATGGTTACTGTCCATTCATGATGTGATGTTAAAGCTGTAGATTTGCCCTTGTCTTAATGTTTTCTTCTTAAAATGGATTTGTGTTGAATTACTGTCCTCAGGCAATTATTCTGGGGCATTTATCACTTGATTTCAACTAATTCAAGTTAGTTATGGGTAATGATGGTGTTACCATCATACCCTCATGCCAAACTTTTGCCATTCCCTAGCAAAATCCTTTGGAAAGAACTAGATCACTTGACCATGCTTTGATGTTCTGATGGCCAACTTGTGCCTCTCTAGAAATTTGATCAGAATGCCAATAATAGGCTTAGAGGTACTCAAGTACCAGTGAAGATCCAGACCAGACCAATGTAAGCCTAGGTCAGCCACAAAGGTTTCTAAGTCCAGCAAAACCTTCCTAGTGGTTCGTTGACCCTAGTGATTAAAGCACCAGTGCATAGAATGTATCAAGTCTAGGTTTAGTTTGCCAATCGATTTTTGTTAAGAGAGAGATAGAGAAGGATTTTTCATTTTGAGAGTTTTCTCTCTTTTCTTTTTATATTTCCCTAAATCTAACCTCAAATTGGCCCTAAACATGGTCTATATCGGATTCCTCGTCCCCGCCGTCAATCCTTAAAGGGTCCTTAGCTTTTGATGCTTCGAGATAGCACCGTCCATGGAAACCACCAAAACTCTTGGCTTTTGACACTTTGGGATAGTGTCACCCATGGCATTCGGTAGCTAAATTCAGGCCCAAGTAATTGACATTTTAGGTTAATCTCGCCCATGGCACCTAAATAAGCATAAGGGGCTTGCATGCCCCCAATAGGACATTTAGGTGTCCTAGGAGACAAGAACTGAGGAGTTGATATGTTAATATGCATCTTCGAGGGGAATATCCACTGCCTCATGGCAGGAACTCGTTTAATCAATTAGTGTTTTCAAGCCGCTCCTAAGCTAGATCTTTGAGACGACTTTTCATAATAGAACACTTTTTGGCATTATTTCTTTGTTAAGCATACTGAACCAGATTGGTGTGTGAATTTGGGTGCTTAGGTTACCAAGTCTCGCAAACTAAAGGGTAGGCAACGGGGTCGAATAATCCCTAAGCCTTATACCTACTGCATCAACTTTGCACTTTGCTCAACCTCATGAGGATTAATTCGAATCTTTATGAATACATAAGTGTTTAAGCCCTAAAACAAGCCCAAGAGACCTAAGATCAGCACTCATCACTAATCTCCTTGTCTATAGCACTTCAGGACTTAATACTTATTTTGATTTGGTCTAGAACTTAAGTTGATTCCATAATCAATTGCTATGACTATCAATTTTTTTCTTCTTGATTTTGATCCTTTTGACATTCTATTTTTCCTCCTCTTTTCCTCCCCAAGAAATATTTTCAATCATTTACTCAAAATTTTCCTCCCCTTTCTTAATTTTTTTTTCAAATTGTATATATTTTTCTGTGAGAACCCCTGAGAGAATTGAATTTCCATTTGTTTGCACTTTAACACCCCCTATGCCTAAGTTTTGCAATGTCTTCATTGTAAACTGATGTATACACATCCATTTTGGTTAAAATGCCTATTTATGAATGTTTATAGTCTTAGATATGCATTACATATTATAAATATTTCATAGCATGCATCATTCTGCATTTGGAGTAGTTTATATAAATCTTAGATTAATTCGCATCCTTTTGTGGCAAGGAGAGGAGATTTATTTAAGGGACTCGGATTGACGATTCGAGCATACAAATTTGATCAGGATGATGATCAGAGTCCAATGCCTCCGAAATCATCTTGATCAGAGTCATGTAGCACATTGTGCAATCCGAGGAAGATTAATGGCCAATGCGTTAGGTGATGCAATTTGGAGCTTTAAATTACAAATCCAACTGCATGGATGGATCCGAATCGACAATCGTAGTCTAACAGCATGAAAATCGACCCAATCAGATATCTTTGGTGTCACCTACATAGAAAAGAAAATGAACAGCCATGATGGTGCCACGTGGCGCCATTATAGTTGCCCAAGACTGACTGCAGCCACCGTTCACCCCTAAGGAGCATCTCTATGAAGAGATCTTGATCATTGGATCAAGAACCAATAGCTGAGAAGCTGCCCCCATGAAGCCATGAAAATTCTTAAACGCGACACAACCCCATGCGTAGCATAGCGATTCATGCTCAAAAATGAAGAAGCCGACACGTGATTGAAGCCCCATGTGCAGATTAAGTCGCTGCAGAGTGTACGTAGGTGAAATTCACTTGTTAGATCTGATAGGGTGATAGAGAAGGAGCCGACGTGACGGCCATTACATGATCTGCACACGCGAGATCACTCTCTAACTAACGCCCAATCTGACATGCCAGCTGAGCACGTGATGTCTGCGTGATCTGCAACCATCTAATGAAGATTGAATGGCTCTCCTTCGACCACTCCGTAACTGTGCAAGTGGAGGGCCAGTGAGTGCGAATCTTCTGCAACATTTATGGCGAAATAATAGTGGCATCTTTAATGTCACTAAATGCCCTATACATGAAATGTTCCTTCACTATAAAATGACCCCTACACCCCCTCCATCCATCTTCATCACTTTCATCTTCTCTCTCTTGCTCTAAGAGCTAAGAACTCAAGTTCTAAAGCTCACTTTAGAGCTCCCAAGCTCCTGGAAGCTCTGCTAGAGTTAAAATAAAAATTTTCCACCTCTCACCCCCTTCACGAAGCTCTCACTAGCCATCTGATGATAATGGCGGAGTTGTCGACCGAACCGTGGCTAGTCTTTGTTTGTTTTAGTGTCTATTATAGTAATGTCGTTGTGGTATAGATAAAATAGCTACGGTTTGTCGTCATCGCCACCATTACAATTTTACTCAGAAATATTTCTCCCGAGGTCGAACTCAGGGAGCGACTGGAATTCCAGAAGTACAATGTTTCTTTTAAAACTAAGAGAGAGAGAGAGAGGGAGAAGTAGATTTCTGTTTCTTGGCTTTTTCTTCTTCTCTTCTTTCTCTCTTTGCTTGTCTTCTTTTTCTTCCCTTTCTCTTCTTTTTCATAGTTCTTGATCTTCTTCAGTTCTTCTTTTCTTCTTTATCTTCTTTCTTTCTTCTTCTTTCTTCCTTCTTCTCTTTCTTTCAGCTGCGGCACCTTTTCTTTTCTTTTTCTTCTTCTTTGCTTTGTCTACAGAGCTTCATCCATCGTCTAATTTCTCAGTTAGACGGCTTAAATGGTGTCTGCTACAGTGCTTCCCCTTTCTTCCTTTGTTGCTTCTCCTTCTTCTTCTTCTTGGCCTTCTTCTTCCTTGGCCTTCTTCTTCTTCCTTCGACCTGCCTATACAAGGAGCAAAACCTACCCTGTCCCTCTACCCGCACGTCTCTTCTCTATGCAAATCACTCACAGGACGCTGTCCCAGAGCCGCAGGTAATTGGGTCGGGCAGCGCACCCGGGACCAGGCGTACTGGCATGTATGGTACGCAAGGAATGCGTAGGTGGTGTCGGGTCGGGTCCGCCGGATCCATGTGGTGAGCTCGCAGATCGGGCGGGTGAGTGGGTGCGGGACCTCACCCCAGGTGTCTCGAGGCGATTAAGAGAAAACACAAAATCAATTTAAATCAGCGCGGCATTTCGAAATCCCACGATGTGGTACTAAACTGCTCGCCCTTCTCGCGCGCGCCCACAGGAAAGCCACGACTTGGCCTCAGCAGCTGTGCCCTCGCCTCTCTTCGCGGACCTGCTCGCTGCCTTTGCCCAAGTCCCTGTAGTTCACCTCAGCTGGGATCCTGCTGCTGCAGGGCCTGGAGCTCGCGTAGAAGCTCCTTCAGTCGTCGCCAATGGCGGCTGGGGCTAGGTCAGACAGCGACCAAAAAAATGGGTCTGATCGTGGGAGTGTGGTGGGGGTGTGGAGCAGCAGTGGGTAGGCGAAGGTTGTTCAGCGTGATGAGGCTGAGGTTCTGTGAGGGTCGGCGAGGCGTGTGGGGCTGCTGAGCGATGGGAGCATCTCGCCGGAGGGTGGCCGGAGACGAGGAAGGTGACGGTGGACAGGAGCAGTCGAGGATTAATCGAGTGAAATGCAGTGAGGAAAAGAAAGAGGGGGAGATGGGGAATAGTTCTGACCTAATTGCGGGGACGAAGGGGCCGGAGCAGGGCGGCAGTCGTACCGACTGTCACCGGAGAAGTAATACCCAGATGGGGAGGGCGGCGGCGAGGAAGAGAGCGGGAGGGCACGTGCTGGGTATGGCACGACGTGGGAATGGCAGGCGAAGGTGGCTCTGCTGCTGGTATTGCAGCAGAGCGAGGAGACGGAGGAGGAGGAACAGCCGGAGCTGGTGGGTTTCTACCGGAGTGGGAAGAGAGGAAAGGTAGGGGTTTTCTCCGTCAGGACCGAGTTACCAAAGTTGGCTGGCGACGCTGGTCCTTATAAAGGTGGTGGCGGAGGGGTGGGCGCAGGGAGGTGACATGCCTCCCTCACCGGAGAATGGTTGGAATAGCGACCCATGCCTTCCGCACGTTCGCATGGAAGGTGTGGGTGAGGACAGGAGGTATGGCGGTGTCCCTGCGACAACAGACGTCACAGGGAACACCCGGTTCAAATTGCAGGTCGCCTCCCTCACCCTACGCGGCGCCATGCTCCGCGCAAAGTTACCAGAGCGTGGCGCTGCTCAGAGACTTGCAGGAGGGACCTGTATGCAAAGAACGACGAAGAACCTAGGGGCCAAAATGCAAGGGTTTCGAAAGTTGAGAGTTAAAAAGTAATAGATGAGGACCAAATTGCAAAGTCAGTCAAGAAGGTTTCTTCTTAGGCTCAAGTTTATATGCATGAATAAATGGGACCTAAGGATTCAAAGGGTGAATTTTATTTCTAGGTTAGACCTTGTTTGACCAGCCAATTTATGGAAAAATCCAAATTAAATCATTAATTGGGCATGGTTCTCAATGTAGGTCAAAATGGGTTCCCAAGGCCAATTTGAAGGTTCTAAGCCCTAGAGATTATTTTTCTTTGAATTTTAGAGGGTTTAGTCGATTTTTACACTGCCTTGAACCTCGTGAATTGAAGTGGGTTTGTTTTAGGGTTACAGAATGTCATTTAATTCCTTGGAGTTGCTGTAGCCCTTATTGGATCAGATCATCCAACTTTCCTTCTTATTAGGTTAGTTTGACTTATGTTTGGACCCTGAGTTACCTTGTTTGCAGATTGTGTTGGTGAAATTGCATTTTTACCCCTTATGACCTATTTTCTTCTTGAACTCAAAATTCTCTAAGTCAAACCTTTCTTTGAGTTATGTAGGAGCTTTTTCTCGCATATTTAGGTTAGATTGTGCTAGCTAGGGTTCATGATGAGGTTCTCATCGTACCCCCATGCCTAGCTTTTGCTAGTCCCTTAGCAAAAACTTAAGGTTTTAACCATTGTTCTAGATCATGATGTTTTAAATAACTTCAGATAAGTGCTTTTTCATTTGAACTTGGATTAGGTTAGAATGCTGACCATAGGCCTAAAAGGTACTCTAGTACCAATCAAGATCCAGATCTGTCTAGCCTCAACCTTAGTCCTTAGCAAAGGTTTTTAAGGCCCACAAGAACTAACCTAAGGTCTATTGGACTTTTGTGGTTAAAGCACTCGTGCTTGAAATGATTTTAGCCCTGGCTCAGTTCCCAGTGCATTTTGTAAGAGAGAGAGAAAAAAAAATTTTTCTGTTTCGAGAGTTTTCTCTCTTTTTCTTTTTAATTCTAGCTTAGGATTGGCTTTTCAACACGGTCTGTATCAGATTCCTTGCTCCCATCAACAATCCTCAAGGGTTCCTGGCAATTGATGCTTTGAGATAGCACCGCCCATGGCAACCCCTGGAACCCTGGCTATTGAGATTTTGAGATAATCCCATCCATGCTGTTCCGTGGCCAAATCCAGACCCTGGCAATTGACACTTCGAGATAATGTCATCCATGGAATCTGAACCAACAGAGTGCTTACATGCACCCAGTAGGATATGTAAATATCCTAAGAGACAAGCACCGAGGAGATGATATTTTGTTACGCATCTTCGAGGGGATTTCCCACCTCTCCGTACTGGGAACTCGTCCAAATCAACTTGTATTGATCGGCCGCTCCTACTCTATGTGTACTTTTCAGAATTTTGTGACGCTTCTGTGTGATTTTTATTTTTATGCTTGCTGAACTAGGCTGTGTGTTAGGTTAGGGTGCTTAGGTTACTGAGTCCCATAAACCAAAAGTTAGTTAATGAGGCCAAATACTCCCTAAGCCTTAGACGTAATACTTAAGCTTTTCATTTTCCTCAACCTCTTAAGGAATGTCTAGATCTTAAAGGGTACAAACAGTCTATCCACGAATGCCTAAAGTTTGCGTTCTTACTAATCTCACCATGCACTTTTCATTGCTTTTCTTGAATAAGGTCTAGAACTTAGGTCAATCCCTTAATTTCTTACTAATGACTATCACTCTTTTCTTTCATTTTTGTGCTCCTTTTTCATTTTGTTTCTTTTCCTTCTCCCACAAAATTTCCTTTCTCCTCTTTTATTTTTATTTTTATTTTTATGGTGTTTTTGTCATATGTGAATTTTTTGCTTAAAACCATTTCTTACAAGTTTTGCACTTTTATACCCCCCCATGCCTAAGGTTTGTAATGTCCTCATTGTGACTTAGGAGGCTTTTTAATTTATTTAGTTCATTCCTTAAGGCAGATGTTTTGATGAGTGAATGGGTCGGGATGATTATTGCGGATGATTTCTAATCTCAGATGCAAGCATCTGAGGTGGAGTCGGCTGTCTAAAAGGTCGAACCTTAAGTGCACAAAGGTGTAAAGGGTTTAGGTTTTCAAAGAAAATGACAGGCTGCCTCCCGTTAAGTGCTGAGTTTTACGCCATCGGCTGGGCGCAATAAGCTCAAGTGGAATGGAGGATATAAGATGATTCAGCCAAATCAGTAGAAGTCACATCAATGAACGGCTTGAGTCTCTGATCGTTCACGATGAAAGGTTCGGAATCGTGGCTGAGCGGACTGATTTCGATGGCTCCATTTCCAAAAACCTGTCGGACTAGATATCGTCCGACCCACTTGGATCGCAACTTTCCAGGGAAAAGTTTGAGTCGGGCATCAAAGAGTAGGACCTTCCAACCAGGATGAAAGATCTTTCTTGAGATATGCTTGTCCTGGAAAGCTTTAACCCGCTCCTTGTAGATTCACGAGTTCTCATATGCGTCTAGGCGTAATTCATCGATCTCGCTGATTTGAAGTTTTCTGTGGGTTCCAGCCTTCGAAAGATCAAGATTACAGTTCCATACTACCCAATAGGCTTTATGCTCCAGTTCGACGGGAAGGTGACACGGCTTCTCATACACCAGTCTAAAGGGAGACATGCCTAATTGGGTTTTGTGGGCAGTCCTATAGGCCCACAAGGCTTCCAGAAGTCAGGACGACCAGTCCTTCCTGTCAGGTCGAACAGTGAACTGCAGGATTTTCTTGATCTCCCAATTTGACACCTAAGCTAGACCATTAGTTTGGGGGTGGTAAGGAGTAGAGATTCGGTGAGACACCCCGTATTTGGTCATCAGTGACCTAAACAGAGCATTTGTGAAATGGGTCCCCCCATCAGAGATTATAGCACGAGGAATCCCGAACCATGAGAAAATGTTTTGATGAATGAATTTAAGAACGATTTTGTGATCACAGGTTCGGGTCGGTATGGCTTCGATCCATTTGGACACATAGTCCACAGCAAGCAGAATGTATTCGAAATCATCCGAAGCAGGAAAGGGGCCCATAAAATCAATCCCCCAAACATCAAAGATTTCGCATACGAGAATCGGCTGCAAAGGCATCATGTCGCGATGGCTCATGTTGCCCAAAGTCTGGCAACGACTGCATGCCTTGCAGTGACTGTATGAGTCTTTGAATAGCGTGGGCCAGTAAAAGCCGCAGTGGAGTACTTTTGATGCGGTTTTATGCCCAGAGAAATGGCCACCGCATGCCTGGTCATGGCAGAAAGAGAGAATATTGTTGATTTCCTCTTCCGGGACACATCTCCGGATGATTTGATCAGTACCTATGCAGAAAAGGTACGGGTCTTCCCAGATGTAATACTTGGTATCAGAACACAATTTGTCTTTCTTGGCCTTCGACCAATCAGACGGGATCTGATGAGATGCCAAGTAGTTTACTATATCAGCAAACCATGGAAGTCTAGTACCGATTGTCAGTAGGTGCTCATCAGGAAAATGTTCTGTGATGGGTCCGGAAGGGTTGATAATCTCAGAAGGAAGATGGGACAAATGGTTGGCTACCACATTCTGCCTTCCCGCCTTGTCGCGAATCTCGAGGTCGAATTCTTGCAACAGCAAGATCCATCGGATTAGTCGGGGCTTCGCGTCCTTCTTGGCAAGGAGATGCCTCACAGCCGTGTGATCCGAGTAGATGATGATGTGGGAACCTAGGAGATACGATCGGAATTTTTCAAGGGCAGATACTACGGCTAGCAGCTCTTTCTCCATAACCGTGTAGTTACGCTGAGCCTCGTCAAGTGTTTTGCTAGCATAGTAGATGACCACGGGTTTCCCGTGAGCTTTCTGCCCCAGGACCGCCCCTACAGCGAAATCAGATGCGTCGCACATGATCTCAAAGGGTTGAGACAAGTCAGGGGATTGTAGGATAGGTGCCTGGGTGACTCGGACACAAAGGTTTTCAAAGGCTAGTGTGCATTCCTCGGAGATTTCAAAGGGTACATCCTTAGAGAGAAGAGAAGTCAAGGGGCGTGCGATTTTCGAGAAATCGGGAATGAAACGACGGTAAAAATCGACATGCCCCAGAAAAGAACGGATGTCCCTGATCGAGCTAGGCATAGGAAGGCGAGAGTTCAGATCAACCTTAGCTCAATCCACTTGGATGCCTTTTTCCAAAATTAAATGTCCCAGGACAATTCCCTCAGGCACCATGAAATGGCTCTTTTCCCAGGAAAGAACCAAATTCACATCGATGCATGATTAGCCCATGGGCTATTTAAGTATTTAAGTGCCTGCATATTAGGTTAGTTCTAACATTTATTTAGCATAAATTAGGATGTAAATAGATTAATTCATAGTTTTAATTTAATTACATTATCCATGCATTGCATTCATATTTTAAGTGCATTTAGAATTAGCTTAGAATGGCATTAGTCTTATTTGATAACCAATTAGGTACATTGTTTTCATTAACATAAAAGTTGAGGGTCTGTATATAAATGACCCTAATATTTTAACATTATTTTCTTTATTCTTCTTCTTGCAGGAATGGCTGGCTGCCGCTCCAACGCCACCAGCTGCCGCAGTGAAGAACCCATTCAAGGAGGAGCGGATGTGTTGGATCTGGTTGGGTAGTTGATTTCAAATTGGTGCAGGACACTACAAAAGGAGGAGGGAGGCAGCCGAGCTCGGGTGGCCTCCACCACCGACCCACCACTGTGCAGAGAGACCTTCTCTCTTCCATTTCATACTGTCAGCCTCTACAGTGGCGACGAGTCTCCACCACCGTGGGCGTGTGGTGTGACAGGCCACACCGCCATCCAGAGCTCGCCTTCATTACCGTGAGCACCTTAGCGTGCATCTCCCTCATCGTCGTCACCAACCACCACCGCCGCAACCACCGTCAACCACCCTTTCAGTCACTTAAGACGTCTGGGAAATTTCCCGGATGTCTGAAGTCCACCTCCCAATCCAGAGAAATCTCCGTCCTCCCACTTCACTTCCACCGCACACGTCTGAAGTCACCCGCAACCTTCCACTCCTACAGAACCTTCCTCGCGCCTGTAGCCCACACCATCTCCACGCACAATAGCCTGCGCACCCACGCCAGCTGCAGCCGCACCTGCTCAACCGCGCACACCTTCCCCGCGCCTGCAGAGCCACCCGCTCACCTCCAACCACGCACCCGCACCCGCTCAGCCTGCAGAACTCCAACCGCAACCGCACCCGCGCCTGCAGCGCCCTTCACCCATGCCCACCAACCGCCAGCCGCACCCGCGCCCACCAGCCTGCAGTGCCCTTCTCCCGTGCCTGCAGAACCGCCAGCAGCAGCGCGCGGCAGTCCTCACTGCCAACAGGCCGTGCGCACTCACCGGCTGCAACACCTCCACTGGAGCTCGTCCGGCCACCTCCGGCTGCCGTGCGACACGCCGCCACCACTGCTTTGAAGCCCTCGGTCCAAGGGACTTCCTCCGAGCTTCCCGCGCCCGGCCATCCACTCCTCGTCGCGCAAGACAAAGGGGAAAAATTCCCCTGTTTTGCTATAGTAACCTGCCAATTAGAAATTACATTTTCTTCCATTGTCACTTTTTAGTCATATTTTATTGATTCTGCATTGCGGAAAATATCATCTAGTTTCTCAGAATTGCTATTTCAGCATTGTTTCTTGCTTAAACCTTAATCTGAAGTCAATTTTGGCTTGATTCTTGTCCAAATTGACTGGGAACAAACATTTTTAACTGGTGCGAATTTTAATACGTCATTTCCTCCTTGTGGATACGACCCGCTCCTCTGCGAGTGGTTATTTCTTTTTCTAAATATTGATTAGTCAATTTTTCCACCACATTAAACTGCAAACGACTTTAAAGCGAACGATCGACGAGTCAAATGGCGCCGTTGCTAGGGAGGCAACAGATGCAATAATTTCGCCAGATTTTATTTTGATTATTTGTCAATTGCATAGAGATTTGACCATTTATTATTTTCTTTTCTAAGCATGAAAATTTGTGCAAAAATCAGCTAGTGTGAGAGGCGACCCTTGACGTCGCCAGAAGAGAATTGGATGAGCAATTTTTAAACGGAGGAGAAGGACGAGGACACGACAGGCACCATTGTATTTAGTCACTAGTTTAATTAGAATAGAATTAAGACTTTAGATTTAATTTTTCATTGCAGTCAGTTTGAAACCCTTGTTCTGAGGCATATTTTGATGGGTTTGTTCCCTGATTTTGTTTTGGGCCCGTATTGGGTAATTTTTGGGAGCCTGTTCCCTTTTCTTTAGATTTAGGTCTCTTTTTATTACTTTTATTTGCCTATGCATAAGTAGTTCTAAAAGAAAAATAACAAAAAAAAATGAGCTGCCTGCTAGAAGCTGCCTGCCCTAAGATGAACCATTTAGGTCTATATGAGCAGCCTCTAGCTTTACTTCTCTGCATTGCGTGCATTCTTGCATTGTAGATCGCTAGAGGCAAGGTACGCATTCTCTTACTTTGCATCCTATTCTTGATCATGCATTGCATTTGGGATTTAATTCAAAGACCACAAAGTTTGTCTTGAAGCGATTTAACAAGTGGTCACATATATTTGAAAAATGGACTAATTAAAGGAGGGACATCTAAAAATCAAGGACTTGATTGTAAAACGTGGTGTGCGATTCAAAATTTAAATCATTTTGCGGTGAATGCACACTTATATCTATTGCACCACAGCACTCATTTTGACACTCCTAAGTCTTGAAACGACTAGGACAAGAGCCCTCCTATCGTTGGATTCTGAAGTGTTCGGAACTTGAGATCAAAGGTTTTGTAAGTCAAAAGAGGGGGATACCCTGTAACGGATTTTTGGGGGTAGTTGAGAAGCACCGCGAAAGCACAGCTTCAAAGGAAGGCTTAGGCCTACTTGCATCCCTCGATCTTCGATCTTTGGATTTACCTGATCATTTGAGATTTAGGGAAGAACACCTAAGCTCCAACTAGGTCTTCTTAGGCGAGCCATAGGTCGATAATAGGTGCGTAAATTGATTGAACAAATTATATTGTCACCTGCAATCTGACTTAAAATCAAAAGCCTAAATTGGGAAAGACCAAAAAGGTCCTTTTTGAATTGTGTTTTGCTTTGGGAATTCTAATTGAGGCGTGAGTTATAATGGACCACATTGATTTTCATCCATTCACATCTTGCCCACACCCTCACCCCCACTCTGCATCCTTCGATCCCAGACGCCGAGATGGTCCACTCCTTGATGGACATAATGACAATCATTGGGATCCATTTTACTTCTATTATAGGAGTATTGGCCTGGTTAAGCCCCAAATCAGTGAGCAGAGCCTAGGAGCGGGATTTGCTTTGCCCAATATCCCACATACCAAAGAAATACCCAACCCACCCTCCCTGAAAACTTATAATGGTTGGACAAACACTCCTGGGTACTATAAGCCTGAGCCTAACTTCTCTTATGATAGAAATGACCTCTCCTCTTTGAAGATGGAAATACAGAAAATGCAAAACGAAATAATTGAATTGTTAGGAGAATCTTCGAGAGCAGGCCAACAAGAAAGAGATGAAATTAGCCACCCAATCTACCCCATTGAGGATGACGTACACCCCTCTACAATAGATGCATCTCCCTTGGGAGAGCTACACTTTAAGTTGGAGGGAAATTCTGGGGAGAATAGCTACTTTTCGAGGATCGATTTTGAAACCTCCCCATTAGATGACACTTCCTTGAGAGATCAACACTTTAGGTGGGAGGAAAATACACATGAAAGTAGCTATGCATTGGATGAAGAAAGGTGGCAACCCGAGGAAGATGATGATAAGGTTGAGTATCCACCTAATTTATTTAGGAGTCAAAAGAAGGGAATGATGGTACCATTGGAAGACCTCAACCCAGATGATAGTATTTTCGTGACATTTGATGAAGTGGGTCAAAGTCAAGTTGTTAATCCTACTCTCCCTTCTGATCACGATATGGAACTCAAACCCACCCTTAGGGAACCTAACCCTAAAGAAATTGACCTATCTGAGGAGTCTGATGTAACCAGTGTAAACCATTTACCTTAGATAGAGCACCCTAGGGGATCTGCTGAGATATTAAATGATTCTAGACCTCGGGTACATAATGAATTGTGTGATGAGGAGGAAGACGAATTATATGAGGAACCTGCATTCAAGATTTGGAGTGACAGTAAGGGTGATTATGTCTTATTTGAAGAGTTAGCCCCTAAGGATGTCACAAATTTGACCAAATTAGGTTTCCTTAGCACACCCATTGATGATATTTCTCCTCATGATAAAATGATGGAAAATTTGGAAGCAATTTCTAAGATTTATGTGGATTCACATATAGACTCCGGGGAAGATTTGAGTAAAGAACAGAAACCCAGGGATGACATTGATAGGATAATCCCTAGATCTGTTGCTTCCAACCTGCCTTCATTCACTTCGAAGTCACCCTCTGATTTGCTTATATTTGAAAGCGAAATTGTGACTCCTGATGAAGAGCAGGAAGATACATGTCATGGTGCAAGGAATGCTAGGGATGAAATTGAGGATTTAGAAAGAGTGTTTGGGATGGACACCGAGCTGACTAAACCCAACCTAGATCTTATGGCCATCCCACAACCTTGTAACTTGGACACCCTAAACGATCCTTGCCTTAGAGAATTGCTCACTTTTGTTCTGACCAGGGGGCTTAACAGACCAATATTTCCTGTAATGGAGTATCGGGTATGGATTGATGATTTCTTTAGTCAGTCAATTACCCTGGGGGTTTATCTCTGTACCATTCCTTCCCCATTCCTTTTGGAGGATCCTTGTCATCCTCCCCCTACCCCTTTGGAGGTTGTTTTACCTGTTTATCCTTTAGAACCTCTTCTGGTGACCTAGGAAGATTTCATTCCCATTTTAGTTGGGCGAGCATTTGCTATCGAGATTCATCATCAGCTCGCCAACATCCTAGGTTACCTATTTTCTAGGCCAACATTGCTTTGCTCATTTTTAGGGCCTATTTATGCAATTCTTGAACCAGATTTGTAGGTTCTTTGGCTATTCAGCCCAGCTATAACCCAGGTAATATCCTTCTACGCAATGAGGACATTGTAGATTTTAGGCATGGGGGGGTGTACTTGGGGATATACATAGCAAAATTGCATACATTTGTACATATAAGAAAAAAAAAAGTTTTGAGCTTAACTGGCTAAGTCCTGCATTCTTAAGCAAATCAAAACTCTAACGTAGAATAAATTAATTCTAGGGTCAAATTTTAGAAGCTAAATGAGCTACTAGCTTTAGACCTTTAGGGTCCTTTGTGGACTTAAAACTTAAGTAGGAGTTAAGTTGTGGACCATTCCTCAAGAAGTTGAGGAAGGGAAGCTAGGGTTTGAGTTAAAAGGTGGGGTAGTACCTGGAGTCTTATTCTACCTTCTGGTTTACCGGTCCTTGTAACCCAAGCATCCAAATTTCACACACATGGTCTGGTAATCAACTTAATTTCTGTCTTTCTGAAAAGAGATTTGGTTCTCTTAGTTTTGACTTAAGAGAGGCTTGAAAACACATTTTGATTGGAAGAGTTCCCGCAGTAGGAGAGGTGGAGTATATACTCACCTTGAGGATGCGATGATAACATATTACCTCCTCGGCACTTGTCTCTTAGGATATCCATCCTACTGGGGGCATGTAAGCGCATTGCGCAGTTCAGGTACCATGGGTGGCCCTATCTCGAAGTGCCGATTGCCATAGGCCTGAATTCGCTTAGGAAATCCATGGGCGATAATATCTCGAAGTGTCGATTGCCAGGAGTTCTTGGGGTCGTTATGGGCAGTTCTATCTCAAAGCATCGAAAGCCAGGCACCCTTCGAGGTATGGTAATGGGGACAATGAATCCGATATAGACCGTGTTGATAGCTGATCTGAGGTTAGACTTAGAAGAATCAAACAAAAAAAAAAAGTATATATATATATATAAAAAAAATCCTTTAACTCAAATAACTCAGACCAATGCATAGGCACGGATGCTTTAATCTCAGGGATCAATAAACTTTAGGGTAGAGTCAGAAATAAGGGAAACTTGTGCCTGCAACTCGTCTATTGCCGACCTAGTCTGTAACTTAGCAACTACTTAGGAACCTTGGGTCTAGAGTCTGAACTTAATATGCTTTTGAAGGAAGATTAAGTGAGTTTACTAGTCTACTTGGAGTGCTAGGTTTCTCTTAATTTTGCTAGGGACTAGCAAAAACTAGGCATGGGGGTATTTGATTAGCCCATAGTTGTGGGCTATTTAAGTATTTAAGTGCCTACATATTAGGTTAATTCTAACATTTATTTAGCATAAATTAGGATGTAAATAGATTAACTTGTAGTTTTAATTTAATTACATAATCCATGCATTGCATTCATATTTTAAGTGCATTTAGAATTAGCATAGAATGGCATTCATCTTATTAGATTACCAATTAGGTACATTATTTTTATTAACATAAAAGTTGAGGGTCTATATATAAACGACCCTAATATTTTAACATTATTTTCTTTATTCTTCTTCTTGCAGGAACGATTGGCTGCCGCTCCAACGCCACCAGCTGCCGCAGTGAAAAACCCATTCAAGGAGGAGCGGATGTGTTGGATCTGGTCGGGCAGCTGATTTGAAATTGGTGCAGGACACTACAAAAGGAGGAGGGATGCAGCCGAGCTCGAGAGGCCTCCACCACCGACCCACCACTGTGCAGAGAGACCTTCTCTCTTCCATTCCATACTGCCGGCCTCTACTGTGGCGGCGAGTCTCCACCACCATGGGCGTGTGGTGTGACAGGCCACACCGCCATCTGGAGCTCGCCTCCATTACCGTGAGCACCTTAGCATGCATCTCCCTCGCCATCGTCACCGACCACCACCGCCGCAACCACCGTCAACCACCCTTTTAGTCACTTAAGACGTCCGGGAAATTTCCCGAACGTCAGAAGTCCACCTCCCAATCCAGAGAATCTCCGTCCTCCCACTTCACTTCCACCGCACATATCTGAAGTCACCTGCAACCTTCCACACCTGCAGAACCTTCCCCGCGCCTGCAGCCCACACCATCTCCACGCACAATAGCCAACGCACCCACGCCAGCTGCAGCCGCACCCACTCAACCGTGCACACCTTCACCGCGCCTGCAGAGCCACCCACTCACCTCCAATCACGCACCCGCACCCGCTCAGCCTGCAGAACTCCAACCGCAACCGCACCCGCGCCTGCAGCGCCCTTCACCCGCGCCTGCAGCGCCCTTCTCTTTCGCCTGCAGAACCGCCAGCAGCATCACGCGACAGTCCTCACAGCCAACAGGCCGCGCGCACTCACCGGCTGCAGCACCTCCACCAGAGCTCGTCCGGCCACCTCCGGCTGCCGCGCGACATGTAGCCACCACCGCTTCGAAGCCCTCGGTCTATGGGACTTCCTCCGAGCTTCCCACGGCCGGCCATCCACTCCTCGTCGCGTAAGACAAAGGGGAAAAATTCCCCAGTTTTGCTACAGTAACCTGCCAATTAGAAATTACATTTTCTGCCATTGTCACTTTTTAATGATATTTTATTGATTCTGCATTGCGGAAAATATCCTCTAGTTTCTCAGAATTGCTATTTCAGCATTGTTTCTTGCTTAAACCTTAATCTGAAGTCAATTTTGGCTTGATTCTTGTCCAAACTGACTGCGAACAAACATTTTTAACTGGTGCAAATTTTAATACGTCATTGGCTCCCTATGGATACTACCCGCTCCTCTGCGAGTGGTTATTTCTTTTTGTAAATATTGATTAGTCAATTTTTCCACCACATTAAACTGCAAATGACTTTAAAGCGAATGATCGACGAGTCAATGCACCGCCTGAGTATCTGGATGAAGTGTTGGAGGCAATCGTCAAATGATGCTCCAAAGACTGAAAAGTCATCCATGAAGACTTCCAGATAGTCACCTACCATATCTGAGAATATGGCAAGCATGCACCGCTGAAAAGTAGCGGGTGCATTGCAAAGACCGAAAGGCATCCTTCGGAAAGCATATGTTCTGAAGGGGTAGGTGAACGTGGTCTTTTCTTGGTCCTCAGGATGGATTTCCACCTAATTGTAACTGCAGTATCCATCAAGAAAGCAGAAGAACCTATTTCCTGCTAGTTTCTCAAGAATTTGATCAATGAAAGGTAGTGGGAAATGATCCTTCTTCGTGGAGGAATTGAGTCAACAGTAATCTATACAGACTCTCCATGAGTTGGCTAATCGGGTAGGAATGACTTCTTCTGTTTCAGTCGTTATAGTGGTGAGTCCTGCCTTCTTAGGCACAACCTGAATTGGGCTCACCCAACGACTATCAGAGATCTGGTAGATGATTCCGACATCTAACCACTTGATGATCTCCTTTTTCACGACCTCCTGCAGATTAGGGTTCAAACATCTCTGCATTTCAAGAGAAGGTCGCGCGCCCTCTTCTAAATAGATATGATGAGTGCAATACGAGGGACTTATTCCAGTCAGATCATCGAGAGTCCACCCGATGGCTCTGGGATGTTGCTGGAGGACAGCAATCAGACGGGATTCCTGTTTGGGATTGAGGTTGGAATTGATAATCACAGGAAGGGTCTGATTAGAACCCAAAAGGATGTATTTCAAGTGAGCAGGAAGGGGCTTTAGCTCGAGGATGGGGTTATCAGCAGCAGCAGGTGGTTTAGAACAGACGTGAGATTCAAGGGTAGGAGCTATAGGGTTGTCCAAATCTGGATTCGACTCCTCTGTTTGCGGGCCAAGATCTTTCTGCGGTTGATGAGGTATAATCAGGTCATTCTAGAAGTGTGTTTCATCAACCAAAGCCCTAATGTCACAAATTTGTTCAATGACACCGCAATTGATTCCTTGTTTGGCCTTAAATATATCAATTTTCAAGGTTTGATTCCCAAATTTGAGCTCTATTTGGCCCTCCTCACAGCTAATGTTGGCTCTAGCAGTAGCCAAGAAAGGTCTCCCTAAAATGATTGGTGTATCCCTAGGGTTCTAAGGTGCGTCCATGTCTAAGACTATAAAGTCTACAGGAAAGTAGAAATCCCGTACCCTCACAATAACATCCTCGAGAATCCCTTTTGTTGACTTTATAGATCGATCTGCTAATTGTAATGTCACCTCAGTGGGTTTTAGCTCAGATTCTTCTAGATGGTCAAGTAAGGATGTGGGTATCAGATTTATGGAAGTACCTAAGTCTAGCAATGCTCTATCAAATTGGGTATCACCTATCTTGCAGGAAATCAAGGGAGTACCAGGATCTTTAGCCTTGGGTGGGAGTCTGCTTAGGATTACAGAGCTGGCTTGCTCTGACAGAACAATTGGACTCCCACTCTTGGTTTGCAGCTTACGCAGGGGTGTAACACATTCTTTAAGAATCGTGCGTAAGCCGGTACATGGTAGATTGCATCCATCAAGGGGATGTTTATGTGGACCTACTCAAAGAGCTTGCCCAGGTCCTCCTCAGGTGCCACGGTCTTGGTAGTCTTCTTTCCCTTGGTCAAGGCCACGAGAAACGTCACCTTAGTTGGTTCTTCTAGGATAGGTCCAGGTTTTTGATCTGAGATAGGGATAGGAACGTCCTAGATTACCGTCCTAGGCTTGGGATCACTACCAGGCTTGGAGTGGTTTGGATAAGGTGGATCTTGGGTTTCCTTACCACTACGGGTTGTCAAGGAATTAAGTCCTACCTGGTTTTGGTTGGGATTGGGTAAGATGGGCTGCTGCTGGTAGCCTGCAAAAGAAGTGGAAGCCTCCATCCCGTCGGGTGAAGGAACAGAGGGGTGCCTGAAAAATCATATGGGCTTGGCCCGGGTTTGGGTTCATAATGCGCCGCTGGGTTGGCACGTTATTCGGGTTAGGAAGAGGTTGGGAAGGAAGAGTGCCTGGCTGGCGAGAATTTGCCAATTGGGCTAGTTGATTTCGGACCTCTGTAAGCTCGTCCTTGTGTTGCTTTTGGATAGCTGCATTCGTTCTCTGATTGTCAACCAGAGTCTGAATGATAAGGGACATTTGATCTTGATTTGGCCCTGATGGATAAGTAGGGTTGGGCCGAGGCTGAGGTGGCTAATAAGGACAAGGGGGTTGTGGGCGGGGCTGAAATGGTAGTCTTTGGGTTTGGGAGTTTCCCGCCCACTGAAAGTTGGGATGGTTTCGCCATCCAGGGTTATAGGTGTTGGAGAACGGGTCGTTCTGGATGGCGTTGAGGTCCTCACAGGTCTGAGGAACCTCCAGAGATTCAGAGAAAGGGGGGAATGGAATTCCCCGAGCTAGTGTAGAAGGGATCGGATGGCCCTCTGATCCGAGAATCAGATGATGGATATGGATCCATCCTAGGAGAAGATCGATGGAGAATGTTTTGGATAGTCTCCCTTGTGGAAGGAGGCTGTGAAAAGGAGCTATGCGCAGAGGTGTCTCGCTGAAAGTGTTGAGTCAGCTCATCCACCTTCTTTTCAATGATTGAGACCTTATCCAATCGACTGGCCATTAATTCCAGGTCAGCTGATGTGGACAGGCCCTGCGTCTCATGTGTTCCCCTAAGATTCGTCGATGCGCGGGTATTCGTCCTGTCGAATAATCCCATGGAGTCATTGTTGATGGAGTTCTCACACATGTTTTCGAGAATCTCCCACATGGTGTCCTCATGTTGACCCATGATATTCCCTCTGCAGGCTGCATTGACAAAAAGACGGATGTCCTCACGGAGTCCCTGGTAATAAGATTGGACTTGTTCCCATTTAGGAACTCCGTGATGGGGGCACTTTCTCATGAGATCCTGAAAGCGATCCCATGCCTCATGGAGAGGTTCCCCTGTTTGCTGAGTGAAGTAAGTAATCTGATGGCGCAAGGCATTGATCCAACCAACGGGTCCATTATGCTGAGTGAAGTGAGTAATCCGCAGACCTTCTTGCAATCGCCACAGCTGGGTCCCACAACGCAAGAGCAGAGTAGAGGCTTGATAGTCCCACATCGTGGAAACGCGAAACATAGGTGCGCCATAAATTGTTTTTGTGATATTGTCTTACCGCCTCCGAAAGCACAGGGGTGAGGTCCCTCACCTGACCCACTCGCCTCGTCCGCGGCTTCACCTCGCGGATCTGGCAGGATCCGACCAGAACCTAACCTGAGCACTCCTCGCGCATCACCCACCTGCCGGTGCGCCTGCTCCCGGGTGCAAAATCCAACCCGATTACCCGTGTGGCTCTAGGAACGTGTCCTTGAGCGAATTGCAGAGAAAGAGAGAGATGTTTGGGTAGAGGGAAGGGGGTAGGTTTTGCATTGGCTGTGTTGTGCGCAGGAAAGAAGGAAGAGAGGAAGAAGCGAACACTTAGCCACTGTAGCAATGGAAAGAACAGAAGGAAGAGGTGAAGGAAAGCAAAAAGAAGAACTGAAGAAATAGAAGAGTAGGAGCAGAAGAAGGAAATCTGAAGAAAGGAAGCTGAGCAAGGCAGAGATCTGAGAGAAGGAAGGACTGCGGAAAAGACAAAAAGAAAGAAGAAGATAGAAGGGAAACAAAGGCAGGAAGAAGAAGTCTTCACAGGAAAGGAAAGAGAAGAGAAAGAAGTTCAAGGAAGAAAAAGACCTGTGGATCAGAAGAAAAAGAAGAAGAGCCAACGAAGAAGAAGAAGGCAGAAGAGAGAAAGAAGACGTCTGATAAAGAAATCCTATTTTCTTTTAGAAATTCTTTCTATAGCTCTCTCTCTTTGAATCAATTATTTTCATTTATAAGTTGTATTCTTTGGTTTTAAAAGTATTGAGATTGCTCCCTGTGTTCGACCTCGGATACTCTAGTTTTTCGAGTAATAAAATTCTCTATATTTGTTTGAACATTTTGTCGGCTATATTACAACGTGACATTCTTTTAAAATCTGATCACAAAAGCGTGCAAACATTTTGGCGCCGTTGCCGGGGAGCAACGGGCACTTTTAAAGCTTTTGATTACAACTTTTCTATCCAATATTTGACCTAACTCCTCTCTTTTGTTGTGTTCAAAGCAGGGAAAGCAAAGCAAAAAGGAAAGAAGAGCTGCTGCATGACAGACTCTCCAAGGAACAGGTAATTTCCATAAGCCCTCCCTCTTAACTCTCTCAAAATCTGAAAGGAAAAGAAAAAGAGAATAATCAACTTAGGGCTACCTGTTTCATATTTAGTAACTCATCAAGTTGCCTGATTTTCATTTCAACACATTTTTATCTGCTCATCCAACTAAGGTAACTAGGGCTAAAACTTTCTTGATTGAGCCCTAGGTACTAAATTCTGAGGCAACTAAATCTGACCCACTAGAGCCAATTTAAGGATTACAAAGCTAGGTTTTTTAGAGACACATCTTCTCTTAAACAAAGAAACAATTTTCCCAAAAGTGGTGTGCCTAAATCGTGTTTGAAAAGATCTATACAAGAGGAACCCTAAGCAAATCAGGCTGTTAATCCATTTGAATCATAAAAGAAAGGACCTAAAAGCTCTCAAAGGAACAAGAGGTGAAGTTGATCCCTTGGGTCAACCAACCTTAAAATTAGGTCACTTTTGCACTCAAAATACTTAAAAGTTCAAGTGGGACATTAAGCACCTTGATCTTAAAATAAAAAAAAGGTATACTTAAGAGGTCAAGGTTCCCATCCTGGTCTACCTGGAACCACAGTGACAAGAGAGGTCAGGTTGGGGAAACCCTGTAACCCGTGGGGACGCTCTACCGTGTAGGGGTCATTGCGGGACTCTCCCTCTCTGGCTGCCCAGGTATTTCTCAGGTGGACGATCTTCTGATCTAAGGGTCCACCTGCCCCGAACCTCTATAGTCACCCAACAATTTTTGGGTGTCTTGATTGGGTCCAGCACCTTCTAATCTCATCACATCTTTCGGTGCATGCTCGGTAGGAGGTCCTTAAGACCACCCTTAAGACCTCCTTTAGAAACTCACTCTCGTTGAGGCTAAGCCTTGACGCCCTTGTTTGTGCAGAAACCCCACCACATAAATGTTTCATCTGATTCAGATCATGATTCTCCTTCTTCTCCCATCATGGCACAACCCATTGAAGAGGAGAATAACCTTGAACACCAACTTCAACACCTTACTGATCTCTTTCAGAACTTTGTAAACCCACCGCAGTGACCTATGATGCGAGATCACTATAATCCCGCTGCGGTGGCAATCGAACCCCGAGTACGAATCCCAATTGGAGGACCTGATTCTGAACTGAAGCCCAATATGATTCATGCCATAACGAAGTTCCATGGGCTTAACTCTGAGGATCCATTCCAACACATTAAACAACTCAAGCATCTGGCCCAGACCTTCGGGTCAGATGTACAAAATCGGGATATCCTACTCATGAAAATGTTTTCGTTCTCCCTCTTGGACAAGGCCGCACATTGGTATCAAACTCAGACCGGTCCGATCAACACATGGGAGGAACTGCAGTCTGAATTTTTGAAAAAATTCTTCCCCGTTGGCCAGACGAATGCCTTGCACCACCAGATCACTCATTTCACTCAATAACCGGGAAAACCTCTTCACGAAGCTTGGGATCGATTCCTAGATCTCATGCAAAAGTGCCCCCATCACGGAGTTCCTAAGTGGGAGCAAGTCCAGTCTTTTTACCAGGGACTCCGTGAAGACGTTGTTTATTCGTCAATGCAACGTGCGGAGGAAACATCATGGGTCAACACGAGGACACAGTGTGGGAGATTCTCAAAAACATGTGCGAGAACTCCATAAATAATGACTCCATGGGCTTATTCGATAGGACGAATGCCCGCCCATCGACGAATCTAAGAGGGACACATGAGATGCAGGACCTATCCACTTCCGTCGACTTGGAACTGATGGCCAGTCGGTTGGACAAGGTTTCTATCATAGAAAAGAAGGTGGACGAGCTAACTCGACATTTGCAGCAACCCACCTTTGTGCAAAACTCTTTTGCACGACCTCCTCTGGCATGGGAAACTGTGCAAAACATATATCACCAATTTGCCAAGGGGATGGTCCCATTTCCACCCCCGTCTGCCTCTCGGATTGGAGTGACCTCCGATCCATTCTACTCGAGTTGGGGGAACTCTGAACCCTCGTATTCTGACTTTCCTGAGGTTCCTCAGAACTGCGAGGACCTCAACGCCATCCAGAATGACCCATTCTCTAATACCTACAACCCTGGAAGGTGAAATCATCCTAACTTTCAGTGGGCGGGAAATTTTCAAAGACCACCATATCAACCCCGTCCACAAGCCCCTCGTCCATATCAGCTGCCTCAGCCTTGGCCCAATCCCACCTACCAATCCGGGAAAAACCAGGATAAACTGACTCTTATCCTTCAAGCACTGGCTGACATTCAAAAGACGAATGCAGCAATGCAAAAATAGCATAAGGACGAGATCACAGAGGTTCGTAACCAACTGGCCTAGATGGCAAATTCCCACCAACCTGGCACCCTTCCTTCGCAACCTCTGCCCAACCCAAATAACGTGCCGACCCAGAGGCGTGTTATGAATCCAAATTCAGGCCACGCACATTTGATTTATCAGGCCCCTACTGCTCCATCACCAGACGGGATGGAGGCTTCGACATCTTATGCGGGATTTCAGCAGCAGCCGCCCCTCCTACCTAACCCAAACCAAAATCAGGCCGGATTAAACTCTATAACAACACGTAGTGGTAAAACAACCAAAGACCCACATTATCCGAACCACTCCAAGCCTGATTGTAGCTAAGACCCTAGGATAGTTATCCAAGATACTACCATCCCAGATCAAGAACCTGGACCTATCCTAGAGGAACCGGCTAGGATCCCATTTCCTGAGGCCTTGACCAAAGGAAAAAGAATAACCAAACCTGTGGCTCCTGAGGAGGATCTGGTCAAGCTCTTTAGACAGGTCCAGATAAACATCCCGTTGATCGATGCAATTCGCCACGTACCAGTTTACGCAAGATTCTTGAAAGACATATGTACACCTAAACATAAGCCTCGAACCAAGGATGGGAATCCAATCGTACTGTTAGAGAAAGCCAGCTCTGTCTTCTTGAGCAAACTCCCACCCAAGGCTAAAGACCCAGGAACTCCCTTGATTTCTTGTAAAATTGGTGAAGCCCAATTTGATAGAGCCCTACTAGACCTAGGTGCCTCCATAAATTTAATACCTACATCCCTCCTTGACCACCTTGAAGAATCTGA
The DNA here is from genome assembly GCA_037157565.1 of Thalassia testudinum. Taxonomy (NCBI): domain Eukaryota; kingdom Viridiplantae; phylum Streptophyta; class Magnoliopsida; order Alismatales; family Hydrocharitaceae; genus Thalassia; species Thalassia testudinum. The sequence goes on along the minus strand of JAZHRO010000056.1, from coordinate 80,379,753 downwards.
ACTTAAACCCACTGAGGTGACATTGCAGTTAGCCGATCGATCCATCAAGTCACCTAAAGGAATACTCGAGGATGTCATTGTTAGGGTACGAGATTTTTATTTCCCAGTGGACTTCATAGTAATGGACATGGATGCACCTAAGAACCCAAGGGACACACCAATCATATTAGGGACACCCTTTTTGGCCACTGCTAGGGCCAATATAAACTGCGAAGAGGGCCAGATAGAATTAAAATTTGGGAATCAAAACCTGAAGATTGACATTTTCAAGGCCCAACAAGGGATTAATTGCGGGGTTATAGAGGAAATATGTGATATCAAAGCTGTGGTTGATGAATTGCATATAGAGGACAACCTGATTATTCCTGATCAACCACTAGAGAATCAAAACCCGCTAACAGAGGAGTGCGAACATGATCTAGACACACCTATGACTCCTACCGCTGCTCCTGATACAAACCCCGAACCACCTGCTGCTGCTGACAATCCTGTCATGGAACTCAAACCCCTTCCCGAACATCTGAAGTACGTCTTTTTGGATTCAAATTGGACAATTCCTATGATTATCAATTCCCGACTCACACCTGACCAGGAACTCCATTTGATTTCTGTTCTCCAGCAACATCGTAGGGCCATTGGATGGACTCTCGATGATTTGACTGGTATAAGCCCTTCATACTACACACATCGAATCTACACAGAAGAAGGCGCACGACCTTCAAGAGAAATGCAAAGATGCCTAAACCCTAACCTACAGGAGGTCGTGAAAAAGGAGATCATAAAGTGGTTAGATGCAGGGATCATCTACCCGATCTCTGACAGTCGTTGGGTGAGTCCAATACAAGTGGTGCCATAAAGGCAGGACTTACCATCATCACGACTGAAACCGGAGAAGTCATTCCTACCCGAATAGCTAACTCGTGGAGAGTCTGCATTGATTACAGAAGACTCAATTCCTCCATGAAGAAGGATCACTTCCCACTACCGTTTATTGATCAGATCCTCGAAAAACTAGTGGGAAATAGGTTCTTCTGCTTTCTTGACGGGTACTCCAGTTACAACCAGGTGGCAATCCATCCAGAAGACCAAGAGAAGACCACATTCACCAGCCCCTTCGGGACATACGTGTTTCGAAGGATGCCATTCGGTCTCTGCAATGCACCTGCAACTTTTCAGCGATGCATGCTGGCCATATTCTCAGATATGGTAGGTGGCTATCTGGAAGTCTTTGTGGATGACTTTTCAGTTTTTGGAGAATCATTTGACGATTTCCTCCAACACTTGGTCCAAATACTTAAGCGGTGCATCGAGGTGAATTTGGTTCTTTCCTGGGAAAAGAGCCATTTCAAGGTGCCTGAGGGAATTGTCCAGGGACATTTAATCCCAGAGAAAGGCATCCAAGTGGATCGAGCTAAGGTTAACCTGATTTCCATGCTCCCTATGCCTAGCTCGATTAAGGACATCCGATCTTTTTAGGGGCACGTCGGTTTCTACCGTCGATTTATCCCTGATTTCTCCAAAATCGCGCACCCCTTGACCAATCTTCTCTCCAAGGATGTGCCTTTCGAAATTTCCAAGGAATGCACTCAAGCATTTGAGATCCTACGTGACCGAGTCACCCAAGCCCCAATCCTAGAGTCCCCTGATTGGTCTCAACCCTTTGAGATCATGTGCGATGCATCTGACTTCGCTATAGGAGAGATTTTGGGGCAGAAAATCGACGGGAAGCCTGTGGTCATTTACTACGCCAGCAAAACACTAGATGAAGCTCAGCGTAACGATACGGTTACTGAGAAAGAGCTGATAGCCGTAGTATTTGCCCTAGAAAAATTCAAATCATACCTTTTGGGTTCCCATGTTATCATATACTCGGATCACACAACTGTGAGGCATCTCCTTGGAAAGAAGGACGCAAAACCTCGATTAATCCGATGGATCTTGCTGTTGCAAGAATTTGACCTCGAGATTCGTGATAAGGCAGGAAAGCAAAATGTGGTAGCTGATCACTTGTCCCGCCTTCCTTCTGAAATTATTGACCCTTCCGGACCTATTACAGAACATTTTCCTGATGAGCACCTCGTGACTATCAGTACGAGTCTTCCATGGTTCGCTGATATAGTTAATTACCTGGCGTCACATCAGATTCTGCCTGATTGGCCGAAGGCTAAAAAGGACAAATTGCGTTCTGATGCCAAGTATTACCTATGGGAACACCCGTATCTATTCCGCATTGGTGCTGATCAGATAATTCGACGGTGCATCGTGGAAGTGGAAATCAAAGACATACTCTCATTCTACCATGACCAGGCATGCGGTGGACATCTTTCAGGACATAAAACCGCATCGAAAGTCCTCCAGTGTGGCTTTTACTGGCCCACAATTTTCAAGGATGCATACGATCACTGTAAGGCATGTTCCCGTTGCCAGACTCTGGACAACATTAGCCATCGAGACATGATGCCTCTACAGCTGATCTTGGTATGCGAAATTTTTGATATTTGGGGGATTGATTTCATGGGACCCTTCCTGATCTCGGATGGCTTCGAATACATCTTACTCAGTTGACTATGTTTCCAAGTGGATAGAAGCCATTCCGACCCGAACCAACAATCATAAAGTCGTTATAAAATTCCTTCATCACAACATTTTCTCAAGGTTCGGAATTCCACATGCTATCATTTCCGATGGAGGGACCCATTTTACAAACGCTCAGTTCAGGTCACTGATGACCAAATACGGGGTGTCACACCGAATCTCTACTCCTTACCACCCCCAAACTAATGGTCTAGCTGAGCTATCTAACCGAGAGATCAAGAAGATCGTTCAGGTTACTGTTCGACTTGATAGAAAAGATTGGTCTTCTCGTCTTCCGGAAGCATTGTGGGCCTATAGGACCGCCCACAAGACCCAACTAGGAATGTCTCCCTTCAGACTAGTGTACGGGAAGGCATGTCACCTCCCCGTCGAGTTGGAGCATAAAGCCTATTGGGCAGTATGGACTTGTAATCTAGATCTTTTTAAGGCTGGAACCCACAGAAGACTTCAAATGAGCGAGATAGATGAATTACGCCACGACACGTATGAGAACTCACGAATTTGCAAAGAACGGGTTAAAGCTTTTCACGACAAACACATTTCTAGAAAGGTCTTTCATCTTGGTCAAAAAGTTTTACTCTTTGATGCCCGATTAAAATTGTTACTAGGGAAGCTAAGATCCAAGTGGGTCGGACCCTACCTAGTCCGACAAATCTTCAGAAATGGAGCCATTGAAATCAGCCCACTCAGCCACGATTCTGAACCCTTTGTTGTGAACGGTCAGAGACTCAAGCCGTTCATTGACATGACCAATATAGATTTGGCTGAGTCATCCTTTACCCTCCATTCCTCTTGAGCTCATTGCACCCAACCGATGGCGTAAAACTCAACGCTTAACGGGAGGCAACCCGTCATTCTTCGAAACACCCGAAACCTTTTCTGACATCTCTATGCAGAATTCATATTGCACTTTAGGGTTCATCCATTAGAACAGCCGACTTCACCTCTGGTATCCCTACCTGAGATTAGAAATCGTTCGCAACAAGTCACTTCGACCCATTCACTCACCACACACCTGTCCTAATGCATGAACTAAGCTGAAATCGAACCCACCAAATTTACAATGGGGACATTGCAAATCGTAGGCATGGGGGTGTATGAAAGTGTAAAATATCAAGAAAAATCATATCAAGAAAGGGTTTCATTTAAAAAAAAAAAAGGGACTTGATAGAGGGGAGGAACAATTCAGGGTCATACAAATGAGAGGAGGAAAAGAGTAAAATGACAAAAAGGAGCACAAAATGAAAATGAAAAGAAATAGTCATTAGTAAAAGATTAAGGGGTTAACTGAAGTTCTAGATCGAATCAAGAAAAAGGAAAGAAAAGTGCTATGAAGATACAACAAGAGATTAGCGGCAACGCTGGTCTTAGGCCTCTTGGGCTAGAATTTTTAGCTTCAAAATTCACGTATCCGTTAAAATCTGGATAATCCTCAAGAGGTTGAGGAAAATGCGATGCTTGAGTATTAGGTCTAAGGCTTAGGAAGTATCCAACCTCGTTAACTGACTTCTGGTTTGCGGGATTCGGTAACCTAAGCGCCCCACATTCACACATAGTTTGGTTCAGTGTGCATAAAATTCCAAATCACTCGAAAAGCGTTTAATGTTTTGAAAAGGTCACCTAGATTAGGAGCGGCCAATCAACACAAGTTGATTTGGACGAGTTCGCAGCGCGGAGAGGCGGGAAATTCCCCTCGAAGATGCGTAACAGCATATCGTCTCCTTGGTGCTTGCCTCTTAGGATATTTAAATATCCTACTAGGGGCATGTAAGCACTCTACTGGTTCAGATACCATGGGCGGCATTATCCCGAAATGTCAATCGCCAGGGTCTGAATTCGGCCACGGAATGCCATCGGTGGGATTATCTCGAAATCTCGAAAGCCAGGGTTCTGGGGGTTGCCATGGGCGGGATTATCCCGAAATCTCGAAAGCCAGGGACCCTTGAGGATTGATGATGGGACAAGGAATCCGATACAGACCGTGTTGAGAAGCTAATCCGAAGCTAGAAATAAAAAGAAAAGAGAGAGAAAAAGCTCTCCAAACAAATAAATCTTCTATCTCTCTCTTACAAAAAATGCACTGCAAAACTGAACCTAAGCTAAAAATGTCTAAAGCACGGTTGCTTTAACCGCAGAGTCCAACAAACCCTAGGTTAGTTTCTGTGGGCTGTACAAACCTTTGTGGAGGACTGAGGCTAAAGTGGAACAGGTCCGAATTTTGGTTGCTACTTGAGTACCTCTAGACCTATTGTCGGCATTCCTACCTAATCACAAAAGAAAAGGAGAAGCACTTATTATTGACAGACATTCAGGGTCTAGAACGGAAGTTAAAACCTTGAAATTTTGCTAGGGGACTAGCAAAAGCTAGGCATGGGGGTATGATGAGAGCCTCATCATGAGCCATAACTAGCTCATTTTGACCCAATAAAGAAGATAAAAGCTCCTACATAACCTAGAAGAAGGCCTAAATGAAGGAATAAGTGCTCTGAGAAGAAAACATGAAATAAAGGTTAAAACTGCAATTTTACCATTGCAATACATAAATAAGATTTCTCAGAGGAAAAACATAGGTCAAATGGTCTAATTGAGATAAAAAGTTGGTTGAGTCAATCAGAAATGGGTTTATGTGCAATCTACGAATTAAATGACATTTGGTAACCCTAAAACCGATCCGCTTAAATTAACAAGGTTTCGGTCAGGATAAAAATCAAGTGAACCCTCTAAAAATCATGTAAAAATACTCCTTAGGGTTTAGAACACTTAATGTGGCCTTTGGAACCCAATTTGACCTAGATTAGGGTCCTAGCTCTTCAATTAACCTAATTTGGGTTTTTATGCAAAATATCCAGTAAAAACAGGTCAAACCTAAAATCCAAATTCACCATTGGATTCCTCAGGTCCAAATTAGGTTTATACCAAAATTTGGACCTAAGGGGAGGTCATCTTGACCTACTTTGCAATTTAGTACACCCAAATCACAATTTGGTCCCTATCTTTTGAATATCTTTGCAGAGAGCCCCCTAAGTTCCTCGCCACCTTTGCAATTAGGTACTGCCGCCATTGTTAGGGCAGAACCGATCTCCGGCGAGGTTTAGAGAGGGATTACTCTCTAATTCCTCAGAGATTCCCTCCCAGAAATGGAAGGGAGATTCTCTGAGGAATTCCCTTCCTTCTAAAGCCAATCACAATCTCTGGTGTGAACCCAATCTCTCGTGCGAACGCACGAGAGATTTGGGTATCCACCCTCTTGCCATCTCTATCGAGCCGGCAGAGGTGATCGAGTGATCTCCACGTGCTAGAAGGTTCGGCCAACACTTATAAAAGAATCCCCAGACCCGGCCGCAGATCCTCAGCCTTGCTTTTGGCGGAGATTCCCCCAAATTTTCCTCCCTCCCATCTCCGGCCAAGAGACCCGCAAGCTCCGGCGACCTCCTCTCCTCCTTCTTGTCGCTCTGCTGCCATACCAGCAGCTGAGTCAACTCTGCCTCTTCCTCCCGCGTCGCGCCATACCAAGCGCACGTGCCCCTGACCTCGCCCTCGTCGCCGCTTCCTCCCTCAGGGTTCTTCTTCCCCGACGATGGCAGTTACGCGTCGTCCACTCCACTGCCTCCCTTCCTTCCAGATCACTCCAGATACCCTCTCCATCCTCTCCTCTCTCTTTTCCCCCTGTTATTTTATTTAATTGCCCCCCAACAGTGCCTGACCACCTCCATCTTCCTCGCCTCCGACCAACCTCCGGCGAGCCGCCCCCACCATTCCGCCCCTCCACACGGCTCGCCAACCATCTCAAAAGTTCCGCCTCACCACCAGGAACAACTTCCGCCCATCCATCATCCTTCTACACCTCCACCAGAGTCACCCGAACAACCCTACACTTCCGGCCACAGGTTGACCTAGGCTCGCACGCCTAGGCCATCCCACGGCCTGCAGCACCATGCACCATCTTCGCTGTTCTACGGCGAAGGTGCCCAGCTTGTCTGATTAGGCCAATAGGCCGTATTGGTGTTTGACAGTATCGACGCTCTTGCCGCCATTGACGACAGTTGAAGAAGCTCCAAAGTAGCTCCAGGCGCCAGGTCTCCCAGGCTCTAGGCGCAGCAGATTCGCGAGAGTATTGCAAAGCCCTCAGGTCCAGCAAGCAGCACTGCGAAGCTCCCACCTGTGACGATTGCACGAAGGTCTGCAGGCGCGCGCGAGAGCAGAGCAGAGGCTTGATAGTCCCACATCGTGGAAACGCGAAACACAGGTGCACCATAAATTATTTTTGTGATATTGTCTTACCACCTCCAAATGCACAGGGGTGAGGTCCCTCACTTGACCCACTCGCCTCGTCCGCGGCTTCACCTCTCGGATCAGTTGGGATCCGACCCGAACCTAACCTGAGCACTCCTCACGCATCACCCACCTACCGGTGCGCCTGGTCCCGGGTGCGAAATCCGACCCGATTACCCGTGTGGCTCTGGGAGAGAGTCCTTGAGCGAATTGCAGAGAAAGAGAGAGACGTTTGGGTAGAGGGAAGAGGGTAGGTTTTGCATTGGCTGTGGTGTGTGCAGGAAAGAAGGAAGAGAGGAAGAAGCGAACACTTAGCCGCTGCAGCAAGGGAAAAGAAAAGAAGGAAGAGGCGAAGGAAAGCAAAAAGAAGAACTGAAGAAATAGAAGAGCAGGAGCAGAAGAAGAAGGAACTCTGAAGAAAGGAAGCTGAGCAAGGCAGAGATCTGAGAGAAGGAAGGACTGCAGAAAAGACAAAAAGAAAGAAGAAGATAGAAGGGAAACAAAGGCAGGAAGAAGAAGTCTTCGCAGGAAAGGAAAGAGAAGAGAAAGAAGTTCAAGGAAGAAAAAGACCTGTGGATCAGAAGAAAAAAAAGAAGAGCCAACGAAGAAGAAGGCAGAAAAGAGAAAGAAGACGTCTGATAAAGAAATCCTATTTTCTTTTAGAAATTCTATTTATAACTCTCTCTCTTTGAATCAATTATTCTCAGTTAAAAGTTATATTCTTTGGTTTTAAAAGTATTAAGATTGCTCCCTGTGTTCGACCTCGGATACTCTAGTTTTTCGAGTAATAAAATTCTCTATATTTGTTTGAACATTTTGTCGGCTATATTACAACATGACATTCTTTTAAAATCCGATCACAAAAGCGTGCAAACATTTTGGCGCCGTTGTCGGGGAAGAAGAACCCTGAGGGAGGAAGCGGCGACGAGGACGAGGTCAGGGGCACGCACGCTTGGTACGGCGCGACGCAGGAGGAAGAGGCGGAGTTGACTCTGCTGCTGGTATGGCAGCAGAGCGACGAGAAGGAGGGGAGGAGGACGCCAGAGCTTGCGGGTCTCTTGGCTGGAGATGGGAGAGAGGAAAATTTGGGGGAATCTCCACCAAAAACAAGGCTGAGGATTTGCGGCTGGGTCTGGGGATCCTTTTATAGGTTTTGGCTGAACCTTCTAGCGCGTGGAGATCGCTCAATCACCTCTACCGGCTCGCCGGAGATGGAAAGAGGGTGGATACCCAAATCTCTCATGCGTTCGCACGAGAGATTGGGTTCACACCAGAGATTGTGATTGGCTTTAGAAGGAAGGGAATTCCTTAGAGAATCTCCCTTCCATTTCTGGGAGGGAATCTCTGAGGAATCAAAGAGTAATCCCTCTCTAAACCTTGCCAGAGATCAGTTCTGCCCTAACAATGGCGGTAGGACCTGATTGCAAAGGTGGCGAGGAACTTAGGGGGCTCTCTGCAATGATATTCAAAAGATAAGGACCAAATTGTTACTTGGGTGTACTAAATTGCAAAGTAGGTCATGATGACCTCCCCTTAGGTACAAATTTTGGTATAAACCTAATTTAGACCTGAGGAATCCAATGGTGAAGTTGGATTTTAGGTTTGACCTGGTCTGACTAGACATTTTACGTAAAAACCCAAATTAGGTTAATTGAAGAGCTAGGACCCTAATCTAGGTCAAATTGGGTTCCAAAGGCCACATTAAGTGTTCTAAACCCTAAGGAGTATTTTTCCATGGTTTTTAGAGGGTTCACTTGGTTTTTATCCTAACCGGAACCTTGTTAATTTAAGCGGATCTGTTTTAGGGTTTACAAATGTCACTTAATTCCTAGATTGCACATAAACCCATTTCTGATTGACTCAACCAACTTTTTATCTCATTTAGACCATTTGACCTATGTTTTGCCTCTGAGAAATCCCGTTTATGTACTGCAATGGCAAAATTGCAATTTTAACCTTTATTTCATGTTTTCTTCTCAGAGCACTTATTCCTTCATTTAGGCCTTCTTCTAGGTTATGTAGGAGCTTTTATCTTCTTTATTGGGTCAAAATGAGCTAGTTATGGCTCATGATGAGGCTCTCATCATGGCTCATGATGAGGCTCTCATCACTACCTTTGAATCCTTTCTAGTGGAATCCTCAACACACACAATTCTCATAGAAGCCACACCTTCTAATCCACACAGAGCTTTGCGAAACCTGATCACAACCCCAACCCGCCATCGGAATCAACTTCCACTCTGATTCACCTCTCTCTGATCTGGTCGCATATGATTCTCCTCCATCCTTTGATCGAGTTTTGGACATTGATCAGACCAATAATCACTTCTTATCCTTTCTTCATCACACCTATAGGGTTCCTACATCCCCCAGAGATTCATTTCCTTTTGACGACCCCTAGTCTGATCAGGTTAAATCAACTCGGCCAAACCTGCAATTTGTACTTCCATATCTTTCTGAGCCTCAAAGCATCTGGCAGGCTCCACATCTGCTGATTGACATCCATCAACCCACTAGATTGATTATGTTTGGGCTTCATCATCATCCTATAGATCTAAATAAGCACTTGGTTGGACCAACCAGGATATTGATCAAGGTGCTTATTTTACAAAATTCTTTTGATTTGACCACTCCTCCTTAACAACCTTCTGCTTGGATGAAGGCAATAAATTTAGCGCTTTACGGGAGGCAACCCATCATTCCAGAAACTTGAGACCCTTCTAATAATCTTTTGAGCTATACTCCTACTGCACTGCTAAGTTCAATTTTAGAGTAGCCGACTCCACCTTTGGTATTTGTATCAAAGCTTGAAATCAACGGCAACAGTCATCCCGACTTCTTCACCCACCATTTAATCTTGTTCTAAACTTTGAACCAAACTGATTTGGTACCCTCCTTGTTTACATTGAGGGCAATGCAAAACTTAAGCATAGTGGGGTTGTTAAAGTGCAAATAGACAAAAAATCAATTCTTTGAAGGGTTCTTACAAAAAAATACATATTCAAAAATGATAAAAAAATAAAAAAAATGAAAAAGAAAAAATTGGTGAAAGGGGAGGAATTTTGAGAATTGATTGCACACCATTCATGAGGAAAAGAGGAAATGATTGAAAATGTCTCAAAGGAGAAATTCAGAAACAAAATGATGGTCGTAGTAAATGATTATGCGATCTACTTAAATTCTAGACCAAATCAAAAGAAAGAAAAATCAATGTTCAAAAGTGTTAAGAAACATGGAGATTAGCACGGGTGCTCATCTTAGTACTCTTGGATCTATTTCAAGATTCAAACACTCATGTATTTGTTAAGATCCAGATTAGTTCTCAAGAGGTTGAGGAAAGTACGAAGGTTACGTATTAGGTATAAGGCTTAGGGATTATTTGGCCCCAGTGCTTGTCCTTTGGTTTGCGCGACTTGGTAACCTGAGCACCCAAAATCACACACTTAGTCCGATTCAGTGTGGTTAACAAAGAAAAATTTGCCAAAAAGTGTTTTGGTTTGAAAAGTCATCTCGAAGATCTAGCTTAGGAGCGGCTTGACAACACAAGTTTATTGGACGAGTTCCTAACACAGAGAGGTGGGAAATTTCCCTTGAAGATGTGTAATAACATATCGTCTCCTCGGTACTTGGTTCTTAGGATATCTAAATATCCTACCTAGGGCATGTAAGCACCTTGTGCAAGTTCAAGTGCCATGGGCGGGATTATCCCAAAATGTTGATTGCCAGAGCCTAAATTTAGCTATAAAAAGCCTTGTGTGGCACTATCCTGAAGTGTCGAAAGCCAGGGTTTTGGGGGCTGCCATGGTCAGTGCTATCCCAAAGCATCGAAAGCTAGGAACCTTTCGAGGATTGATGGTGGGGACAAGGAATCCATTACAGACCGTGTTTAGGGACAATTCAAGGTTTGATCTAGGGAAATCTAGAAATAAAAGAGAGTGAAAACTCTCCAAATAAAAAAATCCTTCTCTATCTCTTACAAAAATGCATTAGCAAATTGAACCTAGACATGTTACATCTATGCACGAGTGCTTTAACTACCTTGTTCAATGAACCTCTAGCTAGATTTTGCAGGCCTTAGAAACCTTTACGGCAGACTCAGGCTGATGCTAGTCAGGTCTGGATCTTGATTGATACTTGAGTACCCCTAGGCCTATTATTGGCATTCTGACCTAATTTCCAGAAAATGGAACAAATTAAGACTCTGAACATCAATGCATGGTCTAGAACTCTAGTTCTCTTCATAAGATTTTGCTAAGAAACTAGCAAAAGTTAGGCATGGGGTATGATGATAACATCATCATTAGCCATAACTAGCTTTAATTAGTCACAATCAAGAGACAAATGCTCCTTCAAAATTGCCAGAAAGTTGTAATTCACTAAATATCCTTTTTGAAAAGAGTGCATTAAAATAAAGATAAAACTGTAGTTTTAACATCATATTATGAATGCAAAATAATCACTGTGCTTCTCAAGGATTAATGAAAGGTCAAATGTTAATTATTGACTAATTAGAGGGTTCATACAAATAGAAATGGGTTTTCACGCACTTCGAGAACTAACACAGCTCCCAAAAGCCTAATTTTAGACTCGCTTAATTAACCAGAGATTCTACTCAGAATAAAATTCATCCAAACATTATAAAAATCACAGAAATACATTTTATATGGTTTGGTATCCTTGATTTAACCATTTGAACCAATTTTGACCTAGAATAAAGTCTTAGATGGAAGGTTGCCCTAATTTAGGTAACTACGTAAATTACCTAGCCAAACTTGGTTAAAACCAAAATCTAACTTCCCCTGTTTGTATAAAGTCTGAAGTCACCCGCAACCTTCCACGCCTACAGAACCTTCCCCGCGCCTACAGCCCATACCATCTCCACGCGCAATAGCCTGCGCACCCACGCCAACTGCAACCGCACCTGCTCAACCGCGCACACCTTCCCCGCGCCTGCAGAGCCACCTGCTCACCTCCAACCACGCACTCGCACCCGCTCAGCCTGCAGAACTCCAACCGCACCCGTGCCTGCAGCGCCCTTCACCCACGCCCACCAACCGCCAGCCGCACCCGCGCCCACCAGCCTGCAGTGCCCTTCTCCCGCGCCTGCAGAATCGCCAGCAGCAGCACGCGGCAGTCCTCAGTGCCAACAGGCCGCGCACACTCACCGGCAGCAACACCTCCACCGGAGCTCGTCTGGCCACCTCCGGTTGCCGCATGACACGCTGCCACCACTGCTTCGAAGCCCTCGGTCCAAGGGACTTCCTCCGAGCTTCCCGCGCCCGGCCATCCACTCCTCGTCACGCAAGACAAAGGGGAAAAATTCCCTATTTTGCTACAGTAACCTGCCAATTAGAAATTACATTTTCTGCCATTGTCACTTTTTAATCATATTTTATTGATTCTGCATTGCGGAAAATATCATCTTGTTTCTCAGAATTGCTATTTCAGCATTGTTTCTTGCTTAAACCTTAATCTGAAGTCAATTTTGGCTTGATTCTTGTCCAAACTGACTGGGAACAAACATTTTTAACTAGTACAAATTTTAATATGTCATTTTCTCCTTGTGGATACGACCCGCTCCTCTGCGAGTGGTTATTTCTTTTTCTAAATATTGATTAGTCGATTTTTCCACCACATTAAACTGCAAACGACTGTAAGGTGAACGATCGACGAGTCAAATGGCGCCGTTGCTGGTGAGGCAACAGATGCAATAATTTCGCCTGATTTTATTTCGATTATTTGTCAATTGCACAGAGATTTGACCATTTATTATTTTCTTTTCTATGCAAGAAAATTTGTGCAAAAATCAGCTTGTGTGAGAGGCGACCCTTGACGTCGCCAGACGAGAATTGGACGAGCAATTTTTAAACGAAGGAGAAGGACAAGGACACGACAGGCACCATTGTATTTAGTCGCTAGTTTAATTAGAATAGAATTAAGAGTTTAGATTTAATTTTTCATTGCAGTTAGTTTGAAATCCTTGTTCTGGGGCATATTTTGATGGGTTTGTTCCCCGATTTTGTTTTGGGCCCGTGTTGGGTAATTTTTGGGAGCCTGTTCCCTTTTCTTTATATTTTGGTTTCTTTTTATTACTTCTATTTTCTTGTGCATAAGTAGTTCTAAAGGAAAAATACCAAAAAAAAAATGAGCTGCCTGCTAGAAGCTGCCTGCCCTAGGATGAACCATTTAGGTCTATATGAGTAGCCTCTAGCTTTACTTCTCTGCATTGCATGTATTCTTGCATCGTAGATCGCTGGAGGCAAGGTACGCATTCTCTTACTTTGCATCCTATTCTTGATCACGCATTGCATTTGGGATTTAATTCAAAGACCACAAAGTTTGTCTTGAAGCAATCTAACAAGTGGTCACATATATTCGAAAAAAGGACTAATTAAAGGAGGGACATCTAAAAATCAAGGACTTGATTGTAAAACGTGGTGTGCGATTCAAAATTCAAAATCATTTTGCGGTGAATGCACACTTATATCTATTGCACCACAACACTCATTTAGACACTCCTAAGTCTTGAAATGACTAGGACAAGAGCCCTCCTATCGTTGGATTCTGAAGTGTTCGGAACTTGAGATCAAAGGTTTTGTAAGTCCAAAGAGGGGGATACCTCGTAATGGATTTTTGGGGGTAGTTGAGAAGCACCGCGAAAGCACAGCTTCAAAGGAAGGCTTAGGCCTACTTGCATCCCTCGATCTTCGATCTTTGGATTTACCTGATCATTTGAGATTTAGGGAAGAACACCTAAGCTCCAACTAGGTCTTCTTAGGTGAGCCATAGGTCGACAATAGGTGAGTAAATTGATTGAACAAATTGTATTGTCACCTGCAATCTGACTTAAAATCAAAAGCCTAAATTGGGAAAGACCTAAAAGGTCCTTTTTGAATTGTGTTTTGCTTTGGGAATTCTGATTGAGGTGTGAGTTATAATGGACCACATTGATTTTCATCCTTTCACATCTTGCCCACACCCTCACCCCCACTCTGCATCCTTCGATCCCAGACGTCGAGATGGTCCATTCCTTGATGGACATAATGACAATCACTGGGATCCATTTTACTTCTATTATAGGAGTATTGGCCTGGTTAAGCCCCAAATCAGTGAGTAGAGCCTAGGAGCGGGATTTGCTTTGCCCAATATCCCACATACCAAAGAAATACCCAACCCACCCTCCCTGAAAACTTATAATGGTTGGACAAACACTCCTGGGTACTATAAGCCTGAGCCTGACTTCTCTTATGATAGAAATGACCTCTCCTCTTTGAAGATGGAAATATAGAAAATGCAAAACGAAATGATTGAATTGTTAGGAGAATCTTCGAGAGCAGGCCAACAAGAAAGAGATGAAATTAGCCACCCAATCTACCCCATTGAGGATGACGTACACCCCTCTACAATAGATGCATCTCCCTTGGGAGAGCTACACTTTAAGTTGGAGGGAAATTCTGGGGAGAATAGCTACCTTTCGAGGATCGATTTTGAAACCTCCCCATTAGATGACACTTCCTTGAGAGATCCACACTTTAGCTGGGAGGAAAATACACATTGAAGTAGCTATGCATTGGATGAGGAATGGTGGCAACCCGAGGAAGATGATGATAAGGTTGAGTATCCACCTGATTTATATTGGAGTCAAAAGATGGGAATGATGGTACCATTGGAAGACCTCGACCCAGATGATAGTATTTTCGTGACAATTGATGAAGTGGGTCAAAGTCAAGTTGTTAATCCTACCCTCCCTTCTGATCACGATATGGAACTCAAACCCACCCTTAGGGAACCTAACCCTAAAGAAATTGACCTATCTGAGGAGTCTGATGTAACCAGTGTAAACCATTTACCTCAGATAGAGCACCTTAGGGGATCTGCTGAGATATTAAATGATTCTAGACCTCGAGTACATAATGAATTGTGTGATGAGGAGGAAGACGAATTATATGAGGAACCTACATTCAAGATTTGGAGTGACAGTAAGGGTGATTATGTCTTATTTGAAGAGTTAGCCCCTAAGGATGTCACAAATTTGACCAAATTAGGTTTCCTTAGCACACCCATTGATGATATTTCTCCTCATGATAAAATGATGGAAAATTTGGAAGTAATTTCTAAGATTTATGTGGATTCACATATAGACTCCAGGGAAGATTTGAGTAAAGAACAGAAACCCGGGGATGACATTGATAGGATAATCCCTAGATCTGTTGCTTCCAACCTGGCTTCATTCACTTCGAAGTCACCCTCTGATTTGCTTATATCTAAAAGCGAAATTGTCACTACTGATGAAGAGCAGGAAGATACATGTGATGGTGCAAGGAATGCTAGGGATGAAATTGAGGATTTAGAAAGAGTGTTTGGGATGGACACCGAGCTGATTAAACCCAACCTAGATCTTATGGCCATCCCACAACCTCGTAACTTGGACACCCTAAACGATCCTTGCCTTAGAGAATTGCTCACTTTTGTTCTGACCAGGGGGCTTAACAGACCAATATTTCCTGTAATGGAGTATCGGGTATGGATTGATGATTTCTTTAGTCAGTCCATTACCCTGGGGGTTTATCTCTGTACCATTCCTTCCCCATTCCTTTTGGAGGATCCTTGTCATCCTCCCCCTACCCCTTTGGAGGTTGTTCTACCTGTTTATCCTTTAGAACCTCTTCTAGTGACCTGGGAAGATTTCATTCCCATTTTAGTTGGGCGAGCATTTGCTATCGGGATTCATCATCAGCTCGCCAACATCCTAGGTTACCTATTTTCTTGGCCAACAATGCTTTGCTCACTTTTAGGGCCTATTTCTGCAATTCTTGAACCAGATTTGCAGGTTCTTTGGCTATTCAGCCCAGCTATAACCCAGGTAATATCCTTCTATCCAATGAGGACATTGCAGATTTTAGGCATGGGGGGGTGTACTTGGGGATATACATAGCATAATTGCATACATTTGTACATATAAGAAAAAAAAAAGTTTTGAGCTTAACTGGCTAAGTCCTGCATTCTTAAGCAAATCAGAACTTTAGCGTAGACTAAATTAATTCTAGGGTCAAACTTTAGAAGCTAAATGAGCTACTAGCTTTAGACCTTTAGGGTCCTTTGTGGACTTAAAAACTTAAGTAGGAGTTAAGTTGTGGACCATTCCTCAAGAGGTTGAGGAAGGGAAGCTAGGGTTTGAGTTAAAAGGTGGGGTAGTACTTGGATTCTTATTCTACCTTTTGGTTTATGGGTCCTTGTAACCCAAGCATCCAAATTTCACACACATGGTCTGGTAATCAACTTAATTTCTGTCTTTCTGAAAAGAGATTTGGTTCTCTTAGTTTTGACTTAAGAGAGGCTTGAAAACACATTTTGATTGGAAGAGTTCCTGCCGCAGGAGAGGTGGAGTATATACTCACCTTGAGGATGCGATGATAACATATTACCTCCTCGGCGCTTGTCTCTTAGGATATCCATCCTACTGGGGGCATGTAAGCGCATTGCGCAGTTCAGGTACAATGGGCGGCCCTATCTCGAAGTGCCGATTGCCATAGGCCTGAATTTGCTTAGGAAATCCATGGGCAATAATATCTCGAAGTGTCGATTGCCAGGAGTTCTTGGGGTTGTTATGGGCGGTGCTATCTCAAAGCATCGAAAGCCAGGCACCCTTCGAGGTATGGTAATAGGGACAATGAATCCGATACAGACCGTGTTGATAGCTGATCTGAGGTTAGACGTAGAAGAATCAAACAAAAAAAAAAGTATATATATATATAAAAAAAAAAATCCTTTAACTCAAATAACTCAGACCAATGCACAGGCACGGATGCTTTAATCTCAGGGATCAATAAACTTTAGGGTAGAGTCAGAAATAAGGGAAACTTGTGCCTGCAACTCGTCTATTGCCGACCTAGTCTGTAACTTAGCAACTACTTAGGAACCTTGGGTCTAGAGTCTGAACTTAATATGCTTTTGAAGGAAGATTAAGTGAGTTGACTAGTCTACTTGTAGTGCTAGGTTTCTCTTAACTTTGCTAGGGACTAGCAAAAACTAGGCATGGGGGTATTTGATTAGCCCATAGTTGTGGGCTATTTAAGTATTTAAGTGCCTACACGTTAGGTTAATTCTAACATTTATTTAGCATAAATTAGGATGTAAATAGATTAATTCATAGTTTTAATTTAATTACATAATCCATGCATTGCATTCATATTTTAAGTGCATTTAGAATTAGCTTAGAATGGCATTCATCTTATTAGATAACCAATTAGGTACATTATTTTTATTAACGTAAAAGTTGAGGGTCTGTATATAAATGACCCTAATATTTTAACATTAATTTCTTTATTCTTCTTCTTGTAGGAACGGTTGGCTGCCGCTCCAACGCCACCAGCTGCCGCAGTGAAAAGCCCATTCAAGGAGGAGCGGATGTGTTGGATCTGGTCGGGCAGCTGATTTCAAATTGGTGCAGGACACTACAAAAGGAGGAGGGAGGCAGCCGATCTCGGGAGGCCTCCACCACCGACCCACCACTGTGCAGAGAGACCTTCTCTCTTCCATTCCATACTGCCGGCATCTACTGTGGCGGCGAGTCTCCACCACCATGGGCGTGTGGTGTGGTAGGCCACACCGCCATCCGGAGCTTGCCTCCATTACCGTGAGCACCTTAGCAAGCATCTCCCTCGCCATCGTCACCAACCACCACCGCCGCAACCACCGTCAACCACCCTTTTAGTCACTTAAGACATCCGGGAAAATTCCCGGACGTCTGAAGTCCACCTCCCAATCTAGAGAAATCTCCGTCCTCCCACTTCACTTCCACCGCACAAATCTAAAGTCACCTGCAACCTTCCGCGCCTGCAGAGCCTTCCCCGCGCCTGCAGCCCACGCCATCTCCATGCGCAACAGCCTGCGCACCCACGCCAGTTGCAGCCGCACCCACTCAACCGTGCACACCTTCCCCGCACCTGCAGAGCCATCCTCTCACCTCCAAGCACGCACCCGCACCAGCTCAGCCTGTAGAACTCCAACCGCAACCGCACCCGCGCCTGCAGCGCCCTTCACCCGCGCCTGCAGCGCCCTTCTCCTGCGCCTGTAGAACTTCCAGCAGCAGCACGCGGCAGTCCTCAGCGCCAACAGGCCGCGCGCACTCACCGGCTGCAACACCTCCACCAGAGCTCGCCCGGCCACCTCCGGCCGCCGCGCGACACGTCGCCACCACCTCTTCGAAGCCCTCAATCTAAGGGACTTCCTCCGAGCTTCCCACGGCCGGCCATCCACTCCTCGTCGCGTAAGACAAAGGGGAAAAATTCCCCTATTTTGCTACAGTAACCTGCCAATAAGAAATTACATTTTCTTCCATTGTCACTTTTTAATCATATTTTATTGATTACGCATTGCAGAAAATATCCTCTAGTTTATCAGAATTGCTATTTCAGCATTGTTTCTTGCTTAAACCTTAATCTGAAGTCAATTTTGGCTTGATTCTTGTCCAAACTGACTGCGAACAAACATTTTTAACTGGTGCGAATTTTAATACGTCATTGCCTCCCTATGGATACTACCCGCTCCTCTGGGAGTGGTTATTTCTTTTTATAAATATTGATTAGTCGATTTTTCCACCACATTAAACTGCAAACGACTTTAAAGCGAACGATCGATGAGTCAATGCACCGCCTGAGTATCTGGACGAAGTGTTGGAGGAAATCGTCAAATGATGCTCCAAAGACTGAAAAGTCATCCATGAAGACTTCCAGATAGTCACCTACCATATCTGAGAATATGGCAAGCATGCACCGCTGAAATGTAGCGAGTGCATTGCAAAGACAGAAAGGCATCCTTCGGGAAGCGTATGTTCCGAAGGGGTAGGTGAACGAGGTCTTTTCTTGGTCCTCAGGATGGATTGCCACCTGATTGTAACCGGAGTATTCGTCAAGAAAGCAGAAGAACCTATTTCCCGCTAGTTTCTCAAGAATTTGATCAATGAAAGGTAGTGGGAAATGATCCTTCTTCATGGAGGAATTGAGCCGACGGTAATCTATACAGACTCTCCATGAGTTGGCCAATCGGGTAGGAATGACTTCTTCTGTTTCAGTCGTTATAGTGGTGAGTCCTGCCTTCTTAGGCACAACCTGAATTGGGCTCACGCAACGACTATCAGAGATCGGGTAGATGATTCCGACATCTAACCACTTGATGATCTCCTTTTTCATGACCTCCAGCAGATTGGGGTTCAAACGTCTCTGCATTTCAAGAGAAGGTGGTGTGCCCTCTTCTGAATAGATATGATGAGTGCAATACGAGGGACTTATTCCAGTCAGATCATCGAGAGTCCACTCGATGGCTCTGCGATGTTGCTGGAGGACAGCAATCAGACGAGATTCTTGTTCGGGATTGAGGTTGGAATTGATAATCACAGGAAGGGTCTGATTAGAACCCAAAAAGATGTATTTCAAGTGAGCAGGAAGGGGCTTTAGCTCGACGATGGGGTTATCAGCAGCGGCAGGTGGTGTAGAACAGACGTGAGATTCAAGGGTAGGAGCTGCTGGGTTGTCCAAATCTGGATTCGACTCCTCTGTTTGCAGGTCAAGATCTTTCTGCGGTTGATGAGGTATAATTAGGTCATTCTGGAAGTGTGTTTCATCAACCAAAGCCCTAATGTCACAAATTTGTTCAATGACACCGCAATTGATTCCTTGTTTGGCCTTAAATATATCAATTTTTAGGGTTTGATTCCCAAATTTGAGCTCTATTTGGCCCTCCTCACAGCTAATGTTGGCTCTAGCAGTAGCCAAGAAAGGTCTCCCTAAAATGATTGGTGTATCCCTAGGGTTCTTAGGTGCGTCCATGTCTAAGACTATAAAGTCTACAGGAAAGTAGAAATCCCGTACCCTCACAATAACATACCCGAGAATCCCTTTTGGTGACTTTATAGATCGATCTGCTAATTGTAATGTCACCTTAGTGGGTTTTAGCTCAGATTCTTCTAGATGGTCAAGTAAGGATGTGGGTATCAGATTTATGGAAGTACCTAAGTCTAGCAATGCTCTATCAAATTGGGTATCACCTATCTTGCAGGAAATCAAGGGAGTACCAGGATCTTTAGCCTTGGGTGGGAGTCTGCTTAGGATTACAGAGCTGGCTTGCTCTGACAGAACAATTGGACTCCCACTCTTGGTTCGCAGCTTACGCTGGGGTGTACACACATTCTTTAAGAATCGTGCGTAAGCTGGTACGTGGCAGATTGCATCCATCAAGGGGATGTTTATGTGGACCTACTCAAAGAGCTTGACCAGGTCCTCCTCAGGTGCCACGATCTTGGTAGTCTTCTTTCCCTTGGTCAAGGCCTCAGGAAACGGAACCTTAGTTGGTTCTTCTAGGATAGGTCCAGGTTTTTGATCTGAGATAGGGATAGGAACGTCCTAGATTACCGTCCTAGGATTGGGATCACTACCAGGCTTGGAGTGGTTTGGATAAGGTGGATCTTGGGTTTCCTTACCACTACGGGTTGTCAAGGAATTAAGTCCTACCTGGTTTTGGTTGGGATTGGGTAAGATGGGTTGCTGCTGGTAGCCTGCAAAAGAAGTGGAAGCCACCACCCCGTCGGGTGAAGGAATAGAGGGGGGCCTGATAAATCATATGGGCTTGGCTCGGGTTTAGGTTCATAATGCGCCGCTGGGTTGGCATGTTATTCGGGTTAGGAAGAGGTTGGGAAGGAAGAGTGCTTGGCTGGCGAGAATTTGCCAATTGGGCCAGTTGATTTCGGATGTCTGTAATCTCGTCCTTGTGTTGTTTTTGGATAGCTGCATTCGTTCTCTGATTCTCAGCCAGAGTCTGAAGGATAAGGGACATTTGATCTTGATTTGGCCCTGATGGATAATTAGGGTTGGGCCGAGGTTGAGGTGCCTGATAAGGACAAGGGGGTTGTGGGTAGGGTTGAAAGGGTAGTCTTTGGGTTTGGGAATTTCCCGCCCACTGAAAGTTGGGATGGTTTCGCCATCCTGGGTTATAGGTGTTGGAGAACAGGTCATTCTGGATGGCGTTGAGGTCCTCGTAGGTCTGAGGAACCTCCAGAGATTTAGAGAAAGGGGGAATGGAATTCCCCGAGCTAGTGTAGAAGGGATCGGATGGCCCTCTGATCCGAGAATCAGATGATGGATATGGATCCATCCTAGGAGAAGATCAATGGAGAATGTTTTGCATAGTCTCCTGTGTGGAAGGAGGCTGTGCAAAGGAGCTATGCGCAGAGGTGGCTCGCTGCAAGTGTTGAGTCAGCTCATCCACCCTCTTTTCAATGATTGAGACCTTATCCAATCGACTGGCCATTAATTCCAGGTCAACTGATGTGGACAGGCCCTACGTCTCATGTGCTCCCCT
The DNA here is from genome assembly GCA_037157565.1 of Thalassia testudinum. NCBI lineage: Eukaryota > Viridiplantae > Streptophyta > Magnoliopsida > Alismatales > Hydrocharitaceae > Thalassia > Thalassia testudinum. The sequence continues at coordinate 80,358,531 of JAZHRO010000056.1, read as the reverse complement.
AAGATTCGTCGATGCGCGGGTATTCGTCCTGTCGAATAATCCCATGGAGTCATTGTTGATGGAGTTCTCACACATGTTTTTGAGAATCTCCCACACGGTGTCCTCATGTTGACCCATGATATTCCCTCCGCAGGTTGCATTGACAAAAAGACGGATGTCCTCACGGAGTCCCTGGTAAAAAGATTGGACTTGTTCCCATTTAGGAACTCCGTGATGGGGGCACTTTCTCATGAGATCCTGAAAGCGATCCCATGCCTCATGGAGAGGTTCCCCTGTTTGCTGAGTGAAGTGAGTAATCTGATGGCGCAAGGCATTGATCTAACCAACGGGAAAGAACTTTGATACCAATGATATTACTCACTTCCCCTGTTTGCACTAAGGTCTGCGGTATCCTAAGGCAAAAGATAAGCATAGGGGTGTGATAAACGCCAGTTTATCATCACTTTTATGCATTAAAACAAACTTAGCTTTTAGGATTTTGCTCCACAAATGGGTTTTTAGGCTACATTTAGGCATCAATTAGGTTTGGCATGCATTGCACTTTTTATTATCTTTTAAATGTGTTTTTGCCAGTGTTAGGGATATGCAGATTGTCAGAACTCCCAAACCCTAGCACTCAGGAAGGCAACTGGTGAAGAAGAAGCTCAAACTAACTGGAACTCAGCTTGATCTAGCTCACCATAGTTGGATTCCAGCTCACTTGAGCTAGGGCTAGCTCATCTTAGCTCCATTCAGCTCATCTCAGCTGAATGGCAGCTCAAGAGAGCACATCTTAGCTCACCCTAGCTCAAGTCAGCTCAGATCCAGCACAACTTAGCTGAGTCAAGCTCATCTCAGCTCCCATTAGTCCACAGGGAGCTCTAGCTAGCTCAGCTGAGTTGACTGGAGTTCACCCCAGCTCAGGTCCAGCTACATCCAGCTCTACTCAACTCCGGCCAGCTAAAGATGACTTCATTCCAGCGTAGGAAGCTCAAGTCTAGCTCCTGGGGACTAAGCTTAGCTCAACTCAGTTGAGCTAACATACCTTAGCTGCCTCACCTAGCTTGATCCTCCCCGGGAGCATTAGACCCAGCTCACCTCAGCTCCTTTTAGCAGAAGCCAGCTTGCTTTAGCTTGGCTTAGTAGCTAGCAAAGAACTAGCAAGCTAAGCCAGCTACAGTAGCTCCTTGCAACTCTTTTCAGCAGCCACCAGCTCTAGTGCAACTCAAGATGATTACCTCCAGCTCTTCTCCCAGAAAACCTTAGCTCCAAATGCCTCCAACTCTACTCCCTACTAGCTAAGCTAGCTAAGCTGTTTAACTTAGCTAGTCCACCTCCATGGCACCAAAGCCTACTACCCTACTACCCTACTACCTAAGCTAGAGCAAAAAGACCACCTGCACCTACTTTATTTTGGTGCCAACTATCCCTTCCATCACCACCCTACATCCACCATCAAAACCCATCTCCACCCTCCATTTTTTTTCCCTCCAAAATTGCCTTCTAGAAGGTATTTTTGGAGGGAAAACCAAGGCACCTCTTCATTTGCCTCCCATTTTTCCCTCCAAAAATAACCAAGCACCCCTTCATTTCCCTCCAAAAAAACACCATAACCACCCCCCTTCCCATCCTATAAATACCCTACCTTACCACCACATAATTCCCATCCTCCCTTAGTGTATTCTTCTACCTACATCCACCTATACCTACGCCCAAGGAGAAGGAGTAGAGAAGGAGATTAAAGGGGCACATCACCAGCCCTTTTGGTGCCTTCTTCTCCCCACTCTCCTCAACTTGGGCCACGCCAAGGAGGAGGACTCTTCCACTTCAAGGAGGATGGCCAGGCAAGGGAGAAGGACCTAGGGTGGACGTCCACCCTTGGAGAGAAGCTTAGGGCACGCCCCCTTAGGGCTTGCCTTGGAGAACATCACCTTGGCGGAGCACTGCAAGGAAGGAGTTGAAGGACTCTTTTCAAGATTGGGAGCCACCAACCTTGGAGCAAGAAGCCCTCTTCTTCACCATCTATCTAGAGGATTTGTGTTTTCTTTTCTTATTTGCATTTTTCTAGTAGTACAAGCATTCCTCTACTAGGCCTTTTGTAAAACACTTTATCAATTATCTATTTGCCTTCTTTGCATTTCTTGTTTGCATTTCTATTTTCAGCATTCTTCATTCCCTCTCCCTAATTATTCTAGGCCTCCACTTGCCTAGAGTGAGCTTAGGGAGAGGCTCTACTTGCCACCTAGAAGTAGTATTTAAATTGAAGTGTAAATCACTTTTTCCGCCATCAGTTCGCATGTTCCCTTAGCTTAAAAATAAAAAAAATGATATATTGAAAAAAAAATACCAAAAAGAAAGTTGAGATTTATTCCGAGCAAGAGAATCAATTTTGCAACCATAATGCTTCCTTGGACGACCCTAGATACTCCCCTATCTAGGAATATAAATTTAAGAGCGAAAGCGGATTTACGCGTTACAAAGACGTACTTTAACAAACCGCGTGAATTCGCTATCACTTTTTGGTGCCGTTGCTGGGGAGGCACGGCTTTGCATTAATTAATTTTCTCTTGCTTGAAGTGGATCTCATCCCCTTCTCTTTCTTTCTTTTGTGTGTGCAGGAACTACAGTGGGAAGGCGGGAATTTGGAAGCGAGAGCTCAAAGATCCTTTTCTTCCCGTGAAATTCAGGTTGGTTCCCCTTTCTTGTCACATTTAGGCTAAAAATCTACCAAAATACACTAAAATTGGCTTTCATGACCCTAAACACTTTAATTAAGTGGAGTGGTGCATTATAAAATCCATTGTTTGCTTGTATGCTTCTTTAGCACCACTCCATTGCAAGTATTGGTGTTCTATTTTTCGGGTCCAGATTTTTGTCTGGACTTAAAAAATCGATTCCTAACACCACAGGACTCCTAAAATCATAAAATTTCATAGAGTGATTCCCAATTAAGCTAGTAACATCTCTACCAAATTTCAGAACAATTGGATATGTTTTTAATTTTTAAAAATTCGTGGACTACAAAGGGGTTATACCCTCTAATCTTCCTATTTTGTTACTGTCCGTGAATTTTTAGAATTTTTATACTCATTCAATTTTTGTGAATTTTAGCTTTCTAGAATCCTTGTGAAATTTTACACATCACATAAAATCACAAGAATTTTCTGAGGTCAGTGGTAATATTGAAAAGTCCACAATACCCACAGGTATCATTTCCAGACTTTGACACCAGTACAATTAAAAATTCAAAAAAATTACCAAAAAAATTCCTAAAATATTATAAAAATCTTTTCTGGAATCCTCGTTTGATTTTACTCAAGGTAGTGGTGTTGGTTGCATTGATTGGACCACTATCTATTCAGAAAGCCTAAAAATAACTCATTGGTAGTTAAATTTCTGTCTTAGGGACAATTGGCATAGGGTTTCTTTCTTTCTCTCTAGAGACTCAATTTAAAGGAAATGTACAATCACTCATACAACTTGTTTTCCTTTGATTGTGGATTTTCAAACTTGTTTGAAAATTTAACTAGAGAAACCCTAAAATACATTTAATTAAATCAAATCCTAAAAGACAAAAATACAAAAAAATTGTGTGACAACTTGATTTTCATTGGAGCCACTCTCCAATTCCTGCACACACACACAAAAATCTAAATAACAGGGCAACATCCCAATAACACCCTCCACATTCCGTGTGCACTGTAGTATCCTATACCTAACTAAAATTTGTAGCAATTTGACCCCTAAGGTTTCATCAATTTAGGCTTGCTATATAGGATTTAAGTTTTCTCTAGTTAATACCAATTCTGTCATCTATATCTGGTGTTCAGGCTGTGGGGCCGTGTCAAACGACCAGGCGTGGGTTTGTACAAGCACCTGAGGATTTTCCTAGGAAACGCTTGGGCCCAAACCTCCCCTTAAGCAACTTGGCTAGATTTGTTGACAGAACGGGTATTCACTATTGATTACTTGTTTCCTAGGTAGACGAAGTCTTAGGTTAAATTCTAGGGAGTCACAATTAAGTTAGGTCTAGAATTTGATTGCTTGTGTGCACACTTCTCTCATCCCCATCTCTTCTCCTCCCCTACCATTTCTTCCATTTTGCACGGGCGGCGGTCCAAAACTCCACACTTGGAGGGACCACTTGATTTTGCCTCCCCAAAAAAGACTTTTCCTACATTCTTCCTCTTCTCTCAAAATGGAAAATCAAAATTGGTCCTCTAACCCGCATGCTAATGTTTCTTTCCCCTATTTTTCCACCCAGGAGCTACTTAATCAGGCCCCTCCACCTAATCTCTACTCTATCATGGCTCAGCTACAAGTTAAGCAACAACAGTTGCATACGGATTTAAAAAACCTAGCCAACCAAGGGAGTCCTGCCACACCTACCCAAGCTCCACACATTCCACATCTCACCCCTTTAAACACCCGCAAGAGAGAAAATCTGCATAAATCTCGTGCTGAGTATAATTATTATTCTGAGGCTTTCTATTGTTCAATAGGGAATTATGTTTATCCCAATCATCACCCCACCCAAAATGTCCCTACTTTCCAGGAGAAATTGAAAATTTCCTCTAATAGGGGAAATTATGTAGCTCACTCCTGGACCAATCCGGTTCCACACCAACAACAAAACCCGTTTGGAGGGTATGATTCTAATCAGACTTATCAATCTGGGCAATCTCAAGAAGACATTAATGCCCAGATGATGAAAACCCTACAGGAGTTACAAAGAAAAACAAAGGAAACAACCCATCTTATTAACAATCTCAATGATCAAATTGGGGATATTCCGACTCAAAGACCTGCAGGACACTCACCATCCCAACCCACACCAAACTTTATTAATCCTAGGAACCAACACCCAGGTGGATACCAACATCAGAACCACATGGTTCAGCCTCCTATTAACCAAATATCACAGCACCAACCCAGTTTCTATCAAAATCAGCCCCCCCATCTCCTCCCAGTGACCACCAAGCTGCGTATGCAGAGACTTTGAGGAGTGAGGAAACCAACGTGGATTTAAGGCCTTCACATTCAAATGATGAAACTGATTCTCAACCAATGCAGATTGACTCCCCTAACCTCAATAAGGAAGAAGAAAAGAAATCCCAAAAACACCTGATTCAAACCCTATTTCCCACTCTCAAAAACTGCAATCCAACAATCCAAAATCAGAGCCCTCTGACCACAATCCTTTGGACTTATTTGAGCAAGTCAAGAGGAATATTCCCCTCCTAGATTCTCCCCATGCCTCTAAAAAATTTACTTCAAAAAGTCATGATCAAAATCTAGAAAGGTTGGTCCTTTCTAAGACAGCCAGCTCAGTTTTTCAGAGCATGCTGCCTTTCACAAAAAAGGACCAGGGCACATCGCTCATCTCAGTTGTCATAACTGACACCATTTTTTTTCGCGCCCCTCTCAACTTAGGTACCTCTAGTAATCTCATCCCCCCAGTCTTATTTGAGGAATTTTGATTCAGTGATTTAAAACCTCCTAAGGTTCAATTTCAATTGGAAGATCGATCTACCATTCAACCGCGGGGAGTTGTTGAGCATAGTATTATCAAGGTCCGAAATTGTCTATTTCCGGTAAATTTTCTGGTCCTTGACATAGAGGTACCTAAGGCTCTCATTAATACCATTCTTGGAAGACCCCTTTTGATTACCGCAACATCTAATATCCATTCTCATTCTGGGAAATTGAATATAAGTTGTAGTAACCAGACCTTCTCATTAGATTTATTTCTAGCTTCCAAGAGGTCCAGTGATCATAAAATTTTTGACGATACTGATAATAAAATGAAAGCAGTATTTGAAAAGTATATGTTGATCCAATCTCATTCAGCTTTGACCACTATTGATCAAGATTTTATTGATTCTTATTCTAAGGATAATTATGTGGTCCAAAACTTTCCAGATCAACTAGGGTTTGACTTTCCCCCTTTTCATCTTCCAGATTTTTCACCAAAAATATCCACACTAACTTCACCCATCTTGCATATCGCTTACTCCTTTCCCCTCCCTTTTCTATTTGACCTACCACCTGATCCACCTGAGTTTGGCCTTCATCATCAATTCAAACCATGGCCAGACCGGGGTCCTTTTTCCATTTCTCTATTTTATTTTGATCCCTTTATCTTTACCACTCATCTTTTTAGGGATCTTGAGGAAGACACTTTTATTAAAGACATTCAAGTGTCCAATTATTTACATGATTTTCCGTCTTCCGTGCATACCTTCACGCCCGGCTAAATGGCGAAAAAGATAGCACTGGATGGGAGGTAACCCATCAATTTTTCTTGCTTTCCTTTTTTCTTGTTTTTTTTCTTTTTTTTTTCCAAGTTTTGTTCCTCCTAAACCCGACCGTTCTTCACTAAGGTGATCCCTTTTCCCTCCTAATGCATGAGGACATGGCATATCTTAAACATGGGGGGGTGTTTTTAAATTTGACGATCGATTTATGATGTTCAAAACCTAAAAACATGCGTTTTTGTTTAATTTATTTCCTGCTTGCATACCTAAAAAAAAAAAAAACAATTTTCTTTAATTTATTTCCTGCTTGCATACCCAAAAAAATAAAAATGTTGAAAACTTTTTGAGGAAGAATTTTGAAATCGGGACTAAGGTCGAAAAATTCACTTTTGGTACAATGGGATTTAATTTTTAACAAAGTAAGGATGAGGACATGGATCTGATCATTAGAATTCCAGGATCTATTTTAGATTAGATCAGATATCCTTCTTTAAAACTCCACCTGAACTCATGATAGTTCAGGTGACTTGATCCTATTTTGTAATATGGAAAGTATTTGACTTAGCTTCTGATTCAAAAAGTTACGTGTCTTGAGAAACTTTTTGTGTCAAGCCAACACTTAAAAACAATTAAAAATTTGAAAACTCCGTTGTTTGGACTTAGTAAAAGTCTGAAGCAGATCATTGGTTTGAGTTCCCACCACCGAGAAGAAGGAAAATACCTCCTTTGAGGACGCGATGTCAACATGTTACCACCTCGGTGATGCTCCATATCTATATTTCATATCTTTAGATGGAGCATTAAACCGCATTTTAGTAGCTCAAGTGTCTTGGACGGTGCTCTACCTATAGTGTCGGAGCAAGAGCTTGAGTTTGCTTGGAGCGCCCCTTTACACCGTATTGTGTATTGGGGTTGTGAGCTCCTGGGTGGTGTCATGGATAGTGCTATCCCGAAGTACTGGCGCTAGAGCCTCCTCGAGGATTGGTAACGGGAATGATGATCCCGACATATCTGTTGTAAGACTAAGCTGATAATAAGCATGGGGAAGAAAAGAAAAAAAAAAGAATAAATAAATAAATTAACATGCTCCTATAAATGTTGGCTTTTCACAATCACAGACACAAGACTTTAAAGGATTTTTTCAAGTTACGAATCAGATTCATGAGCCAGAGAAATCCTAAAAACAAAAATTTCAAGTCATCTGAATTAACAAGGAGTTAATTTGAGAAGTTTCTAGAGGATATATTGATCCTGTTTCATCTAATGGTTGGATCCAAAACAAATCTCGATGTTTATCTTTAACAAATCCTGTACCTCTTGTGTTTAGATCAACCAAGGTCCCTTAATCTATTTCTCCTCAAAAGTAGAAAAAAATTAGATTTCCCAAAAATTCCATCTTAAAAAAAAAAAAACAAAATTTAAGTTTTGCTAAGAGACTGGCAAAAGATAAGCATAGGGGTGTGATAAACGCCAGTTTATCATCATTTTTATGCATTAAAACAAACTTAGCTCTTAGGATTTTGCTCCACAAATGGGTTTTTGTGCTGCATTTAGGCATCAATTAGGTTAGGCATGCATTGCACTTTTTATTATCTTTTTAATGTGTTTTTGTCAGTGTTAGGGATATGCAGATTGTCAGAACTCCCAAACCCTAGCACTCAGGAAGGCAACTGGTGAAGAAGAAGCTCAAGCTAACTAGAACTCAGCTTGATCTAGCTCACCATAGTTGGATTCCAGCTCACTTGAACTAGGGTTAGCTCATCTTACCTCCATTCAGCTCATCTCAGCTGAATGGCAGCTCAAGAGAGCTCATCTTAGCTCACCTGAGCTCAGGTCAGCTCAGATCCTGCTCAACTTAGCTGAGTCTAGCTCATCTCAGCTCCCATTAGTCCACAGGGAGCTCTAGCTAGCTCAGCTGAGTTGACTGGAGTTCACCCCAGCTCAGGTCCAGCTACATCCAGCTCTACTCAACTCTGGCCAGCTAAAGATGACTTCATTCCAGCTTAGGAAGCTCAATTCTAGCTCCCGGGGACTAAGCCTAGCTCAACTCAGTTGAGCAAAGATACCTTAGCTGCCTCGCCCAGCTTGATCCTCCCCGGGAGCATTAGACCCATCTCACCTCAGCTCCTTTTAGCAGAAGCCAGCTTGCTTTAGCTTGGCTTAGTAGCTAGCAAAGAACTAGCAAGCTAAGCCAACTACAGTAGCTCCTTGCAACTCTTTCCAGCAGCCACCAGCTCTAGTTCAACTCAAGATGATTACCTCCAGCTCTTCTCCCTGAAAACCTTAGCTCCAAATGCCTCCAACTCTACTCCCTACTAGCTAAGCTAGCTAAGTTGTTTAACTTAGCTAGTCCACCTCCATGGCACCAAAACCTACTACCCTACTACCTAAGCTCCAGCAAAAAGACCACCTACTCCTACTTTATTTTGGTGCCAACTATCCCTTCCATCACCACCCTACATCCACCATCAAAACCCATCTCCACCCTCCATTTTTTTTCCCTCCAAAATTGCCTTCTAGAAGGTATTTTTATAGGGAAAACCAAGGCACCTCTTCATTTCCCTCCCATTTTTCCCTCCAAAAATAACCAAGCACCCCTTTATTTCCCTCCAAAAAAACACCAAAACCACCCCCCTTCCCATCCTATAAATACCCTACCGTACCACCACATATTTCCCATCCTCCCTTAGTGTATTTTTCTACCTACATCCACCTATACCTCCGCCCAAGGAGAAGGAGTAGAGAAGGAGACTAAAGGGGCACATCACCAGCCCTTTTGGTGCCTTCTTCTCCGCACTCTCTTCAACTTTGGCCACGCCAAGGAGGAGGACTCTTCCACTTCAAGGAGGATGGCCAGGCAAGGGAGAACGACCTAGGGTGGACGTCCACCCTTGGAGAGAAGCTTAGGGCACGCCCCCTTAGGGCTTGCCTTGGAGGACATCACCTTGGCGGAGCACTGCAAGGAAGGAGTTTAAGGACTCTTTTCAAGATTGGGAGCCACCAACCTTGGAGCAAGAATCCCTCTTCTTCACCATCTATCTAGAGGATTTGTGCTTTCTTTTCTTATTTGCATTTTTCTAGTAGTACAAGCATTCCTCTACTAGGCCTTTTGTAAAACACTTTATCAATTATCTAGTTGCCTTCTTTGCATTTCTTGTTTGCATTTCTATTTTCAGCATTCCTCACTCCCTCTCCCAAATTATTCTAGGCCTCCACTTGCCTAGAGTGAGCTTAGGGAGAGGCTCTACTTGCCACCTAGAAGTAGTATTTAAATTGAAGTGTAAATCACTTTTTTCGCCATCAGTTCACATGTTTCCTTAGCTTAAAAATAAAAAAAAATGATATATTGAAAAAAAAATACCAAAAAGAAAGTTGAGATTTATTCCGAGCAAGAGAATCAATTTTGCAACCATATTGCCTCCTTGGACGACCCTAGATACTCCCCTATCTAGGAATATAAATTTAAGAGCGAAAGCGGATTTACGCGTTACAACGACGTATTTTAACAAACCGCGTGAATTCGCTGTCACTCTTGCATTCTGATTTTAGGTTTTGGGTAATTTTTATCCAGAACCTAAGATATTCTCGATTATGGGGTGTGGGTCTGCACCACAATCTGGTCCACATCTGTGGACCTCTGCTGACAGGTCAGAGGATTCTTTTGTTCATTCTAATTCTGACCTGCACATGTGAATTCTTCATTTCTTTTCTTTATATAGTGTGCCTAGCTGAAGGCACTAAACTCATCACATATACAGTTCTTTTAATTTTTCATCTTGGAGCGGACCTGACATTCACGCAATTCAGGTGCTTTCCTCACTTTTTCACTATGTTTTGTCTTTTTAATACAATGAGGACATTGCATTAGATAGGCATGGGGGGTGGATATTTATCTCTGAATTCATTCGTCAGTTTCGTAGATTTGTTTTATTTTGATTAAAAAAAAAATCAAAATTAGGAAAGAGAATCTGGGTTTAAGAAAATTTTTAATCTTAGGAAAAGCTACATTAAGATCTGAACACAATGACCCCTCAGGTCTTTGGACTTAATTAGCCTGTGTATCCACGAAAATGTGGATTTGTTTTTGAGTCCTCGCCATCTTAATTCTTTCAAAATTGGAGTAAATAAGTTTGGGTGATAAGTACACGACTTATCAACCTGCCCTCTGATTTGAGGGAATTTTAAGTCTTAAGCATCTACAAACTTTCTTTGCACAGACTCGTTGTTTGGTGATTTTAACGGAAATTGGGTAGCTAATGAACCTTCTAGGGTGATATGGCTGGCAAGTTATCGTGGATAACAGCCCATAGGTAGGTTGTCCAGAGCCCAGTCACTGGACCTTTCTTAGTTTACTGCCTTTAGGTAAATCTTAGACTAGGGAAGCCACCTACTTAAAAAAAAAAAAAGAGAAAAGAACAAAAAGAAATAAGCCACACTTCGCTGCACGAGTATGGCTGGCAAGTTGTCGGTGGTAACAGCTCATCGACCAGTTGTCCAGAACCCAGCTCAGAAATGCACCAAAAATTCCCAAAACACTTAGGAAGAAGCGGAGAAGTAGAATAAACCGGGGAGATATACACTGGATTCACCCTTGTGTTGACCCCGTAAAAAAAAAGTAGGGAGAAAGCTACCGATTGTAAAGATACACTTTTAGGTAGAATTCTGGTTAGGTCACCTAGAGGCGTAGAAATCCGAAGTCTGTTCTAATTGCCGGTCAACGAGTCTATCACAATCACAATAGGATGCTTAAAGCTTAGGGTTCACATCAAATTTTGGGTGAGTTGAATGGTCGTAGAAAGCCACTCTTAAACCCAAAAATTTGAAAATCAAAAAAATTAGAAAATAGAAAAAGAAATTTTTCTTTTAATAAGATGAGGGCTTGAAGCGTTCTGCATTTTGGCTGATACCCGGGCACTGTTGTGTCTTTGAAGGTTCAGTTCCTAAGTAGACAATTTCTTAGTGATTGAAAAATAACTCAAGTCCAAATAATCTAACCTAATTCTTTTATAAATAGCATATAGTTTTTGCTTGGGACTAGCAAAAGATAGGCATGGGGGTATAATGTAAACACATTTACACTACTTAAGATGTCTATTTATGCATGTTCTTAAGCATAGGATTGCATTTCATGATATAAATATTGCATTACATGCATCATCTTGCATTTAGAATACTTTTAATAAAATGGAGGTTAATTGTCTCCTTTTATGTTCTTGGATAGGGAAAATATTTTATCAGGGCCTCGGATCAAAGATCCAACCGTATGGATGTGATCAGGGCGACGATTGGAGTTCAACGACTCCAAGATCGCCCTGATCAAGCATCCGTAGCATCAGATAGTGTCCCGAGAACCCTAGAAGATCAAGGGCCAAGATGGTATAAATCCACACTTCAGATGATAAATCCAACCGCACGGATGAATTCAGATCGACGATCGGAACCCAACGACACAAAAATCGAGTCAATCTGACATCCGTGGCACCATCTACAACTTCCAAAAGATGGACGGCCAAGATAGCGCCACATGGTGCCATCTCAGTCGCCTAAACGGCCACTTGTGCCTTGTGAAAGCCCCGCGCCCAATCGCTCTCCACCGTTGGATCTTAATCCAATGGCTGTGGGCGCTCGCAAATTAAAGCGCCCGCTCGACCATCCGCGCACCATAGCACAATGGTCGAGCGCGCTATCACGAGCGCGGGGCGCAAGTTCGATCTGCGGCGAGGAGCGGTGCGTGCGAGCGATTAGGTGCGGGTGGAGCGTCGGATGGACATCGAACGGCCGCGCACGCCCGATAGAGTCGACGTGCAATTGGACGCGCGATTGAACGCACAATCAGACGCGCGCAACGTGCGGGCGCGGACGCATCTTAAGCCGTCCGATCTCGCGATCGGACGGCTGGAAATCAATGGACGTGGGTGGGCGTTGCGCGCGTGAGCAGCCGAGCGGGCGCGCACGAGCCACCGACATCGCCCACGAAGGGAGCTTTAGTGATGGATTTATCCGTCACTAAAGACCCCTCATTTACTATTTTGTAGTTGTAATGTCCATTTTGCCCCCACTCCTTGCAACTATAAAAGGAGACCCCCTCCATTCGAAATTCTCATCCCTTCTTTCTCCTCTCTACCCCTCCAAAGCTCAAAAGAAGCTTGTCCCACACCCGGGATGTTTCTTGCGAGATAAAGTCCAATTTTTGTTCCCCTTCGGAAGTGGATCCCGCGACGACGACGGCGTGCTGCTCCGTTCCCGTTCTTCTGCTTCGTCCTACTTCGTTCTCCTTTATCCAGGCGTCATCCCGTCCGACTCATCCTCCAAGCAATCGTCGAGGAGGATAACTTCTCTCTCCCATTCTTATTTACAGCTTTTCTAGAGTAGAATTTTCCCGCTTTATAGTGTAATTGATTTTTCACTTTCTAGTGTACCTTTTATAAACAATTGAAATATTGAATGCATGTTCTCTTTCTCTCTCTCTCTCTCTTTCTCTCTCTCTCTCATAGTTTGATAGCTCTATTGTAATTATATTGCCCTGCTCATAAAAAAAAATCCTAAAAAAATATAATTCCGAATATAGATCAACGTAGCCTCCCTGTGTTTGACCCGGAATTCTTTTCGGTATAAATTTTATTTGTTGAACACGAATTCTTCGCTTTTTGAACTACAACGATAGGTTTTCCAAAACCAATCTCGTAAGCGTAGCGATTCGCAAAAATACCGTTCAACACTACAGTAAGTACCAATTGCTCGTAAGGGCCTGAATAACAGAATGCCAAAATAGATAAGGTTAGGAAGGATGTAATCTCCTCAAGGCATTATTAGAACCACCATAGCTATCTCTAATGAATTCAGTTTACAGTTTCTTTTCCCCATTGAGAATTTTTATGGCCCACTTGATTGGTAAGGCCTTATTAAACTTTTTTAGCACTTTAATCCCCAACCTACCTCATTCCTTGGGGTGACAGAGCTGCTCCCACTTCAATGGCTGCATAAATCTACCCTCATGTTGCACACCCTTCTAGAAGAACCTCTTTCGCATTAGATGCATGTACTTCCAAATTGACTTCGCGATTTTGAAAAGGGAAAAATAGAAGACTGGGATAGAGGTAATAACAAAGTTCAACAAGATGAGTCCTCCACCCTTAGATAAGAACCTGCTATTCCACCCTTCCAGCTTGACGAAGATCTTATCAAAGAGAATGTTCCAGTCGCTCTTCCTCAATCTTGAGCACCTTAGGGGTAGCCCTAAGTAGCTAATGGGCAGATTGGTACGTGGAGTCCCCAAGATGTCTAAGAGTACACCTTGTTCTTGCTTGTTAAGGCCAAAATAAACCAGAGAAGACTTCTCCCTATTCAATTTCATACCTGAAATGTCTTCGAAAATATTAACCATGTGCCTTAGTTCCTGAGCTTCAACCTCTGTCCCCTCAACAACAATTATCGTATCATCCTTATAATGGAGTATAGGGACCATGGCTCTCTTGTTCAATATTGAATATCCTCTAATAACACCTGCCTCAGAAAGTTTACAAGCATATCTTACCAGACCATCAACTGCAAGGCTAAACACCAATGGTGCCAGCAGGCATCCTTGCCTAACTCTGCACTATGGCCGAATCCAAGCCTTGCAAGGCTTTCCATTGATCAAAGGATTGAAGGAAGTAGTTGTAATGCACCACTACATCCATTGGATCCGGAGGGGAGAAAACCCTCTTCTTTTAAAAACCTCCCACAAATAAGGACATGATACAGAATCGTATGCCTTTCAGAAATCCACTTTCCACATAAAGGCTTTACACTTCATCTTTTGCCAACCACACACCATATCCTAAGCCATGATAAATGATTCTTGCAAAGATCTATTGGGGAGGAAATCTAATTGGACTGGATGAATCAAATCTTACAGGATTGACCTTAACCTATTCGCCATTATCTTTATCACCACCAAATAAATAGAGTTCGAGAGAGCAATAGGTCTGAAATCAAGGAATTTCTCTTCTCCTTTTGTCTTTGGCAACAAGAAAAGAAAGGATCTATTGATCTTGTCAAAACCAAAGTTACCCACCTCAAATTCCCTGATAACATCCATCACCCCTTTGCCAAGCAAGCCCCACATCTCCATATAAAAAAAAACTTGAATCCCATCAGGTCCAAGAGAGCCTTCATTGTTCAAATCTTTTATGGCATCCACTACTTCTCTCTCAGTGATGGTTGCCGCCAACCTGGATGCCTACTTATCAGAGACACTAGGTGAGTCACACGTAGCCATTCTTGACAAGCCTCTACCTACTACCCTTGTAGAGTCCCTAAAGCATTTGATGGCCTCGACTCTAATATCCAACATAGAAGAAATTCTCTGACCATCCATGATTATGGAACTATTTCTCACTCGAAATTAGGTTTTAAATTATTGTGTTGTAGTATAGTTGAAATCTCATGAAAAACAAATGAAATTTATACTTGAAAAAGTCTGAGGTCATTCGCTGGGAGTAAATAGGAATTCAATTCTCAAAATTGCAATTTAAAATAATAGAGAAACAAAATTGTAATCATTAATTGATTCAGAGTAATGTAGCAATAAGATCAAGTATCATACTGCAACAAGAAGGGAGTAAAATGGTGATTTGAATAACCAACTACTCCCTACAATAATGGCAAATAGAACTCAATAGATATATATGAAATGATTTTAGCTATTTGAATATTCAATCAGATGTCTTGAACGTCTGATGATCTGATTTCTTCTTCTACTTCTTTCCACTTTCCTTCTTCTTCCTTCTTTACCTTTCTTCTCTGCTCTTCTTCTTCTTCTTTCCTCTTCTGCTTCTCTAGGTTTCTTCTTGTGCAACTCCTCTTCTTTTCTTATTCTTCTTTCTTTCTCTGCTCTTCTGTTCTTCTATTCTTCTTCTTCACGCAATAGGGGAAGGATCCTCAATTTTTGCTAAGTGTCAGCCAATCTTTCTCAGAGGAAAACCCCCTGCCCCCGTGCACGATCCTCAGTTTCTCTCCTTATGTCACGCTCTCCCAGAGCCTTCAGTAGTGCCAAGTTTTAGGGTTTTCGAACATAGAGTGCACACGGGTCCGGGGCTACGAGGGTGGGTCGCAGTTTAGGAGTGTAAGGCATAGGCGGGTTATTGGGTTACGGCCAAATCCATGGAGTCAATGTCACGGACGAGGCCGAGTGAGGGTGCAGGGGACCTCACCTCCTAAGTGTCTGAGGCGATAAGCCCCAGGCACTTTTTCCTCTTATGCGGTTGATTAGCCCATAGTTGTGGGCTATTTAAGTATTTAAGTGCCTACACATTAGGTTAATTCTAACATTTATTTAGTATAAATTTGGATGTAAATAGATTAATTCATAGTTTTAATCTAATTACATAATCCATACATTGCATTCATATCTTAAGTGCATTTAGAATTAGCTTAAAATAGCATTCATCTAATTAGATAACCAATTAGGTATATTATTTTTATTAACATAGAAGTTGAGGGTCTATACATAAATAACCCTAATATTTTAATAATATTTTCTTTATTCGTCTTCTTTCAGAACGGCTGGCTGCCCCTCCAACGCCCGGGTGATGCAGTGAAGGAGCCATTCAAGGGGGAGCGGATACGGTGGATCTGGTCGGACGCTGATTTCAAATTTGTTCAGGCCACTACAAAAGGAGCACTGAGGCAGCCGAGCTCAGAAGGCCTCCGCCACCGACCCACCACTATGCAGAGAGAACCTCTCTCTTCCACTCCATACTGCCGGCCTCTACCGTGGCAGCGAGTCTCCACCACCGTGGGCGTGTGGTGTGATAGGCCACACCGCCATCCGGAGCTCGCCTGCATTACCGTGAGCACCTTAGCGTGCAACTCCCTCGCCGTCGTCGCAGACCACCACCACCGAGCTACTGATAAGCCACCCTCTCAGTAACTTAAGACGTCTGGGGAATTTCCCAGACGTCTGAAGTTACCCGCTCATCTCCACTTCCTCAGCCTGCACTCTCCAACCAGCCACCAGACCGCCTGCACCCTCCACCGCCCACCGGCTGCAGACCTGCGCACGCCTGCAGATCAGCCCGCGTTCTCCTCCAACGCCTGCAGACCAGCCTGCAACATCCTCCAACAGCCGCCTGCAGCTTCCACCGCACACGCCAACCGCCTGCAGCTTCCACCGCGCCAGCGCCCACCGCAGACCCTCCGCCAGCAGCTTCCACCGCACACGCCAACCGCCTGCAGACCACCGCGCAAGCGCCCTCCTGCAGACCACCGCCCACGCACAACCGCGCGCCCTCTGCAGACCCTCCGCGCACCCACGCACAACCGCCTGCAGACCGCCCAACCGACCACCGCGCACGCCAGCTGCACACGGCAGCGGCAGCAGCCACCCCCGCAGCAGCAGCAGGCGGCGGACTTCACGCCAACAGGCTGCGCAAGCTGCCGGCTGCAGCACCTCCGTCGGAGCTCGTCCGGCCACCTCCGACCGCCACGCGACTCGCCGCCACCACCGATTCGAAGCCCTTGATCCAAGGGACCTCCTCCGAGCTTCCCGCGCCCGACCATTGGCTCCTCGTCGCGCAAGACAACGGGGAAAAAATTCCCCTGTTTTGCTACAGTAAAACATTAATTAAAATTTACATTTTCTGCCATTGCCACATTTTAATCATATTCTATTCACTCTGCATTGCGGAAAATATCCTGTAGTTTCTCATAATTGCTATTTCAGCATTGTTTCTTGCTTAAACCTCAATCTAAAGGCAATCTTGGCTTGGTTCTTGTCCAAATTGACTACGAACAAACATTTTTAAGTGGCGCGAATTTTAATACGTTATTGCCTCCCTGTGGATATGACCCGCTCCTCTGCGAGTGGTTATTTCTTATTAAAAATTGATTAGTCGATTTTTCCACCACATTAAACTACAAACGACTTAAAAGCGAAAGATCGAACGGTCAAATGGCGCCGTTGCCGGGGAGGCAACAGACGCAATAATTTCGCCTAATTTTATTTTGATTATTTGTCAATTGCACAGAGATTTGACCATCTATTATTTTCTTTTCTGTGCGAGAAATTTTGTGCAAGAATCAGCCACTGTGAGAGGCGACCCTTGACGTCGCCAGTCGAGAAGTGGACAAGCTATTTTGAAAGGTGGAGAAGGACGAGGACGCGACGGACACCATTGTATTTAATCGCTAATTTAATTAGAATAGAATTAAGACTGAAGACTTAATTTTTCATTACAGTTAGTTTGAAACCCTTGTTCTGGGGCAAATTTTGAGGGGTTTGTTCCCCGATTTTGTTTTGGACCCGTGTTGGGTAATTTTTGGGAGCCTGTTCCCTTTTCTTTAGATTTAGGTTTATTTTTTTTTTATTATTTCTTTTATTTGCTTGTGCATAAGTAGTTCTAAAAAAAAAATAGAAAAAGAAAAAAAACGAGCTGCCTGCTAGAAGTTGCCTGCCCTAGGACGAACCATTTAGGTCTGTATGAGCAGCCTCTAGATTTGCATTTCTGCATTGCGTGCATTTTTGCATTGAAGATCGCTGGAGGCAAGGTACGTATTCTCTTACTTTGCATCCTATTTTTGATCATGCATTGCATTTAGGATTTAATGCAAAGACCACAAAGTTTGTCTTGAAGCGATCTAACAAGTGGTCACATTTTTTTTAGAAAAAGGACTAATTAAAGGAAGGACATTTTAAAAACCAAGGATTTGATTTTCAAACTTGACGTGCGATTCAAAGTTCAAAATCTTTGACGGTGTATGCACACTTATTTCACTTGCACCACGGCATGCTTCTAGACACTCCTTAGGTTTGGAAATACTAGGACAAGAGCCCTCCTTTCGTTGGATTCTAAAGTGTTCGGAACTGGAAATCAAAGGTTTTGTAAATCCAAAGAGGGGGATACCCTGTCACGGATTTTTGGGGGTAGTTGAGGAGCACCGCGAAATCACAGCTTCAAAGGAAGGCTTAGGCCTACTTGCATCCCTCGATCTTCCGTCTTTGGATTTACTTGACCATTTGAGATTTAGGGAAGAACACCTAAGCTCCAACTAGGTCTTTTTAGGCGAGCCGTAGGTCGACAATAGGCGCGTAAATTGATTGAACAAATTGTATTGTCACCTGCAATCTGACTTAAAATCAAAAGCCTAAATCTGTAAAGACCAAACAAGTCCATTTGAATTGTGTTTGTAGTGCATGCTTGGTAGGCGTTCTCTTAGGAGACAACTTGTATTTGATCCTGAACCGGAAAGAATCCTAAGAAAAGACCTCCCAAGGGTAGAAATGGCTGGTCAAAGGAGCCTTAAGGAATATTTCATCCCAACCAACCAAGCTGGCCCAGCACTACGTAGACCTGGAGGGGATAATCCATATGAGATCAAAAGTAGTACCATATCCTTGCTACCCTCCTTTTATGGTACTACTAGGGAAGACCCTTACAGGCATATTGAGGAATTCACCGAGGTCTGTTCCACGGTGAAGCTGCAGGGCGTTAATGATGACGCTCAAATGCGGACCCTTTTTCCCTTCTCCCTAAAGGACAAAGCCAAGTATTGGTATCACATCCTTGATAATTTAAATACTTGGGATGCCCTGAAAAAGGAGTTTTTGAAGAAGTACTTCCCCATGAGCAAAACAAATCACTTTAGGAGGGAAATCATGAGTTTTGCTCAAAAGGATGGGGAAGCTTTCCATGATGCGTGGGAGCGCTTTAACGATTTGCTGAGACTTTGCCCACATCACCAGGTGCCTAAATGGCAACTGGTTGAAAGGTTCTACACCGGACTTAATGATTCGCATAGGCAAACTGTGGATGGTGCCTGTGCAGGAACCTTTCTATCTAAGACTGAGGATGAAGCTTGGAACTTATTTGATACTTTGAGTGAGAATTCTATTCACTTGAATTCTGCCTACATGGATAGAAAGCCCACTCTCATGCAAAGAAAGTTGGAGGCGAATGAAGCAAGGGAAACCCAGAATTTAGCTTATCAAATTCAATTACTGAATCAAAACATGGAAAGGCTTATGTCGAACCCGAGTTCATTCACACCTAACACCTCCACATCCCAAGCTTCCGAATGTGTAATTTGTCAAGGCAATACACACGCCACTGTGGATTGCCACTTAGCCTCCCAATTCCCTGAGCTTGTACAAGTAGATTTGAATGCCGCTCAAGGGTTCCGTCCAAGACCTCGTAATGATCCTTTCTCCAACACTTATAATGAGGGATGGAGGAACCACCCAAACTTTTCATGGAGACAAGGAAATGTCTCAAATTCAGGGAATTACAAACCGCAATCCTTTCAAAACCATCAAATGAACCAACCTCAGACCTTTGCCCAACCTAAAACCTATGAGATGGATGAATTGAAGGCGATATTGAAAACTATGCAAGAAAGTCAAAGTGCCATCATCCAATCTCATGACAAGGCTATACATGAGATGAAATCACAAATTGGACACCTTGTTGAGGCCGTTAGACAGAGGGAGACTGGGAAGTTTCCAAGTGCTGCTGAGGAAAATCCTAAAGGAAAAGGGATTGTCTTTAGGGAGCATGCTCAGGCGGTGACTATTCTGAGGAGTGGGAAAGAAATTTCCAAACCCGATGCTCCTATAGTCTCACCCCCTAAAAAAACATCCACCCCGACTTTCACCCCCACCGAAGAAGATTTGCCCAAATCTCCTCCGCTTGAAATCACCTCACCGGAAGAAGTTGCCCCCGTTCCACCCCTTACTCGACATGACAACCCTTCCACCCAGAGATCAAGAGTGCCATTTCCAGAGCGCTTATCCACCTCTGGGCAGACTTCTGCTGGCTCATCTGGAGCCAAAGATAAGACGGATGAGATTATGGAAACTTTCAAGCAAGTGCAGATTAACTTGCCTTTGCTTGAAGCTATCAGGCAGATTCCGTCTTATACCCGCTTCTTAAAGGACTTGTGCACGAAAAAGCGACAATCTAGAAAACAGGTCCAGTCTAAAGTTGTCCTGCCTGATTCTGTTAGCTCAATTGTTCAACATGGCACACCTTCGAAACTTAAGGACCCAGGGGCCCCATATATCTCTGTAGTTATTGGTGACTTACAAATTGATGAGGCTCTGCTTGATCTGGGTGCGGGGGTGAACATCCTTCCGAGCTATGTATATGAACAACTTGGGGGAGGCAATCTGAAGCCTAGCCCTGTAGTCCTTCAAGTTCCTGATCGATCACTTAAGACACCACGGGGAATTTTGGAAGATGTCCTCGTAAGAGTGGAGGATTTCTTCTTTCCCGTTGACTTCTTAGTTTTGGACACTGACCCTACCAACAAGCCAACCAAACCCTCCATCATTTTGGGCTGCCCCTTCCTTGCAAATTCCCATGCTTCAATTAATTGCAATACTGGGGCATTGAAAATGGGCTTTGGGAATAGGAAAATCCGGCTTAATGCGTTTGATGCTTACAAACAAGCTGGACTTGAGGATTGTTCTCAAGTTGAGGTGATAGATGACCTGATTGAAGAGGCAACTCCTGCAATGTTATGTGATGACCCCCTTCAGCATGTCATGCTAAATGAGCATTCCCATCTCTTGGAGGAATGTGAAGGGGATATACTAGAACTAGAGGAATTGCTAGGAGTTTCTGCTGAGTCTCTTCCCCCATCATTTCCGCCGAAGGCAGATTTGCTACCTGAGATGGGGACATCTATTATGAAACCCTCAACCATACAAGCCCCCAACCTTGAGTTGAAACCCCTCCCTGACACTCTCAAGTATGTTTTCCTAGGTGCCAATGATATGCTCCCAGTTATCATTTCGACTGTGCTGTCTGAGGCACAGGAGGGAGCCTTGATTGAATGCCTGTCTAGGCATAAGGAAGCTATTGCTTGGAGCATTGCTGACATTAAGGGTATAGACTCTACACTCTGCATGCACCACATTTATACTGATGATTCCATCAAGCCTTTTAGGGACATGCAGAGACGTCTGAACCCTAATATGAGGGAGGTTGTAAAAAAGGAAATCCTGAAGTGGTTGGACGCTGGGATCATATATCCCATTGCTGATAGTAAATGGGTCAGTCCCATTCATGTGGTGCCAAAGAAGGCAGGCTTTACTGTGGAACTCAACGACCAAGGTGAACAAGTTGTCACTAGACCCTCAACTGGATGGAGGGTCAGTATTGATTACCGCAAGCTGAACACCGCTACCCAGAAGGATCACTTTCCTTTGCCTTTTATTGATCAAATTCTCAAAAAATTGGCAGGGAATAAGTATTATTGCTTTCTCGATGGATATTCTGAAAACAATCAGGTGGCAGTCTTTCCTGATGACCAGGAAAAGATGACATTCATGAGTCCTTACGGTACTTTTGCATTCAGGCGTATGCCGTTTGGATTATGTAATGCCCCTGCAACTTTCCAGCGGTGTATGATGTCTATCTTTTCGGACATGATTGACGAGTGTGTCGAAGTATTTATGGATGACTTCTCTATTTATGGCTCGTCTTTCGACCAGTGTCTCCTACACCTGGAGAATGTGTTGAAACGATGTAAGGAGACTGGTTTAGTCCTCAGCTGGGAGAAAAGTCACTTCATGGTACAGAAAGGAATTGTACTTGGGCATGTTGTATCTGAGCAAGGTTTGGAAGTAGATAAAGCCAAGATTGATTCTATTTCCAAACTTCCATTGCCTACGAATGTCAAACAGATTAGATCTTTTCTGGGCCATGCTGGCTTTTACAGGCGCTTTATTAAAAATTTTAGTAAGATTTCTAGGCCTCTTTGTGACTTATTGGCGAAGGAATCTTCCTTCAGTTTTGATTCAAAGTGTGCCGAGGCCTTTCAAACTCTAAAGGAGGCCTTGATCTCTGTGCCTGTTCTCCAAGCTCCTGATTGGGCACTCCCCTTTGAGCTTATGTGTGATGCTTCAGATTATGCAGTGGGAGCAGTCCTTGGACAAAGGGTTAAGGGAAGACCTCATGTGCTGCATTATGCAAGCAAGACTTTAACTGAACCTCAGCAAAACTACACCGTCACTGAAAAAGAATTACTTGCTGTAGTTTTTGCTCTGGAGAAGTTTAGGTCTTATTTACTTGGGTCTAAGGTGGTTATTTTTACTGATCATGCAGCAGTGAAACAACTCATTGCTAAGAAAGATTCTAAGCCACGTCTGATTAGGTGGATCTTACTCCTTCAAGAATTTGACTTGGAAATACGTGAAACGAAAGGAGTAGAAAATGTTGTGGCTGACCACCTGTCTCGTCTTCCTCTTAACGACTCTATTTCTGAAGACATTCGCGAGACATTCCCCGATGAAACTCTGATGGCGGTAACACCAACTTTACCTTGGTATGCAGACATTGTAAATTACTTGGTCACTGGACAAACTCCTGGCTCTTGGGATAAGCAGAAAAGGAAGAGATTCATTTCTCAAGCGAGATATTTTCATTGGGAAGAGACAGAATTATTTAGAATTGGACAAGACCAAGTTTTGAGACGTTGTATGCCTGAAGAGGAACAACAAAGTGTGCTGACATTTTGCCATGAACTTCATTGTGGAGGACACTTTGGTGCTAAGAAAACTGCTTTTAAGGTTCTCCAGTCTAGTTTTTGGTGGCCTTCCTTATTTAAGGATTCTCAAAATTTTGTTAAGGCCTGTATTAGATGTCAACGGACTGGAACGATTGGGAAGAAGAATGAAATGCCTCAACATCCTATTCAATCTGTTGAAATTTTTGATGTGTGGGGAATTGACTTTATGGGCCCCTTCCCGTCGTCCCATGGTTTTGAATATATCTTGGTGGCAGTTGATTATGTCTCTAAATGGATTGAGGCCATTCCGACGCGCACAAATGACCACTCTGTGGTTTTGAAATTTGTGAAGGCCAATATCATATCCCGTTTCGGCTGCCCCAAGACTATTATAAGTGATGGGGGACCTCATTTCCGAAACCACCACTTCAATCGGTTAATTAAGAGTTTGGGAGTGACTCACAAGGTTGCTACCCCTTACCACCCTCAGACAAGTGGTCAGGTTGAAGTATCAAATAGGGAGATAAAAAATATTTTGGAAAAGACCGTTAGACCTGATAGGAAAGATTGGTCCCAAAAGCTCGATGATGCTTTGTGGGCTTATCGAACGGCTTATAAGACCCCTTTGGGTACTTCTCCCTTTCGGATTGTGTATGGAAAAGCGTGCCATTTACCTGTTGAGTTGGAACATAAAGCACTTTGGGCTATTCGAAGTGTTAACATGGATTTAGAGAAGGCAGGTAAGGCACGATTTCTAGAATTAAGTGAGCTTGAGGAGCTGAGGAATGATGCTTATGACACCTCTCAAGCTTATAAAGAAAGAACTAAGGTCTTGCATGACAAGTTTATTCTTCGAACGACCTTTGAACCCAACCAACAAGTCTGGCTTTTCAATTCCAGACTTAAGCTTTTTCCTGGGAAATTAAAATCTCGTTGGGATGGGCCTTACATAATCACCAAAGTATTCCCCCATGGAGCTGTGGAGATCAAAAATCCTTCCTCTTCAGCAACTCCCTTTATTGTCAATGGTCAACGGTTAAAACCGTACATAACTTTAGATGGCCATCTAGTTGACGAAGTCACTCTTGAGGAGCCTTAGCTCCTACTATTCTCCGCCTCTGGTAATATCTTCCTTTAGCTATTTTTGATTTTCAATGAGGACATTGTTTGAACCAGGCATGGGAGAGAGGACCTGAGGCATTTTGTTTATAGCATGCATTTATAAAAAAAAAAAAAAAGAGAAAAAAGAGAGAGAAAAAAAAAAGAGAACAAAAAAAAAAAAAGTTTTGAGCTTAACTGGCTAAATCTTGCAGTCTTAAGCAAATCAGAACTCTAGGGTAGACTAAGTTAATTTTAGGGTCAAACTTTAGAAGCTAAATAAGCTACTAGCTTTAGACCTTTAGGGTCCTTTGTGGACTTAAAAACTTAAGTAGGAGTTAAGTTGCGGACCATTCTTCAAGAGGTTGAGGAAGGGAAGCTAGGGTTTGAGTTAAAAGGTGGGGTAGTACCTGGAGTCTTATTCTACCTTTTGGTTTACGGGTCCTTGTAACCCAAGCATCCAAATTTTTCACACTTGGTCTGGTAATTAACTTAATTTCTGGAAAGAGATTTGGTTCTCTTAGTTTTGACTTAAGAAAGGCTTGAAAACACATTTTGATTGGAAGAGTTCCCGCCGCAGGAGAGGTGGAGTATATACTCACCTTGACGATGCGATGGTAACATATTACCTCCTCGGCGCTTGTCTCTTAGGATATCCATCCTACTGGGGGCATGTAAGCGCATTGCGCGGTTCAGGTACCATGGGCGGCCCTATCTCGAAGTGTCGATTGCCATAGGCCTAAATTCGCTTAAGAAATCCATGGGCGATACTATCTCGAAGTGTCGATTGCCAGGAGTTCTTGGGGTCGTTATGGGCGGTGCTATCTCGAAGCATCGAAAGCCAGGCACCCTTCGAGGTATGGTAATGGGGACAATGAATCCAACACAGACCGTGTTGATAGCAGATCTGAGGTTAGACTTAGAAGAATCAAACAAAAAAAAAAAAAAGGTATATATATATATGTATATAAAAGAAAAAAATCCTTTAACTCAAATAACTCGGACCAATGCACAAGCACGGATGCTTTAATCTCAGGGATTAATAAACTTTAGGGAAGAGTTAGAAATCAGGGAAACTTGTGCCTGCAACTCATCTTTAGCCGACCTAGTCTGTAACTTAGCAACTACTTAGGAACCTTGGATCTAGAGCCTGAACTTAATATGCTTCTGAAGGAAGACTAAGTGAGTTGACTAGTCTACTTAGAGTGCTAGGTTTCGCTTAATTTTAGTAGGGACTAGCAAAAACTAGGCATGGGGGTATTTGATTAGCCCATAGTTGTGGGCTATTTAAGTATTTAAGTGCCTACACATTAGGTTAATTCTAACATTTATTTAGTATAAATTAGGATGTAAATAGATTAATTCATAGTTTTAATCTAATTACATAATCGATACATTGCATTCATATCTTAAGTGCATTTAGAATTAGCTTAAAATAGCATTCATCTAATTAGATAACCAATTAGGTATATTATTTTTATTAACATAGAAGTTGAGGGTCTATACATAAATAACCCTAATATTTTAATAATATTTTCTTTATTCGTCTTCTTTCAGAACGGCTGGCTGCCGCTCCAACGCCCGGGTGATGCAGTGAAGGAGCCATTCAAGGGGGAGCGGATACGGTGGATCTGGTCGGCCGTTGATTTCAAATTTGTTCAGGCCACTACAAAAGGAGCACTGAGGCAGCCGAGCTCAGAAGGCCTCTGCCATCGACCCACCACTGTGCAGAGAGAACCTCTCTCTTCCACTCCATACTGCCGGCCTCTACCGTGGCGGCGAGTCTCCACCACCATGGTCGTGTGGTGTGACAGGCCACACCGCCATCCAGAGCTCGCTTGCATTACCGTGAGCACCTTAGCGTGCAACTCCCTCGCCGTCGTCGCAGACCACCACCACCGAGCTACTGATAAGCCACCCTCTCAGTAACTTAAGACGTCTAGGAAATTTCCCAGACGTCTGAAGTTACCCGCTCATCTCCACTTCCTCAGCCTGCACTCTCCAACCAGCCACCAGACCGCCTGCACCCTCCACCGCTCACCGGCTGCAGACCTGCGCATGCCTGCAGATCAGCCCGCGCTCTCCTCCAACGCCTGCAGACCATCCTGCAGCATCCTCCAACAGCTGCCTGCAGCTTCCACCGCACACGCCAACCGCCTGCAGCTTCCACCGCGCCAGCGCCCTCCGCAGACCCTCCGCCTGCATCTTCCACCGCACACGCCAATCGCCTGCAGACCACCGCGCAAGCGCCCTCTTGCAGACCACCGCCCACGCACAACCGCGCGCCCTCTGCAGACCCTCCGCGCACCCACGCACAACCGCCTGCAGACCGCCCAACCGACCACCGCGCACGCCAGCCGCACACGGCAGCGGCAGCAGCCACCCCCGCAGCAGCAGCAGGCGGCGGACTTCACGCCAACAGGCTGCGCAAGCTGCCGGCTGCAGCACCTCCGCCGGAGCTCGTCCGGCCACTTCTGACCGCCACGCGACTCGCCGCCACCACCGATTCGAAGCCCTTGATCCAAGGGACCTCCTCCGAGCTTCCCGCGCCCGACCATCGGCTCCTCGTCGCGCAAGACAACGGGGAAAAATTCCCCTGTTTTGCTATAGTAAAACGTTAATTAAAATTTACATTTTCTGCCATTGCCACATTTTAATCATATTCTATTCACTCTGCATTGCGGAAAATATCCTGTAGTTTCTCATAATTGCCATTTCAGCATTGTTTCTTGCTTAAACCTTAATCTAAAGGCAATCTTGGCTTGGTTCTTGTCCAAATTGACTACGAACAAACATTTTTAAGTGGCGCGAATTTTAATACGTTATTGCCTCCCTGTGGATACGACTCGCTCCTCTGCGAGTGGTTATTTCTTATTAAAAATTGATTAGTCGATTTTTCCACCACATTAAACTACAAACGACTTAAAAGCGAAAGATCGAACGGTCAGCGGTCACAAGTGCTCTTAAGCTTCCGAGGTGGGACTATTCCTTTGCGTAGTGTAGCAGCAAGGTCTCCTTCCTTCGATTGCTGCAACTCATAAGGCCAAAGCCTCCAATTGACCTCTTGGGAGGGTTCCTTAGGTGATTCTGCATAGCCTGGGTTGAGCACCTAGAGCAAGTGGGTGTTGTAGCAAGATCCAAGATTGCTCGAAGCACAACATCAATGGCGAGCTCGACCTATAACCTGAAATTAAAGAAAAAGAGCCTTACGACCACGTCAGATGGTTCAGTAGGATCACCGTGGCATGGCGAGTGTGACGGTGGTAGTGGCATCTTGTGAGAGGGTGTATGGTGGTGTATGGAGGTCGAAGATGGTGATGTAGCAGTGGGTAGGTCGTCAGGGTGTTAGGGCTTTTGTGTGGTGGAGCACGACGAAGCTAATGTGGGTGGTAGCGACGTGTTTCGAGCAGTGTGGCAGTGAGTAGGCATCGCTAGAGCTTCACTGGAGGCAGAGAAGATGGAGTGCGTTAAAGGAGAAGTAGTGGTCGTGCGTATGTGTAGAGAGTGGAAAAGCAAAATAGAAAGAGATAGAAAGCTAAAGAGGGGCTTAGCAAGATGATAGGGAGGTGGAGGGCTCCGGTGTTGATCGACTGGAGCCAGAGAAGGAGGAAGATGTGGTGGAGTGGCAATGATGATGCAGATGGAGGAACACCCTCCCTTAGGCTGGAGAGGGTCGCGGCAAAGAGAGGAGGAGTTTAGGCCATCCAATTTGATGGTTGGACGACCAGAGGGGGGGGATCCAGAGAGGTCGCCCAAGAAGGGTTTTGTGGTGGCCGGAGGAAGGGAATTAAGGTGACTTGGCTCCCAAAAACTTGCTAAAAAGCACGGCCGTGTGATGGTGTTTCTTTTATAGGCCATAGGAAGCCCTTCTAAGGCTGCAAAGAAGCTTTCAAGCCTGGAAGGTATTTGCAAAATAAGATACTCGAACCTTTATAAGGTTCGCTTGGGCCTTTCGGAAAGACTTAGAGCCCAAGGAATGACTCAAATGGAAGGTAACTTCCCAAGGAATCCCCGTATCAATTTTGGGAGAGATTATTTGAGAATCGAGTGAGATATCCTCACTCAAAACTCAACAATGAAGGTTTAACCTTCCAAAAATGGTGCAAGGACCTGCTTGTCAAGAAGATAAAGAAGTTGGGGGGCTATTTGTAAGAGAATTTAAAAGTTATGGGTCTAAATGAGATAGAAAGAGTCTGATTGAACCAAAAGGCAAACTTGGTCAAGATGATCTCAGATTGGACCCAAGTTTTTGTAAAAATCTAATTTTGACCCAAGGAATTTAATGGTGAAGTTAGATTTAGGTTTTGACCAAGTTTGATTGGATAATTTATGCAAAAACCTAAATTGGGGTAAATATCTGTCTCAGACTCTATTTTGGGTCAAGACGAGTTCTGATGGTCAAATTGAAGGTTCCAAACCCTATAGAATATTTTTCTATGAATTTTAGAGGGTTTCGGTGAATTTTCTCATGACCATAACCTCAGTTAATTAAGCGAGTCTGCTTTTAGGGTTTCAAAAGTCATTTAATTATCAAAACACGTGCAAACCCTTTTCTGTCTATTCTAACCCACTTGTTTGCCTTTTAGGACCGTTTGACCCTTAATTACCCCATGGAAGAACTCGTGGTTGTACTACATTCATGATATGTTGGTGAAATTACAGTTTTACCCCTATTTTCTTATCTTTCTCTATGAATGATTATGCAATGAATTATAGACCTCAGATAGTTATGTAGGAGCATTTACTGACCTAATTAGATCAAATGAGAAAGTTTATGGCTCATGATGGTGTTCCCATCATACCCCCATGCTTAGCTTTTGCTAATCCCTTAGCAAAATCTTCTGGAATTAAATTTAATTCTACACCATATGCCTTTGTATGCTTAGAATTCTGATGTGTGCTTTCTTTTGTAACTTAGGTCAGAATGCCGATTGAAGGCCTAGAGGTACTTGATGAGACACTCATCATGATCTCTAATTACCCCTAATTAACTAGTCTTCCTAGTTAATTAGCTAGGTTTATGAATATATAAGGGTTAATTATAGAATAAGGGATACTTAGTTAAGGACCTTAAAACAAGTTTAAAATGACATTTATCATTCAAATAACATTATTAATAATTTAGATAATAATTGGACTCGAAATCCTACTAATCATTTCCTTAATTAATAAGATAAGTAACATAAGTATAATGTATACCTAAATATGTAATAACTTAAGTGATTTTACTTAATCTTATAAATTAATCTAAAATGGTCAAATATGTAAATTCAAGGAGTAAACATAATATTTACCTTATTTACTAACATATATAAAAAGTTGAAAAAGATCTAAACTAAAATAAACCTTCAAAACTTGGGTTTACATTTTAGTCCTTAATTTTCATTACAGTCAAGTCCTTATTTAGCAAATAGGTCCTTAGGATTTATTACTTCTAGATCCCTCTTCGTCTTCTCCTTCTTCTTCTCCAGCCAAACGAATGGCTGGCGGCAGAGAGTCATCACATCGCGCAATCACCGCCCTGTCGACATCATTCCTCTTTGCTCAAGCTCCTACAGCTTACGCTCACCACCTCCACTTGATCCATCAGTCTGGATCATCCATAAATCCTATTTTTCAATGGGAGTTAACCTCACCATCATCGGAGATGACGACGGATGTTAAGCTCCTCGAGCTTCTTCGACCAGACCCCGCTCCTCTCTTCTCCGCAAAATGCTATAAATACCCCCTCTCACCCCTGATTTAAGGAAGTTGGCTCCCTTCCCTCTTCTAATACAGCAGCCGACCTAATAGGCTATTCTTCCAAACCTCCGGTGAACCCCCATTCCATTTCCCGACATCCTCCGTCCATTTTAAGTAGCCGAGGAAATTTGCCGTGGTCCTTCGCACCTCTGACAAAGGTGCCGACCCTAGGATTCCTCCGCTCCACCTCAAATTCACCGCCGGAGCTCTTTCTTCAACCCTCTGATTTCGTCGTCTGCTATGAAACTTCGGCGTAACAATATTGACCCCTTCATCCAGGTAACAGTAGACTAGGAGTAGGAGTAGGAGTAGGCTAGCTTAGTTAGTTAGTTTAGTTAGTTAGGTTAGAGTAATTGTAGATTTTAGCTTCATCTCTTCCAGCTCTGGTGAGTTCCTTGAGCTCGCTAGAGACTTTAACTTTGTCTTTTAACTCACTGTTCACCTTTTTATATCTTTCATGTTCATTTCTAATCCACTAAATAGTTTAATTAGATTACCTAAATGCCTAATTCTTGTATCACCTTCACCGAGTACTTCACTGTCCATGGTGACAGAAGTCGGCCTAATTCCACCTTCATTGGGTTTTTCATCACCTTACATCACTAATGAACCCTAATTGACTTTATATTACCTATTACTATCATCTATAATTAAACGCCTAAATTTAATTAAGTCCCTGAGCTCGCTATCTGATGAGAGCCTCATCATGAGCCATAAACTAGCTCATTTTGACCCAATAAAGAAGATAAAAGCTCCTACATAACCTAGAAGAAGGCTTAACTGAAGGAATAAGGTTAAAACTGTAATTTTACCATTGCAGTACATAAACGGGATTTCTCAGAGGCAAAACACAGGTCAAAATGTCTAAATGAGATAAAACCTACACTTCTTCCTTTTCACAGTTTCCTTCAGGGAAGGAACTGTGAATGATCCTTTTATGACACTACTATCTTGGACGAACCTTTGTTCCTCAATATTCTAATCCTTCTGCACCTTACTCAGATCAGCAACCACCTCTTCTTCCCAACCCAAATTCATCTTCTTCATCATGATTCTGCATTCATTGATTGAATAGGTGGAAGCTGCAGATTTATTTATGGATATACTGTCTGTTTACTTGGACCTTGAGCCAAGTAATTCTGAGATTACTCTATCTACTTGGACCTTGAGCCAAGTATCTTTGATTTGATACCCACCTTTTACTTGGGCCTTGTACCAAGTATCTGATTCTGATGCATATTGACTATGGAGCCATTCTTCACCTTTGAGATTGACAAACCTCATTCCATTCTTCATGATCTGAACCTTTCATTGTGCTTCCTTGACTTGTCAATTCTCACCCATCTATGTAGCTCCTACATTCTTGACATTTTACTGGGTTTACGCCTAGCTGAAGGTGTTAAACTTAGAAAACCTATCCTCTGTATATAGCTATTTTCACCTTTATTATTTTCTCCTTTCTTGCATTAGGTGTCTACCTATGCATTTTTAGCATACATTCATTGTCACATATGTCATGCATTTCACTTCTTAGCCTGAATTTTCACTCTGATCTTGTATCAGACTTGAAATCATCTGCACAGAGATTTTTATCTCCTCATTCTGGCTTCCTTCTGTCACCCAGCCTAAGATAGTGAAAAGCAGAGCATACTTTTGCATCCACCCTATTCATACAATGGGGACATTGCATCATTTTAGCATGGGGTATGAATGATGAATCATTTATTGAAATGAAATTGTTAACACACCTATAGTGTATATAATATAGTATTATCAAAAATATCAAAAAAATTAAAATATTTTGAAAAATTTGAAAAAAAAATTACAAAGTAAAAAATACAAAAAAAAGAAAAAACTAAAAAATTTCAAAAATACAATAAGGGACAACCTAATCTATATTATTAAGGGAGAACTTCAAAAGAAAAGAAATTTCTGAGGAGAGAAAAGGAATTGAAAAGAATATAAGTGTTTAATTATGAACTTATAGCTGAAAACAAAAATAGAATAAGTGTTTATGGGCATTCAACCTTTGTTGGTTAGACTTTCCAGGCTAGTTTAGCTCGATTCACTCAAGCTTTGGCTTAATACACTTTAAGCTTTGACAAGATAAACTAGGATCTCTCCTAACTTTGGATGTATTCTTGTACCTGAGTCACCAGTACAAGATTTGCTGATTTGCTTTGACTTAGGAGTCTAAGTAACCTTGTTTTACACTACATAATGTTGGGAAAGACCTTGTGAATTTGAAATTCAACCCTAGTGTTCATTCGGGAAGGTGGAGTTCTTACCTGTGTGTGTAGGTAGACACATCGTCCTAGGCTTTAGTCTTGTGTTAGGAGAAGCTCTTTCCACCAAAGCACTCACCCACCAAATAAGGTGTGCTCTACCAAATAATGTTGTTGGAGACATACTGATAATTATTGAAAAAAGAAAAAAGAGAAATTCTTTGGAATAAGTCAAGTATGTTCTCCAAGCCTTGTAAATAGTTTTCCACCAAAAGGAAAGAAAAGTATTTTTAGGGTGCAATATAAATACCCTGTTCCATGAAATATTCTTTGAGCCACAAATGCAATAAGAGTTGGGCTTGAGTCATCCTCATTTTTTTGATAGTTAATCCGAACACATAAGCTGAAGCTAGCACCAACCTGGACTTTAAACAAAGTGAAACCCTAGGATTGAGTTTTAAAATACACCTAGTTAATCTTGACCCATCACTAAGCATAACCACAACCTCTTAGCTTCTGAGTCTTGTAAAACCTTCTCAGTCATGGAAATCTCACTTAAGATTTAAATATTAAGAGCCCTTGTTGGTCGAGAGATGGTCTATCTCATATCAATCTTAAGTTCTGGTCAGTCTTCCTAAGCGACAGGTTCTCACAATGTCCAGGCAAAAACACAGTTGGTTAATCAGAAAAATCTTTCAACTTAAAGATCATCTCTAAACACTTAACTATATTTAAGAAAAGAAAAGAAAAGAAAACTAGATATCTCATCACACTTACCTTGCTGATACTTAAAATGCTTTGCACTTTAATGAGTTTTTGCTAAGGGACTAGTAAAACCTAAGCATGAGGGTATAATGAGTTGTGGCTCATCATAGCTAAAATGCCAAACTTAAGTTGGAAACTAGGTTAAACACTATAAAATTAACACATTATAGGGGTTAAGTGTGAGAAATAACAGAAAAGACCTAAAACACTATATTTGTGCTAAAAATGCATAATTAGGTCTTTTATTGAGATATTCTATTCACTATTGACAAATGATGATCCAATTGCAAATTGAACACACAAATGAATTCAAAAGTTCAAATCAAAAGTATAATTAACTTCCAAAATGTTCAATTAAGATTCCATAAAAACTTAATTGCATTCAGACATCATTAAGGCCTTGCATTTAGAGATTCACATTTAGGTCCTTCATATATCACCTTTTACTCATTGATAAACTCCAAGGACCCATTTGATACCTGTAGGGACCTATTTGTAGCACCTCAAGGATGGCTCTGTAATGATTTGTCCTCACTTAAGGGCTTCTCTGATATTTTCCTACCATTTCACTTGAGGGCTTTTGCTGCAAAAACACCTTTACACCTAAGAGAACGGTGCACCTCTTAGTGCACTGCTCATCGTAGAACATGGCCCATCCTAGCCGTTCGATCCTTCATCCACATGATCTGCTGCTGCTCCTTAATCGAACCTTCACACGAATCATCTCGTGTGGTCACGTCTACCCTCAAATCCCATCCAACAGCCAGATATTGATTTGTTACTTCCTACGCACCACTCCTCTCCATCCAACCGTAGGTGCCTTAGGTAGCTAATCGCACTACTATGATGCCCTGATTCACTCTCTCACACTACTTAAGCACTTCCTCAGCTCACGCGTGCACCTGAATTGCTCCCTCCACCTGAGTGATCCCTTCGTCTACACCTCCAGCAACACCCTCTTTCCTCGATGGTCAGTGACAGCGGCCACTTTCCTTCCCTAATTTCATCGCCTTTAGCCGCCAGCTACTGGCCCATGAGAGTGTATATCTCCCCATTTTATTCTACTTCCCCACTTCTTCCCTAAGTGTTTTGGGAATTATTATGCATTTTTGTGAGCTAGGCTCTGAACAACCGGCCAATGGGCTATTACCTACGGCAACTTGCCAGCCACACTCGTGCGTTGAAGTGTCGTTTTGATTATTTTTTATTTTTTTCTCCTTTTTCTATATATTTTCTTTTTCTTTTTCTTTTTTTTTTAAGTTGGTGACTTCCCAGATCTAAGATTTACCTAAAGGCAATACAATGGAAATGGTCTTGTGACTGGGCTCTGGACAACCAGCCAATGAGTTGTTACCACCAACAACATGCCAGCCATAGCACCCTAAATAGTTCATTAGCTAGCCAATTTCCAAAGAAACCGCCAAAAAGTGAGTCAGTGCAAAAAAAGTGCGTAGATGCTTAGGATTACAGTCGCCTAAATCAGAGGGTGAGTTGATAAGTGGTGTACTTATCATCCCAATTTATTTATTAGATTAATGATGAATTTGAATTGGCGAGGACTCGAGACTAAGTCCACATTCGAGTGGACACCCAGGCTAATTGAACTCAAAGACCTGAAGAATCTAAGTGTTTAGGTCCTCTTGTATCATTTCCTAAAGTTAATAACTTCCAAATGCCTAACTTTTCTTCTCCTAATTCTTCTTTTTTTATTTTTTTTCAAATTTTCAAATTTTTTTTGTAAGAAATTAAAAGAAATTCTACGAAGTTAACAAAATGATCTCAGGAGTTGATTATCCACTACTCATGCCTAAATGATGGAATGTCCTCATTGTAGAAACAAAGACATGAAAGGGGTAGAGTAAATAGAATATCACCTGAACATCGTGAGAAATTGGGTCAGCTCTGCAGAGAACGTGAAATATAAACACATGCAAAATTTAATGCCTTCAGCTAGGTGACGTACGGTCGTGCGTGTGTGTTAAGAAGTGTCATTATAATCACACTTGCAACGCCGATTTTAAAGTAAAGAAATGGAGGTGACTCCGAGTGTCGGTCTCAGGGAGGAGTTAAAACTGGATTTTGCTTATCACTTGTTGTCACGGAAAGCGCGGAGTTTTGCTTGCGAAAGGTGCGGCTTGAAAAGCGAGAGGGAGAGGGATAGAGAGAAAGAGATCTTCCCTTAGTCACGCTAGGGTCACACCTCGGGTGCGCACGTGTGTGGGCGTCATCGCCCGGCATGCACGTGCGCATGGGCGCTCACTGTCTGAGGGCGCGCCACGTGGTGCGATCTCGGTCGCCTGCTACTGATATGGCAGCCCAATTTTGCCGGGCGCCTCTCCCTCTTCGATTCTTCACCTTGCGCGACTCGAACCCACGTCGCCTGCGTGCGGCCGTGTGCACTCACCGCTGTGCCACACCTGCTACTTTGTCACGGCGATAGTGGCGGGTGCGCAGTTCTTGGCCGTCCGATCGAAGATCGACGGTCGAGATTTGATCTGAGCTGAAGGAGGAAGTGGCGTGCGGTGAGCGGGGGGTGACGTGGTGCAACATGGGCAGTTGATCATCAGATCAACGGTCAGAACTTCTTGGGCCCATTGTAGGAGCTCCAGATGTCGGATTTGTCCGATCTTGAGTCCGTTGGACTCCATTATCATTTGGACTCCATCCATGTGGTCTGATTGCTCATCTGAGGCCTGCTTTGACAAGTGCTTACACAAATGGCCATTAATACAATTTTATAAGCAATCTTGGTATATGATGCATGCAATGCTCCCATTATACTTATGTTGTGCCTTTTATTCTTAAGATGGGCCCTATTTAACAGAATTATCACCCCCATATGCAATGTTATCATACCCCCATGCTTACTCCTTGCTAGTCCCTAGCAAGGTTTATTCTGGCCCTTATTTTCTTTCAGAATTTAAGAAGTAATTGCTTAGACAATTCGTCACTTGTCAATAGGAGGAAATATACTAAAATCTTAATCTATAAAGACTAAGCAGTGCCCGGGTGTCTGCCAAAATACGAATCGCCCGAATCCTTGCTTTAATGTATATAACTATACATATGTATATGTATATATATATATTTTATTTTTTAGAATTTTTTTTGGAATTCAACGTGGGTTGGTAACATTTTACAGCTACCCAACCTACCCAAAACTCGGTCAAAACCCTAAGTGCTAAGCATCTTGGTGTGAAGATCGTGAAAGGCTTACTCAACGGTAATTTAGACAGACTTCGGGGTTTCTACGCCCCTTGGTGACCGGAAGAGGAAATATATTTGCCTGAAGGTGTATTTGTTAGATTGGTAGCTTTCTCCCTACGTTTGTTTTAATTGGGGTCAACACAAGGATTATTTCTAGTGTATATCTCCCTGGCTTGTACTACTTCCCCACTTCTTCCTTGAGTGTTTTGGTTATTTTTGTGCAATTATTGAGCTGGGCTCTGGACAACCGACCAATGGGCTGTTACCCACGATCACTTGCCAGCCATACTCGTGCGGTGAAGTGCGGTTTATTTTCTTTTCTTGTCCTTTTTTTTTCGTAGGTGGCTTCCCTGATCTCAAATGTACCTAGAGGCAATGAAGAAGAAATGGTCCTGTGGTTGGGTTCTGGACAACCTGCCAATGGGCTGTTACCCACGACAACTTGCCAGCATACCACCCTAGAGAGTTCATTAGCTATCCAATTTCTGTCAAAATCTCCGAGGAGTGAGTTTGTGCAAAAATGTGTGTAGATGCTTAGACTCAAAGTTTTTCTGAGTTAGAGGGTGAGTTGATAAGTCATATACTTATCACCTTATTTAGTAGGTGGATTAGAATAGTTTAAGGTTGCAAGGATTCAAAGCTAAATCTATATTTTAACGGACACCAGGGCTGATTATGCCTGAAGGCCTGAAAAGTCTAAGTGTTTAAGTTCTTTTTGTATTATTTCCCACTATTGACAAGTTTCTAATGCCTAAGTTCCTTCGTAAATTTTATTTTATTTTGTTTTATTCAGACTGATTAAAGGAGCTCAGGATTATGCAATTTACCACTCCCCCATGCTTAAGTTGGACAATGTCCTCATTAGCAA
Source organism: Thalassia testudinum (assembly GCA_037157565.1). Classification (NCBI taxonomy): domain Eukaryota; kingdom Viridiplantae; phylum Streptophyta; class Magnoliopsida; order Alismatales; family Hydrocharitaceae; genus Thalassia; species Thalassia testudinum. The sequence continues at coordinate 80,321,899 of JAZHRO010000056.1, read as the reverse complement.
ATACATGGATGCATAGGGGTTCAAAAGGATAGTACCTGAGTGACATAAAATACCGGATCAGTGTGAATCCTCTGGGTTGCCTCCTAGGAAGCGTTGAGTTTAACGCCTCCAGCTGGGAGGTGCTTCGTGTCATCCCTCAATGAGGGTGACACTCTCCTTTGGGGGAACTTGGGCCAGGAAGTGCTTCAATCTTTGACCATTATCTGTAAAAGTGTGCCCAGTGTTAGGATCAGCGATTTCAACTACCCCATTAGAGTAAGGCTTAACCACCCAAAATGGTCCTGTCCATTTGGACCAGAGTTTCCCTAGGAAGAGTTTTTGGCGGGCGTCAAACAACCAGACTTGCTGGTTAGGCTTAAAGGTTTTTCTATGAATGAGTTGATCGTGGACAGCTTTCATTTTCTCCTTATACAGTCGACTATTTTCAAAGGCGTCCCAATGAATTTCTTCAAGCTCAGATAATTGGAGCATCCTCTACGCACCGACTAACTGGGAATCCATGTTACATTGCTGGATAGGGCAATAAGCCCATTATTCCAATTCGACAGGAAGATGGCAGGCTTTGTTAAAGACCAGGCGATAAGGCGACATGCCTATCAGGGTCTTGAAAGCGGTCCTGTATGCCCACAGGGCATCATCTAGTCGTGTGGACCAGCCTTTCTTGTCAAGTCTCACAGTCTTCTGTAAAATGTTCTTGATTTGTCTATTTGAGACCTTGGTCTGCCCATTTGTTTGTGGATGATACAGGGAAGCAATGCGGTGGTTCACCCCATATTTTCTAAGTTGGGCACGGAATTGGGAATGGATAAAATGGCTTACACCATCACTGATCATGGCCTTAGGTATTCCAAATCGGGAAAAGATGTTCTGCTTAACAAAGTCCATGACAGTCCTGTGATCGCATCGGCGGGTGGCGACAGCTTCAATCCATTTGGAAACATAGTCTACCGAGACTAGGATGTACTCAAAGCCATTGGATGGTGGAAAGGGGCCCATAAAATTGATACCCCAGACGTCGAAGATTTCGACAATCAAAATGGGCTAGAGGGGCATCATATCTTTCTTGGTCGTGGTCCCCAGTGTTTGGCAGTGTGAGTAAGTCTTGGCAAAGTTGTATGCATCCTTAAATGAGGATGGCCAGTAAAATCCAGACTGTAGAACCTTTGCAGCTATTTTCTTTCCAGAGAAGTGGCCTCCACAGGCCTGGTCATGACAGAAGGAAAGCACACTCTGAACTTCATTCTCAGGGATACACCTCTTGATGATCTGGTTAGCACAGAGGTGAAACAGCATGGGATTATCCTAGAAATAGTGCTTGACTTCAGCCAAGAACCTGTCCCGTTGCTTTCTGGACCAGCTATGCAGGGTTTGTCCTATAACTAGGTAGTTGACGTAGTTAGCAAACCATGGCAATCTCTTGTCTTGCATAGCCAGAATGTTTTCATCGGAGAAGGCATCAGATAGAGGTGGGGAGGGTCCAATGTGGTCTGGATGAAGTTTAGAGAAGTGGTCAGCCACCACATTCTTCGATCCGGCCTTGTCACGAATTTCCAAGTCAAATTTCTGCAAAAGCAAGATCCATCTGATGAGCCTGGGCTTTGCGTCCTTCTTGGCCAATAGGTGCCGGATGGCTGAATGGTCAGTGTAAATAGTCACATGGGATCCCAACAAGTATGATCGGAACTTTTCAAGTCCAAAGACTACAGCGAGCAACTCTTTCTCTGTGACAGTATAATTTCGTTGGGCCTCATCCAACATTTTGCTCGCGTAGTAGAACACCACGGGCTTCTTATCTTTCCTTTGTCCCAGGACAACGCCTGTGGCAAAATCTGATGCACCACACATAATCTCAAAGTCTTGGGACCAGTTCGGGGGCTGAAGTATAGGTGCTATGGAGACTAAGTCTCGGAGGGTGCGATAAGCCTGTATGCAATCAGAAGACATGTGGAATATGGCATCATTGGCTAGAAGGTCGGTCAAGGGTTTGGAAAGCTTGGAAAAGTCTTTAATGAACCTTCGGTAGAAGCCAACATGTCCCAGAAATGAGCGGATCTGTCGGACTGAGTTAGGTGGAGGGAGTTTGGAAATCAAATCAACCTTAGCCCGATCTACCTTGATGCCCCTGTGCAATACGATGTGACCGAGGATAATTCCTTCTTGAACCATAAAGTGGCTCTTTTCCCAACTTAACACCAGATTAACCTCGATACATCATTTCAGGATTTTCTCCAAGTTGCTCAGACAGTGGTCGAATGAATTCCTGAATACAGAGAAATCATCCATAAATACCTTAAAGTAATAACCCACCATTTCTAAAAAAATGGCTAGCATGCAACGCTGGAAGGTCGCAGGTGCGTTGCATAACCCGAATGGCATTCGACGGAATGCAAACGTACCATACGGGCAAGTGAATGTGGTCTTTTCTTGATCCTCTGGAGCAATTGCTACTTGGTTATATCCTGAATATCCATCCAGGAAGCAAAAATACTTTTGCCCTACCAATCTTCCAAGGATTTGGTCAATGAATGGCAAGGGGAAATGATCCTTCTTAGTGGCTTCATTGACCTTCCTATAATCAATACATACCCGCCATGCGGTGGTGGTGCGGGTGGGAATGGATTCGCCTTGATCATTGGTGACAACAGTGAGCCCAGCTTTGTTTGGAACCACTTGATTAGGGCTTACCCAGGGGCTATCGGAGATAGGATAGATGATGTCGGCGTCAAGCCATTTGATAATTTCTTTCTTAACGACCTCTTGCATGTTTGGGTTTAAACATCTCTGCATCTGGGTCGTGCCCGTCTTCTAAGTAAATCTTATGGGTGCAATAGATGGGGCTAATTCTCTTAAGTCAGAAATGGTCCAACCAATGGCGGCCCGATGTTCTGAAAGGGTCGCAGTCAACCTGAGCTCCTGATCCTTGGTTGGATGAGAATTAATAATCACAAGGAAGGTCTGGTCAGGTCCCAGGAAGACATACTTGAGATTCTCGGGCAATGGCTTAAGTTCAGGTGCGGGTGGAACCACAGTTGATGGAAAGGGAAAGGGCAGGAGTTGATCAACATCGATCTCCTCAAATGGTGTTATGTGATGGTACTCAGCCTTACAGAGGTCCACGGGTAGTGATGGCGACGGGTCAGAACATTCATTACAGGTTTGGTGGTCTGATACAGAACTAAGGGTGAGGCATTCCTCGATTAGAGTTTCCACAGGATCATGTTCCTCAACGTAATTGCAATCAAAATACTTTGGTGCTCGGAAGATATCCAATTGCATTTTCCTATCTCCGAAGGTGATTTCCATACATCCCATGTCACAATCAATGTTTGCCTTAGCCGTAGCTAAGAAAGGTCTGCCTAAGATTATGGGTGCATTCTGTAATTTTTCACGGACTTCCATGTCGAGCACCAAGAAGTCGACCGGGAAATAGAAGTCCTTGACCCGTACAATCTCGTCCTCGACAACCTCTTTTGGGGTTTTCACTAATCTATCAGCCAGTTGGATGGTGACAGGTGTTGGTGTCAACTCTCCAAAACCAAATTGGTGGTACAGGGTTGTTGGAATCAGATTGATAGAAGCACCTAAGTACAAGAGCGCTCTATCAAATGTCATGTCCCCGATATTGCAGGAAATCAGGGGTGCTCCTGGGTTAGTTCGCTTGAGCGGAAGGTTGCTTGATATTACGGAACTTGCTTGTTCGGAGAGCACAACCTTCTTAGGTGCTTGAGGTCTTGGCTTACGTTTGGGTGTACAGGCATCCTTTAAAAGCTTGGCGTAAGCCGAGATGTGTTTGATAGCTTTGAGGAGTGGAATATTAATCTGTACTTGCTAAAAGATCTCCAAAAGCTCCTCAGTTTCCACAACATTCTTCTTTTTCTTGATTGTTTCCAAGGCCTCAGGGTAGGGTGCCTGAATGTGGATTGGGTATATTTCTGGGTCCTTGGGTTTTTCGGGTGCCTCATTTGAGTTGGGTATTTCAGTGGTTGAAATCTCGGGGAGAGTCGGCCATTTGGGGTCCTAGGTTTTGGTGCCGCTTCTCAAGGTCACCGCATTTGCAGAGGCATTGGGGCCATGGGTTGATCCTTGAGAAGACGAGGATGAAGAAGCACCAAACCCAGGGGGTGTTTCCAGGGTTGGTTGGACCATGTGAGCCTGCCATGGATTGCCTTGGAGCCCTTGCGAATTGGGGCCTCTGTTAATTATGTTTCGCGGGTTCGGTTGTGGCTGGGAAGGTAGGGATCCTTGTTGTTTATAGCCCAAGAGTTAGCTTAACTGTCCCTTTACCAAGGCCATTTCCTCCTGATGTTTCTGGTTCAAGTCAGCCATCATCTTTATTAGGGTGTCCATTTGGTTTTGTGGGGGAGGGGCTACTTTATTCTAATTATATTTGGGTCTAACTGGTGGTCCTTGCTAATAGGGGGCAAGTGTGGCTGCTGGTTTGGCCTGGGCTGATTTTGGAATTGCGGTGGTTTCTGGTTTGTCCAACCAAAGCTGGGGTGGTTACGCCAGCCAGTGTTGTAAGTGTCGAAGAAAGGGTCAGGTTTCGCATAACCTTGGACAGCTTGCACATCTTCAAGGATAGCCGATGTCGAAGGAGAGGGAAGAGAGTAATCAAGGGTTGAGGGAGCAAAGGTCCCTCCTTGGAATGTAGTCAGGGGTTGTTCCAGGTTCAGTTCGGTTAAGGGCTGGACTAGGTCAACATTATGTGCTCCCTTTGCTTAGGAGAAGGTCTGTAAGGGGTTCCTGGTTTGGTTCAGTAGCTCGTCAATCCTTTTGTCCACCAATTCCACTTGATCTAGTTTCTTGGCAATGATGTCCATGTCAACCATTCGAGAATTTGCTTGTACCTCATAAATCCCACCACAGGGTTGACTGTACCGGTTAAACTGGGTCATGGAGGCATTGTTGAGCGACTTCTCTCTCATAGACTCAAAGTGCTCAAACGTGCTCTCCTCATCCTTGTTCAGGAAGTTCCCCCTACATGAGGCATCGACGAAGTTCCCTAGGTTACTGTCCAAACCGTGGTAGAAAATCTCGGCCAATTGCCACCTTGGTACTTCGTGGTGTGGGCATTTTCTTAAGAGTTCATTGAATCTTTCCCACACCTCATGGAACTGTTCCCCACCCTGGAGTGTAAAGGTAGTAATAGCTCTTCTGAGGGCATTGGTCTTTCCTATGGGGAAGAATTTCTTTAAAATTGCTGCCTCAGCTCTTCCCAGGTGGTGATGGGTCTACCTAGGGTTCAAAGCCAGTGAGAAGCCTTGTCTATTAATGAGAAGGGAAACATCTTGGTTAGAACAATGCCAAGGCTCATGTTCCTAGGTTTCACAGTTCGTGCTATGCGGTCGAGATCCTCTAGATGCTAGAAGGGGTCTGATGAGAACCTCATCAGGAGCCATAACTAGCTCATTTTGACCTAATACAAAGGATAAAAGCTCCTACATAACTCAAGGAAAGGCTTAACTCAGAGAGATTCTGAGTTCGCAAAGAAAATAGAAACTAAGGGGTAAAAATGCAATTTCACCAATCCAATCTGAAAACAGGGTAACTCAGGGTCCAAACATAGGTCAAAGCAACCTACTAAGAAGAAAAGTGGGATGAGATGATTCAATAAGGGCTACAGCAACTCCAAGGAATTAAATGACATCCTGTAACCCTAAAAACAAACCCACTTAAAAACACGAGGTTCGAGGCAGAGAAAAAAAATCAACTAAACCCTCTAAAATTCATAGAAAAATAATCTCTAGGGTTTAGAACCTTCAATTTGGCCTTAGGAACCCATTTTGACCTACATTGAGAACCATGCCCAATTAACAACTTAATTTGGGTTTTTGCATAAATTGACCAGTCAAACAAGGTTTAGTCTCGAAATAAAATTCATCATCATAATCCTTAGGTCCTAATTAGTCATGTATAAAAACTTGAGCCTAAGAGGAAACCTTCTTGACCAACTTTACACTTTGGTCCTCATTTATTTACTTTTTGGCCCTCAACTTTTGAACCCTCACATTTCTGCCCCTAACTCTCCTTCGTTCTTTGCATTCAGGTCCCTCCTGCCAAAACCGGACCAGCACCATGCTCCGGCAACCTTGCACGGAGCATGGCGCCCCGCAGGGTAAGGGGGAGGGTCTGGCAAGTAAACCGTGGGTGCCCAGCGTCGTTAGCCGTCGCAGGAACACCCCCTGGTCGTTGGAACCCACCATACCGGCCGTGCGAACTCACGGACGGTATGGGTCTCCATCTCCGGCGTCCTCCGGCGAGGGAGACACGTCGTCTCCCTCCGCCCTCCTCTATGATTCCACCCTATAGATGCCCCCCGTCGCTCCACCGTTCAAGGGAGCTCGGTCCTGACGGAGAAACACCCTCTTTTCACCCTCTTCCCACTCCGACAGGAAGCCCTCCAGCTCCGGTGGTTTTCCCTCCTCCTCCTCATCGTTCTGCCGCATTACCAGCAGCAGGGCTGCCTTCCCCTGCTATTCCCGCGCCGCGCAGCACCCAGCGCACGCTTCTCCGGCCCTCTCCTCGCCGCTGCTCCTTCCCCTGGGCAGCTTCTTCTCCGGCGACAGTCGATACGACTGTCGCCTACTCCGGCTCCTCCTCGTCCTGTTAAGTAGGTATAACTTCTCACCTTTCTCCCCTCTTCCTTTTCCTCACTTTGAACCCTTACTGTCGCCCTCGATTCCGACCAATCGCCCTCACCTTCTCCACCTCCGGCCACACTCCGGCGACCCGCTCCCGTCACTCCAGCATCCCACACGGTTCGCCGACCCTCACAGAACCTCCGTCTCCTCACCCTGATCAACCTCCGCCCTTCCATTCCCCGCCATTCGCCCCCTGCAGGCCCACCGACCAGACCCATTTCTCGTGCTGCATTTCGACCTAGGGCAGCCCTTAGGCTCCGCCTCGTCGCCTGCCTGACCCCCCACCACCTTCGCCGTGCCACGGCGAAGGTTCTTCGCGTATTTGATTAGGCCGAGAGGCCGTTTCTCTGTGGGCAGGTACTTCGCTCGCCGCCGCCATTGCCGAGCAGCGAAGCTTCTTCAACCTGTTGCTCCAGGCGAGCCACTCCCAGGTCTGACTCCCAGGCTGCGCGAAGCGTCTTCGCGAAGTGTCCCAGGTGCGCGGCTGGAGCGAGTACCTCGCACGAAGCCTCGACCGCCGCTGTTTCCTCCACACAGGCGCCGCATTGGGGTGGGACATTTAGTCCCACCTCGGAAGACTCCGAAGCAGCGCACTGATGCAAATTGAAAAAGTGCTAGAGGCTTATTGCCTCACCACACGGGGTGAGGTCCCTCTCACACCGTCTCACCTGGCCGATCCGCAAGTTCATCACGTGGATCCGGCCGACCCGACCCGACTTGCCTGGTACTCCTCGCCCACCACGCACGCCGGTGGGCTTGGACCCGGGCGCTACCCGTACCCGACTACCCGGCAGCTCTGGGAGAGCTCTCCTAAGGGAGAATTCTGAGAGAGAGTGACGCGGGGGGGGAGGGTAGAGTAGGTTTTGCCCACTGACGTAAACTTTGAAGTGTGCAGGCACAGGTGAACAAAGAAGAAGAACCGTGGAAGAAGAGAAGAAGAAGAAGGCCGACGAAGACTGAAAGAAGGAGGAGCACCGAGCTGCACTGTAGCAGTGGGTTACTTAAGTCGTCTGATTGAACAATCAAACGACGCTCTGAGGACAAAGAAGAAGGAGAAGAAAGGACGAGCAGGACAGCAACGAAGAAGAAAAAGAAGAAAAGAAGACAGAAAGAAAAAGAAGAAAGAAGGAGAGACAACGTCCTAAACAAAAGCAGAAGAAGAGCACGAGAAGGAGATCAGAAGGAAGAAGTAAAAAGAAGATCTGAAGAACAGAAGGCAGAAGAAGAAGACCACAAGGAGATAAACCAAGAAGAATAAACCAAAAGCCAAAGAGAAGAGAAAACAAAGAGGAATAAAGAAGAGAAGAAGAAACCAAATTTTTATTTCTCTCCCTCTCTCTCTCTCTTTATTTTTGTAATAAGAATTTGTATCTCTAGAATATAGTTTGCTCCCTGAGTTCGACCTCGGGAACTCTTTTATTTCCGAGTAACAAATTGTATTAAACTGGTAATCACTTCTCTATGCTATACTACGACGAAATAATAGAACTATAGAGGAAATCTGTTGCCAGGGTCCTTATTTGAGCTTCCATGGAAGTGGCTCTGGATCAGACTTAAGACATTCGATTTCAGCTCAAAATCATCTTCCCCTTCGGGGATCCTAAGGTGTGGCTCGACTCTAATAGCGGAGGGTTTATAAAAATCACGGAGGGGCCTCGGTTGATCCTGAAATGGTGGCACATCGAGTGGTGGTTGCCCTTGTGCGCCTTGGAAAGGTGGTGGTGGTTGTTCTGGTGGGTTTTGTAACCGGTGTATGGCTTGCATGATGGTGTGGATTTGTTGTTGCTGAAGCCAGTGGTTTGCATTAATCTGGGATTGGATAATGACCATTGTGTCTGGTGGGGGTTGATCCTCAGCCTCATCTACCCTAGGTTCAGCCATGTTTCTAACAGAATCACGTCGCCTAGATTCCTGTCCCAAAACAAACAACTCGGGATGCAGTGAGCATCTCCTGTGCATACACTAGAGAAGAACAGGAGGGGATGCGAAGAACGATAGATGCGAGAATTGTGTTCAATCAAGCAAACAAGCCTAGTCCTTATGGTGTATTCCTTAGGAGACCTAGAAATCTCAAAAAGGGTGATTAAGTTCGTAAGCACTGGACTCCCCTTCCCAAGGCTAATCTGGCCAGGTTGATTACGAGGGGATTGCAAGGAAGGTTCATCCTTTGGCTTGCGCCTCCGGTTCCATAGACCCCACAACCGCGGTCGTTTAACACTGCCCCGAAGCCTTGTCACCAGATTCTACCAAGGAAATGAAAGCCAAGTGCCCAACAAACAAAATCTCGCCTTTCGAGACTTAACTCAGTCCTACCTAGGGCATGTCTACTCAGTTTTAAAAGGGCTAGGATAGTGCTTGTCCTAGGGTTATGTGATGAGACATTGATTTGGGTGATGCCTCTTAATTTTCCACTTTCAATGTGTGTGCTTCTATCAAAACATGGTTTTCAAGCAAGGATTAAGATGTGGTGTCTTTTAGTGTTTCATCCTTACTTTAGTGTCTTTTAGGATTGACGTGTCTTAATGTTTTCTGACAAGTTTCAGTGGGCATGTCAAGTTCTACACACAATTTGGTGAAAGTAGATTTCCTTTTATTCTATAGAGGCTCTAAAACCCTAATGTTCTCATCCTAATGATCATGCAGCTTCTATTAGATGAGTCGATTTTAGGGTTGAGTGGTGCAGCCCAAGTCAATTCATGGTGGCTTCGCAAACACCACTAAGAAAGAGAAAAGAACACTCCAAGAATTTATTCAGAATGTTAGAGTGTACATTTTTTTTTTTGTGGGGTGATGTGCTAAGGATGTAGGTCAAGTAATCATACACCACACCAATTTTTTTTAGTTTTTCATGCAAGCATACAATCATGAGTGAAGAATTACTCACTATCGATCCTTGTTGCGCCTAGTCCCTTGTTATAGTCGTGGGATGCGTCGCTTCGCCGTCCAACCGCCAAATTCCTGCAACCATCAAGTAAAAGGAAAATAGGGCATTAGATGATGTGAGAATGGATGTGGAATGGAAGTGACAAAATAAATCTGTTGCCTCCTCGGCAATGGCACCAAAAACTGACATGCAGTTGTGCATGTGTGTTAAGAAGTGTCGTTATAGTCGCACTTGCAACGTCAGTTTTAAAGTAAAGAAATGGAGGTAAGTCTGAGTGTCAATCTCAGGGAGGTGTGAAAATCGGATTTTGCTTATCACTTGTTGTCACGGAAAGCGTGGAGTTTTGCTTGTAAAAGGTGCAGTTTGAAAAGTGAGAGGGAGAGGGATAGAGAGAAGAGAGAGAGAGGGAGAGATTAGGGTTAGAGTTGTTTCTTACTTGATCATGCAACTTAAACAGGAAATAAAGTAAACACTGAACAGAAAGTAACTTCATTAATCATGTAGCTTTAGTTCACAGCTTACAACATTAAATACATGCTTATGCATAAGTAAGGGAAAGCTTAAAAGAGAGGAAGAGAGAAAGAGGGGGGAGAGCAGCAAAGCAGCCACGGCGGTGGAGAAGGCTCCATTGTCGGCTCATCATCTTCGGTGATTACAAGAGGGCCTAAATCTAGCTAAGAGAGGGGTAGAGTAGTTGCATGGGATGTGAATGCCTTGAATGAGTGGTTGGAGGGAGTTTAAATAGGGAGAAGGGCTTTCTAAAAGAAGGGGCTTTAGCAATGTCTGGGACATCGCTAAAACCATTCCAAAAGCGGCGGTGAAGCCCTCCAGCTCGCCGATCACACGCCCACGCCATTCTTCTTCGCGCCCGATCCACGACCGCTGCATGAGAGACATCCAATCGAAGATCAGATGGCTGAGATCTTCCCTTGGGCTCGCTCGGATTGCGCCTCAGGTGCACGTGTGCACGGGCGTCGTCGCCCGACGTGCACGTACGCGTGGGCAGTCGCTATCTAAGGGTGTGTCGCGTGGCGCAATCTCAGGCTCCCGCTGCTGATCGGGCGGCCCAATTTTGTCGCGCGCCTCTCCATCTTCGATTCTTCACCCCACGCGGCTCGAACTTGCGTCGCCTGCGTGCGGGCATGCGCACTCACAGTTGCGCCACGCCCGCTACATTGTCGCGGCGATAGCGGCGGGCGCGCAGTTCTCGGCCGTCCGATCTAAGATCGACGGCCGAGATTTAATCTCAGCTGAAGGAGGAAGTGGCGTGTGGTGAGCGGGGGGTGACGTGGCACAATGTGGGCCGTTGATCATCAGATCAACGGTCAGAACTTCTTGGGCCCATTGTAGGTGCTCTGGATGTCGGATTTGTCTGATCTTGAGTCCGTTGGACACCGTTCATCATTCTGAATCCATCCATGCGGTCCAATTGCTCATCTGAGGCCTACTTTGATAAGTGCTTACACAAGTGGCCATTAATACAATTTTATAGGCAATCTTGGTATATGATGCATGCAATGCTCCCATTCTACTTATGTTGTGCCTTTTATTCTTAAGATGAGCCCTATTTAACAGAATTATCACCCCCATATGCAGTGTTATCACTAGGCATAACATACATACAAGGAAGAAAATGAGAATTCACAAGTGTCGGTCAGAATCAAAATTAGAAACTTGATCCTGAAACCTGTTAGTAGGAGATGTCCACAGATGTAGACCAAGTTATGATGTAGACCCATGCCCCAAGGTCGAGTGGTTCTAAGGTTCTGGATGAAAATCACCTAAAATCGAAGATTGTTGTATTTATGGTGTCGGGCCTATTGTTTGGTGGTGTGCAACCCATGACTAAAGTGTCAAACAAAAGGTAGCTTTGATTTACAATGTTCAAATGATCACTTAACGTTCAGCTTAGAAAAGTAATCAGTTATTTCGAGCCTTTGTTGCATGTGAAAGATATCGTAAGGGACCTGGCAGAAAGTAGGTGATTTTAGGTCAACAGGAACCCTCAGATCCAAAAACAAAGTTCCCTTAGAATTAGCTTCCCAAATTTTTAATTCCAACTTCCTATCCTCGAACATCAAGAACTCAGGCTCCGGGACCTCTAGAATATCATTCACCCCATATGATTCTCCCAAGTCCAGAAACCATGGCTGTATCATGATTGACTTGGGTACAATGATCTCAGAAGTCAGCTCTTAGGGGTGTGGATGAGGAATGGGGTCACTAATTGAATCATCAAGATTCGGATCCTCGACGTTAACCCCAACCAAATCAAATTTCTCTATTATTTGGCTATCAAATGGTTCATCAGATTCCCCATGACCGTTTGTCTCACTAAAATCATTTTCCTTATGCTCAAGTGAGACTTCACCTAAAGATTATTCACCCTCAGAGTCAAAGAATTGATGATCCTCATTTATATATGTCTCAAAATCATAAATCATTTCATGATCCAAGGAGACAATTTTCTCTATTTCCTGACTTGGGGATCTGAAGTGAATCAATCGGTTCATCCTCAAATGGTTGCTCTAGACCAATCTAGTCATCTCCAATCTCGGAATATGTATCCCCCCCAACAGGCACCTGAGAGGGTTGAGACATTGGCTCTCCTGAAGGGGGTTCATCTTGAGAATCATCCTAAGATTTGGCTAGGGCAACCACAAATTTCATCCTCAACCTCGACAATTTCCCAAAGAAGAAACTCACCCAGGTCCTTATCCCTAACACGTTGAAGCAAATCCAATAGAGAACTATTAAGTTCATCAATCATTTTGATCATAGCCTCCAGTGCTTCTGTGCATGGTGTTGGTTGAGCTTCTAAAGATTGTATAGTGTTCCTCAAATTAGCCAACACCTTATCCTGGATCTGATTCACCTGAACCTACTAGTTCGATTCAGGTTTAGGTGGGTTTGGGTTAAATCTAGGGGAGTCAAGATATTGAGGTTCTCGGATCCCTCCCTAACGTAGGTCATTTCAGGTTGTTTAAAGGATGGTGGTGACATATATTCAGTGGAATACTGGGGAGGGTAGGTGTTATAATCATTATATCCTTCCTGATTGTAGATCGGGTTGGTTTGGTGATCAAAGAATGAAGATCTATAATCATTGTAGCTCTGGGAAGGATAGTAATTATAGTCTTGTTTTCCAGGGTTAGGCCCTGGACACTGAGGTCCATATTCATATTCCCAATCAAAGTCATCCCAGCTAGTGGATGGGTAATTACAAGTCAAGTTGGAATAGTAATATCCTTGCGGATAAGTGGTGGTAGAAGGATAGGATTGGAAATGTGTGTAAGATGTGGAAGGGTACATGGTGATCAAAGTCATCCCGGCTAGTGGATGGGTAATTACTGACCTCTAGTTTGCCAGACTCGGTAACCTAAGTACCCCAACCCACACACAGCCTGGTTCAGTGTGCATAAGTATCAAAATCATGCAAATGCATTTAAATCATTCTGAAAAAGCTACCTAGATTAGGAGCGACTGATCAACACAAGTTGATTTAGACGAGTTCTCGGCATGGAGAGGTAGGAAATTCCCCTCGAAGATGCACAATAACATATCATCTCCTCGCTACTTGTCACCTAGGATATCTACATATCCTACCGGGGCCATGTAAGCACCCTGCACTACAAGAAATTAGGGTTTTGGTCACGACTAAAAACCGTGACCAAATGACTCATAACCGTCACCAATTAGTGACAGCAAAAGTTGCGTTGCGGAAGGGTCTTTGGTGATGGTTCCACGCAAAACCGTTACCAAAGGCTTTGGTAATGGTTCCACCCAAAACCGTCACCAAAGCCATAGGGTTTTGGTGATGGTTCAAGTAAAATCGTCACCAAATCCTTAAGCTTTGGTGACGGTTCCACCCAAAACCATCACCGAAGTTTGCTGTTAGCTACGTTCTATAACTTCTGCATAGGGCTTTGGTGATGGTTTTAGGTGGAACCGTCAACAAAGCCCGAAGCTTTGGTGCCGGTTCCACATAAAACCATCATTGAAGTGCACTATTAGGTAGGCTCAGCAGCTTTGTTCATGAGCCTTTGGTGACAATTTTGGTGGAACCGTCACCGAAGCATAGGGCTTTAGTGACGGTTCCAACTTGCCACTGTCAGCAAAGCCCACCGTTAGCTACGTTCTGTACCTTTAGTCATGGTTATAGACTGTGACCAAAGACTTTTAGCCATAGATGTAAAACCATGACTGAAGAGAGTGCCTTGGTCACGGTTAATAACCATGACCAAAGGTTGACGTGGAAGAAAAAAGGTTCCTTTGGTCACGGTTCGTTAACCATCACCAAAGGGTCATCGTGACCAAAGGAATTACCTTTGGTGATAGCTAACCAACCATCAAGAAAGATTCTCTTTGGTATGGCTAGTAATTTTTGCTTTCTTACTAAAAATGGGCTGGTTGTTGCGCACCAAGGAGGATCTTTAACAAAATCAGATAAGAAGCAAGTATTTCCCAAATGGTAATTTTTGGGAATATAAAAAGTATGCCTTTCAACAATGTCTTATGGTTAGTTGGAGATGGGGAGAATATAAATATTTGGAGTGATCCATAGTTGAAGGCTAAAGAGTAAAAGTCGGTTAGATAGAGTATACTCCAAGAATTAAAGGTGGTAGATTTGATAAATGAACAAAAGTAGAATGGGAATGAAGAAGAAATTTCCACTAGCTTTGGCTGTAAGATTGTAGAAAAAATTTTAAGTACTCCAATAGACAAGGGAGAAGACTTACTAATATGTTAACCACATCCTAATAGGAAGTTCTCAGTTAAGTCTGCATACATGACCTTGCTAAATGAAGAGGGAATCAACTCTAGTCTTACAGAGAAACAAATAGCCTACTGTAAAAAGGTTTCGAATATGAAGGTAGCTCTAAAAACAAAGTTATTCCTCTTGGAGAGTAGTGGCTGATGCTCTGCCTTTAAAGGGAACATTATTGAAAAAATTTCAGATTGAAGACTCATTGTGCCCCTTTTGTCGAATTGATAAAGAGGATTGGGTGCATATGTTTAAAAATCGCCCCTTTGCAAAGGCAATTTGGTTTTATTAGGGTATAACAGCATGGCCTAAGTAAGATGGCTGGATGGATGGGATGGAAAAATTGACCGAGCTATTCCAATTGGTAGGGCTCAAAAAAGAACTGATAGTATATTTGTTGCACCCCTTATGGATACATAGATGCAAAGTTGTGAGAGAATGGGAGACTATTTCATTAATGGTAGTATAATTCTTTGTGTGTGGGGTATTTTATCATGTGCCTAAATCAATGCAAGATGTCATGTAAATAATCAACATAATGCAAAGGGCATTTCAAATGAGATGTTTTTCAAATAAAATTCAAAAATACAAAAATACATCAGGGAAATATATCCTTTTCTAATTTGAACTAAAAATAACATCGAATTAAGAATAAAATTTCATACTAACCATTGCAGCATCAGATACATAAAGTTTCTCCCTTGAAGGAATGTGAATTGTCTTTGGTCCTACTTCACCCTTTAGCAGCTTGTTAACAAGGCGAATATTGGCAAATGTAAGTTGACTTGGGATCCCATGAGTATAACTTCGACTCTGGAACTTGTACCTGGTTCCATGTTGGGTTGCCCTTTGTGATGCCCTCATAGGTGCTTTTGAACATGTCTGGCAGGACACTGGATTGAACTACCTGCAATTAGAAATATCATGCCAAGAATGATCCTTTCAAAAATCCTCATTCCAAGAACGAGCTCCATCCAAAAAAATAGAACTTAAGATTTGGGTGAATTACTACTGGAGCTTCCTCTTCCAGTTGCATCTGCTGGTGCTATTGCTGCATCTACTACTGCTGCTGCTGCATTTGCTACTACTGCAGCTGCATCTGCATTTGCTGCTGCTACTGCTGCATCTGGAAAGGCGACTCTTTATGGAATAAGGATGGAAAAGAAGAAAATATATATAATACCTATTAAGCTCCAAAATCTATCTATCTACCTAAGAAATAGACCACTGAAAAGGAGGAGCATCTCTGCTGCATCTCTACTGCTGCATTGCTGAGTTGAATGCTATGAAGGAGGAGCTGAAGGCTGCAAATGAGCACTTGGTTGATTTGGAAAAGGAGTAGGTCCAGCAGCAGCAACAGCAAACTTTGCAAGGGTCTTGCATCATCATGTAATATGTTTGATTAACCAAGAAAGTTAATTTGCAGCCTGGTGTTTAGCACATCTACTTTTGAAACCTTTATTGACCAGCTTAGCAAATCTACTTGAAAATATCCTATTGCAGTCCCTATTATACAGACTGAACCACTCTTGACAATGGTCCCAGGATGAAGACATTGAGCAGGGTCAGGACCTGCCAAAGGCTCTCTCCCCTTTAGTAATAGTATATCACTCCTTCCTGGGGAGCAAGAGCACCTCCTAGTGGCTCCATCCTACCCCTCCTCTAGACCAAAAACCACCTTTCTCCTCCTTCACCACTTGCATTCTCCCTAAATCCCTCCAAATGTACAATATCCTAAGTTGAGTGAACAATATGCATCTTTTACTCCATGTGGATGAGGAGACATTGCCGTATTCTTAAAATATGGGGGATCGTGGATGTAAGTTGAGTTGGGATCCCATGAGTATAGCTTCTAATCTGGAACTTGTAGTGTGACTCAAGAAAGGGAGAAAGAGGTAGGCAAGGCTTGCTTAAGGCGATGATGCGATCCCCTAGGTAAAGTGTCTCACCTTTGAGGCAATGGGTCTATTCCTTGCCTCACGCAGTTGCTTGGTTGCCTCGAGTGATAACCTCAATAGCACTGACAGGTCAATCAGACTTCAGGAACCAGAAAATGATAGTGATGAATCCATGCACAAACTACTCAATCATCTCATTAAAATTTAGCTTGCTATTTTATTAAAGGTGTAAGCATATCTAAGGTTGACAACCAGTTACAGATAGGCAGGTATTGCACATAGAACCATGTTTTGAAAACATAAATTTTATCAAGAACTAGCAAAGCATTTACCAGTCAGCTGGAAAGCCATGTCCTTTTCCTTGAATTATCTCATGAGGTAAAAAATCTACTACCCCGCATACAGTAAAAGTCCTATCCTTGTCCAATTTCTTTGCAAATCTAAAGTCTATAAGCTACATTTTAGGACAAAAACATGATCAAAGGAGAAAAACTATTTCCTATTGCAATACCAAAGTAAGTTTCTTAAATGTAATTGAAATACAGACATGTAGATGTCCACATTGCTCAAGCATTAAGATATCAGGAGAAACACCTCTGTAAATAATTAAATTCTGATTTGAAAAAAATGCAACCATAAGTGTATTGCACCATAATCACTTAAAAAAGGTATTTGTTAGCCCACAAGTACCGATACTAAAGTTTAGTATTGGTACATGTGAGTTACAGGTTTGGGTTTTCTCAAGAAACAAACCTGTACCCCATGAGTGCCGGTACTAGAGGTAACGAGTACCGGTACTAACCATGAGTACCGGTACAAGTGGGTACAGATTTGTGTTAAGAGTTTGAAATCCAAATCTGGAAGCAACGAGTACCGGTACCCACACTTTAGTACTGGTACCCAAATCTATGATTTTACCAATAAGAAATATATTAAGTTCCCTATATATGCTTAAGAAATTTTAATTATGCTTTGCAGAACCTGGAAAAGAATACAGATGCATGATACTTTAGATTAGTTGTTGAAATAGCAAAAAACTCAGAAATTAGGAATGAAAGAAAGGGAATGTAGATGGTATATGGAAGTATACCATAATAGCAGGAAAAGTAAATCCAAAATTAGTTTGTCACATCAACTTGGAAGCAAGGTTATTGACTGGAGAAGAAAATGGAATGTAGATGGCATATGGAAGTATATAACAAATCCATACAAAGGACAAGGATCAATAAAATAGGTTTGAGATGAAATACTCAGTAAATACCAAGATAAAAAGCTGATATACCAAGCTATGGCCCTATAGTGATTTCAGTTGTTTTCGAACAGAAAATTCAAGAAGATATAAAATATAGGTTGGATAGATTAACAAGTACTTTGATAGTGTTCAGTGCCCGTGATAGGAGAAATTGGGATGAAGTGAAAGCTCGAAATCCAACATTGGACAGAACA
This sequence comes from Thalassia testudinum, assembly GCA_037157565.1. Classification (NCBI taxonomy): domain Eukaryota; kingdom Viridiplantae; phylum Streptophyta; class Magnoliopsida; order Alismatales; family Hydrocharitaceae; genus Thalassia; species Thalassia testudinum. The sequence continues at coordinate 80,304,265 of JAZHRO010000056.1, read as the reverse complement.
CAAGTTGGAAGGTGCATTACAATTCTCTTGTATGCATACTTTCTAAGGTAGAATATGGTTTGCTTTGCAATGTGTAGATGCAGTTAACAAACTAATAAGAGTTCTATATAATAACACCTCTGCTGGAAAACCCCCATTGAAAGCTGCAGGTTCAAGTCTCATGCCCCCTGCTGATACTGCATTGAAAATTATATGTTTCAGGAAAACAACTTCGATGAACTTTTTAAAATTCTCCCTTAAAAATCTCCAAAGGAGGAATATTGCCTATTAAGATGATCAGCCTTCAACACACTCTTCCATGCAACTTTTTCCCCAGCAACAGGTTGAAGGAGCAAAATAGTTGGAAGATGGTATATTGATAGAACTTGTTTTTGCCTTTACCCTTCAAATAAACAGAACTGTGAGTTTAAAATTTGTAATTACATAAATTCAAAGCAAAAGTCCACATACAGGAGGGTGGACTTCTCAAAGAAATATATGCTTAGAAGGACCACATATAGGAGGGTGAATTTTCTAGTGAAGTTACAAAGCAAAGAGAGGTAACAAGCAACTACATGGAATTTTTTCCCTCCATTCAAATCTATTTTGTGTCATCAATGTCATAGTTTCTGCTTCCCTCCCTCTCTGTTGTGTGTGTTTGCATGTTTGGGGGCAGGGGAGGAAATGTCAGAGAATTTATCGCAAACTTTTCTTAGAAATGATCCACCCAACTTTAAAGTTTTTAACCATATCAAAGCATTCCTAGACTTACCCCCTTGAAATTCATAGGAAGATCCCCCACACTAGTTGAAAGACCCATCCAACTTTTTGTCATGAAAAAATTAAAACAACAACCATATTTAACTTCTGTTCAATATTACTGAGCTATCCTTTTTCAAAGTAATAAAAAGAATAATGTTATGGTTCTTATTTAACTGTAAAACTAACCTAAGTTTTACAGGTTGCAGTGACACATGAATTATTTTGAGACCAACAGAGAGAACTCTAATCAAATTAAACCTTGCATCATAAATCATGCTCTTCTTGGAGTGATGGATAAGCCTGTGTGCTCACGTAAATTCAAGAACATGTCAACTGGTTAGAGTTCATGTAGAGACAAGATAGTGTTACATGTAGAGTCATAGACATTAAGATGGGGTTAATATTAATAGATAGGGTTTCTCCACTAAAGCCATCTGGTACGAGTTGGCTGCTCTTGCATGGCATGGGGGCCACAACAATCTAAGGTCAAGATTAAATTTTATGTTGCCCATCAATGTCTCCAAATATTGGATCATACAAACAAGCAGTAAAGGAGAAATGAAAACAATGGTGATATAAATAGAATCTATATAAACTTGAAGCATAGACCTTCATAGTAAAATGAAAAAAGCTAGTTAGTGTAGAAATGATTTGCACTGTGTCAGAGAACCAACATGCATTTGCACTGTGTCAAAGAAGCTATACATTTTAGTGGTATTGGAATGAGATGCAAAATTTTTAAATTTTTCTAACAAAGGATAGGGTATATAATCAATGTAATGCGAGTCTTGATCTTTTCATTCCTAATGACGTGTCAGATCTCCATCCAAGGCAACTCAAGTAGGTACCTAAATGCATGAAGAAAAATGTCAAATAACCACATGAGTAGGTTTATAGTTAAGCATTTCTTTATCAAACAGATCGAGCATGAATATTACTTTAGGACTACTTGAGAGTGAACTAATGCACAATATGACTAATCAACATACACAACTACTGTAAAACATGATCACAAAGGCAGTGGAAAGTATCGAGCCCAGGGTGTTGGCTCCCTCGTCATGCAGATAAGCAAGCCCTCGACCCATCCCAAGAATTATGTTGAATCTTTGTTTCCAGTTAGGGATGCATGTTGGTGACCTATTACGTAACCGCTACAAACAGAACAACACCACAAATCAGAGTTATTATGCAAAAAAGGGTGAACGAAGGAACAAATGGTAGCTAGATCTGATACCTGAGCTCTTTATATCATTATTATGGTACCTGTCTCATACATTCACCACAAATGCAAACATACTGATATCATTATCTCTGAAATTCATATACTACAAATGCAAACATACTCATATCATTATTTTCCACATTCATGTACGACAAGTGAAAATTTATATTGTACCATTGATATATATATTCCATCATTCACCACATACATGATAGTCATTCATAAATAAAACACATGTATATATCACATGTTTTGAAATGTAAACATAAAAGTAGACATGAAAATAAAGAAAAAAATCCAAGCAACTATGTAGTGGCTTCTATGCCACTAGTTCCAGAACCTCCGCAGTCATTAGCAGGTGGATGAGGTGGGCAGTGAAAAGAAGTATGATCTGCACCACCTCATCCCAATGCTCTTATGATTGCCTAAAGCTGTGCCTGCATCTTCTCTTGTTCTTGTTGTGCTTCATGTCTCTGTCATTCTAGTATATCATTTGTCTTCTCCAATTTCGACGTAACATCATTTAGTTTCTCTTGAAATGTCTCCACCTGTGTCTGTAACTGTTGCAACCTCTCTGAGCCCCCCCATCCCTTTCTTCCATACCAACTAGTAATAGTCTCACTCGCACCAGCACTACAAACAAAACCACCATGCTTGGGGGGCAAACTGTCCTAAATACTTGCTCTGCTGTCATAGGCTGTAATGGGCCAGTCTCTGATTGCTCATCCTTATCATCACTAGAAGGATGCATTAACTCCATCATGCGACCCTACACATAGTTGAGCTTATGGTAAGTTCCCCTAAATGTTTATCACTAAGTTATTCATTACTTGTTTGAACAAGTTTACATGTCTCTCTTGATATAATTGATGAATCCAAACACAGGGGCCATCAGCATTAGACTTGCTATGACTCCTCTCATAGATCGAAACACGATCAAGTTGTTTACTGTTATGGGTATCTGACTGAGTATTTGAGATGTGGTTATGAATTAAGTTATCCTAAATTTAAGCTTCTCTTATTTAAATCTCGTAACATGTAAGTTTTATAATAGATATTATAATCAATAAGCTTTCTATCGTCAATTAAGCCGATCAAAATGTACTTACATAAGTACCTCTCAAGGTATCTATACTCATTCATCCCAAGCAGTGGGTTGTAGTCAGAGCTTTCGACCTATTAGCTTTATTTTTCTTAGCTTGCTCCTATAACAGCAAATTATGGAAATTGGTACTTAATGATTTTGCTGTTAGAATAGAAGTTGTCACTATAATATATTAATTACCTTCAAGTTTTCCTGAACCCAATACTCACAGCACTCCACACAATGAGCAACTTGTACTCCTAATGGCACATCTCTTAGTGCATCCTCATAATTCTTAACAATAAAGAACTACTTATATAGATAGAAAAGTCAGCAACAACTAAAAGTAAATTGTGTTATTATGAATTCTAAATGTATGCTTATGTCTTACTTGGCTTTTAAGCTCTTCTCTCCAGCTATGAAGTGCCCTCCCTGCTACTTGGCAAATATATGCAGTCGTGATCGGATTTGTTCCCCAATCATACGTCAACTGCATTTTATATTATAATGAATAAATAAAACAAGGATTTTAAGTAAAATAAATAAATGACATAACAACAATATCATATTAATACACCTAGCTCACAAATGAACTCATGCTTATGTTGCTAAGGGACCTGCCTCCAATCAAAAGAACATGGGGGTATCAACAGTCCTACAAGTGTAGGGATCCTACTATTAAAGGGTGCATAATGTGAACATCTTCTGCTACAATTTACATCAACCATTATTCGAGTCCCTTCAGTTAATTTTCTCAATTCCAAATTCATTGTCCTTCCCCTTGGCTTTGATTTTATACCTTCAGTAAACAAATAGTCGAAATGAAATTGTTATAAAGAATTAATATCATAGAAAATTAATGTGAGAATTTATATACCATTAGACCCTGCTTGACTCTACTCCTGAGATTGGCTCCGAGACTGAATCTATGGCTGACTATTCTGCTGAGATTGGCCATATAACTAGATCTGAGGAGGGTCTACAAACTAAGATGGTGCCTGCTGCTGGGATCGACTCTGGGGATGGTGTAGGGGTAGAGATAGTGCTTGTTGCTGGGATCGACTTAGGGGAGGGTGTACGGGTTGGGTTGGTGTCCGCTGCTGGGATTGGCTCTGGGGAGGGTGTAGGGGCTGAGCTGGAGTCCGCTACTGGGATTGGCTACAGGGACGGTGTAGGGGCTGAGCTGGTGTCGGCTGCTGGGGCTGGCTCTGTGGAGGGTGTATGGGCTGAGATAGTGTCTGCAACTAGGATTGGCTCCGAGGAGAGTGTAGGGGCTGAGCTGGTGTTAACTGCTGGGACTAGCTCTGTGGAGGGTGTAGGGGCTGAGCTAGTGTCTGCAGCTGGGATTGGCTCCGGGGAGGGTGTAGGGGCTGAGCTGGTGTCGGCTGCTGGGACTGGCTCTATGGAGGGTGTAGAGGCTGAGTTGGTGTCCGTAGCTGGGACTGGCTTTGGGGAGGGAGTAGGGGTTGAGCTGGTGTTGGCTGCTAGGACGGGCTTTGGCGAGGGTGTAGGGGCTGAGCTGGTGTTGGCTACTGGGATTGGCTCTACGGAGGGTGTAGGGGCTGAGCTGGTGTCCGTAGCTGGGATTGGCTCCGGGGAGGGTGTAGTGGCTGAGCTGGTGTCCACTGCTACGACTAGCTCTGTGGAGGGTGTAGAGGTTGAGTTGGTGTCGACTGCTGGGACTAGCTCTAGGGAGGGTCTAAGGGCTGAGGGTGTGTGTGCCTAGGTGGAAGCTAAGAGTGAGGCTGTGTATTTTTTTGAGGTTTATATTGAGGCCTAGATTTTGTAAGAGTATGAAGTGGGATCATAGCATGTTGAGGTAGTGGCATGGGGGAAGGCAACTTGAGTTGATTGTCATGCTGTGAGTGGCGTTGAGGTTCATGTTGGGGCTCAGACTGGGTGTCAATGCCACCCTCATGTCCTTGGACCAGGTCATCTAGCTCAAATGAATAGTCATCACATCTAGAATCAAGACAATGCTTTTTGTATGCCATCAACTTCTTAGGTGCCATTTACAGATAAAAAGAAATTATGAATTAAAGAAAATACAATAGAAAATTTACTACTGAATGTGACCAACTTATTTACTCCATCTTGATTCCACTTTGTATTAAATTTCACTTTGCTTATTCTAATAGAATAATTTCAATTTGATTATACTTCATGCCACTATGTATAGAAAGCACAAACTTGAAAATAGAAAGCTTGCTCTTATATGATTCATTAAAAAAGAAATCATAACTTTGGTTATATGAAATAAGAGAGGAGCTACAAATTATAAAAGGATGATGTCATACTTTTTATATAATCAACTATAACGAAAGAAGTATGCCAAAGTAAGTAAAAGATCAACCCAATACAATAATAAAACCTGCAAGGGAGAAAAGATATGAAAAAATTTTAATCGAGAAATAATTAAACTCTACAAAATAGCTTAATTGAAAACGTTTACCTCAAATATCAATACCCATTACACCATGACCTATTCCTCCATCTTGTAGCACATCTTGGTATGCTTCAGAATCAAAGTCAGAATCTTTATCATGTTCTATATCATAATAATCACGCTGCATTGTTCTTATTGGTACTATCCAGCCATTTCTACTATTATGAGGGATGTAAAAAACTTATTCAACTTGACAAGTTAATGTTAAAGGTTCAGATGCTTGAAGAATTGTATGATCCTTGTTCAAACTTATGAAACCAATATCTTTGTCAACTTTAACACCTTATCTACTGTTAAAAATATCAAACCAATCACACTTAAATAACACGGCTCGACAATCATGACTATAGCTGACTTCCACGATCTCTTTGATTTTCCCATAGCAACCATCACAACCAGTTTGTATGACATCACATTTCACAATAACGCCTGAATGTTGTGTAGCCTTAACATCATCAACTGATTGCACTTTAAATCTAAACCCATTTATTATATATCCAGAGTGATAATGTGCATGACTTAAAGGTATGTTCATCATTACATCAAAATCTTCTATCCATTGCGGATCATTATTTTGTTTCATTTCTTGCACATGAGTTCTGAACCAGCCAATGAAGTCTTCTTCACATCTACAAATGTGCGAAGATTGTCGAAATTCATCGTAAAAATCCAGAATCTACTTTAATATATATATATGAGCTAATCGTCAATTATGTTCAGACATTGGTTTAAATTGCGTTCGTATGATTGACATTCCTCGGATATCAAATATAGAAAAATAATCATCCAAATTTTCACTGTCTTGTCTATCATCATTCCTTTCCAATCGATTGAATCGATTATCAATACCATCCATATACATCGCATAAAAGTTGATGCATTCTTCTATAAGATACCCTTCGACAATTGAACCTTCTGGCTTAGCCTTATTGAAGACGTAGTCTTTCAATTTTTTTAAGAAGCACTCAACTGGATACCTCCACATATACTGAACTAGTCCAACAATCCTTGCCTCATTCGCTAGGTGAAGTATAAGATGTACCATGACATCAAAAAATGCAGGAGGGAAAAGCTGCTCCATCTTGCATAGTGTCATCACAATTTTCTTGTCCCAATAGTCTAACAGTTGAGAATCCAATGTCTTTGAACATATAACCTTGAAGAATCGACTTATCTCTGTCACAGAGTCAACCACTGGTTGAGGAAGCACTCCACGGATTGCTAATGAAAACAATATCTACATGTAAACATGGCAATCATGACTCTTTAACCTACTTACCTTCTTCAATGCTTCATTTACACATGTAGAAAGTTGTGACGAGAATCCATCTGGAACCTTGATATTTTTAAGAAAAGATAATATCTTCAGTCATTGCTCATCCTTCAAATTATATAATGCCTGAGGAAAGTCATAACTACCATCATCTTTATGAATTACTTATAACTCAGGAAGAATGCCCAACCTCTTCAAATTAGTACGGGTCTTCAACGTGTCTTTTGGACTATCCGTTAAGTTTAGTAGATCTAAAATATTATCCATAGCATTCTTCTCGATATGCATCACATCAAGATTGTGACGAACCATGAGATCTTGCCAATAAGGGAGCTCCATGAAGAATATGCTTTTCCTTTTAAATTCGGAATTATGTAAGTCTTTAAGATCTTTCTGAAATAGACGACCCAATCAGATATTACCAATCTTTTGTAACTTCTCCTTTATCTATATCCTGACAACCTGATTTTATCTGTTCTTCGAAAATTTTTTGATGAATAATGGCATGGTTTACCATCAAATTTATCTTTAAACCTGGATTGTCACCATGTATGTTCAATTGGTAGGAATCTACGAAGCCCTCAATAACACAATTTTTTGCTTCCAGGTAAACGTAAGTAATGAGTATCATCCATACATACAGGACATGCCAACTTTCCTTGAGTACTCCAACCAGATAAATTTCCATAAGCTGGGAAATCATTAATAGTCCACGACAGTGCTGCATGCATCTTAAAAAATTATTCTCTCGCTACATCATATGGTTCAACCCCGTTATACCATAGTAATTTCAACTCATCGATGAGTGGTTGCATATAAACATCGATTGCATTTCCTGGTGCCTTCTTCCTAGGGATGAGAAGCGTTAGCATCATAAACGAAGATCTCATACACATCCATGGAGACAAATTATATGTAAATAACACCACTGGCCATATTGAATATGATGGATGCATATTTTTGAAATGATTGAATCCATCACTTGCAAGACCAAGCCTAACATTACGTATTTCCTTTGCAAGTTAAGCATGTTTGTTATCAAATGCAACCCACTCATCAGAATCTGTCAGACGACGCATAAGTCCGTCTCGTGATTTGTTATTATGATGCCATGTCATCCACTTTGCAGTCTAACTCGACATAAAAAGACGTTGTAGCCTAGGAATCCAAGGGAAGTAACGTAGTACCTTCCTTGATCGTTTCTTCCCTCATGCATTTGAACTGGTTTTTCTTCATATCGTCCTTCTCCACATTGTAGGAAACTATTCAAGCATGCATTTTCTTTAGTGTACAGCATACAGTCATTCTTACAAGCATCAATCTTTTCACACTTCAAGCCAAGTACGCGAAACTGTTTCTTCGCATCATACTACGACTGAGGAAAATCTTTGGGATTATTTAACAACTCTTCTATGAACTTAAGGATATCAAACATTAACTTAGATGTTACCTTATTCATCACTTTAATTTGAAACATTCTCAAAACAATTGATAACCTTGACATGGAATTAATTCTAGGAGCAATGGGTTCCTCTGCTGCCTTTAGTGCATCATAAAAATTATTACAATTTCCAAACATATTATCATTTTCATGACTATCAGCATTTGCAGCTCTCATCTCTTCAATATCTCTGCAACATTATCACCTCTAATATCTTCAATGCGATTCTCAACATCATTATCAATAGAAGGATAAGTGATTTCTTGTAATGACCCGGTTCCCAAGTCCCTACGAGGCACGAGAACCGGACCGACTCGACTAATCCCAAGACCTAGTCGTCCAACGAGGAAGTAACCCAAAGAGCAGTAAAATAAACCACATTCAGCATGAATATAACTAACAGTAAGAAAGTACAGCAGTAAGGGAAGAAACTACTACAGTAGATACCACCACAACAGTAGAACAACATTTATCATATAACATGAACTGCAGGTAAAGAAAGTACAGCGGAAACAAGAACTACTCACTATAACAGAAACAAAAGAGGTACAAAAGACAGTGGTAAACTCTACTGGACCCTACTCGGCCCAGCGTCCTCTGCAGCCGCTGACCCTGGCTGCTCAACACCTGGTCCTGTAAAAGGTAACGAGTGTAACACGTCAGCAAAACGCTGAGTAGAGTGGCAACTAACTAAAGACAACAGTAGAGTGTACAGTAGCTGTTTTGTTCTATTACTTTCTTTATTTACATCTTTCAATTGTCTCACTATTTCATTTATTTCTCAGATCTTTTACTTGATCTCGAATGTTCCTCGTGGGAACGATCTTGATTACAGTCTTTTCCGAAAAGTAGAAGTAGCACGTGGTGCTCTCCTGGCTGGGAGAGTCCCCCGTGGTGATCCTACCCTCAGTCAACCACCCCAAGGTCACTGACAGACGTAACGGTGACTACGGCATGCGCGATAAATGCACAGGTAGCTAACCCATACTGGCACGCGGTCAGTCGTTTCCGTTAACGGGTGCGCCCAAAGCACAGCACGGAACCAGGGCAGAGCCCTCTCAGTAACAGGGGTCCAGCCCCTCCACAGTAACCAAACCGGGGCCTTGCCCCTCCACAGTCCGCGCACCCTCGCCTGACTACCCTGGTTTGCCCCAGCGGGCCTAACAAGTCGGTGTGGGAGGCTAGCAGAACCCCGGGGCCCGTGGGGTAGCTAGTACCTCCCTACACTAGTAGCCCTCCTCGGTACTACGTACGCGAGGGCCAGCAAGTCGGTACAGAGTGGCCAGTCCTAACCCCGGGTCCCTGGGGCGGCTAGCTCCGCTCTGCACTAAACAGGGGCACAGTTGCTCTCCTTGGTACTCCGTACTCAAGGGCCAGCTCACTTCCCCTAAACTATTCCATTCACTTTCCAGGAGTTCTACTCCTTCCCCGTAGTGTTCCATCCTTTTTACTCAAACATCCAGGTTTCACTCTCCAATTTCACATTCTTACAATCCATGTTCTCAACCACGTTATCTATTCACAACAGGAAGCTATTAATTCAAATTACAGGCAGCTTTATATCTCTTTCCATTTTCCAAGACTGTAGTATTATACATTCCACTAGTTTTCCCATCCTAGGATTCATGCCATATCCTAGGATCTATCATACAGTCTAGTTTTCCAGTCCTAGGATTCATGCAACACCTAGGAGCTATCATTCCATCTATTTCTCATTCCTAGGGTTCATGCAATGTCCTTGGTTCTATTTATGGTTTCATAATTGAATAGATTTTAATAACTTAAAGCCACTCTACCAGGCACAACGGGAGTAATGGGGGCGTGATCGGGAATCCCGCATGCCTCCGCGACTCCCAAGACTGCAACAGAACGAGGTCCTATCACGATGATCCAACACAAGGAAAGTCTCAAAACAGTGCATAGCTACTGTAGACGGGTAGAGGAATTAATTCTGAAAAGAACGCAACTCAAATCGCGGAAAACGGAGCCCGAACGGGCCCTAAACGGGTCGAAAAAGACGATACTGTGCAAAATTAGACGTCTGGAACTTCTTCCAGACGTCTTAAAAAGTGGATCAGAGAATTACCTGCTCAGCGTGGTTTCCCAGACGTCCAGAAGTCTACGGGGACGTCTGGCCTAGCTTCAAGACGTCCGATGGTTATCCCGGACGTCTGGAGGTCTCTCCCACCGTCTGGTACAACAGCCAGACGTCTGATTCGCAAACGATGGTGAATCAGCGAGCCTGCGCACAGCCAAATCCCTCCCTCAGTACGGTCAGTCGACAGGAAGGAAGAAGAAAGCGGAAAACTCACCTTTCAGACGTCTGTATGATCTTCCAGACGTCTCCCTCGCCGTCTGGCTATTAACCCAGACGTCAGATTCTGGAAATTTTTCCAGAACGGGGCACCACCCGGCTTCCGCTCGCGACGCCACCCTCGTCGCACCTCGCACGTCTGCTGCTCAGACCGCAGCAGGTCCCTCTCCACGTCGTTTCGCGCCCCCTGCGCCCTCCGCCAGCCGGCCCTAGCAGCCCCGGCGAGCTCGCCCGCACGGCAGAGCTCCGCTCTTGCTCGCAGCACCTCCTCCTCGCTCACTGCGGCCGCCGCTGCCGCCCTCGCGCTCGCTCGCTCTCGCACACAGGAAGGAGGAGAGGAAGGGGTGGAGACGATGGGAGGGGAGGCGTGGCTTTTTTAAGGCCACGCGAGGAGGAGGGAGAGACGTGGCAGAGCATCTGCAGCCGCAGAGAATATCGGATATTCGCGGGCCTGCGCGCTGAGGCGCGTAGACGAAGACTCGTGCCAAAATAACTAATTCCCAGACGTCTGGAAACGATCCCAGACGTCCTATAAGACGTCTTGGTGTGACCCCAGACGTCTGGTCCGACGTCTGGGCCACCTCCCAGACGTCTTAAAATACGTCTGGGGCACGCGCTCGTTACAATATAACAAACTCAAAGGAAGTTTCGTCCCTGAAACTTGCCCCAACTAGGGTGCGGGAAAAGACGTCCAAATAACCATAACAAAATCAAAGAGGACCGAAGCCGGTCCGAAAAGACGTACCCGCGAAAAGCTCCGGGTACCGCTCCTGCGTTGCCGCCTCAAGCTCCCAGGTAGCCTCCTCGTACCGCTAGCTCCTCCATAAAACCTTTACCAGGGGTACTTGCTTTTGTCTCAAACTACGGACGGCTCGGTCTAGGATCTGCACTGGCCGCTCGGGGTAGGTCAGGTCGTCGCTCACCTCGACGCTCTCGTGAATCAGTACGTGACTGGAATAGGCTACGTACTCCCTGAGGTTGGACACGTGGAACACGTCGTGCACACCAGAAAGCTGCGGGGGAAGGGCAAGTCTTTAAGCAACGGGTCCAACCCGCTCTAGGACCTCAAAGGGCCCTACGAACCTCGGCGTGAGCTTCCCTCTCACCCCAAACCGCTGTAGGCCCTTCATGGGCGAAACACGAAGGAAGACGTGGTCCCCAACCTCAAACTGCACCTCTCTGCGTCTCCGATCCGCGTAGCTCTTCTTTCTGCTCCTGACAGTGCGGAGTCGTCTGTGGATCTGCTCAACTACCTCCTGACTCTGCCGGATCAACCTGGGGCCAACCTCCCACTTGGTCCCCACCTCAACCCAACTCAAAGGTGCCGTACACTTCCGTCCGTATAGAGCCTCGTAGGGAGCCATGCCGATGCTCGAGTGATAACTGTTGTTGTATGCAAACTCCGCCAGGGGCAGGTGCTCCTCCCAAGAGCCCCTCCAGTCCAGTACACAGGCACGCAAAAGGTCCTCAAGTGTCTGTATCGTGCGCTCAGACTGTCCATCCGTCTGAGGGTGGTAAGCCGTGCTAAACCTCAACCTCGTCCCCAAGGCCTGCTGAAACTCAGCCCAAAACTGGGACGTAAAACGGGTATCCCAGTAGGATACGATCTCCTGCGGAACTCCGTGTAGTCGTACCACATCACGGATATACCTCTCTGCCAACTGTGCTGGTCCCAAAGTGACTCGGATCAGCAAGAAACGCGCCGTCTTCGTCAGTCTATCCACTATTACTCAGACTGCATCGTGTCCCCTCTGGGTAACGGGTAAGCCCACCACCAAGTCCATGGTGATGCTCTCCCACTTCCACTCTGGCACTGGAAGCGGCTGAAGCGGCCCTGCAGGCCTCTGATGCTCGGCTTTCACCTGCTGGCACACTAAGCACTGTTGCAGGAACTCACCCACATCCCGCTTCATCCCTCTCCACCAAAACTCGCGTCTCAAGTCGTGGTACATTTTTGTGTTCCCGGGATGTATGGTGAATCTAGAACCGTGTGCCTCAGTCAGGAGCTCTCTCAACAGCTCCTCGTCCCTGGGAACGCACAACCGTCCCCTCAAACGTAGCACCTGGTCTGTGAAAGAGACGTCCCCTGGGTCTCCTGATAGTACTCTGTCACGCAAAGACTGCAAGTACGGATCGGCCATCTGTCCTGTGATGATACGGTCTATCAGCTCTGGCTTGGTCTACCATGTCACCGTCACTGCCCCACAGTACCCTCGTAACTATAGAGGTCGCTAACTGCCCACCTCCTCCAAAAGGCTCCAACTCTGTAACTGTAGACTGGCCAAGCGTGCGGGCGCCTTACGGCTCAAGGCGTCAGCCACCACATTGGCCTTTCCCGGGTGGTAGGAGATGCTGCAATCGTAGTCCTTCAGGAACTCCATCCAAAATCTCTGTCTCATGTTGAGCTCCTTCTGATCAAAAAGGTATCTGAGGCTCTTGTGATCTGTAAAAATCTCGAAGGTCTCACCGTACAAGTAGTGCCTCCATGTCTTCAGCACGAAGACAACAGCTGCCAACTCCAGGTCGTGGGTAGGGTAGGTATGCTCATGGGGCTTCAGTTGCTGGGAAGCGTAAGCGACCACGTGACCCTCTACATGAGCACACCTCCTAACCCCTGCAAGGAAGCGTCCGTGTACACAACGAACCCGCCACTACTGTCAGGGATGGTGAGCACGGGAGCCGAGTTCAACCTCTCGTTCAGCTCCAGAAAATACGCCTCACAGGCGTCTGTCCAAGCGAAAGGCACGTCCTTCCGGGTCAACTGTGTCATAGGACGTGCAATCTGTGAAAATCCTCTGATGAACCGTCTGTAGCAGCCAGCTAGTCCCAGGAAATTGCGGATCTCAGTGACTGAACGCGGTCTCTCCCACCTGAGCACTGCCTCGACCTTGGCTGGGTCCACCGCCAGGCCATCTCCAGAGATCACATGACCCAAGAAGGTCACCTCCCTCAACCAGAACTCGCACTTGCTGTATTTGGCGTACAACCTGCGTCGCCTCAGAGTGTCCAGAACCATCCGCAAGTGCTGTCCGTGCTGCGTCCGATCTCTAGAATAGATGAGTACATCATCTATGAAAACCACCACGAACTGGTCCAAGTATGGTCTAAACACCCGGTTCATCAGGTCCATGAAAGCAGCGGGGGCATTGGTCAGCCCAAACGGCATGACCAAAAACTCGTAGTGTCCGTACCGGGTGTGGAAAGCTGTCTTGGAGACGTCGGTCTCCCTGATCCTCAACTGGTGGTATCCAGACCTCAAGTCTATCTTGGAAAACACCGTGGCACCCCGCAACTGGTCAAAGAAATCGTCGATCCTCGGCAGCGGATATCAGTTCTTGATGGTGACCCTATTCAGCTATCGGTAGTCCACACAAAGGCGTAGGGTCCCATCCTTCTTCTTCACAAACAGTACTGGGGCTCCCCAGGGAGACGCACTGGGCCTCACGAAACCTTTCTCCAAAAGGTCCTGCAACTGGGACTTGAGCTCTCGCAGCTCAAGCGGTGCCATCCTGTATGGCGCGGTGGAGATGGGGCTGGTCCCTGGTACTAGTGAGATCTCAAACTCGATCTCACGCTCGGGCGGTAGTCCTGGTAACTCGTCTGGAAACACGTCGGGGTACTCTCTGACCACCGGGATGCTCTGGAAGTCTGCCACAGGGCTGGGCTCTGCCACCACACAGGCTAGGAAGCCCTCACACCCCTGGCTCAAAAGTCTCGCCGCCCGAATTGCCGAAATGCACCTGAAACCTCCGTCCACTGGCTATCCGTGAAACTCGAAAGAAGGAAACTCCGGAATGGAGAAGACAATCTTCCTCTCAAAACAGTCCACCAAGGCGTGGTAAGCGGACAACCAATCCATCCCCAGAATCACACCAAAGTCCTCCATCTGGATCATAATCAGGTCAGCTGGCAGGCTATGTCCTCCAACGCTGACCTCGCAATCTGTGTACACCTCCTCAGCTACAAATAGCTGACCACTCAGACCTCTGATTACGAACGGATTTTCTAACAGTGTATAATCCTGGTCCAAACTAACTGCGAAACTGGCTGCAACAAACGAGTGCGTAGCGCCGGAATCGAAAAGCGTGTAAACGAGTCTACCAGAAACTGAAACCATACCTGCTACCACCGATCCCGAAGCTTTGCCGTCCCTGTGTGTTAGGGCGTTGATACGCCCCTCAGCTCTAGGTGCGGACGAAGCAGCCACACTCTGCGTCGGACGGGTAGGTGCTGGCCGGTACCCTCCTCGCGACTGCTGTCCTCCTCCTCACGCCTGGGAACCGCGGCCTCCTGCGCGCCCTCCAGTGCTCTGCGTGGGGAGTATCTGCTGACCTCCTGCCCTAGATGGGCAGTCCCTCCTGACGTGGCCCGGCTGGACACACTGGTAGTAGAGGGGAAGCTGACTCCCGCCCTCAGTGAGTCCCCGCTGTCGACTAGGCGGGGGTCCGGTGCTGGCGACTGGCCCTTGTCGAGGGCCCCCAAAGGCCACTGATGGCCCTGCACAACGTGACGACTCTCCTGCGGACGGCACGTGTCTCCGTTCTCGCCGGCCCTGTGAGAAGTCTGGCTGAAAGGGCCTCTTCCTCCCGCCGTTGGTCTCTCGCGCGGACGGGTTGGTCTCCTCGTAAGTCATAGCTGCCTCTACCACCCTCGAAAACGTAGGTAGCTTCAGGGGTTTGACATACCCCCGGATCGCAGGCCGGAGCCCCTCGGTGAACCTCCAAAGTCGCTCCTCCTCAGTGGCTACCGCTGTCGCTGCAAAGCGGGACAGCTCCACGAAACGCCTGCGGTACGCGCTCACAGTCATCGTCCCTTGGCAGAGAGTGTGGAACTCCCGCCTCCTCTGGTCTTGCCAGGTCGAGGAAATTACTGCTCGCAGAAGAGGGTGACGAACTGGTCCCACGTCGGCTCGTCCCTCTCCTGTCCCCAGACCGCCCTCCACCACTGTTGTGCCGCACTCTCCGGCTGGTACGTGGCAAAGGCCACGCGGCACTCCACCGGGGGGCGAAGGGTGTCGAAGATCTTCTCCAGCTGCTCAAGCCAGTCCTCTGCCTCGGTCGGGTCCTCATCCCCCTTGAAGAAGGGGGGCTTCAGCTTCCGGAACTGTCCGAAAAGCTTGAAGTGGCTCTGTAGGGGAGGTGCTGGTGCACCTCCAGGCGAAGGTGCCTCGTGTACAGAAGTGTCGGAGGAAGGTGGGGGCGGTAGGGGCCCATCCCCTCCCTCGTGTCCAGCGCCGTGTCCGTCGCATGGTCCCACAGAGGACTCCCCCTCTGCAGCCCCAGGAGGTGGCGCTCGGGGCGGTGGGTGGAGCTCCTCTCGTACAATATCTCATATCAGTCTGGCGAGGTCCTGGGCCTGGATGCCCGGGAGTGGTGGCTGGTCCACTGACACGTTAATAACAGCACGTCCACCTCACCGACCTTGCCCTCGGCCGCACCCGCGGCCAGTCTCGCCAGTCCCGCGATGAGGCATCTCCTGCAAGGAGACGCGAAACCAAACGAAAACGTCGAAACAGACGGTACCTAAGGAAACTTCTAAGAGCCCAAGTCAGGAGATATGTTGTGGTGGCTACTCTAGCTATAAACATGCGAATTGGTTATTTTCCAGTCAGTTGATTCACTTCTCGGGACGACCTTGCTCTGATACCATCTTGTAACAACCCGGTTCCCGAGTCCCTACGAGACACGAGAACCGGACCGACTCGACTAATCCCAAGACCTAGTCGTCCAACGAGGAAGTAACCCAAAGAGCAGTAAAATAAACCACATTCAGCATGAATATAACTAACAGTAAGAAAGTACAGCAGTAAGGGAAGAAACTACTACAGTAGATACCACCACAATAGTAGAACAACATTTATCATATAACATGAACTGCAGGTAAAGAAAGTACAGCAGAAACAAGAACTACTCACTATAACAGAAACAAAAGAGGTACAAAAGACTGTGGTAAACTCTACTGGACCCTACTCGAGCCAGCGTCCTCTGCAGCCGCTGACCCTGGCTGCTCAGCACCTGGTCCTGCAAAAGGTAACGAGCGTAACACGTCAGCAAAACGCTGAGTAGAGTGGCAACTAACTAAAGACAATAGTAGAGTGTACAGTAGCTGTTATGTTCTATTACTTTCTTTATTTACATCTTTCAATTGTCTCGCTATTTCATTTATTTCTCAGATCTTTTACTTGATCTCGAATGTTCCTCGTGGGAACGATCTTGATTGCAGTCTTTTCCAAAAAGTAGAAGTAGCTCGTGGTGCTCTCCTGGCCGGGAGAGTACCCCGTGGCGATCCTACCCTCAGTCAACCACCCCAAGGTCACTGACAGACGTAACGGTGACTACGGCACGCGCGATAAACGCACAGGTAGCTAACCCGTACTGGCACGCGGTCAGTCGTTTCCGTTAACGGGTGCGCCCAAAGCACAGCACGGAACCAGGGCAGAGCCCTCTCAGTAATAGGGGTCCAGCCCCTCCACAGTAACCAAACCGGGGCCTTGCCCCTCCACAGTAACCACACCGGGGCCTTGCCCCTCCATGGTCCGCGCACCCTCGCCTGACTACCCTGGTTTGCCCTAGCGGGCCTAACAAGTTAGTGTGGGAGGCTAGCAGAACCCCGGGGCCCGTGGGGTAGCTAGTACCTCCCTACACTAGTAGCTCTCCTCGGTACTACGTACGCGAGGGCCAGCAAGTCGGTACAGAGTGGCCAGTCCTAACCCCGGGTCCCTGGGGCGGCTAGCTCCGCTCTGCACTATACAGGGGGACAGTTGCTCTCCTTGGTACTCCGTACTCAAGGGCCAGCTCACTTCCCCAAAACTATTCCATTCACTTTCCAGGAGTTCTACTCGTACTTCCCCGTAGGGTTCCATCCTTTTTACTCAAACATCCAGGTTTCACTCTCCAGTTTCACATTCTTACAATCCATGTTCTCAACCACGTTATCTATTCATAACAGGCAGCTATTAATTCAAATTACAGGCAGCTTTATATCTCTTTCCATTTTCCAAGACTGCAGTATTATACTTTCCACTAGTTTTCCCATCCTAGGATTCATGCCATATCCTAGGATCTATCATACAATCTAGTTTTCCAGTCCTAGGATTCATGCAACACCTAGGAGCTATCATTCCATCTATTTCTCATTCCTAGGGTTCATGCAATGTCCTAGGTTCTATTTATGGTTTCATAATTTAACAGATTTTAATAACTTAAAGCCACTCTACCAGGCACAATGGGAGTAATGGGGGCGTGATAGGGAATCCCGCGTGCCTCCGCGACTCCCAAGACTGCAACAGAATGAGGTCCTATCACAAGGATCAAACACAAGGAAAGCCTCAAAACAGTGCATAGCTACTGTAGACGGGTAGGGGAATTAATTCTGAAAAGAACGCAACTCGAATCGCGGAAAACGGAGCCCGAACGGGCCCTAAACGGGTCGAAAAAGACGATACTGTGCAAAATTAGACGTCTGGAACTTCTTCCAGACGTCTTAAAAAGTGGATCAGAGAATTACCTGCTCAGCGTGGTTTCCCAGACGTCCAGAAGTCTGCGGGGACGTCTGGCCTAGCTTCAAGACGTCCGATGGTTATCCCGGACGTCTGGAGGTCTCTCCCACCGTCTAGTACAACAGCCAGACGTCTGATTCGCAAACGATGGCGAATCAGCGAGCCTGCGCACAGCCAAATCCCTCCCTCAGTACGGTCAGTCGACAGGAAGGAAGAAGAAAGCGGAAAACTCACCTTTCAGACGTCTGTATGATCTTCCGGACGTCTCCCTCGCCGTCTGGCTATTAACCCAGACATTTGATTCTGGAAATTTTTCCAGAACGGGGCACCACCCGGCTTCCGCTCGCGACGCCGCCCACGTCGTACCTCGCGCGTCTGATGCTCAAACGGCAGCAGGTCCCTCTCCGCGTCATTCCGCGCCCCCTGCGCCCTCTGCCAGCCGGCCCTAGCAGCCCCGGCGAGCTCGCCCGCACGGCAGAGCTCCGCTCTCGCTCGCAGCACCTCCTCCTCGCTCACTGCGGCCGTCGCTGCCGCCCTCGCGCTCGCTCGCTCTCGCACACAGGAAGGAGGAGAGGAAGGGGTGGAGACGACGGGAGGGGAGGCGTGGCCTTTTGAAGGCCGCGCGAGGAGGTGGGAGAGACGCGGCAGAGCGTCTGCAGCCGCAGAGAATATCGGATATTCGTGGGCCTGCGCGCTGTGGCGCGCAGACGAAGACTCGTGCCAAAATAACTAATTCCCAGACGTCTGGAAACGATCCCAAATGTCCTGTAAGACGTCTTGGTGTGACCCCAGACGTCTGGTCCGACGTCTGGGCCACCTCCCAGACGTCTTAAAATACGTCTGGGGCACGCGCTCGTTACATTTCTTCTCCATGCGATGTCCAGACTGTGTAGTGAGGCTACCAACCAGTACAAATTAGATGCTCGAGTACTGTGTTGCGATCATACGTGAATCCATTCAAACAACTTTTGCATGGACAACAAATTCTCTCGTAGAAGTCTCCTCTTCTATATTGGTTCCTATCTTCATGGAATGTCTAGTCTAAGAATGAAATCACTCCGCTCTTATATCAAAAATAATCAGAAATCCTCAAACCAATCCAAGACTTATCCATGGAAACCTATAATCAAATAAACCCACAAACAATGAAAGTAAGTTACATAAAGAAACATCAAATATTTAATAGCTAAGTTGTGATAAAATTTAAGGTGCTTCTCCAGTATATCCACAAGACTAACCTCAACTAGATTCCTTTAACACCCAATTTAAGGTACTTAAGAAACCTAGGTAAGTTTAGTTAGTATACCAGAGAAGAGCATCAAGATGTCACCGAGATTTCTCCAAACATGGAGTACATTTAACAAGTAACACCTAAGTTGTGATCAAATCTTCCAGAACCCTCCTTAGTTCGGAACTTTATCGAACTAAGGACGATCAAAACTTATGACAAATTATAAAGACAACACATCATGCATGTATGTGAGATACACATACATTAATGCATTGTCCATATGACATGATTATATGTCTTGAATGACCAGGTGTATTAATATAATTTTGCCTACTCTTTCAACTTGTACCCCAAGGGTTATATTTCTTATTGTTTGTCATCGAGTGCATCTAAGGTTGTGCAAGTGTGGATATCTACAAATTGCATGAATAAATACTAACAAAGAAAAGAACAGTAATAACATAGGTCAGCATCATAAACTTTCTACTACAAAGAATGGAATATCTTCTTATGTAAATTTGAAGTAGATTTGGTCCATATCTACTTGTTAAAAGGATGATTTTATGGATTCTTATTTAGAATAATATGGCAACTGGACCTAAATTAAAACATCCAAGATTGCTTAACCCTCTCAAGCGTAACACCTCCCATGCCAGTTTGCCCATCCAAGTTGAGCCACCAGTTTACCTAATTCAACCTATCCTATTCAACTTGGATAATGATGCTCCTCTCTTCCACCCTCTCTTCCCAACATTTACGACTCTATCGGGATAATATAAATGTAGCAATAACATTCATAAACTTTAAAAAGTTCATGATGTACTTTAGGGAAAGAAAACAAAGGAAACAAGTTCTTTTATTCTAATTGACAAAGAAAACCCAACCAAATCAAAAAGTATTTGAATTGTATCAAATGATAGGATATGTTTTTTAGAATATTGGACACTTGGATCATATTACGTGAACGTCAGGGCAAATTGTATTCAGACCTTATAAGCAAGACCAAATTTTCATTTGCATCCAATACATGATTGCAAGACAGATACCCTTTACCCACAGAATATTAGATGCGTGGTCCACCCTAATGCATATCAAAAGATCCAAGTCAATTTTTGTTTTTTCTTCTGCTGCCCAGATGCTCTTCCATAGCCTTATCGATGTGGCCAAGGGACGTTGCCTAGATCCAAGCTTCGAATTACATGAAGGGCCACACTTTCCAAGCTTGAAATAATATTCCTTACATACACCTCCTTGCTACCACCTAGCTTAACAGCCATTCATAGAGACATCACACCCTGACACCAGCTCTTAGCACATAGTAACCATGCATATGATTATCAACCCACGAGAGATTGTTAAAAAGGCCACTGACAATTTTAATAACTTCTTTCAGAATGTTCAATTTATCACGGCTAACACTTTTTTTTTTGTAGGCTATAAGCTTGCTTCAATTCCTGTCTCTCAATGGATCAATGGCATAACAATTTAAGTACACCGCATGTTCAACTCTTCATTAATAGATTTGGAGGTACCATCCAGATTCCTCCGCTATAGGATCACCTCCAACAAATGGAGATCTCCCCTCCTCCCATCATAATCTCCCTTACCCTTTCGACCCCCCTCAACCCTCCACCACCCGCGCATTGTAGTTGATCTCGAACTTTATTCCTTTATACTTTACACCTCATTAATTACATGATACATCCATCCACCACATCCACCAATCAACAACCCCCCTTGGAGATATTTCAAAGCACACACACACACACCACCAAATAACAACAATAAAAGAATCAAACAAACAGACCCTTGTAAACACCGAAGATTGGAAACTCATCATGTGACCTCAAGAATACTAGAAGAGAAAAAAAAAGAAGAAGGAAACAAGAGGATTTCCTTGTGGTCATGAGCAACAAACAGCCTCTTCTTCTTCATCTCCACACTAACAAAACACATCATGGGTAGAGGGATTAACCATCTAATAATGGTCTGGTCTGTGGCAAAACTACCATGATGTAGATAAGATTATCTAAGAAGCTTCCTAGATGCATGTTATTTATGACCAAAAAAAGCTTCCTAGTTTGAAAACTTGTTCACATACCATCAAACACCAAGTGTGTGTGTAAACCCTTGAGCAAATCCATGATCAATAGATCTCGTTGAGCCACCCCGTAGCCAATCAATCCACCAAGTACTGCAACAACAATAATAATAGGAGATAAAGATAAGTGGAGTTGGAGGAGGTATGAAATAAGCAAATAAATAAAATGAAGGAAGAGTGGCGGATTAACCCTACTTGTATGTAGCAGCAGTAGTGGTAATGGAGGTGTTCTTAGGGAAGATGAGGGAGGGGAGAGGTAGTGGTCTTGAGGGGGAGGAGACATGTTGCTGGGGAGGGGATGGCCAGGGGATGGCCAGGGGATGGCCTTCATCAAGAGAGGGAAGTGGGTTGGGGATGGTAAGGGGAGGTGACGTCGTCAAGGATTAAGTCAGATAGTCGAGGGAGGGGGAAGGTAATAGATAGCAGCGGGAGTTGGTTTTCGGTGGTGATAGATATTGAGGGGTAGGCGAGGTGCTACAGGCGACCTTGAGGGTGAGTCAGGACAAGCACCGTCGTCAGGAGAGGGAAGGGGGTAGGAGATGGTCAGGGGGGCTGACGTCGTCAAGGAGGGGGCTGGGGAGTCGAGGGAGGGAGAAGGTGATGGGGCCAAGACAGGTAACGGTAAGGAATTTTGGAGAAGGGTGCGCGGGAGGGATGCGAAAAATTTGAAACCATCGCCAAAAGGAAATGCGGGAGGGGGCGGGTAGGCGAGGGAAGGCTATGGTAATGGTTTTACTTGAAACCGTCACCAAAGGGATATGTAGAGATGGCACGCTCATGAGTGAAAGCTATGGTGACGGTTTCAAGTCGAACCGTCACCAAAGGAAAGGATATAGTCACGGTTCCACGTGGAACCGTCACCAAAGGTATACTATGGTTACGGTCCCACTTGGAACCGTCACCAAAGTAGAAAGCAAATCTCACTCTCCCTCTATGGTCACGATTTTGAGTGGAACTGTCACCATAGGTTACTTTTGGTGACAGTTCCGAAAACTGTCACCAAATATCCATCATCAAATCTCACTTCCCTCCTAGCGCTGTGCTGGTTTAGATGCCATGGGCAACATTTTCCCGAAATGTTGATTGCCAGGGTCTAAATTTAGCTACAGAACACCGTAGGCGGGATTATCTTGAAATCTCGAAAGCCAGGGTTCTGGGGTTTGCCATGGGCGATGCTATCTCGAAGGATGGATAGCCAGGGACCCTTCAAGGATTGATGGTGGGGACTAGGAATTCGATACAGACTATGTTGTGAAGCCAATCCAATGCTAGAAATAAAAAGAAAAGCGAGAGAAAACTCTCCAAACAAAGAAAATTCCTTTGTCTCTCTCTTACAAAAATGCACTGCAAACTAAGCTAAGGCTAAAACATGTTACAAGTAAGGGTGCTTTAACCACTTAGTTCAACAAACCTTAGGATAGTTCCTATGGGCCTTAAAAACCTTCACGGCAGACTAAGGCTAGAGCTGGTCAGGTCCGGATCTTGGATGGTACTTGAGTACCTCTAGGCCTACTATCAGAATTCTAACCTAATCTATAGAAGAAAGCACACATCATAGTTTTGAGCGTCAAAAGGTTGCACGGTCTAGAATCAAAGTTAAAATGGTAAAATTTTGCTGAGGGACTAGCAAAAGCTAGGCATGGGGGTATCATGGGAACACCATCATGAGCCCTAACTAGCTAATTTTGACCCAATGAAGAGAATAAATACTCCTACATAACCAACTGAAGGTCGTAATTCACCGCATAACCTCTCTGAGAGAAAAATAAGAAAATAGGGTTAAAACTGTAATTTTACCAATGCAATACAACCATGGGTTTTCTCAAGGGCTAAATAATGGTCAAATGGTCTTTATAAGATGACAAGTGGGTTGGATTTGACAGAAAAGGGTTTGTGTATGTTTTGGGAATTAAATGACTTTTGAAACCTTAAAAATCGACCCACTTGATTAACCAAGGTTTTGGTCAGGATAAAATTCACTTAAACCCTCTAAAAATCATAGAGAAATATTCTCTAGGTTTAGTATCTTCGATTTGACCATTGGAACCAACCTTCACCTTGAATGGGGTCTCAGACAGATATTTACCCTAATTTGGGTTATTGCATAAATTACCCAGTCAAACGTGGCCAAACCCAAGCTCCAACTTCACTATTGGATTCCTTAGGTCTAAATTAGGTTTGTACCAAAATTTGGACCAAAAGGGAATTCATCTTGACCTACTTTACAAAAAGGTTCTGTCCGATTACATTTCTACCTGTAACTTTCAAAAACCCTTGTAAACAGCCCCTAGCTTTCTCATCATCTTCACAAATAGGTCCCTCTGACATTATTGCGGAGGAATCCTACTCTGGTGAGATTTGAAAGGAGATTTCTCCTTGATTACTTGGTGAATCCCTTCCAAAATTGGAAGGGAGATTCTCTAAGTAATTCCCTCCAATCTGAACCCATCTTTGATCCTTGATTCTTTCCCAATCTCATGCAAATGCATGAGAGATTTGGGTCCCTTAATAGTTTCCATCCCGGGTGAGTTCTCCCCGCCTCCCTATTTAAAGTCTCCTCAGGGTCCAACGAACTCCTTAGCTTGTCATTGGGTAGGTTGCCCCTTTATTCCTCTCTCCCTCGCTGGCTGCAACCCTCCGCAAGCTCCGACGGCTTTTCCCTCACTCACTCGTCGCCCAACCACAATACTAGTGGCCGGGTTATCTCCACCACAGTCCTCTGCATTGTGTAATATCGGTCGACGTCACCTCTGCCCCGTCTTCGCCGTCACCTCACCTACGGAGCTTCCTCTTCGCCACGTCCAACAACCATACCATCGTGGGACCTCCTTCCTCTTCGTCCCTTAGAAGTAGGTTTTTAAGCTCCCTCTCTCTCCCACTTTCTTTCCCTCTCTCTATTTCCCAAAATCATCCACTGACGCCACTGACCATCGCCACCTTCTCCACCTTCAGCAACTCCTCGGTGAGGTGCCCTTGTCACTACGCACCTCCATCCACCTCGCCGACCACCCTACGACCTCTGCCTCATCTCCCTAATCACTTCCCCTCACTCCACTCACCGCACCATCCACCCAAACACCTCACCGAACACACCCACTCACACGCACACAGTGTGCCCTAAGCACGCCACCACAACCACCCACATACCATGAAACCACTCCCATCACATCCGCTATGCTCCAGCGATGCTCCCTAAGCGATTTGCCATGGCAGCAAGGCTGTGCTACTGATTTCAAGTATCTGGCGATGGTCCACCATTGTTTTTGAGCTTGAAGCACGCTAGAAGCTTTGCCCAAGTCTTGCATTCCCAAGCTACACTCGTAGGACGCATTGAAGTTGCCAGTGCATGCAGTCAGGCTCTTAATTCCAGCCGAAGGCCTCCACAGCTGCTGCAATTATGAAGGCCATTCCCTGCTACAGTGCGCAAAAGGAAGGTTGGACATTTTGTCCCACCTCGGAAGTGGAAAGGCACCTTCATGTGCTTAAATTGTAAAAGTACCAGAGGCTGTTCGCCTGCAACACTGAGGGTGAGGTCCTACTCACCCACTTCACCAGACTCGTCCGCGACACCTAATAAGTGGACCTGGCCAACCCGACTACCCAACCTGACCTTACACTCCTTGCTCACGACACATGTCGGTGAGCCTAGACTCGGGTATGCGTTAGGTCCGATTACCCGATCGGTTAAGGATTTGGGAGAGTGAAGTTGAAATAGAAAGAGAGAAAGAGAATGGAGAGCTGCACGAGGGTAGGGGGTTTTGCTCTGAGGAGTTTTCCCTCCACACTTAGTGGGATTCTGAGAAAAAGAAGAGCCAGAGAAGGAAGAAAAGAAGGATAAGAGGACTGTTTGCCGTGCTTGATCAGGTTTTAAAAGATACCAAGTTGTAATATAGCCGAAAAAGCATTCAAACAAATAAAGAATTTTATTACTTGAAAATCGGAGTATCCGAGGTCGAACACAGGGAGCAATCCCAATACTTTTAAAACTAAGGAATACAACTTTTAAATGAAAGATAATTGATTCACAGAGAGATTTAAAAAATACTTGCTAAGAGAGAACAGAATTGGATGTCTGATTTTTATATTAGATGTCTTAAATGTAGCTATTCTTCTTCCTATTTTGGCCTTCTCTCTTCTGTCTTCTTCTTCTTCTTCTGATCTACAGGTCTTCTTCTTCCTTGAACTTCTTTCTCTTCTTCTCTCTTTCCTGCGAAGGCTTCTTCTTCCTTGGTCTTCTTCTTGCCTTTGCTTCTTTTCTCTTCTGTCTTCTTCTTTCTCTCTGCAGTCCTTCTTTCTTCCTTCTCTTCTCTCCTGCGAAGGCTTCTTCTTCCATGGTCTTCTTCCTGCCTTTGCTTCTTTTCTTTTTCTTCTTTGGTAAAGTTTCTTCTCTTCAATGCTCGGCTTGCCTGCACAACGAGGAAGCAAAACCTACCCTGTCCCTCTACCTGCACGTCTCTCTCTCTCTGTAATTCACTTAAGGACGCTCTCCCATAGCCACGAGTAATCGGGTCAGATTTCGCACCTGGGACCAGGCGCACCGGCGTGTGGGTGATGCGCGAGGTGTGCTCAGATAGGGTCGGGTCGGATCCCACCAGATCCGCGAGGTGAAACCGCAGACAAGGCGAACGTGGGTAAGGTGAGGGACCTCACCCCTGTGCGGGCGAAAAGCTAATAACACAAAATCACTTTATACCTCTTCAGCAGCTTGCAACTTCAAGCCTTCTTTCACTCGCACCCGAAGGACAAGTCTTCGCGCTCTGCTTAGCTGCAGACTTTGTCGCGATATTCACTGGGTCAGATGGCTTCGCAAAGCTTGCCCAAGTCAGCTGCACCTGAAGGCTGGACGTCCTGAAGCCTGGAGCTGCTCTGCGTCACCGTCAATGGCGACATGGGCTTGAATACTGTCAGACACAAAACAAGCCTCTCGACTTAATCAGACCAGCTGGGGACCTTCGCCGTGGCACAGCGAAGGTGGTGCACGGTGTCGCAGGTCGTGGGACGGCCTAGGCATGCGTGCCTAGGTCATCCTGTGACCGGAAGTGTGGGGGTGTTCGGGGGGCTGTGGTTGAGGCGTAGAGGGATGGTGGATGGGCGGAGGTTGTTCCTTGTGGTGAGGCAGAGCTTATGAGACGGTTGGCGAGGCATGTGGAGTGGCGGAATGATGGGGGCGACTCGTCGGAGGTCGGCCTGTGACGTGGAAGATGAGGGTGGTCAGGCTGTGTCGAGGGGTAATTAAATGAAATGTAAGGGGGAAAAGAGAGAGGGGGTGAAGGGGAATGTATCTGGAGTGTTATGGAAAGGAGGGAGGCAGCGGAGTGGACGGCGTGTAGCTACCGTCGTCGGAGAAGAAGAACCCTGAGGGAGGGAGCGGCGAAGAGGCAGAGGTCAGGGGAACGCATGCTTGGTATGGCACGACGCGGGAGGAAGAGGCGAAGGGGACTCTGCTGCTGGTATGGCAGCAGAGCGACAAGAAGGAGGGGAGGAGGTCACCGGAGCTTGCGGGTTCCTTGGCTGGAGATGGAAGAGAGGAAAATTTGGGGGAATCTCCACCACGACAAGTCTGAAGATCAGTGGCCAGGTTTGGGGATCCTTTTATAAGTGCTGGCCGAACTTTCTAGTGTGTGGAGGGCGTGCAATTATCTCCGACGGCTCGTCGGAGAAGGAAAGAGGGTGGATACCCAAATCCCTCGTGAGTTCGCACGAGAGATTTGGTTCACACCAGGGATCAAGATTGGCCTTAGATAGAGGGGAATTCCTCAGATAATCTCCCTTCCATTTCTGGGAGGGGATCTCTGAGGAATCAGGGAGTATTCCCTCTTTAAACCTCGCTAGAGTTGGATTCTGCCCCAACAATGGCGGCAGGACTTGATTGCAAAGGTCGCGAGGAAATTAAGGGGCTCTCTGCAATGATTTTCAAAAGATAGGTCAACATGACCTCCCCTTAGGTCCAAATTCGGTACAAACCTAATTTGGACCTAAGGAATCCAATGGTGAAGTTGGATTTCAGGTTTGACCACGTTTGAATGGATATTTTACGCAAAAACCCAAATTAGGTCAATTGATGAGCTAGGACCCTAATCTTGGTCAACCTAGGTTCCAAAGGCCAAATTAAGTGTTCTAAACCCTAGAGGATCTTTTTCCATGATTTTTAGAGGGTTTTCTTGATTTTTATCCTGACCGAAACCTTGTCAATTTAAGTGGGTCTGTTTTAGGATTACCAAATGTCATTTAATTCCTAGATTGCACATAAACCCATTTCTGATTGACTCAACCCACTTTTTATCTCATTTAGACCATTTGACCGATGTTTTGCCTCTAAGAAATCCCGTTTACGTACTGCAATGGTAAAATTGCAGTCTTAACCTTTATTTCATGTTTTCTTCTCAGAGCACTTATTCCTTCATTTAGGCCTTCTTCTAGGTTATGTAGGAGCTTTTATCTTATTTTTTGGGTCAAAATGAGCTAGTTATGGCTCATGATGAGGCTCTCATCATACCCCCATGCCTAGCTTTTGCTAGTCCCTTAGCAAAATTTCAAGGTTTTAACTTCCGTTCTAGATCCTGAATGTCTGTCAACAATCATGATAAGTGCTTCTCCTTTTCTTTTGTGATTAGGTAGAAATGCCGACAATAGGCCTAGAGGTACTCAAGTACCAACCAAAATCCAGACCTGACCTCCTTTAGCCTCAGTCCTCCGCAAAGGTTTCTAAGAACCATAGAAGCTAACCTAGGGTTTGTTGGACTCTGCAGTTAAAGAACCCGTGCTTAAGACATTTTTAGCCTAAGTTCAATTTGCAGTGCATTTTTTGTAAGAGAGAGATATAAGATTTATTTGTTTGGAGAGATTTTCTCTCTCTTTTCTTTTTATTTATAGCTTCGGATTAGCTTCTCAACACGGTCTGTATCAGATTCCTCGTCCCCATCATCAATCCTCAAGGGTCCCTGGCTTTCGAGATTTCGAGATAATCTCGCCCATGGCAACCCCAGAACCCTGGCTTTCGAGATTTTGAGATAATCCCACCCATGGCGTTCCGTGGCCGAATTCAGACCCTGGCGATCGACATTTCATGATAATGCCACCCATGGTTTCTGAACCAGCAGAGTGCTTACATGCCCCCAGTAGGATATTTAAATATCCTAGGAGACAAGCACCGAGGAGATGATATGTTGTTACGCATCTTCGAGGGGCATTTCCCGCCTCTCCGCGCTGGGAACTCGTCCAAATCAACTTGTGTTGATTGGTTGCTCCTAATCTAGTGACTTTTTCAGAATATTAAACGCTTTTGCGTGATTTGGATGTTTATGCGCACTGAACCAGACTGTGTGTGAATTTAGGGTGCTTAGGTTATCGAATCTCGCAAATCGGAGGTCAGTTAACAAGGCCGAATACTTCCTAAGCCTTAGACCTAATACTCAAGCTTCGCATTTTCCTCAACCTCGTGAGGATTATCCAGATTTTAGCGGATACGTGAATTTTTAAGCTAACAAATCTAGCCCAAGAGGCCTAAGACCAATGTTCCCGCTAATCTCTTGTTATGTCTCCTTAGCACTTTTTTTCTTTTTCTTGATTTGGTCTAGAACTTCAGTTAACCCCTTAATCTTTTACTAATGACTATTTCTTTTCTTTTTCATTTTGTGCTCCTTTTTGTCATTTTACTCTTTTCCTCTCCTCATTTGTATGACCCTGAATTGTTCCTCCCCTCGATCAAGTCTTTTTTTGCTTTTTTTAAATGAAACCCTTTCTTGATATGAATTTTCCTGACATTTTGCACTTTCATACCCACCCATGCCTAAGATTTGCAGTGTCCCCATTGTAAATTAGGTGGGTTCGATTTCAGCTTAGTTCATGCATTAGGATAGGTGTGTGGTGAGTGAATGGGTCGAAGTGACTTGTTGCGAACGATTTCTAATCTCGGGTAGGGATACCTGAGATGAAGTCGGCTGTTCTAATGGATGAACCCTAAAGTGCAATATGAATTCCGCATAGAGATGTCAGAAAAGGTTTCGGGTTTTTCAAAGAATGACGGGTTGCCTCCCGTTAAGCGCTAAGTTTTACGCCATCGGCTGGGCGCAATGAGCTCAAGAAGAATGGAGGGTAAAGGATGACTCAGCAAAATTTATATCGGTCATGTCAATGAACGGTTTAAGTCTCTGACCGTTCACAACAAAACGTTCAGAATCGTGGCTGAGTGGGTTGATTTCAATGGCTTCATTTCCGAAGA
The DNA here is from genome assembly GCA_037157565.1 of Thalassia testudinum. Lineage (NCBI taxonomy): Eukaryota > Viridiplantae > Streptophyta > Magnoliopsida > Alismatales > Hydrocharitaceae > Thalassia > Thalassia testudinum. Next base: position 80,274,693 of record JAZHRO010000056.1, on the reverse strand, counting down.
TTTGTCAGACTAGGTAGGGTCTGACCCAATTAGATCTTAGCTTTCCTGGGAATAATTTGAGTCGGGCATCAAAGAGTAAAACCTTTTGACCAGGATGAAAGACCTTTCTAGAAATGTGTTTGTCGTGAAAAGCTTTAACCCGTTCTTTGTAAATTCGCGAGTTCTCATACACGTCGTGGTGTAATTCATTGATCTCGCTCATTTGAAGTCTTCTGTGGGTTCCAGCCTTAGAAAGATCTAGATTACAGGTCCGTACTGCCCAATAGGCTTTATGCTCCAACTCGACGGGGAGGTGACATGCCTTCCCGTACACTAATCTGAAGGGAGACATTCCTAATTGGGTCTTGTGGGTGGTCCTATAGGCCCACAATGCTTCAAGAAGCCGAGAAGACCAATCTTTTCTGTCAGGTCGAATAGTAACCTGAAGGATCTTCTTGACCTCTCGATTAGATAGCTCAGCTAGACCATTCATTTGGCGGTGGTAAGGAGTATAGATTCGGTGTGACACCTCGTATTTGGTCATCAGTGACCTGAACTAAGCGTTTGTAAAATGGGTCCCTTCGTCGGAAATTATAGCACGCAGAATCCCGAACCTTGAGAAAATGTTTTGATGAAGGAATTTTATAACAGCTTTATGATTGTTGGTTTGGGTCGGAATGGCTTTTATCCACTTGGACACATAGTCAACTGATAGTAAGATGTATTCGAAGCCATCCGAGATCGGGAAGGGTCCGATGAAATCAATCCCCCAAATATCAAAAATTTCGCATACCAAGATCGGCTGTAGAGGCATCATTTCTCGATGGCTCATGTTGGCTAGAGTTTGGCAACGGGAACATGCCTTACAGTGATCGTATGCATCCTTGAAAATTGTGGGCCAGTAAAAGCCGCACTGGAGGACTTTTGATGCGGTTTTGTGTCCTGAAAAATGTCCACCGCAAGCTTGGTCATGGCAAAAAGAGAGTATGTCTTTGATTTCCTCTTCCGCGATGCACCATCGAATTATCTGATTAGCACTAATGCGGAATAGATACGGGTTTTCCCATAGGTAATACTTGGCATCGGAATGCAATTTGTCCTTCTTGGCCTTCAACCAATCGGGTAGAATCTGATGTGATGCCAGGTAATTAACTATATCAGCGAACCATGGAAGACTTGTACTGATAGTCAGGAGGTGCTCATCAGGAAAATGTTCTGTGATAGGTCCGGAAGGATCAATTATTTCAGAAGGAAGGCGGGACAAGTGATGAGCTACCACATTTTGCTTTCCCCTCTTGTCGCGAATCTCAAGGTCAAATTCTTGCAATAGCAAGATCCATCGGATTAATCGAGGTTTCGCGTCCTTCTTTGCAAGGAGATGCCTCACAGCTGTGTGATCCGAGTATATGATAACATGGGAACCCAGAAGGTATGATCTGAATTTTTCTAGGGCAAATACTACTGCCAGCAGCTCTTTCTGAGTAACCGTATAATTACGCTGAGCCTCATCCAGTGTTTTGCTGGCGTAGTGAATGACCACAGGTTTCCCATCAATTTTCTGTCCCAAAACTGCTGCTACAGCGAAGTCAGATGCATCGCACATGATCTCAAAGGGTTGAGACCAATCAGGGGACTGTAGGATCAGGGCTTGGGTGACTCGGTTACGTAGGATCTCAAATGCTTGAGTGCATTCCTTAGAAATTTTGAAAGGCACATCCTTGGAGAGAAGATTGGTTAGGGGGGGGATTTTGGAGAAATTAGGGATAAATCGATGGTAAAACCAACGTGCCCCAAAAAAGATCGGATGTCCTTAATCGAGCTAGGCATAGGGAGCTTGGAAATTAGGTTAACCTTAGCTCGATCCACTTGGATGCCTTTCTCCGAGATTAAATGTCCCAGAACAATTCCCTCAGGTACCATTCACCTCGATGCACCGCTTGAGTATTTGGACCAAGTCTTGGAGGCAATCGTCAAATGATTCTCCAAAAACTGAAAAGTCATCCATGAAGACTTCCAGATAATCACCTACCATATCTGAGAATATGGCAAGCATGCACCGCTGAAAAGTTGCAGGTGCATTGCAGAGACCGAACGGCATCCTTCGAAATGCGTACGTCCCGAAGGGGCAGGTGAATGTGGTCTTTTCTTGGTCCTTTGGATGGATTGCCACTTGGTTGTAACCGGAGTACCCGTCAAGAAAGCAGAAGAACCTATTTCCCGCTAGTTTTTCGAGGATCTGATAAATAAATGGTAGTGGGAAATGATCCTTCTTCGTGGAGGAATTGAGTCTTCTGTAATCAATGTCGACTCTCCATGTGTTAGCTATTCGAGTAGGAATGACTTCTCCGGTTTCAGTCGTGATGATGGTAAGTCCTGTCTTCTTAGGCACCACTTGTATTGGACTCACCCAACGACTGTCGGAGATCGGGTAGATGATCCCTGCATCTAACCACTTTATGATCTCCTTTTTCATGACCTCCTGTAGGCTAGGGTTTAGGCATCTTTGCATTTCTCTTGAAGGTCGTGCACCTTCTTCTGTGTAGATTCGATGTGAGCAGTATGAAGGGCTAATACCAGTCAAATCATCGAGAGTCCATCCAATGGCTCTACGATGTTACTGGAGAATAGAAATCAAACGGAGTTCCCGGTCAGGTGTGAGTCGAGAGTTGATAATTACAGGAAACGTCTGATTTGAATCCAAAAAGACGTACTTCAGATGTTCGGGAAGGGGCTTGAGTTCCATGACAGGATTGTCAGCAGCAGCGGGTGGCTCGGGGTTTGTATCAGGAACAAGGGGAGGAGACATAGGTGTGTCTAGATCATGTTCGCACTCCTCTGTTAGCGGGTTTTGATTCTCTAGTGGTTGATCAGGGGTAATCAGGTTGTCCTCTATATGCAATTCATCAACCACGGCTCTGACATCACATATTTCCTCTATAACCCCGCAATTAATCCCTTATTGGGCCTTAAAAATGTCAATCTTCAGGTTTTGATTCCCAAATTTCAATTCTATCTGGCCCTCTTCGTAGTTTATGTTGGCCGTAGCAGTGGCCAAAAAGGGTCTCCCTAATATGATTGGTGCATCCCTTGGGTTCTTAGGTGCCTCCATGTCTAGTACTATGAAGTCCACCGGGAAATAGAAATCTCGTACCCTAACAATGACATCCTCGAGTATTCCTTTAGGTGACTTGATGGATCGATCGACTAACTGCAATGTCACCTCAGTGGGTTTAAGTTCAGATTTTTCAAGGTGGTCGAGGAGGGATGTAGGTATTAAATTTATGGAGGCACCTAGGTCTTGTAAGGCTCTATCAAATTGGGTTTCACCAATTTTGTAGGAAATCAAGGGAGTTCCTGGGTCTTTAGCGTTGGGTGGGAGTTTTCTCAAGATGACAGAGCTAGCTTGCTCTGACAGTACGATTGGATTCCCATCCTTGGTTCGTGGCATACGTTTAGGTGTACATATGTCTTTCAAGAATCTTGCGTAAGCCGATATGTGGCGAATTGCATCCATTAATGGGATGTTTATCTGGACCTGTTCAAAGAGCTTGACCAGATCCTCCTCAGGGGCCACGTGTTTGGTTATCCTTTTTCCTTTGGTCAAGGCCTCAGGAAATGGTATCGTAGCTGGTTCCACTAGGATAGGTCCAGGTTCTTGATCTGGGACAGTAGTATCTTGGATGACTATCCTAGGGTCTTGGCTATTATCAGGCTTGGAGTGGTTCGGATAATGTGGGTCTTGGGTTGTTTTACCACTACGTGTTGTTATAGAGTTTAATCTGGCCTAATTTTGGGTTGGGTTTAGTAGGAGGGGTGGCTGCTGTTGAAATCCCGCATAAGATGTCGAAGCTTCCATCCCGTCTGGTGATGGAGTAGCAGGGGTCTGATAAATCTAATGTGCGTGGCCTGAATTTGGATTCATAACGTGCCTCTAGGGCAGCACGTTATTTGGGTTGGGCAGAGGTTGCGAAGGAAGGGTGCCAGGTTGGCAGGAATTTGCCATCTGGGCCAGTTGGTTGCGAACCTCTGTGATCTCGTCCTTGTGCTGTTTTTGCATTGCCGCATTCATCTTTTGAATGTTAGCCAGTGCTTGAAGGATAAGAGTCAGTTGATCCTGGTTTTGCCTAGATTGGTAGGTGGGATTGGGCCGAGGCTGAGGCGGCTGATATGGACGAGGGGCTTGTGGATGGGGTTGATTTGGTGGTCTTTGAGAATTTCCCACCAACTGAAAGTTAGGATGATTTCACCATCCAGGGTTGTAAGTGTTGGAGAATGGTCCTCGCAGTTCTGAGGAACCTTAGGAAAGTCAGAATACGAGGGTTCAGAGTTCCCCCAACTTGAGTAGAATGGATCGGAGGTCACTTCGATCTGAGAGGCAGGCGGGGGTGGATATGGGTCCATCCCCTTGGCAGATTAGTGATAGATGTTTTGCACAGTTTCCCTTGCCAGAGGTGGTCGTGCAAAAGAGTTTTTCCCAGAGGTGGCTTGCTGCAAATGTGGAGTTAGCTCGTCCACCTTCTTTTCTATGATAGAAACCTTGTCCAACCTACTGGCCATCAGTTCCACGTCGACGGAAGTGGACAGGTCCTGCATCTCATGTCTCCCTCTTAGATTCGTCGATGCGTGGGCATTCGTCCTGTCGAATAAGCCCATGGAGTCATTATTTATGGAGTTCTCACACATGTTTTCGAGAATCTCCCACACTGTGTCCTCATGTTGACCCATGATGTTTCCTCTGCACATTGCATTGACGAATAAATGAATATGTTCACGGAGTCCCTGGTAAAAAGACTGGACTTGTTCCCACTTAGGAACTTCGTGATGGGGGCACTTTCGCATGAGATCTAAGAATCGATCCCATGCTTCATGAAGAGGTTCTCCCAGTTGTTGAGTGAAATGAGTGATCTGGTGGCGCAAGGCATTCGTCCGGCCAACGGGGAAGAATTTTTTCAAAAATTCGAACTGAAGTTCCTCCCATGTTTTGATCAGATGGGTCCGCGTTTGATACCAATGTGCGGCCTTGTCCAAGAGGGAGAATGAAAACATTTTCATGAGTAGGATATCCCGGTTTTGTACATCTGACCCGAAGGTCTGGGCCAGATGCTTGAGTTGTTTAATGTGTTGGAATGGATCCTCAGAGTTAAGCCCATGAAACTTTGGTATGGCATGAATCATATTGGGCTTCAGTTCAGAATCAGGTCCTCCAATTGGGATTCGTACTCGAGGTTCGATTGCCACCGCAGCAGGATTATAGTGATCTCGCATCATAGGTCGCTGCGGTGGGTTTACAAAGTTCTGAAAGAGATCCTTAAGGCGTTGAAGTTGGTGTTCAAGGTTATTCTCCTCTTCAATGGGTTGTGCCATGATGGGGGAAGAAGGAGAACCAGGGTCTGAATCAGATGAAAGATTTATGTGGTGGGGTTGCTGCACAAATAAGGGCATCGAGGCTTGGCCTCGACGAGAGTGAATTTCTAAAGGAGGTCTTAAGGGTGGTCTTAAGGACCTCCTACCAAACATGCACCGAAGGATGTGATGAGATTAGAAGGTGCTGGACCCAATCAAGACACCCAAAAATTGTTGGGTGACTATAGAGGTTTGGGGCAGATGGACCCCTGAATCAGAAGATCATCCACCCGAGAATTACCTGGGCAGCCAGAGAGGGAGAGTCCCGCAAAGACCCCTATATGGTAGGGCGTCCCCACAGGTTACAGGGTTTCCCCCACCCGACCTCTCTTGTCACTGCGGTTCCAGGTAGACCAGAATGGGGACCTTGACCTCTTAAGTCTCCCTTTTTTATTTTAAGATCAAGATGCTTAATGTTCCACTTGAACTTTTAAGTATTTTGAGTGAAAAAGTGACCTAATTTTAAGGTTGGTTGACCCAAAGGATCAACTTCACCTCTTGTTCCTTTGAGAGCTTTTAGGTCCTTTTCTTTTAAGGTTCAAATGGATTAAAAACCTGATTTGCTTTGGGTTCCTCTTGTATAGATCTTTTCAAACAAGGCTTAGGCACACCTCTTTTTGGAAAAAGTTTGTTTCTTTGTTTAAGATAAGGTGTGTCTGAAAAAACCCTAGCTTTGTAATCCTTAACTTGGCTCTAGTGGGTCCAATTTAGTTGCCTCAGAGTTGAGTACCTAGGGCTCAATTAAGAAGGTTTTAGCCCGAGTTACCTTAGTTGGATGAGCAGATAGAAATGTGTTGAAATGAAAATCTGGCAACTTGATGAGTTACTAAATATGAAACAGGTAGCCCTAAGTTGATTGTTCTCTTTTTTTTCTTTTCAGATTTTGGGAGAGAGTTAAGAGAGAGGGCTTATGGAAATTACCTGTTCCTTGGAGTGTCTGTTGTGCAGCGGCTCTTCTTTCCTTTTTGCTTTCCTTGTAACAAGCACAACAAAAGAGAGGAGTTAGGTCAAATATTGGATAGAAAAGTTGTAATCAAAGCTTTAAAAGTGCCCGTCGCTCCCTGGCAACGGCGCCAAAATGTTTGTCGCACTTGATCGGGTTTTAAAAGATAACAAGTTGTAATATAGCAGAAAAAGCGTTCAAACAAATAGAGAATTTTATTACTCGATAACCAGAGTATCTGAGGTCGAACACAGGGAGCAATCTCAGTACTTTTAAAACTAAGGAATACAACTTTTAAAAGAAAGATAATTGATTCACAGAGAGATTTAAAAAATAATTGCTAAGAGAGAACAGAATTGGACGTCTGATTTTTATATCAGATGTATTAAATGTAGCTACTCTTCTTCCTATTTTGGCCTTCTCTCTTCTGTCTTCTTCTTCTTCTTCTGATCTACAGGTCTTCTTCTTCCTTGAACTTCTTTCTCTTCTTCTCTCTTTCCTGCGAAGGCTTCTTCTTCCTTGGTCTTCTTCCTACCTTTGCTTCTTTTCTCTTCTGTCTTCTTCTTTCTCTCTACAGTCCTTCTTTCTTCCTTCTCTTTTCTCCTGCGAAGGCTTCTTCTTCCTTGGTCTTCTTCCTGCCTTTGCTTCTTTTCTTTTTCTTCTTTGGCTAAGTTTCTTCTCTTCAATGCCCGGCTTGCCTGCACAATGAGAAAGCAAAACCTACCCTGTCCCTCTACCCGCGCGTCTCTCTCTCTCTCTGCAATTCACTCAAGGACGCTCTCCCATAGCCACGGGTAATCGGTCGAATTTCGCACCCGGGACCAGGCGCACCAACGTGTGGGTGATGCGCGAGGTGTGCTCAGATAGGGTCGGGTCGGATCCCACCAGATCCGCAAGGTGAAACCGTGGACAAGGCGAACGTGGGTAAGGTGAGGGACCTCACCCCTGTGCGTTCGGAGGCGAAAAGCTAATAAAACAAAATCACTTTATACCTCTTCAGCTGCTTGCAACTTCACGATGTGGGACTAAAGTCCCATCTTCTTTCGCTCACACCCGCAGGACGAGTCTTCGCGCTCTGCTTAGTTGCATACTTTGTTGCGATATTGACTGGGTCAGATGGCTTCGCAGAGCTTGCCCGAGTCAACTGCACCTGAAGGCTGGACGTCCTGAAGCCTGGAGCTGCTTCACGTCACCGTCAATGGCGGCAGGTGCTTGAATACTATCAGACACAAAACAAGCCTCTCGGCTTAATCAGACCAGCTAGGGACCTTCGCTGTGGCACGGCGAAAGTGGTGCATGGTGCCGCAGGTCGTTGGATGGCCTAGGCGTGCGTGCCTAGGTCATCCTGTGACCGGAAGTGTGGGGGTGTTCGGGGGGCTGTGGTGGAGGCGTAGAGGGATGGTGGATGGGCGGAGGTTGTTCCTTGTGGTGAGGCGGAGCTTATGAGACGGTTGGCGAGGCGTGTGGAGAGGCAAAATGATGGGGGCGACTCGCCGGAGGTCAGCCGGTGACGTGGAAGATGAGGGTGGTCAGGCAGTGTCGAGGGGTAATTAAATGAAATGTAAGGGGGAAAAGAGAGAGTGGGAGAAGGGGAATGTATCTGGAGTGTTCTGGAAGGGAGGGAGGCAGTGGAGTGGACGGTGCGTAGCTATCGTCGTCAGAGAAGAAGAACCCTGAGGGAGGGAGCGGTGACGAGGAAGAGGTTAGGGGAATGCGCGCTTGGTATGGCGCGACACGGGAGGAAGAGGCGAAGGGGACTCTGCTGCTGGTATGGTAGCAGAGTGACGAGAAGGAGGGGAGGAGGTCACCGGAGCTTGCTGGTTCCTTGGCCGGAGATGGAAGAGAGGAAAATTTGGGGGAATCTCTACCAAGAAAAGTCTGAAGATCAGTGGCCGGGTTTGGGGATCCTTTTATAGGTGCTGGCCGAACTTTCTAGTGTGTGGAGGGCACGCAATTATCTCCGACGGCTCGCCGGAGAAGGAAAGAGGGTGGATACCCAAATCCCTCGTGCATTAAGATTTTGTTCACACCAGGGATCAAGATTGGCCTTAGATGGAAGGGAATTCCTCAGAGAATCTCCCTTCCATATCTGGGAGGGGATCTCTGAGGAATCAGAGAGTATTCCCTCTCTAAACCAAGCCGGAGCTGGATTCTGCCCCAACAATGGCGGCAGGACTTTATTGCAAAGGTGGCGAGGAAATTAGGGGGCTCTTTGCAATGATTTTCAAAAGGTAGGGACCAAATTGTGATTTGGGTGTACTAAATTGCAAAGTAGGTCAAGATGACCTCCCCTTAGGTCCAAATTTTGGTACAAACCTAATTTGGACCTAAGGAATCCAATGGTGAAGTTGGATTTCAGGTTTGACCATGTTTGACTAGATATTTTGTCTAAAAACCCAAATTAGGTCAATTGATGAGCTAGGACCCTAATCTAGGTCAACCTGGGTTCCAAAGGCCAAATTAAGTGTTCTAAACCCTAGAGGATCTTTTTCCATGATTTTTAGAGGGTTTACTTGATTTTTATCCTGACCAAAACCATGTTAATTTAAGCGGGTCTGTTTTAGGGTTACCAAATGTCATTTAATTCCTAGATTGCACATAAACCAATTTCTGATTGACTCAACCAACTTTTTATCTCATTTAGACCGTTTGACCTATGTTTTGCCTCTAAGAAATCCTGTTTATGTACTGCAATGGTAAAATTGTAGTTTTAACCTTTATTTCATGTTTTTATCTCAGAGCACCTATTCCTTCATTTAGGCCTTCTTCTAGGTTATGTAGGAGCTTTTATCTTCTTTATTGGGTCAAAATGAGCTAGTTATGTCTCATGATGAGGCTCTCATCAAGGACCACAGGGCTTAAAGGAAAAGGAAGAAAGGTAGAGAAAGAAGAAGGAAGCTAAAGCAGAAGAGAGAAAGAAGAAGGAAGCCAAGGTAGAAGAGAGAAGAAGAAGAAGAAGAAGTGATGGCTGAAGAAAGGAAGAAGAAGAAAAAAGAAGATAGAAGCTGAAGAAGAATATAGAAAGAGAAGTACACAGAGATAGAGAAGAAGAAGGAGAGAAATCAGAAGAAGAAAAGAAGCAAGGAACTGTAGCACAAGACATTTAAGATATCTGATTGCAAAATCAAACGTCTAATTTTTATATGCTCTCCATTATTTTATCTAAATTTCTTTTTACTCTTCATATACTCATGCTCTACATTCCTAATTAGATTTTAAGTAGTATTATGTGTTCAATTTGCATTTATTATTGAGATTAGTGTGTGGATTCCATTTACTCCCTGTGTTCAACCTCGGAATATATTTGAGTAATAAAATTGTATGTATTTTGAACGCTATTTCGGTTGTACTACAACGCAACACTTTTAAAACCTGATTCAACGCGACAAACACTATGTTTGGAATTCTGTGAGAGTATGGTTTATGTTTTTGGGTACTTTAACATGAACTAAATTAATATTGCATGATTACTGAATGTTAAGATGTTAAAATGTGACCTTATTCTTGCATGTACAGAATGAACTCCATTTTTCATGAAATAAGTTTCATTGTTTTTGTTAGTTGATAAATTACTTGGGACCACTATCATAAATTGGAAACTACTTGTAAATGGTTAATTTAGGGAATGATGTGATTATTTCATAAATATTTGAATCAACGAATGTATTGAGTAAGTTTGCTTAGATTTAGTGATTCAATTATCTGAACTTAATTATTAAATCAATACAACTATTTGTGTCCAGATGTAAAGGTTAGATAGCTGGTTTTAGCCTTATTATTCTCTCGATTTGGCTGCAGCATTGTTCCTTTGGACCGGGTCTGGTCTGGTTTAGGGATTTGCTAACCTCCCTATGACTCTTTTGTTAGGCTTAGCGGCCAATTGGGATAGTACGATGCATGGCTCAAGAGTTGGAGTTGTTCTTTCTTGGCCGATGGGTAGATCATTGGCTGTCCATGGTTCAACGTGCATAACGCTTGCGTGTGTTCATGCCACACGACATAGTTGCCACCCCTTTTTGTGATGCCCCCAAGGTGACGAATGAAGGTGACTTGATGGGCATAAGTTGCCTTCTCAGACAAGAAGATGGCTTATACCAATCTTGCATCTCAAGAAGTCACATGAGATTGTCTTGTGCCCCGAGGAGTTGATTAACAGGTGTTTGACTATAATAAGTTGGGTTTGGCGCATAAAATGGACCGGATAATTTGGTGATTAATAAATGGTTTAATTAATAATATAGTACCAATTTTCCCTTTTTCTCTCTGTTTTTGTTGTGCTCGGTTGTTGTTTCTACCCTAAATTTTTACTAACATGTTCTATGGGTTTTGTACTCAGGTGTATTGGGTAGCTAGTAATGTGATTACTATTGGTGCATCTCTTCGGCCTATGTACTTTCATTCTACGATAACCCCTTCGATTAGTACTTTGTTATTTCATTAAATTATTACTTTTTGGTTTTTTGTTTGGCTATTATAATTTTATGATTATGTGCGGGTGATAACAGTCTATTTTATAACCCTAATCAACTTAATTTTAGGTTAGTTCCTAAGTTAGAACTTGCATATAGCTAATAGATAGTGTTATGCAACCATGCATGCATTGTTAAGGTTTATACATATTTTAGTACTATATACTTGTTTTGTGAGTATTGTAATTATTGGGACTGTGAGAATAATTTGAGAGGATACAGATTATTGTTTGGAGAAGAAGTACTTATATAGAAGCCTAATAATGAGTAATAAAGAACACCAAGGACAAGATCTTCAAGAAATAAAAAGACAATGAAAAGGAGAGTAGGACAAATGACACATGGCCCTTCCTAAACCCAACACCATTCAAACCTAAAGACAACTTATTCTACCATTTCACCTTATCCTAAACCTAAGATAGAAGACCCATCTCAAGCCTTAAATATTCATCCTAAGGCTACCCAAAACCTTCCTATTTTTAGCAACCCAAAGCCATTTAATCTAAGCCACACGCACGACATCAAATGGCCAGCACCACTTACTAATTTTAGCCAAAATTTGTCACTTAAATGGCTTCTCCAAGACTCCTTGCCACCCATCATTTCCACTTTTAGATCCCTATCCTATGGCCTCCTTTAAACCTAGATCAACCATAACTTTTGCCACACCACTTCACTCAATCTAGACCTTGCATAGCACATCCTATGGCTTCTATTTAGTCTACCTATAGCTGCCCCCCTCTCTTATTAGTCCACCACCATTGGATGCCTACCTAAGGGCATGAGCTAATTTTAAGGTGGTGGAATAACCAAAACCATTGACTAAATTCAAGGTTCCATATTCCATTTGATTCCTATAAAAACACTACCCTCCTACACCTACATTAGATCTTCCTTAGTTATTTTCCTGTAGCTTGTTACTTTTTAGTCTACCTTACTTCCACCAACATAGCCCATACCCTTTTCAACCTTATAGCCTTCCCTTCCATAGTCGTCTCCATTAGAGTACCTACACCTCCATGCTTCTACCCTCCCTCTACCTTCACATAGAGATCCTTTCCTAGTGTCCTCCTTCCTCTTCCTCCATACCACCATGGTGGCCCTACTGCTGCTCTTCTATTCTTCCATCTTCTTCCCAATGCCTTGGATTTGAATCTCCTCCAGAAGCTTCACACAAGGATCCCTCAAGTGACTCCACAACTCTCCCTCCATTCTTTACTCACTCTTATGCTTATGTTTTTCTTGCATCATTATCATTCATAGATTTGCCAAACTCTTGATTATCAATATAAGTATTTTGTGATCTCCATATTTTCATTATTTGTGGTTTTGTTATATCTTCATTCCTCTTTATTACTTGCAACTCTATTCCAAAAATTAAAAAATGATCGTTGATGAAAAGATAAAAAAATAATAACAAAAGATAGTCGACAATGACATTTTGTCATCCTGCCTTGTCACGAATTTCTGGGTCAAACTCTTGCAGGAGAAAGATCCATTTGGTAAACCTAGGCTTCATGTCCTTCAAAAGAAGGTGTTTGATTTTAGAGTGATCAGAGTACACGATAATTCAAGAAGTAAGGATATAGGATATGAATTTCTCTGATCCAAATACTATTGCTAGCAATTCTTTCTTTGTAAGCATGCAATTCCTTTGTGTGTCATTCAATGTCATGATAGCATAGTAAATTACTACAGGATTCTTCTCAATTTTCTAGTCTAAAACAGCTCCTATTGCATAGTCAGATGCATCGCACATGATTTCGAAAGGTAAGTTCCAGATAGGAGGTAGCAGGATAGGAGCCTACGTAACTCTGTCTCTCAAAGTATGAAATGCAGTGATACATTCCTCATCCATCTCAAAAGTTGTGTCTTTCGTAAGGAGGTTTGTCAATGGTTAGGCAATCTTCGAAAATTCGAGAATAAATCTTCGATGAAAACCAACATGCCTAAGAAACGATCTAATGCCCTTGACCAAGTTTGATATAGGTAGATTCGAAATTTGATTTATCTTAGCTCGGTCTAGTTAGATACCTCCCTTACACATGAGGTGGCCAAGTATGATGGCCTCAGGTACTATAAATTGGCCCTTTTCACAACAGAGGACTAGGTTAACTTCTATACAGCGCTTTACCATCTTTGACAAGTTCTCTAAGTAAATATCAAATGTCTCCCCAAAGATAGAAAAATCATCCATGAATACCTCCATATAATCACCTACCATCTTGGAAAATATGTCTAGCATGCACTGCTAAAAAGTCGCAGGTGCGTTGCAGAGCCCAAATGGCATCCTTTGGAAAGCAAAGGTTCAGAAAGGGTAGGTGAAAGTCATTTTCTATTGGTCTTCAGGGTGAATCTCGACCTGATTATATCTAGAGTAAACATTTAGAAAATAGAAGAAATTTTACTAGCTAGTTTCTCGAGGATTTGATCGATGTACGGCAGAAGGAAGTGGTCCTTCTTTGTTATGGAATTCAGTTTTTGATAATTGATGCAAACCTGCCACGAATTCACAATTTGCATGGGAATTGTTTCTCCATATTCGATTTTGATTATTGTGAGTTTGGCCTTTTTAGATACCACTTGAAGTGGACTCACCTAAGGGCTATCTAATATAGGATAAATGATATCTGCATCTAGCCACTTGATTATCTCTTTCTTTACAACCTCTTTAAGGTTCAGATTTAGTCTCAGTTGTGCTTCGTGGGAAGGTCTTGCCCCATCTTCGGTATAAATATAATGAGTGCAGTAATTGGGCCTAATCCTAGTTAGGTCAAGCAAAGTCCACCCGATTTCCTTCTTGTGCTCTCACCGAATCATGATCAATTTAGTCTCTTGATCTTTAGAAAGATGTGAATTAATAATCACAAGATAAGATTGATCGGGTTCAAGGTATATGTATTTTAGTGTGTCAGGGAAAAGGTTTGAGTTATACTTTAGTTGTAGGATCAACAACAGAGTCTGGGACTGAATTTTCAACTGAGTATAGAGGTAAAGATAAGTCAGATGATTCAACCTCTAGATCGAGTGTAGAGTCATAGAGCGGCATTTCATCTTGAGGGACAAAAGATTCAAAGGATGGTTCATCTAAATCTAATGAAATGGGATCATCCTCAAAAATAGAAATCACTCTTACTTCCTTGATCCACTTGCAATCTAATCCTCTAGAAGCTTGGAATATATCAAGTTTAAGTGTCCTCTCCCCAAACATAAGTTCCATCCTTTTAGACTCACAATCTATGTTAGCCTTTGAAGTGGTCAGGAAGTGTCTCCCTAGAATAATTGGGGTACCCTTAATCCATTTGGGTAGTCCATATCTAGCACTATAAAATCCACTGGAAAGTAAAAGTCTTGAATTCTCACTATAATATCTTCTGAAACTCCTCTTGGTGACTTAATTTATCTATCGGCTAACTATAAAGTCACATTAGTGGGTTTAGATTATCTACGTCAAAGTGCTCTGTAAGAGAAGTAGGAATAAGGTTTATAGATGCTCCTAAGTCTAGGAGAGCTCTATCAAAGCACTAGTCCCCAATTACACATGAAATCATTGGAGATCTTGGGTCTTTCTTCTTTAAAGGAAGTTTGCTCAACATGATTGAGCTAATTTGCTTAGAGAGTAACACAGTGCCTCCTTTCTTTGGCTTACGCTTTGGAGTACACAAGTCCTTTAAAAATCTCGCATAAGTCAGAATGTGTTTAATAGCATCTATGACTGGGATGCTTATGTTCATTGCTTCAAAAACTTTAATTAATCCCAATCAATGATAAGAGGTTTCTTCTCTTTCTTAGATCTCTTATTTAAGCCTTCAAGAAAAGGGACTTGGTTTTCCTGTTGTACGAAAGTACAAACCTGATTAGAAGGAGTAAGAGGGAATATTGGCAAGATCAGGTGAATCAACTCTAACAGATGTTGGTACAGAAGCGGTTCTGGATGAACTAGGGTTTATAGCATGTACACGTTCTATGTGGTCCCTAGTAAAAGTCCCTTGGTGGGTTGTAACAGAGTTAATACTCGCATGCAAAGAAGATTGTGAAGCTAATTACAGATTTTGGAGGATCGATGGATTCAGGACTAAAGGTTGATTCATTAAGGATTGTTATTGATCTTGGCTCAAGAACTCATATTCAAGAGGTGAAGAGGGTGGGTTTTGATTTAGATTTAGATTGTCCTGAAGTATGAAATGAACTTGACCTTGATTCGGATTGTAACCTCTTAGGTTAAACCTAGGGTTAGGAAGGTTCCTAGGGTTTGGGACTGGCTGGGATGGAAGGACCCTAGCAGACGAGACTCAACCAACTACGTGATTTGCCTCTTAAGGTCAGCCAATGATGCCATACATTGCCTTTGAACTTCAGCAAGAGCTTCAGCATTCCATCGCTGGCTCTCATTCACAACTTGTAAAATCTGATCAAGCTGCAAATCTCTATTTGGCCCTAGTAAGCGAGATTTTGTTAGCAAAAAGTTTTGAGTTGAAAATCCATCATCGTAGTGCATAAAATCAGCTACCAGATAAAATTTATAACCGAAGCTCGAGGTGATCCCCTCGTAGAACTCGGGAAGGCAAACGCTTGGTTTCGAAAATTCGCACTTTGATTTTATTTGTTTTTGGTGTTTTTGCCTTTTTTGAATTTTTTGGTATTTTTATAAAGCAAAATATCAAGTAAAATAATTGTTATCGAATCTAATTTACTATAGTAGAATAGAGAGAAAGAGATACAATATCAATATATATATATATATATATCTAAATAGAGTTTGCTACAAATAATCAAGAAATTACAACTATACAAGAAAGCAAAAAAAGGTAGAGAGAGGTGAGAAGAATCCCCCTTGACAGCTGCTTGGAGAATGACTCACCTTGACGGCACCAGGATGAAGGTGGTGAGGAGTTGGAGGAAGGAGAATGGCATCGGTGGAAAGAGGACGAGGCAGCTAGCGTAGTAGTGAGTGTTTGGGAAAAATCATTGTTGTTTAAGAAATGCATCGTAGTGTAGGACAAAATCGTTGAAATCATTCGCAGGGAGCAAAAATGTAATTTTAATTCACCAATCACAAGAAATATAAGCAATTGAAAGTAATGATTATTCAAAATAATATTTCAATAAGAATTAGAATGATAGTGCAAAAAGATCGGGTTAAAATGGTGATTTAAATCACCAAATTAACCCTTCAAAGTTAAGCTCACAAATATTCAAATAAATGCACAGTAACCACAATTAAGTATCAAAGTAAGGGCCTCAGACAATAGGCAAAGCTTCCAGATGGCCTACCAGTAAGTACTTAAGGACCTCTCAAGAGAAGCACAAGGCTCCTCTCCTTCAAACTTCATAAGAACATAGTAGCAGCACGAACAGGGGCTCAACAGCCTCGCACAAGGCCTTACAGAGGAGGCACAGTAGCACTACGCATGTAAGGTGCAAGGGCCTCACGAAGCTCAGGAACACTAAGTTCTGAGAGGAAACGATGGCACAAGAGCAAAACCCTCCCTTCTCTCTCTAAAATCTTCTCTCTTAGATCCAGGCTTAGAATCTGATCATACCTGACAAGCAGGTAACTGGATCCACACCCAGACCCATGTGGCATGTGCACCGGTGAGGGCATGGACGAGTGCATGATAAGTAGCGTGTGGGGTAGGGACCTGACCCCAGTGTTTGAAGGCAAACAGGAAGAGGCACTTTTTACTTTTATTCACTACTGGGGCACCTTCTATTCACGATGTGGGACTATGTTCCCACGTTGTCTTGACATCGCAGCAGTAGACAAGGAATCTCCAATTAAGTTTGATGGTGACGTTGTAGTCTTTGATTGACTGCCTGGAAGAGTCCTGGAGTTCAGCCGCACATCCTGCAGGTGGAGTCGTGAGTGATTGTGGTCGGAGGACTGCAGCCGAGGTCAGAGAACTCGACGGTGGTAGTGGAGGTTCAGTTGTCACCTGAAAAGAAGATGACCTCTCGGCCATGTCAGAAATGCTCAGGAGGATCGTGCGGATGTGGAAAATGTGAGGGTGGAGTGGGAGTGCGTGTGGAAGTCTGGCGACCTCAAGAATGTAGTGAGGTGAAGCTCGAGTTTGGTGGCATGTGTGCATGGCCAATCCCCTAAATTTCTTGAGGGGTTTTGGTCCTGAGGACATGACGAAGGTGCAGTGGTTGTTGGTGTGTAGTTTGGTATAGTGGGGCGAGAGGAGGCCTTCGCCAGAGCTTGGCTGGAGCGGAGGGAGATGATGGTGGTTGAAGTTGTGTTGGTGGTCGAAACCTAAGACCTAAGTGGTTGGAGAGGGTCAATGGAGGAAGGGGAAGAGATAGAGGTAATTAGGGAGAGAGATGGTGAGAAGAGGACTCTGGTTGTGACAGATCAGAGCTATGGAAGATGATGTTGACGACGATATGGCGGCGATGAAGGAGAGGGAGAGAGCGGTCGTGCATTGGCAGGCAACGATCGCAATGAAGTGGCGATGGTAGTGGGCCAGCCAATTTGACTATTGGCTGGCTCAATGAAGAGATGGAGGAGCTTGTTGGAGATGAAGGTGCAGACGGTCGGAGGAGAAGATGAGGGTATTCCAGTGTGAAACTTTGCTGAGAGGCCCGAAGTCACGAGGGGGGTCTACTTAAAGAACTTAGAGGGGCATCCAAGCATGGAAACAAGCTTTACCAGCTCGAGAACTTAGGGATGAAAAAATCCCTAAATTTTTAGCGTTCGCATGAGAAATCTAGGGTGAATCAAGGTCCAATTCTTAGTTTAGATTGTAGAGGATCTCATGAGGAATCCCCCTTTCAATATTGGAAGGGTTTGATTGAGAATTGAGCGAGAGATCCTCACTCGAATCACAATGGAGCTACTGTGTTCACACCAATGGAGGTAGGGACCATTTTGCAGGAAACAATGACAAAGTTAGGTACTTGATTCAAAATATTTAAAAGTTAGGGCCTTAATTTAGAGAAACATAGTTTAAATGGATTAAAATGCAAACTAGGTCAAGATTGACTTTGATTGGACTTAAATTTTTGTACAAACCTAATTTGGACCCAAAGAATCTGATGGTGGGGTTATATTTTAGTTTTGACCAAGTTTGATTGGAAAATTTAAGAAAAACCCAATTTAGTGCAGAATTCCGTCTGAGACTATTTGAGGTCAAATTGGGTTCCAAAGGTCAAATCAAGGATACCAAATCTCATGGAATATTTTTCTATGAATTTTAGGAGGTTTAGATGAATTTTATCTTGACCAAAATCTTTGTAATTTAAGTAGTTTTGAAATTAGGGTTTTAGGTGCTGCATTATTCATGAAATGCACAAAAACCTGTTTCTGTCTATATAGCCCCACTTATTAGTCTTTAATTCTCATTTGACCTTTATTTCATCCCTAACAAATCCCTTGGTTACTCTCTATTCATGTTATACTGTTAAAATTACATAATTAACCTTAGTTTCATGTTCTCCTCTCAAAATATCTTGAGGTGGAGTTATAACCCTCTAATGGTTATGTAGGAGCATTTATCTTTTAAACCTGACTACAAGTGGCCAGTTAGGGCCTATGATGGTGTTCCCATCATAAACCCATGCCTAGCTTTTGCTAGTCCCTTAGCAAACATTCTATGGATCAAACTAAATTTCTAGGTCGGATGTAATTTTTAGGATGCCTTACTAAGCTGTATCTCCAGAAATCAGATCAGAATACCAACAATAGGCCTAGAGGTACCAGAGTACCAGCCAAGATCCTAACCTTACCAGCTTCACCCTGAGTCGGCCGTGAAGGTTTCTAGGGCCTGCAAAAATTGCTCAGAGGTTCGTTGACCCCAGCTGTTAAAGCACCCGTGCATAGACGTAGCATGTCAAAGTTCAATTTGCCAATGCATTTTGATAAGAGAGAGATCGAGAAGGATTTTCATTTGAGACTTTTCTCTCTTTTTTTCTTTTTAGATTTCCTTAGATCCAACCTCGAATTGGCCCCAAACACGATCCGTATCGGATTCCTTGTATCCACCCACCATCAATCCTCGAAGGGTCCCTGGCTTTCGATGCTTCGGGATAGCACCACCCATGGCAACCCCCAGAACCCTGGCTCTCAACACTTCGAGATAGTGCCACTCATGGCATTCTGTAGCTAAATTCAAACCTTGGTAATCGACATTTCGGGATAATCCTCTTCGTGGCACTTGAACCAGCATAAGGTGCTTACATGCCTTCAGTAGGATATTTAGATATCCTAGGAGACAAGCACCAAGGAGATGATATGTTATGACGCATCTTCGAGGGAAATTTCCTACCTCTCTGCACTGGGAACTCGTCCAATCAACTTGTGTTGTCGAGCCTCTCCTAAGCTAGATCTTCAAGATGGTTTTCCAGAACATAACACTTTTGGCAGGTTTTTCTTCATTAAGTGCACTAAACCAGACTTAGTGTGTGATTTTTGGGTGCTTAGGTTACCAAGTCTCGTAAACCAAAGGGCAGATAATGGGGCTGAATAATCCCTAAGCCTTATACCTACTACATTAGCTTCGTACTTTCCACAACCTCTTGAGGATTAATTTGGATCTTAACAAATACTTGAGCCTTTGAACCAAAAGACAGATCGACTAGGCCTAAGGTCGGTACTCGTCACTAATCCCCTAAGTTTTTAGCCTTCTAGGTCTTAATTCATCATTTGATCTAACCTAGAGGTTAGGTAAGTTCCATACTCAATTTTAAGGGACTACTTCAGTTTTTCCCTTTTTGTGTGATCCTTTTTTCTTTTATTTTGCTTTTCTTTACTTTTCCTCTTCTCCTCTTTTCATTTTGCTCAATTCAAGTTAGCTCCTCCTTTCCTCTCTTCTCTCTACTTTTTTTCACAGCACTTTGCACTTTAATACCCCCCCATGCCTAAGGTTTACAATGTCCTCATTGTAAATTAGGTGGGTTCTAGTTCAATTTAGATCGTACATTAGAACAGGTGAGTGGTGAACGGGTCAGAATGACTGTTGCGGACGATTTCTAGCTCTGATACAAGTATCAAAGCTGGAGTTGGCTGTTCTAATGGACAAACCATAAAGTGCAATATGAATTCAGTAAGGAGATATGTTAAGAAGGTTTCAGGTTTTTCAAAGATGACGAGTTGCCTCCCGTTAAGTGTTAAGTTTAATGCCCAGTTGGGCGCAATGAAGCTTAGGGAGAATGGAGATCAAAAGACACTATAGCCAAATTTGTGTCGGTGAGTTCGAAGAACGGTTTGAGTCTCTGACCATTCATGACAAAAGGTTCTGATTCTTGGCTGAGTTCACTGATTTCGACAGCTCCATTTCCAAATACTTATCTCACAAGGAATGGTCCAATCCATTTTGATCTCAGTTTTCTTTGGAAGAGTTTGAGTTTGGCATCGAAAAGTAATACTTTCTGACTAGGATGGAAGGATTTTCTTGAATTGTGGCCGTCATGTGATTGCATAGTAATCATGGGTCCTAATCAACCAAAATAATGTCTAAACCTAGCTTAATTTGTGGATATTACGCTCATATCTTGCATAACATGCATTGCATTAGTTTATTTAGAATAAGATGAGATATCCTACTATTTAATGATTTTTATTACTATTTACAGGTAATAAAGTGATCTAGGATGAAGGAGACAGTGGAATAAAGCAATAAAGGAAGAAGAAGACTGATCCAAATAAGAGGAGTGAGGAGGATAGGCATATCCCTACCCTTAGAAACCCAAGGATAGCCCTCCCAAACACAAAACCACCTCCATTAGGATACCTTAGCCTCAAAACCCAAACATGGACAGCACTATCCATGTTCTTATCCACCCTATCCCTCTCCTAAACACTTAGGAACCCCACTAGACACCCTAGGAAACATAATTAGAGACCTCCTAAGCCTAGTCCCCTATCCACGCCCTACTTATCCTATCCCTAACCCAATTGAACCATCCCATACCTAATTAGGTGCATCTACAGTTGATTGGAAGACTTAAGCCCAATTAGATCCACCCAGGATCTAATTGACTCATACCTATTAGGGTTACTCTAGCCTAATCACATGCACACATCCAATTAGACTTGACCTAGACCTAATTTGGTTCACTCCTATCCAATTAGACTTTCCTAAGACTAATTAGGTCCATACCCACCTAATCTAGAATGACCCAACCTATTTAGCACCTAATCCTACCAAAACCCACAACTTAGCCCTATGAAAAACATACACCCACACACGCACACACACCCCTTCCTATTCTACCCTACCAAACCAATGCACACTCTCTTGGAAACCCTAAAACTTGTGTCAAACCTAGATCCTAAAAAGGTGGCATTGGGTACTTTTGGAGCCACCTAAAAGTGGCAATCAAATGGAGCCTTCCCATAAGGACAAAGAGAGCCAAGAAATTACATCCCCATTTTCCATTCACTCTCTTCGTCTCTCAACTTGCGACCACACCTCCTCCTCTTCCTCTCAATGTCATCCTCCTCCTGCAAGGCTCCCTCGATCGATGGCTAGGAAGAAGCTCTCCTCCAAGCTTCTTCAAGGGTGGCAAGAAGAGGAGCATAAGGATGCAGCACCTTCTCCTTTCTTCTTATGGGCATATCCTCTTCTTCCTTTATAGAGGGTCCATGCCCCCATTTCCTTTTCTTCTTAGATGGCCATAGAGAAGACCCCCCTCAAGGTCTTGTTAAGGATGGCCATTGGTAGAGAAAGGGTGCAATACCCTCCTCTCTCCACTTGGGTGCACACACCCATCCTCCTCTCTTTAGTGGATGGCCAAGAAGGCTTCTCCTTAGCCTCTCTTGGTTGATCCCTTTCTTTAGTTTAGCTTTATTTCCATGTATCCATATTTTATAGTGACTTAATTTTTGATGCATGATACTCTTGTCTAACGGTTTATGTGAATGCTATTATCTTCACGACTTACAACTTTGATGCATGCCTATTAGTGTACTTAGGAGCATCCCATTTAGGTTTGTCACACTATTCACGGCCACCATGGCCTCATTTAGATACACATAGTCACTTAGGTTCTTGCTAGTTTATCTAGATCTAGGTTTCATTTTGCTTTTCAAAATGAAAATAAAAAACACAAAAAAAAGTGCAAAAGACAAAAAGACCAAAAATATTAGGTTAGATTTAGGTTAGAAAAGCCGATTCAAATCTTGACTTATTTTTATGCCTCCCAGGGACGAATGACAGGGACTCAAATTTTTAAAAGAAAAGAAATCTACATGAGTTTCGTAATCAATTAAATGTTTTGATCAAGGGTTTAGCATGACTATACTATGATTTTCGACAATTTCAAAATGCGCGAAAACAGACTTGTTAAATGGCACCGTTGCTGGGGAGGCAACGTGCGAGTTTAGATTTGCATTTGCTTAACTTATATTTGTTTTGATTGTAGGTCAAGATGAGGATCTGTGCACTCATCGACCCGTGGTGAAGACCACAAGTATTTTCTTCATCTGCTATTTGTTGCTTTCTTAGGTTAAAAAAAATATGTATATATATAAATTAAAATTCAAATTTTCAGATTTGAATTTACAAAAATAAAAAATTTTCTTCGTTTGGTGTGTGTTTTAACTTGGAAACTATTTAAACACACCACAGATTTGGAAATCCGGCCAGAAATTATTGATGATTTTAAAAAATTTATTGTTGTCAAACCAGGCATCCCAAAATCTTTGGATTTGGTCTGATCTTAGGGTTTCAAATAGGCTTTCTAAATCCACCATTTTTTTGGAAAAATTCACACTATACGAATTTTAAAAATTTCATACAACGGAAGGGGGTCAAAATAGTCTATACTATGATTTTATCCAACTTCAGATAGTAATTCTGACCTCTAACTAAACCAGATTGATATGAAATTTGTGGGGTTGAAAGCCATTGAAACCTAGTCTTTTCTATAAATTTTCAAGAATTTTTGAATTTCCTTTGATATTGTTTCAAACTGCATTTCTCGCATGTGGTCCTTCTGGTCTGTTTAACCCCTGGAACATAAAAATTCGTGAAAAATTGTTTGAAACAGTAAAAGTATTAAGAAATATATTCCCTGAAAATCTTATTCAAAATGGAAGATCGCTACCAAATTTCATCTTATTTTGATTTTTTTATTGATTTGGGGAATGATTTTAAGTCAGACTATGGTCAAATTGCATATTGTTAGATGAAGCATAAAGCCTAGGTGTTTCACATTAAAGTTTAAATTTAGAGACCAATAATACGCCCGTCTGAGCCTGATTTGTCTGTGATTGAATGAGAGGGGATCTGATTTGATTGGTTGTCTTCCCCTCACCCACTTAAACTGAATTTGTTCTACATTTCAACTTAGGCAACCACTTTGGTCTATTTCATTTAGTAGTGGTGCATTAGGATCATTGTTTTCTTTGATTGGGTCGCACCACTTCTAACTTGTTGGATTTAAAAGCATCATATAGACCTATCTGATATTAGGGTTTCCACACTAAGGTAGAGCACATTTGCATTCCATACTTAAAGGAAATTCATATAACAAATTGGGACTGGCAAAACTTGCTGCATGCTCCACTACAACCTTGTTTGAATTGATCTAAACAAGGAAACCCAAAAAGAAAAAAATTAATACAAGCACTTGAACCATAAAATCCACTACACCAATTAAAGCTTGTTTTGAAAACCCTTTGTCAGTGCACTTCACACTCACAAACCTAATTTTAAGGGCAACACCCCCAAAATGCCCAATCACATTCTAGGAGCACTCTAAGCCCAAGCCTAAAACTAAGTAGACGTGCCCTAGGTCGGACAAATTTACTTGGTAACCCAAATTTAATTGGGTAAAAATCGAGGCCTTGTCTATTTGGACCAACTACTGACAAGAAAAGTCAGTGCGGTAATTGTGTTAACCCTCTAGTGGTGTCCCACCGTGCGTGGTGTCCTAGGGGGTCTCACCATTCTGGCCAGCCAAGTAATTCAAGGGTTGGTTTAACCCAGTTCCATTTCAGGATACTAAGTTTAGATCCAATTAGGGTATACAATTTAAGGCTAGCTTGTTTGCTTGATTTGGGGCTCTCTCATCTTTCTTCCTAGGCCTTTGCCTTAATTCCACCAGCCCCTTGTAGTAGGTGGTGTCCTCCTAAGGAAGACTATCTCTTATCTCTATTCGCTTCTTTTCTCAAATATCCATGAACCCATATCATTCTTTTGACCCTCAGGGTCCTTTATCTCCCAACCCAAACATGATTTCGACTCCTCCTGGTTGGGAGACTCATCCTAACCAGCTGGGATATGATCATCCTTATCCCCCAACTTATTTAGAGACTGAACCTCATGGATCCAACCCTTATCTAGATCAGAACCAATTGAAATCCATAGTTGCTGAATTCTGGGAATATAACAAGGACTATATAGATCAATGTGCCAAGCTCCTAGAGCAAATTAGATGATCTCAGGCACAATCTCAATCTTATCACTCCTCCCAGGAATAAGAGACTTGGAACAACTAGCCAAATGGGTCTAGTGACCCATATTTTGGATCCACTAGCTACTCTACTGATTCTTGCTACCATGGGGAGGCATCCTGGACTCAGCCAACCTAAAAGGCACCTTTGGACCAAACCCATGATTTAGGTAGATCATTTGAGGAATGCACTATTTCTGATACACCTATACCTGATGATATATCACTAAGCAATTGGAATAATGGATCACAAGTACAGGACCACAAAATAGGTTCTCAATCAACTGCCTCTATAGTCAGCTCCACTTAGGGTGATACACTTATTATTCATATTCAGATTCCTGTAACGCTGAGTGGAGAGACAATCCTGATCTTTCATGGCCACCACAAAGACCGACTCAAACTAAACATCAATCTAGGCCAACCCAATATTCCACTCAAACCACTTTAGGGCAACCATCTAGTCCAGCCCAACCCGCAACCATCTTGTTCGAATTTGACAAGAAAAATGAAGAAAGGCCGACTAAGCTGGAAAATCAAGTGAAATCTTAAGGGGATCAAATCAGGAGACTTCAAGAATCACTTTATCCCCAGATGCACACTCCTTTTCACTCCTATTCTCCACCTATTCTTTTGACCCTTCCTCCAATCTATCATGCATGCCATTATGCAGGGGCCAACTCTTTGGCCTCTAAATGGAAGAGAAAAGCTAAGAGCCCATCCAAATGATCAGATTCGGGCACAACCGAAAATCATAAGACCAAACCCACATCTAGCTCTAACTCAGACTCTAGGGACATAAAGAAGAGAAAGTCTTCTGAAGTTGATTTGACCTATATACCCTTTCTTGAGGCCTTAAAGAAAGAGTCACAAAAGGAGAAAAAGACTTGCACACCTAAAGAGGTGGTGTTATTGAAAGCGCGATCTTCTTTTTCATTGAAAACTTTAACATAAAATGATGAGTCATTTTATTTAATCGTGTGGTAGAAAATCACTTTTTAAAACATTTTAATTTTAGAATCTAACCACAAATCATTAGGTCATCTCCACAGCGAGAAATTAGCCTATCAAAAATGAGTAATGATGCATCAACTAATTAGGAATATCAACGGATGTGCATGCTAACTAGTGTTCTCATTTCAAATATAAATTCTCAATTTAGATATTTAATCAAGAATCTGAGGGTGCACATGCAAAATCACCACCATGGAAATACCAGAATTGCTATCTTAATACTGACAAGCATCATCAAATTTAAATAATTTACAATTTCTTCCCCATAACAAGGATACATGTTTGCTTAGTCATGAGATGAATGTAATGTGACTACATGCAATTCAATTAGAATTGAGGGACATTCAGGCAATTCTACTGTAATATAATAATAAGATAAATAAGTGAATAATGTATTTGATAATGGCATACCCCATAAATTTTAATAGGAGAGAAAATAGGGGATTTTCCTTCTCTCTTGTTTGTGTGCATGGAGAGGCGATCATCAGCTGGCTGGAGTTCGGTGGAGGTGCATCGGAGGTCGGGCATCGTAACGGAGGTGGCGCGGCAACTGGAGGTGGATGACAAAGGTCGAATGGTGGAGGCGAAGAACACTGGCGACGGGTGTTGTGCGCACGGTTTTGGCTACCTGTGGTGTGGCTTGCGGCTGCGTGCTTGCGCGCGGGTGCGTTGAGGGCGCTGAGCGGTGGGGGCACTGCAAGGCGCTATGTGGTGTGCTACGCTGAAGGGGGAAAGGTGCTGCGCTGTTTGGGTTCTTCTCTTTGTTGCAGTAGTAGAAGAATGAAGGAGATGAAGAAGACAAAGTGGAGGCGGCCACTCGTGCTTCTGCTAGTGGTACCGCGTGTGAGTTGGCGCAGGCGCAGTGAGGGCAATGTGTGATGAAGGGGTGCATGGTGAGGGCAGCGTGCGGTGAAGGGTCCTTTGCGTGAAGTGGGGACGTTGCGGTGGGTAGGCTGGAGGCACTTGCAAGGCGCGGAGGCTACGCGCTTGCCGGGTGTGCTTGTAGAGCTGTGGGTGCGTGGTGGAGGTTGTGGTAGTGCTGCAATAGAGAGGGACCAGCAGTGGTGGTTGCATGCGAGGGCGCTGCAGTGTTGGACAGGTTAGCAGTGTGTGGCGGTTGCTAGTTCCACAGTGCATGCCCTCTCCACGGTGGGGCAGGTGGAGATGATCCCCATAGGTGGAAAGGAAGACTACCCCTCCTCTCACCAAGAGCCTTTTTTTATCTCCTCCCCCCCATCAGCAAGTCAAGGGATTTTCAAATCCCTTACTAAACTTGGCCAGAGGCTGTTGAATTTGTTGAGGCCGGCGACTGTTGGGGGAGGTGTTGTTGATGCTGGCCGGCTGTTGGGGAAGGAGAAATTTCTTTTTACCACCATTTTTTTTGCAAAATTATTCCTATAATAATGAAACATAAAATAATTACATACTAAGTTATGGAATGCAATAGAATAGATGTAAACTTAAGTTATGCATGCAATCATTCTATAACCTAATGTAGTTATTAACAAACATAAAATGTAAGATTAGAGTTAATTTAGGCATAACAATAGTCCATTAAAATGGACTCATCAGTTATCAGCTAGCATAAGTGCATTTGTTCTGGTAGTCTACCACCTAAAAAGATCGATCCTGGAAAATCGTTCATATCTTGTGCCATCAAGGGATTCACCTTCAATAAAGCCCTTGTGGATCTAGAGTCTTTGATTAGCTTGATTCCTACCGCCCTTTTTGACCGCACTAGACTTGGAGATCTACACCACACACCTGTCACCATTAGATTGGCAGATAGCTCCTTCAAAACACCTAAGGGGGTAGTTTAGAATGTGATTATTAAAGTGCAAGGTCTTAGCTTTCCAGTCGATTTTATTGTCTTAGACATGAATATACTGGAGAAGCTAAGTAATTCACCCATCATTCTTGGTCAACATTTCTTGGCTATGGCCAATGCATGGATTGACGGTTACTCAGGATGTATGGAGATGAGTAGCGGCAATGAAAAGATTCACTTTGATATTTATGTAGCTACTAAGAAAATGAAGCCAGGGTATTTCCTGGATGACACGGAAAGTGATTCGGAGGGTAATTCTGAAGAAACCATGGCAATTGACACTTGGGTAGAACCGCATGGCCCGAATCAATAATCCACTAGATCACAAAAGTCACCCTCAATACCAGATCAAATCATTGATAGCATGGTTGACTATCTTGATCGACCTAGCCCAATTCAAACCCCTATCCCTTGCAATGAAAACCAGATTACTCAATTGATCAAAATGATTCATTTAATAAAAGAAGCTAGTGCAAGAGAATATGATGATATAAGAAAAGAGCTTCATAGAATCTAGGATGAGCAACAAAAATCAGAAATGTTCAAATTTGGGTGGGGTGCGGTACAATAGATTTGTGATTCGGTGGTGGTCATGCAAGATTCTGTTAATCAAACACCCGAGGTGGATGATATTGAAGTTCCTAGTGAAGTAGAGGAAGGTGATTCATTTGAGGATCACGATCTTGATTTAGGGCCGGAATACCAATCCTTACTTTTTGAGGAACCAAGCATTAAGGGACCTGAATATGATTTTGTTCTATTTAAGAATACCCATGGAGATATTGATGAATTAATTCAAATGATTTCATACACGGAGCAAAAAAATCAAAAAGACTGTAACAACTCCTCAATCAATGATTCAGCCCATTCCACTTTCATGGAGGGACTCACTACTAAATCTAATGCCCAATTTCATCTAAGTGAGAAGGCGGAGATATCCCCCTATGAAATAGATATTCAAGAAATTGAAAGATTATTAGGGATTTCATATGATGAGTTATCGGAGGAAGCTAAAGATTTTGGGGAATCATGTGATAATTGGGAATTAGAATTGAAAATTTTTGAAGAGATAAAAGAAGATGATACCCAAACATCTTTGGTAGAGATAGAGATTGATCACTGGACATTGATTTCTAGATCTGACCACACTACTTGGGTCATGCCTTCCATTCATCACCATTATCAGGACCCATATGACTTTACTCCACATGACTCTACCCATACCCCTACCACCCACATTCTCCATCACCTCTTCGAGAAGCCTTCACCTTCAATTTTTCCAGGCGCCCATATTTATCCGTCTTTCTTTTGTAGCATTTGGCTACAGATAATCCCAAGCCCCATCTACATATTTTGGGCTTGGAATTCATGGACAGCTGGTTTGCATTTGCAGCTCGCTGTTGGAGAACGAGATTAAAATTCTTATCATTTTACTCGGCATTCTCTATATCCTTTTTGAGTGTATGCTAGCTGGAGACGTTAATCTCAACACTTATATATAGCATATTTTATTTGTCATATTTTCCCTGCATATTCAATTTTAGGTGTTGGAATAAGTAGAACATCAAAATTTAGGAGCCATTCCAGGTGATTTTTACCCATTTACCACAATCATACATAATTTTTCATTATATTCATGCATGAGGACATGCAAGAAAGTAGGCATGGGGGGGAGTAATTGTAAATTGAAATTTTTTTTCTGCCAACACCTACGAAAAACCTTTCGTACATCATGCTAATTGCACTTTAGGGTCCTTAAATTAAGAACAACCGACTCCACCTCCAATGTTCACATTGGAGCTAAAAATCATTCGCAACAGCCACTTTCGACTCATCCATTCACCTTTTGTTCTAAAATTAGGGTCAAGCTGTACATAACCCAGATTAGGGAAATTTTCGAAGCGCAACTTTGAAAGGTTACAAATAGCATTTGTATATATTGCATTCATGAATAAGATTTTTATCAAAAGAATATATTAGGGATTTTCTCCTTTAATTGATTCCTGTAATCTAGTATCCAATACAATTTTCACTCACATGTAGATTCTACAATGGATTCATGATGAAGACTGATGAATGTCTTTAGTTTGTCGAGAAGAAGCAGTGCTTCTTTTCTTGAACCCCTAGACAGTGTTTTGGGAGTTAGGCAGATTTTCTTCCAAAAATCCAACAAATAGTGTGAGACGAGATTAGAGTGTACTGATGCTCTAAGATTAGTGCAAGGAATCTGGAATCCTAGATAATTAGGTAATGACACTCAAAGATTAAGCATAGTTTTTGCTCTCAGATCTTACGTATACATTTTTGCATGAAATTTTAAGAGCCACCAAATAAGGCAAATATGCAGAGAGCGAGTTTTTATAAAATAAGGGCTGAGGTGAATGGTTACGACCATTCTTTATGGAATCCTCGGCTGAAGGAGGGTATTGATGTCGAGGTTAGAAATACACCATCTTCCCTGGTGTCGTGAGTAGGCACTTCCACCGAATAAGCCACCCAATGTCGCTTGAGTACCATCAATCGCTAAATGCCTCCTCAAAAAAGTTCATTAATGTATGCTTGCTTGTGTTGTGTTGAAAAGAAAGAAAGTTATACATAGAAAAAAAAGAGAAGAAAAAAAAATGAAAAAAGGAAAAATTGAAAAAGAAAAAAAATTAGAAAAAGAAGAAAAAGAAAAGAAAAAGAGTGTGTGAATATTTAGTTTTATTTTTGTTATATTGAGTCAATACCACCAAATAAATTTGAGATCCACCAAATCAGGCCTTAATCTATTTTTCTGTGTTTCTGACCTCCTGAATGCTAGTTGAGGAATTCCGACTTAGTGTTAAGGTAATGGAACTCAATTAAAGTGTTAATGCCAAGTGAGACCACAAAATACAGGTTATGTGTGAATCTAGTGAGATTGTGAGCTCTAAGAAAAGAAAAAAAAAAGAAAAAGAAAAAGAGAGATTGAATACAAAGGAACCAAAAGAGAGCATAGCTTTTATCGTCTTTCTCTGAGTTGAGTTACGTAATAATTTGGGAATCTAGATTCTATAGTACTAATTTCTATGTACCACCAAGTGAGAGTGAGCCACCAAATAAACACATCCATTTCCCTCTGGCATTCTCTACTTGAGCTTAAAGCCGGGGTGGAACTCAAAAAAATATCTTGGATACCCCGAGGGAAGAAGTCCGCCTATCTCGCTAGAATTTTACTAGGGGTTAAATACAGACTTTAGAGGTGAATCAGGTCTTTCACTCGATACCGTTGCAAAAGCGACATAGCTGCACTTACACGTATCTCGATTTGTAGATTTTTGGATGAAACAAAATGAGAAAAATCTTTAGTCAAACTTTTTGATAAAAATAATAAGCAGTCCTTTAGGAATCGAATTTGTAAATAACTTAGCCATGCACTTAGTCTTCATTGGCTAGGGATTAGCAAAGTTTAGTCATGGGGGTATGATTGCATAGCAATCATGCATCCTAGTCAACCTAAATAATATCTAAACCTATCTTAATTTGTGGATATTGCACTCATATCTTGCATATCATGCATTACATTAGTTTATTTAGAATAAGATGAGATATCCTGCTATTTAATGGTTTTTATTACTATTTGCAGGTAATAAAGTGATCAAGGATGAAGAAGGTAGTGGAATAAAGTAATAAAGGAAGAAGAAGACTGATCCAAATAAGAGGAGTGAGGAGGACAGCCTTACCCCTACCCTTAGAAACCCTAGGACATCCATCCCAAACCCAAAACAACCTCCATTAAGACACCTTAGCCTCAAAACCCAAACATGGATAGCACTATCCATGTTCTCATCCACCAAGTCCCTCTCCCAAACACTTAGGAACCCCACCAGACACCATAGGAAACCTAATTAGAGACCTCCTAACCCTAATCCACTATCCACGGCCCTACTTGCCCTATCCCTAACCCAATTGAACCATCCCATACCTAATTGGGTCTATCTACAGTTGATTGGGTGCACTTGAGCCCAACTAGATCTACCTAGGCTCTAATTGACTCATACCAATTAGGGTTACCCTAGCCTAATCCAGTTAGACTTGACCTAGACCAAATTAGGTTCACTGCTATCCAATTAGACTTTCCTAAGCCTAATTAGGTCCATACCCACCTAATCTAGATTGACCCAACCTATTTAGCACTTAATCCTACCAAAACCCATAACCTAGCACTACGAAAAACACACACCCACACACATACACACACAGCTTCCTATTCTACTCTACCAAACCCTCACACACTCTCTTGGAAACCCCAAAACTTGTGGCAAACCTAGATCCTAAAAAGGTGGCATTGGCTACTTTTGGAGCCACCCAAAAGTGGCAACCAAATGGAGGCTTCCCATAAGGACAAAGAGAGCCACGAAATTACATCCCCACTTTCCATTCACTCTCTTCCTCTCTCAACATGCAACCACACCTCCTCCTCTTCCTCTCAAGGCTATCCTCCTCCTCTAAGGCTCCCTCCATGGACGGCTAGGAAGAAGCTCTCCTCCAAGCTTCTTCAAGGGTTGCAAGAAGAAGAGCATAAGGATGCAACACCTCCTCCTTTCTTCTTGTGGGCATACCCTCTTCTTCCTCCATAGAGGGTCCATGCCCCCATTTTCTTTTCTTCCTTGATGGCCATAGAGAAGACCCCCCCTCAAGGTGTTCTCAAGGATGGCCATTGGTAGAGAAAGGGTGCAACACCCTCCTCTCTCAACTTGGGTGCACACACCCATCCTCCTCTCTTTGGTGGATGGCCAAGAATGCTTCTCCTTATCCTCTCTTACTTAATCCCTTTCTTTAGTTTAGCTTTATTTCCATGTATCCGGATTTTATAGTGACTTAATTTTTTATGCATGATACTCTTGCCTAATGGTTTATGTGCATGCTATTATCTTCACGGCTTACAACTTTGATGCATGCCTATTAGTGTACTTAGGAGTGACAAATTTTGGTTTGTCACACTATTCACAGCCACCGTGGCCTCATTTAGATGCACATAGTCACTTAGGTTTTTTCTAGTTTATCAAGATCTAGGTTTCATTTCACTTTTCAAAATGAAAATCAAAAACACAAAAAAAAAGCGCAAAAGACAAAAGATCAAAATTATTAGGTTAGATTTAGTTTAGAAAAGCCGATTCAAATCTTGACTTGTTTTTACGCCTCCTAGAGGCGAACAACCGAGACTCTAATTCTGAAATGAAAAGAAATCTACGTAAGTTTCTTAATCAATTAAATATTTCAATCAATGATTTAGCGTGACTATACTATGATTTTCGACAATTTCAAAATGCGTGAAAACAAACTTGTCATCATGGAAGGCTTTCACTAGCTCTTTGTTGATTCGTGAGTTCTCGTATTGATGGGAAAACCATCATAGCCCTTAACTAGCCCATTTTTGTTTGAAATAAAAGATGAAAGCTCCTACATATTCATCTGAGGGTTATATCTCCACCACATTGTGTTTTGAGAAGAAAATAAGAAACTAGCGTTAATTATGTAATTTTAGCAGTAAATCATGAACACAGAATAACCAAGGAGTTGGCTAGGGGTAAATTAAAGGTCAAATGAGCATTAAAGTCCAATAAGAGGGTCTATGTAGATTGAAATGGGTTTTTACGCAATTCGGGAATTAACAGTAACCCAAAACCCTAATTTCAGACCTGCTTAAATAATATAGGTTTTCCTCAAGATAAATTCCATCTAAACCTTCTAAAAATAATATAAAAATATTCCATAAGGTTTGGTATCCTTAATTTTACCATTGGAACCTATTTTGACCTAAAATAGATTCTCGAATAGAAAGTTGCCCTAATTTCAATTTTTGCACAAATTTCCAAGTCAAACTTGGGCCAAACCAAAATCTGACTTGACCATCAGATTCTTTGAGTCCAAATTAGGTTTATACAAAAATTTGGGACCAATCAGAGATCATCTTGACATAGTTTACATTTTAAGCCAGTCATAATATTTTTCTCTCACATTCGCCTTTAACTTTCAAATTCTTTGTAATCAGGTCCCTGAGCTTTTCGTCATCTTCACATTTAGGTCCCTACTGCCATTAGGAGTGAGCTACACTAATCATTAGATTTGGGCGAGATTTTCTCACTCGATTCTCAATCAATCAGTCCCAAAATTGAAAGAGAGATTCCTTGAGGAATTCCCTTCCAATTGAGATTGATCGGCCATGAATCCTAACTCCTTCCCAAAAGTTGATGTGAACGATTAGAAAGGAAGGGTATCTGAGCATGCAAGATCCTTGAAGCCCGCAAGCTTGGTTTCCAAGCTTGGAGGGCCTTCTAAAGGCTTATAAAAGGCTCTACATGAAGTTCCTCACCTCCTTAGTGAGTTTTAGTCTAAGAAACCTCTCTTCCTCCCTTCTCCGGCCACCCATAGACTCTACTCCGGTGAACCCTCTCTATCCTTCTCTTTTAGCCATCCAGCCATCAAACTGGACGACCCTCTACCTTCCTCCGTCAACCCTGCTCCTCGCTAGCCACAGTAGGGGTGCTGTTCCCCCTCGTCGTTGCCGCATCAACCCACCGGACTTCTTCATCTTCTTTGGCTCCGACCTGCCAATGCCGCTCTCCTCCCTCTGCCATCTCCCTCTCTAAGTCACTCTATCTCATCCTCTCCTCTTGATCATTCCCAACCCCTTAGCCTCTAGGATCAATCACCAACACAACCCCAACTTCGTCATCTTCCTCCACTCCGGTGAAGCTTCGGCGATGCCTTCTGCACTCCATAATACACTAAACCTCTTACTATGACCTCCATGAGGTTCACCGTGGCTCCTTCATCAAAAATCCCCTCTATTTGCTTGTGCAACCACCAAAAATTACCCCCGAACACCACCACCTGCAACCGCATTCCCTGAGGTTGCCTGACCTCTGAGCTCCACCAAACTCCATGAAACCACTGCCACCACCTCCATCATGCTTGGCGAAGCTTTTCAGCCATCTGACTGGCACTTTCAAGCTCGTATTCATGCGTGCAGCTTTCATCGTCATCACCATCACCACACCTCCCTCTAGCATTGTCCAACATCTTCAAGCGGTGTTCTTCCTTATTAACCTTCCTAGACATTGTGGAAGACCTCCAGGATCTCATCCAAGACACCAATTGTAGCTGCCAGCCACTCCCTCACCATCAATTGAGCATCACCAACTACAGCTGCATGCAAGAAGAGTATGGGACATTTAGTCCCACATCGTGGATTCTTCACCTATTTGAGCATGATAAAAGGAATTCCTTCACCAGACCCCTCGCCCAAGTCATGGGGGTTGGTCCCATTCACCCGTACATCCGCTTAACCCACTTATGCCTCACTGCTAGCCTACAACCACTCCCACAAGCTTGCACCCTGTCCTAGATTCGGTTACCCACCCGATAACCCGACTAACCTCGGGTGTTTGAGAGAAAGAAGAGAAGGAAAGAAAGAGAGAGAGGGGGGGTTTTACCCTTGCTCTTGCCCTCTCTATAATTAGTTGCTGGGAGGTTTTCATGCCTCTGTTGGTGCTGTGTTGTGTTTGAAGTCAACTTTTGTGGACAATTATTTAGCCTAAATACTCTTTAATTAGTTGATCTTAATTATTAAGTAAGTAGGAGTTAAATTATAATTCACCTTAGTCTGCATATAATTTTATGTGTTAATTTTACATTTAATAACATATGCTATGGACTATTTGTTGAATGTAGGCTAGGTGCAAGGGTTAGACATCCATTTTGCTTATATAAGACGTCTGGAAAATACCATCGTAGATCCCCTGAAGTCTACATTTTTTAAGGCATCTGATATTTTAATTGGACATCTGATGATTAACTGACAGAACTTATCCTTCTATTCCAACCACTCATAATCTTCGCGAGTGGTTGGAGAATTCGATCGTAGAAAACAAACAGAGAGATTTCAAAAGGAGAGTGGGCCATCCTGAGGAGGAGATATATTTCCTCAGGCAGGGATCAGCATCTTCTTCGCTCCCCCATTGTGCATCCCACGGGCACTGTGGAACCCGCATACACTATGATTGAAGCGTTCACGACGAGTCTTCGCCTCTGCTATTGCAATCGGCCTTGCGGTGACAGCGCACGACCCATCACCAACCCATCACCATGTCCACCACTGCTAGCCCCTTACCGCTATTACCCGATCACCATCACCCCTCACAGCACTACACCCATCACCTTCATCAATGTCACCCCCACCCATCGCCCCCCACCTCAGATAGACCTTCCCCCCTAGCCATAGACCACCAATAACACGGCCACCATCACCACCAACACCATAGCCACCACCCACCCACTCCCATTTCGTCCTTCTCTTTTTCTCTTCTTCTTCAACCTCAGTTTCCACCACCACCACCTGCAACTCCACCAAAGGAACCCAAAGTCCTACCGGCCATCGTCGTTCATAGCCACCACCGCTGGCCTTGTCCCTTGCTACCGACATCACCAAAGTGCTTACCTTGACCTCAGTCAACGTCCCATGCCACCAGAGCCATCGATGATAGCCCACACACACGTGTTGGAGACTTGCCGTCGATGAGCTTCTCCTCCGCTGGCAGGCCACCTCTGGCAACCTCTGTCGACGCCGTGACCTCCATTAGATCGGCCTCACCTTTGTCAACCTCCCTCGCACGTCAGCAGCTCGTCGACGCTCCTTCTTCAAGCCTGAGGTAGAGAGAAGAGAAATCCTCTATTTTTCCTGTAATTAGTATTTACGATCTCTGCCATTGTCGGGTACACTATTCCTTTATTTAATAAATTAAATTACTCAGGTGAATTTGCATAGGCATCCTTCTACTTAATCAAAATTACTCACAGATGAATATCTCTCATGAATGATATAATGCATGGATTATGGTGAACAAGCCATATTTTAGAAATTGTATATACGATGTTTTCCACTACCAAGATCATTATTTAATAGAATATTATATTATGGTAATTTTACATATAAACACCTACTGTCTTAATCAATTGCTTAGAATGAGAATTCATGAGGGCAACAAGTTGCACTAAAGAATAGGTGCACCCATTAAGATTCCTGAATAAATGAGTCACCACTCACTAATTCAATAAGCTAATTCCTCCTTGTGGAGATGAACTAACTATTTTCATGGTTAGATTGTGAATATTAAATGTTTTGAAAAGCGATTTTCTACCACGCAACGAAATACAATGAAGTGACATGTTATGTTAAAGTTTTCAACGAAAACGAAGAGCACTCTTTCAAACAGCGTCGTTGCTGGGGAGGAAATACACCTATTACTTTTTTCGAGAAATTTATATTATTTTTATGCTATTTCTGAAGCTTTTCTAAATTGCTAACAATGTTTCTGTTTGCATGAAAAATTAAACAAATGCGACGGGAGTGCATGATGGAGGGCATATTTTTGGTGGACCTTGACGCCACCTAGAGGGCAGCAACAGGAGCATGAGGCCTTGATTCCACATGCATGGAAGGAGGATTGGTGACTGAAGATCTATTTGCTTCTTTTAGATTTAGATTAGGCTAGATAGATATTAGATATTTAAATTTCTGTCTTGTGGACCCTTGTTGGGCATTTTTGGTAACGTGTTCCCAGTGCTTTTTATTTCTTATTGCTCTTGTATGCGGGAGCATCTTTTCGGGAGCATGTTCCCATTTTATTTAGATTATAGGTTTATTTGAATTATTTGAACTGCATATTAGTTAGTTAGTTAGATTCCGTTTGTTTGCTTCTTATTAAAAATATATATATATATATATAAAATAAATATTTGAACTGCCTGCTAGAAGCTGCATATCAATAGGGCGACCATCTAGGATTGAATGAGCAGCATTATCTTTACTGCATCGCATACATCCCTGCATTGAAGAATCTTAAAGTAAGGTACGTCTTCTCTTAAGCATCAATTACCTATCATGCATCTGCATTGGACTTAAATCTAAGACCACTAAAGTCTTTAAATCTAATTAATTCAGTGGTCATTTTAAAAATTGGGACTACTAAGAGGTTGGACCTTAAAATCAGTGACTTTAAATTATGTGCAAAAGGATTTGATTGCGAGATTTTAAAATACAAAACGTGAACATGTGTTGCACACTTGAGACATTGTGCACATCACACATATGGTCATTAGATAAATTTCTACCTCTCCTCTTTTACACCATAAGGGAAGTTAGTCGGAAATCAACAAGCCCATCCACCAAGTTACTTCGGTTCCTCGTGCATGGGCTAGATTCGAGACTTCCATCCCTTGCGAGTAGGTTTAAGAACCAACAAGGTTGGCCTAGGAAGTGTAATTCTTGCAAAACTTGTTTGGCCACCAACTGAACACTTAATTCTAAGACCTAGAATCTACTAAAAATAGATCCCACTATATTTGCATTTATTTTGACAGTGGTAGAACTCTCTAGAAAGTTTCTGCTTTTGTCTTGATTTCTTCTAAGTCCCAAGAGAGTTTAACCTGTATGACTTAAAGAAATGGACTATCCTTACTCCTATCATTTTAACCAAGATCCCATGGCCCGAGCATATCCATCCTTTGATGCGTACAATGACAATTCATGGGATCAATCATATTCCTATCCTGGGAGTACTAGCCCGATAACTCCCACTTTTGAGTAGAGCTTAGGAGCGGGATTTTCCACCCCTGGAATCCCTACTACCATGCAAACACCCAACCCTCCCACCCTTCATGATTTTCCTTATTGAGGTTCGACTGATACCCCTAGGCAACTAAAGCCTGAGACAAACTATCCTCCCCAATCTGACAGTAGCCTCTTGTTCAGGGCATAGATCACGTAAAAGATGAATACATCATAGTATAGTGCGAAATACATCTCGACAAATAAAATTAACGGAACTAGGAGTCCCGATCGATCACAGGGAGGTGGAAAAATGCTTTTGATTTCATGCGCTTATTCTAAATTTAATTGCCAAGTAGTAGAGACAATGAATTGCAATATATATCATGCAGAAAGTTTAAACATTAATTGCATATCATACATGTATTTGAATAAAACATAAACTAAATAACTACTACTCTAACAGAGCAAGGGCACCATAGGTAGTCTATGGTGGCCTTCTGGAGAGGTTGAGAGGAGCAGCAGCAATCCAACAGGATGGCCCAATGGATTCGTCAGACGAAAATGCAGAGACGACGGGAGGAAGAAGAGAGGTAGAAGAAGGAAGAAGAAGAAGAGCATGAAAGAGTTACGAGAGTTGCCCTCTAAAGGGGGACCCTTTGGTCCTTTTATAGCTATTTTCTTTTCTCATACAAATCCTTCCGCAAATCCTTCTTCTTGGTCGATTTATTCAGGTGTTGCCATGTGGAGCTCTCTACACCCTTAGATCCGCATCGCACAGCTCTCGCACGCCTTTCCTCGTGTTTTCGTCTTCAAATCCCGCCTCATCATCTTAGCTGTCCGATCTTGCAGTCAGACGACTTAAGCGCATGCTCATCGTGCCATTCAAATCGTATGCGCGGTTCTCGTAACATCCAGATCTCGCAACCTACGCGATCGAACCACGTGGATGCCTCTGGGCCCTCCAATCGCACACGGCCGCCTGCATGCACATGCCCGCAACCTACACCAATTTTTTGCGCAGTGCAAGGATCGAACCCACTCCCCGTGCATATGTAGGCGTGTGTGCGAGCCAATGCGCTTCGCAGAGCCTTTGTCATATATACTTAATTATATTTATATTAATCTGTTCTGGGTGGCAATATGGTGCATTCGTGGCAGTTGGATGAACATCCAACGACCCATGCTGCGAGGTGAGGTGCCTTCAGGGGTTGGGGGTGCAGCGAGGGGTGGCTGTGATGGTGCCACGTGGTGCCATCGTGGCCGTCCATTCTTCTTCTCTTTATATTTGATGACGTAGGCCTCCGATTAAGTTGATTTCTGCACCGTTGGACTGCAAACGTCGATCCGGATCCATCCGTATGGTTGGATTTGTCATTTAAGGTTCGGATCTTCTTGAATTTTCCCCTTGGCTCTTATTCTTTTGCGGACTCCCTAGGATGCTATAGAAGTATGATTGATGGGATCTTGGATGTGTTGGACTCCCGTCGTTATTCTGAGCAAATCCATAAGGTTGGATCGGTCATCTACAACCCTGGATTACCTACCATCATTAATACCTCCCAAATAACATATCTTAATACATAAAACACATATATCAACTACGATGCAGAATACGATGCATATGCATGCAAAATGTTCATGTTAAGCTACGTTCCAGCTTAATTCAGGCGAGTTGGGGCCTATGATTGTTGTGCAATCATACCCCTATGCCTAAATCTTGCTAGTCCCTAGCAAGTGGAAGACTAAATACATTTTACCATGAGTTAAACTAACGATTTGATGTAGTATCTTTTGCAACGGATCCAAGCGAAGGCTCGATATACATTTAAAGCTTGTACTTGACCCCTAGTAAAGTTCTGTCAGGACAGGCAAACCTCTTCTCTTAGGATTATAAAATATTTTTTAATTTTGGCCTCTGTGTTTGGTTTGGGTAGGAGATGTCTGAGTTAACTGGATTGTATTTGGTGGCTCACTCTCTTCTGGTGCTTCTTAGAGACTAGTATTTCAGAATTTAGATTTTTAGATTATTGAATAAATCAACTTAAAGGGGGGCTAGAAAAACTGTGCTCTCTTTAATCTTTTGTACTCTTCTCTCTTTTTTTCTTTTTCTTCGTGAGCTCACATCTTACCAGATTTGCAAATGTATTTGGTGGCCTCACATGGCATGACACTTTAATTAGGTTATGATAACCCTACGACTAAGTTTGACTTCTAAGCCTGTATTTAGGCGATCAGAAATATAGAGAAAGTAGGTAAGGCTGTATTTGGTGGTTCTTGAGGGTGGTAGGTGTTTTCTCCTCAAAACATTTCAAAACATTTAACTTTACTCACATTACGCAACTATTTACATAACACCATTTTTTTTCTTTTGTTTTTTTTCTTTTTTCCTTTTTTTTCTTCTTCTCTCTTCTTTTTTTTTTTGAGCAAACAACTCTTTTGTATGCAAATCTATTAGCACAATGCCACAACACTACATACTGTTGTATTTATCAGCACAACATAACACGACATACGTACTTTTATATGTGAGGCATTCTTGGGGAATTTTGGGATGACCAAGAGGATTTTGGGTGGCTTATTTGGTGAAAGTGCCTCTTCTCAGCACCAGGTAGGGGACGGATAGGATGATGTATTATGACCTTGACATCTGTACCCTCCTTCAGCCGAGGATTCTTTAGAGGATGGTCATGACCATCCACCTTAGTCATAGTTTTATTAGAACCCACTCTCTGTGTTTTTGCTTTATTTTGTGGCTCTCATATGGAATTTCTCACAAATTTAGTATGCAAGAACTGAGTGCGAAAACTATGCCCAACTCCAAGTGTCATTATTCAATTATTAAAGATTCTTTATACTGGCCTTAGAGCACCAGTACTCTCTACTCTCACCTCACATATGTTTTGGTGGTTCTACTAGAAGGTAGCTCACCTGACTCGCTGATTGCTACCCAAGTGTTCAGGAGAAGAAGCGATGATTCTTTTCGACAAACTAGAAATGTCTATTGGTTTTCACAGAGGATCCATTGCAAAATCTACATTCAAGTATGAAATTATACTGGTTTCTAAGTCTAGGAATTTACTAAAGAATAAATCTTTAATAAAACCTCTTGATAAAAGGATCTAATCCCCCAATTGTTGGCAGAAAATTTTTAATTTTTTATGAACTACCCCCCCATGCCTAAGTGTTTGCATGTCCTCATGCATGAATAAAAGAAATAAGGCTGGGTATATGTGGATAGAAATCACTTGGAATTGCTTCTGAGTTACCATTCAACTCATGCTATTGCTGTAATGCCATACACAATATGCAGAACAATATGCAAAACATTATGCGAAAATGAAATATGCTATGTATATATGGTATGCAAATATGTATACGTGTTGAGTTTAATGCCTCCAGTTGGGCAACTCATCGATCATATGTCCTCAAGAAGATGTATCGTTTTGTCAGCAGGAGGAGGTTCCTAGGCAAAGAATGGCTTGAGGCACTGGCCATTAACAATAAAAATGTGCCCAGATTTTGGGTCTTTAATTTGGACCACCCCATTAGGATACGGGTGGACCACCAGAAATGGCCCAATCCACTTGAACTTGAGCTTTCCCGCAAATAATTTGAGTCAGGAGTCAAACAACCAAACCTGTTGGTTAGGTGCGAACTCCTTCCTCCGGATGTGTCGATCATGGAAAGCTTTTGTCTTGTCCTTGTATATTTTTGCATTCTCATATGCTTCCCGCCTAATCTCCTCTAACTCACTGAGTTGGAGCTTCCTTTGATAACCTCCGATCTCAAGGTTAAAATTACACTTCTGCACTGCCCAAAAAGCACGGTGCTCCAGCTCCACAGGAAGGTGACAGGCCTTTCCATACACCATGCGGCATGGTGACATTCCAAGCAGGGCCTTGTACCCAGTCTGATATACCCGTAGTGCATTGATCAACCGATCGGACCAATCCTTCCTACTAGGTCTAACCATCTTTTAAAGGATAAGCTTGATTTGACAGTTTGATACTTTAGCCTACCCATTGGTCTGTGGGTGATACGGGGTAGCAATGTGGTGCTGCACCCCGTATTTCTTCAATAATGACCTGAAATGGGCATGGATGAAGTGGCTTCCCCCATCACTTATCAGGGTGTGGGGAACTCCCAATCTCGCAAAAATAAATTCTCGGACAAAGGATATAATAGTCTAATGATCAACTCATCTTGCTGGGATGGCTTCTACCCACTTTGAGACATAGTTTACTACGAGGAGTATGTACTCAAAGCCATGCAAGTTCGGGAAGGGGCCCATAAAGTCAATGCCCTAGACATCAAACACGTCTACAGCCAGAATGGATTGGAGAGGCATCATGTCTCTTCGGGTCATAGAACCAACTGCCTGACATCGCTTAAAGCACTTGGCAAACTCGTGTGTATCTTTGAAAATGGTTGGCCATAAAAGTCCCGACTGCAAAATCTTTGCAGAGGTTTTTCAGCCCGAGAAATGACCCTCACAAGCGTCGCTGTGGCAGAAGGATAGCACACTAGAGATTTCTGAATCAAGGATGCATCTATAGATGATCTAATCAGCCCCAATGAGAAAGAGAAATGGGTCATCCCAAAAATAGAACTTAGCCTCCAACATATTTGGATTTAGGTGTCTTTGAGGTTGTCTCGATGGTCTCACCCCTTCATCAGTGTAGATATGGTGAGTGCAATATGAGGGGTGATTGTGCAGCAATCATAGGTCTTAAATGGCCTATATTAAGCTAGGACTTAGAATAAGTTAGGGTTATTCATGCATGCATATGCATTATCTGCATCTTTACTGCATTCCCTTAGCTATGCATAAAATAATCTTATAATGTGCTGATTAAGTGCATTATGTCGATTGTAGGGAATAAGCTGATCAGGAGTTGGATCTGAAGCTGGATCAGGAATAACAGGAGATGTACCAGAGCTGGAGCAGAAGGCCTAGATTAGATGTAGGAATAATAATGTAAGGGGGTTAAAAGTTTGCTATTCTATTAAGTAAGAATAAAGCAGTAAAATGTGAAGAGCTTAGGTCCATCTTAGCCTTAGGATAGCCTAGAGACTTCCCCAAGCCCTAGCCACCCTTAGATTAGGTCACCGCACCTTAGGAAGCCCTAAAACCCTAGTTCCAGCCCTTCTCTTGACGTCCAGATAAGTTTTAGGACGTCCAGGACCCTTAGCCAACTCCCACACACTTCAAACCCACTTCTGCAGTGTTATTTGATGTCCAGACACTTTGTCAGACGTCCAATTTCTGCATAATACCCAAAACAGAATCCGAAATCCTTCCTGACTCTGATTGGACATCTAGACAACAAATCTAGATTTTTGATTTTTGAGTATAAGATGTCTGATTATATTATTAGATGTTTGATACTGCTCTCCAATTCCTGTTTTGAGATTTAAGCCTTGATCTTGGATCTCTGGGTCCCTAAACCCAATTCCAACCCCATAGGAACCAAAATTAAGGTGCCCTAATCCTAGTACACCACCTCTATACCTCCCTAAGGACCTAATTAGGTCCTCACTAAACCAAATTGACTTGGATCTTAGTCAATTCCATGAGCCTATTCAATTGGACTCATTGAGTCCAATTGAGCCCTGATCTCAGCACGCACTGTCCAATTGGACTCAGTGAGAGTCTAATTGACCTAGACCTGACTTAATTGAGTTGTTTTACTCTCAATTAAGTTTCCACACACCCAATTAAACTTGTATTAAGTTTAATTGCACTTTACCTTAATGAATTAGTGTTTATAACCCTAATTTGAGACCTACCTTGACTTAAACCCACTAGAACCCTACCTAATCACCCTAGCCACCTATGTTTCGACCCACACACACCATCCACATGAAAATACCTAGCCTAGAGTTCTCTAGAACTCTCTACCATGTGCGGTTGCCTTGGGTGCCAAAAATAGCAACTAAGAGCCA
The DNA here is from genome assembly GCA_037157565.1 of Thalassia testudinum. NCBI lineage: Eukaryota > Viridiplantae > Streptophyta > Magnoliopsida > Alismatales > Hydrocharitaceae > Thalassia > Thalassia testudinum. The sequence continues at coordinate 80,231,137 of JAZHRO010000056.1, read as the reverse complement.
TTCAATTTTTAGATCCACATTTGGTTGATCTAAAAACCACCATCCACCCTCTCTCACTCTCCCACGAGCTCCCACCAGAGGCCTCTATAGAGAATTCCATAATTCTCTAGAGAGCTTCCCTTAGGTCTATAAAAAGACCCCTTGGGTGGCCATTTGCACCCATTCACTTCCTTGGCATCCATTCCACTTAGGCTAGCCACTTCCATCTCTACTCCACCTCCACGAGTTGAGCACCACCATGGAGGCCACCATCTCTATGCCAGGAAGCTGGATCAGCTCCCCAACCTCTCTCCAAGGGCCAGCCTAAGTTCCATTGGCCGCCCCTCCTTCATCTCTCAACCACTCAAAGTCCATCGGGGACCACCCCTAAATGCCCCTCCATTCTACTAGATTTAGATTATGCTCTTCGTATATTTACTGCTTTTATTTACTGCTTAATAGTGTAGTCTTACTTCTCCCCCAATGATGCATGCGAAATCCTCCCATCGATTCCTGTATGCGATCATTTTCTGGTAGCTAGATTTAATTTTCAAGCATTTATGTACAAGCTTTCCTCTAGATTCCTTGTGCAACAACTCTCAAATGAATGAATGAAAACACATTTATATATATATATATATATCTCTATCTGTTTGAAATCACCATGAACTTAATGATTGCTATTATCTTTTGCGTGATTAATGTTGCCTATTTCTAACTCTTAATATTCTTGCAACTAAGCATGTCGTACCTAAATACGTAATAATCATGAACCAGTATGTGATTCTAAACAAAGTAGAGCGGCAAAAAGATCGATTTCAAAATTAAAAGCAATGCCTCCCAGAGACGAATGACCAGGAATCAAGTCTCGTTATCTTTATAAATCAATTTTTGACGAACGTTTTTGTGCGACTATACTATGATTTCCAATGACTTTCAAATGTGCGAAAATGTCTTTCTGTTAAGGGGCGAATTCATTGGAGATCAGTAATGCCCCACCTGATAGTAGCCCTATGTGCTCGCCAAATAGAGATCAACTGATGTTCCTAATCTAGAGTCAAGTAAGCATTGATAATCGCTGGATATGTCTCACTTTCTCCCAGAAACACATATTTGAGCGAATCAGGTAAGGGTTGTAGCTCTAGTAGCGGAGGGTGGGGAGGAGGGTTATGCAGGGGAGGAGAGGAAACAATAGCGAAAATTTGCTAATCCTAATTTATGAAGAATCCACCTATAGTGGTCATGTAATCCTGTCTTAAGATATCAGTGTTCGATAGGATAGGATAGTCAGGATCAGGAGTATTAGGAGCAGATGAACACCCATGACAACCAGATCCCTGGGATGAAATGTGTATATCAGTAGACTCAGTCCCGTGTGGATCGTGATCAAAGACCATTGATAGTGAGGATGAATGTGCCATTGGGTCACTGCAGAGGAGCCCAATGTTCCCATAGAAAGCTGAATCTTCATCATCACTATCCTCCTCGATCAAGTCACAATCAAAGTTCTTTGATGCCCTGAAAATGTCCAGTCTGAGCTTTTCGTTTCCAAGGCCAATCGCCATGCACCCTGATGCACAGTCGATGTTTGTGCAGGCGGTTGCCAGAAACAGGTGACCTAGAATAATTGGTACATCACGAAGATTAGGAGGAACCTCGATATCAAGAACAAAAAAGTCCGCTGGAAAGCAGAATCCTTGGACTTTTACGATCACATTTTCAACCACAACCCTTGCTGTTTTTATAGATCGGTCAGCCAATTGTATGGTAACTGAGGTGGGTTTTAACTATCCGAATCTGTTGGACGTATGAATTGGTATGCAAACGTGTTTGGTTTCAAAACCATGTCATTGTAGTTTGAAAGCAAAGAATTCGTGTTCAACAAATAAAATTTATACCGAAATTGAAATTCTAGGTCAAACACAGGGAGGCTACGTTGATCTATATTCGCAATTATTTTTTTTAGAATTTTTCTTGAAAAGTGAGGTGATATAAATACAATGAAGCTAGTAGACCAAAAGGAAGAGAGAGAGAGAGAAAACATGCATTCAATATTTCAAAATGTTTATATAATCAAACCAAATAAGAATTACACTAGAAAGCAGGAAAATTCTACACTAGAAAAGCTGTAAAGAAGAATGGGAGAGAGAAGTTATCCTCCTCGACGATCGCTTGGAGGACGAACCGGACGGGACGACGCCTGGATGAAGGAGGATGGAGCAGGACGAAGGAGGACGGAGCAGAAGAATAGGAATGGAGCAGCACGTTGTCATCGTCGTGGGATCCACTTTCTAATGGGGACGAAAATTTGGACTTTATCTCGCGAGGAGCATCTCGGGTGTGGGACAAGCTTCTCTTGACCTTTGGAGAGGTAGAGAAGAGAAGGAAAGGATGAGAATTTCATGTGGAGGGGGTCTCCTTTTATAGTTGCAAGGAGTGGGGGCAAAATGGTCATTACATCTTTAAAACATTAAATAAGGGGTCTTTAGTGACGGATAAAACCGTCGCTAAAGCCCCATCGTGGGCGTAGTGGGCGATGCCTACACACACCTGCTCATCTGCTCATGCACGCAACGCTTACGCATGTTCAACCGTCCATAGTCGTCTGATTGAGAGATCAGACGACCCAAATCTCGCCTTCACCCACCACGCTATGCACCTGCCCCAACGCGTGTGATGCCGCGTTACGCCGCGCGTGCAATAGCGCGTGGACGCTATCGGGCGTGCATGGATGTTGGATCACGATCTGACGATTGATTGAAGGCTCACCCCCTCGCTTCAGATTTCGCGTGGCAAGGCTCGAATGCGTGCCAGCGCCTCGCGATAAGTCGCTGGACCGCTGCGCTGCCTCGCCCAAACGGTCGTGCGGTCGATTTCAAGGTGCCGCATCCACAGCCGTTGGATCTTGATCCAACGGCGGGGAAGGGTGGATGTGGGAGCTTCAGCGGGTGCGTGTGGACGTTTAGGCAACCAAGATGGCACCACGTGGCACCATCTTGGCCGTCCATCTTCTGGATGTTGTAGATGGTGCCACGGGTGTTGGATTGACTCTATTTTTGCATCGTTAGGCTGCGATCGTCGATCTGAATCCATCAGTGAAGTCGGACTTGTCATTTGAAGTACAAATTTACACCATCTTGGCTCTTGATCTTCTAAGATTCCCCGGTCACTATATGATGCTACAGATGCCTGATTAGGGTGATCTTGGAGTCATTGAACTCCAATCGTCGCCCTGATCACATCTGTATGGTTGGATCTTCGATCCGAGGCCCTAATAAAAATTTTACCCTGTCCAAGCACATAAAAGGAGATAATTAACCTCCATTTTATTCAAACTACTCTAAATGCAAGATGATGCATGTTATGCAATATTTATTTCATGCAATGCAATCCTATGCTTAAGAACATGCATAAATAGACATCTTAAGCATTGTAAATGTCTTTACATCATACCCCGATGCCTATCTTTTGTTAGTCCCTAGCAAAAACTATAAGCTATTTATAAAAGAATCAGGTTGGATTATTTGGGCATAAGTTATTTTCAATCATTAAGAAATTGTCTACTTATGATTTGAACATTCAAAGACACAACGGTGCCCGAGTATCTACCAATATGCAGACCGCCTCAAGCCCTTGCCTTATTTAAAGAAAAATTTCTTTTTCTCTTTTTCCTCTCTTCTAATTTTTTTGGATTTTCAAATTTTAGGGTTAGAGAGTGGATTTCTACGGCCATTCAACTCACCCAAGATTTGATGAGAACTCTAAGTTCTAAGCATCTTATTATGAATGTGATAGACTTGTTGATCGACAATTAAAACAGACTTTGGATTTCTACGCCTCTAGGTGACCTAAAAAGAATTCTACCTAAAGGTGTATCTTTACAACTGGTAGCTTTCTCCCTACTTTTATTATTTTTACAGGGTCAACACAAGGGTGACTCCAGTGTATATCTCCCCGGTTTATTCTACTTCTTCGCTTCTTCAAAAGTGTTTTGGGAATTTTTAGTGCATTTACTAAGCTAGGTTCTGGACAACCGATCGACGAGCTATTATCATCGACAACTTGCCAGCCATACTCGTGCGGAGAAGTGTGGCTTATTTCCTTTTTTCTTTTCTCCTTTTCTTTTTGATTTTTTTTTTTTATGTAGGTGACTTCTTTAGTCTAAGATTCACCTAAAGGCAGCAAAAAGAAAAAGGTCCAGTGACTGGGCTCTGGACAACCTACCTATGGGCTGTTACCCACGATAACTTACCAGCCATATCACCCTAGAAGGTTCATTAGCTTCCCAATTTCCGTTAAAATCGCCAAACAACAAGTCAGTGCAAAGAAAATGTGTAGATGCTTAAAACTCAAAAATTCCCTCAAATCAGAGGGTGGGTTGATAAGTTGTGTACTTATCACCCAAACTTATTTATTCCAATTACGATAGAATTAAAATGGTGAGGACTCGAAAGACAAATCCACATTTTAGTGGATACACGGGCTAATTAAGTCTAAAGACCTGAAGGGTCTTTGTGTTCAAATCCTAATGTAAAATTTCTTAAGATTGAAAAGTCCTAATGCCCAACTAATCCTTCTTAACTTTGATTTTTTTTTATGTATAAATAAGAGGAGAAAAACAATTTACATGAATTTCATAAAGATGACCAAATGATTCAAAAATGAATCCACGCCCTATGCCTAGCTGATGCAATGTCCTCATTGAAAATGAGACATGAAAGAAAGGATAGAATGTGAAAGATGTCACCTGAATATGAAGCACGTATTAGCCTTGTGTCATATGTACAATTGCTGAGTTTAATGTTGTCAGCTAAGCGAAGTCCAACCAAAGAAGTCATAGAATGGCTAGAGCAACTGAGTTTGAGATAGGTTCTGGAAGAATACGGTCAATAACAGGCTTCAGACGTTGACCGTTAACTTTAAATGTGTTACCCATCTTTGGGTCAGAAATCTAAACGGCTCCATTTGGAAAAATCTGGTCAATTATGAATGGGCCATTCCATTTAGATCTAAGTTTTCCAGGAAAGAGCTTAAGTTTAGAATCGAATAACCAGACCTTCTGGTTTAGCTCAAAGCTCTTGCAGGAAATCAGTTGATCATGTAGAGCTTTGGTCTGAGCCTTGTAGATCTTGGCATTCTCATAAGCATCATTTCTAAGCTCCTCCATCTCAGATAGTTGGATTTTCCTGGTCTTCCCAACTAAATTCAGATCTAAATTGCATTGTTTGATCGCCCAAAATGCCCTATGTTTAATCTCTACGGGTAGATGGCATGCCTTTCCATACACCAAATGGAATGGAGACATGCTAGTGGGCATTTTATACGTTGTACGGTAGGCCGAAAGAGCGTCCTTAAGCTTTTGAGTCCAATCCTTGCAATCAGGCCTAACCATTTTCTGCAGAATGTTCTTGATCTCACGATTGGAGATCTCGGCTAGTCCATTCGTCTGGTGATGGTAAGGTGTAGAAATTCGATGATTAACCCTGTATTTGGCCAATAAATTCTGGAATTGGGCATTAGTAAAATGAGTGCAACCATCACTGATGATAGCCCTCGGAATCCCGAACCTACTGAAGATATTTTTCTTGACAAGATTGATGACCACCTTGTGGTCATTAGTTCGGGTGGGAATCGCCTCAATCCATTTGGACACATAATCAACAGCAACAAGAATGTATTGATGTCTAAATGAAGTGACAAAGGGTCCCATGAAATCGATGCCCCAAACATCGAAAATTTTGACAGGAAGAATAGGGTTTAGGGGCATCATATCTCTCTTAGTTATGCTCCTGAGTAACTGACATTGAGAACATGACCTTGAGAAATCCTAGGCATCCTTGAATAACGAGGGCCAATAGAAGCCAGATTGCAAGATTTTTGCAGCCGTCTTTTTCCCGGAGAAATGTCCACCACACCCAGATGCATGGCGGAACTTGAGTATACTGTTGAATTCATTCTCCGATATGCATCAGCGAATAATCTGATCAGAGCCTATGTGATACAGTTCAGGGTCCTCCCAGAAGTAGTATTTGGCTTCAGATTTGAGTCTATCTTGTTGTTGCTTGGTCCAATCCTAGGGGATTTGACTAACGGCCAAATAGTTAACAATGTCAGCAAACATGGGGTGTGGACACCTAAAACTGTAAGAATAGTTTTGTTGGGAAAGGTGTTAGCAATCGGAATGTCCAGACAAGAAGAATCACTTAGGAGTCTCGACAAATGATCCGCAACCACATTTTGTACCCCGATTTTATCCCTGATTTCAAGATCAAATTCTTGAAGAAGAAGAATCCAACGAATAAGCTGGGGTTTAGCATCTTTTTTGGCATGTCTCAAGGCCGAGTGGTCGGTATAGATGATAACATGAGACCCTAAGAGATAAGCCCTGAATTTTTCCAAAGCAAACACTACAGCTAGTAATTCCCTTTCAGTAATAGTGTAATACCTCTGGGCTTCATCCAGAGTTTTACTAGCGTAGTAGATGACAAAGGGCTTTTAATCAATTTTTTGACCCAGGACAACCTCGACCGCGTAATTAGAAGCGTTGGTCATGATCTCAAAAGGGGCTGTCTAAATTGGTGGTTGCAAAACTGGAGCACAGGTGACTGCAGTTTTCAGGAAATCAAATGCCTTTCGGCATGATTCGTCAAAAACAAATGGTGTTTCTTTGGCAAGAAGATTGCTCAAAGGACGAGCAAACTTCGAGAAATCCTTGATGAATCTTCGATAAAATCCCACATGGCCAAGAAATTATCGGATTTGTTTAACAGATGTGGGAGGCGGAAGTTTAGCGATAGCATCAACCTTAGCTTTATCCACTTCAATTCCCAGTTCAGAGATTACATGACCGAAAATGATGCCTTCTTGGGTCATGAAATGACTCTTTTCCCAGCTAAGGACCAATCGTGCTTTGATGCATCGCTTAAGAATCATTTCCAAATTAGCCAAACAAGAGTCAAATGATTCTTCGAAAATAGAGAAATCATCCATGAAGACTTCCATAAACTCTCCCACCATGTCAGAAAATATGGCAAGCATACACCTTTGAAAAGTCACAGGTGCATTGCATAACCTGAAAGGCATCCTACGAAAAGCAAAGGTTCCATAGGGACAGGTGAAAATAGTTTTTTCCTGATCCTCGGGATGGATAGGAACTTGGTTGTATTCTGACTAGCCATCAAGAAAATAGAAGTACTTCTGCCCGGCTAATTTTTCCAAGATTTGATCAATGAAGGGCAGGGGAAAATGATCCTTTTTAGTGGCTGTGTTCAGCTTCCTATAATCAATACAAACTCTCCAAGAGGAAGCTGAACGAGTTGTGACAGATTCTCCTTTCTCGTTAGTCACAACGGTAATTCCAACTTTCTTTGGAACAATCTGAACGGGACTTACCCAGGAACTATCAGAGATTGGATAAATAATTCCTGCATCGAGCCACTTGATAATTTCTTTTTTGATCACTTCTCGCATATTTGGATTCAATCTCCTCTGCATCTGGCGAGAAGGGCGGGATCCATCTTCCAAAAATATTCTATGGTTACAATAAGATGGCTTGATCCCCCTGAGGTCATGAATGGTCCAGCCGATTGCTTCCTTATGTTCCTTCAGGACCTTGATCAATTTAATCTCTTGCTCCTTTGTCAATTTAGTACTGATAATCACAGGGAGCATCTTCTGAGTTCCTAAAAATTGATATTTCAAATTCTCGGGCAATGGTTTCAATTCAAGCTGGGGATGTTTGATGATTGATGGTAGGGTAGATGCTGAAGATTCAACAAGAGGAAGAGGTTGTAAGTGAACAAAATCAATAACCTCTTCTGAAGATGGCAGGTCAACCATAGAGGGTTGCAGGTCAATTTCATCATCCAAAGAGGAACTTTCAATTGAAGAAACCATCAAACAAGTTTCAATATTTTCATTATCCTCATCAAGTTCCTTAATAAATCCACAATCCTCAAATTTGTTGATCACCTTAAAAATATCCAATTTCATTCATTGGTCCCCAAAGGCGATTTCCATGCTACCACTTTCACAATTATTGTTGGCCTTAGCGGTAGCCAGGATCGGACGCCCCAGAATGATGGGCGTGTTCCTCAGATTATTAGGTACATCCAAGTCAAGGATAAGGAAATCTACAGGAAAATAGAAATCCTTGACCTTAACTATAACATCTTCAATAACGCCTCGTAGGTTTGTGACCGAGCGGTCTGCTAACTGTAGCGTTACTGAAGTTGGCTGAAGTTCACCTAACCCAAACTTCTCATAAAAAGAAGTCGGAATTAGGTTGATGGATGCACCCAGATCCAAAAGTGCTCTATCAAATGTGTAATATCAGATAACGCAAGAAATCAGTGGAGCACCAGGATCTCTCTTTTTCTGAGGGAGGTAGTGCAGGATAATAGAACTAGCCTACTCGGAGAGTACCACCTTCCTCGGAACAGATTCTCTCGACTTATGCTTTTGTGTACATAATTCCTTTAAAAATCTTGCATAAGCCGGTATGTGCTTGATAGCATCAAGGAGCGGGATATTGATCTCAACATTCTTAAACAGATTCAGAAGCTCCTCATTGCTATCAACAGACTTCTTCTTCTTTGGTTTGGTTAAGGCTTCAGGAAAAGGAACATGAGCCAGATCTTTGGAATCAGGTTCCTAAGCATTGATTTCTCCTTCAGGATTCTCCTCTCTCTCCTTAAGTTCTTCAGGATTCAAAAGATCAGAATAGTGTGGTTGTGGATCCTGAGTCATCGTACCACTCCTCATAGTGACAGAATTTGCAGTTGCATAAGAATTTGGGTCTTGGGGAGGGTTAGGAAAGATTGGAGGGGCTTGATTAACCATGAATTGTTGATTTGCAGAAGAAGAAGACGAGGAACCCTGCTCAACCACCTGAGCATGTGCATGTGGGTCCCTCTGATTTTCGTACCCATGGGCTTGGTTGGCCGAATTCATAATATTTCGCGGGTTGGGTACGGGTTGGGATGGTAGTGATTCGGGTTGACGAGAGTTAGCAATGATTCCGTATTGCAAGTTGTCCAGCGAGTTTTTCATCTGCTGCATGAGCTGGAGCATGGATCCTTGCATCTCTACCATTTGACGGTTCAAATCAGCCTGCCTTGCGGGTTGACGGACATTCCAAGCTGGCTGATTGACCTGATTCGGAGGCAACTGAGTATATACTTGACCCTGACCCATTAGTCGTTGCGGAGCATAGTTGCCATGTCGGAATTGGGTCTATTGACCCAGATTTTTCCAAGAGAAGTTAGGGTGGTTTCTCCAACCTAGATTGTAGACATTTGAGTAGGGGTTGGATCTAACATTCTCTTGTACGGCACAGACATCCTCATAGGGTGAGGGTGGAGAGAAAGAAAGGGAAGGATCAGAAAAATTGGGATCAAAGGCCCCAGTTTGGAACCCGTGGGGTTCCGAAAAATGCTGACTCACAGGTTGAGCAGCATCGAGTTGATTCACGAACTCCTGTCCAAAAGGAGCTCGTGAGGAATGGAATCCCGAATTTTGGGATTGAGTGGATTGAGAGTTGTTCATAGAATTGCCAACCATCCACTCTTCCATTTTCTTAGCAACCAAGTCCACCTTACCAAGTTTGTTACAAATCAATTCCATATCAAATGAATGAGAGTCACGGACTTCATTGACATTTGATCTGGGTTGCTGGGACCGGTTAAAAGTATCCATGGAGGCATGATTAATTGAATTCTCACTCATTTCCTCAAATAAATCATGTGTACTATATGCATCTTTATTTAGGAAATTGCCTCCGCAAGAAGCATCCACATGATTTCTGAGTTGCTCTGTCAACCCATGACAGAAGATCTGCACGAGTTGCCATTTCGACACCTCGTGGTGTGGACACCTCTGCAATAAGTCCTGGAATCGCTCCCAGGCCACATGAAACTGCTCCCCCAGCCGCTTGGTAAAGGTAGTGATTGCCCGTCTCAAAGCATTGGTACACCCGACTAGGAAGAATTTCTTTAGAAAGGTCGATTTCAACTCATTCCAAGTTGTAATTGGTCCTCCTATTGTCCTATACCAATGCGTGCCTTATCCCTAAGAGAGTGGGGGAAGAGCCTCATGATCATTTGCTCCTCGTTTACGTTTCGTGCCTTGGTGGTCTGGACCAAAGTGGTCAAGTCCTCCAAGTGCTGAAACGGATCTTTGGAGCCAAGCCCATGATAATGTTTAATCAGGCTTAACACTTGGGGCTTGATTTCTATGTCACCGGCTGGAATCTGGACATCGGGACGTTCCCTGTAATTTGAAGGATCATAAAAATCCTTCAAGGGCTGAGTGCCCTGCATTCTCTGGAACCATTCCTGCATTCTTTGCATTTGTTCCAGCTGCCTTCGAAATTATTCCTGTGGATTTCCAAGCAGAGGAGGCTGTTGGTCGGCCATGTGATCAATTTGACCAAAATCCAACTTGCGCCTCCTAGAATGTTCTAGTGGTCCTTCCAATCGGGGATTCAATGACTGTCTTCCCAACATAAACTAGTAAAAGGTTGAAAGGACTGGGGATAGGGACCCTGCAACACAACAAAACAAGACTGTCCTTAAGTGGGGTAGCCTAAGGATCTACTGACTCCCAAAACCCACCTTAAGACTGTAAATGATTTACTCTACTTGCATCTATTTAATCCAACCAGTTAGAAGGAGGGACTGGGGAGAAGGTTTTTCCTTCGGCTTTCGCCTCTGTTTCCTAGTGTACCCCCCAGCCGCGATCGTTTGACGCTACTCCCCTAGCTAGACATCAGATTAATCAGTACAAGTAGGTTAATCAAAAACAATCTCAGACTAGGCCCTGAAGAGCGAATCAGACTTTAAGGCCAATGTCTACTCAATTTTATTAAGGCATAGGATTGTGGTGCTTATGGAATGTGATGGGCCCTTAAAATGGGTTGTGCCCTTAATGATTGATTGAGATTTATGTAAGTGCATGCACAACCAGGGTTGTCAAGCAAGATTATTTGTGATGCGTGAATTTTAATGTTCAAATCTTGCTTAAGTAGCTTTTAGGGTTTCAAATTAGGTAGATTGCAATCAAGTTTCTAGGCAAACCAAGTTGTCAAACACGGGTGAAGATTGTTTTCCTTTAAAACCAGAAAGAAAGTGGAGTGCCTGGAATAGACCTAGATTGAAAACCCTAAGGAGGAGTTACTTGATGAGTTGGTTTTAAATAGAGTGGTGTGACCCAAACAACTCAAGCAATTGGCCACAAATGCACCACTAAGTTAGGCACTCAAAGATGGTTAACCTAGAATGATTTCTACTCTTTTATGTGTTGCTTTGTGTGTACCGGTTCCACAAATCAGAACTCGGTTGAGTAGAAACAGATCAATTTGATTAAGTGCCTTGAATGTGGGTGTATGTTGTGTGTTTGTTGAAAATTACCCCACAAGATTATCTTTTTGTTATTTTTTTTTTTTTATAAATGAGGGTGGAATGAATGTGAGTGAGAATTCAGACAACCAAACTATTCCTAGGATTTATGCAAACTCCTAGGTTAATTGGAATTTGGATTTAATATGGTGAATGAAATCTATCGAGGGGGGAAGAATGGGGAGCACTTACAGTTGTCTTCAACTGCACTTTACTCCAGTCTGTCGCTTGATGATTCCCTGATGGAGGTCTCTGCAAACAATAGACACAAGAGAAAGCAAGTTAGAAAATAATAAAGTGCAAGAAATGCAAAACCAAGATCGGAAATCGTTGCCTCCCTGGCAACGGCGCTAAAATGTTGAACGTACGAATTGCTACACTAACCTGTTTGGTTTTAAAACCTTGCTGTTGTAGCTTGAAAGCAAAGAATTCGTGTTCAACAAATAAAATTTATACTGAAATTGAAATTCAGGGTCGAACACAGGGAGGCTATGTCGATCTATATTCGCAATTATTTCTTTTAGAATTTTTCTTGAAAAGCGAGGTGATATAATTACAATGAAGCTATCAGACTAAAAGGAAGAGAGAGAGAGAAAAAGAGAGAGAAAAAGAGAGAGAGAGAGAAAGCATGCATTCAATATTTCAAAATGTTTATACAATCAAACCAAGTAAGAATTACACTAGAAAGCTGGCAAATTCTACACTAGAAAAGCTATAAAGAAGAATGGGAGAGAGAAGTTATCCTCCTCGACGATCGCTTGGAGGACGAGCCGGACAGGACGACGCCTGGATGAAGGAGGATGGACTAGGAAGAAGGAGGACGGAGCAGAAGAATGGAAACAGAGCAACACGTCGTCGTCGTCATGGGATCCACTTCCGGATGGGGATGAAAATTTGGACTTTATCTCGCGAGGAGCATCTTGGGTGTGGGACAAGCTTCTCTTGAGCTTTGGAGAGGTAGAGAAGAGAAGGAAGGGATGAGAATTTCGTGTGGAGGGGGTCTCCTTTTATAGTTGCAAGGAGTGGGGGCAAAATGGTCATTACATCTTTAAAACATTAAATAAGGGGTCTTTAGTCACGGATAAAACCATCGCTAAAGCCCCATCATGGGCATAGTGGGCGTTGCCCATGCCCACCCACTCGTCTGCATGTGCGTGCAATGCATGCACACGTTCAGCCATCCACAGCCGTCAGATCGTGAGATCGTGTGACCTAGATCGTGCCTTCGCCCGCCTCGCTGCGCTCCTGCCCCAACGGGTGCGATGTCGCGTTACGCCGCGCGTGCAAAAGTGCGTGGATGCTATCAGGCGCACGTGGCCGTTGGATCACAATCTGACAGTTGATTGAAGGCGCGCCCCCTGCTTCAAATTTCGTGTGGCAAGGCTCGAACGTGCGCCAGCACCTCGCGATAAGGCATTCGACCACTGTGCTGCCTCGCCCAAATGGTCGTGCGGTAAATTTCGAGGTGCCGCATCCACAACCGTTGGATCTTGATCCAGCAGTGGGGAAGGGTAGATGCGGGAGCTTCAGTGGGTGCGTGCGGGCATTTGGGCAGCCTAGATGGCACCACGTGGTGCCATCTTGGCCGTCCATCTTCTGGATGTTATAGATGGTGCCACAGGTGTCGGATTGACTCGATTTTTACGTCGTTAGTTTGCGATCGTCAATCCAAATCCATCCATGCGGTCGGATTTGTCAATTAAAGTGTGGATTTACACCATCTTGGCTCTTGACCTTCTAGGGTTCCCTGGTCACTATCTGATGCTACAGATGCTACAGATGCCTGATTAGGGCGATCTTGGAGTCGTTGAACTCCAATCGTCGCCCTGATCACATTTGTATGGTTGTATCTTTGATCTGAGGCCTTGATAAAAAGTTTGCCCTGTCCAAGCACATAAAAGGAGATAATTAAACTCCATTTTATTCAAACTACTCTAAATGCAAGATGATGCATGTTATGCAATATTTATATCATGCAATGCAGTCCTATGCTTAAGAACATGCATAAATAGACATCTTAAGTACTGTAAATGTGTTTACATCAGAATCGAAATCGATCAAATACTGTAGTGGGAGTTAGGTTGATGGACGACCCCAAGTCAAGAAGGGCCCTATCAAGAGGGGAATCCTGCAACAAGTAAGAAATCAATGGTGTGCCCGGTTCCTTCTTCTTGTGCGGTAAGTCAGCTAAATAAATACACTAGCTTCCTCAGATAATACCGCTTGTCGTTCGATTCTTTGCTACCGCTTCGGAGTACAGTAGTCCTTAAAGAACCTAGTGACAGCTAGGATGTAATCTATAGCTTCGAGGAGAGGGACCTGAATGTGAACTTCCTTGAACATAGATTTCTGGTCCTCGAAATTCTGCATGTCCTTTTTTCATGCTGAATCTCGTGTTAGGGCCATGGGAAAAGGGATGGGAATTTCTGGATCTAAAGGCTTCTTTCCTTTATCTAATGAAGATGGCTTGTGGGAGGAAGAGCGTTGTGAGCCATCTCATGGTATGGAGTAGGAAAAATCGTTACCTGCTTGCCTAGGTAGCAGGTCCTGTGTAGTCTTTCCATTCCTTAAGGTAACAGCTTTTGCATTGACGTGCTACCCATGCAGGAGTAGAGGAGCAGGTTGGTCTAGATACATAGGGTTTGGCAACAGAGGTGGCTGACCATGCCCATAACCAGGAGGTGTGGGAGGTGCTTGCATAACTGCGTGTGCCTGCCCCTGTGGTGCTTGGAATCTAGGTAGGGCACCCTAATTCTGCACATATCACAGGTTTGGGACAGGTTGGGAGGGTAAAGATCCCTATAATCTATGGTCCTACATCAACTGGTTCTACATGTTCTGTATGCTTTATATTTGGTCATCCATTGCCTTCATTGTTTGGAGGTTGTCATGACTAGATTTCCGAATAGATGCCTACAGTTCCTCCTTCAGCAACTCCAAAGGGTCGGCCCGCTTTGGAGGGTAGTTGGCAGCTTGGTGCAGCGGCTGATAGATAGAGTGTGTCTATTGTTGCTGAGATAGGAATGGCTACTACCTAGGATACGTGTTCTTCACATTCTCGTATTGTCTAGTCTAGTAGTGTGGAACTTGACTTGGTCTCTGTGGATTACTAGACCAGGCGAAATTGGGATGCTGGCACCAACCAGGGTTATATGTTTCAGAATATGGGTTGTTCTGCCCATATCCCTGAATGGCATTGACATCTTCGTAAGCCGAAGATGTCATAGACGTGAATTCATCAAAAGAATATGCACTTGCATCATCATATGGTGTGAAACCCTAATTGTACGGTGCTAGATCCATATTGTTCACGAGTTCCTAGTATGCAAGATCTCACGAAGATGGGAGAAAACATCCCGAGTAATCGGATATGTACGAGAAGAGGGGGCTTGGGATGCTTGAGAGGTGTAAGATGGAGTAGTGCTGCAAGAAGATCCGGATCTTGCTCGCATCAATTCATCGAGCTTCTTATCGAGTAGATCCACCTTATCTTGCTTTTTGGTGAAAATGTCCATGTCAGCTCGAGCAGATTCAGCTTGAGCTTCGTGGACATTAACTCGTTGCTGTCCAGGTCACTGGAACTGGTTCATTGTGGCAGGGTTCATCGAGTTCTCTGCTAAGCACTCCAATAGTTCAAATGCACTGTTCTCATCCTTCGAGAGAAAATTCCCACCGCTAGATGCATCGGCCAGGTACCGATGTGTGTCATCTAGCCCGTGGTAAAATACTTGTGCAAGGTGCCATTTGGGTACACCATGATGTGGGTACTTCCTGAGAAGATCATGAAATCTGTCCCAGGCATCATGTAGCTTCTCTCCAGGGCCTTGAGCAAAAGTTGTGATTGCACGGGTCATGGCATTTGTTAGACCAATTGGGAAGAACTTTTGGAGGAATTCACGACATAATTCCTCCCAGGTTCCAATTGGCCTCCCGATGGTCTTGAACCAATAAGCAGCTTTATCCTTGAGAGAAAAAGGAAAAAGCTTCATGAAAATAATTCCAATATCAATATTCCTTGGTCGAACTGACTCTGCAATCCGACTCAGGTCTTTGAGGTGTTGGAAGGGATCCTTATTTAAGTTTCCATGGAAATGAGTCTGAATTAGACTTATGATATTCGATTTTAACTTGAATGCATCTTCGCCTGCAAGAATCCGGACCTGAGGTGCTATGATTGTTGCCACCGGATCATAGAAGTCCCACAGCTGTTCTTCGCGTGGTGGGTGCTGCATCCTATCGAGTGTTGTGAGAATCCCATCGATGCTCTACTCATATTTCTGTTTTGTTTCCTCAACCCTACCTTCCAGATGAGCCATTGCGTCCTGATTTTCAAGGTCCTGACAAATTTGAGGATCGGGATTAGCCATCTCAGCTAATCCGGTGGAAGAAGGTTGAGATGAGAGGTTAGGCAAAAATCGCCTCTACCACATTGTGTTTAGCTCCCAAGGTCCTACAATGTTAAGTCTTAATGACCTTCTTCCTTCCATACATCAACTCAAAGGGTTGGTGTAGTCAAGCAGAACAAGGCTAAGGCCTTGTTAAACAGAGTAGTCCTTTAGATCAGATGACCTAATTTTTCATTTAAGTTCAAGTTGAAGAAAATTTGACGAGAAACCGACTATAAGGAATTCCCACCTCTCAGGCTAACTTGGCTACGCTGGTTACAAGGGGACTACGAGGAAGGTTCTTCCTTCAACTTTCGCCTTCGACTCTGTTAACCCACAACCGTAGTCGTTTGACGCTACCCCACAGCCTTAGACACCAGGTTTTGCAAGAGAGGTTGAAACTACTCAGTAGTTTCAGGCCAAATGTAGGTTATTTGATGTGTTCTTTGTGAAATTTAATCTGTCTTTTCAATGTAGTATTTATGGTGGGCGGTCCACATGGTGAGTCACCTCACCCACTAACTTTTGGACTCATTAGGGCCCAAGTTAGTCCAATGTGGTCCTATTGGCTCATGCACTTCTATGTTGTTTTAAATTAAAGACCACAAATCAAATATAAAAGCTTAGGTAAAGATGGAATTCAAATGATTTGAAACTCTTCAAGAAGATTCCCTTTTCAATAAGCTTTTCAGAGAGTACTTTTTCAAAATTTTTACTATTTCCAACAAATAGTTATGAATTTTTACCTAGCAAGGGGTCAAATTTGGGATTTAGAACATGTATTCTTTTTTCCATTGGAAACAGTATCAAATATGCTCCAAAAATTTTGTAAAAATATGATTTTGGAAGCTAATTTGATTATCTTTCACACCCTACAAATTTTGAGTTAATCTAATTTGTATGTTGGTTAGAATTGATTTTCAAAGTTCATAACAGTTCTGTTTTTGAGCAATCTGAGACATATGTACTCTATGAATTTTAATAAATTCCATAGATGGAATTTCTTTCTGGGAATGGTGGAGTTGGAAATATAACTTGAAAATCTAGTCCCAATTCAAGTTTCAGGATTTTTGGAGCATTAGAAACACAACTATTGAATTTTAAAGGTGACAATTACTTTCTACCTAAATTTCCAAATAGGATTGAGTGCACCTAATTTCCGCAGCACCCGCTTTGATTCATTCGCCACTTCTCTTGTTTAATCTACACACAAAAATAGTATGTTAGAGATGAAATCAAAAAGTTGCCTTGCCTCCCCGGCAACAGCACCAATTTGTTTGGGGTGTAGATCGCGTAAAAGATGAATACGTCGTTGTATAGTGCGAAATGCATCTCGACAAATAAAATTAACGGAACTGGGAGTCTCAGTCGATCACAGGGAGGCAGAAAAATGATTTTGATTTCATGCACTTATTCTAAATTTAATTCCCAAGTAGTAGAGACAATGAATTGCAATATATATCATGTAGAAAGTTTGAACATTAATTGCATATCATACATGTATTTGAATAAAACATAAAGTAAATAACTACCACTGTAACAGAACAAGGGCACCACAGGTAGTCCATGGTGGCCTTCTAGAGACATTGAGAGGAGCAGCGGCAATCTAATAGGGTGGCCCAACGGATTCATCAAATGAAAATGCAGAGACGACGAGAAGAAGAGAGGTAGAAGAAGGAAGAAGAAGAGAATGAGAGAGTTAAGAGAGTTGTCTTCCAAAGGGGGGGCCCTTTGGTCCTTTTATAGCTATTTTTTTCTCAACCAAATCCTTCTTCTTGGTTGGTTTATTTTGGTGTTTCCACGTGGCGCTCTCTGCACCCTCAGATCCGCATCGCACGGCTCCTGTATGCCCATACCGCCTCTTTGCATTTTCGTCTTCAAATCCTGCCTCATCACCTCAGCCGTCCAATCTTGCAGTCAGATGGCTTAAATGTGCGCACATCATGCCATTCAAATCCTACGTGCAATTGTCGCAACTTCCAGATCTCGCAACCCGCGCGATCGCACCATGTGGACACCTCTGGGCCCTCCAATTGTGCTTGGCTGTTTGCATGTGCACGCCTGCACAACCCACACCAATTTTAACGCAGCGTAGGGCTCGAACCCGGGCCCCACGCATATGTGGGCGCACGCACAAGCCAATGCACTGCGTAGAGCCTTTCATATATACTTAATTATAGTTACATTAATCTATTCTAGGTGGGGATGTGGCACGTTCGTGGCCGTTGGATGAACATCCAACGGCCCATGCTGCGAGGTGAGGCACCTTCAGTGGTTGGGGGCGCGGTGAGGGGTGGATGCGATGATGCCACGTGGTGCCATCGTGGCCATCCATTCTTCTTCTCCTTATATCTAATGACGTAGGCCTCCGATTAAGTTGATTTCTGCATCGTTGGACTGCAAACGTCGATCTGGATCCATCCGTATGGTTGGATTTGTCAACTGAGGTTCGGATCTTCTTTAATTCAACCCTTGGCTCTTGTTCTTCTACGAACTCCCTAGGGTGCTACAAAGTCTGATTGATGCGATCTTGGATGCGTTGGACTCCCGTCGTTATTCCGAACAAATCCATAAGGTTGGATCAGTAAACTGTAGCCCTGGATTACCTGCCATCATTAATACCTCTCAAATAACATAGCTTAATACATAAAACACATCTATCAACTATGATGTAGAATTCGATGCATATGCATGCAGAATGTTCAAGTTAAGCTAACTTCTACCTTAATTCAGGCGAGTTAGGGCATATGATTGTTGTGTAATCACCTCTCCTCTTTTATGATAGAAATGCAAAAATAACAAACAGAAATGATGGAGTCTATGGGAGAGATGTTGACGAATAGTCAACAATTTAATGAGCAAATTCTTCAACTTAGCTACTCTCTTACTAATGATTCTGATCCCTACTCGTACAACTGTAATCATCAACAAGATTCTAAGGAAACAATGGACAATAGGGTTCCCGTTTCGAGTAGCTATCAGGTAGACTCTCCACATGAGACACGGCCACT
This sequence comes from Thalassia testudinum, assembly GCA_037157565.1. Lineage (NCBI taxonomy): Eukaryota > Viridiplantae > Streptophyta > Magnoliopsida > Alismatales > Hydrocharitaceae > Thalassia > Thalassia testudinum. The sequence goes on along the minus strand of JAZHRO010000056.1, from coordinate 80,212,366 downwards.
AGAGGAGATCGACTCTAGCGATTATCCACTCGAGCTATATTGGAGTTGAAAGGAAGGGAAGATGGTACCATCTGAGGACCTTGACTGGGTTGAAAATATTTTTCTTACCCCTGATGACCCAAGTCAAGGTCGTGCTAGTCATATCACTTCCCCAATTGGTCATGTGGTGGAAATCCATTCTACCCTTAGGGAGCCTAATCCTGATCCTCCACCTAGGGAGCCAACACCTCCCATGCAACATCCTGAGGATTGACATATACCTAATGTAGGTAACCCTAAGGGAATGAAGGATGAATTGGATCACATTTGGTCTCAGGGATACAAAGAGTCTACTCTAGAGGAGGATGATGACCCAATGGAGGAACACGGGCTTAGAGTTTGGAGTGAATCACAGGGGGATTATGTGTTATTTGAGGACTTACCCCATGAGCATATAAATAATTTGGTGAAATCTGGATTCCTCCCTTCATTTGATTTTGAGAGTCATCCTCTGCAAAACTAGGAGTTGATATTGGAGGAAAATGAACACAATAGTGAGAAGCCTAGGGGAGACTCTTGGGGACAATACACATCAATTATGGATTTATGTCCTAAGAAGAACAAAGAATTGAGTGATATAGGCATACTCTAAAGCATTAAGAGTGATCCTCCTTCAGAAATAATTGAGAATACTGAAGCAACTCCTATCTTTACTGCTAAATCACATATACACCCTGACAAAAACTTAAGTGAACCAAAAGAATCTGGGGATGAAATTAATGACAATGATTCTGTTGCTTCAACCCTACCATCAACGGGATTTGATTTGAAGTACACATTTGATTCAGTGGAAGGTGAAAATATGACTCTAATTCTTGAGGAAATCATTATTGATAGGTAGGGTGACATGAATTTTTCTGCAATAATTGTTAGGGAGAATACACAATCTGAATCATTGTTGGAATTGGACTTGACACCGACTAAGCCCTCATTGGACATAATCATTACCTACCAACACTAGAAACAACCCTTACACTCCCTAACCAATCCTTGGCTCAGGTCTCTGCTCATATACATTCTTTCTGGGGAGAATATCAGGCTAGTACATCCTCAGGTAGATTGGCGGGTTTGGATTGATGCCTGTACTTTTAGTCTCGCCATTCAAGGGTTTGAAATAATTATGCATACATCTTTTAAAACCCTTCCTGCTCTGGAGGATCCTTGTTATCGTCTGCTTATTCTGTTTCAGGAGGTCCCTTCCTCTTTTACTCTTTTTCCTAGACCTCCCCAGGTAGCCTACGAGGTTCTCTGCTTTCAAGTCTTTTGGTGAGCATTTGAAAACATGCTGCATCATCAGCTCACCAACATCTGTGGCTACCTATTTTCTAGGCCAACACTGTTACGCATATTTTTAGGGCCTACCTTTTTCTGTTCGGAACTAGACTTACAGCTTCCCTATAAGTTTGGCTGCCGACAGAAAATGCAGCACTTGTTGGGAGGCAACCCAACGTCCAGAATAACGCCTCATCAGGTGATTTCCTTGCTTTCTCATATTTTAATTTTATAATGAGGACATTGTAGAATATAGGCAAGGGGTAGTGCATTTTGCTTTTTAGGCAGTATTCCTGAATTTGGGTTGGGTGCATTAGCATAAAAAAAAATCTCTCTTCTTTAGCTGAATTGGTTAGCCTTAGAGAAACATCTTTATCAAGGAGGTTTCATTGAAGATTGTCTTCTTAAATTATTTCCGAGTTTAGAATTCAGTACATTTACTTCACTTGCACATAGACTGGGTAATGCATCTTTGAAGAAAACCAATAAGCATTTTTATTTTGCTAAACCCTTGGATAGTTAATAGGGAGTCAGGCAAACTATCTTCTATTTAGATCTACCAAATATTTGTGAGAAGAAAGTAAAGAGATTACTAGTGCGCTAAATTTAGTGCAAAGAAGCTTAAGTTTTGGATAACTAGATGATGATACTTCAGAGTTAGGCATAGTTTTCACTCTCCATTCCTATGTGCAAACATTGTGTGAATTCCTGAGAGTCAGCAAATAAGGTAGATACACAAAGATTGAGTCCGAATAAAATAATGACTTCGGTAGATGGTTATGACCATCCTTCATAGAGTCCCATTGATTGCAGAAAACTACGTGTTCGTAGTTAGATTCGAAAACTCGTCGTCGTAGTTCGAGTTGCGAAGGAATCCGTTCAACAGATAAAATTTATGTCAAAAATCCGTAAAGAAGTTCCAGGTTGAACACAGGGAGGTGGATGGTTGATTAAAAATATGCATTTATTTTTTTCAAGAAACATAATAGCTCGTTGAAAACTAGCTATCTATTTAACAAATAATAAATAGAAGAGAGAGAGAGAATATTACAAATAAAAGCAAAAGGAATGTAGAATAAACATGGATTTCATTATTAGAAGTTCTTCATTACACTACTCACTATGACTAGAAAGTGGGAAATCTATACCAGAAAGCGGTAAATCTACTCTAGAAAGAAGTAAAAAGAATGGAGAGAAAAGTGTCCCCTTCGACGATCGCTTGGAGGACGAGCTGAACAGGACGATGCCTGGAAGATAGGCAATGGAGTGGGAAGGAGGACGAAGTGGGAGGAACGGGAATGAAGCAACATGTCATCGTCGTCGCGGGATCCGCTTCCAGAATGCAGAGAGAGGACAACCACAGGATGCTCCACGAAGGGGATGAAGGTGGAAAAATTATGATTTCTACTTGAGAGAAGCATCCTGGGTTTGGGACAAGCTCTTAGAGCTTTGGAAGGGATGAGAGAAGAGAAGGGATGAGAAATTCATAGGGTAGGGGTCTCCTTTTATAGTTGCAAGGATTGGGGGCAATTTGGACATTTTAACTTCAAAATATTAATTAAGAGACCTTTAGTGATGGAATTAAACGTTGCTAAAGGCCCATCGTGGGCGACGTGTGTGTGCTGCACGTGCGCCTGCTGCTCTTCCATGCCTAAAACGTATGCCCACGTTTGGATGATATCAGTCGTCTGATCTCAAGATCAGATGGCTTAAAGTCGTCCTCGCCCGCACCGCGTTTCAGCTTCGCACCGTCTGATCGTGCATTCGATCGCGTGTGAGTTTCATGCATCGAATCGTGCGTTCATCATATTAGACGATCTGGACCGTTGATTTCTGATCATTCGGCTATGACGATGTACCTGCACACGAGAAGGAGAGGCCATTCGATGATTCGGAATTTCACCTCCTGCCGTCGCAGTGCCTTAACCGTTGCGCTACGCATGCGGTTGAGGCGTAGTGATGGTTTTGGGAATGGTCGATCTTGGCCATTGGATCTTCATCCGACGATAGAGATCAAGCATTGATTCTACCTTCAGATGAGGAGAAGCACTGATGAGTGGTGACGTTGCCGATTCTCAGATGTTGGATGGGCATCCAATGGTGGAAATTCGTCGAGTGAGTGAAGAAGAAAAGCAGCGGTGGGTCCCTGGGGCCGATCAAGTGGCTGAGATGGTGCCACATGGTGCCATCTTGACCGTCCATCTTCTGTGTGTTGTAGACTATGCCACGGGTGACGGATTGGACCGATTTTCACACCGTTAGGCTATGATCGTCGATCCGAACCCATCCATGTGGTCGGATTTGTCATTTGAGGTGAGGATTAATGCCATCTTGGCCCTTGATCTCTAGGCTTCCTTGGACTATATCTGGTGCTATGGATGTTCGATCAGAGCGCTCTTTTAGTCGTTGAACTCCCATCATTGCCATGATCAGATCTGTATGGTTGGATCCTCGGTTTGAAACACTGAATAACAATTTGCCCTGTCCTTGGCCCTAAAAGTAGACAATTAACATGAATTTTATGCAGACTACCTTAAATGCAAAATGATGCATGTTAAACAATATTTATAGTATGTGATGCAATTCTATGCCTAAGAACATGCATAAGTAGATAGTTTATATGATATAAATGTGTTTACATCACACCCCCATGCCTATCTTTTGCATGTCCCTAGAAAAACTACATGCTATTTATAAGAGAATTAAGTCAGATTTCTTGGGCAATAGTTATTTTCAACACTTAAGGATTTCAACTAGGATTTGAACTACAGTGACAGAGATGTGCCCAGGTATCCGCCAAAGTACAGACTGCCTCAAGTTCTTGCCTTATTTAATGAGGGATCTCTTTTCTCTTTTTATTCTATTTTTTTTTCTCTTTTTATAAAAAGAAAATGAATTTATGGAGCTGAAGAAATAATTCAAAGATGAATATCCACCCCCGCATGCCTATCTAATGCAATGTCCTCATTAGATTAAAAAGACATGAAAAGGAGTGGAGTAGAGTAGAAAGCACCTGAATTGCATGAATAATGGATTCGCTCTGAGATAAACAGAAACTGTATACGTGCTGAATTTCGTGCCTTCAGCTAGGCATACTATACAAAGAAGAAGAAATAAAGAATTCACAGGTGTAGGTCGGAATTAGAATAAAAAGATGCAACCTAAGACCTGCCAGCAGATGCCCACTGATGTGGACCAGATTGTGATGCAGACCCATACCTCATGGTCAAGTATATCTATAGTTCTGGATGAAAATTACCCAGAACTTGAAATCAGTATGCAAGTGGGGTCAGGCCTACGATTTATGAGGATGCAACCCAAGACCAAAAAGTTGGGTTACAGAGAAATCAAGCTCAAAAGGATAATCAATGAATGTGTGCTTGGGTTGGACATCCTTAGAACAAATGTCGTAAGTGTCCTGGTTTCATGGTTTCAAATTAATTGGAACCCTTAGACTCAGTCTTCTACTTCCTCAGGAGTTTGCTTCCGAAATCAAAATTTCCCAGCTCCTATCCTCCTCATTCAGAATGTCAAATTCCAGGACCTCCTGCATATTAATCACCCCGTCTGAAATTTCCAAGTCAAAAAGATGTGACTGAATCAGAATTGACTTGGGTTTAGTTCTCTCAAAAATAGAATTATCAGTAAGCTCAATGGGGTGTAACTAACAATCATTTCAGAAAATGCGATTCTGAATCCGTCATGTATGCCCCAATAAGATCAATTTCCCTGGTTATTGGGCAATCAAATGATTTAACCGATTCCAATGGTCCAATCTCTGACAGAAATCATGTTCTATAAACTCACGTAAGACTTCGCAAATTGATTCTTTAAAAAAAAAGAATCAAAGAAATCTAAATCTATATTAATGTATGTCCCAAAATCATCCATCACTTTCAGATACATGGAGACATACGTTTCCTTGTACCCCGGCTCAGGGATCTCAAGTAAAGAAATCAGATCATCCTTAATTGGTTGCTCTAGATCGATCTAGTTAGCCTTGTAACACGTGTCCCATCCAACAGGTGCCTAAGCAGGTACTGACATTAGCTCTCCTAAAGGGGGTTCATGTTGGGAATCATCCCATGATTGAACTAAAGCAACCACAAATCTCATTCTCAATTTCAGTAACTTCCTAAGTAAAAACTCACTCGGGCCCTTATCCGTAACATCCTGGAGCCAATCCAACAAATACTTGTTCAGATCATCAATCATTTCAATCAGGGGCTCCAATTCTTTAGTGCAAGGTATTGGTTGAGCTACTAAAGATTGTATAGTATTCCTTAAGTTAGCCAAAACCTTATATTGGGCCTGGTTAACCTGAACCAAATGGGTTGGATAAAAATTAGGTGGGTTTGGGATCAGTGCAGAGGAGTTAACGAGATGAGATTCATTCGGGTTGTTCATAAGGTAATAATGACCTAAAGGTAGTGCATTTAGGGGACAGTTAAGGATTAGTGTATCCTTCTTGATTGTAGGTCATATTAGGTTGTCCATGAAAGGCTAGCGATCTATAATCGATGTGGCTTGGAGAAGGATAGAAATCTTGAGGATGGTGTTCAGGGTTAGACCCCAAACACAGAGGTCTAGAACTATATCCCCAATGCGGGTTAGCCCAACTAACAGATGGTTGATTACAGTACGAGTCAGGACAATAATCATCATGTTGAGGATAAGATGTAACAGAAGGGCAAGAGCAGGAATGCTTGTAGAATGTGGGAGGATTCATGATAAACGGGAGGAAGAAAGGCACCTTGCAATAAAAACAATCAAACCTGCCCTTAAGTGGGCTAGCCTAAAGACCTACAGACTCCCAGAACCCGTCTTGAGATAAAGAAACGATTTGATCTACTTCTTTCCATTCAATTCAAATAGTTTAATGGAGGGACTGAGGAGAAGGTTCTTCCTCTGGCTTGCGCCTCCAGTTCCTAGTGTACCCCCTAGCCATGATCGTTTGATTCCGCTCCCCTAGCTAAACATCAGTTTGAATGGTAGAAACAGACTAATCGAAAATATTCTCCTTCTAGGCTCCAAAGAGTGAGTCCAATCCTTAAGGCCAACGTTTAGTCTATTTTATTTAGGGTTAGGTTTGAATGTGCTTTAGAATGTGATGGGCCCTTTATCTGGGTTGTGCCCTTAATGATTGATTGATGTGTGTGTGCATGCACAATCAGTGGTTTCCAAGCAAGATTATTTTTGATGCGGTGAATTGTATGGTTGAAATCTTACTTAGTAGCTTTTAGGATTTGACTTTAGGTATTTTCAATCAAGTTTTGTTTGCACACCAGGTTTTGATGGCACAAGTGAAGATGTTTTTCTTTGAAGCTTAAAAGAATGTGGAGTGCTTGGCAAATCCCTAAGAGTTGAACCTCTGTGGCAGCTACTTAATGAGTTGATTTTAGTTGAAGTGGTACGGCCCAATCAACTCAAATAATCAGCCTGTTACTCCACCTAATTAGGCGCACAAGTGATTATCTAATTTGATTTCTACTCGATAATCTGTTTGGGTGCGTGTACCAGTTCCAAAGATCAGTTTACCAGTTGAGTTTGAAAATCAGATGAGGTTGTGAACATCTGTGAGATTTTTTAATTTTTCTTTTTAAATGCGGAGGGTAAGGTGGGTGTAGGTGTCAAACAAATAATCGAAACTTACCTTAGGGTTTATAAGAACACCTAGGTTGATTTATGTTTGTGTTATTACGTGGTGGAATGGAAACTAATCGGTGGGAGGTGAGGGTAAACTTACAGAACCTTCAACAGCACTTTGCTCGAATCTACAGCTTTTGCTCATCTCAAAAGTGTACCTGGAATCACAATAAGAAAGGAGAGAACTGAGGTAAATGATTCGTAAGTCAAAAAACATGAAGAATCAAATAACGTCGCCTCCCCGGCATTGGCACCAAAATGTTGTGAGCGGAAAAACCATGCATTCGGAGTTGGATTCGAAAACCCGTCGTCATAGATCGAGTTGTGAAGGAATCTATTCAACAGATAAAATTTATACCAAAAATTCGTAAAGAAGTTCCAGGTCAAACAAAGGGAGGTGGATGTTTGATTAAAAATATGCATTTATTTTGTTTGTCACGAAAAAGAATAGCTGGTCGAAAACTAGCTATCTATTTAAAAAATAATAAATAGAAGAGAGAGAGAATATTACAAATAAAAGGAAAAGGGATGTAGAATAAATATGGATTTCATTATCAGAAGTTGTTCATTACACTACTCATTACAACAAGAAAGTAGGAAATCTATACTAGAAAGCAGTAAATCTACTCTAGAAAGTAGTAAAAGAATGGAGAGAGAAGTATCCTCCTCGACGATAGCTTGGAGGATGAGCCAGATCGGACAATGCCTAGAAGATGGGGAACAGAGTCGGAAGAAGGAGGACAAAGAGGGAGGAACGATAACAAAGTAGCACGTCATCGTTGTCATGAGATTCGCTTCTCGAATGTAGAGAGAGGACAACTGCGGGATGCTCGACAATGGGAGATGAAGGTGGAAAAATTATGATTTCTACTCTAGAGGAGCATCCCAGGTTTGGGACAAGCTCTTAGAGCTTTAGAAGGGGTGAGAGTAGAGAAGAAGGGATGAGAAATTCGTAGGGTAGGGGTCTCCTTTTATAGTTGCAAGGATTAGGGGAAATTTGGACATTTTAACTTCAAAATACAATAATTAGTAGTTCAATAAATTTGACTCATCAGACGACAAAATGAGAGAGAGAGGAAGAGAGGGTGGATGGCGTCGGGCGGTAGGTGGCAGCGGTGTGGAAGTGGCTAGGGCTGAGGAAGGGGGTGAATGGAAGACATGTGGTCAAGGAACTGGAGGAGAAAGGGGATGGTCTAGCAGGAGCATGTTGGTAGGATGACCGATAACTACCCAAGAAGGCCTTGGAGGAAAGCTAATGGCGACGTCTTGTGCTTCAGATGTCGACAAAGGGGGCACTTGGCTGCGACCTGCAAAAACCCTCTAATCTACCTGGCGTGTAGGGGTGAAGGACACAAACGTGACTCCTGCCCTAGGAAGAAGCCGCCACATACAAAGATGGCCTCTCTGCGCCTCGGCTAGGTAACGATGAAGGAGCCTCGACTGCCACCACTATCGGCGCTTGGCAGACATTCAATTGAAGTGGAGATCCTACTATCTGAGGAGATCTCTTCGGTGGAGATCATGTTGAGGCGTGCTATGATTGGTGAGATTATGGCAGGCAAACCCTCGATCGAAAGATTTCAAAATCTGGAATGTTCCCTACAACCTTCGTTTGTGGGCTGGAAGGTTGCAATGCTGTCTCAATCTCACTTTCTAGTCTTTGGTTTTGGGATGATGGATGTAGAAAGGCTGAGATTTAGATCGAGTTCTTTTGAAGATGTTAATGTGGTCTGGAGAATAGTGTCCCCCTTCGACGGGGCTCTCCCTAATCGACCTCCTTAAAGAATGGGTTCTAGGAGGGTGATTCTTGAGATTAAAGGACTGCCATTGCACTTAAGATCTAAGGGAGTTGTTGCCAAGATGGTTGAAGGCTTTGCTTCCATTTGTGAAGGATCTGAAGTCATCATTGGAGAAGGGGACATCTGATCACTTAGAATTGATGCTGATGTCTTCAAGTCTGGCTCGGTTCCTGACAAGGTTACGATCAGATGTGGGGGCTCCTCATGGCTTATTCGCCCAGCAATGGCTGGACAAGTGTCTATGATCTAGAGGACAGGTAGGTTAAGATGTCTGTGGCTAGCTCTGATGAGATGCAACAGGATGAAAGGGTGGGCCGCATTTCACCAGATGAAGCCCCTGAGTCCAAAAAGAGGAAGGACTGTAATCAGGGCTATGTAGAGAAGGACTTGATGCATATGGAAGATGTTAGTGCCTTAGGAGGTTGCAGCCAAGTCTTGGTAGCTAAAGGTGTTGGTTCTATTGATGATGCTGAAGCTTTTGAGAAAGACTCAGAGGTTCCTAGCAATAAAGAGGAGGGGAAGACATGCATGGAAATTGTGCTCAGTAATGATAGTAGAGCCCTCGAGGAAGTGAATCAGGTGTAGTTCACGCCCCAACTGATTTGAAATTTGGTAGTGGATCTAATCAGAAAAGGGGGTGGGTCGATCTCCTTACATGCTCAAAAGGACAAGGAAGGAGAACTTGACCCCCATTATGGAGCAGACCATTGCAAATTCGATCATGGTTGAGTATGTGGGCAGTTTGGCTCAAGGGGATCAACCAGGAAAGGAATGAGAGTGTTAACTTGGAATGTGCGTGGGTTGTGTAATAAGGTAAGAAGGGCTTCCTTATGTAGATGCCTTTCTGAATGGGAAATTGATTGTGCTCTCATCCAAGAGACACATGTGGTGGAGGAGAATGGTTAGGTATGGGACTTTTTTAGGCAGTCTGGACATGCAGATGTTGTAGTGAAGGGTGTAGCTGGAAGGTCTGGTGGAATAGCTATTTCGTGGAGAAAATCCTATCTCATGGTAACTAAAGTCTTTCGTGATAGGCATGTGCTTGCTTGCCGATGCCAAACCCCTCAAGGAGATTTGGAATGGTATGTCTCATGCATTTATGGCCCATGTGCTGCTACAAACAGGGCAGGCCTATGGGAGGAATTATCTACAGTGCATCAAAGGGTGCATGAGGTACCTTGTCTTATAGGAGGTGACTTCAATTGTAACCTTTCAAGTGAGGATAGACCTGGGGGTAGGATGGAAAGTTCAATGGATGGCTTCCAGATGGTTGTGCAGAGTCTGGGTGTCATAGAATATCCTATCCGTGGAGTTGAATTCACTTGGAGAAATGGCAGTGGACAGTCATCTAGGTTGGACATATTCTTTGGCAGTCCAAGCCTGCTAGTGAGGCATCAATTATCGGCAGTTATGAGCCTTGATAGGCCCTTTTCTGACCACACTCCACTAGTATGGGACAGTAGGATGAATTCTGATGTTGGGTCTTATTTCAAACTGATGAAGTCCTAGTTTAGGGAGGAGGGATTTGTGCAGATGGTAACTCATTGGTGGCAGAACAAGGCAGTGCAAGGATCTGCCACACAACAGTTGGCTTCAAAGCTGATAGGTCTGCGCTCCATGTTGAAAGAATATGGACAGGCAGTGGCACTGATCAGGGAACAAAGGAGGGTGGAGGCATTGGCAGTGATCAGAGAGCTAGACTTGAAGGAGTGTAGGTAGCCTTTGAGTCCTCAAGAACAGCAAGAAAGACAGCAAATGCAGTCAGCAGTTGGGGAGGAAGATCTGAAAAAACAAGTGGACTGGCGTGAAAGATCTAGACAACTGTGGCTCAAAGAAGGTGATGCTAACACGAAGTTTTTTCATCTCGTGGCTAGTGCTAGGAGAAGATTCAATCTAATCTCATCAATTAAAGTGGGTGAGAGAACTATTACTTCTATTAATGAAATCAGAAGTGAAGCCGGCAAGTATTTCAAAGAACTTGCCAAGGGTACACCAAGGGGCTCTTGGAGGATGGTATTGGCTGATTTCCCAAGTGTCAATAGTGATCACAGGGCCATGCTAGTTGCTCGTATTTCTGAACAAGAAACATTGAAAGCAATTAAAGACTTAAATAATGAGGGGGGTCCTAGACCGAATGGGATTCAAGTATTCTTCTATAGAGAAAAGTGGAGTGTTGTCAAAATGGATGTAATAAAGGTTATTCATGAATTTGAATTGGGCAACTATAGGTTTGAGAGATTGAATAAGTCCTATTTGTTCCTGTTACCAAAAAAATCAAGTGCAAAGAATTTCTCTAATTATAAACCCATTGCTTTATCAAATTCCATTTACCTTATTATCAGTAAGATTATAGCCAACAGAATCCGGGAGATACTAAAGGATTTGATATTGCCAGTCTAGTCTGCCTTTCTTCCTGGGAGGTCGCTATAGGAATCCTTCATTATGGCGCAAGAGATGGTAATGGGATGGCACAGGTGAAAGACCAAGGCCTTTCTATGGAAAGTCGATTTCTCCAAAGCTTATGATTCAGTCTCCTGGCCATACCTGTGGGAAATCCTCAAAAGGAGAAAATTTCCACCTCAGTTGATACAGTGGGTAAAGAGGTGTATCACGACTGCCTCCTTTTCCCCATTGATAAATGGGAAACCATGCCAAACATGGATCCAACCCCAATAAGGGTTAAGCAAGGGTGCCCACTTGCCCATTTGATATTTAATCTTGCAGTGGATACATTGGCAAGATATGCATGCAAACTAGCAGCAGATGGACTAATAAGGGGGTATTAAATGTCTAATAACAAGGCCTTAGCTCCCATTCTCCAATATGCAGATGACACTATTTTTTTTGTGGAAGGGGGGAAGAGGGAAGCGCAAGTGCTATTTTATATGGTAAAGATTTTTGGTGAGATTTCTGGTCTTAGACTTAATGGAAACAAATCTTCCTTGGTCTGTTTTGGTATGAATGGAATGATCCAAAATGACATTTCTACCATCTTGGGCACGCCTGTGGTCACACTGCCTGTCAAATATCTGGGGTTGCCTCCGAAGTGCACTAAACTGAGGAAAGCAGATTGGTCCTTCCTATATGAAAAGGTGGTTACGAAATTAGAGGATTGGAGTAGTTGCTACCTATCAAAAGGTGGGAGGTATATTTTACTGAACTCGGTCATTACATCGATTCCAGTTTTTTTCTTTTCTGTTCTCAGAGCCCCAAAATCTATTTGGAAACTTGATGTAATGCGCAAAAGATTATTTTGGAAAGGGGCCTCTTACGAAGGGGCTTTCCTCCAACAAATAAAATGGGATTCGATCTGTAGGCCAAAAAAGATTGGCGGCATGGGTATTAGATCCCTCAAAGAATTTAATGGTGCTCTATTGTTGAAGTGGGCTGTTTGACTGCTGCAAGGGGAAAAAAATTATGGATAGAGATTGTTTAGGATAGCTATGGGGCTACCAATGATGAGAAGAATCGCCTAAATCCCCATAAACCCTCTCATTTTTGGTCTTCTGTGATGCGTGCCTCGGCGGATAATTGGATTTTGTTCAAATCTATTTTAGGTGATGGGAAAAGCTTCAAATTCTGGCTGGAGAATTGGTTGCCTGGGGGGATGATTAAAGACAAGTACCCCCTTGCTTTTGCAGCTGCTTTTGATAAGAATGCTATGGTTTTTGATTATTGGGATGTGGCTTCTGAAAAGTGGTCTTTGAACAATGCAATGTGGAATAACCATGAAACAGGAACAAGAGCAGAAAACGAGCGCCTCATGCAAGAACTTGCTGCTTTCAAACCCACACCTGATGAATATGACACATACAGGTGGGAGGGTAAGTTTTCTTCAGCGGCTGCCTATGACAAGCTGGTTAACTCTTCCACGATGGCGGAAGTTGATGAGATAGGAAAAAAGTTATGGAAATTGAAGGTACCACTAAAGGTACAAATTTTTTTATGGTTTTGCAGAAAGGATGGTCTGATTACTGGAGATCTAAGGCACAGGAGAATGGGAACTCGTACCTAGTTTTTCCATTTATGTAAGATGCATAATGATTCCAGCACTCATATTTTTCCTTTGTGTGTGATCATAGATTATGTCTGGAGGAGAGTTTGTTGAGATTCTCGTCCCACATGAGAGAATCTTTGGAGTTCCCTTGTGAGGGTGAATAAGCCATGTTTATCTATGGTGGCTATTTTATGGTCTATTTTGAGGGCTAGGAATGAGTGTGTTTTTTAGGAGAGTCCAATGAATGTGGATAAGATTGTCAATAGATGCTGGAATCTCATACATCAATGGGGTTTGACCATGTAATTGTTTCATTATTCTTTATTAATAAAAGCTCTCCTGGTTTGCTATCGGTGATTCGATAGCATTCCTTTCCTTCTCAAAAATAAACTTCAAAATACTAATTAAGGGACATTTAGTGATTGAATTAAACATCGCTAAAGGCTCGTCGTGGGCGACATGTGCGTGCTGCGCGCGCCTGCTCCTCTTCGGTGTCTAAAATGCATGCCCATGTTTGGACGATATCAGCCGTCTGATCTCAAGGTCGGACAGCTTAAAGTCATCTTAGTCCGCGTCGTGCTTCAGCTTTGCACCGCCTGATCGTGCGTTCTATTGCGCATGAGTTTTGCGTGTCAATCGTGTGTTCATCCTATCAGATGATCTGGGTCGTTGATCTCTGATCATTCGTCTGTGACGACGCACCCGCGTGCGAGAAGGAGAGGCCGTTCGACGATTTGAACACTCGCCTCCTGCCGATGTAGCGCCTTAACCGCTGCGCTACGCGTGTGGTTGAGGCACGGTGATGGTTTTGCAAATAGTCTATCTTGCTTTTGGATCTTCATTTGGCGGCCAAAATCAGGTGTTGATTCTACCTTTAGATGAGGAGAAGAGTTGTTGAGTGGTGACGTGGCCGATGCTCAGATGTTGGATGGGCATCCAACGACAGAGATTCGTTTAGCGAGTGAAGAAGAAAAGCAGCGGCAGGTCCCTGGGGCCGATCGAGTGGCTGAGATGGTGCCATGTGGTGCTATCTTGATCGTCCATCTTATGTGTTTTGTAGATGGTGCCACGGGTGTCAGATTGGATTGATTTTCACACCGTTACACTGTGATCGTCGATCTGAACCATTCATACGGTCGGATTTATCGTTTGAGGTGCAAATTAATGCCATCTTGGCCCTTGATCTCTAGGCTTCCTTGGACTATATCTGGTGCTATGGATATCCGATCGAAGCAATCTTAGAGTCGTTGAACTCCCATCGTTGCCATGATCAGATTCGTATGGTTGGATCCTCGGTTCAAAGCCCTGATTAACAATTTTCCCTGTCCCTGGCCATAAAAGGAAACAATTAACCTAAATTTTATATAGACTACCCTAAATGCAACATAATGCATGTTATGCAATTCTATGCCTAAGAACATGCATACATAGATAGTTTATGTGATATAAATGTGTTTACATCACACCCCCTTGCCTATCTTTTGTTAGTCCCTAGCAAAACTACATGCTATTTATAAGAGAATTAAGTCGGATTTCCTGGGCAATAGTTATTTTCAACACTTAAGGATTTCAACTAGGATTTGAACTACAGTGACACAACAGTGCCCGAGTATCAACCAAAATGTAGACCGCCTCAAGTTCTCACCTTATTTAAAGAGGAATCTTTTTTTCTCTTTTTTTTCTTTATTTTTTCTTTTTTTGTAAAAACAAAACAAATCTATGGAGCTGACGAAATAATTCAAAGATGAATATCCACCCCCTCATGCATATCTAATGCAATGTCCTCATTGTATTAGAAAGGCATGAAATAGAGTGGAGTAGAGTAGAAAGCACCTAAATTGCATGAATAACGGGTCTGTTTCGAGATAAACAGAAACTGTATACGTGCTGAATTTAGTACCTTCAGTTAGGCACACTATACAATGAAGAAGAAATAACGAATTCACAGGTGCAGGTCAGAATCAGAATAAAATGATGCAACCTAAGGCCTACCAGCAGATGTCCATAGATGTGGACTAGATGGTGATGCAGATCCATACCCCATGGTCGAGTATATCTAAGGTTCTGGATAAAAATGACCCAGAACTTGAAATCAATATGCAAGTGGGGTTGGGTCTGCAATTTATGAGGATGCATCCTAAGACCAAAAATTTGAGTTATAGAGAAATCAAGCTCAAAAGGATAATCAATGAATGTGTGCTTGGGTTGGACATCCTTAGAACAAATGTTGTAAGGGTCCTTGTTTGATGGTTTCAGATTAATTGGAACCCTTAGACTCGGTCTTCTGCTTCCTTTGGAGTTTGCTTCCTAAATCAAAATTTCCCTGCTCCTTTCCTCATCATTCAGAATATCAAATTCTGGGACCTCCTACATATTAATCACCCCGTCTGAAATTTCCAAGTCTAAAATATGTGACTGAATCGGAATTGACTTACGTCTGGTTATCTCAAAAATAGAATTGTCAGTAAGCTCAATGGGGTGTAACTAACAATCGGGGCATTGAATTGAATCCTTCAGAAAATGCGATTCTGAATCCATCATGTGAGCCCCAATAAGATCAATTTCCTCAGTTATTGGGCTATCAAATGATTTAACCGATTCCGCAGGTCCGTCCAATCGTCTCACAGAAATCATGTTTTGTAAACTCACGTGAGACTTTGCAAATTGATTCTTCACCATAAAAATCAAAGAAATCTAAATCCGTATTAATGTACGTCCCAAAATCATCCATCACTTTCTGATCCATGGAGACATACGTTTCCTCGTACCCCAGCTCAGGGATCACAAGTGAAGAAATCAGAGCATCCTTAATTGGTTGCTCTAGATCAATTTGGTCGGCCTCGTAACATGTGTCTCTTCCTGCAGGTGCCGAGTGAGTTCTGACATTGGCTCTCCTGAAGAGGGTTCATCCTGGAAATCATCCCATGATTGAACTAAAGGAACCACAAATCTCATTCTAAATTTCACTAACTTCCCAAGTAAAAACTCACCCGGGTCCTTATCCTTAACATCATGGAGCCAATCCAACAAATACTTATTCAGATCATCAATCATTTCAATCAGGGGTTCCATTTCTTTAGTGCAAGGTATTGGCTGAGCTTCTAAAGATTGTATATTATTCCTCAAGTTAGCCAAAACCTTATCTTAGTCCTGGTTAACTTGAACCAAATGGGTTGGTTCAAAGTTGGGCAGGTTTGGAATTAGTGAAGAGGAGTTAACGAGTTGAGATTCATGATACCCTCCCAGATAATCAGTCATTTCAAGTTGTTCATAAGGTGATAATGACCTAAAGGCAATGTATTCAGGGGATGGGTAAGGATCAGTATATCCTTCTTGATTATAGATCGTATTAGGTTGCCCATGAAAGGGTGGTGATCTATAATCGATGTGGCTCGGAGAACGATAAAAGTCTAGATGATGGTGTTCAGAGTTATACCCCAAACATAGAGGTCCATAACTATATCCCCAATCTGAGTTATCCCAACTAACAGATGGTTAATTATAGTACGAGTCAGGATAATAATCATCATGCTGAAGATAAGATGTAATAGAAGGGCAAGAGCGGGAATGCATGTAGAATGTGGGAGGATTCATGATAAACGGGAGGAAGAAAGGCACCTTGCAATACAAACAATAAAACCTATCCTTAACTGGGCTAGCCTAAAGACCTACAGGCTCCTAGAACATATCTTGAGATAAAGAAAGGATTTGATCTACTTCTTTCGATTCAATCCAACCAGTTAAGGGGAGGGACTGGGGAGAAGGTCTTCCTTCGGCTTGTGCCTCCAGTTCTTAGTGTACCCCCCAGCCACGATCGTTTGATTGTACTCCCCTAGTTAGACATCAGAATGAATGTTAGAAATAGACTAAATGAAAATAATCTCATTCTAGGCTCCAAAGAGCGAGTCCAATCCTTAAGGCCAACGTCTAGTCTATTTTATTTAGGGTTACGTTTGAATGTGCTTTAGAATGTGATGGGCCCTTTATCTGGGTTGTGCCCTTAATGATTGATTGATGTGTGTGTGCATGCACAATCAGTGGTTTCCAAGCAAGATTATTTTTGATGCGGTGAATTTTAGGGTTGAAATCTTGCTGAGTAGCTTTTACGATTCGACTTTAGGTATTTTCAATCAAGTTTTGCTTGCACACCAGGTTTTGATGGCACAGGTGAAGATGTTTTTCTTTGAAGCTTAAAAGAATGTGGAGTGCCTGGTAAATCCCTAAGAGTTTAACATTTATGGTAGCTACTTAATGAGTTGATTTTAGTTGAAGTGGTGCGGCCCAATCAACTCAAATAATTATCCTATTGCACCACTTAATAGGCACACAAGTGATTACCTAATCTGATTTCTTCTGGATTATGCGCTTGGGTGTGTGTACCGGTTCCAAAGATTGGTTTACTGATTGAGTTTGAAAATCAGATGAGGTTGTGTACCTCTATGAGATTTTTTAATTTTTATTTTTAAATGCGGAGGGTAAGGCGGGTGTTGGTGCCAAAATAACAATCAAAACTAACCTTAAGGTTTATAAGAACACCTAGGTTGATGTATGTTTGTGTTATAACGTGGTGGAATGAAAACAAATGGGTGGGAGATGGGGTAAACTTACAGAACCTTCAACAGCACTTTGCTCCAATCTACCGCTTTTGCTTGTCTCGAAAGAGTACCTGCAATCATAATAAGAAAGGAGAGAAGTAAGGTAAATGATTCATAAGTCAGAAAATGCGAAGAATCAAGGAGCATCGCCTCCTTGACAATGGCGCCAAAATGTTAAGAGCAGAAAAACCACGCATTCAGAGTTGGATTCGAAAACTCATTGTCGTAGTTCGAGTTGTGAAGGAATCCGTTCAACAGATAAAATTTATACTAAAAAATCGTAACGAAGTTCTAGGTCGAACATAGGGAGGCAGACGTTTGATTAAAAATATGCATTTGTTTTGTTTGTCACGAAACATAATAGCTGGTCAAAAACTAGCTATCTATTTAACAAATAATAAATAGAAGAGAGAGAGAGAATATTACAAGTAAAAGCAAAAGGGATGTAGAATAAATATGGATTTCATTATCAGAAGTTGTTCATTACACTACTCATTATGACTAGAAAGTGAGAAATCTATACTAGAAAGCTATAAATCTACTCTAGAAAGTAGTAAAAGGAATGGAGAGAGAAGTATCCTCCTCGACGATCTCTTAGAGGATGAGCCGGATGGGATGACATCTGGAAGACGGGGAACAGAGTAGGAAGAAGAAGGATGAAGCGGGAGGAACAGGAACGAAGCAGCACGTCATCATCGTTGCGGGATCCACTTCTTAAATGCAGACAGAGGACAACCATGGGATGCTCCACGAAGGGGGACGAAGGTGAAAAAATTATGATTTTTACTCTAGAGGAGCATCCCGGGTTTGGGACAAGCTCTTAGAGCTTTGGAAGGAGTGAGAAGAGAAGAAGGGATGAGAAATTCGTAGGGTAGGGGTCTTCTTTTATTGTTGCAATGATTGACAGCAATTTGGACATTTTAACTTCAAAATATTAATTAAGAAACCTTTAGTGATGAAATTAAACGTTGCTAAAGGCCCGTCGTGGGTGACGTGTGCACGCTGCATGCACGCCTGCCCTTCTTCCACACCAAAAACACATACCTACGTTTGGATGATATCAGCCATTCGATCTCAAGATCAGACGGCTTAAAGTCGTCCTCGCCCACACTGCACTTCAACTTCTCATCGCCTGATCGTGCATTCAATTGCACATGAGTTCCATGCGTCGAATCGCACGTTCATCCTATCAGATGATCCAGGCCGTTGATTTCTGATCGTTTGGCTGTGACGACGTGCCCACACATGAGGAGAGGTTGTTCGATGATTTGAATGCTAGCCTCCTACTGATGCAGCACCGTAATCGCTACGCTACATGTGCGATTGAGGCGTAGTGATGGTTTTGCAAATGGCCGATCACGACCGTTGGATCTTCATTCGACAGTCGAGATCAGGCATTGATTCTACCTTTAGATGAGGAGAAGTGCTAATGAGAGGTGACGTGGCTGATTCTCAGACATTGGATGGGCATCAAACAGTGGAGATTCGTCCAGCGGGTGAAGAAGAAAAGTAGCAGTGGGTCCCTGGGGCCAATCGGGTGGCTGAGATGGCACCACGTGGCGCCAGCTTGACCATCCACCTTCTGTTTGTTGTAGATGGTGCCACGGGTGTCGGATTGGATCGATTTTTGTGCCATTAGGCTACGATCGTCAATCCGAACCCATCCATGCAGTCGGATTTGTCGTCTGAGGTGTGGATTAACACCATCTTGGCCCTTGATCTCTAGGCTTCCTTGGACTATATCTTGTGCTACAATTGTCCGATCAGAGCAATCTTGGAGTCGATGAACTCTCGTTGTTGCCCTGATCATATCTGTATGGTTGGATCCTTGGTCCAAAGTCCTAATTAACAATTTTCCCTATCCCTGGCCGTAAAAGGAGACAATTATCCTAACTTTTATACAGACTCCCTTAAATGCAAGATGATGCATGTTATCTAATATTTATAGTATGTGATGCAATTCTATACCTAAGAACACGCATAAATAGATAGTTTATACAATATAAACATGTTTACATCAAGTCCTCGGCTGAAGGAGGGTAGTAATGTCAAATGTCAGAAATACCATTGTCTTATCCATTCTTTCCCGGTGCCAAAAGTAGGCACTTCCACCAAATAAGCCACACAATATCCTCTTGACCATCATCATTCCTAATAATGCCTCATAAATAAAAGTATAAGTCATTTTGTGTTAGTAATTGAAAGAAAAAAAAGGAAGAAGAAGAGAGCAGAAAAAAAAAGGGAAATATTTATATTTAGAAAAAATATTAAAAAAAAAAAGAGAGAGAAAGTAAAAGAAAAGAGTCCAAGTTTGGAGTTTCTTCTTCTTGTCATTTTTTTTCATTATATGTCAATGTTTTTGAAGCAACAACAAAAGCACCCATTGCGATCCACCAAATATGACACATACCTACTTTTCAGTATTTTTTATCGCCTAAATACTGGTGAGGTCCTTTAACTTAGTTGAAGGGCTATTAGGACTTTAATTAAAGTGTGCATGCCATGTAAGGCCACCAAATATTGAGTACATTTATAAAATCTTGTAAGATATGTGATCTTAGAAAAGAAAGAAGAAAAAAAAAAGAAAAAGAGTGAGTGAGTGAGCATAAGGAAACGCAAAGAGAGCACAGTGTTTAGCCTTTCTTTGAGTTGACTTGTTTGATAGTCTAGAGATCTAGAGTCTGTAGTACTCGATTACATGTAGCACCAGATGAGTGTGTGCCACCAAATACGAATCCATTTAACTCAGTATCTCCTACCTATGCCAAAAAATCAATGTCAAACTACAAATTATTTTCTGCTTTATCCCCGAGGGAAGAAGTTGCCTATTCTAATAAAATGTTTACCAAGGGTTAAGTACAAACTACAAATATAAGTTAGTTTTTCACTTGAATCCGTTACCGAGGCTACTATCTCTTCACATTTGTCTGGATCTCTAAATTTTTGGAATAAGGAAAGGAGAAATCTCTTGGTTACTTCCATTGTTTTTCACTTTTGCTCGAGACTAGCAAAACTTAGGCATGGGGGCATTTGATAAGTCCACTTTCGTGGAGAATTATTTGGCCTAAGTAATCTTTAATTAGTTGATCTTAATTGTTAATTAAGTAGGAGTTAAATGGAAATTCACCTTAGTCTACATATAATTTTATCTGTTAATTTTACATTTAATGACATATGATATGGTCTATCGGTTGAATGCAAGATAGGTGCAAGGGTTAGACGTCCATTTTGCTTATATAAGACGTCTGGAGCTCAGATCAGACGTCAGGAAAGTACCATCGTATGCCCCCTGAAGTCTGCATTTTTTAAGACATCTGATATTTTTATCGGATGTCTGATAATTAACGGATAGAACTTATCCTTCTGTTCCAACCACTAGCAATCTTCATGAGTGGTTGGAGAATTCGGCTGCAGAAAACAAGCAAAGAGATTTCAAAAGGAGAGTAAGCCATCCTGAGGAGGAGATATCTTTCCCTAGGTAGGGATTTGCATCTTCTTCGCTCCACCACCGTGCATCCCACAGGCACTGTTGAACCCACATATACTATGATTGAAGCATGCATGACGAGTCTCCACCTACGCTACGGCAATCAGCTGTACGGTGACAGTGCACAGCCCATCACCAGCCTATGACCACGTCCACCACTACCAACTCCTTGCCACTGTTACCTGATCACCATCACCTTTCACAACACTACACCCATCACCTTCATTAACGCCACCCCCACCCATTGCCCTCCACCTCCAGTAGACCTTCCCCCCTAGCCACAGACCACCAACAACATGCCTACCATTGCCACCAACACCATAGCCACCACCCACCCACTCCCTTTTTGTCTTCCGCTTTTTCTCTTCCTCTTCAACCTCTGTTTCCACCACCACCACCTACAACTCCACCAAAGGAACCCAAAGTTTTTCCGGCCACCATTGTTAACAGCCACCACCACCGGCCATGTCCCTCACTGTCAACATCACCAAAGTGCTCGCCTTGACCTCCATTGATGTCCCACACCACCAGAGCCATCAACAATAGCCTACGCACGCACGTTAAAGACGTACCACTGGCGAGCTTCTCCTCTGTCGGCTGGCCACGTTTGGTCGCCTTCGTCGATGCTGTGACCTCCATCGAATTGGCCTCGTCTTCGTCAACCTCCCTCACATGTCAGCAGCCCATCGACACTCCTTCATGGGCAAGGAAGAGAGAGGAGAAATCCTATATTTTCCCACAATTAGTATTTAAGATCTCTATCATTGTGGGGTACACTATTTCCTTATTTAATGAATTAAATTATTGAGGTGAATTTGGATACGCATCTTTCTACTTAATCAAAATTACTTCCAGATGAATATCTCTCATGAATGATATAATGCATGGATTATGGTGAACAAGGCATATTTTAGAAATTGGTATTTATGGTGTTTACCACTACCAAGATCATTATTTAATAGAATATTTTATTGTGGTAATTTTGCATATAAACACCTACTATCTTAATCAATTGCTTAGAATGAGAATTCTTGAGGGCAATGAGTTGCACCAAAGAATAAGTGCATCCATTGAGATTCCTAAATAAACGAGTCACCACTCACTAATTCAATAGGCTAATTCCTCCCTATGGAGATGACCTAACTATTTTCGTGGTTAAATTTTGAATATTAAATATTTTGAAAAGTGATTTTCTACCACACAACGAAATACAACGAAGTTACATTTTATGTTAAAGTTTTCAATGAAAATGAAGATCGGTCTTTCACTGTGCCTTGCCTCTCTTGAGGCTTGAAGAAGGGAAGAAGAGGCCTTTGCCTCTCTATTGAAGTTGATCCTCCTGAGCACTTAATGTGTCTAAAGGCCTTATGCATCCATTTGATATCTGCTGGTGCCTTGGTTCTATTGGGTTTTTTCATTTGGTTAACATGGAATATTGGTCGATAATTACCGTTGATAAATTTGAGATATTTGAGCTTAACATTCAAAGGGTTAATTGGTGATTCAAATCACCATTTTAACCCATTCTTTTTGCACTGAGATACTTGGATTTATCTATATATCATCTTGACTTCTTTTAAATGAGGTTTTGATTATAATTGCTTACATTTCTGATTAAATTGTGATTCATGAGATTAAAATTGCTATTACTTGCTCCTTATGTTCAACCTCAGTCTCTTTCTGAATCTGAGTTATAAATTTAATTGATTTAAGCGATTTTTGTCCTGTACTACAATGTATTTTCTGAAATCTTGACCAATTCGCTTAAAAGCATACGCATCATTGCATAGCTCCTTGAACTTGCTTAATTGCAACCAACGGTGGGATCCAGCCTTTAAAAGATCAAGATTGCACTTTTGTACTACCCAGTAGGCTTTATGCTCCATTTGTACTAGGGGTTGACATGCCTTGCCATACACAAGTTTGAAGGGGGACATTCCTAACTGGGTCATATAGGCAGGTCTTATAGACCCACAAGGCTTCCGAAAGGTAGGTAGACCAATCCTTCCTGTCAGGCGGAATAGTGACATAAGGGATCTTCTTGATCTCCCGATATGACAGTTCAACTAATCCATTTGTTTGGGAGTGATAAGGAGTCGAGATATGAAGCAACACCTCATACTTTTCATCAGGGACTGGAAGTGCACATTGGTGAAATGAGACCACCATCGCTGATGATGGCTTCTGGAACCACAAATCTGAAAAAGGTGTTCTCCTGAATGAACCAAAGAATAACTTTATCGTCACTTGTTCTGGTGGAGACGGCTTCGATCCATTTAGATGCATAATCAACAACGAGTAAGATGTATTCGAAGACATTACATCCTGGAAAGGGTCTGACAAAATCAATTCCTCAAATGTCAAAGATTTCGCACACGATGATCAGATTCAAAGGCATCATGATGTAAACACATTTACACTACTTAAAATGCCTATTTATGCATGTTCTTAAGCATAGGATTGCATTTCAAGATATAAATATTGCATAACATGCATCATCTTGCATTTAGAATAGTTTGAATAAAATGGAGGATAATTGTCTCCTTTTATGTGCTTGGATAGGGCAAACATTTTTCGGGGCCTCGGATCAAAGATCCAACCATATGGATGTGATCAGGGCGACGATTGGAGTTCAATGACTCCAAGATCACCCTAATCAGACATCCGTAGCATCAGATAGTGACCGGGGAACCCTAGAAGATCAAGGGGCAGGATGGTGAAAATCCACACTTCAGATGACAAATCCGACTGCACGGATCAATTCAGATCGACGATCGCAGCCCAACGACACAAAAGTTGAGTCAATCCGACATCCGTGGCACCATCCACAACTTCCAGAAGATGGATGGCCAAGATGGCACCACGTGGCGCCATCTCAGCCGCCCAAACGGCCTCCAGCACCACCGCACCTTTTCTTCCTCAATAAGCATGTCGATTATCCACCATTGGATCAAGATCCAACGACTGTAGATGCGACTGGCTAATTCATCTGCACGAACATTTCGAAGGTGTAGCGCAACGGTGACGCAGCCGCGGGCGAAGCAGAGGTCGTGGGTTCGAGTCCCGCGAGCCTCAAATTGGGCGCAAGCAAGCGGTGCGTGGAGCGTCAGATTGCGATCCAACGACTGTGCGCGCCCGATAGCACCGACACGCGATTGGACGCGCAACGTGGACGTGCGATCGCACGCGGGCGGGCGCACAGCGCAGCGGGCGAATATGCGTTTTAAGCCGTCCGATCTTGCGATCGGACGGCTAAGAACCAGCGGACGTGCACAGGCGTTGCGCGCGCAAGAAGGTGAGCAGGCACGCGCAAGCCACCCACGACTCCCAAGGAGGGTTTAGCGACGGTTTTATTCGTCACTAAAGACCCTTATTTATTATTTTGATGTTGTAATGTCCATTTTGCCCCTACTCCTTGCAAATATAAAAGGAGACCTCCTCCATACGAAATTTTCATCCCTTCCTTCTCCTCTCTACCTCTCCAAAGCTCAAGAGAAGCTTGTCCCACACCCGGGATGCTTCTCACAGGATAAAGTCCAAATTTTCGTCCCTCTTCGGAAGTGGATCCCGCGACGACAATGGCGTGCTGCTTCGTTCCCGTTCTTCTGCTTCGTCCTCCTTCATCCAGGTGTTGTCCCGTCTGGCTCGTCCTCCAAGCGACCGTCGAGGAGGATTTCTCTCTCCCTATTCTTTTTACTGCTTTCTAGTATAGATTTTCTGCTTTCTAGATTAATCTACTCGTCCTCCAAGCGACCGTCGAGGAGGACATTTCTCCCTCCATTCTTTCAATGCTTTCTAGAGTAAATTTACCACTTTCTAGAGTAATTATTTTATCCTTTCTAGTTGTAATGAACAATCTCCTCAATGAGAAATTTTTTGTTTATTCTACATCTCATTTTGATTTTCATGTGTAACACTCTCTCTCTCTCTTACCCCTCTCTTTTACCCTCTCTCTCTCTTCTATTTATTGTAAATAATTAGATAGTTTAATTTGAATTACTTCGTGACAAATAAAAAGAAATGCGAAGTTTTTAAATCAAACGTCCACCTCCCTATGTTCGACCCAAAATTTTCATTTCGGTATAAATTTTATTTGTTGAACACGAATTCTTCACTTTCGAACTACAACGATAGGTTTACTAAAACCAAACACGTTAGCGTAGCGTTCATAACGTTCAACATTTTGGCGCCGTTACCGGGGATCGTATCGTTCAACATTTTGGCGCCGTTGCCGGGGAGGCGACGATCTTTGATTTCTGTTCGCATTTTGTAACTTGCAAATAATTTACCTCACTTTTCTCCTTTCTTATTGCAATTGCAAGTACTCTTTTGAGATGAGCAAAAGTGGTAGATTGGAGTAAAGTGCTGTGGAAGGTTTTGTAAGTTAACCCCCATTCTTTCCCCCTCCGTAGATTTCATTCGCCACATTGAATCCAAATTCCAATTAATCTAGTTGTTTGCATAAATCCTAGGAATAGTTTGGTTGTTTGGATTCTCACTCACATTCATTCCACCTTCATTTATATAAAAAATAAAAAAAAAACAAAAAGATAATTTTGTGGGGCAATTTGCAACAAACACACAACGTACACCCACATTCAAAGGCACTTAATCGAATTGATTTGTTTCTACTCAACCGGGTTCTGATATGTGGAACCGGTACACATAAAGCAACACATAAAAGAGTAGAAATCATTCTAGGTTAACCATCTTTGTGTGCCTAACTTAGTGGTGCATTTGTGGCCAGTTGTTTGAGTTGTTTGGGCCGTACCACTTCAAATAAAATAAACTCATCAAGTAGTTGCCAATTAGGTTCAACTCTTAGGGATTTACCAGGCACTCCACATTCTTTTTAATCTTCACCTGTGCTTGCAAAACCTGGTGTGCCAACGAAACCTATTTGAAAACACCTAAAGTTGAATCCTAAAAGCTACTATGCAAGATTTGAACCTTAAAATTCACTGCATCAAAAATAATCTTGCTTGAAAATAATTGGTTGTGCACGCACACACAAATCAATCAATCATTAAGGGCACAACCCATTTAAAGGGCCCATCACATTCCAAAGCACATTCAAACCTAGCCCTAAATAAAATAGAGTAGACGTTGTCCTTAAGGATTGGACTCGCTCTTCAGAATTCAGAACAAGATTATTTTCGATTAGTTTGTTTCTACTATTCAATCTGATGTCTAGCTAGGGGAGCAGAGTCAAACGATCGCGACTGGGGGGTACACTAGGAACCGGAGGTGCAAGCCGAAGGAAGAACCTTCTCCCCAGTCCATCCTTCTAACTGGTTGGATTGAACAGATAGAAGTAGATCAAATCGTTCCTTTATCTCAAGACGGGTTTTGGGAGTCTGTAGGTCTGTAGGCTAACCCATTTAAGGACAGGTTTGATTGTTTGTATTGCAGGGCACCTTTCTTCCTCCTGTGTCTCATGAATCTTTCCACATATTTCACGCATTCCCGCTCTTTTCCTCCTGTTGTGAATTATCCTCGACATGACGATTATCCCGACTCGTATTGTAATCAACCATTAGTTAGTTGGGATAATTCAGATTGGGGATACAATTTCGGACCCCCGTGTTTAGGGTCTAACCCTGAAGACTTTGATTCTGATTTCTATCCTTCTCAGAGCTACATCGATTATAGATCGTCCTCCTTTCATGAACAACCTAATAAGATCTACAATCAAGAAGGATAAATCGATCCTTACCCATCCTCTGATTTCACTGCCTCTAGGTCATTACCATCCTTTAAACAATCTGAAATGACCTATTATCAGGAAGGGTATAACGAATCTCAATTCTTTAATTCCTCTGCATTGATGTCAAACCCGCCCAATCCTGAACCAACTCATTTGGTTCAGGTTAATCAGGTTCAAGATAAGGTTCTGGCTAACTTGAGAAATATCATTCAATCTTTAGAAGTTCAGCCAACACCTGGCATTGAGAGATTGGAGCCCCTGATTCAGATGATTGATGATTTAAACAAGTCTTTGTTGGATTGGCTCCAAGATGTTAAGGATAAGAACCCGGATGAGTTTCTACTTAGGAAATTAACGAAATTGAGGATGAGATTCGTGGTTGCTTTGATTCAATCTTGGGATGATTCCCAGGATGAACCCTCTTCAGGAAAGCCAATGATAGAACCCGCTCAGGCACCTATTGGGGGAGACACGTGTTATGACCAGATTGAATTAAAGCAACCAATTAAGGATGATCTGATTTCTTCACCTGAGATCCTTGAGCAGGGTTACGAGAAAACGTATGTCTCTTAGGAACACAAAGTGACAACTGATTTTGGGACATACATTGATACGGATCCTGATTTCTCTGATGGTGAAGATTCAAGTTGCGAAATCTCATGCGAGTTTTCTGAACATGATTTTTGTGAGACGATTGGGCCTGAGGAATCGGATAGATCATTTGATAGCCCAATAATTGAGGAAACTGATCTTATTAGGGCACACGATACGGATCCAGAATTGCATTTTCTGGAGGAATCAATTCAATGCCCTGATTATCAGTTACACCCTGTTGAGCCTATTGATGATTCTAATTCTGAGATAATTAGACCCAAGTCAATTTTGATTCTGCCACATCATTTAGTCTTGGAGATTTCAGACGAGGTGATGAATATACAAGAGGTCTTGGAATTTGATATGCTAAATGAGGAGCATAGGAGCTGGGAAGTTCTGATTTGGGAAGTTAATTTTGGAGGAAATAGAAGATTCAGTCAAAGGGTTCCTTTTAAGCAGAAACCATCAAATTAGAACCCTTACGACATTTGTTTCGAGGATGTTCAACTCAAGCACACATTCAACGATTATCCTTTTGAGCTTCAATTCTCTGTA
Source organism: Thalassia testudinum (assembly GCA_037157565.1). Classification (NCBI taxonomy): domain Eukaryota; kingdom Viridiplantae; phylum Streptophyta; class Magnoliopsida; order Alismatales; family Hydrocharitaceae; genus Thalassia; species Thalassia testudinum. The sequence goes on along the minus strand of JAZHRO010000056.1, from coordinate 80,184,675 downwards.
ACCCAACTTTTTGGTCTTTGGTTGCATCCTCATAAATCACAGGCTCGACTCCGCTTACATTCTGATTTTAGGTTTTGGGTAATTTTTATCTATAACCTAAGATATTCTCGATTATGGGGGATGGGTCTGCACCACAATCTGGTCCACATCAGTGGACCTCTGTTGACAGGTCGGAGGATTCTTCTGTTTATTCTAATTCTGACCTGCACTTGTGAATTTTTCATTTCTTTCCTTGTATTGTGTGCCTAGCTGAAGGCACTAAACTCAACACATATACAGTTCCTTTTCATTTTCATCTTGGAGCGGACCTGATATTCACGTAATTCAGGTGCTTTCTACGCTTTTCCACTCTGTTTTGTCTTTTTAATACAATGAGGACATTACATTAGATAGGCAGGGGGTGGATATTTATCTCTGAATTCATTCGTCAGCTCCGTAGATTTGTTTTATTTTCTTTTATAAAAAAAAAATCAGAATTAGTAAAGAGAATTTGGGTTTAAGAAAATTTTCAATCTTAAGAAATACTACATTAAGATCCGAACACAAAGACCCTTCAGGTCTTTGGACTTAATCAGCCCATGTATCCACTAAAATGTGGATTTGTTTTTCGAGTTCTCGCCAACTTGAATTTTATTTTAATAGGAGTAAATAAGTTTGGGTGATAAGTACACGACTTATCAACCCGCCCTCTGATTTGAGGGAATTTTGAGTCTTAAGCATCTACACACTTTCTTTACACTGACTCGTTGTTTGACGATTTTAATGGAAATTGGGTAGCTAATGAACTTTCTAGGGTGATATGGCTGGCAAGTTATCGTGGGTAACAACCCATAGGTAGGTTGTCCAGATCCCAGTCACTGGACCTTTCTCTTTTTGCTACCTTTAGGTAAATCTTAGACCAGGGAAGCCACCTACTTAAAAAAAAAAAAGAGAAAAAAAAAATCGAAGAGAAAAGGAGAAAAGAACAAAAAGAAATAAGCCACACTTCGCCGCACGAGTATGGCTGGCAAGTTGTCGGTGGTAACAACTCATCGACCGGTTGTCCAGAACCCAGCTTAGAAAACGCACTAAAAATTCCCAAAACACTTAGGAAGAAGCGGAGAAGTAGAATAAATCAGGGAGATATACACTCGATTTACCCTTGTGTTGACCCCGTAAAAAAATAAAAGTAGGGAGAAAGCTACCAGTTGTAAAGATACACCTTTAGGCAGAATTCTTTTTGAGGTCACCTAGAGGCGTAGAAATCCGAAGTCCGTTTTAATTGCCGGTCAATGAGTCTATCACAATCACAATAAGATGCTTAAAGCTTAGGGTTCTCATCAAATCTTGGGTGAGTTGAATGGTCATAGAAAGCCACTCTTAAACTCTAAAATCTGAAAATCAAAAAAAAAAAAAAAGAAAAGAGTAAAAAGAGAAAAAGAAAATTTTCTTTGAATAAGGCGAGGGCTTGGGGCGGTCTGCATTTTGGCTGATACCCGGGCATTGTTGTGTCTTTGAAAGTTCAGTTCCTAAGTAGACAATTTCTTAATGATTGAAAATGACTCAGGCCCAAATAATTCAACCTAATTCTTTTATAAATAGCATATAGTTTTTGCTAGGGACTAGCAAAAGATAGGCATGGGGGTATGATGTAAACACATTTACACTACTTAAAATGTCTATTTATGCATGTTCTTAAGCATAGGATTGCATTTCATGATATAAATATTGCATAACATGCATCATCTTGCATTTAGAATAGTTCGAATAAAATGGAGGTTAATTGTCTCCTTTTATGTGCTTGGACAGGGCAAACATTTTTCGGGGCCTCGGATCAAAGATCCAACCGTATGGATGTGATCAGGGCGACGATTGGAGTTCAACGAATCCAAGATCGCCCTAATCAGACATCCGTAGCATCAGATAGTGACTGGGGAATCCTAGAAGATCAAGGGCTAAGATGGTGAAAATCTGCACTTCAGATGACAAATCCGACCGCACGGATGAATTCGGATCGACGATAGCAGCCCAACGACACAAAAATCGAGTCAATCTAACATCCGTGGCACCATCCACAACTTCCAGAAGATGGATGGCCAAGATGGCACCACGTGGTGCCATCTTGGCCGTCGCCATCTCAGCTGCCCAAATGGCCTCCAACATCGCCGCACCTTTTCTTCTTCAATCAGCGCGTCGATTCTCCACCGTTGGATCAAGATCCAACGGCTATGGATGCGGCTGCCTAATTCATCCGCGCGACCATTTCAAAGGCGTAGCGCAGCGGTGACGCAGCCACGGGTGAAGCAGAGGTCGTGGGTTCGAGTCCCGCGAGCCTCAAATTGGGCACAAGTAAGCGGCGCGTGGAGCATCAGATTGCGATCCAACGGCTGCGCTCGCCCGATAGCACCGACACGCGATTGGACGCGTAGCGTTGACTTGCGATCACACGCGGGCGGGCGCGTAGCGCAGCGGGCGAAAATGCATTTTAAGCCGTCCGATCTCGCGATCGGACGGCTAAGAACTAGCGAACGTGCGCAGGCGTTGCGCGTGCGAGCAGGCGAGCAGGCGTGCGTGAGCCACCCACGACGCCCACGAAGGTGGCTTTAGCGACAGTTTTATCTGTCACTAAAGACCGCTTATTTATTATTTTGATGTTGTAATGTCCATTTTGCCCCCACTCCTTGCAACTATAAAAGGAGACCTCCTCCATACGAAATTTTCATCCCTTCCTTCTCTCTACCTCTCCAAAGCTCAAGAGAAGCTTGTCCCACATCTGGGATGCTTCTCGCGAGATAAAGTCCAAATTTTCGTCCCCCTTCGAAAGTGGATCCCGCGACGACGATGGTGTGCTACTCCGTTGCCGTTCTTCTGCTTTGTCCTCCTTTGTCCCGCTTCGTCCAGGCATCGTCCCATCCGGCTCGCCCTCCAAGCGACCGTCGAGGAGGATTTCTCTCTCCCTATTCTTTTTACTGCTTTCTAGTATAGATTTACTGCTTTCTAGATTAATCTACTCGTCCTCCAAGCGACCGCCGAGGAGGACATTTCTCCCTCCATTCTTTTAATGCTTTCTAGAGTAAATTTACTGCTTTCTATAGTAATTATTTTATGCTTTCTAGTTGTAATGAACAATCTCCTCAATGAGAAATTCTTTGTTTATTCTACATCTCATTTTGATTTTCATGTGTAATACTCTCTCTCTCTCTTACCCCTCTCTTTTACCCTCTCTCTCTTCTATTTATTGTAAATAATTAGATAGTTTAAATTGAATTACTTCGTGACAAATAAAAAGAAACGCGAAGTTTTTAAATCAAATGTCCGCCTCCCTATGTTCGACCCGGAATTTTCATTTTGGTATAAATTTTATTTGTTGAACATGAATTCTTCGCTTTCTAACTACAACGACAGATTTTCCAAAACCAAACACGTTAGCATAGCGTTCGTAACGTTCAACACATCATATCTTGTGGGTCCATGATGCTGAGGGTCTGACAATGGGCACATGCCCTACAATTGGATTGTGCGTCTTTGAACATTATTGGCCAAAAGGTCCCACACTAGAGGATCTTTGCTACAGTTTTATGCCTAGAGTAATGGCCACCGCAGGCTTGGTCATGATAGAATGAGGTTATGTTGTTGACCTCGTTGTCAGGAATGCATCTCTGCATCACTTGGTCATTACTGATATGAAAAAGATATGGATCTTCCCAAACATAATGCTTGGCATCGAAAATCAGCTTGTTCCGCTGGGAGGTCACCCAATCTGGCAGGACTTTCTCCATAATTAAGTAGTTCACGATGTCAGCAAACCATGGAAATTCGTTAATGGCCAAGAGATGCTCATCTGGAAAGTGCTCAATGATAGGTCGGGATGGGTCAATGACTGAAGAAGGAAGGTGAGACAAATGGTCAGCTACCATATTCTGCTTTACTGCCTTGTTGAGAATTTCAAGATCGAATTCTTGCAACAACAAGATCCAGCTGATTAATCTCAACTTCGCGTCCTTCTTCGTGAGTAAGTGCCTCACTGCAGTGTGATCTGAGTAAATGATGACTTGGGACCCCAGGAGGTATGATCTAAATTTCTCTAGGCCAAATACTACAGCCAGCTACTCTTTCTCTATAATAGTCTAGTTACGCTAAGCCTCATCTAATGTCTTGCTGGCGTAATATATTACCACTGGTTTTCTGTCAATTTTTTGATCCACCACTTCTCCTACTACGTAGTCAGATGCATCGCACATGATCTCGAAGGGTTGAGACCAGTTAGGATATTGCAGGATTGGTGCTTAGGTGACTCGATCATGTAGGATCTCAAATGCATGAATGCACACACTAGATATTTCAAAAGGTGTGTCCTTGGAGAGGAGATTTGACAAGGGGAGTGTGATCTTAGAGAAATTTGGTATGAATCAATGATAAAATCCAACCTGGCCCAGGAATGATCTGATGTCTTTTACCGAGCTAGGCACAGGTAGTTTGGAAATCAAATTCACCTTAGCGCAATTAACCTGGACACCTCTCTCAGAGACAAGATGTCCAAGAACGATGCCTTTAGGAACCATGAAGTGGCTCTATTCCCAGGAGAGAACCAAGTTCATTTCAATGCATCTTTTAAGGATTTTGACCAAATGCAGGAAGCATTCATCAAAAGATTCATCGAATACCGAGAAGTCATCCATGAAGACCTCAAGGTAATTGCCTACCATATTTGAGAATATGGCTAGCATGAACCGTTGAAAGGTGGTAGGTACATTGCATAGCCCAAATGGCATCTTGTGGAACATGTACATACCATAGGGGTTGGTAAAGGTTGTCCATTTCTAATCCTCTGGATGAATTGCCAACTGATTATATCTGGAGTATCCATCTAAGAAACATAAAAATCAATTTCTCGCTAGTTTATGAAGAATCTGGTCAATGAACGGAAGCAGGAAATGATCTTTTTTCATGGAGGCATTCAATTTCTAATAGTCTATGAAGACTCTCCATGAATTTGTAATGTGGGTCGGGATGTGATAAATGAATTAGCTTGCGGGATGTGATAATGCGTTAAAACAAACCTAGCTCTTAGGAATTTAACTCTCTAAATGGGTTGTTTGGGCTGCATTAGGCATAAATTATGTTAGGCATGCATTTTACATTTTATTATCTTTTTAATGTGTTCTTGTGAGTGTTAGGGTTATACAATTTGTCAGATCCCCAGAACCCAAACACTCAAGAAGGCAATTGGTGGAGGAGAAGCCCAAACTAGCTGTAACTCAACTTGATCCAGCCCACCATAGTTGGAATCTTGCTCACTTGAACTAGGGTTTACGTATCCTAGCTCATTTCAGCTCATCTCAGTTGAATGGAAGCTCAAGAGAGCTCATCCTAGCTCACCTTAGCTCAAGTTAGCTCAGATCTAGCTCAACTTAGCTGAGTCGAGTTCATCTCAGCTCCCATTAGTTCACTGGAAGCTCTAGCTAGCTCAGCTAACTTGACTGGAGTTCACCTCAGCTCAGAACCAACTATGTCTAGCTCTACTCAACTCTATCCAAGTAAGGATGACTTCATCTTAGCTCAGGAAGCTCAAGTCCATCTCTCAGGGACTCAGCTTAGCTCAACTTAGTTGAGCTAAGCTACATAGCTACTCCAACTAACTAGGTCATCCCCGGGAATATCAGAACTAGCTCTCCTCAACATTATTCTATAGAAGCCAACTTGCTTTAGGTTGGCTTAGCAGCTACCAAAGAACAAGAAAGTTAAGCATGCTAAAGTAGCTCCATGCCACATTCTTCAGCAGCTACCAACTCCAGTTCAGCTCCAGACAACTTCCTCTAGTTCCTCTCCTCTAAACCCTAGCTCTAGATGCCTACTGCCCTACCCTACTATTATCTAACCAAGCTTAGCTAAGCTTCAACTCCCTTGGCCATCTACCACCCTAAAACCCTTGCCAACTAGCTCCACCAACTAAGCCCACCTAAGACCACCTATGCTAGGTCCACCTCTACTCCATGTTGGCGCCAACCTTAGCCATCTCTTAACCCCTAAGCCACCACCAAAAGGCACCATAAGTTGGCGCCAGAAACACCCATAACCACCCCCTCTTTGGCGCCAACTTTTCCCTCCAAAAATGCCCTTATCTCAACCCTACACCTACTCCCTCAACCCATCTCCACCATCCACCTAACCCCCCTTCTAGAACTGCTAGGTTGACACCAATTTAGTGGTGCCTCTCCACCACCAAAAGCTACCAACACCACCATAATTACCACCTTACAAGGCCCTTGCGGTGGCACCAACCTCCCTTTACCCTAGGATCCTTAACCACCTACTAAAACCCATCTTACCCCTACATCTAACCCACGCCAACTACCCCCTTCTCCACCTCTATAAAAACCCTCCTAACCACCACTAAAAACCTATCGTCCATTAGTATTAACTCTACCCTATACCCACCAACAACTCACGGTCAAGAAGGAGGAGACAAGATGATTAAGGGGGCATCCTACCCACCCCCTTGGTTCCTTCTTGTTGCCGCTCTTCTTCTTATGCCACGCAAAGGAGGAGACTCTCTTCAACTTGGAGGATGACCAAGCATTGGACAAGAGGGGTGGTACATGCCCATTTTTGGAGGAGCAAGTGCACACCCCTCCCTTGTGGGCTTGCCTTGGAGGACATCATTTTGATGGAGCATAGAAAGGATGGAGTTGGAGAGCTCTTTTCAAGCGTAGGAGCCACTAGGCTTGGAGCAAGGACTCTCTTCTTTACCAACATCATTAGGATAACTAGTGTTTTTAATTTTGTACCTTGATATTTTGTGGGAAAAGCATTCCTCTATTAGGGCTTTTGTAAAACATTTTCTTTTCCTAATTAAAAAAGTTGCCTTTCTCTTTCATGTTTGTTTTCTTACTTTTCTAGCACCTTTTTAGCCCCTTTCTCTAATTACGCTAGGCCTCCATGTGCTGAGGGTGAGCTTAGAGAGAGGAGTTAATTGTAACCAAAGTGTTAGTGTATTGAATTAGGTGTTAGTCTCTTTCCTACCATCTACTTCACGTGTTTGCCATTATTTCAAAATCAAACAAAAATCATATATAAAAAAATACAAAAAGAAAGTTGATTTCCATTTTCAATTAAGAGGTTTACAATTGCAACAATTGCCTCTTTAGACGACCCTAGATATCCACTATCTAGGATTAAAAATTTAAATGTGATTGCAATTTGGCTTGTTACAACGACTTAAAACCCACTTTTACAAATCATGCCAAATGTCTCATCACTTTTTGGCACCGTTGCCGGGGAGGCACGACTTTGCATTTAGTAAATCTCTTTCTTGATAAATGGATCTGATTCCCTTTTCTCTCTTCTCTCTCGTGTGTGTAGGTATTGCAGGAAGATGGCGGGATTTTGGAAATGAGAGCTTAAAGTCCCTTTTCCTCTCTAAGATTTTAGGTTGGTTCCTCTTTCATTGTCACACAATTCTTTAAAACTACCAAAAACACATTCAACTTGGCCTTCAGGATCATAAACATTAACATTAAGTGAAGTGGTGTTGATCGCATGGGTTTCACGTGTTTGAAATCGGGGTTACAAGTAACTCGTAGTCATAGTTGCAAAACTCATAATCAAATATAATTTATTCCAAAACTTCAAGGGAGTCCTGGGTCGAACACAGGGAGGCGACGTTTACTTTGTATGAAAATCGCGTTTCGATTTGTTTCTTTTTAGTGTTTTGTGGTTTTATTCTTTTTCTTTTCTATTTTTGAAATAAAATGACAAGCAATCACAAGAAAGATATGGAATAAAATATGATATATTTCATCAATGTCAATTACAATAAAGTATGAAGGCATAAAAGAAAAAAGGGGTGAGAAGTGATCTCCCAAAGCGACTATTCAGTGAGACAACGGCGCCTGGTGGAAGCTCGGACAAAGGAGTTGGGGAGCAGGACGACAGAGGCGAGAAGTAACAGGACGACGGGTAGCGGAAAGCTTCAGCATGGGCTAAGAATGGAGGTAAGAAGGCAAAGATGATCTGCAACCAGAATGGTGGTAGGAGGATGGCTCCAAGGCGACCTATGATTGGGGATGGGAAGATGGAGGAGTATTTGTTAGGGCAGAGTTTCGTTCAACTAATACGTGCCTTGGGAGCTTGAGAGTAAGCTCTAATAGAGCATTGGTAGGCTTGCTAGAGCTTAGGAGTAGGTGGGAGTAGAGTAGGTAGAGATCGCTTGGAAGGGAAGGGGTGTAGGTCCTTATATAGTGGATGAGGAGAGGCTAGAATAGGCATGGGACCATTAACGACCTTTAGGATGTCGCTGTAAGTGTCACTGTAGCCAGCTCACACCTGCTCATGCATGCAGCTGGCCTTGCCCTTGTGAACAATTAGTGACGGCTGTAAGCGTCACTAAATGTTCGCCAGGCTGTCGCTGAAGGCTAGCGCCAACCAAGCACTTGCCTGCAGCTGGTCCGCGCATTACGCGCCCTTTGTCGCAGGTGCGCACTGGTGCTACGGCGGGTACTGCACGATGGTGCAGCACGTGCCTGCACGCGTGTGTGCTTGCACTGCGCTGCAACTGGCCAAGCACGTGCGTACCTCCAATTTCTGATTTAGGGGGTCCGCAGGTCTCGAACCTATGGCCCTTCATCCGCAGAGGGTGCATAGCCACTGTGTTGGGCTCTCCCTTGAGTCGCAAAGAGGTGTATGGTGCAGAGGCTTCTCAGCCGTTGGATCAAGATCCCAACAGCTGGGAATGAAGGTCACGGATGATGGAAAGGTGGGAACGGGCATTGCTGGCCGATGTTGGGCGGCCTAGATGTCACCATGTGGCATCGTCTGGGCTATCTATTCTTCTTTCTTTTGTAAAGGGTGCGGCACTTAGATCGAGATGATTCCCGAGTTGCCGAAGTGTGATCGTCGCTCTGGAACCATCCATACGATCGTATTTTCCATCCAAAGCCAGTATGGATGTCGCATTGCCCCCTGGCTATTGATCTTCCTTAGACATCACATGATGGTATGGGACTCCGAACTAGATGATTTTGGACGTGTTAGACTCCGATTGCCGTCCTGATCAGATCCGTATGATCTGATCGTCCATTCGAGGCCTTGGAATAAGTCTTCTTCTCTCCTGACCAAAAAAAAGGGCCTAATTAACCCAAAATATATACAACTACTCTAAATGCGGAATGATGCATGCTATGCAATATTTATAACATGAAATGTAAATCTAAGCCTAGGAACATGCATGAATAGGCATTTTAACTTAAATAGATGTATTCACATCATACCCCATGCCTATCTTTTGCTAGTCCCTAGCAAAATTAAACTACATGCTATGTATAAAAATAGAATTAGGACTCGATCGCTTAGGCTTAAGTTGTTTATTAACAATAGGAAATTTCAACTAAGGTCCTAAACTACAAGGACTCAATAGTACCTAGGTGTCAACCAGAATGCAGACCACCCAAGTCCTCACCTTATTTGAAAAGGGAAGATACATTTTTTATTTTTTTCTTTTCTAAATTATTTTTGGACTTTTGGAGTTTGAGAGTTTCATGATAACCTTTTACGACTACACAACCCGCCCAAGACTCGAAAAGGACTCTAAACGCTAAGCATCTAGCAAAAAGAGTGAAAGACTCACTAGGCAGCTGTTAAAACAGACTTCGGGTTTCTACGACCCTAGGTGACCTTGCCTAGAGGTTTATCTTTCTACCTACTTTTATTTATGGGCTCAACACAGGGACGAACCCATTGTATATCTCCCTGGTTTATTCTACTTCCCCGCTTCTTCCCTAAGTGTTTTGGGAATTATTGTGAATTTTTGTGAGCTGGGCTCTGGACAATTGGCCAATGGGCTGTTACCCATGACAACTTGCCAGCCATACTCGTACGGTGAAGTGTGGTTTTATTTTTTATTTTCTCCTTTTTCTATTTTTTTCTTTTATTTATTTTTTATTTTTTTAAGTAGGTGGCTTTGCTGATCTAAGATTCACCTAAGGCAATATAATGAAAATGGTCTTATGACTGGTCTCTGGACAACCGGCCGATGAGTTGTTACCACCGACAACTTGCCGGCCATACTACCCAAGATAATTCATTAGCTACCCAATTTCCGAAGAAAACGTCGAAAACTAAGTCAGTGCATAAAGTATGTAGATGCTTAGGCTTAAAGTCCCCTCAAACCAAAGGGTAGGTTGATAAGTCGTATACTTATCACCCAAATTTGTTTACTTAATTTAAATGAATTTGAATTGGCGAGGACTCCAGACTAAGTCCACATTCAAGTGGACACCCAAGCTAATTAAGCCCGAAGACTTGAAGCGTCTAAGTGCCGAGGTCTTATCATATCATTTCCTAAAGTTAATAACTTCCAAATGCCTAAGTTTTCTTCTCCTAATTCTTTTTTTTTATCGTTTTGAATTTTCATTTTTTTTTATAAGAAACAAAAAGAACTTCTACAAAGTTAACAGAATGATCTCAAAAATTGATTATCCACCCCCCCATACCTAAATGATGCAATGTCCTCATTGTAAAAACAAAGACATGAAAAGGGTGGAGTAAAAAAATATCACCTGAACATCGTGAGAAATCTAGTTAGGTCCGCAGAGAATTTGAAATATAAACACAAGTTAAATTTAGCTCCTTCAGCTAGGGCAAAAATACATACAAGGAAGAAATTGAGAATTCACAAGTGCGGGCCAGAGTCAAAATCAAAAGATTAATCCTCCGACCTGCCAGCGAAAGATGTCCACAAACATGGACCAGATTATGGTGTAGACCCATGCCCCAAGGTCAAGTGGTCTTAAGGTTTCAGATGAAAATCACCCATAACCTAAGATTATTGTCTTTGCAGGGTTGGGCCTGCAATTTTGCGGTGTGCAACCCAAGACCAAAGTGTTGGACAACGGGAAAAGATGGTTCAATAGGTTCAAATGTTCACTTGATGTTCAGCTTAGAAAAATATTCAATTATTTTGAGCTTAGGTTGCACGTGAAAGATATCATAAGGGTCCTAATAGAAAGTAGGTGGTTTTAGGTCCATAGGTACCCTTAGATCCAAAATCAAAGTTCCCTCAAAATTAGCCTCCCAAATTTTTAATTCCAACTTCCTATCCTCCAAAATCAATGTTTCTGAGACCTCCAAATCATTGTACACCCCATCTAAAGTACCCAAGTCCAGCAATTGTAGTTGAATCAAAATTGACTTGGGCACAATGATCTCAGAAGTCAGCTCTTCGGGGTGCGGATGAGGAATGGGGTCACTGATTGAATCATCCAGATTCAAATCCTCCAAGTTAACCCTAACTGAATCAAATTCCTCTATTATCGGGCTATCAAATGGTTCATCAGATTCCTCAGGCCCGTTTGTCTCACTAAAATCATTTTCCTTATGCTCAAGTGAGACTTCACTAAGAGATTCCTCACCCTCAGAATCAATGAATCCATGATCCTCATTTGTATATGTCTCAAAATCATATGTCATTTCATGGTCCGTGGAGACATATTTTTTGTCATTCCGTAGCTCCAGATCTTGGGTGAAAAACTCGATTCATCCTCAAAGGGTTGGTCTAGACCAACCTGGTCGTCTCCAATCTCAGAATATGTATCCCCCCCGATAAGTGCCTGAGTGGGTTCAGACGTTGGCTCTCCTAAGGAGGGTTCATCTTGAGAATCGTCCCAAGATTTGACTAGGGCAACCACAAATTTCATCCTCAACCTCGACAATTTTCCAAGAAGAAACTCACCCAGGTCCCTATCCCTAAAACTTTGGAGCAAATCCAATAGAGAACTATTAACTTCATCAATCATTTTGATCATAGGATTCAGTGCTTTAGTGCATGGTGTTGGCTAAGCTTCTAAAGATTGTATAGTGTTCTGTAAATTAGCCAAAACCCTATCCTGGTTCTGGTTCACTTGAACCGATTGGTTTGGTTCAGGTTTGGGTGGTTTTGGGTTAAATCTAGGGTAGTTAAGATGTCGAGGTTCCCGGGTTCCTCCGTGATAGTATGTGGTCTCAGGTTATTCAAAGAATGGTGATGACCTAGTTTCAATGGAACACTGCTGAGGGTAGGTGTTATAATCAGCATATCCTTCTTGATTGTTGATTGGGTTGGTTTTGTCATCAAAGGATAGAGATCCATAATCATTGTAGGTTTTGGAAGGATGGTAATCATAGTCTTGTTGTCCATGGTTAGGCCCTGGACATTGAGGTCCTGATTCATATCCCAGCTAGTGGATGGGTAATTACAAGTCAAGTCGGAAGAGTAATCATCCTGAGGATAAGTGGTGGTAGGAGGTTAGGATTGGAAATGTGTGAAAGATGTGGAAGGATTCATTGTGGAGTAGGAGGGAAAATAGAAGAGAGAAAGGTTCCCTGTAGTACAATCAACCAAACATGTCCTTATGTGGGTAGGATAAAGACCTATAAACTCCCAGGACCCATCTTGAGATTATAAATAATTTGGTCTACTTTTATCTAGTCAATCCAACCATTTAGAAGGAGGGACTGGGGAGAAGGTTCTTCCTTTGGCTTACGCCTCCGGTTCCTAGTGTATCCCCTAGCCACGGTTGTTTGATGCTACTACCCTAGCTAAAGATCAGATGGACCAACAGAAGAAGATTAATCGAAGAAAATCTTAGTCTGTGCCCCGAAGAGCGAATCAATCCTTATGGCCAACGTCTACTCAATTTTAATTAGGCTTGGGATGATTGTGCTCTTGGAATGTGATGGGCCCTTTAGAAGGATTATGCCCTTAATTATCTGTTAAAATGTGTGTGCATGCACAACCAAGGTTTTCAAACAAGGTTATGTGATGATGTGTCTTTTAGGTTTACCCTTGTTTAGTAGCTTTTAGGGTTTAATACTTAGGTTGGTTCAATCAAGGTTTAGCAAAACACTAAGTTTTGAAAGCACAGGTGATGATATGTTACATTAAAAATAAAAAATAATGTGGAGTGCCTAGCTCAGCCCTAAGAATCAACCCTAAGTGGCAAGCTACTTGATGGATCAATTTTAGACTGAGTGGTGCAGCCTAAACAGTTCAAGTAATTAGCCTATTGCACCACTTGATTAAGGCACGCAAAAAGCCTTAACCTAATCAGATTTCTACTCACTTATTTGTGTGTTGAGTTAAGTGTACTAGGTCCACAGGTTAGATCCCAGTTAAGTGGTAGAGTCAATGTGATTGTGCGCCTTAGGGTGAGAAGTTGTGGGTGTTAAGTGTGTAGCTTTCAGAAAATCCTACAAAAGAAGAGTATATATATATTATATATATATATGCAGGGGTGAGATGAGTGGAGGTGGCAAACAAACAACCAAATCTATCCTAGGATTTATAAAATGCACATAAGTTGATTTGAGTTTGAGTTATTAGTGTTGTGAAATGAACTAGTGGGTGGGGGTAGTGGGGATAAACTTATAAAGCACTCTACCCACACTTTACTATGGTCTACCGCACTTGGATCTCCATGCTAAGGTACCTGCAAGATAAGAGATCATAGATAAGCGAGATTAGTGCTATGTAAATGCAAAGAACCGCAGATGACAAGAAAGTAAATTCCGTTGCCACCTCGGCAATGGCACCAAAATGATCGCATGAGTTTCTCGTGTTTGAAATCGGGGTTACAAGTAACTCATCATCGTAGTTGCAAAACTCATTTTCAAACATAATTTATACCGAAACTCCAAGGGAGTCTCAAGTTGAACATGGGGAGGTGACATTTACTTTGTGTGAAAACTACGCTTCGATTTGTTTCTTTTCGATGTTTTGTGGTTTTGTTTTTTTTTTTGTCTTTGAAATAAAATGAAAAGCAATCACAAGAAAGAGATGGAATCAAATATGATATATTTCATGAATGTCAAATACAATGTACTATGAAAGCATAAAAGAGAAAAGGGGTGAGAAGAAATCTCCTGATGCAACTGTTCGATGAGACGATGGTGCCTCGGATGAAGGAGTTGGGGAGCAGGATGACGGAGGTGAGAAGTGGGAGGACGTCGTGTAGAGGAAAGCTCCATCGTGGCTCCGGAATGGAGGTAAGAAGGCGGAGATGATCTGCTACCAGAATGGAGGTGGGAGGATGGCTCCAAGGCGACCTATGAATGGGGATGGGAAGATGGAGTATTTGGTGGGGTAGAGTTTCATTACACTAATAGGAACCTTGGGAGCTTAAGAGTAAGCTCTAACAGAGTGTTGGTAAGCTTGCTAGAGCTTAGGAGTAGGTGGGGGTAGAGTAGGTAGAGATTGCTTGGAAGGGTGGGGGTGTAGGTCCTTATATAGTAGATGAGAAGACGCTTGAATAGGCATGGGACCATTAGCAACCTCTAGGACATCGCTGTAAGTGTTGCTGTAGCTATCTCATGCCCGCTCACGTACGCAGCTGGCCTTGCACTTGTAAATAATTAGCAACAGCTATAAGCATCACTAAATGTTCGTTAGGTTGTCGTTGAAGGTTGGCGCCAAGCAAGCACTCACCCTCAGCTGATCCACGCATCATGCGCCCTTGGTTACACATGTGCGCTCGCTTGCTAGTGGTGTGGCTGGTGCTGCATGTTGGTGGTATGCGCGCCTGTACGCGTGTGTGCTTGCGCTATGCTGCGGCTGGCTAAGCATGTGCGTGCCTCCAATTTCTGATTTGGGGGGTCCGCAGGTCTCGAACCTGTGCCCCTTCATCCGGAGAGGCTGGTTAGCCACTACGTTGGGCTCTCCCTTGAGTCGCAAAGAGGTGTGCGGTACGGAGGCTTCTCAGCCATTGGATCAAGATCCAACGGCTAGGAATGAAGGTCACGGATGATTGAGAGGTGGGAGCAGGCGTTGCTGGCCAATGTTGGGTGACCTAGATGGAGACAGCCCAGATGGTGCCACGTAGCACCATCTAGGCCGTCTATTCTTCTTTCTTTTGTAGAGGGTGCCACTACGCTTAGATCGAGATGATTCCCATGTTGTCAGACTGTGATCATCGCTCTGGATCCATCAGCATGGTCGGATTTTCCATCCGAAACCTGCATGGATGTCGCATTGCCCCTTGGCCGTTGATCTTCCTTAGACATCATGTGATGTATGGGACTCCGATCTAGACGATTTCGAAGGTGTTAGACTCCGATTATTGTCTTGATTAGATCCGTATGGTCCGATCGTCCATCCGTGGCCCTGACATAAGTCTTCTTCTCTCCTGACCATAAAAAGGACCTAATTAACCCAAAATATATACAACTATTCTAAATGCAGAATGAAGCATGCTATGCAATACTTATAACATGAAATGCAAATCTATGCATAGGAACATGCATGAATAACCATTTTAACCTAAATAGATGTGTTTACATTAGGTGATAATTAAAATTTATTGTTTGCTTGTTTGCATCATTTAACACCACTTCACTTCAAGTGTTGGTTGTCTAATTTTGGAGTCCAGAATTCTATCTGGATTTCAAAAATCAATTCCTGACACCATAGGCCTCCTAAAATCTAGCAATTTCACCTAGATATTCCAAATCAAGAAAGGAATATTTATACCAAATATCAGAGCAATTGAATTTGTATAAAATACTTAAAAATTTGTTGACTGCAGAGGGGTCATCTCCTCTAATCTTCCTATTTTGCTACTGTCTGCGAATGTTAAGAATTTTTATACTCATCAAATATTTGTGAAATTTAAATTTCCTGAATCCTTGTGAAATTATACACATCATATAAATTCATAAAAATTTTCTAAGGCCGGTGGTTGTAAAAAGTTCAAAATACCCACAGATATCATTTCTGAACTTTGACATCAGCACAAAGAAAAATTCTAGAAAAATATCAAAAAAATTACTAAAATCATAAAAAAATATTTTTTAAAATCCTTATTTGATTTTCGTTACACTAGTTGTTTTACTTGCAATTTTTGGACCACTACTTTAAAAGAAATCCAAAAACAATATCATTGGTAGTTATATTTCTGCTTAGGATTAAATTGATTAGGGTTTCTTTTCATTCCTAGAGACCAAAAAATTAAAGGAAATTAATCTTCACCAATACAACTTGATTTCCTTTTGTTTTTCGAATTTCAAACTTATTTGAAGCTTTAAAAAGGAAACCCTTAAACACATTAAGTTAAATCAAATCCTAAAAGACATAAATACATTAAATTTGTGTGTCTACTTGTTTGAAATTGGAATCACTTTCCAATTTCTGCATGCACCTTAAAAATTGAAATTACAAGGCAATACCCAAATCAATGCCCTCCACATTCCGTGTGCATTCGTCTCCTAGACCTAACTAAAATTTGTGGCAATTTGACCCCTAAGGTTTCATCAACTTAGGCTTTCTATCTAGGCCTTAAGTTTTCTCTAGTTAATACCAATTGCCTCATCTATATCTAGTGATAGGCTGAGGGGCCGTGTCAAATGATCAGGTGCGAGTTTACACAAGCCTTTGGGGATTTTCATGGGATTTGCTTGGGCCCAACCCTCCCCTTACTCAACTTGGCCAGATTTATTGATAGAACGGGTATTCACTATTGAATTCTTATTTCTTAGGTAAAAAATGTCTTAGGCTAATTTTTTAGGGAGTCACACTTAAGCTAGGTCTAGAAATTTTGATTGATTGATTTCACACTCTCTCATCTCCATCTCTTCTCCTCCCCTCACTGTTTCTTCCATTGTGCACGGGCGGTGGTCCAAAACTTCGCACTTGGAGGGACAACTTGATCTTTTTTTTTTGAAACAGAAAGGAGAGATATCATCCTGCGATAGCAGTCCGGAGTAGTATATTATGTGCAAAGAAGGGAGATTGCAAAAAGGATCCCCAAGACTATATGAGGGACCAGCACTCTCTTACAATATTCTCACAACATACTGGCCTCTCCTGAAAAAGTCTCTCATTCCTTGCCTTCCATACACACCAAATAGAAGCAGCCATGTGGACATGTGGTTTCCCTCTCACCTCAAACCCATGCCACATAGAATCCCTCTTTGGTAAAGGCTCCTGACAAATTTTTCTCCAGATGACATCAGTGATAAGGCAAGAAGAGAAGAGGTGATTTACATTATCAGTGCTCATCTCACATAAAAAACACACATGATGATCAATACCCAATCTTGTGTGGCGTAGATCACTTGTGATTAATCCATCCCTCCTACACAGCCAAAGGAAGATTTGTACCTTGAGAGGAATTTTTAACAACCATATCTTCTTATCAATGGAATCATGTCTCCATCCCTCTTCAAGATTTAGCATTCTGTTATACCCAAATTTGACACTATAGATCCCATCCCACAGATATCTGTCCTCTGTTCCAGGCCTAGGTCTGAAATTTTCAAGGTCTAATAAAAGCCTTCTGTTCTCATCCCATAACCGGGTAGTTCTTCTGCTGCTGCTGGATTCCACATCATCCAGAATCCAACTGCTGCTGTTGCAAGACCAGATCTTGCTGACCGTAGCATTCTTGTCAGCTACTGCATCAAAAGCTCTCGGATAGAGCTCCCTCAAGACCCCCAATTCAGACCATTCCACCTTCTAGAATCTGAAAGACCTGCCATCTCCAAGTGATGGTTGCAGCAGATGGAAGTGATCAGCCAAAGCCTTAGTTATCGATTTCCAGAAAGGTGATGGACAGTTTGGCTGAAGTCTGGAAAATCTGCAGTTGGAAGCTCCATATCTATCTCTGATCAGATCAGACCACAGTTTTAGATCACCTTATAGCAGCTTAACAGCCTATTTGAGCATCAAGGCATCATTAAAGTGCTGCAAGGACTTGATCCCAAGACCACCCGGCTTCTTAGGATAGCAGATTTGATCCCATTTGAGAGGCTGCAAGAAGCTGCCCTTGTGTCTAGCTCCCTTCCAAAAAAATCTCTTCCTCATCACATCCAATCTTTTCCAAACGGATCTTGGTGCTTTGAAAATTGAGAAGTAGAAAACAGGGATGGAGGTGATCACCGAATTGAGCAAGATAAGCCTTCCACCTCTGGACAAGAATCTGCTATGCCAACCATCAAGTTTCATAGAGATCTTGTCAAAAAGGCAATTCCAATCACCTCTCTTCAACCTGGAAAACCTCAAAGGCATCCCAAGATATCTAATAGGAAGACTGATGCGGGGAGTCATCAGGATGGTTGCTAAGGCCTCTTGCTCCACCACAAATAAACCAAAGCAAACCAAATGAGACTTGTCCCTATTTAACCTTAGTCCAGAAAGCTCACCAAAGATATCAACCAAGTGATGCAAAGCCAACGCTCCATCCATGGATCCTTCAACAAAAAAGACAGTATCATCTGTGTATTGAAGAATGGGAGCCAGACTATTCCTGCAAGAGAGTGAATATCCTCTAACAAGACCCACTTCAAAAAGCTTACAAACAAACCAGGCTAAACTGTCAACTGCCAAATTAAATATCAATGGGGCCAGGGGGCATCCTTGCCTGATGCCACATTGGGGTTGGATCCATGCACCACAAGGTTTCCCATTTATTAGAGGGGTAAAGGAGGCCATGGTAATACATCTCTTAACCCAAGCTATCCAAGTAGGGGGAAAGCCCCTTTTTTTAAGCACATCCCATAAATAAGGCCAGCTGATTGAGTCATAAGCCTTACGAAAATCAACCTTCCCCAAGAAGGCCTTGCATCTCCTCTTATGCCAGCCACAAACCATCTCTTGGACCAATATAAAAGATTCTTATAGGGATCTACCCAGGAGGAAAGCAGACTGAGCAGGATGGATCAAATCTTACAGTATAGGCCTCAGTCTATTAGCCAGGACCTTTTCGATCACCAGATATAAGGAGTTAGAAAGAGCAATGGGTCTAAATTCCTAGAAAGATTCAACACCCGAAGTTTTAGGCAAAAGAAATAGATAAGATCTATTAATTCTTTCAAAGACAAAATTGCCACTTTGGAAATCTCTAATTACCCCCATAACCTCTGAGCCCACAATGTCCCATAGTTCTTTGTAGAAGAAAACCTGGATTACATCAGGACTAGGCGATCCTTCACAATTATGATCATTAATAGCCTTCAATACTTCAGCCTCAGAAATAGACTCAATCAGGCTGGCCCCTTGATATTCATTAGTCCTGGGCAAATCATTTGCTGTCATTCTCCGGTTGCCCCTACCTGCAGCTCTTGAAGATTCCTTGAAGTATCTGACGGCCTCAGTTCTGATATTAGATAAGGAGGTAATTCTCTGCCCCTCTACAACCATTGATGAGATCAGATTTGTTCTCCTCCGAGAGCAAGCAGCCAAATGAAAAAATTTGGTGTTTGCATCCCCCTCACTTAGCCATAGCTATCTAGATTGCTCCCTCCAATCCATCTCCAATTTCAGGTCTTCTTCAATTACCACCCCTTGCCATCTTCTTTTTTCAGCAAGATCAAGTTCAGATAGATGGTCCACAGCTTCCTTGGTATCTAGTTCCTGAATTTTCAGCAAGGCCTCATGACGCTTCTGATGTCTAAGAACTGAGACAATATCTCCATACTCCTTCAGCATGCCTTTCAGAGCCTTAAGCTTAGAATCCAGTCTGGAGGTGGTTGTGCCCTCACCCTGCTGTGACCTCCACCAGCTGGCAAGCATGTCTCTGAACCCTATTTCCCTTAGCCAAGATCTCCTAAATTTAAAATAGGAACCAGCCACCACCTACTCACCATTATCCCACATCAAAGGTGCATGGTCAGAAAATGGACGTTCAAGACCACATACAAATGACATCTGGAAGAGATCTAACAGCTCAGCATTCGCAAAAAATCTATCAATCTTGGACATGAGCCCATTGCCATTCCTCCAAGTGAATTCAGCCCCTGATGATGGAAATTAGCACATCCCCAAGGCCTGGACCATCAACTGAAATCCTGTGGAGGAGCTGTCGACCACCCCATTAGGTCTGTCACTCCCCACTAAAGTACAATTAAAGTCACCTCCAACAAGCCAAGCCCCCCAACCTACAAATTCTGCAGCCAAATTCCAGTCCACCCACAGTTCCTGCCTCCTGTTAGGATCATTTGGCCCATATACACCAGTCACAAAGAAGACACTATCCCCCTGGCCTCTTGTGAATCTACAGGTAGAAGGTGCCTAGCCATGGAAACCTCCTGTAAGCACAGCATCTGCTTCCTCCACCAAATGGCAATTCCCCCAGATCTACCAATGGAATTGACCACCACAAGGTCATTTGCAGATCTTGCCCTCATCTCTTCCCATGCCCTATCAAATGCACAGTCAATGTGTCTCCTGAAGAATGGCACAGTTGATTTCCCATTCACGCAGATATCTAATTAGCTACCCCCTCCTACTTCTATCGCGCAGCCCATGCACATTCCAGCTCAAGATCTTCATTTGGGAATTAGGTCTGTCCCCTTCATAGCTGTAGAAGTCTTGCTAACCTTCATCACAGCTGCAATGACTGATTCATCAACCTTTTGTGGGGGAGTGTGCCTTCTTAATGTCAGCTTATAGGGAGGTTTCCAACTCCTAGCAGAAGGAGTCTTTGACTTCGAATGCACAACTTCAGCCATAGGAGAGCAAGTCTGCAAATTCACAGGACTCACAGAAGGGTCCACCATATCTGAGGTAGCATGCTCATTAATCACATTCATAATCATCCCTTCATCAGACTCACCAAGATGGGTTTTCAAATCCTCACTCACATCTTCATTTGATAAACTCATTTCCTTTCCATTAGCATCCATCACTGCAGCTGCCTCTTGGACCAGGGGTACATCATCTACAATGTCCTGAATTTCAGACCTCATCTCCATAATTCCCAGGCACCCCTTATCATCTATCAGTTCCCTCTCTCCCGAACATTCTGCCACCACCTCCTGAAAGTCACCAAGTTGTTGCAGGGAAGGGGCTTTGGACTTCAGCACCTCAGCACAGGAGGGGAGGTCTTGGATCAGAGACACATCAGCCACACCTGCCAGAGCTTCAGTCGTCATCTCTACATCCCCTAGGTTCCCTACCCCATCCCCCAAGTTCCCTATCTTGATTAGCACAATTTGGATGCAAGGGAGGAGTTTTAGATTTCAGCACCATAGCATAAGAGGGGGGACGAAGTTTATAGACGACCACTCGATCTGCCACGATAAAATTCAGAAGGAGCATCCAAGAACTGCCCCCACATCTGAGGATCAGTTTATCAGGAATGGCACCAGCCCTGAAGACCTTTACCCTCACATTCAAAACACTAGCATCCCCTTCTGTTACCCCAACAGCAGCATCCACGGCCACAGATGCAAACCCAGCTATCATGTTTTCCACCACCTTCCTAGATCTCAGATGCAGAGGCAAACCTCTGATCTCAACAACACCAGACCTGGCGGCTGATCTCTGAGGGGTACGTTCCGGCAAAGATCCATCAAAAGGGGATACCAACTGCCAGATCACTGATAGTCCATCCAAAAAACAAGTCTGAAAATAGTATCTTTCAACATCTCCCACACCCACATCAAACAGCACAAATCGCGATGGTGAAATAATCGCAATCTTCCAATCATCAGTTGATAAAGAGAGAGATCTCACCAGTTGTCGAATTTTGTCCATCGATAAGGTGCCTATCATAACTTCTCCAATCAAAGCACTACGTAGAGCCAGTTCCACTACTTTGACATCCTCAGTCAGGGGAACCTCAACATCCAAGGCACAAGCCCCGACCGTTTCGAGGGGAGGGGCATCTGCAGCTTACCTCGAGGCCACGAAGGTGCAAAGTAGTCCCTACCCCATAGCCATCACATGTCGCCAGGCAGAAGTCCCATTTATGACCAAAACCTCCGCATGCCAGACACAGTAGTGGATGCCAGTAGGTCGGTGCTAGGTGCCCCCGAAGGCGATATCGATAGCAGGTCACCTCCCTTAGACCTCTGTCCCAACCATCTCGAACATCCCTCCTTCCTATGTTCCCAACACCTGCAGCGACACGTAAATCACGCGCCTTCCAGCGCCAAGATAGTGGATGCCATACCGCCCTTCCATCAGAGTCACCGACACTAGCACTGGACCCCCTCAGGCGGTCGGCCATCCAACAATGGCTTTTCCCACTTAAAGGGAAATTCAAAATTCCGAGCTCTCCGGCTTTTCCTCCTCCTTTGCTAGTCTCTTTGGGACCACTTGATTTTGCCTCCTCAAAAAGACTTTCTACATTCTTCCTCTTCTTTAGAAATGGAAAATCAAAATTAGTCCTCTAACCTGGATGCTAACTTTTCTTTCCCTAATCTATCCACCTAGGAGCTTCTTAATTAGGCCCCCCTACCTAATTTCTAGTCCATAATGGCTTAGCTACAAACTAGTCAACAACAGTTGAATAGGGATTTAGCAAACCTAGCCAACCTAGGGAGTCCTGCCACACCTACTAAAACGCTGTGGCTTCGAGAGATAACCGGGTTTTATTGTTATAGCGTTGTAGTATAGCCAGTTATTGCCATCATTTCAAATATATAAATTTTTTTACTCGGAAAATAAAAGAGTTCTCGAGGTCGAACTCAGGGAGCAAGTTATATTCTAGGGGTACAAGTTTCTTTTACAAAAATAAAGAAAGAGAGAGAAAGAATTTGTTGTCTTTTCTTCTTTTCTCTTTGCTTCTCCTCGTCTCAGATCTTCTGTTATCTTCTTCTTCTTTATCTGCAGTGGTGATGTTCTTCTTCTTCTTTTCCTTTCTTTCTTCTTTTCCTTTCTTCAGATCTTCTTCTCGTGCTCTTCTTCTTTCAGTTCTTCCCTTGGCCTCTCTGTGTTCTCCTCTGCCTCGCCTTCTTCTGTTGTTCTTCCTTGTTCTTTTGTTCTTCAGATCTCCTTCTTTCTTCTTTTCTTTTTCCTGTCAGGACGTCGTCTCTCCTTCTTTCTTCTTTTCCCTTCCGGACGTCGTCTGATTTTCTAATCAGACGACTTAAACCGCTTGTTGCTACAGTGTCTCCCTCAGCTTCCTTCTTCTTCCGCGGTCCTTCTTCTTCACCTGTGCCTGCACACTTCAGAGTTTACGTCAGAGGGCAAAACCTACTCTACCCCCCGCCCCTCCGTCTCTCTCTCACAGAATCCGCTCATAGGATAGCTCTCCCAGAGCTGCCGGGTAGCCGGGTACGGGTAGCGCCCGGGTCCAGGCCCACCGGCGTGAGTGGTGGGCGAGGAGTGCAGGTTAGTCTAAGTCGGGTCGGGTCAGGTCCGCGGGGCGTGAGCGCGGACGAGACCGGGTAACCGGGCGGGTGAAGGGGACCTCACCCCGTGTGCTGAGGCAATAAGCCTCCAGCACTTTTTCGCTTTATACCGCT
Organism: Thalassia testudinum; assembly: GCA_037157565.1. Lineage (NCBI taxonomy): Eukaryota > Viridiplantae > Streptophyta > Magnoliopsida > Alismatales > Hydrocharitaceae > Thalassia > Thalassia testudinum. The sequence continues at coordinate 80,161,479 of JAZHRO010000056.1, read as the reverse complement.
GCACCTCTTCAGACTTTTCCGAGGTGGGACTAAATGTCCCACCCTAATTGAGCGGCTGCAGCAGAGAAAGCAGCGGGCGATCGCAGCAACACGCGAGGCCTTCGCCCCAGCTGCGAGCCTGATGCTTTGTCGAAATGCCTCGCAAGGCCTGGGAGTCGAATCCGGGCGTGGCGCGCCTGCAGCTGCAGGCGGAAGCAGCTCCTTCTGCACGGCAATGGCGGCGGAGGTCGGGTGACCTGTTCACAGCAAAATGGCCTCTCGGCCTAATCAGAAGGTGCCGGGAGCTTCGCCAGAGTGCGGCGAAGCTCGTGTGGGTGGTGGCGAGGCGTGGGGCGGCGTGCAAGGGCTGCCCTAGGTCGGACTGTGGGTCGGAGGATGGGTTTGTTCGGTGGGGTTGCAGAGGGTGATGTGGGGGAAGTGGAAGGGCGGGGGCTGATCAGGGTGAGGAGGCGGAGGTTCTGCGGTGGTCGGCTAGCCGTGTGGGTTGCTGGGGTGATGGGAGGTGTCTCGCCGGAGTTTGGCCGGAGACGAAGGGGGTGACGGTGGATAGGAGCGGTCGAGGGTTTAATCAAATAAAAGACAGTGAGGAAAAGAAAGAGGGGGAGATGGGGAGGAGTTCTGACCTAGTTACGGAGACGAAAGGGGCCGGAGCAGGCGACAGTCGTATCGACTGTCGCCGGAGAAGAAGATGCCCAGGGGAAGGGGCGGCGGCGAGCAGAGGGCCGGAGATGCGCCAGCTGGGTGCGGCGTGGCGCGGGAAGAGCAGGGGAAGAAGTCTCTGCTGCTGCTATTGCGGCAGAGCGAAGAGGAGGAGGAGGAGGAACCGCCGGAGCTGGTGGGCGTCTGCCAGAGTGAGAGGAGAGGAAAGTTGGGGTTTTCTCCGTCAGATCCGAGCTGGGAAGAACGGTGGAGCGACGGGGGTATTTATAGGGACCAAATCAAGGAGGAAGGCAGAGGGACACGACGTGTCTCCCTCGCCGGAGGACGCCGGAGATGGAAACCCATACCGTCCGTGCGTTCGCACGGCCGGTATGGTGGGTTACAGCGACCAGGGGGGTGTCCCTGCGACGGCTGACGACGCAGGGCACCCCCGGTTTACTTGCCAAGCTCTCCCCCTCACCCTGCGCGGCGCCATGCTCCGCGCAAGGTCGCCGGAGCATGGTGCTGGCAGGTTTTGCAGGGGGGACCTGAACGCAAAGAACGAAGGAGAGTTAGGGGCCAAAATCGAGGGTTCAAAAGTTGAGGGCCAAAAAGAAAATATATGAGGACCAAAGTGTAAAGTTGGTAAAGGAGGTTTCTTCTTAGGCTCAAGTTTTTATACATGACTAATTAGGACCTAAGGAATCTGATGGTGAATTTCATTTCTATATTAAACCTTGTTTAGCCGGTCAATTTATGCGAAAACCCAAATTAAGTTATTAATTGGGCATGTGATGAGAACCTCATCATGAGCCATAACTAGCTCATTTTGACCCAATACAAAGGATAAAAGCTCCTACATAACTCAAGGAAAGGCTTAACTCAGAGAATTCTGAGTTTAAGGAGAAAACAAGTCATAAGGGGTAAAAATGCAATTTTACTAGCATAATCTGCATACAGGGTAATTCAGGGTCCAAACATAGGTCAAAGCAACTTAATAAGAATAAAAGTGGGATGAGATGATCTAGCAAGGGCTACAGCAATTCCAAGGAACTAAGTGATAATTTGTAACCCTAAAACAACCCACTTCAATTCACGAGGTTCGAGGCAAAGTAAAAATAGAATAAACCCTCTAAAATTCATAGAAAAATAATCTCTAGGGTTTAGAACCTTCAATTTGGCCTTCAGAACCCATTTTGACCTACATTGAGAACCATGCCCAATTAATAACTTAATTTGGGTTTTTGCATAAATTGACCGGTCAAACAAGGTTTAATATAGAAATGGAATTCACCATCAGATTCCTTAGGTCCTAATTAATCATGTATAAAAACTTGAGCCTAAGAAGAAACCTCCTTGACCGACTTTACACTTTGGTCCTCATATATTTACTGTTTGGCCCTCAACTTTTGAACCGTCGCATTTTGGCCCCTAACTCTCCTTCGTTCTTTGCATTCAGGTCCCCCCGGCAAAACCGGCCAGCACCATGCTCCGGCGACCTTGCGCGGAGCATGGCGCCGCGCAGGGTGAGGGGGAAAGCTTGGCAAGTAAACCAGGGGTGCCCTGCGTTGTCAGCCGTCGCAGGGACACCCCCCTGGTCGCTGTAGCCCACCATACCGGCCGTGCAAACGCACGGACGGTATGGGTTTTCGTCTCCGGCCATCCTCCGGCGAGGGAGACACGTCGTCTCCCTCCGCCTCCCTCCCTGTTTTGATCCCTATAAATACCCCCCGTTGCTCCACAGACCAAAGGAGCTCGGATCTGACGGAGAAAACCCCCAACTTTCCTCTCTTCTCTCTCCGGCAGACGCTCACCAGCTCCGGCGGTTCCTCCCCCTCCTCCTCTTCGCTCTGCCGCAATACCAGCAGCAGAGACTTCCTCCCCTGCTCTTCCCGCGCCACGCCGCACCCAGCTGGCGCCTCTCCGGCTCTCTGCTCGCCGCCGCCCCTTTCCCTGAGCATCTTCTTCTCCGGCGACAGTCGATACGACTGTCGCCCTACTGCACCCCCTTCGTCCCTGCAAGTAAGTTAGAACTACTTCCCTTCCTCTCCTCTTTCTTTCCTCGGTTTCAATTTGTTCAATTAAGCCCTCGACCGACCCTGACCATCGTCACCCCCTTCGTCTCCGGCCACCCTCCGGCGAGATGTTTCCATCGCTCCACAGCCTCACACACCTCGCCGACCCTCACCGAACCTCCACCTCATCACACTGAGCACCCCCCACCCCTCCACTGCCACTCCACACCTCCGTAACGCTCCCCCGAACAAACCCATTCCTCCGGTTGCAGTCCAACCTAGGGCTGCCGCCAGACACCACCTTGCGGCTTGCCGCGCAGCTCCACACCTTCGCCGTGCCAAGGCGAAGGTTCCCCAGTGGTTTGATCAGGCCGAGAGGCCATATTCGTGTCCGACAGGTTTTGAGGTTCGACCGCCATTAACGCACATTGAAGCAGCTTCTCCCGCGCTCCAGGCTTGAGGACTCCAGGTCTCCAGCTGCTGCGGATTGCGGGGAGTCTTGCGAAGGCAGCCAGCCAGCAACCCACGCAAATCGAAGCCGCAGCTGCAGAAGCTAGGCCACGGTCTCCCAGCAGGCGCACGCGAGGAGAGGTCTCCGTTTAGTCCCACATCGGTAAGCCTCACAACCTTTGCACTGTTTAAATTGATTTTGTGCATTAGCCTTACTGCCTCAGCACACGGGGTGAGGTCCCCTTCACCCGCCCGGTTACCCGGTCTCGTCTGCGCTCACGCCCCGCGGACCTGACCCGACCCGACTTGGACTGACCTACACTCCTCGCCCACCACGCACGCCGGTGGGCCTGGACCCGGGCGCGACCCGAACCCGATTACCCGGCAGCTCTGGGAGTGCTTTCCCAATAGTGGTTTCAGAGAGAGAGAGACGCGGGGGGAGAGGGTAGAGTAGGTTTTGTCCTCTGACGTAAGCTCTAAAGTGTGCAGGCACAGGTGAAGAAGACGAACCGTGGAAGAAGAAGGAAGCTGAGGGAGACACTGTAGCAACAGGCAGTTTAAGTCGTCTGATTTGGAAATCAGACGACGTCCTGAAGGGAAAAGAAGAAAGAAGGAGGGGCGACGTCCTGAAAGAAGAAAAACAAAGAAGAAAGAAGAAGATCTGAAGAACAACAGAAGAAGGCGAGGCAGAGGAGAACACAAAAGAACAGCTGGAAGAAGAAGAAGAGCATCACCACTGCAGAAGAAGAACATCACCTCTGCAGACAAAGAAGAAGAAGATCTGAGACGAGGAGAAAATAAAGAGAAAAGAAGACAACAAATTCTTTCTCTCTCTCTTTTTTTATTTTTGTAAAAGAAATATGTATATCTCTAGAATACAACTTGCTCCCTGAGTTCGACCTCGGGAACTCTTCTATTTTCCGAGTAAAAAAATTATATTTGAAATGTTGGCAATAACTGGCTATACTACAACGCTATAACAATAAAACCCGGTTGCCTACACAGCGCTTCATTTTTGGCGCCGTTGCCGGGGAGCAATGGCTATTCTAGAGGTAAACATTCCTGTTTCTTTTTAATTTCTGATAATCTCCTCTCTTTTGTGCAGCTACAGGAAATCAAGAAGACAAGCAACCACACGACAACCACTCCGAGGACAGGTAAATTTTTCCTCTCGCTATTAACCCCTAAACTCTAAAGAGGAAGAAAAGAAAAGAACAAGCAATATAGGGCTAACCTGTCTTCCATACTTAGTAACCATAAAGAGTTGCATGTTTTCAACTCATTAGTCCTGCACACTATTAAGGCTATTTAAGGGCTAGCACATTCTTGCTTGAGCCCTAATTACCCAACAAAGAACTAACTGGACCAAGTAGAGCCAACATAAGATTCAACATTAGGGTTTTAGAGACACACTACTTAAATCAAGAATGGAGAAAATCCAAAAGAAGTGTGCCTAAACCATTGATTGAAAATACCTATTCAAAAGAAAACCTAAAACAATTGGCTCTCTAAACACTTGAACCCTAAAAGACAAGACCTAAAAGCTCTCAAAGAAAACAAGAGGTAAAGTTGACCCCTTGGGTCAACCAACCTTAAATTAGGTCACTCTTTGCACTTAAAAGACTAAAGTTCAAGTGAAACCTTAAGCACCCTGATCTTAAAATTGGTAGACTTAAGAGGTCAAGATACCCATTCTGGTCTACCTGGAACCGCAGTGACAAGAGAGGTCGGGTGGGGGAAACCCTGTAACCCGTGGGGACGCTCTACCATGTAGGGGTCTTCGCGGGACTCTCCCTCTCTGGCTGCCCAGGTAATTCCCAGGTGGACGATCTTTCTGATCAAGGGGTCCATCTGCCCCGCACCTCTATAGTCACCCAACACATTTTTGGGTGTCTTGATTGGGTCCAGCACCTTCTAAACTTACCTCTTCCAACAGTGCTTGTACGGAAGGAGGTCACTAAGACCACCCTTAAGACCTCCTTCAGAAATTCGCTCTCGTCAAGGCCAAGCCTCGACGCCCGTGTTTGTGCAGCAACACCCTCACATTATTCTCTCTTCTGATTCAGAACCAAGTTCTTCTTCCCCCATCATGGCTCAGCCAGTTGAGGAAGAAAATAATCTGGAACACCAGCTCCAGCGACTCAATGACCTCTTCCAAAACTTCGTGCACCCACCACAGCGTCCTATGATGCGGGACCAGTACAATCCTGCTGCGGTGGCCATTGAGCCTCGAGTCAGAATCCCGACTGGAGGTCCTGATTCCGAATTAAAGCCCAACATGATTCATGCTATACCTAAATTCCATGGGCTTAATTCTGAAGATCCCTTCCAGCACATCAAACAGCTAAAGCATCTGGCCCACACTTTTGGATCAGATGCGCAAAATCGGGATATTCTTCTCATGAAGATGTTCTCCTTTTCTCTTATGGACAAGGCCGCCCATTGGTATCAAACTCAGACCCGGCCGATCAACACTTGGGAAGAACTTCAATCCGAATTTTTGAAAAAGTTTTTTCCCGTTGGTCGGACCAACGCCTTGCGCCATCAGATTACACACTTCACTCAACAATCAGGAGAACCTCTCCATGAGGCATGGGATCGCTTTCAGGATCTCATGAGAAAGTGCCCCCATCACGGAGTTCCTAAATGGGAACAAGTCCAATCTTTTTACCAGGGACTCCGTGAGGACATCCGCCTTTTCGTCAATGCAACTTGCGGAGGAAGCATCAGGGGTCAACATGAAGACACCGTATGGGAGATTCTCGAAAATATGTGCGAGAACTCCATCAACAATGACTCCATGGGATTATTCGACAGGACGAATACCCGCGCAGCAACGAATCTTAAGGGAGCACATGAGACGCAGGGCCTGTCCGCATCAGTCGACCTGGAATTAATGGCCAGTCGATTGGACAAGGTCTCAATCATTGAAAAGAAGGTGGATGAGCTGACTCAGCACTTGCAGCGAGCCACCTCCGCACGTAACTCCTTTGCACAACCTCCTTCCACACAGGAAACTGTGCAAAACATCCTCCACCGACCTTCCCCTGGGATGGATCCATATCCATCCCCATCTGATTCTTGGATCGGAGGATCATCCGATCCTTTCTACACCAGCCGGGGGAACTCCATTCCCCCTTTCCCTGATTCTCAAGAGGTTCCTCAGACCTGCGAGGACCTCAACGCCATCCAGAACGACCCATTCTCCAACACTTACAACCCTGGATGGAGAAACCATCCCAATTTTCAGTGGGCGGGAAATTCCCAAACCCAAAGACCACCTTTTCAGTCCCGCCCACAGCCCTCTCGTCATTACCAGCCGCCTCAGCCTCGGCCCAACCCTACTTATCCATCAGGGCCAAATCAGGATCAAATGTCCCTAATCCTTCAGACTCTGGCTGACATTCAAAAAACGAATGCGGCTATTCAAAAATAGCACAAGGACGAGCTTACTGAAGTTAAAACTCAACTGGCCCAGTTGGCAAATTCTCGCCAGCCAGGCACACTCCCTTCCCAACCTCTTCCTAACCCAAATAACGTGCCAACCCAGAAGCGCGTTATGAATCCAAATTTAGGCCACGCTCAATGGATTTATCAGGCCCCTACTGCTCCATCTCCAGACGAGATGGAAGCCTCAACTTCTTATGCGGGATTTCAGCAGCAGCCACCCCTCTTACCAAACCCAAACTAGAATCAGGCCGGATTAAATTCTGTAACAACACGTTGTGGTAAAACAACTCAAGACCCGCATTATCCAAACCACTCCAAGCCTGATAACCATGACCCTAGGATAGTTATCCAAGATACCGCTGTTCCGGATCCACAACCTGGACCTATCCTAGAAGAACCAACCAAGATCCCGTTTCCCGAGGCCTTGACCAAGGGAAAGAAGACCACCAAACCCGTGGCCCCTGAGGAGGACCTGGTCAAGCTCTTTGAGCAGGTCCACATAAACATCCCCTTGATGGATGCAATCCGCCACGTACCAGCTTACGCACGATTTCTAAAGAATATATGTACACCCCAGCGTAAGCCGCGAACCAAGGGAGGGAGCCCAATTGTTCTGTCAGAGCAAGCCAGCTCTGTAATCCTTAGTAGACTCCCACCCAAGGCAAAAGATCCTGGGACTCCCCTGATTTCCTGTAAGATAGGTGGTACCCAATTTGATAGAGCATTGTTAGACTTGGGTGCATCCATAAACCTGATACCCACATCCGTACTTGACCATCTAGAAGAATCTGAGCTAAAACCAACCGAGGTGACATTACAATTAGCAGATCGATCTATAAAGTCACCAAAAGGGATTCTCGAGGATGTTATTGTAAGAGTGCGGGATTTCTATTTTCCAGTGGACTTTATAGTCTTAGATATGGATGCACCTGAGAACCCTAGGGATACACCAATCATTCTAGGGAGACCTTTCTTGGCTACTGCTAGAGCCAACATCAGCTGTGAGGAGGGCCAAATAGAGCTTAAGTTTGGAGATCAAACACTGAAAATTGATATATTTAAGGCCCAACAAGGAATTAATTGCGGCGTCATCGAACAAATTTGTGACATCAAGACTTTGGTTGATGAATCACACCTCCAGAATGACTCGAGTATGCCTCATCAACCACAGAAGGATCTTGACCCGCAAACAGAGGAGTCGAATCCAGATATGAACAACACAGTAACTCCCACCCTTGAACCTCACATCTATACTGAACCACCCGCTGCTGCTGAAAACCCCATCCTCGAACTGAAACCCCTTCCTGCTCACTTGAAATACGTCTTTTTGGGTTCTAATCAGACCCTTCCTGTGATTATCAATTCCAACCTCAGTCCTGAACAGGAATCCCGTCTGATTGTTGTCCTCCAGCAACATCGCAGAGCCATCGGATGGACTCTCGATGATTTGACTGGAATAAGTCCCTCTTATTGTACTCATCATATCTATTCAGAAGAGGGCACACGACCCTCTCGTGAAATGCAGAGACGCTTAAACCCTAATCTGCAGGAGGTCGTGAAAAAGGAGATCATCAAGTGGTTAGATGCCGGGATCATCTACCCGATCTCCGATAGTCGTTGGGTGAGCCCAATTCAGGTCGTGCCCAAGAAGGCAGGACTCACCACTATAACGACTGAGACCGGAGAAATCATTCCTACCCGATTAGCCAACTCGTGGAGAGTCTGTATAGATTACCGCCGACTAAATTCCTCCACAAAGAAGGATCATTTCCCACTACCCTTCATTGATCAAATTCTCGAAAAACTTGCGGGAAATAGGTTCTTCTGCTTTCTTGACGGGTACTCCGGTTATAACCAGGTGGCAATCCATCCTGAGGACCAAGAAAAGACCACGATCATCTGCCCCTTCGGAACATACGCTTTCCGAAGGATGCCTTTCGGTCTTTGCAATGCACCCGCTACTTTTCAGCGATGCATGCTTGCCATATTCTCATATATGGTAGGTGATTATCTGGAAGTCTTCATGGATGACTTTTCAGTTTTCGGAGCATCATTCGACGATTGCCTCCAACACTTGGTCCAGATACTCAGGCGGTGCATCGATGTGAATTTGGTTCTTTCTTGGGAAAAGAGCCATTTCATGGTGCCTGAGGGAATTGCCCTGGGACACTCAATTTCGGAGAAAGGTATCCAAGTGGATCGAGCTAAGGTTAATATGATTTCTCACCTTCCTATGCCTAGCTCGATCAGGGACATCCGTTCCTTTTTAGGGCATGTCGATTTTTATCGACGATTTATCCCTGATTTTTCAAAAATCGCACGCCCCCTGACCACTCTTCTCTCCAAGGATGTTCCTTTTGAAATTTCCAAGGAATGCACTCAAGCATTTGAAATCCTGCGTGACCGAGTCACCCAAGCCCCGATCCTACAGTCCCCTGATTGGTCTCAACCCTTTGAGATCATGTGCGATGCATCCGACTTCGCTGTAGGAGCAGTTTTGGGGCAGAAAATTGACAGGAAACTTGTAGCCATTTACTACGCCAGCAAAACACTCGATGAGGCTCAGCGTAACTATACGGTTACTGAGAAAGAGCTGCTAGCTGTAGTATTTGCCCTAGAAAAGTTCAGATCGTACCTTCTGGGTTCCCGTGTCATCATATACTCGGATCACACAGCTGTGAGGCATCTCCTTGCAAAGAAGGACGCGAAACCTCGATTAATCCGATGGATCTTGCTGTTGCAAGAATTTGACCTTGAGATTCGCGACAAAGCGGGAAAGCAAAATGTGGTAGCTGATCACTTGTCCCGTCTTCCTTCTGAAATAATTGACCCTTCCGGACCCATCACTGAGCATTTTCCCGATGAGCACCTGCTGACTATTGGTACTAGCCTTCCATGGTTTGCTAATGTAGTAAATTACTTGGCATCTCATCAGATCCCCTCCGATTGGCCGAAGGCCAAGAAAGACAAATTACGCTCCGATGCCAAGTATTACATTTGGGAAGACCCGTACCTCTTCCGCATAGGTGCCGATCAGATCATCCGGAGATGTGTCCCGGAAGGGGAATTCAACAATATCCTCTCTTTCTGCCATGACCAGGCATGCGGTGGCCATTTCGCCGGGCATAAAACCGCATCAAAAGTCCTCCAGTGCGGCTTTTACTGGCCCACACTGTTCAAAGACGCATACAATCACTGCAAGGCATGCAGTCGTTGCCAGACTTTGGGCAACATGAGCCATCGCGACATGATGCCTACGCAACCGATTCTAGTATGCGAAATCTTTGATGTTTGGGGGATTGATTTTATGGGCCCCTTTCCTGTTTCGGATGGTTTCAAATACATTCTGTTGGCTGTGGACTACGTGTCCAAATGGATCGAAGCCATACCGACCCGAACCTGTGATCACAAAATCGTTCTCAAATTCATTCATCAACACATTTTCTCAAGGTTCGGGATTCCTCGTGCAATAATCTCTGTTGGAGGGACCCATTTCACAAATGCTCAGTTTAGGTCACTGATGACCAAATACGGGGTGTCTCACCGAATCTCTACTCCTTACCACCCCCAAACCAATGGTCTAGCTGAGCTGTCTAATCGGGAGATCAAGAAAATCCTGCAAGTCACTGTTCGACCTGACAGGAAGGACTGGTCGTCCCGACTTCCGGAAGCATTGTGGGCCTATAGGACCGCCCACAAGACCCAATTGGGCATGTCTCCCTTTAGACTGGTGTACGGAAAGGCATGCCACCTTCCCGTAGAACTGGAGCATAAAGCCTATTGGGCAGTACGGAACTGTAATCTAGATCTTTCCAAGGCTGGGACCCACAGAAAACTCCAAATCAGCGAGATCGATGAATTACGCCTAGACGCGTACGAGAACTCGCAAATCTACAAGGAGCGGGTTAAAGCCTTCCACGACAAACACATCTCGAGAAAGATCTTTCATCCTGGTCAAAAGGTCCTACTCTTTGATGCCCGACTAAAACTCTTCCCAGGAAAACTGAGATCCAAGTGGGTCGGACCATTTTTGGTCCGACAGGTTTTTGGAAATGGAGCAATCGAAATCAGTCCACTCAGCGACGATTCTGAACCTTTCATCGTGAACGGTCAGAGACTCAAGCCGTTCATTGATGTAACTTCTACTGATTTGGCTGAGGCATCTTATATCCTCCTTTCCCCTTGAGCTTATTGCGCCCAGCCGATGGCGTAAAACTCAGCGCTTAACGGGAGGCAGCCCGTCATTCTCTTTGAAAACCTGAAACTTGTTCTGACACCTTTTTGCACTCAAAGTTCATCCTTGTAGACAGCCGACCCCACCTCAGATGCTTGCATCTGGGATTAGAAATCGTCCGCAAAAATTCAACCCAACCCATCCACTCATCCAAATTTCTGTCTTAAGGAATGAACTAAGTTAAATAAAAACCCCCTAGGTTACAATGAGGACATTGCAAATCTTAGGCATGGGGGGGTATGGAAGTGCAAAACTTGTAAGAAAAGGTTTCAAACAAAAAAAATTCACATATGACAAAAACACCATAAAAATTAAAAAATTTTTTCGAAAAAGAATAAGAGGAAAAGAGGAGAAGGAAATTTTGTGAAGGAGAAAAGAAACAAAATGAAAAAGGAGCACAAAAATTATGAGAAAAGGTGATAGTCATTAGTAAGGAACTAAGGAATTAACCTAAGTTCTAGACCTCATTCAAGAAAATAACTGAAAAGTGCATAATGAGATTAGTAAGAACGCAAACCTTAGGCATTCTTGAATAGACTCTTAGTACCCATTAAGATCTAGACACTCCTCAAGAGGTTGAGGAAAATGAAAAGCTGAAGTATTAGGTCTAAGGCTTAGGGAGTATTTGGCCTCGTTAACTAATTTTTGGTTTACGGGACTCAGTAACCTAAGCACCCTAACCTCACACACAGCCTGGTTCAGTAAGCGTAAAAATCAGAATCACGCAGAAGCATCGCAAAATTCTGAAAAGAACACCTAGAATAGGAGCGGCTGATCAACACAAGTTGATTTGGACGAGTTCCCAGCGCGGAGAGGCGGGAAATCCCCTCGAAGATGCGTAACAAAATATCATCTCCTCGGTGCTTGTTTCTTAGGATATTTACATATCCTACTGGGGGCATGTAAGCACTCTGCTGGTTCAGATTCCATGGAGGGCATTATCTCGAAGTGTCAATTGCCAGGGTCAGGATTCGGCCACGGAACACCATGGGTGGGATTATCTCGAAATCTCAATAGCCAGGGTTCTGGGGGTTGCCATGGGCGGTGCTATCTCGAAGCATCGATCGCCAGAAACCCTTGAGGATTGATGATGGGAGCAAGGAATCTGATACAGACCGTGTTGAAAAGCCAATCCTAGGCTAGAACTAAAAAGAAAAAGAGAGAGAAAACTCTCCAAACAGAAAAACTTTCTATCTCTCTCTTACAAACGCACTGCGAACTGAGCCAGGGCTAAAATCATTTCAAGCACGGGTGCTTTAACCACAAAGTCCAATAAACCTTAGGTTAGTTCTTGTGGACCTTAAAAACCTTTGCTAGAGACTGATGCTAAGGCTAGACAGATTTGGATCTTGATGGGTACTAGAGTACCTTTTAGGCCTATGGTCAGCATTCTAACCTAATCTAAGCTCAAATAAAAAAGCACTTATCTAAAGCTATTAAGAACTTCATGGTCTAGAACAAGGGCTGAAACCTTAAGTTTTTGCTAAGGGACTAGCAAAAGCTAGGCATGGGGGTATGATGAGAACCTCATCATGAGCCATAACTAGCTCATTTTGACCCAATACAAAGGATAAAAGCTCCTACATAACTCAAGGAAAGGCTTAACTCAGAGAATTCTGAGTTTAAGGAGAAAATAAGTCATAAGGGGTAAAAATGCAATTTTACCAGCATAATCTGCATACAGGGTAATTCAGGGTCCAAACATAGGTCAAAGCAACTTAATAAGAATAAAAGTGGGATGAGATGATCTAGCAAGGGCTACAGCAATTCCAAGGAACTAAGTGATAATTTGTAACCCTAAAACAACCCACTTCAATTCACGAGGTTCGAGGCAAAGTAAAAATAGAATAAACCCTCTAAAATTCATAGAAAAATAATCTCTAGGGTTTAGAACCTTCAATTTGGCCTTCAGAACCCATTTTGACCTACATTGAGAACCATGCCCAATTAATAACTTAATTTGGGTTTTTGCATAAATTGATCGGTCAAACAAGGTTTAATATAGAAATGAAATTCACCATCAGATTCCTTAGGTCCTAATTAATCATGTATAAAAACTTGAGCCTAAGAAGAAACCTCCTTGACCGACTTTACACTTTGGTCCTCATATATTTACTGTTTGGCCCTCAACTTTTGAACCGTCGCATTTTGGCCCCTAACTCTCCTTCGTTCTTTGCATTCAGGTGCCCCCGGCAAAACCGGCCAGCACCATGCTCCGGCGACCTTGCGCGGAGCATGGCGCCGCGCAGGGTGAGGGGGAAAGCCTGGCAAGTAAACCAGGGGTGCCCTGCGTTGTCAGCCGTCGCAGGGACACCCCCCTGGTCGCTGTAGCCCACCATACCGGCCGTGCGAACGCACGGACGGTATGGGTTTTCGTCTCCGGCCATCCTCCGGCGAGGGAGACACGTCGTCTCCCTCCGCCTCCCTCCCTGTTTTGATCCCTATAAATACCCCCCGTTGCTCCACAGACCAAAGGAGCTCGGATCTGACGGAGAAAACCCCCAACTTTCCTCTCTTCTCTCTCCGGCAGACGCTCACCAGCTCCGGCGGTTCCTCCCCCTCCTCCTCTTCGCTCTGCCGCAATACCAGCAGCAGAGACTTCCTCCCCTGCTCTTCCCGCGCCACGCCGCACCCAGCTAGCGCCTCTCCGGCTCTCTGCTCGCCGCCGCCCCTTTCCCTGAGCATCTTCTTCTCCGGCGACAGTCGATACGACTGTCGCCCTACTGCACCCCCTTCGTCCCTGCAAGTAAGTTAGAACTACTTCCCTTCCTCTCCTCTTTCTTTCCCCGGTTTCAATTTGTTCAATTAAGCCCTCGACCGACCCTGACCATCGTCACCCCCTTCGTCTCCGGCCACCCTCCGGCGAGATGTTTCCATCGCTCCACAGCCTCACACACCTCGCCGACCCTCACCGAACCTCCACCTCATCACACTGAGCACCCCCCACCCCTCCACTGCCACTCCACACCTCCGTAACGCTCCCCCGAACAAACCCATTCCTCCGGTTGCTGTCCATCCTAGGGCTGCCGCCAGAACCACCTTGCGGCTTGCCGCGCAGCTCCACACCTTCGCCGTGCCACGGCGAAGGTTCCCCAGTGGTTTGATCAGGCCGAGAGGCCATATTCGTGTCCGACAGGTTTTGAGGTTCGACCGCCATTAACGCACATTGAAGCAGCTTCTCCCGCGCTCCAGGCTTGAGGACTCCAGGTCTCCAGCTGCTGCGGATTGCGGGGAGTCTTGCGAAGGCAGCCAGCCAGCAACCCACGCAAATCGAAGCCGCAACTGCAGAAGCTAGGCCGCGGTCTCCCAGCAGGCGCACGCGAGGAGAGGTCTCCGTTTAGTCCCACATCGGTAAGCCTCACAACCTTTTCACTGTTTAAATTGATTTTGTGCATTAGCCTTACTGCCTCAGCACACGGGGTGAGGTCCCCTTCACCCGCCCGGTTACCCGGTCTCGTCTGCGCTCACGCCCCGCGGACCTGACCCGACCTGACTTGGACTGACCTGCACTCCTCGCCCACCACGCACGTCGGTGGGCCTGGACCCGGGCGCGACCCGAACCCGATTACCCGGCAGCTCTGGGAGTGCTTTCCCAAGAGTGGTTTCAAAGAGAGAGAGACGCGGGGGGAGAGGGTAGAGTAGGTTTTGTCCTCTGACGTAAGCTCTGAAGTGTGCAGGCACAGGTGAAGAAGAAGAACCGCGGAAGAAGAAGGAAGCTGAGGGAGACACTGTAGCAACAGGCAGTTTAAGTCGTCTGATTTGGAAATCAGACGACGTCCTGAAGGGAAAAGAAGAAAGAAGGAGGGGCGACGTCCTGAAAGAAGAAAAACAAAGAAGAAAGAAGAAGATCTGAAGAATAACAGAAGAAGGCGAGGCAGAGGAGAACACAAAAGAACAGCTGGAAGAAGAAGAAGAGCATCACCACTGCAGAAGAAGAACATCACCTCTACAGACAAAGAAGAAGAAGATCTGAGACGAGGAGAAAATAAAGAGAAAAGAAGATAACAAATTCTTTCTCTCTCTCTTTCTTTATTTTTGTAAAAGAAATATGTATATCTCTAGAATACAACTTGCTCCCTGAGTTCGACCTCGGGAACTCTTCTATTTTCCGAGTAAAAAAATTATATTTGAAATGTTGGCAATAACTGGCTATACTACAACGCTATAACAATAAAACCCGGTTGCCTACAAAGCGTTTCAGCATGGTTCTCAATGTAGGTCAAAATGGGTTCTGAAGGCCAAATTGAAGGTTCTAAACCCTAGAGATTATTTTTCTATGAATTTTGGAGGGTTTATTCTATTTTTACTTTGCCTTGAACCTCGTGAATTGAAGTGGGTTGTTTTAGGGTTACAGATTATCATTTAGTTCCTTGGAATTGCTGTAGCCCTTTCTAGATCATCTCATCCCACTTTTATTCTTATTAAGTTGCTTTGACCTATGTTTGGACCCTGAATTACCCTGTATGCAGATTATACTGGTAAAATTGCATTTTTACCCCTTATGACTTGTTTTCTCCTTAAACTCAGAATTCTCTGAGTTAATCCTTTCCTTGAGTTATGTAGGAGCTTTTATCCTTTGTATTAGGTCAAAATGAGCTAGTTATGGCTCATGATGAGGTTCTCATCATACCCCCATGCCTAGCTTTTGCTAGTCCCTTAGCAAAAACTTAAGGTTTCAACCCTTGTTCTAGACCATGAAGTTTTTAATAGTTTTAGATAAGTGCTTTTTATTTGAGCATAGATTAGGTTAGAATGCTGACCATAGGCCTAAAAGGTACTCTAGTACCAATCAAGATCCAAATCTGTCTAGCCTTAGCCTCAGTCTTTAGCAAAGGTTTTTAAGGTCCACAAGAACTAACCTAAGGTTTATTGGACTTTGTGGTTAAAGCACCCGTGCTTGAAATGATTTTAGCCCTGGCTCAGTTCGCAGTGCGTTTTGTAAGAGAGAGATAGAAAATTTTTCTGTTTGGAGAGTTTTCTCTCTTTTTCTTTTTAATTCTAGCTTAGGATTGGCTTTTCAACACGGTCTGTATCAAATTCCTTGCTCCCATCATCAATCCTCAAGGGTTCCTGGCAGTCGATGCTTCTAGATAGCACCGCCCATGGCAACCCCCGGAACCCTGGCTATTGAGATTTCGAGATAATCCCATCCATGGTGTTCCGTGGCCGAATCCAGACCCTGGCAATTGACACTTCGAGATAATGCCATCCATGGAATCTGAACCAGCAGAGTGCTTACATGCCCCCAGTAGGATATGTAAATATCCTAAGAGACAAGCACTGAGGAGATGATATTTTGTTACGCATCTTCGAGGGGATTTCCCGCCTCTCCGCGCTGGGAACTCGTCCAAATCAACTTGTGTTGATCGGCCGCTCCTATTCTAGGTGTTCTTTTCAGAATTTTGCGACGCTTCTGCGTGATTCTGATTTTTACGCTTACTGAACCAGGCTGTGTGTGAGGTTAGGGTGCTTAGGTTACTGAGTCCCGTAAACCAAAAATTAGTTAACGAGGCCAAATACTCCCTAAGCCTTAGACCTAATACTTCAGCTTTTCATTTTCCTCAACCTCTTGAGGAGTGTCTAGATCTTAATGGGTACTAAGAGTCTATTCAAGAATGCCTAAGGTTTGCATTCTTACTAATCTCATTATGCACTTTTCAGTTATTTTCTTGAATGAGGTCCAGAACTTAGGCTAATTCCTTAGTTCCTTACTAATGACTATCACCTTCTTCTCATAATTTTGTGCTTCTTTTTTTCTTTTGTTTCTTTTTTTCCTCTTTTCCTCTTATTCTTTTTCGAAAAATTTTTAATTTTTATGGTGTTTTTGGCATATGTGAATTTTTTGTTTGAAACCTTTTCTTACAAGTCTTGCACTTTCATACCCCCCCCATGCCTAAGATTTGCAATGTCCTCATTGTATCCTAGGGGTTTGTATTTAATTTAGTTCATACATTAGGACAGATGTTTTGATGAGTGAATGGGTCCGGGTGACTGTTGCGGACGATTTCTAATCCCAGATGCAAGCACCTGAGGTGAAGTCGGCTGTCCTAAAGTGTGAGCTTTAAGTGCAAAAAGGTTTCAGAACAAGTTTCAGGTTTTCAAAGAGAATGACGGGTTGCCTCCCGTTGAGCGCTAAATTTGATGCCTTCAGCCAAGCGGGAAATGCGATGGAGAGGGGATGGTCAAATCAGCAGAGTTTTGTAAGACAAGCACCTTGATTAAGAGCCTGGTTGGTCCAACCAGGTGCTTGTTCAGATCAACAGGCTGATGATGCAGCCCAAACCCAATCAATCTGGTGGGTTGATAGATGTGGATAAAAAGGTGTGGAACCCACCATAAACTATGAAGCTCAGATGGATGTGGAAGTGTAAACGCAGGGTTTGGCTGAGTCGAATCAGCCTGGTCAGAGTAGGGACCCGTAGAATAATCAATGAATGACGCGGAAACCCTACAGGGGTGATCAGAGAATGATAGAGCATGGTATGTAGTCTGATCAATGTTCGAAACCCGATGTGGAAATGCAATCGGCTCGGTGAGAGGTGAATCTGAATAGAAATTGAGTCCGGTTGCGGGTCGGGGTTTGGGAGAGGTTTTGATCCGTTCTGTGTGTGCGGACGAGGTGGCCATTGTGTACGAGGGCTCTTCTAGAAACAGATGATAGGTGGTTTTCTGTAGAGAGTCCTCTGGGTAACTATCAAATGCCGGAAGAGTGTCTGTAGGATGAAAGGAATCGGATTCTAGAAAAAATTTGGATTCTTGGTTGTAATCACTCTTGGCATTTTCTATTTTTGGTTCCTGAGGATCGAAAAGGAATGATTCTGTGTTATTAGTGATCTCGGGAATCAGGACCTCAGAGTCAGAGTCAGAGTCATGTGAACTGAGGTCGTAGATAGGCCTGGCGTGTTCAGGAAGGGGAATCTCTCCGCAATTATAGTCAGATCTGAAATTGTCGGAGAGTTGGCGAAAATGATCATGAATTCCACCACAGCAAAAATCATCAGATGTGGAATCAGCAGCCTGACTGGGTTCTAGCCTATATGTCACTTCTGGGCTCAAAAAGATGTTCTGTTCAAGCTCTAAGCTGGTAGGATAGACCCCATTAAAAGCTTGCTCATCCAACTCCTCAGTTTCTGTATCATAAATTGGCATGTTTTCTGAAAAATCGATCAGATTTCCTGAGGATGTTGGAGAGGGATATTCATCAAATAGAGGCCCGGAATCATATTCTGTAAAAATTTGATCTTTCTCATAAGGGGCCTCATAATCTTCCCAATAAGTTTCAGATCTAAGTTCTAGGCTTAGGATGTGGGTAGAATTATTAGAACCTAAGTCCGAATAACCTTCGAGGGTTACCTTATCAAAACAAGGGGTGGAATTTATACCCTCCAGAGGTTCAATTCTAATCTTGTTATTGCAGGAGTCTTGGAGTTCTAAGCTTGGTGATTTATGGCCTAGGGTTGGCTCAGCATTGTGTTCTCCTGCAACTTCCCAACCTATTTTAATGCTATCTTCTATTTGGGTTGGGAGTCGACAACCACCTTGTGCCTCAGTCCCGAGGTCTGGGAAACTGGATTGATTTTTAGTACTGTTCCAAGATGACTCATCCTCTATTTCTGGTGTATACGGGTATTTTTGGTTGATAGTTTTTTCTAAAAGTCTCATCATCTCTACCCGTTTTTCAAGAGCATCTTGGTTTTGTTCCCAAAGTACAGGATTTGTCAAGCATTGAAGGTATTCAGATTTGTGTAATTTGTCTATCTCAATGTATCCTGTCATGAGCATATCTCAGGTTGATCCTTTTGAAATTTCAGTCAATAGGATTTGGGCACAGTTCATGATGAAAGCTGTGGTTGTTGGGACATCAACCTGAATGTTTTCTACTGGTGTTGAGGGTTTGATTTCATAGATTTTAAGGGCATCCTCAATCATCTTATCTTTCATGGATCTCATATATTCAGGTTTTTTGAATGGTAGTCTTGCTAGGTAATTAGGCTGCATAATTGGATCAGGTGGTGGAATCAAGATATAGAATCAAAGTTTGAATCAAGATGGAAGAAGGGGATTTTGTTCAGAATCAGAGGAAAGAAGGGCTGTGTGAATGATTTTTGTAAAAACAAAGGAGCCGAGGCTTAGCCTCGGGGAGAGTGAATTTCTATAGGAGGTTTCAAGGACCTCCTGAAAAATACTGAAGGACTGGATGAGATAAGCAGGTGCTGGACCCAATCAAGACACCCAAAAAATTTGTTGGGTGACTATAGAGGTGCGGGGCAGATGGACCCCTTGATCAGAAAGATCGTCCACCTGAGAATTACCTGGGCAGCCAGAGAGGGAGAGTCCCGCAAAGACCCCTACACGGTAGAGCGTCCCCACGGGTTACAGGGTTTCCCCCACCCGACCTCTCTTGTCACTGCGGTTCCAGGTAGACCAGAATGGGGATCTTGACCTCTTAAGTCTACCTTTTTTTATGTTAAGATCAAGGTGCTTAGGTTTTCACTTGAACTTTAGGTGTTTTTGTGAACAAAGTGGCCTATTTTGAAGGTTGGTTGACCGCAGGGATCAACTTCACCTAGTGGTTTCCTTGAGAAGTTAGGCCTTGTTTTAGGGTTCAAGTGTTTAGAGAGAGCCAATTGTTTAGGATTTTTCTTATTAATTATTTTCAATCAATGGCTTGGGCACACCTCTTTTGGATTTCCTCAATTCTTGATTAAGGGGTGTGTCTCTACTGAAATCCTAATGTTTGACCTTATGTTGGCTCTACTTGGTCCATTTAACTCTTTGTTGGGTAATTAGGGCTCAAGCAAGAATGTGTTAGCCCTTAAATACCCTTAATAGTGTGCAGGAGTGATGAGTTGAAAACATGCAACTCTTTATGGTTACTAAGTATGGAAGACAGGTTAGCCCTATATTGCTTGTTCTTTTCTTTTCTTCCTCCTTAGAGTTTAGGGGTTAATAGCGAGAGGAAAAATTTACCTGTCTTCGGAGTGGTTGTCGTGCGGTTGCTTGTCTTCTTGATTTCCTGTAGCTGCACAAAAGAGGGGAGATTATCAGAAATTAAAAAGAAACAGGAATGTTTACCCCTAGAATAGTCGTTGCTCCCCGGCAACGGCGCCAAAATGAAACGCTGTGGCTTCGAGAGATAACCGGGTTTTATTGTTATAGCGTTGTAGTATAGCCAGTTATTGCCATCATTTCAAATATATAAATTTTTTTACTCGAAAAATAAAAGAGTTCCCGAGGTCGAACTCAGGAAGCAAGTTATATTCTAGGGGTACAAGTTTCTTTTACAAAAATAAAGAAAGAGAGAGAAAGAATTTGTTGTCTTTTCTTCTTTTCTCTTTGCTTCTCCTCGTCTCAGATCTTCTGTTATCTTCTTCTTCTTTATCTGCAGTGGTGATGTTCTTCTTCTTCTTTTCCTTTCTTTCTTCTTTTCCTTTCTTCAGATCTTCTCGTGCTCTTCTTCTTTCAGTTCTTCCCTTGGCCTCTCTGTGTTCTCCTCTGCCTCGCCTTCTTCTGTTGTTCTTCCTTGTTCTTTTGTTCTTCAGATCTCCTTCTTTCTTCTTTTCTTTTTCCTGTCAGGACGTCGTCTCTCCTTCTTTCTTCTTTTCCCTTCCGAACGTCGTCTGATTTTCTAATCAGAGGACTTAAACCGCTTGTTGCTACAGTGTCTCCCTCAGCTTCCTTCTTCTTCCGCGGTCCTTCTTCTTCACCTGTGCCTGCACACTTCAGAGTTTACGTCAGAGGGCAAAACCTACTCTACCACCCGCCCCTCCGTCTCTCTCTCACAGAATCCGCTCATAGGATAGCTCTCCCAGAGCTGCCGGGTAGCCGGGTACGGGTAGCGCTCGGGTCCAGGCCCACTGGCGTGAGTGGTGGGCGAGGAGTGCAGGTCAGTCTAAGTCGGGTCGGGTCAGGTCCGCGGGGCGTGAGCGCGGACGAGACCGGGTAACCGGGCGGGTGAAGGGGACCTCACCCCGTGTGCTGAGGCAATAAGCCTCCAGCACTTTTTCGCTTTATACCGCTGCGCCTCTTCAGACTTTTCCGAGGTGGGACTAAATGTCCCACCCTAATTGAGCGCCCGCAGCGGAGAAAGCAGCGGGCGATCGCAGCTACACGCGAGGCCTTCGCCCCAGCTGCGAGCCTGATGCTTTGTCGAAATGCCTCGCAAGGCCTGGGAGTCGAATCTGGGCGTGGCGCGCTTGCAGCTGCAGGCGGAAGCAGCTCCTTCTGCACGGCAATGGCGGCGGAGGTCGGGTGACCTGTTCACAGCAAAACGGCCTCTCGGCCTAATCAGAAGGTGTCGGGAGCTTCGCCAGAGTGCGGCGAAGCTCGTGTGGGTGGTGGCGAGGCGTGGGGCGGCGTGCAAGGGCTGCCCTAGGTCGGACTGTGGGTCGGAGGATGGGTTTGTTCGGTGGGGTTGCAGAGGGTGATGTGGGGGAAGTGGAAGGGCGGGGGTTGATCAGGGTGAGGAGGCGGAGGTTCTGCGGTGGTCGGCGAGCCGTGTGGGTTGCTGGGGTGATGGGAGGGGTCTCGCCGGAGTTTGGCCGGAGACGAAGGGGGTGACGGTGGACAGGAGCGGTCGAGGGTTTAATCAAATAAAAGACAGTGAGGAAAAGAAAGAGGGGGAGATGGGGAGGAGTTCTGACCTAGCTACGGAGACGAAAGGGGCCGGAGCAGGGCGACAGTCGTATCGACTGTCGCCGGAGAAGAAGATGCCCAGGGGAAGGGGCGGCGGCTAGCAGAGGGCCGGAGATGCGCCAGCTGGGTGCGGCGTGGCGCAGGAAGAGCAGGGGAAGAAGTCTCTGCTGCTGGTATTGCGGCAGAGCGAAGAGGAGGAGGAGGAGGAACCGCCGGAGCTGGTGGGCGTCTGCCGGAGTGAGAGGAGAGGAAAGTTGGGGGTTTTCTCCGTCAGATCCGAGCTGGGAAGAACGGTGGAGCGACGGGGGTATTTATAGGGACCGAATCAGGGAGGAAGGCGGAGGGAGACGACGTGTCTCCCTCGCCGGAGGACGCCGAAGATGGAAACCCATACCGTCCGTGCGTTCGCACGGCCGGTATGGTGGGTTACAGCGACCAGGGGGGTGTCCCTACGACGGCTGACGACGCAGGGCACCCCCGGTTTACTTGCCAGGCTCTCCCCCTCACCCTGCGCGGCGCCATGCTCCGCGCAAGGTCGCCGGAGCATGGTGCTGGCAGGTTTTGCAGGGGGGACCTGAACGCAAAGAATGAAGGAGAGTTAGGAGCCAAAATGCGAGGGTTCAAAAGTTGAGGGCCAAAAAGTAAATATATGAGGACCAAAGTGTAAAGTTGGTCAAGGAGGTTTCTTATTAGGCTCAAGTTTTTATACATGACTAATTAGGACCTAAGGAAGCTGATGGTGAATTTCAATTCTATATTAAACCTTGTTTGACCGGTCAATTTATGCGAAAACCCAAATTAAGTTATTAATTGGGCATGGTTCTCAATGTAGGTCAAAATGGGTTCTGAAGGCCAAATTGAAGGTTCTAAACCCTAGAGATTATTTTTCTATGAATTTTAGAGGGTTTATTCTATTTTTACTTTGCCTTGAACCTCGTGAATTGAAGTGGATTGTTTTAGGGTTACAGATTATCATTTAGTTCCTTGGAATTGCTGTAGCCCTTTCTAGATCATCTCATCCCACTTTTATTCTTATTAAGTTGCTTTGACCTATGTTTGGACCCTGAATTACCCTGTATGCAGATTATACTGGTAAAATTGCATTTTTACCCCTTATGACTTGTTTTCTCCTTAAACTCAGAATTCTCTGAGTTAAGCCTTTCCTTGAGTTATGTAGGAGCTTTTATCCTTTGTATTAGGTCAAAATGAGCTAGTTATGGCTCATGATGAGGTTCTCATCACCTACCCAAGCTCTGCACATTCCACATCTCACCCCTTCTAACATCCCAAAGAGCCAAAATTTGCATATGCCTCATGTTGAGTATAATCATTATTTTGAGGCTTTCTATGGTTCAACGAGGAATTATACTTGTCCAAATCATTATCCCACTCAAAATGTCATCACCTTCCAGAAGCAATTGAAAAACTCCTCTAATTGGAGGAATTATCCGACTCACTCCTTGACCAATCCAGTTCCTCACTAACAACAAAACCCATTTGGAGTGTATGGTTCAAATCAAACTTATCAATTTGGGCCATCTCAAGAAGACATCAATGCCAGATGATGAAAACCCTGCAGGAGATGCAAAGAAAAACTAAGGAAATCACCCATGTTATGAACAATCCCAATGATCAAATTGGGGTTATTCTGACTAAAGACCTGCAGAACATTTACCATCCTAGCCCACACCAAACATTATCAATCAAAGGAACCAACACCTGGGTGGACACCAACATCAGAACCACACTAATCAGCCTCCTATTAGCCCAATACCTTAGCACCAACTCAGTTTGCATCAACATCAAGCCCCCCCACCTCCTCCTAGTGACAATAAAACTGCATATGCAAATACTTTGAGGAGTGGGAAAACCACCACTTATTTAGGGCCTTCAAATCAAATTGATGAAGCCCACTCTCAATCTATGCAAATCAACTCTCCTAACCCCACCCAGGAAGAAGAAAAAGAAACACCAAAAACACCAGATTCAAATCCAATCTCTCACTCTCAAGCACTACAATCCAACCCTTCTAATTAGAAATCAGAGCCCTCTCAGAAAGATCTTTTCGATTTATTTGGGCAAGGCGAGACTAATATCCCCCTCCAAGATGCCACCCTTGCCTATGATAAATTGTTGAAAGAAAGATATACTCTAAAATGGCAGGCCTAGGATCTAGGAATGGTGGCCCTTTCTAAGATAGCAAGCTAAGTTTTTCAGAGCAAGCTGTCTTTCACAAAAAGGACCTGGGTGCATCACCCATCTCGGTTGTCATAAATGACACCACTTTTTTTTATGCCCCTCCTGACTTAGGTACCTCCATTAATATCATGCCCCGGTCATATTCAAGGAATCTCGATTCAGTGATTTTAAACCTACTAAGGTTCAATTTCTATTGGAAGACTGATCTACCATTTAACCGGGAGGAATTTTTTAGGATAGTATTGTCAAGGTCTGGAATTATCTATTTTTGATTAATTTTCTGGTCCTTGACATAAAGGTAGTTGAGGCTCTCATTAATGCCATCCTTGGAAGACACTTTCTGATTACTGCAACAGCTAATGTCAATTCTCATTTTGGGATAATATATATAAGTTGGGATAATTAGACTTTCTCATTAGACTTATTTCAGGCTTCCAAGAGGTCCATTGATCATGAAATTTTCGAGGACACTGATAATAAATTGGAAGCAGTATGTGAGAAATCTTTGTTGATCAAATCCTACTCAGGTCTGACCACCATGGATCTAGATTTTATTGATTCCTACTCTAAGGATGATTTTGTGATCCAAAACTTTTCAGATCAACTAGGGTTTGACTTTTACTCTTTCAATCTTCCTGATTTTTTACCAAAAACATCCACACTAACTTCACCCACCCTACATCTCACTAACTACTTTCTCCCTCCTTTTCCATTGGAGCTACCACCTGACCCACTTGAATCTGGCAATTTACATGAACTAAACCATGGCCAGACCCAAGTCATTCTTCCACCTTTCCATTTTATTTTGATCCCTATATCTTTACTAATCTTCTTTCTAGGGATCTCGAGGAAAACACATTTCTTTAAAACATTCAAGTGTCCAATTATTTACGTGATTGTCCGTCTTTCATGCATACCTTCACACTCAACTGAATGGCGTAAAAGATAGCACTGGATGGGAGGTAACCCATCATTTTTTCTATTTTTTTTTCCCTTTCCTTTTCTAGGTTTTGACCATCCTAAACATAACTACCTTTCACTAAGGTGATCCCTTCTCCCTCCTAATTCATGAGGACATTGCATACCATAAGCATGGGGGGGTGTTTTTAAAATTTTGACGATCAACTTAGGCCTTTCAAAACCTAAAAATATCCATTTTTCTTTAGTCATTTTATTTTATTTTCCTACATGCATACCCAAAATAATAATAAAAATGTTGCATACTTTTTTAGGAAAATTTTGAAATCGGGACTAAAGTTCAAAACTCACTTTTCGTACAATGGGATTTAATCTTTAACCAACTAGGGATAATGATATGGATCAGATTATTAGAATTTTAGGGTCTATCTTTAGATTAGATCAATATCCTTCTCTAAAATTCCTCCTGAACTCATGATAGTTCAGGTGACTTGATCCTCTTTTGTAATATGGAAAGTATCTAGCTTAGTTTTTGATTCAAAAACTTGCATCTCGTGCAAAACTTCTTGTGTCAAATTTCACATACAAGCCAACAACTAAAAACAACAAAAAATTAGAAAAACCTCCTTTGTTTGGCTTTAGTAAAAGTCTGAAGTAGATCATTGGTTTGAGTTCCCACCATCAAGAAGGAGGAAAATGCCTCCTTTGAGGACTCGATGTCAACATGTTATTGACTCAGTGCTGCACTATATCTTTATTTCATATCTTTAGATGGAGCATTAAAAGAGCATTTTTGCAGTTCAAGTGTCTTGGATGGTACTCTACCTGTAGTGTCGGAGAAAGAGCTTCAGTTTGATTGGAGCACCCCTTTGCACCACATTGTGTTTTTGGGTTGTGAGCACTTGGGTGGTGTCATGGACAGTGCTATCTCGAAGTACTGGTGCCAAAGCCCTCTCAAGGATTGGTAATAGGAATGATGATCCCGACACATCAGTTGTAAGACTAAGCTAAAAATAAGCATGTGGGAGATAAAAAAAAAGTTTTAAACCAAAAGCACACCCTTATTATTGTTGGATTTTCACAAGCACTGACATAAGGTTTTAAAGGTTATTGCAAGTTGCAAATCAGATTCAATAACTAGAAAATTCCTAAATACAAAAATTTCAAGTCATCTGAATTAACAAGGGGTTAATTTATGAATTTTTGGAGGATATATTGATCCCAATTCATTTAATTTTTTGATCTGAAAACAAATCCCGATGTTTATCTTTAACAAATCCTGTACCTCCTTTGTTTGGATCAACCAATGTCCCATAATCTCTTTCTCCTCAAAAATTAAAATAACTTGATTTCCCCAAAATTCTATTTTGTAGAAATTAAAGTTTTGCTATGAGACTAGCAAAAGATAAGCATGGTGGTGCGATAAATGCTAGTTTATCACCATTCTTATGCATTAAAACAAACCTAGCTTTTAGGAATTTAACTCCAGAAACAGGTTTTTTGGGGTGCATTAGGCATAAATTAGGTTAGGCTTTTACATTTATTGTCTTTTTAATGTGTTTTTGTGAGTGTTAGGGGTTATATAGTTTGTCAGATCCCCAGAGCCTAGCACTCAGGAAGGCAACTGGTGAAGCAGAAGCCCAAACTAGCTGGAACTTAGCTTGATCTAGCTCACCATAGCTGGAATCCAGCTCACTTGAACTAGGGTTAGCTCATCCTAGAAGCTTAAGAGAGCGCATCTTAACTCACCTTAGCTCATGTCAGCTCAGATCCAACTAAACTTAGTTGAGTCTAGCTCATCTCAGCTCCCATTAGTTCACTGAAAGCTCTAGCTAGCTCAACTCAGCTGAGTAGAGTTCACTCAGCACAGGACCAGCTACATCCAGCTCCACTCAAATCTAGCCAACTAAGGATGACTTTAGCTTAGCTCAGGAAACTCAAGTCCAGCTCACCGAGACTCAACTGAGCTCAACTTAGTTGAGCTAAGATACCTTAGCTACTCCAACTAGCTAGGTCATCCCCAGGAATATCAGACCCAGCTCTCCTTAGCATTATTCAGCAAAAGCTAGCTTACTCTAGCTTGGCATAGCAGCTAGCAAAGAACTAACAAGCCAAGCCAGCTAATGTAGCTCCATGCCACCTTCTTCAGCAGCTACCAGCTCCAGTTCAGCTCCAGAGAACTTCCTCCACCACCTCTCCACTAAACCCTAGCTCTAGATGCCTACTCCCCAAACCTACTATTAGCTAAGCTAGCGTAGCTTAGCTAAGCTCCAGCTCACTTCGCCATCGGCCACCCTAAAACGCTACTTAACTAGCTCCACCAACTAAGGCCACCAAAGACCACCTAAGCTAGCTCCACCTCTACTCAATGTTGGCACCAACCTTAGCAATCTCTTCATCCCTCAACAACCACCAAAAGGCACCATAATTTGGTGCCAAAAACACCCATAACCACCCCCTCTTTGGCGCCAACTTTTCCCTCCAAAAATGCCCTCATCTCAACCCTACACCTACTCCCTCAACCCATCTCCACCCTCCACCTAACCCCCTTCTAGAAGCCCCTAGGTTGGTGCTAATTTAGTTGTGCCTCTCCACCACCAAAAGCCACCAACACCACCATAACTACCACCGTAGAAGCCCCTTGGGTTGGCGCCAACCTCCCTCCACCCTAGGATCCTTAACCACCTCCTAAAACCCATCCAAGCCCTACATCTAACCCACACCAACTACCCATTTCTCCACTTCTATAAAAACCCTCCTAACCACCACTAAAAACACATCCTCCTTTAGTATTAACTCTACCCTATACCCACCAAAAACTCAGCCAAGAAGAAGGAGGAGAGAAGAAGATTATGGGGGCATCCTACCCACCCCTTTAGTGCGTTCTTGTTCCCACTCTTCTTCTTCTGCCACACCAAGGAGGAGACTCTCTTCATCTTGGAGGATGGCTAGGCATTGGAGGAGAAGGGTGGTACTTGCCCACCCTTGGAGGAGCAAGTGCATGGCCCCTCCTTGCGAGCTTGCCTTAGAGGACATCATTTTGAAGAAGCACAGCAAAGAAGGAGTTGCAGAACTCTTTTCAAGCCTAGGAGCCACTAAGCTTGGAGCAAGGACTCTCTTCTTCACCAACATCATCAGGATAGCTAGTGTTTTTAATTTTGTACCGTGATATTTTGTCGGAAAAGCATTCTTCTATTATGGTTTTTGTAAAACATTTTCTTTTCCTAATTACAAAAGTTTCCATTCTCTTGCATGTTTGTTTTCTTGCTTTTCTAGAACCTTTTTCACCCCCTTTCTCTAATTACCCTAGGCCTCCATGTGCCTAGGGTGAGCTTAGAGAGAGGAGTTAATTGTCACCACTATGTTAGTGTAGTGAATTAGGTGTTCATATCTTTCCCGCCATCAACATCGCGTGTTTGCCATTATTTCAAAATTAAACAAAAATCATATATAAAAAAATATAAAAAGAAAGTTGATTTCCGTTTTCAAGTCAGAGATTTATAATTGCAACATTTGTCTCCTTGGACAACCCTAGATACTCCACAATCTACAATTAAAAATTTAAAAGCGATTGTGATTTGGCTTGTTACAATGACTTAGAAATCTGCTTTTACAAATCACACAAAATCTCTCATCAGGATGGTCTCTCCAGATTCAGTCATGATATCGGTGAGTCTTGCTTTCTTAGGAACAACTTGGATCAGTCTCACCCAGCGACTATCAGAGATCGAGTAGATAATACCATCATCTAACCACTTGATCATCTCTTTCTTCATGACCTCTTGTAGATTTGGATTAAGTCTTCTCTGCATCTCTCAGGATGGTCATGAGCCCTCTTCAGTATAGATACGGTGTGTGCAATAGGAGGGATTGATACCAGTTAGATCATCGAGAGTACATCCAGTGGCTCTTCGATGTGGCTGGAGAATAGAAATCAACTTTGTTTCCTGATCAGATGTGAGTCGGGAATTGATAATCACAGGAAATGTTTGATTGGAACCCAAAAACACATACTTCAGATGATCTGGAAGAGGTTTCAACTCCATAACCGGGTTATCAACAGCAGGTGGTGGTTTGGGATGGGCCTCAGAAGATAAAGTGGGAGCTAAGGGTGAATCTAGATCAGCTCTAGGCTCCTCTAACTATGGGTCAAATTTTTTTTCGGGTTGAGGATCAGGAATAATTAGGTCTTCCACTGCAAGTGGGTTCTCAACCATAGAACTAACGTCACATACTTCCTTAATTACACCATAGTTTATTCCTTTCTAGGCCTTGAAGATTTCAATCTTTAATGTCTGGTTCCTGAATTTCAATTCTATCTGGCCCTCTTTGCATTTAATATTCGCCCTAATTGTGTCTAGGAATGGTCTCCCTAAGATGATCGGTGTGTTCTTTAGATTTTCAGGAGTCTCCATGTCTTACACAATGAAATCCACTAGAAAATAGAAATCACGGATCCGTACAAGAACATCCTCGAGAATTCCTCTAGGTGACTTGATTGGTCGATTTGCTAACTACAAAGTGAACTCAGTTGGTTTGAGCTCAGTTTCCTTGAAATGGTCTAGTTGGGATGTAGGTATCAAGTTCATGGAGGCTCCTAAATCCAATAATGCTCGATCAAATTCTGGATCACCAATTTTGCAAGAGATCAAAGGGGTGCTAAGATCTTTTGCCTTTTGTGGGAGCTTGCACAAAATGATCTAGCTAACTTGCTCAGACAATATGATTGGACTCTTGTCTTTGCTTCGCAGCTTATGCTTAGGTATACGCAAATCCTTCAGAAATCTAGTGTATGCCGGTACGTTGCAGATCTCATCCATCAAGGGGATGTTTATCTAGACTTGCTAAAAGAGCTTGACCAGATCTTCCTCAAGTGCCATGGATTTGGGTTTCCTCTTACCTTTGGACAAGGCCTCAGGAAATGCAGCCTTTGTTGGTTCTTCTAGGATTGGTTCAGGTTCTGGATCTGGGATAGGGGTGTCATGAATGTCCAACCTATGGTTAGGCTCTGAACTACCAGGCTGAGAGTGGCTCAGATAAGGTGGATCCTAAGTCGATTTGCCACTATGGGTGGTAACAGAATTTAGTCCTATCTGGTTTTGGCTCGGAGTTGGCAAAAGTGGTAGTTGGTGCTAATATCCCGAGTATGATGTCGAAGCCTCCAATCTATCGGGGGATGGAGCAGAAGGGGCCTGGTAAACATAATGTGCTTGGCCTTGATTTGGGTTCATAATGTGCCTCTGGTTTGGCACATTATTCAGATTTGGTAGAGTTGAGATGGAAGTGCACTAAGCTGGCAAAAAATTGCCATTTGTGGAGGCTGATTTCGAACCTCTGTGATCTTGTCTTTGTGCTGTTTCTGTATAGCCGCATTGGTCTTTCGAATGTTAGCCAAGGTTTGTAGGATAAGAGTCATTTGTTCTTCCCTTGATGGCCTGGATTGATAATTTAGATTGGGCCTAGGCTGAGTAGGCTGGTAAGGGCATGGAGCTTGTGGTCGGGGTAGGAATTGAGATCTTGGATTTTGATTATTCCTTGACCATGCAAAGTTGGGATGATTACACCATTTAGTGTTATAAATGTTAGAGAATGGATCATTCTGGATGGTGTGGAGATCCTCACAAGTCTAAGGAGGTCTAGAGAGGTTAGAATACGAGGGTTTAGAGTTCCCCCAATTAGAGCAAGTAGTTCCATAGTTTCCTTCGAAGCCAAGATCAGATGGGTGTGGATATGAGTCCATCCCCTGATAAGAGTGGTGATAAATGTTATGCACAACCTCCCTACTAGAGGGTGGTTGCGCATACGTGCTATGTTGTGCTAAGGTAGCTCTCTGTAGATGTTGAGTCAAGTCATCCACCTTCTTCTCAATAACAGAGACCTTGTCCAACCAACTGTGCATTAGTTCCAAATCGGTGGATGCGAACAAGCCTTGAGTCTCATATGCCCCCTGGGTGTTTCTCAATGCAAGTGTAGTCGTGCGGTCGAACATACCCATAGATTCATTGTTTATGTCATTCTCACACATGTTCTTGAGAATCTTCCAAACAGTATCTTCATGATGACCCATGATGTTGCCACCATAACTTGCATTGACAAAGAGTCTAATATCCTCACGGAGTCCATGGTAAAAAGATTCGACCTATTCCCATCTAGGAGCTCCGTGATGGGGGCATTTCCACATGAGATCTAGAAAGCAATCCCATGCTTCATGAAGTAGTTCTCCTAGATTTTGTGTGAAGTGTGTGATCTGGTGCCTTAGAGCATTTTTCTAACCAACCAGAAAAAATTTCTTCAAATTTCTTTAGGAATTCAGATTGGAGTTTAGCCCAAGTGTTCATCGAACGGGTCAGAGTTTGGTACCAGTGGGCAGCCTTATCCGTGAGGGAGAAAGAGAAAATCTTCATGAGTAAGATATCACGATTATGCACAAGTAGCCCAAAGGTATGGGCCAGATGTTTCAACTACTGGATGTCTTAGAAAGGATCTTCAAAGTTAAGCCTATGGAATTTAGGGATAGCATGAAGCATATTGGGCTTGAGTTCAGAATCAGGTCCTCCCATTGGGATTTGAACTCTAGGTTCGATTGCTACTACAGCGGGGTTGTAATGATCTCGCATCATAGGGTGCTGTGATGGGTTCATGAATGCTTGAAAGAGATCGTTGAGGCATTGTAGATGATTCTGGAGATTGGGTTCTTCTTAATTTTCCATAGACATAGCTCAAGGAGATCTGAGCTCAGAAGTAGAAGAGTTGGAGGAGATATCAATATGATCACAAGGTAGAACAAACAAGTGATTCCAGGCTTGGCCTCGATGGGAGTGAACTACTAATGGAGTTCTCAAGGGTGGTCTTAAGGACCTCCTCTCAAACATGCACTAGTGGGCCAAGTGAGGGACAAAAGGTGTAATAGACCCAATTGAGGCACCCAAAAATTTTTGGATGACTAAGGAGGTTCGTGGCGGATGATACCTCTTGATTAGAAAATTACTCACCCGAGAAATACTTGAGCAACCAGGAAAGGAGAGCCCTGCAAAGACCCCTACACAGTAGAGCATCCCCATAGGTTATAGGGTTTCCCCCACCCGACCTTCCTTGTCACTGAGAATCCAAGTAGACCGGAATGAGCAACTTGACCCCTTAAGTCTGCTAATTTTAATCTTGAATTTATGATGCTTTGGATTTCACTTGAACTTTAGAGTTGATTTGTGATTTGTGACGTAATGTAAAGGTTGATTAACCCACAAAGTAGGTCAACTTCACCTAACTTGCCCTAGTGTTTAGGATGAGTTGGGTAATAAACCCAAAATCACCCTAAGTGGTTTGCGAGTAGGTTTTTAAGTCCAAATTTTAAGGATTTAAGTGAATGTTAGAGCCTTCCTTTAGGGTTTTCTTGATTAGGCCAATTCAAGCAAGGCTTTGGTGACACACAATATGAGAAATCAATTCTCTTTTAATTCAGGCAAGTGTGTTTTTATGAACTGCTAAAAATAGAAACCCTAATTTGGTTCTTTTTCCAGATCCAATTCTTTCCAAATGTGACACCTAGGGCTCAATCAAGAAGGTGAATAGCCCTAGCAACATTAGATCCTTACTAGTTGAAGAAATTTGGATGGGGATGTCTAAAATGAATCAAATCATGCAACTCAAATGATTAAATCTAATAAGGAATGCGAGTTGATCCTAATTGATTTCTCCTTTTAATTCTTTCGAGAAATAGGGGCTTAAGAAGAAGGAAATGAGATGACCTGCCCCTGGAGTAGTTGTCGTGTGGCTAATCTTCTTTGTGTACCTCGAACAACCGCAACAAAATAGATAGAACAAGTTAGTATTAGATCAGAAATTGCAATCACTGAAATCAAACTGCGCGTTGCTCCCCAACAACGACGCCAAAATGTTCGGGCGAAATTGTCGTTGTTTATGAAATGCATCGTAGTATAGGACAAAATCGCTCAAATCATTTAAATTTATAAACTCAGATTCAGAAAATAGAGTCTAAGGTCATTTGTAGGGAGCAAAAATACAATTTTAATCCACCAATCATAAGAAATATGAGTAATTGAAAGTAACCATTATTCAAAATGATATTTCAATAACAATAAAAAAGATAGTGCAAAAAGATCAAGTTAAAATGGTGATTTAAATCACCAAATTAACCCCTCAAATTTAAGCTCACAAATATTCAAATAAATGCACAGTAACCACAATTAAGTATCCAAAGTAAGGGCCTTAGATGATAGGCAAATCTTCCAGATGGCTTATCAATAAGGTCTTAAGGACGTCTCAAGAGAAGCACAAGGCTCCTCTCCTTCAAACTCCAGAAGAACACAGTAGTAGCACCAATAGAGGCTTAAGGGCCTCTCACAAAACCTTACAGAAGAGGCATAGCAGCACTATGCGAGAAAGGCATAAGGGCCTCACAAAGCTCAGGGATGCTAAGTTTTGAGAGGAGATGAGGGCACAAGAGCAAAACTCTCCCTTCTATCACTCTCAAATCTTCTTTCTCTTAGATCTAGGCTCAGAATCGAACCAGACTATTTGCGTAGCGAGATCAAGGTTAAAAACAACGTTATAGTATACTTGAGATTGCTTTGAAAAAAAATAAATTTATTACTCGAATTTTTAAGTCTGAGGTCGAACATAAGGAACAATATGGAATTCAAAACTCAAGATCATAATTTGAATCAAGAATACAACAGATTGCAATAAGAATAATGTCAGGTATGAATGAGCAAAAAGAATGGAGTAAAATGGTGATTTAAATCACCAATTACTCCTCACAAATAACAATTAAACCAAAGCCTCAAATATATGCAATCAAATATATCAGATGGATTAAACAGTCTGTGCTACAGTGCTATTTAGAGACTCAAGGGTCTCTTTGCTTCTTCTTTCTTTTTCCGTGCTTCTCCTGCTTTCTCCTGCCATGTCTTCTCTTTTTTCTTTTTCTGTGCTTTTGTACTTTTACTCTGCTCCTCTTCCTATCTGGCACTTTCTCTTCTTTTTCTGGCTCTGGTCTTCTTCTTCCTCTACCATTCTTCTCTATTTTCCTTCTTCACGTAGAGGGGGAAGATTCTTCAAACAGCTAAGTGTCAGCCGTTACTTCCTGTAGCAAAACCTCCATGCCCTCGTGCGCTATCACTCTTTCACTCTCTTGGTCACGCTCTCCTAGAGCCTTCCATAGTACCGGGTAATCAGGTTTCGGACCAAGAGTGCACTCGGGTCCAGGGCTACGAGTGTGATCGCAGCCGAGGAGTGGAATGGGTTAAGCAGGTCGGATCTGTGCCAGGCCCGTGGGGGACGGGCCACGGGTGAGGCGTAGGTGAGTAGGGAGCTCACCCTAGTGTCTAAGGTAAACAGCCTTAGACACAAATTCAACTTTTGTGCCTCAGTGCACCCATCAGCTTTCGAGGTGGGACTAAAGTCCCACCACTCCCCTTTACGGCGGCCACAGCAGATGATGCGTCCAATTCCAGTTAAAGGTCCAGTCAAGGGCCTAATTAATCCCTTGGTAGTATTCCTAGATGAAGTCCGCTGCACCTAGAAGTGTCGCCTGGAGCTACAACGGCTGATGAGAGCTTCCAGCTTCACTCAAGCTCATAGTTAATGACGTGGAGGACTTGGCACCTGAAAATCAAGAAACATGGCCTTGCGGCCGTGTTAGATGGCTTAGTAGGCTAGCTGTGGAATGGCAAGTGTTGTGGTTTGTGCAGCTTGTGGTACGAGTGAGGGTGGAGGTTGGATGATGACGGAGAAGGATGCAGGAAGGTGGGTTGTTCTGTGGCACTGAGGAGATGCCAATAGCCTCAATTACTAGAGGGCTTTTGCTCTCTGTGACACGGTGGAGGTGTAGGGATGAATGGCGGCCAAGTTGGTGGAGCATAGTAGCCGTGCGAACTCATTGGAGGTATGCCAATGAGGTGGAAGACAGAGGGCGTTATGGTGAGTCGGCGGTCGAAACGATGTTGCAAATGTTCAAGAATGTTAAGTGGAAGATGAGGTGTTGATAGGGCTAGATAGTGGACGAAGTAGGGTAGAGACAGCGCCGGTTATGGTGCGGTCAGCATCGGGGACGAAGGTGCTTCGGTGATGGAAGGACGACGATGATGGAGATAGAAGCACCCGCTGGTATGATGCGACACGGAAGAAGGTGACGAAGGAGGATCTGCTACTGGTGTTGCGGTCAAACGACGAGGAGAGGTAAGGAGGGTCACTGGAGCTCAAGGAGCCTTTCGGTCGAGTTAGGAGAGAGGAAATTAGGGGAGATCCCAGTCAAAATTGAGCTTGGGGAGTTCGGCCTTATCTGGGTTGCTTTTATAGAGTTCAGGAGGGGAATTTAAGCTTGGAAGCCAAGCTTCCAAGCTAGGAATTGTTGCCTGAGTAGGAACCCAAATCTCTCATGCGTTCGCATGAGAGATTGGGAAGGTTATAGGGAATGGGATTTAGCTCAAAAGGAAGGGAATTCCTTGACAAACTTTCCTTTCAAATTTGAAAGGGATTCATCAAGGAATCAAGGAGTTCTTGCAATTTTTAGGTTGCCGATGCTTGTAGGAGTAAGATTAATGGTTGTAGGGAGCTACTTTTAAAGACAATGACAAAGTTGGGGATCTATTTGTAAAGATTTGAAAGTTAAGGGCATAAATGGAATCAGATAGGACCAAGTTGCAAACTAGGTCGAGATAACTTTATCTTGGGTCCAAATTTTGGTACAAACCTAATTTGGACCTAAGGAATCCAATGGTGAAGTTGGATTTTTGTTTTGACTGTGTTTGACTGGGTAATTTATGCAGAAACCTAAATTGTGGTAAATATCTATCTAAGATTCTATTTTGGGCCAACATGGGTTCTGATGGTCAGTTTGAAGGTACCAAACCCTAGAGAATATTTTTATATAAAGTTTAGATGGTTTAGGTGAATTTTATCCTTACTAGAACCTCAGTTAATTAAGCAGGTCAATTTTTAGGGTTTCAAAG
The DNA here is from genome assembly GCA_037157565.1 of Thalassia testudinum. Lineage (NCBI taxonomy): Eukaryota > Viridiplantae > Streptophyta > Magnoliopsida > Alismatales > Hydrocharitaceae > Thalassia > Thalassia testudinum. The sequence continues at coordinate 80,125,969 of JAZHRO010000056.1, read as the reverse complement.
TTCATTTAATTCTCAAAACACGTGTAAATCATTTCTATCTATTCTAACCCACTTGTTATCCTTTTAAGATGATTTGACCCTCAATTAACCGCTGATAAAACCTGTGGTTGTACTGTATTCAAGTTATCGTGGTAAAATTACAATTTTAACCCTGATTTCTTGTTTCTCCGTTAGAATGGATTTGTAGTGAATTATGGCTCTCTGGCAGTTATGTAGGAGCATTTACTAACTTAATTGGATCAAAATGAGCAAGTTATGGCTCATGATGGTGTTCCTATCATACCCCCAATCCTATCTTTTGCTAGTCCCATAGCAAAATCTCATGAAATTAACTTTAATTCTAGACCATATGCCTTTCTATGCTCAAAACTCTGATGTGTGCCTTCTTTTGTAGATTAGGTCAGAATGCCGATAGTAGGCCTAGAGTTACTCAAGTACCAACCAAGATCCAAACCTAACTAGCTTTAGCCTCAGTCCGCCGCGAAGGTTTCTAGGGCCCACAGGAACTAACCTAAGGTTCGTTAAACTCCGCGGTTAAAGCACTCGTGCTTGTAACATGTTTTAGCCTAGGTTCAGTTTGTAGTGCATTTTTATGAGAGAGAGACAGAAGAATTTTTTTTATTTTTGAAGAGTTTTCTCTCTCTTTTCTTTTTATTTCTAGCCTCAGATTAGCTTTACAACACGGTTTCTATTGGATTCCTAGTTCCCACCATCAATCCTCGTAAGGTCCTTGGTAATCGATACCTCGAGATAGCACCGCCTATGGCAACCCCCAGAACCCTGACTTTTGAGATTTCGAGATAATCCTGCCATGGCATTCTGTAGGTAAATCTAGACCCTGGCAATCATCATTTCTAGATAATGCTGCCCATGGCATCTGAAGCAGCATAAGGTGCTTACATGCCCCCAATAGGATATTTAGATATCCTAGTAGACAAGCATTGAGAGGATGATATGTTATTACGCATCTTCGAGGGAATTTCTTGCCTCTCCGCGCTATGAACTCGTCCAAATCAACTTGTGTTGATCTGCTGCTCCTAATCCAGGTAACTTGTTCAGAATATATTTAAGGCATTTGCGTGATTTTGATACTTGAGTGCACTGAACCAGACAGTGTGTGGATTGGGCTGCTTAGCTTACCGAGTCCTGCAAACCAAAGGTCAGTTAACGAGGTCAAATAATTCCTAAGCGTTAAACCTAATACTTAAGCTTCGCATCTTCCCCAACCTCTTGAGGACTATCTAGATCTTAGTGGATACCTGAATTTTTAAGCCTAGGATCACAGCCCAAGAGGCCTAAGATCAGTGTTCCTACTAATCTCTATTTATTTCTTAGCACTTTTTATCTTTCATTTTCTTTCTTTCGATTTGGTCTAGAACTAAGTCAATTCCTTAATCTTTTACCAATGACTACCTCTTTTTCTTTTCTTTTCAAATTATGCTTTCTAACATTTTTATCTTCTCCCCTTTTCTCCTAAAAAAAATATGCAATCAACTCAGAATTTCCTCCCTTCTATTTTTGTTCTTTTTCAATTCTTTCTTATTTTCTTGGTTTTTTCAGAATATGTGACTTTTTTTATGAAACCCTTTCTTGTGGAGTGATTTTCATGGTGTTTCGCACTTTATTACACCCCCATGCCTACAATTTGCAATTCCCTCATTGTAAATTAGGTGGGTTCGAGTTCATCTTAGATCATTCGTTAGAACAGGTGTTAGGTGGGTGGATGGGTCATGGTGACTGTTGTGGACAATTTCAAGCTCAGGTACGAGTACCAGAGGTGGAGTCGGTTGTTCTAATAGATGAACCCTAAAGTGCAATATGAGTTCAGCATAAGATGTGTTAAGAATGATTTTGATTTTTTCAAAAAGAAGATGGGTTGCCTCCCGTTGACCGTTGAGTTTAACACCATCAGCCGAGAGTAATAAGCTCAAGGGGAATGGAGATCAAAAGATACCTCAGCCATGTTTATGTCAGTGAGTTCAATGAAAAGCTTAAGTCACTGACCATTCACGACAAAGGGTTTTAAATCAAGGCTGGGTTGGCTGATTTCTACGGCTCCATTTCTAAAGATTCCTTTGATAAGATATGGTCCAATCCATTTTGATCTGAGTTTTCCTGGGAACAATTTGAGTCTGGCATCAAAGAATAGGACTTTCTGACCAAGGTGAAAGATCTTTCTGGATATGTGCTTGTCGTGAAAGGCCTTAACCTACTCTTTGTAAATACATGAGTTCTCATATGCATCATTGCGTAATTCATCGATCTCGCTCATTTGAAGGTTTCTATGGGTTTCTGCCTTAGAAAGATCTAGATTACACTTCCGTATAGCCCAATAAGATTTGTGCTTCAACTCAATGGTGAGGTGATATGCCTTCCCGTACACCAATATGAAAGGAGACATGCCCAATTGGGTTTTGTGGGTGGTCCTATAGGCCCACAAGGCTTCCGAAAGTTGGGAGGACCAATCTTTTCTATTAGGTCGGATAGTGAGCTAAAGGATTTTCTTAATCTCCTGATTCGATAGCTCAGCTAAACCGTTTGTTTGGGGTGATAAGGATTAGAGACTCGGTGCGACACCCCGTATTTGGTCATCAGTGATCTAAGCTGAGCATTTATGAATTGGGTCCCTCCATCAGAGATAATGGCATGTGGAATCCTGAACTGAGAAAAGGTGTTCCGATGAATGGATTTGATTACCACCTTATGATCATTAGTTCGGGTCGGAATGGCTTTGATCCATTTGGACATGTAGTCAATAGTGAGAAGAATGTACTTAAAGCTGTCTGAAACAGGGAAGGGTCCCATGAAATCAATCCCCCAGATATCGAAGATTTCGCATATGAGAATCGGTTGTAAGGCATCATATCGCAGTGGCTCATGTTGCCTAAGGTTTAGCAACAAGTGCGTGACTGTATGCATCTTTGAAAATCGTGGGCTAATAAAAGCCACACTGGAGGACTTTTGCTACAGTTTTATGTCCGGAAAAGTGTCCGCCGCAGGCCTGGTCATGGCAGAAAGACAAATTATCCTAAATTTCCACTTCCGGGATGCATCGTCTAATGATCTGATCAACACCAATGTGGAAGAGGTATGGATCTTCCCACATGTAGTACTTGGCATCGGAAAGCAATTTTTCTTTCTTGGCCTTCGTCCAATTGGACGGGATCTGATGTGATGCCAAGTAGTTTACTAAATCAGCAGACCAAGGAAGTTCCGTACTAATTGTCAGGAGGTGCCCATCGGGAGAATGTTCTGTGATGGGTCTGGAAGGGTTGATATTGTTAGAAGGAAGGCAGGATAAGTGGTGAACTACCATGTTTTCCTTTCCTGCTTTATCACTAATCTCGAGGTCAAATTCTTGCAACAATAAGATCCAGTGGATTAGTCGAGGTTTCACATCCTTCTTCACAAGGATGTGCCTTACTGTAGTGTGATCTGAGTATATGATAACATGGGAACCCAAAAGATATGATCTGAATTTTTCCAGGGCAAATACTATGACTAGAAGCTCTTTCTCAGTAACTGTATAGTTACGCTGAGCCTCGTCAAGTGTCTTACTAGCGTAGTAGATGACCACGAGTTTCCCATCTTTTTTCTGCCCAGGTACCACTCCTACAACATAATCTGATGCATCACATATGATCTCAAAGGGTTGAGACCAATCAGGGGACTGCAGGATAGGTGCTTGGGTCACTCGATCATGCAGGATTTCAAATGCCTAAGTGCACTCCTTGGAGATTTCAAAAGGGACATCCTTAGATAGAAGATTAGTGAGGGGGTGCATGATTTTTGAAAAATTGAGAATGAATTGAAGGTAAAAATTGACGTGCCCTAGAAAAATCGGATGTCTTCGACTAAGCGAGGCATACAGAGTTTAGAAATCAGATTTACCTTGGCTAAATCAACCTGGATGCCTTTTTCAGAGATCAGATGTTCCAGGATAATTCCCTCAAGTACCATGAAGTGGCTCTTTTCTCAGGAAAGAACCAAGTTCACGTCGATGCACTAGCTGAGGATTTGGACCAAGTGCAGGAGGCAATCACCAAATGATTCACCCAATGTCGAGAAGTCATCCATGAAGACTTCAAGGTATTCACCTACCATGTCTGAGAATATGGCAAGCATGCACTACTGAAAAGTAGTGGTTGCATTGCAGAGTTCGAACAGTATCCTTCAGAATGCGTATGTTCCGAAGGGGCAGGTGAAGGTGGTCTTCTCTTGGTCCTCAGGATGGATTGCGACTTGATTGTAACCGGAGTACCCGTCCAAAAAGCAGAAGAATTGATTTCCGCTAGTTTCTCAAGAATCTGATCAATGAATAGTAGTGGGAAATGATCCTCTTCATGCAGGAATTGAGCCTTCTGTAATCAATGTAGACTCTCCACGAGTTTGCTATACGGGTCGGTATGGTTTCTCTGATTTCAGTCGTGATGATAGTGAGCCATACCATCTTAGGCACAACTTGGATTGGGATCGCCCATCAACTATCATAGATCGGGTAGATTGTCCTTGCATCTAACCACTTGATGATCTCCTTTTTCACGACATCCTGCAGATTTGGATTTAGGCATCTCTGCGTTTCATGGGATGGTCGTGAGCCCTCTTCAATGTAAATGTGATGTGTGTAATATGATGGGCTGATACCAGTCAGATCTTCGAGAGTCCATTGACCGGTCGATCTTTCGCTTTTAAGTCGTTTGTAGTTTAATGTGGTGGAAAAATCGACTAATCAATTTTTAACAAGAAATAACCACTCGCAGAGGAGCGGGTCGTATCCACAGGGAGGCAATAACGTATTAAAATTCGCGCCACTTAAAAATGTTTGTTCGGAGTCAATTTTGACAAGAACCAAGCCAAGATTGCCTTTAGATTAAGGTTTAAGCAAGAAATAATGCTGAAATGGCAATTATGAGAAACTACAGGATATTTTCCGCAATGCAGAGTGAATAGAATATGATTAAAATGTGGCAATGGCAGAAAATGTAAATTTTAATTAAAGTTTTTCTGTAGCAAAACAGGGGAATTTTTCCCCGTTGTCTTGCGCGACGAGGAGCCGATGGTCGGGCGCGGGAAGCTCGGAGGAGGTCCCTTGGATCAAGGGCTTCGAATCGGTGGTGGCGGCGAGTCACGCGGCGGTCGGAGGTGGCCGGACGAGCTCCGGCGGAGGTGCTGCAGCCGGCAACTTGCGCAGCCTGTTGGCGTGAAGTCCGCCGCTTGCTGCTGCTGCGGGGGTGGCTGCTGCGGCTGGCGTGTGCGGCTGGCGTGCGCGGTGGTCGGTTGGGCGGTCTGCAGGCGGTTGTGCGTGGGTGCGTGGAGGGTCTGCAGAGGGCGCGCGGTTGTGCGCGGGCGGTGGTCTGCAGGAGGGCGCTTGCGCGGTGGTCTGCAGGCGGTTGGCGTGTGCGGTGGAAGCTGGCGTGGGCAGAGGGTCTGCAGAGGTCGGTTGCTGGCGGTTCTGCAGGCGCAGTGGTGAACGGCGTGGACTGCAGGCGTTGTTGGAGGGTGCAGGCGCGTGGGCGAAGGACTCTGTAGTCGCGAGTGAATGGCGCTTGCAAGCGGCAGGCACGGGAGGAGGCGTGCTCGGTTGTGCTGATCTGCAGGCGTGCGTAGGTCTGCAGCCGGTGAGCGGTGGAGGGCGCAGGCGTGGGTGCGCTGAAGGTTCTGCAGGCTGTTGAGCGGAGGCGTGGCTGTTGGAGAGTTGAGGAGCGTTTGAGCTGAAGGTTGACGGACGTGGGTGCGCTGAAGGTTCTGCAGGTGCGGGAAGGGGTCTGCAGGCGACTTCAGGCGTGTGCGGTGAAGTGAGCGGGTAACTTCAGACGTCTGGGAAATTCCCCAGACGTCTTAAGTTACTGAGAGGGTGGCTGATCAGTAGCTCGGTGGTGGTGGTCTGCGACGACGGCGAGGGAGTTGCACGCTAAGGTGCTCACGGTAATGCAGGCGAGCTCCGGATGGCGGTGTGGCCTGTCACACCACACGCCCACGGTGGTGGAGACTCGCCGCCACGGTAGAGGCCGGCAGTGTGGAGTGGAAGAGAGAGGTTCTCTCTGCACAGTGGTGGGTCGGTGGCGGAGGCCTCCTGAGCTCGGCTGCCTCCGTGCTCCTTTTGGAGTGTCTTGAACAATTTTGAAATCAGCTGCCGACCAGATCCACCACATCCGCTCCCCCTTGAATGGCTTCATCACTGCAGCAGCCGGGCGTTGGAGCGGCAGCCAGCCATTCTGAAAGAAGACGAATAAAGAAAATATTATTAAAATATTAGGGTTATTTATGTATAGACCCTCAACTTCTATGTTAATAAAAATAATATACCTAATTCGTTATCTAATTAGAAGAATGCTATTCTAAGCTAATTCTAAATGCACTTAAGATATGAATGCAATGTATGGATTATGTAATTAGATTAAAACTATGAATTAATCTATTTACATCCTAATTTATACTAAATAAATGTTAGAATTAACCTAATGTGTAGGCACTTAAATACTTAAATAGCCCACAACTATGGGCTAATCATCCATCCAATGGCTCTTCGATGCTACTGGAGAAGAGAAATCAGGTGTGTTTCCTTATCAGGTGTGAGTCGGGAGTTGATAATCATAAGAAACATCTGATTGGAACCCAAAAGGACGTACTTGAGATGATCGGGAAGAGGCTTTAATTCCATAACCAGGTTGTCAACAGCAGCGAGTGGTTCAGGGTGGGTGTCGGGAGCAAAGGAAGGAGCTATGGGTGTGTCTAGGTTGAGTTCAGGCTCCTCTAATTGCTTGTTTTGATCCTCTTGTGGTTGATCATAAATAGTCAGGTTTTCCTCGATAAAGTCATCAACCACATCTTTGATATCGCAAATTTGTTCTATGACTCCGCAATTAATTCCTTGTTGGGCCTTAAAGATGTTGATCTTTATTGTCTTGCTCCCAAATTTTAATTCAATTTGGCCCTCTCACAATTGATATTGGCCCTAGTAGTGGCTAAAAAGGGCCACCCTAGTATGATCTGTGTATTCTTCACATTCTCAGGAGCATCCATGTCTAAGATAATAAAATCTACTGGAAAGTAGAAATCATGTACCCCAACTAGGACATCCTTGAGAATTCCTCTTGGTGAATTAATTGATCGGTTGGCTAGTTGTAAAGTTATTTCAGTCGGTTTAAGCTCAAATTCCTCGAAGTAGTCTAGTACGGATGTAGGTATCAAATTTATGGAGGCTCCTAAGTCTAATAAAGCTCGGTTGAATTGTATATCACCGATTTCACAAGAGATCAGAGGGGTGCCTGGGTCTTTTGCCTTGGGCAGGTGATGTAAACATGTTTACACTACTTAAGATGTCTATTTATGCATGTTCTTAAGCATAGGATTGCATTGCTTGCTATAAATATTTTATAGCATGCATCATCTAGCATTTAGAATAGTTTGAATAAAATGGAGGTTAATTATCTCCTTTTATGTTCATGGACAAGGCAAACTTTTTATCAGGGCTTCAGATCGAAGATCCAACCATACAAATGTGATCAGGGCGACGATTGGAGTTCAACGACTCCAAGATCACCCTAATCAGACATCTGTAGCATTAGTTAGTCATCGGGAAACCCTAGAAGATCAAGGGCCAAGATGGTGTGAATCCACACTTCGAACAACAAATCCAACCACACAGATGGATTCGGATCGACGATCGCAACTTCACAACGTGAAAATCGACTCAATCCGACAACTGTGGCACCATCTACATCATCCAGAAGATGGATGACCAAGATGGTGCCACGTGGCACCATCTCAGCCATCAAACCGGCCCTCAGGATCGCTGTTGCCTCTCCAAAAAAAATCCAACGCGCGATCTGGGTCGTTGGATCTTGATACAACGGCCATGAGCACGTGCCGCTTAAAACGTCTCCGCGACCATCTCTCCTCCATAGCGCAGCGGGTGAATGCCCTAATGCCAAGCGTAGGCACGTGTTCAATCCACGCCATGCTGGAATTGGAGTGGAGGCGCAAGCCCGATCGACAGCTCGATCTTGATCGAGAGGCTACAGGTGCTCGATAGCACCCACGCGCTATTGCGCTCCGCGCCTCACGTGGAATCGCACCTGGGCAAGCGCGCAAAGGAGGCGAACGGTAGCGCAATCTAAGCCGTCCGATCTCGCGATCGAACGACAGAGAGCGGCTGGATGTGCTCTTGCGTTACGTGCGAGGAGGTGAGCGGGCGTGCGCATGCCACCCACGAAGGCCACGTTCGGACCTTTAGCGACGATTTTATCCATCACTAAAGCTCCGGAATTAATGTATTTAGACTTGTAATGACCAAATTGCCCCCACTCCTTGCAACTATAAAAGGAGACCCCCTCCATACGAAATTCTTATCCCTTCTGTCTCTTCTCTACCTCTCCAAAGCTCAAGAGAAGCTTGTCCAACACCTGAGATGCTTCTCGCGAGATAAAGTCAATTTTTTGTCCCCTTTCGGAAGCAGATCCCACGACGACGATGACGTGCTGCCCTGTTCCCGTTCTTCCGCTTCGTCCTCCTTCATCTTACTCAGTCCTCCTTCGTCCAGGCGTCGTCCCATCCGGCTCGTCCTCCAAGTGACCGTCGAGGTGGATATTTCTCTCTCCATTCTTTTAATGCTTTCTAGAGTAGATTTACTGCTTTCTAGTGTAATATTTTCCTGCTTTCTAGTCGTAATATTTAGTGTAATGAACAATCCTTTCGATAATGAATTCCATGTGCATTCTATATCTCTTTCGATTTTTGTTTGTATTATTCTCTCTCTCTTCTATTTATTGTAAATAGTTAGATAATTCTAATCAATTAATTTACTTCGTGACAAATAAAACAAATGCGTAGTTTTTAAATCAAACGTCTGCCTCTCTGTGTTCGACCTGGAATTTTCTATTCCGATATAAATTTTATTTGTTGAACACGAGTTCTTCTCTTTCGAACTACAACGACAGGTTTTTCAAAACCAAATATGTTAGCGTAGCAACCTAACGTTCAACATTTTGGTGCCGTTACTGGGGAGGCGACGCTCTTTGATTTTTTTTCATCGCATTTTTACAACTTACGAATCATTTACCTCACTTCTCTCCTTTCTTATTATGATTGCAGGTACTCTTTTGAGATGAGCAAACATGGTAGATCGGAGAAAAGTGCTGTGGAAGGTTCTGTAAGTTATCCCCCACCTCCCACCCATTAGATTTCATTACACCACGTAATAACACAAACATCAATCAACCTAGGTGTTCTTATAAGCTCTAAGGTTAGATTGTTTGTTGTTTGACACTCACACCCACCCCAACCTCCACATTAAAAAAAAGAAAAATAAAAAAAATCTCACAAAGGTGCACAACCTCATCTGATTTTCAAACTCAACCGGTAAACCAACCTTTGGAGCCGGTACACACATCCAAACACATAATTGAGTAGAAATCAGATTTGGTAATCACTTGTGTGCCTAATTAATTGATGTAACAGGCCAATTGTTTGAGTTGATTGGGCCGCACCACTTGAATTGAAATCAATTCATCAAGTAGCTGCCACATAGGTTCAACTCATAGGGATTTACCAGGCACTCCACATTCTTTTAAGTTTTAAAGGAAAACATCTCCACTTGTGCTTTCAAAACCTGGTGTGCCAACAAAACTTGTTTGAAAACACCTAAAGTTGAATCCTAAAAGCTACTAAGCAAGATTTGAACTCTAAAATTCACCACATCAAAAATAATCTTACTTGAAAACCACTGGTTGTGCACGCACACACACAAATCAATCAATCATTAAGGGCACAACCCAGATAAAGGGCCCATCACATTCCAAAGCACATTCAAACCTAGCCCTAAATAAACTAGAGTATACGTTGGCCTTAAGGATTCGACTCGCTCTTCAGAGCCTAGAACGAAATTATTTTTGATTAGTCTATTTCTACTGTTCAATCTGATGTCTAACTAGGGTAGCAGAATCAAACGATCATGGCTACGGGGTACACTAGGAACCGGAGGCGCAAGCCGAAGGAAGAACCTTCTCCCCAGTCCCTCCTTCTAACTGGTTGATTAAACAGTTAGAAGTAGATCAAATCATTCCTTTATCTCAGGATTGGCTTTGGGAGTCTATAGGTCTTTTGGCTAGCCCACTTAAGGATAGGTTTGATTGTTTGTATTGTAGGGCTCCTTTCTTCCTCCCATCTCTCATGAATCCTTCCACATATTACATGCATTCCCACTCTTTCCCTCTTGTTTTGAATTATCCTCAACATGATGATTATCCCGACTCGTACTGTAATCAATCATCAGTTAGCTGGGATAGCTCGGATTGGGGATACAGTTTCGGACCTCCGTGTTTAGGGTTTAACCCTGAACACTATGATTGTGATTTCTATCCTTCTCAGAGCCACATCGATTATAGATCGTCATCCTTTCATGAACAACCTAATACGATCTACAATCAAGAAGGATACACTGATTCTTACCCATCCTCTGATTACAATGTCTTTAGGTCATCACCACCTTTTGAACAATCTAAAATGACCTATTATCAGGAAGGGTATAACGAATCTCAATTCGTTAATTCCCCTACATTGACCCCAAACCCGCCCAACCCTGAACCAACTCATTTGGTTCAGGGTAACCAGGTTCAAGAAAAGGTTCTGGCTAGCTTGAGAAATATCATATAATCTTTAGAACTTCAGCCAATACCTTGCATTGAGAGATTGGAGCCTCTGATTGAAATGATTGATGATTTGAATAAGTATTTGTTGGATTGGCTCCAAGATGTTAAGGATAAGAACCCAGGTGAGTTTCTATTTGGGAAGTTAGCGAAATTGAGGATGAGATTTGTGGTTACTTTGATTCAATCATGAGATGATTCCCAAGATGAACCCTCTTCAGGAGAGCCAATTTCAAAACCCATTCAGCCACCTGTTGGGGAGGACACGTGTTACGAGGCTTACCAGATTGAATTAGAGCAACCAATTAAGGATGATCTGATTTCTTCACCTGAGATCCCTGAGCCCGGGCACGAGGAAACATATGTCTCTTTGGATCAGAAAGTGACAGATGATTTTGAGACATACATTAATACGGATCTTGATTTCTTTGATTCTGTTGGTGAAGATTCAATTTGTGAAGTCTCACGCGAGTTTATAGAACACGATTTTTGTGAGACGATTGGGTCTAAGGAATATGATAGATCATTTGATAGCCCAATAATTGAGGAAACTGATCTTATTCGGGCTCACATTACAGATCCAGAATCTCATTTTCTGGAGGATTCAATTCAATGCCCTGATTGTCAGTTACGCCGCATTGAGCTTATCGATGATTCTATTTCTGAGATAATTAGACCCAAGTCAATTCTGATTCAGCCACATCTTTTAGACTTGGAGATTTCAGATGGGGTGATTAATATGCAAGAGGTCATGGAATTTGACATGATGAATAAGGAGGATAGGAGCTGGGAAATTTTGATTTGGGAAGCAAGTTCTAGAGGAAGTAGAAGATTGAGTCGAAGGGTTCCTATTAAGCTGAAACCATCAAACTAGAACCCTTACGACATCTGTTTTGAGGATGTCCAACCCAAGCACACATTCATTGATTATCATTTGGAGCTCGAATTCTCTATAACCCAACTATTTGATCTTGGGTTGCATCCTTGAAAATCGTAGGGTCGACCCCACTTGCATACTGATTTTAGGTTTTGGGTAATTTTTATCTAGAACCTGAGATATTCTCGATTATGAGGTATGGGTCTGCATCACAATCTGGTCCACATTTGTGGACATCTGCTGACAGGTTTGAGGTTTCTTCTGTTTATTCTGATTCTGACATGCACCTATGAATTCTTTATTTCTCTTCTTTGTATAGTGTGCCTAGCTGAAGGCACTAAATTCAGCACGTACACAGTTCTTTTTAGTTTTCATCTCGGAGTGGACCTGACATTCACGCAATTCAGGTGCTTTCTATGCTATTCCACTCTGTTTTATGTCTTTTTAATATAATGAGGGCATTGCATTAGATAGGCATGGGGGGGTGGATATTCATCTCTGAATTAAGTCATCAGCTCCATAGATTTGTTTTATTTTTTTATTTTTTAAAAAAATTGGAATTAGGAAAGAGAACTTGGGTTTAAGAAAATTTTCAATCTTAGGAAATACTACAATATGATTTGAACACAAAGACCCTTCAGGTCTTTGGACTTAATCAGCCAGTGTATCCACAAAATTGTGGATTTGTTTTTCGAGTCCTCGCCAACCTAAATTTTATTGTAATTGGAGTAAATAAGTTTGGGTGATAAGTACATAACTTATCAACTTGCCATTTGATTTGAGGGAACTTCGAGTTTTTAGCATCTGCAAACTTTTTTTGCACCGACTCGTTGTTCGGCGATTCTAACGGAAATTGGGTAACTAATGAACCTTCTAAGTTGATATGGCTAGGAAGTTATCGTAGGTAATAGCTCATAGGTAGGTTGTCCAGAGCCCAGTCACTAGAACTTTCTCTTTTTGCCGCCTTTAGGTAAATCTTAGACCAGGGAAGCCACCTACTTCAAAAAAATAAAAATAAAAAGAAAAGGAGAAAAGAAAAAAAGAAATAAGCCACACTTCGCCGCACGAGCATGGCTGGCAAGTTGTCGGTGGTAACCGCTCATCGACCGGTTGTCCAGAACCCAGCTCAATAAATGCACTGAAAAATCCCAAAACACTTAGGAATAAGTGGAGAATTAGAATAAACTGGGAAGATATAAACTGGATTCACCCTTGTGTTGACCTCGTAAAAAAATAAAAGTAGGGAGAAAGCTACCGGTTGTAAAGATATACCTTTAGGCAGAATTCTTTTTTAGGTCACCTAGAGGCGTAGAAATCCGAAGTCCATTTTAACTAATGGTCAACGACTCTATCACATACACAATAAGATGCTTAGAACTTACGGTTATCATCAAATCTTGGGTGAGTTGAATAGCGATAGAAAAACACTCTTACACCCTAAAACTTGAAAATCCAAAAAAAAATAGAAAAGCGGAAAAAGAGAAAAAGAAATTTTTCTTTGAATAAGGCGAGGGCTTGAGGTAGTCTGCATTTTGGCAGATACTCGGGCATTGTTGTGTCTTTGAAAGTTCAGATCCTAGGTAGACATTTTCTTAATGATTGAAAATAACTCAAGCCAAAATAATCCAACCAGATTCTTTTAAAAATAGCATATAGTTTTTGCTAGGGATTAGCAAAAGATCGGCAAGGGGGTATGATGTAAACATGTTTACACTACTTAAGATGATTATTTATGCATGTTCTTAAGCATAGGATTGCATTGCATGCTATAAATATTGCATAACATGCATCACTTACATATAGAGTAGTTTGAATAAAGTGGAGGTTGTCACCTTTTATGTTCATGGATAGGGCAAACTTTTTATCGAGGCATCGGATCGATGATCCAACCATACAGATGTGATCAGGGAGACGATTGGAGTTCAACAACTCCAAGATTGTCCTAATTAGACATTTGTAGCATCAATTAGTGATCGGGGAACCCTAGAAGATCAAGGACCAAGATGGTGTGAATCCACAATCCAAACGACAAATCCGACTGCATGGATGGATTTGGATTGACGATCGCAGCCTAACAGCACGAAAATCGACTCATTCTGACGACCGTGGCACCATCTACATCATCCAGAAGATGGACGGCCAAGATGGCGCCACGTGGTGCCATCTTAGCTGTCCAACTGGCCCTTAGGATCGCCGCTGCCCCTCCAAAGAAAATCCAACGAGCGATCTGGGCCACTGGATCTTGATCCAACGGCCATGAGCACGCGCTGCTTTAAACGTCTCCACAACCATCTCTCCTCTGTAGCGCAATGGGTGAACGCCCTAACGCGAAGTGCAGGCATGGGTTTGATCCATGCTACACTGGAATTGGAGCAGAGGCGCTCGCCCGATCGACCGCTCAATTGCGATCGAGCGACTGTCGGCGCATGATAGCATCCAAACACTATTACATGCCGCACTTCATGCGGAATATCATGCGGATGGGTGCGCAAAGGAGGCAAGCGGTAGCACGATCTATGCCGTCCGATCTCGCGATCAGACGAATGAGAGAGGCTGGATGTGCGCGTGCGTTATGCGCGAGGAGGTGAGCGGGCTCGAGCGCATCACCCACGAAGGCCACGTTCGGACCTTTAGCAACGATTTTATCCATCACTAAAGGTCTTGAATTATTGTTTTTAGAGTTGTAATGACCAAATTGCCCCCACTCCTTGCAACTATAAAAGGAGACCCCCTCCATATGAAATTCTCATCCCTTCCTTCTCTTCTCTACCTCTCCAAAGCTCAAGAGAAGCTTGTCCCGCACCCGAGATGCTTCACACGAGATAAAGTCAATTTTTCATCCCCTTTCAGAAGCGAATCCCATGACGACGATGATGTGCTACCCCATTCCCGTTCTTCCGCTTCGTCTTTTGTCCAACTGTCGTCCTATCCGACTCGTCCTCCAAGCGACCGTTGAGGAGGATATTTCTCTCTCCTTTATTTTAATGCTTTCTAGAGTAGATTTACTACTTTCTAGTGTAATCATTTTCCTGCTTTCCAGTCATAATATTTAGTGTAATGAACAATCCTTTCGATAATGAATTCCATGTGCATTCTATATCTCTTTTGATTTTTGTTTGTATTATTCTCTCTCTCTTATTCTCTCTCTCTCTCTCCTATTTATTGTAAATAGTTAGATAGTTCTAATCAATTATTTTACTTCGTGACAAATAAAACAAATGCATAGTTTTTAAGTCAAACATCCGCCTCCCTATGTTCGACCTGGGATTTTCTATTCCAGTATAAGTTTTATTTTTTGAACACGAGTTCTTCGCTTTCAAACAGAACAGGTTTTTCAAAACCAAAGACGTTAGCATAGCAACCCGATGTTCCACAGCAGGAGTTTGCTCAAAATGACAGAGCTGGCTTGCTCTGACAGTACGATCAGATTCCCATCTTTGGTTCGCGGCTTACACTTAGGTGTACACACGTCTTTTAGAAATCGAGCATAAGCCGCTACATGGCGTATCACATCGATCAAGGGGATGTTTATATGGACCTACTCAAAGAGTTTAACCAGGTCCTCCTCAAGTGCCATGACTTTGGTTATCCTTTTTCCCTTAGTCAAGGCCTCGGGAAATGAAACCTTAGATGGTTCCTCTAGAATGGGTCCAGGTTCTTGATCTGGGATAAAGGTGTCCTGGATGACTATCCTGGGGTTAGGGTTTGTATTACCAGGTTGGGAGTGGCTTGGATAAGGTGGGTGATGGGAACACCATTATGAGTCCTAACTAGCTTATTTTGACCTAATGAAGAGAATAAATGCTCCTATATAACCAACTGAAGGTCATAATTCATTACATAACCTTTTTGAGAGAAACACAAGGAAATAAGGGAAAAATTGCAACTTTACCAATGCAGTATAGCCACAGGTTTTCTCAATGGCTAAACAAAGGTTAAATGGTCTTAATAAGATAACAAGTGAGTTGGATTTGACAGAAAAGGGTTTGTGTGTATTCTGTGAATTAAACGACTTCTTGAAACCCTAAAAACAGACCCACTTGATTAACCAAGGTTCTAGTCAGTCTAAACTTCACTTAAACCCTCTAAAAATCATAAAGAAATATTCTTTAGGATTTAGTACCTTCAATTTGGCAATTAGAAACCATCTTGACCTAAAATGGGTTCTTAGATAGATATTTGCACTAAATTTGGTTTTTATATAAATTTTCCAGTCAAACATGGTCAAACCCAAAATCCAACTTCACCATTATATTCCTTAGGTCCAAATTAAGTTTATACCAAAATTTGGACCCAAGATGAGTTTGCCTTGACCTACTTTGCAAAAAGGTCCAGTCTGATTACATTTTTACCGCTAACTTTCAAAAATCCATACTAATAGCCCCCTAGCTTTCTCATCGTCTTCACAAGTAGGTCCCTCTGCCACTATAGCGGAGGAAACCTACCTCGGCGCCCTTTAACATGGAAGTTCTCCTTGATTGCTTGGAGGATCTCTTCCAAAATTGGAAGGAAGATCCTTTGAGAAATTCCCATCAGTATGAACCCATATTTGAGATTTGATTCCCTCCCAATCTCTCATGCGAACGCATGAGAGATGTGGGTATCTCAATAGCTTCCAACGCCGGTGACCTTCTAAGCTTGGGATGCTTGCTTCCCAAGCCCTAACCGACCTCTAGAACTCTATTTAAAGGAGCCCAAACCTCCCCGACCTCTCCACGCTCGATTTCAACTGCGAATACCCCTAATTCCTCTCTTCTCCTCATGGCCGTAGGCTCCCCGACATCCAGTGATTAGACCATAGTTGTGGGCTATTTAAGTATTTAAGTGCCTACACATTAGGTTAATTCTACCATTTATTTAGTATAAATTAGGATGTAAATAGATTAATTCATAGTTTTAATTTAATTACATAATCCATGCATTGCATTCATACTTTAAGTACATTTAGAATTAGTTTAGAATGGCATTTATCTAATTAGATAACCAATTAAGTACATTGTTTTCATTAACATAGAAGTTGAGGGTCTGTACATAAATAACCCTAATATTTTAACATTATTTTCTTTATTCAGAACGGCTGGCTGCCGCTCCAACGCCCGGCTACTGCAGTGAAGAAGCCATTCAAGGGGGAGCGGATGTGGTGGATCTGGTCGGGCGGCTGATTTCAAACTTGTGCAGGCCCCTACAAAAGGAGGAGGGAGGCAGCCGAGCTCGGGAGGCCTCCACCACCGACCCACCACTGTGCAGAGAGAACCACTCTCTTCCACTCCACACTGCCGGCCTCTACTGTGGCGACGAGTCTCCATCACCGTGGGCGTGTGGTGTGACAGGCCACATCGCCATCCGGAGCTCGCCGCAACACCGTGAGCACCTTAGCGTGCATCCTCCTCGCCGTCATCGCCGACCACCATCACCGAGCTACTAATTCAGCCACCCTCTCAGACGTCTGAAGTTACCCGCTCACCTCCACCCACTCGCCTGCGTACCCATCTGAAGTCCACCCGCAACCGCTCTCCACGCAGCACCCTCTTCCCGCACCTACAGAGTCGCCCGCAGCATCCTCCAACAATGCCTGCAGATCAGCCCACGCCACCTTCCCCGCGCCCATCAACCTGCAGCACACCCGCGCCCACCATCAGCCTTCGCCAACCACGCACGCCCTCCTCAGCCCGCCGCGCTCTCCTCCAGCGCTTGCAGAACTGCATGCAGCTGTAGAACGCCAACCACTCTTCCCGCGTGCCCGCCACCAGCAGCAGCCACGCCCGCGCCTGCAGCTTGCACACCTGCTTCCGCACCTGCACCACCCTCCGCCCGCTCTTGCAGAACCGTCTGCAGCGCCCTCTTCCCCGCACCTGCAATCCAGCGCTCACCACGCCTGAGCTCCCGTGCTCACGCCAGCCGCAGCAGCGCCCACGCTAGCAGAAGCAGCCACCCCCGCAGCAGCAGCACGCGGCTGACTTCACGCCAACAGGCCGCACCCGCTCAACCTCCTGCTGCCGCCACCAACAGCACCTCCGCCGGAGCTCGTCCGGCCACCTCCGGCCGCCGCGCGACTCGCTGCCACCACCGATTCGAAGCTCTTGGTCCAAGGGACCTCCTCCGAGCTTCCCGCGCCCAGCCATCTGCTCCTCGTCGCACAAGACAACGGGGAAAAATTCCCTTGTTTTGCTACAGTAAACCGTCAATTAAAATTTACATTTTCTGCCATTGCCACATTTTAATCATATTTTATTGACTCTGCATTGCGGAAAATATCCTATAGTTTCTCATAATTGCCATTTCAGCATTGTTTCTTGCTTAAACCTTAATCTAAAGGCAATCTTAGCTTGGTTCATGTCCAAATTGACTACAAACAAACATTTTTAAGTGGCGCGAATTTTAATACGTTATTGCCTCCCTGTGGATACGACTCGCTCCTCTGCGAGTGGTTATTTCTTGTTAAAAATTGATTAGTCGATTTTTCCACCACATTAAACTACAAACGACTTAAAAGCGAAAGATTTACCAGTCAAATGGCGCCGTTGCCGGGGAGGCAACTGACGCAATAATTTCGCCTAATTTTATTTTGATTATTTGTCAATTGCATAGAGATTTGACCATTCATTATTTTTTTTTCTGTGTGAGAAAATTTGTGCAAGAATCAGCCAGTGTGAGAGGCGACCCTTGATGTCGCCAAACGAGAATTGGGCGAGCCATTATTAAACGGAGGAGAAGGATGAGGACACGATGGACACCATTTAGTCAGTAGTTTAATTAGAATAGAATTAAGATTGTAGACTTAATTTTTCATTACAGTTAGTTTGAAACCCCTGTTCTGGAGCAAATTTTGTGGGGTTTGTTCCCCGATTTTGTTTTGGACCCGTGTTGGGTAATTTTTGGGAGCCTGTTCCCTTTTCTTTAGATTTAGGTTTGTTTTTTATTATTTCTTTTATTTGCTTGTGCATAACTAGTTCTAAAAAAGAACAGAAAAAGAAAAAAATGAGCTGCCTGCCCTAGGACGAACCATTTTGGTCTGTATGAGCAGCCTCTAGATTTGCTTTTCTGCATTGCGTGCATTTTTGCATCGAAGATCGCTGGAGGCAAGGTACGCATTCTCTTACTTTGCATCCTATTTTTTATCACGCATTGCATTTGGGATTTAATGCGAAGACCACCTAATCTGTACTGAATAAATCTAACAAGTGGTCACATTTTTTTAGAAAAAGGACTAATTCAAGGAAGGATATTTTAAAAACCAAGGATTTGATTTTCAAACTTGGCGTGCGATTCAAAGTTCAAAATCTTTTACAGTGTATGCACACTTATTTCACTTGCACCACGGCACGCTTCTAGACACTCCTTAGGTTTGGAAATAGTAGGACAAGAGCCCTCCTTTCATTGGATTCTGAAGTGTTCGGAACTTGAGATCAAAGGTTTTGTAAATCCAAAGAGGGGGATACCCTGTCACGGATTTCTGGGGGTAGTTGAGGAGCACCGCGAAAGCACAGCTTCAAAGGAAGGCTTAGGCCTACTTGCATCCCTCGATCTTCCGTCTTTGGATTTACTTGACCATTTGAAATTTAGGGAAGAACACCTAAGCTCCAACTAGGTCTTCTTAGGCGAACCGTAGGTTGGCAATAGGCGCGTAAATTGACTGAACAAATTGTATTGTCACTTGCAATCTGACTTAAAATCAAAAGCCTAAATTGGGAAAGACCTAAAAGGTCCTTTTTGAATTATGTCTTGCTTGGGGAATTCTGATTGAAGTGTGAGTTAGAATGGACCACATTGATTTTCATCCTTTCACATCTTGCCCACACCCTCACCCCCACTCTGCATCCTTCGATCCCAGACACCGAGATGGTCCATTCCTTGATGGACATAATGACAATCATTGCGATCCGTTTTACTCCTATTATAGGAGTATTGGCCTAGTTAAGCCCCAAATTAGTGAGCAGAACTCAGGAGCGGGATTTGCTTTGCCCAATATCCCACATACCAAAGAAATACCCAACCCACCCTCCCTGAAAAAGTATTATGGTTGGACAAACACTCATGGGTACTATGAGCCTGAGCCTGACTTCTCTCATGATAGAAATGACCTCTCCTCTTTGGAGATGGAAATACGGAAAATACAAAACGAAATGAGTGAATTGTTAGGAGAATCTTTGAGAGCAGGCCAACAAGAAAGAGATGAAATTAGCCACCCAATCTACCCCATTGAGGACGACGTACACCCCTCTACAATTGATGCATCTCCCGTGGAAGAGCTACACTTTAAGTTGGAGGGAAATTCTAGGGAGAATAGCTACTTTTCAAGGATCGATTTTGAAACCTCCCCATTAGATAACAATTCTTTGAGCGATCTACACTTTAGGTGGGAGGAAAATACACATGACAGTAGCTATGCATTGGATGAAGAAAGGTGGCAACCCGAGGAAGATGATGATAAGGTTGAGTATCCACCTGAATTATATTGGAGTCAAAAGAAGGGAATGATGGTACCATTGGAAGACCTCGACCCAGATGATAGTATTTTCGTGACATTTGATGAAGTGGGTCAAAGTCAAGTTGTTAATCCTACCCTCCCTTCTGATCACGATATGGAACTCAAACCCACCCTTAGGGAACCTAACCCTAAAGAAATTGACCTATCTGAGGAGTCTGATGTTACCAGTGTAAACCATTTACCTCAGATAGAGCACCCTAGGGGATCTGCTGAGATATTAAATGATTCTAGACCTCGGGTACATGATGAATTGTGTGATGAGGAGGAGGACGAACTATATGAGGAACCTACATTCAAGATTTGGAGTGACACAAAGGGTGATTATGTGTTATTTGAAGAGTTAGCACCTAAGGATGTCACAAATTTGACCAAATTAGGTTTCCTTAGCACACCCATTGATGATATTTCTCCTCATTATAAAATGATGGAAAATTTGGAAGCAATTTCTAAGATTTATGTGGATTCACATATAGACTCCGAGAAGATTTGATTAAAGAACAAAAACCCGGGGATGACATTGATAGGATAATCCCTAGATCTGTTTCTTCCAACCTGCCTTCATTCACTTCGAAGTCGCCCTCTGATTCGCTTATATCAGAAAGCGAAATTGTGACTCTTGATGAAGAGCAGGAAGATCCACGTGATGGTGCAAGGACTGCTAGGGATGAAATTGAGGATTTAGAAAGAGTGTTTGGGATGGACACCAAGCTGATTAAACCCGACCTAGATCTTATGGCCATCCCACAACCTCGTAACTTGGACACCCTAGACGATCCTTGCCTTAGAGAATTGCTCATTTTTGTTCTGACTAGGGGGCTTAACAGACCAATATTTTCTGTAATGGAGTATCGGGTATGGATTGATGATTTCTTTAGTCAGTCCATTACCTTGGGGGTTTATCTCTATACCATTCCTTCCCCATTCTTTTTGGAGGATCCTTGTCATCCTCCCCCTACCCCTTTGGAGGTTATTTTACCTGTTTATCCTTTAGAACCTCTTCTGGTGACCTGGGAAGATTTCATTCCCATTTTAGTTGGGCGAGCATTTGCTATCGGGATTCATCATCAGCTCACCAACATCCTAGGTTACCTATTTTCTAGGCCAACTTTGCTTTGCTCATTTTTAGGGCCTATTTCTGCAATTCTTGAACCTGATTTGCAGATTCTTCGGCTATTCAGCCCAGCTCTGACCCAGGTAATATCCTTCTATGCAATGAGGACATTGCAGATTTTAGGCATGGGGGAGTGTACTTTGGGATATACATAGCATAATTGCATACATTTGTACACATAAAAAAAAAAAAAAAGGTTTTGAGCTTAAGTGGCTAGATCTTGCAGTCTAAAGTAAATCAGAACTCTAGGGTAGACTAAGTTAATTCTAGGGTCAAACTTTAGAAGCTAAATGAGCTACTAGCTTTAGACCTTTAGGGTCCTTTGTGGACTTAAAAACTTAAGTAGGGGTTAAGTTGCGGACCATTCCTCAAGAGGTTGAGGAAGGGAAGCTAGGGTTTGAGTTAAAAGGTGGGGTAGTACCTGGAGTCTTATTCTATCTTTTGGTTTACGGGTCCTTGTAACCCAAGCATCCAAAATTCACACACTTGGTCTGGTAATCAACTTAATTTTCGTCTTTCTGAAAAGAAATTTGGTTCTCTTAATTTTGACTTAAGAGAGGCTTGAAAACACATTTTGATTGGAAGAGTTCCCGCCGCAGGAGAGGTCGAGCATATACTCACCTTGAGGATGCGATGATAACATATTACCTCCTCGACGCTTGTCTCTTAGGATATCCATCCTACTGGGGGCATGTAAGCGCATTGAGCGGTTCAGGTGCCATGGGCGGCCCTATCTCGAAGTGCCGATTGCCATAGGCTCGAATTCGCTTAAGAAATCCATGGGCGATACTATCTCGAAGTGTCGATTGCCAGGAGTTCTTGGGGTCGTTATGGGCGATGCTATCTCGAAGCATCGAAAGCCAGGCACCCTTCGAGGTATGGTAATGGGGACAATGAATCCGACACAGATCGTGTTGATAGCTGATCTGAGGTTAGACTTAGAAGAATCAAACAAAAAAAAAAAGGGTATATATATAAAAAAAAATTTCCCTTTAACTCAAATAACTCGGACCAATGCACAAGCACGAATGCTTTAATCTCAGGGATCAATAAACTTTAGGGTAGAGTCAGAAATCAGGGAAACTTGTGCCTGCAACTCGTCTTTAGCCGACCTAGTCTGTAACTTAGCAACTACTTAGGAACCTTGGGTTTAGAACCTGAACTTAATATGCTTCTGAAGGAAGACTAAGTGAGTTGACTAGTCTACTTAGAGCGCTAGGTTTCACTTAATTTTGCTAGGGACTAGCAAAAACTAGGCATGGGGGTATTTGATTAGCCCATAGTTGTCGGCTATTTAAGTATTTAAGTGCCTACACATTTGGTTAATTCTAACATTTATTTAGTATAAATTAGGATGTAAATAGATTAATTCATAGTTTTAATTTAATTACATAATCCATGCATTGCATTCATACTTTAAGTACATTTAGAATTAGTTTAGAATGGCATTTATCTAATTAGATAACCAATTAGGGACATTGTTTTCATTAACATAGAAGTTGAGGGTCTGTACATAAATAACACTAATATTTTAACATTATTTTCTTTATTCAGAACGGCTGGCTGCCGCTCCAACGCCCGGCTGCTGCAGTGAAGAAGCCATTCAAGGGGGAGCAGATGTGGTGGATCTGGTCGGGCGGCTGATTTCAAACTTATGCAGGCCACTACAAAAGGAGGAGGGAGGCAGCCGAGCTCGAAAGGCCTCCACCACCGACCCACCACTGTGCAAAGAGAACCTCTCTCTTCCACTCCACACTGCCGGCCTCTACTGTGGCGACGAGTCTCCATCACCGTGGGCGTGTGGTGTGACAGGCCACACCGCCATCCGGAGCTCGCCGCATCACCGTGAGCACCTTAGCGTGCATCCTCCTCGCTGTCATCGCCGACCACCATCACCAAGCTACTGATTCAGCCACCCTCTCAGTAACTTAAGACGTCTGGGGAATTTCCCAGACGTCTGAAGTTACCCGCTCACCTCCACCCACTCGCTTGCGTACCCATCTGAAGTCCACCCGCAACCGCTCTCCACGCAGCGCCCTCTTCCAGCACTTACAGAGTCGCCCGCAGCATCCTCCAACAACGTCTGCAGATCAGCCCACGCCACCTTCCCCGCGCCCATCAGCCTACAGCACACCCGCGCCCACCATCAGCCTTCGCCAACCACGCACGCCCTCCACAGCCCGCCGCGCTCTCCTCCAGCGCTTGCAGAACCCCACGCAGTTGCAGAACGCCAACCACTCTTCCCGCGCGCCCGCCACCAGCAGCAGCAACGCCCGTGCCTGCAGCTTGCACACCCGCTTCCGCGCCTGCAGCACCCTCCGCCCGCGCTTGCAGAACAGCCTGCAGCGCCCTCTTCCCCGCGCATGCAATCCGGCGCTCACCACGCCTGAGCTCCCGTGCCCACGCCAGCCGCAGCAGCGCCCACGCCAGCAGCAGCAGCCACCCCCGCAGCAGCAGCGCGCGGCTGACTTCACGCCAACAGGCCGCACCCGCTCAACCGCTTGCAGCCGCCACCAGCAGCACCTCCGCCGGAGCTCGTCCGGCCACCTCCGGCCACCGCGCGACTCGCCGCCACCACCGATTCGAAGCTCTTGGTCGAAGGGACCTCCTCCAAGCTTCCTGCGCCCAGCCATCGGCTCCTCGTCGCGCAAGACAACGGGGAAAAATTCCCCTTTTTTGCTACAGTAAACCGTCAATTAAAATTTACATTTTCTGCCATTGCCACATTTTAATCATATTTTATTGACTCTATATTGCGGAAAATATCCTATAGTTTCTCATAATTGCCATTTCAGCATTGTTTCTTGCTTAAACCTTAATCTAAAGGCAATCTTGGTTTGGTTCTTGTCCAAATTGACTACGAACAAACATTTTTAAGTGGCACGAATTTTAATATGTTATTGCCTCCCTGTGGATACGACTCGCTCCTCTGCGAGTGGTTATTTCTTGTTAAAAATTGATTAGTCGATTTTTCCACCACATTAAACTACAAACGACTTAAAAGCGAAAGATCGACCAGTCATCCAGAGACCTTCTCTGCTCCTCCTCGTCATCCGACCACCATACTCATGGTGGATTCCTCCTCCTTGACTTCGTTCATGCCTTGCCGTACCAATAGGCGCTACTCTCTCTTCATCCTCGTCGATCCTACCTCACTACAGCCGCCTTCGTCTGCGGTGTCGGCTACACCAGACCCGATGCCTTCACTCACCCCTTTTGTCCCTTAACGCCTTAGCTATGTTCTCTGTCTCCTCTATTTACTTGCCCTCTATTTATTTCTCGAAATCCGCCACTAACGCCCTTCGTACCACCTTCCCTTCCATCTCTAACCATCAACTGCGGAGAGGCCATCCCACCTCCACAGGGCACCAAAACCCTCGCCGACAAGCCCACGAGCTCATCCTCACTTCATTGATCACTTCCCCTCACTCCACTCACTGCGTCAATCACCCAAACCACTCCCTGAACACACCAACTCACTCGTGCATAGTGTGCCCTAGGCACGCACTCACAGGCACTGCCATGCCACGCCAATGCCCCCAGCACATCCGCCGTGCACCGGCGACGCTTCCTGAATGATTTGATGTGGCCTCGAGGCGTTCTTGTGTTTTTAGGTAGCTGGACCCATCCGCCATTAGCGCAAGCTTGAAGCTTGCTTGCAACTACTCCAGGCCTTGCTGTTCTAGGTATTGCTATCCCAGGCTATGTAGAATTCCCTTGCGCATGCATCTAGGATCTCAATTCTAGTCAAAGGCCTCTGCAATTGATACAATTTGGAGCCTTGTGCTATTGCGGTGCACAAAAGGAAGGTGGGACATTTTGTCCCACCTCGGAAGTGAAAAGGTGCCTGCACCTAAATAAATTGAAAAGGTGCAGAAGGCTATTCTCCTCCAACACTGAGGGTAAGGTCCTCCTCCCCCCTACATCGAACTCGTCCGTAGTACTGCCCATGCGGACCTGGCCGACCCGACTACCTACCTGACTTCACTCCTCACTCACAACACATGCTGGTGAGCCTGGACCAAGTTATGTGATAGGTCTGATTAGCTGACCGACTGAGTCTCTGGGAGAGCGAGACTAAAATAGAAAGAGAGGGGAGAGTTGCGTGGGGTTGGGGGGGTTTTTGCTCTGATAGGATTGGCTCCAACACTTAGCCAATTCTGAGGAAGAAGAGGAGGTCAGGTGGAAGAAGAGAAGAAAAGAAAGAGAAGGACCTCAGAGAAGGAAAAGGCAAAGGTAGAGAAAGAAGAAGAGAAGGCCAAAGGAAGAAGCTAAAGAGAAAGAGAAGGATCGAAGAAGAAGAGCAGAAGGCAAAACAGAAGAAGAAGAGAAGAAGCAAAGACAGAGAAAGAGAAGGAAGGATCAAACACTTTAGGTCATCTGATTCCTTCATCAGATGACTGATCATTGACTTACATTGCATATTCATACACTGAATTATTTGGTGATATTATTGGAGTATTTGGTGATCTACATCACCATTTTACTCCCATATTTTTGTACTCTGATAATGATATTATTGCATACTCTTTTAATTCTGAATTGTGATCTTGATTTCTAAATACCAATTTGCTCCTTATGTTCGACTTCGAAAATCTTTTCGAGTAATAAAATTATATATGTTTTGAACGTTATTTCGGTTGTACTACAACGCAACACTTTTTAAACCCAGACTTAACGCAATAAACATTTTGCCGCTGTTGCCAGGGAGCAACAGGCAATTTAGAATTGTTGATTACAATTCCTGATTTGGTACTAACTTGCTATATCTCTTTTGTTGCGGTTGTTTCAAGGAGAAGATTCAAAGAAAGTACAGCCACACAACAAACACGCCAGGGGCAGGTAACTACTGATTACTCTCTCTCTTAAGCCCCTCATTCTGAAAAGGGAAGAAAGGATAAAATCAATTAGGGCTACTTGCTTTATATTCTTAGTTAATTCATCAAGTTTCCTGATTTGATTTCAACAACAAAAACTTGATTTATGCACCCATTTAAGGTAACTAGGGCTATCACTTTCATGTTTGAACCTTAGATACCAAATTTGGCAAACTAAATTAGACCAAAATTAGAGCCAATTAAGGATTCCAAGTTGGGGCTTCTAGAGACACACTTACATAAGCAAGAATCAACTCTACGAAATGATGTGTGCCTAAGCCTTGGTTGAATTGATCTATTCAAGAAAACCCTAAAAAATCAGGCTCTTAATCTCACTTGAATGCTAAAAGAGGGACCTAAAACTTCTCAAAGGACAAATAGGTGAAGTTGACCCACAACCAATCTTGAAATTAGATCACTTTTTACACTCAATACATCTAAAGTTCAAGTGAAATCTTAAGCACCCTTTCTCTTCAATAAAACTGGTAGACTTAAAAGGTCAAGTCCCCATTCTGGTCTACTTGAAACATCAGTGACAAGAGGATGTGTGGGGGATACCCTGTAACCCGTGGGGGCGCTCTACCGTGCAGGGGTCTTTACGGGACTCTTCCTCTCTGGCTACCTAGGTACTTCTCAACTCGACGATTTTTTGACTAAGGGCTATCATCTACCCCAAACCTCTATAGTCATCCAAATTTTTTGGGTGTCTTGATTGGGTCCATCACATTCTATCCTCATCCAGACCATCGGTGCATGTTTGGTAGGAGGTCTTTAAGACCATCCTTGAGGCCTCCTTTAGTCATTCACTCCCGTCGAGGCCAAGCCTCGACTTCCGTGTTTGTGCAGCAACCCCATCACATACACATCTCCTCTGATTCATCTGTGCCTAATTCTCCTTCATCCATCATCATGGCACAACCCGCAGAAGAAGAGAATAACCTTGAGAACCAACTTCAGCGCCTTAATGATTTATTCCAAGCCTTTGTGAATCCATCGCAACGTCCTATGATGCAAGATCATTACAATCCCACTGCGGTGGCGATTGAACCTCGACTCCAAATCCCGACTAGAGGTCCTGATTTTGAACTCAAGCCCAACATGATTCATGCTATTCCAAAGTTTCATTTGCTCAATTCCAAGGATCCTTTTCAGCACATCAAACAACTCAAGCATCTGGCCCAGACCTTCGGGTCACATGTCCAAAATCGGGATATCCTTCTCATGAAGATGTTCTCCTTCTCTCTCATGGACAAAGCAGCTCAATAGTATCAGACTCAAATGCATCCAATCAACACATGGGTTGAACTACAATCCGAGTTTCTGAAAAAGTTCTTCCCAGTTGGTTGGGCGAATGCTTTACGACACCAAATCACACACTTCGCACAGCAGCATGGAGAACCACTTCACGAAGCATGGGATCATTTCTTGGATCTCATGTGGAAGTGCCCCCATCACGGAGCTCCTAAATGGGAACAAGTCCAGTCTTTTTACCAGGGACTCCGTGAAGATATCTGTTTATTCGTCAATGCAACTTGCTGAGGAAACATCATGGGTCAACAGGAAGACACTGTGTGGGAGATTCTCAAGAATATGTGCGAGAACTCTATCAATAATGACTCCATGGGCTTATTCGACTGGACGAATACCTGTGCATCGTTGAATCCAAGGGAAGCACATGAGATGCAGGTCCTATACTCATCTGTCGATTTGGAATTGATGGCCAATCATTTGGACAAGGTTTCTATCATTGAGAAGAAGGTGGTTGAACTAACTCGACATCTACAGCGAGCCACCTCTGTGCAAAACCCGTTCGCATAGTCACCCTCTGGGAGGGAAGCTGTCCATAACATCTATCACCGATCTTCTTAGGGTATGGACCCGTATCCATCCCCGTCTAACTCTAGGGCCAGAGGAAACTCCAACCCTGCCTACTGTAGTTCGGGGAACTCTGAACCTTCGTACTTTGACTTTTCTGAGGTTCCTCAGACCTGTGAGGACCTCAACGCCATCCAGAATGACCCATTCTCTAATACCTATAATCCTAGATGGCGGAATCAGAGACCTCCATATCAACCCCACCCACAAGCTCCTTGTCCATATCAGTCGCCTCAGCTTCGGCCCAACCCCACCTATCAATCTGGGCCAACACAGACAGAGCAAATGACTCTCATCCTTTAGACTCTGGCTGACATTCAAAAGATGAATGCAGTTATGCAAAAACAGCACAAAGATGAGATCACAGAGGTTCGCAATCAACTCACCGAAATGGAAAATTCTCACCAACCTAGAACACTCCCTTAGCAACCTCTACCGAATCTGAATAAAGTGTCGAATTAAAGGTGCATTATGAACCCAAATCCAGGCCAAGCACACACGATTTATCAGGCCCCTTCGGCTCCATCACTCGACGGGATGGAAGCTTCAACAT
Organism: Thalassia testudinum; assembly: GCA_037157565.1. Taxonomy (NCBI): domain Eukaryota; kingdom Viridiplantae; phylum Streptophyta; class Magnoliopsida; order Alismatales; family Hydrocharitaceae; genus Thalassia; species Thalassia testudinum. Next base: position 80,097,542 of record JAZHRO010000056.1, on the reverse strand, counting down.
TATACTTAGGATTTCAGTAGTAGCCACCTATTTTTCCCACACCAAACCAGAACCAGGCAAGACTAAATTCAGCAACAACCCATAGTGGCAGAGCAATACAAGACCCACCTTACCCAAGCCACTTTCAGCCTCGCAATAACCCAAACCCTGGGATAGTCATCTAGGATACCCTTGTACTAGATCAAGAAGCTCGACCTATTCTAGAGAAACCATCCAAGGTTCCATTTCTTGAGGCCTTGACCAAGGGAAAGAGGATAACCAAACCTGTGGCACCTGAGGAGGACCTGGTCAAGCTCTTTGAACAGGTCCATATAAACATCCCTTTGATGGATGTAATTCACCACATACCCACTTATGCATGATTTCTGAAAGACGTGTGTACACCTAAGCGTAAGCCATGAACCAAAAGTGGGAGCGCAATTGTATTGTCATAGCAAGCCTGCTCTGTCATTCTAAGCAAACTCCCACCTAAGGCAAATGACCCAGGTACTCCTTGATTTCCTGTACAATTAGTGATATCCAATTTGATAGGGCTTTATTAGAACTAGGGGCCTCCATAAACCTAATACCTTCATCCCCACTTGACCATCTTGAGGAATCTGACCTCAAACTAACAGAGGTGACATTATAGTTGGTAGACCTGTTTATTTAGTCACCAAAAGGAGTTCTTGAAGATGTCATTATTAGGGTTCGGGATTTCTATTTCCTGGTGGATTTCGTAGTCTTGGATATGGATGCTCCAGAAAATCCGAGGAACACACCAATCATACTAGGAAGACCCCTTTTGGCTACTGCTAAGGCCAACATTAATTGTGAGGAGGGCCAAATTGAATTGAAATTTGGGAACCAGACATTAAAGATTGACATCTTTAGGTCCCAACAAGGGATTAATTGCGGAGTTATAGAATGGATATGTGATATTAAGGCTGTAGTTGACGATCTGTACATTAAGGAAAGCTTGACTACTTCTGATCAACCACAAGAGGATCAAAACCCACAATCAAAGGAGTCCAAACTTGACCTAGACAAACCCATAACTCCTTCCCTTGCTCTTAACACACACTCTGAACCACCCACTGCTGCTGATAACCCTGTTTTGGAACTCAAGCCTCTTCTCGAGCATCTAAAGTACATCTTTTTGGGTTCCAATTAGGCGTTTCCTATGATTATCAATTCCATACTCACACCTGATCAGGAATCCCATCTGATTTCTGTTCTCCAGCAACATCGAAGAGCCATTGGATGGACTCTCGATGATTTGACTGGCATCAGCCCCTCTTATTGCACACACCACATCTATACTAAAGAGGGCACATGACCTTCCTGTGAAATGAAGAGACGTTTGAATCCTAATCTGTAGGAAGTGGTGAAAAAGGAGATCATCAAGTGGTTAGATGCTGGGATCATCTACCCGATCTCTAACAGTCGGTGGGTGAGTCCAATCCAGGTTGTGCCTAAGAAGGTAGGACTCACCGTGATCACAATTGAAATTGGAGAAATCATACCAACCCGTGTGGTGAATTCGTGGAGAGTCTGTAATGATTACAGAAGACTCAATACCACCACAAAGAAGGATCATTTCCTACAATCATTTATTGATCAGATCCTCAACTAGTGGGAAATAGATTCTTCTACTTTTTGGATAGGTACTCCAGTTACAACCAGGTGGCAATCCATCCTGAGGACCAAGAGAAGATCATTTCACCTACCCCTTCGGTACATACGCATTTCGAAGGATGCCTTTCGGACTCTGCAATGCAGCTGCTACTTTTCAGCAGTGCATGCTTGCTATATTCTCAGATATGGTAGGTGATTATCTCAAAGTCTTCATGGATGACTTCTCGGTGTTTGGCAAATCATTTGATAATTGCCTCCTGCACTTGGTCCAGATCCTCAGGTGATGCATTGATGTGAACCTAGTTCTTTCCTGGGAAAAAGGCCATTTCATGATGCCTAAAGGAATTGTCCTAGGACATTTCATCTTGGAAAAAGGCATCCAGGTTGATCGAGCCAAGGTGAATCTGATTTCCAAACTCCCTATGCCTAGCTCGATCAAGGACATCCGATCTTTCCTGGGGCACGCCGAATTTTATTGTCCATTCATTCCTGATTCTTCAAAGATCGCGTGTCCCCTGACTACTCTATTATCTAAGGATGTTCCCTTTGAAACCTCCAAGGAATGCACTCAAGCATTTAAGATCCTATGTGATCGAGTTACCCTAGCTCTGATCCTACAGTCCTTAGATTGGTCTCAAGCCTTTGAGATCATGTGCGATGCTTCTAATTTCGCTGTAGGAGCAGTACTTGGGCAAAAAATTGACGGGAAGCCCATGGTCATCTACTATGCTAGCAAGACACTTGACGAGGCTCAGTGTAACTACACAGTTACTGAGAAAGAGCTGCTAGCTGCAGTATTTGTCCTGGAAAAATTTAGATCATATCTCTTGGGTTACCGTGTTATCATTTACTCTAATCACACAGCTGTGAGGCATCTCCTTGCAAAGAAGGATGCGAAACATCAACTAATCCACTGGATCTAACTGTTGCAAGAGTTTGACCTCGAGATTCATGACAAGGCAGGAAAACAGAACATGGTAGCTGATCACTTGTCCCACCTTCCTTCGGACATTATTGACCCTTCCAGACCCATTACGGAACATTTTCCTGATGAGTACCTCTTGACTATTAGTATAGGGCTTCAATGGTTTGATGATCTAGTAAACTACCTAGCATCACATTAGATCCCATCCGATTGGTCGAAGGCCAAGAAAGACAAATTACTTTCCGATACCAAGTACTACAATTGGAAAGACTCGTATCCTTTCCGCATCAGTGCTGATTAAATCATTCGATAATGTGTCTCGAAAGCGAAAATTCAGGGCATCTTGTCATTCTGCCATCACCAGGCATGAGGTGGACACTTCTCTGGTCATAAAACCACAGCTAAAGTCCTCCAGTGCAGCCTCTATTAGCCCATGATTTTCAAAGATGCATACAATCACTATAAGGCATGCACTCGTTGTCCGACATTTGGCAACATGAGCCACCGTGATATGATGCCATTACAATCGATTCTCGTATGCGAATTCTTCAACATCTACAGGATTGATTTTATGGGACCCTTTCCTGTTTCAGACGGCTTCAAGTACATTCTACTCGCTATTGACTACGTGTCTAAATGGACCGAAGCCATGCCAACCCGAACCAATGATCATAAATTGGTTATCAAATTCATTCATCAGAACATCATTTTCTTGGTTCGGAATTCCATGTGCTATAATCTCTGATGGAGGAACTCATTTCACTAATGCTCAGTTCAAGTCACTGATGACCAAATATGGGGTGTCACACCGAATCTCTACTCCTTATCACCCCCAAACTAACGATCTAGCTGAGCTATCAAATCAGGAGATCAAGAAAATCCTCCAAGGTACTATTCAACATAATAGGAAAGACTGGTCATCCCGACTTCCTAAAGCTTTGTGGGCTTATAGGATCGCCTACAAAACCCAATTAGGTACGTCTCCCTTCAGATTAGTGTACGAGAAGGCATGTCACCTCCTCGTTGAATTGGAGCACAAAGCCTATTGGGCAATACAGAACTACAATCTCGATCTTTCTAAGGTAGGAACCCACAGAAAGCTTCAAATGAGTGAGATCGATGAATTATGCCACGACGCGTATGAGAACTCACGAATTTACAAAGAGCAGGTTAAAGCCTTTCACGACAGGCAAATATCTAGAAAGATCTTTTACCCTAGTCAAAAAGTCCTACTCTTTGATGCCAAACTTAAGCTGTTCCCAGGAAAACTCAGATCAAAATGGATCGGACCATACTTTGTCCGATGAATCTATCGAAATTAGTCAACTTATCCATAATTTAAAACCTTTTGTCATGAACGGTCAGTGAATCAAATAGTTCATTGAACTTATCGATCCAAATTTGGCTGAGACATCTTTTACCCTCCATTCTCCCTGAGCTCATTACGCTCAGACGATGGAGTTAAACTCAGTGCTTAAAGGGAGGCAACACGTCATTTGGAAAAACCCAAAGCTTTTCTTGCCATCCTATGCTGAACTCATATTGCACTTTATTGTTCATTCATTAGAACAGCCGACTCCACCTCTGGTATAAGTACCCGAGCTTGAAATTATCTGCAACAGTCATCTCGACCCATGCACCCACCCAACACCTATTCTAATGAATGATCTAAGTTGAACTCGAACCTACCTAATTTACAATGGGGACATTACAAATCATAGGCATGGGGGGGTATGAAAGTGCAAAACGTCATGAAAATCATCTCACAAGAAAAGATTTGATAAAAAAAATCACATATCCCAAAAATACCAAAAAAAATGTTGAAAAAATTCTTGAAAAGAATAAAAAAAGAATGAGAGGAGAGAAAATTTTGAGGGCATATCAATTTTGAGGAGAAAAAGTGGAGAACTGAAAGCTACCAAAAAGGAGAACAAGTTGAAAAGAAAAGAAAAAGAGATAGTCTTTAGTAAGAAATTAAGGAATTAACTTATTTCTAGACCATATCAAGAAAAAGAAAATGAAAGGCAAAAAGTGCTAATGAAACATAGATGAGATTAGTAGGAACGTTGATTTTTGGCCTCTTGGGCTGTGATCATAGGCTTAAAAATTCAAGTACCTACTAAGATCTAGATACTCCCTAAGTGGTTAGGGAAAATGCGAAGCTTAAGTATTAGGTCTAAGGCTTAGGGAGTATTCGACCTCATTAAATGACCTCTGGTTTGTGGGACTCGGTAACCTAAGCATCCCAATCCACACATAGTCTGGTTCAGTGCGCTTAAGTATCAAAATCACTCAAATGCATTTAAGTTGTTCTGAAAAAGTTGCCAAGATTAGGAGTGGCTGATCAACACCAGTTGATTTGGATAAGTTCCCGATACGGAGAGGTGGGAAATTTCCCTCGAAGATGCGCAATAACATATCGTCTCCTCGATGCTTGTCTCCAAGGATATCTACATATCCTACTGGGGGCATGTAAGCACTCTGTGCTGGTTTAGATGACATGGGCATCATTATCCCAAAATGTTGATTGCCAGGGTCTGGATTTAGCTATAGAATGCCATGGGAGGGATAATCTCGAAATCTTGAAAGCCAAGGTTCCAAGGGTTGCCATGGGTGGTGCTATCTCGAAGCATCAATTACCAGGGACCCTTCGAGGATTGATTATGGGGAGTAGGAATTCGATACAGATCGTGTTGTGAAGCCAATCCGAAGCTAGAAATAAAAAGTAAAGAGAGAGAAAACTCTCCTAAAATAAAGAAAATTCCTCTGTTACTCTCTTAAAAAAATGCACTGCAATCTTAACCATGGCTAAAACAAGTTACAAGCATGGGTGCTTTAATCCTGGAGTTCAACGAACAATAGGATAGTTCCTGTGGGCCTTAAAAACCTTCATGGCAGACTGAGGTTAGAGCTTGTCAGGTCCAAATCTTGGTTGGTACTTGAGTACCTCTAGGCCTACTATTGGCATTTTAACCTAATCTATAGAAAAAAGCACACATCACAATTTTCAGGCATCAAAGGATTACATGGTCTAGAATCAAAGTTAAAACCTTAAAATTTTGCTAAGGGACTAGCAAAAGCTAGGGATGGGGGTATGATGGGAACAGCATCATGAGCCCTAACTAGCTCATTTTGACCCAATGAAGAGAATAAATGCTCCTACATAACCAACTGAAGGTCATAATTCACTGCATAACCTTTCTTAGAGAAACACAAGAAAATAGGGGTAAAACTACAATTTTACCAATGCAGTATAACCACAGGTTTTCTCAAGGAAAATGGTTTGATAGAAAATGGGTTGTGTGTATTCTATGAGTTAAATGACTTCTAGAAACCCAAAAAATAGACCCACTTGATTAACCAAGGTTTTGGTCAGGATAAAATTCACTTAAACCCTCTAAAAATCATAGAAAGATATTCTCTAGGGCTTAGTACCATCAATTTACCCATTAGAACCCATCTTGACCTAGAATGGGGTCTTAGACAGATATTTACCCTAAATTGGGTTTTTATATAAATTTCCTTGTCAAACGTGGACAAACCCAAAATCCCAATTTACCATTGGATTCCTTAGGTCCAAATTAGGTTTCTATCAAAATTTAGATCGAAGATGAGTTTTCCTTGACATAGTTTGCAAAAAGGTCTAGTCTAATTACATTTTTACCCATAACTTTCAAAAACCCTTGCTAACAACCCCCTAGCTTTCTCGTCATCTTCACAAGTAGGTCCCTCAACCATTATTGCGTAGGAAACCTACTCTGATGACCTTTAACTTGGAAGTTCTCCTTGATTGCTTGGAGGATCTCTTCCAAAAATTTGAAGCAAGATCCTCTGAGAAATTCCCGTCAATATGAACCCATATTTGAGATTTGATTCCCTCCTAATCTCTCATGCGAATGCATGAGAGATGTGGGCATCTCAACAGCTTCCATCGCCGGTGACCTTCCAAGCTTGGGAAGCTTGCTTCCCAAGCCCTAACCGACCTTTAGAGCTCTATTTAAAGGATCCCAGACCTCTGCGACCTCTCCACGCTCGATTTCGACTGCGAATACCCCTAATTCCTCTCTTCTCACGGTAGTATGCTCCCCGACATCCGGTGACCTTCCCTTCTCGTCCATGTCAGACTGCCATACCTGCGGCAGATTCATCCTCCGTAGCTTTGTCCGTGCCTTGCCGTACCAGCAAGCGCTACTTTCTCTTCGTCCTCGCTGATCCCACCTCACCAAAGCCGCCTTCGTCTCTGACGTCGGCCACACCAGATCCAATGCCTTCACTCACCTGTTTCATCCCTTAACACCCTAGCTAAATTCTCTATCTCCTTTATTTACTTCCCCTCTCTTTATTTCTCAAAATCTACGACTGACACCCGTCACGCCTCCATCCCTTCTCTCTTTGACCATAAACTCTGGCAAGGCCATCCCACCTCCACATGCCACCAAAACCCTCACCGACAAGCCCACGAGCTCCGCCTCACCTCACTGATCACTTCCCCTCACTCCACACACCGTGCCACTCACCTAAACCACTCCCCGAGCACACCCACTCACTCACACATAGTGTACCCAAGGCATGCACTCACAGGCATTGCCACACCACACCAACACCCCCAGCACATCTATCGTGCTCCGACGATGCTTCCTAAATGATTTGACGTGGCTACGAGGCTGTTCTTGTGTTTTCAGGTAGCAGGTCCCATCCACCATTAGCACAAGCTTGAATCTTGCTTGCAACCGCTCTAGGCCTTGCTGTTCCAGGTACTACTATCCTAGGCTGCGCGGAATTCCCTCGTGCACGCATCCAGGCTCTCAATTCTAGTCGAAGGCCTCCGCAGCTGCTACAATTAGAAGTCTTGCTGCTGCTGCGGTGTGCGAAAGGAAGGTGAGACATTTAGTCCCACCTCGGAAGTGAAAAGGTGCTTGCACCCAAATAAATTGAAAACGTGCAGAAGGCTGTTCGCCTCCAACATTGAGGGTGAGGTCCTCCCCCCTCCATCACTAGACCCGTTCACAGCACTGCTCATGCGGACCTGGCCAACACGACTACCTACCTGACTTCACTCCCTGCTCACCACACATAGTAGTGAGCCTGGACTTGGTTATGCGATAGGTCTGATTACCTGACCGATTGGGGCTCTTGGAGAGCGAGACTGATATAGAAAGGGAGAGGAGAGTTGTGCGGGGTTAAGGGGAGTTTTTGTTCTGAGAGGATTGGCTCCAACACTTAGCCAATTCAGAGGAAGAGGAGGAGGTCAGGCAGAAGAAGAGAAGAGAAAGAGAAGGACCTCAGAGAAGGAAAAGGCAAAGGCAGAGAAAGAAGAAGAGAAGGCCAAAGGAAGAAGCTGAAGAGACAGAGGAGGATCGAAGAGGAAGGAAAAAATAAGAAGAAGAAGAAGAGAAGAAGAAGCAAAGGTAGAGAAAGGGAAGGAAGGATCAGGCACATTAAGTCATCTGATTCCTTCATCAGACGATAGATCATTAGCTTACATTGCATATTCATACACTGAATTATTTGGTGATATACATTACCATTTTACTCCCATATCTTTACACTCTGATACTGATATTGTTGCATACTCTTTATTGTCATCTTGATTTCTCAATACCAATTTGCTTACTGTGTTCAACCTCGGAAATCTTTTCGTGTAATAAAATTATATCTATTTTGAATGCTATTTCGGCTGTACTACAACGCAACACTTTTTAAACCTCGACTTAGCATGATAAATAGTGGGTCCTATGTTGTTTTGCCACTGCGTTAGTAACAGAATTCAATCCCACCTAGTTCTGGTTTGGTATGGGTAAAAGAGGTGCTTGCTGCTGGTAACCCGCATATGATGTTGAAGCCTCCATCCAGTCGGGTGATGGAATAGAAGGGGCCTGATAAACAAAGTGAGCTTGGCCTGGATTTGGGTTCATAACACACCTCTGGTTTGGCACGTTATTCAGATTAGGCAGAGGTTGTGAAGTGTACCAAGTTGGAGAGGATTTGCCATCTGGGCAGTTGATTGCGAACGTTTGTGATCTCAGCTCTGTGCTGCTTTTGCATAGGCGCATTTGTCTTCTGAATGTTAGCTAAAGTTTTAAGGATAAGAGCCATTTGATCTGTATGAGTTAGCCCATATTGATAAGTTAGGTTAGACTGAGGCTAAGCCGGTCGATATGGAGGAGGAGCTTGTGGTCGGGGCTGATATTGAGGTCTCTAGTTTTGCTTATTTCCTGACCACGTGAAATTAGGATGATTATGCCATCCAGGGTTGTAAGTGTTGGAGAATGGATCATTTTGAATGGAGTTGAGGTCCTCGTAGGTCTAGGGAACCTTGAAAAAGTCAGAATACAAGGGTTCAGAGTTCCCCAAACTAGAGACATTGGGTCCAGAGTTTCCTCCGAAACCAGAATCAGACAAGGGTGGATATGGGTCCATCCCCTAATAAGATCGATGATAGATGTTGTGCACAGCCTCCCTACTAGAGGGTGGTTGCGTGAACGAGTTTTGCGTAGTGGTGGCTCACTGCAAGTGTCGAGTTAGCTCATCCACCTTCTTCTCAATAATAGAAACCTTATCGAGATGATTCGCCATTAGTTCCAAGTTGACGGAAGAGGATAGGCCCTACGTCTCATGTGCTTCCTTCGGATTCGTCAATGCATGGGCATTCGTTCATTTAAACATGCCCATGGATTCATTACTGATGGAGTTCTTGCACATATTCTTGAGAATCTCCCATACGATGTCTTCGTGTTGACCCATGATGTTTCCTCTGCAGGTCGCATTGATGAATAATCGAATATCCTCATGGAGTCCCTGGTAAAAAGACTAGACTTATACCCATTTAGGAACTCCGTGGTGGGGGCACTTTCGCATGAGATCTAGAAAATGATCCCATGCCTCATGAAGTGGCTCTCCTACTTGTTGTGTGAAATGCATGATCTAGTGCCATAAAGCATTTGTCCAACCAACATGGAAGAACTTTATGAAAAACTCGGATTGAAGTTTCACCCAGGTGTTGATTGGACGCATTTGGGTTTGGTACCAGTGAGCATCATTATCCATGCGAGAGAAGGAGAACATTTTCATGACTAGAACATCCTGATTTTGAGCTTCTGACCTGAAGGACTAGGCTAGATGATTGAGTTGCTTGATATACTGGAAAGGATCTCTGGAATTATGCCCATGGAAATTGGGAATGGCATGAATCATGTTGGGCTTGAGTTCAGTGACAAGACCTCCAGCTGGGATTTGACCTCAAGGTTCGATTGCCACCACAGCGGGATTGTAGTAATCTCGCATCATTGGACACTGCAGTGGGTTCACAAATGCTTGGAATAGATCATTAAGGCACTGAAGCTAATTTTCAAGATTATTTTCTTCTGCTGGTTGTGCCATGATGTTGGATGAAGGAGAATCAGGTTCAGATGAGTTAGAAGAGATATTAATTGGATTGGGTTGTTGCATAAACAAGGAGGTCAAAGCTTGGCCTTGACGTGAATGAGTAGCTAAAGGAGGCCTCAAGGATGGTCTTAGAGACCTCCTCCTGAACATGCACCGATGGAGTAGATGAGAGGTAGAATGTGATGCACCCAATCAAGACACTCAAAAATTTTGGATGACTATAGAGGTTCGGGGCGGATGATACCCCTTAGTTAGAAAGTCGTCCACCTGAGAATTACCTAGGCAGCTAGAGAGGGAGAGTCCCGCAAAGACCCCTAGAAGGTAGAGCACCCCCACGGGTTACAGGGTTTCCCCTACCTGACCTCTATTGTCACTGATATTCTAGGTAGACTAGAATGGGGACTTGACCTCTCAAGTCTACCAGTTTTAATTAGGAGCAAAGGTGCTTATGATTTCACTTGAACTTTTAAAATGTTTTTGTGAAAAAGTAACCTAATTTGAAGATTGGTTAACCCAACAAGGTGGGTCAACTTCACCTATATTGTCCTCTTGAGAATTTTAGGTCCCTCTTTTAGTGTTCAAATGAATTTAAGAGCCTGATTTTTGGGTTTTGCTTGAATAGACCAGTTCAATCAAGGTCTTGGCACAAATTATTTTGGAGAGATAAATTATTGATTATGCAAGTTTGTTTCTAAAACCCTAAACTGGAATCCTTAATTGGCCCTAATTTAGTCCAATTTAGTTTTTCAAAATGTGGTACCTAGGGCTCAAACAAGAATGTGATAGCCCTAGTGACGTGCTCTTGTGCGTGTGTGTTAAGAGGTGTCGTTATAGTCGCACTTGATACGTCGGTTTCAAAAGAAGTAAACGGAGGTGAATCGGAGTGTCGATATCAAGGAGGCATGGAAATCGGATTTCGTTTATCACTTGTTGTCACGAAAAAGGTAGAGTTTCTCTTACGAAAGAGACGGTTTGAAAAGCGAGAGCGAGAGATAGAGAGAGAGAGTTTAGGGTTAGAAAGCTCTTGGTTTTGATCATGAACTTTGAACAGAAATTAAAATGGCGATTGAACGAAAAATAATTTCATTAAACATGCATTCATAGTTCATAGCTTACAACATTAAATACATGCTTTAACAAAAGTAAATGAAAGCTTAAAAGAGAGAGAGAGATGGAGAGAGAGTGGAGAGCGACGAGGTAGCCACGGCGGTGGAGGAGGCTCCGTCGGTGGCTCGTCGTCTCCGGCGATTACAAGAGTGCCTAAAGCTAGCTAAGAGAGGAGTGGAGTAGTTGCAAGTGGGAGAGTATGCCTTGAATGGTGGTAGAAGGGGGTTTAAATAGAGTTAATGGCTTCCTAAAAGAAGAATGGGCTTCAGCGACATCCAGAGCGTCGCTAAAACTGCTTCCATAAACGTCGGTGAAGCCCTCCTGCCGCCGGTCAGCTGCCCGCCCCAGTCTTCCTCTTCGCGTGATCCGTGGTCGCTGAACGAGAGCTGTCCGATCGAAGATCGGATGGCTGAGAGCCTTCTGCGCCTGCGCTGAGATCGCGCCTTGGGCGTGCGTGCGCGTGCGCGTTTCCGCTCCGCATGCGTGCGCGCGTGGGCGGTCGCGAGCTGTCGTCGCGCCGCGTGGCGAGATCCTGGCCGCCCGCTATTGATCGGGCAGCCCAATTTCTCCACGCTCTTTGCTCACCTTCAATTTCTGCTCCACGCGGCTCGAACGCGCGTCGCGACGATGCGAGCGTGCGCGTGGGATTTACGCCACGCCCGCGCTTTGTTGCGGCGATCGTGGGCGGGCACGTGGGATTTGTCCTTGGCTGGCTGAAGGCGTGCGTGCAGTGGGGGTGGGCTGACGTGGCGCAATCTGGGCCGTTGATCTCCAGATCAACGGTAAGAATTTCTTGGGCCCATTGTGGGAGCTCCGGATGTCGGATTTGGCCGATCTTGAGTCTGTTGGACTCCGTTCGTCGTTCTGAATCCATCCGCGTGGTTCGATTGCTCATCTGAGGCCTGTTTTGACAAATGCTTTACACAGATGGCCATTAACACAGTTTATAAGCAATCTTGGTACTTGATGCATGCAATGCTCCTATTCTACTTATGTTGTGCCTTTTATTCTAAAGATGGGCCATATTCAACCTAATTACTACCCCCTTGTGTGGTGTTATCATACCCCCATGCTTACTCCTTGCTAGTCCCTAGAAAGGTTTATTCTAGCCTTTATTTCCTTGGGGAATTCAAGAAGTAATTGCTTAGGCACTTCGTTACTTGTCAATAAGAGGAAATATACGAAGATCTTAATCTACAAAGACTAAGCAGCGCTCGGGTGTCTGCCAAAATATGAATCGCCCAAATCCTTGCTTTGTATATATAACTATACATATGTATATGTATATACATATATATATGTATATATATGTTGTTTTAGAATTTTCGGAATTCAGTGTGGGTTGGTAACTTTTTATGGCTACCCAACCCACCCAAAACTCGGTCAAAACCCGAAGTGCTAAGCATCTTGGTGTGAATGTTGTGATAGACTCACTTAACGGTAATTAAGACAGACTTCGAGTTTCTATGCCTCTAGGTGACCGAAAAAGAAAATAAATTTTTGCCTGAAGGTGTATTTGTTCGATTGGTAGCTTTCTCCCTACATTCGTTTTACTTGGGGTCAACACAAGGATTTTCCATTGTATATCTCCCCGGCTTGTACTACTTCCCTGCTTCTTCCTTAGGTGTTTTGGTCTTTCTTGTGTAATTATTAAGCTGGGCTCTGGACAACCGACCAATGGGCTGTTACCCATGATCACTTGCCAGCCATACTTGTGCGGTGAAGTGTGGTTTAGTTTCTTTTCTTCTTCCATTTTTTTTTTCGTAGGTGGCTTCCCTGATCTCAAATGTACCTAGAGGCAGCGAAAAAGAAATGGCTTGTGGCTGGGTTCTGGACAACTTGCCAATGGGCTGTTAGCCACGACAACTTGCCAGCCATACCACCCTAGAGAGTTCATTAGCTACCCAATTTCTGTCAAAATCTTCGAGAAGTGAGTCTATGCAGAAATGTGTGCAGATGCTTAGACTCAAAGTTTTCCTGAGTTAGAGGGTGAGTTGATAAGTCGTATACTTATTACCTTATTTAGTAAGTTGATTAGAATAGCTTAAAGTTACAAGGATTCGCCGCTAAATCCATATTTTAACGGACACCAGGGCTGATTAAGCCTGAAGGCCTGAAAAGTCTAAGGTTTAAGTTCTTTTGTATTATTTTCCACTATTGACAAGTTTCTAATGCCTAAGTTTTCTTCCTAAATTCAATTTTTTTTTAATTAATTAATTAATTCAGACTGATTAATTGAGCTCAGGATTATGCAAATTACCATCCCCCCCATGCTTAAGTTGGACAATGTCCTCATTGGCAAATACATGGATGCAAAAGGGTTCAAAAAAATAGTACCTGAGTGACGTAAACTACCAGATCAATCTGAATCCTCTGGGTTGCCTCCCAGGAAGCACTGAGTTTAACGCCTCCAGCTGGGCGGTGCTTGGTGTCATCCCTCAACGAGGGTGACACTTTCCTTAGGGGGTACCTGGGCCAGGAAATGCTTCAATCTTTGACCATTGACTGTAAAGGTGTGCCCGATGTTAAGATCCGCGATTTCAACCACCCCATTAGAATAGGGCTTGACCACCCAAAATGGTCCTGTCCATTTGGACCTGAGTTTCCCTGGGAAGAGTTTCAGGCATGCATCAAACAGCCAGACTTGTTGGTTCGGCTCAAAGGTTTTTCTATGAAAGAGTCGGTCGTGGACGACTTTCATTTTCTCCTTATATAGCCGACTATTGTCAAAGGCATCCCGACGAATTTCTTCGAGCTCAGATAATTGAAGCGTCCTTTGCGCACCAGCTAACTGGGGGTCCATGTTACATTGCTTGATAGCCCAGTAAGCCCGGTGTTCCAATTCGACAGGGAGATGGCAATCTTTGCCAAAGACCAAGCGATAAGGTGACATGCCTATCGGGGTCTTAAAAGCGGTCCTGTATGCCCACAGGGCATCATCAAGTCGTGTGGACCAGTCTTTCCTGTCAGGTCTCACAGTCTTCTGTAAAATGTTCTTGATTTGTCTGTTTGAGACCTCAGTCTGCCCATTTGTTTGTGGATGATACGGGGTGGAAATGCGGTGGTTTACCCCGTATTTTCTAAGTAGGGCACGGAATTGGGAATGGATAAAATGGCTTCCACCATCACTGAACATGGCCTTGGGTATTCCAAACCGGGAAAAGATGTTCTTCTTCACAAAGTCCATGACCATCTTGTGATCGCATCGTCAAGTGACGATGACTTCAATCCATTTGGAAACATAGTCTACCGAGACCAGGATGTATTCGAAGCCGTTGGAAGGTGGAAAGGGGCCCATAAAATCGATACCCCAAACGTCGAAGATTTCGACAATCAAAATGGGCTGAAGGGGCATCATATCTTTCTTGGTCATGGTCCCCAGTGTTTGGCATCGTGAGCAAGTCTTGGCAAAGATGTGTGCATCCTTAAATAGGGACGGCCAATAAAATACAGACTGCAAAACATTTGCAGCAGTTTTCTTGCCAGAGAAATGGCTGCCACACGCTTGGTCATGACAAAAGGAAAGCACACTCTGAACTTCGTCTTCGGGGATGCACCTCCTGATGATCTGATCAGCACAGAGGTGAAACAACATGGGATCATCCCAGAAATAGTGCTTGGCCTCAGCTAAGAACCTGTCCCATTGCTGTCTGGACCAGCTGTGCGGGGTTTGTCCTATAACCAGGTAATTGACATAGTCAGCATACCATGGCATTTTCTTGTCTTGCACGGCTAGGATGTGTTCATCAGGGAAGGTATCAGACAGAGGTAGGGAGGGTCCAATGTGGTCTGGTTCCATGTCTGGGTCCTTGGTTGGTGCCTCTTCTGAGTCGGGTATTTCAACAGGTAAAGTCTCGGGGAGAGTCGGTCATTTGGGATCCTAGGTTTTAGTGCCGCTTCTCAAGGTCACAGCATTCGCAGAGGCATGGCGGCCATGGGGTGATCCTTGAGAAGACGAGGATGAAGAAGCGCCAAACCCAGGGGTTGTTTGTGGGGCTAGCTGGACCATGTGAGCCTACCTGGAGTTGCCTTGGAACCCTTGCGAATTGGAGCCTCTGTTAATTATGGTTCGCTGGTTCGGATGTGGTTGGGAAGGTAGAGATCCTTACTGTTTACAGTCCAAGAGTTGGCTTAACTGTCCCTTTACCAAGGCCATTTCCTCCTGATGTTTTTGGTTCATGTCAGCCATCATCTTTATTAGGGTGTCCATTTGGTTTTGTGGGGGAGGGGCCGCCCTATTCTGGTTATATTGGGGTCTAGCTGGTGGTCCTTGCTGATAGGGGGCAAGTGTGGCGGCTGGTTTGGCCTGGGCTGGTTTTGGAATTGTGGTGGTTTCTGGTTTGTCCAACCAAAGTTGGGGTGATTACGCCAGCCGGTGTTGTAAGTGTTGGAGAAAGGGTCAGGTTTCGCATATCCTTGGACGGCTTGCACATCTTCTAGAATAGCGGATGTTGATGAAGAAGGAAGGGAGTAATCAAGGGTCGAGGGAGCAAAGGTCCCTCCCTAGAATGTGGTTAGGGGTTGTTCCAGGTTCAGTTGGGTGAAGGGCTAGACCAGGTCAACATTATGTGCTCCCTTTGCTAGGGAGAAAGTCTGCAAGGGGTTCCTGGTCTGGTTTAGTAGCTCATCAATCTTCTTATCCACCAATTCCACTTGGTCCAACTTTTTGGCAATGATGTCCATGTCAACCATTCCAGAATTTGCTTGCACCTCATAAATCCTACCACGGGGTTGATTGGACCTGTGAAACTGGTTCATGGAGGCATTGTTGAGTGAATTCTCGCTCATAGACACAAAGAGCTCAAACGCGCTCTCCTCCTCTTTGTTTAGAAGTTTCCTGCGCATGAGGCATTGACGAAGTTCCGTAGGTTGCTGTCCAGGCAGTGGTAGAAGATCTGGGCCAATTGCCACCTTGGAACTTCGTGGTGTGGGCATTTCCTCAAAAGTTCATTGAATCTTTCCCACACCTCATGAAATTGTTCCCTACCCTAGAGTGTAAAGTAGTGATAGCTCTTCTGAGGGCATTGGTCTTTCCTATTGGGAAGAATTACTTTAAAAAAGCATGCCTCAGTTCTTCCCGGGTGGTGATGGGTCTACCTAGGGTTCTAAGCCAATGAGAAGCCTTGTCTCTTAATGAGAAAGGGAACATCTTGATTAGAACAATGTCAAGGCTAATGTTCCTGGGTTTTACTGTTCTTGCTATGCATTCGAGATCCTCTAGGTGCTGAAAGCGGTCCTCATTTGAGCTTCCATGAAAGTGGCTCTGGATCAAACTTAATACATTAGGTTTTATCTCAAAATCATCTCCCCCTTCGGGGATCCTAAGGTGCAGCTCGACTGTAATAGTAGAAGGGTTATAGAAATCACGGAGGGGTCTTGGCTGGTCTTGAAATGGCGGTAAATCAAGTGGTGGCTGCCTTGGTATGCTTTGGAAAGGTGGTGGTGGTTGTTCTGGTGGGTTCTGTAACCGTTGTATGGCTTGCATGATAGTTTGGATTTGTTGTTGCTGCAGCCGATGGTTAGCATTGATTTGAGCTTGGATGATGGCCATAGCATCTTGTGGGGGTTGATCCTCAACCTCATCTACCCTAGGTTCAGCCATGTTAACAGAATTGCGTCGCCTAGATTCCTACCCCAAAACACACAACTTGGGACGCAGTGAGCGTCTCCTGTGCATACACTAGAGAAGAACAGAGGGGATTAGGAGGGCGATAGATGAGAGAAGTGTGTTTCAATCAAGCACACAAGCCTAGTCCTTATGGTGTATTCCTTAGGAGACCTAGAAATCTTGCAAAGGGCGATTAAGTCCGTAAACACTGGACTCCCCTTCCCAAGGCTAATCTGGCCAGGTTGATTATGAGGGGATTGCAGGGATGGTTCTTCCTTTGGCTTGCTCCTCCGATTCCATGGACCACACAACCGCGGTCGTTTGACACTGCCCCGCAGCCTAGCCACCAGATTCTACCAAGGGAATGAAAGCCAAGTTCCTAGCGAACAAAACCTCACCTTTTGAGACTTAACTCAGTCCTGCCTAGGGCACGTCTACTCAGTTTTAAACGGTTAGGATAGTGCTTGTGCTTAGGGTGATGTGATGAGGCATTGATTGGGTGGTGCCTCTTAATTTTCCACTTTTAAAGGTGTGTGCTTTTAGCAAAACATGGTTTTCAAGCAAGGATTTTTAAGGTGTGGTGTCTTTTAGTGTTTCATCCTTACTTTAGTGCTTTTTAGGGTTGACGTGTCGTAATGTTTTCAGACAAGTTTTAGTGGGCACGTCAAGTTCTACACACAACTTGGTGAAAGTAGATTTCCTTTTTATTTTGTAGAGGCTCTAAAACCCTAGTGTGCTCATCCTAATGATCGTGCAGCTTCTATTCGATGAGTCAGTTTTAGGGTTGAGTGGTGCAGCCCAGGTCAACTCATGGTGGCTTCGCAAACACCACTCAATGAAAGGAAAAGAACACTTCAAGAATTTGTTCAGAATGTTAGAGCGTATTTTTTTTTGTGGGGTGATGTGTTAGGAATGTAGGTCAAGCAATCATACACCACACCAATTTTTTTTAGTTTTTACAATTTTTTTATCCTTTTCACGCAAGCAAACAATGAGAGAGAGATTGCTCACTATTGGTCCTCGAGGCGCCTACTCCCGTGCTACTGTCGTGGGATGCGTTGCTTCGCCGTCCATGCGCCGAATTCCAGCAACTGTCAAGTAAAAAGGAAAATAGGGCATTAGATGATGTGAGAATGAATGTAGAATGGAGGTGATAAAACAAATCCGTTGCCACCCCGGCAATGGCGCCAAAAACTGACATGCTCTTGTGCATGTGTGTTAAGAGGTGTCGTTATAGTTGCACTTAATACGTCGGTTTTAAAAGAAGTAAACGGAGGTGAGTCCGAGTGTCGGTCTCAGGGAGGCGTGGAAATCGGATTTTGTTTATCACTTGTTGTCATGAAAAAGGCGGACTTTTGCTTGCAAAAGAGACGGTTTTGAAAAGCCAGAGCGAGAGATAGAGAGAGAGTTAGGGTTAGAAAGCTCTTGGTTTTGATCATGCACTTTGAACAGAAATTAAAATGGCGATTGAACGGAAAATAATTTCATTAAACATGCATTCATAGTTCATAGCTTACAACATTAAATACATGCTTTAACAAAAGTAAATGAAAGCTTAAAAGAGAGAGAGAGATGGAGAGAGAGTGGAGAGCGACGAGGCAGTCACGGCGGTGGAGGAGGCTCTGTCAGCAGCTCGTCGTCTCCGACGATTACAAGAGTGCCTAAAGCGAGCTAAGAGAGGAGTGGAGCAGTTGCAAGTGGGAGAGTATGCCTTGAATGGTGGTAGAAGGGTGTTTAAATAGAGTTAAGGGCTTCCTAAAAGAAGAATGGGCTTTAGCGACATCCAGAGCGTTGCTAAAACCGCTTCCACAAACGTCGGTGAAGCCCTCCTGCCGCCGGTCAGCTGCCTGCCCCAGTCTTCCTCTTCACACGATCCGTGGCCGCTGAACGAGAGCCGTCCGATCAAAGATCGAACGGATGAGAGCCTTCTGCACCCGCGCTGAGATCGTGACTTCGACGCGCGTGTGCGTGCACGTTTCCGCTCGGCGTGCGCGTGCGCGTGGGCGCTTGCGAGTTATCGTCGCGCCTCATGGCGAGATCCTGGCTGCCCGCTGTTGATCAGGCAGCCCAATTTTTCCGCGCTCTTCGCTCGCCTTCGATTTCTACTCCGCGCCGCTCAAACGCGCGTCGCGGCGATGCAGGCGTGAGTGCTAACCGTTGCACCACACCTGCGCTTTGTCAAGGCGACCGCGGGTGGGTGCACGGGTCTCAGCCGTTCAATCGAAGATCAACAACCGAGATTTGATCTTGGCTAGCTGAAGGTGCGGCGTGCGGTGGGGGAGGGGCTGACGTGGCGCAATCTGGGCCATTGATCTCCAGATCAACGGTCAGAACTTCTTGGGCCCATTGTAGGAGCTCCGGATGTCAGATTTGGCCGATCTTGAGTTCGTTGAACTCCGTTCGTCATTCTGAATCCATCTGTGCTGTCCGATTGCTCATCTGAGGCCTGCTTTGACAAATGCTTACACAAATGGCTATTAATATAGTTTATAAGCAATCTTGGTACATGATGCAAGCAATGCTCCTATTCTACTTATGTTGTGCCTTTTATTCTAAAGATGGGCCATATTCAACATAATTACTACCCCCTTGTGTGGTGTTATCACCTAGATACCTTAGCTTCAAATGGGTGCATAGATCAGGGTTTAAATATTTGTAGAATGTATCAAATCAGGCAACTTGATAGTTAATCTAAGAATATAATGCAAGTAGCCAGATTGATTTTGCTCTTTCAGATTCAAGGATTTAGAAGAAGATAGATGGAGTTTATCTACCCCTGGAGTGTCAATGCATGGTTGATCTTCCCCAATGGATCCCCTAAAATATATCAAAGTCGAAAGAGATAGAGCAAGTTAGTATTGACTCAGATATTGAAACCAAGAGATCTGAATTGCACGTTGCTCCCTGGCAACAGCACCAAAATGTTGTCCAAGCAAAATCGTTGCTAAAAATTGCATTATAGTATAGTCGAAATCTCTTTGAAAACAAATAAATTTATTACTCTAATTTTTAAGTTCGAGGTTGAAAACAAGGAGCAATATGGAATTCAAAACTCAAGATCACAATTTGAATCAAGAATATAAGAGATTGCAATAAGAATAATATCAGGTATGAATGTGCAAAATGAATGGAGTAAAATGGTGATTCAAATCACCAATTACTCCTCATAAATAACAATTAAACCAAAGCCTCAAATATATGCAATCAAATATATTAGACGACTTAAACAGCCTGTGCTACAGTGCTGTTTAGAGACTTAAGGGACTCTCTGCTTCTTTCTTTTTCTGTGCTTCTCCTGCTTTCTCCTGCCTTTTCTTCTCTTCTTTCTTTTTCTGTTCTTCTATTCTTCTACTCTTCTCCTTCTCATCCTATGCGGCTCTTTGACTTCTTCTTCCTCTACCTTTTTTCTCTATTTTCCTTCTTTACGCAGAGGGGGAAGATTCTTCAAATGGCTAAGTGTCAATCGTTACTTCCTGTAGCAAAACCCCTTGGCTCCGCGCGCTATCTGTCTTTCGCTCTCCTGGTCACGCTCTCCTAGTGCGTTCCATAGTACCGGGTAATCAAGTTTCGGGCCTAGAGCACACCCGGATCCAGGGCTACGGGAGTGATCACAGGTGAGCTGGAATGTGTTAAGCAGGTCGAATCTATTCCATGCCCATGGGGGACAGGTCACGTGCGAGGCACAGGTGAGTGGGTGAGTAGGGACCTAACCCCCAATGTCTGCGGCAAACAGCCTTAGACACAAATTCAACTTATGCGCCTCAGTGTGCTCTTCAACTTTTGAGATGGGACTAAAGTCCCACCCTTCCTCTTTGCACTGGCTGCAGTAGATGATGCGTCCAATTTCGGTCAAAGGTCCTATCAAGGGCCAAATTGATCCCTTGGCTGCGTTCTTGGACAAAGTTCGCTAGACTTGGAAGTGTCGCCTGGAGCTACAACGGCTGGGGAGAGCTTCAAGCTTCGCTCAAGCTCACTGTTAATGGCGTGGACTTGGCACCTGAAAATCAAGAAAAATGTCCTCGCGGCCACGTCAGATGGCTCAACAGGTTCGCCATGGAGTAGCGAGTGTGGTGGTGGGTGGAGCATTTGGTACGAGTGAGGGTGGAGGTTGAACGGTGACGAAGAAGGGTGCGGGAAGGTGGGTTGTTCAGTGGTACTGAGCAGAGGCCAATAGCCGCAATTACCAAAGGGCTTTTACTCTCTAGGATGCGACGGAGGTGTAGGGATGAACGGCGGACAAGTTTGTGGAGCGCAGTGGCCGTGTGAACTCGCTAGAGGTACACCAGCAAGGTGGAAGACAGAGGGTGCTAGGGTGAGTTGGCAGTCGAAATGGGGTTGCGAATGTTTGGGAATGATAAGTGGAAGATAAGGTGTCAATAGGGCAAGATAGCGGACGAAGTAGGGTAGAGGCGGCGTCTGTTATGGTGTGGTCGGCGTCGGGGACAAAGGTGCTACGGTGAGGGAAGGATGGCGATGATGGAGATAGAAGCGCCCGTTGGTATGGCACGACACGGAAGAAGGTGAGGAAGGAGGATCTGCCGTTGGTGTTGCAGTCAGATGACGAGGAGAGGCAAGGAGGGTTGCTGGAGCTCAAGGAGCCTTTCGGTCGGGTCAGGAGAGAGGAATTTAGGGGTAATCCCGATCGAAATCGAGCTTGGGGAGTTTGGCCTAATCTGGGCTTGCTTTTATAAAGCTCAGAGGGGATTTCAAGCTTGGAAGCCAAGCTTCCAAGCGAGGAATTATCATCGGAGTAGGAAACCCAAATCTCTCATGCATTTGCATGAGAGATTGGGAAGGTTATGGTGCATGGGATTTGGCTCAAAGGGAAGGGAATTCCTTGACGAACTTCCCTTTCAAATTTGAAAGGGATTCGTCAAGGAAACAAGGAGTTCTTACCATTTTTAGGTCACTGGTGCTTGTAGGAGTAGGATTAATGGTGGCAGGGGCCTACTTGTGAAGACGATGACAAAGTTAGGGTTTTATTTGTAAAGATTTGAAAGTTAAGGGCATAAATGTAATCAGATAGGACCAAGTTGCAGACCATGTCGAGGCAATTTCATCTTGGGTCCAAATTTTGGTACAAACTTAATTTGGACGTAAGGTATCCAATGGTGAAGTTGGATTTTGGTTTTGACTGCGTTTGACTAGGTAATTGATGCAAAAACCCAAATTAGGGTAAATGTCTGTCAAAGACTCTATTCTGGGCCAAAACGGGTTCTAATGGTCAATTTGAAGGTACCAAACCCTAGAGAATATTTTTCGATGAATTTTAGAGGGTTTGGGTGAATTTTATCCTGACTAGAACCTCAGTTAATTAAGTGGGTCTATTTTTAGGGTTTCAAAAGGCATTTAATTCTCAAAACATGTGCGAACGCTTTTCTGTTTGTTCTAACCCAATTATTATCCTTTTAAGACCATTTGACCCTAAATTAACCCTTGAGAAAACCCGTGGTTGTACTGTATTCAAGTTATGATGGTAAAATTACAGTTTAACCCTAGTTTCTTCTTTCTCCCTCATAATAGATTTATCGTGAATTATGGCCCTCAGGCAGTTATGTAGGAGCATTTACAGACTTAATTAGATCAAAATGAGCTAGTTATGGTTCATGATGGTGTTCCCATCACAAACCCAACAAACAAGTAACTGGATCCACACCCAGACCCACATGGCATGTTCACGGGCGAGGGCATGGACGAGGGTGTGAGGCGCGACGAGTGGAGGGGCGTGAGATAGGGACTTGACCCCAGTGTTCAAAGGTGAATAGGCAGAGGCACCTTTTACTTTTATTCGCTGCTGGGGCACCTTCTATTCATGATGTGGGACTATGTTCCCACATCATCTTCGCATCGTAGCAGCGGATAGGGAATCTCCAATTGAGGTCGATGGCGAGGTAGCGGTCTTCGTTTGATTGCCTAATTGCGTAGTAATCATAGGTCTTAATTGTCCAGAATTAGGCTAGTACTTAGCATAAGTTAGGGTAGTTCATGCATGCGTAAGAATTATTTACATCTTTACTGTTCCTCTTATTGCTATGCATAGAATAATGCTATAATGTACTAATTAGGTGCATTATATAAATTACAGGAAATAAGAAGCATCGGAGCAAGATTTGAGACTGGATTTGAAGCTGGACTCGAAGCCAAAGTTACAGTAGAGCTAGAGCAGAAGACCAAGAAAAAGATGTAGTAGACAATAATGTATGGCGTTAAGGTATGCTATTCTGATAAGTAGGAATAAAGTAGTAAACTACCAAGAAATTAGGTCCATCCTAGCCCTAGGATAGTCTAGAAGCTTCTACAAGCCTTAGACACCCTTAGATTAGGTCATTGTACCTTAGGAAGCCCAGAAACCCTATTTTCAGCCTCTATCTGGACTTCTAGATGAGTTAAAGGATGTCAAGAACCCTTAGCCACAACCCGCGCACCTAAAACCCACTTCTGTAGCATTTTAAGATGTCCAGACACTTGGTCTAGACGTCCAATTTCTACAGACAGAACCTTAATTCTCCCCTGCCACTGTTTGGACTTCCAGACAACAAGTTTGGATGTCTAACTTTTCATTTTAAGACATCTGACAGTACTGTCAGACGTCTGGAATTGCTCTCTAGTTCTTACTTTTGAGTTCAAGCTTGGATCCTGAATTCCTAGGTCCCTAAACCCAATTCCAACCGCATAGAAACCTAAATTAAGGTACCCTAACCCTAGTACATCATCTATAGACCTCCCTAAGGACCTAATTAAGTCCTCACTAAACCAAATTGACTTGGATCTTAGTCAATTCCACTAACCTATTCAATTGGACTCCTTGAGTACAATTGAGCCCTAATCTCAGCACACACTGTCCAATTGGACTAAGTAAGAGTCCAATTGACCTAGACCTACCTTAATTGAGTTGTTTTACTCTTAATTATGGTTTCACACATCAAATTGAACTTGTATCAAGTTTAATTGCATTTTACCTTAATGAATTAGGGCTTACAACCCTAATTTGAGACCTACCTTGACCTAAACCCACTAGAACCTAACCTAATTAACCTAGACACCTAGGTTTTGACCCACACACACCATCTACATGAAAATACTTAGCCTAGAGTTCTTTGGAACTCTCTATCATGTGTTGTTGCCTTGGTTGCTAAAAATAGCAACCAAGATGCATTCAATTTTTAGATCCACCAAATGTGGATCTAAAAACCACCCATCAATCCTCTCTCTCACTCTCCCATGAGCTCCCACCATAGGCCTCTCTAGGGTGTTCCACACTTCTCTAGAGTGGCTCCATTGGGTCTACTTAAAGGACTTTTGGGTGGCCATTTGCACCCATCTAGCCTTCCATCTAGTTTTAGCTTCATTCCACCTCCATTACTCCACCTCCATCTCCACGAGCACACAATTGCATCCCCATCACCTCCATGTTAGGCCTAGATCACCTCCAACCTCTCTCCAAGGGCCAGCCTAAGCACCATTGGCCGCCCCTCCTTCTCATCTCAACCAAGTCAAAGGCCATCGGAGCTACCTCTGAATGGCATTCATTCTACAAGCCAGATAAGTAGCGTAGTTCTTCATAGATTAATGCTTTATTACTGCTTAGTAGTGTAACTTCATATTCTCCCCCAATGATGCATGCATAATCCCCCCAAAGATTCATATATGCAGTCATTTTCTATTAGCTAGTTTATTGCTTTCAAGCTTTCCTGTACAAGCTTTCTGCGAGCTTCACTCTATAGCCACCATGATTCCATTAATGAAATCATCTTTTATATATCTCTATGTCTATGTGTGAAAATCACCATGAGCTGATTGCCATATTTCCTTGCGTTTAAAGTTTCATGCATGAAATTTGTATTCTCTTGCAACTAAGCATGTCGTGCATCAATACGAATTATTGTAAACTGGCATGCATTTTTGAATAAGTAGAGAGAACTTGATTGAATTCGAATCTGCATTTTCTAAATGCTTCCTAGAGACAAATGACCGAGACTTAGGTCTCGTTATTTTATAAATTATTTTTGACAAGCATTTTCGTGTAGTATACTACGACGTGATCTCTATTTTTGAAACATGCGCGAGAACTGCCTCTTGTCAAATGGTGTCGTTGCTGGGGAGACAACGAAATTGATTTTGATCTTTTGAGCTTGTAGAGACAAATATTCCTCTGCTTGTTTGTTGATGTGCAGGAAAGTAGGAAAAATGGGATCTACACACACATTGGGTGCAGAAAAATCATCAAGTGCACATCTCCTCTTAGATTATGATTTCCCCTTTTCGAACCCTAGGTTAGATTACCTTCTAGTAATTTCATTTGAAAAAAAAAGGCCTATTTATTTTCGTGAAAAAAAAGTCTAGGTAGTTTAGCTTTCCGTTTGAATCTTAGGTTAGTTTGCTGGGAAAATAGAAAAAAAAGAAAAAAAATTTTGAAAAAAAAGCTTTGACCTTCAAAAAAAAAAATCACTTTGGTAGAAATTTGAATTTTGAATTCAAACACCTTTGAAAAGCTTTCCCACCATTCCCTGATTTTCGGCCAGATTTCAAATTCCAACTTAAAAATTCAACTGCCAAAAACTTAACGAGCGAAAAATTCTGACATTCGGGCTATACCTTCATTTTCAAACCATCTTTCAAATGGCATTGTTCATTTGAAAAAATTCAAAGCAGAAAATTTTTAAAAATTTGTGAAGTGCAAGGGGGTTAGAGTGACCTAAATTTAAAATTTTTCAAAATTCAAAAATCAATTCCGAGCAATCTACAAATCTATTTTTGACTACAAATGGTGGTGTTTGAAAGCTGATCTCATTAGATTTAATTTTCGTATTTCTTCTGAATTTTTGAAGATCATTTGATATAGTTTCAAAGTAGAAAATTGACCAGGGGTCAAAATTTCAAATTTGACCCCATGAAATTTAAAAATCTCCATAAATTCGGTTGAAATCGTAAAATTTATAAAAAAATATTCTCTAAAATGATAATTGGAAAGGAATCTACTTGCCAAATTTCAACTTATTCTGACTCCAACATTTATCAAAGAATTATTTTATTTTCGTGATCTGCTGAAGAAGAAAAAAAAACCCTAGAATTGCATGAACCCTAGGTTACACCTTTAGGGTTACGCTCAGGAGACCATACATTTGGGGTATACTAGTCTTAATCAAGACTAAGGTTTTGTCGGTGAGCTTGGTCACCTTGTGGGCCACTCACCATAAACCCCAGCTGAAGAAAAAAGGGGTTAAAATAAATTGTAAAACACAAAATAAACCCGAATTCATTGTCGTACTACCGGGTGGTTTCAACCGCTCTTGCCAAATTGGGTGACTAAGTCTGCGGGGTATTGTCAAACGACCATGGCTCGGGGGTCAATGAAACTGGAGGCGTAAGCCAAAGAAAGAACCTTCCCCTTAGTCCCCTCATAACCATACTGGCTAGGTTAGCTTGAGTGGTGGGAATTTCTTCCAGTTGGTTGAACGACGAATTTTCTCATCAGGAATTAGAATTTTAAACAAAAAATCTGGTCATTTGATAATAAGGACCATCTGATTAACAGGGCTTTAGCCTTATCTGGCTAGCTACGCGAACCTAGTTGTTGGTTGGCGTATGAGAGGAAGTAGTTCACTCAGACCTCAATTGGTTGGACCGTGGGAGCCACTCCCAAGGAGGCGAGTCACTTCGCTCGAGCCATCTACTCCCCCACCCTCTTCTTCTATCTGCTTAGCCTCATGGCTAACCCTGGACCTCAACCTGGTCAGGATCCAGCAAATCTGGACCCGATGGCTCGTTTAAAAGCCTGGGTCGTTTAATCTGAGGAATGGCAGAAATAGAGTATAGACCGTATATTGAACACTTTGGACAGAATGCGGCATAAACCATGAGGAGAATAGCTTCAGGATTTCTACGATCCGATAGCATAGATTGTCGCACCTCTAGTCCAAATTCCCGTAGGCGGAGATGCATTCGAGCTCAAGCCTAATCTAATTGGGCTGATTCAGAATTACTTCTATGGAAACTCGAACGAGGATCTAATCCAGCATCTAGAAGACCTGAGTCGAATTGTGGAAATGGGTCGACCCAGGGACGTAGATCATGGAATTGTTCTAATGAAGCTATTTCCATTTTCTCTGATAAAGCTTCATACTAGTTCAAAACCATTGGGAAGCGATTAGATCATGGTCAGAATTACGACATGAATTCCTGCAGAAGTTCTTCCCGATCGGTCACATGAATTAGATGATGCGTGAGATTATGACTTTCTCCCAAGGACTTGAGGAGAAGTTGCATGATGCCTGGGACCGATTTCATGATCTCCTGAGGAAATGCTTGCACCATGGTGTGCCCAAATGGCACTTAGCTCAGATTTTCTACCATGGGTTGGACGACATACATCGGTACCTGGATGATGCATCCAGTGGCGGGAACTCCCTTGCTAATGACAAGAATAGCGCATTTGAGTTCTTCGAGTCATTAGAGGAGAATTCAATGAATGCCGCATCAATGAACTAGTTCCAGCGACCTGGACAACAGAGAGTGAGTGTTCACGAGGCTCAAGCGGAGTCTATCCGAGCTGACATGAGCATCATCGCCAAGGAGCTGGGTAAGATGGATCTACTGGGAAAGAAAATTGATGAAGTACTTCAAGTTCGATTGGAGCTACCTGGAAGCCTTGCTACTCCTAAGTCTTCTTATGCACCCGGAGCCCCTCCTGCTCGAGTTAATCTACTCACTCGGGATGCACCTCCTCCGTATTCACGGGACCCTATGTATCAGGATCCCACGAAAAATCCCTATTTGGCACCGTATGATTAGGGTTACACACCACACGATGATTATAACACGTATTCCCTTGATGAATATACACCTCAGACGTCGTCGGCCTACGAATGCATCAGTGTTGTTCAGGGATATGGGCGTAATAACCCATACTCAGAGATGCATAACCCTGGTAGGCGCCAGCATCTAAACTTCTCCTGGTCAGGTAACATATAGAGACCACATCAAGATCCACACTGCCAGACCAGGCTGTACAGGAATGCGCAGAACACGTACCCTAGGCAGCAGCCATTCCTATCTAAGCAGCAGCAACCCCGTTCTATATACCAGCCCTTGCATCAAGCTACCAATCACCCTCCAAAGCAAGCCGATTTAGAGGCATTGAAAGAGGAGCTGCAAGAATCGATGCGAAAGTCTACACAGGATAGCTTGCAAATCATGTAGGCGATAGCCGACCAGATACAGAACATACAAAACATGCAAAACTAGTTGCTACAAGAGCATAAGACCCCGGGAGCCTTGCCCTCCCAACTTATCCCAAACCCATGATATGTGCAGATCCATGGTGCCTCACTTAGGTTTCAGGTACCACAGGGTAGGCACATGCCATATTACAGGCACCTCCTACACCACCTGGTTATGTCTAACGTCAGCTGCCTTTGATACAAAACCCTGCATACTCTGCCCCTTCCGCTCCTCCACCACCTCATGGACAGCAAGCCGATGTGAAGGCTGTCTCATTGAGGAGTGGAAGGAAGACATTCAACCCACCATATTGGATGGCGGGTCATGATTTTTCTCACCCTCCACCACAGGATGGTTTGACTCCATCACAGGAGCCACCTACGATGGATAAGGGCAAGAGGCCACTTGACCCTAAGATTCCTGTTCCTTTCCTGAGCACTAACATGAAATGTAGTATGGAAAAAGGACACGCGGAATTATGAGGACCTGAGAGCTATGTTGAAGGAAGTACATTTTTAGGTCCCTCTCCTCGAGGCCAATGATCACATCCTCGCTGTCACTAAGTTCTTTAAGGACTACTGTACCCTGAAGCGACAGTCGAGAATTGGATGGCAGGAAGTACTATCGAAGGAGGCTAGCACTGTGATTGTTGCTGACTTACCGCCGAAGAAAAAGGACCCTGGTACCCCACTCATATCCTGTTTCTTGCAGGATTCTCCATTTGATTGGGCCCTTCTTGATCTGGGTTCGTCCATCAACCTGACTCCCGTTACAGTATATGATTGATTCCGATTCGAGGAGTTAAAACCTACCTCGATCACAATTTAGCTGGTTGATAGATTAGTGAAAACAGTGAGGGTGGTGGTTGAGAACGTGATTGTAAAAGTCCACGATTTTGCTTTCCCGTAAACTTTCATTCTCGATATGGAGGTTCCTCCTAATCTCTGTGATGCACAAATTATTTCAGGTCACCCATTTCTGGCGACAGCCCAAACAAACATTGATTGTGCATCTGGGTGTATGGCGATTGCCCTAGGTAATGAGGGATTTGGGCTTGATATATTCATGGCATCAAAGAACTTTGACTGTGATCGATTCATGGAGGATGGTGAAGATGAAGATTCAGCATACTGTGGTAACATTGGGCTCCTTTGCGATGACCCAATGTCTCATTCATCTACACTATCAGGGTTCTTGGACCTCGATCAACATGGGACTTAGACCACTGCACTGCACCCCAAGGATCTGATTGTTTAGGGTGTATATCTGATCACAGCACCCCTGACTCTACCTATCCTGATCCACACACTACTGGATCACCCCTACTGTTGTAGGAAGATGTGACCATAGCTAACGGGTTTCCCGTTGATGCAGTCACAACCGACTATCTCACAGATAGCGAAATAGTAGGAATCCACGCGCATCCAGGTCATCATTCCCACCTTCTATTTTGCTCCTCCTATTCCCATTTCTGACTCCAACCCACCCGTGATTGAATTGAAGGCCTTACCTGATTCACTTAAATATGTGTTCTTGCACGAAAGTGAGACATACCCGGTCATTACTAGTGCCCACTTAACCCAAGAGCAGGAGCATCAACTGACTTTTGTGCTACAAGACCACAGGGCTGCTATAGGGTGGGGCATTGTTGATCTCTACGGTATTCGCCCCTCATATTGCACTCATCACATTTACACAGATGAGAGGGTGAAACCTTCTAGACAACCTCAAAGATGGCTAAACCCGAATATGCTAGAGGTTGTTAAGAAGGAGATCATCAAATGGGTAGATGTAGGCATTGTGTACCCAATCTCTGACAACCAATGGGTGAGTCCAATCCAGATAGTGCCCAAGAAAGCTGGACTCATGGTCATGAAAAATGACAAGGGCAAATCCATCCCAACCACACTACGACATCATTGCGGGTTTGCATAGATTACAAAAAATTGAACACGGCTACCCAGAAGGATCACTTTCCTTTACCATTCATTGATAAGATCCTAGAATAGTTAGCCGGATGCAGTTTCTTTTACTTTTTGGATGGATACTCCGGGCATAATCAAGTAACGATTAGCCCTGGAAGATCAAGACAAGACCACTTTCACATGTCCCTTCGGAATATTCGCCTTCAAGCAGATGCCCTTCAGCCTCAGCAATGTACTAGTGACATTTCAGCGTTGTATGATGGCTGTTCGAGCGATAAATCAGTGTTTTAAAATAGCTTCATTGTAATATAGCCAAAATAGCACTCAAACAGATAATTTTTATTACTCTAATTTGAAGTCCGAGGTCCAACACAGGGAGCAATATGAAATTCAATCTCAAAATTGCAATTCAAGCATAGTATGAGCAATTTATAATGAAACTTCAAGCAATAATGATATATCAATGAAAGCTAATGTCAATACTGTAAAAAAGAATGGAGTAAAATGGTGATTTGAGTCACCAATTACTCCTCACAATGATAGTTAGGAGATGCACAACAACTATTAAGAAGCTTAAATCAGACACAATATCAATTAAGAATCTAAAGAAATCTCTTTCTTCTTTCTAAACTCTTCCGCTTCTCTTCTCTCTCTGCTTCTCTATTTGTGCAGCTCCTCTTCTTTCCTTCTTTCTTCTTCTGCCTTTCTTCCTTCTTTCTCTTCTCTACTTCTCTGCTCTTCATGCAAAGGGGAAAGGATCCTCAATTTTGGCTAAGCGTCAACCATACCTTCTCAGAGCAAAACCCCCTTTCCCCTGCGTGCTCTCTCTCTTTCTCTCTCTGGGCCATGCTCTCCTAGAGCCTTCCATAGTACCGGGTATTCAGGTATTCAGATCAAGCGCGCACCTTGGTCCAGACTCACTCGCAGTGGGTGGTGAGCGAGAAGTAAAGGCTTAGGTGGGTCGGGTGTACCAGGTCCGCAGAGGAGGTGTCATGGACAAGGCACGTAAGGGGTGTGAGGGACGTCACCCATTTTGTCTAAGGCAATAAGCCCCAGACACAAATTCAATTTATGTGTCCGCACGTAGTCTTCAGCTTCTAAGGTGGGACTAAAGTCCCACCTTTCCTTTCTGTGTTGCAGTAGTAGGGTGATGCATCTAATTAAGGGAGTTGCAGCTATAGAGATCGTAAATTGAGGTCCTAGAGACCTGCAAGCATCGATTCTGCATCACCTGGACGTTTCACCTAGGGCTGCAGTGGCTAGAACGGGCTTCAAGCTTCCTTCGAAGCTCTTCAATAATGGCGGAGGACCTTGACACCTGAAAACATCAACAAGTCCTTTCGGTCACGTCAAAAAGCTTAGGAACGATTGTTGGAGCATGGCGAGTGTGACGGTGGTAGTGGTGTGCAGTGAGCGTGTGTGAAGAGGCCTATCGACCTCGTAGAGCATGGTCGGAGAAGCATGAGTTCAGTAAAGTGCTTGGAGGAGCAATTGGCCTAATGAAGTTAGGGCTTTTCCTCTTGAGGTCGCAGTGAAGGTGTGAAGCATGGAAGTAACGACGTAGGTGATCTATGGTGGCTGCTAGTGCTCGCTGGAGGTATGCCAACGAGATGGAAGATGAAGTCGCGGAGGGTGGCAGAGATGTTGAAGCAGAGTGTCAGAGGTACTAGCATGAAGTAGAAAAGCTAAGAAGTCGATTGAGGTATGTAGTGGACGATGGGGGGCAGAGATGGCGCCGGTTGTGGTATGGCTGGCACCGGAGATGAAGTTGGCTCTGGTAGGGGTTGGACGATGTGGATGAAGGAAATAGCGACGCCGGTTGGTGCTACTCGATGTGGAGGAAGGCAGGGAAGGAGGATCTGCTACTAGTATTGCAGTCAGATGATGACGAGAGGCAAGGAGAGTTGTCGGAGGAGGAGAGAAGAATTGGGGGTTACTCTGATCGAATTCAAGCGTAAGGAGAACGGTTTGATATAGAGGTCTTTTT
The DNA here is from genome assembly GCA_037157565.1 of Thalassia testudinum. Classification (NCBI taxonomy): domain Eukaryota; kingdom Viridiplantae; phylum Streptophyta; class Magnoliopsida; order Alismatales; family Hydrocharitaceae; genus Thalassia; species Thalassia testudinum. The sequence continues at coordinate 80,065,767 of JAZHRO010000056.1, read as the reverse complement.
ATAGGCCTTTAGAGGAGGTTTTGGGCTTGGGAAGCAAGTTCCTCATGGGAACACCATCATGAGCCCTAACTAGCTCATTTTAACCCAATGAAGAGAATAAAAGCTCCTACATAACTAACTGGAGGTCCCAATTCACCGAATAACCTTTTTGAGAGAAAAGTAAGAAACAAGGGGTAAAATTACAATTTTACCATTATTGTGCAACAATGGATTTTCTCAAGGGCTAGACACATGTCAAATGGTCTTAACAAGACAAGAAGTGGGTTGGATAAGACAAAAAAGGGTTCGTGTGAGTTCTGGGAATTAAATGACTTCTTGTAACCCTAAAACAGACCCACTCGATTGGACAAGGTTCTAGTCAGAATGAAATTCACCTAAACCCTCTAAAAATCATAGAAAAATATTCCCTAGGTTTTATAACTTTCAATTTGGCCATTACAACCCATTTTGACCTAGAATGGGCTCCTAGTCAAACATTTGCCCAAAATTGAGTTTTTATGTCAATTGCCTACTGAAACATGGTAAAACCCAAAATCCAACTTCACCATTGGTATCCTTAGGTCTAAATTAGGCTTATACCAAAATTTTGACCTAAGGGGAACTCATCTTGACCCACTTTGCAAATAGGTCCAACCTAATTACATTTGTACCCCTATCTTCCAAAAACACTTATAAAAACCGCCTAGCTTCTTCAACGTTCTTTGAAATTAGGCCCTCCTCCATTATAGTGGAGGAATCCTACTCTGGTGAGCTTGAGAAGGTGATTTCTCCCTGATTTCTCAGAGAATCCCCTTCAAAATTGGAAGGGAGATTCTCTGAGAAATTCCATCCAATGAGAACCCAATTTGGTACCCTACTTGGTACCCAATATTTCATGCGAACGTATGAGATATTTGGGTCTCTTTTGAGTTGCCAACTCCGGTGACCAAGCCTTGCTTGGAAGCTTGGTTGCCAAGAACAAAACCAACCTCTAGGGTTATATTTAAAGGAGCCCAGTTCGCCCCGTCTCTCCTAAGCTTGAAATCAACCAGAGATCCCTTCAATTTCTTCACTCCTCGTCCGGCCGACTCACTTATCAAGATCCAGTGACCCCCCCTGATCTTCTCCATCACCTGACCACAATACCGGTGGCAAGTTCTTCTTCCTTACATTCGTCCGCATTGCGCAGTACCCACCGACGACCCTACCTGCCCTTCATCCTCGCCGACCATCCTCTCTGAGCATCTTCATCTCCAACATAGAAAATACGTTCCAGATGCCATCACCATCTCCCTTTCATCTCTTCACCTCCTAGATAAGTTCCTCTCACCCTCTACTTCCTTTCCCCTTCTTTATTTCGTAAATCGACAATTGCCGCACTCCATTATCATCTCCTTCATCTCCAGGCACCAACTCCGGCAAGATCGCTCCACCACCACAGACCACTCCCCTCCTCCCCGACAGGTCCATAAGCTTCGCCTCGACCCCTTGATCACAAACCCTCACTCCATTCACTCTACCACTCACCCAAACACACCCCTGAACACACCCACACATCCGCACATAGTGTGTCCTAGCCACACTCACTCAAGCATTCCCACGCCACGCCGACCATCATAGCACACTCACCATCCCTCGACGAAGCTTCTTGAACGTTCTAACATGGTCGTGAGGCTGTTGTGGTGATTTCAGGTGCAGGTGTGCTCTGCCATTGGTGTAGGCTTGAAGCGAGCTCCGGGCCTTGCTAGCCCCAAGTCTATGTCCCAGGTTGCATGTAATACACTCGCGCACAACTCCAGGCATCCAATTGAAGCCAAGGGCAGTCGTAGCTGTGCCAATCGAAGAGAGCATCTTTGCTATAGACGCACGCAAGGAAGGTGGGAAGATAGTCCCACCTCAAAACTGGAAGAGGCGCAGTGCCAGCATAAATTGATTTCTTGCCATTGGCTTATCGCCTCCAACTCACAGGGTGAGGTCCCTCTTACACGACCGACTGGCCTCGTCCGTGACCACGCCCCACAGACCTGGTCTTGACTCGACCCAACTAGCACACCTCACCCACCACCGCATGCTGGTGGGCCTAGTCCCAGGCACGTACCCGACCCGATTACACAAGAAGCATGGCTTTGGGAGAGCAGAACCTAAGAGAGAAAGGAGACGAGAGTTGGCATGGGTAGGGGGTAGATTTTGCTCTGCAGGCTAAGAAGAGGAGAAGCAAAGCTGAAGAAGAGGAAGAAGAAAGGGTGTAGTGAGGCTAAGGCAGAGAAAGGAAGAGAAGGAAGAAGAAGCTGAAGGAAGAAAAGGTAGCAAGGTAAAAGAAAGGTAGCAGAGAGAGAGAGTGAAAGAAGAAAGCCAAGGAAGAAGAAGAAGGTAGAGGAAGCTAAAGGAAAGGCTAAGATGAAGAAGAGAGAAGCCAAGGCAAAATCAGAAGAAAGAAGGAGAAGCCAAAGAACAGAGAAGAAGGGAGATAAAGAAGAAGAGAAAGAAATAAGAAGACTGAAGCCAAAGGCAGCTGGTAAAAGAAGCAGAAGAAAGGAGTCAAGACCACTGTAGCATCATCATTTTAAGGCATCTGATTTACAAATCAGAGATCCAATTTTGAGTTTCATTCATATACACTGAGTTTTTTTAGCATTTTGTGCTCTACATTTACTCCTGTATTTTTGCACTGTGACATTGATATTATTGCATATTCTTTCAAATTCTGAATTATGTTCTTGATTTATAAAGAATCAATTTTCTCCCTGTGTTCGACTCCGGACATTAAACTTCGAGTAATAAAATTGTAATTGTTTTGAATGCTTCTTCGACAGTACTAAACTTCTATATTCTTAAAATACCGATCCAACATCATAAACACTTCCCAAGATTGGAAAGCTTCGTCGGAGTTGGGAAATTTTTCGATACCCAAATCTCTCATGCATTCTCCTAAGAGATTGGGAAGATTTTGGGGCATGGGATTTGGCTAAAAAGGAAGGGAATTCCTTGACGAACTTCCCTTTCAATTTTCAGAGGGATTCGTCAAGGAATCCAGCAGTTCTTCCTAATTTTAGGTCGTCAGTGCTTGTAGGAATAGGATTAATGGCGGAAGGGACCTATTTGTGAAAATGATGATAAAGTTAGTTGTCTTTTTATAAATATTTTGAAAGTTAAGGGCATAAATGTAATTGGACAAGACCAAGTTGCGAACTTGTTCATGATAATCTTAGCTTGGGTCCAAATTTCGGTACAAACCTAATTTGGACCCAAGGAATCCAATGGTGAAGTTGGATTTTGGTTTTGACCACGTTTAACTGGGTAATTTATGCAAAAACCCAAATTAGGGTAAATATCTGTCTGAGACTCTATTTTGGGCCAAAACAGGTTCTGATGGTCAATTTGGAGGTACTAAGCCTCAGAGAATATTTTTATATGAAATTTAGAGGTTTTAGGTGAATTTTATTATGACCAAAACTTCAGTTAATTAAGCAGGTCTATTTTTAGGGTTTCAAAAGTCATTTAATTCTCAAAACACGTGCAAATCATTTTCTATTTGTTCTAACCCACTTGCTATCCTTTTAAGACCATTTGACCCTTAATTAACCACTGAGAAAACCCGTGGTTGTACTATATTCAATTTATGATGGTAAAATTACAATTTTAACCCTGATTTCTTACCTTTTTCTTAGAGTGATGATGCAATGAACTATGACCTTCTGAAGGTTATGTAGGAGCATTTAAAGGCTTAATCAGTTCAAATTGAGCTAGTTTATGGTTCATGATGGTGTTGCCACCAATGGCCATCTTCTCTGACATGATTGGGGATTACGTGGAAGTGTTTATGGATGACTTCTCCATTTTTGGAGACGATTTTCAATCTTGTCTTGACAACCTCACTTAGATCCTGAAACGGTGTATTGAGGTAAACCTAGTAGTGTCCTGGGAAAAGAGCCATTTCATGGTGAGGGATGGCATTGTACTAGGGCACAGGATCTCTTTAAACAAACTCGAGCTCGACCGAGCTAAATCTAAGATCATATCTCGATTACTCCTACCTAGCTCAGTCAAGTAGATCAGATCATTCTTGGGTCACGTTGGATTTTACTGGAGATTTGTACATGACTTCTCAAAAATCACACGACCTTTGACGAATCTCCTGGTAGCCGATACCCCCTTCAAATTCAACACCTCGTGTCTCAGTGCCTTCGAGACTTTACGAAGTGCTTTCTCTAATTGCCTGATTCTCCAACCACTCGACTGGTTTCTTGAATTTGAGATGATGTGCGATGCCTCGGATTTCACCGTCGGTGCTATTTTAGGCTAGTGTTTGGAGGAGCAACCCTTTGTTATAAACTATGCTAGCAAGACGTTGAACGAGGCTTAGCGTAATTATACCATCACCGAAGAACTATTAGTAGTAGTATTCGGGTTGAAGAAATTCAGATCTTATCTATTAGGGTCAAAAGTTATCATCTTCACTGACCACTCCGCTCTCCGGCATTTGTTAGCAAAGAAGGATGCCAAACCCCATCTTATTAGATGGATCCTTTTGTTGCAGGAATTTGATATTGAAAGCTGCTACAAAGTCGAAAAGCAGAATGTTGTAGCTGATCACCTATCCAGACTGGACCCTACCCACTTTCTTTATTCTCTGCCTATTGTTGAACGAGAATCTACGCTAACGTGTTTGGTTTTGGAAAACCCGTCGTTGTAGTTCGAAAGCGAAGGATTCGTGTTCAACAAATAAAATTTATACCGAAATAAGAATTCTGGGTCGAACACAGGGAGGCGAACGTTTGATTTAAAAACTCCGCGTTTCTTTTTATTTTGTCACAAAGAAATTCAATTTAAACTATCTAAGTATCTACAACAAATAAAAGAGAGAGAGGGAGTAAGAGAGAGAGAAGGAATACTATACATGGAAATCAAAATGAGATGTAGAATAGACAAGGAATTTATCATAAAAGAGTTCTTTCATTACAACTAGAAAACATAAAACAATTACTCTAGAAAGCATTAAAAGAATGGAGGGAGAAATGTCCTCCTCGACGATCGCTCGGAGGACGAATAGACTACTCTAGAAAGCAGTAAATCTATACTAGAAAGCAGTAAAAAGAATAGGGAGAGAGAAATCCTCCTCGACGGTCGCTTGGAGGACGAGCCGGACGGGACGACGCCTGGACGAAGGAAAACGAAGCGGGACGAAGGAGGACGAAGCAGAAGAACGGGAACGAAGCAGCACGCCGTCGTCGTCGCGGGATCCACTTCCGAAGGGGGACGAAAATTTGGACTTTATCTCGCGAGAAGCATCCCGGGTGTGGGACAAGCTTCTCTTGAGCTTTGGAGAGGTAGAGAGGAGAAGGAAGGGATGCAAATTTCGTATGGAGGGGGTCTCCTTTTATAGTTGCAAGGAGTGGGGGCAAAATGGACATTACATCTTCAAAATAATAAATAAGGGGCCTTTAGTGACGGATAAAACCGTCGCTAAAGCCCCGCCGTCGCCGCCGCGCCCACGCGCGCCCGCTCGGCTGGCCTGCGCGCGTAACGCATACGCACGTTCGCGTCGTCTCAGCCGTCCGATCGCGAGATCGGACGGCTTAGATCGCGTCCGCGCCCGCTGCGTAGCGCGCCCGCCCGCGTGCGATCGCGCGCTCACCAGAGCGTCCAATTGCGCGTCGACGCTATCGGGCGCGCGCGGCCGTTGGATCTTCATCTGACGCTCGTGCGCGCCCGCTCGCCCGCGCCTTCGACCCCCTCACCGCGGCTCGAACCCGCGACCTCCGCTTCGCCCGCAGCTGCGTCGCCGCTGCGCTACGCGGGTGAAATGGTCGCGCGGGCGTTTTTAAACGCGAGCGACCGCAGCCGTTGGATCGAGATCCAACGGCGGAGAGGAGACGGTGCGCGATCTTCACAGGACTCCTGCGGCCGATTGGGCGGCTGGGATGGTGCCACGTGGCGCCATCTTGGCCGTCCATCTTCTGGAAGTTGTAGATGGTGCCACGGATGTCGGATTGACTCGATTTTTGTGTCGTTCGGCTGCGATCGTCGATCCGAATTCATCCGTGTGGTCGGATTTTCCGTCTGAAGTGCGGATTTACACCATCCTGGCCCTTGATCTTCTAGGGTTCCCCGGTCTCTATCTGATGCTACGGATGCCTGATTAGGGCGATCTTGGAGTCGTTGAACTCCAATCGTCGCCCTGATCATATCCATACGGTTGGATCTTTGATCCGAGGCCCCGATAAAATATTTGCCCTGTCCAAGCACATAAAAGGAGACAATTAACATCCATTTTATTCAAACTACTCTAAATGCAAGATGATGCATGTAATGCAATATTTATATCATGAAATGCAATCCTATGCTTAAGAACATGCATAAATAGACATTTTAAGTAGTGTAAATGTGTTTACATCACCTATTTCTGACCAATTTCTGAACGAATCTCTTTTGGCAGTTCACTCTATTGAGTTCCCCTGGTATGTGAATATTATGAACTATCTTGTCATAGGAAAGATTCTCGCGAACCTATCTAAGGACCAAAAACTCAAATTCCTTACAGAGGCTAAATTCTTCCTCTGGGACAACCCACTGCTCTTTCGCATTAGAGTTGATCAAATTATTAGAAGATTTATCCCAGACTCTGAGATCCCTAGTGTGTTACCTTTTTGCCACAACGATGCTTGTGGTGGTCATTTCTCAGGATGGAAAATCGCTACAAAAATTTTGCAGTTGGGATTTTTCTGGCCAATAATTTTCAGAGATACACACAAGTATGCCCAGTGCTGTTGACGATGCCAGTCGGTCAGTTCTATGACCAAGAGAGACATGATGCCTCTCCAACCCCTCGTTCTGAAAAAGAAGAAAAAGGTAAAGTCAATTAGGGCTACTTGCTTTCCATTTCTAGCTAATTCACCAAGTTGCTTGATTTGATTTCAACAACACTATTTTGTGCACCCATTTAAGGTAACTAAGGCTACCACATTCTTGATTGAGCTCTAGATACCACATTTGACAAACTAAATTGGACCAAGATTAGAGCCAAATTAAGGATTTCAATTTAGGGTTTTAGAGACATACTTTCATAAGCAAGAATCAACTCTCCAAGAAGATGTGTGCCTAAGCCTTGGTTGAAGAGATTTATTCAAGAAAACCCTAAAATTCAGGCTCTAAATCTCACTTGAATCATAAAAGAAGGGACCTAAAACTTCTCAAAAGACAAGTAGGTGAAGTTGACCCCCCTTGTTGGGTCAATCAAACTTAAAATTAGGTCACTTTTTGCACTCAATACATCTAAAGTTCAAGTGAAATCTTAAGCACCCTTGCTCTTTAATAAAACTAGTAGACTTAAGAGGTCAAAGTCCCCATTCTGGTCTACCTGGAACATCAGTGACAAGAGAGGTCGGGTGGGGGAAACCCTGTAACTCATGGGGGTGCTCTACCGTGTAAGGGTCTTTACTAGACTCTCCCTCTCTGGCTGCCCAGGTATTTCTCTGGTGGACAGCTTTCTTACTAAGGGGTATCATCCGCCCTGAATCTCTATAGTCATCCAAATTTTTGGGTGTCTTGATTGGGTCCATCACATTCTACTCTTATCCAGACCATCGATGCATGTTCGGTAGGAGGTCCTTAAGACCATCCTTGAGGATTCCTTTAATGATTCACTCCCGTCGAGGCCAGGCCTCGACTTCCATGTTTGTGTAGCAACCCCATCACATAGACATCTCCTCTGATTCATCTGAACCCAATTCTCCTTCTTCCATCATCATGGCACAACCCGTAGAATAAGAGAATAACCTTGAGAACCAACTCCAGTGCCTTAATGATTTATTCCAAGCCTTTGTAAACCCACCGCAGTGTCCTATGATCTGAGATCACTACAATCCCATTGTAGTGGAGATCGAACCTTGAGTCCAAATCTCGGCTGGAGGTCCTGATTCTGATCTCAAGCCCAACATGATTCATGCTATTCCTAAATTTCAAGGGCTTAATTCTGAGGATCCTTTCCAATACATCAAACAACTTAAGCATCTGGCCCAGTCCTTCGGGTCAGATGTCCAAAATCAAGATATTCTTCTCATGAAGATGTTCTCCTTCTCTCTCATGGATAAAGCAACTCACAGGTATCATACTCAAACGCATCAAATCAACACATGGGTTGAACTACAATTCGAGTTTCTAAAAAAGTTCTTCCTAGTTGGTCAGACGAATGCCTTACGGCACCAGATCGCACACTTCACCCAGCAGTCTGGAGAACCACTTCTTGAAGCTTGGGACTATTTCTTGGATCTCATGCAAAAGTGCCCCCATCATGGAGTTCCTAAATGGGAACAAGTCCAGTCTTTTTACCAAGGACTCCGTGAGGATATCCACTTATTCGTCAATGCAACCTGTGATGGAAATATCATGGGTCAACACGAAGACACTGTGTGGGAGATTCTCAGGAATATGTGTGAGAACTCCATCAATAATGACTCCATGGGCTTATTCGACTGGACAAATGCTTGCACATCGGTGAATCCAAGGGGCGCACATGAGACGCAGGGCCTATCCGCATCCATCGACTTGGAAGTGATGGCCAGTCGGTTGGACAAGGTCTCGTTCATTGAGAAGAAGGTGGACGAGCTAACTTGACATCTACAGCGAGCCACCTCTATGCAAAACCCATTTGCATAGCCACCCTCTGGGAGGGAAGCTACGCATAACATATATCACCGATCTTCTTAGGGGATGGACTCGTATGCACCCCCGTCTGACTCTGGGACCGGAGGAAACTCCAATGCTGCCTACTCTAGTTGGGGGAACTCTGAACCCTCGTACTTTGACTTTTCTGAGGTTCCTCAGACTTGCGAGGACCTCAACACCATCTAGAATGACCCATTCTCTAACACCTATAACCCTGGATGGCGGAATCATCCCAATTTCCTGTGGGCGGGAAATAATCAGAATAAGAGACCACCATATCAACCCTATCCACAAGCTCCTCATCCATATCAGCCGCCTTAACCTCAGCCCAACCCCACTATCAATCAAGGCCAACTCAAACAGGTCAAATGACTCTCATCCTTTAGAATCTGGCTGACACTCAGAAGATGAATGCGGCTATGCAAAATGGCACAAAGATGAGATCATAGAGGTCTGTAATCAATTTGCCTTGATGGCAAATTCTGGGCAACCTAGCACACTCCCTTAGCAACTTATACTGAATCCAAATAACGTGCTAAACCAGAGGCACATTATGAACCCAAATCAAGGCCAAGCCCACATGATTTATCAGGCCCCTTCTATTCCATCACCGGATGGGATGGAAGCTTTGACATCATATTTAGGATTTCAGCAGTAGCCACCTATTTTACTGACCCCGAACCAAAACCAGGCAAGACTAAATTCTATAACAACCCGTAGTGGAAAAACAACACAAGACCCACCTTACCCAAGCCACTTTCAGCCTAGTAGTGATAAATCAAGCCCTAGGATAGTTATCCAGGATACCCCTATCCCTGATCAAGAACCTGGACCTATTCTAGTGGAACCATCCAAGGTTCCATTTCCCGAGGCCTTAACCAAGGGAAAGAGGGCAAACAAACCTGTGGCACCTGAGGAGGATCTAGTCAAGCTCTTTGAACAGGTCTAGATAAACATCCCATTGATGGATGTGATCCGTCACGTACAGACTTACGCACGATTTCTAAGAGGCATGTGTACACCTAAGTGCAAGACGCAAACCAAAAGTTGGAGTCTGATCATATTGTCAGAGCAAGCCAGCTCTATAATTTTGAGCAAACTCCCACCTAAGGCAAAAGACCTAGGTACTCTGCTGATTTCCTGTACCATTGGTGATACCCAAGTTGATAGAGCTTTATTAGATCTAGGAGCCTCCATAAACCAAATACCTACATCCCTACTTGACCACCTTGAGGAATCTGAGCTTAAACCGATAGAGGTGGCATTACAGTTGGCTGATTGATCTCTTAAGTCACCTAAAGGAGTTGTTAAGGATGTCACTATTAGGGTTCGGGATTTCTATTTCCTGGGGGACTTTGTAGTCTTGGATATGGATGCTCCAGAAAACCCAAGAGATACACCAATTATACTAGGGAGACCCTTTCTGGCCACTGCTAAGGCCAACATAAATTGTGAGGAGGGCCAAATTAAACTAAAATTTGGAAACCAAACAATAAAGATCGACATCTTTAAGGCCCAACAAGGGATTAATTGTGGTGTTATAGATCATATATGTGATATCAAGGCTCTGGTTGATGATCCATATATTAAGGAAAACCTAACTACTTCTGATCAAACACAAGAGGATCAAAACCTGCAAATAGAGGAGTTCAAACTTGACCTAGACACACCTGTAACTCCCTCCCTTACTCTTGACACACACCCTGAACCACCCGTTGCTACGGATAACCCTGTTTTGGAACTCAAGCCTCTTTCCGACCATCTTAAGTACGTCTTTTTGGGTTCCAATTAGACATTTCCTATGATTATCAACTCACACCTAATCAGGAATCCCATCTGATTACTATTCTCCAGCAACATCGAAGAGCCATTGGATGGACTCTCGATGATTTGACTAGCATCTGCCCCTCCTACTACACACACCGTATCTATACTGAAGAGGGCACACGACCTTCCCGTGAAATGCAGAGATGTCTGAATCCTAATCCGTAGGAGGTCATGAAAAAGGAGATCATCAAGTGGTTAGATGCTGGGATCATCCACTCGATCTCCGACAGTCGGTGGGTGAGTCCAATCCAGGTTGTGCCTAAGAAGGCAGGACTCACCATCAGCATGATTGAAATCGGAGAAATCATACTGGCCTATGTGGTGAATTCATGGAGAGTCTACATTGATTACAGAAGACTCAATACCTCCACAAAGAAGGATCATTTCCCACTACCGTTTATTGATCAGACCCTCGAGAAACTGGTAGGAAATAGGTTCTTCTTCTTTTTGGATGGGTACTCCGGTTATAACCAGGTTGCAATCCATCCTAAGGGCCAAGAAAAACCACTTTTACCTACCCTTCAGGAGGTACGCATTTCGAAAGATGCCATTCGGTCTCTGTAATGCACCTGCTAGTTTTCAGTGGTGCATGCTTGGCATATTCTCAGATATGGTAGTTGATTATCTAGAAGTCTTCATGGATGACTTTTCAGTATTCAGAGAATCATTTGACGATTGCCTCCTACACTTGGTCCAGATCCTCAGGTGGTAAATTGAAGTGAATCTGGTTCTTTCCTGGGAAAAGAGCCATTTCATGGTGCCTGAAGGAATTGTCCTGGGACATCTCATATTAGAAAAAGGCATCCAGGTTGATTGAGCCATGGTGAATTTGATTTCCAAACTCCCTATCCCTAGCTCGATTAAGGACATCCAATCTTTTCTGGGGCATGTTGATTTTTACCATCAATTCATTCCTGATTTCTTAAAGATAGGGTGCCCCCTGACCACTCTACTATCTAAGGGTGTTCCTTTCAAAATCTCCAAGGAATGCACTCAAGCATTTGAAATCCTCTGTGATCGAGTTACCCAAGCTCGGATCCTACAGTCGCCTGATTGGTCTCAACCCTTTGTGATCATGTGCAATGCATCTAATTTCACTGTAGGAGTGGTACTTGGGCAGAAAATTCACGGGAAACCCGTGGTCATCTACTATGCTAGGAAGACACTTGACGAGGCTCAGCGTAACTACACAGTTACTGAGAAAGAGCAGCTAGACGTAGTATTTTCCCTGAAAATTTTCAGATCATATCTTCTGGGTTCCCGTGTTATCATTTACTCTGATCACACAACTGTGAGGCATCTCCTTGCAAAGAAGGATGCGAAACCACGATTAATTCGCTAGATCTTGCTGTTGCAAGAGTTTGACCTTGAGATTCGCGACAAAGCGTTAAAACAAAATGTGGTAGCTGATCACTTGTACCACCTTCCTTCTGATATTATCGACCCTTTCAGACCCATTACAGAACATTTTCCTGATGAGTACCTCCTCACTATCAGTATAGGGCTTCCATGGTTTGTTGATCTAGTAAACTACTTGGCATCACATTAGATCCCGTCTGATTGGCCGAAGGCCAAGAAGGACAAATTTCTTTCCGATGCCAAGTATTACTTCTGGGAAGACCCGTATCTTCTCCGCATTGGTGTTGATCAAATCATTCGACGATGTGTCATGGGAGCGGACATTCAGGGCATCTTGTCCTTCTGCCATGACCAGGCATGTGGTGTACACTTCTCAGGTCATAAAACCACAGTGAAAGTCCTCTAGTGCGGCTTCTATTGGCCCACGATTTTCAAAGATGCATACAATCACTGTAGGGCATGCACATGTTGCTAGACTTTAGGCAACATGAGCTTCTGTGATATGATGCCCTTACAGCCGATTCTCGTATGTGAAATCTTTGACATATGGGGGATTGATTTTATGGGACCCTTTCCTATTTCGGATGGCTTCGAGTACATTCTACTCGCTGTTGACAACTTGTCCGAATGGATCGAAGCCATTCCATCCTAAACCAATGATCATAAGGTGGTTATCAAATTCATTCATCAGAACATCTTTTCATGGTTCAGGATTCCACGTGCTATCATCTCTGATGGAGGGACCCATTTCACTAATGCTCGGTTCTGGCCATTGATGACCAAATATGGGGTGTCACACTGAATCTCTACTCCGTACCACCCCCAAACTAATGGTCTAGCTGAGCTATTAAATTGGGAGATCAAGAAAATCCTCCAGGTTACTATTCGATCTGATAGGAAAGACTGGTCATCCCAACTTCCGAAAGCTTTGTGGGCTTACAGGACCATCCACAAAACCTAATTAAGTATGTCTCCCTTCATATTGGTGTACGGGATGGCATGTCACCTCCCCGTCAAATTGGAGCACAAAGCCTATTGGGCAATACGAAACTGCAACATAGATCTTTCTAAGGCAGGAACCCACAGAAAGCTTCAAATGAGCGAGATCGATGAATTACGCCATGAAGCATATGAGAACTCGCAAATTTACAAAGAGCGGGCTAAGGCCTTTCACGACAAGCACATATCTAGAAAGATCTTTCATCCTAGTCAGTAAGTCCTACTCTTTGATGCCAAGCTCAAACTGTTCCTAGGAAAACTAAGATAAAAATGGATCGGACCTTAACTCGTCCGACGAATCTTCAAAAATGGAGCCATCGAGATCAGTCCACTCATCCATGATTCAGAACCTTTCATTGTGAACGGTCAGAGACTCAAACCATTCATTGACCTTACCGATACAAATTTGGCTAAGATATCCTTTACCCTCCATTCTCTTTGAGCTCATTGCGTCCAGCCAATGGTGTAAAACTTAGCGCTTGATGAGAACCTCATCATGAGCCATAACTAGCTCATTTTGACCTAATACAAAGGATAAAAGCTCCTACATATCTCAAGGAAAGGCTTAACTCAGAGAATCCTGAGTTTGAGAAGAAAACAAGTCATAAGGGGTAAAAATGCAATTTTACCAGTATAATCTGCATACAGGGTAATTCAGGGCCCAAACATAGGTCAAAGCAGCTTAATAAGAATAAGAGTGGGATGAAATGATCTAGCAAGGGCTACAGCAATTCCAAGAAACTAAATGATAATCTGTAACCCTAAAACAACCCACTTCAATTCACAAGGTTCGAGGCAAAGTAAAAATAGAATAAACCCTCTAAAATTCATAGAAAAATAATCTCCAGGGTTTAGAACCTTCAATTTGGCCTTCAAAACCCTTTTTGACCTACATTGAGAACCATGCCCAATTAATAACTTAATTTGGGTTTTTGCGTAAATTGACCGGTCAAACAAGGTTTAATATGGAAATGAAATTCACCATCAGATTCCTTAGGTCCTAATTAGTCATGTATAAAAACTTGAGCCTAAGAAGAAACCTCCATGACCGACTTTACACTTTAGTCCTCATATATTTACTCTTTGGCCCTCAACTTTTGAACCCTCGCATTTTGGCCCCTAATTCTCCTTCGTTCTTTGCAATCAGGTCCCTCCTGCAAAAACCTGCCAGCACCATGCTCCGGCGACCTTGCGCGGAGCATGGCGCCGCGCAGGGTGAGGTGGGGGACCTGGCAAGTAAACCGGGGGTGCCCTGCGTCGTCAGCCGTCGCAGGGACACCCCCCTGGTCGTTGTTACCCACCATACCGGCCGTGCGAACGCACGGACGGTATGGGTTCTTGTTTCCGACCATCCTCCGGCGAGGGAGACACGTCGTCTCCCTCCGCCTTCCTCCCTGTTTGATCCCTATAAATACCCCCCGTTGCTCCACCGACCGGGGCAGCCTGGATCTGACGGAGAAAATCCCCAACTTTCTTCTCTTCTTCCTCCGGCAGACGCTCACCAGCTCCGGCGGTTTCCTCCCCCTCCACCTCTTCGCTCTGCCGCAATACCAGCAGCAGAGACTTCCTCCCCTGCTCTTCCCGCGCCACGCCGCACCCAGCTGGCGCCTCTCCGGCTCTCTGCTCGCCGCCGCCCCTTTCCCTGAGCATCGTCTTCTCCGGCGACAGTCGATACGACTGTCGCCCTGTTCCTCCCCCTTCGTCCCTGCAAGTAAGCTAGAGCTACTCCCCTTCTTCTCCTCTTTCTTTCCCCGCTTTCAATTTATTCAATTAAGCCCTCTACCGACCCTGACCACCTTCACCCCCTTCGCCTCCGACCACCCTCCGGCGAGCTGCTCCCATCACCTCAGCGACCCACACGGCTCGCCGACCCTCACCGAACCTCCGCCTCATCACACTGAGCACCCCCCACCCCTCCACTGCCACTCCACACCTCCGTAACACTCCCCCGAACAAACCCATTCCTCCGGTTGCAGTCCGACCCAGGGCTGCCGCCAGACACCACCTTGCGGCTTGCCGCGCAGCTCCTCACCTTAGCCGTGCCACGGCGAAGGTTCCCCAGTGGTTTGATCAGGCCGAGAGGGACGCACATTGAAGCAGCTTCTCCCGCGCTCCAGGCTTGAGGACTCCAGGTCTCCAGCTGCTGCGGAGTACGGGGAGTCTTGCGAAGGCAGCCAGCCAGCAACCTATGCTAATCGAAGCCGCAGCTGCAGAAGCCAGGCCGCGGTCTCCCAGCAGGCGCACGCGAGGAACGGTCTGCGTTTAGTCCCACATCGGTAAGCCTCACACCCGTTCCACTGTTTAAATTGATTTCGTGCACTAGCCTTACTGCCTCAGTACACGGGGTGAGGTCCCCTTACACCCGCCCGGTTACCCGGTCTCGTCCGCGCTCACGCCCCGCGGACCTGACCCGACCTGACTTAGACTGACCTGCACTCCTCGCCCACCACGCACGCCGGTGGGCCTGGACCCGGGCCTGATCCGAACCCGGTTACCCGGTAGCTCTGGGAGAGCTTTCCCAAGAGTGGTTTCAGAGAGAAAGAGAGACGCGGGGGGGGAGGGTAGAGTAGGTTTTGCCTCTGACGAAAAACTCTGAAGTGTGCAGGCACAGGCGAAGAAGAAGACCCGCGGAAGAAGAAGGAGCTGCACTGTAGCAAATGCATAGTTAAGTCGTCTAAGTACCGGGTCAGACGACGGAAGGTCAGCAGCCAGAGCAGGAAAGAAGGCAGGCTGAAGAAAGAAAGAAAAGAAGAGCAACGGCCAAAGCAGAAGAAGAAGAAAGGAAGACTTAGTAACTGAAGGCAGAAGGTCTGCAGCCATAAGGAAGAAAAGAAAAAAAGGGAAAAGAGAAAGGGTCACCACAATTGCAGAAAAAGAAGAAGAGAGACCAAGACAGAAACCAAGGACGAAGAAGAAGGAGATCTGAAGAAAGAAGGAGGAGCATCACCTCTGCAAAACAAAGAAGAAGAAGGAGATCTGAAGAAAAGAAAGAAAGAAGAACATCACGAGGAGAAAACAAAGAGAACAACAAATTCTTTCCCTCTCTCTTTATTTTGTAAAAGAAACGTGTATATCTCTAGAATACAACTTGCTCCCTGAGTTCGACCTCGGGAACTCTTTTATTTTCCGAGTAAAAAATTTTTATTTGAAATGT
Organism: Thalassia testudinum; assembly: GCA_037157565.1. Lineage (NCBI taxonomy): Eukaryota > Viridiplantae > Streptophyta > Magnoliopsida > Alismatales > Hydrocharitaceae > Thalassia > Thalassia testudinum. Next base: position 80,049,785 of record JAZHRO010000056.1, on the reverse strand, counting down.
TGGTAATGACCGGCTTTACTACAACGTTATAACAAAACCAAAACCCGGTCATCAAAACGAACCGACTTCATTTTGGCGCCGTTGCCGGGGAACAACGGCTATTCTAGAGGTAAACATTCCTGTTTCTTTTAATTTCTGATAATCTCCTCTCTTTTGTGCAGCTACAGGAACTCAAGAAGACAAGCAACCACACGACAACCACTCCGAAGACAGGTAAATTTTTCCTCTCACTATTAACCCCTAAACTCTAAAGAGGAAGAAAAGAAAAGAACAAGCAATATAGGGCTAACCTGTCTTCCATACTTAGTAACCATAAAGAGTTGCATGTTTTCAACTCATCACTCCTGCACACTATTAAGGGTATTTAAGGGCTAACACATTCTTGCTTGAGCCCTAATTGCCCAACAAAGAGTTAAATGGACCAAGTAGAGCCAACATAAGGTCAAACATTAGGATTTCAGTAGAGACACACCCCTTAATCAAGAATTGAGGAAATCCAAAAGAGGTGTGCCCAAGCCATTGATTGAAAATACTTAACAAGAAAAATCCTAAACAATTGGCTCTCTCTAAACACTTGAACCCTAAAAGACAGGACCTAAAAGCTCTTAAAGAAAACAATAGGTAAAGTTGACCCCTTGGGTCAACCAACCTTAAATTAGGTCACTCTTTGCACTTAAAAGACTAAAGTTCAAGTGAAAACCTTAAGCACCCTGATCTTAAAATTGGTAGACTTAAGAGGTCAAGATCCCCATTCTGGTCTACCTGGAACCGCAGTGACAAGAGAGGTCGGGTGGGGGAAACCTTGTAACCCGTGGGGACGCTCTACCGTGTAGGGGTCTTCGCGGGACTCTCCCTCTCTGGCTGCCCAGGTAATTCTCAGGTGGACGATCTTTCTGATCGAGGGGTCCATCTGCCCCGCACCTCTATAGTCACCCAACACATTTTTGGGTGTCTTGATTGGGTCCAGCACCTTCTAAACTTACCTCTTCCAAACAGTGCATGTACGGAAGGAGGTCTCTAAGACCACCCTTAAGACCTCCTTTAGAAATTCACTCTCGTCAAGGCCAAGCCTCGATGCCCGTGTTTGTGCAGCAACACCCTCACATTATTCTCTCTTCTGATTCAGAACCAAGTTCTTCTTCTTCCCCCATCATGGCTCAGCCAGTTGAGGAAGAAAATAATCTGGAACACCAGCTCCAGCGACTCAATGACCTCTTCCAAAACTTCGTGCACCCACCACAGCGTCCTATGATGCGAGACCACTACAATCCTGCTGCGGTGGCCATTGAGCCTCGAGTCAGAATCCCGACTGGAGGACCTGATTCCGAACTAAAGCCCAACATGATTCATGCTATACCTAAATTCCATGGGCTTAATTCTGAAGATCCCTTCCAGCACATCAAACAGCTAAAGCATCTGGCCCACACTTTTGGATCAGATGCGCAAAATCGGGATATTCTTCTCATGAAGATGTTCTCCTTTTCTCTTATGGACAAGGCCGCCCATTGGTATCAAACTCAGACCCGGCCGATCAACACTTGGGAAGAACTTCAATCCGAGTTTTTGAAAAAGTTCTTTCCCGTTGGTCGGACCAACGCCTTGCGCCATCAGATTACACACTTCACTCAACAATCAGGAGAACCTCTCCACGAGGCATGGGATCATTTTCAGGATCTCATGAGAAAGTGCCCCCATCACGGAGTTCCTAAATGGGAACAAGTCCAATCTTTTTACCAGGGACTCCGTGAGGACATCCGCCTTTTCGTCAATGCAACTTGCGGAGGAAACATCATGGGTCAACATGAAGACACCGTATGGGAGATTCTCGAAAACATGTGCGAGAACACCATCAACAATGACTCCATGGGATTATTCGACAGGACGAATACCCGCGCAGCGACGAATCTTAAGGGAGCACATGAGACGCAGGGCCTGTCCGCATCAGTCGACCTGGAATTAATGGCCAGTCGATTGGACAAGGTCTCAATCATTGAAAAGAAGGTGGATGAGCTGACTCAGCACTTGCAGCGAGCCACCTCTGCGCGTAACTCCTTTGCACAACCTCCTTCCACACAGGAGACTGTGCAAAACATCCTCCACCGATCCTCCCCTAGGATGGACCCATATCCATCCCCATCTGATTCTTGGACTGGAAGATCATCCGATCCTTTCTTCACCAGCCGGGGGAACTCCATTCCTCCTTTCCCTGATTCTCAGGAGGTTCCTCAGACCTGCGAGGACCTCAACGCCATCCAGAACGACCCATTCTCCAACACTTACAACCCTAGATGGCGAAACCATCCCAATTTTCAGTGGGCGGGAAATTCCCAAACCCAAAGACCACCTTTTCAGTCCCGCCCACAGCCCTCTCATCACTACCAGCCGCCTCAGCCTCGGCCCAACCCTACTTATCCATCAGGGCCAAATCAAGATCAAATGTCCTTAATCCTTCAGACTCTGGCTGACATTCAAAAATCGAATGCGGCTATTCAAAAACAGCACAAGGACGAGCTTACTGAAGTTAAAACTCAACTGGCCCAGTTGGCAAATTCTCGCCAGCCAGGCACACTCCCTTCCCAACCCCTTCCTAACCCAAATAACGTGCCAACCCAGAAGCGCGTTATGAATCCAAATTTAGGCCACGCTCAATGGATTTATCAGGCCCCCACTGCTCCATCTCCAGACGAGATGGATGCCTCAACTTCTCGTGCGGGATTTCAGCAGCAGCCACCCCTCCTACCAAACCCAAACCAAAATCAGGCCGGATTAAATTCTGTAACAACACGTAGTGGTAAGACAACTCAAGACCCGCATTATCCAAACCACTCCCAGCCTGATAACCATGACCCTAGGATAGTTATCCAAGGTACCGCTGTTCCAGACCCACAACCTGAACCTATCCTAGAAGAACCAACCAAGATCCCGTTTCCCGAGGCCCTGACCAAGGGAAAGAAGACCACCAAACCCGTGGCCCCTGAGGAGGACCTGGTCAAGCTCTTTGAGCAGGTCCACATAAACATCCCCTTGATGGATGCAATCCGCCACGTACCAGCTTACGCACGATTTCTAAAGAATTTATGTACACCACAGCGTAAGCCGCGAACCAAGGGAGGGAGCCCAATTGTTCTGTCAGAGTAAGCCAGCTCTGTAATCCTTAGTAGACTCCCACCCAAGGCAAAAGATCCTGGAACTCCCCTGATCTCCTGTAAGATAGGTGGTACCCAATTTGATAGAGCATTGTTAGACTTGGGTGCATCTATAAATCTGATACCCACATCCTTACTTGACCATCTAGAAGAATCTGAGCTGAAACCAACCGAGGTGACATTACAATTAGCAGATCGATCTATAAAGTCACCAAAAGGGATTCTCGAGGATGTTATCGTGAGAGTGCGGGATTTCTATTTTCCAGTGGACTTTATAGTCTTAGACATGGATGCACCTGAGAACCCTAGGGATACACCAATCATTCTAGGGAGACCTTTCTTGGCTACTGCTAGAGCCAACATCAGCTGTGAGGAGGGCCAAATAGAGCTTAAGTTTGGAGATCAAACACTGAAAATTGATATATTTAAGGCCCAACAAGGAATTAATTGCGGCGTCATCGAGCAAATTTGTGACATCAAGACTCTGGTTGATGAATCACACCTCCAGAATGACTTCAGTATGCCTCATCAACCACAGAAGGATCTTGACCCGCAAACAGAGGAGTCAAATCCAGATGTGAACAATCCAGTAACTCCCACCCTTGAACCTCACATCTATACTGAACCACCCGCTGCTGCTGAAAACCCCATCCTCGAACTGAAACCCCTTCCTGCTCACTTAAAATACATCTTTTTGGGTTCTAATCAGACCCTTCCTGTGATCATCAATTCCAACCTCAGTCCTGAACAGGAAGCCAGTCTGATTGTTGTCCTCCAGCAACATCGAAGAGCCATCGGATGGACTCTCGATGATTTGACTGGAATAAGTCCCTCTTATTGTACTCATCATATCTATTCAGAAGAGGGCACACGACCTTCTCGTGAAATGCAGAGACGCTTAAACCCCAATCTGCAGGAGGTCGTGAAAAAGGAGATCATCAAGTGGTTAGATGCCGGGATCATCTACCCGATCTCCGATAGTCGTTGGGTGAGCCCAATTCAGGTCGTGCCCAAGAAGGCAGGACTCACCACTATAACGACTGAGACCGGAGAAATCATTCCTACCCGATTAGCCAACTCGTGGAGAGTCTGTATAGATTACCGTCGACTCAATTCCTCCACGAAGAAGGATCATTTCCCACTACCCTTCATTGATCAAATTCTCGAAAAACTAGCGGGAAATAGGTTCTTCTGCTTTCTTGATGGGTACTCCGATTATAACCAGGTGGCAATCCATCCTGAGGACCAAGAAAAGACCACGTTCACCTGCCCCTTCGGAACATACGCTTTCCGAAGGATGCCTTTCGGTCTTTGCAATGCACCCGCTACTTTTCAGCGATGCATGCTTGCCATATTCTCAGATATGGTAGGTGATTATCTGGAAGTCTTCATGGATGACTTTTCAGTTTTCGGAGCATCATTCGACGATTGCCTCCAACACTTGGTCCAGATACTCAGGCGGTGCATCGACGTGAATTTGGTTCTTTCCTGGGAAAAGAGCCATTTCATGGTGCCTGAGGGAATTGTCCTGGGACACTCAATTTCGGAGAAAGGTATCCAAGTGGATCGAGCTAAGGTTAATCTGATTTCTCACCTTCCTATGCCTAGCTCGATCAGGGACATCCGATCCTTTTTAGGGCATGTCGGTTTTTATCGACGATTTATCCCTGATTTTTCAAAAATCGCACGCCCCCTGACCACTCTTCTCTCCAAGGATGTTCCCTTCGAAATCTCCAAGGAATGCACTCAAGCATTTGAAATCCTGCGTGACCGAGTCACCCAAGCCCCGATCCTACAGTCCCCTGATTGGTCTCAACCCTTTGAGATCATGTGTGATGCATCCGACTTCGCTGTAGGAGCGGTTTTGGGGCAGAAAAATGACAAGAAACCTGTGGTCATTTACTACGCCAGCAAAACACTCGATGAGGCTCAGCGTAACTATACGGTTACTGAGAAAGAGCTGCTAGCTGTAGTATTTGCCCTAGATAAGTTCAGATCATACCTTCTGGGTTCCCATGTCATCATATACTCGGATCACACGGCTGTGAGGCATCTCCTTGCAAAGAAGGACGCGAAACCTCGATTGATCCGATGGATCTTGCTGTTGCAAGAATTTGACCTCGAGATTCGTGATAAAACGGGAAAACAAAACGTGGTAGCTGATCACTTGTCCCGTCTTCCTTCTGAAATAATTGACCCTTCCGGACCCATCACTGAGCATTTTCCCGATGAGCACCTGCTGACTATTGGTACTAGCCTTCCATGGTTTGCTAATATTGTAAATTACTTGGCATCTCATCAGACCCCGTCCGATTGGCCGAAGGCCAAGAAAGATAAATTACGCTCCGATGCCAAGTATTACATTTGGGAAGACCCGTACCTCTTCCGCATAGGTGCCGATCAGATCATCCGGAGATGTGTCCCGGAAGGGGAAGTCAACAATATCCTCTCTTTCTGCCATGACCAGGCATGCGGTGGCCATTTTGCCGGGCATAAAATCGCATCAAAAGTCCTCCAGTGCGGCTTTTACTGGCCCACACTGTTCAAAGACGCATACAGTCATTGCAAGGCATGCAGTCGTTGCCAGACTTTGGGCAACATGAGCCATCGCGACATGATGCCTATGCAACCGATTCTAGTATGCGAAATCTTTAATGTTTGGGGGATTGATTTTATGGGCCCCTTTCCTGTTTCGGATGGTTTCGAATACATTCTGTTGGCTGTGGACTACGTGTCCAAATGGATCGAAGCCATACCGACCCGAACCTGTGATCACAAAATCGTTCTCAAATTCATTCATCAACACATTTTCTCAAGGTTCGGGATTCCTCGTGCAATAATCTCTGATGGGGGGACCCATTTCACAAATGCTCAGTTTAGGTCACTGATGACCAAATACGGGGTGTCTCACCGAATCTCTACTCCTTACCACCCCCAAACTAATGGTCTAGCTGAGCTGTCTAATCGGGAGATCAAGAAAATCCTGCAAGTCACTGTTCGACCTGACTGGAAGGACTGGTCGTCCCGACTTCCGGAAGCATTGTGGGCCTATAGGACCGCCCACAAGACCCAATTGCGCATGTCTCCCTTTAGATTGGTGTGCGGAAAGGCATGCCACCTTCCCGTCGAACTGGAGCATAAAGCCTATTGGGCAGTACGGAACTGTAATCTGGATCTTTCTAAGGCTGGGACCCACAGAAAACTCCAAATCAGCGAGATCGATGAATTACGCATAGACGCGTACGAGAACTCACAAATCTACAAGGAGCGGGTTAAAGCCTTCCACGACAAACACATCTCAAGAAAGATCTTTCATCCTGGTCAAAAGGTCCTACTCTTTGATGCCCGACTCAAACTCTTTCCAGGAAAACTGAGATCTAAGTGGGTCGGACCATATTTGGTCCGACAGGTTTTTGGAAATGGAGCAATCGAAATCAGTCCACTCAGCCACGATTCTGAACCTTTCATCGTGAACGGTCAGAGACTCAAGCCGTTCATTGATGTAACTTCTACTAATTTGGCTGAGGCATCTTATACCCTCCTTTCCCCTTGAGCTTATTGCGCCCAGCCGATGGCGTAAAACTCAGCGCTTAACGGGAGGCAGCCCGTCATTCTCTTTGAAAACCTGAAACTTGTTCTGACACCTTTCAACACTCGAAGTTCACCCTTGTAGACAGCCGACCCCAACTCAGATGTTTGCATCTGGGATTTGAAATCGTCCGCAAAAATTCAACCCGACCCATTCACTCATCCAAATTTCTGTCTTAAGGAATGAACTAAGACCCCCTAGGTTACAATGAGGGCATTGCAAATCTTAGGCATGGGGGGGTATGAAAGTGCAAAACTTGTAAGAAAAGGTTTCAAACAAAAAATTCACATATGCCAAAAACACCATAAAAATTAAAAAAAAAAAAAAAAAAAATTCGAAAAAGAATAAGAGGAAAAGAGAAGAAAATTTTGCGAAGGAGAAAAGAAACAAAATGAAAAAGGAGCGCAAAATTATGAAAAAAAAAGGTGATAGTCATTAGTAAGGAACTAAGGAATTAACCTAAGTTCTAGACCTCATTCAAGAAAATAACTGAAAAGTGCACAATGAGATTAGTAAGAACGCAAACCTTAGGCATTCTTGAATAGACTCTTAGTACTCATTAAGATCTGGACACTCCTCAAGAGGTTGAGGAAAATGAAAAGCTGAAGTATTAGGTCTAAGGCTTAGGGAGTATTCGGCCTCGTTAACTAATTTTTGGTTTACGGGACTCAGTAACCTAAGCACCCTAACCTCACACACAGCCTGGTTCAGTAAGCGTAAAAATCAGAATCACGCAGAAGCGTCGCAAAAATCTGAAAAGATCACCTAGAATAGGAGCAGCCGATCAACACAAGATTGATTTGGACAAGTTCCCAGCGCGGAGAGGCGGGAAATCCCCTCGAAGATGCGTAACAAAATATCATCTCCTCGGTGCTTGTCTCCTAGGATATTTACATATCCTACTGGGGGCATGTAAGCACTCTGCTGGTTCAGATTCCATGGATGGCATTATCTCGAAGTGTCAATTGCCAGGGTCTGGATTCGGCCACGGAATACCATGGATGGGATTATCTCGAAATCTCAATAGCCAGGGTTCCGGGGGTTGCCATGGGCGGTGCTATCTCGAAGCATCGATCGCCAGGAACCCTTGAGGATTGATGATGGGAGCAAGGAATCTGATACAGACCGTGTTGAAAAGCCAATCCTAGGCTAGAACTAAAAAGAAAAAAAAAAGAGACAGAAAACTCTCCAAACAGAAAAACTTTCTATCTCTCTCTTACAAAACGCACAGCGAACTGAGCCAGGGCTAAAATCATTTCAAGCACGGGTGCTTTAACCACGAAGTCCAATAAACCTTAGGTTAGTTCTTGTGGGCCTTAAAAACCTTTGCTAAAAGACTGAGGCTAAGGCTGGACAGATTTGGATCTTGATTAGTACTAGAGTACCTTTTAGGCCTATGGTCAGCATTCTAACCTAATCTATGCTCAAATAAAAAAGGCACTTATCTAAAACTATTAAAAACTTCATGGTCTAGAACAAGGGTTGAAACCTTAAGTTTTTGCTAAGGGACTAGCAAAAGCTAGGCATGGGGGTATGATGAGAACCTCATCATGAGCCATAACTAGCTCATTTTGACCTAATACAAAGTATAAAAGCTCCTACATATCTCAAGGAAAGGCTTAACTCAGAGAATCCTGAGTTTGAGAAGAAAACAAGTCATAAGGGGTAAAAATGCAATTTTACCAGTATAATCTGCATGCAGGGTAATTCAGGGCCCAAACATAGGTCAAAGCAGCTTAATAAGAATAAGAGTGGGATGAAATGATCTAGCAAGGGCTACAGCAATTCCAAGAAACTAAATGATAATCTGTAACCCTAAAACAACCCACTTCAATTCACAAGGTTCGAGGCAAAGTAAAAATAGAATAAACCCTCTAAAATTCATAGCAAAATAATCTCAAGGGTTTAAAACCTTCAATTTGGCCTTCAAAACCCTTTTTGACCTACATTGAGAACCATGCCCAATTAATAACTTAATTTGGGTTTTTGCGTAAATTGATCGGTCAAACAAGGTTTAATATGGAAATGAAATTCACCATCAGATTCCTTAGGTCCTAATTAGTCATGTATAAAAACTTGAGCCTAAGAAGAAACCTCCTTGACCGACTTTACACTTTGGTCCTCATATATTTACTCTTTGGCCCTCAACTTTTGAACCCTCGCATTTTGGCCCCTAATTCTCCTTCGTTCTTTGCAATCAGGTCCCTCCTGCAAAAACCTGCCAGCACCATGCTCCGGCGACCTTGCGCGGAGCATGGCGTCGCGCAGGGTGAGGTGGGGGACCTGGCAAGTAAACCGGGGGTGCCCTGCGTCGTCAGCCGTCGCAGGGACACCCCCCTGGTCGTTGTTACCCACCATACCGGCCGTGCGAACGCACGGACGGTATGGGTTCTTGTTTCCGACCATCCTCCGGCGAGGGAGACACGTCGTCTCCCTCCGCCTTCCTCCCTGTTTGATCCCTATAAATACCCCCTGTTGCTCCACCGACCGGGGCAGCCTGGATCTGACGGAGAAAATCCCCAACTTTCTTCTCTTCTTCCTCCGGCAGACGCTCACCAGCTCCGGCGGTTTCCTCCCCCTCCACCTCTTCGCTCTGCCGCAATACCAGCAGCAGAGACTTCCTCCCCTGCTCTTCCCGCGCCACGCCGCACCCAGCTGGCGCCTCTCCGGCTCTCTGCTCGCCGCCGCCCCTTTCCCTGAGCATCGTCTTCTCCGGCAACAGTCGATACGACTGTCGCCCTGTTCCTCCCCCTTCGTCCCTGCAAGTAAGCTAGAGCTACTCCCCTTCTTCTCCTCTTTCTTTCCCCGCTTTCAATTTATTCAATTAAGCCCTCTACCGACCCTGACCACCTTCACCCCCTTCGCCTCCGACCACCCTCCAGCGAGCCGCTCCCATCACCTCAGCGACCCACACGGCTCGCCGACCCTCACCGAACCTCCGCCTCATCACACTGAGCACCCCCCACCCCTCCACTGCCACTCCACACCTCCGTAACACTCCCCCGAACAAACCCATTCCTCCGGTTGCAGTCCGACCCAGGGCTGCCGCCAGACACCACCTTGCGGCCTGCCGCGCAGCTCCACACCTTCGCCGTGCCACGGCGAAGGTTCCCCAGTGGTTTGATCAGGCCGAGAGGCCATATTCGTGTCCGACAGATTTTGAGGTTCGACCGCCATTAACGCACATTGAAGCAGCTTCTCCCGCGCTCCAGGCTTGAGGACTCCAGGTCTCCAGCTGCTGCGGAGTACGGGGAGTCTTGCGAAGGCAGCCAACCAGCAACCTATGCTAATCGAAGCCGCAGCTGCAGAAGCCAGGCCGCGGTCTCCCAGCAGGCGCACGCGAGGAACGGTCTGCGTTTAGTCCCACATCGGTAAGCCTCACACCCGTTCCACTGTTTAAATTGATTTCGTGCACTAGCCTTACTGCCTCAGTACACGGGGTGAGGTCCCCTTACACCCGCCCGGTTACCCGGTCTCGTCCGCGCTCACGCCCCGCGGACCTGACCCGACCCGACTTAGACTGACCTGTACTCCTCACCCACCACGCACGCCGGTGGGCCTGGACCCGGGCCTGATCCGAACCCGGTTACCCGGTAGCTCTGGGAGAGCTTTCCCAAGAGTGGTTTCAGAGAGAAAGAGAGACGCGGGGGGGGGAGGGTAGAGTAGGTTTTGCCTCTGACGAAAAACTCTGAAGTGTGCAGGCACAGGCGAAGAAGAAGACCCGCGGAAGAAGAAGGAGCTGCACTGTAGCAAATGCATAGTTAAGTCGTCTAAGTACCGGGTCAGACGACGGAAGGTCAGCAGCCAGAGCAGGAAAGAAGGCAGGCTGAAGAAAGAAAGAAAAGAAGAGCAACGGCCAAAGCAGAAGAAGAAGAAAGGAAGACTTAGTAACTGAAGGCAGAAGCTCTGCAGCCATAAGGAAGAAAAGAAAAAAAGGGAAAAGAGAAAGGGTCACCACAATTGCAGAAAAAGAAGAAGAGAGACCAAGACAGAAACCAAGGACGAAGAAGAAGGAGATCTGAAGAAAGAAGGAGGAGCATCACCTCTGCAGAACAAAGAAGAAGAAGGAGATCTGAAGAAAAGAAAGAAAGAAGAACATCACGAGGAGAAAACAAAGAGAACAACAAATTCTTTCCCTCTCTCTTTATTTTGTAAAAGAAACGTGTATATCTCTAGAATACAACTTGCTCCCTGAGTTCGACCTCGGGAACTCTTTTATTTTCCGAGTAAAAAATTTTTATTTGAAATGTTGGTAATGACCGGCTTTACTACAACGTTATAACAAAACCAAAACCCGGTCATCAAACTAACCGACTCCAGCGCTTAACGGGAGGCAACCCGTCATTTTTGAAAAACCCAAAACCTTTCTTGACATTCTTATGCTGAATTCATATTGTACTTTAGGGTTCATCCATTAGAACAGCTGACCCCACCTCAGGTACCCGTACCCGAGTTTGAAATCGTCCGCAATAGTCACCTCGACCCATTCGCCCACCCAGAACCTGTTCTAATGAATGATCTAAGGTGAACTCGAACACACCTAATTTACAATGGGGACATTGCAAATCGTAGGCATTGGGGGGTATGAAAGTGCAAAACGTCGTGAAAATCATCTCACAAGAAAATGTTTCAGCAAAAAAATCTCATATCCGAAAAATACCAAAAAAATGAAAAAATTCTTGAAAAAGAACAAAAAAATTCTGAGGGGAGAGAAGATTTGGAGGCCATACAAATCTTGAGGAGAAAAAGGGGAAAAGTGAAAAATGTCAAAAAAGGAGCATAAGTTGAGAAGAAAAATAGATAGTCATTAGTAAGAAATTAAGGGATTAACTGAGTTCTAGAACATATCAAGAAAAAAGAAAATGAAAGGAAACACAAAAGACATTAGTAGGAACGTTGATCTTAGGCCTCTTGGGCTATACTCTTAGGCTAAAAAATTCAAGTATCCGCTAAGATCCGGATAGTGCTCAAGAGGTTGAGGAAAATGTGAAGCTTCAGTACTAGATCTATGGCTTAGGGAATATTCAGCCTCGTTAACTGACCTCTGGCTTGCGGGACTCGGTAACCTAAGCACCCCAATCCACACACAGTCTGGTTCAGTGCGCATAAGTATCAAAATCACGCAAATGCATTTAAATTGTTCTGAAAAAGTTACCTAGATTAGGAGCGGCCGATCGACACAAGTTGATTTGGATGAGTTCCCGATGCAGAGAGGTGGGAAATTCCCCTCGAAGATGTGCAATAATATATCATCTTCTCGGTGCTTGTCTCCTAGGATATTTACATATCCTACCTAGGGAATGTAAGCACCCTGTGCTGGTTCAAATACCATGCGAAGCATTATCCCGAAATGTTGATTGCTAGGGTCTGGATTTAGCTACAGATCGCCATGGGTAGGATTATCTCGAAATCTCGAAAGCTAAGGTCTGGGGGTTGCCATGGGTGGTGCTATCACGAAGTATTGATTGTCGGGGACCCTTCGACGATTGATGATGGGGACTAGGAATCCGATACAGAACATGTTGAGAAGCCAATCCGAAGCTAGAAATAAAAATAAAAGAGGGAGAAAACTCTCCAAAAAAAGAAAATTCCTCTATCTCTCTCTTACAAAAATGCACTGCAAACTGAACCAAGGCTAAAATATGTTACAAGCACAGGTGCTTTAACTACGGAGTCCAACGAACCTTAGGATAGTTCCTGTGGGCCTTAAAAACCTTCACGGCAGACTGAGGATAGAGCTGGCTAGGTTCGGATCTTGATTGGAACTTGCGTACCTCTAGGCCTACTATCGGCATTCTAACCTAATCTACAAAAGAAAGCACACATCCCAATGCTAAGCATCAAAAAGATTACATGATCTAGAATCAAAGTTAAAACCTTAAAATTTTTCTATGGGCCTAGCAAAGGCTAGGCATGGGGGTTTGATGGGAACACCATCATGAGCCCTAACTAGCTCATTTTGACCCAATGAAGAGAATAAAAGCTCCCACATAACCAACAAGAGGTCCCAATTCACTGAATAACCTTTCTAAGAGAAAAGTAAGAAACAAAGGGTAAAACTGTAACTTTACCATTGCAGTGCAACAACAGGTTCTCTCAAGGGCTAAACACAGGTCAAAAGGCCTTAACAAGATAAAAAGTGGGTTGGATCAGACAAAAAAGGATTCGTATGAGTTTTGGGAATTAAATGAATTCTTGTAACCCTAAAACAAATTCACTTGAGTAAACATGGTTCTGGTTAGGGTAAAATTCATCTAAACCCTCTAAAAATTATAGAAAAATATTCTCTATGGTTTAAAACTTTCAATTTGGCCATTGGAACCCATTTTTACCAAGAATGGGGTCTCAGATAAACATTTGCCCTAAATTAGGTTTTTGCGTAAATTGCCTGGGTAAACGTGGTCAAACCCAAAATCCAACTTCACCGTTGGATTCCTTAGGTCCAAATTAGGCTTGTACCAAAATCTGAACCTAAGGGGAACTCATCTTGACCCACTTTGCAAATAGGTCCAACCTGATTACATTTGTACCCCTATCTTTCAAAAACCCTTATAAAAGCCCCCTAGCTTCATCATCATTCTTTGCAATTAGGCCCTCCACCATTATAGCTGGGAAATCCTACTCCGGATAGCCTGAGAACGTGATTTATCCCTGATTTCTCAGAGAATCCCCTTCAAAATTTGAAGGGAGATTCTTTGAGAAATTCCCTCCAATGAGAACCCAATTTGATGCCCCACCTGGTACCCAATCTCTCATACAAATGCATGAGAGATTTGGGACTCTTTCGAGTTTCCAACTCCGGCGAGCCTACCTTGCTTGGAAGCATGGTTGCCAAGCGCAAAACCAACCTCCAGGGCTCTATTTAAAGGAGCCCAGTTCGCCTCGACTCTCCCAAGCTTGAAATCGACTGGAGATCCCCTCAATTTCTTCTCTCCTCTGGCCGAGTCGCTCATCAAGCTCCGATGATCCTCCCTGATCTTCTCCATCGCCTGACCACAACACTGGTGGCAAGTTCATCTTCCTCACATTCGTCCGCATTGCAATGTGCTCGCCGACGCCCTTGCCTCCCCTTCATCCTCACCGACAGTCCTCTCTGAGCATCTTCGTCTGTGGCATTGGCAATACGTGCCAGAGGCCATCACTGTCTCCCTTGCGTCTCTTCACCTCCTAGATAAGTTCCTCTCACCCTCTACTTCGTTTCCCCTTCTTTACTTCCTAAATTGACTACTACCGCACTCGACCATCATCATCACCTTCACCTCCGGCCAACAACTCTTACGAGATCGCTCCACCACCACAGACCACCCCCTCCTTGCTGACAGATCCATAAACTCCACCTTGACCCCCTGATCACAACCCCTCACACCATTCACTTCACCACTCACCCAAACACCCCCACACATCCGCACACAGTGTCCCTAGGAATGCTTACTCAGGCGTACCCACACCACACCGACCACTACAGCACACTTGACATGCCTTGGTGAAGCTTCTTGAACATTCTAACATGGCCGCGAGGCTGTTGTGGTGATTTTAGGTGCAGGTGTGCTTCGCCATTAGCGCTGGATTGAAGTGAGCTCCAGGCCGTGGCAGCCCTTGGTCTGTGTCCTAGGTTGCGCGAAATACACTTGCACACAACTCCAATCATCCAATTGAAGCCAAGGGTAGTCGCAGCTGCTGCAATCAAAGAGGGCATCTTTGCTACAGATGCGTGCGAGGAAGGTGGAAAGATAGTCCCACCTTGGAACTGGAAGAGGTGTAGCACCCGCATAAATTGATTTCCTGCCATCGGCTTATTGCCTCCAACTCACGGGGTGAGGTCCCTCTCACCCGACCAACTGGCCTCGTCTGCGACCACACACCACGGACCTGGTCTTGACTTGACCTGACTAGCACACCTCGCCAACACCGCATGCTGGTGGGCTTGGTTCCGGGCGCGTACCCGACCCGATTACCCAAGAAGCGTCGCTCTAGGAGAGCAGAACCTAAGAGAGAAAGGAGAGGAGAGTTCGCATGGGTATGGGGTAGGTTTTTCTCTGCAGGCTAAGAAGAGGAGAAGCAAAGTTGAAGAAAAGGAAGGAGAAGACAAGGGTGCAGAGAGGCTAAGGTAGAGAAAGGAAGAGAAGGAAGAAACTGAAGGAAGAAAAGGCAATAAGGTAACAGAAAGGCAACTGATAGAGAGAGAGAAAGAAGAAAGCCAAAGAAGAAGAAGAAGGTAGAGGAAGCTAAAGGAAAGGCTAAGCTGTAGAAGAGAGAGGCCAAGGCAAAATCACAAGAAAGAAGGAGAAGCCAAAGAACATAGAAGAAGGAAGATAAAGAAGAAGAGAAAGAAAGAAGAAGAAGACTGAAGCCAAAGGCAACTGGTAAAAGAAGCAAAAGAAAGAAGGAGTCAAGACCACTGTGGCACCATCATTTTAAGGCATCTGATTTACAAATCAATCGTCCAATTTTGAGTTTCATTCATATACATTGAGTTCTTTTCAGCATTTTGTGCTCTACATTTACACCTATATTTTTGCATTGTGACATTGATATTATTGCATATTCTTTCAAATTCTGAATTGTGTTCTTGATTTCTAAAGCATTAATTTGCTCCCTGTGTTTGACTTCGGACTTTAAACTTCGAGTAATAAAATTGTAATTGTTTTGAACGCTTCTTCGGCTGTACTACAACGCGATATTCTTAAAATACCGATCCAGCATCATAAACACTTCCCAAGCTTGGAAAGTTTCACCGGAGTTGGGAAGTTTTTGATACACAAATCTCTCATGCGTTCGCTTGAGAGATTGGGAAGGGTTTGGGGTGTGGGATTTGGCTAAAAAGGAAGGGAATTCGTTGACAAACTTCCCTTTCAATTTTGAAAGCGATTCGTCAAGGAATCGAGTTCTTGCTAATTTTAGGTCGCTAGTGCTTGTAGGAATAGGAATAATGGTGGAAGGGACCTGTTTGTGAAAATGATGATAAAGTTAGTGGTCTTTTTGTAAATATTTTGAAAGTTAAGGGCATAAATGTAATTAAACAGGACCAAGTTGCAAACTTGTTCATGATAATCTTACCTTGGGTCTAAATTTTGGTATAAACCTAATTTGGACCTAAGGAATCCAATGGTGAAGTTGGATTTTAGTTTTGACCATGTTTGACTGGATAATTTATGCAGAAACCCAAATTAGGGTAAATGTCTGTTTGAGACGCTATTTTGGGTTAAAACAGGTTCTAATGGTCAATTTCAAGGTACTAAACCCTAGAGAATATTTTCATATGAATTTTAGAGGGTTTAGGTGAATTTTCTCCTGACCAAAACTTCATTTAATTAAGCAGGTCTATTTTTAATGTTTTAAAAGTCATTTAATTCCCAAAACACGTGCAAACCCTTTTCTATCTGTTCTAACCCACTTTTTATCCTTTTAAGACCAATTAACCCTTAATTAACCCATGAGAAAACCCGTGGTTATACTGTATTCAAGTTATGATGGTGAAATTATAATTTTAACCCTTGTCTCTTACCTTTCTATCAGAACGCTAATGCAATGAATGATGACCTTCTGAAGGTTATGTAGGAGCATTTAAAGACTTAATCAATTCAAGTTGAGCTAGTTTATGGTTCATGATGGTGTTCCCATCAATGGCCATCTTCTCTGAGATGATTGGGGATTACGTGGAAGTGTTTATGGATGACTTCTCCATTTTTGGAGATGATTTTCAATCTTGTCTTGGCAACCTCACCAAGATCCTCAAATGGTGTATTGAGGTAAACCTAGTAGTGTCCTGGGAAAAGAGCCATTTCATGGTGAGGGATGTCATTGTACTAGGGCACAGGCTCTCTGTAAACAGACTCGAGGTCAACCGAGCTAAATCTTAGATCATATCTCGATTACCCTTACCTAGCTCGGTCAAGTAGATCAGATCATTCTTGGGTCACGTTAGATTTTTCTGGAGATTTACAGGTGACTTCTCAAAACTCACATGACCTTTGACAAATCTCCTGGTAGCCGATACCCCCTTCAAATTCAACACCTCGTGTCACAGTGCCTTCGAGACTTTACGAAGTGCTGTCTCTGATTGCCTGATTCTCCAACAACCTGACTGGTTTCTTGATTTTGAGATGATGTGCGATGCCTCAGATTTCACCGTCGGTGCTGTTTTAGGCTAGTGTTGGGAGAAGCAACCCTTTGTTATATACTATGTTAGCATGATGCTGAATGAGGCTCAGTGTAATTATACCGTCACCGAAGAAGAACTATTAGTAGTAATATTCGATTTGAAGAAATTCGAATCTTATCTATTAGGGTCCAAAGTTATCATCTTCACTGACCACTTTGCCCTCCAACATTTGTTGGCAAAGAAGGATGCCAAACCCCATCTTATTAGATGGATCCTTCTGTTGCAAGAATTTGATATTGAAATCTACGACAAAGTCAGAAAGCAGAATGCTGTGGTAGATCACCTATCCAGACTGGACCCAACCCACATTCCTTATTCTCTGCCTATTTTTGAGCAATTTCCTGATGAATCTCTTTTGGCAATTCACTCTATTAAGTTCCCCTAGTACGCGGATATTGCGAACTATCTTGTCACAGGAAAGATTCTCGTGAACCTATCTAAGGAACAGAAACTCAAATTCACTGCGGAGGCCAAATTCTTCCTCTGGGACAACCCACTGCTCTTTCGCATTGGAGCCAATCAAATTATTAGAAGATGTGTCCCAGACTCTGAGATCCCTGGTGTGTTATCTTTTTGCCATAATGATGCTTGTGGTGGTCATTTCTCAGGATGGAAAACCACTACAAAAATTTTGCAGTTGGAATTTTTCTGGCCAACAATTTTCAGAGATACACATGAGTATGGCCAGTGCTATTGGCGATGCTAGTCGGTTGGTTCTTTGACCAAGAGAGACATGATGCCTCTCCAACCCATCATGGTCATAGAAGTGTTCAACGTTTGGGGCATCAATTTTATGGGCCCTTTTCCGAACTCGCATGGCTTCGAGTACATATTGCTACCTGTTGGCTATGTCTCGAAGTGGGTCGAGGTCGTCCCAGCGAGACGGGCTGATCATAAGATCGTTGTTTCTTTCGTACGGGAATGTATCTTCGTGAGATTTGGAATACCCCGTGCCTTGATTAGAGATAGGGGAGGGCACTTCATCCACACCTACTTTAGGTTGTTAATAATGAAATATGGGGTGCATCACCGTATAGCCACCTCGTATCACCCGCAGACCAATGGGTAGGCTGAAGTGTCTAACCATCAGATCAAGCTGATTCTCTAGAAGACAGTTAGACCAAAAAGGAAGGACTGGCCCGATAAATTAGTTGATGCACTCTGGGCATATCGGACTGCCTACAAGGCCCTACTTGGAATGTCACCATATCATATGGTATATGGTAAGGCCTGTCACCTTCCTGTCGGGCCGAAACACCGTGCCTTTTTGGTAGTGCGAAAGTGTAACATTGACCTCGATGTGGGAGGTCATGGAAGGAAACTCCAGCTCAGCAAATTAGAAGAGATCCAGAGGGAGGCCTATGAAAACGCATCGATATACAAGGATAAAGACCAAGGCCTTTCATGACTTCCACATCCGGAGGAAAGCATTCACACCCAACCAGCAGGTTTGGTTGTTTGATTCATGACTGAAGCTCTTAGCAGGGAAACTCAGGTCCAAGTAGACCTGCCCTTATATTGTGATTTACCCTTATCCAAATGGAGCAGTCCAAATCATGGACCCAAAATATGGCCATGTCTCCACAGTCAATGGCTAGCGGCTCAAGCCATTTTTGGCCCAGGAACCTCCTCTAGCTAATGAAGTCATTCATCTTATTGAGGACGTGTGATTGAGTTTTCGCCCAGCTGGAGGCGTTAAACTCAGCATCTACCCCACATTCTACCATCACCTATACATACCATTTTTATACATAGCATATTTTTCTTTTAGCATATTTCCTTCTTGCATATTGCATACTGTCAGGTTGGTCGATGCTGAACGTTAAAATTTAGGAGCAATTCCAGGTGATTTTTACCCATTTCCTCCCTGCTATATTTATTTTATTTTATATTCATGCATGAGGACATGTAAGAACTTAGGCATAGGGGGTAGATATGACAAATCTGAAAAGCTTTATGCCAACATTTAGGAAAACCTCAGAGCTGCATGTCAAACACACTTTATGATCCTAAATAAAAGAACAACCGACTCCACCTCCAATGCTCACATTGGAGCTAAAAATCATCCGCAACAGCCACTTTCGACTCACTTGCTCAACTTTTGTTCTAAATTTAGGGTCAAGCTGAATGTAATCCGAAAGGGAAATTTCATGAAGTACGAATATATGAGGTTACTTGTTTATAGCATATATACATAGTGCATCCATGAATAAGATTATTTTATTAAGAGAATGCATTAGGAAATTTATCCTCTAGTTGATTCCTATAATCTGGAATTCAGTACAACTTTTCACACACATGTAGAATTTGTAATAGATTTATGGTGAAGGCTGATAAACATCTTTAGTTTGTCAAGAAGAAGTAGTGCTTCTTTTCCTGAACCCTTGGATAGTGTTTTAGGATTTAGGCAGATTTTCTTCGAAAAGTCCACCAAATAGTGTGATGACAATAGAGAGTACTACTGCTCTAAGATTAGTGCAAGGAATCTAGAATCCTACATAATTGGTGATGATACTCGGAGATTGGGCATGGTTTTCGCTCTCGGTTCCTGCATACGCATTTTTGTGCAAAATTTTGTGAGCCACCAAATAAGGCAAGTATGCGGAGAGCGAGTTTTCATAAAACTAGGGCTAAGGTGGATGGTTATGACCATTCTTTATGGAATCCTCGGCTGAAGGAGGGTATTGATGTCAAGGATAGAAATACACCGTACTATCCATCTCTCTTGGTGCCGTGAACCGGTATTTCCACCAAATAGGCCACCCAATGTTTCTTGAGTACAGCCAATCCCTAATAATGCCTCCTCAATAAAGTTCATGAACGTATGCTAGCTTGTGTTGTGTTGAAAAAAAAAACATATACATAAAGAAAAAGGGAAGAAAAAAAATGAAAGACAAAGAAAAATTGAAAAAGAAAAAAATTAGAAATAGCAAAGAAAAGGAGTGTTTGAATATTTAGTGTTTATTTTAGTTGCATTGAGGCAATACCATCAAATAAATTTAAGATCCACCAAATAAGTCCTTAACCTAACTTTCTGTGTTTCTGACCGCCCGAATACTAGCTGAGGAATTCCAACTTAGTGTTAGGGTTATGGAACTCAATGAAAGTGTTAATGCCAAGTGAGACCACCAAATACGAATCATACGTGAGAATCTGGTGAGATTGTGAGCTCTAAGAAAAAAAAATATAGAGAGAGTAAGAGAGAATGAATACAAAGGAACCAGAAAAGAGCATAATTTTTCTCGACTTTCGCTGAGTTGAGTTACTTGATAATCCGAGAATCTAGATTTTGAAGTACTAATCTGTATGTAGCACCAATTGAGAGTGAGCCACCAAATAAACACCCATATCCCTCAAACATTCTCTACCCAAGCTTAAGGTAGGGGTGGAATTCATAGAATATCTTGAATGCCCCAAGGGAAGAAGTCCGTCTATCCCACTAGAATTTTACTAGGGGTCAAGTACAGCCTTTATAGGTGAATCAAGTCTTTCACTCAAATCCATTGCAAATGCTACGTAGTTGCACTTTCACATTTGTTTGGATTTCTAGAGCATAGGATGAAAACAGAAAGGAGAAAAATCCCTAGGCATACACTTGATAAAGTAATCAATCCCTTAGGGATCCTTCTGTGATTAATTTAGTTTTGCATTTGCTAGGTACTAGCAAGATTTAGGCATCAGGGTATGATTGCGCAGCAATCATAGGTCTTAATTGTCCAGAATTAGGCTAGAACATAGCATAAGTTAGGGTAGTTCATGCATGCATAAGCATTATTTGCATCTTTACTATTCCTACTATAGTTATGCATAGAATAATGCTATAATATACTAATTAGGTGCATTATATAAATTGCAGGAAATAAGAAGCTCAGGAGATGGATCTGAGACTGGATCTGAAGCTGCACCTGAAGCCAGAGTTGCGGCAGAGCTGGAGCAGATGACCAAGAATAAGAAGTAGTAAACAATAATGTAAGGGGTTGAGGTATGCTATTCAGTTAAGTAGGAATAAAGCAGTAAACTACGAAGAACTTAGGTCCATCCTCGCCCTAGGACAGCCTAGAAGCTTCCCCAAGCCTTATCCACCCTTAGATTAGGTCACTATACCCTAGGAAGCCCAAAAACCCTATTTCCAGCTTCTATGTAGACGTCCAGATGAGTTACAGGACACTCAGAACCCTTAGCAACAACCCGCGCACCTAAAACCCATTTTTGCAGCTTTAAGTGTCTGGACGTCCAATTTTTGCAGACAAAACCTTAATTCTTCCCTGCCTCTGCTTGGACGTCTAGACAACAAGTCTGGATGTCTAAATTTTCATTTTAAGATGTCTGACACTATTGTCAGATGTCAGGAACTGCTCTCTAGTTCCTGCTTTTGAATTCAAGCTTGGATCTTGAATTCCTAGGTCCCTAAACCCAATTCCAACCCAATAGGAACCTAAATTAAGGTATCCTGACCCTACTACATCACCTCTAGACCTCCACAAAGACCTAATTAAGTCCTTACTAAACCTAATTGACTTGGATCTTGGTCAATTCCTTCAGCCTTTTCAATTGGACTCATTGAGTCTAATTAAGCCCTGATCTCAACACACACTGTCCAATTGGACTCAGTAAGAGTCCAATTGACCAAGACCTACCTTAATTGAGTTATTTTACTCTCAATTAGGGTTTCACACATCCAATTAAACTTGCATCAAGTTTAATTGCATTTTACCTTAATGAATTATGGCTTACAATCCTAATTTGAGACCTACCTTGACCTAAACCCACTAGAACCTAGCCTAATCAACCTAGCCACCTTGGTTTCGACCCACACACACCATCTACATGAAAATAACTAGCCTAGAGTTCTCTAGAACTCTCTATCATGTGTTGTTGCCTTGGTTGCTAAAAACAGCAACCAGGATGCATTCAATTTTTAGATCCACCAAATGTGGATCTGAAAACCACCCATCCTTCCTCTCTCTCACTCTCCCACGAGCTCCCACTATAGACTTCTCTAGAGAGGCTCCCTTGGGTCTACATAAAGGACCTTTGGGTGTCCATTTGCATCCATCTAGCCTTCCATCTAGTTTTAGCTTCATTCCACCACCATTACTCCACCTCCATCTCCACGAGCACACCATGGCATCCCCATCACCTCTACTCAAGGCCTAGATCACCTCCAACCTCTCTCCAAGGGTCAGCCTAAGCACCATTGGTCACCCTTCCTTCTTCTCTCAGCCAAGTCAATGGCCATTGGAGCTACCTCTGTATGCCCTTATTCTGTTATCTAGATAAGTAGTGTAGTTCTTCATAGATTAATTCTTTATTACTGCTTAGTAGTGTAGCTCCATATTCTTCCCCAATGATGCATGCATAATCCCCCCATAGATTCTTGTATGCAGTCATTTTCTGTTATCTAGTTTATTGCTTTCAAGCTTTCCTATACAAGCTTTCTGCGAGCTTCACTCTGTAGCCACCATGATGCAATCAATGAAATCATATTTTATATATCTCTATGTCTATGTGTGAAAATCACCATGAGTTGATTGCCATATTTCCTTGTGATTAAAGTTACATGTGCGAAATTTGTATTCTCTTGCAACTATGCATGTCATGCATCAATACGAATTATTGTAAATTGGCATGCATTTCGGAATAAGTAGAGTGAGCTAGATCAAATTCAAATATGCATTTTCTAAATGCCTCCAAGAGACGAACGATCGAGACTCAAGTTTAGTTATTTTAAAATTTATTTTTGATAAGAATTTTCGCACACTATACTATGACGAGATCTCTATTTTCAAAACATGCTTGAGAACCGCCCTCCTATCACTGCCTAGGAAGAGTCCTGGTGTTCAGCCTCGTGTCCTGGGGATGGAGTCGTGAGTGATTATGGTCGGACGTCTACAGTCGAGGTTGGAGAAGTCGAGGGCGGCGGCGGAGGTCCAGCTGTCACCTAAAAAGATGAAGACGGCCTGTTGGCCATATCAAAAATGCCCTTGAGGAACGTACGGATGTGGTCAATGTGAAGGTGGTGATTGCGTGGAGTGGGAGTGTGTGTGGAGGTCTACTGCCCTCAAGAAGGTAGTGCAGTGAAGCTCAAGTTTGGTGGCATGTGTGCATGGCTAATCACATCAATTTCTTGAGGGGTTTTTGTCATGAGGACATGGTGAAGGTTTATCGGTCATTGGCATGCAGTTTGGTGTAGTGTGGCAAGCAAAGGTCTTCACCGAAGCTTACTCGGAGCAGAGGGAGATGATGGTGGTTGTGATTGTGTTGGTGGCCAAACCTAAGAGCTATGTGGTTGGAAAGGATTAGTAGAGGAAGGGGAAGAGATAGAGGTGCTTAGAGAGGGAGATGGTGAGCGGAAGACTCCAGTTGTGATAGATCGGAGCTGGGGAAGACGATGTCAATGACAATACGGCGGCGATGGAGAGGGAGAGAGCAGTCGTTCATTGGCAGGCGACGATAGCGATGAAGAAGGGAAGCTAGTGGACCAATGAATTTGATCATTGGTCGGCATGATAAAGAGGACAGAGGAGCTCACTAGAGATGAAGGTGTGGACGGTCGGAGGAGAAGATGAGGGTATTCCAACGTGAAACTTCGTTGAGAGGCTCGGAGTCGCGAGAGGGGTCTATTTAAAGACCTTAGAGAGGCATCCAAGCATGGAAACAAGCTTCTAGAGCTCGAGAACTTATTTATGAAAAAATACCTAAATTATCGATTGTTCGCATGGGAAATTTAGGGTGAATCAAGGTCTAATTCTTGGTCTAAATGGTAGAGGATTTCATGAGAAATCTCCCTTTCAATTTTGGAAGGGTTTGATTGAGAATCAAGCAAGAAATCCTCGCTCGAATCTCAATGGAGCTATTGCATTCAAACCAATGGTGTCAGGGACTATTTTGAAAGAAATGATGACAAAGTTAGTGACCTGATTGTAATAATTTGAAATGTTAGGGGCTTAATTGAGGGAAATAAAGTTTAAATGGACTAAAATGTGAACTAGGTCAAGATGGACTTTGATTGGGCCCAAATTTTGGTACAAACCTAATTTTAACCCAGGGAATCTCATGGTAGGGTTGGATTTCAGTTTGACCAAGTTTGAGTGGGCAATTTATGCAAAAACCTAATTTAAGATAGAATTCTGTCTAATACTCTGTTTGAGGTCAAAATCGGTTCCAAAGGTCAAATCAAGGATACCAAACCTCATGGAATATTTTTATATGAATTTTAGGAGATTTAGATGAATTTTATTCTGACTATAACCTCTATAATTTAAGCAATTATGAAATTAGGGTTTTGGGTGCAATATTGGTTCTTGAAATACGTGAAAACCCATTTCTGTCTGTGTAGCTCCACTTATTAGTCTTTAATACTCAATCAACCTTTAGTTCACCCATTAAAAACCCCTTGGTTATTTTGTGTTCATGTTATGTTGTTAAAATTACAGAATTAACCCTACTTTCCTATTCTCTTCTCAAAACAACCTGAAGTGGAGTTATAACCATCAAATGGTTGTGTAGGGGCGTTTATCTTTTAAACCTGAATAAAAGTGCATAGTTAGGCTCTATGATGGTGTTCCCATCAATAAGGATCTACTTCCAAATCAGGAGAGATGATGGCCACAAGATGCTCCAGAAAGGGGGTTGAGAAGTGGGAAAATATCTTACTTTTCTACTAAGGAGCATCCCGGGCATGGGACTAGCTCCTTAGAGCTTTGGAGGATGTGTGGGAAGAAGTGGAACAGATGAACAAGAATAGGAACGGTGGTGGTCTTTTTATAGTGGAGGAGTGGAGGCAAAAATCCATCCATGTGTTATAGCGACATTCAAGTCATCGCTGAAGATTCGTTGTAAGCGTTGCTAAAGGTTCAACACACACCACCATTGTGTTGGTGCTCATGCCCCCACAGTTGCCATGTGTGGTCGGAGGAGAGCCATTGGATTGAGATCGTGTGGCTGTGGATGCACAAAGATCATGCCCTGACCCCCTGTATGATTACATGTGTTCTTACGTGTGGTCGTGCGTAGTTGTGCACATACACACATCTTGCTCATCCAGTGCACTAGATTGTGTTGCGTATTGAGGCCACTGCTGCTTGATGAGGATCACATGGTCCTAATTTAGTGGAGCTCGCAGCTGCACATTGAAATCCCATTGGCGAGGCTCGAACCTGCGTCAATGGCTTTGGTGCAGCACTTCTGACTATATGCTAAGGGAATGGGAGTGTCGAGTTGAAGAATATTCAGTAACTGGTGGTCACGCAATCGTGGCCGTTGGATTTTCATCCAACAGTCATGATATGATCTTGAGCTCTCCACATATTTTTACAAATAAGGAACCGTTGGAATCATATCAATGCGTACTACATGTTCGTGTCCTTTATTTTTGTTTTTTATTACTATACCTGACGTGAAAAATCAGAAATGTGTCCAAGGCGATTCCAATTCCAACCCTTTTCTAGACATGTTTAGTCTAAGAAAATCCCTTGGTGCATGCAAGCAGTACGATGAGGGCATGACACGTGTTCCTAAACCTTTGTGCACAGTTTGGAGTAACTAACTCATCGATGACGCTAAGTATAATAGTCTATGCTTCTCTTGTTTTTGTTTTGTTTATGGGTAATTATGGACCCATTTCATGTGGTTCTTTGCGTATCTAGTGTTTGTTGGTGTGATTTTCACTCTTTGCTGAGTTTGGAACCTTGTGAGAGTATAGTTTCTACTTTTAGGTACTTTAATATGAACTAAATTGATATTGCATGATTATTGAATGTTAAGATGTTAAAATGTGACGTTATTATCGCATGTATAGAATGAACTTTGCATTTCATTAAATAAGTCCCATTGTGTTTGTTAGTTGATAACTTACTTGGGACCACTGCCATAAATTGGAAACTACTTTCAAATAGTTAATTTGGGGAATGATGTGATTATTTCATAAATATTTGAATCAACGAATGGATTGAGTAATTTTGGTTGGATTTAGTGATTTAGTAATCTGAACTTAATTATTAAACCAATATTACGATTTGTATGTATCAGGATGTAGAGGCTAGATAATTGGTTTTAGCCCTGCTATTTGCTAGATTTGGTTGTAGCTTTGTTCTTTTAGACAAGTTCAGCCTGATTTAGGGAGTTGTTGGCCTCCCTGTGGATCTTTTGTTAGGCTTAGCAACCAATTGGGATAGCAGGTTCGTGGCTTGAGGGTTGGAGTTGTTCTTTCTCAGCCTTGGGTAGGTCATTGGCTATCTGTGGTTCAAAGTCAATAGCTCTTGCATGCGTTCACGCCACTCGGTGTAGTCACCACCCCTTTCATCGATGATGCTAGGGTGATGGATCAAGGTGACATGACGAGTATATGTTGCCTTCTCAGCCAAGAAGATTGCTTATACCAGTCTTGCATCACACGAAGGCACATGAGATTGCCTTGTGCCCCCATGTGTTGATTAATTAGTGTTTGATTGTAATAAGTTGGGCTTGACACATAAAATGTATCAGATAATGTGGTGATTAATAAATGGATGAATTAATAACATAGTACCCATTTTCTCTTTCTTTCTCTATTTTTGTTGTGCTCGATTGTTGTTGTTTCCACTCTAAATTTTTACTAATGTGTTTTGTAGGTTCCATACTCAGGTGTATTGGCTAGCTAGTAATGTGATTACTATTAATGAATCTCTTTGGCTTATGTACTTTCATTCTAGAATAACCCTCTGATTAGTGCTTCGTTATTTCATTAAATTAATACTTTATTATTTCTTCTTTGGCTATTATTATTTTATGATTGTGTACAAGTGATAATAGCTATTTTATAACCTTAATATGCTTAATTTTAGGTTAGCTCCTAAGTTAGAACTTGCATTTAAGTTATAAATAGTGTTATATAGCCATGCATGCATTGTTAGGGTTTATACATATTTTACTGTGTAATTGTTATTTTTGTGAATATTGTAGGTATTAGAAGTGTGAGAATAATTTGAGAAGCTAGAGGATTAAGTTTTTGAGAAGAAGCACTTACATAGAATCATAGTAATGAAGAATAAAGAATGCCAAGGACAAGAGCTTCAATAAATAAAAAAACAAGGAAAAGGAGAGGAAGACAAATGACACATGGCCTGTCCTAAACCCATCACCATCCAAACCTAAAGACAACTTATTCTACCATTTCACCTTATCCTAAACCTAAGATAGAAGACCCATCTCAACCCTTAAATCTTCATCCTAGGTGTTGACAAGGCGATATCGTCAGTTTAAAATAAAGTGTTGTAATATTGTCGAAATCACTTTGAAAACAAATAGATTTTATTACTTGAAAAAGTTCCGAGGTCAAGCACTGGATGCAAAATGTTAATTTAAATGTCAAGAATTGCAATATAAGACAAGAAAGCTATAGAATTGAAATCAAGAATTATTTCGAAATAATGTAGCACTAGGATCAAGAATCAATTTGCAAAAATATTGCAGTAAAATGGTGGTTTAAACCACGATATACTCCTTATAATAATAGCTAAGGAATTCAAATATCAATATACGAAATAATGCTCAAATGTGTCATCTGATGGTAGGATCAGACATCTTAAACGTCTGATTCTACAGTGCTTGGATTTCTTCTTCATTCTATGTTCCTTCCTTTCTTGCTACTTGCTACTTCTTCTTCTTTCTCTGCTGGGATTCCTCCCCTTCTTCTTCTTCTTTGCTTTTGTAGCTCTCTTCCTTGTCTTCTTTCTCTCTGCTTCTACTTCCTTCTTGTCACAAGGGAGGGGAACTTCTCAAATTGGCTAAGTGTCAGCCAAAGCCTTTAGCAGCAAAACCCTCCCCAACCCACGTAGCTATCCTCTCCTCTCTTTAGGATCCACTTGTTAACCACTCTTGATCGAGTTTTAAGTGAGTCGCATTGTAGTACAGTCGATCAAGTGTTATTAACAAATAAGAAGTTTTTATTACTCGAAAACCTAAGTATCCGAGGTCAAACACAGGGAGCAAACCTAATCTCAAGAAATGTAATTTGAACACTTAAATCTACTTAAAATCTAATCAAGTAGATAATGCAGGAGTTTATGAATTATAGAATTGTAGCAACAAAATAGAGAGATTGAATCAGAGGTAAAAATATTTGATTCTTCTTTTGATCTTCTCTTCTCTTTCTCTTCTTCTTCTTTGCCTTAGCTTTTCTTCTTTCTTCTTTCTTCTTCTCTTTTATCTTTGGTTCTTCTCTTTCTTTAAGTGCTTGCCTTGGCTTCTTTTCTTCTTCCTTGGTTTCTCCTTCTTTCCTTCAACCTTGATTTCCTGCCTTAGCCTCCTCTTCAGCCGCACCTCCTCTGCTATAGTGCTTTCTCTTTCCCTTGGCCTTGGCTTCTACTTCAGCTTCCTCAGCTTCTGCCTTCAACCCTTTGCTTTTCTTCTTTCTCTTTCTTCTTCATCCGTGCTTCTTCCTTCCTTCTTCATACTTAGCTTCTCTGCTTTCCTTGCCTTAGCCTCTGCCGTTTCCTTCTTCTTCCTTACCTTATCTGCAGTTGCACCTTCCTCTTCCTTTCTACTTTTCCCTGCACACACACACGAGTACAAAACCTATCCCCTACCCACCCCATGTACACTCTATCTCTTTGTTTCTCGCTACGCTCTCCTAAAGCCAGCCTGGTAATTGGGTCAGGTTATGTGCACCCGGGTCCAGGCACACCAGCGTGGGTGGTGCATGAGAAGTGCGGGGTTAAATGGGTCGGTCAGCTAGGTCCATGGAGGCATGGGTCGCAGGCGAGGCGGGTGAGTGTGGGTGAGGGGACCTCACCCCATGTCTTGAGGCATCTAGATAAAAACACAAATTCAATTTAACTAACTCAACATGCACCTGAGTTTTTGAGGTGGGACTAAAAGTCCCGTCCACTTCGCTCACGAACGCAGATGAGTGCTTCGCCTAATTGCTGCATCTGGGCTCCTCGCAGAGCCACGCACTTGGCTGGATGTGTGCATGCACTCATCGCGTGTCACCTGGAACTCTTCTGCCTGGAGCACGCAGCTTGGAGCGAAGATACAAGCTCCTTCAAGCTATCGTTAATGGCAGCGGAGGTCAAACCTGGGTTTCAAACAATACGGCATTTCGGCCCCATTAGAGCACATAGGCAACTTCACCGTGGCACGACTAAGGTGGCTAGGTGGGTGGTTGGCCGTGGGGTGGCCTAGGCATGCGTGCCTAGGTCACTCTATGGCCGTGAAAGTGGGTTTGGTAAGGGGGAGCTTGTGAAGGGTAAGGAGGTCAGTGAAGGTAGGGAAAATGCTCAGTGGATGGTGGCAGAGTTTTTGAGGGGTCTGGCGAGGTGGATGGAGGTGTGGAGGTGATGGAGGCACCTCAATGGAGGCACCTCACCGGTGGCTGGTCGGAGATGGGAATAATGGGGTTGGTCTGCGGCGTCAAGGGGATAAAGAAAGAAGTAAATGAAGGGGAAATAAAGAGTAGAGGGAGAGGAAGAGTTCTAACCTAATTTAGTGGATGAAGGGGGATAGGAAGGCGGCTGGCCATACTTGCCATCACTGGAGAAGATAAGTCCAATGGAGGGAGAATGGCAACGATGAAGGGGCTGGAGGCACGTGCGCGGGTATTGCACCATGTGGTGGAAGGAGATGAAGACATCTCTGCCACTGGTTTTGTGGCAGAGCAACAAGAAGGAGGAGGAGATGTCGTCGGAGCTTGCTGGACACTTGGCCAAGGGAGAAGGGAAGAAATTAGAGGTGGTTCTTTGGCCAAGTCAAACTGATTTTGTGCAGCCGGAGATGAGGGTCCTCTTATAGATGCTAGTAGAGGCTTCTTGTGATTGGAAGGCAAGCTTCCAAGCACTAGAGTCCACGCTGGAGTAGGAAGTCCGTGAGATACACAAATCTCTCGTGCATTCGCACGAGAGATTAGGTGCAAATCAGAGCTTGGGATTTGGTTCACATGAAAGGGAATTCTTCAGAGAATCTTTCTTCCAAATCTGGGAGATCTCTGAGGAATCGGGGAGAAATCCTCCTCAAATCCTCGCCGGACTAGGACTCCTCTGCTGTAATGGCAGATGGACCTAATTGCAAAGGATGGCGAGGAAGATAGGGGGGTCTGCATAACAGTTTTCAAAAGTTAGGGGTCAAAATGTAATTGGGTGGACTGTTTCGCAAAGTAGGTCAAGGTGACCTCCCCTTAGGTCCAACCAAAATTTGGACCCAAGGAATCCAATGTTGAGGTTGGAGTTTAGGTTTGACCACATTTGACTAGACATTTTACATAAAAACCAAAATTAGGTCAAATAATTAGCTACGACCACTACTTAGGTCAAAATAAGTTCCAAGGGCCAAATTGAAGGTTTTAAACCTTAAGGGATATTTTTCCATGAATTTTAGAGGGTTTAGTTAATTTTTATCTTGACCAAAACCTTGTTGATTAAGTGGGTCTGTTTTAGGGTTACAAGATGTCATTTAATTCTCAAATTACACATGAACCCTTTTCTAATTGAACTAACCCACTTTTTATCTTGTTTAGAGCATTTGACACATGTTTAGCCCTTGAGAAATCCTGTTTATGCACTGCAATGGTAAAATTATAGTTTTACCCTTTATTTCATGTTTTCTTAGAATAGTAATCTCTTGAATTAGGCCCTTCTCCAGGTTATGTAGGAGATTTTATTCTCTTTCTTAGGTCAAAATGAGCTAGTTTGGGCTTATGATGATGTTATCATCATACCTCCATGCTTAGCTTTTGTTAGTCCCTTAGCAAAATTTCAAGGTTTTAACTTCTATTCTAGACCATGAGTGTCATTCACCAGTTATGATAGGTGCTTTCTTCTTCCTTTTTACTACCTTAGAATGCCAACAATAGGCCTAGAGGTACTCAAGTGCCAACCAAGATCCGAACCTGACTAGCTTTAGCCTTAGTCCTCTTCAAAGGTTTTTAAGGCCCACAGGAACTATCCTAGGGTTCGTTGGACTCCGCGGTTAAAGCACAGTGCTTGAGACATATTTTAGCATTGGTTCAGTTTGTTGTGCGGTTTATAAGAGTGAGACAGAGGATTTATTTGTTTGGCAAGTTTTCTCTCTCTTTTCTTTTTATTTCTAGCTTCTGATTGGCTTCTCAACACGATCTGTATCAGACTCCTTGTTCCCATCATCAATCCTCAAAGGTCCCTGGCAATCGATGCTTCGTGATAGCACTGCCCATGGCAACCCCCAGAACCATGTCTTTCAAGATTTCGAGATAATCCTGCCCATGGTATCTGTACTAGCAGAGTGCTTATATGCCCCCGGTTGGATATGTAAATATCCTGGGAGACGAGCACCGAGGAAAAGATATATTGTTACGCATCTTCGAGGGGAATTTCCCACCTCTCCGCACCGGGAACTCGTCTAAATCAACTTGTGTTGATCGGCCGCTCCTATTCTGGGCACTTTTTTCATAACTTTTAAATGCTTTTGCATGATTTTGATAGTTATACGTATTGAACTAGACTGTGTGTGGATTGGGGTGCTTAGGTTACTAAGTCCAGCAAATCGAAGGTTAGTTAACGAGGCTGAATACTCCCTAAGCCTTAGACCTAATACTTAAGCTTCGCATTTTCCTCAACCTCTTGAGGATTATCCAGATCTTAGTGGATGCTTGAATTTTTAAGCCTAAGAGTCTAGCCCAAAAAGGACTAAGATCAGCGTTCCTACTAATCACTCTTTGTGTCTCATTAGCACCTTTTTCCTTTATTTTTCTCTTTTTCCTTGATGTGGTCTAGAGCTTGGTTAATCCCTTAATCTCTTACTAATGACTATTGTTTTTTTTCTTTTTCATTTTGTGCTCCTTTTTATCCTTTTGCTCTTTTCCTCCTCATGCTTATGTGGTTTCAAAATTTTCTTCCCTCCATTTTTCTTGTTCTTTTTGACAATTTTCTAATTTTTTTGTATTTTTGACATATGAGATTTTTTGTGACAATCCTTCTCATTTTTCTTGGTTTTGTATGTTTGCACTTTTACCACCCCCCATGCCTAAGTTTTTTCAATGTCCTCATTGTAAACGGAGGGTGTGAAACAGTGTTGGGTTCAGGGACTTAGAATAATATTTATTGGGTGGGCGAATAGGTCGGGAATGACTGATACGGACAATTTTACGCTCTGGTATGTGTACCTGAGGTGGGATCGATTGTCTAAGGCTGAACTCAAGGTGCAGTATAAGTGGAGTATAGACAGATAAACAGATGGATCTTGGGTTTTTCTCGAATGACGGGTTGCCTCCCATTAAGTGCTAAATTCAACACCTTCAGCCGAGTGGAACATGGGATGGAGAGGGAGTGGTCAAATCAGTGGAGTTTTGAAGAACAAGCACCTTGATTAAGAGCCTGGTTGGTCCAACCATGTGCTTGTTAAGATCAACACGCTGATGATGCAACCCAAACACTATTAATCTGGTGGATTGATAAATGTAGAACAATAGTTGTGGAACCCACCATATGCTATGCGGCTCGGATGGATATGGAATTGTAAACTTGGGTTTTGGCTGAGTTAAATTTTCCTGGTCGGGGTAGGGATGCATGACATAATCAGTGAATGATGCGGAAACCCTATAGGGGTGATCAAAGAATGATGGAGCATGGACTTCAGTCTGATCAATGTTTGATACCTGATGTATGTGTGGAGTTGAATCATCTGCAATTAGCTCAGTGAGAGGGGGATCAGAATAGAAATTGAGTTCCGTTGCAGGTCGAGGTTGAAAATGAGTTTTGATGGGTTCTGAAAAGGTGGCTTCAATGAGAATTGTATTTGAGGGCTCTTCTAGAATGGAGTTACAGGCTGTTTCATGTAGAGTCCTCGTAGTAACTTTTAAAATCAAAATTGAATTCCTGAAGAGTGTCGATAGGATGAGGGAAATCTGAGTCAAGAAAAGATTCGAATTCTAGGTTGCAATCACTCTCAGAATTTTCTAATTTTGATTCATGAGGATCGAAAAGAAATGATTCCATGTCACTGGAACCTGAACTTAAGTCAATGATCTCAAGAATCAGGACCTCAGAGTCAGAGTCAGAGAATGAATCATGTGAGCTGAGGTCGTAGATTGGCTCTTTGTATTCAGGCAGCAGATGTTCTCCGAAATTATGGTCAAATTGGAAATCGTCGGAGATATTACAAAAATCTAGTTCTTAATGAGATTCGAGATCGTGAGTTCCACCATAGAATAAATCACATGATGTAGATTCAGCAGCCTGACTGGGGTCTAGCCTATATGTCAATTCTGAGCTCAAAAAGGTGTCCTTATCTGTTCTAGGCTTGTAGGAAAGACCCAATCAATACCCCACTTGTCGAAGTCAGTTTCTGTATCGTAGATTGGTGTGACTTCCAAAAATTCGATCTGATTCTCTAAGGATGTTGGTGAGGGATATTCATCAAATAGAGGCCTAGAATCATACTCTTCTTTGAAGATTTGATCTTCTTCACACGGGGCCTCGTAATCTTCCAAATAAGTTTCAGATTCAGATTCTAGGCTTAGGATGTGGGTTGAATTACTAGAATCTAGTTTTGAATAACCTCCGAGGGTCACCTTATTAGAATAAGGGGCAGGATTTACACCCTCTAGAGGTTCAGTTATAATCTCATTATTGCAGGAGTCTTGGGATTCCATGCTTGGTGATCTAGGGTCTAGGGTTGGCTCAACATTGTGTTCTCCTACAATTTCCCAACCTAATTCAATATCAGGCATGTTGTATTCCATCTAGGTTGGGCATCCACAACAACTCTGTGCTTCAAACCTGATATTTGAGATAGCAGATTGATCCTTGATATTGTTCCAAGATGGTTCATCATCTGTTTGGGACATATACGGTTATTTCTGATTGATAATTTGTTTCAACAATCTCATCATTTCTTCCCATTTTTCATGATCATCTTGGTGTTGTTCCCAAAGTATAGGATTTGTCATGCATTGAAGGTATTCACAATTGTGTAAATTTTCTATTTCAATGTATCCTATTATTAGAGGGTCTCGGGTTGATCCTTTTGTGGCTTTTGTTAGTAAAACTTGGGCACAGTTTATGATGAAGGTTGTGGTTGTTGGTACATTAACCTAATTGTCTTCTATTGCTGTTGAGGCTTTATATTCAATTTCATAGAATTCAAGGGCACCCTCAATCATCTTATCTCTCATAGATCTTGTGATTCAAGTTTCTTGAAAGGTAATCCTAAGTAGTTTTGCTGCATATTTGGATCAGGTGGTGGAATCAAGATGTAGAATCAGAATTTGGATCAAGATGTTGAATCAAGTTAGGAAGCGATTAAATCTGAATAAAGAGTCCTACTAAAAATGTATGTGTGCTCTAAAGAGAAGGGATGAGGGACTAGATGTGTTTTTGACCCAATTGAGGCACCCAAAGATGTTTGGATGACTATGGAGGTTCGTGGCGAATGATACCTCTAGATCAGAAAGTCATCCACCTAAGAAATACCTGGGCAAGTAGAGAGGGAGAGTCTCGCAAAGACCCCTACTCGGTAGAGCGTCCCCACGAGTTACAGTGTTTCCCCCACCCGACCTCTCTTGTCACTAAGATTCCAGGTAGACCAAAATGGGGACCTTGACCTCTTAAGTACACCACTTTTAGATTGAAGGTGCTTTAAGGTTTCACTTTAACTTTAGATGTTTTTGTTTGTGACCTAATTTCAAGGTTGGTTGACCCAATGGGTCAACTTCACCTGACCTACCCTAAAGATAACAGAATTTTTCTAGGTCAAGCCTTAGAAATCACCCTGATTTGACTCCCAGGTTGTTAGGTCCCATGTTTTTAAGATTCAAGTGATTTTAGGGCTTGCCTTGTTTAGATCCTTTCAATCGAGGCCTTGGGTAGCACACTAATGCAAGTGGGTTTGTTTCCTTTTATACAGGCACGTGTGAACTAGCACTCCAAAACCCTACTGTAGAAACCTAATTTGGTTCTATTTCCAATCCTTTTTTCTTTTCACAAAAGTTCACTTTTGGACTTAAAAACAAGAAGTGTGTAATCCATGGAGATTCAGAAATTAAGCGTGATCTCTACTAGGCACAGGAAATTGTGGGGTAGGATCTCTAAAAATTGCTTCAACTTCAGTAGGCTTTGAAAAAATTTTCGCGAAATCAAGAAACTTTGCCTTTAAAATGGTAATTACTATGAAAAGGAGGCAAGTGATTCCTAATTTGATTGGTTCATTTTGTCTTCCTAGGTTTAGGAAATGGATTTAGGGAAGAAGAGAGATTACCTGCCCAGGAGTGGATGATTTGCACGAGAGATTTCCTCGTGAACTACCTGCAAAATCACAGTAGAACAAATAGGGTAAGTTAGTGCTCAAATATAACCACAAACAATGCTGAGATTAGTGTTAAATTGTGCATTTCTCCCCGGTAACGGTGTCAAAATGTTAACCATTCTTGCTTTGGTTTTAAGTGAGTTGCGTTGTAGTACAGTCGATCAAGCGTTATTGACAAATAAGAAGTTTTTATTACTCGAAAACCTAAGTATCCGAGGTCAAACATAGGGAGAAAATGGAGTTTATTCACTAATCTCAAGAAATGTAATTTGAACACTTAAATCTACTTAAAATCTATTTCAGCAGATAATGTAGGAGTTTATGAATTATAGAATTGTAGCAATAAAATAGAGAGATTGAATCATAGGTAAAAACATTTGATTCTTCTTTTGATCTTCTCTTCTCTTTCTCTTATTCTTCTCTACCTTAGCTTTTCTTCTTTCTTCTTTCTTCTTCTGTTTTCTCTTTGGTTCTTCTCTTTCTTTGCATGCTTGCCTTGGCTTCTTTTCTTCTTCCTTGATTTCTCCTTCTTTCATTCAGCCTTGATGTCCTGCCTTAGCCTCCTCTTCAGCCGCACCTTCTCTACTATAGTGCTTTCTCTTTCCCTTGGCCTTGGCTTCTGCTTCAGCTAACTAAGCTTCTGCCTTCAGCCCTTTGCTTCTCTTCTATCTCTTTCTTCTTCAGCCGTGCTTCTTCGTTCCTTCTTCCTTAGCTTCTCTGCTTTCCTTACCTTAGCCTGTACCATTTCCTTCTTCTTCCTTAGCTTCTCTGCGGCTGCACGTTCCTCTTCCTTTCTTCTTTTCCCTGCACACACACACGAGTGCAAAACCTATCCCCTACCCTCCTCACGTACACTCTATCTCTCTGTTTCTCTCTTCACTCTCTCAGAGCTAGCCAGGTAATCTGGTTATGTTATGTCGACTCGAGTCCAGGCACACTGACGTGGGTGGTGCGTGAGGAGTGTGGGGTTAAATGGGTCGATTAGCCAGGTCCGTAGAGGTGTGGGTCACGGACGAGGCGAGTGAGTGTCGGCGAGGGGGCCTCACCTCGTGTCTTGAGGTGACTAGATAAAAACACAAATTCAATTTAAGTAACTCAACATGCAATTGAGTTTCTGAGGAGGGACTAGAAGTCCCACCCACTTCGCTCGCGCATGCAGATGAGTGCTTCGCCTAATTACTACAGCTGGGCTCCTCATAGAGCCACACACTTGGCTGGATGTGTGCGCACACTCATCGCGCATCACCTGGAACTCTTCTGCCTGGAGAACACGACTTGGAGCGAAGATACAAGCTCCTTCAAGCTATCGTTAATGGTGGCAAAGGTCAGACCTAGGTTTCAAACAATACGGCCTTTTAGCCCCATTAGAGCACACAAGCAGCTTCGTCGTGGCACGGCGAAAGTGGCTAGGTGAGTGCCTGGCCGTGGGGCGGGCTAGGCATGCGTGCCTAGGTCGCTCTGTGGCCGTGAAGGTGGGTTTGGTCGGGGGGTGCTTGTGAAGGGTAT
This sequence comes from Thalassia testudinum, assembly GCA_037157565.1. Taxonomy (NCBI): domain Eukaryota; kingdom Viridiplantae; phylum Streptophyta; class Magnoliopsida; order Alismatales; family Hydrocharitaceae; genus Thalassia; species Thalassia testudinum. The sequence continues at coordinate 80,013,127 of JAZHRO010000056.1, read as the reverse complement.
GGCAGTCAATGAAGGTGGGGAAAATGCTTAGTGGATGGTGGCAGAGGTTATGAGGGGTCTGGCGAGGTGAATGGAGGTGTGGAGATGACGGAGGCACCTCGCCAGTGGTTGGCCGAAGATGGGAACGATGGTAGTGGTCTGCGGCGTTGAGGGGATAAAAATAGAAATAAATGAAGGGGGAAATAAAGAGTAGAGGGAGAGGAAGAGTTCTAACCTAATTTGGTGGACGAAGGGGGATAGGAAGGCAGCTAGCCATGCCTGCTATCGCTGGAGAAGATGAGTCCCGTGGAGGGAGAACAGCGACGACGAAGGGACTGGAGGCACACGCGCGGGTATTGCACGACGCGGAGGAAGGAGATGATGACATCTCTACCATTGGTATTTTGGTAGAGCAATGAGGAGGAGGAGATGTCGCCGGAGCCTGTTGGACGCTTGGCCGGAGGAGAAGGAAGAAATTAGAGGTGGTTCTCCGGCCAAGTCAAGCTAATTTTGTGTGGCTAAGATGAGGGTCCTTTTATAGATGCTGGCAAAGGATTCATGTGGTTGGAAGGCAAGCTTCCAAGCGTAAGAGTCCTCGCCGGAGTAGGAAATCCATGAAATACCCAAATCTCTTGTGCATTCGCACGAGAGAATGGGTGCGAATCCATGCTTGGGATTTGGTTCACATGAAAGGGAATTCTTCAGAGAATCTCCCTTCCAAATCTAGGAGATCTCTGAGGAATCGGGGAGAAATCCTCCTCAAATCCTTGCTAGACTAGGACTCCTCCATTGTAATGGTGGAGGGACCTAATTGCAAAGGATGGCGAGGAAGATAGCGGGTCTGCATAACAGTTTTCAAAAGCTAGGGGTAAAAATGTAATTGGGTGGACTGTTTTGAAAAGTAGGTCAAGGTGACCTCCCCTTAGGTCCAAATTTTGGTACGAACCTAATTTGGACCTAAGGAATCCAATGGTGAGGTTGGAGTTTAGGTTTGACCACTTTTGACTAGACATTTTACACAAAAACCCAAATTAGGTAAAATACTTAGCTACGACCACTACTTAGGTCAAAATAGGTTCCAAAGGCCAAATTGAAGGTTCTAAACCTTAGGGGATATTTTTCCATGAATTTTAGAGGATTTAGTTGGTTTTTATCTTGACGAAAACCTTGCTGATTAAGTGAGTCTGTTTTAGGGTTACAAGATGTCATTTAATTCTCTGATTACACATGAACCCTTTTCTGATTGAACCAACCAACTTTTATCTTTTTTAGAGCATTTGACCCATGTTTAGTCCCTGAGAAATCCCATTTGTGTATTGCAATGGTAAAATTGTATCTTTACCCTTTATTTCATGTTTTCTTCTCAAAACAGTAATCTATTGAATTAGGCCCTTCTCCAGGTTATGTAGGAGCTTTTATTCTCTTTCTTAGGTCAAAATGAGCTAGTTATGACTCATGATGATGTTATCATCACTACTCTCCCAGAGCCATAGGTAATCGAGTTATCGGATTCAGCGTACCCGAGCCCAGGCTCATCGGTGCATGGTGGTGAGCGAGGAGTGCAGGTTGGTCTAGGCGGGTAAACAGGTCGGCGACGTCCGCGCGGGAGATGTCGCGGACAAGGCACAACTGTACGTGGGTGAGAGGGACCTCACCCTGTGTTATGAGGCAAATAGCCTCTAACACTTTTTCAATTTATGTTCCTCTACTGCTCCTGCATTCCACAATGTGGGATTATTGTTCTTCCTTCCTTTCCGTACGTCTACAGTAGCAACTCCTTCAAATTCGTGCAATAAGCAAGTATACTCCTCCAATTGTCAGCCTAGACGAAGTCCTGGAGGATTTTTGCATCACCTGGAGGTGAAATTCTGGAGTGAAGGCACCTAGAGGAGCTTCAAGGCTTGCTCGAACTCGCTGTTAATGGCGAGAAGGAGCTCGACCCCTGAAAACACAAAATTGGCCTCTCAGCCCTGTCAGATTGCTCAGGGAGGATCGCCAAACTACGGCGAGTGCGACAAGGGGTTTTGTGTGGCATCTCGTGGTCTATGTGTGCGTGTCGAGGTCAGTCTATGTGCGCGAAAGTGGGTGTGTTCGGGGGTGTGCGTTGGTGAGTGAAGTGGTGAATAAGGAAAGGGGAAATGAGCGGAGAGCTGAGGCAAAGGTTTTGAGGTAGTCAGCGAAGGGGATGGTCACGTGTAATGGGTGGAATCCTTCATTGGAGTGGTTGCCAGAGATGGAGGAGATGAAATCGCGGAGGGTCGTCGGTGGTTGAAATGACGTCGGATGAGTATGGAATGAAGTATAGATGGTAAGGGACTTAGCTAGGAGGTTGTTGGACGAAGCGAGGTGGAGATGGAGTTAGTTGAGGCATTGCTGACGCTAGAGATGAAGGTGGTTCCAATGTGGGAGAAACGGTGAGGATGACAAAGAAGGAGGCGTTAGTTGGTACGGCAAGACGCGAAAGGAGTGAGGAAGATAGATCCACCACTGGTATTGCGGACAGACGATGAAGAAAGGTAGAGGGGATTGCTGGACATCGAGGAGCCTTCAGCCTTTAAAGAGATAGAGGAATTATGGGGAATCTCAGCCGATTTCGAGCGTCAGAAATTCGTTGAGGTCTGAGGTTCATTTTATAGGCCTTCAGAGACTGCCTGGGCTTGGGAATGAAGCTTCCTAAGCTTGGAAAGCTTTGCTGGAAATAGAAATTTCCTGAGACCCAAATCTCTCATGCATTCGCATGAGAGATTGGGTAAGTTCTAGGGCTTAGAATTGGGTCCAATAGGAGGGGAATTTCTCGACGAACTTCCCTTTCAATTTTGAAAGGGATTCATCAGGAAATTAGGAAGTTCTTTCCATTTTAAGGTCGTCGGAGCAAGTAGGAATAGGATTAATGGCGATAGGGACCATTTTGTGAGAACGATGACAAAAGTTACGGGCCTGTTTGAAAGGATTTTGAAAGTTAAGGGCAGAAATGAAATTGGACAGGATCATTTTGCAAACTAGGTCAAGACAAATTCATCTTGGGTCTAAATTTTGGTGCAAACCTAATTTGGGCCTAAAGAATCCAATGGCAAAGTTGGATTTTGGTTTTGACCATGTTTGATAGGCTAATTTATGTAAAAACCTAAATTAGGGCAAATGTCTATCTACGGTTCTATTTTGGGTCAAAACGGGCTCTGATGGTCAAATTGGAAGTTGTAAACCCTATAGAACATTTTCTATGAATTTTAGAGGATTTTGGTGAATTTTATCCTGATCAGAACCATAGTTAATTAAGTAGGTCTATTTTTAGGATTTTAAAAGTCATTTAATTCTCAGAATACATGCTAACCCTTTTCTGCCTGTCTTATCCCATTTGTTATCTTATTAAGACCAATTGACCTTCATTCAACCCCTAAGAAAACCCTTTAGTGTACTGCATTCATGATAAGCTGGTAAAATTATAGTTTTAGCTTTAGTTTCTTTTTTTTCTTCCAGAATGAATATGCAATGACTTGTGAGTCTCTAGCGATTATGTAGGAGCATTTATTGACTTAATTGGGTCAAAAATGAGCTAGTTATGGATCATGATGGTGTTCCCATAACTAGGGCTACCCAAAACCTTCCTATATTTAGCAACCCAAAGCCACTTAATCTAAGCCACACACACGACATTGAATGGCCAACACCACTTACTATTTTTAGCTGAAACCTGTCACTTAAGTGGCTCCTACAAGACTCAGCCACCCATAATTTTCACCTTTAGATCCCTATCCTATGGCCTACTTTAAATCTAGATCAACCGCCACTTATGCCACATCATTTCACTCAATCTAGGCCCTACATAACACGTCCTATGGCTCCTATTTAGTCCACCTATGGCTACTCCAATCCCTTGCTAGTCAAGCACAATTGGATGTCCATCAAAGAGCTTGAGTTGATTTTAAGGTGATGGAATAACCACAACCATTGACTAAATCCAAGGGTCCATATTCCATTTTATTCCTATAAAAACTCTACCCTCCTACACCAACACATTAGTTCTTAGTTAATTTCGCATAGCTTAGTTACTCCTTAGTCCACCTTACTTCCGCCTACATAGCCTACACCCTTTTCCACCATATAGCCTTCCCTTCCATAGCTGTCACCATTAGAGTACCTCCACCTCCATGCTTCTACCCTCCCTCCACTTTTACATAGAGATCCTTTCCTAGTGTCCTCCTTCCTCTTCCTCCACACCACCTTGGTGGCCCTACTGCAACACTTCTTGTCTTCCATCTTCTTCCCAGTGCCCTGGATTTGAAGCTCCTTTAGAAGATTCACACAAGCATCCCTCAAGTGGCTCCGTTACTCTCCCTCCATTCTTTACTCGCTCTTATTCCTATGCTTTTCTTGCATCGTTATCATTCATAGATTTGTAAAACTCTTGATTATCAATAGAAGTATTTTGTGATCTCCAGATTTGTAGTATTTATGGTTTTGTTATATCTTTATTCCTCTATATTGCTTGGAATTCTATTCTAAAAATATTTAAAAAAATCATATATGAAAAGACAAAAAAAATAACAATGAAAGGTGGTTGGCAACGACATTTTGTCATCTTGCCTTGTCATGAATTTCTAGGTCTAACAGTTGTAAGAGAAAGATTCATCTGATCAACCCAGGCTTCATGTCCATTGTTGACGTGCTTTCATCAGGTTTTAAGAATGCATCCTAGTATAGCGAAGAAAGTGAATCAACACTTAAATTTATATGCTCAAATTGTGAGTTTGAGGATGTCTTAGGAGCAAATTAATCGCAATTCAAACCACTAATCAATTGAATATAATGAAGCATAAAAGATTGATGAAAAAAGAAATATATTAGGTGAATAATCACACTATCAAACTCCAAAAATAAATGATCATTGTAAGGGCAAAAAAATGATTTTTCCAACTAAGGTAGAGCTTGCAACACCTGGAGAATTTTCAACTCAAAGTGCCGTTCACAAGCCTAAGAACTATGATTGCCTACAAATCTTAATGGATACTAGAGGGGGGCAGTGAATAGTATCACTTTTTAAAAAATTAAATATAATAGTAGAGAAGACAATTCAAGCCACAGAAAATCAGGTACAGAGGACACCTTGATTTATAGTGGAAACCCTTCCCGTGTGAAAACCACTACCTAAGCCTCTCAGCTTAGGATTTTTCCGACTAGTCAAGACTAGTCAATCCACTAACATACCACTTGAAATGAAGGTGACACAACTTCTTACAATAGTCCCTTCTCTTTACAACTTGAAGCGAGGCACAACAACAACAATGGATCTTTCCCAACAACTTGGGATCCATAATCAAAGCAAATAAAGATAATAATAATATAATCCTATGGAACATCAAAGAAAGATCAAATCAAATCTTTTTTGTAGAGGTTTGGATAGACATGCTTTGAAAAGCGTTGAAGTAGAATCATAGAAGAACTTGAGAGAAAGAACGAAAACACTTTTCCTAAGAGGATTTCTTCTTGGAATGTGTGTTGAAAAAGGGCTACCTTGGACCTCTATTTATACTAGAGAATTCAACCTTAAAAAGAATTTATTTGAATTCAATTATCAATCAATTAAGGTAGTTTGATAGATCAAAATGTAATTTGGTTGGTCAAACTAGTTACTTGATTGGTCAATGTTTGGTCGATTGATTAAGCTAAATAGTCGATCAAAGGTGTATTAATCAATTTCCTAAAATGGGCTAATTTGATCGATTAATTCAACTGGTTGGTTGATCAACAAAATTGGATGATCAATTAACATAAAAACTTGATTTTTACATGTAAGTGCAAAAATTTGTTTGAAGTTAATTTGAGATTCCTTACAAAATATTGTAGACTCAAAAATAAAATGACTCAGAAAGTAAAATAGCAATCTACTTTCTTTAGCCCATGGATCCAACCTGCACGTGCGCTATGTTGATGCCTCTTCGTTTGATTGCACTTGCTGCTGGGGCTATTCCCCCCAATTGGAGTCCTGAGCGCGTTCCTTAAGTAAAGCCATAGTGCCTGGGACTACACCTGGGGCTCACGATGCCTGGAGCAAGGCTTCAAACTTCGCTCAAAGCTTCGTTAATGGTGGCGATGACCTGCTACTTGAAAACAAAGAATGAGGCCTCACGGCCATGTTAAAGCACTTAGGAAGCGTCGTCGGATGATGACGAATGTAACTGTGGTGGTACGAAGGTGATTGGTGGAGTGAGGAGCTCTGATGACCTTAGACTGTTGGTGCGGAGGGCATGGTGTTCAGTAGAGGGTTTAGGTGGATGGGATGGCAAATAGGGAAAGGTTTTGGCAGGGCGTGATGTGACAACGGTCATGAGGTGGTTGGCGAGTTGATTTGTTGGTTGTGGAGGTGGGATGGCTTGCCGGAGGAGTGGTTGGGGACAAGGAAGACAGAGGTGAGCGGCGACGTCGAGGGCTATTTTTGGGGCTTTTGGGTACAAAACTAAACCTAAGAGCTAAACTAACTAATCTAACCTAATCTAAATGAACGAAAGGGGGAGAACAACACCGACGTTGGTAGGGTGGTGCCGGGGAAGGAAGAAACTCTGGTAGAGGGGATGCCGATGACGATGGAGATAGAGGGGCTCCTGCTGGTATGGCCAAGAGCAGACTAGAGAGAGGAAGGTGAATCTGCCACTGGTTTTGTGGTCGACAAGAAGTGGAGTCAGAGGAAGTCGTCGGAGCTTGAAGAGCTTTCCAATTGGACAAGGAGGGAGGAATTTAGGGTGTTCCAGGCTGAAATCAAGTCTAGGAAGTTTAGCTTGATTTGGACTTCCTTATAGAGGCCTCTGGAGGGAGTTTTGAACTTGGAAGCCAAGCTTCCAAGCTAGGAAATGTCACCAGAGTAGGAATTTTCTAGGATACCCTAATGTCTCATGCGTTCGCATGAGAGATTGGGAAAGTTTTAGGGCTAATGGATGGATTCAATGGGAAGAGGACTCCTCAAGGAATCTCCCATCCAATTTTGGAAGGGATTGATTGAGCAAAGAAGGAGTTATCTTCAATCAAAGGTCGCTGGAGTTGTAGGAATAGGATTCATGGTGGCAAGGACCTTTCTATGAAGAAGATAAAGAAGTTGGGGGGCTATTTGTAAGGAATTCAAAAGTTAAGGCTCTAAATGGGATGGAAAGAGTCTGATTGGACCAAAGTGCAAACTTGGTAAAGATGATCTCAGAATGGGCCCAAATTTTGGTACAAATCTATTTTGCACCCAAGGAATCCAATGGTGAAGTTAGATTTTGGTTTTGACTTCATTTGACTGCGTAGTGTATGTAAAAACCCAAATTAGGGTAAATGTCAGTCTGAGACTATTTTAGGTAAAGATGGGTTCTAATGGTCAAATCAAACATACCAAACCATAGAGAATATTTTTCTATGAATTTTAGAGGGCTTAGGTGAATTTTATCCTGACCAAAATCTCAGTTAATTAAGCAAGTCTGTTTTTAGGATTTCAGATGTCATTTAATTCTCAAAACATGCAAAAGCCCATTTCTGTCTATATTAACCCACTTATTACAGTTTAACCTTATTTTCTTATCTTTCTCTCAGAATGATTATGCAGTGAATTATAGCCTTCTGATGATTATGTAGGAGTATTTAATGACTTAATCAGATCAAATTGAGCTAGTTATGGCTCATAATGGTGTTCCCATCATACCCCCATGCTTAGCTTTTGCTTGTCCCTTAGAAAAATACTAGGGAATTAACTTACATTCTAGACCATGCCTTTTTATACTCAGATGTGTGCTTTCTTTTGTAGATTAGGTTAGAATGATGATAGTAGGACTATAGGTACTCAAGCACCAACCAAGATCCGGACCCTACTAGCTCTAGCCTCAGTCTACCGCAAAGGTTTCTAAGGCCCACAGGAACTACCCTAAGGTTCGTTGAACTCCACAATTAAAGCACCCATTCTTAAGACATGTTTTAGCCCAGGTTCAATTTGCAGTGCATTTTTGTAAAAGAGAAACAAAAGATTTTTTTTATTTTTGGAGAGTTTTCTGTCTCTTTTCTTTCTTTATTTCTAGCTTCGGATTGCCTTTACAACACGGCCTGTATCGGATTCCTAGCTCCCACCATCAATCCTTGCAGGGTCCCTGGCAATTGATGCTTCGAGATAGCTCAACCCATGGCAACCCTCAGAACCCTGGCTTTCGAGATTTCGGGATAATCTCGCCCATGGCATTCTGTAGCTAAATCCAGACGTTGGCAATTGACATTTCGAGATAATGCCTCCAATGGCATCTGAACCAGCACAAGGTGCTAACATGCCTCTGGTACGATATTTAGATATCCTAGGAGACAAGCATCGATGAGACGGTATGTTATGCACATCTTCGAGGGGAATTTCCTGCCTCTCCACACCAAGAACTCTTCCAAATCAACTTGTGTTGATTGACTGGTCGATTGTAGCCTTTAATGTCATTTGCAGTTTTATGTGGTGGAAAAATCGACTAATCATTATTTAAAAAGAAATAACCACTCGTAGAGGAGCAGGTCGTATCCACAGGGAGGCAATGACGTATTAAAATTCGCACCAGTTAAAAGCATTTGTTCTTAGTTAGCTTGGACAAGAATCAAACCAGAATTGCCTTCAGATTAAGGTTGAAGCAAGAAACAATGCTGAAGTAGCAATTTTAAGTAACTAGAGGATATTTGTCAAAATGCAGAATCAATAAAATATTATTAAAAATTGACATTGGCAGAAAATGTAATTTTTAATGGCCGGGTTACTGTAGCAAAACAGGGGATTTTTTTCCCCTTTGCCTTGCGCGCCGAGGATTGGACGACCCGATGCGGGAAGCTCAGAGGAGGTTCCTTGGATCGAGGGCTTCGAAGCGGTGGTGGCGATGTGTTGTACGGCAGCCGGACGAGCTCCAGCGGAGGTGGCTGCAGCCGGTACTGCAGCTGCTGTTGGCGGTGTGTGCGTGCGGGACTGCTGGCGGGGGGCGTGGATGCACACTGTAGCCGGTGCATGCTCTATTGCCGGTTAGAGCGAGTGCTGCAGGCGCGGGAGAAGGGCAAGTGCGGTGAGGCGCGCACGGGAATGCTGGCGGGAGGGCGCTAGCGGTGAGGTTCTACAGGTACGGCTGTAGCTGGCGTGGGCGCGCAGTGCAGCCGGTGCGGGGAAGGTGCTGCGGGTGCGAGAGTGAGCGGGAGAGGTTCTGCAGGCGTGGGAGGAGGGTGTGCGTGTCATGGAGATCGTGGAGATGGCAAAGGTTGTTGGTGTTGCGGGTGCACTGCAGGCTGGTGGGCGCGGGTGAGCGGTGAGCTGCAGGCTGGAGGGCATGGAGATGGCGCTGGAGGTGAAGTGGGCGGATGTGGTTGTGCGGGTGCGGCTGTAGGCAGGGGTGCGCAGGCGGATGGTCGCGATGAGGTTGCAGGCGGAAGGTGAGCGGGTGGCTTCTGACGTCCGAGAAATTTCCTGGATGTCTTAACTGACTGAGAGGGTGATTTCACAGTGGCTACGGCGGTGGTTGTTGGTGACGACGGCGAGGGAGATGCACGCTAAGGTACTCAAGGTAATGCGGATGAGCTCCGGATGGCGGTGTGGTATGTCACACCACACGCCCACGGTGGTGGAGACTCGCCGCCACGGTTGAGGCCAGTGGTGTGGAATGGAAGAGAGGAGATCTCTCTGCACAGTGGTGGTCGGTGGTGGAGGCCTAGTGAGCTCGGCTGCCTCCTCCTCTCTTTTGAAAATAGCTGCCCGACCAGATCCAACACATCCACTCCTCCTTGAATGGATTCTTCACTGCGGCAGCTGCAACCGTTGCACGTAGAAGACGAATAAACAAAATAATGATAAAATATTATGGTTATTTATATACAAACCCTCAACTTTTATGTTAACCTAAATTAATGCATGTAATGTACCTACTTAGTTAACTAATGCAATTCTAAATTAATTCTAAATGCATTTAAATATGAATAATATGCATGAATTATGTAATTGAATTAGAAATATGAATTAATCTATTTACATCCTAATTTATGCTAAATAAATATTAGAATTAACCTAACATTTAGGCACTTAAATACTTAAATAGCTCACAAATATGGACTAATCAAATACCGCCTTGCCTAGTTTTTGCTAGTCCCTAGCAAAATTAAGCGAAATCTAGTACTCCAAGTAGACTAGTTAACTCAGTCTTCCTTCAGAAGCATATTAAGTTTAGACTCTAGACCCGAGGTTCCTAAGTAGTTGCTAAGTTACAGACTAGGTCGGCTAAAGACGAGTTGCAAGCACAAGTTTCCCTGATTTCTGACTCTACCCTAAAGTTTATTGATCCCTGAGATTAAAGCATCCGTGCCTGTGCATTGGTCTGAGTTATTTGAGTTAAAGGATTTTTTTTTTTGTTTGTTTGATTCTTCTAAGTCTAACCTCAGATCAGCTATCAACACGGTCTGTGTCGGATTCATTGTCCCCATTACCATACCTCGAAGGGTGCCTGGCTATCAATGCTTCGAGATAGCACCACCCATAACGACCACAAGAACTCCGGGCAATCGACACTTCGAGATAGTATCGCCCATGGATTTCTTCAACGAATTCAAACCTATAGCAACTGGCACTTCGAGATAGGGCCGCCCATGGTACCTGAACCGCGCAATGCACTTACGTGCCCCCAGTAGGATGGATATCCTAGGAGACAAGCGCCGAGGAGGTAATATGTTATCATCGCATCCTCAAGGTGAGTATACACTCTACCTCTCCTACGGCGGGAACTCTTCCAATCAAAATATGTTTTCAAGCCTCTCCTAAGTCAAAACTAAGAGAACCAAATCTCTTTTCAGAAAGATAGAAATTAAGTTAATTACCAGTCCATGTGTGTGAAATTTGGATGATTGGGTTACAAGGACCCATAAACCAAAAGGTAGAACAAGACTCCAGGTACTACTCCACCTTTTAACTCAAACCCTAGCTTCCCTTCCTCAACCTCTTGAGAAATGATCCGCAACTTAACTCCTACTTAAGTTTTTAAGTCCACAAAGGTCCCTAAAGGTCTAAAGCTAGTAGCTCATTTAGCTTCTAAAATTTGACCCTAGAATTAATTTAGTCTACCCTAGAGTTCTGATTTGCTTAAGAATACAGGACTTAACCAGTTAAGCTCAAAACTTTTTTTTTTTATATATATGCAAATGTATGCAATTATGCTATGTATATCCCCAAGTACACCCCCCCATGCCTAAAATCTGCAATGTCCTCATTGCAGAGAAGGATATTACCTGGGTCAGAGCTGGGTTGAATAGCCAAAGAACCTGCAAATCAGGTTCAAGAATTGCAGAAATAGGACCTAAAAATGAGCAAAGCAATGTTGGCCTAGAAAATAGGTAACCTAGGATGTTGGCGAGCTGATGATGAATCCCGATAGCAAATGCTCGCCCAACTAAAATGGGAATGAAATCTTCCCAGGTCACCAAAAGAGGTTCTAATGGATAAACAGGTAAAACAACCTCCAAAGGGGTAGGGGGAGGATAAGATGGATCCTCCAAAAGGTATGGGGAAGGAATGGTATAGAGATAAACCCCCAGGGTAATGGACTGACTAAAGAAATCATCAATCCATACCCGATACTCCATTACAAGAAATATTGGTCTATTAAGCCCCCTGGTCCGAACAAAAGTGGGCAATTTTCTAAGGCAAGGATCGTCTAAGGTGTCCAAGTTACGAGGTTGTGGGATTTCCATAAGATCTAGGTTGGGTTTAATCAGCTCGGTGCCCATCCCTAACACTCTTTCTAAATCCTCAATTTCATCCCTACCATTCCTTTCACCATCACATGTATCTTCCTACTCTTCATCAGGAGTCACAATTTCGCTTTCAGATATAAGCGAATCAGAGGGTGACTTCGAAATGAATGAAGGCAGGTTGGAAGCATCAAATCTAGGCATTATCCTATCAATGTCATCCCCAGGTTTTTGTTCTTTACTCAAATCTTCCCTGAAGTCTATATGTGAATCCACATAAATCATAGAAATTGCTTCCAAATTTTTCATCATTTCATCATGAGGAGAAATATCATCAATGGGTGTGGTAAGGAAACCTAATTTGGTCAAATTTGTGACATCCTCAGGGGCTAACTCTTCAAATAAGACATAATCACCTTTAGTGTCACTCCAAATCTTGAATGTAGGTTCCTCATATAATTCGTCCTTCTCCTCATCACACAATTCATCATGTACCCGAGGTCTAGAATCATTTAATATCTCAGCATTTCCCTTAGGGTGCTCTATCTGAGGTAAATGGTTTACATTGGTAACATCAGACTCCTCAGATAGGTCAATTTCTTTAGGGTTAGGTTCCCTAAGGGTGGGTTTGAGTTCCCTATCATGATCAGAAGGGAGGGTAGGATTAACAACATGACTTTGACCTACTTCATCAAATGTCACGAAAATACTACCATTTGGGTCAAGGTCTTCCAATGGTACCATCATTCCCTTCTTTTGACTCCAATATGATTCAGGTGGATACTCAACCTTATCATCATCTTCCTCGGGTTGCCACCTTTCTTCATCCAATGCATAGCTACTTTCATGTGTATTTTCCTCCCACCTAAAGTGTGGATCTCTCAAGGAAGTGTCATCTAATGGGGAGGTTTAAAAATCGATCCTCGAAAAGTAGCTATTCTCCCCAGAATTTCCCTCCAACATAAAGTGTAGCTCTCCCACGGGATATGCATCCATTGTAGAGGGGTGTACATCATCCTCAATGGGGTAGATTGGGTGGCTAATTTCATCTCTTTCTTGTTGGCCTGTTCTCAAAGATTCTCCTAACAATTCACCCATTTCGTTTTGCATTTTCTGTATTCCATCTTCAAAGAGGAGAGGTCATTTCTATCATGAGAGAAGTCAGGCTCAAGCTTATAGTACCCAAGAGTGTTTGTCCAACCATTATAATTTTTTAGGGAGGGTGGGTTGGGTATTTCTATGGTATGTGGGATATTGGGCAAAGCAAATCCCACTCCTAGGTTCTGCTCACTTATTTGGGGCATAACCAGGCCAATACTCCTACAATAGGAGTAAAACGGATCCCAATGATTATCATTATGTCCATCATGGAATGGACCATCTCGGCGTCTGGGATCGAAGGATGCAGAGTGGGGGTGAGGGTGTGGGCAAGATGTGAAAGGATCAAAATCAATGTGGTCCATTCTAACTCACACCTCAATCAGAATTCCCCAAGCAAAACACAATTCAAAAAGGACCTTTTAGGTCTTTCCTAATTTAGGCTTTTGATTTTAAGTCAGATTGCAGGTGACAATACAATTTGTTCAATCAATTTATGCGCCTATTATCGACCTACGGCTCGCCTAAGAAGACCTAGTTGGAGCTTAGGTGTTCTTCCCTAAATCTCAAATGGTCAAGTAAATCCAAAGACGGAAGATCGAGGGATGCAAGTAGGCCTAAGCCTTCCTTTGAAGCTGTGCTTTCACGGTGCTTCTCAACTACCCCGAAAAATCCGTGATAGGGTATCCCCCTCTTTGTATTTACAAAACCTTTGATCTCAAGTTCCGAACACTTCAGAATCCATTGATAGCAGGGCACTTGTCCTAGTATTTCCACACCAAAGCAGTGTCTAGAAGCATGCCGTGGTGCAAGTGAAATAAGTGTGCATACACTGCAAAAGATTTTGAATTTTGAATCGCACGCCAAGTTTGAAAATCAAATCCTTGGTTTTTAAAATGTCCTTTGATGAGAACCTCATCATGAGCCATAACTAGCTCATTTTGACCCAATACAAAGGATAAAAGCTCCTACATATCTCAAGGAAAAGCTTAACTCAGAGAATTCTGAGTTTGAGAAGAAAACAAGTCATAAGGGGTAAAAGTGCAATTTTACCAGTATAATCTGCATACAGGGTAATTCAGGGCCCAAACATAGGTCAAAACAGCTTAATAAGAATAAAAGTGGGATGAGATGATCTAGCAAGGGCTACAGCACTTCCAAGGAACCAAATGATAATCTGTAACCCTAAAACAACCCACTTCAATTCACAAGGTTCGAGGCAAAGTAAAAATAGAATAAACCCTCTAAAATTCATAGAAAAATAATCTCTGGGGTTTAGAACCATCAATTTGGCCTTTAGAACCCATTTTGACCTACATTGAGAACCATGCCCAATTAATAACTTAATTTGGGTTTTTGCGCAAATTGACCGGTCAAACAAGGTTTAATATGAAAATAAAATTCACCATCAGATTCCTTAGGTCCTAATTAGTCATGTATAAAAACTTGAGCCTAAGAAGAAACCTCCTTGACCGACTTCACACTTTGGTCCTCATATATTTACTCTTTGGCCCTCAACTTTTGAACCCTCGCATTTTGGCCCCTAACTCTCCTTCGTTCTTTGCAAACAGGTCCCTCCTGCAAAACCCTGCCAGCACCATGCTCCGGCGACCTTGCGCGGAGCATGGCGCCGCGCAGGGTAAGATGGAGGACCTGGCAAGTGTACCGGGGGTGCCCTGCGTCGTCAGCCGTCGCAGGAGCACCCCCATGGTCATTGTAGCCCCCCATACCGGCCGTGCGAACGCACGGACGGTATGGGTTCGTATTCCGACCATTCTCCGGCGAGGGAGACACGTCGTCTCCCTCCGCCTTCCTCCCTGCTTCAACCCTATAAATACCCCCCGCCGTTCCACCGACGAAGGCAGCCTGGATCTGACGGAGAAAACCCCCAGCTTTCTTCTCTTCTTTCTCCGGCAGACGCTCACCAGCTCCGGCGACTTCCTCCCCCTCCACCTCTTCGCTCTGCCGCACTACCAGCAGCAGAGACGTCCTCCCCTGCTCTTTCCGCGCCACGCCGCACCCAGCTGGCGCCTCTCCAGCCCTCTGCTCGCCGCCGCCCCTCTCCCTGAGCATCGTCTTCTCCGGCGACAGTCGATACGACTGTCGCCCTGTTCCTCCCCCTTCGTCCCTGCAGTTAAGTTAGACCTACTCCCCTTCTCCTCCTCTTTCTTTCCCCGCTTTCGATTTAGTCAATTAAGCCCTCTACCGACCCTGTTCACCCTCATCCTCTCCGCCTCCGACCACCCTCCGGCGAGCCGCTCCCATCACCTCAGCGACCCACACGGCTCGCCAACCACCGCAGAACCTCCGCCTCCTCACCCTGATCCTCTTCCGCCCCTCCACTTCCCACCAAACACCCTCTGCAGATCCACCGAACACACCCACTCCCTCGCTCACAGTTTGACCTAGGATGACCTGATAGCTCCACCTCGCCCCCTGCAGACCCCCTGACCACCTTCGCCGTGCCACGGCGAAGGTCCCCCGCCTGTCTGATTTGGCCGAGAGGCCGTGCTATTGATTTCAGGTTCCAGGCCTTGACCGCCATTGGCGAGGAAGCTCGAAGCTTGCTTGAGGTTGCTCCAAGCCTAGATATCCCAGGTTGAAGAGCCACGGCCAGCGCGGAAGAGTCTTGCGCACACACCCTGGCCCTCAATTGGAGTTGCGCGCCTCAACAGCTGCTGCAATTGGAAGCGCCATCCCTGCTGCAGGCGTGAGAGAAAAGGGGTGCGCGGATAGTCCCACCTCGGGAGTTTCTGAAGCCACACACCCACATAAATTGCAAAAGTGCCACCATCTGTTTGCCTCAGTTACCACGGGGTGAGGTCCCTCTCACCCGACCCGACCCGACTCGGCCTCGTCCGTGACCACGCTCCGCGGACCTGGCCCGACCCGATTAGACTGACCTGCACTCCTCGCCCACCACGCACGCCGGTGGGCCTGGACCCGGGCCTGACCCGAACCCGATTACCCGGTAGCGCTCTGGGAGAGCTTCCGAAGAGTGATTTCAGAGAGAGAGATACGCGGGGGAGGGGGGTAGAGTAGGTTTTTGCCTCTTGATGAAAAAAAAAAAACTCTGAAGTGTGCAGGCCAAAGAAGAAGAAGCAGACCCGCTGAAGAAGAAGGAGCTGCTGCACTGTAGCGAAGGCATCGTTAAGTCGTCTCAGCACCGGGGCAGACGACGGAAGGTCAGCAGCCAGAGCAGGAAAGAAGACAGGCTGAAGAAGAAGGAAGAGCACGGCCATCGCGAAAGAAGAAAAAGAGAGGTCAAGGCAGGTGAAGACAAAGAAGAAGAAGGAATGAAGAGAAGCAAGAAGCAAGAAAAGAAGAAGACGATTTGAAGAAAAAGAAAGAAAGGAAACAAGGAAGAACAGAAGAAGAAGAGCACGAGGGGAAGATCTGAAGAAAGCAGAAGAAGAAGAAGAAGAAGAAGAAGAACAGGAAGAACCAAAGACAAAAAGGAAGAAAAGAAGAAGAAACCAAATTTTCATCTCTCTCTCTCTCTCTTTATTTTTGTAATAAAACTTGTATATCTCTAGAATACAACTTGCTCCCTGAGTTCGACCTCGGGAACTCTTTTATTTTTCCGAGTAAAAAAATCTTTATATGAAACGTTGGTAACAACCGGCTTTACTACAACGATATAACCCAAACCCCCCGAAGTTACCGTATCATTTTGGCACCGCTGCCGGGGAGCAACGGCTATTCTAGAGGTAAACATTCCTGTATCTTTTAATTTCTGATAATCTCCTCTCTTTTGTGCAGCTACAGGAACTCAAGAAGACAAGCAACCACACGACAACCACTCCGAAGACAGGTAAATCTTTTTCTCACTATTAACCCCTACACTCTAAAGAGAAAGAAAAGAAAAGAACAAAGCAATATAGGGCTAACCTGTCTTCCATACTTAGTAACCATAAAAAGTTGCATGTTTTCAACTCATCACTCCTGCACACTATTAAGGGTATTTAAGGGCTAACACATTCTTGCTTGAGCCCTAATTACCCAACAAAGAGTTAAATGGACCAAGTAGAGCCAACATAAGGTCAAACATTAGGATTTCAGTAGAGACACACCCCTTAATCAAGAATTGAGGAAATCCCAAAGAGGTGTGCCCAAGCCATTGATTGAAAATAATTAACAAGAAAAATCCTAAACAATTGGCTCTCTCTAAACACTTGAACCCTAAAAGACAGGACCTAAAAGCTCTTAAAGAAAACAATAGGTAAAGTTGACCCCTTTGGGTTAACCAACCTTAAATTAGGTCACTCTTTGCACTTAAAAAGACTAAAGTTCAAGTGAAACCTTAAGCACCCTGATCTTAAAATTGGTAGACTTAAGAGGTCAAGATCCCCATTCTGGTCTACCTGGAACCGCAGTGACAAGAGAGGTCGGGTGGGGGAAACCCTGTAACCCGTGGGGACGCTCTACCGTGTAGGGGTCTTCGCGGGACTCTCCCTCTCTGGCTGCCCAGGTAATTCTCAGGTGGACGATCTTTCTGATCAAGGGGTCCATCTGCCCCGCACCTCTATAGTCACCCAACACATTTTTGGGTGTCTTGATTGGGTCCATCACCTTCTAAACTTACCTCTCCCAACTGTGCATGTACGGAAGGAGGTCTCTAAGACCACCCTTAAGACCTCCTTTAGAAATTCACTCTCGTCAAGGCCAAGCCTCGACGCCCGTGTTTGTGCAGCAACACCCTCACATTATTCTCTCTTCTGATTCAGAACCAAGTTCTTCTTCTTCCCCCATCATGGCTCAGCCAGTTGAGGAAGAAAATAATCTGGAACACCAGCTCCAGCGACTCAATGACCTCTTCCAAAACTTCGTGCACCCACCGCAGCGTCCTATGATGCGGGACCACTACAATCCTGCTGCGGTGGCCATTGAGCCTCGAGTTAGAATCCCGATTGGAGGACCTGATTCTGAATTAAAGCCCAACATGATTCACGCTATACCTAAATTCCATGGGCTTAATTCTGAAGATCCCTTCCAACACATCAAACAGCTAAAGCATCTGGCCCACACTTTTGGATCAGATGCGCAAAATCGGGATATTCTTCTCATGAAGATGTTCTCCTTTTCTCTTATGGACAAGGCCGCCCATTGGTATCAAACTCAGACCCGGCCGATCAACACTTGGGAAGAACTTCAATCCGAGTTTTTGAAAAAGTTCTTTCCCGTTGGTCGGACCAACGCCTTGCGCCATCAGATTACACACTTCACTCAACAATCAGGAGAACCTCTCCATGAGGCATGGGATCGTTTTCAGGATCTCATGAGGAAGTGCCCCCATCACGGAGTTCCTAAATGGGAACAAGTCCAATCTTTTTACCAGGGACTCCGTGAGGACATCCGCCTTTTCGTCAATGCAACCTGCGGAGGAAACATCATGGGTCAACATGAAGACACCGTATGGGAGATTCTCGAAAACATGTGCGAGAACTCCATCAACAATGACTCCATGGGATTATTCGACAGGACGAATACCCGCGCAGCGACGAATCTTAAGGGAGCACATGAGACGCAGGGCCTGCCCGCATCAGTCGACCTGGAATTAATGGCCAGTCGATTGGACAAGGTCTCAATTATTGAAAAGAAGGTGGATGAGCTGACTCAGCACTTGCAGCGAGCCACCTCTGCGCGTAACTCCTTTGCACAACCTCCTTCCACACAGGAGACTGTGCAAAACATCCTACACCGATCCTCCCCTGGGATGGATCCATATCCATCCCCATCTGATTCTTGGACTGGAAGATCATCCGATCCTTTCTTCACCAGCCGGGGGAACTCCATTCCTCCTTTCCCTGATTCTCAGGAGGTTCCTCAGACCTGCGAGGACCTCAACGCCATCCAGAACGACCCATTCTCCAACACTTACAACCCTGGATGGCGAAACCATCCCAATTTTCAGTGGGCGGGAAATTCCCAAACCCAAAGACCACCTTTTCAGTCCCGCCCACAGCCCTCTCATCACTACCAGCCGCCTCAGCCTCGGCCCAACCCTACTTATCCATCAGGGCCAAATCAAGATCAAATGTCCTTAATCCTTCAGACTCTGGCTGACATTCAAAAATCGAATGCGGCCATTCAAAAACAGCACAAGGACGAGCTTACTGAAGTTAAAACTCAGCTGGCCCAGTTGGCAAATTCTCGCCAGCCAGGCACACTCCCTTCCCAACCCCTTCCTAACCCAAATAACGTGCCAACCCAGAAGCGCGTTATGAATCCAAATTTAGGCCACGCTCAATGGATTTATCAGGCCCCTACTGCCCCATCTCCAGACGAGATGGAAGCCTCTACTTCTCGTACGGGGTTTCAGCAGCAGCCACCCCTCCTACCAAATCCAAACCAAAATCAGGCCGGATTAAATGCTGTAACAACACGTAGTGGTAAGACCACTCAGGACCCGCATTATCCAAACCAATCCCAGCCTGATAACCATGACCCTAGGATAATTATCCAAGGTACCGCTGTTCCAGACCCACAACCTGGACCTATCCTAGAGGAACCAACCAAGATCCCGTTTCCCGAGGCCCTGACCAAGGGAAAGAAGACCACCAAACCCGTGGCCCCTGAGGAGGACCTGGTCAAGCTCTTTGAGCAGGTCCACATAAACATCCCCTTGATGGATGCAATCCGCCACGTACCAGCTTACGCACGATTTCTAAAGAATATATGTACACCCCAGCGTAAGCCGCGAACCAAGGGAGGGAGCCCAATTGTTCTGTCAGAGCAAGCCAGCTCTGTAATCCTTAGTAGACTCCCACCCAAGGCAAAAGATCCTGGAACTCCCCTGATCTCCTGTAAGATAGGTGGTACCCAATTTGATAGAGCATTGTTAGACTTAGGAGCATCTATAAATCTGATACCCACATCCTTACTTGACCATCTGGAAGAATCTGAGCTGAAACCAACTGAGGTGACATTACAATTAGCAGATCGATCTATAAAGTCACCAAAAGGGATTCTCGAGGATGTTATCGTGAGAGTGCGGGATTTCTATTTTCCAGTGGACTTTATAGTCTTAGACATGGATGCACCTGAGAACCCTAGGGATACACCAATCATTCTAGGGAGACCTTTCTTGGCTACTGCTAGAGCCAACATCAGCTGTGAGGAGGGCCAAATAGAGCTTAAGTTTGGAGATCAAACACTGAAAATTGATATATTTAAGGCCCAACAAGGAATTAATTGCGGCGTCATCGAGCAAATTTGTGACATCAAGACTTTGGTTGATGAATCACACCTCCAGAATGACTTGAGTATGCCTCATCAACCACAGAAGGATCTTGACCCGCAAACAGAGGAGTCCACCTCGGATGTCAACAACCCAGTAACTCCCACCCTTGAACCTCACATCTATACTGAACCACCCGCTGCTGCTGAAAACCCCATCCTTGAACTGAAACCCCTTCCTGCTCATTTGAAATACATCTTTTTGGGTTCTAATCAGACCCTTCCTGTGATCATCAATTCCAACCTCAATCCTGAACAGGAATCCCGTCTGATTGTTGTCCTCCAGCAACATCGCAGAGCCATCGGATGGACCCTCGATGATTTGACTGGAATAAGTCCCTCTTATTGTACTCATCATATCTATTCAGAAGAGGGCACACGACCTTCTCGTGAAATGCAGAGACGCTTAAACCCCAATCTGCAGGAGGTCGTGAAAAAGGAGATCATCAAGTGGTTAGATGCCGGGATCATCTACCCGATCTCCGATAGTCGTTGGGTGAGCCCGATCCAGGTCGTACCTAAGAAGGCAGGACTCACCACTATAACGACTGAGACCGGAGAAATCATTCCTACCCGATTAGCCAACTCGTGGAGAGTCTGTATAGATTACCGTCGACTCAATTCCTCCACGAAGAAGGATCATTTCCCACTACCCTTCATTGATCAAATTCTCGAAAAATTAGCGGGAAATAGGTTCTTCTGCTTCCTTGACGGGTACTCCGGTTATAACCAGGTAGCAATCCATCCTGAGGACCAAGAAAAGACCACATTCACCTGCCCCTTCGGAACATACGCTTTCCGAAGGATGCCTTTCGGTCTTTGCAATGCACCCGCTACTTTTCAGCGATGCATGCTTGCCATATTCTCAGATATGGTAGGTGATTATCTGGAAGTCTTCATGGATGACTTTTCAGTTTTCGGAGCATCATTCGACGATTGCCTCCAACACTTGGTCCAGATACTCAGGCGGTGCATCGACGTGAATTTGGTTCTTTCCTGGGAAAAGAGCCATTTCATGGTGCCTGAGGGAATTGTCCTGGGACACTCAATTTCGGAGAAAGGTATCCAAGTGGATCGAGCTAAGGTTAATCTGATTTCTCGCCTTCCTATGCCTAGCTCGATCAGGGACATCCGATCCTTTTTAGGGCATGTCGGTTTTTATCGACGATTTATCCCTGATTTTTCAAAAATCGCACGCCCCCTGACCACTCTTCTCTCCAAGGATGTTCCCTTCGAAATCTCCAAGGAATGCACTCAAGCATTTGAAATCCTGCGTGACCGAGTCACCCAAGCCCCGATCCTACAGTCCCCTGATTGGTCTCAACCCTTTGAGATCATGTGTGATGCATCCGACTTCGCTGTAGGAGCGATTTTGGGGCAGAAAAATGACAAGAAACCTGTGGTCATTTACTACGCCAGCAAAACACTCGATGAGGCTCAGCGTAACTATACAGTTACTGAGAAAGAGCTGCTAGCTGTAGTATTTGCCCTAGAGAAATTCAGATCATACCTTCTGGGTTCCCATGTCATCATATACTCGGATCACACGGCTGTGAGGCATCTCCTTGCAAAGAAGGACGCGAAACCTCGATTGATCCGATGGATCTTGCTGTTGCAAGAATTTGACCTCGAGATTCGCGATAAAGCGGGAAAACAAAACGTGGTAGCTGATCACTTGTCCCGTCTTCCTTCTGAAATGATAGACCCTTCCGGACCCATCACTGAGCATTTTCCCGATGAGCACCTGCTGACTATTGGTACTAGCCTTCCATGGTTTGCTAATATTGTAAATTACTTGGCATCTCATCAGACCCCGTCCGATTGGCCGAAGGCCAAGAAAGACAAATTACGCTCCGATGCCAAGTATTACATTTGGGAAGACCCGTACCTCTTCCGCATAGGTGCCGATCAGATCATCCGGAGATGTGTCCCGGAAGGGGAAGTCAACAATATCCTCTCTTTCTGCCATGACCAGGCATGCGGTGGCCATTTTGCCGGGCATAAAACCGCATCAAAAGTCCTCCAGTGCGGCTTTTACTGGCCCACACTGTTCAAAGACGCATACAGTCATTGCAAGGCATGCAGTCGTTGCCAGACTTTGGGCAACATGAGCCATCGCGACATGATGCCTATGCAACCAATTCTAGTATGTGAAATCTTTGATGTTTGGGGGATTGATTTTATGGGCCCCTTTCCTATTTCGGATGGTTTCGAATACATTCTGTTGGCTGTGGACTACGTGTCCAAATGGATCGAAGCCATACCGACCCGAACCTGTGATCACAAAATCGTTCTCAAATTCATTCATCAACACATTTTCTCAAGGTTCGGGATTCCTCGTGCAATAATCTCTGATGGGGGGACCCATTTCACAAATGCTCAGTTTAGGTCACTGATGACCAAATACGGGGTGACTCACCGAATCTCTACTCCTTACCACCCCCAAACTAATGGTCTAGCTGAGCTGTCGAATCGGGAGATCAAGAAAATCCTGCAGGTCACTGTTCGACCTGACAGGAAGGACTGGTCGTCCCGACTTCCGGAAGCATTGTGGGCCTATAGGACCGCCCACAAGACCCAATTGGGCATGTCTCCCTTTAGATTGGTGTACGGAAAGGCATGCCACCTTCCCGTCGAACTGGAGCATAAAGCCTATTGGGCAGTACGGAACTGTAATCTAGATCTTTCCAAGGCTGGGACCCATAGAAAACTCCAAATCAGCGAGATCGATGAATTACGCACAGACGCGTACGAGAACTCGCAAATCTACAAGGAGCGGGTTAAAGCCTTCCACGACAAACACATCTCGAGAAAGATCTTTCATCCTGGTCAAAAGGTCCTACTCTTTGATGCCCGACTCAAACTCTTCCCAGGAAAACTGAGATCTAAGTGGGTCGGACCATATTTGGTCCGACAGGTTTTTGGAAATGGAGCAATTGAAATCAGTCCACTCAGCCACGATTCTGAACCTTTCATCGTGAATGGTCAAAGACTCAAGCCGTTCATTGATGTAACTTCTACTGATTTGGCTGAGGCATCTCATATCCTCCTTTCCCCTTGAGCTTATTGCGCCCAGCCGATGGCGTAAAACTCAGCGCTTAACGGGAGGCAGCCCGTCATTCTCTTTGAAAACCTGAAACTTGTTCTGACACCTTTCAGCACTCGAAGTTCACCCTGAACTAAGACCCCCTAGGTTACAATGAGGACATTGCAAATCTTAGGCATGGGGGGGTAGGAAAGTGCAAAAACTTGTAAGAAAAGGTTTCAAACAAAAAAATTCACATATGCCAAAAATACCATAAAAATTAAAAAATTTTTCGAAAAAGAATAAGAGGAAAAGAGGAGAAGGAAAATTTTGTGAAGGAGAGAAGAAACAAAATGAAAAAGGAGCACAAAATTATAAGAAAAGTTGATAGTCATTAGTAAGGAACTAAGGAATTAACCTAAGTTCTAGACCTCATTCAAGAAAATAACTGAAAAGTGCACAATGAGATTAGTAAGAATGCAAACCTTAGGCATTCTTGAATAGACTCTTAGTACTCATTAAGATCTAGACACTCCTCAAGAGGTTGAGGAAAATGAAAAGCTGAAGTATTAGGTCTAAGGCTTAGGAAGTATTCGGCCTCGTTAACTAATTTTTGGTTTACGGGACTCAGTAACCTAAGCACCCTAATCTCACACACAGCCTGGTTCAGTAAGCGTAAAAATCAGAATCACGCAGAAGCGTCGCAAAAATCTGAAAAGAACACCTAGAATAGGAATGGCCGATCAACACAAGTTGATTTGGACGAGTTCCCAGCGCGGAGAGGCGGAAAATCCCCTCGAAGATGCGTAACAAAATATCATCTCCTCGGTGCTTGTCTCTTAGGATATTTACATATCCTACGGGGGGCATGTAAGCACTCTGCTGGTTCAGATTCCATGGATGGCATTATCTCGAAGTGTCAATTGCCAGGGTCTGGATTCGGCCACGGAATACCATGGATGGGATTATCTCGAAATCTCAATAGCCAGGATTCCGGGGGTTGCCATGGGCGGTGCTATCTCGAAGCATCGATCGCCAGGAACCCTTGAGGATTGATGATGGGAGCAAGGAATCTGATACAGACCGTGTTGAAAAGCCAATCCTAGGCTAGAACTAAAAAGAAAAAGAGAGAGAAAACTCTCCAAACAGAAAAAAACTTTCTATCTCTCTCTTACAAAACGCACTGCGAACTGAGCCAGGGCTAAAATCATTTCAAGCACGGGTGCTTTAACCACGAAGTCCAATAAACCTTAGGTTAGTTCTTGTGGGCCTTAAAAACCTTTGCTAAAAGACTGAGGCTAAGGCTAGACAGATTTGGATCTTGATTGGTACTAGAGTATCTTTTAGGCCTATGGTCAGCATTCTAACCTAATCTATGCTCAAATAAAAAGGCACTTATCTAAAACCATTGAAAACTTCATGGTCTAGAACAAGGGTTGAAACCTTAAGTTTTTTTGCTAAGGGACTAGCAAAAGCTAGGCATGGG
Organism: Thalassia testudinum; assembly: GCA_037157565.1. Lineage (NCBI taxonomy): Eukaryota > Viridiplantae > Streptophyta > Magnoliopsida > Alismatales > Hydrocharitaceae > Thalassia > Thalassia testudinum. Next base: position 79,988,597 of record JAZHRO010000056.1, on the reverse strand, counting down.
GGTATGATGAGAACCTCATCATGAGCCATAACTAGCTCATTTTGACCCAATACAAAGGATAAAAGCTCCTACATATCTCAAGGAAAAGCTTAACTCAGAGAATTCTGAGTTTGAGAAGAAAACAAGTCATAAGGGGTAAAAGTGCAATTTTACCAGTATAATCTGCATACAGGGTAATTCAGGGCCCAAACATAGGTCAAAACAGCTTAATAAGAATAAAAGTGGGATGAGATGATCTAGCAAGGGCTACAGCACTTCCAAGGAACCAAATGATAATCTGTAACCCTAAAACAACCCACTTCAATTCACAAGGTTCGAGGCAAAGTAAAAATAGAATAAACCCTCTAAAATTCATAGAAAAATAATCTCTGGGGTTTAGAACCATCAATTTGGCCTTTAGAACCCATTTTGACCTACATTGAGAACCATGCCCAATTAATAACTTAATTTGGGTTTTTGCGCAAATTGACCGGTCAAACAAGGTTTAATATGAAAATAAAATTCACCATCAGATTCCTTAGGTCCTAATTAGTCATGTATAAAAACTTGAGCCTAAGAAGAAACCTCCTTGACCGACTTCACACTTTGGTCCTCATATATTTACTCTTTGGCCCTCAACTTTTGAACCCTCGCATTTTGGCCCCTAACTCTCCTTCGTTCTTTGCAAACAGGTCCCTCCTGCAAAACCCTGCCAGCACCATGCTCCGGCGACCTTGCGCGGAGCATGGCGCCGCGCAGGGTAAGATGGAGGACCTGGCAAGTGTACCGGGGGTGCCCTGCGTCGTCAGCCGTCGCAGGAGCACCCCCATGGTCATTGTAGCCCCCCATACCGGCCGTGCGAACGCACGGACGGTATGGGTTCGTATTCCGACCATTCTCCGGCGAGGGAGACACGTCGTCTCCCTCCGCCTTCCTCCCTGCTTCAACCCTATAAATACCCCCCGCCGTTCCACCGACGAAGGCAGCCTGGATCTGACGGAGAAAACCCCCAGCTTTCTTCTCTTCTTTCTCCGGCAGACGCTCACCAGCTCCGGCGACTTCCTCCCCCTCCACCTCTTCGCTCTGCCGCACTACCAGCAGCAGAGACGTCCTCCCCTGCTCTTTCCGCGCCACGCCGCACCCAGCTGGCGCCTCTCCAGCCCTCTGCTCGCCGCCGCCCCTCTCCCTGAGCATCGTCTTCTCCGGCGACAGTCGATACGACTGTCGCCCTGTTCCTCCCCCTTCGTCCCTGCAGTTAAGTTAGACCTACTCCCCTTCTCCTCCTCTTTCTTTCCCCGCTTTCGATTTAGTCAATTAAGCCCTCTACCGACCCTGTTCACCCTCATCCTCTCCGCCTCCGACCACCCTCCGGCGAGCCGCTCCCATCACCTCAGCGACCCACACGGCTCGCCAACCACCGCAGAACCTCCGCCTCCTCACCCTGATCCTCTTCCGCCCCTCCACTTCCCACCAAACACCCTCTGCAGATCCACCGAACACACCCACTCCCTCGCTCACAGTTTGACCTAGGATGACCTGATAGCTCCACCTCGCCCCCTGCAGACCCCCTGACCACCTTCGCCGTGCCACGGCGAAGGTCCCCCGCCTGTCTGATTTGGCCGAGAGGCCGTGCTATTGATTTCAGGTTCCAGGCCTTGACCGCCATTGGCGAGGAAGCTCGAAGCTTGCTTGAGGTTGCTCCAAGCCTAGATATCCCAGGTTGAAGAGCCACGGCCAGCGCGGAAGAGTCTTGCGCACACACCCTGGCCCTCAATTGGAGTTGCGCGCCTCAACAGCTGCTGCAATTGGAAGCGCCATCCCTGCTGCAGGCGTGAGAGAAAAGGGGTGCGCGGATAGTCCCACCTCGGGAGTTTCTGAAGCCACACACCCACATAAATTGCAAAAGTGCCACCATCTGTTTGCCTCAGTTACCACGGGGTGAGGTCCCTCTCACCCGACCCGACCCGACTCGGCCTCGTCCGTGACCACGCTCCGCGGACCTGGCCCGACCCGATTAGACTGACATGCACTCCTCGCCCACCACGCACGCCGGTGGGCCTGGACCCGGGCCTGACCCGAACCCGATTACCCGGTAGCGCTCTGGGAGAGCTTCCGAAGAGTGATTTCAGAGAGAGAGATACGCGGGGGAGGGGGGTAGAGTAGGTTTTTGCCTCTTGATGAAAAAAAAAAAACTCTGAAGTGTGCAGGCCAAAGAAGAAGAAGCAGACCCGCTGAAGAAGAAGGAGCTGCTGCACTGTAGCGAAGGCATCGTTAAGTCGTCTCAGCACCGGGGCAGACGACGGAAGGTCAGCAGCCAGAGCAGGAAAGAAGACAGGCTGAAGAAGAAGGAAGAGCACGGCCATCGCGAAAGAAGAAAAAGAGAGGTCAAGGCAGGTGAAGACAAAGAAGAAGAAGGAATGAAGAGAAGCAAGAAGCAAGAAAAGAAGAAGACGATTTGAAGAAAAAGAAAGAAAGGAAACAAGGAAGAACAGAAGAAGAAGAGCACGAGGGGAAGATCTGAAGAAAGCAGAAGAAGAAGAAGAAGAAGAAGAAGAATAGGAAGAACCAAAGACAAAAAGGAAGAAAAGAAGAAGAAACCAAATTTTCATCTCTCTCTCTCTCTCTTTATTTTTGTAATAAAACTTGTATATCTCTAGAATACAACTTGCTCCCTGAGTTCGACCTCGGGAACTCTTTTATTTTTCCGAGTAAAAAAATCTTTATATGAAACGTTGGTAACAACCGGCTTTACTACAACGATATAACCCAAACCCCCCGAAGTTACCGTATCATTCCTTTAATTAGTCCTTTTTCTAGAAAATATGTGACCACTTGTTAGATTTATTCAGTACAGATTAGGTGGTCTTCGCATTAAGTCCTAATGCAACGCGTGATCAAGAATAGGATGCAAAGTAAGAAAATGCATACCTTGCTTCCAGCAATCAACAATGCAAGGATGCACGCAATGCAGAGAAGTAAATCTAGAGGCTGCTCATACAGACCTGAATGGTTCGTCCTAGGGCAGGCAGCTTCTAGCAGGCAGCTCATTTTTTTATTTTTTATTATTTTTAATTTTTAAACTACTTATGCACAAGCAAATAAAAGTAATCAATAAAACCTAAATCTAAAGAAAAGGGAACAGGCTCCCAAAAATTACCCAACACGGGTCCAAAACAAAATCAGGGAACAAACCCCTCAAAATATACCCCACAACAAGGGTTTCAAACAAAATGCAATGAAAAATTAAATTGAAAGACTTAATCTATTCTAATCAAACTAGTGGCTAAATATACAATGATGTCCGTCGCGTCCTCATCCTTCTCCTCCTTTTCAAATTAGCTTGTCCAATTCTCCTCTGGCGATGTCAAGGGTCACCTCTCACAATGGCTGATTCTTAGACAAATTTTCTCGCACAGAAAAGAAAATAATAAATGGTCAAATCACTGTGCAATTGATAAATAATCAAAATAAAATCAGGCGAAATTAATACGTCTGTTGCCTCCCCGGCAACGGTGCCATTTGGCTGATCAATTGTTCGCTTTAAAGTCGTTTGCAGTTTTATGTGGTGGAAAAATCGACTATTCAATATTTAAAAAGAAATAACCACTTGCAGAGGAGCGAGTCGTATCCACAGGGAGGCAATGACGTATTAAAATTCGCACCAGTTAAAACCGTTTGTTCGTAGTCAATTTGGACAAGAATCAAGCCAAAATTTCCTTCAGATTAAGGCTGAAGCAAGAAACAATGCTGATATAGCAATTTTAAGTAACTAGAGGATATTTGTCGCAATGTAGAATCAATAAAATATTATTAAAAATTGACAATGGTAGAAAATGTAATTTTTAATGGCTGGGTTACTGTAGCAAAATAGGGGATTTTTTTCCCCTTTGCCTTGCACGACGAGGAGTCAACGGCTGGACGCGGGAAGCTCGGACGAAGTTCCTTGGACCGAGGGCTTCGAAGCGATGGTGGCGGCGTGCTGTGTGGCGGCCGGACGAGCTTTGGCGGAGGTGGCTGTAGTCGGTGCTGCAGCTGCCGTTGGCGGTGAGCGTGCACGGAGGACTGCTGGCGGGGGGCATGGGCGCACACTACAGCCGGTGCATGCTCTGTTGGCGGTGAGAGTGGGTGCTGCAGCCGCGGGAGGAGGGCGAGTGCGGTGAGGCGTGCACGGGACTACTGGCGGGAGGGTGCTAGCGGTGAGGTTCCCAGGTGCGGCTGCAACTGGTGTGGGCGTGCACTCCAGCCGATGCGGGGAAGGTGCTGCGGGTGCGGAAGTGAGCGGGTGAGGTTCTGCAGGCATGGGAGGAGGGAGTGCGTGGCTTGGAGAGCGTGGAGATGGTGAAGGCTGATGGTGTTGCGGGTGCGCTGCAGGCTGGTGGGCACGGGTGAGTGGTGAGCTGCAGGCTGGAGGGCGTGGAGATGGCGCTGGAGGTGAAGTGGGCGGATGTGGTTGTGCGGGTGCGACTGTAGGCGGGGCTGCACAGGCGGATGGTTGCGATGAGGTTGCAGGGGGAAGGTGAGCGGGTGGCTTCAAACGTCCGGGAAATTTCCCGGACGTATTAACTGACTGAGAGGGTGATTTCACAGTGGCTGCGGCGGTGGTTGTTGGTGACGATGGCGAGGGAGATGCACGCTAAGGTGCTCACGGTAATGCGGACGAGCTCCGGATGGCGGTGTGGTCTGTCACACCACACGCCCACAGTGGTGGAGACTCGCCGCCACGGTTGAGGCAGGCGGTGTGGAATGGAGGAGAGGAGATATCTCTGCACAGTGGTGGTCGGTGGTGGAGGCCTAGTGAGCTCGGCTGCCTCCTCCTCTCTTTTGAAAACAGCTGCCCGACCAAATCCAACACATCCGCTCCTCCTTGAATGGATTCTTCACTGCGGCAGCTACAGCCGTTGCACGTAGAAGAAGAATAAACAAAATAATGATGAAATATTGTGGTTATTTATATAGAAACCCTCAACTTTTATGTTAACCTAAATTAATGCATGTAATGTACCTAATTAGTTAACTAATGCAATTCTAAGTTAATTCTAAATGCATTTAAATATGAATAATATGCATGAATTTTGTAACTGAATTAGAAATTTGAATTAATCTATTTACATCCTAATTTATGCTAAATAAATGTTAGAATTAACCTAATGTCTAGGCACTTAAATACTTAAATAGCTCATAAATATGGGCTAATCATTGATCAGCTACTTCTAATATAGGTAGCTTTTTTTAGAATGCATTTGCATGATTTTGGTAATTAAGTTCACTGAACTAGACTGTGTGTGGATTGGGGTGCTTAGGTTATCGAGTCCCGCAAATCAGAGGTCAGTTAACGAGGCTGAATAATCCCTAGGCCTTAGACCTAATACTTAAGCTTCGTATTTTCCCCAACCTCTTGAGTACTATCCAGATCTTAACAGATACTTAAATTTTTTAAGCCTAAAATCACAGCCCAAGAGGCCTAGGATCAGTGTTCATACTAATCTCTTTTGTCCATTAGCACTTTTGTCTTTTTATTTCTTTCTTTTGATTTAGTCTAGAACTAAGTAGATTCCTTAATCTTTTACTATTGACTATCTCCTTTTTTGATGTTTATATCACTTCTCCTTTTTCGCTTCTCAAGAATGATATGCAATTAATTCACTCAGAATTTCCTCCCTTCTCCATTTTTTTCTCCTTTTCAATTTTTTATTTTTTTGGTTTTTTTTGGAATATGTATTTTTTTGTGAGAACCCTTCTGAACTTTGAATTTTTGTATGTTTTCACTTTAACACCACCCATGCCTAAGTTTTGCAATGTCCTCATTGTAAACGGAGGTTATGAAATAGTTTTGGGTTCAGGAATTAGAGCAAGATTATTTGGTGGGGGAATGGGTTGGGATGACTGCTGTGGATGATTTCAAGCTTTGAGATGAGTACCAGAGGTGGGATCAACTATTGTAAAACTAAACTCAAAGTGTAATTGATGTGAAGTATAGGAGGATAATCAGAAGGATCTCAGGTTTTTGGAATGATGGGTTGCCTCCCGTTAAGTGCTAAATTCAACACCTTTAGTCGAGCGGAAAATGGTCTGGAGGAGTGGTCAAATCAGATGAGTTTTATAAAACAAGCACCTTCATTAATAGCCTAGTTGGTCCAACCAGGTGCTTATTCAGATCAACAGGTTGATGATGTAGCCTAAACCCAATCAATCTATTGGATTGTAGATGTAGATCAAGAGATGCAGAACCCACCATATGCTATGGAGCTCAAGAAGATGTTGAAGTGCATAGCTAGGGTTTGGCTGAGTCGAATCAGCCTAGTTAGAGTAGGGATCCTCCAATGAAAATGAATTAGCGGATGATGTAGGAACCCTACGAAAATGATCAGGCAAGGATGGGACGTGATCTATAGTCTGCTCAAAGTTCGAAACTCGATAAGGATGTGGAGAATCATGTGCAACTAGATCATTGAGAGGAAAATCAGAGTAGAAATTGAGTCTGGTAGCGAGTCGAGGTTGAAAACAGGTTTGGGAATGTTCTGCATGTGTGGAAGAGGTATTTTCTTTCAAATCATTGACCTCAGCTTCAAAATCAAGAGACGGATTGTAGTTGCTGAGGTTGTAAATTGGCTCGAAGTCATCAGGAAACAATAATTCTCTGAAATTAGAGTAAGATTCGAAATCATCGGAGAACTTGCGAGAATCATGTTCTGAATCTGATTCTGGATCTGAGATTCCACCATAGAATAAATTAAGATGCAGATAATTATTGTCGAGCCCGGATAGGTTGTTAATATGGTGATTTTATCGTTGAAATGTGTATAGTGGTTAACCTAAATCGGACCTAACCATCTCTTTACAAAATTTTTAACCTGGCCTACCTGATTTTATCTTGTCACTTTTAGGGCTAGGGTCGAACTCAGGGAAGTGAGGCATAAGTCAAGTTTCTACGCCTCTCCTACAACGAGTCTCTTCCGTTCGTTTATTTCATTTTTGGTGTTTCTCTTATTTAGATTTTTTTCTGGTAATCTTTGTCCTTGAGGCACACCTTCAAAATTGGGTTCTTGGCTTTGAGCCAAAACAGAGTTCCAAAACGAGTCTTGCTATTCGCAAGACGGGGTACCTGCAAATCAAAGATTATCTTTTCTCTTTTATATATATATTTCTTTATCTTTTTTTTTCTAACAGAAAGCGAAACAGAAATAAAGTAAATACAGTATATATATATATGTATATATTATGTATATAAAGGGGTGGGGGTGGAGGCGGAGATGGAGTGTAGCACGGTGTCGAGTCTGTCGTCATCTAGAGAGACGCAACCAATAGGGCTAGGTGCCGCGTGGATTGTGGGATGGATGGTGGAAGATGTATGTAGCCACGCTTTTTGTACGCATGTATCAGGGAATATCAACAAATGGTGCAGATATTCCTGTGGTACAGCGTATGGTAAATAATGTGAAAATATATATATATATATATGTAAATATATCTATATGTATATATATATATGGTTATGAAACTATAGGTATATATATATGTAGATATATATGTATATATATATATGTGTATGTACATATAACTATACAGAGGTATATATATATATATGTATAAGTATATAGTAATATATATATATATATAGATATATGTAGCTAAGTATATATATATATATGTATGTATATATAGTTATAGATATATATATCTATAGATGTATATATATATATATATATGTATGTATGTATGTATATAATACTACATAGATGTATATCTATATAATAATAATATATGTATATAGGTATATGTATCTAGATATGTATATATATGTATATATGTATATATAGTTATATATATATATATATGTATATTTATATAAGTATATGTATATATGTATATATATGTATATATAAGTATATATATAAGTATATAGATATATATATATATGTATGTATGTATACTAATACGTAAGTATATAGATACTACTATATGTATAAATATAAGTATATATATATATATATATGTAGATATGTATATATCTATATGTATATATATATCAATATATATAAATCTACGTATATATATATATGTTTATAATAGTGTATATGTGTGTGTGGGTGAGTGGAAGTGTTAGTGTAGGTGTGTGTGTGCGTCGGTATAGAGAGAGTGAGAGAGTGTTGTGAGAGAGAGAGAGAGAGAGAGAGAGAGTGGGAGTGGAGAAAGCAGCCGCTCTGCTGGAGTGAAAGGGCGCTGTTAAGGCATCTGGGGGCGAAGGGTGTCGTCTGGGGCTTCCCGTGCGTTCGCGCAGGCTCATCTGCGTAGAGAGGAGCGCGCGGGAGTTGGGAGCGGAGAGGAACCTGCAGCGCACAGCGCTGCGCGAAGGCTGTAGCGGGCGAAGGCAAGCACGGGTGAAGGGAGTGTGGGACGCAGATGGGTGCAGGCAAGGGGAGTGGGCGAAGCAGACGCCTGGGCTGATGCGAGCGACGCGGGCAGAGACGCGCAGGCGGGCGCGCGCACGGGCGAGGGTCGGTTGCGGCGTGTCAGGTGACCGGGAAAGTAAGAAGCTTTCTGGTCACCCCACTGCAGCCACAGTGTCGCGAAGACTCGCGTGAACAGTGGCTACAGTGGTCGGTCGTGCCACGCAACCGGGAGTGGGCGGTGTTGTGAGTGAGGCTGGCTCGTTGCTGGCGCGCGTGGGCTGGTGATGAGTGGCTACTCATCATGGCTAGAAGGCTGAAATTAAGCTAAACACTGAGCAAAATAATATCAAATTAACGGATAAAAAAGGATAAGTGTGGGAATTAAAGAAAAAGACCTAAAACTTTTACTTTGTGTTAAAACTTCATAATTAGGTCACAAAAATGAGATATTCTGAAAGAAAAAGAACAAATGATGATCCATGCATCAATTGAACACATAAACAAGTTTGAAAAGCCAAATCAAAAAATAAAATCAATGTCTTAAATGTTCAATTAAACACATGTAAAAATTTAAAGGCAATTGGACATCACTTAGGTTTGGAAATAGATAGTTTACATTTAGGTCCTTCATGCATTACATTCCTACCCTTAAAAACTCCTCTTTGGACCTACTTGCAAGCCGTAGGGACCCTTTTGTAAGACTGCAAGGCCCTTCCAGCTACTGTTCTTCTCACTTATGGGCCTACATGTAAAATTTATACCCCTTCGTTCAAGGGCCTTCCTGCAAAATTCCCTTATTTCAGAGAGAAGCCTGCTGCTCTTCACGCGCACTGTAGCGTGCGAAGAACACGGCCAATCTTAGCCGTCCGTCTCTCTTCAGATCTTGATCTGCGGTTGAAATCAAATGGAACTTTCGTGCGATTCGGTGCATGCGTTCACCTCTCTTCCCAGATCTCATCCAACTGCAGATCTCGCGCTCAGCTCACCGCGCGCTCCGCCCATCACATCCTCACCGCCGACTTGAATTTGATTATCTTCACCAGCACGGTGAGTCCTGCCCCTGAGCATGCTACTTAAGCACCTTAGTGGTGTTGCGCGCAAGGGATCGCTCCCTCCTACACCTCTTAGAGATCAATTCATCCACTCCAGTCTCTCCTCCCCATCCAACCTCTGATTTCACAGCCACCAGCTGTGAAATCATCGCCTGCTCTCGACATTCCTCGTCGCTAAGGACTTCGTAGCACATGAGGACGACCCTGGAGTCTCACTAGAAGACTCTTCCCTCCGCTGGAGTCACCCTCCTCCTTTCTTCCTCCTTAGCCATCGGCTAAGGACCCATAGGTCTCATTTTTCCTTTTAGTTTAGGTTTTTAATTCTGCACAATTAGTGTTAGCTGTAGTTTACAGTAGTTTAGAGTAGAATTAGCTTTACTTGTTAGTGTTTAATTTTCGCTGTAGTTTAGAGTAGTCTTAGGAGTAGAATTAGCATTAATTCCCCTCCCTCACCTCCTCTGATCAGTCCAGATCAGAGGGGAAGAATCCATCTACTCATTGTTCAAATTATCTCCCTCTTCATGTTTTGTTTTCCACAATCCAATTTTGATATATCTTTTTTAACGACGATTTTTCTCATCCTTCACCCACACACCCTAGCCCAATTTCAGATCTGGTGGTATACTACCTCAGATCTGAAATTGGCCTCACAAGCACCTTTGAGGCTTCTCACTCACCCCATATTTGTTCACAAAAGCCCCATGATTTTGGGTTGAATGCTTCAATTTGTCAGATTCATTTTCAACATGGATTTTAAGGATTGTTTGCTTTCTGAATTGCATTGACTGATCTGACAGATTGAAGAGGATTGGGTTTTCTTGTTGGCAAGGACTCTGAGAAGTTTTCTGGTGATAGAGAACAACTCAGAAGAGCCATCCTTGAATCTGTTTTGCTTTGATTTGAATGCATTTACAAGCTACTGTGAATTCCTTTAATGCATTCTCAGTCCTGTTTTGACACTCCAAAATTGGCATAGACCGTCTATTTTGATATCTACTTTTGTATGGTGATTTCCTAACCTAACGAGTTCTCCATACTTCTTAAGGTTGCAAGAAACTGGGATTGGATTTAATGGTTTTAATTGACTGCGTTAGCTCTTCCTTCATGCTGTCTATAGCATTAGGAAGAGTTAATTTAGTGTATTTGTGGTTTTAATCTGAAATGATGTTTTCGATGAGGGCTTTTTAGGTACTTGAATTGAGATATTGTGTGATTTTCATGAGATTTAAACCCTTGTCAGATTTGGAATTCAACTATCTAATTTTTAGTTGGCTTTGATTGTTTTTACTCCCAGTTGTACAATGAAGTGCTGGATCTTGCAGCTACGTTATTCCCCTCTTCTCTAAATTCCCCTCTTCTCTAAATTCCCTTCTCATCTGTTGAATTCATCCTCCTCTTCAAATGGACTAACTGCAGCAGTAGTTAGCCCATTTGACAGTGGCTTAAGCCACTGCTAAAGAGCACTGAACAACAACACATTCTCCTCTTCTTCACCTTCTCTGATAGTGGCTGGAGCTGCTGTTGAAAACAAAATGAAATTAAAATTTAATCAATCCTTCTTCCTAACCTCCTACTAAAGCCTAATTGTACATACTTAATTCTAATACTGTATATATACCTATACTACTAACTATAACTATATTGTACATAGTAACTATGTAAGTATAGATACATATATATAATGTATAATGTATAAACTTATATATATATCTATATACATATGTAATTTATGTACATATATGTATAAATACTGAATTATTACATATATAATTACTGAATTATGTATATACATGTATTGATTTGCATTTACTCAGTTAATACCCATACTACAGATTAAATTAGGTAAACTAATAATTTAGAGTTATAATTAAGTAAATATATAGACCTAGGTTAATATATATAGTAAGTAATTTAAGCTAGTTAAAGTATATTTTTATCTATTTCAGTTTACTGTTAGTTAGTTTTAATTTAAACAACCAAGAACTGCTATTTTAACTTAAATAAAACATAAATATAAAATACTTAAGTATGTAAATTAAATCTGTATAAGGTTAATAAGACCATTTACTAACTAATCTATAAGTAATTAACTAAATAAACACCTAAATCAGCCTGTACAAATAGCCTATTTTAATGAATTTATTTGTATAGTAAACCAAATTAAAATTTGAAATTAATTAATCAATTATGTAGTATTATGTAAATGCTTTATTATCCATATTTTATTATTATTTTTTTTAATAATTTATGGCCCCCAAATCGAGGGCCAAATGTGCGTCTAGGCACAGCTGCGCCCGATTTCCAGCGCAGATGTGGCGCTGGAATAGCGCCACATCGTGCGTTGCAAATTGAGCGCAGCGACATAAGATGAATTCATGCTATGGCCTTAGCAGTCGTCACGGGCACCGGGCGCCCGAAACACTGCCTATATACATACGGATCCGATTACCCATTGAGCATGTGATCAGAGCATTCTGTCTGATATGTGATGAATATGCGATGTGTGTGGGGCTGGGGGCCCGAGCGTGAGCATATGTGGCGTATGGCTGAGGCCTTGCGCTGAGATTGAAAATGTAATTAAGCCACCTAATCAAGATTAGGGCACGCTTAGTAGAGGTCTGGTCCCACCCTATGGGTGCAACGTATCCCTCGAAAGGCATGCCCACAAATTAAACACATTTTAAACTAATGACATTAGCTTAATCCCCTCCCCACCGCAGCCTCTTAAAGGTGTTAAGACAGAAATGCTAAAATAAAAGAAGAAGAATAGAAGAGTTAACAAAAAGAAAAGAAGAATGCAAAAGTAAAAGAAGAATAGAAGAAAGAAGAACAAAAGAGAAGAACATAAGAGACAGAAGACAGCAATAGAGACTTAACGCAGAAATGAAAGAAGAAGAAGAACAGAAGAGGCTTGTGTATATACATACAGAGAGATAAAATACGTATACATATGAAATACAAATACAATAAAAAGAGAAACAAATATATATACATAGTATAGCCTATTATTTGTATAAGGAAACCTATATAATTACTAACAGAATAAAATGACACTATAAACGTCGCTAAAGACCTCAGTTTTCCCTCCTTAGGTTGTATATAGTGTTTTCTGAGATTTAGCGACGCTTATATCTGTCACTAAAATTGCTGTATATGTTACTATAAATAACGGGCTAATAAGTTAAGTCTTTACACTATAGTATCTTATTGTATTATGTACTATCATGTTAGTATTAATAGTATAACTTGTAAATACATAGTTTAGAGTATAGTAATAGATTGTTTGATGCTTGTCTATAGTTAGTATTTGCAAGCATTTCTTAGTAATTAGGTAAATAAAATACACATTCATTCATTCTTTATTAAAATGTAAAGTTTCTTTTTGGAATTAGAAAATAATTTTGAGATCAAAGAGTGACCGATTTAATTCAATAAATTGCCTCCCGGTGAACGACCTGGAACAAAAGTAGTAAAAATTAGATAAGTAAATAATAATAATGGTTGTAATGACTGGTACTCACCCATACTCACCACTATGACACCCTCAGTGTTTCATCACCCTATACTACAACGCACATAAACATCATTCATAACTCATCATTACAATCCATCATTTATTATCAGCTGGCGCGTGAGGGAGAAGGCTTGCGCCGGCCGATTGCGAGCGCGGAGAGCTCGCGACAGAGTGCACAGGGCTGGAGGGCGAGGGTGCCTGCAGCTTGCACGGAAGCTTGCAGGTGCTGCAGGGGGGTGGGGAGGCGCTTCGCCGGCCACTGCAGAGGCACGCAGCGGCCGGTTGCGGGTGAGAGCGAGCGTGACAGGGAGGAGAAAGTGGGAGGTGGAGAGGACCTGCAGGCGCGCGTGGAGGGCTGGGGTGCCTGCAGACACGCGCGGAAGGAGGCTGAGCGGCTGCTGCTGCTGCTACTGCTTTGCCACCGCTGCTGCAGCTGAGCTTCGAGCTTGAAGCTTGCGGCAATGGCTGAAATGGCTGGAATGGAGAAAACAGTGAAGAAAGCCACCATGCCCACTTGCTCTTTGAAGAGCTGGGCGGTGGTGGTTTCACTGTGGTGGTGTGCACCACAGTGAGAGCTCCTGCCCACCAGGTATCTCCGAGGAGGGCCGGCGTATGGAGGGGAATGGAGGAGAGGACGGTGGTGACCTGGAGAGCTGCTGTGTTGGGTCTTTTTCGTGGAAGGACCAGGCTTGTGGTGGGAAAGGGAGCCGTGGTCTTTTTATAGGAGATGAAAGCCATGCACAGCCATGCCCTGGCTGTGCATGGCTTGCGTATGGAGTGACAGGGTGAGGTCTGCTGTGGCTGTAGGGAGAGGTGAAGCAGGACATGGCGTTGAGAGAAGTCGATGCTCCATGCAGCCGCGGGGAGAAAGATTTAAAAATCAAAAAGAAATAAAAAATAGAGAAGGAAATATTACAAAGTAGCACTTGAGAAAAGATGTAATCGCGAGGCCAATTATTTCATTCTCCTCCTATCTCTATTAAATGCATGCATGCATGTATTTTTACAAATGTGATTATGGAACCTAATATTCATTGGTAATTCTAGGAAATAGCACAAGATGGCACAATTGCAGGCGTATTTTTGCGGTGCAATCAATAATCAGTAACTTGACTAGGGTCTAGCCTAGTTTCAGATTCTTAACTCTTAAAGATCTCCATATTATGTTTGTGCTCAAGTTCTTGGCTTGTAGGCCAGACCCAGTCAAAACCCAACTCTTTCAACTCCTCGATTTCTGTGTCATAAATTGGCATGACTTCCAAAAAATCAATCTGTATTTCTGAGGAGGTTGGAGACGTGTACTCATCACATACAAGCCCAGAATCATAATTCGGATTCAAAATCTGTTTCGTTTCACACAGGGCCTCATAATCATCCTAATAAGACTCAAATCCTGATTCTAGGTTATGGGTGTCGGTTGGATCACTATAATCTTGGTTGGGTTCTACAAGGATGTCAAAATTATTCTCGAGAGTCACCTTATCAGAATATGGGATGGAATTTACACCCTCAAGAGGTCCTGACTTGATCTCATTATCACAGGTGTTTGGGAAATCTAAGCTTGGCAAACTAAGGTTTTGTATCTCTAGGGCTGGCTTGATATCGTGATCACCTGCAATCGGATCCTCCCAACCCATCTCAAGTTCAGGTGTATCAATCTGTATATAATTTGAATATGAATTCATTTGGGTTGGGGTTCCATAACCACTATGATCATTAAAACCAGGATTTGGCAAATTGAGCTGGTTAATCCAAGATGTCTCAAGGGTGTAGTGATGCCTATGATTGATAACATGTTTCAACATCTGCATTGCCTTGTCTCTTTACTCCATGTCATCTCGGTATACCTTCCATAGTTATGGATCAAATCTACACAAGATATACTCACCATTATGCCATCTCTCAATTTCTCGGTATTTTGGCATGAGAACATCCCAAGTTGCCCTGCTTTCTAGTTGTGTCAAAATTAACTGTGCTTGTTCTAGAATGAATGTTGTTGTGTTTGACACATTAACCCGTATATCCTCAAACGAGTCTACTAACATGTTGGGTTGCATTTTGAATCAAAAATGGTGGAATCAAGATATAGAATAAAACTCAAGTTAGATTGAAGATGATCAAATCTGAAAGAGATTCCCAAGAAAATATGCGTATGTGCTTTAATAGAAGGGATGAGGGACTAGATGTAAGATTTGACCCAATCAAGGCACCCAAAAGATTCTTTGGATGACTAAGGCAATTTCAAGGCAGATGATACCTCTGAATCAAAAATTTGCACACCCGAGAAATACTTGGGCAACCTGGAAGGGAGAGCCCCGCAAAGACCCGTACACGGTAGAGCGTCCCCACGGGTTATAGAATTTCCCCCACTCGACCTTCCTTGACATTGAGGGTCCAAGTAGACCAGAATGTATAAACTTAAGACCTTAAGTCAACCAATTTTATGTCCAAATTTGTGCCTTGATTTTCAATTGATTAGAAATTTATTTCAACTTGTGACCTAATTTGGAGTTTGGTTGGCCTACAATGTTGGCTAACTTCACGTGACCTACCTTAAAGATGGCAAAATGAGATCTAGGTCAAGACCTAGAAATCAGCCTGATTTGACTCCAAGGTTATTAGGTCCAAGTATTTTAGGGTTCAAGTGAATTTAGAGCTTATTTTTTAGGCTTTTTGTTGATTAGATCTTTTCAACCAAGGGCTTGGGTAGCACACAAATGCTGGTGGGTTTGTTTCCTTTTATGCAGGAAAGTATGAACTAGCACTCCAAAACCCTAAAAATTGAAACCCTAATTGGCTCTATTTCCAAGTTCAATTGATCTTTAAACATTTTCACCTTGGGCTTCAAGAAAGAAATGTGTTAGCTTAAAGTGATTTAGAATTTAAGCGTTGTCCCTAATAGGCTTAGGAAATTTGGGGTAGGGAATTCTAAATAGAATCGCTTGAAACTTCAATGAGATTTGAAAAATAATTTTGTAAATCAGGAAACTTGCCTTTTAGATGATGATTACTATAAAAAATAGGGCATGTGATTCCTAACTGATTGTTTCCCTCTTTTGTCTTCCCAAGATTAGGAGGTTGTTTATGGAAGAATAAAGAAGTTACCTACCTTGGAGTGGCTATTTTGCACAGAAGATCGCCTTGTGAAGTATCTCGCAAGATCATAATAAAACAAATAGGGCAAGTCATTGCTCAAATATAATCAAATAATGTAGAAAATAGTGGTGAATTGTGCGTTGCTCCCCGGCAACGACACTAAAATGTTGATAGAGTGAGATCGAGTTTTATAAATTTTGTGCTGTAGTATAGTCAAAATCACTTTGAAAATAAAAAATATATTTTTTACTTGAATGAAAGTCTGAGGTCGAACGCAGGGAGCAAATAAGAATTCACATACTAATCTCAATAAGTATGTAAATGAGCACAAGAAATGACTCAGAATTGATAATCAATATAAAGCGTGAGTTTAACATATGGAAAAAGGAATCTCAAAATAAAAACAATGGTGATTTAGATCACTAGTTATTTAATTTAAGCATATATGCAAATAATGCAACAGTGCCATCAGCCATCAAACTTAGGTACTTAGATAACCAGATAAAGCCTCAAATCAGACATCGGGTCTTTTAATTAGATGGCCTAACCAACAGATGCTACAGTGCTTCCCTGGCACTGTTCTTCTTCTTCTTCTCTTGGCTTTTCTTCTCTTCTTCTGGCCTTCTTCCTTACCTCCTCTTCTATTCCTTCTTCAGCTGCTTTCCTCTTTACGCACGAACCATCTTCCTTCTCCTCCTCCTCTTTCACTTCTTGCATAGAGGACGACAATCTCAGATTTGGCTAAGTGTCATGGAGGGCAAAACCCTCCCTTGCCCCACACTCTCTTTCTTTCTCTCCACTCAGGTTCCGCCATCCCAGGGCCAATCAGGGTAATCTGGTATACGGATCGAGCTTACCCGAGACCAGGCTCATTGGCGTGGGTGGTGAGTGAGGAGTGCTTAGGTTGGATGGGTTATCGGGTCGGCCAGACCCATGGGTTAGGTGTCACGGGCAAGATGTGTGAGGTCACGTGTGGGAACCTCACCCCTTGTGCATGCTGAGGCAAACAACCTATGTGACATTTTCAATTTATGTAGGTGAGTGCGCTTGTCAGCTTCCGAGGTGGGACTAAACTCCCATCCTTCCTTCACGTGCACTGTGTTGATGCCTCTCCGTCTGATTGCACTTGCTGCTAGGGGCATTCCCCCCAATTGGAGTCCTGAGCGCATTCCTTGAGCAAAGCCACAGTGCATGGGATTGCACCTGGGGCTTGCGATGCCTAAAGCAAGGCTTCAAGCTTTGCTCGAAGCATCCTTAATGGCAACGATTACCTACTACCTGAAAACCATGAATAAGGCCTCACGGTAGTGTTAAAGCACTCAGGATGCATCGTCGGATGACGACGAACATAACCGTGGTGGTACGGAGGTGATTGGCAGAGTGACGAGGTCTAACGACCTCAGACTGTTGGTGCAGAAGGCATGTTTGATAGAGGGTTTGGGTGTATGGGAAGGCAAATAGGGAGAGGGGTTTGGCAGGGCGTAATGCTACAAAGGTCATGAGGTGGTTCGTGAGTTGATTGGTTGTTTGTGGAGGTGCGATGGACTCACTAGAGGAGTGGTTGGAGACGGGAAAGACGGAGATGAGAGATGGAGTTGAGGGCTATTTTTGGGTTTTTTGGGTATGAAAATAAACCTAAGAGCTAGACTGACTAATCTAACCTAA
This sequence comes from Thalassia testudinum, assembly GCA_037157565.1. Taxonomy (NCBI): domain Eukaryota; kingdom Viridiplantae; phylum Streptophyta; class Magnoliopsida; order Alismatales; family Hydrocharitaceae; genus Thalassia; species Thalassia testudinum. The sequence continues at coordinate 79,970,901 of JAZHRO010000056.1, read as the reverse complement.
TCTAAATGGACGAAAGGGGGAGAACAGCACCGACTTTGGTAGGCCGGTGCTAGGGAAGGAAGATACACCGGTAGAGAGGATGGTGATGACGACGGAGATAGAGGGGCTCTTGCTTGTATGGCCAAGAGTAGGCGAGAGAGAGGAAGGCGAATCTGCCACTGGTTTGTGGTCAGACGACGAGAGGAGTCGGAGGAAGTTACCGGAGCTTGAGGAGCTTTCAGGTAGGACAAAGAGGGAGGAATTTAAGGTGTTCCAGGCCGAAATCAAGTCTGGGAAGTTCGACCTGATCTGGGCTTTCTTCTATAGGCCTCTGAAGGGAGTTTTGAAATGTCACCAGAGTAGGAATTCTCTAGGATACCCTAATCTCTCATGTGTTAGCATGAGAGATTGGGAAAGTTTTAGGGCTCATGGACGGATTCAATGGGAAGAGGACTCCTCAAGGAATCTTCCATCCAATTTTGGAAGGGATTAATTGAGTAGAGGAGTTCTCTTCAATCAAAGGTCGTCAGAGTTATAGAAATAGGATTCATGGTGGCAGGGACCTTTCTGTGAAGAAGACAAAGAAGTTGGGGGGCTATTTGTAAGGAATTCAAAAGTTAAGGTTCTGAATAAGATAGAAAGAGTATGATTGGACCAAAATGCAAATGTGGTCAAGATGATCTCATATTGAGTCCAAATTTTGGTACAAACCTAATTTAGATCCAAGGAATCCAATGGTGAAGTTAGATTTAGGTTTTGACTTCATTTGGCTGGGTAATGCATGCAAAAACCCAAATTAGGGCAAATGTCAGTCTGAGACTCATTTTGGGTCAAGATGGGTTCTGTTGGTCAAATCAAGCATACCAAGCCATAGAGAATATTTTTCTATGAATTTTAGAGGGCTTAGGTGAATTTTATCCTGACTAAAACCTCAATTAATTAAGCGGGTCCATTTTTATGGCTTCAGATGTCATTTAATTCTCAAAACACGTGAAAGCTCGTTTCTATCTGTATTAACTCACTTGTTGGACATTTAAGGCCATTTGACCCTAAATTAACCCCTGAGAAAACCTGTGATTGTACTACAATTGAGATATATTGTTAAAATTGCAGTTTTAACCCTATTTTCTTATCTTTCTCTAAGAATGATTATGTAGTTAATTATGGCCTTCTGACGATTATGTCGGAGCATTTAATGACTTAATTAGATCAAATTAAGCTAGTTATGGCTCATGATGGCATTCCCATCAGAGAGAGTCTTGAAAGATTTGTCAAGCAAATATCATAATTTTAGCACATCAAAATAGTGGTACTCATATGCATAAAATCCTGCCCAAAGCCCAGCATAAGCCTCAGATAATCGGATCCACAGATGGACCCAAGACCCAGCCAAAACTAGCCCAGGCGTGCCCAAGATCTGCCCAAAATCAACTCACACCCATTCGTGTGTGGGTGGGTGCATGCGTGCGTATGAAGATGGGGACCCAATCCCCTGATACTTGGGTGAGCAATAAGGGGGCAAGTTCCCTTATTAGCCCAAATCTAGCCCCAACTCTTTACATGGTGGCACTAAATGTGCCACTCTTCTCTTCGTTTTCTTCAACTACTTCGTTCTTCATAACGTGAAGATGTTGCTTGTCAATTGGTAACTGATTGGTCCTGGATGGCCAATCCTCGAACAATTTCATAGCAATTGAGGGGGATGCCCTCGTGCTCTTGCTGGAGGTGGTCGTTTGTTACCAGAGAATATGATGACTCTGGCATGGTACTTGAACATGGAAACTTCTCCTTGTGGCATAATTAGAATCACAACAAGCTCTGACGTTACTCACCAAAGAATAGCCCTAACCTAATTGCAAGTGAGAGTGAGTGTGTATGGCTGGCGGTGAAGCTTCAAAGAAGCTCCACTGGCAGCAATGGAGGAGGGTGTAGCAGAATATACGAAGTCAAATTAACTTAGGCAAAAGGTTTGTTAATGTGTGGAGATCCTTTTTCCCAGGCTAATTTTTTGGAGGAAGGAAAGGGAGGTGAGAAGATGATGGTGATGACGATGGTGATGGCTAGTGTCGGTGAAGGAGGAGTTGAAGAATGGAGCTAGGAAGCACCGTAAGCCTAATTGGGGATGAGGGGAGTAAAAACCCTATCTTAATTATGTTAATAGATGACTGAGAGGTGGTCATTAGTATGGCCACCAGCGAGGCCAAAGAAGGAAGAAATTCAAAGCCGACAAGGAGATTAAGAGTCTCAAGCTTCACGTGAAGCTTTGTGGATGCGTGGGAAGGTAAAGCCCTCTACCTATTATACATGGAAGAGGGCAAGAAAGGGGGGAGGAAAAGCTCTGATGTGCTTCCAATTGCTACCGATGTTGAGGAAGAAGAGAGGATGAATCGACAAATTGGGCACCCCTTGGACTTGTAGACTTAGCAGGCTTTATATAGGGGTGAATGCCTTCACAATTAAACCAAAATATGCAACTATTGCTTGCATATTTGGATGACTTTAAGCTCTAAGAAAACTGGCTCGTCGACGACAATTCTGGCTAATTTGGACCTTTAGAGGTGGTTTAATGGATTTGGCATGATGTAAGGATCAATCTCACCAAGTTTGGTGAGATTTGATTGAGATTTCCTCAATCAAATCTTGTATTGAAATTCGGCCATGATCGATTATTCTTAGTTGCTGGAGTTGCTTCTTTTGCTGAAGAAGCAAGGGGTGTTAATGCAAGGAAAATCAAAAGATTGGGAGCTGAATGTAATACACAGACACGATCGGGCTAAAATGCAAATTAAGTTAAGATGAACTTCGGTTGGGCTCAAAAATTAGGAGCAACCTAATATGGACCCAAGGAATCTATTGGTGACCTCAAATTTGGGTTTTAACATAGTTTAATAGGGTAATTTACACTATAACCTAAGATTGAAGTAAATTCACGCCTAAGTCTTTATTTTTGGTCAAAATGGGTTCCTTTGGACAAAGTAAAGGTTTCAAACCTCAGAATATTTTTCATTGATTTTTTGGAGGTTTAGATTACATTTATTTCCACCAGAACCCATTTAATTGAAGTGACGCTATAATTAAGGTTTTTATTATTAAATTAATCTTAAAAACTTAGAAAACCCTAATTCAATAGTTCAAGTCCACTTCTTGGGAATTTAAGTTCATTTAACTATAGATTAGGCATAGATTAACCCCTTAATTAATCGACATTCATGATTGTACCTTAAAACAAGAGGTTTAATGGAATGTCCCTCTTTCTTCTAGCATTCAGCTCAGAACAGAACTACGACCTTCTGATGGTTATTAAGGAGCAATTAACACTGGAATTGGACTAAATTAGGTTAGTTATGACAGATGATGATGTTGCCATCATCCTTCTTCTAAAGAAGGTGTTTAATCGTAGCGTGATCAGATTACACAATAATTCAAGAACCAAGGATATGGGATCTGAATTTCTCTAATCCAAATACTGTTGATAGCAATTATTTCTCTATAACTGTGTAATTCCTTTATGTTATTCAATGTCTTGCCGGCATAGTAGATCACTACATGATTCTTCTTGATTTTCTGCCCTAAAATACCAACTACTGCATTGTCAGATGCATCGTGCATGCTTTCGAAGGGTAAGTTCCAATTAGGAGGTTGCAAGATAGGAGTCTGTGTAACTATCTCTCAAAGGATGAAATGCAGTGATACACTCGTCATCCATCTCAAAAGTCATATCTTTCGTGAGCAGGTCCGTCAAAGGTCAGGCGATCTTTGAAAAGTCGAGAATAAATCTCTGATAAAAATCAACATGCTCGAGAAATGATTTAATGCCCTTGATCAAGTTTGGTAAAGGTAAATTTAAAATTTGATTGATCTAACACACGAGGTGGCCAAGTACAATGCCCTCAGATACCATAAAGTGTCTCTTTTCCCAATTGAGTATTAAGTTAACTTCTATATAGCACTTCAGAATCTTTGAGAAGTTCTCTAAACAAATACCAAATGTCTCCCCAAAGACATAAAAATCATCCATGAATACCTCCATTTAATAACCCACCATCTCAAAAAATATGGCTAACATGCACCACTGAAAGGTCACGAGTGCGTTGCAAAGCCCAAATGGCATCCTTTAGAAAGCAAAGGTTTGAAGGAGCAGGTGAAAGTCACTTTATCTTGGTCTTTGGGGTGATCATAACCTGATTATATCTGGAGTAACCATTTGAAAAATAAAATAACTTATTACCAGCTAGTTTCTCGAGGATTTTATCAATGAATGGTAGAAGGAAGTGGTCCTTCTTTCTTACAGAATTCAATTTTAGATAATCGATGCAAACCCGCAACGAAGTCGCAAGTCATGTGGGAATGGTTTCCCCAGATTCGATTTTGATTACTGTGAGCCTAGACTTTTTAGGTACCACTTGAATTGGACTCACCTAAGGGCTATCTGATATAGGATAAAGATATCTACATCTAGCCATTTCATTATCTCATTCTCTACAATCTCCTTAAGGTTTAGATTCAATCTATGTTGCGCTTTGCGGGAAGGTTGTGCCCCATCTTCAATATAGAAATGATGAGTGTAGTAATTAGGGTTAATCCTTGTTAGATCATGCAAAGTCCAGCCGATTGCCTTCTTATGCTCTTGTAGGACCAAGATCAATTTATTCTGTTGATCTTCAGAAAGATGTGAATTAATAATCAGAGGATACGATTGATCGGGTTCGAGGTATAGTATTTTAGTGTGTCAGGAAAAGGTTTGAGTTCTACTTTAGGTGTAGGATCAACAACGGAGTCTGGGGTGGGATTTTCAACAAAGTACAGTGGTAAAGAAAAGTCAGATGATTTGACCTCTAGATCGAGTGCAGAGTCATAGTGTAGAATTTTGTCTTGAGGGACAAAAGATTGCAAGGATGGTTCATCTAAATGTAAGGAAATAGGCTCATCGTCAAAAATAGAAATCACTCTTACTTCCTTGATCCACTTGCAATTTAATCCTCTAGAAGGTTTGAATATATCAAGTTTAAGTGTCTTCTCCCAAAGCTTAGGTTCCATCTTTCTTGACACGCAATCTATGTTGGCCTTTACAATGACCAGGAAGGGTCTCCCTAGAATGATTGGGGCATCCTTAGTTTGTTCGGGTATTTCCATAGTTAGCAGTATTAAATCCACCAAAAAGTAAAAGTCTTAAACTCACTATAATATCTTCCAAAACTCCTCTTGGTGACTTAATTGATCTATCAGCTAACTGCAAAGTCACATCAGTGGGTTTAAGAGTATCTACATCAATGTGCTCTACAAGAGAAGTGGGAATAAGGTTTATAGATGCTCCTAAGTCTATGAGAGCTCTATCAAAGCACTGGTCCCCAATTACATGTGAAATTAATGAGATCCTGAGTCTTTCTTCTTCATAGGAAGCATGATCGAGATGATTGAGCTAACTTTCTCAAAGAATACCATAGTGCCTCCTTTCTTCGGCTTACACTTTGGAGTATACAAGTCCTTTAGAAATCTCACATAAGCTGGAATGTGCTTAATAACATCTAGGAGTGTGATGTTTATGTGCACCTACTCAAAACCCTTAATTAAATCCTCATCAGTGGTAAAAGGTTTCTTTTGTTTCCTATATCTCTTAATTAAGCCTTCGCGAAAAGAGACTTGGTCTTCCTATCCTATGAAAGTATGGACCTGATCAGAGGGAGTAGCGAGAATATTGGCGCAATCAAGTGAATCAGCTCTAATAGATGTAGGTATAGAAGTGATTCTAGACAAACTATGGTTTGTAGGATGCATACGTGGATCTATGGGGTCCCAAGTAGAAGTCCCTCGGTGGGTTGTAATAGAGTTTATACCCGCATGCGAAGAAAATTGCAAAGCCGATTGTGAATTTTGGAGGATCAATGGATTAGGGAGTAAAGTTTGATTCACTAAGGATTGTTGTTGATCTTGGTTCAAGAACTCATATTTGGGAGGTGTAGAGGGTGGGTTTTGATTCAAATTCAGATTGCTTGATGTATGAAATGAGCTTGATCCTGATTCAGATTGTGACCTCCTAGGTTAAACCTAGGGTTAGGAAGGTTCCTTGGGTTTGGAATTGGCTGGGATGGAAGGGCCCCTCAATGACGAGACTCAACCAACTACATGATTTGGCCCCTAAGGTTATCCAATTCTATCGTACATTACCTTTGAACTTTAGAGAGAGCTTCAACATTCTATTGCTGGCTCTCCTTCATAGCTCATAAAATCAGATCGAGCTGTGAATCTCTATTCGGCCCCGAGTGGCTCTACATACTCTGTGGGTGGGCCTTGCGTGTAGTTGCTGAAATGGCATCGTCGACAGATTTGGATCTGTCTGATTCAGATAGGTAGGACTTTGTGAATGATTAGATCAGGAGAAGTTGGGTTAGTTTCTACATCAAAGGTTGTAGGTATTGGAGTACGAATTTGATCTTGTGTTGTACCCCTGGATGGCGTGCAACTCATTAGGATACATTATGTTTTCCACTATAGGATAAGAAGGAAGTGGTGAAAGAGGACAAAAGATGGGACAGAGGTCACTCCTTGGGTTGGTGCATGAGTTGGGAGATAGCCCAAGGAACATGGATCTCGCAAATCTAGATTATTCACAAACTCCCGTCCCGTGGGAATTTGTGAAATAGTTTGAGACAGACGATTTGTAGCAAGTAGAGGTGTAAGAATTTTCATTGTGCTTCTAATGTCATCAAGATGCTTAGCTATGATATCAACCTTAACAAATTTCTCCACAATAGTATGAAGATCTCGTGAACTAGATTGGCTTTCAACTTCTTGAATGGCCTTGTAATGTACGTTTTGATGCAGATCCATTCTCGTGAATTGGTTCATGGAGTCATTGTTGATCGAGTTCTCTGCCATTCCTTCATACAGTTCTAAGGCAGATTCTTCATCACGATTCAAGACGTTTCCTCCACAATCGGAGTCGACCAAATTGCGAATGCTCTCTTGCAATCCATAGTAAAAGATGTGCATTAGTTGCCAACGAGGGATGTCGTGATGTAGACATTTCCTCTGCAATTCATAAATGTACTCCCATGCTTCATGAATTGGTTCTCCTTGATTATGAGAGAATGTCGTGATTGCTCACCTAAGGGCATTGGTGCGACCTATAGGAAAGAATTTCTTTAGGAAAGCATATTTGAGTTTGGCTCAAGTTGTGATAGGTCATGCGATAGTTCAATACTAATAGGTAACCTTATCCTTAAGGATAAAGGAGAACATCTTCATGAGTAGGATTTCATGACTCTGATTTCGCGAACCTAAAGACTGAGATAGATTCTTAAGATCCTTAATATGTTGAAATGGATCCTCAAAATTGTTTCCGTGAAAGTGGGGAATAAGACTAATGATGTTACGTTTAAGCTCAGGGTTGTTTGCCCCAATGGGAATCCTAACACAAAGCTATACCTAGGAAATGGAAGGATTACAGTAATCTCTAAGTTAAATCCTAGGTGGAGCATGTGGTACGAAGCTAGGACCAACCTCATGTCGACAAGCTTGGAGATTCTGGAGAGAAGCCGTCAACAGATTGATCTGACGGTTCTACTCGAGCATTTGAAGATTATAGTTCAAGAGTGCCTCATGGATATCAAAAGGAAGGATATACTCCTAACCCAGGGGTTGTTGGGATTCTGTAGTTGATCCATGTTATCAAACGTAGAAGAAGCAGAAGTAGTAGAGAGGATAGAATGCTGCACAGGAGAAGCAGGTCCAGGAAAACCTATCAACAAAGGGACGAGGGGTGGTCTCAGCGATCACCTCCTATGCATAAACAAAAAGAATGTGCAAAGGCACACTTACACCACTGTGAGACAGCTCACTACTGGCTCCTTGGTGCTCTAGTAGCATGACAGACTTGTTAATCTTCGACCAAAGCCCTTAGAGGTGAAAAGAGGAGAGGTAGAAGGACAGACTCATGTAACTAGTGATTGTGTTGGGTGCACAACAACATGCAACAAATAGAGATATAAAGCCCCATACACAAGTTCATAATACAGAAGATGTCATGAGTTTTATTAAATTGCTCTTTTTATAAAATGGCTTCTAATGAAAAGAAGATAACAAGATGTATTTCACTTTTAGATCTTTTCAATCAAAATATGGACTTTCTTAAGTCCAAGATATGGATCTACGTGATAAAGCCTACTCTCTCTCCACAAATGAATCTTGATTCAGAAATCTAGCAGAAAATATCCACTACTAAGTGTGTATGCCTAATGAATACAGCTGCTACTCAGAAAGAGATCTCTTTTTGGTTTTTTTTTTATATCTAACCTTAATGCAACAAAGCAAGCTATCTAAAGACTAGGGGAAGAAAGTATCTCACAGAGTGTATACAGGAGAATTAGCGGGAAACGTAGAAAGAAAAACTTGTCTTCTTCCTACCCAAGTACCAATTAGACAAATACTTGAACGAAGATAAGGAAAACATAATAAGTTAGAAATAAGTAATACAAAAATAAGATGAAATTAAATGATAATGGTGAATATAATTTATACGAGTTGCCTCCTTAGCAACGGCGCCAAAAAGTGATGTACAACTACCTTACATAGTTAATTAGTCATTGTTAAGTTACAGTATAACGAGCAAGGTAATGGACACATTTTATATATTTATACTGGTTAAGTCCAACTCATTCGTTGGGAGGCTAATTTAAGCATAACATTTGCCATTTATTCCTAAGTTATTCTTAATCTTAATTACAGTAATTAATTCACTATTACATACTTAACTTATAAAGATAGTACTTATAAAACTTACTTAAATATATACTTACTAGTTATAACTTAATAATCTAAATATTTCTAATTACTGAAATTTTAGTTACTTAATTAGTACATACTTAATTAACTAATAATTTACTTCAATACTTAAGTTATATTACTAATAAATAATTACTTTAATTAATTAGTCTAATAGATACTAAATTTACTTAACTAAACTATAAACAAATTACTAAACTAATTATTATACTAAATAAATTATAATTACTAAGTTACATAATATTACTACTTAAATTATACTACAACTTAATACTTGATTGTTAATATAGCTAAAGTATAAGTTACCTATAACAATTAATTACATACTTAACTAAATACTTAAGTAACTAATTAGTTACTATAATATGTTATCCACGTGAATAATTACATAAGAATGAACATTAAGAATCATGGCAATCAATCCATAAACAAAAGGATAGTAGGGTTGAAATGAGCTTTATTCAAACACTTACAACCCTGGATGGCGCAACCATCCTAACTTTGCTTGGTCAAGTCAGAAACCCACCCAGGGTCCTAATTTGACTAAGCCAAACGCTTATGGCCAACCTAGTAGGTACACACAACCATGCACATACCAGCCAAAACCTACTCAGGAAAACCAACCCATTGATCTAAGCCTGGTCCTCAAAGAAATGAGAGAAATGAATCTGAGGCATAAGGAAGAAATGAATCAATTAAGGACAGAATTGATGGGATGACTGGACCAGCTAGTAGATGCTAGACAACTCAGGATGCTGCCATCCCAACTCGTCCCAAACCCAAGAAATTTCAATAGGGTTAACCAGCACAACACAAGTGAGAAACAGGCACATATAGTTCAACTTGCTCCCCAGCACCAACCTAGTTTTGCTAATGCTAATCAGGCTCCACCTATTTTGCAAAACCAACCTCAACCTTCTAACCCTAACGCTTTTGCTGGTGCGGCAACCTTGAGAAGTGGGAGACAGATCCAAGTTCCTTACCCCTCTAAATCTAAATCTAACCAAGATCTTAAGGAGCCCGAATCTGACCTAGGAGTTCAAAAAGACAAGTATCAAGACCCAAACACTGATGATTTCTCTCAAGCTCCCTTTCCTGAAGCCTTGAACAAACCACGGAAAAAGAGAACCAATCCATCTGAGGAGTGGCTTGATATTTTCAAATAAGTTCAGGTTAATATACCTCTCCTTGAGGCTATTGAGAATATCACAGCCTATGTGAAATTTTGAAAGGAAATGCGTACACCTAAACACCAGGCCAAATCAGCTAAAAGGGTAGTGTTATCCGAACAAGCTAGTGCAGTTATCCTTAGAAACCTACCCCAAAAATAGAAAGATCCAAGAGCCCCTCTAATCTCATGTGTTATTGCAGATACTACTTTTGATAGGGCTCTGTTAGATTTAGGTGCCACCATAAATTTAATCCCCACTATGTTATACGAAAAATTTATCTTTGGAGAGGAAAAACCTTCTAAAGTCACATTACAACTGGCTGATGGGCCCGTGATTTTTAGTTTCTTGTGGATTTCTTGGTCCTTGACATTGAGATACTAGAGAACTTGAAGAACATTCTGATAATTCTAGGAAGACCATTTTTAGCTATTTCCAAGGCAAATATTGACTGTGAATTTGGCAGTATGGAAATCAAATTCGGGGATAAGAAAAAAATTAACATCTTTAAGGCCATCAAACATTTTGAGGATTATGGAATGATAGAAGATTTTGAGGACAATACCGTTGAATATTGTATGGAATTAGGAATAACCCAATATGATCCTATAGGCCTTGACACCCAAACCAATCAAGAGGTCAGCCCACCAATCACTGACTTGATTCCAAAACCTCTTGAGGGTAACTGTGATCCACCAATGGACCCCTTATCCCAAGGACCCAAACCTGAACTTAAACCTCTTCCAGATCATCTAAAATATGTTTTCTTGGGATCCGATCAGACTTACCCATTAATCATTACCTCTCATCTAACCTAAACTCAAGAAAAGTAATTTATTCAAGTGTTGGGAAGAAACAATAGAGCAATTGGTTGGACATTAGATGATCTGAAGGGAATCAGTCCCATTTACTGCACCCATAGAATCTATGCTGAGGACGGATCGAGACCCTCCCGAGAAATGCAGAGACGGTTGAATCCTAACATGTGGGAGGTAGTGAAAAAGAAAATAATCAAGTGGTTAGACACAAGAATAATCTACGTAAACTTTGATAGCCCATGGATTAGCCCTATACAAGTGGTTCCTAAGAAAGCTGGGTTAACTGTGATTACTAATGATAATGGGGAATTGATTCCAACTCGCACAGCTTCCTTTTGGAGAGTCTATGCTGACTACAGGAAGCTAAATAGTGCAACCAAGAAAGACCACTTTCCACTTCCCTTCATTGATCAAATCCTAGAAAGACTAGTCGGCCAACAATTCTTTTGTTTCTTGGAGGGCTATTCTGGCTATAATCAAGTAGCTATTGTTAGTTGCTCTGAAACGGGTTTTAAAATCAATGCGTGTTGCATAGGTTGAATCAACGTGAAAAACAAGTAAAATTTATAGCTCGAATATCAAAAATGAAGTTCGAGGTTGAACACACGGAGTAATTGGCAAAAATGCTTCTCAAGATTCCAATTCAACACAAATATATAAGCAATAGAATTCCAAGCAAATATGAATGAAAGTGTATGTCAGATAATGCAAAAAGAATGGGGTAAAATGGTGATTTGAATCACCAATTACCTCTTACAATTATATCAAATATTTCAATAGTACTAATCAATTAAATCCCACGTAGGATAAGTGCACAATGCACTTCAAATGAAGCTCAGACGTCTATTTTGCCGATCAGATGGCTTATACTACTCAAGGTATTTCTCTTCTTCTTCTTCCTCTTCATCTCCTTTCTTCTCTTTCTAGCTGTGCCTTCTCTCTTCTTTCTCTACTCTGTCTATGCCTTCTTCATTCTCTCCTACTTAGGCTTTCTCTCCTTTTTTCACGCGTAAGGGGGAGGTTCCTTAAATAGCTAAGTGTGGGTCATTGGTCTTGAGAGCAAACCCTCCTTCCCCCACGCTCTTTCCTCTCCTTCTCTCTCTGGGATCTACCCTCTCAGGGCCTCGGGTTATCGGGTATTCGAGTAGATAGCACCCAGGACCAGGGCTGCCTGCCATGAGTGGCAGCTGAGGAGTGCTTGGCTTGGTGGGTAATCAGATTAAGTAGACCCTTGTGTAAGGTGTCATGAGCGAGGTGAGTGAGGGGCATGTGGACCTTAACCCCTGTGACTTAAGGCAATAAGCCTATGAGACAAATTCAATTTATGCAGGTGAGGGCACTCTTCAGCTTCTGAGGTGGGTCTATCCCACTGCCTTCTTCTACGTGCAACTACAGTGGGTTGCCTTTGCAGAATTGGAGTAGCAGCAGCAGGTGTTGGTGCCAATTGAAGACCTGGAGTTCTGCCTGGAACCTCTTCACACAACCTGGGCATATCACCTTGAGCTTGCATGGCTAGAGAAGGCTTCAAGCTTTGCTCAAAGCTGTAGTAATGGTGGTCGTGGGAGCGAAGACTTGAAAGTCAAAATATAGCCTCGTAGCCTTGTCAAATAAGCTCAGGAGCTTTGCCATAGGGTGGAGAGTAAGGTGGTCGGTGCGGCGTGTCATGAAGGTGGTTGTGATGGTCGAACGGTGTTGGAGTTGGTGCACGGAGGTGGGTGTGTTCAGCAGAGGGTTTGGAGGAGCAATCGACCAAACTAAGTTAGGGCTTTTTCTCCTGAGGTCAAGGCGGAGGTGTAGGGATGAATGATGATGGGTTTGGTGGTGTGTGCAGCGAGATGTGCCTCACTATTGTAGTGGCCGGACGTAGAAGAATGATGGTGCATGGGTGTTAGTGTGGTTGAAATTGAGTGTGGTTGGGATTAAAATGAAGTAGAGGAGTTAGGGGACTTATCTAGGTAGTTGGCTGATGACGGGGAGTCGAGATGGTGTCGATTGTGGTATGGTTGGCATCGGGGAAGAAGGTGCTTCGGTAGAGGGGGATAGCGATGATGATGGAGATAAAGGGGTGCCCGCTGGTATAGCGCAATGTGGAGGAAGATAGGGAAGATGAATTTGCCACTGGTATTATGGTCAGACGAAGAATGAAGACGAAGGAGGTTGCTGGAGCTTGAGGAGCTTTTCGGCCAGGCAAGGAAGGAGGAATTAAGGGTGTTCCAGGCCAAAATCAAGCTTGGAATCTTCAGTTTGATCTGGGGGTCCTTTTATAGGCCTCTAGATGGTGTTTTGGGCTTAGGAAGCAAGCTTCCCAAGCTTGGAAAGCTTCGTCAGAGATAGGAATTCCAAGATACCCTAATCTCTCATGCGTTTGCATGAGAGATTGGGAAGGTTTGAGAGCTTGCGAATTGGCTCAAAAGGAAGGGAATTCCTTGACGAACTTCCCTTTCAAATCTGAGAGGGATTCATCAAGGAATCAAGGAGAACATGCTAAATTTAGGTCGTCAAAGTTTGTAGGAATAGGATTCATGGTGGTAGGGACCTATTTAAAGAAAATGATGATAAAGATAGTGGCCTTTTTGTAAGGATTTTGAAAGTTAATGGCATATGTGTGATGTAAAACAATCAGACAGGACCAAATTACAAACTTGGTCAAGTTAATCTCAGGTTGGGCCCAAATTTTGGTACAAACCTAATTTAGACCTAAGAAATCCAATGGTGAAGTTAGATTTTGATTTTTACCTAGTTTGATTGGGTAATCTATGCAAAAACCTAAATTAGGATAAATGTCAGTCTGACACTCTATTTTGGGTCAAGATGGGTTCTGATGGTCAAATTGAAGGTACCAAATCCTAAAGAATATTTTTCTATGAATTTTAGAGGGTTTAGGTGAATTTTATCCTGGCCAGAACCTCAATAAATTAGGTAGGTCTATTTTTAGGGTTTCCGAAGTTATTTAATTCTCAAAACATGCAGAAACCCTTTTCTGTCTGTATTAACCTACTTGTTGGATATTTAAGACTATTTGACCCTTAATTACCCTCTAAGAAAACATGTGGTTGTTCTGCATTCAAGATATGATGGTAAAATTATAATTTTAACCCTATTTTCTTGTCTCTCTCAGAATGATTATGCAATGAACTATAGCTCTCTGGCAGTTATGTAGGAGCATTTATTCCTTGACAATGACCAAATTGAGCTAGTTATGGCTCATGATGATGTTCCCATCAGCTATCCACCCTGAGGATCAAGAGAAAACCACCTTCACAAGTGCCTACGAAACATTTTCCTTCCGTAGAATGCCTTTTGGATTATTCAATGCACCAGCAACCATTCAAAGGTTCATACATGCAATCTTTTCAGACATGATGGGTGATTTCATGGAAATCTTCATGGATAATTTTTCTGTGTTTGGGGACTCTTTTGAATCATGTCTGATCAATCTTAAAAGGACTTTACAAAAATGCATTGAGGTGTATCTTGTTCTATCTTGGGAAAAGAGTCACTTCATGGTCAAGGAGGGAATAGTCCTTGGCCATGTTGTGTTTGCAAAAGGAATCGAAGTGGATAAATCCAAGGTGGACATTGTAATCAAACTCCCACCACCTTTGACGATTATGCAAGTAAGATCGTTTCTTGGACATGTAGGATTTTACCATCGATTTATTAAAGGACTTTTCTAAGGTGGCGAGGCCCTTAAGCAATTTACTGGCAAAAGATCAATCCTTTGATTTTGATTCGAATTGCTTAAAGGCTTTTAACCAGCTGAAGGAGGCTATTACACAATGACCCATCTTACAACCTTCTAATTGGGATCACCCTTTTGAAATCATGACCGATGCCTCTGATTATGCCATCGGGGCAGTCTTGGGACAAAAGGTAGACAAGAAACCATTTGTGATTTACTATGCTAGTAAAACTCTGGATGAGGCTCAAAGAAACTACACTACTACAAAAAAAGAGTAGCTAATTGTAGTGTTTGCTTTGGAGAAGTTTAGACCTTACCTACTGGAATCTCGTGTCACAATCTTCATAGATCACACTACATTAAGGCACCTGATGTCTAAGAAGGATGTAAAACCCAGATTAATTTGATGGATCCTTCTGCTGCAAGAATTTGATTTAGAAATCAAAGACAAATCTGGTGCCCAAAATGTAGTAGCAGATCATCTCTCCAGAATCCTTGTAGACTCTACAACTCCTCAACTCTATGATTCTTTCCGTGATGAGACTCTCTTGGCTATTTGCAAACTACCTTGGTTTGCAAATATTGTCAACTATTTGGCTATCAGAAAACTACCCATGGATTGGACTAAGCATAAGCAGGATAAGTTGATTTTCGATGCCAAATACTCGTTTTGGGAAGACCCAAAGCCATTCAAAGTTTGCGTGGATCAGGTTATCTGCTGTTGTATTCTAGACGAGGAGATCACAAGTGTACTAGAATTCTACCACACTTTTGCTTGTGGAGGTCACTTCTCAGGAAAAATGACGGTAGCCAAGGTGCAGCAGAGTGGATCGTATTGGCCATCTTTATTCCGTGACCTATACAACTTCTATAAGTCATGTTTCAATTGCCAAACTCTAGGAAACATGACTAAGAAGGACATGATGCCCCTAAATCCAGTCCTTGAAGTTGAAATCTTTGATGTATGGGGCATTGATTTTATGGGACCTTTTATTAATTCATTTAGATACCTGTACACTCTGGTGGAAGTTGATCATGTATCCAAATGGATTGAGCCCATCCTGGCCTGAATCAATGATCATAAAGTGTTCATGGATTTTGTAAAGAACATCTTTAGTTGGTTCGGTGTGCCTAAAGATCTGATAAGTGATTGTGGGTCCCATTTCACTCACAACCAATTCAGGACCTTACTAGCCAAGTATGGAGTCACTCATAGAATCTCTACTCCATACCATCCATAGACCAACGGACAAGTAGAAATCTCCAATCGAGAAAATAAAAAGATCGTTCAAAAGACGGTCCACCCGAATTGGAAGGATTGGTCTACCAAATTGGTTGATGCTCTCTGGGCCTACCATAATTGATGTGCATACATCCGATTAACCTAAAATGTCTATTAATGCATTGTCTTAGTACCATTTTAGCATCATACATTGTAAATGTTGCATAACATGCATAATCACGCATTTAGGTCAAGTTATATAAATTGTATAGTAATTGTCTCCTTTTATGGTTAGGGATAGGGCAACTTGTTAATTGGGGCCTCGGATCGAAGATCCAAACGTATGGGTCTGATCAAGGCAATGATTAGAGTTCAACGACTCCAAGATTGCCCTGATCGGACATTCGTAGCATCAGATAGAGGTCGAGGAACCCTAATGATCAAGGGCCAAGATAGTGTTAATATGCATGTCAGACAACAAATCCGACCGCACGAATGGGTTCGGATCGATGATCGTAGCCTAACGACGAGAAAATCAATCCAATCCAACATCCGTAGCACCATCTACAATTCAACGAAAATGAACGGCCTTGATGGTGCCATGTCGCACCATCATAGCCGCCCAGCATCGACCGTAGCTCTTCTTCTTCACTCGCTCGACAAATCTCTACCGGTGCTTGCCCATCCAATGGTCGAGAATGTGCCACGTTGCCGCTCATCCAGCGCCTCTCCTCATCTGAAAGCATAAGCAACGCTTGATCTCGACCGTCGGATGAATATCCAATGGCCGAGATTGGCCTTGCACAAAATCATCAACGTACCTTAGCTGCACGCGTAGTGTAGCGGTTAAGGCACTGCGAAGGCAGGAGACAAGGGTTTGAATTGCAAGAGTGGCATCTCCTCATGTACGGGCACGCCATCACAACCGCTCGATAGGCAATGATGAGACACTCATCATGATCTCTAATTACCCCTAATTAACTTGTCTTCCTAGTTAATTAGCTAAGGTTATGAACATATAAGGGTTAATTATAAAATAAGGGATATTTAGTAAGGGACCTTAAAGTAAGTTAAAAATGGCATTTTATCATTCAATTAACATTATTAATAATCTAGATAATAATTGGACTCGAAATCTTATTAAATATTTTTTGAATTAATAAGGTAAGTAACTTAAACATAATGTAAACCTAAGTATATAATAACTTAAGTAATTTTACTTAATCTAATAAATTAATCTAAAAAGGTCAAAAATGTAAATTCAAGGAGGAAATGTAATATTTACCTTATTTAATAACGTATATAAAAAGTTGAAAAAGATCTAAGTTAACATAAACATTCAAAACCTGAGTTTACATTTTGGTCGTTAAAATTTATTACAATCTGGTCCTTATTTCTCACATAGGTCCTTAAGATTCATTACATTTAAGTCCGTTTCCTTCTTCTTCTTCTTTAGCTGAATGAACGGCTGGCGACGGAGAGTCACACCACCACACGATTACCACCCTGCCGACGTCACTCTTCTTTGTCCAAGCTCTTACAGCTTGCGCTCACCTCCTCCTCTTCATCCACCGGTTTGGATTAACCGGAAATCCTAATTTCCAGTGGGAGATAACCTCACCGTCGTCGGAGATGACA
This sequence comes from Thalassia testudinum, assembly GCA_037157565.1. Taxonomy (NCBI): domain Eukaryota; kingdom Viridiplantae; phylum Streptophyta; class Magnoliopsida; order Alismatales; family Hydrocharitaceae; genus Thalassia; species Thalassia testudinum. The sequence goes on along the minus strand of JAZHRO010000056.1, from coordinate 79,953,612 downwards.
CCAGAGGTTAAGCTCCTCAAGCTCCTTCTTCGGCCAGACCCCGCCATTCTCTTCGCCACCAACTACTATAAATACCCCCTTATCCCTCTGATTTAACTCAAGTTGGCTCCCTTCCCTCTTCTAACACTATAGCTGACTTCGATAGGCTATTCATCCAAAACTCCAGCAACTTTCCTTCTCACTTTCTGACATCCTCCATCCATTCTGATCAGGTGAGGAGATCCGCCATGGTCTGGCACGTCTCTGACACAGGCGTCGACCCCAGGAGTCCTCTACTTCACCTCAAATCCGTCCACCGGAGATCTTTCTTTCACCCTCTGATTTGGTCGTCCACTATGAACCTTCGAAAGAACCCTATTGACCCCTTCGTCCAGGTAACAGTAGATTAGGAGTAGGAGTAGGAGTAGGGTAGTTAGGTAGGTAGTTTAGGTAGGTAGATTAGAGGTAATTTTAGAATTTCAGTGTCATCTTGTCCAACTCCAGTGAACTCCTCGAGCTCGCCAGAGCCTTAATTTCATCTTTTGAAACTGTTGTCCACCTTCCTTTATCTTCCATGACCATTTCTATCACACATAAACACTTAATTAATCATCTAATCGGCTAAATCAATTTCACCTCCACCGACTGCTGTCACTGCCCTTGGCAACAGTAGTCGAGTTAATCCCACGTCCACTGGGTCTATCATCATCTATCCATCACTTAGGGACCCTAATCGACATTGTAATACAAAGAATTATCACATATAAATTAAACACCCAATTTTAATTAAGCTCTTGAGCTCGCTGTCAATGGCGGCTCAGGAGCAGTTCAAATCCTAAATTAAATATATATTTATGAATATAAACACTTGTTGACTTGTTTTAACCATTCAATTGAGTGGCAAAATAGGTCCTGAGCTTTAACCACTTAGATCCTTTAAAAAATGAATTCACTGTCAAAAATTACATATAAAGAGCTAATGAGGAATTAAATGTGATTCTGATGTTCCTTGCAACTTCAAGATCCTTTACAGATTGAAAATGGTACAATTCACCTTTCTGTACACAAGTTTGCCTTTTTATGGACTCACTGGAGCTCCAACGAGCTCCGGCGAGCCATTCTTGAGCTTCAACCTTTAGAATTTGTTGAGAAGCTCCAGATCAATGATTTGAGGATCACTGATTGTGCTAAGGCATGTTAATTGAGATTTTAGTGTCTGGAGTTGTTGTTAAGTCTTCATCTTCTCAACTCCGGCAGAGTTGGAGATGAGTGATAAATAGGTTCTAGTCCTATTTAAGAAGTCTGGAAGCATCATTGTTGATCCCTAGCTTCATTTCCGTCATCCAGTCACTATCACAACTCTTAGAATCCTCTAACGAACAAACACATTTTGAAGCTCAGGCAGCAATCTTGTAACCCTAGAAATATTAGTTAAAACACCTATCTGAGAGGCTGAGCAAATTCCTGATGTTGAAAGAACTTGATTTGAGGCTTTAATTGCCTGTGGAGAGGCTTTGAGTAGAAAGTCAAATTTTTGTTCCTTCACAGTCAAACTGAGTTTGATTATGGAGTTCTGAGCTCAATCTGAGGAATTGATGAGATAGAATTGCCTCTGAGAATATGTTGAATAATCTGAGAGTGATCAAAGTGAGCTCAGATGAGTTATTGTGTGAGAATTCAAACCCTGACAATTTGGGTTACTTTCGAACCCAAACTGACAGCCGTGATATTTTGATGAGTTTTAATTCTAAGTCCTACCTAGTTGAGTCAATTACAACCCTTAGAATTTGCTTAAATCAATTAGAAGCATTCTTAAGTGTTTGTTCATCTATTTTTAGGTTGTAAATTTGAACTCTGAAGCTTTCAGAGAAGCTTTGAGCTTCTCTGCTATTCCTAATGGTCTTGTGAGCTTAGAACCTACTCTAGCAGCTACGGAATCATTTGTAGTAACTATTCAGACTTTTAAATGAGAGAGAAAAGTCCATCTGAGGACTCTGACATTAATTTCACTTTCCAAGCATTAAAAACCCGTAGGAACCCCTTGATTTTATTCTTCGAATTGTAGAGGAAAACATCCTCTTATCTTTAAATTGACCCTACAATCCTATAGAGTAACCTTAGAGCTTTCCAAAAAACTTTAAATCACTTGATTTGGAGCTCTGAGTAGGGAGTTATGATCAGTTGAGGTTGGGTCTGGAATGGGGGAACATAGTCCCACATTGATATTTCACGAGTGCGCGCATGGGAACAAAAGTGATTTGTTGCATAGGCCGTTCAGTCGTTAGCGCTTGGTGCACCGGGTACCGATCTAATCATCTGGCATTTTGAGCATATGTGTGTGTGTGCAGGCATGTGTGCATGCGGGTGTTCGCCCGAGTGGGAGTGAGCTAGTGTGGCCCTGGGAGGGCAAAGCCTGGGAGGCTGTTGAGCTGGAGTGGCTCGAGACTATGAGCTGAAAAATAAATCGAAATCGAACCTAATGAAATCAGGTGAGTACTGAGTAGGGTCTGGTCCCACCCTGATCTCAGGGTGCTGTGTATCCTCGAAAGGACCCCGCGGCAAATAAAATAATTTTTGGTTAAAAAGGAAAAAAAACCCGGTTCAACTGATGGTTCAAAAGAAAGCTTATGGAAAAGAAAAGCCGATGGTTAAATGCTAAGTGTTGAACTGAAGGCTAAGAAAGCAAAGGAAAGAAAGGAGAACAGGCACTACTAAGGGAAGAGAAGAGGCAGGAATAGAACAGAAGAAGATAGGTAAGAAAGGAGCTCGAGAGAGAATAAAAATAAAGGAAAAGAAAGAGAGAAGAAGAGAGAGGTTGAAGATTAAAAGGGAATTTGTTTTACTTGCATCATTTTAATTACTTTTTGTTATTAATTGTTGTAATAAGGCATGTTCTAATGAAAGAACTCTTATTGCCTTATTTCTTTTGAAATAAAATTGAAAAACTAACATGTTTACTTGTTAATAAAGTAGATCATTTTGAGTAAATATGTTCCCTTATGAGATTTTGCATATTACTCCATTTTAATTAATATTTTGGCAAAATTCATGTTCTTAAAATCAACTTAGTTATACCTCCTAAACTTATGAAGAAAATCAAAGATAATTGGTGAATTTAGAAAAGAATTATACCTCCCAACGAATGACCTGGACTCAACCAGTAAAAAAATTTCTAAAATGTTAGGTTAATTCGACCCTATAGTACACAACCGACACAATTTCGAGCTAACCTAAGTGACTTTTTCTACTCTTAATTAAGTAAAATTAACTTAATTATTGAGTTGAGTGAAATTTACGCATCACGAGCAGCGTAGATTAGCAAATAACACCCACGTGCGATCAGATGCATAGTGTGCACACCTGATCGCATGTGGGTGCACGACTCTGGCAAGGAGCGTTTTTAGCCATTTGATCTTGAGATCGGATGGCTGAGCATGCGCGAACGTGCACAAGCATTTAAAAGCGCGGAGGCGAGGAGGTGCGTGCACGTCGGCCACATTCAGGCCTTTAGTGACGGATAAATCCATCACTAAAGGTCCTGAATTAATGCTTTTGATGTTGAAATGTCCAAAATGCCCCCACTCCTTGCAACTATAAAAGGAGACCCCTACCCTACAAATTTCTCATTCCTTCCTTCTCCTCTCTCCCTTTCCAAAACTTAAGAGAAGCTTGTCCCACACCCGGGATGCTCCTCAAGAGCTAAAACTATGTTTTCGCCCGTGTTCCGGAAGTGGATCCCGCAACGATAACGATGTGCTGGTTCATTCCCATCCTCCTACTTCGTCCTCCTTCTTCCCACTCCATTCCCCATCTTCCAGGCATTGTCCCATCCGGGTTGTCCTCCAAGCGATCGTCGAGGAGGATAACTTCTCTCTCCCTTCTTTTTTCGCTTTCTAGAGTAGAATTTTTTTGCTTTCCAGCTGTAATAGTTTCTATCTTTCTAGTGTAATCATTTCCTGCTTTCTTAGTTGTAAAACATTATTCAAATATCAAGTGATTGTTCTTTCTCTCTCTCCCTCTCTTTTATTGTTTATATTTCTTCCATTGTGATTATTTCTCCTTTTAAACAAAAATACAATAAAATATAATTGCGGATTTTGAGATCGACATAGCCTCCCTTTGTTCGACCCGAAACTTCTATGATTTTTGAGTATAAATTTTATTTGTTGAACGGATTTCTTCGCGAATCGAACTACAACGGGTTTTTGAATCCAACAACGAATGCGTAGTTTTCTGCCTTCAACATTTTGGCACCATTGCCAGGGTGGCAACGATTTTTTGATCTTCTTTTTGCATTTTGCGCACTTTACTATTTTCTAGCTTGCTTTATCTTGTGTCTATTATTTTGTAGATACCTCGATCAGGGAATCGTCAAACTGTCGATCGGAGTAAAGTGCAGTTGAAGTCAACTGTAAGTGCTCCCCATTCTTCCCCCTCCATAGATTTCATTTCATCACATTAATTCAAACTCCAATTAACATAGGTGTTTGCATAAATCCTAGGATTAGTTTGGTTGTTTGGATTTCCACCCACATTCATTTCACCCTTGCATATAAAAAAAAAACAAAAAGATACATTTGTCGGATAAAACATACACACAACATACACCCACATTCAAGGCACTTAACCTAATTGATTTTCTTCTACTCAACCGAATTCTGATCTGTGGAACTAGTACACATAAATCAACACATATAAGAGTAGAAATCAGTCTAGGTTAATCGCTTTGTGTGCCTAACTTAGTGGTGCAATTGTGGCCAATTGTTTGAGTTGTTTAGGCCGCACCACTCAACATAAAATTAACTCACCAAGTAGCTTCCTCCTAGGGTTTTCAATTTAGGTTCATACCAGGCACTCCACTTTATTTTGAATTTCAAAAGGAAAGTGATCTTCATCCATGCTTGAAAACCTAGCTTGCCTTAAACTTAATCGAATTAAACCTAATTCTAAACCCTAAAAGCTACTTAAGCAAGATTTGAACCTTAAAATCTACTCATCACAAATAATCTTGCTTGAAAACCCTGGTTGTGAACGCACTCACACATACTCAATTGATCATTAAGGGCACTGATTGTGCAGCAATCACAAGCCTTAATTGACCTAGATTAGGCTAGGACTTAGCATAAGTTAGGGCTATTCATGCTTGCATAAGCATCATCTGCATCTTTACTGCTTCCCTTTACCTATGCATAAAATAATGATATAATGTGCCGATTAAGTGTATTATGTCAAGTGCAGGCAATAAGCTGATCAGGAGCTAGATCTGGAGTAGGATCTGAAGCTGGATCAGGAATAACGGGTGTTGCAGCAGAGCTGGAGCAAAAGGCTTAGCTTAGATGTAGAAATAATGATGTAAGGGAGCCAAGGTTTGCTATTCCATTAAGTAGAAATAAAGTAGTAAAATGTGAAGAGCTTATGTCCGTCCTAACCCTAGGATAGCGTAGAGACTTCCCCCAAGCCTTAGCCACCCTTAGATTTGGTCACAGCACCCTAGGAAGCCCTAAAATCCTAGTTCCAACCCTTATCCTGACATCCAAATAAGTTATAGGACATCCAGGACCCTTAGCCATCTCCCACACACCTCAAACCCACTTCTATAGTGTTATTAGACATCCAGACACTTTGTCAAACATCCAATTTCTGCAGAATACCCAAAACAGAACCTAGATTTCCCCCTGGCTCAGATTGGATGTCCAGAACTAAAGTCTGGACTTCTGATTTTTGAGCATAAGTCATCTGATCATATATTTGGACGTCCGAGACTGGTCTCCATTCCTTGTTTTGAGATTCAAGCGTTGATCTTGGATTTCTAGCTCCCTAGACCTAATCCCAACCCCATTGGAGCATAAATTAAGGTGTCCTAACCTTAGTACATCACCTCTAGACCTACCTAAGGACCTAATTAGGTCGTCATAAAACCCAATTGACTTAGATCAAAGTCAATTACCTTCACCTAAGTCAATTGAACTCATTTACTCCAATTGAGCTTAGATCTCAACCCACATAAGTTCAATTGGACTTAGTGAGAGTCCAATTGACCTAAACCCAACCTAATTGAGTTATTTTACTCTCAATTAGGTTCACACTCATTCAATTAAACTTGGGTTAAGTTTAATTGCAAATTCCCCTTAGCAACTAGGGTTTGCAACCCTAATTCAAGGCATACACCTACCTAAAGCCCTTAGGACCTAACCTAAACCACCTAGCCACATAGGACATGACTACACACACACACACACAAACACCCATTCACGCACTCCCACACATCTAGAGTTCTCTAGAACTCTCTCCAGGTGGCGCCACTCTTGGTTGCCAAATTTAGCAACCAAGAGGCATTCAAATTGGGATCCACATTTTTTGGATCTCATAACCACTTGGCCTGCCACTCTTGGGCTCTCTCTAGAGAGTTCCACACCTCCCTACAGAGAATCCCTTAGGTCTGTAAAATGACCTAAGCGGTGGCCATTTGCAACCATTCACTTCCCTGGCTCCATTCACATCCACCTCCACTTAGGCTAGCCACTTCCACTCCATCTCCACGAGTTGACCACCACCATGAAGGACACCATGCCGGGATGCTGGATCACTCCTCTCTCTATCCAAGGGCCGGCCTAAGCTCCATTAGCCGCCCCTCATTCTCCTCCCGACCACTCCATGGCCATCGGAGACCACCTCTGAACACCCTTCTATTCTGCTAGATCTAGATTAGTAGCTTATGCTCTTCATAGTTTACTACTTTTAATTACTACGTAGTAGTGTAGTCCTTATTCTCCCCAAATTATGCATGCAAAATCCCCCTGTAGATTCTTGTATGCGATCGTTTTCTGATAGCTAGATCTACATTTTTAAGCATTCATGTACAAGCTTTCCTCTACAAGTTCATGTTGCAAACACTCTCCAAATGAATGAATGAAAAATATATTTTCTACACATATATCTCTATGTTTTGAAATCACCATAAGCTTATTGATTGCCATCATTTTTGCGTGATTCAAGTTGCCTGTTTTCACTCATTTATATATTCCGCAACAAGCATGTCGTTTCCAGAAAACGTAGAAAATCTAACTGTAGATGCATTTTCTGTAAACAGTCACCACCTCACTAGAATCTTGCACACAGAAACTCATGCTTTCACCTTCATGATCTATTTAACACATGTGCACGTAATCAGGGTTCATAATAGAAGTGGTGAAATCTTAATTAGGGGATTGGAAACTGGCGTGTGATTTTAAACAGAGTAGAGCGGTATAAGATCGAATTCTAAAGTAAAACAAATGCCTCCCAGAGACGAATGACCAGGACTCAAGTCTCATTATCTTTTTATAAATATCTTTGTTGGATCATATTGCGCACTGTACTACGACACTTTTCCTATCAAACCATGCTCTACGCTTTGAACAAATGCCACCGTTGCTGGGGTGGCAACGTCATTTTCTATGATTTCGATCTTTGAAACTATCACTAACAAATTTGCCTCTACTTTGTTTCTGGATGTAAAGAAAAAATGGAAAAGAATGGGATCAGTGCACACAACGAGTGCGAAAAAGAAATCTGGTGCACATCACATTCTCTTAGATTAGGTTTCTTCTAAATAATAGGACTAGGTCTACTTCCTGAAATTTCTTTTAAAAAAAATAAAGATTTTACTTATTTTTCGTGAAAAAGAAGAAAAAAAATCAAACAAAAAAAGTTGAAAAAAATCTAGATTAGGTTTCATTTTGAATCTTAGGTTAGTTTGAAAAAGCAAAAAAAGAAAAGAGATATTTTCTTTGAATCCTTTGAAAAATTCTTTTTGAAAAAAAAAAGTGCAAAAGTTTTTTTGAAAAAAAGAGAAAAAAAACATTTTTTTTTGTGGAAAGCTTGGGTTTCAAACCCAAACCCTTTTAAAAGCTTTTCCACTATCTTCTGATTTTCAGCCAGATTTCAAGTCTGATTTAAAAATTCGATTGCCGAAAAATTAGTAAGCAAAAAATTCTAAAATTTGAGCCAAACCGTCACTTTCAAACCATCTTTCAAATGCCTCTATTCATTTAAAAAATTTCAGGTATAAAATTTTTAAAAATTCACGAAGTGCACGAGGGTCAAATTGACCCAGATTCGAGATTTGTCAAAGTTCAAAAAGCAATTTCGAGCAATTTGCGAATCTATTTTGACTAAAGATGGGGACGTTTTAAATCTGATCTCATTGGCTTTATTTTCCATATTTTTCCTTAATTTTTAATAGTCAATTGATACTGTTTCAAAGCGAAAAATCGACCAGGGGTCAAAATTCTAGATCTGATCCCTTGACTTTAAAAAATCCTTAAAAATTCGTTTGAAATAGTAAAAATTCCAAAAAAATATTCATTGGAAGGCTAATTGAAAAAGGAATCTACTCGTAAAATTTCAAGTTAATTGGATTCCAATTGTTGTCAGAGAATGAGTTTTACTTTTGTGGTTTGCTAAAACAGAACAAAACCCTAGAAGTGCATGAACCTTAGGTTGAATCTTCAGGGTTACAACATAGAGACCACACTTGGGCTAACCTAGAATTAATCAAGTCAAGTACTTAGCTGGTGAGCTTGGTCACCTTGTGGGCCACTCACTAAGAGAAAACCCCACTGAAGAAAATGGGCTAAAATAAATTTTTAAACACGAAATAAAACCTGAATTCGTTGTCGTACTACTAGGTGGTTTCAACCTCTTGGCTGGGTTAGCGAAGAGGCAGGAATCACTTTCAGTCAGTTGTACGATGAATTTCTTCAGGATTTAAAACCTAAAATGAAAAATTCAGTCACCTGATTCATAAGGACCACTTGATTGACAGGGCTTTAGCCTTGTCCTGCTTGGCTACACCAACCCAGGGGTTGGGTGGTGTATGTGAGGAAGGAGGTCACTTAGACCTCACTTGGTTGGACCTTGGGAGCCACTCCCAAGGAGTCAAGTCACCTTGCCGGGACCATCTTCTTCCCCCACTTCTACTCCTAGAGCCACCATGGCAAATCCTGGACCCGAACCTAGACCGGGTCAGGATATCGAGAATCTAGACTCGATGGCTCATTTGGAAGCCTGGGCAGTCAAATCCAAGGAGTGGCATCGGCAGAGCATGGATCACATCTTAACGGCACTTAATAGGATGCAGCACCCGCCGCGAGGAGAACAACTATAGGATTTCTACGACCCAGCTGCACAAATCATCGCACCATGATGTCAGACCCAAATAGGTTGTTAATATGGTGATTTTATCATTGAAATGTGCATAGTGGTTAACCTAAATCGAACCTAACCATCTCTTTACAAAAATTATTTTAACCTGGCCTACTTGATTTTATCTTCATCACTTTTAGGCCTAGGGTCGAACTCAAAGAAGTGGGGTTACAAGTCAAGTTTCTACGCCTTTCCTACAACGGGTCCCTTCCGTTCGTTTATTATGTTTTTGGTGTTTTTCTATTTATATTTTCTTTCTGGTAATCTTTGTCCTTGAGGCACACCCTCAAAATTGGGTTCTTAGCTTTGAGCCAAAATAGGGTTCCAAAACGGGTCATGCTATTCACAAGACGGAGTACCTGCAAGTCGAAGATTATCTTTTCTCTTTTATATATTTTTTTATCTTTTTACCGGTATGCAACAGAAATAGAAATAAAGCAAATATAGTATAGATATGTATGTATATAGTCTATATGTATAATGGGGTGGGGGTGGAGGCGGAGATGGAGTGTAGCACGGCGTCGAGTCAGTCGTCGTCTAGAAAGATGCAACCAACAGGATGAAGTGCTATGTGTAAGGTGTAGGATGGATGGTGGAAGATGAATGTGACATGCTTTTTGTACGCGTGTATCGGGGAATATCAGCAACTGGTGTTGATATTCCATCGGTACAGCGTATGGTAAATAATGTGAAAATATATATATCTATATAAATATATCTATATATATATATGGTTATAAATATATAGGCATATATATGTAGTTATATATGTTTATATGTATATGTATATAGATATATATATAGGGATGTAAATATATATATAAGTATATGTATAGATAGATATATGTATAGATATATATATAAATATAGGTATGAGTATGTGTATATAACTATATAGATGTAAATAAATATGTATGTATATGTATATGGTAATATATGTCTATATAGATATATGTAGCCAGATATATATATATATGTATATATAGATGTGTATATAAGTAGGTGTGTATATATGTATATATACATATAAATATATATATATTTGTATCTATACTTAGTTATATAGGTAATAATATATATAAAGATATATGTATATTTATATATATATGTATATAGATATATGTATATATGGAAGTATATATGTGTGTATATATATATATATAAGTATATATATATATATGTATATGTATGTATATAGTACTATATAGATTTGATGAGAACCTCATCATGAGCCATAACTAGCTCATTTTGACCTATTAAAGAGAATAAACTCTCCTACATGACTTAGAAGAGGGCTTAATTGGAGGAATAAGTGTTCTGAGAAGAAAACATGAAATAAAGGTTAAAACTGTAATTTTACCATTGCAGTACATAAACGGAATTTCTCAGAGATAGAACATATGTCAAATGGTCCAAATAAGATAAAAAGTGGGTTGAATCAATCAGAAATGGGTTCATGTGCAATCTAGGAATTAAATGACATTTGGTAACCCTAAAACAGACCCGCTTAATTCAACAAGGTTTCGGTCAAGATAAAAATAAAATAAACCCTCTAAAAATCATGGAAAAATATCCCCTAGGGTTTAGAACATTCAAATTGGCCTTTGGAACCTAGTTTGACCTAAATTAGGGTCCTAGCTCATCAATTGACCTAAATTGGGTTTTTACACAAAATGACCTATCAAACGTGGTCAAACCTAAAATCCAATTTCACCATTGGATTCCTTAGGTCCAAATTAGGTTTGTACCAAAATTTGGACCTAAGGGAAGGTCATCTTGACCTACTTTGCAATATAGTCCACCCAATTACATTCTGGCCCCTAACTTTTGAAAACTCCTGCGAAAACCCCCCAACTTTTGTTGTCACTTTCTGCATTCCGGTCCCTCTGCCAATGAAGCAGAAGACCCATACTCTGGCGAAGTTTCGAGGAGGATTTCTCCTCGCTTCCCCAGGGAGCTGCTCTCAGATGTGAAAGGGGGTTCCCTAAGAAGTCCCCTACCGCCTGAGCAGCTCCCCATGCCCTGATTCGTACCATACCTGTCGTGCGAACGCTCGAGAGGTGTGGGTGTTGTACCTGCGGTGACCTCCGGTGAGAGTTTTGCTCACCCTCTGTGCATCTAACCCTCTGCTTGTGCTTATAAAAGAAACCCTAGGACCAGCCGCTTGAGGCAAGCTTGTCTTGGCGGGGAATCCCTCAAAATTTCCTCTCTTCCCGCTCCGGTAGGAAACCCACAAGCTCCGGTGACCACTCCTCCTCCTTCTCGTCACTCTGCTGCCATACCAGCAGCAGAGTCTGCTTCGTCTCGTCTTCCTGCGTCGTGCCGCACCAAGCGCACGCCTCCCCGCCCACTTCCTTGTCGCCGCTCTCTCCGTCTGGGTGCTTCTTCTCCGGCGACGATCAATACGACTGCCCGCCTCTCCGGCCCCCTTCGTCCCTGCAAGTAGGTTATAATTACTCCCCATCTTCCCCTCTTCCTTTTCCCCACATTATTTCATTCAAACCGACCCTCGACTGTCCCTGACCACCATCACCTTAACCGTCTCAAGCCACCCTCCAGCGAGTTGCCCCCGTCGATCCGCAGCTCCACACAAATCGTCGACCGTCCTAGAATCTCCGCCTCATCACACTGAATGCCCTCTGCCCCTGCACAGTCCCTCCACACTCACTCAACACACCACCGAACACACCCATTTTTTCAGCCACCGGACGACCTAGGCACGCAAACCTTGGCCACCCCGTGGCCTGCCGCACAGCTCAACACCTTCGTTGTGCCACGACGAAGGTTCCCCAGTAGCTTGATAAGGCCGAGAGGCCATATTCGTGTCTGAAAGGTTCTGAGGCTCGACCACATTGACGAGACATTGAAGCAGCTTCTTTCGAGCTCCAGGCTTCAGAGCTCCAGGCTTTCAGCTGCTGCGGATTGGGGAGACTCCTGCAGAGCCAGCCGGCCAACAACCGACGAGAATCGAGGTTGCAGCTGAGGAGATTGCGAAGAGGTCTTCCTGCAGGTGCACGCGAGGAGAGGCGACAGGATAGTCCCACATCGGTAAGCCTCGCAGCGATTCAGTGGTTTAAATTGTTTTTGTGAATAAGCCTTATCGCCTCCGAATCTGCTGGGGTGCGGTCCCTCGCCCATCACACCCGCCTCGTTCGTGGATTCACCTCGCGGACCTGGCGGATCCGACCCGACACTACTAAGCACACCTCGTGCACCATAACATGTCGATGCACCTGGTCCCTGGGTACGCAAACCGACCCGTTAACCCGGCTCTGGGAGAGCTTCCTGTGAGCGGTTTGCAGAGAGAGAGAGATACTTGCTGGTAGAGGGGAGGGTTAGGTTTTGCTGTGCCTTGTGTGCAGGAACAAAGCGCCGAAGGAGAAAGGCTAAGTACTTAGCCACAGGAAGGAGAAGGAAGAAGCTCTGAAGAGAGGCTGAGCAGAGAAAAGGCAAGGCAGAGAAGAAGTAGAAGAGGAGAGGCCGAGCAGAAGAAAAGAGAAGAAAGGAAAAAGAGAACTCAGAAGAAGAAGATACTACAGAGGAAATAGGAAAAGGCTCACCAAAGGAGAAGAAGGACTAGCAGAAGGACTCAGAAGAAGAGAAGGAGAAAGAAGAGCAAGAGAAAGAAAGAAAGAAAAGGAAGAACAGAAGAAAGAGAGAAGAAGAAGGACTAACAGAAGACAGAATCAGAAGAAGAAGAAGAAGAACAGTTAAGAATATCAGAGGCATGCAACAGCAAAAGAAGAAGAAGACTTTCATTTTAAGACGTCCAATTTTGTTCTTTTTAGCAATTCATTTTTATAATTCTCTCATTGAACCAATTGTTTTCTCAAGTTTTTAAAAGTACTTAGATTGCTCCCTGTGTTCGACATCGGATACTCCGATTTTCGAGTAATAAAATCTTTATTTGTTTTGAACGTTTTTTCGGCTATACTACAATGTGATAATCTTTAAAAAACCCGATAAAACGTCGCGAAACATTTTTTTGCACCGTTGCTGGGCAGCAACAGGCACTTTTAAAGCTTTTGATCATAACTTTTGATCCAATATTTGATCTAATTCATCTCTCTTTTATTGTGCTTATCTCAGGGAAAGCAGAGAAAAGAAGAGCAGCTGCACAATAAACACTCCAAGGAACAGGTAATCTTCATTAGCCCTCTCTTAACTCCCTCGAAGTCTGAAAGGAACAAAAGAAGAATCAACTTAGGGCTACCTATGTCATACTTAGTAATTCATCAAAGTTGCCTAATTTTTCATTTTAACACATTTTTAACTGCTCATCCAACCAAGGTAACTAGGGCTAAAACTTTCTTGATTGAGCCCTAGATACTAAATTTTGAGGCAACTAAATTGGACAAACTAGAGCCAACTGAAGGATTGAAAAGCTAGGGTTTTTAGAGACACACACCTTCTCTTAAAAAAGAAAAAAAAAAGTTTTTCCAAAAAGAGGTGTGCCTAAACCTTGTTTGAAAAGATCTATACAAGAGGAGCCCTAAGCAAATCAGGCTTTTAAATCCATTTGAACCTTAAAAGAAAGGACTCAAAAGCTCTCAAAGGAACAAGAGGTGAAGTTGATCCCTTGGGTCAACCAACCTTAAAATTAGGTCACTTTTTCACTCAAAATACCAAAAAGTTCAAGTGGAACCTCAAGCACCTTGATCTTAAAGTAAAAAAGGTAGACTTAAGAGGTCAAGGTCCCCATTCTGGTCTACCTGGAACTGCAGTGACAAGAGAGGTCGGGTGGGGGAAACCTTGTAACCCATGGGGACGCTCTACCATGTAGGGGTCTTCGTGGGACTCACCCTCTCTGGCTGCCTAGGTAATTCTCAGGTGGCCGATCTTTCGATCAAGGGGTCCATCTGCCCCGCACCTCTATAGTCACCCAACAATTTTTGGGTGTCTCGATAGGGTCCAGCACCTTCTAATCTCATCACATCCTTCGGTGCATGTTCGGTAGGAGGTCCTTAAGACCACCCTTAAGACCTCCTTTAGAAATTCACTCTCGTCAAGGCCAAGCCTCAACGCCCTTGTTTGTGCAGCAACCCCACCACATTAATCTTTCATCTGATTCAAAACCAAGTTCTCGTTCTTCTCCCATCATGGCACAACCCATTCAAGAGGAGAACAATCTTGACAACGAACGTCAACGGCTAAATGATCTCTTTCAAAACTTTATAAACCCACCGCAGCGACCTATGATGCGAAATCACTACAATCCTGCTGCGGTGGCAATCGGACCTCGAGTCCGAATCCTGATTGGAGGTCCTGATTCTAAACTGAAGCCCAATATGATTCATGCCATACCAAAGTTTCATGGGCTTAACTCTGAGGATCCATTCCAGCACATTAAACAACTCAAGCATCTGGCCCAGACCTTCGGGTCAGATCCACAAAATTGGGATATCCTTCTCATGAAAATATTTTCGTTCTCCCTCTTCGACAAGGCCACCCATTGGTATCAAACTCAGACCCATCTGATCAACACATGGGAGGAACTTCAGTCTGAATTTTTGAAAAAATTCTTCCCCGTTGGCCAGACGAATGCCTTGCGCCACCAGATCACTCATTTCACTCAACAAACGGGAGAACCTCTTCATGAAGCATGGGATCGATTCTTAGATCTCATGTGAAAGTGCCCCCATCACGGAGTTTCTAAGTGGGAACAAGTCCAATCTTTCTACTAGGGAGTTCGTGAAGACATCCGTTTATTCGTCAATGCAACATGCGGAGGAAACATTATGGGTCAACATGAGGACACCGTGTGGGAGATTCTCGAAAACATGTGCGAGAACTCCATCAACAATGACTCCATTGGATTATTCGAAAGGACGAATACCCGTGCATCGACAAACCTTAGGGGAGCACATGAGACGTAGGGCCTGTCTGCATCAGTCGACTTGGAACTAATGGCCAGTCGGTTGGACAAGGTCTCCATCATCGAGAAGAATGTGGACGAGCTAACTCAGCACTTGCAGCGAGACACCTCTACGCATAACTCCTTTGTATAGCATCCTTCCACACAGGAAACTGTGCAAAATGTTCTCCACCGATCTTCTCCTGGGATGGATCCATATACATCCCCATCTGATTCTCGGATTGGAAGGTCATCTGATCCTTTCTATACCAGCCCGGGGAATTCCATTCCCCCTTTCTCTGATTCTTTGGAGGTTCCTCTGACCTGCGAGGACCTCAATGCTATCCAGAATGACCCATTCTCCAACACCTGCAACCCTGGATGGCGAAACCATCCCAACTTCCAGTGGGCAGGAAATTCCCAAACCCAAAGACCACCCTTTCAGCCCCACCCACAACCCCTCGTCCTTACCAGCAGCCTCAGCCTCGGCCCAACCCTTTCTATCCATCGGGGACAAATCAGGACCAAATGTCCCTTATTCTTCAAACTCTGGCTGACATTCAAAAAATGAATGCGGCTATTCAAAAGCAACATAGGGACGAATTTACAGAGGTTCGAAATCAACAGGCCCAGTTGGCTAATTCTCGCCAACCAGGCACACTTCCTTCCTAACCTCTTCCTAACCTGAATAACGTGCCAACACAATGGCGCATTATGAACCCAAACCTGGGCCAAGCACACATGATTTATCAGGCCCCCTCTGTTCCTTCACCCGATGGGATGGAGGCTTCCACTTCCTATACGAGCTATCAGCAGCAACCCATCTTATCTAATCCTAACCAAAACTAGGCAGGGCTAAATTCTGTAACAACCCGTAGTGGTAAGGAAACCCAAGATCCACCCTATCCAAACCACTCCAAGCCTGCTAGTAATCCTAACCCTAGGACAGTAATTCAGGAGGTTCCTATCCCCGTCCCGGATCAAAGACCTGGACCTATCCTAGAAGAACCAACCAAGGTTCCGTTTCCTAAGGCCTTGACCAAGGGAAGGAAGACTACCAAGCCCGTGGCACCTGGGGAGGACCTGGTCAAGATCTTTGAACAGGTCCAAATAAACATCCCCTTGATGGATCAATACACCACGTACCGGCTTACGCATGATTCCTAAAGAATGTGTGTACACCCCAGTGTAAGCCGCGAACCAAGAGTGGGAGTCCAATTGTACTGTCAGAGCAAGCCAACTCTGTAATCCTAAGCAGACTCCCACCCAAGGCTAAAGATCCTGGTGCTCCCCTGATTTCCTGCAAAATTGGTGATACCCAATGCGATAGGGCATTGTTAGACTTGGGTGCTTCCATAAATATGATACCCACATCCTTACTTAACCACCTCGAAGAATCAGAGCTAAAACCAACTGAGGTGACATTACAATTAGCAGATCGATCTATAAAGTCACCAAAAAGGATTCTCGAGGATGTTATTGTAAGAGTGCAGGATTTCTACTTTCCTATAGATTTTATAGTTTTAGACATGGACGCACCTGAAAACCCTAGGGATACACCGATCATTCTATGGAGACCTTTCTTGGCTACTGCTAGAGCCAACATCAGCTGTGAGGAGGGCCAAATAGAGCTCAAATTTGGAAATCAAACCCTAAAAATTGATATATTTAAGGCCCAACAAGGAATCAATTGCGGTGTCATCAAACAAATTTGTGACATTAGAACTTTGGTTGATGAAACGCACTTTGAGAATGACTTGATTATAATTCATCAACCGTAGAAAGATCTTTAATCGCAATCAGAGTCAATTCCAGATTTAGACAGACCAATTGCTCCTACCTTTGAACCTCACATCTACCCTGAACCACCCGCTGCTACTGATAACCCCGTCCATGAACTAAAGCCCCTTCCTGATCATTTGAAATACATCTTTCTGGGTTCTAATCAGACCCTTCTAGTGATTATTAATTCCAGGCTTAATCTTAGACAAGAATCCCATCTGATTGCTGTTCTCCAGCAACATCACAGAGCCATTGGATGGACTCTCAATGATTTGACTGGAATAAGTCCGTCTTATTGTACACATCATATTTATTCAGAAGAGGGCGCACGACCTTCTCGTGAGATGCAGAGACGCTTGAACCCCAATCTGGAGGAGGTCATGAAAAAGGAGATCATCAAGTGGTTAGATGCAGGGATCATCTACCCGATCTCCAATAGTCATTGGGTAAGCCCAATTCAAGTTGTGCCTAAAAAGGTAGGGCTCACCACCATAACGACTAAAGCTGGAGAAGTCATTCCTACCCGAATAGCTAACTCGTGGAGAGTCTGCATTGATTACAGAAGACTCAATTCCTCCACGAAGAAGGATCATTTCCCACTACCGGTTATTGATCAGATCCTCGAGAAATTAGCAGGAAATAGGTTCTTCTGCTTTCTTAACGGGTACTCCGATTACAACCAGGTGGCAATCCATCCAGAAGACAAAGAAAAGACCACATTCACCTGTCCCTTTGGGATGTACGCGTTTCGAAGGATGCCTTTCGGTCTCTACAATGCACCTGCAACTTTTCAGTGGTGCATGCTTGCCATATTCTCTGATATGGCTGGTGACTATCTGGAAGTCTTCATGGATGACTTTTCAGTTTTTGGAGCATCATTTGACGATTGCCTCCAACACTTGGTCCAAATACTCAAGCGGTGCATCGATGTGAATTTGGTTTTTTCCTGGGAAAAGAGCCATTTCATGGTGCCTGAGGGAATTGTCCTGGGACATTTAATCTCGGAGAAAGGCATCCAAGTTGATCAAGCTAAGGTTAACCTGATTTCTAAGCTCCCTATGCTTAGCTCGATTAAGGACATCCGATCTTTTTTGGGGCACGTCGATTTTTACCGTCGATTTATCCCTAATTTTTCAAAAACCGCGTGCCCCCTGACCACTCTACTCTCCAAGAATGTGCCTTTCAAAATTTCCAAGGAATGCACTCAAGCATTTGAGATCCTACATGACCGAGTCACCCAAGCCTCAATCCTACAGTCCCCTGATTGGTCTCAACCCTTTGAGATCATGTGCGATGTATCTGACTTCGCTGTAGGAGCAGTTTTGGGGTAGAAAATTGACGGGAAACCTATGGTCATTTGCTACGCCAGCAAAACACTAGATGAGGCTTAGCATAACTATACGGTTACTGAGAAAGAGCTACTAGCTGTAGTATTTGCCCTAGAAAATTTCAGATCATACCTTCTAGGTTCCGGTGTCATCATATACTCGGATCACACAACTGTGAGGCATCTCCTTGCAAAGAAGGATGCGAAACCTCGATTAATCCGATGGATCTTGCTGTTGCAAGAATTTGACCTTGAGATTCACGACAAAGCGGGAAAGCAAAATGTGGTAGCTGATCACTTGTCCCATCTTCCTTCTGAAATACTTGACCCTTCCGGACCCATCACAGAACATTTTCCTGATAAGCACCTCCTGGCTATCAGTACAGGTCTTCCATGGTTTGCAGATATAGTAAATTACCTGGTATCACATCAGATTCCGTCCGATTGGTCTAAGCTAAGAAGGACAAATTGCGTTCCGATGCCAAGTATTACCTATGGGAAGACCCATATCTATTCCGCATTGGTGCTGATCAGATAATTCGACAGTGTGTCGCGGAAGTGGAAATCAACGACATACTCTCATTCTGCCATGACCAGGCAAGCGGTGGGCATTTCTCAAGATAGAAAACCGCATCAAAAGTCCTCCAGTGTGGCTTTTACTGGCCTACAATTTTCAAGGATGCATACGATCACTATAAGGCATGTTCCCGTTGCCAGACTTTGGGCAACATGAACCATCGAGACATGTTGCCGCTACAGCCGATCTTGGTATGCGAAATTTTTGATATTTGGGGGATTGAGTTTATGGGACCCTTCCCGATCTCTGATGGCTTCGAATACATCTTACTCGCAGTTGACTACGTATCTAAGTGGATAGAAGCCATTCCGACCCGAACCAACAATCATAAAGTTGTTATCAAATTCATTCATCAAAACATTTTCTCAAGGTTCGGGATTCCATGGGCAATATTTTCCGATGGAGGGACCCATATCACAAATGCTCAGTTCAGGTCACTGATGACCAAATACGGGGTGTCACACCGAATCTCTACTCCTTACCACCCCCAAACTAATGTCTAGCTGAGCTATCAAACTGAGAAATCAAGAAAATCCTTCAGGTTACTGTTCGACCTGATAGAAAAGATTGGTCTTCTCGGCTTTCGGAAGCATTGTGGGCCTATAGGACCGATCACAAGACCCAATTAGGAATGTCTCCCTTCAGACTAGTGTACGGAAAGGAATGTCACCTCCCCGTGGAATTGGAGCATAAAGCCTATTGGGCAGTACGGAATTGTAATCTTAATCTTTCTAAGGTTGGAACCCACAAAAGACTTCAAATAAGCGAGATCGATAAATTATGCCATGACGCGTATGAGAAATCGCGAATTTACAAAGAACAGGTTAAATCTTTTAACGACAAACACATTTCTAGAAAGGTCTTTCATCCTGGTTAAAAGGTTTTACTCTTTGATGCCTCACTCAAATTATTCCCAAGAAAGCTACGATCTAAGTGGATTGGACCTTACCTAATCCGACAAATCTTTAGAAATGGAGCCATTGAAATCAGCCCACTCAGCCACGATTTTGAACCCTTTGTTGTGAACGGTCAGAGACTCAAACCGTTCATCGATGTAACTTCTACTGATCTGGCTGAATCATCTTATATCCTCCATTCCCCATGAGCTTATTGCGCCTAGCCGATGGCATAAAGCTCAGCGCTCAACGGGAGGCAGCCCGTCATTCTCTTTGAAAACCTGAAACCTTTTTCTGACACCTTTGTGCACTTAAGGTTCACCCTTTAAGACAGCCGACTCCACCTCAGATACTTGCATCTGAGATTAGAAATTTTCCGTAACAGCCACCTCGGCCCATTCACTCATCAAAACATCTGTCCTAAGGAATGAACTAAGTAGAATAAAAACCCCCTAAGTCACAATGAGGACATTGCAAATCTTAGGCATGGGGGGTATGAAAGTGCAAAACTTGTAAGAAAAGGTTTTAAACAAAAAAATTCACATATGCCAAAAGCACCATAAAATTAAAAAAAAAAATTTGAAAAAGAATAATAGAATGAGAGAATTAAAGAAATTTTGTGGAGGGGAAAAAGAAACAAAAAAAAAAAATGAAAAGAAGGAGCACAAAAATGAAAGAAAAAGTGATAGTCATTAGCAAGAAACTAAGGAATTAACCTAAGTTCTAGACCTCATTCAAGAAAAGAAATGAAAAGTGCATAATGAGATTAGTAAGAATGCGAACCTTAGGCATTCTTGGATAGACTCTTAGTACCCATTAAGATCTAGACATTCCTCAAGAGGTTGAGGAAAATGAAAAGCTTAAGTATTAGGTCCAAGGCTTAGGGAGTATTTGGCCTCATTAACTAACTTTTGGTTTACGGGACTCAGTAACCTAAGCACCCTAGCCCCACACACAGCCTGGTTCAGTAAGCATAAAAATCAAAATCATGCAGAAGCATCGCAAAATTCTAACAATAACACCTAGAGTAGGAGCGGCCGATCAACACAAGTTGATTTAGACGAGTTCCCAGCACGAAGAGATGGGAAATTCCTCTCGAAGATGCGTAACAAAATATCATCTCCTCGGTGCTTGTCTTTTAGGATATTTACATATCCTACTGGGAGCATGTAAGCACTCTACTGGTTCAGATTCCATGGATGGCATTATCACGAAGTGTCAGTTGCCAGGGTCTAGATTCGGCCACGGAACACCATGGATAGGATTATCTCAAAATCTCAATAGCCAGGGTTTCGAGGGTTACCATGGGTGGTGCTATCTAGAAGCATCAATTGTTAGGAACCCTTGAGGATGGATGATGGGGACAAGGAATCTGATACAGACCATGTTGAAAAGCCAATCCTAAGTTAGAACTAAAAAGAAAAAGAGAGAGAAAACTCTCGAAACAGATAAATCTTCTATCTCTCTTTCTTACAAAATGCACTGCGAACTGAGGCAAGGCTAAAATTATTTCAAGCATGGGTGCTTCAACCACAAAGTCCAATAGACCTTAGGTTAGTCCTTATGGGCCTTAAAAACCTTTGCTAAGGACTGAGGCTGAGGCTAGACAGATCTGGATCTTGGTTGGTACTAGAGTATCTTTTAGGCCTATGGTTAGCATTCTAACCTAATCTAGGTTTCAAATGAAAAAGCACTTATCTGAAATCATTAAGAACTTCATGGTCTAGAACAAGGGTTGACACCTTGAGTTTTTGCTAAGGGACTACCAAAAGCTAGGCATGGGGGAAAGATGAGAACCTCATCATGAGCCATAACTAGCTCATTTTGACCTAATAAAGAGAATAAAAGCTCCTACATAACTTAGAAGAGGGCTTAATTGGAGGAATAAGTGTTCTGAGAAGAAAACATGAAATAAAGGTTAAAACTGTAATTTTGCCATCACAGTACATAAACGGAATTTCTCAGAGACAGAACATAGGTCAAATGATCCAAATAAGATAAAAAGTAGGTTGAATCAATCAGAAATGGGTTCGTGTGCAATCTAGGAATTAAAAGACATTTGGTAACCCTAAAACAGACCCGCTTAATTCAACAAGGTTTAGTCAGGATAAAAATCAAATAAACCCTCTAAAAATCATGGAAAAATATCCCTTAGGGTTTTGAACATTCAAATTGGCCTTTGGAACCTAGTTTGACCTAAATTATGGTCCTAGCTCATCAATTGACCTAAATTGGGTTTTCACGCAAAATGTCCAGTCAAACGTGGTCAAACCTAAAATCCAACTTCACCATTGGATTCCTTAGGTCCAAATTAGTTTTTTACCAAAATTTGGACCTAAGGGAAGTTCATCTTGACCTCTTTGCAAAATAGTCCACCTAATTACATTTTAGCCCCTAACTTTTGAAACTCTTGCGAAAACCCCCCAACTTTTGTTGTCACTTTCTGCATTCCGGTCCCTCTGCCAATGCAGCAGAAGACCCATACTCCAGTGAAGTTTCGAGGAGGATTTCTCCTCGCTTCCCTAGGGAGCGGCTCTCAGATGTGAAAGGGGGCTTCCCTGAGAAGTCCCCTACCGCCTGAGCAACACCCCATGCCCTGATTCGCACCATACCTCTCGTACGAACGCTCGAGAGGTATGGGTGTTGTACCTGCGGCGACCTCCGGTGAGAGTTTTGCTCACCCTCCATGCATCTGACCCTCTGCTTGTGCCTATAAAAGAAACCCCAAGACCAGCCGCTTGAGGCAAGCTTGTCTTGGCAGAGAATCCCTCAAAATTTCCTCTTCCCACTCCGGCAGGAAACCCACAAGGTCCGGTGACCACTCCTCCTCCTTCTCGTCGCTCTGCTGCCATACCAGCAGCAGAGTTTGCTTCGTCTCATCTTCCTGCATCGCACCGCACCAAGCGCATGGCTCCCTGCCCGCTTCCTCTTCGCCACACTCTCCCTCTGGTGCTTCTTCTCCAGCGACAGTCGATACGACTGCCCGCCTCTCCGGCCCACTTCATCCCTGCAAGTATGTTATAATTACTCCCCATCTTCCCCTCTTTCTTTTCCCCACATTATTTTATTCAAACCGACCCTCAACTGTCCCTGACCACCATCACCTTCCCCGTCTCCAGCCACCATCCGACGAGTTGCTCCCGTCGATCCGCAGCTCCACACAACTCGCCGACCGTCCCAGAAGCTCCACCTCATCACACTGAACACCCTCCGCCCCTCCACAGTCCCTCCACACTCACTCAACACGCCACCGAGCACACCCATTTTTCCAGCCACAGGATGACCTAGGCACGTACGCCTAGGCCACCCCACAGCCTGCTGCACAGCTCAACACCTTCGCTGTGCCATGGGGAAGGTTCTCCAGTAGTTTGATTAGGCCGAGAGGCCGTATTCATATCTGACAGGTTCTGAGGGTCGACCACCATTGACGCCACATTGAAGCAGCTTCTTTTGAGCTCCAGGCTTTCAGCTGCTACGGATTGGGGAGACTCCTACGAAGGCAACCAGCCAGCAACCAACGAGAATCGAGGGTGCAGCTGAGGAGATTACGAAGAGGTCTTCCTGCGGGTGCACGTGAGGAGAGGCGATAGGATAGTCCCACATCGGTAAGCCTCGCAGCTATTCAGTGGTTTAAATTGTTTTGTGAATAAGCCTTATCGCCTCCGAATCCACTGGGGTGAGGTCCCTCGCCCATCACACCTGCCTCGTTCGCAGATTCACCTCACGGACCTGGCAGATCCGACCCGACTCTACCGAGCACACCTCGCGCACCATAACACGCCGGTGCGCCTGGTCCCTGGGTACGCAAACTGACCCATTAACCCAGCTCTAGGAGAGCTTCCTATGAGCGGTTTGCAGAGAGAGAGAGATACATGCAGGTAGAGGGGAGGGTTATGTTTTGCTATGCCTTGTGTGCAGGAACAAAGCACTGAAGGAGAAAGGCTAAGTACTTAGCCGCAGGAAGGAGAAGGAAGAAGCTCTAAAGAGAGGCTGAGTAGAGAAAAGGCAAGGCAGAGAAGAAGCAGAAGAAGAGAGGCCGAGCAGAAGAAAAGAGAAGGAAGGAAAAAGAGAACTCAGAAGAAGAAGGCTCGCCAAGGAAGAAGAAGAAGATACTGCAGAGGAAATAGGAAAAGGCTCGCCAAAGAAGATGAACAAGGACTAGCAGAAGGACTCAGAAGAAGAGAAGGAGAAAGAAGAGCAAGAGAAAGAAAGAAAGAAAAGGAAGAACAGAAGAAACAGAGAAGAAGAAGGACTAACAGAAGACAGAATCAAAAGAATAAGAAGAAGAACAGTGAAGAAGATCAGAGGCATGCAACGGCAAAAGAAGAAGAAGAATTTCATTTTAAGACGTCTAATACAGAAATCAGACGTCCAATTCTATTCCTTTTAGCAATTCATTTTTATAATTCTCTCATTAAACCAATTATTTTCTCAAGTTTTTAAAAGTACTTAGATTGCTCCCTGTGTTCGACCTCGGATACTCCAGTTTTCGAGTAATAAAATCTTTATTTGTTTTGAACATTTTTTTGGCTAAACTACAACGTGATAATCTTTAAAAAACCTGATAAAACATCGTGAAACAGATGTATTTATATATATGTGTGTATGTATATATATCTATGTATAAGTATACGTATATATATATGTATATATATATATTGGTATATAGACGTATATATATATATATATATGTATACCAATACTTACTTTTATAAATACTAATATATATATAGATATAAGTATATATATGTATATATGTATATATATAAATAAATATGTATATATATATCAATATATATATGTATACGTATATAATAGTGTATAGGGCTGTGTGTGTGTGTGTGGAAGTGTGAGTGTATGTGTGTGCAAGCGTCGGTGTAAAGAGAGAGTGAGAGAGTGTTGTGAGAGAGAGTGAGAGAGAGTGGGAGAGAGAAGGTAGGAGAGACGGCGCTGCTGGAGTTAAGGTGTCTGGAGCTTCCACGCAACTTCTGATGGCTTCATGCGCGAGCAGGCGCGTATGCGCGAGGAGAGGTGCGCGATCGTGGGAGTCGCCACACGTAGAGGAGGCCGCAACGCATCGTGCTCCGTAGAGAGCAGGCGCTGGCGCTCGCAGGTGCACGCTCTGAAGGAAATGGGCGAAGGCAGGCGCTGGGCGAGGGCCGGCGCAAGCAGACGTACACGGGTGGGTGAGGGCGACACGGGCGGAGACGAGTAGGCGGGCGCGCGCACGGGCGAACAGCGTTAGTGGCACGCCGGGTGACTGGTAAAGTGAGA
Source organism: Thalassia testudinum (assembly GCA_037157565.1). NCBI lineage: Eukaryota > Viridiplantae > Streptophyta > Magnoliopsida > Alismatales > Hydrocharitaceae > Thalassia > Thalassia testudinum. Next base: position 79,928,737 of record JAZHRO010000056.1, on the reverse strand, counting down.
TGTTCACCGGTCACCCCAATTGTATCCACAGTGTCATGCAGACTCGCGTGAACAGTGGCTATAGTGTAAGGCCGTGCTGCGTAGCCGGGAGGTGCGAGTGCCGTGAGTGCAGTCGACTCGCGGCTGGCGCACGCGGGATGGTGCACGAGGAAGAGGGTCTGCGCCGGCCGGTTGCGAGTGTGGAGAAGCTCGCGACAGAACGTGCGGAGAGTGAGTTGGCGTGCACGAGGGAGGGCGAGGACGACACGGGCGTTGCTGGGGAGCGCTGGGGTGCTTGGCTGGTTGCTGCAGTGATGCACAGTGGCCAGCTGCAGGAGGAAGAGAGAGTGCAACAGAGCGAAGAAGAGGGAGGCGGAGAGTCCTGCAGGCACATGCGGAGGCCGAGGGTAGCCTACAGGCTTGTGCGGAATGGTTGGGGCTATTGCTGCTGCCATCGAGCTTCGAACTTCAGACCTTGAAGCTTGCGACAATGGATGAAGGTGCCGGAAATGTAAAAAATGAGAGAAGAGCCACCACGCCCACCGGCACTTTGAAGAGCTGAGCGGTGGTGGTCTCACTGTGGTGGGTGTTCACCACATTGAGGGCTCCTGTCCGCCGGGTGTCTCCGAGGAGGTCGGCATGTGGAGGGAGAGGGAGGAGAGGACGGTGGCCTGGAAGAAGTGCTGGGTTGGCTTTTGAAGTGGAGGACCAGGCTGCTAATGAAGAAGAAGTCGTGGCCTTTTTATAGAAGAAGAAAGCCACGCACAGGCATGCCTTGGCTGTGCATGGCTTGCGCATGGAGTGGCAAGCAGTGGGCTGCTGCAGCTGGCAAGGAGAGGGCTGCTGCAGGGAAGCATGGCGCGAGGAGAAGAAGAAGATGCATGTAGCCGTGGGAAAGAAAAAGTCAAAAATCAAAAAATAAAAAAGAAATAAAAAAGGAAGATGGAAATTTGTGAGGCAGCACTTGAGGAAAAAAGTAATCGCGAGGCCATTTTATTTCACTCTCCTCCCCTCTTAATTAAATGCATGCGTGCGTGTATTTTTACAATGCAACTTTGGAGACCTAATATGCATTGGTAATGCTAGGAAATAGCACAAGACGGCACAATTGGAGGTGTATTTTTGCCCTGCAATCATAGCCCCATGCCTATCTTTTGCTAGTCCCTTGCAAAACATTTTTTGTAGTATTTAGAAATGATCATTAAGCTGGAGATTTTCTTCTGAGGCAACATAAGTGTGTTTATTGTTGGATATTGTGAGAGCCAATTGTAGAGAAGACTACCAGTACTTTAAGTCTCACATGACAAAGATCATCTCTCGACTAAAAAGGACTCTTGATATTTAAACCTTAAGTATGATTTCCAGGACCCAGGAGGTTTTTGCCATTCTCGAGAGCTCAAGAGGTTATGGCTTGTGCTTAGTGAAGGATCAAGACTGACCAGATGAACACTAAGACTCAAGCCCAGGGTTTCATGAATCTTTAACTAAAGGTTGGTCCCAGTTTCAGCTTGTGTTTTCGGATTGACCCCTAAGAACATGATGGAAAACTCAACTCCCATTTTCTGACATTTGTGGCTCACAGGCAAACAGGGTATTTGCGACTTGCCCTGAAGAACTTTGGGGTAGAGACTTTACAGATATTTGCGACATATACTGACTTATTTGCATCTCTTTTTTTTTTTTTGAAACATGTATCAGTATATCTCTTTCAACATTATTTGGAGGAGCACACTTTTTTTTGGTGGGAGAGTTTCTTTTTGGTAGAAAGAGTCGCTCCTAAACATAAGACTAAAGCCTGGGATAAAAAGTCTACCTAGCACACAGATAAGGACTCCACCTTCCCTAATGAACACTAGGGTTAGATCTTATGTTCACCTGGTCTTTCTTGATCTGTGTAGTGTGAACCAAGTTTACTTAAGCTCTCAAGTAGAAGCAAACCAACGGATCCTGTACTGGTGTCTCAGGTACAAGAATATGTCCTTAGTTAAGAGAGATTTTGATCTATCATGTCAATGCTCAAGTGAATTAAGCTGTGCATGAGCGAATCAAGCTTCTGTGGCCTGGAAAGTCTTCAAAACAGAGGTTGAATATCCATAAACACTTATTGCATTTTTGTTTCAGCCTTTAGATCATTACTAAACACCATTTATTACTATTATTATTATATATATTTTTTATTCATTTATTTTTTTTCCTTTTTTCTTTTTCTTGCATATTTATAAATCGGCGGGAACTGCATGATACCATGAAATACCCAGATCCTATGGATGCCTATCCACCCCTCCATGCCAAACAATGCTATGTCCTCATATGCATATAGGGAAAGGTTGAGAAAGGATGAAAGATTGGGTAACGAGAGTTGAGGTGCAGGGTATAGTAGGGTGGTCGGGTGGGTGGACTGTGGGTGGTGAAGTGAAAAGTGAAGAGATTGTGATAGCGATGTCAAAAGTGATGGTGGATGGTGAAAGGTCTGGCATTTCATGGGACGAGAGTGTCCCAGGCGGATCGGAGAACAAGTCGGGAAGAAGAAGTTGGCCCTCAGATTGGCCAAGAAGAGGGGCTTCTTGGATAGATGGATCCAAAAAGGAACTGCCCCAGTGAGTAAGATGTGGGCTCAAGGTCCCAATGTGGAATTGCAAATCCTCCTGATTTGGCGGGAAAGAAAGGGCAATCCGATCTTCAAGAGTGTGGACCGATAGTGAGCAGCCCGAATATGACTCAGACCACGAGGTATGGGAAGCGGAGAAAACCTCGTCAGAAGTCTGGTCAGGAGAAGGTACGGGAAAAGGGAGGGATGGGGGAACGTCACAATATGTGCTGATCAGGCAGTCTTTAGTGTTTACAGGTAATCCGCTGCAGTCTGAATAGGTCCCAATTAGTCCGATCCACGCACTGACGGTTATGTCCTCGTCAAACGTGTCATCCTCGATACAATCACAATCAAAGTTCTTGGCTGCCTTGAAGATGTTAAGCTTGAGCTTTTCAGATCCAACGGCAATCTCAATACGGCCCGACTAGCAGTCGGTAAGGGCACGGGCTGTGGCGAAGAAAGGTCGACCGAGGATGATCGGACAATCAGAAAGTGAACTAGGAACTTCCATATCTAAAACAAGAAAGTCAACGGGAAAACAGAGACTGTTGACCCTAACAACCACGTCTTCTACCACACCATTTGGGATTTTGACAAAACGATCTGCCAACTATAACGTGACAGGGGTGTGTTTCAGATTTCCCAAAGAAAATTTTTCGAGCATGATGGTCGGTATAAGATTGATGGAAGATCTTAGATCAAGCAGGGCACGGTTAAAACTACAACCATGGATGCTATAGGAAATCAGTGGTGTGCCCGGATCTTTCTTCTTCAGTGGTAGATTTGACAGTATAGCACAACTCGCATGAGGTAAGAGAACCACCGGATTTTTAGTTTTCTTTGACTGTCACCTGGGTGTTGTGTAGTATTTAAAAAATCGGGCGACAGTAGGTATGTGGTCGATAGCCTCGAGTAGGGGTACCTTGATTTCTATATCCCTGAACAAATTATGCAGGTTATCAAAGGCCTGCATATCTTTCTTTTTTCCTTTTGGCTCCCTCAGTAGAGCCTCTAGGAATGGGACTGATTCTGGCACCAATTTTGGTGTATCATCCTCTCGTGAATGCAGAGTGCATCCCGAATGAGAGGGCGATGAAGAAGAAGATGGGCCAGGATCAGGTTGAGGAGGATCGACGGTCTGCTTACCACTCCTCGTAGTGATAGCATTTGACGATGCTGGTCCAGTGGGATCATACGACGGAGGAGGGTTTGCAATGGGGACATAAGAGTGTGGTGCTATAGCGGGATTAGCCTGAAATCCCAGTGGAATGCTTGGAGCCTACAGAATTTGATGAACCTATCCTTGAGAAGGTTGTACCTGTGGTTGAGGACCACGGGGTACAAAATTTCACGGGTTGGGAACAGGTTGGGTGGGAAGAGTGCCCTGAGATCGAGTCGCCATGCGTAGTTGACTGATCTCAGCATTTTGCTGCGCCAATTGGTGCTGAAGAGAAGTCATGTTCTCTTCATGGTGCTTTGACATTTCCATCATTATTCGCAACAATTTATCAAGAGGACTTCATGCATGTTTAGTTTGTGGTACGCAATGGCCTGATGGCGGATTCGCCATAGGATTAGACTGGGCCCTTGGGATGATGGGTGCAGACGGTCGCTTTGGTCCACCCGCTGGGTTTTGGCGCTGTGAGTTGTTGGACCATGCGAGATTTGGATGATTGCGCCTCCCTGGGTTATACGTGGCAGAGAATGGGTTGTTCCCCAGGGCGCAAGTGTCTTCTATGCCAGAGGACACATCCGCATGTAAATATGCGTCCGAGCACATGTAGGCTTGGTCCTCCGTGTCGAAATACTGGCTTGCAGAAGCCAGTTCCACATGACTTACTGAGTCGCTTGGCGCGACACTTGGTAAGGAAGGTCTTGCGGGGTTTCTCGGGATAAGCCTGGTGTTGGAAGAATTTGGATTGTGATGAAGTGGTGAAATGGGGGTGTTTGCCATAGAACAGGCAGGGTTGGCCAGAAGCTCATCCAGCTTCTTGTGCACGACGGAGACTTCATCAAGTTTTTGTACAATAAGGCTTAGATCAATGGATGATTGGGAGGGTCCCGTGTCAACTTCGTGGACATTTCGGGGCTGGCTGGTATGATTAACGGCGACACTGGAGGCATTGTTCATCGAGTTTTCACTCATATTTTCAAACAATTCAAATGCTCCATTCTCTTCTTTATTCATAAAGTTCCCTCCACAGGAAGCGCCTGCAATCTGCTTCAAAGTCTCATTTAGCCCATAGTAGAAAATCTAGGCTATATGCCACTTAGCCAGACCGTGGTGCGGACACTTCCTGAGGAGGTCATTATACCTCTCCTATGCCTCATGAAATTGTTTGCCATTTTGTTGCGTAAAAGAGGTGATAGCACGGCAAAGCGCATTGGTTCGCCTGATTGGGAAGAACTTCTTGAGAAACAGTATTCGCATCTCTTCCCAAGAGTGGATGGTTCTCCCAAGGGTGCGTAACCACTGCGACACTTTATCCCGCAATGAAAATGGGAACATTTTCATGAGGACTATAGGTAACCCGACATTTCTTGGTTTAACCAATTCAGTCAGTCGGGTTAGGTCTTCCAAGTGGAGAAAAGGATCTTCACTTGCAAGACCATGGAAGTGAAAATTTATTAGGCTAATAATGTTAGGTTTCAATTCAAAGCCATCCCCGCCCATGGGGACCCGAATTTGTCCTATGGTCTTTGTAGTAGCGGGATTCTGATAGGAGCTAAGAGACTTATGCTCCTCCCGTTCTGGAGGGTTCTGCATTTCCTCCAATGTTTCCAGAATGGCTTCAATTTATTCATTATACATTTCCATTTAGGCTTGGAGGTGGGTTATGGGATCTAAGGCTCCACCACCTGGTGGGTTCTGAGGGCCGTTTCCTCCCTCAGGATTTGGGGGTGGGTGTGCAGCCATGTTTGTGGAGGAGGAGGATGATTCGGCTTCTTTTCTAGATTTGTCAGGCATTTCAATCAGTTCAGGGTTTTGTGACCGCCTCCCAAACTTGCACTATTGCAGGAAGAATTGGGGAGATGAGAAGGGAAATGAGACAGAGAAATGACGCTGCAAAGGTACACATGATGACAAATCAATACAATCAAATTCCTAACCTCTACAGTGTGTCTTTAGACCTAAAGATCTAAGTTACCTACTATCACAAACTGCGGAATTGAATGCGAGCATCGCGGAACCACCAGGCCAGATTGAGAGGCCGTTTGCCCCAGTCTTAGACAATAGATAGCACGCGGGAACCCTCACTAGCACGTAGATGCTACACGCAGGTAGTTAGACCTCCAATCCTTAGGAAGGGTCAAGTTACTACCAGTTTTAGTTAGAGGCTTAGGATCAAGTGATTTTGGAATGTGAAGGGCATTTTTTACAGGTAATGCCCAAGTGATTGATTTTTAGTGTGTAAAACAGGCATGCAATGGGGAAATCTCCCTGAATTGAAGTTTTCATTGGTGAATGGTTTTTAGGGTTCAGCCTTAAGTAGTATGAATTTTAGGATTTCTGTAAATACCAATTAAACCAATCTCCAGGTTTTTGAGAGAATACAAGTTTTCTTCAAAGCCCAACAAACCCTTCTTCAATATCAGTTGGTTAATGCATGCTAAAATGCAATGGGCTACCCTAAATGGAGATTTCTATGTGTGGATGCACGAGTCAATTTTATATTAGTGTGAAAGGGAGCCAAAGCACTTCAATTCAAGTGCTCCCAATCACCAGAAATGATTTCCACACACATGGCTTCAACCAAAAGATAAAGAAAATAAAATTATTAAGGTTGAAGTATTCAGGATCGAATCTTAGGCAAGTTGAAAAGTCGTGGTGTGGTTGGAATTAACTCAATTCCAAGTCTCCCCACCAAAAAATGTGATCCTAAATTTGCAGGTAAATGAGGCAAAGAGAGGTGCAATCAATCCTTTTATGTTTGCCTCAAAGAATACTTCCCACGGTGAAAAATTCAAGAATCAAGATTCTTGGATTTTCGCTATGCGAAGTAAGGCGGGAAATCTCAGGTGGTGGGAGTAAGGGCAATCAATCAAACAAGCAAATTGCAATCCACTTGCCCCAAGAGATCCCAAGAAGTTTTTCTAGTTTTTTAGATTTTTTTTTTTATTATGGTGACAAGTTAACCATAGTTGCTAAGAAAAGAAGACCTACTTGTTTAGCAACATGTGCGAAGCTCCAACGCGGTGTCCATGTCTTCTTGCTCTCGTTCCCGCCTTGGATCTGCTCACGTCTTCGACTTTGTCTGCCTGTGTTCTCCTTGCACCAGGTTCACCTGCACAACAAAAACAGAGATACTCGTGAAGAGAGAAGAGAAGAGAAAAAAAATTACAGGAATGGAGTAAAAACTTACTTGAAGGCACACTTCCCCGACAACGGTGCCAGAAAAGGTGTGATGTTGGACACAAATAGGTTGTTAATATGGTGATTTTATAGTTGAAGTGTGTATAGTGGTTAACCTAAATCGGACCTAACCATCTCTTTACAAAAAAATTTTTAACCTGGCCTACTTGATTTTATCTTGGTCACTTTTAGTCCCAGGGTTGAACTCAGGGAAGTGGGGTTACAAGTCAAGTTTCTACACCTTTCCTACAATGGGTCTCCTCCATTCGTTTATTGTGTTTTTGGTGTTTCTCTATTTAGATCTTTTTTTCTGGTAATCTTTGTCCTTGAAGCACACCTTCAAAATTGGGTTCTTGGCTTTGAGCCAAAATAGGGTTCCAAAATGGGTCTTGCAATTCGCAAGATGGAGTACCTGCAAGTCGAAGATTATCTTTTCTCTTTTATATATTTTTTTATCTTTTTACTGGTATGCAAGAGAAATAGAAATAAAGTAAATATAGTATAGATATGTATGTATATACTCTATATGTATAAAGGGGTGGGGGTGGAGGTAGAGATGGAGTGTAGCACGGTGTCGAGTCGGTCGTCGTCTAGAAAGACGTAACCAACAGGACGAAGTGTTGTCTGTAAGGTGTAGGACAGATGGTGGAAGATGAATGCGACACGCTTTTTGTACGCGTGTATCGGGGAATATCCGCAACTGGTGCAGATATTCCCGCGATACAGCGTATGGTAAATAATGTGAAATTATATATATGTATATAAATATATTTATATATATATATGGTTATAAATATATAGGTATATATATGTAGTTATATATGTATATAAGTATATGTATATATATATAAGTATATGTATAGATAGGTATATGTATAGATATATATATAGGTATGAGTATGTGTATATAACTATATAGATGTAAATATATATGTACGTATATGTATATGGTAAATATGTATATATAGATATATATAGCTAGATATATATATATATATATAGATGTATATATAAGTAGGTGTGTATAAATGTGTATATATATATATATATGTATCTATACTTAGTTATATAGGTAATAATATATATATAGACGTGTATATTTATATATATATATATATATGTATATAGATATATGCATATATGTAAGTATATATGTGTGTGTATGTATATATATATATATATAAGTATATATATATATGTATATGTATGTATATATATATATATATCTGTATGTATATATATGTATGTATAAGTATATGTATATATATATATAGGTATATAGATGTATATAAACATATATATATATGTGTGTGTGTGTGTGTATGTATATAGACTAATACATATTTATATAAGTACTAATATATGTATAGAAATATGTATAAATATATATATATATATGTATATATATATAAGTATATAGATATACATATATATATGTATGTATGTATACTAATACATAAGTACATAGATACTACTAAATGTATAAATATAAGTATATATATATATGTATATAAATATATGTATATATATATCAATATATATATGTATATGTATATAATAGTGTATAGGTGTGTGTGTGTGTGTGCGTGTGTGTGTGGAAGTGTGAGTGTATGTGTGTGCAAGTGTTCGTGTAAAGAGAGAGTGAGAGAGTGTTGTGAGAGATAGTGAGAGAGAGAGAGAGAGCGGGAGAGAGAAGGCAGGAGAGATGGCACTGTTGGAGTTAAGGCATCTAGAGCTTCCACGCAACGTCTGATGGCTTCATGTGTGCACAGCCGTGTATGCGTGCGGAGAGGCAGGCACTCGAGGGAATGGCCACACGCAGAGGAGGCCGTAGCGCATCGCACTGCGTGGAGAGCAGGTGCTGGCGCTCGCAGGTGCATGCGGTGAAGTAAGCGGGCGAAGGCAGGCAATGGGAGAGGGCTGGCGCACGCAGACGTACATGGGCTAGTGTGAGCGACGCGGGCAGAGACGCGCAGGTGGGCGCTCGCACGGGCGAATGGCGGTAGCGGTGCGCCGGGTGACCGATAAAGTGAGAAGCTCACCGGTTACCCCACTGTAGCCACAGTGTCGCGCAAACTCGCGTGAATAGTGGCTACGGTGTAATGCCGCACCGCGTGACCTGGAGCTGCAGGTGCCGTGAGTGCGGCCGGCTCACGGCTGGCTCGCGCGAGCTGGTGCACGAGGAAGAGGGTCCGCTCCGGCCGGTTGCAGCTGCGGAGAAGCTCACGACAGAGCGCGCGGAGAGGGAGTTGGTGTGCGGGGGGAAGGGTGAGGGCGACGCAGGCGCTGCTGGGGTGCATTGGGGTGCTTGGCCGGCCGCTACAGTGATGCGCGGTGGCCGGCTGCGGGCGGAAGAGAGTGCGACAGAGCGAAGAAGTGGGAGGCGGAGAGGCCTGCAAGCACGAGCGGAGGGCGAGGGCGGCCTGCAGGCTTGCACGGAATGGCTGGGGCTGTTGCTGCTGCTGTGCTACTGCTACCGCCGGGCTTCGAGCTTCAGACCTTGAAGCTTGCAGCAATGGCTGAAGGTGCTCGAAACGTAAAAAACTAGAGAAGAGCCACCATGCCCACCGGCTCTTTGAAGAGCTGGGCGGTGGTGGTCTCACTGTGGTGGGTGTTGACCTTAGTGAGGGCTCCTGTCTACCAGGTGTCTTTGAGGAGGGCCGGCGTGTGGAGGAAGAGGGAGGAGAGGGCGGTGGACTGGAAGAAGTGCTGGGTTGGCTTTTGAAGTGGAGGACCAGGCTGCTGATGAAGAAGAAGTCGTGGCCTTTTTATAGAAGAAGAAAGCCATGCACAGCCATGCCCTGGCTATGCATGGCCTGCGCATGGAGTGGCAGGGAGTGGGCTGCTGCAGGGAAGCATGGCATGAGGAGAAGAAGAAGATGCATGCAGCCGCAGGAAAGAAAAAGTCAAAAATCAAAAAATCACAAGGAAATAATAAATGAAGATGGAAATTTGTGAGGCAGCACTTGAGTAAAAAAGTAATCGTGAGGCCATTTTATTTCACTCTCCTCCCCTCTTAATTAAATGCATGCATGCGTGTATTTTTACAATGCAACTATGGAGACCTAATATGCATTAGTAATGCTAGGAAATAGCAGAAGATGGCACAATTGCAGGCGTATTTTTGCAGTGCAGTCACACCACTTGTTAGAATTCCTGCAGTTGGAGACGCATTCGAGCTCAACCCCAATGTGATTGGGTTGATCAGCACTCATTTCCAAGGGAACTCAAGCAAAGATCCGTTCTAGCACCTTGAGCATCTACGCTGACTTGCTGAAATGATTCGACCTATGAATGTCGATCTCGGGATTGTTCTAATGAAGTTTTTCCCATTCTCTCTGAGGGACAAAGCTTCATAGTGGTTCAGGACCATTGATTAGCCAATTGGAACCTTGTTGGAATTACGACGTGAATTCATGCAAAAGTTCTTCCCAATCTGTCGAACAAATGCAATGCGGCGTGCAATCACGACTTTCTTCTAGGGAGCTGGGGAGAAGTTACTTAAAGCTTAGGATAGATTTCACGACCTTCTCCGGAAATGCCCGCATCATGGTATACCCAGATGTCACTTGGCTCAGATCTTTTACCATGGGCTGGATGACATACATCGGTATCTGGCCAATGCATCTTGTGGAAGGAATTTCCTTGTAAAAGATGAGAACAACGCATTTGAGTTGTTTGAATCATTAGCAGAGAACTCGATGAGTGCCGCATCCATGAACCAGTTCCAGTGGCCTGGTTAGCAGCGGGTTGGTGTCCACAAGGCTCACACCAAGTCTATTCGAGCTAACATGGATATCATCGTCAAGCAGCTGGATAGAATAAACCTAATTGAGTAGAAGATTACCAGATTAGTCAAGGTCAAGCTGACTTGAGCTCTGACGCTTCAAGACCCTCCTATGCACCCCGAGTCCCTTCTGCTCAAGTTAATCTGCTCACTCGAGATGCATCGTTTCCGTATTTACGAGATCCCGCATATCAGGATCCCATAAACAATCTAGATCTGGCACCTTACGACCAAGGTTACGCACCACCCGCAGATTATAATGCGTATCCCCTTGATGGATATACACCTCAGACATCTTCGGCCAATGAGGTCATCAGTGCTATCCAAGGATACAGGCGTAATAACCCATATTCAGAGACGTATAACCCTGGTTGGCGCCAGCATCCGAACTTCTCCTGGTCTATTAATTAACAGTGACCACATCAAGATTCAAACTACCTGACCAAGCAATACAGGAATGCGCAAAACACGTACCCTATGCAGCAGCCATTCCCACCTCAGCAGCAGCAACCCCGTTCTCTATACCAACCACTACACCAAGCTGCCAGTCACCCTCTAAGGCGGGCTGACCCTTTGGAGGCACTGAAAGAGAAGCTGCAAGAATCAATGAGGAAATCCACATAGGATAGCTTGTAGATTATGAAGGCGATGGCTGATAAGATACAGGCCGTATAGAACACGCAGAACCAGCTTTTGCAGGAGCATAAGACTCAGGGCGCCTTGCCCTCCCAACCCGTCCCAAATCCTCGATATGTGCAGGACCAAGGCACCCTGCCTAGGTTTCAGGCATCGCAGGGATAGGCACATGCCATACTACAGGCACCTCCTACTCCACCAGGTTACGCACAAGGCCAGCCACCTTTGTAGAACCCTGCGTATTCTGCCCCTTCCACTCCCCCACCACCTCATGGATAGCAAGCCGATGCACATGCTATCTCTTTTAGGAGCGGAAGAAAGACATTCAACCCACCACTTTGGCAGGCAGGTCTTGATTTTTCCCACCCTTTCCCGTTGGTGGGATCGACTCCTTCCTCATCTCAGGAGCCACCTATGGTAGATAAGGGTAAGAGGCCACTCAACCCTGAGATTCTCATCCCTTTTCCTGAGGCTTTGACACGAAATGCAATACGGAAAAAGGACATGCAAAATTTTGAGGACCTGAAATCGATGTTCAAGGAAGTACATATTCAGGTCCCCCTCCTCGAGGCAATCAATCACATTCCCGTTGTCGCTAGGTTCTTCAAGGACTATTGTACCTCGAAGCGACAGCCGAGAATTAGACGACAGGTGGTACTATTGAAAGAGGCTAGCACCGTGATTCTAGCTGACTTACCACCGAAGAAGAAAGACCCTGGTACCCCACTCATATCCTACTTCTTGTTGGATTCTCCATTTGATCGGGCCCTTCTAGATCTGGGTTCTCCATCAACCTAACTCTCACTACCGTATTTGATCAATTTTGATTTGGGTAGTTGAAGCCCACCTCAGTCACAATTCAACTGGCCGACAGATCAGTCAAAACACCGAGGGGGGTGGTTGAGAATGTGATCATGAAAGTCCGCGGGTTCTACTTTCCCACAGATTTTTTCGTTCTCGATATGGAAGTTTCTCCTAATCTCCGAGATGCACCAATTATTTTGGGTCGCCCATTTCTGGTGACAGCCTGAGGAAACATTAATTGCGCATCTGGGTGTATGGAGATAGCCATAGGCAATGAGCGACTTCGACTGGACATATTCAAGGCAACAAAGAACTTTGATTGTGATCGAATAGAGGAGGATGGTGAAGACAAAGATTCGGCATACTGTGGTAACATTGGGCTCCTTTGTAACGACCCAATGTCTCATTCGTCTGCACTATCAAGGTTCTTGGACCTCGATCCAGATGGGATTGAGACCACTGCACTACACATATCTCCCTGAGGATTTGATTGTTTAGGGTGTGCTTCTGACCACAACACCCTTGAATCCAGCTATCCTGATCCACACATTACTGAATCACCCCTGCTGTTGTAGGAAGACATGACTATAGCTAACGGGTTTCCTGTTAATGCAGTCACAACCGATTATTTCACAGGGAGCGACTTACTGGGAATTCACGTGCACATGGATCAACAGATTCCCACCCTTAATTCTACTCCTCCCACTCACATTTCTGACTCTGACCCACCCGTGATTGAATTGAATCCCTTACCTGACTCACTCAAGTATGTGTTCTTGGGCAAAAGTAAGACATACCCAGTCATTATCAATGCCTACTTAACCCAAGAATAGGAGCACCAATTGATTTCTACGCTGCAAGACCATAGGGCTACTATCGGGTGGAATATTGCTAATCTCCACGGTATTCGCCCCTCGTATTGCACTCATCACATTTACACCGATGAGGGGGTGAAATCTTCAAGACAACCTCAAAGACAGCTTAACCCGAATATGCTAGAGGTTGTTAAGAAGGAGATATCAAATGGTTGGATGCAGGTATTGTATACCCAATCTCAGACAGCTTGTGGGTGAGTCCAATCTAGATAGTGCCTAAGAAAGTAGAACTCACCGTCATAAAAAATGACCAGAGCGAATCCATCTCGACCCGTACTACGACATCTTGGCGGGTCCGCATTGACTATAGGAAACTGAACATGGCTACCAAGAAGGATCACTTTCCTTTGCCTTTCATTGACTAGATCTTGGAACGGTTAGCCGGACGCAGTTTCTTCTGCTTTCTGGATGGATACTCCAGGTATAATCAAGTAGTAATTAGCCTAGAAGATCAAGACAAGACCACATTCACATGCCCCTTTGGAACATTCGCTTTCAAGTGGATGCCCTTTGGCCTCTGCAACGCACCAGCTACATTTCAACGCTGTATGATGGCCATCTTCTCTGACATGATTGGGGACTATGTGGATGTATTCATGGATGACTTCTCCATCTTCGAAGATGATTTTGCATCTTGTCTTCATAACCTCACCAAGATCCTGAAACGATGTATTGAGGTAAACCTAGTGCTATCCTTGGAGAAAAACCATTTCATGGTGAGGGATGGCATAGTACTAGGACATAGGATCTCCAAAAATGGACTTGAGGTCGATCGAGCTAAATCTGAGATTATCTCCCACTTACCGCCACCTAGCTCGGTCAACCAGATCAAATCATTCTTGGGTCATGTCGGCTTCCATCGGAGACCTATATGCGATTTCTCAAAAATTGCACGGCCTTTGATGAATCTCCTTGTTGCCGATGCCCCATTTGAATTCGACACCTCATGTCTCAGTGCCTTCGAGACTTTACAAGGTGCTGTCTCTGATTCCCCGATTCTCCAACCACCCGACTGGTCGCTCAATTTCGAGATGATGTGCGACGTTTCCGATTTTTCCATCGGTGTTGTTTTAGGCTAGCGTCAGGAGAAACAACCCTTCGTCATATACTATGCTAGCAAGACGTTGAATGAGGCTCAGCGCAATTACACTGTCACCGAAAAAGAACTGCTAGCAGTAGTATTCGGGTTGGAGAAATTCAGATCTTACTTATTAGGGTCCAAGGTCATCATTTTCACTGACCACTCCGCCCTCCGACATTTGTTGGCAAAGAATGATGCCAAACCACAGCTCATCAGATGGATCCTCCTATTGCAAGAATTTGATATCGAAATCCGCGACAAAGCTGGAAAGTAGAATGTTGTGGCAGATCACCTATCTAGACTAGACCCAGACCACATTCCTTATTCCCTCCCTATCCGTGAGCAATTTTCGGATGAATCTCTTTTGGCAATTCATTCAGTTGAGTTCCCCTGGTATGCAGACATTGCGAACTACCATGCTGCAGGCAAGATTCCCGCAAACCTATCCAAGGACCAGAAACTCAAATTCACTGCTGAAGCTAAATACTACCTCTGAGATGACCCACTACTCTTCCGCATTGGAGCGGACCAGATTATTCAAAGATGTATCCCAGATTCTGAGATCCCTAGTGTGTTATCTTTTTGCCACAATGATGCCTGTGGTGGTTATTTCTTGGGATAGAAAATTGCTGCAAAAATTTTGTAGTTGGGATTCTTTTGGAAAACCATTTTCAGAGATACAAACGAATATGCCCAACACTGCAAATGATGCCAGTCAGTCGATTCTATGACCAGGAGAGACATGATGCCACTCCAGCCCATCATGGTTGTAGAAGTGTTCGACATCTGGGGAATTGATTTTATGGGGCCTTTTCTGAACTTGGATGGCTTTGAGTACATATTACTAGCCATCGACTATGTCTCGAAGTGGGTCGAGGCCATCCCGGCGAGATGGGCTGACAATAAGATCGTCATTTCTTTCGTACGGCAAAACATCTTCACGAGATTTGGAATACCCCACGCTCTGATTAGCGACAGGGGAAGCCACTTCATTCACACCCATTTCAGGTCATTATTAAAGAAATATGGGGTGCACCACCATATAGCCACCCCGTATCACTCGCAGACCAATGGTCAGGTGAAAGTGTCTAACCATCAGATCAAGCTGATTCTCCAGAAGTTGGTTATACCAGACAGGAAGGACTGGTCCGACAAATTAGTTGATGCACTCTGGGCATATCAAACTGCATACAAGGCCCCACTCAGAATGTCAACATATCACATGGTATATAGCAAGGCCTATTACCTTCCTGTAGAGCTGGAACACCGTGCCTTTTGGGCGGTGCGAAAATGTAACCTTGACCTCCATCCAGGAGGTCAAGAATGGAAACTCCAGCTCAGAGAATTAGAAGAGATCCAGCGAGAGGCCTATGAGAATGCATTGATATACAAGGACAAGACCAAGGCCTTTCATGACCGCCACATCCGGAGGAAAGCATTCATGCCCAACCAACAAGTCTGGTTGTTTGATTCACGGCTGAAACTGTTCGCAAGGAAGCTTAGGTCCAAATGGATTGGCCCGTATATTGTGATCCATCCATGTCCTAATGGGGCAGTCCAGATTAGGGACCCAAAATCTGGGCATATATCCACAGTAAATGGCCAGCGCCTCAAGCCATTTTTGGCCCAGGAAACTCCTCGAACTGATGAGATTGTTCATCTTATTGAGCACGTGTGACTGAATTCTCACCCAGCTAGTGGCATTAAACTCAGCACATATAGATACCATTTATCCCACATTCCACCATCATTTATACATAACCATTTTTATACATAGCATATTTTTCTTTTAGCATATTTTCTTTTTGCATATTGCATACTAACAGGTTGGCCGATGCTGAATGTATAATTTCAGGAGCAACTACATGTGATTTCTACCCATTCTCTCCCTGCTGCATTTATTTTCTTTTATATTCATGCAAGAGGACATGCAAGCACTTAGGCATGGGGGGCTAGATACAACAAAACGGAAAATTTTTATGCCAACATTTAGGAAAACCTTGGAGCTGCATGTAAAACGTACGTTAAGACCTTAAATAAAGAACAACTAACTCCACCTCCAATTCTCGCATTGGAGTTAGAAATCATCCGCAACAACCACTTCTGACTCACCCGCTCACCTCTTGTTCTTAATTTAGGGTCAAGCTAAATGTAACACGAAAAGGAAATATTATGGAGTACAAATTATATGAGGTTACTTGTTCATAGCATATATACATATTGCATTCATGAATAAGATTATTTTATTAAGATAATGCATTAGGGATTTTATCCACTAGTTGATTCCTGTAATCTGGAATCTAGTACAACTTTTCACACATGTAGAATTTGTAATGGACTCATGGTGAAGGCTGATAAACGTCTTTAGTCTGTCGAGAAGAAGCAGTGCTTCTTTTCCTGAACCCCTGGACAGAGTTTTGGGAGTCATGCAGATTTTCTTCCAAAAATGCACCAAATAGTGTGAGATAAGAGTAGAGTGTACTGGTGCTCTAAGATTAGTACAAGGAATTCGGAGTCCTAGATAATTTAGGTGATGATACTCTGAGATTAGGCATAGTTTTCGCTCTCGATTCCTGTGTATACATTTTTGGGCGAATTGTGAGAGCCACCAAATAAGGCAAATACACGGAAAGCGAGTTCTCATAAAATTACGGCAAAGGTTGATGGTTACGACCATTCATTATGGAATCCTCAGTTGAATGAGTGTATTCATGCCAAGGTTAGTAATACACCTTCCTATCCGTCTCTCCCAATGCCGTGAGTAGGCACTTCCATCAAATAAGCCACCCAATGTCACTTGGGTGCCACCAATCCCTAATAATGCCTCCTCAATAAAATTCATGGATGCGTGCTAGTGTTATTTTGAAAAAAAAAAGAGAGAAAAATAATGAAATGAACAAAAAATGATGAAAAGAAAGAAAATTTGAAAAAAATTAGAAAAAGCAAAAAAAGAGAGTGAATATTTAGATCAATTGCATTGAGGCAATGCCACAAAATAAATTTAAGATCCACTAAATATGGCCTTAACCCACGTTTCTTGTGTTTCTGACCGCCCGAATACTGGCTGAGGAATTCCAACTTAGTGTTAGGGTTATTGAAACTCAATTAAAGTGTTAATGCCAAGAGAGACCACCAAATACAGATCATACAAGTGAATTTGGTGAGATTGTGAGCTCTAAGAAAAAGAAAGAAAAGAAAGAAAAGAAGAAGAGAGAAAGAGAGAATGAATACAAAGGAATCAAAAGAGAGCATAGTCTTTCTCGTCTTTCTCTGAGTTGAGTTACTTAGTAATACGAGAATCTAGATTCTGCAGTACTAGTCTTTAAAGAGAGTGAGCCACCAAATATATAATCTTTTCCCTCAAAGATTCTCTACATAAGCCTAATGTCAGGATGAAATTCATAGAATATCTTGAATACCCTGAGGGAAGATGTCCGCCTATCCAACCAAAATTTTTACTTGGTGTCAAGTACAGGCTTTAGAGGTGTATCAGTTTTTCACTCGAATTCGTTGCAAAAGCTACATAGCTGCACTTTCACGATTGTTTGGATTTCTAGAGCATAGGATGAAAACAATAAGGAGAAAAATCTCTAGGCATACACTTGATAAAATAATCAGTCCCTTAGGGACCCTTGCTGTAAATAATTTACTATTGCATTTGCTAGGGATTAGCAAGATTTAGGCATGGGGGTATGATTGCACAGCAATTATAGGTCTTAATTGACCTAGATTAGGCTAGGACTTAGCATTAATTAGGGCTATTCATGCATGCATAAGCATCATCTGCATCTTTACTACTTCCCTTGAGCTGTGCACAAAATAATGATATAATGTGTCGATTAAGTGTATTATGTCAATTGCAGGCTATGAGCTGATCAAGAGCAGGATCTGGAGCAGGATCTGAAGCAGGATCAGGAATTA
This sequence comes from Thalassia testudinum, assembly GCA_037157565.1. Classification (NCBI taxonomy): domain Eukaryota; kingdom Viridiplantae; phylum Streptophyta; class Magnoliopsida; order Alismatales; family Hydrocharitaceae; genus Thalassia; species Thalassia testudinum. Next base: position 79,910,710 of record JAZHRO010000056.1, on the reverse strand, counting down.
CGGGTGTTGCAGCAGAGTTGAAGTAGAAGGCTTAGCTTAGATGTAGGAATAATGATGTAAGGGAGTTAAGGTTTGCTATTCTATTAAGTAGAAATAAAGCAGTAAAATGTGAAGAGCTTAGGTCCATCCTAGCCCTAGGATAGCCTAGAGACTTCCCCCAGGCTTAGCCACCGTTCGATTAGGTCACAGCACCCTAGGAAGCCCTAAAACCGTAGTTCCAACCCTCATCTGGACGTCCAAATAAGTTATAGGACGTCTAGGACCCTTAGCCATCTCCCTCACACCTGAAACTCACTTCTGCAGTGTTATTGGACATCCAGACACTTTGTCAAACGTCCAATTTTTGCAAAATACCCAAAACAAAACCAAGATTTCCCGCTGACTCTGATTGGACGTCCAGAGCTGAAGTCTGGACTTCTGATTTTTGAGTATAAGTCATCTGATCTTATTTTTGGATGTCTAGGACTGGTCTCCAGTGCCTATTTTGAGATTCAAGCCTTGACCTTGGATTTCTAGCTCCCTAGACCTAATCCCAACCCCATAGGAACCTAAATTAAGGTGCCCTAACCCTAGTACATCACCTCTAGACTTACCTAAGAACCTATTTAGGTCCTCACCAAACCCAATTGACTTAGATCAAAGTCAATTACCTTCACCTAAGTCAATTGGACTCATTGAGTCCAATTGAGCTTAGATCTCAACCCACACAAGTTCAATTGGACTTAGTGAGAGTCCAATTGACCTAAACCCAACCTAATTGAGTTATTTCACTCTCAATTAGATTCACACTCATTCAGTTAAACTTGAGTTAAGTTTAATTGAAAATTCCCCTTGGCAATTAGAGTTTGTAACTCTAATTCAAGGCATACACCAACCTAAACCCCTTAGGACCTAACCTAAACCACCTAGCCACATAGGGCACAACCACACACACACACACACACCCATTTACACACTCCCACACATCTAGAGTTCTCTAGAACTCTGTCCAAGTGGCACCACTCTTGGTTGCCAAATTTAGCAACCAAGAGGCATTCAAATTGAGATCCACATTTTTTGGATCTCATAACCACTTGGCCGGCCACTCTTGGGCTCTCTCTAGAGAGTTCCACACCTCTCTAGAGAGAATCCCTTAGGTCTATAAAAAGACCTAAGGGGTGGCCATTTGCAACCATTCACTTCCTTGGCTCCATTCACGTCCACCTCTAGTTAATCTAGCCACTTCCACCCCATCTCCATGAGTTGACCACCACCACGAAGGACACCATGTCAGGATGCTGGATCAGTCCTCTCTCTCTCTCCAACGGCCAGCCTAAGCTCCATTGGCCACCCCTCATTCTCCTCCCGACCACACCAAGGCCATCGGAGACCACCTCTGAATGCCCTTTTGTTCTGCTAGATCTTGATTAGTAGATTATGCTCTTCATAGTTTTCTTGCTTTCAATTACTACTTAGTAGTGTAGTCCTTATTCTCCCCAAATGATGCATGCAAAATCCCCCTGTAGATTGTTGTGTGAGATCGTTTTTTGATAGCTAGATCTACATTTTTAAGCATTCATGTAGAAGCTTTCCTCTACAAGTTCATGTTGCAAATACTCTCCAAATGAATGAATGGAAAATATATTTTCTACATATATTTGTTTACGTTTTGAAATCACCATAAGCTTATTGATTGCCATCATTTTTGCATGATTGAAGTTGCCTATTTTCACTCATTTATCTATATCGCAATAAGCATGTCATTTCCTCAAAACATGGAAAACCTAACTATAAATGCATTTTCTATAAATAGTCACGACCTCACTAGAATCGTGCGCACAGAAACTCACACTTTAACCTTCGTAATCTATTAACACATGCGCACGTAATTAGGGTTCATAATAGAAGTGGTGAAATCTTAATTAGGTGATTGGAAATCAGCATGCGATTTTAAACAGAGTAGGGCAGTATAAGATCAAATTCTAAAGTAAAACAAATGCCTCCCAGAGCCGAACGACCGGGACTCAAGTCTCGTTATCTTTTTACAAATATCTTTGTTGGATCGTATTGCGCACTATACTACGATGCTTTTTGTATCAAACCGCGCTCTATGCTTTCAACACGCACAACCCATTTTAAGGGCCCACCACATTCCATAAGCACTACAATCCCAGGCCTAAATAAAATCAAGTAGATGTTGGCCTTAAGGACTGATTCACTCTTTGAGGTCTAGTCTGAGATTGTTTACAATTAACCTGCTTGTACTGATCAATCTAATGTCTAGCTAGGAGAGTAGCGTCAAACGACCACGGCTGGAGGGTACATTAGGAATTGGAGGCGCAAGCTGAAGGAAGAACCTTCTCCCCAGTCCCTTCTAATTGGTTGGATTGAGCAGGTGCAAGTAGAGTAAATCATCTATAATCTTAAGGCGGGTTCTGTGAGTCTGTAGATCCTTAGGCCACCCCACATAAGGTCAGGCTTGTTTTGTTGTGCTGCAGGGTTCTTATCCCTAGTCCTTCAAACCTTTTCCTAGTTTATGTTGGGAAGAAGGTCATTGAAGCCCCGATTGGAAGGACCACTAGAGTATTCTAGGAGGCGTAGATTGAATTTTGGCCAAATTGATCCCATGGCCGATCAACAGCCTCCTCTGCCTTAGGATCCATAGGAGGTATTTCAAAGGTAGATGGAACAAATGCAGAGAATGCATGAATGTTCCAGGCAATGCAGGGCGCTTAGCCCTTGAAGGATTTTTATGATCCTTCAAATTACGAGGAATGTCTTAGCATCCAGATTCCTGCCAGAGATGTAGAAATCAAGCCCCAGGTGTTAAGCCTGATCAAACATTTCCATGGGCTTGGCTCTGAAGACCCATTTCAGCACTTGGAGGACTTGACCACTTTGGTCCAGACCACCAAGGCATGAAACGTGAATGAGGACCAGATGATCATGAGGCTCTTCCCCCAGTCTCTTAGAGATAATGCCACTCATTGGTACAGGACTATAAGAAGACTAATTGCAACTTGAAATGAGTTGAAATCGAGCTTCCTGAAGAAATTCTTCCCTATCGGACGTACAAATGCACTGAGACGGGAAATTACTGCATTCACCAAGTGGTTGGGGGAGCAGTTTCATGTTGCCTGGGAGCGATTCCAGGACCTATTGCGGGGGTGTCCACACCATGAGGTATCGAAATGGCAACTTGTGTAGATCTTCCACCACGGGTTGACTGAGCAACTCAGAAATCACGTGGATGCTTCTTGCGGAGGCAATTTCCTCAACAAAGACGCAGATAGAATGCACGATTTGTTTGAGGAGATGAGCAAGAATTTGATCAATCATGCCTCCATGGATACTTTTAAGCAATCCCAGCAGCCCAGATCGAATGTTAATGAAGTCCTCGACTCTCATTCATTCGATATGGAATTGATTTGTAATAAACTTGATAAGGTGGACTTGGTTGCTAAGAGAATGGAGGAGTGGATGTCTGGAAACTCAATGAACAACTCTTGATCCACTTAATCCCAAAATTCAGGATTCCATTCATTGCGAGCTCCTTCTGGACAGGAGTTCGTGAATCAACTTGATGCAGCTCAACCTGCGAGCCAGCATTATTTGGAACCCCACAGGTTCCAAACTGGGGCCTTTGATCCCAGTTTCTCTGATCCCACCCTTTCTTTCTCTCCATCCTCACCCTATGAGGATGTTTATGCTGTACAGGAGAATGTTAGATCCAACCCTTACTCCAATGCTTATAATTCTAGTTGGAGGAACCACCCTAACTTCTCCTAGAAAAACTCAGGGCAGCAGACACAATTTTGACCCAGCAACTATGCTACATAATGACCAATGGGTCAGGGTCATGTTTACACTCAACTGCCCCCGAATCAGGTCAATCAGCTTGCTTGGAATGCCCGTCAACCCGTAGGGTAGGCTGATATGAACTGACAAATGGTAGAGATGCAATGATCTATGCTCCAGCTCATGCAGCAAATGAAAACCTCGCTGGACAACTTGTAAAACAAGTTCATTGCTAATTCTCGTCAATCGGATCTCTACCATCTCAACCCATACCCAATCCGCATAATATCCAGAATCCAGGCAATCAAGCCCATGGGTATGGGAATCAGAGGGACCCACATGCACATGCTCATGTGGTCGAGTAGGGTCCTTCCTCTTCTTCCTCAAATCAATGGTTCTTGGATAATGAAGCCCCTCCAATCTTTCCTAGCCCTCCCCAAGACCCAAACCTGTATGCATCTGCTAATTCTGTTACTTTGGGGAGTGGTAAACAAACTCAGGATCCACAACTACATTGTTCTGATTTACCGAATCCTGAAGAGCCTGAGGAGAGAAAGGAGAACACTGGAGAAGAAATCAAGGCTTATGAACCTGATTCCGAAGATCCGACTCGTTCCTTTTCCTAAGGCCTTGATTAGATCAAGGAAGAAGTCTATTGATAGTAATGAGCTGCTTCTGAATATTTTCAAGAATGTCGAGATCAATATCTCACTCCTCGATGCTATCAAACATATACCGGGTTACGTGAAATTTTTAAAGGATTTATGTACATAGAAGCGTAAGTCGAGAGAATCTATTCTGAGGAAGGTGGTACTCTCCGAGTAGGCTAGTTCTATTATCTTACACCACCTCCCTCAGAAAAAGAGAGATCCAGGGGGTCCTTTGTTTTCTTATGTCATCGAAGATTATACTTTTGATAGAGCACTACTAGATCTGGGTGCATCCATTAACCTAATTCCTACTTCTATTTACGAGAAGTTTGGATTAGGTAAACTTCGGCTGACTTCAGCAAAGCTACAGTTAGAGGATCGTTCAGTCACAAATCCGCGAGGCGTTATTGAAGATGTTATTGTTAAGGTTATGGATTTCTATTTTCATATAGATTTCATTATCCTTGTCATGGATGTACCTGAAAATCTAAGGAACACGCCCATCATTCTAGGGCGTCTGTTCCTGGTTACTGCCAAGGCCAACAATAACTACGAAAGCGGTAGCATGGAAATCGCCTTTGGAGATCAAAGAATGAAATTGAATATTTTTAAGGCAATTAATAAATTCGAGGATTGCAGATTTATTAAGGAACTTGAGGATGATAATGTGAATATTGAGACTTGTATGATGGTTTCTGCATTTGAAAGTTCCTTCTCCGATGATGATTTATACCCACAACCCTCTATGGCAAACCCGCCATCTTCTGATGAGGTTACTGATTTTGTTCACTCTCAACCTCTTCCTCTTGATGAGTCTTCATCAGCATCTTCCTTACCTTCAATCATCAACCCGCCCCAGCTTGAACCAAAACCATTGCCTAAGAATCTGAAATATCCGTTTTTAGGATCACATAAGACTCTCCCTACGATTATCAGTGCTAAATTAACAAAGGAGCAGGAGATTAAATTTATTAAGGTCCTAAAGGAACACAAGGAGGCAATTGGTTGGACCATTCATGACCTTAGGGGGATCGAGCCATCTTATTGCAATCACAGAATATTTTTGGAGGATGGATCCCTCCCTTCTCGCCAGATGTAGAGGAGATTAAATCCAAATATGCGAGAAGTGGTCAAGAAGGAGATTATCAAGTGGCTCAATGCAGGAATCATTTATCGAATCTCTGATAGTCCTTGGGTAAGTCCCATGCAGATTGTTCCCAAGAAAGTCAAGATTACCATTGTGACTAACGAGATAGGAGAATCTGTCACAACTCATTCAGCTTCCTCTTGGAGACTTTGTATTGATTACAGGAAGCTGAACACAGCCATGAAAAGGATCATTTCCCTTTGCTTTTATTGATCAAATCCTTGAAAGACTAGCCGGGTAGAAGTACTTCTATTTTCTTGATGGCTACTGGGGATACAATCAAGTCCCTATTCATCCCAAGGATCAGGAAAAAATGACTTTCACTTGTCCCTATGGAACCTTTGCTTTCCATAGGATGCCATTCGACTTATGCAATGCACCTACAACTTTTCAAAGGTGTTTGCTGGCCATATTCTCTAACATGGTGGGACAGTTTATGGAAGTCTTCATGGATGATTTCTCTATTTTTGGAGAATTGTTTGACTCTTGTCTAGCTAATCTTGAAATGATTCTTAAATGATGCATCAAAACAAGATTAGTCCTTAGCTAGGAGAAGAGTCATTTCATGACACAAGAAGGCATCGTCTCGGGTCATGTAATCTCTGAGTGGGGAATCGAAGTGGACAAAGCAAAGGTTGATGTTATTTCTAAACTTCCTCCTGCATCTGTCAAACAAATTCGATCATTTCTTAGTCATGTGGGTTGTACAGGAGATTCATCAAGGACTTTTCGAAAGTTGCTCGTCCTTTGAGCAATCTTCTAGCCAAAGAAACACCGTCTGATTTCAATGAATCTTGCCATAAGGCATTTGATTTTCTTAAAACGGCAGTCACTTGTGCTCCGGTGTTGCAACCACCTATTTGGAGAACCCCTTTTGAGATCATGACCGACGCTTCTAATTATTCGGTCAGGGCTATTTTGGGTTAGAAGATTGACAGGAAGCCCTCTGTCATCTACTACACTAGTAAAACTCTGGAATGGCCCAGAGAAACTATACAGATACTGAGAAAAAATTAGTAGCTGTAGTGTTTGCTTTGGAGAAATTTAGGGCTTATCTCTTAGGGTCTCACGTCATCATCTATACCGACCACTCAGTCGTAAGACATCTCTTGCCAAAAAAGGATGCCAACCCTTAGCTTATTTGATGGATTCTTTCCCTTCAAGAATTTGATCTTGAAATCAAGGATAAATCCGAGGAACAGAATGTGGTGGCGGACCATCTGTCGAGACTTCTAAGTGATTCTTCTCATCCAGACAATTAGATTGCCGATACTTTTCCAGAAGAGACCATCCTTACAGTTTCATGTGTCCAAACCCCATGGTTTGCTGACAACGTTAATTATTTGGCCGTTGGTCAAATCCCCAAGGTTTTGACCAAGAAACAATGGGATAGACTCAAATCTGAGGCCAAATATTACTTTTGGGAGGACCCTGAACTGTACCACATCGGCTTTGATCAAATTATTCACCGATGCGTTCCAGAGAATGAATTCAAGAGTATAGTCATGTTCTACCATGCATCTGCATGTGCTGGACACTTCTCCGGGAAAAAGACGGCAGCAAAAGTTTTGCAATCTGAATTCTATTGGTCGTCTTTATTCAAGGATGCCCAGGAATTCTCGAGGTCGTGTTCCCGATGCTAGACACTTGGGAGGATAACTAAGAGAGATATGATGCCTCTAAACTCGATTCATCCCGTTGAAATTTTTGAAATTTGGGGCATCGATTTCCTGGGACCCTTCCTCCCTTCATTTGGACACCAGTACATTCTCGTTGCTGTTGATTATGTGTCCAAGTGGATCGAGGTTGTTCCCACTTGAACCAATGACCACCAGGAGGTCATCGATTTTATCAAGAAGATCTTCAGTCGGTTCAGGATAATGAGGGCCATCATCAGCGATGGTGGCACTCATTTCAATAATGCCCAATTCCGTAATTTGCTGGGAAAATATGGGGTTAATCACAGAATCTCCACACCTTACCATTCCCAGACGAATGGATAGGCCGAGATCTCCAATTAGGAGATCAAGAATATTCAGCAGAAAATGGTTCGGCCTGATTGCAAAGACTGGACTCAAAAGCTTAAGGATGCTCTTTGGGCCTACTGTATGGTGTATAAAACACCCATCGGTATGTCTCTATTTCATCTAGTGTTTGGAGAGGCGTGCTATTTACCCATAGAAATTGAACATAGGGCATTCTGAGCAATCAAGCAGTGTAATCCAGATTTGAGTTTAGCCAGGAAGACCAAGAAACTCCAACTATCTGAGTTGGAGGAGCTTAGAAATGATGCGTATGAGAATGCCAAGATCTAGAAGGCTCAGACCAAAGCTCTACATGACCAATTGATTTCCCGCAAAAGCTTTGAGCCAAGCTAGAAGGTCTGGCTCTTCGATTCTCGACTTAATTTCTTTCTCGACAAACATAGGTCCAAATGAAACAACCTATTCATTATTGATTAGATATTTCCAAACGGGGTAGTTCAGATGTCTGACCTGAAGACAGGTAATTCATTCAAAGTCAATGGTCAATGTCTGAAGCCTATTATTGACCATACTATTCTAGAACCCATCTACGACACGGTTGCTCTAGCCATGTTGTGACTTCTTTGGTTGGACTACGCCTAGCTGACGGCATTAAACTCAGCAGTTATACAGTTTAACTCAGAGCTGACTCAAGATTCATATTCAGGTGATATCTTCTGCATTCTACCCTTCCTTTCATGTCTTTTATTCTCAATGCGGACATTGCATTGCTAGGCATGGGAGGGTGGGTTCATTTTTGAATCATTTTGTCAGCTCTGTAGAATTCTTGTAAATTCTACTTATTTTATTATATATACATAAAATAAAAAAAATTTTGAATTAGGAAGGAATATTTGGACATTAGGAACTTTCAATCTTAGGAAATATTACAGCAGGATCTGAACACTAAGACCATTTAAGTCTTTGGGCTTAATCAGCTTGGGTATCCACTAAAATGTGGATTTGTTTATCGAGTCTTTGCCATCCTGAATTCTATTTTGATTAAATAAGTTTGGGTGATAAGTACACGACTTATCAACCTGCCCTCTGATTTGAGGGAACTTTAAGTCTAAGCATCTACACACTATTCGTCACTGACTCGTTGCTCGACGATCTTAACTGAAATTGGGCAGCTAATGAACCTTCTAGGGTGATATGGCTAGCAAGTTATTGTGGGTAACAACCCATATGTAGGTTGTCCAGAGCCCAATCATTAGACCACTTTCTTCTTGCTGCCTTTAGGTAAATCTTAGACCAGGGAAACCACCTACTAAAAAAAAAGGAAAAGAAAAGAAAAAGAAAGCTCAAAAAGAAAAGGAAAAAAAAAAGAAAAGGAGAAAAGAAAGAAAAAGAAACAAAAAGAAATAAGCCACACTTGGCTGCACGAGTACGGTTGACAAGTTTTCGATGGTAACAGTTCATCGACCAGTTGTCCAGAACCCAGATCAAGAAATGCACTAAAAATTCCAAAAACACCTAGGAAGAAGTGAAGTAGAATGAGCCGGGGAGAAATACATTGGATTCACTCTTGTGTTGACCCCATAAAAATAAAAGTAGGGAGAAAGCTACCGGTCGTATAGATACACCTTCAGGTAGATTTCTTTTTAAGGTCACGTAGGGGCATAGAAACCCGAGGTCCGTTCTGATTGCTGATCAACGAGTCTATCACTTTCACAAAAAGATGCTTAGAACTTAGGGTTCTCATCAAATCTTGGGGGGTTGAGTGGCCGTAGAAAACCACTCTATAACCTTAAACACAAAAATCCAAAAAAAAAAAAATTAGAAAAGAAGAAAAGGATAACTTTCTTTGAATAAGGCGAGGGCTTAAGGTGGCCTGCATTTTGGCAGATACCCAAGCGATGTTGTGTCTTTGAAAGTTCAAGTCCTAAGTAAAAATTTCTTAATGTTGAAAATGATTTGTGCCCAACTAATCCAACCTAATTCTTTTATAAATAGCATATAGTTTTTGCTAGGGACTAGCAAAAGATAATCATGGGGGTGTGATGTGCATATATCTGATTAACCTAAAATGTCTATTAATGCATGTTCTTAGTACCATTTTAGCATCATAAATTGTAAATATTGCATAACATCTATAATCAGGCATTTAGATCAAGTTGTATAAATTGTAAAGTAATTGTCTCCTTTTATGGTCAGGGATAGGGCAACTTGTTAATTGGGGCCTCGGATTGAAGATCCAACCATACGGATCTGATTAGGGTGACGATTGGAGTTCAACAACTCCAAGATCGCCCCGATCGGACATCCATAACATCTGATAGAGACCGAGGAATCCTAAAGATCAAGGGCCAAGATGGTGTTAATCCACACCTCAGACGACAAATCCGATAGCACGGATGAGTTCGGATTGACGATCGCAGCCTAACGACGTGAAAATTGGTCCAATCCAACATCCATAGCACCATCTACAATTCAACGAAAATGAACAGCCATGATGCTGCCACGTGGCACCATCATAGCAACCCAGCACCAGCCGCAGCTCTTCTTCTTCACCCGCTCCACAAATCTCTACTGTTGGATGGCCATCCAATGGTCGAGAATGTGCCATGTCGTCGCTCATCCAGTGCCTTTTCTCATCTAAAAGCATAAGCAATGCCTGATCTCAATCGTACAATTTAGATCGGCCATGCACAAAATTATCAACGCACCTCAACTGCATGCATAGTGCAGCGATTAAGGCACTGCGAAGGCAGGAGACGAGGGTTCGAATTGCAAGAGTGGCATCCCCTCCACGCGTGCAGGCACGCCATCACAACCACTCTATCGGCAGCGAGAGGAATAGATCAGCCAATAGCACCCACGCGTGATTAGATGCATAGCGTAGACGCCCGATCTCACGTGGCGCGGGTTGCTGGCAAGGAGAGTTTTAAGCCATCCGACCCTGAGATCAAACAGCTGAGCATGCGCGAACATGCGCAAGTGTTAAGAGCGCGGAGGCGAGGGGGCGCGTGTGGTGCGCGTACGTCGACCACGTTCAGGCCTTTAGTGATTGATAAATCCGTCACTAAAGGTCCTTAATTAATGCTTTTGATGTTGAAATGTCCAAAATGCCCCCACTCTTTGCAACTATAAAAGGAGACCCCTGCCCTACGAATTTCTTATCCCTTCTCCTCTAAACCTCTCCAAAGCTTAAGAGAAGCTTGTTCCACACCCAGGATGCTCCTCAAGAGCTAAAACCAAGTTTTCGCCCCCGTTCCAGAAGCAAATCCTGTGACGACGATGAAGTGCTGCTTCATTCCCGTTCCTCCTACTTCGTCCTCCTTCTTCTCGCTCAGTTCCTCGTCTTCTAGGTGTTGTCTTGTCCAGCTCATCCTCCAAGTGATCGTCGAGGAGGATAACTTCTCTCTCCCTTCTTTTTTCGCTTTCTAGAGTAGAATTTTCTTACTTTCTAGTTGTAATAGTTTCCCGCTTTCCAGTGTAATCATTTCCCACTTTCTTAGTTGTAAGACATTATTTAAATATCAAGTGATTATTCTTTCTCTCTCTCCCTTTTATTGTTTATATTGTTTCCATTGTGATTATTTTGCCTTTTAAACAAAAATAAAAAAAATATAATTACGGATTTTGAGATCGACATAGCATCCTTGTGTTCGACCCGAAACTTCTTTTTGATTTTTCGGTATAAATTTTATTTGTTGTGCAGATTTCTTTGTGAATAGAACTACAATGACAGGTTTTCGAATCCAACTCTGAATGTGTAGTTTTCCGCCTTCAACAGTACTGCATATAAAACTCTAATTAGAATATCTCCATTCCATCTGGTCTACAGAAAATCTCGTCATCTACCTGTTGAGCTTGAACATAAAGCTTAATGGGCAATCGGAACATTTAAATTGGATCTTGATCGATCTGGATGACAATGAAAACTCCAATTGACTGAATTGGACGAAATCCAGAATGATGCTTATGAGAGTGCGAGAATCTATAAGAGTAGGACAAAAGCTTTACATGATAAGTACATCTCCGGAAAAGGCTTTCTCCCAAATCAAAGGGTTTGGCTATTTTATGCATGCTTGAAGCTCTTTTGGGGAAAATTAACATCAAAGTGGACAGGTTCCTTCATTATAAGAAAAGTTTACCCTCATGGAGTTGTGCTTATCTTGGATCCCAAGACTGGCCATGAGACAAAGGTGAATGGTCAAAGATTGAATCCTTATATCACGTAGAACTGTGATCCCATTCCCAATGGTCACATCAACCTTCTGGAATCTTCTTAAAGCTAAACTTAGTCCGACCAATGATGTTAAACATAGCATTGGCTGGGAGGCAACCCAGTACTCTGTACAAGTAGCTATGCATCCTCTTTATTCATGCTGACCTGGATCAACAAGCATAGTTAGGTGATATCCCCTCTTCTTGCTTAGTATATTTTGATTTTCATGCACACATTTCAATGAGTACATTGTAATGAATAGGCATAGGGTGGTAGACATTGCATGTCTAATTTTTATGTCAAAAAAAGCAAACTACATTTAGGCATAAAGAATTTTTATTAAGGTTTTATTAGGGATTTATTCTTAAGTTGATTCTTTAGTTTAGAATCCAGGACAATTTCACACTTACACATAGAATTTGCAATGAATCCTTTGTAAAGACCAATAACCATCTTTAGTTTGTCGAGAAGAAGCAATGCTTCTTTTCTTAGGCCCTTGGACAGTAATTAGGGAGTCAGGCAAACTATCTTCTAACAGATCAAACAAACAAGTGTGAGGTGAGAGTAGAAAGTCTACTGGTGCTCTAAGGCTAGTATGAGGAACCTTAACTCTGAATAATTAGATAATGATACTGGGAGTTAGACATGGTTTTCGCTCTCAATTTCTACTTGCAAGTTCTTAGTGTGAATCTCTTGAGAGCCACCAAATAAAGCAAATACTCAAAGAGCGGGTTCTGATAAAACTAGGACTGAGGTGGATGGTCACGACCATCCTTTACAGAATCCTCGGCTGAAGGAGGGTATTAATGTCAAGGTAAGAAATACATTGTCCTATCCATTCTTTTCCCGGTGCTGAGAATAGGCACTTCCACCAAAGAAGCCACCTGATATCCTCTTGAACATCCCCCAATCCCGAATAATGTCTCGCGAATAAAAGTTCGTATATTATACTGCATTATGTTAGTAGATATTTGAAAAAAAAATAGAAAAAGAAAAAATATATAATATATTTATAGAAAAAGAAATAGAGGAAAAAGAAAAGAAAAGAAAATATATATATATATGCGAAGAAAAACTTTAGAAAAAGAAAAGTGCAGAAAAAAATGAGTTTATGAGTTAGAGTTTATTTCAAGTGTAATGAGGAACCAACACCTACCACCCTCATGATCCGCCAAATAGAGCCTTGACCTACTTTTCTATATTTCTGGCTGCCTGAATGCGGGCTGAGGAATTCTAACTTAGTCGTAGAGCTATCAGAACCTAATCAACGTGTTAGTGCCTGGAGAGACCACCAAATATATTGATAAATCTGGTGAGATTGTGAGCTCAAAAAGAAAGAAAAGAAAAGATAAGAAAAAGAAAAGGAAAGAGAAAGAAAGAGAGAGAATGAGTATAAAGGAACTAATGAGGGCACAGTTTCTCGCCTCTCTCTGAGTTGAATTATTTCATAATCTAGAAATCTAGGTTCTAAAGTCTAGTCAATATGCAGCACCAGATGAGTGTGAGCCACCAAATACAAATCTACTTGACTTAGAAATCTTCTACCTAAGGTAAAAGTCAAGGATGAATATACAAGTTACTTTATAACCCCGAGGGAAAAAGTTTGCTTATCCCAATAGATTTTTATTAAGGGTCAAGTACGAGCTTTAGATGTTGATTGACTTTTCACTTGGATCTGTTGCATAGGCTACAACAAAACATTTTCACGATTGTCTAAATTACTAAAAGTTTCGAATGAAAACAAAAGAAATAAATCTCTAGTCAAACTCTTGATAGAAATCTGTCATGTAGGGCAACTTTGCATTTAGTCTTTCATTTGCTAGGGACTAGCAAGATTTAGGCATGGGGGTGTGATTTCACAGCAATCATGTAACCTAAATCACCTGAATTAAGCTAGATTCTAGCATAACTTAGGAATAATGCATTCATAGGCAATGTAATTTGCACAATAGCTAGTTTATTAGTCATATAAATAATATCGTCCTTTTATGTACTCATGAGAGATGATTTTAATCACAGATGATTCGAAGCTATGGATGTCAGATCAGACCGGACATATTTGATCAGAACGACGACAGGAGTCCAACACTTCTGAAATCATCTCGATCAGATAGCTAGAGCATCGTGTGTAGTCCATAAAAGAATGAAGATCATGGAGCCAAAGGACAAAGGTCCGAGTTTCAGATGAAGAATCCAACTGTTCGGATGGATCCGAATCAACAGTTGCAGTCCAACGATGCAAAAATCAACACAATCGGAGATCTACATCACCAAATACATGGAAAAGAAGGACAGCCATGATGACGCCATCACAGCCATCCCCTCATCGCCACCCCATTTGAGAAGGCCACCCTCGCGCACTGTGGGCCATTGGATCTTCATCCAATGGCCACGAGCGCACCACGTTGCCCATCCAACAGCACCTCATCAATGGAAAGAAGATCTCGACCATTGGATCTTCATCCAACGACCGAGAAAAAGTTTCCTTAAAATAAAAACACAACAAAACGAAGGAGTAGTACAGTGGTTCGCACCTTCGCTCGCCAGCAAGCGACACGCACTCGATCCGCACCATGCGAGAAATCAGGAGAATGTTAGGTGCTGGTGCAATTGGATCCTTGGGAGGTGATAGCAAAATACGAGTGATTTGTAAAAGCAGGTTTTTAACGTCGTTGTAACACGCGAATCCGCTTTCGCTTTTAAATTTATATCCTAGATAGGGGAAGTATCTAGGTTCATCCAAGGAGGCCAAATGGTTGCAAAATTAATCCTCTTGCTTACAAATAGATCTCAACTTTCTTTTTTGGTATTTTAAATATGTAATTTTTTTTTTTGTTTTGAAAAGACGAGGGCAAAATGCAAACTGTAACGAAAAGTACTAACACCTACAATTGCTTAAGTAAAATTTAAAAGATAGAAATATCTTCTTCCTAAGCTCACTCTAGGCAAGCGGAGGCCTAGAGTAATTAGGAAGAAGAGGTGAAACAAGTGCTAGAACCAAAAGTAACAATTGCAATAAAAAGCTGAAAGAAGGCAATTTAATTGACTACAATTAGTGTTCTTTTCAAGGACAAGTAGAGGAATGCTTCTACTAGCACTAAATAAGTTTAAAAGCAAATAAAGAAACACTAATCCTTTTGTAAAATTTGGTGAAGAAGGGTGTCTTCTTGCTCTAAGCCTAGCTACTCCTTGGCTTGAAAAGAAGGCCTCCTTCTTCTCCTTCCTTGAGAGCTCCTCCAAGGTGGAAGCTACCACCTTCAATGCTCTCTCCAAGGGGTGGGTGTGCACCACCCTCAAAAACTCCTCCAAGGTGGCGTGGACCACCTTCAAGATCTCCTCCAAAGATCTTCCTTGCCTAGCTTCTCCATTGGCTGGCGTGACCCAAGAGAGAAGGGAAGAGGGGAAGGCACCAAGGGGACAGAATGTCCCCTTAATCTTCTTCTTCTTCTTCTCTCTTGGATGTGGGCTTCTAGGTGGAATATGAGAGTGAATTTGCTAGCCAAGGATGCCTTGAATGGTGGTGGGTAGTGGTCTTTTTACAGGGTAAGATGGGGGTTTAAGGTGCCCCTTGAAATGGAGGGCTATGATGGAAGGATGGAGGTGGCTGGTGATCCTATGGTGTTGAACGTGTACGAACCTACGCTAACGTGTTCAGCTTTGGAAAACCTGTCGTTGTAGTTCGAAAGCGAAGAATTCGTGTTCAACAAATAAAATTTATACCGAAATTAAAATTCCGGGTCGAACACAGGGAGGCAGACGTTTGATTTAAAAACTACGCATTTCTTTTTATTTGTTACAGAATAATTCAATTTAGAACCATCTAATTATTTACAATAAATAGAAGAGAGAAAGAGAGTAAGAGAGAAAGAGAATATTACACCGAGAAATCAAAATGAGATGTAGAATAAACAAGAAATTTTTGTATTGAAGAGATTGTTCATTACAACTAGAAAGCATAAAACAATTACTCTAGAAAGCGATAAATTTACTCTAGAAAGCATTAAAAGAATGGAGAGAGAAATGTCCTCCTCGATGATTGCTTGGAGGACGAGTAGATTAATCTAGAAAGCAGTAAATCTATACTAGAAAGCGGTAAAAAGAATAGGGAGAGAGAAATCCTCCTCGACGGTTGCTTGGAGGACGAGCCGGACGGGACGACGCCTGGACGAAGGAGAATGAAGTGGGACGAAGGAGGACGAAGCAGAAGAACGGGAACGAAGCAGCACGCCGTCGTCGTCGCGGGATCCACTTCCGAAGGGGAACGAAAATTGGACTTTATCTCGCGAGAAGCATCCCGGGTGTGGGACAAGCTTCTCTTGAGCTTTGGAGGGGTAGAGAGGAGAAAGAAGGGATGAAAATTTCGTATGGAGGGGGTCTCCTTTTATAGTTGCAAGGAGTGGGGGCAAAATGCACATTACATCTTCAAAATAATAAATAAGGGGTCTTTAGTGATGGATAAATCCGTCACTAAAGCCCTGACGTGGCCGTCGCCGCTGCGCCCACGCGCGCCCGCTCGGCTGCCCGCACGCGTAACGCCTACACACGTCCGCGAAGTCTCAGTCGTCCGATCGCGAGATCGGACGGCTTAAATCGCGTCCGCTCCCACTGCAACCCGCCCAACTGTGCGTGCGATCGCGCGTTACGCGGGGTGTCCAATCACGCGTCGGCGCTATCGGGCGCTAGCGACTGTACGATCTCCATCCAACGCTCCACGTGCCTCCAATCCACTCGCCGCGGCTCGAACCCGCGCCCCACGCTCGCGTAAGCGTGCTCGACCGCTGCGTTGCGGGGCGCGGATGGTCGAGCGCATGTTTTAAGCGCCGGGCGGCCACAGCCGTTGGATCTCCATCTGACGGCGGAGAGCGATCGGCCGGGGGCCTTCACAAAATGCCAGCGGCCGTTTGGGTGGCTGAGATGGCACCACGTGGTGCCATCTTGGCCGTCCATCTTCTGGAAGTTGTAGATGGTGCCACGGATGTCAGATTGACTCGATTTTTGTGTCGTTGGACTACGATCGTCGATCCGAATTCATCCGTGCGGTCAGATTTGTCATCTGAAGTGTGGATTTACACCATCGTGGCCCTTGATCTTCTAGGGTTCCTCGATCTATATCTGATGCTTCGGATGCCTGATTAGGGCGATCTTGGAGTCGTTGAACTCCAATCGTCGCCCTGATCACATCCATATGGTTGGATCTTTGATCCGAGGCCCCGATAAAATGTTTGCCCTGTCCAAGCACATAAAATGAGACAATTAACCTCCATTTTATTCAAACTACTCTAAATGCAAGATGATGCATGTTATGCAATATTTATATCATGAAATGCAATCCTATGCTTAAGAACATGCATAAATAGACATTTTAAGTAGTGTAAATCTGTTTACATCATATGGCCAACGGTGTTTGGCGCCAACCAAAGGGGTGTTAAAGGGGGTGGTTATGGTGGTGTTGGTGGCTTTTGGTGGTGGAGAGACACCACCATTTTGGCGCCAACCTAGGGTCTTCTAGAAGGGGGTTAGGTGGATGGTGGAGATGGATTTAAGGGGAATTGTGTGGTGGAGATGAAGGGGAATTTTGGAGGGAAAAGTGGCACCATCAAGGGGGTGGTTAGGGTGGTTTTGGCACCACTTCTAGGTGTCTTTTGGAGGTGGTGGGTAGGCTAGGTTGGTGCCAAGTAGGTTAGCTTATGTGGACCTTAGGTGGAGCAAGTTGGGTGGAGATGTTAGGTGGGTTTTTGAGGTGGTACAAACCAAGGAAGTTGGAGCATAGCTAATCTAAGCTAAGCTAAGCTAAGCTAGCTTAGCTAATGGAGGAGTAGAGGAGAAGGTGTTGGTGCTAGGGTTTGGAGGGAGGAGCTGAGGAGGAGAAGTCTGGAGTTGAAACTGGAGCCGGCTGCTGCTGAAGAAGCTGTCATGGAGCTACTCTAGCTGGCTTAGCTTGCTAGTTCTTTGCTAGCTGCTAAGCCAAGCTAAAGTGAGCTAGCTTCTACCATAATGAGCTAAGGTGAGCTAGGTCTGGTGCTCTCGGGAAGGATCAAGTTGGTTGAGGTAGCTAAGGTAGCTTAGCTTAACTGAGTTGAGCTAAGCTGAGTCCCCGGGAGCTGGACTTGAGCTTCCTTAGCTGGGATGAGTTCTTCTTCAGCTGGCTGGAGTTGAGTGGAGCTAGATGTAGCTGGATCTAAGTTGGGGTGAACTCTTGTCAACTCAGCTGAGCTAGCTAGAGCTCCCTGTGGACTAGTGGGAACTGAGATGAGCTAGACTCAGCTAAGTTGAGCTTGATCTGAGCTGACTTGAGCTAGGGTGAGCTAAGATGAACTCTCTTGGGCTGCCATTCAGCTGAGATTAGCTGAATGGAGCTGGGATGAGCTAACCCTAGTTCAAGTGAGCTAGGTTCCAGCTGTGGTGAGCTGGATCAAGCTGAGTTCCAGCTAGTCTAAGCTTCTCCTTCATCATTTGCCTTCTTGAGTGCTAGGGTTTTAGGGATCTGTATATCTATTCATCCCTAACACTTACAAAAACATATCAAAAAGGCAATAAAAAATGCAATGCAAGCCTAACCTATTTTATGCCTAAATGCAGCCCAAAAACCCATTTACGAAGTAAAATCCTAAGAGCTAGGTTTGTTTTAATGCGTAAGAATGATGATAAACTGGCTTTTATCACACCCCCATGCTTATCTTTTGCTTGTCTCTTAGCAAAACTTTAATTTTTTGGAAAATGGAATTTTTGGGAAATCTAATTTTTTCGACTTTTGAGGAGAAAAAGAGATTAAGGGACCTTGGTAGATTAGTACACAGGAGGTACTGGATTTGTTAAAGATAAACATCAGGATTTATTTTTGGATTCAACCATTAGACAAAACGGGATCAATTTATCCTCCAGAAAATTCACAAATTAACCCCTTTTTAATTCAGATGACTTTAAATGTTTGTTTTTAGGATTTTTCTGGCTCATGAATCTGATTCGCAACTTGAAAAATCCTTTAAAACCTTGTGTCTATGCTTGTGAAAAGCGAACATTTATAAGGGCGTGTTAATTTATTTATTATTGCCTTTTTTTCTCTCCCCTATGCTTATTTTTAGCTTAGTCTTACAACAGATGTGTCGGGATCATCATTCCCGTTACCATTCCTCGAGGGGGCTCTGGCACCAGTACTTCGGGATAGCACTGTCCATGACACCACCCAAGAGCTCACAACCTTAAAACACGATGCGGTGAAAAGGGGCTCTCCAAACAAACTCAAGCTCTTGCTCCGATACTATAGGTAGAGCACCGTCCAAGACACTTGAGTTGCTAAAATGCGCTTTAATGCTCCATCTAAAGATATGAAATATAGCTATGGAGCAGCGTCGAGGAGGTAACATGTTGACATCGCGTCCTCAAAAGAGGCATTTTCCTACTTCTCGGCGGTGGGAACTCAAACCAATGATCTGCTTCAGACTTTTACTAAGTCCAAACAAGGGAGTTTTTCAAATTTTTAGTTATTTTTAAGTGTTGTCTTGTGTGTGAAGAGTGACACAAGAAGTTTCTGAAAACATGCAAGTTTTTGAATCAGAAGCTAAGTCAAATACTTTCCACAATACAAAATAGGATCAAGTCACCTGAACTACCATGAGTTCAGGTGGAATTTTAAAGGACATCTGATCTAGTCTAAAATAGACCCTAAAATTGTAATGATCAAATCTGCATCCTCATCCTTATTTTGTTAAAGATTAAATCCCATTGTACCAAAAGTGAGTTTTTCAACCTTAGTCCTGAAAAAATTTTTTCCTTAAAAAGTTTTTCATCGATTCTTTTTTTTTTAGTATGCAAGCAGGAAATAAATTAAATAAAAATGCATTGTTTTAGGTTTTGAACATCCTAAATCGATCGTCAAAATTAAAAAACACCCCTCCCATGCTTAAGATATGCCATGTCCTCATGCATTTGGAGGGAAAAGGGATCACCTTAGTGAAGAATGGTCAGGTTTAGGATGATAAAAACATGGAAAAGAAAAAAAAAGGAAAGCAGGAAAAAAAAATGATGGGTTACCTCCCATCCAGTGCTATCTTTTACGCCATTCAGCCAGGTGTGATGTGCATTAGTGATCAAGGGTGGCTGGCTCAGTAAAATTAAAAGATTCAGATGGAATTTTAGGTGTATGGTCAAAATAGGGCTTTAAATGATAGCCATTGACTTGAAATGTAGAATTAGTTTTCGGATCAAAAAGGTTAACAGCGCTGTATGGATATGTTTTATAGACAATAAAGGGGCCAGTCCATTTAGATTTTAATTTGCCAGGAAAAAGACGTAATCTCACATCAAAAAGCCAAACGCGTTGATTAATGTCAAAGTGTTTCCGAACAATATATTTATCGTGAAATTTCTTTGTTCGATCTTTTTAAATCCTCGCTTTTTCATAGGAAAAATTTCATAATTCTTCCAATTCAGTTAATTGTAATTTTCTATGGTTACCGGCATCAGATAAATCCATATTGAGTTGTTTTATTGCCCAAAAAGTCCTATGTTCTAATTGTACCAAGAGATGGCATGCCTTCCTGAAAATCAGACGGAAGGGAGACATGCCAAGCAGAGTTTTAAAAGCGGTACGTAAGGCCCATAAAGCATCGTCCAATTTGGTGGACCAATCTTTACGATTGGGTCTAACCGGACGGAAGGGAGACATGCCAAGCGGAGTTTTCAAAGCGGTACGGTAGGCCCATAAAGCATCGTCCAATTTGGTGGACCAATCTTTACGATTGGGTCTAACCATCTTTTGTAAAATATTTTTAATTTCCCGGTTAGAAACTTCAGCCTGGCCATTTGTTTGGGGGTGATAAGGTGTGGAAATTTTATGATTAACCCCATATTTGGAAAGAATGTAACGGAATTGTGAGTGGGTGAAATGTTAGCCTCCGTCACTGATAATGGCTTTTGTTATGCTGAATCTTGAGAAAATATTTTTCTTAAGAAATTCGACAACCACATGGTGATCACTAGTGCGGGTGGGTATTGCTTCTATCCATTTAGAAACATAGTCGACTACGACTAATATATATAAATACCCACCAGAGTTGATGAACGGTCCCATGAAGTCGATGCCCCAAACATCAAAAATTTCAACCTCTAAAATCGGATTAAGGGGCATCATATCCTTCCGAGTCATGTTGCCAATGCTCTGGCAACGCACACAGGATCGAACGAAGTCATGAGCATCTTTGTGCAAGCTGGGCCAATAAAATCCCGCATTAAGGATTTTAGCTGCAGTTTTATTGCCCGAAAAATGTCCGCCACAAGCCATTGAGTGACAATGTGTCAAGATATCATGGATTTCAGAATCGGGGACACATCGTCGAATGACCTGATCGGCACAAATGCAGAAAAGGTCGAGCTCCTCCCAAAAGTAATATTTAATATCAGCAAATAACTTATCCCATTTTGTTTTTGGCCAATCAGTGTGGATTTGTTCTGTTGCTAAGTAGTTTGCGATGGGCGCAAACCAAGGGTGGGTTGTAGCAACTAAAATGCTCTCATCGGGGAACTGATCTAGCGGGGTCATTACGTCATTCCTCATAAGATGAGAGAGATGGTCGGCCACTACATTGTGCAAACCCGCCTTATCCTTGATTTCTCGGTCAAATTCCTAGAGCAGCAGAATCCAACGGATAAGGCAGGGTTTTGCATCTTTCTTTGTCAGCAAATATTTAATTACTGAGTGGTCGGCATAAACAGAGACTTGTGACCCCAACAGATAAGATCTAAATTTTTCTAAGGCAAATGCAATGGCAAGAAGTTCCTTTTTAGTAACCGTGTAATTCCGTTGTGCATCATCAAGGGTTTTGCTAGCATAATAGATCACAACGGGCTTCTTGCCAATTCCTTGCCCTGGAACGACCCCTACAGCAAAATCTGAGGCATCTGTCATTAATTCAAAGGGACTATTCCAATCAGGTCCCTGCAATATTGGTGCCTCAATAACCTCTTTCTTCAACCTCAAAAAACTCTCCAGGCACTTATTATTAAAATCAAATGGCTGGTCTTTAGTGAGAAGCTGACTTAAGGGCTTGGAGATTTGGAAAAAATTTTGTATGAATCGACGTTAGAAACCCACATGACCCAAAAATGATCTGATTTGTTTGACAGTAGTGGGCGGTGGGAGCTTAGATATAGCATCTATTTTTGCTTTATCTACCGCGATTCCTTGTTTTGAAATAACATGGCCCAAGATAATACCTTCTTGGACCATGAAAAGACTTTTTTCCCAGTTGAGGACCAGATTAACTTTTATGCACTTTTAGAGAGTTCTTTCAAGATTTTTGAGACAATGGTCAAAAGAATCTCCAAAAATAGAGAAGTCATCCATAAAGACTTCTAAACATTCACCTACCAAGTCTGAAAAAATTGCAAGCACGCACCTTTGAAAAGTTGCAAGTGCGTTGAAAAGATCGAAGGGAATTCTTCGGAAATCAAAGGTTACGAAGGGGCAAGTGAAAGTTGTTTTGTCCTGGTCCTCAGGATGAACCGTTACTTGATTATAGCCGAAATAACCATCCAAAAAATAGTAAAAATCCCATCTAGCTAACCGCTCCAAGATTTGATCAATAAAAGGGAGTGGGGAATGATTCTTCTTGGTGGCGATGTTTAATTTTCGGTAATCGATGCACATGTGCCAAGAAGAAGCGGTTTGAGTGGCTAGATTTTCCCCATTATCATTAGTGACAACTATTAGTCCAGCCTTTTTGGGGACAACTTGAGTTGGACTAACCCAGGAGCTGTCAAAAATGGGGTAGACGATATCAGCATCCAGCCACTTAATAATCTCCTTTTTTACTACCTCCTGCATAATTGGATTCAAGTGCCTTTGTGGTTGGTGGGAGGGGTGAGAATCGTCCTCTAAATATATACGATGCGTACAATAGGACGGATGAATGCCTTTAAAATCAGAAATGGTCCAGCCAATAGCTTTCCGATATTTACTCAAAAATCGAAGGAGTTTGTGCTCCTGTGTCCCGGTGAGTCCAGAATTTATAATCAGGGGCAGGGTCTGATTTGGACCCAGGAAGACATATTTAAGGGAATCGGGCAAAGGTTTTAATTCCAATTACGGGCCCGATTCTGAAAGAGTTTCTGCTTTGTGGGTTAGAGGTGAGGTAAGAGTGAAAGGGTCAGCTGGAATGTTAGTTGGACGTGTGGTTGGGGTGGAAGGGTGAGAAAAAGTGGATTGTTCAGGAACCGTATTTACAGCAAAATAGGAACCTAAATGGGAAATCTGCAAAGTTTCCTCCACAATGTTTTCTATTTCTGAATCTGAATCATCAAAGAAATCTTGTTCTTGGAACAACCTAGAAGCTTGAAAAATGTCACCGCCACACATGATCTTCTTCTTTCTAGAATCACAATAAATATTGGTGCGGACGGTGCCTAAGAATGGTCTTCCAAGAATAATGGGGGCAAACTTAAGTGCTTTAGGTACCTCTATGTCCAGGACTAAAGAGTCTACAGCGAATAGACAATTTTTGACCCAGACAAGAACATCTTAAACAATTCCCCTTGGTTTAATCGTAGATCGGTCGGCTAATTGAAGAGTAACCTCAACAGGCTTCAATTCACCGATCATAAACTCCTCAAAAATAACTATGGGGATAAGATTAATTGAGGCACCAAGATCCAATAGAGCACGATCAAATGAGGTATCATTAATGATAACTTGGATTAGGGGGGCGCCGCGATCTTTTCTCTTAAGAGGCAATCGGCTCTGCACAACTGAGCTGACTGTCTTTGGAAGAATTACCTTTCCTAAATTTTTGGGCTGCCTTTTTGGTGTACATAAATCTTTTAAAAATTTTGCATAGGCAGGTATATATTTAATGGCATCTAGGATGGGGATATTAACTTCTACTTGCCCAAATAAATCCATTAGTTCCTTCTCAATGCGCTCGGATTTTGTCTTTTTCTTTTTTGAAGAGTGGAGGGCTTGTGGAAATGGGATAGGGTTGCCCTGTTTTGCATGAATTGGTTCCTGAACAATAGGAGGGGAAGAGTTAATCTTTGTGTCATTAGAGCGGGTTTCTTTAACAGACAAGGTATTGTGAGTGGTTTTCCCATTCCTGTAGGTAACGAACTGCATTTGCCGTCTGGTTGTTTCTAGGATGAGGACGGGGGGCCTGGCTGTTATTGAAACCCGACGAATGCTGAGGTGCTGGCTGAATGGGTTGACTGGGATATCCACTTTGGAATTTATTCCTTTGAATATTTGGGTTGGGCATGGGTTGGGAAGGTAAATTCCCAATAGGTCAATGATCAGGAGTAGCCTTAACTTGGTGTTGAAAATTGGTAATCATGCGGGTTACTTCTGTCATTTGAGTCTGCATTGCTTGCAGAGTTTTCATGACCTGATTATTAATATCATCCTGGGATGGTCCAGGTTGATACATAGGTTGCCCATAATTCTCAAAATAGTTTTGTTTGGGAAAAGGAATCGGATTCAGGTTTTTCCAGGAGCGATTCGGGTTAGTCCACCAGTTTTGATTGGAAGTGTTGGAGGGGTTTCTAAATTGCTCCTGGAGAGCATAAATATTTTCCGAGGTGGGATCAAAAATATTTTGATCAAAATTCCCGGTCAAATCTTGTGGGAAATCAGCCGGACATTACTGGCCAGCAGATGTGGCATTAATATTATGTAGATTTTCTCTTCGGAGAATGTGTGGGGGGTTAGTGTGTGGAGAGTGGACGTGTGGAGCTTGTTTGTTTATGAGCTTTTCTTCCATTTTCCTTTGGTGAATTTGCATCTGGTCCAGTCGTTGAGCTAACATATATAAATCATCTTGCGTGACTGGAACAGACGTGGATTTGGAGTCAATTTCATGGACTCCGTGTCTGGGGTTTTGTGATCTGCCAAAAGTGTCCATTGAAGTCATGTTAAATGAGTTTTCACTCATTTCTTCAAAGAGAAGATAGGCACTTTCGGCATCTTTGTTAAGAAAATTGCCCCCACATGAGGCATCCACAAATCGTTTTAATGGATCTTCTAATCCATGATAGAAGATCTGCACTAACTGCTATTGTGGAATTTCATGGTGGGGACAACTTCTTAGAAGTTCCTAAAATCTTTCCAAGGCTTCGTGGAGGGGTTCACCAATTTTTTGTTGAATGGTCATTATGGATCTTCTTAATGCATTCATTCGACCGATCGGAAATTTTTTTTTAAGAAAAGCACTTTTTAATTGGGGCCAGGTGGTAATAGGGTGCCCAACTATTCTAAACCAATGCATTGCTTTGTCTTTAAGAGAGGGAGGAAAGAGTCTCATTAACCGCACGTCTTCCTGCACGTTGCGGGAACGAGTGGTTTGAGCGAGGACAGTTAATTCCTCGAGATGACAAAAAGGGTCCTCTCTTGGAAGACCATGAAAATGCTTGATAAGGTTTAGAATGGCTGGTTTGATCTCGAAATCTCCTTGTGGTATGACCACCCCTGGTCTTTCCTCATAATTGGAAGGATCATAGAAATCCTTAAGAGGAATGATAGGTTGTTGGCGGGTTGGTGGATTTTGTCCTTGATTAGGTAGGTTCGTGACAGTCCTAGCTAGATCTTCTTGATTTTGTTGTAGTCGAGCAAAATGGTCGACCGTTAATGCAAAGGGATTTGTATTTTGGGTTACAATTGGAGGGCCTCCTGGCCCTGCTGGTATTTCTGGTTGCTCCAAGTTAGGAAGGTGAGGGAGGGTGAAGTCAGCTTGTGGGTTGACTGACAGGGTAGAAGTGGAAGCAGAATTTTTTTGACGGCTTCCTGGGTTTCCCATTTTTTTAGAAGAGGAGGGGGAAGAAAACAATGATTTCCTACTGCAGGGGGTGAAATCAGATGGTCCCTCTAGGTGTGGTTTTTGGGACCGTCGCCCGTGCATGCACTACTTGGAAGAATTGGAGGGGAGGTGAAGAGAAAGAGATGAGAGAAAGTGTGTAATTCAAACAAGCAAAACTAGACCTAACTTAAATGCGACTCCCTAATAATATACCTAAGACTTGGTCTATGTAGGAAATAAGTAGTCAATAGTGAATACTCGTTCTGTCAACAAATCTAGCCAAGTTGCTTAAGGGGAGGTTTGGGCCCAAACGTTTCCAAGAGAAAACCCCAGGTGCTTGTACAAACCCACGCCTGATCGTTTGACACGGCCCCTCAGCCCGAACACCAGATATAGATGACAGAATTGGTACTAACTAAAGAAAACTTAAGGCCTCGATAGCAAGCCTAAGTTGATGAAGCCTTAGGGGTCAAGTTGCTACAAGTTTTAATTAGGTCTAGGATACTACAGTACACACGAAATGTGGAGGGTGTTAATTGGGTTGTTGCCCTGTTATTTCGATTTTTTTTTTTGTGTGTGTGTACGAATTGGAGAGTGGCTCCAATGAAAATCAAGTTGTCACACAATTTTTTTTGTATTTGTCTTTTAGAATTCAATTTAATTGAATGTGTTCTAGAGTTTCTCTACTTAAATTTTCAAACAAGTTTTAAAATCCACAATCAAAGGAAAATAAGTTGTATGGGTGATTGTATATTTTCTTTAAATTGAGTCTCTAAAAATAAAGAAAGAAACCCTATACCAATTGTCCCTAAGATAGAAATTTAACTACCAATGAGTTATTTTTAGGCTTTCTGAATAGATAGTGTCCAATAAATGTAACCAACACCACTAGCTTGAGTGAAATCAAACAAGGATTCTAGAAAAGATTTTTGTAAGATTTTAGGAATTTGTTTGATAATTATTTTAAATTTTTAATTGTACTGGTGTTAAAGTTTAGAAATGATACCTGTGAGTATTTTGGACTTTTCAGTATTTCCACTGACCTCAAAAAATTTTTGTGATTTTATATGATGTGTAAAATTTCACAAGGATTCTAGAAAGCTAAATTACACAAAAGTTGGATGAGCATAAAAATTCAAAAAATTCACGGAGTGTAGCAAAATAGGAAGATTAGATAGTGTGACCCCTATGCAGTCCACGAATTTTTGAAAATTAAATACAAATCCAATTGATCTAAAATTTGGAACATATGTTTCTAACTTAATTTTCAATCACTGTATGAAATTTTATGATTTTTGGAGGCTTGTGGTGTTAGGATTCGATTTTTGAAATCCAGATAGAAATCTAGAATCGAAAAATAGAACACCAATACTTGCAATGGAGTGGTGCTAAAGAAGCATTCAAGCAAACAATGGATTTTAAAATGCACCACTCCATTTAATCAAGTTGTTTGGGATCCTGAAAGCTAAGTTTAATATGTTTTTGGTAGTTTTAATTAATTATGTGACCATAAAGAGGAACCAACCTGAATTTCGCGGGAAGAAAAGGAACTTTAAGCTCTTGCTTCCAGATTCCTGCTTTCTTCCTGCAATAGTTCCCGCACACACGAAAGAGAAGAAAGAGAAGAGGATGAGATCTACTTCAAGCAAGAGGATAAATAATAGCAAAGACGTGCCTGCCCGGCAATGGTGCCAAAAAGTGACAGCGAAATACGCATGATTTGTAAAAGCAGGTTTTTAACGTCGTTGTAACACGCGAATCCATTTTCGCTTTTAAATTTATATCCTAGATAGGGGAAGTATCTAGGGTAGTCCAAGGAGGCCAAATGGTTGAAAAATTAATCCTCTTGCTTACAAATAGATCTCAAGTTTCTTTCTTGGTATTTTAAATATGTAATTTTTTTTTGTTTTGAAAAGACGAGGGAAAAATGTGAATTGTAACGGAAAGTACTAATACCTACAATTGCTTAACTAAAATTGGAAAGATAGAAATATCTTCTTCCTAAGCTCACTCTAGGCAAGTGGAGTCCTAGAGTAATTAGTAAGAAGAGGTGAAACAAGTGCTAGAACCAAAATTAACAATTGCAATAAAAAGCTAAAAGAAGGCAATTTAATTGACAAGAATTAGTGTTCTTTTCAAGGACAAGTAGAGGAATGCTTCTACTAGAACTAAACAAATTTAAAAGCAAATAAAGAAACACTAATCCTCTTGTAAAATTTGGTGAATAAGGGAGTCTTCTTGCTCCAAGCCTAGCTGCTCCTTGGCTTGAAAAGAAGGCCTCCTTCTTCTCCTTCCTTGAGAGCTCCTCCAAGGTGGAAGCTACCACCTTCAATGCTCTCTCCAAGGGGTGGGTGTGCACCACCCTCAAAAACTCCTCCAAGGTGGTGTGTACCACCTTCAAGATCTCCTCCAAAGATCTTCCTTGCCTCGCTTCTCCTTTGGCTGGCGTGACCCAAGAGAGAAGGGAAGAGGGGAAGGTACCAAGGGGACAGAATATCCCCTTAAACTTCTTCTTCTTCTTCTCTCTTGGACGTGGGCTTCTAGGTGGAATATGAGACTGAATCTTCTACCCAAGGATGCCTTGAATGGTGGTGGGTAGCGGTCTTTTTATAGGGTAGGATGGGGGGTTAAGGTGCCCCTTGAAATGGAGGGCTATGATGGATGGATGGAGGTGGTTGGTGATCCTATGGCCAACGGTGTTTGGTGCCAACCAAGGGGTGTTAAAGGGGGTGGTTATGGTGGTGTTGGTGGCTTTTAGTGGTGGAGAGACACCACCATTTTGGCGCCAACCTAGGGTCTTCTAGAAGGGAGGTTAGGTGGATGGTGGAGATGGATTTAAGGGGAACTGTGTCGTGGAGATGAAGGGGAATTTTGGAGGGAAAAGTGGCGCCATCAAGGGGGTGGTTAGGGTGGTTTTGGCACCACTTTTAGGTGTCTTTTGGAGGTGGTGGGTAGGCTAGGTTGGTGCCAAGTAGGTTAGCTTATGTGGAGCTTAGGTGGAGCTAGTTGGGTGGAGTTGTTAGGTGGGTTTTTGGGGTGGTACAAGCCAAGGAAGTTGGAGCATAGCTAAGCTAAGCTAAGCTAAGCTAAGCTAGCTTAGCTAATGGAGGAGTAGAGGGGAAGGTGTCGGAGCTAGGGTTTTAAGGGAGGAGCTGAGGAGGTGAAGTCTGGAGCTGAAACTGGAGATGGCTACTGTTGAAGAGGATGGCATGGAGCTACTCTAGCTGGCTTAGCTTGCTAGTTCTTTGGTAGCTGCTAAGCCATGGTAAAGTGAGCTAGCTTCTACCATAATGAGATAAGGGGAGCTAGGTCTGGTGCTCTTGGGGAGGATCAAGCTGGTTGAGGCAGCTAAGGTAGCTTCACTTAACTGAGTTGAGCTAAGTTGTGTCCCCAGGAGCTTGACTTGAGCTTCCTGAGCTGGGATGAGTTCTTCTTCAACTGGCTAGAGTTGAGTGGAGCTGGATGTAGCTGGATCTGAGCTGGGGTGAACTCCTGTCAACTAAGCTGAGCTAGATAGAGCTCCCTGTGGACTAGTGGGAGCTGAGATGAGCTAGACTTAGCTAAGTTGAGCTGGATTTGAGCTAACTTGAGCTAGGGTGAGCTAAGATGAACTCTCTTGAGCTGCCATTCAACCGAGATTAGCTGAATAGTGCTGGGATGAGCTAACCCTAGTTCAAGTGAGCTAGGTTCCAGCAGTGGTGAGCTGGATCAAGCTGAGTTCTAGCTAGTCTAAACTTCTCCATCATTTGCCTTCTTGAGTGCTAAGGTTTTAGGGATCTGTATATCTGTTCATCCCTAACAATCACAAAAACATATCAAGAAGACAATAAAAAATGCAATGCATGCCTAACCTATTTTATGCCTAAATGCAGCCTAAAAACCTGTTTGCGGAGTAAAATCCTAAGAGCTAGGTCTGTTTTAATGCATAAGAATGATGATAAACTAGCGTTTATCAGGTGGCAACTGGAGCACTTGGATGCAACTGCGTGGCACAATCTAAGCTTGCCATAGCTGAATGCGGGAACCCACATGCGACCTCACATGCTTGCTTCGATGCAATGGTGAGGCACACGCGTGCATCTCGATCAGATGGCTAACAATTAGGCACTAAAACAAGGTGAGTGAGTGCGCGAAGAAGAGAAGAGAACATGCGTTGGAGCAGCTGGAGCATCAGATCATGATCCAAGGGTCGTGGGCGCGTCAGGTGTGGACTAGAGAACCAATCCACGCGATGAAGGCGAAAATGATGGTGTTTTAAGGCACGATTTGGTTCATTGATCTCCCAATCGATGGATCTAATCATTTAGGAGTTGTTACATGATACTGTCTCCTCGGTGCTTGTCTCCTAGATATCTAAATATCCTACTAAGGACACATAAGCACCTTATGCTGATTCAGGTGCCATGGGTGGGATTAGCCAGAAATGTCGATTGCCAGGGCCTAAATTTAGCTACAAAATGCCATGGGTGGCACTATCCCAAAGTGTTGAAACCTAGGGTTCTGGCGGTTGCCATGGGCGGTGCTATCCCGAAGCATCGATAGCCAGGGACCCTACGAGGATTGATGGTAGGAGCTAGGAATCCAATATAGACCATGTCGCAAAGCCAATCTAAAGCTGGAAATAAAGCAAGAAAAGCGAGAAAACTCTCCAAAAAATGCAAAAATTCTTCTGTCTCTCTCTTACAAAAATGCACTACAAACAAAACCAAGACTAAAAATGTTTTAAGTATGGGTGCCTTAACCACGAAGTTCAACGAACCTTAGGATAGTTCCTGTGGGCCTTAGAAACCTTCGTAGCGGATTGAGGCTAAAGCTGGTCAGGTCTGGATCTTGGCAGGTACCTAAGTACCTCTAGGCCTACTATTGTCATTTTGACCTAATCTACACAACAAGGCACACATCAGAGTTCTGAACACATGGTCTAGAATTTAAGTTAATTCCATAAGATTTTGCTAAGGGACTAGCAAAAGTTAGGCATGGGGGTATGATGATAATGTCATCATCAGCCATATCTAGCTTTATTTAGTCATACTCCATCATTAAATGCTCCTACATAACAGCTAGAGGGCTATAATTCACTGCAAATCCATTCTGAGAGAATAATAGTAAAATAGGGGTAAAACTATAGTTTTAATAGCATATCTAAATTTCAGTACAATCACGGGATTTCTTAGGGGTTAATTAAATGTCAAATGGTCTTAATTGTCTAACAAGTAGGTCTGTGCAGACAGAAATGGGTTTTTGCGCATTTCAGAAATTAAATGACATCTGAAATCCTAAAAATAGACCCGCTTAATTTACTGAGGTTCTGGTCAAGATAAAATTCACATAAACCATCTAAATTTCATAAAAAGATTTTCTCTAGGGTTTGGTGCCTTCAATTTGACCATTAGAACCTGTCTTGACCTAAAGCATATCCACAAAGAGACTTTTGCCGTAATTTCGGTAATTATGCAATTTCTCTAGTCAATCTTGGTCAAATTCTAAATATAACTTCACCATTAGATTCCTTAGGTCCAAATTAGGTTTGTACCAAAATTTGGGCCCAATATGAGATTATCTTAAACTAGTTTGCAATTTGGTCCTGTTTGAGTTTTTTTTCTCACACACATGCCCCTACCTTTTGAATTATTTACAAATAGGCCCCTAACTTCTTCATCATCTTCACATTTAGGTCCCCACCACCATTGGTGTGAATGCACCTTACTCCTATGAGATTCGAGCGAAAATTTCTCGCTTGATTCTTAATCAAACCTTCCCAAATTTGAACCGGAGATTCTTTGTGAAATTCCCTACCAATTGAGACCTGTCTTGAGCTAGAATTCATTCCCAAAAGGTCATGCGAACCTTTCAAAGGTTCGGGTATCCTATTTCGCAAAAACATTCCGAGCTTGGAAGCTCCTTTCTAAGCATGGAAGGGCTTCCTATTGCCTATGAAAGAACCCCTGTCGCACGGCCGAACTTTTCAGCAAGGTTTGGGGCCAAAACCCTCTTCAAAACTCCACCTTCAGCCCCACGTTAAGATCTAGATAATCCTCAAGAGGTTGAGGAAAATGTGAAGCTTAAATATTAGGTCTAAGGCTTAGGGATTATTCATCCTCGTTAATTGACCTTTGATTTGCGGGACTCGGTAACCTAAGCACCCTAATCCACACATAGTCTGGTTCAGTGCACTTAATTATCAAAATCATGCAAATGCATTAATTCTGTTCTAAAAATGCCACCTAGATTAGGAGCAGCTAATCAGCACAAGTTGATTTGGATGAGTTGTCAGCGCAGAGAGGTGGGAAATTCCCCTCGAAGATGCGTAATAACATACTGTCTCCTCAGTGCTTGTCTCCTAGGATATCTAAATATCCTACCATGGACACATAAGCACCTTATGCTGATTCAGGTGCCATGGGTGGGACTATCCAGAAATGTCGATTGCCAGGGCCTAAATTTAGCTACAAAATGCCATGGGTGGCACTATCCCAAAGTGTTGAAACCTAGGGTTCTGGGGGTTGCCATGGGCGATGCTATCCCGAAGCATCGATAGCCAGGGACCCTATGAGGATTGATGGTAGGAGCTAGGAATCCAATATAGACCATGTTGCAAAGCCAATCTAAAGTTGGAAATAAAGAAAGAAAAGAGAGAAAACTCTCCAAAAAATGCAAAAATTCTTCTGTCTCTCTCTTACAAAAATGCACTACAAACAGAACCAAGACTAAAAATGTTTTAAGTATAGGTGCTTTAACCGCGGAGTTCAACGAACCTTAGGATAGTTCCTGTGGGCCTTAGAAACCTTCGTAGCGGAATGAGGCTAAAGCTGGTCAGGTCTAGATCTTGGCAGGTACTTGAGTACCTCTAGGCCTACTATTGTCATTTTGACCTAATCTACACAAAAAAGCACACATTAGAGTTCTGAACACATGGTCTAGAATTTAAGTAAATTCCATAAGATTTTGCTAAGGGACTAGCAAAAGTTAAGCATGGGGGTATAATGATAATGTCATCATCAACCATATCTAGCTTTATTTAGTCATACTCCATCATTAAATGCTCCTACATAACAGCTAGAGGGCTATAATTCACTACAAATCCATTCTAAGAGAATAAAAGTAAAATAGGGGTAAAACTGCAGTTTTAAATCGATCGTCAAAATAAAAACCCCCCCCCCCCCCATTCTTAAGATATGCCATGTCCTCATGCATTTGGAGGGAAAAGGGATCACCTTAGTGAAGAATGGTCAGGTTTAGGATGATCAAAACTTGGAAAAGAAACAAAAAGGAAAGCAGGAAAAAAAAATGATGGGTTACCTCCCATCCAGTGCTATCTTTTACGCCATTTAGCCAGGCGTGATGTGCATTAGTGATCAAGGGTGGCTGCCTCAGTAAAATTAAAAGATTCAGAAGGAATTTTAGGCGTATGGTCAAAATAGGGCTTTAAACGTTGGCCATTGACTTGAAATGTCGACTTAGTTTTCGGATCAAAAAGGTTAACAGCGCCGTATGGATATGTTTTATGGACAATAAAGGGGCCGATCCATTTAGATTTTAATTTGCTAGGAAAAAGACGTAATCTCGCATCGAAAAGCCAAATGCATTGATTAATGTCAAAGTGTTTCCGAACAATATATTTATCGTGAAATTTCTTTGTTCGATCTTTTTAAATCCTCGCATTTTCATAGGAAAAATTACATAATTCTTCCAATTCAGTTAATTGTAATTTTCTATGGTTACCGGCATCAGATAAATCAATATTGAGTTGTTTTATTGCCCAAAAAGCCTTATGTTCTAATTCTACCAAGAGATGGCATGCCTTCCTAAAAATCAGACGGAAGGGAGACATGCCAAGCAGAGTTTTAAAAGCGGTACGGTAGGCCCATAAAGCATCGTCCAATTTGGTGGACCAATCTTTACGATTGGGTCTAACTGTCTTTTGTAAAATATTTTTAATTTCCCTGTAAGAAACTTCAGCCTGGCCATTTGTTTGGGGGTGATAAGGTGTGGAAATTTTATGATTAACCCGATATTTAGAAAGAAGGTGACGGAATTGTGAGTGGGTGAAATGTGAGCCTCCGACACTGATAATGCTTGCAGAATCTTGAGAAAATAATTTTCTTAAGAAATTCGACAACCACATGGTGATCACTAGTGTGGGTAGGCATTGCTTCTATCCATTTAGAAACATAGTTGACTGCGACTAATATATATAAATACCCACCAGAGTTGATGAACGGTCCCATGAAGTCGATGCCCCAAACATCAAAAATTTCAACCTCTAAAATAGGATTAAGGGGCATCATATCTGTCCGAGTCATGTTGCTGATGCTCGGGCAACGCACACAGGACCGAACGAAGTCATGAGCATCTTTGTGCAAGCTGGGCCAATAAAATCCCTCATTAAGGATTTTAGCTGCAGTTTTCTTGCCCGAAAAATGTCCGCCACAGGCCATTGAGTGACAATGTGTCAAGATATCATGGATTTCAAAATCGGCGACACATCGTCGAATGACCTGATCGGCACAAATGCGGAAAAGGTCGGGCTCCTCCCAACAATAATAATTAATATCAGCAAAAAACTTATCCCATTTTGTTTTTGTCCCATCAGCGGGGATTTGTTTTGTTGCTAAGTAGTTTGCGATGGGTGCAAACCAAGGGAGGGTTGTAGCAACTAAAATGCTTTCATTGGGGAACTGATCTACCGGGGTCATTATGTCTTTCGTCATAAGACGAGAGAGATGGTCGGCCACTACATTGTGCAATCCCGCCTTATCCTTGATTTCCAGGTCAAATTCCAGTAGCAGCAGAATCCAACGGATAAGGTAGGGCTTCGCATCTTTCTTTGTCAGCAAATATTTAATTGCTGAGTGGTCGGTATAAACAGTGACATGTGACCCCAACAGATAAGATCTAAATTTTTCTAAGGCAAATACAATGGCAAGAAGTTCCTTTTTAGTAACCGTGTAATTCCGTTGTGCATCATCAAGGGTTTTGCTATCATAATAGATCACAACGGGCTTCTTGCCAATTCCTTGCCCTAGAACGACCCCTACAGCAAAATCTGAGGCATCTGTCATTAATTCAAATGGACTATTCCAATCAGGTCCCTGCAATATTGGTGCCTCAATAACCTCTTTCTTCAACCTCAGAAAACTCTCCAGGCACTTATTATTAAAATCAAATGGCTGGTCTTTAGTGAGAAGCTGACTTAAGGGCTTGGAGATTTGGGAAAAATTTTGTATGAATCGACGGTAGAAACCCACATGACCCAAAAAGGATTTGATTTCTTTGACAGTAGCGGGCGGTGGGAGCTTAGATATAGCATCTATTTTTACTTTATCTACCGCAATTCCTTATTCTGAAATAACATGGCCCAAGACAATACCTTCTTGGACCATGAAATTACTTTTTTCCCAGTTGACCAGATTAACTTTTATGCACTTTTGGAGAGTTCTTTCAAGATTTTTGAGACAATGGTCAAAAGAATCTCCAAAAATAGAGAAGTCATCCATAAAGACTTCTAAACATTCACCTACCAAGTCTGAAAAAATTGCAAGCATGCACCTTTGAAAAGTTGCAGGTGCGTTGCAAAGATCGAGGGGCATTCTTCGGAAAGCAAAGGTTCCGAAGGGGTAGGTGAAAGTTGTTTTGTCCTGGTCCTCAGGATGAACCACTATTTGATTATAGCCAGAATAACCGTCCAAAAATAGTAAAAATCCCGTCCGTCTGACCACTCCAAGATTTGATCAATAAAAGGGAGCGGGAAATGATCCTTCTTGGTGGCGATGTTTAATTTTCGGTAATCGATACACACGCACCAAGAAGAAGCAGTTCGAGTGGCTACATTTTCCCCATTATCATTAGTGACAACTGTTAGTCCAGCCTTTTTGGGGACAACTTGAGTTGGACTAACCCAGGAGCTGTCAGAAATGAGGTAGATGATATCAGCATCTAGCCACTTAATAATCTCTTTTCTTACTACCTCCTGCATAATAGGATTCAAGCGCCTTTGTGGTTGGCGGGAGGGGCGAGAATCATCCTCTAAATATATACGATGCGTACAATAGGACAGATGAATGCCTTTAAGATCAGAAAGGGTCCAGCCAATAGCTTTGCAATATTTACTCAAAACCTGGAGGAGCTAGTGCTCTTGTGCCCTGGTGAGTCCAGAATTTATAATCAGGGGTAGGGTCTGATTTGGACCCAGGAAGACGTATTTAAGGGAATCGGGCAAAGGTTTTAATTCCAATTGTGGGCCCGGTTCCGAAAGAGTTTCTGCTTTGTGGGTTAGAGGTGAGGTAAGAGTACAAGGGTGAGCTGGAATGTTAGTTGGATGTGTGGTTGGGGTGGAAGGGTGAGAAAAAGTGGATTGTTCAGGAACCATATTTATAGCAAAACTGGAACCTAAATGGGAAATCTGCAAAGTTTCCTCCACAATGTTTTCTATTTCTGAATCTGAAGCATCAAAGAAATCTGGTTCTTGGAACCGCCTAGAAGCTTGAAAAATGTCACCGCCACACATGATCTTCATCTTTCCAGAATCACAATCAATATTGGCGCAGGCGGTGGCTAAGAATGGTCTTCCAAGAATAATGGGGGCAAACTTAAGTGTTTCAGGTACCTCTATGTCCAGGACTAAAAAGTCTACTGCGAATAGACAATTTTTGACCCAGACAAGAACATCTCAAACAGTTCCCCTCGGTTTAATCGTCGATCAGTCAGCTAATTGGAGAGTAACCTCAACAGGCTTCAATTCATCGATCTTAAATTCCTCAAAAATAACTGTGGGAATAAGATTAATTGAGGCACCAAGATCCAAAAGAGCGCGATCAAATGAGGTATCATTAATGATAACTTGGATTAGGGGGGCACCGGGATCTTTTCTCTTAAGTGGCAGTCGGCTCTGCACAACTGAGCTGACTGCCTCTGGAAGAATTACCTTTCCTAAATTTTTGGGCTGCCTTTTTGGAGTACATAAATCTTTTAAGAATTTTGCATAGGCAGGGATATACTTAATGGCATCCACGATGGGGATATTAATTTCTACTTGCCCAAATAAATCCATTAGTTCCTTCTCAGTGGGCTCGAATTTTGTCTTTTTCTTTATTGAAGAGTGGAGGGCTTGTGGAAATGGGGCTGGGTTGCCCTGTTTTGCATGTATTGGTTCCTGAACAATAGGAAGGGAAGAGGTAATCTCTGTCATTAGAGCAGGATTCTTTAACAAATAGGGTATTGTAAGTGGTTTTCCCATTCCTCAAGGTAACTAACTACATTTGCAGTCTGGTTGTTTCTAGGATGAGGACGGGGAGCCTGGCTGTTATTGAAACCAGGCGGATGCTGAGGTGCTGGCTGAATGGGTTGACTGGGATATCCTCCTTGGAATTGATTCCTTTGATTATTTGGGTTGGGCATGGGTTGGGAAGGTAAATTCCCAATAGGCAAATGATCAGGAGTAACCTTAACTTGGTGTTGCAAATTGGTAATCATGTGGGTTACTTCTGTCTTTTGAGTCTGCATTCCTTGCAGAGTTTTCATGACCTGATTATTGATATCATCCTGGGATGGTCCAGGTTGATACATAGGTTGCCCATAATTCCCAAAATAGTTTTGTTTGGGAAAAGGAATCAGATTCGGGTTTCTCCAGGAGTGATTCGGGTTTGTCCTCCAGTTTTGATTGGAAGTGTTGGAGGGGTTTCTAAATTGCTCATGGAGAGCATAAATATTTACCGAGGTGGGATCAAAAATATTTTGATCAAAATTCCTGGTCCAATCTTGCGGGAAATCAGCCGAAAATTCTTGGCCAGCAGATGTGGCATCAATATTGTGTAGATTTTCTCTTCGGAGAATGTGTGGGGGTTAGTGTGCGGAGAGTGGACGTGTGGAGCTTGTTTGTTTATGAGATTTTCTTCCATTTTCTTTTGGTGAATTTGCATCTGGTCAAGTCATTGAGTTAACATATATAAATCATCTTGCGTGACTGGAACAGAGGTTGATTTGGAGTCAATTTCATGGACTCCGTGTCTGGGGTTTGTGATCTGCCAAAAGTGTCCATTGAAGTCATGTTAAATGAGTTTTCACTCATTTCTTCGAAGAGAAGATAGGCACTTTCGGCATCTTTGTTAAGAAAATTGCCCCCACATGAGGCATCCACAAATCGTTTTAATTGATCTTCTAATCCCTGATAGAAGATCTGCACTAACTGCCATTGTGGAATTTCATGGCGGGGACAACTTCTTAGAAGTTCCTAAAATCTTTCCAAGGCTTTCGTGGAGCGGTTCACCAATTTTTTGTTGAATGGTCATTATGGATCTTCTTAATGCATTTGTTCGACCGATCGGAGAATTTTTTTTAGGAAAAGCACTTTTTAATTGGGGCCAGGTGGTAATAGGGTGCCCAACTATTCTAAACCAATGCATTGCTTTGTCTTTAAGAGAGGGACGAAAGAGTCTCATTAACCGCACGTCTTCCTGCACATTGCGGGAACGAGTGGTTTGAGCGAGGACAGTTAATTCCTCGAGATGACAAAAAGGGTCCTCTCTTGGAAGACCATGAAAATGCTTGATAAGGTTTAGAATGGCTGGTTTGATCTCGAAATCTCCTTGTGGTATGACCACCCCTGGTCTTTCCTCATAATTGGAAGGATCATAGAAATCCTTAAGAGGAATGATAGGTTGTTGGCGGGTTGGTGGATTTTGTCCTTGATTAGGTAGGTTCGTGACAGTCCTAGCTAGATCTTCTTGATTTTGTTGTAGTCGAGCCAAATGGTCGACCATTAATGCAAAGGGATTTGTATTTTGGGTTATAATTGGAGGGCCTCCTGGCCTTGCTGGTATTTCTGGTTGCTCCAAGTTAGGAAGGTGAGGGAGGGTGAAGTTAGCTTGTGGGTTGACTGACAGGTTAGAAGTGGAAGCAGAATTTTTTTGACGGCTTCCTGGGTTTTCCATTTTTTTAGAAGAGGAGGGGAAAGAAAACAATGATTTCCTGCTGCAGGGGGCGAAATCAGATGGTCCCTCTAGGTGTGGTTTTTGGGACCGTCACCCATGCATGCACTACTTGGAAGAATTAGAGGGGAGGGGAAGAGAAAGAGATGGGAGAAAGTGTGCAATTCAAACACACAAAACTAAACCTAACTTAAATGCGACTCCCTAATAATAAACCTAAGACTTGGTCTATGTAGGAAATAAGTAGTCAACAATGAATACTCGTTCTGTCAACAAATTTAGCCAAGTTGCTTAAGGGGAGGTTTGGGCCCAAACATTTCCAAGAGAAAACCCCAGGTGCTTGTACAAACCCGCGTCTGATCGTTTGACACGGCCCCTCAGCCCGAACACCAGATATAGATGACAGAATTGGTACTAACTAAGGAAAACTTAAGGCCTCGATAGCAAGCCTAAGTTGATGAAGCCTTAGGGGTCAAGTTGCTACAAGTTTTAATTAGGTCTAAGATACTACAGTACACACGAAATGTGGAGGGCGTTAATTGGGTTGTTGCCCTGTTATTTTGATTTTTTTTTTTTGTGTGTGCAGGAATTGGAGAGTAGCTCCAATGAAAATCAAGTTGTCACACAATTTTTTTTGTATTTGTCTTTTAGGATTCAATTTAATTGAATGTGTTTTAGGGTTTCTCTAGTTAAATTTTCAAACAAGTTTGAAAATCCACAATCAAAGGAAAACAAGTTGTGTGGGTGATTGTATATTTCCTTTAAATTGAGTCTCTAAAAAGAAAGAAAGATACCCTAACCCAATTGTCCCTAAGATAGAAATTTAACTACCAATGAGTTATTTTTAGGCTTTCTGAATAGATAGTGGTCCAATAAATGCAACCAACACCACTACCTTGAGTGAAATCAAACAAGGATTCCAGAAAAGATTTTTGTAAGATTTTAGGAATTTGTTTGGTAATTATTTTCAATTTTTAATTTTACTGGTGTTAAAGTTCAGAAATGATACCTGTGAGCATTTTGGACTTTTCAGTATTACCACCAACCTCAGAAAATTTTTGTCATTTTATATGATGTGTAAAATTTCAAAAGGATTCTAGCAAGCTAAATTTCACAACAATTGGATGAGCATAAAAATTCTAAAAATTTGCGGAGTGTAGCTAAATAGGAAGATTAGAGGGTGTGACCCCTCTGACAGTTCACGAATTTTTAAAAATTAAATACAAATAAAATTGATCTGAAATTTGGAACAGATGTTCCTAATTTAATTGTGAATCACTGTATGAAATTTTATGATTTTTCCTGGCCAGTGGTGTTAGGAATCGATTCTTCAATTCCAGATAGAAATCTGAATCCGAAAAATAGAACACCAATACTTGCAATGGAGTGGTGCTAAAGAAGAATTCAAGCAAACAATAGATTTTAAAATGCACCACTCCACTTAATCAAGCTATTTGGGATCCTGAAAGCCAAGTTTAGTATGTTTTTGGTAGTTTTAATTAATTATGTGACCAGAAAGAGGAACCATCCTGAATTTCGTAGGAAGAAGAGGAACTTTAAGCTCTTGCTTCCAGATTCCCGCTTTCTTCCTGCAATAGTTCCTGCACACACGAAAAAGAAGAAAGAGAAGAGGATGAGATCTACTTCAACCAAGAGGAGAAAGAATAGCAAAGCCGTGCCTCCCCATCAACGACGCCAAAAAGTGATAGCGAAATACGCGTGATTTGTAAAAGCAGGATTTTAACGTCATTGTAACACACGAATCCGCTTTCGCTTTTAAATTTATATCCTAGATAGGGGAAGTATCTAGGGTCGTCCAAGGAGGCCAAATGGTTGCAAAATTAATCCTCTTGCTTACAAATAGATCTCAACTTTCTTTTTTGGTATTTTAAATATGTAATTTTTTTTTTGTTTTGAAGTGACGAGGGCAAAATGCAAACTGTAATGGAAAGTACTAACACCTACAATTGCTTAACTAAAATTTAAAAGATTGAAATATCTTCTTCCTAAGCTCACTCTAGGCAAGCGGAAGCCTAGAGTAATTAGGAAGAAGTGGTGAAACAAGTGCTAGAACCAAAAGCTGGGGTGAACTCCTGTCAACTAAGTTGAGCTAGATAGAGCTCCCTGTGGACTAGTGGGAGCTGAGATAAGCTAGACTCAGCTAAGTAGAGCTGGATCTGAGCTGACTTGAGCTAGGGTGAGCTAAGATGAACTCCCTTGAGCTACCATTCAACTGAGTTTAGCTGAATGAAGCTGGGATGAGCTAACCCTAGTTCAAGTTAGCTAGGTTCCAGCTGTGGTCAGTTGGATCAAGCTGAGTTCCAGCTAGTATGAGCTTCTCCTTGATGATTTGCCTTCTTGAGTGCTAAGGTTTTAGGGATTTGTATATCTGTTCATCCCTAGCACTCACAAAAACAAATCAGGAAGATAATAAAAAATGCAATGCATGCCTAACCTATTTTATGCCTAAATGCAGCCTAAAAACCTGTTTGCGGAGTAAAATCCTAAGAGCTAGGTTTGTTTTAATGCATAAGAATGTTGATAAACTAGCGTTTATCAGGTGGCAACTGGAGCACTTGGATGCAACTGCGTGGCACAATCTAAGCTTGCCATAGCTGAATGCGGGAACCCACATGCGACCTTACGTGCTTGCTTCGATGCAATGGTGAGGCACACACGTGCATCACGATCGGATGGCTAACAATTATGCGCTAAAACAAGGTGAGTGGGTGCGCGATGAAGAGAAGAGAACATGCATTGGAGTAGCTGGAGCATCAGATCATGATCCAAGGGTCGTGGGCATGCCAGGTGTGGACCAGAGAACCAATCGACGCGATGAAGGAGCAAATGAAGGTGTTTTAAGGCACGATTTGGTTCATTGATCTCCCAATCGATGGATCTAATCATTCAGGAGTTGTTACACTATTATGAGGGTTAAAATGCCCCCATTGCCCCTCATCAAAGCTATAAAAAGAGGCCTAGGGTGCCTTGTTGAAGGCATCTCTGTATAGAACTCTAGCTATCAACTCCAAACATCTCTTCTACCTTCTTCTCTGCGATTCTCCATCCCTCTGCAACTTCACTCCAACCTTCATCC
Source organism: Thalassia testudinum (assembly GCA_037157565.1). NCBI lineage: Eukaryota > Viridiplantae > Streptophyta > Magnoliopsida > Alismatales > Hydrocharitaceae > Thalassia > Thalassia testudinum. Next base: position 79,869,137 of record JAZHRO010000056.1, on the reverse strand, counting down.
CGACACTTTGGATCTAAGGTGTTGCCGCATCTCGCACAAGCATCCTACAAGCAATGACATCTCTCTTCCTCTTTCTATCTCTCTCTCTCTATCTATCTATCTTCTATCAATATATCTATTTCCACTAGCATTTTCTATTGTCAGAAACTCTATCTAATTGCAATAAAATTCTAATTCATCATAGCGCTCTGGATCTAAGGTGTTGCCGCATCTCGTGCAAGCATCCTACAAGTGGCATCATCTCTCTGCCACTTTCTACCTCTCTCTCTCTATCTATCTGTCTTCTATCTATATATCTGTTTCCGCTAGCATTTTCTATTGTGAAAAACTCTATCTAATTGCAATAAAATTCTAATTCTCTGGACATCTGCTTTATACAAATATACATATATATATCTAGTTTTAATTAGTTTCATTGGAAAGCTTCTGCAAAAATCGAGATTGCCTCCCTACGAAGGACTCGATACTCACTGGAGTTTATGAATTTATTTGTCGATGCGTTTCATGCTATACTACACTAAGTCAACTTTTAAAGCACAATTTATGCACCGAACAGATAGCGGGTGGATGCTACCAGCTATGATAGGGTAGAGTCAGAGAAGTAGAAGGCAACGACGACACGACGGCGAGGAAGGAGGAGATGACAGTCGTGCTTTGGCTGGCGATGGTCGCGATGAAGAGGGGAAGATGTTGAGTCGGTCAATTTGACCGTTGGCCTGCTCGACGAAGAGGACAAAAATGCTCGCTAGAGATGAAGGTGTGGATGACTAGAGTTGAGGAAGAGAGGGTTTTTCCAGCTTAAAACTTTGCCAAGGAGCTTGGATTTGAGTTTTGGAGATTTATATAGAGCTTTCGAGCAAGCTCTAGAGAAGGAAAAGGGCTTATACAAGGCTTGAGATGGAAGGAAAATTACCCAAAAATCTCATGCATTCACACGAGGTTTTCCTTGTGATTTGGAAGTCAAGATCAGTCTAAATCAATTCCCCATAGCGTGAACATAAATCCCACCAAATTTGGTGCGATTTGATCATATTTGAGTAAGTTTTGGTGCGGTCAAAAGTTTCATGGAGGTAGGTTGACATCTAATGGTGGTAGGGACTTTATTGCGAAGAATATAACAAAGTTGGGGGGATAAATGCAAGAAATTCAAAAGCTAAGGGCTTGATTGAAAGAAATAGAGTTTAAATGGACTAAAATCCAAACTAGTTCAATATGGACTCTGATTGGGCCCAAATTTTTGTAAAACCTAATTTGGACCCAAAGAATCTGATGGTGAATTTGGATTTCAGTGTTGACCAAGTTTGACTAGGAAATTTACGTAGAAACCCAAATCAGGGCAAAACTCTATCTATGACTCTATTTAAGGTCAAAATACGCTCAGATGGTCAAATCAAGGATACCAAAACTCAAGAATATTTTTATATGATTTTTAGAAGGTTTAGATGAATTTTATCCTGGCCAAAACCTCTATAATTTAAGTAGGTCTGAAATTAGTGTTCCGGGTGCAATATTGGTTCTCGAAATGTGTGAAACCCCATTTCTCTTTGCGTGGACCCACTTATTAGACTTTAATGCTCATTTTACCTTCATTTTAACCCTAACAAACCCCTTTGTTATTCTATGTTAACGATATGCTGTTAAAATTACAGAATTAACCCTAGTTGCCTTTTCTCTTCTCGAAACAAAATGAAGTAGAGTTATAGCCCTCAGATGGTTATGTCGGAGCATTTAACATTCAATTTTAACTAAAAGTGGCTAGTTAGGTCCTATGATGGTGTTACCATCAGTGCCTAATTTAATTCCATGCTCATTGGAGTGGGTATGGTGATCTAGGAAGGCTTCAATAGCTCAGTGAGCTTCAAAGCTCTGTACTGAGACTTAGAATAGGTAAAACTTAGAACCATTTAGCTCATATGATTGGTAGAAACCTCTAGAAAGATTTTAGATGGATTCAGAGTAGAAAGACTAATTGCTCTGAGCTAAATCAAGCTCAAAATCTCATATATAGGACTATGAAACACACCAAAGTCCAAAATGAACCCAAATTGGGTAGGAAATAGTATTCAAAAGGATCAACATCAAAGCTCCTTCAATTTGATCCAAACAAAATCCTAACAAATTTGGGATTCCAAATATGACCTTAGATCTAAGTTCAGAAGCTTAGAGCTCTTGAATGCATTTATGTTGACTAATTTGAGGCATAGAGTTGGCTTTAAGCTCTAGAGGATTTCAACATCAATTAACAACCCAAATCAACACTACAGATCCTTAGGAACTTGTTGAAACCTAAAAAATCATGCTATGGTCTTTGGAGCACCAAGCACCAAGCTTTTCTCTTGTGACACAAACTAGGGTTAGTCGACAGACTAATCTAAAGGTTTGACTAACTAACAACGGATATCTTTGAGCATAGTAAGTAATAAGGGTACTCGTCTATCTATAACAGATCTTTAAGAGACACTGGATGTGTTTCCTCAGCTCTACTGGAGATGGGGAGGATGAAGTCTGATTGGTCCATTAAATCAATAGAATAAGAAATCAATGGATGGATTATGATCAATAAATTCTATCTAATAAATTTAGAGCTTCTCAAAGAGTTTTATATCCTGTAGCTCATGATTGCTGTTGCTGAAGCTCACTAGAGCTCCGGTGAAGACTGAAATTGGTTGTTAGAGTTAAGATTTCAATGAAATCCTTCAAGAAATAGTTTAAAAGAATCCTGATGATCTCATGAACATCAACTACTCATCAATTTCATCAATTGTTCAATGAATTCAAGAATTAAACTATAAATCTTCAGGGAATGCAACCTGAGTATGATAAAACTTATAAGAGACATTCTCACTCAATTGAGTAAGGCGAATCACTCAATGAGTGCTTGTGATGATAATATGTGGTCTAATTAGGTGGAAGACTCTTCTAATCTTTGCCATTGATAGTAGAGGTCAGGAGGGAAGGTGATTTAGGTGTTTAGTATATATGGGCTATTAAAAGAAATTAATATGTTGAATTAGGCCCTAATAGTGTCAGGAAGATGATGAAGAGCCCGATTGGATGTGAAGAACAATCTGAGGGTTCGCCATGGACAGTAAACTTCTTAGTTGAAGGTGCTAATGGAGTTAGGCAATTAGATGATTGAATAGGTGAATGGAGAAGTGGATCATCATCGTGAAGGGATAGAGAAGGTGATCATGACATAGTTGAGGTGGAATGGAGTTAGGCTATGCCTGAAGTGGCTCACTGGAGTAGGATAAGAAGAAGTATAGAACTCAAGTTTTAACTACCTAAGTAACCTAACTAACTACTTTAAACTAAGCTAAACTAAGAACTAAAGATTAATCTACTATTACCTAGACAAAAGGGGTAGGGTAACTCCTTCGATGACCTGTCGGAGAAAAGGAAATTAGAAAGTAAAGAAGTAGAAACTCTAGCAGAGAAGAAGATGGAGTAGAGAGAGAGATAGCGACATCGTAGCTACACCTAGAGATGTAGCGAAGGAAGAGGAAGACAGAGGAGAGCTTAGCTCCACTGGAGAAGTTTGGAAGAAGAAGAAAAGAATCACTAGAGAGGGAGAGAATATCCTATTGACAACTCAGTATGGGAAGATGATGACTCTACAGTTAGTAGTGTTAATTATATAAGTTAGAGTCAATTTCGAGGGCCTTTGCACTTAAATATAACAATCTAGTGGGTTTGGGAGCAATGCATCATGTGGTATATTCTTTATGTTAAGATTGGTTGGAATTAATGTTTAATGGCCAAGTTGTACAAGTGCATATTGAAGCAGGTCTTAGATGAACAATCAAACCTCACAGATGGATTCAGGATTAAAATTAGAGTTTAACGACTCCAAAATCAACCAATTCAACCTCCATAGCTCCTACAATGGGCCCAAGAAGTCCTTGCCACTAATCTAATGATTAACGACCCATAACGTGTCATGTGGCACCTACACCGTAGTTCATCCCTGCTTACCAGCGCCCACCTCTTCTCTTCATCACATGGGTGCATGCAATATTAACCATTCGATCGCCATTGAACGCAGCACATTCGGCTACGCTAGCTCCTCTCCCTCGCCTGCATGATCATCCACCAATGGCCCAAATCGCGCTTCAACCCACGTAGCACAGCAGTAGAACACCTGTCGTCAAGCGTGGAGGATGCAGTATTGAGCCACAATTTATACGTGTCTTGCTACTAAGAGTGTACCAAATAGCACCATTCAATCCGCCATCGATGATGCTGATGCCTCCATGTCTGCTCGCTAACACGTCTCTCTTCCTCAGCAGTGGAATGAGCGCTGCATGATCCTCATCGGATGGAAATGATAGGGCCATGAGGCGCAACAGATGAGTGACGATCATTTAAAGCGCAATCGCAAGTCACGAACTTCATGCTCTCTCTGTTGCACGTTGATGATCCAACTGCTGGCAACACTCCTCACCTTGCCTGTGCGATCTTTATGTCCCCCACATCCGTATGATCAACAATCAACAGTTGCTATGCCTGCTAGTGCGATCCAGCACTGCAATGCACGTGCGCTATGTTGTGGATAGCTATGTGTGGCTGTGGCACATGCATGCGTGTCCACCATTAGGTATTTGGTGCATTGCTATGCCAAATGACTTGGCACTGCCTATGAAAGGCCTCCATGGCCTCCCATTACAATCCATCCCTTCAACAAGTCTTCTACCACCTCCATAGATTCCAAAGCAAGTCCTCGGAGCTACTGAGCTGCCAACGAAACCTCTCCCACCACCGTGGTTGCTTCAACTCGCTCCTAGTTGTTCATTAGATTACATTTTGCATTTTATTCAAGCATTCCTCTAGTTTTGTTGCGCATGATTGTAAAATTATTATTATAATTCAAAGAATCATTCTCTACTATTATTCCTGTGTTATTTTTATGCATTCTAAGCTAGGCTCCTACTTTGATTATCATATGCTTGCAATTATCATATTTCATGCTTAGTTTTCTAATGTGTAGCTAGCAACCATATTCCACTATGGATTTCTAACCTTACCCTCTCTCCCTCTCTCTCTCTTTGCTTTTTACGCAAGCAAACGAAATAAAATTATCATGTGGCTAGCGATAAATGATTCGATTTCTCGCCTCCCTATGTTCGAAACATGGACTCACCGTCTAATCTTCTTTTCAAAATTGATGTTGTAATTGCTTGTGCAATGAACAAATAAACGTAACGCATTTTTTTGACATTAGTTTTTGGCACCATTGCTGAGGAGTTAACGGATCTTATTTCTCACTTTCACACTTGCATTAGTGTTTTTCATGAGATCTGACTCTCTTCTCTCTCTCAATTGATTTGGTTGCAAGAATCCGACTCATAGGTGGTAGGAGGAGCATACTCCAAGTCGGTAGATTGGGAGTAAAGTGCAGTGAAGACCTGGATGAATATCATCTTATCTAGCATAGTTTCATCATTCTTTTATAAAAAAAAGAATAAAGAAAAAAATGGCATTTAGGCTCGTGTAGGAATCTTAGGTTAGACTATTTGCTTACTTTGAAAAAAAATCTAAAAATAAATAAAAATCCAAAATGAAAAAATGACATGGTAGATTGTTACTTGAAACACATCTTGAACCAACCACCCAACAAAACAAATATATACACTCTAGTATCTTTGGAAAATCTTTCTGAGTGTGTCTCTCTTTGAGTGGTGCTTGTGAAGCCACATGTGTTCCATACTGGCCCGCACCACTCACCAAAATTAAAATCAATTCACATGGTAAAATTGTGTGAACTTTAGGGGTGAAGAAATGTTCATTCGCATTCATCGAGTTGGAAATACGTGTGGTAATATAGCGACTAGAGTAGCAGAAACATTAAAAATTTATAATCTTCAAATGTGAATTCTGAGGTCGTCTCAGGGAGCAAAAATTTGCAAATTTCACTAATCACTTGAACAAAATATGAAGCATAGAAGTTTGATACAAAAACAAAGTAATTATTCAGTAAATGTCACAATCAAACTCAAAATGAAACAAAATCTAAGGAAAAAGTTGTGTTTTTGAATCACTAAGCCTCAGCCAAAAGATTGACCCAATCCTTAGCCAAACATTAGCCTAACTCTCCTTGGGCCAAACACCTCAGCCAAAGCCTCTGCTAATTAGATCCAAAATCAGCCCAGACCCGGAGTTGGACCTACATTTGTGTGAGCGTGCGCGAGCGTGATGAGCGTATTTTTGCAAGGAAAGTTAGGGTTTCAGAGAACCCGTCGTCGCAGTTGCAAAAATCGCTACCAGATAAAATTTATACCAAAACTCGAAGTAAGTCTCGGGTCGAACACAGGGAGGTGAATGCTTGGTTTTGAAATCCGCACTTTCAATTTTATTTGTTTTCGTCATTCTTGCCTTTTATGATTTTTTTTGTACTTTTATAAGGCAAGAGATCATATCGGTAAAAGTTTATCTAACTAATCTACATACAAAATGAGAGTGAGAGAGAGAGAAATAATCACATATAGTTTCAAAACAAGCGTTTGATACAAATAATCGAGAAACAACAACTTGACTAGAAAGCGATAAAAGGTAAAGATGAGAAGAATCCCCATCGATAGTCTCTTGGAGGATGACTCGCTCTAACGCTGCCTGGAAGACTGTGGTGAGAAGCTGGAGGAAGGAGAATGACAGTGGGGGAAGGAGGACGGGGCAAGATGGCATCGCGGCGAGGATCTACTTCCCAAAGTGGTGAGAGGATGGCCATGGGATGCTCCACGAATGGGGATGAGAGGCGAGAAAAATATTTGGTTTTCTACTCTAGAGGAGCATCCCGGGCTTGGGACGAGCTCTCTCTAGAGCCTTGGAGGTGGTGAGGGAGAGAAAGGAAGAGATGATGAAGAATGAGAGGGGTAGGGGTCCTTTTATGGTGGAGAGGATGTATTGCGTATAGAGGACATCTAGTGACAACCATAAACGTTGTTGAAGATCCTCCACAAGTGTCCCTGAAGGTCCAGCTCATGCGCTCCACATGCGATGCTCGCTCTCGCTCTGCACGTACCCGATGGCGCTTGCTGCTGCGTGCCTCTGTGCGTGACTCACTCCGCTACCTCTGCGCTGATGCCCACCCACACTATTGCGCATGCTCATGGTGCTGTGCATGTGCGGTGCTAGGTGAGTGCCCATAGGCAGCCTAGATAGTGCCACATGGCACAATCTGGGCCATCTATCTTCTTTCCTTTGTAGGGGCAGCTATAGAAGTTGGATTGAGCCAACTTTTGGGCCGTTGGGCTACGATCGCTGACTCGAATCCATCCATGTGGTCGTATTTATTGTTTGAAGCTCTAAATTGCATCACCTAGTCCCTTGGTTGTTGATCTTCCTCGGACTGTGTATGGTGTTACAGGACTTCGATCAAGGCAATTTCAGAGGCGTTGGTCTTCGAATGTTGTCTTGGTCAGATCCATCTGGTCGGATCATCAATCTGAGGTCCTGAATTAAATCTCCTTCTCTCCTGGCCATAAAAGGACGTAATTAACCAAAAATTCATACACTATTCTAAATGCAGAATGGTGCATGCTATGCTATATTTATAGTATGGAATACATATCTAAGCCTAGGAACATGCATAAATAGGCATTTTATACTAAATAAATGTGTCTACATCAGTGCACATGTGAATGGGGACCCAACCCCCTAATACTGAGTGATTGATAGGGGCGAGTTTGTTTTTATGCCCATTCGAGAATCTATCTATGCATAAGGTGGACTATACGTCCCACCTTCTTCATTGCTGCCTCGACGAATGAAGGAGCTGGTGTTGATGATGAGCAATTAGGCATGGGATCTCAGATCCACGGCTAGGATGGGAAGCCATGTTGAATCTGCAAATGATGGAAGTGGAACCTTCTTCGTTAAGTTGCCAGATGCTTCATTCATCATCGGAGAAAATAGCCAGTTTGGTCGTGGCCCTATACTCAATAATATGGCCTCGCAACCACAATTAGAAACACAAAATGCTTCGATAGAGCACGTTAGAGTGAAGCCCTAACACTATTGGCTTAAAACATGAACTGAGGGTGGTGGTTGCGAAGCTTCGAAGGAGTTTCATCAGCGATGATGGTGGATGGTGGACTTGATATGGGAGCTAATTAGCTTGGGCACAAGCTCAGCGAGGGTGAGGGGAAGCTTTTCCCCAAGCCAATTGGTTAAGGGGAAGGTGGAGGAGATGAGACGATGAAACTAGCGGTGGTTGTGGGCGGAGGAAGTTGGAGAAGGTGGTAGAGTTGATAAACGAAGCTCTAGAGCTCCAGAAACCTAATTAGGAGGGAAAGGAGTAGAAGCCCTATGTTTATTGGAGGAACAGAGGAGGGGAGGATCTCATCGGAGGTATGCCAGAGAGGAGGAAGAAGATGAGATTGTCAAAGGGGAGGAAGGTGAATGGGACCACAAAGCTTTGTGTGAAGCTCCATGGGAGGACGAAGAAGGAAAACCCTCTGCCCATTGTATGTGGCCAAGGGAGAGGAAGTGGGATCATAGAGCTTCGAGGTGCATCATCTCACCGGCGAAGAGAAGAAAGAGGGGATTTCGATAAAAATTGAGCACGAATTGGGCTTGTAAGGGTCAATGCCTTTATATAGAGGAGAGTTCCACACTAATTGATCCCAAATTCACAACATTTGCTTGCGAATTTGGTTTATTTGGGTCCCACAGATTTTGACTGACTGGAGGAGAATTGCTTGAAATTGGAGCTCAAGATCTAGGTTCCTTGATATGGCTTCATCTCATGATCAATCCCACCAAGTTTAATGGGAATTGATTGAGGTTTGATTGATCAAAAGCTCGTGGAAAACTCACAAGCTTTGGGTTGATTTCAGTTGCTCGACTGCTGAATTTGGGAAGAAGGCTGACTGACCTCACAAACTGCTGAATTTTGGAAGAAAAGGGTTGACTAACATTGTTGTGACGCCAGCCAAGGACCTAGATGCAATGATATTCAAAACATAGGGGGGTTTATGTAGTAATCAGAGACTAATGGGGTTAACTGCAAACTTAGTCCAGATGGACTTTAATTGGGCTCAAAATTTAAGGGTAAACTAATTTGGACCCAAGGAATCTAATGGTGACCTCAAATTTGTGTTTTGATAAAGTCTGACTAAGCAATTTACACTTTAACCCAAAATGTCTCAATTTCCCTCATTGGACTCTGTCTTTTTGGTTAGAATGGGTTTATTTTGTAAAAGTGAATGTTTCAAATCACAAAATAATTTTCATTGATTTTTAGAAGGTTTAAATTATATTTATTTCCACTTGAACCCTTTCAATTGAAGTGAGGATATAAATATGGTTTTTATTTGTAAATTAATCTTCAATTCTCAGAAAATCCTGAATCAGTCAGTTTAAGCCTAAATTTTGAGAATTTAAGTTCATTTGACCTTTCATTAGATATAGCCTCACCCTTTAGTTAATTTGCAATTGTAATTACTTGTTGAAACAATAGAATTAACATAATTTCCCTTTACTACTCAAATTCATGGCAGAATTGAATTACACCCTTTTATTGATTAGGAAGGAGCATTTATCCTTGGAAATCAGCTAAATTAGGTTAGTTCTCAAAGATGATGATGTTACCATCATACCCCCATTTCTAACTTTTACTAGTCCCAAGCAAAATCACATGGGACAGAGCCAGATCTCTAGACCATAATTTGTCGTCAAGATGCCCTATCGTGCCACATCTCTAGAGACTAGTTTGGAATACCAACCCTAGGCTTGAAGGTACTTAAGTACCAGCTAAGATACAGGCCAGACCAGCTTTAGCTTTGAGCCTTCAACAAAGGTTTTTGATGCCCCAGAGCTTGCCTAAGGGTTTGTTGACCGTACTGGTTAAAGCACCTATGTGTTCGTGGGAAAGGTCCAGGTTCAACTTGCTAATTCATTTTTCAGAATAGAGTGGGAGATATTTCTGAGAATTTTCTCTTTCTGTAATTTTTTGTGACTCCCCTAAATCCAACCTCAGTTTAGCCGTAAACATGGTCTATATCAGATTCTTTATTCCCATCATCAATCTTCGAAGGGTCCCTAGTGTTGGACCCTAGTTCCATCTCTCTTCATTGTTTTGATGTTAACAAAACCATTTTTAAATTCTAATATGTTTATGAAGTGATTACAGGTCAAAAGAATCTATGGATGCAAGAAAAAAGATTGCACATGAAGGAAGAAGTTTTTTGAAGATTTTTAGTTTTTATTTATCTTTTAATTTTTGTATATCTCTAAACAAGTAAAATATAATCTAGGTATTAAAATCAAAGCAGAGATAACTAGGATTCAGAATATCATTCATTTACTAGGTTCTTAACTCAAAATCGACTCTTTCGAAACAAAGTCACCTAATGTAGATTGGATTTCTCAACTGATTAACACTAATGATCTTTGGTACTTACTCGGCACAGGTTTGGACCTAAGTTCCAAACTGTGAACATCAAGTACAAGTACTTATCATGAGTACCGGTATCAAGTGGTCACAGTTTGTGAACTGGGTTTTTTCCTGGACCTTACAAGTACCGGTACTCATCATGAGTACCGGTACATGAAGGTCATAGGAGCCATGACTGTGTGTTACAAGTACCGGTACTCATCATGAGTACCGGTACATGTAGGTCACAGGACCCAAGACTATGCGTCACAAGTACCGGTACTCACAATGAGTACCGGTACCTAGTGATCTGGTTGTACTGACTGTATGTTGTCAGTACCGGTACCAAGATTTCAGTACCAGTACCAACTAAGCATTATGACCAGTCTAAATGGCTAATTTGCAATTAATCTTAATTTTAATGTTCATAAAACACCCCTAACGGCTAGAATTTGTGGGAGAGGTGAGTAGCGGTCTATATAAGCACTCTTTGTGCGTTGTTTTAGACACACCTCTAAGAATAGAAATATACCCTTGCCTGCACCTTCAATTCTCCATTTTCAAGCTGAAAGAGAGTTTGTTTTGTTGCATACATTTCAAGGCATCTCATTACTTGCAACAAATCTTCAAAGACAATCATATTTTTCTGTAACCAATCATTTGTTTTACGCCTTAGCTTTTCTCGTTAGATTTGATTATACTTGTTATAAGATATATTCTTGTTGGAGACTTAGGAAATAGTTGTAAGCTTCTATTTACATTTTGCTTACACCTGTATCTTTATTTTTTCTTCATATCTTGTAATTGGGTTGAGGTAACCCTTTAATTACCTCTGATATTAGTAAATTGGTTCCCTCTGAGTTGAGGGAATCAAGTTAAAAATCCTAACTCGGGAGACTTAGGTAGTGGAGTACCCAGGTGAGGGGAACCACTTTACATCTTGTGCCTTTTGTGGTTTGATTTGTTTTGCAGTTTTTATTTCCCACACTATTCATCCCCCTTCTAGTGTGCTTGTCATTTACAGATCCTATAGGTGGTATCAGAGTGGGTTGCGAACAGAAGTGACAATTCTATTTCGCTATGGCATCTCCAGTAAAGTGCACCGAAGGACAGTCATCCACACGTCCCTACTTTGATGGGACGGACTATGCATACTAGAAGAGGAGGATGCAAATCTTCTTCAAGGCCACGGATGAGGACTCATGGATGTTTATCCAAGAGAAGTACGTGGATCCAAAGCCACAAGAAGGAGTGGCATGGACGACAGAACAAAAGAAAAGGATCGTGGGAAATGCAAAAGCAATGAACGCACTCTATTGTGGGTTATCAAGAGAAGAATTTAATCGTATCTCTGCATGCGAGACAGCATATGAGATATGGAACACATTGCACGTCACCTATGAAGGTATGAGTAAAGTTAAAGAAACACATATTTCTATTATAACAGAAAGCTATGAGTGTTTCAGGATGCAGAAAGGTGAATCAATTAAAGGGATGCACACAAGACTTGGAGAGATTGTGAATCCAATGAAGAATCTTGGAGTCAAACTCAAGGAGGAACAACTTGTAAGGAAAATCTTAAGATCCCTTACGAGCGACTGGTCTCCAAAGACCATAGCCATTCAAGAGGCAAAAGGTCTTTCTACTCTCTCATTAGTTGAGTTAAGTGGAAGCCTCATGGCATACGAAGTCCAGTTAGAAAATATGAAGAAAAATCCATATGCAAGAAAAAGGAGCTTGCTTTCAAAGCTTTAAAGGAGGTATCAGACTTTGAAGACTTAAATTCTGACAAAGAAGAGGAGCTTGCTCTTCTAACAAGAAGATTCAGAAGATTCATCCGAAAATAAGGTTAGAAAGTTAATAAATTTTCAAATGACATTATTTGTTTTCATTGCAAGAAAAAGAGACACATACGAAAAGATTGTCCAATGATCAAGAAGAAGAAGGAAGAAAAGAAGGACAAAGAACTCAACTGAAAGAAAAAGAAGACTTCAAGAAAGGCATTCAAGGCAACTTGGGGTGATAGTGATTCTGACACAGAATCATCTTCCGAAGAATCTGAAGAAACAGAAGTTGCACATCTTTGCTTAATGGCAAATGATGACAACTTGAAAAATGAGGTAGATTCTGAAGTTACCTTTATTGAATTAGTTTAAGCATATGAAGATTTATATAATAAGGCTAAGATGATTAGAAAAGAAAATAAGGTTTTGCATGATAGTTATAGAACCCTAGAAATAGAGAAATCTTGTTTAGAAATAGAATTAGATATGTCCAAAGAAACTAACAATCAATTACATGCAAAAATAGTAGAATTAGAAGACATTTATGAACACTTTGAAGATACTTTGAATAATTTAAAAGCAACAACTAGGCAGAATACAGAATTTTGTAATAATCTAAAAGCTAAGTTCAATAATAAAAAGAACACAAAATAAATCACATGCACCTAGACAAGCATGGGTTTATCAAAAGGTCAATAATCCTAAGAATTATAGATCTAAAACAAAAATGATCAATAAACCTAAGGATTTCAAAGGTACTAACCATCAAGGACCCAAAAGAAAATGGGTACCTAAAATAGATTTAATAAATTATCTTGCAGGTCAAAAAGGACAAATGGATCCTAGACAGTGGGTGTTCCAAGCACATGACGAGACACTCCGACCTCTTTATCGAATGGACCAAGATCGAAGATGGAGGACACGTCAAGTTGGGTGACAACAAACATTGTCGCATTATTGGTGAAGGTACAATAGGAAACTCTTCTAAGTAGGTACGTAATGTTCTTTTAGTAGAAAACTTAAAACATAACTTGCTTAGTGTTAGTCAAATATGTGATAATGGATGTGATGTTTTGTTTACTAAAGTTGGATTTAAAATATTAAAAGAAGGAACAAATATGATTTTAATTGAAGGATTTAGATATTAAAATATCTATGCTCTTCATTTTTCAAAAGAGAAGTATGTAAAATGTCTGCTTGCCTCCCATATTGAAGTAGATCTTTGGCACCGTAGGCTAGGTCACATTAATCACAAACATCTTAATAGGTTAGACAAAAATGAGTTAGTAAGGGGCCTACCTAAACTAACTTATAAAAAAGATGTTTTGTGCAAGTCGTGTGAACTCGGAAAAATGCACAAAACTTCTTTTAAACCTAAATACTTAGTTTCAACAACACGACCTTTAGAGTTGTTACACCTTGATCTATTTGGACCAACACGATTTGAGAGTCTAAATGGATCAAAATTTTGCCTAGTTATTGTTGATGACTTCTCTAGGTTCACTTGGGTCATCTTCTTGAAACATAAGGATGACTCATTTGATTCCTTCCTAAGTCTTACTCAAAGACTTCAAAAGGAAAAATCATCTTCTATTCTTAGACTTAGGACTGATCATGGGGGTGAATTTGAAAATGAAAAATTTTCAAGTTTTTGTGTTAATTCTGGCATAACCCATGAATTTTCATTTCCTCGAGCTCCATCTCAAAATGGTGTTGTAGAGCACAAGAATTGCACTCTACAAGAATGCACCCGAACTTTGCTCTTGGAGTCTGGGCTTCGAAAATATTTCTAGGCTGAAGCCATTAATATTGCATGTTATGTTCTAAATAGAACACTCTTAAGGCCTATTATTAAGAAAACTCCATATGAGCTTTATTATGAGAAGTCTCCTAAGATATCATATTTCAGGGTGTTTGGAAGTAGATGTTATTTATTAAACACCGGTGACCGGCTTGATAAGTTTGATGCTAAAGGTGATGAGGGCATTTTTATTGGATATTCAACAAGAAGCAAAGCTTATCGAGTCTTTAATAAAAGGACTTTTGTCATTGAAGAATCCCTGCATGTTTCATTTGATGAAACAAATTTAGGTGAACCAAAACCAAATCATTTAGATTCTGATGATAAGATACCCCCTTCATTGATGTATCAAAGATAGAAGATTCACGAAATGTACATGATCTTCCAAAAGAATGGGTACACCATAAAGATCATCCTCAAGAATAGATTATTGGTGATATTGAACAAGGTGTAAAAACCCAATCTCACTTTAGAGTTGATTTTGTCCTTAATGCTTTTGTTTCACAACTTGAACCCAAGAAAGTTGATGAGGCAATAAAAGATGAATCATGGGTTGTAGCTATGTAGGAGGAGCTACTCCAATTTACTGAGAACAATGTATGGAACTTGGTACCCGCTCCTAAGGGTAATTCGATCATTAGAACCAAGTGGGTGTTTCGAAATAAATTGGATGAATCTGGTTTAGTAATCCGGAATAAAGCCAGAGTTGTAGCTTAAGGCCATAACCAATAAGAGGGTATTGACTTTGATGAGACATGCTCCTGTTGCTCGCTTGGAGTCCATACAGATGCTACTTGCCTTTGCAAGTGCAAAGGACTTCAAGTTATATCAAATGGATGTCAAGAGTGCTTTTCTTAGTGGTTATATTAAGGAAGAAGTTTATGTCCATCAGCCTCCTGGGTTCGAGGGCCCAGCACACCAAGAGCATCTATACAAGCTCAATAAGGTGTTATATAGACTTAAACAAGCTCCTAGGGCCTGGTATGATAGGCTCAAGACCTTTCTTCTTCAACACAGTTTTAGAATTGGAGTTGTTGATTCAACTCTTTTTGTAAAAGAAGAAAGTAATGACATCTTATTGATTCAAATATATGTTGACGATATTATATTTGGATCAACTAAGGAGTCCCTATGTCAACATTTCTGTGAGACCATGAAGACTTAGTTTGAAATGAGTATGATGGGTGAACTCAGATTCTTCTTTGGACTCCAAATTCAACAATTAGACACAGGAATTTACACTAGTCAATCAAAATATGTTCTTGAAATTCTCAAGAAATTTGACTTTGAAAATGTAAATGGCAAAGAGACTCCGATTGCCCTATCTACTTCTCTTGATGAAGATTTATCCGGCAGAGGGTAGGTGAAAAGAAATGCCGAGGAATGATAGGTTCACTATTATATCTCATAGCATCTAGACCTGATATTCTTTTTGCTACATGTTTATGCGTGAGATTTCATTCCGAACCCAAGGAGTCTCATTATAATGCAGTAAAAAGAATATTTAGATACCTAAACAGCACAAAAGACCTTGGTCTTTTCTATTCTAAAGCACAATCTTTAGATCTATTATCCTATTGTGATGCAAACTATGCAGGGAGTCAGACAGACCGAAAAAGCACTAGCGGCACATGTCATTTTATTGGAGAATCTCTAGTCTCTTGGTTCTCTAAGAAGCAGATTTGTGTTTCACTTTCTACAACTGAAGCTGAGTATATTGCAGCTTCACTTGCTTGCTCTCAGGTCATTTGGATGAGATAGACTTTATCCGACTTTGGATTGATTTTTGCGTAATCCAAGATATTATGTGATAATACAAGCACAATAAATCTATCCAAAAATCTAGTACATCATTCACGTACCAAACACATAGACATTAGACATCTTTTTCTTAGAGATAATGTACTTCAAGGCTCTATTCAATTAGAATTCATTGACACTCAAAACCAATTGGTCGATATCTTTACAAAACCTCTTGCAGTAGAGAGATTCTGCTTTATAAGGAGAAAATTAGGACTTTATACAATAAAAGAGATTCTAATTTAACATTTTGTTTGATATAACCTTTGTTTGTATTTATGAAAATTCCTAAGGGCTTTCTTGCAAAATACCCATGCTTACTAAAAGAGTGGTAAAATGTAATATTTCCATATTATTTGCAATTTGGTTTCCTAACTTAGGTTGTTGATCACATTATTTTATCAACACCTAAGTTATCAATTTTTTTCATCTCTCAACAACTTAAGTGGTCATGTGACAAGCACATGACCCATCCCATATAAAAGAGGTCAAGTGCAAACACTTGCCTCATTTCTTCAAAACCAAACCCTAGTTCCACCTAAAGCCTCTCCAAGCCCTTGCCAAGAAGAAGAAGAATCATCTCCAATCTTCATACCCTAGCTACATTCTTCTCTTCTTACCAAATCTTATTTCCTTGAGTTGTTCTACATCTTGTTTTGTTCTTTCTCATCATCATTTCTGCTGTTGCTATATGCTTTCATCAGGTAGCAGATGGTACCGGTACCCATCATCGGTACAGTACTAGCTGGGCGCAGGAGTGCCTACTTCACAGAGCAGGTAGCGGTACTAAAGATTAGAATCGGTACTAGCTCGTATTTCTGGTTGGGACAGAAACCAACCAATACTGGTACCAATCACCAGTACCGGTACATGCAAGCTTAAATGTGTTGTTACTTGAACACATAATCTTTATCTCTAATTGTATTCCGATAATGAAATACGCGTGATTTGTAAAAGCGGGTTTTTAACGTCGTAGTAACACGCGAATCCACTTTCGCTTTTAAATTTATAGCCTAGATAGGGGAGTATCTAGGGTCGTCCAAGGAGGCAAAAATTGCAAAACTAATCCTCTTGCTTATAGATAGATCTCAACTTTCTTTTTGATATTTTTCAATATGTAATTTTTTTTTTTTTGAAAAGACGAGGGCAAAATGCAAATTGTAAAGAAAAGTACTAACACCTACAAATGCTTAACTAAACTTTAAAAGATAGAAATATCTTCTTCCTAAGCTCACTCTAGGCAAGTGGAGACCTAGAGTAATTAGGAAGAAGTGAAACAAGTGCTAGAACCAAAAGTGACAATTGCAATAAAAAGCTAAAAGAAGGCAATTTAATTGACTAGAATGAGTGTTCTTTTCAATGACAAGTAGAGGAATGCTTCTACTAGAACTGAACAAATCAAAAAACAAGAAAAGAAACATAAATCCTTTTGCAAAAATTGGTGAAGAAGGGAGTCTTCTTGCTCGAAGCCTAGCTGCTCCTTGGCTTGAAAAGAGGGCCTCCTTCTTCTCCTTCTTGAGAGCTCCTCCAAGGTGGAAGCTTCCACCTTCAATGCTCTCTCCAAGGGGTGGGTGTGCACCACCCTCAAAAACTCCTCCAAGGTGGCGTGACCACCTTCAAGATCTCCTCCAAGATCTTCCTTTCCTGGCTTCTACTTTGGCTGGCGTGACCCAAGAGAGAAGGGAAGAGGGGAAGGCACGATGGGGACATAATATGCCCTTAATCTTCTTCTTCTTCTTCTCTTTTGGATGTGGGTTTCTTAGTGCAATATGAGAGTGAAATTGCTACCCAAGGATGACTTGAATGGTGGTGGGTACTGGTCTTTTTATAGGGTAGGATGGGGGGGTTAAGGTGCCCCTTGAAATGGAGGGCTAGGATGGAAGGATGGAGGTGGTTGGTGATCCTATGGCCAAGGGTGTGTGGCGCCAACTAAAGGGGTGTTAAAGGGGGTGGTTATGGTGGTGTTGGTGGCTTTTGGTGGTGGAGACACACCACCATTTTGGCGCCAACATGGGGTCTTCTAGAAGGGGGGTTAGGTGGATGGTGGAGATGGATTCAAGGGGAATTGTGTGGTGGAGATGAGGGGGGATTTTGGACGGAAAAGTGGCGCCATTAAGGGGGTGGTTATGGGTAGTTCTTGGCACCACTTTTAGGTGTCTTTTGGAGGTGGTGGGTAGGTTAGGTTGGTGCCAAGTAGGTTAGCTTATGTGGAGCTTAGGTGGAGCTAGTTGGGTGGAGTTGTTAGGTGGGTTTTTGGGGTGGTACAAGCCAAGGAAGTTGGAGCATAGCTAAGCTAAGCTAAGCTAAGCTAGCTTAGCTAATGGAGGAGTAGAGAGAAGGTGTTGGAGTTGGGGTTTGGAGGGAGGAGCTGAGGAGGAGAAGTCTGGAGCTGAAATTGGAGCTGGCTGCTGCTGAAGAGGCTGGCATGGAGCTACTCTAGTTGGCTTAGCTTGCTAGTTCTTTGCTAGCTACTAAGCTAAAGTAAGCTAGCTTCTACCAAAATGAGCTGAGGTGAGCTAGGTCTGGTGCTCCCGGGGAGAATCAAGCTGGTTGAGGTAGCTAAGGTAGATTAGCTCAACTGAGCTGAGCTAAGCTAAGTCCCCGGGAGCTGGACTTGAGCTTCCTGAGCTGGGATGAGTTCTTCTTCAGCTGGTTGGAGTTGAGTGGAGCTCGATGTAGCTGGATCTGAGCTGGGGTGAACTCCTGTCAACTCAGCTGAGCTAGCTAGAGCTCCCTATGAACTAGTGGGAGCTGAGATGAGCTAGACTCAGCTAAGTTGAGCTGGATCTGAGCTGACTTGAGCTAGGGTGAGCTAAGATGAACTCTCTTGAGCTACCATTCAGTTGGGATTAGCTGAATGGAGCTGGGATGAGCTAACCCTAGTTCAAGTGAGCTAGGTTCCGGCTGTGGTGAGCTGGATCGAGCTGAGTTCCAACTAGTATGGGCTTCTCCTTCACCATTTGCCTTCTTGAGTGCTAGGGTTTTAAGGATCTGTATATCTGTACATCCCTAACACTCACAAGAACATATTAAAAAGACAAATAAAAAATGCAATGCATGCCTAACCTAATTATGCCTAAATGTAGGCCAAAAATCCGTTTGCGGAGTAAAATCCTAAGAGCTAGGTTTGTTTTAGTGCATAAGAATGATGATAAACTGGCATTTATCACACCCGCATGCTTATCTTTTGCTAGTCTCTAAGCAAAACTTTAAATTTTTCGGAAAATGAAATTTTTGGGAAATTTAATTTTTTTGACTTTTGAGGAGAAAAAGAGATTAAGGGACCTTGGTAGAGGTATGGGATTTGTTAATGATAAACATCAGGATGTGTTTTTGTATTCAATCATTAGATAGAACGGGATCAATATATCCTCCAGAAAATTCACAAATTAACCCCTTGTTAATTCAGATGACTTGAAATGTTTGTTTTTAGGATTTTTCTGGCTCATGTATCTGATTTGCAACTTGCAAAATCCTTTAAAACCTTATGTCTGTGCTTGTGAAAAGCCAACATTTTTAAGGACGTGTTTTTTTTTTTTCCATGCTTATTTTTAGCTTAGTCTTACAACAGATGTGTCGGGATCATCATTCCCGTTACCATTCCTCGAGGGGGCTCTGGCGCCAGTACTTCGGGATAGCACTGTACATGACACCACCCAGGAGCTCACAACCCCAAAACACGATGCGGTGAAAAGGGGCGCTCCAAGCAAACTCAAGCTTTTGCTCCGGCGCTATAGGTAGAGCACCGTCCAAGACACTTGAGCTGCTAAAATGTGCTTTAATGCTCCGTCTAAAGATATGAAATATAGATATAGAGCAGCTCCAAGGCGGTAACATGTTGACATCACGTCCTCAAAGAAGGTGTTTTCCTTCTTCTCGGCGGTGGGAACTCAAACCAATGATCTGCTTCAGACTTTTACTAAATCCAAACACGGGAGTTTTTCAAAAATTTTTAATTGTTTTTAAGTGTTGGCTTGTGTGTGAAAATAGACACAAGAAGTTTCTCAAGATACGCAAGTTTTTGAATCAGAAACTAAGTCAAATACTTTCCGTATTACAAAATAGGATCAAATCACCTGAACTATCATGAGTTTAGGTAGAATTTCAGAGAAGGATATCTGATTTAGTCTACAATAGATCCTAGAATTCTAATGATCAGATCCATATCCTTATCCCTAGTTTGTTAAAGATTAAATCCCACTGTACCAAAAGTGAATTTTTTTCGACCTTAGTCCTGATTTCAAAATTTTTCCTTAAAAAGTTTTCAACATTTTTATTTTTTTGGGTATGCAAGCAGGAAATAAAGAAAATTGTATGTTTTTAGGTTTTGAGCATCCTAAATCGATCGTAAAAATTTAAAAAACACCCCCCCATGCTTAAGATATGCCATGTCCTCATGCATTAGGAGGGAAAAGGGATCACCTTAGTGAAGAACGATTGGGTTTAGGTTGAATAAAACCTGGAAAAAGAAAAAGAAAAGGAAAGCAGGAAAAGAATGATGGGTTACCTCCCATCTAGTGCTATCTTTTATGCCATTCAGCCGGGCGTGATGTGCATTAGTGATCAAGGATGGCTGGCTCAGTAAAATTAAAAGATTCAGATGGAAGTTTAGGCATATGGTCAAAATAGGGCTTTAAACGCTGGCCATTGACTTGAAATGTCGAATTAGTTTTTGGATCAAAAAGGTCAACAGCACCATATGGATATGTTTTATGGGTAATAAAGGGGCTGGTCCATTTAGATTTTAATTTGCCAGGAAAAAGACGTAATCTCGCATCGAAAAGCCAAACACGTTGATTAACGTCAAAGTGTTTCCGAACAATATATTTATCGTGAAATTTCTTTGTTCGGTCTTTATAAATCCTCGCATTTTCATAGGAAAAATTACGTAATTCTTCCAATTCAGTTAATTGTAATTTTCTATGGTTACCGGCGTTAGATAAATCCATATTGAGTTGTTTTATTGCCCAAAAAGTCCTATGTTCTAATTCTACCGGGAGATGGCATGCCTTCCCGAAAATCAGACGGAAGGGAGACATGCCAAGCGGAGTTTTAAAAGCAGTATGGTAGGCCCATAAAGCGTCGTCTAATTTGGTTGACCAATTTTTACTGTCGGGCCTAACCGTCTTTTGTAAAATATTTTTAATGTCCCGGTTAGAAACTTCAGCCTGCCATTAGTTTGGGGGTGATATGGTGTGGAAATTTTATGATTAACCCCGTATTTAGAAAGGAGGTGACGGAATTGTGATTGGGTGAAATGTGAGCCTCCGTCACTGATAATGGCTTTTGGTATGCCGAATCTTGAGAAAATATTTTTCTTAAGAAATTCGACAACAACATGGTGATCACTAGTGCAGGTGGGTATTGCTTCCATCCATTTAGAAACATAGTCGACTGCGACTAATATATACAAATACCCACAAGAATTGATGAACGGTCCCATGAAGTCGATGCCCCAAACATCAAAGATTTCAACCTCTAAAATCGGATTAAGGGGCATCGTATCCTTTCGAGTCATGTTGCCGATGCTCTGGCAACGCACACAGGACCGAACGAAGTCATGAGCATCTTTGTGCAAGCTAGGCCAAAAAAATCCCACATTAAGGATTTTAGCTGCAGTGTTCTTGCCCAAAAAATGTCCGCCACAGGCCATTGAGTGACAATGTGTTAAGATATCATGGATTTCAGAATCGGGGACACATCGTCGAATGACCTGATCGGCACAAATGCG
Organism: Thalassia testudinum; assembly: GCA_037157565.1. NCBI lineage: Eukaryota > Viridiplantae > Streptophyta > Magnoliopsida > Alismatales > Hydrocharitaceae > Thalassia > Thalassia testudinum. Next base: position 79,847,649 of record JAZHRO010000056.1, on the reverse strand, counting down.
GAAAAGGTCAGGCTCCTCCCAAAAAAAATATTTAATATCAGCAAAGAACTTATCCCGTTTCATTTTTGGCCAATCAGTGGGGAATTATTCTGTTGCTAAGTAGTTTGTGATGGGCGCAAACCAAGGGAGGGTTGTAGCAGCTAAAATATTTTCATCGGGGAACTGATCTAGCAGGGTCATTATGTCGTTCGTCATAAGATGAGAGAGATGGTCGGCCACTACATTGTGTAATCCCGCCTTATCCTTGATTTCCAGGTCAAATTCCTGGAGCAGCAAAATCCAACGGTTAAGGCGGGGTTTCGCATCTTTCTTTGTCAACAAATATTTAATGGCTGAGTGGTCTGTATAAACAGTGACATGTGACCCCAACAGATAAGATCTAAATTTTTCTAAGGCAAATACAATGGCAAGAAGTTCCTTTTCAGTAACCGTGTAATTCCGTTGTGCATCATCAAGGGTTTTGCTAGCATAATAGATCACAACGGGCTTCTTGCCAATTCTTTGCCCTAGAACAACCCCTACAGCAAAATCTGAGGCATCTGTCATTAATTCAAAGGGACTATTCCAATCAGGTCCCTGCAATATTGGCGCCTCAGTAACCTCTTTCTTCAACCTCAGAAAACTCTCCAGGCACTTATTATTAAAATCAAATGGCTAGTCTTTAGTGAGAAGCTGACTTAAAGGCTTGGAGATTAGGGAAAAGTTTTGTATGAATCGATGGTAGAAACCCACATGACCCAAAAAGGATCTGATCTGTTTGACAGTAGTAGGCGGTGGGAGCTTAGATATAGCATCTATTTTTGCTTTATCTACTGCGATTCCTTGTTTTGAAATAACATGCCCCAAGATAATACCTTCTTGGACCATGAAATGACTTTTTCCCAGCTGAGGACCAGATTAACTTCTATGCACTTTTGGAGGGTTCTTTCAAGATTTTTGAGGCAATGGTCAAAAGAATCTCCAAAAACAGTGAAGCCATCCATAAAAACTTCCAAACATTCACCTACCCGGTTTGAAAAAATTGCAAGCATGCACCTTTGAAAAGTCGCAGGTGCGTTGCAAAGACCGAAGGGCATTCTTCGAAAAGCAAAGGTTCCGAAGGGGCAGGTGAAAGTTATTTTGTCCTGGTCCTCAGGATGAACCGCTACTTAGTTATAGCCAGAATAATCATCCAAAAAAGAGTAAAATTCCTATCCGACTAACCGCTCCAAGATTTGATCAATAAAAGGGAGCGAGAAATGATCCTTCTTGGTGGTGGTGTTTAATTTTCGGTAATCTATGCACACGCGCTAAGAAGAAGCGGTTCGAGTGGCTATATTTTCCCCATTTTCATTAGTGACAACTGTTAGTCCAGCCTTTTTGGGGACAACTTGAGTTGGACTAACCCAGGAGCTATCAGAAATGGGGTAGATAATATCAGCACCCAGCCACTTAATAATCTCATTTTTTACCACCTCCTGCATACTAGGATTCAAGCGCCTTTGTGGTTGGCGGGAGGGGCGAGAATCATCCTCTAAATATATACGATGCGTACAATAGGACGGATGAATGCCTTTAAGATCAGAAAGGGTCCAGCCAATAGCTTTTCGACATTTACTCAAAACCTGGAGAAGTTTGTGCTCTTGTGCCCCGGTGAGTCCAGAATTTATAATCAGGGGTAGGGTCTGATTTGGACCCAGGAAGACATATTTAGGGGAATCGGGCAAAGGTTTTAATTCCAATTGTAGGCCCGGTTCGGAAAGAGTTTCTACTTTGTGGGTTAGAGGTGAGGTGAGAGTGAAAGGGTCAGCTGGAATGTTAGCTGGTCGTGTGGTTGAGGTGGAAGGGTGAGAAAAAGTGGATTGTTCAGGAACCGTATTTACAGCAAAACAGGAACCTAATTGGGAAATCTGCATTGTTTCCTCCACAATGTTTTCTATTTCTAAATCCGAATCATCAAAGAAATCTGGTTCTTGGAATTGCCTAGAGGCTTGAAAAATGTCTAGGGTTACAGATTCACCGCCACACATGATCTTCATTTTTCCGAAATCACAATCAATATTGGCGTGGGCGGTGGCTAAGAATGGTCTTCCAAGAATAATGGGGGCAAACTTAAGTGCTTCAGGTACCTCTATGTCCAAGACTAAAAAGTCTACTGCGAATAGACAATCTTTGACCCAGACAAGAACATCTTCGACAATTCCCCTTGGTTTAATTGTAGATCGGTCGACTAATTGGAGAGTAACCTCAATAGGCTTCAATTCACCGATCTTAAATTCCTCAAAACTAACTGTGGGGATATGATTAATTGAGGCACCAAGATCCAACAGAGCACGATCAAATGAGGTATCATTAATGATAACTTGGATTAGGGGGGTGCCGGGATCTTTTCTCTTAAGAGGCAGTCGGCTCTGCACAACTGAGCTGACTGTCTCTGGAAGAATTACCTTTCCGAAATTTTTGGGCTGCCTTTTTGGAGTACATAAATCTTTTAAGAATTTTGCATAGGCGGGGATATACTTAATGACATCTAGGATAGGGATATTAATTTCTACTTGCCCAAATAAATCCATTAGTTCCTTATCAGTGGGCTCGGATTTTGTATTTTTCTTTTTTGAAGAGTGGAGGGCTTGTGGAAATGGGGCAGGGTTGCCCTGTTTTGCCTGAATTGGTTCCTGAACAATAGGAGGGGAAGAGTTAATCTGTGTGTCATTAGAGCGGGTTTCTTTAACAGGCAGGGTATTGTGAGTGGTTTTCCCATTCCTCAAGGTAACTGCATTTGCAGTCTAGTTGTTTCTAGGATGAGGACGGGGGGCCTGGCTGTTATTGAAACTCGGCGGATGCTGAGGTGCTGGCAGAATAGGTTGACTGTGATATCCACCTTGGAATTGATTCCTTTGATTGTTTGGGTTGGGCATGGGTTGGGATGGTAAATTCCCAATAGGTCGATGATCAGGAGTAACCTTAACTTGGTGTTGTAAATTGGTAATCATGCAGGTTACTTCTGTCATTTGAGTCTGCATTCCTTGCAGAGTTTTCATGACCTGATTATTAATATCATCCTGGGATGGTCCAGGTTGATACAAAGGTTGCCCATAATTCCAAAAATAGTTTTGTTTGGGAAAAGGAATTGGATTCGGGTTTTTCCAAGAGTGATTCAGGTTAGTCCTCCAATTTTGATTGGAAGTGTTGGAGGGGTTTCTAAATTGCTCCTGGAGAGCATAAATATTTTCCGAGGTGGAATCAAAAATATTTTGGTCAAAATTCCCGGTCAAATCTTGCGGGAAATCAGTCGAAAATTGCTGGCCAGCAAATGTGGCATCGATATTGTGTAGATTTTCTCTTCGGAGAATGTGTGGGGGGTTAGTGTGTGGAGAGTGGACATGTGGAGCTTATTTGTTTGTGATCTTTTCTTCCATTTTCTTTTGGTGAATTTGCATCTGGTCTAGTCGTTGAGCTAACATATATAAATCATCCTGTGTGACTGGAACAGAGGCGGATTTGGAGTCAATTTCATGGACTCCGTGTCTGGGGTTTTGTGATCTGCCAAAAGTGTCCATTGAAATCATGTTAAATGAGTTTTCACTCATTTCTTCAAAGAGAAGATAGGCACTTTCGGCGTCTTTGTTAAGAAAATTGCCCCCACATGAGGCATCCACAAATCGTTTTAATTGATCTTCTAATCCGTGATAGAAGATCTGCACTAACTACCATTGTGGAATTTCATGGTGGGGACAACTTCTTAGAAGTTCCTAAAATCTTTCCCAGGCTTCGTGGAGGGGTTCACCAATTTTTTGTTGAAAGGTCGTTATAGATCTTCTTAATGCATTTGTTCGACCGATCGAAAAAATTTTTTTAAGAAAAGCACTTTTTAATTGGGGCCAGTGGTAACAGGACACCCAACTGTTCTAAACCAATGCGATGCTTTGTCTTTAAGAGAGAGAGGAAAGAGTCTCAATAACCACATGTCTTCCTGCACATTGCGGGAACGAGTGGTTTGAGCGAGGATAGTTAATTCCTCGAGATGACAAAAAGGGTCCTCTCTTGGAAGACCATGAAAATGCTTGATAAGGCTTAGAATGGCTGGTTTGATTTCGAAATCCCCTTGTGGTATGACCACCCCTGGTCTTTCCTCATAATTGGAAGGATCATAGAAATCCTTAAGAGAAACGACAGGCTGTTGGTGGGGTGGTGGATTTTGTCCTTGATTAACTAGGTTCATGACAGTCCTAGCTAGATCTTCTTGATTTTGTTGTAGTCGAGCCAAATGGTCGACCATTAATGCAAAGGGATTTGTATTATGGGTTATAATTGGAGGGCCACCTGGCCCTGCTGGTATTTCTGGTTGCTCCAAGTTAGGAAGGTCAGGGAGGGTGGAGTCAGCTTGTGGGTCGGCTGACGGGTTAGAAGTGGAAGCAGAATTTTTTTGACGGCTTCCTGGGTTTTCCATTTTTTTAGAAGGCGAGGGGGAAGAAAATAATGATTTCTTGCTGTCGGGGGCGAAATCAGATGGTCCCTCAAGGTGTGGTTTTTGGGACTATCGCCCATGCATGCACTACTTGGAAGAATTGGAGGGGAGGAGAAGAGATAGAGATGACAGAAAGTGTGCAAATCAAACAAACAAAACTAGACCTAACTTAAATGTGACTCCCTAATAATAACCTAAGACTTGATCTATATAGGAAATAAGTAGTCAATAGTGAATACCCGTTCTATCAACAAATCTAGCCAAGTTGCTTAAGGGGAGGTTTGGGCCCAAACGTTTCCTAGGGAAAACCCCAGGTGCTTGTACAAACCCGCGCCTGGTCGTTTGACACGGCCCCTCAGCCTGAACACCAGATACAGATGACGGAATTGGTACTAACTAAAGAAAACTTAAGCCTTAGGGGTCAAGTTGCTACAAATTTTAATTAGGTCTAGGATGCTATAGTGCATACGGAATGTGGAGGGCGTTTATTGGGTTGTTGCCCTGTTATTTGATTTTTTTGTGTGTGTGCAGGAATTGGAGAGTGGCTCCAATGTAAATCAAGTTGTCACACAATTTTTTGTATTTTTGTCTTTTAGGATTTGATTTAAATAAATGAGTTTTACGATTTTTCTCTTTAAGTTTTCAAACAAGTTTGAAAGTTCACAATCAACGGAAAGACAAGTTGTATGTGTGATTGTATATTTCCTTTTAATTGCATCTCTAAAGAGAAAGAAAGAAACCCTAAGCCAATTATCCCTAAGACAGAAAATTACTACCAGTGAATTGATTTTTGGCTTTCTGAACTAAGTAGCGGTCCAAACAAGTCAAAAAACACCACTACATTGAATAAAATCAAACAAAGATTCCAGAAAATATTTTTGTATGATTTTAGGAATTTTTTTGATAATTTTTTTGAATTTTTAATTGTACTGGTGTCAAAGTCTAGAAATGATACTCGTGGGTATTGTGGACTTTTTAGTATTACCACCGACCTCAGAAAATTTTTGTGATTTTATATGATATGTAAAATTTCACAAGGATTTCAGAATGCTAAATTTCGAAAAACTTGGATGAGTATAAAAAATTTAAAAATTCACGTACAGTAACAAAACAGGAAGATTAAAGGCTGTGATCCCTTTACAATCCACGAATTTTTAAAAATTAAATACAAATGCAATTGATCTAAAATTTGGAACAGATGTTTGAAACTTAATTGGGAATCACTCTACGAAATTTTATGATTTTAGGAGGCCTGTGGAGTTAGGAATAGATTTTTCAAGTGCGGATAGAAATCTGGACCGGAAAAATAGAACACCAATACTTGCAATGGAGTGGTGCTAAAGAAGCATAGAAGCAAACAATGGATTTTATAATGCACCACTCCACTTAATTAAAGTGTTTAGTGTCCTGAAAGGAAAGTTTAGTGTATTTTGGTAGTTGTTTTAGCCTAAATGTGACAAGAAAGGGGAACCAACCTGAATCTCACGGGAAGAAAAGGATCTTTGAGCTCTCGCTTCCAGATTCCCGCCTTCCCGCTATAGTTCCTGCACACACAAAAGGAAGAAAGAGAAGGGGTTGAGATCCACTTCATGCAAGAGAAAATTAATTAATGCAAAGCCGTGCCTCCCCGGCAACGGCGCCAAAAAGTGATAACGAAATACGCGTGATTTGTAAAAGCGGGTTTTTAACGTCGTTGTAACATGCGAATCTGCTTTCGCTTTTAAATTTATATCCTAGATTGGGGAGTATCTAGGGTCGTCCAAGGAGGCAAAAATTGTAAAACTAATCCTCTTGCTTATAGATAGATCTCAACTTTCTTTTTGATATTTTTCAATATGTAATTTTTTTTTGTTTTGAAAAGACGAGGGCAAAATGCGAATTGTAACGAAAAGTACTAACACCGCCAAATGCTTAACTAAAATTTAAAAGATAGAAATATCTTCTTACTAAGCTCACTCTAGGAAAGTGGAGACCTAGAGTAATTAAGAAGAAGAAGTGAAACAAGTGCTAGAACCAAAAGTGACAATTGCAATAGAAAGCTAAAAGAAGGCAATTTAATCGACTAGAATGAGTGTTCTTTTCAATGACAAATAGAGGAATGCTTCTACTAGAACTGAACAAATCTAAAAGCAAGAAAAGAAACACAAATCCTTTTGCAAAAATTGGTGAAGAAGGGAGTCTTCTTGCTCCAAGCCTAGCTGCCCCTTGGCTTGAAAAGAGGGCCTCCTTCTTCTCCCTCCTTGAGAGCTCCTCCAAGGTGGAAGCTTCCACCTTCAATGCTCTCTCCAAGGGGTGGGCGTGCACCACCCTCAAAAACTCCTCCAAGGTGGCGTGACCACCTTCAAGATCTCCTCCAAGATCTTCCTTGCTTGGCTTCTCCTTTGGCTGGCGTGACCCAAGAGAGAAGGGAAGAGGGGAAGGCACCAAGGGGACATAATATCCCCTTAATCTTCTTCTTCTTCTTCTCACTTGGATGTGGGTTTCTTGGTGCAATATGAGAGTGAAATTGCTAGCCAATGATGACTTGAATGGTGGTAGGTAGCGGTCTTTTTATAGGGTAGGATGGGGGAGTTAAGGTGCCCCTTGAAATGGAGGGCTAGGATGGAAGGATGGAGGTGGTTGGTGATCCTATGTCCAAGGGTGTGTGGCGCCAACTAAAGGGGTGTTAAAGGGGGTGGTTATGGTGGTGTTGGTGGCTTTTGGTGGTGGAGAGACTCCACCATTTTGGCGCCAACATGGGGTCTTCTAGAAGGGGGGTTAGGTGGATGGTGGAGATGGATTCAAGGGGAATTGTGTGGTGGAGATGAGGGGGGATTTTGGAGGGAAAAGTGGCGCCATTAAGGGGGTAGTTATGGGTACTTTTTGGCGCCACTTTTAGGTGTCTTTTGGAGGTGGTGGGTAGGTTAGGTTGGTGCCAAGTAGTTTAGCTTATGTGGAGCTTAGGTGGAGCTAGTTGGGTGGAGTTGTTAGGTGGGTTTTTGGGGTGGTACAAGCCAAGGAAGTTGGAGCATAGCTAAGCTAATATAAGCTAAGCTAAGGTAAGCTAGCTTAGCTAATGGAGGAGTAGAGGAGAAGGTGTTGGAGCTAGGGTTTAGAGGGAGGAGCTGAGGAGGGGAAGTCTGGAGCTGAAATTGGAGCTGGCTGCTGCTGAAGAGGCTGGCATGGAGCTACTCTAGCTGGCTTAGCTTGCTAGTTCTTTGCTAGCTACTAAGCCGAGCTAAAGTAAGCTAGCTTCTACCATAATGAGCTGAGGTGAGCTAGGTCTGGTGCTCCCGGGGAGAATCAAGCTGGTTGAGGTAGCTAAGGTAGCTTAGCTCAACTGAGCTGAGCTAAGCTAACTCCCCGGGAGCTGGACTTGAGCTTCCTGAGCTGGGATGAGTTCTTCTTCAGCTGGCTGGAGTTGAGTGGAGCTGGATGTAGTTGGATCTGAGCTGGGGTGAACTCCTGTCAACTCAGCTGAGCTAGGTAGAGCTCCCTGTGAACTAGTGGGAGCTGAGATGAGCTAGACTCAGCCAAGTTGAGCTGGATCTGAGCTGACTTGAGCTAGGGTGAGCTAAGATGAACTCTCTTGAGCTACCATTCAGCTGGGATTAGCTGAATGGAGCTGGGATGAGCTAACCCTCGTTAAAGTGAGGTAGGTTCCAACTCTGGTGATTTGGATCGAGCTGAGTTCCAACTAGTGTGGGCTTCTCCTTCACCATTTGCCTTCTTGAGTGCTAGGGTTTTAAGGATCTGTATATCTGTACATCCCTAACACTCACAAAAACATATTAAAATGATAAATAAAAAATGCAATGCATTCCTAACCTAATTTATGCCTAAATGCAGCCCAAAAACCAGTTTGCGGAGTAAAATCCTAAGAGCTGGGTTTGTTTTAATGCATAAGAATGATGATAAACTGGGATTTATCATATTCCTATTTCTTGTTGTTGTATGTTTTCAGATGGCACGAAAATCTAAAAGTAAGGGAAAAGCACCTCAGGATGCATTCCACAAGTTTTGCATCGATGAGGATACTAAATCTAAATTTGATTGGTATAAAGGCCTAAAACTTCAGCACTGTAGGCCTATTGAGTGGAAGGATTTTCCTCTACAAATCTATGAGTTCACTACCTGTCTTTCCAATCAGCATCTTATGCATTTCGTTGATGAGGCATTTTTTGCTGATGTTCCTGGAGTTTACCTTGACATTAATTGTCTATTTCTTGCTAATCTCCAAGAATAAGAAAATCAAGGCCATCTAGTCTTAACATCCAAAGTCTTTAGTCAAAAAATCACCATCACTCCTAAATTTTTATCAACCATTACCCAATGCCCTAATGAAGGTCATCCTTTTAACACACTTAAAGAGCAATTTTCTACCCACAAAATTCATGAAACTTTATTGCTTCCTAATTGCCAGGGAAAAGCATTGGTTGCCCCCGATATGGCTCTTTTTGCTCGTGTTCTTTTCCGTATTTTAGCATGGAATTTAAGGGCTAAAAATTCGAGTTTCTACAAAATTCCCGTTGACATTTTACCCTTATTTATGCTATCATTACAGGATTTTTGGTCAATTGGAACACGATTTTCATTCACTTTCTTAGACCACATTACCGTGCATCGGCTTTACCTCTGGATATCTTGGTGTCTCATATATTTCATAAAAATAAAATTGACCTTTCTAATTTCACTCCTCTTAGAAAAGTGGTGTATTTCAAATGGACCACTCTCCAGAAAATGGGAGTGAAACCCGCTAGAGAGGAATCCATTAGTGATGAAGAAGAAGATGAAGTTGATCCAAATGCTCAATCTTTGTCTCATCCACCTCCTGAATCATCTTCAGCTTTTGTCCCCATTACCTATCCATTTCCAGAAGCTAAAACTCCTTGGAAGAACCTTTCTCATGAGTCTGGCACCGATCCCAACATGATCAACACTTTCAATTACATTGGCTAAAATTTAACCAATCTAAACTTTGCCTTCCGTCACATGGAACGCAAATTTCATGATCTTTCTATTTCTCTTGAGTCTTCCTATGTTGCATCTTCCACTCAACATACGAAACAAAGGAAGTAGACTCAACCAAAAGCACCTCCAGAATATAGCGAAAGAAGACAGAAGCACTTTCAAGATCCATCTTTTGTAGCTAAAAAAGAACCAATTTTCAACGAAGAAGAAGAAGAAGATACACAAGATGAAGAAAATTTTCATATGAAGAAGATGATGATAATGATGATGACAATGGCAACAATGATGACGATGACAAGGTCGATGACAATGACGATGACAATGAAGATGAGGAAGAAGATGAACAACCACTCATTAGAAAATGTCGTAGAAATTAGTTTAGTTTTTTTTTTTAAGTATGTAAGCTTGTTGTTGATTGTATGACTCTTAACATTGTTCTGAAATTTATTTTGTGTCATGTAGGCATGTTAGAAAACTTCTGTGGCTATTAATATTTATTTTGTGCCATGAACTTTATCATGTTATGAAATTTGATGCTTTGTTTGATTATGTATTTATGCTTTCTTATGAAATTTGAGCTTTTATGGTATTTGCTCAATTTTTTGCTTGCTTGACAAAAAGGGGGAGAAATGAAATGAATGGATACTTTATATCTAAAATGAGAGCTCAGTTTGAGGGGGAGGTTTTTCTACTCCCTTGTGGAGAGTTTTTTATTCTTCTCTTATTAAGTCTCTATTTATTTTTAATATGAGTATCTTTTTTTATTTTTTTGAAATAATATGAGTATCTTATTTGTTTTGTCAACATCAAAAAGGGGGAGATTGTTGGACCCTAGTTCCATCTCTCTTCTGTGTTTTGATGTTAACAAAACCATTTTTAAATTATAATATGTTTATGGAGTGATTACAGGTCAAAAGAATCTATGGATGTAGGCAAAAAGATTGCACATGAAGGAAGAAGTTTTTTGAAGATTTTTAGTTTTTATTGTATCTTAGAATTTTTGTATGTCTCCAAACAAGTAAAATATAATCTAGGTATTAAAATCAAAGTAGAGATAACTACGATTTAGAATATCGTTCACTTACTCGATTCCTAACTCAAAATCGACTCTTTCAAAATAAAGTCGCCTAGAGTAGATTGGATTTCTCAACTAATTAACACTAATGATCTTTGGTACTTGCTCGACACAGGTTTGGACGTAAGTTCCAAACTGTGAACATCAAGTGCCAGTAGTCATCATGAGTACCGATATCAAGTGGTCACAGTTTGTGAACTGGGTTTTTTCCTGGACCTTACAAGTACCGGTACTCATCATGAGTACTGGTACATGAAGGTCATAGGAGCCATGACTGTGCGTTGCAAGTACCGGTACTCATTATGAGTACCGGTACATGTAGGTCACAGGACCCAAGACTGTGTGTCACAAGTACCAGTACTCACAATGAGTACAGGTACCTAGTGATTTGACTGTACTGACTGTATGTAGTCAGTACGGATACCAAGAGTTTAGTACCGGTACCAACTAACCGTTGTGACCAGTCTAAAAGGCGAATTTGCAATTAATCTTAATTCTAATGTTCCTAAATACCCCTAACGGCTAGAATTCATGGGAGAGGTGATTAGTGGTCTATATAAGCACTCTTTGAGTGTTGTTTTAGACACACCTCTAAGAAAAGAAATATACCCTTGCCTACACCTTCAATTCTCCATTTTCAAGCTGAAAGAGAATTTGTTTTGTTGCATACATTTTAAGGAATCTCATCATTTGCAACAAATCTTTAAAGGCGATCGCATTTTTCTGTAATCAATCATTTCTTTTACGCCTTAGTTTTTCTCGTTGGATTTGATTATACTTGTTATAAGATATATTCTTGCTGGAGACTTAGGAAATAGTTGTAAGCTTCTATTTACATTTTTCTTACACCTGTATCTTTATCTTTTCTTCATATCTTGTAATTGGGTTGAGGTAACCCGTTAATTACCTTTGATATTAGTAAATTGGTTCCCTCTGAGTTGAGGGAATCGGGTTAAAAATCCTAAGTCGGGAGACTTAGGTAATGGAGTACCCAGGTGAGGGGAACCTCTTTACATCTTGTGCCTTTTGTGGTTTGATTTGTTTTGCAATTTTTATTTCCCACAGTATTCATCCCCCTTTTATTGTCCTTGTCATTTACAGATCCTACACCTAGCAATCAATGCTTCAGGATAACTTTGCCCATGGTAACCCCCAGAACCATGGCAATCGATACTTCATGATAGTGTCACCCATGGAATTCTATAGCTTATCCAAACCCTGGCAATCGATATTTCAAGATAATGTTGCCCATTGCACCTGAACTGCATAATGTACTTACATGCCCCTGGTAGGATATTTAAATATCCTAAGAGATAAGTGGCAAGGAGATGATTTGTTATAACGCATCCTCAAGGGGAGTATTTACTCCTCTCATGTAGTGGGAACTCTTCCAACTTATGTTTTCAAGCCATTGCTAAGTTAGATTTTCAAGAAATCATTTTTTTTCAGAATAAAGAAATTTTTGGCATTATTCTTCATTACACTCACTGAACCAAACCAATGTGTGAGATGTGGATGCTTAAGTTACCAAGACTCATAAACTAAAGGGCAGACAAAGAGGTACAATACTCCCTAAGCCTTGGACTTAATAAATCAACTTCTCAACTTCCTCAACCACGTGAGGAATAATCCATTTCTTAATAAATACTTGAAGTTTTAAGACAAACTAGCCTTAAATGCCAAAAGTCGGTATCTCCCACATATCTCCTAAGGTTTAGCACTTTCGATCTTAATTCATCATTTGTTCTAGCCTAGAACTTAGGTAAACTATTCCAAAATCAAATGCTAGGACTAACACAATCTTTGCTCCTTTTACTTTCTGTGTCTCTCTCTTTTTCCTACTTACAGATTTGCAATTCAATTCAAAAGATTTCCTCTCCCTTCATTAGATTTTTTTTTTGTGAGAACCTATCAAAAGAATTTAGTTTCCAACCATTTTGCACGTTAATACCCCTCCATGCCTATGTTTTACAATTCCCTCATTACAAACAAGATCGGTTTGAATTTAGGATAGTTCATATTTTAGAATGGGTTTTAAAAGGATTAGTGGTTGGATCAGAATGGCTGTTGTCAACGATTTCAATATCCAATGCGAATATTTGAGGTAGAGTCGGTTGTTCTAAAGTATGAACCCTAAAGTACAATAGGAATGCAGTTCAAGAAGGATATGAAAGGTCTCAGGTTTTCAAATGACAGGTTGCCTCCCATTAAGCGCTAAGTTTACTACCATCAGCTGGGTGCAATGTAGCTCAAGAGGAATGGTGATTAAAAGATTCTATAACCAAGTTCAAATTGGTTAGCTCAAGAAAGGGTTTTAACCCTTTGACCATTCACTACTGATGAGTCGATTCTTCGCTTTTAAATGACGCATCGTTTGTAGTTCTATGTGGCGGAAAATCGGCTAATCAATAATTAAAATAACAACTCGCAGAAGAGCGGGTCATGTCCACAGGGAGTCAATGACGTATTTAAACTCACACCAATTAAAAACGTATGTTCACAGTTAGTTTCGATGAGAATCGAGACAAATCTGGCTTCCGATTAAGAAAGCATCAAGAGAACATGTTGAAATGGCAATTTTGAACGACTAAAGGGTATTTATTTTACAATGCAGCTTAATAAAATAATAATAAAAGTTGACAATGGCATAGAATGTAAATATTAATATAGCTTTTACTGTGCAAAACAGGGGAACTTCTTCCCCTTGTCTGTGTGCGAGAAGGAAGGAATGGCTGGAGCTGTGAAGCTCGAAGGAGGATCTCTAGACCGAGGGCTCTGTGATGGCGGTCGCGGCGAAGTGCGAGGTGCCCTGAGGTGGCCGGACGGACGTACGGTGGTGGTGGGTTCCGGTGGATGCTAAAGTGCCGCAGGCTGTGCGGGTGTGGACGGGTGTGGCTGAGCTCTTGGTGAGGAGGCGTACGCGCTGGACTACACGCGTGTGGAGGGTGGAGCTGCTGGCGGCTGTAGCTGCTGCTACTGGATGCTGCTAGCCACACGCCGCAACCTACGCGCTGCAGCTAGAGGGTGCACAGCGGGTGTTGCAGGAGATGCGGCTCTGCAGGCTGCAAGGAAGGTGCGTGGCGGGTAGGCTGGAGGCGCTGCAGGGTGCTGGCGGGCTAGTGCAGCCAGAGAGGCGCACGTTCTGCAGGCGGGTGGTGAGGCACTGTAGGGTGCGTGCGGAGGTGAGCGCGGGGTGCGAGTAGGCTTGTGCAGCCAGAGGAGCGCGCCAGTTGCGTGCGTGGCCAGAGCGAGGGTGGATCTGATGGGCGTGCGCAAGGGGCAGGAACGTGGAGGATGGTGCATGCAGCAAGGGCATGCGCAGGGATGGCTGTCGCACAAGAGATGAGTGCACGTGGTGGAGCTGTGACTGCTGGCTGGAAAAAGCTAAGGACAGGGGATGAAGATGAAGGAGGTGCTGTAGGAGTTTCAAACGTCTGGGAACTTTCCTAAACGTCTTAACTGACGGGACGTGAAGTTGCAGTGGCTACAATGGTTATTGTTGGTGATGACAGCGATGGTGGTGCACACTGAGGTGCTCACAGTAATGTAGACGAGCTCCAGATGGCAGTGTGGCCTATCATGCCACACGCCCACGGTGGAGGCTCGTCGCCATGGTTGAGGCTGGCGGTGGTGGAATGGATGAGAGATCAACTCTCTTCACAGTGGTGGGTCGAGGATGGTGGCCTATCGTACAGGGCAGCCTCCCTCATCCTTTTGTAGCCACCTACATGGATTTGAATGGAGAGGCGGGAGTTGATCCACATTCTTCGCTAGTGCTTGAATGCAGGTTTCAGTGCGGCAGCTGGTGGTGTTGGAGCGACGAATTCTGCTGAGAGAAGAGAAAATGATAATAATAAAAAGATTGGTTAATTATGCTCAAACCCTTCATAAAATGTTAATGCATATAATGAAAGCAATGCACCTAATCGGTTAAGTAATTTAATGAATGTAATTCTAAGTTAATTCTAAATGCATTTAAATATGAATGCAATGCATGAATTATGTAATTAAATCAGAAATATGAATTAATCTATTTACATCCTAATGCATGCTAAATAAATGTTGGAATTAACTTAGTGTCTAGGCACTTAAATACTTAAATAGCACACAAATATGGGCTAATCAAATACCCCAATGCCTAGTTTTTGCTAGTCCCTAGCAAATCCAAGCAAAACCTAGCACTCTAAGTAGACTAGCCAACCCAATCGGGCATCCTTTAGAAACATATTAAGTTCAGACTCTAGACCTAAGGTTCCCAAGTAGTTGCTAAGTTACAGGCTAGGTCGGCTAAAGACGAGTTGCAGGCACGAGTTTCCCTGATGTCTAACTCTACCCTAAGGTTTATTGATCCATGAGATTAAAGCATCCGTGCATGTGCATTGGTCTGAATTATTTGAGTTAAAGGAAAAAGGATTTTTTTTTTTTATATTCCTCTAAGTCTAACCTCAGATCAGCTATCAACACGGTCTGTGTTGGATTCATTGTCCCCATTACCATACCTCGAAGGGTGCCTAGCATTCGATGCTTCGAGATAGCACCGCCCATAACGACCCCAAGAACTCCTGGCAATCGTCACTTCAAGATAGTATCGCCCATGGATTTCTTAAGCGAATTCAGGCCTATGGCAATCGGCACTTCGAGATAGGGCCGCCCATGGTACCTGAACTGCACAATGCTCTTACATGCCCTTAGTAGGATGGATATCCTAAGAGACAAGCGCCGAGGAGGTAATATGTTATCATCGCATCCTTAAAGTGAGTATATACTCCACCTCTCCTACGGCGGGAACTCTTCCAATCAAATTGTGTTTTCAAGCCTCTCCTAAGTCAAAACTAAGAGAACCAAATCTCTTTTAAGAAAGAAAGAAATTAAGTTGATTACTAGACCAAGTGTATGAAATTTGGATGCTTGGGTTACAAGGACCCGTAAACCAAAAGGTAGAACAAGACTCCAGGTACTACCCCACCTTTTAACTCAAACCCTAGCTTTCCTTCCTCAACCTCTCAAGGAATGGTCCGCAACTTAACTCCTACTTAAGTTTTTAAGTCCACAAAGGACCCTAAAGGTCTAAAGCTAGTAGCTCAGCTTCTGAAGTTTGACCCTAGAATTAACTTAGTCTAACCTAGAGTTCTGATTTGCTTAAGAATGCCGAACATAGCCAGTTAAGCTCAAAACTTTTTTTTTAATTATTTTTTTAATTTTATTTATTAAATTAATTTTTTTAAATGCAAATGTATGCAATGAATGCACTATGCTATGTATATCCCCAAGTACACCCCCCATGCCTAAAATCTACAATGTCCTCATTGCATAGAAGGATATTACCTGGGTTAGAGCTGGGCTGCCATTCTTTTGTTAGCAGCCGAGTAGCCAAAGAACCTGCAAATTAGGTTCAAGGATTGTAGAAATAGGCCCTAAAAATGAGCAAAGTAATGCTGGCCTAGAAAATAGGTAACCTAGGATGTTGGCAAGCTGATGATGAATCCCGATAGCAAATGCTTGCCCAACCAGGAAGAGAATGAAATCTTCCCAGGTCACCAGAGGAGGTTCTAAATGATAAACTGGTATAAAAACCTCCAAAGGGGTAGGGGGAGGATGACAAAGATCCTCCAAAAGGAATGGGGAAGGAATGGTGCAAAGATGGACTGACCAAAGAAATCATTAATCCATACCCGATACTCCATTACGGGAAATATTGGTTTGTTAAGCCCCCCGGTCAGAATAAAAGTAAGCAATTCACTAAGGCAAGGATCATCTAGGGCGTCCAAGTTTCGAGGTTGCAGGATGGCCATAAGATCTAGGTTTGGTTTAATCAGCTCGGTGTCCATCCCTAACACTCTTTCCAAATCCTCAATTGCATCCCTAGCATTTCTTGCACCATCACATGTATCTTCCTGCCCTTCATCAGGAGTCACAATTTCGCCTTCAGACATAAGCGAATCAGAGGGTGACTTCGAAAATGAAGGCAGGTTGGAAGCAACAAATCTAGGGATTATCCTATCAATGTCATCCCCGGGTTTTTGTTCTTTACTCAAATCTTCCCCGGAGTCTTCCAAATTTTCCATCATTTCATCATGAGGAGAAATAACATCAATAGGTGTGCTAAGGAAACCTAATTTGGTCAAATTTGTGACATCCTCAGGGGCTAACTCTTCAAATAAGACATAATCACCCTTAGTGTCACTCCAAATCTTGAATGTAGGTTCCTCATATAATTCATCTTTCTCCTCATCATATGGTTCATCGTATACCCGAGGTCTAGAATCATTTAATATCTTAATAGATCCCCTAAGATACTCTATCTGAGGTAAATGGTTTACACTGGTAACATCAGACTCCTCATATAGGTCAATTTCTTGAGGGTTAGGTTCCCTAAGGGTGGGCTTGAGTTCCATCTCGTGATCAGAAGGGAGGGTAGGATTAACAACTTGACTTCGACCCAGTTCATCAAATGTCACGAAAATACTATCATCTGGGTTGAGGCCTTCCAATGGTACCATCATTCCCTTCTTTTGACTCCAACATAATTCAAGTGGATACTCAACCTTATCATCATCTTCCTCGGGTTGCCACATTTCTTCATCCATTGCATACTTACTTTCATATGTATCTTCCTCCCACTTAAGGCATGGATCTCTCAAGGAAGTGTCATCTAATGGGGAGGTTTCAAGATCGATCCTCGAAAAGTAGCTATTCTCCCTTACATAATCCCTAAAATTTCCCTCCAGCTTAAAGTGTAGCTCTCCCACGGGAGATGCATCTATTGTAGAGGGGTGTACGTCATCCTTAATGGGGTAGATTGGGTGGATAATTTCATCTCTTTCTTGTTGGCCTGCTCTCGAAGATTCTCCTAACAATTCAATCATTTTGTTTTGCATTTTTTGTATTTCCATCTTCAAGGAGGAGAGGTCATTCTATCATGAGAGAAGTTAGGCTCAGGCTTATAGTACCTAGGAGTGTCTATCCAACCAATATAATTATTTACTGAGGGTGGGTTGGGTATTTCCATGGTGTGTGGGATATTGGGCAAAGCAAATCCTACTCCTAGGTTCTGCTCACTGATTTGGGGCTTAACCAGGCCAATACTCCTATAATAGAAGTAAAACAGATCCCAATGATTGTCATTATGTCCATCAAGGGATGGACCATCTCGATGTATGGGATCGAAGAATGCAGAGTGGGGGTGAGGGTGTGGGCAAGATGTGAAAGGATGAAAATCAATGTGGTCCATTCTAACTCACACCTCAATCAGAATTCCCTAAGCAAAACACAATTCAAAAAGGACTTTTTAGGTCTTTCCCAATTTAGGCTTTTGATTTAAGTCAGATTGTAGGTGACAATACAATTTGTTCAGTCAATTTACGCGCTTATTGTCGACCTACGGCTCACATAAGAAGACCTAGTTGGAGCTTAGGTGTTCTTCCCTAAATCGCAAGTGGTAAAGCAACTCCAAAGATGGAAGATCAAGGGATGCAAGTAGGCCTAAGCCTTCCTTTGAAGCTGTGCTTTCGTGGTGCTTCTCAACTACCCCCAAAAATCCGTGACAGGATATCCCCCTCTTTGGAGTTACAACACCTTTGATCTCAAGTTCTAAACACTTCATAATCCAATGATAGAAGGGCTCTTGTCCTAGTATTTCCAAACCTAAGGGTGTCTAAAAGCGTGCCGTGGTGCAAGCAAAATAAGTGTGCATACACCGCAAAAGATTTTGAATTTTGAATCGTACGCCAAGTTTGAAAATCAAGTCCTTGATTTTTAGATGTCCCTCCTTTAATTAGTCCTTTTTCAAGAATATATGTGACCACTTGTTAGATCGCTTCAAGAGAAATTATGTGGTCTTCGAATTAAGTCCAAATGCAATGCATGATCGAGAATAGGATGCAAAGTAAGAGAATGCATACCTTTCTTACAGCAATCAACGATACGAGAATGCATGCAATGCAGAGAAGTAAATCTAGAGGCTGCTCATACAGACCTAAATGGTTCGTCTTAGGGGCAGGCAGCTTCTAGCAGGTAGCTCTTTTTTTTAATTATTATTTTTGTGACTACTTATGCACAAGCAAATAAAGGTAAACAATCCACAAAATAAATTAAAAATCGAAATCTAAAGAAAAGGGAATAGGCTCCCAAAAATTACCCAACACAGGCCTAAAACAAAATTGGGGAACAAACCCCTCAAGATATACCCCAGAACAAGGGTTTCAAACCAAATGTGCATTGAAAAATTAAATCTAAAGTCTTAATCCTACTCTAATCAAATTAGTGACTAAATGTACAGAGATGATCGTCGCGTCCTCGTCCTTCCCCTCCTTTGTAAGGTAGCTCGATCAATTTCTCCTCTGGCAACGTCAAGGGTCACATCTCACGATGGCTGATTCCTCACACAGAAAAAAAAAGGTCAAATCACTGTGCAATGAGAAATAATCAGAAATGAAAAAAATAGGTGAAATTATTGCATCTATTGCCTCCATGGCAATGGCACCATTTGATGAGTCGATTCTTCGATTATAAATGACACGTCGTTTGTAGTTCTATGTGGAGGAAAAATTGACTAATCAATAATTAAAATAACCACTCGTAGAAAAGTGGGTCGTGTCCACAGGGAGGCAATGATGTATTTAAACTCACACCGGTTAAAAACGTATGTTCACAGTTAGTTTCGACAAGAATCGAGCCAAATCTGCCTATAAATTAAGAAAGCATCAAGAGAATATGCTGAAATGGCAATTTTGAACAACTAAAGGATATTTTTTGCAATGCATCTTAATAAAATAATATTAAAAGTTGACAATGGCATAGAATGTAAATATTTATATAGCTTTTACTGTAGCAAAACAGGGGAACTTCTTCCCCTTGTCCATGCGCGAGGAGGAAGGAATGGTCGGAGGTGCGAAGCTCAAAGGAGGATCTCTAGACCGAAGGCTCCGTGATGGCGGTCACGGTAAAGTGAAAGGTGCCCCAAGGTGGCCGGAAGTAGGTACGGTGGTGGTGGGTTCCGGTGGCTGCTGAGGTGCCGTAGGCTATGCGGGCATGGATGGGTGCGACTGAGCTCCTAGTGAGGAGACACACGTGCTGGACTACACGTGCGAGGAGGTGGTGTTGCTGGCGGCTGCAACTGCTGCTACTGGATGCTGCTAGCCCCACGCTGCAACCTGCACGCTGCAGCTGGAGGGTGCGCAGTGGGTGCTGTAGGAGGTGCAGCTTTGCAGGCTGCAAGGAAGGTGCGCGGCAGGTAGGCTAGAGGCGCTGTAGGGTGCTACCGGGCTTGTGTAGCTAGAGAGGCGCGTGTTCTGCAGGCGCGTGGTGAGGCGCTGCAGGGTGCATGTGGAGGTGGGCGCGGGGTGCAAGCAGGCCTGTGCAGCCAGAGGGGCGTGCTGGTAGCATGCGTGGCCGGAGCGAGGGTGGATCTGATGGGCGTACGCAAGGGATTGGAACGTGGAGGATGGTGCACGCAGCAAGGGCCTGCGCAGGGATGGGGGTCGCGCAAGAGATGAGTGCGCACGGTGGAGCTATGACTGGTGGCTGGAGAAACTAATTACAGGGGAGGAAGATGAAAGTGGCGTTGTAGAACTTTCAGACGTCTGGGAACATTCCCAGACGTCTTAACTAACGGCGACGTGAAGTTGCTGTGGCTGCAGTGGTGGTTGTTGGTGATGACGATGAGGGTGGTGCACACTGAGGTGCTCACAGTAATGTAGACGAGCTGCAGATGGCGGTGTGGCCTGTCATGCCACATGCCCATGGTGGTGGAGGCTCGTCGCCACAGTTGAGGCCGGCGATGGTGGAACGGACGAGAGATCAACTCTCTACACAGTGGTGGGTCAGGGATGGTGGCTGAAACGGCGGGTTTCACCGGGTTTGTTATAGCGTTGTAGTAAAGCCGGTTATTACCAACATTTCAAATATAAATTTTTTTACTCGGAAAAATAAAAGAGTTCCCGAGGTCGAACTCAGGGAGCAAGTTGTATTCTAGAGATATACATGTTTCTTTTACAAAAATAAAGAGAGAGGGAAAGAATTTGTTGTTTTCTCTTTGTTCTGCAGAGGGGGATGCTCTTCTTTCTCTCTTTCTTTAGATCTCCTTCTTTCTCTCTGTTCTGCAGAGGTGATGTTCTTCTTCTGCAATGGTGATGCTCTTCTTCTTCTTCCTGTTGTTCCTGCTGTGGTGATGTTCTTCTTTCTTCAGAGCTCCTTGTTCTTCTTCTTCGTTCTGCAGAGGTGATGCTCCTCTTCAGATCTCTTTCTTCTTCTTCCTCGGTTTCTGCCTTGACCTCTCTTCTTCTTCTTCTGCTTTGGCCGTTGCTCTTCCTTCTTCTTCCTGCTGTTCCTTCTTTCCTGCTCTGGCTGCTGACTTTCCGTCGTCTGACCCGGTGCTTAGACGACTTAACTATGCATTTGCTACAGTGCAGCTCCTTCTTCTTCGTCTGCACTTCTTCTTCCGCGGGTCTTCTTCTTCTTCTTTGGCCTGCACACTTCAGAGTTTTTTCGTCAAGAGGCAAAACGTACTCTACCCTCCCTCCCCCGCGTCTCTCTTTCTCTCTGAAACCACTCTTGGGAAAGCTCTCCCAGAGCTACCGGGTAATCGGGTTCGGGTCACGCCTGGGTCCAGGCCCACCGGCGTGCGGTGGTGGGCGAGGAGTGCAGGTCGGTTTAATCGGGTCGGGCCAGGTCCGCGGAGCGTGGTCACGGACGAGGCCGGGTCGGGTGAGAGGGACCTCACCCCGTGGTCTGGAGGCAGACAGCATAAGGCACTTTTTGCCTTTATGCGTCCGCGTGCCTCCGAGAAGTTCCGAGGTGGGACTAAATGTCCCACCCCAATTGAGCGCCCGTCGCGGAGGGAGCAGTGGGCGATCGTGGCTTCACGTGCGGCCTTCGCCCCATCTGCGAGCCTGGGACGTTTCGCGGAGACTCCCCGCGCAACCTGGGAGTCGAACCTGGGCGAAGGCGTGCCTGCACCTGCAGGTGAAGCAGCTCTGCCTGCTCAGTAATGGCGACGGCGGGCGAGTCACCTGGTCACAGAAGAACGGCCTCTCGGCCAAATCAGACAGGCGGGGGACCTTCGCCGTGGCACGGCGAAGGTGGTCAGGGGGTCTGCAGGGGGCGTGATGGAGCCAACAGGTCGTCCTAGGTCAAACTGTGAGCGAAGAAGTGGGTGTGTTCGGTGGATCTGTAGAGGGCGTTTGGTGGGAAGTGGAGGGGCGGAAGAGGATCAGGGTGAGGAGGCAGAGGTTCTGCGGTGGTCGGCGAGCCGTGTGGGTCGCTGAGGTGATGGGAGCGGCTCGCCGGAGGGTGGTCGGAGGCGAAGAGGGTGAGGGTGAACAGGAGCGGTCGAGGGTTTAATCAAATAAAAGACAGTGAGGAAAAGAAAGAGGGGGAGGTGGGGAGGAGTTCTGACCTAGCTATGGAGACGAAAGGGGCCGAGACAGGGCGACAGTCGTATCGACTGTCGCCGGAGAAGAAGATGCCCAGGGGAAGGGGCGGCGGCGAGCAGAGGGCTGGAGAGGCACCAGCTGGGTACGGCGTGGCGCAGGAAGAGCAGGGGAGGAGGTCTCTGCTGCTGGTATTACGGCAGAGCGAAGAGGAGGAGGGGGAGGAACCGCCGGAGCTGGTGGGCGTCTGCCGGAGGGAGAGGAGAAGAAAGTTGGGGGTTTTCTCCGTCAGATCCAGGCTGCCCTGGTCGGTGGAGCAGCGGGGGGTATTTATAGGGATGAAACAGGGAGGAAGGCGGAGGGAGACGACGTGTCTCCCTCGCCGGAGAATGGTCGGAACATGAACCCATACCGTCCGTGCGTTCGCACGGCCGGTATGGTGAGCTACAATGACCAGGGGGGTGCTCTTGCGACGGCTGACGACGCAGGGCACCCCCGGTTTACTTGCCAGGTCCCCCACCTCACCCTGCGCGGCGCCATGCTCCGCGCAAGGTCGCCGGAGCATGGTGCTGGCAGGGTTTTGCAGGAGTGACCTGATTGCAAAGAACGAAGGAGAGTTATGGGCCAAAATGCGAGGGTTCAAAAGTTGAGGGCCAAAGAGTAAATATATGAGGACCAAAGTGTGAAGTCGGTCAAGGAGGTTTCTTCTTAGGCTCAAGTTTTTATACATGACTAATTAGGACCTAAGGAATCTGATGGTGAATTTTATTTTCATATTAAACCTTGTTTGACCGGTCAATTTGCGCAAAAACCCAAATTAAGTTATTAATTGGGCATGGTTCTCAATGTAGGTCAAAATGGGTTCTAAAGGCCAAATTGAAGGTTCTAAACCCTAGAGATTATTTTTCTATGAATTTTAGAGGGTTTATTCTATTTTTACTTTGCCTCGAACCTTGTGAATTGAAGTGGGTTGTTTTAGGGTTACAGATTATCATTTGGTTCCTTGGAAGTGCTGTAGCCCTTGCTAGATCATTTCATCCCACTTTTATTCTTATTAAGCTGTTTTGACCTGTGTTTGGTCCCTGAATTACCCTGCATGCAGTTTATACTGGTAAAATTGCACTTTTACCCCTTATGACTGGTTTTCTTCTCAAACTCAGAATTCTCTGAGTTAAGCCTTTCCTTGAGATATGTAGGAGCTTTTATCCTTTGTATTGGGTCAAAATGAGCTAGTTATGGCTCATGATGAGGTTCTCATCATACCCCCATGCCTAGCTTTTGCTAGTCCCTTAGCAAAAACTTAAGGTTTCAACCCTTGTTCTAGACCATGAAGTTTTCAATAGTTTTAGATAAGTGACTTCATAGATTAGGTTAGAATGCTGATCATAGGCCTAAAAGGTACTCTAGTACCAATCAAGATCCAAATCTGTCTAGCCTTAGCCTCAGTCTTTTAGCAAAGGTTTTTAAGGCCCACAAGAACTAACCTAAGGTTTATTGGACTTCGTGGTTAAAGCACCCGTGCTTAAAATGATTTTAGCCCTGGCTCAGTTCGCAGTGCGTTTTGTAAGAGAGAGATAGAAAGTTTTTCTGTTTGGAGAGTTTTCTCTCTCTTTTTCTTTTTAGTTCTAGCCTAGGATTGGCTTTTCAACACGGTCTGTATCAGATTCCTTGCTCCCATCATCAATCCTCAAGGGTTCCTGGCGATCGATGCTTCGAGATTGCACCGCCCATGGCAACCCCTGGAACCCTGGCTATTGAGATTTCGAGATAATCCCATCCATGGTATTCCGTGGCCGAATCCAGACCCTGGCAATTGACACTTCGAGATAATGCCATCCATGGAATCTGAACCAGCAGAGTGCTTACATGCCCCCCGTAGGATATGTAAATATCCTAAGAGACAAGCACCGAGGAGATGATATTTTGTTACGCGTCTTCGAGGGGATTTCCCGCCTCTCTGCGCTGGGAACTCGTCCAAATCAACTTGTGTTGATCGGCCGCTCCTATTCTAGGTGTTCTTTTCAGATTTTTGCGACGCTTCTGCGTGATTCTGATTTTTACGCTTACTGAACCAGGCTGTGTGTGAGGTTAGGGTGCTTAGGTTACTGAGTCCCGTAAACCAAAAATTAGTTAACGAGGCCGAATACTCCCTAAGCCTTAGACCTAATACTTCAGCTTTTCATTTTCCTCAACCTCTTGAGGAGTGTCCAGATCTTAATGGGTACTAAGCGTCTATTCAAGAATGCCTAAGGTTTGCATTCTTTACTAATCTTATTGTGCACTTTTCTTGAATGAGGTCTAGAACTTAGGTTAATTCCTTAGTTCCTTACTAATGACTATCACTTTTTCTCATAATTTTGTGCTCCTTTTTCATTTTGTTTCTTTTCTCCTTCACAAAATTTTCCTTCTCCTCTTTTCCTCTTATTCTTTTTCGAAAATTTTTTAATTTTTATGGTATTTTTGGCATATGTGAATTTTTTGTTTGAAACCTTTTCTTACGAGTTTTTGCACTTTCATACCCCCCCATGCCTAAGATTTGCAATGTCCTCATTGTAACCTAGGGGTTTTTATTCAACTAAGTTCATACATTAGGATAGCTGTTTTGATGAGTGAATGGGTCGGGGTGACTGTTGCGGACGATTTCTAATCTCAGATGCAAGCACCTGAGGTGGAGTCGGCTGTCCTAAAGTGTGAACTTCAAGTGCAAAAAGCTATCAGAACAAGTTTCAGGTTTTCAAAGAGAATGACGGGCTGCCTCCCGTTGAGCGCTAAATTTGATGCCTTCAGCCAAGCGGGAAATGCGATGGAGAGGGGATGGTCAAATCAGCAGAGTTTTGTAAGACAAGCACCTTGATTAAGAGCCTGGTTGGTCCAACCAGGTGCTTGTTCAGATCAACAGGCTGATGATGCAGCCCAAACCCAATCAATCTAGTGGGTTGATAGATGTGGATAAAAAAGTGTGGAACCCACCATAAACTATGAGGCTCAGATGGATGTGGAAGTGTAAACGCAGGGTTTGGCTGTGCCGAATCAGCCTGGTCAGAGTAGGGACCCGTAGGATAATCAGTGGTTGATGCAGGAACCCTACAGGGGTGATCAGAGAATGATAGAGCATGGTATGTAGTCTGATCAATGTTCGAAACCCGATGTGGAAATGCAATCGGCTTGGTGAGAGGTGAATCTGAATAGAAATTGAGTCCGGTTGCGGGTCGGGGTTTGGAAGAGGTTTTGATCCGTTCTGTGCGTGCGGATGAGGTGGCCATTGTGTACGAGGGCTCTTCTAGAAACAGATGATAGGTGATTTTCTGTAGAGAGTCCTCTGGGTAACTATCAAATGCCGGAAGAGTTTTTGTAGGATGAAAGGAATCGGATTCGAGAAAAAAATTGGATTCTTGGTTACAATCACTCTTGGCATTTTCTGTTTTTGGTTCCTGAGGATCGAAAAGGAATGATTCTATGTTATCAGTGATCTCGGGAATCAGGACCTCAGAGTCGGAGTCAAAGTCGTGTGAACTGAGGTCGTAGATAGGCCTGGCGTGTTCAGGAAGGGGAATCTCTCCGCAATTATATTCAGATCTGAAATTGTCGGAGAGTTGGCGAAAATGAGATTCATGATCATGAATTCCACCACAGCAAAAATCATCAAATGTGGAATCAGCAGCCTGACTGGGTTCTAGCCTATATGTCAATTCTGGGCTCAAAAAGGTGTTCTGTTCAAGCTCGAAGCTAGTAGGATAGACCCCATTAAAACTTTGCTCATCCAACTCCTCAGTTTCTGTATCATAAATTGGCATGTTTTCTGAAAAATCGATCAGATTTCCTGAGGATGTTGGAGAGGGATATTCATTAAATAGAGGCCCGGAATCATATTCTGTAAAAATTTGATCTTTCTCATAAAGGGCCTCATAATCTTCCCAATAAGTTTCAGATCTAGGTTCTAGGCTTAGGATGTGGGTAGAATTATTAGAACCTAAGTCCGAATAACCTTCGAGGGTCACCTTATCAAAACAAGGGGTGGAATTTATACCCTCCAGAGGTTCAATTCTAATCTTGTTATTGCAGGAGTCTTGGAGTTCTAAGCTTGGTGATTCATGGCCTAGGGTTGGCTCAGCATTGTGTTCTCCTGCAATATCCCAACCTAATTCAACATTGTCTTCTATCTGGGTTGGGATTTTACAACCACTTTGTGCCTCAATCCCGAGATCTGGGAAACTGAATTGTTCCTTAATACTATTCCAAGATGGTTCATCCTCTGTTTCTGGTATATACGGGTATTTCTGGTTGATAATTTGTTCTACAGATTTCATCATTTCTACCCATTTTATAAGGGCATCTTGGTGTTGTTCCCAAAGTACAGGATTTGTCAAGCATTGAAGGTATTCAGATTGGTGTAATTTTTCCATCTCAATGTATCCTGTCATGAGCATATCTCGGGTTGATCCTTTTGAAATTGCAGTCAATAGAATTTGGGCACAGTTTATGATGAAAGCTGTGGTTGTTGGAACATCAACCTGAATATCTCCTATTGGTGTTGAGGTTTTTTCTTCTTTTTCATAGAATTTTATGGCATCCTCGATCATTTTATCTTTCATAGATCTCCGATATTCAGGTTTCTTGAATGGTAGTCTTAGGTGGTTTGGCTGCATATTTGGATTAGGTGGTGGAATCAAGATGTGGAATTAAAGGCTTCGATGTAGACTCATGTTGTGCCAAGATGGAAGAAGGGAGTATCAGAGGAAAGATTAATGTGGTGGTGCTGCATAAACAAGGGAACTGAGGCCTAACCTCAGGGCAAGTGAATTCCTAAAGGAGGTTTCAAGGACCTCCTTCCAAGCATATACTGAGGGACTGGATGAGATAAGCAGGTGCTGGACCCAATCAAGACACCCAAAAATTTGTTGGGTGACTATAGAGGTGCGGGGCAGATGGACCCCTTGATCAGAAAGATCGTCCACCTGAGAATTACCTGGGCAGCCAGAGAGGGAGAGTCCCGCGAAGACCCCTACACGGTAGAGCGTCCCCACGGGTTACAGGGTTTCCCCCACCCGACCTCTCTTGTCACTGCGGTTCCAGGTAGACCAAAATGGGGATCTTGACCTCTTAAGTCTACTAATTTTAAGATCAGGGTGCTTAAGGTTTCACTTGAACTTTAGGTGTTTTTGTGAACAAAGTGGCCTAGTTTGAAGGTTGGTTGACCCCAGGGGTCAACTTCACCTAGTGGTTTCCTTGAGAAGTTAGGCCTTGTTTTAGGGTTCAAGTGTTTAGAGAGAGCCAATTGTTTAGGATTTTTCTTATTAATTATTTTCAATCAATGGCTTGGGCACACCTCTTTTGGATTTCCTCAATTCTTGATTAAGGGGTGTGTCTCTACTGAAATCCTAATGTTTGACCTTATGTTGGCTCTACTTGGTCCATTTAACTCTTTGTTGGGTAATTAGGGCTCAAGCAAGAATGTGTTAGCCCTTAAGTACCCTTAATAGTGTGCAGGAGTGATGAGTTGAAAACATGCAACTTTTTATGGTTACTAAATATGGAAGACAGGTTAGCCCTATATTGCTTGTTCTTTTCTTTTCTTCCTCTTTAGAGCTTAGGGGTTAATAGTGAGAGGAAAAATTTACCTGTCTTTGGTGTGGTTGCTTGTCTTCTTGAGTTCCTGTAGCTGCACAAAAGAGAGGAGATTATCAAAAATAAAAAAAAATACAGGAATGTTTACCTCTAGAATAGCCGTTGCTCCCCGGCAACGGCGCCAAAATGAAACGTGGTGTTTGTTATAGCGTTGTAGTAAAGCCGGTTATTACCAACATTTCAAATATAAATTTTTTTACTCGGAAAAATAAAAGAGTTCCCGAGGTCGAACTCAGGGAGCAAGTTGTATTCTAGAGATATACATGTTTCTTTTACAAAAATAAAGAGAGAGGGAAAGAATTTGTTGTTTTCTCTTTGCCCAGGGGAAGGGGCGGCGGCGAGCAGAGGACTGGAGAGGCGCCAGCTAGGTACGGCGTGGCGCAGGAAGAGCAGGGGAGGAGGTCTCTGCTGCTGGTATTACGGCAGAGCGAAGAGGAGGAGGAGGAGGAACCGCCGGAGCTGGTGGGCGTCTGCCGGAGGGAGAGGAGAAGAAAGTTGGGGGTTTTCTCCGTCAGATCCAAGCTGCCCTGGTCGGTGGAGCAGCGGGGGGTATTTATAGGGATGAAACAGGGAGGAAGGCGGAGGGAGACGACGTGTCTCCCTCGCCGGAGAATGGTCGGAACATGAACCCATACCGTCCGTGCGTTCGCACGGCCGGTATGGTGAGCTACAATGACCAGGGGGGTGCTCCTGCGACGGCTGACGACGCAGGGCACCCCCGGTTTACTTGCCAGGTCCCCCACCTC
This sequence comes from Thalassia testudinum, assembly GCA_037157565.1. Taxonomy (NCBI): domain Eukaryota; kingdom Viridiplantae; phylum Streptophyta; class Magnoliopsida; order Alismatales; family Hydrocharitaceae; genus Thalassia; species Thalassia testudinum. Next base: position 79,819,437 of record JAZHRO010000056.1, on the reverse strand, counting down.
ACCCTGCGCGGCGCCATGCTCCGCGCAAGGTCGCCGGAGCATGGTGCTGGCAGGGTTTTGCAGGAGGGACCTGATTGCAAAGAACGAAGGAGAGTTAGGGGCCAAAATGCGAGGGTTCAAAAGTTGAGGGCCAAAGAGTAAATATATGAGGACCAAAGTGTGAAGTCGGTCAAGGAGGTTTCTTCTTAGGCTCAAGTTTTTATACATGACTAATTAGGACCTAAGGAATCTGATGGTGAATTTTATTTTCATATTAAACCTTGTTTGACCGGTCAATTTGCGCAAAAACCCAAATTAAGTTATTAATTGGGCATGGTTCTCAATGTAGGTCAAAATGGGTTCTAAAGGCCAAATTGAAGGTTCTAAACCCTAGAGATTATTTTTCTATGAATTTTAGAGGGTTTATTCTATTTTTACTTTGCCTCGAACCTTGTGAATTGAAGTGGGTTGTTTTAGGGTTACAGATTATCATTTGGTTCCTTGGAAGTGCTGTAGCCCTTGCTAGATCATTTCATCCCACTTTTATTCTTATTAAGCTGTTTTGACCTGTGTTTGGTCCCTGAATTACCCTGCATGCAGTTTATACTGGTAAAATTGCACTTTTACCCCTTATGACTGGTTTTCTTCTCAAACTCAGAATTCTCTGAGTTAAGCCTTTCCTTGAGATATGTAGGAGCTTTTATCCTTTGTATTGGGTCAAAATGAGCTAGTTATGGCTCATGATGAGGTTCTCATCAGTGGCCTATCGTACAAGGCAGCCTCCCTCCTTTTGTAGCCACCTGCATGGATTTGAATGGAGAGGTGGGAGCAGATCCACATTCTCCGCTAGTCCTTGAATGCCGATTTTAGTGCGACAGCTGGTGGCATTGGAGCGGCAAATTCTACAGAGAGAAGAGAAAATGATAATAATAAAAACATTGGTTAATTATGTTCAAACCCTCAATAAAATATTAATGCATATAATGCTTGCAATGCACCTAATTGGTTAAGTAATTTAATGAATGTAACTCTAAGTTAATTCTAAATGCATTTAAATATGAATGCAATGAATGAATTATGTAATTAAATCAAAAATATGAATTAATCTATTTACATTCTAATGCATGGTAAATAAATGTTAGAATTAACTTTATGTCTAGGCACTTAAATACTTAAATAGCCCACAATTATGGGCTAATCAACTACAAATGGGTTTGAATCTCGACTGAGTTCAATGATTTCAATGGCTCCATTTCCAAACATCCTCTGGACTAGAAAAGGTCCGATTCACTTTAATCTTAGGGAAGAGTTTGAGTTAGCCATCGAAAAGAAGCACTTTTTGACCAAGATAGAAAGTCTTTCATGAAATGTGCTTGTCATGAAGAGACTTAATCTACTCCTTATAGATATGTGAGTTCTCGTATGCATCATTACGTAGTTCATCAACCTCGTTCATTTGCACAATGCGATGGATTTCGGCCTTACGGAGATCCAAATTACACTTCCATACTACCCAATAGGTCTTGTGCTCCATTTCTACAGGAAGGTGACATGCCTTCCCATAAACTAGTCTGAACGGAGACATCCCTAGATTTGTTTCATAGGCTATCCTATAGGCCCATAATGCTTCTGGAAGTTGGTTTGACCAATCTTTTCTGTCAAGTCGGACAGTGACCTGAAGAATTTTCTTTATCTCCCGATTAAAGAGCTTAGCTAGTCCATTAGTCTAGGGATGATATGGAGTCGAAATTCAATGCGACACCCCATATTTCTTCATCAGGGATTGGAAGTGCACATTCACGAAGTGGGTCCCCCCATCAGAAATGATTACCAACAATACTTCGAACTAGGAAAAGATGTGCTCATGAATAAATTTGATCACCACTTTGTGATTAGTGGTTCAGGTTGGAATGACTTATATCCATTTGGACACGTAGTCCATAGCTAGAAGGATATATTCGAAACTGTTCGAATTCAGAAATGGACCCCCTATGTCGAAAATCTCTCACATGAGAATTGGGTTCAAGGGCATCATATTTCAATGGCTCATGTTGCCTAAGGTTTGGCAACGAGCGCATGCCCTATCATAATTGTGTGCATCTTTAAAGAGTGTGGGCCAGTAAAAGCTGCAATATAAGATTTTCACTACTATTTTGTGCCCTGAGAAATGACCACCGCAGGCCTAGTCATGGAAGAAAGAGATTATATCTTTGACCTCGACATTAGGAATGCATCTCTAGATGATTTGATCAGCACCGATGCGGGAGAGATATGGATCTTCCTAGACATAATACTTTGCATCTGAAATCAATTTGTCTTTCTTGGCTTTTGGTCAATTAGATGGGATTTGGTTCGATGCCAAATAATTTACAATATTGACATACCAAGGAAGTCCATCATCAATGCTCAGAAGATGCTCATCCGGAAAGTGCTCAATAATTGGTTCGAAAGGGTGAATGATTGAAGAAGTAAGATGGGATAAATGGTTAGCAACCATAATCTTTTTTCCCATCTTATTGTGTATCTCAAGGTCAAATTCTTGCAAGAGCAAGACCCATCGAATTAAACTCAATTTAGCATCCTTCTTCGCAAGTAAGTGCCTCACAGCAATGTGATCCGAGTAGATATTGACATGAGATCCCAAGTGGTATGATCTGAATTTCTCCAGACCAAATACTCTAGCTAGTAGCTCTTTCTCTGTAATTATATAATTATGCTGAGCCTCATCCAGTGCCTCGCTGGCATAATATATCACCAATGGTTGCCCATCAATCTTCTACCCAAGTACCACTCCTACCACATAATCAGATGCGTTGCACATGATCTTGAATGGCTAAGGCCAGTCAGGAGATTGTAGGATTAGAGCCTAGGTTATTCAGTCGTGCAAGATTTCAAAAGTGCGAACACACTCACTTGTCATCTCAAAGGGAGTGTCCTTTGACAAAAGATTAGTCATGGGGCATGCAACCGTAGATAATTCAGATATAAAACATCGATAAAAATCAATGTGCCCCGGAAAAGATTGAATATTTGTGACTTAGGAAGGCAAAGGATGTTTGGAAATCAGATTCATGTTTTCTCAGTATACATGGATACCCTTCTCAGACTCAGATACCAGGTGTCTAAGTATGATGTCTTCAGGAATAATGAAGTGGCTCTTTTCCTAGGAAAGAACCAAGTTTACTTCAATTCATCACTAGAGGATCTGAACTAACTATAGAAGGTGATCATCAAATTTTTGATCGAACAATGAGAAGTCATCCATGAAGACTTTAAGGTATTTACCTACCATATTGGAGAAAATGGCTAGCAAGCACCGCTGAAAAGTTGCAGGTGCATTGCATAGCCCAAATGGCATCTTGTGGAACGCATAAGTCCTATAGGGGCAGGTAAAGATGGTCTTCTTTTGATCTTCTCTAACAATAATCTTGTATTAGAAAATAATGAACTTATTTTAGAAAATAGTAAATTGATTGAAGAAAACACGTTGCTTAAATTTGAAATTCTAGGTTTACAATTAAAATAAGCATCATAGAAAAGGACCTAGCTAGTCTCAAATAAACTTCAGATAGCCTTTTGTGCAAATTAGAAGCTAGTCCTAAGGTTTAGAAAGTATCTCCATCAAGGAGACCTACTAACAAACACAGATCAAAATTGACTTGGATATCGAGAAAGCAATTATAAACTTGTTTTGTAGGTTTCGACAGGGATTCCAATGTCGAGAATTGGACCTAGAAGTTGGAGAATGGCCTACTCAAGTTAGGAGGACCAAAGAGTGGACTAAGGAAGAAGACAAGAACACCAATGAGAAGACTGAAGAGTGACGGAATCAGGGTGCATCAACCATTCACCTTGAGGCAGTCACCGATGCCTGGACCTCTAAGCTTTTGATGAGAGCCCAATCAATTTTGGCATCCACTGCAAGGGCCATTTTATTAGCTATGGTAAGTGAAGTAATATCATTTATCTTAACTAGTTATGTTGATAAATAGCATTTAGATTGGGAGATATAAAAATTTTCTTATGCAAGAAGTCTTTTAATAAGGGGGAGATTATTGCATGTTTACACTCATTAGAAAGAGGGAGTTAATGGAGAAAAGGAACAAATTCCTAAATTATGTCAAAAATAGGGAGACTAGATTCTTGTCATATTATGTCGAAAAGGGGGAGTTAACCCATTTTTTAGAAGAGCATGTTTTGAGGGGGAGTTATTGGATAAGATGATTAAAACTAATTACGCCTCTTTGATAATGTCAAAAAGAGAGAATGTTTTGAGTATTTATTTATGGCTTTGTCATCATCAAAAAGGGAGACATTGTTTGTTCAAGGGCACCTCTATTGATTATTTTGTTGATAACAAACCAACCGTTACTTGACATTTGCATTGAGTTTATAGTTTCAGAGAAAATGCAAAGAGAATCCTGAGTGAAGGAGCTCAAGCTCAAGACCATGAACGAATGGAGGAGCTTGGTGGAGGAGAGAAGGGGATGGAGCTTCATGTGGAGCGAAAGTGTGAAGAAGAAAGAGGATGGAGAATAGGATTGAAGTCCTTTTGTACATGTATTTATTTGTTTATTGCTCCTTTTCTTAGAATTATTGTAAATGACACAATGTGTAGTTGTTGACTCAAATTTCCATTTGGAAAAATACGTGTCATAGTATAGCAACGAAAATTGAATAAACACTTAAAATTTATAAGCTCGAGAAAGGTGAGTTTCCGAGGTCGTTCGCAGGGAGCAAAAGATCACAAATCAAGCACTAATCCAATATTCAAACAAAACTCAAGATATATGAAAAATATATTCAATGAATAGTAAAATGTATATCAGAGCCAATAGACAAAAATAATGTAGAGACAAATAGCAAAAATAATGGTGGTTGAAACAACCAATGTAACCCTTAACACTTAAGCTTATTTCCCTCAATTCAAAGCCTTAACTCTGTATTTAACCAAATTCATAAATCAAAGCCTTAGACTTAGGCAAATTCTCCAATCTCCTCAATTCAAATATCTCACTAAGTCCTCAGATGCCTTAAGTTCCAACTCGAATTCTCTCAACTGCAAAACCTCCCTACACTCTCTCTCAGAAAGCCTTTCTTTCTCTTTAAAACTAATTCACAATTCAAACCATAGACCCAAACATGGTTCAAGCATAAACTGTCCTAGACCCGCTTGTGTGGGAATGGGCGAGGGCGTGTGCGTAGGAGTGGGGTGGAGACCTAACCCTAGTGGTATGAAGGCAACAAGCCCTCGTTCATGAAACAATAAGTTTGCAATTCTATTTTAAATCTTAACGATGTGGGACTAAGGACTAATCAGTTCTTCTTCAGCTGTTGCATGAAGATCCCTACCTTAATCGAAGCTTCTATTGGTGTTGCTCTGCTCTATTGAAGGTCCAGAAGCCTTTTTGGCCTCAATGCACATCAGCTGGGGTGGTGGTGGTGAAGATGGTGTACGATCGATGGCAGACGATGGTGTAGTGATGGCGAAAATCTGACGAAGACCTGGATATCAAAACATGGTCTTTAAGCCCCAATTAATAGCTTAGGAGTATAGTCGTGGTGTGAGGAGCATGGTGGTGGTGGATCTTTGGTGTATGGGGGTGCGTGGAGGTCGAACAGTGTAGGAGCTAGTGACGGATTGGTGGGTTGTTTGGTGAAGGATTTCAGAGGTCAAAAGCCTTAACAAATGGAGGGCTTTTGACCTTTGAGGTACAGGGAATGTAGTGATGGTGGTGATTTGTCATTTAGTGTGGTGTACAGAAGGCATGGACTCGCTAGAGTCGTAGTCGGAGGTGGGAAAGAAGAGGGAACGGGAGAATGTGAGGTTGAATCTAAAAATTAAGCAGCCTAAACTACTCTAGGAAGTACAGGGAGTGAGAATGCCTAACTACTTGGATGAAAAAGGAAGGAAACCATGTTGGCTTGCTTCATCGGATGCAGTGAAGGTGAATTCTTCGGTGGTGAGAAGTGACGATGATGAAGGGGCTAGGAGATGAAGCTTTAGCCGGCTAGCATCAGAGGGAGATGAGGAAGAAGTTAGGATGCCTATTTTGTCCGTTGGATGGCTTGAACAGGGGGATCGAGTGGGTCATCGGAGTCATTGGAAATCGCAGCTGGTGAAGAGGGAAGAGGAGGGAATCCGGCCTAGAATCGATTGGAACATATGTTGGATGTAGAGGAGTTTATATAGAGCATGATTATACCCTCAAATTGGAAGAATTTGTGAATTGGAGTCATGATTTTGGCAACATAAAGTTGAAAATTTCTCAATCTCTTTGGAGGACAACATTCCAAATTAGCACAGGAGATCGTGTGTAATCTAAAGTCTCTAATCTCAGGAGTAATCCCTCAAAATTTGTCGGGATTTGGAGTGAGTTTGATGGGTTAAATGTTTAATGAAAGATCATGCATATGGCTTTCCTATCCCTGTTGGCTGTGTTTAGGAAAGAAGGTGTCTGCAGGCAGTAGGGACCTTTTGTTGAAGATGATAAGAAATTAGGGGCCTGACTGTAAGAAAAGGGTAGAAATTAGTGGTCGGGTTGTAAAGAATAGAGAATTAAGGGCTAAAATGCAAACTTAGTTTAGATGGACTCTGATTGGGCCCATGTTTTATTGTTAACCTAATTTGGATCCAAGAAATCTAATGGTAAACTTAGATTTGGGTTATGATAATGTTTGACTGGGTAAGTTACATAGAAGCCCAAATTAGGGTAAATTCCCGTCTGAATCTTTGTTTTTCATCAAAATGGGATCCGATGGTCAAAGTAAATGTACCAAACTTCTTATAATAGTTTTCAATGATTTTTAGGATGTTTAGATTGAATTTAGTTTTATAAGAACCCTTTCAATTTGAGTAAGGCTGATAATTAGGTTTTTTAGTAATATTTTAATCCTTAAAATGAACGAAACCCTGATTCAGTTATTCTGAGCCCACTTCTTGGCCTTTTAAGTTCATTTAACCATAGATTAAACCCTGCTGAACCCCTTAGTTAATATGCAATAGTGATTAGATGTTAAACAACAAAATTAACCCATTATCCTATCTTCTTCCAAATTTAGTTTAGTATGGAATTACGATTCTAAGACGATCATTAAGGAACATTTAATACTTTATTCAAACTAATTTAAGTTAGTTATGATGAATGATGGTGTTACCATCATACCACTATGCCTTACTTTTGCTAGTCACTAGCAAAATCTTATGGAAAGAGCTAGGTCTCTAGATTGAATTTTTGTGTTAGGATGCTTGTTTGTCCTACTTATATAGAAATTAGATTAGAATACCAACAATGAGCCTAGAGGTACTCAAGTACCAGCTAAGATCCAGACCTAACCAGCCTCAGCTTTGGGCATGCTTGAAAGGTTTCTAAGCCCCATAAAAACTAGCTAGATGTTTGTTGACCCCAGCAGTTTAAGCACCTATGAGTATGTGCAGCAAGTCTCGGTTTAGTTTGCCAGTGCATCTTTAATAAGAGAGAGAAAGGGATATTTATTTTGAGAGTTTTTCTCTTTCCTTTGTAAATTCCCCTAAATCCAACATTGGATTGGCCCTAAACATGGTCTGTATCAGATTCCTTGTCCCCACCACCAATCCTTGTAGGGTCCTTAGCATTCGATGCTTCTAGATAGTGTCGCCCATGGCAACCCGCAGAACCCTTGCTTTTAATACTTTGGGATAGTGTCGCCCATGATGTTCTGCAGGTAAATCTAGGCCTTGGCAATCAACATTTTGGGATAATCCTACCCTTGGCACCTAAACAAGCACAAGGCGCATACGTGCCCCCAGTAGGATATTTGGATATCCTTGGAGACAAGAATCAAGGATACGATATGTTATAACGCATCTTCGAGGGGAGTATTTTTCACTCCTCCTCTCTACGTCGGGAACTTGTCCAATCAATTTGTGTCTTTGAACCACTCCTAAATAAAATCTTTGGGAAAACATTTTCAGAGTAGAACACTTTATGCCTATTAACAGGGTGAAATCAGTGTTTAAATGATGTTGCATTCAGTATAAATGAAATTGCCTTGAAAACAAATAAGAAGTTTTTTTTTATTACTCAAAAACCTAAGTATCCGAGGTCGAACACAGGGAGCAAATTGGTATTTAAAAACTAAGATCACAACCTCAAATTAATCAAATGTGATGCTCAACAATCAATGGAATGAGCTTCAATGTATATGAAAGCTAAAGAGAGAATAGAGATGCAACAAGAAATACAATGTTCTCTCTTCTTTCTTCTCTTCTCTCTGATGTCTTCTTTCTTCTACTCTTTTCTTCCTTCTCTGATTTCTTCTTTCTCTTTGGTTCTCCTCTTCCTTCTTTCTCTAATGCCTCTTGCAACAGTGCCTTTCTCCTTCTTTGTCTTCTTTGATTTCTCCTTCTTATTCCTTCTTCTCTGCCTTTGCTTCTGCCTTTGCCTTTTCTTCAGCCACATCTTCTCTGCTACAGTGCTTCTTCTGCCTTGTCTTCTTCCTTGATTTCTCCTTCCTTCTTCCTTTCGTAACTTCTGCCTTCAGCCCTTTGCTTTCCTTTTTCTTTCTTGCCTTAGCATCCTCAACTTCTTCCTTAGCTCCTCTGCGGATGCAGCTTCCTTTTTTCCTTCTCTGGCATCAGCTTCCTCTTCCTTTTCCTGCACACACGAGTGCAAAACCTACCCCTACCCTCCCCTCGTACACTCTCTCTCTATTTCTCTCTTAGGTTCGCTATCCCAGAGCCAGCCAATCAGGTATTCGGGTCGGGTTACACACACCTGGGTCTAGGCGCACCGACGTGGGTGGTGCATGATGAGTACTGGGTAAACGAGTCAGGTGGCCAGGTCCGTGGAGCATAGGTCGCGGACGAGGCTGGTGAGCGGGGGAGGGGATAAAAATAGAAATAAAGAAGGGGGAATTGAAGAGAGGAGAGAAGGGAAGAGTTTCAACATAACTAAGTGGATGAAAGGGGGCAGGAGGGCGGCTGGAAGTACCTGTCGCCGTCAGAGAAGAAGCTTCCAGTGGAGGGAGAATGGCAACGGTGAAGGGGCTTTTGGCATGTGTGCAGGTATGGCTCGACATGGAGGAAGGAGGTGAAGACATCTCTAGCATTGGGACTGTGGCAGAGCGACGAGAAGGAGGAGGAGGAGTCGCCGGAGCCTGACGTGCTATTGTGTGTGTGTGTTAAGAGGTGTCGTTATAGTCGCACTTGCAACGTCGATTTTAAAATAAGTAAACGGAGGTGAGTCCGAGTGTCGGTCTCAGGGAGGCGTGGAAATTGGATTTCTGGTTATCACTTGTCACGGAAAGTGCGAAATTTTGCTAGCAAAAGAAATGGTTTTGAAAAGCGAGAGAGAGAGATAGAGAGAGAGAGAGAAGGTTTAGGGTTTGAAAGCTCTTTGTTTTGATCATGCAGCTTGAACAGGAATTAAAATGACAATGGAATGGAGAATAACTTCATTAATCATGCACTTGTAGTTCATAACTTACAACATTAAATACATGCTTCAACAAAAGTAATAGAAAGCTTAAAAGAGAGAGAGAGAGAGGGATTGTGGAGAGCAACGAGGCAGCCACGGCGGTGGAGGAGGCTCCATCGGCAGCTTGTCATCTCCAACGATTACAAGAGTCCCTAAAGCTAGCTAAGAGAGGAGTGGAGTAGTTGCAAGGGGGAGTGAATGCTTTGAATGGTGGTTGGAGGGGGTCTAAATAGAGTTAAGGGCTTCCTAAAAGAAGAAGAGGCGTTAGCGACATCCAGAGCGTCACTAAAACCGTTTCCAAAAACGTCGGTGAAGCACTCCCGCCACTGGTCAGCCGCCCGCCTCGTTCCTTCTCCTCGCGCGATCCATGGCCGCTCAAAGAGAGCCGTCCGATTGAAGATTGGACAGCAGAGAGTCTTACTCGCCTGCGCTAGGATCGCGCCTTGGGCACGCGTGTGCGCACGCATCTTTGCCCAGCATGCGCGTGCGCGTGGACGCTCGTGAGCTGCGGTTGTGCCGTGTGGCAAGATCTTGGCCGCCTGCTGCTGATCGGGTGACCCAATTTCTCCGCGCTCGTCACCCGTCTTCAATTTCCACCCCGCATGGCTCGAACGCGTGTTGCGTGGATGCGGGTGTGCGCGCTACCCGTTGCGCCATGCCCGCGCTTTGTCGTGGCGACCTCGGGTCGGTGCACGGGTCTCAGCCGTTCAATCGAAGATCGACGGCCAAGATTTGATCTCGGCTGGCTGAAGGCGCGACGTGCGGTGGGGGCGGGGCTGATGTGGCGCAATCTGGGCCGTTGATCTCCAGATCAATGGTCAGAACTTCTTGGGCCCATTGTAGTAGCTCTGGATGTCGGATTTGGCCGATCTTAAGTTCGTTGAACTCCGTTTGTCGTTCTGAATCCATCCGTGTTGTCTGATTGCTCATCTGAGGCCTGCTTTGACAAATGCTTACACAAATGGCTATTAATACAGTTTATAAGCAATCTTGGTACATGACGCAAGCAATGCTCCTATTCTACTTATGTTGTGCCTTTTATTCTAAAGATGGGCCATATTCAGCATAATTATCACCCCCTTGTGTAGTGTTATGATACCCCCATGCTTACTCATTGCTAGTCCCTAGCAAGGTTTATTCTAGCCTTTATTTCCTTACAGAATTCAAGAAGTAATTGCTTAGGCACTTCGTTACTTGTCAATAAGAGGAAATATACGAAGATCTTAATCTACAAAGACTAAGCAGCGCTCGGGTGTCTGCCAAAATACGAATCACCCGAATCCTTTCTTTAATGTATATATAACTATACGTATATATATATATATTCTTTTAGAATTTTTTTCGGAATTCAGTGTGGGTTGGTAACTTTTTACGGCTACCCAACCGACCCAAAACATGATCAAAACCCTAAGTGCTAAGCATCTTGGTGTGATTGTTGTGATAGACTCACTTAACGGTAATTGTGATAGACTACGAATTTCTACGCCTCTAGGTGATCGGGAAAGAAAATAAATTTTTGCCTGAAGGTGTATTTGTTCGATTGGTAGCTTTCTCCCTACGTTTGTTTTAATTAGGGTCAACATAAGGATTTTTCTAGTGTATATCTCCCTGGCTTGTACTACTTCCCCTCTTCTTCCTTAGGTGTTTTGGTCTTTTTTGTGCAATTATTGAGCTGGGCTCTGGACAACCGACCAATGGGCTGTTACCCATGATCACTTGCCAGCCATACTTGTGTAGTGAAGTGTGGTTTATTTTCTTTTCTTCTTCTTCCATTTTTTTTTCTGTAGGTGGCTTCCCTGATCTCAAATGTACCTAGAGGCAATGAAAAAGAAATGGCCTGTGGCTGGGTTCTGGACAACCTGCCAATGGGCTGTTACCCACGACAACTTGCCAGCCATACCACCTTAGAGAGTTCATTAGCTACCTAATTTCTGTCAAAATCTCTGAGAAGTGAGTCTGTGCAAAAATGTGTGCAGATGGTTAGACTCAAAGTTTTCCTGAGTTAGAGGGTGAGTTGATAAGTCGTATACTTATTACCTTATTTAGTTGGTGGATTAGAATAGCTTAAGGTTGCAAGGATTCACCGCTAAATCCATATTTTAATGGACACCAGGGCTGATTAAGCCTGAAGGCCTGAAAAGTCTAAGTGTTTAAGTTCTTTTTGTTTTATTTTCCATTATTGATAAGTTTGTAATGCCTAAGTTTTCTTCCTAAATTCAATTTTTTTTAAAATTATTTTATTCATTCAGACTGATTAATTGAGCACAGGATCATGCAATTTACCACCCCCCCATACTTAAGTTGGACAATGTCCTCATTGGTAGATTCATGGATGCAAAAAAGGTTTTAAAAAGATAGTACTTGAGTGACGTAAACTACCAGATCAGTCTGAATCCTCTAGGTTGCCTCCCAGGAAGCGCTGAGTTTAACGCCTTCAGCTGGGTGGTGCTCGGTGTCAGCCCTCAAAGAGGGTGATATTTTCCTTGGGGGGTACCTAGGCCAGGAAATGCTTCAATATTTGACCATTAACTGTAAAAGTGTGCCCAGTGTTAAGATCTGCGATTTCAACTGCCCCATTAGAATAGGGCTTAACCACCCGAAATGGTCCTGTCCATTTGAACCTGAGTTTCCCTGGGAAGAGTTTTTGGCGTGCATCAAATAGCCAGACTTGCTGGTTAGGCTCAAATGTTTTTCTATGAATGAGTCAGTTGTGGACGGCTTTCATTTTCTCCTTATACAGCCAACTATTGTCAAAGGCGTCCCGACGAATTTCTTCGAGCTCAGATAATTGAAGCGTCCTCTACACACCGGCTAACTGGGGATCCATGTTACATTGCTTGACAGCCCAGTAAGCCCGGTGTTCCAATTCGAAAGGAAGATGGCAAGCTTTGCCAAAGACCAGGCGATAAGGCGACATGCCTATCGGGGTCTTAAAAGCGGTCCTGTATGCCCAAAGGGCATCATCAAGTCGTGTGGACCAGTCTTTCCTGTCAGGTCTCACAGTCATCTGTAAAATGTTCTTGATTTGTCTATTTGAGACCTCAGTCTACCCATTTGTTTGTGGATGATACGGGGTGGCAATGCGGTGGTTTACCCTATATTTTCTAAGTAGGGCACAAAATTGGGAATGGATAAAATGGCTTCCACCATCACTGATCATGGCCTTAGGTATTCCAAACTGAGAAAAGATGTTCTTCTTCACAAAGTCCATGACAGTCTTGTGATTGCATCGTCGCGTGGCAACGACTTCAATCCATTTGGAAACATAGTCTACCGAGACCAAGATGTACTCGAAGCCATTGGTTGGTGGAAAGGAGCCCATAAAATCGATACCGCAAACATTGAAGATTTCGACAATCAAAATGGGCTGAAGGGGCATCATTTCTTTCTTGGTCATGGTCCCTAGTGCTTGGCAGCATGAGCAAGTCTTGGCAAAGATGTGTGCATCCTTAAATAGGGACGGCCAGTAAAATCCAGACTGGAAAACTTTTGCAGCGGTTCTCTTTCCAGAGAAGTGGCCGCCACACGCTTGGTCATGATAAAAGGAAAGCACACTCTGAAGTTCATCTTCGGGGATACACCTCCTGATGATCTGATCAGCATAGAGGCGAAACAACATGGGATCATCCCAGAAATAGTGCTTGGCCTCAGGCAAGAACCTGTCCTGTTGTTGTCTGGACCAGCTGTGCGGGGTTCGTCTGATAACCAGGTAATTGACGTAGCCAGCATACCATGGCATTTTCTTGTCTTGTATGGCTAGGATGTGTTCATCAGGGAAGGTATCAGATAGAGGTAGGGAGGGTCCAATGTGGTCTGGATGAAGTCTCGACAGGTGGTCAGCCACCACATTTTTCGATCTGGCCTTGTCTCGGATTTCCAGGTCAAATTTCTGCAAAAGTAGGATCCATCTGATGAGCCTGGGTTTTGCGTCCTTTTTGGCCAACAGGTGCCGGATGGCTGAATGGTCGGTGTAAATAGTCACGTGGGATCCCAGCAAGTATGATCGGAATTTCTCAAGTCCAAAGACTACAGCGAGCAACTCTTTCTCTGTGACCGTATAATTACGTTGGGCCTCGTCCAACGTTTTGCTCACGTAGTAGATCACCACGGGCTTCTTGTCTTGCCTTTGTCCCAGGATTGCACCTATGGCAAAATCTGATGCATCACACATAATCTCAAAGTCCTGGGATGATGAGAACCTCATCATGAGCCATAACTAGCTCATTTTGACCTAATACAAAGGATAAAAGCTCCTATATAACTTAAGGAAAGGCTTAACTCAGAGAATTCTGAGTTTAAGGAGAAAACAAGTCATAAAGGGTAAAAATGCAACTTTACCAGTATAATCTGCATACAGGGTAATTCAGGGTCCAAACATAGGTCAAAGCAACCTAATAAGAATAAAAGTGGGATGAGATGATCTGGCAAGGGCTACAGCAATTCCAAGGAAATAAATGATAATCTATAACCCTAAAACAAACTCACTTCAATTCATGAGGTTCAAGGCAAAGAAAAAATGGAATAAACCCTCTAAAATTCATAGAAAAGTAATCTCTAGGGTTTAGAACCTTCAATTTGACCTTAGGAACCCATCTTGACCTACATTGAGAACCATACCCAATTAATAACTTAATTTGGGTTTTTACGTAAATTGACCAGTCAAACAAGGTTTAATCTAGAAATAAAATTCACCATCAGATTCCTTAGGTCCTAATTAGTCATGTATAAAAACTTGAGCCTAAGAAAAAACCTTCTTAACCAACTTTACACTTTGGTCCTCATATATTTACTTTTTGGCCCTCAACTTTTGAACCCTCGCATTTTGGCCCCTAACTCTCCATCGTTCTTTGCGTTCAGGTCCTCCCTGCAAAACCTGCCAGCACCATGCTCCGGCGACCTTGCGCGGAGCATGGCGCCGCACAGCGTGAGGGGGAGGGTCTGGCAAGTAAACCGGGGGTGCCCTGCGTCGTCAGCCGTCGCAGGGACACCCCCCTGGTCGCTGTAACCCACCATACCGGCCGTGCGAACGCACGGACGGTATGGGTTTCCATCTCCGGCGTCCTCCGGCGAGGGAGACACGTCGTCTCCCTCCGCCTTCCTCTCTGATTCGGTCCCTATAAATACCCCCGTCGCTCCACCGTTCTTCCCAGCCCGGATCTGACGGAGAAAACCCCCAACTTTCCTCTCTTCTCACTCCGGCAGACACCCACCAGCTCCGGCGGTTCTTCCTCCTCCTCCTCTTCGCTCTGCCGCAATACCAGCAGCAGAGACTTCTTCCCCTGCTCTTCCCGCGCCACGCCGCACCCAGCTGGCGCCTCTCCGGCCCTCTGCTCGCCGCCGCCCCTTCCCCCGGGCATCTTCTTCTCCGGCGACAGTCGATACGACTGTCGCCCGCTCCGGCCCCTCCTCGTCCTGCTAAGTAGGTAGAACTCCTCCTCTTCCTCCCCTCTTCCTTTTCCTCACTTCAAACATCTACTGTCGTCCTCGATTCCGACCAATCACCCTCACCTTCTCCGCCTCCGGCCATCCTCCGGCGAGCCGCTCCCATCACTGCAGCATCCCACACGGCTCGCCGACCTGCACATAATCTCCACCTCCTCACCCTGATCCATTTCCGCCCCTCCACTTCCCCCAAATCACCCTCTGCAACTCCACCGAACAAACCCATCTCCCGACCCACAGTCCGACCTAGGGCAGCCCTTAGGCTCCGCCCCGCCGCCTACACACCCCCCGACCACCTTCGCCGTGCCACGGAGAAGGTCCTCCGCGTTTCTGATTGGGCCGAGAGGCCATTTTTCTGTGGGCAGGTACCTACGCTCGTCGCCGCCATTGTTGAAGCGAAGCAGCTTCTTCACCTGCTGCCCCAGGTGCGCCACGCCCAGGTTACGCTCCCAGACAGTGCGAGGTGCCTTCGCGAAGTACCAGGCTGCAGTCGAGTCGAAGCTCCCACGTGAAGCCCCCGTGCTTCGCCTCGACGGCCGCTGCTTCCTCCGCGCAGGCACCGAAATTGGGGTGGGACATTTAGTCCCACCTCGTAACCTTTCAAAGGAGAGCGCCCGCATAAAGGCAAAAAGTGCCTTATGCTCGTTGCCTCCTGAGCACGGGGTGAGGTCCCTCTCACTCACTCGCTCTCTCGACCCGGTCTCGTCCGCGACCACGCCCCGTAGACCTGGCCCGACCCGACTTAGACTGACCTGCACTCCTCGCCCACCACGCACGCCGGTGGGCCTGGACCCGGGCGCGACCCGTACCCGGCTACCCGGCAGCTCTGGGAGAGCTATCCTATGTGCGGATTCTGTGAGAGAGAGACGCTGGGGAGGGTAGAGGTAGGTTTTGCCCCTCTCTGATCAAGCTGTGTAAGTGTGCAGGCACAGGTGAAGAAGAACCGTGGAAGAAGACGAAGGCTGAAGGAAGGAGGATCACCGAGCGGCACTGTAGCAGCGGCGGTTTAAGTCGTCTGATTGGAAAATCAGACGACATCCTGAAGGCAAAGAAGGAGAAGGAAGGCGAGGCAGAGGAGAACACAGAGAGACAAGCAGAAAGAGCTGAAAGAAGAAGGAGAACGCAGAGAGGCCAAGACAAGAACTGAAAGAAGAAGAAGAGCACGAGAAGAAGAAGGTCTGAAGAAAGGAAAAGAAGAAAGAAAGAAGAAGAAGAAGAACAGGACCGCAAGGGATAAGAAAAAGAAAGAAACGAGCAGAAAGAAGAACTGAAGGAAGAAGAAAAGCATCACTACTGCTGCAGATAAAGAAGAAGAGCCAAAGAGAAAAGAAGAGAAGAAGAAAGAAGCCAACAAATTCTCTCTCTCTCTCTCTTTATTTTTTTGTACAAGAAACTTGTATCTCTGGAATACAACTTGCTCCCTGAGTTCGACCTCGGGAACTCTTTTATTTTCGAGTAACAAATTGTATTAAACTGGTAATGACCTCTCTATACTATACTACGACGAAATAATAAAACTATAGAGGAAGGTAGCACCACCAGTTTTTGGTGCCGTTGCCGGGGAGCAATGGCTATTCTAGAGGTAAACATTCCTGTTTCTTTTTAGTTTCTGATAATCTCCTCTCTTTTGTGCAGCTACAGGAAATCAAGAAGACAAGCAACCGCACGACAACCACTCCGAGGACAGGTAATTTTTTTCCTCTCGCTATTAACCCCTAAACTTTAAAGAGGAAGAAAAGAAAAGAACAAGCAATATAGGGCTTACCTGTCTTCCATACTTAGTAACCATAAAAAGTTGCATGTTTTCAACCCATTATTCCTGCACACTATTAAGGGTATTTAAGGGCTAGCACATTCTTGTTTGAGCCCTAATTACCCAACAAAGAACTAACTGGACCAAGTAGAGCCAACATAAGATTCAACATTAGGGTTTTAGAGACACACTACTTAAATCAAGAATGGAGAAAATCCAAAAGAAGTGTGCCTAAACCATTGATTGAACATACTTATTCAGAGAAACCCTAAACAATTGGCTCTCTAAACAATTGAACCCAAAAAAAAAAAGAAAGGACCCAAAAGCTCTCAAAGGAACAAGAGGTAAAGTTGACTCCTTGGGTCAACCAACCTTAAAATTAGGTCACTTTCTCACTCAAAATACCTAAGAGATCAAGTGTAACTTTAAGCACCCTGATCTTAAGCTAAAATTGGTAAAATTAAGAGGTCAAGATCCCCATCCTGGTCTACCTGGAATCTCAGTGACAAGAGAGGTCGGGTGGGGGAAACCCTGTAACCCGTGGGGACGCTCTACCGTGTAGGGGTCTTCGCGGGACTCTCCCTCTCTGGCTGCCTAGGTAATTCTCAGGTGGACGATCTTTCTGATCAAGGGGTCCATCTGCCCCGAACCTCTATAGTCACCCAACATTTTTGGGTGTCTTGATTGGGTCCAGCACCTGCTTATCTCATCCAGTCCTTCAGTATTTTGCAGGAGGTCCTTGAAACCTCCTATAGAAATTCACTCTCCCCGAAGCTAAGCCTCGGCTCCCTTGTTTTTGCAGAAATCATTCACATAGCCCCTCTTTCCTCTGATTCTGAACAAAGTCCCCTTCTTCCATTAATTCAAACTTCTGATTCTATCTTGATTCCACCACCTGATTCGAAGATGCAGCCTAATTACCTAGCAAGACTACCATGTAAAAAACCTGAATATCTGAGATCCATGAAAGATAAGATGATTGAGGATGCCCTTGAATTCTATGAAATCAAATATAAACCCTCAACACAAATAGAAAACATTCTGGTTGATGTCCCAACAACCACAGCTTTCATCATAAACTGTGCCCAGATTCTATTGACAGAAGTTACAAATGGATCAACCCGAGATATGCTCATGACAGGATACATTGAGATAGAAAAATTACACCAATCTGAATACCTTCAATGCTTAACAAATCCTGTACTTTGGGAACAACACCAAGATGCCCTTACAAAACGGGTAGAAATGATGAAATCAGTAGAACAAATTATCAACCAGAAATACTCGTATATACCAGAAATAGAGGATGAACCATCTTGGAACAGTATTAAGGAACAATCCAGTTTCCCAGATCTCGGGATTGAGGCACAAAGTGGTTGTAAAATCCCAACCCAGATAGAAGACAATGTTGAAATAGGTTGGGATATTGCAGGAGAACATAATGATGAGCCAAACTTAGACCATGAATTGCCAAGCCTAGAATCCCAAAACTCCTGCAATAATGAGATCAGAAATGAACCTTTTGAGGGTATAAATTCCGCCCCTTATCTTGATAAGGTGGCCCTCGAAGGTTATTCGGACTTAGGTTCTAATAATTCTACCCACATCCTAAGCCTAGAACCTAGATCTGAAACTTATTGGGAAGATTATGAGGCCCCTTATGAGAAAGATCAAATTTTTACAGAATATGATTCCGGGCCTCTATTTGATGAATATCCCTCTCCAACATCTTCAGAAAATCTGATCGATTTTCCAGAGAACATGCCAATTTATGATACAGAGACTGAGGAGTTGGATGAGTTGGATTTTAATTGGGTCTATCCTACCAGCTTGGAGCTTGAGCCTAGACAGAATACCTTTTCGAGCCCAGAATTGACATATAGGCTAGAACCCAGTCAGGATGCTGATTCCACATCTGATGATTTTTGCTGTGGTGGAATTCATGATCATGAATCTCATTTTCGCCAACTCTCCGACAATTTCAGATCTGACTATAATTGCGGAGAGACTTTCCTTCCTGAACATGCCAGGCCCATCTACGACCTCAGTTCACATGACTCTGACTCTGACTCTGAGGTCCTGATTCCCGAGATCACTGATAACACAGAATCATTCCTTTTCGATCCTCAGGAACCAAAAATAGAAAATGCCAAGAGTGATTGCAACCCAGAATTCAAATCTTTGCTCAAATTAGATTTCTTTCATCCTACAGACACTCTTCAGGCATTTGATAGTTACCTAGAGGACTCTCTACATGAAACCACCTGTCATTCCTTTCTAGAAGAGCCCTCATACATAGTTGCCACCTCGTCTGCACACACAGAACTAATCAAAACCTCTTCCCAACCCTGACCCGCAACCGGACTCAATTTCTATTCAGATTCACCTCTCACCGAGCCGATTGCATTTCCACATCGGGTTTGGAACACTGATCAGACTACATACCATGCTCTATCATTCTCTGATCACCCCTGT
Source organism: Thalassia testudinum (assembly GCA_037157565.1). NCBI lineage: Eukaryota > Viridiplantae > Streptophyta > Magnoliopsida > Alismatales > Hydrocharitaceae > Thalassia > Thalassia testudinum. The sequence goes on along the minus strand of JAZHRO010000056.1, from coordinate 79,800,330 downwards.
AGGGTTCCTGCATCAATCACTGATTATTCTACGGGTCCCTACTCTGACCAGGCTGATTTGACTCAGCCAAACGCTGCGTTTACACTTCCACATCTATCTGAGCTTCATAGTATATGGTGGGTTCCACACCTTTTTATCCGCATCTATCAACCCACCAGATTGATTGGGTTTGGGCTGCATCATCAGCCTGTTGATCTGAACAAGCACCTGGTTGGACCAACCAGGCTCTTAACCAAGGTGCTTGTCTTACAAAACTCCGCTGATTTGACCATCCCCTCTCCATCGCATTTCCCGCTTGGCTGAAGGCATCAAATTTAGCGCTCAACGGGAGGCAGCCCGCCATTCTCTTTGAAAACCTGAAACTTGTTCTGACACCTTTTTGCACTTGAAGTTCACACTTTAGGACAACCAACTTCACCTCAGGTGCTTGGATCTGAGATTAGAAATCATCCGCAACAGTCACCCCGACCCATTCACTCATCAAAACAGCTGTCCTAATGTATGAACATAGTTGAATAAAAACCCCTAGGTTACAATGAGGACATTGCAAATCTTAGGCATGGGGGGGTATGAAAGTGCAAAACTTCTAAGAAAAGGTTTCAAACAAAAAACTCACATATGCCAAAAACACCATAAAAATTAAAAATTTTTCGAAAAAGAATAAAAGGAAAAGAGGAGAAGGAAATTTTGTGAAGGAGAAGGAGAAAAGAAACAAAATGAAAAAGGAGCACAAAATTATGAGAAAAGGTGACAGTCATTAGTAAGGAACTAAGGAATTAACCTAAGTTCTAGACCTCATTCAAGAAAATAACTAAAAGTGCATAATGAGATTAGTAAGAACGCAAACCTTAGGCATTCTTGGATAGACTCTTAGTACCCATTAAGATCTGCACACTCCTCAAGAGGTTGAGCAAAATGAAAAGCTGAAGTATTAGGTCTAAGGCTTAGGGAGTATTTGGCCTCGTTAACTAATTTTTGGTTTATGGGACTCAGTAACCTAAGCACCCTAACCTCACACACAGCCTGGTTCAGTAAGCGTAAAAATCAGAATCATGCAGAAGCGTCGCAAAATTCTGAAAAGAACACCTAGAATAGGAGCAGCCAATCAACACAAGTTGATTTGGACGAGTTCCCAGCGCGGAGAGACGGGAAATCCTCTCGAAGATGCGTAACAAAATATCATCTCCTCGGTGAATGTCTCTTAGGATATTTACATATCCTACTGGGGGCATGTAAGCACTCTGCTGGTTCAGAATCCATGGATGGCATTATCTCGAAGTGTCAATTGCCAAGGTCTGAATTCAGCCACGGAACACCATGGATGGGATTATCTCGAAATCTCAATAGCTAGGGTTCTGGGGGTTGCCATGGGCGGTGCTATCTAAAAGCATCGATTGCCAGGAACCCTTGAGGATTGATGATGGGAGCAAGGAATCTGATACAGATCGTGTTGAAAAGCCAATCCTAGGCTAGAACTAAAAAAAAAAGAGAGAGAGAAAACTCTCCAAACAAAATAACTTTCTATCTCTCTCTTACAAAACGCACTACGAACTGAGCCAGGGCTAAAATCATTTCAAGCACGGGTGCTTTAACCACAAAGTCCAATAAACCTTAGGTTAGTTCTTGTGGGCCTTAAAAACCTTTGCTAAGGACTAAGGCTAAGGCTAGACAGATTTGGATCTTGATTGGTACTAGAGTACCTTTTAGGCCTATGGTCAGCATTCTAACCTAATCTGAGCTCAAATGAAAAAGCACTTATCCAAAGCTATTAAGAACTTCATGGTCTAGAACAAGGGTTGAAACCTTAAGTTTTTGCTAAGGGACTAGCAAAAGCTAGGCATGGGGGTATGATGAGAACCTCATCATGAGCCATAACTAGCTCATTTTGACCTAATACAAAGGATAAAAGCTCCTATATAACTCAAGGAAAGGCTTAACTCAGAGAATTCTGAGTTTAAGGAGAAAACAAGTCATAAGGGGTAAAAATGCAATTTTACCAGTATAATCTGCATACAGGGTAATTCAGGGTCCAAACATAGGTCAAAGCAACCTAATAAGAATAAAAGTGGGATGAGATGATCTGGCAAGGGCTACAGCAATTCCAAGGAAATAAATGACAATCTGTAACCCTAAAACAAACCCACTTCAATTCACGAGGTTCAAGGCAAAGCAATAATGGAATAAACCCTCTAAAATTCATAGAAAAATAATCTCTAGGGTTTAGAACCTTCAATTTGACCTTAGGAACCCATCTTGACCTACATTGAGAACCATACCCAATTAATAACTTAATTTGGGTTTTTGCGTAAATTGACCAGTCAAACAAGGTTTAATCTAGAAATAAAATTCACCATCAGATTCCTTAGGTCCTAATTAGTCATGTATAAAAACTTGAGCCTAAGAAGAAACCTTCTTGACCAACTTTACACTTTGGTCCTCATATATTTACTTTTTGGCTCTCAACTTTTGAACCCTCGCATTTTGGCCCCTAACTCTCCTTCGTTCTTTGCGTTCAGGTCCTCCCTGCAAAGCCTGCCAGCACCATGCTCCGGCGACCTTGCACGGAGCATGGCGCCGCGTAGGGTGAGGGGGAGGGTCTGGCAAGTAAATCGGGGGTGCCCTGCGTCGTCAGCCGTCGCAGGGACACCCCCCTGGTCGCTGTAACCCACCATACCGGCCGTACGAACGCACAGACGGTATGGGTTTCCATCTCCGGCGTCCTCCGGCGAGGGAGACACGTCGTCTCCCTCCACCTTCCTCTCTGATTCGGTCCCTATAAATACCCCCGTCGCTCCACCGTTCTTCCCAGCTCGGATCTGACGGAGAAAACCCCTAACTTTCCTCTCTTCTCACTCCGGCAGACGCCCACCAGCTCCGGTGGTTCTTCCTCCTCCTCCTCTTCGCTCTGTCGCAATACCAGCAGCAGAGACTTCTTCCCCTGCTCTTCCCGCGCCACGCCGCACCCAGCTGGCGCCTCTCCGGCCCTCTGCTCGCCGCCGCCCCTTCCCCCGGGCATCTTCTTCTCCGGCGACAGTCGATACGACTGTCGCCCGCTCCGGCCCCTCCTCGTCCTGCTAAGTAGGTAGAACTCCTCCTCTTCCTCCCCTCTTCCTTTTCCTCACTTCAAACATCTACTGTCGTCCTCGATTCCGACCAATCACCCTCACCTTCTCCGCCTCCGGCCATCCTCCGGCGAGCCGCTCCCATCACTGTAGCATCCCACACGGCTCGCCGACCTGCACATAATCTCCACCTCCTCACCCTGATCCATTTCCGCCCCTCCACTTCCCCCAAATCACCCTCTGCAACTCCACCGAACAAACCCATCTCCCGACCCACAGTCCGACCTAGGGCAGCCCTTAGGCTCCGCCCCGCCGCCTACACACCCCCGACCACCTTCGCCGTGCCACGGAGAAGGTCCTCCGCATTTCTGATTGGGCCGAGAGGCCATTTTTCTGTGGGCAGGTACCTACGCTCGTCGCCGCCATTGTTGAAGCGAAGCAGCTTCTTCACCTGCTGCCCCAGGTGCGCCACGCCCAGGTTACGCTCCCAGACAGTGCGAGGCACCTTCGCGAAGTACCAGGCTGCAGTCGAGTCGAAGCTCCCGCGCGAAGGCTCCGCGCTTCGCCTCGACGACCGCTGCTTCCTCCGCGCAGGCACCGAAATTGGGGTGGGACATTTAGTCCCACCTCATAACCTTTCAAAGGAGAGCGCCCGCATAAAGGCACAAAGTGCCTTATGCTCGTTGCCTCCTGAACACGGGGTGAGGTCCCTCTCACTCACTCGCTCTCTCGACCCGGTCTCGTCCGCGACCACGCCCCGCGGACCTGGCCCGACCCGACTTAGACTGACCTGCACTCCTCGCCCACCACGCACGCCAGTGGGCCTGGACCCGGGCGCGACCCGTACCCGGCTACCCGGCAGCTCTGGGAGAGCTATCCTATGAGAGGATTCTGTGAGAGAGAGACGCGGGGGAGGGTAGAGGTAGGTTTTGCCCCTCTTTGATCAAGCTGTGTAAGTGTGTAGGCACAGGTGAAGAAGAACCGTGGAAGAAGACGAAGGCTGAAGGAAGGAGGATCTCCGAGCGGCACTGTAGCAGCGGAAAATCAGACGACGTCCTGAAGGCAAAGAAGGAGAAGGAAGGCGAGGCAGAGGAGAACACAGAGAGACAAGCAGAAAGAGCTGAAAGAAGAAGGAGAACGCAGAGAGGCCAGGACATGAACTGAAAGAAGAAGAAGAGCACGAGAAGAAGAAGGTCTAAAGAAAGGAAAAGAAGAAAGAAAGAAGAAGAAGAAGAACAGGACCGCAAGGGAGAAGAAAAAGAAAGAAACGAGTAGAAACAAGAACTGAAAGAAGAAGAAAAGCATCACTACTGCTGCAGATAAAGCAGAAGAGCCAAAGAGAAAAGAAGAGAAGAAGAAAGAAGCTAACAAATTCTCTCTCTCTCTCTCTTTATTTTTTTGTACAAGAAACTTGTATCTCTAGAATACAACTTGCTCCCTGAGTTTGACCTCGGGAACTCTTTTATTTCCGAGTAACAAATTGTATTAAACTGGTAATCACCTCTCTATACTATACTACGACGAAATAATAAAACTATAGAGGAAGGTAGCACCACCATGGGACTAGTCTGGGGGTTGAAGTACAGGTGCGGTAGAGACTAAGTCCCAGAGGGTGTGATGAGCCTGGATGCAATCAGGAGACATGTGGAATGTGGCGTCATTGGCTAGAAGGTCAGTCAAGGGTTTGGAAAGCTTGGAAAAGTCTTTGATGAACCTTCGGAAGAAGCCAACATGTCCTAGGAAGGAGTGAATCTGCCAGACCAAACTAGGTGGAGGAAGTTTGGAAATTAAATCAACCTCAGCTCGATCAACCTCGATGCCCCTATGCGAAATGATGTGACCGAGGACAATTCCTTCTTGAACCATAAAATGGTTCTTTTCCCAACTTAACACCAAGTTTACCTCGATACATCATTTCAGGATTTTCTCCAAGTTGCTCAAATAATTGTCAAATGAATTCCTGAACATAGAGAAATCATCCATAAAGACCTCTAAGTATTCACCCACCATTTCTGAAAAAATGGCTAGCATGCAACGCTGGAAGGTCGTAGGTGCGTTGCATAACCCGAACGGCATTCGAATGTGGTCTTTTCCTGATCTTCTGGAGCAATTGCGACTTGGTTATATCCTGAATATCCATCCAGGAAGCAAAAATACTTCTACCCTGCCAATCTTTCAAGGACTTGATCAATGAATGGCAAGGGGAAGTGGTCCTTCTTAGTGGCTTCATTAAGCTTCCTATAATCAATACGTACCCGCCATGCGGTGGTGGTGCGGGTGGGGATGGATTCACCATGATCATTAGTGACAACGGTGAGCTCAGCCTTCTTTGGAAGCACTAAAGTGGGGCTCACCCAGGGGCTATTGGAGATAGGGTAGATGATGTCGGCGTCAAGCCACTTGATAATTTCTTTTTTAATGACCTCCCGCATGTTAGGGTTTAATCGTCTCTGCATCTGGCGGGAAGGTCGAGCCCCGTCTTCCTGGTAAATCTTGTGGGTGCAATAGGTGGGGCTAATTCCTCTTAAATCCGAAATCGTCCAACCAATGGTGGTCCGATGTTCTAAAAGGGTCGCGGTCAACCTGAGTTCCTGATCCTTGGTTAGATGAGAATTAATAATCACTGGATAATCACTGGGAAGGTCTGGTCAGGTCCCAAGAAGACATACTTGAGATTCTCGGGCAATGGTTTAAGTTCGAGTGCAGGTGGGACCACAGTCGATGGGAAGGGAAATGGCAGGAGTTGATCAACATTGATCTCTTCAAATGGTGTCATGTGATGGTACTCAACCTTACAGAGGTCCATGGATAATGATGGTGACGAGTCAGAAGAGTCACTACGGGTTTGGTGGTCTGAGACAGAACTGAGGGTGAGGCATTCCTCGATTAAAGCTTCCACGGGATCGTGTTCCTCAATGTAATCGCAATCAAAAGACTTTGTCGCCTAGAAGATATCCAATAGCATTTTTCTATCCCCGAAGGTGATTTCCATGCATCCCGTGTCACAGTCGATGTTTGCTTTAGCTGTAGCTAAGAAAAGTCTGCCTAAGATTATGGGTGTGCTCTGTAATTTTTCAGGGACTTCCATGTCGAGCACCAAAAAGTCGATCGGGAAATAGAAGTCCTTGACCCGTACAATCACGTCCTCGACAACCCCCTTCGGGGTTTTCACTAATCTATCTGCCAGCTAGATGGTGAAAGGGGTTGGTGCCAGCTCCCCAAAACCAAATTGGTGGTACAAGGTTGTTGGAATTAGGTTGATAGAAGCACCTAGGTCCAGGAGCGCTCTATCAAACGTCATGTCCCTGATATTGCAGGAAATTAGGGGCCCTCCTGGGTCAGTTCGTTTGAGTGGAAGGTTGCTTGATATCACGAAACTTGCTTGCTCGAAGAGTATAACCTTCCTAGGTGCTTGAGGTCTCGGCTTACGCTTTGGTGTATAGGCATCCTTTAAAAACTTGGCATAAGAGGGGATGTGCTTGACGGCTTCTAAGAGCGGAATATTAATCTGTACTTGCTTAAAAATTTCCAACAGCTCCTTAGTTTCCACAGTATTCTTATTTTCCTTGATTGTTTCCAAGCCCTCAGGGTAGGGTGTCAGAATGTGGATTGGTTCCATGTTTGGGTCCTTGGTTGGTGCCTCTTCTGAGTCGGGTATTTCAGCAGGTAAAGTCTCAGGGAAAGTCGGCCATTTGGGATCCTGGGTTTTGGTGACGCTTCTCAAGGTCACCGCATTCGCAGAGGCATTGGGGCCAGGGGGTGATCCTTGAGAAGACGAGGACGAAGAATCGCCAAACCCAGGAGGTGTTTGCGGGGCTGGCTGGACCATGTGAGCCTGTCCTGGGTTGCTTTGGAACCCTTGATAATTGGGGCCTCTGTTAATTATGTTTCGCGGGTTCAGTTGTGGTTGGGAAGGTAGGGATCCTTGTTGTTTACAGTCCAAGAGTTGGCTTAACTGTCCCTTTACCAAGGCCATTTCCTCCTGATGTTTTTGGTTCATGTCAGCCATCAACTTTATTAGGGTGTCCATTTGGTTTTGTGGGGGAGGGGCCACCCTATTCTGGTTATATTGGGGTCAAACTGGTGGTCCTTGTTGATAGGGGCAAGTGTGGCTGCTCGTTTGGCCTGGGCTAGTTTTGGAATTGCGGTGGTTTCTGGTTTGTCCAACCAAAGTTGGGGTGGTTACGCCAGCTAGTGTTGTAAGTGTTGGAGAAAGGGTCAGGTTTCGCATAACCTTGGACGGCTTGCACATCTTCAAGGATAGCCGATGTTGATGAAGAGGGAAGGGAGAAATCAAGGGTTGAGGGAGCAAAGGTCCCTCCCTAGAACGTGGTCAAGGGTTGTTCCAGGTTCAGTTGGGTGAAGGGCTGGACCAGGTCAACATTATGTGCTCCCTTTGCTAGGGAGAAAGTCTGCAAGGGGTTCCTGGTCTGGTTCAGCAGCTCATCAAACTTTTTGTCCACCAATTCCACTCGATCCAACTTTTTGGCAATGATGTCCATGTCAACCATTCCAGAATTTGCTTGCACCTCATAAATCCCGCCACGGGGTTGACTGGACCTGTTAAACTGGTTCATGGAGGCATTGTTGAGCGAATTCTCGCTCAAAGACTCAAAGAGCTCAAACACGCTCTCCTCGTATCTGTTTAGGAGGTTTCCCCCGCATGAGGCATCGACGAAGTTTCATAAGTTGCTATCCAGACTGTGGTAGAAGATCTAGGCCAATTGCCACCTTGGAACTTTGTGGTGTGGGCATTTCCTCAAAAGTTCATTAAATCTTTCCCACGCCTCATTAAATTGTTCCCCACCCTGAAGTGTGAAGGTAGTTATAGCTCTTCTGAGGGCATTGGTCTTTCCTATGGGGAAGAATTTCTTTAAAAATGCATGCCACAGTTCTTCCCAGGTAGCGATGGGTCTACCTAAGGTTCTAAGCCAATGAGAAGCCTTGTCTCTTAATAAGAAAGGGAACATCTTGATTAGAACAATGTTAAGGCTAATGTTCCTAGGTTTCACCGTTCATGCTATGCGGTCGAGATCCTCTAGGTGCTGAAAGGGGTCCTCATTTGAGCTTCCATGAAAGTGGCTCTGGATCAGACTTAAGACATTCGGTTTTAGCTCAAAATCATCTCCCCCCTCAGGGATCCTAACGTGTGGCTTGACTCTAATAGCAGAAGGGTTATAGAAATCGCGGAGGGCCCTCGGCTGATCCTGATATGGTGGTAAATCAAGTGGTGGTTGCCCTGGTATGTTTTGGAAAGGTGGTGGTGGTTGTTCTTGTGGGTTCTGTAACCGTTGTATGGCTTGCATAATGGTGTGGATTTGTTGTTGCTGAAGCCGATGGTTAGCATTGATTTGAGCTTGGATAATGGCCATAGCATCTGGTGGGGGTTGATCCTCAGCCTCATCTACCCTAGGTTCAGCCATGTTAACAGAATTACGTCGCCTAGATTCCTGCCCCAAAACACACAACTTGGGATGCAGTGAGCATCTCCCGTGCATACACTAGAGAATAACAGGAGGGGATGCGGAGGGCGACAGATGAGAGAAATGTGTTTCAATCAGGCACACAAGCCTAGTCCTTATGGTGTATTCCTTAGGAGACCTAGAAATCTCGCAAAGGGTGATTAAGTCCATAAACAGTGGACTCCCCTTCCAAAGGCTAATCTGGCCAGGTTCATTACGAGGGGATTGCAAGGAAGCTTCTTCCTTTAGCTTGTGCCTCAGGTTCTGTAGACCCCACAACCGCGGTCGTTTGACACTGCCCTGCAGCCTAGTCACCAGATTCTACGAAGGGAATGAAAGCCAAGTGCCTATCGAACAAAACCTCGCTTTTTGAGACTAAACTTAGTCCTGCCTAGGGCACGTCTACTCAGTTTTAAAGGGCTAGGATAGTGCTTGTGCTTAGGGTGACGTTATGAGGCGTTGATTGGGGTGGTGCCTCTTAATTTTACACTTTCAAAGTGTGTGCTTCTAGCAAAACATGATTTTCAAGCAACGATTTGTTAAGATGTGGTGTCTTTTAGTGTTTCATCCTTACTTTAGTACTTTTTAAGGTTGACGCGTCTTATTGTTTTCAACCAAGTTTCAGTGGGCTCGTCAAGTTCTGCACACAATTCGATGATAGTAGATTTCCTTTTTATTTTGCAGAGGCTCTAAAACCCTAGTGTACTCATCCTAATGATCATGCAACTTCTATTAGATGAGTCAGTTTTTAGGGTTGAGCGGTGCGACCCTGGTCAACTCATGGTGGCTTTGCAAACACCACTCAAGAAAAGGAAAAGAACACTCCAAGAATTTATTCAGAATGTTAGAGTGTACATTTTTTTGTGGGGTGATGTGTTAAGGATGTGGGTCAAGAAATCATACACCATGCCAATTTTTTTTAGTTTTTACAAATTTTTTAGCTTTTTCATGCAAGCAAACAATGAGAGAGAGAGGTTACTCACTATCGGTCCTCGAGGCACCTACTCCCTTGCTACCATCGTGGGATGCGTCGCTTCGTCGTCCATGCGCCGAATTCCTACATTCGTCAAGTAAAAAGGAAAATAGGGCATTAGACGATGTGAGACTGAATGTGGAATGGAGGTGATAAAACAAATCCGTTGCCTCCCCGGCAACGGCACCAAAAACTGACGTGCTATTGTGCTTGTGTGTTAAGAGGTGTCGTTATAGTCGCACTTGCAACGTCAGTTTTAAAATAAGTAAACAGAGGTGAGTCCGAGTGTCGGTCTCAGGGAGTGGTGGAAATCGGATTTCTACTTATCACTTGTTGTCACGGAAAGTGCGAAACTTTACTTGCAAAAGAAACGATTTTGAAAAGCGAGAGAGAGAGAAAGAGAGAGAGAGAAGGTTTAGGGTTTGAAAGCTCTTTGTTTTGATCATGCAGCTTGAACAGGAATTAAAATGACAATGAGATGGAAAATAACTTCATTAATCATTCACTTGTAGTTCATAACTTACAACATTAAATACATGCTTCAACAAAAGTAATAGAAAGCCTTAAAGAGAGAGAGAGAGGGAATGTGGAGAGCGACGAGGCAGCCACGGCGGTGGAGGAGGCTCCGTCGGCAGCTCGTCGTCTCCGGCGATTACAAGAGTGCCTAAAGATAGCTAAGAGAGGAGTGGAGTAGTTGCAAGGGGGAGTGAATGCTTTGAATGGTGGTTGGAGGGGGTTTAAATAGAGTTAAGGGCTTCCTAAAAGAAGAGGGGGCTTTAGCGACATCCAGAGCGTCGCCAAAATTGCTTCCAAAAACGTCGGTGAAGCCCTCTCACCGCTGGTCAGCCGCCCGCCTCGTTCCTTCTCATGCGATTCGTGGCCGCTGAACGAGAGCCGTCCGATCGAAGATCGGACGGTAGAGAGTCTTCCTCGCCTGCGTTGGGATTGCGCCTAAGATGCGCGTGTGTGCGCGCATCTCTGCCCGGCATGCACGTGCGCGTGGACGCTCATGAGCTACGGTCACGTAGCGTGGCAAGATCCTGGCTGCCCGCTGTTGATCGGGCGGCCCAATTTCTCCGCACCTGTCGCCCGTCTTCAATTTCCACCCCGCGCGGCTCGAACGCGTGTCGTGTGGATGCGAGCATGCATGCTAATCGTTGCGCCACGCCCGCGCTTTGTCGCGGTGATCGTGGCCGGGTGCGCGGGTCTCGGCCGTTCGATCGAAGATCGACAGCCGAGATTTGATCTCGGCTGGCTGAAGGCGCGGCGCATGGTGGGGGCAGGGTTGACGTGGCGCAACCTGGGCCGTTGATCTCCAAAACAACGGTCAGAACTTCTTAGGCCCATTGTAGGAGCTTCGGATGTTAGATTTGGCCGATCTTCAGTTCGTTGGACTCCGTTCATCGTTTTGAATCCATCCGTCGAGTCCGAGTGCTCATCTGAGCCCTGCTTTGAGAAATGCTTACACAAATGGCCATTAATACAGTTTATAAGCAATCTTGGTACATGATGCATGCAATGCTCCTATTCTAGTTATGTTGTGCCTTTTATTCTAAAGATGGGCCATATTCAACATAATTATCGCCCCCTTGTGTAGTGTTATCAGAGCCTGCTGGACACTTGGCTAGAGGTGAAGGGAAGAAATTGGAGGTGGTTTTCCGGCCAAGCCAAGCTGGAATTGAGTGGTCAGAGATGGGGGTCCTTTTATTGGTACTGTTGGTGCTAGAGCACCACGATCATTTGTTTTGATGATAACAAAACACCTGTTATTTAACATTTGCAATTTGAGTCCTAGATTTCAGGTCAATTGCAAATGTGGACGTGTTTAGACGGAGTTCGAGCTCGCATACAGGACGGATTGGAGGAGCTTGACGGAAAACAGAGGAGGTTCGCGTGGAGCGAAAGATTGAAGATGGAAGGAAATGAAGAATAGGATAGATTTCCTTCTTTTGTACTTGTTGTATTTTTCGTTTCTTTTGTTGCTCTTTATTTCCTTAGATATTTCATGTTAAAGAGCCTCAAAGAACCCTAACAGTAGTCCTAGGAACACCGGCACAACCCTAAGATACTTAGGTTTTCTGTAGAATACTTAGAAAACCAATATAGGGTTCAAACAGACTTTCCAGACGTCTAATTCCAAAATCAGACGACTGATAAAGTATTTTAAGACGTCTGACTATTGTTTCAGACGTCTGATAACTGTTAGGCTGGACATAGTTGGTTCTGTCTGATGAAATCAGACGTCCAGACCTTAGAACAGACGTCTTAGGAGACGTCTGATGACTTTGCCAAACGTCCAATTAGTGGACCGTTGGCTGGCTTAGCAGACACTCAAGAATATGACCGTTAGAGCCTTATCAGACGTCCTTAGGCCTTTCCAGACGTCTGATAAATGACCGTTTTGCCTCGGCTGACCCAAAATCTCTTCTCAGAGATTTTCTATCCGTTGCAACGTTTGGAAATCAATTCCCACAGTAAAAGTAGGTTTCCCGACGTCCAGACATAGTGCCAGACGTCCTGCATGTCGTCTGATGGACTTGCACAAAAACCCTGTTTAGATCTGATCCAAGTCAGGGAGAGACCCGCCCAAAATCAGACGCCTGACCTTTTAATCAGACGTCTTATAGTGAACTTCCAGACGTCTGATTCTAGAATTAGACGTCTGATAAGCCTGTCAGAACAATGATTGTTCCTGATTTCGGGCTGATTCACTTGGACTTTGTTCCCAACGGCTATAGAGCCCTTCCTAAGCCTTCCAAAGCCTTCCTAAGGCCTCTATAAATAGAGGGAGCCTTTACACACCAATACACACCAAGAGAAACACAAGACACACACTTGGATACACTTAAGCAACATAGTTCCACTCTCTTGTGTCCTAGATAGCTCTTGCTCTCCAAGCTCAAGCTCCATTCTCTTGAGAGCATCAAGCTTCGCGCACCCGCTCTCCCGCCGTTGTCTACGAGAGAGACATTGCGCCGTTGCGTGGCTCACGCACCCGCGTCATCGTCGACGCACTCCTTGCAAAGGGGAGTTTTCTATTTCCTATAGAAGCTAGGTTTAAATTACTTTGTTGGCTCTATAGGTTTGTTGTTTTATTTTATCTTTGTTATTTTGTTGGGTATTCGCTTTGCGAATTCCCGTCTCCTTCGTGGGACAAAATCCTTCTCGTGGAGAGAAGGGGTTGAGGAACGCTACCCTCGTACTTGTAGCGTGGTTGTACTGAGGTTGAATCACCCTCGTTTTAAAGTGATTCGGTTAGTGGATTTGATCAACTAGGTTGATCGGAAAATCCTAACTCGAGAGGGTTAGGTTGTTGTTTTCACCCGGTTTGGGTTTCCACCTAAAAATTACTTGTGTACATTTTGTGATTGCTTATTTTGTGAGATTGCTTTATATATTTTATTTCCGCAATTATTACGTCACCCCTCCTCGTAGGGAAGAACCTTCAATTGGTATCAGAGCAGGCTTTCCACCGATAGGAGTAACATTCGCGGAAAGATCACATGGAGGGAAGCTGTTCCATAAGCAGGATTTCCGAGGGGCAGTCCACAACCCATCCGCCGTTCTTCGACGGGAGCAACTACCCCTACTGGAAGTTGCGGATGAAGACGTGGCTTCAAGCCGCCGACTTCACAGTCTGGGCCAGGTGCGCGACCCCCTTCGACATCCCAGAGAAACCCGCCAGAGGATACTCGCAGCAGCAGATCCGGGAGCTCTCTCTCAACGCGAAAACAATGAACGCGTTGTATTGCGCGCTCAGCCCGGAGGAGTTCAACAGAATCTCGCAATGCGCCACCGCATACGAGATCTGGCACACACTCGAGGTAACTCATGAAGGTACCTCTAAGGTAAAAACTTCTAAACTCAATTTACTTTCACAAGAATTTGAGGCTTTTTCTATGAAAACTAACGAAACTTTAAGTGAGATGAACACTAGGTTCACTCTCATAGTAAATAACTTGAAAGCTTTAGGGAAGACTTTCATCAAGGGGGAGCTTCAAGGGAAGCTTCTTCGTTCCCTTGGACCGGAATGGGAACAGAAAGTCACCGCCATCGAAGAGGCGAACGAAATGGAGGAGCTCAACATGGAAGATCTCCTAGGCAATCTGATGGCCTACGAGATTAAGTTGAAGCAGAAGAAGAAGGATACACCGGAGCCTAAACTAAAGAAGACTCTCGCCTTCAGAGCCGCGTCGGATAGCGAGGTAAGTTCCGACGACGAAGACTTTAGAATTTTACTTAAAAATTTTTCCAAGTTTTGTAGGGAATTAAAGAAAGAGAAAAAGGAGAAGAAGGAAAGCCCGAGACGTTGCTACCACTGCAACGGGAAAGGGCATCTGCGACCAGAATGCCCTCTTTTCAAAAAGGAGAAGAAGAAGGAAAAGGAGAAGAAATCTAAGAAGAAGGCGTTCCAAGCCACTTGGGACGATTCTAGCTCGGAGGAAGAAGAAGAAAAGACCATAGAAGAAGAAACCACTTGCTTTGGCTTCATGGCCAGAGGAAGCGACAGCGAAAGCGAAAGCGACTCAGACAACGAGGTAAATCTCGATCTTCAAGAAGCTTTTAATGAACTTTTTGAGATTAGTAAATCACTTAGGATAGAAAATAAAAGCATTAAAAAGAACCTTAGTTTTCTTAAAAATGAAAATGATAGGTTAGAAATAAAACTTAAGGATCTAGAAACTTGTCCTAAAAATGATAACCTATTATTAGAAAATCATAACCTCATCAATGAAAATAATAAGTTGATTGAGGAAAATGATAGTCTAAAGTTAGAAATCTATGATTTAAAGACTAAGATGCAAACTATAGAAAAAGAAATTGCATGTCTTAGGGAAAATTCTAACAAATTAATCAACAAAGTTGATAATTTTTATAGCCCTAAGGTTGAGAAAGGATCTCCATCAAGGAGACCTTCTAACAAATCCGGATCCAAGCCCACTTGGATACCGAAAAAAGAATTAGAATCTTGTTTTGTAGGGTTCAGGGATAATTACAACATAAGGGACTGGACCTACAAGCTCAAGGCTGGTCAACTCAAGTTAGGGGAACCAAGGAGTAGACCAAGGAGGAGAACAAGAAGACCGACGAGACGGCGAACAAACGACGGACCCGCCGCACGTCGACCACCAGATTGGAGACCGGTGCCAATGCCCGGGCCTCCAAGCTACGGATGGGAGCCCCATCCGATGTGGCATCCACCACCACCATTCGGGCCATTTTATTGGCCATGGTAGGTGAGGTAAAATTCTTAACCCTATCTTTTTATAAGCTTTTAGATAGGGGGAGTTAAAAAATGATGAGCTAATTGTCAATTTTTAAGGGGGAGATATAAGGTAGCTAAATTTCCTTTAGTAAGGGGGAGAAAAATAATAGCTATCTTGTTGTTACAAAAAGGGGGAAAATATCACCTTTGTTAAAATAAACTCATAGAAGAGCATGTTTTAAGGGGGAGTTATAGGAAATATAAAACCAATTAAACCTTTTTGATAATGTCAAAAAGGGGGAGGATTTTCTGCATTATTATTTACGGTTTTGTCATCATCAAAAAGGGGGAGATTGTTGGTGCTAGAGCACCACGATCATTTGTTTTGATGATAACAAAACACGTGTTATTTAACATTTGCAATTTGAGTCCTAGATTTCAGGTCAATTACAAATGTGGACGTGTTTAGACGGAGTTCGAGCTCGCATCCAGGACGGATAGGAGGAGCTTGACGGAAAACAGAGGAGGTTCGCGTGGAGCGAAAGATTGAAGATGGAAGGAAATGAAGAATAGGATAGATTTCCTTCTTTTGTACTTGTTGTATTTTTCGTTTCTTTTGTTGCTCTTTATTTCCTTAGATATTTCATGTTAAAGAGCCTCAAAGAACCCTAACAGTAGTCCTAGGAACACCGGCACAACCCTAAGATACTTAGGTTTTCTGTAGAATACTTAGAAAACCAATATAGGGTTCAAACAGACTTTCCAGACGTCTAATTCCAAAATCAGACGTCTGATAAAGTATTTTAAGACGTCTGACTGTTGTTTCAGACGTCTGATAACTGTTAGGCTGGACATAGTTGGTTCTGTCTGATGAAATCAGACGTCCAGACCTTAGAACAGACGTCTTAGGAGACGTCTGATGACTTTGCCAGACGTCCAATTAGTGGACCGTTGGCTGGCTTAGCAGACACTCAAGAATATGACCGTTAGAGCCTTATCAGACGTCCTTATGCCTTTCCAGACGTCTGATAAATGACCGTTTTGCCTCGGCTGACCCAAAATCTCTTCTCAGAGATTTTCTAGCCGTTGCAACGTTTGGAAATCAATTCCCACAGTAAAAGTAGGTTTCCCGACGTCCAGACATAGTGCCAGACGTCCTGCATGTCGTCTGATGGACTTGCACAAAAACCCTGTTTAGATCTGATCCAAGTCAGGGAGAGACCCGCCCAAAATCAGACGTCTGACCTTTTAATCAGATGTCTTATAATGAACTTCCAGACGTCTGATTCTAGAATTAGACGTCTGATAAGCCTGTCAGAACAATGATTGTTCCTGATTTCGGACTAATTCACTTGGACTTTGTTCCCAACGGCTATAGAACCCTTCCTAAGCCTTCCAAAGCCTTCCTAAGGCCTCTATAAATAGAGGGAGCCTTTACACACCAATACACACCAAGAGAAACACAAGACACACACTTGGATACACTTAAGCAACATAGTTCCACTCTCTTGTGTCCTAGATAGCTCTTGCTCTCCAAGCTCAAGCTCCATTCTCTTGAGAGCATCAAGCTTCGCGCACCCGCTCTCCCGCCGTTGTCTACGAGAGCAACATTGCGCCGTTGCGTGGCTCACGCACCCGCGTCATCGTCGACGCAGTCCTTGCAAAGGGGAGTTTCCTATTTCCTATAGAAGCTAGGTTTAAATTACTTTGTTGGCTCTATAGGTTTGTTGTTTTATTTTATCTTTGTTATTTTGTTGGGTATTCGCTTTGCGAATTCCCGTCTCCTTCGTGGGACAAAATCCTTCTCGTGGAGAGAAGGGGTTGAGGAACGCTACCCTCGTACTTGTAGCGTGGTTGTACTGAGGTTGAATCACCGTCGTTTTAAAGTGATTCGTTTAGTGGATTTGATCAACTAGGTTGATCGGAAAATCCTAACTCGAGAGGGTTAGGTGGTGGTTTTTACCCGGTTTGGGTTTCCACCTAAAAATTCCTGTGTACATTTTGTGATTGCTTATTTTTGTGAGATTGCTTTATATATTTGATTTCCGCATTATTACGTCACCCCTCCAAGTAGGGAAGAACCTTCAGGTACTTGCAGAGGTTCTTGTGCTTGGAAGGCAAGCTTCCAAGTGCAAGAATCCACGTCAGAGTATGAAATCCATGAGATACCCAAATCTCTCGAGCATTCGCACGTGTGATTGGGTGTGAATCAAGGCATGTGATTGAGCTCATTAGGTCGGGAATTCCTTAGAGAATCTCCCTTTTAAATCTGAGAGGGGATCTCTGAGGAATCAGGGAGAAATCCTCCTCGAATCCTCGTCGGAGTAGGACTCCTCGACTGTAATGGTAGAGGGACCTAATTGCAAAGATGGCAAGGAAGATAGGGGGCTCTTCGTAAAGGCTTTCAGAAGCTAAGGGTCAAAATGTAATTGGGTGGACTGGTTTGCAAAGTAGGTCAAGGTGACCTCTCCTTAGGCTCAAATTTTTGGTATAAACCTAATTTGGACCTAAGGAATTAAATGATGAAGTTGGATTTTAGGTTTGACCACATTCAACTGGATATTTTACACAAAAACCCAAATTATGGAAAATAATTAGCTAAGACCCCTACTTAGGTCAAAAAAGGTTCCAAAGGCCAATTTGAAGGTTATAAACCCTAGAGGATATTTTTTCATGAATTTTGGAGGGTTTAGTTGATTTTTATCCTAACCAAAACCTTTTTGAATTAAGCGGGTCTATTTTAGGGTTACAAGAAGTCATTTAATTCTTAAATTGCACATGAACACCTTTCTGACTGAACCAACCCACATTTCATCTTGTTAAGACCAATTGACCTATGTTTATTCCCTGAGAAATCCCATTGATCTACTGTAATGGTAAAATTGCAGTTTTACCCTTTATTTCTTATTTTCTTCTCAAAATAATTATTCCTTGAATTTGGCCCTTCTTTAGGTTATGTAGGAGATTTTATTCTCTTATCTAGGTCAAAATGAGCTAGTTAAGGCTCATGATGGTGTTCCCATCATACCCCCATGCCAAGCTTTTGCTAGTCCCTTAGTAAAATTTTCATTCTAGACCATGAGTTTCTTTCAAAGATTTTCATAAGTGCTTTTAATTTTCTTTATGTTTAGGTTAGAATGGCAACAGTAGGCCTAGAGGTACTCAAGTACCAAATAAGATCTGGACCTAACCAGCTCTAGCCTCGATCCTCCATGAAGGTTTTTATGGCCCGTAGGAACTATCCTAAGGTTCGTTGGACTCCGTGGCTAAAGCACCCATGCTTGAGACATTTTGGCCTTGGTTCAGTTTGCAGTGCATTTTTGTAAGAGAGAGACAGAGGATTTATTTGTTTGGAGAGTTTTCTCTCTCTTTTCTTTTTATTTATAGCTTTAGATTGGTTTCTCAACACGGTCTGTATCGGTTTCCTCGCCCCCATCATCAATCCTCAAAGGTCCCTAGCAATCGATGCTTCATGATAGCACCGCCTATGACAACCCCCAAAACCCTGGCTTTCGAGATTTTGAGATAATCCTGCCCATGGCATTCCGTAGCCAAATCCAGACCCTGGCAATCGACATTTCGTGATAATGCCGCCCATGGCATCTGAACTAGCAGAGTGCTTACGTGCCTCCGATAGGATAAGTAAATATCCTAGGAGACATGCACAGACGAGATGATATATTGTTACGCATCTTCGAGGGGAATTTCTTGTCTCACCATGCCAGGAACTCATCCAAATCAAGTTGTGTTGATTGTCCACTGCTAATCTAGGCAACTTTCTTTTTTCCAGAACATTTAAATGCTTTTGCATGATTTTGATAGTTATGCGTACTGAACCAGACTGTGTGTGGATTAGGGTGGTTAGGTTACCGAGTCCCATAAATCGAAGGTCAGTTAACAAGGCTGAATACTCCCTAAGCCTTAGGCCTAATACTTAAGCTTCGCATTTTTCCCCAACCTCTTCATGATTATCTAGATCTTAGCGAATACTTGAATTTTTAAGCCTAAGAGTCTAGCCCAAAAGGCCTAAGATCAACATTCCTACTAATCTCTTTTTTGTGTCTCATTAGCACCTTTTTCCTTCATTTTTCTCTTTTACCTTGATGTGGTCTATAACTTCGGTTAATCCCTTAATTTCTTACTAATGGCTATTCTTTTTTTTTTCATTTTGTGCTCCTTTCTGGCATTTTGCTCTTTTCCTCCTCATGATTTTGTGGTTTCAAAATTTTCTTCCCTCCTCCATTTTTTTGTTCTTTTTTCACAACTTTCTAATTTTTTTTGTTATTTTTGACATATGAAATTTTTTTGTGAGAATCCTTCTGACTTTTCTTGGTTTTGTATGTTTGCACTTTACCAACCCCCATGCCTATGTTTTGCAATGTCCTTATTGTAAACGGAGGGTGTAAAATAGTGTAGGGTTCAGTGACTTAGAACAAGATATATCGGGTGGGCGAATGGGTTGGGAAATGACTGATGCGAATGATTTCAAGCTCTAGTACGTGTACCAGATGTGGGATCGACCGTTGTAAGACTGAACTCAAGGTGCAGTACACGTGGAGTACAGATGGATAATCAGGCGAATCTCGAGTTTTTGGAATGATGGGTTGCCTCCCGTTAAGTGCTAAATTCAATGCCTTCAGCCAAGTAGGAAATGGTATGGAGAGGGAGTGGTCAAATTAGCGGAGTTTTGTAGAACAAGCACCTTGATTAAGAGCCTAGTTGGTCCAACTAGGTGCTTATTCAGATACACAGGCCAATGATGCAGCCAAAACCCTATTAATCTGGTGGGTTGATAAATGTAGATCAGGAGATGTGGGACCCATCATATGCTATGCGGCTCGGATGGATATGGAATTGTAAAATTGTGGTTTGGCTGAGTCGAATCAGCTTGATCAGAGTAGGGATCCGAGTAATGAGTGAATGGTGTGGCAGCCCTACGGGGGTGATCATAGAATGACGGAGCATGGTTTTTTGTCTGATCAATGTTTGATACCCAATGTATGTGTGGAGTTGAATCATCTGCACTCGACTCAGTGAGAGGTGAATCAGAGTAGAAATTGAGTCTGGTTGCAGGTCGAGTTTGAAAATCAGTTTTGATCGATTTTGTATATTCGGAAGAGGCGGCTTCAATGAGAATTGTGTATGAGGGCTCTTCTAGAAAGAAGTTATACGTGGTTTCATGTAGAGAGTCCTCATAGTAGCTTTCAAAATCAAATGTGAATGCCTGAAGAGTGTCTATAGGATGCAGGAAATTTAAGTCGAGAAAAGATTCAAACTCTGGGTTGCAGTCACTCTCGGCATTTTCTGTTTTTGATTCCTGAGGATCGAAAAGAAATGATTCCATGACACTATAACCTGAACTTAAATTGGTGATCTTGGGAATCGGGACCTCAGAGTCGGAGTTAGAGAATGAGTCATGTGAGCTGAGGTCGTAGATTGGTTCGTCATACTTAGGAAACAGTGGTTCTCCGAAATTAAGGTCAAATTTGTAATCGTCGGAGAGTTTGTGAAAATCAAATTCTGAATGAGATTCACGATCAAAGGTTCCATCACAAGATGTAGACTCAGCAGCCTGACTTGGGTCTAGCCTATATGGGAATTTTGAGCTTAAAAAGGTGTCCTTATTTGGTCTAGGCTCAAGTTCTAGGCTTGTCGGAAAGACCCAATTAGAACCCCACTCATCTAACTCCTCGATTTCTGTATTGTAAATTGGCATGACTTCTGAAAAATTGATCTGATTCTCTGAGGATGTTGGAGAGGGATATTCATCAAATAGAGGCCTAGAATCATACTCTTCATTGAAAATTTGATCTTTATACGGGGCCGCGTAATCTTCCCAAGATGTTTCAGATCCAGATTCTAGGCTTAGGATGTGGGTTGAATCACTAGAATCTAGGTCCGAATTACCTTCGAGGGTCACCTTATTAGAACAAAGGGCGGGATTTACACCATTGAGAGGTTCAATTTCAATTTCATCATTGCAGGAGTGTTGGAATTCTATGCTTAGTGATCTATGGTCTAGGGTTGGCTCAACATTGGGTTCTCCTGCAATTGGAACTTCTCAATCTACTTCATTATTAGGCACATTGTACTCCATCTGGGTTGGGACTCTACAACAACTCTGTGCCTCAGACCTAAGATTTGGGAAATTGTATTTGTCCTCAATACTACTCCAAGATTGTTTATCATCTGTTTGGGGCATATACAAGTATTGCTGATGGATAACTTGTTTCAATAATCTCATCATCTCTTCCCATTTTTCAAGATCATCTTGGTGTTGTTCCCAAACTACAGGATTTGTCATGCATTGGATGTATTCAAAATTGTGCAATTTTTCGATCTCAATGTGTCCTGTTATGAGCAAGTCTCAAGTTGATCCTTTTGTAGCTTCAGTCAATAAAACTTGGCCACAGTTTATGATGAAAGTTGTGGTTGTTGATACATTAACCTGAATGTCCTATACTGGTGTTGATGTTTTGTATTCAATTTCATAGAATTCAAGGGCATCCTCAATCATTCTATCTTTCATGGTTCTTCGGGATTCAGGTTTCTTGAATGGTAATCCTAAGTAACTAGGCTACATATTTGAATTAGATGGTGGAATCAAGATGTAGAATCAGAAATTGGATCAAGATGTAGAATCAAGTTGTGAAGCGAATAGATCTGAATAAAGAGTCCCACTGAAAATGTATGTGTGTGCTTTAAAGAGAAGGGATGAGGGACTGGATGTGTTTTCTAACCCAATTGAGGCACCCAAAGATGTTTGGATGACTATGGAGGTTCGGGGCAGATGATACCCTTTGATCAGAAAGTTGCCCACCTTAGAATTACCTAGGCAGCCAGAGAGGGAGAGTCCTGCAAAGACCCCTACACAATAAACCGTCCCCACGGGTTACAGGGTTTCCCTCGCCCAACCTCTCTTGTCACTGAGATTCCAGGTAGACTAGAATGGGGACCTTGACTTCTTAAGTCTACCACTTTTAATTAAGATCAAGGTGCTTAGGGTTTCACTTGAACTTTAGATCTTTTGAGTGCAAAACGTGACCAAATTTCAAGATTGGTTTACCCAAGGGGTCGACTTCACCTCTTTGTCCTTTGAGAGCTTTTGGGTCCTTTCCTTTAAGGTTCAAGTGAGTTAAGAGCTTGATTTTCTTAGGGTTTCTCTTGGATAAATCTCTTCAAACAAGGCTTAGGCACACCTCCTTTTGAAAATTTTGATTCTTTGCTTAGAGAAGGTGTCTCTAAAACCCTAGATTGAAATCCTTAAGTTGGCTCTACTTGGTCCAATTTAGTTTCGTCAAAGATGGTATCTAGGGCACAATCAAGAAGGCATTCGCCCTAGTTACCTTAAATGGATGTGCAATTCAAAGAATGTGTTGAAATAAAAATCAGGCAACTTTGGTGAATCACTAAATATGGAAGCAGGTAACCCTATATTGATTTTTTTCTTTGTTTTCCCTTTTCAGATTTTGAGGGGATTATGAGAAATGGCTAATGAGAATTTACCTATTCCTGGTGTGGTTGTTGTGCAACTATTTTTCTTTTCTTCCCTCGATACACTTGATTATCCTATAGTTGTGGGCTATTTAAGTATTTAAGTGCCTACACATTAGGTTAATTATAACATTTATTTAGTATAAATTAGGATGTAAATATATTAATTCATAGTTTTAATTTAATTACATAATCCATGCATTGCATTCATATTTTAAGTGCATTTAGAATTAGCTTAGAATGGCATTTATCTAATTAGATAACCAACTAGGTACATTGTTTTTATTAACATAAAAGTTGAGGGTTTGTAAATAAATAGCCCTAATATTTTAACATTATTTTCTTTATTCCTCTTCTTGCAGGAAAGGCTGGCTGCCGCTCCAACGCCGAACGGCCGCAGTGAAGAACCCATTCAAGGGGGAGCGGATGTGGTGGTCAGGTGGATGATTTCAAATTTGTGCAAGCCACTACAAAAGGAGGAGGGAGGCAGCCAAGCTGGGGAGGCCTCCACCACCGACCCACCACTGTGCAGAGAGACCTTCTCTCTTCCACTCCATACTGCCGGCCTCTACTGTGGCGGCGAGTCTCCACCATCTTGGGCGTGTGGTGTGACAGGCCACACCGCCATCCGGAGCTCGCCTGCATTACCGTGAGCACCTTAGCGTGCATCTCCCTCGCCGTCATCACCAACCACCACCGCCGCAACAACCGTCAACCACCCTTTCAGTAACTTAAGACGTCCGAGAAATTTCCCGGACGTCTGAAGCTACCCGCTCACCTGCGACCACCTGCCTGCATACCCGTCTGAAGTCCACCTCCAATCTTCCCGCGCCTGCAGAGCCACCCGCTCTCCTCTAATAGCCCACGCCTTCCTCAGCCTGCAGCACTCTCCAACAGCACCCGCTCTCTACGCACAACAGCCCACGCCCATCAGCCTTCGCCAAATCCACGCTCGCACAACCGCACACACCTTCCTGCGCCTCCCACCGCAACCGCGCCTGCACCCTCCAAATGCACACGCTCCCACGCCCGCAGCATCCTCCAACCACGCCCACAGCATCCTCCAACCCCGCCTGCAGCGCACTCCTCCCGCGCCTGCAGACCCGTACAACCGCGCACGCCTCCGCCCGCGCCTGCAGCTTGCGCACCCGCTCCCGCGCTTGCAGCACCCTCCGCCCGCGCCTGCAGAGCCGCCAGCAGCAGCGCGCGGCAGTTCTCACGCCAACAGGCCGTGCACGCTCACCGACTGCAGCACCTCCACCAGAGCTCGTCTGGCCACCTCCGGCAGCCGCGCGACTCGCCGCCACCACCGATTCGAAGCCCTTAGTCCAAGGGACTTCCTCCGAGCTTCCCGTGCCTGGCCATCCACTCCTCGTCGCGCAAGGCAAAGGGGAAAAATTCCCCTGTTTTGCTACAGTAAACCGTCAATTAGAAATTACATTTTCTGCCATTGTCACATTTTATTCATATTTTATTCATTCTGCATTGCGGAAAATATCCCCTAGTTTCTCAGAATTGCTATTTCAGCATTGTTTCTTGCTTAAACCTTAATCTGAATGCAATTTTGTCTTGATTCTTGTCCAAACTAACTACGAACAAATGTTTTTAACTGGTGCGAATTTTAATATGTCATTGCCTCCCTGTGGATTCGACCTGCTCCTCTGCAAGTTGTTATTTTTTTCTTAAATATTGATTAGTCGATTTTTCCACCACATTAAACTGCAAACGACTTTAAAGCGAACGATCGATGAGTCAAATGGCGCCGTTGCCAGGGAGGCAACAGACGCAATAATTTTTCCTAATTTTATTTTGATTATTTGTCAATTGCACAGAGATTTGACCATTTATTATTTTCTTTTCTGTGCAAGAAAATTCGTGCAAGAATCAGCCAGTGTGAGAGGCGACCCTTGACGTCGCTAGACGAGAAGTGGACGAGCAATTTTTAAATGGAGGAGAAGGACGAGGACACGATAGACACCATTGTATTTAGTCGCTAGTTTAATTAGAATAGAATTAAGACTGTAGACTTAATTTTTCATTGCAGTTAGTTTGAAACCCTTATTCTGGGGCATATTTTGAGGGGTTTGTTTCCTGATTTTGTTTTAGGCCTGTATTGGGTAATTTTTGGGAGTCTGTTCCCTTTTCTTTAGATTTAGGTTTTTTTTTATTACTTCTATTTGCTTGTGCATTTGTAGTTCTAAAAAAAAATAAAAAAAAATGAGCTGCCTGCCCTAGGACGAACCATTTAGATCTGTATGAGCAACCTCTAGATTTACTTCTCTGCATTGCGTGCATTCTTGCATCGTAGATCGCTGGAGGCAAGGTACAGATTCTCTTACTTTGCATCCTATTTTTGATCACGCATTGCATTTGGGATTTAATGCGAAGACCACCTAATCTGTACTGAATAAATCTAACAAGTGGTCACATTTTTTTTAGAAAAAGGACTAATTAAAGGAAGGACATTTTAAAAACCAAGGATTTGATTTTCAAACTTGGCGTGCGATTCAAACTTCAAAATCTTTTACGGTGTATGCACACTTATTTCATTTGCACCACGGCATGCTTCTAGACACTCCTTAGGTTTGGAAATACTAGGACAAGAGCCCTCCTTTTGTTGGATTCTGAAGTGTTCGGAACTTGAGATCAAAG
Organism: Thalassia testudinum; assembly: GCA_037157565.1. NCBI lineage: Eukaryota > Viridiplantae > Streptophyta > Magnoliopsida > Alismatales > Hydrocharitaceae > Thalassia > Thalassia testudinum. The sequence goes on along the minus strand of JAZHRO010000056.1, from coordinate 79,775,481 downwards.
GTTTTGGAAGTCCAAAGAGGGGGATACCCTGTCACGGATTTTTGGGGGTAGTTGAGAAGCACCATGAAAGCACAGCTTCAAAGGAAGGCTTAGGCCTACTTGCATCCCTCGATCTTCCATCTTTGGATTTACTTGACCATTTGAGATTTAGGGAAGAATACCTAAGTTCCAACTAGGTCTTCTTAGGCAAGCCGTAGGTTGACAATAGGTGCGTAATTGATTGGTCAATTTGTTTTGTCACCTACAATTTGAACTAAAGTCAAAAGCCTAAATCTGTAAAGACCAAACAAGTCCGTTTGAATTGTGTTTGTAGTGCATGCTTGGTAGGCGTTCTCTTAGGCGACAACTTGTATTTGATCCTGAACCTGAAAGAATCCTAAGAAGAGACCTTCCAAGGGTAGAAATGGCTGGTTAAAGGAGCCTTAAGGAATATTTCATCCCAACCAATCAAGCTAGCCCAGCACTACATAGACCTGGAGGGGACAATCCATATGAGATCAAAAGTAGTACCATATCCTTGCTACCCTCCTTTTATGGTACTACTAGGGAAGACCCTTACAGGCATATCGAGGAATTCACCGAGGTCTGTTCCACGGTGAAGCTGCAGGGCATTACTGATGACGCTCAAATGCGAACCCTCTTTCCCTTCTCCCTAAAGGACAAAGCCAAGTATTGGTATCACACTCTTGATAATATAAATACTTGGGATGCCCTGAAGAAGGAGTTTTTGAGGAAGTACTTCCCCATGAGCAAAACAAATCACTATAGGAGGGAAATTATGAGTTTTGTTCAAAAGGATGGGGAAGCATTCCATGATGCGTGGGAGCGCTTTAACGATTTGCTGAGACTTTACCCACATCACCAGGTGCCTAAATGGCAACTGGTTGAAAGGTTCTACACTAGACTTAATGATTCGCATAGGCAAACTGTGGATGGTGCTTGTGCTGGAACCTTTCTATCTAAGACTGAGGATGAAGCTTGGAACTTATTTGATACTTTGAGTGAGAATTCCATTCACTTGAATTCTGCCTACATAGATAGAAAGCCCACTCTCATGCAAAGAAAGTTGGAGGTGAATGAAACAAGGGACACCCAGAATTTAGCTTATCAAATTCAATTATTGAATCAAAACATGGAAAGGCTTATGTCGAACCCGAGTTTATTCGTACCTAACACCTCCACATCCCAAGCTTCCGAATGCGTAATTTGTCAAGGCAATACACACGCCACTGTGGATTGCCACTTGGCCTCCCATTTCCCTAAGCTTGTACAAGCGGATTTGAATGCCGCTCAAGGGTTCCGTCCAAGACCTCGTAATGATCCTTTCTCCAACACTTATAATGAGGGATGGAGGAACCACTCAAACTTTTCATGGAGACAAGGAAATGTCTCAAATTCAGGGAATTACAAACCACAATCCTTTCAAAACCATCAAATGAACCAACCTCTGACCTTTGCCCAACCTAAAACCTCTGAGATGGATGAATTGAAGGCGATGTTGAAAACTATACAAGAAAGTCAAAGTGCCATCATCCAATCTCATGGCAAGGCTATACATGAGATGAAATTACAAATTGGACACCTTGTTGAGGCCGTTAGACAAAGGGTGACTGGGAAGTCTCCCAGTGCTGCTGAGGAAAATCCTAAAGGAAAAGGGATTGTCTTTAGGGAGCATGCTCAAGCGGTGAGTATTCTGAGGAGTGGGAAAGAAATTTCTAAACCCGATGCTCCTATAGTCTCACCCCCTAAAAAACCATCCACCCTGATTTTCACCCCCACCGAAGAAGATTTGCCTAAATCTTCTCCGCTTGAAATCACCTCACCGGAAGAAGTTGCCCCCGTTGCCCCCCTTACTCGACATGACAACTCTTCCACCCAGAGATCGAGAGTGCCTTTTGCAGAGCGCTTGTCCACCTCTGTGCAGGCTTCTGCTGGCTCATCTGGAGCCAAAGATAAGATGGATGAGATTATGGAAACTTTCAAGCAAGTGCAGATTAACCTACCTTTGCTTGAAGCTATCAGGCAGATTCCGTCTTATGCCTGCTTCATGAAGGACCTTTGCACGAAAAAGCGGCAATCTAGAAAACAAGTCCAATCAAAACTTATCCTGCCTGATTCTGTTAACTCAATTGTTCAACATGGCACACCCCCGAAACTTAAGGACCCTGGAGCCCCATACATCTCTGTAGTTATTGGTGACTTACAAATTGATGAGGCTCTACTTGATCTGGGAGCGGGGGTGAACAACCTTCCGAGCTACGTGTATGAACAACTTGGGGGAGGTAATCTGAACCCTAGCCCTGTAATCCTTCAAGTTGTTGATCGATCACTTAAGACACCATGGGGAATTTTGGAAGATGTCCTCGTAAGAGTGGTGGATTTCTTCTTTCCCGTTGACTTCTTGGTTTTGGACACTGACCCTACCAACAAGCCAACCAAACCCTCCATTATTTTGGGCCACCCCTTCCTTTCAACTTCCCATGCTTCAATTAATTGCAATACTGGGGCATTGAAAATGGGCTTTGGGAACAGGAAAATCCGGCTTAATGTGTTTGATGCTTACAAACAAGCTGGACTTGAGGATTGTTCTCAAGTTGAGGTGATAGATGATCTGATTGAAGAGGCAACTCCTGCAATGTTATGTGATGACCCCCTTCAGCATGTCATGCTAAATGAGCATTCCCATCTCTTGGAGGAATGTGAAGGGGATATACTAGAACTAGAGGAATTGCTAGGAGTTTCTGCTGAGTCTCTTCCCCCATCATTTCCGCCGAAGGTAGATTTGCTACCTGAGATGGGGACATCTATTATAACCAAACCCTCAACCATACAAGCCCCCAACCTTGAGTTGAAACCCCTCCCTGACACTCTCAAGTATGTTTTCCTAGGTGCCAATGATACGCTCCCCATTATCATTTCGGCTGTGCTGTCTGAGGCATAGGAGGGAGCCTTGATTGAATGCCTGTCTAGGCACAAGGAAGCTATTGCGTGGGGCATTGCTGACATTAAGGGTATAGACTCTACACACTGCATGCACCACATTTATACTGATGATTCCATCAAGCCTTTTAGGGACATGCAGAGACGTCTGAACCCTAATATGAGGGAGGTTGTAAAAAAGGAAATCCTGAAGTGGTTGGACGCTGGGATCATATATCCCATTGCTGATAGTAAATGGGTCAGTCCCATTCATGTGGTGCCAAAGAAGGCAGGCTTTACTGTGGAACTCAACGACCAAGGTGAACAAGTTGTCATTAGACCCTCAACTGGATGGAGGGTCTGTATTGATTATCGCAAGTTGAACACTGCTACCCAGAAGGATCACTTTCCTTTTCCTTTTATTGATCAAATTCTCGAAAAAATTGGTAGGGAATAAGTATTATTGCTTTCTCGATGGATATTCTGGGTACAATCAGGTGGCAGTCTTTCCTGATGACCAGGAAAAGATGACATTCACGAGTCCTTACGGTACTTTTGCATTCAGGCATATGCCGTTTGGATTATGTAATGCCCCTACAACTTTCCAGCGGTGTATGATGTCTACCTTTTCGGACATGATTGATGAGTGTGTCAAAGTATTTGTGGATGACTTCTCTATTTATGGCTCGTCTTTCGACCAGTGTCTCCTGCACCTGGAGAATCTGTTGAAACGATGTAAGGAGACTGTTTTAGTCCTCAGCTGGGAGAAAAGTCACTTCATGGTACAGAAAGGGATTGTACTTGGGCATGTTGTATCCAAGCAAGGCTTGGAAGTAGATAAAGCCAAGATTGATTCTATTTCCAAACTTCCATTGCCTACGAATGTCAAACAGATTAGATCCTTTCTGGGCCATGCTGGCTTTTACAGGCGCTTTATTAAAAATTTTAGTAACTTTTCTAGGCCACTTTGTGACTTGTTGGCGAAGGAATCTTGCTTTAGTTTTGATTCAAAGTGTGCCGAGGCCTTTCAAACTCTTAAGGAGGCCTTGATCTCTGCGCCTGTTCTCCAAGCTCCAGATTGGACACTCCCATTTGAGCTTATGTATGATGCTTCGGATTATGCAGTGGGAGCAGTCCTTGGACAAAGGGTTGAGGGAAGACCACATGTGCTGCATTATGCAAGCAAGACTTTAACTGAATCTCAGCAAAACTACACCGTCACTAAAAAAGAATTACTTGCTGTAGTTTTTGCTCTGGAGAAGTTTAGGTCTTATTTACTTGGGTCTAAGGTGGTTATTTTTACTGATCATGCAGCAGTGAAACATCTCATTGCTAAGAAAGATTCTAAGCCACGTCTGATTAGGTGGATCTTACTCCTTCAAGAATTTGACTTGGAAATACGTGAAAAGAAAGGAGTAGAAAATGTTGTGGCTAACCACCTGTCTCGCCTTCCTCTTAATGACTCTATTTCTGAAGACATTCGCGAGACATTTCCCGATGAAACTCTGATGGCGGTAACACCAACTTTACCTTGGTATGCGGACATTGTAAATTACTTGGTCACTGGACAAACTCCTGGCTCTTGGGATGAGTAGAAAAGAAAGAGATTCATTTATCAAGCAAGATATTTTCATTGGGAAGAGCTAGAATTATATAGAATTGGATAAGACCAAGTATTGAGACGTTATGTGCCTGAAGAGGAACTACAAAGTGTGCTAAGTTTTTGCCATGAACTTCATTTTGGAGGACACTTTGGTGCTAAGAAAATTGCTTTTAAGGTTCTCCAGTCCGGTTTTTGGTGGCCTTCCTTATTTAAGGATTCTCATAATTTTGTTAAGGCCTGTATTAGATGTCAACGGACTGGAACGATTGGGAAGAAGAATGAAATGCCTCAACATCCTATTCAACCTGTTGAAATTTTTGATGTGTGGGGAATTGACTTTATGGGCCCCTTCCCGTCATCCCATGGTTTTGAATATATCTTGGTGGCAGTTGATTATGTCTCTAAATGGATAGAGGCCATTCCTACGTGCACAAATGACCACTCTATGGTTTTGAAATTTGTGAAGGCCAATATCATATCTCGTTTCGACTGCCCCAAGACTATTATAAGTGATGGGGGACCTCATTTTCGAAACCACCACTTCAATCGATTAGTTAAGAGTTTGGGAGTAACTCATAAGGTTGCTACCCCTTACCATCCTCGGACTAGTGGCCAGGTTGATGTATCAAATAGGGAGATAAAAAATATTTTGGAAAAGACCATTAGACTTGATAGGAAAGATTGGTCCCAAAAGCTTGATGATGCTTTGTGAGCTTATCGAACGGCCTATAAGACCCCTTTGGGTACTTGTCCCTTTCGGATTGTGTATGGAAAAGCGTGCCATTTACCTGTTGAGTTGGAACATAAAGCACTTTGGGCTATTCGAAGTGTTAACATGGATTTAGAGAAGGCAGGTAAGGCACGATTTCTAGAATTAATTGAGCTTGAGGAGCTGAGGAATGATGCTTATGACACCTCTCAAGCTTATAAAGAAAGAACTAAGGTCTTGCATGATAAGTTTATTCTTCGAAAGACCTTTGAGCCCAACCAACAAGTCTGGCTTTTCAATTCCAGACTTAAGCATTTTCCTGGGAAGTTAAAATCTCGTTGGGATGGGCCTTACATAATCACCAAAGTATTTCCGCATGGAGCTGTGGGGATCAAAAATCCTTCCTCTTCAGCAACTCCCTTTATCGTCAATGATAAAATGGTTAAAAACGTACATAACTTTAGATGGCCATCTGGTTGACGAAGTCACTCTTGAGGAGCCTTAGCTCCTACCATTCTCCGCCACAGGTAATATCTTCCTTTTGCTATTTTTGTTTTCAATGAGGACATTGTTTGAACCAGGCATGGGGGGGAGGACCTGAGGCATTTTGTTTAAAGCATATAAAAAGGGAAAAAAAAAAAGGGTTTTGAGCTTATCTGGCTAGATCTTGCATTCTTAAGCAAATCAGAACTCTAGGGTAGACTAAATTAATTCTAGGGTCAAACTTTAGAAGCTAAATGAGTTGCTAGCGTTAGACCTTTAGGGTCCTTTGTGGACTTAAAAACTTAAGTAGGTGTTAAGTTGCGGACCATTCCTCAAGAGGTTGAGGAAGGGAAGCTAGGGTTTGAGTTAAAAGGTGGGGTAGTACTTGGAGTCTTATTCTACCTTTTGGTTTACGGGTCCTTGTAACCCAAGCATCCAAATTTCACACACTTGGTCTGGTAATCAACTTAATTTCTGTCTTTCTGAAAAGAGATTTGGTTCTCTTAGTTTTGACTTAAGAAAGGCTTGAAAACACATTTTGATTGGAAGAGTTCCCGCTGCAGGAGAGGTGGAGTATATACTCACCTTGAGGATGCGATGATAACATATTACCTCCTCGGCGCTTGTCTCTTAGGATATCCATCCTACTGGGGGCTTGTAAGCACATTACGCGGTTCAGGTACCATGGCCGGCCCTATCTAGAAGTGCCGATTGCCATAGGCCTGAATTTGCTTAAGAAATCCATGGGCAATACTATCTTGAAGTGTCGATTGCCAGGAGTTCTTGGGGTCGTTATGGGTGGTGCTATCTCAAAGCATCGAAAGTCAAGCACTCTTCGAGGTATGGTAATGGGGACAATGAATCCGACACGGACCGTGTTGATAGCTGATCTGAGGTTAGACATAGAAGAATAAATAAAAAAATAAAAAAAGCATATATATATATATAAAAAAAATCCTTTAACTCAAATAACTCAGACCAATGCATAGGCACGGATGCTTTAATCTCAGGGATCAATAAATTTTAGGGTAGAGTCAGAAATCAGGGAAACTTGTGCCTGCAACTCGTCTTTAGCCGACCTAATCTATAACTTAGCAACTACTTAGGAACCTTGGGTCTAGAGCCTAAACTTAATATGCTTCTGAACGAAGACTAAGTGAGTTGACTAGTCTACTTGGAGTGCTAGGTTTCGCTTAATTTTGCTAGGGACTAGCAAAAACTAGGCATGGGGTATTTGATTAGCCTATAGTTGTGGGCTATTTATGTATTTAAGTGCCTACACATTAGGTTAATTATAACATTTATTTAGTATAAATTAGGATGTAAATAGATTAATTCATAGTTTTAATTTAATTACATAATCCATGCATTGCATTCATATTTTAAGTGCATTTAGAATTAGCTTAGAATGGCATTTATCTAATTAGATAACCAACTAGGTACATTATTTTTATTAACATAAAAGTTGAGGGTCTGTACATAAATAGCCCTAATATTTTAACATTATTTTCTTTATGCTTCTTCTTGCAGGAAGGGCTGGCAGCCGCTCCAATGCCGAACGCCGCAATGAAGAACCCATTCAAGGGGGAGCGGATGTGGTGGATCTGGTCGGGTGGATGATTTCAAATTTGTGCAGGCCATTACGAAAGGAGGAGGGAGGAAGCTGAGCTCGGGAGGCCTCCACCACCGACCCACCACTGTGCAGCGAGACCTTCTCTCTTCCACTCCATACTACCAGCCTCTACTGTGGCGGCGAGTCTCCACCACCGTGGGCGAGTGGTGTGACAGGCCACACTGCCATCCGGAGCTCGCTTGCATTACCGTCAGCACCTTAGCGTGCATCTCCCTCACCGTCGTCACCAACCACCACCGCCGCAACAACTGTCAACCACCCTTTCAGTAACTTAAGACGTCCGGGAAATTTCCCGGACTTTTGAAGGTACCCGCTCACCAGCGACCACCTGCCTGCATACCAGTCTGAAGTCCACCTCCAATCTTCCCGCGCCTGCAGAGCCACCCACTCACCTCCAACAGCCCACGCCTTTCTCAGCCTGCAGCACTCTCTAACAGCACCCGCTCTCTATGCACAACAGCCCACGCCCATCAACCTTCGCCATATCCATGCCCACAGAACCGCACACTCCTTCCCCGCGCCTCCCACCTCAACCGCACCTGCACCCTCCAAACGCACACGCTCCCACGCTCGCAGCATCCTCCAACGACGCCCGCAGCATCCTCTAACCTTTCCTGCAGCGCCCTCCTCCCGCGCCTGTAGACCCGCATAACCTCTCACGCCCCCGCTCGTGCCTGCAGCTTGCGCACCCGCTCCCGCGCCTGCAGCACCCTCCGCCCGCGCCTGCAGAGCTGCCAGCAGCAGCGCGCGGTAGTTCTCACGCCAACAGGCCGCGCACGCTCACCGGCTGCAGCACCTCCGCCGGAGCTCGTCTGGCCACCTCCGGCCGCCGCGCGACTCGCCGCCACCACCGATTCGAAGCCCTTGGTCCAAGGGACTTCCTCCGAGCTTCCCGTGCCTGGCCATCCACTCCTCGTCGAGCAAGGCAAAGGGGAAAAATTCCCCTGTTTTGCTACAATAAAGCATTAATTAGAAATTACATTTTCTGTCATTGTCACTTTTTAATCATATTTTATTGATTCTGCATAGTGGAAAATATCCTCTAGTTTCTCAGAATTGCTATTTCAGCATTGTTTCTTTCTTAAACCTTAATCTGAACGTAATTTTGGCTTGATTCTTATCGAAACTAACTACAAACAAACATTTTTAACTGGTGCGAATTTTAATATGTCATTGCCTCCCTGTGGATTCGACCCGCTCCTCTGCGAGTGGTTATTTTTTTCTTAAATATTGATTAGTCGGTTTTTCCACCACATTAAACTACAAACGACTTTAAAGTGAACGATCGACGAGTCAACACTCACAACAAAAGAAATAGAGCAAGTTAGTACTGAATCAGAGGTTGTCATCAAAGTTTTTAAAATGCCCGTTGCTCCCTAGCAATGGTGCCAAAATGTTAACAGGGTGAAATCGATGTTTAAATGATGTTGCGTTGCAGTATAAATGAAATCACCTTGAAAACAAATAAGAAGTTTTTTTTTATTACTCAAAAACCTAAGTATCCAAGGTCGAACACAGGGAGCAAATTGGTATTTAAAAACTAAGATCATAATCTCAAATTAATCAAACGTGATGTTCAATAATCAATAGAATGAGATTCAACGTATATGAAAGCTAAAGAGAGAATAGAGATGCAAAAGGAAATACAATGTTCTCTCTTCTTTCTTCTCTCCTCTCTGATGGCTTCTTCTTTCTTCTCTTTTCATCCTTCTCTGATTTCTTCTTTCTCTTTGGTTCTTCTTTTCTTCTTTCTTTGACATCTCTTGCAATAGTGCCTTTCTGCTTCTTTGTCTTCTTTGATTTCTCCTTCCTTCTTCCTTTCTTAACTTCTACCTTCAACCCTTTGCTTTCCTTCTTTTTTCTTGCCCTAGCATCCTCAGCTTCTTCCTTAGCTCCTCTACGGCTGCAGCTTCCTTCTTTTCTTCTCCAGCATCAGCTTCCTCTTCCTTTTCCTGCCTGCATACACGAGTGTAAAACCTACCCTACCCTCCTCGCGTACACTCTCTCTCTATTTCTCTCTTGGGTTCGCTCTCCCAGAGCTAGACAATTGGGTATTCAGGTCGGGTTACGCACAGCTGGGTCTAGGCGCACCGACGTGGGTGGTGCACGAGGAGTGCTAGGTAAATGGGTCAGGCAACCAGGTCCGCGTAGCGTAGGTCACAGACGAGACAAGTAAGCGGGCGAGGGGATAAAAATAAAAATAAAGAAGGGGGAAATGAAGAGAGGAGAGAAAGGAAGAGTTTTAACCTAACTAAGTGGACAAAAGGAGGCAGGAAGGTGGTTGGCCGTACCTACTGCCGCCGGAGAAGAAGCTTCCAATGGAGGGAGAACGGTGATGACGAAGGGGGTTTTGGCACATGCGTAGGTATGGCACGACATGGAGGAAGGAGGTGAAGACATCTCTGCCACTAGTATTGTGGCAGAGCGACGAGCAGGAGGAGGAGGAGTCGCTGGATCCTACTGGACACTTGGCCAGAGGAGAAGTGAAGAAATCGAAGATGGTTCTCCAGCCAAGCTAAGCTGGAATTGAGCGGCCGGAGATGGGGGTCCTTTTATAGTTACTGGTAGAGGCTCTTGTGCTTAGAAGGTAAGCTTCCAAGTGTAAGAATCCTCGTCGGAGTAGGAAATCCATGAGATAACTGAATCTCTCGAGCATTCGCATGAGAGATTGAGTGTGAATCAAGGCATGTGATTGAGGTCATCAGATCAGGAATGCCTTAGAGAATCTCCCTTTCAAATCTAAGAGGGGATCTCTGAGCAATCAGGGAGAAATCCTCCTCTAATCCTCATCGGAGTCGGACTCCTCCACTGTAATGGCGGAGGGACCTAATTGGAAAGATTGGCGAGGAAGATAGGGGGTCTTCGCAACAGCTTTAAAAAGCTAGGGGTTAAAATGTAATTGGGTGAACTATTTTGCAAAGTAAATCAAGGTGACCTCTCCTATGGTCCAAATTTTTGGTACAAACCTAATTTGGACCTAAGGAATCCAATGATGAGGTTGGATTTTAGGTTTGACCACGTTTGACTGGACATTTTACACAAAAACCTAAATTAGGGTAAATAATTAGCTAGGACCCCTACTTAGGTCAAAATAGGTTCCAAAGGACAATTTGAAGATTCTAAACACTAGAGGATATTTTTCCAAGAATTTTGGAGGGTTTAGTTGATTTTTACCCTGACCAGAACCTTGTTGAATTAAGCAGGTCGATTTTAGGGTTATAAGAAGTCATTTAATTCTCAGATTACACTTGAACCCTTTTCTGACTGAACCAACCCACTTTTCATATTGTTAGGACCAACTGACCTATGTTTAGTCCCAGAGAAATTCAATTGATGTACTGCAATGGTAAAATTGCAGTTTTACCCTTTTTTTCTTATTTTCTTCTCAGAACAGTTATTCCTTGAATTAGGCCCTTCTCTAGGTTATGTAGGAGCTTTTATTCTCTTATCTAGGTCAAAATGAGCTAGTTAGGGCTCATGATGGTGTCCCCATCAATGCCATTATTCTTCATTAAGTGCATTGAACTAGATTAGTGTGTGGGTTTTGGGTGCCTTGTTTACCAAGTCCTGCAAACCAAAAGGTTGGCAATGGGGCCAACTAATCCCTAAGCCTTAGACTTAATACATCAGACTCGCAACTTCCTCAACCTCTTGAGGAATAACAAAAATATTAACAAATAGGTGAGTGTTTAAGCCCTAGAATAGACCTAAGAGACCTAAGGTCAGTATCCGTTACTTAACTCCTTGTCTCTAGCACTTCAGGATTTAATTCCTTATTTTGATTTGGTCTAGAACTTAAGTAAGTTCCATAATCAATTGCTAGGACTATGACAAATTTTTTTTCTATTTTTGCTCCTTTTTCATTTTGTGTTTCGTCCACTTTTTCCTCCTCAATAAAGATTTTTCAGTTCAGCTCAAAAAATTTCCTCCCCTTTTCCTCCATTTATTAATTTCTTTTTAAGAACCCCTAAAAGAAGTTGAATTTTCCATTTATTTTATACTTTAATAACCCCCATGCATAATGTTTGTCACGCTTTTGTGCGGTTTGTTAAAAGATAATATCGCATTGTAGTATAGCTGCGAAAGCGTTCAAAACAAATAAAGATTTTTATTACTCGAAAATCGGAGTATCTGAGGTCGAACACAGGGAGCAATCTCAGTACTTTGGAAAACCCAAGAATACAACTGTTAAATGCAAATATAATTGATTCAAGGAGTTTTTAAAAAAAATAGAATTAGACGTCTGATTTATGTATCAGACGTCTTAAATGTGATCTTTCTCTCTTCCTTCTTCTCCTGTCTGCTTCTGTATTTTTCCTTCTTCTGCTTTGTCTTTCTGATTTCTTTGCAATCTTCCTTGTCCTTCTTCTTCTTCTCTGCGAAGACTTCTAATCTTTCTGCTTTCCTTCTTCTCCTGCGAAGGCTTCTTTCTTCTTCTTCTATGTCTTGCTCCTTCTTTCTTCTCTTCTTCGCCTTGCCTTTCCTTCTTCTTCTTCTGTAGCAGCCAAGTCCTTCTCCTGCGTTCAGCCTGCCTGCACAGGAGAAAAACCTAACCCTTCTCCCTCTACCCGCGCGTCTCTCTCTCTCAAGCAGTTCACTCGGAGCTGCTCTCCCAGAGCCACAGGCATTAATCGGGTCGGATCGTACCCGGGACCAGGCGCACATGAAGGTGGTGTGAGGCGCGAGGAGTGCGTAGGTCTAGATCAGGTCGGATCCGCCAAGTCCGCGTGGTCAGGTCGCGGACGAGGCGGGTGTGGGGTCAGTGAGGGACCTCACCCCTGTGCTTTCGAGGCAGTAAAGCTATATCACAAAAACAACTTATAGTGTACCTGAGGTTTGTAATCCCACGATGTGGGACTAAAGGTTTCGTCCTTCCCTCACGCGCGCCCACAGACTCTCGTGTGCAATTGCCCACGCTGAAGGCCCTGCTGGTGCTTCTCGCTGAACTCAGTCACCTCGCGATACTTGCGAGAGTCTGCTGCACCTGCCGCCTGGGAAGCCTGACGCCTGCTGCTGCTCCAAGCTTCCTGCTGCTTCGGCTGTTAATGGCGGCCGGGGCGTTCACCTGAGATTCCACAGAACGGCCTATTGGCCCAATCAGAATAGCTGGAAACCTTCGTCGTAGCACGGCGAAGGCGGTGGGTGATGCTGCAGGTTGCCGGTCGGCCTAGGCATGCGCGCCTAGCTCAACCTGTGGCCGGAGATGGTGGGTTGTTCGGGGGGTGGTTAGGGAGGTCTGGAGTGGCAGTTGTGGGGTGGAGCGAGTTCCTGGTGGTGAGGCGGAGCTCCCGAGGTGGTTGGCGAGTCGTGTGGAGTGCTGGAATGGTGGAAGCGGCTCGCCGGAGGTCGGTCGGTGATGTGGAAGATGAGGGTGGTCAGCGTCGGTCGAGGGGTAATCAAGTAAAATAGGTGGGGGAAAAGAGAGAGGAGAGGGTGGAGAACGTATCTGGGGTTGTCTGGAGGGAAGGGAGGCGGCGAAGAGGATGGCTCGTAACTGCCGTCGTCGGGGAAGAAAGACCCTGAGGGAGGAAGCGGCGACGAAGACGAGGTCAGAAGCGCGCGTGCGGGGTACAGCGTGACGCGGGAGGAAGCGGCGGAGAGGACTCTGCTGCTGGTATGGCAGCAGAGCGACGAGAAGGAGGGAAGGAGGTCGCCGGAGCTTGTGGGTCGTTTGGCCAGAGATGGGAGAGGGAGGAATTTGGAAGGGATCTTCGTCAAAATCAAGCCTAGCCTCTTCGGCCGGAGTTGTGGGTTCTTATGTAGGTGCTGGACTGGGTGTGCAGGGCGTGAAGGGCACGTAATTGCCTGAGGTTGGTCGCCGGAGATGGAAAGGAGTTAGGATACCCAAATCTCTCGTGCGTTCGCACGAAAGATTGAGTTCACACCAGCGATTGTAATTGACTTTATAAGGAAGGGAATTCCTCAGAGAATCCTCCTTCCATTTCTGGGAGGGAATCTCTGAGGGATTAGAGAGCAATCCCTCTCCGAACCTCGCCGGAGCTTGGTTCTGCCCTAGCAATGGCGGCAGGACCGGTTTGCAAAGGAGGCGAAGAACCTAGGGGGTTCTCTGTAACGGTATTCAAAAGATAGGGACCAATTTGTGATTTGGGTGTACTAAATTGCAAAGTAGGTCAAGATGACCTCTCCTTAGGTCCAAATTTTGGTACAAACCTAATTTGGACCTAAGGAATCCAATGGTGAAGTTGGATTTTAGGTTTTACCTCGTTTGACTAGAAATTTTGCGTAAAAACCCAAATTAGGTTAATTGAAGAGCTAGGACCCTAATCTAGGTCAAACTAGGTTCCAAAGGCCAAATTAAGTGTTATAAACCCTAGAGTATGTTTTTCCATGATTTGTAGAGGGTTTACTTCCTTTTTGTTCTGATCGAAACCTTGTTAATTGATGAGAACCTCATCATGAGCCATAACTAGCTCATTTTGACCTAATACAAAGGATAAAAGCTCCTACATATCTCAAGGAAAGGTTTAACTCAGAGAATCCTGAGTTTGAGAAGAAAACAAGTCATAAGGGGTAAAAATGCAATTTTACCAGTATAATCTGCATACAGGGTAATTCAGGGCCCAAACATAGGTCAAAGCAGCTTAATAAGAATAAGAGTGGGATGAAATGATCTAGCAAGGGCTACAGCAATTCCAAGAAACTAAATGATAATCTGTAACCCTAAAACAACCCACTTCAATTCACAAGGTTCGAGGCAAAGTAAAAATAGAATAAACCCTCTAAAATTCATAGAAAAATAATCTCCAGGGTTTAGAACCTTCAATTTGGCCTTCAGAACCCATTTTGACCTACATTGAGAACCATGCCCAATTAATAACTTAATTTGGGTTTTTGCGTAAATTGACCGGTCAAACAAGGTTTAATATGGAAATGAAATTCACCATCAGATTCCTTAGGTCCTAATTAGTCATGTATAAAAACTTGAGCCTAAGAAGAAACCTCCTTGACCGACTTTACACTTTGGTCCTCATATATTTACTCTTTGGCCCTCAACTTTTGAACCCTCGCATTTTGGCCCCTAACTCTCCTTCGTTCTTTGCGATCAGGTCCCCCCTGCAAAACCTGCCAGCACCATGCTCCGGCGACCTTGCGCGGAGCATGGCGCCGCGTAGGGTGAGGTAGGGGACCTGGCAAGTAAACCGGGGGTGCCCTGCGTCGTCAGCCGTCGCAGGGACACCCCCTGGTCGTTGTAACCCACCATACCGGCCGTGCGAACGCACGGACGGTATGGGTTCTTGTTTCCGGCCATCCTCCGGCGAGGGAGACACGTCGTCTCCCTCCGCCTTCCTCCCTGTTTGATCCCTATAAATACCCCCCGTTGCTCCACCGACCGGGGCAGCTTGGATCTGACGGAGAAAATCCCCAACTTTCCTCTCTTCTCTCTCCGGCAGACGCTCACCAGCTCCGGCGGTTCCTCCCCCTCCACCTCTTCGCTCTGCCGCAATACCAGCAGCAGAGACTTCCTCCCCTGCTCTTCCCGCGCCACGCCGCACCCAGCTGGCGCCTCTCCGGCTCTCTGCTCGCCGTCGCCCCTTTCCCTGAGCATCGTCTTCTCCGGCGACAGTCGATACGACTGTCGCCCTGTTCCTCCCCCTTCGTCCCTGCAAGTAAGCTAGAACTACTCCCCTTCTTCTCCTCTTTCTTTCCCCGCTTTCAATTTATTCAATTAAGCCCTCGACCGACCCTGACCATCGTCATCCCCTTCGTCTCCGGCCACCCTCCGGCGAGATGCTCCCATCGCTCCACAGCCTCACACACCTCGCCGACCTTCACCGAACCTCCGCCTCATCACACTGAGCTCCCCCCACCCCTTCACTGCCACTCCACACCTCCGTAACGCTTCCCCCAACGAACCCATCCTCCGACCCACAGTCCGACCTAGGGCAGCCCTTGCACGCCGCCCCGCGCCTCGCCACCACCCACACGAGCTCCGCCGCACCCTGGCGAAGCTCCTGGCACTTTCTGATTAGGCCGAGAGGCCGTTTTCTTGTGAACAGGCCACCCGACCTCCGCCGCCATTGCCGCGCAGGAGGAACTGCTTCCGCCTGCAGCTACAGGCACGCCACGCTCAGCGCCACGCCCAGATTCAACTCCCAGGCCTTGCGAGGCGTTTTGGCAAAACACCAGGCTCGCAGCTAAGGCAGAAGGCTTCGCGTGACGCCGCAATCTCCCGCTGATTTCCCCGCTGCGGGCGCGCAATTGAGGTGGGACATTTAGTCCCACCTCGGAAAAGCCTGAAGAGTCGCAGCGATATAAGATGCAAAAGTGCTGGAGGCTTACTTCCTCTGCACACGGGGTGAGGTCCCCTTCACCCGCCCGGTTACCCGGTCTCGTCCGCGCTCACGCCCCGCGGACCTGACCCGACCCGACCCGACTTAAGACTGACCTGCACTCCTCGCCCACCACACACGCCGGTGGGCCTGGACCCGGGCACGACCCGTACCCGATTACCCGGCAGCTCTGGGAGAGCTTTCCCAAGAGTGGTTTCAGAGAGAGAGAGACGCGGGGGGGGGAGAGGGTAGAGTAGGTTTTGTTCTCTGACGTAAGCTCTGAAGTGTGCAGGCACAGGTGAAGAAGAAGAACCGCGGAAGAAGAAGGGCCTGAAGGGAAAAGAAGAAAGAAGGAGGGGTGACGTCCCTGGCTGAAAAAGAACAGAAGATGACAGAAGAAAAAGGAGGAGCAGGAATAGCAGGAAGAAAGAGGAGCATCACCTCTGCAGCAACAAAGAAGAAGAAGGAGATCTGAAGAAAGAAAGAAAGAAGAACATCACGAGGAGAAAACAAAGAGAACAACAAATTCTTTCCCTCTCTCTCTTTTTTTATTTTTGTAAAAGAAACATGTATATCTCTAGAATACAACTTGCTCCCTGAGTTCGACCTCGGGAACTCTTTTATTTTCCGAGTAAAAAATTTATATATTTGAAATGATGGCAATAACTGGCTATATTACAACGACATAACAATAAAACCCGGTTATCGCTCGAAGCCATCGTTATCAATTGGCGCCGTTGCCGGGGAGCAACGGCTATTCTAGAGGTAAACATTCCTGTTTCTTTTTTAATTTCTGATAATCTCCCCTCTTTTGTGCAGCTACAGGAACTCAAGAAGACATGCAACCACACGACAACCACTCCGAAGACAGGTAAATTTTTCCTCTCACTATTAACCCCTAAACTCTAAAAGAGGAAGAAAAGAAAAGAACAAGCAATATAGAGCTAACCTGTCTTCCATACTTAGTAACCATAAAGAGTTGCATGTTTTCAACTCATCACTCCTGCACACTATTAAGGGTATTTAAGGGCTAACACATTCTTGCTTGAGCCCTAATTGCCTAACAAAGAATTAAATGGACCAAGTAGAGCCAACATAAGGTCAAACATTAGGATTTCAGTAAAGACACACCCCTTAATCAAGAATTGAGGAAATCCAAAAGAGGTGTGCCCAAGCCATTGATTGAAAATAATTAACAAGAAAAATCCTAAACAATTGGCTCTCTCTAAACACTTGAACCCTAAAAGACAAGACCTGAAAGCTCTCAAAGAAAACAAGAGGTAAAGTTGACCCCTTTGGGTCAACCAACCTTAAATTAGGTCACTCTTTGCACTTAAAAAGACTAAAGTTCAAGTGAAACCTTAAGCACCCTGATCTTAAAATTGGTAGACTTAAGAGGTCAAGATCCCCATTCTGGTCTACCTGGAACCGCAGTGACAAGAGAGGTCGGGTGGGGGAAACCCTGTAACCCGTGGGGACGCTCTACCGTGTAGGGGTCTTCGCGAGACTCTCCCTCTCTGGCTGCCCAGGTAATTCTCAGGTGGACGATCTTTCTGATCAAGGGGTCCATCTGCCCCGCACCTCTATAGTCACCCAACACATTTTTGGGTGTCTTGATTGGGTCCAGCACCTTCTAAACTTACCTCTTCCAACAGTGCATGTACGGAAGGAGGTCTCTAAGACCACCCTTAAGACCTCCTTTAGAAATTCGCTCTCGTCAAGGCCAAGCCTCGACGCCCGTGTTTGTACAGCAACACCCTCACATTATTCTCTCTTCTGATTCAGAACCAAGTTCTTCTTCTTCCCCCATCATGGCTCAGCCAGTTGAGGAAGAAAATAATCTGGAACACCAGCTCCAGCGACTCAATGACCTCTTCCAAAACTTCGTGCACCCACCACAGCGTCCTATGATGCGGGACCACTACAATCCTGCTGCGGTGGCCATTGAGCCTCGAGTCAGAATCCCGACTGGAGGACCTGATTCCGAATTAAAGCCCAACATGATTCATGCTATGCCTAAATTCCATGGGCTTAATTCTGAAGATCCCTTCCAGCACATCAAACAACTAAAGCATCTGGCCCACACTTTTGGATCAGATGCGCAAAATCGGGATATTCTTCTCATGAAGATGTTCTCCTTTTCTCTTATGGACAAGGCCGCCCATTGGTATCAAACTCAGACCCGGCCGATCAACACTTGGGAAGAACTTCAATCCGAATTTTTGAAAAAGTTTTTTCCCGTTGGTCGGACCAACGCCTTGCGCCATCAGATTACACACTTCACTCAACAATCAGGAGAACCTCTCCATGAGGCATGGGATCGTTTTCAGGATCTCATGAGAAAGTGCCCCCATCACGGAGTTCCTAAATGGGAACAAGTCCAATCGTTTTACCAGGGACTCCGTGAGGACATCCGCCTTTTCGTCAATGCAACTTGCGGAGGAAACATCATGGGTCAACATGAAGACACCATATGGGAGATTCTCGAAAACATGTGCGAGAACTCCATCAACAATGACTCCATGGGATTATTCGACAGGACGAATACCCGCGCAGCGACGAATCTTAAGGGAGCACATGAGACGCAGGGCCTGTCCGCATCAGTCGACCTGGAATTAATGGCGAGTCGATTGGACAAAGTCTCAATCATTGAAAAGAAGGTGGATGAGCTGACTCAGCACTTGCAGCGAGCCACCTCCGTGCGTAACTCCTTTGCACAACCTCCTTCCACACAGGAAACTGTGCAAAACATCCTCCACCGATCTTCCCCTGGGATGGATCCATATCCACCCCCATCTGATTCTTGGATTGGAAGATCATCCGATCCTTTCTACACCAGCCGAGGGAACTCCATTCCCCCTTTCCCTGACTCTCAGGAGGTTCCTCAGACCTGCGAGGACCTCAACGCCATCCAGAACGACCCATTCTCCAACACTTACAACCCTGGATGGCGAAACCATCCCAATTTTCAGTGGGCAGGAAATTCCCAAACTCAAAGACCACCTTTTCAGTCCCACCCACAGCCCCCTCGTCATTACCAGCCGCCTCAGCCTCGGCCCAACCCTACTTATCCATCAGGGCCAAATCAGGATCAAATGTCCCTAATCCTTCAGACTCTGGCTGACATTCAAAAAACGAATGCGGCTATTCAAAAATAGCACAAGGACGAGCTTACTGAAGTTAAAACTCAACTGGCCCAGTTGGCAAATTCTCGCCAGCCAGGCACACTCCCTTCCCAACCTATTCCTAACCCAAATAACGTGCCAACCCAGAAGCGCGTTATGAATCCAAATTTAGGCCACGCTCAATGGATTTATCAGGCCCCTACTGCTCCATCTCCAGATGAGATGGAAGCCTCAACTTCTTATGCGGGATTTCAGCAGCAGCCACCCCTCTTACCAAACCCAAACCAAAATCAGGCCGGATTAAATTCTGTAACAACACGTAGTGGTAAAACAACTGAAGACCCGCATTATCCAAACCACTCCAAGCCTGATAACCATGACCCTAGGATAGTTATCCAAGATACCGCTGTTCCGGATCCACAACCTGGACCTATCCTAGAAGAACCAACCAAGATCCCGTTTCCCAAGGCCTTGACCAAGGGAAAGAAGACCACCAAACCCGTGGCCCCTGAGGAGGACCTGGTCAAGCTCTTTGAGCAGGTCCACATAAACATCCCCTTGATGGATGCAATCCGCCACGTACCAGCTTACGCACGATTCTTAAAGAATATATGTACACCCCAGCGTAAGCTGCGAACCAAGGGAGGGAGCCCAATTGTTCTGTCAGAACAAGCCAGCTCTGTAATCCTCAGTAGACTCCCACCCAAGGCAAAAGATCCTGGAACTCCCCTGATTTCCTGTAAGATAGGTGGTACCCAATTTGATAGAGCTTTGTTAGACTTGGGTGCATCCATAAACCTGATACCCACATCCTTACTCGACCATCTAGAAGAATCTGAGCTAAAACCAACCGAGGTGACATTACAATTAGCAGATCGATCTATAAAGTCACCAAAAGGGATTCTCGAGGATGTTATCGTGAAAGTGCGGGATTTCTATTTTCCAGTGGACTTTATAGTCTTAGATATGGATGCACCTGAGAACCCTAGGGATACACCAATCATTCCAGGGAGACCTTTCTTGGCTACTGCTAGAGCCAACATCAGCTGTGAGGAGGGCCAAATAGAGCTTAAGTTTGGAGATCAAACACTGAAAATTGATATATTTAAGGCCCAACAAGGAATTAATTGCGGCGTCATCGAGCAAATTTGTGACATCAAGACGTTGGTTGATGAATCACACCTCCAGAATGACTCGAGTATGCCTCATCAACCACAGAAGGATCTTGACCCGCAAACAGAGGAGTCAAATCCAGATGTGAACAACCCAGTAACTCCCACCCTTGAACCTCACATCTATACTGAACCACCCGCTGCTGCTGAAAACCCCATCCTCGAACTGAAACCCCTTCCTGCTCACTTAAAATACGTCTTTTTGGGGTCTAATCAGACCCTTCCTGTGATTATCAATTCCAACCTCAGTCCTGAACAGGAATCCCGTCTGATTGTTGTCCTCCAGCAACATCGCAGAGCCATCGGATGGACTCTCGATGATTTGACTGGAATAAGTCCCTCTTATTATACTCATCATATCTATTCAGAAGAGGGCACACGACCTTCTCGTGAAATGCAGAGACGCTTAAACCCCAATCTGCAGGAGGTCGTGAAAAAGGAGATCATCAAGTGGTTAGATGCCGGGATCATCTACCCGATCTCCGATAGTCGTTGGGTGAGCCCAATTCAGGTCGTGCCCAAGAAGGCAGGACTCACCACTATAACGACTGAGACCGGAGAAATCATTCCTACCCGATTAGCCAACTCGTGGAGAGTCTGTATAGATTACCGTCGACTCAATTCCTCCACGAAGAAGGATCATTTCCCACTACCCTTCATTGATCAAATTCTCGAAAAACTAGCGGGAAATAGGTTCTTCTGCTTTCTTGACGGGTACTCCGGTTATAACCAGGTGGCAATCCATCCTGAGGACCAAGAAAAGACCACGTTCACCTGCCCCTTCGGAACATACGCTTTCCGAAGGATGCCTTTCGGTCTTTGCAATGCACCCGCTACTTTTCAGCGATGCATGCTTGCCATATTCTCAGATATGGTAGGCGATTATCTGGAAGTCTTCATGGATGACTTTTCAGTTTTCGGAGCATCATTCGACGATTGCCTCCAACACTTGGTCCAGATACTCAGGCGGTGCATCGATGTGAATTTGGTTCTTTCCTGGGAAAAGAGCCATTTCATGGTGCCTGAGGGAATTGTCCTGGGACACTCAATTTCGGAGAAAGGTATCCAAGTGGATCGAGCTAAGGTTAATCTGATCTCTCACCTTCCTATGCCTAGCTCAATCAGGGACATCCGATCCTTTTTAGGGCATGTCGGTTTTTATCGACGATTTATCCCTGATTTTTCAAAAATCGCACGCCCCCTGACCACTCTTCTCTCCAAGGATGTTCCCTTCGAAATCTCCAAGGAATGCACTCAAGCATTTGAAATCCTGCGTGACCGAGTCACCCAAGCCCCGATCCTACAGTCCCCTGATTGGTCTCAACCCTTTGAGATCATGTGTGATGCATCCGACTTCGCTGTAGGAGCGGTTTTGGGACAGAAAAATGACAAGAAACCTGTGGTCATTTACTACGCCAGCAAAACACTCGATGAGGCTCAGCGTAACTATACGGTTACTGAGAAAGAGCTGCTAGCTGTAGTATTTACCCTAGAAAAGTTCAGATCGTACCTTCTGGGTTCCCATGTCATCATATACTCGGATCACACAGGTGTGAGGCATCTCCTTGCGAAGAAGGACGCGAAACCTCGATTAATCCGATGGATCTTGCTGTTGCAAGAATTTGACCTTGAGATTCGCGACAAAGTGGGAAAGCAAAACGTGGTAGCTGATCACTTGTCCCGTCTTCCTTCTGAAATAATTGACCCTTCCGGACCCATCACTGAGCATTTTCCCGATGAGCACCTGCTGACTATTGGTACTAGCCTTCCATGGTTTGCTAATATATTAAATTACTTGGCATCTCATCAGATCCCGTCCGATTGGCCGAAGGCCAAGAAAGACAAATTACGCTCCGATGCCAAGTATTACATTTGGGAAGATCCGTACCTCTTCCGCATAGGTGCCGATCAGATCATCCGAAGATGTGTCCCGGAAGGGGAATTCAACAATATCCTCTCTTTCTGCCATGACCAGGCATGCGGTGGCCATTTTGCCGGGCATAAAACCGCATCAAAAGTCCTCCAGTGCGGCTTTTACTGGCCCACACTGTTCAATGACGCATACAATCACTGCAAGGCATGCAGTCGTTGCCAGACTTTGGGCTACATGAGCCATCGCGACATGATGCCTATGCAACCAATTCTAGTATGCGAAATCTTTGATGTTTGGGGGATTGATTTTATGGGCCCCTTTCCTGTTTCGGATGGTTTCGAATACATTCTGTTGGCTGTGGACTACGTGTCCAAATGGATCGAAGCCATACCGACCCGAACCTGTGATCACAAAATCGTTCTCAAATTCATTCATCAACACATTTTCTCAAGGTTCGGGATTCCTCGTGCAATAATCTCTGATGGAGGGACCCATTTCACAAATGCTCAGTTTAGGTCACTGATGACCAAATACGGGGTGTCTCACCAAATCTCTACTCCTTACCACCCCCAAACTAATGGTCTAGCTGAGCTGTCTAATCGGGAGATCAAGAAAATCCTGCAAGTCACTGTTCGACCTGACAGGAAGGACTGGTCGTCCCGACTTCCAGAAGCATTGTGGGCCTATAGGACCGCCCACAAAACCCAATTGGGCATGTCCCCCTTTAGACTGGTGTACGGAAAGGCATGCCACCTTCCCGTAGAACTGGAGCATAAAGCCTATTGGGCAGTACGGAACTGTAATCTAGATCTTTCCAAGGCTGGGACCCACAGAAAACTCCAAATCAGCGAGATCGATGAATTACGCATAGACGCGTACGAGAACTCGCAAATCTACAAGGAGCGGGTTAAAGCCTTCCATGACAAACACATCTCGAGAAAGATCTTTCATCCTGGTCAAAAGGTCCTACTCTTTGATGCCCGACTCAAACTCTTCCCAGGAAAACTGAGATCTAAGTGGGTCGGACCATATTTGGTCCGACAGGTTTTTGGAAATGGAGCAATCGAAATCAGTCCACTCAGCCACGATTCTGAACCTTTCATCGTGAACGGTCAGAGACTCAAGCCGTTCATTGATGTAACTTCTACTGATTTAGCTGAGGCATCTTATATCCTCCTTTCCCCTTGAGCTTATTGCGCCCAGCCGATGGCGTAAAACTCAGCACTTAACGGGAGGCAGCCCGTCATTCTCTTTGTAAACCTGAAACTTGTTCTGACACCTTTTAGCACTCGAAGCTCACCCTTGTAGACAGCCGACCCCAACTCAGATGTTTGCATCTGGGATTTGAAATCGTCCGCAAAAATTCAACCCGACCCATCCACTCACCCAAATTTCTGTCTTAAGGAATGAACTAAGACCCCCTAGGTTACAATGAGGACATTGCAAATCTTAGGCATGGGGGGGTATGAAAGTGCAAAACTTGTAAGAAAAGGTTTCAAACAAAAAAATTCACATATGCCAAAAACACCATAAAAATTAAAAAAAAATTTTTCGAAAAAGAATAAGAGGAAAAGAGGAGAAGGAAATTTTGTGAAGGAGAAAAGAAACAAAATGAAAAAGGAGCACAAAATTATGAGAAAAAGTGATAGTCATTAGTAAGGAACTAAGGAATTAACCTAAGTTCTAGACCTCATTCAAGAAAAGTGCACAATAAGATTAGTAAAGAATGCAAACCTTAGGCATTCTTGAATAGACTCTTAGTACCCATTAAGATCTGGACACTCCTCAAGAGGTTGAGGAAAATGAAAAGCTGAAGTATTAGGTCTAAGGCTTAGGGAGTATTCGGCCTCGTTAACTAATTTTTGGTTTACGGGACTCAGTAACCTAAGCACCCTAACCTCACACACAGTCTGGTTCAGTAAGCGTAAAAATCAGAATCACGCAGAAGCGTCGCAAAAATCTGAAAAGATCACCTAGAATAGGAGCGGCCGATCAACACAAGTTGATTTGGACGAGTTCCCAGCGCGGAGAGGCGGGAAATCCCCTCGAAGATGCGTAACAAAATATCATCTCCTCGGTGCTTGTCTCTTAGGATATTTACATATCCTACTGGGGGCATGTAAGCACTCTGCTGGTTCAGATTCCATGGATGGCATTATCTCGAAGTGTCAATTGCCAGGGTCTGGATTCGGCCACGGAATACCATGGATGGGATTATCTCGAAATCTCAATAGCCAGGGTTCCGGGGGTTGCCATGGGCGGTGCTATCTCAAAGCATCGATCGCCAGGAACCCTTGAGGATTGATGATGGGAGCAAGGAATCTGATACAGACCGTGTTGAAAAGCCAATCCTAGGCTAGAACTAAAAAGAAAAAGAGAGAGAAAACTCTCCAAACAGAAAAACTTTCTATCTCTCTCTTACAAAACGCACTGCGAACTGAGCCAGGGCTAAAATCATTTCAAGCACGGGTGCTTTAACCACGAAGTCCAATAAGCCTTAGGTTAGTTCTTGTTGACCTTAAAAACCTTTGCTAAAATACTGAGGCTAAGGCTAGACAGATTTGGATCTTGATTGGTACTAGAGTACCTTTTAGGCCTATGGTCAGCATTCTAACCTAATCTATGCTCAAATAAAAAAGGCACTTGTCTAAAACTATTAAAAACTTCATGGTCTAGAACAAGGGTTGAAACCTTAAGTTTTTGCTAAGGGACTAGCAAAAGCTAGGCATGGGGGTATGATGAGAACCTCATCATGAGCCATAACTAGCTCATTTTGACCTAATACAAAGGATAAAAGCTCCTACATATCTCAAGAAAGGCTTAACTCAGAGAATCCTGAGTTTGAGAAGAAAATAAGTCATAAGGGGTAAAAATGCAATTTTACCAGTATAATCTGCATACAGGGTAATTCAGGGCCCAAACATAGGTCAAAGCAGCTTAATAAGAATAAGAGTGGGATGAAATGATCTAGCAAGGGCTACAGCAATTCCAAGAAACTAAATGATAATCTGTAACCCTAAAACAACCCACTTCAATTCACAAGGTTCGAGGCAAAGTAAAAATAGAATAAACCCTCTAAAATTCATAGAAAAATAATCTCCAGGGTTTAGAACCTTCAATTTGGCCTTCAGAACCCATTTTGACCTACATTGAGAACCATGCCCAATTAATAACTTAATTTGGGTTTTTGCGTAAATTGACCGGTCAAACAAGGTTTAATATGGAAATGAAATTCACCATCAGATTCCTTAGGTCCTAATTAGTCATGTATAAAAACTTGAGCCTAAGAAGAAACCTCCTTGACCGACTTTACACTTTGGTCCTCATATATTTACTCTTTGGCCCTCAACTTTTGAACCCTCGCATTTTGGCCCCTAACTCTCCTTCGTTCTTTGCGACCAGGTCCCCCCTGCAAAACCTGCCAGCACCATGCTCCGGCGACCTTGCGCGGAGCATGGCGCCGCGCAGGGTGAGGTGGGGGACCTGGCAAGTAAACCGGGGGTGCCCTACGTCGTCAGCCGTCGCAGGGACACCCCCCTGGTCGTTGTAACCCACCATACCGGCCGTGCGAACGCACGGACGGTATGGGTTCTTGTTTCCGGCCATCCTCCGGCGGGGGAGACACGTCGTCTCCCTCCGCCTTCCTCCCTGTTTGATCCCTATAAATACCCCCCGTTGCTCCACCGACCGGGGCAGCTTGGATCTGACGGAGAAAATCCCCAACTTTCCTCTCTTCTCTCTCCGGCAGACGCTCACCAGCTCCGGCGGTTCCTCCCCCTCCACCTCTTCGCTCTGCCGCAATACCAGCAGCAGAGACTTCCTCCCCTACTCTTCCCGCGCCACGCCGCACCCAGCTGGCGCCTCTCCGGCTCTCTGCTCGCCGTCGCCCCTTTCCCTGAGCATCGTCTTCTCCGGCGACAGTCGATACGACTGTCGCCCTGTTCCTCCCCTTCGTCCCTGCAAGTAAGCTAGAACTACTCCCCTTCTTCTCCTCTTTCTTTCCCCGCTTTCAATTTATTCAATTAAGCCCTCGACCGACCCTGACCATCGTCATCCCCTTCGTCTCCGGCCACCCTCCGGCGAGATGCTCCCATCGCTCCACAGCCTCACACACCTCGCCGACCTTCACCGAACCTCCGCCTCATCACACTGAGCTCCCCCCACCCCTTCACTGCCACTCCACACCTCCGTAACGCTTCCCCCAACGAACCCATCCTCCGACCCACAGTCCGACCTAGGGCAGCCCTTGCACGCCGCCCCGCACCTCGCCACCACCCACACGAGCTCCGCCGCACCCTGGCGAAGCTCCTGGCACTTTCTGATTAGGCCGAGAGGCTGTTTTCTTGTGAACAGGCCACCCGACCTCCGCCGCCATTGCCGCGCAGGAGGAACTGCTTCCGCCTGCAGCTACAGGCGCGCCACGCTCAGCGCCACGCCCAGATTCAACTCCCAGGCCTTGCGAGGCGTTTTGGCAAAACACCAGGCTCGCAGCTAAGGCAGAAGGCTTCACGTGACGCCGCAATCTCCCGCTGATTTCCCCGCTGCGGGCGCGCAATTGAGGTGGGACATTTAGTCCCACCTCGGAAAAGCCTGAAGAGTCGCAGCGATATAAGATGCAAAAGTGCTGGAGGCTTACTGCCTCTGCACACGGGGTGAGGTCCCCTTCACCCGCCTGGTTACCCGGTCTCGTCCGCGCTCACGCCCCGCGGACCTGACCCGACCCGACCCGACTTAAGACTGACCTGCACTCCTCGCCCACCACACACGCCGGTGGGCCTGGACCCGGGCACGACCCGTACCCGATTACCCGGCAGCTCTGGGAGAGCTTTCCCAAGAGTGGTTTCAGAGAGAGAGAGACGCGGGGGGGGGGGGGAGAGGGTAGAGTAGGTTTTGTTCTCTGACGTAAGCTCTGAAGTATGCAGGCACAGGTGAAGAAGAAGAACCGTGGAAGAAGAAGGAAGCTGAGGGAGACACTGTAGCACAGGCTGTTTAAGTCGTCTGATTTGGAAATCAGACGACGGCCTGAAGGGAAAAGAAGAAAGAAGGAGGGGTGACGTCCCTGGCTGAAAAAGAACAGAAGACGACAGAAGAAAAAGGAGGAGCAGGAACAACAGGAAGAAAGAGGAGCATCACCTCTGCAGCAACAAAGAAGAAGAAGGAGATCTGAAGAAAGAAAGAAAGAAGAACATCACGAGGAGAAAACAAAGAGAACAACAAATTCTTTCCCTCTCTCTCTTTTTTTATTTTTGTAAAAGAAACATGTATATCTCTAGAATACAACTTGCTCCCTGAGTTCGACCTCGGGAACTCTTTTATTTTCCGAGTAAAAAATTTATATATTTGAAATGATGGCAATAACTGGCTATATTACAACGACATAACAATAAAACCCGGTTATCGCTCGAAGCCATCGTTATCATTAATTTAAGCGGGTCTGTTTTAGGGTTACCAAGTGTCATTTAGTTCTTAGATTGCACATGAACCCATTTCTGATTGACTCAACCCACTTTTTATCTCATTTATACCATTTGACCTCTTGTTTTGCCTCTGAGAAATCCCGTTTACGTACTGCAATGGTAAAATTGCAGTTTTAACCTTTATTTCATGTTTTCTTCTCAGAGCACTTGTTCCTTCAGTTAGGCCTTCTTCCAGGTTATGTAGGAGCTTTTATCTTCTTTATTGGGTCAAAATGAGCTAGTTATGGCTCATGATGAGGCTCTCATCATACCCCCATGCCTAGCTTTTGCTAGTCCCTTAGCAAAATTTCAAAGTTTTAACTTCCATTCCAGACCCTGAGTTTCTGTCAACAATGATAAGTGCTTCTCCTTTTCTTTTGTGATTAGGTGGGAATGCCGACAATAGGCCTAGAGGTACTCAAGTACCAACCAAAATCCGGACCTGTTCTGCTTTAGCCTCAGTCTTCTGCAAAGGTTTCTACGGCCCACAGAAACTAACCTAGGGTTTGTTGGACTCCGCGGTTAAAGCACCCGTGCTTGAGATATTTTTAGCCTAAGTTCAGTTTGCAGTGCGTTTTTTTTTTGTAAGAGAGAGATAGAAGATTTATTTGTTTGGAGAGCTTTTCTCTCTCTTTTCTTTTTATTTCTAGCTTCGGATTAGCTTCTCAACGCGGTCTGTATCGGATTCCTCGTCCCCATCATCAATCCTCAAGGGTCCCTGGCTTTCGAGATTTCGAGATAATCCCACCCATGGCAACCCCCAAAACCCTGGCTTTCGAGATTTCGAGATAATCCCGCCCATGGCGTTCCGTGGCCGAATCCAGACCCTGGCGATCGACATTTCGTGATAATGCCGCCCATGGTATCTGAACCAGCAGAGTGCTTACATGCCCCCGGTGGGATATTTAAATATCCCAAGAGACAAGCACCGAGGAGACGATATGTTGTTGCGCATCTTCGAGGGGAATTTCCCGCCTCTCCGCGCTGGGAACTCGTCCAAATCAATTTGTGTTGATTGACCGCTCCTAATCTAGGTGACTTTTTCAGAACATTAAACGCTTTTCGCGTGATTTGGATGTTTATGCGCACTGAACCAGACTGTGTGTGAATTTGGGGGCTTAGGTTACCGAATCCTGCAAATCGGAGGTCAGTTAACGAGGCCGAATACTTCCTAAGCCTTAGATCTAATACTCAAGCTTCGCATTTTCCTCAACCTCTTGAGGATTATCCAGATTTTAATGGATACGTGAATTTTTAAGCTAAAGGTACTAGCCCAAAAAGCCTAAGACCAGCGTTCCCGCTAATCTCTTGTTATATCTCCGTGGCACTTTTCTTTTTCTTGATTCGGTCTAGAACTTCAGTTAACCCCTTAATCTTTTACTAATGACTATTTCTTTTCATTTTGTGCTCCTTTTTGTCATTTTTTTCTTCTTTTCCTCCTCTCATTTGTATGACCTTGAATTGTTCCTCCCCTCTATCAAGTCTCTTTTTTTTTTTTTTTTTTTTGTGAAACCCTTTCTTGATATGAATTTTCTGACATTTTACACTTTCATACCCCCCCATGCCTAAGATTTGCAATGTCCCCATTGTAAATTAGGTGGGTTCGAATTCAGCTTAGTTCATGTATTAGGACAGGTGTGTGGTGAGTGAATGGGTCGAAGCGACTTGTTGCGAACGATTTCTAATCTCGGGTAGGTATACCTGAGGTGAAGTCGGCTGTTCTAATGGATGAACCCTAAAGTGCAATATGAGTTCCGCATAGAGATGTCAGAAACGATTTCAGGTTTTTCAAAGAATGATGGGTTGCCTCCCGTTAAGCGCTGAGTTTTACGCCATCGGCTGGGCACAATGAGATCAAGAGGAATGGAGGGTAAAGGATGACTCAGTCAAATCTATATCGGTCATGTCAATGAACGGCTTGAGTCTCTGCCTGTTCACGACAAAGGGTTCAGAATCGTGGCTGAGTGCGCTGATTTCAATAGCTCCATTTCCGAAGATTTGGCGGACTAGGTAGGGTCCGACCCACTTGGATCTTAGCTTTCCTGGGAATAGTTTGAGTCGAGCATCAAAGAGTAAAACTTTTTGACCAGGATGAAAGACCTTTCTAGAAATGTGTTTGTCGTGAAAAGCTTTAACCCGTTCTTTGTAAATTCGCGAGTTCTCATACGCGTCGTGGCGTAATTCATCGATCTCGCTCATTTGAAATCTTCTGTGGGTTCCAGCCTTAGAAAGGTCGAGATTACAGGTCCGTACTGCCCAATAGGCTTTATGCTCCAATTCGACGGGGAGGTGACATGCCTTCCCGTACACTAGTCTGAAGGGAGACATTCCTAATTGGGTCTTGTGGGCGGTCCTATAGGCCCACAATGCTTCCGGAAGCCGAGAAGACCAATCTTTTCTATCAGGTCAAATAGTAACCTGAAGGATCTTCTTGATCTCTCGGTTAGATAGCTCAGCTAGACCATTAGTTTGGGGGTGGTAAGGAGTAGAGATTCGGTGTGACACCCCGTATTTGGTCATCAGTGACCTGAACTGAGCGTTCGTAAAATGGGTCCCTCCGTCGAAAATTATAGCACGTGGAATCCCGAACCTTGAGAAAATGTTTTGATGGAGGAATTTTATAACGACTTTATGATTGTTGGTTCGGGTCGGAATGGCTTCTATCCACTTGGACACATAGTCAACTGCGAGTAAGATGTATTCGAAGCCATCCGAGTTCGGAAAGGGTCCCATGAAATCAATCCCCCAAATATCAAAAATTTAGCATACCAAGATCGGCTTTAGAGGCATCATGTCTCTATGGCTCATGTTGCCCAGAGTCTGGCAACGGGAACATACCTTATAGTGATCGTATGCATCCTTGAAAATTGTGGGCTGGTAGAAGCCACACTGGAGGACTTTCGATGCGATTTTATGTCCAGAAAAATGTCCACCGCATGCCTGGTCATGGCAGAATGAGAGTATGTCTTTGATTTCCACTTCCGTGATGCACCGTCGGATTATCTGATCAGCACCAATGCGGAAAAGATACGGGTCTTCCCATAGGTAATACTTGGCATCGAAACGCAATTTGTCCTTTTTGGCCTTCGACCAATCGGGCAGAATCTGATGTGATGCCAGGTAATTAACAATATCGGCGAACCATGGAAGACTTGTACTGATAGTCAGGAGGTGCTCATCAGGGAAATGTTCTGTAATAGGTCCGGAAGGATCAATAATTTCAGAAGGAAGGCGGGACAAGTGATCAGCTACCACATTGTGCTTTCCCGCCTTGTCGCGAATCTCGAGGTCAAATTCTTGCAATAGCAAGATCCAGCAGATTAGTCGAGGTTTCGCGTCCTTCTTGGCAAGGAGATGCCTTACAGCTGTGTGATCCGAGTATACGATAATACGGGAACCCAGAAGGTATGATCTAAATTTTTCTAGGGCAAATACTACGGCCTGTAGCTCTTTCTCAGTAACCGTATAGTTACGCTGAGCCTCATCCAGTGTTTTGCTGGCGTAGTAAATGACCACAGGTATCCCGTCAATTTTCTGCCCCAAAACCGCTCCTACAGCAAAGTCAGATGCATCGCACATGATCTCAAATGGTTGAGACCAATCAGGGGACTGTAGGATTGGGGCCTGGGTGACTCGGTCACGTAGGATTTCAAATGCTTGAGTGCATTCCTTGGAAATTTCGAAAGGTACATCCTTGGAGAGAAGATTGGTCAGGGGGCGCGCGATCTGGGAGAAATCAGGGATGAATCGACGGTAGAAACCGACGTGCCCCAAAAAAGATCGGATGTCCTTAATCGAGCTAGGCATAGGGAGCTTGGAAATCAGGTTAACCTTAGCTCGATCCACTTGGATGCCTTTCTCTGAGATTAAATGTCCCAGGACAATTCCCTCAGGCACCATGAAATGGCTCTTTTCCCAGGAAAGAACCAAATTCACCTCGATGCACCGCCTGAGTATATGGACCAAGTGTTGGAGGCAATCGTCAAATGATTGTCCAAAAACTGAAAAGTCATCCATGAAGACTTCCAGATAATCACCTACCATATCTGAGAATATGGCAAGCATGCACCGCTAAAAAGTTGCAGGTGCATTGCAGAGACCGAACGGCATCCTTCGGAACGCGTACGTCCCGAAGGGGCAGGTGAATGTGGTATTTTCTTGGTCCTCTGGATGGATTGCCACCTGATTGTAACCAGAGTACCCGTCAAGAAAGCAGAAGAATCTATTTCCCGCTAGTTTCTCGAGGATCTGATCAATAAACGGTAGTGGGAAATGATCCTTCTTTGTGGAGGAATTTAGTCTTTTGTAATCAATGCAGACTCTCCACGAATTAGCTATTCGGGTAGGAATGACTTCCCCGGTTTCAGTCGTGATGATGGTAAGTCCTGCCTTCTTAGGCACCACTTGTGTTGGACTCACCCAACGACTGTCGGAGATCGGGTAGATGATCCCTGCATCTAACCACTTAATGATCTCCTTTTTCACGACCTCCTGTAGGTTAGGGTTTAGGCGCCTTTGCATTTCTCTTGAAGGTCGTGAGCCTTCTTCCGTGTAGATTCGATGTGTGCAGTATGAAGGGCTTATACCAGTTAAATCATCTAGAGTCCATCCAATGGCTCTATAATGTTGTTGGAGAACAGAAATCAAACAGAGTTCCTGGTCAGGTGTGAGTCGAGAATTGATAATCACAGGAAACGTCTGATTTGAATCCAAAAAGACGTATTTTAGATGTTCAGGAAGGGGCTTGAGTTCTGTGACAGGATTGTCAGCAGCAGCGGGTGGTTCGGGGTTTGTATCGGGAGCAATGGTAGGAGTCATAGGTGTGTCTAGATCATGTCTGCACTCCTCTGTTAGCGGTTTTTGATTCTCTAGTGGTTGATCGGGAATAATCAGGTTGTCCTCTATATGCAGTTCATCAACCACGGCTTCGACATCACAAATTTCCTCTATCACCCCGCAATTAATCCATTGATGGGCCTTGAAAATGTCAATCTTCAGATTTTGATTCCCAAATTTTAATTCTATCTAGCCCTCTTCGCAGTTTATATTGGCCATAGCAGTGGCCAAAAAGGGTCTCCCTAATATGATTGGTGTGTCCCTTGGGTTCTTAGGTGCATCCATGTCCAGTACTATGAAGTCCACTGGGAAATAAAAATCTCCTACCCTAACAATGACATCCTCGAGTATTCCTTTGGGTGACTTGATGGATCGATCGGCTAACTGCAATGTCACCTCAGTGGGTTTAAGTTCAGATTCTTCAAGGTGGTCAAGGAGGGATGTAGGTATTAAATTTATGGAGGCACCTAGGTCTAGTAGGGCTCTATCAAGTTGGGTTTCACCAATTTTACAAAAAATCAAGGGAGTTCCTGGGTCTTTAGCCTTAGGTGGGAGTTTGCTCAAGATGACAGAGCTGGCTTGCTCTGATAGTACGATTGGGTTCCCATCCTTGGTTCACGGCTTACGTTTAGGTGTACATATGTCTTTCAAGAACCTTGCGTAAGCCGGTATGTGGCGGATTGCATCCATCAACGGGATGTTTATCTGGACCTGTTCAAAGAGCTTGACCAGATCCTCCTCAGGAGCCACAGGTTTGGTTGTCCTTTTTCCTTTGGTCAAGGCCTCAGGAAATGGGATCCTAGCTGGTTCCTCTAGGATAGGTCCAGGTTCTTGATCTGGGACAGTAGTATCTTGGATGACTACCCTAGGGTCTTGGCGATTATCAGGCTTGGAGTGGTTCGGATAGTGTGGGTCTTGTGTAGTTTTGCCACTGTGTGTTGTTACAGAGTTTAATCCGGCCTGACTTTGGTTTGGGTTAGGTAGGAGGGGTGGCTGCTGCTGCAATCCTGCATAAGATGTTGACGCCTCCATCCCGTCTGGTGATGGAGTAGCAGGGGCCTGATAAATCAAATGTGCGTGGCCTGGATTTGGATTCATAACGCGCCTCTGGGTCGGCACGTTATTTGGGTTGGGCAGAGGTTGCGAGGGAAGGGTGCCAGGTTGGCGGGAATTTGCCATCT
This sequence comes from Thalassia testudinum, assembly GCA_037157565.1. Taxonomy (NCBI): domain Eukaryota; kingdom Viridiplantae; phylum Streptophyta; class Magnoliopsida; order Alismatales; family Hydrocharitaceae; genus Thalassia; species Thalassia testudinum. The sequence goes on along the minus strand of JAZHRO010000056.1, from coordinate 79,742,200 downwards.
GGGCCAGTTGGTTGCGAACCTCTGTGATCTCGTCCTTGTGCTGTTTTTGCATTGCCGCATTCGTCTTTTGAATGTCAGACAGTGTTTGAAGGATAAGAGTCAGTTGATCCTGATTTTGCCCGGATTGGTAGGTGGGATTGGGCCGAGGCTGAGGCGGCTGATATGGACGAGGAGCTTGTGGGAGGGGTTGATATGGTAGTTTTTGAGAATTTCCTGCCCACTGAAAGTTAGGATGATTTCGCCATCCAGGGTTGTAGGTATTGGAGTATGGGTCATTCTGGATGGCGTTGAGGTCCTCACAGTTCTGAGGAACCTTAGGAAAGTCAGAATACGAGGGTTCAGAGTTCCCCCAACTCGAATAGAAGGGATCAGAGGTCACTCCGGTCTGAGAGGTAGACGGGGGTGGATATGGGTCCATCCCCTTGGCAGGTTGGTGATAGATGTTTTGCACTGTTTCCCTTGCCAGAGGAGGTCGTGTAAAAGAATTTTGTCCAGAGGTGGCTTGCTGCAAATGTCGAGTTAGCTCGTCCACCTTCTTTTCTATGATAGAGACCTTATCCAACCGACTGGCCATCAGTTCCAGGTCGACAGAAGTGGACAGGTCCTGCGTCTCATGTGTCCCTCTTAGATTCGTCGATGCGCGGGCATTCGTCCTGTCGAATAAGCCCAAGGAGTCATTGTTTATGGAGTTCTCGCACATGTTTTCGAGAATCTCCCATACCGTGTCCTTGTGTTGGCCCATGATGTTTCCTCCACATGTTGCATTGACGAATAGACGAATATCCTCACGGAGTCCCTGGTAAAAAGACTGGACTTGTTCCCACTTAGGAAATCCGTGATGGGGGCACCTTCGCATGAGATCTAGGAATCGATCCCAAGCTTCATGAAGAGGTTCTCCCGGTTGTTGAGTGAAATGAGTGATCCGGTGGCGCAAGGCATTTGTCCATCCAACAGGGAAGAATTTTTTCAAAAATTCAGACTGTAATTCCTCCCATGTGTTGATCGAGCGGGTCTGAGTCTGATACCAGTGTGCAGCCTTGTCCAAGAGGGAGAACGAAAATATTTTCATGAGTAGGATATCCAGGTTTTGTACATCTAACCCGAAGGTCTGGGCCAAATGCTTGAGTTGTTTAATGTGTTGGAATGGATCCTCAGAGTTAAGCCCATGGAACTTCGGTATGGCATGAATCATATTGGGCTTCAGATCAGAATCGGGTCCTCCAATTGGGATTCGTACTCGGGGTTCGATTGCCACCGCAGCAGGATTATAGTGATCTCGCATCATAGGTCGCTGCGGTGGGTTTACAAAGTTCTGAAAGAGATCATTCAAGCGTTGAAGTTGGTGTTCAAGGTTATTCTCCGCTTCAATGGGTTGTGCCATGATGGGAGAAGAAGGAGAATCAGGGTCTGAGTCAGATGAAAGATTTATGTGGTGGGGTTGCTGCACAAACAAGGGTGTCGAGGCTTGGCCTCGACGAGAATGAATTTCTAAAGGAGGTCTTAAAGGTGGTCTTAAGGACCTTCTACCGAACATGTACTGAAAGATGTGATGAGATTAGAAGGTGCTGGACCCAATCAAGACACCCAAGAATTGTTGGGTGACTATAGAGGTTCGGGGCAGATGGACCCCTGGATCAGAAGATCGTCCACCTGAGAAATACCTGGGCAGCCAGAGAGGGAGAGTCCCGCAAAGACCCCTACACGGTAGAGCGTCCCCACGGGTTACAGGGTTTCCCCCACCCGACCTCTCTTGTCACTGCGTTTCCAGGTAAACCAGAATGGGGATCTTTACCTCTTAAGTCTACTTTTTTTTATTTTAAGATCAAGGTGCTTAATGTTCCACTTGAACTTTTAAGTATTTTGAGTGCAAAAGTGACCTAATATTAAGGTTGGTTGACCCGAGGGATCAACTTCACCTCTTGTTCCTTTGAGAGCTTTTAGGTCCTTCCTTTTATGGTTCAAATGGATTATCAGCCTGATTTGCTTGGGGTTCCTCTTGTATAAATCTTTTCAAACACGGTTTAGGCACACCTCTTTTTGGAGAGTTTGTTTCTTTGTTTTAGAGAAGATGTGTCTCTAAAAACCCTAGCTTTGCAATCCCTAACTTGGCTCTAGTGGGTCCAATTTAGTTGCCGTAGAAATTAGCACCTAGGGCTCAATCAAGAAAGTTTTAGCCCTAGTTGCCTTAGTTGGATGAACAGATAAAAATATGTTGAAATGAAAATCAGGCAACTTGATGAGTTACTAAATATGAGACAGGTAGCCCTAAGTTGATTTCCCTCCTTTTTTTTAGATTGTGAGAGGTTTAAGAGAGAGGACTTATGGAGATTACCTGTTCCTTTGAGAGTCTGTTGTGCAGTTGCTATTCTTTCCTTTTTGTTTTGCTTTCCCTGAATGAACACAGCAAAAGAGAGAAGTCAAGTCGGATATTAGATAGAAAAGTTGTACTCAAAAGTTTTAAAAGTGCCCGTTGCTCCCCGGCAACGGCGCCAAAAATGTTTGTCACGCTTTTGTGCGGTTTGTTAAAAGATAATATCGCGTTGTAGTATAGCCGCAAAAGCGTTCAAAACAAATAAAGATTTTTATTACTCGAAAATCGGAGTATCCGAGGTCGAACACAGGGAGCAATCTCAGTACTTTGGAAAACCCAAGAATACAACTGTTAAATGCAAATATAATTGATTCAAGGAGTTTTTTAAAAAAAATAGAATTAGACGTCTGATTTATGTATCAGACGACTTAAATGTGATCTTTCTCTCTTCCTTCTTCTCCTGTCTGCTTCTGTATTTTTCCTCCTTCTGCTTTGTCTTTCTGATTTCTTTGCAATCTTCCTTGTCCTTCTTCTTCTTCTCTGCGAAGACTTCTAATCTTTCTGCTTTCCTTCTTCTCCTGCGAAGGCTTCTTTCTTCTTCTTCTCTGTCTTGCTCCTTCTTTCTTCTCTTCTTCGCCTTGCCTTTCCTTCTTATTCTTCTGTAGTGGCCAAGTCCTTCTCCTGCGTTCAGCCTGCCTGCACAGGAGCAAAACCTAACCCTTCTCCCTCTACCCGCGCGCCTCTCTCTCTCAAGCAGTTCACTCGGAGCTGCTCTCCCAGAGCCACAGGCATTAATTGGGTCGGATCGTACCCGGGACCAGGCGCACCTGAAGGTGGTGTGATGCGCGAGGAGTGCGTAGGTCTAGGTCGGGTCGGATCCGCCAAGTCCGCGTGGTCAGGTCGTGGACGAGGCGGGTGTGGGGTCAGTGAGGGACCTCACCCCTGTGCTTTCGAGGCAGTAAAGCTATATCACAAAAACAACTTATAGTGTACCTGAGGTTTGTAATCCCACGATGTGGGACTAAAGGTTTTGTCCTTCCCTCACGCGCGCCCGCAGACTATCGTGTGCAATTGCCCACGCTGAAGGCCCTGCTGGTGCTCCTCGCTGAACTCAGTCACCTCGCGATACTTGCGAGAGTCTGCTGCACCTGCCGCCTGGGAAGCCTGACGCCTGCTGCTGCTCCAAGCTTCCTGCAGCTTCGGCTGTTAATGGCGGCCGGGGCATTCACCTGAGATTCCACAGAACGGCCTATTGGCCCAATCAGAATAGCTGGAAACCTTCGCCGTAGCACGGCGAAGGCGGTGGGTGATGCTGCAGGTTGCCGGTCGGCCTAGGCGTGCGCGCCTAGGTCAACCTGTGGCCAGAGATGGTGGGTTGTTCGGGGGGTGGTTATGGAGGTCTGGAGTGGCAGTTGTGGGGTGGAGCGAGTTCCTGGTGGTGAGGCAGAGCTCCCGAGGTGGTTGGCGAGCCGTGTGGAGTGCTGGAATGGTGGAAGCGGCTCGCCGGAGGTCGGTCAGTGATGTGGAAGATGAGGGTGGTCAGCGTCGGTTGAGGGGTAATCAAGTAAAATAGGTGGGGGAAAAGAGAGAGGAGAGGGTGGAGAACGTATCTGGGGTTGTCTGGAGGGAAGGGAGGCGGCGTAGAGGACGGCTCGTAACTGCCGTCGTCGGGGAAGAAAGACCCTGAGGGAGGAAGCGGCAACGAAGACGAGGTCAGAAGCGCGTGCGCGGGGTACAGCGCGACGCGGGAGGAAGCGGCGGAGAGGACTCTGCTGCTGGTATGGCAGCAGAGCGACGAGAAGGAGGGAAGGAGGTCGCCGGAGCTTGTGGGTCGTTTGGCCGGAGATGGGAGAGGGAGGAATTTGGAAGGGATCTCCATCAAAATCAAGCTTAGCCTCTTCGGCCGGAGTTGTGGGTTCTTATATAGGCGCTGGACTGGGTGTGCAGGGCGTGAAGGGCACGTAATTGCCTGAGGTTGGTCGCCGGAGATGGAAAGGAGTTAGGATACCCAAATCTCTCGTGCGTTCGCACGAGAGATTGAGTTCACACCAGCGATTGTAATTGACTTTATATGAAAGGGAATTCCTCAGAGAATCCTCCTTCCATTTCTGGGAGGGAATCTCTGAGGGATTAGAGAGCAATCCCTCTCCGAACCTCGCCGGAGCTCGGTTCTGCCCTAGCAATGGCGGCAGGACCGGTTTGCAAAGGAGGCGAAGAACCTAGGGGGTTCTCTGCAACAGTATTCAAAAGATAGGGACCAATTTGTGATTTGGGTGTAATAAATTGCAAAGTAGGTCAAGATGACCTCTCCTTAGGTCCAAATTTTGGTAAAAACCTAATTTGGACCTAAGGAATCCAATGGTGAAGTTGGATTTTAGGTTTGACCACGTTTGACTAGACATTTTGCGTAAAAACCCAAATTAGGTTAATTGAAGAGCTAGGACCCTAATCTAGGTCAAACTAGGTTCCAAAGGCCAAATTAAGTGTTATAAACCCTAGAGTATGTTTTTCCATGATTTGTAGAGGGTTTACTTGCTTTTTGTTCTGATCGGAACCTTGTTAATTTAAGCGGGTCTGTTTTAGGGTTACCAAGTGTCATTTAGTTCTTAGATTGCACATGAACTCATTTCTGATTGACTCAACCCACTTTTTATCTCATTTATACCATTTGACCTCTTGTTTTGCCTCTGAGAAATCCCGTTTACGTACTGCAATGGTAAAATTGCAGTTTTAACTTTTATTTCATGTTTTCTTCTCAGAGCACTTATTCCTTCAGTTAGGCCTTCTTCCAGGTTATGTAGGAGCTTTTATCTTCTTTATTGGGTCAAAATGAGCTAGTTATGGCTCATGATGAGGCTATCATCACCTAAGATTTGCAATGCCCTCATTTCGAACCAGGTGGGTTCGAATTCAGCTTAGTTCATAGTTTAGATCAGGGTCAAAGGGGAGGTGAACTAGTGGGAATGACTATTTTGAATGATTTCAAGATTTGATATGGTATCAAAGGTGAATACTAAAGTTTAAACCCTAAAGTGCAATAGGAATGTTGCTTAAGAAGGATCAGAAGGGTCTCGGGTTTTGGAAATGACGGGTTGCCTCCTATTAAGCGCTAAATTTGATGCCTTCAACCGTGTAGAAGGTGGTCAAGGAGAAGTGGTGGCTAGATTGGTGGAATTTTGCAAGGCAAGCACCTTGATGATTAGCCTAGTTGGTCCAACTAGGTGCTTGTTCAGATCAACTGGCTGATAATGAAGACCAAACCCAATTAGTCTGGTGGGTTGAGAGATGTGAATCAATAGGTGTGGAGCCCACTAGATGTATTGTGGCTTGATGTGTACACATCTAATTGGCTTAAAATGTCTATTTATGCATGTTCCTAAGGTCATAGAAGCATCATGCATTATAAATATTGTATAACATACATCATCATGCATATAGATTAGTTTGTACAAATTCTATATTAATTCGCTTCTTATTGTGGTTAGGGTATAGGGTGATTTATCTGGGCATCAGATTGACAATCCAACTGAATGGACCTGATTAGGGTAATGATTGAAGTCCAATGCCTCTGAGAGTTCCCCGATCGGACTTCCGTAGCATCAGATATAGTATGAGGAAGATCAGTAGTCAAGGGGGAAGGTGGTGAAAATCTATACATTACATGAAGAATCCAGCCGCACGGATGGGCTAGGATCAATGATCGTAGCCCAACGATCTGAGAATCTATCCAATTCAACAGCTGTGGCACCATCGCAGCCATCTAAAATGCCCTAACATCCCTGCCTAACCTCTGAAGGTGTAATCAACAGCGACCTCAGCCATTGGATTTGTATCCAATGGCTAAGAGGCTGTCTCACTAATGAGAGCCTCATCATGAGCCCTAACTAGCTCATTTTGACCTAAGAAAGAGAATAAGAGCTCCTACATAACCTAGAGAAGAGCTTAATTCAAGAAATAAGAGTTCTGAGAAGAAAACATCAAATAAAGGTTAAAACTGTAATTTCAACATTGCAGAACATAAACAGGATTTCTCAGAGGTAAAACATAGGTCAAATGGTCGGAATAAGATAAAAAGTTGGCTGGATCAATGAGAAATGGGTTATTGTGCAATCCAAGAATTAAATGATATTCTATAACCCTAAAACAGACCTGCTTAATTCAACAAGGTTTTGGTCAGGATAAAAATCAACTAAACCCTCTAAATTTCATGTAAAAATATCCCCTAGGGTTTAGAACATTCAATTTTTCCTTTGGAACCTATTTTGACCAAGATTGGGTCCTAGCTCATTAATTGACATAATTTGGGTTTTTATGCAAAATGTCCAGACAAATGTGGTCAAACCTAAAATCCAACTTCACCATTGGATTCCTGATGTCCAAATTAGATTTGTACCAAAATGTAGACTTAAGGGGAGGTCATCTTGACATACTTTGCAAAATAGTACACCCAATTACATTTTGACCCCTATCTCTTGAAAACCATTTCACAGACCCCCCTAACTTCCTCGCCAGTCTTACTTACAGGTCCCTATACCATTAATGGTGAGAAATCCTACTCCAACGAGGAATGGAGGAGTACTCCCTGATTCCGTAGAGATCTCCCAGAATTGGAAGGGAGATTCTCTAAGGAATTCCCTTCCATCTGTGCATGGTCCTAATCTCTGATTTGCACCCAATCTCTCGTGCGAACACACGAGAGATTTGGGTCTCCAATGGTTTCCATCTCCAGCAAGGTCTCTTGAGCATGGAAGCTTGTCTTCCAAGCATAAGAGTCCTTGCAACGACTATAAAATGACCACCACCTCCGGCCGCATCTCTTTAGCTTGACTTAGTCAGAGATCCACCCCAATTTCATCCTCTTCTCCACCGGTTAGGAAGTCCAGCAAGCTCCGACAAGCCTCCTTCCTCTTTCTCGTCGCTCTGCCACATTACTAGTGGCAGAGTTTCCCTCACCATCTTCCTCCACGTCGCACAACACTCACGCGTGCACCACTAGACCCTTCATCGTCGCCGTCATCCTTCGCTGGACACCGTCTTCTCCAGCGACAGCAGGTACAGCCAGCCGCCAACTCTCCCCCTTCATCCACTTAATTAGGTTAGACTTACTACTCTCTATCCCTTCTTCAATTCCCCTCCTATTTCCCTTTTCAACCCCTCATAGCCACTGTCCACCCACATCTTCCCCATCTCCGACCGACCTTCGACGAGACGCACCCATCACTCCACACCTCCACACGTCTTGCCACCAACCTATTAACCTCCGCCATCGACCACTGAACAATTTCCACCCACTCACAGATTGCCACACATGCTCCACGCGTCCACCGAACAAACCCACTCACACAGTCACAGTTCTACCTAGCCACGCACGCCTAGGACGGTCTGAGCCATGCCAACCCCTACCTCACCTTTGCCGTGATGCGATGAAGGTTCTCTAGTTATATGATAGAGCCACAAGGCTACTTTTGTGCCGTGCAGGGTCGAGCCCTTGATCGGCATTAACAAGCATACAGGCTTGCTTGTTCTCCAGGTGCAGGCCACGTGCTCCAAGTTTCAGGATCCCAGGCTGCGTGGGTTGAGTGCATGAGCGAATCCAGCCTAAGACCCATAGCTGCGGACCCTTCAGCTGTGTCAATTGCGTGAAGACATCTTCTTGCAGGCGAGCGCAAAAGCGGGTGGGACTTTTGGTAGCTCCTCGTAAACGTTGGAGTGAGGTAAGTAGGATAAATTGCAATTGTGTTTTATGTTGTTTGCCTCGAGAACACAGGGGTGAGGTCCCTCGCCCTCACTCACCACGTCTCATTTGCAACCTTCCCCCATAGACCTAACACCCGACCTGGCTATCCTAACCTAGCACTCCTCGTGCACCACACCCATGTCGGTGCGCCTAGACCCGGGCATGCACCCGACCTGATTACCTAGCTCTGGGAGAGCGTACCGAAGAGAGAAATAAAGAGAGAGAGACGCGGGGGAGGGTAGTGGTAGGTTTTTCTCTTCAGTGTGTGCAAGGAAGAAGAAGGAAGAGGAAAGCGCAGCTGAAGCTAAGGCAAGGTGAAGGAAGAACTAGTCGCAAAGGAGAAGGAGAAAGGCACTGTGCAAGAGAAGGAAGGAAGAAAGAAAAGAAGCCAGAGAAAAGAAAGCTAGAGGAGGCTGAAGGAAACAGAGGCAAGGTGAAGTTGACACTTAGCCGCAGATAGACAGCAGAAAAGAGAAGACTTAAGAAGGAAGAAAGTCAAAGGCAGAAGACAGAGGAAAATAAGAAGAAGGAAGAAGAAAGGCAAGGCTAGAGCAAAGAAAGGAGCTGCAAAGAAGAAACAAGGAAGAAGAAGTAGATGGCCAAAGTCAAAGAAGAACAAAAGAAAAAGAGCTGAGGAAAGAGGAAAGTCAGAGAAAGAAAGGAAGAAGAAGACAAAGCAGATAGGAAATAGGAGAGAAGAGAGATATCTTTTTAAGATGTCTAATCGTGGAATCAGACGTCCAATTTTTCTATTTTGCTACAATTTTAACTCTTACACTCTTGCATTTATATTTTGAATTATGTTTTGAGTAATTCTAAGTGTTCAATTACATCATTGAGGTTAGTGAATAAATTCCATTTGCTCCCTGTGTTCGACCTCGGATACTCAGGTTTTTGAGTAATAAATTCTTATTTGTTATCAACGCTTAGTCATCTATACTACGACGCGATTGACTTTATAAGCCCGACAAAGCGTTGCAACATTCTGGCACTGTTCCGGGGAGCAACGCGTAATTTATCACTATTCTCTACATTCTTTTTGACTATATTGAACATTAACTTGCCCTATTTATTTTATTGTGATCTTGCAAGGTGTTTCAAGAGAAGAAATCTCCCATGCAAGTCAACCTCTCTAGGGCAGGTAACCTCTCTTCTCTAAAATCCATCGCCTAACCCTTGAAAGACAAAGGGAAGAAACCAACTTAGGAATCAATTGCCTTCTTTTTATAGTAATTACCATATTTAAGGCAAAGGTTTCTTGATTTTTGCGAAAAGTTTTCAAAATGTTTTGAAGTAGAGGCGATTTTCTTAGAGATTCTATCCCACAAAATTCCTGTGCCTAATAGAAATCACGCTTTATCTCTGCAGACAACACACTTCTTGTTTTTGAGTCTAAAGAGAACTTTTGTGAAAAAGAGGATTGGAAATAGGACCAAATTAGGGTTTCAATAGTAGGGTTTTTGGAGTGCTAGGCACACAAACCTAGTTAAAAGGAAATAAACCCTCTCGCATCAACATGCTACCCAAGCCCTTGATTGAAGAGATCTAAACAAGACAAACCCTTAAAATTGAGCTCTAACAGCACTTGAATCTTAAAATCTTGGACCTAATAAATTGAGAGTCAAATCAAGGTGATCTCTAGGTCCCATGCCTACAATCATTTTGCCATCTTTAGGACAGGTCAGGTAAAGTTGACCCCTTAGGTCAACCAACCTCCAAATTAGGTCACAACATCAAACCATCTAAAGTTCAAGTGAAAACCCTAAAGCACCTTTGAAATAAAAGTAGTAGACTTAAGAGGTCAAGGTCTCCATTCTAGTCTACCTAGAATCTCAGTGACAAGAGAGGTCAGCTGGGGGAAACCCTGTAACCCGTGGGGACACTCTACAATGTAGGGGTCTTTGCGGGACTCTGCCTCTCTGGTTGGCTAGGTAATTCTCAGGTGGAAGACCTTCTGATCTAGGGGTATCATCCGCCTCGAACCTCCATAGTCATCCAAACATCTTTGAGTGCCTTGATTGGGTCAAGAAAACATCTCCAGTCTCTCATCTTTTCTCCTTAAATCACACACATACATTTTCAGTGGGACTCTTTATTTAGATTTAATCGCTTCATAACTTGATTGTATATCTTGATTCAAACTCCGATTCTACATCTCGATTCCACCACCTGATCCAAATATGCAGCCAAACCACTTAGGACTACCATTCAAGAAACCTGAATATCGGAGATCCATGAGGGATAGGATGATTGAGGATGCCCTGAAATTCTATGAAAAAGAAGACAAAACCTCAACACCAGTAGAAAACATTTAGGTTGATGTCCCAACAACCACAACCTTCATCATAAGTTGTGCCCAAGTGTTATTGGTAGAAGCTACAAAAGGATCAACCTGAGACATGCTCATCACAGGATACATTGAGATAGAAAAATTGCACAATCTTGAATACCTTCAATGCATGACAAATCCTATACTTTGGGAGCAACACAAAGATGATCTTGAAAAATGGGAAGAGATAATGAGATTATTGAAACAAATTATCTACCAAAAATACTCGTATATGCTACAAACAAAGGATGAACCATCTTGGGATAACATCGAGGATCAATCTGATCTCGTGTTTGAGGCACAAAATGGTTGTGGATTCCCAACCCAGATGGAGTACAATGTGCCTGATATTGAAGAAGGTTGGGAAGTTCCAATTGTAAGAGAACACAATGTTGAGCCAACTCTAGATCATGAATCACCAGGCTTAGAATCCCAAAACTCCTGCAATAATGAGAGTAGAACTGAACTTCTCAAGGGTTTAAATTCTGTCCTTTAATCTAATAAGGTGACCCTCGAAGGTTATTCAGACCTCAATTCTAGTGATTCAACCCACATCATAAGCCCAGAATCCAGATCTGAAACCTATTAGGAAGATTTCGAGGCCCCATATGAGGAAGATCAATTTGTCAATGAAGAATATGATTTTGGGCCTCTATTTGATGAATATCCCTCGCCAACATCCTTAGAGAAACCAATTGATTTTTTGAAAGTCATGCCAATTTATGATACAAAAACTGAAGAGTTGGACGAGTGGGGTTTCAATTCGGTCAATTCTACCAGCTTGGAACCTAAGCCTCTACCAAATAAGGGCACCTTTTTAAGCTCAGAATTGACATCTAGGCTAGACCCCAGTCAGGTTGCTAAATCTACAGCATATGATTTATTCTATGGTGGAACTAATGATCTTGAATCGCATTTAGATTCTGATTTTTGCAAACTCTCCGATGATTTCAAATCTGACCATAACATTGGTGAAAATCTGCTTCCTGATTATAACAAGCCAATCTACGACCTCAGCTCGCATGACACATTCTCTAACTCTGATTCGAAGGTCCTGCTTCCCGAGATCACTCATGCATTTTTTCACTCAACTCAGTAATTAAGTTAATTTCACTTAATTAAGAGTAGAAGAAATCACTTAGGTTAACTCGAAGTTATGTCGGTTGTGTAGTATAGGGTCGAATTAACCTAACATTTTAGAAATTTTTATTGGTTGAGTCCAAGTCGTTCACTAGGAGGCATAATAATTTTCTCCAAATTCATCAATTTTCTTTTATCTCTTTAAGTTTAGGAGGTATAACTAATTTGATTTTCAAAACAAGAATTTTGTCAAAAAATTTAAACCATAAAGAACAAACAAAATTCCATATGCAAACATATTTACTCAAAATGTCATACTTTATTAACAAGTAAACATGCTAGTTTTTTTTTAAATTTGATTTCATTCTAAGAAATTAAGGCAAAAAGTTAACTAACTAAAGCATGCCTTTTTACATTTAAGAACAAAAAGTAATTATGCAAGAGAAAATTCATTTAATTTTCATCTCTCTACAGCCTCTAGTCTTCTTCTTTCTTTCTTGTGTTATTTCTGCCTTCACCTGCCTTCTCTTCTTCCCTTAGTTTTTCTCCTTTGTTCCTTAGTCTTTTTCCTTAACACTTCTTAGCGTCTGCGCTCTTTTCTTCCTTAGCCTTTGCATCCTTCAGCACTTAGCTTTCTATAGCTCTTAGCTTCCTGTATCGGCTTCTCTTTCCTTAGGCTTTCCGCTGAACCAGGTTTTTTTTACTTTTTAAACCAAAAGTTTTTTTATTTGCGGCGAGGTCCTTTCGAGGATACACAGCACCCTGAGACTAGGGTGGGACCAAACCCTACTCGGTCACCTCCTAATCTCGGTTAGGTTTGTTTCGGTTTATTTCTTAATCGGTTCATAGTCTCGAGCCGCATCGACTCAACTCGGCCTCCCAGGCCACACTCACCCTCCCAGGGCACATTCACATCCGCATGGCCCCAAGGGCGCATACACCCGCAGGCATAAGCCCACACACACAAACCACACAATGCTCAGATCAGAAGGAATCGAAACCGGTGCACCGAGCACTAACGATTGCATAGCCAACGGAACAAAATAGTTTTATACCCAGGCGTGCGCTTGTGGATACCCGAGGTGGGACAAACATTCCCCTTCCAGACCCGAATTCAATCGATCATAACTTTCTACCCAAAGCTCCAAATTGGATGATTTAAAGTTCGTTGGGAAGCTCTAAGGGTAATCTACACAATTTTAAGGTCAATTTAATGTTTTAATGATGTTTTGCTCTTCAATTTAAGAGATGAAATCAGGGGTTCCTACAGGTTTTAACAAAAGCCTGGAAAGTATAATTAAAGTCAGGGAAGTCCTCAGATGGACTTCTCTCATCTATTAGAAGGTCTGTACATATTATATAAACATTTCTACTTCTGTTTGGATAGATTTTAAGCTCTTAAGACCAACAGAACCTGTAGAGAACCTTTTCTCATCTCTGAAAACTTCGGAGGTTGATTTTTAGATTTCAATAAGTGCATCAGACACTTTAAAGTGTTCCTAATCTATTTAGATTAATTCTAAGGGTTATAACTAATCAATCTGGGTAGGTTTTATGTTTGAATTTCAACAAAATAGTGCTTTTGTTGGTTTGGGTTCGAGAGTAACCTAAATTGGCAGGAACATAATCTTTACTAATTACATCATCTGAGCTTACTTTAATCTTTCTTAAATCATCAAATAAGATTCCAGAAACAACTTCCACATCTCAATTCCTCAATTCAAGCTCAGAACACCATTATCAGACTCAGGTTTGACTATGGAAGCTCGAAAATTGACTTTCTGTTTAAAGCATCCTCCTAAGAAATTAATGCATCAATCAGAGTCTCTTCATCATCTGGAACTGACTCAGATCTTTAAATTTTTGTTTCAACCTTAATTTCTATGGTTTCAGGCTCACCGCCTGAAATAAAATAGGTATGTGTTCGACAAAGTTGTTCAGTGGTAGTTACAGTGTTTTGAGAGTAAAAATAGCTTCAGTGCATTGCACTACAGCTTCTAAGCTCCTTAAGTGTTTCATAATTCCTTCATAATAGACTTCTCCAACTCGCCGGAGTTGGGGAAGATGAAGTTACATCTAAAGATCCAATGGTTGAAACCTCAAACATATTTCTTTAAAATAATCAGTAATCAGTATTAAACTATTTTGGAGCCACGTAGCAATTTCTAGAGGCTGCAAAACATCTTTGGCTCGCCGGAGATCCGGTGAGTCCATAAAATGTAAATTGTTTATACAGATTGACAAAATTAACCATTTTTTATCTAAAAATGATCCTAAGGTTACAAGGAATCTCATTATCACATTAAATTCTTCATTTGTTCATTGAAATAAAAGATTTGACAATAAGTTTGTTTCTTAAAAGATTTGAATGGTTTAAGCTCAGGACTTGATTTAACTACTCGGTTAAGAAGTTACATCGAGTCAACAGATGTTATTAATCATAAATATATATTTAATTTATAGTTTGAAATGTTCCTGAGCCGCCATGGACAGCGAGCTCAGGGACTAAATTAAATTTGGGCATTTAATTATAGATGAAAATAATAGGTAATATAATGTCGATTAGGGTTCATTAGTGGTGATAGGTGATGAAAGAACCCAGTGAAGGTGGAATTAGGCCAATTACTGTCACCATAGACAGTGACGTAGTCAGTGAAGGTGAGATTTGAATTAGGCGTTTAGGTGATTTAATTAATCATTAAAGTGAATTAGAAGTGAACATGGAAGATATAGGAAGGTGAACAATGAGTTAAAAGACAAAATTAAAGCTCTGGCAGGCTCAAGGAACTCGCTAGTGTTGAAGGAGATGAAGCTAAATTCTAACATTACTCTAACCTAACTAACTAAACTAACTAACTAAGCCAGCCTACTCCTACTCCTACTCCTAGTCTACTGTTACCTGGACGAAGGGGTCAATAGGGTTCCACCGAAGTCTCATGGCAGACGACGAAATCAGAGGGTTGAAGAAAGATCTCTGGCGGGCAGATTTGAGGTGGAGCGGAGGAATCCTAGGGCCGGTGCCTTTGTCAGAGGTGTGGAAGACCACGGCGAATCTCCTCGGCTACCTAAGATGGACGAAGGAAGTCAGAGGATGGAATGGGGAATTGCCGGAGGTTTGGGGGAATAGCCTATTGGGTCGGCTACAGTATTAGAAGAGGGAAGAGTGCCAACTTGCCAAAAATTGGAGGTGTGAGGGGTATTTATAGTAGTTTGCGGTGAAGAGAGAGGTGGGTCTGGCCGAAGAAGAAGCTCGAGGAGCTTAACCACCGTCGTCGTCTCTGACGATGATGAGGTTATCTCCCACTGAAAAATAGGTTTTTCGGTTAATCCAGACCGATTGGCCAAGTGGAGGTGGTGAGCGCATGCTGCAAGAGCTTGGGCAAAGAGGAATGATGTCGGCAGGGAGATGATCGCGCGGTGGGATGACTCTCTGCTGTCAGCCGTTCATTTGGCTGGAGAAGAAGAAGAAGATGACGAAGAGGGACTTAGAAGTAATAAAACTTAATGACCTATGTGAGAAATATGGACTTGACTATAATGAATATTAAGGGCTAAAATGTAAATCCAGGTTTTAAAGGTTTATTTTTATTTACATCTTTTTCAACTTTTTATATATATTAGTAAATAAGGTAAATATTATGTTTACACCTCAAATTTACATTTTTGACCTTTTTAGGTTAATTTATTAGGTTAAGTAAAATCACTTAAGTTATTACATACTTAGTATACATTATATTTAAGTTACTTATCTCATTAATTAAGAGAATGATTAATATGATTTCGAGTCCAATTGTTATCTAAGTTATTAATAATATTAATTGAATGATAAAATGTCATTTAAACTTATTTTAAGGTCCTTAACTAAATATCCCTTATTCTATAATTAACCCTTATATATTCATAACCCTAGCTAATTAACTAGGAAGACTAGTTAATTAGGGGTAATTAGAGATCATGATGAGTGTCTCATCATACCCCCAAGCCAAAGTTTTGCTAGTCCCTAGCAAAATTAACTAAGAATATGATGATTTAAAGCACTTGGGTTTAAATTATTAATAGTAACTATGTAAAGGAAAGCTTAGGTCAGAAAATTTTTTTTAAACTTATTATAAACGATTAATGTATAGAGCATGTGTGAAAATTTTCTTACTTAGACTTATACTTATAACATTTTCAAAACACGCTTAAAAAAATTTGTAAATGAGAATTTTATTTTGAATTAGAATTCTTTAAAAATCACTTAATCTTTGTAACTATTCTTAACTCAAATTAGAATACAAAGTGCTTTAAGAAAAATAAAACTTAAGGATTGAGAATTAAATTTTAACTCAAAAACTCAAATAGATTTAAGTTAATCCTTTGTTTATGATATTTGACTTTTATCAATATAAGTTTACGCAAATTAACAAGATACTCATTATTAATCAAACTTATAGTAGTAAAACTCTAGTTTTCTAGCCTACAACACCAAAGATTAACTTCTAGACCTAGGATTTTGTCAATTCTTTTCCTTTAGGTCTCAACTTAAAATCTTTGAAACCCAATTTCTTAGGCTTCACTACCCAATACCAAGGTTCAGTAGCTATGATTTTAAAACATCTGTGCTTAGTGAAGAGAATTGTCCTAAAGACATCCAAAGTTGCAAAAATCCAGATCTTAAGACATCACTTTCCAATCCCAATTATTCCCATTCAATCCTTTGGCTTAGCCTTACTCAGGTTTGGTTGCTTTCTCCTCACTAGTTTTCTATCCCGAGGTCAACACTTTTTGTATATATCTACCTGGTGGACCACTGGGTCTCTTATTCCTAATATTTTTTTCTCCATATTTTTTTTTCTTTTTCTATAGGTTAGAACACCCATTTGTAGCGAGGTGTTCTTTCATTTGATGGAAGGAAGGGTAGCATCCATTTGTATTGAGATGCTTTTATTTATTTATGGAAAACTGCATAAGTACCCATTTTTACCGAGGCACTTAACTGCAGGGTATTTTATTTACTTTTTCTTTTTTTCTTTTTCTTTTCCCCCCTTCTCATTTTTCTTACTACCATTATTCTCCAAATCCTTTTTCTAGGTGAGTGGCACATCCTTCACCCTTTCAAGAACCGCCCCGCAGAAATCCTTAGACTAAAGAGGATTCAAAATTGATCTCTTAACCTCTGTGTTTTCGCGGTCTCAGATGTCAACAAGACAATTCTATGTGAGTAAATTTCAGATGTTTAGGTTACTTGGCTCTCGACTAGAGCTTGGACAACAATACCCTTTACTCTTAGGTTCTTCAAATTTTTAGTTTCCTCCTATAGGATCCATCAAGACAAAATTTACCATGTATAGTTATTTATCTCTAGCTTGTAAGTTTTGTAAACTAAAATTCTACCAACTCTCTATCTAATTAACTCTAAATATCTGGCTTTTTACTTAACTTTATGAAAAACTCAAAATTTCAAAAATCAAAAAGGATTACTTAATCTAATTGATTAAGAAGTTATAATTCAATTCCAAAACTTAAGTTTAAAATCTTAACACAGTTAGTTTCTTAATTCAAGTAAGATTAGAAAAATAAATCTTTAAAAGATTTAAAAGATTCCTAAATTCAAATAAAATCTTATTTTTAAAAATTTTAAACACAAGTGTGTTTCTACAAAATGTTTAAAGTAAAATCTAATTAAGAATTGAATGCTCTTTAATACTTATATATATACTATATACATTTTTAACTTCTGACCTAAAAGAAAATTAACGCTCTTAATTATAATATATATACATTTTCTTCTTTTCTTCTTTATTACTAATGAATAAACCCCTCTTATTATTTTTATGAATTTTCTTTTCAAATTTTTGTATTTATATATTTTTATTTTTATGTATATAAGATTTTTTTCAATTTTTATGATTTTTTTTCAAAAATTTTTGAATTTTTAAAATTTTTATCATTTTTATTTTTTTTTATTTTTATAAATTTCATGAATATTTGATTTTTATGTGTTTTTTTTAAACCAACAGTTAAAGTGAAAATTTCACTTCAACACCCCCCCAAGCCAAAATTTTACAATGTCATTGTAAGAAGGGTGAAAAATATGAAGTGAAATTTTAAAAGTAAGTGTATAGGAAAATTAAAAAGGATGAAAATAGGAAACAGATATGTATAAGTGCTAAATTTTACACCTTCAGCTAGGCATAAACCATAGTAAAGAACTCCTAAAAAGAATAGGAATATGGAAAAAATAGAGTTATGAAAGAATTAGATCAAAAAATTAGAAAACAGATTAAACCACTGACGAGTCGATTATTCGCTTTAAAGTCGTTTGTAGGTTTATGTGGTGGAAAAATCGACTAATAAATATTTAAAAAGAAATAACCACTCGCAGAAGAGCGGGTCGTATCCACAGGGACGCAATGGCGTATTTAAATTCGCACCGGTTAAAAACGTTTGTTCACAGTTATTTTAGACGAGAATCAAGGCAAATTTGCCTTTAGATTAAGGTTGAATCAAGAAATCATGCTGAAATAGCACTTCTTAATAACTAGAGGATATTTTTTGCAATGCATATTCAATAAGATATCATTAAAAGATGACAATGGTAGAAAATGTAATTATTAATGGCATGAATACTGTAACAAAACAGGGGATTTATTCCCCTTGGCCGTGCGTGAAGAGGAGTGGACGGCCGGAGACGGGAAGCTCGGAGGAAGTTCTTTGGACTGAGGGCTTCGCAGCGGTGGTGGCTGCAAGTCGCTGACAAAAAGTCATTTTTGTGCATTTGAAAGTCATCGGAAATCGTAGTATAGTCGCGCAAAAACGTTCGTCAAAAATTAATTTCTAAAGATAACGAGACTTGAGTCCCGGTAGTTCGTCTCTGGGAGGCGTTGCTTTTACTTTTGAAATCGATCTTTTTGCCGCTCTACTTTGTTTAGAATCGCATGCCAGTTCGTCATTATTACGTATTTAGGTACGACAAGCTTAGTTGCAAGAATATTAAGAGTTAGAAATAGGCAACATTAATCACGCAAAAGATAATAGCAATCATTAAGCTCATGGTGATTTCAAACAGATATATATATATATATATATATATATATATATATATATATATATATATATGTGTTTTCATTCATTCATTTGGGAGTTGTTGCACAAGGAATCTAGAGGAAAGCTTGTACATAAATGCTTGAAAATTAAATCTAGCTACCAAAAAGTGATCGCATACAAGAATCGATGGGGGGATTTTGCATGCATCATTGGGGGAGAAGTAAGACTACACTACTAAGCAGTAAATATACGAAGAGCATAATGTAAATCTAGTAGAATGGAAGGGCATTCAGGGGTGGTCCCCGATGGCCTTTGAGAGGTTGAGAGGAGGGGCGGCCAATGGAACTTAGGCCAGCCCTTGGAGAGAGGTTGGGGAGCTGATCCAGCTTCCTGGTGTGAAGATGGTGGCCTCCATGGTGGTTCTCAACTCGTGGAGGTGGAGTGGAGATGGAAGTGGCTAGCCTAAGTGGAATGGATGCCAAGGAAGTGAATGGGTGCAAATGGCCACCCGAGGGATCTTTTTATAGACCTAAGGGAAGCTCTCTAGAGAATTATGAAATTCTCTAGAGAGGCCTATGGTGGGAGCTCGTAGGAGAGTGAGAGAGAGAGGGTGGATGGTGGCTTTTAGATCCTCCAAATGTGGATCTAAAAATTAAATGGCTCTTGGTTGCTATTTTTGGCAACCAAGGCAACCACACATGGAAGAGAGTTCTAGAGAACTCTAAGCTATAATTTTCATGTGGATGGTGTTTGTGGGTGTGTGTGGGTCGAAACTTAGGTGGCTAGGTTGATTAGGTTAGGTTCTAGTGGGTTTAGGTCAAGGTATGTCTCAAATTATGATTATAAACCCTAATTCACTAAGGTAAAGTGCAATTATACTTAATACAAGTTTAATTGGGTGTGTGAAAACTTAATTGAGAGTAAAAGAACTTAATTAAGTCAGGTCTAGGTAAATTGGACTCTCACTGAGTCCAATTGGATAGTGTGTGCTGAGATCAGGGCTCAATTGGACTCAATGAGTCCAATCGAATAGGCTGATGGAATTGACTAAGATCCAAGCCAATTAGGTTTAGTGAGGACCAAATTATGTCCTTAAGGAGGTCTAGAGGTGGTGTACTATGGCTAGGGCACCTTAATTTAGGTTCCTATGGGGTTGGCATTGGGTTTAGGGACCTAGAGATCCAAGATCAAGGCTTAAATCTCAAAACAGAAATTGGAGAGTAGTATCAGACGTCTAATAATATAACCAGATGTCTTATAATAAAAAATCAGAAGTCCAGACTTGTTGTCTGGACGTCCAATCAGAGTCAGGAAGGATTTCGGGTTCGATTTTGGGTATTCTGCAGAAATTGGACGTTTGAAAAAGTGTCTGGACGTCCAATAACACTGCAAAAGTGGGTTTGAAGTGTGCGGGAGTAGGGTCCTAGACGTCTTAAAACTTATCTGGACATCCAGAGAAGGGTTGAAACTAGGGTTTTAGGGCTTCCTAGGGTGTTGTGACCTAATCTATGGGTGGCTAAGGCTTGGGGAAGTCTCTAGGTTATCCTAGGGCTAGGGTGGACCTAAGCTCTTCACATTTTACTGCTTTATTCGTACTTAATAGAATAGCAAACTTTTAACCCCCTTACATTATTATTCCTACATCTAAACTAGGCCTTCTGCTCCAGATCTGCTACAACTCCTGTTATTCCTGATCCAGCTTCAGATCCAGCGCCTGATCAGCTTATTCCCTGCAATCGACATAATGCACTTAAACAGCACATTATAACATTATTTTATGCATGCTAGAGGAAAGTAGTAAAGATACAAATAATGTGTATGCATGCTTGAATAACGCTAACTTATGCTAAGTCCTAGCCTAATTTAGGTCAATTAAGACCTATGATTACTGTGCAATCAGTCGCGCGGTGGCCGGAGCCGACCGGATGGAGCTCCGGCGAAGGTGGCTGCCAACAGTGGCTGCAGCTGCTGAAGGGGCGGCTGTGCGGGCACAAATGTTGCTTGCAGGCGGTGCGCGTGGCCTATTGTTCCGTACACTGATTCTGCACGCATTCCGGTGGTGCTGCAGGCAGAAGTAGGGGTGCGCTGTTGTTGGCAGAGAGGCTTTGCAGGTGGAAGGCGTGGGTGTGCTGGAGCAGATGCGTGGGCTTGGCGCTGCAGGTGAGTGCTCGCACGCACTGGTGCGGCACTGCAGGTAATGGCCAAAAGGCTGCAGGCGCTCGCACTAGTGGAGGCGCTGCAGGTGGAAGGCTCGCGCACTGCAGGGTGCTAGCGATTAGAGCTGGAGGTGTGATGCGAGCGTGGAGTGAGCGGGTGGGTGGCACTGGAATAAAAGCTGCAAGAGATGGTTCAAGTGTGCAACTGGAGGGGCACGGGCATGGAGTGAGTGGCCGGTTGCTGTTGAAGTGTGGGTCGAAGCTTCAGACGTCCGGGAAACTTCCCCGATGTCTTAATTGACTAAGGAGTGAAATTGCAGTGGCTGCGACGGTGGTTGTTGGTGATGACGGCGAGGGAGGTGCACGGCAATTTTCTCACGGTAATGCAGACGATCTCCAAATGGTGGTGTGGCCTGTCACACCACACGCCCACGATGGTGGAGGCTCGTCGCCGCAGTTGAGGTCGGCGGTGGTGAAATGGACGAGATGGACTCTCTGCACAGTGTGGATAGTTGGGGTGGTGGCCTCCTGATCTCGGCTTCCTCCTCTCTTTTGAAATCAGCTGCCCGTCCAGATCCAACACATCCGCTCCTCCTTGATTGGGTTCTTCACTGCGGCAGCTGGAGGAAGAAATGCAGCCATTGCACGTAGAAGAAGAATAAAAAATAATGATAAAATGTAATGGTTATTTATATACAAACCGTCAACTTTTATGTTAACCTAAATTAATGCATGCAATGTACCTAATTAGTTAACTAATACAATTCTATGTTAATTCTAAATGCATTTAAATATGAATAAGATGCATGAAGTATGTAATTAAATTAGAAATATGAATTAATCTATTTACATCCTAATTTATGCTAAATAAATGTCAGAATTAACCTAAAGTCTAGGCACTTAAATACTTAAATAGCTCACAACTATGGGCTAATCAAATACCCCCATGCCTAGCTTTTGCTAGTCCCTAGCAAAATAAAGCGAAACCTAGCACACCAAGTAGACTAGTCAACCCAATTGGTCTTCCTTCAAAAACATATTAAGTTCAGACTCTAGACCCAAAGTTCCCAAGTAGTTGCTAAGTTACAAACAAGGTCGGCAAAACACAAGTTGCAAGCACAAGTTTCCCAGATTTCTGACTCTACCATAAAGATTATTGATCCCTAAGATTAAAGCATCCATGTCTGTGCATTGGTCTGAGTTATTTGAGTTAAAGGAAAAAGTTTTTTTTTTTAGAATAATATATACATATATATTTTTGTTTGATTCTTCTAGGTCTAACCTCAGATCAGCTATCAACATGGTCTGTGTCGGATTCATTGTCCCTAATACCATACCTTGAATGGTGCCTGACTTTCGATGCTTCGAGATAGCACTGCCCATAACGACCCCAAGAACTCCTGGTAATCGACACTTCGAGAGAGTATCGCCCATGGATTTCTTAAGCGAATTCAGGCCTATGGCAATCGGCACTTCAAGATAAGGCCGCCCATGGTACCTGAGCAACACAATGCGCTTACATGCCCCCAGTAGGATGGATATCCTAACAGACAAGCGTTGAGGCGGTAATATGTTATCATCGCATCCTCAAGGTGGGTATATACTCCACCTCTCCTGCGGCGGGAACTCCTATAATCAAAATGTGTTTTCAAGACTCTCCTAAGTCAAAACTAAGAGAACCAAATCTCTTTTCAGAAAGAAAGAAATTAAGTTAATTACCATACCAAGTGTGTGAAATTTGGATGCTTAGCTTACAAGGACCCACAAACCAAAAGGTAGAAGAAGACTCCAGGTACTACCCCACCTTTTAACTCAAACCCTAGCTTTCCTTCCTCAACCTCTCTAGGAATGGTCTGCAACTTAACTCCTACTTAAGTTTTTAATTCCACAAAGGACCCTAAAGGTCTAAAGCTAGTAGATCATTTAGCTTATAAAGTTTGACCCTAGAGTCTTGATTTGCTTAAGAATGCAAGACCTAGCCAATTAAGCTCAAAACATTTTTTTTTTTTTATATCCAAATGTATGCAATGAATGCACTATGCTATGTATATCCCCAAGTACACCCCCCGATGCCTAAAATCTACAATGTCCTTATTGCATAGAAGGATATTACCTTGGTCAGAGCTGGTTTGAATAGCCAAACAACCTGCAAATCAGGTTCAAGGATTGCAGAAATAGGCCCTAAAAATGAGCAAAGTAATGTTGGCCTAGAAAATAGGTAACCTAGGATGTTGGCGAGCTGATGATGAATCCCGGTAGCAAATGCTTGCCCAACTAAGATGGGAATGAAATCTTACCAGGTTACCAGAGGAGGTTCTAAATGATAAACAGGTATAATAACCTCCAAAGGGGTAGGGGGAGGATGACAAGGATCCTCTAGAAGGTATGGGGAAGGAATGGTGCAAAGATAAACCCCCAGGGTATTGGACTGAGTAAAGAAATCATCAATCCATACCCGATACTCCATTACGGGAAATATTGGTTTGTTAAGCCCCCCGGTCACAACAAAAGTGAGAAATTCTCTAGGGCAAGGATTGTCTAGGGTGTCCAAGTTATGAGGTTGCGGGATGGCCATAAGATCTAGGTTGGGTTTAATCAGCTCGGTGTCCATCCCTAACACTCTTTCTAAATCCCCAATTACATCTCTAGCATTCCTTGAACAAACACATGTATCTTCTTGCTCTTCATCAGGAGTCACAATTTCGCTTTCAGATATAAGTAAATCAGAGGGTGACTTCGAAATGAATGAAGGCAGGTTGGAAGCATCAAATCTAGGAATTATCCTATCAATGTCATCCCCGGGTTTTTGTTCTTTACTCAAATCTTCCCCGAAGTCTATAGTGAATCCACATAAATCTTAGAAGTTGCTTCTAAATTTTCTATCATTTCATCATGAGGAGAAATATCATCAATGGTTGTGCTAAGGAAACCTAATTTGGTCAAATTTGTGACATCCTCAGGGGCTAACTCTTCAAATAAGACATAATCACCCTTAGTGTCCCTCTAAATCTTGAATGTAGGTTCCTCATATAATTCGTCTTTCTCCTCATCACACAATTCATCACATACTCGAGGCCTAGAATCATCTAATATCTCAGCAGATCCCCTAGGGTGCTCTATTTGAGGTAAATGGTTTACACTGGTAACATTGGACTCCTCAGATAGGTCAATTTCTTCAGGGTTAGGTTCACTAAGGGTGTGTTTGAGTTCCATCTCGTGATCAGAAGGGAGGGTAGGATTAATAACTTGACTTTGACCCACTTAATCAAATGTCACGAAAATACTATCATCTGGGTCGAGGTCTTCCAATGGTAACATCATTCCCTTCTTTTGACTCCAATATAATTCAGGTGGATACTCAACCTTATCATCATCTTCCTCAGGTTGCCACCTTTCTTCATCCAATGCATAGCTACTTTCATGTGTATCTTCCTCCCACCTAAGGTGTGGATCTCTCAAGGAAGTGTCATCTAATGGGGAGGTTTCAAAATCGATCCTCGAAAAGTAGCTATTCTCCCCAGAATTTCCCTCCAACTTAATGTGTAGCTCTCCCATGGGAGATGCATCTATTGTAGAGGGGTGTACGTCATCCTCAATGGGGTAGATTGGGTGGCTAATTTCACCTCTTTCTTGTTGGCTTGCTCTCGAAGATTCTCCTAACAATTCAATCATTTCATTTTGCATTTTCTATATTTCCATCTTCAAAGAGGAGGTCATTTCTATCATGAGAGAAGTTAGGCTCAGGCTTATAGTACCCAGGAGTGTCTGTCCAACCATAATAATTTTTTAGGGAGGGTGGGTTGGGTATTTCTATGGTGTGTGGGTTATTGGGCAAAGCAAATCCCACTCCTAGGTTCTGCTCAGTGATTTAGGGCTTAACCAGGCCATTACTCTTATAATAAGAGTAAAATGGATCCCAATGATTGTCATTATGTCCATCAAGGGATGGACCATCTCGGCGTCCGGGATTGAAGGATGCAGAGTGGGGGTGAGGGTGTGGGCAAGATGTCAAAGGATGAAAATCAATGTGATCCATTCTAACTCACACCTCAATCAGAATTCTCTAAGCAAAACACAATTCAAAAAGGACCTTTTAGGTCTTTCCCAATTTAGGCTTTTGATTTTAAGTCAGATTGCAGGTGACAATACAATTTGTTCAATCAATTTACGTGCCTATTGTCGACCAACGACTCGCCTAAGAAGACCTAGTTGGAGCTTAGGTGTTCTTCCCTAAATCTCAAATGGTAGAGCAACTCCAAAGATGGAAGATCGAGGGATGCAAGTAGGCCTAAGCCTTCCTTTGAAGCTGTGCTTTTGCGGTGCTTCTCAACTACCCCCAAAAATCCGTGATAGGGTATCCCCCTCTTTGGATTTACAAAACCTTTTATCTCAAGTTCCGAACACTTCAGCATCCAACGGTAGGAGGGCTCTTGTCCTAGTCGTTTCAAGACTTAGGAGTGTCTAAATGAGTGCTGTGGTGCAAAAGATATAAGTGTGCATTCACCGCAAAAGGATTTTGAATTTTGAATTGCACACCATGTTTTACAATGAAGTCCTTGATTTTTAGATGTCCCTCCTTTAGTTTGTCCTTTTTCTCGAATATATGTGACCACTTGTTAGATCGCTTCAAGACAAATTTTGTGGTCTTTGAATTAAATCCAAATGCAATGCGTGATCAAGAATAGGATGCAAAGTAAGAGAATGTATACCTTGCTTCCAGCAATCAGCGATGCAAGAATGCACTCAATGCAGAGAAGTAAATCTAGAGGCTGCTCATACAGACCTAAATGGTTCATCCTAAGGGCAGGCAGCTCATTTTTTTTTTATTCTTTTTTTTAAAATACTTATGCACAAGCAAATAAAAGTAATCAATAAACTAAAAACCTAAATCTAAAGAAAAGGGAACATGCTCCCAAAAATTACCCAACACGGTCCTAAAACAAAATCAGCGAACAAACCCCTCAAAATATGCCCCAGAGTAAGGGTTTCAAACCAAATGCAAAGAAAAATTAAATCTAAAGTCTTAATTCTACTCTAATTAGATTACCGACTAAATGTGCAATGATGACCATCGCGTCCTCGTCCTCCTCCTTTTCAAAGTAGCTCGACCAAGTCTCCTCTGGCGACATCAAGGGTTGCCTCTCACAATGGCTGATTCTTGCACAAATTTTTCGCACAGAAAAATAATAAATGGTCAAATCGCTATGCAATTGAGAAATAATCAAAATAAAATCAGCTGAAATTATTGTATTTGTTGCCTCCCCGGCAACAGCACTATTTTGATGAGTTGATTGCTCGCTTTAAAGTCGTTTGTAGTTTTATGTGGTGCAAAAATCGACTAATCAATATTTAAAAAGAAATAACCACTCACAGAAGAGTGGGTCGTATCGACAGGGAGGCAATGACATATTTAAATTCGCACCTGTTAAAAACGTTTGTTCGTAGTTAGTTTAGATGAGAATCAAGCCAAATTTGCCATCAGATTAAGGTTGAATCAAGAAATCATGCTGAAATAGCAATTCTTAATAACTAGAGGATATTTTTTGCAGTGCAGATTCAATAAAATATCATTAAATGATGACCATGGCAGAAAATGTGATTATTAATGGCATGAATACTATAGCAAAATAAGGGATTTATTTCCCTTGGCTGTGCGTGAAGAGGAGTGGACGGCCGGAGACGGGAAGCTCAGAGGAAGTTCTTTGGATCGAGGGCTTCGCAGCGGTGGTGGCGGCGAGTCACGTGGTGGCCAGAGCTGGCCGGACAGAGCTCCGGCGAAGGTGGCTGCCAACGGTGGCTACAACTGCTGAAGGGGCAGCTGTGCGTGCACGAAGGCTGCTTGCAGGCAGTGCGCGTGGCCTGTTATTGTGCGCACTGATTCCGCATGCATTGTCGGAGGTGCTGCAGGTGGAAGTGGGGTGCACTGCTATTGGATGAGAGGCTTTGCAGGCGAAAGGTGCGGGCGTGCTGGAGTGGACGCGTGGGCTTGGTGCTGCTGCAGGCTACTGGTGGGCATAGGCTTGGCGCTGCAGGTGAGTGTGCATGGGCTTGGTGCTGCAGGTGAGTGCCTGCACACACTGGTGCGGCACTGCAGGTAGTGACGGGGAGGCTGCAGGCACGTGCACTGGTCGAGGCGCTACAGGTGGAAGGTTCGCGCACTGCAGGGTGCTGGCGGTTAGCGCTGGAGGTGTGATGCGGGCGTGGAGTGAGCGGGTGGGTGGTGCTGGAATATATGCTGCAGGAGGTGGTTCAAGCATGCAACCGAAGGGGTGCAGGCATGGAGTGAGTGGCCAGTTGCTGTTGAAGTGTGGGTCGAAGCTTCAGACGTCTGGGAAACTTCTCGGATGTCTTAACTGACTGAGGAGTGAAATTGCAGTGGTTGCGGCGGTGGTTGTTGGTGACGAAGGTGAGGGAGGTGCTAGGCGAGGTGCTCACGGTAATGCAGGTGATCTCCGGATGGCAGTGTGGCCTGTCACACCACACGCCAACGGTGATGGAGGCTCGTCGCCGTGGTTGAGGCCGACAGTGGTGAAATGGACGAGATGGACTCTTTGCACTGTGTGGATAGTTGGGGTGGTGGCCTCCTGAACTCGGCTGCCTCCTCTCTTTTGAAATCAGCTGCCCGACCTTATCCAACACATCCGCTCCTCCTTGATTGGGTTCTTCATTGCGGTAGCTGGAGGAAGAAATGCAGTCGTTGCATGTAGAAGAAGAATAAAAAATAATGATAAAATATTATGATTATTTATATACAAACCCTCAACTTTTACGTTAACCTAAATTAATGCATGCAATGTACCTAATTAGTTAACTAATGCAATTCTATGTTAATTCTAAATGCATTTAAATATGAATAAGATGCATAAATTATGTAATTAAATTAAAAATATGAATTAATCTATTTACATCCTAATTTATGCTAAATATATATTAGAATTAACCTAATGTCTAAGCACTCAAATACTTAAATAACTCACAAATATGGGCTAATCAACCACCCAATCAAAATTCGACCTAAAATTGCCTGGAATAGATCTCACAGATTCTAGAATCAGATTCTCATGAAAAATCTTAGAAAGATCAGAATGAATATCATGTGAAGAATAGATCTGATTTAAGTTGAGATGTAGAACATTTAAGATTGAGGCAATTCATAAGAAATGATTCCACCAAGTTCAGAAGATCAGCAAAGTCAGTTTTGGTTCTCAATAGTAGGTGGGTTATTTTAGCACAAAATAGGTTGCTGATGCGGGTTTGATGGGTTATTTTCCGATAATATAGAGGACGGGTTATGATTAGAATCAAATGCCTGATAAAGGAAATGGACTTGGCCTTGGTTTAGGCTAGGATTTGGCAAATTCCTAGGATTCGGAATTGGCTGAGATGGAAGAGTACCTGGTTGACGAGATTCAGCCAAAAGCATGATCTGATTTCGTAAATCAGCCAATTCTACGTTACATTGCCTATGGACCTCAGCGAAAGCTTCAGTATTTTTTCGCTTGATGTAAACACATTTACACTACTTAAGATGTCTATTTATGCATGTTCTTAAGCATAGGACTGCATTTCATGATATAAATATTGCATAACATGCATCATCTAGCATTTAGAGTAGTTTGAATAAAATGGATGTTAATTATCTCCTTTTATTTGCTTGGACAGGGAAAACATTTTATTGGGGCCTCGGATCGAAGATCCAACAGTATGGATGTGATCAGTGCAATGATTGGAGTTCAACGACTCCAAGATCGCCCTAATCAGGCATCCGTAGCATCAGATAGTGACCGGGGAACCCTAGAAGATCAAGGGCCAGGATGGTGTAAATCTACACTTTAAATGACAAATTTGACTGCACGGATGAATTCGGATCGACGATCGCAGCCCAACGACGCAAGAATCGAGTCTATCTGCATCCGTGGCACCATCTACAACATCCAGAAGATGGACGGCCAACATGGCACCACGTGGCACCATCTCGGCCACCCAAATGGCCGCATACAATCTCTGAAGTCCCTGCACCTGCTCCCTCTCCGTCGTTGGATCTCGATCCAACGGCTGTGGACAGTTGTGCCTAAAAGTGCCCGCTCGACCATCCGTTCCTCGTAGCGCAGCAGTTGAGAGCGCTTTCGCAAGTTGCAGCCGTGGGTTCGAGCCACAGTGAAGGGGAGAAAGGCGCAGGCAAGCGAGCATGGGCGGGCATTGGATCGTCATCAGGCGGCTCAGATCCACCGATAGCATTCACGCGCTATTGCACGCGCGGCAAGGACATGCCATCGTACATGCTGGGTTAGCGCGTAGCAGCGGGCGAAGACGCATCTTAAGTCATCCGATCTCGTGATCAGACGGCTGAGATTTGATTCATGTGGGCGTATGAGTTGAGCGCGGGCAGCTGAGGAGGCGCACGTGGGTGCGGGCACTAGTCCCACATTGGGGCTTTAGTGATGGTTTTATCCGTCACTAAAGACCCCTCATTTATTATTTTCAAGATGTAATGACCAATTTGCCCCCACTCCTTGCAACTATAAAAGGAGACCCCCTCCATACGAAATTCTCATCCCTTCCTTCACTTCTCTACCTCTCCAAAGCTCAAGAGAAGCTTATCCCACACCCGGGATGCTTCCCGGGAGATAAAGTCCAAATTTTCGTCCCCCTTTGGAAGTGGATCCCGCGACGACGACGGCGTGCTGCTCCATTCCCGTTCTTTTGCTTCATCCTCCTTCGTCCTACTTCGTCCTCCTTCGTCCAAGCATCGTCTCGTCCGACTCGTCCTCCAAGCAACCGTCGAGGAGGATATCTCTCTCCCTATTCTTTTTAGTACTTTCTAATATAGATTTACTACTTTCTAGTGTAGTTCTATTCATCCTCCAAGCATTCGTCGAGGAGGACATTTCTCCCTCCATTCTTTTAATGCTTTCTAGAGTAAATTTATCACTTTCTAGTGCAATTGTTTTATGCTTTCTAGTTGTAATGAACAATTTCCTTAATGATAAATTATCTGTTTATTCTACATCTCATTTTGATTTCTATGTGTAATATTCTTTCTCTCTCTTACTCTCCCTCTTTCTTCTATTTATTGTAAATAATTTGATAGTTTTAAATTGAATTACTTTGTGACAAATAAAAACAAATGCGTGGTTTTTAAATCAAACGTCCGCCTCCCTGTGTTCAACCTGAAATTTTCATTTCGATATAAATTTTTTTTGTTGAACACGAGGTCTTCACTTTCAAACTACAACGACAGGTTTTCCAAAACCAAACACGTTAGCGTAGCAATTTGAGCGTTCAACATTTTGGAGCCGTTGCCGGGGAGGCGACGATCTTTGATTTCTCTTCGCATTTTGTAACTTACAAATCATTTACCTTAGTTTTATTCTTTCTTATTGTAATTGCAGGTACTCTTTCGAGACAGGAAAAAGCAGTAGATCGGAGTAAAGTGCTATGGAAGGTTCTGTAGGTTAGCCCCCACCTCCCAACCATTAGATTTCATTACACAACATAATAACTCAAACATCAATCAACCTAGGTGTTCTTATAAACTCTAAGGTTAGATTGTTGGTTGTTTGACATCCATACTCACCCCAACCCCCACATTAAAAGAAAAATTAAAAAATCTCATAGAGGTATACAACCTCATCTGATTTTCAAACTCAATTCGTAAACCAATCTTAGGAGCCGGTACACACATCCAAACACATAATTGAGTAGAAATCAGATTAGGTAATCATTTGTGTGCCAAATTAAGTGGTGCAACAGGCCAATTGTTTGAGTTGATTGGGCCGCACCACTTCAAATAAAATAAACTCGTCAAGTAGCTGCCACTTAGGTTCAACTCTTAGGGATTTCCCAGGCACTCCACATTCTTTTTAAACTTTAAAGGAAAACATCTTCACCTGTGCTTGCAAAACCTGGTGTGCCAATGAAACCTGTTTGAAAACACCTAAAGTTGAATCCTAAAAGCTACTAAGCAAGATTTGAACCTTAAAATTCACTGCATCAAAAACAATCTTGCTTGAAAACCATTGGTTGTGCACGAACACACAAATCAATTAATCATTAAGGGCACAACCCATTTAAAGGGCCCATCACATTCCAAAGCACATTCAAACCTAGCCTTAAATAAAACAGAGTAGACGTTGGCCCTAAGGATTGGACTCGCTCTTCAGAACCCAGAACAAGATTATTTTCGATTAGTCTGTTTCTACTATTCAATCTGATGTCTAACTAAGGGAGCAGAATCAAACGATCGCGGCTGGGGGGTACACTAGGAACCGGAGGTGCAAGCCTAAGGATGAACCTTCTCCCCAGTCCCTCCTTCTAACTGGTTGGATTGAACAGACTGAAGTAGATCAAATCGTTTCTTTATCTCAAGATGGGTTTTGGGAGTCTGTAGGTCTGTGGGCTAACCCACTTAAGGACAGGTTTGATTGTTTGTATTGCAAGGAACCTTTCTTACTCCCGTGTCTCATGAATCCTTCCACATATTTCACGCATTCCCGCTCTTTCCCTCCTGTCGTGAATTATCCTCAACATGACGATTATCCCAACTCGTACTGTAATCAACCATCAGTTAGTTGGGATAATTCAGATTGGGCATATAATTCCGAACCTTCGTGTTTAGGGTCTAACCCTGAACACTTTGATTCTGATTTGTATCCTTCTCAAAGCCACATCGATTATAGATCGTCTTCCTTTCATGAACAACCCAATACGATCTACAATCAAGAAAGATACACCGATCCTTACCCATCCTCTGATTTCACTGCCTTTAGGTCATCACCATCTTTTAAACAATCTAAAATGACCTATTATCAGGAAGGGTATAACGAATCCCAATTCGTTAATTCCTTTGCATTGATACCAAACCCGCCCAATCCTGAGCCAACTCATTTGGTTTAGGTTAATCTGGTTCAAGATAAGGTTCTGGCTAACTTGAGGAATATCATACTATCTTTAGAAGTTCAGCCAATACCTTACATTGAGAGATTGGAGCCTCTGATTGAAATGATTGATGATTTGAACAAGTCGTCATTGGATTGGCTCCAAGATGTTAAGGATAAGAACCCGGGTGAGTTTCTACTTGGGAAATAGCGAAATTGAGGATGAGATTCGTAGTTGCTTTGATTCAATCATGGGATGATTCCCAAGAAGAACCCTCTTCAGGAAAGCCAATGACAGAACCCGTTTAGGCACCTGTTGGGGGGACAAGTGTTACAAGGCTGACCAGATTGAATTAAAGCAACCAATTAAGGATGATCTGATTTCTTCACCAGAGATCCCTGAGCCGGGTTACGAGGAAACGTATGTCTCCTTGGAATAGAAAGTGACAAATGATTTTGGGACATACATTGATACGGATCCTGATTTCTTTGATGGTGAAGATTCAAGTTACGAAGTCACACTCGAGTTTTCTGAACACGATTTCTGTGAGACGATTGGGCCTGAGGAATCTGATAGATCATTCGATAGCCCAATAACTGAAGAAACTGATCTTATTACGGCACACATTACGGATCCAGAATCACATTTTCTGGAGGAATCAATTCAATGCCCTGATTATCAGTTACACCCCATTGAGCTTATCGATAATTCTATTTCTAAGATAATTAGACCCAAGTCAATTCTGATTCTTCCACATTATTTAGACTTGAAGATTTCAGACGGGGTGATTAATATACAAAAGGTCCTGGAATTTGATATGCTAAATGAGGAGGATAGGAGTTGGGAACTTCTGATTTGGGAAGTTAATTTTAGAGGAAATGGAAGATTGAGTCGAAGGGTTCCTTTTAAGCTAAAACCATCAAATTAGAACCCTTACGACATTTCTTTCGAGGATGTCAAACCCAAGCACACATTCAACGATTATCCATTTGAGCTTAATTTCTCTGTAACCTGACTTTTTGGTCTTGGGTTGCATCCTCATAAATCGTAGGTCCAACACCGCTTGTATTCTGATTTTAGGTTTTGAATAATTTTTATCCAGAACCTAAGATATTCTCGATTATGGGGGATGGGTCTGCACCACAATCTGGTCCACATCTGTGGATCTCTGTTGACTAGTCAGAGGATTCTTCTGTTTATTCTGATTCTGACCTACACTTGTGAATTCTTCATTTCTTTTCTTTGTATAGTGTGCCTAGCTGAAGGCAATAAACTCAGCACATATATAGTTCTTTTTAGTTTTCATCTCGAAGCAAACCTGACATTCACGTAATTCAGGTGCTTTCTATGCTTTCCCACTTTGTTTTATGTCTTTTTAATACAATGAGGACATTGCATTAGATAGGCATGGGGGGTGGATATTCATCTTTGAATTCATTTGTCAGCTCCGTAGATTTGTTTTATTTTCTTGAAACAAAAAAATTCGGAATTAGAAAAGAGAATTTGGGTTTAAGAAAATTTTCAATTTTAGGAAATACTGCATTGCGATTTGAACACAATGACCTTTCAGGTCTTTGGACTTAATCAGCCCGTGTATCTACTAAAATGTAGATTTGTCTTTCGAGTCCTCGCCATCTTAATTCTATCGTAATTGGAGTAAATAAGTTTGGGTGATAAGTATACGACTTATCAACCTACCCTCTGATTTGAGGGAATTTTGAGTTTCTAGCATCTACACACTATCTTGTCACTGACTCATTATTCGGCAATTTTAACGGAAATTGGGTAGCTAATGAACTTTTTAGGGTGATATGGCTGGCAAGTAATCTTGGGTAACAGCCCATAGGTAGGTTGTCTAAAGCCCAGTCACTGGATCTTTCTCTTTTTGCTACCCTTAGGTAAATCTTAGACCAAGGAAGCCACCTACTTGAAAAAATAAAAAAGAAAAAAAAAATCAAAAAGAAAAAGAGAAAAGAATGAAAAAAAGAAATAAACCACACTTCCCACACGAGTATGGCTGGCAAGTTGTCGGTGGTAACAGCTCATCGACCAGTTGTCTAGAACCCAGCTCAGTAAATGCACTAAAAATTCCCAAAACACTTAGGAAGAAGCGGAGAAGTAGAATAAACTGGGGAGATATACACTGGATTCACCCTTGTGTTGACCCCGTTAAAAAAAATAAAAGTAGGGTGAAAGCTACCGGTTGTAAAGATACACCTTTAGGTAGAATTCTTTTTGAGGTCACCTAGAGGCTTAGAAACCTAAAGTCCATTTTAATTGTCGGTCAACGAGTCTATAACAATCACAATAAGATGCTTAAAACTTAGGATTCTCATCAAATCTTGGGTGAGTTGAATGGCCGTAGAAAGCTACTCTTAAACCCTAAAATTTGAAAATCCAAAAAAATTAGAACAGACGGAACAACCTAATACGATGGACTCGCTCTTCAGAACCCAGAACGAGATTATTTTTTATTAGTCTGTTTCTACTGTTCAATCTGATGTCTAGCTAGGGGAGCAGAATCAAACGATCGCGGCTGGGGGGTACATTAGGAGCCGGAGGCGCAAGCCGAAGGAAGAACCTTCTCCCCAGTCCCTCCTTCTAAATGGTTGGATTGAACAGACGGAAGTAGATCAAATCGTTTCTTTATCTCAAGACGGGTTTTGGGAGCCTGTAGGACTGTAGGCTAACACACTTAAGGACAGGTTTGATTGTTTGTATTGCAGGGCACCTTTCTTCCTCCCGTGTCTTATGAATCCTTCCACATATTACACATATTTTCGTTCTTTCCCTCCTATTTTGAATTATCATCAACATGACGATTATCCTGACTTGTGCTGTAATCAACCATCAGTTAGTTTGGATAATTCGGATTGGGGATGCAGTTCCGGACCTCCGCGTTTAGGGTCTAGCCCTGAACACTTTGATTCTAATTTGTATCCTTCTCAGAGCTACATCGATTATAGATCATCTTCCTTTCATGAACAACCAAATACGATCTACAATCAAGAAGGATACACCGATCCTTACCCATCCTCTGATTTCACTGCCTTTAGGTCATCACCATCTTTTGAACAATCTGAAATGACCTATTATTAGGAAGGGTATAACGAATCTCAATTCGTTAATTCCTCTGCGTTGATGTCAAACCCGCCCAATCCTGAACCAACTCATTTGGTTTAGGCTAATCAGGTTCAAGATATGGTTCTGGCTAACATGAGGAATATCATACTATCTTTAGAAGTTTAGCCAATACCTTGCATTGAGAGATTGGAGCCTCTAATTGAAATGATTGATGATTTGAATAAGTCTTTGTTGGATTGGCTCCAGGATGTTAAGGATAGGAACCCGGGTGAGTTTCTAGTTAGGAAATTAGCGAAATTGAGGATGAGATTCGTGGTTGCTTTCATTCAATCTTGGGAAGATTCCCAGGATGAACCCTCTTCAGGAAAGCCAATGACGGAACCCGCTCAGGCACCTGTTGGGGGGGACACGTGTTACGAGGTTGACCAGATTGAATTAAAGCAAATAATTAAGGATGATCTGATTTCTTCACCTAAGATCCCTAAGTCGGGTTACGAGGAAACGTATGTCTCCTTGGAATAGAAAGTGACAAATGATTTTGGGACGTACATTGATATGGATCCTCATTTCTTTGATGGTGAAGATTCAAGTTGCGAAGTCTCACGTGAGTTTTTTAAACATGAATTATGTGAGACGATTGTGCCTAAGGAATCTGATAAATCATTTGATAGCCCAATAATTGAGGGAACTGATCTTATTAGGGCAAACATTACGGATTAGGGAAAACATTACGGATCCAGAATCACATTTTTTGGAGGATTTAATTCAATGCCCGAATTGTCAATTACACCCCCTTGAGCTTATTGATGATTCTATTTTGGAGATAATTAGACCCAAGTCAATTTTGATTTTGCCACATCATGTAGACTTGGAGATTTCAGATGGGGTGATTAATATATAGGAGGTCCTGGAATTTAATAATTTGAATGAGGATAGGAGCTGGGAAGTTCTGATTTGGGAAGTTAGCTTTAGAGGAAATGGAAGATTGAGTCGAAGGGTTCCTTTTAAGCTAAAACCATCAAATCAGAACCCTTACGACATTTCTTTCGAGGATGTCAAACCCAAGCACACATTCAACGATTATCCTTTTGAGCTTAATTTCTCTGTAACCCGACTTTTTGGTCTTGGGTTGCATCCTCATAAATCGCAGGCCCGACCCTGCTTGCATTCTGATTTTAGGTTTTGGATAATTTTTATCCAGAACCTAAGATATTCTCGATTATGGGGGATGGGTCTGCACCACAATTTGGTCCATATCTGTGGACCTCTATTGACAGGTCAGAGGATTCTTCTGTTTATTCTGATTCTGACCTGCATTTGTGAATTCTTCATTTCTTTTCTTTGTATAGTGTGCCTAGCTGAAGGCATTAAACTTAGCACATATACAGTTCCTCTTAGTTTTCATCTTGGAGCAGACCTGACATTCACGTAATTCAGGTGCCTTCTACGCTTTTCCACTTTGTTTTATGT
Source organism: Thalassia testudinum (assembly GCA_037157565.1). NCBI lineage: Eukaryota > Viridiplantae > Streptophyta > Magnoliopsida > Alismatales > Hydrocharitaceae > Thalassia > Thalassia testudinum. The sequence continues at coordinate 79,706,126 of JAZHRO010000056.1, read as the reverse complement.
CTTTTTAATACAATGAGGACATTGCATTAGATAGGCATGGGGGGTTGGATATTCATCTCTGAATTCATACGTCAGCTCTGTAGATTTGTTTTATTTTCTTAAAAAAAAAAATTCAACATTTGGAAAGAGAATTTGGGTTTAAGAAAATTTTCAATCTTAGGAAATACTACATTATGATTTGAACACAATGACCCCTCAGGCCTTTGGACTTAATCAGCCCGTGTATCCACTGATAGTGTTCATGCGCTATTGCACACGCGGCAAGGACGCGCCATCATATGCGCTGGGTGGGCACATAGCAGCAGGCGAAGACGCATCTTAAGCAGTCCAATCTCGCCATCGGACGGCTGAGATTTGATGAACGTGGCCGTATGCATTGAGCGCGGGCAGCTAAGGAGGCGCATGTGGGTGCGGGCGCTATGCCCACGTTGGGGCTTTAGTGACGGTTTTATCCGTTACTAAAGACCCTTCATTTATAATTTTAAAGATGTAATGACCAATTTGCCCTCACTCCTTGCAACTATAAAAGGAGACCCCCTCCATACGAAATTCTCATCCCTTCCTTCTCTTCTCTACCTCTCCAAAGCTCAAGAGAAGCTTGTCCCACACTCAGGATGCTTCTTGCGAGATAAAGTCCAAATTTTCATCCCCCTTCCGAAGTGGATCCCGTGACGACGACGGCGTGCTGCTCTATTCTCGTTCTTCTGCTTCATCCTCCTTTGTCCCGCTTCGTCCTCCTTCGTCCAAGCATCGTCCTGTCCAGCTCGTCATCCATGCGATCGTCGAGGAGGATATCTCTCTCCTTATTCATTTTACTGCTTTCTAATATGGATTTACTGCTTTCTAGTGTAGTTCTATTCGTCCTTCAAGCATTCATCAAGGAGGACATTTCTCCCTCCATTCTTTTAATGCTTTCTAGAGTAAATTTATCGCTTTTTAGTGCAATTGTTTCATGCTTTCTAGTTGTATTGAACAATTTCCTTAATGATAAATTATCTGTTTATTCTACATCTCATTTTGATTTCTATGTGTAATATTCTTTCTCTCTCTTACTCTCCCTCTCTTTCTGCTATTTATTGTAAATAATTAGATAATTTTAAATTGAATTACTTTGTGACAAATAAAAACAAACGCGCAGTTTTTAAATCAAATGTTCGCCTCCCTGTGTTCGACCCGAAATTTTCATTTCGGTATAAATTTTATTTGTTGAACACGAGTTCTTCGCTTTCAAACTACGACAAGTTTTCTAAAACCAAACACGTTAGCGTAGCAATTCAAGCGTTCAACATCGCTGACTCTCTTACATAGCTCTTAAAATCTAATCTAGCTGTGTATCTCTATTTGGCCTAGAGTAATTCTGCATACTCATCAGGCTAGGCCTTAAATTTCATTGCTGAGGGGGCAATGGAGGTGGATTAAAATGGGTCTGATTTCAATAATTTGGTCTTTGATTTTGATTTGGATCAGCCCAAGAAAAATTTGGGTGGCTTCTCCATCCAGGATTATAGGAATTTGAATATAGGTTTGGTCTTGGAATATTTTCCTGAATGGCGTGTAAACCTAAAAGATATGGCATGTTTTTTGCAACAACTAAGGGTGGGGAAAAGGGTTGGTAAGATTGTGGGACAAAGGTCCCTCCTTGCGTTGGTGAAGGAGTAGATAGAAAACCCAAGGAAGATGGATCTCTAGAATCCAGATTATTCACAAATTCCCTCCCCGTGGTAATTTGCGAAATAGGTAAATATGCGGGATTCATAGCAAGTAGAGGTGTAAGATTCTTCATTGTGTTTCTAACCTCGTCGAGATGCTTTGCTACGATGTCTACTTTGTCCAATTTTTCTACAATAATCTCTAAATCCTTTGAACTGGACGGATTACCGATCTCGTGAATGCCCTTATGCGGATTTTGGTGATTCGTATTCGTGCCCTGCAAAAATTGCGACATTGATGCATTGTTGATCAAGTTTTCCGCCATCCCTTCAAATAATTCTGAAGCAGATTCTACGTCACCATTTATAAAATTCCCTACATAAGCGGCATCGACTGATTGTGAATGCCCTCTTGTAAACCATAATAAAAGATATGCATGAGTTGCCAACGAGGGATGTCATGATGTGGGCATTTCCTTTGCAATTCATTAAAACGTTCCCACGCTTCATGAATTGGTTCTCCTTGATTTTGATTGAAAGTAGTAATAGCTCGCCTTAAAGCATTAGTTCGACCAATTGGAAAGAATTTCTTCAAAAATGCAGATTCGAGTTCAGCCCAAGTAGAGATTGGTCTTGCTATAATTCTGCACCAATAAGCTGCTTTATCTTTAAGGCTAAAAGGGAACATTTTTATTAGTAGGATTTCCCTATTTTGATTTCGAGGACCAAGAGTTTGAGATAAATTTTTAAGATCTTCAATGTGTTGAAATGGATCCTCGGATGCAAATCCGTGAAAGTGGGGGATTAAACTTATAATGTTTTGCTTTAATTCTGGATCATTTTCCCCAATAGCAATCCTAACATTAGGCTCTACTTGCGCATTGGATGGGTTATAATAATCTCTAAGTAGAGGCCTTGGATGATTGATCGGTAAATCATGATTTTCAAAACCCGCCTCAGGTCGAGGTGAAGAATGGGTTTGCAAAGTTTGTAGATTATTTAAGGCTGTTGTTAATAAATTGATTTGTCTTGTTTGCTCTAGCATCCTAAGGTTCTGGTTCAGGAGCACCTCATGAACATCAAAAGGTGGCATCTCCCCCTGACTAGAAGAAGAAGGGATCTCAGGATTAAGATTCTACACTGGATCCATAGAAGTTGATGGATCAGATGGGAAAACCATCGGTTGCTTATCTGCAACTGGCTTAGGATCACCTATCAACGGCGATGCAAGAGGCGGATGCAAGGATCGCCTCCCATCCATAAATGGAAAATAAATGTGCAAAGGCACACACACACCATCGATACAAAAATAGCGGCACAAAAACCTGCAAAACAGCGCAAAAGACGTGGGTTTTGCTCTTCTTTCAAAGGAAAGAAGAAATTCCTAAGGTACGCAAAGTAATTTAACGCAAACAAATTGAGTAACAGTATTAAAATACACGTGCTAATTCGTGACTACGAAGGTGCATACCTTAAAGCTCAAAGGTCTAAGGTCTAGGATCGAGACCGCACACTACTGGCTCCTCGGGGCTCTAGTAGTGAGACAGACTTGTTGATCTTCGACCAGAGCCCTAAGAGGTACAAAGAGGAGAGATAGAAAAATAGACTCGTGTGACTCTAGTGATCGCATTGTGTGCGCGATAGCATGCAACAGACGATATCAATATAAAAACTCGCATGCATTTTGCAAACATATTTAAGTCACCAATTTTACTTCCTCTTTTTAGTTAGTCTTTTTCAAAAATATATCAAGTAAACTACAATGACCGCTTTTTATATCTTTTCAAACAAAAATATGTGAACTTTTTTTAATTCTCAAAGACAGGGATCGACACGGGTTTTCATGTGTTTTCCCGCTGATGCGAGAAAAATAGTTTAAAAATTTCCCAAGTCAGATCGTATTAATACTAGCAGAAAATGCACTCCTAAGAGCGTATGGCTATGTTATGCTGCAACTAGTCAGAAAAGATGCATTTTTGTATTTTTTATTTTTTAAATGCAACAAACAAAAGATTAAGAAATACTCACAAAGAATGAAAGCAGTAAAACTAAATCCCACCTTCTCCTGAGATTACCCGCAAAGGTAAACCTGAAAAGAAGACAGAAAATGAAACAAAAACAAAACAAAACACACTAATTAAAACAAAAGTCAGTAAAAGCAAAAATATATTTACAAAATGCCTCCTAATTAAACAATTAATCCTTTTAAATTTTAGTGAATCAAAATATTTCCTCCCTGGCAACGGCGCCACTAAAATGGTACGTGTTTTCACTCAACTCAATAATTAAGTTAATTTCACTTAATTAAGAGTAGAAGAAATCACTTAGGTTAACTCGAAGTTATGTTGGTTGTGTAGTATAGGGTCGAATTAACCTAACTTTTAGAAATTTTTACTGGTTGAGTCCAGGTCGTTCACTGGGAGGCATAATAATTTTCTCCAAACTCACCAATTTTCTTTTCTCTTTAAGTTTAGGAGGTATAACTAATTTGATTTTCAAATCATTAATTTTGTCAAAATATTTAAACCAAAAAGAACAAACATAATTCCATACGCAAGCATATTTACTCAAAATGTTATACTTTATTAACAAGTAAACATGCTAGTTTTTTTTTTCAATTTTATTTCATTCTAAGAAATTAAGGCAAAAAGTTATCTAATTAAAGCATGCCTTTTTACATTTAAGAACAAAAAGTAATTATGCAAGAGAAAATTCATTTAATTTTCATCTCTCTACAGCCTCTAATCTTCTTCTTTCTTGCTTGTGTTATTTCTGCCTTCACCTGCCTTCTCTTCTTCCCTTAGTTTTTCTCCCTTGTTCCTTAGTCTTTTTCCTTAACACTTCGTAGCGTCTGCGCTCCTTTCTTCCTTAGCCTTTGCATCCTTCAGCAGTTACCTTTCTGTAGCACTTAGCTTCCTGTAGTGGCTTCTCTTTCCTTAGGCTTTCAGCTGAATTGGATTTTTTTCACTTTTTAAACCAAAAGTTTTTTTATTTGTGGCAAGGTCCTTTCAAGGATACACAGCACCCTGAGACCAAGGTGGGACCAGACCCTACACGGTCCTCGCTTAATCTCAGTTAGGTTTATTTCAGTTTATTTCTTAATCGGTTCACAGTCTCGAGCCGCATCGGCTCAACTTGGCCTCCCAGTCCACACTTGCCCTCCTAGGGCACATTCACATCCGCACGCCCCCAAGGGAGTACACACCCACAGGCATAAGCCCACACACATAGACTACATAATGCTCAAATCGAAAGGAATCGGAACCGGTGCGCCGAGCACTGCCGACTACATAGTCATGGGAACAAAATAGTTTTATACGCAGGCGCGCACTCGTGGATACCCGAGGTGGGACAAACATTCCCCTTCCAGACCCGAATTCAATCGATCATAACTTTCTACCCAGAGCTCCAAATTGGATGATTTAAAGTTCGTTGGGAAGCTCTAAGGGTAATCTACACAATTTTTGGGTCAATTTAATGTTTTAATGATGTTTTGCTCTTCAATTTAAGAGATGAAATCAAGGGTTCCTATGAGTTTTAAAAAAAGCCTGGAAAGTATAATTAAAGTCAGGGAAGTCCTCAGATGGACTTCTCTCATCTATTAGAAGGTCTGCACATATTATATAAACATTTTCGCTTCTGTTTGGATAGATTTTAAGCTCTTGAGACCTACAGAACCAGCAGAGAAGCTTTTCTCATCTCTGAAAGCTTTAGAGGTTGATTTTTAGATTTCAATAAGTGCATCAGACACTTTAAAGTGTTCCTAATCTATTTATATTAATTCTAAGCGTTATAACTAATCAATCTGGGCAGGTTTTAGGTTTGAATTTTAGCAAAACAGTGCTTCTGTTGGTTTGGGTTCGTGAGTAACCCAAATTGCTAGGAACAACTTTCACATCTCAATTCCTCAATTCAAGCTCATAACACCATTATCAGGCTTAGGTTCGACTATGGAAGCTCAAAAATTGACTTTCTGTTTAAAGCTTCCTCCTAAGAAATTATGCATCAATCAGAGTCTCTTCATCATCTGGAACTCACTCAGATATTTAAATTTATGTTTCAACTTTAATTTTTAGGGTTTCAGGCTCGCCGCCTGAACTAAAATAGGTATGTGTTCGACAGAGTTATTCAGTGGTAGTTACAGTGTTTTGAGAGTTAAAATAGCTACAGTGCATCGCACTGAAGCTTCTGAGCTCCTTAAGTGTTTCTTAATTCCTTCATAACAGACTTCTCCAACTCGTCGGAGTTGGGGAAGATGAAGTTACATCTAAAGCTCCAATGGTTGAAACCTCAAACAAATTTCTTTAAAATAATCAGTAAACCTTATTAAACTATTCTGGAGTCACGTTGCATTTTCTAGAGGCTACAACACATCTTTGGCTCGCCGAAGCTCCGGTGAGTCCAGAAAATGTAAATTGTTTATATAGATTGACAAAATTAACCATTTTTTATCTAAAAATAATCCTGAGGTTACAAGGAACCTCATTATCACAGTAAATTCTTCATTTGTTCATTGAAATAAGAGACTTGACAATAAGTTTGTTTCTTAAAATATTTGAATGGTTTAAGCTTAGGACTTGATTTAACTACTTGATTGAGAAGTTAAATCGAGTCAACAGATGTTATTAATCATAAATATATATTTAATTTATAGTTTGAAATGTTCCTGAGCCTCCATGGATAGCGAGCTCAGGGACTAAAATAAATTTGGGCATTTAATTATAGATGAAAATAATTGGTAATATAATGTCAATTAGGGTTCATTAGTGGTGATAGGTGATGAAAGAACCCAGTGAAGGTGGAATTAGGCTAATTACTATCACCACAGACAGTGAAGTAGTCAGTGAAGGTGAGATTTGAATTAAGCATTTAGGTGATTTATTTAATCGTTAAAGTGAATTAGAAGTGAACATGGAAGATATAGGAAGGTGAACAATGAGTTAAAAGACAAAATTAAAGCTCTGGCGAGCTCAAGGAACTCGCTGGAGTCGGAGGAGATGAAGCTAAATTCCGACATTACTCTAACCTAATTAACTAAACTAGCTAACTAAGCTAGCCTACTAATACTCCTACTCTTAGTCTACTGTTACCTGGACGAAGGGGTCAATAGGGTTCCTCCGAAGTCTCATGGCGGACGACGAAATTAGAGGGTTGAAGAATGATCTCCGGGGGTCGGATTTGAGGTGGAACGGAGGAATCCTAGGGTCGGCGCCTTTGTCAGATGTGAGGAAGACCACGGCAAATCTCCTCGGCTACTTAAGATGGACGGAGGAAGTCGGAAGATGGAATGGGGAATCACCGGAGGTTTGGAGGTATAGCCTATTGGGTCAGCTACAGAATTAGAAGAGGGAAGGGAGCCAACTTGCCTAAAATCAGAGGTGTGAGGGGGTATTTATAGTAGTTTGCGGCGAAGAGAAAGGCAGGTGTGGCCAAAGAAGAAGCTCGAGGAGCTTAACCTCCGTCATCGTCTACGATGACGGTGAGGTTATCTCCCATTGAAAAATAGGATTTTCAGTTAATCCTGATCGATGGATCAAGTGGAGGTGGTGAGCGCAAGTTGCAAGAGCTTGGGCAAAGAGGAATGATGTCGGCAAGGCGGTGATTGTGCGGTGGGATGACTCTCTGCCGCCAGTCGTTCATTTGGCTGGAGAAGAAGACGAGGAGGGACTTAGAAGTAATAAAACTTAAGGACCTATGTGAGAAATAAGGACTCGACTGTAATGAATATTAAGGACTAAAATGTAAATCCAGGTTTTTAAGGTTATTTTAATTTAGATCTTTCTCAACTTTTTATATATATTAGTAAATAAGGTAAATATTATGTTTACACCTTGAATTTACATTTTTGACCTTTCTAGGTTAATTTATTAGATTAAGTAAAACTACTGAAGTTATTACATACTTAGGTATACATTATATTTAAGTTACTTATCTCATTGATTAAGAGAATGATTAATATGATTTCGAGTCCAATTATTATCTAAATTATTAATAATATTAATTGAATGATAAAATGTCATTTTTAACTTATTTTAAGGTCCTTAACTAAATATCCCTTATTCAATAATTAACCCTTATATATTCATAATCGGAGCTAATTAACTAGGAAGACCAGCTAATTAGGGGTAATTAGAGATCATGATGAGTGTCTCATCAATCACTGATTTCAATTCAGGTTCCAGTAACATGGAATCATTTCTTTTCGATCCTTAGGAATCAGAACCAGTAAATGCCGAGAGTGATTGCGACCCAGAATACGAATCTTTTCTCAACTCCCATTTCTAGTATCCCATAGACACTCTTCAGGCATTCACTTTTGATGTTGAAAGTTACTATGAGGACTCTCTACATGAGACCACCTATCATTCCTTTCTATAAGAGCCCTCATACATGATTCTCATTGAAGCTACCTCTTCCACACATACAGAACCGATCAAAACTCGTTCTCTACCCCGACCTGCAACTGAACTCAATTTCCATTCTGATTCACCTCTCACTGAGCCGTTTGCAGAGGATTCAACTCCATATCTCTACCGAGCATCGGGTATCGATCAAACTGAAAAACATGATCCATCATTCTCTGATCACCCTTGTAGGGTTTCCACACCATCACTAATTAATTTTTGGAACCCTACCCTGACCAGACTGATTCGACTTAGCCTAAACTCAAGTTTTCCCATCCATATCCATCTGAGCCACATTGCATATGGTGGGTTCCACATCTGTTGATCAACATCTATAACCAACCAGACTGATTGGGTTTGGGTTGCATCATCAGCCTATTGATCTTAACAAGCACTTGGTTGGACCAACCAGGCTCTTAATCAAGGTGCTTCGTTTACAGGATTCCGTTGAGTTGACCACTCCCTCTCCACCCCATGTTCTGCTCGGCTGAAGGCATTGAATTTAGCGCTTACCGGGAGGCAACCCATAATTCCAAAAGCAGAGACCCGTCTGATTATCCGTCTGCACTCCACATCCATTGCACCTTGACTTCATCCTTAGACAGTTGATCCCATGTCTGGTACACATACCAAAGCGTGAAATCATCCGCATCAGTCATTCTCGACCCATTAACCCACCCGATGCATCCTGTTCTAAGTCCCTGACCTCAACACTATTTCACACCTTCCGTTTACAATGAGGACATTGCAAAACTTAGGAATGGGAGGTTGGTAAAGTTCATACATACAAAGCCAAGAAAAAGTCAGAACGATTCTCACAAAAAAAATTCACATATGTCAAAAACGCAAAAAAATTAAAAATTTATGAAAAAGAGCAAAAGAATGGAGGGAGGAAATTTTGTGAGCCACATAATCATCAGGAGGAGAAAAAAGCAAAATGACAAAAAGGAGCACAAAATTTAAAAAAAAAAGGAGAGTCATTAGTAAGAGATTAAGGAATTAACCGAAGTTCTAGACCACATCAAGAAAAGAGAAAAATGAAAAAAAGTGCTAAGGAGACACAAAAAGAGATTAGCAGGAACACTAATCTTAGGCCTTCTGGGCAAGACTCTTAGGCTTAAAAATTCACGTACCCGCTATGATCTAAATAATCCTCAAGAGGTTGGGGAAAATGCAAAGCTTAAGTATTAGGTCTATGGCTCAGGAAGTATTCAGCCTCGTTAACTAACCTTCGATTTGCGGGATTTGGTAACCTAAGCACCCAAATCCACACACAGTCTGGTTCAGTGCGCATAACTATCAAAATCACGCAAAAGCATTTTATTGCTCTGAAAAAGTTGCCTAGATTAGGAGCGGCCGATCAACACAAGCTGATTTGGACGAGTTCCCAGTGCGGAGAGGTAGGAAATTCCCCTCGAAGATGCGTAACAACATATCGTCTCCTCGGTGCTTATCTCTTAGGATATTTAAATATCCTACCGGGGGCATGTAAGCACTCTGCTAGTTCAGATACCATGGATGGCATTATCACAAAATGTCGATTGCCAGGGTTTGGATTTAGCCACGGAACACCATGGGCGAGATTATCTCAAAATCTCAAAAGCCAGGGTTCTGGGGGTTGCCATGGGCAATGCTATCATGAAGCATCGATTGCCAGGGACCTTTGAGGATTGATGATGGGGACAGGGAATCTGATACAGACCGTGTTGAGAAGCCAATCCAAAGCATGAAATAAAAAGAAAAGAGAGAGAAAACTCTCCAAACAAATAAATCTTCTGTCTCTCTCTTACAAAAATGCACCGCAAACTAAACCAAGGCTAAAAAAATGTCACAAGCACGAGTGCTTTAACCGTGGAGTCCCACAAACCCTAGGATAGTTTCTGCGGGCCTTAAAAACCTTCGAGGAGGACTGAGGCTAAAGTGGGTCAGGTCCAGATTTTGGTTGGTACCTGAGTACCCCTAGGCCTATTTTCGGCATTCTGAACTAATCACAAGAAAAAGAAGAAAAGCACTAATCATAACTGGTGACAGAAAATCAGGGTCTAGAACAGAAGTTAAAACCTTGAAATTTTGTTAAGGGTCTAGCAAAAGCTAGGCATCGGGGTATGATGAGATTCTCATCATGAGCCCTAACTAGCTCATTTTGACCTAAGAAAGAGAATAAGAGCTCCTACATAACCTAGAGAAGGACTTAATTCAAGGAATATGTATTCTGAGAAGAAAACATGAAATAAAGGTTAAAACTGCAAATTCACCATTGCAAAACATAAATGGGATTTCTCAGGGGCAAAACATAGGTCAAATGGTATGAATTTGATAAAAAATGGGTTGGATCAATCAGAAATGGGTTATTGTGCAATCTAAGAATTAAATGACATTCTGTTACCCTAAAATAGACCTGCTTAATTCAACAAGGTTCTAGTCAGGATAAAAATCAACTAAGCCCTCTAAAATTCATGTAAAAATATCCCCTATGGCTTAGAACCTTCAATTTTTCCTTTGGAACCTATTTTGACCTAGATTGGGGTCCTAGCTCATTAATTGACCTAATTTGGGTTTTTGTGCAAAATGTCCAGTCAACCGTGGTAAAAAAAAAATCCAACTTCAACATTGGATTCCTGAGATCTAAATTAGATTTTTACTAAAATTTGGACCTATGGAGAGGTCATCTTCACCTACTTTGCCAAATAGTACACCCAATTACATTTTGGCTCCTATCTCTTGAAAACCATTGCACAGACCCCCCTAACTTCCTTGCCACTCTTACAAACAGGTCCCTCTTCCATTAATGTGGAGAAATCCTACTCCGGCGAGGAATGGAGGAGGAGTACTCCCTGATTCCTCAGAAATCTCCTAGAATTGGAAGGGAGATTCTCTGAGGAATTCCCTTCCATCTGAGCATGGTCTTAATCTCTGATTTGCACCCAATCTCTCATGCGAATGCACGAGAGATTTGGGTCTACAACGGTTTCCATCTCCGGCGAGGTCTCTTACACTTGGAAGCTTGTCTTCCAAGCATAAGAGTCCCTGCCAGTGACTATAAAATGACCACCACCTCCGGCCACATCTCTTTAGCTCGACTTTGCCAGAGGTCCACCCTAATTTCATCCTCATCTCCTCCGGTCAGGAAGTCTAGAGAGCTCCGACGAGCCTCCCTCCTCTTTCTCTTCACTCTACCACATTACTAGTGACAGAGTTACCCTCACCATCTTCCTCCGCATTGTGCAACACCCGCCCGCGCACCTCTAGACCCTTCATCGTCGCTGTTTCCCTCCACTAGACACCATCATCTCTAGCGACAGCAGGTACAACCAACTACCAACTCTCCCCCTTCATCCACTTAATTAGGTTAGACTTACTACTCTTTATCCCCTCTTCTATTCCCCTCCTATTTCCCTTTTCAACCCCTTGCAGCCATTATCCACCCTCATCTTCCCCATCTCCGGCCGACCTCTGGTGAGATGCACCCTTCACTCCACACCTCCACACGTCCCGCCACCAACCTCTTAACCTCCTCCATCAACCACTGAACACTTTCCACCCACTCACATGCCACCACACGCGCTCCACGCGTCCACCGAACAAACCCAGTCACACGATCACAGTCCGACCTAGGCACGCACGCCTAGGCCGATCTGAGCCACGCCAACCCACGCCTCACCTTCGTCGTGATACGGTGAAGGTTCTCCTATTGTCTGATAGAGTCACAAGGCTACTTTTGTGTCATGCAGGGTCGAGCCCTCATCCACCATTAACAAGCATACAAGCTTGCTTGTTCTCCAGCTATAGGCCACGTGCTCTAGGTTTCAAGATCCCAGGCTGCGCGGGTTGAGTGCATGAGCGAATCCAGCCTGAGAGCCATAGCTGCAGACCCTTCAGCTGCGTCAATTGCGTGAAGATATCTTCCTACGGGCAAGAGTAGAAGGAGGTTGGACTTTTAGTCCCACCTCGTAAATGCAGGAGTGAGGTAGGTAGGATAAATTGAAATTGTGTTTTAAGCTATTCGCCTCGAGAACACAATGGTGAGGTCGGAGGCATGGCGAGTGAGGGTGAGGTCCCTCACCCTCACTCACCACGCCTCATCTGTGACATTACACAAGTCAAAGGCAGAAGACAGAGGAAAATAAGAAGGAAGAAGAAAGGCAAGGCTAGAGCAAAGAAAGAAGCTGCAAAGAAGAAACAAGGAAGAAGAATCAGACAACCAAAGTCAAAGAAGAATAGAAGAAAAAGAGCTAAGGAAAGAGGAAAATTAGAGATAGAAGGGAAGAAGAAGAAGAAGAGAAAGCAGATAGAAAATAGGAGAGAAGAGAGATATCTTTTTAAGATGTATGATCATGGAATCAGACGTCCAATTTTTCTATTTTGCTACAATTCTAACTCTTACACTCTTGCATTTATATTTTGAATTAACTTTTGAGTAATTCTAAGTGTTCAATTACATCATTGAGGTTAGTGAATAAATTCCATTTGCTCCTTGTGTTCGACCTTGGATACTCAGGTTTTCAAGTAATAAATTCTTATTTGTTATCAACACTTGGTCATCTATACTATGACGCAACTAACTTATAAGCCCGACAAAGCGTTGCAACACTCACCCTACCTTCAGAACCTCTGAAGGGGAGATCAATGCTTGATCTCAGCCGTTGGATGAACATCCAACGGCTACAATCTAGCCTCGTGTCCCACTCACTGCTTGGCATTCTCTGAAGGAAAAAGCTTGTGTGATCTCGGCCATTAGATTGTCATCCAATAGCTATAGGCTTACAAGACTTAAAACAAGAGCGAGACACATTTGAAGGGGTAGCGTAGTGGTTGGGTGCACAATGAAGTGCACGCGATGTGGGATCAAGTTGTGACGAGGGGGTGAAATTTGCTGAAGAAGAATGTGGACGAAATTTGCTTGTAGGATCATGATCGGACAGCTATGGAGTGGGGACGTGGTGTGACATCGAGTGAAGGATGAGCGCATAGATGATGACGTGCCATTAGATGGCCATCGTACGGGCACTGCGTGTGGAGAAGATGAAGTGGGCTCACGATTTTTAAGCCATACGATCCTCACAACGCTTGAAGATGAAGCGACTCGAGTGGTCTAAGACATCCAATCTTCATCGAATGACTGGAATCACTCGATGCGCACAATGCATGGTGATGAAGAGGTGGTGATGCGGCTGCTTGAGGAGCGTCTGATCACAATCCAAGGGCTTATGTTGAGGCGCTCCTTTAGCGACGTGCAGCTATAGTGATGCTTATAAACATCACTAAAGATCCTGATATTAATTTCTAAGCTTGAAAATGACCTTTCTACCCCCAACTCCTCAACTATAGAAAGGACCCTATTCCCCTCATTCTCATCATCCATTCCTCTCTTCTCTCACCCTCTCCAAAGCTTTAAAGAACCTGGTCCCAAACCTGGGATGCTCCTCTAGAGTAAAAAAATAAAATCCATCTTGTCATCCTCTTTGGAGAGCACCTGTGGTTGTCTTCTCACTACCATTCGTGAAGCGGATCTTGCTGCAACACCACCTTGCTTTGTCCTCTATCCTCTAGCTTCATTCTCCCTCATCTTGCACTCACCACCATCTTCCGGTTACTCCGCCAACGCAGCTTGTCCTCCAAGCAGTCATTGTGGAAGATTTTTCTCATCCCTATCTTTTTACTACTTTTTAGTGTAGTTTCAATTCTGCAAGTAGATGTAATGAACATGCTTCGATGGTTATGAAATATTTGTTTCTTCTCTCTATATTTGTCTCTTTGCTTATATTATTCTCTCTTTCTTATATTGTTTATTCTTTAAGTAGTTTAGCTCGTGTAGATTAATTTCAACCAGTTATTCTGATTTATAAAAAAAAACATGAATTTTAAATCAAACATTTCTCTCCCCGTATTCTACTTGAGACTCATCCGAGTTTCGATTATAAATTTACCTGATAGCGGATTTTTATGCAATGCAACAAGGGTTTCAAACTCAATCCTTTTCATGTACAAAATCTAGCTGATCATTTTGGCTTCGTTGCCCAAGAGGCAACACTCTTTTCTTTTTCCTGCATTTTTTGCCATACCTAACTTTTATCTCAGTTTTTCTCCCGAGGCGAGCCAGAGCAGTTAAATTAGAGAAAAGTGCAGATGAAGGATCTGTAAGTATATCCAAATTACCCACCCCTTAAGTTTCTTTTCATTTCTTAATAGTGTCAACCCTAATTAACCTAGGAGCTTACATAAACCTTAAGGTTAGTCTTGGTTATTTGTTTGCCACTCCTACCCACTCACCCCTACATATATATATATATAATCTGATTTGATTGTGGAATTTGCTTAACAATTTACACCCCTTATACACCCACGCACACCGAAGAAACCTCACCTTAATATGATTTAATCACTTAACCAGGAATCTATCCTGAGGATTGATACATGTGTAAACATGTTTATATTACATAAAATGTCTATTTATGCATGTTCTTAAGCATAGAATTGCATTACATACTATAAATATTGCATAGCATGCATCATCTTGCATTTAGATTAGTTTGAATAAAATGGAGGTTAATTGTCTCCTTTTATGTTCAGGGATAGGGCAACTTTTTATCAGGGCCTTAGATCGAAGATCCAACCGTACAGATCTGATCAGGATGACGATTGATGTCCAATGACTCCAAGGTCACCCTAATCAGATATCCGTAGCATTGGATAGAGATAGAGGAACCCTAGAAGATCAAGGGCCAAGATGGTGTGAATCCTCACTTCAGACGACAAATCCGACCCCACGGATGGAATCGGATAGATGATAGCAGCCTAACGACGTGAAAATCGACTCAATCCGACACACGTGGCACCATCTACGTCATCCAGAAGATGGACAGCCAAGATGGTGCCACGTGGTGCCATCTCGGTCGCCCATCCGGCTGCCCTCAACCTCTGAAGCTTCTAGCGCCGTCGCCTCTCCGCCATTGCATGAAGATCCAATGGCTGAGAGTGGATCCAAATCGGTGCTTGAAAACTCTAAAGGACCACTTGAAGACGTAGCCTTGACCGTTGGATCTCAATCGAACGGTCCAGATCACGCGATCAAGAGACGCTCCACCTGCCTATCCACGTGCGTAGCGTAGTGGATAGAGTGCTCACTCACAGTTGGGTGTGGGTTCGAGTAGCGAGGAGTAGGCGAGGGGGGCTCGGGCGAGTGGGCATGAGGAACGCACGATCGCGAATGAGCGGCTGTGCATGCCCGATAGCGCCCACACGCCATCGGACATGCGGCGAGAACACAAGATCGCCCGCGTATGCATGCGCAGAGGAGGCGGAGTGAGAAGCTCTCTCAACCGTTCGATCTCACGATCGAACATCCAAGATTTAAAGGATGTGAACTTGCGTTGCGGCTTGAGGAGATGAGCAGGCACACCTGCACTGCCCACTACGCCCACGTTCAGACCTTTGGTGATGGATTTATCCATCACTAAAGGTCGTGAATTAATATTTTCAACTTAAAAAGACCAAATTGCCCTCACTCCTTGCAACTATAAATGGAGACCCCCTCCATACGAAATTAAGATCCCTTCCTTCTCTTCTCTCCTTCAAAGCTCAAGGGAAGCTTGTCCCACACCTAGGATGCTCATCGAGAGATAAAGTCAAATTTTCGCCCTCATTTCGAAAGCGGATCTGATTGCACCACAAAAATACACCTGCAATAGTGCCTTCTTATGCTATTTCCTAGCATTACCTATGCATATTGGGGTTCCATAATCACATTTGTAAAAATACATGCATGCATGCATTTAATTGAGAGGAGAG
Organism: Thalassia testudinum; assembly: GCA_037157565.1. Lineage (NCBI taxonomy): Eukaryota > Viridiplantae > Streptophyta > Magnoliopsida > Alismatales > Hydrocharitaceae > Thalassia > Thalassia testudinum. Next base: position 79,690,285 of record JAZHRO010000056.1, on the reverse strand, counting down.
GAGAATAAAAAAATGGCCTCGCAATTTACTTTCTTCCTCAAGTGCGTCTCTGCTAATTCACCATATTTTTATTTTTTTATTTCTCTTGATTTTCCCACGGTTGCATGCATCTCCTTCTTCTCCTCGCTCCATGCTTCCCTACAGCTACCCTTCCCTGCGGCTGCCTCTCCCTACCAAGGCCATGCATGAGCCATGCACAGCCAGGGCATGGCCGTGCATGGCTTTCATCTTCTATTTAAAGCCACGGCTTCTTCAAAGCCAGCCTGGTCCTTCCACGAAAAAAAAGACCCAACACAGCAGCTCTCCAGGCCACCACCCTCTCCTCCCTATCCCTCCATACGCCGGCCCTCCTCCTCTGAGGAGACACCTGGTCGGTAGGAGCTCTCACTGTGGTCCACACCACCACAGTGAGACCACCACCGCCTAGCTCTTCAAAGAGCCGGTGGGCGTGGTGGCTCTTTTCTAGTTTTTTTCTCTTCTTTCGTTCCAACACCTTCAGCCATTGCTGCATGCTTCAAGGTCTGAACCTCGAAGCTCGGCGGCAGCAGCAGCACAGCAGTAACAGCAGCCCCAGCCCCTTTCGCATGAGCCTGCAGGCGCCCTCGCACCCAGCGTGCACCTGCAGGCCTCTCTGCCTCTAGCTTTCTTCGCCCTGTCGCGCTCTCTTCCACGCACAACCGGCCTCTGTGCGCCTCTGCAGCGGCCGGCCAAGCACCCCAGCAGCACCCACAGACCTCCGCGCACCCTGTCGCACCCCTTCGCTCGTGACCCAACCCCCCTCCGCATGCTCTATTGCGAGGTCATGCCCACAAGCCAGCAGCCGGAGCCACTCCACCACGCACGCCGAGCCGTCAGCACTCACACCACCTACAGCTCCCGGTTACGCGGTGCGGACGACCACTGTAACCACTGTTCAAGCGAGTCTGCATGACACTGTTGCTACAGTGGGGTGACCGGTGAGCTTCTCACTTTATCGGTCACCCGACGCACCGCAATCGGCCCTCCCCAGTGTTCGCACCCGCCCGCGTGTCTGCCAGCCCTCTCCTAGCGCCTACCTTCGCCCGCTCCCTCCACCGCGTGCACCTGCGAGCGCCAGCGCCTGCTCTCCACACAGCATGGTGCACTGTGGCCTCTCTGCGTGCGGTCACTCTCTCCAGCATTGCGTCTCCTCTTCGCGCCCATCACCCTCCAACGCGCGCTTCTCTATGCGCATGCGCGCCTGCGCGTGAGTTTGAATCATCAGACAACACATTGGGCTCGTGGACGACTTATCTTCATAGCAGGGCTCTCTCTCTCCCGCTCTCTCTCTCTCTCTCACTCTCTCTCACAACACTCATAGCTCTCTCTTTACACCGACGCTCGCACACACATACACTCACACTTCCACACACACACACACACACCTATACACTATTACATACATATATATATATATGTATACATATATATATATATATGTATACATATATATATATATATATATATATATATACTCATATTTATACATATAGTAGTACCTATATACTTATGTATTAGTATTCATAGATATATATATATATATATCTATATACTTATATATATACATATACATGTATATATATATACATATATCCATATACTGATATAAATATTTATATATATATTTATACATATTTCTCTACATATATTAGTACTTATATAACTATGTACTAGTCTATATAAATACATATACATATATATATATATACTTATATATATATACATACACATATATATACTGATATATATACATACGCTTATACACATATATATATATATAAATATACATATATCTATATCTATACTATTACCTATATAACTAAGTATAGATACACATATATATATATATATGCATATATACACACCTACTTATATATACATACATATATACATATATATACATATCTAGATACATATACCTATATATGTATATTACTATATATATATATACATATATATATATACATACATCTATATAGTATTATATACATACATACATACATATATATATACATATATACATCTATACATATATTTATCTATAAATATAGCTACGTACATATATACATATACTTATATATATACATATATACATATATATACATATTTATTTATACATATATATACCTATTTATAACCACATATATACATAGATATATTTACATACATATATATATATATTTTCACATTATTTACCTTACGCTGTATCGCAGGAATATCTGCACCAGTTGCTGATATTCCCCGATACATGCGTACAAAAAGCATGTTCGCATTCATCTTCCACCATCCATCCCACACTCCACATGGCACCTAGTCCTGTTGGTTTCGTCTCTCTAGACGACGACAGACTCGACACCGTGCTACACTCCATCTCCGCCTCCACCCCCACCCCTTTATATATGTAGTATATACCTATACATATATATACTGTATTTACTTTATTTCTGTTTCTCTTTCCTAATAGTAAAAAGACAAAAAATATATATAAAAGAGAAAAGATAATCTTTGACTTGCTGGTACTCCGTCTTGCGAATAGCAAGACCCGTTTTGGAGCCTTGTTTTGGTTCAAAGCCAAGAACTCAATTTTGAGGGTGTGCCTCAAGGACAAAGATTACCAAAAAAAAATCTAAATAAGAAAAACACCCAAAACACAATAAACGAACTGAAGAGACTCATTGTAGGAAAGGCATAGAAAATTGACTTGTAACCCCACTTCCCTGAGTTCGACCCTAGGCCAAAAAGTGACCAAGATAAAATCAAATAGGCCAGGTTAAAAATTTTGTAAAGAGATGGTTAGGTCTGATTTAGGTTAAACACTATACACATTTCAATGATAAAATCATCATATTAACAACCTATTCGGGTCCGAGACCACACCTTTTTTGGCGCCGTTGCCGGGGAAGTGTGCTTGCAAGTAAGTTTTTACTCCATTCCTGCAATTTTTTCTCTTCTCTTCTCTCTTCATGGGTACCTCTATTTTTGGTTTGTAGGTGAACCTGGTGCAAGGAAAAGGTAGGTAGATGAAATCAGAGATGTGGGCAGATCCAAGGTGGGAATGAGAGCGTGAAGACGCCAACACTGCACTAGAGCTCCACACACGCTGCACAAGTAAGTCTTTCTTTCTTAGCAACCTATGTTAACTTGTAACCTTAGTAAAAAAAAAAAACCAAAAACTAAAAAACTAGAAAAACTTCTTGGGATCTCTTGGGGCAAGTGGACTAAAATTCACTTGTTTGATTGATTGTCTTCACTCCCACTGCCCTGGGATTTCTCGCCTTACTTCGCATAGCGAAAATCAAGAATCTTGATTCTTGAATTTCTCACCGTGGGAAGTATTCCTTGACGCAAACATAAAAAGATTGATTGTACCCCTCTTTGCCTCACTTATCTGCAAATTTGGGATCACATTTTTTGTGGGGAGGCTTGGAATTGAGTTAATTCCAACCCAACTACGACTTTTCAACTAGCCTAAGATTCAATCTCGAATACCTCAACCCCAACAAATTGATTTTCTTTATCTTTCAGTTGAGCCTTGTGTGGAAAACTTTCCGGTGATTAGGAGCACTTGAATTGAAGTGCTTTGGCTCCCTTTCACACTAATCTAAAACTGATTCGTGCATCCACACATAGAAATCTCCATTTAGGGTAGCCCATTGCATATTAGCATGCATTAACTAACTGATATTGTAGAAGGGTTTGTTGGGCTTAGAAAGAAAACTTGTCTTCACACAAAAACCCAGAGATTGGTTGAACTGGTAATTCAGAGAAATACTAAAATTCATACCACTTAAAGCTGAACTCTAAAAACCATTCACCAATTAAGAAGTTCAATTCGGGGAGATTTCCCTATTGCATGCTTGGATTACACACTTTGAAAAATCAATCACTTGGGTGTTACCCGTAAACAACGCCCTTCACATTCCAAAAGCACTTGACCCTAAGCCTCTAACTAAAACTGGTAATAACTTGACTCTTCTTAAGGATTGGAGGTCTAACTACCTGTGTGTAGCGACTACGTGCTGGTGAGAGTTCCCGCGTGCTATCGAGTGTCTAAGACTGGGGCAAACGGCCTTTCAATCTGGCCCAGTGGTTCCGTGGTGCTCGCATTCGGTTCCGTAGTTCGAGATAGTAGGTAACTTAGATCTTTAGGTCTAAGGGCACACTGTAGAGGTTAGGAACCTGACTGTATTGATTTGTAATCAAGTGTACCTTTGAGGCATCGTTTCTCTCATCTCTTTTCCCTTCTTATCCCCCTAATTCTTCCTGTGGTAGTGCATGTTTGGGAGGAGGTCACAAAACCTTGAACCATGTGAATTGTCTGATAATTTTAGAAAGGGAGCCGAATCGTCCTCCTCCTCCACAAGCATGGCAAACACCCCCACCTCACCTCTTCGTTACATTCCAATTCTTCCAACACCAGGCTTATCCCAAGAAACCCTATAAGACCTTCCTTATCGAGTGTCACGCCGAGCGACTTGGTAAGTCATGTGGATCTGGCTTCTGCATGCCAGTATTTTGACACGGAGGACCAGGCCTCCGTGTGCTCGGATGCATATTTACATGCGGACTCGTCTTCTGGCATAGAAGACGCTTGCGCCCTAGGGAACAACCTGTTCTCTGCCACGTATAACGCAGGGTGGAGAAATCATCCAAATTTCGCATGGTCCAGCAACCCACAGCACCAAAACTTCGCAAGTGGGCCAATGCGACCATTCGCACCCGTCATCCGAAGGGCCCAGTCTAATCCTATGCCGAATCCACCATCAGGCCCTTGCGTACCGCAAACAAAACACACATCAAGTCCTCTTGATAAATTGATGTGAATGATGATGGAAATGTCAAAGTGCCATAAATAGAACATGACCTCTCTTCAACACCAATTGGTGCAGCAGAATGCTGAGATCAGTAAACTTCCCATGATGACTTGATCTCAGGGCACTCTTCCCGCCCAACCTGTCCCAAACCTGTGAAATTTCGTACCTTGCGGTCCTCAACCACAGGTACGACCTTCTCAGGGGTAGGTTCATCAGATTCTGCAAGCTCCGAGCATTCCACCGAGATTTCAGGCTAATCCCTCTGCAGCACCACACTCTTATGTCCCTATTGTGAACCCTCCTCCACCATATGATCCCACTGAACCCTCATCGTCCAATGCTATCAGTACGAGGAGCGGTAAGCAGAACATCGATCCGCCTTGACCTGATCCTGGCTCGTCTTCTTCTTCATCGCCCTCTCTTTCGGGATGCACACTGCATTCGGGAGAGGACGATGCTCCCAAATTCGTGCCAGAATCTGTCCCATTCCCTGAGGCTCTACTGAGGGAGCCAAAAGGCAAAAAAAAAGATACGCAGACCTTTGATAACCTGCGTAATTTGTTCAGGGATGTAGAAATCAAGGTACCTTTGCTCGAGGCTATTGACCACATACCTACTGTCGCCCGATTTTTCAAAGACTACACAACACCCAAGCGACAATCAAAGAAAACTAAGAATCCGGTGGTTCTCTCGCCTCATGCGAGTTGTGCTATACTGTAAAACCTACCACCGAAGCAGAAAGATCTAGGCACACCACTTATTTCCTGTAGCATCCAAGGCTGTAGTTTTAACTGTGCCCTGCTTGATCTAGGATCTTCCATAAATCTCATACCGGCCATCATGCTCGAAAAATTTTCCTTGGGAAATCTGAAACCCACCCCTGTTACGTTACAGTTGGTAGATCGTTCTGTCAAAATCTCGAAGGGTGTGGTGGAAGACATGGTGGTTAGGATCAACATTCTCTATTTTCCTGTTGACTTTCTTGTTTTACATATGGAAGTTCCTAGCTCACTTTCTGATTGTCTGATCATCCTTGGTCGACCTTTCTTGGCCACAGCCTATGCCCTTATCGATTGCGAGTCAGGCTGTATTGAGATTGCCGTTGGATCTGAAAAGATCAAGCTCAACATCTTCAAGGTAGCCAAGAACTTTGATTGCGATTGCATCAAGGATGACACGTCTGACGAGGACATGACCGTCAGTGCATGTATCGGACTAATTAAGACCTATTCAGACTGCTGTGGATTACCTGACGATTGCCTGATCAACACATACTGTGACGTTCCCCTATCCCTCCCTTATCCCGTACCTTCTCCTGGCTAGACTTTTGATGAGGTTTTCTCCGCTTCCCACCCCTCGTGGTCTGAGTCATATTCAGGCTGCTCACCGCCGGTCCATACTTTTGAAGACCGGACTGCCCTTTCTTTCCTTCCAAATCAGGCAGATTTGCAAATCCACACTGGGACCTTGAGCCCACATCCTATTCACTGGGGCTATTCCTTTTTGGATCCATCTATCCAAAGAGCCCCTCTTCTTGGTCAATCTGAGGGCCAATTTCTTCCTCATAATTGGTGCTTCGATCCGCCTGGGACACTCTCGTCCCATGAAATGCTAGACCTTTCACCATCCACCATCACTTTTCATGCCACTATCACACTCTTCACTTCACCACCCACCATCCACCTACCCTACCACCCTGCTGTATACCCTGCACCTCAACTCTCATTACGCGATCTTTCGTCCTTTCTCTACCTTTCCCTGCAAGCATATGAGGACATAGCATTATTTGGCATGGGGGGGTGGATAGGCATCCACAGGATCTGGGTATTTTATGGTATTATGCAGTTTCCATCTATTTATAAATATGCAAGAAAAAGAAAAAGAAAAAGAAAAAAAAAATATATATATAAATAAATGGTGTTTAGTAATGATCTGAAAGCTGAAACAAAAATACATTAAGTGTCTATGGATATTCAACCTCAGTTTTGAAGACTTTCCAGGCCACAGAAGCTTGATTCGCTCAGGCTTGGCTTAATTCACTTGAGCATTGACAAAATAGATTGGAATCTCTCCTAACTAAGGATGTATTCTTGTACTTGTGACACTAGTACAGGATCCGTTGGTTTGCTTTTACTTGAGAGCTTAAGTAAACTTAGTTTACACTACACATATCAGGAAAGACCAAGTGAACATAAGATCCAACCCTAGTGTTCATTAGGGAAGGTGGAGTCCTTACCTGTGCGTGCAGGTAGACTTTTTATCCCAGGTTTTAGTCTTGTGTTTAGGAGAAACTCTTTCTACCAAAAAGAAACCCTCCCATCAAAAAGATAAGTGTGCTCCTCCAAATAATGTTGTAAGAGATATACTGACACGTGTTTCAATAAAAGAAAAAAAAAAGGAAAAGCAAATAAATCAGTATATCTCACAAATGTCTGTAAAGTCTCTACCCTAAAAAATTCTTTAGGGCAAGTCGCAAATACCCTATTCTTCCTGTGAGCCACAGATATCAGAAAATGGGAATTGAGTTTTCCATCATCTTCTTAAGTGTCAATCCGAAAACATGAGCTAAAACTGGGACCAACCTGTACTTAAAAATTCGTGAAACCCTGGGCTTGAGTCTTAATGTTCATCCGGTCTGTCTTGATCCTTCACTAAGCACAAGCCATAATCTCTTGAGCTCTCGAGTACAGCAAAAACCTCCTGGATCTTAGAAATCGTACTTAATGTTCAAATATCAAGAGTCTTGGTTAGTCAAGAGATGATCTATGTCATGTGAGACTTAAAGTACTGGTAGTCTTCTCTATAATTGGTTCTCAGAATATCCAATAATAAAGACACCTATGTTGCCTCGGAAGAAAATCTTCAGCTTAAGATCATTTCTAAATACTACAAAAAATGTTTTGTTAGGGACTAGCAAAAGATAGGCATGGGGGTATGATTGCACCGCAAAAATACGCCTGCAATAGTGCCTTTTTATGCTATTTCCTAGCATTACCTATGCATATTTGGGTTCCATAATCGCATTTGTAAAAATACATGCATGCAAGCATTTAATTGAGAGGAGAGGCGAATAAATAAATGGCCTTGCAATTTACTTTTTTCCTTAAGTGCATCTCTGCTAATTCACCATCTTTTTACTTTTTATTTCACATGATTTTCCCACGGCTGCATGCATCTTCTTCTTCTCCTCGCTCCATGCTTCCCTGCAGCTGCCCTTCCCTACGACTGCCTCTCCCTGCTAAGGCAATGCATAAGCCATGCACAGCCAGGGCATGGCCGTGCATGGCTTTCATCTTATATTTAAAGCCACGGCTTCTTCAAAGCCAGCCTGGTCCTTCCACGAAAAAAAAGACCCAACACAGCAGCTCTGCAGGCCACCACCCTCTCCTCCCTCTCCCTCCATATGCCAACCATCCTCCTCTGAGGAGACACCCAGCGGGTAGGAGCTCTCACTGTGGTGCACACCACCACAATGAGACCACCACCGCCCAGCTCTTCAAAGAGTCGGTGGGCGTGGTGGCTCTTTTCTAGTTTTTTTTTCTTCTTTCGTTCCAGCACCTTCAGCCATTGCCCCAAGCTTCAAGGTCTGAAGCTCGAAGCTCGGCGGCAGCAGTAGCACAGTGGTAGCAGCAGCAGTAGCAGCCCCTTCCGTGCAGGCCTGCAGGAGCCCTCGCACCAAGTGCTTGCCAGCAAGCCTCTCCATCTCCTGCTTTCTCCGTCTTGTCGCGCTCACTTCCGCCCGCAGCCAGCCTCTACGCGCCTCTGCAGCGGCTGGCCAAGCACCCTAGCAGCACCCACAGACTTCCACGCACCCTGTCGCGCCCCTTCGCTCGTGACCTAACCCCCCTCCGCACGCTCTGTCTCGAGGTCACGCCCGCAAGTCAGCAGCCGGAACCACTGCACCGCTCGCGTCGAGCTGTCAGCACTCACACCACCTGCAGCTCCCGGTTGCGTGGTGCGGACGACCACTGTAGCCACTGTTCACGTGAGTCTGTGCGACACTGTGGCTATAGTGGGGTGACCGGTGAGCTTCTCACTTTACCGGTCACCCGGCGCTTTGCAACCGGCCCTCGCCCGTGCGTGCGCCCGCCCGCGCGTCTGCCAGCCCTCACCCTGCACCTGCTTTCTCCCAGTTCCTTCTCCGTGTGCACCTGCGAGCGCCAGCACCTACTCTCCACGCAGCGTGGCGCGCTACGGCCTCCTCTACGTGCGCCCACTCTCTCCAGCACTGTGTCTCCTCTCCGCTCCCATCGCCCTCCAGCGTGCACTTCTCTACGCGCATGCGCACCTGCACGCGTGTTTGAATCATCAGACGACGCATTAGGCTTGCGGATGACTTATCTTCACAGCAGGGCTCTCTCTCTCACTCTCTCTCACAACACTCATAGCTCTCTCTTTACACTGACGCTCGCACACACATACACTCAGACTTCCACACACACACACACGCACACCTATACACTATTATATACATATATACATATACATATACATATATATATATGTACATACTTATATTTATACTTATAGTAGTACCTATATACTTATGTATTAGTATACTGATGGGTCGGCACAGATAGGTTGTTAATATGATGGTTTTATCGTTGAAATATATACAGTGGTTAACCTAATTTGAACCTAACCATCTCTTTACAGAAATTTTTAACCTGGCCTACTTGATTTTATCTTGTCGCTTTTAGGCCCAGGGTCGAACTCAGGGAAGTGGGGTTCAAGTCGAGTTTCTACGTTTTCCTTAAAATGCGTCTCTTCCGTTCATTTATTGTGTTTTTGGTATTTTTCTTATTTAGGTTTTTTTCTGGTAATCCATGTTCTTGAGGCACACCCTCAAAATTGTGTCCTTGGCTTTTAGCCAAAATAGAGTTCCAAAACACGCCTTGCTACTCGCAAGACGAAGTACCTGCCAGTCAAAGATTATCTTTTCTCTTTTATGTATTTTTTTTTTACCTTTTTACTAAGAGAGAAGGCAAACAAACAGAAAGTAAATATAGTATCTATAGATATATATATATATGTATTATATCTATAAAGGGGTGGGGGTGGAGGTGACGATGGAGTGTAGCACTATGTCGAGTCAGTCGACGTCTAGAGAGATGCAACCAACACGACTATGTGCCGCGTGTAGTGTGGATGGATGATGGATGATGAATGCGAACACGCTTTCTGTACACGTGTATCGGGGAATATCAGCAACTGATGTAGATATTCCCGCGATACAGCGTATAGTAAATAACGTGAAAATATATGTACATATGTATGTATATAAATGTATAAGTATATATGTATAGATATATGTAGATATATATGTATATATATAAAGGTGTATATGTATATATGTATATAGCTATGTATATATGTATATAAGTTTATATATATAATACTATATAGATGTATATATATATATGTATATGAGTATGAGTATATAGATATATATACGTATATATATATATATATATTATATATATATGTATGTATACATAACTATAGATATTACTATGTATATAAGTATATATATATATAGATATATGTATGTATATATTATATATAGATGTATATAAGTATATATGTGTTACTATAAGTGTGTGAGTGTGTGTGTGTGCGTTGGTGAATGTGTGTGTGTGTTGCTGTGAGTACAGAGAGAGAGAGAGAGAGAGAGAACGGAGAGAGAGAGAGAGTACGTGAGAGAGAGCAGAGAGCGCCAGACAGAGAGAGAGCGGGCGGGAGAGATCGGCAGAGAGAGAGAGCGGGCGAAGGAGTGATCGCAGACGCACGAGTTAAGACGTCTGCCGAAGGCGGCAGACGTCTGACTCTGCGTCGTCTGAAGGCGGAGGCGGACGTCTGAGGACGGCGGGTGCGGGCGCGCCTTCGCGTAGGGTTCTTGCAGGCGTGCGCGAAGGCGACGGGCGGGCGAAGGCGTGGAGGAGCGAGCGTGGAGGAGGTCTGCAGGTGGTCGCGGAGGGTCACGGAGGGTCGCGGAGGTCGGCGCGAGGCCGTAACCGGCCGCTGCAGTGCGTGCGGCGGCCGGCTGCGGGTGCAATGCGGGGTGGACAGAATGGAGACGGAGGAGGGGAACGGGCCTGCAGGCACGCGCGGAGGGTTGCGCGCCTTCGGGGAAGGTCGCGGAGGAGGCGGGGGGTGCTGCTGCTGCTGCTGTCGTCGCGGTTTAGCTGCTGCTGCTGCTTCTTCAAGCTTTGGAGCTTGAAGCGGCAGCAATGGCGTGGAGACGAAAACGAAGAGAAAAGAAAACACCACGCCCACCAGCTCGTTGAAGAGCTGGGCGGTGGTGCTCCCACTGTGGTGGTGTGCACCACAGTTTGTTCTCCTGCTCGCCGGGTGCCTCCTCAACGGAGGGTCGGCGTATGGGAGGGGAGAACGGTCGAGAGGAAGGTGGTGGCTGCGGGGTCTTTGCAGCAGCTGCCCTCACGAGGATGAAGCTGCAGCTACTTATAGAGGAGGGGAGAGTGGCGTGCCGGCTGCAGCAGGGAGAGGGTGTGCGAGTTGCAGCTATAGGGAGCGGCGTTGGCAGGGAGAAGTGACGGGAAGAAGTGCTGCGTGGCTGCTGCATGCAGCTGCAGGAAGAGTGCAGCCGCGGGAAGGGTGCAGCTGCGGGAAGGAGAGAAAAGAAGAAATCAAGAGGAAAAATAAAAAGAGGGTGATTTTGCAAGGAGGCACTTGAAGAAAAATGTAACTATGCAGGCGATTGTTTCACTCCTCTTCCTCTCTTGATTAAATGCATGCATGCAAGTGTTTTTACAAATGCGATTACAGGATCCTATTATGCAATGTTAATGCTAGAAAATAGCACAAGAAGGCGTTATTACAGGCGTGTTTTGAGGTGCAAACATATACCCCCATGCCTATCTTTTGCTAGTCCCTAGCAAAATAGTATTTAGAAATGATCTTAAGCTGAAGATTTTCTTCTGAGGTGATACAGGTGTGTTTACTATGGAATATTGTGAGAACCAATTGTAAAGAAGACTACCAGTACTTTAAGTCTCACATGACATAGATCATCTCTCAACTAACCAAGACTCTTGATATTTAAACCTTAAGTACGATTTCCAGGACCCAGGAGGTTTTTGCCGTACTCGAGAGCTCAAGAGGTTATGGTTTGTGCATAGTGAAGGATCAAGACTGACCAGATGAACATTAAGACTCAATCCCAGGGTTTCACGAATTTTTAAGTACAGGTTGGTCCCAGTTTCAGCTCATGTCTTCGAATTGACCCTTAAGATGATGACGGAAAACTCAACTCCCATTTTCTGATTTTTTTTTTTTTTTTTTGTGACTCACCGAAAAACAAAGTATACAGACATTTATGAGATATAATGACTCTTTTAAAACATCTCTTTTCTGATTTTTTTTTTTTTTTTTTTGAAACACGTGTCAGTATATCTCTTACAACACATTTTGAAGCACACTTTTTTTTTTCTTTTTGGTGGGAGAGTTTCTTTTTGGTGGAAAGAGTCGCTCCTAAACACAAGACTAAAGCCTGGGATAAAAAGTCTACCTGCGCGCACAGGTAAGGACTCCACCTTCCCTAATGAACACTAGGGTTGGATCTTATGTTCACCTGGTCTTTCCTGATATGTGTAGTGTGAACCAAGTTTACTTAAGCTCTCAAGAAAAAGCAAACCAACGGATCCTGTACTGGTGTCTCAGGTACAAGAATACATCCTTAGTTAGGAGAGATCTTGATCTATTTTGTCAATGCTTTAAGTGAATTAAGCCGAGCCTGAGCGAATAAAGCTTTTGTGGCCTGGAAAGTCTTCAAAACAGAGGTTGAATATCCATAAGCACTTATTGCCTTTTTGTTTCAGCTTCAAGATCATTTTTAAACACCATTTATTATAATATATATATATATATTTTTTTTTTTTCTTTTTTTTTTTCCTTTTTTTTTTGCATATTTATAAATAGGTGGGAACTGTATGATACCATAACATACCCGGATCCTATGGATGCCTATCCACCCCCCCATGCCAAACAATGCTATGTTCTCATATGCATGCAGGGAAAGGCAGAGGAAGGATGGAAGATGGGGTAACAAGAGCTGAGGTTCAGGGTATAGATTAGGGTGGAAGGGTGGGTGGATGGTGGGTGGTGAAGAGAAAAGTGAAGTGATTGCGATAGAGGTGTGAAAAGTGATGGTGGATGGTGAGTGCTGTTAGGGTGCCTCCCAGCAAGCGCTGAATTTAATGTCCCCAGCTGGACTCAGAATGAGGCAAAGAATTAGTTACCCTCCAGCAGGGCAACGGTTTCTCCAACGGGGGCAGGTTCATGAGTCAGATAGGGTTTCAAACGCTGCCCGTTGACCGTAAATTTACCCCCAGATTTGGGATCTTCGATTTCGACGGCCCCATTGGGGAATGGTCTTGAGACCAGAAAAGGACCAGTCCATTTGGACTTTAATTTCCCAGGAAAGAATTTGAGTCGGGCATTATAGAGCCAAACTTGCTGAGATGGCTCAAATTCCTTCCGCCGAACATGGCTGTCATGAAAAGCCTTAGTGCGCTGTTTAAAGGTTAGAGCAGAATCATAGGCTTCACGATGGAGCTCTTCCAGCTCTTGGAGTTGGAGTTTCCTTTCTCGTTCACACAAGTCTGGGTCGAGGTTACATTGGCGAACCGCCCAATAAGCGCGGTGCTCCAACTCCACAGGCAAATGACGAGGCTTCCCGTAAACGATTCTATATGGAGACATACCAAGGGGAGCCTTGAAGGCGGTCCGATACGCCCAAAGTGCGTCAGTCAGCTTGTCGGACCAATCCTTACGGTCAGGCCGAACCGTTTTCTGGAGAATCTGCTTGATTTGCCGGTTCGACACTTCCGCCTGGCCGTTCGTCTGAGGATGATACGGGGATGCGATACGATGGTGGACTCCGTACCTCCTCAGAAGTGCCCAAAAAGAAGCATGGGTAAAGTGGCTTCCTCCATCCGAGATAATGGCCCGAGGGATCCCAAAACGCGCAATGATATGGTCCTTGATGAATCGGGTGGAGATAACATGGTCAGCACGGCGCGCGGGAATAGCCTCGATCCATTTTGAAACATAGTCGACGGCCACGAGGATGAATTCGAAGCCGTTGGATGGAGGAAAGGGACCCATGAAGTCAATTCCCCAGATGTCGAAGATTTCCGCAGCTAGGATGTGTTGCAAGGGCATCATGTCACGACGTGCCATTGACCCTAATGACTGGCACCTAGTGCAATGTTTGGCATAAGTGTGCGCGTCCTGGTGAAGGGAGGGCCAAAAGAAACCGCACTGCAACACCTTGGCTGCAGTTTTCCTCCCAGAGAAATGGCCTCCACAGGCCTGATCGTGGTAGAAGGATAGCACACTGGGGAACTCACTGTCGGGAATACAGCGACGGATGATTTGATCAGCACCTATCCGAAAAAGAAGTGGATTATCCCAGAAATAATACTTTGCTTCTGCCATGAGATGCTCGCGCTGGTTTTTAGGCCAGCCACGTGGAAGAGATCCAAAAGCAAGGTAATTGGCAATGTCGGCATACCACGGTCCACTTGCCACATTTATTGCCAATAGGTGCTCATCAGGAAAAACTTCATTAATTGGCAGAGTAAGTCCAATATGGTCAGGGTCCAGTCTGGAAAGGTGATCAGCCACAACATTCTGGGCTCCAACCTTATCACGAATCTCAATGTCAAATTCTTGGAGCAGAAGGATCCAACGAATCAGTCTAGGCTTGGCATCCTTCTTGTGCATGAGATGGCGAATGGCCACGTGATCAGTGAAAACAATAACGTGAGAGCCCAGAAGGTAAGAACGGAACTTTTCCAGCCCAAAGACGACTGCCAGTAGTTCCTTTTCAGTGGTAGTATAATTACGCTGGGCCTCGTCCAACGTCTTACTGGCGTAGTATACCACGAAGGGGTGTCTATCGCGTCTTTGTCCCAGGATGGATCCGACTGCAAGGTCTGAAGCGTCACACATAAGTTCAAAGTCGAGGGACCAATCAGGCAGCTGGAGAACAGGGGCCTTGGTGACAGCATTACGCAGCTGCGTGAATGCTTGTATACAGTCAGGGCCCATGTCGAAGGGCACGTCGGTTGATAGGAGATGAGTTAAGGGTCGAGAAATTTTGGAGAAGTCTTTGATGAATCTCCTATAGAAACCGACGTGTCCCAAGAAGGAGCGGATTTGTTTGACAGAACCAGGCACAGGTAAATCAGCAATGATATCGAGCTTAGCTCTGTCAACCTCGATACCCCTACCGGAGATGATATGTCCAAGAACAATTCCCTCGTGCACCATAAAATGACTTTTTTCCCAGGAAAGCACGAGGTTTACATCAATACATCTCCTAAGGATGCAAGTCAGGTTGGCAAGACATTCGTCGAAAGATGGTCCAAAGACTGAAAAGTCATCCATGAAGACCTCGAGAAAGTCACCCACCATGTCATGAAATATCGCCAGCATGCATCTCTGGAAAGTTGCTGGCGCGTTACAAAGTCCGAACGGCATCCTTCTAAAGGTGAAGGTGCCGAAAGGGCAGGTAAAAGTGGTTTTCTCTTGGTCTCGGGGGTCTATTGCCACCTGGTTATATCCTGAGAATCCATCCAGGAAGCAGAAAAATTTATTTCCCGCTAACCGCTCCAGGATTTGGTCAATAAATGGTAGCGGGAAGTGATCTTTCTTGGTTGCAGCATTGAGTTTCCTATAATCTACACACACTCTCCAAGATGTAGGAGTGCGTGTAGGGATGGATTCGCCCCTGTCATTGACACGGATGGTGAGTCCTGCCTTTTTGGGCACAACGTGAATCGGACTCACCCAGGGGCTATCGCTGATCGGGTAGATTATACCCGCATCCAGCCACTTAATGATTTCATTCTTAACGACCTCCCGCATGTTAGGGTTGAGACGTCGCTGCATCTCGCGAGAAGGTCGAGCCTCCTCCTCCGTATATATACGATGAGTGTAGTAGGAGGGGCTAATACCAGATAAGTCTGATATAGACCATCCAATAGCTGCCTTGTGTTCTAGGAGGACCTTAGTTAGTTTGCACTCCTGCTCGATGGTTAATTTTGAACTGATGATTACATGGAGCGTTTCATTTGGTCCCAGGAAAACATACTTGAGTGTATTAGGCAGCACTTTTAGCTCGGGAGTGGATGGGGAAGGATCTGGCATTTCTTGGGACGAGAGTGTCCCAGACGGGTAGGAGAACAAGTTAGGAGGAAGAAACTGGCCTTCATATTGGCCAAGAAGAGGGGCTTCTTGGATAGATGGATCCAAAAATGAATAGCCCCAGTGAGAAGTATATGGGCTCAAGGTCCCAGTGTGGATTTGTAAATCCGCCTGATTTGGCGGGGAAGAAAGGGCAATTCGGTCTTCATGAGTATGGACCGACAATGAGTAGCCCGGATATGACTCAGACCACGAGGTATGGGAAGCGGAGAAAACCTCGTCAGAAGTCTGGCCAGGACAAGGTACTGGACAAGGGAGGGATTGGGGAACGTCACAGTATGCGTTGGTCAGGCAGTTATCAGTGTTTATAGGTAATCCGCAGCAGTCCGAATAGGTCCCAATTAGTCCGATACACGCGCTGACGGCCATGTCCTCGTCAGACGTGTCATCCTCAATGCAATCGCAATCAAAGTTCTTGGCTGCCTTGAATATGTTAAGCTTGAGCTTCTCAGATCCAACGGCAATCTCAATACAGCCCGACTCGCAGTCGATGTGGGCGCGGGCTGTGGCCAAGAAAGGTCGACCGAGGATGATCGGACAATCAGAAAGTGAACTAGGAACTTCCATATCTAAAACAAGAAAGTCAACAGGAAAACAGAGACTGTTGACCCTAACCACCACGTCTTCCACCAAACCCTTCGGGATTTTGACAGAACGATCTGCCAACTGTAACGTGACAGGGGTGGGTTTCAGATTTCCCAAGGAAAATTTTTTTAGCATGATGGTCGGTATGAGATTGATGGAAGATCCTAGATCAAGCAAGGCACGGTTAAAACTGCAGCCTTGGATGCTACAGGAAATCAGTGGTGTGCCCGGATCTTTCTGCTTCGGTGGTAAGTTTGACAGTATAGCACAACTCGCATGAGGCGAGAGAACCACTGGATTCTTAGTCTTCTTTGACTGTCGCCTGGGTGTTGTGTAGTCTTTGAAAAATCGAGCGACAGTAGGTATGTGGTCGATTTCCTCGAGCAGGGATACCTTGATTTCTACATCCCTGAACAAATTACGTAGGTTGTCAAAGGCCTGCGTATTTTTCTTTTTGCCTTTTGGCTCCCTTAGTAGAGCCTCAGGGAATGGGACTGATTCTGGCACAAGTTTTGGTGCATCATCCTCTCGCGAATGCGGTATGCCTCTCGAATGAGAGCGCGAAGAAAAAGATGGGCCAGGATCAGGTCGAGGCGGATCGACGTCTGCTTACCGCTCCTCGTAGTGATAGCATTGGACGATGCGGGTCCAGTGGGATCATACGGTGGAGGAGGGTTTGAAATGGGGATATAAGAGTGTGGTGCTGCAGCAGGATTAGCCTGAAACACCGGTGGAATGCTCGGAGCTTGCAGAACTTGATTAACCTGTCCCTGAGAAGGTCGTACCTGTGGTTGAGAACCACGGGGCACGAAATTTTGCGGGTTTGGAACAGGTTGGGCGGGAAGAGTGCCCTGAGATCGAGTCGCCATGCGTAGTTGACTGATCTCGGCGTTCTGCTGCGCCAATTGGTGCTGAAGAGAGGTCATGTTCTCTTCATGGCGCTTTGACATTTCCGTCATCATTCGCATCAATTTGTCAAGAGGGCTTGATGCGTGTTCAGTTTGTGGTACGTAAGGGCCTGATGGCGGATTTGCCATAGGATTAAACTGGACCCTTGGGATGACGGGTGCGGACGGTCGCATTGGTCCACCCGCGGGGTTTTGGCGCTGCGGGTTGTTGGACCATGCGAAGTTCGGATGATTACGCCACCCTGGGTTATAAGTGGCAGAGAACGAGTTGTTCCCCAGGGCGCAAGCATCTTCTATGCCAGAAGACGCGTCCGCATGTAGATATGCGTCTGAGCACACGGAGGCTTGGTCCTCCGTGTCAAAATACTGGCTCGCAGAAGCCAGTTCCACATGACTTACCGAGTCGCCTGGCGCGACACTCAGTAAGGAAGGTCTAACGGGGTTTCTCGGGATAAGCCTGGTATTAGAAGAACTTCAATTGTGACGAAGTGGTGAAGAGGTGGTGTTTGCCATAGATCGGGCGGGGTTGGCCAGAAGCTCGTCCAGCTTCTTGTGCACGACGGAGACTTCATCCAGTTTTTGTGCAATAAGGCTTAGATCAGTGGATGAATGGGAGGGTCCCGTGTCAACTTCGTGGACATTTCGGGGCTGGCTGGTACGATTAAAGGCGACAATGGAAGCATTGTTCATCGAGTTTTCACTCATATTTTCAAACAGCTCGAATGCTCCATTCTCGTCTTTATTCATAAAGTTCCCTCCGCAGGAAGCGTTTGCAATCTGCTTCAAAGTCTCATTTAGCCCATAGTAGAAAATCTGGGCTATATGCCACTTAGGCAGACCGTGGTGCGGACACTTCCTGAGGAGGTCGTTATACCTCTCCCATGCCTCACGAAATTGTTCGCCGTTTTGTTGCGTAAATGAAGTGATAGCACGGCGAAGCGCATTGGTCCGCCCGATTGGGAAGAACTTCTTGAGAAACGCTGTTCGCATCTCTTCCCAAGAGTGGATGGTTCTCCCAAGGGTGCGTAACCATTGCGACGCTTTATCCCGTAATGAAAACGGGAACATCTTCATGAGGACTATAGATAACCCGACATTTCTTGGTTTAACGGTTTCAGCAAGTCGGGTTAGGTCTTCCAAGTGGAGAAATGGGTCTTCACTTGCAAGACCATGAAAGTGAAAATTGATTAGGCCAATTATGTTTGGTTTTGATTCAAAGTCGTCCCCGCCCATGGGGGCCCGAATTTGTCCTATGGTCTCTGTAGCAGCGGGATTCTGATAAGAGCTAAGAGACCTAGGCTCCTCCCATTCGGGAGGGTTCTGCACTTCCTCCAATGTTTCCCGAATGGCTTCGATTTGCTCATTATACATTTCCATTTGGGCTTCGAGGCGGGTTATGGGATCTAAGGCTCCACCACCTGGTGGGTTCTGAGGGCGATTTCCTCCCTCGGGATTTGGGGGTGGGCGTGCAGCCATGTTTGTGGAGGAGGACGATTCGACTTGTTTTCTAGATTTATCAGTCAATTCAAATAGTTCAGGGTTTTGTGACCTCCTCCCAAACATGCACTACCGCAGGAAGAATTGGGGAGTTGAGAAGGGAAAAGGGATGAGAGAAATGACGCCGCAAAGGTACACTTGATTACAAATCAATATAGTCAAGTTCCTAACCTCTAAGTGTGCCCTTAGACCTAAAGATCTAAGTTACCTACTATCACGAACTACGGAACCGAATGCGAGCACCGCGGAACCACCGGGCCAGATTGAAAGGCCGTTTGCCCCAGTCTTAGACACCCGATAGCACGCGGGAACTCTCACCAGCACGTAGTTGCTACACACAGGTAGTTAGACCTCCAATCCTTAGTAAGGGTCAAGTTACTACCAGTTTTAATTAGAGGCTTAGGGTCAAGTGCTTTTGGAATGTGAAGGGCGTTGCTTACGGGTAATGCCCAAGTGATTGATTTTAAGGTGTGTAAGAACAAGCATGCAACGGGGAAATCTCCCCGAATTGAAGTTTTTATTGGCGAATGGTTTTTAGAGTTTAGCCTTAAGTAGTATGAATTTTAGGGTTTTGCTGAATTACCAATTCAACTAATCTCCGGGTTTTTGCAAAAATACAGGTTTTCCTTCTAAAACCCAAGAAACCCTTCTTCAATTATCAGTTAGTTAATGCATGCTAAAATGCAATGGGCTACCCTAAATGGAGATTTCTAAGTGTGGATGCACGAATCAGTTTTCTATCAAAGTGACAGGGAGCCAAAGCACTTCAATTCAAGTGCTCCCAATCACCAGAAATGATTTCCACACACAAGGCTTCAACCAAAAGATAAAGAAAATAAAATTGTTGGGGTTGAAGTATTCAGGATCGAATCACAGGCAAGTTTGAAAAGTCGTGGTGGGGTTGGAATCAACTCAATTCCAAGTCTCCCCACCAAAAATGTGATCCTGAATTAAAGATAAGTGAGGCAAAAGAGGGATACAAGCAATCTTTTTCTTTGCCTCAAAGAATACTTCCCACGGCGAAAAATCTAAGAATCAAGATTCTCGGATTTTCGCTATGCGAAGTAAGGCGGGAAATCCCGGGGCAGTGGGAGTGAAGACAACCAATCAATCCAGTGAATTTTAATCCACTTGCCCTCAAGAAATCCCAAGAAGTTTTTCTAGTTTTTAGTTTTAAATTTTTTTTTTTTATTGTGGTGGCAAGTTAACCCTAATTTGATGAGAAAAGAAAAACTACTTGTTCGGCAACATGTGCGAAGCTCCAATGCGATGCCAGCATCTTCACGCTCTCGTTCCAGCCTTGGATCTGCTCACGTCCTCGACTTCGTCAGCCTTCTTCTCCTTCAACCAGGTTCACCTGCACACCAAAAACAACAATACCCGTGAAGAGAGAAGAGACAAATTTAAAGGAATTGGATAGAAACTTACTCGAAAGCGCACTTCCCGCAACGGCGCCAGAAAAGTCATGATGGGTCGGCACAGATAGGTTGTTAATATGATGATTTTATCGTTGAAATATATATAGTGGTTAACCTAATTTGAACCTAACCATCTCTTTACAGAAATTTTTAACCTGGCCTACTTGATTTTATCTTGTCGCTTTTAGGCCCAGGGTCGAACTCAGGGAAGTGGGGTTCAAGTCGAGTTTCTACGATTTCCTTAAAACGTGTCTCTTCCGTTCGTTTATTGTGTTTTTGGTATTTTTCTTATTTAGGTTTTTTTCTGGTAATCCTTGTTCTTGAGGCACACCCTCAAAATTGTGTCCTTGGCTTTTAGCCAAAACAGAGTTCCAAAACACGCCTTGCTACTCGCAAGACGAAGTACCTGCCAGTCAAAGATTATCTTTTCTCTTTTATGTATTTTTTTTTTACCTTTCTACTAAGAGAGAAGGCAAACAAACAGAAAGTAAATATAGTATCTATAGATATATATATATGTATTATATCTATAAAGGGGTGGGGGTGGAGGTGACGATGGAGTGTAGACTATGTCGAGTCAGTCGACGTCTAGAGAGACGCAACCAACATGACTATGTGCCGCGTGTAGTGTGGATGGATGATGGATAATGAATGCGAACATGCTTTCTGTACACGTGTATCGGGGAATATCAGCAACTGATGCAGATATTCCGGCGATACAGCGTATAGTAAATAACGTGAAAATATATGTACATATGTATGTATATAAATGTATAAGTATATATGTATAGATATATATAGATATATATGTATATATATAAAGGTGTATATGTATATATGTATATAGCTATGTATATATGTATATAAGTTTATATATATAATACTATATAGATGTATATATATATATGTATATGAGTATGAGTATATAGATATATATACGTATATATATATATATATATATATATATATATATTATATATATATATGTATGTATACATAACTATAGATATTACTATGTATATAAGTATATATATATATATATAGATATATGTATGTATATATTATATATAGATGTATATAAGTATATATGTGTTACTATAAGTGTGTGAGTGTGTGTGTGTGCGTCGGTGAATGTGTGTGTGTTGCTGTGAGTACAGAGAGAGAGAGAGAGAGAGAGAGAACGGAGAGAGAGAGAGAGAGTACGTGAGAGAGAGCAGAGAGCGCCAGACAGAGAGAGAGCGGGTGGGAGAGATCGGCAGAGAGAGAGAGCGGGCGAAGGAGTGATCGCGGACGCGCGAGTTAAGACGTCTGCCGGAGGCGGCAGACGTCTGACTCTGCGTCGTCTGAAGGCGGAGGCGGACGTCTGAAGACAGCGGGTGCGGGCGCGCCTTCGCGTAGGGTTCCTGCAGGCGTGCGCGAAGGCGACGGGCGGGCGAAGGTGTGGAGGAGCGAGCGTGGAGGAGGTCTGCAGGTGGTCGCGGAGGGTCGCGGAGGTCGGCGCGAGGCCGTAACCGGCCGCTGCAGTGCGCGCGGCGGCCGGCTGCGGGTGCAATGCGGGGTGGACAGAACGGAGACGGAGGCGGGGAACGGGCCTGCAGGCGCGCGCGGAGGGTTGCGCGCCTGCGGGGAAGGTCGCGGAGGAGGCGGGGGGTGCTGCTGCTGCTGCTGCTTCAAGCTTCGGAGCTTGAAGCGGCAGCAATGGCGTGGAGACGAAAACGAAGAGAAAAGAAAACACCACGCCCACCGGCTTGTTGAAGAGCTGGGCGGTGGTGCTCCCACTGTGGTGGTGTGCACCACAGTGTGTTCTCCTGCCAGCCGGGTGCCTCCTCGACGGAGGGCCGGCGTATGGGAGGGGAGAACGGTGGAGAGGAAGGTGGTGGCTGCGGGGTCTTTGCAGCAGCTGCCCTCGCGAGGATGAAGCTGCAGCTACTTATAGAGGAGGGGAGAGTGGCGTGCCGGCTGCAGCAGGGAGAGGGTGTGCGAGTTGCAGCTATAGGGAGCGGCGTTGGCAGGGAGAAGTGACGGGAAGAAGTGCTGCGTGGTTGCTGCATGCAGCTGCTGGAAGAGTGCAGCCGCGGGAAGGAGAGAAAAGAAGAAATCAAGAGGAAAAATAAAAAGAGGGTGATTTTGCAAGGAGGCACTTGAAGAAAAATGTAACTATGCAGGCGATTGTTTCACTCCTCTTCCTCTCTTGATTAAATGCATGCATGCAAGTGTTTTTACAAATGCGATTACAGGATCCTATTATGCAATGTTAATGCTAGAAAATAGCATAAGAAGGCGTTATTACAGGCGTGTTTTGAGGTGCAAACATATACATACATACATATATATATATATATATACTTATATATATACATATACATATACATATATATACATATATCTATATATTTATACATTTATCTATGCATATATTCGTACTTATTTAACTATGTACTAGTCTATATACATACATATACATATATATATATCTATATACTTATATATACATATACACATATATATATTGATATATATACGTATATTTATATACATATATATATATATATAAATATACATATCTCTATATATATACTATTACCTATATAACTAAGTAAAGATACATATATATATATATATACATATATACTCACCTACTTATATATACATACATATATACATATATATACATATCTAGATACATATACCTATATACATATATTACTATATATATATATACATACATATATATACATCTATATAGTATTATATACTTACATACATATATATATATATACATCTATGCATATATTTTTCTATACATATAGCTACATACATATATACATACACTTATATATATAAATTTATGCATATATATATACACATATATATATACATATAAATACCTATTTATAACCACATATATATATTTTCACATTATTTACCATACACTGTATCGCGGGAATATCTGCACCAGTTGCTGACATTCCCCGATACACGCGTACAAAAAGCATGCTCGCATTCATCTTCCACCATCCATCCCACACTCCACGCGACACCTAGTCTAGTTGGCTGCATCTATCTAGATGACAACCGACTCGACACCGTGCTACACTGCATCTCCGCCTCCACCACCCACCCCATTATATACATAATATATACCTATACATATATATACTGTATTTACTTTATTTCTATTTTGCTTTTCTGATAGTAAAAAGACAAAAATAATATATAAAAGAGAAAAGATAATCTTTGACTTGCAGGTACTCCGTCCTGCGAATAGCAAGACCCGTTTTGGAACCTTGTTTTGGCTCAAAGCCAAGAACTCACTTTTTAGGGTGTGCCTCAAGGACAAAGATTACCAGAAAAAAATCTAAATAAGAAAAACACCAAAAATACAATAAACGAATGGAAGAGACTCGTTGTAGGAAAGGCTTAGAAACATGACTTGTAACCCCACTTCCCTAAGTTCGACCCTAGACCTAAAAGTGACCAAGATAAAATCAAATAGGCCAAGTTAAAAATTTTGTAAAGAGATGGTTAGGTCCGATTTAGGTTAACCACTATGCACATTTCAACCATAAAATCATCATATTAACAACCTATTTGGGTCTGACACCAGGATCCTGCGATGACGACGACGTGCTGCCCCATTCTCGTTCCTCTTGCCTCGACCTCCTTCTTCCTGCTCCGTCCTCCATCTTCCAGGCGTCATCTCATCCGGCTTCTCCTGCAAGCGATCGTCTAGGGGGATAACTTCTTTTTCCCATTCCTCTTTTTCAGCTTTCTAGAGTAGAATTTTCCTACTTTCTAGTGTAATAGATTTTCCGCTTTCTAGTGCAATTTCTCTCTGGTTTTATTGTATAAACATTTTGAAATATTAAGTTCATGTTCTCTCTCTCTCTCTCATTTACTATGATTGTTTATATTGCTTCATTGCAATTACATCGCTTCGCTTTTCAACAAAAACCCTAAAAAAAATTTAATTACAAATATAGATCAACGTAGCATCCCTGAGTTTGACATGGTATTTTTATTCCGGTACAAGTTTTATTTGTTGAACACAAGCTGTTTGCTTTCAAACTATGATGATAGGTTTTTCAAAATCAAATACGATAGCGTAGTAACCCGTAGCTTCAACATTTTGGCGCCGTTGCTGGGGAAGCAACGCTCTTTGATCTTTTTTGCATTTTCCAACTTACGAATCATTTACCTCAATTCTTATTGTGATTGCAGGTACTCTTTCGAGATGAGCAAAAGCATTAGATTGGAGCAAAGTGTTGTTGAAGGTTCTGTAAGTTTTCCCCGAGCTCCCACCCATTAGATTGTAGGATCTGTAAAACACAAGCACACTAGAAGGGGGAATGAATAGTGTGGGAAGTAAAAATTGCAAGACAAAATAATCCATAGAAACAAAGGCACAAGATAAATATTGGTTCCCCTCACTTGGGTACTCCACTACCTAAGCCTCCTGACTTAGGATTTTTAACCCGATTCCCTCAACTCAGTGGGAATCAATTTACTAATATCAGAGGTAATTAACGGGTTACCTCAACCCAATTACAAGATATGAAAAAAGATAAAGATACAGGTGTAAGCAAAATGTAAGTAGAAGCTTACAACTATTCCCTAAGTCTCCAACAAGAATATATCTTATAACAAGTATAACCAAATCTAACAAGAAAACTAAGGTGCAAAACAATCGATTGAATACAGAAAAATACGATCGCCTTTGATGATTTGCTGCAAATGATGACAAGCCTTGAAAGGTATGCAACAAACCAAACTCTTTTTCAGCTTGAAAATTGTGAATTGAAGGTGTAAGCATGTGTATGATTTTTCTTAAGAGATGTGTAAAAAACAACACTCAAAGAGTGCTTATATAGGCCACTAATCACCTCTCCCATGAATTCTAGCCGTTAGAGGTATTTTTGGAACATTAGAAATATGATTAATTGCAAACTAGCCATTCAGATTGGTCACGACGGTTAGTTGGTATCGATACTAAATGCCTGGTACCTATCCTGACTTCATACAGTCAGTACAGCCAAATCACTGGGTACCGGTATTCATTGTGAGTACCGATACTCATTGTGAGTACCGGTACTTGTGACGCGCAGACTTAGGTACTGTGACCTACATGTACCGGTACTCATGATGAGTACCGGTACTTGTAACACATAGACTAGGGTCCTGTGACCAACATGTACCAGTACTCATGATGAGTACCGGTACTTGTAAGGTCCAGGCAGAAACCCAGTTCACAAACTGTGACCACTTGATACCGGTACTCATGATGAGTACCGGTACTTGATGTTCACAGTTTGGAACTTAGGTCCAAACCTGTGCTTAGCAAGTACCAAAGATCATTAGTGTAAATCAATTAGAGAAATCCAATTTACTCTAGGCGACTTTGTTTTGAAAGAGTCATTTTTGAGTTAAGAACCAAGTAAATGAAAGATATTCTGAATCCTAGTTATCTCTAATTTGATTCTAACACTTAGATTATGTTTTACTTGTTTGGAGACATACAAAAATTCTAAGATACAATAAAAAAAAAAGTCTTCGAAACTTCTTCCTTCATGTGCAATCTTTTTGCTTGCATCCACAGATTCTTTTAATTTGTAATTACTTCATAAACATATTAGAATTCAAAATGGTTTTGTTAGCATCAAAACATAGAAGAGAGATGGAACTAGGGTCCAACAATCTCCCCCCTTTTGATGTTGACAAAACAAATAAGATACTCATATTAAAAATAAACAGAGACTTAATATGAGAAGAATAGGGAAACTCCACAAGAGATTGAAAGCTCCCCCTCAAACTAAGCTCTCTTTATTTTAGATATGAAGTATCCATTCATTTATTTCATTCCTCACCCTTTTTGTCAAGCAAGCAAAAAATTGAGCAAATACCATAAAGCCTGACATTATCAAACAAGCTCACATTATCAAACAAAGCATCAAATTGCATAACATGATAAAGTTCATGACACAAAATAAATATTAAGAGCCATAGAAGTTTAACAATCTTAAGTGTCATACAATCAACAACAAGCTTACATAAAAACTAAACTAATTTCAACGACATTTTCTAATAAGTGGTTGTCCATCCTCATCATTGTCGTTGTCATTGTCATTGTCATCATCATCATTGTTGCCATCACTATCATCATCGTCGTTGCCGTCATCATCATCTTCTTCATATGAAACATTTTCTTCATCTTCAATGTCTTCTTCTTCCTCATCTTCATGGATAATAGGGTCTTTTTCTGCTACAAAAGATGGATCTTGGAAGTGTTTCTGTCTTCTTTCACTGTATTCTAGAGGTGCTTTTTGGTTGAGTCCGCTTCCTTTGTTTGGTTTGTTGAGTGGAAGATGCAACATAGGAAGACTCAAGAGACATAGAAAGATCATGAAATTTACGTTCCATGTGACGGAAGGTAAAATTCAGATTGGTTGAATTTTGACCAATATAATTGAAAGTGTTGATCATGTAGGGATCGGTTCCAGACTCGTGAGATAGGTTCCTCCAAGGAGTTTCGACTTCCTGAAAGGGATAGGTAATGGGGACAAAAGCTAAAGATGATTCAAGAGGTCGATGAGAAGAAGATTGAGCATTTGGATCAACTTCATCTTCTTCATCATCACTAATAGATTCCTCTCTAGCAGGTTTCACTCCTATTTTCCGGAGAGTGGTCCATTTGAAATAGACCACTTTTCTAAGAGGAGTGAAATTAGAAAGGTCAATTTTATTTTTATGAAATATGTGTGACACCAAGATATCTAAGGGTAAAGCCGATGCATGGTAATGAGGTCTAAGAAAGTGAATGAAAACCATGTTCTAGTTGGCTAGAAATCCTGTAATGATAGCATAAATTAAGGGTAAAATGTCAACGGGAAGTTTGTGAAAACCCAAAATTTTAGCCCTTAAATTCCATTCTAAGATATAGAAAAGAACACGAGCAAAAAGAGTCATGTTGGGGGCAACCAATGCTTTGCCCTGGCAATTAGGAAGCAATAGAGTTTCACTAATTTTGTGAGTAGGGAATTGCTCCATAAGTGTGTTAAAAGGATGACCTTTATTTCGGCATTGGGTGATGGTTGATAAAAATTAAGGAGTAATAGTGATTTTTTGACCAAAAACAATGGATGTTAAGACTAGATGGCCCCAATTTTCTTGTTCTTGGAGATTAGCAAAAAATAGACAATGAACGTCACGGTAAACTCCAGGAACATTAGCAAAAAATGACTCATCAAACAAATGCATAAGATGCTATTTGGAAAGTAGATTTGAAGAGAAAAATCTTTCCACTCAATAAGCCTACAGTGATGGACTTTTAAGCATTTATACCAATCAAATTTTGATTTAACATCCTCATTGATGCAAAACTTGTGGAAAGCATCTTGAGGTGCTTTTCCCTTTTAGATTTTGGTGCTATCTGAAAACATACAACAACAAGAAATAGGAAATACAACTAGAGATAAAGATAACTTCTTATCATGTGTTTATGTATCAATACATTTAAGCCTGCATGTATTGGTATTGGTTGGTTTTTGTCCCAACCAGGAATATGAACTAGTACCGGTACTCATCTTCAGTATTGGTACTTACTCTCTAAAGTAGGCACTGCTATGCCCAGTGAGTACCGATACTGATAATGGGTACCGGTACCATCTGGTACCCGATGAAAACACATTGTAGCAGCAGAAATGACGATGAGAGAAATAAAGCATGATGTAGAATGACTCAAGGAAACAAGATTTGATGAGAAGAGAAGGATGTACCTAGGGTATGAAGATTGGAGATGATTCTTCTTCTTGGCAAGGCCTTGGAGAGACTTATGGTGGAACTAGGGTTTGGTTGTGAAGAAATGAGGCAAGTGTTTGCACTTGACCACTTCTATATGGGGTGGGTCATGTGCTTGTCACATGACCACTTAAGTGGTTGAGAGAAGAGAAAAATTGACAACTTAGGTGTTGAAAAAATAATGTGGTCAACAACCTAAGTTAAGCAACCAAATTGCAAAAAACACCCTTATATTTCCAGACATGGAAATATTACATCTTACCCCTCTTTTAGTAAGCATGGGTAATTTGCAAGAAAGCCCTCAGGAATTTTCATAAATACAAACAAAGTTCATATCAAACAAATTGTTAGATTAGAATCTCTTTTATTGTACAAAGTCCTAATTTTCCTCTTATAAAGCAGAATCTCTCTACTGCAAGAGGTTTTGTAAAGATGTCAGCCACTTGGTTTTAAGTGTCAATGAATTCTAATTGAATAGAGCCTTGAAGAACATTATCTTTCAGGAAATGATGTCTAATGTCTATATATTTGGTACGTGAATGATGTACCAGATTTTTGGATAGATTTATTGCACTTTTATTATCACATAATATCTTAAATTGCGCAAAAATCAATCCAAAGTCGAACAAAGTCTGTCTCATCCAAATGACTTGAGAGCAAGCAAGTGAAGCAACAATATACTCTGCTTCAGTCATAGAAAGTGAAACACAAGTCTACTTCTTAGAGAACCATAAGACTAGAGATTCTCCAATAAAATGACATGTGCTGCTTGTGCTCTTTCGATCTGTCCGACTCCCTACATAGTATGCATCACTATAGGATAATAGATCTAAGGATTGTGTTTTAGGATAGAGAAGACCAAGGTCATTTGTGCTGTTTAGGTATCTAAATATTCTTTTTACTGCATGAAAATGAGATTCCTTGGGTTCAGACTGAAATCTCACACATAAACATGTAGCAAAAATAATACCAGGTCTAGAAGCTGTGAGATATAGTAGTGAACCTATCATTCCCTGGTATTTCTTTTCATCTACCCTCTTTTTAGATAAATCTTCATCAAGAGAAGTAGATAGAGCAATCGGAGTCTCTTTGACATTTACATTTTCAAAGTCAAATTTCTTGAGAATTTCAAGAACATATTTTGTTTGACTAATGTAAATTCTTATGTCTAATTGTTGAATTTGGAGTCTTAAAAAGAATCTGAGTTCACCTATCATACTAATTTCAAACTCAGTCTTCATAGTCTCACAGAAATATTGACACAGGGACTCCTTATTTGATCCAAATATAATATCGTCGACATATATTTTAACCAATAAGATGTCATTACCTTCTTTTACAAAAAGAGTTAAATTAACAACTCCAATTCTAAAATCGTGCTGAAGAAGAAAGGTCCTGAGCCTATCATACCAGGCCCTAGGAGCTTGTTTAAGTCCATAAAATGCCTCATTGAGCTTGTATACATGCTCTGGGTGTGCTGGGTCCTGAACTCGGGAAGCTGATGAACATAAACTTCTTCCTTAATATAACCATTAAGAAAAGCGCTCTTGACATCCATTTGATACAACTTGAAGTCCTTTGCACTTGCAAAGGCAAGTAGCATCCATATGGACTCCAAGTGAGCAACAGGAACATATGTCTCATCAAAGTCAATACCCTCCTGTTGGTTATAGCCTTGAGCTACATGTTTGGCTTTATTCTTGATCACTGAACCAGATTCATCCAATTTATTTCGGAACACCGACTTGGTTCCAATGATGGAATTACCCTCAGGAGTGGGTACCAAGTTCCATACATTGTTCCTAGTAAATTGGAGTAGCTCCTCCTACATAACTACAACCCATTATTTATCCTTTAATGCCTCATCAACTTTCTTGGGTTCAAGTTGTGAAACAAAAGCATTAAGAACAAAATTAGCTCTAAAGTGAGATCGGGTTCTTAGACCTTGTTCAATATCACCAATAATCTGTTCTAGAGGGTGATCCTTATGTTGTACCCAGTCTTTTGGAAGATCATGTACATTTCGTGAATCTTCAATTTTTGATACATCAATGAAGGGGGCATCTTCATCATCAGAATCTAAATGATTTGGTTTCGGTTCACCTAAATTTGTTTCATCAAATCAAACATGCAGGGATTCTTCAATGACAAAAGTTCTTTTATTAAAGACTCGATAAGCTTCGCTTCTTGTTGAATAGCCAATAAAAATGCCTTCATCACCTTCAACATCAAACTTATCAAGCTGATCACGAGTGTTTAATAAATAACATCTACTTCCAAACATCCTAAAATATGATATCCTAGGAGACTTCTCACAATAAAGCTCATATGTAGTTCTCTTAATAATAGGCCTTAAAAGTTTTCTATTTAGAACACAACATGCCATATTAATGGTTTCTGCCCAGAAATATTTTTGAAGCCCAGACTCCAAGAGGAAAGTTCGGGTGCATTCTTGTAGAGTGCGATTCTTGCGCTCTACAACACTATTTTGAGATGGAGCCTGAGGAAATGAAAATTCATGGGTTATGCCAGAATTGACACAAAAACTTGAAAATTTTTCATTTTCAAATTCACCCCCACGATCTGTCCTAAGTCTAAGAATAGAGGATGATTTTTCCTTTTGAAGTCTTCGAGTAAGACTTAGAAAGGAATCAAATGAGTCATCCTTATGTTTCAAGAAGATAACCCAAGTGAACCTAGAGAAGTCATCAACAATAATTAGGCAAAATTTTGATCCATTTATACTCTCAAATCATGTTGGTCCAAATAGATCAAGGTGTAACAACTCTAAAGGTCGTGTTGTTGAAACTAAGTCTCTAGGTTTAAAAGAGGCTTTGTGCATTTTTTCGAGTTCACACGACTTATACAAAACATCCATCTTATAAGTTAGTTTAGGTAGGCCCCTTACTAACTCATTTTTGGTCAACCTATTAAGATGTTTATGATTAATGTGACCTAGCCTATAGTGCCAAAGATCTAATTCAATATGGGAGGCAAGCAGACATTTTACGTACTTCTCTTTTGAGAAATGAAGAGCATAGATATTTTCATACCTAAATCCTTCAATTAAAACTTTATTTGTTCCTTATTTTAATATTTTAAATCCAACTTTAGTGAACAAAATATCACATCCATTATCACATATTTGACTAACACTAAGCAGGTTATGTTTTAAGTTTTCTACTAAAAGAACATTATGTACCTGCTTAGAAGAGTTTCCTATTGTACCTTTACCAATAATGCGACAACGTTTATTGTCACCGAACTTAATGTGTCCTCCATCTTCGATTTTGTTCCATTTGATAAAGTGGTCGGAGTGTTCCGTCATGTACTTGGAACACCCACTATCTAGGATCCATTTATCCTTTTTGACCTACAAGGCAATTTATTAAATCTATTTTAGGTACCCATTTTCTTTTGGGTCCTTGATGGTTAGTACCTTGCAAATCCTTAGGTTTATAGATCACTTTAGTGTTAGTTCTATAATTCTTAAGATTCTTGACCTTTTGATAAATCCATGCATGTCTAGGTGCATGTGATTTATTTTGTGTGTTCTTCTTATTATTGAACATGGCTTTTAGATTATTACAAAATTCCATATTCAGCCTAGTTATTTTTAAATTATTCAAAGTGTCCTTAAAGTGTTCATAAATATCTTCTAATTCTACTATTTTTGCATGTAATTGATTGTTAGTTTCTTTGGACATATCTAATCCTATTTCTAAACAAGATTTCTCTATTTCTAGAGTTTTATAAATATCATAAGAAACCTTATTTTCCTTTTTAATCATCCAAGACTTATTATATAAATCTTCATATGCTTGTACTAATTCATTAAAGGTAACTTCAGAATCTACCACATTTTTTGAGTTGTCGTCATTTGCCATTAAGCAAAGATTTGCAACTTCTATTTCTTCAGATTCTTCAGAAGATTCTGTGTCGAAATCTCTATCATCCCAAGTTGCCTTGTCTGCCTTTCTTGAAATCTTCTTTTCCTTTCGATCAAGTTCTTTGTCCTTC
Source organism: Thalassia testudinum (assembly GCA_037157565.1). NCBI lineage: Eukaryota > Viridiplantae > Streptophyta > Magnoliopsida > Alismatales > Hydrocharitaceae > Thalassia > Thalassia testudinum. Next base: position 79,657,999 of record JAZHRO010000056.1, on the reverse strand, counting down.
TTTTCTTCCTTCTTCTTGATCATTGGACAATCTTTTCGTACGTGCCCCTTCTTCTTGCACTCAAAACAAATAATGTCATTTGAAAATTTATTGACTTTCTTACCTTGTTTTTGGATGAAACTTTTGAATCTTCTCGTTAGAAGAGCAAGCTCCTCTTCTTCGTCAGAATTGGAGTCATAAAAGTCCGATACCTCCTTTAAAGCTTTGAAAGCAAGCTCCTTTTTCATGCTTATGGATTTTTCTTCATTCATCTTCATATTTTCCAACTGGACTTCATATGCCATGAGGCTTCCAATTAACTCATCTAATGAGAGAGTAGAAAGATCTTTTGCCTCTTGAATGGCTGTGGTCTTTAGAGACCAATCACTTGTAAGGGATCTTAAGATTTTCCTTACAAATTGTTCCTCCTTCAGCTTGACTCCAAGATTCTTCATTGGATTCACGATCTCTCCAAATCTTGTGTACATCCCTTTGATTGTTTCACCTTTCTGCATCTAGAAACACTCATAGCTTTCTATTAGAATAGAAATATGTGTTTCTTTAACTTTACTTGTAGCTTCATAGGTGACTTGCAATGTGTTCCATATCTCTTATGTGGACTCGCATGCGGAGATACGGTTAAATTCTTCCCTTGATAACGTACAATAGAGTGCATTCATCGCTTTTGCATTTCCCGTGATCCTTTTCTTTTGTTTTGCCATCTATGCCACTCCTTGTGGCTCCAAATCCATGTACTTCTCTTGGATAAACATCCATGAGTCCTTATCCATGGCCTTGAGGAAGATTTGCATCATCCTCTTTCAGTATCCATAGTCTGTCCCGTCAAAGTAGGGAGGACATGTGGATGACTGTCCTTCGGTGTGCTTTACTGGAGATAACATTGTGAAAGAGAATTGCCACTTCTTTTTGCAACCCGCTCTGATACCACCTGTAGGATCTGTAAATCACAAGCACACTAGAAGGGGGGAACGAATAGTGTAGGAAATAAAAATTGCAAGACAAAATAATCCACAAAAACAAAGCCACAAGATATATAGTGGTTCCCCTCACCTGGGTACTCCACTACCTAAGTCTCCTGACTTAGGATTTTTAACTCGATTCCCTCAACTTAGAGGGAATCAATTTACTAATATCAGAGGTAATTAACTGGCTACCTCAACCCAATTACAAGATATGAAAAAAGATAAAGATATAGGTGTAAGCAAAATGTAAATAGACGCTTACAACTATTCCCTAAGTCTCCAACAAGAATATATCTTATAACAAGTATAACCAAATCTACCAAGACAACTAGGGCGTAAAACAATCCATTGAATACAGAAAAATACGATCACTTTTGATGATTTGTTGCAAATGAAGAGAGGCCTTGAAAGGTACGCAACAAAGCAAGCTCCTTTTCAGCTTGAAAATTGAGAATTGAAGGTGTGAGCAAGAGTATGATTTTTCTTAAGAGATGTGTAAAAAACAACACTTAGAGAGTGCTTATATGGGCCACTAATCACCTCTCCCACGAATTCTAGCCGTTAGAGGTATTTTAGGAACATTAGAAATATAATTAATTGCAAATTAGCCGTTCAGACTAGTCACAATGGTTAGTTGGTACCGATACTGAACTCTTGGTACCAATACTGACTACATATAGTCAGTACAGCCAAATCACTGGGTGTTGGCATTCATTGTGAGTATCGGTACTTGTGACGCATAGACTTAGGTCCTGTGACCTACATGTACCGGTGCTCATGATGAGTACCGATACTTGTAACACACAAACTAGGGTCTTGTGACCTACATGTACCGGTGCTCATGATGAGTACCGACACTTGTAAGGTCCAGGCAAGAACCCAGTTCACAAACTGTGACCACATGATACCAGTACTCATGATGAGTACCGGTACTTGATGTTCACAGTTTGGAAGTTATGTCCAAACTTGTGCTTAGCAAGTACCAAAATCATTAGTGTAAATCAATTAGAGAAATCTAATTTACTCTAGGCGACTTTGTTTTGAAAGAGTCGATTTTGAGTTAAGAACCGAGTAAATGAACGATATTCTAAATCCTAGTTATCTCTACTTTGATTTTAGTACCTAGATTATGTTTTACTTGTTTGGAGACATACAAAAATTCTAAGATACAATAAAAACTAAAATCTTCAAAACTTATTCCTTCATGTGCAATCTTTTTGCTTGCATCCACGGATTCCTTTGACCTGTAATTACTTCATAAACATATTAGAATTTAAAATAGTTTTGTAACATCAAAACACAGAAGTGAGATGGAACTAGGGTCCAACATAGATTTCATTCCACCACGTAATAACACAAACATAAATCAACCTAGGTGTTCTTCTAAACTCTAAGGTTAGTTTTGTTTGTTTGTTTGACACCTACACCCACCCCAACCTCCACATATAAAAAGAAAAATTAAAAAAAAAATCTCACAGAGGTACACAACCTCATCTGATTTTCAAACTCAACTGGGAAACTGATCTTTGGAACCGGTACACATCCAAACATATAATTGAGTAGAAATAAGATTAGGTAATCACTTGTGTGCCTAATTAAGTGGTGCAACAGGCCAATTGTTTGAGTTGATTGGGCCGCACCACTTCAATTAAAAACAACTCAACAAGAAGTTGCCATATTGGTTCAACTCTTAGGGACTTACCAGGCACTCTACATTCTTTTAAGTTTCAAAGGAAAGCAACTTCACCTCTACTTTCAAAACCTGGTGTGCCAACAAAACTTGTTAGAAAATATTAAAGTTGAATCCTAGAAGCTACTAAGCAAGATTTGAAGCCTAAAATTCACTGCATCAAAAATAATCTTGCTTGAAAACCACCGGTTGTGCACGCACACACACATCAATCAATCATTAAGGGCACAACCCAGATAAAAGGCCCATCACATTCCAAAGCACATTCAAACCTAGTCTTAAATAAAAACAGAGTAGACGTTGGCCTTAAGGATTCGACTTGCTCTTCGGAGCCCAGAACGAAATTATTTTCGATTAGTTTGTTTCTACTGTTCAATCTGATGTCTAACTAGGGGATCAAAATCAAACGATAGCTGCTAGGGGTTACACTAGGAATCGGAGGCGGAAGTTGAAGGATGAACCTTCTCCCCAGTCCCTCCTTCTAACTGGTTGGATTGAACAGACAGAAGTAGGTCAAATCGTTTCTTTATCTCAAGATAGGTTTTGGGAGTCTGTAGGTCTTTAGGCTAGCCCACATAAGGACAGGTTTGTATTGCAGGGCACCTTTCTTCCTCCCACCTATCATGAATCCTTCCACATTTTATACACATTCCCGCTCTTTCCCTCCTGTTATGAGTTATTCACAACATGACGATTATCCCGACTTGTACTGTAATCAACCATCGGTTAGTTGGGATAACTTGGATTAGGGATACAGTTTCGGACCTCCGTGTTTAGGGTCTAACCCTGAACACCATAATTTTGATTTCTATCCTTCTCAGAGCCACATCGATTATAGATCGCCACCATTTCATGGACAACCTAATACAATCTACAATCAAGGAGGATACACTGATCCTTACCCATCCTTTGATTACACTGCATTTAGGTCATCACCATTTTTTGAACAATCTAAAATGACCTATTATCAGGAAGGGTATCACGAATCTCAATTCGTTAAACCATTCAATCCTTAGAAATTCAGCCAATACCTTGCATTGAAAAATTGGATCCTCTGATTGAGATGATTGATGTTTTGAACAAGTATTTATTGGATTGGCTCCAGGATGTTAAGGATAAGAACGCGGGTGAGTTTATACTTGGGAAGTTAGCAAAATTGAGAATGAGATTTCTGGTTGCTTTAGTTCAATCGTAGGATGATTCCTAGGATGAACTTCCTTCAGGAGTGCCAATGTCAGAACCAGCTCAGGCACCTATTGGGGGGACATGTGTTACGAGGCTAACCAGATTGAATTAGAGCAACCCATTAAGGATGATCTGATTTCTTCACCTGAGATCCTTGAGCCAGGGTATGAGGAAACGTATGTCTCCATGGATCAGAAAGTGACAGATGATTTCAGGACAAACATTAATATGGATTTTGATTTCTTTGATTCCGATGGTGAAGATTCAATTTGTGAAGTCTCACGTGAGTTTACATAACACGATTTCTTTGAGACGATTGGCCTGAGGAATCTGATAAATCATTTGATAGCCCAATAATTGAGGAAACTGATCTTATTGGGGCTCACAAGACGAATTCAGAATCACATTTTCTGAAGGAAATAATTTAATGCCCCGATTGTCTATTACACCCCATTGAGCTTATTGACGATTCTATTTTTGAGATAATTAGACCCAAGTCAATTCTGATTCAGCCACATCTTTTTGACTTGGAAATTTCAAACGGGGTGATTAATATGCAGGAGGTCCCAGAATTTGACATTCTGAATGAGGAGGATAGGAGCTGGGAAATTTTGATTTGGGAAGCAAACTCTGGAGGAAGTAGAAGACTGAGTCTAAGGTTCCAATTCATCTAAAACCATCAAACCAGGACCCTTACGACATTTGTTCTGAAAATGTCCAACCCAAGTACACATTCATTGATTATCTTTTGGAGCTTAAATTCTCTGTAACCTAACTTTTTGGTCCTAGGTTGTATCCTCATAAATCGTAGGCTCGGCCCCGGTTGCATACTGATTTTAGGTTTTGGGTAATTTTTATCTAGAACCTTAAATATTCTCGATCATAACGTATGGGTCTGCAAACAATCTGGTCCACATTTGTGGACATCTGCTGACAGGTCAAAGGTTTCATCTTTTTATTCTGATTCTGACTTACACCTGTGAATTTATACTTCTCCTATTTGTATAGTGTGCCTAGCTGAAGGCACTAAATTCAGCTCGTATATAGTTTTCTTTATTTATCTCAGAGCGTACTTGACATTCACGTAATTCAGGTGCTTTCTACTTTGTTCCACTCTATTTTATGTCTTTTTAATACAATGAGGACATTGCATTAGATAGGCATGGGGGGGTGGATATTCATCTCTGAATTAATTTGTCAGCTCTGTAGATTCATTTTATTTTATTTTATTTATATATAAAAAAATGGAAAAAAAATTATGGAATTAGGAAAGAGAACTTGGGCTTAAGAAAATTTTCAATCTTAGGAAATATTACATTAGGATCTAAACACAAAGATCATTCAAGTCTTTGGGCTTAATCAGCCTGTGTATCTACTAAAATGTGGATTTTTTTTTTGAGTTGTCGCCAACCTGAATTTTATTTTAATTTGAGTAAATAAGTTTGGGTGATAAGTACACGACTTATCAACCCACGCTCTGATTTGAGGGAACTTTAAGTCTAAAGCATCTAGACACTATCTTGTCACTGACTCGTTATTCAACGGTTTTAATGAAAATTGAGTAGGTAATGAACCTTCTACGGTGATATGGCTGGCAAGTTATCGTGGGTAACAACTCATAGGTAAGTTATCCAGAGCTCAGTCATTGGACCATTCTCTTCTTGCTGCCTTTAGGTAAATCTTAGACCAGGGAAGCCACCTACTTAGAAAAAAAAAGAGAATAAGAAAGTCAAAAAGAAAAGAAAAAGAAAAGGAGAAAGGAAAAAAAGAAAATAAAAGAAATAAGCCACACTTCGCCTTACGAGTATGGCTGGCAAGTTGTCGGTGGTAATAGCTCATCGATCGGTTGTCCAGAACCCACCTTAGGAAATGCACTTCAAATTCCCAAACACTTAGGAAGAAGTGGAGAAGTAGAATAAATCGGGGAGATATACACTGGATTCACTCTTGTGTTGACCCTATAAAAATAAAAGTAAGGAGAAAGCTACCGGTTGTAAAGATACACCTTTAGGCAGAACTCTCTTTTTAAGGTCACTTTGAGGCATAGAAACCCGAAATCCATTCTAATTGCCGATCAATGAGTCTATCACATTCACAATAAAATATTTAGAACTTTGCGTTCCCATCAAATCTTGGGTGAGTTGAATGGCTATAGAAAGCCACTCTTAAACCCTAAACTCAAAAATAAAAGAAAAAGAGAAAAAGAAATTTTTCTTTGAATAAGGCGAGGGCTTGAGGTGGTCTGCATTTTGGCAGATACCTGGGAACTGTTGTGTCTTTGAAAGTTCAGATCCTAAGTAAATATTTTCTTAATGATTAAAAATAACTTATGCTCAAATAATCCAACCTAATTCTTTTATAAATAGCATATAGTTTTTCCTAGGGACTAGCAAAAGATAGGCATGGGGGTGTGATGTAAACATATTTATATTGCATAAAATGTCTAATTACGCATGTTCTTAAGCATAGAATTGAATTACATACTATAAATATTGCATAGGATGCATCATCTTGTATTTAGATTAGTTTGAATAAAATGGAGGTTAATTGTCTCCTTTTATATTCAGGGATAGGGCGACTTTTCACTAGGGCCTCGAAACAAAGATCCAACCATACGGATCTGATCAAGGCGACGATTAGAGTTCAATGACTTCAAGATCGCCCTAATCGGATATACGTAGCATCAGATAGAGATCGAGGAACCTTAGAAGATCAATGGCCAAGATGGTGTGAATTCACACTTCAGACGACAAATCTGACCACGTGGATGGATTCGGAACGTCGATCACAGCCTAACGACGTGAAAATTGACTCAATTCGACACCTGTGGCACCATCTACAACATCCAGAAGATGGACGACCAAGATGGCACCACATGGTGCCATCTCGGCCGCCCTCAACCTCTGAAGCTTCTAGTGCCCTCACCTCTCCGCGTTGGATCAAGATCCAACTGGCACTTGAAAACTCTAAAGGACCACTTGAAGACGTAGTCTTGACCATTGGATCTCAATCCAATGGTCCAGATCTTGCGATGAAGAGACGCTCCACCCGCCCATCCACGTGTGTAACGCAGTAGATAGAGTGCTCGCTCGTGGTTGGGTGCGGGTTCGAGCCGCGAGGAGCAGGCAAGGGGGTGTGGGTGAGTAGGCGTGAGGAGCGCATGATCGCGATCGAGTGGCTGTGCGCATCCGATAGTGCCCACGTGCCATCAAACGCACGGCAAGAGCGCGGGATCGCACGCGTATGCATGTGCTGAGGAGGCGCGACAAGAAGCTCTCTTAGCCGTTCGATCTCACGATCGAACTGCTGAGATTTAAAGGATGTGAACGTGCATTGCAGCTTAAGGAGATGAGTGGGCATGTGCGTGCCGCCCACTACACCCATGTTCAGAGCTTTAGTGATGGATTTATCCGTCACTAAAGGTCCTGAATTAGTAATTTTCAACTTAAAAAGGCCAAATTGCCCTCACTCCTTGCAACTATAAAAGGAGATGCCCTACATACGAAATTCTGATCCCTTCCTTCTCTTCTCTCCCTCTCCAAAGCTCAAGAGAAGCTTGTCCCACACCCGGCATGCTCCTCGAGAGATAAAGTCAAATTTTCACCCTCATTTCAAAAGCAGATCCTGCGATGACGATGACGTGCTGCCCCTTTCTCGTCCCTCCTGCCTCAACCTCCTTCCCTCTCCGTCCTCCATCTTCCAGGCGTCGTCTCGTCCGGCTCGTCCTCCAAGCGATCATCAAGGAGGATAAGTTCTTTCTCCCATTCCTCTTTTTCAGCTTTCTAGAGTAGAATTTTTGTACTTTGTAGTGTAATAGATTTCCCGCTTTCTAGTGTAATTATTCTCTAGTTTTATTGTATAAATATTTTGAAATTTTAAGTTCATGTTCTCTCTATCTCTCGTTTATTCTGATTGTTTATATTGCTTCATTGTAATTACGCCGCTTCGCTTTTCAACAAAAATCCTAAAAAAAATATAGTTCGAATATAGATCAACGTCGCATCCCTGAGTTCGACCCAAGATTTTTATTCCGATATAAATTTTATTTGTTGAACACGAGTTCTTCGCTTTCAAACTACGATGACAAATTCTTCAAAACCAAATATGATAGTATAGTAACCCATAGCTTCAACAATACACCTGTACTAATTTTACAGATAAGTGATTAGTGATAGATCTACTTTAGTAAACTAATTGAGTACCTAGGTGTATTAATATTAAGATGAAAATTTAATTTAGAGTATACATTATGCTAAAAATGAATTAAGCTCTCGATTTTACATTCTTTGTATTTGATTAATTTTATTATTTTGTTACGTAAGTTGACTAATCATTGCTTTCCGATGTACAGATATCTCGAGAAGTACAATTTTAATGGGAAGGTATTCTTCCTCAGCTCATTTTTTACCAAAGAAATGAAGAAGATTATTTCTTTTGGAGAGCATGAGAGACCTTTTGAAAGGCAAATTCATCTCTCTCTCTCTCGGACCGTATCCCTCCAAAATATTCTTATTTAACATCCCTCTCTCTCTCAACAAACAAAAGAAGATGACTCCTCAGATCACGGTGCAAAACCATCACCACACCCAAACGTATCATCCTCTCCCTCGGAAATCAATAAAAAAAAAATGGAAGGACCCACGTGAGCCCCCACCTTCGTTCCCTCCGCTATGCATGCAAAAAGGCCCTTTCCATATTTTTTTTCTCTCCAAAAAAAGAACGCTCTGGCCAATTTTTATGGAGCGGCGACGTCCTACCCTCTCTCCCTCACGTCCTCTCCCTCTCGCTAAACCACCCACGTAAACACCCCCACATACATCCCTGCATGCATTCTCCCGCTACGTACATCGATCTCTCACCCATATGACAACCACCATCCAGCGTGACCGAGAGAAGGCCGGCCTCCTCATCCCAGCACCTCCTCCTTGATCGTGACTTCAAGACTAGTGCGCTCGCCCTCACGACGACACATGGTCCGCCGCTGCTCTTCTTCTTGCTGCCATGATCGTGCCATCGACAACCACAACTACGACAACCGCACCCCTATCCTCGTCCCTACGACAAGGGCGTGGATCTCCTTCCTACTACACCCATGACTACGAACGCCCGCTCTTCATTGGCCGTGCTCTTCCTCGATGTCAACCTCTCCGCTACCGCATGCCATCACCGTGCCGACTACATCCACGCCTTCCTCCTTGACGTCATCACAATAACTACACCATGTCTCTTCCTTGAATGCAACAACTGCACACATCCACTTCCGTCGATTCACGTGGTGACATCACGTAGTTCACCTCTCTGCGTCCGCGACAGTGAGCCTCACCACCCTGAGCACTACCACTACGTCTCGTCCTCCTCGACCGTGAGCATTCTCCATAATCATCCATCATTGCCCTTGGTGGTGACAGCACTAACTCCATAACCGTGAGAATTGCCACGCGACTTCAACCATGACTTCACCTACTACGTTCACCCCCAATGACATCATACCACACTTGCAACTGAGCATTTTACCATGTTTGATTTTTATTTAGTTCATTTATTTTTTGGTATTGTTAGAATCACTATTATATCTTGATCCTATATGCATACTTGCCTCCCTACAAAGACAATACTTTCTTTATTCGTGGTTATTTCATGAAATGCATATTTCAGTTGATTGCATTTTTGACAAGCAGATTTATTGATTAGTGGATTCAATACTCACTATATTCTAAGGTTCATTTTGATTAATGCATGCTCAAACTGCTTACAAATTTTATTGTCACATTTCTAAGTATTTGACTAATTAATATTTTATTGATTCGAGGTTGTTTCCACCATGATTTATACTTCGCGATGACACTCAATTTCATTGATTATCACATTTTTGGAGTGAAAATGCTCATATCAAATGGTGCCATTATCGGGAAGGCACACAACAGTCTACACCTACACTGACAGTCAGTAATTGTCGGTATAGGTCGAAATGACCGTCACTATAGGTATAAAGAGCTATTCCAATGGTCAAATGGGGTGTTCTCTTAAGAGGTGTCGTTGTAGCCTATACTGATGGTAAAAACCGTCGGTGTTGCACGTACAACTACAGCGACAGTCATATTTTCAAAGCTATCCTTTTTTGGTGATAGTAGCAACAACGACAGTTTTATTCGTCGGTGTAGAATTTGAAATGTCAATAAATCTGTCACTACACCAATAACACCAATTTTATTTAAAACATAATACTAACATGATTATTTGTCACTAGATCCATTATTGTAGATATGAAGATCCAATATCTTACATCATGATCAACAACAATGTTTACCTCTATCAAGTAAGATTAAGGAAAAATATACAAGATATAACTCTATTAAAATAACAAATTGAATTATTCATAAACCATAAATTCGCATTCAATAGAATAATTTTTTTATATAATTCTAAAAGGAAATTGTGTATCTACAAGCATTATAAGTGGCATGAGCTACAAGTATCCATCAATCTCACTCTATACACTCTTAAACTGGTAGACAACATTCTATCCTAAGGTTAGAAAGTACAAACAACTCCTATCATAGAAGTTGTTCATCAAAATGTAAGCCCTCCTTGGATCTTCCTCCAATTGTTCCAACAGTTCATTGATTTCTAGGTACCTCAACTATGAGATCTTGAGTAACTTGCAAAGGTTCTCGATAAACTTAAGGAGCTGCACAACTACAAAGCATTAAACATGATATTATAACCCCTGAAAAAAAGCTAAAGTTACAGTTTGTCTACATGAATACAAGTTGCATGAATGTTATGAAACAAGGATGAAATTAGCATCATGTAATTATTTATAATTCTATTGCACTTCATAATTGCATTCTTGAACAACCTCCCACTTTTGTGTTTATAATAAAAAATCATGAAACATAAAGATTAAAAAAATGGATGTTTTAACTTGGAACTAAAGAAAAGATGCACCAATCCAGAATTGAACCCAGGTTTGTACAGTAGAAGGGTACTATTCTACCACTAAACCATTGGTACAATTCTTATTTCATGAACCTAAATTAATACAAACTAAGAATGGTCAGAAAAAGAATAATCTTGAATTCCTTCCTAACAATTTTAAAAATAATAATGATTTAAAGATTCAATATTTTAATACAAACTAGGAGTTTCTATTCATGCATGATTGTTAGAAAAAAAGATGGGAGGTTATGTTTCATTCTTATGGGTAATCAATGTACATTGAGAAAAAATGAGATGAATCATATTTGCATCACCTTTGTGTTACATAAAGGTTACAGAAGCCTGTACAAGACACCATATCAGTTAAGTGAAATATTTACCTGGTGACAATTACAAATCTAAACTAACTACCATTTAAGTAAAGTGGCAACCAAGTGTCACTGGCACCTGCATCGTCACTACTATCGTAAGCACTGCAGCTTGGCTGCTGATTAGATGTCACATGCCTTCTGGAAGGTATCCTCCTGTTTAACTTTTAAGGAAGGATCTACAATCTGGAGTTTGATTCTGTACATAACAAACAAGATCATTATATATGTTTATGCAAAATCGTCGTTGTTTAAGAGATGTGTCATAGTATAGGACAAAATCGCTCAAAACAGATAATATCTATACTCGAATGAAGTCCGAAGTCGTTCGCTGGGAGTAAATATGGAATTCATGTGCTAAACTCAATAATTAATGTAATTGAGTACAATTAATTACTCAAAATCTAACATGCAATATAAAACATGAGTATATAATGAGTCAAAAGAAATCTAGAAAAAATAATGGTGATTTATATCACCAATTATTGGTCTAACACATGTAGCAATTACTCAAATAATATCACTATTCAAGCCAAGTGCACAGTGCACTCCATCAGAGGACAGAGCCTTTAACTAGACGGCTTAAGTCAGCCTTGCTACAATGCTAAGAGGGCACTGGACTTCTTCTTCTTCTCTTCATTTTGTGCGTGCACATGCCTTCTTCTTTCTTCTAAGGCCTTCTTCCTTCTCCTTTCTTTCTCCTATCCTCTTCTTCTCCTACCTTGTCTTCTCTTCTCTTCCTCTTCTTGATTTTTTGCCTTGCCTTTTCTTTAGCCTTTTGTTCTTCATTTTATTGTTCTTCTTTGTTGGCCCTTCTGATGCATAGGGAAAAACTCACCACTAAAATCGACTAAGTGTCGAGAACACTGAAGAACAAAACCCCCCTTAACCCTGCATGCTCTCTTCATTCCTTCTACACTTCCTCTCTCAGGGTTCTTTTTCACGCCCTCCCAGGGCCATGCACAGTACTGGGTTATCGGGTAATCGGTCTAGAGCACACCCGGACCAGGGCTGCCTATGTGGGGTAGCAGCTGAGGTGTGCACAAGTGATAAACGACAGTTTATCATCATTCTTATGCATTAAAACAAACCTAGCTCTTAGAGTTTTGCTCCGCAAATGGGTTTTTGGGCTGCATTTAGGCATTAACTAGGTTAGGCATGCATTGCATTTTCTTTTGTTGTTTTAATATGCTTTTGTGAGTGTTAGGGATGAACAGATATACATATCCCTAAAACCCTAGCACTCAAGAAGGCAAATGGTGAAGGAGGAGCTTAGACTAACTGGAACTTAGCTTGATCCAGCTCACCACAGCTGGAACCTAGCTAACTTGGACTAAGGTTAGCTCATTCCAGCTCCATTCAGCTAATCTCAGTTGAATGGCAGCTCAAGAGAGCTCATCTTAGCTCACCCTCGCCCAGGTCAGCTCAGATCCAGCTCAACCTAGTTGAGTCTGGCTCATCTCAGCTCCCCTTAGTCCATAGGGAGCTCTAAGTAACTTAGCTGAGTTGATTGGAGTTCACCCCAACTCAGATCCAGCTACATCCAGCTCCACTCAACTCCAGCCAGCTGAAGAAGAATTCATCCCTGCTCAGGAAGCTCAAGTCCAGCTCCTGGGGACTCAGCTTAGCTCAACTTGGTTGAGCTAAGCTACCTTAGCTATCTCAACCAACTCAATCCTCCCCGGGAGCACCAAACCCTGCTCACCTCAGCTCCATTCAACAGAAGCCAACTCACTTTAGCTTGGCTTAGTAGCTAGCAAAGGACTAGCAAGCTAAGCCAGCTAGAGTAGCCCCATGTTGATCTCTTCAGTAGCTGCCAGCTCCACTTCAGCTCCAGATTCTTCAGATCCAGCTCCTCCCTCCAAACCCTAGCTCCAACACCTCCTCCTCTACTTCACTATTAGCTAAGCTAGCTTAGCTTATCTTAGCTTAGCTATGCTCCAACTCGCTTAGCTTTTACCACCTAAAAATCCTGCCTTACAACTCCACCAACTAGCTCCACCTATGCTCCACATAAGCTAACTCTACTTGGCACCAACCTAGCCTACCCCCTCCCTCCGAAAGACACCATAAAGTGGCGCCAAAACCACCCTAACTACCTCCTTGTTGGGGCCACTTTTTCCCTCCAAAAACACCCTTCATCTCCACCACACATCTTCCTTTAAACCCATCTCCACCATCCACATAATCCCTCCTTCTAGAAGCCTAGAAGTTAGCACCAACCCATGGCACCTCTCCATGGTTGGCATGACTTTTAGGTGTCCCTTGGCCACCCAAAACTACCCCCCTTTACACCACTTAGGTTGGGCCAACCATCCTTAACCCTAGGATCACATAACCACCTCCATCTTCCCATCTTAGCCCTCCATTTCAAGAGCCACCATAACCCCTCATCTTACCCTATAAAACGGCCCCTACCCACCACGATTCAAAGCAACCTTGGCTAGCAAAATTCCTCTCATACTCTACCTAGAGCCCACGCCCAAGAGAGAAGAAGAAGAAGAAGAAGATTAAGGGGATATTCTGTCCCCTTGGTGCCTTCCCCTCTTCCCTTCTCTCTTGTGCTCGTGCCAGCAAAAAGAGGAGCCAGGCAAGGAAGACCTTTAGAGGAGGTCTTGAAGGTGGTCCACACCTCCTTGGAGGAAAGCTTGAAGGTGGTGCACGCCCACCCTTGGAGGAGAGCATTGAAGGTGGTAGCATCCACCTTGGAGGAGCTTTCAAGGAAGGAGAAGAAGGTGACCCTCTTTTCAAGCCAAGGAGCAGCTAGGCTTGGAGCAAGAAGACTCCCTACTTCACCAGATTTTGCAAGAGGATTTCTATTTCTTTTATTGCTTTTTCCATTTCTAGTAGAAGCATTCCTCTACTTGTCTTTGTAGAGAACACAAATTATGATTAATTGAATTGACTTTCTTTTAATTTCTTATTGCAATTGTTACCTTTGTTCTAACACTTGTTCCACTTCCACTCCTTAATTACTTTAGGCCTCCACTTTCCTAGAGTGTGCTTAGGTAGTGGACATTTTCATCTCGTAAGTTTTAGCTTAGCAATTTTAGGTGTTAGCACTTTTTCTTCACAATTCGCATTTTGCCCTGTTTATTTCAAAACTAAAAAAAATTATATATTTAAAATACCAAAAAGAAAGTTGAGATTTATTTTTTAAGCAAGAGAGTTAATTTATGCGAACTTGCCTCCTTGGATGACCCTAGATACTCTCCTACCTATGAATATAAATTTAAAAGCGTATGCAATTTGGCTTGTTACAATGACTTAAAAACTGCCTTTACAAATCACACCAAACTTCGCATCACTTTTTGGCATCGTTGCTTGGGAGACATGGCTTTGCTTAATCTTTCTTTCTCTTGCTTGAAGTGGATCTCATCCCCTTCTCTTTCTTTTCTCTTGTGTGTGAAGGTATTGCAGGAAGAAAGTGTGAATTTGGAAGCAAAAGCTCAAAGTTCCTTTTCTTCCTATGGATTTTCAGATTGGTTTCTTCTCTCTTGTCACACCTAAACTAAAAGACTACCGAAATACGTTAAACTTGGCTTTCAAGACCTTGAACAACTTAATTAAGTGGAGTGGTGCATTTTAAAACTCATTGATTGCTTGTTTGCACCATCAACACCACTCCATTTCAAGTATTGGTGTTCTGTTTTTCGGATCCAGATTTCTATTCGGACTTGAAAAATCAATTCCCAACACCACTGGCCTTATAAAATCATAAAATTTCATACAGTGATTCCCAATTAAGTTAGAAACATTTTTCCAAATTTCAGATCAATTGGCTTTGCATTTAATTTTTAAAAATTCATGAACCACAAAGGGGTCACACCCTCTAATCTTCTTATTTTGCTTTTGTCTGCAAATTTTTATAATTTTTATACTCATCCAATTTTTATGAAATTTAGCTTTATAGAATTCTTCTGAAATTTTACACATCATATAAAATCACAAAAATTTTTTGAGGTCGGTGGTAATAATGAAAAGCCCAAAATACCCACGGGTATCATTTCTAGACCATGACACCAGTACAAATAAAAATTCAAAACAATTATCAAGCAAATTTCTAAAATCTTACAAAAATCTTTTCTGGAATCCTTGTTTGATTTTACATAAGTTAGTGGTGTTGGTTGCATTGTTTGGACCACTACGTAATACAGAAAGCCTAACAATAATTCATTGGTAGTAATTTTATGTCTTAGGGACAATTGGCTTAGGGTTTCTTTCCTTCTCAAAGACTCACATTAAAGGAAATTAACGATCACCAATACAACTTGTTTTTCCTTTGATTGTGGAGTTTCAAACTTGTTTGAAAATTTAAAAAGAGAAACCCTAAAACATATTGAATTAAATCAAACCCTAAAAGACAAAAAATATAAGAAATTGTGTGACAACTTGCTTTCTAATTGGATCCACTTTCCAATTCTTGCACACACACAAAAGAATTGAAATTACAGGACATTAGCCCAAATTAACGCTCTCCACTTTCCATGCGCACTATAATATCCTAGACCTAACTAAAATCCGTAGCAACTTGACCCCTAAGGCTTCATCAACTTAGGCTTGCTATATAGGTCCTATGTTTTCTTTAGTTAATACCAATTCTATCATCTATATCTGGTGTTCAGGCTGAGGGGCCATGTCAAATGACCAGGCGCGGGTTTGTACAAGCACCTGGTGTTTTCCCTGGGAAACGTTTGGGCCCAAACCTCCCCTTAAGCAACTTGGCTAGATTTGTTGACTGAACGGGTATTCATTATTGATTACTTATTTTCTATGTAGACCAAGTCTTAGGTCTATTTTTAGGGAGTCACACTTAAGTTAGGTCTAGCTTTGGTTGTTTGATTTGCACACTTTCTCTCATCTCTTTCTCTTTTCCTCCCCTCCCATTCTTCCATTTTATGCACGAGCGACGGTCTCAAAATCCACACTTGGAAGGACCATTTGATTTTGCCCCCGTGCAAAAAGACAACTTTTTCTGTCTTCTTATTCTACTAGAAAGATGGAAAATCAACAAAATGGGTCTACTAACCCTTCCACTTCCACCTCTAATCTTACCTCTAACCCCACTACTAACCCTAATTCTAACCATTCCACCCAAAACCCACCCACCTTTAACTTCCCACACTTGGAGCTCCCTAATCTTGAATTGCCCCAAACACAACATCAAGACTCCCTACCTGATCTTTTAAATTTGATGGCTGAGCAGATTGGTAAATTAAATTCCAATCAACAAACATTGACATGGAACATCTGAAACCTAGCCAATCAAAGACCAAACCCACTACCCCATTAGCAGCGTATTATTATTCTAAAAGATTTTTATGATCCATCTTATTTTGAGGAATGACCAGGAGTGGTCATACCAGAGGGGGACTTCGAGATCAAGCTTGCAGTCTTGAACCTAATTAAACACTTCCATGGCCTTCGTAGGGAAGACCCTTTTAGCCACCTTGAAGAGATGACTCTTCTTGCACAAACAACCCATTCCTAAAATGTGCAAGAGGACATATGGCTGATGTAGCTTTTTCATTATCTCTTAAAGATAAGGTCGCTTATTGGTTCAGGACCATTGGCCGACCAATCACAACTTGTTCCCAGCTCAAGAGCGCCTTCCTCAAGAATTTTTTTCCGATAGGTCATACTAATTCCCTGCGAAGATCTATTACGACCTTTCACCAAAAATCTTGTGAGACTTTCCATGATTCTTGGGAAAGATTTCAAGATCTCTTAAGAAGTTGCCCAGACCACGAGATTCCTTTATGGCAGCTCGTGCAAACCTTCTATCACGGATTAGAAGATCAAATCTGACATTTTGTTGATGCCTCGTGTGGCAGCAACTTCTTAAATAAGGATGCTGTAAGTGCCTATGACCTTTTTGAAGAAATGAGTGAAAACTCATTTAATCATGCTTCCATGAACACATTTTACAAAACTCAAAACCTGTAGTTCGGTGTTCATGAAGTAGGCACTCAATCTATCCCTGTCACCCAAGATGATCTTCAAATGATCGCTCAAAAACTTGACTAGATGCATATTAATCAAAAGAAAATTGAGGAAAAACTGGCCACATCAACCCAAGCTCCACACAGTCCACATCTAACCCAACCTAACTTTCCACAAAGAGAAAATTTGCACAATCTCAACACTACTCCAGCTGATTATTACCAGTATTCTGAGGTTGCCCATGGTTCACTAGGGAATTACAACTATCCAGATCTTAACCCCACTTAAAATATTTTTTCCATCGAAGAGCCCTTTTAAAATTCTTCCAATTGGGAAAATTACCTAAACTACTCTTGGAATAATCAGGTTCCTTCCCAACTAGATCATTTTAGTGGCTATGGGTCAAACCCAACCTTTCATCCTGGGCCATCCCAATAAGACATCATTGCCCAGATGATGCGAACCCTACAGGAAATGCAAACAAAAATGATGGAAGTAACCCACACCATCACAAATCTGAACAACTAGATTGGGGTTACTCCCACGCAAAGACCTGCAGGACATCTTCCATCCCAACCCATGCCCAACCCTAATCACCAAAGGAACCAATATCCAAGTAGAAATCCACACTACCTGAATCAGCCTCCTATTAATCCACCACCTTAGCAGCCTCGCAGGTTTCTGCAACCACAGGCCCCCTCACCTCCTCCAAATAATAATCCAACTGCACATGCAGTTACATTGAGGAGTGGGAAAACCACCACTGATCCTGGGCCTTCACACAAACCTAGTGAAATCCCCATCACTATGCAAATTGACTCCCAACCTCTCCATCAGGAAGAAAAAGAAATACAAAAATCTCAAGACACGATTCCTATCCCTTTCCCATAAGCTTTCCACCCCAGCACCAACAGAGAAAAGAAATCTGAGCCCACCACAGAAGAACTCATGGATCTATTTGGGTAAGTTCAAATCAATATTCGTCTCCTAGATGCCATCAAATATATACTTGCCTATGCCAAATTTTTGAAGGAGATCTGTACTCCTAAAAGGTAAGCCAAAAATCTAGGACAGGTTCATCTTTCGGAGACAGTAAGCTCTGTCATATAGAGCAAGCTGCCTCTTAAAATGAGAGATCCGGGGGCACCTTCAATTTCAGTAATTATTGACGATACTACCTTTAATCGTGCCCTCCTTGATCTTGGTGCCTCAGTTAATATTATTCCCATGATTTTATATTAAGAATTTCAGATCGGCAAATTAAAACCTATCGAGGTTACCCTACAATTAGCCTACCGATCTACAATCAAAACTTGTGGGATTGTCGAGGTTGCTTTAGTCAAGGTCCAGAATTGTGTCTTCCCTGCAGACTTTCTGGTTCTCGACATTGAGGTACCTGAATCATTACTAGACTCCCCAATAATCCTTAGACACCCTTTTTTGTTTATTGCAAAGGCAAATATCAATTGCCAAACAGGCAAAATGGATATCACTTGCGTCGACCAAACTATCACTTTATATATTTTCAAATCCTCAAGGAGATTCCACGATAACTTTTTTGAGGACTCAGATACAGACATTTCCAATATGCTAGAGGAGACAATGTTGATAGATACCCTTACCGACCATAATTTTTTTGAGGACTCTGATTCAGAATCAGTGGTTGGCGACATCTGTGATAGAGACTTGTCCTGACCTAAAATCCATTCCTGATGAACCCCCTAATCACCCTAACCCACCCACTCTTCCCACACCCTACTTTTACACACTAACTTCACCCAATCCTCACCATCCCTTTCCTGACTCCTTTCTTATGGACCTACTACCAGCCTTGCCCGAGTTTGGCATCCAACCTGATCTAAAACCATGGCCAAACTTGGGCTACACTTATCATTTTCCATCCAACTTTGATCCGAATATTACTTTTAATCAATTTTCTAGGGATCTAAGTGTCCAACTATTTACATGATTTTCCATCTTCCATGAATACCTTCACGGTCAGCTGAATGGTGTAAAAGATAGAACTGGATGGGAGGTAACACATCATTTTTCCTGCTTTCCTTTTTTTTCTTTCTTTCTTTTACCAAGTTTTGACCATCCTTAACCCAACCGCTCTTCACTAAGGTGATCCCTTTTCCCTCCTAATGCATGAGGACATTTCATATCTTAAGCATGGACGGGTGTTTTCAAAATTTGACGATCGATTTAGGATTTTCAAAACCTAAAAACATACATTTTTCTTTAGTTTATTTCCCTGTTTGCATACCCAAACAAAATAAAAATATTGAAAACTTTTTGAAATCGGGACTAAGGCTGAAAAACTCACTTTTGGTACAATGGGATTAAATCTTTAATAAACTAGGGATGAGAATGTGGATCTGATCATTAGAATTTCAGGGTCTATTTTAGAATAGATCAAATATCCTTCTCTAAAAATTCCACTTGAACTCAAGATAGTTCAGGTGACTTGATCCTATTTTGTAATGTGCAAAGTATTTGGCTTAGTTTCTAATTCAAAAACTTGCATGTCTTAAGAAACTTCTTGTGTCAATTTTCACACACAAGCCAACACTTATAAACGACTAAAAATTAGAAAAACTCCCTTGTTTGGACTTAGTAAAACTCTGAAGCAGATTGTTGGTTTGAGTTCCCATTGCCAAGAAGGAGGAAAATGCCTCCTTTGAGGACGTGATGTCAACATGTTACCGCTTCGGCACTACTAAAAATAAGCATGGGGCAGAAAAAATAATTAATTAATTAACACGCCGCTATAAATGTTGGCTTTTCACAAGCACGGATAAAAGGTTTTAAAGGATTTTGCAAATTGCAAAACATATTCATGAGCCAGAAAAATCCTAAAAATAAAAATTTCAAGTCATCTGAATTAACAAGGGGTTATTTTGTGAATTTTCTGGAGGATATATTGATCCTATTTTGTCTAATGGTCGGATTCAAAAATAAATCGTAATGTTTATCCTTAACAAATCCCGTTCCTCTTGTGTTTCAATCAACCAAGGTCCCTTAATCTTTTTCGCCTCAAAAGCTGAAAAAATTAGATTTCCCAAAAATAATGTTTTCCAAAAAAATTAAAGCTTTGCTTAGAGACTAGCAAAAGATAAGCATGTGGGCGTGATAAAAAATAGTTTACCATCATTCTTATGCATTAAAAAAAACCTACCTCTTAGAGTTTTGCTTCGCAAATGGGTTTTTGGGCCGCATTTTGGCATTAACTAGGTTAGGCATGCATTGCATTTTCTTTTGTTGTTTTAATGTGCTTTCGTGAGTCTTAGGGATGAATAGATATACATATCCCTAAAACCCTAGCGCTCAAGAAGGCAAATGGTGAAGGAGGAGCTCAGACTAATTGGAACTCAGCTTGATCCAACTCACCATAGTTGGAACCTAGCTCACTTGGACTAGGGTTAGCTCATCCCAGCTCCATTCAGGTATTCTCAGCTGAATGGTAGCTCAAGAGAGCTCATCTTAACTCACCCTAGCTCAGGTCAGCTCAAATCCAGCTCAACCTAGTTGAGTCTAGCTCATCTCAGCTCCCCCTAGTCCACAGGGAGCTCTAGCTAGCTCAGTTGAGTTGATTGGAGTTCACACCAGCTCAGATCCAGCTACATCCAGCTCCACTCAACTCCAGCCAGCTGAAGAACTCATCCCAGCTCAGGAAGCTCAAGTCTAGCTCCTGGGGTCTCAGCTTAGCTCAACTTGGTTGAGCTAAGCTACCTTAGCTGTCTCAACCAGCTTAATCCTCCCAGGCAGCACTAGACCCAGCTCACCTTAGCTCCATTCAACAGAAGCCAGCCCACTTTAACTTGGCATAGTTGGTAGCAAAGAGCTAGCAAGCTTTGCCAGCTAGAGTAGCGCCATGTTGACCTCTACAGTAGCTACCAGCTCCGCTTCAGCTCCAGATTCTTTAGATCCAACTCCTCCCTCCAAACCCTAGCTCCAATACCACTTCCTCTACTCCACTATTAGCTAAGCTAGCTTAGCTTAGCTTAGCTTAGCTATGCTACAGCTATCTTGGCTTTTACCACCTAAAAATCCTACCTAACAACTCCACCAACTAGCTCCACCTAAGCTCTACATAAGCTAACCCTACTTGGCAGCAACCTAGCCTACCCACTACCTCTGAAAGACACCATAAAGTGGTGCCAAAACCACCCTCACTACCTCCTTGTTGGGGCCACTTTTTCCCTCCAAAAACCCCCTTCAACTCCACTACACATCTTCCCTTAAGCCCATCTCCACCATCCACATAATCCTCCATTCTAGAAGCTTAGAAGTTTGTGCCAACCCATGGCACCTCTCCATGGTTGGTGCGACTTTTAGGTGTCCCTTGGCCACCCATAACTACCCCCATTACACCCCTTAGGTCGCACCAACCATTCTTAACCCTAGGATCACCTAAGCACTTCCATCTTCCCATCTTAGCCCTTCATTTCAAGAGTCACCTTTACCCCTCATCCTATCCTACAAAAAGACCACTACCCACCACCATTCAAGGCATCCTTGGCTAGCAAAATTCCTCTCATAATCTACCTAGAGCCCACGCCCAAGAGAGAAGAAAAAGAAGAAGATTAAGGGGATATTCTGTCCCGTTGGTGCCTTCGCCTCTTCCTTTCACTCTTGTGCCCATGCTAGCCAAAGGAGGAGCTCGGCAAGGAAGACCTTTAGAGGAGGTCTTGAAGGTTGTCCACACCTGCTTGGAGGAAATCTTGAGGGTGGTGCACTCCCACCCTTGGAGGAGAGCATTGAAGGTGGTAGCATCCACCTTGGAGGAGCTTTCAAGGAAGGAGAAGAAGGAGACCCTCTTTTCAAGCCAAGGAGCAGCTAGGCTTGGAGCAAGAAGACTCCCTTCTTCACCAGATTTTGCAAGAGGATTTCTATTTCTTTTATTGCTTTTTCAATTTCTATTAGAAGCATTCCTCTACTTGTCTTTGTAGAGAACACAAATTCTGATTAATTGAATTGCCTTCTTTTTAATTTCTTATTGCAATTGTTACCTTTGTTCTAGCACTTGCTTCACTTCCACTCCCTAATTACTCAAGGCCTCCACTCTCCTAGAGTGAGCTTAGGTAGTGGACATTTTCATCTCATAAGTTTTAGCTTAGCAATTTTAGGTGTTAGCACTTTTCCATCACAATTTGCATTTTGCCCTCATTATTTCAAAACTAAAAAAAATTATATATTTAAAATACCGAAAAGAAAGTTGAGATTTATTTTCTAAGTAAGAGAGTTAATTTATGCAAACTTGCCTCCTTGGATGACCCTAGTTACTCCTCTATCTAGGAATGTAAATTTAAAAGCGTATGCGATTTAGCTTGTTACAAGGACTTAAAAATCACTTTTACAAATCACACCAAACTTCGTATCAACGGGCATAGGTGGGTAAACAGGTCGGAGCCAGGCCCACATGCACAGTGTCACGGGTGAGGCATGTGAGGGCCATGCGGGGGACCTCACCACCCTGTGTGTCGAGTCGGTAAGCTGTAGACACAAATTCCTTTTATGTCACTATGGGCTCTCAGTGGTCTCTGAGGTGGGACTAAATCCCACTGCCTTTTTCGCATGGCTGGCAGCAAGTGGAGGTCTCTTCAATTGATACTGAAGCTTGTGATGTGGTGCCAAATTGACCACCTGAGCGTGTGCTTGGATGTGTTCTGCATCACCTGGGGATGTTTCCTAGGGCTCGCAGCGCCTGGAGCTCGAAGAGCGAAGGCGGCGAGAGCAGAGGTTGTGGAGCTCCAACGAAGACACCTGCAAACAAGAATATGGCCTTGTAGCCTCGGTAGCTGGTTCAGTAGCTTCGTCGTAGTATGGCGAATGTGGTGGTGTGCTTGATGTAGCGTGAGGATGCATGTACGTAGCTAGCAAAAACGGAATAAGTCGAAGATGATGGGTTTGTTTGGTGGAGGGTTCGAGTGTACGGTGGAGCGAAATAGGAGAGGTGTTTGATTTGTGGAGTCATGGCAAAGCTTATGAGGTGGTTGGCGAGGTGGATGGAGGGGTGTAGCAGCAGGGATGCCTTGCCGGAGGAGTGGCCAGAGACGGAGAAGATGAGGGTGGTTGATGACATCGAGGGGATATTTTTTGGTTTTTGAGGGTGTACAACTAACCTAGGAGAACTAAGGATTTAATCTACCTTAAGCTAATTAGACGAAAGGGGAGGATTCTCCACCAGGGGTACACCGGCTTTGGTGAAGATGAAGGCTCCAGTGAGGTAGAAGCGGCAATGACGATAGGAAGGAGGCTTTTGCTGGTACGACCAAGAGCGGATGAGAGAGGGGAAGGAAACCAGCTACAGGTATTGCGGACGATGATGAAGGAGATCAAGAGGAGTCGCTGGAGCTCGAGGAGCTATTTGGCCAAAATAGGACAGAGGAATGTGGAGAATTTTTGGCCAAATTTGAGCTTGGAGAGACCGGTCTACCTTGGGGTTCTTTATATAGGTAGCAGGCGGTCGGTTGAAGCTTGGAATCTAAGCTTTCAACCTTGGAAGGTCGCCAGAGTTGGAAACCCAACTCTTTGAAGGATTCACATGAGGGTTTGGGTGATTTTTTGGACTTTAGATCTGGCTAGAAAGGAAGCTAATTTCTTGACGAATTCCCCTCTCAAATTTGAGAAGGATTCGTCAAGAAATCAAAGAGATCTTGCCAAATGAGGGTCACCAAAGTTGTAAGATTAGGATTCTATGGTGGTAGGGACTTGTTTCAAGAATATCATGGCAAAGATAGGGGGCTTTTTGTGAGGAATTCAAAAACTGAGGGGCTATTTGAGATAAAGAATGTCAGACTTGGATCAAAGTGTAACTAGGTCGAAACAATCTTAAATTGGGCCTAAATTTTGGTACAAACCTAATTTGGACCCAAGGAATCTAATGGTGAAGTTAGATTTTAGTTTTGACCAAGTTTGACTAGAGAAATTGCTTAATTACCCAAATTAGGGAAAAGTCTATCTATGGCTCTGTTTTAGGTCAAGATGGGTTCTGATGGTCAAATTGAAGATACCAAACCTTAGATAATATTTTTATATGATTTTTAGGTGGTTTATGTGAATTTTCTCCTGACCAAAACCTCAGTAGATTAAGCGGGTCTATTTTTAGGGTTTCAGATGTCATTTAATTCTAGAAACACATGAAAACCCTTTTCTATCTATACAGACTCACTTCTTAGACATTTAAAACCATTTGACCTTTATTTAACCCCTGAGAAAATCCATGATTGTACTGCAATTGAGATATACTGCTAATAGTGCAATTTTACCCCCATTTTCTTGTTATTCTCTCATAATGGATTTGTAGTGAATTAGGGCTCTCTTTAGGTTATGCAGGAGCATTTAGTCCTTGATTATGACTAATTAAAGCTAGATATGGCTAATGTTGACGTTATCATCATACCCCCATGCCTAACTTTTGCTAGTTCCTTAGCAAAATCTCATGGAATTAACTCAAATTCTAGACCATATGTTCAGATCTCTGATGTATGCTTTTACTTATAGATTAGGTTAGAATGCTAACAATAGGCCTAGAGGTACTCAATTACCCACCAAGATCTGGACCTGACCAGCTTTAGCCTCAATCTTCCGCAAAGGTTTCTAAGGCCCATTGGAACTAACCTAAAATTCGTTGAACTCCGTGGTTAAAGCACCTATGCTTAAAACATGGTTAGTCCAGGTTCAGTTTGTATTGCATTTTTGTAAGAAAGAGAGAAGAATTTTTTGCATTTTTTTGAGAGTTTTCTCTCTTTTTCTTTATTTCTAGCTTTGGATTGGCTTTACACCACGGTCTGTATCGGATTCCTAGCTCCCATCATCAATTCTCGCAGGGTCCCTGGCTTTTGATGCTTCGGGATAGACCACCCATGGCAACCCCTAGAACCTTTGCTTTTGACACTTCAAGACAGTGCCGCACATGGTGTTCTATAGCTAAATTCAGGCCCTGGTGATTGACATTTTGGGATAATCCTGCTTATGGCACCTGAATCAGCACAAGGTGCTTACATGCCCTCGGTAGGATATTTAGATACCCTAGGAGACAAGCACCGAGGAGACGGTATGTTATTACGCATCTTCAAGGAAAATTTCCTGCCTCTACATGTTGGGAGCTTGTCCAAATCAACTTTTGTTGATAAGCCGCTCCTAATCTAGGTGGCTTTTTTAGAATAGAATTAACGCTTTTGCATGATTTTGATAATTAGGTGCACTGAACTATACTATGTGTGGATTAGGGTGCTTAGGTTACCGAGTCCCACAAATCAGAGGTTAGTTAACAAGGTTGAATAATCCCTAAGCCTTAGCTCTAATACTTAAGCTTCGCATTTTCCTTAACCTCTTGAGGACTATCAAGATCTTAATTGATACGTGAATTTTTAAATTTAAAAACAACCGAAGAGCCCTAAGATCAGCACTGATACTAATCTCTTTGTCTCTTAGCACTTTTTGACTTTCATTTTTTTTCTTTTTGATTTGGTCTAGAACTAAGTAGATTCCATACTCTTTTACTAAAAACTAACTCTTTTTATTTCAAATTATTGCTCCCTTTAGGCATTTAAAATCACCTCCTCCCCTTTTCCTCCTCAAGAATAATATGCTTTTAATTCACTCAAAATTTCCTCCCTTCTCCATTTTTTTGTTCTTTTTCATTTTATTTATTTATTTTCTTTTTTTTGGAATATGTATTTTTTTGTGAGAACCCTTCAGAAACTTGAATTTCTATGTGTTTGCACTTTAACTCCCCCCATGCCTAAGTTTTGCAATGTCCTCATTGTAAATGGAGGGTATGAAATAGATAGGGTTCAGGAATTAGAATAGGTTCAGTGGGTGAGCGGATGGATCGGAATGATTGTTATGAAAAATTTCATGCTCTGGTACAAGTACTAGAGGTGGAGTCGACTATTCTAAAACTGATCTCGAAGTACAATAAACATGAAGTACAAAAGGATAATCAGAAGGATCTCGATTTTTTGGATTGACGGGTTGCCTCCCATTAAGCGCTTAATTCAATGCCTTCAGCCGAGTAGAAAATCATCATGGAGAAGTGGTTAAATCAGACAAGTTTTGTAGAACAAGCACCTTGATCAATAGCTTGGTTGGTCCAACCAGGTGCTTGTTCAAGTCAGTAGGTTAATGATGTAGCCCAAACCTAATCAATCTAGTGGGTTAATAAATGTGGATCAAGAGATGCGGTGCCCACTTGATACTATGAAGCTCGGAATGATGTGGAAGTGAAAAATTAGGGTTTGGCTAAGTTGGATCAGCCTGGTCAAAGTAGAGATCCTCAAATGAAAAAGGGTTGGTGGAGGATGTAGGAACCCTACGAAAGTGATCAGAGAAGGACGAGATGTGATTATCAGCCTGATTGAAGTTTGAAACCTGTTTAAAAGATGGAGGAGAATCATCTGCAACTGGCTCATCAAGAGTAGAATCAGAGTAAAAATTGAGCCCGGTTGCAGGTCGAGGTTGAGAATGGGGTTTGGAAGGCCTTGTATATGCTGTGGAAGAGGTGTTCCCTTTCGAATCATTGAACACAACCTCAGAATCAAAAGATGGGTCATATTTGGTGAGGTCGTCAACTAGTTTGGAGTCATTAGAAAACAACAGTTCTCCAAAATCAGGGTAAGATTCGAAATTGTCGGAGAACATGCAAGAATCATGTCATGAATTTGATTCTGGATCAGAGGTTCCACCACAGAGTAAATCAAGCGATGTACACTCAGCAACCAGACTTGGATCTATCCTATTCTTAGAATCTAAGCAAAAAAAGATCTTATTAAGCATGGGTTCGGGTTCTTGGCTTGTAGGGAAGACCCAATCAAAACCCAACTCTTCCAACTCTTTGATTTCTATATCGTAGATCGTTGCAACTTTCAAAAAATCAATTTGTATCTCTGAGGAGGTTGGAGAGGTGCATTCATCAAATATAAGTCCAAAATCATAATCCAAATTCAAAATCTGATTTTCATCATACGGGGCCTTGTAATCAACCGAATAAGGCTCAGATCTAGATTCTAGGTTAAGGATGTGGGTTGGATCACTAAAATCTTGGTTGGGCTCTACGGGGATGTCAGAATTACTCTCTAAAGTCATCTAATTAGAATAAGAGATGGAATTCACACTCTCGAGAGATCGAGAACACCCGCAATTGGATCATCCCAACTCTCATCAGGATCAGGAATGTCAATTGC
This sequence comes from Thalassia testudinum, assembly GCA_037157565.1. NCBI lineage: Eukaryota > Viridiplantae > Streptophyta > Magnoliopsida > Alismatales > Hydrocharitaceae > Thalassia > Thalassia testudinum. The sequence continues at coordinate 79,630,722 of JAZHRO010000056.1, read as the reverse complement.
TATGAAATTTGAATCTGAATTCATTTGAGTTGGGGATCCACAACTACTATCATCATTGAACCTGGGATTTGGGAAATTATGTTGATCACTAGACTTACTCCAAGATGTTTTATTAATTTTTTATGGATATTTTTAATCGATGGTTCTATATAACCATTCAACAATTTTCCTTGTTCTTCTAAAAATTCCTGGAGTTTTTCCGGAAATGAAGGGTTTGACCAACATTGTAGACACTCATTGTTATGTAATTCCACCAATTCACTGTGTTCTGCTAGTAGATTATCCCGGGTTGAATCGTGGTTTACTTGTGTCCATATTATCCTTACACGGTTTGTGATGATGTTTGTTGTTTTTAGAAAATTTTCCTCAATGTCCCCTTTATAACATTCTTCATGGTTTCTATAATCATTCTCAAGTATCTTTTCTTTTATGCTCATTTGGGACTCAGGTTTCTTAAACTATCTCCCTATATAGCCAGGTTGCATTTTTTTGAATCAAATGGGAGAATAAAGATTTAGAATGAAAACTCAAGAATAGATTTGAAGCTAACCAGATCTTAAAGAAATCCCTAGGGTGATCTGTGTATGTGCTCCAAATAAAAGGGATGAGGGACTAGATGTGAAATTGACCTACTCAAGGAGCCCAAAGATTTTGGATGGCAAAGGTAGTTTTGAGGTGGATGATACCTTTGAAGTAGAAATTCACACACCCAAGAAGTACCTGAGCAACCAGGAAGGGAGAACCTCGCATTGACCTATACACGGTAGAGCGTCCCCACAGGTTACAGGGTTTACCCCATGGTCGCGCGTGCTTCTCGTGTTAGAAATCGAGGTTACAAGTAACTTGTCGTCGTAGTTGCAAAACACGTCGATCAAATAAAATTTATACCGAGCTCTAAGGGAGTCCCAGATCAAACACAAGGAGGCGACATTTACTTTATTGAAAATCGCGCTTCATTTCGTTTCTTTTTGGTATTTTAAGGTTTTGATAATTTTTTTTATTTTCGTAATAAAAGAAATCAAGCAAACGTATCACAAGATAGAGATCTGGAACAAATCTGATATATATTACTTCTAATGTCAATTACAAGAAACTATGAAAGCATATAAAAAGAGGGAGGTGAGAGGAAATCTCCCGAATCGGCTGTTCGGCGGGACGACGGTGCCTGGCAGAAGCTCGGATGAAGGAGGTGAGGAGCGGGACGATGGAGGTGAGATGTTGAAGGATGTCGGGTTGAGGAAAGCTTCGATGTAACTTCGGAATGGAGGTGAGAAGACGGAGTTGATCTGCTACCGGAATGGAGGTGTGAGGATGGCTCCAAGGTAACCAATGAAGGGAGATGGGAAGTTGGAGGAGTATTTGGTGGGGCAGAGTTTTGTTACACTAATAGGCACCTTGGGAGCTTGAGAACAAGCTCTAATGGAGCGTTGGTAGGCTTGCTAAAGCTTGGCAATAGGTGGGAGTAGAGTAGGTAGAGATGGCTTGGAAGGGAGGGGGTGAAGGCCCTTTTATAGTGGTAGAGAAGAGGCTAAAAATGGATAAAGGACCTCTAGGGACCACCAGACCGTCGCTGGAAATGTTGCTGTAGATAGCTCAACTCCACCCACGCCCATAGCTGGCTCTGCTGGCTTGCAATGAAACAGCGACGGCTGTAAGCGTCGCTGTAGGTCATCCCAGCTGTTGCTAAAAGCTGGTGCCAACCGCCCCTTGCGTCCGTGCCGCCTGCCCCTCTCTTCACGCGCGCGCCCAGCTGTGTGCGCATGTACTGTGCGCTGGCGTGCACGCTTGCAATGCGCTGGCCCGCGTGTGCACGCGCGCACTATCGCTGCCGCTGCCGCTGCGCTGTGCTCCAAGTGCCCATCCAACTGCAAATTGGAGGGGCTACGGGGAATCGAACCCACGCCTCTCCTTTGCAAGCCGCTGCGTCAACCAGTGCGCCACATCGCCCTTTGTGTCGCGAGGAGGAAATTGGTGCAGATGCTTCTCGGCAGTTGGATCTGGATCCAACGGCTAGGATGAACAGTGTAGATGATGAGGGAGAGTGGGCGGCCTGGATGGCGCCACGTGGTGCCATCTGGACCGTCCGTCTTCTTCTTCTTGCAGAGGGTGCCACAGTGCTCAGACCGGGATGATTTTTGCGATGCCGGACTGCGATCGTCGCTTCGGATACATCCGTACGGTCGGACTTTCCATCCGAAACCCGCATGGATGTGGCACTGCCCCCTGGCCATTGATCTTCCTTGGGCTTATTGTGATGCTACGGGACTTCGATCTGCACGATTTCGAAGGCGTTAATCTCCGATCGTCGTCCCAATCAGATCTGTATGGTCTTGTTGTCCATCCAAGGCCCTGAGATAAATCCTCTCTTCTCCTGAACATAAAAGGGACCTAATTAACAGAAAATATAAACTACTCTAAAAGCAAAATGATGCATGCTATGCGATATTTATATCATGATATGCAATGCTAAGCCTAGGAACTATCACAAATAAGCATTTTACGATGAATTTATACATGTTTATCATACCCCCATGCTTATCTTTTGCTAGTCCCTGGCAAAATTAAACTACATGCTATGTATAAAATCAAAATTAGGATTAGATCGCTTAGGCCTAAGTTGTTTACTAACAATAGAAAATTTCAACTAAGGTTCTAAACTACGAAGACTCAACAGTACCCGGGTGTCTGCCAGAATGTAGACCGCGCAAGTTCTCGCCTTATTTGAGAAGGGAAGAAATATATATTTTTTTATTTTTCTTCTTTTCTAATTTTTTTGTACTTTTGGAGTTTGAGAGTTACGGGATAACTTTTTACGGCTACCCGACCCGCCCAAGACTCGAAAAGGATCCTAAGTACTAGGCATCTTTGTGAAAAAGTGATAGACTCATAAAAAGGCTGTTAAGGCAGACTTCGGGTTTCTACGACCCTAGGTGACCTTGCCTAAAGGTTTATTTTTACGATCGGTAGCTTTCTCCCTACTTTTATTTATGGGGTCAACACAAGGGTGAATACAGTGTATATCTCCCCGGTTTATTGTACTTCCTCGCTTCTTCCCTAAGTGTTTTGGGAATTATTGTGCATTTATTTTTTTCGTGAGCTGGGTTCTAGACAACCGGCTGATGAGCTGTTACCACCGACAACTTGCTAGCCATACTCGTGCGGTGAAGTGTGGTATTTGTATTTTTTTTTCTCTCCTTTTCTTTTTCTCCTCTTTTTTTTCCCTTTTCTTTTTGAGTGTTTCTCTTCTTTTTTTTTTTTAATAAGTGGCTTCACTGATCTAAAATTTACCTAAAGGCAGTACAACGAAAATGGTCTTGTGGCTCGGCTCTGGACAACCGGCAAATTGCCAGCCATACCAGCCAAGTCGGTCCATTAGCTACCCAATTTCCGTAAAAATTACCAGAAAGTGAGTCAGTGCAAAATAGTGTCTGTAGATGCTTAGGCTTAAAGTCCCCCCAAATCAGAGGATGGGTTGATAAGTCGCATACTTATCATCCCAAATTATTTACCAAATTAAAATAAATTTTAATTGGCGAGGACTCGAGACTAAATCCACATTCGAGTGGGCACCCAAGCTAATTAAGCCCGAAGACCTGAGGAGTTTAAGTGTTTAGGTCCTGTTGTATCATTTCCTAAAGTTAATAACTTCCAAATGCCTAAGTTCCCTTTTCTTAATTTCTTTTTTTTTTTAATTTTCAATTTTTTTTTATTTTATAAGAAACAAAAAGAAATTCTATAGAGTTAACATAATGATTTCAGGAATTGATTATCCACCCCCCCATGCCTAAATGATGCAATGTCCTCATTGTAAAAATAAAGACATGAAAATGGTAGAGTAAACAGAACATCACCTGAGTGTCATGAAAATTTGGTCAGCTCTGCAGAGAGAAGGGTGTATATACACGTGCTAAGTTTAATGCCTTCATCTAGGCATAGCATACATATAAAGAAGAGATTGAGAATTCACAAGTGCGGTTCAGAATCAAAATCAAAATATTGATCCTGAAACCCACCAGCAGAAGATGTCCACAGACGTGGACGAGATTATGGTGTAAACCCATGCCCCAGGGTCGAGTGGTTCTCAGGTTCTTGATGAAAATCACCCACAACCGAAGGTTATTGTGTTTGTGGGGCCGGGCCTGCAGTTTAGTGGTGTGCAACCCAAGACCAAAGTGTCGGACAACGGGTAAAGATGGTTCACTAGGTGCAGTTGTCCACTTAACATCTAGTTTAGAAAAATAATCTGTTATTTCAAGCTTGGGTTGCACATGAAAGATATCTTAAAGGTCCTGGTAGAAAGTAGGTGGTTTTAAGTCAATAGGTACCCTTAGATCCAAAATCAAACTTCCCTCAGAATTAGCCTCCCAAATCTTTATTTCAACAATTCTATCCTCCAACATCAAGGGCTTAGGCTTCGGGACCTCTAGCATATTATTCACCCAATATGATTCTCCCAAGTCTAGAAATCGTGGCTGAATCAAGATTGACTTGGGCACAAAGATCTCAGAAGTCATCTCTTCAAGGTGCAGATGAGGACTGGGGTCACTGATTGAATCGTCAAGATTCTGATCCTCCAAGTTAACCCCAACTAAATCCAAATCTTCAATAATTGGGCTATCAACTCATTTTTCAGATTCCTCAAGCCCATTTGTCTCACTAAAATCCTCTTCCTTAAGTTCAAGTGAGACTTCGCCAAAAGATTCTTCACCCTCAGAGTCAAAGAATTGATGATCCTCATTTATATATGTCTCAAAATCATATCTCATTTCATGGTCTGTGAAGACATATTTTTCCTCTCTCCTTGGCTCGGGGATCTCGGGTGAATCAATCGGTTCGTCCTCGAATGGTTGCTCTAGCCCATCCTGGTCATCCCCAGTCTCAGAAAATCTATCCACCCCGACAGGTGCCTGAGCGGGTTCAAACATTGGCTCTCCTAAAGGGGGTTCATCTTGAGAATCATCCCAAGATTTGACTAGTATAACCACAAATTTCAACCTCAACGCCGACAATTTCCCAAGAAGGAACTCACCCAAGTCCCTATCCCTAACACTTTGGAGCAAATCCAATAGAGAACTATTAAGTTCATCAATCATTTTGATCATAGGCTCCAGTGCTTCAGTGCATGGTGTTGGCTGAGCTTCTAAAGATTGTATAGTATTCATCAAATTAGCCAACACCCTATCCTGGATCTGGTTCACCTGAACCGACCGGTTCGGTTCAAGTTTGGGTGGGTTCAGGTTAAATCTAAGGGAGTCAAGATGTCGAGGTTCTCGGGTTCCTCCATGGTAGTAGGTCGTCATGGATTGTTCAAAGAAGGGTGATGACCTATTTTCAATGGAATACTGGGGAGGGTAGTTGTTATAATCATTATATCCTTCCTGATTGTATATCGGGTTGGTTTGGTCATCAAAGGATAAAGATCCATAATCATTATAGCTCTGGGAAGGATAATAATCATAGTCTTGTTGTCCAGGGTTAGGCCCTGGGCACTGAGGTCTGGATTCATATCCCCAATCAAAGTCATCCCGGCTAGTGGATGGATAATTATAAGTCAAGTCGGGATAGTAATCATCTTTGGGATAAGTGGTGGTAGGAGGATAGGATGTGAAATGTGTGTTGGATGTGGAAGTGTACATGGTGAAGTAAGGAGGGAAATCAGAAGAGAGAGGAGCCCTGCAATACAAAAATACAAGCCTGTCCTTAGTTTGGGTAGCCTAAAGGTCTACAGACTCTCAGAATCCATCCTAAGATTATAGACGATTTACTTTACTTATGTCCAGGCAATCCAACCAGTTAGAAGGAGGGATTGGGGAGAAGGTTCTTCCTTTGGCTTGCACCTCCGGTTCCTAGTGTAACCCCAGTCACGGTCGTTTGACGTTACTCCCCTAGCTAGACATTAGATTGACTAGTATAAGTAGGTTAATCGTGAACAATCTCAATCTGGATCCCGACGAGCGAACCAGTCCTTAGTGCCAACGTCTAATCAATTTTAGTTAGGCTTGGGAAAATTGTGCTTCAAGAATGTGATGGGCCCTTTAGATGGGTTGTGCCCTTAATGATCAGTTAAAATGTGTGTGTGTGCGCAACCAGGGTTTACAAACAAGGTTATTTGATGATGTTTCTTTTAGAGTTCAACCTTGTTTAGTAGCTTTTAGGGTTTAATCTTAGGTATATTCAATCAAGTTTAGGAAAACACTCCAAGTTTTGCAAGCACTGGTGATGATATATTCCTTTAGAAATTAAAGAAAAAAAGAAATGTGGAGTGCCGGGTTCAGCCCTAAGAATCAACCCTAAGTGGCAAGCTACTTGATGAGTCGCTTTTATCTTAAGTGGTGCGGCCCAAATAGTTCAATCAATTAGCCTATTGCACCACTTAGTTAAGGCAGATAGAAATTTGGTTAACCTAATATGATTTCTACTATTTTATGTGTTGAATTCATGTACCGGGTCCACAGGTCGGAAGCCCGGTTGAGTAGATGAAAAATCAAGTCCGATTATGTGCCTCAAATGTGGGTGTGATTTGTCCCACAAAAATAACTTTTTGTTCTTTTTTTTTTTTATAAGATGTGGGTGAGATGGGTGAAGGTGGAAAACAAGAAAAACAATTCTATCCTAGGGTTTATGCAAACACCTAAGTAGATTAGGTCTCGGTTATGAGTGTGGCAAAATGAACTAGTGGGGGGGGGAAGTGGGGGACACTTATAGAGTACTCTACCCGCACTTTACTGCGATCTACCGCACTTGGATCTCCATGCTAGGGTACCTGCAAGATAGTAGATAAGAAACAAGTAGGGTTAGTGCTATGTAAATGCAAAGAAATGCAATAAAAAATAAAGTAAATTTCGTTGCCTCCCCGGCAACGGCGCCAAAATGGTCTCGCGTGCTTCGCGTGTTAGAAATCGAGGTTACAAGTAACTTGTCGTCATAGTTGCAAAACACGTCGATAAAATAAAATTTATACCGAAACTCTCAGGAAGTCTCGAGTCGAACACAGGGAGGTGACGTTTACTTTATTGAAAATCGTGCTTCATTTCGTTTCCTTTTGGTATTTTAGGGTTTTGATTTTTTTTGTATTTTTGTAATAAAAGAAATCAAGCAAACGTATCACAAGATACAGATCTGGAACAAATCTGATATATATTACTTCTAATGTCAATTACAAGAAACTATGAAAGCATATAAAAAGAGGGAGGTGAGAGGAAGTCTCCCGAATTGGCTGTTCGGCGAGACGACGGCGCCTGGCGAAAGCTCGGATGAAGGAGGTGAGGAGCGGGACGACGGAGGTGAGATGTTGGAGGATGTCGGGTTGATGAAAGCTTCGGCGTAGCTCTGAAATGGAGGTGAGAAGATGGAGTTGATCTGCTACTGGAATGGAGGTGAGAGGACGGCTCCAAGGTAACCTATGAAGGGAGATGGGAAGTTGGAGGAGTATTTGGTGGGGTAGAGTTTTGCTACAGTAATAGGCACCTTGGGAGCTTGAGAACAAGCTCTAATGGAGCGTTGGTAGGCTTGCTAGAGCTTGGGAGTATGCGGGAGTAGAGTAGGTAGAGATGGCTTAGAAGGGAGGGGGTGAAGGCCCTTTTATAGTGGTGGAGAAGAGGCTAAAAATGGATAAAGGACCTCTAGCGACCTTCAGACCGTCGCTGGAAACGTTGCTGTAGACAGCTCAACTCCACCCACGCCCATATCTGGCTCTGCTGGCTTGCAATGAAACAGCGATGCTTACAGCCGTCGCTGTAGGTCAGTCCTGTTGTTGCTGAAAGTTGGCACCAACCGCCCCTTGCGCCCGCGTCGCCTGCCCCTCTCTTCACACAAGCTGACCGCGCGCGCCCAGCTGTGTGCGCATGTGTTGTGCGCTGGCGTGCACGCTTGCATTGCGCTGGCCCGCGCGTGCGTGCGCGCACTATCGCTGCCGCTGCCGCTGCCGCTACGCTGCGCACCAAGTGCCGGTCCAATTACAAATTAGAGGGGCTGCGGGGAATCGAACCTGCGCCTCTCCTTTGCAAGCTGCTGCGTCAACCAGTGCGCCACGTCACCCTTTGTGTTGCGAGGAGGAAATCGGTGCAGACGCTTCCCAGCCGTTGGATCTTGATTCAACAGCTAGGATTAATGGTGTAGATGATGAGGGAGAGTGGGCGGTGGCTGCTGGCCAGGTTTAGGTGGCCAGGATGGTGCCACGTGGCGCCATCTGGACCATCCGTCTTCTTCTTCTTGTAGAGGGTGCCATAGTGCTTAGATCGGGATGATTTTTGCGATGCCGGACTGCGATCGTCGCTTCGGATCCATTCGTACGGTCGGATTTTCCATCCAAAACATGTATGGATGTCACATTGCCCCCTTGGCCGTTGATCTTCCTTGGGCTTAATGTGATGCTACAGGACTCCGATCTGCATGATTTCAAAGGCGTTAATCTCCGATCGTCGTCCCAATCAGATCTGTATGGTCTGATTGTCCATCCAAGGCCCTGAGATAAATCCTCTCTTCTCCTGACCATAAAAAGGACCTAATTAACCAGAAATATAAACAACTACTCTAAATGCAAAATGATGCATGCTATGCGATATTTATATCATGATATGCAGTGCTAAGCCCAGGAACTATCACAAGTAAGCATTTTACAATGAATTTGTACATGTTTATCACCCCACCCGACCTTCCTTGTCATTGAGGTTCCAAGTAGATCGGAATGTATGAACTTAAGACCTTAAGTCTACCAATTTTATGTCCTAATTTGTGCCTTGAGTTTCACTTGATTAAAAGTTAATTCAACTTGTGACCTAATTTGTTGGTTGGTTGGCTTATAATGTAGATCAACTTCACCTAACTTGCCCTAAAGATGGCAGAATGTGATCTTGGTCAAGACCTAGAAATCACGCTGATTTTACTCCCAGGTTGCTAAGTCCAAGATTTTAAGAGTTAAAGTGAAATTAGAGCCTGATTTTAGGGTTTTTCTGATTAGCACTTTTCAATCAAGGGCTTGGAAAGCACACAAATGTGGGAGGGTAACTTTCCTTTAATTCAGGCAAAAATGTGTACTAGCACTCCAAAGCCTAATGTCAAACCCTAATTGGCTCTATTCTACATCCAATTTGATCTCAACATGTACACCTTGAACTCAAACAAGAAGGTTAGTCCAAGATGATCAAAAATTAAGTGTGGTCCATATTAGGCACAGGAAATTTGGGGTAGGGAATTCTAAACAAAAATCATCTCAATCTTCAATCAGATTTGAAAAAAATTTTCGCAAATCGGGAAACTTACCTTTTAAATGATAATTACTATGAAAAATAAGGTAGGTGATTCCTAATAGATTATTTTCCTTTTTTTTGTTTTCCGAAGACTAGGAGGTTGATTAAGGAAGAATAGAGAAGTTACCTGCCCTGGAGTGGTTGATTTGCACAGAAGATCTCCTCGTCAAGTACCTCTAAAAATCAGAAGAAAGCAAACAGGGCAAGTTAGTGCTCAAATATAAAAATATAGCAAGAGAATAGCGATGAAATGTGCATTGCTCCCCGGCAATGGAGCCAAAATGTTAATGTGAATTCATCGTTGTTTAGGAGATGCATCGTAGTATAGGACAAAATTGCTCAAGACAAATAAAATTTATACTCAAATGAGGTTCGAGGTCGTTCACTGGGAGAAAATATGGAATTCATGTGCTAAACTCAACAATTAATGTAAATGAGCACAATTAATTACTCAAAATCTAATATGCATTGCAAAACATGAGTATATGATGAGTCAAAAGAAATCAAGACAAAATAATGGTGATTTAGATCACCAATTATTATTCTAACACATGTAGCAATTACTCGAATAATATCACTATTCAAACCAAGTGCACAGCGTACTCCATCAAACGACAGAGCCTTTAACCAGATGACTTAAGTCACCCTTGCTATTGTGCTAAGAGGGCATTGGACTTCTTCTTCTTCTTCTCCTCTTTCTCTACGTGCATAGGCCTTCTTCCTTCTCCTTTCTTTCTTCTGTCCTCTGCTTCTCCTACTTTGTCTTCTCTTCTCTTCCTCTTCCTGATTCTTTGCCTTGCCTTTTCTTCAGCCTTCTATTCTTCTTCTTTCTTCTTCTTCGTTGGCCCTTATGATGCATAGGGAAGAACTCACCTCTGAAATCGACTAAGTGTCGAGAACACTGAAGAGCAAGACCCCCTTGACCCTATGCGATCTCTTCTTTCCTTCTACTCTTCCTCTCTTGGGGTTCTCCTCTTTCACGCCCTCCCAGGGCCTTGCACAGTACCAGGTTATCGGGTAATCAGTCTAGAGTACACAAGGGACTAGGGCTGCCAGCATGGGGTAGCAGCCGAGGTGTGCATGGGCATAGGTGGGTAAAAGGGTCGGAGCCAAGCTCACGTGCATAGTGTCACGTGCAAGGCGTGCGAGGGTCATGTACGAGACCTCACCCCCTTGTGTGTCGAGGCGATAAGCTGTAGACACAAATACGTTTTATGTCACTGTGGGTGCTTGATTACGCAGCAATCATAGGTCCTAATTGACCTAAATTAGGCTAGGACTTAGCATCAGTTAAGACAGTTCATGCATGCATAAGCATTACTTGCATCCTTACTGCTTTCTTTTAGCTATGCATAAAATAATGATATAACGTGCTGATTAGGTGCATTATGTCAATTACAGGTAATAAGCTAACAAGAAGGTAGATCTAAAGCTAGATCTGAAGAATAAAGAATAATCGTAGTTGCAGCAGAGCTAGAGCAGAAGATCGAGAATAAGATGTACTAGAAAATAATGTAAGGGGTTGAGGTATGCTATTGTATTTAAGTAGGAATAAAGCAGTAAATTATGAAGAACTTAAGACCATCCTAGCCCTAGATAGACTAGAAGCTTCCCTAAGCCTTAGCTACAATTAGATTAGGTCACCACACCCTAAGAAACCTTAAAACCCTAAGTACTGCCTTGATCTGGACATCCAGATGAGTTATAGGACATCCAGAACCATTAGCCAACTCCCGTACACCTTAAACCCACTTCTGTAGTGTTATTGGACGTCCAAACATTAGGTCAGACATCTAATTTCTGCAGAATACCAAGATAGAACCCAAAATCCTTCCTGACTTTGATTGGACGTCTAGACAACAAGTTTGTACTTCTGGTTTTTCACTATAAGACATTTGACACTATTATTAGGCATCTAAAACTCCCCTGCAGATCCTATTTTGAGATTCAAGCCTTGATCTTGAATCTTTAGGTCCCTAAACCCAATTCCAGCCCCATAGGAACCTAAATTAAGGTGCCCTAACCCCAGTACATCACCTCTAAACCTCCCTAAGGACCTAATTAGGTCCTCACTAAATCTAATTGACTTGAATCTTAGTCAATTCCATCAGCCTATTCAATTCGATTCTTTGAGTCCAATTGAGCTCTGATCTCAGCACACACTATCCAATTGGACTCAGTGAGAGTCCAATTGACATAGACCTAACTTAATTGAGTTATTTTACTCTCAATTAATTTTTCACACACTCAATTAAATTTATATTAAGTTTAATTGCACTTTATCCAAGTAAATTAGGGTTTACAACCCTAATTTGAGACCTACCTTGACCTAAACCCACTAGAACCTAACCTAATCTACCTAGCCACCTAAGTTTCAGCCCACACACACCATCCACATGAAAATACTTAGCATAGAGTTCTTTATAACTCTCTACCATGTGTTGTTGCCCTAGTTGCTACTCTCTACCATGTGTTGTTGCCCTGGTTGCTAAAATTAGCAACCAAGGGCCATTCAATTTTTCGATCCACATTTGGTGGATCTAAAAACCACCATCCATCCTCTCTCTCTCACTCTCCCACGAGCTCCCACCATAGGCCTCTCTAGAGAATTCCATAATTCTTTAGAGAGCTTCCCTTAAGTCTACAAAAAGACCTAAGGGGTGGCCATTTGCACCCATCAACTCTTGGTTCCATTTAGCTTAGTTTCATTCCACATCCACTCCACCTCCATTTCCACGAGTAGCTTCACCATGGCCACCACCACATCCACACCAAGATGCTGGATCACCTCTACAACCTCTCTCCAAGGGTCGGCCTAAGCACCATTGGCCGCCCCTCCTCCTCTCAACCAACTCAAAGGCCATCGAAGCCACCTCCAAATGCCCTTATTTCTGCTAGATTAAATTATAGTTCTTTTTACATTTACATGCTTAATTTTATGCTTAATAGTGTAGCTCCTTACTTCTTCCCCAATGATGCATGCAAAATGCCCCCAAAGATTCATGTATGCAGTCAGTTTTTGGTAGCGAGTAGTTTATTTCCCTGTACAAGAATTCCTCTACCTGTCCTCTGCAACTCTAATTCCATCATCATCATTTATATATTTAAATATATATGTTGAAAAGAACCATGTGCCTAGTTATCATCTTTTGGTGTGATTGAAGTTACATGTTTTAATTACTATCTTTTGGCAACTGGCATGTTGTACATCAATGCATAAATCACCATAAATTGGCATGAGATTTTAAGCAAATAGAGCGAAAGAGATCGATTTCAAATCTACATTTCCATAAATGCCTCCCAGAGACGAACGACCGGGACTCCTAGTCTCGTTATCTTTATAAATATTTTTATTGATCGTATTGCACACTATACTACGATGTTTTTTCTTATCAAAAATGCGCTCTACAAGTCAAAACAAAATGGCATCGTTGCCGGGGAGGCAACGTCATTTTTGATTTCGATCTTATGAGCTATCATTGACAAATCTTCCTCTATTTGTCTTTTGATGTGCAGGAAAATAGGAAAACAGGAATCTGTGCATGCAACGAGGATAGATTAAAATAAAAAATCAGGTGCACATCTCATCTTAGATTAGGATTTCCCTTTATGAACCCTAGGTTAGATTTATTTGAAAAATGAAAAAAATCTATTTATTTTAATGAAAAAAAAATCAAAGAAAAAAATCTAGGTAGTTAGATTAGGTTTCTTTTTTAATCCTAAGTTAGTTTTGCAAAGTAAAAAGAGAAAATTGAAAATCCTTTGAAATAAAAAAATCCTTCTTAAAAAAAAAGGAAAAACTTTAAAAAAAAATTTGGTGGAAAGTTTGAATTTTAAACTCAAACACCTTTTCAAAAGCTTTCCCACCATTCTTTGATTTTCATCGAAGCTTCAAATTTCGATTTCAAAATTCAATTGACGAAAAATTAATGAGCGAAAAATTCTAAAATTTAGGCTATACCTTCATTTTCGAACCATCTTTCAAATGGCACCATTCATTTAAAGGAATTCCAAGTATAAAATTTTTAAAAATTCGTGAAGTGCAAGGGGATCAGAGTGACCCAGGTTTAAAAATTTTCAAAAATTCAAAAAGTAATTTTGAGCAATCCATGAATCTGTTTTGACTAAAAATGGTGGGGTTTGAAAGCTGATCTCATTGGCTTTAATTTTCATATTTTCCTAAATTTTTGAACGTCATTTGGTATTCTTTCGATTTGAAAAATCGACTAGGGGTCAAAATTCTAGATCTGACCCCTGACATTTAAAAATTTCTATAAATTCGGTTGAGATAGAAAAAATTACTAAAATATATTCTCTGAAAAGACAATTGAAAAAGGAATCTCCTTCCAAAATTTTAACTTATTTGGATTCCAATTTTTACCAGAGAAGCATTTTTATTTCGTGGTCTACTGAAAAGAAGAAAAAACCCCTAGAATTGCATGAACCTTAGGTTACATCTTTAGGGTTACATTCTAGAGACCACATTTGGTCTAGCCTAGACTTAGTCAAGTCTAGTGCCTAGCCGATAAGATTGGTCACCTTGTGGGTCACTCACCACAAACCCCAACTAAGGAAAGCAACACAAGACCCACCTTGGGGTTTTCAGCAGAAAGAGGAGGAGAGTGAAGATCCAGCAAAATTTAAATTCTCCTTTGGGCAGGAACCTCCGGCAAGGATGGCTGGCCGCCTGAGGGGGCTTGACGCCCGTGCCGACGGCTCTGATGGATGGGCAGTATGGTGATCGCGGTCTTAGAGCAGGAATGCGCGTGGCGCCTAAGTGTCTGATGGAGTTAGGACTCTGGACAGGAGGGACTATCAAGGTGGCTGGGGCCAAAGTCGAAGGGAGGTGATCTGTTTTAGATGTCGACTTTGGGGGCACCTGGCGGTGACCTGTCAGCAGCCATTGCTTTATCTTGCTTGTGGAGGCTTTGGTCACAAGCGGGATGCCTGCATGGTGACTCGCAGTGATTCTAGGGGTAGGGTGTGCATTGCACCTTCGCTTCCTAGGGGTGCATCGCAGATGCCTCTTCCACCCCCCTTCAACTCTCAGGGGGTACACTATGGATGTGGAGGTTCCCTTGACCAAGGATGTTAAGGTTACGGAGCTGGTATTGCGTGTTGCTCTGATTGGGGAAGTGATGTTGGGTACTCTTTCTCCGAACAGAGTTCGACAATTGGTGAGATCTCTTCCCTTATCAGCTGATGCTTGCAAAATTGCGATTATCTCTCCGTCGCAGTTTGTGCTTTTTTGATGTGGGTGTGGTAGACATAGAGAAGTACTATGTTTAGACTAGCAGATTGGGTTGATTATCAGTGATCTGGCGGCTGGTATCCCCCTTTGATGGTTCTTTGCCTGAGCGTCCTCAAAGAACAGCTTCCAGGTTTGGTTCTCTTGAGATCAGAGGCCTGCCTTTGCATCTAAGGTCTAGGAAGGTGGTGGAAAATATGGTCACTAGGTGTGCATCTGTGGCTGTGGATGCTGATGTCGGTCTGACTGAAGGAGATGCCAATGCCCTGAAAGTGAGGGTGAATGTCTTCAAGGCTGGCTCCATCCTTGATAAACTGATTCTCAGGTGTGGGGGCAGCTCCTGGATGCTCCTATTAAACTTTCATGTGGCAAATAGGGAGGTGGAGTCAAGTCATCACCCCCCCTCTTATGCTAAGGTGCTGAAAACCAAAGCTCCCTCTTTGCAACCAAACTGTGCTAGTCAGGAGGTGATGGCAGAACACTCTAAAAGTATGGAATTGGTAGATGGGGTGGGGAGCTTGAGAGTTGAGGAGATGGGGACTGAAACTCTGGAGGATGTGGATGGAGTACCTCTGATCCAAGAGGTAGCTGCAGTGGTGGCTAAAGAAGGGGGGAAGTAAATATGATTAACGAAGTAGTGGCTGAGGACCTGAAAATTCCTACTGGTGATCCTGTTGATCCTGCTCTGGTGGATTCCTCTGTGAATTCCCATGACTTGCAGAATTACTCTCCTGTGGCTAATGTTGTGCACTTGAAGTCTAGGACTCCTACTTCTAGGATTGGGAAACCTCCCCACAAGCTGGGGCTAAGAAGGCACACTCCTACTCAAAAGGTTGATGAATCTCTCATTGCAGCTGTGATGAAGGTTGGCAGAGCATTGGCAGCTAAGAAGGGGAGAGACCTGACTCCCAAATGAGGATTCTTACTTGGAATGTGCGTGGGCTGCGTGATAGAAGTAGGAGGGGGTCTTTGATTAGATATCTGTGAGAATGGGAGATTGACTGTGCCATGCTTCAAGAGACACACATTGATAGTGAATCTGACAGGGCATGGGTGGAGATGAGAGCTGGTCTTGCAAATGACCTGGTGGTGATAATTTCCAATGGCAGATCTGGGGGAATTGCCATCTGGTGGAAGAAGTATTTGCTGCGTATGGAGGAGGTTTCTGTGGCTAGGCATCTTTTGACTTGCAGATTTAAAAGAGGATAGGGGGACATTGTTTTCTTTGTGACAGGTGTGTATGGTCCTAATGACCCTAGCAGGAGGCAGGAGCTGTGGGAGGATTGGAGCCTGGCTGCAGATTTTGTAAATGGGGGGGTTTGGCTTGTTGGAGGGGGCTTCAATTATATTTTGGTGGGTGATGATGAAAATGGTTGTTGGTGATAATTGTAATGATTATTGTTATGATCATGTCGTTGTAGTATAGGGTGTATAATATAACCTTAAGGATGTCGTATAGTGGTGAGTATGGGTGAGTACCAGTCATTACAACCATTATTATCATTTGCTTATTTATCTAATTTTTACTGGTTTTGTTCCATATCGTTCTCTGGTCTGGGAGGCAATTTATTGAATTTAATTCGGTCACTCTTTGATTATCTCCAAAATTGTCTTCTTATTCAAAAAGAAACTTTACATTTAAAGAATGAATGAATGTTTTATTTACCTAGTTACTAAGAAGTGCTTGCAAAAAATACTAACTATAAACAAGCATCAAACAATCTATTATTATACTCTAAACTATGTATTTACAAGTTATACTATTAACACTAATATGTTAGTTCATGCTACATGAGGATACCATAGCGTAAGAACTTAACTTACTAGTCTTTTATTTATAGTGACATATATATCAGTTTTAGTGACAGATATAAACATCGCTAAATCTCAGAAAACACTATATACAACCTAAAGAAGCAAACTGAGGTCTTTAGCGACAATTATAGTGTCGTTTTATTCTGTTAGTAATTATGTGGGTTTACTTATACGTATGTATATTACTTGTTCTACTACTTTATGAACAGTAAGTCTTTTCTGTTCTTGCTATCTAATGTGTTCTCTCTTTTTTTTAAGTCGTCTGTCCTTTCATTTTCTTCTGTGTTTAACTCTTGTCTGTTGAGGTATTTCAGAGGCTGCGGTGGAGACGGGGTTAGGCTAACGTCCTTAGTGTAAAATGTGCTTAATTAGCAGGCGCGCTTCTCGAGGGATACACAGCACCCTATGGGTGGGACCAGACCTCTACTAAGCGCGCCCTAATCTCAAATTAGATGGCTTAGTTACGTTTGCAATCTCAGCGTCAGAGCTCAGCCCAACGGCCTTAAAGCTCGCACACGCTCGGGCCCCCGGCCCCAAAGACATATCGAAGTTCAGCACACATCGGGTAATCGGATCGGACATACGCGCAGTGTTTCGGGCGCCCTGCGCCTTGACGACTGCTTCAACTGTAGCATAAATTATATTTATATGGCTGCGTTTGGTTTGCAGCACACGATGTGGCGCTATTCCAGCGCCACATCGTGCGCTGGAAATCAAACGCAGCTGCGTCTGTGCGTGTTTTTGGCCATCGATTTGGGGGCCATAAATTATTAAAAAAAATAAAATAAAATATGGTAAATAAAATATTTACGTAATACTACATAATTGATTAATTAATTTTGAATTTTAAATATTTTTACTATACAAATAAATTCGCTAAACTAGGCTGATTATACAGGTTGATTTAGGTGATTAAATAGTTAATTACTTATAAAATAATTAGTAAATGGTCTAATTGACCTTAAACAGTTTTAACTTACATACTTAAGTATTTAATACATATTTTTATTGTATTTTTACGAATTTATTTATGTTTTATTTAGTCTAAAATAGCAGTTCTGGGTGTTTAAAATTAAAACTAAGTTACAGTAAGTTATACTAGGTATAATTATACTTTGACTAACTTAAATTACTTAATATATATATATATTCCCAAGTTTATAGATTTATTTACTTGATTATTGCTCTAACTTATTAACTTAGCTACTAAATAAGTAAATATAAATCTGTACATACATATATACATAAATCAGTAAATACA
This sequence comes from Thalassia testudinum, assembly GCA_037157565.1. Lineage (NCBI taxonomy): Eukaryota > Viridiplantae > Streptophyta > Magnoliopsida > Alismatales > Hydrocharitaceae > Thalassia > Thalassia testudinum. The sequence continues at coordinate 79,613,150 of JAZHRO010000056.1, read as the reverse complement.
TACATAATAGATTAGTATATATACATATTTTTACATAGATTACATATGTATATGAATTTCTGTACATGTTTTATACATATTTACAGTATAACTATGTATCTAACTGATATGCTATAGTTATAATACTATGAATAGGTATATTTACAGTTTTAAAATAAGTCTATGTCATCAGGCTTTTGTATAAAGTTAGGGAATTAGAGTTGATTGAGTGTTAGTGTTCAATTAAGACAGCAGCCACAGCTACTGTCAGAAGAGATGGAGAGAAGAAGAATGTATTTAGTATGTGTTGTTTACAGTGGCAGTGGCTTAAGCCACTGTCAACTGGCTAACTGCTGCTGCAGTTAGTCCACTTGAAGAGGGGGGGAGTATTCTACAGAGAAGAGGGAAATTTAGAGAAGAAGGGAGTTTAGAGAAGAGGGGAATGTAGTTGCTAGATGCAGCATATTGCTGTGTAACTGGGAGTAAGATAAAATTCAAAACAAACTACAATTTACAGAGTTGAAATCCAAATCTGAAAGGGGTTTAAATCTCATGAAAATCTCATGTAAATTCAGCTCAAATACTCATTAGGAAAAACCTTATCAGAAGCATCCTTTCAGATCAAAACAGCAAATGGCATTGAGTTAGTCTTCCTATTGCCATAGACAGCATGAAGGAAGACTTAGCTCGATCAATTAAAACCAAAGAAACACAATCCCAGTTTCTTGCAACCTTAAGGAGTATGGAAAACTCCTTAGGTTAGAGAATCACCATACAGAAATGATCATCAACACAAATAGTGTATGGCAGTTCTGAAATAGCAAAAAGAGACTAAGAATGCATTAAGGAAATTTAATGGAAGCTGGCGAATGCATTCAAAACAAAGTATACTCAGAATCATGAAAGGCTCTTCTGATTGGATCTCTGCCATCAGAGAGCTTCTCAGAATCCTTGCCTACAATGAAAACTAAAAATCCCTTCAATTTGTCAAATCTGTCAAAACATTTCAGAGAGTAAAAATCCTTTAAAATCCAGATCAAAAGTGCTCTGACAAACTGAGGCAATCCATTTAAAACAGAGGGGCTTTTGTGAAACAAATGGAGTGAGTGAGAAGCCCCAAATGGTGCTTGTGACGCCACTTTCAGATCTGAGGCAGTGCGCCATCAGATTTGAAATTGGGTCAGGATGTGTGGGTGATTGATGAAAAATTCGTCGTTAAAAAGGAAAAAACAAGAATCAGAATTTGGATGATGGAAAAACAAAACATGAAGAGGGAGATAAATTGAACAATGAACAGATGATTCTTCCCCTCTGATCTGGACTGATCAGAGGAGGTGAGGGAGGGGATCTAATACTAATTCTACTCCTAAGACTAATCTAACTACAGCTAACATTAAACACTAACAATTAAAACTAAATCAATTCTAAACTATTGCAAACTAAATCTAACACTACTTGTGCAGAATTAAAAACCTAAACTAAAAGGAAGAATGGGACCTATGGGTCCTTAGCCGGCGGCTAAGGAGGAAGAAAGGAGGAGGGTGACTCCAGCGGAGGGAAGAGTCTGCTAGTGAGACTCCAGGGTCGTCCTCAGGTGCTACGAGGTCCTTAGCGACGAGGAGGGTCGAGAGCAGGCGATGATTCCACAGCCGGTGGCTGTGAAATCAGGGTCTAGGTGAGGAGGAGAGACTGGAGTGGACGAACTGATCGCTAAGAGATGTAGGAGGGAGCGATCCCTTGCGCGCGACACCACTGAGGTGCTTAAGTAGCAGCTCAGTGATTGAGATCACCGCTAGGGTGAGGTTAATCAAAATTAGGCCGGCGGTGAGGATGAGATGGGTAGAGCGCGCGGCGAGTCAAGAGAGAGATCTGACCATCAGATGAGATCTGGGAAGAGAGGTGAACGCACGCACCGAATCGTGCGAAGGTTCCATTTGATTCCAGCCGCAGATCGAGATCAAAAGTGCGATGGACGGTCGAGAATGGCTGTGTTCTTCGCATGCTACAGTGCGCGTGAAGAACACAGGCTTCTCTCTGAAATGAGGGAAAACTTGCAGGAAGACCCTTGAACGAAGTGGTAGAAGAATAGCGTGCAGGTCCAAAAGTGAAACAACTATAACTGGAAGGGCCTTGCAGTCATACAGAAGGGTCCCTGCGGCTTGCAAAAAGGTCCAAGAAGGAGTTTTGAAGGGTAGAAATGTAATGCATGAAGGACCTAATTGTAATATATTTATTTCTAAGCCTAAATGATGTCCAATTGCTTTCAAGTTTTTACATGTGCTTAATTGAACATTTAAGACATTAATTTTACTTCTGATTTATCTTTTCAAACTTGTTTATGTGTTCAATTGATGCATGGATCATCATTTGTTCTTTAGTTTTCAGAATATCTCATTTTTGTGACCTAATTAGGAGGTTTTAACACACATTAAAAGTTTTAGGTCTTTTCGTTAATTCCCACACTTAACCCTTTTTATATGTTAATTTGATATTGTTTTGCTTAGTGTCTAGCTTAATTTCGGCCTTTTAGCTATGATGAGTAGCTACTCATCATACCCCCATGCTTGCATTTTGCTAGTCCCTTAGCAAACAATCTGTTGAAGTGTAAGGCAATTTAAGTATCAGCAAGGTAAGTGTGTAAAGATATCTTTTTCTTCTTTCAAAAATTTTTACGTGTTTTATGATGATCTTTAAGCTGAAAAATTTTTTCAATAAACCAACTGTGTTTTTGGACATTGTGAGAACCTGGTTACTGAGGATAACCTACCAGAACTCGAGGCTTAAATGACATAGACCATCTCTCAACCAACAAGGATTCTTGATATTTAAACCTTAAGTCGAATTCCAGGACTCAGGAGGTTTTACAGAGACTCAGAATGCTATGAAGTTATGGCTGTGCTTTGTGATAGGTCAGAACTAACCAGGTGAATTCTAAGGCTCAATCCCGGGGTTTCACTTCTTTTTAAGTCCAGGTTGGTCCTAACTTCAGCTCATGCTTTCGGATGACTCAAAAATTGATGGTATTCAATCCCAACCCTTATTGTATTTGTGGCTCAGAGAAGATTTTTTTTTTTTTTTTTTTGTGGACAAACAGGGTATTATTTTGAACCCTGAAAACATTTTTTGTGGAAGAGTAGTTTTTCAGACTTTTTGGAGAACATACTTGACCCTTTTTTTTTTTTTTTTTTGAACAGTATGTCTCCGAAACTTATTTGGTAGAGCGCACTGTATTTGGTGGGTGGATTTCTTTTGTGGAAAGAGCTTCTCCTAGACACAAAACTAAAGATTAGGACAAAGAGTCTACCCGCACGCATAGGTAAGGACTCCACCTTCCCTAATGAACACAAGGGTTGAGGTTTAGGTTCAAGTGGTCTTTCCTGACATTGTGTAGTGAAAGCCAAGGTTACTTAGACTCCTAAGTCAAAGCAAACCAACGAATCCTGTACTGGTGACTCAGGTACAAGAATTGTCCTAAAGTTAGGAGAGACTGTGGTCTATCTTGTCAAGGCTCGAAGTGTATTAAGCCTAAGCTTGTTTCAAGCTCCTATGGCCCGGCAGGTCAAACCAGTAACGGTTGAATGTCCATAGACACTTATTCTATTATTATTATTATTTTTTTTTTTTTTTCAGCTATAAGATCACTTATCTTTTCTTTCTTTTTCTTTTTCTTTCTCTCCCTCCCCTCTTGAAATGAATGTCCTCCTTTGATAATGAAGTACATGTCCCTTATTGTATTTTTGGAATTTTTCTGATTTGTTATTTTTTTGTATTTTCAGCTTTGTAATTTTTAAAAAAAAGTTTTCAAAATTTTTCAATTTTTTTGAAGTATATAATTTTTTTGATAATACTATATGTACTATAGTTGTGTCTACAATTGCATTTTGGTTTAAATGGTTTACCATTTACACCCCCCCATGCTTAAATGTTTCAATGTCCTCATTGAATGAAAGGGTGGATGCAAATGCATGCTCTGCTTTTCACTATCCTAGACTGGGTGATGGAAGAAAGTCGAAATGAGGAGATAAAATCTCTGTGCGGACGATTTTAAGTCTGATCTAGGATCAGAGTGAACAGTTGGGCTAGGAAGTGAAATGCATGACATGTGTGTCAATGAATGTATGCTCAGAATGCAAGGGTAGACACTATGCGCAAATAAAGGCAAGAGTAAGAAAGGTGTAAAACAGCTATATACAAGGGTAGGTGTTTGCTAAGTTTAACGCCTTCAGCTAGGCGAAAACTTAGTTGGTAGCTCAAAATGTAAGAGCGAAATGGTGGAATTGACAAGTCTAAGATCATGCGGCTCAATAAAAGGTTTCAGTCTTTGTCCATTAACAATAAAGGGTTCAGATTTGTCAAGTTCAGTGATCTCAACAGCTCCATTATCAAAAAGTCTCAAGATCATGTCGATTCAGTGTTATGCACTGGTTGTGAAATGTCATGTGTTTGGTCTTGCAGTGCTGGTCTAGGTTGGACATACCTTTGAGCAGGTATGTTCCTAGGGTTGGGTTGTGCTTGTGATGGGAGTGAATGTGGTTGACGGGACTCCGTCAAGTGTGATAGCTGGGCTCTCATCTCAGCTAAGGCCGCATCCTGTCTTTGCTGCATAGCAATATTCTGTTGTTGCATATCAGCAAGAGCTTTCATGATAGACCCCAACTGGTCATCTCGTGTAGGCCCAGATTGAGAGTATTGGGTGGGCCTGGGTTGGGGTTGTTGGTAGGTACGCGGTGGATATCCGTGTGATTGTGGAGGTGGTGCTCGGATCGGGTTGTGCAATGGTGGTGCAGAAGGTTGTTGAAAAGGAGGTCTCCGTGAATTTCCCGACCACGAGAAATTTGGATGATTACGCCATCCAGGGTTATGGGATTGTGTGAAAGGATCATTGTGAATGGCATGAAGCACCTCCGAAGCTCCAGAAGGTGCAGGGAAGTCAGTGATGGGAGGAACAAAGGTTCCTCCAACCGGTGAAGGATATAGAAATGGAAAATTCGGTAATGCAGTTTGTGTCACAGAAAGGTTATTCACAGTTTCCCTCCCTGTGGGAAACTGAGAAGAAGTGTTTTGTGCTGGTGACTGAGAAGAAGAAGATGGGTGTTTTGAGAGAAATTTCCATACTTCATCTACTTTCTTCTCGATTAAGCCCACTTTATCCAGTTGACTAGCCACTATCTCTAAGTCTTTGCTACTGGATTGGGCTTCATGTACCCCCGTGTGTGAGTGGGAATGTGAGGACTTTCTGTTAAACACGCTCATTGAAGCATTATTAATAGAGTTTTCGGCCATGCCTTCAAAGAGCTCAAAGGCTGAGTCCTCGTCCCGACATAGGAAATTGCCTCCACAAGAGGCATCTACAAAATTCCGTGTGTCATCATGGAGCCCATGGTAGAAGATCTGGACCTGTTGCCAGCGTGGAACACCATGGTGGGGACATTTTCTCAAAAGCTCATGGAATCTCTCCCAAGCCTCGTGCATAGGTTCTCCTGAATTCTGGGTGAAGGTGGTGATGGCACGCCTTAAGGCATTAGTGCGGCCTACAGGAAAGTACTTCTTTAAGAACTCATGTTCTAAAGAAGCCCAGGAATCTATAGGTGTAGTCCGTGCAAGTGTTCTAAACCAAATGGCTGCCTTATCCTTTAATGAAAAGGAGAACATTTTCATCAAAAGCGTGTGCTGATCATGTCCTTGCGGACCCAAAGTTTGGGCAAGATTCTTCAGCTCCTCTAAATGCTGAAAAGGGTCCTCAGAAGCAAGTCCATGGAAGTGAGGAATGAGTGCTATAATGTTCGGCTTCAGTTCAGCAGCACGAACCCCATTGGGATAACGTACCACAGGCATTGGTTGGGCAACTGCGGGATTATAATAATCTCGTAGTTGAGGTCTACGGGGTTAGGGTGGTTCCTGAGGATTTCTAGGTTGAAGTGGTTGTGGTTGGGGGTTAGCTAATAGATTTTCAGCTTGAGCAAGCTGTTGCACCTGTTGGGTTAAGGTATTCATTTGTAGTTGTGTATCGAAAAGGTGCTGAAGATGAGGCATAGGTCCTCTCTCCGAGGGTGGATTAGGATGATTAGGATAAGGTGGAGGTTGGAACCTAGGGATAGGTGGTTGCTGTGGTAGAGGATGTGCAACTAAGTCTGGAGGAAGTTCTTCAAAATCCTCAAAGTGTGCAGAATCAAGATCATCCTCTTGGCGAGGGGGATTGTGAAAAGTATTTTGAGACTCAGGAGGTAAGGGATTAGAAGTGGAAGGCAAAGAAGATGATGCAGTAGCTTGGGTAGCAGTACCCAAGGGGAGTACAAGTTCTGGGTTTTGGGATCTCCTACCTTCCATTGAGTTGGTTTTTTGAAATCCCATTTACTCTAATTCGATCCAACTCAATGGGAAAAATTTTTAACGTTCACAATAAAACAGAAGAATCCCAATAAAATCTCAATTCAAGAAGACCAATCAATCGAAATGAATCGGAGAAAATTTTTCCTAGAGGCTGCTACGCAAAGTATGTTATACGCAAACAATTGTTTCAAACAATTGTATGTATCCTAAGATAAACCTAGCGAAGTGCAGACCTCTAAAATCCACTGGGAATCTGGATAAGACTGAGCGTGCGAATCCAGATCCTGTGGTTGCAGAAAGATGAGGTAGAAACCCGTGTATTGTGGCCTTAAGTGATCGTGCTGTGTGCACGATAACATTCAGCACAAGGCGATTAAAATCTCAAACATGGTTTCACCCAATTTTGCTATCTCCTTTTTGATTTGATTGAAGTGATTAAAATGTGTTTTCTATGCTGCTCGTTTCACTTTTTAATTCAGTTCAGACAAAGTAGTGGTCTTCTTTAATTTTAAGTCAAATGCAAATATGGCAGGAGTTAGAGTTAGGTAGGAAATGCGTACCTGACTCCAGCAATCTTCTAATGCAGATTTGACTTGAATTAAAATCTAGCAGGAATGAAATGCAATCCTAAAAATGGATGCCTAAGGTTATGCTGCTGCTAGATAAGTATGAGATCTTTTTGATTTTTTTTTTTTTTTTGATTTTTTTTTTATATGCAATAAACAAAAATAAGAAAAGAAATTAACTCGGAAAATCGAAATCGAAAAACTGAGAAAAAGAAGATAAAGTCCAGACAGTCCAGAATTATTACAAAAATTGTGTGAGAACAAGCTCTCACAACTTGTGACTAACAATTGTTCCTAACTAATAAACCTAAACTATCCATACTAAAGCTAATACTACCACTACTCCTACAGCTACTACGAGGCAAAACTCCACCAGGAAGACGGATCTGGAGTGCAGCGACTCCACCAGGAAGACGACACTCCTCCTCAAGTGCTGTGGAAAAACAAATGATTAGTAAATGACTAAAAGAATGTATACACAAATAATTCAATGGAAAAATAAAAGCAATTACAATGAATGAAATAAAGAATTTCTATATAAAAAGAAAATTTTGGTCCAAAGAGCGTTGCCTCCCCGGCAACGGCGCCAAAAAATGATGATGAAAATGGTTGTTGGTGATAATTGTAATGATTATTGTTATGATCATGTCGTTGTAGTATAGGGTGTATAATATAACCTTAAGGATGTCGTATAGTGGTGAGTATGGGTGAGTACCAGTCATTACAACCATTATTATCATTTGCTTATTTATCTAATTTTTGCTGGTTTTGTTCCAGGTCGTTCTCTGGGAGGCAATTTATTGAATTTAATTCGGTCACTCTTTGATTATCTCCAAAATTGTCTTCTTATTCAAAAAGAAACTTTACATTTAAAGAATGAATGAATGTTTTATTTACCTAGTTACTAAGAAGTGCTTGCAAAAAATACTAACTATGAACAAGCATCAAACAATCTATTATTATACTCTAAACTATGCATTTACAAGTTATACTATTAACACTAATATGTTAGTTCATGCTACATGAGGATACCATAGCGTAAGAACTTAACTTACTAGTCTTTTATTTATAGTGACATATATATCAGTTTTAGTGACAGATATAAACGTCGCTAAATCTCAGAAAACACTATATACAACCTAAAGAAGCAAACTGAGGTCTTTAGCGACATTTATAGTGTCGTTTTATTCTGTTAGTAATTATGTGGGTTTACTTATACGTATGTATATTACTTGTTCTACTACTTTATGTACAGTAAGTCCTTTCTGTTCTTGCTATCTATTGTGTTCTCTCTTTTTTTTAAGTCGTCTGTCCTTTCATTTTCTTCTATGTTTAACTCTTGTCTCTTGAGGTATTTCACAAGCTGCGGTGGAGACGGGGTTAGGCTAACGTCCTTAGTGTAAAATGTGCTTAATTAGCGGGCGCGCTTTTCGAGGGATACACAGCACCCTATGGGTGGGACCAGACCTCTACTAAGCGCGCCCTAATCTCAGATTAGATGGCTTAGTTACGTTTGCAATCTCAGCGTCAGAGCTCAGCCCAACGGCCTTAAAGCTCGCACACGCTCGGGCCCCCGGACCCAAAGACATATCGAAGTTCAGCACACATCGGGTAATCGGATCGGACATACGCACAGTGTTTCGGGCGCCCAGCGCCTTGACGACTGCTTCAACTGTAGCATAAATTATATTTATATGGCTGCGTTTGGTTTGCAGCACACGATGTGGCGCTATTCCAGCGCCACATCGTGCGTTGGAAATCAAACGCAGCTGCGTCTGTGCGCGTTTTTGGCCCTCGATTTGGGGGCCATAAATTATTAAAAAAAATAAAATAAAATATGGTAAATAAAATATTTACGTAATACTACATAATTGATTAATTAATTTTGAATTTTAAATATTTTTACTATACAAATAAATTCGCTAAACTAGGCTGGTTATACAGGTTGATTTAGGTGATTAAATAGTTAATTACTTATAAAATAATTAGTAAATGGTCTAATTGACCTTAAACAGTTTTAACTTACATACTTAAGTATTTAATACATATTTTTATTGTATTTTTACGAATTTATTTATGTTTTATTTAGGCTAAAATAGCAGTTCTGGGTGTTTAAAATTAAAACTAATTTACAGTAAGTTATACTAGGTATAATTATACTTTGACTAACTTAAATTACTTAATATATATATATATTCCCAAGTTTATAGATTTATTTACTTGATTATTGCTCTAACTTATTAAGTTAGCTACTAAATAAGTAAATATAAATCTGTACATACATATATACATAAATCAGTAAATACATACATAATAGATTAGTATATATACATATTTTTACATAGATTACATATGTATATGAATTTCTGTACATGTTTTATACATATTTACAGTATAACTATGTATCTAACTGATATGCTATAGTTATAATACTATGAATAGGTATATTTATAGTTTTAAAATATGTCTATGTCATTAGGCTTTTGTATAAAGTTAGGGAATTAGAGTTGATTGAGTGTTAGTGTTCAATTAAGACAGCAGCCACAGCTACTGTCAGAAGAGATGGAGAGAAGAAGAATGTATTTAGTATGTGTTGTTTACAGTGGCAGTGGCTTAAGCCACTGTCAAGTGGCTAACTGCTGCTGCAGTTAGTCCACTTGAAGAGGGGGGAAGTATTCTACAGAGAAGAGGGAAATTTAGAGAAGAAGGGAGTTTAGAGAAGAGGGGAATGTAGCTGCTAGATGCAGCATATTGCTGTGTAACTGGGAGTAAGATAAAATTCAAAACAAACTACAATTTACAGAGTTGAAATCCAAATCTGAAAGGGGTTTAAATCTCACGAAAATCTCATGTAAATTCAGCTCAAATACTCATTAGGAAAAACCTTATCAGAAGCATCCTTTCAGATCAAAACAGCAAATGGCATTGAGTTAGTCTTCCTAATGCCATAGACAGCATGAAGGAAGACTTGGCTCGATCAATTAAAACCAAAGAAACACAATCCCAGTTTCTTGCAACCTTAAGGAGTATGGAAAATTCCTTAGGTTAGAGAATCACCATACAGAAATGATCATCAACGCAAATAGTGTATGGCAGTTCTGAAATAGCAAAAAAAGACTAAGAATGCATTAAGGAAATTTAATGGAAGCTGGCGAATGCATTCAAAACAAAGTATACTCAGAATCATGAAAGGCTCTTCTGATTGGCTCTCTGTCATCAGAGAGCTTCTCAGAATCCTTGCCTACAATGAAAACCAAAAATCCCTTCAATTTGTCAGATCTGTCAAAACATTTCAGAGAGTAAAAATCCTTTAAAATCCAGATCAAAAGTGCTTTGACAAACTGAGGCAATCCAGTTAAAATAGAGGGGCTTTTGTGAAACAAATGGAGTGAGTGAGAAGCCCCAAATGGTGCTTGTGACGCCACTTTCAGATCTGAGGCAGTGCGCCATCAGATCTGAAATTGGGTCAGGATGTGTGGGTGATTGATGAAAAATTCGTCGTTAAAAAGGAAAAAACAAGAATCAGAATTTGGATGATGGAAAAACAAAACAAGAAGAGGGAGATAAATTGAACAATGAAGAGATGATTCTTCCCCTCTGATCTGGACTGATCAGAGGAGGTGAGGGAGGGGATCTAATACTAATTCTACTCCTAAGACTAATCTAACTACAGCTAACATTAAACACTAACAATTAAAACTAAATCTATTCTAAACTACTGCAAACTAAATCTAACACTACTTGTGCAGAATTAAAAACCTAAACTAAAAGGAAGAATGGGACCTATGGGTCCTTAGCCGGCGGCTAAGGAGGAAGAAAGGAGGAGGGTGACTCCAGCGGAGGGAAGAGTCTGCTAGTGAGACTCCAGGGTCGTCCTCAGGTGCTACGAGGTCCTTAGCGACGAGGAGGGTCGAGAGCAGGCGATGATTCCACAGCCGGTGGCTGTGAAATCAGGGTCTAGGTGAGGAGGAGAGACTGGAGTGGACGACCTGATCGCTAAGAGGTGTAGGAGGGAGCGATCCCTTGCGCGCGACACCACTGAGGTGCTTAAGTAGCAGCTCAGTGATTGAGATCACCGCTAGGGTGAGGTTAATCAAAATTAGGCCGGCGGTGAGGATGAGATGGGTAGAGCGCGCGGCGAGTCAAGAGAGAGATCTGACCGTCAGATGAGATCTGGGAAGAGAGGTGAACGCACACACCGAATCGCGCGAAGGTTCCATTTGATTCCAGCCGCAGATCGAGATCAAAAGTGCGATGGACGGTCGAGAATGGCTGTGTTCTTCGCGTGCTACAGTGCGCGTGAAGAACACAGGCTTCTCTCTGAAATGAGGGAAAACTTGCAGGAAGACCCTTGAACGAAGGGGTAGAAGAATAGCGTGTAGGTCCAAAAGTGAAACAACTATAACTGGAAGGCCTTGCAGTCATACAGAAGGGTCCCTACGGCTTGCAAAAAGGTCCAAGAAGGTGTTTTGAAGGGTAGAAATGTAATGCATGAAGGACCTAATTGTAATATATTTATTTCTAAGCCTAAATGATGTCCAATTGCTTTCAAGTTTTTACATGTGCTTAATTGAACATTTAAGACATTGATTTTACTTCTGATTTATCTTTTCAAACTTGTTTATGTGTTCAATTGATGCATGGATCATCATTTGTTCTTTAGTTTTCAGAATATCTCATTTTTGTGACCTAATTAGGAGGTTTTAACACACATTAAAAGTTTTAGGTCTTTTCTTTAATTCCCACACTTAACCCTTTTTATATGTTAATTTGATATTGTTTTGCTTAGTGTCTAGCTTAATTTCGGCCTTTTAGCTATGATGAGTAGCTACTCATCAGTGGGGAGTGACAAACCCAATGGGGTGGTGGACAACTCTGCCACTGGATTCCAGTTGATGGTCCAGGACTTGGGACTATGTGAGTTCCCCTCTTCAGGTGCTGAATTCACTTGGAGGAATGGTAATGGGCTCATGTCCAAGATTGACAGGTTTTTTGGCAATGCTGAGCTGATGAATCTCTTTCAGATGTCCTTTGTTTATGGTCTTGAATGTCCCTTCTCTGACCATACACCCTTGGTATGGGACAATGTTGAACAGGTGTTGGCTGGTTCTATTTCAAATTTAGGAAGTCTTGGCTGAGGGAGTTAGGTTTCAAGACATGTTTGCTAGCTGGTGGAAAACACAGTAGGGAGAAGGCATGGCTACATTGAGATTGGCTTCCAAGATTGTGGCTTTGAAAGGTATGCTGAAGGAATATGGGGATATTGTCTCTGTCCTTAGACATCAGAAGTGTCGAGAAGTCTTGCTGAAGATCCAAGAACTGGATACCAAGGAAGCTGTGGCTCAGCTGTCTGAGCTGGACTTTGCAGATAGGAAGAGGTGGCAAAGGGTGGTGGTCGAAGAAGACCTAAAACTGGAGATGGATTAGAAGGAAAGATCTAGGCAGCTGTGGCTAAGTAAGGGGGATGCAAACACTAAATTCTTTCACTTGGCTACCAGTTCTAGGATAAGAACTAATCTGATCTCTTCAATTGTTAAAGAGGGGTAAAGAATTACCTCCATCCCTGATATCAGAGCTGAGGCTATCAGGTATTTCAAGGACTCTTCAAGAGCTGCAGGAAGGGGCAGGTGGAGGATGGCAGCTAGTGATCTACCCAAAATTACTGAGACTCAGAGAGCCAGCCTGATTGAACCCATGTCTGAAGCTGAAGTCTTGAAGGCCATTACGGATCTCAATTGTGAAGGATCACCTGGTCCTGATGGAATCCAAGTTTTCTTCTACAAATAACTATGGGACATTGTGGGCACTGAGGTTATGGAAGTGATTAGAGAGTTTGAGAATGGCAATTTTGGCTTTGAAAGAATAAATAGATCCTATCTGTTTCTTTTGCCAAAGACCCCGAGTACTAAATCTTTTCAGGAGTTTAGACCTATTTCCCTCTCTAACTCTTTGTACTTGGTGATTGGCAAGGTCCTAGCCAATAGATTGAGGCCTGTTTTGCAAGATTTCTTCCATCCTGCTCATTCAGCTTTCCTCCCTGGCAGATCTCTACAAGAATCATTTATAATGGCCCAAGAGATGATTTGTGGTTGGCATAAGAGAAAATGCAAGGCCTTCCTTTTGAAGGTTGACTTTCGTAAAGCTTATGACTCCATCAGCTGGCCCTATCAGTGGGATGTGCTCAAAAGAAGGGGCTTTCCCTCTACTTGGATCCGTTGCGTAAAAAGATGTATCACCACTGCCTCCTTCACCCCTCTGATAAATGGAAAGCCCTGTGGTTCGTGGATTCAGCCCCAATGTGGTATCTGGCAAGGATGTCCCCTGGCTCCCCTGATTTTCAATTTGGCAGTTGATAGCTTGGCTTGGTATGCTTGTAAGCTTGCGAAAGCTAGTCTTATTAGAGGATATTCTTTATCGTGCAGGAGTAATCTGGCTCCCATTCTTCAGTATGCAGATGATACTATTTTTTTTGTAGAAGGGTCTATGGATGAAGCATTGGCTCTGCATCATATGATTAATATCTTTGGTGAGCTGTCTGGCTGGAGATTGAATAGGGAGAAGTCTAGTTTGGTCTGCTTTGGCTTACCTGAGGAGGAGAAAGGTGCTTTAGCAGCTATTTCGATGACTCCCCACATCAGTCTTCCTATCAGATATCTAGGGCTGCCTTTGAGGTGTTCTAGGATGAAGAAGAGTGATTGGAGCTTCCTTTTTGACAAGATTTCAGTGAAATTAGATGGATGGCATAGCAATTTCCTTTCCAAGGGTGGAAGACTTATTTTGCTCAACTTGGTGATCACCTCCATCCCAGTTTTCTACTTTTCTATATTTAAAGCACCTAAGTCCATTTGGAAAAGGTTGGATATGATGAGGCAGAGGATCTTTTGGAAGGGAACTAGACATGTGGGTAGATTCTTGTAGCCACTCAAATGGGATCAGATTTGCTGTCCAAAAGAGAGGGGTGGACTTGGGATTAAATCCCTGAAACACTTTAATGATGCCTTGCTACTTAAATGGGCTGTTAAACTTTTTCAAGGAGATCTGAAACCATGGACTGTCCTGATCCGAGACAGTTATGGTGCATCCAACAGTGTGCTGTCCAGACTTCAACCCAGCTGTCCCTCTCCTTTCTGGAATTCAGTGACAAGGGCATTGGCTAATCATTTCCACCTACTATAGCCATCACTTGGAGATGGCAGGTCCTTCAGTTTCTAGAAGGAGGGGTGGTCTGGGCTGGGCGTCTTGAAGGAGCTATTTCCAAGAGCTTTTGCTGTAGCATCCGAAAAGGATGCCACTGTCAGCAGGGTCTGGTCCTACAGCAGCAGCAGCTGGAATCTGATTGATGAGGAATCCAGCAGCAGAGCTACTCGACTGTGGGAAGAAAAAAGAAGGCTAATTTCAGACCTGGAGGGCTTCAGATCTAGGCCAGGAGTGGAGGACAAATACCTTTGGGAGGGGAACTATAGTTTCCAATCTGGCTATAATAGAATGTTGAGCCTAGAAGATGGTTAGAGATGCGATTTCATTGACAAGAAGAACTGGTTATTAAAAATTCCTCTCAAGGTACAAATTTTTCTCTGGCTATGTAAGAGAGATGTATTGATTACAACTGATCTGCGACATAGAAGGTTGGGAACTGATCACCATGTCTATTTTTTGTGTGAGATGGATACTGACAATGTAAATCACTTCCTTTCTTCTTGCCTTGTCACTGATGTTATTTGGAGAAAGACATGTAAGGAGCCATTACCAGAGTAGGATTCTATCTGGCATGGGTTTGGTGTGAGAGGCAAGCCACCTGTACACATGGCTGCCACTATTTGGTGTGTATGGAAGGCAAGAAATGAGAGACTTTTTCAGGAGAGGTCGGTATGCTGTGAAAGTATTGTAAGAGAGTGCTGATCCGTCACACTTTTGGGGATCTCTTTTGTAATTTCTCTTACATGTTTATATAATATACTGCTTCGGACTGCTATCGTTAGACGATAGTTTTCATTTCTATTTCAAAAAAAAAAAAAACACGTAAATTAACCCGAATTCGTTGTCATACAACTGGGTGTTTTCAATCTCTCTTGCCAAACCTGGTGACTAAGTCTGCGAGGTAGTGTCAAATGACTGCGGCTAAGGGGTAATGTAACCAATGGCGTAAGCCAAAGGAAGAACCTTCCCCTTAGTCACCTCGTAACCAGACTGGCTGGGTTAGCTTGAGAGGCAGGAATCGCTTTCAGTCAGTTACACGATGAATTTTTTTTTCTTCAAGAATTTGAACCTAAAATGAAAATCTGGTCATCCGATCATAAGGACCATCTGATTGATAGGGCCTTAGCCTTGTCTGGCTTTGCTACACCAACCTAAGGGTTGGGTGGTGTATGCAAGGGAGGAGGTCACTTAGACCTCGACTGGTTGGACCTTAGGAGCCGCTCCCAAGGAGGCGAGTCACCTCGCCAGCACCATCTTCTCCCCCACCCTCTTCTTCTATCTGCTTAGCCACAATGGCAAACCCTGGATCTTGACCTAATCAGGATCCAGAAGAGCTGAACCCACAAGCTTATCTAAGAGCCCGAGTCACTGAATCAGCTCAGCCTTGCGATCAGAACCCAAGGTGGCGAAGACAACTTTTCACTTTGCTTGATCCTTCTCCTCGGGTTACCAAAATGGTTAACCCATATCCTAACCCTGGATATTATGACCCATACTAGTTGGTCCCTCAAAGGATCGCATCTTATAACCCAGGATATGGATTTCATACTCCTACTTCTCACCCTTGGAATATGCGTTGACCTGATTCACCCCTGGAACCCCTAAAGAACTACCGGTGCATATGCGATCGCATTATAGAATACAGAGAGCTATAACTAGCACTATGGAGAAAGCCACATTCTACCTACACAAAATCCAAGCTATCACGGAGCCAAACCAAAGACAAAGATGGATTCAATATCAACAAGCTGTGATGGAGCACTTCGAAGAACAACAGGGATAACAAGGCTAATTGGACAAAATTGGGAAACTCAAGAATTGCTACTTTTGAGATATCAAGTGGAAAATAGCCTTGAAGACCTCGAAGAATCTGAAATGACTACACTGGAAGGACACACAGAAGATTTTTAGGAGCAGAAGCCAGAAGATAATTCAGCGAAAGAAGAATCCAGCTTGGATATGAGATAGTAGTAGGAAATATTCAGAATGGCTTCGTCTGAGAACACCATTCAAGAAACTGAGGAAAGGACTGATATCTCCAGGACTGAGCCACAATCGGATTATCCTGAATCCTGGGAGATACCTCTTGGGTTAGATAACCCAACAATGATAAGGGAAGTAGATCCATTTGAGGATATGGATCTTGAGGCAAACATTACATGTGACACTACTGATCAGTCTAGGCCACTTCCCATTGTAGGTGAACCTGTGCTAGAGCCAACATCTTCTTCTTTCACCTACATACCTAATTCGGATGTTAGAGATTCTAAGATGATACTTTCTATCCCTGATCCTGACATCCAAAGACCAGAAGTAGCTATGGTTGTTTTGACCGAAGAATTGGATATGCTACCTGAGGTAGGAATTACTGAGGAGCCCAATGCATATGAGGGTGAAGCTTTGAGCAGAATGAACTGGAGACGCACCTACCATCCTAGTCAATCTAACGGATGGCTCGACTCCGAGCCTGAAGAGTTATCCTCCGATGAATCAAAGATGAGTACTAATGAGGACGAAGTAATTTCTGACAAGGATTTCAGTGACCTCGCCACTGATCTTTTAGTTTCACGGATACAACCATATGATCCAAAGCCTGGAGAGGGCATGATCTTTGATGTCAATTACCATTATGAGGATCCCTATGACTCAGATTCTGGTTCTGAGATACATTTTGATCTACTCCCTTACCAACTTCCTAATGAATTGTGGGACATGATAAATCAGCTGAATCAACATCATGACCCTCCCTCTAATTATCCTCTATTTTCCACCACCACTACACACTTTCTTATAGCTAAACTTTTTGGAGTAGGGGTGCACAATCAACTGGTTCACATCTCCGGACCACTGATTCTGGGAGCATACGACCATATCTTTCTCTTAATCTTGACTAGCTCCTATGCTAGAACTGATACATCTGATTGAGTTTTCGCCTAGCTGGAGACGTTAAACTCAGCATCTACTCCGCATCCATCACCCAATACATATTCATTTTTATACATAGCATATTCTTGTTTTAGCATATTTTCTTTCTGCATATTGCATACTATCAGATTGGCCAGTGCTGAATGTATATTTTCAGGAGCAATTCTAGGTGACTTCTACCCACTTATCCTCTGTCAAATTTATTTTCTTTTCATTCATACATGAGGACATGCAAGAACTTAGGCATGGGGGGGTAGAACAGTAAAACAGAAAAATTTTTTTGCCAACCCTTAGGAAAACCTCGGAGCTGCATGTTACATGTACTTTAGGACCCTAAATAAAAGAACAATCGACTCCACCTCCAATGCTCGCATTGGAGCTAGAAATCATCCACAACAGCCATTTCTGACTCACCTGCTCACCCTTCCTGTTCTGAAATTTAAGATCAAGCAGAATGTAACCCGATATGGGAATTTCATGAAGTACAAATATACAAGGTTACTTGTTTATAGCATATATACATATTGCAATCGCGAATAAGATTATCTTATTAAGAGAATGCATTAGGGATTTTATCCTCTAGTTGATTCCTGTAATTTGGAATCAAGTATAATTTTTCACACACGTAGAATTTGCAATGGATTCACAGTGAAGCCTGATAAAGTTTTCATGATCCCCAGGACAGTGTTTTGGGAGCTAGGCAGATTTTCCTCCAAAAATCCACCAAATAGTGTGAGATGAGAGTAGAGTGTATTGGTTCTCTAAGATTAGTGCAAGGAATCCAGAATCCTAGATAATTAGGTGATGATACTCAGAGATATGGCATAGTTTTTGCCCTCAGTTCTTGCAAATACATTTTGTGTGAATTTTGAGAGCCACCAAATAAAGCAAATAAGCGGAGAGTGAGTTTTTATAAAACTAGGGCTAAGGTGGATGATTATGACCATTCTTTACGGAATCCTTGGCTGAAGGAGGGTATTGATATCAAGGTCAGAGATACACCGTCCTATCCATCTCTCTCGATGCCGTAAGTAGGTACTTCCATCAAATAAGTCACCCAATGTCTCTTGAGTACCACCAATCCCTAATAATGCTTCCTCAATAAGGTTCATGAATGTATGCTAGCTTGTGTTGTGTTGAAAAAATTACATAGAAAAAAAAAGAAAAAAAAAGAAAAAAAAATAGAAAAAGAAGAAAAAGCAAGAAAAAAAAGAGTTTGTGAATATTTCATTTGCATTGAGGCAATACCACCGAATAAATTTGAGATCCACCAAATATGGCCTTAACCTATTTTTCTATATTTCTGACTGCCCGAATACTGGATGAGGAATTCCGACTTAGTGCTAGGGTTATGAAAACTCAATTAAAGTGTTAATGCCAAGTGAGACCACTAAATACAGGTCATATGTGTGAATCTAGTGAGATTGTGAGCTCTAAGAAAAAGAAAGAAAAGAAAGAAAAAGGAAAAGAGTAGGAGAGAATGAATAAAAAGGAAACAGAAAAGAGCATAGTTTTTCTCATCTTTCTCTGAGTTGAGTTGCGTAATAATTTGGGAATCTAGAATCTATAGTACTAATCTCTATATAGTACCAGTCGAGAGTGAGCCACCAAATATATAATCTTTTCCCTCTAAGATTCTCTATCTAAACTTAAAGTTGAGTAGAATTCATAGAATATCTTGAATACCCCGAGGGAAGAAGTGTGCCTCTCCCGCTAGAATTTTTACTAGGGGTTAAGTACAGGCTTTAGAGGTGAATTAGTTTTTCACTCGAATCCGTTGCAAAAGATACATAGCTGCACTTGCACGATTGTCTGGATTTCTAGATCATAGGATGAAAACAAAAAGGAGAAAAATCTCTAGGAATACACTTGATAAAATAATCAATCCCCTAGGACTCTTTTGTGAATACTTTAGTCTTGCATTTGCTAGGGACTAGCAAGATTTAGGCATGGGGTTATGATTGTGTAGTAATCATAGGTCTTAATTGACCTAAATTAGGCTAGGACTTAGCATAAGTTAGGACAGTTCACGCATGCATAAGCATTACTTGCATCCTTATTGCTTTCATTTAGCTATGCATAAAATAATGCTATAATGTGCTGATTAGGTGCATTATGTCAATTACAGGTAATAAGCTGACCAGAAGGTAGATCTAAAGCTGGATCTGATGAACAAAGAATAACTGGAGTTGCAACAAAGTTGGAGTAGAAGACTAAGAATAAGATGTAGTATACAATAATGTAAGGGGTTGAGGTATGGTATTGTATTTAAGTAGGAATAAAGTAGTAAATTACGAAGAACTTAGGACCATCCTAGCCCCAGGATAGACTAGAAGCTTCCACAAGCCTTAGCCACACTTAGATTAGGTCACCACACCCTAGGAAACCTTAAAACCCTAAGTCTAGCCTTTATCTGGAGGTTCAGATGAGTTATAGGACATCCAAAACCCTTAGCCAACTCCCGTAAACCTTAAACCCACTTCTGCAGTGTTATTTGACGTCCAAACACTTGGTTAGACATCCAATTTCTACAGAATATCCAAGACAGAACCCAAAATCCCTCCAGAATCTGATTGGACGTCCTGACAAGAAGTTTGGACTTCTGATCTTTCACTATAAGATGTCTGACACTACAACTAGATGTCCAGAATTGCCCTCTAGACCCTGTTTTGAGATTCAAGCCTTGATCTTGAATCTCTGGGTCCCTAAGCCCAATTCCAACCCCATAGGAACCTAAATGAAGGTGCTCTAACCCTAGTACATCACCTCTAGACTTCCCTAAGGACCTAATTAGTTCCTCACTAAACGTAATTGACTTGGATCTTAGTCAATTCCATCATCTTATTCAATTCGACTCATTGAGTCCAATTGAGCCCTGATCTCAGCACACACTATCCAATTGGACTCAGTGAGAGTCCAATTGACCTAGACCAGACTTAATTGAGTTATTTTACGCTCAATTAAGTTTTCACACACCCAATTAAACTTGTATTAAGTTTAATTGCGCTTTACCTTAGTGAATTAGTGTTTACAACCCTAATTTGAGACCTACCTTGACCTAAACCCACTAGAACCTAACTTAATCAACCTAGCAACCTAAGTTTCGACCCACGCACACCCACACACACCATCCACATGAAAATACCTAGCCTAGAGTTCTTTAGAACTCTCTACCATGTGTTGTTGCCTTTGTTACTAAAATTAGCAACCAAGAGCCATTCAACTTTTAGATCCACATTTGGTGGATCTAAAAACCCCCATCCATCCTCTCTCTCTCACTCTCCCAGGAGCTCCCACCGCAGTCCTCTTTAGAGAATTCCATAATTCTCTAGAGAGCTTCCCTTAGGTCGATAAAAAGACCTAAGGGGTGGCCATTTGCACCCATCCACTCTTGGTTCCATTTAGCTTAGTTTCATTCCACATCCACTCCACCTCCATGTCCATGAGTAGCTTCACCATGGCCACCACCACCTCCATGCCAAGATGCTGGATCACCTCTCCAACCTCTCTCCAAGGGTCGGCCTAAGCACCATTGGCTGCCCCTCCTCCTCTCAACCAACTCAAAGGCCATCGGAGCCACCTCCGATCACCCTTATTTCTTCTAGATTATATTATAGTTCTTCTTAGATTTACATGCTTTATTTACTGCTTTATAGCGTAGTTCCTTACTTCTCTCCCAATGATGCATGCAAAATCCCCCCATAGATTCATGTATGAAGTCATTTTCTAGTAGCGAGTAGTTTTATTTCCTTGTACAAGCATTCCTCTACCTGTGCTCTGCAACTCTGATATCATCATCATCTTTTATATATATAAATATATATGTTGAAAATCACCATGTGCCTAGTTATCATCTTTTGGTGTGATTGAAGTTGCATGTTTTAATTACTATATTTTGGCAACTAGCATGTCATACATCAATACGTAAATCACCAAAAATTGGCATGAGATTTTAAGCATGTAGAGTGAAAGAGATCGATTTCAAATCTGAATTTCCATAAATGCCTCCCAGAGATGAACGACCGGGACTCCAAGTCTCGTTATCTTTATAAATGTTTTTGTTGATCATTTTGCGCACTATATTATGATGCTTTCTCTTTTCAAAAATGCACTCTACGAGTCCCAACAGTGCTCAGTGGTTTCCAAGGTGGGACTAAATCCCACTGCCTTCTTCGTGCAGCTGGTAGCAGGTGGATGTCTCTTCAATTGAAGCTAAAGCAGGTGGTGTGGTACCCAATTGACCACCTGAGCGTGTGCTTGGAAGTGTTTCGTGTCACCAAGGATATTGCCTAGAGCTCGAAGAACAAAGGTGGCGATGGCGGAGGTGGCGAAGCTCCAACAAAGACACCTGCAAACAAGAATGTAGCCTTGTGGCCTCGCCAGATGGTTCAACAACTTCATTGTAGTATGGCATACGTGGTGGTGTGCGTGTTGTAGCATGAGGATGCGTGTAGGTGGCTGGAAAAATCAGAATAGGTCAGAGATGATGGGTTTCTTTGGCAGAGGGTTTGGGCTGACGGTGGAGCGAAATAGGAGAGGGGTTTGATTGGTGGAGTCATGGCGAAGCTTATGAGGTGGTTGGCGAGGTGGATGGAGGGGTGTAGCGGCGAGGACGTCTCACTGGAGGAGTGGTTGGAGACGGAGAAGATGAGGGTGGTTGACAGTATCGAGGGGATATTTTTTGGTTTTTGAGGGTGTAAAACTAACCTCAGAGAACTAAGGATCTAATCTACCCTAAGCTAATTAGACGAAAGGGGAGGATTCACCTTACCGGGGGCATGCCGGCTTTGGAGAAGACGAAGGCTCCGATGAGGCGGAAGCGACGACGACGATAAGAAGGAGGCTCTTGCTAGTACAGCCAAGAGCAAACGAGAGAGGTGAAGGAAATTAAGTTGCTGGTATTGTGGACGGACGATGAAGGATATCAGGAGGAGTCGCTGGAGCTCTAGGATCTATTCGATTGAAATCGGAGAGAGGAATGTGGAGAATTTCCAGCCAAATTCAAGCTTGGAGAGACTGGTCTGTCCTAGGTTCTTTATATAGGTAGAAGTGGCTCGGTTGACGCTTGGAATCCAAGCTTTCAACATTGGAAGGTCACCGAAGTTGGAAACCCAACTCTTTGAAGGATTCACATGAGGGTTTTGGCAATTTTTGGGACTTCGGATCTGGCTAAAAAGGAAGTTAATTTCTTGATGAATTCCCTTTTCAAATCTGAGAAGGATTCGTCAAGAAATCAAAGAGATCTTGCCGAATGGAGCTTGTCGGAGTTGTAGGATTAGGATTCTATGGAGGCAAGGACTTGTTTGAAGAAGGTGACAAAGATAGGGGGCTTTTTGTTAGGAATTCAAAAGTTGATGGGCTATTGGAGATAAAAGAAAGTTAGACTTGCACCAAAGTGCAAACTAGGTCAAAATAATCTCAGATTGAGGCTAAATTTTGGTATAAACCTAATTTGAACCCTAGGAATCCAATGGTGAAGATGGATTTAGGTTTTGACAAAGTTTGGCTAGAGAAATTGCATAATTACCCAAATTAAGGCAAAAGTCTCTTTGTGGCTCTATTTTAGGTCAAGATGGGTTCTGATGGTCAAATTGAAGGTACCAAGCCTTAGAGAATATTTTTCCTATGATTTTTAGACGGTTTATGAGAATTTTATCTTGACCAGAATCTTAGTAGATTAAGTGGGTCTATTTTTAGGGTTTCAGATGTCATTTAATTCTTGAAATGCATGAAAATGCTTTCTATCTATACGAACTCACTTGTTAGAAATTTAAGATCATTTGACATTTATTTAACCCTTGAGAAAACCTGTGATTGTACTATAATTGAGATATACTGTTAAAACTACAGTTTTACCACTGTTTTCTTGTTATTATCATAGGATGGATTTGCAGTGAATTAAGGCTCTCTAGCAGATATGTAGGAGCATTTAGTCCTTGATTATGAGTAATTAAAGCTAGATATGGCTGATGATGGTGTTATCATCAATATAAAAACTTGACATATATGAAACATTGGTCAATGACCTAAAGCTTACCTTAACTATTCATATACTTAAGCCATTGATGAAAATCAAAGAAACATAGGAAACATGACTACTAACTATAAAGTATGTATCACATAAAGAAACCAACATTTCCATGTTAGGAGTCAAGTAGATTGATACCTTCAAAATTGATTCAGACAATTTTACTATAGTTTGAGGAGACGATATTGGTTCCTCTGGAAAAGAGAAAATAAAGGTTGGAATTATGACATTTTAACTAAATTTAAATGGTTGCAGATTTAGTGTCCAAAACTTATAAGAAGGTATGACTGGAAAATGAAGCAGATAGTTATCACAACTATTAGGATGCTTGCATAAAGAAACTTATTTAAGTCAACACATTCTAGACCTAAAGCCACAGTTACCTTCTTTTACAGCAAGATCACCTTAAAAGAATAGGCATGGTAGCATTCAGTTATAGTAGATGTTCAGCTATGAGTCAAATGACTTTCTTTAAGACAAATTGCTAGTTGCATTTTGGGAAATATGAATCCCATTATGGAAAACCAACATATATACATCCTGAGAGAGAGAAGGGGGACAGGAAACAAAATAGTCATGCATGCAATAAATAATGGAAGCTTCAAAATTGCAAGTTTTGACAAGCTGACACAATTAAAGAAGTATAGTGCCTTGGTAGCTACATATGAACCAGGTTAACCTAGAAGCAAAAGAGTAATAGTTGGGTAGTCACCCCTATTACCAAATGTACTCAAACTCCCACCACCGTTGGATGTGAGAGAAGCCCCAATTGCTGGTCAATCTTGTAACCAAAAACCATACAGCTGATCTGTCATATTAATGGAATTTTAGTTGGGCTAGTTGTGGTGATGATTTTTTGATGGGTGATGGGGCTAGCTGTGGAGATGATTGTTATATTTTTTTTAACCAAAGAAAGGATAGCATGACCATACCTTATGAATTGATGAATTGGGTAGCACTTCAATTAGTTGAAGCCTAAACTCAACTTTTTCTTATCTCCATTTTGTTTTCAATTTCAATTGTAATGACCTAAGGAAAGAACTCTGAATTGTTAGCAAGAGGAGCAATATAACATGCATAGACTATACAATGGCATCATCTTTTTTATTTGAAAAGGTAAAGGAGCAATAGTAGATTCTTCATTAGTAGCTTGAGCATATTTTTAAGCAGCAACAGTAGCCACGACAGGTTCAGCAGCAACTATTGTGACGTGGTCTTGTGCATGTGTGTTAAGAGGTGTCGTTATAGTCGCACTTGATACGTCGGTTTTAAAAGAAGTAAACGGAGGTGAGTCCGAGTGTCGGTCTCAGGAAGGTGTGGAAATCAGATTTTTGTTTATCACCTGTTGTCACGGAAAAGGTGGAGTTTTGCTGGAGAAAGGTGCGATTTTGAAAAGCGAGATAGAGAGAGAGTTAGGGTTAGAATGCTCTTGGTTTTGATCATGCAACTTGAACAGCAATTAAAATGGCTATTGAACGGAAAAGAACTTCATTAAACATGCATTCGTAGTTCATAACTTACAACATTAAATACAAGCTTTAACAAAAGTAACGGAAAGCTTAAAAGAGAGAGAGAGTGTGTGGAGAGCGACGAGGCAGCCACGGCGGTGGATGAGGCTCCGTCGGCGGCTCGTCGTCTCCGACGATTACAAGAGCACCTAAAGCTAGCTAAGGGAGGAGTGGAGTAGTTGCAAGGGGGAGAGTATGCATTGACTGGTGGTAGAAGGGGGTTTAAATAGAGTTAAGGGCTTCCTAAAAGGAGAATGGGCTTTAGCGACATCCAAAGCGTCGCTAAAACCGCTTCCAAAAACATCGGTGAAGCCCTCCTGCCGCCTGTCAGTTTCCCACCTTGTTCTTCTTCCTCACGTGATCCGTGGCTTCTGAACAAGAGCCGTCTGATCGAAGATCGGACGGCTGAGAGCCTTCTTCGCCTACGCTGAGATCACACCTTGGGCTCGCGTGTGTGTGCGCGTTTCCGCTCGGTATGCACGCACGCGTGCACGCTCGTGAGCTACCGTCGCACCATGTGGCAAGATCCTGGCCACCCGCTGCTGATTGGGCGGCCCAATTTTTCCGCGCCCTTCGCTCGCCTTCAAATCCCACTCCGCGCGGCTCGAACGCGCGTTGCTTGGATGCAGGCATGCGCTCTAACCGTTGCGCCACGCCCTCTCTTTGTCGCGGCGACCATGGGCGGGCACGCGGATCTCGGCCGTTTGATTGAAGATCGACGGTCGAGATTTCTCCTCGGCTGGCTGAAGGCGTGCGTGTGTTGGGGGCGGGCTGACGTGGCACAATCTGGGCCGTTGATCTCCAGATCAACGGTCATAATTTTTTGGGCCCATTGTGGGAGCTCCGGATGTCGGATTTGGCTGATCTTGAGTCCGTTGGACTCTGTTCGTTGTTCTGAATCCATCCGTGCGGTCCGATTGCTCATCTGAGGCCTGCTTTGGCAAATGCTTTACACAAATGGCCATTAATACAGTTTATAAGCAATCTTGGTACTTGATGCATGCAATGCTCCTATTCTACTTATGTTCTGCCTTTTATTGTAAAGATGGGCCATATTCAACCAAATTATTACCCCCTTGTGTGGTGTTATCATACCCCCATGCTTACTCCTTGCTAGTCCCTAACAAGGTTTATTCTAGCCTTTATTTCCTTGGGGAATTCAAGAAGTAATTGCTTAGGCATTTCGTTGCTTGTCAATAAGAGGAAATATATGAAGATCTTAATCTATAAAGACTAAGCAGTGCTCGGGTGTCTGCCAAAATACGAATCACCCAAATCCTTGCTTTGTATATATAACTATACATATGTATACGTATATATATATATTTTTATAATTTTTTCGGAATCAGTGTGGGTTGGTAACTTTTTACGGCTACCCAACCCACCCAAAACTCGGTTAAAGCCCTAAGTGCTAAGCATCTTGGTGTGAATGTTGTGATAGACTCACTTAATGGTAATTGAGACAGACTTCGAATTTCTACGCCTCTAGGTGACCGAAAAAGAAAATAAATTTTTGCCTGAAGGTGTATTTGTTTGATTGGTAGCTTTCTCCCTACGTTCGTTTTACTTGGGGTCAACACAAGGATTTTCCAGTGTATATCTCACCGGCTTGTACTACTTCCCCGCTTCTTCCTTAGGTGTTTTGGTCTTTTTTGTGCAATTATTAAGCTGGGCTCTGGACAACCGACCAATGGGATGTTACCCATGATCACTTGCCAGCCATACTTGTGCGGTGAAGTGTGGTTTATTTTCTTTTCTTCTTCTTCCTTTTTTCCTTTTTTTTTCGTAGGTGGCTTCCCTAATCTCAAATATACCTAGAGGCAATGAAAAAGAAATGGCCTATGGCTAGGTTCTGGACAACCTGCCAATTCGCTGTTACCCACGACAACTTGCCAGCCATACCACCCTAGAGAGTTCATTAGCTACCCAATTTTCGTCAAAATCTTCGACAAGTGAGTGTGTGCCAAAATGTGTGCAGATGCTTAGACTCAAAGTTTTCCTGAGTTAGAGGGTGAGTTGATAAGTGGTATACTTATTACCTTATTTAGTAGGTGGATTAGAATAGCTTGAGGTTGAAAGGATTCGCTGCTAAATTCATATTTTAACGGACACCAGGGCTGATTAAGCCTGAAGGCCTGAAAAGTCTAGGTGTTTAAGTTCCTTTTGTATTATTTCCCACTATTGACAAGTTTCTAATACCTAAGTTTTCTTCCAAAATTCATTTTTTTTTTTTCAATTAATTAATTATTCATTCAGACTGATTAATTGAACTCAGCATTATGAAATTTATCACCCTCCCATGCTTAAGTTGGACAATGTCCTCATTGGCAGATTCATGGATGCAGAAGGGTTCAAAAAGATAGTACCTGAGTGACGTAAACTACCAGATCAGTCTGAATCTGCTGGGTTGCCTCCCAGGAAGCACTGAGTTTAACGCCTCCAGCTGTGCGGTGCGCAAACAGGAATGGTTTGGGTCAAGGAGATATGTTCAAAATTAACCAGACCCAAAATCAAAAGTCCACAGATGCGAATAAGGTTGTGGTGGAGTCCCGTTCCTAAGGGGCGGGAATTCTGCAACAGATGTATCATGCATGCTCGTGTCAGATCCTCTCTTAGTCTGTGGGCATGCAAACAAGTTGCTGTGGATGAACGCACCCCAAATATGACACGCCAGACACTAAAGATGTAGGTTTCATATTCAGCTTGTGTCCCCATAAAATTGTAATCCATCGAAAGTGTATCAATTCCAGTGCATTCGGGTTGCGGGATCTTTATTCTGGTAGGGCAGGTAACAAAGTCCAGAGTTTCATGCTGAGCCCTACAACCAAGCATGAGGCCTCTCTCCAAAGATGAATCCATCTCTTCTGCAACTATGGTTTCATTGGTCATTCCCTCCAAGCCCTTGATCTCAAGAATATTTTCTTCAACCTCCTTTGTATCAGATTCACTGTTTGGGGTTACATTAGAGGTAGGGTCAATTTTATCCTCTAGATCATATTCTTTCTCTCGGCCCTCCTCCAAATTTGTGATGGGGACTCCAGTCGATTCATAATCAATTTCTCTGAAATTGTAACTCCATTCTCCATTTCTGACGTTGTCTACTACTCCCACCGGATTACTTTTCTCGGGCCGGTTAGATTCAGATTCTAAGGCCTCTCCCCTCACATTCTCAGTTTCCTCCTGATGTTTGTTCTCAATGCTCCCCAAATTGTGTTCCGAGGAATCCTTATTGTCCTTATCCACTGAACTGTCCAATTCTTGAGGGGTATCAATGGTGGACTGAACCAAATCAGGATGACTGGGTGCAGCCCAATTGATCATGGTAGGTCCTTGCTTTATGAATTCCATGAATGGCGTTGTGTGCAACAGTTTTCTCTAGCCTTCTTTCCCCAACTATTGGAATACATCTAACATGGCCTGTTGCCCTTTAACCAATTCTTGATTCTATCTGTGTAGTTCTAATTGGAGGTTATCAAGAATTGACATGGTGTCATTTGGTGTCCTTTGGATGTCCTCCTTGAAATCCTGGTTAAGAGAGTCAGGCTGAGGTTGTGGATCAGAACCCACACTAGTGTTTAGGTTCTTGGGTGGGTCCTCTATTCTATCATGTTCAGGGTCCAGTTCTTCAAGAGGAGCCATTCTTTGTTTGGTCCTACTCCAGAATAGTTGAGGTTCTAAGTTTCTCCTCCCAGTCAGATTCTTCATCAGGGGAACAAATCAAAGGTTGATGATCCAGGGCTTGCCTAGATTTCTGATCATTTTCTGATTTCCAATTGTCTAGAACTCCTTCCAATCCAAAGGTCAAGTAGGAAAAGTTGTTAAATTCGTATGACCTTTCTTGGTTATTATCCTGAGAAGGGTAGGGTTCTTGGTGTTCTCCTAAAGTATAGGTCCAATCACAGTTGAGCGGGTCGGACCTAAATGAGGAGGCATCATGAGGAGAATCGAGATATGGAGCCTCACGATTTGAATCATACCCTTGGGTGGCTATGTTGGGTGTATTCCAATAAGAGGTTGGTGCGGTTTGGTCATAGTTGGGCCAAGAGGGATATTCAAGGTTGTATCCCCAACTTGGTGGTTGGTTAGCCCAAGTAGGCTGCGGGTATGGTCCACTTGGGTTAGCATACAAATCCTATTGGGGGTAGTTTGGGTAAGATGGATAGGCATTGAAATCCATGGTTTGGAAGAAATGGAGGGATGCGGGAAGAACAGATGAGAGAGAGTTGTGACTCAACCAAGCAAACAATCCTAGTCCTTATGGTGCATTCCTTAGGAGACCAAGAAATCTCACAAAGGTTGATTAAGTCCATGAGCATTGGACTCCCCTTCCCGAGGCTAATCTGGCCAGATTTATTACGAGGGGATTGCAGGGAAGGTTCTTCCTTTGGCTTGCGCCTCCGGTTCAGTAGACCCCACAACCGCGGTCGTTTGACACTGCCCCGCAGACTAGTCACGAGATTCTACCAAGGGAATGAAAGCCAAGTGCCTAGCGAACAAAACCTCACCTTTTGAGACTTAACTCTGCCTTGCCTAAGGCATGTCTACTCAGTTTTAAAGGGTTAGGATAGTGCTTGTGCTTAGGGTGATGTGATAAGGCGTTGATTGGGGTGGTGCCTCTTAATTTTCCACTTTCAAAGTGTGTGCTTCTAGTAAAACATGGTTTTCAAGCAAGGATTTGTTAAGATGTGGTGTCTTTTAGTGTTTCATCCTTACTTTAGTACTTTTTAGGGTTGACGTATCTTAATGTTTTCAACCAAGTTTCAGTGGGCACGTCAAGTTCTGCGCACAATTTTATGAAAGTAGATTTCCTTTTTATTTTGTAGAGGCTCTAAAATCTTAGTGTACTCATCCTAATGATCATGCAGCTTCTATTAGATGAGTCCATTTTTAGGGTTGAGTGGTGCGGCCCAGGTCAACTCATGGAGGCTTTGCAAACACCATTCAAGAAAAGGAAAAGAACACTCCAAGAATTTATTCAGAATGTTAGAGTGTACATTTTTTTGTGGGGTGATGTGTTAAGTGAAATTGCACTAGAGGGGTGGTGAATAGTGAAATTATATTATATTGTAATACAAAAAAAAATCAATCACACAATGTACTCAATTATTTTTAGGTGGAAACCCAAGATGGGTGAAAACCACCACCTAAGCCAATCTCTTGACTTAGGTTTTTCGATCACAAGGTGATCATCCACTAACCACACTACTTAAACGAGGGTGTAGTGTACCTCAATTACAAATCCCACCTCCGATCCCTTAACAGAGGTTTCTCCCTTCAAAATGAAGAGACGGGGACCCGACAGGCCGGATACCCAAAGTACAGAAATTAAGAAGTAAAATAACACCTATAGAGCACCCCAATAATTTAGTTGCTTTCTTATCTACTAAGCAAGAAAAGAACTCCCTGATGATTTGCAGAACGGAGTGAGCTGGGAGTATGGATTTGCCCTTTGATAAGA
Source organism: Thalassia testudinum (assembly GCA_037157565.1). Taxonomy (NCBI): domain Eukaryota; kingdom Viridiplantae; phylum Streptophyta; class Magnoliopsida; order Alismatales; family Hydrocharitaceae; genus Thalassia; species Thalassia testudinum. The sequence continues at coordinate 79,583,159 of JAZHRO010000056.1, read as the reverse complement.
GTATTAGCACACCACAAGGGCAAGATGGAGCTTAGAGTAGTGAGCAAGAGATTTTTCTAATGGAATTGTATCTCAAGAGGTGTGTCTTGCCTAAGAGGAGTTGTAGTCTATTTATAGGAAAGTTTGGAACCTTCAAGAACACTTGGGAGAGCTCTTCTAGCCGTTGGAGACAAATCCCAAGAATTTAGGACAAAATCCACACAAAATCAGGGCAATGATGAGTCTGACAGCAATATCAGATGTCTAATTATAGTATCAGACATCTTATAGGACGTCTGATTTTACCGCTTGTTGTCTAATACTGTAGGACATCCTTACTGACTCTATTGGATCAAAAGAAGGACATCTGATATTCTCTCATAGGACGTCTGATTATGTTATTAGACGTCTAATGAAGGGTGGATTCATTCCCGTTATCCTCAGATCCAAACAGGGTTCTAGGTTTAGAGCATCAGACGTCATTTTGGTCGTCTGAGGACATTATCAGACATCTCAAAACATAAATATTCTTCCCACTTCTTCTGCCAAAAGATTATGTGGCCGTAAAGAGATACGCATCGAAAATCATGCCAACGGTTCATAGGAAGACGTCTGTAAGTGTATCAAGAAGTCTGGAAATTGATTTCTGCCTAACCGAGGTCTAATGATTAGTATGGGGACGTCTGGGTAAAGAATTAGACGTCAGTGTGTGGTTATCGACGTCTAAAAGTGAAGTCCTTCGAGTGATGTTTTTGAGGAAACAAACAAAGGCAGAACTCTTTGAAATTAGACGTCTGAGACACTTGTCAGACGTCTTAAAGTGGAAAATCAGATGTCTGACCATTGTCCTGGACGTCTGATAAAAGTATAAGTGTTGGGTTTTTGTTTCTAATTTATCCTAAATATTAATTACGGGGTCAAGGCCCCTTAATACAAACTTTGAATAAAAGAAAGAAAAAAAAAGATAGAAAAACAGAAGCACTAAAGTATTCTTCTTGATCTTGGCGGCGACGGCGACGAGCGGGTCCGTGTCCCATCTGCAAATTTTGAACATCTGATCTAAGTTCGTCGATGTCGCGGCGCATGCTTCCCATGTAGGTGTACATTTCGCCGGTTCGACGTAGCAGAAGGGAGATGCCGGAGGAGAGGGAATCTGCGGTTGGATCCCATGCTTCATCAAAGCTTGAGTGGGGAGCTTCTATTTGAAGGGGCCGTGGTTCATGGAAGTCTGGAAAGGGTGGAAGGGGCTCTTCTTCCATGGGCTCGTCGGCGGGCTCAAGATGCTCCCTAAGTATATGCATCTTGGCGGTTGTGGCCCGGTTGTAAGGCTTAATTTTCTTGTCAACTGCTTGGTTAGTTATGGAAATTCGATGGGTTGAAAAGATTTTGGATAGAATAGACCAAAATGGAAGTGATGCCCCATGGTCTTCATTCATGACGCGAACAATGAGGCGACAATAATTGAAAGGAATATGACGGACGGCCGCAAAAAGGAGCGCCTTGTGTTGGCGCGAGATGTAATCAAAACCTCCTGATTTGTTTAGGAGGTCCTACCAAAAAATGCGAGAGAGTGGACGTGGAAGGTGTTTTCACGATTTTGTGCGGATTTTAAAAGAGAATATGTCACGTTGTAGTATAACCGACAAAACGTTCAAACAAATAGAGAATTTTATTACTTGAAAACTGAAGTATCCGAGGTCGAACATAGGGAGCAAATGGAATTTACTACTAATCAAAATGTAATTGAACACTCTAATTTACTCAAAACTAGAATTCAGAGGTATTTAAAAAAATAATTCAGGCAAAAGAGTCAAATTGGATGTCTGATCCCAAGATCAGGCATCTTAAAAGTGTTTTCCCTTTTCCTTTGGATTGTTCTTCTTCTTCTGATCTTGCTTTCTTTCTTCTTCTGCAGACTCTTTTTCTTCTTCGTCTTCTGTCTTGGCTTCTCTTCTTTCTCTTCTCTCTTTTTGCTTTGCTTCTTTTCTTGCGAAGGCTTCTTCTTCCTGCCTTTGTCTCTTTTCTCTTATTTCTTCTCCTGCCTCTTCCTTCTTCCTTCTTCTGATCTTTGCAGTCTTCTTCTGCCTTGCCTTCCTTCTTCTACTGCGAAGGCTTCTTTCCTCCTCCTTCTCTTCTCTGCCTTGCCTTCCTTCTCCTTTGGTCCTTTTGTTCTTCTTGCCTTTCCTTCTTCCTTCTCGCAGCCAAGTCTTTCTTCCTCAACGTTCAGCCTATGCCTACACAGAGAAAAACCTACCCCTTTCCCTCTACCCACGCGTGTCTCTCTCTCAGCAATTCACTCAAGCATGCTCTCCCAGAGCCACACGGGTAATTGGGTCGGATTCGCACCCGGGACCAGGCGCACCTGCAGGTGGTGATGCGCGAGGAGTGTGTAGGTTTGGGTCGGGTCAGATCCCGCCAGATCCGCGAGATGAAATCGAGGACGAGGCGGGCGTGAGGGCAAGTGAGGAACCTCACCCCTGTGCTTTCGGAGGCGTTAAGGCAATATCACAAATTCAATTTATGGCGCAGTGGCGCCTCATCTCTCCACGATGTGGGACTAAAGGTTCTACCCTAATTTCGCGCGCACCCGCAGACTTGCCATCCCCACAGCTGCTGGCTTCTCAGTGCCCCTAGCTGGACTCGAAGCACTTCGCAACACTCCCGTGAACTTGCTGCGCCTGCAGCCTGGGAGCCCTGGCGCCTGGAGCTGCATTCGAGCTTCTTCAAATGTCGTCCATGGCGGCAGGAGCGTCGACATAGTCAGACACAAACACGGCCTATTGGCCCAATCAGACTAGCTGGACACCTTCGCCGTGGCACAGCGAAGGCTGTTGATGGTGCTGCAGGCCGCAGGTCGGCCTAGGCGTGCGTGCCTAGGTCAACCTGTGGCCGGAAGTGTGGGGTTGTTCGAGGGACTACTGCGGAGGTGAGGAGTGGCAGTGGGGGGGTGGAAAATGTTCCTAGTTGTGAGGCGGAGCTTTTGAGATGGTTGGAGAGCCGTGTGGAGGGGTGGAATGGTGGGAGCGGCTCCCCGGAGGTCGGTCGGTGATGTGGAAGATGAGGGTGGTCGGCGTCGGTCGAGGGTCGATTAGATGAGATAACAGGGGGAAAAGAGAGAGGGGACTACGGGGAATAGTTCTAACCTAGTTGTAGGGTCGAAGGAGGATGGAGGGCGGACAGCTATACCTGCTGTCGCTGGAGAAGACCCTGCCCAGTGGGGGAGAACGGCGGCGACGACGTGGCTGAGGTGGCATGCGCGGGTACTGCGTGATGCGGAGGAGAGTCAGGAAGATAACTTTGCCACTCATTTTGTGGTAGAGAGAAGAGGGAGGGGAGGGGAGGGGGGCTCGCCGGAGCTTGCTGGGAACTTTGGCCGGGCAGGAGGAGATGAATTGGAGGTGGAAACTCGGCCAAATCAAGCTGAAGATCTGCGAGCGGGCTTAGAGGTTATTTTATAGGCACTGGGCTGTGCTGTCAGAGCGTGGAGGGCGTGCAATCGCCTGAGGTCGGTTGCTGGAGATGAAAGAGGTTAAGATACCCAAATCTCTCGTGCGTTCGCACGAGAGATTGGGTTCACACTAGAGATTATGATTGGCCATAGATGGAAGGGAATTCCTCAGAGAATCTCCCTTCCATTTCTAGGAGAGAATCTCTGAGGAATCAGAGAGTAATCCCTCTCTAAACCTCGCCGGAGCTTGGTTCTGCCCTATCAATGGCGGTAGGACCTGATTGCAAAGGCGGCGAGGAACTTAGGGGGCTCTCTGCAAAGATATTCAAAAGATAGGGACCAAATTATGATTTGGGTGTACTAAATTGCAAAGTAGGCCAAGATGACCTCCCCTTAGGTCCAAATTTTGGTACAAACCTAATTTGGACCTAAGGAATCCAATGGTGAAGTTGGATTTTAGGTTTGACAACTTTTGGCTGGAAATTTTGCGTAAAAACCCAAATCATGTTACTTGAAGAGCTAGGACCCTAATCTAGGTCAAACTGGGTTCCAAGGGCCAAATTAAGTGTTCCAATCCCTAGAGGATGTTTTTCCATGATTTTTAGAGGGTTTAATTTATTTTTATCCTGACCAAAACCTTGTTAATTTAAGCGGGTCTGTTTTAGGGTTACCAAGTGTTATTTAATTCCTAGATTGCACATAAACCCATTTCTGATTGACTCAACCCACTTTTTATCTCATTTAAACCATTTGAGCTATGTTTTTCCTCTGAGAAATCTCATTTATGTACTGCAATGGTAAAATTGCAGTTTTAACCTTTATTTCATGCTTTCTTCTCAGAGCACTTGTTCCTTCAGTTAAGCCTTCTTCTAGGTTATGTAGGAGCTTTTATCTTCTTTATTGGGTCAAAATGAGCTAGTTATGGCTCATGATGAGGCTCTCATCAGAAGGGGTTTGAGATTTTTGCACGGTAGGGTGCCAAGGTTTTCAACATATTTTTCAGGGAGAAGTAACTCTTGATTGATGATTTCTGGGTCGTATTGCCTCATAATGTCATCAAAATCATTTCCCTCATTGGGGATGGCTAGAAGGTCGGAAATAGTTTCGGATGTGATGTGGATTTCGCGATCAAATAGGCGGGTATGGAGTTCAAGTTCATCATTGCTGTAGCCCTCAACGATGTTGGCATAAAAGAGACGGCAAAGATCAGGGAACACACCAAGAGTTCCAATGCTGGAGTGGAATTGACGGTCAAAATATTGAAAGAGATGGAGAGTTTGGAAGTGTTCCCGAAGGTTCAAATGGGCAAAATCATTCCAAATAATAGAACGAGGGCATTTAGCTTTGGCATTTGCGAAACGACGAAATCCCTGCCTAGCGATGTCGCCCCACAATTGATCTGCCAAATAAGTGGAAGAGGAAGTGGAAGATCCCTCAGCTTGCTTCCTACGGGGAGGCATATTTGGTGGAATGGGTGGTTAGGTTTTTGAAAAAATGGGTGGTGTTTTGAGGATAGAATACCTGCAAAAAAGAAACATCCATACAAGAACATTCAACAAACCAAACAACATTCACCCAAAACATAGATTCAAACAATGCAATCATCATTGAAAAAGTATGTGCCAGTATGCCTTGAGGCAATACAACCTGCCATGTAGTTGTGGCAATATACCGTTGGATTCAAGCCACTAAATTGTCGGCTTGAACCACATGAGGTAATACCCTTGCCATGGAAGATGCAGCTAGGGCTAACAGGGTTTTCTTGATTGAGGGTTAGGGTTCTAAGGCTGATAATGATATGAAATGTGCAAGTAGGTCAAGTGAATCAAGAAGCTATTAGATGCTGCAAGGTCGTGGGTAAAAAAAGCATGGAGATGCCCTAGGAGTTGAGAGGGTATACCCATGGGAGGAGGGAAGCCTCCAAATGCATGGTCGAGAGGTAGGGAGGACGCGCGCAGAGGACCCGCAGTTCCGTCAATCGTCGAGGAGGCGCGACGGTCGTCTGGGGCGAGCAGAACTTCGCCAACTGCTGCTGTGGGCCATCGGGTGCGAGGGAGAGCGGTAGTGATTTTGGAGAGGAGAGTGGGACCTTTGCGAAGGGGATCTTATATCCCAAGGTCACGGAGCAAGTCTCCCCCTGAAGTTGGGGAGATTTGCATTTCAAACCGTCCAGAGAACAGTCGCGACGCGCAGATTTTTCCCCGATCTGACGTCTGGGGATGATGTCAGACGTCGGGATTTGCCTGAGGGATTTTAGCCCTTTTCATGGCGACGTCTGTTTTATTCATCAGACGATAAATCAGACGACTAATTCTAAAATTAGACGTCTGATTTCTGCAGGCATCCTTCCCTGGAAAATGATTTATTCTCCAGGTTGTCGTCTGATTTCTGTCTCAGATGACACAGGAGACGTCTAAATGTAATATTAGACGTTTGATTTCTGCAGACAGACCTTCCTGGATTTTCGCCTAAAGTTACAAGGTCATCCGATTTTCTTGTCAGACGACCTATGCGACGTCTAACCACATATTCAGATGTCCGACAAGTAGTACATGTTCTGTCTCCGAGATAGACGTCTGTCAACACATCTGGACGATGCCGCAGACGTCTGTGAGGGATGCCAGACATCTGATATGACTGTTTTGTTAGATAAAATCGTCGTCTGTCCCCGATGTTTAGACGATGAATTTTTATGTATAAGACGTCTGATGATTTAATCAGACGTTTGATATTGGACAGAATGTGCATTTGGATGTTTGAACTGAGAATGAAGGCTTCTAACTTAGTGAAATTAAGGTTCTATCTATGCTCATGACAAAGGAAGTTCCATTAAATCACTCAACTCTTCAAATATCACTTAGCTTACATATGCCTAGTTTCCTATGTATGTAATTAAAGCGATCATAATTCAAAGGTTTAGTGAAAATATCAGCTAATTACAGTTCAGTACAACTAAATTCAACTTCGATTTCTCCCTTAAGTACATTATCTCTCAAGAAGTGATGTCGAACATCAATATGTTTTGTGCGAGAGTGATGTGCGTGGTTTTTCGAGAGGTTGATAGCACTGGTATTGTCACATAATATTTTTATCTTATTAAATATCAAGTTAAAATCCTTCAAAGTATTTTTCATCCAAAGCACTTGGGAACATACTAGTGCGGCGGCTATGTATTCAGCTTTTGTAGTTGATAGAGTTACACTAGATTGTTTCTTTGAGAACCAAGAGACTAGTGATTCGCCCAAGAATTGGCACATCCCACTAGTACTCTTCCTATCGGTGCGGCTTCCTGCGTAGTCCGCATCGCTATATGTAACTAAGTTGAATTGTGGACTCCTAGGGTAGAATAAGCCATAATCAGATGTGTCAACCAGATATCTAAATATTCGTTTTACAACATTTAGGTGTGATTGTTTAGGTTTAGATTGAAACTGAGCGCATAAGCAGGTACTAAACAAAATATCAGGTCTACTGGAAGTTAAATACAGTAAAGATCCAATCATGCTACGATAGAGCTTTTGATCTATGGCGTACCAGATTCGTCCAAGTCTAGGGAAGTTGTGACACTTATAGGAGTGTTCTTCCCTTTACTTTTATTCATATCAAATCTCTTCAGCATCTCCTTTGTGTGTTTTGATTGACACACAAAGGTTCCAATTTCGAGCTGAGTGATTTGCAAGCCTACGAAAAACTTGAGCTCACCCATCAAACTCATTTCGAATTCTTCCTGCATAATTTCTGAAAACTTTCTACACATAGATTCATTAGTAGCACCAAATATAATATCATCTACATATATTTGAACTAATAAGATGTCTTTTCCTTTTCTTTTAATGAATAATGTGGAATCAGCTTCCCATATAGAGAATTTTGCATTTAACAAGTAGTCTTTGAGCCTTTCATACCAAGCTCTAGGAGCTTGCTTTAGACCATATAGTGCCTTGTTTAATTTGTAGACAAAATGAGGCTTATCATGAGACTCAAAACCTGGAGGTTGTTTTACAAAAACTTCCTCCTTAATGAATCTGTTAAGAAATGCGCTCTTAACGTCCATTTGAAAGAGTTTAAAGTCAAGAAAGGCAGCATAAGCAAGAAGCATGCGAATTGATTTGAGTCGAGCTATGGGAGCATAGGTCTCATCAAAATCAATTCCTTCTTCTTGGTTGTACCCTTGTGCTACCAACCGAGCCTTCTTTCGAATAACCATACCGGATTCATTCAACTTGTTCCGGAATACCCATTTGATACCTATTATCGTTTGCCCTTCAGGCTTAGGTACTAGATCCCAAACTTCATTCCTTTGGAATTGGTTGAGTTCTTCTTGCATGGCCATCATCCAAGGTTCTTCGGAGCATGCTTCCTCGACACTCTTGGGTTCAACTTGAGATACAAAGGCGGAGAGACCAAAGGAGCAACAAAAATGAGATCGGGTTTTAACGCCATCAGAAACACTTCCAATGACTTGACTTTCGGGATGATCCCTTTAATATATCCAATCTTTTGGAAGATTATGGATATTGGAGTTTGGCATGTTAGACACATCAATAGTAGAATCATCTTCATCATCCATATTGACTCGGTCAATGGAGGAATGAGGAGATTCATCGAAGGAGACATGGAGGGTTTCCTCCACTATTAGTGTGGTCTTGTTAAAAACCCGATATGCCTTACTACGCGAGGAATAACCAATAAAGATGGCTTCTTCACCTTTGGCATCAAATTTATCTAAATTAGAGCAGGTATTCAAGACAAAACATCGACATCCAAAAACTTTAAAATAACTAATTTTGGGTATTTTCCCATAGTATAGTTCAAAACAAGTTTTTTGCAATCCGGATCGAATTAAGGTGCGATTTAACACGTAACAAGCCGTGTTAACCGCCTCAGCCCAAAAGTACTTCGATAACCCTGAGTCTATGAGCAATGTTCGAGCACACTCTTGAAGAGTACGATTCTTTCTCTCAACCACCACATTTTGTTGAGGTGTTCGAGGAAAAGAAAACACATGAGCAATACCATGCTCTTGACAAAAGTCATCAAACAAGGAATTTTCAAACTCGCCCCCATGATCACTATGGATACGAGTGATTTGGTAGCCTTTTTCAGTTTGAAATTTCCTACAAAAAATAGAAAAGATGGAAAACACTCCTTCTTTGGATCTCATGAAGGAGACCCATGAAAACCTCGAAAAATCATCTACAATTACAAGGCAATATTTGCATCCACTGAGGCTCTCATATTTTGTTGGTCCAAACAGATCTAGGTGAAGTAGTTCTAAAGGTCTTGATGTGGATATAATTTCTTTACGTTTAAAACTAGATTTTATAATCTTACCTAATTTACATGAATCACAAATAGGCTCACTTAAAAATTTTCCTTTAGGAAGACCTCGGACTAGTTAATGTTTAGCTAATTTTTGAACCAGCTTCATATGAACATGTCCTAGTCTTTTATGCCATATACTTAACGCATCATTTGCTATAAGACATTCATAAGTGCCATTTTTATCAAATTCTACGACATAAATGTCTTTAAATCTAGTTCCCTTAAGAAGGGTTTCATTGGTTAATGCATGCATAATTTCAAACATTTTAGACGTAAACACTACTTTAAAGCCCTTATCACATATTTTACTTACACTTAAAAGATTATGTTTTAGTCCTTTAACTAGAGAAACATTCGAGATGGGAGAGAGAGGGTTACCCATTTTACCAAGGCCAATAATATGGCCCTTGTGGTTGTTGCCAAATGTAACTGTTCCTCCATCCATAGGTTGGAGGTCCAAAAATAGGTGCTTGTCTCCCGTCATATGTTTAGAGCATCCGGAGTCCATCACCCATTGGCCTCCTTGGTGGTGGTGGTCTCCTTGTCTTCCTCCTTGTAGACCTTCTTCCTCCTACAAAAGATCTTCGATGGTGACTTGGTGTTTGTATAGGTCTTTCTAATTTGAGTCATCCATCCTTCATTTTGTATATCCAATTTTTGACATTATAATGTCCTTTCATCCCTACAAAACAAAGTGAGAGTTGTCTTTTCGGTATCCATTGTAATGTGGATCCGTATTTGTTAGTGGTCTCCTTTAGAGGAGGATCCTTTTTCGGCTCACTTTGACTAGGTTCATAAAAGCCTAATCCAAATTTACTCGAGGAAGGTTTTTGATGGGCAATGAGTTTGTCCAAGTTATCTTTCCCCTTTGTAAATTTGGCTAGGTCCTCAAGAAGTTGGTTTGACTTTTCTTTGAGGTGATTTATCTCTATTTTCATTATGTCTAGTTTATCTTCTAATGCCATAATTTCTACTCTAAGTAAGCTATTTTCATGCTTTTTAAAGGAGTTTGATTTTTCAAGCACATGGATTTTATCGAGTAATTCTTCTCTATCTAAAAATTTTTGTTCACTCACTGCTGTATACAAATCATTTGTTAATGACTCTTTCTCAATCATTAGATTTCTTATTTGCATATTCAAAGCAGTGGTTTCTTTTGTATGAATTAGATTCTTTTCCTGAAGATCATTGATTAATCTCTTATTTTCTAAGTTTTCTTCTTTTAAAACCTTGCTTTGGGTTTTTGTTTTCATAAGATCTATATATAATGAATCAAAGGCATCTTGTAATTCATCTAAGGAGTAGGATTTTACCCCAGGTTCCTCAGATTCAGACTCAGAACCATCATCTGTTGCCATTAATCCCAAGCATGCCTTTTCTTCATTTGTTTCCTGCTCTTCTTCTTCGGAGGCGGAGTCATCCCACGTTGCTTGAAATGCCTTCTTCTTGAATCCTTTTGGTTTGGAGATCTTCTTGTTGTCGGAAGGCTTCTTGGGTTTCTTCTCATCATCCCTTTTGAGTAAGAGACAATCTTTCCTTATGTGACCTCTCTTTTTGCAATTATAGCAAATTAGAGGTTCTTCCTCTCTTTTCCTTCCCTTGATATCTCTTCTATTTCTGAGAAACTTTCTAAACTTTTTAGCTAATAAAATAATTTCTTCGTCATCGGTACTTACCTCATCATCCGAAGTAGCTTTGAAGGCTAAGGTCTTCTTCTTTGGCTCCGATGAGATTGATTTCTTCTTTTGCTCCATTTTTGATTCGTATGCCATGAGATTCCCAAGTAGATTTTCCATGTCTAGATCCTCTACTTGGTTGGCTTCTTCTATTGCCATTACCTTCTATTCCCACTCAGGTCCAAGGGAGCGAAGGAGCTTCCCTTGAAGCTCCCCCTTTATAAATGTCTTTCTTAAAGACTTGAGGTTATTCACGATTAACGTGAATCGGGTGTACATGTCCCCAAGTCTTTCATTCTCCTTCATAGAGAAAGCTTCGAATTCCAACGATAACAAGTTTATCTTTGAGGATTTAACTTTAGATGTACCTTCGTGATTTACCTCCAAGGTTCTCCAGATCTCGTGGGTGGTTTCGCATTGGCTGATGCGGTTGAATTCCTCCGAGCTGAGAGCGTAGTAGAGTGAGTTCATTGCCTTGGCATTCAGTCCAAGGTGATGGATTTGCTCCACTGTGTAACCTATTTCTGGTTTCTCAGGAATGACGTATGCGAATTCGCATTTCTCCCAAATGGAGAAATCGTTGGCTTGAAGCTACATCTTCATTCTCAGCTTCAAGTAAGTGTAGTTGGTTCCTTCGAAGAGTGGTGGTCGAGTGGTGGATTGCCCCTCCAATCTGCTTGTGGAAATGGCCTTCCCCTCCATGTGATCTTTCCACGGATGTTACTCCTGTAGGCGGAAAACCTACTCTGATACCAAATGAAATTGCACTAGAAGGGGGGATGAATAGTGAAATTATATTATATTGTAATACAAAAAAAGTTCAATCACACAATGTACTCAATTATTTTTTGGTGGAAACCCAAGATTGGTGAAAAGCACCACCTAGGCCAATCTCTTGACTTAGGATTTTCGATCATAAGGTTATCAATCCACTAACCACACTAAAACGATGGTAGTGTGCTTCAATTACAAATCCCACCTCCGATCCCTAAACGGAGGTTTCTCCCTTCAAAATGAAGAGATAGGGACCCGACAGGCCAGATACCCAAAGTACATAAATTAAGAAGTAAAATAACACCTATAGAGCACCCCAATAATTTAGTTGCTTTCTTATCTACTAAGCAAGAAAAGAACTCCCAGATGATTTGCAGAACAGAGTGAGTCGGGAGTATGGATTTGCCCTTTGATCAAAGTATTAGCACAGCACAAGGGCAAGATGGAGCTTAGAGTAGTGAGCAAGAGATTTTTCTAATGGAATTGTATCTCAAGAGGTGTGTCTTGCCTAAGAGGAGTTGTAGTCTATTTATAGGCAAGTTTGCAACCTTCAAGAACACTTGGGAGAGCTCTTCTAGCCGTTGGAGACAAATCCCAAGAGTTTAGGACAAAATCCACACAAAATCAGGGCAATGATGAGTCTGACAGCAATATCAGACATCTAATTATAGTATCAGACGTCTTATAGGATGTCAGATTTTACCTCTAGTCATCTAATGCAGTAGGACATCCTTAACTGACTCTATTGGATCAAAAGAAGGATGTCTGATATTCTCACATAAGACCTCTGATTATGTTATTGGACATCTAATGAAGGCTGGATTCGTTCCTGTTATCCTCAGATCCAAATAGGGTTCTAGGTTTAGAGGATCAGATGTCGTTATGGTCGTCTGAGGGCATTATCAGAAATCTGGAAACCTAAATATTCTTCCCACTTCTGCCAAAAGCTTATGTGGCCGTAAAGAGATACACACAGAAAATCATGCCAACGGTTCATAGGAAGATGTCTGTAAGTGTATCAAGACGTCAGGAAAATGATTTCTGCCTAACCGAGGTCTAACGGTTAGTATGTGGACGTCTGGGTAAAGAATCAGACGTCTGTGTGTGGTTATCGATATCTGAAAGTGAAGTCCTTCGACTGATGTTTATGAGGAAACAAACAAAGGCAAAACTCTTTTAAATTAGACGACTGAGACACTTGTCAGACATCTTAAAGTGGAAAATCAGACGTCTAACCATTGTCCTGGACGTCTGATAAAATTATAAGTGTTGGGTTTTTGTTTCTAATTTATCCTAAGTGTAGAGAGCCTAAGTTAGATATTTATAGGTTATGTTTGGGGGCTCTTTACAATATTTCTAGACTCAAATAAGATGAAAATTACAACCTTCGAAAGTTTACATGAAAAAGCCTAAGACCTAATACTTATACTACTCGTCTTCACGCTTTTAATCTCCTATCTTGGAAAGCTTTTTGAAATCCTGCAAATCTGTTATTACAGAGAGAAAACAATATGCTACGCTTTATTTTTTATTTCATTTTCTTCATTTTGTAAAATCATCAAAATATAATATACGAGTGGTTGAACTAACATTAAGGATGTGGGTCAAGCAATCATACACTGCGTCAATTTTTTTCAGTTTTTACAATTTTTTTAGCTTTTTCACGCAAGCAAACAATAGGAGAGAGGTTACTCACTATCGGTCCTCGAGGCGCCTACTCCCTTGCTACCATCGTGGGATGCGTCGCTTCGCCGTCCATGCGTCGAATTCCTGCAACCGTCAAGTAAAAAGGAAAATAGGGCATTAGATGATGTGAGAATGAAAGTGGAATGGAGGTGATAAAACAAATCCGTTGCCTACCCAACAATGGTGCCAAAAACTGACGCTGTCTTGTGCGTGTGTGTTAAGAGGTGTCATTATAGTCGCATTTGATACGTCGATTTCAAACGAAGTAAACAGAGGTGAGTCCGAGTGTCGGTCTGAGGGAGGCGTGGAAATCGGATATTTGTTTATCACTTGTCACGGAAAAGGTAGAGTTTTGCTTGCGAAAGATGCGATTTTGAAAAGCGAGAGAGAGAGATAGAGAGAGAGAGTTTAGGATTAGAAAGCTCTTGGTTTTGATCATGCAGCTTGAACAATAATTAAAATGGCTATTGAACAGAAAACAACTTCATTAAGCATGCATTCGTAGTTCATAACTTACAACATTAAATACAAGCTTTAACAAAAGTAACGGAAAGCTTAAAATAGAGAGAGAGTGTGTGTGTGGAGAGCGACGAGGCAGCCACGGCGGTGGAGGAGGCTCCGTCGGTGGCTCATTGTCTCCGGTGATTACAAGAGCACCTAAAGCTAGCTAAGGGAGGAGTGGAGTACTTGCAAGGGGGAGAGTACGCATTGAATGGTGGTAGAAGGGGGTTTAAATATAGTTAAGGGCTTCCTAAAAGAAGAATGGGCTTTAGCGACATCCAGAGCATCGCTAAAACTACTTCCAAAAACGTCGGTGAAGCCCTCCTGCCGCCGGTCAGCTACCCGCCCCGTTCTTCCTCCTCGCGCGATCCGTGGCTACTCAACGAGAGCCGTCCGATCTTCGAGCCATCTTCTCCTGCGGTGAGATCGCGCCTTGGGCGCGCGTGTGCGCGCGCGTTTCCGCCCGACGTGTGCGTGCGCGTGGGCGCCCGTGAGCTGCCGTCGCACCGCGTGGCGAGATCCTGGCTGCCCGCTGCTGATCGAGCAGCCCAATTTTTCCGCGCCCTTCGCTCGCCTTCAAATCCCGATCCGTGCAGCTCGAACGCGCGTCGCGTGGATGCTGGCGTGTGCGCTAATCGTTGCGCCACGCCTGCGCTTTGTCGCGGCGACTGCAGGTGGGCACGCGGATCTCAGCCGTTCGATCGAAGAGTGACGGTCGAGATTTGTCCTCGGCTGGCTGAAGGCATGCGTACGGTGGGGGCGGGCTGACGTGGCGTAATCTGGGCCGTTGATCTCTAGATCAATGGTCAGAATTTCTTGGGTACATTGTGGGAGCTCCGGATGTCGGATTTGGCCGATCTTGAGTCCGTTGGACTTCGTTCGTCGTTTTGAATCCATCCGTGCGGTCTGATTGCTCATCTGAGGCCTGCTTTGATAAATGCTTTAAACAAATGGCCATTAATACAGTTTATAAGGAATCTTAGTACTTGATGCATGCAATGCTCCTATTCTACTTATGTTGTGCCTTTTATTCTAAAGATGGGCCATATTCAACCTAATTATTACCTCTTGTGGGGTGTTATCATATTGCTACTCTACTACTGCTCTACTGGGTATGTAGGGGTTTAAATTATAAACTCTCTGTGTTGCATTTTGCATTTCATGGAGGAGGGAAAGTGGTGGTAACCTCTGTTGAAAGCAGACAATTCCCATTCCTCCAACCTAGGTTAGTACCTGACCATACCACCAAACTCCAAGACCCTTCATGTCAAATTTGATTTGTAGTTCTCAGCTTCAAGTACAAAGGAGTAGTACTCCTCTTTAAATTCACAAGTGCAAAATCTAAAGTTTATATAGATCAACAATACCAATAAAGAAGCAAGTTTATTATCAGATCATATGCTTAAATATATAGTATAGACTATAAATAACATTATTCTCCTTAAATCTTGTAAGTGTTGTTGGCATGCAAATTCTCTGAAGCACTTACATTAAGAAACTATATAGTATAGACTATAGTGATGCTGCTCATGCATTTGAAGCACAACAATCCACCACATATCCATCAGTATCAAGAAGATGAAATAGATAGATTCCTCATTTCAACACCCTCATATCCATGCAACAAATTTAAAAAGAGGCACTTGTGAGGGTTTACCCACCAACAAATGTGCATTAAAAGCTACCAACTATCTTATTTCTCTCCACTAATTGAATGATTATTTTTTCTAATAATGTCCTTTTCAGCAACCTAAAGAGATTAGGGTTCTCCAACATCCTAATGACTTGTTGATCAAATAGTGTCCTAATTGCATATGTATTGGGTATGCAAATATATATGCTCACAATACTTATGTGGCTTTTAATGTTAGAATTGAATCCAAGTAGGAGGACTTCAATTAGTTCACCAATGAAAACTAGATATGTGTCCGTCAAAAGATATTATGATACACCCAACAAAGTTGCTCTAAAGCAAAGAATGGAAAAACCAAGATGGGAAAAAAATGAAAACCTGCATGCAAAGGATAATGGAATTTCGTAGCCAAGTTATTCACTGCTGTATATTAAATCATCGAAAGACCTTGTCTAGTGCACCCATAATTCCAAATACTCAACAAATATATATATATGCGAAAAAGTTTACCTTTGATCTGGGAAATCCTTCCATTAACTCTCTTATGTGCTCTTGAACTTGTGGAAGCTCTGGTACCCTTTTGAATCACTAAGAATCTATTCCAAGGAAAGTGAAAGTGAGTGCATTATATGTAGGCAAAGCAAGTAGATCTATCATTAGATCTGCCATGCCCTTGAAAGAAAATATAGAAATATGTTAAGGCTAAACTTAGTTATACCATAGCCACGTGAGTCAATTTTCCTTGGTCTTCTACTCCCGCTGGTGTACCTTCATGTCTGAGAATTCGTATGCATGCACTGACAAAATGTCCTGCATAATAATATGTGTGGAACTTGAAATATGACTATCAAGTAAATAATTCAAGTAGTAATACAAGAGAAGATTTTATTTATAAAAAAAAAGTCACTAAACTAGGAGCCTAGGTACAATTTCTTAATGTGTACTTATTAGAGCCATAAAGTTGTACCAAGATAGCGCACTACATGTTTGCATGATAAGTACTAGCAAATGAGAATCTTAGCTAAGCAAGCACTCGTGATCATAATCAACCCTCTCTAGAGCTAAAGAGCCCTTTGCAAGGCCATGTAAATAGTGTCAAAACATTGAACACTGCATCTTAAGGTAGTGAGATTCGTGGAAAATTAGTTATGTACCATGCAGTTGTTTTCTTAACAGAAAGTTGCAGAAGCAAACGAATGATGGAAGCTTGTCCACTTGGCTGCAATGTTCAAACAAGGGCATGTTCATAAAAGTAACAATTAAAGTAAAATTAACTAAAAGAAAATTCCCAAGTTGCAGGCATCATAAGATGTCTAATGTGGTCATCATAACTAAATACAACATAGAATCATCACGAAGAGCCAACAAAAATGCCTTACCCAACTAGATATGTAGTAATAGGGATCTCTGTTTTTCATTCTCTCTAATAGATTTATTTACTCTCAAAATAACGATAAAGACCTTAACAATCAATGATTCAGGAGCATTGACAACGACACAACCTATCCATTTTGCCTCATTTTACCACACTTTCTCAGAAACATAGAGACCTGTTGCTAAAAACGCAAAACCTCACCAAGTAAGTGCAGTGCACTAACCATTCTTCAATAATTTACCCATCAAAATAAACAATCTTTAAAAAAAACAATCTGAACAAAAAGTTCTTTTTCCCGAAATCCTCCCAAAGAAAAACAAAAAAAAGACATATTAGAAATAATCCTTTCAATAAAAAAAAGACATAACTCCTTGAACTTCTTGAGTCTATGACTAATAATATCATCATATAGATTAATAGAAACCATTTTCATGATAGAATCAACATCGTGACAGAATTAGTCACATTTGGTCTTTGTTAACAAAACATCTAGCTCATACGTCTCATCCTAAAAGAAATGGATTTTCGCATAACTAATTAAACTCTAAAACAATGAGTACAATAAAGAACAAGTGCATCCATACAATTTCTCCATTTACATAGATCGATCTTAAACAGGGAGCTATAAGACGGCATCCAAATTTCCCATCTTATCCCCAGAAGTTAAATAAAACAAACTCAGATGTCAACATTTTTCCTCAAAGACTATGGATTAAAAGTTTCATAAATTTATGAACAACAGATCCATACTTTCATGAACAACTAATATGTTTGACTTCTAGCCCCCTAGTATGCAAGTTTCATAGACCATATGTATTCATAAGCAGAGTAAACTTATTAGTTTCCTATGCCGACGGGTGACCTACAAAATAAGTTACCTATGCTGACAGGGAAGCATATGTTACCTACATATGTAAGTAAATAACTTACGTATGTATTCACCGTGGGTGTATGCAACATGTTGTGCACACACCACAAGGTGTGTGCACCTCCAAATCTAAGTTGCCAAGGAAACAAGTCCAGACATAAGCCCAAATCATCAAGCATCCATTCTTAGCTAGAAAGCTTTTTTTCTTTAAATAGTAGAACCAGCAAATAATTGCTGAAATGCAAACTCCTGATCTAGATTCTCTAGATCCTTGGAATTAAGCTCACAACCTTTAGACCCTCCTCTTAAACTAATTTCTTGAATCCACTACAATTTCAATCACTTGTATTGGCAACAAGAATAAGCATTTGATACAATGTCTCATGAAATGGGTTGAATATAGTTTGTCCTCATTCAATATCTTCAAATGTAACATATACCAACCAGCTTAGATCTTTCTTCACCAATGAGAATAATCTTTTCCTCCTACCCAATAAAATTGAAAGGAATCCATACTGTACATGACCATTCCAATCTGACCCTTGTTGAATTTTTTTTCCTGACCTCAGATGGAAAATCAAATAGCAGCCATTATGCAATTATAATAATTAGTGAAGCCTGAGATAAGGCAGATTCCACCTCTCCAAATTATAGAAACCAATAGCCTCTTTAGGCTTGTTAAAAAGTTTAGAATAAAAAATATTCCCGCTTCTTCTGATAGCTTCATTCGCAACAAAATCTACAATACAATTAGCCTCCCTGTATACCAGCACATCATACACACACTGTTCAGAGGGGATCACCACCTCCCCAGCAAGGCTTGCTACTAAACTAGAAGCTATCGCAGGGAAGCTCCTACCGCTCTCTTGCATGATGCTTATGCAGCCATCGCTCTATTGGACTATATGTATATCATACTAAACACAACATTGACAACATTAATAATAACAAAAATAATCCTATTAACTATAAATAGTGGGTGCACATGGTGGAGACCAACCATCTAATTATAAATAGTAGGGAGGTGGGGAAGGTAAGGATGGCGAGTGTTAGAGCATCAACGACAAGCTGTAGTAATGGCCATACTATAATTAGCTATTGCAGAAATTATAAATAGAATTCTATTGGTAGGAATGCACTACATTTCTGGATGATACTATTACCAACAGCATAGTACTACATGAGGGAAGACCTACTTTCACTTCCTAAGTTATTGAGAGAAATCCTAGTAGCGGGATTCTATGAAGTAACAAACCATATGATTATCATGTAATACATGTTTTATATGCCATATGCTATGCCACGCTTACCTTTTTTTAAAAAGCAAAACACAATAAATAAGTCATTTTCTAATGTTCTATGGTTTCAAATAACTTAATGTTAGTAGAACACAAAGTGGGGCTTCAATACCAATAGGAATGCCAGTAATACCAACTTCAACATCCATCTTAACACCGTCTTCTATCAACAATAATGTATTAATAAAAACTCTCACTATTTCACACATAAGGTCAATAATAGCATCCATGATGAATTCTTCTTTTCTATTTAAAAGATTGTTCTTTTTATTTCAGGGGCACAACATGTTTTTTTTTGCTAAAAGGGAAGAGGATGACAATTATGAACAAAGCATGGATGCATAAATTGCAAAAATATACTCAGATGGGAGAAAAAATGAAAACCTGGATGCAAAGGAGAACTGAATTTCGTAGACAAGTTATTCGCTGTTGTATATTAGCCTAGTAAAGTAGACTGCGGAAATAAACAAGAGACAACATGACTAGACATTGAATGCATTTCACTGTGAAGAATTAGAATGGGCCCTTACATTTACAGACTAAGGGAATGGGCCACTGTATAAATGCAAACAAAGCCAATCAATGAAAACTATGAAATGATAATTGCACTAATAGAAGTACATGCTTTCGTGTACCTTGGGCTTTCGAAAATGTCCACTCCATTCATGATTAGGTTTTCGTCAGAGGTTATCTTCGAATAGAATGACACTCCTTCAAGGGTCAAACGCTGGAACAAAGAAATAGCCCCAGTACTACAATTAAGATAATTAAAGAAATAGGGTAAGTATTGCAATTAAGCCCCAGGCCAACATTAACACTTGCAGCTTAACTAATATGTACCAATGCCACCTTTCCATTAAATTGAATGGGACTTCACCTCTTTCATTTCTTAAATTACAAGAATATGCTTATCCATTTCTTCCCATACAAAGTGTGCCAAGGAATATGTAAGTTCATTAATGATAGAGTAACCATGAAACACATTTATCATTTAGTCACATCACAAACCATAGTCCACCAACTCCTGTACCCTTTTGCTTTTAGGAGAAAAGATGAGATTTTCGCAAAACACTCTGAATACTTGGAATAACTCTTTGAGGACTAATAATACGTACAACATGAAAGGAATGGATAAAAAATTAACTAATTTGGTGTTTGTATAATTTGTATCAATCATCAGATAATCACTATCATAACCATATACTATTTATAAACAAGGAAAATCCCAAAAATAGGAAAACTTGGCTAAGCACATATAAAGTTATTGGATTTTGCTAATCATATTAAAGACAAAGAAGATCCCATGTGCACCATATACCTTCTCAAAAAATAAAAATTTCCTAAGAATTAATTCAACAGAATTGTATATAAAGGAGTTTTTGTGTGTATTCTAGTCCTTAAATAATGCTATGAAGGGCTATAGTGTGCCTATTATAACATCAACAACAGCCATATCTAGCTTCAATTAGTCATAAACAACAGCTAAATGCTCCTACATAACTGCCAAAGGGCCATAATTCATTTCATATCCATTCTTAGAGATGTAGTCAAATAGGATTAAAACTGTTGTTTTAACAGAATATCCTAAATGCAGAGTAATCACAGGATTTCCCAAGGGTTAATTAAGGGTCAAATGTTCATAAATGCCTAATAAGTT
Source organism: Thalassia testudinum (assembly GCA_037157565.1). Lineage (NCBI taxonomy): Eukaryota > Viridiplantae > Streptophyta > Magnoliopsida > Alismatales > Hydrocharitaceae > Thalassia > Thalassia testudinum. Next base: position 79,562,939 of record JAZHRO010000056.1, on the reverse strand, counting down.
GGTTCATGCAGATAGAAATGGGTTTTCATGAGTTTCGAGAATTAAATGACATTTAAAACCCTAAAAATAGACCTGCTTAATTAACTGAGGTTCTGGTCAAGATAAAATTTACCTAAACCTTCTAAAAATCATAGATAAATATTCCCTAAGGTTTGGTACCTTTGATTTGACCATTGGAACCCATTTTAACCTAAAACATAGTCTTAGATAGATAGTTGCCCTAAATTCAAGTTTCTATGCAAATTACCTAGTTAAACTTGATCAAAACCTAAATCTAACTTCACCATCAGATCATTGGGTACAAATTAGGTTTGTACCAAAATTTGGGCCTAATCAGAGATCACCTTGACCTAGTTTACATTTCAATCCTGTCGGACTCTTTTCTGACAAACATATGCTCCTAACTTTCAAATTCTTTGCAAGGACTCCCCCAACTTCATCATCTTCATGAAAAGGTCCTTGCTGATTGCACCACAAAAATGAGCCTGCAATTGTGCCGTCTTGTGCTATTTCCTTACATTACCAATCCATATTAGGTCTCCATAGTTGCATTGTAAAAATACACGCATGCATGCATTTAATTAAGAGGGGAGGAGAGTGAAATAAAATGGCCTCGCGATTACATTTTTCCGCAAGTGCATCTCTGCTAATTCACCATCTTTTTATTTTTTATTTCACTTGATTTTTAAAATCTTTCCCGTGGCTGCATGCATCTTCTTCTTCTCCTCGTGCCATGCTTCCCTGCAGTAGCCCTCACCTTGCCAGCCGTAGCAGCCCACGCCCTACCACTCCATGCACAGCCAGGGCATGGCTATGCATGGCTTTCTTCTTCTATAAAAAGCCACGGCTCCTCCTTCTTGAAAGTAGCCTGGTCCCCAGCCAAAGAATGCAGCAGCACCACCTTCTCCATCTAGGCCACCACCCTCTCCTCCCTCTCCCTCCATGCGCCGGCCCTCCTCCTCCGAGGAGACACCCGACGGGTAGGAGCCCTCACTATGGTGCACACCACCACAGTGAGACCACCACCGCCCAGCTCTTTAAAGAGACGGTGGGCGTGGTGGCTCTTCTCTCATTTTTTTTTCCGTTCTAGCACCTTCAGCCATTGGAGCAGCAGCTTCAAGCTTGAAGCTCAAAGCTTCGCACGCCCTACAGTAGCGGCAAGAAGGCGGCAGCAGCAGCACGCAGTAGCCACCCAACCTCTTTCCACACAAGCATGCAGGCAACCTTCGCCCTCCGCACGTGCCTGTAGGCCTCTCTGCCTCCCGCTTCTTCACTCTGTCGCACTCTCTCTTCCACCCGCAGCTAGCCACCGCGCGTCACTGCTGTGGCTGGCCAACCCTCACCACGCACCCCAGCAGCGCCTGTGTCCCCCTCGCCCTCCACCGTGCATGCTAGGAGCCTTCTCCGTGTGCTTTGTCGCAACCTTCCGCCTGCAAGCCACCAGCCGAAGCCACTCCGCCGAGCGCACTCACACAATCGCCTGTACCTGGTCGCGTGGCATGGCCTTCCACTGTAGCTATTGTTCATGCGAGTCTACTCGACACTATGGCTACAGTGGGGTGACCGGTGAGCTTCTCACTTTACTGGTAGCCCGACGCACTGCTATCGCTGTTCGCCCGTGAACGCGCCCGCCTGCGCATCTCTGCCTACGTCGACCGTACCCTCCAGCATACGTCTCCGTGCCCCAGCCTTCTCCTAGTGCCTGCCTTCGCCTGCTTCCTTCACTGCGTGCACCTGCGAGCACCAACGCCTGCTCTCCACGCAGCGTGGCGCGCTACGGCCCTCTACGTGCCAACTCTCCTGCGTGCGCACACCTATCTGAGCAAATACGCGCCTGCACGCACGCGTAACCTCCAGACGTCTCTTGGAAGCTACAGACGACCTAACTTAACCCTCCAGTAGTGCGGCTGCTCTCTCTCCCGCTCTCTCTCTCTCTCTCACTTTCTCTCACAACACTCTCATCACCGACGCTTACACACACATACACTCACACTTCCACACACACACACACCTATACACTTTTATATACATATATATATATATACGTATACATATATATATTGATTTTTATACACATATATTTATATACATATATATATATATACATACATATATATGCATATATGTATATATATATATACATATAGTAGTACCTATATACTTATGTATTAGTATACATACGTACATATATATATATATATCTATATACTTATATATATACATACACATATATATATACATATATACATATACTTACATACATATGCATATATATATATATACTTATATCTATATATATATAGTAGTATTTATATAACTAAGTATTAGTATACATATATATATATATACATATATCTATATACTTATATATATATATATATACGTATAAATACACATATAGTTATACATACATATATATACATATATATATACATATTTATACATATCTACCTACATATATCTATATATACATATATTACTATATATATATATATTCATATATATATACATATACATATAAATATATACATATATATATATATATATATATATATATATATATATATATAGATCTATACATATATCTATCTAAACATATACTTATATACATATATAGCTACATACATATATACATATACTTATATATATATACATATATATATACACCTATAGATATATACATATATATATACCTATATATTTTTAACCATATATATATATAGATATATTTACATATATATATATTTTTTCACATTATTTACCATACGTGGTATCGCGGGAATATCTGCACCAGTTGCTGATATTCCCTGATACACACATACAAAAAGCGTGTTCGCATTCATCTTCCACCATCCATCCTACACGCGGCACTTTGTCCTGTTGGTTGCGTCTCTCTAGACGACGATCGACTCGACACCATGCTACACTCCATCTCTGCCACCACCCCCACCCCTTTATATACATAATATATACCTATAAATATATATTTACTTTATTTCTGTTTCGCTTTCCTGATATTAAAAAGACAAAAAAATTATATAAAAGAGAAAAGGTAATCTTTGACTTGCAGGTACTCTATCTTGCGAATAGCATGACCCATTTTGGAATGTTGTTTTGGCTCAAAGCCAAGAACCCAATTTTGAAGGTGTGCCTCAAGGACAAAGATTACTAGAAAAAAATCTAAATAGAAAAATACCAAAAACACAATAAACGAACAGAAGAGATTCGTTGTAGGAAAAGCGTAGAAACTTAACTTGTTACCCCACTTCCCTGAGTTCGACCCTGGGCCTAAAAGTGACCAAGATAAAATCAAGTAAGCCAGGTTAAAAAAATTTTTGTAAAGAGATGGTTAGGTCCGATTTAGGTTAACCACTATACATACTTCAACGATAAAATCATCATATTAACAACCTATCCGAGCTCGACACCACTTGCCGCCATGGCCTCGCGAACCAACCAAGAGCTGTTCTTCAATTACAAAGATTCCCCTAATTTCACGGAGAAACCCTTTCAAAATTGGAAGGGAGACTCCTGAGGAGATCCCCTTCCATCTGAGCTCTTCCACGACCTTCCTAATTCATCCAAGAGTTCATGCAAACTCTTGGAAATCCTAAACCTATTTCTTGATTTATGAAGCTCCCAAGCTTGTTTTCCAAGTTTGAAACTTGACCTAATGGCCTATAAAAAGACCCTGTGCATTGCCCTACATCCTTAGCATGGTTTGGGGCCAAAATCCTCTTCAAATCCCTACCTTCGGCCCTTCTCTGACCTAGCTCTAGTGGCCCTTCTTCCCTATCTTCCTAAGGATGGCCAACGGCCAAATTGGCCTGCCCATCGTCTTCCTCATCTTCCTCCTTGCCTCACCAGTCAAAGCAAGGGTTGTTCTTCCTCGTTCTTCACTACCATCCCCCTCTCAAGAGAACTCATCTTCCATGACATCGGCTTGCCAACGTCAGTGTTATCTCTACCCCTTCGTCCAATTAGGCAGATTAGTTCCTTTAGATTCCTAGGTTAGTTTCCCTCACCCAAAACCCAAAACTATCCCCTCGACCGAATGCACATCGTCATCTCCCTCACCTTCGACCACCCATCCGGCGAGTCTAGCCGACCTCCACAATCCACCAATCAACTCTCCAACACATCTTACACCTCTACCTCATACACCCGAACCAAAGCCCTCTCCTATTTAGGGCTATTCAACCCTCTAACTACTCATGAACCAACCCACCTCCGCACGCCATTCTCCTTCATTGCCAGACCACCACAACGCTTCTTGCCCCACACCACGACCACCACCACATTCACCATGCCCCGGTGACCCTTATGAACTATTTTAAAGTGGTTGAGTGGTCATGTTCGTGATTTTCAGGGTTTGCCGCCATTACCGCCACCACGTTCTTCAAGTTAAAGGCCATGTGAGCCCTAGGTGTCATACTCAGGATATGTGGGTGACCTCCAGGGCCCTTCCAAGGTCCTTGATTGGGGATGTCAACCTCAGCAACCAAGCCAATTGAAGGTGCCTTCTCTGCAGGCGTGAACAAAGAAGACGTAGGATTTAGTTCCACATCCTTAACGAAGGAGTGCATGATAGTGTATAAATTGATTTTGTCTCTGTGCCTTGGTACCTCAAGACACACAAGGTGAGGTCCCATACACCTCACTCAACCTGACCCGATTAGCCTTACTCTTTGGTTGCGACACTCATGCACATAGCTGAGGACCTGAGTACGCGGTTCGATTACTTGATTAAATCAAATATTAGAGAAAGAGGACAGGAGGAAGGAAAGAAAGAGAGAGTGGGGGAGGGTGGATTTTGCTCTTCAGAGAGAGCCCAACACTCAGCTGTGAGAGCTTGAAAGGAAAAGGAGAAGCCAAAGAAAGAAGAAGATGGGGTTGAAGAAGAGCCATGCCATAGAAGAGGAAAGCTAAAGAAAGAAGAAGGAAAGGTACAAAAGAAATGGGAAAGGCAGAAGAAGAAGTGGCTGAAGGCTAAACGAAGAAGTTTAGAAGAGAAACATCGTAGCAAGCAACATTTAAGTCATCTAATCCATATGCCAGATGTCTGATCACTGTGCAATTATTTTATTCATTGAGTAATTAGTATGTATTTGTGTTTAGGCTAATAATTGGTGACTTCACCATTATTTCGTCTAAGATATCTTTTTATCCTCTTTAAGTATTGAAATACGTTGAGCTTCATTAAATACTTAATGTGATAGATTAATATTCATTGAAATATCTTTATAGTGCTTCATTTATTGTGTTCATTTATATATTTATTTTGATTAGTGTGTGAATTCGTACTTGCTCGTTGTGTTCAACCTCGGACTTCAATTCTAGATTTTCGAATTATAAATTTTATTGGTTGAATGTGTGATTTAGAGGGTACTACAACGAATGCATATTTAAATCTCCTCTCTCACCCTTGAACTCCAAGTTCTGGACAACAAATAGGAAAAATCTAACTATTGGAAAATATATAAATGGAACCCACTTATCCTTGAAAAGAAAGAAAGAAACCAACTTTAATGGACTGGCGAGAAGTCATTGACCGATTGTCGCAAAGCTTGTCTCTTGGTTTGACATAAACCATGCCAATGATGACACATTGTATAAGCAAGTGTTGAATTTCAACAATTGGTTGTGCACTTACATTCTTGTGAAAATGTACTCACAGACCCCTCGGATTGAGCTAACATGTAACTAATTGAGCTGACATGTATGCATATACATGGCCTAAGAAACCTCTTCCTACCAAATCTATGGGTTATTTTTAATTTGTTTTGCTGAAAAGGAAGAAACAAATTGCCATCCACCTGCAAAAACAAAGAAGCTCTATTAGCTAGTAGTAGATCTAATAAGTTGCCACTTATCTAAGTATTAGGGCACATCCATCACTAGAAAGACCAGACCTGTAATTTGCCACCTAATTTCAACAAAGAATCTTCTAGTCATGCCTTGAGATCTATTGGCTTTAATATTCATTTAGCAGGGAACCAGCTTAACTGTGCTTGTGAAATAACTAACTGATCTAGTTACAAACAAAATATTAGACCAAGAAATAACCAAGTTGAAAAACTTCTCAATTACTTGATATTGTCAGGTGTATGTGAATTCAAATTTTGGCACTATTAGAAAAGAAACAGCTCCTTTTTTACAATTTTCTTAAAGCAGAGATGCCACTAACAAGATGGGGGTAAGGGAACTAGAATATAAAGTAGAGATGAACACCTGCAAAGCATAGTAGATAGGGAAGAGTTCACAGTAAAATTATGTGAATACTAAAGTTCCATGTATACCTCTTTGTCCATCTTCATATAGAGTAAATATGAATAGCATTGTGTTACACAACTGATCCTGATAGAGCTTTAGTCATAAGTTGAAGTAGCTCTATTATTTGTTTGCGTCAAGCATTAGGCAATTTAATTACATCCTACCCAACTACAATACATATTCTAACGCATGTAAATTATACATCTGAAGGTTGGGATTCAACCCCATCAAAATTCCATTCATCTCTTTAGACTCAGACATCCCATCATGTTAGAATTTGGTTTTTGGGATAACAATGAGATTTTTTACAGGTGAACAGAAGAAAAACCCTCTTATGTCCATTCGGGAGATCATTGACCCATGTGCCATCTGCAACCACATCTTTATTCAAGTACCAGGCTTTTACACCCAATTTCTTGCTGTATTACAAATCCTGACAATTTAACACCAGACAGAGCACTTAATGATATGTAAAATCTCATAATTTGATATTATTCTGTTTATTCAAAATCAAAATTTTCTTGTATAGAGCATTCAAAGTTCAAATTGCTTTCTAAGGGTAATGGAAGGAAAAGCAGTCATAAAATGCAACAAGCACACGAAAGAAAAGGGAGGGAGGAGTTCAAACTTACTTCAAGAATTGGATTACGCTAATTCAATTTTCGTAAGATGGACTTCCATAGTGCAGAATAGTAGCCTTCGACTCATCATAGTCTGTGCAATCCTCCACCACTTCATACCTAAATTCCCCCAACAAAAAGGAAATGACAACCAACACACGAAATAATGATCACCACTACAAGATTACTAGATTATTACTGTGTTTTGAAATTATAAATCATTTGCCAATTACATAAAATATATGCATGGAAAGAGCAAAGTTATTAGATGACAATTCAATAGATTCTATTTGCAAAGAATTCAGCATTATTTGCTTCAATGAAAGTTCTAGTCGAAACTTAGTAATGAAGTTGTTTTAACTAAGTCCTAGTGATGTATGTGTTTTGGCAAAGGAAAGTTGGGGTTAGGAGAAACCCGTCGCTGCAGTCGCTAAACAGATTATCAAATATAATTCTTTTACCGAAACACCAAGGGAGTCCCGGGTCGAACACAGGGAAGCGACATTTGTTTTCGTTGAAATCCATGCTTCACGTTATTTCGTTTTGGTGTTATAGGGTCTTTTGTTTTTTTTGGTGTTTTTGTAATAAAAAGACAAGCAAGATAACTCCACAAAGTGGAGAAACAAATATGATATATCACAATTTCATTCAAATGTCTATTATAGTATGCTAAAATATCAAAGAGAGAGGAGTGAGAAGAAATCTCCCGAATCGGTTGCTCGGCGAGACAATGGCACTTGGCAACAGCTTGGACGAAGGAGGTGAGAGGTTGGACAATGGGAATGAGATGCCAGAGGATGCCTGGTAGAGGAATACTTCACCAAGGATTTAGAATGGGGATGAAGAGGTGGAGGTGATCTTCTACCGGAATGGATGTAGGAGGATGAACCCAAGGATCCCTATGATGGTGGTGAGAGGGACGACAAATATTTGGTATGGTAAGGGATTGCTACACTAGTAGGGGACCTTTGGATCTTGGGAATAAGCTCTTGGGAGCTTTGATGGGCTTCTAGAGCTTTAGACTAGGTGGGAGTAGCAAAGGTAGAGATGGTTTGGAAGGGAAGGGATCAAGGGGTTTATATAGTGGTGCAAGGGAGGTGTTTTGCATGCACGGGTCTTCAACGACATTTAAAACATCGCTGAAGACCTGCTGGGAATGTTGCTATAGCATTTATGTGCCTCTGCTGCTATAAGGAGGAGCTCTATAGCTGAGATATTGTGGGGATGCTTGCAGCCATTGGATCGAAGCAGAAGGCGTTGATCGCATGGAGATTGTGCACTCACTGTTGTTCAAATCGTGTTTTCGCTCATTGAGGAAGCATCTCCACTGTTTAATCTTGATCGTATGGCTGAGGAGTGCTTGTGGATCGCGCCTCTCGTGAGATTTGAATCACGCACATCTCATGATCGCGAAGATTGGACGATAGATAATGCACCCGGTCATCTTAAGTGAGTGCTCCAGATGCTGCATATCTGCTTTGGCATGCGTCTGCTCGTCATTGAGTGGTGTCTCCTCATATGTGTGTAATGCTGACCACTCGATCATGATCAAGCGGTTTAATTTGGATGGTGCTACTGCAACCTCAATGTATTAGAGCTCAAACTTGCACCTCTCCCTTGAGGAACAGGCACACGACCAATGAGGCATGGGCACTGGATGGTCACGCGGCCATTTAGTGCTTGCAGCGGCCTCGACCGTTGGATGAAGATCCAACAGACGAGATTAGATGTTCCTTGAGGTGCTTAAAGGAGGCTGAGTGAGGTTTGGTGCATCACAGCCATTGGATTGAGATCCAATACCCGGGATCTTCTCCTTGAGGCGAGGTTGGTGCTGTAGCTCATGTATGGTGACCTGGATGGCACCACGTGACGTCATCTAGGCCATCCATCTTCTTCTTGTAAAGGGTGCTGTGAAGCTTTGATTGGAGTGATTTTTGCGTTGACGAACTGTGAGCGTCACTCCGAATCCATTTATATGATTGGATTCTTCATCTGAAGCCCATAAAGATGTCGCACTGCCTCCTGGCCATAAAAAATGTTGGAATTAATATACAGAATACACAACCTATTCTAAATGCAATATAATGAATGTTATGCAATATTGATACTATGAAATGCAATGCGAGGCCTATAAATTATCATAAATAAGTATTTTATCATGAATTCATGCATGTTTATCATACCCCCATACTTATCTTTTGCTAGTCCCTAGCAGAATTAACCTGCATGCTATGTATAAAAGTAGAATCAGGGTCTAATTACTAAGGTGAGATTTGTTGGTTGCTTCAGAAAATTTCAACCTTAGACCTGGTTACAAAAACTCGACAGTGCCTGGGTGTCTTGTATAATGCTGACTGCCTAAATCCACACCTTATTTGAAAAGGGAAGATACATTTTTTGCTTTCTCTTCTTTTCTATTTTTTTTGGACTTTTGGTGTTTAAGAGTTTTGAGATAACTTTTGACAGCTACCCAACCTACCCAAGACTCAAAAAGGACTCTAGGTGTTAAGCATCTTGTGAAAAGAGTGAAAGACTTACTAGGTGACCATTAAAATAGACTTCAGGTTTCTACGAGCCTAGGTGACCTTAAGAGTTTCTACCTAAAGGTTTATCTTTCCGATCTATAGCTTTCTCCCTACTTTTTCTTATCTTTCCATGGGGTCAACACAACGGCAAACCCAGTGTATATTGACGAGTTGATTTTTGCTTAACAAGATGATAATTAAAATGATTTGTCATTTGTATTTCTAAGTGGTGGAAAATTGACTAATCAAAGAATTGAATTAAAATAAACCACTCAAGAAGAGTGGGTCGTATCCACATGGAGTAAATGTCCTATTAAAACTCGTACGGGTTAAAAATAGATGTCCATGATAAATTTCATGAAAAACAAAAGTCAAAATTGCTTTCAGATTAAGTAAACAACAAGAGCTAATATTGAAATAGCAAATATGCACATCTGGAGGATATATTTTGCAATGCGGCACAATATGATACTAATAAAATCTCACAATGGCAGCCAATGTAATTACTAATTGAGAGTGGAACAAGGGATTCCTTTCATGCTTGACAAGCGTGCATGGCAGGCCACGGCTGGAGGCGAGATTCACAGTGAAGGATAAGACCTTCGAGCCGCTTTTGATGGTGGTGGTGGTTCGAAGAATGGCAGCCGATGATGGTGGCAATGTGGAGGAATGTATGGTGGGTGGTCGGCTACAACCCCTGTTTGCTGCCTGTGAAGAGGAGGGAATGGAGATGGTGGCATGCGACAGCTGTAGAGACGATGACACACGCTGATGGAGGACCACATGGAGGTACACACGCATGCAGCTGGAGCTGCACATCAGCACTGGTGGTATTGCAGCCGAGTCTGCACGATGCGATGGTGGTAGCTTTTAGCAAGCATAGGTGGTAGTGATGGCAGCGTGCTGCTGCTGTTGAAGTTGAAGAAGAGGCACACGCGGAGAGGGCCGGCTGCTGGTGGTGCACACATGGTCTGTTTGAGGTGGCTTGGAGGGCGGCAACCTCGGCTGCCCGTGTAAGTGCACTACTGGCCATAGAGCGCGGGAAGGCATGGTGATGAGGGCGGTGACTTTCGTTGATGTGGAATAACAACAGGGGAAGAAGAAATAGATGAAGAAGAAGAAAAGTGGAGATGTTGGTGGTGGTGGTGACCGTGGACAGGGGCTTGGACGGGGTGAATAGGGTGAGAGGAGGTGTGGAGGTGGTTGCTATAGGTACTTCAAACGTCTGGTAACATTCCCAGACGTCTTAAATGCGCATGGATGGCTGTTGGTGCATGGCTGCAGTGGTGTAGACGGTGGATAGGGGAGGGTGCATAGTGGTGAAGCACGGTGATGGTTGCGGATTGCACAGCAAAAATACACCAACAATTATGCCATCTTGTGCTATTTCCTAGCATTGCCATTGCATATTGACTGGTCGATCTTTCACTCTTAAGTCGTTTGTAGTTTAATGTGGTGGAAAAATTGACTAATCAATTTTTAACAACAAATAACCACTCGCAGAGGAGCGGGTCATATTCACAGGGAGGCAATAACGTATTAAAATTCACACCCCTTAAAAATGTTTGTTCGTAGTCAATTTGGACAAGAACCAAGCCAAGATTGCCTTTAGATTAAGGTTTAAGCAAGAAACAATGCTGAAATGGTAATTATGAGAAACTATAGGATATTTTTCGCAATGTAGAATCAATAAAATATGATTAAAATGTGGCAATGGCAGAAAATGTAAATTTTAATTGATGGTTTACTGTAGCAAAACAGGGGAATTTTTCCCTGTTGTCTTGCGCGACGAGGTGCCGATGGCCGGGCGCGGGAAGCTCGGAGGAGGTCCCTTGGAACAAGAGCTTCGAATCGGTGGTGACGGTGAGTCGCGCGGCGGCCGGAGGTGGCCGGACGAGCTCCGGCGGAGGTGCTGCTGGTGGCGGCTGCAGACGGTTGAGCAGGTGCGGCTGCAGCTGATGAGGGCGTGCAGGCTGTTGTGCGTGGGCGGAGGGCGTGCGGGCGGCTGGCTTGTGCGCGCAAGCAGCGGGCGGAGGATGCTGCAGGCGCGTGGAGATGGTCTCTGCAGGTGCGGGCGGAGGCGTGGCGGTGGTCTGCAGGCACGTGGAAGATGGTTGCGGTGGTCTGCAGGCACGGGCGGAGGCGTGGCTGTTGGAGAGTTGAGGCGCGTTTGAGCTGAAGGTTGATGGACGTGGGTGGGCTGAAGGTTCTGCAGGTGCGGGAAGGGGTCTGCAGGCGACTTCAGGCGTGTGCGGTGGAAGTGAGTAGGTAAGTTCAGACATCTGGGAAATTCCCCAGACGTCTTAAGTTACTGAGAGGATGGCTGAATCAGTAGCTCGGTGATGGTGGTCGGCGATGACGGCGAGGGGGATGGACACTAAGGTGCTCACGGTGATGAGGCGAGCTCTGGATGGCGGTGTGGCCTGTCACACCACACGCCCACGGTGATGGAGACTTGTCGCCATAGTAGAGGCCGGAAGTGTGGAGTGGAAGAGAGAGGTTCTCTCTACACAGTGGTGGGTCGGTGGCGGAGGCCTCCTGAGCTCAGCTGCCTCCCTCCTTTTGTAGTGGCCTGCACAAGTTTGAAATCAGCCACCCGACCAGATCCACCACATCCGCTCCCCCTTGAATGGCTTCTTCACTGCAGCAGCCAGGCGTTGGAGCAGCAGCCAACTGTTCTAAAAGAAGAATAAAGAAAATAATGTTAAAATATTAGGGTTATTTACGTACAGACCCCCAACTTCTATGTTAATGAAAACAATGTACCTAATTGGTTATCTAATTAGATGAATGCTATTCTAAGCTAATTCTAAATGCACTTAAGATATGAATGCAATGTATGGATTATGTAATTAGATTAAAACTATGAATTAATCCATTTACATCCTAATTTATACTAAATAAATGTTAGAATTAACCTAATGTGTAGGCACTTAAATACTTAAATAGCCCACAACTATGGGCTAATCAAATGCCCCCATGCCTAGTTTTTGCTAGTCCCTAGCAAAATTAAGCGAAACCTAGCACTCCAAGTAGACTAGTCAACTCACTTAGTCTTCCTTCAGAAGCATATTAAGTTCAGGTTCTAGACCCAAGGTTCCTAAGTAGTTGCTAAGTTACAGACTAGGTCGGCTAAAGATGAGTTGCATGCACAAGTTTCCTTGATTTCTGACTCTACCCTAAAGTTTATTGATCCTTGAGATTAAAGCATCCGTGCTTGTGCATTGGTCCGAGTTATTTGAGTTAAAGGAAAAAATTTCTTTATATATATACCCTTTTTTTTTTTTGTTTGATTCTTCTAAGTCTAACCTCAGATCAGCTATCAACACGGTCTGTGTCGGATTCATTGTCCCCATTACCATACCTCGAAGGGTGCCTGGCTTTCGATGCTTCGAGATAGCACCGCCCATAACTACCCCAAGAACTCCTGGCAATCGACACTTCGAGATAGTATCGCCCATGGATTTCTAAAGCGAATTCAGGCCTATGGCAATCGGCACTTCGAGATAGGGCCGGCCATGGTACCTAAACCGCACAATGCACTTACATGCCCCCAGTAGGATAGATATCCTAAGAGACAAGCGCCGAGGAGGTAATATGTTATCATCGCATCCTCAAGGTGAGTATATGCTTGACCTCTCCTGCGGCGGGAACTCTTCCAATCAAAATGTGTTTTCAAGCCTCTCTTAAGTCAAAATTAAGAGAACCAAATCTCTTTTCAGAAAGACGAAAATTAAGTTGATTACCATACCAAGTGTGTGAAATTTGGATGCTTGGGTTACAAGGCCCCGTAAACCAAAAGGTAGAATAAGACTCCAGGTACTACCCCACCTTTTAACTCAAACCCTAGCTTCCCTTCCTCAACCTCTTGAGGAATGGTCCGCAACTTAACTCCTACTTAAGTTTTTAAGTCCACAAAGGACCCTAAAGGTCTAAAGCTAGTAGCTCATTTAGCTTCTAAAGTTTGACTAGAATTAACTTAGTCTACCCTAGAGTTCTGATTTGCTTAAGATTGCAAGATCTAGCCAGTTAAGTTCAAAACCTTTTTATTTATTTATTTATTATTATTTTTTTTTTTTTTGTTTTTTTTTTTCTCTCTTTTTTTTTTTCTTTAAATGCATGCTATAAACAAAATGCCTCAGGTCCTCTCCCCCATGCCTGGTTCAAACAATGTCCTCATTGAAAATCAAAAATAGCTAAAGGAAGATATTACCTGAGGCAGAGAATGGTAGGAGCTAAGGCTCCTCAAGAGTGACTTCGTCAATTAGATGGCCATCTAAAGTTATGTACGGTTTTAACTGTTGACCGTTGACGATAAAGGGAGTTGCCGAAGAGGAAGGATTTTTGATCTCCACAGCTCCATGGGGGAATACTTTGGTGATGATGTAAGGCCCATCCAAACGAGATTTTAATTTCCCAGGAAAAAGCTTAAGTGTGGAATTGAAAAGCCAGACTTGTTGGTTGGGTTCAAAGGACTTTCGAAGAATAAACTTGTCATGCAAGACCTTAGTTCTTTCTTTATAAGCTTGAGAGGTGTCATAAGCATCATTCCTCAGCTCCTCAAGCTCACTTAATTCTAGAAATCGTGCCTTACCTGCCTTCTCTAAATCCATGTTAACAATTCGAAAAGCCCAAAGTGCTTTATGTTCCAACTCAACAGGTAAATGGCACACTTTTCCATACACAATCCGAAAGGGAGAAGTACCCAAAGGGGTCTTATAGGCCGTTCGATAAGCCCACAAAGCATCATCGAGCTTTTGGGACCAATCTTTCCTATCAGGTCTAACGGTCTTTTCCAAAATATTTTTTATCTCCCTATTTGATACTTCAACCTGGCCACTTGTCTGAGGGTGGTAAGGGGTAGCAACCTTGTGCATCACTCCCAAACTCTTAACTAACCGATTGAAGTGGTGGTTTCGGAAATGAGGTCTCCCATTACTTATAATAGTCCTGGGGCAGCCGAAACGGGATATGATATTGCCCTTCACAAATTTCAAAACCACAGAGTGGTCATTTGTGCACGTAGGAATGGCCTCTAACCATTTAGAGACATAATCAACTGCCACCAAGATATATTCAAAGCCATGGGACGACGGGAAGGGGCCCATAAAGTCAATTCCCCACACATCAAAAATTTCAACAGATTGAATAGGATGTTGAGGCATTTCATTCTTCTTCCCAATCGTTCCAGTCCGTTGACATCTAATACAGGCCTTAACAAAATTATGAGAATCCTTAAATAAGGAAGGCCAACAAAAACCGGACTGGAGAACCTTAAAAGCAGTTTTCTTAGCACCAAAGTGTCCTCCACAATGAAGTTCATGTCAAAATGTCAGCACACTTTGCTGTTCCTCTTCAGGGACACAACATCTCAATACTTGGTCTTGTCCAATTCTAAATAATTCTGGCTCTTCCCAATGAAAATAACTCGCTTGAGAAATGAATCTTTCTTTTCTGCTCATCCCAAGAGCCAGGAGTTTGTCCAGTAACCAAGTAATTTACAATGTCTGCATACCAAGGTAAAGTTGGTGTTACGGCCATCAAAGTTTCATCGGGAAATGTCTCGCGAATGTCTTCAGAAATAGAGTCATTAAGAGGAAAGCGAGATAGGTGGTCAGCCACAACATTTTCTACTCCTTTCTTTTCACGTATTTCCAAGTCAAATTCTTGAAGGAGTAAGATCCACCTAATCAGTCGTGGCTTAGAATCTTTCTTAGCAATGAGATGTTTCACTGCTGCATGATCAGTAAAAATAACCACCTTAGACCCAAGTAAATAAGACCTAAACTTCTCCAGAGCAAAAACTACAGCAAGTAATTCTTTTTCAGTGACGGTGTAGTTTTGCTGAGTTTCATTTAAAGTCTTGCTTGCATAAATTAGGTAGCCATAGTTGCATTTCTAAAAATTGACACGTGCATACATTTATTTGAGAGGGGAGGAAAGTGAATAATTGGCCTTGTAATTAACATATTCCTCAAGTGCTGCCTCATAAATTCACCATCTTCACTTTTTATTGGCTTTGAATTTCTTCTCTGCACGGCTGTAGGGCATGGCTTCTTCTTCGACCCACTCTCTGCCAAAGCATGCTCTGCCAGCCGCATGCTTAGTCATGCATGCAGCCCAGGGCATGGCTGTGCATGCCTCATTCTTCTTTAAAATGGCACAGCCATCTTCCTTGCGCGGCATCCTAGTCGAGACGCACAGCAACTTTCTTTCTCCAAGCCATCTCCTCCCTTTCTCCCCTCCATGCGTAGCACCTCTTCCATTGAAGAGATAGACAACGAGCAAGAATAGGCTCACAGTGGTCCACGACCACCACTGCAAGCTCCACCACAGCCCAGCTCATCCAAGAGTAGGTGGCCATGGTGGGTTCTTTCTCTGCTTCCACCACTCAAAGCCTTCACGCCATTGCCACAGACTCGAGCTCTGAGGCTCAACCACAACAGCAGCATGGCACTAACAGCTCCACGCAGAGCGCAAGTCCCTACGCACATGCCAGCAGCCGGCGCCATCTCCTTCCACGCACGTAGGCTCGCTCCATAGTGCCCGTGCACGAAGAACTAGCCGTAGCCGGTTGTCCGCACTGTGCGAGCAGTGTAGCTACTGTTCATGCGTTTCTGCGGAACACGTAGCTACAGTGCGGTGATAGGAAAGTTTCTCACTTATTCGGTCACCGCACGTTCTCTCTCCACGCCGCAACCGTCTCCAGCCCGTCCGCACACCTGCTTCTGCGTACGCTCGTGCCCGTAGCGTCTACTTCAGTGCCCGCACCCGTCTACGCCTATGCCCGCTCGCGCTTGCATTCACTCCAGTGTGCAATGTGGTGCACTGAGCTACGCAGTGCACTGCAATGCAGCCTCACGCTTGTGTCCTCCAGCATGCACATACATCCTTGCGCGCCTGCACCTGTGTGCGCCTGCACGCATCTGCGCCATCAGACTCGGCTGCGTGCTCCGGACGACTTAACTCTCCAGCTCTCTCTCCCGCTCACTCTTCAGCAGCCACTCTCTCACACATACACACACCACACTAGTACACACTCATGTGTACACACACACTCACTTGTACATGCCCATATATGCTTATATATGTATATATACATATATATCTATATCTATATATTTTTATACATATATATGTATACATATATACATATTATTACCTATATAACTAAATAGACATATATATCCACATATATATATATATATATACATATATTTATGCATATATATATACATATATACATACATATATATATATATATCTATAGAAATAAATACATATATACATACATATACATGTATTTATATATATACTTATATATATCTATCTACATATATCTATATACATCGATACTTATACTAATATATCTATGTTACTAAATACATATAAATATATATACACATATGTATATATCTATATACATATATTACTATATATATATATCCATATCTATATAGTTAGACATATATACATATTTATCTAGTGATATATATATATATATATACATACATCTATCTATATATTTACAGATCTATATATATATACATATATATATATATAAAACTACGTATACACTTGTATAACTACAACCCTATATATATATACATATAAATATATACTAACATTCATATCACCTACAACGCGTTTTATCATGGGAATATCCGCACCAGTTGCTGATATTCCCTGATACCCACGAACAGAAAGCGTCTCTGGTTGCACAGCAAAAATACACCTACAATTGTGCCATCTTGTGCTATTTCTTAGCATGGGCAATGCATATTAGGCCGCCATAGTCGCATTTGTAAAAATAAATGCATGCATGGATTTATTTGAGAGGGGAGGAGAGTGAATAAAATGGCCTTGAAATTAACATTTTCCTCAAGTGCTACCTCGCAAATTCACCATCTTTATTTTTATTTTTATTTGACTTTGAATTTCTTCTCTGCAGCTGCAAGGCATGCCAGCTGCATGCACAGCCCATGGCATAGCTATGCATGCCTCTTTCCTCTTTAAAAAGGGCACAGCTTTCTTCTTTGCAGAGAGCCTGGTCCACCCAACACAGCAGCTTCCCTTCCAGGCTGTCTCGTCCCCTCTCCCCTCCATATGCAGCCTCTCCTCCATCTGAGGAGCTACTCTGCAGGCAGGTGTAGCTCACAGTGGTGCACAACCACCACTGTGAATCCCTCCCCCACCCAGCTCATCAAAGAGCTGGTGGGCGTGGTGGTTCTCCTCTCTGTTTCACCGTTCAACCATTTCCACCATTGCCGCAGGACTCAAGGTCAGAAGCTTCGTAGTAGCAGCAAGGCGGCAGCAGCAGCATAGGCCACCATGCACCTCAGGCACCTGTTCCGTGGGCTCTACACGCGCCTGCAGGCCGCCCTCACCCCTCTTCGCGCGCCCTGTCGTGAAACTCCGCCCGCAGCCTAGCCAGTTTCGCGTGTGCCAGCCGGTCAACTTTTTGCCCCTGCACTATAGCCGCAATCTCACGCTGCTACAGTGTGGTGATCGGTAAGTTTCTTACTTATCCGGTAACCAGGCACTCTCTCTCCTCGCTGTAATCGTCGCTCGCCCGTCCGCGTGCCCTCTCCCACGTACGCCAGCACCCGAACCCATCTGCGCTCGCTTCTTCCAGCACTCGGATCTTCACCTGCTTCAATGCCTGCCTCTGCACGCAGTGCGGTGCGCTACGGTCCTTCCCCTCGTGCTCACTCCCTCCTGCGTGAGCGTGCCTCCTCTCACGCCTACGCTCCTATGCCTGCGCGTTGGCACCAGACGACGACCGCTGCGTGCAGACGACTTAACTCGCCCGTGCCATCTTCAGCAGATGCTCTCTTTCTCTCTCTCATAGCACTCTCTCAATCGCTCTTGTAGACACATACACACACACACACAATCTTGTACACACACACCCACTCACTTATACACTACTATATACTTATCTATATATATATACATATATATATATATATATATTTATATACATATATCTATACATATATTAGTACTTATATAACTAAGTATTAGTATATATACTTACATATATATATACATAGATATATACACATATATTTATACATATATATATGCAAATATACAGACATATATAATATAGCTACAGAAATATAATATATACATATATAATATATACATACATATATACATATATCTATAACTATAAATACACACACATATATAGCTACATATACACTTTTATAATTATAACCATACCTATCTATATACATATAGATATATATTTACATATATACATATATATATTTTTTTTCATATCAAATACCATACGTTGTATCACGGGAATATCATCACCAGTTGCTAATATTCCCCGATACACGCATACAGAAAGCATCTTCGCACACATCTTCACCATCCATCCTACACTCCATGCAGCACTTCATCATGTTGGTTGCATCTTCCTTGACGACGACCAAGTCGACACCGTGCTACACACCATTTCCACCTCCACCCCCACCCCTATATACATATATAATATATACATATATATATACTATATTTCTATTTCTCTTTCTTGCCATTAGAAAGATAGAAAAAGTATAGAAAAGAGAAAAGATAATCCTTGACTTGCAGGTACTCAGTCTTGCAAATAGCAAGAACAGTTTTGAAACCCTAATTTGGCTCAAAGCCAACCTGATTTTGAGGGTGTATCTCAAGGACAAAAATTATCAAAAAAAATATTAAATAGGAAAACACCAAAAACATAACAAACGAACGGAAGAGATTCATTGTAGGAAAGGCATAGAAACTTCTTCACCTCTAATCCCACTTCCCTGAGTTCGACCCTGGGCCTAAAAGTGACCAAGATAAAATCAAGTAGGCCAGGTAAAAATATTTTGTAAAGAGATGGTTAGGCTCGATTTAGGTTAACCACAATACTCATTTCAACGATTAAATCACCATATTAACACCACCTATCCGAGCTCGACCATACACCTTTTTCTGGCGCCGTTGCCGGGGAAGTGCACATTCAAGTAAGTTTTTACTCCATTCCTTTAATTTTTCTCTTCTCACACCCTTCTCTTCACAGGTGTTTTTGTTTGTTGGTGTGCAGGTGAACCAGTTGCAAGGAGAAGGTAGGTAGATGAAGTCGGAGACGTGGGTAGATCCAAGGCAGGAACGAGAGCGTGAAGTCACCGGCACTACACTGGAGCTTCGCACACGTTGCTGAACAAGTAGGTCTTTCTTTCTTAACAACTTAGGTTAACTTGTCACCTTAATTTAAAAAAAAGAAAAAAAAAACTAAAAACACTTCTTGGGATCTCTTGGGGCAAGTGGATTAAAAAGCACTTGTTTGATTGTTGGCCATCACTCCCACCGCCCCGGGATTTCCTGCCAAACTTCGCATAGTGAAGATCCTAGAATCTTGATTCTTGAATCTTTCGCCATGTGAAGTATTCTTTGAGGCAAAAATAAATAGATTGATTGCCATCCCTCTTTGCCACATTTATCTGTAATTCGGGATCACCTTTTTGGTGTGGAGACTTGCAATTGAGATGATTCCAACCCCACCACGACCTTTCATGTGCCTAAGATTTGATCCCGAATACTTCAACCCCAACAATCTGATTTTTTTTATCTTATGGTTGAACCTTGTGTGTGGAAATCATTTTGGTGATTAGGAGCACTTGAATTGAAGTGCTTTGGCTCCCTTTCTCACTAATTGAAAATTGATTCGTGCATCCACACATAGACATCTCCATCTAGGGAAGCCCATTGCATTTTACCATGCATTAACCACTGACATTGAAGAAGGGTTTGTTGCGCTTAGAAGAAAACTTGTATTCTCTCAAAACCCAGAGATTGGTTGAATTGGTAATTCAGCAAAATCCTAAAATCCATACTACATAAGGCTGAAACTCTAAAAACCATTCACCAATTAAAACTTCAATTCGGGGAGATTTCCCTGTTGCATGCTTGGTTTACACACTCTACAAAATCAATCACTTGGGCATTACCCGTAAATAACACCCTTCACATTCCAGAAGCACTTGATCCTAAGCTTCTAACTAAAATTGGTAGCAACTTGACCCTTATTAAGGATTGGAGGTCTAACTACCTATGTGTAGCGCCTACGTGCTGGTGAGGGTTCCCATGTGCGATCGGGTGTCTAAGACTGGGGCAAACGGCCTCTCAATCTGACCCGGTGGTTCCGCGGTGCTCACATTCGGTTCTGTAGGTCGTGATAGTAGGTAACTTAGATCTTTAGGTCTAAGGGCACATTGTAGAGGTTAGGAATTTGATTGTATTGATTTGTCATCAAGTGTACCTTTGCGGCATCATTTCTCTCATCTCTTTTCCCTTCGCATACACCCAATTCTTCCTGCGGTAGTGCATGTTTGGGAGGAGGTCACAAAACCTTGAATTGTGTGAATTGCCTGATAATTTTAGAAAAGAAGCCGCATCGTCCTCCTCCTCCACAAACATGGCTGCACGCCCACCCCCAAACCCTGAGGGAGGAAACCGCCCTCAAAACACTCCAGGTGGTGGAGCCTTCAATCCCATAACCGGCCTCCAAGCCCAAATGGAAATGTATAAAGAACAAATTGAAGCCATTAAGGAAACATTGGAGGAAATGCAGAACCCTCCCAAACGAGAGGAGCCAGGTCTCTTAGCTCCTATCAGAATCTCGCTGCTACAGAGACTATAGGACAAATTCGGGTCCCCTTGGGCGGGGACGACTTTGAATTGAAGCCTAACATAATTGGCCTAATAAATTTTCACTTCCATGGTCTTCCAAGTGAAGATCCTTTACTCCACGAGGAAGGCCTAACCTGATTGGCTGAAACGGTTAAACCGAGAAATATCGGGTTACCTATAGTCATGAAAATGTTCCCATTTTCATTGCGGGATAAAGCGTCACGGTGGTTACGCACCCTTGGGAGAACCATCCACTCTTGGGAAGAGATGCGAATAGCATTTCTCAAGAAGTTCTTCCCAATCGGGCGAACTAATGTGCTTCGCCGTGCTATCACTTCATTTACACAACAAAACGGCGAAAAGTTTCATGAGGCTTGGTAGAGATATAATGACCTCCTTAGGAAGTGTCCGCACCGTGGTCTGCCTAAGTGGCACATAGCCCAGATTTTCTACAATAGGCTAAATGAGACTTTGAAGCAGATTGCAGATGCTTCCTGCGGAGGGAATTTCATGAATAAAGATGAGAATGGAGCATTCGATTTATTTGAAAATATGAGCGAAAACTCAATGAACAATGCTTCCATTGTCGCCTTTAATAGTACCAGCCTAACCCATAATGTCCTCGAAGTTGACACGGGACCCTCCCATTCATCCATAGATCTCAGCCTTATCGCATAGAAATTGGATGAAGTCTCCATCGTGCACAAGAAGCTAGACGAGCTTCTGGCCAACCCCACCTGGTCTATGGCAAACAGCCCCACCTCACCACTTTGTCACAATCCCAATTCCTCCAACACCAGGCCTATCTTGAGAAACCCCGTAAGACCTTCCTTACCGAGTGTCGCGCCGAGCGATTTGGCAAGTCATGTGGATCTAGCTTCTGCAAGCCAGTATTTTGACATAGAGGACCAATCCTACGTGTTCTCGGAAGCATATTTACAAGCGGATGTGCCTTCTAGCATAGAAGACGCTTGCACCATGGGGAACAACCCGTTCTCTGCCACTTATATCCTAGGGTGGCGAAACCATCCGAACTTCACATGGTCCAACAACCCACAGCGCCAAAACCCCGCGGTTGGACGAATGCGACCATCCGCACCCATCATCCCAAGGGCCCAATCTAATCCTATGGTGAATCCGCTATCAGGTCCTTGCGTCCCGCAAATAGAACACACATCTAGTACTCTTGATAAATTGATGCAAATGATGACGGAAATGTCAAAGCGCCATGAAGAGAACATGACCTCTCTTCAGCACCAATTGGCGCAGCAGAATGCTGAGATCAGTCAACTACGTATGGTGACTCGATCTCAGGGCACTCTTCCAGCCCAACCTATTCCCAACCCACGAAATTTTGTACCTCGTGGTCCTCAACCACAAGTACGACCTTCTCAGGGACAGGTTCATCAGATTCTGCAAGCTCCGAGCATTCCACTGGGATTTCAGGCTAATCCCATTGAACACCTCACCCTTATGTCCTTATTGCGAACCCTCCTCCGCCTTATGATCCCACTGGACCTGCATCATCCAATGTGATCACTACGAGGAGCACTAATCAGGCCGTCGATCCGCCTCGACCTGATCCTGGCCCGTCTTCTTCATCACCCACTCATTCGGGATGCACACCGCATTCGTGAGAGGACGATACACCCAAATTGGTGCCAGAATCAGTCCCATTCCCTGAGGCTCTACTGAGGGAGCCAAAAGGCAAGAAGAAGGATACGGAGGCCTTTGCTAACCTGCGTAATTTGTTCAGGGATGTCGAAATCAAGGTACCCCTGCTCGAGGCTATCGACCACATACCAACTGTCGCCCAATTTTTCAAAGACTACACAACACCCAGGTGACAGTCAAAGAAAACTAAGAATCCAGTGGTTCTCTCACCTCATGCAAGTTGTGCTACACTGTCAAATCTAGAATCGAAGCAGAAAGATCCGGGCACACCGCTTATTTCCTGCAGCATCAAAGGCTGCAATTTTAAATGTACCCTGCTTGATCTAGGATCTTCCATCAAGCTTATACCAACCATCATGCTCGAAAAATTTTCCTTGGGAAATCTGAAACCCACCCATGTCACATTACAGTTGGCAGATCGTTCTGTCAAAATTTCGAAGGGAGTGGTGGAAGACATGGTGGTTAGGGTCAACAGTCGCTATTTTCCTATTGACTTTCTTATTTTAGATATGGTAGTTCCTAGCTCACTTTCTGATTGTCCGATCATCCTTGGTTGACCTTTCTTGGTCACAGCCCGAGCCCATATCAACTACGAGTCGGGCTGTATTGAGATTACCGTTGGATCTGAGAAGCTCAGGCTTGACATCTTCAAGGCAGCCAAGAACTTTGATTGCGATTGCATTGAGGATGACACATCTGACGAGGACATAGCCGTCAGCACGTGTATCGGACTAATTGGGACCTATTCTAACTACTGCGGATTACCTTTAAACACTGTCGCTTGCCTGACTGACACATATTGTGACGTTCCCCCATCCCTCCCTATTCCCGTACCTTCTCACGAACAGACTTCTGACGAGGTTTTCTCCGCTTCCCATACCTCATGGTCAGAGTCATATCCGGGCTACTCACCGCCGGTCCACACTCTTGCTGACCGCATTGCCCTTTCTTTCCCACCAAATCAGGCCGATTCGCAACTCCACACTGGGACCTTCAGCCCATATACTACTCACTGGGGCTATTCCTTTTTGGATCCATCTATCCAAGAAGCCCCTCTTCTTGGCCAATCTGAGGGCCAACTTCTTCCTCCTGATTTGTTCTCCGATCCGCCTGGGATGCTCTCGTCCCAAGAAATGCCAGATCTTTCACCATCCACTCCCGAGCTGAAAGAGCTGCCTAGTACACTTAAGTATGTTTTCTTAGGACCAAATGAAATGCTCCCTGTAATCATCAGTTCAAAATTGACCAGGGAACAAGAGTGCAAACTAACAAAGGTCCTTATGGAACACAAGGTAGCCATTGGATGGTCGTTATCAGACTTAACTGGCATTAGCCCCTCCTACTGCACTCACCATATATATACGGAGGAGGAGGCTCAACCTTCCCGCAAGATGCAGGGACGTCTCAACCCTAACATGCGGGAGGTCGCTAAGAAGGAAATTATTGAGTGGCTGGATGTGGGTATAATCTACCCGATCAGCGATAGCCCCTGGGTGAGTCCGATTCACGTCGTGCCCAAAAAGGCAGGACTCACCATCCATGTCAATGACAGGGGTGAATCCATCCGTACACGCACCCCTACATCTTGGAGAGTGTGTGTAGATTATAGGAAACTCACTGCTGTAACTAAGAAAGATCACTTCCCGCTTCCTTTCATTGACCAAATCCTGGAGTGGTAAGCGGGAAAAAAATTTTTCTGTTTCCTGGATGGATTCTTAGGATATAACAAGGTGGCAATTGAACCCCGAGACTAGGAGAAAACCACTTTTACCTGCCCCTTCGACACCTTTGCATTTAGAAGGATGCCGTTCAGACTTTGTAATGCGCCAGCAGCTTTCCATAGATGTATGCCGGCGATATTCCATGACATGGTGGGTGACTTTCTCGAGGTCTTCATGGATGACTTTTCGATCTTTGGACCATCTTTCGATGACTGTCTTGCCAACCTGACCCTTATCCTTAGGAGATGTATTGATGTAAACCTCGCACTTTCTTGGGAAAAAAGTCATTTTACGGTGCCCAAGGGAATTGTTCTCGGGCATATCATCTCTGATAGGGGTATCGAGGTTGACAGAGCTAAGCTTGAAGTAATTGCTGATTTACCTGTGCCTGGCTCTGTCAAACAAATCCGCTCCTTCCTGGGACACGTCAGTTTCTATAGAAGATTCAACAAAGATTTCTCGACCCTTGACTCATCTCCTATCGACCGATGTACCCATCGATACGGGCCCCGAATACATACGAGCATTCACGCAGCTGCGTAACGCAATCACCAAGGCCCCTGTTCTCCAGCCGCCTGATTGGTCCCTCGAATTTGAACTCATGTGTGATGCTTCCGACCTCGCAGTCGGAGCCATCCTAGGACAAAGACGCAATAGACACCCCTTCATGGTGTACTACGCCAGTAAGACGTTGGACGAGGCCCAGCGTAATTATACTACCACTGAGAAAGAACTACTGGTGGTCATCTTTAGGCTGGAGAAATTCTGCTCTTACCTTCTGGGCTCACATGTTATTGTTTTCACTGATCACGCGGCCATTCTCCATCTCATGCACAAGAAGGATGCCAAGCCTAGACTGATTCGCTGGATCCCTCTGCTCCAAGAATTTTACATTGAGATACCCTATAAGGCCGGATCCCAGAATGTTTTGGCTAATCATCTTTCCAGACAGGACCCTGACCATATTGGACTTACTCTACCGATTAATGAGATTTTTCCTGATGAGCACCTTTTAGCAATTAATGCGGCAAGTGGACCTTGGTATGCAGACATTGCCAATTACCTTGCTTCTGGATCCCTTCCACATGGGTGGCCTAAAAACCAGCGTGAGCGCCTCATGTCAGAAGCAAAGTATTATTTCTGGGATAATCCACTTCTTTTTCGATTAGGTGCTGATCAAATCATCCGTCGTTGTATTCCTGACAGCGAGCTCCCCAGTGTGCTATCCTTCTGCCACGATCAGGCCTACGGGGGCCATTTCTCTGGGAGGAAAACTGCAGCCAAGGTGTTGCAGTGTAGTTTCTTTTGGCCCTCCCTTCACCAGGATGCACACAATTATGCCAAGCATTGCATTAGGTTCCAGTCGTTAGGGTCAATGTCACATCGTGACATGATGCCCTTGCAACCCATCCTAGCTATGAAAATCTTAGACATTTGGGGAATTGATTTCATGGGTCCCTTTCCTCCTTCCAACGGCTTCGAATTTATCCTCGTGGCTGTTGATTATGTTTTGAAATGGATCAAGGCTATTCCCATGCGCCGTGCTGACCATGTTATATCCACTCAATTTGTCAAAGACGACATTTTTGTGTGCTTTGGGATCCCTCGAGCCATTATCTCGGATGGAGGAAGCCACTTTACCCATGCTTCTTTTCGGGCACTTTTGAGGAAATACGGAGTTCAGCATCGTATCGCATCTCCGTATCATCCTCAGATGAACGACCAGGCAGAGGTGTCGAATAGGCAAATCAAGCAAATTCTCCATAAAACAGTTCGGCCTGACCGTAAGGACTGGTCCGACAAGCTAATTAACGCACTTTGGGCATATCGGACCACCTTCAAGGCTCCCCTTAGTATGTCTCCATATAGAATCATTTACAGGAAGCCTTGTTATTTGCCCATGGAGTTGGAACACCGTGCTTATTGGGCGGTTCGCCATTGTAACCTCGACCTAGACCTGTGTGGTCGAGAAAGGAAACTCCAACTCCAGGAGCTGGAAGAGCTCCGTCGTGAAGCCTATGATTCTTCCTTAACTTTCAAGCAACGCACTAAGGCTTTTCACGACAATCGTATTCGGCGGAAAGAATTTGAGCCATCTCAACAAGTTTGGCTCTACAATGCCAGGCTCAAATTCTTTCCATGGAAATTGAAGTCCAAATGGACTGGTCCTTTCCTGGTCTCGAGACCATTTCCCAATGGGGTCGTTGAGATTGAAAATCCTAAATCTGGGCATAAATTTATGGTCAATGGGTAGTGTTTGAAACCCGATCTTACTCATGAACCTACCCCCATTGGAGAAACGGTTGCCCTGCTAGAGGGTAACTAATTTTGTGCCTCATTCTGAGTCCAGCTGGGGATGTTAAATTCAGCGCTCGTTGGGAGGCACCCCAACAACACTCCGCCATTGCCACGATCACTTCACTTTTCACCTCACCACCCACCATCCACCCACCCTACCACCTTGCTGTATACCTTGCACCTCAGCTCTCGTTATCCGATATTTCGTCCTTCCTCTGCCCTTCCCTGCATGCATATGAGCACATAGCATCGTTTGGCATGGGGGGGTGGATAGGCATCCGTAGGATCTGGGTAATTTATGGTATCATGCAATTTCCTTCTATTTATAAATATGTAAAAAAAAAAAGGGTGTTTAGTAATGATCTGAAGGCTGAAACAAAAATACAATAAGTGTTTATGGATATTCAACCACTATTTTGAAGACTTTCTAGGCCACAGAAGCTTGATTCGCTTAGGCTCGGCTTAATTCACTTAAGCAGTGACAAAATAGATCAAAATCTCTCCTAACTTAGGATGTATTCTTGTACTTGATACACCAGTACAGGATTCATTGGTTTGGTTCTACTTGAGAGCCTAAGTAATCTTGGTTCACACTACACATATCAAGAAAGGCCAGGAGAACATAAGATCCAACCCTAGTGTTCATTAGGGAAGGTGGACTCATTACCTGTGTGCGCAGGTAGACTTTTTATCCCACGCTTTAGTCTTGTATTTAGGAGAGACTCTTTCCACCAAAAAGGAACTCTCCTACCAAAAGAAAAGTGTGCTCCTGCAAATAATGTTGTAAGAGATATACTGACACGTGTTTCAAAAAGAAAAAAAAAAGAGAAGGATGCAAATAAGTCATTATATCTTGCATATATCCGTAAAGTCTTCCCCCTACAAAAGTTCTTTAGGGCAAGTCACAAATACGCTATTTTCTTTGAGCCACAAATGTCATAAAATGGGAGTTGAATTTTCCGTCATTTTTTAAGGGTCAATCCAAAGACATGAGCTGAAACTGGGACCAATACACTTAAAAATTCGTGAAACCTTGGGCTTGAGTCTTAATGTTCATCTGTTCAGTCTTGATCCTTCACTAAGCACAAGCCATAATCTCTTGGGCTATCGAGTATGGCAAAAACCTCCTGGGTCCTGGAAATCATAATTAAGGTTTAAATATCAAGAGTTCTGGTTAGTTGAGAGATGGTCTATGTCATGCAAGACTTAAAGTATTGGTAGTCTTCTCTACAATTGACAATTGGCTCTCACAATATCCAACAAATAAACACACCTATGTCACCTCAAAAGAAAATCTTCAGCTTAAGATCATTTCTAAATACAATACAAAAAAATGTTTTGCTAGGGACTAGTAAAAGATAGGCATGGGGGTATGATTGCACAGCAGAAATACACCTATAATTGTGCCATCTTGTGCTATTTCCTAGCATGGCCAGTGCATATTAGGCAACCATAGTCGCATTTGTAAAAATAAACGCATGCATGCATTTATTTGAGAGGGGAGGAGAGTGAATAAAATGGCCTTGAAATTAATGTTTTCCTCAAGTGCTACCTCGCAAATTCAACATCTTTATTTTTATTATTATTTGACTTTGAATTTCTTCTTTGCGGTTGCAAGGATGGTAGCTTCCTCCTCGCGCCGTTCTCTGCAAACGGCTTGCCCTGCCAGCCGCATGCATAGCCATGCACAACCTAGGGCATGGCTGTGCATGCCTCTTTCCTCTTTAAAAAGGACACAGCTTTCTTCTTTGCGGAGAGCCTGGTCCACCCAACACAGCAGCTTCCCTTCCGGGCCGTCTCCTCCCCTCTCCCCTCCATACGCAGGCTCTCCTCCTTCTGAGGAGCTACTCTACGGGCAGGAGTAGCTCATAGTGGTGCACAACCACCACTATGAGTCCCACCACCGCCCAGCTCATCAAAGAGCCGGTGGGCATGGTGGTTCTCCTCTCTGTTTCGCCATTCCACCATTTCCGCCATTGCCGTAGGACTCAAGGTCAGAAGCTCCGCAGCAGCAGCAGCAAGGCGGCTGCAGCAACGCGACCCACCACGTGCCTCAGGTGCCTGTTCCGTGGGCTTTGCGCGTGCCTGCAGGCCGCCCTCGCCCCTCTCTGCGTGCCTTATTACGAAAGTCCGCCCACAGCCCAGCCAGTTTCGCGTGCGCCAGCTGGTCAACTTTTTGCCCTTGCACTGTAGCCGCGATCTCACGCTGCTACAGTGTGGTGACCAATAAGTTTCTCACTTATTCGGTCACCAGGCACTCTCTCTCCTCGCTGCAACCATCGCTCGCCTGTCTGCACCCCCGCTCCCGCGTACGCCAGCGCCCGCACACGTCAATGCCCGCTTGTTCTAGCACCCGCTTTAGTGCCCACCTCTTTGCGCAACGCAGTGCGCTGCGGTCCTTCTCCTCGCGCTCACTCCCTCCTGCATGCGCGCACCTCTTCGCGCGCCTACGCGTTGGCACCAGACGACGACCGCTGCGTCCGGACGACTTAACTTTCCCGCGCCATCTTCAGTAGACGCTCTCTCTCTCTCTATCACAACACTCTCTCACTCCCTCTTGCAGACACATGCACACACACACACACTCTCGTACAGACACACCCACTCACTTATACACTACTATATACTTATATATATATATTTATATATATTTATATTTATATACATATATCTATACATATATTAGTTCTTATATAACTATGCATTAGTATATGTACTTATATATATATATACATTGATATATACACATATATTTATACATATATATATATATACAAATATACATACATATATACATATATCTACAACTATAAATACACACACACATATATATATATACACATATATAGCTACATATACACTTATATAATTATAACCATACCTATCTATATACATATAGATATATATTTACATATATACATATATATATATATATTTTTTTTGTTCATATCAAATACCATACGTTGTATCGCGGGAATATCTACACCAGTTGCTGATATTCCCTGATACAAGCGTATAGAAAGCATCTTCGCACACATCTTTACCATCCATCCTACACTCCACACAGCACTTCGTCCTATTGGTCGTGTCTTCCTAGACGACAACCAACTCGACACTGTGCTGCACACCATTTCCACCTCCACCCCCACCCTTATATACATATATAATATATACATATAAATATATACTATATTTATATTTCTCTTTCCTACCATTAAAAAGATAAAAAAAAATACAAAAGAGAAAAGATAATCCTTTACTTGTAGGTACTCAGTCTTGTGAATAGCAAGACTAGTTTTGAAACCCTAATTTGGTTCAAAGTCAAGAACCTAATTTTGAGGGTGTACCTCAAGGACAAAAATTATCAGAAAAAATTATTAAATAGAAAAACACCAAAAACATAACAAACAAACGGAAGAGATTCATTGTAGGAAAGGCGTAGAAACTTCTTCACCTCTAATCCCACTTCCCTGAGTTCGACCCTGGGCCTAAAAGTGACAAAGAAAAAATCAAGTAAGCCTGGTAAAAGAATTTTGTAAAGAGATGGTTAGGCTCGATTTAGGTTAACCACTATACTCATTTCAACGATTAAATCACCATATTAACACCACCTATTCGGGCCTGAACAGTCTCCGCACACACCTTCCATCCATCCATCCTACACTCCACATGGCACTTCGTCTTATTGGCTGCGTCTTTCTAGACATCGATCAACTCGACACCGTTCTACACACCATTTCCACCTCCACTCCTACCCTTACAAATAATATATATATATATCTATATATATATGTAGACTATATTTACCTTGTTTCTACCTTCTCTTTTGTTTCCTGCTATTGAAAAGATAAAAAAAAAATAGTAAAAGAGAAAGGATAATCCTTGCCTTGCAGGTACTCGGTCTTACGAATAGCAAGATCAGTTTTGGAACCCTAATTTGGCTTAAAGGCAAGAATAATTTGGCTCTAAGCCAAGGACATGATTTTGAAGGTGTACCTCAAGGACAAAATTATCAGAAAAAAAAATCTTAAATAGAAAAGCACCAAAACCATAATAAACGAACAGAAGAGATTCGTTGTAGGAAAGGCGTAGAAACTTATTCACCTCTAATCCAACCTCCCTAAGTTTGACCCTGGGCCTAAAAATGATCAAGATAAAATCCAGTAGGCCAGGTTAAAAAATTTTGTAAAAAGATGGTTAGGCTCGATTTAGGTTAACCACTATACTCACTTCAATGCTAATTTCGCCATATTAACAGAACCTATTGGGTCTTGACCATACCTTTTTCTGGCGCTATTGCCGGGGAGGTGCGCTTTTAGGTAAGTTTCTACTCAATTCCTTTAATTTTTCTCTTCTCACACCCTTCTATTCATGGGTGTTTTTGTTTGCTGGTGTGCAGGTGAACCAGTTGCAAGAAGGGGGCAAGTAGAGGAAGTTGGAGACGTAGGTAGATCCAAGGTGGAAACAAGAGCGAGAAGTCGCAGGCACCGCACTAGAGCTTCGCCCATGTTGCTGAACAGGTAGGTCCCTCTCTCTTATCAACTTTGGTTAACTTGTCACCTTAATAAAAAAAAATTAAAAAAACATCTTGGGATTTCTTCGGGCAAGTGGACTAAAAATCACTTGCTTGATTGTTTGCCATCACTCCCATCGCCCTGGGATTTCCCGCCAAACTTCGCATAGTGAAGATCCAAGAATCTTGATTCCTGAATCCTTCGTTGTGAGAAGTATTCTTTGAGGCAAAAATAAATAGATTGATTGCCATCCCTCTTTGCCTCATTTATCTGCAATTTGGGATCACATTTTCGATGGGGAGACTTGGAATTAAGTCAATTACAACCCCGCCACGACCTTTCACGTGCCTAAGATTCAATCTCGAATACTTCAACCCCAACACTTTGATTTTCTTTATCTTATGGTTGAGCCTTGTGTGTGTGGAACATCATTCTGGTGATTGGGAGCACTTGAATTGAAGTGCTTGGGCTCCCTTTCACATTAAATTAAAATTGACTCGTGCATCCACAAATAGATATTTCCACCTAGGGAAGCCTAGTGCATTTTTAGCATGCATTAACTAAATCACATTGAAAAAGGGTTTGTTGGGCATAGAAAAACTTGTATTCTCTCAAAACCTGGAGATTGGTTGAATTGGTAATTCAGCGAAATCCAAAAATCCATACTACCTAAGACTGAAACTCTAAAAAACATTCACCTATTAAAACTTCAATTTGGGGAGATTTCCCCGTTGCATGCTTGGTTTACACACTTTATAAAATCAACCACTTGGGCATTACCCATAAATAATGCCATTCACATTCCAGAAGCACTTGATCCTAAGCCTCTAACTAAAACTGGTAGCAACTTGACCCTTATTAGGGATTGGAGGTCTAAGTACCTGCGTGTAGCGCCTACGTGCTGGTGAGGGTTCCCACGTGCTATTGGGTGTCTAAGACTGGGGCAAATGGCCTTTCAATCTGGCCCAGTGGCTCCGCGGTGCTCGCATTTAGTTCCGTAGTTCGTGATAGTAGGTAACTTAGATCTTTAGGTCTAAGGGCACACTGTAGAGGTTAGGAATTTGATTGTCTTGATTTGTCATCAAGTGTACCTTTGCGACATCATTTCTCTCATCTCTTTTTCCCTTCTTATCCCCCCAATTCTTGCTGTGGTAGTGCATGTTTGGGAGGAGGTCACAAAACCCTGAACTATTTGAATTGTTTGATAATTTTAGGAAAGAAGCCAAATCGTCATCCTCCTCCACAAACTTGGCTGCACACCCACCCCCAAATCCTGAGGGAGGAAACCACCCTCAAATCCCACCAAGTGGTGGAGCCATGGATCCCATAACCCGCCTCCAAGCCCAAATGGAAATGTCTAATGAACAAATTGAAGCCTTTAGGGAAACCTTGGAGGAAATGCAGAACCCTCCTGAACGGGAGGAGCCTAGGTCTCCTAGCTCCTTTCAGAATCCCGCTGCTACAGAGACCATAGGACAAATTCGGGTCCCCATGGGCAGGGACGACTTTGAATTGAAACCAAATGTAATTGGCCTGATAAATTTTCACTTATATGGTCTTGCATGTGAAGATCCTTTTCTCAACTTGGAAGACCTAACCCGATTGGCTGAGACTGTTAAACCAAGAAACATCGGGTTATCTATTGTCCTTATGAAAATGTTCCCATTTCGTTGCTGGATAAAGCGTCGCAATGGCTACGCACCCTTGGTAGAACCATCCATTCTTGGGAAGAGATGCGAACAACATTTCTCAAGAAATTCTTCCCAATTGGGCGAACCAATGCGCTTCGTCGTGCTATTACTTCCTTTACACAACAAAACGGTGAACAGTTTCATGAGGCATGGGAGAGATATAATGACCTCCTCCGGAAGTGTCCGCACCACGATCTGCCTAAGTGACATATAGCCTAGATTTTCTACTATGGGCTAAATGAGACTTTGAAGCAGATTGCAGATGCTTCCTGCAGAGGGAATTTCATGAATAAAGATGAGAATGGAGCATTCGAATTATTTGAAAATATGAGCAAAAAATCAATGAACAATGCTTCCATTGTCTCACATAATCATACTGGCTTGCCCCGCAACATTCACGAAGTTGACATGGGACCCTCCTATTCATCCACTGATCTCAGCCTAATCGCAAAGAAATTGGATGAAGTCTCCATCGTGCACAAGAAGCTGGACGAGCTTTTGGCCAACCCTGCCCGTTTTGTGGCAAACACCCCCACCTCACCACTTCATCACAATCTTAATTCTTCCAACACCAGGCTTATCTCCAGAAACCTTGTAAAATCTTCTTCACCGAGTGTCGCACCAAGCGATTCGGTCATTTATGTGGATCTGGCTTCTGCAAGCCAATATTTTGACACGGAGGACCATGCCTCCATGTGCTCGGATGCGTATTTACATGCGGACTCGTCTTCCGGCTTAGAAGACGCTTGCACCTTGCGGAACAACCCGTTCTCTGCCACTTATAACCTAGGGTGGCGAAATCATCCGAACTTCACATGGTCCAGTAACCTGCAGCACCAAAACCTCACGGGTGGACCAATGCCACTGTCCGCACCCGTCATCCCAAGGGCCCAGTCTAATCCTGTGGCGAATGTGCCATCGGGTCCTTGCGTACCACAAACAGAACATGCATCAAGTCCGCTTGATAAATTGATGCGAATGATGACGGAAATGTCAAAGCACCATGAAGAGAACATGACCTCTCTTCAGCACCAATTGGCGCAGCAAAATGCTGAGATCGGTCAACTACGCATGGCAACTCGATCTCAGGGCACTCTTTCAGCCCAACCTGTCCCCAACACGCGAAATTTCGTACCTGTGCTCCTCAACCACAAGTATGACCTTGTCAGTGGCAGGTTCATTAGATTCTGCAGGCTCCAAGCATTCCATTGGGATTTCAGGCTAATCCTGCTGCAGCACCTCACTCTTATGTCCCTATTGCAAACCCTCCTCCACCTTATGATCCCACTGGACCCGCAACGTCCAATGCGATTACTATGAGGAGCGGTAAGCAAACCGTCGATCCGCCTTGACTTGATCCTGGCCCATCTTGATCATCGCCCTCTCATTTGGGATGCACCCCGCATTCGCGAGAGGACGATATACCCAAATTAGTGCCAGAATCAGTCCCACTCCCTGAGGCTCTACTGAGGGAGCCAAAAGGCAAGAAAAAGGATACGCAGGCCTTTGATAACCTGCGTAATCTATTCAAGGATGGTGAAATCAAGGTACCCCTATTAGAGGCTATCGACCACATACCTACTGTCGCCCGATTTTTCAAAGACTGCACTACACCCAGGCGATAGTCAAAGAAAAGAAGGAATCCGGTGGTTCTCTCACCTCATGCGAGTTGTGCTATACTGTCAAATCTACCACTAAAGCAAAAAGATCCAAGCACATTGCTTATTTCCTGTAGCATCCATGGCTGCAATTTTAACCATGCCCTACTTGATCTAGGATCTTCCATCAATCTTATACCAACCATCATGCTCGAAAAATTTTCTTTGGGAAATCTGAAACCCACCCCTGTCACGTTACAGTTGGCAGATCGTTCTGCCAAAATTCCAAAGGGTGTGGTGGAAGACGTGGTGGTTAGAGTCAACAGTCTATGTTTTCTTGTTGACTTTCTTGTTTTGGATATGGAAGTTCCTAGCTCACTTTCTGATTGTCTGATCATCCCTGGTCGATTTTTCTTGGCCACAGCCTGCGCCCATATCGACTGCGAGTCAGGCTATATTGAGATTGCCATTGGATCTGAGAAGGTCAAGCTTAACATCTTCAAGGTAGCCAAGAAATTTAATTGTGATTGCATCGAGGATGACAGTCTGATGAGGACGCGACTGTCAGTGTGTGTATCAGACTAATTGGGAACTATTCTGATTGCTGCAGATTGCCTTTAAACACTGACGATTGCTTGACCGACACATATTGTGACGTTCCCCCATCCCTCCCTATTCCTGTACCTTCTCCTGACCAGACTTTTGACGAGGTTTTCTCCTCTTCCCATACCTTGTGGGCTGAGTCATATCCGGGCTACTCACCGCCGGTCCACACTCTTGAAGACCGGATTGCTCCTTCGTTCCCGCCAAATCAGGCAGATTTGCAACTCCACACTGGGACCTTGAGCCCACATACTACTCACTGGGGCTATTCCTTTTTCGATTCATCTATCCAAGATGCTCCTCTTCTTGGCCAATCTGAGCACCAACTTCCTTCTCCTGACTTGTTATCTGATACACTTGGGACACTCTCGTCCCAAGAAATGCCAAATCTTTCACCATCCACTCTCGAGCTGAAAGAGCTACCTAGTACACTTAAGTATGTTTTCTTGGGACCAAATGAAACGTTCCCCGTAATCATTAGTTCAAAACTGACCAGGGAGCAAGAGTGCAAACTAACAAAGGTCCTTATGGAACACATGGCAGGCATTGGATGGTCTTTATCAGACTGAACTGGCATTAGCCCCTCCTACTGCACTCACCATATATATACGGAGGAGGAGGCTCGACCTTCCCGCGAGATGCAGCAACATCTCAACCCTAACATACGGGAGGTCGTTAAGAAGGAAATTATTAAGTGGTTGGATGCGGGTATAATCTACCCGATCAGCAATAGCCCCTGGGTGAGTCCGATTCACGTTGTTCCCAAAAAGGCAGGACTCACCATCTGTGTCAATGATAGGGGCAAACCCATCCCTACACACACTCCTACATCTTGGAGAGTGTGTGTAGTTTATCGGAAACTCAATGCTGCAACTAAGAAAGATCACTTTCCGCTTCCTTTCATTGACCAAATCTTGGAGCGGTTAGCAGGAAATAAATTCTTCTGTTTCCTGGATGTATTCCCAGGATATAACCAGGTGGCAATTGACCCTCGAGACCAAGAGAAAACCACCTTTACCTGCCCCTTCGACACCTTTGCATTAGATGGTTGCCGTTTGGACTTTGTAACGCACCAGCAACTTTCCAGAGATGTATGCTGGCGATATTCCATGACATGGTGGGTGACTTTCTCGAGGTCTTCATGGATGACTTTTCGGTCTTTGGACCCTCTTTTGATGACTGTGTTTCCAATCTGACCCGTATCCTTAGGAGATGTATTGATGTGAACCTCGTGCTTTCCTGGGAAAAAAGTCATTTTATGGTAAACGAAGGAATTGTTCTCGAACATATCATCTCCGATAGGGGTATCGAGGTTGACAGAGCTAAGCTTGATGTGATTGCTAATTTACCTGTGCTTGGCTCTGCCAAACAAATCCGCTCCTTCTTGGGTCACGTCGATTTCTATAGGAGATTCATCAAAGATTTCTCCAAGATTTCTCGACCTTTATCTCATCTCCTATCGACCGACGTACCCTTCGATATGGGCCTCGACTGTATACGAGAATTCATGCAGTTGCGTGATGCTGTCACCAAGGCCCCTGTTCTCTAGCCACCTGATTGGTCCCTCAACTTTGAACTCATGTGTGACACTTCCAACCTTGCAGTCGGAGCCATCCTAGGACAAAGACGTGATAGACACCCCTTCGTGGTGTACTACGCTAGTAAGACGTTGGACGAGGCCCAGCGTAAACATACTACCACTGAGAAAGAACTATTGGCAGCCATCTTTGGGCTAGAAAAATTTCACTCTTACCTTGGCTCAC
Organism: Thalassia testudinum; assembly: GCA_037157565.1. Taxonomy (NCBI): domain Eukaryota; kingdom Viridiplantae; phylum Streptophyta; class Magnoliopsida; order Alismatales; family Hydrocharitaceae; genus Thalassia; species Thalassia testudinum. The sequence continues at coordinate 79,525,986 of JAZHRO010000056.1, read as the reverse complement.
ATTCTATTGTTTTCACTGATCACGCGGCCATTTGTCATCTCATGCACATGAAGGATGCCAAGCCTAGACTGATTTGTTGGATCCCTCTGCTCCAAGAATTTGACATTGAGATCTACGATAAGGCCGGAGCCCAGAATGTTGTCGCTGATCATCTTTCTAGACTAGACCTTGACCATATTGGACTTACTCTGCCGATTAATGAGATTTTTCCTGATGAGCACCTATTGGCAATTAATGTGGCAAGTGGACCTTGGTATGCCGACATTGCAAATTACCTCGCTTCTGGATCCCTTCCACGTGGCTGGCCTAAAAACTAGCGCGAGCATCTCATGGCAGAAGGAAAGTATTATTTCTGGGATAATCCACTTCTTTTTCGAATAGGTGCTGATCAAATCATCCATCACTGTATTCCTGACAGTGAATTCCCCAGTGTGCTATCCTTCTGCCACGATCAGGCCTGCGGAGGCCATTTCTCTGGAAGGAAAACTGTAGCCAAGGTGTTGCAGCGCAGTTTCTTTTGGCCCTCCCTTCACCAGTACGCACACAATTATGCCAAACATTGCACTAGGTGCCAATCGTTACGGTCAATGTCATGTCGTGACAAGATTCCCTTGCAACCCATCTTAGCTGCTGAAATTTTCAACATTTGGGCAATTGATTTCATGGGTCCTTTTCCACCTTCCAATGGCTTCGAATATATCCTCGTGGCTGTTGATTATGTTTCGAAATGGATCGAGGCTATTCCCACATGCCGTGCAGACCATGTTATATCCACACTATTTATCAAAGACCACATTTTTGCGTGCTTTGGGATCCCTCGAGCCATTATCTCGGATGGAGGAAGCCACTTTACCCACGCTTCTTTTCGGGCACTTCTGAGGAAATATGGAGTCCACCATCGTATCTCATCTCCATAACATCCTCAGACGAACGGCCAAGCAGAAGTGTCGAACCGACAAATCAAGTAGATTCTCCAGAAAATGGTCCGACCGGACCATAAGGATTGGTCCGACAAGCTAATTGACACACTTTGGGCGTATCGGACCGCCTTCAAGGCTCCCCTTGGTATGTCCCTTTATAGAATCGTTTATGGGAAGCCTTGGCATTTGCCCGTGGAGTTGGAGCACCGCACTTATTGGGCAGTTCGCCAATGTAACCTCGACCCAAACCTGTGTGGTCGAGAAAGGAAACTCCAACTCCAGGAATTGGAAGAGCTCCGTCGTGAAGCGTATGATTCTGCCTTAACTTTCAAGCAACGCACTAAGGCTTTTCGTGACAGCCGTATTAGGTGGAAGGAATTTGAGCCTTCTCAGCAAGTTTGGCTCTACAACACCTGGCTAAAATTCTTTCCTGGGAAATTGAAGTCCAAATGGACTGGTCCTCTCCTGGTCTCGAGTCCATTTCCCAACGGGGCCGCTAAAATTGAAGATCCTAAATCTAGGCATAAATTTACGGTCAATGGGTAGCATTTGAAACCTTATCTTACTCATGAACCTACCCCCGTTGGAGATACTGTTGCCCTGCTAGAGGGTAACTAATGTCGTGCCTCATTCTGAGTCTAGCTGGGGACGTTAAATTCAGCGCTCGTTGGGAGGCACCCCAACAACACTCCACACTGCCATGTACACTTCACTTCGCAGCTTTTCACTTCACCACCCACCATCCACCCACCCTACCACCCTGCTGTATACCCTACACCTCAGCTCTTGTTCCCCGATCTTTTGTCCTTCCTCTACCCTTCCCTGCATGCATATGAGGACATAGCATCATTTGTCATGGGGGGGTGGATAGTCATCCATAGGATCTGGGTATTTTATGGTATCATGCAGTCTCCATCTATCTATAAAAAAAAAAAAGGGTGTTTATTAATGATCTGAAGGCTGAAACAAAAAAATACAATAAGTGTTTATCGATATTCAGCCACTGTTTTGAAGACTTTCCAGTCCACAAAAGCTTGATTCTCTCAGGCTCGGCTTAATTCACATAAGCATTGACAAGACAGATCAGAATCTCTCCTAACTAACGACATATTCTTATACCTGAGACAACAGTAAAGGATCCGTTGGTTTGCTTCGGCTCGAGAGCCTAAGTAATCTTGGTTCACACTACACATATCGAGAAAGGCCAGGTGAACATAAGATCCAACCCTAGTGTTCATTAGGGAAGCTGGAGTCCTTACCTGTGTGCACAGGTAGACTTTTTATCCCAGGCTTTAGTCTTGTGTTTAGGAGAGACTCTTTCCACCAAAAAGGAACTCTCCCACCAAGAGAAAAGTGTGCTCCTCTAAATAAAGTTGTAAGAGATATACTGACACATGTTTCAAAAAAGAAAAAAATTGTACAAATAAGTCAGTATATCTCACAAATATCTATAAAGTCTTCTGCCTACAAAAGTTTTCAGGGCAAGTTACAAATACCCTATTTTCTTTGAGCTATAAATGTAATAAAATGGGAGTTGAGTTTTCCGTCATCTTTTGAAGGGTCAATCCGAAGACATGAGCTGAAACTGGGACCAACCTGCACTTAAAAATTCGTGAAACCATGTGCTTGAGTCTTAATGTTCATCTGGTCAATCTTGATCCTTCACTAACCATAAGCCATAATCTCTTGAGCTCCCGAGTTTGGCAAAAACATCCTGAGTCCTGGAAATCGTACTTAAGGTTTAAATATCAAGAGTCCTGGTTATTTGAGAGATGGTCTATGTCACATAAGACTTAGAGCATCGGTAGTCTTCTCTACAATTGGCTCTCACAATATCCAATAGATAAACACACGTGTGTCACCTCAGAAGAAAATCTTCAGCTTAAGATCATTTCTAAATACAATACAAAAAATGTTTTGCTAGGGACTAGCAAAAGATAGGCGTGGGGGTATGATTGCACAACAAAAATACACCAACAATTATGCCATCTTGTGTTATTTCCTATCATTGCCATTGCATATTAGCTAGCCAAAGTTGCATTTGTAAAAATTGACACGTGCATACAATTATTTGAGAGGGGAGGAAAGTGAATAATTGGCCTTGTAATTAACGTATTCCTCAAGTGTTGCCTCGTAAATTCACCATCTTCATTTTTTATTGGATTTGAATTTCTTCTCCGCACGGCTGCAGGGCATGGCTTCTTCTTCTTGCCACTCTCTGCCAAAGCTTGCTCTGCCAGCCGCATGCTTAGTCATGCATGCAGCCCAAGGCATGGTTGTGCATGCCTCATTCTTCTCTAAAAAGGCACAGCCATCTTCCGTGTGTAGTAGCCTGGTCGAGGCACACACTAGCCTTCTTTCTCCAGGCCATCTCCTCCTTTTCTCACCTCCATGCATAGCACCTCTTCCACTGAAGAGATACCCTGTGAGTAGGAGTAGGCTCACAGTGGTCCATGACCACCACTGCAAGCTCCACCACTACCCAGCTCATCCAAGAGCAAGTGGGCGTGGTGGGTTCTTTCTCTGCTTCCACCACTCAAAGCCTTCACGCCATTACTGCAGACTCGTGCTCTGAAGCTCAACTGCAGCAACAGCACGGCACTGGCAGCTCCATGCAGCGTGCAAGCCCATGCACGCATGCCAGCAGCTGGCGCCATCTCCTTCTGCATGCGTAGACTTGCTCCATAGCGCCCGCTCACACAGATCCGGCCGCAGTCAGTTGTCCGCGTCGCGCGAGCACTATAGCTAATGTTCACGCATTTCTACGAAACACTGTAGCTACAGTGCGGTGACCGGAAAGTTTCTCACTTATCCGGTCACCGCGCGTTCTCTCTCAGCACTATAACCGTCTCAAGCCCATCCACGCGCCTGCTTCTGCATACACCCGCGCCTACAGCGTCTGCACCAGCGCCTGCGCTCGTCTGCGCCTATGCCTGCATTCACTCCAGCGCGCAGCGCGGTGCACTGTGCTACGCAGTGCGCTGCGCTGCAGCCTCACGCCCATGTCCTCCAGCGCATGCGTGCATCCTTGCACGCCTGCGCCTGCGTGCGCCTACGCGCATCCGCACCATTAGACGTCAGCTGCATGCTCTGGATGACTTAACTCTCCTGCTCTCTCTCCGACTCACTCTCCAGCAGCCACTTTCTCACACATACACACATCACACTTGTACACACTCGTGTGTACACACACACACTCACTTGTACACGCCTATATATATACTTATATATATATATACATATATATTTATATCTATATATTTATATACATATATACATATTATTACCTATATAACTAAATATACATATATATACTTATATATATACATATATTTATACATATATATATATACATATATACATACATATATACATATATCTATAGATATAAATACATATATACATACATATACATGTATATATATATATACTTATATATAGCTATCTACGTATATCTATATACATAGATACTTATACTATTATATCTATATACATAAATACATATAAATATATATATACATACATTTATCTATATATTTACATATCTATATATATATATACATATATATATAACTACATATACACCTATGTAATTATAACCCTATCTATATATATACATATAAATATATACTTACATTCATATCACCTACCACGCTTTATATCGCGGGAATATCCACACCAGTTGCTAATATTCCCCGATACCCGTGTACAGAAAGTGTCCCCGCACACACCTTCCACCCATCCATCCTACACTCCACGTGGCACTTCATCCTGTTGGTTGCGTCTTTCTAGACATCAATCAACTCGACACCGTGCTACACACCATTTCCACCTCCACCCCCTCCCCTGTATATAATATATATATCTGTATATATATGTAGAATATATTTACCTTGTTTCTATTTTCTCTTTTGTTTACTGCTATTGAAAAGATAAAAAAGTAGTAAAAGAGGAAAGATAATCCTTGTCTTGCAGGTACTCGGTCTTGCAAATAGCAAGGCTAGTTTTGGAACCCTAATTTGGCTCAAAGCTAAGGACCTGATTTTGAGGTTGTACCTCAAGGACAAAATTATCAGAAAAAAAAATCTTAAATAGAAAAACACCAAAAACATAATAAATGAACGGAGGAGATTCATTGTAGGAAAGGTGTAGAAACTTATTCACTTCTAATCCCACCTCTCTGAGTTTGACCCTGGGCCTAAAAATGACAAAGATAAAATCAAGTAGGCTTGGTTAAAATTTTTTGTAAAAAGCTGATTAGGCTTGATTTAGGTTAACCACTATACTCACTTCAATGCTAATTTCGCCATATTAACACAACCTACCCAGGTCTTGACCAGTTGCGTGGTTGTTGGAGACATGCACACGATGTTGGCACGAGTCAACCGACTTGGTGCAGCAAGCTATCACGTCGCTGGTCCATAGTGGTGGAGCTCGGCCTTGGAGATGCACGGTGGTGGTGATGGAGGTGAGCTCAAAGCTCTTCACAATGGTGGAATTGAGGCAGAGTCTCCCAGAGCATGGCAGCCACTCATCCTCCTTTGCAGCTATGGCTGCATGGATTTGAAATGGAGCGTGGGCATTGAGGGCTCCAGATCCACTTTTCATGGAGGATGAATGCTTGCAGCTATGGCTGGAGTGAATGACCGCAAGAGGAGGTAACAAAGTCGTTCCTATGGAAGAAGAGGAATAAAATAATAAATTATTAGGATTATTTATGCATAAATCCTTAACTTCTATGTTAATTAAAATAATGCATGTAATGCACTTAATTGGTTACTAATCAAATGCATGCAATTCTAAGTTAATTCTAAATGCATTTAGATATAAATGCCACACATGAATTATGTCATTAAGCTAAAAATATGAATTAATTTATTTACATCCTAATGTATACTATCTAAATGTTAAAATTAACTTAATGTCTAGCACTTAAATACCTAAATAGCCCACAAATATGGGCTAATCAAATGCCCCCATGCTTAGTTTTTGCTAGTCCCTAGCAAATTCAAGCAATAACATAGCTCTCCAAGTGAACTAGCCAACCCAATCGGTCTTCCTTTAGAAACATATTAAGTTCAAACTTTAGACCTAAGGTTCCCAAGTAGTTGCTAAGTTACAAACTAGGTCAACTAAGGGCGAGTTGCAGGCATAGGTTTCCTTGATTTCTAGCTCTACCCTAGGGTTTATTGGCCCCAGTGATTAAAGCATCCATGCTTGTGCATTGGTCTGATTTATTTGAGGTTGGTATGATTGCCAACTTAGAAAGAGAGTAAGAATGATTTTTTTTTTGTAATATATATATTTTGGTTTGAATCTTCTATGTCTAACCATGGATCAACTATCAACACAGTCTGTGTTGAATTCATTGTCCCCATCACCAGCCTCGAAGGGTACTTGGCTTTTGATGCTTCAAGATAGCACCACCCATAGCAACTCCAAGAACTCTTGGCAATCAACACTTCGAGATAGTATCGCCCATGGATTTCTTAAGAGAATTTAGGCCTGTGGCAATCGGCACTTCGAGATAGGGCCTCGCATGGTATCTGAACTGCACAATGCACTTATATGCCTCCAGTAGGATAGATATCCTAAGAAACAAGAGTCAAGGAGGTGACATGTTATCATCACATCATCAAGGTGAGTATATACTCCACCTCTCCTACGGTGGGAACTCATCCAATCAAATTGTGTTTTCAAGCTTCTAAGTCAAAACTAAGAGAAGCAAATTTTCTTTAAGAAAATAAGGTGATCATTACTTATACAAGACCAAGTGTTTGTGAAATGTGGATGCTTAGTTTATGAGGACCCGCAAACCATCATAGAAAAATCACCTTAGTTATGCTAGAAACTAGGTTAAACACTTTCAAATTAACGCATAAAAAGGGTTAACTATAGAAAATAGAGAAAAGGATCCAAAACATCAATTTTGTGTTAATGCATAATTAGGTCATTAAATGAGATATTCTTTTAAAAATGATTAAATGGTGATCCAAGTGCAAATTAAACTCACAAATGAATTTAAAAGTTCAAATAAAAAGTGTAATTAACTTCCTAAATGTTCAATTAAGCTTCCACAAAAACTTGCTTGCATTGGGACATCATTAGGGCCTTGCATTTAAAGATTCACATTTAGGTCCTTAGTACATTACATTTCATTCACTAGAAAACCTCCAAGGACCTATTTATAGGCCACAGGGACCTATTTGCAAGCCTTAAAGGATCGATCTGTTATATCTTTCTACCACTTATGGGCTGCTGCGTAATTTTTCTGCCGCTTCGCCTAAGGGCCCTCCTTGCAATTTCACCAATAGAACTCTTCTACACCTGCTCCTCACATGTGCACTATAGCATGGGAAGAACACAGGCCATCCTCGTCGTCCATCATCTAGACCCTCTTAATCTGTGACTCTTCCTTGATCAAACCTTCGTGCAAATCTGCGTGTGCAGTCACCCTTTTTCCCATATCTGATCCAACAAATCTCCTTTGATTTGAATCTTCCCACGCCCTCGCAGCTACATCCTCACTGTCCCAAACCTAATCGCTCCCTTCTACACCTCTCAAGCTGATCATTCATCCACTCCAGCTCTCCTCCCCACATTTCCCCTTTTCACCGCCACCGGCTATGAATTCCACTTCTTCCCTGACTCTCCTCACTGTAAGGACTTTGTAACACCTAAGGGTGACCCAGAACTCCAATAGCGAGTTTTCTCTCCGCTAGAGTGCTTCCTTCCTCCATTCTTCCTCTCCATCCACCGGGTGGAGATCTAAGGGTCCCATTCCTCTTATTAGGTTAGGATTTACTATTTTCTAGAGTAGCTATGGTGTTAATTAGGGTAGCTTAGGAGTATAACTTAGATGTAGATTCGCTTTGATCTGTTGTGTGAATGTAGTTAGCTTGGGAGTAGATTTAGTGTGGAAAATCACACATTCCACCTCCTCTGATCACTTTTGATCAGAGGAGACGATTTCGCCCATTCACTGATCACTATTTTCTCCCCCTTCATATTTCCACTTAACTTTCTAATTTCCTCAAATTTTACTTTGCAATTCACCCATCCATTTGGAGTCAAATCCCCATCCCATTGCTTTCAAGCTTTGAGATGAGGATTTGTGCTCAAATCCATCTAGGGGTCTCCCATTCATTTCAGAAATCCACAAAGACCCTTGATCTTGATTTAAAATGGAATCGGTTTGATTGATCATATTTTAATTTGGTTATCAATGTAAGATCGTGAGATTTTGATTAGATTGAGTTTTCAAGGGTTTTGGTCAAGCGAATTGATGTCTTTTTTAGTTCATGGTAGTGAATCTGAGTTGTTCTTAATGAAAAATCTTTCCTCAGATAAGCCATGTCATAAGTTGGCATGAATTAGGGTTTTAAAGCATGTGGTAGAGCCAAGGAAAATCAGTCATGCTAATTTGAGGTTCTATCAAGAATTTGAGTTGTTTTGAGTGAGAATCTGATTTCTAACCTAAGGAATTTTCAGTATTCCTTAAGGTTCCTGGATAATTGGGATTCAGGATTGGTTGAATTTAATGGCATGTTCTAAGATCCTCCTACATGCTATCCATAGAATTACAAAGGTGTTAGATTAATGGTTTTTCCTGATTTGAATTGAATATCATTGCTGAGAATTTGTTGATGAGAAGTTTGACACCACAATCTGGTTTCAACATGATTTTTAGACTTTGCTAGACTTTCAAAGTGTTTTATGTTGTTTGCAGAATCCCAATTAAGTAACATAGTAAAATTTTGCAATAGCAGCTACATATCCATGGGTTTTTCAACCCTATATTCTATAATATGAAAGGGAGAATTTGGTCCGGACAGTAATGATTCAAGATCAGACTTTCCAAGTATGATCTTGAATGATTTTTTTTTTGTTGTAAAGTCGAATGGATTTGCTAAAATGGAGCTTTGGTTGCAGCAGCAACCACTGGAATTTTCTTAAGACATCTGAGCTTAGGTCAATCACTGTTTGAAGCTGCTGAGATCTTGGCTACTCAATTAGCAGCCGATCAGGCAGTAGCAGCTACTGTTGTCCTTGTTATGTGTTGCTGTAACAGTACTACTTTATGGAATGAAATTTAGTAGGATAGTAACTTGAATTTGGATTTTCTGAGATAGCTGGTGTAATTTCGCTACCTTGGAGGGGGTGAGATCAGTGTGACGTAAAAAATGCGGAATTAAAATAGACAATCTCACAAAAATCACAATCACACAATTAGGCACAAGTATTTTTAGGTGGAAACCCAACCCAGGTGAAAACCACCACCTAACCCTCTCGAGTTAGGATTTTTCGTTCGATCTAGTCGATCAAATCCACTATACGAACTACTTCAACGAGGGTAGTTCAACATGAAGTACAATCACGCTACAAGTGCCAGGGTAGCATTCCTCAATCCCTCCTTTTCACAAGGAGGATTTTGTCCCTCGATGGAGATGGGAATTCGCAACGCGAATACCCAACCAAAGAACAAAGTAATAAATACAAGAATAGTCCTATAGAGCCAACAAAGTAATTCTTAAAGTAAGCTTCTATAGGTGTTAGTATGTTCCTTTTGCTTGGAAGTGCATCGAATTAGTGATGCGTATGCGTGAACCACGCTTTGGCATAGCAATGCTCTTGTAATGTCTGTGGGAGAGCAAGTGCACAGGAATCAAGCTCTTTAGATGTAGAACTAGGCTCGAAGAGCTAGAGCTTTCTTCTTAAGATCAAAAGACACAAAATGATGTGAAAGTGTGTTGCTTGGAGTGTCTTTGAGTGGCAGGGGTTCTCCTCTATTTATAGAGGACAGAGGAAGGCTTTGGAAGGACTTGGAAGGCTTCCATAGCTGTTGTGTACAACCTCCAAGAGAATCAAGTCAGAATCAGGATCAATCATGACTTTGACAGGGTTATCAGATGTCTGGTCCTGGCATCAGACGTTTGGAAAACTTGTTTAAGATGTCTGAGAACAAAGTCAGACGTCTGATTTTAGGCGGGTTTCCTTCCTGACTTGAAATAGATCTAAGCAGGGTTCTAGTGAATGTCCATCAGATGAAACAAAGGATGTCTGACATAATGTTTGGACGTATGGAAACCTATTTATTCTGTGGGAATGGATTCCCAAGAACGGTAACAACTACAAGATCTATCAAAGGCGATTTTAGGTTAGTCGAGGCAAAATAGTCACATATCAGACGTCTGGGATCACTTACGAACGTCTGATAACGTCTGATATAAGCTAATGGTCAGATTCCTCAAAGTTTGTGTGGGTAGCCAACGTTCCACTAATTGGACGTCTAGCAAAGGCATCATACGTCTCCTAAGACATCTAGGCTAAGGTCTGGACGACTGATTCGAACGAACATAACTTATTAAGTCCAGCCTGCATGTTATCGGATGCCTGAGTCAATAGTCAGACGTCTTAAAATCATTATTAGACGTCTGATTTTCAGATTAGACGTCTGATATGGATGTCTGAGCCCTATTTTGGTTTTCTATGTTCACTATAGAAAACCTAAGTATTCTAGTGCAGTGCAAATGTTCCTAGGACTTCTGCCAGGGTTGTTTAAGGCTCTTTAACATGAATCTAAGAAATAAAAATAAAGAGCAACAAAAGAAACAAAAATACAAAGTAAAAAGGAAAGGAAATCTATTCTATTCTTCATCTCCTTCCTTCTTGAGGCTATCGCTCCTCGCGAAGCTCCTTTGTTCTCCATCAAGCTCCTTCAATCCACCATGGATGCGAGCTCGAACTTCGTCTAACTATGTCTCCATTTGCAATTAACCTAAAATCTAAGACTTCAAGTGCAAATGTTAAATAACACGTGTTTTGTTATCATCAAAATAAACGATCACGGTGCTCTAGCACCAACAGCTAGTATGTTTTACTTGTTATATAAACTGTATATAAGCTTTCATGTATAACCAATGTATTTTTAATCTCTTTTGAATGCTTGTAATTTGACAATAAATTTTATTGTCAGCTAAACTTTATGTATAATTGTCCAACATGGAAAATGAATGGAAAATTGAAGTGAAAACCATGGTTATCTATGGGAATATCTTCTCTTTGATTTGTTAAACATATATAAGGTATCCCATTGATCTTTTAGACCTTATAACTGAAATTTAGGCTTAAGATTCACTTGAACACACCCATTAAGGCCTAAAATGAGTTGAATTTGTAATTAAGTAAAAATGATATAAAAAATAAAAAAAATAAAATAAACTTGTCTTAGTGAAGATTAGGTATATTTTTATCTAAATACCATGTTTCATGGTGTTCTGAACCCCCGACTTGGTAGAACATATCAGTCGACGGTTCAGTCTATCTTAAAAGTCAATAAAAACCCCTTAACACAAAAACTCCAAAAAAAATCTATTCATCTCATCTCTCTCTTTCTTTCTCACTCCCTACCTCCATAAAATATATAAAACCCATAAAAATAAAAAAACCCCAAAAATACTAAAAAATACTATGTATAGTATGCATATACTTGTATATGTAACTTAGACTAGGCTATATACTTGTATATAATGTAAGATATGTACATAATAGATATATATAACTTATATATTTTTTATATAATGTAAATTATATATTTAAGATTAGTTAAACTGTATATAACTTAATTATAAAACTATTTATTATTTATATTAACTTACAAGCACTATAACTTAAATAAATTTATAAAACTCTGTATACAAATGTAATTACTATATGTACTATATATATATCTATATAATTATTACGTATATTAGAAACCTTGTATCATAATTTAATTATGTATATATAATAAATACTGAATTTATTAATTTATTACCTAAGTTACTAAGTTAAATCAAAATAAATTCGCAAATTAAGTTAAAACTGAACTAATTTATAATGTACATTTATATTAATGTGCTCTACATAAATTAAGCTAATTTAACTATATTTATAATGTATTATACTATTGAAACCTAATTTATATGTAAGATAACTTGAAATAAGCTATTTAAATGTAAATAAAATCAAAATAAATCATGTCAAATACAATAAAAGTTGGTAATAAATACTTTAATATATATATATTAACTCTGTAGAGGGTCAATTAGACCATTGAATAACTAATTTATATGTTAATTAAGAAATAAACTTAAAAACCAATATGTATAAAGTGTAAATTTTAGGTAATTTATTTATATAGGAAACATAATTAATTATATAAATAAATTATATAATTATGTAGCCCTTTGTAAATACTTTGTAACATATAATTTATTTTTAAATTATAATAAATTATGGCCCTTAAATCAAGGGCCAAAATCACGGAATTAGGACAAGCCACGTTGGAATTCCAGCATTGGGATGCGGCACGTATAGTTCCACATCACTCATTAACGAGCTCCTGCAACACTTTATATTGTTTTTAATCCCATGCTTTTCAGTCGTCACGAGCGCCAGGTGCTCGAAACATTACCCTCCCCCTACGAGCATATGTATGATGATATGGCATTGAGATGAGACGTGAGAATGGTTTGCGGTGTGTGGCTGGGAGCCATGCGCTGTACGAGGGCTTGATTAAGCCCATTAGTGCACATAAAACATGATTAAGATGCCTAATTAATGAATTAGGGTGGCTCTTAGTAGAGGTCTGGTCTCACCTAAGAGGGTGCTGCGTATCCCTTGAAAAGGACACCTACCAACTAATAAGCCTAATTTTTGAACTAAGTAAGGCCTAATAGGGGGATTAACTAAGAGAGAGTGTAGCGACTAAGTATGAGTATTGATAAGTCGATTTTCACTTTCGAATAATGTATTAAGATGATTTGCCGTTGTAGGATCAAAGTGGTGGAAAACCGCTTAACAAAGCAATTAGAATTAAAATTGAACCACTCATAGGAGAGTAGGTCATGTCCACAGGGAGGCAATGACTTAGTTAAACTCGCAATTTGGTCAAAATCAAGTTCGCTCAACTATTCACCAGATCAAACAATGCCTGTGCAGCTCTAAAAGTAAACCTTAAATTTATGGAGAAGTTAAGGGGCGTTAATGTAACTTTTACGTCAGAAAATTATACATGCGCAAGAGTATGCCGTGTACTATTCACTTGCATGCATATGAAAATGTCATTCAAAATTAAATTTAATGCACATAGAGATGAATAACAAGGTTTAACAATTCTCTAGAAGCATGAGAATGAAGGCATAAATTCACCACAACAAAATAATGATAATTCAAAATTCATTTTTGTGGCAATGGCATGAAATTTAATTATTAATTGAGGTTGAAATAGGGGATTAGCTTCGGGTGGAGCTTATCACAGATCGAGGAGAGATGGACGGCGAGTTGGCGACCAGAGGTAGCCCTCCCCGATCCGCACCTGACGGTGGTGGCGGCTCGATGGATGGTGGTCGGAGCTGGCCTGCCAGAGGAAAGAAGTGGCGGTGGTGGAGGATGCTGTTGCTGGCCATGCATGCTGCAGGCATAAGGAGGGGCAGCGTGCAGGCACTGCTGGTGCTATAGGCGTGTGCGGGGTGTGGGCACGAGGAGGGGCGACGCTCTGCGGGCTGCACAGGCATGTGCGGGGGTTCTGTTGGCGTCAGCTGCAGGTGCTGCAAGGAGACGCTGGATCGTGGGCGCTGGGGCATGGTGAAGGCGAGGTGGCATGGGCACGTGGGGTGAAGGAGTGCGGTGGGGTCTGATGGAGTGGGGGGGGGCTGCTGGTGCATGGGCGAGGGCGTCCAGGCGCTGGCGTGTGCACTGGAGGTGGGTGCGCTGAAGGTGATGGTGTGCTGGAGGTGTAGGCATGGGCGTGCAGGCCAGTGAAGGCACGTAGGTGGGCAGGCACACTAGGTGAGGGCATGCATGCGCTGGTGGGTGCACTGGAGCTGCTAGTGAAGGCGTGTGGTGGGTAAATGGTGCACGGTGGTGTGGGTGCTAGGATTGAAGGTGTGGGCGTGGGTGGACTGGAGATGAAGGTGCAGGTAGGGTCTGATGGCGTGAGGCAGGAGCAATTGCAGGGACTCTTGGCGATGTGGGCTGTCACCGCACATGCCCACAGTGATCGAGTCGCACTGCCGCGGTGGGAGGCCGGTGGTATGAATGGATGAGAAGTAAGGTTCTCTGAGGATAGTGGGGAACAAAGGGGTGGAGACCTACCTTTGAACGGTAGCCCCTCCTCTTTTGTAGCCACTGCTACAAAGATTTGAATTTCGAAAGCTACCGTAGAATCAATGTGATCCATAGGATGAGGAGGTGGAGACGGAGGAGTTACCTGCAAAGGAGAAGAAGAAGAAAAAGAATAAAATAATTAGGGTTATTTATACATAACTCCTTAACTTCTATGTTAATTAAAATAGTGTACCTAATTAATTAACTAATTAAATGTATGCAACCCTAGATTAATTCTGAATGCGTGAATTATGCACTTAACCTAAAAATATGAATTAATTTATTTACATCCTAATGTATGCTATATAAATGTTAAAATTATCTTAATGTTTAGACACTTAAATACTTAAATAGCCCACAAATATGGGCTAATCAAATGTCCCCATACCTAGTTTTTGCTAGTCCCTAGCTAATCCAAGCAAAACCTAGCACTCCAAGTAGAGTAGCCAACCCAATCGGTCTTCCTTTAGAAACATATTAAGTTCAGACTTTAAACCTAAGGTTCCCAAACAGTTGCTAAGTTACAGACTAGGTCGGCTAAAGATGAGTTGCAGGCATAAGTTTCCCTAATTTTTGACTCTATCCTAAGGTTTATTGATCCCTGAGATTAAAGCATCCGTGCATATGCATTGGTCTGAGTTATTTGAGGTTGGTATGACTGCCAACCTTGAAAGGAGAGAAGGATTTTTTTTCTGAATAATATATATAAACAATTTTTTATTTTATTCCTCTAAGTCTAACCTCGGATCAGCTATCAACACGGTCTGTGTCAGATTCATTTTCCCCATCACCGTAACTCGAAGGGTGCCTGACTTTCGATGCTTCGAGATAGCACCGCCCATAGCGACCCCAAAAACTCGTGGCAATAAACACTTTGAGATAGTATCACCCATGGATTTCTTAAGCGAATTCAGGCCTATGGCAATTGACACTTTGAGATAGGGCCGCCCATGGTACCTGAATAGCACAATGCGATTACATGCCCCCAGTAGGACGGATATCCTAAGAGACAAGCACTGAGGAGGTAATATGTTATCATCACATCCTGAAGGTGAGTATATACTCCACCTCTCCTATGATAGGAACTCTTCCAATCAAAGTGAGTTTTCAAGCCTCTCCTAAGTTAAACCTAAGAGAACCAAATTTCTTTTAATAAAGGAATTAAGGTGATCACTTACCCAAGACCAAGTGTGTGAAATTTGGATGCTTGGGTTACAAGGTCCCGTAAACCAAAGGTAGAACAAGACTCCATGTACTACCCCACTTTTAACTCAATCCCTAGCTTACCTTCATCAACCTCTTGAGGAATGGTCCGCAACTTAACTCCTATTTAAGTTTTTAAGTCCATAAAGGACCCTAAAGGTCTAAAGCTAGTAGCTCACTTAGCTTGTAAACTTCGACCCTAGAATCAACTTAGTCTCACCTAGAGTTCTGATTTGCTTAAGAATGGAGGACCTAGCCAGTTAAGCTCAAAACTTTTTTTTTTATATATATTTTTTATTTTTAGTTAATTCTTTATTTTTTAATGCAATATGTAGGAATGAATGCAAAATCTAGACATGCTATAAACAAATGCCTCAGGTCCTCGCCCCTATGCCTGGTTCAAACAATGTCCTTATTGGAAACAAAAATAGTTAAAAGAAGATATTACCTGAGGTGGAGAATGGTAGGAGCTAAGGCTCCTCAGGAGTGACCTCGTCAACCAGATGGCCATCCAAAGTAATGTATGGTTTTAACCGTTGACCGTTAACGATAAAGGGAGTTGCTAAAGAGGAAGGGCTTTTAATCTTTGTAGCTCCATGCAGAAACACTTTAGTGATTATGTAAGGCCCATCCCAACGAGATTTTAACTTCCCAGGAGAAAGCTTAAGTCTGGAATTGAAAAGCCAGACTTTTTGGTTGGGCTAAAAGGTCTTTCAAAGTATATACTTATCATGCAAGACCTTAGTTCTTTCTTTATAAGCTTGAGAGGTGTCATAAGCATCATTCCTCATCTCCTCAAGCTCACTTACTTCCAAAAGTCGCGCCTTACCTGCCTCTTCGAAATCCATGTTAACATTTCAAATAGCCCAAAGTGCCCTATGTTACAACTCAACGGGTAAATGGCACGCTTTCTCATACACAATCCGAAACGGAGAACTACCTAAAGGGGTCTTATAGGCTGTTCGATACGCCCACAAAGCATCATTGAGCTTTTGCGACCAGTCTTTCCTATCAGGTCTAACTATCTTTTCTAAAATATATTTTATCTCCCTATTCGACACTTCAACCTGGGCACTCGTCTGAGGATGGTAAGGGGTAGTGACCTTGTGAGTCACTCCCAAACTCTTGATTAGTCGATTGAAGTGGTGGTTTTAGAAATGAGTTCCCCCATCACTTATAATGGTCTTGGGGCAGCCGAAACGAGATATAATATTGGCCTTCACAAATTTTAAAACCACAGAGTGGTCACTTGTGTGCGTAGGAATGGCCTCTATCCATTTAGAGACATAATCAACTGCCACCAAGATATATTCATAACCATGGGATGAAGGGAAAGAGCCCATAAAGTCAATTCCCCACACATCAAAAATTTTAATAGATTGAATAGGGTGTTGTGGCATTTCATTCCTCTTCCCAATCATTCCTGTCTGTTGAGATCTAATACAGGCCTTCACAAAATTATGAGAATCCTAAAATAACGAAGGCCACCAAAAATCAGACTGGAGAACCATAAAAGCAGTTTTATTAGCTCTAGAGAGGCCTATGGCAGGTGCTCGTGGGAGAGTGAGAGAGAGGATGAATGCTGGTTTTTAGATCGACCAAATGTGGATCTAAAATTAGAATGGCTCTGATGAGAGCCTCATCATGAGCCATAACTAGCTCATTTTGACCTAATAAAGAAGATAAAAGCTCCTACATAACCTAGAAGAAGGCTTAACTAAAGGAACAAGTGCTCTGAGAAGAAAACATGAAATAAAGGTTAAAACTGCAATTTTACCATTGCAGTACATAAACGGGATTTCTCAGAAGCAAAACATAGGTCAAATAGTCCAAAGTGGGTTGAATTAATCAGAAATGGGTTTATGTGCAATCTAAGAATTAAATGACACTTGGTAACCCTAAAACAGACCCGCTTAAATTAACAAGGTTCCAGTCAGAATAAAAATCAAGCAAACCCTCTAAAAATCATAGAAAAACATCCTCTGGGGTTTAGAACACTTAATTTGGCCTTTGGAACCTAGTTTGACCTAGATTAGGGTCTTAGCTCTTCAATTAACCTAATTTGGGTTTTTACGCAAAATGTCCAGTCAAAAGAGGTCAAACCTAAAATCCAACTTCACCATTGGATTCTTTAGGGCCAAATTAGGTTTGTACCAAAATTTGGACCTAAGGGGAGGTCATCTTGACCTACTTTGCAAGTTAGTACACCCAAATCACAAAAAGGTCCCTATCTTTTGAATATCCTTGCAGAGAGCCCCCTAGGTTCCTCGCCTTCTTTGCAAACCGGTCCTTCCGCCATTGCTAGGGCAGAACCGAGCTCCGACGAAGTTTCGAGAGAGATGGCTCTCTAATTCCTCAGAGATTCTCTCCCAGAAATGGAAGGGAGATTCTCTGAGGAATTCCCTTCCTTCTAAAGCCAATCAAATTCGCTGGTGTGAACCCAATCTCTCGTGCGAACGCACGAGAGATGTGGGTATCTTTCTTCCTTCCAACTCCGGCGAACCGGCTGACCTAATTGCGCGTCTTTCACGCTCTGATAGGAGCGGCCAGCACCTATAAAACACCCCTCGGACCCGGCCACTCATCTTGAGCTTGATTTGGCCGAGTTTCCCCCTTCAATTCCTCTCCTCCTGCTCGGCCAAATACCCCAGCTAGCTCCGGCGAGCCCCCCTCCCCTCCCTCTTCGCTCTGCCACAAAACCAGTGGCAGAGTTAGCTTCCTGACCTCCCTCCGCGTCGCGCAGTACCAGCGCACGCCGCCTCAGCCCCGTCGTCGCCGCCGTTCTCCCCCACTGGGCGTCATCTTCTCCGGCGACAGCAAGTACTGCTGTCCGCCTTCTGTCCCCTTTCGTCCTTACAATTAGGTGAGAACTCCTCTCCATCCTATCCTCTCTCTTTTCCCCCTGTTATCTCATCTGATTACCCCTCGACCGACGCTGACCACCCTCATCTTCCACATCACCGACCGAACTCCGGCGAGCCGCCCACACCACTCCGCCACTCCACACGGCTCGCCAACCACCTCGTGAGCTCCGCCTCACCACCAGGAACTCGCTCCACCCCACAACTGCCACTCCAGACCTCCATAACCACCCCCCGAACAACCCACCATCTCCGGCCACAGGTTAACCTAGGCGGGCACGCCTAGGCCGACCGGCAACCTGCAGCATCACCCACCGCCTTCGCCGTGCTACGGCGAAGGTTTCCAACTATTCTAATTGGGCCAATAGGCCGTTCTGTGGAAGCTCAGGTGAACGCCCCGGCCGCCATTAACAGTCGAAGCAGCAGGAAGCTTGGAGCAGCAGCAGGCGTCAGGCTTCCCAGGCGGCAGGTGCAGCAGACTCTCGCAAGTGTTGCGAGGTGACTGAGTTCAGCAAGGAGCACCAGCAGGGCCTTCAGCGTGGGCAATTGCACACGAGAGTCTGCGGGCGCACGCAAAGGAAGGGCGGAACGTTTAGTCCCACATCGTGGAATCTCAAGGCACAGGTATGGTATAAAGAGTTTTTGTGATATACGTTTACTGCCTCGAAAGCACAGGGGTGAGGTCCCTCACTGACCCCACCCGCCTCGTCCGCGGCCTGACCACGCGGACCTGGCGGATCCGACCCGACCTAGACCTACGCACTCCTCGCGCATCACACACCTGCAGGTGCGCCTGGTCCCGGGTACGATCCGACCCGATTGAGACTGTGGCTCTGGTAGAGCGGTTAGAGTGAATTGCTTGAGAGAGAGACACGTGCGGGTAGAGGGAGAAGGGTTAGGTTTTGTTCCCCTGTGCAGGCAGGCTGATTGCAGGAGAAGGACGTGGCCACTGCAGAAGAAAGGAGAAGCAAGACAAAGAAGAAGAAGAAAGCAAGACAAAGAAGAAGAAGAAGGCAACGAAGAAAGGAGAAGCAAGACAGAAGAAGAAGAAAGAAAGAAGTCTTCGCAGGAGAAGGAGGAAAACAGAAAGGTTAGAAGTCTTCGCAGGAGAAGAAGAAGAAGGACAAGGGAAGATTGCAAAGAGATCCGAAAGGCAAAGCAGAAGAAGAAAAAGAGAAAGAAAGATCACATTTAAGACGTCTGATACATAAATCAGACGTCTAATTCTATTTTTTACATCTTTCTTAAAAACTCTTTGAATCAATTATATTTGCATTTAACAGTTGTATTTTTGGGTTTTACAAAGTACTGAGTTTGCTCCCTGTGTTCGACCTCGGATACTCTAGTTGTTCGAGTAATAAAATTATTTGTTTAAACATTTTGTCGGTTCTACTGCAACGTAATACGCCTTTAAATCCGCACAGAAACATTGACAACATTTTGGCGCCGTTGCCGGGGAGCAACGGGCACTTGTAAAGCTTTTGAGTACAACTTTTCTATTTAATATCTGACTTAACTTCTCTTTTGTTGTGTTCAAACAGGGAAAGCAAAACAAAAAGGAAAGAATAGCAACTGCACAACAGACTGGAGCAGGTAATCTCCATAAGCCCTCCCCCTTAACCCTCTCACAATCTAAAAGACAAAAAAAAGGGAGAAGTCAACTTGGGGCTACCTGTCTTATATTTAGTAACTCATCAAGTTGCCTGATTTTCATTTCAACATATTTTTGTCTGTCATCCAACTAAGGCAACTAGGGCTAAAACTTTCTTGATTGAGCCCTAGGTGCTAAATTCTAAGGCAACTAAATTGGACCCATTAGAGCCAAGTTAGGATTGCAAAGCTAGGGTTTTTAGAGACACATCTTCTCTAAAACAAAGAAACAAACTTTCCAAGAAGAAGTGTGCCTAAACCGTGTTTGAAAATATTTATACAAGAGGAACCCTAAGCAAATCAGGCTGATAATTCATTTGAATCATAAAAGGAAGGACCTAAAAGCTCTCAAAGGTGAAGTTGATCCCTCGGGTCAACCAACCTTAATATTAGGTCACTTTTTGCACTCAAAATACTTAAAAGTTCAAGTGGAACATTAAGCACCTTGATCTTAAAATAAAAAAGGTAGACTTAAGAGGTCAAGATCCCCATTCTGGTCTACCTGGAACCGCAGTGACAAGAGAGGTCGGGTGGGGGAAACCCTGTAACCCGTAGGGACGCTCTACCGTGTAGGGGTCTTTGCGGGACTCTCCCTCTCTGGCTGCCCAGGTATTTCTCAGGTGGACGATCTTCTGATCCAGGGGTCCATCTGCCCCGAACCTCTATAGTCACCCAACAATTCTTGGGTGTCTTGATTGGGTGCATCACCTTCTAATCTCATCACATCTTCCGGTGCATGTTTGGTAGGAGGTCCTTGAGACCACCTTTAAGACCTCCTCTAGAAATTCATTCTCGCCGAGGCCAAGCCTCGACGCCCTTGTTTGTGCAACAACCCCACCACATAAATCTTTCATCTGATTCAGACCCTGATTCTCCTCCTTCTCCCATCATGGCACAACCCATTGAAGATGAGAATAACCTTGAACACCAACTTCAACGCTTGAACGATCTCTTTCAGAACTTTGTAAACCCACCACAGCGACCTATGATGCGAGATCACTATAATCCCGCTGCGGTGGCAATTGAACCCCGAGTACGAATCCCAATTGGAGGACCCGATTCTGATCTAAAGCCCAATATGATTCATGCCATACCAAAGTTCCATGGGCTTAACTCTGAGGATCCATTCCAACACATTAAACAACTCAAGCATCTGGCCCAGACTTTCGGGTCAGATGTACAAAACCGGGATATCCTACTCATGAAAATGTTTTCGTTCTCCCTCTTGGACAAGGCCGCGCACTGGTATCAGACTCAGACCCGCCCGATCAACACTTGGGAGGAATTACAGTCCGAATTTTTGAAAAAATTCTTCCCTGTTGGCCGGACGAATGCCTTGCGCCACCAGATCACTCATTTCACTCAACAACAGGGAGAACCTCTTCACGAAGCTTGGGATCGATTCCTAGATCTCATGCGAAAATGTCCCCATCACGGAGTTCCTAAGTGGGAACAAGTCCAGTCTTTTTACCAGGGACTCCGTGAGGATATTCGTCTAATCGTCAATGCAACATGTGGAGGAAACATCATGGGCCAACACGAGGACACGGTGTGGGAGATTCTCGAAAACATGTGCGAGAACTCCATAAACAATGACTCCTTGGGCTTATTCGACAGGACGAATGCCCGCGCATCGACGAATCTAAGAGGGACACATGAGACGCAGGACCTGTCCACTTCTGTTGACCTGGAATTGATGGCCAGTCGGTTGGACAAGGTCTCTATCATAGAAAAGAAGGTGGACGAGCTAACTCGACATTTGCAGCAAGCCACCTCTGCACAAAACTCTTTTGCACGACCTCCTCTGGCAAGGGAAACAGTGCAAAACATCTATCACCAACCTGCCAAGGGGATGGGCCCCTATCCACCCCCGTCTACCTCCCAGACCGGAGTGACCTCCGATCCCGTCTACTCGAGTTGGGGGAACTCTGAACCCTCGTATTCTGACTTTCCTGAGGTTTCTCAGAACTGCGAGGACCTCAACGCCATCCAGAACGACCCATACTCCAATACCTACAACCCTGGATGGCGAAATCATCCTAACTTTCAGTGGGCGGGAAACTCTCAAAAACCACCATATCAACCCCGCCCACAAGCTCCTCGTCCATATCAGCCGCCTCAGCCTCGGCCCAATCCCACCTACCAATCTGGGCAAAATCAGGATCAACTGACTCTTATCCTTCAAACGCTGGCTGACATTCAAAAAACGAATGCGGCAATGCAAAAACAGCACAAGGACGAGATCACAGAGGTTCTCAACCAACTGGCCCAGATGGCAAATTCTCGCCAACCTGGCACCCTTCCTTCGCAACCTCTGCCCAACCCAAATAATGTGCCGACCCAGAGGCGCATTATGAATCCAAATCCAGGCCACGCACATTTGATTTATCAGGCCCCTGCTACTCCATCACCAGACAGGATGGAGGCTTCTACATCTTATGCAGAATTTCAGCAGCAGCCACCTCTCCTACCTAACCCAAACCAAAGTCAGGCTGGATTAAACTCTGTAACAACACGTAGTGGTAAAACAACACAAGACCCACATTATCTGAACCACTCCAAGCCTGATAATCGCCAAGACCCTAGGGTAGTCATCCAAGATACTACTGTCCCAGATCAAGAACCTGGACCTATCCTAGAGGAACCAGCTAGGATCCCATTTCCTGAGGCCTTGACCAAAGGAAAAAGGACAACCAAACCTGTGGCTCCTGAGGAGGATCTGGTCAAGCTCTTTGAACAGGTCCAGATAAACATCCCGTTGATGGATGCAATCCGCCACATACCGGCTTACGCAAGATTCTTGAAAGACATATGTACACCTAAACGTAAGCCGCGAACCAAGGATGGGAATCCGATTGTACTGTCAGAGCAAGCCAGCTCTGTCATCCTGAGCAAACTCCCACCCAAGGCTAAAGACCCAGGAACCCCCTTGATTTCTTGTAAAATTGGTGAAACCCAACTTGATAGAGCCCTACTAGACCTAGGTGCCTCCATAAATTTAATACCTACATCCCTCCTTGACCACCTTGAAGAATCTGAACTTAAACCCACTGAGGTGACATTGCAGTTAGCTGATCGATCCATCAAGTCACCCAAAGGTATACTCGAGGATGTCATTGTTAGGGTACGAGATTTTTATTTCCCAGTGGACTTCATAGTACTGGACATGGATGCACCTAAGAACCCAAGGGACACACCAATCATATTAGGGAGACCCTTTCTGGCCACTGCTAGGGCCAATATAAACTGCGAAGAGGGCCAGATAGAATTAAAATTTGGGAATCAAAATCTGAAGATCGACATTTTCAAAGCCCAACAAGGGATTAATTGCGGGGTTATAGAGGAAATTTGTGATGTCAAAGCCGTGGTTGATGAACTGCACATAGAGGACAACCTGATTATTCCTGATCAACCACTAGAAAATCAAAAACCGCTAACAGAGAAGTGCGAACACAATCTAGACACACCTATGACTCCTACCATTGCTCCCGATACAAACCCTGAACCACCCGCTGCTGCTGACAATCCTGTCATGGAACTCAAGCCCCTTCCTGAACATCTAAAATATGTCTTTTTGGATTCAAATCAAACGTTTCCTGTGATTATCAATTCTCGACTCACACCTGACCAGGAACTCCGTTTGATTTCTGTTCTCCAGCAACATCGTAGAGCCATTGGATGGACTCTAGATGATTTGACTGGTATAAGCCCTTCATACTGCACGCATCGAATCTATACAGAAGAAGGCTCACGACCTTCAAGAGAAATGCAAAGGCGACTAAACCCTAACCTACAGGAGGTCGTGAAAAAGGAGATCATTAAGTGGTTAGATGCAGGGATCATCTACCCGATCTCCGACAGTCGTTGGGTGAGTCCAACACAAGTGGTACCTAAGAAGGCAGGACTTACCATCATCACGACAGAAACCGGGGAAGTCATTCCTACCCGAATAGCTAATTCATGGAGAGTCTGCATTGATTACAGAAGACTAAATTCCTCCACGAAGAAGGATCATTTCCCACTACCGTTTATTGATCAGATCCTCGAGAAACTAGCGGGAAATAGATTCTTCTGCTTTCTTGACGGGTACTCCGGTTACAATCAGGTGGCAATCCATCCAGAGGACCAAGAAAAGACCACATTCACCTGCCCCTTCGGGACGTACGCGTTTCGAAGGAAGCCATTCGGTCTCTGCAATGCACCTGCAACTTTTCAGCGGTGCATGCTTGCCACATTCTCAGATATGGTAGGTGACTATCTGGAAGTCTTCATGGATGACTTTTCAGTTTTTGGACAATCATTTGACGATTGCCTCCAACACTTGGTCCATATACTCAGGCGGTGCATCGAGGTGAATTTGGTTCTTTCCTGGGAAAAGAGCCATTTCATGGTGCCTGAGGGAATTGTCCTGGGACATTTAATCTCAGAGAAAGGCATCCAAGTGGATCGAGCTAAGGTTAACCTGATTTCCAAGCTCCCTATGCCTAGCTCGATTAAGGACATCCGATCTTTTTTGGGGCACGTCGGTTTCTACCGTCGATTCATCCCTGATTTCTCCAAAATCGCGCGCCCCCTGACCAATCTGCTTTCCAAGGATGTGCCTTTCGGAATTTCCAAGGAATGCACTCAAGCATTTGAGATCTTACGTGACCGAGTCACCCAAGCCCCAATCCTATAGTCCCCTGATTGGTCTCAACCCTTTGAGATCATGTGCGATGCATCTGACTTCGCTGTAGGAGCGGTTTTGGGGCAGAAAATTGACGGGAAACCTGTGGTCATTTACTACGCCAGCAAAACACTGGATGAGGCTCAGCGTAACTATACGGTTACTGAGAAAGAGCTGCTGGCTGTAGTATTTGCCCTGGAAAAATTCAGATCATACCTTCTGGGTTCCCGTGTTATCATATACTCGGATCACACAGCTGTGAGGCATCTCCTAGCCAAGAAGGACGCGAAACCTCGATTAATCCGCTGGATCTTGCTGTTGCAAGAATTTGACATCGAGATTCGCGACAAGGAGGGAAAGCACAATGTGGTAGCTGATCATTTATCCCGCCTTCCTCCTGAAATTATTGATCCGTCCGGACCTATTACAGAACATTTTCCTGATGAGCACCTCCTGACTATCAGTACAAGTCTTCCATGGTTCGCCGATATTGTTAATTACCTGGCATCACATCAGATTCCGCCCGATTGGTCGAAGGCCAAAAAGGACAAATTGCGTTCTGATGCCAAGTATTACCTATGGGAAGACCCGTATCTCTTCCGCATTGGTGCTGATCAGATAATCCGACGATGCGTCACGGAAGTGGAAATCAAAGACATACTCTCATTTTGTCATGACCAGGCATGCGGTGGACATTTTTCAGGACATAAAACCGCATCGAAAGTCCTCCAGTGTGGTTTCTACTGGCCCACAATTTTCAAAGATGCATACAATCACTGTAAGGCATGTTCCCGTTGCCAGACTCTAGGCAACATGAGCCATAGAGACATGATGCCTCTACAGCCGATCTTGGTATGCGAAATTTTTGATATTTGGGGGATTGATTTCATGGGACCCTTTCCTACCTCGGATGGCTTCGAATACATTTTACTCGCAGTTGATTATGTTTCCAAGTGGATAGAAGCCATTCCGACTCGAACCAACAATCATAAAGTCGTTATAAAATTCCTTCATCAAAACATTTTCTCAAGGTTCGGGATTCCGCGTGCTATAATTTCCGACGGAGGGACCCATTTTACAAACGCTCAGTTCAGGTCACTGATGATCAAATACGGGGTGTCACACCGAATCTCTACTCCTTACCACCCCCAAACTAATGGTCTAGCTGAGCTATCTAACCGAGAGATCAAGAAGATCCTTCAGGTTACTGTTCGACCTGATAGAAAAGATTGGTCTTCTCGGCTTCCGGAAGCATTGTGGGCCTATAGGACCGCCCACAAGACCCAATTAGGAATGTCTCCCTTCAGACTAGTGTACGGGAAGGCATGTCACCTCCCCGTCGAATTGGAGCATAAAGCCTATTGGGCAGTACGGACCTGTAATCTCGACCTTTCTAAGGCTGGAACCCACAGAAGATTTCAAATGAGCGAGATCGATGAATTACGCCACGACGCATATGAGAACTCGCGAATTTACAAAGAACGGGTTAAAGCTTTTCACGACAAACACATTTCTAGAAAGGTCTTTCATCCTGGTCAAAAAGTTTTACTCTTTGATGCTCGACTCAAACTATTCCCAGGAAAGCTAAGATCCAAGTGGGTCGGACCCTACCTAGTCCGCCAAATCTTCGAAAATGGAGCTATTGAAATCAGCCCACTCAGCCACGATTCTGAACCATTTGTCGTGAATGGGCAGAGACTCAAGCCGTTCATTGACATGACCGATATAGATTTGACTGAGTCATCCTTTACCCTCCTTTCCTCTTGAGCTCATTACGCCCAGCCGATGGCGTAAAACTCAGCGCTTAACGGGAGGCAACCCGTCATTCTTTGAAAAACCTGAAACCGTTTCTGACATCGCTATGCGGAACTCATATTGCACTTTAGGGTTCATCCATTAGAACAGCCGACTTCACCTCAGGTATACCTACCCGAGATTAGAAATCGTTCGCAACAAGTCGCTTCGACCCATTCACTCACCACACACCTGTCCTAACACATGAACTAAGCTGAATTCGAACCCACCTAATTTACAATGGGGACATTGCAAATCTTAGGCATGGGGGGGTATGAAAGTGCAAAATGTCAGAAAATTCATATCAAGAAAGGGTTTCATTCATAAAAAAAAAAAAAAAAAAAAAAAAAAAAAGGGACTTGATAGAGGGGAGGAACAATTCAGGGTCATACAAATGAGAGGAGGAAAAGAAAGAAAAAGGACAAAAAGAGCAAAAATAAAGAAAGGAGCACAAAAGGAAAAGAAAAAGAAAAAGTCATTAGTAAAAGATTAAGGGGTTAACTGAAGTTCTAGACCGAGTCAAGAAAAAGAAAAGAAAAATGCTACAGAGATATAACAAGAGATTAGCGGGAACGCTGGTCTTAGGCCTCTTGGGCTAGATTTTTAGCTTAAAAATTCACGTATCCGTTAAAATCTGGACAATCCTCAAGAGGTTGAGGAAAATACGAAGCTTAAGTATTAGGTCTAAGGCTTAGGAAGTATTCGGCCTCGTTAACTGACCTCCGGTTTGCGGGATTCGGTAACCTAAGCACCCAAATTCACACACAGTCTGGTTCAGTGCGCATAAATATTCAAAACACGCAAGAGCGTTTAATATTCTGAAAAAGTCACCTAGATTAGGAGCGGCCAATCAACACAAGTTGATTTGGACAAGTTCCCAGCGCGGAGAGGCGGGAAATTCCCCTCGAAGATGCGTAACAACATATCGTCTCCTCGGTGCTTGTCTCTTAGGATATTTAAATATCCTACTGGGGGCATGTAAGCACTCTGCTGGTTCAGATACCATGGGTGGCATTATCACGAAATGTCGATCGCCAGGGTCTGAATTCGGCCACGGAATGCCATGGGCGGGATTATCTCGAAATCTCGAAAGCCAGGGTTCCGGGGGTTGCCATGGGCGGGATTATCTCGAAATCTCGAAAGCCAGGGACCCTTGAGGATTGATGATGGGGACGATGAATCCGATACAGACCATGTTGAGAAGCTAATCCGAAGCTAGAAATAAAAAGAAAAGAGAGAGAAAAGCTCTCCAAACAAATAAATCCTCTATCTCTCTCTTACAAAAAAAACGCACTGCAAACTGAGCGTAGGCTAAAAATGTCTCAAGCACGGGTGCTTTAACCGCAGAGTCCAACAAACCCTAGGATAGTTTTTGTGGGCCGTAGAAACCTTTGCGAAGGACTGAGGCTAAAGCAGAACAGGTCCAGATTTTGGTTGGTACTTGAGTACCTCTAGGCCTATTGTCGGCATTCCTACCTAATCACAAAAGAAGCACTTATCATAACTAAGGACACTTTGGGTCTAGAATGGAAGTTAAAACTTTGAAATTTTGCTAAGGGACTAGCAAAAGCTAGGCATGGGGGTATGATGAGAGCCTCATCATGAGCCATAACTAGCTCATTTTGACCTAATAAAGAAGATAAAAGCTCCTACATAACCTAGAAGAAGGCTTAACTAAAGGAACAAGTGCTCTGAGAAGAAAACATGAAATAAAGGTTAAAACTGCAATTTTACCATTGCAGTACATAAACGGGATTTCTCAGAAGCAAAACATAGGTCAAATAGTCCAAAGTGGGTTGAATTAATCAGAAATGGGTTTATGTGCAATCTAAGAATTAAATGACACTTGGTAACCCTAAAACAGACCCGCTTAAATTAACAAGGTTCCAGTCAGAATAAAAATCAAGCAAACCCTCTAAAAATCATAGAAAAACATCCTCTGGGGTTTAGAACACTTAATTTGG
The DNA here is from genome assembly GCA_037157565.1 of Thalassia testudinum. NCBI lineage: Eukaryota > Viridiplantae > Streptophyta > Magnoliopsida > Alismatales > Hydrocharitaceae > Thalassia > Thalassia testudinum. The sequence goes on along the minus strand of JAZHRO010000056.1, from coordinate 79,497,779 downwards.
CCTTTGGAACCTAGTTTGACCTAGATTAGGGTCTTAGCTCTTCAATTAACCTAATTTGGGTTTTTACGCAAAATGTCCAGTCAAAAGAGGTCAAACCTAAAATCCAACTTCACCATTGGATTCTTTAGGGCCAAATTAGGTTTGTACCAAAATTTGGACCTAAGGGGAGGTCATCTTGACCTACTTTGCAAGTTAGTACACCCAAATCACAAAGAGGTCCCTATCTTTTGAATATCCTTGCAGAGAGCCCCCTAGGTTCCTCGCCTTCTTTGCAAACCGGTCCTGCCGCCATTGCTAGGGCAGAACCGAGCTCCGACGAAGTTTCGAGAGAGATGGCTCTCTAATTCCTCAGAGATTCTCTCCCAGAAATGGAAGGGAGATTCTCTGAGGAATTCCCTTCCTTCTAAAGCCAATCAAATTCGCTGGTGTGAACCCAATCTCTCGTGCGAACGCACGAGAGATGTGGGTATCTTTCTTCCTTCCAACTCCGGCGAACCGGCTGACCTAATTGCGCGTCTTTCACGCTCTGATAGGAGCGGCCAGCACCTATAAAACACCCCTCGGACCCGGCCACTCATCTTGAGCTTGATTTGGCCGAGTTTCCCCCTTCAATTCCTCTCCTCCTGCTCGGCCAAATACCCCAGCTAGCTCCGGCGAGCCCCCCTCCCCTCCCTCTTCGCTCTGCCACAAAACCAGTGGCAGAGTTAGCTTCCTGACCTCCCTCTGCGTCGCGCAGTACCAGCGCACGCCGCCTCAGCCCCGTCGTCGCCGCCGTTCTCCCGCATTGGGCGTCATCTTCTCCGGCGACAGCAAGTACTGCTGTCCGCCTTCTGTCCCCTTTCGTCCTTACAATTAGGTGAGAACTCCTCTCCATCCTATCCTCTCTCTTTTCCCCCTGTTATCTCATCTGATTACCCCTCGACCGACGCTGACCACCCTCATCTTCCACATCACCGACCGAACTCCGGCGAGCCGCCCACACCACTCCGCCACTCCACACGGCTCGCCAACCACCTCGTGAGCTCCGCCTCACCACCAGGAACTCGCTCCACCCCACAACTGCCACTCCAGACCTCCATAACCACCCCCCGAACAACCCACCATCTCCGGCCACAGGTTAACCTAGGCGGGCACGCCTAGGCCGACCGGCAACCTGCAGCATCACCCACCGCCTTCGCCGTGCTACGGCGAAGGTTTCCAACTATTCTAATTGGGCCAATAGGCCGTTCTGTGGAAGCTCAGGTGAACGCCCCGGCCGCCATTAACAGTCGAAGCAGCAGGAAGCTTGGAGCAGCAGCAGGCGTCAGGCTTCCCAGGCGGCAGGTGCAGCAGACTCTCGCAAGTGTTGCGAGGTGACTGAGTTCAGCAAGGAGCACCAGCAGGGCCTTCAGCGTGGGCAATTGCACACGAGAGTCTGCGGGCGCACGCAAAGGAAGGGCGGAACGTTTAGTCCCACATCGTGGAATCTCAAGGCACAGGTATGGTATAAAGAGTTTTTGTGATATACGTTTACTGCCTCGAAAGCACAGGGGTGAGGTCCCTCACTGACCCCACCCGCCTCGTCCGCGGCCTGACCACGCGGACCTGGCGGATCCGACCCGACCTAGACCTACGCACTCCTCGCGCATCACACACCTGCAGGTGCGCCTGGTCCCGGGTACGATCCGACCCGATTGAGACTGTGGCTCTGGTAGAGCGGTTAGAGTGAATTGCTTGAGAGAGAGACACGCGCGGGTAGAGGGAGAAGGGTTAGGTTTTGTTCCCCTGTGCAGGCAGGCTGATTGCAGGAGAAGGACGTGGCCGCTGCAGAAGAAAGGAGAAGCAAGACAAAGAAGAAGAAGAAAGCAAGACAAAGAAGAAGAAGAAGGCAACGAAGAAAGGAGAAGCAAGACAGAAGAAGAAGAAAGAAAGAAGTCTTCGCAGGAGAAGGAGGAAAACAGAAAGGTTAGAAGTCTTCGCAGGAGAAGAAGAAGAAGGACAAGGGAAGATTGCAAAGAGATCCGAAAGGCAAAGCAGAAGAAGAAAAAGAGAAAGAAAGATCACATTTAAGACGTCTGATACATAAATCAGACGTCTAATTCTGTTTTTTACATCTTTCTTAAAAACTCTTTGAATCAATTATATTTGCATTTAACAGTTGTATTCTTGGGTTTTACAAAGTACTGAGTTTGCTCCCTGTGTTCGACCTCGGATACTCTAGTTGTTCGAGTAATAAAATTATTTGTTTAAACGTTTTGTCGGTTCTACTGCAACGTAATACGCCTTTAAATCCGCACAGAAACGTTGACAACAGGCTCTTAGTTGCTAACTTTAGCAACCAAGGCAACAACACATGGTAGAGAGTTCTAGAGAACTCTAGGCTTGTGTGGATGGTGTGTGTGGGTGTGTCTGGGTCGAAACCTAGGTGCCTAGGTTGACTTGGTTAGGTTCTAGTGGGTTTAGGTTCAGGTAGGTCTCAAATTATGGTTGTAAACCCAAATTTACTAAGTTTTACCGCAATTAAACTTAATACAAGTTTAAGTGGGTGTGTGGAAACCTAATTGAGTGTAGAAAAACTCAATTAAGTTAGGTCTAGGTCAATTGGACTCTCACTGAGTCCAATTGGATAGTGTGTGCTGAGATCAGGGCTCAATTGGACTTAATGAGTCCAATTGAATAGGCTGAATAAATTGACTATGATCCAAGTCAATTAGGTTTAGTGAGGGCCTAATTAGGTCCTTAAGGAGGTCTAGAGGTGATGTACTAGGGTTAGGGTACCTTAATTTATGTTCCTATGGGGTTGTAATTGGGTTTAAAGACCTAGAAATCCAAGATTAAGGCTTGAATTCCAAAACAGGAACTGGAGGACAGTATGAGACGTCTTATAATGAAATATCAGAATACCAGACTTATTATCTAGATGTCTAATTAGAGTCAGGAGGGATTCTAGGTTCTACCTTGGGTATCCTACAATAATTGGACGTCTGACCAAGTGTCTGGACATCCAATAACATTGCAGAAATGGGTTTAAGGTGTGCGAGAGTTGGCTAAGGGTACTGGACATCCTATAACTCATCTGGATGTCCAGATAGAGGCTGAGATTAGGGTTTTAAGGTTTCCTAGGGTGCGGTGATTTAATCTAAGGGTGGCTAACGCTTGGGGAAGCCTCTTGGCTATCCTACGGCAAGGATGGACCTAAGTTCTTCACAATTTAGTACTTTATTCCTACTTAAGAATAGCATACCTTAACTCCTGTACATTATTATCTACTACATCTAATGTAGGTCTTCCGCTGTAGCTCTACTACAACACCAGTTATTCTTTTCTCTTCAGATCCAGCTTTAGATCCAGCTTCAGATATAGCTTCTGATTAGCTTATTACCTGCAATTGACATAATGCACCTAATTATTACATTATAGCATTATTTTATGCATAGCTAAAAGAAAGAAGTAAAGGTGCTAGTATTGCTTATGCATGCATGAATTACCCTAACTTATGCTAAGTCCTAGCCTAATTTTGGTCAATTAAGACTTATGATTGTTGCGCAATCACCATACACTATTGAAAAGTCACAGGTGCGTTGCAAAGATCAAAAGGCATCCTCCGAAAAGCAAAGGTTCCAAAGGGGTAGGTTAATGTAATTTTGTCTTGATCCTCCAGATGGACCGCAACTTGATTATAGCTGGAAAAACCATCTAGAAAGTGGTAGTAATCACGTCTGGCTAATCGCTCCAAGATTTGATCAATAAAAGGGGGCAAAAAATGGTTCTTCTTGGTGGCGGTGTTCAATTTTCTATAATTGATGCACACGCGCAAAGAAGAAGTAGTCCTAGTGGCTATATTTTCCCCATGTTCATTAGTGACAACTATTAGTCTAGCTTTTTAGGAAGAACTTGTGTGGGACAAACCCAGGAGCTATCAGAAATGGGGTAGATGATATCAACATCAAGCCACATTATAATCTCCTTTCTAACCACCTCCTGCATATTAGTGTTCAAGTGCCTTTGTGGTTGGCAGGAGCAAGAGTTGTCCACAAGATAAATAGGATGGGTGCAATAGGACGGATTAATACCCTTCAGATAAGAAAGGGTCCAGCCAATAACTTTTCTATTTTTCCTCAATAACTGGAGAAGTGATAAGTGCCTGTTTATCATCATTCTTATGCCTTAAAACAGATCTAGCTCTTAGGATTTTAACTTAGCTAATAGGTTTTCAGGCTGCATTAGGCATAAATTAGGTTAGGCATGCATTACACATTTTTGTTGTCTTCTTGATGAGTTTATTTGAGTGTTAGGGCTAAACAAATGTCAGATTCCCAGAACCCTAGCACTCAGGAAGGCAACTGGTGAAGGAGAAGCTCAAACTAGCTAAGACTCAGCCTAATCCATCTCATCATAGCTGGATACCAGCTCACTTGAATTAAGGTCAGCTCATCCTAGCTCCATTCAGCTCCTCTTAGCTAAATGGTAGCTCAAGATAGATCATCTTAGCTCACCTTAGCATAAGTCAACTCAGATCGAGCCCAACTTAGTTAATCTAGCTCATCTTAGCTCCCATCAATTCACTGGGAGCCCTAGCTAGCTCAGCTAAGTTGACTGGAGTCCACCTCAGCTTAGGTCCAGCTACCTCCAGCTCTACTCAACTAAAGGCAGCCGAAGATGACTTCACCTTAACCTAGGTAGCTCAAGTCTAGCTCCCACGGAATCCACTTATCTCAACTTAGTTGAGCTAAGCTACATTTGATACTTCAGCTAGCTAGGTCCTCCCCAGGAAGATCAGACCCAGGTCACCACAGCATATCTTAGCAGAAGCCAGCTTACTTTAGCTTGACTTAACAGCTAGCAAGAAACTAGCAAGCTAAGCCAACTAAAGTAGCTCCTTGCCATATTCTTTAGTAGCTACTAGCTCCTATGCAACTCCAGACAGCTCTCCTTCAGCTCTTCTTCTCAAAACCCTAATTCCTTGTACCTCTCCTCCACACACCTACTAGGTAAGCTAGAAGCTAGCTTAGCTAAGTTCTCCACTCCTTGGTAATCCACCCTAGCTAACCCTAACTCGACCTTCATGACCTTCCACTTCAAGTCCACCTAAGCTCCACCTAAGCTACTCCAACTTGGCGCCAACCCAAGCCACCTCTTCACCCCTCAACAACCATCAAAAGTCATCAAGCGATGGCACCAAACCACCCTTCTAGAAACCCTCCCTTTTGGCGCCAACCTCCCCCTTCATCACCACCAAACAACTAACCTCCCAATCCATCTCCACCATCCAACTACTCCCTTCTAGAAGCCCCCATAGTTGGCGCCAAAACCATGGCACCTCTATATGGTTGGAGGCAAACTATGGTTCCTCTCCACCACCATTACACCCCTTTAGGTGGCGCCACCCATCTACACCTTAGGATCCCCAAAACCACCACTAACCACCTACCAAACCTAATCCTAGCTCTCTACATGTCCATGCCAACTACCCCCCTCTCCACCTCTATATATACCCACCATTTACCACCAAAAAAATCATCCTCCCTTAGTATAACTTTCTACCTTAAGCCACCTATAACCCATGGCCAAGAAGAAGGAGGAAGGAAGAAGATTAAGGATGCTATCCCTTGTCTCCTTGGTGCATTCTTCCTCTCCGCTCTTCTTCTTTTGCCACACCAAGAGGAGAAGGTTCTCTACATCAAGGAGGATGGCCAGGCATTAAAGGAGAAATTAGGGTGGTGCACGCCCACCCTTGGAGGAGAAACAAAGGTAGAATCATCCACCTTGGAGGAGCTAAGGCACACCCCCCTAGGGCTTGCCAAGAGGAGGCCACACCTTGGAGAAGCTTTTCAAGGAAAAGGAGGAGCTCTTTTCAACTACGGGAGAAGCTGTAGTTGGAGCAAGTGCTTCATCCTCTTCACCACCATCATCCAGGATTTTTGTTTTATTCGCTTTTTTTCTTTTTTAAATTTTTAGTAAAAGCTTTCCTCTAAAATTGTAATACAAAAATCCATTTTCTATCATGTTGCCTTTTCAATTTGGTGCATCTTCTTTCTTGTTTTAGTTTTAGCAGTTTCACTCCCTCTTTCCAACTATCCTAGGCCTTCATGTGTGTTGACAGGGCTTTTCAAGAGTTTAAGTATGTTTTGTTGTAGTAAAATCTCCTAAGTAGCTCTTTCAACAAATACAATTTATAACTCAAATATCTAAAATGAAGTTCGAGGTCGAACACAGGGAGCAAGTGTTGTAATTCACATTCTAATCAAGATGAATATATAAATGAGCATAGGAATTTAAGCACAAAAATGATATTCAATCAATACTAATCTGTCGCATTAAATATTCAATGATATCCAATTTATCTTAAGAATATGAGGACAAAAAGAAAGGTGGACAAAAAACAATGGTGATTTGAATCACCACTTATATCCTCCTTAAGTTAAGCATGCATCCAACTATCAATAATATCAAATAAACCAATAGTAGCTTGAATGCTATAGTGATTAGATGTCTCTTTAGCAAATCAGATGACTTAAATGTCCTTGCTACAGTGCTCTTAGAGAGCCTTCTTCTTCTTGTTCCTTTCTACTTTGCTCTCCTATTCTTGTCTTCAAGTCTTCTCCTTCTTTCATGAGCCTCTTCTTCCTTTCCTCTTTTCAGGGCCTTCTTCTTCTTTCTTTCTTCTCTTCTTATGCATAAGAGTCTTCATATGCTTCCTTGCGACAAAGTGTTGGGAGGTTTCCCTGAAGCGCAAAACCCAACACTGCCCTTGCTATCTCTATCCTGCCTCTTCCTCTCTCAGATATCTAGGTAACCAATCAGGTTTTCAGATCATGCAGTATCGGGTCCAGGCTCACCGGTGGTGGGTGATGAGAGAGGAGGGAATAGCTTAGGTGGGTCAGGTGTGCGGGTGAAGGAGACCTCACCCCCATGTCTCGAGGAGATAAGCCATAGACATAAATTCCTTTTATACCATAGCCACGCCTCCTTCCTCTACTATGTGGGACTAAATCCCAATCCTTTCTTGCATGCAACTGAAAGGAGATTCTTTATTCAATTACAGTAGCTGCAGAGGTCATGGCTCTCTATTGAAGACTTGCGCATGTACTTGGTATGTTTCCACATCACCTGGAGGGTATAGCCTAGAACTTGCATGGTCTAGAGCTCGAAGAACAAGGTGGCAGTGATGGCGGAGCAGGCGGAGTACGGGGATACTTGAAAGGAGGAACATGGCCTCGTAGTCTGATTAAATAAGTTCACAAGTATTGTCGGAGGGTGTGGAGTGTGGTGGCGGTGTCCTTACGATGTGAGAGGGAGTGTAGTGTCCAGACGAAGGTGGGAAAGGTCATGGGAAGATGGGTTGTTTGGTGGGTGGTTTGGGTGGGTGAATAGGCAAAATAGGAGAGGGCCTTCGGTCATGGTGGAACGACGGATCTTTTGGAGTAGGTGGCGAGTTGTTTGGTGGGTTGTGGAGGTAGGGAAGACTCGTTGGAGTTGTGGCTGGAGGTAGAGACGAAGGTGGTGTGCGGTGTCATCGAGGTTGGTTTTTGGGTTTTAAATAGAGGGAATTGACCTAAGGATCTAAGGGAACCAAACTAACCTAAATCTACAGATGAAAGGAAGGGATTCCCACACCAGTGGTTCGTCGAATGTGGGCAAGACAAAATCTCTGGTGGTGAAGGAGCCATGACGATGAGAAGGTGTAGGCAGTGGCCGCTGGTATTACGACGCGAGGAAGAAGTTGAGGAAGGAGAATCCACCCACTATAGTCTATGTGGGTGGACAAGGAAGGTGGTCGGAGAAGGTCACCGGAGTTGGTGGAGAAGGAGGTCAAGGATAAGGGAAGAGGGGGTATAAGGCCTCCAAAACAAGGCAAGGAGGTCGGCGATGTGACCTGGGTCCTTTTAAAGGGCTTAGGAAGGCATTCCATGGTTAGAAACAAAGCTTGGACACACATGAACCTTGCTCACAAAGGAACCCTAAATTCCAAAGGATTCTCATGATCATTTGGGAAAGAATCATGGTCCGGGATTAAGTTTAGATCGTAGAGGATTCTCTTAGGAGTCTTCCTTCTAATTTTGGAAGAGATCTGCCAATCAATCAAGGAGAAATCCCAACTTGAAGGTCGTCGGAGTAGGACTTCCTCCACGATAATGGCGGAGGGACCTGATGAGAGGGTGCCTACGGATTTTACTTGGCCACAAATACAAGATCAAGTGTGATATCGATTACAATAAAAAATATTGCACAAAAACAATCCCACAATATACACAAAGAGTTATAGTAGATAACCCTACGAGTAAAAACTACTACGTAAGCCTCCCACCTTAGGATTTTTCGTACTAAGCAACGCTAGTCAATCTACTAACATACCACTTGAATGAGGATGGCACAACCTCTTACAAACTGCATCTCCTTTTTACCCTGAAGAGAAGCAAAAAGAACAATAACTACAGATTTCTCCCAACAGCTTGGGATCTGTAATCAAAGCAACAAGTAAAATAAAATAATATAATCCTATGGAACCTCAAGGAAAGTGAAATCAGATTTTTACAGAGGTTTGAATCGACATGCTTTGGAAAGCATGAAAATAGAAGTGTTGAACCACTTTGAGAGAATGCACGAGAGCACTTTTTCTATATGGATCTCTTTTAAAGAGTACTTTGAAATGATGGGTGTGGAGCCGTATTTATGGGTGACAACAGAGCATTTTGGGAATGTTGAGAAGAATCATTCAAACCAAATAGGTCAATCAATTTTCATTTTGATCGATCAATTAACTTAATTGGTTGATTAATTTCTGATCGATCAAGTATTTAATTGGTCAATCAATTACGGGAAAATTAGATTTCACTATTAGGCTAATTTGGTCGATCAATATTCCTATTTTGATCAATGAGTTGATTTGATCAATAAATTCTAATATTTTGGTCGAACACTATCTAAATGTTTATTTTACAATTTAGAAAGGTTTGTCTTTAATCCTAAGGGTCCTTACAGTAATTCTAGACTCAAGAAATATAAAAGAATTACCTTGACTAAAGATGATCTCCACTTTGATCCACACGGAGGATAATTGACTTGATTTGTGCAAGCGTGGTCCTAAAAGATTAGTTCACAATAAAACATAATTTTGTTTCATCAAAATAGAGGTATTTACATTCTCCTCCTTTTTTATGATAACAAAATTTCAATTAGGCATGAGAGAATAATAAATAATTACTTTAGAATTACTCCTCCTACCAACATGCATATTTTACTCCCCCTTTTTGTTATCAACAAAAAGATATATCTCAAGTGAATTGTTATTAATCGCACTTAAGTAAAATTCTAAGAATGAAATTGACATTTTTCTCCCCCTTTTCCAAGTAATATTCTATTAAGGATGATGTCAAATTTATCATATGAAAATTATCAAATTAATGATAAGGAGATGATGAAATTCATGATAGTCTAACATAATTACAATATTAAAATAAAATGAACTGTTGAGTAAGAGTTATACAATCCAACATAGTTAAATATGCTATCTAAATGCAACTAAGAAATTGATCTTGATTCTCCCACTAAAACAATGATCCCTTATCAAGGTTTTATTGTCTTTATTCTTCCCACCTATCAAGTTTTCTATCCCAAATTAATTAATTCAATGCTTAGTCAATTTTATATTAAAACCTTATTTATAACTAAGCAGGTAATAAAGATTTAGTTTTGGGAATCATACCTACTAATGGATAAGGAGTTATACCTAATAGCAGCAGCTAGGTGGAGGGGTCTCCACAAAAAATCTGGCATCCATTAACATTGTTGGTTCCACCATCTTTTATAGACAAATTGATGATTGTTGGCTTGTTGAAGGTTGCCTCTCCAATTATAATTTCCATGCTGATCTTTTCCATAACCTACAACACAATTTTCTACAATTTTTTCAGTACCCATATTCTTTTGGGCCCGTGGCTGTTAATTCCTTTCAAGTTAGAGGATCCATTAGACTCCCTTCACTTGGCTTTTTGATATAAAAATGCATGCCTAGTCTTCTTTTGATTATTCTTCTTAATGTCCTCATATTTTTCTTCATATGTTCTAGTAGAATATTTGAGGTCATTAAGTGTGTCTCTAAAGTGAATATATTATTCCTTGAGATCTTCTACTTTCTCATGGAACTCCATGTTCACAACTCTTGTTACATCTAATTCTCTTTTCTTATTTTCGAAATCCGGAGATAAACTAAGTTTTTCATTTTCAAAACTAGTGCATTTATCTTTAAGTTCCTTATTTTCTTTCTTTAATCGTTTAGCTAAGTTGTATAAATCAAGATATGCATCAATAATTCATCTAAAGTAAGGTCAGTGTTTACGTCTTCTTTGCTTGATTCTATTGGTGCCATGAGACATAGGTAGTAACTCCATCTTCGTGGCCTTTTTCCCCAGCTTCTAATTCCAAACTTAGGTTGGAATCATCCCATGTTACTTCTTCATCAATGCTTTCTTTGTGCATGACAGAGAGTTGTCTCCATATCTCTTATGCACTTTTGCATGAAGCAACTTTTTCAAATTCTCTCTTGTTAATGCACAAAATAGTGCATTCATCACTTTGGCATTATTTGATGCTTTCTTCTTCTCTTCCTTCATTAGCTTTTTTTCTTCTTTCTTCTTTGTCATATATTTCGACTCGATGATATGCCAAATCTCAAAGTCCACTGCTTTAAGAAAGATTTTCATTCTTTTTTCGAATAATTAAAATCTGATCCATCGAATAGTGGTGGTTGGAAAAATGATTATCTCTCCATAAAACTTGTTTCGGACATGTGAAGGTGAGGTATGGAGTCTCCTTCATGGTCAGGCTCTGATACCAAATGAGAGGGTGCCTGCGAATCTTACTTGGCCACAAATACATGATCAAGTATGATATCAATTGTAACAAAAAATATGGCACAAAAATAATCCCACAATATACACAAAGATTTATAGTGGAAACCCCTACGAGTAAAACCCACTACGTAAGCCTCCTAGCTTAGGATTTTTCCGACTAGGAAACGCTAGTCAATCCACTAATGTATGACTTGAACGAGGGTGGCACAACCTCTTACAAACCACTTCTCTTTTTACCCTAAAGAGAAGCAAAAACAACAACTATGGATTTCTGCCAACAGCTTGGGATCCGTAATTAAAGCAACAAGTAAAATAAAATAATATAATCCTATGGAACCTCAAAGGAAAGTCAAACCAGATTTTTGCAGAGGTTCAAAGAGATGTGCTTTTGAAAGCATGAAAACAAAAGCGCAAAAAAACTTTGAGAGAAAGCACGAGAGCACTTTTTCTATATGGATTTCTCTTTTAAAGTGTATTTTGAAATGAGGGGTGTGGAGCCCTATTTATAAGTGAAAACAGAGCATTTTTGGAATGTTGGGAAAAATCATTCGAACCAAATTGGTCGATCAATTTTCATTTTGGTTGATCAATTAACTTAATTGGTCGATCAATTGCTGATTGATCAAATATTTAATTGGTCAATCAACTTCAGGAAAATCAGATTTGGTCGTTAAGCTAATTTGGTTGATCAATATTTCTATTTTGATCAATTAATTGATTTGCATGATTAATTCTAATATTTTAGTCTATCAACACTGTCTAATTGTTTATTTTAAGTTTTAGAAAGGTTTGTCTTTAGTCCTGAGGTTCCTTACTGTAATTCTAGACTCAAGAAATATAAAAGAATTACATTGAATAAAGATAATCTTTACTTTGATCCACACAGAGGATAATTTACTTGATTTGTGCGACCGTGATCCTGAAAGATTAGTTCACAATAAAACATAATTTTGTTTCATCGAAACAATGGTATTTACACTTGATTGTAATGAAGATGACAAACTTAGGGACCCATTGTAAGGAATTAAAAAAGCTAGGGGTGCTTATGTAATAAAAGAGTTAGAATGGACTGAAATGCAAGCGAGGTCAAGATGAACTCTGATTGGGCTCAAATTTTGGTACAAACCTAATTTGGACCCAAGGAATCTGATGGTGAAGTTGGATTGAGGTTTTAACCAAGTTTTACTGGGTAATGTGCATAAAAACTCAAATAAGGGCAACTATCTATCTAAGACTATATTTTAGGTCAAAATGGTTTCCAATGGTCAAATCAAAGGTACCAAAACATAAGGAATATTTTTATATGATTTTTAGAAGGTTAAGGTGAATTTTATCCTCGCTAGAATCGCATTTAATTAAGCAGGTTTGTTTATAGGATTTTGGATATCTATTAATTCTTAAACCATGTGAAAACCTATTTCGTTCTGCATGAACCCACTTATTAGACATTTATGACCATTTGACCTTCCTTTAACTCCTGGGAAACCGTGATTGTTTTGCATTTAGGATATTATTTTAAACTGCAGACTTAACCCTAATTTAATGTTAATCTCTCAGAGAGGATTTGCATTGAATTGTGGCTCTTTGGTGGTTATGTGAGAGCATTTATCAAAGGATTATGAATTACTAAAGCTAGATATGGCTGATGATGATGTTATCATCATACCCCCATGCCTAACTTTTGCTAGTCCCTTAGCAAAATCTTATGAAAAGAACTAGAGTTCTAGACCATGCCTTCGATGCTCAGAGTCCTGATTTATTCTTCCTTTTAGAGATAAGGTTAGAATGCTAATAGTAGGCCTAAAGATACTCAAGTACCAATCAAGATCTGGACTTGACCAGCTTTAGCCTTAGTCTACCGTGAAGGTTTCTAAGGCCCACAGAAACTATCTTAAGGTTCGTTGAACCCTGGGGTTAAAGCACCCAAGCTTGTAACATGGTTAGTCCAGGTTTAGTTTGCAATGTGTTTTTGTAAGAGAGAGGGATAGAAGAATTTTTGCATTTTTGGAGAGTTTACTCTCTTTTTATTTTCTTTATTTCAAGCTTCGGATTAACTCAAAAACATGGTCTATATCGGATTCCTAGTTCTCACCATCAATCCTCATAGGGGCCCTGGCAATCGATGCTTCGAGATAGCACCACCCATAGCAATCCCCAGAACCCTGGCTTTCGACACTTCGAGATAGTGCCGCCCATGGCATTTTGTAGCTAAATTCATGCTCTAGCAATTGATATTTAGGGATAATCCTACCCATTGCACCTAAATTAGCGCAAGGTGCTTATGTGCCCCCGATGGGATATTTATATATCCTAGGAGACATGCACCGAGGAGACAATATCTTATTGCGCATCTTCAAGGGAAATTTTCCACTCTTCACACCGAGAACTTGCCGAAATCAATTTGTGTTTGTAAGTTGCTCCAAATCAGGGGAGCTTTTTTAGGACAGAATAAATGCTTTTGTGTGATTTTGATTGATTAAGCGCACTAAACAGGACTTGTGTGTGGATTAAGGTGCTTTGGTTACCAAGTCCCGTAGACCAGAGGTCAGTTAATGTGGCAGAATAATCCCTAAGCCTTAGACCTAATGCATAAGCTTCGCATTTTCCTCAACCTCTTGAGGATTATCCGGATCTTAACGAATATGTGAATGTTTAAGCCTAAAAACAATCCCAAGAGGCCTAAGATCAACACTCATACTAATCTCCATATCTCTCTGTTATTTCAGGACTTAATTTTCTTTTCATTTGATTTGATCTAGAACTTAAGTAATTTCCATAATCTTGTGCCAATGAATATGATTTTTGTTACAAATTGTGGCTCCTTGTTGACATTTTGAATTACCTCCTCATTTCCTCCTCAAGAATAATATACAATTAAGCTCACAAAATTTTCCTCCCCTTTTCATTTTTTGTTATTTTTCAATTTTTTATGTTTCATTTTTTTTACTGTGTTTTTTGTGAGAACCCCTCAAAAACTTGAGTTTTTGTGTGTTTGCACTTTAACACTCCCCCGTGCCTAGGTCTTGCAATGTCCCAATATAAATCAGAGGGTATGAAATCAACTTGGTTCATGGGTTAGAACAGGGTAAGAAAGGGTGGGTGAATGGGTTGGGATGACTGTTGTGGACGATTTCAAACTTTGGTATGAATACCAAAGGTGGAGTTGGTTGTTCCAAACTCTGAACTCTAAGTGCAATAGATGTGAAGCTCAGAAAGGATGATCAGAAGGGCCTTGGGTTTTTGGGATGATGGGTTGCTTCCCATTAAGCACTAAATTTAGTGCCTTCAGTCGAGAAGAAGGTGGTCATGGAGAAGTGGTCAAATCAGCAAAATTTTGTAGAATAAGCACCTTGATCAAAAGCTTGGATGGTCCAACCAAGTGCATGTTCAAATCAATAGGCTGATGATGAAGCCCAAACCTAATCAATCTAGAGTGTTAATGGATGCGAATCAAGAGATATGGAGCCCACCAGATGCTTTGAGGGTCAAATGGATGTAGAAGTGAGAATCTGGGGTTTGGCTGAGTCGATTCAGCCTGGTCAGAGTAGGGATCCTCAAAAGAAAATGGATCTGTAGAGGATGTACGAACCCTACTAATAACATCAGAAAAGGATGGGTAATGATTATCGATCTGGTCAGAGTTTGAAACCTGATCAAAAGATGAAGGAGAATCATTTGCGACTAGATTAGAGAAAGGTGAATGAGAGTAGAAATTGATTTCGGTGGTGAGTCGTGGTTGGAATCGAATTCGAGAAGGTTCTGTATGCTTTGTATAAGTGGTGGTTTCTTTCAAATCATTGACGTCAATGTCAGAATCAAAGGATGGGCCGTGGTCATTGAGGTCTTAAACTGGCTTGGAGTCATTAGGAAATAAAGGTTCTCTGAAATTAGAGTAAGATTCAAAATCGTTGAAGAACTTGAGATGATCATGTTCTGAACTTGATTCCAGATCAGAGGTTCCACCATAAAACGAATCAAGATGTGTAGAATTAGCAACCTGACTTGGATCTAACCTAATTTCAAATTCCGAGCTCAAAAAGGTGTCCCAAGTAGGTATAAGCTCAGGTTCTTGGCTCCTAGGATAGACTAAATCGAGTCCCACCTCTTCGAACCCCTCGATTTCTATATCATTGATCAGCATGACTTTCGAAAAATCAATTTGTGCCTCTAAAGAGGTTGGAGATGTGTATTCATCAAATAGGGACCCAGAATCATAATTCAAATTCAAATCTGACTCTCACCATTTTGGGCCTCATGATTATCCCAAATAGGCTTAAATCCAGATTCTAGGTTAAGGTTAAGGATTGGATCACTAGAATCTAGGTTGGGCTCCATTGGGATGTCAAAATCATTCTCATGAATCACCTTAACAGGATAAGGCTCGAGATTTACATTCCAGAGAAGTTCTGTTTTAAGCTCATCATCATAGGTGTCGGGGAAATATAAGCTTGATGGACTAGCTTTAAGGCTTTTTAATGCTGGTTTAGAATCGAGAACACTTGCAATTGGATCCTCCCAACCCTCATCAAGATCAAGTCTGTCAATTGTTATGAAGTTTGAATCTAAATTCATTTGGTTTGGGGGTCCATAATAATTCTGAATGTCTAGCTCAGGCTCTGGAGAAGCTTTAGAATCACTCCAAGATGTCTCATAAATGGCTTCTCGTAATAGATTTAGAACATCTACATGTTGATCAATGATATCTTGGTGTATCTCCTAGAGTGATGGATTTGCAAAGCAATGTAAACCCTCTGTTCTATGCAATTCATAAACATCATTAAATTCTGGTATGAGGGTCTCCTGGGTTGAACCATTTCTTAATCGAGTAAGCAGTAGTTTCACATGGTTCATAATGAACTTTGTTGTTTCTGAAACATTAACCTAAATCATGCTGGCTAGATAATCTTCAAAATATCTACGGGTAGCCTCAATCACTTTATCTTTTATTCGGGGTTTAGGTTTCCCAATTGGTCTTCCTAAAGTGCCAGGTTGCATTTTCAAATTAGGTGGTGGAGTCAAGATGTAGAATCAAACTTAGGTTCAGATTGAAGTTGATCAGATCATATTAGAAATCCATGAGAATATCTAACGTGGCCTCTTAGGTTAAAAACCTAAGGACCTTCCTATGTATGTGTTCTATAGAAGGCATGAGGGACTGGATATGAATTTGACCCAATTAAGGCAGCCAACGTTTTCTGGATGACTAAGGCTATTTCGAGGTGGATGATACCTCAGAATCAGAAATCCGTACACTCGAGAAATACCTCAGTAGTGAGGAAGGGAGAGACCCATAAAGACCCCTACATGGTAGAGCATTCCCACGGGTTATAGGATTTCCCCCACCCGACCTTCCTTATCTCGATGGTTCTAATTAGATCGGAATGTACAAACTTGAGACCTTAAGTCTAGCAATTTTAGCCTAATTAGAGCCTTGAAATTTACTTGATTAGAAGTTGATTTGACTTGTGACCTAATTGGGAAGTTCGTTGGCTCACAAAGTAGACCAACTTTAGCTTACCTACCCTAAAGAAATAAGGATGAATTCTAGGTTAGGACCTAAAAATCATCCTGATTTGACTCTCAAGTTCTTAGGTCCAAGATTTTTAAGGTTCAAATGAGTCTTAAAGCCTGATTTTAGGGTTCTTCTTGCTTAGATCTTTTCATACAAGGGTATGGGTAGCGCACAAATGTGGAAGGGTTTATTCTCTTCAATGCAGGCAAATGTGAGCTAACTCTTCAAAACTCTAGTGTTGAAACCCTAATTGGCTCTATTTCAAGTCCAATTTAATCTCAAAATCTTTACCTTGGGCTTCAAGCAAGAAGTGCATTAGCCCAAAGTGATTTAGAAATTAAGCGTAGTTCGTAATAGGCATAGGAAATCAAGATAGGGATTTCTAAATAGAATCACCTCAAGCTTCAACCAGATATGAAAAATTTTCGCATATTCGGAAACTTGCCACTTTAATGATAGTTACTAGAAAGTAAGGCAGGTGAATCCTAATCATTTTTGTTTCCTTTCTTACCTTCCCAAGATTATAAGGTTGAATAGGGAAGAAAAGAAATTACCTGCCCCGGGAGTGGTTATTTTACATGGAAGATCACCTCGTGATGTACCTCATAAAATCACAAGAAATCAAACTGGGGAAGTTAGTGCTCAAATATAATCAAATAAAATAAAGAATAGAGGTAAATTATGCGTTACTCCCCAGCAATGTTGCCAAAATGTTGACAGGGCTTTTCAAGAGTTTAAGCATGTTTCGTTGTAGCAAAATCTCCTAAATAGCTTGATGGAAATACCATCATGAGACATAACTAGCTCAATTTTATCTTATAAAGTTAATAAAAGTTCATACATATCAATCAGAATGTCCACTGTGTAGGATGAGTTATTTTAAGAAGAAAAGATGAAATTAGGGTTATTTCTACAATTTTAACAACTTATCACAAATACAGAATAACCACGAGGTATGCCATGGGTTTACTAAAGATCATTTATTCATTAATGCCTAATAAGTGGGTCCACGCTGACAAAAATGGGTTTTCACACATTTCAAGAATTAATGAACATCTAAAACTCTAAAAATAGACATGCTTAATTAACTACGATTTTGGTCAGGGTAAAATTCATCTAAACCCTCTAAAAATAATATAAAAAATATTCCCTAGAGTTTGGCATCTTTGATTTGAAATAGAGTCTCAGACAGACTATTGCCCTAATTTTGGTTTTTTTCCAAAATTACCCAGTCAAACTAGGTCAAAACCAAAATCCAACTTCACCATTGGATTCCTTAGGTCCAAATTAGGTTTGTATCAAAATTTGGGCCCAATCAGAGATTGTCTTAACCTAGTTTGAAATTTGGTTCAGTTTGACTCTTTCTCTCTCACACAACCCCTCAGGTTTTGAAATTCCTTGCAAACAACCCCTTTGTCGTCACTCTTTGCAAAGAGGTCCATCCACCATTTTCTTGGAGGAAGCCTACTATGGTGGGCCTCTTTTGGCAAGAATTCTGTGATTACTTGATGAATCCCTCTCAAAATTAAAAGGGAGATTCATCAGGTAATCTACTTCCTATGTAGCCATGTCCAAGTCTACAAATCTCTCTAACAAGCTCATGTGAATCCTTCAAAGAGTCTGGTATCTCTTGTGTGTCAAGCTTACCAAGCTTGAAAGCTTGGTTTCCAAGCTTTAAACCTCCCTTTAAGTCCTATATAAAGACCCATGTTGCACGTCGATCTCCCTATGCTCGTTTTTGGCTGGGAATACCCCTCTTTCCTCCCACTTCTCCAGCCAAAAGGCTCCATGACATCCAACGACTCCCTCCGATCACTCTCATCATCCGCTTGCAATACCAGCGTCGGATTCTCCTTCCTCTCCATCTTCCGCGTCGGACCATACCAGCAGGCACCCCAATCCTCGTCGTCATTGCCGCTTCTACCCCACCGAAGCAGCTTTCGTCTCCAGTGCCGGCCACACTAGACTCGACGTTGTGCCTCCCCCTCATTGACCACCACTTAGTCTCCTTGACTACTTATCTTCCGACATCATCACTGTGCCACTACTCTGCTATTTCGACTGCTCCTACACCGTTCGCAACTTCATCTTCCACCTTGTCGGTGTACCTCTGATGAGACCTTCCAGCCGCTAATGACCATCCCTTCACCTGCCATTGCTCCCTACACCTCTGCCATCTCCAAGGGAGTAAAACCCCTCAAGAAATTGAGGGGATTACTCCCCCGAGCCCTCCACCGAACAGACCCAATTCTACCTTCAATTTTCGTCTCCACTAGCCACCTACGACCACCTTCGCAGCTTGCCAGTGGCACCAACACCCTTTCTGCATCCTTGCGAAGCTTGTGAGCTAGTTTAACTTGGTTCGTGGCCGTGTTCATGTTTCCAACTATTTGTCAAATAGCTACGTCGCTCCATCATCTTCTCCGACCTCGTTCATGGTGGTCTAGCCACGATTGCTCCAGGATTCAGCTCCAGGGAATGCAAAATCACCTAAGGATCATCTCTAGGTCTTCATTCAGAAATGCCAACCTTATTTGCACACTCAACTGGAAGCATCTTCATCCGCGGGCGCACATGAAATAGAACTGTGGGATATTATCCCACATCAGTGGGAGAAGCGTTGCAGTTGCATATATTCTTTTTCTCAATAGGCTTTATCGCCTTGAACACCCGGGGGTGAGGTCCTTGCTCACCCACTCACGCTCACCTGACCTGACTCATTTCACTACTCGGCTGCGACCCCACGCCCGCAGCCCTGAACCCAGATCTAGTTACTATTCCTACTCAATTAACCTCGGGTCTTTAAGAGAAAGAAAAGAAGGAAAGAAAGGAAAAGAGAGAGAGAGAGAGGGGGGTTTTGCACAGCCTTCCTGTCTCTCGACACATAGTCAAAATCTGAAGAAGCCTTCGCCTCCATTGGTGTTGGTACTATGATGTGCTGTGCCTATGCCTCTCCCTAAGGCCTAAAGGAAAAAGAGCTAATTCTGAGATGGTGTAGCATCAGAGAGAGTGCACTATACACTTATCATACATGGCTTTTGGTTGATTGATACTATTGCATTATTTAAGTAGAATTTTAATAGGGTAATTTGGTGATTAAAATCACCATTTTTACCTTAATCTTTTTGCCACATTGACTCTTGAATTTATATCTTTATCATTTATGCTTGAAATTGCTATTACATTGCTATATTCTTGCTTACAATTGTGATCTTAAGATAAATTGCTATATTGCTTCCTACGTTCGACCTCAGAATTTCTTTCGAGCTATAAATTTTAAGTGTTCTACGCGATTTATTGGCTATATTACAGCGTATTACTTTTAAAACACAGATTCAGTGGGTTAACATAGCTCTTTCAACGAATACAATTTATAACTTGAATATCTAAAATGAAGTCTGGGGTCGAACACAGGGAGCAAGGGTTGTAATTCATGCACTAATCAACATGAATATATAAATGAGCACAGGAATTTAAGCACAAAAATGGTATTCAATGAATACTAATCTGCAACATGAAATATTCAATGATATTTAATGTATCTCAAGAATATGAGGACAAAGAGAAATGAGGATAAAAAACAATGGTTATTTGAATCACCACTTATATCCTCCTTAAGTTAAGCATGCATCCAACTATCAATAATATCAAATAAACCAACAGTAGCTTGAATGCTACAGTAATCAGACGTCTCTCTAGCAAATCAGACGACTTAAATGTCATTGCTGCAGTCTCTTAGAGAGCCTTCTTCTTCTTGTTCCTTTCTGCTCTACACTCCTCTTCTTCTTCTCTTCAAGTTTTCTCCTTCTTTCATGAGTCTCTTCTTCCTTTCCTCCTCTGAAGGCCTTCTTATTCTTTCCTTCTTCCCTTCTTACGCACAAGAGTCTTCACAAGCTTCCCAGCGACTAAGTGTTGGGAGGTTTCCCTAAAGAGCAAAACCCACCCCTTCCCCCGCTCTCTCTCTCTTTATTTCCTCTTCCTCTATCAGATAGCCAGGTAACCAATCTGGTATTCGGATCATGCAGTATCGGTCACTAATGACGGAGGATTCACACGGGCAAAGGGTTTGGTTTTGGAAACCCCATTATCATACTTCGATGCATGAGAAAATCCATCGATCGGATAAAATTTATAATCAAAACTCGAAAAGTGAGTCCCGTGTCGAACACAGGGAGGCGAATGTTTGGTTTTGAAAATTCACATTTTTCTTTTATTTGTTTTTTCATTTTTGTCTTTTCTAATTATTTTGGCATTTTTAGAAAGGAAGAAATTAAGTCGATGAATTCTTATCTAACTAATCTACTTGGAAAATATAAGAGGTAGAGAGAGAGAAACAATCACATAGTTCTCAACAAGTGTTTCTACAACAATGAAAGTGGGAAAGCTACAATAGAAAGCAGTAACGATAGGTGGAGATGAGAAGAATCCCCCTCAACAGTCACTTGGAGGATGACTCGCTTTGACAGTACCTAGATGAAGGTGGTGAGGAGCGAGACGAAGGGGAATGGTGACCGAGGAAGGAGGATTGGATGGCATGGGACATAGCTGAAGCGAGGATCTACTTCCTGAAGTAGGTGGGAAGACAGCCACAGGATGCTCCACAAATAGGGATGAGGGGAGAGAAAAATATTTGATTCTACTCTAGAGGAGCATCCTAGGCTTGGGATAAGCTCTCTTTACAGCCTTGGAGGTGGTGAGGAGAAGAAAGGAAGAGATGAGAAAATGGGAGGGGTAGGGGTCCTTTTATAGTGTAGGAAAGAATAAAATTTGTATACAGGACATTTAGTGACGGTCATAAACATCGCTGAAGATCTCGCTCACGGGCACCTACTGCCGCATAGTTGGCACGTGCTTCCATGCCCTTGTCACTCGCGCATAGGCACTACGTGCCCACACGTGCACACACGCTATGCACCCACGTGCATTGCACTCGCACACGCTGCTGCTACTGCCGCTGCCCTGCCTGGTGCGCACAGCTGCCTTACGTACTGCACTGCAACATGTGAGACTGTGCCTACAAGTGTCCATGGATCCGAGTGTGCGCTCGCACCCATACTACTGTGCGCGTGCAGTGGCGAGTGCACGCATATGGGTGGCTTCGGTTGCACCACATGGCATGACCTGGGCCATCCATCTTCGTTCCTTTGTAGGGGATGCTACAGAGGTCAAATTGAGTCAATTTTCACATGGTTGTGCTACGATCGTTGACTCAAATCCATCCGTGTAGGTGAATTTATCGTTTGAAGCTCTAAATTATGTCACTTAGTCCCTTGGCTGTTGATTTTCCTTGGACTAAATATGGAACTGCAGGACTCCGATCAAGACAATTTCGAAAGTGTTGGACTCCGATCATCGTCCTGATTAGATCCATATGGTTGGATCGTCAATCTGAGGCTTTGAAATAAATCTCCTCTCCTGACCACAACAATGATGCAACTTACTTGAAATATACACAACTACTCTAAATGCAAAATGATGCATGCAATACAATATTTATAATGTGAAATGCAATTGTAAGCCTAGGAGCATGCATAAATAGGCATTTTAACCTAAATGGATGTGTCAACATCATAACCTTATGCCTATCTTTTGTTAGTCCATAGAAAAATTAAACTACATGCTATGTATAGAAATAGAAATAGGATTTGATTGCTTAGGCCTAAGTTATTTATTAAGGATAAAAAATTTGAACTAAGGTCCTAAACTGCGAAAACTGAACAGTACCCAAGTGTCTGCCTGAATGCAAACCAACCAAGTCCTTGCCTTATTTGAAAAGGGAAGATACATTTTTTTTTTGTTTTTCTTCTTTTCTAATTTTTTTGGTCTTTTGGAGTTTGAGTGTTTCAGGATAACTTTTTATGGCTACCGGACCCGCCCAAGGTTTAAAAAAGACTTTAAGTGCTACGCATCTTTTGAAAGGGTGATAGACTCACTAAGTGGCCATTAAAATAGACTTCAAGTTTCTATGACCCTAGGTGACCTTAAGAGTTTTTTGCTTAAAGGTTTATCTTTTCGATAAATAGCTTTCTCCCTATTTTTCTTTAAATATTTTTATGGGGTTAACACAACGGCGAACCCGATGTATATCTCCTCGGTTTATTCTACTTCGCCGCTTCTTCCTTAAGTGTTTTGGGAATTATTTGTGCATTTTTGTGAGTAAGGCTATGGATAACTAGCCAATGGGTTGTTGCCTACAGTAACTTGCCAGGCATACTCATGAGGTGAAGTGTGATTTATTTTTCTATTTTTATTTTAATGCTTTTTCTATTTTTCTATTGTTTTTCTATTTTTTTTAGCATCATTTTTTCTTTTTCTAAGTAGGTGGCTTCCTTAATCTATGATTTACCTAAAAGCATTAGAATGAGTATGGTCATGTAGCTGGGCTCTAGACAACCGACCAATGGGTTGTTACCCACGACAACTTCCCTGCCATACTACCCTAGAATGTTCGTTAACTACCTAATTTCCGTAAAAACTACTAAAAAGTGAGTCAATGCAAATAGTATGTAGATGCTTAGGTTTAAAGTCCCCTAAATCAGAGGGTGGGTCGATAAGTCGTGTACTTATCACCCCAAATTATTTATGAAATTATAATAAATTACTTGGTGAAGACTCGCGACTAAGTCTACATTCGAGTGGACACCCAGGCTAATGAAGCCTGAAGACCTGAAGAGTCTAAGTATTTAGGTCCTATTGTATCATTTCCTGAAGCTAATAACTTCCAAATGCCTAAGTTCTCTTCTCCTAATTTCTTTTTTTTTAAAGAAAATAAAAGAAATTCTATGGAGCTAACGGAATAATTTCAGGATTAAGTATTCACCCCCCATGGCTAAATGATGCAATGTCCTTATTATACAAATAGAGACATGAAAAGGGTGGAGAAAACAAAATATCACGTTAATATCGTGAAGATCCGGTCCACTCCACAAAGAACGTGAAATATACACGTGCTAAATTTATTACCTTCAGCTAGGAACAATTCACAAGTAAAGAAGACAATAAAAGTTAAGAAGTGTAGGTCAAAACTAAAATCAAAAGATTAATCCTCAGACCCGCCAACAGAAGATGTCCACAAACATGGACTAGATTATGGTGTAGACATGCCCCAGGGTCGAGTGGTTCTAAGGTTCTAGATGAAAATCACCCAGAACCAAAGATTATAGAGCATGCGAGGCTGGGCCTGCGGTTTGATGGTGTGCAACCCAAGACTAAAGTGTCGGAAAAAAGGTAGATTTGACTGACTAGGTTCAAATGTCCATTAAAAGTTTAGCCCAAAAAGAAAGTCAGTTATTCCAAGCTTAGGTCGCATGTAAAAGATATTGTAAGAGTCCTAGTAAAATGTTGGTGGTTTTAGGTCAATAGGAACCCTTAGATCCAAAATTGTGATTCCCTCATAATTAGCCTCCCAAATTTTCATTTCCACATTTCTATTCTGCAAAATCAATGTTTCTGGGACCTCCAGATCATTGCACACCCCTTCTAAAATACCCAAGTCCAACAATTGTGGTTGAATTAACATTGACTTGGATCTAATGATCTTAAAAATATCATAATTCAGCTCTTCAGGGTGTGGTTGAGCAGTGGGGCTACTAATTGAATAATCAGGATTCGAACTATCCAAGTTAGCCCCAACATGGTCATAATCTTAAATAATCAGGCTATCAAAAGGTTTGTCATGCTCCTCAAGCCCGTTCGTCTCACTAAAATCCTCTTCCTTAAGTTCAAGTGAGACTCCACCCTCAGAGTCAAACAATTCTTGATCATCATTTATATATGTCTCAAAATCATATATCCTTTCATGGTCAATGGAGACATATTTTTCATCGTTCCCTGGCTCAGGGATCTCAGGTGAAGCAATCGGTTGCTCTTGAATTGGTTGCTCTAGCCAACTTGGTCATCTCCAATCTTAGAATAGGTGTCCCCTCTGATAGGTGCCTAAGCGGGTTCAAGCATTGGCTCTCTTGAAGGGGGTTCATCTTAAGAATCATCCCAAGATTGGACTAGGGAAACCACAAATTTCATCCTCAATCTTGATAATTTCCCAAGTAGAAACTCACCTAGGCCCTTATCCCTAACATCTTGGAGCAAATCCAATAGAGAGCTGTTAAGTTCACCAATCATTTTGATCATAGGCTCCAATGCTTTAGTGCATGGTGTTGGCATAGCTTCTAAGATTGTATGGTGTTCATCGGGTTAGCCAACACCCAGCCTTGGACCTGGTTCACCTGAACCGAATGGTTCGATTTAGGGTTGGGTGGGTTTGGGTTCATTCTAGGGGAGTCAAGATATTGAGGTTCTCCGATCCCTCCCTGAGAGTTGGTCATTTCAGTTGATCAAAGAATGCTGGTGACCTATATTCAATGGAATATTATGGAGGGTAGGTGTTATAATCATCATATCCTTCATGATTGTAGATCGGGTTGGTTTGGTCATTAAAGGGTGGAGATCTATAATCATTGTAACTCTAGGAAGGGTAGTAATCATAGTCTTCTTGTCTACGGTTAGGCCCTGGACACTGAGGTTCAAATTCATCTCCCCAACAAAAGTTATCCTGGCTAGTGGATGGGTAATTATAAGTCAAGTTGGGATAGTAATCATCTTGGGGATATGTGGTAGTAGAAGGATAGGATGGGAAATGCATGTAGGATGTGGAAGGATATATGGTAGAATAGGAGGGAAATCAAAAGGGAGAAAGGAGCCCAGCAATATAATCAATCAACCCTATCCTTAGGTGGGTTAGCCTAAAGACTACAGACCCCTATGACCCGTCTTGCGATTATAAGTGATTTGGTCTACTTCTATCCAGTCAATCCAACTAGTAAGAGGGAGGGTATGGGGAGAAGGTTCTTCCTTTGGCTTATACCTTCGGTTCCTAGTGTACCCCCAGCCATGGTCATTTGATGCTACTCCCTAGCTAGACATCAGATGGAACAGTAGGAGATTAGTCGAAAAGAAATCTCAACCAGAGCCCCGAAGACCGAATCAATCCTTAAGGCCAACGTCTACTCAGTTTTAATTAGGCTTAGGGTGATTGTGCTCTTGGAATGTGATGGGCCCTTTAGATGGGTTCTACCCTTAAGCATTGATTCAAATGTGTGAGCATGCACACCAAGGTTTGCAAACATGGTTATTTGATGATGTGTCTTTTAGGGTTTAGCCTTGTTTAGTAGGTTTTAGGGTTTAATCTTTAGGTTCATTCAATCAGGTTTGGTAGAACACTCCAAGTTTTGAAAGCACTGGTGATGATATATTCCTTTAGAAATCAGAATAAATAATGTGGAGTGCTTAGTTTAGCCATAAAGATCAACCTTAAGTGG
Source organism: Thalassia testudinum (assembly GCA_037157565.1). Taxonomy (NCBI): domain Eukaryota; kingdom Viridiplantae; phylum Streptophyta; class Magnoliopsida; order Alismatales; family Hydrocharitaceae; genus Thalassia; species Thalassia testudinum. The sequence continues at coordinate 79,472,118 of JAZHRO010000056.1, read as the reverse complement.
CAAGCTAGTTAATGGATCGCTTTTATGTTAAGTGGTGTGGGCCAAATAGCTCAATTAATCGGCCTGTTGCACCACTTGATTAAGACACACAAAATGTTTAACCCATTCAGATTTCTACTCACTTATGTTTGTGCTACATTGAAGTGTATCGGGCCCAAAGGTCAGATCAAGGGTTAAGTGAAAGAATCGATATGATTGTGCACCTTAAGTTGAGAAGTTGTGGGTATCAAGTGTGTATGTTGATTTGTCCCACAAGAAGTATCTTTTTTTCTTTCTTATAATATGTGAGGGTAAGATGAGTGGAGGTGACAAACAAAACAAACAAATTCTATCCTAGGGTTTATGCAAACACCTAAGTAGATTAAGTCTTGGTTATTGATGTGGTGAAATGAAACTAGTGGGGGGGGATGTGGGGATAAACTTACAAATGTCTCTACCTGCACCTTACTCAAATCTACTGCCTTCATTACCCCGATTGGGTTCTTGCAAGACAATAAATCGAAGAAGAAAGATTGGTTAGAAAAATATGTAAGTAATGAGGGAAAATGCTAGAAAAACCAAAGAGCATTTGGAAACCCCAGCAACAGTGCCAAAATAATGACGGCGAATTCGCACTTGGAAAGGGCTCGAGTTTGGAAACCCTGTCATTGTAGTTTGATACGTAAGAAAATCCGTCGATTAGATAAAATTTATAACCAAAACTCGAAAAGTGAGTCCCGGGTCGAACATGGGGAGGCGAACATTTGGTTATGAAAATCCGCGTTTCGCTTTTATTTGTTTTTGTTGTTTTTGTCTTTTCTAATTTTTTTGATACTTTTTGCAAGCAAGAGATTAGGTCGATGAATTCTTATCTAACTAATCTATTTGAAAAATATAAGAGAGAGTGAAACAATCACATATATCTAAATAATTGTTTCTACAACTATGAAAGCGGGAAAAACTACACTAGAAAGTAGTAAAGGTGGATGGAGATAAGAAGAATCCCCTTAGATGATTGCTTGAAGGAAAACTCGCTCTGATGGCACCTGGACGAAGGTGGTAAGGAGAGGTATGAAGGATAATGGCGATGAAAGAAGGAGGACAGGATGGGACGTTGTCGCAGCAAGGATCTACTTTAGAAAGTAGGTGAGAAGACGGCCACAGGATGCTCCACGAATGGTGATGAGGGGAGGGAAAAATATTTGATTCTACTCTAGAGGAGCATCCTAGGCTTGGGACAAGCTATCTCTAGAGCCTTAGAGGTGGTGAGGAGAAGAAAGGAAGAGATGAAGAAAATGGGAGCAGTAGGGGTCCTTTTATAGTGGAGGAGATAATCAAATTCGTATAAAGGACATTTAGTGATGGTCATAAATTTTGCTAAACATCCTTTGCACATGTCACAGAAGATCCCATTCATGCACCCCTGCTGCTGCACTACCGGAACATGCTACACATGTACTTGTTGCGTGGCACACGCCATATGCGCCCACGTACCTCGCACCTGCATGCGCTGCTGCTGCTGCTACTGCCCTTGCCTTGTGCACGCCGTTGCCATGCACGTTGCATTTCTATGTGCCCCACTGTGCCTAAGCACATGCATGCCTCCCTACGCACGTGCACCCGCACTGCTCTACACGTGCGGTGGCACGTGCGTGTGCATGGGTGGCCTGCATTGCACCATGTGGCACAACCTGGGCTCTCCATCTTCTTTCCTTTGTGTGGGCTGCTAGAGAGGTCGGATTAAGTCGATTTCCGTGATGTTGGGCTGCGATCGTCTATACGAATCATCCGTGTACTCGGATTTAACATTTAAAGCTCTGAATTGCATCAACTTGTCCCTTAGCCATTGATTTTGCTCGAACTGCATATGGTGCTATAGGACTCTAATCAAGGCAATTTCGAAGGTGTTGACTTTGATCCTTGTCCTGATCAAATCCATACAATCGGATCGTCAATCCAAGGTTCCAAAATAAATCTCCTTCTCTCCTGACCATAAGAAGGATGCAATTAACCTAAAATATACACAATTACTCTACATGCACAATAATGCATGCTATGCAATATTTATAATATGGAATGTAAATCTAAGCCTAGGAGCATGCATAAATAGGAATTTTAACCTAAATGGATTTGTCTACATCACTCATCAGTGATGGGTGATGAGCTAGGAGTGAGTAGCTTAGGCGGGTCAGGTGTACGGGTGAAGGGGACCTCACCCCTATGTCTTGAGGCAATAAGCCATAAATAAAAATTCCCTTTATGCCACAGTCGTGCCTCCTCCCTCTAGGATGTGAGACTAAATCCCAGTCGTCTCTTGTGTGTAACTGCAGAGAGATTCTTCATTCAATTGCAGTAGCTGTAGTGGGCGTGGCTCTCTTTTGAAGACCTGGGTGTGTACTTGGAATGTTTTCGCATCACCTCGGGGGTACAGCTTGGAGCTTGTGCAGTCTGGAGCTCGAAGAACAAGGTGGCAGCAATGGTAGAGTAGGCGGAGAACGGTGAATACCTGAAAGGATGAACACGACCTATCAACCTGATTAAACAATTTCACAAGTATCATCAGAGGGTGTGGAGTGTGGTGGCAGTGTCCTCACGATGTGGGAGTGAGTGTAGTGGCCGGACGGTGGTATGAATCGTCGTGCGAAGGTGGGTTGTTTGGTGGGCGGTTTGGGTGAATAGGCGAAATAGGAGAGGGCTTTTGATCATGGTGAAATGGTCGATCTTTTGGAGTAGGTGGCAAGTTGTTTGGCGGGTTGTGGAGGTGGGGCGGACTTGCCAGAGGTGTGGCTAGAGGTAGAGATGAAGGTGGCGTGCGGTGTCGTTGAGGGTTGGTTTTTGGGTTTTAAATAGAGGGAATTAACCTAAGGATCTATGGGAACCTAACTAACCTAATATAATGGATGAAAGGGAGGGATTCCCATGTCTAGTGGGGAAGATGAAATCTCTGGTGGATAAGGAGCGGCTGCTGGTATTACGACGTGCGAAAGAAGTCGAGGAATGAAAATCCACCTGCTATAGTCTATGAGGGTGGACGAGGAAGGTGGTCGAAGGTCGCCGGAGTTGGTAGAGAAGGAGGTCGAGGTTAAGGGATGAGGGGGTATCTGACCTCCAAACCATGCTGAGGAGGTTAGTGATTTGACCTGGGTCCTTTTAAAGTGCTTAGGAAGGCATTCCAAGCTTCGAAACCAAGCTTGGTAGCACGTGAACCTTGTGCACAAAGGAACCCTAAATTTCAAAGGTTTGCATGATCTTTTGGGAAATAATCATGGCCCAAGAATAGGTTTAGATCATGGAGGATTCTCTCAGGAGTCTTCCTTTAAATTTTGGAAGAGATCTTCCAATCAACCAGGGAGAAGTCCCTACTTGAAGGTCACCCGAGTACAACTTCCTCCACGATAATGGTGGAGGGACCTGATTGCAAAGAAGAATGCAAACTCGATCAAGATGATCTCTAATATGGCCCAAATTTTGGTACAAACCTAATTTAGGCCTAAGGAATATGATGATGAAGTCGTATTTAGGTTTTGAATAAGTTTGACTAGGCAATTTGTGCAAAAAACAAAATTATGGCACCTATCTGTTTAAGACTCTATTTTAGGTCAAAATGGGTTCCAATGGGCAAATCAAAGGAATAAAACCTTAGGGACTATTTTTCTATGAATTTTAGATGTTTTAGGTGAGTTTTATCCTGACTAGAACCTCAGTTAATTAAGTAAGACTACTGTTAAGGTTTCAAATTCCATTAATTCTTGAAATGTGTGAAAGCCCATTTCATTCTTCATGAACGCACTTATTAGACATTTATGACCATTTGGCCTTCCTTTAACCCCTGGGAAACCCATGATTATTCTATATTTAGGATATTCTATTAAAACTGCAGATTTAACCCTGATTTAATGTTAATCTCTCAGAGAGGATATGCAATTAATTATGGCTCGTTGGCAGTTATGTAGGAGCATTTATCAGTGGATTATGACTAAATAAACATAGATATGGCTGAGGATGACGTTATCATCAACGTACCTAGGACGAGTTGGGAAGAGGAAATTTTTGCCACTTAGTTGCTAAATTAGGTAAAGTCATTTCCCCCATTAACTTTGTGATTGCCCTTTATTTCAAAACCCTAAAACTTACATATTCAAAAATTACAAAAAGAAAGGTGATTTCCATTTTTAAGCAAGAGATTCATTTTTTTAAAAAGTTGCTTCCTTGGATGACCCTAGATGCCACCACTATCTAGGTTATAAATTTAAAAGCAACTCGATTTTTGCGCATTGCAATGACTTCTAAAACCCGCAATTTACAAACCATGTAAAAACCCAATCAAGAAGTTTTTCCTATTGTGCCCTAGTAAGTTGAAAGTTGATAATTGATAAACGCCGGTTTATCATCATTCTTATGCATTAAAACAAACCTAGCTCTTCGGATTTTACTCCACAAACGGGTTTTTGGGCTGCATTTAGGCATAAAATAGGTTATGCATGCATTGCATTTTTTTTATTATCTTTTTAATATGTTTTTGTGAGTGTTAGGGATGTACAGATATACAGATCCATAAAACCCTAGCACTCAAGAAGGCAAATGGTGAAGGAGAAGCCCAGACTAGCTGGAACTCAACTTGATCTAGCTCACTATAGATGGAACCTAGCTCACTTGAACTAGGGTTATCTCATCCCAACTCCATTCAGTTAATCTCAACTGAATGGAAGCTCTAGAGAGTTCATCTTAGCTCACCCTAGCTCAAGTCAGCTCAGATCTAGCTCAACTTAGATGAGTCTAGCTCATCTCAGCTCCCACTAGTCCACAGGGAGCTCTGGCTAGCTCAGCTGAGTTGACAGGAGTTAACCCCAGCTTAGATCCAGCTACATCCAGCTCCACTCAACTCCAGCCAGCTGAAGAAGAACTCATCCCAGCTTAGGAAGATCAAGTCCAGCTCCTCAACTAGCTTGATTCTCCCCAGGAGCACCAGACCTAGCTCACCTCAGCTCATTATGGTAGAAGCTAGCTCACTTTAGCTTGGCTTAGCAGCTAGTAAAGAACTAGCAGGCTAACCCAACTAGAGTAGCTCCATGCCAGCCTCTTCAGCAGTAGCCAGCTCCAGTTTCAGCTCCAGACTTCTCCACCTCAGCTCCTCCCTCCAAACCCTAGCTCCAACACCTTCTCCTCTACTCCTCCATTAGCTAAGCTAGCTTAGCTTAGCTTAGCTTAGCTATGCTCCAACTTCCTTGGCTTGTACCACCACAAAAACCCACCTAACAACTCCACCCAACTAGCTCCACCAAAGCTCCACATAAGCTAACCTACTTGGCACCAACCTAGCCTACCCACCACCTCCAAAAGACACCTAAAAGTGGTGCCAAAACCACCCTAACCACACCCTTTATGGCGCCACTTTTCCCTCCAAAATTCCCCTTCATCTCCACCACACAATTCCCCTTGAATCCATCTCCACCATCCACCTAACCCCCCTTCTAGAAGGCCCTAGGTTGGCGCCAAAATGGTGGTGTCTCTCCACCACCAAAAGCAACCAACACCACCATAACCACCCCATTTAACACCCCTTCGGTTGGCGCCACACATCCTTGGCCATAGGATCACCAACCACCTCCATCCTTCCATCCTAGCCCTCCATTTCAAGGGGCACCTTAACCCCCCATCCTCCCTATAAAAAGACCACTACCCACCACCATTCAAGGCATCCTTGGCTAGCAAATTCACTCTCATATTCCACCTAGAAGCCCACGTCCAAGAGAGAAGAAGAAGAAGAAGATTAATGTTATATTCTATCCCCTTGGTGCCTTCCCCTCTTCCCTTCTCTCTTGGGTCACGCCAGCCAAAGGAGAAGCCAGGCAAGGAAGATCTTTGGAGGAGATCTTGAAGGTGGTCCACGCCACCTTGGAGGAGTTTTTGAGGGTGGTGCATGCCCACCCCTCGGAGAGAGCATTGAAGGTGGTAGCTTCCACCTTGGAGGAGCTCTCAAGGAAGGAGAAGAAGGAGGCCCTCTTTTCAAGCCAAGGAGCAGCTAGGCTTGGAGCAAGAAGACTCTCTTCTTCGCCAAATTTTGCAAGAGGATTAGTGTTTCTTTATTTGCTTTTAAATTTGTTTAGTCCTAGTAGAAGCATTCCTCTACTTATCCTTGAAAAGAACACTAATTCTAGTCAATTAAATTGCCTTCTTTTAGCTTTTTATCGCAATTGTGACTTTTGGTTCTAGCATTTGTTTCACCTCTTCTTCCTAATTACTCTAGGCCTCCACTTGCCTAGAGTGAGCTTAGGAAGAAGATATTTATATCTTTTAAATTTTAGTTAAGCAATTGTAGGTGTTAGTACTTTCCGTTACAATTCGCATTTTGCCCTCATCTTTTCAAAACAAAAAAATTACATATTTAAAATACCAAAAAGAAAGTTGGGATCTATTTGTAAGCAAACGGATTAATTTTGCATCCATTTAGCCTCCTTGGACGTCCCTAGATACTTCCCCTATCTAGGATATAAATTTAAAAGCGTATGTGAATTCGCATGTTACAACGACGTTAAAAACCCATTTTTACAAATCACACGTATTTCGTTATCAATAATTAGGGGCATGCTCTGGTTTGGACCAAGGAAAACATATTTGAGGGAGTCAGGCAAGGGTTTTAATTCCAGTTAAGGGCTCGGCTTCGAAATTATTTTTGCTTTTTGGGGTGAAGTGAGAGGGAGGGAGTTAGATAAAGAGTTAGATGGAGAAGGTGTGGTTAGGGTGGGAGGGTGGTTTAAATCGTATTGTTGAGGAACCATGTAAACTATAAAGCAAAAACCCATGTGGGAAATTTCCATTGTTTCCTCCATTAAATTTTCAATCTCAGAATCAAAGTCAATCAAAGAAATTTGGTTCTTGGAAATGCCTAGAATCTTGGAAAATACCTAGGGTAACAGATTCACCGCTGCACATGGTTTGCATCTTTCCAGAATCACAATCAATATTAGCTTTGGCGGTGACTAAGAATGGTCTTCCATGAATTATGGGGTCATTCCTTAAAGCTTCTGGTACCTCTATGTCTAGGACCAAAAAGTCTACGGCAAATAGATCATTTTTGACCTGGACTGTTGCATCCTTGACAATCCCCTTGAGTTTAATTATAGATCGGAATGCTAGTTGAAGTGTTACCTCGACAGGCTTTAATTCACCGATCTTGAATTCCTTGAAAATGATAGTGGGGATGAGAATAATTGAGGCACTGATATCCAATAAGGTGTGATCAAAAGAAGTGTCATTAATGACAACTTGAATAAGGGGGGCGCTTGGGTCTTTTCTTTTTAGAGGTAGTTTGCTATGAACAACTAAGCTTACTATCACTGGAAGGATCAACTTTCATAGGGTTCTTGGCTACCTTGGGTAGACAAATATTTTAAGAATTTGGCATAAGCAGGGATGTATTTTATGGCATCTAGGAGAGGGATATTTATTTCTACTTGCCCAAAAATATCCATCAATTCCTTTTCAGTTGGCTCAGATTTCTTTTTCTTAGTTTGTGAAGAGTGAAAGGCTTATGGAAAAGGTGCTAGGTGTTCCTGTTTTGCATTTTTGGGTTCCTGAACAGGGTTAGAATAGGAAGAAGAGTTGATCTACTTTTCTTTTAGGTGAGTTTCTTGAGCAGACAAGGGATCATAAGTGGTTTTCCTATTCCTCAGAGGCACTGCATTTGTAGTATGGTTGTTTCTACGAGGAGGATGAGGGGTCTGATTTTTATTAAAACCCGATGGATGCTGGGGTACTGGGTGTATAAGTTGACTGGGATATCCACCTTGATATTGATTCCATTGATTGTCAATGTTGGGCATGGGTTGGGATGGTAGGTTTCCAGCAGGTCTTTGATTTGGAGTAACCTTGACTTGTTGTAAATTGGTAATCATATAGGTTACTTTAGTCATTTGAGTATGCATTCCTTGCAGAGTCTTCATGACCTGGGTTTTGATATCTTCCTGGGATGGCCCAGGTTGATATATCTTTTGTTCTTAATTCCTAAAAGATGTTGTTTGGTAAACGGAACTTGATTTTGGGATTTCCAAGAGGGTTTCAGGTTGATCATCCAATTTTGATTATAAGAATTGAAAGGATTTCTAAATTGCTCCTAGTGAGTCGAAATGTTTTTAGTGCTGGGATCAAAAGCATTTTGATTCATGAAATCAAAGGTTCCAGTCAGGTCTTGTAAGAAATCAAGTAAAAATTGTTGCCCAACAGGGGTAGTATCAATATTGTGCAGATTTTCTCTTCTGAGAAGGTGAGGAGAGTTAGGGTAAGGAGTTTGTTTTTGGGTGAGCTTTTCTTCCATCTGATCCAGTCATTGAACTACCATCTTGTTGATTTCCATTTTTCTTGATGTGTAGATCATCTTGAGTGACTGGAACATATGTGGATTTGGAGTCAATCAGGACTGGAACATATGTGGATTTGGAGTCAATTTCATTGACTCCAAGTCTTGGGTTGTTGGTTTTGCCAAAAGTGTCCATTGGAGCCATATTAAATGAATTTTCACTCATTTCTTCAAGAAGGAGGTGGGCACTTTCGACATCTTTATTAAGGAAATTACCCCCACATGATGCATCCATGAATCTTTTTGATTGATCTTTTAATCCATGATAGAAGATTTGCACTACCTACCATTATGGAATTTCATGGTGAGGGAAACTTCTAAGTAGTTCTTGAAATCTCTGCCAAGACTCATAGAGAGGTTCACTAGATTTTTTTTGAAAGGTCGTTACTGATCGACGTAAAGCATTTATATGACCTCTCGGAAAATTTTTTTTGAGAAAAGTGTTTTTAATTGGGGCCAGGTGGTGTTAGGATGCCCAATTGTTCTAAACCAATGTGATGTGTTGGCTTGTAGTGAGAGAGGAAAAAGTCTCATGAGCCACACCTCTTCCAACACATTACAGGAAGGGGTAGTTTGAGCGAGGATAGTTACCTCCTCAAGGTGGCAAAAGAGGCCCTCTCTTGGAAGACCATGCAAATCTTTGATTATGTTTAGAATGGCAAGTTTAATTCCAAATTCCCCTTGGAGTATAACCACTCAGGGTCTCTCTTCTTAATGAGAAGGATCACAGAAATCCTTAAGCTACATGAGAGGTTCCCTAAGTAGCTGGCCCAGTCTTTGGTTGGCTATGTTCGTGACAGTCCTAGCCAATTGTTGCTAGTTTTGTTGAAGTTGAACCAATTGGTCAACCATAAGAGAAAAGGGGTTTATCTTTTGATTTAAAGGGCCACATGGCCGTTCAAGGTTTTGTGGTAGCTCTAAATGTGGGAGGTTCGGGATGGTGAAGTCAACTTATGGGTCAACTAATTGGTTAGGTTTAGGTTGGGATGTGGAAGCAGAATTTTTTGAATGATTTTCCATGTTAAAAATAGAGGAAGAAGAAAATAAAGATCATTTGGTGCGAGGGGCAAAATCAAATGGTCCCTCGAGATGTGGGTTCTAGGACCTTCGCCCATGCATGGACTTTAGTGGAAGAATGGGAGGGGAGGAGAAGAGAGAGAGATAAGAGAAAGTGTGCAAAACAAACAACCAAACCTAGTCTTGTCATAAGGTTGACTCAAAAGCTTAGGACTTGGGAACTCAATAAATAAGAAATTAATAAGTGAACTACTTCCTAATGATCACCCAGCTAAGCTAAAGAGGTGGATTGGGCCCAAGCATATCCTGGGAAAATCACTAGGGGCTTGTGTAAACCCGCACTCCTTGTTTGACTTCCCTTTAAGTCTGTCGCCACATTTTCAAGAGGAATTAGGAACACTTAGTAACTCTTAGGTATTGGATATCAAACCAAAACTTTAGAGAAGTCCTTAAGAGGTCAAATGACTACTTTTTTTTAATTAGGATTAGGTATCTGAATGTGTACGGGAATGTGGAGGGCATAGATTGGGGTAATGGCCTATATTTTAATTTCTTTTTTAGTGTGTACAAAAATAGGAAAGAGTGATCCCAATGTCAATCAAGTTGTCACACAATTTTTGTTGTTCTTCTGCTTTTAGGATTTGATTTAGCTTAGAGTCTTTTGGGGTTTTCCTTTCAAGTTTCAAATAAGTTTGAGATCCACAATAAAAAGAAATCAAGTTGTATTGGTGAGAGTAGATTTCCTTTTAGAAAGTGGCAGTAGAAAATGAAAAGAAACCCTAACCAATTAGATCCTTAAACTGAAATTTATTACCAGTGAATTTGTTTCAGGCTTTTTTCATTTTAAGTAGTGCTCCAAGAAAAGCAAACAACACTTCTACTAGAAGGAAAATCGAACAGGGATTCTAAAAAATATTTCTTTGTGATTTTGGAAATTTATTCGATATTTTTTTAAGATTTTTCTTTTACTGGTGTCAAAGTCCAAAAATGATATCCATGGGTATTTTGGACTTTTCAGTACCACCACTGGCCATCAAAAATTTTTGTAATTTTATCTAATATGAAGAATTTAACAAGGATTCAAGAATGTTTAATTTTTCAAAAATTGGATAAGTAAAATTTATAAATTTTGCACATAGAACAAATTAGTGAAATTATAGGAGATGACCCCCCTATGCTCAGCAAATTTTTAAAACTTCACTACAAGTCTAATTGCTCTAAAAATTGGAATAGATGTTCCTAACTTGATTTCAAATCTTTCGGTGAAATTTCAAGATTTTAAGAGTCCTGTGCTGTCAGGAATTGATTTTTGAAGTCTGGACCTGAAAATCAGAACACCAGCACTTAAGGTAGAGTGGTGTTAAATCATGCAAACAAGCAACCAATGAATTTTTAAAGACACCACTCCACCGATCTTGAAAGCCTGGTTTAGTATTTCTGTGATAGCTTTTTATGGTTAATGTCACAAGGAAGTAGGAAGTAACCCAAATTCCATTGGAAGAAAAGGAACTTCAAGCTCTCGCTTCCAAAATCTTACTTTCTTCCTGCAATGCCTGCACACACAAGAGAAAAGAGAGAGAAGGGGATGAGATCCACTAATCAAGAAAGAGAATTACTAAATGCAAAGCCGTGCCTCCCCGACAACGATGGCAAAAAGTAATGTAAAGAAAAGCATGATTTATAATTAGGGTTTTAAGTTGTTGTAACATGCTAATTCTCAATCACTTTTTCAATTTATAAACCTAGATAGCGATGGTATCTAGGGTCATCCAAGGAGGTAAGAATGCACTTTTAAAACTCTCACTTGACAATAAGGAAAGCAACTTTCTTTTTGGATTTTTAAATATATGATTTTTTTTTTTGGAATTTGAAAAAAGGGTTAACTATGCAATTGTGAGTGGGAAAATGACTACACCTAAATTACTAATGCTAACACTAAAGTGACAAGATAATACTCTCTCTAAGCTCACCCTAGGTACGTGAAAAACAAGGGCAATTGGAGAGAGGGAGTGAAAAGTGCTAGGAAAGACAATAAATAAAGATGCACAAAATTAAAGAAAAGGCAACTTGATAAAAAGAGAAACTTGTTTTACAAGAATGCTTGCAGTGGAATGCTTCTACTAGAAAATTAAAGATAAGGAAAACTAGTAAAACAAAGGTCCTCCTAGTGATAGTGGTGAAAAGGAGAGAGTCCTTCCTCCTAGCTCAGCTGCTCCTGGCCTTGAAATGAATCTTTCCTTCTCCTTCCTTCCTTGTAAAGCTCTTCCAAGTTGGTGTCCTCCTTGGCAAGCCCAAGATGGGCATGCCCTAGCTCCTCCAAGGGTAGAAGAATTCCACCCACAAGACTCCTCCTAGGGTGGGCGTGCACCACCCTGAAGACCTCCTCCCAAGGTCCTCGTTTCCTGGCTAGTCCTTTGGTTGGAGTGGGCACAAGAGAGAAGGGAAGAGGGGAAGGCAACAAGGGAACAAAGTGTCCGCTTAATATTCTTCTCCTTCTTCTCTTGGTAGTGGATATGGTGGGAAGAAGGTGGAAATATGTGACAATAATGGAGCCAAAGGTTAAGGAATTGGTGGTGGTTACAGGTCATGTTATAGAGTGGAGGGGGTGGAGATTGGAATTGACTAGGGTTAAGGGAAGAGTGGTGTTGTGGACGGCTAGGATATGGAAGTTGGTGGATGGATGGTACATTAAGGTTGGCGTGGAGGTGGAAGGATGCATTAGGTTGTGGTTATGGTCGATGGAGTAGAGTTGGCACGAATTCTATATGGGTTAGGGTTAAAGGGTTGGTTGGTGTGTTGTGCGACTAGGATTAGGTTATAAGGTGGTGGTTAGGAGATGAATGACTAGGGTAGGTTGACGCCAATTTATGGGATGTGTGGAGGTTTGATTAAGGGGATTTGGCGCCAACTTTAGCTAGGTTTAGGTGGGTTAGGTGGCATGGGATTTGTGAAGGGCTAGCATGATTCGATGTGGTGGTGATTGTGGGATCAAGGGTGGATATAAATAGCTCCAAGGTGAAGTGGTGTGGGTGGTGTTTTGGTGCCATTTATATGGTTGTTATAAGGTGGCTAGGGTGGTGTTAGGTGGCATCAAGTGTAGGTTTCTAGAATGGGGTTAGGTGTAGGGTTAGGATGGCTAGGTAGCATAGGCGTAAAGTGGAGATAAGGGGGATTTTGGAGGGAAGGTGTGTTGGTGCTAGAGCACCACGATCATTTGTTTTGATGATAACAAAACACGTGTTATTTAACATTTGCAATTTGAGTCCTAGATTTCAGGTCAATTGCAAATGTGGACGTGTTTAGACGGAGTTCAAGCTCGCATCCAGGACGGATTGGAGGAGCTTAACGGAAAACAGAGGAGGTTCGCGTGGAGCGAAAGATTGGAGATGGAAGACAAGAAGAATAGGATAGATTCTTTTTTTTCCTTTCATGTATCTCTTGTATTTATTTTCTTGCTCTTTATTTTCCTTAGACATTATGTTAAAGAGCCTCAAAGAACCCTAACAGTAGTCCTAGGAACACCTGCACAACCCTAGGATACTTAGGTTTTCTGTAGAACACTTAGAAAACCAATATAGGGTTAAAATAGACTTTCCAGACGTCTAATTCACGAATCAGACGTCTGATAAAGGATTTTAAGACGTCTGACTGTTGTTTCAGACGTCTGATAACTGTTAGGCTGGACATAGTTAGTTCTGTTTGATGAAATCAGACGTCCAGACCTTAGACCAGACGTCTTAGGAGACGTCTGATGACTTTGCCAGACGTCCAGTTAGTGGACCGTTGGCTGGCTTAGAAAACACTCAAGATTATGACCATTAGAGCCTTATCAGACGTCCATAGGACTTTACAGACGTCTGATAAATGACCGTTTTGCCTCGGCTGACCCAAAATCTCTTCTCAGAGATTTTCTAGCCGTTGCAACGTTTGGAAATCAATTCCCACGGTAAAAGTAGGTTTCCAGACGTCCAGACTTAGTGCCAGACGTCCTCTATGTCGTCTGATGGACTTGCACAAAAACCCTGTTTAGATCTGATCCAAGTCAGGGAGAAACCCGCCCAAAATCAGACGTCTGACCTTTTAATCAGACGTCTTATAGTGGCCTTCCAGACGTCTGATGCCAGAGTTAGACGTCTGATAACCCTGTCAAATGCAATCATTGTCCTGATTTCGGCCTGATTCTCTTGGGCTTTGCACCCAACGGCTATGGAAGCTTTTCCAAGCCTTCCAAAGCCTTCCTAAGGCCTCTATAAATAGAGGGGAGCCTTTGCAACACAAAAACACATAAGAGACACTTAGAAATACACTTGGATACACTTAGCTACACACTTTCACACTCTTGTGTCCAAGAAGTTCTTGCTCTCCAAGCTCAAGCTCCATCATCTTTAGAGCTAAATTCAGTTTGCGCGCCCGCTCTCCAGCTGTTGTTCACGAGAGCTACGTAGCGCCATCGCGTGGCACACGCACCGCGTCATCGTCGACGCACTCCTTGCAAAGGGGAGTTTCCTATTTCCTATAGAAGCTAGGTTTAATTTTGTTGGCTCTATAGGACTGTTATTTTATTTTATCTTTGTATTTTGGTTGGGTATTCGCTTTGCGAATTCCCGTCTCCTTCGTGGGACAAAATCCTTCTCGTGGAGAGAAGGGGTTGAGGAACGCTACCCTCGTACTTGTAGCGTGGTTGTACTGAGGTTGAATCACCCTCGTTCAAAGTGATTCGTTTAGTGGATTTTGATCAACTTGGTTGATCGGAAAATCCTAACTCGAGAGGGTTAGGTGGAGGTTTTCACCCGGCTTGGGTTTCCACCTAAAAATCTTTGTGTACATTTTGTGATTGCTTATTTCTTGTGATATTGCTTTATATTTTATTTCCGCAATTTATTACGTCACCCCTCCTGGTAGGGACGAAACCTTCAAGGTGTTGGTGCCAACTTCTTGGTGGCTTTTGGAGGTGGTGGTGTGAAGAGATGTGGAGGTTGGTGGTTGGTGACAAAAAGGAAAGGAGGTGAAGGTGTTTTTAGGTGGAGCTAGGTTAGGGTTTTAGGTACGTGGTGGACAGCAATAGAGGTGGAGCTGGTTTTGAGCTTAGCTAAGCTAGCTAAGCTAACTTAACTAGTAGAGTAGAGGATAGTAGGATGCAGCTAACATTTTGGGAAGAGAAGCTAAGGAAAAATTGTCTAGAGATGGAATGAAATTGCATTGGAGCAAGAATGACGAAGGGGCCTTCATGAAGAGTGATGAATCGTGTTTCGCGAATTAAAATAGCAGTTTAAGAACCTGTCGTTGTAGCTTGCAAAATGCGTCTATCAAACACAATTTATAACCGAAACTCCAAGGGAGTCCCGAGTTGAATACAGGGAGGCGACGTTTACTTTGTTTGAAAACCACTCTTCGTTTTGTTTCTTTTTGGTATTTTGAGGTTTTGTTATTTTTGGGTTTTTGAAATAAAAGGACAAGAAAGACAAGTTCACAAAATGAGATGGAACAAATATGCTGTACCACTCTAATATTTACTACCATAATCTACGAAAGCATACAAGAGATAGGGGTGAGAAGAAATCTCCTGACTTGGCTGTTCAGCGAGACAATGGCTCCTGGCGGAAGCTTGGGTGAAGGAGGTGAGATACAGGATGGTGGAGGTGAGATGCAAGAGGATGCTAGGCAGAGTAATGCTCCAACGAGGCTCCGGAATGGAGGTGAGGAGATGCAGGTGATCTTCTACTGGAATGGAGATGGGAGGACGGCTCCAAGGCAACCTATGTGTTGGAACCTTGTTCCACATCTTATTTTGTTGTTAACAAAATTATTATGAACTAATGTTTGCAATTGAGTTCTTTTTAGATTTAGGTGAAGATGAAGGCAAACAAGAAGTAATGGAGGCTTGATGAAAAGGAAAAGATGATGACAATGAGGAGGCAAGATGACAAGGATGGATCGAGAAGAAGATCATCTTCATTTCTTTATTTTTTCTAGCTTAGATTTTATTTTCATAGATTGTATGCCTCTTAACAAGAGAACTTAACTTAGTTTGTAAAAATCAATTAGAGATAAACTAGGATTTATATTGCGATCATTTTCGAAGTACGTAATTGATTAAAACACTTAAAACAAGTACTTGTAGGCAAGTACTGGTACTGTTCATCAGTACTGGTACTTGCAAGGCACAAGTTTGAGAATTCGTCTCAAACTATGAAAAAGTACCGCTACTAATCATTAGTACCGGTACAGGTTGGCCACAGGTTGAAGGCTTTATTATGGCCTGAACCTTACAAGTACCGATACCTATGATAAGTATCGATTCTGGGACTTAGGTACTGGCGGCATTGAGTTGTTAATACCGGTACAGGTACTTTAGTACCAGTACCAGGTAGTCGTTGGCTCATTTCTAATTCCAACAATATGAACGTTGGGAATTAATTCCCAACGCCTAGTAGACGAGTAACCTAGCTCCTAAACTCTATATAATGACCCTAGGACTCCTTGTTTTTCACTCAAGAAAGATTAGAAATACAAGATAAATTCCTAGAGCTATATTTCCCAAATTTCCACCACAGGAGATAAGAGAAAAGAGAAGAAATCGTGTTTGCTGCTTTTCGTCGTGCTACGCTTTTGCAAATACTTCAACAACATGTGTTTTCTCATGCATTCACCTTCATTCTAGGCTCTCAAATTGGTAATATTATTTTAATTATTGTTGAGAGGCTTTGGTTCTTGTAAGAGTTTTCTTTCTTACACCAGTTTTCATTGGTATTTGAGCATTTGCTTGTTGGGTTGTAACAAACCCGTTCTTGTAATTGGGTTGAGGTATCCCGTTGATTACCTCATTTAGTAAATTGATTCTCTCAGGGTTGAGAGAATTGGGTTAAAAACCCTAAGCTGGGAGGATTAGGTAGTGGAGTACCCAAGGGAGGGGAATCACTTTATATCTTGTGTCAATTTGTGGTTTGAATTGTTTGTGCAAATTCATTCTTGTTATTACTAATTTGTTTGCTTAAGTATTTGTGCATAGCCATATTCCATCGATCCTACACTATGAAGGTGGTGGGATGAAGGATGAATATTTGGTGGGAAATAGGAATATTACACTAATATGAGGCCTTTGGATCTTGAGAGTAAGCTATAATTGAGCTTTGGTAGCCTTTTAGAGCTTAGGAGTAGGTAGAGATGAAGAGGAATGGGGGGTGTAGGGTTGTTTATATAGTGGTGGAATGGAGGTGGTTTGCGTGCACAGGCCTTTAGCGACATTTAAGACATCACTAAAGACCCGTCGGAGGTGTTGCTGGAGCATTCATGTGCCTTGGTAGCTGCTTGGAAGCGCAGTTGCAGTTGGCGTAGGGCGTGGCGATCATCAACCGTTGGATCAGGCATGGATGGATGAGATCGCGAGGAGGAAATGAGTGCTAGCTTGCGTTTAAATTCTGCATCGCTGGTGCATGCGTTGGCAACCATCGGATCATTAATCGCACGGCTAAGAGTCGTCTGCGGATCGCACCACATTGATTTGAATTGCATGCCTCGCGCAAATGCGAGGATCGGACAACGAATGCGGCTCCTGATTGTCTTAACTGCACACTCCTGATGGTGTGCTTGTAATCTGGCATGAGTCCTCGTGTTGGTGGGCGGCGTCAGATCACGCGTGAAGAATCTCGACCACTCAATCAAGATCGAGCGGCCCGATTTCAGTTGGCGCTGTAGCGAGCACAGTGGATTGAGGCTCAAACCTACACCTCTAATTTAAGGTGCAAGCGCTTCACCATTTGGCCAAAGTGCCACTTTGTCGAGTGGAGAGCGATGCGATCGTGCACCTGGACCATTGGATGGAGATCTAATGGTCGAGGCAAATCCTTCCTTTATTTGCTTGAGGCCGGAAGATGTAGAGCGCCCTTCAACCGTGGGAGTGCATGTCTCAGCCATTGGATTGAGATCCAATGGCTGGGATCTCTCCTAGTGGTGAGGTTCAGGATGCAATGGCTCAGGTGGGGTGGCCTGGATGGTGCCACGTGGCACCATCTGGGCCCTTCATCTTCTTCTTGTAGCAGTTGCTACAGAGCTCTGATTGGGGTGATTTTTGCATTGATGGATTGCGATTGTCGCTCCTGATTTATCCATCTAGTCGGATTCTTCCTTCGAAGCCCATAAAGATGTTGCACTACCTCCTGGCCATATAAAATGGAATAATTAATGTACATAATACACAACTATCCTAAATGCCATGCATTGAATGCTATGCAGTATTTATAACATGATATGCAATGCTAAGCCTAGGAACTATCATAAATAAGCATTTTATCATGAATTCATATGTGTTTATCATACCCTAATGCTTACATTTTGCTAGTCCCTAGCAAAATTAACCTAATTTCTATGTATAAAAGTAGAATTAGGATTTGATTACTTAGGCACGATTTGTTGGTTGCTTTAGAAAACTTCAACCCCAGACTTGGTTACAAAAGCTTGGCAGTGCCTGGGTGTCTGCCAGAATGCAGACCGCCCAAGCCCTCTCCTTATTTGGAAAGAGAAGATACATTTTTTTGTGCTTTTTTTTCTTTTATAATTTTTTTATACTTTTGGAGTTTGAGAGTTTCGGGATAACTTTTTATGGCTACCCAACCTGCCCAAGACTCGAAAAGGACTCTCAGTGCTAAGCATCCAGTGAAAAGAGTGAAAGACTCACTAAGTGGACATTAAAACGTACTTCCGGTTTCTACGACCCTAGGTGACCTTGCCAAAATGTTTATCTTTTCTAATGGTTGCTTTCTCCCTACTTTTATATATGGGGTCAACACAAGGGCGAACCTAGTGTATATCTCCCTAGTTTGTTCTACTTCCTCGATTCTTCCCTAAATGTTTTGGGAATTATTGTACATTTTTGTGAGTTGGGCTCTGAACAACAGGCCAATGGGCTATTAACCATGGCAACTTGCTAGTCATACTCGTGCGGTGAAGTACTATTTTTATTTTTTGTTTTCTACTCTCTCTGTTTCTTTTTAAGTAAGGTGGCTTCCTTGATCTAAGATTTACCTAAAAGTAGTATGAAGAAAATGGCCTTGTGGCTGGGCTTTGGACAATCGGCCAATGGGCTGTTACCCACAACAACTTAGTAGCCATACCACCCTAGATAGTTGATTAGATACCAAATTTCCATAAAAACTACTGGAAAGTGAGTCAGTGCGAATAGTTTGTAGATGCTTAGACTTAAAATCCTCTCAAATCAGAGGGCGAGTTGATAAGTCATGTACTTATCATCCCAATTTATTTATTAGATTAAAGATGAAATTGAATTAGCAAAGACTCGAGACTATGTCCACATTCTAGTGGACACCCGGGCTATTTAAGCCCGAAGACCTGAAGAGTCTAAGTATTCAGGTCCCAAAGTATCAATTCCTAAAGTTTGTAACTCCTACTGCCTAAGTTCTTGTCTACTAATTCTTTTCTTTTTTTGGAATAACAAGAAATTACTATTACAGTTGACAAAAAGATTATTTCATAAGATATATCCACCCCCCATGCTTAGCTAATGCAATGTCCTCATTCTTAAAAGGGAAAGCATGGAGGAGAGTAGAGGTGGAAGAATAGCACCTGGTTTCCATGAGAATCTTGTTAGCTCGGAACAGTCTTTGCAGGTGCTGAGTTTAGTGCCTTCAGTTAGGCGATGATCAGCCTGCGGTGGTTAGGGCAAGGTAAGAGCAACCTTGTCCGAGATGGGTTCAGGGAGTACATGGTCAAACAAAGCATTTGAGATGATGTCCATTGACCTTGAAGGAATTACCCATCTTTGGGTTAGAGATTTCGATGGCCCCGTTAGGGAAAATTCGCTCAATAACGAATGGGCTGTCCCACTTAGACCGAAGCTTGCCAGAGAAGAGCTTTAGTTGAGAATCGAAAAGCTAGACCTTCTGGTTCTGCTCAAAGCTCATACATGAAATCATCTGGTCATGGAGAGCTTTGGTCTGTGCCATATAGATTCTGACATTTTCATAGGCATCATTTCTAAGATCCTCCAACATAGATAATTGGAGTTTCCTCGTCTTCCCAACGAACTCTAGGTCAAACTTACATTTCCTGATGGCCCAAAATGACTGGCGTTCAAGCTCTACGGGTAAGTGACATGCCTTACCAAACACCAGATGGAACGGAGACATACCGATAGGTATTTTGTATGTCGTACGATAGGCCCAAAGAGCATCATCTAGCTTTTTGGTCCAATCCTTCCTATTAGGCATTAAGTTTTTCAGCAAAATGTTTTTGATCACTTGATTGGAGACCTCGGCCTATCCGTTCATCTGAGGGTGGTAGGGTGTGGAAATCTGATGATTCCCCTCATATTTTCCAAGTAAATTCCAAAACTGGGCATGAGTGAAATGTGTGTCACCATCACTGATAACTGCCCGAGGAATCCCGAACCACTGAAGATATTCTTCACAAAATCAATGACCACCCTGTGGTCATTGGTCCAGGTGGGGATTGCGTTAATCAATTTGGACACCTAATCAATAGCGACTAGAATATACTGGTGTCTAAATGAAGGAGGGAAGGGTCCCATGAAGACGATGGCCCAAATGTCGAAAATTTCGACGGAAAGTATAGGGTTTAAGGGCATCATATGTCTCTTAGCCATGTTCCCGAGTGTCTGGCATCAGGCACACGACTTTGAGAATTCTTGGGCATCCTTAAATAATGATGCTATCTTTTTCCTAGAAAAGTGTCCACCACACTAAGATGTACAGTAGAACTCAAGGATACTATGGAACTTAATTTTTGGGATGCATCGTTGAATAATTTGGTCTACACCAATGTAGTACAGCTCGGGATCCTTCCAAAAATAATATTGGGCCTCAGACACCAGTCTGCCTAGTTGTTGTTTTGTCCAATCCTGGGGGATATAACCAATGGTCAAATAATTGACGATATCGTCAAACTAGCGGGTTCGGATACTCAAGATTGTAAGGATAGCCTCATCTGGAAAAGTGTCTAAAATAGGGATATCCGGATGAGGAGAAACAATTAGGATTCTCGAGAGGTGATCTGCCACTACATTTGTGCCCTGGCTTTATCCCTGATTTCAAGATCAAATTCTTGAAGTAACATAATCCAACAAATATGCTGGGACTTGGTATCCTTTTTGGCCAAGAGATCTTTCAAAGCAAGTGCTCGGTATAAATGACGACACGAGAACCTAAATGATAAGCCCTGAATTTTTCTAAAGCGAAAACTATAGCTAGCAATTCCTTTTTAGTAAAAGTGTAGTTCCTCAAGGCCTTGTCCAAAGTCTTGCTAGCGTAGTAGATCACAAAGGCCTTTTTCCCAATCTTCTGTCCCACGAGAGCGCCGACGACATAGTTAGATGCGTCAGCCATAATCTCAAATGGGGCAGTCCAGACCGGTGGTTGCAACATTGGGGCACAGGTGACGGCTGTTTTTAACAAATCAAATGCTTTACGACATGATTCATCAAACTCAAATGGTGTGTCTTTGGCCAAAAGGTTACTCAAGGGTCGAGCAACCTTCAAGAAGTCCTTGATGAATCTTCTATAAAAACCCACATGCCCAAGGAAAGAGCGGATCTGTTTTATGGATGTGGAGGAGGTCTAGAGATAGCATCCACCTTACCCTTATCAACCTTAATACCCCGAATAGAAACCACATGACCCAAGACAATGCCTTCTCGAGTCAAAAAGTGGCTCTTTTCCCAGCTAAGGACCAGTCGTGTCTTGATGCATCCCCGATGGATCAATTCCAAGCTAGCTAGGTAGGACTCAAAAGAATCTCCGAAAATGGAGAAATCATCCATGAACACTTCAAGACAATCTCCCACCATGCAGAAAAGATGGCCAGCATGCACCTTTGAAAAGTCACGGGTGCATTGGAAAGCCGAAACAGCATTCTACGGAATGCAAAGGTTTTGTAGGGATAGGTGAAAGTTGTCTTTTCCTGGTATTTGGGATGGATAGGGACTTGGTTATATCCCAATAACTGTCCAAGAAGCAAAAGTATTTTTGCCCAGCTAACATTTCTAGGATTTGATCGATGAATGGCAAGGGAAAGTAATCATTTTTGGTGCCTGTGTTCAACTTCCTATAGTCAATATAGACTCTCCAAGTAGAAGTTAAAAGAGTGGTGAAGGTTCCCCCTTTCTCGTTCATCGTAACAGTTATTCTCGCATTCTTTGGTACAATCTGAATGGGGCTAACCCACGGACTATCTGAGATTGGGTATATAATTCTAGCTTCGAGCCACTTGATTATCTCATTCTTGACCACTTCTCGCATATTCGGGTTTAGTCTCCTTTGCATTTCATGAGAAGGGTGGGATCCATCTTCCATAAAATTATGGTGATTACAGTAAGATGGATTGATCCCCCTAAGGTCATAGATGGTCTAACCAATTACCTCTTTATTGTTCTTAAGGACCTTAATCAACCTTAATTCTTGCTCCTTAGTCAAATCAACACTAATAATCACAGGAAGTGTATTCTCAGGTCCTAAAAATTCATATTTCAAATTTTTAGGCAATGGTTTCAATTCAAGCTAAGGTGGGTTTAGTATAGAAGGTAGGGAGGACGTCGATGAAGATTCATCAAGACAATCCAGTGGAAGAGGCTGGGGATGAACAAAATCAACAGCCTCTTAAGGATGTGGCAGGTCTGCCATGCAGGGTTGTGGGTTGGGTTCGCTAAAGCTGGTGGAGTCCTCGAGTGCACTAATCATCATACAAGTCTCAAAATCGTGATCCTCAAGCTCCTCAACGAATCCACAATCTTCAAATCATCCTATCGCCCTAAAAATATCAAGAGTTAGCTTCCTATCCCCAAAGGCGATCTCCATACTACCACTCTCACAGTTTATGTTAGCCTTGGTGATAGCTAGGAACGAGCACCCCAGAATGATGGGTGTGTTCCACAAATCGTTAGGTACATCCATGTCAAGGACCAGGAAATCTATGGGAAATTAGAAATCCTTGAGCTTGACGATTACATCCTCAATAATGCCCTTCGGTGTGGTGACCAAGCGGTCTGCTCATTGTAGCATTACTGAGGTTGGCCTAAGTTTCCCTAACCCAAACCTCTCATAAAGAGAAGTCCGGATTAGGTTGATGGATGCACCTAGATCTAATGTGCCCTATCAAAAGTGTATTCCCCAATAACGCATGAAATCAAGGGGGCACCTGGATCTTTCTTCTTTTGAGGGAGGTGATGTAGGATGATAGAACTTGCCTGCTTAGAAAAAATCACCTTCCTTGGAGTGGGTTCTCTCGGCTTACGCTTTTGCGTACATAGTTCTTTTAGAAATTTAGCGTAAGCCGAGATGTGCTTAACAGCATCAAGGAGAGGAATATTGATCTCTACACTGTTGAATAAATTCAAGAGCTTCTCATTGCTATCTAAGGTTTTCTTCTTCCTGGTTTTCAATAGGGCTTCAAGGAATGGAACGTGGGTGGTATCTTCAATTTCCGATCCCTGAGCCTTATGGTCTTCTTCAATCTCCTCCTTCTTTCTCTCAAGCTCCCTAGGGTTTTGGCTTCTAGAAGGTAATTCAAGGTCTTGAGTGAACTTTCCACTTCTCAGGGTGATGGAGTTTGCAAAGGCATAAGGGTTCGAGTCTTGAGGTGGGTTAGTGAAGATTGGAGGGCCTTGGTTGGTCATGTAACCAGATGAAGAAGAGGAGGAACCTCGCTCAACCATTTGAGCATGCACGTGTGGGTCCTTTAATTTTTGTACCTTCGGCTCTATTACCCAGATTTTGTACATTGCGTGGGTTGGGTACAAGTTGGGATGGTAGAGATCCGGGTTGTCGGGTGTTAGCAATAAACCCAGATTGCAAGTTGTCCAATGACGTCTTCATTTGCTGCATAAGCTAAAGCATGGACCCTTGCATCTCTACCATCAGCTGGTTTAAATCAACCTGCCCTACAGATTGTTGGACATTCCAAGGTGGCTGAGTAAGAGATCTTGGGTGAAACTGGGAGTATACTTGACCCTGACCCATAGGTCTTTGAGATGCATAGTTGTTGGGTCGTGTTTAGGTCTGTTGCCCCTGACTTTTCCAGGAGGAGTTAGGGAGGTTCCTCCAACCTAAGTTATAAGTGTTGGAATATGAGTTGGACTTAGCAATCTCCAGCACTGCATACGCATCCTTATAGAGCAAGGATGGAGAGAGGGAAGGATAAAAAAAACTAGGATCAAAGGCCCCAGTTTGGAACCCATAATGTTCCGAGAAATCTTGGCTCATAGGTTGAGTCGATTCATGTTGGTTCATGAACTCTTGCCCTGTGGAAGTTCGTGAGGAATGAAATCCTGAAATCTGGGATTAAGTTGGTGTAGATGTGTTTCTTGAATTCCTAGACATCCCTTCTTCCATTCTTTTAGCAACCAAGTCCATCTTATCAATCTTATTACAAATCAATTCCATGTTAAATGAATGAGAATCCTGGATCTCATTAGCATTTGACCTGGGTTGTTGGGACTGGTTGAATGCATCCATGGGGACATGAATAATTGAGTTCTCGCTCATTTCCTCAAATAGGTCATATGCACTATTTGCATCCCTGTTAAGAAAATTACCTCTGCAGGAGGCATCCACGTGATTACGGAGTTGTTCAACCAGCCTGTGATAGAAAAACTGCACGAGTTGCCATTTTGGCACCTCGTGGTGTGGATGGTCCCTCAAAAGTTCTTGGAATCGCTCCCAAGCACCATGAAATGGTTCCCCCAGCCGCTGGGCAAAAGTGGTAATCACCCATTGCAAGGCATTGGTCCGCCCGATCAGGAAGAATTTCTTCAGGAAAATTGACTTAAGAGCATCCCAAGTTTCTACCGGCCTTCCGATGGTTCAGTACCAATTTGCGGCCTTACCCCTGAGAGAGTGGGGAAAGAGCCTCATGATCATTTGCTCTTTATTCACATTCCCTGCTCTGGTGGTCTGAACCAATGTGGTTAGATCGTTCAAGTGCTGGAATGGGTCCTCCGAGCCAAGCCCATGGAAATACTCAATCAAACTTAAGACCTAGAGCTTGATTTCTACATCTCCGGCAGGTATCATGACACCGGGACATTCCCCATAGTTTGACAGATTGTAGAAATCCTTCAAGGGCAGAGCGCCTTGACCATTCATTCGTTGGAACCATTGTTGCATCTGCCGCAATTGGTCCAACTGCCTCTGAATCAGCTCCTGCTGGTTCAGGGGCAGGGGAGGTGGTTGTTGATCAGCCATGGGATCTACTTGGCTATAGCTCAACCTCCGCCTCCGAGAATGGTCTAAAGGTCCTTCCAATCTAGGGATCAATGACCTCCTTCCAAGCATACACTGGAAGGAAGTCGGAAGGATGGAGAAGAAAAGGAACCCTGTAGCACAAAAAATACAAGCCTACCCTTAGGTTGGGTAGCCTAAAGGTCTACAGACTCTCAGAATCCATCTTAAGATTATGGATGATTTACTCTAGTTGTATCTAGGCAATCCAACCAATTAGGAGGAGGGACTGGGGGAAGGTTCCTCCCTTGGCCTGTGCCTCCGATTCCTAGTGTACCTACCAGCTACGGACATTTGATGCTACTCCCCTAGCTAGACATCCGATTGACTAGTATAAAAAAGTTAATTGTTAACAATCTCAATTTGGAATCTAAAGGGCAAAGTAGTCCTTATGGCCAACGTCTAACCAATTTTAGTTATGCTTGGGGTATTGGTCCTTCTGGAATGTGATGGGCCCTTAATGGGTTGTGCCCTTAATGATTTGTTTGAGCTTGTGTGGATGTGCACAACCAAAAATGTTTCAAGCAAGATTATTAAGGATGAAGTGAGTTTTAAGATTCAGATCTTGCTTAGTAGGTTTTAGGATTCAAGTGTTAGGTATATTCAACCAAATTTCCAAGAGGCAAACCAAGTTTGAAATCACATGTTCAAGTATTTTCCTTTAAAAATCTAGAAAATATGGAGTGTCTAGCTTGACCTAAATATTGAATCCTATGGGGTAACTGATAAACACCAGTTTATCATTACTCTTATGCATTAGAGTAAACCAAACTCTTAGGATTTTACTCCACAAATGGGTTTTGGGGTAGCATTTAGGCATTAATTAGGATAGGCATGCATTGCATTTTTTATTGTCTTTTTGATGTGTTTCTGTGAGTGTTAGGGATGAACAGAAATACAGATCCCCAAAACCCTAGCACTCAAGAAGGTAATTGGTGAAGGAGAAGCTCTCACCAACTGGAACTCACCTTGATCCAGCTCACCATAGCTGGAATTCAGCTCACCTGAATTAGGGTTAGGTCATCCTATCTCCATTCAGCGCATCTCAGCTGAATGGCAGCTCAAGAGAGCTCATCCTAGCTCACCCTAGCTCAGGTTAGCTCAGATCCAGCTCAACTTAGCTGACTCTAGCTCATCTCAACTCCCATTAGTACACAGGGAGCTCTAGCTACCTCAGTTGAGTTGACTGGAGTTCACCCCAACTCAAGTCCAGATACATCCAGCTCCACTCAACTCCATCCAGCTGAAGATGACTTCATTCCAGCTCAGGAAGCTCAAGTCCACTCCTGGGGACTCAGCTTAGCTAAACTCAATTGAGTTAAGCTACCTTAGCTGCCTCAACCAGCTCGATCCTCCCCGGGAGAACTTGACCAAGCACACCTTAGCTCATTATGGTAGAAGCTAGCTCACTTTATCTTTGCTTAGCAGCTAGCAAAGAACTAGAAAGCTAAGCCAGCTAGTGTAGTTCCATGCCAGCCTCTTCAGCAGCTGCCAGCTCCATTTCAAGCTCCAGACTTCTCCTCAGCTCCTCTCTACAAATCCTAGCTCCAATACCTCCTCCTCTACTCCATAGCTAGCTAAGCTAGCTTACCTTAGATTATCTTAGCTAGTATCCAGCTCCTTGGCCATCCACCACCTTCAACTCAACCCTAGCTAGCTCTGTCGACTAAGCTCACCTAAGCTAGCTATCCTACTCCATGTTGGTGCCACCACCATCACACCCCTTCACCCCATCACCACTACCAAAAGCCACCTATTTTCCCTCCAAAATAACCTTATAGAACCTTTCCCTTTTGTCGCCAACTTTCCCTCCAAAATTCCCTTCATCTCCATCATACACCTCTCCTTAAAATCATCTCCACCATCCACCTCACCTACTTTCTAGAAGCCCCACAGTTGGTTTCAAATATAGGTGCCCTTTCACCACCATAACCACCCCATGGCACACCTTGGGTTGGCACCAATTACCCTTAGACATAGGATCCCCAACCACCTCCATCTTCCCATCTTAGCCCTACATTTCAAGAGTCACCTTAGCCCATTTCCTACTCTATATAAACCCACCGCCTACCACCATTTTAGAGAATCCTCCATTAGTGTTTACTTCCACCTACATCCACCTATACCTATGGTCAAGAAGAAGGATTAGAGAAGAAGATTAAAGGGGCACATCACTAGCTCCTTCGGTGCCTTCTTCTCTCCACTCTCTTCAACTTGGGCCACGCCAAGGAGGAGGACTTTTCTACTTCAAGGAGGATGGCCAGGAAAAGGAGAAGGACCTAGGGTGGTTGTCCACCCTTGGAGAAAAGCTTAGGGCATGCCCCCTTAGGGCTTGCTTTGGAGGACATCACCTTGGCGGAGCTATAAAATGAAGGAGCTAAAGATCTTCTTCTCAAGCCTGAGTGCTACCAGTCTTGGAGCAAGACGAGCTTCATCCTCTTCATCACCATCATCATCTAAAGGATTTGTCTTTATTTTGTTTTCAATTTGTTTTTTGGTAGAACCATTCATCTAATAGTAGACAATTTCCTTTAGTACAAAAAAGAAGTTGCCTTAATTTGTTGTTGCACTATTTCTTTTTGCACTACCTTGCTTTATCTTTAGTATAGTTGCACTCCTCCGTTCTAATTAAGCAAGGCCTCCATGCCCCTAGGTTGAGCTTAGAAAGTGGATAATTTTTGTCACTTAGATTATCATACTAGGTGTAGTATTTTTTCCCGCCAAGAACTTCGCATGTTGCCTTAATTTCAAAAACATAAAAATGATATATTGAAAGAAGACCAAAAAGAAAGTTGAGATTTATATTCCAAGCAAGAGATTTATTTTTTACAAACTTGCCTCCTTGGATGACCCTAGATGCCCCACTATCTAGGTTTATAAATTTAAGAGTTGAAAAGTTTTATGCGTTACAACGATGTATTTTACAAACCACGTAAAATCTGTATCACTTTTTGGCGCCATTGTCGGGGAGGCACAGCTTTGCATTAGTCATTTTTCTCTTGCTTGAAGTGGATCTCATCCCCTTCTCTTTCTTTTCTTTCATGTGTGCAGGAACTATTGTAGGAAGAAAGTGGGAATCTGGAAGTGAGAGCTCAAAGTTCGTTTTCTTCCCATGAAATTCAGCTTGGTTCTTCTGGTCACATAATTAATTAAGACTACCAAAAACATATTAAACTTGGCATTCAGGATCCCAAACATCTTAATTAAGTGGAGTGATTTTCATTAAAATTCATTGCTTGCTTGAATATTTCATTAACACCACTCCATTTCAAGTATTGGTGTTCTATTTTTTGGGTCCAGATTTCTGTCCGGAATTGAAAAATCAATTCCCAACACCCCAGGCCTCCTAAAATCATACAATTTCATATAGTGATTTCAAATTAAGTTAGGAACATCTGTTCCAAATTTTAGATCAATTGGCTTTGTATTTAATTTTTTAAAAGTTCATGGATTGCAGAGGGGTCACACCCTCTGATCTTCTTATTTTGTTACTGTCCATGAATTTTTAGCATTTTTATACTCATCCAATTTTGTGAAATTTAGCTTTCTAGAATCCTTATGAAATTTTACACATCATATAAAATCACCAAAATTTTCTGAGGTCAGTGGTAATACTGAAAAGTCCAAAATATTCACGGGTATCATTTCTAGACTTTGACACCAGTACAAGTAAAAATTAGAAATAATTATCAAACAAATTCTTAAAATCTTACAAAAATCTTTTCTGGAATCCTTGCTTGATTTTACATAAGGTAGTGGTGTTGGTTGCATTGTTTGGACCACTACCTATTCGGAAAGCCTAAAAAGAATTCATTGGTAGTAATTTTCCGTATTAGGGTTCAAATCCAATTAGGGTTTCTTTCTTGCTTTTTAGTCCCACAATATAAAGGAAATATACCATCACCCATACAACCTATTTTTCCTTTGATTGTGGAGTTTCAAACTTGTTTGAACATTTAAAAAGAATAACCCTAAAACACATTCAATTGAATTGAATCCTAAAAGACATAAATACAAAAAGATTCCGTGACAACTTGATTTGCATTGGAACCACTTTCCAATTTTTGCACACAGACAAAGAAATTGAAATAATAGGGAAACAACATAATTAACACCCTCCACATTCCGTGTGAACTATAGTATCCTAGACCTAACTAAAATCCATAGCAACTTGACCCCTAAGGCTTCATCAACTTAGGCTTGCTATATAGGTCTTAAGTCTTCTTTAGTTAATACCAATTCTATCATCTATATCTGGTGTTCAGGCTGAGAGACCGTGTCAAACGACCAAACGTAGGTTTGTACAAGCAACTGGGGTTTTCCCTGGAAAACGTTTAGGCCCAAACCTCCCCTTAAGCAACTTGGCTAGATTTGTTGATAGAACGAGTATTCACTATTGATTACTTATTTCCTACATAGACCAAGTGTTAGGTTTATTTTTAGGGAGTCACACTTAAGCTGGGTCTAGCTTTGGTTGTTTGATTTGCACACTTCTCTCATCTCCATCTCTTCTCCTCCCCTCCTGTTTCTTCCATTTTGCATGGGTGGCAGTCCAAAACTCCACCATTGTAGGGACCACTTGATTTGCCTCCCCAAAAAGACTTTTCCTGTAGTCTTCCTCTTCTTTGAAAATGGAAAATAAAAATTGGTCCTCTAGCTTGCATGCTAATTATTCTTTCCCCAATCTTTCCACCTAAGAGCTACTTAATCAGGCCCCTCCACCTAATCTCTACTCTATCATGGCTCAGCTAGAAATTCAGCAACAACATTTGCACAAGGAATTAACTGACCTAACCAACTAGGGGCAACTTGCCACACCTGCCCAAGCTCCACACATTCCACATCTCACCACTTTTAACACCCGCAAGAGAGAAAATTTGCATAAATCCTGTGCTGAGTATAATTATTATTCTGAGGCTTTCTATGGTTCAATAGGGAATTATGTTTATCCCAATCATCACCCCACCCAAAATTTCCCTACTTTCCAGGAGAAATTGAAAAATTCCTCTAATGGGAGGAATTATCTGGCTCACTCCTGGACCAATCCAATTCCACACCAACAACAGAACCCATTTGGAGGGTATGATTCAAATCAGACATATCAATCTGGGCAATCTCAAGAAGACATTAATGCTCAGATGATGAATACCCTGCAGGAGTTACAAAGAAAAATAATGGAAACAACCCGTCTTATTAACAATCTCAATGATCAAATTGGGGATATTCTGACTCAAAGACCTGCAGGACACACACCATCCCAACCCACGCCAAACTTTATTAATAACAAGAAACAACACCCAGGTGGATACCAACATTAGAACCACACGGTTCAGCCTCCTATTAACCCAATATCGCAGCACCAACCCAATTTCTATCAACATCAGGCCCCTCCACCTCCACCCAGTGATCACCAAGCTGCGTATGCAGAGACTTTGAGGAGTGAGGAAACAACCATGGATTTAAGGCCTTCACATTCAAATGATGAAACTGATTCTCAACCAATGCAGAATGACTCCCCTAACCTCAATATGGAAGAAGAGAAAGAAATCCCTAAAACACCTGATTCAAACCCTATTTCCCACTCTCAGAAATTGCAATCCAACAATCCAAAATCAGAGCCCTCTAAACACAATTCTTTAGACTTATTTGAACAAGTCGAGAGGAATATTCCCTTCCTAGATTCTCCCCATGCCTCTAAAAAATTTACTTCAAAAGGGCATGATCAGAATCTCAAAAGGTTGGTCCTTTCTAAGACAGCCAGATCAGTTTTTCAGAGCAAGCTGCCTTTCACAAAAAAGGACCAGGGCACATCACTCATCTCAGTTGTCATAACTGACACCATTTTTTTTCGCTCCCCTCTTGACTTAGGTACCTCTAGTAATCTCATCCCCCTAGTCTTATTTAAGGAATTTCAATTCAATGATTTAAAACCTACTAAGGTTCAATTTCAATTGGAAGACCAATCTTCCATTCAACCGTGGGGAGTTGTTGAGGATAGTACTATCAAGGTCTAGAATTGTCTATTTCCAGTAAATTTTTTGGTCCTTGACATAGAGGTACCTAAGGCTCTCATTAATTCCATCCTTGGAAGATCTTTTCTGATTATGGTAGCAACTAGTATCAATTCTCCTTCTGGGAAAATGAATATAAGTTGCAGTAACCAGACCTTATCATTAGATTTATTTCAAGCTTCCAAGAGGTCCATTGATCACAAAATTTTTGATGACACTGTCAATAAAATGGAAGCAGTATTAGAGAAGTCTATGTTGATCCAATCTCATTCATCTTTGACCACTATTGATCTAGATTTTATTGACACTTATTCTAAGGATAAGTATGTGGTCCAAGACTTTCCAGATCAACTAGGGTTTGACTGTCCCGCTTTTCATCTTCCTGATTTTTCACCAAAAATATCCACACTAACTTCACCCATCCTGCATCTCACTAACTCCTTTCCCCTCCCATTTATATTGGACCTACCATTTGATCCACCTGAGTTTGGCTTTCATCATCAATTCAAACCATGGCCTAACCTGGGTCCTTTTCCCATTTCTCTATTTTATTTTGATCCCTTTATCTTTACCACTCATCTTTTTAGGGATCTTGAGGAAGACACTTTTATTAAAGACATTCAAGTGTCCAACTTTTTACAAGATTTTCCATCTTCCGTGCACACTACGCCTGGCTGAATGGCATAAAAGATAGCACTAGATGGAAGGTAACCCATCATTTTTTTTCCTATTTTCCTTTTTCCTTTCTTTTTCCAGGTTTTGTCCATCCTAAACCCCACCGCTCTTCATTAAGGTAACCCCTTTTCCTTCCTAATGCTTGAGGACATTGCATATCTTAAGCATGGGGGGGTGTTTTTAAAATTTGAAGATCGACTTAGGATTTTCAAAACCTAAAAACATGTATTTTTCTTTAGTTATTTTTTTTGCTTGCATACCCAAAAAAAATATAAATGTTGAAAGCTTTTTGAGAAAAAATTTTGAAATCGGGACTAAGGTTGAAAAACTCACTTTTGGTACAATGGGATTTAATCTTTAACAAACTAGGGATGAGGATGCGGATCTGATCATTAGATTTTCAGGGTCTATTTTAGACTAGATCAGATATCCTTCTCTAAAAATTCCACTTGAACTCATGATAGTTAAGGTGACTTGATCCTATTTTGTAATGTGGAAAGTATTTGGCTTAGTTTCTGATTCAAAAACTTGCATGTCTTGAGGAACTTCTTGTGTCAATTTTCACACACAAGCCAGCACTTTAAAACAACTAAAATTTGAAAAACTCCCTTGTTTGGACTTACTAAAAGTCTGAAGCAGATCATTGGATTGAGTTCCCACCGCCGAGAAGGAGGAAAATGCCTCCTTTGAGGACGCGATGCCAACATGTTATCGCCTTGGCGCTACTCCATATATATATTTTATATCTTTAGATGGATCATTAAAGTGCATTTTAGCAGCTTAAGTGTCTTGGACGGTGCTCTACCTATAGTGTCAGAGCAAGAGCTTGAGTTTGCTTGGCGCACCCTTTTACACCGCATTGCATTTTTTGGTTGTGAGTTCCTAGGTGGTGTCACGGATAGCACTATCTCAAAGTACTGATGCCAGAGCCCCCTTGAGGATTGGTAATGGGAATGATGATCCCGACACATCTGTTGTAAGACTAAGCTAAAAATAAGCATGGGGGAGAAAAAAAAAAGTTTTAAACCAAAAATATGCCCTTACAAATGTTGGCTTTTCACAAGCACAGACACAAGGTTTTAAAGGATATTGCAAGTTGCGAATTAGATTCAAGAGCCAGAAAAATCCTAAAAATAGAAATTTTAAGTCATCTGAATTAATAAGGGGTTAATTTGTGAATCTTTTGGAGGATATATTGATCCCATTTCATCTAATTTTTTGATCCAAAAATAAATCCCGATGTTTATCCTTAACGAATCCTGTGCCTCCTACGTTTGGATAAACCAAGGTCCTTTAATATTTTTCTCCGCAAGCGTCGAAAAAAATTAGATTTCCCAAAAATACTCTTTTCCAAAAAATTAAAGTTTTGCTAAGAGACAAGCAAAAGATAAACATGGGGGTGTGATAAATGCCAGTTTATCATTATTCTTATGCATTAAAATAAACCTAGCTCTTAAGATTTCAGTCCGCAAATGGGTTTTGGGGCTACATTTAGGCATTAATTAGGATAGTCATGCATTGCATTTTTTATTGTCTTTTTGATGTGCTTTTGCGAGTCTTAGGGATGAATAGATATATAGATCCCTAAAACCCTAGCACTCAAGAGGGCAACTGGTTAACGAGAAGCTCTCACCAGCTAGAACTCAGCTTGATCCAGCTCACCATAGTTGGAATTCAACTCACCTGAATTAAAGTTAGCTCATCCTAGCTCCATTCAGCTCATCTTAGCTGAATGGCAGCTCAAGAGAGCTCATCTTAGCTCACCCTAGCTTAGGTCAGCTCAGATGCAGCTCAACTTAGCTATGTCCAGCTCATCTCAGCTCCTATTAGTCCATAGGGAGCTCTAGCTAGCTCAGCTGAGTTGACTGGAGTTCACCCCAGCTCAAATCTAGCTACATCCAGCCCCACTCAACTCCAGCCAGCAGAAGATGACTTCATTCTAGCTCAGGAAGCTCAAGTCCAGCTCCCGGGGACTCAGCTTAGCTCAACTTAGTTGAGTTAATCTACCTTAGCCGCTTTAACCAGCTTGATCCTCCCCGGGAGCACCAGACCCAGCACACCTTAGTTCATTATGGTAGAAGCCAGCTCACTTTAGCTTGGCTTAGCATCTAGCAAAGAACTAGCAAGCTAAGCAACCAAGAGCAGCTCCATGTTAGCCTCTTCAGTAGCTACCAGCTCCATTTCAAGCTCTAGACTTCTCCTCTGCTCCTCTCTTCAAATCCTAGCTCCAATACCTCCTCCTGTACTCCATGGCTAGCTAAGATAGCTTACCTTAGCTTAGCTTAGCTAGCATCTATCTCCTTGGCCATCCACCACCTTCAACTCAACCCTAGCTAGCTCCATCAACTAAGCTCACCTAAGCAAGCTATCCTACTCCAAGTTGGTGCCACCACCATCACACCCCTGTACCCCGTCACCACTACCAAAAGCCACCTATTTTCCCTCCAAAATAACCTTCTATAACCTTTCCCTTTTGGCATCAACTTTCCCTCCAAAATTCCCTTCATCTCCACCATACACCTCTCCTTAAAATCATCTCCGCCATCCACCTCACCTACTTTCTAGAAGCCCCATAGTTGGTTTCAAATATAGGTGCCCTTTCACCACCATAACCACCCCATGGCACCCCATGGGTTGGCGCCAATTACCCTTAGCCATAGGATCCCCAACCACCTCCACTTCCCATTCTAGCCCTCCATTTCAAGGGTCACCTTAGCCCCCTTCCTACTCTATATAAACCCACCACCGACCACCATTTTAGAGCATCCTCCATTAGTGTTTACTTCCACCAACATCCACCTGTACCTATGGCCAAGAAGGAGTAGAGAAGAAGATTTAAGGGGCACATCACCAGCTCCCTTGGTGCCTTCTTCTCCCCATTCTCTTTAACTTCGGCCACACCAAGGAGGAGGACTTTCTACTTCAAGGAGGATGGCTAGGAAAAGGAGAAGGACCTAGGGTGGTCGTCCACCCTTCGAGAAAAGCTCAGGGCACGCCCCCTTAGGGCATGCCTTGGAGGACATCACCTTGGCGGAGCTATAAAATGAAGGAGCTGAAGATCTTCTTTTCAAGCCTGGGAGCTACTAGGCTTGGAGCAAGAAGAGCTTCATCCTCTTCATCACCATCATCATCTAAAGGATTTGTCTTTATTTTGTTTTCAATTTACTTTTTTTGGTGGAAGCATTCATCTACTAGTAGACAATTTCCTTTAGTATAAAAATGAAGTTGCCTTAATTTCTTGTTGCACTCTTTCCTTTTGCATTACCTTGCTTTATCTTTAGTATAGTTGCACTCCTCCTTTCTAGTTAACCTAGGCCTCCATGTGCCTAGGTTGAGCTTAGAAAGAGGATAATTTTTGTCACTTAGATTAGGATAGTAGGTGTAGCAATTTTTCCCAGCAACAACTTCGCATGTTGCCTTAATTTCAAAAACATAAAAATGATATATTGAAAAAAGACCAAAAAGAAAGTTGAGATTTATATTCCAAGCAAGAGGTTTAATTTTCGTCAACTTGCCTCCTTGGACGACCCTAGATACCCCACTATCTAGGTTTATAAATTTAAGAGTTGATCGATTTTGCGTGTTACGATGACGTATTTCACAAACCACGTAAAATCCATTTCAACAACTACAAAATGAATCAGTTTTAAATTGGGTGGTGTTGTCCAAGTAATTCAATCAGGTGAGCCTGATGCACCAACATTTAGGTGCATAGAGATGATTAACTTAGACGGAATTCTACTACTTTATGTGTTGATTTGTGTATACCAGTTCCACAGGTTGAAATCCCGGTTGAGTAGATAAAAATCAAGTTAGGTTATGTGCCACAAATGTGGGTGATCAGGGTGCGTTTCGCAAATTAAAATTAGGGTTTGAAGGACCCATTGTTGTAGCTCGCAAAATGCCTCTACCAGATAAAATTTATAATCGAAACTCAAAAAATGTGTCTCGGGTCGAACACGGGGAGGCAAATGTTTGGTTTTGTAAAAATCCTCATTTCTCTTTTATTTCCTTTTGCCATTTTTATCTTTTCTAATTTTTTTGGGTATTTTTTATCAAGCAAGTGATTTTGTCGATGAAAGCTTTATCTACTTGCAAGCAAAAATATAACAGAGAGAGAGAGAATCACATATATTTCTGAATCCAATGTTTTCGGCAACTAAGAAAGTAGGAAAACTACACTAGAAAGTAGAAAAGATAGATGGAGATGAGAAAATCCTCCTAGACGGTTGCTCAGAGGATGACTTGCTTTGACATCGCCTAGAGGAAGGTGCTGAGGTGCAGGACGAAGGGGGATGGAGCCAGAGGATGGAGGATGGCGCAAGACAGGGAAGCAGCGAGGTTCTTCTTCCCGAAGGGTAGTGAGAGGATGGCCACGAGATGCTCCACGAATGGGGATGAAGGAAAGGAAAACTATTTCATTTTCTACTCTAGAGGAGCATCCCGATCTTGGGACAGGCTCTCTCTAGAGCCTTGGAGGTGGTGAGAGGAAGAAAGGAAGAGATGGTTTGGAATGGTGGTGGGTAGGTCCTTTTATAGTGGAGGAGGAAGAACAAATTCGCATCTGGGTCATTACTGACATCCGTAAACATCGCTAAAGATCCATGCAATTGTCTCAGAAGATCTACCATCCCCACTAGCACGTGCTCCACTGGCACTGTGCGCTTCATGCGCCCATGCTTCTCTCGCCGTGTCACGTGCGTGCACGCTGGCATGCGATGCTACTGCGAACGGTTGTGGCTGTGTGCGGTAAGCTATGATGCCTCATGTGCACTCAATTGCCAATTGGGGGCATTGCGATGATTAGAACCTGCGCCCCTCCCTTGGAGTCCAACGCCCCAACCAACGTGCCAAGATATTCGATGTGTCGAGCAGACGACTTAACGCACTCAATGGCGGAGAGCTCTCAACCGTTGGATCAAGATCCAACATCTGAGCTTTGATGATGAAGATGATGAGGAGTCACCTTCAAATGGTGCTGGCCGATGTTGGGCTACCTGGATGGCGCCATGAGGCACCATGTAGGCCGTCCATTCCTCTTTCTATTAGAGAGGGTGCCACAATGCTTAAATCGAGATGATTCCCACGTTGCCGGATTGCGATCGTCGCTTCGGATACATCCATATGGTTGGATTTTCTATCCGAAACCCATATGGATGTCACATTGTCCCCCTGCCTGTTGATCTTCTTTAGACTTCATATGATGCTACGGTCTCTGATCTAGATGATTTCGGAGGCATTAGACTCCGATCGTCGTCCTGATCAAATCCATATGGTCCGATCATCCATCCAAGGCTGTGAAATAAGTCTTCTATCCTGACCATAAAATGACCAAATTAACCTAACATATATACAACTACTCTAAACGCAGAATGATGCATGCTATGCAATATTTATAACATGAAATACAAATCTAACCCTAGGAACACGCATGAATAGGCATTTTAACCTAAATAGATGTGTCTACATCAGTGGGTGTATAAAGTGTGTATGTTGATTTGTCCCACAAAAAGTATCTTTTTTTTTATATGCGAAAGAGAGAAGAGTGGACGTTGTAAACAAGACAAACAAATTCTATCCTAGGGTTTATGCGAACACCTAAGTAGATTAGGTCATGGTTATGAATGTGGCGAAATGAAACTAGTGGGGGAAATGTGGGGGGCTCTTACAAATTACTCTACCCACACTTTACTCCAGTCTACCGCACTTGGATCTCCATGCTAGGGTACCTGCAAGATAGTAGATCAGAGATAAGCAGTGTCAATAATATGTAAATTCAAAGAAGCACAGAAAACAAGTAAATTTCATTTCATCCCCAACAACGGCACCAAAATGATGAATCATGTTTCACGAATTAAAATCGGTGTTTGGAGAACTCGTCGTTGTAGCTCGCAAAATGCATCTATCAAATACAATTTTGAACTTAAACTCCAAGGGAGTCCCATGTCAAACACAGGGATGCGACGTTTACTTTGTTTGAAAATCGCACTTCATTTTGTTTCTTTTCGGTATTTTGAGGCTTTGTTATTTTTGTGCTATTGAAATAGAAAGCAAGTAAGATAAGTTCACAAAATGAGATGGAACAAATATGATATATCACTCCAATGTTTATTACAATAATCTACAAAAGCATAAAATAGATAGAGGTGAAAAGAAATCTCCCAAATCAGCTGTTTGGTGAGACAACGGTGCTTGGCAGAAGCTTGGATGAAAAGGGTGAGGTGCTGGAGAATGGAGGTAAGACGTCGGGTGGGGGAATGCTTCACCGAGGCTCTGGATTGGAGGTGAGGATCTAGAGATGATCTTCTACTGGAATGGAGGTGGGAGGATGGCTCCAAGGCTTCTTATGAAGGTGGTGGGATGGAGGATGAATATTTGGTGGGGATATAGGAGCATTACACTAATAAGAGACCTTTGGAGCTTGGAAATAAGCTCTAATGGAACTTTGGTAGGTTACAAGAGCTTAGGAGTAGGTGGGAGTAGAGTAGG
The DNA here is from genome assembly GCA_037157565.1 of Thalassia testudinum. Lineage (NCBI taxonomy): Eukaryota > Viridiplantae > Streptophyta > Magnoliopsida > Alismatales > Hydrocharitaceae > Thalassia > Thalassia testudinum. Next base: position 79,434,346 of record JAZHRO010000056.1, on the reverse strand, counting down.
TAGAGATGGTGAAGAATGGAGCTATAGGGGTTCTTTTGTGGTGGAGGGAAGAGGAAGAAATTTGTGTAGAGGGTTGTAGTGACAGTTGCAAGCATCGTTGAAGATCCACCCAACTATCACTGAATATCCATGCAAACTCACACCCGTTGCTGTAATGCTTGCGTGCCCATTACGTGCCATGTTGCGTGCGTGCATTACTCACGCTGCGATGGCATTGCGGTGTAGGTGTGTAGGCTGGTGCGTGTGCATCTGCAAGCGTGAGCTAGCCGGTGCACCCTAATTTCTAATTTGGGGCATCCACAGGTCTCGAATCCACGCTCCTTTGCAAGCCAAGTGCTCAACCAATGAGGCAAGGCTACATTTGAGTCAGGAGGAGCGCATGGATGCTGAGAGTGCGGAGGAACCTCAGCCCTTGGAACTTGATCCAATGGCTGTGGTGTGAGATCTCTAATGATGAGGGGACACATTAGTCATTGCTAGCTGGTGTGGGGCAGCCTAGATGGCGCCACGTGTCACCATCTAGGCCGTCCATCGTCTTTCTATTGAAGAGGGTGCCATGATCCTTGGATGGAGGTGATTTTCGCATTGCCGGACTGCGATCATCGCTCTAAATCCATCCGTATGGCCAGATATTTCATCCAAAGCCCATAAGGTTGTCGTATTGCCCTCCTGGTTGTTGATATTTCTTGGATCGCATAAGGTGATATAGGATTCCGATTAGGATGATCTCGGAGGCACTAGACTCCGATAATCATCCTGATAAATTCGTACACTCAGATCGTCAATCAGAGACCCTGAAATAAATCTCCTTCCCTCCTGCCCATAAAAAGGATGCAATTAACCTAAAATATACACAGCTACTCTAAATGCAGGATGATACATGCTATGCAATATTTACAACATGAAATGTAAATCTAGGCCTAGGAACATAAATGAATTGGCATTTTATCCTCAATAGTTGTGTCAACATCACTCACTCAATGGCAACTAGAACGGACCTTGGGTTTCTAAGCCCCTAGGTGACCCGAAAGAGAAAATGTTGCCTAATGGTGTATCTTTCCGACCGGTAACTTTCTCCCTACTAACTATTTTTGTGGGGTCAACACAAGGGCGAACCCAGTGTATATCTCCCCGGATTATGCTACTTTCCTAGTTCTTCCTTAGGTGTTTTGGAATTCTTGAGCATTTTATGAGCTGGGATATGGACAACCAGCCAATGGGCTGTTACCCAGGAAACTTGACAGCCATACTCGTGCAGTGAAGTGTGGCCTATTTCTTTTTTCTCCTTTTTCTACTTTTCTATTTCCTTCTTTATTTTATTTTATATATATATATATTTTAAGTAGGTGGCTTTCCTAATCTAAGGTTTACCTAAAGGTAGAAGTGAAAGAGAATGGTCCTGTGGATAAGCTCTAGACAACCGGTCAATGGGTCGTTACCCGCAACAACTTGTCTACCATACCACCCTAGAAGGTTCATTAGCTACCCAATTTCTGTTAGAACCGTCGATGAGTGAGTCAACACAAAACATGTGTAGATGCTTCGACTAAAAATCCCCCTAAATCTGAAAGCGGGTTGATAAGTCGTATACTTATCACCCTACTTTACTGACCAAGTAAAAATAATATTACTTGGCGAGGACTCGAGACCAAGTCTACATTTTAGTGGACACCTAGACTGATGAAGTCTAAAGATCGAAAGAGTCTAAGCGTTTAGGTCCCTAACGTATCATTTCCTGAAGTTGACAAGCTCCTAATACCTGTGTTTTCTCTTCCCATTTTTTTTTCATTTTTTTTAAATAATTCAAGCTGGCAATATGTACTCAGAACAAAGAAATTACCACCCCCCCAATGCCTAAGTTGGACAATGTCCTCATTTGAAAATAAATGAATTCAAGGGAGTAAGGAAAGAAATTACCTGGGTTTCAACAGTTAATCCCATCAGCTTGAATCTTCTGGGATGCCTCCCAGGAAGCTCTGAGTTTAGTGCCTTCAGCTGGGCATAGTGCACAACAACAAGGGATAAATTACTTGAATGGTCTGGGTCAAGAAAGGGAAGGCATGATCAGCCAGACCCAGAATCAGAAGTCAGTGGATGCAGACTAGATTGTGGTGCAGTCCCATCCCTAATGGACGAGAACTCTGCAAATGGTGTAACATGCATTCCCATGTTTGTTCCTCTCTTAATCTGCAGGCATGCAGAGAAGTTGATTTAGATGAGTGCAACCCAAATCTAAAATGTTGGACACTAAAGATGTAGGTTTTGTAATCAGCTTGTATCCCTTTAAAGTTGTAATCCCTCAAAGTTATATCGATTCTAGTGAATTCGGGTTGCAGGATTTCAACTTTGATAGGGCATGTAACAAAATCAAGAGTTTGACAATGAGCCCTAAGATCAAGCATGAGGTCTCTCTCCAAAGAAAAATCCATCCCTTCTTCAACTAGGGTTTCATTGTTTATTCCCTCCAATTCCTGGACCCCTATAATATTATCTTTAACATCTTTCATATCCGACTCAATTTTCGAGGTTGCAATAGAGGTAGGGCTAATTTCATCTGCTACCTCAGATTCTTTCCCTTGGCACTCTTATAAACTTGTGATGGGGGTTTCAAATGATTCACAATTGATTATTTCAGAATTGTAATCCCACTCCCCATCTTCAAATTTGGATGTCTCCTCCACCAAGTCACTTTCCTTGAGAAGATTAGATTTAGATCCAAAGACATAGACCCCCAATTCTCTGTTTCCTCCTGATGTTTGTCCTCAACTCTCCCCAAATCATGTTCTAAGGAGTCCTTAATGACATTTTCTAATGAGTTGTCCAACACCGGGGGAGTATTAATGGAGGACTGAACCAATTTTGGGCAAATTGGTGCAGTCCAATCAATCACCACAAGGTTGCTTCATGAATTCCATAAACGGAGTTGCTTGCAATAGTTTTCTTTGGCCCTCTTCATCAAGTTCTTGCAACATATCAATCACGGCTTGTTGTCCTTCAATCAATTCTTGATTCTATCTTTGTAACTCCAACTGAAGGCTATTAAGAATTGACTGAGTGTCATTAGGATTCCCGTGGATTTCCTCAGTATTCAAATCAGAGTTGGGAGGGTATGGTTGAGGATGTGTATTAGAGTCCATACCGGGGTTTAGGTTCATGGGTGGATCCTCTATTATATCATTTTCAGGGTCCAATTCCTGAAGAGGTACCACTTTCTGCTTAGTCCTACTCCAGAATAATTGAGGATCTAAGTCCTCCCAGTTGGATTCCTCATCAGGTATCCAAAGTACAGTTTGATCATTCTTGTTTTGCCAAAGTTTATGATTATCATTTGATTTTCCAAAATCCCTTCCAATCCATAGGTCAAGTAGGAGAGATCCCTGAATTTCGATGTCCTATCTTGTTTAGGGTCCTGGGAAGGGTAGGGGTCTTGGTGTTCTCCTAGGGTGTAGGTCCTATTAGACTGGTTAGTGGGTGAGTGGGACCTAAAAGAAGAGTCATCATAAGGAGAATTAAGATAAGGATCCCCAAGGTTTAGAACGTAACCCTGGATGGTTGGGTTGGATGTATCCCAATAGGAAGTTGGTGTGGGTTGAATAAAATTGGGATAAGAAGGGTCTTCTAGATACTCAGGTTCTAGATTATATCCCCAACTAGGCTACTGGTTGTCCCAAGTAAACTGTGGATACAGTCTACTTGGGTTAGGATACAAATCATGATGGGGATAGTTTGGGAAAGATAGATAAGCATTAAAATCCACGGATGGATCAGGGAAGAACAGACGAGAGAATTATGTGTGCACAATCAAGCAAGCAAAACTATTCCCTACAGTGTAGACCTAGGCAACATATGCCTCAGAAGTAGATTTCGACCACATGGTGAATTTGGTGTTGTCCTTACTCCCGAAGGTGGTAGAGTTGGGAAGGCGAAGTAGGGGGAGTGTGTCCCGATGGCTGCTAATTATGCCAAACCTCAACTTGCTCAAGTCGTTTGGCAATTGGGCCTCCTAACTCAGCACCTTTTGGTGCAAGCAGATGTCACTAATTCACTATGTGCTCAAGAAAATACCATGAAACAAACTCAATGATTCCTAGGGCCAACGTCTACTTAAATTTTAGGTCTAAGCCAGTGCTTGTGCTTAAGGATTAAGTGAAGGGCGTTAGGGGGGTTATTACCCTTAAAATTTCGGTTTAAGCTATATGCACAATTGGGTGCAAGGACCCAATGTCAAAACAAGTGTTCTTTAACAAGCAAGACTAAGATGTGTAATTTTTAAAATTTGAATCTTGGTTTTGTGGATTTTAAAATTTCAATTGTTTACGCATTCAAACAAGGCACAAATGTATAGTCACACGGTTAGTGAAGATTGATTTTCTTTAAGACCTTTTCTGTGACTATGAAGTTAATATCTCCCTAGTGTGGAAGATCCTAGAGTGTGCAACTTCTACTTAATGAATCTTTTTTTAAGATTCTGTCAAGAAGGGTCTAATCAAAATAAAAAATGACTCCATCCTGACCGAAATCAAATGAGATTTTCAACAAAAATAATTTCAAAATTTTTTGAGAATGATAGACCACCAAAATTCACATTTTTTTCAATAGGCGGTCAATTTGTTCAGAACTACTAGATCAATGCGCAAGTTTAAGATTTTGATTAGAATAGGTACCAATAAATTTCAAATGCTAAAATGGTCTTCATATGAAGTGTAGAAAATTTCATGAGCTTTCTAGAAATATGAATTTCTCACAAATCCAAGTTGCATCGTGTTCGCAGCAGCAAGAACAACCTACAAATCTCCAGAACTCAGGACAACCTTGCGTACTTCCAGTAACGAATTTCTGACGGTGAAACCACAAAGAGTTTAGCTATGAAATTTGAAGTGGAGTTTTCCAATTGAAGAAAGAACCTCTAAGATTTTTCTCAAAATTTAAGAGGTGTTAAGGGTTCTTTAATCATGTCCTCAACCTGAATCCAGAAAATGATATTGTGAACTTAACGACTTGAAGGCTTAATGGTGGTGTTTTCTTAAATAAACAAAAGAGAGGTTTTCTTTTATAACACCACCATTTTTTTAAGTCCTAGAATGATGAGTTACCTTTATAACATGGGAAGACAAGATCAAACCATCGGATTGATGGCGATCTTTTTACTGCGCTTCCTTCAACCCAACCTGATTTGTTCTCCTTTCGTTGTCGCTACACATGTTTCCTATAACCACAAAATGACAGAGGACAGCAAGTTAGATAACACAAATACAATTAATACCCAAGAAAATGAAAGCAAATAAAAAATCTGTTGCCTCTCTAGCAACAGTGCCAAAAACTAACGTCAAACGACATGTTTAGGTTAAATCGTTCCTCGTACACATTTTACAACGTCAATTTTAGTAAGATGAATCGGACATGAGCCCTTGTGTCGAACATAGGGAGGTGTGAAATTTGATCAAATACTCTCTTTGGTGTCATAAAAATTCATCGTTCAATTCATTTGCGAAAGAGAGATAAGGAGAGAAAGAGAAAGAGAGGGAGATAGGGTTAAAGAATCATAATAGAGATATGAGAACAATATATCAAATATTTACTCTATTCACTATCAAATGTAGTGTTCAACAATATGTAGATGAACAGCACTATCAAATAGTGTGAAATGAACAACACTATCAAAGAAAATAAAACTTAGAATATGAAAGAAGAAAGCATCGAGACAGCCATGGTGGTGGAGGAGCTTTTGTTGGCATCTTGACATCTTCACAACCTTGCTTGGAGCTCAAAGGAGTGGTGCAGTTACTTAGGTAGAAGATTGGTAAAAGCAGTGGGGGTTTGGTCCTTTTATAATGGAGGAAGAAGGCCAAAAATCATCCTTGGGTCAATAGCTACATTCAAACCGTTGCTGAAGACCTACCACATGTGTCACCAAAGCCCCCGTCCTTGTGCCCGTTGCCATCAACGTGCGTGCTAGCCCTCGCACCTTACACAGCGTGTCACACATGCGCGCTATGTGTGTGCTTCGTTGCCCAATTGCACATTTAAGGGGGTACCAGGATTTGAACTCGCACCCTCTCTTTGAGAACACAGCCTTTACGACCATTGTGCCATGCCGTTGGATTGTCGTAGGGAGAATTCTCGCACACGCCCCTCCAGCCATTGGATGAAGAATGGATGGCTGAGATGGAGCATGTGGTGTGATGGAGGGAAGAGGGTGTGGCTGCTGGGGGCATGAGGGGTGACCAGGATGGCACCACGTGGCACCATGTGGGCTACCAATCTTCCAGTGCTTGTTAGGTGTGCTATAGATGTTGGATTGGATCGATTTTTGTCCCATTGGGTTGCGATCGTCGATCTGGATCCATTCGTATGGTTTGATTCTTCATTTGAAGCCCCAAAATATATTGCCCTGTCTCCTGACCACAATAATATACACATTGTTATGTAATTTATACAGACTATCCTAAATGTAATATGATGAATGTTATGCATTATTCACAATGTCAAATGCAATGATAAGCTTAGGGATTAACATAAGTAGGCATTTTATTATGAATGAATGTATATTTATTAGGCACTTGCTTTCAAAGAACGATGCAAAGCCTAGATTAATTCACTGGATCTTACTTTTGCAAGAATTCGATCTCGAAATTCATGACAAGGAGGGAAAGCATAATGTGGTAGTTGACCATTTGTCTCACCTTCCTTCTTCGATCATTGACCCATCCAAACCTATCACCGAGCATTTTCCAGATGAATGTCTCTTGGCCATTAACGGCCTTCCTAGGTTCGCTAATATCTGAATTACTTGGTTACGGGGAAAGTTTTGCCTGATTGGGCGAACTCCTGGTGGGACAAGTTGATTTCTGATCCCAAGTACTATGATTGTGAAGATCCTTATCTATTTCACATCGGTAATGACAAAGTAATCTGAAGATGCATTCCCAACAATGAGGTCAATGATGTCATCTCTTTCTGTCATGACCAGGCCTACGAATGGCTATTCCTTTGGGCGTAAAACCTCAGTGAAGATCCTCCATTGTGAGTTCTTTTGGCCCACTGATAAACATGCATGAATTCATGATAAAATGCTTATTTATGGTAGTTCCTAGGCCTAGCATTGCATTTCATAGTATAAATATTGTATAGCATTCACTGCATTGCATTTAGGATAGTTTCTATATTCTGTATATTAATTCTAGCATTTTATATGGCTAGGAGGCAATGCAACATCTTTATGACTGTTGGATGAAGAATCTGGCCATACGGATGGATTAGGAGAGACGATCATAGTCCGTCAGCGCAAAAATCACTTTGATCAGAGTTTCGTGCCACCCTCTACAAGAAGAAGATGGATGGCCTAGATGGTACCTTGTGGCACCAACCAAGCCACCCTACATGAGTCGTAGCCTCACCGCAAGGAGTGATCCCAGTCGTTGGATTGAGATCCAATGGCTGAGAAGTGCTCAACTTCACCCAGGCATCTTCTTAAGCATCTCAAGGTGGATTTGATTGTGACCATTCGATCTTCATCAAATGGTCGAGGCGTGTAGCTCCACGTGACCATCAAGCACCCTTACCACAACGGTCGCACTCCCCCTCTGCAAGGAAGAGGCACGGGTTCGAGTTTAAATCCGTCGCGACCACTCTAGCGTCAAATAAATTGGACTGCTCGATCTTGATCGAGCGGTCGAGGTGACTCACGCATGATTAAATGCCACCTAATGACATGAGGAGACACTCCAGATCGCATGCGCACAATTAGGGCCACTCTTTTAAGACGGCCGGATGTGCTCTCGGTCGTCGGATCTTCTCGAAGGCGCGATGCACGTGCATTTGAATTTGTGACGACGCGATCTAAGGGAGCATCCCAGTTGCATGATGATGGATCCAACAGCTGCCAATGCACTGATGAGAGACTCATCATGGCTCTTAAATATCCCTAATTAATTAGTTTCCCTAGTTAATTAACTAAGAATATGTCTATTTAGGGTTTAATTATAATATAAGGGATAAATTAATAAGGACCATACAAAAAGTTAAAAGTACTAAATTAGACATCAATTATTATTATTAATAATTTAATTAATAATTTTGACTCAAACCATACAAGTTTAGCTACTTAATAATTCTTAATTTAACATTATTAATATTTACATCTAAATATGAAATTAACTTAAGTATTTTATTCATTTAAGTAAATATAGCTAAAAAGGGTAAAAAATGTAAATTTAAGGCATGAATATATTATTTCCCTAATTTTTTATAATATATAAAAGGTTGAAAAAGAATTAAATTGAGCTTAAAATGTCTCTATTTACGTTTCGGTCCTTAGGATTCCTTTTAATTGAGTCCTTTCATTCACTTTTAGATTCTTAAATTTATTTGCATATGGGTCCATGTGAGCATAACTCGTCTTCTTCATGTTCTTCTTTTCCCTCGCACTGGATGGTTGATGTTGACCAGTCACCGCTCATCCATGATCAAAACTCCTTTGCCCGAGCTTCTGAGCTTTGACTCACCTTCCTCTCCTCATCCAACAGTGTGGATGCACCGTTAATCCTAATTAGGTCAGGCATTTAAGCTCACCGGCATTAGAGATGACCTCGGTGGTAACCTTGCATCTAAACCTACAACCATCCAGATACAACCCCCTCTACCACCATTGCAACCTATAAATAGCTATCCACCACTCCGATTTTATGGGTCGGTTCCCTATCCTTCTTCCCCCAACTAAACTAGCTATAGGCTATTCTTCCAACACCTTCGGTGACCTCTCACCACCCCTTCAGAGCATCTCTGCCAGAGGCATTCGCCTCCCTCACCCCCTCTTCCTCTTCCACGACGATGACAGGGCTTGGGAGCGTGCCGCCACTCTCTCTCTCTGCTTCCTTTCTCGCTAGAGATCTTCCCTGAACCCTTTGTTTCATCCTCCGTTTCGTGGCTATCGACGAAGATCCCTCCCCACACTTTGTCCAGGTAACCGTAGATTAGCTAGATTTAGCATAGGTTAGTTTTGGTAGTTATTTTAGCTAGTGTAAGCTCAACTTTAGTGTTTCTTCTCCGACTCCGGTGAGGCCAAGTCCGGCCTTGTTGGACTTCTTTTTCACTTTTCAAGCACCTAACCACCTTCCTCTTCCCTTCACGATCCTCCTTCACTTCTTTTCCCTCAAATTTATCAGCGGATTCGCCTAAACCACTCCAACTTCACCGGTGACCTCGACTATCTATGGTGGAGGTCTCCGAGCTTAGATCACACCCATGGGGCCCTCCATCGCATTGTCATCGTCTTAGAGCCCCGTTGATTGTGTAGCAATCATAGGTCTAAATTGACCTAGATTAAGCTAGGACTTAGCATAAGTTAGGGTTATTCATGCATGCATATGCATTATCTGCATCTTTATTGCTTTCCTTCAGCTATGCATAAAATAATGTCATAATGTGCTGACCAAGTGCATTATGTCGATTGTAGGGAATAAGCTAATCAGGAGCTAGATTTGAAGCTGGATCAGGAATAACGGGAGTTGTAGTAGAGCTGGAGCAGAAGGCTTAGATTAGATGTAGGAATAATAATGTAAGGGACTTAAAGGTTTGCTATGCTATTAAGTAGGAATAAAGCAGTAAATTGTCAAGAGCTTAGGTCCATCCTAGCCCTAGGACAGCCTAGAGACTTCTCCAAGCCTTAGCTACCCTTAGATTTGGTCACAACACCCTAGGATGCCCTAAAACCCTAGTTCCAACCTTAATCTGGATGTCCAGATAAGTTATAGGACATCCATGACCCTTAGCCATCTCCCGCACACCTCAAACCCTCTTCTGTAGTGTTATTGGACGTCCAGACACTTTGTCAGACGTCCAATTTCTACATAATACTCATAACAGAACCCAAAATCCCTCCAGACTCTGATTGGACGTCTAGAAAACAAGTCTGGACTTCTGAATTTTGAGTATAAGACGTCTGACACTATTATTAGAGGTCTGATACTGCTCTCCAATTCCTATTTTGAGATTTAAGCCTTGATCGTGGATCTCTAGGTCCCTAAACCCAATTCCAACCCCATAGGAACCTAAATTAAGGTGCCCTAACCCTAGTACATCACCTCTAGACCTCCCTAAGGACCTAATTAGGTCCTCACTAAAATAAATTGACTTGGGTCTTAGTCAATTCCATCAGCCTATTAAATTGGACTCATTGAGTCCAATTGAGCCCTGATCTCAGCACACACTATCCAATTGGACTCAGTGAGAGTCCAATTGACCTAGACCTAAATTAATTGAGTTGTTTTACTCTCAATTAGGTTTCCACACACCCAATTAAACTTGCATTATGTTTAATTGCACATTAGCTTAGTGAATTAGGGTTTATAACCCTAATTTGAGACATACCTTGACCTAAACCTGCTAGAAACTACCCTAATCAACCTAGCCACCTAAGTATCGACCGACACACACCCACACACACCATCCACACGAAAATACCTAGCCCAGAGTTCTCTAGTACTCTCTACCATGTGTGGTTGCCTTGGTTGCCAAAATTAGCAACCAAGAGCCATTCAATTTTTAGATCCACATTTGGTTGATCTAAAAACCACCATCCATCCTCTCTCTCTCACTCTCCCACGAGCTCCAACCATAGGCCTCTCTAGAGAATTCCATAATTCTCTAGAGAGCTTCCCTTAGGTCTATCAAAAGACCTAAGAGGTGGCCATTTGCACCCATTCACTTCCTTGGCAAATTCACTCCATTGGTGCCATTCATGCCCACTTCCACTTAGCTAGCCACTCCACCTCCACTAGCTCACTACCACCACCATGGAGGACATCATGCTGGGATGCTGGATCAACCCTACCACTCTCTAATGGTCGGCCTAAGCTACATTGGCTGCCCCTCATTCTCCTCCCGACCACTCCAAGGCCATCGGGGACCACCCCTGAATGCCCTTCCATTCTGCTAGATTTAGTTTATGCTCTTCATAATTTTATTGCTTTCCATTGCTGCTAAATGGCGTAGTCTTTATTCTCCCTCAATGATGCATGCAAAATCCCCCCATTGATTCTTGTATGCAGTCGTTTTCTGGTAGCTAGATTTAAATTCCAAGTATTTCTGTACAAGCTTTCATCTACGGTTTTTGTTGCAAACAACTCTCCCACTGAATGAATGAAAAAAATGCTTTTATATATATATGTCTCCATGTTGTGAAATCATAATGAGCTTATTGATTACAATCATATTTGTATGATTCAAGTTGCCTGTTTCTAACTCCTAATATTCTGGCATCTAAGCATGTCGTACTTAAATACGTAATAATCAAGAACCGGCTTGTGATTCTAAATGAAGTAGAGCAATAAAAAATCAATTTCAGAAGTAAAGAAATGCCTCCTAGAGATGAACGACTAGGACTGAAAGTCTTGTTATTTTTACAAACTTAATTTTTGACGAACATTTTTGCACAACTATAATACGATTTCGACGACTTTCAAAATGCGTGAGAACGATTCTGTCAAATGGCACCGTTGCCGAGGAGGCAACATCATTTTCTTTGAGTTCGATCATTTAAAACATCACTGACGAATTTGCCTTTGCTTTGTTTTTGATGTGCAGGAAAAATAGGAAGAGAACAGGATCTGTGCACACGAGCGCAGCAAAGAAACAATCCAGGTGCACATCATCTTTCTCCTTAGATTAGGTTTTGTTTTCCTAAACCCTAGGACTAGATCTATTTCCTTTGAAAATTTTTTTGTGAAAAAAAAAGATTTTACTCGTTTACGTGAAAAAAAAAAATGAAAAAGAAAAATTTTAAAAAAAATCTAGATTAGGTTTCCTTTCGAATCTAGGTTAGTTTGAAAAAAAAAAAAGACATTGTCTTTGAATCTTTTGAAAAATTCTTTGTGAAAAAAAAACATGCAAAAGTTTTGAAAAAAAAGGGCATTTTTGGTGGAAAGCTTAGATGTCAAATTCAAATCTCTTTAAAAAGCTTTTAGACCATCTCCTGATTTTTGGCCAGATTTCAAGCTTGATTTAAAAATTCTATTGCTAAAAAAATAGTAAGCGAAAAATTCTGAAATTCAGGCTAAACCTTAATTTTCAAACCATTTTTCAAATACCACCGTTATTTTAAAAAAATTGCAAGTATACAATTTTGAAAAATTCACGAAGTGCACGGGGGTCAGACAGACTCAGATTCAAAATTTTTCAATTTTTAGAAAGCGATTCCGAGAAATCCGCAAATCTATTTTGTCTAAAAATGGTGGGGTTTGAAAGCTGATCGAATTTATTTTACTTTTCATATTTTTCCCAAATTTTGAAGGTCAATTGAAACTGTTTCAAATTGAAAAATCAACCAAGTGTCAAAACCCCAAATCTGACCCCCTGATATTCAAAATTCCTTAAAAATTCAGTTGAAACAGTAAAAATTCCAAAAAAATATTCTCTGAAAAAATAATTGAAAAAGAAATCTACTGCCAAAATTTAAAATTAATTAGATTCCAATTGTTATCATAGAACAAGCATTACTTTTGTGGTCTGCTGAAATAGAGAAAAACCCTAGAAGTGCATGAAACTTAGGTTGAATCTTTAGGGTTACAAATAAAGACCACACTTTGGGCTAACCTATACTTAACCAAGTCTACTTAGCCGGTGAGCTTGGTCACCTTGTGGGCCACTCACCACAAACCCCACTGAAGAAAACGGGTTAAAACTAATTTTAAAACACAAAATCAACTCGAGTTCGTTGTCATACTTCTAGGTGTTTTTAATCTCTCTTGCCAAACCTGGTGACTAAGTCTGTGGGGTAGTGTCAAACGATCGTGGCTCGGGGATCAACGGAATCGGAGGCGTAAGCCAAAGGAAGAACCTTCCCCTTAGTCCCCCGTAGCCAGACTGGTTGGGTTAGCTTGAGAGGTGGGAATCACTTTCAGTCGATTGAATGAAGAACTTATCTTTAGGAATTCAAATCTCTAGCGAAAAATTTGGTCACCTGATCCATAAGGACCATTTGATTGACTGAGCCTTAGCCTTGTCTTGCTTGGCTACACCAACCCAAGGGTTGTGTGGTGTATGCAAGGAAGGAGGTCACTTCGACCTCGCTTGGTTGGACCTTGGGAGCCACTCTCAAGGAGGCGAGCCACCTTGCCCAGACCATCTTCTCCCTCTACTTCTTCTACTCCAAGAGCCACCATGGCAAATCCTAGACCTAGACCTAGACCGGGTCAGGATATTGAGAATCTAGACCCAATGGCTCGTCTGGAAGCCTGGGTCGCCGAATCTGAGGAGCGGCATCAGTAGATCATGGATCGCATTCTGACGGCACTTGATAAGATGCAGCACCCGCCACGAGGAGAACAACTGCAGGATTTCTATGACTCAGCCAGACAAATCGTCACACCTCTTGTCAGAATTCTCGCAGGCGGAGATGCGTTTGAGCTCAAGCCCAATGTAATTGGGTTGATCAGCACTCATTTCTATGGGAACTCAAGCGAAGATCTGTTCCAGCACCTTGAGGACCAGAGTTGACTCACTGAAATAATTCGACCTAGGAATATCGATCTCGGGATTGTTCTGATGAAGCCTTTCCCGTTCTCTCTGAGGGACAAAGCTTCATACTAGTTCAAGACTATTGGGAAGCCAATTGGAACCTAGTCGGAATTACAACGTGAATTCCTACAAAAGTTCTTCCAAATTGGTCGAATAAACGCAATGCAGTGCGCAATCACAACTTTCTCCCATGGAGCTGGGGAGAAATTACATGAAGCATGGGATAGATTTCACGACCTTCTCCAAAAATGGCCGCATCATGGTATACCTAGATGGCACTTAGCCCAGATTTTCTACCGTGGGATGGATGACACACATCGGTGTCTGGTCGATGCATCTACTAGAGGGAATTTTCTTGCAAAAGACGAGAACAGCGCATTTGAGCTGTTTGAATCATTAGCGGAGAACTCGATGAATGCCGCATCCATGAACCAGTTCTAGTGGCCTGGTTAGCAGCGGGTTGGTGTCCATGAGGCTCACACCGAGTCTATTCGAGCTGACATGGATATCATCGTCAAGTAGATGGATAGAATAAACGTAATTGAGAAGAAGATTGACCAGATCAATCAGGGTCAATCCGACTTGAGCTCTGCTACTCATGACCCTCCTTTGCACCACGAGCCCCACATGCTCGAGTTAATCTACTCACTCGGGATGCATCTTCTTCGTATTTACGAGATCTCACATATCAGGATCCCGTAAATAATCCAGATATGGCACCTTACTACTAGGGTTATGCACCACCCGCAGATTATAATGCGTATCCCCTTGATAGATATACGTCTCAGACATCTTCAGCCTACAAGGACTTCAACGCTATCCAAGGATACGGGTGTAATAACCCGTATTCAGAGATGTATAACCCTGGTTGGCACCAGTATCCGAACTTCTCCTGGTTTGCTAATTCACAAAGACCACAGTAAGATTCACACTACCAGACCAGGCAATATGGGAATGCACAAAACACCTATCCTAGGCAGCAGCAACCTCGCTCACTATACCAGCCACTGCACCAAGCTGCCAACCACCTTCCAAAGTGGGCTGACTCTTTGGAGGCACTGAAAGAGGAGCTGCAAGAATTGATGAGGAAGTCTACACAAGATAGCTTGCAGATTATGAAGTCGATGGCTGATCAAATACAGACCATACAAAACACGTAGAACCAGCTGCTGCAGGAGCATAGGATTCAGGGAGCCTTGCCCTCCCAACCCATCCCGAATGCTCGATATGTGCAAAACTAGGGTGCCCCGCCTAGGTTTCAGGCACTGCAGGGACATGCACATGCCATACTACAGGCGCCACCTGCACCACCTAGTTACTCGCAAGGCTATCTGCCTTCGTAGAATCCCACGTATTCTGCCCCCTCCGCTTCCCCACCACATCATGGACAGTAAGCCGATGCACATGCTGTCTCATTGCAGAGCGGAAGGAAGACATTCGGCCCACCACCTAGGTAGGCGGGTTCTTACTTTTCCCACCCTTCGCCACAGGTGGGTTCGATTCCTTCATCATCCTAGGAGCCACCTACGGTAGATAAGGGTAAGAGGCCATTTAACCTTGAGATTCTCGTCGCTTTTTCTGAGGCTCTGACACGAAATGCAGTATGGAAAAAGGACATGTGAAATTTTGAGGACCTGAAATCAATGTTTAAGGAAGTAAATATTCAGGTGACCCTCCTCGAGGCAATCGATCACATTCCCGCTATCGCTAGGTTCTTCAAGGACTATTGTACCCCAAAGCGACAGTCGAGAATTGGACGGTAGGCAGTACTGTTGAAAGAGGCTAGTGCCATGATTCTAGCTGACTTGCGCCAAAGAAGAAAGACCCTGGTACCCCACTCTTATCCTACTTGTAGGATTCTCCATTTGATCAGTTCCTTCTAGATTTGGGTTCGTCAATCAACCTAACTCCCACCACCGTATTTGACCGATTTCAATTTGTGGAGTTGAAGCCCACCTCAATCACGATTCAACTGGTAGACGGATCAGTTAAAACACCGAGGGGGTGGTTGAGAACGTGATCGTGAAAGTCCGCAGGTTCTGCTTTCCCGCAGATTTTTTTGTTCTTGATATGGAAGTTCCTCCTAATCTCCGAGATGCACCAATTATTTTGGGTTGCCCATTTCTGGTGGCAGCCCGAGCGAACATCGATTGTGCATCCAAGTGTATGGAGATTGCCATAGGCAATGAAGGACTTCGACTAGACATATTCAAGGCAGCAAAGAACGTCGACTATGATCGAATATAGGAGGATGGTGAAGAGGAAGATTCGGCATACTATGGTAACATTAGGCTCCTTTGTGACAACCCAATGTCTCATTCGTCTACACTATCGGGGTTCTTGGACCTCGATCCACACGGGACTGAAACCACTGCATTACACATATCTCCCCGAGGATTTGACTGTTTAGGGTGTGCTTCTAACCACAACACCCCTGAATCCAGCTATCCTGATCCAAATATTACTGAATCGTCCCTAATATTGCAGGAAGACATGACTACAGCTAACGGGTTTTTCGTTAACTCAGTCACAACTGATTTTACAAGGAGCAACTCAGTGGGAATTCATGTGCACATGGATCAGCGGATCCCCACCCTCGATTCTACTCCTCCCACTCTCATATCTGATTCTGACCCACCCGTAATTGAATTGAAGCCCTTACCTGACTCACTCAAGTACGTATTCTTGGGCGAAAGTGAGACATATCCAGTCATTATTAATGCCCACTTAACCCAAGAACAGGAGCATCAATTGATTTCTATGCTTCAAGACCATAGGGCTGCTATCGGGTGGAGTGTTGCTGATCTCCGTGGTATTCGTCCCTCGTATTGCACTCTTCACATTTACACAGATGAGGGCGTGAAACCTTCAAGACAACCTCAAAGACGGCCAAACCCAAATATGCTAGAAGGTTGTTAAGAAGGAGATCATCAATTGGCTGGATGCAGGCATTGTATATCCAATCTTAGACAGCCAGTGGGTGAGTCCAATTCAGATAGTGCCTAAGAAAGCAGAACTCATCGTCATGAAGAATGATAAGGGCGAATCCATCCCGACCCGCACTGTGACATCTTGGAGGGTCTGCATTGACTACAGGAAACTGAACACAA
Source organism: Thalassia testudinum (assembly GCA_037157565.1). Taxonomy (NCBI): domain Eukaryota; kingdom Viridiplantae; phylum Streptophyta; class Magnoliopsida; order Alismatales; family Hydrocharitaceae; genus Thalassia; species Thalassia testudinum. Next base: position 79,417,721 of record JAZHRO010000056.1, on the reverse strand, counting down.
CTACCTAGAAGGATCACTTTCCTTTGCTGTTCATTGATCAGATCTTGGAACGGGTAGCTGGATGCAGTTTCTTCAGCTTTCTAGATGGATACTTCGGGTATAATCAGGTAGTGATTAACCTGGAAGATCAAGACAAGACCGCATTCACAAGCCCCTTTGGAACATTCGCCTTCAAGCGGATGTCCTTTGGCCTCTGCAACGCACCAATGACATTTCATCGTTGCATGATGGCCATCTTCTTTGACATGATTGGGGATTATCTGGAGGTATTCATGGATGACTTCCCCATTTTTGGAGATGATTTCGAATCTTATCTTGATAACCTCATCAAGATCCTAAAATGGTGTATTGAGGTAAACCTAGTACTATCCTGGGAGAAAAGCCATTTCATGGTGAGGGATGGCATAGTACTAGGGCATAGGATCTCTAAAAATGGACTCGAGGTTGACCGAGCTAAATCAGAGATTATCTCCCACTTACCGCCACCTAGCTCGATCAAGCAGATTAGATCATTCTTGGGTCACATTGGCTTGTATCGAAGATTTATACAAGATTTCTCAAAAATTGCGCGGCCTTTGACGAATCTCCTGGTTACCGATGTCCCTTTTGAATTTGATACCTTGTGTCTCAGTGCCTTTGAGACTTTATGAAGCACTGTTTTCGACTCCCCGATTCTCCAGCCACCCGACTGGTCACTTGATTTCAAAATGATGTGCGACGCATCTGATTTTGCCATCGGGGTTGTTTTAGGCCAGCATCGGGAGAAACAACCCTTTGTCATATACTATGCTAGCAAGACACTGAATGAGGCTTAGTGCAATTACATTGTCACAGAAAAGGAACTGCTAGTAGTAGTATTCGGGTTGGAGAAATTCATATCATATTTATTAGGGTCCAAGGTCACCATCCTCACTGACCACTTTGCCCTTCGACATTTGTTGGCAAAGAAGGATGCCAAACCATGGCTCATTAGATGGATCCTTCTATTGTAGGAATTTCATATCGAAATCCGCGACAAAGTCGGAAAATAGAATGTTGTGGTGGATTACCTATCCAGACTGGACCCAGATCATATTCCTTATTCCCTTCCTAACCTGGAATAATTTTCTGATGAATCTCTTTTGGCTGTTCATTCTGTTGAGTTCCCCTGGTATGTGGATTTCGCGAACTACCTTTCCGCAGGCAAAACTCCCGCGAACCTATCCAAGAACCAGAAACTCAAATTCATTATAGAGGCCAAATACTACCTCTAGGATGACCCACTGCTCTTCCGCATTGGAGTGGATTAGATTATTCGTAGATGCATCCCAGACTCTGAGATCCCCAGTGTGTTATCTTTCTGCAACAATGATGCGTGTGGTGGCCATTTCTTGGGACGGAAAACCGCTGCAAAAATTTTACAGTCAGGACTTTTCTGGCCAACCATCTTCAAAGATGCACGCGAATATGCCCAACACTGCAAACAATGTTAGTTGATCGATTCTATGAACAGGAGGGACATGATGCCACTCCAACACATCTTGGTCGTAGAAATGTTCGATGTCTGGGGCATCGATTTTATGGGCCCTTTTCTGAACTAGCATGGCTTTGAGTACATATTGCTAGCCGTTGATTATGTCTCGAAGTGGGTCGAGGCCATCCCGGCAAGACAGGCTGACCACAAGACCTTCATTTCTTTCGTACAGCAGAATATTTTTGCGAGATTCAAAATACCCTGTGTGCTGATTAGCGATGGGGGAAGCCACTTCATCCATGCCCATTTCAGGTAGTTATTAAAGAAATACGGGGTACATCACCGCATAGCCACCCTGTATCACCAGCAGACCAGTGGGCAGGCTGAAGTGTCTAACCATCAGATCAAGCTGATTCTCTAGAAGATGGTTAGAACAGACAGGAAGGGCTGGTCCAACAAATTAAGCGATGCACTCTAGGAATATCGGACCGCATACAAGGCCCCACTCGGAATGTCACCATATCGCTTGGTATATGGCAAGGCCTGTCACCTTCCTATAGAGTTGGAACATTGCACCTTTTAGGCAGTGCGAAAATGCAACCTTGACCTCAATGAAGGGGGTCAAGAATAGAAACTCCAGCTTTGCAAATTGGAAGAGATCCGGTGGGAGGCCTATGAGAATGCATTAATATACAAGGACAAGAGCAAGGACTTTCATGACTGCCACATCCGGAGGAAAGTATTCACGCCCAACCAGCGAGTCTGGTTATTTGATTCACGGCTAAAACTCCTTGCAGGGAAGCTTAAGTCCAAGTGGACTGGCCTGTATGTTGTGATACAACCATATCCTAATGGGGCAGTCCAGATCATGCACCTAAAATCTGGGCATATATTCACGGTTAATGGCCAGCGCCTCAAGCCTTTTTTGGCCCAGGAGCCTCATCCACCTGACGAGACTGTTCATCTGAGTGAGGACATGTGATTGTGTGCTCGCCCAGCTGGAGGTGTTAAACTTAGCACATATAGATACCATTCGTCCCACATTCCACCATCATTTATATATAACCAACTTTATACATAACATATTTTTGTTTTAGCATATTTCCCTTTTGTATATTGCATGCCAACAAGTTGGCCAATGTTGAATATAATTTTAGGAGCAATTGCAAGTGATTTCTACCCATTATCTCTCTGCAGTATTTATTTTCATTTATATTCATGCATGAGGACATGCAAGAACTTAGGCATGGGGGAGTAGATACAGCAGAAACTAAAAAAACTTTTTGCCAACACTTAGGAAAACCTTGGAGTTACATGTAAAATGCACTTTAGGACCTTAAATAAAAGAACAACTGACTCCACCTCCAATGTTTGCATTGGAGCTAGAAATCGTTCGCAACAGCCACTTCTGACTCACCCGATCACCTATTGTTCTAAATTTAGGGTCAAGCTAATTGTAACCCAATACAGGAAATTCACGAAGTATAAATTATATGAGGTAACATGTTTATAGCATATATACATATTTCATTCATGAATAAGATTATTTTATTAAGAGAATGCATTAGGGATTTTATCCTCTAGATGATTTCTGTAATCTGGAATCCAGTACAACTTTTCACACACACGTAGAATTTGCAATGGATTCATGGTGAAGGCTGATAAACGTCTTCAGTCTATCGAGAAGAAGCAGTGCTTCTTTTCCTGTACCCCTAGATAGTGTTTTGGGAGTTAGGTGGATTTTCTTCCAAACATCCACCAAATAGTGCGAGATGAGAGTAGAGTGTACTGGTGCTCTAAGATTAATGCAAGGAATCTGGAATCCTAGATAATTAGGTGATGATAGTCAAAGATTAGGCATAGTTTCTGCTCTTGGTTCCTGCGTATGCATTTATGTGTGAAATATTGAGAGCCACCAAACAAGGCAAATATGCGGAGAGCGAGTTTTCATAAAACTAGGGCTAAGGTGGATGGTTACGACCATTCTTTGCAGAATCCTTGGCTGAAGGAGGGTGTTGATGCCAAGGTCAGAAATACACCGTCCTATCCATCTTTCCCGGTGCCATGAGTAGGCACTTCCACCAAATAAGTCACCCAATGTCACTTGAGTACCGCCAATTCCTAATAATGCCTCCTCAATAAAGTTCATGGACGTGTGCTAGTTGTGTTATGTTGTGAAAAAAAAAAGAAAGAAGACAAATTGAAATGAGAAAAAAAAATGATGAAAAGAAGGAAAAATTGAGAAAAAAAAACTTAGAAAAGGAAGAAAAAGCAAAGAAAAAAAAGAGTGAATATTTAGTATTTATTTCATTGAGGCAATACCACTAAATAAAAGTGATATCCACCAAATATGACCTTAACCTATTTTTCTTGTGGTTCTGACCGCCTAAATACTGGCTAAGGAATTCTGACTTAGTGTTAGGGTTATGTGAACTCAATTAAAGTGTTATTGCCTAGTGAGACCACCAAATATAGATCATATGTGTGAATCTGGTAACATAGTGAGCTCCAAGAAAAAATAAAAAGAGAGAATGAAAACAAAGGAATCAAAAGAGAACATAGTTTTTCTCATCTTTCTCTGAGTTCAGTTACTTAGTAATCCAGGAATCTAGATTCTGTAGTACTAGTCTCTATGTAGCACCAAGCGAGAATGAGCCACCAAATATATAATCTTTTCTCTCAAAGATTCACTACCTAAGCCTAAATCCAGGGTGAAACTCATAGAATATCTTGAATACCCCGAGGGAAGAAGTCTGCCATTCTGCTAGAATTTTTACTAGGGGTCAAGTATAGGTTTTAGAGGTGTATTGGTTTTTACTCGAATCCGTTGCAAAAGCTACATAGCTGCACTTTCACGATTGTCTAGATTTCTAGAGCATAGGATGAAAACAAAACGGAGAAAAATCTCTACGCATACACTTGATAAAATAATCAGCCCTTAAGGGCCTTTGATATAAATAATTTAGTCCTGCATTTGCTAGGGATTAGCAAGATTTCGGCATGGGGGTATGATTGTGCAGCAATCATAGGTCTTAATTGACTTAGATTAAGCTAGGACTTAGCATAAGTTAGGGTTATTCATGCATACAAGCAAATTATCTGCATCTTTACTGCCTTTCTTTTGCTATGCATAAAATAATGTTATAATGTGTTGATTAAGTGCATTATGTCGATTGCAGGGAATAAGCTGATCAGGAGCTAGATCTGAAGCTGGATCAGGAATAACGAGAGTTGCAGCAAAGCTGGCGCAGAACGCTTAGATTAGATGTAGGAATAATAATGCAAGGGAGTTACGATTTGCTATGCTATTAAGTTGGAATAAAGCAGTAAAATATGAGGAGCATAGGTCCATCCTAGCCCTAGGATAGCCTGGAGACTTCCCCAAGCCTTAGCCACCCTTGGATTAGGTCACAACACCCTAGGAAGCCCTAAAACCCTAGTTCCAACCCTAATCTAGATGTCTAGACACTTTGTCAGACGTCCAATTTCTACAGAATACCCAAAACAGAACCCAAAATCCCTCCTGACTCTGATTGGTCATCCAGAGAACAAGTCTGGACTTCTGATTTTTGGGTATAAGACCTCCGACACTATTATTAGACGTTTGATACTGCTCTCCAATTCCTATTTTGGGCTTTAAGCCTTGATCTTGGATCTCTAGGTCCTTTAACCCAATTCCAACCCTATAGGAACCTAAATTAAGGTGCCCTAACCCTAGTACATCACCTCTAGACCTCCCTAAGGACCTAATTAGGTCCTCACTAAACCTAATTGGCTTGGATCTTAGTCAATTCCATTAGCCTATTCAATTGGACTCATTGAGTCCAATTGAGCCCTGATCTCAGCACACACTATCCAATTGGACTCAGTGAGAGTCCAATTGACCTAGACCAAAATTAATTGAGTTGTTTTACTCTCAATTAAGTTTCCACACACCCAATTAAACTTGTATTAAGTTTAATTGCACTTTACCATAGTGAATTAGGGTTTATAACCCCAATTTGAGACATACCTTGACCTAAACCCACTAGAACCAAACCTAATCAACCTAGCAACCTAAGTTTTGACCCACACACACCCACACACACCCACACACACCATCCACACGAAAATATCTAGCCTAGAGTTCTCTAGAACTCTCTACCATGTGTGGTTGCCTTGGTTGCCAAAATTAGCAACCAAGAGCCATTCAATTTTTAGATCCACATTTGGTGGAAACGACCATCCATCCTCTCTCTCTCACTCTCCCACGAGCTCCAACCATAGGCCTCTCTAGAGAATTCCATTATTCTCTAGAGAGCTTCCCTTAGGTCTATCAAAAGACCTAAGGGGTGGCCATTTGCACCGATTCACTTGGTAAATTCACTCCATTGGTGCCATTCATGCCCACTTCCACTTAGCTAGCCACTCCACCTCCACGAGCTCACTACCACCACCATGGAGGACATCATGCTGGGATGTTGGATCAACCCTACCTCTCTCCAATGGTCGGCCTAAGATACATTGGCCGCCCCTCATTCTCCTCCCGACCACTCGAAGGCCATCGGGGACCACCCCTGAATGCCCTTCCGTTCTACTAGATTTAGTTTATGCTCTTCATAATTTTATTGCTTTCCATTACTACTTAATAGCATAGTCTTTATTCTCCCTCAATGATGCATACAAAATCCCCCTGTTGATTCTTGTATGCAATCGTTTTCTAGTAGCTAGATTTAAATTCCAAGCATTTCTGTAGAAGCTTTCCTCTACGATTTTTGTTGCAAACAACTCTCCCACTGAATGAATGAAAAAAATGCTTTTATACATATATCTCTCCATGTTGTGAAATCACAATGAGCTTATTAATTGCTATCATATTTACATGATTCAAGTTGCCTATTTCTAACTCCTAGTATTCTTGCAACTAAGCATGTTATACTTAAATACGTAATAATTACGAACTGGCATGCGATTCTAAATGAAGTAGAGAAATAGAAGATCAATTTCAGAAGTAAACAAATGCCTCCTAGAGAAGAATGATCGGGACTCAAAGTCTCGTTATTTTTACAAACTTAATTTTTGACGAACATTTTTGCGTGACTATACTACGATTCTGACAACTTTCAAAATGTGCAAAAATTATTTTGTCACCCGTTCTACCTCTTAAATAACTTCATTAAGCATCTAAACACCTAATTCATGTACACCTTCACCTAAACACTTCACTGTCTATGGTGAGGTGTTCAGAGCCATTTCCACATCCAAATTGGTCATCCATCACCCTTACGATACCTTAAGGACCATCTTGACCTAATTAATTACACCTACAACTCACTAGACACAAAAGGCCCAATTCCCATTCAACTTCTGAGCTTTCTATCAATGGCAAGCTCAGAAGAGTTCTTTACGTAATTGACGATCAAATTACCTTCCCCACATCTTAATGAAGTGTTCCCGTCATTTAATTTTTAGGGATATCAATTCTTGAGTTCTATTGAACTCAAGAAGTGATTCCATTGAGTTCCTGATGAACTCAGTGTTAACTTCAACAATTGAAGTTCTTGTTGGTCTGGTGGGAACACCATCATGATCCATAACTATCTCAATTTGGTCTAAAAAGGTTGACAAATGCTCCTACTTATCCATCAGAAGGTCCTAAGGGCATAAAATCCCATTTTGAAAAGAAGAGAAGAATATAAGGTTATATCTGCAAAATCAACGGCATTCCACCAATACAAGATAACCATGGAGTATTTCAGGGGTTTATTAAAGGTCATATAGTCATTAATGTCTAATAAGTGCGTCCATGCATAACGAAATGTGTTTTCAAGCATTTCAAGAATTAATAGATATCTAGAACCCTAAAAACAAACTAGCTTAATTAACTGAGGTTTTGGTTAGGATAAAATTCACCTAAACTCTCTAAAATTCATAGAAAAATATTCTATAGGGTTTGTTATCTTTGATTTGACCATCAGAACCTATTTTGACCGGATATAGAGTCATAGACAGAAAGTTACCTAATTTGGATTTCTACATAATTTTCCAAGTCAAACTTCGTCGTAACCTAAATCCATCTTCACCATTAGATTCCTTCGGTCCAAATTAGGTTTGTACTAAAATTTGGGCTCAATATGAGATCATTTTAACCTAGTTTGCATTTTGGTGAAGTCAGACTCTTTTTCTTATAAAAGGCCCTTCAACTTTTAAAAAACCTTGTGAACTGCCCCGCAACTTTGTCTTCATCTTTGCAAACGGGTCCCCACCACCTTGGTAGGTGTGAACCCACACACCCGAGGTTTCAATCAAGGATTCCTCCTTGATTACTTGTCCAATCTCTTCCAAAATCATATGCGATGATCCTAAAGGAAATCCTTGATCTTCTAAACCTATTTCTGGTTTCCAAATTTCCCCTTGTGGTTCATACCAATGCTTGAATCTCAAGCCTTCTTTCCCTAAAAGTCTGAGCTCTCCAAGCTTGTTTCAAAACTTGGAGACTCGCTCAATGGCCTATAAAAGACCCTAGTGGCCAACCTCACCTCCTTAGCAAGCTTTTGAGCCAAAAACCTTCTTCTTTCTTTTACCTCCGGCTCGCTCTGAGCTTGCTCTGGTGACCTTCCTACCTCCGACCTCTTCGCTGACTGCCACATACCATAGGCGGTCGGTTCCAACTCCCCTCGAATTTTCGCACCATGCCATAACAACAAGGTGCTTCCTAACCCTCTGTCATCACCGTGCCCTCTCTCTAGGGCATTCATATTCTCCGACGCTTACAATTTCAGACATGGCATCCTCTCCACACCTCTTCATCAAACAACTAGTTCATTTGACTCCCTAGCATCATCTCATCATCACCTTGTCACCACAACACCATTTCGACCATCAATGTGCCAGCTCTGACTTCATCTTCCAACTCGCTGGCATACCCCCAATGAGCTCCCATGGTAGCTACACTCCACCAAATCGGCCGCCACCAGTCCCTACAACTTTGCCGTTCATCACCCACCAAAACCACTCAAGAAATTGAGGGGATTGGCTTATCATGCACTCCACCCAACACAAGCACCACCACACCACCTTCTCGAGGTCATCAGGCCTCCACCTTCACTCCCACCAAACGTTGGACCCACTGTTGCACTCGTCATTCCACGGTGAAGCTTCTGAACTGGTTTAACTTGGCTACAAGGCCGTATTCGTGCTTTCAGGTCTTCACCCGACAATGGTCGCAGCCGTCGACTATTCCAATGACATCTACAGTCCTCCGACTGCAACCCCTCCAGATAACAACCCAAGGCATTGCGGTTGATCTCCAGGTGCATCTCTAGGCTCCCAATTGGAGCCTACATGCATAGCTACTACCTCAATCAAAGCCATCTTCAGCTGCTGCTGCGTTGCGATGAAGGAGGGACAAGATAGTCCCACATCGGGGACTCAGAAGCCAATTGTGTGGCATAAAAGGAATTTATGTTTCTATCCTATAGCCCAGTACACCGAGGGTTGGGTCCCTGTTCACATGCCTCCTCGCGCTCACTCCTCACCAGCTACACCATGCAGCCAGGTCTGGTCCTTGGTCAGATTACTTGACTAGTCGAGTTTGAGAGAAAGAAGAAGAGAAAGGGAAAGAGAGAGTGGGGGTTTTTGCCCTAGGCTATACCCTTTCTACACTTAGTTGCTGGGAGGCCCTTCGTGCCTCTATGCTGTGCCTCTCCTTGAGGCTTGAAAAGAAGAGAGGACCTTGAGCCTCTGCTGGTTAAGGCATCTGACTACCCATTCTGTCATATGATAAATTGGTTCTGTGGTTCTTAATTAGATAAGTGCTTGATTCAAATAATTGAATAACTTATGATCTTAACATTGTACGGTAATTTGGTGATTTAAATCATCATTTTACTCTCTACTTTTTGCATATATTTACTTGATTCTACTAATACATCATTTTTGAATGAATCTCATCATAAATTACTTATATTTGTGATTCTATTGTGATCTCTGAGGTTAATTACTATAATTGCTCATTGTGTTCGACCTCAGATACTCTTTTGAATTTGAGCTATAAATTATATTTGTTCAGGTGCTATTTCAGCTATATTGGAACGAAGTGATTTTAAAATCCTAATTTAACTCGACAACATTTTGGCACTGTTGCCAGGTAGCAACGCACAATTTGATCTCGCTGATTACAATTGTTGATCTAATGCTAACTTGTTTTATGTCTTTGGCTGTGATCTGTGTCGGGATTCATTAGAGGAAGATCAACCGCACATCAAGCAATCCAGGGGCAGGTAATCTCATCTTCGTTTCCATTAGAGCCCCTGATTCTGAAAAAAGCTAAAAAAGGAAAGAAATCAATTATGACTAGCTTGCATTCTATATTTAGATTCAATCATCACAAGTTGCCTGATTTGGTTCATTTCTAGAAACATCTTGAACTTGATTTCTACACGTATTTAGGAATTTAAGACACCTAGGGCTACGCACCTTCATTGAGCCCTAGGTGCCAGATTTGGAAGAAATTAGTTGGACCAAGTAGAAACACATTAGGGTCTCCACTTCAGGATTTTAGAGACACACTTGATTAAACAAGAATATATTATCCTAAATTGTGTGCTTCCTAAACCTTGATTGAACTTTCCTAAACAAGAAAACCCTAAAATGAAGCTCTAAACATCACTTGAATACTAAAAAGCAGGACCTAATAATCAAGGACAAATTAGGTGAAGTTGACCCACCTTGTGGGGTCAACAAATCTTCAAATTTGGTCACTACTCACAAAAACATCTTAAAGTTCAAGTGAAATCATAAGCACCTCATCTAAGCTTAAAATTGGTAGACTTTTGAGGTCAAGTTATCCATTCTGGCCTACCTGGATCCATGGTGAAGAGGAAGATCGGGTGGGGAAACCCAGTAACCCATGGGGATGCTCTAGTGTGTAGGGGTCTTTGCAGGACTCTCCCTTCCTGGCTGCCCATGTAATTCTCAGGTGGATGACTTCGTGATATAGAGGTATCATCTGCCTCGAACCTCTATAGTCATCCAAAAATCTTTGGGTGTCTTGATTGGGTTCATCACACCTTCTGTCCCTCATCTATTCCATCGGTGTATGCACGGGAGGAGGTCCTTAAGACCACCCTTGAGGCCTCCACTAGTTTTCAACACTCTTTGAGGCCAAGCCTCGACTTCTTTGTTTGTGCAACTAACTAATCACATCGACATCGATTCCAACTCCACTTCTAAGCCCGAATCTCCAACCACAACCATGGATCATCTAGAAAAACCTAACTTTGAACCACAACAATTCTTTGATTTTAGAGATCGGATCAATGCCTACATCAACCCACTGCTGCATCCTCAAATGCAAGATCACTACAATCCTACTGTGGTAGAGATTGACCCTCGAATCAACATTCTTGTGGGAGGACCCGAGGTGGAGCTCAAGCCTAGTTTGCTTCACATGACCCCAAAATTTCTTAGCTTGAACTCTGAGGATCTTTTTCAACACATCAAGAATCTGAAGCATCTGGCCCACACATTCAAGGCAGACTTGCATAATCAAGATGGTCTACTCTTGAAAATCTTCTCCTTCTCTCTAGCTGATAAAGTCACCAATTGGTTTCAGACATGCCCTCACCTGATCAACACATGGGAAGAACTTCAGACTGCTTTTCTACAAAAGTTCTATCCCATTGGTTAAACTAATGCAATGCAGCACCAAATCACGCACTTCTCGCAAGGAATGGGAGAATCTCTACATGAGGCATGGGATCATTTTCTAGATCTAATGCGCAAATGCCCCAATCATGAATTCCCGAAGTGGGAACAAGTCCAATCCTTTTACCACAGGCTCTGTGACGACATCAAGATTTTTGTCAATGCAACCTATGGGGTAGCATCACGGGTCAGCATGAAGATGAGATTTGGGGAATTCTTGAAAATATGTGCGAGAACTCCCTAAACAATGAGTCATTGGATGCGTACAACCGGACGTCCATCAGCACATTGACAAACAACCGGGGGGTACAAGAGACTCAAGGCCTTTCCACATTCGTTAACTTGAAGTCGGTAGCCTGTCAATTGGTTAAGGTCTCTATCATTGAGAAAACGGTGGACGACATCACTCAACATCTATGCCACTGCACAGCAAAGCCCATACGCACACCCACCCTCAAGTAGGGAGGCTACACATAGCATCTACCACTCTCAGGGGATGGTGCCTATACACCCCTATCTGATTTCTACCTTGGAGGAAACTTTGAGCCATCCTACCACAATTAGGGGAACTCTGAACTCTCGTATCCTGATTTTCTTGGAGTTCCTCAAATCTGCGAGGATCTCCACACCATCCAGAATAATCCTTTCTTTAATACCTACAATCCTGGATGGCATAATCATCCCAACTTTGCGTGGTCAAGAAATAACCTGAATCCTAGATCCCAATTCCAACCTCAACGACAAAACCGCAATCGTATCAGCCCACTCAATGAAGGCCCAATCAAAATTTCCAATCTAGCCCACCCATGGAGGACCAGACATCCTTGATTCTTCAGACCTTGGTAGGTATGCAGAAACAACACAGAAGAGATCTCTGAACTGCGTAATCAATTGGCCTAGCTAGCAAGTGCTCGCTAGTCTAGTGCACTTCCTTCGTAGCCTCATCGTAACCTGAATAACGTGCCGAACGAGAGGTGCATTATGAACAAAAATCGGGGGCCTAGCACACTTTGTTTATCAGGCCCCTTCTCCTCCATCACCTAACAGGATTGATGATTCAACTTCATACTCTAGATTTCAGTAGCAGACACCTATTTTGCCTAACCTAAACCAAAATCAGGTAGGATTAAACTTCGTCATCACCCGTAGTGGCAAAACAACGTAAGACCCACCATCTCCTACCCACAACAAGCTTGATACTGCAAGCCCTAACCCTAGAATGGTCATCTAGGACACCCCTATCCCTGATAAAGAGCCTGAGCCAATTCTAGAGGAATCGACTGAGGTTCCATTTCCTGAGGCTTAGACCAAGGGAAAAAGGAAATCCAAAATCATGCCATTTGAGGAGGACCTGGTCAAGCTCTTTGAGCAGGTCCAAATAAACATCCCCTTGATGGATGCAATACGCCATGTATCAGCCTATGCGAGATTCCTGAAAGACGTATGTACACCTAGGCGTAAACCATGAACCAAAAGCAGGAATCCGATCGTACTGTAGAAGTAAGCCAGCTGCATCATTTTGAGCAAAATCCTGCCTAAGGCTAAAGACCTAGGTACCCCATTGATCTTCTATGGAAATGGTGATATACAGTTTAATAGAGCTTTATTGGACCTAGGAGCCTCCATAAACTTGTTACCCACATCCCTACTAGACCACTTTGAAGAATCTGAGCTCAAACTGATAGAGATGACTTTGCAATTAGCAAATCGAACCATTAAGTCACCTAAAGGAATTCTCGAGGATGTTATAGTTTGGATACGTGACTTTTATTTTCCCATAGACTTCATTGTGCTAAACATGGATGCTCCTGAGAAATTGAAAGATACATCAATCATATTAGGGAGACCATTTTTGTCCATGGCTAGGGCCAACATCAATTATGAAGAGGGTCAGATTGAGTTAGAATTTGTGGACAAAATTTTGAAAATTGATATCTTTAAGGCCCCAAAAGGAATGAACTGTGGAGCTATCGAGTAGATCTGCGATGTCGAATTCGCGGTTGAAGATCCATTTGTTGAGGAAAACCTGCTTATCCCCGATATTCAACCACAAGAGGATCAAGCCCCACAGTTAGAGGAGCCTAGACCAGACATAGACACACCTACAACCCCTGCCTTTGCTCCCGAGCCCCACCTTGAACCATCGGCTGCTGTTGATAATCCTATCATGGAATTGAGGCCCCTTCCTGATCATCTAAAATACGTCTTTTTGGGTTCTAATCGTACATTTCTTATGATCATCAATTCCCAACTAACCGTTGATCAGGAAACGTGATTGATTTCTGTCCTCCAACATCATCGGAGAGCTATTGGTTGTACTCTCGATGACTTGACTGGTATCAGCCCATCATATTGCATGCACCACATCTATACTGAAGAGGGCTCTTGAACATCCCATGAAATGCAGAGACATCTGAATCCGAACTTGCCAGATGTCATGAAAACGGATATCATTAAGTGGTTACATGCTAGGATCATCTACCTGATCTCTAGCAGTCGTTGTGTGAGTCCAATCCAAGTTGTGCCCAAGAAGTCAGGGTTCATTGTAATTACAACTAAAATCGCAGAAACCATTCCGACCCGTATAGCAAATGCGTGGAGAGTCTGCATTGATACCGAAGATTGAATACCTCTACGAAAAAGGATCATTTCCCACTGCCATTTATGGATCAGATACGCGAGAAATTGGTAGGAAATCAATTCTACTACTTCTTGGATGGGTACACCGGTTATAACCAGGTGGCAATCCATCCTGAGGACGAAGAAAAGACTACCTTCACCTACCCCTACGAGACGTACGCATTCCACAGAATGCCTTTCGGGCTTTGCAATGCACCCGCCACCTTTCAGCAGTGCATGCTCACCATTTTCTCTGATATGGTAGGTGATTACTTTAAAGTCTTCTAGGACGACTTCTGGTTATTTGGGGAATGTTTCGATGATTTCTTCCTGCACTTGGTCCAAATCCTCAGGCGATGCATTGACATGAATTTGGTTCTTTCATAAGAAAAGAGCCATTTCATGGTTCCTGAGGGAATTGTCCTGGGACATCTTATCTCTTAGAATGTCATCCAGGTTGATCGGGCTAAAGTTAATTTGATTTCCAAACTACCAATCCCTAGCTTGATCAAGGACATCAAATCCTTTCTGGGGCATGTTAGTTTTTGCCGTTGATTCATTCCTGATTTCTCGAAAATCATGTGCCCCTTGACTAATCTCTTGTCGAAAGATGTCCACCTCAAAATCACCGAGGAATGCACTTAGTGCATTTAGAAGTCTACATGACCGAGTCACCCAAGCACCTATCCTGCAATCCCCTGATTGGTCTCAACCCTTCAAGATCATGTGTGATACATCTGACTATGCAATAGGTGCCATGCTTAGGTAGAAAATTGATGGGAAAACTGTGGTCATCTACTAGCTAGCAAAACACTTGACGAGGCTTAGCGTAACTACACAGTTACTGAGAAAGAACTGCTAGCCGTAGTATTTGGCTTAGAAAAATTTAGATCTTATCTCTTGGGTTCCCATGTTATCATATACTTAGATCACACAACAGTGAGGTACCTTCTCGCAAAGAAGGATGTGAAACCTCAACTAATCCACTGGATCTTGCTGTTGCAAGAATTCGACCTCGAGATTCATGACAAGGCAGGAAAGCAGAGCGTGGTAGCTGATCACTTGTCCCACCTTCCTTCTGCTATCATCGACCCTTCCAGCCTGATCACGAAGCATTTTCCAGATGAGTAGCTCCTGACTATTAGTGTGGAACATCCTTGGTATGCTGATTTGGTTAATTACTTGGCATCTCATCAGATCTTGTCCGATTAGCCGATGGCCAAGAAAGACAAATTACTTTTTGATGGCAAGTATTACATATGGGAAGACTCATACCTCCTCTGCATTAGTGCTGATCAGATCATCAGATGATGCATCTCGGAAGAGAAAATTCAAGACATCTTGTCCTTCTGCCATGGCCAGGCCTACAGTGGACACTTCTCCGGACATAAAATCGAAGCTAAAGTCCTACAATGTGGCCTTTATTGGCCCACGATCTTCAAAGACTCACACGATTACTGTAAGGCATGCACTCGTTGTCAAACCTTGGGCAACATGAGCCACCTTGATATGATGCCATTACAGCTGATTCTCGTGTGCGAAATCTTCCATATATGAGGGCTTGATTTTATGGGCCCCTTTCCTAAATCGGACAACTTTGAGTACATTCTCCTTGTTGTGGACTACATGTTCAAGTGGATTGAAGCCATCCCTACCCAAACCAACGATCATAAGGTAGTAATCAAGTTCATTCATCAGCACTTGTTCTCATGCTTTAGCATCCTATGTGATATTATCTCTAATGGAGGGACCCATTTCACAAATGCACTCTGATGGAGGGACCCATTTCACAAATGCACAGTTTAGATCCCTATGACAAAGTGTGGGGTGATGCACCGAATCTCGACTCCTTATCACCCCCATACCAACAAATTGGCTGAACTGTCTAATCAGGAGATCAAGAAAATCCTTCAAGTCACTGTTCAGCCTGATAGGAAGGATTGGTCAGCCTGCCTCCAGGAAGCTTTGTGGGCCTATAGGACCACCCACAAAATCCAATTGGTATGTCTCCATTCAGACTCATGTACGAGAATGCATGTCACTTACCTGTCGAAATGGAGCACAATGCCTATTGGGCAGTATGGAAGTGCAATCAAGATCTTTATAAGGCTGAACCCACTGATAATTACAAATGAGCGAGATTAAGGAACTATGCAATGACGCGTAAGAGAACTCACGAATTCACAAAGAACAGGTTAAAGCATTTCATGACAAACACTTATCAAGAAAGACATTCCATCCTTGTTAGAAGGTCCTACTCTTTGATGCCAAACTCAAACTATTCCCAGGCAAACTCAGATCAAAATTGATTGGACCATTCCTTGTTAGACATATTTTTGGAAATGGGGCTATAGAAATTAGTGAACTCATCCATGATTCTGAAACATTTATTATGAACGGTCAGAGACTCAAACCATTCATTGAACTCACTGACACAAACTTGGCTGAGTTTTCTTTTGATCTCAATTCTCGCTGAGCTTATTGCACCTAGCTGGTGGCATTAAACTTAGTGCTTAACGGGAGGCAATCTGTCATCTCTTTGAAAAACCTGAAATCCTTTTGACATAACTCTCTACTAAACTCATATTGCACTTTAGGGTTCGTCCATTAGAACTGTCAACTCCACCTCCGGTACACGTACCAGAGCTTGAAATCGTCTGCAATAGTCACCCCAACCCATCCACCCACCCTTTGAACTTGTTCTAATGAATGATCTAAGCTAAACTCGAACCCACCTAACTTACAATGAGGACATTGCAAATAGTAAGCATGGGGTATTAAAGTGCAAAACATCATGAAAATCAAATCTTAGAAAAGGATTTCACACAAAAAAAATGGAGGTTGAGAAAAAAGAAGATCCATTTGAGAGAAAACTGAGAAAAAGGAGGGAGGAAAATTAAAAAGAAAAGAAAGGAGAAAAATGATAAAGTAAAAAGTGGAGTCCCTTAAAAATAATATGGAACTTACCTAACTTCTAGGTTGGATCGAATGATGAATTAAGACCTAGAAGGCTAAAACTTATGGGATTAGTGGCAAATACTGACCTTCGGCCTCTTGTATCTATTTTGAGAATTTAAACACTCGCGTACTTGTCAAGATCTGGATTAATCCCTAATAGCTTGAGGAAAATGCAAAGCTTATGTATTAAGTCTAAGGCTTAGGTAGTATTCAACCTCGTTAACTGACCTCTAGTTTGCGGGACTCTATAACTTAAGCACCCTAAAACACACACAGTCTGGCTTAGTGCGCTTAAATAAGAAATCATGCCAAAAAACATTTATGATGTTCTATAAATGGTTTTATCATCTAGATTAGGAGCAGCTCAAAAATGAAAGTTTATTTAGACGAGTCCTCGACATAGAGAGGCGAGAAATTCCCCTCGAAGATGTGCAACAACATATTGTCTCCTTGATTCTTTTCTCCTAGGATATCTAAATATCCTACCGGGGGCACGTAAGCACCTTGTGCTGATTCAGATGTCATGGGGGGCATTATCACGAAATGTCAATTGCCAGCGTCTGGATTTAGCTACATAATGCCATGGGCGGTACTATCCCGAAGTGTCAAAAGCCAAGGTTCTGGGGGTTGCCATGGGCGGTGCTATCTCGAAGCATCGATTGCTAGGGACCCTGCGATGGTTGATGGTGGGGATAAGGAATCTGATATAGAATGTGTTAAGGGCCAATTGGAGGTTAGATCTAAGGAAAAATATAATGAAAAGAAAGGGAGAGAGAAAGCTCTCCACAAATGAAAATCTTCTTCTATCCCTCTCTTTCTTATAAAAGAATGCACTGGCAAACTGAACCTGGGCCAACCATGTTACAAGCATGGCTGCTTTAACCATTGGGTGCAACAAACCTTAGGATAGTTCCTGCGGGCCTTAGAAACCTTCACGACAAACTGAGGCGAAAGCTAGTCATGTCTGGATCTGGCTAGTACTTGAATACCTCTAGGACTATTGTTGGTACTAAGATATAATTCCTAGAGATGCGGCTTAGTAGGGCATCTTGACAGTTACATCCGACCTAGATAAGTAGTTTGGTACATAAAGTTTTGCTAATGGACTAGCAAAAGCAAGGCATAGGGGTATGATCAAAACACCATCATGAGCAATAACTAGCTCAATTAGGTCCAAAAAGGTTGACAAATGCTCCTACTTATCCATCAAAAGGTCCTAAGGACACAAAATCTCATTTTGAAAAGAAGAGAAGAATACAAGGTTATCTCTGCAAAATTAATAGCATTTCACAAATACAAAATAACCATGGGGTATTTCAAAGGTTTATTAAAGGTCATATGGTCATTAATGTCTAATAAGTGGGTCCATGCAGAACGAAACGGGTTTTCACACATTTCAAAAATTAATGGACATTTCAAACCCTAAAAGCAGACCTACTCAATTAATAGAGGTTTTGGTCATAATAAAATTCACCTAAACCATCTTAAATTCATACAAAAATATTCTATAGGGTTTGGTATCTTTGATTTGACCATCAGAACCTATTTTTACCAAAAATAAAGTCAGAGACAAAAGGTTGCCCTAATTTTGGTTTCTATGTAATTTTCCAATCAAACTTGGTTGAAACCTACATCCAACTTCAGTAGATTCCTTGGATCCAAATTAGGTTAGTACCAAAATTTGGCCTCAATTTGAGATCATTTTGACCTAGTTTACAGTTTTGTCCAAGTCTGACTCTTTTTCTTATAAAAGACCCCCCAACTTTCAAAAATCCTTGCGAACTGCCTGCCAACATTATTTTCTTCTTTGCAGATGTGTCCCTGCTACCATAGTAGCTGTGAACCCACACACTCGAGGTTTCTATCAAGGATTCCTCTTTGATTATTTGTCCAATCTCTTCTAAAATTAGAAGGGATGATCTTAAGGAAATCCTTGATCTTCTAAACTTATTTCTAGTTTCCAAATTCCCCCTTGTGGCTCATACAAATCCTTGAATCTCAAGCCTTCTTTACATAAAAATTCCAACTCTCCAAGCTTGTTTCCAACCTTGGAGACTAGCCCAATGGCCTATAAAATACCCTAATGGCCAACCTCTCCTCCTTAGCAAGTTTTTGAGCCAAAAACCTTCTTCTTTCCACTACCTCTAGCTCGCTTCGAGCTTGCTCCAATGACCTTCCTACCTTCAGCCTCTTCGCTGGCCGCCACATACCACAGGCGGTTGGTTCCAACTCTCATATTTTCACACCTCGCCATACCAACGAGTTGCTTCCTAACTCTCCGTCTCCACCGTTCCCTCTCACCGAGGCATTCATCTCCTCCGGCGCCGGCAGTACCAGACTTGGCGTCTCCTCCGCTCCACTTCGTCCAACAATTAGTTCATTTGACTCCCTAGCATCAGCTCATCATCACCGTGCCACCACAACACCATTTTAACCATAACATGCCTGCTTTGACTTCATCTTCCAACTCACTGGTGTACCTTCGACGAGCTCGCACGGCCACTACACTCAACCAAATCGGTCGCCACCAGTCCCTACACCTTTGCCATACATCACCCACCCAAACCCTCAAGAAATTGAGGGGATTACCTACTCATGCACTCCACCCTACACAAGCACCACCGCACCACCCCCTCGAGGTCGTCATGCCTCCACCTTCACTCACACCACACGTCCCACCAACTGTTGCACTCACCATTCCACTGTGAAGCTTTTGAACTAGTTTGACATGGCTGCAAGGTCGTATTCGTGCTTTCAGGTCTTTACCTGACGATGGCTGCCACCCTTGACTTTTTCGACGACATCTACAGTCCTCCGGTCGCAACCCCTCCAGATAACACCCCTAGACATTGCAGTTGATCTCCAGGTGCATCTCTAGTCTCCCAATTGGAGCTAGCATGCATAGCTACTGCCTCAATCAAAGCCACCTTCAGCTGCTGCTGCATTGTGACAAAGGAGGGACAAGATAGTCCCACATTGGGGACTCAAATGATAATTGTGCAGCATAAGAGGAATTTTCATTTCCATCCTATCGCCCGATACACCGGGGGCCAGGTCCCCACTCACACGCCTCCTCGCTCGCACTACTCACCCGCTACACCATGCAAGTAGGTTTGGTCCCTAGTGCGATTACCTAATTAGTCAGGTTTGAGAGAAAGAAGAAGAGAAAGGGAAGGAGAGTGTGTGGGAGGGGTGTTTTCCATAGGCTGTAGCCTCTCTACACTTAGTCACTGGGAGGCCCTTCATGTCTTTGTGTTGTGCCTCTCCTTGAGGCTTGAAGTGAAGAAGAGAGGACCTTGAGCCTCTACTGGTTAAGGTGTCTGACTGTCCATTCTGTCGTCTGATACATTTGGTTCTGTGGCTCTTAATTTAATAAGTGCTTGATTCGAATAATTGAATAACTTTTGATCTTAACATTGTAGGGTAATTTGGTGATTTAAATCACCGTTTTACCCTCTACTTTTTGCATATTGTTACTTGATTCTACTAATACATCATATTTTAATGAAATTTTCAATATAAATTGCTTATATTTGTGATTCTATTGTGATCTTTCAGGTTAATTGTTATAATTGTGTCCTATGTTCACCCTTAAATACTCTTTTGAATTTGAGCTATAAATTATATTTGTTCATGCGCTATTTCGGCTATATTGCAACGAAGTGATTTTAAGACCCTGATTTAGCACGACAACAAGATCTCTTAAGGTTCCTTGTGACCTCAAGAATTTGTCTAGACCGTTCATGGTCTATTTCACAAAAGAATTGACTTTAGTACCAATTTCTGAGTTCACCGGAGCTTCAGCGAGCTTCGACGCCCCCATTTTTGGCTTTACCCCTTGACTTGTCCTAAGAAGCTCCAGATAGATTATTTTCGACTAAGGGATTAATTTTTTGGAGTTAGTTTTTTGTTTTAATGCCTATAGCTCCTTATTGAGCTTTGTCTTCTCCAACTCCAACGGAGTTGGAGAGGAGATTCTTTTAGGGCTTAGAACTCTGAATTAGGTCCACGAGCAACAGAAGGACCTTAAGAACCTAACTAGATTTTCAGTTCAGTCTGAGAACCTCTAGGTCCTTCTGTCGAGCAACTCTATTTCTTACCTCAGGTGGAGCTACCTGAGAGCACTGTTTGACTTCTTAAAACTTTATTTTGAGGTGTTGAATGAATTCCTAATGGAAGCCATTTTCGAGCATTTGAAAGTCATCGGAAATCGTAGTATAGTTGGACAAAAATGTTTGTCAAAAAATAAATTTGTAAAAATTACGAGACTTGAGTCCCGGTCGTTCGTCTCTGGGAGGCATTTGCTTTACTCTTGAAATCAATCTTTTTGCCGCTCTACTTCCTTTAAAAATGTAAGCCGATTTCCAATCTCCTAATTAAGACTTCACCACTTCTGTTATTAACTCAGATTACGTGCACGTGCGTCAAATAAATTACGAAGGTGAACGTGTGAGTTTCTGTGCACACGATTCTAGTGAGGTGGTGACTATTTATGGAGAAAGCATCTATTGTTAGATTTTCAATATCCTCAGGAAACGACATGCTTGTTGCGAATAGATAAACAATTGAAAAACAGGCAACTTGAATCATGAAAAAGAATGACAGTTATTAAGCTCTTGGCGATTTCAAACATATAGAGAGATATAGATATATAAAAATGCATTTTCATTCATTCCATTGGAGAGTTGTTTGCAACAAGAACTTTAGAGGAAAGCTTGTACATAAATGCTTGAAATGGAAATCTAGCTACCAGAAAATGACTGCATACAAGAATCATGGGGGGATTTTGCATGCATCATTGGGGGAGAAGTTAAGACTATGCTACTAAGCAATAACAAAAGTAGTAAAAATTATGGAGAGCGTAGACTAAATCTAGTAGAATAAAGGGCATTCAAGGGTGGTCCCCGATGGCCTTGGAGTGGTCAGGAGGAGAATGAGGGGCGGCCAATGTAGCTTAGGCTGGCTTTTGGCGAGAGGGAGGATTGATCCAGCATCCCGACATGATGTCCTCCTTGGTGGTGTTGAGCTTGTGGAGGTGGAGTGGCTGACCTAAGTGAAGGTGGGCGTGCATGGTGCTAATGAGGTGAGTGGTGCCAATGGAAGCCAAGGGATGCGAATGGGGTCACTTGGCTGCCCATGGGGTCTTTTTATAGACTTAATGGCTTCTCTCTAGAAAGGTATGGAACTCTCTAAAGAGAGTCCAAGAGTGGCCGGCCACATGTGGGTGGAGGTGGTCTTTGAGATCCAAAAATTGTGGATCTCAATTTGAATGCCTCTTGGTTGCTAAATTTGGCAACCTAGAGGTGGCACCACTTCAAGAGAGTTCTAGAGAACTCTAGAGAAGTGTGTGTGCGTCAATGGGTGTGTGTGTGTGTGTGTGTGGCCGTGCTCTAAGTGTCCAAGAGGTTTAGGTTAGGTCCTAAGGGGTTTGGGTAGGTGTAGGTTGTGAATTAAGGTTACAAACCCTATTTGCTAAGGGGAAAATGCAATTAAACTTAACCTAAGTTTAATTGATTGAGTGTGAACCTAATTGAGAGTGAAATAACTCAATTAGGTTGGGTTTAGGTCAATTGAACTCTCACTAAGTCCAATTGAACTTGTGTGGGTTGAGATTTAAGCTCAATTGGACTCGATGAGTCCGATTGACTTAAATGAAGGTAATTGACTTTGATCTAAGTCAATTCGGTTTGGTGAGGACCTAATTAGGTCCTTAGGTAGGTCTAGAAGTGATGTACTAGGGTTAGGATACCTTAATTTAGGTTCCTACGGGGTTGGGATTAGGTCTAGGGAGCTAGAGATCCAAGATCAAGGCTTGAATCTCAAAACAGGGAGTGAAGACCAGCATTAGACTTCCAATAATGTGATCAGACGACTTATACTCAAAAATCTGAAGTCCAGACTTCAGTTCTGGATGTCCAATCTGAGTCGGGGAAATCAAGGTTCTGTTTTGGGTATTCTGCAGAAATTAGACGTCTGACAAAGTGTCTGGATGTCAAATAACACTGTAGAAGTGGGTTCGAGGTGTGAGGGAGTTGGCTGAGGGTCCTGGATGTCCTGTAACTTATCTGGACATCCAGATAAGGGTTGGAACTAGGGTTTTAGGGCTTCCTATGGTGTTGTGACCTAATCTAAGGGTGGCTAAGGCTTGGGGAAGTCTCTAGGCTATCCTAAGGCTAGGGTGGACCTAAGCACTTCACCTTTTACTGCTTTATTTCTACTTAATAGAATGGCAAACCTTTAATCCCCTTACATTATTGTTCCTATATCTAAACTAAGCCTTTAGCTCCATCTCTATTACAACTCCCGCTATTCCTGATCCAGCTTCAGATTCAGCTCCAGATCCAACTCCAGATCAGCTTATTGCCTGCAATCGATATAATGAACTTAATCAGCACATTATAGCATTACTTTTTGCATAGCTAAAGGAAAGCAATAAAGATGCAGATAATGCTTATGCATGCATGAATAACCCTAACTTATGCTAAGTTCTAGACTAATCTAGGTCAATTACGACCTATGATTGCTATGCAATCAATTCTTGCAGATGAATTAGGTCTATTTAGGCTTCTAATTTGGTCTGTAAAGCCTTGATTTTAAAAGTCAACCCTCAGGCTAATAAGGTCAAACCTAGAGTCAATTTAAGAATTTAGTGTTTAAAACTCTGATTTGATGGATTAACTTGATTCCTGGAATGATTTAAAGTTCATCTAAATTGATTTTATTAAGTTTCATTGAAGATTAATTGAGAATTGGATTTCTGAGCAGTTTGGGTTCAAACTGGAATCGAGCACTATTTTTAGTGTCTGTTGGCAAGTTTTAAACCTAAATCTTACCTAGATCTCTTGTTTAGGACCTCTAAATTCAGTACAGACCTCTTCTTGAGGTTAATCTCTCTCTGTTGAGCATTTTTAGCCTAAATCTGAGCTCTGTGTAATGGAAACGAAGCCCACGAGTTTCTCCTTCTTCCTAAAGCTGCTTAGAACCTCCATTCTTGACTCTAGTAATGCGAAATGATTCACTAAAGGCATTCAAGGCTTCAGTTGAGAGCAAATACCTCTCTACAGGTCATTAGACCTGTTTCTCCTTCACTGCAGACCATCCCAACCATGGCAGACAACCATGTTTCATCTCTGGAATAGATGGATCAAAGTTGATCCAAACAACAAATTTGTGTTACAATCTTATAGATCATCTTAACAGCTCTCGATCGAGCCTTTGCTCGACCATTTTGGCCAAGTGGTTCACTGGGAATCTTCAAGTAAAGATTGGCTTGGGAGTGAAGACATGGTCCCACCTCAGGAACTTAGGGCTGCACGATATGGTATAAACTATTTTTGTGCTGAGATACTCATGGTCATTAGCGCAGGGCACAAATAATGAGCATATGGGTGTGGGTGCGTGCATGTGCGCGTGCCTGTGCGTGGGTGTGTGCGCTTGTGGGCTTGCGTGCATGGGCCTGAGTGTGGGCATGGATGTGAGTAGGCCTTGATATGGCATAATACTGTGAGATACTAAATAAATGAAAATCCACCCAATGTAAGTTAGAGTGGGCCTCAAGTAGGGTCTGCTCCCACCTTATGTGGTGTTGTGTATCCTTGAACGAGGGCCACTTGCCCATTAAAAATATAAACTTTTATAATTGAGAGAGATTAATGGGTTAAGATTGGTGAAAAATTGACTACATTTGGATAAGGAATGCACAATATAAACAAAAAGAAAGAGAGGAGAAGAGTTAAGGAAAGGTTAAGGAGTGAAGAAAAGTTAAAGGAGAGGCTAAGATAAAGATGTTAAAGAAGAGAAATAAGAAGAAAAGAAAGAGCTTGAGAAAGAGAGCAAAAGAATCAGAGATTGAGTAAATAGAAGAAGAAATGAAAAGAGAAATCAGACGTCGATGCTTTATATCAGAAGTCCAATTTGTATTTTTAAGTTGACTAATTCTCCTTTCATACTACTAATTTCAGGGCTGAAGCTACAATCTTATATATTATTGAGATTATAAATGTTGTAATGGCAATGATATCCTTTGTAAACATATTATGCCTTATATTTTGTAAGAAACAATGTTTCCAATTGGTTTTAAATGATAGATCTTTCTTCTAAACTTGTATCTCTCTAATGGAATTTTGCATGCTTTTACTTGATAAATTCTTTGTGCAAGATTCACATGCTTAAAGTATTATGATTATCATTTGATTAATTAAGTAGTTGATAACTATTTCCTAGAAGTTAATGGTGAATTAGTATTCAATTATGCCTTCAATTAAACGACCTGAACTCAACCAATTAGAAAAGAAAATCAACCCTAAATTGTTAGGTTAACTTGACACCATACTACATTTCCAACAAAAAATCGAGTTAACCTAAGTTACATTCTTATGCAATTAATTAAGTCTTATTAACTTAATTAACTATGTTGAGAATTGAAACGCCATGCACGCGCCAGCAGAGTAGGGTGATCTCCATGATTTGAATCATGTAGGCTACCCAATCCTTAGCTGTGTGATGCGAATCCAATGGCTGAGGCTCTCCCCGTACTGTGCTGGCTACAGCGGCTCGACCTCATGCCAGCAGAGGCAAGTGAAGGCTCTAGCAACACCCCTGGTGGGTCTTCAGTGATGTTTTAAATGTTGTTGAAGACCCGTGTGCACAAAACACATCCCTTCCACCAGTATATAAACCCCATGACCCACTCCCTTCCAAGCCATCTCTACCTTTGCTACACCCACCTACTCTACAGCTCTAGAAGCCCATCAAAGCTCCCTAGAGCTCATTCTCAAGCTCCAAATGTCATCCACTAGTGTAGTTGTTCCCTTGCCCAACCAAATATTCCTCCTCCTTCCCACCACCTTCATAGGGAACCTTAGAGCCATCAAACAGAGGGTGATTCTCGCACGTGTTTTGAAAATAGAGATCTCATCGTAGTATAGTACACGAAAACGCTAGTCAGAAATAATTTCTAAGATAACGAGAAGTGAGTCCCAGTCATTCGTCTCTGGGAGGCGTTTATAGAAATGTAGATTTGAAAATGATCTCGCTCATTCTACTTATTCAAAATCGCATGTCGATTTATGCTAAGTTCATATTTGTGCAAGACATGCTATTGCCAGAATATCAGAAATTGAAAACATGCAACTTTAATCACACCAAGAGATGATAATCAGGCACATGGTGATTTTCAACATACATATATAAAGATGATGATAACAGAGTTGCAGAGCACCAGTAGCGGAATGCTTGTACAAGGAATGTAAAATTAAACAGCTACTAGAAAATGACTGCATACATGAATCTATAGGGGATTATGCATGCATCAATGGCGGAGAAGTAAGGAGCTACACTACTAAGCAGTAGTAAAAGCAATAAGTCTATGAGGAATGACAATCTAATCTATCAAAACTAAGGGCATTCAGATGTGGGCTTCGATCGCCTTTGACTTGGTTGAGAGGCGGAGGTGTGGCCAATGGTGCTTAGGTCGACCGTTAAAGAGAGGATGAGGAGGTGATCCAACATCTTGGCATGGAGATGGTGGTGGCCATGGTGAACCTACTCGTGAAGGTGGAGTGGAGGTGGAATGAAGCTAAGCTAAAATGTAGCCAAGAGTGAATGGTTGCAAAGTGCCACCCCTTAGGTCTTTTTGTAGACCTAAGGGACACTCTCTAGGGAAGTGTGGAACTCTTTAGAGAGACCTCCAAGTGTGTCCATCCAAGGAGACAGAGAGGGTGGTTCTCAGATCCACAAAAAGTGGATTTAAGAGAAGACTCATGCATGGTTGCTATTTTTGGCAACCAAGGTGGAGCCACTTTGCAAGGTCCTAGAATACTCTAGGTGGTGTGGGAGTGCTTGAATGCATGTGTGTGTGTGTGTGGTCATGCCGTAAGTGGTTAGATGGGAAAGGATAGGTTCTAATGGGTTTAGGTCTAAGTTAGGTCAAAAATTAGGGTTGTAAACCCTATTTCACTAAGGCAAAGTGCAATTAAATTTAATAAAAGTTTAATTGGGTGTGTAGAAACCTAATTGAGTGTAAAAGAACTCAGTTAAGTCAGGTCTAGGTCAATTGGACTCTCAATGATTCCAATTAGACAGTGTGTGCTGAGATCAGGGCTCAATTTGACTCAATGAGTCTAATTGAATAGACCGAAGCGATTGACCATGATCCAAGTCAATTAGGTTTAGTGTGGACCTAATTAGGTCCTTAGGGAGCTCTAGAGGTGATGTACTAGGGTTAGGGCACCTTAATTTTGGTTCCTAGGGGGTTAGAATTGGGTTTAGGGAACTAGAGATCCAAGATCAAGGCTTGCATCTCAAAACAAGATTTAGAGGGTAGTTATGGACGTCTAATAAAATTATCAGATGTCTTATACAGAAAAATCAGATGTCCAGACGTACTGACTAGATGTCTAATCAGAGTCTGGAGGGATTCTTGGTTCTGTCTTGGGTATTCTGTAGAAATTGGACATCTTACTAAGTGTTTGGACGTCTAATAACACTGCAGAACTAGGTTTAAAGTGTGCGGGAGTTGGCTAAAGGTTCTGGACATCCTATAGCTCATCTGGATGTCCAGATAGAGGCTGGAATTAGGGTTTTGAGGTTTCCTAGGGTGCAGTGACGAAATCTAAGGGTGGCTAAGGCTTGGGGAAGCTTCTAAGCTATCCTAGGGCTAGGATGGACGTAAGTTCTTCACAATTTATTACTTTATTCCTACTTAATAGAATGGCGTACCTTAACTCCCTTATATTATTATCTACTACATGTAATCTAGCTCTTCCACTCCAGCTCGGCTGCAACACTAGTTATTCTTTATTCTTTAGATCCAGCTTTAGATCCAGCTCCTGATCTGGCTTTTGATCAACCTTTTACCTGCAATTGACATAATGCCCCTAATTAGTACATTATGGCATTATTTTGTGCATAGCTAAAAGAAAGCAGTAAAGGTGCTAACAATGCTTATGCATGCATGAATTACCCTAACTTATGCTAAGTCCTAGCCTAATTTAGGTCAATTAAGACCAATGATGGCTGTGCAATCATACCCGCATGCCTAAATCTTGCTAGTGCCCAGCAAATGAGAGACTATATTATTCACAGAAGGGTCCCTAAGGGTTTTATTATTTTATCAATTGTATGCCTAGAGATTTTTCTCCTTTTGTTTTCATTCTTTGTTCTAGAAATCCAGACAAATGTGATAGTGTAGCTACGTAGCTTTTGCAACGGATTCGAGTGAAAGACCTGATTCACCTCTAAAGCCTGTACTTGACCCCTAGCAAAATTCTTGCAGAATAGGCAGACTTCTTCCCTTGGTGTATTCAAGATATTCTATGAATTCCACCCTAGCTTTAAGCTTGGGTAGAGAATGTCTGAGGGATACGGGTGTTTATTTGGTGGCTCACTTTCACTTGGTGCTACATAGAAATTAGTACTTCAGAATCTAGATTCCTGGATTATCAATTAACTCATCTCAGAGAAAGACGAGAAAACCTATGCTCTCTTTTGTTTCCTTTGTATTCATTTTCTCTTACTCTGTCTATTTTTTTTTCTTAAAGCTCACAATCTCACCAGATTCTCACGTATGATCCGTATTTGGTGGTCTCACTTGACATTAACACTTTAATTTAGTTCCATAACCCTAACACTAAGTCGAAATTCCTCAGCCCTTTTTTGGGCGATCAGAAGCATAGAAAGATAGGTTAAGGACTTATTTGGTGGTATTGCCTCAATGTAACTGAAATGAACACTAAATATTGACACCCACTTTTTCTTTGCTTTTTCTTCTTTTTCTAATTTTTCTCTTTTTCAATTTTTTTTCATTTTTTTTCCTTTTTTTTTCTATGTATAATTTTTTCTAACACAACACAATCTAGCATACATTCACAAACTTTATTAAGGAGGCATTATTAGGGATTTGTGGTACTCAAGAGACATTGGGTGGCTTATTTGGTGGAAGTGCCTATTCACAACACCAAGAGAGATGGATAGGATAGTGTATTTCTAACCTTGACGTCAATACCCTCCTTCAGTCGAGGATTCTGTAAAGAATGGTCGTAACCATCCACCTTAGCCCTAATTTTATGAAAACTTGCTCTCCGCGTATTTGCCTTAATTGGTGGCTCACAAAATTTTTCACAAAAATGTATACTCAAGAACCAAGAGTGAAAACTATGCCTAATCTCTGAGTATCATCACCTAATTATGTAGGATTCTAGATTCCTTGCAGTAATCTTAGTGCACCAGTATTCTCTATTCTCATCTCACACTATTTGGCGGATTTTTGGAGGAAAATCTGCCTAACTTCCAAAACACTATCCAAGGGTTCAAGAAAAGACCACTGCTTCTTCTCGATAGAGTAAAGATGTTTATCAGCCTTCACCGTGAATCCATTGCAAATTCTACATGTGTGTGAAAAATTATATTGGATTCTAGATTATAGTAATCAACTAGAAGATAAAATTTCTAATGCATTCTCTTAATAGAATAATCTTATTCATGGATGCACTATGTATATATGCTATAAACAAGTAACCTAGTATGTTTGTACTTCATGAAATTTCCTTTTCGGGTTACATTCAGATTGACTCTAAATTTAGAACAAAAGGTGAGAGAGTGAGTCGAAAGTGGCTGTTGCGGTTGACTTTTAGCTCCACTGCAGGCATTGGAGGTGGAGTCAGTTGTTCTTTTATTTAGGGTCCTAAAGTTCGTTTGACATGTAGCTCCAAGGTTTTCCTAAATGTTGGCATAAAAATTTTCAGTTTTGTCATATCTACCCCCCATGCCTAAGTTCTTGCATGTCCTCATGGATGAATATAAAAGAGAATAAGTGCAGCAAGGAGTAAATGGGTGGAATTCACCTGGAATTGCTCCTAAAATTTTAACGCTCAGCATCTGCCAAGCTGACAGTATGTAATATGCGAAAAGGAAATATGCTAAAAGAAAAATATGCTATGTATAGAAATGGTATGTATAGGTGATGGTAGAATGTGGGGTAGATGCTGAGTTTAATGCCTCTAGCTGGGAAAAAACTCAATCAAATGTTTTAGTTCTTGCATAAGAGCCAGTCAAGATTAAGAGAAAGATGTGCTCGTATGCTCCCAAAATCAATGGTCTGGACCCTTGAAGAGATGATGAGGAGGTGATCCAACATCTTGGCATGGAGATGGTGGTGGCCATGGTGAAGCTACTCGTGAAGGTGGAGTGGAGGTGGAATGAAGCTAAGCTAAAATGGAGCCAAGAGTGAATGGTTGCGAAGTGCCACCCCTTATGTCTTTTTGTAGACCTAAGGGACACTCTCTAGGGAAGTGTGGAACTCTTTAGAGAGAGCTCCAAGTGTGTCCATCCAAGGAGACAGAGAGGGTGGTTCTTAGATCCACAAAAAGTGGATTTAAGAGAAGACTCATCCTTGGTTGCTATTTTCGGCAACCAAGGTGGCAGCACTTTGGAAGGTCCTCGAATACTCTAGGCGGTGTGGGAGTGCTTGAATGCATGTGTGTGTGTGTGTGTGTGTGTGTGTGGTCATGCCCTAAGTGGTTAGACGGGATAGGATAGGTTCTAATGGGTTTAGGTCTAAGTTAGGTCACAAATTAGGGTTGCACACCCTATTTTGCTAAGGCAAAGTGCAATTAAATTTAATACAAGTTTAATTGGGTGTGTAGAAACCTAATTGAGTGTAAAAGAACTCAGTTAAGTCAGGTCTAGTTCAATTGGACTCTCAATGAGTCCAATTGGACAGTGTGTGCTGAGATCAGGGCTCAATTGGACTCAATGAGTTTAATTGAATAGAGCGAAGAGATTGACCATGATCCAAGTCAATTAGGTTTAGTGTGGACCTAATTAGGTCCTTAGGGAGCTCTAGAGGTGATGTACTAGGGTTAGGGCACCTTAATTTAGGTTCCTAGGGGGTTAGAATTGGGTTTAGGGAACTAGAGATCCAAGATCAAGGCTTGCTTCACAAAACAAGATTTAGAGGGTAGTTATGGACGTCTAATAAAATTATCAGATGTCTTATACTGAAAAATCAGATGTCCAAACATACTGACTAGATGTCTAATCAGAGTCAGGAGGGATTTTAGGTTCTGTCTTGTGTATTCTATAGAAATTGGACATCTGACTAAGTGTTTGGACGTCTAATGACACTGCAGAACTAGGTTTAAAGTGTGTGGGAGTTGGCTAAAGGTTCTGGACATCCTATATCTCATCTAGATGTCCAGATAGAGGATGGAATTAGGGTTTTGAGGTTTCCTAGGGTGCAGTGACGAAATCTATGGGTGGCTAAGGCTTGGGGAAGCTTCTAAGATATCCTAGGGCTAGGATTGACCTAAGTTCTTCACAATTTATTACTTTATTCCTACTTAATAGAATGGCATACCTTAACTCCCTTATATTATTATCTACTACATGTAATCTAGCTCTTCCACTCCAGCTCTGCTGCAACACCAGTTATTCTTTATTCTTTATATCCAGCTTTAAATCCAGCTCCTGATCTGGCTTTTGATCAACCTTTTACCTGTAATTGACATAATGCACCAAATTAGTACATTATGGCATTATTTTGTGCATAGCTAAAAGAAAGCAGTAAAGGTGCTAACAATGCTTATGCATGCATGAATTACCCTAACTTATGCTAAGTCCTAGCCTAATTTAGGTCAATTAAGACCAATGATTGCTGTGCAATCATACCCGCATGCCTAAATCTTGCTAGTCCCTAGCAAATGAGAGACTAAATTATTCACAGAAGGGTCCCTAAGGGTTTTAGTATTTTATCAATTGTATGCCTAGAGATTTTTCTCCTTTTTGTTTTCATTCTTTGTTCTAGAAATCCAGACAAATGTGAAAGTGCAGCTACGTAGCTTTTGCAACGGATTCGAGTGAAAGACCTGATTCACCTCTAAAGCCTATACTTGACCCCTAGCAAAATTCTAGCGGAATAGGCAGACATCTTCCCTCGGGGTATTCAAGATATTCTATGAATTCCACCCTTGCTTTAAGCTTGGGTAGAGAATGTCTGAGGGATACGGGTGTTTATTTGGTGGCTCACTTTCACTTGGTGCTACATAGAAATTAGTACTTCAGAATCTAGATTCCTGGATTATCAAGTAACTCATCTCAGAGAAAAATGAGAAAACCTATGCTCTCTTTTGGTTCCTTTGTATTCATTTTCTCTTACTCTCTCTATTTTTTTTTCTTAAAGCTCACAATCTCACCAGATTCTCACGTATGATCCGTATTTGGTGGTCTCACTTGACATTAACACTTTTATTTAGTTCCATAACCCTAACACTAAGTCGGAATTCCTCAGCCTTTTTTCGGGCGATCAGAAGCATAGAAAGATAGGTTAAGGCCTTATTTGGTGATATTGCCTCAATGTAACTGACATAAACACTAAATATTGACACCCTCTTTTTCCTTGCTTTTTCTTGTTTTTCTAATTTTTTTCTTTTTCAATTTTTTTTCATTTTTTTTCCTTTCTTTTTCTATGTATAATTTTTTTTAACACAACACAAGCTAGCATACATTCACAAACTTTATTAAGGAGGCATTATTAGGGATTGGGGGTACTCAAGAGACATTGGGTGGCTTATTTGGTGGAAGTGCCTATTCACGACACCAAGAGAGACGGATAGGATCGTGTATTTCTAACCTTGACGCCAATACCCTCCTTCAGCCGAGGATTCTGTAAAGAATGGTCGTAACCATCCACCTTAGCCCTAATTTTATGAAAGCTTGCTCTTCGCGTATTTGCCTTAATTGGTGGCTCACAAAATTTTTCACAAAAATCTATACTCAAGAACCAAGAGTGAAAACTATGTCTAATCTCTGAGTATCATCACCTAATTATGTAGGATTCTCGATTCCTTGCAGTAATCTTAGTGCACCCGTACTCTCTATTCTCATCTCACACTATTTGGTGGATTTTTTGAAGAAAATCTGCCTGACTTCCAAAACACTATCCAAGGGTTCAAGAAAAGAACCACTACTTCTTCTCGATAGACAAAAGATGTTTATCAGCCTTCACCGTGAATCCATTGCAAATTCTACATGTGTGTGAAAAATTATATTGGATTCTAGATTACAGTAGTGAACTAGAAGATAAAATTTCTAATGCAATCTCTTAATAGAATAATCTTATTCATGGATGCACTATGTATATATGCTATAAACAAGTAACCTATTATGTTCGTGCTTCATGAAATTTCCTTTTCGGGTTACATTCAGATTGACTCTAAATTTAGAACAAAAGGTGAGAGAGTGAGTCGAAAGTGGCTATTGCGGTTGACTTTTAGCTCCAATGCAGGCATTGGAGGTGGAGTCAGTTGTTCTTTTATTTAGGGTCCGAAAGTACGTTTGACATGTAGCTCCAAGGTTTTCCTAAATGTTGGCATAAAAATTTTCAGTTTTGTCATATCTACCCCCCATGCCTAAGTCCTTGCATGTCCTCATGCATGAATATAAAAGAGAATAAGTGCAGCAAGGAGTAAATGGGTAGAATTCACCTGGAATTACTCCTAAAATTTTAACGCTCAGCATCGGCCAAGCTGACAGAATGCAATATGCGAAAAGGAAATATGCTAAAAGAAAAATATGCTATGTATAGAAATGGTATGTATAGGTGATGGTAGAATGTGGGGTAGATGCTGAGTTTAACACCTCTAGCTGGGAAAAAACTCAATCAAATGTATTAGTTCTTGCATAAGAGATAGTCAAGATTAAGAGAAAGATGTGCTCGTATGCTCCCAAAATCAATGGTCTAGACCCTTGAAGAGAGGATGAGGAGGTGATCCAACATCTTGGCATGGAGATGGAGGTGGCCATGGTGAAGCTACTCGTGAAGGTGGAGTGGAGGTGGAATGAAGCTAAGCTAAAATGCAGCCAAGAGTGAATGATTGCGAAGTGCCACCCCTTAAGCCTTTTTGTAGACCTAAGGGACACTCTCTAGGGAAGTGTGGAACTCTTTAGAGAGAGCTCCAAGTGTGTCCAACCAAGGAGACAGAGAGGGTGGCTCTTTGATCTACAAAAAGTGGATTTAAGAGAAGACTCATCCTTGGTTGCTATTTTTGGCAACCAAGGTGGCGCCACTTTGGAAGGTCCTAGAATACTCTAGGCGGTGCTGGAGTGCTTGAATGCATGTGTGTGTGTGTTTGTGTGTGTGTGTGGTCATGCCCTAAGTGGTTAGATGGGATAGGATAGGTTCTAATGGGTTTAGGTCTAAGTTAGGTCACAAATTAGGGTTGCAAACCCTATTTCACTAAGGCAAAGTGCAATTAAATTTAATACAAGTTTAATTGGGTGTGTAGAAACCTAATTGAGTGTAAAAGAACTCAGTTAAGTCAGGTCTAGGTCAATTGGACTCTCAATGATTCCAATTAGACAGTGTGTGCTGAGATCAGGGCTCAATTTGACTCAATGAGTCTAATTGAATAGACCGAAGCGATTGACCATGATCCAAGTCAATTAGGTTTAGTGTGGACCTAATTAGGTCCTTAGGGAGCTCTAGAGGTGATGTACTAGGGTTAGGGCACCTTAATTTTGGTTCCTAGGGGGTTAGAATTGGGTTTAGGGAACTAGAGATCCAAGATCAAGGCTTGCATCTCAAAACAAGATTTAGAGGGTAGTTATGGACGTCTAATAAAATTATCAGATGTCTTATACAGAAAAATCAGATGTCCAGACGTACTGACTAGATGTCTAATTCAGAGTCTGGAGGGATTCTTGGTTCTGTCTTGGGTATTCTGTAGAAATTGGACATCTTACTAAGTGTTTGGACGTCTAATAACACTGCAGAACTAGGTTTAAAGTGTGTGGGAGTTGGCTAAAGGTTCTGGACATCCTATAGCTCATCTGGATGTCCAGATAGAGGCTAGAATTAGGGTTTTGAGGTTTCCTAGGGTGCAGTGACGAAATCTAAGGGTGGCTAAGGCTTGGGGAAGCTTCTAAGCTATCCTAGGGCTAGGATTGACCTAAGTTCTTCGCAATTTATTACTTTATTCCTACTTAATAGAATGGCATACCTTAACTCCCTTATATTATTATCTACTACATGTAATCTAGCTCTTCCACTCCAGCTCTGCTGCAACACCAGTTATTCTTTACTCTTTAGATCCAGCTTTAGATCCAGCTCCTGATCTAGCTTTTGATCAACCTTTTACCTGTAATTGACATAATGCACCTAATTAGTACATTATGGCATTATTTTGTGCATAGCGAAAAGAAAGCAGTAACGGTGCTAACAATGCTTATGCATGCATGAATTACCCTAACTTATGCTAAGTCCTAACCTAATTTAGGTCAATTAAGACCAATGATTGCTGTGCAATCATACCCGCATGCCTAAATCTTGCTAGTCCCTAGCAAATGAGAGACTAAATTATTCACAGAAGGGTCCCTAAGTGTTTTATTATTTTATCAATTGTATGCTTAGAGATTTTTCTCCTTTTTGTTTTCATTCTTTGTTCTAGAAATCCAGACAAATGTGAAAGTGCAGCTACGTAGCTTTTGCAACGGATTCGAGTGAAAGACCTGATTCACCTCTAAAGCCTGTACTTGACCCCTAGTAAAATTCTTGCAGAATAGGTAGACTTCTTCCCTCGGGGCATTCAAGATATTCTATGAATTCCACCCTAGCTTTAAGCTTGGGTAGAGAATGTCTGAGGGATACGGGTGTTTATTTGGTGGCTCACTTTCACTTGGTGCTACATAGAAATTAGTACTTCAGAATCTAGATTCCTGGATTATCAAGTAACTCATCTCAGAGAAAGACGAGAAAACCTATGCTCTCTTTTGGTTCCTTTGTATTCATTTTCTCTTACTCTCTCTATTTTTTTTTCTTAAAGCTCACAATCTCACCAGATTCTTACGTATGATCCGTATTTGGTGGTCTCACTTGACATTAACACTTTAATTTATTTCCATAACCCTAACACTAAGTCGAAATTCCTCAGCCCTTTTTTGGGCGATCAGAAGCATAGAAAGATAGGTTAAGGCCTTATTTGGTGGTATTGCCTCAATGTAACTGAAATAAACACTAAATATTGACACCCGCTTTTTCTTTGCTTTTTCTTCTTTTTCTAATTTTTTTCTTTTTCAATTTTTTTTCATTTTTTTTCCTTTCTTTTTCTATGTATAATTTTTTTTAACACAACACAAGCTAGCATACATTCACAAACTTTATTAAGGAGGCATTATTAGGGATTGGTGGTACTCAAGAGACATTGGGTGGCTTATTTGGTGGAAGTGCCTATTCACGACACCAAGAGAGACGGATAGGATCGTGTATTTCTAACCTTGACGTCAATACCCTCCTTTAGCCGAGGATTCTGTAAAGAATGGTCATAACCATCCACCTTAGCCCTAATTTTATGAAAACTTGCTCTCCACGTATTTGCCTTAATTGGTGGCTCACAAAATTTTTCACAAAAATGTATACTCAAGAACCAAGAGTGAAAACTATGTCTAATCTCCGAGTATCATCACCTAATTATGTAGGATTCTAGATTCCTTGCACTAAACATAGTGCACCAGTACTCTCTATTCTCATCTCACACTATTTGGTGGATTTTTGGTAGAAAATCTGCCTGACTTCCAAAACACTATCCGAGGGTTCAAAAATAGAACCATTGCTTCTTCTCGATAGACTAAAGATGTTTATCAGCCTTCACCGTGAATCCATTGCAAATTCTACATGTGTGTGAAAAATTATACTGGATTCTAGATTACAGTAATCAACTAGAAGATAAAATTTCTAATGCATTCTCTTAATAGAATAATCTTATTCATGGATGCACTATGTATATATGCTATAAACAAGTAACCTATTATGTTCGTACTTCATGAAATTTCCTTTTCGGGTTACATTCAGATTGACTCTAAATTTAGAACAAAAGGTGAGAGAGTGAGTCGAAAGTGGCTGTTGCGGTTGATTTTTAGCTCCAATGTAGGCATTGGAGGTGGAGTCAGTTGTTCTTTTATTTAGGGTCCTAAAGTACGTTTGACATGTAGCTCCAAGGTTTTCCTAAATGTTGGCATAAAAATTTTCAGTTTTGTCATATCTACCCCCCATGCCTAAGTTCTTGCATGTCCTCATGCATGAATATAAAAGAGAATAAGTGCAGCAAGGAGTAAATGGGTAGAATTCACCTGGAATTACTCCTAAAATTTTAACGCTCAACATCGGCCAAGCTGACAGTATGCAATATGCGAAAAGGAAATATGCTAAAAGAAAAGTATGCTATGTATAGAAATGGTATGTATAGGTGATGGTAGAATGTGGGGTAGATGCTGAGTTTAACGCCTCTAGCTGGGAAAAAACTCAATCAAATGTATTAGTTCTTGCATAAGAGCCAGTCAAGATTAAGAGAAAGATGTGCTCGTATGCTCCCAAAATCAATGGTCTGGAGATGCGAACCAGCTGATTGTGCACCCCTACTCCAAAAATTCTACCTATAAGAAGGTGTGGAGTAGTGGTGGAGAAGAGAGGATAATTAGAGGTGTGATCAAGATGTTGATTCAATTGATTTATCATGTCCCACAATTTAGTAGGAAGTTGCTGAGGGAGCAAATCAAAATGTATTTTAGAACCAGAATCTGAGTCATAAGGATCCTCATAACGATAATTGACATCAAAGATCATGCCCTCTCCAGGCACTAGATCATATGGGGGTATCCATGAAAGTTGAAGATCTATGGTGAGGTCACTAAAATCCTCATCAGAAATTACTTTGTCCTCATTAGTACTCATCTCTGATTCATCGGAAGCTGACTCTTCCAGCTCCGAGTCGAGCCATCCATTAGATTGACTAGGATTGTAGGTGTGTCCCCAGCTCATTCTACTCAAAGCTTCACCCTCATATGCATTGGGTTCCTCAGTAATTTCTACTTCAGGTAGCACATCCATTTCTTCGGTCAAGTCATCCATAGCTACTTTCGATCTTTGGATGTCAGGATCAGGGATAGAAAGTGTCATCTCAAAATCTCTAACATCTAAATTAGGGATGTAGGTGAAAGAAGAAGAGTGCAGATCAGAAGATGTTGGCTTTAGCAAAGGTTCACCTATAATGGGAAGTGGCCTAGGTAGATCAGTAGTGTCACATGTAATGTTTGCCTTAAGATCCATATCCTCAAATGGATCTACTTCCCTTATCATGGTTGGGTTATCTAACCCAAGAGGTATCTCCCAGGATTAAGGATAATCCGATTGTGGCTCAGTCTTGGAGATATCAGTCCTTTCCTCAGTTTCTTGAATGGAGTTATCATATGAACCCATTCGGAACATTTCCTGCTCCTATCTCATATCGAAGCTAGATTCTTCTTCCCCTGAATTATCTTACGGCATCTACTCCTGAGAATCCCCTGTGTGTCCTTCCGATGTAGTCATTTCAGATTCTTTGAGGTCTTTAAGGCTATTTTCCACTTGATATCTAAAAAGCAGTATTTCTTGAGTTTCCCGATTTTGTCCAACTATCCTTATTATGCCTACTATTCCATGAAGGAGCTCCATCACTGCCTGTTGATATAGAATCTAGCTTTGTCTTTGGTTCAGCTCAGTGATAGCTTCGATTTCATGTAGATATAATGTGACCTTCTCCTTAGCGCTAGTTATAGCTCTTTGTATTCTATAATGTGGTTGCATATGCGCAGGAAGTTCTTTAGGGCTTCCTGGGTGTGAATCAGGTCTATGCATATTCCATGTGTGAGAGGCAGGAGTGCGAAATCCATACCCTTGGTTATAAGATGCGATCCTTTGAGGAGCTGAATAGTACGAGTCATAATGTCCAAGGTTAGGATATGGGTTAACCATTTTGGTAACATGAAGAGAAGGATCAGGCGAAGTGAAAAGTCATCTTCGCCACCTTGGGTTATGATCCTAAGGTTGAGCTGATTCAGTGACCCAAGTTCTCAGATAAGCTCACGGGTCCAACTCGTCTGGATCCTGATTAGGTCCAGATCTAGGCTTAGCCATTGTGGATAAGCAGATAGAAGAAGAGGGTGGGGGAGAAGAGGGTCCTGGAGAGGTCACTCGCCTCCTTGGGAGAGGCTCCCAAGGTCCAACCAGTAGAGGTCTAAGTGACCTCCTTCCTTACGTACACCACCCAACCCTTGGGCTAGTGTAGCCAAGCTAGACAAGGCTAAGGCCCTGTTAATCAGATGATGTTCATGATCGAATGACCAGACTTTTCATTTTAAGTTTGAATTCCTGAAGAAAAATTCCTCATACAACCGACTGAAAGTGATTCCGGCCTCTCAAGTTAACCCAGCTAGTCTGGTTACGAGGGGACTAAGGGAAGGTTCTTCCATCGGCTCATGCCTTCGATTCCGTTACCCCTTAGCCACGGTCATTTGACACTACCCCATAGACTTGGTCACCAGGTTCGGTAAGAGAGGTTGAAGCCACCTAGTAGTATGATAATGAATTCGGGTTTTGATGAGAACCTCATCATGAGCCATAACTAGCCCATTTTGACTTAATAAAGAGAATAAAAGCTCTGACATGACTTAGAAATGGGCTTAATTAGGGGAATAAGTGTTCTGAGAAGAAAACATGAAATAAAGGTTAAAACTGTAATTTTACCATTGCAGTACATAAACAAAATTTCTCAGAGACAGAACATTGGTCAAATGGTTGAAATAAGATAAAAAGTTGGTTGAATCAATCAGAAATGGGTTCATGTGCAATCTAGGAATTAAATGACATTTGGTAACCCTAAAACAGACCTGCTTAATTCAACAAGGTTCGGGTTAGGATAAAAATCAAATAAACCGTCCAAAAATCATGTAAAAATATCCCCTAGGGTTTAGAACATTCAAATTAGCCTCTGGAACCTAGTTTGACCTAAATTAGGGTCCTAGCTCATCAATTAACCTAAATTGGGTTTTTACACAAAATGTCTAGCCAAACGTGGTCAAACCTTAAATCCAACTTCACCATTGGATTCCTCAGGTCCAACTTAGGTTTGTACCAAAATTTGGACCTAAATGAAGGTCATCTTGACCTACTTTGCAAAATAGTCTACCTAATTACAGTCTGACCCCTAACTTTTGAAAACTCTTGTGAAAACCCCCCCAACTTTTGTTGTCATTTTCTACATTCCGGTCCTTCTGCCGCTGTAGCAGAAGACCCATACTTCGACGAAGTTTCGAGGATGCTTTCTCCTCACTTCCCTAGGGAGCTGCTCTCAGATATGAAAGGGGGGTTCCCTGTGAAGTCCCCTACCACCTGAGCAGCTTCCCATTCCCTGCTTCGCACCATACCTCTCGTGGGAACGCTCGAGAGGTATGTGTGTTGTACCTGCGGCGAGCTCTGGTGAGAGCTTAGCTCACCCTCCGTGCATCTGCCCCTCTGCTGGCGCCTTTAAAAGAAACCCCAAGACCTGCCGATTCTGGCAAACTGGTCTTGGAGGAGAAAC
Source organism: Thalassia testudinum (assembly GCA_037157565.1). Lineage (NCBI taxonomy): Eukaryota > Viridiplantae > Streptophyta > Magnoliopsida > Alismatales > Hydrocharitaceae > Thalassia > Thalassia testudinum. The sequence goes on along the minus strand of JAZHRO010000056.1, from coordinate 79,377,617 downwards.
CCTCAAAAATTCCTCTCTCCCTTCTCAGGCAGGAAACCCACCAGCTCTGGCGGCCACTCCTTCCCCTTCTCGTCGCTCTGCTGTAATAGCAGCAGCAGAGTTTCCTTCACCCAGTCTTCCCGCGTCACACCGTACCAAGCACGTGCTTCCCTGCCCACCTCCTCGCCGCTGCTCTCTCCCTCTGGATGTTTCTTCTCCGGCGACAGTCGATACGGCTGTCTGCCTCTCCGGCCCCCTTCGTCCCTATAGGTAGGTTACATTTACTCCCCTTCTTCCCCTCTTTCTTTTCCCCACTCTATTTTACTTGATTGCCCCACGACCACACCTATCCACCATCACCTTCCTCGCCTCCGGCCAACCTCCAGCAAGTCGCCCCCATCATTCCGCAACTCCATACGACTCGCCAACTGCCCCAAAAGCTCCACCTCATCACACAGAACATCCTCCGCCCATCCACTACCACTCTACACCCCCACAACTCACCCCTGATCACACCCACTTTTCCGGCCACAGGACGACCTGCTACACCGCACACCACCTTTGCCGTGCCACGGCAAAGGTTTCCCAGTGGTTTGATTAGGTTGGGAGGCCCTTTTAGGGCTTGACAGGTCTCCTGCCCCGGCCGCCATTGATGTCGACTCGAGAAGCTCCCAAGCATGCTCCAGGCTTCAGAGCTCCAGGTTATCAGTTGCTGCAAAGGCAGGCGAGTTGTGTGAAGGTAGGCAGCAGGCAAGCGAAAGGAATCGTGGCTGCAGCTGTTAAAGCAAGGCTGCGGTCTTCCTACTGGCGCATGCGAGGAGAAGCAACCAAATAGTCCAACATCGTAAGATTACAAAGCACCGCTCAGGTTTAAATTGATTTTGTGCATACGGCTTATTGCCTCCGAATGCACCTGCGGTGAGGTTCCTCGCCCATCACACTCGCCTCTTCTGCGGATTCACCTCGCTGACCTGGCGGATCTGACCCGACACTATCGAGCACACCTCGCGCACCATATCACGTCGGTGCGCCTGGTCCCGAGTACGCAACCCGACCCCTTAACGCGGCTCTGGGAAAGCTTCCTGTGAGCGATTTGCAGAGAAAGAGAATTACGTGCAGGTAGAGGGAAGGGTTAGGTTTTGCTGTGCCTTGTGTGCAGGAACAGAGCGCGAAGGAGATAAGCTAAGTACTTAGCTGCAGAAAAGAGAAGGAAGAAGCTCTGAAGAGAGGCTGAGTAGAGGAAAAGGCAAGGCAGAGAAGAAGTAGAAGAAGAAGAAGTCTCGCCAAAGAAGAAGAAGCAACGAAGGAATGAAAAGAGGAGAAGCACTGTAGTAGACTGCTGTTAAGTCGTCTAACTGTTGTATCAGACGACGGATGAGCAGCCTTCAGAGAGATAAAGCAGAGAAGAAGAAGAAGAAGAAGGAAAGAAGATGGCTCTGCAGCTGAAGAGCAGAAGAAGAAGACGAGCAGCCAGGAAGAAAAAGAAAGAAGAAGATTTGGCCGCCAGAAAGAAAGAGAGAAAGGCAAAGGAAGAAAAGAGAAAGAAGAGAAGAAGAAGATAGGAAAAGCAGAAGAAGAAAGAAGAGGGAAGAAGACAGGATCAGAGAGAATGCTCAAAGACGAAGCGCCACACCGGTTTAAATTGATTTTGTGCATACGGCTTATCGCCTCCAAATGCACCTGGGGTGAGGTCCCTCGCCCATCACACCAGCCTCGTCTGCGGTTCACCTCGCTGACCTGGCGGATCCGACCCGACACTATCGAGCACACCTCGCAGACCACATCACGCTGGTGCGCCTGGTCCCAGGTACGCAACCCGACCCGTTAATGCGGCTCTGGGAGAGCTTCCTGTGAGCGGTTTGCAGAGAAAGAGAGATACGTGCGGGTAGAGTGAAGGGTTTGGTTTTGCTGTGCCTTGTGTGCAGGAACAGAGCGCGAAGGAGATAAGCTAAGTACTTAGCTGCAGAAGAGAGAAGGAAGAAGCTCTGAAGAGAGGCTGAGTAGAGGAAAAGGAAAGGCAGAGAAGAAGTAGAAGAAGAAGAAGTCTCGCCAAAGAAGAAGAAGCAGCGAAGGAAGGAAAAGAGGAGAAGCACTGTAGCAGACTGCAGTTAAGTCGTCTGACTGCTGTATCAAATGACAGATGAGCAGCCTTCAGAGGAGATAAAGTAGAGAAGAAGAAGAAGAAAAGGAAAGAAGAAGGCTCTGCAGCTGAAGAGCAGAAGAAGAAGACGAGCAGCCAGGAAGAAAAAGAAAGAAGAAGATTTGGCCGCCAGAAAGAAAGAGAGAAAGGCAAAGGAAGAAAAGAGAAAGAAGAGAAGAAGAAGATAGGAAAAGCAGAAGAAGAAAGAAGAGGGAAGAAGACAGGATCAGAGAGAATGCTCAAAGATGAAGCGCCACACCGGTTTAAATTGATTTTGTGCATACGGCTTATCGCCTCCAAATGCACCTAGGGTGAGGTCCCTCGCTCATCACACCCGCCTCGTCTGTAGTTCACCTCGCTGACCTGGCGGATCCGACCCGACACTATCGAGCACACCTCGCAGACCATATCACGCTGGTGCGCCTGGTCCCGGGTACGCAACCCGACCCGTTAATGCGGCTCTGGGGGAGCTTCCTGTGAGCGGTTTGCGGAGAAAGAGAGATATGTGCGGGTAGAGGGAAGGGTTAGGTTTTGCTGTGCCTTGTGTGCAGGAACAGAGCACGAAGGAGATAGGCTAAGTACTTAGCCGCATAAGAGAGAAGGAAGAAGCTCTGAAGAGAGGCTGAGCAGAGGAAAAGGCAAGGCAGAGAAGAAGCAAAAGAAGAAGAAGGCTCGCCAAAGAAGAAGAAGCAGCGAAGGAAGGAAAAGAGGAGAAGTACTGTAGCAGACTGCAGTTAAGTCGTCTGACTGCTGTATCAAATGACAGATGAGCAGCCTTCAGAGGAGATAAAGTAGAGAAGAAGAAGAAGAAAAGTAAAGAAGAAGGCTCTGCAGCTGAAGAGCTGAAGAAGAAGACGAGCAGCCAGGAAGAAAAAGAAAGAAGAAGATTTGGTTGGCCGCCAGAAAGAAAGAGAGAAAGGCAAAGGAAGAAAAGAGAAAGAAGAGAAGAAGAAGATAGGAAAAGCAGAAGAAGAAAGAAGAGGGAAGAAGACAGGATCAGAGAGAAAGCTCAAAGAGAAGAACAAGAAGCCAAGACAAAAATCTATCTCTCCCTCTCTCTCTCACTCTTATTTTTGTAATTCAATAGAGAAGCTTTGTACTTCTAGAATTCCTGTAGCTCCCTGAGTTCGACCTCGGGGAAACTATTTCCGAGTAAAAAATTTCTATGGTAATGACAACGTAGCTGTCTTATCTTATACTATAATGACTGTATTATAAGAAATATAAAGATGCACAAAGTAGCACGGTTGGCCCGGTCACCATTCTTAGAGCCGTTGCCGGGGAGCAACGGCTATTCTAGAAGTTATAAAATCTCTATTTGTGAGTTTCTAATAATCTCTTCTCAATTTTGTGTACAGGTACAGGAAAATCAAGATGCCGTCGCACTACAGCCACTCCAAGGACAGGTAACTTCTATCCTCTCACTATTAAACCCTAAATCTTAAAGTGGAAGAAAATGAAAGAAAAAATATATATAGGTATAACCTGTCCTTCATACATAGTAACAGCTGTATGTTCTCAAAACTACTATTCCTGCACACAGTATTAGAGGTAATTAAGGGCTAACACCTTCTTGCCTGAACCCTAATTACCAAATAAGGAGTTAACTGGACCAAGTAGAGCCAACATAGGATTTAATGTTAGGGTTTCAGAGACACACCCCTTAATCAAGAATTGAGAAAATCCAAAAGAAGTGTGCCTAAGCCATTGATTGAAAGTACCTATTCAGAGAAACCCTAAGCAATTGGCTCTCTAAAAACACTTGAACCCTAAAAGACAAGACCTAATAAGTTCTCAAAGGAATCAAGAGGTAAAGTTGATCCCTTGGGTCAACCAACCTTAAAATTAGGTCACTTTTGCACTCAAAAGGCTAAAGTTCCAGTGAAAACTTAAGCACCCTGGTCTTAACCTAAAATTGGTAGACTTAAGAGGTCAAGATCCCCATTCTGGTCTACCTTGATTCTCAGTGACAAGAGAGGTCGGGTGGGGGAAGCCCTGTAACCCGTGGGGACGCTCAACCGTGTAGGGGTCTTCGTGGGACTCACCCTCGCTGGCTACCCAGGTAATTCTCAGGTGGTAGATCTTTTGATCAAGGGGTCCTTCTGCCCCACACCTCTATAGTCACCCAACATTTTGGGTGCCTCGATTGGGTCCAGCACCTGGTAAACTCATCTCTTCCAGCAGTGTATGTTTGGTAGGAGGTCCTTAAGACCTCTTTTAGAAATTCACTCTCATCGAGGCCAGGCCTCGGTTCCCTTGTTTATGCAACACCACCACATTAGTCCTTTCCTCTGATACTGAACCAAGTCTCCCTTCTTCCATCTTGGCACAACATGAGTCTACATCGAAGTTTTTGGTTCTACATTTTGATTTCACCGCCTGATCCAAATATGCAGCCTAATTAACTAGCATCACCCTTCAAGAGACCTGAATTTAAAAGATCCATGAGAGATAGGATGATTGAGGAAACCCTTGAGTTCTATAAAATCAAATGTAAACCACTAAAAAACATTCAGGTTGATGTCCCAACAACCACAGCCTTCATCATCAACTGTGCCCAAACTCTATTAACAGATGCCATAAAAGGATCAACCTGAGAAATGCTCCTAACAGGATACATTGAGATAGACAAATTACACAAATCTGAGTACCTTCAATGCTTGATAAATCTTGTACTTTGGGAACAAAACCAAGATGCTCTTGAAAAATGGGTAGAGATGATGAGATTACTGGAACAAACTGTCAACCAAAAATACCCGTATACATCAGAAATAGAGGATGAATCATCTTGGAAAAGTACTAAAGATCAATCTGGTTTCCCAGACCTTGGGACTGAGGCACAGGGTGGTTATAGATTCCCAACCCAGATAGAAGACAACATTAAATTAGGTTGGGAAGTTGCAGGAGAACACAATGCTGAGCTAACCCTAGACCATAAATCGTCAAGCTTAGAATTCCAAGACTCCTGCAATAATAAAATTAGAACTGAACCTCTTGAGGGTATAAATTCCAACCCTTATGTTGATAAGGTTACGTTCAAAGGTTATTCGGACTTTGATTCTAGTAATCCTACCCACATCCTAAACCTAGAATCTAGATCCGAAACTTATTGGGAAGATCAGGAGGCCCCATATGAGAAAGATCAAATTTTTAAAGAATATGATTCCGGGCCTCTATTTGATGAATGTCCTTCTCCAACATCCTTAGGAAATCTGATTGATTTTCCAGAAAATATACCAATTTATGATATAGAAACCGAGGAGTTGGATGAGTAGGGTTTCAATTGGGTCTATCCTACCAGCTTGGAACTTGAGCCTAGACAGAACATCATTTTAAACCCAGAATTGACATATAGGCTAGACCCCAGCCAGGCTGCTGATTCCACATCAGATGATTTATACTATGGTGGAATTAATGGTTTAGAACTGAATTTTTGCAAACTCTCTGACAACTTCGAAGAGACTCCCCTTCGTAAACACACCGAGCCAATCTACGACCTCAGCCCACATGACTCATTCTCTGACTTTGACTCTAAGGTCTCACACACAAAACTGATCAAAACCTCTTCTCAACCCTGACCCGCAACCGGACTCAATTTCTATTCAGATTCACCTATCACCGAGCCGATTGCAATTCCACATCTTTATCAGGTTGCGAACACTGATCAGACAGAAGACCTTGCTTCATCATTCTCTGATCACCCCTGTAGGGTTTCTGCGTCATTCACTGATTATGATATGGGTCCCTGCCCTGGCCAGGCTGACTTGACTCAGCCAAACCCTGCATTCCCATTTCCACATCCATCTGAGCTTCATAGTATATGGTGGGTTCCTCACCTCTTGATCTACATCTATCAACCCACCAGATTGATTGGGTTTGGGCTGCATCATCAGCCTGTTGATCTGAACAAGCACCTGGTTGGACCAACCAGGCTCTTGATCAAGGTGCTTGTTATGCAAAACTCCACTGATTTGACCATTCCCTCTTCATTCCATTTTCCACTTGGTTCAAGGCATCAAATTTAGTGCTCAACGGGAGGCAACCCGTCACTCTCTTTGAAAACCTGAAACCTTTTTCTGACACCTTTGTGCACTTAAGGTTCACCCTTTAAGGCAGCCGACTCCACCTCAGATGCTTGCATCTGAGATTAGAAATCGTCCAGAACAATCACCCTGACCCATTCACTCACCAAAATACCTGTCCTAAGGAATGAACTAAGTTGAATAAAAACCCCCTAAGTCACAATGAGGACATTGCAAATCATAGGCATGGGGGGTATGAAAGTGCAAAACTTGTAAGAAAAGGTTTTAAACAAAGAAATTCACATATGCCAAAAACACCACAAAAATTAAAAAAAAATTTAATTAAAAAATTTTTTCAAAAAAGAATAATAGAATAAGAGGAGAAAGGAAATTTTGTGGGAGAAGGAAAAGAAACAAAATGAAAAAGGAGCACAAAATGAAAAAAAATTGATAGTCATCAGTAAGAAACTAAGGAATTAACCTAAGTTCTAGACCTCAATCAAGAAAAGAAATGAAAAGTGCATGGTGAGATAAGTAAGAACGCAAACCTTAGGCATTCTTGGATAGACTCTTAGTACCCATTAAGATCTAGACATTCCTCAAGAGGTTGAGGAAAATGAAAAGCTTAAGCATTAGATCTAAGGCTTAGGGAGTATTTGGCCTCATTAACTAACTTTTGATTTATGGGACTTAGTAACCTAAGCACCCTAACCTCACACATACCCTAGTTCAGTAAGCGTAAAAATCAAAATCACATAGAAGCATCGCAAAATTCTGAAAAGTACACCTAGAGTAGGAGTGGCCGATCAACACAAGTTGACTTGGATGAGTTCCCAGTGCAGAGAGATGGGAAATTCCCCTCGAAGATGCGTAACAAACTATCATCTCCTCGGTGCTTGTCTCTTAGGATATTTACATATCCTACTGGGGGCATGTAAGCACTATGCTGGTTTAGATTCCATGGATGGCATTATCATGAAGTGTCAGTTGGCAGGGTTTGGATTCGGCCACAGAACACCATGGATGGGATTATCTTGAAATCTCAATAGCCAGGGTTCCAAGGGTTGCCATGGGTGGTGCTATCTCGAAGCATCGATTGCTTGGAACCCTTGAGGATTGATGATGGGGATAAGGAATCTGATATAGACCGTGTTGAGAAGCCAATCCTAAACTTGAATTAAAAAGAAAAAGAGGTAGAAAACTCTGCAAACAGATAAATCTTCTACCTCTCTTTCTTACAAAACACACTGTAAACTGAGCCAGGGCTAAAATTATTTCAAGCACGGGTGCTTTAACCACAAAGTCCAATAAACCTTAGGTTAGTTCTTGCGGGCCTTAAAAACCTTTGCTAAGGACTGAGGCTGAGGCTAGACAGATCTGGATCTTGGTTGATAGTAGAGCACCTTTTAGGCCTATGGTTAGCATTCTAACCAAATCTAGGTTTCAAATGAAAAAGCACTTATCTGAAATCATTAAGAACTTCATGGTCTAGAACAAGGTTCACACCTTGAGTTTTTGCTGAGGGACTAGCAAAAGCTAAGCATGGGGGTATGATGAGAACCTCATCATCAGCCATAACTAGCTCATTTTGACCTAATAAAGAGAATAAAAGCTCCTACATGACTTAGAAGAAGGCTTAATTGGGGGAATAAGTGTTCTGAGAAGAAAACATGAAATAAAGGTTAAAACTGAAATTTTACCATTGCAGTACATAAACGGAATTTCTCAGAGATAGAACATAGTTCAAATGGTTCAAATAAGAAAAAAAGTAGGCTGAATCAATCAGAAATGGGTTCACGTGCAATCTAGGAATTAAATGACATTTGATAATCTTAAAACAGACCTGCTTAATTCAACAAGGCTCCGGTCAGGATAAAAATCAAATAAACCCTCAAAAAATTATGGAAAAATATCCCCTAGGGTTTAGAACATTCAAATTGGCCTCTGGAACCTAGTTTGACCTAAATTAGGGTCCTAACTCATCAATTGACCTAAATTGGGTTTTTACGCAAAATGTCTAGCCAAACGTAGTCAAACCTTAAATCCAATTTCACGATTGGATTCCTTAGGTCCAAATTAGGTTTTTACCAAAATTTGGACCTAAGGGAAGGTCATCTTGACCTACTTTGCAAAATAGTCCACCCAATTACACTTTGGCCCCTAACTTTTGAAAACTCTTCAGAAAACCCCCCAACTTTTGTTGTCACTTTCTGCATTCCTGTCCTTCTACCAATGTAGCAGAAGACCCATACTCCGACGAAGTTTCAAGGACGATTTCTCCTCGCTTCCCCAGGGAGCAGCTCTCAGATGTGAAAGGGGGGTTCCCTGTGAAGTCCCCTACCGCCTGAGCAGCTTCCCATTCCCTGCTTTGCACCAAACCTCTCGTGCGAATGATCGAGAGGAATGGGTGTTGTACCTGCGGCGAGCTTCGGTGAGGGCTTCGCTCACCCTCCGTGCATCTGCCCCTCTATTGAAGCCTTTAAAAGAAACCCCAAGACCTGTCGGTTCTGGCAGACTGGTCATGGTGGAGAAACCCTCAAAAATTCCTCTCTCCCCTCCCCGGCAGGAAACCCACCAGCTCCGGCTGCCACTCCTCCCCCTTCTCGTCGCTCTGCTGCAATACCAGCAGTAGAGTTTCCTTCACCCAGTCTTCTTGCATCGCGCCTTACCAAGCGCGTGCTTCCCTGCCCGCTTCCTTGCCGCCGCTCTCTCCCTCTGGGTGTTTCTTCTCCGGCGACAACCGATACGGCTGTCCGCCTCTCTGGCCCCCTTCGTCCTTGTAGGTAGGTTACGTTTACTCCCCTTCTTCCCCTCTTTCTTTTCCCCACTCTATTTTACTTGATTGCCCCAAGACCACGCCTGTCCACCATCACCTTCCTCACCTCCGGCCAACCTCCGGCGAGCCGCCCCCGTCATTCTACAACTCCATACGACTCGCCAACCGTCCCAAAAGCTCCACCTCATCACACAAAACATCCTCCGCCCATCCACTGCCACTCTACACCCCCACAACTCACCCCCGATCACACCCACTTTTCCGGCCACAGGAAGACCTAGGCATGCACGCCTAGGCCATCCCACGACCTGCTGCACCGCACACCACCTTCGCCGTGCCCACTAGGAAACCTTGGCCGTGCCACGATGAAGGTTTCCCAGTGGTTTGATTAGGCCGAGAGGCCCTTTTAGTGCTTGACAGGACTTCTGCCTTGGCCGCCATTGACGACGACTCGAGAAGCTCCCAAGCACGCTCCAGGCTTCAGAGCTCCAGGTTATCAGTTGCTGCGAAGGCGGGCGTGTTGTGTGAAGGCAGGCAGCTGGCAAGCGAAAGCAATCGAGGCTGCAGCTGCGGAAGCAAGGCTGTGGTCTTCCTACCAGCGCACGTGAGAAGCAACCAAATAGTCCCACATCGTAAGATTAAGAAGTGCCACACCGGTTTAAATTGATTTTGTGCATACGGCTTATCGCCTCCAAATGCACCTGGGGTGAGGTCCCTCGCCCATCACACCCGCCTCGTCTGCGGTTCACCTCGCTGACCTGGCGGATCCGACCCGACACTATCGAGCACACCTCGCAGACCATATCACGCTGGTGCGCCTGGTCCCGGGTACGCAACCCGACCCGTTAATGCGGCTCTGGGAGAGCTTCCTGTGAGCGGTTTGCAGAGAAAGAGAGATACGTGCGGGTAGAGGGAAGGGTTAGGTTTTGCTGTGCCTTGTGTGCAGGAACAGAGCGCGAAGGAGATAGGCTAAGTACTTAGCCGCATAAGAGAGAAGGAAGAAGCTCTGAAGAGAGGCTGAGCAGAGGAAAAGGCAAGGCACAGAAGAAGCAAAAGAAGAAGAAGGCTCGCCAAAGAAGAAGAAGCAGCGAAGGAAGGAAAAGAGGAGAAGCACTGTAGCAGACTGCAGTTAAGTCGTCTGACTGCTGTATCAAATGACAGATGAGCAGCCTTCATAGGAGATAAAGTAGAGAAGAAGAAGAAGAAAAGGAAAGAAGAAGGCTCTGCAGCTGAAGAGCAGCAGAAGAAGACGAGCAGCCAGGAAGAAAAAGAAAGAAGATTTGGCCGCCAGAAAGAAAGAGAGAAAGGCAAAGGAAGAAAAGAGAAAGAAGAGAAGAAGAATATAGGAAAAGCAGAAGAAGAAAGAAGAGGGAAGAAGACAGGATCAGAGAGAAAGCTCAAAGAGAAGAACAAGAAGCCGAGACAAAAATCTATCTCTCTCCCTCCCTCTCTCTCTCTCTTATTTTTGTAATTCAATAGAGAAACTTTGTACTTCTAGAATTCCAGTAGCTCCCTGAGTTCAACCTCGGGAAAACTATTTCTGAGTAAAAAATTTCTATGGCAATGACAACGTAGCTGTCTTATCTTATACTATAACGATTGTATTATAATAAATATAAAGACGCACAAAGCTGCACGGTTGGCCCCATCACCAGGTTTGCTTACGTCTTTTAAAATTAATTTGGGCCCATGTTTTGACAGAGGGCGATTCTTGCACATGTTTTGAAAATAGAGATCTCATCGTAGTATAGTGCGTGAAAATGCTCGTAAAAAATAATTACTAAGATAACAAGACTTGAGTCCCGTTTTTCATCAGTTGGGGTTTGTGGTGAATAGCCCACAAGGTGACCAAGCTCACTGACTAAACACTAAACTTTACTAAGCCTAGGCTAGCCCATGTGTGGTCTCCAGAATGTAACCCTAAAGGTGTAACCTAGGGTTAATGCAATTCTAGGTTTTTTTCTTTGCGATTTCAACAGACTAATGAAACACAAATAATTCTCCGGATAAAATTTGAATCCAAATAAACTTAAATTTTGCAAGTAGATTCCTTTTTCAATTATCTTTTCAGAAAATAGTTTTTGTGATTTTTACTATTTCAATCAAATTTCTATGGATTTTTTAATATCAGGGGGTCAGAAGTGGAATTGTGACCCCTAGTTAGCTTTTCAAATTGAAATAGTATCAAATGATCTTCAAAAATTTGGAAAAACTATGGAAATTAAAATCAATGAAATCAGACTTCAAACCCTACCATTTTTAGTCAAAATGGATTCATTGATTGATCGGAATTGCTTTCTGAATTTTGAAAATTTTCAAATCTGGGTCAGTCTGACCACCTTGAACTTAGCAAATTTTTAAAAATTTTGTACTGGAAATTTTTTCAAATGAATGGTGCCATTTGAAAGGTGGTTTGAAAATGAAGGTCTAGCCCGAACTTCAGATTTTTTTGTTCATTAATTTTTCAGCAAATGAATTTTTAAATAAAAATTTGAAGCCTACCCAAAAATCAGTGGGTGGTAGGAAAGCTTTTGAAAGGGTGTTTCAATTTGAAATTCAAACTTTCCACCAAAATGATTTTTCTTTTCTTTTCAAAACTTTTGAATTTTTTTTGTTTGAAGGGAAATATTTTTTCTTTTCAAAAAATTCTTGTCCTTTTTTTTTCAAGCAAACTAACATAAGATTCAAATGGAAACCTAATCTAACCACCTAGACTGTTTTTTCTTGATTTTTTGTTCACGAAGATAAATAGGCTTTTTTTTTTCAATTGAAATTGCTAGAAGGAAATCTAACCTAAGGTTCAAATCAAGCCTAAACTTTGAAAGATATGATGTGCACTAGGTATTCTTTCCGCGCTCGTGTGCGTAGATCCCATTTTTCCTATTTTCCTTCACATCAAAAGAAATGCAGAGGAAGATTTATCAGTGATAATTCTAGAGATCGAAATCAAAAAAGGCGTTGCCTCGCCTGCAACGGTGCCATTTGACAAAGGGTGATTCTCACGCGTGTTTTGAAAACAGAGATCTCATCCTAGTATAGTGCACAAAAATGATCATCAAAAGTAATTTCTAAGATAACGAGACTTGAGTCTCGGTCATTTATCTGTGGGAGGCATTTATGGAAATGTAGATTTGAAATCGATCTCGCTCGCTCTACTTATTCAAAATTGCATGTCGATTTATGCTAAGTTCGTATTGATGCAAGACATGCTGTTGCTAGAATATCAGAAATTGAGAACATGCAACTTTAATCACACCAACAGATGGTAATCAGAAACATGGTGATTTTCAACATATATATACAATATATATAAATATGATGATAATCGAGTTGCAAATCACCAGTAGTGGAATGCTTGTACAAGGAATGTAAAAACTAATAACTATCAGAAAATGACTGCATACATAAATCTACAGGGGATTATGCATGCATCATTGGGGGAGAAGTAAGGAGATACACTACTAAGCAGTAATAAAAGCAATAAATCAACTAAGAACTACAATCTAATCAATCGGAACTAAAGGCATTCAGAGGTGGGCTCCAATGGCCTTTGACGTGGTTGAGAGGAGGAGGGGTGGCCAATGGTGCTTAGGTTGGTCCTTGGAGAGATGTTGAGGAGGTTATCCAACATCTTGGCGTGGAGATGGTGGTGGCCAAGGTGAAGCTACTCACGAAGGTGGAGTGGTGGTGGAATGAAGCAAAGCTAAAATGGAGCCAAGAGTGAATGGTTGCGAAGTGCCACCCATTAGGTCTTTTTATAGACCTAAGGGAGACTCTCTGGGGAAGTGTGGAACTCTCTAGAGAGAGCTCCAAGTGTGGCCATCCAAGGAGACAGAGAGGGTGGTTCTTAGTTCCACAAAAAGTGGATCTAAGAGAAGACTCATCCTTGGTTGCTATTTTTGGCAACCATGGTGGCGCCACCTTTGGAAGGTCCTAGAATACTCTAGGTGGTGTGGGAGTGCATGAATGGGTTTGTGTGTGTGTGTGTGTGTGTGGTCGTGCCGTAAGTGGTTAGGTGGGTTAGGATAGGTTCTAATGGGTTCAGGTCGAGATTAGGTATCAAATTAGGGTTGCAAACCGTAATTCACTAAGGAAAAGTGCAATTAAACTTAATAAAAGTTTAATTGTGTGTGTGGAAACCTAATTGAAAGTAAAACAATTCAATTAAGCCAGGTCTAGGTCAATTAGACTCTCACTGAGTCCAATTGGATAGTGTGAGCTGAGATTAGGGCTCAATTGGACTCAATGAGTCCAATTGAATGGACTGAAGAGATTGATCATGATCCAAGTCAATTAGGTTTAGTGCGGACCTAATTAGGTCCTTAGGGAGGTCTTAAGGTGACGTACTAGGGTTAGGGTACCTTAATTTATGTTCCTAGGGGATTAGAATTGGGTTTAGGGAGCAAGAGATCCAAGATCAAGGCTTGAATCTCAAAATAGGATTTGGAGGGTAGTTATGGACTTCCAATAAAGTTACCAGACATCTTATAAAGAAAAATCAGATGTCCATATTGTTTGGATGTCTAGTCAGAGTCAGGAGGGATTCTAGGTTCTGTCTTGGGTATTATGCAAAAATTGGACGTCTAACCAAGTGTCCGGACGTCCAATAACACTATAGAAGTGGGTTTAAAGTGTGCAGGAGTTGGCTAGGCTTTATAGATGTCCTATAACTCCTTTGGATGCCCAGATAGAGGCTGGAATTAGAGTTTTAAGGTTTCCTAGTGTGCAGTGACCTAATCTAAGGATGGCTAAGGCTTGGGGAAGCTTCTAGGCTGTCCTAGGGCTAGGATGGACCTAAGTTCTTCATAATTTATTACTTTATTCCTACTTAATAGAATAGCATACCTTAACACCCTTACATTATTTTCTGCTACATCTAATCTAGGTCTTCCACTCCAGCTCTGCTGCAACACCAGTTATTCTTTATTCTTCTGATCTAGATTTAGATTTAGCTTCAGATCTAGCTTCTAATTAACTTGTTACCTACAATTGACATAATGCACCTAATCAATACATTATAGCATTATTTTTTGCATAGCTAAAAGAAAGCAGTAAAGGTGCTAGTAATGCTTTTGCATGTGCGAATTACCCTAACTTATGCTAAGTCCTAGCCTAATTTAGGTCAATTGAGACCTATGATTGCTGTGCAATCACCATCCTCCCACCTCCATTCTAGTAGAGGATAATCTCTACCTCCTCATCCCTATTCCGTGCCTTGGTGAAGCGTTCCTCTGCCTGGCGTCCTCCTACATCTCATCCCCATCATCCAACTTCTCACCTCCTTCGTCCAAGCTACCACCAAGCACCATCGTTTCCCCAGACAGCCGATTTGGGAGATTCCTTCTCACCCCTATCTCTTTCTTTATTTTCCACTTGTTGTAATAAGCATTTGAACATCATTTTATATATCGAATTTGTTTTCTTCTATAATGTGAGCTATCATGTTTGTCTCGTTATTACAAAAACATAAAAAATAACAAAAACTTAAAATACTAAAAGGAAACAACACGAAGTGTGGATTTCAATGAAAACAAGCGTCACCTCCTTGTGTTCGACCTAGGATTCCCTTGTAGTTTTAGTAAAATTGTAATTGATAATGTGTTTTGTGACTATAGTGACGGGTTTCTCCTAATGCCAACTTTCGATTCGCAGAAACACATGCATCATTTTGGCACCGTTGCCAGGGAGGCAATGGAATTTGCTTTCTTATTTTCCATGTTTCTTTGCTTTTACTTATTACTAACCCCTCTTGGCTCTAATTTATTTTCTTGCAGGTAACCTAGCAAGGAGATCCGAGTATGATAGATCGGAGTAAAGTTCCGGTAGAGTGGTTTGTAAGTGCCCCCACATTCCCCCCTCTAGTTTCACTTTCATCACATTAATAACCAAGACCTAATCTACTTAGGTGTTTGCATAAACCCTAGGATAGAATATGTCTGTCTTGTTTGCCACGTGCACTCATCACACCCCTGCATATTAAACAAAAAAAAAAAATTTCATCTGATTGTGGGACAAATCAATATACACACTACCTACACCCACATTTTAGGCACAACCTTTTGTGATTTTATCTACTCATCCAAGATTCCGACCTGTGGAACCGGTACACATACAAATCAACACATAATGGAGTAGAAATCAAAGTAGGCTAATAAACTTTTGTGTGCCTTAAGCGGTGGTGCATCTAGGCTAGTCGATTGAATTGTTTGGGCTGCACCACCTAATCCAAAAGAAATTCATCCCGTAGCTGCCCCATAGGATTCAATAGTTAGGTCAAGCCAGGAACTCCATATTTTCTTGGTCCATAAAGGAAAATACTTCAACACGTGCTTTCAAACTTGGTTTTCCTCTCGAACATTTGGTTGAATATACCTAATACTTGAATCCTAAAAGCTACTTGGCAAGATCTAAACCCTAAAACTCACTTCATCCTCAATAATCTTGCTTGAAAACTTTTTGGTTGTGCACATACACACATTCTCAAATGAAACATTAAGGGCCATCACATTCCAGAAGCACTAATATCCCAAGCCTAACTAAAATTGATTAGACATTGGCCTTAAGGATTGATTCGTTCCTCGGTGCCAAGATTTAGATTATTCTCGATTAACCTGCTTATACTGGTTAATCTGATGTCTAGCTAGAGGAGTAGCGTCAAACAACCATGGTTGGGGGCTATCAAAGGAACTGGAGGTGCAACCCAAAGGAAGAACCTTCTCCCCAGCCCCTCCTACTAACTGGTTGCATTGATTGGATAAAAGTAGAGTAAATTGTTTATAATCTTAAGATGGATTTTGAGTGAATGTAGGTCTTTAGGCTACCCAACTTAAGGACAGGCTTGCATTTTCTTTGTGCTGCAGGGCTACTTTTTCCCACCTTCCGACTTCCTTCCAGTGTATGCTTGGAAGAAGGTCATGAAACCCTCGTTTAGAAGGACCTATAGGCCATTCCTGAAGGTGGAGGTTGGGTTATAGCCAAGCAAATCCCATGGTTAATCAACAACCACCTCCCCCACCCCCGAACTAGCAGGAGCTGATTCAAAGGCAGTTGGAAGAATTGCAGCATATGCAGCAATGTTTCCAATGAATGAATGGTCAGGGCACTCGGCCCTTGAAGGATTTTTATGATCCTTTGAATTACGAGGATCATCTCAGCATTGTGATCCCCACCGGTGATGTTGAGATCAAGCCCCAGGTTTTAAGTTTAATTAAACACTTTCACGGGCTTGGCTCAGTGGACCCATTCCAACATTTGGGGGACTTGATCACTTTCATCAGATCACCAAATCACGGAATGTGGATGAAGAACAGATGCTCATGAGTCTTTTCCCCCATTCACTTAATGATAAGGCTGCACATTTGTATCGTATCATTGGAAGACCGATTTCTAGCTGGATAGCTTTGAAATTGGCCTTCCTAAAGAAATTCTTCCCAATTGGGCAAACCAATGCATTGTGACGAGCAATTACAACTTTTGCCTAGCAGTCAAGGGAACCATTCCATGGGGCTTAGGAGTGATTCTAGAATCTATTGTGGAGTATCCATGCCATGAGGTGCCCAAATTGCAACTTGTGCATATTTTTTATCATGGGTTGAATGAACAACTCCGTAATCATGTGATGCTTCTTGCGGAGGTATTTTCCTCAACAAAGATAGCATGTATGATTTCTTTGAGGAAATGAGAGAAAACTCTTTGAACCACACCTCCTTGGAAACCTTCAACTAATCGCAACAAACTAGATCAAATGCCAATGAGGTCAAAGATTCTCATACATTTGATATGGAATTGATGTGCAATAAATTAGATAAGGTGGATCAGGTTGCTAAACGAATGGAAGAGTGGATGTCCGGAAACTCTAATTTTTCTAGATCCACTCAATCATAGGGCACAAGGTTCCATTCTTCACAAGCTCCTGCAGGACGGGAGTTTGTGAACCAGCTGGAGTCAACTCGACCTTCGAGCCAGCTCTTCTCGGAACCTTATGGGTTCCAAATTGGGACCTTTGATCCCAGTTTTTCCGATCCTTCTTCATCCCCATCTTATGAGGATGTTCATGCTGTACAAGAGAATGTTAGGTCCGACGATTACTCGAATTTCTACAATCCTGGTTGGAAAAATCACCCTAACTTCTCTTAGAATGATCAGGGGCAACAGAACCAATATCAACCCACCAAATATGTACCACAAAAACCAATGGTTCAAGGTCATGTATACACTCAATTGTCCTTAAATTAGGTTAATCAATCCATGTGGAATGCTCAACAACCCATCGGGCAAGATGATTTAAACCTAAAGATGGCAGAAATGCAAGGATCAATGCTCCAGCTCATGCAACAAAAGAAATCTTCGCTGGACACCTTGTAATCCAGACGTAGTGCAAACAACCAACAGCCTGGATCTCTGCCATCACAACATGTACCAAACCCAAGGAATGTATAGAACTGAGGTACTAGGCATCAAGGGTTTGGTAATGGTGGGGAGCTGCATGCTCAAGCTCATGCTATCTATCACGCTACCCCAGCCCCTCTCAAAGCGAGACAAGTTCCCACCATAATCAATCGAGAGCCTCCTGTTTAGCCCACCCCTCCCCAAGGCACTAACCAATAGCATTTTGCCACTGTAAATATCAACACCTTCAGGAGTTGTAGTAGACACAAGGGACCCACCTAACCCCATGTCAGACCATTAGGCCTCATAGTAAGAATTCTATACTCTGAAGTAAGAATGTGATCAACAAAACATCAGAGTCTGATTTAGGAGTATGTTGTTTTATGGGCAAACAGAAAAGTCGGAGGAGAAATTGGAGGAAAGGTTGCCCTAACTTCAGGCTTTCAAAATGACAATCATTTTACTCCTCGTGGCTATCGGATCAATCCCTGCCTATGCAAAAGGTTTTCCGAATTCATATATAGAAAAGCATAAAGTGGAATTTGAAAACAATAGGAGAGTAGTCTTGTACGATAACACAAGAACACTGATCTTAAACAAGCTACCCCCTAAGAAGCAGGACCCAAGAGCCCCGTTGATTTCCTGCACAATAGGAAACATTACTTTTGACCAGGCCCTCCTCGATGTGGGTGCTTCCATTAATGTGATCCCCACCTCACTGCATATGGAACTGGGTCTAGGCTACTTGAAACACACTGACTAACCTTGTTTTAGTCAAGATTAATGATTTGCATTACCTTACTGATTTCATGGTCCTGGACATGGAAGCACTAAAATAGCTCAACCACACCTCGATTATTTTGGGAAGACCATTCTTGGCTATCACCAAGGCAAGGATTGATTATGAATCAAGAAATATAGAAATGGCCTCTGGGAATAAAATATATCGATTTAATATTTTCAAGGTCTCAAAGAAGGATAAAATTAAGTGTGGTTTGATGGAGGAGCTTGGTAGAATAGAAGAGGTAATGGCCATACATATCTTAGACAACCTTTTAAGGCCTAACTCAACCCAAACTCAGGAAGAAAATCGCATGATTGTAGGGATAATTGAGGACAATGAAGACATACAACAAACCGTGGCAACGCAGGATGAGGAAGATATTCATGAAATTGGAATTTTGTTGGATGATTCACATGATCAAGTTAAAACCCAAAACTGTCCTCATCCTGAATTTTTAGAGTTTGAGGTTCAACTTTTGGGTGGGAATCATGAGGATCAGGATGGTTGGATTAAGCACCCTGATTGTAAGGATGAAATTGAACTTTGGGAGAAACTCTTGAAATGTTAGGTATTCTAGAGTACCCACAAACCCCCAACACATCACGAAACCCTCATCGTCCTTGCTCGCCCAACCATTGCGTAATTTCTATATCCACCCACACCTCCTCTGTACTGAATTAACATAACTCCTATTGGAGATCATTTAAGCTCTCCCTGCACCACTAGCTTGCCACTTTCATTGATCATCTCTTTGGAAGGCCCATTTTCACTCTCCGGGACCCATATCTAGGGCCTTGAAAACTATGTTATTGCAGCCTCAATGTTAGTTATTTTTTATTGAAGACATTGCCTAGCTGAAGGCACTAAACTCAGCATGTGTAAAGACTGTTTACAGATGATCGAAATCTCATGGAAATCAGGTGATATTCTTCCAATTCATCCCTCCTATATGCTTTTATCTTTACAGTGAAGACATTGCATTAACTGAGCATGGGGGGGTGGATATTTTGTGGAACAATCATTTTGTCAACCCGTAACAGTAATTTCCTTTTATTAAAAAAAAAAAAGAATTAGGAGAAGAGAACTTAGACATTAGGAGTTTCAAACTTTAGGAATTGATACTTTAGGACCTAAATACATAGACTCTTGAAGTCTTCAGGCTTAATCAGCTCAGGTGTCCACTCGAATGTGAACTTAGTCTCGAGTCCTCGCCAAGTAATTGTATTTTAGTTTGGTCAATAAATTGGGGTGATAAGTACACAAGTTATCAACCTATCCTCTGATTTAAAGGGACTTCAAGCCTAAGCATCTACACACTATTTGCACTGACTCACTTTTCAGTGGTTTTTACGAAAATTGGGTAGGTAATGAACCATCTAAGGTAGTATGGTTGGCAAGTTGCCATGGGTAATGGCACATTGGCCGGTTGTCCAGAGCCCAGCCACATGACCATACTCACTCAACTACTTTTAGGTAAATCTTAGATCAGGGAAGCCACCTACTTAGAAAAATAAAAAAGAATGATACTTAAAAATAAAAAGAAAAAGAAGAGAAAAAAATAGAAAAATAGCAAAAGGGAGAAAGAAAAAGAAAAATAAACCACACTTCACCACTTGAGTATGGCTGGAAAGGTGCCGTGAGTAACAACTCATTGGCCAGTTGTCCAGAGCCCATCTCACAAAAATGCACAAATAATTCCTAAAACAGTTAGGGAAGAAGAGGGGAAGTATAATAAACTGAAGAGATATAAATTGGGTTTGCCTTAGTGTTACCCCATAAAAAATAAAGAACGTAGGGGGAAAGTTACCGATCGAAAAAATAAACCTTTAGCCATAAACTCTTAAAGCCACCTAGGGTCGTAGAAACCTGAAGTCCATTTTGACGACCGCTTAGTGAGTCTATCACCCTTTCACAAGATGCTTAGCACTTAGAGTCATTTTCGAGTGTTAGGCTGGTCGGGTAACTGTAAAAACTTATCTCGAAACTCTCAAACTACAAAGTAAAAAAAACTATATCTTCCATTATCAAATAAGGCGAGGACTTGGGCGATCTACATTCTGGCAGACACCCAGGCACAGTCGATATTTTGTAACCAGGACTTAGGTTGAAATTTTCTAAAGAAACCAACAAATCTTGCTTAAGTAATCAAACCCATATTGTAATTTTATAAATAGCATTTAGGTTAATTTTTCTAGGGACTACGAAAATATAAGCATGGCAATATAATAAACATGCATGAATTCATGATAAAATGCTTATTTATGATAGTTCCTAGGCCTAGCAATGTATTTCATAGTATAATTATTGCATAACATTCATTCCAATGCATTTAGGATAGTTTGTGTATTCTGTATATTAATTCCAACATTTTATATGGCTAGGAGGCAATGCGACATCCTTACAAGCTTTGGAAAAAGAATCCAACCGTACGGATGGATCCGGTGCGACGATCTCAATCTGTTAGTGCAAAAAATCACTCCAATTAGAGTTTTGTAGCACCCTCTACAAGAAGAAGAAGATGGACAGCCTAGATGGCACCACGTGATGCCATCTAGGCCACCATACATGAGCCACAGCTTCCCCAGCATCACTGCAAGGAGTGATCCGAACCATTGGATCTCAATCCAATGGCTGAGAAGCACCCAACATCACCCAGACTCTTCCCAAGCATCACAAGGAGAATCTGATTACGACCATTGGATCTTCATCCCACAGTCGAGGTGCATAGCCACACCAACACCTCGACGCAACCATCGAGCACCCTTGCCACAATGGTCGCACTCCCACTCCATAAGGAAGAGGTGCGGTTTTGAGATCCAATATGCTGTGCCCACTCCAGCTCCCGATAAATTCGACCGCTCAATCTTGATCGAGAAGTTGAGGTGACTCATGCATAATCAGACGCCCCGAATGACATGAGGAGACACTCCAGATCACACATGCGCAGTCAAGGGCACTCATTTAATACGACCAGATGTGCTCTCGGTCATCAGATCTTCTCGAAGGCGCGATGCGCACACGTTTGAATCCATGAGGGTGTGCTCTGAGGGAGCATCCTAGCCACATGATGATGGATCCAATGCCTGCCAACGCACGCGCCAGTAGAGGAGCACGATCTCAGTGATTTGAATCGCGTAGGCCGCTTGATCCTCACCCGAGCAATATGAATCTAATGGCTAAGGCTCTCCCCGCATTGTGCCAACTGCAGCAGCTCCACCTCACACTAGCAGAGGCGAGTGAAGGCTCTAGCAACACCCCTAGTGGGTCTTCAGTGATGTTTTAAATGTCGTTGAAGCTCTGTGCACACAAAGCACATCCCTTCCACCACTTTATAAACCCCATGACCCTCTCCCTTCCAAGCCATCTCTACCTTTGCTACACCCACCTACTCTAGAGCTCTGAAAGCCCATCAAAGCTCCTTAGAGCTCATTCCCAAGCTGCAAAGGTCCCCTACTAGTGTAGCTATTTCCTTACCCCAGGAAATATTCCTCCTCCTTCTCACGACCTTCATAGGGAACCTTAGAGCCGTCATCCCACCTCCATTCCAGTAGAAGATCATCTCCACCTCCTCTTCCCCGTTCCTTGCCTTGGTGAAGCATTCCTCTACCTGGTGTCCTCCTATATCTCATCCCTGTCATCCAGCTTCTCACCTCCTCCATCCAAGTTGCCGCCAAGCACCATCGTCTTGCTAGACTGCCGATTTGGGAGATTCCTTCTTACCCCTATCTCTTTCTTTATTTTCCACTTGTTGTAAAAGGCATTTGAACACCATTTTGATATATCCAACTTGTTTTCTTCTATATTATGAGCTATCCTGTTTGTCTCTTTATTACAAAAATAAAAAAAATAGCAAAAGCTTAAAATGCCAAAAGGAAACAACTTGAAATGTGAATTTCAACAAAAACAAACGTCACCTCCCCATGTTCGACATGGTACTCCGTTGGAGTTTCGGTAAAATCAAATTTCATAACGTATTTTGCAACTATAGAGATGGGTTTCTCCTAACCCCAACTTTCCATTCACCGAAACATGTGCAGCACCCACTATGTTCAAAGATGCACATTACTACTATTGGGCAAGTGCCCGTTGTCAGGGCCTTAGCAACATGGGTGATAGGTCTACTTTAGTGGACAAATTTAGTGCCTAAGTACATTATTATTTCGACATGAATTTAATTTAGAGCATGATTGTGTTGATCAAATGGATTAAGCCTTGGATTTCCAGCTTTTCGTTTACATTAACTAATTACTTTTGATGCATGATTAATTTTGAAAGTCTAATTTTACTGACATTATATCAATTAGATTATCTTTGAGACATTTTAATTCCCAACAAAATCAACATAAATTATCCGAGAAAGTTTGTTTCCTTTTATGTGGTCCATAACAAGTTATTTTTTTAAAAAAGGAGGACATTAGCAGCACTACACTCTCTTATGTCAAGGACATTCTTTTACTTCCTTATTCTCTCTCCCCCTCAAATCTCTCGCACTCAAATCTTTTGTCTTTGATTCTCTCTAATTCTTTCTTTTTATAACATGCATGAAGGATGGCCTCAGGATCATCTCCCTCTCCATGGGAGGTGTTCGTACGCTTTTGTGATCGGATTTTAAAAGATAATACGTTGTAGTGTAGCCGAAAAAGCATTCAAAACAAAAAAAGAATTTTATTACTCGAAAATCGGAGTATCCGAGGTCGAACACAGGGAGAAATTGGAATTTACTACTAATCTCAAATGTAATTGAACACTCTAATTTACTCAGAACTTTAATTCAAATATGAATGTATGTAGTTAAAGAGTAATTAGGACAAAAAAGTAAAATTGGACATCTGATCTTGTGATCAGACGTCTTAAAAGTGTTTTCCCTTTTTCTTCTGATTATTCTTCTTCTTCTAATATTTGCTTTCTTTCTGCTGTAGTCTTCACTTGGCCTCTCTTTTGCCTTCTTCTCTCCTTCTCTTTTCTCTTCTGCGAATGCTTCTTTCTCTTCCATGGTGTTCTGTTCCTCCTTCTATCTTCTTCAGATTCTGTGTTGGCTTTCTGCGAAGGCTTCTTCTGCCTTGTCTCTTCTTTCTTCTCCTTCTTTGGCTCTGTAGTGCTTTCTTTCTTCCTTCTCTTCTTTACCTTGCTCAGCTTCTTCTTCTACTTCTTCTCTTCTTCTTCCTCTCGACTAAGTCTTTCTTCCTCAACGTTCAGCCTGCCTACACAGAGAGCAAAACCTACCCCTTTCCCTCTACCCGCGCATCCCTCTATCTCTCTGGAATTCACTTAAGGACGCTCTCCCAGAGCCATGGGTAATCGGGTTGGATTTTGCACCCGGGACCTGGCGCACCGGCAGGTGGGGTGATGCGCGAGGTGTGCTCAGGAAGGTCGGGTCAGATCCCGCCAGATTCGCGAGGTGAAACTGCGGATGAGGCGAGCGCTAGGTCAGGTAAGGGACCTCACACCTGTGCATTCGGAGGCAACGTGCAGATTACACAAAAATAATTTAAAGCATACCTGTGCTTCGCGTTTCGCCAATGTGGGACTATCAAGCCTGCCCCAATCTCGCGCATGCCCGCAGAAGATTCTTCGTGCAATTGCCAAGGCTGCGGGCTTCGCAGTGCTACTTGCTGGACCAGATGACTCCACACTGCTCGCGCGAGTCCGCTGCACCTGAAGCCTGGAGCTGCTGACGCCTGGAGCTGCTGCGAAGCTGCTTCAACCGTCAATGGCGGCAGGAGCTGAACCACTGTCCAACACAGGACAAGCCTATCGGCTTAATTAGACCAGCTGGGGACCTTCGCCGTGGCACGACGAAGGTCATGCACGGTGCTGCAGGTCGTCGGATGGCCTAGGCGTGCGTGCCTAGGTCGTCCTACGATCGGAAGCGTGGGGTTTTTCGGGGGGCTGTGGTGGAGGCGTAGAGGGATGGCGGATGGGCGGAGGTTGTTCCTTGTGGTGAGGCGGAGCTTATGAGATGGTTGGCGAGCCATGTGGAGGGGCGAAATGGTGGGGGCGGCTCGTCGGAGGTCGGTCGGTGACGTGGAAGATGAGGGTGGTCAACGACGGTCGAGGGTTGATTAAATGAAATAAAAAGGGGAAAAGAGAGAGGGGAAGATGGAGAAAGTATTAAGCCTAACTACAGGGATGAAGGGGGACGGAGAGGCGAACAACAGTACCAGTTGTCGCCGGAGAAGACGCTGCCCAGTGGGGGAGGACGGCGGCGACGACAGGGCTGAGAAGGCGTGCGCGAGTGTTGCGTGATGCGGAGGAGAATTTGGAAGATGACTTTGCCACTAGTTTTGTGGCAGAGCAAAGAGGGAGGGGAGGGGGGCTCGTTGGATCTCGCTGGACACTTGGCCGGAGAAGAAAGAGACGAATTGGGGGTGGAAGTCCGGCCAAGTCAAGCTAAAGATCTGCGGCAGGGTTTAGAGGTTCTTTTATAGGCACTGGGCCATGCTTCCAGAGCGTGAAGGGCACGCCTATGTCTCTGATGGCTCGCCAGAGAAGGAAAGAGGTTAGATACCCAAATCCCTCGTGCGTTCGCACGAGAGATTGGGTTCACACTAGAGATTGTGATTGGCCTTAGATGGAAGGGAATTCCTCAGAGAATCTCCCTTCCATTTCTGGGAGGGAATCTCGAAGGAATCAGAGAGTAATCCCTCTCTAAACCTCGTCGGAGGTCGACTCTGCCCTAACAATGGCGGCAGGACCTGATTGCAAAGGTGGCGAGGAAATTAAGGGGCGCTCTGCAACGATCTTCAAAAGATAGGGACCAAATTGTGATTTGGGTTTACTAAATTACAAAGTTGGTCAAGATGACCTCCCCTTAGGTCCAAATTTTGGTAAAAACCTAATCTGGACCTAAGGAATCCAATGGTGAAGTTGGATTTCAGGTTTGACCATGTTTGACTAGACATTTTGAGTAAAAACCCAAATTAGGTCAACTGATGAGCTAGGACCCTAATCTAGGTCAAATTGGGTTCCAAAGGCCAAATTAAGTGTTATAAACCCTAGAGGATATTTTTCCATGATTTTTAGCGGGTTTACTTGATTTTTATCCTGATCGAAATCTTGTTAATTTAAGCGAGTCTGTTTTAGGGTTACCAAATGTCATTTAATTCCTAAATTGCTCATGAACCCATTTCTGATTGACTCAACCCACTTTTTATCTTATTTAGACCATTTGACCTATGTTTTGCCTCTGACAAATCCCGTTTTTGTACTGCGATGGTAAAATTGTAGTTTTAACCTTTATTTCATGTTTTCCTCTCAGAGCACTTATTCCTTCATTTAGGCCTTCTTTTAGGTTATGTAGGAGCTTTTATCTTCTTTATTGGTCAAAAATAGCTAGTTATGGCTCATGATGAGGCTCTCATCATACCCCCATGCCTAGCTTTTGCTAGTCCCTTAGCAAAATTTCAAGGTTTCAACTTCTGTTCTAGACCCTGTCTGTCATCAGTTATGATAAGTGCTTCTCCTTTGCTTTTGTGATTAGGTCAGAATGCTAACAATAGGCGTAGAGGTACTCAAGTACCTACCAAAATCCGGACCTGGCCCGCTTTAGCCTCAGTCTTCCGCATAGGTTTCTACGACCCACAGAAACTAACCTAGGGTTTGTTGGACTCCGCGGTTAAAGCACCTGTGCTTGAGACATTTTTAGCCTAAGTTCAGTTTGCAGTGTGTTTTTTGTAAGAGAGAGATAGAAGATTTATTTGTTTGGAGAGCTTTTCTCTCTCTTTTCTTTTTGTTTCTAGCTTCGGATTAGCTTCTCAACACGGTCTGTATCGTTTTCCTTGTCCCCATCATCAATCCTCAAGGGTCCCTGGCTTTCGATGCTTCGAGATAGCACCGCCCATGGCAACCCCCAGAACCTTGGCTTTCGAGATTTCGAGATAATCCCGCCCATGGCGTTCCGTGGCCGAATTCAGACCCTGGTGATCGACATTTCGTGATAATGCCGTCCATGGTATCTGAACCAGCAGAGTGCTTACATGCCCCCATTAGGATATTTAAATATCCTAAGAGACAAGCACCGAGGAGACGATATGTTGTTACGTATCTTCGAGGGGAATTTCCTGCCTCTCCGCACTGGGAACTCATCCAAATCAACTTGTGCTGATTGGCCGCTCTTAATCTAGGTGACTTTTGTAGAACATTAAATGCTTTTGCGTGATTTGGATGTTTATGCACACTGAACCAGACTGTGTGTGAATTTGGGGTGCTTAGGTTACCGAATCCCGCAAATCGGAGGTCAGTTAATGAGGCCGAATACTTCCTAAGCCTTAGACCTAATACTTAAGCTTCGCATTTTCCTCAACCTCTTGAGGATTATCCAGATTTTAACGAATACGTGAATTTTTAATCTAATGAATCTAGCCCAAGAGGCCTAAGATCAACGTTCCTGCTAATCTCTTGTTATGTCTCCTTAGCACTTTTCCTTTATATCTTTTCTTGATCTAGTCTAGAACTTCAGTTAATTCCTTAATCTTTTACTAATGACTACTTTTTCTTTTTCATTTTGTGCTCCTTTTTGTTACTTTTGCTCTTTTTCTCCTCCTTATGAATATGTGGCTCACAAGATTTCCTCCCTCCCCCCATTTTTTGTTCTTTTCCTTAATTTTTCAATTTTTTTGTGTTTTTGACATATGTGAATTTTTTCTGAGAATCCTTCTGATTTTTTCTTGGTTCTGTATGTATGCACTTTATCACCCCCCCCATTTCTAAGTTTTGCAATGTCCGCATTGTAAACAGAGAGCGTGCATTAGTGTTGAGGTCAGGGGCTTAGAACAGGATACATCGGGTGGGTGAATGGGTCGAAAATGACTGATGTGAATGATTTCGAGCTCTGATACGTGTACCAGAGGTGGGATCAATTGTCTAAGGTTGAACTCAAGGTGCAATAGACGTGGAGTACAGACGGATAATCAGATGGGTCCCTATTTTTGGGATGACGGGTTGCCTCCCGTTAAGCATTAAATTTGATGCCTTCAGCCGAGTGGAAAATGGGGTGGAGAGGGAGTGGTCAATTCAACGGAATTTTGGAAAACAAGCACCTTGATTAAGAGCCTGGTTGGTCCAACCAGGTGCTTGTTAAGATCAGTGGGCTGATGATGCAGCCCAAACCAATAAGTCTGGTGGGTTGATAAATGTAGATCAGCAGATGCGGCTCCCACCATAAGCAGTGAAGTTCTGATGGATATGGAAGTGAAAACTCGGGTTCGGGCTGAGTCGACTCAGCCTGGTCAGAGTAGGGTTCCGAAAAATAGTCAATGTATGGTATGGAAGCCCTACAGGGGTGATCAAAGAATGGAGGCTCTTGATTTTTGGTCTGATCAGTACCCGATACCCGGTATAGATATGGAGTTGAATCATCAGCAATCAGCTCAGTGAGAGGTGAGTCGGAATAGAAATTGAGTTCGGTTGCGGGTCGAGGTAGGGAACGGGTTTTGATTGGCTCAGTATATGTGGAGCAGGTGGCTTCAAAGAGAATTGGCTTCTTATAATCAGGAGGCAGATTTTCTCCGATGTTATGGTCAGATTCGAAATTGTCGGAGAGTTTCCGAAAATCAAAATATGAATGAGATTCAAGATCATGGGTTCCACCATAGAATAAATCATATCTGTATTAGCAGCCTGATTGGGGTCTAGCCTAAATGTTAGCTCTGAGCTTAAAAAGATGTCCCTATTTGGTAAAGGCTCAGGTTCTAAGCTAGTAGGGCAGACCCAATTGAAACCCCACTCGTCCAACTCCTCGGTTTCTGTATCATAGATTGGCATGACTTCCGAAAAATCGATTAGTTCCTCGGAGGATGTTGGCGAGGGATATTCATCAAATAAAGGCCCAAGATCATATTCTTCATTGAAAGATTCGTCTTCTTCATATGGGGCCTGAAAATCTTCCCAATAGGTTTCAGATCTAGATTCTGGGCTTAGGATGTGGGTTGAATTACTAGAATCTAGGTCCGAATTACCTCTGAGGGTCACCTTATCAGAATAAGGGACGAAATTTATACCCTCAAGAGGTTCAGTTGTACTCTAATACTTGCAGGAGTTTTGGGATTCTAGAATGGGCTCATCATGGTATTTTCCTGCATTTGGAGCTTCCCAACCTTCTTCAATATTAGGCACACTGTATTCTATCTGGGTTGGGAATCCACAACCATTTTGTGCCTCAAACCCGAGATCAGATTTATCCTCGATGTTGTCCCAAGATAGATCATTCTCTGTTGGTATACACGGGTATTTCCGATCAATAACTTGTTTTACTAATCTCATTATCTCTTCCCATTTTGCAAGACTATCTTGGTGTTGCTTCCAAAGTCGAGGATCTGTCATACATTGGAGGTATTCAAGATTGTGCAGTTTTTCTATCTCAATGTATGCAGTAATGAGCAAGTCACGGGTTGATCCTTTATTGGCTTCTGCTAATAGCACTTGGGCACAAGTTATGACAAAGGTTGTGGTTGTTGGGACATCAACCTGAATGTTTCCTACTTTTGTTGAGGTTTCTTCATTTTCATAGAATTTCATGGCATCCTCAATCATTTTATCTCTCGTGGATCTCCGACATTCAGGTTTCTTGATTGGTAGTCCTATGTGGTTTGACAGCATTTTTAGATCAAGTGGTGGAATCAAGATGTAGAATCAGAGTTTGAATCAAGATGTAGTTATGAAGAGATCAGATCTGAATAACGAGTCCCACTGAAGATGTGTGTGCGCGCTCTAAAGAGAAAAGATGAGGGACCGGAGATGTTTCTGACCCAATCAAGACACCCAAAGATGTTTGGATGACTATGGAGGTTCGGGGCAGATGGACCCCTGGATCAGAAGATCGTCCACCTGAGAATTACCTAGGCAGCCAGAGAGGGAGAGTCCCGCAAAGACCCCTACACGGTAGAGCATCCCCACGGGTTACAGGGTTTCCCCCACCCGACCTCTCTTGTCACTGAGATTCCAGGCAGACCAGAATGGTGGCATTGACCTCTTAAGTCTACCGCTTTTATTTCAAAGGTGCTTTTAGGGTTCTCACTTGATCTTTAGATGTTTTGATGTTGTGACCTAATTTAGAGGTTGGTTGACCCAAGGGGTCAACTTCACCTGACCTGTCCTATAGATGGCAGAATGATTCTAGGTTTGGAGCCCAGAGATCACCCTGATTCGACTCCTAGGTTATTAGGTCTAGAAATTTTAAGATTCAAGTGATTTTAGAACTCAATTTTTTAGGGTTTGTCTTGTTTAGATCTCTTCAACCAAGGGCTTGGGTAGCACACTGATGCGGGAGGGTTTATTTCCTTTTATGCAGGCATGTGTGACTAGCACTTCAAGACCCTACTGTAGAAACCCTAATTTGGTTCTATTTCCAATCCTCTTTTTCTTTTTGAACAAAAATTCTCTTTGGACTTAAAAAGCAAGAAATGTGTTGTCCGTAGAGGTTAAGCATGATTTCAATTAGGCACATGAATTTGTGGGATGGAATCTAAAAAATGTCTCCAACTTCAAGAAGATTTAAAAAATTTTCGCAACAATCAGGAAGTGTTTGCCTTAAAGATGGTGATTATTATATAAAGAAGGCAATTGATTCTAAATTGATTTTCTTCCTTTTGTCTTTTCAGGATTAGGGGATAGTTCAAGGAAGAAAGGAAATTACCTGCCCTGGAGTGGTTGACTTGCGGGAGGGATTTTCTCGTGAAATACTTGCAAGATCACAACAAAGTAAAGGAGGGCAAGTTAGTGTTCTATATGATAAAACGAATGTAGAGACTAGTGGTAAATTACGCGTTGCTCCCCAGTAATAGCGCGAAAATGTTCGTATGCTTTTGTGATCGGATTTAAAAAGATAATATGTTGTAGTATAACCGAAAAAGCATTCAAAACAAATAAAGAATTTTATTACTCGAAAATCGGAGTATCCGAGGTCGAACACAGGGAGCAATTGGAATTTACTACTAATCTCAAATGTAATTGAACACTCTAATTTACTCAAAACTTTAATTCAAATATGAATGTATGTGGTTAAAGAGTAATTAGGACAAAAAAGTAAAATTGGACATCTGATCTTGTGATCAGACGTCTTAAAAGTGTTTTCCCTTTTTCTTTTGATTATTCTTCTTCTTCTGATATTTGCTTTCTTTCTGCTGCAGTCTTCACTTGGCCTCTCTTCTGCCTTCTTCTTTCCTTCTCTTTTCCCTTCTGCGAATGCTTCTTCCCCTTCCTTGGTCTTCTGTTCTTCCTTCTATCTTCTTCAGATTCTGTGTTGGCTTTCTCCGAAGGCTTCTTCTGCCTTGTCTCTTCTTTCTTCTCCTTCTTTGGCACTGCAGTCCTTTCTTTCTTCCTTCTCTTCTCTACCTTGCTCAACTTCTTCCTTTACTTCTTCTCTTCTTCTTCCTCGCGACTAAGTATTTCTTCCTCAACGTTCACCCTGCCCATGCAGAGAGCAAAACCTACCCCTTTCCCTTTACCCGCGCATCTCTCTCTCTCTCCGGACTTCACTCAGGGACGCTCTCCCAGAGCCACGGGTAATCGGGTCGGATTTCGCACCCGGGACCAGGCGCACCGACAGGTGGGGTGATGCGCGAGGTGTGCTGAGGAAGGTCGGGTCGGATCCCGCCAGATCCGCGAGGTGAAACCGCGGATGAGGCGAGCACTAGGTCAGGTGAGGGACCTCACCGCTATGCATTCGGAGGCAACGAGCAGATAACACAAAAACAATTTAAAGCATACCTGTGCTTCGCGTTTCGCCGATGTGGGAGTATCAAGCCTGCCCCAATCTCGCACGCGCCCGCAGAAGATTCTTCGTGCAATTGCCAAGGCTGCGGGCTTCGCAGCGCTACTTGCTGGACCAGATGGCTCCACACTGCTCGCGTGAGTCCGCTGCACCTGCAGCCTGGAGCTGCTGACGCCTGGAGCTGCTGCGAAGCTGCTTCAACCGTCAATGGCGGCAGGAGCTGAAACATTGTCCAACACAGAACAAGCCTCTCGACTTAATCAGACCAGCTGGGGACCTTCGCCGTGGCACGGCGAAGGTCGTGCACGGTGCTGCAGGTCATGGGATGGCCTAGGCGTGCGTGCCTAGGTCGTCCTACGACCGGAAGTGTGGGGTTGTCCGGGGGGCTGTGGTGGAGGCATAGAGGGATGGTGGATGGGCGGAGGTTGTTCATTGTGGTGAGGCGGAGCTTATGAGACGGTTGGTGAGCCGTGTGGAGGGGCAGAATGGTGGGGGCGGCTCACCGGAGGTCGGTCGGTGACGTGGAAGATGAGGGTGGTCAGCGACAGTCGAGGGTCGATTAAATGAAGTAAAAGGGGGAAAGGAGAGAGGGGAAGATGGAAAATGTATTAAGCCCAACTACATGGATGAAGGGGGACGGAGAGGCGAACAGCAGTACCTGCTGTCGCCGGAGAAGACGCTGCCCAGTGGGGGAGGACGGCGGCGACGATGGGGCTGAGGCGGCGTGCGCGGGTGTTGCGCAACGCGGAGGAGAATCAAGAAGATGACTCTGCCATTAGTTTTGTGGCAGAGCGAAGAGGGAGGGGAGGGGGCTAGCCGAAGCTCACTGGACACTTGGCCGGAGAAGAAAGAGATGAATTGGGGGTGGAAGTCAAGCCAAGTCAAGCTGAAGATCTGTAGTCAGGTTTAGAGGTTCTTTTATAGGCACTGGGCCGTTCTTCCAGGGCGTGGAGGGCACGCCTGTGTCTCTGATGGCTCGCTAGAGAAGGAAAGTGGTTAGATACCCAAATCCCTCGTGCGTTCGCACGAGAGATTGGGTTCACACCAGAGATTGTGATTGGCCTTAGATGGAAGGGAATTCCTCAGAGAATCTCCCTTCCATTTCTGGGTGGGAATCTCTGAGGAATCAGAGAGTAATCCCTCTCTAAACCTCGCCGGAGGTCGACTCTGCCCTAACAATGGCGGCAGGACCTGATTACAAAGGTGGCGAGGAAATTAGGGGGCTCTCTACAACAATTTTCAAAAGATAGGGACCAAATTGTGATTTGGGTGTACTAAATTGCAAAGTAGGTCAAGATGACCTCCCCTTAGGTCCAAATTTTGGTACAAACCTAATTTGGACCCTAGGAATCCATTGGTGAAGTTGGATTTTAGGTTTTACCATGTTTGACTGGATATTTTGCATAAAAACCCAAATTAGGTCAATTGAAAAGCTAGGACCCTAATCTTGTTCAAATTGGGTTCCAAAGGCCAAATAAATTGTTCTATTGATTTCTCCATGATTTTTAGAGGGTTTACTTGATTTTTATCCTAATCAGAACCTTGTTAATTTAATCGGGTCTATTTTAGGGTTACCAAATGTCATTTAATTCCTAGATTACTCATGAACCCATTTTTGATTGACTCAACCCACTTTTTATCCTATTTAGACCATTTGACCTATGTTTTGCCTCTGAGAAATCCTGTTTACATACTGCAATGGTAAAATTGCAATTTTAACCTTTATTTCATGTTTTCTTCTCAGAGCACTTAGTCCTTCATTTAGGCCTTCTTCTAGGTTATGTAGGAGCTTTTTTCTTCTTTATTGGGTCAAAATGAGCTAGTTATGGCTCATGATGAGGCTCTCATCAGGAGGAAACTCCCTTTCCAGCATCTTCTTCCTCCCATGAGGGAGGAACCCCACTTCTTCATCCCACTCCGCCCAATAAGACCAAAGCCACCACCATGTGCCAATCATGAAGACCGACGTCTACTCCCCAACAGAACACCTCTGTGTGCCTCCATCAACAACCGCAAGCCATCGATTGCATTCTTCTTGTCCTTGTATCTCCTTCCCACGGCAAGCTACTCGGTGATAGTGTGTGGCGTATGTCGTGCCCACCACCACGAGCCACCACATCACCATGCAACCGTGACCCTACTGCCACCCCGACGTTCCCACGCGACCGTGAGCCTCCACGGCCTCGACATCTCCTTTTCGACCGTGCATCCCATAGCCTCTCCTTCCCTCTAGTGCACACCATGTGCAGTGCCTTCCCCCTTCATCTTCAGACTCAAGGCCGTGCAATCTTCTCCTCAACAGTGCTGCATGCATTGTCTCACTACAGATGACTAGCCTCCTCTACTCTATCTCACGCACCAGTGCCCACCACCAACGGTCATAGCCATGCCCTCCGATGCATAGTAGGCTGCACTCAACACCCTCACACACCAGCCACCCCACCCCCGTCCATGCGCAACCACCTCCATGATTGCATCGCAAAAATACTCCTGCAATTGTGCCATCTTGTGCTATTTCCTAGCATTATCAGTGCATATTAGGTAGACATAGTCGCATTTGTGAATATAGACGCATACATGCATTTAATTGAGAGGGGAGGAGAATAAAAGAAGTGGCCTTGCATTTTACATTTTTCCTCAAGTGCATCTTTGCAAAATTCACCATCTTTTTATTTTTTATTTCACTTGATTTTGAAATCTTCCCACGGCTGCTATGCATGACAACTTCTCCTCTTCGCGCCATTCCCTGCTGTAGCGCTTCCCTGCGGCTACCTCTCCCTGCCAAGGCGATGCATGAGTCAAGCACAGCCAGGGCATGGCTGTGCATGGCTTCTTCCTCTATAAAAAGCCATGGCTCCTCCTTTGCAAAGCCAGCCTGGTTCTCCAATTCAAAAACCCAACGTAGCTCACTTCCAGGCCACCATCCTCTCCTCCCTCTCACCCCACACGCCGGCCCTCCTCCGCAGAGGAGATATCCGGCGGACAGGAGTCTTCACTGTGGTGAGCTCCCACCCCCATGAATGCACCACCGCCCAGCTCTTCAAAGAGCTGATGGGTGTGGTGGCCTTCTTCCCTGTTTTCACCTTCACGCCATTTCAGCCATTACCGCAAGTGTCAAGCTTTGAAGCTCAATCGGCCACCGCACACCCTGCAGCAGTCGGCCAAGCCCCACAGCAGTAGCAGCAAGGCGGCAGCAGGCCTCCCTCTCCTTTCCACGCGTGCCTGCAGGCGCGCTCACCTCCTACTCATTCGCACTGCTTCCGCCTTCCCGCCTACAGCTGGCCACTGCAGTGGTCAGCCAAGCCTCTCCATGCGCCCCTGCCAACTCCAGCAAGCCTCCGCTCAAGTAGCTGGTCACCCTTGCCCTCCACCGCGCAAGCCAGCAGCCTTCTCCGAGCGCTCTGTCGCAACCTTCCGCCCGCAAGCCACAAACGGAAGCCACTACACCGCGCGTCGAGCTGTCCACACTCACAGCCTTACACTGTAGCCACTGTTCATGCCAGTCTGCATGACACTGTGGCTACAATGGGGTGACCGGTGAGCCTCTCACTTAACCAGTCACCCGGTGTGCCGCAACCGACCTTTGCCCGCACGTGTGCTCGCCCGCGCGCCTACCAGCCAACGTACGCCTACCTTCGCCCGCACCAGTCGCCCTCGTGCACCCGCGTCACCCGCTTCACTCGCTCGTGTACTCCTCTCCATGCAGTGCTATGCGCTGTGGTTTCCTCTCTGCTCCCATTACCCTCCAACGCGCACGTCCTCGTGCGCATACGCGCCTGCGCGTGCGCTTGATGACCTTCGGACAGCGCCCCGCTGGTCGCGGATGACTTAACCCTCCAGCGGCTGCCCTCTCTCTCCTACTCTCTCTCTCTCTCTCTCACACTCTCTCTTTACCGATGCTGACGCACACATACACTCACACTTCCATACACATGCACACACACCTATACACTATTATGTACATATATATATACGTATACAAATATATATTGATATATATATATTCATATATTTATATACATACATATATATATACTTATTTTTATACATATCGTAGTACCTATATACATATGTATTATTATACATACATATATACATATATATTTATCTGTATACTTATATACATAGATATACTTATATACATATACATATATATATTTATATATATACATATATCTATACATATATTAGTACTTATTTAACTATGTATTAGTCCATATATATTCATATACATATGTATATATCTCTATATACTTATATACATACATATACATACAAATATGCGTACAAATACATACATATATATATTTATAACTATATATACATACATATATACATATATATATATATACTTATCTACATATATCTATATATACATATAAACATACACATATATATATACATCTATATAGTATCATATACATACATATAAATATAAATATATGCATATATATATATACATATAGATCTATACATATATCTATCTATACATATACTTATATATATATATATTTAGATACCTATATATATATACATATACATATATTTAGATATAACTACATGTATATATACCTATATATTTATACCAATATATATATAGATATATTTACATACATATACATATATTTTTTCACATTATTTACCATGCGTGGTATCACGGGAATATCTGCACCAGTTGCTGATATTCCCTAATACACGCGTACAAAAAAGCGTGTTCGCATTCATCTTCCACCATCCATCTTACACTCCACACGGCACCTCGTCCTATTGGTTGCGTCTTTGTAGACGACGACCGACTCGACACCGTGCTACACTCCATATCTGCCTCCACCCCCACCCCTTTATACATATATAATATATACCTATATATATACTATATTTAATTCATTTCTATTTCGCTTTCCTGCTAGTAAAAAGATAAAAAAATATATAAAAGAGAAAAGATAATCTTCGACTTGAAGGTAGTCCATCTTGCGAATAGCAAGACCCATTTTGGAATCCTGTTTTGGCTTAAGGCCAAGAACCCAATTTTGAGGGTGTGCCTCAAGGACAAAGATTACCAAAAAAAAATCTAAATAGAAAAAACACAATAAACGAACAGAAGAGACCCGTTGTAGGGAAGGCGTAGAAACTTGACTTGTAACCCCACTTCCCTGAGTTCGACCCTGGGCCTAAAAGTGATGAAGATAAAATCAAGTAGGCCAGGTTAAAAATTCTGTAAGGAGATGGTTAGGTCTGATTTAGGTTAACCACTATACACACTTCAATGATAAAATCATCGTATTAACAACCAATTCGGGTCCGACACCACACCTTTACTGGCGCCGTTGTCGGGGAAGTGCGCCTTCAAGTAAGCTTTTACTCCATTGCTGTAATTTTTTCTCTTCTCTTCTCTCTTCATGGGTATCCCTATTTTTGGTGTGCAGGTAAACCTGTTGCAAGGAGAAGATAAGCTGACGAAGTCGGAGACATGGGCAGATCCAACGGTGGGAACGAGAGCGTGAAGACATCGACACCGCACTGGAGCTTCGAACATGTTGCTACACAAGTAGGCTCTTCTTTTCTTAGCAACTTATGTTAACTTGTCACCCTAAAGAAAAAAAAAGCTAAAAACTAAAAAAAAAACTAGAAAAGCTTCTTGGGATCTCTTGGGGAAAGTGGATTAAAATTCACTTGTTTGATTGATTATCTTCACTCCCACCGCCCCGCGATTTCCCACCTTACTTCGCATAGCGAAAATCCAAGAATCTTGATTCTTGAATTTATCGTCATGTGAAGTATTCTTTGAGGTGAACACAAAAAGGTTGATTGCACTCCTCTTTGGCTCACTTATCTGCAAATTCGGGATCACATTTTTGGTGGGGAGACTTGGAATTGAGTTGATTCCAACCCCACCACGACTTTTCAACTTGCCTAAGATTCAATCCCAAATACTTCAACCCCAACAATTTGATTTTCTTTATCTTTTGGTTGAAGCCTTGTGTGTGGAAATCTTTTCCGTGATTGGGAGCACTTGAATTGAAGTGCTTTGGCTCCCTTTCACATAAATATAAAACTGATTCGTGCATCCACACATAGAAATCTACAATTAGGGAAGCCCATTGCATTGTAGCATGCATTAACCAATTGACATTGAAGAAGGGTTTGTTGGGCTTAGAAGAAAACTTGTATTCTTGCAAAACCTGGAGATTGGTTGAATTGGTATTTCAGCGAAATCCTAAAATTCATACTACTTAAGGCCGAACTCTAAAAACTATTCACCAATTAAAAACTTCAATTTGGGGAGATTTCCCCGTTGCATGCTTGTTTTACACACACTGAAAATCAATCACTTGGGCATTACCCGGAAACAATGCCCTTCACATTCCAGAAGCACTTGATCCTAAGCCTCTAACTAAAACTGGTAGTAACATGACCCTTCTTAAGGATTGGAGGTCTAACTACCTGTATGTAGCGCCTACATGCTGGTGAGGGTTTACGCATGCCATCAAGTGTCTAAGACTAGGGCAAACGACCTTTCAATCTGGCCCAGTGGTTCCACGGTGCTCGCATTCGGTTCCATAGTTTGTGATAGTAGGTAACCAAGATCTTTAGGTCGAAGGGCACACTGTAGAGGTTAGGAGTTTGATTGAATTGATTTGTCATCAAGTGTACCTTTGCGGCGTCATTTCTCTCATCTCTTTTCCCTTCTTGTCCCCCCTAATTCTTCCTACGGTAGTGCATGTTTGGGAGGAGGTCACAAAACCCTGAACTATGTGAATTGTCTGATAATTTTAGAAAAGGAGCTGAAACGTCCTCCTCCTCCATAAACATGGCTGCACGCCCACCCCCAAATCCCTAGGGAAGAAACTACCCTCAAAACCTGTTGTCGAGCCCGAATAGGTTGTTAGTATGATGATTTTATCGTTGAAGTATGTATAGTGGTTAACCTAAATCGGACCAAACCATCTCTTTACAAAATTTTTCTTTACCTGGCCTACTTGATTTTATCTTGTCACTTTTAGGCCCAGGGTCGAACTCAGGGAAGTGGGGTTACAAGTTAAGTTTCTATGCCTTTCCTACAACGGGCCTCTTCCGTTCGTTTATTGTGTTTTTGGTGTTTTTCTTATTTAGAATTTTTTCTAGCAATCTTTGTCCTTGAGGCACACCCTCAAAATTGTGTTCTCGGCTTTAAGCCAAAATAGAGTTCCGAAATGAGTCTTGCTATTCGCAAGATGGGGTACCTGCAAGTTAAAGATTATCTTTTCTCTTTTTTATATTTTTTTTATCTTTCTACTAACAGGAAAGCGAAACAGAAATAAAGTAAATACAGTGTATATATATGTATATATTATGTATATAAAGGGGTGGGGGTGGAGGTGGAGATGGAGTGTAGCACGGTGTCGAGTCGATCGTCGTCTAGAGAGACGCAACCAACAGGACTAGGTGCCGCGTAGAGTGTGGGATGGATGGTGGATGATGTATGCGACCACGCTTTTTGTATGCGTGTATCGGGGAATATCAACAACTGGTGCAGATATTCCCACGATACAGCGTATGGTAAATAATGTGAAAAAATATATATATATATGTATATATGTAAATATGTCTATAAGTATTTATATATGTGTGTATGTATATATAACTATATAGTGGTATATATATATGTATGTATAAGTACATAGTAATATATGTATATATAGATATATGTAGCTAAGTATATATATATATATGTATGTATATATAGTTATAGATATATATATGTATAGATGTACATATATAAATGTATATGTATGTATGTATATAATACTATATAGATGTATATATATATGTATATACATAATAATAATTTATGTATATAGGTATATGTATCTAGATGTGTATATATAACTAAATATGTATATACAGTTATATAGATATATATATATGTGTATATGTATGTATAAGTATATATATATATAAGTATATAGATGTATATATGTATATATATATGTGTATATAGACTAATACGTATTTATATAAGTACTAATATATGCATAGATATATGTAAGTATATATGTATATACATATATTTATGTATATATAAGTAGGTGTGTATATATGTATATATATATATATAAATGCATCTATACTTATAATAGTATATATATATATATATGTATATTTATATATATATATGTGTATAAATATATGTATATATATCAATATATATAAGTCTACGTATATATACGTATGCTTATAACAGTGTATATGTGTGTGTGGGTGTGTGGAAGTGTTGGTGTAGGTGTGTGTGTGTGTCGGTGTAAAGAGAGAGTGGGAGAGAGTGAGAAAGAGAGAGAGCGGGAGAGAGAGAGGTGGCAGCTGCACTGCTGAGGGGAGAAAGGGCATTTTAAGCCATCTGCGCGTGAAGGGCGACGTCTGGTGGCTTCCGCGTGCTGGCGCATATGCGCGCAGAGGAGAGTGCGCTGGAGGGAGTGTTGGCGCAGAGAGGACCCAGCACAGGCGGGTGCGGAGTGGATGGAATGGGTGCTCACAGGCACGGGCGAGGGGAGTGGGCGAAGCTGACGTGTGGGTGCAAGTGGGAGACGCGGGCGGAGACGCGTAGGCGGGCGCGCGCATGGGCGAGTGCCGGTTGTGGTGTGCCGGGTAACCGGGAAAGTCAGAAGCTTTCCGGTCACCCCACTGTAGCGACAGTGTCGCAATGATTCGCGTGAACAGTGGCTACAGTGGTCATCCATGCCACGTAACTGGCAGTGGGCGGTGCTGTGAGTGAGGCAGGCTCAGCACGGCCGGCGGAGTGGCGTCGACTGGTGGCTTTCGGGCGGAACCTCACAACAGAGCACACGAAGGGGGGTTGGGTTGCGAGCGAAGGGGCGCGCGGAGGTCTGTAGGTGCTGCTCGGGTGCTTGGCCGACCGCTGCAGTGACGTGCAGTGGCCGGTTGCGGGTGACAAGGCATGCGATAGAGCGGAGAAAGCAGAGGTGGAGAAGGCACGCTGGCGCACGCGGAGGGCGAAGGTGCCTGCAAGCGTGCGCGGCAGGGGCTGGGGCTGCTCGTACTGGAGCGTCGTTGTAGGGAGTGCTGTGAGTGTTGTGAGAGAGATTGAGAGAGTGACTGGGAGAGAGAGAGAGGTGGCAGCCACACTGTTGAGGGGAGAAAGGGCATTTTAAGCCGTCTAAGCGCGAAGGGCGATGTCTGGTGGCTTTTGCGCGCGAGTGCATATGCGCGTAGAGGAGAGTGTGCTGGAAGGAGTGTTGGAGCGGAGAGGACCGAGCGCAGGCAGGTGTGGAGTGCCTGGAACGGGCGCTCGCAGGTGTGGGCGAAGGGAGTGCGCGACACGGATGAGTACGGGTGAGGTGATTGGGCAAAGTAGATGTGCGGGCGCAAGCGGGCAACGCGGGCAGAGAAGCGTAGGCGGGCGCACGCATGGGCGAGGGTTGGTTGCGGTGTCGGGTGACCAGGAAAGTGAGAAGCTTTCCGGTCACCCCACTGTAGCCATAGTGTCGCGATGACTCGCGTGAACAATGGCTACAGTGGTCATCCGCACCGCGCAACCGGTAGTGGGCAGTGATATGAGTGAGGTCGGCTCGGCTCACGCGGCGGAGTGGCGTCGGCTGGTGCCTTGCGGGGGCAACCATGCAACAGAGCACACGGAGGGGGGTTGGGTCACAAGCGAAGGGGCACGACATGGCGTGCGGAGGTCTGTGGGTGCTGCTGGGGTGCCTGGCCGGCCACTGCAGTGACGTACTGTGGCTGGTTGCGGGTGACAGGGCATGCGATAGAGCGGAGAAAGCGGAGGCAGAGAAGGCACGCAGGCGCGTGCGGAGGGCAAAGGCGGCTGCAGGCACACGCGGCAGGGGCTTGGGCTACTGCTGCTGCTTTGCCGCTGCTGCTGCCGTGAGCGAAGCTTTGAGTTGCACGCTTGAAGCAGTAGCTCCATTGGCTGGAATGGCTGGAATAAAAAAACAGTGAAGAAAGCCACCACGCCCACCAGCTCTTTGAAGAGCTTGGTGGTGGTGGTCTCACTGTGGTGGTTTGCACCACAGTGAGAGCTCCTGCTCGCCGGGTATCTCCAAGGAGGGTCGGTGTATGGAGGGGAATGGAGGAGAGGACGGTGGTGGCCTGGAGAGCTGCTGTGTTTGAAGTGGAGGACCAGGCTTGTGGAGGGAAAGGGAGCCATGGTCTTTTTATAGGAAAAGGCATGGCTAGGAATGGCAGCTGCAGGGAAGGGCTGGCAGGGAGAGGTAGCCGCAGGGAAAGGTAGCTGTAGGAAAGCATGGCGCGAGGAGAAGAAGTCGACACTCCATGTAGCTGCGGGGAGAAAGATTTAAAAATCAAAAATAAAAATGGAGAAGGGAATATTGCAAAGCAGCACTTAAGGAAAGTTGTAATCGCAAGGCTAATTATTTGATTCTCCTCCTCTCTTAATTAACTGCATGCGTGCATGTATTTTTACAAAATGCAACTATGGAATCCTAATATGCATAGGTAATGCTAGGAAATAGCACAAGAAGG
This sequence comes from Thalassia testudinum, assembly GCA_037157565.1. Classification (NCBI taxonomy): domain Eukaryota; kingdom Viridiplantae; phylum Streptophyta; class Magnoliopsida; order Alismatales; family Hydrocharitaceae; genus Thalassia; species Thalassia testudinum. The sequence goes on along the minus strand of JAZHRO010000056.1, from coordinate 79,336,325 downwards.
CACTATTGCAGGCGTATTTTTGTGGTGCAATCAGAACCCACCAGGTGGTGGAGCCTTAGATCCCATAACCCACCACCAAGCCCAAATGGAAATGTATAATGAATGAATTGAAGCCATTCGGGAAACATTGGAGGAAATGCAGAACCCTCCCGAACGGGAGGAGCCTAGGTCTCTTAGCTCCAATCAGAATCCCGCTGCTACTGAGACCGTTGGACAAATTCGAGTCCCCATGGGCGGGGACGACTTTGAACTAAAACCCAACATAATTGGCCTAATAAATTTTCACTTCCATGGTCTTGCAAGTGAAGATCCCTTCTCCATTTGTAAGACCTAACCCGACTGGCTAAAACGGTTAAACCAAGAAATGTCGGGTTACCTATAGTCCTCATGAAAATGTTCCAGTTTTCATTGCGGGATATAGCGTCGCAGTGGTTATGCACCCCTGGGAGAACCATCCACTCTTGGGAAGAGATGCGAACAGCGTTTCTCAAGAAGTTCTTCCCAATCGGGCAAACCAATGCACTTCGCCGTGCTATCACTTCATTTACACAACAAAATGGTGAACAATTTCATGAGGCATGGGAGAGGCACAACGACCTCCTCAGCAAGTGTTTGCACCACGGTTTGCCTAAGTGGCATATAGCCCAGATTTTCTACTACGGGCAAAATGAGACTTTGAAGCAGATTGCAGACGCTTCCTGCGGAGGGAACTTTTTAAGTAAAGATGAGAATGGAGCATTTGAATTGTTTGAAAATATGAGTGAAAACTCGATGAACAATGCTCCCATTGTCGCCTTTAATCGTGGCAGCCTACCCTAAAATGTCCACGAAGTTGACACGGGACCCTCCCATTCATCCACAGATCTAAGCCTTATTGCACAAAAACTGGATGAAGTCTCCATCGTGCACAAGAAGCTGGACGAGCTTCTGGCCAACACCGCCCATTCTATGGCAAACACCCCCACTTCACCACTTCGCCACAATCCCAATTCTTCCAACACTAGGCTTATCTTGAGAAACCCTATAAGACCTTCCTTTCCGAGTGTCGCGTCAAGCGACTCGATAAATCATGTGGTACTGGCTTCTGCGAGCAAGTATTTTGACACAGAGGACCAAGCCTCCGTGTGCTCGGAAGCGTATTTACATGCGGACACGTCTTCTGGCATAGAACACGCTTGCGCCCTGGGGAATAACCCGTTCTCTGCCACATATAACCCAGGGTGGAGAAATCATCCTAATTTCGCATGGTCCAACAACCCGCAGCACCAAAACCCCACGGGTGGACCAATGCGACCATCCACACCCATCATCCCAAGGGCCTAGTCTAATCCTATGGCGAATCCGCCATCAGGCCCTTATGTACCGCAAGCAGAACACACATCAAGTCCTCTTGATAAATTGATGCGAATGATGACGGATATGTCAAAGCACCATGAAGAGAACATGACCTCTCTTCAGCACCAATTGGCACAGCAAAATGATGAGATCAGTCAACTACGCATGGTGACTAGATCTCAGGGCACTCTTCCTGCCCAACCTGTTCCAAACCCGCGAAACTTCGTACCCCATGGTCCTCAACCACAGGTACGACCTTCTCAGGGGCAGGTTAATCAAATTTTGCAAGCTCTAAGCATTCCACCAGGATTTCAGGCTAATCCCATTGCAGCACTGCACTCTTATGTCCCTATTGCGAACCCTCCTCCGCCGTATGATCCTACTGGACCCGCATCATCCAATGCTATCACTACGAGGAGTGGTAAGTAGACTGTCGATCCACCTTGACCTGATCCTGGCCTGTCTTCTTCATTGCCCTCTCATTCGGGTTGCGCACCGCATTTGCGAGAGGACGATACATCGAAATTGGTGCCAGAATCAGTCCCATTCCCTGAGGCCCTACTGAGGGAGCCAAAAGGCAGGAAGAAAGACACACAGGCCTTTGATAACATGCGTAATTTGTTCAGGGATGTAGAAATCAAAGTACCCCTGCTCGAGGCTATCGATCACATACCTACTGTCGCCCGATTTTTCAAAGACTACACAACACCCAGGCGACAATCAAAGAAAACCAAAAATCCAGTGGTTCTCTCGCCTAATGCGAGTTGTGCTATACTGTCAAATCTACCATCGAAGCAGAAAGATTCGGGCACACCGCTTATTTCCTGCAGCATCCAAGGCTACAATTTTAACGGTGCCCTACTTAATCTAGGATCTTCTGTAAATCTTATACTGACCACCATGTTTGAAAAATTTTCCTTAGGAAATCTGAAACCCACCACTGTCACATTACAGTTGGCTGATCGTTCTGTCAAAATCTCGGAGGGTGTGGTGGAGGACGTGGTGGTTAGGGTCAACGGTCTCTATTTTCCTGTTGACTTTCTTGTTTTAGATATGGAAGTTCCTAGCTCACTTTCTGATTGTTTGATCATCCTTGGTCAACCTTTCTTGGCCACAGCCCGCGCCCTTATCAACTGCGAGTCGGGCTGTATTGAGATTGCCGTTGGATCTGAAAAGATAAAGCTTAACATCTTCAAGGCAGCCAAGGACTTTGATTGCGATTGCATCGAGGATGACACGTCCAATGAGGGCATGACCATCAATGCATGTATTAGACTAATTGGGACCTATTTTGACTGCTACGGATTGCCTATAAACACTATCGACTGCCTGACCAACACATATTGTGATGTTCCCCCATCCCTCCCTTGTCCCGTACCTTCTCCTGGCCAGACTTCTGACGAGGTTTTTTCCGCCTCCCATACCTCGTGGTCTGAGTCATATCCGGGCTGCTCACTGTAGGTCGTACTCTTGAAGACCGGACTGCCCTTTCTTTCTCGCCAAATCAGGTGGATTTGCAAATCTACACCGGGACCTTGAGCCCACATACTACTCACGGGGGCTATTTCCTTTTGGATCCATCTATCCAAGAAGCCCCTCTTCTTGGCCAATCTAAGGGCCAACTACTTCCTCCTGACTTGTTTTTTGTTCTGCCTGGGACACTCTCGTCCTAGAAAATGCCAGACCTTTCACCACCCACCATCCACCCACCCTACCACCCTGCTGTATGCCCTGCACCTCAGCTCTCGTTACCCGATCTTTCATCCTTTCTCTACCTTTCCCTGCTTGCATATGAGGACATAGCATTGTTTGGCATGGGGGGTGGATAGGCATCCATAGGATCTGGGTATTTTATGGTATCATGCTGTTCCCACCTATTTATAAATATGCAAGAAAAAGAAAAAGAAAAAAGAAAAAAAAATATATAATATATATAATAATACTAGTAAATGGTGTTTAGTAATGATCTAAAGGCTGAAACAAAATTACAATAAGTGTTTATGGATATTCAACCTCGGTTTTGAAGACTTTCCAGGACACAAAAGCTCGATTCCCTTAAGCTCGGCTTAATTCACTTGAGCATTGACAAGATAGATCGGAATCTCTCCTAACTAAGGACGTATTCTTGTACCTGAGACACCAGTACAGGATTTGTTGGTTTGCTTCTACTCGATAGCTTAAGTAAACTTGCTTCACATTGCACATATCAGGAAAGACTAGGTGAACATAAGATCGAACCCTAGTGTTCATTAGGGAAGGTGGAGTCCTTACCTGTGCGTGCAGGTAGACTTTTTACCCAGGTTTTAGTCTTTTGTTTAGGAGAAACTCTTTCCACCAAAAAGAAACTCTCCCACCAAAAAGAAAAGTGTGCTCCTCCAAATAATGTTGTAAGAGAAATACTGACACGTGTTTCTATTAAAAAAAAATGCAAATAAGTCAGTATATCTTGCAAATATCTACCCTAAAAAGTTCTTCAGGGCAAGTCGCAAATACCCTATTTTCCTGTGAGCCACAAATGTCAGAAAATGGGAGTTGAGTTTTCCGTCATCTTAAGGGTCAATCCGAAAACACGAGTTGAAACTGGGACCAACCTTTACTTAAAAATTCGTGAAACCCTGGGCTTGAGTCTTAATGTTCATCTAGTCAGTCTTGATCCTTCACTATGCACAAGCCATAATTTCTTGAGCTCTCGAGTACGGCAAAAACCTCCTGGATCCTAGAAATCATACTTAAGGTTCAAATATTAGGAGTCCTGGTAGTCGAGAGATGATCTATGTCATGTAAGACTTATAGTACTGGTAGTCTTCTCTACAATTCGTTCTCACAATATCCAACAATAAACACACCCATATCGCCTCAGAAGAAAATCTTCAGCATAAGACCATTTCTAAATACTGTTTCGCTAGGGACTAGCAAAAGATAGGCATGGGGGAATGATTGCACTGAAAAAATACGCCTGCAATTCTGCCATCTTATGCTATTTCATAGCATCATCAGTGCATATTATGTAGACATAGTCGCATTTGTGAATATAGATGCATGCATGCATTTAATTGAGAGGGGAGGAGAATAAAATAAGTGGCCTTGCATTTTACATTTTTCCTCAAGTGCATCTTTGCAAAATTCACCATCTTTTTATTTTTTATTTCACTTGATTTTGAAATCTTCCCGCAGCTGCTATGCATGACAACTTCTCTTCACGCCATTCGCTGCTCCAGCCCTTCCCTACGGCTGCCTCTCCCTGCCAAGGCCATGCATGAGCCATGCACAGCCAGGGCATGGCCGTGCAGGGCTTCTTCCTCTATAAAAAGTGACGGCTCCTCCTTTGCAAAGCCAGCCTAGTCCTCTACTTCAAAAACTTAATGCAGCTCACTTCCAAGCCACCGTCCTCTCCTCCCTCTCCCACCACATGCTGGCCCTCCTCCGCAGAGGAGACACCCGGCGGATAGGAGTCTTCACTGTGGTGAGCACCCACCACCGTGAATCAACCACTGCCCAGCTCTTCAAAGAGCTGGTGGGCGTGGTGGCCTTCTTCCCTGTTTTCACCTTCACACCATTTCATCCATTACCACAAGCTTCAAGCTATGAAGCTCAACCGTCCACTGCATACCCTGCAGCAGCCAGCCAAGCCCCACAGCAGCAGTAGCAGGTTGCCCTCGCCTTTCCACGTGCGCCTATGGGCGTGCTCACCTCCTGCACATTTGCACTGCATTCGCCTTGCCACCCGCAGCCAGCCACCGCAAGCCACTCAACGGCCGGCCAAGCCTCTTCGTGCGCCCCTGCCAACTCCCGTAATCCTCCGTGCAACCACAGGTCTCCCTTGCCCTCCACCATGCACGCCAGTAGCCTTATCCGTGCGCTCTATCGCAACCTTCCACCCGCAAGCCACCAACCGAAGCCACTCCACCGCGCGCGCTGAGCCGTCCGCGCTCACAGCAACAGTAGTTCCTAGTTGCGTGGCGCAGACTTACACTGTAGCCACTGTTCACGCCAGTTAGCGTGACACTGTGGCTACAGTGGGGTGACCAGTGAGCTTCTCACTTAACCGATCACCCGGCGTGCCGCAACCGGCCTTCGCCTGCACGTGCGCCTACCCACGTGTCTGCCTGCCCACATATGCCTGCCTTCACCCGCACCACTCGCTTGCGTGCGCCCGGGTCACCCACTTCACTCACTCGCGTACTTCTCTCCGCGCGACGTTGTGCGGTGCGGTTTCCTCTCCGCTCCCATCACCCTCCAGCGTGCACGTCCTCTCGTGCATACGTGCCTACACGTGCGTTTGAGGACCTCCAGACGGCACCCCACTAGTCGCAGACGACTTAAACCTCCAGCGGCTGCCCTCTCTCTCCCGCTCTCTCTCTCTCTCTCGCACTCTCACAACACTCTGTCACTCTCTCTTAACCGTCGCTCACACACACATACACTCACACTTCCATACAAACACACACACACCTATACACAATTATATACATATATATACATACATATACATATATATATTGATATATATATACATATATTTATATACATACATATATATACATATATATATATATACACTTATATTTATACATATAGTAGTACCTATATACCTATGTATTAGTATACAAACATACATATATATATATATATATATCTATATACTTATATACTTACATATACTTATATACATGTACATATATATATATATATACATATATCTATACATATGTTAGTAATTATATAACTATGTATTAGTCCTTATACATACATATACATATATATATATCTCTATATACTTATTTATATATATACATATATATATACACGTACACTTATATATATACATATATATACATATATAAATCTATAACTATATATACATAGATATATACATATATATATACTTATCTACATATATCTATATATACATATATACATACACATAAATATATACATCTATATAGTATCATATACATACATATACATATAGATATATACATATATATATATATATAGATCTATACATATATCTATCTATACATATACTTATATATATATATTTATATACCTATATATATATACATATACATATATTTAGATATAACAACATGTATATATACCTATATATTTATAACCATATATATATATAGATATATTTGCATACATATATATATATATTTTTTCACATTATTTACCTTACATGGTATCGTGGGAATATCTGCACCAGTTGCTGATATTCCTTGATACACGTGTACAAAAAAGCTTGCTCGCATTAATCTTCCACAATTGATCTTACACGCCACACGGCACCTCGTCCTGTTGGTTACATCTTTCTAGACAACGACCGACTCAACACCGTGCTACACTCCATATCCGCTTCCACCCCCACCCCTTTATACATATTTAATATATACCAATATATATATACTATATTTACTTCATTTCTATTTCGCTTTCCTGCTAGTAAAAAAATAAAAAAATATATAAAGGAGAAAAGATAATCTTCGGCTTGCAGGTACTTCGTCTTACGAATAGCAAGACTCGTTTTGGAACCTTGTTTTGGCTCAAAGCCAAGAACCCAATTTTGACGATGTGCCTTAAGGACAAAGATTACCAAAAAAAAATCTAAATAGAAAAAACACCAAAAACATAATAAACGAATGGAAGAGACCCATTGTAGGAAATGCGTAGAAACTTGACTTGTAACCCCACTTCCCTAAGTTCGACCCTGGCCCTAAAAGTGACCAAGATAAAATCAAGTAGGCTAGGTTAAAAATTTTGTAAAGAGATAGTTAGTTCCGATTTAGGTTAACCACTATACACACTTCAATGATAAAATCATCATATTAACAACCTATTCGGGCCCGACACCACTCCACCACTATCGTACCCGCCCTAACATACGTAGCAGCTGACATCCTCACCGGCCATCCATGTCTCCAACCGACCACCACCGGCACCTTCCTCCTCACAAGCTTGAACTCCTGACCACGCCATCATCACCACTAGATGACCGGCATCACTCCCCTAGCAGCACCCAATAGGGCTAGCCGGCCTAATGCACAAGCCCGAAGCACCACCATTTTCTTCTCCTCAGCGAACAGGGTGGAAGGAATCCAAAGCTCACCGTCCATGTCCACACGTAGCCGGTCTCTCCACCCTCCATTCAATGCACCATCGCTTCCATTGGATTCACCTCACCCTCACAAACTCCACCTCACCTTCGATCGTGCGAAATGACGATCATCTAGCTAGTGAACAATCCTCCCCTTCGGCATCCTCAGTTGCTCTGACTGGAGAACTCCGACCATCTCTGTCGATGCCACGACTGCCATCGTGAAGCCCTCCATGTGCTTGATCTCCTCCGATCTTCTGATGACCAACCATCCACTCCTCTTCGTACGTGACCAAAGGATCCAAATATTACATTTTAGGTGACATTGAATTTTACATTTGATGCCATTGTTGGTTTTGGATTTTTGCTTTTTTTTACTATTCTATTCAGCCACTTTGCATGCGTGCCCTCACAGGTCCCTCTATTTGTCTTATGCACTCAATTCTTTATACATTGACTTAAGTTCCTACACCAATGCATGCCATCTCATCAAGCATTTCCATGACATAGTGGAGAAATTCAATTTCTTGAATTCTAATTACATTACATTGGATTATGGGTTAATTGCATTTATTGTTTCATGATAACAATTGTGATTGAACCCTTGCACTCTTACAATATCGCTTGACACTTCTTTATCTTCTTATGTCGCATGGGATTTTGGATACGAATTTCGCATCTATGACTGGGAATAATAAATATTCATGAATCATTGCAGTTGTTCTTCCCTGTGGATATGACCTAATACTTTATGGTTAGTTTTACTGATAAATAATTTTGATCAGGGATTTTTCCACCACATGATTTTACTGCGACGACATATTTTTCTGCAAAGCAAAATCTCCCGATCAAATGGTGCCATTGTCGGGGAGGCAACAGACATAATAGATTCACCTAACTATTTCTGACTAGTTGGAGTTGCGCATTTATCTAAAAATTCTCTATCTTTCTATGCGAGGAATTTGACGAGACAATGGGTGTAGCAAAATGGCGATGTCAACCTTGAGCGACGCCCACACATGTGGAGAGGACGCGTAGAGGACACTTGGATCCCACTTTCACAGGGGATTCTCCTTCATCATCGAGTTTATTTCATTTCAGTCTTCTCGCCCTTGTAGCAATTGGGGCTAATTTTCGAGGTTCTGTCCCCACTTTCTTTAGCAACTAGGGGCTATTTCTCTGTGTGGGTGATTCATTTTCTATTTGCTTGATCTAAAAGAAAAGACAAAAATACCGGGTTGCCTATTTAGGAGTTGCATACCCTTAGGTGCATGCATTTAGGGGTGATTAAGCATCATACTAGATCTCCTTCCTTGCATTGTAGACATAACTGCACAGAGATTGCTGGAGATAGGTATAGCATTCTATCTTTGCATTCAACTCCTGTTCATGTATTTACATTTGGATTAAATTTTAAGACCACCAAACTGATTGAACTGACCTAATTCAGTGGCCACCTAACTAAAATTTGGATTGCTAATTAGATTTGACCTTAAAATCAAACTCACATTTGATCTGATCAAAAGGGACTTGTCTGTAATTCTTCTAAAAAACACAAACTAATTTGCAGTGTGATGTACAGCTCTAACACTAAGCATGCACACTAGGCACCGCACTAGGTCTCGATCCCTTAAGGCAATAGGCACCAATCTCTTTATCAGTGCAGACCCTCCTATTTCACTTTGTGGAGGTGGTACTTTCTTTTGACCAAGTGTTTTGATACTTCAAGGAGGGGGACATCCCTTAAAAGAAAAAAAGGACAGTTAAAATGCACTACTTATGCATCGCCTCAAAGGAAGGGTTTGCCCGACTTGTATCCCTTTGTTTGTCCTTGGAGTAACTTCTCACTTGATCACTTGAGAGTATCATTGAAGTAAGGTATAGGTCCTAGGGCATGCAAGGATCAACTTAGGACCTGTAATTGATTGTGCAACTTCTTTGGCCACCAAGAAAGAATGTAACTGGCCTCTACTCTTCTCCAAAAAGGTTGGCCAGGATCTTAAGTCACAACCCCCTCTTATACCACAAAAGTTGGAATGGACGGGCACAAACTTGACCCCATTTGATAACTTTTCGGGGTAGGTTGGAGGTTGGCTCAAATTTGCTCTAAGAAAAAGGAGAGTCCCATTGCCTTGTGTTTGATTGGGGTGTGTTTTTCAAGTCGTGTTTTCAAATGGATTATAATAACTACTCCACTTCTTTCTTTCACCCTAGAACACTGAATCCCAATCCCATGATTGGCAATTACCCATCATCTGATGGACAGTGGGATCCTTTCTACTCCTACTATAGGAGCATTGGTTTGATTCATTCCCAACCCAGTGATGATAAGCATAACCTAGGAGAAGAGTAACCCAACCATAGCTCTCCTCGGACTATACCCAGCCCACCCACCCTTAATGATTTTGCTTATCGAGGTTGGATCGATACTCCTAGGCAATTTGAACCTGAGATTGACTATCGTCCCTAATCTGATAGTAACCTCTCCTCTTTTATGAGAGAAATGCAAAAACAACAAAAAGAAATGATGGATTCTATGAGAGAAATTTTGTGGAATAGTCAAAGATTAATTGAAGAGATTAGCCAGCTTAGCGACCCTCCTACAACCAATTCAGATCCCTACTCTATACCCCCAATTACAAAGACAATTTCAAGGAAAATAATGTCAACAGGGATCCTGTTTTGAGGAGTAGTTATCACCTAGACATCCCTCATGACATATGCATACTAGAAGGCAATCCTGGTGATTATCCACCTTATCTTAATTGGAAGGGGAAGATGGTCCCATTAGATGAACTCAACCCAAATGATAGTATCTTTGTTACATTTGATGAAATGGGTCATAGTCAAATATTCAACACAACTCCCAGTCTAAATTTTGAGGTGGAATTTGCACCCCATCCTATGGATGCTGAACATATACCTTACACTTCTAAGGACCTTGCACTTCAGTTTGATCTCCCTGTGGATTGTGACTTAGAAATTAACAAATTACAGGAATCTTGGATAACAGACAAAGTCATATTGGCAGAAAGTGATCATAACTATGATCCTCACCTTAGGGGACCAACACCTGTCTTTAAACATTCTGAGGATTTGCAGGTACCCAACACAAGTGACCATGAGAAAATTGATACTGAATTGGAAGACTTGGATCAATATTGGTCTAAGGGACATGAAGGGTTGATTTTTGAGGAAGACAAGGAAACACTTGATCCTAGTGTGAATGATGTTCCTGAGTCTCAAGGGCGAGAGGGACGAAATGTAGAAGAGGAAGATGATGACTTTGAGGGGCCTAGACTCAGAGTATGGAGTGACTATTGGGGAGAATATGTTTTGTTCGAGGACTTACCCCCTGAGGATCTTACTAATTTAGCCAAATCCAGATTCCTACATACCTTTTACCATCAAGATTATCCTCTCAAACATTTGGAAGAAATGGAAGCAATTACTACTCTTGAGGAAGGAATCCATACACCCCAAGGGTAGGATCTTAGCATCGAACAAGAACCTGGGGATGTCATTGTTGAGGACACTCACAACCCTATTGCTTCCAACCCACTTGTACAAGATAATGAAATGGGTGACACCCTTGAGCAATTCAATTTGAAAGATGAACATTTGGGCCCATTCTAGAATGCGCACACCAATGAAATGCAGCATGAAAGACAATCAGAAACTATGGCTGCTTCTGATGATACTCAGGAACTAGAATGGTTGTTGAGGAAGAATGTTGAACCTCTCAAGCCTACTTTGACCCTCTTCGTTACCCCACACCTAAAAGACTTCAACTCCTACAGAAATAGCTTCCTAAAATCTCCACTCACATTCGTACTTTACAAGGGGATAGCTAGACCAATACATCCTGTGGTAGAGTGACGAGTGTGGATCAATGCTTTTTCATGTCAACCCATCGTCCTTAAGGTGTCCTTCGCATCCTCTATTGCCCACACATATCTACTTGAGGATCCTATGCCTCCTCGCCACGCACCTCCAAAGGTCGCTACTCATGCGTATCATGTAAAACCTCCAACAAGAACTCAGGAGTACCCTATTTTAACATTCATCTGGTGAGTATTTGGCCTCACTATCCATCACCAGCTTGCCAACATCTTGGGTTACTTACTCGCCAAGCTAGGTTTGTTACGTATCTTCTTTGGGTCTTTGTTGTAAGGGTTGGAGTCGAGGTATTTTGAAAGATGCGTTCGTTGTAGTAATAATTCATGAAAAATAGCTTGAACAACAGATAAAATTTATATCTCAAATGATTGTCCAAGGTCATCCACTGGGAACAAATATGGAATTCAATCGCTAATCTCAATAAATAATATAAATGACCATAATTAATTACTCAAAAACTAATGTATGGCGTGAGTATATGATGAGTCAAAAGAAATCTAAACAAAATAATGGTGATTTGGATCACCAATTATTAGTCTAATGTATATAGCAAATACTCAAATAATATCAACTATTCAAACCAAGTGCATAATGCACTTCATCGGACAACAGAGTCTTCAACCTGACGGCTTAAGTCAGACTTGCTATAGTCTTAAGAGGGCACTGTTCTTCTTCTTCAGCCTCCTCTTCTTTCTCTGGTCTTCTTATTCTGTCTTTCTTTCTTTTTCTTTCTCTACATGCACAGGGGGCCAACTCTTCTTCAGATGCAACTAACTATTAGCCCAATACACAGGGAGGCAAAACCCCCCTTAACCCCACGCACTCTCTCTTTCCTTCTCTTCTTCCTCTCCCAAGGTTTTCCTCTTTCACACCCTCCTAGGGCCATGCATAGTATCGAGTTATTGGGTAATTGATCTAGAGAGCACTCGGGACCAGGGCTACCGCCATAAGGTAGGAGCCGAGGTATGCGTAGGTGTAGGCAGGTCGGGTCGAAGCCAGGCGAACGTGGTGGTGTCATAGGTAAGGCAAGTGAGAATGGCGGGGGACCTCACCCCCTGTGTGTCGAGGCAAACAGCCCAAGTGACAAAAATAATATATGTGCTTTCAGCTGATTTGTCCCACACGATGTGGGACTATCTTAGGCCTCCTCTTTGCATGTGCTTGTAGATGGAGTGGCACGTCCAATTGGATTAGCTACTGAGGGGAAGGCTTCCAATTGGAGCCCTTCTCAGAAGCATGGAGTCCTTCCACGTGACCTGGGCGTATTACTTGGAGCTGTAGGTGCTATTGACTGAACTTACAGCTTACTCGAAGCTCGTCATTAATGGCGCTGGGGACCTACTGACATAAAACATAAAGAACGACCTTTCAGCCCTGTCAAATGAGTTCAGTAGCTCCACCATGAGATGGTGCACGTGGTGGTGTGCGTGATGTAGCACGAGGATGCATATAGGTGGCTGGTGAAGTCAGAACTAGACAGAGGTGATAGAGGCTCTGATAGCACTTGATAGAGGATTTGAAGATATGTAATATATGGCTATCTATGCGCACAAATACTCAAGAACAATATTAGTAATAATAAGACAATTTGCACAAATACTAAAACTATAGAAATTGGCACAAGATATAAAGTGGTTCCCCTACCTTGGGTACTCCACTACCAAAGCCTCCCAGTAAGAATCAATTCGTACTGATCATGAGTACCAGTACTTGCAGGGTATAGGTTTGTTTCTTGACAAAACCCAAACTTGTAACTCACATGTACTGGTACTAAACTTTAGTACCAGTACTTGTGGGTTAACAAGCACGTTTTTTAAGAGATTTAATCAATTACGTTCTTTGAAAATGATCGCAATATAAATCCTAATTTATCTCTAATTGATTTTATGATCTAATTTATGATTCTTTCTTAAGAGGCAAATACAATCTATAAAAATAAAATCCAAACTAAATAAACTAAAGGTCGAAGATGATTTTCTTCTCCTCGACTCATCCTTGTCATCTTGCCTCCTCCTTGTCATCATTTTCTCTTTCTCATCATCATGCCTTCATCACTTCCTATTTGCCTTGATCTTCACCTAAATCTAAAAAGAACTCAATTGCACGCATGAATTCGTAATAATTTTGTTAACACCAAAACAAGATCTAGAACAAGGTTCCAACAATCTCCCCCATTTTGGTGTTGACAAAACTATCTTGCAAATAGATAATTAAAATATTTAACAATGTTATATGAAGGAAAAATTTTCATTTTAATCCTCCCCCTCAATATAGGCTCCCCCTAAAAATATTACTATTTGCCCTTTATTTTTCTCCCCCTTTTTGTCAATCACAAAAAATGAAGAAATATCATACCATAAAGTTTACCAATAGTAAAATGATGAATGTGGGTACCAAGCTCCATTAGGCCATCGTTCTTGATCTTCATTCAACCTATAGATAGAAAGGTTGAAATGTTTCGTTGTGTGCCTTGAATACCCACTGATCTCTTTGCCCTATTCCTGCAAAACAAATATTTTTTCTAGGTACCCATTTTCTTTTAGGTCCTTTAAAGTTAGCACCTTTCACATCTTGAGATTTATAGGCCTTTTTAGTATTAGATCTATAATTCTTGGGATTTTTAGCCTTTTGATACATCCATGCATGCCTAGGTGCATGTAATTGATTTTGTGTATCCTTTCTAATTTTAAACCTTGCTTTTAGATCATCAGAAAATTCTGTATTTAACCTAGTTGTTATTTTTAAATTATTTAAAGTTCCCTCAAAATATTCATAAATGTCCTCTAGTTCTACTATTTTTGCATGCAATTGTGAGTTAGTCTCTTTTGACATTTCTAATTTTATTTAAAAACATGACTTTTCTAATTTTAATGTTTGGTAATTATTCTTTAAAAGCTTATTTTCTTTTTTAATTGACCTAGCTTTATGATATAGCAACTCATATGCTTCTAATAATTTTTCAAATGAAAAATTAGGGTTTACCTCATTGTCTGTATCTTCTGAAGTTGCCAACAAGCGAAGATCTGCGACCTCATCTTCAGATTCCAATTCGCTGGAGTTGGCGTCAATGTTGGAGTCACTATCATCCCATGTCACTTTAAACGCTTTCTTTTTCTTCTTCTTCTTGAGCTCCTTTATTTCTTTCCTATTGTGCTCTTTCTTGTTTATGAGAAATCCTTTCGTCAGTGACCCTTTCTCTTGCATTCATAGCAAACAATATCAGATGAAATTTTATTCACTTTCTTACCTTGCTTTTGAAGAAATTTCTGGAACTTTCTTGTGAGTATCTTCATCACTTCATCTTCAGATTTCGAGGTGCTTGAATCTGAGTCCTCCTTGATTGCTCTAAAAGCAATGCTCTTCTTCTTGCTTGTCGCCTTCTCCTTGTTCTTCTTTATATTCTCGAATTGGACTTCATATGCCATGAGGCTTCCAATTAGATCATCCAAGGAGAGAGTAGAAAGGTCTTTCGCCTCTTGGATGGCTGTGGTCTTTGGAGACCAATCACTTGTAAGTGATCTTAAAACCTTTCTTACAAGCTGCACTTCTTTCAACTTGATTCGAAGATTCTTCATGGGGTTCACGATCTCTCCAAACCTCGTGTACATATCTTTGATTGACTCTCCTTTCATCATCCTGAAACACTCATATTCTTCAGTTAGAATAGAAATATGGGTTTCTTTAACCTTACTCATACCTTCATATGTGATTTGCAAGGTATTCTAAATCTCATAGGTAGACTCACATGTGGAGAACCGGTTGAATTCTTCCCTTGACAATGCACAATCAAGTGCATTCATCGCCCTTGCATTGCCGGCAATTTTCTTCTTTTGATCCACCGTCCATGCCACTCCTTCTTGCAGCCCCGGATCTGAGTATTTCTCTTGAATGAGTGTCCACGACTCGTCATCCATTGCCCTGATGAAGGCTTGCATCCTCCTCTTGAAATACCCATAATCCATCCCGTCAAAATAGGGAAGACGGGTCGACAATTGTCCTTCCGTGCCCCTTGAGGTTGATGCCATTGCAACTCGATTTGTCACGTCTTCTTGCAACCCGCTCTGATTCCACTTGATAAAGAATCTGAAGATATGTAATAAATGGCTATCTATGCACACAATCACTCAAGAACAGTATTAGTAATAACAAGACAATTTGCAGAAATATTCAAACCAAAGAAATTGGCACAAGATATGAAGTGGTTCCCCTCCCTTGGGTATTCCACTACCTAAGCCTCCCAGCTTAGGATTTTAAATCTGATTATTTCAACCCTGAGAGAATCAATTTACTAACCAAGGTAGTTAATGGGTTACCTCAACCCAATTACAAGAACGGGTTTGTTACAACCCAACGAGTAAATGCTCAAATACAAAAGAAGTACAGGTGTAAGAAAGACTAATCTTACAACTAAGTTCCTAAGCCTCTCAACAATATATAGTATAATATTACCTGTTTGAGAGCCTAGAAAGAACGTGATTTGCTTTGACAATGTGTGAAGAAATCACGTCGTTGAGCTTGTAAGAATATTATGAGAGTGGATGGCAAGCTTCTTCTTTCTCTCTTGTGAATATGGTGGAAATTTGAATTATAGCTCTAGGCATTTTCTTCTCTTTTCTCTTGTCTGTTGTGTGCAAACAAAGGGTCCTAGGGTCATTTTCTAGAGTTTAGGGCGTAGGATACTCATCTACTAGATGTTGGGAATTAATTCGCAACGTTAATATTGTTGGAATTAATTTTCTAGCCATTCAGTTTTGAGGCAACAACTACCTGGTACTGATACTCATTGCTTCCAGATTTGGGTTTCAAACTCTTAACACAAATCTGCAACCTACTTGTACTGGTACTGGTCATTAGTACCGGTACTCGTTAACTCTAGTACCGGTACTGATCATGAGTATCAGTACTTGCAGAGTACAAGTTTGTTTCTTGACAAAATTCAAACCGATAGCTCACATGTACCGGTACTTGTGGGTTAACAAGTGGATTTTTTAAGAGATTTGATCAATTATGTTCTTTGCAAATGATCGCAATATAAATCCTAATTTATCTTTAATTGATTTAACGATCTAAGTTATGATTCTTTGTTAAGAGGCAAATACAATCTATAAAAATATAATCTAAACTAAATAAACTAAAGGTCGAATATGATTTTCTTCTCCTTAACTCATCCTTGTCATCTTGCCTCCTCTTTGTCATCATTTCCTCTTTCTCATCATCATGCCTTCATCACTTCCTATTTGCCTTGATCTTCACCTAAATCTGAGAGGAACTCAATTGCAAACATTAATTCATAATAATTTTGTTAACACCAAAACAAGATGTTTGACAAGGTTCCAACAGGAGGAACGTGGGTTGTACGTTGGGAAGTTTGGGAGGTGGAATCAGCGTAATAGGAGAGGGGTTTTATAGAGGGTGGTGCAGTGGAGCTTATGAGGGTTTCTGTGAGGTGGATGGGATGTGTAGTGGCATTAACACCTCACCGGAGTGGTCGATGGATGTAGAGAAGATGAGGGTGGTCGCGTGAGTCGAGGGGTTGTTTTTGGATTTTTGGGGTGTAAACAAACCTGAGAGAATTAAGGAAGCTAAACTAAGCCTAATCTAAGTGGACAAAAGGAGGGAGAACGATGCCAGGGGTACGTCAACGCTGGGGACGAAGGTACTCCAGTAGGTGGTAACGGCGACGACGACGGAGGTTGGAAAGTGCCCACTGGTATGGTGCGACAGGGAGGAAGGCGAGGAAGAAGAATTCGCCACCGGTATTGCGGTCAAATGATGAGAAATCAGGAGTCACCAGATGTAACGACCCGATTCCCGAGTCCCTACGAGACACGAGAACTAGACCGACTCGACTAATCCCAAGACCTAGTCGTCCAACGAGGAAGTAACCAAAAGAGCAGTAAAATAAACCACATTCAACATGAAATATAGCTAGCAGTAACAAAAAAATAGCAGAAAATAAAAGAACTACTACAGCATGTACCACCACAACAGTAGAATAACATTTATAACATAACAAGAACTGCGAGTAAAGAAAAGTACAGAGAGTAACAAAAACTACTCACTACAGTGGAACAAAAAGGGCACAAAAGAACAATGGTAACTCTACTGGACCCTACTCGGCCCAGTGTCCTCTGCAGCTGCTGACCCAGGCTGCTCAACACCTGGTCCTGAAAAGTAACGAGTGTAACACGTCAACGAAACGCTGAGTAGAGTGGCAGCTAAACTAAGGAAGCAATAAAGTGTACTGTAGCTGTTTTATTTTCTTTCTTCCTTTATTTACGTCTTTCTATTATTTCATAATTTATCTATTTCTCAAATCCTTCACTTGATCTCGAATGTTCCTCGTGGGAACGATCTTGATTGCAGTCTTTTTCGAACAGTAGAAGTAACACGTCGTGCTCTCCTGGCCGGGAGAGTCGCCCGTGGTGATCCTACTCTCAGTCAACCACCCCAAGGTCACTGACAGACGTAACGGTGACTACGGCATGCGCGGTAAACGCACGGGTAGCTAACCTGCACTGGCACGCGGTCAGTCATTTCCGTTAACGGGTGCGCCAAAAGCACAGCGCGGAACCAGTATAGGGCAGAGCCCTCTCAGTAATAAGGGTCCAACCCTCCACAGTAACCAAACAGGGGCCTTGCCCCTCCAAAGTTCGTGCATCCTTGCCTGACTACCCTGGTTTGCCCTGTGGGCCTAAGAAGTCGATGTAGGTGAGCTAGCAGAACCCCGGGGCTCGTGGGGTAGCTAGTACTCGCTCTACACTAGTAGCTCTCCTTGGTACTGTGTACATGAGGGCCAACAAGTCGGTACAAACTGGCCAGAGCTAACCCTAGGTCCCTGGGGAGGTTGGCTCCGCTCTGCACTAAGCAGGTAACAGGTGCTTCCCCTGCCACAACGTACCCATAAGACAATGCACCCCGACATCTTTCTTTCTCAGTTACATTTCATTCTCTTTCCAGGAGTTCTACTCCTAATTCCCCGTAGGGTTCCAGCTCTTTTAACTCAGCACATTCAGGTTTCACCTTTCCAATTTCACGTTCATACAACCCA
Source organism: Thalassia testudinum (assembly GCA_037157565.1). NCBI lineage: Eukaryota > Viridiplantae > Streptophyta > Magnoliopsida > Alismatales > Hydrocharitaceae > Thalassia > Thalassia testudinum. The sequence continues at coordinate 79,317,942 of JAZHRO010000056.1, read as the reverse complement.
TACTCTCAATCATGTTCATTTATTCATAACAGGCAGCTGTTAAATCTTTTTACTGGAAGCTATTATTTCCTTTCCACATTTTCCAAGACTGAAATATGTATATTCATTTCGCTAGTTTTCCAGTCCTAAGATTCATGCCGTACCCTAGGATCTATCATTCAATCTAGTTTTCCAGCCCTAGGATTCATACAATACCCTAGGATCTATTATTCAATCTGGTTTCTCATTCCTAGGATTCATGCAATGCCATAGGTTCTATTAATTGTTCCATAATTGTAACAAATTATGTTAATAATTTCTAAAGCCACTCTACCAGCTACAACAGAAGTACTAGGGGAGTGGTCGGAAATCCCGTGCGCCTCCGCAACCCCCGAGACTGCAATGGAGCAATGTCCTAACACAAGGAACAAACACAAGGAGTTTCTTAGAACATTATGTAATTGCTATAGACGGGTATAGGATTTTATTCCGAAAAGAACGCAACTCAAAACATAGAAAACGGTCTCTGAACGGGCCCTAAATGGGTCAAAAACAACGAAACAATCCAAAATCAGACGTCTGGAACCTCTTGCAGACGTCTTAAAAAGTGGATCAGAGGATACCTTTGTTCTGCGTAGTCTATCAGATGTCCAGAAGCCTGCGGGGGCGTCTGGCCTAGTTCCCAGACGTCTGATGGTCACCCCGGACGTCTGGAAGTCCTTCCAGTCATCTGTCACTGCGGCTAGACATCTGATTCGCGTTGGATGCGAATCTCAGTGCCTACACGTACCCACTCATCATTCTCAGTACAACGGTCATAGAAAAGGACGAAGGACGAAAAATAACTTACTTGCCAGACGTCTGGATAGTCCTCCAGACGTCTCCACCGTCGTCTGGTTGGAAGACCAGACGTTTGATTCTGGAAAAATTTTCGGAATTAGAGCTCGACTCACTCTCCGACCGCGACGCACGGCCGCGCCTTGTCCTCCTGTTGCTCGAGCTGCAGCAGCCCTCCCGCGACACTCCTCGCCCGTTGCTCCCCCGCCGGCTGGCTCTCGCTGCCTCAGCAAGCTCGAGCCCTCACGGCCGAGCGTCTCCTCCCTCGCGCAACACCTCCTCCCGCAACTCACCGCGGCTGCCACTGCCGCCGCTCGCTCACTCTCGCACCGACTGGAAGAAGAACAAGAAGGGAGCGGAGGGGATGAGAGTGAGGGAGAGGGAAAGGCCTTTTTAAAGCCTCGCGGGGAGAGAGAGAGAGAGAGGGGGGCAGCGCTGTGCCTGCGGAGGAGAGAGGGGAAAAGAGGCATCGCAGGCTTGCGCGCGCAGGCTTGTAGACAAAATCGCGCGTGCCACAGAAATCAAATGGCAGACGTCTGGTTAGACGTCTGGGCCACCTCCCAGACGTCTTAGAAGACGTCTTGAAGCCGCGTTCATAACAATATAACAAACTCAAAGGAAGTTTCGTCCCCGAAACTTGCGCTAACTAGGGTGCGGGAAAAATGCCATAATAAACATAACAAACTCAAAGAGGATCGAAGCCGGACCGAAAAGACGTACCCGCGAAGAGCTTCGGGTACCACTCCCGTATTGCCGCCTCAGGCTCCCTGGTAGCCTCCTCGTACCGCTGGCTCCTCCACAAAACCTTCACCAGGGGTACTTGCTTTCGTCTCAAATTACGGACGGCTCGGTCAAGAATCTGCACTGGCCTCTAGGGGTAGGTCAGGTCGTCGCCCACCTCGGCGCTCTCGTGACTCAATACGTGACTGGGATTGGCTACGTACTTCTTGAGGTTGGACACATGGAACACGTCGTGCACACTAGAAAGTTGGGGAGGGAGGGCAAGCCTGTAAGCAACGGGTCCAACCTGCTCCAGGAACTCAAAGGGCCCCACAAACCTCGGCGTGAGCTTCCCTCTCACCCCAAATAGCTGCAGGCCCTTCATGGGCGAAACACGAAGAATGACGTGGTCCCCAACATCAAACTGCGCCTCTCTGCATCTCTGATCTGCGCAGCTCTTCTGTCTGCTCCTGACAGTGCAGATCGCCTGTGGATCTGCTCGACTACCTCCTGACTCTGCCGGATCAACCTGGGGCCAACCACCCACTTGGTCCCCACCTCAACCCAACTCAAGGGTGCCGTATACCTCTGTCCGTACAGAGCCTCATAGGGAGCCATGCTGATGCTCGAGTGATAGCTGTTGTTGTATGCAAACTCCGCCAGGGGCAGGTGCTCCTCTCAAGAGCCCTTCCAATCTATTACACAGGCACGCAAAAGGTCCTCAAGTGTCTGTATCGTGCGCTCAGACTGTCCGTCCGTCTTGGGGTGGTAAGCTGTACTAAACCTCAACTGTGTCCCCAGGGCCTGGTGAAACACAGCCCAAAATTGGGACGTAAAGCGGGTATCCCGGTCGGATACGATTTCCTGCAAAACTCCGTGTAGTCATACCACGTCGTGGATATACCTCTCTGCCGACTGTGCTGGTCCCAAAGTGACTCAGATCGGCAAGAATTGTGCCGTCTTCGTCAGTCTATCCACAATTACCTAGAGTGCGTCATGTCCTCGTTGGGTAACAGGTAAACCCACCACCAAGTCCATGGTGATGCTCTCCCACTTCTACTCTGGCACTGGAAGTGGCTGTAGCGGCCCTGCAGGCCTCTGATGCTCGGCTTTCACCTGCTGACACACTAAGCATTGTTGCACGAACTCACCCACATCCCGCTTCATCCCCCTCCACCAAAACTTGCGTTTCAAGTCATGGTACATCTTCGTGTTTTCCGGATGTATGGTGAATCTGGAACTGTGTGCCTCAGTCAGGAGCTCTCTCAACAGCTCCTCTTCCCTGGGAATGCACAACCATCCCCTCAGGCGTAGCACCTGGTCTGTGAAAGAGAAGTCCCCTAGGTCTCCTGACAGTACTCTGTCGCGCAGAGACTGCAAGTATGGATCGGCCACCTGTCCTGTGATGATCAGCTCTGGCCTAGTCTGTCGTGTCACAGTCACTGCCCCACAGTGCCCCCGTAACTCTAGGGGTCACCAACTGCCCACCTCTTCCAAGAGGCACCAACTCTGTAACTGTAAACTGGCCAAGTGTGCTGGCGCCTTCTGGCTTAAGGCCTCAGCCACCACATTGGCCTTGCCCGGGTGAGAGGAAATGCTGCAGTCGTAGTCCTTTAGGAGCTCCAACCAATGTCTCTGTCTCATGTTGAGCTCCTTCTGATCAAAAAGGTATCTGAGGCTCTTGTGATCTGTGAAAATCTCGAAGGTCTCACCATACAAGTAGTGCCTCCAGGACTTCAGCGCGAAAACGACAGCTGCCAACTCCAGGTCGTGTGTAGGGTAGCTATGCTCATGGGGCTTCAGTTACCGTGAAGCGTAAGTGACAACGTGACCCCTCTGCATGAGCACACCTCCTAAACCCTGCTAGGAGGTGTCCGTGTACACAACGAACCCACCACTACTGTCAGGGATGGTGAGCATGGGAACCGAGGTCAACCACTCCGTCAGCTCCTGAAAACACGCCTCACAGGCATCTGTCCAAGTGAAGGGCACGTCCTTCCGGGTCAACTGTGTCATGGGATGCGCAATCTGTGAAAAACCTCTGATGAATCTTCCGTAGTAGCCTGCCAGTCCCAGGAAACTGCGAATCTCAGTGACTAAACGCGATCTCTCCCACCTGAGCACTGCCTCGACCTTAGCTGGGTCCACCGCCAAGCCGTCTCCCACCTGGTTCATCAGGTCCATGAAAGCAGCGGGGGCATTGGTCAGCCTAAACAGCATGACCAAAAGCTCGTAGTGTCCATACCCGGTGCGGAAAGCTGTCTTGGAGGCGTCTGCCTCCCTGCTCCTCAACTGGTGGAATCCAGACTTCAAGTCGATCTTGGAGAACACCGTGGCACCCCGCAATTGGTCAAACAAGTCGTCGCTCGTCGGCAACAGATATCTGTTCTTAATGGTGACCCTATTCTGCTGTCGGTAGTCCACATAAAGGCGTAGGGTACCATCCTTCTTCTTCACAAACAGTATCGGGGCTCCCCAGGGAGACGCACTGGGCCTCAAGAAGCCCTTCTCCAAAAGGTCCTGGAACTGAGACTTGAGCCCTCGTAGCTCAAGCGGTGCCGTCCAGTATGGCGTAGTGGAGATGGGGCTGGTCCCTGGTACTAGTGAGATCTCAAACTCGATCTCACGCTTGGGCAGTAGTCCTGGTAACTCGTCTGGAAACACGTCAGGGTACTCTCTGACCACCGGGATGCTCTAGAAGTCTGCCACAGGGCTGGGCTCTGCCACCACACAACCTAGGAAATCCTCACACCCCTGGCTCAAAAGTCTTGCTGCCCAAAGTGTCGAAATGCACCTAAAGCCTCCGTCCACTAGCTGTCCGTGAAACTCGAAAGAAGGCAACTCCGTCATGGAGAAGACAATCTTCCTCTCAAAATAGTCTACCAAGGCATGGTAAGCGGACAACCAGTCCATCCCCAGAATTACGCCAAAGTCCTCCATCTGTATCATAATCAGGTCAGCTGGCAGGCTATGTCCCCCGACGCTGACCTTGCAATCCGTGTACACCTCCTCAGCTACAAACAGCTGACCATTCAGACCTCTGATTACGAATGGATTCTCTAACAGCATATAATCCTGGCCCAAACTAACTGTGAAACTCGCTGCGACAAATGAGTGCGTAGCGCCGGAATCGAAAAGTGTGTAAACGAGTTTGCCGGAAAGTGAAACCATACCTGCCACCACTGATCCCGAAGCTCTGGCATCCCTGTGTGTCAGGGCGTTGACACGCCCCTCAGCTCTAGGTGCGGACGAAGCAGCCACACTCTGTGTCGGATGGGCAGGTGCTGGCCGGTACCCTCCTCGTGACTGCTGTCCTCCTCCTCGCGCCTGGGAACCGCGGCCTCTTGTGCACCCTCCAGTGCTCTGCGCGGGAAGTATCTGCTGACCTCCTGCACTAGACGGGCAGTCCCTCCTGATGTGGTGTAACGACCCGATTCCCGAGTCCCTACGAGACAAGAGAACCGGACCGACTCGACTAATCCCAAGACCTAGTCGTCCAACGAGGAAGTAACCAAAAGAACTGTAAATTAAACCACATTCAGCATGAATATAACTAACAGTAAGAAAATACAGCAGTAAGGAAAGAAACCACTTCAGTATATACCACCACAACAGTAGAACAACATTCATAACATAATATGAACTGCAGGTAAGAAAAGTACAGCGGAAACAAGAACTACTCACTACAGTGGAACCAAAAAGAGGTACAAGAGAATAGTGGTAACTCTACTGGACCCAACTCGGCCCAGCGTCCTCTGCAGCCGCTGACCCTGGCTGCTCAACACCTGGTCCTGAAAGGTAGCGAGTGTAACACGTCAGCAAAACACTAAGTAGAGTGGCAGCTAAACTAAAGGAATAGTAAAGTGTACAGTAGCTGTTTTAATTTTCTTTCTTCCTTTATTTATGTCTTTCTATTGTTTCAAAATTTATCTATTTCTCAGATCCTTCACTTGATCTCGAATGTTCCTCGTGGGAACGATCTTGGTTGCAGTCTTTTCCGAACAGTAGAAGTAGCACGTGGTGCTCTCCTGGCCGGGAGAGTCCCTCGTGGTGATCCTACTCTCAGTCAACCACCCCAAGGTCTCGGACAGGCGTAACGGTGACTACGGCACGTGCGATAAACGCACAGGTAGCTAACCCACACTAGCACGCGGTCAGTCATTTCTGTTAACGGGTGCACCCAAAGCATAGCACGGAACCAGTACAGGGCAGAGCCCTCTCAGTAACAGGGGTCCAACCCCTCCACAGTAACCAAACAGGGGCCTTGCCCCTCCACAATCCACGCACCCTCGCCTGACTAACTTGGTTTGCCCTGTGGGCCAAACAAGTCGGTGTAGGAGGCTAGCAGAACCCCGGGGCCCGTGGGGTAGCTAGTGCCCTCCCTACACTAGTAGCTCTCCTCGGTACTACGTACGTGAGGGCCAGCAAGTCGGTACAAAGTGGCCAGTCCTAACCCTGGGTCCCTGGGGCGGCTGGCTCTGCTCTGCACTAAACAGGTACAGGTACTTCCCTTGGAACTACGTACCCAAGTGACAGCACACTACCACGTCTTTCTTTCTCAGTCCCATTCCTTTCTCTTTCCAGGAGTTCCACTCCAAATTCCCCGAAGGGTTCCAGCTCTTTTAACTCAGAACATCCAGGTTTCACTTTCCAGTTACACGTCCTTACAATCCATATTCTCAATCACGTTTATTTATTCATAACAGGCAGCTGTTAATTCAATTCACAGGCAGCTATTATTTCCTTTCCACATTTTCCAAGACTGCAGTATTCATATATTCCACTAGTTCTTCCCATCCTAGGATTCATGCCATACCCTAGGATCTATCAGACAATCTAGTTTTCCAGCCCTAGGATTCATGCAACACCCCAGGATCTACCATTCATTCTAGTTTCTTATTCCTAGGATTCATGCAATGTCCTAGGTGCTATTTATGGTTCCATAATTTAATAGATTATACCAATAACTTAAAAGCCACTCTACCAGTTACAACAGGCAAACTGGAGGCGTGGTCGGGAATCCCGCGTGCCTCCGCAACCCCCGAGACTGCAACGTAATGGGGTCCTATCACAAGGAACAAACACAAGGAGTTTCTCAAAATAGTATATAGCTACTGTAGATGGGTAGAGGATTTTATTCCGAAAAGAACACAACTCGAAACGCGGAAAACGGAACCCGAACGGGCCCTAAACGTGTCGAAAATGACGAAACAGTGCAAAATCAGACGTCTGGAACTTATTCCAGATGTCTTAAAAAGTGGATCAGGGGTTACCTTGCTCTGCGTCGTCTCTCAGATGTCCAGAAGCCTGTGGGGGCATCTGTCCTAGTTCCCAGACGTCCGATAGTCACCCCGGACGTCTGGAAGTCACTCCAGTCGTCTGGCACAGCAGCAAGACGTCTGATTCGTGTTGGTGGCGGATCAGGACCTGCGCGGACCCATTTCCTCTCTCTCACAGTACGGTCAGTCAAAGAAAAGGAAGGAAGACGGAAATAACTCACCTTTCAGACGTCTGTACAGTCCTCCAGACGTCGTCCCAGTCATCTGGCTAGACTCCCAGACGTCTGATTTTGGAAAAGTATCCATAACTAGGGCACCACTCGCCCACCGCTCGCGACGCTCGGCCGCGCCGCATCCCGTCCGCCTGCTGCTTGAGCTGCAGTAATCCTCCCACATCGTTCCGCGACCGCTGCGACCCCCGCCGGTCGACCCTAGTAGCCCCGGCGAGCTCGCCCTCACGGCCGAGCGCCTTTATCCACACGCAGCACCTCCTCGCACACTCACCGCGGCTGTCGCTGCCACTGCTCACTCGCGCTCGCTCTTGCGCACCGGCTGGAAGGAGAAGAGGAAAGGAATGGAGATGACGAGAGTGAGGGAGAGGGCGTGGCCGTTTAAGGCCGCGCGAGAAGTAGAGAGAGAGCGGATAGGGCATAACCTGCGGCCGCAGGAGAGAGGGAAAAAGAGAGAGAGAGAGGGCGTTCGCAGGTCTATGCGCTTAGGCGCGTAGACGGAACACGCGTGCCGAAAATAACCGATTTCCAGACGTCTGGAAGGGGTTCCAGACGTCAGGTCCGACGTCTGGGCCACCTTCCAGACGTCTTAATAGAAGTCTGAAGCCACGGATTCGTAACAATATAACAAAATCAACGGAAGTTTCATCACCGAAACTTGCGCTAACTAGGGTGCGGGAAAGACGTCAAAATAACCATAACAAACTCAAAGAGGACCGAAGCCGGTTCGAAAAGACGTACCTGCGAAGAGTTCCGTGTACCGCTCCCACATTGCCGCCTCGTGCTCCCAGGTAGCCTCCTCGTACCGCTGGCTCCTCCACAAAACCTTTACCAGGGGTACTTGCATTCATCTCAAACTGCGGACGGCTTGGTCTAGAATCTGCAATGGCCGCTCAGGGTAGGTCAAGTCGTTGCCCACCACGACGCTCTCGTGACTCGGTACGTGACTGGGATCGGCTACGTCCTTCCTGAGGTTGGACACGTGGAACATGTCGTGCACACCAGAAAGCTGCGGGGGGAGGGCAAGCCTGTAAGCAACCGGTCCAACCCGCTCCAGGACCTCAAAGGGCCCCACAAACCTCGGCGTGAGCTTCCCTCTCACCCCAAACCGCTGCAGGCCCTTCATGGGCAAAACACGAAGAAAAACGTGATCCCCAACCTCGAACAGCACCTCTCTGTGTCTCCGATCCGTGTAGCTCTTCTGTCTACTCCTGACAGTGCGGAGTCGCCTATGGATCTGCTCGACCACCTCTTGACTCTACCTGATAAACCTGGGGCCAACCTCCCACTTGGTCCCCACCTCAACCCAACTCAAGGGTGCCGTACACCTCCGTCCGTACAGAGCCTCGTAGGGAGCCATGCCGATACTCGAGTGATAACTGTTGTTTTATGCAAACTCCGCTAGGGGCAGGTGCTCCTCCCAAGAGCCCCTTCAGTCCAGCACATAGGCACGCAAAAGGTCCTCAAGTGTTTGTATCGTGCGCTCGGACTGTCCATCCGTCTGGGGGTGGTAAGCTATACTAAACCTCAACCGTGTCCCCAGGGCCTGCTGAAACTCAGCCCAAAACTGGGACATAAAGCGGGTATCCCGGTCGGATACGATCTCCCGCGGAACTCTGTGTAGTCGTACCACGTCGCGGATGTACCTCTCTACCAACTGTGTTGGTCCCAAAGTGACTCAGATCGGCAGGAATCATGCCGTCTTCGTCAGTCTATTCATAATTACCCAGACAGCGTCGTGCCCTCGCTGGGTAACAAGTAAGCCCACCACCAAGTCCATGGTGATGCTCTCCCACTTCCACTCTGGTACTGGAAGCGGCTATAGCGGCCCTGCAGGCCTCTGATGCTCGGCTTTCACCAGCTGGCTCACTAAGCACTGCTGCACGAATTCACCCACATCCCGCTTCATCCCCCTCCACCAAAACTCGCGTCTCAAGTCGTGGTACATCTTCGTGTTTCCGAGATGTATGGTGAATCTGGAACCGTGTGCCTCTGTTAGGAGCTCTCTCAACAGCTCCTCGTCTCTTGGAACGCACAACCGTCCCCTCAGGCACAGCACCTGGTCTGTGAAAGAGAAGTCCCCTGGGTCTCCTGACAGTACTCTGTCGCGCAAGGGCTGCAAGTACGGATTGGCCATCTATCTTGTGATGATGCGATCTATCAGCTCTGGCCTGGTCTGTCGTGTCACTGTCACTGCCCCACAGTGCCCCCGTAACTCCAGTGGTCGCCAACTACCCACCTGCTCCAAAAGGTTCCAACTCTGTAACTGTAAACTGGGCAAGTGCGCAGGTGCCTTACGGCTCAAGGTGTCAGCCACCACATTGGCCTTTCCCGGGTTGTAAGAGATGCTGCAGTCGTAGTCCTTCAGGAGCTCCAACCAACGTCTCTGTCTCATGTTGAGCTCCTTCTGATCGAAAAGGTATCTGAGGCTCTTGTGATCTGTGAAAATCTCGAAGGTCTCACCGTACAAGTGGTGCCTCCAGGTCTTCAGCGTGAAGACGACAGCTACCAACTCCAGGTCGTGGGTAGGGTAGGTAAGCTCATGGGGCTTCAGTTGCCGTGAAGCGTAAGCGACAACGTGACCCCTCTTCAAGAGCGCACCTCCTAACCCCTGCAAGGAGGCATCCGTTTACACAACGAACCCGCCACTACTGTCAGGGATGGTAAGCATGGGAGCCGAGGTCAACCTCTCCTTCAGCTCCAGAAAAGATGCCTCACAGGCGTCTGTCCAAGCGAAGGGCACGTCCTTCCGGGTCAACTGTGTCATAGGACACGCGATCTGTGAAAACCCTCTGATGAAATGTCTGTAGTAAACTGCCAGTCCCAGGAAACTGCGAATCTCAGTGACTGAACGCGGTCTCTCCCACCTGAGTACTGCCTCAACCTTGGCTCTGTCCACCGCCAAGCCGTCTCCAGAGATCACATGACCTAAGAAGGTCACCTCCCTCAACCAGAACTCGCATTTGCTGTATTTGGCGTACAGCCTACGTCGTCTCAGTGTGCCCAGAACCATCCGCAAGTGCTATCTGTGCTGCGTCTGATCTCTAGAATAGATGAGTACATCATCTATTGAAACCACCACGAACTGGTCCAAGTACGGTCTAAACACTCGGTTCATCAGATCCATGAAAGCAGCGGGGGCATTGCTCAGCCCAAACGGCAAGACCAAAAACTCATAGTGTCCGTACCGGGTGCGGAAAGCTGTCTTGGAGATGTCGGTTTCCCTGATCCTCAATTGGTGGTATCCAGACCTCAAGTCGATCTTGGAGAACACCGTGGCACCCCGCAATTGGTCAAACAAGTCATCGATCCTCGGCAGCAGATATCTGTTCTTGATGGTGACCCTATTCAGCTGTTGGTAGTCCACACAAAGGTGTAAGGTCCCATCCTTCTTCACGAATAGTACCGGGGCTCCCCAGGGAGACGCACTGGGCCTCACGAAACCTTTCTCCAAAAGGTCCTGCAACTGAGACTTGAGCTCTCATAGCTCAAGCGGTGCCATCCTGTATGGCGCAGTGGAGATGGGGCTGGTCCCTGGTACTAGTGAGATCTCAAACTCGATCTCACGCTTAGGCGGTAGTCCTGGTAACTCGTCTGGAAACACGTCAGGGTACTCTCTGACCACCGGGAAGCTCTGGAAGTCTGCCACAGGGCTGGGCTCTGCCACTACACAAGCTAGGAAGCCCTCACACCCCTGGCTCAAAAGTCTTGCCACCCGAAGTGCCGAAATGCACCAGAAGACTCCGTCCACTGGCTGTCCGTGAAATTCGAAAGAAGGCAACTCCGGAATGGAGAAGACGATCTTCCTCTCAAAACAGTCCACCAAGGCGTGGTAAGCGGACAGCCAATCCATCCCCAGAATCACTCCAAAGTCCTCCATCTGTAACATAATCAGGTCAGCTGGCAGGCTATGTCCCCCGACGCTGACCTCGCAATCCGTGTACACCTCCTCAGCTACAAACAGCTGACCACTCGGACCTCTGATTACGAACGGATTCTCTAACAGTGTATAATCATGGTCCAAGCTAATTGCGAAACTGGCTGCGACAAACGAGTGCATAGGGTCGGAATCGAAAAGCGTGTAAACGAGTCTGCTGGAAACTGAAACCATACCTGCTACCACCGATCCCGAAGCTCTGGCGTCCCTGTGTGTCAGGGCGTTGATACACCCCTCAGCTCTAGGTGCGAATGAAGCAGCAACACTCTACGTCGGACTGGTAGGTGCTGGCCGGTACCCTCCTCGCGACTGCTGTCCTCCTCCTCGCGCCTGGGAATCGCGGCCTCCTACGCGCCCTCCAGTGCTCTGCGCGGGAAGTATCTGCTGACCTCCTGTCCTAGACGGGCAGTCCCTCCTGATGTTGCCCGGCTGGCCACACTGGTAACAGAGGGGAACTCGACTCCCGCCCACAGTGGGTCCCTGCTGTCGGCTGGGCGGGGGTCCGGTGCTGGCGACTGGCCCCTGTCGAGGGCCCCCAAAGGCCACTGATGGCCTTGTAAAATGTGACGGCTCTCCTGTGGACGCCACGTGTCTCCTCTCTCGCCGGCCCTGTTAAAAGTTTGGCTGAAAGGGCTTCTTCCGCCTGTCGTCAGTGTCTCGCGCGGACGAGTTGGTCTCCTCGTAAGTCATGGCTGCCTCCACCGCCCTCGAAAACGTAGGCAGCTTCAGAGGTTTGACATACCCCCGAATCGCAGGCCAGGGCCCCTCGGTGAACCTCCAAAGGCGCTCCTCCTAAGTAGCTACCGCTGTCGCTGCAAAGCGGGACAGCTCCAGGAAACGCGTGCGGTATGCGCTCACGGTCATCGTCCCTTGGCGGAGAGTGTGGAACTCCTGCCTCCTCTGGTCCTGCCACATTTGGGGAAAGTACTGCTCATAGAAGAGGGTGACGAACTGGTCCCAGGTCGGCTCGTCCCTCTCTTGTCCCCGGACCGCCCTCCACCACCTGTGTGCCGCACTCTCCAACTGGTACGTGGCAAAGGCCACGCGGCACTCCACCGGGGGGCGAAGGGTGTCGAAAATCTTCTCCAGTTGCTCGAGCCAGTCCTCTGCCTCGGTCGGGTCCTCATCCCCCTAGAAGGAGAGGGGCTTCAGCTTCCGGAACTGCCCGAAGAGCTCGGAGTGGCGCTACAGTGGCGATGCTGGTCCACCCCCAGGCAACGGTGCCTTGTGCACAGAAGTATCGGAGGAAGGTGGGGGCTGCGACGGCCCATCCCCTCCATCGTGTCCAGCGCCGCATCCGTCGAGTGGTCCCACAGAGGACTCGCCCTCCGCAACCCCAGGGTGAGGTGCTCGGGGTGGTGGGCACTCGGGGCGGTTGGTGGAGCTCCTCTGGTACAATGTCTTGTATCAGCTTGGCGAGGCCCTGGGCCTGGACGCCCGGGAGTAGTGGCTGGTCCATTGGGGCGTCGGCAACGGCACGCCCACCTCACCGACCTCGTCCTCGGCCGCGTCTGTGGCCCACCTCACTGGTCCCACGATGAGGCATCACCTGCAAGGGAACGCGAAACAAAACGGAACAGGTCACTACGGAATGATACCTAACGGAAACGTCTAAGAACTCATGTCAAAAGGTATGTTGTGGTGGCTACTCTAGTTATAGACATGTGAATTGGTTATTTTCCTGTCAGTTGATTCACTTCTCGGGACAACCTAGCTCTGATACCATCTTGTAACGACTCGATTCCCGAGTGCCTACGAGACAAGAGAACTGGACCGACTCAACTAATCCCAAGACCAAGCCGTCCAACGAGGAAGTAACCAAAAGAACAGTAAAATAAACCACATTCAGCACGAATATAACAAACAGTAAGAAAATAAAGCAGTAAGGAAAGAAACCACTTCAGTATATACCACCACAATAGTAGAACAACATTCATAACATAATATGAACTGCAGGTAGGAAAAGTACAGCGGAAACAAGAACTACTCACTACAGTGGAACCAAAAAGAGGTACAAGAGAACAGTGGTAACTCTACTGGACCCTACTCGGCCCAGCGTCCTCTGCAGCCGCTGACCCTGGCTGCTCAACACCTGGTCCTGAAAGGTAGCGAGTGTAACAGGTCAGCAAAACGTTGAGTAGGGTGGCAGCTAAACTAAAGGAACAGTAAAGTGTATAGTAGCTATTTTAATTTTCTTTCTTCCTTTATTTACGTCTTTCTACTGTTTCAAAATTTATCTATTTCTCAGATCCTTCACTTGATCTCGAATGTTCCTCGTGGGAACGATCTTCATTGCAGTCTTTTCCGAACAGTAGAAGTAGCACGTGGTGCTCTCCTGGCTGGGAGAGTCCCTCGTGGTGATCCTACTCTCAGTCAACCACCACAAGGTCACGGACAGGCGTAACGGTGACTATGGCACGAGCGATAAACGCACAGGTAGCTAACTCGCACTTGCACGCGGTCAGTCGTTTCCGTTAATGGGTGCGCCCAAAGCATAGCACGAGACCAGTACAGGGCAGAGCCCTCTCAGTAACAGGGGTCCAACCCCTCCACAGTAACCAAATAGGGGCCTTGCCCCTCCACAGTCCGCGCACCCTCGCCTGACTACCCTGGTTTGCCTAGTGGGCCTAACAAGTCGGTGTAGGAGGCTAGTAGAACCTCGGGGTCCGTGGGGTAGCTAGTGCCCTCCATACACTAGTAGCTCTCCTCGGTACTACGTACGTGAGGGCCAGCAAGTCGGTACAAAGTGGCCAGTTCTAACCCCGGGTCCCTGGGGCGGCTGGCTCTGCTCTGCACTAAATAGGTACAGGTACTTCCCTTGGTACTACGTACCCAAGACACAGCACACAACCACGTCTCTCTTTCTCAGTCCCATTCCTTTCTCTTTCCAGGAGTTCCACTCCTAATTCCTCGTAGGGTTCCAGCTCTTTTAACTTAGAACATCCATGTTTCACTTTCCAGTTTCACGTCCTTACAATCCATATTCTCAATCACGTTTATTTATTCATAGCAGGCAACTGTTAATTCAATTCACAGGCAGCTATTATTTCTTTTGCACATTTTCCAAGACTGCAGTATTCATATATTCCACTAGTTCTTCCCATCCTAGGATTCATGCCATGCCCTAGGATCTATCATACAATCTAGTTTTCCAGCCCTAGGATTCATGCAACACCCTAGGATCTACCATTCGTTCTAGTTTCTCATTCTTAGGATTCATGCAATGTCCTAGGTGCTATTTATGGTTCCATAATTTAATAGATTATACCAATAACTTAAAAGCCACTCTACCGGTTACAACAGGCGAACTGGGGGTGTGGTCGGGAATCCCGCGTGCCTCCGCAAACCCCGAGACTGCAACGGAACAGGGTCCTATCGCAAGGATCAAACACAAGAAGTTTCTCAAAATACTATATTGCTACTATAGACGGGTAGAGGATTTAATTCCGAAAAGAACGCAACTCAAAAGGTGAAAAACGGAACCCGAACAGGCCCTAAACGGGTCGAAAATGACGAAACAGTGCAAAATCAGACGTCTGGAACTTATTCCAGATGTCTTAAAAAGTGGATCAGGGGTTACCTTGCTTTGCGTGGTCTCTCAAACGTCCAGAAGCCTGTGGGAGCGTCTAGCCTAGTTCCCAGACATCCGATGGTCACCCCGGATGTTTGGAAGTCGCTCCACTCGTCTGGCACTGCAGCCAGACATCTGATTCGTGCTGGGTGGCGGATCAGGACCTGTGCGTACCCATTTCCTCTCTCAGTACGGTCAGTCGAAGAAAAGGAAGGAAGATGGAAATAACTCACCTTTCAGACGTCTGTACAGTCCTCCAGACGTCGTCCCTATCGTCTGGCTAGACTCCCAGATGACTGATTCTGGAAAAGTTTCCAGAACCAGGGTGCCACTCGCCCTCCTCTCGCGACGCTCTGCCGCGCCACGTCCCGTCCGCCTGCTGCTCGAGCTGCAGCGGTCCACCCGCATCGCTCCGCGCCCGCTGCGCCCCCCGCCGGCCGACCCTAGTAGTCTCGGCGAGCTCTCCCTCGCGGCCGAGCGCCTCTATCCATGGGCAGCACCTCCGCCCATGCTCACCGCGGCTGTCGTTGCCGCTGCTCACTCGCGCTCACTCTCGCGCACCGGCTGGAAGGAGACGAGGAAGGGAACGGAGATGATGGGAGTGAGGGAGAGGGCATGTCCTTTTAAGGCCGCGCGAGAAGGAGAGAGAGAGCGGACAGGGCATAGCCTGCGGTCGCAGGAGAGAGGGAAAAAGAGAGAGAGAGAGGGCATTCGCATGTCTGCGCTCTCAGGCGCGCAGACGAAACACGCGTGCCGAAAGTAACCGATTTCCAGACGTCTGGAAGGGGTTCCAGACGTATGGTCCGATGTCTGGCCACCTCCCAGACGTCTTAAAAGATGTCTGAAGCCGCGAGTTCGTAACCTATGGCCCGACTGGCCACACTGGTAACAGAGGGGAACCCGACTCCCGCCCTCAGTGGGTCGCGGCTGTCGGTCGGGCGGGGGTCCGGTGCTGGCGACTGTCCTCTGTACAGGGCCCCCAAAGGCCACTGATGGCCCTGCAAAATGTGACGGCTCTCCTGCAGACGCCACGTGTCTCCTCTCTCGTCGGCCCTGTGAAAAGACTGCCTGAAAGGGCCTCTTCAGCCTGCCGTCAGTGTCTCGCGCGGATGGGTTGGTCTCCTCGTAAGTCATGGCTACCTCCACCACCCTCAAAAACGTAGGCAGCTTCATGGGTTTGACATACCCCCGAATCGTAGGACGGAGCCCCTCAGTGAACCTCCAAAGGCGCTCCTCCTCAATAGCTACCGTTGTTGCTGCAAAGCGAGATAGCTCCAGGAAACGAGTGCGGTACACGCTCACGGTCATCGTCCCTTGCCGGAGAGTGTGGAACTCCCGCCTCCTATGGTCCTACCACATCTGGGGAAAGTACTGCTCGCAGAAGAGGGTGACGAACCAGTCCCAGGTTGGCTCGTCGCTCTCCTGTCCCCTGACCGCCCTCCACCACCTGTGCACCGCACTCTCCAGCTAGTACATGGCAAAGGCCACGTGGCACTCCACCGGGGGGCGAAGGGTGGCGAAAATCTTCTCCAACTGCTCGAGCCAGTCCTCTGCCTCAGTCGGGTCATCATCCCCCTTGAAGGAGGGGGGCTTCAGCTTCCGGAACTACCCGAAGAGCTCGGAGTGGCACTGCAGTGGGGATGCTGGTGCACCTACAGGCAAAGGTGCCTTGTGCACAGAAGTGTCAGAGGAAGGTGGGGGCGGTGGCCGCCCATCCCCTCCCCTGTCTCCAGCGCCGCGTCCGTCGGGTGGTCCCACAGAGGACTAACCCTTCGCAGCCCCAGGGGGAGGCGCTCGGGGCGGTAGGTGGAGCTCCTCTCGCACAATATCCTGTATCAGCTGGGCGAGGTCCTGGGCCTAGACGCCCGAGAGTAGTGGCTGGTCCACTGAGGCATCAGCAACGGCACGCCCACCTCGTCGACCTCGTCCTCGGCCGTACCCGCGGCCCGCCTCACCAGTCCTGCGACGAGGCATCTCCTTCAAGGAGATGCGAAACAAAACGGAACACGTAAATATGGAACGATATCTAACGGAAACATCTAAGAGCTCATGTCAAAAGGTATGTTGTGGTGGCTACTCTAGTCATAGACATGTGAATTGGTTATTTTCCAGTCAGTTGATTCACTTCTCGGGACAACCTTGTTCTGATACCTACTTGTAACGGCCCGATTCCTGAGTCCCTAGGAGACACGAGAACTGGACCAACTCGACTAATCCCAAGACCTAGTCATTCAAGGAGGAAGTAACCTAAAGAGCAGTAAAATAAACCACATTCAACATGAAATATAACTAGCAGTTACAAAAAAACAGCAGTAAGGAAAAGAACTACTACATCATGTAACACCACAACAGTAGAACGACATTTATAACATAACAAGAACTGCGAGTAAAGAAAAGTACAGAGAGTAACAAAAACTACTCACTACAGTGGAACAAAAAGGGCACAAAAGAATAGTGGTAACTCTATTGGACCCTACTCGGCCAAGCGTCCTCTGCAGCCGCTGACCCTGGCTGCTCAACACCTGGTCCTGAAAAGTAACGCGTGTAACACGTCAGCGAAATGCTGAGTAGAGTGGCCGCTAAATGAAAGCAGCAGTAAAGTGTACAGTAGCTGTTTTATTTTCTTTCTTCCTTTATTTACGTCTTTCTATTGTTTCATAATTTATCTATTTCTCAGATCCTTCACTTGATCTCGAACGTTCCTCGTGGGGACGATCTTGATTGCAGTCTTTTTCGAATAGTAGAAGTAACACGTGGTGCTCTCCTGGCCGGGAGAGTCCCCCATGGTGATCGTACTCTCAGTCAACCACCCCAAGGTCACTGACAGACGTAACGGTGACTACGGCACACACGATAAACACACGGGTAGCTAACTCGCACTGGCACGCGGTCAGTCGTTTCCATTAACGGGTGCGCCCAAAGCACAGCACGGAACCAGTATAGGGCAGAGCCCTCTCAGTAACAAGGGTCCAACCCCTCCACAGTAACCAAATAGGGGCCTTGCCCCTCCACAGTCCGCGCACCCTCGCCTGACTACCCTGGTTTGCCCTGTGGGCCTAACTAGTTGGTGTAGGTGAGCTAGCAGAACCCCGAGGCCCGTGGGGTAGTTAGTACTCGCTCTACACTAGTAGATCTCCTCGGTACTGTGTACACGAGGGCCAACAAGTCAGTACAAAGTGGCCAGACCTAACCCCGGGTCCCTGGGGCGGCTGGCTCCGCTCTGCACTAAGCAGGTAATAGGTGCTTCCCCTGGCAATACGTAACCAAGAGACAATGCACCTCCACATCTTTCTTTCTCAGTTCCATTTCATTCTCTTTCCAGGAGTTCTACTCCTAATTCCCCGTAGGGTTCCAGCTCTTTCAACTCAGCACATTCAGGTTTCACCTTTCCAGTTTCACGTTCATACAACCCATATTCTCAATCATGTTCATTTATTCATAACAGGTAGCTATTAAATCAATTTACAGGCAGCTATTATTTCCTTTCCACATTTTCCAAGACTGCAATATGTATATTCATTTCGCTAGTTTTCCAGTCCTATGATTCATGCCGTACCCTAGGATCTATCATTCAATCTAGTTTTCTAGCCCTAGGATTCATGCAATACCCTAGGATCTATCATTCAATCTAGTTTCTCATTCCGAGGATTCATGCAATGCCCTAAGTTCTATTAATTGTTCCATAATTGTAACAAATTATGTTAATAATTTGTAAAGCCACTCTACCAGCTATAACGGAAGTACTGGGGGCGTGGTCGGAAATCCCGCCCGCCTCCGCAACCCCCGAGACTGCAATGGAACGGGGTCCTAACACAAGGATCAAACACAAGGAGTTTCTCAGAACAGTATGTAATTGCTGTAGACGGGTAGAGGACTTTATTCCGAAAAGAACGCAACTCAAAATGTGGAAAACGAACTCCGAACGGGCCCTAAATGGGTCAAAAACGACGAAATAGTCCATAATCAGATGTCTGGAACCTCTTCCAGACATCTTAAAAAGTGGATCAGAGGATACCTTTGTTCTGCGTAGTCTCTCAGATGTCCAGAAGCCTACGGGGGCGTCTGGCCTAGTTCCCAAACGTCCGATGGTCACCCCGGACGTCTGAAAGTCCTTCCAATCATCTGTCACTGTGCCCAGGCATCTGATTCGCGTTGGATGCGAATCTCAGTGCCTGCACGTACCCACTCATTGTTCTCAGTACAACGATCGCAGAAAAGGACGAAGGACGAGAAATAACTTACTTTCCAGATATCTGGATTGTCCTCCAGACGTCCTCACCGTCGTCTGGTTGGAAGACTAGACGTTTGATTCTGGAAAAATTTCCAGAATCAGAGCTGACTCGCTCTCCGCCCGCGACGCACGGCCACACCCCGTCCGCCTGCTGCTCGAGCTGCAGCAGCCCTCCTGCGACACTCCTCGCCCGCTGCTCCCCCACCGGTCGATTCTCGCTGCCCCGGCAAGCTCGAGCCCTCACGGCCGAGCGTCTCCTCCCTCGCGCAACACCTCCTCCCGCAACTCACCGCGGCTGCCGCTGCCGCCGCTCGCTTGCTCTCGCACCAGCTGGAAGAAGAAGAACAAGGGAGAAGAGGGGATGAGCGTGAGGGAGAGGGCGAGGCCTTTTTTTAAAGCAGCGCGGGGAGAGAGAGAGAGGGGGGGCAGCGCTGCACCTGCGGAGGAGAGAGGGGAAAAGAGGCCTCGCAGGTCTGCGCGCGCAGGCGCGTAGACGAAATCGCACGTGCCGCAGAAATCAAATTCCAGACGTCTGGTCAGACGTCTGGGCCACCTCCCAAATGTCGTAAAAGACGTCTTGAAGCCGCGTTCATAACACCAGATGTCAAGGAGCCTCTTAGCTGAGAGGAGGGATGAAGTAGAGGGTTTTCCAAACGAAATCGAGCGTGGAGAGACCGGCCTACCCTAGGGGTTCTTTATATAGGTAGCAGGGGGTTGCTTGAAGCTTGGAATCCAAGCTTTCAACCTTGGAAGGTCACCGGAGTTGGAAATCCAAATCTCTCATGCATTCACATGAGAGATTAGTAAGGTCTTGGAGGGCAAGATCGGATTTGTTGAAAACGAATTCCATAAGGATTCTCCGATTCTAATTTGAGATAGTTTCTTCAATCAATCAAGGAGAAATCCTTGGTTGATTGTCAATGGAGCTTTAGGATTAGGAGTTCATGTGTTGTGGGGACCTTTTTGTAAAGAAGGTAAAGAAGCTGGGGGGCTTTTTGTGAGGAATTCAAAAGCTGAGGGACTATTGGAGATAAAGTCAGATTTGGACCAAAGTGCAAACTAGGTTGAAACAATCTCATATTGGGCCCAAATTTTGGTACAAATCTAATTTGGGCCTAAGGAATCCAATGGTGAAGTTGGATCTAGGATTTGACCAAGTTTGACTGGAGAAATTGCATAATTATCCAAATTAGGGTAAAAGTCTATCTGTGGCTCTATTTTAGGTCAAGATGGGTTATGATGGTTAAATTGAAGGTACCAAACCCTAGAGAATATTTTTATAGGATTTTCAGTGGGTTTAGGTTAATTTTATCTCGACCAGAACCTCACTGAATCAAGCGGGTCTATTTTTAGGGTTTTGAAGTCGTTTAATTCTCGAAACGCATGAAAATCCATTTCTGTCTACACAGACCTACTTGTTAGAAATTTAAGAACATTTGACCTTTATTTAACCCCTTAGAAAACTCATGATTGTATTGCAATTAAGATATGATGTTAAAATTACAGTTTTACCCTTATTTCCTTCTTGTTCTCTTAGAATGGATTTGTAGTGAATTACATCTCTCTAGCAGTTATGTAGGACCATTTATTCCTTGATTATGACTAATTATTGCTAGATATGGCTGATGATGACGTTATCATTTGTCTCCTTCTGCTTCTCTTCTAGAGCTCAATTTATGAGACATCTCAACTCCACCTCAGGTAATATCTTTCCGTGCTTTTACTTTCCAATGAGGACATTATCAGATTTAGGCATGGGGGGGTATAACCTAAGGTTATTCATTGCATAATACATATTTCATATGTAATTAGGGCATTCATCTTTAACAAACAAAAGGAGAGAAATGAAAAAAAAAAAGAGAGAAAGAAGGAGATGGAATCTTTGTAAGCTGAAGTGCAAATATGTTGAGAAGGAAAAAGAAAGAAAGAAGAGAGAGACAGAGAAAATGTGCAAAAATTATGTTGGTCCCAACATTTGATTATGGAAGAGTTGCCTAAAATCTAGGTTAGAATGAATGATCAATTAAATCCAAAAGTGCTAGAGAAAAGGAGATAAGTGAGGGTCTTGGGTCTATTTTAGGGCTTAAACACTCACGTATTAGTTAAGATCTGGACTATTCCTCAAGAGGTTGAGGGAGTTGCAAGGCTCCTGTATTAAGTCTAAGGCCTAGGGAGTATTCTGCCCTGTTGCTTGCCCTTTGGTTTACGGGACTTAGTAACCTAAGTACCCAAAAATCACACACCGGTCGGATTCAATGCGCATAATGAAAAATAATGACAAAAAGTGTCTATTCTGAAAGTGTTTTCCCAAAAAGTTGACTTAGGAGAGGCTCGAAGACGCAAGTTAATTGGATGAATTCCCAGTGCCGAGAGGAGGAATGAAAAATACTCCCCTCGAAGATGGGTTATAACATACCGTCTCCTCGGTGCTTGTCTCCTAGGATATCTAAATATCCTACTGGGGGCACGAAAGCACCTTGTGCTGGTTCCGGTGACATGGGAGGCATTATCCCAAAATGTCGATTGCCAGGGTCTGAATTTAGCTACAGAATGCCATGGGTGGCACTATCCTAGAGTGTCGAAAGCTAGGGTTCTACGGGATGCCATGGGCAATGCTATCTCGAAGCGTTGATTGCTAGGGACCCTGTGAGGATTGATTAAGGGGACAAGGAATCCGATACAGATCATGTTTAGGGGAACTTAAAAAGAAAGAAAACTCTCAAATTAACATCTTTCTCCATCTCTCTTACTAAAAATGCACTGACAAATTGAACCTAATCTTGCTGCACACGACTTGCTACACATATGCATGGGTGCTTTAACTGCTGGGGTCAATGAACCTTTAGGCAGTTTTTATGAGCCTTAGAAATCTTCATGGCAAACCCAATGCTGAGGCTAGTCAAGTCTGCATCTTGGCTGGTACTTGAGTTCCTTTAGGCCTATGGTTGGTATTTCAATCAAATATCTAAAGATGTGGCATGATAAGACATCCTGATGATAAAATCCTGTCGAGAGACCTAGTCTGTTCCATACGATTTTGCTCGAGATTAGCAAAACTTAGGTATGGGGGAAATTGATTGGTCTACTTTACTGGACTAATTTAGTTCCAAAGTACATTATTATTTGCACATGAATTTAATTTAGAGTACGTATTGTGTTAATCAAATGGATTAAGCCTTGATTTCCTACATTTCATTTACATTAATTAAATACTTCTGATGCATGATTAATTTTGGAAGTCCAATTTTATTGACATCATATTAATTATATTATCTTCCTAACATTTGAATTCCGAAGAAAATTGACATAAGTTATCTGAGAAAGCTTGTTTCCTTTTAAGTTATCCATAACAAATTATTTTAAAAAAAAGTGGAAATGGGTAACACTACTCTCTCTTATTTCATGCACGTTCTTTTGCATCCTTATTTGCTCTATCACTCAAATCTCTTGCACTCAAATCTTTTGTCTTCAATTCTCTCTAATTCTCTCTTTTTATAACAGGCATGAAGGACAACCTCAGGATCTTCTCACTCTCAATGGGAGGAAACTCCCTCTCCAACATCTTGTTCCTCCCATGAGGGGGGAACCCTCATCTTCCTCCAGCTCGACCCAACAGGACCGAAGCCACCACCGCGTGCCAATCACGAAGACCGACGTCCACTCCACAACAAAACACCACCGTGTGCCTCCATCAACCATCGTAAGCCACCGACCGCATCCCACTCCTCGTATCTCCTTCCCGTAGCAAGCCACACGGTGACAGAGTGTGGCCAATGTTGTGACCACCACCACAAGCCACCACATCACTGTGCAACAGCAACCCTAGTACGACCCTGATGTTCCTACAAAACCCTGAGCCTCCACGGCCTTGACATCTCCTATTCGACCATGCATCCCATGGCCTCTCCTTCCCTCCAGCGTAGGCCATGCATAGCACCTTCCTCCTTCATCATGTCAAACTCAAGGCCGTGCAATCTTCTCCTCAAGAGAGCCGTGCGTACTGTCTCACCGCACACGGGTAGCCTCCCCGACGCCCTCGCTTGCACTAGTGGTCACCACCAACGGTCGCAACCACGCCATCCGACACACAGCAGGCCATGCTCCACACTCTCACATGCCACCCCCCCTGGTGCGTGCACATCCACCTTCACCAGAACCACGCTTGCCCTAACGTATGTAGCAGTCGACATCCTCGCTGGCCATCCATGTCTCCGGCCAGCCACCGCCAGTCACCTTCCTCCTCACAAGCTCGAACTCCTGACCACGCCATCATCACCACTTGACGACTGGTCTCACTCGCTTAGAAGCACCCAATTGAGCCAGTCAGCCCCATCCACAAGCACCAAGCACCGTCATCTTCTTCTTCTTCTCCGTCAACATGGAGGAAGGAACCTAAAGCTCACGGTCCACATCCATATGCAGCTGGTCCCTCCACCCTCTATTCAACACACCATCGCTTCCACTGGATTCGCCTTACCCTCACAAACTCAACCCCGCCTTCGATCGTGCGAAACGACCACCATCTAGCCGACCAACAAGCCTCCCCGCTAGTGGCCTCCATCCCTTTGAACGATGAGCTCCGGCCATCTCCATCAATGCCATGTGCGAAGGCCTCCATGTGCATGATCTCCTCCGATCATCCCATGACCAGTCGTCCACTCCTTTTCACGTGTGACAAAAGGATCCAAATCCTCTATTTATGTGGCATTAAATTTTACATTTGATGCCATTATTGGTTTTGGATTTTTGTTTTTTCTTACTATTCTATTCAACCACTTTGCATGCATGCCCTCATAGGTCCCTCTATTTGTTTTATGCGCTCAACTCCTTATACAATGACTTAAGTTCCTACACAAATGCATGCCATCTCATCGAGCATTTTCATGACCTAGAGGAGAAATTCAACTTCTTCAATTCTAATTACATTACATGCCATTATGGGTTAATTGCATTTATTTTGTGGTGATAACAATTGTGATTGTACCGTTGCACTCTTACAATATCACCTGACGCTTTATTTTCTTATGCTGCATGGTATTTTCGATATGGATTTTGCATCTATGACCGGGAATAATAAATATTCATGAATCTATTGTAGTTGTTCCTCCCTGTGGATACTACCTGACTCTTCGTGGTTAGTTTTATAGATAAATATTTATGATCTGGGATTTTTCAACCATGAGATTTTACTCTGACGACGTATTTTTCTAACATATTTTTCTGCAAAATGAAATCTCTCGATCAATGGGCCCACGTGATATGATGCCCTTGAATCTGATTATTGCATGTGAGACCTTTGACATTTGGGGAATTGATTTTATGGGACCCATTCATGGATCTAACAACTTCGAGTACATCTTACTTGCTACTGACTGCGTCTCGAAATGGATCAAAGTTGTACCCTCAAGAACAAATGATCATAAACTATTCTCCAGTTCATTTAGGAGAACATCACTTTTAGATTTGGGGTTTCTAAACCCATATCAAGGATGGCAAGTCTCATTTCCCAAATGTGCACTTCTAGCCCCTGATAAAAAAATACAAGGTGTCGCATCATATTTTGACTCCTTACCAACCCTACACTAATGAATTGGCCATGTTATCCAATGGGAAGATCAAGAAAATCCTTCAGGTTACTGTTTGGCCTGACATCACAAAACGCATTTAAATAGTTGTTCGCTATAGCGTGCGTTTACGACATCAATTTTAAAGAGAATAATCGCATGTGAGTACAAGTGTTGATGTTAGGGAAGTAAGAAATCAGATCAGTTAATCGCTTCAATATCACAAAATGTCATTTTGTTTGTTTGCATTAAGAGAGAGAGAAAGAGATAGAGAGTAGGGTTAGGAATGCATGATAACAATGATTTCTAATCTATACGTGAGAAACATGATTGAACAAGGTCTCATTAAAATCATAGAATGTCATGAATCGAATGGGTCAACAATGATAGGAAAAATCAACTTACAACTACCAACACTAAAGCTAGATGAATGCTTAAAGAAATGTAAACATTAAGCTAAGGAAAACTAGAGAGTAAATGTGACAAATGGAGCAATGAGACAGCCACAATGTTGTATGGGCTTCCGTCGGTGGCTCAACAGCTCTGGGACCTTACTTGCAGCTCTATGGAGGTGGGGGACATGCTAGGTAGAAGATTTTATCAGAGCCCCCTAGATAGAGGGGTGTAGGTCCTTTTATAGTGGAGATATGAAGGGTAAAAGCACATTCAAGTCAATAGAGACATTCAATTCATCATTGAAGCTCCACCGCAGGCATTGCTAAATGACCCAGCTCACGAGCCCACTCACAAGTTAATAGTGGCCTCACTCGCAATCTGCATGCTCGCACTCACAGTCGTTCGATCGAGAATCGATGGTCTAGATCGCGTGTGGCCACGCACTTCGGATTGTGCTGAGTGCATGCATGGTCAAGCATAAGATTGGGCATTGGATGGCACGTGCATGCATCGTGTGCATCCGACATGAGAAATCATGCCACGTCTCATCCTTCAAAACCGTTGAATGAGAAATCAAGGGCTGAATTTTACCCGCTACTCGCATGTTGCCAATTTGTGCCATCATGAGGCTTTGAACATGCACTAGCAACAAATGGGTTGAGGTGCGGATTGCTACACCATGCCCGCGGATAGTCGCACGGATGCACTGCTGGTGCTACGTCCACAGCCATTGGATGCGATCGACGGTTGAGCTGAGGTGAGGCATAATGTAGCCTTCACCATTGGATCTTTATCCAACGGTGGAGAGGTGTCCCTAGAAGGTCCTTCAATGGATGTGAAGGGCATGGGGGAGGTGTAGATGAGTGACATGTGGTCGATTCTGGGTGGTTGATCGTCAGATTAATGGCCATAACTTCTTTGGCTCATTGTGGGAGCCACGAAGTACGGATTGAGTTTATTTTGAGTCTGTTAGACTCCATTTGTCAATTCGGATCCATCCGTATGGTCCAATTGCTCATTTGAGACCTATTCCAATGTGAACTTGCACCCATGGTCATTAGACATTAATTATAAGCAACCGTAATGTAGGAATAAGATAATATGCATGAAATGCTCCCAATCCCACTGTAGCGTGATATTAATGAGCATATGCCCTCGCAATTGACTCTAATTAATAGAATTATCGACATTATATGTAGAGTCATCATACCCCCATGCCCACCCCTTGCTAGTCCCTAGCAAGGTTAACCTAAGTGCCATCGATAGCTAGAATTAAGAATTGATCACTCAGGCGGAAGTTACTTGTCAACAGAAGGAAATTTCTACCAAAAACCTTGCCCGTGAAGACTTAACAGCACGCAGGAGTCCGCCAAAATGTAGACTTCCCAAGTCCTTACCTTATTCTATTTAGAAGCAATATATATTTTTCCGTTTCACTTTTTTTGACTTTTAGAGTCGAGAGTTTCAAGGTAACATTTTACGACTGGCCAACCCACCCAAGACTCAAAAAGGACCCTAAGTGCTAAGCATCTTGTCTTGAAAATTGTAATAGACTCACTCAACCGTAGTTAAAATGGACTTCAAGTTTCTACACCCCTAGGTGACTGATAGGTCGACTTTTCGCTTAGCATTATAGTATTTAAGTGGTGGAAAAATCGACGAATCAAAAACAGTGAAAATAACCACTCGCAGAAGAGCGGGTCGTGTCCAGAAGGAGGCAATGATGCAATAAGTCCTTAATTATTTAATGTTATTTCGGATAATGCAAAATTCCTTTTCAAATTGGACTTAAAATGTGAAGGAAAGTAGGTTTACAATAACCTAAAAAGTTAAGGGTGTAAGTGTAGTTTTCCCTCACAGGAATCCTCAATAAATTTAGGATGAATTAGTGCAATTTTCATGTGATGTGTACTATAGACAATTAGTACTTAAATCAAGTCCAAAATCAATCTTTAAATTAGCTAATATTAATACCATGTAATTAGAAAGAACTATGAGTGCGTGAATGCAATTTGCCAAAATATAATATTAATAAAAAAAAAATGAAATTGCTGGCAATGGCATTGAATGTAATTTCTAATTCAAACAAAAATAGAGCTTTTCTTCTCTCTCTTCCTCGCGAGAGAGAGAGAGAGATCCACGGAGGTCGATGTAGGGCTTCAGAGGACGGCGAGGTCGAGAGCTTTCTGACGGTGGCAGCGGCTGCGGCGGAGGTGGCCGGAGGCGGCTGGCGGCGGTGGCCGGAGCTCCGGCCTGCAGAGCAAAAGAGCGGCTGCTGCTGCAGCTGTTCGAGGGGTTGTGGCGTGCAGGCTTGTGCGCGCGTGCCGATGCGTGGAAACGCAGTGCCTGCTTTGGTGCTTGGAGACGCTGTAGGGCGGAGACAGCACCTGCTGTGTCGCTTGGGTGCGAGCGGCCGCTGTGTCATGGGGGCGGTGGTCTACAGTTAGCGCGAGCGGGCGGAGGCACTGCAGGGATGCGCGGTTGTGTGCGCGCATGGAGAGCTAGCGCCTGCAGGTGGCGTGCGGGATAACAGATGAGCGGTGTGCATGCTGCAGGGACGCGCGGTTGTGTGCGCGCAAGGAGAGCTAGCGTAGGCTTGGTGGGGCGTCAACGGGCACGCTTGCAGGGGCACTTGCAGGCAGTGCGGCGCGGCTGCAGGCGGTGGCGAAGGCGAGCAGCGCCTTTAGGCGCGGCTGGAAGGGTGTTGTGAAGAACATGGTGATGGCGGGTGCGGGTAGCAGTGGCGTTGGAGAGTTGGAGCGGTTGAAATAGTGAGAGGTGTGGGTGCGAGCGGTGCTAGCACCTGCAAGAGGGGTTTGGTGTGCTTGGTGCTGAAGATGGGCGCCTGGTGAAGGAGCAGGCATGGGCACAGTGCATGCGGTGGAGTTTTTCCCACAAGGGGAAGATGATGCAGTGCGGCACAGTGCACGCTTTTCTTCTCTCTCCCCCTCCTTCTTCTCTCCCCGCCTCTTCTTTTTAAGTTCTCCCCTCACCGCGTGTGATCAGGGATTTTCCAAAATCCCCGGTCATGGCTGTTGAGAAAGGCGGCACCAGAAGTTTTGCCCAATGTCCGGCGGGGGAGGGGGAAAAGAGAGTTGCGGTTGTTTTGGGAATTTTATCCCCCCACCCTTGCTCTTTTTGTATTTTAGTACCTGCACATAAAAATCCTAGAATTAAGAAGTTATAGAATGTTATAACTTAAATTATTAGGTGTATAAATCTTCTATAACTTAATTATCATTATTAACACACCTAAATTGTATAATTAAAGATACTTAGGCTTAATAATAGTCCAATTTAATGGACTCATCAAATACCTCCACGCCTAAGATTTGCTAGTCCCTAGCAAAAATGAATAATAGAAGTAATCAGAAGACTTCTTCTTTTCCCATTTCAAAATTTTAGAAAACCAGACAAATATGAAGTTCTGATAGCCTAGGTCACAGATCCAAGTGAAAGAGCCGATTTGCATTAGGAGTTCGTACATCACCCTTGGCAAAAATTTCTGATGAGATAGGCAACTACTTCCCTCGGGGATAAAGCAGATGATAATCTGTAATTTGACCCCGGTGTTTGGCTTAGGTTGGGGATAATAAGTTGAAAGGATTTGTATTTGGTGGCACACACTCTACTGGTGCTACATATAGTCTAGTACTGCAGTCTCTAGCTCTCTAGACTATTAGACAAGTCAACCCTGAGAGAGACTACATAGCTGTGCTCTCCTGATGTTCCTGGGCACTCTTTTTTTTTTTTTTTAGATCACGAATCTTGCCAAATTGTACTCACTATTTGGTGGCCTCTCATGGCATCCACACTTCAATTAAAGTCTTAATAACTCTATAACTAAGTTAGAGTCCTCAACCAGTATTCAGGCAATCAAAAATACTAGAAGGCAGGTATGGGTCATATTTGGTGGAAAGCAATAGGTGTTCTGGTGCCTCAGAAACATTAGAAACTTCGACCTTTTTTTTTATAATATAACTATTTTTTTCTTTTTCTTCTTTCTGTTTCTTCTTTTTCTTCTTTTTTTTTTTCTAATTTCTTCTTGTTTTTGTTTCTTTTTCAATCAGCAGAACATGATACAGACTTTTATTTATGAGGCATTATTAGGGATGATGACTGTCAAGAGGAAGTTGTGTGGCTTATTTGGTGGAAGGATAGGTGTATTTCTGACCTTTGACACTATTACCCTCCTTTAGCTGAGGACTCTATGAAGGACGGTCATAACCATCCACCATAGTTATAGCTTTATTAAGACTCAATCTCTGCGTATCTGCCTTATTTGGTGACTCTCAGGAATTCACTCAAAGTACGCACCCAGGAACAGAGAGTGAAAACTATGCCTAACTCTGAAGTATCATCATCTAATCATCCAGAACTTAAGAGTCCTTGCACTAGATTTAGCGCACCAGTAATCTCTCTACTCCTCACAAATATGAGGTGGATTTACTAGAAGATAGTATGCCTGACTCTCTATGAATTGTCTAACGGTTCAGTAGACTACAAATGCCTATTGGTTTTCCCAAAGGATCCATTACCAAGTCTACGTGCTCGTGAAATAAATGTACTGGATTCTAAACTTAAGAAATAATTCTGAAAGAAAAACCTCCAATAAAGGTATTATGCTATGGACTAACCCAATCAGCTCAAGAACAGAATTCCTTTTTTTATATGTATGCAAATATTTATAAATGCTATAAACACTACAAACACTCTCAGGTTATATCCCCCCATGCCTAAGACTGACAATGTCCTCATTGGAAAAATATAGATATAGAAGAATATCACCTGAGGAGGAGAGTAGAAGGAGCTAAGGCTCCTCAAGTCATAGTGTGTCCAAAACCTGGCCATCTGAAAGAGTAATATACGGTTTAAGTCGCTGGCCATTTACTTTAAAGTTCGCACCTGAAATAGGGTTCCTGATCTCTACAGCTCCATGAGGGAAGGTATTAATCACAACGTAAGGCCCATCCCAACGGGACTTGAACTTTCCAGGAAATAATTTAAGTTTAGAATTGAAAAGCCAGACCCACTGGTTGGGCTCAAAAGTATTTCTAATGATGTGCTTGTCATGGAAGACTTTTGTACGTTGCTTGTAAGCTTGAGAAGCTTCATAAGCTTCATTACGAAGCTCCTCAAGCTCACTTAATTCTAACATACGTGCTCTTCCCGCTTTATCCAGATTTAAGTTAACGTTTTTAATGGCCCAATAAGCTTTATGTTGGATTTCAACGGGAAGGTGGCACGCTTTTCCATAGACAAGACAGAAAGGAGACATACCCAAGGAAGTCTTATATGCAGTTCTGTAGGCCGAAAGAGCGTCATTTAGTTTTTTAGACCAATCCTTTCGATCAGGCCTGACAGTTTTTTCTAAAATTCTCTTAATCTCCCTATTAGACACCTCCACTTGCCCACTCGTTTGGGGATGATAAGGTGTGGCTATCATGTGATTTACTCCCAAATTTTGGAGTAGTCTAGTGAAGTGTACATTCCTAAAGTGAGGCCCTCCATCACTTATGATCGTCCTTGGGCACCTATACCGAGAATTGATATTAGCCTTAATAAAGCCCAAGACCACAGAATGGTCATTGGTTCGCATGGGGATGGCTTCTATCCATTTTGATACATAATCAACAGCCACAAGGATGTATTCATATCCGAAGGACACAGGAAAGGAACCCATGAAGTCAATGCCCCAAATATCAAAGATTTCAACAGGGAGGATAGGTTGTTGTGGCATCTCATCCCTTTTTCCAATGGTTCTCATCTGCTGGCAACATAGACATGCGCCCACATATGTATATGCATCTCGGAATAATGTGGGCCACCAAAAACCAGACTGAAGAACCTTATGAGCAGTCTTCTTCCCACTAAAATGTCCCCCACAGTGGAGGTCATGGCAGAAACTCAGAACACTTCTTTGTTCCTCATCAGGGACGCAATGGAGAAACAGCTGGTCAGGGCCTATTCTAAAAAGCTCGGGCTCCTCCCAGTGATAAAATTTAGCATTAGCGATAAACCTGTCTCACCTTTGCTTGTCCCAAGTACTAGGGGTGATGCCCGTCACCAGATAGTTCACTATGTCAGTGAACCAAGGAGTTTTAGTTTCCACGGCCATTAGAGACTCATCAGGGAAAGTCTCTTGACTACTGCCAGCGGGGTTTGATGCCTCAATAGGGATCCTAGACAAGTGGTCTGCTACCACATTCTCAACTCCTTTCTTGTCTTTAATTTCTAGGTCAAATTCTTGGAGTAGCAAAATCCAACGAATTAGGCGAGGTTTGGTGTCCTTTTTAGCCAAAAGATGCTTAAGGGCCGAATGATCAGTGAACACCACGACCTTGGATCCCAAAAGATAAGACCGAAACTTGTCCAAAGCAAATACTACAGCACGTAATTCCTTTCCGTGACCGTGTTGTTTTGCTGAGGATCCGTAAGGGTCTTGCGGGCATAATGCAGCACATGAGGTTTGCCATCAACCCTTTGACCTAAGACTACTCCCACTGCAAAATAAGAAGCATCGCACATAAGCTCAAATGGGAGGGTCCAATCTGGCGCTTGGAGAATCGGCGCGGTAATGAGGGCTTTCTTCAAAGCTTGGAAAGCCTCGCCACATCTATCACCAAAATCGAAGGAAACATCCTTCGCTAACAGGTCGTAGAGTGGCTTGGAGATTTTACTGAAGTCACTAATGAAGCTCCTATAAAATCCAGCATGGCCAAGGAAAGATCTAACCTGACGAATATTGGCGGGCAATGGAAGCTTAGAGATGGAATCGATTTTTGCGGTGTCCACCTCTAATCCTTTCTCGGAAACTACATGCCCTGACACAATGCCCTGCTGGGCCGTAAAGTGGCTTTTCTCCCAACTAAGCACCAGTTTTGCCTCTTCGCAATGGGTTAAGACTTTATCAAGGTGCGAAAGGCATAGGTCAAACGACGAGCCATAAATGGAGAAGTCATCCATGAAAATTTCAACGAACTCGTCGATCATATCAGAGAAGATAGCCATCATACAACGTTGAAATGTGGTAGGAGCATTACATAACCCGAATGGCATTCGGTGGAATGCAAAAGTCCCATAAGGACTCGTGAAGGTGGTACGCTCCTGATCATCAGGAAAAACGGCTATCTGATTGTACCCAGAGTACCCATCAAGAAAACAAAAGTACCTGTTCCCCGCCAATTGTTCCAAAATTTGATCGATAAATGGTAAGGGGAAATGGTCTTTCTGGGTAGCCATGTTTAAACAGCGGTAATCAATGCAGACCCTCCAACCAGTTGAGGGTCTACTGGTCACCAGTTCTCCTTGGTCATTCTCCTCCACAGTGATTCCTGCCTTTTTCAGAACTACATGAATCGGACTGACCCATTTACTATCTGAAATGGGATAGATAATCCCTGCATCTAGCCATTTCAGAATCTCCTTTTTAACAACCTCCCACATATTTGGATTGAGCCTTCTCTGCATGTCTCGGAAAGGCTTCATGGACTCGTCCATGTAAATATGATGCATGCAAAGAGAGGGATCAACACCCTTAATATCAGCAATTGTCCAGGCAATTGCTTCCTTGTGCCTTTTTAAACACTCAAGCAGAGCTCCCTCCTGCAATTTAGATAATGCAGATGAGATAATAATGGGGAGCGTGTTATTAGGGCCAAGGAAAGCATATTTCAATGTGCTCGGGAGGGGTTTCAACTCCAATTCAGGAGCCTTTTGGATTGAGGGTTTTAGTTGAGATGTCCCCGCTTCAGGCAACGGATCTACCTTCACAGTCCATGGTGGGGACAGAGACTTAATGTTTATGTCCAGCAACTCTTCTAGTTCGGGCATTTTCTTTTCAGTTTCTTTGATAATCGAGGGATGGTCCTGAGTTATGACCTTCTGAAGGGGATCTCTACATAAGAGTGTTGGAGTAGTCTCTTCAATTATTTCATCAACAACCTCAATCTGAGAACAATCTTCAAATCTGAGTTGTTTGTAAGTATCAAAAATATTCTACCGGATCTTCTTGTTCCCAAAGCCCATTTTAAGTGCCCCGGATCTACAATTTATAGAGGCATTGGCTGTGGCCAAAAAGGGGCGTCCCAAGATAATGGACGGCTTTGTGGGCTTATTAGACGGGTCAGTATCAAGAACCAGAAAGTCAACGGGGAAGAAGAAATCCTCCACTCTCACAAGGACATCTTCCAACAATCCCCGCGGTGTCTTAAGCGATCTGTCTGCAACCTGAAGGATTACTGGACTAGGCTTCAGCTTTCCTCCTCCCAATAGGTCGAAGACAGAGCTCGGTAGAATGTTTACCCCCGCACCCAGATCCAGCAGAGCCTCATCAATGTGTTGGTTACCTATAACCACTGAAATATACGGGGCCCCTGGGTCTTTCATTTTGGGGGGGGTTCCAAGCTGAAGAACCGAGCTAACGTGGTCAGGCAGGATGACCTTGGTTTGGACCTGTTTCCTAGATCGGCGCTTCTGGGTGCACAGGTCCTTCAGAAACTTGGCATAGGACGGAATCTGTTTAATCGCTTCCAACAGAGCCAAGTTAATCTGGACTTGCCTAAAAGTATCCATAATGTCTTCCGTCCTATCCTTGGCTCCAGACGAGCCAACAGAAGATTCCCCAGGAGCAGATAGGCGCTCTAGATAAGGCACCCTCGGCTTCTGAGTAGAGGGGTCGTCATGGCGGGAAAGGGGTGGTGGTAGGACGACATCCTCATTGTGGATGATTTTTTGTGAGGGAGAGTGCTGTGGCTCTTCCTCGGGTGAGATGGAGGTAGGGCCAGGTGCGGAAGGGGAATTCTGAGATGTAACCATAGGAGTGTTATCAGTCTTGTCAATCTTTTTTCCACTCCTCAACACAGTCACTGCTTGGGCGTGCTCCCTGAATACAACCCCCTTGCCCTTAGGATTCTCCTCAGAAGAGCTAGGCAGCTTCCCCGGATCGCGTTGCCTAACTGCCTCAGTAAGATGACCAATTTGGGATTGCATATCAATAATCATCTTATTTTGAGATTGGATGACCATATTCTGATGCTCTTGCATCGCTTTCATCATGGCCTTCAGTTCATCCATCTCAGAGGGCTTATTCGGAAGAGGGTTTTCATAAGAATGTTGGTAAGTGGGCTGGGGAGGTAAAGGTCATGTATTCCCTAAGTTAGAAGCACCAGCTTGCTTCCAAGAGAAGTTTGGATGGTTCCGCCACCCTGGATTATAAGTGTTGGAGTAAGGGTTATTACATGGGGGGCAGAAACCTTGGGCCGCATTCAAGTCGGCCTGAATCAACTCAGGGAATTGGTTTGCCTGATGGCACTCCGCAGTGGCGTGCGTTGTGCTTTGGCAGATGGAGCATTCTCTTGAAGCCTGAAAAATAGAGGCTGCTTGTGGGTTCATGCCGGGGTTTGCTAAAAGCCTATCAAAGTTTTTATTCAATAGTTGAATCTGATAAGCCAAATCCTGAGAAGCCCCGGCTTCATGGGCCTCTATCTTCCTCTGCAAGATTGATGGTTTTCTCTCTTGATACGTAGAGGACAAATGTATGGAGTTGTCGCTTAATGTTTCAAATAATGCCCAGGCTTCATCCTCAGTTCTGGTCATGAAGGTTCCTGCACAGGCTGCATCAATGGTTTGCCTATGCCTTTCAGATAATCCGTTATAGAACCTTTCGACCAACTGCCATCTTGGCACTTGATGGTGGGGGCATAACCTAAAAAGGTCATTAAAGCGCTCCTAAGTCTTATGAAATTGCTCCCCTTCTTATTGAGCAAAACCCACAATCTCTCTTCTGTAATGGTTGGTTTTACTCATAGGAAAATACTTCCTTAAAAATTCTCCCTTAAGGGTAGCCCAATCATTTACCCTTGCATCGAGCGTATGATACCAGTGCTTGGCCTTATCCTTTAGGGAGAAAGGAAATAGAGTCCTCATCAAGGCTTCATCAGTAAAGCCCTGGAGCTTCACCGTGGAACAGACCTCGATGAATTCCTCCAGATGTCGGTAGGGGTCCTCCCTAGTAGTACCATAAAAAGAGGGCAACAAAGATATGGTACTGCTCTTGATCTCGTACGGATTATCCCCTGCCGGTCGTCTTAGTGCTTGTGCAGGTTGGTTGGTAGGAATAAAATAGTCCCTTACGGTCCTTTGTTGATTCGCACCTTGCCCAGCCATTTCTTCTTTTTCTTCTCCTAGATGAGCACTCCTAAGAATTCTCTCGTGCTCAGGATCAAACACTAGACTACCCTCAAGAGAGCGTCTACCAAGCATACAAAGCACAATTCAAAAAAAATTTTATTTTATTATTGAGTAAGTCAAACATCCACTCTAAAGATAAGTCAAAAGATCAAGACTTATCCCTCCGTTCCCACGTAAGTGGTATAACAGGGGTGTGGACTTGAAATTTTAACCTTCTTTATTAGTTAAAATAAATGGCCAAACAAGTTTTCCACTGCAATTACGTGCCTTAATTCAACCTTCGAGTGCCCTAGGACCAATGCTTTGCTTAGCTGATACTCCCAGGTGATCAAGGGAGAAGTTACTCCAAGGACGAACAAAGGGATGCAAGTAGGGCGAACCCTTCCTTTGAGGTGATGTGTATGCGGTTCCCCTTAGCTACCCTTTTGTTCCTTTAAGGGGTGTCCCCCTCCATGGAGTATCAAAACACTTGATCAAAAGATAATATCACCACTACCACAAAGCACAATAGGAGGGTCTGCATCGATAAAGAGATTGGTGCCTATAGCCTTAAGGGATCGAGCCTTAGTGCAGTGCCTAATGTGCGTGCTCAGTGTCAAAAGTGTGCAACACACCATAAATCTTTGTAATTTCTTTTTGAAATCGCAGACAAGTCCCTCAGAATTAGATGAAAAGTGTATTGCTTTTAGGGTTGAATCTGATTATTAGTTCTGCTTTTAGTTATGTGACCACTTAATTAGTAAATTCAAACAATTTGGTGGTCTTGAATTTAAATCAGAATGCAAATGCGTGAACAGAAGTTGGATGCAAAAGTTAGAAAGATATACCTGTCTCCAGCAATCTTCGTGCTAAGATGCTTGCAATGCAATAATAAGATCTAATATGCTGCTCAATCACCCCTAAATGAGTGCACCTAAGGGCATGCGACTTCTAAATAGAAATCTCGATATTTTTTATTGGTTTTTAAAAGCAAGCAAATAGAAAATATAATCACGCATGTACCAGAAATACTGTAAGCCCTAGTAGCTAAAGAATGCGGGGACAAACCCCCAAAAATTTAACCCCAAATTACAAGGGCGAAAAGTCAGAATTAAATTGTGACTACAGAGAATCCTCTGTGAAACAGGATCTTGGTCTCCTTCGTCTTTTCCTCGTGTGGCTTAACTCGTGGTTGCTATTGCTCCTCTATTGCGCCTCGTCGCTTCGGCGGATTCCTTGCACAATAATCAAAATGATTAGATAATTTCGCAACTCAAAAGATTCAAAAATAATAAAGTAATTCTATTGCGTCTGTTGCCTCCCCGGCAACGGCGCCAATTTGATAGGTCGACTTTTCGCTTAGCGTTATAGTATTTCAGTGGTTGAAAAATCGACAAATCAAAAATAATGAAATTAACCACTCGCAGAAGAGTGGGTCGTGTCCATAGGGAGGCAATGATGCAATAAATCCTTAATTATTTAATGTTATTTCGGATAATGCGAAATTCCTTTTCAAATTGGACTTAAAATGTGACGGAAAGTAGGTTTACAATAACCTAAAAAGTTAAGGGTGTAAGTACAGTTTTCCCTCACAGGAATCCTCAATAAATTTTGGATGAATTAGTGCAATTTTCATGTGATGTGTACCATAGACAATTAGTACTTAAATCAAGTCCAAAATCAATCTTTAAATTAGCTAATATTAATACCATGTAATTAGAAAGAACTGTGAGTGTGTGAATGCAATTCTGCCAGAATATAATATTAATAAAAAAAATGAAATTGCTGGCAATGGCATTGAATGTAATTTCTAATTCAAACAAAAACAGAGCTTTTCTTCTCTCTCTTCCTCGCGAAAGAGAGAGATCCACGAGGGTCGATGCAGGGCTTCAGAGGACGGCGAGGTCGAGAGCTTTCTGACTGTGGCAGCAGCTGCAGCGGAGGTGGCCGAAGGCAGCTAGCGGTGGTGGCCGGAGCTCCGGCCTGTGGAGCAAAAGAGCGGCTGCTGCTGTGGCTGTTCGAGCAGTTGTGGCGTGCAGGCTTGCGCGCGCATGCTGGTGCGTGGAAACGCAGCGCCTGCTGTGGCGCTTGGAGACGCTGCAGGGCGGAGACACAGCACCTGCTGTGTTGCTTGGGTGCGAGCGGCCGCTGTGTCGTGGGGGCGGTGGTCTGTAGTTAGCGCGAGCGGGCAGAGGAGATGTTGGGACTCGCGGTTGTGTGCGCACAAGGAGAGCTAGCACCTGCAGGTCGCATGCAGGATAGCAGATGAGCGGTGCGCACGCTGCAGGGATACGAAGTTGTGCGCACGCAAGGAGAGCTAGTGCAGGCTTGGTGGGGCGTCAACGGGTGCGCTTGCAGGGGCACTTGCAGGCGGTGCGGTGCAGCTGCAGGCGGTGGCGAAGGCGCGCAGTGCCTTTAGGCGCAGCTGGAAGGGTGTTGTGAAGAACTTGGTGATGGCGGGTGCGGGTAGCAGTGGCGTTGGAGAGTTGGAGCGGCTGAA
Source organism: Thalassia testudinum (assembly GCA_037157565.1). NCBI lineage: Eukaryota > Viridiplantae > Streptophyta > Magnoliopsida > Alismatales > Hydrocharitaceae > Thalassia > Thalassia testudinum. Next base: position 79,280,528 of record JAZHRO010000056.1, on the reverse strand, counting down.
ATAGGGAGAGGTGAGGGTGCGAACGGTGCTTGCACCTGCAGGAGGGGTTTGGTGTGCTTGGTGCTGAAGATTGGCATCTGGTGGTGAAGGAGTGGGCATGGGCACAGTGCATGCGGTGGAGTTTTTCCCTCAAGGGGGAAGATGATGCAGTGCATCACAGTGCACGCTTTTCTTCTCTCTCCCCCTCCTTCTCTCCCCGCCTCTTCTTTTTAAGTTCTCCCCTCACCGCGTGAGATCAGGGATTTTCCAAAATCGCCGGTCATGCCTGTTGAGAAAGGCGGCACCAAAAGTTTTGCCCAATGTCCGACGGGGGAGGGGGAAAAGAGAGTTGAGGTTGTTTTGGGAATTTTATCCCCCCACCCTTGCTCTTTGTGTATTTTAGTACCTACACATAAAAACCATAGAATTATGAAGTTATAGAATGATATAACTTAAATTATTAGGTGTGTAAATCTTCTATAACTTAATTGTCATTATTAACACACCTAAATTGTATAATTAAGGATACTTAGGCTTAATAATAGTCCAATTTAATGGACTCATCAGTGACCCCAAAAAATAAAATGCTGCCTAAAGATGTATCTCTCGAACTGGTAGCTTTCTCACACTTTTATTTTTGTGGGGTCAACACAATGGCAAACCCAATGTATATCTCCTCGGATTATGCAACTTCCCCGCTTCTTCCTTAAGTGCTTTGGAATTCTTGTGCATTTTAGGAACTGGGATCTGGACAACAGGCCAATGGGCTATTACCCACGATAACTTGCCAATCATGCTCGTGCAGTGAAGTGTAGCTTGTTTCTTCTTTCTTTTTTCACCTTTTTCTATTTTTCTTTATCTTCTTTTTTTTGTTTTTAATTTTTAAGTAGGTGGCTTTGTTGATCTAAAATTTACCTAAAGGCAGTAGTAAAAGAGAATGGTCCTATTGCTGGGCTCTAGACAACCGACTAATGAGCAATTACCACCGACAACTTGCCAGTCACACCACCATAGAAGGTTCATTAGCTACCCAATTTCCGTTAGAACCACCGAGGAGCAAGTTAGTGCAAAATGTGTGCAAATGCTTAGCTATAAGTCCCCGTAAATATGAGGGTAGGTTGATAAGTCATGTACTTACCCCCCGAATTTATTGACCAAGTTAGAATAAAATTACTTGGCGAGGACTCCAGACCAAGTCCACATTTAGTGTACATCAGGACTGATTAAGTCCTAAGACCTGAAGAGTCTAAGCGTTCAAGTCCCTAACATATCATTTCCTAAAGTTGGCAAGCTCCTAATGCTTAAGTTTTTTTTTCCTAGTTTTTTTTTTAAGAAGATAATTCAAGCTGATAATATGTACTAAAACATATGAATCACCCCCCATGCCTAAGTTGGACAATGTCTTCATTGGAAAATAAATGTATGTAAGGGAGTAAGGAAAAAAATCACCAGAGTTTTAGTTGTGTATCCGGTCGACCTAAATCCTTTGGGTTACTAATTGCACCACAAAAATACTCCTGCAATAGTGCCTTCTTGTGCTATTTCCTAGCATTACCAATGCATATTAGGTCTCCATAGTTGCATTGTAAAAATACATGCATGCATGCATTTAATTGAGAAGGGAGGAGAAATATATAAGTGGCCTTGCATTTTACATTTTCCTCAAGTACAACTTTGCAATATTTCCATCTCCATTTTTTATTCCTTTTTGATTTTGACTTCATTCCTGCGGCTATAACTTCTCCTCGCATCCCCTCCCTACCAGCCTCTCCCGGCATCTACCATTCCCTACCGTGGCCATGCACGGCCATGCCTTCCTCTTCTATTTAAAGGCCATGGCTTCTTCAGGAGGAGGCCTCGTCCAACAGCCAAAAAAAAACAACCTGTAGAACTTCTCCAGGCCACCGTACTCTCCTCCATTCCCCTCCATACATCGGCCATCCTCCTCGGAGACACCTGGGGGGTAGGAGCTCTCACTGTGGTGCACACCACCACAGTGAGACCACCACCGCCAAGCTCTTCAAAGAGCCGGTGGCCATGGTGGCTTTTTTCTATTTTTTCCCCTCTCCAGCATCTTCAACCATGGCCGCAAGCTTCAAGGTCTGAAGCACACTGGCAAGGCAACAGTAGGAGCAGGCCCAGCCCCTGCCGCGCATGCCTGCAAGCGCCTTCGCCCTACACGCACGCCTGCGTTCCTTCCCCACCTCCGCTTTCTCTGCTCTGTTGCATGCCCTGTCACCCGCAACTGGCCACCGCACGTCACTGCAACGGCCGGCCAAGCACCCCAGCAGCACCCACAGACCTCTGCACGCCCTGTCGTGCCCCTTTGCTCGTGACCCAACCCCCCTCCACGCGCTATGTCACGACGTTCCGCCCGCAAGCCACCAGCCGATGCCACTACGCAGCACACCGAGCCAGCCTCACTCACAGCACCGCCCACTGCTGGTTGCGTGGCGCGGATGAACACTGTAGCCACTATTCCCACTAGTCATCGCGAAACTGCTGCTACAGTGGGGTGACCGGAAAGCTTCTCATTTTCCTGGTCACCCGGCGCACCGCAACAGGCCCTCGCCCATGCGTACGCCCGCCTGCGCGTCTGCCAACCCTCGTCCGCACCCGTCTGCTTCACCCGCACTCGCCCACGCGGACCTACAAGTCCTCTTCACTCGCCCGCGCACGCCTACAGGTCCGCATCACTTGCCCACATACTCCTCTTTGCGCAGCGCTGTGCGCTGTGGGTTCCTCTCCACTCCCCACTCCCGCGTGCTCCTCTCTGCGCAGACGCGCCTCCGCGTGCGCACTTTGACCTCTAGATGATGCCCGCTAGCTGCAGACGACCAAACTGAACTCCCCAGCAATGCGGCTGCGTGATCTCTCCTCTCCTGCTCTCTCTCTCCCGCTCTCTCTCTCACTCTCTCTCACAACACTCACAACACTCCCTACACCGACGCTCACACTCACGTACACTCACACTTCCACACAAACACACACACCTATACTGTATTGTATACATATATATATATACTTATACTTATATATTGATATATATATACAAATATATACATATATATACTTATATTTATACATATAATAGTACCTATATACTTATGTATTAGTATACATGCACACACACACACACATATATATATATCTATATACTTATATATATACATACATATATTTATATACAAATATACATATACGACTATGCATATACATATATATATGCTTATATCTTTATATATTGTAGTATTAGTATCCTTATATACATATATACATAGACCTATATGCTTATATATATATATAAGTATGCATATATACTTACATATATCTTTGCACATATTAGTACTTATATAAATATGTATTAGTCTATATACACACATATATATACATATATACATCTATATACTTATATATACATAATATATACATATATATATATATACTTATACATACATATATACATATATTTATCTATAATTATATATACATACATATATATATACATATATCTATCTATACATATAGCTACATATATCTACATATACATATATTACTATATCCTTATACATACATATATATATATACCTCGATATAGTTATATATACATACACATATATATATATATACACATATACACTTATATATACATATCTACATATATATATACCTATATATTTATAACCATATATATATATATACATAAAGATATATTTACATATATACATATATATATTTTCACATTATTTACCATACGCTGTATTGCGCGAATATCAGCACCAGTTGTTGATATTCCCCGATACACCCGTACAGAAGGCGTGGTCGCATACATCATCCACCATCCATCCCACACTCCACGTGACACCTAGTCCTGTTGGTTGCGTTTCTCTAGACGACGACCGACTCGACACCGTGCTACACTCCATCTCCACCTCCACCCCCACCCCTTTATATACATAATATATATACCTATAAATATATATACTATATTTACTTTATTTCTGTTTCACTTTCCTCGTAGTAAAAACAAAAAAATATATATATATAAAAGAGGAAAGATAATCTTTGACTTGCAGGTACTCCGTCTTGTGAATAGCAAGACCCATCTTGGAACTCTATTTTGGCTCAAAGCCGAGAACCCAATTTTGAGGGTGTGCCTCAAGGGCAAAGATTACCAGAAAAAAATCTAAATAAGAAAAACACCAAAAACACAATAAACGTACGGAAGAGACCCATTGTAGGAAAGGCGTAGAAACTCGACTTGTAACCCCACTTCCCTGAGTTCGACCCTGGGCCTAAAAGTGATAAGATAAAATCAAGTAGGCCAGGTTAAAAATTTTGTAAAGAGATGGCTAGGTCCGATTTAGGTTAACCGCTATACACATTTCAACGACAAAATCACCATATTAACAATCTATTCAGGCTCGACAACATACTCTTTCTGGCGCTGTTGCCGGGGAGGTGCGCCTTCAAGTAAGTTTTTACTCCACTCTTGTAAATTTTTCTCTTCTCTTCTCTCTTCATGGGTATCTTTGTTTTTGGTGTGCAGGTGAACCTGTTGCAAGGAAAAGGCTGGCAAACGAAGTCGAAGACGTGAGCAGATCCAAGGAGGGAACGAGAGCGTGAAGACGCCGACACCGCATTGGAGCTTCGCACATGTTGCGGAACAAGTAGGTTTTCTTTTCTTAGCAACCTAGGTTAACTTGTAACCTTAATAAAAAAAAACTAAAAACTAAAAAACTAGAAAAACTTCTTGGGATCTCTTGGGGCAAGTGGATTAAAATTCACTTGTTTGATTGATTGTCTTCACTCCCACCGCCCCAGGATTTCCCACCCTACTTCACACAGCGAAGATCCGAGAATCTTGATTCTTGAATTTTTCGCCGTGTGTAGTATTCTTTGAGGCAAATACAAAAAGATTGATTGCACCCCTCTTTTGCCTCACTTATCTACAATTCGGGATCACCTTTATGGTGGGGAGACTTGGAATTAAGTTGATTCCAACCCCACCATGACTTTTCAACTTGCCTAAGATTCGATCCCAAATACCTCAACCCCCAACAATTTGATTTTCTTTTTGGTTGAGCCTTGTGTGTGGACATTTTCTCTTGGTGATTGGGAGTACTTGAATTGATGTGCTTGGCTCCCTTTCACACTAATATAAAACTGATTCGTGCATCCACACATAGAAATCTCCATTTAGGGTAGCCCATTTCATTTTAGCATGCATTAACTAACTGACATTGAAGAAGGGTTTGTTGGGATTAGAAAGAAAACTTGTATTCTTACAAAAACCCAGATATTGGTTGAATTGGTAATACAGCGAAATCCTAAAATCCATACTACTTAAGGCTGAACTCTAAAAACCATTCACCAATAAAAACTTCAATTCGGGGAGATTTCCCTGTTGCATGCTTGTTTTACACACTTTGAAAAATCAATCACTTGGGCATTACCCGTAAACAACGCCCTTCACATTCCAAAAGCACTTGACCCCAAGCCTCTAACTAAAACTGGTAGTAACTTGACCCTTCTTAAGGATTTGAGGTCTAACTATCTGCATGTAGCGGCTACGTGCGGGTGAGAGTTCCCGTGTGCTATTGGGTGTCTAAGACTGGGGCAAATGGCCTTTCAATTTAGCCCGGTAATTCTGCGGTGCTCGCATTCAATTCTGTAGTTCGTGATAGTAGGAAACTTAGATCTTTAGGTCTAAGGGCACACTGTAGAGGTTAGGAATTTGATTGAATTGATTTGTCATCAAGTGTACCTTTGCGGCATAATTTCTCTCATCTTTTTTCCCTTCTTACCCCCCAATTCTTCCTACGGTACTGCATGTTTGGGAGGAGGTCACAAAACCCTGAACTATTTGAATTGACTGATAAATCTAGAAAACAAGCCGAATCGTCCTCCTCCTCCACAAACATGGCTGCACGCCCACCCCCAAATCCCGAGGGAGGAAACAACCCTCAGAGCCCACCAGGTGGTGGAGCCTTAGATCCCATAACCCGCCCCCATGCCCAAATGGAAATGTATAATGAGCAAATGGAAGCCGTTCGGGAAACATTGGAGAAAATGCAGAACCCTCCCGAATGCGAGGAGCCTAGGTCTCTTAGCTCCTATTAGAATCCCGCTGCTACAGAGACCATAGGAAAAATTCAGATCCCCATGAGTGGGGACGACTTTGAATTAAAATCGAACATAATTGGGCTAATAAATTTTCACTTCCATGGTCTTGCAAGTGAAGATCATTTTCTCCACTTGGAAGACCTAACCCAACTGGCTGAAACTGTTAAACCAAGAAATGTCGGGTTACCTATAGTCCTCATGAAGATGTTCCCATTTTCGTTGCGGGATAAAGCGTCATAGTGGTTACGCACCCTTGGGAGAACCATCCATTCTTGGGAAGAGATGCGAACAACGTTTCTCAAGAAGTTCTTCCCAATCGGGCAAACAAATGCACTTCGCTGTGCTATCACTTCGTTTACACAATAAAATGGCCAACAATTTCATGAGGCATGGGAGAGGTATAACGACCTCCTCAGGAAGTGTCCGCACCACGATTTGCCTAAGTGGCATATAGCCCAGATTTTCTAATATGGGCTAAATGAGACTTTGAAGCAGATTGCAGACACTTCCTGCAGAGGGAACTTTATGAATAAAGACGAGAATGGTGCATTCGAACTGTTTGAAAATATGATTGAAAACTCCATCAACAATGCTTCCATTGTCCCCTTTAATCGTACCAGCCAGCCCCAAAATGTCCACGAAGTTGACAAGGGACCCTCCCATTCATCCATCCATCTAAGCCTTATTGTACAAAAACTGGATGAAGTCTCTGTCGTGCATAAGAAGTTGGACGAGCTTCTGGCCAACCTCGCTCGATCTCTGGCAAACACCACCTCTTCACCACTTTGTCACAATCCAAATTCTTCCAACACCAAGCTTATCCTGGGAAACCCCGTAAGACCTTCCTTACCGAGTGTCGCACTGAGCAACTCGATAAGTCATGTGGAACTGGCTTCTGTGAGCCAGTATTTTGACACGGAGGACTAATCCTTCGTGTGCTCGGATGCACACCTATACTCTAGAATAGAAGATGCTTGTTCCTTGGGGAACAACCCGTTCTCTTCCACTTATAACCCAGGGTGGCGTAATCATCCGAACTTCACATGGTCCAACAACCCGCAGTGCCAAAACCCCGCGGGTGGACCAATGCGACCCTCTGCACCCGTCATCCCAACGGCTCAGTCTAATCCTATGGCAAATCCACCATCAGGCCCTTGCGTACCATAAGTAGAACACGCATCAAGTCCTCTTGATAAATTGATGCGAATGATGATGGATATGTCAAAGCACCATGAAGAGAACATGACCTCTCTTCAGTACCAATTGGCGCAGCAGAATGCTGAGATCAGTCAACTACGCATGGCGACTAGATCTCAGGGCACTCTTCCTACCCAACCTGTTCCCAACCCGCAAAACTTCGTACCCCGTGGTCCGCAACCACAGGTATGACCTTCCCAGGGGCAAGTTAATCAAATTCTGCAAGCTCTGAGCATTCCACTGGGATTTTAAGCTAATCCCGCTGCAGCACCGCACTCTTATGTCCCCATTGCGAACCCTCCTCTGCAGTATGATTCCATTGGACCTGCATCGTCCAATGCTATCACTACGAGGAGTGGCAAGCAGACAGTCGATCTGCCTCGACCTGATCCTGGCCCTTCTTCTTCTTCATTTCCCTCTCATTCGGGATGTGCACAGCATTCGCGAGGGGACGATACACAAAAATTGTTGCCAGAATCAGTCCCATTCCCTGAGGCTCTACTGAGGGAGCGAAAAGGCAAAAATAAAGATACGTAGGCCTTTGATAACCTACGTAATTTGTTCAGGGATGTACAAATCAAGGTACCCCTGCTTGAGGCTATCGATCACATACCTACTGTCGCCCGATTTTTCAAAGACTACACAACACCCAGGCGATGGTCAAAGAAAACTAAAAATTCGGTGGTTCTCTCACCTCATGCGAGTTGTGATATACTGCCGAACCTACCACCGAAGCAGAAAGATTCGGGCACACCACTTATTTCCTGCGGCATCCAAGGCTGCAGGTTTAACCATGCCCTGCTTGATCTTGGATCTTCCATAAATCTCATATCGACCATCATGCTCGAAAAATTTTCCTTGGGAAATCTGAAACCCACCCCTGTCACGTTACAGTTGGCAGATTGTTCTGTCAAAATCCCGAAGGGTGTGGTGGAAGACGTGGTGGTTAGGGTCAACAGTCTCTGTTTTCCTGTTGACTTTCTTATTTTAGATATGGAAGTTCCTAGGTCACTTTCTGATTGTCCGATCACCCTCGGTCAACCTTTCTTGGGCACATCCCATGCCCATATCGACTCCGAGTCGGGCTGTATTGAGATTGCCGTTGGATCTGAAAAGATCAAGCTTAACATCTTCAAGGCAGCCAAGAACTTTGATTGTGATTGCATCGAGGATGACACGTCTGATGAGGACATGACCGTCAGTGCATGTATCGGACTATTTGGGATCTATTCGGACTGCTGCGGATTACCTATAAACACTGATGAATGCCTGACTAACACAAATTGTGACATTCCCCAATCCCTCCCTATTCCCGTACCTTCTCCTGACCAGACTTCTGACGAGGTTTTCTCTGCTTCCCATACCTCGTGGTCTGAGTCATATCCAGGCTACTCACTGCCGATCCACACTCCTGAATATCGGATTGCCCTTTCTTTCCTGCCAAATCAGGCTGATTTGCAACTCCACACTGGGACCTTGAGCCCACATCTTACTCACTGGGGCTATTCCTTTTTGTATCCATCTCTCCAAAGAGCCCCACTTTTTGGCCAATCTGAGGGCCAACTTCTTCCTCCTGATCTATTTTCTGATCTGCCTGGGACACTCTCGTCCCATGAAATGCCAGACCTTTCACCTTCCACCATCACTTTTCATTCCACTATCACGATCACTTCACTTTTCATTTCATCACCCACCATCCACCCACCCTACCACCCTGCACCTCAGCTTTCGTTACTCGATCTTTCATCCTTTCTCTACCTTTCCCTACATGCATATGAGGACATAGCATTGTTTGGCATGGGGGGGTGGATAGGCATCCATAGGATCTAGGTATTTTATGGTATCATACAGTTCCCATCTATTTATAAATAAGCAAGAAAAAAAAATATATATATATATAATAATAATGAATGGTGTTTAGTAATGATCTGAAAGCTAAAACAAAAATACAATAAGTGTTTATGGATATTCAAGCTCTGTTTTGAAGACTTTCCAGGCCACAAAAGCTTGATTCGCTCAGGCTCGGCTTAATTCACTTGAGCATTAACAAAGTAGATTGCAATCTCTCATAATTAAGGACATATTCTTGTACCTGAGACACCAGTACAGGATTTGTTGGTTTGCTTCTACTTAAGAGCTTAAGTAAACTTGGTTCACACTACACATATCAGGAAAGACCAGGTGAACATAAGATCCAACCCTAGTGTCCATTAGGGAAGGTGGAGTCCATATCTATGCGCGCAGGTAGACTTTTTATCCCAGGCTTTAGTCTTGTGTTTACGAGCGACTCTTTCCACCAAAAAGAAAAAAAAAGTGTTCTTCAAAAAATGTTGTAAGAGACATACTGACACGTGTTTCAAAAAAAAAATGCAAATAAGTCAGTATATCTCACAAATGTCTGCAAAGTCTTCGCCCTGCAAGAAGTTCTTCATGGCAGGCTACAAATACCTTGTTTTCCTTTGAGCCACAAAAATCAGAAAATGGGAGTTGAGTTTTTCGTCATCTTCTTGAGGGTCAATCCGAAAAACGAGTTGAAACTGGGACCAACCTGTACTTAAAGATTTGTGAAGCCCTGTGCTTGAGTCTTAATGTTCATCTGGTCAGTCTTGATCCTTCACTATGCACAAGCCATAACCTCTTGAGCTCTCGAGTACGGCAAAAACCTCCAGGGTCCTAGAAATCATACTTAAGGTTTAAATATCAAGAGTCCGGGTTAGTTGAGAGATGATCTATGTCATGTGAGACTTAAAGTACTGGTAGTCTTCTCTACACTTGGTTCTCACAATATCCAACAATAAACACACCTATATCGCCTCAAAAGAAAATCTTCAGCTTAAGATCATTTCTAAATACTGTTTTGCTAGGGACTAGCAAAAGATAGGCATGGGGATATGATTGCACCGTAAAAATACGCCTGCAATAGTGCCTTCTTGTGCTATTTCCTAACATTACCAATGCATATTAGGCCTCCATAGTTGCATTGTAAAAATACATGCATCCATGCATTTAACTGAGAAGGGAGGAGAAATGAATAAGTGGCCTTGCATTTTACATTTTCCTTAAGTGCATCTTTGCAATATTTTCGTCTCCATTTTTTATTCCTTTTTGATTTTGACTTCCTTCCCGTGGCTGCAACTTCTCCTCGTGCCCTCTCCCTACCAGCCTCTCCCAGCAGCTGCCATTCCCTACCGTGGCCATGCATGGCCATGCCTTCCTCTTCTATTTAAAGGCCACAGCTTCTCCTTTAGCAGGAGGCCTGGTCCAACAACCAAAAAAAACCACTTGCAAAACTACTCCAGGCCACCGTACTCTCCTCCATTCCCCTCCATATGTCGTCCCTCCTCCTCGGAGACACCCGGCGGGTAGGAGCTCTCACTGTGGTGCACACCACCACAGTGAGACCACCACCGCCCTGCTCTTCAAAGAGCCGGTGGGCATGGTGGCTCTTTTCTATTTTTTCCCCACTCCAGCACCTTCAGCCATGGCCACAAGCTTCAAGGTCTGAAGCTCAGCGGCAAGGCAACAGCAGCAGTAGCCCCTGCCGTGCACTCCTATGATAAACGCTAGTTTATCATCACTCTTATGCATTAAAACAAACCTAGCTCTTAGGATTTTACTCCGCAAACGGGTTTTTGGGCTGCATTTAGGCATAAATTAGGTTAGGCATGCATTGCATTTTTTATTGTCTTTTTAATATTTTTTTATGAGTGTTAAGGATGTACAAATATACAGTTCCCTAAAACCCTAGCACTCAAGAAGGCAAATGGTGAAAGAGAAGCCAAGACTAGCTGGAACTCAGCTTGATCTAGCCGACCACAGTTGGAACCTATATTACTTGAACTAGGGTTAGCTCATCCTAGCTCCATTCGGCTAATCTCAGCTGAATGGCAGCTCAAGAGAGTTCATCTTAGCTCACCCTAGCTCAAGTCATCTCAGATCCAGCTCAACTTAGCTGAGTCTGGCTCATCTCAGCTCCCACTAGTCCATAGGGAGCTCTAGCTAGCTCAGCTGAATTGACAAGAGTTCACCCCAGCTCAGATCCAGCTACATCTAGCTCCACTCAACTCCAGCTAGCTGATGAAGAACTCATCCCAGCTCAGGAAGCTGAAGTCCAGCTCCTGGGGACTTAGCTTAGCTCAACTCAGTTGAGTTAAGCTACCTTAGCTGCCTCAACCAGCTTGATTCTCCCCGGGAGCACTAGACCAAGCTCACCTCAGCTCATTATCGTAGAAGCTAGCTTACTTTAGCTTGGCTTGGCAACTAGCAAAGAACTAGCAAGCTAAGCCAGCTAGAGTAGCCCCATGCCAGCCTCTTCAGCAGCAGCCAGCTCTAACTCCAGCACCAGACTTCTCCTCGTCAGCTCCTCCCTCCAAACCCTAGCTCCAACACCTTCTCCTCTACTCCTCCATTAGCTAAGCTAGCTTTGCTTAGCTTATCTTAGCTATGCTCCAACTTCCTTGGCTTGTACCACCCCAAAAACCCACCTAACAACTCCACCCAACTAGCTCCACCTAAGCACCACATAAGCTAACCTACTTGGCACCAACCTAGCCTACCCACCACCTCCAAAAGACATCTAAAAGTGGTGCCAAAACCACCGTAACCACCCCCTTGATGGCGCCACTTTTCCCTTCAAAATTCCCCTTCATCTCCACCACACAGTTCCCCTTGAATCCATCTCCACCATCAACCTAACCCCCCTTCTAGAAGACCCTATGTTGGCGCCAAAATGGTGGTGTCTCTCCACCACCAAAAGCCACCAACACCACCATAACCACCCCCTTTAACACCCCTTGGGTTGGCGCCACACACCCTTGGCCATAGGATCATCAACCACCTCCATCCTTCCATCCTAGCCCTCCATTTCAAGGGGCATATTAACCCCCCTATAAAAAGACCACTACCCACCACCATTCAAGGCATCCCTGGCTAGCAAATTCACTCTCATATTCCACCTAGAAGGCCATGTCCAAGAGTGAAGAAGAAGAAGAATATTAAGGGGATATTCTATCCCCTTGGTGCCTTCCCCTCTTCCCTTCTCTCTTGGGTCACGGCAGCCAAAGGAGAAGCCAGGCAAGGAAGATCTTTGGAGGAGATCTTGAAGGTGGTCCACACCACATTGGAGGAGTTTTTGAGGGTGGTGCATGCCCACCCCTTGCAGAGAGCATTGAAGGTGGTAGCTTCCACCTTGGAGGAGCTCTCAAGGAAGGAGAAGGAGGCCCTCTTTTCAAGCCAAGGAGCAGCTAGGCTTGGAGCAAGAAGACTCCCTTCTTCACCAAATTTTGCAAGAGGATTAGTGTTTCTTTATTTGCTCTTAGATTTGTTTAGTTCTAGAAGAAGCACTCCTCTACTTGTGCTTGAAAGGAACACTCATTCTAGTCAATTAAATTGCCTTCTTTTAGCTTTTTATTTCAATTGTTACTTTTTGGTTCTAGCACTTGTTTCACCTCTTCTTCCAAATTACTCTAGGCCTCCACTTGCCTAGAGTGAGATTAGGAAGAAGATATTTCTATCTTTTAAATTTTAGTTAAGCAATTGTAGGTGTTAGTACTTTCCGTTACAAGTCGCATTTTGCCCTCGTCCTTTCAAAACAAAAAAATTACATATTGAAAAATACCCAAAAGAAAGTTGAGATCTATTTCAATGTAAGAGGATTAATTTTGCAATTTTTGCCTCCTCGGACGACCCTAGATACTCCCCTATCTAGGATATAAATTTAAAGGCGAAAGCAGATTTGCGTGTTACAACGACGTTAAAAACCCGCTTTTACAAATCACGCGTATTTCGCCATCTGCCTGCAGCACCTTCGCCCTCCATGCGTGCCTGTGTGCCTTCTCCGCCTCCGCTTTCTCCACTCTGTTGCATGCCCTGTCGCCCGAAATCGACCACCACACGTCACTACAGCGGCCGGCCAAGCACCCCAGCAGCACTCACAGACCTCCGCGTGCCCTGTCGTGCCCCTTCGCTCGTGACCCAACCCACCTCCGTGCACTCTGTCGTGAGGTTCCGCCCGCAAGCCACCAGCCGACGCCATTCCACCGAGCATGCCGAGCAGGCCTCACTCATAGCACCGCCCACTGCCAGCTGCGTGGCGCGGATGACCACTGTAGCAACTGTTCACGTGAGTCATCGCGACACTGTGGCTACAGTGGGGTGACCGGAAAGCTTCTCAATTTCCCGGTCACCCGGTGCGCTGCAACCGGCCCTCGCCCGTGCGTGGGCCTGCCCGCGCGTCTGCTAGCGCTCGTCCACACCCATTGGCTTCGCCCGCACTCGCCCGCACACGCCTACAGGTCCTCTTCGTGCAGTGCTGTGAGCTACGAGTTCCTCTCCTCTTCCCACTCCCGCGTGCTCCTCTCTACGCAGACGCACGTGCACGCGCGTGATTGGACCTCCAGACGACGCCCGCTAGCTACAGACGACCTAACTGAACTCCCCAGTAGTGCAGCTGCGTGATCTCTCCTCTCCTGCCCTCTCTCTCCCACTCTCTCTCTCACTCTCTCTCACAACACTCACAGCACTCCCTACACCGACGCTCACACTCAGCTACGCTCACACTTTCACTCAAACACACACACCTATACTCTATTGTATACATTTATATATATACTTATACTTATATATTGGTATATATATACGTATATATACATATATATACTTATATTTATACATATAATAGTACCTATATACTTATGTATTAGTATACATACACACACACACACACACATATATATATATATACTTATATATATACATATATACATATACTACTATACATATACATATATATATATACTTATATCTATATATATAGCAGTATTAGTATCCTTATATACATATATACATATATCTATATACTTATATATATACATATATACTTACATATATCTATGCATATATTAGTACTTATATAAATATGTATTAGTCTATATACTCATATATATATACATACATACATCTATATACTTATATATATATACATATATATATATATACTTATGCATACATATATACATATATTTATCTATAACTATATATACATACATATATATATACATATATCTATCTATACATAGAGCTACATATATCTACATATGCATATATTACTATATCCTTATACATACATATATATATACCTCTATATATTTATATATACATACACATATATATATATATACACATATACACTTATATATACATATCGACATATATATATACCTATGTATTTATAACCATATATATATATATACACATATAGACATATTTACATATATACATATATATATTTTTCACACTATTTTCCATACGCTGTATCGTGGGAATATCTGCACCAGTTGTTGATATTCCCCGATACACGCGTACAAAAAGCGTGGTCGCATACATCATCCACCATCCATTCCACACTCCACGCGGCACCTAGTCCTATTGGTTGCATCTCTCTAGACGACGACCGACTCGACACTGTGCTACACTCCATCTCCGTCTCCACCCCCACCCTTTTATATACATAATATATATACCTATATATATATATACTATATTTACTTTATTTCTGTTTCGTTTTCCTGATAGTAAAAAGACAAAAAAATATATATAAAAGAGAAAAGATAATCTTTGACTTGCACGTACTCCGTCTTGCGAATAGCAAGACCCGTCTTGGAACTCTATTTTGGCTCAAAGCCAAGAACCCAATTTTGAGGGTGTGCCTCAAGGACAAAGATTATCAGAAAAAAATCTAAATAACAAAAACACCAAAAAGACAATAAATGAACAGAAGAGACCCGTTGTAGGAAAGGCGTAGAAACTCAACTTGTAACCCCACTTCCCTGAGTTCGACCCTAGGCCTAAAAGTTACAAGATAAAATCAAGTAGACTAGGTTAAAAATTTTGTAAAGAGATGGTTGGGTCCAATTTAGGTTAACCACTATACACATTTCAATGATAAAATCACCATATTAACAACCTATTCGTGCTCGACAACAGTTACCTCCCAGGAAGCTCTGAGTTTAGTGCCTTCAACTGGGCATAGTACACTGACAACAAAGCATCAATCAATTGATTGTCTAGGTCAAGAAGATGAAGACAAAATTAGCTACGCCCAGAGTCAGAATTCTGCAAATGTAGACAAGATTATGTTGCAGTCCCATTACAAAGGGATGGGAACTCTGCAAATGGTGTAACAGGTATGCCCATGTCTGTTCCTCTCTTAATCTGCAGGCATGTAGAGAAGTTGATTTAGATGAGTATAACCCGAATCTAAAGTGCCGGACACTAAAGATGTAGGCTTTCTAATCAGCTTGTGTCCCTTTAAAGTTGTAATCCCTCAAAGTTATATCGATTCCAGTGAATTTAGGTTGTAGGGTTTCAATTCTGATAGGGCATGTAACAAAAACAAGAGTTTGACAATGAGCCCTAAAATCAAAGATGAAGTCTCTCTCCAAAGGAAAATTCATCCCTTCTTCTTTAACTAGGGTTTCATTGCTTATTCCCGCCAATTCTTTGACCCAAGAATATCATCTTCAACCTCTGTTATATCAGACTCAATTTTTGAGGTTACACTAGAGGTAGGGCTAATTTCATTATTTAGCTCAGATTCTTTCCCTTGGCCCTCCTCTAAGCCTGTGATGGGAGTTTCAAATGATTCAAAATAAATTATTTCAAAATCGTAATCTCACTCCCCATCTTCAAATTTTGATGTCTCTTCCACCAAATCACTTTCCTTAGGAAGATTAGATTTGGATTTAAAGACATAGCCCCCAAATTCTCAATTTCCTCTTGATTTTTGCCCCCAATTCTCACCAAATCATGTTCTAAGGAATCCCTAATGACATTTTCAAATGAGTTGTCCAACAATGGGGCATTATCAATGGTTGACTGAACCAATTTTGGGCAAATAGGTATAGTCTAATCAAATACCACAGGGCCTTGCTTCATGAATTTTGTAAAAGGGGTTGCTTACGATAGTGTTCTTTGGCCCTCTTCATCCAGTTGTTGTAGCATATCAATCATGGCTTGTTTCCCCTCAGTCAATTCTTGATTCTATCTATATAACTCTAACTGAAGGCCATCAAGAATTGACTGAGTGTGATTAGGTTTCCCTTGGATTTCCTCAGCATTCAAGTCATGGTTAAGAGGGTATGGTAGAGGATGTGTATTAGAGTCCATACTGGGGTTTAAATTCTTGGCTAGGTCCTCTATTTTATCATTTTCATGGTCTAATTCCTCAAAAGACACAATTTTCTATTTAGTCCTACTCCAGAATAATTGAGGTTCTAAATCCTCCTCCCAATCACATTCTTCATCAAGGGTCCAAAGCAAGGTTTGATCATTCTTGGTTTGCCCAAGTTCATGATCATCATTTGATTTCCATTTTTCCAAAATCCCTTCAAATCCATAGGTCAAGTAGGAGAGATCCTTGAATTCAGATGACCTATCTTGGTTAGCGATAAACATGTATAAATTCATCATAAAATGCTTATTTGTGATAGTTCCGAGGCTTAGCACTGCATATCATGATATAAATATCGCATAGCATGCATCATTTTGCATTTAGAGTAGTTGTTTATATTTTTGGTTAATTAGCTCCTTTTTATGGTCGGGAGAAGAGAGGATTTCTCTCAAGGCCACGGATGGATGATCTGACCATACGGATCTGATCGGGATGACGATCGGAGATTAACGCCTCTGAAATCGTCCAGATCGGAGTCCCGTATGATCACATTAAGCTCGAGGAAGATCAATGGCCAGGGGGCAATGTGACATCCATACGGGTTTCAGATAGAAAATCTGATCGTACGGATGGATCCGGAGCAACGATCGCAGTCCGGCATCGTAAAAATTATCCCGATCTGAGCACTGTGGCACCCTCTACAAGAAGAAGAAGACGGACGGTCCAGATGGGGCCACGTGGCATCATCCAGGCCACCCAAACCCAACCAGCAGCCACCGCCCACTCTCCCACATCATCTACACCGTTAATCCTTGTCGTTGGATCAAGATCCAACGGCTGGGAAGCATCTACACCGATTTCCTCCTCGCGACACAAAGGGCGATGTGGCGCACTGGAGAGGCGCAGGTTCGATTCCCCGCAGCCCCTCCAATTTGCAATTAGATGGGCACTTGGAGCGCAGCGTAGCAGCAGCGGCAGCGGTAGCGCACGCACGCGTGGGCCAGCACATTGTAAGCGCTCATGCCAGCGCACAGCACACGCGCACACAGCTGAGCGCGCGCAGTCAGCACGCGTGAAGAGTGGGGCAGGCGACGCGGGCGCAAGGGGCGATTGGTGCTAGCTTTCAGTGATAGCTGGACTAACCTGCAGCGACACTTTCGGCCGTCACTGTTTCATTGCAAGCGAGCAGAGCCAACTATGGAGGTGGGTGGAGGTGACCTGTTTACAGCAACGTTTCCAGTGACTGTCTAGAGGTCTCTAGAGGTCCTTTATCCATTTTTAGCCTCTTCTCCACCACTATAAAAGGGCCTTCACCCCCTCCCTTCTAAGCTATCTCTACCTACTCTACTCCCACCTACTCCCAAGCTCTAGCAATCCCACCAACGCTCCATTAGAGCTTATTGTCAAGCTCCCAAGGTGCCTATTAGTGTAGCGAAACTCTGCCCCACCAAATACTCATCCAACTTCCCATCTCCCTTCATAGGTCACCTTGGAGCCATCCTCTCTCCTCCATTCCGATAGCAGATCAACACCATCTTCTCACCTCCATTTCAGAGCTATGCCAAAGCTTTCCTCAACTCGATGTCCTCCAACATCTCACCTCCGTCGTCCTGCTCCTCACCTCCTTCATCCGAGCCTCCGCCAGGCGCCGTCGTCTCGCCGAACAGCCGATTTGGGAGATTTCCTCTCAACTCCCTCTTTTTATTGTATTTGACATTAGAAGTAATATATATCAGATTTGTTCCAAATCTCTATCTTGTGATACGTTTGCTTGATTTCTTTTATTACAAAAATACAAAAAAATATCAAAACCTTAAAATACCAAAAGGAAACGAAATGAAGCGTGATTTTCAATAAAGTAAACATCGCCTCCCTGTGTTCGACCCGGGACTCCCTTAGAGTTTCGGTATAAATTTTATTTGATCGACGTGTTTTGCAACTATGACAACACGTTACTTGTAACCTCGATTTCTAACATGCAAAGCACACACGACCAGTTAGGGTCCTGACAAGGGTAAGAGTCTTGGTGTTCTCCGAGAGTGTAGGTCATATCACATTGGTTAGTAGGTGGGTGGGACCTAAAAGAGAAGTCATCATAAGGAGAATCAATATAAGGATCCCCAAGGTTTGGATCATACCCTTGGGTGGTTGGGTTGGATGTATCCTAATAGGAAGTTAGTGCAGGTTGAGTAAAATTAGGATAGTTGGGATAAGAGGGGCCTTCTAGATACTCAAGTCTTGGAAAATATCCCCAACTAGGTGGCTAGTTATTCTAAATAAACTGTGGATATAACCTACTTGGGTTAGAATACAAATCTTGTTGGGGATTGTTTGGGAAGGAAGGATAGGCATTGAAATCCATGGTTTGGAAGAAGTAGAGGGATGATGAAAGAACAGATGAGAGAATTAAGTGTGCACAATCAAGCAGGCAAAACTATGACCTATATTGTAGACCTAGGTGACTTATGCCTCAGAAATAAACTCTGACAACATGACGAATTTGTTGCTGTCCTTACTCCCGATGGTGGTAAAGTTGGGAAGGAAAAGTAGGTGGAGCATGTCCCAAGGGCCGCTAATTATGCCAAACCCCTGCTTAAGTCGTTTGATAATCGAGCCTCCCAACTTAGCACCCTTTGAAGCAAGCAGATGTCACTAATTCGCAATGCATTCTTGAGAATGCCTTGAAATGGACTCAATGAATCCTAGGGCCAATGTCTACTTAATTTTATTGATGGCTATGTTAGTGCTTGTGCTCTAGGCTTATGATGAAGCATTGTTGGGGGTCCTACCTTTTAATTACTCCAGTTGAGTGTGTATGTGCAGTTCAACAAAACATGGTTTTCAACCCAAAAATCTTTTAATGATTCGTCCCTGCTTTAGTGCTTTTTAAGGTTAGAACTTTTTAATATATTCAACCAATGTTTGTAGTTGGCACACAAAGTTTTGCACACATGGGTGATTGTAAATTTCCTTTTTGAGGAAAATATGTGGCCCTAGAAAAGCAGCCCTAATGTATTCATCCTAAAGTTCATGTGATTATACCAGGTGAATTGATTTTAGGTTGAGTGGTCAGCCCAATCCAAGACATGGGTGGCTTCGCAAATACCACTCAAAAAGGAAAAACACTCAGAAAGATTTTCGAAGGATATTAGGGTGTTTAAAAGATTTTTTTTTTCAGGTGGTGGGTTTGAGATGTCGGTCAAGTAATCATTCAACACGCCTTTTGTTTTTTTGAAAATTTTTTAAAAGCAAGCGAACAATCAAACATTCTATCCTAATGTTCATGCATGAGCCTAAATGCAATATTTTTTCGTTATATATGGGATGATGAAACTAAGATAGATATGGTGATACTCACCAAAATCCTCTTTGCACATTACTCCCAATCTACCATCATAGGATGCGCTCCTCTTGTTGCTTTCACGTCAGATTCTTACAATCAATCAACAGAAAGAGGGAAAAGCGAGCCAGAAATGTGAGCACTAATGAAAGGATAGAAGCGACTAAAAAAACCATTGCCTCCCCAGTAACGGTGCCAAAAACTGATGTCATGAAACACTTTTAAATAAGTTGGTTGTAGCGTGCATTTACGACATCAATTTTAAAGAGAATAGTCGTACGTAAGTATGAGTGTCGATCTCAAGGAGGCAAGAAATCAAATCAATTAATCACTTCAATGTCCCAAAATACGTCATTTTGTTTGCTCGCATTAAAAGAGAGAGAAAGAGAGAGAGTAGGGTGAGAAATCCATGATAACAGTGATTGCTAATCTACAAGCAAAAAACACGATAGAACAAGGTCACATTAAAATCATAGAATGTCATGAATTGAGTGAGAAAACAATGATAGGAAAAATCATCTTATGAAAAACACGATAGAACAAGGTCACATTAAAATCATAGAATGTCATGAATCGAATGAGAAAACAATGATAGGAAAAATCATCTTATGACTACCAACACTAATGCTAGATGAATGCTTAAAGAAATGTAAACATTAAGCTAAGGAAAACTGGAGAATAAATGCAACAAATGGAGCATTGAGACACCCACGGTGGTGGATGGGCTTCCATCGGTGGATCGACAGCTCTGGGACCTTGCTTGAAGCTCTATGGAGGTGGAGAACATGCTAGGTAGAAGATTTGATTAGAGCCCCCAAGATGGAGCGGCGTAGGTCCTTTTATAATGGAGATATGAAGGCTGAAAGCACATTCGGGTCAATAGCGACATTCAGTTCATTGTTGAAGCTTTGCCACAAGTATTGCTAAAGGACCAACTCACGCACTCGCTAGTGCCAGCTCATGCGTGAATAGTGGCCTTGCTTGCAATCCATGCTTTCACGCTCACAACCGTTCGACTGAGAATCAACAGTCCAGATCACGAGTGGCTGTGCCCTTCGGATCATGTGAAGCATGCGTATGATCAAGTGTTGGATCGAGCATTGGATGGCATGTGCACGCATCGCACGCATCCAGCACGTGAGACCGCCCCATGTTGTACCCTTCACAACCGTTGGATGAGAAACAAGGGCCAAATTTTGCCCGCTGCTCGCGTGTTGCTAAGTTGCTCCCTCACAAGGCATCTAATGCGTGCCCACAGCATGTGGGTTGAGGTACGCAACGCTGCACCACACCCGTGGGTAGTCACACAGATGCACTACTAGTGCTGTGTCCACGACCATTGGATGCAATCGGACGGTCGAGCTGAGGTGAGGTGTGGCGTAACCCTCACCATTGGATCCTCATTCAACAATGGAGGAGCATTGCTAGAAGGACCTTCAGCAGGTGTGAAGCATGTGGGGGAGATGCGGATGAGTGACACGTGGTTGATTCTAGGGCATTGATTGTCAGATCAATAGCCAGAACTTCTTTGGGTCATTGTGGGAGCTACAAAGGTCGGATTGAGGTGATTTTGAGTCTGTTAAACTCTGTTCATAGATCTAGATCCATCTGTATGGTCCGATTTCTCATTTTAGACCTATTTTAGTGCTCACTTGTACCCATGGTCATTAAACATTAATTATAAGCAATCTTAATGTAGGAATAACATAATATGCATGCAATTCTCCTAATCCCACTAAAGCGTGATATTAATGTGCGTATGCCCTTGAAATTGACTCTAATTGATAGAATTATCGACATTATATGTAGAGTCATCACGGCCTGATAGGAAAGATTGGTCCACACAACTTCTGGAAGCTTTGTGGGCTTATAGGATCACCTACAAGATCCAACTAGGGATGTCTCCATTCAAGCTCGTGTATCGGAAGGCATTTCAGCTCCCTGCAAAGATGGAGCATAAAGCCTACTAGATAGTACGAAAGTGCAATCTAGATCTCATGGAGGCTAGAAACCACCACCGATTGCAAGTGAGCAAGATTGAGGAGTTATGCAATGATGGGTATGAGAACTCGCGCATCTGCAATGAGTGGCCCAAAGCCTTCAATAATAGCCACATCTCGCAAAAAACATTCTATCTAGGTTAGAAAGCGCTCCTCTTTGATGCTAAGATCAAGCACTTCCCAGCAAAGCTAACCTCAAAATGGATCAGACCCTTTCTTGTCTGACGAGTCTTCAGAAATTGAGTTGTCGAAATCAATGAACTCAGCCATGATTCACAACCATTTATTGTGGTCGGTTAAAGACTAAAGCCTTTCCTCAAATTCAATAATTTGAATCTGGCTGCAGTATCTCTTGGTCTCCATTCTCCTTGAGCCACATTGCACCCAGCTAATGGCATTAAGCTTAGTGCTTAACAGGAGGCAACCTATCACATTGAAAAATCCAAGACCCTTCTGACCTATCGCTAAGCTGAAATCATATTGCACTTTATGGTTCGTCCATTAGAACAGCTAACTCCACCTTTGACATTCGTATCAGAGCTTGAAATAGTCCACAACAGTCATCCTGACTCATTTGCCACCCACCAAAATTGTTCTAATGTACGATCTAAGCTGAACTCGAACCCACCTAATTTACAATGAGGACATTGCAAGTCATAGGCATGGAGGGGTATTAAAGTGCAAAACTCTATGAAATTCGATTCAGGTAAGGGTTTCATCATAAAAAAAAAAAGGATAAATGGGGGGACAATTTTGTGAGCTAAATAAAAAAAACTAAATTAAGGAAGGAGAAGTGGATAAAAGAAAAAACAAAGAAAAAGGGGAAAATAAAAGTAAAGATTATGTTAGTAATAAAGTATGGAACATACCTAAGTTTTAAGCTAGATCGGATGATGAATTATGACTTGAAATGCTAAATATTAGGAGATAAGTGACAGATATCGACCTTAGGCCTCTTCAGCCTATTCTACGGCTTAAACACTGATGTATTTGTTAAGATCTATATTAATCCTCAAAAGGTTGAGGAAAGTGTGAAGCTGATGTATTAAGTCTAAGACTTATGGATTATTCAGCCCCATTGTCTACCCTTTGGTTCGCAAGACTTGGTAACCTAGGCATCCAAAAATCACACATCAGTCTGGTTCAGTGTGCCTAATGAAGAATAATGCCAAAAGTGTTCTATTCTAAAAATGTTTTCCTGAAGATCTGGCTTAGGAGCGGCTCAAAGACACAAAGTGATTAGATGAGTTTCTAGCACAGAGAGGTGGAATGAAAAATACTCCACTCGAAGATGTGTAATAATGTATCGTCTCCTCGGTGTTTATCTCCTAGGATATTTAAATATCTTATCAGGGGCATGTAATCACCTTGTGCTGGTTCAGGTGCCATGGACGAGATTATCCCAAATTGTTGATTGCCAGTGCCTGAATTTAGATACAAAATGCCATGGGCAGCACTATCCTAAAGTGTCGAAAGGCAGGGTTCTGGGGTTGCCATGGGTGGGGCTATATCAAAGCATTGAAAGCTAGGGACCCTTCGAGGATTGATGGTGGGGACAAGAAATTCGATACAGACCTTGTTTAGAGCCAATTCGACGCTGGATTTAGGGGAATGTAAAAAGAAAAGAAAGAAAACACTCAAAATAAATATCCCTCTCTATATCTCTTATAAAAAATGCATTCGCAAACTGAACATGGACTTGCCACATATACGGACAGCTGCTTTAATCGCTGGGGTCAATGAACCTCTAGGCAGTTTTTGTAGGCCTTAGAAACCTTCACGGCAAAGCCAAGGTTGAGGCTAGTCAGGTTTGGATCTTCACTGGTACTTGAGTACCTATAGGCCTATTATTGGTATTTTGTTCTAATTTCTTGAGATGCGGCTCAGTAAGGAACCTTGACAGTTAAAATCCAACTTAGAGATCTGGTTTGGTCCATAGGATTTTGCTATGGATTAGAAAAAGCTAGGCATGGGGCTATGATGATAACACCATCATGGGTCCTAACTATCCAAAGATAGTCAGATTCAAATGATAAATACTCCAAAATGATCATCTGAGGGTCACAATTCCGTACTAAACTATTTTAAGGCGAAGATAGAAAAATAAGATTAATTCTACTATTTTAACATCTATCCAGAAATGCAGATTAACCACGAGGTTACTCAGGAGTTATTTAAAGGTCAAATGAACTTTAAAGACCAAGAAATGGACTCACATTGACTAAATCATGGTTTCACGCATTTAGAGAATGAAAATAGTACTGTAAATCCTAATTATTTTCCCCACTTAAATTGAAAGGGTTCTAGATGAGATAAAATTAATCTAAACTTCTTAAAAATCATTTAAAAATATTCTAAGAGGTTTAGTACCTTCACTTTGACCATCTAAACCTATTTTAACTAATAATAGTGTTTTAGACGGGTATTTAACTTTATTGGGCTCCTATGCAATTTTCTTAGTCAAAGGTGGTCAAAACTCAAATCCATGTTTACCATTAGATTCCTTGAGTCTAAATTAGGTTAGCACCAAAACTAGGCCCCAATTAAAGTCCATCTTGACCTAGTTTGCATTTTAGGCCCTAAAAACTCTATTTCTCACATCTAGACACTTAGGATTCGAGTTTATTACAGAAACCCCCTAACTTTGTCATCTCATTCACACTTAGGACCCTACAACCATTGTCTTGTGGACACCCAACAAGCCAAACTTCAAAAGAGAATATCTCTCTCAAATCAGCTCCAAATCCCTCCAAATTTGAATGGATTGGTGTTCAGACCATGAGGAATCCATTGAACTTGATTTCAAGTCCTAATTTGTAGCCAAGATCTTAGACGAGCTTGAGAAAGTTGGGTGATTTTAGTTTCCTAATCTATGACCAACTCTGCGAATTTCTATAATTAGATTTCGTAATTGAGCTCTGTATAAGCTCTACATTGATCCTTGGGTCAAACCTGCCAAGATTAGACTGGGAGCCACCTTCCTCCTCCTTCAACCACCAACTTCTTCAACACCAGCGGCCTCCTCCACCTCACTCATTCGACCATCCAAACATCAAAGGGGATGGCCTAAACTCATCTATCTTTCACTCCTCGCCAGCCACAATAGGGGCTCCTTCGGCCCTCGTCGTCGCTGCTCTCCTTTGTCGTACTTCATTGTCTCCCTTATGATGCAAAATTTGGCATGATTTATAAACGTAGGCCTTTTAAAGCCGTTGTAACTCGTGAAATCGCATACACTTTTAAAATTTATAACCTAGATAGGGAAGTATCTAGGGTTATCCAAGGAGGCCAAATTATTTGCAAATCAAATCCCTTGCTTGGAAAATCAATCTCAACTTTCTTTCTGGTGTTTTATATATATGATTTTTTTGGTTTTGAAATAACGAGGACAAGGTGGGTTTGTTGATAACAAGAAAATTCTCTAGACTAATCCACTACACTACTATTATAGTGACAAGTAGAACCTCTACCTAAGCTCACCCTAGGCACGTGGAGGCCTAGAGTAATTTGGGAGAGGGAGTGAAAATGGTTAAACAAGAATTCTACAAGACTATGCAACAAAAAGATTAAAGAAGGCAACCTTGAGTAAAAGAGAGTGTTTTACAAAAAGCCCTAGTAGATGAATGCTTCTACTACTAGATAGTTGCAACAAAGAAAATAAAACACAAATCCCCATGAATAATTGGTGAAGAGGGGAAGCTCCTTGCTCCAAGCTTAGTGGCTCTTAGGCTTGAAAAGGGCTCCTCCTTCACCTTCCTTGAAATGGTGTCCTCCAAGGTGGAAGCTACCACCTCCAATGATCTCCTCTATGGGTGGGTGTGCACCACCCTTGCTCCTCCTTGCCTGGCCATCCTCCTAGTGGGGGGGTGCTCCTCCACCTTGGTGTGGCACAAGGGAGAAGAAAGAAGGGGAAGAAGGCACCAAAAGGGTGAGTAGGATGCCCCCTTAATCTTCTTCTCATCTTTTTCCTTGGCCTTGAATTGTGGTGGGTGTAATGTGGAATAAAACTAATGGGAGGATCAGAATTATGTGGTGGTAGGGTGGGGTATTTATAGGATGGGAAGGGGGGTGCTTATGGTGTTTTTCTGGAGGGAAATGAAGGGGTGCTTGGATATTTTTGGAGGGAAAAATGGGAAGGAAATGAAGAGGTGCCTTGGTTTTCCCTCCAAAAATTCCTTCTAGAAGGCATTGATTTTGGAGGGAAAAAATGGAGGGTGGAGATGGGTTTTGATGGTGGATGTAGGGTGGTGATGGAAGGGATAGTTTGCACCAAAATAAAGTAGGAGTAGGTGGTCATTTTGCTATAGCTTCGCTAGTAG
This sequence comes from Thalassia testudinum, assembly GCA_037157565.1. NCBI lineage: Eukaryota > Viridiplantae > Streptophyta > Magnoliopsida > Alismatales > Hydrocharitaceae > Thalassia > Thalassia testudinum. Next base: position 79,254,398 of record JAZHRO010000056.1, on the reverse strand, counting down.
GTTTTGCTGCCATGGAGGTGGACTAGCTAAGCTAAGCTAGCTTAGCCAGTAGGGAGTAGGGTTGGAGGCATTTGGAGCTAGGGTTTGTTAAGAGGAGCTGGATAGAAGAAGTCTGGAGCTGAACTGGAGCTCGCAGGTACTGAAGAGGATGGCATGGAGCCACTTTAGCCGACTTAACTTGCTAGTTCTTTGCTAGCTGCTATGCCAAGCTAAAGTAAACTGGCTTCCACCACAAAGAGCTGAGGTGAGTTGGGTATAGTGCTCCTGGGGAGGATTGAGTTGGTTAAGGTATCTAAGGTAGCTTAGCTCAACTGAGTTAAGCTAAGTTGAGTCCCTAGGAGCTGAACTTGGGCTTCCTGAGTTGGAATGAATTCATCTTCAGCTAGTTGGAGTTCAGTGGAGCTGGATGTCGTAGGACCTGAGCTGGGGTGAACTCCAGTCAACTCAGCTGAGCAAGCTGGAGCTCCATGTGGACTAATGGGAGTTGAGATGAGCTAGACTCTACTAAGTTGAGCTGGATCTGAGCTGACCTGAGCTAAGGTGAGCTAAGATGAGCTGAATGGAGCAAGGATGAGCTAACCCAAGTTCAAGTGAGCTGAATTCCAACTATGGTTAGTTGGATCAAGCTAAATTCTAGCTGGTGAGAGCTTGTCCTTCTCCAGTTGCCTTCCTAAGTGTTAGGGTTCTATGGATCAGGTAATCTGTATATCTCTAACACTCATAAAAAGACATAGAAAAGACAATAAAAAGTGCAATGCATGCCAACCTAATTAATGCCTAAATGTAGCCCAAAAACCCGTTTGCAGAGTAAAATCCTAAGAGCTAGGTTTGTTTTAATGCATAAGAATGATGATAAACTGGCATTTTTCACCCCCCCATGCTTATCTTTTGTTAGTCTCTTAGCAAAACTTTAATTTTTATAGAATGGAATATTTGGGAAATCTAATTTTTTTGACTTTTGAGGAGAAAAAGTTTAAGGGTCCTTGGTTGATCTAAACTTAGGAGGCACGGGATTTGTTAAAGATAAACATTAGGATTTATTTTTGAATCCAAAAATTAGACAAAAATAGGATCAATGTATCCTTCAAAAAATTCATAGATTAACCCCTTGTTAGTTCTGATGACTTGAAATTTTTATTTTTAGGATTTTTTGGGCTCTTGAATCTGATTCGCAACTTGCAATAACCTTTAAAACCTTGTGTCTGTGCTTGTGAAAAGCCAACATTTATAAGGGTGTGTTTTTGGTTTAAAACATATTTTGTTTGTCCCACATGCTTATTTCTAGCTTACTCTTAGAATAGATGTGTCGGGATCATCATTCTCTTTTCCGATCCTCGAGGGGGCTCTGGCGCCAGTACTTTAGGATAGCACTGTCTATGACACCACCTTGGAGCTCACAACTCCAAAACACAATGCGGTGTAAAGGGGTGCTCCAAGAAAACTCAAGCCCTTGCTCCGACAGTATAGGTAGAGCACCGTCCAAGACACTTGAGCTGCTAAAATGGGCTTTAATGCTCCATCTAAAGATATGAAATATAGATATGGAGTAGTGCCGAGGTGGTAACATGTTGACATCACATTCTCAAAGGAGTCATTTTCCTCCTCGACGGTGGGAACTCAAACCAATATCTACTTCTGACTTTTACTAAGGAGAAAGAAAGAGTTTTTCTGAATTTTAGTAGTTTCCTTAGGTGTTGTCTTGTGTGTGAAATTTGACATAGGAAGTTCTATAAGAAAAGCAAGTTTTTGAATCAAAAACTAAGCCAGATACTTTCTATATTACAAAAGAGGATCAAGCCACCTTAACTATCATGAGTTCAAGTGGAATTTTGGAGAAGGATATCTGATCTAATCTAAAAAACGACCCAGAAATTCTAATGATCAGATCTGTATCCTCATCATGATAAAATCCCGTTGTACCAAAAGTATGTTTTCAACCTTAGTCCCAATTTCAAAATTTTCCTCAAAAATTGTCAATATTTTTATTTTTTTGGGTATGCAAGCAGGAAAAACAAAATGACTAAAGAAAAAAATATCATGTTTTTAGCTTTTGAGAATCCTAAATCGATCGTCAAAATTTTTAAAACACCCCCCCATGCTTATGATATGCATTAAGAGGGAAAAGGGATAACCTTAGTGAAGGGTAGTCGGGTTTAGGATGGTCAAAACCTAGAAAAAGAAAGCAAAAAAGAAGGCAGGAAAAATGTGTTACCTCCCATCCAGTACTATCTTTTACTCCATTCAACCTGGCGTGAAGGTATGCACGGAAGATGGAAAATCATGTAAATAATTGGACACTTGAATGTCCTCAAGAAATGTGTTTTCCTCAAGATCCCTGAAAAGACAAATGGTAGTGAAATTGGGATCAAAATGAAATTGAAAAATGGAAGAATGACCTGGATCCAGCCATGGTTTAAGTGCATGTAAAATGCCAGACTTTGGTTCGGGTAATAGGTCCAATGGAAAGGGAGGGGGAAAGGAGTCAATGAGATGTAGGGTGGGTGAAGTTAGTGTGGATATTTTTGGTGAAAAATTAGGAAGATTGGAAGAGTAAAAGTCAAACCCTAGTTGATCTGAAAAGTCTTGGACCACAAAATCATCCTTAGAAAAGGAATCAAAAAAATCTTGATCCACGGTGGTCAAAGTTGAGTAGGATTTGATCAACAAAGATTTCTCGCAAATTGCTTCCATTGTATTATTAGTGTCCTTGAAAATTTTATGATCAATGGACCTCATGGAGGCTTGAAATAAATCTAATGAGAAAATCTGGTTAATGCAACTTATATTCATTTTCCCAGAGTGAGAGTTGATATTAGCTGTTGTAGTAATCAGAAGGGGCCTTCCATGAATGGTGTTAGTGAGAGTTGCAGGTACTTTTATGTCAAGGACCAGAAAATTTACCGTATTTAGACAATTCTGAACCTTGACAATATGATCCTCAATGATTCCCCACGGTTGAATGGTAGGTCAATCTCCTAATTGAAGTTGAACCATAGTAGGTTTAAAATCACCGAATCGAGATTCCTCGAATATGACCGGGGGAATGATATTAATGGAGGTACCTAAGTCGAGAGGGGCGTGAAAAAAGTGGTGTCATTTATGACAACCAAGATGAGATATGCACCCGGGTCCTTTTTTGTGAGAGGCAACTTGCTCTGAACAACTGAGCCTGTTATCTTAGAAAGGACCACCCTTCCTAGATTCTGAGCCTCCCTTGTTGGAGTAAACTATTCTTTAAAAATTTAGCAAAGGCAGGGGTGGCATCTAGGAGGGGGATATTTCTCTCGACTTGCCCAAATAAGTCCAAAAGATCTTGGTGAGAGGGCTCTGATTTTTGATCAAAAAGATTGGATTGCAGTGTTTCAGAGTGAGAAGTAGGATTTAAATCAAGTCTTTTTGGGATTTCCTTTTCTTCTTCTTGAGTGGGGTTAGGAGAGTTGATTTGCATAGGCTGAGAGTGCATTTCATCAATTTGATTTGAAGGCCATAAATCAGTGGTGGTGTTTCCACTACTCAACATATCTACATATGCAGTTTGGTTACCACTGGGAGGAGGTGGGGGGGCCTGATGTTAATAGAAACCAGGCTGGTGGTGGGATATTGGGTTAATAGGAGGATGAACAGTGCGGTTCTAATGTTGGTGTCCACCCGGGTGTTGGTTCCTTTGATTGACAAAGCTTGGTGTGGCCTGGGATGGTGAATGTTCTGCAGGTCCTTGAGTTAGAATAAACCCAATTTGATCATTGAGGTTGTTAATAACATGGGTGATTTCCGTAGTTTTTCTTTGCATCTCCTGCAGGGTTTTCATCATTTGGGCATTGATGTCTTCTTTAGATGGCCTAGATTGATAAGTTTGATTTGAACCATACTCTCTAAATGGGTTTTGTTGTTGGTAAGGAACTGGATTGGTCCAGAAGTGAGTCAAATAATTCCTCCAATTAGAGGAATTTTGCAATTGCTCCTGGAAGGTGGAGACATTTTGAGTGGGGTAATGATTTGGATTAGTATAATTCCCTGTTGGACCATTGAAAGCCTCAGAATAATGATTATACTCAGCACAGGTCGTATGCAAATTTTGTTTCTTTTGGATGTGAGAAGGGGTAAGATGTGGAATGTGTGGAGCTTAGGTAGGTGTGGCAGGACTCCCTTAGTTGGCTAGGTTTGTTAAATCCTTATGCAACTGTTGTTGCTTAACTTGAAGCTGAGCCATAATGGAGTAGAAATTAGGTGGGGGGCCTGATTAAGAACCTCTTGGGTGGAAAGATTGGGGAAAGAATAATTATCATGCAAGTTAGAGGATCAATTTTGATTTTCCATTTTTAAAGAAGAGGAAAAATGCGGGAAAAGTTATTTTGGGGAGGAAAAAATCAAGTGGTTTCTCCAAGTGTGGAGTTTTGGACCACCGCCTGTGCAAACGAAAAAAATGGAAGAATGGGAAGGGAGGAGAAGAGATGGAGATGAGAGAAGTGTGCACACAAGCAATCAAATTCTAGACCTAACTTAATTGTGACTCCCTAGAAATTAACCTAAAACTTGGTCTACCCTGGGAATAAGTAATCAATAGTGAATACCCGTTCTGTCAACAAATCTAGCCAAGTTGCTTAAGGGTAGGTTTGGGCCCAAGCGTTTCCCAAGAAAATCCCAAGTGCTTTTACAAACCTACACCTGGCCATTTGACACAGCCCCTTAGCCTGAACACCAGATATAGATGATAGAATTGGTATTAATTAGAGAAAACTTAAGCCCTATATAGCAAGCCTAAGTTGATGAAACCTTAGGGGTCAAGTTGTTACGGATTTTAGTTATGTCTAGGATACTATAGTGCACACAGAATGTGGAGGGCATTAATTTGGGTTATTGCCCTGTTATTTCAATTTTTTTTGTGTGTGTGCAGGAATTGGAAAGCAAGTTGTCACAATTTCTTGTATTTTTGTCTTATAGGATTTGATTTAATTCAATGTGTTTTAGGGTTTCTCTTTTTAAATTTTCAAACAAGTTTGAAACTCCACAATCAAAGGAAAAACAAGTTGTATTGGTGATGGTTAATTTCCTTTAATGTGAGTCCCTAAAAAGAAAGAAAGAAACCTTAAGCCAATTGTCCCTAAGATAGAAAATTACTACTAATGAATTGTTTTTAACCTTTTTGTATTAAGTAGTGATCCAAACAAATCAAACAACACCACTACTTTGAAGAAAATCAAACAAGGATTCCAAAAAAGATTTTTTTAATATTTTTGGAATTTGTTTGATAATTTTCTTGAATTTTTATTTATACTAGTGTCAAAGCCTAGAAATTATACCTGTAGGTATTGTGGACTTTTCAGTATTACGATCAACCTCAGAAAATTCTTGTAATTTTATATGATTGTAGAATATTACAAGGATTCCAAAAAGCTAAATTTCACAAAAATTGGATGAATAAAAATTCTAAAAATTCACGGATAGTAGCAAAATAGGAAGATTAGAGGGTGTGACCCCTCTATAGTCTACGAATTTTTAAAAATTAAATAGAAAGTCAATTGATCTGAAATTTGTCACAGATGTTCCTAACTTGATTTGGAATCACTAGGTGAAATTGAAAGATTTTATGAGGCCTGTGGTGCTCGGATCTAATTTTTCAAATCCAGATAGAAGTCTGGATCTGAAAAATAGAACACCCACACTTGAAATTGAGTGGTGTTTAATGGTGCAAACAAGCAAACAATGAGTTTTAAATTGCACCACTCCACTTAATTAAGATATTTAAGATCCTGAAAGCCAAGTTTACTATTTTTTTGTACTTTTTAAGGATAAATGTGATAAGAAAGGGAGAACCAACCAGAAATTCCATAGGAAGACATGATACTTGATGCTTCTCAAAATTTCCCTCTTTCTTTTTGCAATTGATTCTCGCATAAACAAGAGAAAAGAGAGACAAGGGGATGAGATCCACTTCAAGCAAGAGAATTAATCAAGGAACGCTGTGCCTCCCCGGCAATTGTGCCAAAAAGTGATGCGAAATTTGGCATGATTTGTAAAAGCGGGTTTTTTAAAGTCGCTGTAACATGCGAAATCGCAAACGCTATTAAAATTTATAACCTAGATAGGGGAGTATCTAGGGTTGTCCAAGGAGTCCAAATTATTTGCAAATCAAATCCCTTGCTTGGAAAATCAATCTCAATTTTCCTTTTGGTGTTTTATATATATGATTTTTTTGGTTTTAAAATAATGGGAACAAAGAGGGTTTGTTGATAGCAAAAAAATTCTCTATACTAATCCTAAGCTCACTGTAGGCATGTGGAGGCCTAGTGTAATTAGGGAAAGGGAGTGAAAAAAGTTAAACAAGAATTCTACAAGATTATACAACAAAAAAGATTAAAGAAGGCAACTTTGATTAAAAGAGAGTGTTTTACAAAAAGACCTAGTAGATGAATGCTTCTACTACAAGATAATTGCAACAAAGAAAATAAAACACAAATCCTCCAAAATTGTTGGTGAAGAGAGGAAGCTCCTTCTCCAAGCTTAGTGGCTCCTAGGATTGAAAAGGGCTTCACCTTCTTCTTTCTTGAAATGGTGTCCTCTATGGTGGAAGCTACCACCTCCAATGATCTCCTCTAAGGGTGGGTGTGCACCACCCTTGCTCCTCCTTGCCTGGCCATCCTCCTAGTGGGAAAGTGCTCCTCCTCCTTGGTGTGTTACAAGGGAGAAGAAAGAAGGGGAAGAAGGCACCAAAAGGGCGAGTAGGATGCCCCCTTAATCTTCTTCTCTTCTTCTTCTTCCTTGGCCTTGAATTATGGTCGGTGTAGTGTGGAATAAAACTAATGGGAGGATAGGAATTATGTGGTGGTAGGGTAGGGCATTTATAGGATGGGAAGGGGGGTGGTTATGGTGTTTTTTTGGAGGGAAATGAAGGGGTGCTTGGATATTTTTGGAAGGAAAAGTGGGAGGGAAATGAAGAGGTGCCTTGGTTTTCCCTCCAAAAATACCTTCCAGAAGGCATTGATTTTGGAAGGATAAAATGGAGGGTGGAGATGGGTTTTGATGGTGGATGTAGGGTGGTGATGGAAGGGATACTTGGCACCAAAATAAAGTAGGATTAGGTGGTCATTTTGCTATAGCTTAGGTAGTAGGTTTTGGTGCCATGGAGGTGGACTAGCTAAGCTAAGCTAGCTTAGGTAGCTTAGCTAGTAGGGAGTAGGATTGGAGGCATTTGGAGCTAGGGTTTGTGAAGAGGAGCTGGATAGAAGAAGCCTAAAGCTGAACTAGAGCTGGCAGCTGCTAAAGAGGATGTCATGGAGCTACTTTAGCTGGCTTAGCTTGCTAGTTCTTTGCTAGCTGCTAAGCCAAGCTAAAGTGAACTGGCTTCTGCCACAAAATGCTGAGGTGAGTTGGGTCTAGTGCTCCCGGGGAGGATTGAGCTGGTTAAGGCAACTAAGGTAGCTTAGCTCAACTAAGTTGAGCTAAGCTGAGTCCCTTGGAGTTGGATTTGAGCTTCCTGAGATAGAATGAATTCATCTTCAACTGGCTAGAGTTGAGTAGAGCTGGATGTAGCTAGACCTGAGTTGGGGTCAACTCCAGTAAACTTAGCTGAGCTAGGTAGTGCTCCCTGTGGACTAATGGGAGCTGAGAAGAGGTAGACTCAGCTAAGTTGAGCTGGATCTGAGTTGACTTGAGCTAGGGGGAGCTAAGATGAGGTCTCTTGAGCTGCCATTCAGCTGAGATGAGCTAACCATAGTTCAGGTGAGCTGAATTCCAACAATGGTGAGCTGGATCAAGTTGAGTTCCAGCTGTTGTGAGCTTCTCCTTCACCAGTTGCCTTCCTGAGTGCTAGGGTTCTAGGGATCTGGCAATCTGTATATACCTAACAATCATAAAAACACATTAAAAAGAAAATAAAATGTGCAATGCATGCCTAACCTAGTTAATGCCTAAATGCAGCCCAAAAACCCATTTGCGGAGTAAAATCCTAAGAGCTAGATTTATTTTAAAGTATAAGAATGATGATAAACTGCCATTTTCACCTTACGTCTAGCCGACCAACATCAGATGCTTCTTGCTCTTTCTCTCCTCCCTAGGTCCCTTAATCTCTCTTTCTCCCCTACTAAACTGTTTCTATTTCCATAGTCTCTAGTTTTGACAACTACCATCACTTCCTTCCCCCTTATCTTCTCCGCCTTCGGCATGAGCTCTGCCGAGCTCACGCCACACAACACCAACTACAGCACCACCACCCCCACAACCTTTGCCTCAACTTCACCATCAAAACCCCTCAACTTATTTAGGAATATGGACACTGAAACTCTCCACTAGACAACCCATTGCACAGCCACCTTCACTGATGTTGACCAACCACCACACTACACCAACATCAAATCTCCACCACCAGCACCTCCCATGCACCACGGTGAAGCAACTAAGCATTTTAATTATGACCCATCGGCCGTATTCTTATTTTCAGGGACTTCAATAAAGCTCTATCGCCGCTACCATCTTCCTCGACGTTGTCAGCCCTACTTCGTCCACCTCTAGCTTCAATTCCACATCTAGCAGTAGCGCATCATCACCACCAAGGCATATGGGTTTCTAATTATGGAACAAGCACTCATAGTAGCCTAAATCTTTAATTCATTTCATAGTCACTACAGAGAAAAGGAGGTGGGACTTTTATACCCACATCGGTGAAGAGTAAAATTGATACGTGTATATAATGCATTTTGTGTGGTGGCTTATCGCATTTGATCATGGGATGAGGTCCATTTCACTCTCCTGCGCACCCTCGCCTGCCATCACACATCGGTGGGCCTAGACCTGGACCCATTCACCTGATTATCCTGACCAAATTCTGATTGAGAGGGAGAGAAGGAATTTCTGAGGAAGAAAGGGGTTGTTTTGCACTGTAGATTCTTGCGATCTGTGCCTAATACTTAGGCAAATTCAGGTGATCTAGATTGGATATTTAAGGCAACTGAGCCTTATTCTCAATGTCTGATTTGAGAGGGAATTGGTTCTGACTTGGCTTGAGTACTATTGAGAAATTGAAATTGGGATTTGTGCTTACTGTTGGGGATATTTGGTGGTTTCAACCACCATTTTTATCTCTTTGATTTTTACTCTGAGATACAATTTTTTAGCGTTAATTGATTATTCTATTTGTGATTGAATTTTCATGGCATTATTAATTCTTATTGCTGTGATTGGTGGATTGAATTGCTGCACTTGCTCCTTGCAAACAACCTCGAAACTCAAGATTTTTTGAGCTTTACAAATTTAAATGTCGTTTCAATTTTTGTCGCTATACTATGACACAATACACTTCTAAACTACGATGATTTTTGATGCAATAGTGGTGACTTATTTTCTCCCTACAAACGACCTCAGAACTCATGATTTTTTGAGCTTTACAAATTTAAATGTCATTTCAATTTTCGTCACAATACTACAATGTAACACTCCCTTAAACTACGATGATTTTCGATGCAACAGTGGTGACTTATATGCAATGTAATCTGGGGGAGGGTAAGAGTTGTAATCATCATATCCTTCATGATTATAGATTGGGTTAGGTTCATATGCAGGTGGAGATCTATAATCATTAAAGCATGGAGAAGGATAGAAATCACAATCATGATATCCAAGGTTAGACCTTGGACACAAATGTCTAGAATTATATCCCCAATCAAAGTTATCCCGACTAGTAGATGGATAATCATCAGTTCGGTCAAGATAGTAATCATCTTGGGAATAAGTGCTGGTAGGAGGATAAGAATGGAAATGTGAGTAGAATATGGAAGGATCCATGACAAAGTAGGAGGAAAAAGAGAAGAGAAAGGTGCCTTGCAGTGCAAGCAATCAAACCTATCCTTTGGTAGGGTACCCTAAAGACCTACAAACTCACAGAACCCATCTTAAGATTAAAGATGATTTAGTCTACTCCTATCCAGTCAATCCAACCAATTGAGGGAGGGATTGGGGGGAAGGTTCTTCCTTTCGCTTGCAACTTAGGTTCCTTTGATACCCCACAACCATGGTCGTTTAACACTACTACCCTAGCTAGGCAATAGATGGACTGGTAGAAGTAGATTAATAAAAAATAATCTTGATCTGGGCCTCGAAGAGCGAGTCAAATCCTTTAGGCCAACGTCTACTCTATTTTAATTAGGCTTAGGTTTCATTATGCCATGAAATGTGATGGGCCCTTTAGATAGGCTGTGCCCTTAAAGATCAGTTTCGATGTGTGTGTGTGCACAACCAATGATTTTCAAGCAAGATTATTTTTGGATGAAGTGAATTTTAGGGTTTGAATCTTGCATAATAGCTTTTAGGATTCAAATTTCAGGTAAATTCAGAAAAGGTTTTTGTGAGGCATACCAAATTTTGAAAGTATAAGTGAAGATATAATCCTTTGCAAATCAAAAATAATGTGGTTGCCTAGTTCTACCTAAAAATTGAATCCCATGGGGCTCGCTACTAATGAATGACTTTTATCTTAAGTGGTGCAACCCAAACAGGACAATCAATTGCCCTCTTGCACCACTTTATTAAGGCACCCAAAAATGATTAACCTTGTCTGACTGCTAATTAATACGAGCATTTTCACTCCAAAAATGTGATAATCGAAGAAATTGAGTGTCGTTGTGTAGTATAAATCATGGTGGAAACACCCTCTAATCAAACAAATACTAACTAGTCAAGTACTTAGATATGTGCGAATAAAATATGGAATCAGTTTGAACATGCATTAATTAGAATGAACTGCAGAATATAATAATATTCAATCCACTAATCAATAAATCTGCATGTTGACGTGCCTTCGTGCGTGTGTGTTAAGAGGTGTCGTTATAGTTGCATTTGATACGTCGGTTTTAAAAGAAGTAAACGGAGGTGAGTCCGAGTGTCGATCTCAGGGAGGCGTGGAAATCGGATTTTGTTTACCACTTGTTGTCACGAAAAAGGCGGAGTTTTGCTTGCGAAAGAGACGATTTTGAAAAGCGAGAGATAGAGAGAGTTTAGGGTTAGAAAGCTCTTGGTTTTGATCATGCACTTTAAACAGAAATTAAAATGGCAACTAAGTGGAAAATAATTTCATTAAACATGCATTCATAGTTCATGGTTTACAATATTAAATACATGCTTCAACAAAAGTAAATGAAAGCTTAAAAGAGAGAGAGAGAGAGGTAGAGAGAGAGTGGAGAGCGACGAGGCAGCCACGGCGGTGGAGGAGGCTCCGTCGGCGGCTCGTCGTCTCCGGCGATTACAACAGTGCCTAAGACTAGCTAGGAGAGGAGTGGAGTAGTTGCAAGTGGGAGAGGATGCCTTGAATGGTGGTAGAAGGGGGTTTAAATAGAGTTAAGGGCTTCCTAAAAGAAGAATGTGCTTTAGCGACATCCAGAACGTCACTAAAATCGCTTCCAGATACGTCGGTGAAGCCCTCCTGCCGCCGGTCAGCCGCCCGCCCCTCTCTCTCTTCAGGCACGATCCGTGGATGTCGAACTAGAGCCGTCCGATTGAAGATCGGATGGCTGAGATCCTCCCGCGCCTGTGCTAAGATCACGCTTCGGGCGCGCGTGCGCGCGCGCGTGGTAGGTGGGGCGCTGTCGTCGCGCCGCGTGCCGCAATCCTAGCCGCTCGCTGCTGATCGCGCGGCTCAATTTTGCCGCGCCCTTCGCTAGCAATTGATTTCCACTCCACGCGATTCGAACGCGCGTCACCGCGACGCGGGCGTGCGCGCTAACCGTTGCGCCACGCCCGCGCTTTGTCGCGGCGACCGCGGGCGAGCGCGCGTATCTCGGCCGTTCGATCGAAGATCAACGGCCGAGATTCGTCCTTGGCTGGCTTGGGGGCGTGCGAGCGGCGGGGGCGAGGCGACGTGGCGCGTTCTGGGCCGTTGATCTCCAGATCAACGGTCAGGATTTCTTGGGCCCATTGCGGGAGCTCCGGATGTCGGATTTGGCCGATCTTGAGTCCGTTAGACTCTGTTCGTCGTCCTGAATCCATCCGTGCGGTCCGATTGCTCATCTGAGGCCTGCTTTGACAAATGCTTTACACAAATGGCCATTAATAAAGTTTATATGCAATCTTGGTACTTGATGCATGCAATGCTCCTATTCTACTTTATGTTATGCCTTTTATTTTAAAGATGGGCCATATTCAACCTAATTACTACCCCCTTGCGTGGTGTTATCATACCCCCATGCTTACTCCTTGCTAGTCCCTAGCAAGGTCTATTCTAGCCTTTATTTCTTTGGCGAATTCAAGAAGTAATTGCTTAGGCACTTCGTTACTTGTCAATAAGAGGAACTATACGAAGATCTTAATCTACAAAGACTAAGCAGCGCCCGGGTGTCTGCCAAAATACGAATCGCCCGAATCCTTGCTTTGTATATATAACTATACTTATGTATACGTATATATCTATATATGTCTTTTTAGAATTTTTAGAATTCAGTGTGGGTTGGTAACTTTTTACGGCTACCCAACCCACCCAAAACTCGGTCAAAACCCTAAGTGCTAAGCATCTTGGTGTGAATGTTGTGATAGACTTACTTAATGGTAATTGAGACAGACTTCGAGTTTCTACGCCTCTAGGTGACCGGAAAAGAAAATAAATTTTTGCCTGAAGGTGTATTTGTTCGATTGGTATCTTTCTCCCTACGTTCATTTTACTTGGGGTCAACACAAGGATTTTCCAGTGTATATCTCCCCGGCTTGTACTACTTCCCCGCTTCTTCCTTAGGTGTTTTTGGTCTTCTTTTTTTGTGCAATTATTGAGCTGGGCTCTGGACAACCGACCAATGGGCTATTACCCATGATCACTTGCCAGCCATACTTGTGCGGTGAAGTGTGGTTTATTTTCTTTTCTTCTTTTTCCTTTTTTTTTTTTTTAATTTTTTTTTTTTTTTTTTTACGTAGGTGGCTTCCCTAATCTCAAATGTACCTAGAGGCAGCGAAAAAGAAATGGCCTGTGGCTGGGTTCTGGACAACCTGCCAATGGGCTGTTACCCACGACAACTTGCCAGCCATACCACCCTAGAGAGTTCATTAGCTACCCAATTTCTGTCAAAATCTCCGAGAAGTGAGTCTGTGCAGAAATGTGTGCAGATGCTTAGACTCAAAGTTTTCCTGAGTTAGAGGATGAGTTGATAAGTCGTATACTTATCACCTTATTTAGTTGGTGGATTAGAATAGCTTAAAGTTGCCAGGACTCACCGGTAAATCTATATTTTAACGGACACCAGGGCTGATTAAGCCTGAAGGCCTGAAAAGTCTAAGTGTTTAAGTTCTTTTTGTATTATTTCCCACTATTGACAAGTTTCTAATACCTAAGTTTTTCTTCCTAAATTCAAATTTTTTTTTTTTTTATTCATTCATTCAGACTGATTAATTAAGCTCAGGATTATGCAATTTACCATCCCCCCCATGCTTAAGTTGGACAATGTCCTCATTGGCAGATTCATGGATGCAGAAGGGTTTAAAAAGATAGTACCTGAGTGACGTAGACTACCAGATCAGTCTGAATCCGCTGGGTTGCCTCCCAGGAAGCGCTGAGTTTAACACCTCCAGCTGGGCGGTGCACAAACAGGAATAGCTTGGGTCAAGAAGATATGTTCAAAATTAACCAGACCCAAAATCAAAAGTCCACAGATGCGAATAAGGTTGTGGTGGAGTCCCGTTCCTAAGGGGCGGGAATTCTGTAACAGATATATCATGCATGCCCGTGTCAGATCCTCTCTTAGTTTGTGGGCATGCAAACAAGTTGCTGTGGACGAACGCACCCCAAATATGACATGCCAAACACTAAAGATGTAGGTCTTATATTCAGCTTGTGTCCCCATAAAATTGTAATCCATCGAAAGTGTATCAATTCTAGTGCATTCGGGTTGCGGGATCTTTATTCTGGTAGGGCAAGTAACAAAGTCCAGAGTTTCATACTGAGCCCTACAACCAAGCATGAGTCTTCTCTTCAAAGACGAATCCATCTCTTCCACAACTATGGTTTCATTGCTCATTCCCTCCAAGCCCTTGATCTCAGGAATATTTTCTTCAACCTCCTTTGTATCAGATTCACTGTTTGGGGTTGCATTAGAGGTAGGGTCAATTTCATCCTCTAGATCATATTCTTTCTCTCGGCCCTCCTCCAAATTTGTGATGGGGATTCTAACCGATTCATAATCAATTTCTTTGAAATTGTAACTCCATTCTCCATCTCCGACGTTGGCTGCTACTCCCACCGGATTACTTGTCTTGAGCCGATTAGATTCAGATTCCAAGGTCTCTCCCCTCACCTTCTCAGTTTCCTCCTGATGTTTGTTCTCAATGCTCCCCAAATTGTGTTCCAAGGAATCCTTACTGTCCTTATCCACTGAGCTATCCAACTCCTGAGGGGTATCAATGGTGGACTGAACCAAATCAGGATGACTAGGTGTAGTCCAATTGATCATGGTAGGTCCTTGCTTTATGAATTCCATGAATGGCGTTGTATGCAACAGCTTTCTTTGGCCTTCTTCCCCCAATTGTTGGAACAACTCCAACATGGCATGTTGCCCTTTAACCAATTCTTGATTCTGTCTGTGCAGTTCTAACTGGAGGTTATCAAGAATTGACATGGTGTCATTTGGTGTCCTTTGGATTTCCTCCTTGAAATCCAGGTTAAGAGAGTATGGTTGAGGTTGTGGATCAGAATCCATATTGGTGTATAGGTTCTTGGGTGGGTCCTCTATTCTGTCATGTTCATGGTCCAGTTCTTCAAGAGGAACCATTCTTTGTTTGGTCCTACTCCAGAATAGTTGAGGTTCTAAGTCCTCCTCCCAGTCAGATTCTTCATCAGGGGACCAAATCAGAGGTTGATGATCCTGGGCTTGCCTAGATTTCTGAGCATTTTCTGATTTCCATTTGTCTAGAACTCCTTCTAATCCAAAGGTCAAGTAGGCAAGGTTGTTGAATTCAAATGACCTTTCTTGGTTATTATCCTGAGATGGGTAGGGTTCTTGGTGTTCTCCTAAAGTGTAGGTCCTATCACAGTAGAGCGGGTTGGACCTAAATGAGGAGGCATCATGAGGACAATCGAGATATGGAGCCCCACAATTTGAATCGTACCCTTGGGTGGCTATGTTGGGTGTATTCCAATAAGAAGTTGGTGCGGTTTGGTCATAGTTGGGCCAAGAGGGATATTCAAGGTTGTACCCCCAACTTGGTGGTTGGTTAGCCCAAGTAGGCTGCGAGTATGGTCCACTTGGGTTAGCATACGAATCCTGTTGGGGGTAGTTTGGGTAAGATGGATAGGCATTGAAATCCATGGTTTGGAAGAAATGGAGGGATGTGGGAAGAACAGATGCGAGAGTTGTGTCCTCAACCAAGCAAACCAGCCTAGTCCTTATGGTGTATTCCTTAGAAGACCTAGAAATCTCACAAAGGTTGATTAAGTTCGTAAGCACTGGACTCCCCTTTCCGAGGTTAATCTGGCCAGGTTGATTACGAGGGGATTGCAGGGAAGGTTCTTCCTTTGGCTTGCGCCTCCGGTTCCATAGACCCCACAACCACGGTCGTTTGACACTGCCCCGTAGCCTAGTCACCAGATTCTACCAAGGGAATGAAAGCCAAGTGCCTAGCAGACAAAACCTCACCTTTTGAGACTTAACTCAGTCCTGCCTAGGGCACGTCTAATCAGTTTTAAAGGGCTAGGATAGTGCTTGTACTTAGGGTGATGTGATGAGGCGTTGATTGGGGTGGTGCCTCTTAATTTTCCACTTTCAAAGTGTGTGCTTCTAGCAAATAATGATTTTCAAGCAAGGATTTGTTAAGATATAGTGTCTTTTAGTGTTTTATCCTTACTTGAGTACTTTTTAGGGTTGACGTGTCTTAATGTTTTCAAACAAGTTTCAGTGGGCACGTCAAGTTCTGCACACAACTTAGTGAAAGTAGATTTCCTTTTATTTTGTAGAGGCTCTAAAATCCTAGTGTACTCATCCTAATGATCATGCAACTTCTATTAGATGAGTCAGTTTTTAGGGTTGAGTGGTGCGGCCCAGGTCAACTCACTGTGGCTTCGCAAACACCACTCAAGAAAGAAAAGAACACTCCAAGAATTTATTCAGCATATTAGAGTGTACATTTTTTTGTAGGGTGATGTGTTAAGAATGTGGGTCAAGCAATCATTCACCACGCCAATTTTTTTAGTTTTTTACAAATTTTTTTTAGCTTTTTCACGCAAGCAAACAATGAGAGACAGGTTACTCACTATCGGTCGTCGAGGCGCCTACTCCCTTGCTACCGTCGTGGAATGCGTCGCTTCGCCATCCATGAGTTGAATTCCTGCAACCGTCAAGTAAAAAGGAAAATAGGGCATTAGACGATGTGAGAATGAGTGTCGAATGGAGGTGATAAAACAAATCCGTTGCCTCCCCGGCAACGGCGCCAAAAACTGACGTGCCTTCGTGCGTGTGTGCTAAGAGGTGTCGTTATAGTTGCACTTGATACGTCTGTTTTAAAAGAAGTAAACGGAGGTGAGTCCGAGTGTCGATCTAAGGGAGGCGTGGAAATCGGATTTTGTTTACCACTTGTTGTCACGAAAAAGGCGGAGTTTTGCTTGCGAAAGAGACGGTTTTGAAAAGCGAGAGATAGAGAGAGTTTAGGGTTAGAAAGCTCTTGGTTTTGATCATGCACTTTAAACAGAAATTAAAATGGCAACTAAATGGAAAATAATTTCATTAAACATGCATTCATAGTTCATGGTTTACAATATTAAATACATGCTTCAACAAAAGTAAATGAAAGCTTAAAAGAGAGAGAGAGAGAGGTAGAGAGAGAGTGGAGAGCGACGAGGCAGCCACGGCGGTGGAGGAGGCTCCGTCGGTGGCTCGTCGTCTCCGGTGATTACAAGAGTGCCTAAGACTAGCTAGGAGAGTGGAGTAGTTGCAAGTGGGAGAGGATGCATTGAATGGTGGTAGAAGGGGGTTTAAATAGAGTTAAGGGCTTCCTAAAAGAAGAATGTGCTTTAGCGACATCCAGAACGTCGCTAAAACCGCTTCCAGATACGTCGGTGAAGCCCTCCTGCTGCCGGTCAGCCGCCTGCCCCTATCTCTCTTCAGGCACGATCCGTGGATGTCGAACGAGAGCCGTCCGATTGAAGATCGGACGGCTGAGATCCTCCCGCGCCTGCGCTAAGATCGCGCTTCGGGCGCGCGTGCGCGCGCGCGTTTCCGCCCGGCGTGCGCGCACGCGTGGGAGGTGGGGCGCTGTCTTCGCGCCGCGTGGCGCAATCCTAGCCGCTCGCTACTGATCGCGCGGCTCAATTTTGCCGTGCCCTTCGGTCGCAATTGATTTCTGCTCCGCGCGATTCGAACGCGCATCGCCGCGACGCGGGCGTGCGCGCTAACCGTTGCGCCACGCCCGCGCTTTGTCGCGGCGACCGCGGGCGAGCGCGCGGATCTCGGTCGTTCGATCGAAGATCAACGGCTGAGATTCGTCCTTGGCTGGCTTGGGGGCGTGCGAGCGGCGGGGGTGGGGCGACGTGGCGCGTTCTGGGCCGTTGATCTCCAGATCAACGATCAGGATTTCTTGGGCCCATTGTGGGAGCTCCGGATGTCGGATTTGGCCGATCTTGAGTCTGTTAGACTCTGTTCGTCGTCCTGAATCCATCCATGCGGTCCGATTGCTCATCTGAGGCCTGCTTTGACAAATGCTTTACACAAATGGCCATTAATACAGTTTATAAGCAATCTTGGTACTTAATGCATGCAATGCTCCTATTCTACTTTATGTTGTGCCTTTTATTTTAAAGATGGGCCATATTCAACCTAATTACTACCCCCTTGCGTGGTGTTATCACATGTCAAAAATGCAATCAAGTCAATTGTGTATCACATGAAATAACCATGAATAAAGAAAGTATCATCTCCACAGGGAGGCAAGTATGCATATAGGTTCAATTTGTAATAGTGATTCTAACAATACCAAAAATAAATGAACTAAATAAAAACCAAACATTGTAAAATACCCAGTTGCGAGCATGGTACGGTGACGTTGGGGTCAAATACAGTAGGTGAAGTTGCGATCAAAGTCACATGGTAATTCTCGTGGTTGCCAAGTCAGCCTGTCACCACCAACAAAACAGTGATGGATGGTTTCGGAGAACACTTGCGATTGAGGAGGACAAGATGCAATGGTAGTGCTCACGGTGGTGGGGCTCACTATCACGGTCACAGATTGTTGAACTTCTTGCTGTCACCATGTGGATCGGTGGAAGTGGAATTGCATAGTCTTTGTGGTCAACGAAGAGACGTGGTGTAGTTGCTGTGATGACGTCGAGGAGGAAGGTGTGGACGTAATTGGCACGGTGATGGTCTGCAGTAGTAGAGAGGTTGATGTCGAGGAAGAGGATGTGAGGGAGAGAGGATAGGATGTTGCTGCTCCATAAACATTGTTAGGAGCATTCCTTTTTTGGAGAGAAAAAATATAGGTCCTTTTCGCATGTGGAGAGGAAGAGGGAACAAGGGTGTGGCTCACGTGGGTCCTTCCATCTTTTTTATTGATTTTCGAGAGAGTGGATGATACACATGGGTGTGGTGATGGTTTTGCTTCATGAATTGAGGAGTCATCTTTTTTTGTTTGTTGAGAGAGAAAGATGTTAAATGAGAATATTTTGAGGGGATTCAGTCCAAAAGAGAGAGATGAATTGCCTTTCAAAATGCCTCCCATGCTTTCCAAAAGAAATAATATTCATTACTTTGGTAAAAAATCAACATGTCAGTATTGTTAATCCAATTGACGAAGAATACCTTCCATTTAAAATTGTACTTCTCTAAATATCCCTACATCAGAAAGTACTGTGAAATCAACTTACGTAACAAAATAATAAAATTAATGAAACACAAAGAATGTGAAATTGAAAGCTTAATTAATTTTCATCGTAATGTATGCTCTAAATTAAATTTCCATCCCAATAATAATGTACTTAGGCACTAAATTAGTCCACTAAAGTGAATCTATCAAATTAACCCATGCCCAAGTTTTGCTAGTCCCGAGCAAAATAATATGAAACAGGCTAGGTCTATAGGCCATATTTTATCAAGAGGATGCTTTATCATGCCACACCTCTAGAGGCTAGATCGAAATACCAACTCTAGGCCTAAAGTTACTTAAGTACCAGCCAAGATACAGACCTGACCAACCTCAGCCTTGTGTCTGCTGCGAAGGTTTCTATGACCTCCAAAAATTGCCCAGAGGTTCATTGACCCTAGCAGTTAAAGCACCCACTCATATGTGCAGCAAGTCTAGGTTCAGTTTGCCAGTGCATTTTTGATAAGAGAGTGAGGGATATTTATTTTGAGAGCTTTACCTCTTTTCACTTTAAATTCCCATAAATCTAACATCGGATTGTTTCTAAACACAATTTGTATCAGATTCCTTGTCCCCACCATCAATCCTCGAAGGGTCTTTTGCAATCGATGCTTCAGGATAGCACCGCCCATGGTATCTGATAAATGCCAGTTTATCATCATTCTTATGCATTAAAACAAACCTAGCTCTTAGGATTTTGATCTGCAAATGGTTTTTTTGGGTTTCATTTAGGCATAAACTAGGTTAGGCATGCATTGCATTTGTTATTTTATTTTTGATGTGTTTCTTGGATTGGTAGGGATAAGGAGAGAGTCAGATCCCCAGAAGCCAAGCACTCAAGAAGGCAACTGATGAAGAGGAAGCTCAATCAGGCTGGGACTCAGCAAATTCCAGCTCATCATGGATGGATGCCAGCTCCCTTGGACTAAGACTAGCTCCATTCAGCTCCATTCAGTACACCTTAGCTGAATGGTAGCTCAAGAGAGCTCATCATATCTCACCCTAGCTCAGGTCAGCTCAGATCCAGCTCAACTCAGCTCCAATTATTTCACAGGAGGGATCTAGCTAGCTCAGCTTAGTTGACTAGAGTTCACATCAACTCAGATCTAGCTCAACTTAGTTGAGTCTAGCTCATCTCAGCTCCCACCAGTTCACTAGGAGCTTTAGCTACCTCAACTAAGTTGACTTGAGTCCACCTCAGCTTAAACTCAGCTGACCTCTACTCAAGCTCAGCTCACCTTAGCTTCAGCCAGCTCACAATAGCTAGACTCTAAGTTAGCTGAGCTACTACTTGTCAACTAGTAGCTTAGTAAGCTCTAGAATTCTCATCAGAGGCAATTCCTGCTCAACCTAGGTCCAGCTAGGTTAGGGGCAGCTCAATTGAGCTCAACTACCCAAGCTTGGCTACTTGCATAAAAACTAAGTAGCTAGGCTCAGTAGTTGAGCTACCCTTGAAGCTGCCTCAGCAATCCCAGCTCCAGAGTACCTGATACTAGCTCCAAAATACTCTTCTTCAGCTCTCCTCTAAGAAACCCTAGCTCCTCCAGCTCTACTCTACTAGCTCAGCTACCTTAGCTAAACTCTACTCCACCAAAAACCTCCATGGCCGACCACAATGCCAACCTGAGCCACCATAACCAACAGTAAACCACCACGGCGACAGAAACACCACCCACACCCTTCCATTTCAGTGCCACCTTTATCCACCCTTAATCCCATAACCACTACCATAAAAATCCATCCTAGCCTTCCCTTACATCCATTCAAACCTAACCCGTTTAACCACACTAAGGTTGTCGCCAACTCTCCCCTAACCACACCTACACACACCCCTTAAGTCCACGCAAATAACCCTAGCCCTCATCTCATAACCACCACCATATAACTCCATCTCCACCCTACAACACACCTAACCAAAACCTTAACCCTGGCTACCACATAGGGTTGGCGCCAACCACCAAGTGCCCCTCCATTTTGGTGCCAACAACCCTAGCCCTAGGATCCTATAACCACCATCTAACCCCAATCATGGCCATCCATCCTATAACTAACCCTACCCCCCTCGTAGTCCCATAAAAACCCCCTACCACCACCATTAAAAAGCAACCTTGACTACATTTTTTCTACCCATATTTCCACCTACATAGAAGGTCAAGAGAAGAAGAAGAAGAAGATTAAGGAGATACTCTATCCCCTTAGTGCCTTCCCCTCCTCTCTTCTCTCTTATGCCCACGCCAGCCAAGGGAGGAAGACAGGCATTAGAGGACAACCTAGGTTACACGCCTACCCTAGGAGAGGAGGATTTGAGGGTGGTACACTACCACCATTGGAGGAAGAATCAAAGGTGGTCCATGCCACCTTAAGGAGGTGTTCTTGGAGTAGGAGCCATCCACTCTAGGAAGGAGAAGGCACACTGATCTAGGGTTTGCCTTTGGAGGACATCCAGGAAGGAGGAAGAGGAGCCCTTTTCAAGCCTAGGAGCCACTGACCTTGGATCAAGGTGCTTCCCCTCTTCACCATCATTTCTGGAGGATTTGTGTTTCCTTTGTTATTTGTTATATTCATTCTAGTAGTAGAAGCATTCCTCTACTACATTTTTTGTAAAACACTCTTTCTCAATTAAAAGTTGCCTTCTTTTTAATATAGCTTTTGTCACAAATCCTTTTGTTGTTTTGCCGCATTATTCCTAGTGCACAAACACTCTTTCCTTTTAATTACCCTAAGCCTGCACGTGCCTTGGGTGAGCTTAGAAAGAATCAACTTTTGTCACGTAGATATTAGCTATTAGGGTCAGTCCTTTTCAACAAAATTCTAGTGTTCCTGTTATTTCAAAATATAAAAAAATTCAAATATATAAAACATCAAAAAGAAAGTTGAGTCCCCTTTAAAGGAAGAGATTTGATTTAGCAATCAATTTTGCCTCCTTGGGAAACCCTAGATACCCCTCTATCTAGGTTATAAGTTTTAAAAGCGAATCCATTTTTGTGCGTTGCAACGACTTAAAACCCTAAATTAACAAACCATGCAAAAACGCGATCAATAACCCCTAGAACCTTGGCTTTTGTCACTTTGGGATAGTGCTACCCATGGTGTTTTGTAGCTAAATTCAGATCCTAGCAATCAACATTTCGGGATAATGCTCCCATGGCATCTGAACCAGCACTAGGTGCTTTTGTGCCCCTGGTAGGATTTTAGATATCCTATGCGACAAGCACCAAGGAGACAGTTTGTTCTAATGCATCTTCTATGGAATTATTTTTTTTTATTCCTCCTCTCCGTACTGGGAACTCATCTAATTAACTTTTGTCTTCAAGCATCTCCTAAGTCAAATTTCGGGCAAACATTTTCAGAACAGTCATTTTCTTTTTGTATTATTCTTCATTATGCGCGGTGAACCAAATCGGTGTGTGATTTTTGGATGTCTAGGTTACTAAGTCCCACAAACCAAAGGGTAGGCAACGGGGACGAATACTCCCTAATCCTTAAACTTAATACATCAGCCTCGTAACTCGCTCAACCTCTTGAGGAATAGTCCAGATCTTAACAAATATGTGAGTGCTTAAGCCCTAAAATAGACCAAGGGGGCCTAAAGTCGGTATCCCTCACTTATCTCTTTTTCTCTAGCACTTCGGGACATAATTAATCATTCATCCTAGCTCAGAACCTAGGTAAACTCTTCCACAATCAAGTGTTGGGACCAGCATAATTTTTGCACCTTTTCCTCTTTGTGTCTCTCTTATTCTCTCTCTTTTCCTTCTCAATATACTAGCAATTCAACTCACAAAGGTTCCATCCCCTTCTATCTCTCTATTTTTTTTTAATGCAATATGGATGCCCTAACTACATGCAGAATATGTATACAAGCTATGAACCTTACGTTATAAACCCCATGCCTAAATCTGACAATGACCACATTAGAAAGCAAAAGCAAGGAAAGATATTACCTAAGGTGGAGTTGGGATGTCTCACAACGGGTGATTCTCGCAAATCGGGCTCTAGAAGTGAAGCAGGAGACCCAAAGAACATACATAACAAACCTGGTCTAGAGACTAAGTAACCCAAGATGTTGGTAATCTAATCATGGAGAGTGATACCAAAAGCTCACCAAATGCAAGTGAAAATAAGGCACTCCTAAGCTCTTGTTATAGGTTTCACATAATACACATGAGTAGTCACCTTCGGGAGTGCGTGACAAGGCAAAGGGTCCTCAAGTAGATATGTTTGGGAAAAAGAGGGTGCAAAGAAGGATGCCATAAGGATGATGGGCTGACAAGGACAAGCATTGATCCATACCCCCCACTCTACCATAGGATGTATTAGTCTGGTTATCACCCCATAAAGCAGTAATGTGGGCAAAAATTTTAGGAAGCTGTTTCTGCATGAGTGTAAGTCTCTCAGTTGTAGGGTAGGGACGAGGGTCAAAGAGGGCTTGAGAAGTTCAACATTCATCCTCGACAACCATTCCTGTTCTTGAATGTCATCAGAAGTAGCCTTAGTTACTGATTGACTTTCATGCTGCCTATCATTGGTGTGTGCGTCCTGGAATGGGCCCAAATGTTCATCTTCAAAATTTAATTGATCAAGGGTGTCGCCCATTTGATTTTAATTTAAAGGTGGGTAGGAAGCAATAGTGGTGTGAGTGTCCACAACAACGACACCCCCAGGTTCATGTTCAATTCTAAGATCCTGCCCCTTGGGTGTATAGATTTCTTTATCAAGACTATCAATTGGTTCCTTTTCTTCCCAATGTTTAAGATGATGATCTTTGTAGTCAAAAGTAGGTGGGAATCCGGATTTGGCTAGATCAGTAAGATCCTTAGACGGTAAGTCCTCGAGTAAAACATATTTTCCCTTGAGTCACTCCATAAACATAGTCTGGGCCCCTCAAAGTCATCATCATCCTCCTTTGCAGTCCTTCCCTCTTGTGTCTAAGACTTAGGAAAATCTTTAAAGCTTGGATCAAGTATTTCAAGTGTTCCCATGTCCACCTTGAAAATCAAGTCTTAATGTCCCTGAGACCAATATTGATCCAAGTCTTCCAATTCAGTATCAATTCCCTTAGGGTCACCTATGTTGGGTACTTGTAAATCCTTAGAATGTTTAATGACAGCTGTTGGTCCCCTAAGTAGAGGCCTAAGGTTATTATCACTTCCTTCCATTTTGATTTTGACCAACATCCAAGACTTCTAGAATTTGTTAGTGATGTAGTGTTGATGTGCGAAATCGGGTTTTAAAATACATCATCGCAGTACAGTTGAAATCACATGAAAACAAATACAATTTATACTAGAATTTGAAGTCCGAGGTTGAATGTAGGGATCAAGTAGCAATTAATCTCAAGATCAAAATTTAAGCACAAGATAACAATATATAATGAAAACTCCAAGCAATAATGATGTATATATAAGAGCAAATGTTAATGATGCAAAAAGATTAGGGTAAAATGGTGATTTGAATCACTAATTTACCCTAATTACAGTAATAGCAATATCTTAACAGTATCAACCAAATTTAATCCATGCAAGCAAGTGCACAATGCACTTTCTCAGAAGCAATTAGATGGTAGAACACAATATTAGACGACTTAAATCTCCCTCAGCTACAGTGCAAAGGCATTGGTTACTTCTTCTTCTTTAGCTTCTTCTATTCTTCCTTTCTCAGCTCTTCTATTCCTTCCCTTCTTCTTTTTCTCCTCACACAAGTCACAAATAGAGGCACGGTTGCCTCTTCAGCAACTAAGTGTTGAGAGAGGGCCAGCTGAGGCATAAACCCCCCCTCCCTCTTTTCTCTTCCAGACTCAGGGTTAGACGGGTAATAGGATTAGAGCCCAGACTTGCGTGATGTGGCCGTGGGTGAGGGCAGGTGTGTGTGCACACATGGGGAGGGACCTCACCCCTTGCTCGCTGTGGTAAACAACCATGAGAACAAAATCAATTTAAGTCACACGGGTGCTTTAACAATTTCCAAGGTGGGACTATCTCACCAACTTCCTTCGTGTGAAGCTATAGCTAGGAGTTGGCCGAATTGAAGGTGTTGCAGGCACCGAGTCCTTCGATTGGAAACCTGAAGAGCATCTTGGAGGCTTTCCGCGGAACTTAGGTGCGTTGCTAAGGAAGAACATCGTGACAACATAGCCATCGACGTTGGAGAAGGTGGACATGGTAGCGGAGGTCTGGTGTTTGCCTAAAACCAAGAATACGGGCTAAGTAACCCAGTTAAGAGGTTTAGAAGCTTCACTGCGGTGAGGTCATCTCAATGGTGGCAGTCATAAGGCGTATGGTGGTCGGAGAGCAGCTATTGGTGACGGAGAAGACATTGCGGTGGTGTGGTGCCTGGTGGCACTGAGGAGAGGCCAATATCCTCAATAACCAGAGGGCTATTTCTCTCTGCGATACGATGGAGCTAATGGGCATGGAGTGATAGCCTTTTAAGTGGTGGAGCAGTAGGAAGGCATCGTCGGAGCTTCGTCGAAGCGGGAGATGGTGAGGGCGTTGGGGGTGAAACGACGGTCGAAAATGATATTTAAGTCAATAGGAAGGTTTAGAGGAATGATAGGAATACTAAGGGAGAGTTTAGGGAGAAGTGTGAAGTCAGAAGGCTCCAGTTGTGGCTGACTGGAGCCGGAGGAGATGAAGATGGTAAGGCGACGACGGCGAATGTGGCAAAGGAACGACCTCCCTTTGGTCGGAGAGGATCGTGAGGATGAGGGGAAGAAAATAGGCCATCCAACTTGATGGTTGGACGATCGGAAGAGGGGGATCAAGGGTGGTCGCCAAAGCAGAGGTTTTGGTGGCTGGAGGAGAAAAAAGATGGGTATTTGGCTCACCAAAACTTGCTGAGGTAAGGCAATGCACAGGGGTTTTCATATAGGTCATTGGGTCGAGCTTCATGCTTGGAAACCAAGCTTGAGAACTTCGCAAATCAAGAAATACGTTTAGGATTTCCAAGAGTTTGCATGAACTCTTGGATGAATTAGGAAGGTTGTGGAAGAGCTCAGATGGAAGGGGATCTCCTCAGGAGACTCCCAATTTTTCAAGGGTTTCTCTGTGAAGTCCAGGAGATCGTCCTAATTGGAGATCAACTCTTGGTGGGTTCACACAGCCATGGTGGTAGGGACTTTTTCGCGAAGAAGATGAAGAAGTTGGGGGAGTCCTTGCGAAGAATTAAAAAGTTAGGGGCATGTGTGTATGGAAAAGAGTCAAACTAGGACTAGAATGCAAAGTAGGTCAAGATGAACAGAGATTAGACCCAAATTTTGGTACAAACATAATTTTGACCCAAAGAATATAATGGTAAATTCGAATTTAAGTTTTCACCAAGTTTCACTGGGTAATTTTTGCAAAAACCCAAATTAGGGTAATTATCTGTTTGAGACAATATTTTAGGTCAAATTGGGATTAGATGGTCAAATCAAGGATACCAAACATTAGAGAATATTTTTATATGATTTTTTGAAGGTTTAGGTGAATTTTATCTAGACGAAAACCTTTATTATTTAAGTGGGTCTGTTTTAGGCTTTCAAATGTCTATTAATTCTCGAAACACGTGAAAACCATTTTTGTCAGCATGAACCCACTTTTTAGATATTTATGACAATTTAACCTTTAATAAACCCTTGAAATACCATATGGTTCTTCTATAGTTGTGAAATGCTATTAAAATTGCAGAAATAACCCTGGTTTCATCTTTTCTTCTCGAAATAAAACATCAGACATTAGGACCCTCTGATGGTTATGTAGGAGCTTTTATTACCTTTTTAAGACCAAAATAGGCTAGTTAGGGTTTATGATGGTGTTCCCATCATTTAGACACATTTATTTAGGATAAAGTGCCTATTTATGCATGTTCCTAAACTTAGATATGCATTCAATATTATAAATATTGCATAGCTTGCATTATTTTGCATTTAGACTAGACTGTATAAATTCTACATTAATTACATCCTTTTATGGCAAGGAGAGAAGGTGATCCATTTAAAGGCCTTGGATTGATGATTCAACCTTACAGATCTGATCAGGACAACGAACAGAGTCCAAAACCTCCGAAATCATCTTAATTGGAGTTCCAGAACATGTTATGCAATTCGAGGAAGATTAAAGGAAAAGGGGCAAGGTGGTGCAAATCAGAACCTCAAATGCCAAATCCGACCGTACGGATGAATCCCCAGCAATGGCACCAAAATGATGAGCATGATTTTGTACGCAAAAAGGTTTAAGTTAGAAAAACTGTCATTGTAGTGCGTAGAAATCCACTACCAGATAAAATTTATAACCGAAACGCAAGGTGAGTCCCGAGTCGAACACAGGGAGGCTAATGTTTGGTTTTGAAATCGACACTTCAGTTTTATTTGCTTTTCTTGTTTTTGTCTTTTATGATTTTTTGTTACTGTTATAAAGCAAGAGATCAGATGACTTGTTATCTATTCTATTCTACACTAACAAAATAAGAGAGAGAGAAAGAGAGGGAGAGAGAAACATTTCATAAAATCAAACAATGTATAGTAGAACTAATTGAAATTACACTAGAAAGTAATAAAATTTAGAATGGTTTGAGAAGAATCCCCCATGATGGTCTCTTGGAGGATGGCTTACTCTAACGTGCCTAGATGAAGGTGGTGGGAAGCTGGAGGAAGGAGAATGGTGTCGGAGGAAGGAGGATCGGGTAGGATGGCATTGCGGCGAGGATCTACTTCCCAAAGTGGTGAGAGGATGGCCATAGGATGCTCCACTAATGGGGATGAGAGGTGGGAAAAATATTTGGTTTTCTACTCTAGAGGAGCATCCTAGGCTTGGGACAAGCTCTTTCTAGAGCCTTGGAGGTGGTGATGGAGAGAAAGGAAGAGATGAAGAAGAATGGAAGGTGTAGGGGACCTTTTATAGTGAGGGAGTGGGAACATTTCGTGTATAGGGCATTTATTGACAGATGGTCCATTGACAGTCACGATTGTGCAACAATCGTGCGCTCAACTGGCGTGTGCACATGCGGCCACATCCGTGGTGCCGCATGGTGAGGTCTGCATGGCTAGTGATGATGATGTGCAATGGCTGATTGTTATTGTGTAATGGTGTTCGTTGTTGAGATAATGATGTGTTAGAGTTTGAAACACCATGAGTGTCATTGTGGTGAGTTGTATGGAATACCAGTCATTACAACCATTATTATTATTTACTTATCTAATTTTTACGGGTTTTATTCTAGGTCGTTCACTGGGAGGCAATTTATTGAATTACATTGCTCTTTGATCTCAAAATTATCCTCTAATTCCAAAAAGAAGCTTTAAATCTTATTAAAGAATGAATGAATGTGGACATGGTTTGGCTACTTACTAAGAATTAATTGTAATGCTTGCAAAAACTAACTAACTATAAAGAATCACCAAACAATTTATCACTATACTTTAAACTATGTCTTTACAAGCTATAGTATTAATACTTACATGAAAGTACACAATAGACTAAGATTACATAGTATATTAACTTAACCTACTAGTCTGATATCTACAGTATGCATACAACAGTTATAGTGACAGACGTAAGCGTTGCTAGATCCCAGAAAATACTATATACAAACCTACGGAGGGAAACTGGGGTCTATAGCGATGCTTATGGTGACATTTTATTCTGTTAGTAAATATATGGGTTTATTTACAAAAAATAATTGGCTATACTACGTATACATATATATATATTTATATTTTTATTGTATGTGTATTTACTTACGTATGTACAGCATCTCTCTCTCTTCTCCTTCACACCAATCTTCATTAGATGTTCTTCTTTTGTGTTTTCATTCAGTCGTAGTGAGTTTAACATCGTGCCTGAGACGCGGTTAACAATCGTCATTAACTCTCTTTAAGTAATTAAAAATGTGTTTAATTTGCGGGCGTGCTTTTCGAGGGATACACAGCACCCAGAGGGTGGGACCAAACCTCTACTAAGCGAGCCCTAATTCTCATTAGGCCGCTTAATTACGTTTTTCTTAACTCAGCACAGGGCCTTCTCAGCCCCATGCACACACGCCTCTGCTCGGGCCCCCGGCCCCACAAATCATGTTCAGAATGCTCAGCATGTATCGAATGTAAAGGTTGTTTGGGGCGCCTAGCGCCCGTGACGACTGAATGGCTTATGCACGGATTCAATATAAATCGCTGTGTGCGGTTTGCAGCACACGATGTGGCGCTATTCGAGCGCCGCATCTACGCTGAAAACCGCGTGCAGCTGTAGGCTGGAAGGGATTTTGGCCCTCAATTCGAGGGCCATAACTTATTTAAAAATAAAAATAAATTATGCAAAATAAAGTATTTACATAATACTATATAATTGTTCAATTAATATGAAATTTTAATTAGATTTACTATATAAATAAATTCACTAAAGTGGACTATTTTTACACACTGATTTTGGTATTTTCTTGGTTAATTGCTTATAAATTAGTTACTAGATGGTCTAATTGACCTCATACAGAGTAAGAATACATACATAAGTATTTTATACACATTTTTATTATATTTTTCCGAATTAATGTATGTGTTATTTACATTTAAATAGCAGCTCTAACTGTTCTGCTTATAAATTACGTTAAACTTAATGTAATCAGGTATAAATATAGTTAAATTAGCTTAAATTACTTAAAGTATATTAGTCTTAGTATACAGATTCAATTTAACTTAATTATAATTCTAAATTACTATTTTAACTAATTTAATTTAACAATTTAGCTGTAAACTTAATAAATTCATTATTTATTATTTATAAAGGATTAAATTAGGAAAAAAGATTTTATTTACTTATAATCTACATATACATAGATATATATACAGTTTTATAGTTTAACTCTCTTGATTATAATATTTACTGATCTATTTAGTCTAATAATACATATAAATTAGTTCAATTTATATATAGTTATATAATTATTATATTTATTGTCTATACTAGATCTAAAACCTAAATTACAGTATTATATTTACAGAGTTAACTATACAGTATATGTATATATATTTACACTATCTATTTACATGTGTAGCATAATATATAGCTTATGTCTATATACGTATACTTAATATACAAAGTAATATATATATGTATAGATATAGATATATAAATATTTTTATTTCTAGTCCTTTTGAACGTTTCTTTTTAAATTTTCTTTTTCACTGTTGTTGCAGATCTGAAAGAGTTAGGAGAGAAGAAGGGAAGAGTTAACTGAGGAGAGAAAGAGGCTTGTTTCACTATCTTTTGAAGTTTTTAACCCTTTTTTATCCTATTTATGATTGCCTTCTTTCTATATAGCACGAAATTTAGGATGTATTTATCCACTTTAATCATGTCCTCAGTTAAGTTTCCAATTTTAAAACATTTTTGGGTGATGATTTTTTTACTAGACTAGCTGATAGAATTGAGAAAGAGTAGACATGTATGTACAGAAATTAGAGCTCAAGTATAGAAACAAGAAAGTTTCTATACATATGAAATGAAATACAATCAACCGTCAGCTAAGATCAAATTAGAGTCTACAAGGTTTAACACTAGAACCTATCTGTTACAACCTATAATAACTAGATAGTAACAGCAACAAGACCTTCCAGACTCTGCAGCAGCTCAAGTCACTATCCAAATGGTCTAACTGGTGCTGCAGTTAGTCCATTTGAGAAGAAATGTGAGTTGGAATAGGAAAACAAGTAGCTGCAAGATGCAGCATTTTGCTTTATTTACTGGGATCGGAGTCAAAAAAAAAAAAAAATCCAAACTGAAAAGAAAATCTCTCTCAATCCCCAATTTGACAAGGGTTTAATTTCTCACTAAAATCACTAAGTACCCTAACTCAAATGCAAAAAACCCTCATTAAAAACTTCATTTCAGATTAAATCCACGAAGATCACTGAATTAACTCTTCCTAATGCTATAGACAGCATGAAGGAAGAATTCAGTCAATTAAAGCCCTTAGTTCAAATCCCAGTTTCATGAAACCTTAAGGAGTATTGAGAACTCCTTAGGTTAGGAAATCACCAAACAACCATTAAAAAAAACTTATGAATGCGAGATCAGGCTTCAAATTACCACAGTAATTATCCTTAGATATGACTTGCATTCAATGCATTCAAGAAATTATCAAATCAGATTTATGTATGGCTCTTCTGAGATGATTTCTGTCGCCAGAAATCCTCTCAGATTCCTTGCCAACAAGGAATTCAAATCAACTTCGTTCAATTTGTCAGATCAGGCCGTAAAACCAAAAAGAAAAATCTTTAAAATCCAAATTTAGGGAAAATCTGACAAACTAAAAATTTTGACCCAAAATCAGGGGCTTTTGTGACCAAGAGTGAGATGAGTGGGAAGCCCCTTAAGTGCTTGTTGACGCCAATTTCAGATCTGAAATTGGGTCAGAGTGTATGGGTGGAAGATGAGAAAACATGTCGTGGAAAATAAGAACTGGACATGAAAATATGGAGAGGGAGATAATTTGAAAACATGGTTCTATGAAGTCTTCCACTCTGATCTGGAATGATCAGAGGAGGTGAGGGGGGGAATTTAAACCTAATTCTACTACTACAGCTACTTTATCCTACAGCGAAATTAGACATTAACAATTATATTAATTCTACTCTAAACTACTTAACTACAGCTAAAGCTAATATGCAGAATTATAAACCTAATCTAACAGGAAGAATGGGACCTATGGGTCCTTAGCCGGTGGTTAAGGAGGAAGATGACTCCATCGGAGGGAAGAGTCTACTTGTGAGGCTCCTGGGTCATCCTTAGGTGCTACTAAGTCCTTAGCGACGAGGAGGTCGAGAGAAGGTGATGATTTCACAGCCGGTGGCTGTGAAATCAGAGGCTTGATGGGGAGGAGGGACTGGAGTGGACAAATGATTGCTAAGAGGTGTAGGAGGGAGCGATCCCTTGCGCACGACACCACTGAGGTGCTTAAGTAGCATGCTCAGTGGCTGAGATCACCGCGCAGGTGAAGATAATCAAGATGCAACCAGCGGCGAGGTTGAGAGGGGCGGAGCGCGCGGTGAGCTAAGCACAAAATCTGACCATCAGGTGAGATCTGGGGAGAGGGGTGACGCATGCGTCGAATCGCGTGAAACTTCCATTCGAATCTAACCGCAGATCAAGATCATGAAGAGCGACGGATGGTTGAGATTGGCCGTGTTGTTCGCGCACTACAGTGCGTGCGAAGAGCAGGAGGCCTCTCTCTGAAATAAAGGAAAATTACAAACAGACCCTTGAATGAAGGGGTAGAAGAATTACATGCAGGCCCATAAATGAAAAGAACTATGACTGGAAGGGCCCTGCAGCCTTTCAAAAGGGTCCCTGCGGCTTACAAGTAGGTCTAAAGAGGAGTTTCTAAGGGTAAGAGTGTAATGCATGAAGGACCTAAGTGTAAAATGCCTATTTCATAACCTAAATGATGTCCAATTCCCTTCAAATTTTTATATGTGCTTAATTGAACATTTAAGACATTGATTATACTTCTGATTTGGCCTTCCAAACTTATTTATGTGTTTAATTGACGCATGGATCATCATTTGTACTTTACTTTCAGAATATCTCATTTTGTGACCTAATTATGAGGTTTTAACATAGAGTAAAGGTTTTAGGTCTTTTTCTTTAATTCCCACACTTAACCCTTTTTATCTGTTAATTTGATATTATTTTACTTAGTGTCTAGCTTAACTTCAGCTTTTTAGCCATGATGAGTAGTCACTCATCAGTAGCTCGATCCAAATCGGGTGGCTTAATTTAGCCTCTCACTTATGCTGTGCTAAGAGGGGGTGCAGCGGGTTTCGAACCCGTACCATCTATTTGAGAGCGCTGCTTGTCACCAACGTGCTATCGCTGCGGATTGTCGCGAAGATCCACCAAAGCACGATCTCTCGCAGTCGTTAGATGGAGATCCAATGGCCATGAGCTCTTAGAGAGTGTAGGCTGTAGGAAGAGAGGCAACGTCGCTTCGCAAGAGCCATTGGATGGACATCCAACGACCCATATCTTGCGAGGGGAAGCACCTTTGAAGGGGGACAGCTGTTGAGGGCAACTGGGATGGTGACACATGGCGCCATTCTGCCATCCATCTTCTGTGCTTTGTAGATGATGCCACGGATGTTGAATTAGATCGATGATCGTAACCCAACGGCACGAAAATTGATCCAATCCAAAATTCGTGGCGTCATCTACAAGGCACAAATGATGGACGACCATAATGGTGCCACGTGGGGCCATCCCAACCACCCTCAGTAGTCACCCCACTTCAAAGGTGCCTCCTCTCGTGAGATCTAGGTCTTTGGATGTCCATCCAATGGATCTTGTGAAGCCACATCACCTTTCTTCCTATAGCCTACACTCTCCAAGAGCTCACGACCGTTGAATCTCCATCCAATGGATGCAAGTGATCATGCTTCAGTGGATCTTTGCGACAATCCATGGTGATAGTGCGTTGGTGACAAGTGGTGTCACAAAGAGAGGGCACGGGTTCTAATCCTGTCACACCCCCGCACGGCACAGCATGAGTAAGTGGTTAAGTTCAGTCGCCCAATTTGGATCAAGCGTTGTAGACCTTGCCGCGCTGCGTAATGGATGCAGTCGCATGTGCACGCATGATCGGAGGCCTAGTTCGACACTTAATTAGCTGTGCCAGCTGAGTGTGCACTCCTCGCACGATCGTGACCGTCGAACAGGCATCTAACGACGAGAAGGCAAGAACGCGAGCACAGCTGCAAGTGAGCGTAAGCTGGCAACCTTCAGCGACATTTAGGGTAGACCTTCAACGATGCCTTTGATGTCACTAGATGCGCTATACACAAAATGTTCCCTCTCCTCCACTATAAAAGGACACCTACATCTTCCATTCTTCTTCATCTCTTCCTTTCTCTTCCTTGTCACCTCCAAGTCTTTAAAGAGAGCTTATCCCAAGCTCAGGATACTCCTCTAGAATAGAAAATCAAATTATTTTCCCACCTCTCATCCCCCTTCGTGGAGCATCCTGTGGCCATCCTCTCACCACCATTAGGAAGAAGATCCTCACCACGACGCCGTCCCACCACATCCTCCTCCCTTCACCACCATTCTCCTTTATCCAACCCCTCCCCACCTTCGTCCACAGCACCGTCAGAGCAAGTCGTCCTCCAAGCGACCGTCGAGGGGCATTCTTTTCAACTTTCTCTATACTTTTTCTTTCTAGTGTAGTTTTTCATTTTCTTATCAGTAATTGTAGCAAGCACTTGTTTTGTAAGTATATGTGATTATTTCACTCTCTCTCTCTCTTATTTTTAAGTAGATTAGTTGGAAAAGGTTTTGTCAATTTGCTTTCTTACTTTATAAAATACAAAAAAAAATAATAAAACCCTAAAAACACCAAAAAGAAATAAAATTGAAAGCACAGATTTCTAAACCAAACGTTTGCCTCTATGTGTTCTACCTGGGACTCACCTTGAGTTTCGGTTATAAATTTTATCTAGTAGTGGGTTTCTATGCCCTACAACGATGGGGTTTCTAACTCAAATCTTTTCGGGTACGAAATCATGCTCACCTTTTTTGTGTCGATGCCAAGGAGGAAATGCTGATGGAAACACCATCATGAGCCATAACTAGCTCATCTTGATTTGATTAAGACAATAAAAGCTCCTATATATCCATCAAAAGGTCTTAAGGGCACAAAACATTAATTTGAGAAGAAAATAAGAATACAGGGTTATTTCTACAAATTTATCATTCTATCACAAAAATAGAACAACTACGGGCTCTCTCAGGGGGGAACAAAGGTCAAATGGTCTTAAGATTCTAGCAAGTGGATCAGAGCAGATAGAAAAGGATTTTCATACATTATAGTAATTAATGGACATCTGAAATCGTAAAAATAGACCCACTTAATTAATTGAAGTTCTGGTCAGAATAAAATTTAGCTAAACCCTGTAAAAATCATATAAAAATATTCTCTACGATTTGGCACCTTTAATTGACCATTGTAATCCATCTTGACCCAAAATAGAGTCCTGAACAGACATTTACCCTAATTTAGATTTTTGCATAAATTACCTAGTCAAACAAGGTCAAAATCAAAATTCAACTTCACCATTGGATTCCTTAGGTCAAAATTAGGTTTGTACCAAAATTTGGGCCCAACCTGAGATTGTTTCAACCTAGTTTGCACTTTGGTCCAAGTCTAATTTCCTTTATTCCACATGGGTCATTAGATTTTGAATTTATTACACAAAGGTCCCTATCTTTTCCATCATTTTCTTCAAAAAGGTCCCTACTACCATTAATCCAAATCCTACAACTCCGACGACCTTAAAATGCCTTGTTCTCCATGATTCCTTAACGAATCCCTTTCAGATTTGAAAGGGAAGTTCGGGAAGGAATTCCCCTCCCTTTGAGCCAAATCCCAAGCTCTAAAACCTTCCCAATCTCTCATACAAACGCAAGAGAGATTAGGGTATCTTGGAATTCCTATCTCCAACGAGCTTTCCTGGCTTGCGAAGCTTGCTTCCGAAGCCCAAAACACCATCTAGAGGCTTATAAAAGGACCCCTAGATCAGACCGAAGATCCCATGCTCGATTTTGGTCGGAAACTCTCCATATTCCTCCATCCGCTTTCAGCTAAAAGGCTCCTTGAGCTCCGGTGATTCCTTCTGACCTTATTCTTAGTCCGTTAGCAATACCGGCGATAGATTTGCCTTCCTCACATTCTTCCACATCGCCCAATACCGGTCGACGTCCCTGTCTCCTTCGTCCTTGCCGTCCAACCCTCACCGAAGCTATTCTCGCCTCCGACACTGACCATACCACAACTGGTGCCAACTCTGATTCTCGTCATCCGCTACCTATCTCTATCGGCTCAGCTTCTCAACATCACGACAACACCTCCGATACTTCGCTTCGACTTCCACACCACCCTGCGTGACTTCATCTTCCACCTCACCGGCATACCACCAGCGAGCTCCAACTACCACCATAGACCACCTACCTTGCCGCTTCCATGCTCTACACCTCCACCTCAGGAGTAAAAGCCCTAACTTAGTTAGGTCGATTACTCCTCCAAACCTCTGCCGAACACACCCACCTTCGCGACACCTAACCTGTGGGTCTGGCGCATTTGATTACCCGCCTAAGCCCTATTCACACCTCTCTCACCACCCACTGCCGGTGAGCCTGTTCCTGGGTGAGCATGTGCCCATTTACCTGATTACCTTAACTATGGCCCTAGGAGGGTAGAACTTAGGATGAAGAGAGAAAGAGAGAGAGCGTGTGAGGGAGGAGGGTTTTGCTCACTTATGTATTGGCTAACACTTAGCCAAATCTTAGAGTTTCCCCCTATGCACTAAGTGAAGGAAGAAAGCCTTCACAGAAGAGGAGGAAAGGAAGAAGGCTTGCAAGAGAAGCCAAGAAGAGAAGAGGAAGAAGAACAGTGCTTCCCTAGCTCCGTAGCACTTGTTGGTTAAGTTGACTGGTCATCAGACCCGACATCTGATTTAAGGCTTGATACTGTGAACGATTGATTTAGAGTTACTGTTGAGATATTTAAATTGGTTGAATGGTTGATATATATATGCTTAGAGAGTAATTGGTAATTTAAATCACCATTGTTTTAGCTTCTCTATTTTTTTATTGCCTCATTATACATGAGAATTCATTCAATATCTAATGTGATTGATTAGTATTTATTGAATATCATTATTTGGTTTAAGTTCTTGTGCTCAATTACATATTATTTGATAATTAGTGTGAGTTCCTTTTTGCTCCCTGTGTTCGACCTTGAACTTCTATTCGAGTTATAAATTCTATATGTTTTTCGCACTGATTCAACCTATACTACACGCATAGATTTTAAAATCCGTTTCAGAGTAACTAACAAACACTCTTTGTTTTTTCTACGTTTTTCACCTTACTTAACTTTTTAGCTCAGTTTGCTCCATTCATTCTGTGATTGCAGGTACCCTTCCAAGTGAGCCAAAGCAGATCGATCGGAGTAAAGTGCAATTAGAAGGTTCTGTAAATTTATTCCCCAACCCACCTGATGGGAACACCATCATGAGCCATAATTAGCTCAATTTGGGCTTATTAAGTTAATAAAATCTCTTACATATCAGTTAAAAGGTCTCTTGAGCAGGATGAATTATTTTGAGAAGAAAAGATGAAAATAAAGTTATTTTTGTAATTTTACCATCTTATCTCAAATACATAATAACTATGTGGTATGCCAAGGGTTTATTAAAGGTCATTTAGGCATTAATGCCTAATAAGTTGGTCCATGTAGAAAGAAATAGGTTTTCACGCATTTCAAGAATTAATGGACATCTGAAAACCTAAAAAAAGACCTGCTTAATTAACTAAGGTTCTGGTCAAAATAAAATTCACATAAACCATCTACAAATCATAGGAAAACATTCTCTAGGGTTTGGTATCCTTGATTTGACCATCTGAACATATTTTGATTTGAAACAGCGTGTCAGATAGACTATTACCCTAATTTAGGTTTTTGCATAAATTACCCAGTCAAACTACATCAAAACCAAAATTCAACTTCACCATTGGATTCCTTGGATTCAAATTAGGTTTGTGTCAAAATTTAAGCTCAATATGAGATTATGTCGACCTAGTTTGCATTTTAGTCCAAGTCTGACTCTTATTCTCTCAAATAACCCCTAAATTTTTGAATTTATTACAGAAAAACCCCTAACTTCTTCATCTTCTTCACAGAAATGCCCCTACCATGATTATTGCATGAACCCATGAACCATCGACCTTCAATCTAGGATTCCCCTTGATTTCATGACAAAATCCTTCCAAATTTGGAACGAAGATTCTTGAAGAGTTTCTTTTCAATCTGAGGTAGGTCTTGCCTTCCAAATCTCATCCAAGATTTCATGTGAACTCTTGGAAATCCTAAACCTATTCCATGAATTTTGAGCTTTCAAAGAATGGTTTCTAAGCTTTGAAGCTCGCCCTTTGGCCTATAAAAGACCTCCTGGGCATTCCCATCTTCTTTACCAAGTTTTTAAGCTGGAAATCCTCTTTCTTCCTCTACCTCTTGCTCGCTCCAATCTTGCTCCAATGAACTCCTATCCCCAACTCCTTCGCCAGCTGCCACATACCATAGGAAACCAGTTCTTCTTCCTCATCATTTTCTGCATCTCAACATACCCATGCGACGTTTCCTAACCCCATCTTCATCGCCATCTACCTCATCGGAGTTTCCATCTCATCTGGCGCCGACCATACCACAACCGACACCATCTCTGTTCCTCTTCATCCGTTAGTTATCTTCATCAACTCCGTAGCATCTACCTTCACCACCATGCTACTACACTCCAAGTAGACCACCTCTTCGCCCTTCGTGATTGTATCTTCCTCCACTCAGTCCACTCCTCCAGTGAAGTTCTATGCTCACTCCAATACTCCAAATGCTTCGTCGACAAGTCTACGACCTTCTCCTCATCCACGCGAACAAAACCCCTGAAGAAATTAAGGGGATTGATCACTCCTACCCTCTGCCGAACTCTACGCTCACCACACTGTCGTCTCGAGGTCGTACGACCTCCTTACTCACTTACATGCACCACCAAGACCACCATCACATTTGCCATTCTCAGGTGATCCTCCTAAGCATATTTGACATGGCCGCGAGGTCATTTTTTGCTTTTTAGGTGACCGTCGGACCTCCGTCGCCGCCCTTGAGTTCTCTAACATTAGCTACAGTCGTTCAGCCTAACCCCTCTAGATTCCACCTCTAGGTGTTGTGGCTAACTCTCAAGAAGCGCTCCAGGCAATCAATTGGACTCTACAGCCGCATCCCCGACTCCAATCAGAGAAGTCTTTAGTTGTTGCTGCATCGCGATCAAGCTGTGTGGGATAGACCCACCTTATGGGGTGAAGAAGCCCCTACTGCACTTAAATTGATTTTCTGATGCCAGCTATTTGCCTCAGCATGCACAGGGGGTGAGGTGCCCCACCACGCACGTGCATATGCATGTCCTTACCCATGGTTCAGGCCATGTGGGTCTGGGCCTCGGTCCATTTTCCCAGTTACACAGGTATGGTTTGGTTTGCCCAATTTGAGAGAGAAGAGAAGAAAGAAAGAGAAATAGAGGAGGTGGGGGCGTTTTGCTTCAGTGAACCCCTCTCAACATTAATGACTCTGCAATGTTCAATGTTAATAATATGAATTAGGGTAAATTTCAGGGATACTTCTACGATATTGACATATTATAATGGGCTTGGGAGCATTGCATGCATATTGCTTGATCTTTACATTTTAATCACATAGAATCAATATGTAATGATCATGTGCACAGGTCTAATTTGAAAGAGGTCATAGATGAGTGATCGGACCATACAAATGGATCCGAATCAACGAACAGAGTCGAACAGACTCGAAATCACTTTGATTCGGCCTCCGTAGCGCCTACAACAAGCCTGAGAAAGATCAATGGCTAGGGGGAAATGCGACATCATTATGGGCCTCGGATGAAAAATCTGACCTTACGAATAGATCCAAAGCAACGATCATAGTCCGGCAACATGGGAATCATTGCGATCTGAGCACCGTGGCATCTCCTAGAACTGAAAGAAGATGGATGGTCCAGATGGTGCCATATGGTGCCATCTAGGCCGCCCAACACCGGCCCTTCATTCCTGCATCATTTGCACCCTCCACTCTCAGCCGTTGGATCTTGATCCAACCGTTGAGAAATCGCCTCCATCGCACACTCGAGGCAACTACAGCTCCTTCTCAGTGCAAGATCCACCGTTGGATCAGCATTCAATGGTCGCCACTGCTCCAACACCTCAATATCTTCACAACCATCTACGCCGATGCCTTATTGGTCACGCCTCCAACCTGCATGCACCCGATGAGGGATCAAATCCTACTTTGCCCCCATGGTGCACCAATGGAAATTAGACTATTTGATCATGTGCGATGAGCACCATCCAACTCCTAGATTCTCACGAGCATGATCACGCGTTGGAGGACGCCACATCTGATGCATGCGTGCACGACTTGAGGCATGAGCGAGGTTCGAATCTAGCTGTTTGATCTTCGATTGGATGGCTTAAATGATCCTTGCACTGTGCATGGAGGGCAGCTGTATGCGTGAAGGTGCGAGGGCAGGGGCAAGGGCGACACTTGCGGCAGGCCTTTAGTGATGGCTTTGAATGTCACTATTGACCCGAGGACGAATTTAAGCCCTCATCTCACTTATAAAAAGTGTCCTACCCCACCCATTTGCACCAATCATCTACCTAAGCAACACCACCACCTTCTAGAGTTCTAAGCAAGGTGTTGAAGTCTCCGAGCCACCAACAGAAGCTCCTCTACCGCCGTGGCTGCCTCGACGCCATCTTCTTCCTTGGCTTAGTTTGATTTTATGTGATTGTGTAGTACATGTTTCTCATTTGAAGCATTCATCTATATTTTGTTCATCATAACATTTGATAATTAATGGAATACATCTTTGATATATTATTCTCATCATGATTCTCTAACCTTATTCCCTCTCTATGTCTCTCTCTCTCTCCCTCTCTCTCGCTATCTCTCTTTCGAGTTCTCTCCTTTTGCAAGTGAATCGAAACGATATTTCTGTGACATGAAAGTGATTAGCAGATTCAATACCGTGCATCCCTATGTTCGACACTCAAACTCACACCCAATTATTTTTCTAAGTAAAATTAATGTCGTAAAACGTGCTACAATGAACAATTTTTATGCAAATGCATCCGATGAATGTCAGTTTTTGACGTGCTACACATTGGTTAAATTACTACTTTTGAGACTTGGGTTAGCTGCAAAAGAATGTGTTTCATCAATCATGATTGATTCGGGTTGATCAAAGTGAGAATCCTCCCCTTCCTCAATAATGGTTTCTTTGTCAATTCCTCATCACCATTGGAGATTGAGATACTATTCATCTCTTCGAAATCGTATTCAATCATCAAGGAAGGACTTGTGATGGAGCAAATTTCATCATTCATTTCATACCACAGTTCTTCCCGTCGCCTTTCCTTTAAATCCTTGATGGGGTCTTTAAGTATTTCATAATGAAGGTGTTCAGAGTCAGATTCCCCATCCCCAAATCTTGATGTCCCTATAACTAAATTATTATCATTAAATTCTGGGACATCGACCCCGATCTTATCATTCAAATTTTTAGATTCATCCTTATTTTCTACCTGTTTGTGTTGTAAAGGATCCTCAATGCTTTCCAACATTAGGGAAGTGTTGATAGTTGATTGCACCTATTGAGGACAACTAGGTGTGGTCCAATCAATTATCATGGGGCCTTGTTCCATTATTTCTGAGAAAGAAGTTTCTTTCTTTACTTTCTGTTGACCCTCTTTATCTAATTGTTGGAACATAGCCATCATGGCTTGATGCCCTTTAACCAATTCTTGATTCTATCATTGTAACTCCAACTAAAGGCTATTAAGAATTGATCGTGTATCATTAGGATTCCCTTGGATTTTCTCCTTAGTATTTAAATCAGAGTTGGGAGGGTATGGTTGAGCATGTGTGATAGAGTCCGTACTGGGATTTAAGTTCTTGGGTGGGTCTTCTATTCTTTCATTTTCTGGGTCCAATTCTTCAAGAGGAACCATTTTCTATTTTTTCCTACTCCGGAATAATTGAGGTTCCAAGTCCTTCTCCCAGTCGGATTGTTCATCAGGGGTCCAAATCAAAGTTTTATCATTCTTGATTTACCTATGTTTATGATCATCATTTGATTTCCACTTTTCTAGAACCCCTTCCAATCCATTGGTCAAGTAGGAGAGATCCTTGAATTCAGATGAGCTATCTTGGTTATGGTCCTAGGAAGGGTAGGGTTCTTGGTGTTCTCCAAGAATGTTGGTCCTATCAAATTGATTAGTGGGTGGGTGGGACCTGAAAGAAGAGCCATCAAAAGGAGAATCAAGGTAAGGATCCTCAAGGTATGGGTCATACCCCTAAGTGGGTTGATTGGAACTTTCCCAATAGGAAGTTGATGCATGTTGAGTAAAATTGGGAGAGTTGGGATAAGGGAGATATTTTGGGTACTCAAGTCCTGGATTAAGTCCCCAACTAGGTAGTTGGTTATCTCAAGTAAACTGTTGATATAGCCCACTTGGGTTAGCATACAAACCATGTTCGAGATAGTTTGGAAATGAAGGATAGGCATTGAAATCCATGGTTTGGAAGAAGTAGAGGGATGAGCAAATTAAGTGTGCACAATTGGATGCAAGGACCCAATGCCAAAACAAGTGTTCTTTAGCAAGCAAGATTGAGATGTGTGATTCTTATGGTTTGAATCGTGCTTTAATGGCTTTTAAAATTTCACTTGTTTATGCATTCAAACAAGCCACAAATGTATAGTCACACCGTTGGTGAAGATTGATTTTCTTTAAGACCTTTCATGTGACTATATAAAATCAAAACTCCCTAGTGTGGAAAATCCTAGCATGTGTAGCTTCTATTTAATGAATCCTTTTTATAATTTTTTCAAGGGTCCAATCAAAACAAGCAATGACCCTATCCTAACCAAAATGTAATGAGCTTTTGAACAAAATAAAATTTTGAATTTTTTGAGGACAGTGGACTACCCAAATTTACGTTTTTCCAAGTGAAGGTTAGTCTGTCTAGAACTTCTAGATCAGTGTGCAAGTTTAAGATTTTGATCAGAACAAGCAATAATCAATTTCAAATTCAAAACTAATATGCACAAGAAGTATAGAGAATTTTGATATCTTTCCAAAAATATAAATTACTCACAAATCTGAGCTACGTGGAGTATGCAGTAGAAAGAACAATCTTCAGATTTCCAAAACTTAGGACAACCTTGCGTACTTCCAGTAGCACATTTCTTACGGTCAAACTACGGAGAGTTTGAATCTGAAATTTGAAGGGGAGTTTTTCTACTAGAAAGAGCACCTTTGAGATTTTTCTCAAAATTTTAGAGGTGTTTAGGGTCCTTAAATGGTCTCCTCAACACAAATCCAGAAAATCATTTTGCAAAATTATCGGGTTGTGGACTTCATGTTGGTGCTTTTCTTCAACAAACAAATGAGAGGGTTTTTTCAACACACCACCATTTTTCATGGTCCAAAGATGAGAATTTACCTTTGGTTTGTGCGAAGACAATATCAAACCTTTGGCTCAATGGCAGTCTTCTTCTTGGGCTTCCTTTGATCCAACCTAGCTTGTTCTCCTCCCATTGCCGATGCATGAGGTTCAACCACAAGAAGAGAGAGAAGATAAAGTTATAAAACACAAGTATAAATAATGACCAAGAAAATGAAAGCGAATAAGAGATCCATTACCACACAAGCAATGGCGCCAAAAATTGTTGTTCGCTAGATGCATTTGCGTAAAATCGTTTGTTGAAGTGTAGTTACGACGTCAAT
This sequence comes from Thalassia testudinum, assembly GCA_037157565.1. NCBI lineage: Eukaryota > Viridiplantae > Streptophyta > Magnoliopsida > Alismatales > Hydrocharitaceae > Thalassia > Thalassia testudinum. The sequence goes on along the minus strand of JAZHRO010000056.1, from coordinate 79,211,205 downwards.
TTTAAATAAAGAATCTGAGGTGAGACCGAGTGTCAAACACAGGAGGCAATAATTAGATCAAATACTCTCTTTCGTGTCATGTAAATATGTCGTTTATGTGCTTGAAAATGAATTTGAGAAAATGAGCGAGAAACAGAGATATAGATAGAGAGAGCGAGAGAGAGAGAAAAGGGTAAGAGAACCATATCATAAGATCAATGCGCCAACAATTTCTTATCGAATGTGTAATCAAACATAATGTAGATAAATGCTTTAACAAAATCAAGACATGAACTACAGTATAAAATAAAATAACACTAAGACAAGGAAGAAGAACGCGTCAAGATAGCCACGGTAGTGGAGGGGCTTCCATAGGTAGCTTGCCAGCTTTGAGACATTGCTTGGAACTCTAGAAGGTGGTGGTATCTCGTGGATGTATGATTGATGCAAATGGGATGGGAAGGACCCTTTTTATAGTTGACGGAAGGGCTAAAATTCGTCATTTGGTCAATAGCGACCAACACTTAGTCTCTACGAGGCAACCATGCCTTTGTGTTGTGCCTTCCCATGAACCTGAGGAGAGAAAGGAAAGAAAGAAGAAGAGCGCCCTCTTGGCACTGTAGCATCTAGACGGTTAAGCCGCTGATTGAAAGCTCCATCATCTGGTCCGCCTAGCACAGTGCACAGTGCACTTGGCTTAAGTGGAATAAATTTGGTTGATACTATTGAGATATTTGCTATTATTGTAATTAGGGTAATTGGTGATTCGAATCACAATTTTACCCTATTCTTTTTGCAGTATTGACCCTTGCTAGTATATATACATTATTATTACTTGAATTTCTCAATAAATATTGTTATCTTGTGGTTAAATTGTGATCTTGAGATTAATTGCAACACTTGCTCCCTATGTTTAGCCTCGGACTTATATTCAAGTAACAAATTGTATTTGTTCACATGCTATTTTTAGTTATGTTGTAGCGAAGTGATTCTAAAACCCCGATTTAGCACCCAAACATTTTGGCACTGTTGCCAGAGAGCAATGCGTAATTTGATGTCTGGATTACAATTCCTAACTTGATGCTAACTTGATTTATATCTTTTGATTGTTATTGTGCAGGGGGATTTAACCAAGGAGCAAGATCAACTACATAACAACCACTCAAGGGGCAGGTAATCTTATTTTCCATCGTCATTAAACCCCTGATTCTGAAAAGCTAAAAAAAGAAAAAAAAATCAATTAGGATCAACTTGCATTATATTGTTAGAATCAATCCTCATAAGTTGCCTAATTTGATTCTTCTGTAGACAAACCCTAACCCTGATTTCTACACCTACTTAGGTTTTAAGGTATCTAGGGCTATCACCTTCTTGCTTGAGCCCTAGGTACCAAATTTGGATGGACCTAATTGGATCAATTAGAGCCAAAATAGGATTTCTATTGTAGGATTGAGGACTCCACTTGCTTAATCGAGACTATATTCTTCCAACTTGTGTGTGTCCCAAGCATTGTTTGAATTGACCTAATCAAGCAAACTCTAATATCAAGCTCTAAATATCCACTTAAATCTTAAAAAGTTGGGACCTAATAATCTCAAAGGACAAACTGGTGAAGTTGACCCACCTTGTGGGATCAACCAATCTTCAAATTAGGTCACCTTGCACAAAAATATCTTAAAGTTCAAGTGGAATCATAAGCACCTTGCTCTAAACTTAAAATTGGTAGACTTAAGAGGTTAAGTCACTATTCTGGTCTACCTGGACACTCAGTGACAAGGAAGGTCGGGTGGGGGAAACTTTGTAACCCGTGAGGATGCTCTACCGTGTAGGGATCATTGCAGGACTCTCCCTTACTGGCTGCCCAGGTAATTCTTAGGTGGATGACTTTTCGATCTAGGGGTATCATCCACCCTGAACCTCTTTTGTCATCCAAAAATCTTTGGGTGCCTCGATTTGGTTTGTTTGACATTCTATTTCTCATCTTCTCCAACGATGCATGTTTAGGAGGAGATCCTTAAGACCAACCTTGAGGCCTCCATTAGTTATTTGCTCTTCGAGGCCAAGCCTCGACCTCCGTGTCTGTGCAACAACCTAATCACTTTGACAATTCCTCTGATTCTAAGCTCGAACCTCTAATCACAACAATGGATTAGCCAGAATGACCTAACTTTTAACCACAATAGTTCTTTAATTTCAGGGATCATATCAATGCCTTCATCGACCCACTGCCGCAACCTCAAATGAGGGATCACTATAATCCCACAGCAGTGGAGATGGAGCAATGAATCAATATCCCTGCAGGAGGACCCGAGGTGGTGCTCAAGCCTAGTATGCTTCACATGACTGCAAAATTCCATGGCTTGAAAGCCGAGGATCCTTTCCAACACATTAAGAATCTGAAGCATCTGGCCCACACCTTTGGGGCAGACATGCAGAATCGAGATTGCTTGCTCTTAAAGATCTTCTCCGTCTCTGTGGCCGACGAAGCTGCCTGTTGGTTTCAAACTTATCCACAAGTGATCAACACATGAGAAGAACTTCAAATAGCCTTCTTGCAAAAATTCTATCCCATTGGTCACACAAATGCTATGTGGCACCAAATCACGCACTTCTCCCAAGGAGAGGGAGAATCTCTACATGAGGCATGGGAACATTTTCTGGACCTCATGTGCAAATGCCTCCATCACAGAGTCCTAAAGTGGGAACAAGTCTAATCCTTTTACCATGGGCTCCATGATGATATCAAGCTATTTGTCAATGCAACTTGTGGTGGTAGCATCATGGGTCAGCTTGAAGACGAGATTTGGGGAATTCTCGAGAACATGTGCGAGAACTCCCTGAACAATAAGTCACTAGGTGCGTACAATTGGACGTCCACCCATGCATTGACAAACAATCGAGGGGTACACAAATCTCGAGGCCTTTCCACATCTGTTGACTTGGAGTTGGTAGCCAGTTAATTGGATAAGGTCTCTACCATTGAGAAGAAGGTGGATGACATCACTCGACATCTGCACAAGACCACATCTGCACCATCGCCCTCAGGTAGGGAAACTACACACAATATCTACCACTCTCCAGGGATGGATGCGTATCCACCCTCGTCTGATTATGGCTTTGGAGGAAACTCTGGGCCAGCCTACCACTGTTTGGGGAACTCTAAACCCTCGTACCCTGATTATTCTGGGGATCCTCAGACCTGAGAGGATCTCCACGCCACCCAGAACAGTCCCTTCTATAATACCTACAACCCTAGATGGTGTAATCATCCAAACTTTGCGTGGTCGGGAAATAGCCCACATCCACAACCTCAATTCCAACCGTGAGCACAAAACCCGCATCCCTATCAACCCACTCAACCACGGCCCAATCAAAATTTCCAATTTGGCCCACGTAAGGAAGATCAGACATCTTGGATTCTCCAAACCCTTGTTGACAAGCAAAAACAACATAAAGAAGAGATCTCTGAGCTGCGAAATCAATTGGCCCAGTTGGCAAATGCTCACCAGCCTAGTGCACTCCCTTCTCAATCTCTTTCGAATCCAAATAATGTGTCAAACCAGAGGCACGTTATGAATCCAAATCAGGGCCAAGCCCACTTTGTCTATCAGACTCATTCTACTCCATCTCCTGACGAGACGGGTGCATCAACTTTTTATTCTGGATTTCAGCAGCTGACACCTATCCTCCCTAGCCCAAACAAGAATAAGGCAGGATCAAATTTTGTCACCACCCGTAGTGGCAAAGCAACATAGGATCCACGCTTTCCTAGCCACGACTCGCCTGAGACTGTAAATCTTAACCCTAGATTAGTCATTCAGGACACCTCGATCCATGATAAAGAGCCTGAGCCAATTCTAGAGGAACCAACTGAGGTTCCATTTCCCGAGGCATTAACTAAGGGAATGAAGAAATCCAAACCCGTGGCTCTAGAGGAGGACCTGGTCAAGCTCTTTGAGCAGGTCCAAATAAACATCTTGTTGATTTATGCAATTTGCCACGTACCGACATAGGCAAGATTCCTAAAAGATATATGCACACAAAAATAGAAGCTGTGAACCAATGGTAGGAACCCAATCGTACTGTCAGAGCAAGCCAGCTCCATCATTTTGAGCAAACTCCAGCCTAAGGCAAAAGACCCAGGTACCTCTCTGATCTCCTATGCTATAGGTGATATACAGTTCGACAAAGACTTATTGGATCTAAGAGCTTCCATAAACCTAATGCCTACATCCCTACTTGACCATCTTGAAGAATCTGAGCTCAAATCGATAGAGGTGACATTGTAGTTAGCTGATAGATCTGCTAAGTCACCAAAGGAATTCTCGAGAATGTCATAGTTAGAGTACGTGATTTCTACTTTCCCATGGATTTTATAGTTTTGGACATGGATTCTCCTGAGAACATGAAGAACACTACAATCATTTTAGGGAGACCTTTTCTGGCCACAGCTAGGGCGAATGTCAATTGTGAAGAGGGCCAAATTGAGTTAAAATTTGGGAACAAGACACTAAAGATCGACATCTTTAAGGCCGAAAAAGGAATTAATTGTGGGGTTATTGAGCAGATCTGTGATATTGAATCTGTGGTTGAAGAGCCCTTTGTTGAGGAAAACTAGCTTATCCCTTATATTCAACCACAAAAGGATCAAACCCCACACTTAGAGTAGCCTGAACTAGACTTAGAAATACCTTTAGCTCCAGCCATTGCTCCTGAACCTCACCTGCTGCTGCTGAAAATCCAGTCATGGAGTTGAAACCCCTCCCTAACCATCTCAAATATGTCTTTTTGTGTTCTAATCAGACATTTCCTATGATTATCAATTCCCTTCTTACCTTTCATCAGGAAACCTGCTTGATTTCTGTCGTCCAACAGCATTAGAGAGCCATTGGTTGGACTCTCGATGACCTGATTGGCATCAGCCCCTCATATTGCACACATCACATCTACACCAAGGAGGGCTCACGACCATCTCGTGAAATGTAGAGACACTTGAGTTTGAATCTACAGGATGTCGTGAAAAAGGAGATCATCAAGTGGCTAGATCCAGGTATGATCTACCCAATCTCAGACAGTCATTGGATGAGTCCAATCCATGTTGCGCCCAAAAAGGCAGAACTTACCGTCATTACTATTGAAATCGGAGCAATTATACTGACCCGCATTGCAAACTCATGGAGAGTCTGTATTGATTACCGAAGACAAAATGCCTCCACGGAAAAGGATCATTTCCTGCTACCATTTATTGTTCAGATACTCGAGAAATTGCCAAGGAATCAATTCTTTTGCTTCTTGGATGGGCACTCCTATTATAACCAAGTGGCAATCCATCCTGAGGACCAAGAGAAAACTACCTTCACCTGCCCCTTCGAGACATATGCGTTCCGTAGGATGCTGTTTGATCTCTACAATGCACCGGCTACTTTTCAACGGTGCATGCTTGCCATATTCTCAGATATGGCATGTGAATACCATGATGTCTTCGTAGATGACTTCTCGGTATTTGGGGAATCCTTTGATGATTTCCACCTGCACTTGGTACAAATCCTCAGGCATTGTATCGACGTGAATCTGGTTCTTTCCTGGGAAATGAGCCAAGTCATGGTTCCTGAGGGAATTGTCCTGGGTCACCTCGTCTCTATAAAGGGAATCCAAGTTGATCGAGCTAAGGTTAATTTTATTTCCAAGCTACCCATGCCTGGCTCAATCAAGGACATCCATTCTTTCCTGGGGCACATCAATTTTTACCACCATTTCATTCCTGATTTTTCAAAAATCACATGCCCCCTGACTAATCCTCTCTCAAAGGATGTCCCTTTTGAAATTACGAAGGAGTGCACTCATGCATTTGAGAGCTTGCGTGATCGAGTTACTCAAGCACCAATCCTGCAATCCCCTGACTGGTCTCTACCATTTGAGATCATGTGCAATGCGTCTGACTACGCTGTGGGTGTGGTACTTAGGCAGAAAATAGATGGGAAACCCGTGGTCATCTATTATGCTAGCAAGGCACTTGTCGAGGCTCAACGTAACTGTGCAGTTACTGAGAAAGAGCTGCTAGCTGTTGTCTTTAGCCTTGAAAATTTTCGATCCTATCTTTTGGGTTCTCGTCTTATCATATACTCAAATCACATCGTAGTAAGGCACCTCCTCGCAAAGAAGGAAGCAAAACCTCGACTAATCTACTGGATCTTGCTATTGCAAGAATTTGACCATGAGATTCACGACAAAGTGGGAAAATAGAATGTGGTAGCTGATCACTTGTCCCACCTTCCTTTTGATATCATCGACCCTTCCGGACCAATCACAGTGAACTTCCCTAATGAGCACCTCCTGACTATCAGTGCAGGACTTTCCTAGTACATTGATTTGGTTAACTACTTGGCGTCACATTAGATCACACCTAATTGGCCGAAGGGAAAGGACAAATTACCTTCTGATGCTAAGTACTACATCTGGGAAGACTCGTACCTCTTCCGCATTGGTACTGATCAGATCATCAAATGATGCATCCCAGAAGTGGAAATTCAGGACATTCTATCCTTCTGCCATGACCAGGCCTACAGTAGACACTTGACCAACCATAAAACCGCAGCAAAAGTCCTCCAATGCGGCTTTTATTGGCCCACGATCTTCAAGGATGCATACAATTACTGTAAGGCATGCACTCGTTTCCAAACTTTGGGCAACATGAGCCACCATGATATGATGCCTTTACAGCTGATTCTTGTATGTGAAATCTTCAATATATGGGGGATTGATTTTGTGGCACCCTTCCCTAAATTGGATGGCTTCGAATACATTCTCCTTATTGTAGACTATGTGTCCAAATGGATCGAAGCTATTTCGACCTGAACCAATGATCAGAAAGTGGTAATCAAGTTCATTCATCAGCACATCTTCTCTAGGTTTAGTGTCCCGCAAGCCATTATCTCTGATGGCATTTTACAAATGCACAGTTCAGATCCTTGATGACCAAATATGGGGTGTCACACCGAATCTCAACTCCTAATCACCCCCAAACCAATGGATTGGCTGAATTGCCTAATCGGGAGATCAAGAAAATCCTCCAGGTCACTGTTCGGCCAGACAGGAAGCATTGATCAGCCCAGCTTCTGGAAGCCTTGTGGGCTTATAGGACCGCCCAGAAAAGCCAATTAGGTATTTCTCCATTTAGATTGGTGTACGGGAAGGCATGTCAACTCAATCTAGATCTACTTAAGGTTGGAACCCACCGTTAGCTTCAAATGAGCGAGATCAAGGAACTATGCAATGACACGTACGAGAACTAGCAAATCTACAAAGAGCAGGTGAAGGCTTTTCATGACAAACAAATATCTCGAAAAACTTTCCATCCTGGTCAGAAGGCCCTACTCTTTGATGCCAAGTTAAAACTTTTCCAAGGTAAACTTAGATCAAAATGGATTGGACCATTCTTGGTGAGAGAAATATTTGTAAATGGAGCCATCGAAATTAGTCAACCCAGCCTTGATTATGAACCTTTCATCATGAATGGCCAGCGACTCAAGCTGTTCATTGAACTCACTGATAAAAACTTGGCTGAGATATCCTTTCATCTCCATTCTCCCAGAGCTTATTGCACCAGGTTGATGGCATTAAACTCAACGCTTAATGAGAGGCAACTCATCATCTTTTGAAAAACCCAAAACCCTTTTGATACATCTCGTTGCTGAACTCATATTGTACTTTAGGGTTCGTCCATTAAAACAGCTGACTCCACCTCCGATACTCGTACCAGAGCTTGAAATCATCCGCAATAGTCATCCTGACTTGACCACCCACCCTTTGAACCTGTTCTAATGTACGATCTAAGCTAAACTCGAACCCACCTAATTTACAATGAGGGCATTGCAAAGCATAGGCAAGGGGGGGTATTAAAGTGCAAAGCACTGTAAAGAATCAATTCACAATAAGGGTTTCACACAAAAGAAAAAAGAAAGGAGGTTGAGGAAAAAGGAAATCCATTTCTGAGAAAAATGAGGAAAGGAGGGAAGAAAAATTGAAAAGAGAAGAAAGGAGCAAAAAGATAAAGAAAGAAATTGAGTCCCTTCAAAGTAATATGAAACTTACCTAACTTCTAGGTTGGATCGAATGATTAATTAAGAACTAGAAGGCTAAAACTTAAGGGATTAGTGGCGAATACTGACCTTAGGCCTCTTGGATCTAATTAGATTTAAACACACGTACTTGTCAAGATCCGGATTAGTCCTCAAGAGGTTGGGTAAAATGCAAAGCTTATGTATTAAGTCTAAGGCTTAGGTAGTATTTAGCCTCATTAATTGACCTCTAGTTTGTGGGACTCGGTAACTTAAGCACCCTAATTCACACACAGTCTGGTTCAGTGCACCTTAAATAATAAAATCATGCCAAAGGTCATTTCTTCTATTCTAAAAATGGTCCTAAGATCTAGATTAGGAGAGGCTCGAAAACACAAATTGATTTGGACGAGTTCCCAATGCGATGAGGTGGAAAATTTCCCTCAAAGTTGTGCAATAACATATCGTCTCCTCGGTGCTTATCTCCTAGGATATCTAAATATCCTACTAGGGCACGTAAGAACCTTGTGCTGCTTCAATTGCCATGGGTGGCATTATCGCGAAATGTCGATTGCCAGGGTCTGGATTTAGCTATAGAATGCCATGGGCGGGACTATCCTGAAATCTCAAATGCCAAGGTTCTGGGGGTTGCCATGGGTGGTGCTATCTCGAAGCATCGATTGCTAGTGACTCTGTGAGGATTGATGGTGGGGATAAGGAATCTGATATAGTCCATGTTCAGGGCCAATCCGAAGATGGATCTAAAGAAAAATATAATGAAAAGAAAAACAGAGAGAAAGCTCTCCATAAATAAAATTCTCCTATATCTCTCTCAAACAAAATGAACTAGCAAACTTAACCTGGACTAGCCATGTTTCAAGCACGGGTGCTTTAACTGCTGGGTACAACAAACCTTAGGTTAGTTCCTGTGGGCCATAGAAACCTTCATGGCAGACTAAGACGAAAGCTATCCAAGTTTGGATCTGGGCTGGTACTTGAGTACCTCTAGTCCTATTGTTGGTATTAAGATCTGATTCCTAGAGATGCAGCTTAGTAGGGCATCCTGACGGTTACATCCAACCTAGATAACTGGTTTGATTCATAGAATTTTGCTAAGGGACTAGCAAAAGCTAGGCACGGGGGTATGATGGAAACACTACCATGAGCCATAACTAGCTCAATTTGGTCATATAAAGTCAATAAAAGCTCCTACATATCAGTCAGAAGGTCTCTTGAGCATGATGAATTGTTTTGAGAAGAAAAGATGAAAATAGTGTTATTTTTATAATTTTACCATCTTATCACAAATACGGAATAACCACGGGGTATGCCAGGGGTTTATTAAACTCATTAGTCATTAATGCCTAATAAGTTGGTCTATGCAGACAGAAACAGGTTTTCACGCATTTCAAGAATTAATGAACATCTGAAACCCTAAAAATATACTTGCTTAATTAACTAAGGTTCTGGTCAAGATAAAATTCACATAAACCCTCTAAAAATCATAGAAAAGCATTTTCTAGGGTTTGGCATCCTTGATTTGACCATCTGAGCCCATTTTGACCAGAAACAGAGTCTCAAACAGACTATTACCCTAATTTTCATTTTTGCATAAATTACCTAGCAAACAAGGTCAAGCTAAAATCCAACTTCACCATTGGATTCCTTGGATTCAAATTAGGTTTGTATCAAAATTTGAGCCCTGTCTGAGATTATTTCAACCTAGTTTGTGTTTTAGTCCAAGTCTGATTCTTATTCACCCAAATAACCCTTCAGCTTTTGAATTTATTACAAAACCCCCTAACTTCATCTTCATCACAAAAAAGCTCTTGCCACCAATACTGTGTGAACCCACGAATCATCAACCTTCAATCAAGAGATTCTCCCTGATTTCACGATGAAATCCCTCCAAATTTGGAAGGAAGATTCTTGAAGTGTTTCTCTTCAATCTGAGGAAGGTCTTGCCTTCCGAATCTCATCCAGGAGTTCATGTGAACTCTTGGAAATCTTAATGCCATTCTATGAATTTTGAGCTTTCAAAGCTTGGTTTCGAAGCTTTGAAGCTCGCCCTTTGGCCTACAAAAGACCTCCTGGGTGTTCCCCTCTTCTTTAGCAAGGTTTTAAGCCGAAAATCCTCCTCCTTCCTCTACCTCTGGCTCACTCTGAGCTTGCTATGATGAACTGCTATCCCCAGCTCCTTCACCGGCCACCACATACCATAGGCAGCCGGTTCTTCTTCCCCGTCGTCTTCCATGTCTCAACATACCCATGCGATGTTTCCTAACCCCGTCTTCATCGCCGCCTACCTCATCAAAGTTTTGATCTCCTCTGATGTCGGCCATACTACAATTGGTGCCATCCCTGTTCTTCTTCATCCTTTAGTTAGCTTCATTGACTCCCTAGCATCTACACATCATCACCATGCCACTACGCTCCAACTCGACCACCACTTCATCCTCCATGACTTCATCTTCCTCTCCTTCGTCCACTGCTCTGGTGAAGCTCTCCAGTCACTCCATTGCTCCAACTACTTCCCTGACAAGCCTACGACCTTTGCCTCATCCACACGAACAAAACCCCTTAAGAAATTGAGGGGATTGATCACTCCTACCCTCTGCCGAACTCCACGCTTGCCACACTGTTGTCTTGAGGTCATTTAACATCCTCACTCACTCATGTGCACCACCAAAACCTCCATCACGTTTGCCATTCTCAAGTGATCCTCCTGAGCATATTTGACATGGCTGCAAGGTCATTTTCTGCTTTTCAGGTGACCACCGGACCTTCGCTGCCACCCCTGAGTTCTCTGACATTAGCTACAGTCCTTCGGTCGTAACCCCTCCAAATTCCACCTCTACATATTGCGACTAACTCTCAGGAAGCACTCCACACAATCAATTGGACTCCACAGCCGCATCCTCGACCCCAATCAGATGAGTCTTCAGCTACTGCTGCATTGTGACGAAGCTGCAAGGGATAGTCCCACATCATAGAGCGAAGAAGCCCCGACCACACTTAAATTGATTTTCTGATGCTGGTTGTTCACCTCAGCATGCATAGGGGGTGAGGTCCGTGAACATGCATGTGCATATGCATGCCCTCACCTGCGGTTCAAGCCACGCGGGCCTGGGCCTTGGTCCATTTACCCGGTTATCTGGGTTTGGTCTGGTTTGCTTGATCTGAGAGAAAAGAGAAGAAAGAAAGAGAAATAGAGGAGGAGGTGGGGGGTTTTGCTTCAATGAACCCCTCTCAACACTTAGTCTCTACGAGGCAACCATGCCTCTGCACTGGGACTTCCCATGAACCTAAGGAAAGGAAAGGAAGAAGAAGAGTGCCCTCTTGGCACTATAGCATCTGGATGGTTAAGCCGTCTGATTAAAAGCTCCATCATCTGTTCTGTCTGACATAGTGCACTGTGCACTTGGCTTGCATGGGTTAAATTTGGTTGATACTATTGAGATATTTGCTATTATTGTAACTAGGGTAATTGGTTATTCAAATCACATTTTACCCTAACCTTTTTGCACTATTAACCCTTGCTATTATATATACAATATTATTGCTTTAATTTCTCATTAAATATTGTTATCTTATGCCTAAATTGCGATCTTGAGATTAATTGTAACACTTGCTCCCGATGTTCAATCTTGGAGTTATATTTGACTAATAAATTGTATTTGTTCACACTCTATTTTCGGCTATATTGCAACGAAGTGATTTTAAAACCCCGATTTAGCACGCAAACACCACCTACTTGATTTCCACTCCATAACCTAATAACTCAAACTCAAATAAACTTAGGTGCTTGCATAAACCCTAGGATAAATCTCGGTTGTTTGATTGTCACTTCACCTCACTTCACCCACCCACATAAATAAAAAAGAAAATACTCTTCTTCTGTGGGATTTAATTGAAAGCTACACACTTAACACCTACAAACTCTTATTCTAAGGTGCATAATCACCCTTATTCTACCACTTAACCGGAATCTAACTTGTGGATCCGGTACACCTTAACTCAACACACAAATAATTGAGTAGAAAATTTGATTAGGTTAGATGTTTATGTGCCTTAACTAAGTGCTACAACGAACTAACTGATTGAGCTATTTCGGCTGCACTTAGGGTTCAATTTTTAGGAACTAACCAGGCACTCCACATTTGTTTTCCTGATTTTTAAAGGAATATATCATCATTGGTGCTTTCAAAACTTGGAGTGTTCTATTGAACTTGATTGAACGAAACAAAATATTAAACCCTGAACACTACAAAACAGGGTCAAACCCTAAAAGTCACATCATAAAATAACCTTGCTTGAAAACCTTGGTTATGCACACACACACTTTTGAATTGATCATTAAGGGCACAACCGATCTAAACAGCCCATCACATTTCAAGAGCAAAATCATCCTAAGCCTAATTAAAACTGAGTAGTGATTGGCCTTAAGGATTTAACTCGCTCTTTGGGACTCCAACTTTGATTAATCTGCTTCTACCAGTCCATCTGATATCTAGCTAAGGGAGTAGTGTCAAACGACCATGGTTGGGGGTTTCAAAGGAACCAGAGGAGCAAGCCAAAGGAGAACCTTCTCCCCAACCTCCCTCTAATTGGTTGGATTGACCTGATAGAAGTACATCAAATCGTTTCTATCATCTCAAGATGAGTCCTGGGAGTCTGTAGGTCTTTAGGCTACCCACCTAAGGACATGTTTTGTTGATTGTACTGTAGGGCACCTTTCACTGTTTTGTTTTCCCTCTAACTTCATCATGTATTCTTCCACACCATACACACAATTCCAATCCTACCCTCCTACCACCACTTATCCTCAAAACGATTAGTATCCCGACTGAACTTATGATTTCCCATCTCCTACTCGGGGAAACTTTTGTTGGGGATATGATTCTGGACCACAATGTCCAGGACCTAACCTAGGACATTATGATCATGATTACTATACTTCCCAAAGCTACACTGATTTTATATCTCCTCCCTGTTATGAACAAACCAACCCAATTTACAATCAGGAAGGATATAACACCTACCCTCCCTAGGATTATATTGAATATAGGTCACCACCATTCTTTGAACAACCCGAAACAACCAACTATCAGGGATGACCCTAGAACCTCAATATCTTGAGAACCCTAGATTAAACCCAAACCAACCAAACCCTAAATTGAACCATTTGGTTTTGGCGAACCAGGTCTAGGATAGGGTGTTGGCTAACTTGAGGAACACCATACAATCTTTAGAAGCTCATCCAACACCATGCACTAAAGCATCAGAGCCTATGATCAAAATGATTAATGTGCTTAATAGTTCTTTATTGGATTGGCTCCAAGTTGTTAATGATAGGGGCCTAAGTGAGTTTTTGCTAGGGAAATTATCAGGATTGAGGATGAAATTCATGGTTGCATTAGTCCAATCTTGGGATGAACCTCCTTCATGAGGGCCAATGTTTGAACTTGCTCAGGTGCCCGTTGGGGGGGGCACATTTTTTGTGACCAGGGATGACCAAGTTGGTCTAAAGCAACCCATTTGAGCCTATGATCAAAATGATTGATGTCCTTAATACTTCTTTAATGGATTGGCTCCAAGATGTTAAGGATAGGGGCCCAGCTGAGTTTTTGCTAGGGAAATTATCAAGATTGAGGATGAAATTCATTGTTGCCTTTGTCTAATCTTGTGATGATTCCCTGGATGAACCCACTCAGGCACCTATCAGAGGGGACACATTTCTTGAGACCAAGGATGACCAGGTTGGTCTAAAGCAACCCATTGAGGATAAATCAATTTTCTCACCTTAGATTATTAAGCCAGGGAGCGAGGAAAAATAATCCCCTATAGACCAAGGAACAACATATGATTTTGAGACATATGTGAAAGAGGATAAAGAATTCTTTGCTTGTGAGGGTGAAGAATCTGTAGGCAAGTTCTCACTTAAGCTCAAAGAAAATGGTTTTAGTGAGACAAATGGGCCTGAGGAATCTGATGAACTATTTGATAGCCCAATCATTGAAGAATGTGATCCTATTGAGCCTAACTCGGAGGATCTGAATCCTGATTTACAAGAATATTAACTCAATAGCCCCATCCCTCAACCACATCCCGAATGGATTATTTATGATTTTGATTTGGAAATCATTTTACCCAAGTCAATCCTGATTCAACCACAACTGTTGGACTTTGAAATTTTAGATAAGGTGTACAATGATCTTGAGGTCTCGGAAACTGAACACTTGAACTTGGAGGATAGGAATTTGAAAGTTAAAATCTAGGAGGCTAACTCAGAGGGAAATACAATTTTGGATTTAAGGGTTCCTGTTGACTTGAAAGTACCTGCCTTCTACTAGGACCCTTATGGTAATTTTGACATTGAGGAAGTGCAACCCAAGTATGTAACAATTGACTATCTTTCTGGGATAAACTATAAGTGGACATATGAACCTAGTAAATCTGATCTACCCATTGTTTGACATTTCAAACTTGGGTTGCACACCACCAAACCACAAACCCGACCCCGCAAACACAACAATCTCTAATTCTGGGTGATTTTCATCTAGAACCTTAGAACTACTTGACCTTAGGGTATGGGTCTGCACCATAATCTAGTCCACATCTGTGGACACCTATTGGCTAGTCCTGTAATCGATATTTTTATTTTGATCCTGACCCGCACTTGTGAATTCTTAATTTCTTCTTTGTTTGTATATTTTGCCTAGCTAAAGACAATAAACTTAGCACATGTGTATACTTCGCTTTTTGCAAAGCCAACTGGATTGTCACAAAATTCAAGTGATATTCTATTTACTCTGCCCTTTTCATGTCATTATGTTTACAATGAGGACATTTCATCATTTAGGCATGCGGGGTGGTTACTTAATCCTAAAATTATTTTGTTAGCTTCATGGAATTTCTTTTATTTTCTTAAAACATATATATAATAAAGTAAAATAAAATAGAATTGCAAGAAGAGAGCCTAGGCATTAAGAGTTGTTAACTTTAGGAGATGGTACATAAGGACCTGAACACTTAGACTCTTCAGATCTTCGGGCTTAACGAGCCTGGGTGTCCACTAAAATGTGGATTTGGTCTAGAGTCCTGACCAAGTAATTTTATTTTAACATGGTCAATAAATTGGGGTGATAAGTACACGACTTATCAACCTGCCCTCTAATTTGAGGGGACTTTAAGTCCAAAGCATCTACACACTATTTGCACTAACTCACTTTTCGATGATTTTTACGGAAATTAGGTAGCTAATGAACCTTTTATGGTGGTATGGCTGGCAAATTGTTGGTGGTAATAGCTCATTCGTCAATTGTCCAGAGCCTAGCCACACGACCATTGGTTGAACTCGATTAGGTTGTGTTAATATGATGAAATTATTGTTGAAGTTAGTATAGTGGGTTAACCTAAATCGAGTCTAACCATCTTTCACAAAATTTTTTAACCTGGCCTACTTAATTTTATCTTAGTCACTTTTAGGCCCAGGGTCGATCTCAGGGAGGCAGGAATTAAAGGTGAAGAAGTTTCTATGCCTTTCCTAAAACGTATCTCTTCCGTGCCCTTATTATGTTTTTGGTTTTTTTTCCATTTAAGATATTTTTGTTGATAATATTGTCCTTGAGGCACACCCTCAAAAGCAGGTCCTTGGCTTTGAGCCAACTTAAGGTTTCCAAAAGAACTGGCCCTGCTATTTGCAAGATCGAGTACCTGCAAGACAAGGATTATGTTTTCTCTTTTACTCTTTTTTTTATCTTTTTAATAGCAGGAAACAAAAGAGAAATAAAAATAAGGTAGGTAGCTTGTAGAGAAATAAACACAGTCTCTATATATATAGATATATACATATTATATATATAGGGGTGGGGGTGGAAGTGGAAATGGAGTGTAGCACAGTGTCGAGTTGCTCCACGTCTAGTAAGATGCAACCAACAAGATGAAGTGCCGCGTAGAGTGTAGGATGGATGGGTGGGAGTGTGTGCGAAGGTGCTTACTTTCCGCGAATATCAAGGAATATCAGCAATTGGTGTAGATATTCCCGCGAGGTGATTAGTGCAAGGGCGTATGGATACAGGTAGGTGATGTGTGATGAGTCGATTCTTTGCTTTTAAAGTCATTTGTAGTTTTATGTGGTGGAAAAATCTACTAAACAATAATTAAAATATCCACTCGAAGAAGAGCGGGTCATGTCCACAGGGAGGCAATGACGTATTTAAACTTGCACTGGTTAAAAATGTATGTTCACAGTTAGTTTCGATGAGAATTGAGCCAAATCTGCCTTCAGATTAAGATAGTATCAAAAGAACATGCTGAAATGGCAATTTTGAACAACTAAAGGATATTTTTTGCAATGCAGCTTTAATAAAATATCAATAAAAGTTGGCAATGGCAGAGAATGTAAATATTAATAGGCCTTTTACTGTAGGAAAATAGGGGATCTTCTTCCCCTTGTCCGTGCGCGAGGAGGAAGGAACGACCGGAGGCGTGAAGCTCGGAGGAGATTCTCTAAACCGAGGGCTCTGTGATGGCAGTAGTGGTGACGTGCGAGATGCTCCAAGGTGGCCGGACGGAGGAACGGTGGTGGGTTCTGGTGTGGGCTGAAGTGCTGCAGGCCGTGTGGTGTGGACGGGCGCAGCTGAGGTACTAGCGAGAAGGCGCACGCACTGGACTGCATGCACATGGAGGTTGGTGCTATTGGCGGACGTGCCACTGCTGCGGGATGCTGCTGGCCATGCACTGCAAGCGTCGATGACGCACTTCAGGGTCGGCTGGAGGCATGCTGGAGAAGGTCGGCTAGGGCGTGGAAGTGGATGCTGGAGGTGCTGCAGGGTGCTAGCGAGCTTGTGTAGGTAATGTGCGTGCAGAGAAGAACGCACGCCTGTTCCTGTGTGCGTAGGTGGGGCGCTGGAGGCGGTGCGTATGTGCGAAGGTGAGGAGCTAGTGGCCGATGCTGCAAGCTGGCGGGCACGCCAGCTATGTGCGTGACTGGAGGCACTGCAGGGTGTGCGCGTGGGTGGTGCGAGCGTGAAGGCGGTTGCTGCTGCAGGTGTGCTGGCGAGCTTATGCTGGTGATGCGCATGCAAGCTAGGGATGGCGCTGGAGGCTGGAGGAGATAAAAAGGCGTGAAGTGTTTGAAGGGCATGCACAGTGCATGCTGCAGGAGGTGAGGCGGAAGTGTGCAGCCGGAGGGACGTGAGCGTGAAGTGAGCAGCCGGTTGCTATTGTGTGTGGGGACAAATCTTCAGACGTCTAGGAAACGTCCAGGAAATTTCCTAGACGTCTTAACTAACGGAGGAGTTGAAAATGCAGTGGCTGTGGCGGTGGTTGTTGGTGATGATGGTGAGGGTGGTTCATGCTGAGGCGCTCACGATAATGTAGACAAGCACCAGATGGCAATGTGGCCTGTCACACCACACGACGATGGTGGTGGAGGCTCGTCACCACTGTTGAGGCCGATGGTGGTGGAATGGATGAGAGATGAACTCTCTGCACATTGGTGGGTTGGGGGTGGAGGCCCTCAGAGCTCGGCTGCTGATGAGAACCTCATCATGAGCCATAACTAGCTCATTTTGACCTAATACAAAGGATAAAAGCTCCTACATATCTCAAGGAAAGGCTTAACTCAGAGAATTCTGAGTTTGAGAAGGAAACAACTCATAAGGGGTAAAAGTGCAATTTTACCAGTATAATCTGCATACAGGGTAATTCAGGGCCCAAACATAGGTCAAAGCAGCTTAATAAGAATAAAAGTGG
The DNA here is from genome assembly GCA_037157565.1 of Thalassia testudinum. Lineage (NCBI taxonomy): Eukaryota > Viridiplantae > Streptophyta > Magnoliopsida > Alismatales > Hydrocharitaceae > Thalassia > Thalassia testudinum. Next base: position 79,193,410 of record JAZHRO010000056.1, on the reverse strand, counting down.
GATGAGATGATCTAGCAAGGGCTACAGCAATTCCAAGAAACTAAATGATAAATCTGTAACCCTAAAACAACCCACTTCAACTCACAAGGTTCGAGGCAAAGTAAAAATAGAATAAACCCTCTAAAATTCATAGAAAAATAATCTCTAGGGTTTAGAACCTTCAATTTGGCCTTTAGAACCCATTTTGACCTACATTGAGAACCATGCCCAAATTAATAACTTAATTTGGGTTTTTGCGCAAATTGACCGGTCAAACAAGGTTTAATATGAAAATGAAATTCACCATCAGATTCCTTAGGTTCTAATTAGTCATGTATAAAAACTTGAGCCTAAGAAGAAACCTCCTTGACCGACTTTACACTTTGGTCCTCATATATTTACTCTTTGGCCCTCAACTTTTGAACCCTCGCATTTTGGCCCCTAACTCTCCTTCGTTCTTTGCAATCAGGTCCCTCCTGCAAAACCTGCCGGCACCATGCTCCGGCGACCTTGCGCGGAGCATGGCGCCGCGCAGGGTGAGGTGGGGGACCTGGCAAGTAAACCGGGGGTGCCCTGCGTCGTCGACCGTCGCAGGGACACCCCCCTGGTCGTTGTAGCCCACCATACCGGCCGTGCGAACGCACGGACGGTATGGGTTCTTGTTTCCGACCATTCTCCGGCGAGGGAGACACGTCGTCTCCCTCCGCCTTCCTCCCCGTTTCATCCCTATAAATACCCCCCGCTGCTCCACCGACCAAGGCAGCCTGGATCTGACGGAGAAAATCCCCAACTTTCTTCCCTTCTTCCTCCGGCAGACGCTCACCAGCTCCGGCGGTTTCCTCCCCCTCCACCCCTTCGCTCTGCCGCAATACCAGCAGCAGAGACTTCCTCCTCCGCTCTTCCCGCGCCACGCCGCACCCAGCTGGCGCCTCTCCGGCTTTCTGCTCGCCGCCGCCCCTTTCCCTGAGCATCGTCTTCTCCGGCGACAGTCGATACGACTGTCGCCCTGTTCCTCCCCTTTCGTCCCTGCAAGTAAGCTAGAGCCACTCCCCTTCTTCTCCTCTTTCTTTCCCCGCTTTCAATTTATTCACTTAAGCCCTCGACCGACCCTGACCACCTTCACCCCCTTCGTCTCCGACCACCCTCCGGCGAGCCGCTCCCATCACCTCAGCGACCCACACGGCTCGCCAACCACCACAAGACCTCCGCCTCCTCACCCTGATCAATCTCCGCCCTGCCACTTCCCCCACATCACCCTCTGCAACCCCACCGAATAGACCCATTCTCCGACCCACAGTCCGACCTAGGGCAGCCCTCGCACGCCGCCCCGCGCCTCGCCACCACCCACACGAGCTTCGCCGCACCCTGGCGAAGCCCCTGGCACTCTCTGATTAGGCCGAGAGGCCGTTTTCTTGTGGACAGGCCACCCGACCTCCGCCACCATTGACGCGCAGGAGGAACTGCTTCCGCCTGCAGCTACAGGCGCGCCACGCTCAGCGCCAAGCCCAGATTCACTCCCAGGCCTTGCGAGGAGTTTTGGCAAAACACCAGGTTCGCAGCTGAGGAAGAAAGCTCTGCGTGACACCGCCATCTCCTGCTGAATTCCCCGCTGCGGGCGCGCAATTGAGGTGGGCCGTTTAGTCCCACCTCGGAAACGCCTGAAGAGCCGCAGCGACATAAGATGCAAAAGTGCAGTAGCCTTACTGCCTCAGTACACGGGGTGAGGTCCCCTTCACCCGCCCGGTTACCCGGTCTCGTCCGCGCTCACGCCCCGCGGACCTGACCCGAACCGACCAGACTCGACTCGACTGACCTGCACTCCTCACCCACCACGCACGCCGGTGGGCCTGGACCCGGGCCTGATCCGAACCCGGTTACCCGGTAGCTCTGGGAGAGCTTTCCCAAGAGTGGTTTCAGAGAGAAAGAGAGACGCGGGGGGGGGAGGGTAGAGTAGGTTTTGCCTCTGACGAAAAATTCTGAAGTGTGCAGGCACAGGCGAAGAAGAAGACCCGCGGAAGAAGAAGGAGCTGCACTGTAGCAAATGCATAGTTAAGTCGTCTAAGCACCGGGTCAGACGACGGAAGGTCAGCAGCCAGAGCAGGAAAGAAGGCAGGCTGAAGAAAGAAAGAAAAGAAGAGCAACGGCCAAAGCAGAAGAAGAAGAAAGGAAGACTTAGTAGCTGAAGGTAGAACCTCTGCAGAACGAAGAAGAAGAAGAAGGAGATCTGAAGAAAGAAAGGAAGAAGAGACATTCACAGAAGAGACTGCAGAAAAAGAAGACGAGAGGCCAAGACAGAAACCAAGGAAGAAGAAGAAGGAGATCTGAGGAGGAGCATCACCTCTGCAGAACAAAGAAGAAGAAGGAGATCTGAAGAAAGAAAGGAAGAAGAGACATTCACAGAAGAGACTGCAGAAAAAGAAGAAGAGAGGCCAAGACAGAAACCAAGGAAGAAGAAGAAGGAGATCTGAAGAGGAGCATCACCTCTGCAGAACAAAGAAGAAGAAGGAGATCTGAAGAAAAAAAAAAAGAAAGAAGAACATCACGAGGAGAAAACGAAAAGAACAACAAATTCTTTCCCTCTCTCTTTCTTTATTTTGTAAAAGAAACATGTATATCTCTAGAATACAACTTGCTCCCTGAGTTCGACCTCGAGAACTCTTTTATTTTCCGAGTAAAAAATTTATATTTGGAATGTTGGTAATAACCGGCTTTACTACAACGTTATAACAAAACCAAAACCCGGTCATCACACCAACCGACATCACCATTTTTTGGCGCCGTTGCCGGGGAGCAACGGCTATTCTAGAGGTAAACATTCCTGTTTCATTTTAATTTCTGATAATCTCCTCTCTTTTGTGCAGCTACAGGAACTCAAGAAGACAAGCAACCACACGACAACCACTCCGAAGACAGGTAAATTTTTCCTCTCACTATTAACCCCTAAACTCTAAAGAGGAAGAAAAGAAACAAACAAGCAATATAGGGCTAACCTGCCTTCCATACTTAGTAACCATAAAGAGTTGCATGTTTTCAACTCATCACTCCTGCACACTATTAAGGGTATTTAAGGGCTAACACATTCTTGCTTGAGCCCTAATTGCCCAACAAAGAGTTAAATGGACCAAGTAGAGCCAACATAAGGTCAAACATTAGGATTTCAGTAGAGACACACCCCTTAATCAAGAATTGAGGAAATCCAAAAGAGGTGTGCCCAAGCTATTGATTGAAAATAATTAACAAGAAAAATCCTAAACAATTGGCTCTCTCTAAACACTTGAACCCTAAAAGACAGGACCTAAAAGCTCTTAAAGAAAACAATAGGTAAAGTTGACCCCTTGGGTCAACCAACCTTAAATTAGGTCACTCTTTGCACTTAAAAGACTAAAGTTCAAGTGAAAACCTTAAGCACCCTGATCTTAAAATTGGTAGACTTAAGAGGTCAAGATCCCCATTCTGGTCTACCTGGAACCGCAGTGACAAGAGAGGTCGGGTGGGGGAAACCCTGTAACCTGTGGGGACGCTCTACCGTGTAGGGGTCTTCGCGGGACTCTCCCTCTCTGGCTACCCAGGTAATTCTCAGGTGGACGATCTTTCTGATCAAGGGGTCCATCTGCCCCGTACCTCTATAGTCACCCAACACATTTTTTGGGTGCCTTGATTGGGTCCAGCACCTTCTAACTTACCTCTCCCAACTGCGCATGTACGGAAGGAGGTCTCTAAGACCACCCTTAAGACCTCCATTAGAAATTCGCTCTCGTCAAGGCCAAGCCTCGACGCCCGTGTTTGTGCAGCAACACCCTCACATTATTCTCTCTTCTGATTCAGAACCAAGTTCTTCTTCTTCCCCCATCATGGCTCAGCCAGTTGAGGAAGAAAATAATCTGGAACACCAGCTCCAGCGACTCAATGACCTCTTCCAAAACTTCGTGCACCCACCACAGCGTCCTATGATGTGGGACCACTACAATCCTGCTGCGGTGGCCATTGAGCCTCGAGTCAGAATCCCGACTGGAGGACCTGATTCCGAACTAAAGCCCAACATGATTCATGCTATACCTAAATTCCATGGGCTTAATTCTGAAGATCCCTTCCAGCACATCAAACAGCTTAAGCATCTGGCCCACACTTTTGGATCAGATGCGCAAAATCGGGATATTCTTCTCATGAAGATGTTCTCCTTTTCTCTTATGGACAAGGCCGCCCATTGGTATCAAACTCAGACCCGGCCGATCAACACTTGGGAAGAACTTCAATCCGAGTTTTTGAAAAAGTTCTTTCCCGTTGGTCGGACCAACGCCTTGCGCCATCAGATTACACACTTCACTCAACAATCAGGAGAACCTCTCCATGAGGCATGGGATCGTTTTCAGGATCTCATGAGAAAGTGCCCCCATCACGGAGTTCCTAAATGGGAACAAGTCCAATCTTTTTACCAGGGACTCCGTGAGGACATCCGCCTTTTCGTCAATGCAACTTGCGGAGGAAACATCATGGGTCAACATGAAGACACCGTATGGGAGATTCTCGAAAACATGTGCGAGAACTCCATCAACAATGACTCCATGGGATTATTCGACAGGACGAATACCCGCGCAGCGACGAATCTTAAGGGAGCACATGAGACGCAGGGCCTGTCCGCATCAGTCGACCTGGAATTAATGGCCAGTCGATTGGACAAGGTCTCAATCATTGAAAAGAAGGTGGATGAGCTGACTCAGCACTTGCAGCGAGCCACCTCTGCGCGTAACTCCTTTGCACAACCTCCTTCCACACAGGAGACTGTGCAAAACATCCTCCACCGATCCTCCCCTGGGATGGATCCATATCCATCCCCATCTGATTCTTGGACTGGAAGATCATCCGATCCTTTCTTCACCAGCCGGGGGAACTCCATTCCTCCTTTCCCTGATTCTCAGGAGGTTCCTCAGACCTGCGAGGACCTCAACGCCATCCAGAACGACCCATTCTCCAACACTTACAACCCTGGATGGCGAAACCATCCCAATTTTCAGTGGGCGGGAAATTCCCAAACCCAAAGACCACCTTTTCAGTCCCGCCCACAGCCCTCTCATCACTACCAGCCGCCTCAGCCTCGGCCCAACCCTACTTATCCATCAGGGCCAAATCAAGATCAAATGTCCTTAATCCTTCAGACTCTGGCTGACATTCAAAAATCGAATGCGGCTATTCAAAAACAGCACAAGGACGAGCTTACTGAAGTTAAAACTCAACTGGCCCAGTTGGCAAATTCTCGCCAGCCAGGCACACTCCCTTCCCAACCCCTTCCTAACCCAAATAACGTGCCGACCCAGAAGCGCGTTATGAATCCAAATTTAGGCCACGCTCAATGGATTTATCAGGCCCCCACTGCTCCATCTCCAGACGAGATGGATGCCTCAACTTCTCGTGCGGAATTTCAGCAGCAGCCACCCCTCCTACCAAACCCAAACCAAAATCAGGCCGGATTAAATTCTGTAACAACACGTAGTGGTAAGACAACTCAAGACCCGCATTATCCAAACCACTCCCAGCCTGATAACCATGACCCTAAGATAGTTATCCAAGGTACCGCTGTTCCAGATCCACAACCTGGACCTATCTTAGAGGAACCAACCAAGATCCCGTTTCCCGAGGCCCTGACCAAGGGAAAGAAGACCACCAAACCCGTGGCCCCTGAGGAGGACCTGGTCAAGCTCTTTGAGCAGGTCCACATAAACATCCCCTTGATGGATGCAATCCGCCACATACCAGCTTACGCACGATTTCTAAAGAATTTGTGTACACCCCAGCGTAAGCCGTGAACCAAGGGAGGGAGCCCAATTGTTCTGTCAGAGCAAGCCAGCTCTGTAATCCTTAGTAGACTCCCACCCAAGGCAAAAGATCCTGGAACTCCCCTGATCTCCTGTAAGATAGGTGGTACCCAATTTGATAGAGCATTGTTAGACTTGGGTGCATCTATAAATCTGATACCCACATCCTTACTTGACCATCTAGAAGAATCTGAGCTGAAACCAACCGAGGTGACATTACAATTAGCAGATCGATCTATAAAGTCACCAAAAGGGATTCTCGAGGATGTTATCGTGAGAGTGCGGGATTTCTATTTTCCAGTGGACTTTATAGTCCTAGACATGGATGCACCTGAGAACCCTAGGGATACACCAATCATTCTAGGGAGACCTTTCTTGGCTACTGCTAGAGCCAACATCAGCTGTGAGGAGGGCCAAATAGAGCTTAAGTTTGGAGATCAAACACTGAAAATTGATATATTTAAGGCCCAACAAGGAATTAATTGCGGCGTCATCGAGCAAATTTGTGACATCAAGACTCTGGTTGATGAATCACACCTCCAGAATGACTTGAGTATGCCTCATCAACCACAGAAGGATCTTGACCCGCAAACAGAGGAGTCAAATCCAGATGTGAACAATCCAGTAACTCCCACCCTTGAACCTCACATCTATACTGAACCACCCACTGCTGCTGAAAACCCCATCCTCGAACTGAAACCCCTTCCTGCTCACTTAAAATACATCTTTTTGGGTTCTAATCAGACCCTTCCTGTGATCATCAATTCCAACCTCAGTCCTGAACAGGAAGCCAGTCTGATTGTTGTCCTCCAGCAACATCGAAGAGCCATCGGATGGACTCTCGATGATTTGACTGGAATAAGTCCCTCTTATTGTACTCATCATATCTATTCAGAAGAGGGCACACGACCTTCTCGTGAAATGCAGAGACGCTTAAACCCCAATCTGCAGGAGGTCGTGAAAAAGGAGATCATCAAGTGGTTAGATGCCGGGATCATCTACCCGATCTCCGATAGTCGTTGGGTGAGCCCAATTCAGGTCGTGCCCAAGAAGGTAGGACTCACCACTATAACGACTGAGACCGGAGAAATCATTCCTACCCGATTAGCCAACTCGTGGAGAGTCTGTATAGATTACCGTCGACTCAATTCCTCCACGAAGAAGGATCATTTCCCACTACCCTTCATTGATCAAATTCTCGAAAAACTAGCGGGAAATAGGTTCTTCTGCTTTCTTGACGGGTACTCCGGTTATAACCAGGTGGCAATCCATCCTGAGGACCAAGAAAAGACCACGTTCACCTGCCCCTTCGGAACATACGCTTTCCGAAGGATGCCTTTCGGTCTTTGCAATGCACCCGCTACTTTTCAGCGATGCATGCTTGCCATATTCTCAGATATGGTAGGTGATTATCTGGAAGTCTTCATGGATGACTTTTCAGTTTTCGGAGCATCATTCGACGATTGCCTCCAACACTTGGTCCAGATACTCAGGCGGTGCATCGACGTGAATTTGGTTCTTTCCTGGGAAAAGAGCCATTTCATGGTGCCTGAGGGAATTGTCCTGGGACACTCAATTTCGGAGAAAGGTATCCAAGTGGATCGAGCTAAGGTTAATCTGATTTCTCACCTTCCTATGCCTAGCTCGATCAGGGACATCCGATCCTTTTTAGGGCATGTCTATTTTTATCGACGATTTATCCCTGATTTTTCAAAAATCGCACGCCCCCTGACCACTCTTCTCTCCAAGGATGTTCCCTTCGAAATCTCCAAGGAATGCACTCAAGCATTTGAAATCCTGCGTGACCGAGTCACCCAAGCCCCGATCCTACAGTCCCCTGATTGGTCTCAACCCTTTGAGATCATGTGTGATGCATCCGACTTCGCTGTAGGAGCAGTTTTGGGGCAGAAAAATGACAAGAAACCTGTGGTCATTTACTACGCCAGCAAAACACTCGATGAGGCTCAGCGTAACTATACGGTTACTGAGAAAGAGCAGCTAGCTGTAGTATTTGCCCTAGAGAAGTTCAGATCATACCTTCTGGGTTCCCATGTCATCATATACTCGGATCACACGGCTGTGAGGCATCTCCTTGCGAAGAAGGACGCGAAACCTCGATTGATCCGATGGATCTTGCTGTTGCAAGAATTTGATCTCGAGATTCGCGATAAAACGGGAAAACAAAACGTGGTAGCTGATCACTTGTCCCGTCTTCCTTCTGAAATAATTGACCCTTCCGGACCCATCACTGAGCATTTTCCCGATGAGCACCTGCTGACTATTGGTACTAGCCTTCCATGGTTTGCTAATATTGTAAATTACTTGGCATCTCATCAGACCCCGTCCGATTGGCCGAAGGCCAAGAAAGACAAATTATGCTCCGATGCCAAGTATTACATTTGGGAAGACCCGTACCTCTTCCGCATAGGTGCCGATCAGATCATCCGGAGATGTGTCCCGGAAGGGGAAGTCAGCAATATCCTCTCTTTCTGCCATGACCAGGCATGCGGTGGCCATTTTGCCGGGCATAAAACCGCATCAAAAGTCCTCCAGTGCGGCTTTTACTGGCCCACGCTGTTCAAAGACGCATACAGTCATTGCAAGGCATGCAGTCGTTGCCAGACTTTGGGCAACATGAGCCATCGCGACATGATGCCTATGCAACCGATTCTAGTATGCGAAATCTTTGATGTTTGGGGGATTGATTTTATGGGCCCCTTTCCTGTTTCGGATGGTTTCGAATACATTCTGTTGGCTGTGGACTACGTGTCCAAATGGATCGAAGCCATACCGACCCGAACCTGTGATCACAAAATCGTTCTCAAATTCATTCATCAACACATTTTCTCAAGGTTCGGGATTCCTCGTGCAATAATCTCTGATGGGGAGACCCATTTCACAAATGCTCAGTTTAGGTCACTGATGACCAAATACGGGGTGTCTCACCGAATCTCTACTCCTTACCACCCCCAAACTAATGGTCTAGCTGAGCTGTCTAATCGGGAGATCAAGAAAATCCTGCAAGTCACTGTTCGACCTGACAGGAAGGACTGGTCGTCCCGACTTCCGGAAGCATTGTGGGCCTATAGGACCGCCCACAAGACCCAATTAGGCATGTCTCCCTTTAGACTGGTGTACGGAAAGGCATGCCACCTTCCCGTCGAACTGGAGCATAAAGCCTATTGGGCAGTACGGAACTGTAATCTGGATCTTTCCAAGGCTGGGACCCACAGAAAACTCCAAATCAGCGAGATCGATGAATTACGCATAGACGCGTACGAGAACTCGCAAATCTACAAGGAGCGGGTTAAAGCCTTCCACGACAAACACATCTCGAGAAAGATCTTTCATCCTGGTCAAAAGGTCCTACTCTTTGACGCCCGACTCAAACTCTTCCCAGGAAAACTGAGATCTAAGTGGGTCGGACCATATTTGGTCCGACAGGTTTTTGGAAATGGAGCAATCGAAATCAGTCCACTCAGCCACGATTCTGAACCTTTCATCGTGAACGGTCAGAGACTCAAGCTGTTCATTGATGTAACTTCTACTAATTTGGCTGAGGCATCTTATACCCTCCTTTCCCCTTGAGCTTATTGCGCCCAGCCGATGGCGTAAAACTCAGCGCTTAACGGGAGGCAGCCCGTCATTCTCTTTGAAAACCTGAAACTTGTTCTGACACCTTTCAGCACTCGAAGTTCACCCTTGTAGACAGCCGACCCCAACTCAGATATTTGCATCTGGGATTTGAAATCGTCCGCAAAAATTCAACCCGACCCATCCACTCACCCAAATTTCTGTCTTAAGGAATAAACTAAGACCCCCTAGGTTACAATGAGGACATTGCAAATCTTAGGCATGGGGGGGTATGAAAGTACAAAAACTTGTAAGAAGAGGTTTCAAACAAAAAAATTCACATATGCCAAAAACACCATAAAAATTTAAAAAAAAAAAAAATTTTTTCGAAAAAGAATAAGAGGAAAAGAGGAGAAGAAAATTTTGTGAAGGAGAAAAGAAACAAAATGAAAAAGGAGCACAAAATTATGAGAAAAAGTGATAGTCATTAGTAAGGAACTAAGGAATTAACCTAAGTTCTAGACCTCATTCAAGAAAAGTGCACAATAAGATTAGTAAAGAATGCAAACCTTAGGCATTCTTGAATAGACTCTTAGTACCCATTAAGATCTGGACACTCCTCAAGAGGTTGAGGAAAATGAAAAGCTGAAGTATTAGGTCTAAGGCTTAGGGAGTATTCAGCCTCGTTAACTAATTTTTGGTTTACGGGACTCAGTAACTTAAGCACCCTAATCTCACACACAGCCTGGTTCAGTAAGCGTAAAAATCAGAATCACGCAGAAGCGTCGCAAAAATCTGAAAAGAACACCTAGAATAGGAGCGGCCGATCAACACAAGTTGATTTGGACGAGTTCCCAGCGCAGAGAGGCAGGAAATCCCCTCGAAGATGCGTAACAAAATATCATCTCCTCGGTGCTTGTCTCTTAGGATATTTACATATCCTACTGGGGGCATGTAAGCACTCTGCTGGTTCAGATTCCATGGATGGCATTATCTCGAAGTGTCAATTGCCAGGGTCTGGATTCGGCCACGGAATACCATGGATGGGATTATCTCGAAATCTCAATAGCCAGGGTTCCGGGGGTTGCCATGGGCGGTGCTATCTCGAAGCATCGATCGCCAGGAACCCTTGAGGATTGATGATGGGAGCAAGGAATCTGATACAGACCCTGTTGAAAAGCCAATCCTAGGCTAGAACTAAAAAGAAAAAGGGAGAGAAAACTCTCCAAACAGAAAAACTTTCTATCTCTCTCTTACAAAACGCACTGCGAACTGAGCCAGGGCTAAAATCATTTCAAGCACGGGTGCTTTAACCACGAAGTCCAATAAACCTTAGGTTAGTTCTTGTGGGCCTTAAAAACCTTTGCTAAAAGACTGAGGCTAAGGCTAGACAGATTTGGATCTTGATTGGTACTAGAGTACCTTTTAGGCCTATGGTCAGCATTCTAACCTAATCTATGCTCAAATAAAAAAGGCACCTATCTAAAACCATTAAAAACTTCATGGTCTAGAATAGGGGTTGAAACCTTAAGTTTTTGCTAAGGGACTAGCAAAAGCTAGGCATGGGGGTATGATGAGACCTCATCATGAGCCATAACTAGCTCATTTTGACCTAATACAAAGGATAAAAGCTCCTACATATCTCAAGGAAAGGCTTAACTCAGAGAATTCTGAGTTTGAGAAGGAAACAAGTCATAAGGGGTAAAAGTGCAATTTTACCAGTATAATCTGCATACAGGGTAATTCAGGGCCCAAACATAGGTCAAAGCAGCTTAATAAGAATAAAAGTGGGATGAGATGATCTAGCAAGGGCTACAGCAATTCCAAGAAACTAAATGATAAATCTGTAACCCTAAAACAACCCACTTCAATTCACAAGGTTCGAGGCAAAGTAAAAATAGAATAAACCCTCTAAAATTCATAGAAAAATAATCTCTAGGGTTTAGAACCTTCAATTTGGCCTTTAGAACCCATTTTGACCTACATTGAGAACCATGCCCAAATTAATAACTTAATTTGGGTTTTTGCGCAAATTGATCGGTCAAACAAGGTTTAATATGAAAATGAAATTCACCATCAGATTCCTTAGGTTCTAATTAGTCATGTATAAAAACTTGAGCCTAAGAAGAAACCTCCTTGACCGACTTTACACTTTGGTCCTCATATATTTACTCTTTGGCCCTCAACTTTTGAACCCTCGCATTTTGGCCCCTAACTCTCCTTCGTTCTTTGCAATCAGGTCCCTCCTGCAAAACCTGCCAGCACCATGCTCCGGCGACCTTGCGCGGAGCATGGCGCCGCGCAGGGTGAGGTGGGGGACCTGGCAAGTAAACCGGGGGTGCCCTGCGTCGTCGACCGTCGCAGGGACACCCCCCTGGTCGTTGTAGCCCACCATACCGGCCGTGCGAACGCACGGACGGTATGGGTTCTTGTTTCCGACCATTCTCCGGCGAGGGAGACACGTCGTCTCCCTCCGCCTTCCTCCCCGTTTCATCCCTATAAATACCCCCCGCTCCTCCACCGACCAGGGCAGCCTGGATCTGACGGAGAAAATCCCCAACTTTCTTCCCTTCTTCCTCCGGCAGACTCTCACCAGCTCCGGCGGTTTCCTCCCCCTCCACCCCTTCGCTCTGCCGCAATACCAGCAGCAGAGACTTCCTCCCCCGCTCTTCCCGCGCCACGCCGCACCCAGCTGGCGCCTCTCCGGCTTTCTGCTCGCCGCCGCCCCTTTCCCTGAGCATCGTCTTCTCCGGCGACAGTCGATACGACTGTCGCCCTGTTCCTCCCCTTTCGTCCCTGCAAGTAAGCTAGAGCCACTCCCCTTCTCCTCTTTCTTTCCCCGCTTTCAATTTATTCACTTAAGCCCTCGACCGACCCTGACCACCTTCACCCCCTTCGTCTCCGACCACCCTCCGGCGAGCCGCTCCCATCACCTCAGCGACCCACACGGCTCGCCAACCACCGCAAGACCTCCGCCTCCTCACCCTGATCAATCTCCGCCCTGCCACTTCCCCCACATCACCCTCTGCAACCCCACCGAACAGACCCATTCTCCGACCCACAGTCCGACCTAGGGCAGCCCTCGCACGTCGCCCCGTGCCTCGCCACCACCCACACGAGCTTCGCCGCACCCTGGCGAAGCCCCTGGCACTCTCTGATTAGGCTGAGAGGCCGTTTTCTTGTGGACAGGCCACCCGACCTCCGCCGCCATTGACGCGCAGGAGGAACTGCTTCCGCCTGCAGCTACAGGCGCGCCACGCTCAGTGCCAAGCCCAGATTCACTCCCAGGCCTTGCGAGGAGTTTTGGCAAAACACCAGGTTCGCAGCTGAGGAAGAAAGCTCTGCGTGACGCCGCCATCTCCTGCTGAATTCCCCGCTGCGGGCGCGCAATTGAGGTGGGCCGTTTAGTCCCACCTCGGAAACGCCTGAAGAGCCGCAGCGACATAAGATGCAAAAGTGCAGTAGCCTTACTGCCTCAGTACACGGGGTGAGGTCCCCTTCACCCGCCCGGTTACCCGGTCTCGTCCGCGCTCACGCCCCGCGGACCAGACCCGAACCGACCCGACCCGACTCGACTGACCTGCACTCCTCGCCCACCACGCACGCCGGTGGGCCTGGACCCGGGCCTGATCCGAACCCGGTTACCCGGTAGCTCTGGGAGAGCTTTCCCAAGAGTGGTTTCAGAGAGAAAGAGAGACGCGGGGGGGGGAGGGTAGAGTAGGTTTTTCCTCTGACGAAAAATTCTGAAGTGTGCAGGCACAGGCGAAGAAGAAGACCCGCGGAAGAAGAAGGAGCTGCACTGTAGCAAATGCATAGTTAAGTCGTCTAAGCACCGGGTCAGACGACGGAAGGTCAGCAGCCAGAGCAGGAAAGAAGGCAGGCTGAAGAAAGAAAGAAAAGAAGAGCAACGGCCAAAGCAGAAGAAGAAGAAAGGAAGACTTAGTAGCTGAAGGTAGAACCTCTGCAGAACGAAGAAGAAGAAGAAGGAGATCTGAAGAAAGAAAGGAAGAAGAGGCATTCACAGAAGAGACTGCAGAAAAAGAAGAAGAGAGGCCAAGACAGAAACCAAGGAAGAAGAAGAAGGAGATCTGAAGAGGAGCATCACCTCTGCAGAACAAAGAAGAAGAAGGAGATCTGAAGAAAGAAAGGAAGAAGAGACATTCACAGAAGAGACTGCAGAAAAAGAAGAAGAGAGGCCAAGACAGAAACCAAGGAAGAAGAAGAAGGAGATCTGAAGAGGAGCATCACCTCTGCAGAACAAAGAAGAAGAAGGAGATCTGAAGAAAAAAAAAAAGAAAGAAGAACATCACGAGGAGAAAATGAAAAGAACAACAAATTCTTTCCCTCTCTCTTTCTTTATTTTGTAAAAGAAACATGTATATCTCTAGAATACGACTTGCTCCCTGAGTTCGACCTCGGGAACTCTTTTATTTTCCGAGTAAAAAATTTATATTTGGAATGTTGGTAATAACCGGCTTTACTACAACGTTATAACAAAACCAAAACCCGGTCATCACACCAACCGACATCACCAGCTGCCTCTTCCACTTCTTGTAGCTACCTGCATGAATTTGAATGGAGAGGTGGGAGCAGATCCACATTCTCCGCTAGTTCATGAATGTAGGCTTTAGTGCGGTAGCTGGTGGCGTTGCAGTGGCAGCCGAACGAAATGCAACCGTTGCTGAAAGAAGAAGAAGAATAAAAATAGTGATAAAATATTATGGTTATTTATATACAAACCCTCAACTTTTATGTTAACTTAAATTAATGCATGCAATGCACCTAATTGGTTAACTACTTAAATGAATGCAATTCTATGTTAATTCTAAATGCATTTAAATATGAATGCAATGCATGAATTATGTAATTAAATTAGAAATATGAATTAATCTATATATATCCTAATTTATGCTAAATAAATGTTAGAATTAACTTAATGTTTAGGCACTTAAATTTTTAAATAGGCCACAAATATGGACTAATCAAATACCCCCATGCCTAGTTTTTGCTAGTCCCTAGCAAATCCAAGCAAAACCTAGCACTCCATGTAGACTAGTGAACCTAATCGGTCTTCCTTTAGACTCTAGACCTAAGGTTCCCAAGTAGTTCTAAGTTACAGATTAGGTCGGCTAAAGATGAGTTGCAGGCACAAGTTTCCCTGATTTCTAACTCTACCCTAAGGTTTATTGACCCTTGAGATTAAAGCATCCGTGCATGTGCATTGGTCTGTATTATTTAAGGTAAAGGAAAAAGGATTTTTTTTTGTTTGATTCCTCTAAGTCTGACCTTGGATCAGCTATCAACACAGTCGGTGTTGGATTCATTGTCCTCATTACCATACCACGAAGGGTGCTTAGCTTTCGATGCTTCGAAATAGCACCGGCCATAATGACCCCAAGAACTCCTGGCAATCGACACTTCGAGATAGTATCGCCGATGGATTTCTTAAGCGAATTCAGGCCTATGGCAATCGGCACTTCGAGATAGGGCCGCCCATGGTACCTGAACCGCACAATGCGCTTACCTGCCCCCAGTAGGATGGATATCCTAAGTGACAAGCACCGAGGAGGTAATATCTTATCATTGCATCCTCAAGGTGAGTATATACTCTACCTCTCCTACGACGGGAACTCTTCCAATCAAATTGTGTTTTCAAGCCTCTCCTAAGTCAAAACTAAGAGAACCAAATCTCTTTTAAGAAGGGAATTAAGTTGATTACTTATTTACACTAGACCAAGTGTGTGAAATTTGGATGCTTGGGTTACAAGGACCCGTAAAACAAAAGGTAGAACAAGACACCTGGTACTACCCCACCTTTTAACTCAAACCCTAGCTTTCCTTCCTCAGCCTCTTGAGGAATGGTCCGTAACTTAGCTCCTACTTAAGTTTTTAAATCCACAAAGGACCCTAAAGGTCTAAAGCTAATAGCTCTCTTAGCTTCTAAAGTTTAACCCTAGAATTAACTTAGTCTAACATAGAGTTTTGATTTGTTTAAGAATGCCAGATCTAGCCAGTTAAGCTCAGAACCCTTTCTTTGTTTTTTTCTTTTTCTTTTTAATGCAAATGTATGCAATGAATTCACTATGCTATGTACATCCCCAAGTACACCCGCCCATGCCTAAAATCTACAATGTCCTCATTGCATAGAAGGATATTACCTTGGTCAGAGCTGGGTTGAATAGCCAAATAACTTACAAATCAGGTTCAAGGATTACAGAAATAGGCCCTAAAAATGGGCAAAGCAATGCTGGCCTAGAAAATAGGTAACCTAGAATGTTGGCGAGCTGATGATGAATCCCGATAGCAAATGGTCACCCAACTAGGATGGGAATAAAATTTTCCTAGGTCACCAGAGGAGGTTCTAAAGGATAAACAGGTATAACAACCTCCAAAGGGTTAGGGGCAGGATGACAAGGATCCTCTAAAAGGAAATGGGAAGGAATGGTGCAGAGATAAACCCCCAGGGCAATGGACTGACTAAAGAAATCATCAATTCATACCCGATACTCCATTAGGTGAAATATTGGTTTGTTAAGCCCCCAGTCAAAACAAAAGTGAGCAATTCTCTAAGGCAAGGATCATCTAGGGTGTCCAAGTTTTGAGGTTGCGGGATGGCCGTAAGATCTAGGTTGGGTTTAATCAGCTCAGTGTCCATCCCTAACACTCTTTCCAAATCCTCAATTACATCCCTAGCATTCCTTGCACCATCACATTTATCTTCCTGCCCTTCATCAGGAGTCATAATTTCGCCTTCAAATATAAGTGAATCAGAGGGTGACTTCGAAATGAATGAAGGCAGGTTGGAAGCAATAGATCTAGGGATTATCCTATCAATGTCAACCCTAAGTTTTTGTTCTTTACTCAAATCTTCCCCAAAATCTATATGTGAATCCACATAAATCTTAGAAGTTGCTTCCAAATTTTCCATCATTTCATCATGAGGAGAAATATCATCAATGCGTGTGCTAAGGAAACCAAATTTGGTCAAATTTGTGACATCCTCAGGGGTTAACTCTTTAAATAAGACATAATCACCCTTAGTGTCAATCCAAATCTTGAATGTAGGTTCCTCATATAATTCATCTTTCTCCTCATCATATGATTCATCATATACGTGAGGTCAAGAATCATTTAATATCACAGTAGATCCCCTAGGGTACTCTATCTGAGCTAAATGGTTTACACTGGTAACATCAGACTCCTCAGATAAGTCAATTTCTTAAGGGTTAGGTTCCCTAAGGGTGGGCTTGAGTTCCATCTCGTGATCAGAAGGGAGGGTAGGATTAACAACTTGTCTTCGACCCACTTCATCAAATATCATGAAAATACTATCATCTGGGTCAAGGTCTTCGAATGGTACCATCATTCCCTTCTTTTGACTCCAATATAATTTAGGTCGATACTCAACCTTACCATCATCTTCTTCAGGTTACCACCTTTCTTCATCTAATGCATAGCTACTTTCACATGTATCTTCCTCCCATTGAAGGCATGGATCTCTCAAGGAGCTGTCATCTAATGGGGAGGTTTCAAAATCGAACCTCGAAAAGTAGCTACTCTCCCCAAAGTTTCCCTCCATCTTAAAGTGCAACTACCCCACAGGAGATGCATCTATTGTAGAGGGGTGTACGTCATCCTCAATAGGGTAGATTGGGTGGATAATTTCATCTCTTTCTTGTTGGCCTGCTCTCGAAGATTCTCCTAACAATTCAATCATTTCGTTTTGCATTTTCAGTATTTCCATCTTCAAGGAGGAGTGGCCATTTCTATCATGAGAGAAGTTTGGCTCAGGCTTATAGTACCCAGGAGTGTCTGTTAAACCATTATAATTTTTCAAGGAGGGTGGGTTGGGTATTTCTATGGTGTGTGGGATATTGGGCAAAGCAAATCCCGCTCCTAGGTTCTGCTCACTGATTTGGGGCTTAATTAGACCAATACTCCTATAATAGGAGTAAAACGGATCGCAATGACTATCATTATGTCCATCAAGGGATGGACCATCTCGACGTATGGGATCGAAGAATGCATAGTGGGGGTGAGGTTGTGGGCAAGATGTGAAAGGATGAAAATTAATGTGGTCCATTCTAACTCAAACCTCAATCAGAATTCCCCAAGCAAAACACAATTCAAAAAGGACTTTTTAGGTCTTTCCCAATTTAGGCTTTTGATTTAAGTCAGATTATAGGTGAAAATACAATTTGTTCAGTCAATTTACATGCTTATTGTCGACCTACGGCTCGCCTAAGAAGACCAAGTTGGAGCTTAGGTGTTCTTCCCTAAATCTAAAATGGTAAAGCAACTCCAAAGATGGAAGATCGAGGGATGCAAGTAGGCCTAAGCCTTCCTTTGAAGCTATGCTTTCGCGGTGCTTCTCAACTACCCCAAAAATCCATGACAGGCTATCCCCCTCTGTAGATTTACAAAACCTTTCATCTCAAGTTCCGAACACTTTAGAATCCAAAGATAGGAGGGCTCTTGTCCTAGTATTTCCAAACCTAAGGAGTGTCTAAAAGCATGCTGTGTTGCAAGCAAAATAAGTGTGCATACACCGAAAAAGATTTTGAATTTTGAATCTCACGTCAAGTTTGAAAATCAAATCCTTGGTTTTTAGATGTCCCTCCTTTAATTAATCCTTTTTCAAGAATATATGTGACCACTTGTTAGATTGCTTCAAGACAAATTTTGTGGTCTTCGAATTAAGTCCAAATACAATGCATGATCAAGAATAGGATGTAAAGTAAGAGAATGCGTAACTTGCTTCTAGCAATCAACGATGCAAGAATGCATGCAATGTAGAGAAGTAAATCTAGAGGCTGCTCATACAGACCTAAATGGTTCGTCCTAGGGGTAGGCAGCATCTAGTAGGCAGCTCATTTTTTTTTTTAATTTTTTTTAACTACTTATGCACAAGAAAACCAAGGTAAACAATCCACAAAATAAACTAAAAACCTAAATCTAAAGAAAAGGGAATAGGCTCCCAAAAATTACCCAACACGGACCTAAAACAAAATTGGGAAACAAACCCCTCAAAATATACCCCAGAACAAGGGTTTCAAATCAAATGTGCAATGAAAAATTAAATCTAAAGTCTTAATCCTACTCTAATTAAATTAGTGAGTAAATGTACAAAGATGATCGTCGCATCCCCGTCCTTCCCCTCCTTTGCAAGGTAGCTCAATCAATTTCTCCTCTGGCGACATCAAGGGTCGCCTCTCACAATGGCTGATTCCTCGCACAAATTTCTTGCACAGAAAAAATAATAAATGGTCAGATCACTGTGCAATGAGAAATAATCAAAAATAAAATCAGGTGAAATTATTGCAACTGTTGCCTCCCTGGCAACGGTGCCATTTGACGAGTCGATTCTTAGCTTTTAAAGTCATTTGTAGTTTTATGTGGTGGAAAAATCAACTAATCAATAATTAAAATAACCACTCGCAAAAGGGTAGGTCGTGTCCACAGGGAGGCAATGATGTATTTAAACTCACACCGGTTAAAAACGTATGTTCACAATTAGTTTCGACGAGAATCGAGCCAAATCTACCTTCAGATTAACATAGTATCAGGAGAACATGTTGAAATGGCAATTTTGAACAACTAAAGGATATGTTTTGCAATGCAACTTTGATAAATTATCAATAAAAGTTGGCAATGGTAGAGAATGTAAATATTAATAGGCCTTTTACTATAGCAAAACAGGGCATCTTCTTCCCCTTGTCCGTGTGCGAGGAGGAAGGAACGACCGGAGGCGTGAAGCTCGGGGGAGATTCTCTAGACCGAGGGCTCCGTGATGGCGGTCGCGGCGACGTGCGAGATGCTCCGAGGTGGCCGGACGGAGGAACGGTGGTGGTGGGTTCTAGTGTGGGCTGAAGTGCCGCAGGCTGTGTGGCGTGGACGGGTGCGGCTGAGGTCCGGGCGAGGAGGCGCACGCACTGGACTACACACGCATGGAGGTTGGTGTGCTGGCGGACGCGCCACTGCTGCTGCATGCTGTTGGCCATGCGCTGCAAGAGTCGATGACGCACTGCAGGGTGGGCTAGAGGCACGCTGGAGAAGGTCGACGAGGGCGTGGAAGTGGATGCTGGAGGCACTGCAGGGTGGTGGTAAGCTTATGCAGGTGATGTGCATGCAAAGAAGAACACGCGCCTACTGCTGTGTGCGCAGGTGGTGCGCTGGAGGCGGTGCGCACACGTGCAAGTGAGGAGCTGGTGGCTGGTGCTGCACGCTGGCGGGTGCGTCGGCTGTGTGCGTAACTGGTGGCTTGAAAAGAGGGGTGGTTGGGCCCGGATAGGTTGTGTTAATATCATGATTTTATCGTTGAAATGCGTATAGTGGTTAACCTAAATCGAGCCTAACCATCTCTTTACAAATTTTTTTTACCTGGCCTACTTGATTTTATCTTGGTCACTTTTAGGCCTAGGGTCGAACTCAGGGAAGTGGGATTAGAGGTGAAGTTTCTACGCCTTTCCTACAACGAATCTCTTCCGTTCGTTTATTGTGTTTTCGGTGTTTTTCTATTTAGATTATTTTTTGATAATTCTTGTCCTTAAGGCACACCCTCAAAATCAGGTTCTTGGCTTTGAGCCAAATTAGGGTTCGAAAACTGGTCTTGCTATTTGCAAGACTGAGTACCTATAAGTCAAGGATTATCTTTTCTCTTTTGTATTTTTTTTTTATCTTTTTACTAGCAGGAAAGAGAAATAGAAATAAAGTAAATGTAGTATATATATATGAATATATTATATATGTATAATGGGGTAGGGGTAGAGGCAGAGATGGCGTGTTGCACGGTGTCGAGTCGGTCATCGTTTAGAAAGATGCAACCAACAGGACGAAGTAACGTGTGGAGTGTAAGGTGGATGGGTGGAAGATGAGTGTGAACAAGCTTTCTGTACGCATATATCAGGGAATATCAGCAACTGGTGTAGATATTCCCACGATACCACGAATGGTAAGTGATATGAAAATATATATATGTATATATCTATATATATATATATATATATGTATATATACATATATGGTTATAACTATATAGGTATATGTGTACTTATATCTGTGTATATCTATATATATATATGCATATATATATAGGTATGCAAATATATGTATAGATAGATGTATGTATATATATATATATTTATGTATGTATATATAACTTTATAGATGTATATACATATATGTATATATATATATAGTAATATATGTATATAGATATATGTAGATAGATATGTATATATGTATGTATATTTGTATATATATATATATGTATAAGTATATGTGTATATATGTATATTTATATATATGTATCTATACTTATACTTAGTTATATACGTATAAATAAATATATATAGTCTACGCGAGCGGGCGCTGGAGCGAGCGCGGGGAAGAACGCGGGCACGGGCTGGGGCCGATAGCGGTGCATCGGGTGACCGAATAAGTGAGAAACTTACTTGTCACCGCACTATAGCCACAGAGTTCCGCTGAAGCGCGTGCACAGTGGCTACAGTGCCAGGTCGAGCCACGCGACTGGGTGCGCTCAATGCTATGAGTGCAGGAGGTGTGGAGCAGCTCGGCACACGCACGGAAGGTCTGCGCCGTCTGGACTGCAGGCGGAAAAGCTGGTGTACGCGAAGAAGCGGGAGGTGAGGGCAGCTGGCAAGCGTGCGCGGGAGGCGAGGGCGGCCTGCAGGCATGTGCTGGAGGGCCTTGCTGCTGCCGCCGCTACAGAGCTTTGAGCTTCAAAGCTTGAAGCTCCTGTGGCAATGGTAGAAGTGCTTTAAACAAAGAAATCAGGGTGGAGAACCACCACGCCCACCGGCTCTTTGATGAGCTGGGTAGTGGTGGGACTCACGGTGGTGGTTGTGCACCACAGTGAGGTACTCCTGCCCGCAGAGTGGCTCCTTAGAGGAGGAGAGGCTACGTATGGATGGAGAGGGGAGGAGACGGCCTGGAGGAAGGATGGTGTTGTGTTTTGGAGTGGACCAGGCTCCCTTTGCAAAGAAGGAAGCCATGCCCTTTTAACGAGGAAGAAGGCATGCACAGCCTTACCCTGGCTGTGCATGCTGTTCATGCCTGGCTGGGCAAGCTGCTGTGCAGAGCATGGCGTAAGGAAGAAGAGGCCATGTCTTGGTGCCTCGGGAAGAATTCAAAGTCAAATAGAAATAAAAAATAAAGATGGAGATTTTGCAAGGTAGCACTTGAGGAATTTGTTAATTGCAAGGCCATTTTATTCACTCTCCTCCCCTCTCAATTAAATGCATGCATGCGTGTATTTTTACAAATGCGACTATGGATACCTAATATGCACTGGTAATGCTATGAAATAGCACAAGACGGCACAATTGTTGGTGTATTTTTGCTGTGCAATCATACCCCCATGCCTATCTTTTGCTAGTCCCTAGCAAAACATTTTCTTTGTATTGCATTTAGAAATGATCTTCAGCTGAAGATTTTCTCTCTGAGGCGACAGAGGTGTGTTTATTGTTGAATATTGTGAGAACCAATTGCAGAGAAGACTACCAGTACTTTAAGTCTCACATGACATAGATCATCTCTCAACTAACTTGGACTCTTGATATTTAAACCTTAAGTACGATTTCTAGGACCCAGGAGGTTTTTGCCGTACTCGAGAGCTCAAGAGATTATGGCTTCTGCATAGTGAAAGATCAAGACTGACCAGATGAACAATAAGACTGAAGCCCAGGGTTTAACAAATTTTTAAGTACAGGTTGGTCCCAGTTTCAGCTCATGTCTTCAGATTGACTCTTAAAAAGATGACAGAAAACTCAACTCCCATTTTATGACATTTGTGGCTCAAAGAAAATAGGTATTTGTATTTTGCCCTAAAGAACTTTTGTACGGTGATTTTACAGACATTTGTGAGATATACTGACTTATTTGCATTTTTTTCTTTTTTTGAACCACGTGTCAATATATCTCTTACAACATTATTTGGAGGAGCGCACTTTTCTTTTTGGTGGGAGGGTTCCTTTTTGGTGGAAAGAGTCTCTCCTAAACACAAGACTAAAGCCTAGGATAAAAAGTCTACCTATGCACACAGGTAAGGACTCCACCTTCCCTAATGAACACTTGGGTTGGATCTTATGTTCACTTTGTCGTTCTTGATATGTGTAGTGTGAACCATGATTACTTAGGCTCTCAAGTAGAAGCAAACCAACAGATCCTGTACTGGTGTCTCAGGTACAAGAATACATCCTTAGTTAGGAGAGATTCCGATCTATCTTGTCAATGCTCAAGTGAATTAAGCCGAGCCTGAGCGAATCAAGCTTCTGTGGCCTGGAAAGTCTTCAAAACAGAGGTTGAATATCCATAAACACTTATTGTATTTTTGTTTCATCCTTCCGATCATTAGTGAACACCATTTTATATATATATATATATAAAGGTGGAAACTGCATGATACCATAAAATACCCAGATCCTATGGATGCCTATCCACCCCCCATGCCAAACGATGCTGTGTCCTCATATGCATGCAGGGTAGGGTAGAGGAAGGACGAATGATCGGGTAACGAGAGCTGCGGTGCAGGGTATACTGTAGGGTGGTAGGGTGGGTGGATGGTTGGTGGTGAAGTGAAAAGTGAAGTGATCGTGACAGTGGCGTGGAATGTGATGGTGGATGGTGAAAGATCTGGCATTTCTTGGGACGAGAGTATCCCAGGTGAATCGGAAAACAAGTCAGGAGGAAGAAGTTGGCCCTCAGATTGGCCAAGAAGAGGGGCTTCTTGGATAGATGGATCCAAAAAGGAATAGCCCCAGTGAGTAGTATATGGGCTCAAGGTCCCAGTGTGGAATTGCAACTCCACCTGATTTGGTGGGAAAGAAAGGGCAATCCAGTCTTCAAGAGTGTGGACCGGCGGTGAGTAGCCCGGATATGACTCAGACCATGTGGTATGGGAAGAGGAGAAAACCTCATCAGAAATCTGGTCAGGAGAAGGTACGGGACTAGGGAGGGATGGGGGAACGTCATAATATGTGTTGATCAGGCAATCGTCAGTGTTTACAGGTAATCCGCAGTAGTCTGAATAGGTCACAATTAGTTCGATACATGCGCTGACGGCCATGTCCTCGTTAGATGTGTCATCCTCGATGCAATCGCAATCAAAGCTCTTACCTGCCTTAAAGATGTTATGCTTGAGCTTTTCAGATCCAGCAGCAATCTCAATATAGCCCAACTTGCAGTCGCTATGGGTGCAGGCTGTGGCCAAGAAAGGTCAACCAAGGATGATCGGACAATCAGAAAGTGAGCTAGGAACTTCCATATCTAAAACAAGAAAGTCAACAGGAAAACAGAGACTGTTGACCCTAACAACCATGTCTTCCTCCACACCCTTTGGGATTTTGACAAAACGATTTGCCAACTGTAATGTGATAGGGGTGGGTTTCAGATTTCCCAAGGAAAATTTTTCAAGCATGATGGTTGGTATAAGATTGATGGACGATCTTAGATCAAGCAGGGCACGGTTAAAATTGCAGCCTTGGATGCTATAGGAAATAAGCGGTGTGCCTAGATCTTTCTACTTCGATGGTAGATTTGACAGTATAGCACAACTCGCATGAGGCGAGAGAACCACCAGATTCTTAGTTTTCTTTGACTGTTGCCTGGGTGATGTATAGTCTTTGAAAAATCGGGCGACAGTAGGTATGTGGTCGATAGCCTTGAGCTGGGGTACCATAATTTCAACATCCATGAACAAATTACGCAGGTTATCAAAGGCCTGCGTATCCTTCTTCTTGCCTTTTATCTCCCTCAGTAGAGCCTCAGGGAATGGGACTGATTCTGGCACCAATTTGGGTGCATCATCCTCCTGCGAATGCAGTGCGCATCCCGAATGAGATCGCGACGAAGAGGACGGGCCAGGATCAAGTCGAGGCAGATCGACGGTGTGCTTGCCGCTCCTCGTAGTGATCGCATTGGATGATGCGAGTCCAATGGGATCATAAGGCGGAGGAGGGTTCACAATAGGGACATAAGAGTGAGGTGCTGTAGCGGGATTAACCTGAAATCCCGGTCGAATGCCCGGAGCCTGCAGAATTTGATGTGCCTGCCCCTGAGAAGGTCGTACCTGTGGATGAGGACCATGGGGTACGAAATTTCATGGATTGGGAATAGCTTGGGTGGGAAGAGTGCCCTAAGATCGAGTCGCCATGCGTAGTTGACTGATCTCAGCATTTTGCTATGCCAATTGGTGCTGAAGAGAGGTCATGTTCTCTTCATGGTGCTTTGACATTTCTGTCATCATTCGCATCAATTTATGAAGAGGACTTGATGCATGTTCTGTTTGTGATATGCAAGGACCCGATGGTGGATTCGCCACAGGATTAGATTGGGCCCTTTGGATGACGGGTGTGGATGGTCACATTGGTCCACCCACGAGGTTCTGGCACTGCAGGTTGTTGGACCATGCGAAGTTCGGATGATTTCGCCACCTTGGATTATAAGTGGTAGAGAACGGGTTGTTCCCCAGGGCACAAGCGTCTTCTATGCCAGAAGATGCGTCCGCATGTAAATAAGCATCCGAGCTCACAGAGGCTTGGTCCTCCGTGTCGAAATACTGGCTCGCAGAAGCTAGATCCATATGACTTGCCGAATCGCTCGACGCGGCACTCGGTAAGGAAGGTCTGGCAGCTTTTCTCGGGATAAGCCTGGTGTTGGAAGAATTGGGATTGTGACGAAGTGGTGAGGTAGGGGTGTTTGCCATAGAACAGGTGGGGTTGGCCAGAAGCTCGTCCAGCTTCTTGTGCACGACAGAGACTTCATCCAATTTCTGTGCAATAAGGTATAGATCAGTGGATGAATGGGAGGGTCCCGTGTCAACTTCATGGACTTTACGGGGTAGGCTGGTACGATTAAAGGTGATAATGGAGTCATTGTTCATTGAGTTTTCACTCCTATTTTCAAATAATTCGAATGCTCCATTCTTGCCTTTATTCATGAAATTCCCTCCGCAATAAGCATCTGCAATTTGCTTCAACGTATCATTTAGCCCATACAAGAAAATCAGGGCTATATGCCACTTAGGTTGACCGTGGTGCGGAAACTTCTTGAGGAGGTCATTATATCTCGCCCTTGCCTCATGAAACTGTTCGCCGGTTTATTGCGAAAATGAAGTGATAGCACGGTGATGCACATTAGTTCGCCTAATTAGGAAGAACTTCTTGAGAAACACTGTTCGCATCTCTTACCAAGAGTGGATGGTTCTCCCAAGGTTGCGTAACCACTACGACGCTTTGTCCCGCAATGAAAACAGGAACATTTTCATGAGGACTATAGGTAGCCCGATATTTCTTGGTTTAACTGTTTCATCCAATCGGGTTAGGTCTTCCAAGTAGAGAAAAGGATCTTCACTTGCAAGGCCGTGGAAGTGAAAATTTATTAGGCCAATTTTGTTAAGCTTCAATTCAAAGTCATCCCCGCCCATGGGGACCCGAATTTGTCCTTTGGTCTCTATAGCTGTTGTCGAGGTTTTGTGCGGGTTTAAAGGATGTCACGTTGTAGTATAACCGACAAAACGTCTAAACAAATATAAAGAATTTTATTACTCGAAGACCGGAGTATCCGAGGTCGAACACGGGGAGCAAATGGAATTTACTACTAGTCAAAATGTAATTGAACACTAATTTACTCAAAATATCAATTCAAATGTGAATGTATGCAATTAAAAATAATTAGGACAAAAAAAATATGAAATTGGATGTCTGATCACAAGATCAGACGTCTTAAAAGTATTTCTCCTTTTCTTCTTCTTCTGCAGTCTCTCGTTTTCTTCTTTCTCTGCTTTCTTTCTTGTCTTGCGAAGCCTTCTTCTTCTTCTTTTGATCATCTAATCCTTCTTTGCCTCTCTTCTTCTCTGTGTCTTGCTCTTTCTTCTTCTTCTTTCCTTCTTCTCCTACGAAGCCTTCTTCTTCTTCTTCTTCTTCTTCTTCTGCTTTCCTTCTCCTGCGGAAGCTTCTTTCTTTCTTCGTCTTCTCTGTCTTGCTCCTTCTTTCTTTTCTTCTTTGGCTTGCCTTTCCTTCTTCTTCTATAGCGGCCAAGTCCTTTTTCTCCTGCGTTCAGCCTCTGCCTGCACCGGAGCAAAACCTACCCATTCTCCCTCTACCCGCGCATCTCTCTCTTAAGCAGTTCGCTCATGGACGCTCTCCCCGAGACACAGCCATAATCGGGTCGGATGGCACCCGGGACCAGGCACACCGGCAAGTGGTGATGCACGAGGAGTGCGTAGGTCTAGGTCGGGTCGGATCAGCCAGATCCGCGAGGTCAAGCCGCGGACGAGGCGTGTGAGGGCAGTGAGGGACCTTACCCCTGTGCTTACGGAGGCAACCAGGGTAAAGCACAAATACAATTTATAGTGTACCTGAGTGTTGCAAACCCACGATGTGGGACTAAAGGGGTCGTCCTGATTTCACGCGCGCCCGCAGACTCTCGTCTGCAATTGTCCAAGCTGTTGACTCTACTGGCGCTCCGTGCTGAGCTCACTCACCTCGCGACACTCGCGTGAGTCTCCTGCATCTGTAGCCTGGGAAGCCTGATGCCTGGAGCTTCGTTGGAGCTTCATCAGAGGTCGTCCATGGAGGCAGCGGCTCAACCACTGTCATACACAAAACGAGCCTCACGGTCCAATCAGATCAGCTAGAGACCTTCGCCGTGGCACGGCGAAGGCGGTGGACGATGCTGCAGGTTGCCGGTCGGCCTAGGCGTGCGTGCCTAGGTCAACCTGTGGCCGGAGATGGTGGGTTGGTCGGGGGGTGCTTGTGGAGGTCTGGAGTGGCAGTGATGGGGTGGAATGGGTTCCTGATGGTGAGGCGGAGCTCTCGAGGTGGTTGGCGAGCCGTGTGGAGTGGCGGAGTGGTGTGGGTGGCTCGCCAGAATGAGGTCGGAGGCGAGGAAGATGGAGGCGATTAGGTACTGTCGAGGGGTAATCAAGTAAAATAGTTGGGGGAAAAGAGAGAGGAGAGGATGGAGAACGTATCTGTGGTTGTCTAGAAGGAAGGAAGGTGGCGGAGAGGATGGCTGGTAACTGCCGTCGTCGGGGAAGAAAGACCCTGAGGGAGGAGGCAACGACGAGGACGAGGTCAGAAGCGCGGGCGCGGTGTACAGCGCGACGTGGGAGGAAGCGGCGGAGAGGACTCTGCTGCTGGTATGGCAGCAGAGCGACGAGAAGGAGGGGAGGAGGTCGCCGGAGCTTGTGGGTCGTTTGGCCGGAGATGGAAGAGGGAGGAATTTGGAAGGGATCTCCGTCAAAATCAAGCTTCCCTCCTGCGGCAGGGCCTGGGGTGTCTTTTATAGGTGCTGGCCACTCCTGCCAGTGCGTGAAGAATGCGCCATTAGGTCTGCCGACTTGCCAGAGTTGGAAGGAAGGAGGATACCCAAATCTCTCGTGCGTTCACACGAGAGATTGGGTTCACACCAGCGATTGTAATTGGCTTTATAAGGAAGGGAATTCCTCGGAGAATCCTCCTCCCATTTCTGGGAGGGAATCTCTGAGGGATTAGAGAGCAATCCCTCTCTGAACCTCGCCGGAGCTCGGTTCTGCCCTAGCAATGGCGGGAGGACCGGTTTGGAAAGGAGGCAAAGAACCTAGGGGGCTCTCCGTAAAGGTATTCAAAAGATAGGGACCAATTTGTGATTTGGGTGTACTAAATTGCAAAGTAGGTCAAGATGACCTCTCCTTAGGTCCAAATTTTGGTACAAACCTAATTTGGACCTAAGGAATCCAATGGTGAAGTTGGATTTTAGGTTTTACCTCGTTTGACTGGACATTTTGCGTAAAAACCCAAATTAGGTTAATTGAAGAGCTAGGACCCTAATCTAGGTCAAACTAGGTTCCAAAGGCCAAATTAAGTGTTCTAAACCCTAGAGGATGTTTTTCCATGATTTGTAGAGGGTTTACTTGCTTTTTATTCTGACCGGAACCTTTTTAATCTAAGCGGGTCTGTTTAGGGTTACCAAGTGTCATTTAGTTCTTAGATTGCACATAAACCCATTTCTGATTGACTCAACCCTCTTTTTATCTCATTTATACCATTTGACCTATGTTTTGCCTCTGAGAAATCCCGTTTACATACTGCAATGGTAAAATTGCAGTTTTAACCTTTATTTCATGTTTTCTTCTCAAGGCACTTGTTCCTTCAGTTAGGCCTTCTTCCAGGTTATGTAGGAGCTTTTATCTTCTTTATTGGGTCAAAATGAGCTAGTTATGGCTCATGATGAGGCTCTCATTAGTAGCAACGGGATTCTGATAGGAGCTAAGAGACCTAGGCTCCTCCTGTTCGGGAGGGTTCTGCATTTCCTCCAATGTTTCCCTTATGGCTTCAATCTGTTCATTATAGATTTCCATTTGGGCTTGGAGGTGGGTTATGGGATCTAAGGCTCCACCACTTGGTGGGTTCTAAGGGAGATTTCCACCCTTGGGATTTAGGGGTGGGCGTGCAGCCATGTTTGTGGAGGAGGACGATGATTCGGCTTCTTTCCTAAAATTATCAGGCAATTCAAACAGTTCAGGATTTTGTGACCTCCTCCCAAGCATGCACTACCGCCGGAAGAATTGGGGGGATACGAAGGGAAAAAGAGAAGAGAGAAATGACGCCGCAAAGTCACACTTGATGACAAATCAATACAATCAAATTCCAAACCTCTACAGTGTGCCCTTAGACCTAAAGATCTAACTTACCTACTATAACATGCTATGGTACCGAATGCGAGCACCGCAGAACCACCGAGCTAGATTGAAAGGTAGTTTGCCCCAGTCCTAGACACCCGATAGCATGCGAGAACCCTCACCAGCACGTAGGCGCTACACGCAGGTAGTTAGACCTCCAATCCTTAAGAAGCATCAAGTTGCTACCAATTTTAGTTAGAGGCTTAGGATCAAGTGTTTCTGGAATGTGAAGGATGTTATTTACGTGTAATGCCCAAGTGATTGATTTTACAAAGTGTGTAAACCAAGCATGCAATGGGTAAATCTCCCCAAATTGATGTTTTAATTGGTGGATGGCTTTTAGAGTTTCAGCTTTAAGTAGTATGGATTTTATGATTTCTCTAAATTACCAATTCAACCAATCTTCGGGTTTTGAGAGAATACTAATTTTCTTCTATGCCCAACAAACCCTTCTTCAATGTCAATTGGTTAATACATGCTAAAATGCAATGGGCTTCCCTAGATGGAGATTTCTATGTGTGGATGCACGAATCAAATTTAGATTAGTGTGAAAGGGAGCCAAAGCACTTCAATTCAAGTGCTCCCAATAACCAGAATGATTTCCACACACAAGGCTCAACCAAAAGATAAAGAAAATCAGATTGTTGGGGTTGAAGTATTCGGGATCGAATCTTAGGCACGTGAAAAGTCATGGTGGGGTTGGAATCAACTCAATTCGAAGTCTCCCCACCAAAAATGTGATCCCGAATTTGCAGATAAATGAGGCAAAGAGGGGTGCAAATCAATCTTTTTATTTGCCTCAAAGAATACTTCACACGGCGAAACATTCAAGAATCTTGGATCTTCGCTATACGAAGTTTGGTGGGAAATCCTGAGGCGGTGGGAGTGATGACAAACAATTAAACAAGTGAATTTTAATCCACTTGCCCCAAGAGATCCCAAGAAGTTTTTTTTCAGTTTTTTATTTTTATTTTGGTGACAAGTTGATCTAAGTTGCTAAGAAAGAAAGACCTACTTGTTCAGCAACGTGTGCGAAGTTCCAGTGCGGTGCCGACATCTTCACGCTCTCGTTCTTGCCTTGGGTCTGCTCATGTCTCCGAATTCATCTGCCTGCCTTCTCCTTGCAACAGGTTCCCCTGCACAGCAACAAACAAAAACACCCGTGAAGAGAAGGGTGTGAGAAGAGAAAAATTAAAGGAATGGAGTAAAAACTTAATTGAATACGCACTTCCCCGGCAACGGTGCCATGAAAAGAGGGGTGGTTGGGCCCGGATAGGTTGTGTTAATATGGTGATTTTATCGTTGAAATGCGTATAGTGGTTAACCTAGATCGAGCCTAACCATCTCTTTACAAAAATTTTTTACCTGGCTTACTTGATTTTATCTTGCTCAATTTTAGGCCTAGGGTCGAACTCAGGGAAGTGGGATTAGAAGTGAAGTTTCTACGCCAGTCCTACAAAGAATCTCTTCCGTTCGTTTATTGTGTTTTTGGTGTTTTTCAATTTAGATTTTTTTTCTGATAATTCTTGTCCGTGAGGCACACCCTCAAAATCAGGTTCTTAGCTTTGAGCCAAATTAGGGTTCCAAAACTGGTCTTGTTATTTGCAAGACTGAGTACCTGCAAGTCAAGGATTATCTTTTCTCTTTTTTATATATTTTTTTATTTTTTACTTGCAAGAAAGAGAAATAGAAATAATGTAAATATAGTATATATATACATGTATATATTACATATGTATAAAGGGGTGGGGTTGGAGGCGGAGATGGCATGTAGCACAATGTCGAGTCGGTCGTCGTCTAGAAAGATGCAACCAACAGGAAAAAGTGCCATGTGGAGTGTAAGGTGGATGGGTGGAAGATGAGTGTGAAAGCGCTTTCTGTACACATGTATTGAGGAATATCAGCAACTGGTACAGAAATTCCTGCGATACCACGTATGGTAAGTGATATGAAAATATATATATGTATATATGTAAATATATATGTATCTATATGTATGTATATATATATATATTTATGTATGTATATATAAATATATAGATGTATATTATATATGTATATATATATGTATATATAGTTATATAGATATATTTGTATATATGTATGTATATTTGTATATATATATATATGTATAAGTATATGTGTATATATGTATCTATACTTATACTTAGTTACATACGCAATAATATATATATAGATATATATATATATTTATTCATATATAAGTATAAGTATATATGTAAATATATATGTATATATATATATAAGTATGTAGATATATATATACAAATATATGTATATATGTATATTAATACTTAGGTATATATGTACTACTATATGTATAGATATAAGCATATATATATATATGTATATAAATATATATAGATATAAATATATATATGTATATATATATAAGTATATAGTAATGTATAAGTGAGAGTGTGTGTGTGAGAGAGTGTGAGTGTGTGTGTAGGTGTTTGTAGAGAGAGAGAGAGTGCTGTGAGAGAGAGAGAGGGAGAATGTCTGCTGAGGATGGCATGAAGGAGCGCGGGTTAAGTCGTCTGCACGGAGCTGGCAACGTTCGGTGATCGACGCATACGCGCAGGTGCGTAACCACGCGAAGACGCGCGCTGGTGGGAGTGAGCACGAGGGAGAGAGGCCACATCGCACCACGCTGCGTGAAGAGGTGAGTGTGGACACGAAGAAGTAGGCGGGCGTACGAAGAGAGATGCGGATGCAGGCAGACGCGGGCGCATGCAGATGCGTGGGCGGGTGCTGGAGCGGGGGCAGGGAAGGACACAGGCGCGGGCTGGTAGCGGCACGTCGGGTGACCGGATAAGTGAGAAACTTACTGGTCACCGCACAGTAGCCACAGTGTTCCGCTGAAATGCGTGAATAGTGGCTACAGTGCCAGGTCAAGTCGCGCGATCGAGTGCGCCCGATGCTGTGAGTGCAGGAGGTGTGGAGTGGCTCGGTGCGCACGCAGAAGGTCTTCGCCCGCTGGGCTGCGGGCAGAAAAGCGGGTGAACGCGAAGAAGCAGGAGGCGATGGTGGCCTGCAAGAGTGCGCTGGGGGGCCTTGCTGTTGCTGCTGCAGCGGAGCTTTGAGCTTCAAAGCATGAAGCTCCTGTGGCAATGGCAGAAGTGCTTCAAACGAAGAAATCAGGGAAGAGAACCACCACGCCCACCGGCTCTTTGATTAGCTTGGTGGTTGTGGGACTCACAGTGGTGGTTGTGCACAACAGTGACGTACTCCTGCCCTCAAAGTGGCTCCTTAGAGTAGGAGAGGCTATGTATGGAGGGAGAGGGGAGGAGATGGCCTGGAGGAAAGAAGGTGCTGTGTTTTGGCGTGGACCAGGCTCCCTTTAGCAAAGAAGGAAGCCATGCCCTTTTAAAGAGGAAGAATGCATGCACAACCATGCCCTGGCTGTGCATGGCTGGCAGGGCAAGCTGCTGTGCAGAGCATGGCATGAGGAAGAAGAGGCCATGTCTTGCAGCCGCAAGAAAAATTCTAAGTCAAATAGAAATAAAAAATAAAGAGGAAGATTTTGCAGGGCAACACTTGAGGAATTTGTTAATTGCAAGGCCATTTTATTCACTCTCCTTCCCTCCCAATTAAATGCATGCATGCGTGTATTTTTACAAATGCGACTATGGATACCTAATATGCACTGGTAATGCTAGGAAGTAGCACAAGATAGCACAATTGTTGGTTTATTTTTGCTATGTAATCAAGGCACTGCAGGGTGCGTGCGTGGGTGGTGCGAGCGTGAAGGCAGTTGCTACTGCAGGCGTGATGGTGAGCTTGTGCAGGTGATGCACGCGCAGGCTAGGGATGGCGCTGGAGGCTGGTGAAGATGAAAAGGCGTGAAGTGGATGAAGGGTATGCGTGTTGGATGCTGGAGGAGGTGAGGCGAAAGTGTGCAGCCAGAGGGATGCAGGAGTGAAGAGAGCAGCCGGTTGCTGTTGTGTTTGGGGATGAAGCTTCAGACGTCCAGGAAAATTCCCAAACATCTTAAATGACGGAGGAGATGAAAATGCAGTGGCTACGGCGGTGGTTGTTGGTGATGACGGCGTGGGTGGTGCACGCTGAGGTGCTGACGGTAATGCAGACGAGCTCCAGATGGGGGTGTGGCCTGTCACACCACAAGCCCACGGTGGTGGAGGCTCGTCGCCACGGTTGAGGCTGGTGGTGGTGGAATGGACGAGAGATGAACTCTCTACACAGTGGTGGGTCGGTGGTGGTGGCCCTTAAAGCTCGGCTGCCTCTTCCTCTTTTTGTAGCTACCTGCATGAATTTGAATGGAGAGGTGGGAGCAGATCCACATTCTCCGCTAGTCCACGAATGTAGGCTTTAGTGCGGAAGTTGGTGGTGTTGTAGCGGTGGCCTAAGGAAATGTAGCCATTGCTAAAGGAAGAAGAAGAATAAAAATAGTGATAAAATATTATGGTTATTTATATACAAACCCTCAACTTTTATGTCAACCTAAATTAATGCATGCAATACACGTAAATGGTTAACTAATTAAATGAATGCAATTCTAAGTTAATTCTATATGCATTTAAATATGAATGCAATGCATGAATTATGTAATAAATTATGCAATTAAATTCGAAATATGAATTAATCTGTTTACATCCTAATTTATGCTAAATAAATGCTAGAATTAACTTAATGTCTACGCACTTAAATATTTAAATAGCTCTCAAATATGGGCTAATCAATGTGTATGTAAATATATATATATGTATATATATAAATAGGGTTATAACTATATCGGTATATATGTAGTTGTGCATATATATATATAGATATATATATATACGTGTATACATTTATGAATATATATATGTATATATATATTTATTTATAACTATATAGATATATATATAGTAATATATGTATATGTATATGTGTATATATATATTTGTATATATATACACATATATTCGTATATATGTATGAGTATATGTATATATGTATAAATATATATATATATATGTATGTATACTTATAAATAGTTGTATAGGTATGAATATGTATATATGTATCTATATATATTTATATATATATATATATATTTGTATATATGTATATGTATGGATGTATATATATATATATATGTATATTTATATATATATATTTAGGTATATATGTGAGTGGATATATATATACATATATATATATGTATATATGTATGTGTGGGTGTGTACAAGTGAGTGTGTGAGTGTACGAGGGTGTATGTGTACAAGTGTGTGTGTGTATGAGTATGGGTGTGTTTGCTGGCGGGTGAGTGTGAGAGAGAGAGAGGACTTTAAGTCATCTAGCGGAAGCGTCTGCCGTCTGATCTCACAGGAGCGCGCGCAGGTGCACAAGTGCTTCACGTTGGTGCTGGAGGGAACGCGCATGCTGTCTTCCCGCGTAGGCAGGTGCAGCAGTGCAGCGCAACACACTGCGTAGTGTAGTGCACAGTACTGTGCGCGGGAGCAGGTGTGGGAGCAGATGCGGGCACGGGCGCAAATGCGGCCGACCGGTTGGAGCGGGTTGCGGGCGAGGAGAGAGAGCGTTCTGCCACCCGCTAAGTTTGAAACAAGCCGGTGGCTACAATGTCACGCAGAGAGGTGTGAACAGTGGCTATAGTGCCGTGCAGGAGCGGGCGACCAGTAGCGCTGGTTCTGCATGCGCGGGCGTGCTGGGAAGCACCTGCGTGCATAGAGAGAGCTCGCGAAGGTCTGCTGGCATGCGCACAGTGGCCTGCGCTACTACAGGCAGCCGTTGCTGCTGCTGGAGCTTCCGAGCTTGAAGCTCTGACAATGTCGACGAGGGTGTTCAGTGGTGAAATCAAATGGTGAAACCACCAAGCCCACCAACCCACAAAGGAGCTGGGCTGTGGTGAAACTCACAATGGTGGTCGTGGGACCACTGTGAGCTTTCTCCTACCTGCAGTGTGTCTCTTCGATGAGAAGAGATACTATGTATGGAGAGGGAGAGGGGAGGAGATTGGCCTGGTGGAAAGTGTCTGCGGGTGGTGTGTGTTCAGGCTCATGGCGCAAGGGAGAGGGCAAGGCCTTTTAAAGAAGAAGACGCATGCCACCGCCATGCTGTTGGCAGTGCAAGTCCAGCCATGCTGCTGGCAGAGGAATGGCGCGAAGAGGTGCATGCCCCATGCCCTGAGCGACGCGAAGGAGAGGATTTCCAAGTCAAAATAAAAAATGAGAATGGTGAATTTGTAATGCAGCCCTTGATGTTGTTAATTAGATGGCCAATTATTCACTCTCCTCCCCTCTTTTAAAAGAAAGGCATGCATGTGTCTTTGTACAAATGCCATTATTGCTACATAAGATGCAATGGTAGTGCTGGGAAATAACATAAGATGGCATATTTATTGGTGTATTTTTGCTGTGCAATCATATCCCCATGCCTATCTTTTGCTTGTCGCTAGCAAATCATTCTTTTGTTTTGTATTTAGAGATGATCTTAAGTTGAAGCTTGAAGCGACATGGGTGTGTTTATTTGCTGGATATTGTGAGAACCACTTTTAGAGAAGAATACCAGTACTTTAAGTCTTACGTAGCATAGACCATCTCTCGTCTAACCTGGACTCTTGATATTTAAACCTTATGTACGATTTCCAGGACTCCGAAGGTTTTTGCCGTATTAGAGAGCTCAAGAGAATATGGTTTGTGCATAGTGAAGGCTCAAGATTGACCAGATGAACATTAAGGCTCAAGCCCAGGGTTTCACAAATTTTTAAGTGCAGGTTGGTCACAGTTTCAGCTCATGTCTTTAGATTGACCCTTAAAAAGATGATGGAAAACTCAACCCTCATTTTTTTGCTCATGTGGCTCAAAGAATATATGGTAAAAATAGGTATTTGTAAGTTGCCCTGAAAAAAACTTTTTAGAGAGAAGAATTTATTGACATTTGCAAGATATACTGACTTATTTGCACAGTTTTTTTTCTTTTTTCGAAACAAGTGTTAGTTTATCTCTTACAACTTTATTTGGAGGAGCACACTTTTTTGGTGGGAGAGTTCATTTTTGGTGGAAAGAGTTTCTCCTAGACACAAGACTAAAGCCTTGGATAAAAAGTCTACCGGCGTGCACAAGTAAGGACTCCACCTTCCCTAATGAACACTAGGGTTGGATCTTATATTCACCTGGTCTTTCCTGATATGTGTAGTGTGAACCAAGATTACTTAGTCTCTCAAGTAGAAGCAAACCAACGGATCCTGTACTGGTGTCTCAGGTACAAGAATACATCCTTAGTTAGGAGAGATTTCGATCTATCTTATCAATGCTCAAGTGAATTAAGCCGAGCCTGAGCGAATCAGGCTTCTGTGGCCTAGAAAGTCTTCAAAACAGTGGTTGAATATCCATAAACACTTATTATATTTTTGTTTCAGCCTTCAGATCATTACTAAACATTTTTTTTTTTTGCTATGTACATATTTATAGATGGATGGAAGCTGCATGATACCATATAATACCTAGATCCTATGGATGCCTATCCACCCCCCCAAACGATGCTATGTCCTCATATGCATGCAGGGTAGAGGAAGGTCCAAAGGTTGGGGAACGGGAGCTGATGTGCAAGGTATATAGCAGGGTGGTAGGGTGGGTGGATGGTGGGTGGTGAAGTGAAATGACATGGAAGTGCGTACGTGGAGGAGTGTGTAGGATTTTGGGCCCTACCAGGAGGGGTGATGTAATAAATTGCGGAAATAATATAAAGCAATAAACAATCACACAAAAAGATAATCACACAAAGTACACTAGTATTTTTAGGTGGAAACCCAAACCGGGTGAAAACCACCACCTAACCCTCTCGAGTTAGGATTTTCCGATCAACCAAGTTGATCAAAATCCACTAAACCGAATCACTTAAAATGAGGGTTATTCAACCTCAATACAACCACGCTACAAGTACGAGGGTAGCGTTCCTCAACCCCTTCTCTCCACGAGAAGGATTTTGTCCCACGAAGGAGACGGGAATTAGCAAAGCGAATACCCAACCAAAAGACAAAGATAAAATAAAACAAGTAATCCTATAGAGCCAACAAAGTAATTTAAACCTAGCTTCTATAGGAAATAGGAAACTCCCCTTTGCAAGGAGTGCGTCAAGTTGATGACACGGTGCGTGTGCCACGCGACGGCGTAACTTCGCTCTCGTAGACAACAGCGGGAGAGCGGGTGCGCGAAGCTTGATGCTCTCAAGATGTAGAACTTGAGCTTAGAGAGCAAGATCTTTTCTGGACACAAAAGTGTGTGAAAGTGTGTAGTTAAGTGTATCCAAGTGTGTATCTTGTGTTTCTTTGTGTTGCAAAGGTTCCCCTCTATTTATAGAGGCCTTAGGAAGGCTTTGGAAGGCTTAGGAAAGGTTCTATAGCCATTGGGAACAAAGCCCAAGAGAATCAGGCCGAAATCAGGACAATGATTACATTTGACAGGGTGATCAGATGTCTAACTATGGCATCAGACGTCTGGAAGGCCACTTTAAGACGTCTGATTCTATGCGGGTTTCCTCCTCACTTGAATTAGTTCTAAACAGGGTTTTTGCGCAAGTCCATCAGACGACATACAAGACGTTTGGCACTATGTATGGACGTCTGGAAACCTACTTTTACTGTGGGAATGGATTTCCAAACGTTGCAACGGCTAGAAAATCTCTAAGAAGAGATTTTGGGTAAGCCGAGGCAAAACGGTCAATTATCAGACGTCTGGACAGTCCTGTGGACGTCTGATAAGGCTGTAACGGTCATATTCTTGAGTGTTTGCTAAGCCAGCCAACGGTCCACTAATTGGACGTCTGGCAAATCCATCAGACGTCTCCTAAGACGTCTGGTCTAAGGTCTGGACGTCTGATTTCATCAGACAGAACTAACTATGTCCAGCCTAATAGTTATCAGACGTCTGAAACAACAGTCAGACATCTTAAAATACTTTATCAGACGTCTGATTTGGGAATTAGACGTCTGGAAATGCTGTTTGAGCCCTATATTTGTTTTCTAAGTATTCTACAGAAAACCTAAGTATCCTAGGGTTGTGCCGGTGTTCCTAGGACTACTGTTAGGGTACTTTGAGGCTCTTTAACATAATATTCTAAGAAAAATAAAAAGAGTAAGAAAATAAAGACAAGAGATACAAGAAAGGATTAAAAAGATTCTATCCTATTCTTCTTGTCTTCTATCTTCAATCTGTCGCTCCACGCGAACCTCCTCTGTTTTCCGTCAAGCTCCTCCAATCCATCCTGGATGCGAGCTCGAACTCCGTTTAAGCACGTCTACATTTGCAATTGACCTGAAATCTAGGACTCAAATTGCAAATGTTATATAACATGTGTTTTGTTATCATCAAAACAAATGATCGTGGTGCTCTAGCACCAACAATCTCCCCCTTTTTGATGATGACAAAATCATAAATAATAATGCAGAAAAAACCTCCCCCTTTTTAACATTATCAAAAAGGTTTAATTGGTTTTACATTTCATATAACTCCCCCTTAAAACATGCTCTTCTATGAATTTATTTTAACAAAGGTGATATTCTCCCCCTTTTTGTAACAACAAGACAGTTATTATTTTTCTCCCCCTTACAAAAGGAAATTTAGCTAACTTGCATCTCCACCTTAAAAATTGACAATTAGCTCATCATTTTTTAACTCCCCCTATCTAAATGCCTATAAAAAGATAGGGTTAAGAATTTTACCTCACCTACCATGGCCAATAAAATGGCCCGAATGGTGGTGGTGGATGCCACATCGGATGGGGCTCCCATCCGTAGCTTGGAGGCCCAGGCATTGGTGCCGGTCTCCAATCTGGTGGTCGACGTGCGGCGGGTCCATCGTTTGTTCGCCGTCTCGTCGGTCTTCTTCTTCTCCTCCTTGGTCTACTCCTTGGTTCTCCCAACTTTAGTTGACCAGCCTTGAGTTTGTAGGTCCAGTCCTTTGTGTTGTAATTATCCCTGAACCCTACAAAACAAGATTCTAATTTTTTTCTTCGGTATCCAAATGAGCTTGGATCCGGATCTGTTAGCGGGTCTCCTTGATGGAGATCCTTTCTCAATCTTAGGGCTATATAAATCATCTACTTTGTTGATTAATTTATTAGAGTTTTCCCTAAGACATACAATTTCTTTTTCTATAATACTCATCTTAGTCTTTAAATCAGAAATTTCTATTTTTAGACTAACATTTTCCTCAATCAATTTATTATTTTCATTGATGAGGTTATGATTTTCTAATAACAGGTTATTATCCTTAGGACTAGTTTCTATGTCCTTGAGTTATTTTTCTAACCTATCATTTTCATTTCTAAGAAAACTAAGATTCTTTTTAATGCTATTATTTTGTCTTTTTAGTGATTTACTAACTTCAAAAAGTTCATTAAAAGCTTCTTGTAGATCGAGATTTACCTCATCGTCGGAGTCGCTTCCGCTTTCACTGTCGCTATTGGTTCCTCTGGCCATGAAAGCAAAGCAAGCGGTTTCTTCTTCTTTTTCTTCTTCTTCTTCCTCCGAGCTCATCTCTTCATGAGTGTCTTCTAACTTCCTCCATATCTCGTGGGCGGTAGTGCACTCTTGGATTTTCTCGAACTCTTTCGGACTCAATGCGCAATACAGGGCATTCATTGCCTTTGTGTTGAGTGAAAGCTCCCGAATCTGCAGCTGCGAGTACCCTCCTTGGGGTCGCTTCGGGATCTCGTATGGGGTTTCGCAACATCCTCATACCTCGAATTCAGTGGCTTGGAGCCACGTCTTCATCCTCAACTTCCAATATCCGAAGTCCCTCCCGTCGAAATAGGGTGGTCGGACGGTGGACTGCCCTTCTGAGATTCAGATTGTGGCTATGCTTCCCTCCATGATCTTCTTGCCTGGTTGTTACGCCGAAACAGCAAGACTTGCTTTGATACCAAATGTAGGTTTTTGGGCCCTACCAAGAGGGGTGACGTAATAAATTGCGGAAATAATATAAAGCAATAAACAATCACACAAAAAGATAATCACACAAGGTACACAAGTATTTTTAGGTGGAAACCCAAACCGGGTGAAAACCACCACCTAACCCTCTCGAGTTAGGATTTTCCGATCAACCAAGTTGATCAAAATCCACTAAACCGAATCACTTAAAACGAGGGTGATTCAACCTCAATACAACCACGCTACAAGTACGAGGGTAGCATTCCTCAACCCCTTCTCTCCACGAGAAGGATTTTGTCCCACGAAGGAGACGGGAATTCGCAAAGCGAATACCCAACCAAAAGACAAAGATAAAATAAAACAAGTAATCCTATAGAGCCAACAAAGTAATTTAAACCTAGCTTCTATAGGAAATAGGAAACTCCCCTTTGAAAGGAGTGCGTCGAGTTGATGACGCGGTGCGTGTGCCACGCGACGGCGCAACGTCCCTCTCGTAGACAACAGCGGGAGAGCGGGTGCGCGAAGCTTGATGCTCTCAAGATGTAGAACTTGAGCTTAGAGAGAAAGATCTTTTCTGGACACAAAAGAGTGTGAAAGTGTGTCGTTAAGTGTATCCAAGTGTGTATCTTGTGTTTCTTTGTGTTGCAAAGGTTCCCCTCTATTTATAGAGGCCTTAGGAAGGCTTTGGAAGGCTTAGGAAAGGTTCTATAGCCGTTGGGAACAAAGCCCAAGAGAATCAGGCCGAAATCAGGACAATGATTACATTTGACAGGGTGATCAGACGTCTAACTATGGCATCAGACGTCTGGAAGGCCACTTTAAGACGTCTGATTCTATGCGGGTTTCCTCCTGATAGCGATTTTACGCGGTTTGATAAAATACGTCGTTGTAACGCGTAAATCCGCTTTCGCTCTTAAATTTATAATCCTAGATAGGGAAGTATCTAGGGTCGTCCAAGGAGGCAATATGGTTGCAAAATTGATTCTCTTGCTTGGAATATATCTCAACTTTTTTTTGGTAATTTTCAATATACCATTTTTTTTTTGTTTTTGAACTAAGGCAACATGCGAACTGATGGCGGGAAAAGTGTTTACACTTCCAATTAAGTAAACTACTCTAAAGTGGCAAGTAGAGCCTCTCCCTAAGCTCACTCTAGGCAAGTGGATGCCTAGAATAATTAGGGAGAGGAAGTGAAGAATGCTGAAAATAAGCAAATAGAAATGCAAACAAGATATGCGAAGAAGGCAACTAGATAATTGATAAAGTGTTTAACAAAAATGCCTAGTAGAGGAATGCTTCTACTACTAGATAATTGAAATAAAGAAAGAAAACACAAATCCTCTAAATAGATGGTGAAGAAGAGGGCTTCTTGCTCCAAGGTTGGTGGCTCCCAAGCTTGAAAAGAATCCTTCAACTCCTTCCTTGCAGTACTCCGCCAAGGTGATGTCCTCCAAGGCAAGCCTTAGGGGGGCGTGCCCTAAGTTCTCTCCAAGGGTGGACGTCCACCCTAAGTCCTTCTCCTTTGCCTGGCTATCCTCCTTGAAGTGGAAGAGTCCTCCTCCTTGTCGTGGCTCAAGTTGAAGAGAGTGGGGAGAAGAAGGCACCAAAGGGGCTGGTGATGTGCCCCTTTAATCTCCTTCTCTACTCCTTCTTCTTGGTCGTAGGTATAGGTGGTTTAGGTAGAAAATATACTAAGGGAGGATGGGAATTATGTGGTGGTAGGGTAGGGTATTTATAGGATGGGAAGGGGGGGTGGTTATGGTGTTTTTGGAGGGAAATGAAGGGGTGCTTGGTTATTTTTGGAGGGAAAAATGGGAGGGAAATGAAGAGGTGCCTTGGTTTTCCCTCCAAAAATACCTTCTAGAAGGCAATTTTGGAGGGAAAAAATGGAGGGTGGAGATGGGCTTTGATGGTGGATGTAGGGTGGTGATGGAAGGGATAGTTGGCACCAAAATAAAGTAGGAGTAGGTGGTCTTTTTGCTGGAGCTTAGGTAGTAGGGTAATAGGTTTTGGTGCCATGGAGGTGGACTAGCTAAGTTAAGCAACTTAGCTAGCTTAGCTAGTAGGGAGTAGAGTTGGAGGCATTTGGAGCTAGGGTTTTCAGGGAGAAGAGCTGAGGAGGAGAAGTCTGGAGCTGGAGCTAGAGCTGGCTGCTGCTGAAGAGGCTGGCATGGGGCTACTCTAGCTGGCTTAGCTTGCTAGTTCTTTGCTAGTTGCTAAGCCAAGCTAAAGTGAGCTAGCTTCTACCAAAATGAGCTGAGGTGAGCTAGGTCTGGTGCTCCCGAGGAGAATCAAGCTGGTTGAGGCAGCTAAGGTAGCTTAGCTCAACTGAGTTGAGCTAAGCTGAGTCCCCGGGAGCTGGACTTGAGCTTCCTGAGCTGAGATGAATTATTCTTCAGCTGGCTGGAGTTGAGTGGAGCTGAATGTAGCTGGATCTGAGCTGGGGTGAACTCCTGTCAACTCAGCTGAGCTAGCTAGAGCTCCCTGTGAACTAGTGGGAGCTGAGATGAGCTAGACTCAGCTAAGTTGAGCTGGATCTGAGCTGACTTGAGCTAGGGTGAGCTAAGGTGAACTCTCTTGAGCTGCCATCCAGCTGAGATTAGCTGAATGGAGCTGGGATGAGCTAACCCTAGTTCAAGTAAGCTAGGTTCCAACTATGGTGAGCTGGATCAAGCTGAGGTGAGTTGGATCAAGCTGAGGTGAGCTGGATTAGGCTGAGTTCCAGCTAGTCTGGGCTTCTCCTTCACCATTTGCCTTCTTGAGTGCTAGGGTTTTAGGGATCTGTGCATCTGTACGTCCCTAACACTCACAAAAACACATTAAAACAACAATAAAAAATGCAATGCATGCCTATCCTAATTTATGCCTAAATGCAGCCCAAAAACCCATTTGCGGAGTAAAATCCTAAGAGCTAGGTTAGTTTTAAAGCATAAAAATGATGATAAACTGGCGTTTATCACACCCCCATGCTTATCTTTTGCTAGTCTCTTAGCAAAACATTAATTTTTTTTTTTTGGAAAATGGAATTTTTGGGAAATCTAATTTTTTTTACTTTTGAGGAGAAAAAGAGATTAAGGGACCTTGGTAGATTAAAACACAGGAGATACGGGATTTGTTGAAGATAAACATCAGGATTTGTTTTTGGATCCAACCATTAGATAGAACGGGATCAATATATCCTCAGAAAATTCACAAATTAACCCCTTGTTAATTCAGATGACTTGAAATGTTTGTTTTTAGGATTTTTCTGGCTCGTGAATCTGATTCGCAACTTGCAAATTCCTTTAAAACCTTGTGTCTGTGCTTGTGAAAAGCCAACCTTTATAAGGACGTGTTATTATTATTATTATTATTTTTTTTTTTTCCTCTCCCCCATGCTTATTTTTAGCTTAGTCTTACAACAGATGTGTCGGTATCATCATTCCCGTTACCATTCCTCGAGGGGGCTCTGGCGCCAGTACTTCGGGATAGCACTGTCCATGACACCACCCAGGAGCTCACAACCCCAAAACACGATGCGGTGAAAAGGGGCGCTCCAAGCAAACTCAAGCTCTTGCTCCGACGCTATAGGTAGAGCACCATCCAAGACACTTGAGCTGCTGAAATGCGCTTTAATGCTCTGTCTAAAGATATGAAATATAGATATAGAGCAGCACCGAGGCGGTAACATGTTGACATCGTGTCCTCAAAGAAGGTTTTTTTCCTTCTTCTCGATGGTGGGAACTCAAACCAATGATCTGCTTCAGACTTTTACTAAATCCAAACAAGGGAGTTTTTTCAAATTTTTAGTTATTTTTAAGTGTTGGCTTGTGT
Source organism: Thalassia testudinum (assembly GCA_037157565.1). Classification (NCBI taxonomy): domain Eukaryota; kingdom Viridiplantae; phylum Streptophyta; class Magnoliopsida; order Alismatales; family Hydrocharitaceae; genus Thalassia; species Thalassia testudinum. The sequence goes on along the minus strand of JAZHRO010000056.1, from coordinate 79,149,639 downwards.
GTGAAAATTGACACAAGAAGTTTCTCAAGAACCACAGGTTTTTGAATCAAAAACTAAGTCAAATACTTTCCATATTACAAAATAGGATCAAGTCACCTGAACTATCATGAGTTCAGGTGGAATTTTAGAGAAGGATATCTGATCTAGTCTAAAATAGACCCTGGAATTCTAATGATCAGATCCGTATCCTCATCCTTAGTTTGTTAAAGATTAAATCCCATTGTACCAGAAGTGAATTTTACGACCTTAGTCCTGATTTCAAAATTTTTCCTCAAAAAGTTTTCAACATTTTTATTTTTTATTTTTATTATTATTATTATTATTTTTTTTTTTTTTTTTGGGTATGCAAGCAGGAAATAAATTAAAGAAAATTGCATGTTTTTAGGTTTTAAACATCCTAAATCGATCGTAAAAATTTAAAAACACCCCCCCATGCTTAAGATATGCCATGTCCTCATGCATTAGGAGGGAAAAGGAATCACCTTAGTGAAGAATGGTCAGGTTTAGGATGAATAAAACCTGGAAAAACAAGAAAAAAGGAAAGCAAGAAAATGATGGGTTACCTCCCATCCAGTGCTATCTTTTACGCCATTCAGCCGGGCGTGAAGGTATGCACGGAAGACGTAAGATCATGTAAATAATTGGACACTTGAATGTCCGCAATAAAAGTGTCTTCCTCAAGATTCCTAAAAAGATGAGTGGTAAAGATAAAGGGATCAAAATAAAATAGAGAAATGGAAAAATGACCCAGATCTGGCCATGGTTTAAGTGCTTGTAAATTTTCAGATTCTGGTGGGTCGAGTGATAGGTCCAATGGAAAGGGATGGGGAATGGAGTCAATGAGATGTAGGGTGTGTGAAGTTAGTGTGGATGTTTCAGGAAGATGAAAAGGGGGAAAGTCAAACCCTAGTTGATCTGGAAAGTCTTGGACCACATAACTATCCTTAGAATAAGAATCAATAAAATCTAGATCAATAGTGGTCAAAGATGAATGAGATTGGATCAACATAGACATTTCAAATACTGCTTCCATTTTATTATCAGTGTCCTCAAAAATTTTGTGATTAATGGACCTCTTGGAAGCTTGAAATAAATCTAATGAGAAGGTCTGGTTACTGCAACTTATATTCATTTTCCCAGAATGAGAATTGATATTAGCTGCTGCCATAATCAAAAAAGGTCTTCCAAGGATGGCATTAATGAGAGCCTTGGGTACCTCTATGTCAAGGACCAGAAAATTTACCGGAAATAGACAATTCCGGACCTTGATAATACTATCCTCAACAACTCCCCGCGGTTGAATGGTAGATCGATCTTCCAATTGAAATTGAACCTTGGTAGGTTTTAAATCACTGAATCGAAATTCCTCGAATAAGACAGGGGGGATGAGATTACTAGAGGTACCTAAGTCGAGAGGGGCACGAAAAATGGTGTCAGTTACGACAATTGAGATAAGTGCTGTGCCCTGGTCCTTTTTTGTGAAAGGCAGCTTGCTCTGAAAAACTGAGTTGGCTGTCTTTGAAAGGACCAACCTTTCTAGATTCTGATCATGCCCTTTTGCAGTAAATTCTTTAGAGGCATGGGGGGAATCTAGGAAGGGAATATTCCTCTCGACTTGCTCAAATAAATCCAAAGAATTGTGGTCAGAGGGCTCTGATTTTGGATTGTTGGATTGCAGTTTTTGAGAGTGGGAAAAAGGGTTTGAATCAAGTGTTTTTGGGGTTTCTTTTTCTTCTTCCTTATTAAGGTTAGGGGGGTCAATCTGCATTGGTTGAGAATCAGTTTCATCATTTGATTGAGAAGGCCTTAAATCCATGGTGGTTTCCTCACTCCTCATAGTCTCTGCATATGCAGCTTGGTGTTCACTGAGAAGAGGTAGGGGGGCCTGATGTTGAAAGAAACTGGGTAGGTGCTGTGATATTGGGTTAATAGGAGGCTGAATCATGTGGTTCTGATGTTGGTAGACACCCGGGTGTTGGTTCCTGTGATTAATAACGTTTGGTGTGGGTTGGGATGGTGAGTGTCCTGCAGGTCTTTGAGTCGGAATATCCCCAATTTGATCATTGAGATTGTTAATAAGATGGGTTGTTTCCTTTGTTTTTCTTTGTAACTCTTGCAAGGTTTTCATCATCTGGGCATTAATGTCTTCTTGAGATTGCCCAGATTGATAAGTCTGATTTGAACCATACCCTCCAAACGGGTTCTGTTGTTGGTGTGGAACCGGATTGGTCCAGGAGTGGGTCGGATAATCCCCCCCATTAGAGGAATTTTTCAATTTCTCCTGGATAGTAGGGACATTTTGGGTGGGGTGATGATTGGGATAAACATAATTCCCTGTTGAACCATAGAAAGCCTCAGAATAACAATTATACTCAGCATGGGATTTATGCAGATTTTCTCTCTTGCGGGTGTTAAAAGGGGTGAGATGTGGAATGTGTGGAGCTTGGGCAGGTGTGGCAGGATTCCCTTGGTTGGCCAGGTTTGTTAAATCCTTATGCAACTGTTGTTGCTTAACTTGTAGCTGAGCCATGATAGAGTAGAAATTAGGTGGAGGGGCCTGATTAAGAAGCTCCTGGGTGGAAGAATAGGGGAACGAAAAATTAGCATGCGGGTTAGAGGACCAATTTTTATTTTCCATTTAAAAAGAATAGGAAGAATGCAGAAAAGTCTTTTCTTGGGGAGGCAAAATCAAGTGGTCCCTCCAAGTGTGGAGTTTTGGACCGCCGCCCGTGCAAAATGGAAGAAACGGGAGGGGAGGAGAAGAGATGGAGATGAGAGAAAGTGTGCAAATCAAACAGACAAAACTAGACTTAACTTAAATGTGACTCCCTAATAATAACCTAAGACTTGGTCTATATAGGAAATAAGTAGTCAATAGTGAATACCCGTTCTATCAACAAATCTAGCCAAGTTGCTTAAGGGGAGGTTTGGGCCCAAACGTTTCCCAGGGAAAACCCCAGGTGCTTGTACAAACCCGCGCCTGGTCGTTTGACACGGCCCCTCAGCCTGAACACCAGATATAGATGACAGAATTGGTACTAACTAAAGAAAACTTAAGACCTAAATAGCAAGCCTAAGTTGATAAAGCCTTAGGGGTCAAGTTGCTACAAATTTTAATTAGGTCTAGGATTCTATAGTGCACACGGAATGTGGAGGGCGTTTATTGGGTTGTTGCCCTGTTATTTGATTTTTTTGTGTGTGTGCAGGAATTGGAGAGTGGCTCCAATGAAAATCAAGTTGTCACACAATTTTTTTTTATATTTTTGTCTTTTAGGATGTGATTTAATTAAATGAATTTTAGGGTTTTTCTCTTTAAGTTTTCAAACAAGTTTGAAAGTTCACAATCAAAGGAAAGACAAGTTGTATGTGTGATTGTATATTTCCTTTTAATTGAGTCTCTAAAGAGAAAGAAGAAACCCTAAACCAATTATCCCTGAGACAGAAATTTAACTACCAATGAATTATTTCTAGCTTTCAGAATTAAGTAGTGGTCCAAACAAGTCAAACAACACCACTACTTTGAAGAAAATCAAACAAGGATTCCATAAAAGATTTTTGTAAGATTTTAGGAATTTGTTTGATAATAGTTTTGAATTTTTAATTGTACTGGTGTCAAAGTCCAGAAATAATACCCGTGGGTATTATAGACTTTTCAGTATTACCACCGACCTCAGAAAATTTTTATGATTTTATATGATATGTAAAATTTCACAGGGATTCTAACAAGATAAATTTCACAAAAATTGGATGAGTATAAAAATTCTGAAAATTCGCGGACAGTAGCAAAACAGGAAGATTAGAGGGTGTGACCCCTCTGTAATCCACGAATTTTTAAAAATTAAATACAAATCCAATTGATCTTAAATTTGGGACAGATGTTCCAAACTTAATTGGGAATCACTCTATGAAATTTTATGATTTTAGGAGGCCTGTGGTGTTAGGAATCGATTTTTCAAGTCTGGACAGAAATCTAGACCCGAAAAATAGAACACCAATACTTGCAATGGAATGGTGCTAAAGAAGCATACAAGCAAACAATGATTTTAAAATGCACCACTCCACTTAATTTAAGTGTTTAGGGTCCTGAAAGCCAAGTTTAATATATTTTTGGTAGTTTTAATTATTTATGTGACCAGAAAGAGGAACCAACCTGAATTTTCGCGGGAAGAAAAGGACCTTTGAGCTCTCTCTTCCAGATTCCTGCCTTCCCGCTGTAGTTCCTGCACACACAAAAGAAAGAAAGAGAAGGGGATGAGATCCACTTCAAGCAAGAGAAAATGATTTAATGCAAAGCCGTGCCTCCCCGGCAGCGGCGCCAAAAAGTGATGGCAAATTCACGCGGTTTGTTAAAATACGTCGTTGTAACGCGTAAATCCACTTTCGCTCTTAAATTCATATCCTAGATAGGGGAGTATCTAGGGTCGTCCAAGGAGGCCAAATGTTTGCAATAGTGATTCTCTTGCTTGGAATACAATCTCAACTTTCTTTTTGGTAGTTTTCAATATATCATTTTTTTGTTTTAAATTAAGACAACATGCGAAATTATGGCGGGAAAAGTGTTTACACTTCCAATTAAATAAACTACTCTAAAGTGGCAAGTAGAGCCTCTCCTTAAGCTCACTCTAGGCAAGTGGAGGCCTAGAATAATTAGGGAGAGGGAGTGAGGAATGCTAAAAACAAGCAAATAGAAATGCAAACAAAAAAAATTGCAAAGAAGGCAACTAGATAATTTATAAAGTGTTTTACAAAAGGCCTAGTAGAGAAAAGCTTGTACTACTAGAAAATTGCAAATAAGAAAATAAAACACAAATCCTCTAGATAGATGGTGAAGAAGAGGGCTTCTTGCTCCATGGTTGGTGGCTCCCAAGCTTGAAAAGAATCCTTCAACTCCTTCCTTGCAGTACTCCGCCAAGGTGATGTCCTCCAAGGCAAGCCTTAGGGGGGCGTGCCCTAAGTTCTCTCCAAGGGTGGACGTCCACCCTAAGTCCTTCTCCTTTGCCTGGCCGTCCTCCTTGAAGTGGAAGAGTCCTCCTCCTTGGCGTGGCTCAAGTTGAAGAGAGTGGGGAGAAGAAGGCACCAAAGGGGCTGGTGATGTGCCCCTTTAATCTCCTTCTCTACTCCTTCTTCTTGGCCGTAGGTATAGGTGGTTTAGGTAGAAAATATACTAAGGGAGGATGGGAATTATGTGGTGGTAGGGTAGGGTATTTATAGGATGGGAAGGGGGGGTGGTTATGGTGTTTTTGGAGGGAAATGAAGGGGTGCTTGGTTATTTTTGGAGGGAAAAATGGGAGGGAAATGAAGAGGTGCCTTGGTTTTCCCTCCAAAAATACCTTCTAGAAGGCAATTTTGGAGGGAAAAAATGGAGGGTGGAGATGGGCTTTGATGGTGGATGTAGGGTGGTGATGGAAGGGATAGTTGGCACCAAAATAAAGTAGGAGTAGGTGGTCTTTTTGCTGGAGCTTAGGTAGTAGGGTAATAGGTTTTGGTGCCATGGAGGTGGACTAGCTAAGTTAAGCAGCTTAGCTAGCTTAGCTAGTAGGGAGTAGAGTTGGAGGCATTTGGAGCTAGGGTTTTCAGGGAGAAGAGCTGAGGAGGAGAAGTCTGGAGCTGGAGCTAGAGCTGGCTGCTGCTAAAGAGGCTGGCATGGGGCTACTCTAGCTGGCTTAGCTTGCTAGTTCTTTGCTAGTTGCTAAGCCAAGCTAAAGTGAGCTAGCTTCTACCAAAATGAGCTGCGGTGAGCTAGGTCTGGTGCTCCCGAGGAGAATCAAGCTGGTTGAGGCAGCTAAGGTAGCTTCGCTCAACTGAGTTGAGCTAAGCTGAGTCCCCGGGAGCTGGACTTGAGCTTCCTGAGCTGAGATGAATTATTCTTCAGCTGGCTGGAGTTGAGTGGAGCTGAATGTAGCTGGATCTGAGCTGGGGTGAACTCCTGTCAACTCAGCTGAGCTAGCTAGAGCTCCCTGTGAACTAGTGGGAGCTGAGATGAGCTAGACTCAGCTAAGTTGAGCTGGATCTGAGTTGACTTGAGCTAGGGTGAGCTAAGGTGAACTCTCTTGAGCTGCCATCCAGCTGAGATTAGCTGAATGGAGCTGGGATGAGCTAACCCTAGTTCAAGTAAGCTAGGTTCCAGCTATGGTGAGCTGGATCAAGCTGAGGTGAGTTGGATCAAGCTGAGGTGAGCTGGATTAGGCTGAGTTCCAGCTAGTCTGGGCTTCTCCTTCACCATTTGCCTTCTTGAGTGCTAGGGTTTTAGGGATCTGTGCATCTGTACATCCCTAACACTCACAAAAACACATTAAAACGACAATAAAAAATGCAATGCATGCCTATCCTAATTTATCCCTAAATGCAGCCCAAAAACCCATTTGCGGAGTAAAATCCTTAGAGCTAGGTTAGTTTTAAAGCATAAAAATGATGATAAACTGGCTTTTATCAGTAAGGGATAAGGAAACTTTCAATCGGGGCCTCGGATCAAAGACCCAACCATGGGGTCTTTAGTGACGCTTAAATCCGTCACTAAAGACCCCCTAATTTTATGTTTTAATTATGAAATGACCAAATTTCCCCCTATCCTTGCAACTATAAAGGGAGACCCCTACCCTACATAATCCTCATCCCTTCCTTCACCTCTCACCCTCTTCAAAGCTCAAGAAAAGCTTCACCCACACCCGGAATGCTATTCTAGAGCCAAAATCCAATTTTCTCATCCCCGTTCCAGAAGTGGATCCCGCGATGACGAGGACGTGTTGCCTCATTCTTGCATCTTCCTACTTCGTCCTCCTTCTTCCCGCTCCATCCCCCATCTTCCAGGCATCATCCTGTTTGGCTCATCCTCCAAGCAAACGTCGAGGAGGATAACTTCTCTCTATCTTCTCTTTTACTGCTTTTTAGAATAGATTTCCCACTTTCTATTGTAGATTTCCTGCTTTCTAGTTAGTGGGTACTTGTAATAGTAATGAACATCAATTTGTGATAATGAAATCCATGTTTATTCTACCTCTCTTTTGTCTTTATTTGTAATATTCTCTCTTTGTCTTCTATTTTTTATTCTTTAAGTAGATAGTTGGTTTAGATTCAATTCGACTAGCTAATCTGCTTTGTGACAATTAAACAAACACGGTTTTCAATCAAACTATTGCCTCCCTATGTTCAACTCGGAATTCTGACTGTTTTGAAATATATTTTTTTGTTGATAGATTTCTTCTCAAATCGAACTACAACGACGGGTTTTTCGAAACCAACTTCGATCGCGTAGTTTTCCGCTCTCAACATTTTATCACCGTTGCCGAGGAGGCAATGCTCTTTGATTTTTCACATTTTCCCACCTTACATATCTTTTACCTCACTTTTTTCCTCTTTTATTGTGATTCTAGGTACTCTCACGAGGCGAGCAAAAGCAATAGATTAGAGTAAAGTGTTGTTGAAGGGCTTGTAAGTTTACCCCCACCTCCCCACCCACTAGATTTCATTCCATCACCTAGTAACACAAACCTAAATTAACCTAGGAGCCCGCATAAATTCTAAGCTTAGTTTTGGTTGTTTGTTTGACACCTACACCTGCCTCACCCTCCACATATAAAAGAAAAATTTTAAAAATAAATCTCTCACACAGGTGCACAACCTCTTATGAGTTTCAAATTCAACTGGTAAACCAATCTTTGTAACTGGTACACACACCAAAACACATAATCGAGTGGAAATCAGAATAGGTAATCACTTATGTCCTAATTAAGTTGTGCATCAGGACAATTGTTTGAGTTGATTAGGCCACACCACTTCAAATAAAATCAACTCATCAAGTAGCTACCACATAGGTTCAACTTTTAGGGATTTACCAGGTACTCCACATTTTTTTAAAGCTTTAAAGCAAAACATCTTCACCTCTACGTTCAAAACCCGGTGTGCCAACTGAACATAGTTGAATATACCTAAAGTTGAATCCTAAAAGCTACTAAGCAAGATTTGAATATTAAAATTCACCGCATCCAATTATAATCTTGCTTGAAAATCACTGGTTATGCATGCACACACATGTCAATGAATCATCAAGGGCACTGATAGCGATTTTTATGTGGTTTGTTAATTAGATCGTAACACGCAAAATCGATCAACTCTTAAATTTATATTACTAGATAGGGGAGTATCTAGGGTCGTCCAAGGAGGCCAAATGTTTACAAAATTGATTCTCTTACTTGGAATACAAATCTCAACTTTCTTTTTGGTATTTTTCAATATATCATTTTCTTTTTTTGTTTTTGAATTAAGACAACATGCGAAATGGTGCTGGGAAAGTGATTTACACTTCAAATTCAAATACTACTTCTAAGTGGAAAGTAGGGCCTCTCCCTAAGCTCACTCTGGGCAAGTGGAGGCCTAGAATAATTAGGGAGAGGGAGTGAAGAATGCTAAAAATAAAGCAAGTAGAAATGTAAATAAGAAATTGCAAAGAAGGCAACTAGATTAATGAAAAAGTGCTTTACAAAAAGGCCTAGTAGGGGAATGCTTCTACTACTAGAAAAATTAAAATAAAGAAAAGCAAACACAAATCCTCTAGATAGATGGTGAAGAAGAGGGCTTCTTGCTCCATGTTCGGTAGCTCCCAATCTTTAAAAGAGTCCTCTAACTCCTTCCTTGCTGTGCTCCGCCAAGGTGATGTCCTCCAAGGCAAGCCCTAAGGGGGCATGCCCTAAGCTTCTCTCCAAGGGTGGACGTCCACCCTAGGTCTTTCTCATTTCCCTGGCCCTCCTCCTTGAAGTGGAAGAGTCCTCCTCCTTGGCGTGGCCTAAGTTGAATAGAGTGGGGAGAAGAAGGCACCAAAAGGGCTGGTGATGTGCCCCTTTAATCTCCTTCTCTACTCCTTCTTCTTGGCCGTAGGTATAGGTGGTATTGGTAGCAAAATACACTAATGGAGGATGCCCCCAAATGGTGGTAGGTGGTGGGTTTTTATAGAATAGGAAGGGGGCTAAGGTGACTCTTGGAATGGAGGGCTAAGATGAAGAGGAGGTGGTTAAGGATCCAATGGCCAAGGTCAATTTGCACCACCTTAAGGGACACCTAGGGGAGTAGTTAAGGCTTTGGTGCCCTTTAGAATTGGCGCCAAAATGGGCCTTCTAGAAGGCCATTAGGTGGTGCCACCTTAGGGTTATAGAAGGGGGGTATGTGGATGGCTAGGATGGGTTATGTGGGTAGGTGTAGGGTGGATGAAGGGGCAGAAAGTTGGCGCCAAAAGGGAGGTGGTTAGGGTTAGTTTTGGTGCCAACTTTTGGTGTCCTTTCGTGGTGATAATGGGGTGAAGGGGTGTCTAGGAGGTGGCACCAACTTGAGTAGTGTAGCAAGCTTAGGTAGGCTTAAGTTGGTGGAGCTAGCTAGGGTTGAATTTGAAGGTGGTGGATGGCCAAGGAGCTGGTTGCTAGCTAAGCTAAGCTAAGCTAATCTATGCTAAGCTATCTTAGCTAAAGGGAGAGTAGAGAAAGAGGTGTTGGAGCTAGAGTTTGGAGGGAGGAGTTGAGGTGGAGAAGTCTGGAGTTGGCTGCTGCTGAAGAGGCTGGCATGGGGCTACTCTAGCTGGCTTAGCTTGCTTATTCTTTGCTTGTTTCTAAGCCAAGATAAGGTGAGCTAGCTTCTACCATAATTAGCTAAGGTGAGCTAGGTCTGGTGCTCCCGGGGAGGATCAAGCTGGTTGAGGCAGCTAAGGTAGCTTAGGTCAACTGAGTTGAGCTAAGCTGAGTCCCCGGGAGCTGGACTTGAACTTCCTAAGTTGGGATGAGTTCTTCTTAAGATGGCTGGAGTTGAGTGGAGCTAGAGGTAGCTGGATCTGAGTCGGCGTGAACTCCTGTCAACTCAACTGAGCTAGCTAGAGCTCCCTGTGGACTAGTGGGAGCTGAGATGAGCTAGACTCAGCTACGTTGAGCTGGATCTGAGCTGACTTGAGCTAGGGTGATCTAAGATTAACTCTCTTGAGCTGCCATTTAGCTGGGATTAGCTGAATGGAGCTGGGATGAGCTAACCCTAGTTCAAGTCAGCTAGGTTCCAGCTGTGGTGAGCTGGATCAAGCTGAGTTCCAGCTAGTCTGGGCTTCTCCTTCACCATTTTCCTTCTTGAGTGCTAGGGTTTTAGGGATCTGTATATCTGTTCATCCCTAACACTTAAAAAAACATATCGAAAAGACAATAAAAAATGCAATGCATGCCTAACCTAATTTATGGCTAAATTCAGCCCAAAAACCCATTTGCAGAGTAAAATCCTAAGAGCTAGGTTTGTCTTAATACATAAAAATGATGATAAACTGGTGTTTATCACAACCCCAAGCTTATCTTTTGCTAGCCTCTTAGCAAAACTTCAATTTTTTTGAAAAATTGAATTTTTGGGAAATCTAAAATTTTTTTTTTCGACTTTTTAGGAGAAAAGTGATTAAGGGACCTTGGTAGATTAAAACACAAGAGGTATGGGATTTGTTAAAGATAAACATCGGGATTTATTTTTGGATCCAACCATTAGATAGAACGGGATCAATATATCTTCTAGAAAATTTGCAAATTAACCCCTCGTTAATTTAGATGACCTGAAATTTTTGTTCTTAGGATTTTTCTGGCTCATGAATCTGATTCGCAACTTCTGGAATCCTTTAAAAAAGCTTGTGTCTGTGCTTGTGAAAAGCCAACATTTATAAGGATGTTATTATTCTTATTTTTTTTTTTTATTATTATTTTTCTCCCCCATGCTTATTTTTAGCTTAGTCTTACAATAGATGTGTCGGGATCATCATTCTCGTTACCATTCCTCGAGGGGGCTCTGTCGCCACTACTTCGAGATAGCACTGTCCATGACACCACCCAGGAGCTCACAACCCTGAAACACGATGCGGTGTAAAGAGGCGCTCCAAGCAAACTCAAGCTCTTGCTCCGACACTATAGGTAGAGCACCGTCCAAGACACTTGAGCTGCTAAAATGCGCTTTAATGCTCCGTCTAAAGATATGAAATATAGATATGGAGTAGCGCCAAGGTGGTAACATGTTGACGTCACGTCCTCGAAGGAGGCATTTTCCTCCTTCTCGGCGGTGGGAACTCAAATCAATGATCTGCTTCAGACTTTTACTAAGTCAAAATAAGGGAGTTTTTCAAATTTTTAGTTGTTTTTAAGTGTTGGCTTGTGTGTGAAAATTGACACAAGAAGTTTCTCAAGACGTGCAAGTTTTTAAATTAGAAACTAAGTCAAATACTTTCCGTATTACAAAATAGGATCAAGTCACCTGAACTATTATGAGTTCAGGAGGAATTTTAGAGAAGGATATCTGATCTAGCCTAAACTAGACCCTGGAATTCTAATGATCAGATCCATGTCCGCATCCTTAGTTTGTTAAAGATTAAATCCCATTGTACCAAAAGTGAATTTTTAACCTTAGTCCCGATTTCAAAATTTTTCCTCAAAAAGTTTTCAACATTTTTATTTTTTTGGGTATGCAAGCAAGAAATAAATTAAAAAAAAATGCATATTTTTAGGTTTTGAAAATCCTAAATCGATCGTCAAATTTAAAAACACCCCCCCATGCTTAAGATATGCCATGTCCTCGTGCATTAAGAGGAAAAGGGATCACCTTAGTGAAGAACGATCGGGTTTAGGATGAACAAAACCTGGAAAAAGAAGAAAAAAGGAAAGAATAAAAAATGGTGGGTTACAACCCATCCAGTGCTATCTTTTACGCCATTCAGCTGGGCGTGAAGGTATGCACGGAAGACGGAAAATCTTGTAAATAATTGGACACTTGGATGCCCGCAAAAAAGGTGTCTTCTTTTAGATCCCTAGAAAATTGATTAGAAGCAATATTGGGATCAAAGTTGGATGGAAAATGATAAGTGTAGCCCGAGTCCGGCCATGGTTTTAAATCAGGTTGGATGCCAAACTCGGGCAGGGTTGGTGGCAGGTTCGTAAGAAAGGAGTCGGGGAAGGAATGGTGACGATTAGGTGAAGTTAGTGTGGAAAAATTAGGTGTGTGAATAGTGGGTGGGTTAGGGTGCTTAGGGTGTGTATCAGGAATAAATTTGGGGTCAAGACAAGTTTCCTGATCATAGATTTCGCCAACCACTGATTCTGAATCAGAGTCCTCAAAAAAATTATGGTCGGTAAGGATATCTATTAACATTGTCTCCTCCACCATATTGGAAATTTCAGTATCTGAGTCCTCAAAAAAGTTATCATCATGGAATCTCCTGGAGGATTTGAAAATATCTAAAGTGAGAGTTTGGCCTGCACAAGTGATATCCATTTTGCCTATGTGGCAATTGATATTTGCCTTTGCAGTGGCCAAAAAAGGGCATCCAAGGATTATTGGGGAGTCCAGTAATGATTCAGGTACCTCAATGTCAAGAACTAGAAAGTCTGCAGGGAAGACACAATTCTAGACCTTGACCAAAACATCCTCGACAATCCGACGAGGTTTGATTGTGGATCGGTCGGCTAATTGCAGGGTAACCTCGATGGGTTTTAATTCACCGATCTGAAATTCTGTAAATAAACTCGTGGGAATAATATTAACCGAGCCAACAAGATCAAGGAGGGCGCGATTAAAGGTAGAGTCATCAATAATTACAGAAATTACAGGCGCCCTCGGATCTTTCATCTTAGGAGGCAGCTTACTTTGTATGACAGAGCTTACTGTCTCCGAAAGATGCACCTGTCCTAGATTTTTGGCCTGCCTTTTAGGAGTACAAATCTCCTTCAAAAATTTGTCATAGGCAGGTATATATTTGATGGCATCTAGGAGAGGAATATTGATATGAACTTGCCCAAATAGATCCATGGGTTCTTCTGTAGTGGGCGCAGATTTCTTTTTTTTGTTGGTGGTGGGGTAGAGAGATTGTGGGAAAGGGATAGGAATCTTGTCTTGAGATTTTTGTATTTCTTTTTCTTCCTAATGGGAAGGTGGGGAGTCAATTTGCATAGGTATATCACCACAGGTTTGTGGGAAGGCCCGGGATCAGTGGTGGTTTTCCCACTCCTCAATGTAACTGCTTGTGCAGTCGGATTATTATTTGGAGGAGGTGGGGGGGCCTGTGATTGCAGAAACATAGGGGCTGCTGAGGTGGTGGATTAGGAGGAGGATGATTCAAATAGTGTGGAGTTCTGCTCGTATAATGGTTCCCTTGGTGATTAGGGTTGGGCATGGGTTGGGATGGAAGATGTCCTCCAGGTCTTTGCATGGGAGTAACCCCAATCTGATTGTTCAGATTTGTGATGGTTGGGGTTACTTCCGTCATTTTTGTTTGCATTTCCTACAGGGTTCGCATCATCTTGGCATTGATGTCTTGTTGGGATGGCCCAGGATGGAAGTTTGGATTCGGCCCATACCCATTACAATGATATGGTTGGGAGGAAACTTGATTATTCCAGGAGTAGTTCGGGTAATTTTTCTAGTTGGAAGAATTTTTAAAGCGCTCCTCGATGGCAGAAATATTTTAAGTGGGGTTTAGATCTGGATAGTTGCAATTCCCCAGTGAATCATGGGCAACCTTAGAATAATCAGCAGTAGTAGTGTTGAGATTGTGCAAATTTTCTCTTCGTGGAAAGTTAGGTTGGGTTAGATGTGGGTGTGGAGCTTGGGTTGATGTGGCCAGTCTTTCCTCAATTTTCTTTTGATTAATATGCATCTGGTTGAGTTTTTGAGCAATCAATTGAAGATCGTCTTAGGTGACAGGGATAGATTGAGTGCCTATTTCATGAACACCGATCTGGGGGTTTTGGGTTCTGCAAAATGTGTTCATGGAAGCTTGATTAAATGAGTTTTCACTCATTTCTTGAAACAGGTCCTAGGCACTTTCAGCATCTTTATTTAAGAAGTTGCCGCCACACGAGGCATCGAAAAAATGTCGGATTTGATCTTCTAATCCATGATAGAAGATTTGCACGAGCTGCTATAAAGGAATCTCGTGGTGCGGGCAACTTCCTAAAAGATCTTGAAATCGTTCCCAAGAATCATGGAAAGTTTCACCAGATCTTTGGTGAAAGGTCGTAATAGATCTTCGCAAGGAATTGGTATGACCTATGAGAAAGAATTTCTTGTGGAAGGCACTCTTGAGTTGAGGCCAAGTTGTGATGGGTCGGCCAATGGTCCTGAACCAATAAGCGGCCTTATCTTTAAGAGATAATGGAAAAAGCCACATCAGCCATATGTCTTTTTGCACATTTTTGGAACGGGTTGTTTGTGCAAGAAGAGTTAGCTCTTCAAGGTGGCTGAAAGGGTCTTCCCTAGGAAGGCCATGAAAGTGTTTAATTAGATTCAGGACAGCAGGCTTGATCTCAAAGTCCCCCTCCGGTATGACCACCCCTGGTCGTTCCTCATAATAAGACGGACCATAGAAATCTTTTAGAGGAATAGCAAGCTATTGACGGGGTGGTGGCTGTGGCCTTGGATTGGCTAGGTTTTGAATGTTCCTAGTCAATGTTTGTTGATTGGAATTTAATTTATTAATCTGCTCGACCATCAATTTTAAAAGATCTGGTAGGGGGTCTTGATGTTGTGTTTGGGGAAACTCAAGATTAGGGAGCTCCAAGTGTGGGAAGTTAATGGTGGGTGAGTTTTGGGTGGAAGGGTTAGAATTAGGGTTAGTGGTGGGGTTAGAGGTGGAAGTGGAAGGGTCAGTGGACCTATTTTGTTGTGTTTCCATTTTTTCAGGAGAAGACGACAGAAAAAGTGGTCTTTTTACGCAAGGGGCAAAATCAAATGGTCCTTCCAAGTGCGGATTTTGAGATCATCGCCTGTGCATAAAATGGAAGAACGGGAGGGGAGGAGAAGAGAAAGAGATGAGAGAAAGTGTGCAATTCAAATAAACAAAACTAGACCTAACTTAAATGCGACTCCCAAATAATAACCTAAGACTTGGTCTATGTAGGAAATAAGTAGTCAATAGTGAATACCCGTTCTATCAACAAATCTAGCCAAGTTGCTTAGGGGGAGGTTTGGGCCCAAACGTTTCCCAGGGAAAACCCCAGGTGCTTATCCAAACCTGCGCCTAGTTGTTTGACACGGCCCCTCAGCTTGAACACCAGATATAGATGACAGAATTGGTACTAACTAAAGAAAACTTAAGACCTAGATAGCAAGCCTAAGTTGATGAAGCCTTAGGGGTCAAGTTGCTACAAGTTTTAATTAGGTCTAGGATGCTATAGTGCACACGGAATGTGGAGGGTGTTTATTGGGTTGTTGCCCTGTTATTTTGATTTTTTTTGGTGTGTGTGCAAGACTTGGAGAGTGGCTCCAATGAAAATCAAGTTGTCACACAATTTTTTTGTATTTTTGTCTTTTAGGATTTGATTTAATTAAATGTGTTTTAAGGTTTTTCTCTTTAATATTTCAAACAAGTTTGAAATTTCACAATCAAAGGAAAGACAAGTTGTATTGGTGATGGTTAATTTCCTTTAATGTAAGTCTTTAAAAAGAAAGAAAGAAACCCTAAGTCAATTATCCCTAAGATAGAAAATTACTACCAATGAATTAGTTTTAGGCTTTATGAATTAAGTAGTGGTCCAAACATGTCAAAAAACACCACTAATTTGAATAAAATCAAACAAGGATTCCAAAAAAGATTTTTGTAAGATTTTAGGAATTTGTTTGGTAATTATTTTGAATTTTTAATTGTACTGGTGTTAACGTCCAGAAATGATACCTATGGGTATTTTGGACTTTTCAGTATTACCACTGACCTCAGAAAATTTTTATGATTTTATATGATGTGTAAAATTTCACAAGGATTCCAACAAGCTAAATTTCAAAAAAATTGGATGAGCATAACAAATTCTAAAAATTTACGGACAGTAGCAAAATAGGAAGATCAGAGGGTGTGACCCCTCTACAGTCCACGAATTTTTAAAAATTAAATACAAATCAAATTGATCGAAAATTTGGAAAAAATGTTCCTAACTTAATTAGGAATCACTGTATGAAATTTTATCATTTTAGGTGGCCTGTGGTGTAAGGAATCGATTTTTCAAGTTCGGACAGAAATCTGGACACAAAAAGTAGAACACCAATACTTGCAATGGAGTGGTGTTAAAGAAGCATACAAGCAAACAATGGATTTTATATGGGCACCACTCCACTTAGTTAAAGTGTTTAGGGTCCTGAAAGCCAAGTTTAGTATATTTTGGTAGCTTTTCTAGCCTAAATGTGACAAGAAAGGAGAACCAACCTGAATTTCGCCGGAAGAAAAGGATCTTTGAGCTCTCGCTTCCAGATTCCCGCCTTCTCGATGTAATTCCTGCACACACAAAAGAAAGAAACAGAAGGGGATGAGATCCACTTCAAGCGAGAGAAAATTAACTAATGCAAAGCCATGCCTCCCCAGCAACGGCGCCAAAAAGTGATAGCGGTTTTTACGCGGTTTGTTAATTAGGTCGTTGTAACGTGCAAAATCGATCAACTCTTAAATTTATATTCATAGATAGGGGAGTATCTAGGGTCGTCCAAGGAGGCCAAATGTTTGCAAAATTGATTCTCTTGCTTGGAATACAAATCTCAACTTTCTTTTTGGTATTTTTCAATATATCATTTTTTTTTTTTTTGAATTAAGAAAACATGCAAAATGGTGGCGGGAAAGTGATTTACACTTCAAATTCAAATACTACTTCTAAGTGGCAAGTAGAGCCTCTCCCTAAGCTCACTCTAGGCAAGTGGAGGCCTAGAATAGTTAGGGAGAGGGAGTGAAGAATGCTAAAAGCAAAGCAAGTAGAAATGTAAATAAGAAATTGTAAAGAAGGCAACTAGATTAACGAAAAAGTTCTTTACAAAAAGGCCAAGTAGAGGAATGCTTCCACTACTAGAAAAATTAAAATAAAGAAACGCAAACACAAATCATCTAGATAGATGGTGAAGAAGCAGGCTTCTTGCTGCAAGGTTGGTAGCTCCCAATCTTGAAAAGAATCCTCCAACTCCTTCCATGCTGTGCTCCGCCAAGGTAATGTCCTCCAAGGCAAGCCCTAAGGGGGCGTGCCCTAAGCTTCTCTCCAAGGGTGGACGTCCACCCTATGTCTTTCTCGTTTGCCTGGACGTCCTCCTTGAAGTGGAAGAGTCCTCCTCCTTGGCGTGACCCAAGTTGAAGAGAGTGGGGAGAAGAAGGCACCAAAAGGGCTGGTGATGTGCCCCTTTAATCTCCTTCTCTACTCCTTCTTGGCCGTAGGTATTCGTGGTATAGGTAGCCAAATACAATAATGGAGGATGCCCCCAAATTGTGGTAGGTGGTGGGTTTTTATAGAATAGGAAGGGGGCTAAGGTGACTCTTGGAATGGAGGGCTAAGATGAAGAGATGGAGTTGGTTAAGGATCCAATGGCCAAGGTCAATTGTTGCCACCTTAAGGGACACCAAGGGGGGTAGTTAAGGCTTCGGTGCCCTTTAGAATTGGCACCAAAATGGGCCTTCTAGAAATCCATTAGGTGGCACCACCTTAGGGTTCTAGAAGGGGGGTATGTGGATGGCTACTATGGGTTATGTGGGTAAGTGTAGGGTGGATGATGGGGCTGAAATTTGGCGCCAAAAGGGTTGTGGTTAGGGTTAGTTTTGGTGCAAACTTTTGGTGTCTTTTGGTGGTGATAATGGGGTGAAGGGGTGGCTAGGAGGGGCCGCCAACTTGAGTAGGGTAGCTAGCTTAGGTAGGCTTAAGTTGGTGGAGCTAGCTAGGGTTGAATTTGAAGGTGGTGGATGGACACGGAGCTACTTGCTAGCTAAGCTAAGCTAAGCTAATCTATGCTAAGCTAGCTTAGCTAAAGGGGGAGTAGAGAAAGAGGTGTTGGAGCTAGAGTTTGGAGGTAGGAGCTGAGGAGGAGAAGTTTGGAGCTGGAGCTGGAGCTGGCTGCTACTAAAGAGGCTGGCATGGGGCTACTCTAACTGGCTTAGGATGCTAGTTCTTTGTTAGTTGCTAAGCCAAGCTAAAGTGATCTAGATTCTACCATAATAAGCTGAGGTGAGCTAGGTCTGGTGCTCTCGGGGAGGATCAAGCTGGTTGAGGAAGCTAAGGTAGCTTAGCTCAACTGGTTTGAGCTAAGCTGAGTCCCCGGGAGCTGGACTTGAGCTTCCTGAGCTGGGATGAGTTCTTCTTCAGCTAGCTAGAGTTGAGTGGAGTTGGATGTAGCTGAATCTGAGCTGGGGTGAACTCCTGTCAACTCAGTTGAGATAGCTAGAGCTCGCTGTGGACTAGTAGGAGCTGAGATGAGCTAGACTCAGCTAAGTTGAGCTGGATCTGAGCTGACTTGAGCTAGGGTGAGCTAAGATGAACTCTCTTGAGCTAACACTTAGCTGAGATTAGCTGAATGGAGTTGGGATGAGCTAACCCTAGTTCAAGTGATCTAGGTTCCAGCTGTGGTGAGCTGGATCAAGCTGAATTCCAGCTAGTCTGGGCTTCTCCTTCACCATTTGTCTTCTTGAGTGCTAGGGTTTTAGGGATCTGTATATCTGTTCATCCCTAACACTCACAAAAACATATCAAAAAGACAATAAAAAATGCAATGCATGCCTAACCTAATTTATGCCTAAATGCAGCCCAAAAACCCGTTTGCAGAGTAAAATCCTAAGAGCTAGGTTTGTTTTAATGCATAAGAATGATGATAAACTGGGGTTTATCTGGAACAACCCAGATAAAGGGCCCACCACATTCCAAAACACATTCAAATGAAACCCTAATTAAATCAGAGTAGACCTTGGCCCTAAGGATTGGACTTGCTCTTTGGATTCCAGACCAAGATTATTTTCGATTAGTCTTTTTCTACCATTCAATCTAATGTCTAGCTTGGGGAGCAGAATCAAATGATCGTGGCTAGGGGTACACTAGGAACCTAAGGCGCAAGCCAAAGGAGGAACCTTCTCCCTAGTCCCTCCCTCTAACTGGTTGGATTGACCGGAAAGAAGTAGATCAAATCGATTCTTTATCTCAAGATGGGCTTTGGGAGTCTATAGGTCTTTAGGCTAGCCCACTTAAGGATACGTTTGTTTATTAGTATTGTAGGGCACCTTTCTTCCTTTCATTCTGTCATGGATCCTTCCACATTCTACACGCTTACCCATTATTATCCTCCTAATACATCTTATTCCCAAAATGATTATTTTTCCAACCAGATTTATTCTCCGCCATCTTCTAGTTTGGATAATCCTAATTGGGAATACAGTTCTGGACCTCCGTGTTCAAGGTTTAACCTTGGACACCACAATGTTGATTCTTATCCTTCTTCAAGGTACACTGATGTTAGATCATCGGCCTCATTTGAACAACCTAATATGATCACAATCAAGAAGGATACATTGATCCTTACCCCTCCCCTAAATACACTACCTTTAGTCCGTCACCAGCTTATGAACAACCTGAATGAGCTATTATTAGAGAGGGTATCAAGATCCTCAATTTTTAACTCCCCTGTACTGAACCCAAACCCACCCCACCCTGAGCTAAACCATGTGGTTCAGGTTAACCAGGTCCAAGGAAAGGTGTTGGCTAACTTGATTGACACCATACAATCTTCAGAAGCTCAGCCAACACCTTGCATTCAAGAATTGGAGCCCCTGATTGAAATGATTGATGATCTGAACAAGTATCTGTTGGATTGGCTCTAGGATGTTAAGGATCAGGGCCCAGGTTAGTTTTTACCTAGGAAATTATCGAAATTGAGGATGAGATTTATGCTTGCTTTAGTTCAATCTTGGGATGATTCTCAGGATGAATCCCTTCAGGAGAGCTAATGCCAGAACCTACTCTACCACTTGTTGGGGGGCACGTGTTACGAGATCGGGTTTGACCAAATTGTTCTAAAGCAATCAAATAAGGATGATTTGATTTCTTCACAGGAGATCCTTGAGACAGGGTACGAGGAAACATATGTCTCAATGGATCAGAAAGTGATTGATAATTTTAAGACATACATTAATACGAATTCACATTTCATTGATTCGAATGGTGAAGAATCATTATGCGAAGTCTCACATGAGTTTATGGGACACGATTTTAGTGAGACAACTATGCTAGAAGAATTCGATAAATCATTTGATGGCCCTAAAATTTAGCAATTTGATCTTGTTGGGGCTCGCATGGCAGATTTAGATCTTGTTTTGAAGGATTCAATTCATAGCCCTGATCCTCAATCACACCCTATAGAGTTTATTGACGATTTTGATTTCGAAATCACTCAACCTAAGTCCATTATGATTCAGTCACATCTTTTAGACTTGGAAAATTCAAACAGGGCAATTAATATGTAGGAGGTCTTGGAATTTGAAATCCTGATTGCAGAGGTTAGAAAGTGGAAAATGATGATATGGGAAGTCAATTCTGGAGGAACTGAAAGATCGAGTTTAAGGGTTCCAATTTGTCTAAAACCACCATTCTACCGAGACCCTTACGACATCTTCTTAGAGGATGTTCAATCGAAGCAAACATTCATTTACTATCCTTTTGAGCTTGATCACTCTGTCATCCAACTTTTTGGTCTTAGGTTGCATCCTTACAAATCACAGGCTCGACCTCGCTTGCATACTGATCTCAGGTTCTGGGAAATTTTTATCCAGAACCTTAGATATACACGACCATGGGGTATGGGTCTTCGCCACAATCTAGTCCACATCTGTGGATATCTATTGGCAGGTCTTGAGGTGAATCCTTTTATTCTAATTCTGACCTGCACCTGTGAATTATCTATTTCTTCTTTATTTGTATAGTGTACCTAGCTAAAAGCATGAATTTCAGCACAAATATAGGCTCTTTTCATCTTGGAGTCGACCCGTTATTCACGCAATTTTGGTGCTTTCTACTCTATTCCACTTTGTTCATGTCTTTTTATACAATGAGGACATTGCATTAGATAAGCATACAGGGCGGATATTTATTTCTGAATCATCTTGTTACCTCTGTTGATTCTTTTTATTTTTTCTTTATTTTTGAAAAAGAATGAATTAAGAGAGAATAATTGGGCATTAAGACTTTTCAATCTTAGGAAATATTACAGTAGGATCTGAACACTAAGACCCTTCAGGTCTTTGGGCTTAATTAGCATGGGCATCCACTAAAATGTGGATTTGTTTATCGAGTCCTCGCCATCCTGAATTCCATTTCAATTTTATTAAATAAGTTTGGGTGATAAGTACACGACTTATCAACCCACCCTCTGATTTGAGGGAACTTTAAGTTTAAGCATCAACACACTATTCACAATGACTTGTTGTTTGGCAATTTTACCAGAAATTGGGTAGCTAATAAACCTTCTAGGGTGGTATGGCTGGCAAGTTACCGTGAGTAACAACCCATAGGTAGGTTGTCCAGAGACCAACCACTAGACCATTCTTTTCCTGATGCCTTTAGGTAAATCTTAGACTAGGGAAGCCACCTACTTAAAAAATAAAAAAAAGAAAGAAAAAAAAGAAAAAGAGAAAAAGAAAAAGAAAAGGAGAAAAGATAAAAAATAATAAGCCACAGTTCAACGCACAAGTATGGATAGCAAGTTATCATGGGTAACAACCCATTAGTAGGTTGTCCAGAACCCAGCTCAAGAAATGCACGTCGAATTCCTAAAACACTTAAGAAGAAGCGGAGAAGTAGAATTAGCCGGGGAGATATACACTGGATTCACCCTTGTGTTGACCCCATAAAAAGAAAAGTAGGGAGAAAGCTACCGATCGTATGGATACAGGTTTAGGTAGAATTCTTTTTAAGGTCACCTAGGGGCATAGAAACCGGAAGTCCATTCCTATTGCCGATCGAGTCTATCACATTCACAAAAAGATGCTTAGAACTTAGGGTTCTCATCAAGTCCTGGGTGGGTTGAGTGGCCATAGAAAGCCACTCTGTTACCCTAAACTCAAAAATCCAAAAAAATTAGAAAAGAAGAAAAAAGAGAAAAAGAGATCCTTCTTTGAATAAGGCGAGGGATTGAGGCAGTCTGCATTTTGGCAAATACCCAAGCGCTGTTGTGTCTTTGAAAGTTCGGGTCCTAAATAAAAGTTTCTTATTGTTGAAAATGACTTTTACCCGAGTAATTCAACCCTAATTCTTTTATACATAGCATGTAGTTTTTGCTAGGGTCTACCAAAAGATAGGCATGGGAGCGTGATGTACATACATCTAAATAGTCAAAAATATCTATTAATGCATGTTCTTAGTGTCATATTAGCATCATATATTGTAAATATTGCATAACATGCATAATCATGCATTTAAGTTAAATTGTATAAATTGTATAGTAATTATCTCCTTTAATGGTCAGCGATAGGAAAACTTTCAATCGAGGCCTCGGATCAAAGATCTAACCATATGGATCTGATCAGGCCGATGATTGGAGTTCAATGACTCCAAGATTGCCCTGATCGGACATCCGTAGCACCAAATAGAGATCAAGGATGCCTAAAGATCATGGGCGAAGATGGTGCCAATCTGCACTTCAAACGACAAACCTGACCTCAAGGATGGGTTTGGATTATTGATCGCAGCCTAATGGCATGAAAATCGGCTCAATCCGACATCCGTGCCTCCTTCTACATGTCATAGAAGTTGGACGGTCATGATGGCACCACGTGGTGCCATCACAGCCTCCCAAATCGGCTATAGCTTCGCTCCCCATCTTCTGAAGCCACGGTGAGGTGAGATCTGGGATGTCGGGTCTTGATCCAATGGCCGTAAAGTACGCGCGCTTAAATCGTAAGCACGACAAAGAAGCGCTGCTGGCATAGCAGTCGAGCGGTGATGCCCGAGCACGGGATGCGCGCTCGACTCGCCATCTGCAGTGCACGAGTAGTTAATCATGACTGTGTGATTGGTTGCGAGAGGCTTAGATCGTCCAATTGCCCGCACGTGCGATTAAACTCATAGTGTGCATGCCCGATTGCGTACGAGCGAGCGATTAAGTGCAGATGAAGGCGCGGGCGAGGACGACTTTATGCAGTCTGATTTTAAGATCGGGTGGCTATGATTGCGTGGACGTAGGCGTGCATTTTACACGCGGTAGGCGAGGAGGCGTGCATGCACATGAGGCTGCGGCGACGTGGGGTCTTTAGTTACGCTTAAATCCATCACTAAAGACCCCCTTATTTAATGTTTTAATTATGAAATGGCCAAATTGCCCCTTATCCTTGCAACTATAAATGGAGACCCCTACCCTACGAAATCCTCAACCCTTCCTTCACCTCTCTCCCTCTCCAAAGCTCAAGAAAAGCTTGTCCCACACCCGGGATGCTATTCTAGAGCCAAAATCCAATTTTCACAACCCCATTTCGGAAGTGGATCCTACGATGATGGCGATGTGCTGCCACGTTCCCACTTCTTCCTACTTCATCCTCCTTCTTCCCGCTCCGTCCCCCGTCTTCCAAGGATCGTCCTATCCTGCTTGTCCTCCAAGCAGTCGACAAGGAGGATAACCTCTCTCTATCTTCTCTTTTACTGCTTTATAGAATAGATTTCTCACTTTCTAGTGTAGATTTCCTGCTTTCTAGTGTAGTGGGTAGTTGTAATTGTAATGAAAATCAACCTGTGATAATGAAATCAATGTTTACTTTACCTCTCTTTTGTCTTTATTTATAATATTCTCTCTCTGTCTTCTATTCTTTATTCTTTAAGTAGATAGTTGGTTTAGATTCAATTTGGCTAGCTAATTTGCTTCGTGACAATCAAACAAATACAGTTTTTCATCGAATGTCCGCCTCCCTATGTTCGACCTAGAATTCTTAGAGCTTCGGTATAAATTTATCTGTTGATAGATTTATTCGCAAATCGAACTATAACGACGAGTTTTTCAAAACCAACTTCGATCGCGTAGTTTTCTGCTCTCAGCAGTAATGCTCCTATACCCCGCAAATACTTGTCCTCTATCTCGCCACCTTCATAAGAAGCCTTGCAGCCATCCTCCCACCTCCATTCCAGTAGAAGATCACCTCCGGCTCCTCATCCCCATTTCGAAGCCTTGGTGAAGCATTCCTCTACCCGACATCCTCCTACATCTCACATCTATCGTCCAACACCTCACCCTCTTTGTCCATTCTGCTAGCAAGTGCTATCACTTTGCCAAACAACCAATTTGGGAGATTTCTTCTCACCCCTATCTCTTTTGTATTTCTTAGCATATTGTAATAAACATTTGCATGATATATCAGATTTGTTTCTCCACTTTGTGAAGTCATCTTGCATGTCTTTTCTTTACAAAAACACCTAAAAAATCACAAAACCCTAAAACACCAAAAGAAACAACACGAAGCTCGAATTTCAACGAAAGTAAATGTCACATCCCTATGTTTGACCTGGGACTCCCTTGAAGTTTCACTTAAAAATGTTATTTGATAACGTGTTTTGCGAACTATGACGACGGGTTTCTCCTAACCCATCCATCATTTTGGAGCCATTGCTAAGGAGGCAATGGAATTTGCTTTCTTGTTTTCCATGTTTCTTTGCATTTACTTATTACTAACCCTGCTTGCCTCTGATTTACTGTCTTGTAGGTACCCTAGCAAGGATATCCGAGTGTGGTAGACCAGAGTAAAGTGTGGGTAGAGTAATTTGTAAGTGCCCCCCACACTCCCCCGCCACTAGTTTCACTTTCGCCACATCTATAACTAAGATCTAATCTACTTAGGTGTTTGCATAAACCCTATGACAGAATTTGTTTGTTACCTCCACTCATCTCACCCTCGCATGTCATAAAAAAAAACAAAGATAATTCTTGTGGGACAAATCAACATACACACTATGAACACCAACATTTAAGTCACATAACCTATCTTGATTTTATCTACTCAACCGGGATTCCGACCTATGGAACCGGTACACACAGATCAACACATAAAGGAGTAGAAATCATACTAGGTTAATCACCTTTTTGTGTGCCTTAATCAATGATGCATCTGGGCCAGTTGATTGAATTATTTAGGGCACACAAACTAATCTAAAAGAAATTCATTTTGTAGCTGCCCCATAGGATTCAATAATTAGGTCAAGCCAGACACTCCATATTTTCTTTACTTGTAAAGGAAAATACTTGAACTCATGATTTCAAACTTGGTTTGCCTCTTCGAAATTTGGTTGAGTCTACCTAATATTTTGACCATAAAAGCTACAAAGCAAGATCTGAATCTTAAAACTCACTTCTTCCTTAATAATCTTGCTCGAAAACTTTTTGGTTATGCGCATACACACATTTTCAATGAATCATTAAGGGCTCAACCCGTTAAGGGCCCATCACATTCCAAAATCACTAAATATCCCAAGCCTAACTAAAATTGATTAGACAATGGCCATAAGGATTGATTCACTCTTCGGGGCCCAGATTGAGATTGTTCATGATTAACCTGCTTATACTAGCCAATCTGATATCTAGCTAGGGGAGTAGTGTCAAATGACTACGGCTGGGGTGTACACTTGGAATTGGAGATGCAAGCCAAAGGAAGAACCTTCTCCTCAGTCCCTCCTTCTAACTGGTTGGATTGATTGGATGCATGTAGAGTAAATAGTCTATAATCTTAAGACTGATTCTGAGAGTCTATAGACCTTTAGGTTACCCAACCTAAGGACAGGCTTGTATTTTTTGTGCTGCAGGGCTTTTTTTTCCCATCCTTCCCACTTCCTTCAAGTGTATGCTTGGAAGGAGGTCATTGGGCCCTCGCTTGGAAGGACCTATAGACCATTCCTAGAGGTGGAGGTTGAGGTATAGCCTGGCAGATCCCATGGCTGATCAACAACCACATCCCCCGCCCCCAAACCAGCAGGAGCTGATTCAGAGATAGTTAGACCAATTGCAGCAGATGTAACGATGGTCCCAACGAATGAATGATCAGGGAGCTCGGCCCTTGAACGATTTTTATGATCCTTGGAATTATAAGGATCATCCCGATGTTGTGATCCCCGTCGGTGATGTTGAGATCAAGCCCCAGGTTTTGAGTTTAATAAAACACTTTCACGGGTTTGGCTCAAAGGACCCATTAAAACATTTTGAGGACCTGATTACTCTGGTTTATACCACCAAATTGAGGAATGTGGCTCAAGAACAGATGCTCATGAGGCTTTTCCCCCATTCACTCATGGATAAGGTTGCACATTCGGTATTGTACCATTGGAAGACCGATTGCTACCTGGAAAGCTTTCAAATCGACCTTCCTGAAGAAATTCTTCCCAACTAGATGAACCATTGCATTGCGACGTGCAGTTACCACTTTTGCCCAGCGGTAGGGGGAACTGTTTCATGAGGCCTGCGAGCGATTCCAGGATTTGGTATGGAAGTGTCCACACCACGAGGTGCCTAAATGGCAACTTGTGCAAATTTTTTATCACGAATTGAATGATCAACTCTGTAATCATGTGGATGCTTCTTGCGAAATCAATTGCCACAACAAAGACGTAGATAGCACCTAAGATTTGTTTGAGGAAATGAGTGAAAACTCTTTAAAACATGCCTCCATGGAAACCTTCAACCGATCATAACAAACTAGATCAAATGCCAATGAGGTCAAAGATTCTCATATATTTGATATGGAATTGATGTGCAATAAATTAGATAAGGTGGATCAGGTTGCTAAAAGAATGGATGAGTGGATGTTCGAAAATTCTAGTTTTCTTAGATCCACTCAATCCCAGGGTTTGGGATTCCATTCCTTGCAATCTCCAACGGGACAGGAGTTTGTGAACCAGCTAAAGCTAGCTTGACCTTCAGGCAAGCTCTTCTCAGAACCTTATGGGTTTGAAACTAAGCCTTTGATCCTAGTTTTTTTGATCCTTCTTCATCCTCGCCTTATGAGGATGCTCATGCTATACAAGAGAATGCTAGGTCCAACCCTTACTCGAATTCCTACAATCCTGGTTGGAAAAATCACCCTAACTTCTCTTGGAAAGTTCAGGGTAGCAAACCCAATATCGACGTAACAATTTTGTATCGTGAAAACCAATGGGTCAAGGTCATGTATATACTAAGTTGCCCCTGTATCAGTTTAATTAGTCCATGTAGAATGCTCAAAACCCACCAAGAAGGCTGATTTAAACCTGAAGATGGTAGAAATGCAAGGGTCAACGCTCCAGCTCATGTAACAAATGAAAACTTCGCTGGACACCTTGCCTTTCGGACTTAGTGCAAACAACCAATAGCCTTGATCTCTACCATCACAACCTATGCCAAACCCAAGGAATGTATAGAACCAAGGCGTTGGGCCTCAAGGGTTTGGTAATGGTGGGGAGCCACATGCTGAAGCTCATGCTATCTATCAGGCTACCGCAGCCCCTCCGGGAGTGAACCAAGTTCCCACCATAATCAACCAAGAGCCTCTTGTCTTGCCCAACCCTCCCCAAGGAACTAACCAATGGCATTTTGCCACTACAAATACCATCACCTTGAGGAGTGGTAGTACACACAAGGGACCTACCCAACCCCTTGTTAGCACCATTAGGCCCCATAGTAAGAATTCTAGACTCCCAACTAAGAATGTGATCAACAAAACATCAGAGTCTGATTTGGGAGTACGTTGTTGTTGTATGGGCAAATAGAAAAAGTTGGAGGAGAAATTGGAGGAAATGATGTCCTTACTTCAGGCTTTCAAATTGACAATCATTTTACTCCTCCCAGCTATCGGATCAATCCCCGCCTAGGCCAAAGGTTTACTGAATTCATATAAAGAAAAGTGTAAAGTGGAATCTGAAAATAATAGGAGAGTAGTCTTATCTGATAACATAAGCACACTGATCTTAAGCAAGCTACCTCCTAAGAAGAAGGACCCAAGAGCCCCACTGATTTCCTGCACAATAGGAAACATTACTTCTGACCGGGCCCTCCTTGACTTAGGTGCTTCCATTAGGGTGATCCCTACCTCACTGCATATGGAACTGGGTCTAGGCTACCTGAAACACATTGCCATAACCATGCAGTTAGTTGATAGATCCATTACAAAACCAAGGGGTCTTTTGGAGGATGTCTTAGTCAAGGTTAATGATTTGCATTACCTTGCTGATTTCATGGTCCTGGACATGGAAGCACCAAAATAGCTTAACCACACCCTGATTATTTTGGGAAGACCTTTTATGGCTACCGCCAAGGCAAGGATTGATTGTTAATCAGGAAATGTAGAAATGGCCTCTGGGAATAAAATAAATCAATTTAATATTTTAGAGGTCTCAAAGAAGGATAAAATTAAGTGTGATTTGTTGGAGGAGCTTGGCAGGATAGCGGAGATAATGGCCATACATACCTTAGACAACCTTTTAATGACATCTCAACCCAAACTCAGGAAGAAAATCACACGATTGCAGGGATAATTGAGAACAATGAAGACATACAACAAACTGTGGCAACTTGGGATGACGAAGATATTCATGAAATTGGAAATTTGTTGGATGATTCATATGATCTAGTTAAAACCAAACAATGCCCTCATCCTGAATTTTTAGAGTTTGAGGTTCAACTTTTGGGTGGGAATCATGAGGATCAAGATGGTTTGATTAAGCACCCTGATTGTGAGGATGAAATTGAACTTTGGGGAGAAACTCTTGAAACGTTTGGTTTTCTAGGGTACCCACAAACCCCCAACACATCACAAAACCCTCATCATCCTTGTTCACCCAACCATTGCTAAATTTCTATATCCACCCATACCTCCTCTATACTGAATTAATAGAACTCCTATTGGAGACCATTTGGGCTCTCCTTGCAACACTAGCTTGCCACTTTCATTAATCATCTCCTTGGCAAGCCCATTTTCACTCTCTGGGACCAATATCTAGGGGCCCAGAAACTGTGTTATTGCGGCCTCAATGTCAGTTATTTTTTTGAGGACATCACCTAGCTGAAGGTATTAAACTCAGCACATGTAAAGGTAGTTTTGAGCTTACCAGAATCTCACGGAAACCAGGTGCTATTCTTTGAAGTCTACTCTCCTACATGCTTTCATTTTAACAATGAGGACAATGCATTAGCTAAGCATGGGGGAGTGGATATCTTATGAAATAATCATTTTGTCAACCGTAATAGTAATTTCCTGTTATTTTATTCGAAAAAAAAATTTAGGAGAAGAGAACTTAGGCGTTAGGAGTTGCAAACTTTTGAAATTGATACTTTGGGACCTAAATACTTAGACTCTTCAAGTCTTCGGGCTTAATTAGCCCGGATGTCCACTCGAATGTGGACTTAATCTCAAGTCCTCACCAAATAATTTTATTCTAATTTGGCTAATAAAATGGGGTGATAAGTACACTACTTATCAACCCGCCCTCAGATTTGAGGGGACTATAAATCTAAGCATCTACACTATTTGCACTAACTCACTTTTCAGCGGTTTCATCGGAAATTAGGTAGCTAATGAACCTTCTAGGGCAGTATGGCTGGCAAGTTGTCGTGGGTAATAGCCCATTGGCTAGTTGTCTAGAGCCCAGCTACTTGACCATACTCATTGTACTACTTTTAGGTAAATCTTAGATTAGGGAAGCCACCTACTTCAAAAAAAAATGGTACTCAAAAATAGAAAAAAAATAAAAAAAGAAGAAAAAAATAGAAAAATAAACCACACTTCACCGCACGAGTATGGTTGGCAAGGTGCCACGAGTAACAGCCCATTGGTCGATTGTCTAGAACCCAGCTCACAAAAATGCATAAATAATTCCCAAAACAGTTAGGGAAGAAGCGGGGAAGTAGAACAAATTGGGGAAATATATACTAGTTTTGTTGTTGTGTTGAGCCCATAAAAAATTTCAAAAAGTAGGGAAAAAGCTGCCATTTGGAAAGATAAACCTTTAAGTAGAAACTCTTAAGGTCACCTAGGGTCGTAGAAACTTGAAGTCCATGTTAACGGTTGCCTAGTGAGTCTCTCACTCTTTCACAAGATGCTTGGCACTTAGAGTCCCTTTCGAGTCTTGGGTGAGTTGGATAGCCATAAAATTTATCCTGAAACTCTCAAACTCCAAAAGTAAAAAAAAATTAGAAATGAAGAAAAAAACAAAAAAATGTATCTTCAAATAAGTGAGGACTTAGGCGGTTTGCATTCTGGCAAACACCCTGGCATTGTCGAGTTTTTGTAACCAGCTCTTGGGTTGAAATTTTCGAAAGCGATCAATAAATCTTGCCAAAGTAATAAAATCTTGATTCTACTTTTATACATTGCATTTAGGTTAATTTCTCTAACGACTAGCAAAAGATAAGCATGGTCGTATGATAAACACACATGAATTAATGGTAGAAAGCTTATTTATGATAGTTTCTAATCCTAGCATTGCAATCCATAAGTATAAATAGTGCATAACATGCATTACATTGCATTTAGGATAATTTATGTATATTGTATAGTAATTCTGACATTTTGTGGCCAGGAGGTAATACAATATCTTTATGGGCTTCAAATGAAGAATCAAACTGTACGGATGGATCTGAAGCAACGATCGCAGTCTGACAATGTGGAAATCACCTCGATCTGAGCACCGTGGCATCCTCAGCAAGCAAGAAAAGGTGGACGATCCAGATGGTGCCATGTGGCACCATCTGGAGCACCCAAGGTCACCCGGCATCCTTCCAAAGGCTATCCAACAAGCAATCTCAACCGTTGCATGCAAATCCAATGGCTGAGAGCCCTCATCCACCGCACACCCTAAGACATCTTCTCGACCATTTGGATGGCTTGGCGCATTGGATTGGGATCCGGCCACCAAGGGAGGGGCACGGGTTCGAGACCCCCTGAGCACCCCTTAATTTGCAATTGGGCACACCCACGCAATAGTAGCACACACCCACACTCATGCTAGTGCACACCAGTGCATGCCAGCGTGCATGACAAGTGTGCACTAGCATGTACCAGCAAGGACTTAACGTAATCTGCACGAGTGATGGAGGGACAGCATAGCTCGTGCGTAGGTGGACGTGAGGTGGCTAGAATGACTCTTGAGCTAGAGCTACAACGACATGTTGGAGGTCACTAATTACCCTGTGTCCTTTTTTATCCCCATCCCACCCATTATATAAAGACCTATGCACCTCCCTTGCATAGCCATGTCTACCTACTCTAGTCCCACCTACTCCTAAGATCAAGTAGCCTACCAAAGCTCCCTTAAAGCTTAATCCCAAGCTCCAAAGGCCTCTTTTTAGTGTAATGCTCCTATACCCCACCGAATACTTGTCCTCCATCTCAGCATCTTCATAAGAAGCCTTGAAGCAGTCCTCCCACCTCCATTCCTGTAGAAGATCACCTTAAGCTCCGCATCCCCATTCTGAAGCCATGGTGATGCATTCCTCTACCCGGTGTCCTCCTGCATCTCACCTCTATCATCCAACACCTCACCCTCTTCGTCCAAGCTACCGCCAAGCACTGTCGTCTCACCAAACAGCAGATTTGGGAGATTTCTTCTCACCCATATCTCTTTTGTATTTCTTAGCATATTGTAATAAACATTTGTATGCTATATCAGATTTGTGTCTCCACTTTGTAAAGTCATCTTGCTTGTCTTTTCTTTACAAAAACACCAAAAAAATCATAAAACCCTAAAACACCAAAAAGAAACAACACGAAGTGCGGATTTCAACGAAAGTGAACATCACCTCCCTATGTCAACCTGGGACTCCCTTGGAGTTCCGATTAAAAATCTTATTTGATGACGTGCTTTGTGAACTACAATGACGGGTTTCTCCTAACCCCAATTTTACTTTGCTAAAACCCATCCATCATTCGATAATCACCAAGATTGCCATCTAGTGGGCATATCTCATGGGGGATGTCTAAGTGATAGATACTACTCAAAATAAGATCCATATTATCATTGTTTTCCTTGAAATTGTCTTGGTAATCGGGGGTATAGAGGTAGGGATCAGAATTGCCTATAGGAGGGTTGCTAAGCTGGCTAATCTCATCTGTTAATCTTTGGCTATTCCTCAAAATCTCTCCCATAGAATCCATCAATTCTTTCTATTATTTTTGCATTTCTATCATAAAAGAGGAGAGGCTACTATCAGATTGGCGAGGATAGTCCACCTCATGGTGAAGTTGCCTAGGAGTATCAGTCCAACCTCGATAAGCAAAATTGTTAAGGGTGGGTGGGTTGGGTATTGTCATGGGAGAGCTAGGGCTAGGATACCCTTCTCCTAGGTTATGCTCATGATCATAGGGTTGGGGATTAATCAAACCAATACTCCTATAGTCGGAGTAGAAAGGATCCCAATGTTCATCAGTGGATTGATAAGTGTAGGTCATGGGACCAGAATTAGTTTTTCTGGGGTGATTGAAGTAATTGTTGTAATCCATTTGCAAACAAGTCTTGAACGCACACCCCAATCAAACACAAGGAAATGGGACATTCCCTTAGAGTAGATTTGAGCCAACCACCAACCTACCCCTCAATGTTGTCAAATGGGGTCAAGTTTGCACCCGTCTCATCCCACTTTAGTGGTATAAGAGGGGGCTGTAACTTGAGATCCCTAACAAGCTCTTTGGAGAAGAAAAGAGTTTGGTTACGTTTTCTCTTGGTGGCCAAATAAGTTGCATAATCAATTACGTGCCCTAAGTCGACCTGCGCGTGCCGTAGTGATTGCACAGCAATCATGCAACCTAAATCACCTAAATTAAGTTAGATTCTAGCGTAACTTAGGAATAATGCATTCATAGGCATCATAATTTGCACAATAGCTAGTTTATTAGTCATATAGATAAATTCATCATTTTATGTCCTAATAAAAGATGATTTTAATAGTAGATGATTTGAAGCTGCAGATGGCAAATCAGACTAGACAGATCTGATCAGAATGACGATGGGTGTCCAACACTTTCAAAACTGTCTCGATTAGACAACTAAAGCATCATGTGCAGTCAATAAAAGAATGGAGATCATGGAGCCAAAGGAAAAAGATCTGAGCCTCAGATGAAAAATCCAACCGCACGGATGGATATAGATCAATGATCGTAGTTTGACGACGAAAAATCATCCCGATCGGAGGTCTACATCACTAGATATAAAGAAAAGATGATAGATGGCCATGATGGCACCATCACAACTGCCTCTCACCACTGAGCCATCTCTGAAGAGCATCCCTTGCCTACTCTCAATCGCTGAATATCCATCCAATGATCCATGATGCATCTAATCTATCCATCCAACAACTAAGGATAAATAGACACAAGAGGAATCTGTAACAAAACACAAACATAGCGCGTTGGCTCACACGCTTGCGATGGAAACGAAGCACGTAGGTTTGAGTTGCGCGATGCTCAAATCAGAAAAGAGTCATAAGTGGGTGCTCTTGCCCGCTGGATGGAGATTGGCACACACAAGCTCGACCATGTGGCACGACGAGGAGGGCCTGATGCTAATGCGGGATCCCATGCACAATCCCATGTGTTTTCTTAGACACGAATGAAGTGCGAGCGATCTTGTCCGATCGTGAGATAGGACGGCTGAGGATTAGGCACTCATTTTGAGTGAGCATTAGGTGGGCACGCGCAGGAGCCATGTGATCGTGGATCAAAGGCTCTAGGCGTGCCACGTGTCGACATCTCATGTGGCCAAAGCGTAAAGGGTGCATGTGTGGCTATTTTGAGGCCAAATTAGAGCTGTTGATTTTCTTACCAAAGGATCTGATTGGCCTAAGGTTGTTGCACAAAATGAAGGGCCAAAATACCCTTTTTGCCCTCCATAAAAACTATAAAAGATGGCTAAAGCCCCCATAGATGGATGAACTCCTGCCATCAACTCTAGATACAACTCTTCCACCTTCCTCCATACCAAAGCTCTCCCTCTACAACTTCGCTCCGACCTTCATCTCGACGCTCCGGATTTGAGGTGCTGTTGTACCTCACGCAAGCATCCTACAAGCGGCATTATCTCTCTGCTACATTCTATCTCTCTCTCTCTATCTCTATCTCTCTCTCACTATCTATCTATTTATTTCTAGTAGCATTCTCTATTGTGAAAACTCTATTTAATTGGAATAAAATTCTGATCTTCTGAATGCATGATATCTAATTCATATACATATATACATATATAAGCATCTGTTTAGAGCAAGATTTTTTGAAAAGCTTATGCAAAAATCAAGATTGCCTCCCTGTTAATGACCTGGTACTCACTAGAGTTTTATAAATTTATTTGTCGATGTATTTTCATGCAATACTACAACTAAATAATCTTTTAAAATGTGATTTACGCACAGAACACCTAGGACCTACACCTTGCTTCAATGATGCTCTCAGGTAACCTAGTGAGGAGTTACTCCAAGGACGGAACTAAGGAACGCAAGTAGGGTGAACCCTTCATTTGAGGTTATGCAAATGCGGTGCCTCTTAACTACCCTTTCATTCCTTTAGGAGGTGTCCCCCTCCTTGAAGTACCAAAACACTTGGTTACAAGAAACTATCACCACTACAAAGTGAAATAGGAAGGTCTACACCAATAAAGAGATCAACGACTATAGCCTTAAGGGACCAAGACCTAGTGTGGTGCCTAGTATGCATGCTCAGTGCCAAAAGTTTGCATCACACCGCAAATCAGTTTCGTTTTTTTTTCTAAAGAGTTGCATGCAAGTCCCTTTGATCAAATAAAATGTGATTTTCATTTTAAGGTTGAATCTAATTTTGCAGTCCCAATTTCAATTAAGCAACCATTGAATTAGGTAAATTCAATCAGTTTGGTGGTCTTGAAATTTAGTTCAAATGCAATGCATGAACAGGAGTTGGATGCAAAGATAGAAAGGTATACCTAACTCTAGCAATCTCTATGTAGACAATGTACACAATGCAAAGAAGTAGGTCTAATATGCTGCTCAATCACCCCTAAATGCATGCAACTAAGGGTATCCAACTTCTAAATACATAGCTCGATATTTTTTATCACTTTCTTTTTAAAGCAAGCAAGCAGAAACTGAACTACTCATACCACAGAGAAATAGCCCTAGTCGCTAAAGAAGGTGGGGACAGATCCCCGAAACTAGCTCCGATGCTACTCGAGCAAGAAGACTGAAAATGAAAACTATGAACCTATGCTCCTAATCCAATCATCATAGAAGGAGAATCCCCTACAGGATACAGGTCTCCATTTGTCTCTTCGTGTTGTCCCATGTGCCTGACTTAAGGTCCACATCGGGGCTCTGCCATGCGTGTCGTCTCAACTCATCAAGTCCTCGCATAGAAAGATAAAATAAATCAAGACAATTTTCACCTCAAAATAGACCAAAAATAAAATCAGATGAACCTATTGCATCTATTGCCATAACATGTAACATAGCTCTAGATAACATAAAATCAGGCGCATTCGTTGGAGACTCGGCCATCAAGGGAGGGGCACGGGTTCAAGACCCCCTGAGCACCCCCCAATTCACAATTGGGCGCACCAACACGCACGGTAGTGTGCCCTAGCAGCACGCACCCACACGCATGCCAGTGCACACCAGTGCATGCCAGCATGCATCGCCAGCGTGCACCAGCAGGGCCTTAGCGCAATCTGCATGAGTGATGGAGGGACAGTACAACTCACGTGTAGGTGGACGTGGGGTGGCTAGAGCGACGCTTGAGCTGTACCTAGGTTGGTTAAAGCTTTTGATCTCTCACATTCGGATGTGCCATTGATGGAGATCATTGAAGGTAGCTGTCTCTTTTAGGGTTTCGGATTGGCTGCAGAGGAGATTGATCACAGGCTCTACTATGACCTGAGGTCGAGGAAATTGATGTTGGCCTTTTCTCATGCATTCATCGTAAGATGTGTGCAGATCAAATGCACACCAACTGTTATGATCGGGGTGCGAGATGCAGTAGTGCTCAATCTTATGCACATCAAATGCTTACTAAAATGCTTAAATGGGTTTTGTTCCGTTAGGATTGTGAATTTGATTATGCACACCAACTATTTGCTAAAATGCCTAAATGAGTTTTTTAGGTGATTCTTTTCTTTAATTTCTGAATACAAAATTCCATGTCTATTAAATATCTAGGAAACGCTCAATTTTCAATGGAATATATAGTTATATTGTTGGGAAGATAGCACCTAAGGAGTGATGCACAATGGATGGTTTCGTCATTTATCATGCCAAAGGAGACAAAGACATATTATTCTCATTTTTTTATGCATATCTATTACAGTGCAACTATGGCAATGTAATTGTTCCTTTTACTACAACCATGTTTGATAGTTAGCCTTTGCTATTCAAAGCGAAAGGTGGTTTATTATTATTTTAAAAGGTAGCTGGGTGATAAACACACATGAATTCTTGATAAAATGCTTATTTGTGATAGTTCCTAGGCCTAGCATTACATTTCATAGTATAAATATTGCATAGCATTCATTGCATTGCATTCATAATAGGTTGTGTATTCTATATATTAATTCCAACATTTTATATGGCCATGAGGTAGTGTGACATCTTTAAGGGCTTCAAATCAAGAATTTGACCATACAGATGGATCCGAAGCGACGATTGTAGTCCATCAGCACAAAAGGAACTTCAATTAGAGCTTTGTAGCACCCTCTACATGTAGAAGAAGATGAACGGCCTAGATGGTGCCACATGGCACCATCCAGGCCACCCAACATGAGCTATAGTGCAACTGCTTCAATAGAGGAATGTCCTTTACCTGCTAGTGGCGAGAATAGAAGTGAGAGTTTAGTCGCACATCAATGGGAGAGGAGTGAGTGAAGCTGCATATATTGTTTTTGTGATTGGGGCTTATCGCCTCCAACCATGGGGTGAGGTCCCATTATACCCTCACTCACTCGACCTGCCTAACCCTCTCACTCAGTCACTACACCATGCCGGTGACCCTGGACTTGAGTGTGCGCATACCCGACTAGTAGGTTATCCCTGAGAGAGGAAGAGAAGGAAGAGAGAGAGAACATGGGGTTAAGGGGGGTTTTGCTCTACAATGTTCTCGACACGTAGTCAATTTCAGACGTGAGTTCCCCCTATGCATCAAAAGGGTCGAAGAAGAGGAGAGGCAAAAGAAGCAGAGAAAGAGAGAAGCCAAGGTAGAAGAAGAGGATAACCATAGAAGAAGAAGAGCTAAGCAATAGAAGAAAAGGAAAGAAAGAAGAGCAGCAGAAGAAAAATCCAAGAGGAGCACAGTAGAAACATATTTTATGACATTTGATTGAAAAATCAAATGTCTGATTATCAGTTCCTTCATAGTGATTATATTTGAGTAAGTGTTCTATGTGTTAGACTTATAATTGGTGATCCAAATCACCATTTTTTTGTCAAGATTTCTTTTTGACTCTTCATATACTCATGTTATACATTGCATATTAGATTTTGACTAATTAATTGCGCTCATTTACATTATCTGTTGAGATTAGAGTGTGAATTCCATATTTGCTCCCAGCGAACGACATCAGACTTTCATTCAAGTTAGAAATATTATCTATTTTTCATCGTAATTCGACCTATACTGCAACACAATGACTTTTAAAACATCGAATCAATGTGCAACAACACAGTCCCATACCTCATGAAGTGGTTCTCCTGCATTCTACGTGAAATGCGTGATCTGGTGCCTCAAGGCATTAGTACGACCAACGGAGAAAATTTTCTTCGAGAATTTAGATTAGAGTTCCTCCCATGTGTTGACCGGTCGAGTTAGGGTTTGATACCAATGGGTAGCCTTATCCATAGCAAGTGGTTCGAAGGTCTGGGCCAGATGTTTTAGCTATTTGATGTGCTGGAAAGGATCTTTGGAGTTCAAGCTATAGAATTTGGGGTTTGCAATGATCAGATTCGACATTAATTCAGTGTCAAGTCCTCCAGCTAGGATTTGCATCCTGGGTTCGATAGCCACTGCTGCAGGATTGTAGTGATCTCACATTTGTGGATGTTGTGGGTGATTAATGAATGCATGGAATAGATAAGTGAGGTGTTGTAATTGATTTTAAGCATTGGGCACTTCTTCTGGATTCTCCATGGATGTAGATGATGGAGAATTAGGCTTGGATGTGGAAGGATCAAAAGAGATCTCGATCTGATCGGATGGGAACACAAACAATTGGGTCGGGGCATGATCCCGACTAGATTGAACTGCTAATGGAGGCCTCAAGATTGGTCTTAAGGACCTTGATTGCATAGCAATCATACGACCTAATTGACAGCAAAATACGCGTGATTTGTAAAAGCAGTTTTTTAACGTCGTTGTAACACGCGAATCCGCTTTCGCTTCTAAATTTATATCCTAGATAGGGGAGTATCTAGGGTCGTCCAAGGAGGCAAAAATTGCAATAATGATTCTCTTGCTTGGAATACAATCTCAACTTTCTTTTTAATATTTTTCAATATGTAATTTTTTTGTATTTTGAAAAGACGAGGGCAAACGGTAGATTGTAGCGAAAAGAACTAACACCTACAAATGATTAAAAATCTAAAAGATAGAAATATCTTCTTCCTAAGCTCACTCTAGGCAAGTGTAGGCCTAGGGTAATTAGGAAGAAGAGGTGAAATAAGTGCTAGAACCAAAACAAACAACTGCAATAAAAAGCTTAAAAGAAGGCAATTTTTGATTGAGTAGAATGAGTGTTCTTTTCAAGGACAAGTAGAGGAAAGCTTCTACTAGAATTGAACAATTTAAAAGCAAGAAAAGAAACACAAATCCTCTTGTAACAATGGTGAAGAAGGTTGTCTTCTTGCTCCAAGCCTAGCTGCTCCTTGGCTTGAAAAGAGGGCCTCCTTCTTCTCCTTGAGAGCTCCTCCAAGGTGGAAGCTACCACCTTTAATGCTCTCTCCAAAGGGGTGGGCATGCACCACCCTTAAAACTCCTCCAAGGTGGCGTGACCACCTTCAAGATCTCCTCCAAGATCTTCCTTGCCTGGCTTCTCCTTTGGCTGGCGTGACCCAAGAGAGAAGGGAAGAGGGGAAGGCACCAAGGGGACAGAATATCCCCTTAATCTTCTTCTTCTTCTTCTCTTTTGGACGTGGGATTCTTGGTGGAATATGAGAGTGAAATGGCTAGCCAAGGATGGCTTGAATGGTGGTGGGTAGTGGTCTTTTTATAGGGTAGGATGGGGGGTTAAGGTACCCCTTGAAATGGAGGGCTAGGATGGAAGGATGAGGGTGGTTGGTGATCCTATGGCTAGGGTTAGTTGGCGCCACCCCAAGGGGTGTTAAAGGGGGTGGTTATGGTGGTGTTGGTGTCTTTTGGTGGTGGAGAGACACCCCCATGTTGGCGCCAACATGGGGTCTTCTAGAAGGAGGGTTAGGTGGATGGTGGAGATGGATTCAAGGAGGATTGTGTGGTGGAGATGAGGGGGGGATTTTGGAGGGAAAAGTGGCGCCATTAAGGGGTGGTTATGGGTAGTTTTTGGCACCAATTTTAGGTGTCTTTTGGAGGTGGTGGGTAGGTTAGGTTGGTGCCAAGTAGGTTAGCTTATGTGGAGCTTAGGTGGAGCTAGTTGGATAGAGTTGGTAGGTGGGTTTTTGGGGTAGTACAAGCCAAGGAAGTTGGATCATAGCTAAGTTAAGCTAAGCTAAGCTAGCTTAGCTAATGGAGGAGTAGAGGAGAAGGTGTTGGAGCTAGGGTTTGGAGGAGGGAGCTGAGGAGAAGAAGTCTGGAGCTGGAGCTGGAGCTGGCTGCTGCTGAAGAGGCTGGCATGGGGCTACTCTAGCTGGCTTAGCTTGCTAGTTCTTTGCTAGTTGCTAAGCCAAGCTAAAGTGAGCTAGCTTCTACCAAAATAAGCTAAGGTGAGCTAGGTCTGGTGCTATCAGGGAGAATCAAGCTGGTTGAGGCAGCTAAGGTAGCTTAGCTCAACTGAGATGAGCTAAGCTGAATCCCCGGGAGCTGGACTTGAGCTTCCTGAGCTGAGATGAATTCTTCTTCAGCTGGCTGGAGTTGAGGGGAGCTGGATGTAGCTGGATCTGAGCTGGGGTGAACTCCTGTCAACTCAGCTGAGCTAGCTAGAGCTCCCTGTGAACTAGTGGGAGCTGAGGTGAGCTAGACTCAGCTAAGTTGAGCTGGATCTGAGCTGACTTGAGCTAGGGTGAGCTAAGGTGAACTCTCTTGAGCTGCCATCCAGCTGAGATTAGCTGAATGGAGCTGGGATGAGCTAACCCTAGTTCAAGTAAGCTAGGTTCCAGCTATGGTGAGCTGGATCAAGCTGGGTTCCAACTAGTCTGGGCTTCTCCTTCACCAATTGGCTTCTTGAGTGCTAGGGTTTTAGGGATCTGTGAATCTGTACATCCCTAACACTCACAAAAACTCATTAAAACAATAATAAAAAATGCAATGCATGCCTATCCTAATTTATGCCTAAATGCAGCCCAAAAACCCGTTTGCGGAGTAAAATCCTAAGAGCCAGGTTAGTTTTAAAGCATAAAAATGATGATAAACTGGTGTTTATCACACCCCCATGCTTATCTTTTGCTAGTCTCTTAGCAAAACATTAATTTTTTTTGGAAAACGGAATTTTTGGGAAATCTAATTTTTTTGACTTTTGAGGAGAAAAAGAGATTAAGGGACCTTGGTAGATTAAAACACAGAAGATACGGGATTTGTTGAAGATAAACATCAGGATTTGTTTTTGGATCCAACCATTAGATAGAACGGGATCAATATATCCTCAGAAATTCACAAATTAACCCCTTGTTAATTCAGATGACTTGAAATGTTTATTTTTAGGATTTTTCTGGCTCGTGAATCTGATTCGCAACTTGCAAATTCCTTTAAAACCTTGTGTCGGTGCTTATGAAAAGCCAACCTTAATAAGGACGTGTTATTATTATTATTATTATTTTTTTTTTTCTCCCCCATGCTTATTTTTAGCTTAGTCTTACAACAGATGTGTCGGTATCATCATTCCCATTACCATTCCTTGAGGGGGCTCTGGCGCCAGTACTTCGGGATAGCACTGTCCATGACACCACCCAGGAGCTCACAACCCCAAAACACGATGCGGTGAAAAGGGGCGCTCCAAGCAAACTCAAGCTCTTGCTCCGACGCTATAGGTAGAGCACCGTCCAAGACACTTGAGCTGCTGAAATGCGCTTTAATGCTCCATCTAAAGATATGAAATACAGATATAGAGCAGCGCCGAGGCGGTAACATGTTAACATCGCGTCCTCAAAGAAGGTATTTTCCTTCTTCTCGACGGTGGGAACTCAAACCAATGACCTGATTCAGACTTTTACTAAATCCAAACAAGGGAGTTTTTCAAATTTTTAGTTGTTTTTAAATGTTAGCTTGTGTGTGAAAATTGACACAAGAAGTTTCTCGAGAACCGCAAGTTTTTGAGTCAAAAACTAAGTCAAATACATTCCATATTACAAAATAGGATCAAGTCACCTGAACTATCATGAGTTCAGGTGGAATTTTAGAGAAGGATATCTGATCTAGTCTAAAATAGACCCTGGAATTCTAATGATCAGATCCAAATCCTCATCCTTAGTTTGTTAAAGATTAAATCCCATTGTACTAGAAGTGAATTTTTCGACCTTAGTCCCGATTTCAAAATTTTTCCTGAAACATATATATATATATATATATATATATATATATTTTTTTTTTTTTTTTTTGGTATGTAAGCAGGAAATAAATTAAAGAAAATTGCATGTTTTTAGGTTTTGAACATCCTGAATAGATCATAAAAATTTAAAAACACCCCCCCATGCTTAAGATATGCCATGTCCTCATGCATTAGGAGGGAAAAGGGATTACCTTAGTGATGACGGTCGGGTTTAGGATGAACAAAACCTGGAAAAAGAAAAAAAAGGAGAACAAGAAAATGATGGGTTACCTCCCATCTAGTGCTATCTTTTACGCCATTCAGCCGGGCGTGATGTGTACTAGTGATCAAGGGTGGTTGGCTCAGTAAAATTAAAAGATTCAGATGGAATTTTAGGCGTATGGTCAAAATAGGGCTTTAAACGCTGGCCATTGACTTGAAATATCGAATTAGTTTGTGGATCAAAAAGGTCAACAGCGCCGTATGGATATGTTTTATGGACAATAAAGGGGCCGGTCCATTTAGATTTTAATTTGCCAGGAAAAAGACGTAATCTCGCATCGAAAAGCCAAACACGTTGATTAACGTCAAAGTGTTTCCAAACAATATATTTATCGTGAAATTTCTTTGTTCGGTCTTTATAAATCCTCGCATTTTCATAGGAAAAATTACGTAATTCTTCCAATTCAGTTAATTGTAATTTTCTATGGTTACCGGCATCAGATAAATCCATATTAAGTTCTTTTATTGCCCAAAAAGCCCTATGTTCTAATTCTACCGGGAGATGGCATGCCTTCCCGAAAATCAGACGGAAGGGAGACATGCCAAGCGGAGTTTTAAAAGCGGTACGGTAGGCCCATAAAGCGTCGTCCAATTTGGTGGACCAGTCTTTACGGTCGGACCTAACCGTCTTTTGTAGAATATTTTTAATTTCCCGGTTAGAAACTTCAGCCTGGCCATTAGTTTGGGGGTGATATGGTGTGGAAATTTTATCATTAACCTCGTATTTAGAAAGGAGGTGACGGAATTGTGAGTGGGTGAAATGTGAGCCTCCGTCACTGATAATGGCTTTTGGTATGCCGAATCTTGAGAAAATATTTTTCTTAAGAAATTCGACAACCACACGGTGATCACTAGTGCGGGTGGGTATTGCTTCTATCCATTTAGAAACATAGTCTACTGCGACTAATATATACAAATACCCACTAGAGTTGATGAACGGTCCCATGAAGTCGATGCCCTAAACATCGAAAATTTCAACCTCTAAAATAGGATTAAGGGGCATCATATCCTTTAGAGTCATGTTGCCGATGCTCTGGCAACGCACACAGGACCGAACGAAGTCATGAGCATCTTTGTGCAAGCTGGGCCAATAAAATCCTGCA
Organism: Thalassia testudinum; assembly: GCA_037157565.1. Lineage (NCBI taxonomy): Eukaryota > Viridiplantae > Streptophyta > Magnoliopsida > Alismatales > Hydrocharitaceae > Thalassia > Thalassia testudinum. The sequence continues at coordinate 79,106,894 of JAZHRO010000056.1, read as the reverse complement.
TTAAGGATTTTAGCTGCAGTTTTCTTGCCCGAAAAATGTCCGCCACAGGCCATTGAGTGACAATGTGTTAAGATATCATGGATTTCAGAATCAGGGACACATCGTCGAATAACTTGATCGGCACAAATGCGGAAAAGGTCGGGCTCCTCCCAAAAATAATATTTAATATCAGCAAAGAACTTATCCCGTTTTGTTTTTGGCCAATCAGCGGGGATTTGTTCTCTAGTTTGCAATGGGTGCAAACCAAGGGAGGGTTGTAGCAGCTAAATTACTTTCATCGGGGAACTGATCTGGTGGGGTCATTTTGTCATTTGTCATAAGACAAGAGAGATGATCGGCGACTACATTGTGCAATCCCGCCTTATCCTTGATTTCCAGGTCAAATTCCTGGAGCAGCAGAATCCAACGGATAAGGCGGGGTTTCGCATCTTTCTTAGTCAGCAAATATTTAATTGCTGAGTGGTCTGTATAAATAGTGACACGTGACCCCAACAGATAAGATCTAAATTTTTCCAAGGCAAATACAATGGCAAGAAGTTCCTTTTCAGTAACCGTGTAATTCCGTTGTGCGTCATCAAGGGTTTTGCTAGCATAATAGATCACAACGGGTTTCTTGCCAATTCTTTGCCCTAGAACGGCCCCTACAGCAAAATCTGAGGCATCTATCATTAATTCAAAGGGACTATTCCAGTCAGGTCCCTGCAATATTGGTGCCTCAGTAACCTCTTTCTTCAACCTCAAAAAACTCTCCAGGCACTTATTATTAAAATCAAATGGCTGGTCTTTAATAAGAAGCTGACTTAAAGGCTTGGAGATTTGGGAAAAGTTTTGTATGAATCGACGATAGAAACCCACATGACCCAAAAAGGATCTGATTTGTTTGACAGTAGTGGGTGGTGGGAGCTTAGATATAGCATCTATTTTTGCTTTATCTACCGCAATTCCTTGTTTAGAAATAACATGGCCCAAGACAATACCTTCTTGGACCATGAAATGGCTTTTTTCCCAGCTGAGGACCAGGTTAACTTCTATGCACTTTTGGAGGGTTCTTTCAAGATTTTTGAGGCAATGATCAAAAGAATCTCCAAAAATAGAGAAGTCATCCATAAAAACTTCTAAACATTCACCTACCAGGTCTGAAAAAATTGCAAGCATGCACCTTTGAAAAGTCGCAGGTGCGTTGCAAAGACCGAAGGGCATTCTTCGGAAAGCAAAGGTTCTGAAGGGGCAGGTGAAAGTTGTTTTATCCTGGTCCTCAGGACGAACCGCTACTTGATTATAGCCAGAATAACCGTCCAAAAACAGTAAAATTCCCGTCCGGCTAACCGCTCCAAGATTTGATCAATAAAAGGGAGCGGGAAATGATCCTTCTCAGTGGCGGTGTTTAATTTTCGATAATCTATACACACGCGCCACGAAGAAGCGGTTCGAGTGGCTATATTTTCCCCCTTTTCATTGGTGACAACTGTTAGTCCAGCCTTTTTGGGGACAACTTGAGTTGGACTAACCCAGGAGCTGTCAGAAATGGGGTAGATGATATCAGCATCCAGCCACTTAATAATCTCCTTTTTTACCACCTCCTGCATACTAGGATTCAAGCGCCTTTGTGGTTGGCAGGAGGGGCGAGAATCATCCTCTAAAAATATACGGTGCGTACAATAGGACGGATGAATGCCTTTAAGATCAGAAAGGGTCCAGCCAATAGCTTTTCGATATTTACTGAAAACCTGGAGAAGTTTGTGCTCTTGTGCCCCGGTGAGTCCAGAATTTATAATCAGGGGCAGGGTCTGATTTGGACCCAGGAAAACATATTTAAGTGAATCGGGCAAAGGTTTTAATTCCAATTGTAGGCCCGGTTCCGAAAGAGTTTCTGCTTTGTGGGTTAGAGGTGAGGTGAGAGTGAAAGGGTCAGCTGGAATGTTAGCTGGTTGTGTAGTTGAGGTGGAAGGGTGAGAAAAAGTAGATTGTTCAGGAACCGTACTTACAGCAAAACAGGAACCTAATTGGGAAATCTGCAATGTTTCTTCCACAATGTTTTCTATTTCTGAATCCGAATCATCAAAGAAATCTGGTTCCTGGAATCGCCTAGAGGCTTGAAAAATGTCTAGGGTTACAGATTCACCGCCACACATGATCTTCATCTTTCCAGAATCACAATCAATATTGGCGCGGGCGGTGGCCAAGAATGGTCTTCCGAGAATAATGGGGGCAAACTTAAGTGCTTCAGGTACCTCTATGTCCAGGACTAAAAAGTCTACTGCGAATAGACAATCTTTGACCAGGACAAGAACATCTTCAACAATTCCCCTTGGTTTAATCGTAGATCGGTCGGCTAATTGGAGAGTAACCTCAACAGGTTTCAATTCACCGATCTTAAATTCCTCAAAAATAATTGTGGGGATAAGATTAATTGAGGCACCAAGATCCAACAGAGCACGATCAAATGAGGTATCATTAATGATAACTTGTATTAGGGGGGCGCCGGGATCTTTTCTCTTAAGAGGCAGTCGGCTCTGCACAACTGAGCTGACTGTCTCTGGAAGAATCACCTTTCCTAAATTCTTGGGCTGCCTTTTTGGAGTACATAAATCTTTTAAGAATTTTGCATAGGCAGGGATATACTTAATGGCATCTAGGATAGGGATATTAATTTCTACTTGCCCAAATAAATCCATTAATTCCTTCTCAGTGGGCTCAGAATTTATTTTTTTCTTTTTTGAAGAGTGGAGGGCTTGTGGAAATGGGGCAGGGTTGCCCTGTTTTGCGTGAATTGGTTCCTGAACAATAGGAGGGGAAGAGTTAATCTGTGTGTCATTAGAGCGGGTTTCTTTAACAGGCAGGGTATTTTGAGTGGTTTTCCCATTCCTCAAGGTAACTGCATTTGCAGTCTGGTTGTTTCTAGGGTGAGGACGGGGAGCCTGGCTGTTATTGAAACCCGGCGGATGCTGAGGTGCTGGATGAATAGTTTGACTGTGATATCCACCTTGGAATTGACTCCTTTGATTGTTTGGGTTAGGCATGGGTTGGGATGGTAAATTCCCAATAGGTCGATGATCAGGAGTAACCTTAACTTGTTGTTGTAAATTGGTAACCATGCGGGTTACTTCTGTCATTTGAGTCTGCATTCCTTGCAGAGTTTTCATGACCTGATTATTAATATCATCCTGGGATGGTCCAGGTTGATACAAAGGTTGCCCATAATTCCCAAAATAGTTTTGTTTGGGAAAAGGAATCGGATTCGGGTTTTTCCAGGAGTGATTCGGGTTAGTCCTCCAATTTTGATTGGAAATGTTGGAGGGGTTTCTAAATTGCTCCTGGAGAGCATAAATATTTTCCGAGGTGGAATCAACAATATTTTGGTCAAAATTCCCGGTTAAATCTTGCGGGAAATCAGCCGGGAATTGCTGGTCAACAGATGTGGCATCGATATTGTGTAGATTCTCTCTTCGGAGAATGTGTGGGGGGTTAGCGTGTGGAGAGTGGACGTGTGGAGCTTGTTTGTTTGTGAGCTTTTCTTCTATTTTCTTTTGGTGAATTTGCATCTGGTCCAGTCGTTGAGCTAACATATATAAATCATCATGTGTGACTGGAACAGAGGTGGTTTTGGAGTCAATTTCATGGACTCCATGTCTGGGGTTTTGTGATCTGCCAAAAGTGTCCATTGAAGTCATGTTAAATGAGTTTTCACTCATTTCTTCAAAGAGAAGATAGGCACTTTCGGCGTCTTTGTTAAGAAAATTGCCCCCACATGAGGCATCCACAAATCGTTTTAATTGATCTTCTAATCCATGATAGAAGATCTGCACTAGCTGCCATTGTGGAATTTCATGGTGGGGACAACTTCTTAGAAGTTCCTGAAATCTTTCCCAGGCTTCATGGAGGGGTTCACCAATTTTTTGTTGAAAGGTCGTTATAGATCTTCTTAATGCATTTGTTCGACCGATCGAAAAAAATTTTTTAAGAAAAGCACTTTTTTATTGGGGCCAGGTGGTAATAGGACGCCCAACTGTTCTAAACCAGTGTGATGCTTTGTCTTTGAGAGAGAGAGGAAAGAGTCTCATTAACCACATGTCTTCCTGCACAAGGCGGGAACGAGTGGTTTGAGCGAGGACAGTTAATTCCTCGAGATGACAAAAAGGGTCCTCTCTTGGAAGACCATGAAAATGCTTGATAAGGTTTAGAATAGCGGGTTTGATTTCAAAATCCCCTTGTGGTATGACCACCCCTGGTCTTTCCTCATAATTGGAAGGATCATAGAAATCCTTAAGAGGAACGACAGGCTGTTGGCGAGGTGGTGGATTTTGTCCTTGATTAGCTAGGTTCGTGACAGTCCTAGCTAGATCTTCTTGATTTTGTTGTAGCCGAGCCAAATGGTCGACCATTAATGCAAAGGGATTTGTATTATGGGTTATAATTGGAGGGCCACCTGGCCCTGCTGATATTTCTGGTTGCTCCAAGTTAGGAAGGTGAGGGAGGATGGAGTCAGCTTGTGGGTCGGCTGACGGGTTAGAAGTGGAAGCAGAATTTTTTTGACGGCTTCCTGGGTTTTCCATTTTTCTATAAGACGAGGGGGAAGAAAACAATGATTTCTTGCTACGGGGGGCGAAATCAGATGGTCCCTCAAGGTGTGGCTTTTGGGACCGTCGCCCGTGCATGCACTACTTGGAAGAAATGGAGGGGAGGAGAAGAGATAGAGATGAGAGAAAGTGTGCAATCAAACAAACAAACTAGACCTAACTTAAATGTGACTCCCTAATAATAACCTAAGACTTGGTCTATATAGGAAATAAGTAGTCAATAGTGAATACCCGTTCTATCAACAAATCTACCCAAGTTGCTTAAGGGGAGGTTTGGGCCCAAACGTTTCCCAGGGAAAACCCCAGGTGCTTGTACAAACCCGCGCCTGGTCGTTTGACACGGCCCCTCTGCCTGAACACCAGATACAGATGACAGAATTGGTACTAACTAAAGAAAACTTAAGACCTAAATAGCAAGCCTAAGTTGATAAAGCCTTAGGGGTCAAGTTGCTACAAATTTTAATTAGGTCTAGGATGCTATAGTGCACACGGAATGTGGAGGGCGTTTATTGGGTTGTTGCCCTGTTATTTGATTTTTTTTGTGTGTGTGCAGGAATTGGAGAGTGGCTCCAATGAAAATCAAGTTGTCACACAATTTTTTTGTATTTTTGTCTTTTAGGATGTGATTTAACTAAATGAATTTTAGGGTTTTTCTCTTTAAATTTTCAAATGAGTTTGAAAGTTCACAATCAAAGGAAAGACCAGTTGTATGTGTGATTGTATATTTCCTTTTAATTGAGTCTCTAAAGAGAAAGAAGAAACCCTAAGCCAATTATCCCTAAGACAGAAATTTAACTACCAATGAATTATTTTTAGCTTTGAGAATTAAGTAGTGGTCCAAACAAGTCAAACAACACCACTACTTTGAAGAAAATCAAACAAGGATTCCAGAAAAGATTTTTTTAAGATTTTAGGAATTTGTTTGATAATAGTTTTGAATTTTTAATTGTACTGGTGTCAAAGTCCAGAAATAATACTCGTGGGTATTATAGACTTTTCAGTATTTCCACCGACCTCAGAAAATTTTTATGATTTTATATGATATGTCAAATTTCACAGGGATTCCAACAAGATAAATTTCACAAAAATTGGATGAGTATAAAAATTCTGAAAATTCGCGGATAGTAGCAAAATAGGAAGATTAGAGGGTGTGACCCCTCTGTAATCCACGAATTTTTAAAAATTAAATACAAATCCAATTGATCTGAAATTTGTAACAGATGTTGCAAACTTAATTGGGAATCACTCTATGAAATTTTATGATTTTAGTAGTCCTGTGGTGTTAGGAATCGATTTTTCAAGTCTGGACAGAAATTTAGACCCGAAAAACAGAACACCAATACTTGCAATGGAATGGTGCTAAAGAAGCATACAAGCAAACAATGATTTTAAAATGCACCACTCCACTTAATTTAAGTGTTTAGGGTCCTGAAAGCCATGTTTAATATATTTTTGGTAGTTTTAATTAATTATGTGACTAGAAAGAGGAACCAACTTGAATTTTTGCGGGAAGAAAAGGATCTTTAAGCTCTCGCTTCCAGATTCCCGCTTTCCCGCTGTAGTTCCTGCACACACAAAAGAAAGAAAGAGAAGGGGATGAGATCCACTTCAAGCAAGAGAAAATGAGTTAATGCAAAGCCGTGCCTCCCCGGCAGCGGCGCCAAAAAGTGACAGCGAAATACGCGTGATTTGTAAAAGCAGTTTTTTAACGTCGTTGTAACACGCGAATCCGCTTTCGCTTTTAAAATTTATATCCTAGATAGGGGAGTATCTAGGGTCGTCCAAGGAGGCAAAAATTGCAATAATGATTCTCTTGCTTGGAATACAATCTCAACTTTCTTTTTAATATTTTTCAATATGTAATTTTTTTGTATTTTGAAAAGACGAGGGCAAACGGCAGATTGTAGCGAAAAGAACTAACACCTACAAATGATTAAAAATCTAAAAGATAGAAATATCTTCTTCCTAAGCTCACTCTAGGCAAGTGTAGGCCTAGGGTAATTAGGAAGAAGAGGTGAAATAAGTGCTAGAACCAAAACAAACAACTGCAATAAAAAGCTTAAAAGAAGGCAATTTTTGATTGAGTAGAATGAGTGTTCTTTTCAAGGACAAGTAGAGGAAAGCTTCTACTAGAATTGAACAATTTAAAAGCAAGAAAAGAAACACAAATCCTCTTGTAACAATGGTGAATAAGGTTGTCTTCTTGCTCCAAGCCTAGCTGCTCCTTGGCTTGAAAAGAGGGCCTCCTTCTTCTCCTTGAGAGCTCCTCCAAGGTGGAAGCTACCACCTTTAATGCTCTCTCCAAAGCGGTGGGCGTGCACCACCCTTAAAACTCCTCCAAGGTGGCGTGACCACCTTCAAGATCTCCTCCAAGATCTTCCTTGCCTGGCTTCTCCTTTGGCTGGCGTGACCCAAGAGAGAAGGGAAGAGGGGAAGGCACCAAGGGGACAGAATATCCCCTTAATCTTCTTCTTCTTCTTCTCTTTTGGACGTGGGATTCTTGGTGGAATATGAGAGTGAAATGGCTAGCCAAGGATGGCTTGAATGGTGGTGGGTAGTGGTCTTTTTATAGGGTAGGATGGGGGGTTAAGGTACCCCTTGAAATGGAGGGCTCGGATGGAAGGATGAGGGTGGTTGGTGATCCTATGGCTAGGGTTAGTTGGCGCCACCCCAAGGGGTGTTAAAGGGGGTGGTTATGGTGGTGTTGGTGTCTTTTGGTGGTGGAGAGACACCCCCATGTTGGCGCCAACATGGGGTCTTCTAGAAGGAGGGTTAGGTGGATGGTGGAGATGGATTCAAGGAGGATTGTGTGGTGGAGATGAGGGGGGGATTTTGGAGGGAAAAGTGGCGCCATTAAGGGGTGGTTATGGGTAGTTTTTGGCACCAATTTTAGGTGTCTTTTGGAGGTGGTGGGTAGGTTAGGTTGGTGCCAAGTAGGTTAGCTTATGTGGAGCTTAGGTGGAGCTAGTTGGATAGAGTTGGTAGGTGGGTTTTTGGGGTAGTACAAGCCAAGGAAGTTGGATCATAGCTAAGTTAAGCTAAGCTAAGCTAGCTTAGCTAATGGAGGAGTAGAGGAGAAGGTGTTGGAGCTAGGGTTTGGAGGAGGGAGCTGAGGAGAAGAAGTTTGGAGCTGGAGCTGGAGCTGGCTGCTGCTGAAGAGGCTGGCATGGGGCTACTCTAGCTGGCTTAGCTTGCTAGTTCTTTGCTAGTTGCTAAGCCAAGCTAAAGTGAGCTAGCTTCTACCAAAATGAGCTAAGGTGAGCTAGGTCTGGTGCTATCGGGGAGAATCAAGCTAGTTGAGGCAGCTAAGGTAGCTTAGCTCAACTGAGATGAGCTAAGCTGAATCCCCGGGAGCTGGACTTGAGCTTCCTGAGCTGAGATGAATTCTTCTTCAGCTGGCTGGAGTTGAGGGGAGTTGGATGTAGCTGGATCTGAGCTGGGGTGAACTCCTGTCAACTCAGCTGAGCTAGCTAGAGCTCCCTGTGAACTAGTGGGAGCTGAGGTGAGCTAGACTCAGCTAAGTTGAGCTGGATCTGAGCTGACTTGAGCTAGGGTGAGCTAAGGTGAACTCTCTTGAGCTGCCATCCAGCTGAGATTAGCTGAATGGAGCTGGGATGAGCTAACCCTAGTTCAAGTAAGCTAGGTTCCAGCTATGGTGAGCTGGATCAAGCTGGGTTCCAACTAGTCTGGGCTTCTCCTTCACCAATTGGCTTCTTGAGTGCTAGGGTTTTAGGGATCTGTGAATCTGTACATCCCTAACACTCACAAAAACACATTAAAACAATAATAAAAAATGCAATGCATGCCTATCCTAATTTATGCCTAAATGCAGCCCAAAAACCCGTTTGCGGAGTAAAATCCTAAGAGCTAGGTTAGTTTTAAAGCATAAAAATGATGATAAACTACTGTTTATCACTAATCTACCTTAATTAAGTTAGATCCTACCTTAACATAGGAATAGTGCATGCATGGGTAGCATAATTTGCATCATACTTGATATGTTACCTTTGTAAATAATAACGCTATTTTATGTTCTAATTGAGAGGCAGTATTACTTGCAGATGATTTGGGGTCATGGATGATAAAACTAACCATATGGATCTAATCAAAATGATGATTGGAGTCCAACGCTTCCAAAATCATCTTGATCAGACTTCTGTAGCATCATATGCAGTCTACGGAAGATGAAAGGCCAAGGGGCAAGGTGGCACAAATCCAAACCACAGATACCAAATTCCACCGCACGTGTAGATCTGGATTAATGATCATAGCCTAACAACGTGAAATTCAATCCAATCCAACATTTGTGGCATCGCCTACAATGCAAACAAGATGGACAGCCACGGAGGACCCACGTGGCATCATCCTAGCCACCCAACGCCGCTAGCCCCATCAATTAAATGAGGTCCTACATGCTTTCTGGACCATTGGATCACTATCCAACAACCACAAGAGCACGACGTCGATGCCTACCCAGTGCCTCATCAAAGGAAGATTTCATCTCAGCCATTGGATCTTCATCCAACAACTGAGAGTGGTTGCACGAGAAAATAAGAACCGTGACACAAATGTGTCTATAGCACATTGGTCACCTCCTTCACGCAAGGTAAGGCACGCAACTTCAAATCATGCGAAGTGTGAAATTAGAACAGGCGGTGCGCTCGAATGAAATAGAGCCGTCAGATGGGATTGAGAGGCGTACGATCAACCGCGTGGCTCATAATCGTGCATCAGATCTGAGGCGGTACGGTAATGTAGAATGTGACACATGATTAGATGCACCATTGTATGCAAAGATTAGAGGTGGTGCGATGTGGGAGATCAGCTATTGATCTTCGCGATCGATGGTTGATTTTGAACACATGCACACATGCAAGGGGCACGGTGGCGATGGATTGGCCAGCTGAGCAGTTGCCACGTGGCACGATCGTGGGCGACGAGCCAGATAAAGGTGCGATGGAGGCACTTTTGAGGATCGATTTGGTCTATTGATGTCCTGATCGACGGATCTGATTAATCCAGGGTTGCTCAATGAATTGGGGGTCCAAATACCTGCTTTGCCCCTCATTTTAACCATGAAAAGGATCCCAGAGCTCCCATTTGAAGGCATCTCTCCCTCCATCTCTTGCTCCAGACATCTCCAAGCTTGTCATGCTCCCTCTTCCTCCAAGGTGTCCATCTAGACCAACCTTGGTGCAGCACTGCTACTCTCCCCATTCTCTCCGAAGGCCACAGAGGACCACCCTCGGTGCCCTTATTCTTTTAAATAGATAGCTATTTTTATTTCTAGTAGTTCTAGTAGTTTCTTCTACTTCTAGTTCTAGTTATTCTTCTATCTAAACAGAATGATTATTATCTGAGCAGATTTGCATCATATAAATATCTTATTATTGTAATTATAGTTAGATTAGATTGATATTTAAATGAAGTCATTTTTCTACCTCCTTGAGTTTGACCAGGAATCACCATCTCTTAACATTTTATTTACTTATATGTATTTTTGCACTATAATATGACAAGAAATCTTCAAATACAATTTTTCATCCAAAAAAATTTGGCATCATTGCTAGGGAGGCATGTTAATTCTTGATTTAATATCTGATTTAGAGTATTTCTCTTTGGTGTGTAGGTATGAAATGAGGACTCATGCACACATTGAGTGCAGGTGAAGAAAATCCAGTGCACACAATTATCTCAATATTATTTTATATTAGGATTTGATTTCACATTAGGATTCGAGTTATTTCAAAAAAAATATTAGGATTTCATTTAGTTAGGATTTACTTTGCTTCATATCGAAAAAGAAAGAAAAAAAAATTAGGATTGAAAAGCATTTGAGCTAATTTTAAAAATTCGGACAGAAATTTGATACGGATTTGAAAAATCAATTTTTGTGTTTCTATTGGTCCAAACATTTTGAAATTTGGGCAAGTGCTAGATTTGAAAATTACCTTTCCAACGGCACCATTCACGTGAAAAAATTCAATTTTTGAAATTTTCAAGAATTTGTAGAGTGTACAGAGGTCAGGCAGATTAAAATTTGACTTTTTTCTAAAAGTCAAAAGTTATTCCGAATAGCACAAGAATTTGATTTACACAAAATGGTGGGGTTTGAAAGATAACAAAGTTAGCTTTCATTTTCATATTTTTTAAAAATTTTTGGATCACATTGGTACTATTTCAAAAAGAAAAACCAACAGAGAGTCAAAATCTTAAATTTGACCTCCTATTGGTTAAAAATTCTTATTTATTTTTTTGAAATAGTAAAAATTATGAAAAAATATTCTTTGGAAATATTATTGTAAAAGGAATCTTCCAGGCAATTTTTATATCATTTAGATTCCAATTATATCTCAGAGAGTATTGTGAATTCGACTATGGTCTTCCTAGTTAACTTGCATGAACCCTAGGTTTAACCTTTAGGGTCACATTCAGAGATCACATTAGATTAGGCATGGACTCAATCGAGTCTAGCGATTAGTCAAACAGTCGAGTCACGTTGTGGACCACTCAACACGCACCCAAACTGAAGAAAAGGTTAAGAAAAAATCATAAAATTATATCAATTAACCTGTATTCATTTTTTAACTATTGGGTGGTCGCAACCACTTTGGCCAAACCTGGTGCCAAGCTTGTGGGATAGTGTGAAACGACCGCATCTAAGGGTACAAAGGAATCGGAGGTGAAAGCCGAAGGAAGAACCTTCCTCTTAGTCCCCTCAGAAACAAACTGGCCAGGTTAGCTTAAGAGGCAGGAATCATCTTCAGTTGGTTTGTTGACGAATTTCTTCAAAAATTCAAACTTTAACGAAACATCTAGTCATCTGATTATAAGGACCAATTTGATTGCAAGGCCTTTGCCTTGTTCTGCCACTAGTCTCTTGTAACTGGTGTAAGGTCACTAAGATCCTCCTGGTGTCTTTTAACCATCTTGATCATGGACCCATATTCTTTCTCATCTTACCATCATCAGGGTTCTCCTCCCAACCCAACTGTGATCCCAAATTCTTATGGGTGGGAGACTACCCCTCATTAAGCTGATTACGATTCCTATACTCGTGCTCCTTGGCCTTGGGATATATGCACCTCAGCTTCTTGGAGATCCACACGAATGTCTCAATATCATGGAACATCCCAACCCATAGAAACACTCTCCATGTGGGATGGGATCTCAACATGATGACTGATTATCTTGATCAGTCCCACAGAAGGCAAGCTCCTACCCCTCACATGAACCCCCAAATTGCCAAACTGATCCAAATAGTACAGGAAGCAAAGGAGGTTAGTGAAAGGGAATATGAGGATTTGAGAAAAGCAATTCATAATGAAAGACAAAAAACCCAAGACACCACTTCTAGGGACCCTAAATCTTGTCGGAATGTGCCACAAGTCGATGGTAAGCCACTCAAGTTTGAGGATTCATGGCGCGTGATCGTGCATCAGATCTGAGGTGGTGCGACAACACGTGAGGTGATGCATGGTTAGACGTGTTGTTGCATGCGAAGATTAGAGGCTACGTGGTGCGTGATCCCAGCCGTTGATCTTTGTGATTGAATGATTGATTTCGAATGCTCATGCATGTGCATGGAGTGTGGTGGCAATGGATCGGGTGGCAGAGGGACTGCCACGTGGCCCAATTGCGGGCTACAAGCACAATGAAGGCGTAATGGAGGCTCCTTTGAGGCGTGATCTGGTACGTTGATCTCCCGAATGATGAATCTAATTAATCTAGGGTTGTTGCACAAATTGGGGATCCAAATACCACCCTTGGTGCCCTTATTCTAGTAGATACATAGCTACTTTTTGTTTCTAGTAGTTCTAGTAGTTTCTTCTAGTTCTAGTTCTAGTTATTCTTCTATCTAACCAACTTGATTATTATTTGAACAAATTTGCATCATATAAATATCTTCTTATTCTAATTCTGGTTAGATTAGATTGATATTTAAATCAAGTCATTTTTCTGCCTCCCTAAGTTCAACCGGGACTCACCGTCTCATTCATTTTATTTACTTTGATGTATTTTCGCACTATACTATGACTAGAAATCTTAAAATAGGATTTTACATCAGAACAAACCTCCTCCTATACATCCACTATGGAATCAGATGAGAGACAGAATGTGTATTGCACCCAATCGAGGCACCCAACAATGCTGGGTGACTATGGAGGTTCAAGGCAGATGGTACCTCCAGATCAGAAACTCACCCACCCGAGAATTACTTCGGTAGTCAGGAAGGGAGAGTCCCGTAAAGACCCATACACGGTAGAGCATCTTCACGAGTTACAGGGTTTCCCCCACTCGACCTTCCTTGTCACCGAGATTCCAAGTAGACCGAAGTGTGTGAGCTTGATTCCTAAGTCTACCAATTTTAATCCTGCATGTGTCTTGAAATTCACTTGAACTTGAAATTGATTTGATTTGTAACCTAATTTCAAGGTTCGTTGATTAACAGAGTGAACCAACTTCACCTGATCTGTCCTAAAGTTGAGGATAAGGTTTGGGTCAAGAGCCCAAATCACCCTAAAATGGTTTGCAGGCAGGTTATTAGGTCCCAAATTTTAATGATATAGATAAATATAGAACCATGATTTTAGGGTCCACTTAATTAGATCAATTCAACTAAGGGGTTGGGTAACACATGATGTAGGAAATATATTTCCTTTTAAATCAGCAAGTGTGTACTCCGGGAAACCTTAATGTGGAAACCCTAGATTAGGTCTATTTCCAAGTCCAATTATTCCAAAAGATGGTACCTTGGGCTCAATCGAGAAGGTGAATAGCCAAAGGAACCTTATGTCCCAAATAGGTGCAAGTATCTGGATGGGGATCTCTACTGAAATCAAATCAAATCAGGAAACTTGAGTGATGATTACTATGCAAGTAAAGCAGGTTGATCCTAATTGATTTCCTTTTCAATCTTTCCAAGAGATGAGGAGGTTTAAAGAAGAAGGAAATGTGATTACCTACCCTTGGTGTGGTTGCTTGTGTAGTCAATCTTTAGATTCACCTTCAACAACACAACAAATCAGATGTAGCAAGTCAAAATCAAATCAAAAAGTGTGATTAGTGAATGAAATGTGCATTGCTCCCCGACAATGGCACCAAAATGTTGCATCAAAAATCATTGTAGTTTGGGAGAGTATTGATGGGTTGGCCCGGATAGGTTGTTAATATGATGTTTTTATCGTTGAAATATGTATAGTGGTTAACCTAATTCGGACCTAACCATCTCTTTACAAAATTTTTAACCTGGCCTAGTTGATTTTATCTTGTCACTTTTAGGCCCAGGGTCGAACACAGGGAAGTGGGGTTAAAGTCGAGTTTCTACGTTTTCCTTAAAACACGACTCTTCCGTTCGTTTATTGTGTTTTTGGTGTTTTTCTTATTTAGGTTTTTTATGGTAATCCTTGTTCTTGAGGCACACCCTCAAAATTGTGTCCTTGGCTTTTAGCCAAACAGAGTCCCAAAACAAGTCTTGCTACTCGCAAGACGAGGTACCTGCAAGTCAAAAATTATCTTTTCTTTTTTATGTATTTTTTTTATCATTTTGCTAACAGAAAAGCAAATAGACAGAAAGTAAATATAGTATGTATATATATATATGTAGTATATATATAAAGGGGTGGGGGTGGAGGTGGTGATGGAGTGTAGCACTATCTCGAGTCAGTCGACGTCTAGAGAGACGCAACCAACACGACTAGGTGCCGCGTGGAGTGTGGATGGAGGATGGATGATGTATGGGACCACGCTTTTTTTGTACGCGTGTATCAGGGAATATCAGCAACTGGTGAAGATATCCCCGCGATACAGCGTATAATAAATAACATGAAAATATATGTACATATGTATGTCTATAAGTAAATAAATCTATATATATATATAAATGTATAGTTATATATGTATAGATATATATATATATATAGATATATATGTGTATATATATGTATATATATATGTATATAAGTATATATGTCTATATATATATAAGTATATGTATAAGTATATAGATGTATATATAACTAGATATATATATATATATTATATATATGTGTATATATATTATATATATGTGTATGTATACATAACTATATAGATATACTATGTATATAGATATATATATATATGTATGTATGTATATATATATATATTTATATATATGTTACTATAAGTGTGTGAGTGTGTGTGTATGTGTTGGTATAGGTGTGTGTGCGTCGGTGAATGTGTGTGTGTGTGCGTTGCTGTGAGTGTGTGTCTGTTAGTGAGTAAAAAAAAGAGAGAGAGAGAGAGAGAATACGTGAGAGAGAGCGGGAGCGGGCGGGAGAGATCAGCAGAGAGAGAGAGAGCGGGCGAGCGAAAGATCGCGGATGCGCGAGCTAAGACGTCTGCCGCCTCCGGCGGACGTCTGACCGTCGCGGTGCACCGTGCCTTCGCGCAGAGGACGTGAGGCATCTCCTGCAGACCGGGTGCGAGGACAGAGAGCAGGCGATGGCGTGCTCGGAGAAGGCTGCGGGGAGTCTGCAGTCGGTCGCGGAGGGTTGCGGAGGAGGGCAGGGGTCGGCACGAGGCCGTAGCCGGCCGCTGCAGTGCGCGCGGCGGCCGGCTGCAGGTGCAATGCGGGGTGGACAGAACGGAGACGGAGGTGGGGAACGGGCCTGCAGGCGCGCGCGAAGGGTTGCGCGCCTGCGAGGAAGGTCGCGGAGGAGGCGGGAGGACCTGCTGCTGCTGCTGCGTGGCTGCTGCTGCCGCGGCTTCAAGCTTCGAAGCTTGGAGCGGCGGCAATGGCGTTAAAGAAAAAAAATGAAGCGAGGGAATGCACCACGCCCACCGGCTCGTCGAAGAGCTGGGCGGTGGTGCTCCCACTGTGGTGGTGTGCACCACAGTGGGTTCTCCTGCTCGCCGGGTGCCTCCTCGACGGAGGGCCGACGTATGGGAGGGGAAAGCAGTGGAGAAGATGGTTACGGGTTTGTTTTGTTGCTGCAGCCGCCTGTTTTGCGAGGATGAAGCTGTAGCTACTTATAGAGGAGGAGAGAGTGGCGTGCCGGCTGCAGCAGGGAGAGGGTGCGCAAGTTGCAGCTATAGGGAGCGGCGTTGGCACGGAGAAGTGACGGGAAGAAGTGCTGCGTTGCATGTAGCTGCGGGAAGAGTGCAGCCGCGGGAAGGAGAGAAAAGAAGAAATCAAGACGAAAAATAAAAAGAGGGTGATTTTGCAAGGAGGCACTTGAAGAAAAATGTAACTACGCAGGTGATTGTTTCACTCCTCTTCCTCTCTTGATTAAATGCATGCATGCAACCATTTTTACAAATGTGGCTATAGGATTATAATATACATAGTTAATGCTAGAAAATAGCATAAGAAGGCGTTATTATAGGCGTGTTTTGAGGTGCAAACATATACCCCCATGCCTATCTTTTGCTAGTCCCTAGCAAAATAGTATTTAGAAATAATCTTAAGCTGAAGATTTTCTTCTGAGGTGATATAGGTGTGTTTATTATCGAATATTTTGAGAACCAATTGTAAAGAAGACTACCAGTACTTTAAGTCTCACATGACATAGATCATCTCTCAACTAACCAGGACTCTTGATATATAAACCTTAAGTACGATTTCCAGGACCCAGGAGGTTTTTGCCGTACTCGAGAGCTCAAGAGGTTATGGTTTGTGCATAGTGAAGGATCAAGACTGACCAGATGAACATTAAGACTCAATCCCAGGGTTTCACGAATTTTTAAGTACAGGTTGGTCCCATTTCAGCTCATGTCTTCGAATTGACCCTTAAGATGATGACGGAAAACTCAACTCCCATTTTCTGTTTTTTTTCTTTCTCACCGAAAAACAAATTATACAGACATTTATGAGATATACTGACTCTTTTGCAACATCCTTTTTTTTTTTTTTGAAACATATGTCAGTATATCTCTTACAACACATTTTGAAAGAGCACACTTTTTTTCTTTTTGGTGGGAGAATTTCTTTTTGGTGGAAAGAGTCGCTCCTAAACACAAGACTAAAGCCTGGGATAAAAAGTCTACCTGCGCGCACAGGTAAGGACTCCACCTTCCCTAATGAACACTAGGGTTGGATCTTATGTTCACCGGGTCTTTCCTGATATGTGTAGTGTGAACCAAGTTTACTTAAGCTCTCAAGTAAAAGTAAACCAACGAATCTTGTACTTGTGTCTCAGGTACAAGAATACATCCTTAGTTAGGAGAGATCTTGATCTATTTTGTCAATGCTTTAAGTGAATTAAGCCGAGCCTGAGCGAATCAAGCTTTTGTGGCCTGGAAAGTCTTCAAAACAGAGGTTGAATATCCATAAACACTTATTGCCTTTTTGTTTCGGCTTCAAGATCATTACTAAACACCATTTATTATAATATATATATATATTTTTTTTTTTTTTCTTTTTCTTGCATATTTATAAATAGGTGGGAACTGTATGATACCATAACATACCCGGATCCTATGGATGCCTATCCACCCCCCCATGCCAAACAATGCTATGTCCTCATATGCATGCAGGGAAAGGCAGAGGAAGGATGGAAGATCAGGTAACAAGAGCTGAGGTTCAGGGTATAGATCAGGGTGGAAGGGTGGGTGGATGGTGGGTGGTGAAGAGAAAAGTGAAGTGATTGCGAGAGAGGTGTGAAAAGTGATGGTGGATGGTGAGTGCTGTTAGGGTGCCTCCCAACAAGCGCTGAATTTAATGTCCCCAGCTGGACTCAGAATGAGGCAAAGAATTAGTTACCCTCCAGCAGGGCAACGGTTTCTCCAACGGGGGCAGGTTCATGAGTCAGATAGGGTTTCAAACGCTGCCCGTTGACCGTAAATTTACGCCTAGATTTGGGATCTTCGATCTCGACGGCCCCATTGGGGAATGGTCTTGAGACCAGGAAAGGACCAGTCCATTTGGACTTCAATTTCCCAGGAAAGAATTTGAGTCGGGCATTATAGAGCCAAACTTGCTGAGATGGCTCAAATTCCTTCCACCGAACATGGCTGTCGTGAAAAGCCTTAGTGCGCTGTTTAAAGGTTAGAGCAGAATCATAGGCTTCACGACGGAGCTCTTCCAGCTCTTGGAGTTGTAGTTTCCTTTCTCGACCACACAAGTCTGGGTCGAGGTTACATTGGCGAACCTCCCAATAAGCGCGATGTTCCAACTCCACGGGCAAATGACAAGGCTTCCCGTAAACGATTCTATATGGAGACATACCAAGGGGAGCCTTGAAGGTGGTCCGATACGCCCAAAGTGCATCAGTCAGCTTGTCGGACCAATCCTTACGGTCAGGCCGAACCATTTTCTGGAGAATCTGCTTGATTTGCCGGTTCGACACTTCCGCCTGGCCGTTCGTCTGAGGATGATATGGGGATGCGATACGATGGTGGACTCCGTACCTCCTTAGAAGTGCCCGAAAAGAAGCATGGGTAAAGTGGCTTCCTCCATCCGAGATAATGGCCCAAGGGATCCCAAAACGTGCAAAGATATGGTCCTTGACGAATCGGGTGGAGATAACATGGTCAGTACGGCGCGCAGGAATAGCCTCGATCCATTTCGAAACATAGTCGACGGCCACGAGGATGAATTCGAAGCCGTTGGATGGAGGAAAGGGACGCATGAAGTCAATTCCCCAGATGTCGAAGATTTCCGCAGCTAGGATGTGTTGCAAGGGCATCATGTCACGACGTGCCATTGACCCTAATGACTGGCACCTAGTGCAATGTTTGGCATAAGTGTGCGCGTCCTGGTGAAGGGAGGGCCAAAAGAAACTGCACTGCAACACCTTGGCTGCAGTTTTCCTCCCAGAGAAATGGCCTCCACAGGCCTGATCGTGGCAGAAGGATAGCACACTGGGGAACTCACTGTCAGGAATACAGCGACGGATGATTTGATCAGCACCTATCCGAAAAAGAAGTGGATTATCCCAGAAATAATACTTTGCTTCTGCCATGAGACGCTCGCGCTGGTTTTTAGGCCAGCCATGTGGAAGAGATCCAGAAGCAAGGTAATTGGCAATGTCGGCATACCACGGTCCACTTGCCACATTTATTGCCAATAGGTGCTCATCAGGAAAAATTTCATTAATTGGCAGAGTAAGTCCAATATGGTCAGGGTCCAGTCTGGAAAGGTGATCAGCCACAACATTCTGGGCTCCGGCCTTATCACGAATCTCAATATCAAATTCCTGGAGCAGAAGGATCCAACGAATCAGTCTAGGCTTGGCATCCTTCTTGTGCATGAGATGGCGAATGGCCGCGTGATTAGTGAAAACAATAACGTGAGAGCCCAGAAGGTAAGAATGGAATTTTTCCAGCCCAAAGACGACTACCAGTAGTTCCTTTTCAGTGGTAGTATAATTACGCTGGGCCTCGTCCAACGTCTTACTGGCGTAGTATACCACAAAGGGGTGTCTATCGCGTCTTTGTCCCAGGATGGCTCCGACTGCAAGGTCTGAAGCGTCACACATAAGTTCAAAGTCGAGGGACCAATCAGGCGGCAGGAGAACAGGGGCCTTGGTGACAGCATTACGTAGCTGCGTGAATGCTTGTATACAGTCAGGGCCCATGTCGAAGGGCACGTCGGTTGATAGGAGATGAGTTAAGGGTCGAGAAATTTTGGAGAAGTCTTTGATGAATCTCCTATAGAAACCGACGTGTCCCAAGAAGGAGCGGATTTGTTTGACAGAACCAGGCACAGGTAAATCAGCAATGACATCGAGCTTAGCTCTGCCAACCTCGATACCCCTATCGGAGATGATATGTCCAAGAACAATTCCCTCGTGCACCATAAAATGACTTTTTTCCCAGGAAAGCATGAGGTTTACATCAATACATCTCCTAAGGATGCGAGTCAGGTTGGCAAGACATTCGTCGAAAGATGGTCCAAAGACTGAAAAGTCATCCATGAAGACCTCGAGAAAGTCACCCACCATGTCATGAAATATCGCCAGCATGCATCTCTGGAAAGTTGCTGGTGCGTTACAAAGTCCGAACGGCATCCTTCTAAAGGTGAAGGTGCCGAAAGGGCAGGTAAAAGTGGTTTTCTCTTGGTCTCGGGGGTCTATTACCACCTGGTTATATCCTGAGAATCCATCCAGGAAGCAGAAAAATTTATTTCCCGCTAACCGCTCCAGGATTTGGTCAATAAATGGTAGTGGGAAGTGATCTTTCTTGGTTGCAGCATTGAGTTTCCTATAATCTACACACACTCTCCAAGATGTAGGAGTGCGTGTAGGGATGGATTCGCCCCTGTCATTGACACGGATGGTGAGTCCTGCCTTTTTGGGCACAACGTGAATCGGACTCACCCAGGGACTATCGCTGATCGGGTAGATTATACCCGCATCCAGCCACTTAATGATTTCATTCTTAACGACCTCCCGCATGTTAGGGTTGAGACGTCGCTGCATCTCGCGAGAAGGTCGAGCCTCCTCCTCCGTATATATACGATGAGTGCAGTAGGAGGGGCTAATACCAGATAAGTCTGATAAAGACCATCCAATAGCTGCCTTGTGTTCTAGGAGGACCTTAGTTAGTTTGCACTCCTGCTCCATGGTTAATTTTGAACTGATGATTACAGGGAGCGTTTGATTTGGTCCCAGGAAAACATACTTGAGTGTATTAGGCAGCACCTTTAGCTCGGGAGTGGATGGGGAAGGATCTGGCATTTCTTGGGACGAGAGTGTCCCAGACGGGTAGGAGAACAAGTTCGGAGGAAGAAACTGGCCTTCAGATTGGCCAAGAAGAGGGGCTTCTTGGATAGATGGATCCAAAAATGAATAGCCCCAGTGAGAAGTATATGGGCTCAAGGTCCCAGTGTGGATTTGTAAATCCGCCTGATTTGGCGGGGAAGAAAGGGCAATTCGGTCTTCATGAGTGTGGACCGACAGTGAGTAGCCCGGATATGACTCAGGCCACGAGGTATGGGAAGCAGAGAAAACCTCGTCAGAAGTCTGGCCAGGAGAAGGTACTGGACAAGGGAGGGATTGGGGAACGTCACAGTATGCGTTGGTCAGGCAGTTATCAGTGTTTATAGGTAATCCGCAGCAGTCCGAATAGGTCCCAATTAGTCCGATACACGCGCTGGCGGCCATGTCCTCGTCAGACGTGTCATCCTCAATGCAATCGCAATCAAAGTTCTTGGCTGCCTTGAATATGTTAAGCTTGAGTTTCTCAGATCCAACGGCAATCTCAATACGGCCCGACTCGCAGTCGATGTGGGCGCGGGCTGTGGCCAAGAAAGGTCGACCGAGGATGATCGGACAATCAGAAAGTGAAGTAGGAACTTCCATATCTAAAACAAGAAAGTCAACAGGAAAACAGAGACTGTTGACCCTAACCACCACGTCTTCCACCACACCCTTCGGGATTTTGACAGAACGATCTGCCAACTGTAACGTGACAGGGGTGGGTTTCAGATTTCCCAAGGAAAATTTTTTGAGCATGATGGTCGGTATGGGATTGATGGAAGATCCTAGATCAAGCAAGGCACGGTTAAAACTGCAGCCTTGGATGCTACAGGAAATCAGTGGTGTGCCCGGATCTTTCTGCTTCGGTGGTAAGTTTGACAGTATAGCACAACTCGCATGAGGCGAGAGAACCACCGGATTCTTAGTCTTCTTTGACTGTCGCCTGGGTGTTGTGTAGTCTTTGAAAAATCGAGCGACAGTAGGTATGTGGTCGATTGCCTCGAGCAGGGGTACCTTGATTTCTACATCCCGGAACAAATTACGTAGGTTGTCAAAGGCCTGCGTATTTTTCTTTTTGCCTTTTGGCTCCCTTAGTAGAGCCTCAGGGAATGGGATTGATTCTGGCACAAGTTTTGGTGCATCATCCTCTCGCGAATGCGGTATGCATCCCGAATGAGAGGGCAAAGAAGAAGACGGGCCAGGATCAGGTCGAGGCGGATCGACGGTCTGCTTACCGCTCCTCGTAGTGATAGCATTGGACGATGCGGGTCCAGTGGGATCATACGGTGGAGGAGGGTTTGCAATGGGGATATAAGAGTGTGGTGCTGTAGCAGGATTAGCCTGAAATCCCGATGGAAGGCTCGGAGCTTGCAGAACTTGATTAACCTGTCCCTGAGAAGGTCGTACCTGTGGTTGAGAACCACGGGGCACGAAATTTCGCGGGTTTGGAACAGGTTGGGCGGGAAGAGTGCCCTGAGATCAAGTCGCCATGCGTAGTTGACTGATCTCGGCGTTCTGCTGCGCCAATTGGTGCTAAAGAGAGGTCATGTTCCCTTCATGGCGCTTTGACATTTCCGTCATCATTCGCATCAATTTGTCAAGAGGGCTTGATGCGTGTTCAGTTTGTGGTACGCAAGGGCCTGATGGCGGATTTTCCATAGGATTAAACTGGACCCTTGGGATGACGGGTGCGGACGGCCGCATTGGTCCACCCGTGGGGTTTTGGCGCTGCGGGTTGTTGGACCATGCGAAGTTCGGATGATTACGCCACCCTGGGTTATAAGTGGCAGAGAACGGGTTGTTCCCCAGGGCGCAAGCATCTTCTATGCCAGAAGATGCATCCGCATGTAGATATGCGTCCGAGCACACGGAGGCTTGGTCCTCCGTGTCGAAATATTGTCTCGCAGAAGCCAGTTCCACATGACTTACTGAGTCGCTTGGCGCGACACTCGGTAAGGAAGGTCTAACGGAGTTTCTCGAGATAAGCGTGGTATTAGAAGAACTTGGATTGTGACGAAGTGGTGAAGATGTGGTGTTTGCCATAGATCGGGTGGGGTTGGCCAGAAGCTCATCCAGGTTCTTGTGCACGACGGAGACTTCATCCAGTTTTTGTGCAATAAGGCTTAGATCAGTGGATGAATGGGAGGGTCCCATGTCAACTTCGTTGACATTTCGGGGCTGGCTGGTACGATTAAAGGCGACAATGGAAGCATTGTTCATTGAGTTTTCACTCATATTTTCAAACAGCTCGAATGCTCCATTCTCGTCTTTATTCATAAAGTTCCCTCCGCAGGAAGCATCTGCAATCTGCTTCAAAGTCTCATTTGGCCCATAGTAGAAAATCTAGGCTATATGCCACTTAGGCAGACCGTGGTGCGGACACTTCCTGAGGAGGTCGTTATACCTCTCCCATGCCTCAGGAAATTGTTCGCCGTTTTGTTGCGTAAATGAAGTGATAGCACGGCGAAGCGCATTGGTCCTCCCGATTGGGAAGAACTTCTTGAGAAACGCTGTTCGCATCTCTTCCCAAGAGTGGATGGTTCTCCCAAGGGTGCGTAACCATTGCGACGCTTTATCCCGTAACGAAAACGGGAACATCTTCATGAGGACTATAGAAAACCCGACATTTCTTGGTTTAACGGTTTCAGCAAGTCGGGTTAGGTCTTCCAAGTGGATAAATGGGTCTTCACTTGCAAGACCATGAAAGTGAAAATTGATTAGGCCAATTATGTTTGGTTTTAATTCCAAGTCGTCCTCGCCCATGGGGACCCAAATTTGTCCTATGGTCTCTGTAGCAGTGGGATTCTGATAAGAGCTAAGAGACCTAGGCTCCTCCCGTTCGGGAGGGTTCTGCATTTCCTACAATGTTTCCCGAATGGCTTCGATTTGCTCATTATACATTTCCATTTGGGCTTGGAGGCGGGTTATGGGATCTAAGGCTCCACCACCTGGTGGGTTCTGAGGGCGGTTTCCTCCCTCAGGATTTGGGGGTGGGCGTGCAGCCATGTTTGTGGAGGAGGAGGATGATTCAACTTGTTTTCTAGATTTATCAGTCAATTCAAATAGTTCAGGGTTTTGTGACCTCCTCCCAAACATGCACTACCGCAGGAAGAATTGGGGAGATGAGAAGGGAAAAGGGATGAGAGAAATGACGCCGCAAAGGTACACTTGATTACAAATCAATACAATCAAGTTCCTAACCTCGACAGTGTTCCCTTAGACTTAAAGATCTAAGTTACCTACTATCACGAACTACGGAACCGAATGCGAGCATCGCGGAACCACCGGGCCAGATTGAAAGGCCGTTTGCCCCAGTCTTAGACACCCGATAGCACGCGGGAACTCTCACCAGCACGTAGCCGCTACACGTAGGTAGTTAGACCTCCAATCCTAAAAAAGGGTCAAGTTACTACCAATTTTAATTAGAGGCTTAGGGTCAAGTGCTTTTGGAATGTGAAAGGCGTTGTTTACGGGTAATGCCCAAGTGATTGATTTTAAGAGCGTGTAAGAACAAGCAGGCAATGGGGAAATCTCCCCGAATTGAAGTTTTTATTGGCGAATGATTTTTAGAGTTCATCCTTAAGTAGCATGAATTTTAGGATTTTGCTGAATTACCAATTCAACCAATCTCCAGGTTTTGCAAGGATACAGGTTTTTTTTTTTCTAAAGCCCAAGAAACCCTTCTTCAATTATCAGTTAGTTAATGCATGCTAAAATGCAATGGGCTACCCTAAATGGAGATTTCTATGTGTGGATGCACGAATCAATTTTATACCAATGTGAAAGGGAGCCAAAGCACTTCAATTCAAGTGCTCCCAATCACCAGAAATGATTTCCACACACAAGGCTTCAACCAAAAGATAAAGAAAATAAAATTGTTGGGGTTGAAGTATTCAGGATCGAATCACAGTCAAGTTTGAAAAGTCGTGGTGGGGTTGGAATCAACTCAATTCCAAGTCTCCCCAGCAAAAAATGTGATCCTGAATTAAAGATAAGTGAGGCAAAAGAGGGATACAAGCAATCTTTTTCTTTGCCTCAAAGAATACTTCCCACGGTGAAAAATCTAAGAATCAAGATTCTCTGATTTTCGCTATGCGACGTAGGGCGGGAAATCCCGGGGCAGTGGGAGTGAAGACAACCAATCAATCAAGTGAATTTTAATCCACTTGCCCTCAAGAAATCCCAAGAAGTTTTTCTAGTTTTTAGTTTAAAATTTTTTTTTTTTTTATTGTGGTGGCAAGTTAACCCTAATTTGATGAGAAAAGAAAACCTACTTGTTCGGCAACGTGTGCGAAGCTCCAATGCGATGTCGGTGTCTTCACGCTCTCGTTCTCGCCTTTGATCTGCTCACGTCCTCGACTTCGTCAGCCTTCTTCTCCTTCCACCAGGTTAACCTGCACACCAAAAACAACAATACCCATGAAGAGAGAAGAGACAAATTTAAAGGAATTGGATAGAAACTTACTCGAAAGCGCACCTCCCCAGCAACGGCGCCAGAAAAGTCATGATGGGTCGGCCCGGATACGTTGTTAATATGATGTTTTTATCGTTGAAATATGTATAGTGGTTAACCTAATTCGGACCTAACCATCTCTTTACAAAATTTTTAACCTGGCCTAATTGATTTTATCTTGTCACTTTTAGGCCCAGGGTCGAACACAGGGAAGTGGGGTTAAAGTCGAGTTTTTACGTTTTCCTTAAAACGCGTCTCTTCCGTTCGTTTATTATGTTTTTGGTGTTTTTCTTATTTAGGTTTTTTATGGTAATCCATGTTCTTGAGGCACACCCTCAAAATTGTGTCCTTGGCTTTTAGCCAAACAGAGTCCCAAAACAAGTCTTGCTACTCGCAAGACGAGGTACCTGCAAGTCAAAGATTATCTTTTCTTTTTTATGTATTTTTTTTATCTTTTTGCTAACAGAAAAGCAAATAGACAGAAAGTAAATATAGTATGTATATATATATATATGTAGTATATATATAAAGGGGTGGGGGTGGAGGTGGCGATGGAGTGTAGCACTATGTCGAGTCAGTCGACGTCTAGAGAGACGGAACCAACACGACTAGGTGCCACGTGGAGTGTGGATGGAGGATGGATGATGTATGGGACCACGCTTTTTTTGTACGCGTGTATCAGGGAATATCAGCAACTGGTGCAGATATCCCCGCTATACAGCGTATAATAAATAACATGAAAATATATGTACATATGTATGTATATAAGTAAATATATCTATATATATATATAAATGTATAGTTATATATGTATAGATATATATATATATATATAGATATATATGTGTATATATATGTATATAAATATATATATATATTACTATATATATGTATATATATATGTATATAGATATGTATATATATATATGTATATAAGTATATATGTCTATATATATATAAGTATTTGTATAAGTATATAGATGTATATATAAGTAGATATATATATATATTATATATATATGTATATATATTATATATATGTGTATGTATACATAACTATATAGATATACTATGTATATAGATATATATATATATATATATGTATGTGTGTATATATATATATATTTATATATATGTTACTATAAGTGTGTGAGTGTGTGTGTATGTGTTGGTATAGGTGTGTGTGCGTCGGTGAATGTGTGTGTGTGTGCGTTGCTGTGAGTGTGTGTCTGTTAGTGAGTAAAAAAAAGAGAGAGAGAGAGACAGAGAATACATGAGAGAGAGCGGGAGCGGGCGGGAGAGATTAGCAGAGAGAGAGAGAGCGGGCGAGCGAATGATCGCGGATGCGCGAGTTAAGACGTCTGCTGCCTCCGGCGGACGTCTGACCGTCGCTGTGCACCGCGCCTTCGCGCAGAGGACGTGAGGCGTCTCCTGCAGACCGGGTGCGAGGACAGGGAGCGGGCGATGGCGCGCTCGGAGAAGGCGGCGGGGAGTCTGCAGTCGGTCGCGGAGGGTTGCGGAGGAGGGCAGGGGTCGGCACGAGGCCGTAGCCGGCCACTGCAGTGCGCGCGGCGGCCGGCTGCGGGTGCAATGCGGGGTGGACTGAACGGAGACGGAGGCGGCGAACGGGCCTGCAGGAGCGCGCGGAGGGTTGCGCGCCTGCGGGGAAGGTCGCGGAGGAGGCGGGAGGACCTGCTGCTGCTGCTGCCGCAGCTTCAAGCTTAGAAGCTTGGAGCGGCGGCAATGGCGTTAAAGAAAAAAAATGAAGCGAGGGAATGCACCACTCCCACCGGCTCGTCGAAGAGCTGGGCGGTGGTGCTCCCACTGTGGTGGTGTGCACCACAGTGGGTTCTCCTGCTCGCCGGGTGCCTCCTCGACGGAGGGCCGACGTATGGGAGGGGAAAGCGGTGGAGAAGATGGTTACGGGTTTGTTTCGTTGCTGCAGCCGCCTGTTTTGCGAGGATGAAGCTGCAGCTACTTATAGAGGAGGAGAGAGTGGCGTGCCGGCTGCAGCAGGGAGAGGGTGTGCAAGTTGCAGCTATAGGGAGCGGCGTTGGCAGGGAGAAGTGACTGGAAGAAGTGCTGCGTTGCATGCAGCTGCGGGAAGAGTGCAGCCGCGGGAAGGAGAGAAAAGAAGAAATCAAGAGGAAAAATAAAAAGAGGGTGATTTTGCAAGGAGGCACTTGAAGAAAAATGTAACTATGCAGGTGATTGTTTCACTCCTCTTCCTCTCTTGATTAAATGCATGCATGCAACCGTTTTTACAAATGTGGCTATAGGATTATAATATACATAGTTAATGCTAGAAAATAGCATAAGAAGGCATTATTATA
The DNA here is from genome assembly GCA_037157565.1 of Thalassia testudinum. Taxonomy (NCBI): domain Eukaryota; kingdom Viridiplantae; phylum Streptophyta; class Magnoliopsida; order Alismatales; family Hydrocharitaceae; genus Thalassia; species Thalassia testudinum. The sequence goes on along the minus strand of JAZHRO010000056.1, from coordinate 79,079,848 downwards.
GGCGTGTTTTGAGGTGCAAACAAGTATCGCATCATAGTATAGCGATGAAAATCGAAATGACCGTTAAAATAAAGGATTTAATAAGAGTTCCCTCTTTCTTCTTGCATTCAACTCAGAATAGAACTACGACCTTCTTATGGCTATTAAGGAGCAATTAACATGGGAATTGGACTAAAGTAGGCTAGTTATGATGGATGATGTTGCTACCAACATCCTTCTTCTGAAGAAGGTGTTTGATCGTGGAGTGATCAGATTACACGATAATTCGAGAGCCAAGGATATAGGATCTGAATTTCTCTAATCTAAATACTATTGCTAGCATTCTTTATCTATAACTGCGCAATTCCTTTGTGCTTCATTCAATGTCTTGCTAGCATAGTAAATCACTACAAGATTCTTCTTCATTTTCTACCCTAAAATAGCTCGTACTACATACTCAGATGCATCGCACATGATTTCGAAAGGTAAGTTCCAATCAGGAGGTTGCAAGATAGGAGCCTATGTAACTCTATCTCTCAAAGTATGAAATGTAGTGATATACTTCTAATCCATCTCAAAAGTCATGCCTTTCGTGATTAGGTTTGTTAAAGGTCGGGCGATCTTCGAAAAGTCAAAAATAAATCTTCGATAAAACCAACATACCTGAGAAACAATTTAATTCCCATAATCAAGTTCAGTATAGGTAGATTCAAAATTTGATTGACCTGGGCTCGAACTACTTGGAAACCTCTCTAAGACATGAGGTGGCCAAGTACGATGCCCTCAAATACCATAAAGTAGCTCTTTTCCCAACTGTGGACTAGGTAACTTCTATACAGTGCTTTAGAATCTTCAACAAGTTCTCTAAACAATATAAAATGTCTCCCCAAAGGAAAAAAAATCATCCATGAATACCTCCATTTAATCACCCACCATCTCAGAAATATGGCTAGCTAGCACCACTGAAAGGTTATGGGTGCATTGCAGAGCCCCAATGGCATCCTTCAGAAAGTAAAGGTTAGGTGAAAGTCATTTTCTCTTTGTCTTCAAGGTGAATCGTAACCTACCTATATCCGAAGTAACCATTTAAAAAATAAAATAATTTATTACGAGCTAGTTTCTCAAGGATTTTATCAATGAATGGTAGAAGGAAGCAGTCTTTTGTTATAGAATTCAATTTTCGTTAATCAATGCAAATCTGCCATGAAGTCACAAGTCGTGTGGGAATGGTTTCTCCTTATTAGATTTTGATTACTATGAGCCTGGCCTTTTTATGTACCACTTGAATTGGACTCACCCATGGGCTATTCGATATAGGATAAATGCTATCTCCGTCTACCACTTCACTATCTCTTTCTCTACAACTTCCTTAAGGTTCAGATTCAATCTCTGCTATGCTTCTTGGGAAGGTTGTGCCCTATCTTCAATATAGATACGATGAGTGCAGTAATTGGGGTTAATCCTAGTTAGGTCATGCAAAGTCCACCTGATTGCCTTCTTATGCTTTCGCACGGCCATGATCAATTTAGTCTGCTGATCTTCAGAAAGATGTGAATTAATAATCATAGGAAAAGATTGATCGGGTTCGAGGTATACGTATTTTATTGTGTCCGCCAAAGGTTTGAGTTCTACTTTATTTGTAGGATCAACAACTGAGTATTGGGTGGGATTTTCAACAATGTATAGTGGTAAAGATAAGTCAGATGGTTCAACCTCTAGATCGAGTGTAGAGTCATAGAGAGGGATTTTGACTCGAGGGACAAAAGATTCGAAGGATGGTTCATCTAAATCTAAGGAAATAGGCTCATCCTCAAAAATAGAAATTGCCCTTACTTCCTCAATCCACTTGCAATTTTACCCTCTATAACCTTTGAATATATCAAGTTCTAGTGACTTCTCCCTAAACTTAAGTTCCATCTTTCTACACTCGTAATATATGTTGGCCTTTAGAATGGCTAGGAAGGGTCTTGCTAGAATGATTGGGGTATCCTTAGTCCGTTCAAGTACTTCCATATTTACCACTATTAAATCCACCAAAAGTAAAAGTCCCGAACTCTCACTATAATATCTTCCAAAACTCCTCTTGGTAACTTAATTGATTTATTGGCTAACTGTAAAGTCACATTAGTGGGTTTAAGAGTATCTATGGCAAAGTGCTCTACAAGAGAAGTAGGAATATGGTTTATAGATGCTCCTAAGTCTATGAGAGCTCTATCAAAGCACTAGTCCCCAATTACACAAGAAATTAATGGAGATCCTGGGTATTTCTTCTTCAAAGGAAGCATGCTTGAGATGATTGAGCTAATTTTCTAGGAGAATACCACAGTGCCTCCTTTCTTCAGCTTACACGTTGGAGTATACAAGTCCTTTAAAAATCTTACATAAGCCAAAATGTGCTTAATAGCATACAGAAGTGGGATGTTTATGTGCACCAATTCAAAAACCTTAATTAAATCCTCATCAATGATAAAAGGTTTCCTTTGTTTCCCAGATCTCTTAACTAGGGCTTTGGGAAAAGGGATGTGGTTTTCCTATCTTACGGAAGTACGAACCTGATCAGGGGGAGAAGTAGGAATATTGGTTGGATCAAGTGAATTAGCTCTAATAGATGTAGGTATAGAAGTGATTCTAAACAAACTAGGGTTTGTAGGATGTACACATGGATCTATGGGGTGCTTAGCAAAAGTCCATACCTACATGAGAAGAAGATTGCAAAGTCGATTGCAAATTTTGGGGATCAATGGATTTGGGAGTAAAGTTACATTCATTAAGGATTGTTGTTGATCTTGGTTCAAGAACTCATATTCAGGAGGTGTAGAGCATGGGTTTTGATTCAAATTCAGAATGGCTTGATGTATCAAATGAACTTGACCCTGATTTAGGTTGTGACCTCTTGGGTTAAACCTAGGGCTAGGAAGGATCCTAGGGTTTGGAATTGGCTGGGATGGAAGGGGCCTTCATTGACTAGACTCAACTATGTGATTTAGCCCTTCAGGTCAGCCAATTCTGCTGCACATTACCTTTGAACTTCAACAGGAGCTTCAGCATTTTGTTGCTAGCTATCGTTCATAGCTCGTAAAATTTGATCGAGCTACGAATCTCTATTCGGCCCTGAGCGGCTCTGCATACTCTGCTGGGTAGGCCTCGCATGTAGTTGCCGAAAAGGTAGCATTGACGGGTTTGGACGGGTCTGATTCAAATAGGTAGGTCTTTGTGAAAGATCAGATCAGGAGATGTTGGCATGGTTTCTCCTTCCAAGGTTGTAGGTATTGGAGTATGGATTTGATCTCATGTTGTACCCCCGGATGACATTAAAATCATTAGCATACATCATGTTTTCCACTGTAGGGTAAGAAGGAATTGGTGAAAGAGGTGGAAAAGATGGGACAAAGGTCCCTCCTTGGGTTGGTGCATGAGTTGGGAGATAACCCAAGGAAGATGGATCTTGCAAATCTAGATTATTCACAAACTACCTCCCCACGGGAATTCGCGAAACAATTGAAGGCATAGGATTCATAGCAAGTAGAGGTGTAAGATTTTTATTATTATTCTAACCTCATCAAGATGGTTGGCTACGATATCAACCTTAACCAGTTTCTCCCCAATAATCTGAAGATCTCCTAAACTGGATTGGCATTCAACTTTGTGAATGCCCTTGTGATGCAGGTTCTGATGTGGGTTCCCCCTCGTGAATTGTTTTCTGGAGGCATTGTTGGTTGAGTTATTTGCCATTCCATCGTACAGTTCTAAGGTGGATTCTTCATCGTGATTCAAGAAGTTTCCTCCACAAGAGTACTCGACCAAATTGCGAATGCTCTCCGGCAATTCGTAGTAAAAATGTTCATTAGTTGCCAATGAGGAATGTCATGATGTGGACATTTCCTTTGCAATTCATGAAAGCGCTCCTACGCTACATGAATTGGTTCTCCTTGATTTTTAGACAATGTCCTAATTGCTCACCTATGGGCATTGGTGCGACCTATAGGAAATAATTTCTTCAGGAAAGCATATTTGAGTTTGGCTCAAGTTGTGATAGGTCGTGCGATAGTTTGATAACAATAGGCAGCCTTATCCTTAATAATAAAAGAGAACATCTTCATGAGTAGGATTTCTTGACTTTGATTCCACGGGCCCAAAGACTGAGATAGATTCTTAAGATCCACAATATGTTGAAATGGATCCACGAAAATGTTTTCGTGAAAGTAGGGAATAAGACTAATGTAGTTAGGTTTAAGCTCAGGCTGTTTTGCCCAACGGGAATCCTAACACATGGCTCTAACTAGGAAATGGAAGGATTGTAGTAATCTATAAGCGAAAGCCTAGGTGAAGGATGTGGTGCGAATCTAGGACCCACCTTAGGTCGACAAGCCTGGAGATTTTGGATAGCAGTCATCAGCTGATAAACACATGAATTCATGATAAAATGCTTATTATGATAGTTCCTAGGTCTAGCATTGCATATCACAGAATAAATGTTGCATAGCATTCATTGCAATGCATTTAGGATAGTTTGTAGATTATGTATATTAATTACAACATTTTATATGGCTAGGAGGCAGTGCGACATCTTTACAGGCTTTCGATGAAGAATCCAACCATACGGATGGATCCACAGCGATGATCACATTCCATCGGTGCAAAAATCACCCCGATCATAACTTCGTAGCATCCTCTACAAGGAGAAGGAGATGGATGGCCCAGATGGCACCACGTGGCACCATCCAGGTTACCCTACATGAGCTGCAACCCCCAGCCTTGCCTTAAGGAGAAGATTCCGCTGGTTCGATCTCAATCCAACTGCTAAGAATTGCCCAAACATCACCTGGCCTCCTCTAAAAGCACCTCAAGGAAGATCTGATCACGACTGTTGGATCCTCATGCAACGGTCAAGCCGCAACTGCACTTATCCCTCCACATGACCATTGGGCACCCTTGTCGCAGTGGCAACGCACCCACTCCTCAAATGATAGGCACGGGTTCGAGCCTCAATCAACCGCAACCATTCCAGTCCCCAAAGAAATTGGACCACTCAATCTTGATCGAGCGGTTGTGGTTGCATACGCATGATCAGACGCCACCCAGCAACACGAAGGGATACGCTAAATCACACATGCGTAATCAGGGGAGCTCATTTAGGACAACCGAATGCACTCTCGGTCACTGGATCTACTAGAAGGAATGATGCGCACATGTTTAAAGCCACAAGGGCGTGATCAGCGGGTGCCCTCAGCCATGCAATGGTTCATCCAAGGGCTGCCGTTGAGCACGGGATTCAAATTCCATCAAGCACGTGCTTCCTCCTCACGATCTCAGCCCTCTGCTCCTAATCCAATGGCTGACACTCTCCTCACACTACGGCAGATGCAATCGTTCCTCCAAACACCAGCCAAGGCACTTAAATGAGTAGCAACACCGCCACCGGGTCTTTAGCAATGTTTTAACTGTCGCTGAAGACCCGTGCATGCAAAAAACCTCCATTCCACCACTATATAAACACCATGACCCCTCCCCTTCCAAATGATCTCAACCTACTCTACTCCCACCTACTCTTAAGCCCTAGTGGCCAACTAAATCTCCCTTAGAGCTTATTCTCAAGCTCTAAAGGCCTCTTATTAGTGTAATGCTCCCACATACCACCAAATATTGATCCTCCATCCCACCACCTTCATAAGAAGCCTTGGAGCTATCCACCCACCTCCATTCTGGTAGAAGATCATCTCTAGCTCCTCATCCCCATTCCAAAGCCACGGTGAAGCATTCCTCTACTCAGCATCCTCTTGCATCTCATCTCCATCATCCAGCACCTCACCCTCTTTGTCAAAGCTACCACCAAGAGCTGTCATCTCACTAAACAGTCGATTTGGGAGATTTCTTCTCACCTCTATCTCTTTTTTGTTTTAGCGTATTGTAATCGACATTTGAATGCCATTATGAAATATCATATTTGTTTCTCCATTCTGTGAACTTATCTCGCTTGTCTTGTTATTTTAAAAACTCCAAAAAAATCACAAAACCCTAAAATACCAAAAAGAAACAAAATGAAGCACGAATTTCAACAAAAGTAAACATTACCTCCCTATGTTCGACCCGGGACTCCCTTGGAGTTTTGATGAAAAATTGTATTTGATAACGTGTTTTGCGAACTACAACGATGGGTTTCTCCTAACCATGATTTTACTTCGCCAAAACCTATACATCATTTTGGTGTCGTTGCTGGGGAGGTAAAAGAATTTGCTTTCTTGTCTTCCATGTTTCTTTGCATTTACTTATTATTAACCCCGCTTACCTCTAATTTACTGTCTTGTAGGTAACCTAGGAAGGAGATCCGAGTGCAGTAGACTAGAGTAAAGTGTGGGTAGAGCAATTTGTAACTTCCCACCACATTTCCCCCCACTAGTTTCATTTTGCCACATCAATAACCAAGACCTAATCTACTTAGGTGTTTGCATAAACACTAGGATAGAATTTGTTTGTCTTGTTTGTCACCTCCACTCATCTCATCCTCGCATATCATAAAATAGGAAAAAAAAAAAAAAAAAGATACTTCTTGTGGGACAAATCAATATATACACTACAAACACCCACATTTGAGGCACATAACCTATCTTGACTTTATCTACTCAATCGGAATTCTGACTTGTGGAACCAGTACACCAATTCAACACATAAAGGAGTATAAATCATACTAGGTTAATCGCCTCTTTTTGCGCCCTAATCGGTGGTGCATCTGGGCCAGTTGATTGAATTGTTTGGGCTGCACCACCTAATTTAAAAGAAATTCATTTTGTAGTTGCCCCATAGGATTCAATAATTAGGTCAAGACAAGCACTCCATATTTCTTCTTGATTTGTAAAGGAAAAACATTTGAACTCATGACTTCAAACTTGGTTTGCCTCCTGGAAATTTGTTTGAATGTACCTAATATTTGAACCGTAAAAGCTACTAAGAAAGATCTGAGTCTTAAAACTCACTTCATCCCCAATAATCTTCCTTGAAAACTTTTGGTTGTGCACATACACACATTCTCAAATAAATCATTAAGGGCACAACCCATTAATGGCTGATTTCACCACAAAAATATTCCTACAATTGTGCCGTCTTGTGCTATTTCCTAGCATTATCAGTGCATATTAGGTAGACATAGTCGCATTTGTGAATATAGACGCATGCATGCATTTAATAGAGAGGAGAGGAGAGAAAATAAATGGCCTTGCATTTAACATTTTTTCCTCAAGTGCATCTTTGCAAAATTCATCATCTTTTTATTTTTATTTCACTTGCTTTGGAATGCTTCCCGCGGTTGCATGGATTGACTTCGTCCTCACGCCATGATCTCCATCACCTTTCCCTGCAGCCGCATGCACCACTCCCTACCGAGCCCCATGCAGCTGCATGCACAGCCAGGGCATGGCTGTGCATGACTTCCTCCTCTATAAAAAGAGGGTTCGGCTCCTTCTTGCAGTAGCCTGGCCCTCACAGAGAAAACCCACACCAGCACTTCACCTTCGAGGCCACCGTTCCCTCCCCTCTCCCTCCACATGCCGGCCCTCCTCCTCCAAGGAGACACCTGACGAACAGGAGTAACTCACGGTGGTGCACAACCACCACCGTGAGTCCACGACCGCCCAGCTCACCATAGAGCTGGTGGGCGTGGTGGCTCTTTCCTCGTTTCACAGTTTGAAGCACCTTCAGCCATTGGAGTAAAGCTTCAAGCTTGAAGCTCAAAGCTCTAGTAGCGGCAGCGAGGCAGCAACAGCAGCACGCAGCAGCAGCCGCCCCAGCCCTTTCCACGCATGCCTGCAGGCCGCCCTCCCCTCCAGCGTGCACCTGCAGGCACCATCCCCTTCCGCTTCTTCGCCCTGTCGCGCTCTCTCTTCCGCCCGCAACCGGCCACTGCACACCTCTACAGCGGCCGGCCAAGCACCCCAACGCACCCCAGCAGCACCCGCAAGCCTCCATGCAAGTAGCAGGTCACCCTCGCCCTCCACCGCGCACGCCAGCAGCTCTCTCCACACGCTCTGTCGTGAGGTCCCACCCGCAAGCCTCCAGCCGGAGCCACCCCACCACACTCACAGCAACACCCACTCCCGGTTGTGCGGCGTGGCCTTACACTGTAGCCACTGTTCACGCCAGTCTGCGGAACACTGTGGCTATAGTGGGTTGACCGCAAAGCTTCTCACGTATCCGGTCACCCGATGCGCTGCAACCGGTCCAAGCCCACACATGCGTCTCAACCTGCGTCGCTCGCACCTGCCTGCATACGTGCACCCACCTCTCCCAGCACCTGCCTTCGCCCGCTTCCTTCACCGCGTGCGCCCGCCTCTCCCAGTGCATGCTCTTCACGCAGCGCGGTGCGCTGTGGCCTCCTCTGCATGCACCCACTCCCTCCAGTGAGCTCCTCTCTGCAGGCATATGCGCCTATGCACGCACGTGGGACTTCCAAACGATGCCCTGAGCGCACAAACGGTTTAACCCGCTCATCTTCACTCCAGCAGCGCCATCTCTCCCATTCTCTCTGTCTCTCTCACTCTCTCTCACAACACTCTCTCACTCTCTTTTCCGACGCTTACACACACATACACTCACACTTCCATACACACACACACACCTATACTCTATTATATACATATATATATACTTATATCTATATATATATAGTATTTATTTAACTAAGTATTAGCATACATATATATATATATACATATATATTTACATATATACATATACTTATATACAAACATATATATATATATATTTATACATATATCTATACATATATTAGTACTTATATAACTATGTATTAGTCTATATGCATACATATATATGTATATACATTTATATACTTATATATATATACATATATATACACATATCTATGCATATATATATATATATATCCATACATATATCTATCTATTCATATACTTATATATTTATGTACGCATATATATATACATATGTATGTACCAATATATTTATAACCATATATACATATAGATATATTTACAAATATACATATATATATATATACATATTTTCAAGTTACTTACCATACATGGTATCGTGGGAATATCTACACCAGTTGCTGATATTCCCCAGTACACGCGTACAAAAAGCGTGTTCGCATTCGTCTTCCACCAATCCACCTTACACGTGGCACCTCGTCCTGTTGGTTGCATCTTTCTAGATGATGACCGACTCGACATTGTGCTACACTCCATCTCCGCCTCCACCCCCACCCCTTTATATATATAATATATACCTATTTATATATATAGTATATTTACTTTATTTTTGTTTCGCTTTCTTGGTAGTAAAAAGATAAAAAATATATATATAAAAGAGAAAAGATAATCCTTAACTTGCAGGTACTCTGTCTTGCGAATAGCAAGAACCATTTTGGAACCCTGTTTTGTCTCAAAGCCAAGAACTTAATTTTGAGGGTGTACCTCAAGGACAAAGATTACCAGAGAAAAATCTAAATAGAAAAACACCAAAAATACAATAAACGAACAGAAGAGACTCGTTGTAGGAAAGGCGTAGAAACTTGACTTGTAACCCCACTTCCCTGAGTTCGACCCTGGGCCTAAAAGTGACCAAGATAAAATCAAGTAGGCCAGGTTAAAACTTTATGTAAAGAGATGGTTAGGTTTGATTTTGGTTAACCACTATATACACTTCAACGCTAAAATCACCATATTAACAACCTAACTAGGTCTGACACCATACCTTTTCTGGCGTCGTTGCCGGGGAGGTGAGCCTGCAAGTAAGTTTCTATTCCATTCCTTTCATTTTTTTCTTCCCTCTTCACGGGTGTCTCTATTTTTGGTGTGCAGGTGAACTTGTTGCATGGAGAAGGCAGGAAGACGAAGTCGAACACGTGATCAGATCCAAGGCGGGACTGAGAGCATGAAGATGCCGACACCGCATTGGAGCTTCACACACGTTGCTGAACAAGTAGGTCTTCTTTTCATAGCAACTTAGGTTAACTTGTCACCTTAATAAAAAAATATATATAAAAAAAAAAACTAAAAACTAGAAAAACTTCGTGGGATCTCTTGGGGCAAGTGGACTAAAATTCACTTGTTTGATTAATTGTCTTCACTCCCACCGCCCCTCGATTTCCCGCCTTACTTCGCATAGCAAAAATCCAAGAATCTTAATTCTTGAATTTTTCATCGTGTGAAGTATTCTTTGAGGAAAACATAAAAAGATTGATTGCACCCCTCTTTTGCCTCACTTATCTACAATTCGGGATCACCTTTTTGGTGGGGAGACTTGGAATTGAATTAATTCCAACCCCACCATGACTTTTGAACTTGCCTATGATTCGATCCCGAATACTTCAACCCCAACAATTTGATTTTCTTTGTGTTTTGGTTAAGCCTTGTGTGGACATCATTTTGGTGATTGGGAGCACTTGAATTGAAGTGCTTTGTCTCCCTTTCACAAAAGCTCTAAAACTGATATGTGCATCCACACATAGAAATCTCCATTTAGGGCAGCCCATTGCATTGTAGCATGCATTAACCAATTGACATTGAAGAAGGGTTTGTTGGGCTTAGAAGAAAACCTGTATTCTCTCAAAAAACTCAGAGATTGGTTGAATTGGTATGTTAGCGAAATCCTAAAATCCATACAACTTAAGGCTGAACTCTAAAAATCATTCACCAATTAAAACTTTAATTCAGGGAGATTTCCCAGTTGCATGCTTGTTTTACCCACTTGAAAAATCAATTACTTGGGCATTAACTGTAAACAATGCCCTTCACATTCCAAAAGCACTTAACCCTAAGCCTCTAAATAAAATTGGTAGTAACTTGACCCTTCTTAAGGATTGGAGGTCTAACTACCTGCGTGTAGTGCCTACGTGCTGGTGAGGGTTCCCACATGCTATCGGGTGTCTAAGACTAGGGCAAATGGCCTTTCAATCTAGCCCGGTGGTTCTGCGGTGCTCGCATTCGGTTCCGTAGTTCGTGATAGTAGGTAACTTAGATCTTTAGATCTAAGGGCACACTGTAGAGGTTAGGAATTTGATTGTACTGATTTGTCATCAAGTGTACCTTTACGGCGTCATTTCTCTCATCTCCTTTTCCCTTCTTATCCCCCCAATTCTTCCTGTGGTAGTGCATATTTGGGAGGAGGTCACAAAACCCTGAACTGTTTGAATTGCCTGATAAATTTAGAAAAGAAGCCGAATCGTCCTCCTCCTCCACAAACATGGCTACATGCCCACCCCCAAATCCTGAGGGAGGAAATCGCCCTCAGAACCCACCAGGTGGTGGAGCCTTAGACCCCATAACCCTCCTCCAAGCCCAAATGGAAATGTATAATGAGAAAATGGAAGCCATTCAGGAAACATTAAAGGAAATGCAAAACCCTCCCGAATGGGAGGATCCTAGGTCTCTTAGCTCTTATCAGAATCCCACTGCTATAGAGACCATAGGACAAATTCGGGTCCCCATGGGAGGGGATGACTTTGAACTGAAATCGAACATAATTGGCCTAATAAATTTTCACTTTCAAGGTCTTGCAAGTGAAGATCCTTTTCTCCAATTGGAACACTAAACCCGATTAGCTGAAACTGTTAAACCAAGAAATATCGGGTTACCTATAGTCCTCATGGAAATGTTCCCATTTTCATTGCGGGACAAAGCATCACAGTGGTTACGCACCCTTGGGAGAACCATCCACTCTTGGGAAGAGATGCGAACAGCGATTCTCAAGAAGTTCTTCCCAATCGGGCGAACCAATGCGCTTCACCGTGCTATCACTTCATATACGCAACAAAACGGCGAACAATTTCATGAGGCATGGGAGAGGCATAATGACCTCCTCAGGAAGTGTCCGCACCACGGTCTGCCTAAGTGGCATATAGCCCAAATTTTCTACTATAGGCTAAATGAGACTTTGAAGCATATTGTAGACGCTTCCTGCGAAGGGAACTTTGTGAATAAAGACGAGAATGGAGCATTCTAATTGTTTGAAAATGAGCGAAAACTCAATGAACAATGCTTCCATTGCCGCCTTTAATCGTACCAGCCAGCCTTGAAATGTCCACGAAGTTGACACGGGACCCTCCCATTCATCCACTGATCTGAGCCTTATAGCACAGAAATTGGATGAAGTCTCCGTCGTGCACAAGAAGCTGGACGAGCTTCTAGCCAACCCCACCTGTTCTTTGGCAAACACCCCCACTTCACCACTTCGTCACAATCCCAATTCTTCCAACACCAGGCTTATTCCAAGAAACCCCGTAAGACCTTCCTTACCGAGTGTCTCGCCAAGCGACTCGGTAAGTCACGTGGAACTGGCTTCTACGAGCCAGTATTTTGATACAGAGAACCAAGCCTTTATAAGTGCTCGGATGCATATTTACATGCGGACACGTCTTCTGGCGTGGAAGATGCTTGCACCCTGGGGAACAACCCGTTCTCTGCCACTTATAACACAGGGTGGTGTAATCATCCAAATTTCGCATGGTCCAACAACCCCCAACACCAAAACCCTACTGGTGGACCAATGCGACCGTCCTCTCCCGTCATCTTAAGGGCCCAGTCTAATCCTATGGCGAATCCGCCATCAGGCCATTGTGTACCGCAAGTAGAACACGCATCAAGTTCACTTGATAAATTGATTCGAATGATGACGGATATGTCAAAGCGCCATGAAGAGAACATGACCTGTCTTCAGCACCAATTGGCACAGCAGAATGCTGAGATCAGTCAACTACGCATGGCGACTCGATCTCAGGGCACTCTTCCCGGCCAACCTATTCCAAACCTGTGAAACTTCGTATCCCGTGGTCCGCAACCACAGGTACAACCTTCTCAGGGATAGGTTCATCAACTTCTGCAAGCTTCGAGCATTCCACCAGGATTTCAGGTTAATTTTGCTGCAGCACCGCACTCTTATGTCCCCATTGCGAGCCCTCCTCCACCGTATGATCCCACTGGACCCGCATCATCCAAAGCTATCACTACGAGGAGCGGTAAGCGGACCATCGATCCACCTCGACCAGATCCTGGCTCGTCTTCTTCTTCATCGCCCTCTCATTCGGGATGCACTCCGCATTCGTGAGAGGACAATACATCTAAATTCGTGCCAGAATCAATCCCATTCCCTGAGGCTCTACTGATGGAGCCAAAAGGCAAGAAGAAAGATACGTAGGCCTTTGATAACCTGCGTAATTTGTTCAGGGATGTAGAAATCAAGGCACCCCTGCTCGAGGCTATCGACCACATACCTACTGTCGCCCGATTTTTCAAAGACTACACAACACCCAGGCAACAGTCAAAGAAAACTAAAAATCCAGTGGTTCTCTAGCCTCATGCGAGTTGTACTATACTGTCAAACCTACCACCGAAGTAGAAAGATCCAGGCACACCACTTATTTCTTGTAGCATCCAACGTTGCAGTTTTAACTGTGCCCTGCTTGATCTAGGATCTTCCATTAACCTTATGTGGACCATCATGCTCAAAAAAATTTCCTTGGGAAATTTGAAACCCACCCCTGTCACGTTATAGTTGGCAGATCGTTCTGTCAAAATCCCAAAGGGTGTGGTGGAAGACGTAGTGGTTAAGGTCAACAGTCCCTATTTTCCTGTTGACTTTCTTGTTTTATATATGGAAGTTCCTAGTTCACTTTTTGATTGTCTGATCATCCTCAGTCGACCTTTCTTGGCCATAGCCCATGCCCTTATCGACTGCGAGTTAGGTTGTATTGAGATTGCCATTGGATCTAAAAAGCTCAAGCTTAACATCTTCAAGGCACCCAAGAACTTTGATTGCGATTGTATCGAGGATGACATGTCTGACGAGGACATGACCGTCAGTGCGTGTATCCGACTAATTGGGACCTATTCAGACTGCTGCAGAATACCTGTAAACACTAATGACTGCCTGATCAGCACATACTGTGACGTTCCCCCATCCCTCCCTATTCCCGTACCTCCTCCTGACCAGACTTCTGACGAGGTTTTCTCCACTTCCCATACCTCGCGGTCTGAGTCATATCCGGGCTACTCACTGCCGATCCACAGTCCTGAAGACCGGATTGCCCTTTCTTTCCTTCCAAATCAGGAGGATTTGCAACCCCACACTGGGACCTTGAGCCCATATGCTTCTCACTGGGCTATTCCTTTTTGGATCCATCTATCCAAAGAGCCCCTCTTCTTGGCCAATCTGAGGGCCAACTTCTTCCTCTTGACCTATTTTCTGATCCACCTGGGACACTCTCGTCCTAGGAAATGCCAGACCTTTCACCATCCACCATGACTTTTCACGCCACTATCACGATCACTTCACTTTCCACTTCACCACCCACCATCCACCCACCCTACCACCCTACTGTATACCCTGCACCTCAGCTCTCGTTACTCGATCTTTCATCCTTTCTCTACCTTTCCCTTCATGCATTTGAGGACATATTGTTTGGCATGGGGGGGTGGATAGGCATCCATAGGATCTGGGTATTTTATGGTATCATGTAGTTTCCACCAATTTATAAATATGCAAGAAGAAGAGAGAAATAAAATAAACTAATATAAATATCTATATATATAGATAAATGGTGTTTAGTAATGATATGAAAGCTGAAACAAAAATATAATAAGTGTTTATGGATATTCAACCTTTGTTTTGAAGACCTTCCAGGCCACAGAAGCTTGATTCGCTCAAGCTCAGCTTAATTCACTTGAGCATTGACAAGATAGATCGGAATCTCTCCTAACTAAGGACGTATTCTTGTACCTGAGACACCATTACAGGACTCGTTGGTTTGCTTCTACTTGAGAGCCTAAGTAATCTTGGTTCACACTACACATATCAATAAAGACTAGGTGAACATAAGATCCAAACCTAGTGTTCATTAGGGAAGGTGGAGTCCTTACCTGTGCGTGCAGGTAGACTCTTTATCCCAGGCTTTAGTCTTGTGTTTAGGAGAGACTCTTTCCACCAAGAAAGAACACTCCCACCAAAAAGAAAAGTGTGCTCCTCCAAATAATGTTGTAAGAGATATACTGACACGTGTTTCAGAAAAAAAAAAAAAAAGGAAATAAGTCAGTATATCTCGCAAATGTCTGTAAAGTCTCTACCCTAAAAAAGTTCTTCGGGGCAAGTCATAAACACCCTATTTTCCTGTGAGTCACAAATGTCAGAAAATGGGAGTTGAGTTTTCCGTCATCTTCTTAAGGGTCAATCCGAAAACACAAGCTGAAACTAGGACTAACCTATACTTAAAGATTCGAGAAACCCTAGGCTTGAGTCTTAATGTTCATCTGGTTAGTCTTGATCCTTCACTAAGCACAAGCCATAACCTCTTGAGCTCTCGAGTACGGCAAAAACGTCCTGGGTCCTGGAAATCGTTCTTAAGGTTTAAATATCAAGTGTCCTGGTTAGTTGAGAGATGATCTTTGTCTTGTGAGACTTAAAGTGTGGTAGTCTTCTCTGCAACTGGATCTCACAATATCCAACAATAAACACACCTATATGGCCTCAGAAGAAAATCTTCAGCTTATGATCATTTCTAAATATTCTTTTGCTAGGGACTAGCAAAAGATAGGCCTGGGGGTATGATTGCACTGCAAAAATACGCCTGCAGTTGTGCCATCTTGTGCTATTTCCTAGCATTATCAGTGCATATTAGGTAGGCATAGTCGCATTTATGAATATAGATGCATGCAAGCATTTAATAGAGAGGAGAGGAGAGTAAAAAAATGGCCTTGCATTTAACATTTTTCCCTCAAGTGCATCTTTGCAAAATTGACCATCTTTTTATTTTTATTTCACTTGATTTTGAATGCTTCCCACAGCTGCATGGATTGACTTCTTCCTCCTCACGCCATGCTCTCCATCACCTATCCCTGCAGCTGCAAGCACCACTCCCTGCCGAGCCCCAAGTAGCTGCATGCACAGCTAGGGCATGGCTGTGCATGCCTTCCTCCTCACTAAAAAGAGGGTTCGGCTCCTTCTTGCAGCAGCCTGGTCCACACAGAGAAAACCCACAACAGCACTTCTCCTTCCAGGCCACCGTCCCCTCCCCTCTCCCTACACACGTAGACCCTCCTCCTCCGAGAAGACACCTGGCTGATAGGAGCAACTCACGGTGGTCCACAACCACCACCGTGAGTCCACCACCACCCAGCTCACCATAGAGCCGGCGGGCGTGGTGGCTCTTTCCTCGTTTCACCATTTGAAGCACCTTCAGCCAATGGAGCAAAGCCCCAATCTTGAAGGTCAAAGCTCAAGCGGCGGCAGCAGCAGCACACAGCAGCAGCCGCCCTAGCCCTTTTTGCGCACACCTGCAGGTCTCCCTCGCCTCCAGCACACGCCTGCAAGCACCATTGCCTTCCGCTTCTTCTCCCTGTCGCGCACTCTCTTCCGCCCGTAACCGGCCACTACGCACCTCTACAATGGCCGACCAAGCACCCCAGCGTAGCCCAGCAGCACCCGCAAGCCTCCGCGCATGCAGCAGGTCCCCCTCGCCCTCTCCGCACGCTCTGTCGCGAGGTCCCAGCCGCAAGCCACCAGCTGGGGCCACCCCACCGCGCGCGCCATGCCATCCGCACTCACATCACCGCCCGCTCCCGGTTATGCGACACGGCCTTACACTGTAGCCACTATTCACGCCAGTCTGCGGAACACTGTGGCTACAGTGGTGTGACCGGAAAGCTTCTCACTTATCTAGTCACCCGGTGTGCCGCAACCGGCTGCAGCCCACGTGTGCATCTCTGCTCGCGTCGCCCACACCCACCCGCGTACGTGCACCCACCTCTCCCAGCGCCTGCCTTCACCCACTTCCTTCACTGCATGCGCCCGCCACTCCTAGTGCCTGCTCTTCACGTAGCGTGGTGCGCTGCGGCCTCCTCTGCGTGTGCCCATTAACTCCAGCGCACTCCTCTCTATGCGCATACACGCCTACGTGCGTGCGTGGGACTTCTAGACGACGCCCGGAGCGCACAGACGGCTTAACCCGCGCATCTTCACTCCAACAGCGCCATCTCTCCCGCTCTCTCTCTCTCTCTCTCTCACTCTCTCTCAGAACACTCTCTCACTCGCTTTACCGACGCTTGCACACACATACACTCACACTTCCATACACACACACACACCTATACTCTATTATATACATATATATTTATACGTATACATATATATATTGATATATATACTAATATTTATATACATATATATATATACTTATATCTATATATATATATAGTATTTATATAACTAGGTATTAGTATACATATATATATATATACATATATCTATATACTTATATATATATATACATATATATACATATATATTTACATATATACATTTACTTATATACATATATATATATATATATATATTTATACATATATCTATACATATATTAGTACTTATATAACTATGTATTAGTCTACATACATACATACATTTATATATATATATACATCTATATACTTATATATATATAAACATATATATACACATATCTATACATATATATATCTATACATATAATTGTATATATATATATATATACATATATATATACATATGTATATACCTATATATTTATTACCATATATACATATAGATATATTTACATATATACATACATATATATATATTTTCACGTTACTTACCATACATGGTATCGTGGGAATATCTACATCAGTTGCTGATATTCCCCGATACACGCATACAGAAAACCTGTTTGCATTCATCTTCCACCAATCCACCTTACACGTGGCACCTCATCCTGTTGGTTGCGTCTTTCTAGATGACGACCGACTCAACACCGTGCTACACTCAATGTCCGCCTCCACCCCCACAACTTTATATATATAATATATACCTATATATATATATACTATATTTACTTTATTTCTATTTCGCTTTCCTGCTAGCAAAAAGATAAAAAAAAATATATAAAAGAGAAAAGATAATCCTTGACTTACAGGTACTCCATCTTGAGAATAGCAAGAACCATTTTGGAACCCTGTTTTGGCTCAAAGCCAAGAGCTTAATTTTGAGGGTGTACCTCAAGGACAAAGATTACGAGAAAAAAATCTAAATAGAAAAACACCAAAAACATAATAAACGAACAGAAGAGACTCATTGTAGGAAAGGCGTACAAACTTGACTTGTAACACCACTTCACTGAGTTTGACCTTGGGCCTAAAAGTGACCAAGATAAAATGAAGTTGGCCAGGTTAAAAATTTTTGTAAAGAGATGGTTAGGTCCGATTTAGGTTAACCACTATACACACTTCAATGATAAAATCACCATATTAACAACCTAACCGGGTCAGACACCAAGGGCCCATTACATTCCAGAAGCACCAATATCCCAAGCCGAACTAAAATTGATTAGACATTGGCCATAAGGACAGATTCGTTGTTCGTGGCCCAGATTGACAATGTTCATGATTAACTTGCTTATACTAGTCAATCTTATGTCTAACTAGGGGAGTAGCATCAAACGACTGTGGCTGGGGGGCACACTAGGAACCAAAGGCGTAAGCCAAAGGAAGAACCTTCTCACCAGTCCCTCCTTAGAACTAGTTGGATTGACTAGATATAGGTAGAGTAATCATCTATAATCTTAAAATGGATTCTGAGAGTCTGTAGACCTTTATGCTACCCAACCTAAGGATAGGCTTGTATTTTTTATGTTGCAGGGTTCCTTCTCTTCCCCGTCCTTCCGACTTCCCTCCAGTGTATGCTTAGAAGGAGGTCATTGAACCCTCATCTGGAAGGACCTTTAGACCATTCCCAGAGGCGGAGGTTGAGTTATAACCAAGCAAATCCCATGGCTGATCAACAAGCACCTCCCCCGCCCCCGAAATAGTAGGAGCTAATTCTGAGGCAGTTGGAAGAATTACAGCAGATGCAACAATGGTTCCAACGAATGAATGGTTCAGGTGCTTGACCCTCGAAGGATTTCTATGATCCTTCAAACTATGGGGAACGTCCTGGCATCATGATTCTTGCTGGAGACATTGAAATCAAGCTCCAAGTCTTAAGTTTGATTAAGCATTTCCATCAGCTTAGCTCGAAGGACCCATTCCTTCAGTTGGAGGATTTGACTACTTTTGTTCAAACCACCTAAGCTAGGAATGTGAACGAAGAGCAAATGATCATGAGGCTCTTTCCCCACTCTCTTAGGGATAAGGCTGCACAATGGTATCGGACTATTGGAAGGCCAATAGAAACATAGGCTGCACTTAACTCAACTTTCTTGAAGAAATTCTTTCCTATCGGATGGACCAATGCCTTGCGATGGGTGATTACCACTTTCGCCTAGCGGTCGTGGGAACCATTTCATGGTGCCTGGGAGTGATTCCAGGAACTTTTGAGGAAGTGTCCACACCACGAGGTGCCGAAATGGCAACTTGTGTAGATATTCTATCATGAGTTGGTTGAACAACTCCGTAATCATGTCGATGCCTCCTGCGGAGGCAATTTCCTCTATAGGGATGCAGATAATGCATACGACCAATTTTAGGAAATGAGTGAGAATTCAATTAATCGCACCTCCATGGATGCCTTCGAACAGTCCAAACAACCTTGGTCAAATGCTAATAAGATCCAGGAATCTCATTCATTTCACATGGAATTGATTTGTAACAAGCTTGATAAAATGGACTTGGTTGCTAAAAGAATTGAACAATGGATGTCTATGAATTCGGGAAAGACATCTACACCCACTCAATCCTAGAATTCAGGATTCCATTCCACATGAGCTCAGACGGGGTGGGAGTTTGTAAGCCAACTTGAATCGGCTCAACCTATGAGCAAGGATTTCTTAGAACCTTATGGGTTCCAAACTAGGGCCATTGATCCCAAGTTTTCTGATCCATCCTTCTCTACATCCATGCCTCATGAGGATGCATATGCAATACAAGAGAATGCTAAGTCCAACCCATATTCCAACACTTACGACTCGGGTTGGAGGAACCACCCTAACTTCTCTTGGAAAGGTCAGGGGCAATAGACCCAAACACGACCCAGCAACTATGCACTCAGAGACCTATGGGTCAGGGTCAGGTATACATCTAGTTGGCCTCGAGACCGATTACTCAGTCACCTTGGAATGCCCAACAATCACAGGGTAGGCTTATTTAAATCGGTAGATGGTAGAAATGCAAGGGTCCATGCTACATCTTATGCTGCAAAAGAAGTCATCCTTGGACAACTTGCAATTCGGACTTATTGCCAGCACTCGACAACCCAGATCTCTACCATCCTAACTCGTACCCAACCTGCGCAATGTGCAAAATCGGGGCAACAGAGCCCAAGGGTACGAAAATCAAAGGGACCCACATGAACATGCTCAGGTGGTTGAGCAAGGTCCCTCTTCTTCTTCAGGATACATAACCAATCAAGGCCCTCCAATCTTCACTAACCCACCTCAAGACTCGAACCCATATGCCTCTATAAATTCCATCACCTTGAGAAGTGGAAAGCAGACCCAGGACCCTGAATTACCTTCTAGAAGCCAAAACCCTATGGAGCTCGAGAGAGAAAAGGGGGAGATTGAAGGAGACATAAGGCCCTAGGATCAGAAATTAAACATACCACCCACATCCCATTCCCTGAACCCTTATTGAAAACCAAAGAAGAAGAAAACCTTAAGAGCAATGATGCGAAATTTGGCATGATTTGTAAAAGTGGGTTTTTAAGTCGTTGTAACAGGCCAAATCGCAAACGCTTTTAAAAGTTATAACCTAGATAGTGGGGTATCTAGGGTCGTCCAAGGAGCCAACATGTTTGCAAAATTCAGGACTTTTTCTTGGAAATAGAAATCACCTTTCTTTTTGATCTTTTTAGCTGTATGATTTCTTTTAGGGTTTTGAAATAACAAGCATTCGCAAAGTTGTTGAAAAAGAAAAAGGCGATCTAAACCAAATCTACTAAACTATTGCTTGAGTGACAAGAAAGGCCTCTCCCTAAGCTCACTTTAGGCACGTGGGGTCCTGGAGTAATTTGGGAGAGGGAGTGAAAATGTGCTAGATCAAGATAAAAAAAAAACAAATGCTATAAGAATTTAAAAGAAGGCAACTTGAATTGAATTGAACTTGTTCTACACAAAACACATAGAGGAAAGCTTCTAATCTACTTGAAATGCAAGAAGATAAAAGCAAAAATCCTCTAAGTGAAATGGTGAAGAAGACGATGGCTTCTTGCTCCAAGCTTGGTAGCTCCTGAGCTTGAAAAAGTCCTCCAAATCCTTCCTTGCTATGCACCTCCAAGATGGTGTCCTCCAAGGTGGAAGCTTTCACCTTAACATTCCTCCTCCAAGGGTGGGCGTGCACCACCCTTGCTTCTCCTTGCCTGGCCATCCACCTAGTGGGGGAGTGCTCCTCCTCCTTGGCATGGCACAAGGGAGAAGAAAAAGGGGAAGAATGCACCAAGGGGGTAGGTAGGATGCCCCCTTAATCTTCTTTCCTTCTACTTCTTCCTTGGCCTTGAGTTATGGTGGGTCTAACGTGGAATAAAACACTCATGGAGGATGCTCTAAAATGGTGGTAGGTGGTGGGTTTATATAGGGTAGGTGGGGGGCATAGGTGGCTCTTGGAATGGATGGCTAGGATAGGATATGGGGTGTAGTTGGGAATCCTATGGCTAAAGGTGATTAGCACCAGCCCAAGGGGTACCAATGTGGTTGTTATTGGTGGTGGCACCCCATGAAGTTGGCGCCGAAATAGTTTCTAGAAGGGGGGCTTAGGTGGCACCCGGTAGGGTTCTAGAAGGAAGGGTAGGAGGGTGGCTAGGATAGGTTGTAGGGTTTTGTGTATGGTTGATATGGGGGTGGATGTTGGTGCCAAAAAGGGGGTAGTTAGGGTTAGGTTTTGGCGCCAAAATTGGTGCCTTTTGGTGGTGATGATGGGGTGAAGAGGTGGCTAGGTGGTGGCGCCAACTTGGAGTAGGATAGCTAGCTTTGGTGAGCTTAGGTAGGGCTTAAGTTGGTGGAGCTAGCTAGGGTTGAGTTGAAGGTGGTGGATGGCCAAGGAGCTAGTTGCTAGCTAAGCTAAGGTAAGCTAAGCTAGCTTAGCTAGCTATGGAGTAGAGGAGTGTGCATGTGGAGCTTAGGGTTTGAGGAGATAAGCTAGATATGCAGAGTCTGGAGCTAAATTGGAGCTGGCAGCTGTTGAAGAGGTCAAAATGGGGCTACTCTAGCTGGCTTAGTTCGCTAGTTCTTTGCTATCTGCTAAGCCAAGCTAAAGTTAGTTGGCTTCTATTGAATGGAGCTGAGGTGAGCTAGGCTTGGTGCTCCTAGGGAGTATTGAGCTGGTTGTGACAGCTATGGTAGCTTAGCTCAACCAAGTTGAGCTAAGCTGAGTCCTCGGGAGCTGGACTTGAGCTTCCTGAGCTGGGATGAATTCCTTTTCTGTTGGCTAGAGTTGAGTAGAGCTGGATGTAGCTGGAACTGAGCTGGGGTGAACTCCAGTCAACTCTGCTAAGCTAGCTAGAGCTTCTTGTGGAATAGTGGGAGCTGAGATGAGCTTGACTCAACTAAGTTGAGCTGGATCTGAGCTGACCTGAGCTAGGGTGAGCTAAGATGAGCTCTCTTGAGATGCCATTCAGCTAAGATGAGCTGAATGGAGTTAGGATGAGCTAACTCTAGTCAAAGTGAGCTGGATTCAAGCTGTGGTAAGCTAGAACAAGTTGAGTTCCAAATAGTCTGAGCTTGTTCTTCTCCAGTTGCGTTGTTGAGCTCTAGGGTTTTAGGGATATGTATATCTATTCAACCCTAACACTCACAGAAACACATTAAAAAGACAAGAAAAAATGCATTGCATGCCTAACCTAGTTAATGTCTAAATGCAACACAAAAACCCATTTGCAGAGCAAAATCCTAAGAGCTATGTTTGTTTTAATGCATAAGAATGATGATAAACTAGAGTTTATCACACCCCCATGCTTATCATTTGCTAGTCTCTTAGCAAAGCTTTCATTTTTCAAAAATAGAATTTTTTAGGAAATCTAATTTTTTCGACTTTTGGGGAGAAAAAGATTAAGGGCCATGGTTGATCTAAACACAGGAGTCACAGGATTTGCTAAGGACAAACATCGGGATTTGTTTTTGGATCCAAAGATTAGACAAAGTGGGTTCAATATATCCTCCAGAAAATTCACAAATTAACCCCTTGTTAGTTCAGATGACTTGAAATTTTTGTTTTTAGGATTTTTTTGGCTCTTGAATCTAATTAGAAACTTGAAATATCCTTTAAAACCTTGTGTCTGTGCTTGTGAAGAGCCAACATTTATAGGGGCATGTTTTTTGGTTTAAAGCTTTTTTTTTCTCCCCCAGGCTTATTTTTAGCTTAGTCTTACAACAGATTTGTCAGGATCATCATTCCTATTACCAATCCTTGAGGGGGCTCTGGCACCAGTACTTCAAGATAGCGCTGTCCATGACACCACCCAAGAGCTCACAACCCAAAACACATTGCAGTGTAAAAGGGCGCTCCAAGCAAACTCAAGCTCCTACTCCAACACCATAGGTAGAGCACCGTCCAAGACACTTGAGCTGCTAAAATGCACTTTAATGCTCTGTCTAAAGATATGAAATATAGATATGGCTCAGCACTGAGGTGGTAACATGTTGACATTGCATCCTCAAAGGAGGCATTTTCCTCCTTCTCGACGGTAGGAACTCAAACCAATGATCTGCTTCAGACATTTACTAAGTCCAAAAAAGGGAGTTTTTCTAATTTTTAGTTGTTTTTAAGTGTTGGCTTGTGCATGAAATTTGACAGAAGAAGTTCTGCAGGAAATGCAAGTTTTTGAATCAGAAACTATGTCACATACTTTCCATATTACAAAAGAGGATCAAGTCACCTGAACTATCATCAGTTTAGGTGAAATTTTAGAGAAGGATATCTGATCTAGTCTAAAAATAGACCTTGAAATTCTAATGATTAGATCCGCATCCTCATCCCTATTTTGTTAAAGATTAAATCCCATTGTACCCAAAAGTGAGTTTTTCGACCTTAGTCCCAATTTCAAAATTTTTCCTCAAAATGTTTCTGACCTTTTTATCTTTTTGGGTATGCAAGCAGGAAAATAACTAAAGAAAAATGCATGTTTTTAGGTTTTGAAAATCCTAAATCGATCATCAAATTTTGAAAACACCCCCCATGCTTAAGATATGCAATGTCCTCATGCAATAGGAGGAAAAAGGGATCACCTTAATGAAGAGCAATCGAATTTAGGATGGTCAAAACCTGGGAAAAGAAAGGAAAAATAGGAAAGTAGGAAAAATGATGGCTTACCACCCATCCAGTGCTATCTTTTATGCCATTCAGCCTGGTTTGAAGGTATGCACAGAAGACGGAACATCATGTAGATAGTTGGACACTTGGATGCCTGCAAAAAATGTGCCTTCTTCTATATCCTTGGAAAATTGATTAGAATCAATATTGGGATTAAAGTTGGATGGAAAATGATAAGTGTAGCCCAAGTCTGGCCATGGTTTTAAATCAGGTTGGATGCCAAGCTCGTGCGAGTTTGGTGGCAGGTCCATAGGAAAAGGGTCGGGGAAGGGATGGTGAGGATTGGGTGAAGTTAGTGTGGAAAGGTAGGGTGAGGGAAGAGTGGGTGGGTCAGGGTGATCAGGGGGTTCATCAGGAATGGATTTTTGGTCAAGACAAGTCTCTAGTTCATAGATTTCGCCGACCACTGATTCTGAATCGGAGTCCCCAAAAAAATTATGGTCGGTAAGGATATCTATCAACATTGTCTCTTGCACCATATTGGAAATTTCCGTATCAGAGTCCTCAAAAAAGTTATCATCATGGAATCTCTTGGAGGATTTGAAAATATATAAAGTGATAGTTTGGCCAGCGCAAGTGATATCCATTTTGCTTGTGTGGCAATTGACATTTGCCTTTGCATTGGCCAAAAAAGGGCGTCCAAGGATTATTGGGGAGTTTAGTAATGATTCAGGTACCTCAATGTCAAGGACCAGAAAGTCTACAGGGAAGACACAATTCTGGACTTTGACCAAAACATCCTCGACAATCCCACAAGGTTTGATTGTTGATCGGTCGGCTAATTGTAGGGTAACCTCGACGGGTTTTAATTCACCAATATGAAATTCTTCAAATAAAATCATGGGAATGATATTAACTGAGGCACCAAGATCAAAGAGGGTGCAATCAAAGGTAGTATCATCAATAATCACAGAAATCAAAGGTGCCCTTGGATCTTTCATCTTAAGAGGTTGCTTTCTCAGTATGATAGAGCTTACTGTCTCCAAATGATGCACCCGTCCAAGATTTTTGCCCTGCCTTTTAGGAGTACAGATCTCCAAAAATTTTGCGTAGGCAGGTATATATTTGATGGCATCTAGGATAGGAATATTCATTTGAACTTGCCCAAATAGATCCATGAGTTCTTTTGTGGTGGGCTTAGATTTCTTTTTTCTATTGGTGGTGGGGTGGAGAGTTTGTGGAAAAGGGATAGGAATCGTGTCTTGAGATTTTTGTATTTCTTTTTCTTCCTAATGTGGTGGTGGGGAGTCAATTTGTATAGTGATGAGGATTTCACCAGGTTTGTGTGAAGGCCTAGGATCAGTGGTGGTTTTCCCATTCCTCAATGTAACTGCATGTGCAGTCAAATTATTATTTGCAGGAGGTGGGGGTGCCTTCGGTTGTGGAAACCTGGGAGGCTGCTGAGGTGGTCGATTAATAGGAGGCTGATTAGGGTAGTGTGGATTTCAGCTTGGATATTGGTTCCTCTGGTGATTAGGGTTGGGCATTGGTTGGGATGGAAGATGTCTTACAGGTCTTTGCATCGGAGTAGCCCCAATCTGATTTCTCAGATTTGTTATGGTGCGGGTTACTTCCATCATTTTTGTCTACATTTCTTGCAGGGTTCACATCATCTGGGCATTGATGTCTTGCTAGGATGGCACAAGATGAAAGGTTGGATTTGACCCATACCCATTAAATGATATGGTTGGGAAGGAACCTGATTATTCTAGGAGTAGTTCGGGTAATTTTTCCAATTGCAAGAATTTTTATAGGGCTCCAGGATGGCAGAAACATTTTGAGTGGGGTTAAGATCAGGATAGTTATAATTCCCCAGTGAATCATGGGCGACCTCAGAATGCTGTCAATAATCAGAAGGAGTAGTGTTGAGATTATGCAAATTTTATCTTCGTGGAAAGTTAGGTTGGGTTAGATGTGGACTGTGTGGAGCTTGGGTGGATGTGGCAAGTCTTTCCTCAATCTTCTTTTGGTTAATGTGCATCTGGTCGAGTTTGTGCGCGATCATTTGAAAATCATCTTGGGTGACAGGGATAGCTTGGGTGCCTACTTCATGAACACTGAAATGCAGGTTTGGAGTTCTACAAAATGTGTTCATGAAAGCTTGATTAAATGAGTTTTCACTCATTTCTTCAAAAAGGTCATAGGAACTTTCAGCATCCTTATTTAAGAAGTTGCCGCAACACGAGGCATCGACAAAATGTTGGATTTGATCTTCTAATCCATGATAGAAGATTTGCACAAGTTGCCATAAAGGAATCTCGTGGTGTGGGTAACTTCTTAAGAGATCTTGAAATCTTTCCCAAGAATCATGGAAAGTCTCACCAGATTTTTGTTGAAAGGTCGTAATAGATCTTCGCAGGGAATTAGTATGACCTATGGGAAAGAATTTCTTGAGGAAGGCGCTCTTGAGCTGAGGCCAAGTTGTGATGGTCGGCCAATGGTCCTGAACCAATAAGCGGCCTTATCTTTAAGAGATAATGGAAATAGCTGCATCAACCATAGGTCTTCTTGCACATTTCGGGAATGGGTTGTTTGTGCAAGAAGAGTGAGCTCTTCAAGGTGGCTGAAAGGGTCTTCCCTAGGAAGGCCATTGAAGTGTTTAATCTGGTTCAGGATTGCAGGCTTGATCTCGAAGTGCCCCTCTGGTATGACCACCCCTGGTCGTTCCTCATAATAGGATGGATCATAAAAATCTTTTAGAGAAACAACAGGCTGCTGATGGGGTGGTGGGTTTAGCCTTTGATTGGCTAAGTTTTGGATGTTCCTAGTCAATGTTTGTTGATTGGAATTTAATTTAGAAATCTGCTCAGCCATCAATGTTAAAAAATCAGGCAGGGGGTCTTGATGTTGTGATTGAGGCAATTCAAGATTAGTGAGCTCCAAGTGTAGGAAGTTAAAGGTGGGTGGGTATTGGGTGGAAGGGTTAGAATTACGGTTACTAGTGGGGTTAGAGGTAAGATTAGAGGTGGAAGTGGAAGGGTTAGTGGACCCATTTTGTTGATTTCCATTTTTTTAGAAGAAGAAGAAGATAGAAAAATTGGTCCTTTTGCACAGGGGGTGAAATCAAATGATCCTTCTAGGTGCAGATTTTGAGACCGTCGCCCGTGCATAAAATGGAAGAATGGGAGGGGATGAGAAGAGATGGAGATGAGAGAAGTGTGCACACAAGCAATCAAAATCTAAATGTAACTTAAGTGTGACTCCCTAAAAATAAACCTAAGACTTGTCCTACTTAGGAGATAAGTAATCAATAGTGAATACCCGTTCTGTCAACAAATCAAGCCATGTTGCTAAAGGGGAGGTTTGGGCCCAAACGTTTCCTAGGAAAATTCCTAGGTGCTTGCACAAACCCATGCCTTGTCATTTGACATAGCCCCTCAGCCTGAACACCAGATATAGATGACAGAATTGGTATTAACTATAGAAAACTTAGGACCTATATAGCAAACCTAAATTGATGAAAACCTTAGGGGTCAAATTGCTACCAATTTTAATTAGGTCTAGGATACTAGTGTACATACAGAATGTGGAGGGCGTTAATTGAGTTGTTGCCTTGTTATTTCAATTTTTAGTGTGTGTGCAGGAATTGGAAAGTGGGTCTAATGAAAAGCAAGTTGTCACACAATTATTGTATTTCTGTCTTTTAGGATTGGATTTAACTTAGTGTATTTTTAGGGTTTTCTTTTTAAGTTTTCAAACAAGTTTGAGATTCCACAAATAAGAGGAAATCAAGTTGTATGGGTGAAGATATGTTTTCTTTTATTGTTTGTTTCTAAAAATGAAAAAAGAACCCTAATCCAATTGGTCCTAGGACAAAAATTTAACTACCAATGAGTTATTTTTAGGCTTTCTGTATTAAGTAGCAGTTCAAACAATTCAAACAACACCACTACTTTGAAAAGAATCGAACAGGGATTCAAAAAAGTAGTTTTGTAAGATTTTAGGAATTTTTTTGGTAATTATTTTGAATTTTTATTTGTACTGGTGTCAAAGTAAAGAAATGATACCCATGGGTATTTTCGACTTGTTAGTATTATTACCAGCCTCATAAAATTTTGATGATTTTATATGATACGTAAAATTTTTCAAGGATTCCGGAAATCTAAATTTCATAAAAATTGGATGAGTATAAAAATTTATAAAATTCATGGATAGTAGCAAAACACGAAGATTAGAGGGTGCGATTCCTCTTTTGTCCATGAATTTTGAAAAATTAAATACAAAGCCAATTGATTTGAAATTTGGAATAGATGTTCTTAACTTGGTTTGAAATCACTATATGAAATTTTATGATTTTAGCAGACTTGTGGTGTCGGGAATTGATTTTTCAACTCTAGATAGAAATCTTGACCCGAAAAATAAAACACCAATACTTGAAATGGAGTGGTGTTGATGGTGCAAACAACCAATCAATGAGTTTTAGAATGCACCACTCCACTTAATTAACTTGTTTATGGTACTGAAAGCCAAGTTTAGTGTATTTTGGAAATCTTTTAGTTTAGGTGTGACAAGAGAGAAGAAACCAACCTGAAAATTCGTAGGACAACAAGGAACTTTGAGCTTTCGCTTTCAAATTCCTACACTCCGCTATAGTTCCTACACACACTAGAGAAAAGAAAGAGAAGGGGATCAGATCCACCTCAAGCAAGAGAAAAAATGATTAAGCAAAGCCATGCCTCCCCAGCAACGGCACCAAAAAGTGATCGCGTAGTTGCGCGGTTTGTTAATTTAGGACTTTAAGTCGCTGCAACGCAAAAAAATGGATTCACTTTTAAATTTATATTCCTAGATAGTGGGGTATCTAGGGTCATCCAAGGAAGCAAGTTTGCAAAAATTAAATCTCTTCCTGGGAAAATAAATCTCAACTTTCTTTTTGATCTTTTCAATATATACTTTTTATAGATTTTTGAAATAAAGGCAACAAGCAATTTTTTGTTGATAACAGGAAAACAACTAATACCAAATTCAATAAAGCTAACCCTAAGTGATAGGTAGAGCCTCTCCCTAAGCTCACTTTAGGCACGTGGGGGCCTGGAGTAATTAGGGACAGGGAGTGAAAAAGTGCTAGATCAAGATAAAGAAAAAACAAATGCGATAAGAATTTAAAAGAAGGCAACATGAATTGAATTGAACTTGTTCTACATAAAACAGATAGAGGAAAGCTTCTATTCTACTTCAAATACAAGAAGAAAAAAATAAAAATCCTCTAAATGAAATGGTGAAGAAGATGGTGGCTTCTTGCTCCAAGCTTGGTAGCTCTCGAGCTTAAAAAGTGTCCTCCAACTCCTTCCTTGCTATGCTCCTCCAAGATGGTGTCCTCCAAGGTGGAAGCTTCCACCTTAACATTCCTCCTCCAAGGGTGGGTGTGCACCACCATTGCTCCTCCTTGCCTAGCTGTCCTCCTAGTGGGGGAGTGCTCCTCCTCCTTGGCATGGCACAGGGGAGAAGAAAAAGGTGAAGAAGGCACCAAGGGGGTGGGTAGGATGCCCCCATAATCTTCTTTTCTTCTTCTTCTTCCTTGGCCTTGAATTGTGGTGGGTCTATGGTGGAATAAAACACTAATGGAGGATGCTCTAAAATGGTCGTAGGTGGTGGGTTTATATAGAGTAGGAAGGGGGCATAGGAGTCTCTTGGAATGGATGGCTAGGATAGGATATGGAGGGTAGTTGGGGATCCTATGGCTAAGGGTGATTGGCGCCAACCAAAGGGGTACCTAGGCACCCCTCGAAGTTGGTGCCAAAATGGTATCTAGAAGGGGGGCTAAGGTGGTGCCAAGTAGGGTTCTAGAAGGAGGGGTAGCTGGGTGGCTAAAATGGATTGTAGGGTTAAGTGTATGGTGGATATGGGGGTGGATGTTGGCGCCAAAATGGGGGGTAGTTAAGGTTAGGTTTTGGCACCAAAATTGGTGCCTTCTGGTGCTGATGATGGGGTAAAGAGGTGGATAGGTGGTGGCGCCAACTTGGAGTAGGATAGATAGCTTAGGTGAGCTTAGGTAGGGCTTAAGTTGGTGGAGGTAGCTAGGGTTGAGTTGAAGGTGGTGGATGGCCAAGGAGCTGGTTGCTAGCTAAGCTAAGCTAAGCTAAGCTAGCTTAGCTAGCTATGGAGTAGAGGAGTATGCATGTGGAGCTTAGGGTTTGAGGAGAGGAGCTGAATATGCAGACTTTGGAGTTGAATTGGAGCTGGCAGCTACTGAAGATGTCAATATGGGGCTACTCTAGCTGGCCTAGCTTGCTAGTTCTTTGCTAGCTGCTAAGCCAAGCTAAAGTGAGATGGCTTCTGTTGAATGGAGCTGAGGTTAGCTGGGTCTGGTTCTCCCAGGGAGGATTGAGCTGGTTGAGATAGTGAAGGTAGCTTAGCTCAACAAAGTTGAGCTAAGCTGAGTCCCCGGTTGTTGGACTTGAGCTTCCTGAGCTGGGATTAATTCTTCTTCTACTGGCTAGAGTTGAGTGGAGCTGGATGTAGCTAGACCTGAGCTAGGGTGAACTCCAGTCAACTCAGCTGAGCTTGCTAGAGCTCCCTGTGGACTAGTGGGAGCTGAGATGAGCTAGACTCAGCAAAGTTGAGCTGGATCTGAGCTGACCTGAGCTAAGGTGAGCTAACATGAGCTCTCTTGAGATGCCATTTAGCTGAGATGAGCTGAATGGAGTTAGGATGAGTTAACCCTTGTCCAAGTGAGCTAGAATCCAGTTGTGGTGAGTTGGAACAAGATGAGTTCCAACTAGTCTAAGCTTCTTCTTCACCAGTTGCCTTCTTGAGTGTTGGGGTTTTAGGGATCAATATATCTGTTCATCCCTAACACTCACAAAAACACATTAAAAAGACAAGAAAAAATGCAATGCATGTCTAACCTAGTTAATGCCTAAATGAAGCCCAAAAACCCATTTGTAGAGCAAAATCCTAAGAGCTAGGTTTGTTTTATTGCATAAGAATGATGATAAACTCGCGTTTATCAAGCAACGAGGAGCTACTAAATTTATTTAAGAGTGTAGAGATCAATATTTCACTCCTCGATGTTATTAAGCACATCCCGGCTTACGCTAAATTTTTGAAAGATCTATCTACCCAGAAGCGTAAGTCGAGGGAACCACTACGAGGAAGGTGATTCACTCCGAGCAGGAAAGTTCTGTTATGCTACATCAGCTTCCTTAAAAGATGGAAGGTGATAGCGAAATACGTGTGATTTGTAAAAGCGGGTTTTTAACGTCGTTGTAACACGCGAATCAACTTTCGCTTTTAAATTTTTATCCTAGATAGGCGAGTATCTAGGGTCGTCCAAGGAGGCAAAAATTGCAAAACTAAACCTCTTGCTTATAGATAGATCTCAACTTTCTTTTTCATATTTTTCAATATGTATTTTTTTATTTTTTTCAAAAGACGAGGGCAAAATGCGAATTGTAATGAAAAGTACTAACACCTACAAATGCTTAACTAAAATTTAAAAGATAGAAATATCTTCTTCCTAAGCTCACTCTAGGCAAGTGGAGACCTGGAGTAATTAGGAAGAAGAAGTGAAACAAGTGCTAGAACCAAAAGTGACAATTGCAATAAAAAGCTAACAGAAGGCAATTTAATTGACTAGAATGAGTGTTCTTTTCAACGACAAGTAGAGGAATGCTTCCACTAGAACCAAACAAATCTAAAAACAAGAAAAGAAACACAAGTCCTCTTGCAAAAATGGTGAAGAAGGGTGTCTCCTTGCTCCAAGCCCAGCTGCTCCTTGGCTTGAAAAGAGGGCCTCCTTCTCCTTCCTTGAGAGCTCCTCAAAGGTGGAAGCTACCACCTTTAATGATCTCTCCAAGGGGTGGGCATGCACCACCCTCAAAAACTCCTCCAAGGTGGCGTGACCACCTTCAAGATCTCCTCCAAGATCTTCCTTGCCTGGCTTCTCCTTTGGCTGGCGTGACCCAAGAGAGAAGGGAAGAGGGGAAGGCACCAACGGGACAGAATATCCCCTTAATCTTCTTCTTCTTCTTCTCTCTTGGATGTGGGCTTCTTGGTGGAATATGAGAGTGAAATTGCTAGCCAAGGATGACTTGAATGGTGGTGGGTAGTGGTCTTTTTATAGGGTAGGATGGGGGCTTAAGGTGCCCCTTGAAATGGAGGGCTAGGATGGAAAGATGGAGGTGGTTGGTGATCCTATGGCTAAGGTGAGTTGGCGCCAACCCAAGGGGTGTTAAAGGGGGTGGTTATGGTGGTGTTGGTGTCTTTTGGTGGTGGAGAGACACCTCCATGTTGGCACCAACATGGGGTCTTCTAGAAGTGGGGTTAGGTGGATGGTGGAGATGGATTCAAGGGGAATTGTGTGGTGGAGATGAGGGGGGATTTTGGAGGGAAAAGTGGCGCCATTAAGGGGGTGGTTATGTGTAGTTTTTGGCGCCACTTTTACGTGTCTTTTGGAGGTGGTGGGTAGGTTAGGTTGGTGCCAAGTAGGTTAGCTTATGTGGAGCTTAGGTGGAGCTAGTTGGGTGGAGTTGTTAGGTGGGTTTTTGGGGTGGTACAAGCCAAGGAAGTTGTAGCATAGCTAAGCTAAGCTAAGCTAAGCTAGCTTAGCTAATGGAGGAGTAGAGAAGAAGGTGTTGGAGCTAGGGTTTGGAGGGAGGAGCTGAGGAGGAGAAGTCTGGAGCTTAAATTGGAGCTGGCTACTACTGAAGAGGCTGGCATGGAGCTACTCTAGCTGGCTTAGCTTGCTAGTTCTTTGCTAGCTACTAAGCTGAGCTAAAGTAAGCTAGCTTCTACCATAATGAGCTGAGGTGAGCTAGGTCTGGTGCTCCCGGGGAGAATCAAACTGGTTAAGGTAGCTAAGGTAGCTTAGCTCAACTGAGCTGAGCTAAGCTAAGTCCCCGGGAGCTGGACTTGACTACCTGAGCTGGGATGAGTTCTTCTTCAGCTAGCTGGAGTTGAGTGGAGCTGGATGTAGCTGGATCTGAGTTGGGGTGAACACCTGTCAACTCAGCTGAGCTAGCTAGAGCTCCCTGTGAACTAGTGGGAGCTGAGATGAGCTAGACTTAGCTAAGTTGAGCTGGATCTGAGCTGACTTGAGCTAGGGTGAGCTAAGATGAACTCTCTTGAGCTACCATTCAGCTGGGATTAGCTGAATGGAGCTAGGACGAGCTAACCCTAGTTCAAGTGAGCTAGGTTCCAGCTGTGGTGAGCTGGATCGAGCTGAGTTCGAACTAGTCTGGGCTTCTCCTTCACCATTTGCCTTGTTGAGTGCTAGGGTTTTGTGGATCTGTATATCTGTACATCCCTAACACTCACAAAAACATATTAAAAAGACAAATAAAAAATGCAATGCATGCCTAACCTAATTTATGCCTAAATGCATCCCAAAAACCCATTTGTGGAGTAAAATCCTAAGAGCTAGGTTTGTTTTAATGCATAAGAATGATGATAAACTGGCATTTATCACACCCTCATGCTTATCTTTTGCTAGTCTCTTAGCAAAACTTTAACTTTTTTGGAAAATGGAATTTTGGGAAAACTAATTTTTTTGACTTTTGAGGAGAAAAAGAGATTAAGGGACCTTGGTAGATTAAAACACAGGAGGTACGGGATTTGTTAAGGATAAACATCGGGATTTGTTTTTGGATTCAACCATTAGATAGAACGGGATCAATATATCCTCCAGAAAATTCACAAATTAACCCCTTGTTAATTCAGATGACTTGAAATGTTTATTTTTTGGATTTTTCTGGCTCATGAATCTGATTCGCAACTTGCAAAATCCTTTAAAACCTTGTGTTTGTGCTTGTGAAAAGCCAACATTTATAAGGACGTGTTATTATTATTATTATATATATATATTTTTTTTTTCTCCCCCATGCTTATTTTTAGCTTAGTCTTACAACAGATGTGTCGGGATCATCATTCCCGTTACCATTCCTCGAGGGGGCTCTGGCGCCAGTACTTCGGGATAGCGCTTTCCATGACACCACCCAGGAGCTCACAACCCCAAAACACGATGCGGTGAAAAGGGGCGCTCCAAGCAAACTCAAGCTCTTGCTTCAACGCTATAGGTAGAGCACCGTCCAAGACACTTGAGCTGCTAAAATGCGCTTTAATGCTCCGTCTGAGGATATGAAATATAGATATAGAGCAACGCTAAGGTGGTAACATGTTGACATCGCATCCTCAAAGAAGGTATTTTCCTTCTTCTCGGTGGTGGGAACTCAAACCAATGATCTGCTTCAGACTTTTACTAAATCCAAACATGGGAGTTTTTAAAAAATTTTTAATTATTTTTAAGTGTTAGCTTGTGTGTGAAAATAGACACAAGAAGTTTCTCAAGATACGTAAGTTTTTGAATAAGAAACTAAGTCAAATACTTTCCGTATTACAAAATAGGATCAAGTCACCTGAACTATCATGAGTTCAGGTGGAATTTTAGAGAAGGATATCTGATCTAGTCTAAAATAGACCTTGGAATTCTAATGATCAGATCCATATCCTTATCCCTAGTTTGTTAAAGATTAAATCCCATTGTACCAAAAGTGAATTTTTCGACCATAGTCCCGATTTCAAAATTTTTCCTCAAAAAGTTTTCAACATTTTTATTTTTTTGGGTATGAAAGCAGGAAATAAATTAAAGAAAATTGCATGTTTTTAGGTTTTGAACATCCTAAATCGATCGTAAAAATTTAACAACACCCCCCCATGCTTAAGATATGCCAAGTCCTCATGCATTAGGAGGGAAAAGGGATCACCTTAGTGAAGAACGGTCGGGTTTAGGATGAACAAAACTTGGAAGAAGAAAAAAGGAAAGCAAGGAAAAAAATGATGGGTTACCACCCATCCAGTTCTGTCTTTCACGCCATTTAGCCGGGCGTGATGTGCATTAGTGATCAAGGGTGGCTGGCTCAGTAAAATTTAGAGATTCAGACGGAATTTTAGGCGTATGGTCAAAATAAGGCTTTAAATGTTGGCTATTGACTTGAAATGTAGAATTAGTTTTTGGATCAAAAAGGTCAACAGCGTCGTATGGATATGTTTTATGGACAATAAAAGGTCCGGTCCATTTAGATTTTAATTTGCCAGGAAAAAGACGTAATCTCGCATCGAAAAGCCAAACACATTGATTAACGTCAAAGTGTTTCCGAATAATATATTTATCGTGAAATTTCTTTGTTCGGTCTTTATAAATCCTCGCATTTTCATAGGAAAAATTACGTAATTCTTCCAATTCAGTTAATTGTAATTTTCTATGGTTGCCGGCGTCGGATAAATCCATATTGAAGTGTTTTATTTCACAAAAAGCCCTATGTTCTAATTCTACTGGGAGATGGCATGCCTTCCCGAAAATCAGACGAAAGGGAGAAATGCCAAGCGGAGCTTTAAAAGCAGTACGGTAGGCCCATAAAGAATCATCTAATTTGGTGGACCAATCTTTACGGTCGGGCCTAACCGTCTTTTGTAAAATATTTTTAATTTCCCAGTTAGAAACTTCAGCCTGGCCATTAGTTTGGGGGTGATATGGTGTGGAAATTTTATGATTAACCGCGTATTTAGAAAGGAGGTGACGGAATTATGAGTGGGTGAAATGTGAGCCTCCGTCACTAATAATGGCTTTTGGTATGCCGAATCTTGAGAAAATATTTTTCTTAAGAAATTCGACAACCACACAGTGATCACTAGTGCGGGTGGGTATTGCCTCTATCCATTTGGAAACATACTCGACTGCGACTAATATATACAAATAGCCACCAGAGTTGATGAACAGTCCCATGAAGTCGATGCTCCAAAAATCAAAAATTTCAACCTCTAAAATTGGATTAAGGGGCATCATATCCTTTCGAGTCATGTTGCCGATGCTCTGGCAATGCACACAGGATCGAACGAAGTTATGAGCATCTTTGTGCAAGCTGGGCCAATAAAATCCCGCATTAAGGATTTTAGCTGCGGTCTTCTTGCCCGAAAAATGTCCGCCACAGGCCATTGAGTGACAATGTGTTAAGATATCATGGATTTTAGAATCGGGGACGCATCGTCGAATGACCTGATCGGCACAAATGCGAAAAAGGTCGGGTTCCTCCCAAAAATAATATTTAATATCAGTAAGGAACTTATCCCGTTTCGTTTTTGGCCAATCAGCGGGGATTTGTTCTATTGCTAAGTAGTTTGCGATGGGCGGAAACCAAGGGAGGGTTGTAGCAGCTAAAATACTTTCATCAGGGAACTGATCTGCAGGGTCATTATGTCATTTGTCATAAGACGAGAGAGATGGTCGGCCACTACATTGTGTGATCCCACCTTATCCTTGATTTCTAGGTCAAATTCCTGGAGCAGCAGAATTCAACGGATAAGGTTGGGTTTCGCATCTTTCTTTGTCAGCAAATATTTAATTGCTGAGTGGTCTGTATAAACAGTGACATGTGACCCCAGCAGATAAGATCTAAATTTTTCTAAGGCAAATACAATGGCAAGAAGTTCCTTTTCAGTAACCGTGTAATTCCGTTGTGCATCATCAAGGGTTTTGCTAGCATAATAGATCACAATGGGCTTCTTGCCAATTCTTTGCCCTAGAACGGCCCCTACAGTAAAATCTGAGGCATCTGTCATTAATTCAAATGGACTATTCCAATCAGGTCCCTGCAATATTGGTGCCTCAGTAACCTCTTTCTTCAACCTCAAAAAACTCTCCAGGCACTTATTATTAAAATCAAATGGCTGGTCTTTAGTGAGAAGCTAACTTAAAGGCTTAGAGATTAGGGAAAAGTTTTGTATGAATCGGCGGTAGAAACCCACATGACCCAAAAAGGATCTGATCTATTTGACAGTAGTGGGTGGTGGGAGCTTAGATATAGCATCTATTTTTGCTTTATCTACCGCAATTCCTTGTTTTGAAATAACATGGCCCAAAACAATACCTTCTTGGACCATGAAATGACTTTTTTCCCAGCTAAGGACCAGATTAACTTCTATGCACTTTTGGAGGGTTCTTTCAAGATTTTTGAGGCAATGGTCAAAAGAATCTCCAAAAATAGAGAAGTCATCCATAAAAACTTCTAAACATTCACCTACCAGGTCTGAAAAAATTGCAAGCATGCACCTTTGAAAAGCTTCAGGTGCGTTGCAAAGACCGAAGGGCATTCTTCGGAAAGAGAAGGTTCCGAAGGGGTAGGTGAAAGTTGTTTTGTCCTGGTCCTCAGGATGAACCGCTACTTGATTATAGCCAGAAAACCATCCAAAAAATAGTAAAATTCTCGTCCGGCTCACCGCTCCAAGATTTGATCAATAAAAGGGAGCGGGAAATGATCCTTCTTGGTGGCGGTGTTTAATTTTCGGAAATCTATACGCGCGCCAAGAAGAAGCGGTTCGAGTGGCTATATTTTCCCTATTTTCATTGGTGACAACTCTTAGTCCTGCCTTTTTAGGGACAACTTGAGTTGGACTAACCCAGGAGCTTTCAGAAATGGGGTAGATGATATCAGCATCCAGCCACTTAATAATTTCCTTTTTTACCACCTCCTACATACTAGGATTCAAGCACCTTTGTGGTTGGTGGGAGGGGCGAGAATCATCCCCTAAATATATACGATGCGTACAATAGGACGGACGAATGCCTTTAAGATCAGAAAGGGTCCAGCCAATAGCTTTTCGATATTTACTCAAAACCTAGAGAAGTTTGTGCTCTTGTGCCCCGGTGAGTCCAGAATTTATAATCAGGGGCAGGGTCTAATTTGGACCCAAGAAGACATATTTAAGGGAATCGGGCAGAGGTTTTAATTCCAATTGTAGGCCCGGTTCCGAAAGAGTTCCTGCTTTGTGGGTTAGAGGTGAGGTGAGAGTGAAAGGGTCAGCTGGAATGTTAGCTGGTCGTGTGGTTGAGGTGGAAGGGTGAGAAAAAGTAGATTGTTCAGGAACCGTATTTACAGCAAAACAGGAACCTAATTGGGAAATCTGCAATGTTTCCTCCACAATGTTTTCTATTTCTGAATCTGAATCATCAAAGAAATCTGGTTCTTGGAACCTCCTAGAGGCTCGAAAAATGTCTAGGGTTACAGATTCACCGCCACACATGATCTTCATCTTTCCAGAATCACAATCATAATTGGCGTGGGCGGTGGCTAAGAATGGTCTTCCAAGAATAATGGGGGCAAACTTAAGTGCTTCAGGTCCTCTATGTCCAAGACTAAAAAGTCTACTGCGAATAGACAATCTTTGACCAGGACAAGAACATCTTCAACAATTCCCCTTGGTTTAATCGTAGATCGGTCGGCTAATTGGAGAGTAACCTGAACAGGCTTCAATTCACCGATCTTAAATTCCTCAAAAATAACTGTGAGGATAAGATTAATTGAGGCACCAAGATCCAATAGAGCACGATTAAATGAGGTATCATTAATGATAACTTGTATTAGGGAGGCGCCGGGATCTTTTCTCTTAAGAGGCAGTTGGCTCTGCACAACTGAGCTAACTGTCTCTGGAAGAATTACCTTTCCTAAATTCTTGGGCTGCCTTTTTGGAGTACATAAATCTTTTAAGAATTTTGCATAGGAAGGGATATACTTAATGGCATCTAGGATAGGGATATTAATTTCTACTTGCCCAAATAAATCCATTAGTTCCTTCTCAGTGTGCTCGGATTTTGTCTTTTTCTTTTTTGAAGAGTGGAGGGCTTGTGGAAATGGGGCAGGGTTGCCCTGTTTTGCATGAATTGGTTCCTAAACAATAGGAGGGGAAGAGTTAATCTATGTGTCATTGAGCGGGTTTCTTTAACGGGCAGGGTATTGTGAGTGGTTTTCCCATTCCTCAAGGTAACTGCATTTGCAGTCTGGTTGTTTCTAGGATGAGGACAGGGGGCCTGGCTATTATTGAAACCCGGCGGATGCTGAGGTGCTGACTGAATAGGTTGACTGTGATATCCACCTTGGAATTGATTCCTTTGATTGTTTGGGTTGGGCATGGGTTGGGATGGTAAATTCCCAATAGGTCGATGATTAGGAGTAACCTTAACTTGGTGTTGTAAATTGGTAATCATGCGGGTTACTTCTGTCATTTGAGTCTGCATTCCTTGCAGAGTTTTCATGACCTGATTATTAATATCATCCTGGGATGGTCTAGGTCGATACAAAGGTTGCCCATAATTCCCAAAATAGTTTTGTTTGGGAAAAGGAATTGGATTCGGGTTTTTCCAGGAGTGATTCGGGTTAGTCCTCCAATTTTGATTGGAAGTGTTGGAGGGGTTTCTAAATTGCTCCTGGAGAGCAAAAATATTTTCCAAGGTGGAATCAAAAATATTTTGGTCAAAATTCCTGGTTAAATCTTGCGGGAAATCAGCCGGAAATTGTTGGCCAGCAGATGTGGCATCGATATTGTGTAGATTTTCTCTTCGGAGAATGCGTGGGGGGTTAGTGTGTGGAGAGTGGACGTGTGGAGCTTGTTTGTTTGTGAGCTTTTCTTCCATTTTCTTTTGGTGAATTTGCATCTGGTCCAGTCGTTGAGCTAGCATATATAAATCATCTTGTGTGACTGGAACAGAGGTAGATTTTGAGTCAATTTCATGGACACCGTGTCTGGGGTTTTGTGATCAGCCAAAAGTGTGCATTGAAGTCATGCTAAATGAGTTTTCACACATTTTTTCAAAGAGAAGATAGGCACTTTTGGCGTCTTTGTTAAGAAAATTGCCCCCACATGAGGCATCCACAAATCGTTTTAATTGATCTTCTAATCCGTGATAGAAGATCTGCACTAACTGCCATTGTAGAATTTCATGGTGGGGACAACTTCTTAGAAGTTCCTGAAATCTTTCCCAGGATTCGTGGAGGGGTTCACCAATTTTTTGTTGAAAGGTCGTTATAGATCTTCTTAATGCATTTGCTCGACTGATCGGAAAAATTTTTTTAAGAAAAGCACTTTTTAATTGGGGCCAGGTGGTAATAGGACGCCCAACTGTTCTAAACCAATGCGATGCTTTCTCTTTAAGAGAGAGAGGAAAGAGTCTCATTAACCACATGTCTTCCTGCACATTGCCGGAACGAGTGGTTTGAGCGAGGACAGTTAATTCCTCGAGATGACAAAAAGGGTCCTCTCTTGGAAGACCATGAAAATGTTTGATAAGGTTTAGAATGGCAGGTTTGATTTCGAAATCCCCTTGTGGTATGACCACCCCTAGTCTTTCCTCATAATTGGAAGGATCATAGAAATCCTTAAGAGGAACGACAAGCTGTTGGCGGGGTGGTGGATTTTGTCCTTGATTAGCTAGGTTAGTGACAGTCCTAGCTAGATCTTCTTGATTTTGTTGTAGTCAAGCCAAATGGTCGACCATTAATGCAAAGGGATTTGTATTATGGGTTATAATTGGAGGGCCACCTGGCCCTGCTAGTATTTCTGGTTGCTCCAAGTTAGGAAGGTGAGGGAGGGTGGAGTCAGCTTGTGGGTCGGCTAACGGGTTAGAAGTGGAAGCAGAATTTTTTTGACGGCTTCCTGGGTTTTCCATTTTTTTAGAAGATGAGAGGGAAGAAAATAATGATTTCTTGCTGCGGGGGGCGAAATTAGATGGTCCCTCGAGGTGTGGTTTTTGGGACCGTCGCCCGTGCAAGCACTACTTGGAAGAATTGGAGGGGAGGAGAAGAGATAGAGATGAGAGAAAGTGTGCAAATCAAACAAACGAAACTAGACCTAACTTAAATGCGACTCCCTAATAATAACCTAAGACTTGGTCTATATAGGAAATAAGTAGTCAATAGTGAATACCTATTCTATCAACAAATCTGGCCAAGTTGCTTAAGGGGAGGTTTAGGCCCAAACGTTTCCCAGGGAAAACCCCAAGTGCTTGTACAAACCCGTGCCTGGTCATTTGACACGGCCCCTCAGCCTGAACACCAGATATAGATGACAGAATTGGTACTAACTAAAGAAAACTTAAGACCTAAATAGCAAGCCTAAGTTGATAAAGCCTTAGGGGTCAAGTTGCTATAAATTTTAATTAGGTCTAGGATGCTATAGTGCACACGGAATGTGGAGGCATTTATTGGGTTGTTGCCCTTTTATTTGATTTTTTTGTGTGTGTGCAGGAATTGGAGAGTGGTTCCAATGTAAATCAAGTTGTCACACAATTTTTTTGTATTTTTGTCTTTTAGGATTTGATTTAATTAAATGAGTTTTAGGGTTTTTCCTTTTAAGTTTTCAAACAAGTTTGAAAGTTCACAATCAAAGACAAGTTGTATGTGTGATTGTATATTTCCTTTTAATTGCATCTCTAAAGAGAAAGAAAGAAACCCTAAGCCAATTATCCTTAAGACAGAAAATTACTACCAGTGAATTGATTTTTGGCTTTCTGAATTAAGTAGTGGTCCAAACAAGTCAAAAAACACCACTAATTTGAATAAAATCAAACAAAGATTTCAGAAAAGATTTTTGTAAGATTTTAGGAATACTTTTGATAATTTTTTTGAATTTTTAATTTTACTGGTGTCAAAGTTCAGAAATGATACCTATGGGTATTGTGGACTTTTCAGTATTACCACCGACCTTAGAAAATTTTTGTGATTTTATATGACATGTAAAATTTCACAAAGATTTCAGAAAGATAAATTTCACAAAAATTTAATGAGTATAAAAAATTTAAAAATTCGCAGACAGTAGCAAAATCGAAAAATTAGAGGGTGTGACTCCTCTGCAATCCACGAATTTTTAAAAATTAAATGCAAATCCAATTGATCTGAAATTTGGAACAGATGTTCCGAACTTAATTGGGAATCACTCTATGAACTTTTATGATTTTAGGAGCCCTGTGGTGTTAGGAATCGATTTTTCAAGTCCGGATAGAAATCTGGACACGAAAAATAGAACACCAATACTTACAATGGAGTGGTGCTAAAGAAGCATACAAGCAAACAATGGATTTTATATGGCACCACTCCACTTAATCAAGTTGTTTGGGATCCTGAAAGCCAAGTTTAATATATTTTTGGTAGTTTTAATTAATTTTGTGACCGGAAAGAGGAACCAACCTGAATTTTCGCAGGAAGAAAAGGGTCTTTGAGCTCTCGCTTCCAGATTCTCGCCTTCCCGCTATAGTTCCTGCACACACAAAAGAAAGAAAGAGAAGGGGATGAGAACCACTTCAAGCAAGAGAAAATTAGTTAATGCAAAGCCGTGCCTCCCCGGCAACGGTGCCAAAAAGTCGTAGCGAAATAAGCGTGATTTGTAAAAGCGGGTTTTTAACGTCGTTGTAACACGCGAATCCGCTTTCACTTTTAAATTTTTATCCTAGATAGGGGAGTATCTAGGGTCGTCCAAGGAGGCAAAAATTGCAAAAATAAACCTCTTGCTTATAGATAGATCTTAACTTTCTTTTTCATATTTTTCAATATGTAATTTTTCTTTTGTTTTGAAAAGACGAGGGCAAAATGAGAATTGTAACGAAAAGTACTAACACCTACAAATGCTTAACTAAAATTTAAAAGATAGAAATATCTTCTTCCTAAGCTCACTCTAGGCAAGTGGAGACATAGAGTAATTAGGAAGAAGCGAAACAAGTGCTAGAACCAAAAGTGACAATTGCAATAAAAAGCTAAAAGAAGGCAATTTAATTGACTTGAATGAGTGTTCTTTTGAATGACAAGTAGAGGAATGCTTCTACTATAACTGAACAAATCTAAAAACAAGAAAAGAAACATAAATCCTCTTGCAAAAATGGTGAAGAAGGGCATCTTCTTGCTCCAAGCCTAGCTGCTCCTTGGCTTGAAAAGAGGGCCTCCTTCTTCTCCTTCCTTGAGAGCTCCTCCAAGGTGGAAGCTACCACCTTTAATGCTCTCTCCAAGGGGTGGGCGTGCGCCACCCTCAAAAACTCCTCCAAGGTGGCGTGACCACCTTCAAGATCTCCTCCAAGATCTTCCTTGCCTGGCTTCTCCTTTGGCTGGCGTGACCCAAGAGAGAAGGGAAGAGGGGAAGGCACCATGGGGACAGAATATCCCCTTAATCTTCTTCTTCTTCTGTCTTGGATGTGGGCTTCTTGGTGGAATATGAGAGTGAAATTGCTTGCCAGGGATGACTTGAATGGTGGTGGGTAGTGGTCCTTTTATAGGGTAGGATGGGGGGTTAAGGTGCCCCTAGAAATGGAGGGCTAGGATTGAAAGATGGAGGTGGCTGGTGATCCTATGGCTAAGGTGAGTTGGCGCCAACCCAAGGGGTGTTAAAGGGGGTGGTTATGGTGGTGTTGGCGTCTTTTGGTGGTAAAGAGACACCCCCATGTTGGCGCCAACATGGGGTCTTCTAGAAGGGGGGTTAGGTGGATGGTGG
Source organism: Thalassia testudinum (assembly GCA_037157565.1). Classification (NCBI taxonomy): domain Eukaryota; kingdom Viridiplantae; phylum Streptophyta; class Magnoliopsida; order Alismatales; family Hydrocharitaceae; genus Thalassia; species Thalassia testudinum. Next base: position 79,036,349 of record JAZHRO010000056.1, on the reverse strand, counting down.
AGATGGATTCAAGGGGAATTATGTGGTGGAGATGAGGGGGGATTTTGGAGGGAAAAGTGGCGCCATTAAGGGGGTGGTTATGGGTATTTTTTGGTGCCACTTTTAGGTGTCTTTTGGAGGTGGTGGGTAGATTAGGTTGGTGCCAAGTTGCTTAGCTTATGTGGAGCTTAGGTGGAGCTAGTTGGGTTGAGTTGTTAGGTGGGTTTTTGGGGTGGTACAAGCCAAGGAAGTTGGAGCATAGCTAAGCTAAGCTAAGCTAAGCTAAGCTAGCTTAGATAATGGAGGAGTAGAGAAGAAGGTGTTGGAGCTAGGGTTTGGAGGGAGGAGCTGAGGAGGGGAAGTTTCGAGCTGAAATTGGAGCTGGCTGCTGCTGAAGAGGCTGGCATGGGGCTACTCTAGCTGGCTTAGCTTGCTAGTTCTTTGCTAGCTACTAAGACGAGCTAAAGTAAGCTAGCTTCTACCATAATGAGCTGAGGTGAGCTAGGTCTGGTGCTCCCATGGAGAATCAAGTAGGTTGAGGTAGCTAAGGTAGCTTAGCTCAATTGAGCTGAGCTAAGCTAAGTCCCCGTGGGCTGGGCTTGAGCTACCTGAGCTGGGATGAGTTCTTCTTCAGCTGGCTGGAGTTGAGTGGAGCTAGATGTAGCTGGATCTGAGCTGGGGTGAACTCCTGTCAGCTCAGCTGAGCTAGCTAGAGCTCCCCGTGAACTAGTGGGAGCTGAGATGAGCTAGACTCAGCTAAGTTGAGCTGGATCTGAGCTAACTTGAGCTAGGGTGAGCTAAGATGAAGTCTCTTGAGCAACCATTCAGCTGGGATTAGCTGAATGGAGCTGGGATGAGCTAACCCTAGTTCAAGTGAGCTAGGTTCCAGCTGTGGTGAGCTGGATCGAGCTGAGTTCCAACTAGTTTGGGCTTCTCCTTCACCATTTGCCTTCTTGAGTGCTAGGGTTTTAAGGATCTGTATATCTTTACATCCCTAGCACTCACAAAAACATATTAAATAGACAAATAAAAAATGCAATGCATGCCTAAACTAATTTATGCCTAAATGCAGCCCAAAAACCCGTTTGCGGTGTAAAATCCTAAGAGCTAGGTTTGTTTTAATGCATAAGAATGATGATAAACTGGCGTTTATCAGAAGATCCAGGTGCCCGCTTGATTTCATGCATCATTGGGGAGTACACTTTTGATAGGGCACCGTTGGATTTAGGTGCATCCATCAACCTAATCCTCACCTCAGTTTATGGGAGGTTTGGGTTAGGTGAACTTAGGACAACCTCAGTAACGCTACAATTAGCAGATCGTTTGGTTACCACACCGAAGGGCGTTATTGAGGATGTAATCATCAAGGTCAAGGACTTCTATTTTCCTGTAGATTTCCTGGTTCTTCACATGGATGTACCTAACGATTTGAGGAGCACGCCCATCATTCTAGGGTGCCCGTTCCTAGCTACTACCAAGGCCAACATAAATTGTGAGAGTGGTAGCATGGAAATGGCCTTTAGGGATAGAAAGGTAATTCTTGATATTTTCAAGGCGATAAATGGATTTGAGGATTGTTGATTCATTGAGGAGCTCGAGGATCATGATTTTAATGTTGAGACTTGTATGACAATCAATGTACTTGAGGACTCTAGCAAACCCAACCACAACTCTCCATGGTAGACCTGCCACTTCTTGAAGAGGCTAATGATTTTGTTCATTCCCAGCCTCTTCCACTGGATCATCCAAATGAATCTTCATCAGCATCCTCCCTACGCTCTATACTAAACCCACCTCAGCTAGAATTGAAACCATTGCCTAAAAATTTGAAATACGAGTTCTTAGGACCTAAGAATATGCTCCCTACGATTATTAGTACTTATTTGACTAAGGAGAAAGAAGTGAGATTGATTAATTTCCTTGAGAAAAATAAAGAGGCAATTGGTTGCACCATCCATGACCTTAGGGGGATCGAGCCATCTTATTATAATCACCGTATTTTTAAGGAAGATGGATCCTGCCCTTCTCGTGAAATGCAAAGGAGATTAAACCCAAATATGTGAGAAGTGGTCAAAAAGGAGATAATCAAGTGGCTCGATGTTGGAATAATTTACCCGATCTCGGATAATCCGTGGGTTAACCTCGTTCATATTGCACCCAAGAAAGCGGGCATAATCGTTACAACTAACGAAATAGGGGAATCCTTTACCACCCGTTCAACTTCTACTTGGTGAGTTTTTATTGACTATAGGAAGCTGAACACAGCCGCTAAAAAGGATCATTTCCCCCTGCCATTCATTGATCAAATCCTAGAAAGGTTAGCTAGACAAAAATATTTTTGCTTCCTAGATGATTATTCAGGATATAACCAAGTCCCTATCCATCCTGAAGACCTAGAAAAGACAACTTTCACATGTCCCTAAGGAACGTTTGCATTCCATAGAATGTCGTTTGGGCTTTGCAATGCACCTGAGACTTTTCAAAGGTGCATGCTAGCCATCTTTTCAAACATGGTGGGAGATTGTCCTGAGGTTTTCATGGATGATTTCTCCATTGTTCGAGATTCCTTCAAGTCATGCCTAGCTAACTTGGAATTGATCCTCCAGAGATGCATCAAGACATGGTTGGTCCTTAGCTAGGAGAAGAGCCACTTCATGACCCAAGAAGGCATTGTCTTGGGTCATGTGGTTTCTAATCTGGGTATTGAAGTTGATAAGGCTACGGTGGATGCTATCTCTAGACTTCCTCCACCCACATCCATAAAACAGATCCGCTCTTTCCTTGGGCATGTGCATTTTTATAGAAGATTCATTGAGGACTTTTCGAAGGTTGCTCGACCCTTGAGTAATCTTCTAGTCAAAGACACACCATTCTAGTTTGATGAATCATGTTCTAAGGCATTTGATTTATTAAAATAGTAGTCACCTACCTCGGTGTTGCAACCATCGATCTGGATAGCCCCATTTGAGATAATGGCAAACGCATTTGATTATGCTGTAAGGGTTGTTTTTGGTTAGAAAATTGAGAAAACGCCCTCCATAATCTACTACACTAGCAAGACTCTGAACGAGGCCTAGAGGAATTACACTATTACTGAAAAAGAGTTGCTAGCCATAGTTTTTGCGTTAGAAAAATTTTGGGATCATCTTTCAGGTTCTCACACTATCATTTACACTAACCACTCAGCCTTGAAACATCTCTTGGCCAAAAAGGTTGCCAAGCCTCAGCTTATTCACCGGATTCTGTTACTTTAAAAATTTGATCTTGAAATCAGGGATAAAAGCTGGGGCACAAAATGTAGTGGTGGATCACCTGTTGAGAATCCTAATTGATTCTCTTCATTCGGATATCCCTATCTTCGAAACTTTCCTAGTGAGACTATCCTTATAGTCTCGGGCATTTGAATCCCCTGGTTTGCAGATATCATCAATTATTTGGATATTGGTCAAATCCACTAGGATTGGACCAAACAACAATGAGACAAACTTATGTTCGAGGCCAAATATTAATTTTGGGATGATCCTGAGCTATACCGTATCAACGTTGACCAAATTATTCACCGATGAGTCCCAAAAAATGAGTTCCATAGTATACTTCTGTGATGCATCTACATGTGTTGGACATTTTTCCGGGAAAAAATCGGTGGCCAAAATTTTGCAATCTGGATTATATTAGCCATCGTTATTTCAGGATGCCCAAGAATTCTCAAAGTCGTGTGCCCGATGCCAGTCACTCGGGAACATGGCCATGAGAGACATGATGCCCCTAAACCCAATACTTTTCGTCAAAATTTTTGATATTTGGGGCATTGACTTCATGGGACCCTTCCCTCCTTCATTTGGACACCAGTATATTCTAGTCGCTGTTGATTACATGTCCAAATGGATTGAGGCAATCCCCACCCAGACCAATGACCACAAGGTAGTCATCGATTTTGTGAAGAAAAATATCTTCAGTTGGTTCGGGATTCCTCAGGCAGTTATAAGTTATGGTGGCACACATTTCTCTCATGCCCAGTTTCAGAATTTACAAGAGAAATATAGGGTAAATCATCGGATTTCCACACCCTACCACCCACAGACGAATGGATAGGCCAAGGTCTCAATCGGGAGATCAAAAACATTTTACAAAAAATCGTAAGGCCTGATAGGAAGGATTGGACTGAAAAGCTAGATGATGCTCTTTGGGCTTACCGTACGGCATACAAAATGCCTATTGGTATGTCTTCGTTTCGTTTGGTGTTTGGTAAGGCATGTCACTTACCTATAGAATTAGAACATCGAGCATTTTGGGCCATCAAGAAATGTAATTTCAACCTAGAGTTGCCTGGGAAGACCAAAAAACCCCAACTATCTGAGTTTGAGGAGCTTAGAAATGATGCCTATGAAAATGCCAGAATCTATAAGGCAAGGACTAAAGCTATTCATGACCAAATGATTTCACGTAAGAGTTTTGAGTCAAACCAGAAGGTCTGGCTTTTAAATTCTCAATTGAAGCTCTTCCCTGGTAAGCTTAGGTCCAAGTGGAATGACCCATTCATTATTGAGCGCATTTTTCCTAACAGGGCCATCGAGATCTCTGACCCAAAGATGAGCAATTCCTTTAAGGTCAATGTACAACATGTCAAACCCTTTGTTGATCATGTGCTCCCTAAACCCATCTCGGACAAGGTTGCTCTCACCTTGCCATAACCACCATTGGCCGAATATTGCCTAGCTGAAGGCACTAAAGTCAGCATGTGTAAAGGTTATTTTGAGCTGACTAAAATCTTACGGAAACCAGGTGTTATTCTTCCAATTCTAATCTCCTGCGAGCTTTCATTTTAACAATGAGAGCATTGCATTAGCTAGGCATGTGGGGGTGGATATCTTATGAAATAACCATTTTGTCAACCGTAATAGTAATTTCCAATTATTGAGAAAAAAAGTAGGAGAAGAGAACATAGGTATTAGGACTGGCAAACTTTAGGAATTGATACTTTGAGACCTGAATACTTTAGACTCTTTAGGTCTTCGAGCTTAATTAGCCCAGGTGTCCACTCAAATGTGGACTTAGTCTCGAGTCCTCGCCAAGTAAATTTTACTTTAATTTTGTGAATAAATTGGGATGATAAGTACGTGAATTATCAAACCACCCTCTGATTTGAGGGGACTTTAAGTCTAAGCATTTACACACAGTTTGCACTGACTCACCTTTAAGCGATTTCTACAGAAATTGGGCAGCTAATGAACTGTCTAGGGTAGTATGGCTGGCATGTTGTCGTGGGTAATAGCCCATTGGCTGGTTGTCCATAGCCCATCTACAAGACCATACTCATTCTACTATTTTATGTAAATCTTAGATCAGGGAAGCAACCTACTTAGAAAGAAAAAGAAAAAAAAGAAATACTTAAAATAAAAAAAAAAAAGTAAAACCACACTTCACCAAAAAGTAAAACCACACTTTAGGCTGAGGCTAAGAAGGCACACTCCTGCACAAAAAGTTGATGAATCTATCATTGCAGCTGTGATGAAGGTTGACAGAGCATCGACAGCTAAGAAGGGGATAGACCTGACTCCCAAATGAGGATTCTTACTTGGAATGTGCATGGGCTACGCAATAGAAGTAGGAGGGGGTCTTTGATTAGATATCTGTGAGAATGGGAGATTGACTGTGCCATCCTTCAAGAGACACACATTGATAGTGAATCTGACAGGGCATGGGTGGAGATGACAGCTGGTCTTGCAAATGACTTGGTGGTGATCAATTCCAATGGTCGATCCAGGGGAATTGCCATCTGGTGGAAGAAGCATTTGCTGCGTATGGAGGAGGCTTCTATGGCTAGGCATCTTTTGACTTGCAGATTTAAAAGATGCCAGGAGGACAATGTTTTCCTTGTGACAGGTGTGTATGGTCCTAATGACCCTAGCAGGAGGCAGGAGCTGTGGTAGGATTGGAGCCTGGCTGTAGATTTTGTAAATGGGGGGGTTTGGCTTGTTGGAGGGGACTTCAATTGTATTTTGATGGGGAGTGACAGACCCAATGGGGTGGTGGATAGCTCTGCCACTAGATTCCAGTTGATGGTCTAGGCCTTGTGACTATGTGAGTTCCCCTCTTCAGGTGCTGAATTCACTTGGAGGAATGGTAGTGGGCTCATGTCCAAGTTTGATAGGTTTTTTGGCAATGTTGAGTTGATGAATCTCTTTCAGATGTCCTTTGTTTGTGGTCTTGAACGTCCCTTCTCTGACCATACACCCTTGGTATGGGATAATGGTGAATAGGTGTTGGCTGGTTCCTATTTCAAATTTAGGAAGTCATGGCTGAGGGAGCCAGGTTTCAGAGACATGTTTGCTAGCTAGTGGGGAACACAGCAGGGAGAAGGCATGGCTACCTACAGATTGGCTTCCAAGATTGTGGCTTTGAAAGGTATGCTGAAGGAATATGGGGATATTGTCTCTGTCCTCAGACATCAGAAGTGTTGAGAGGACTTGCTGAAGATCTAAGAACTGGATACCAAGGAAGCTGTGGCTCACCTATCTGAGCTGGACTTTGCAAATAGGAAGAGGTAGCAAGGGGTGGTGGTCGAAGAAGACCTAAAACTGGAGATGGTTTGGAGGGAAAGATCGAGGCAGCTGTGGCTAAGTGAGGGGGATGCAAACACTAAATTCTTCACTTGGCTTCCAGTTCTAGGAGAAGAACTAATTTGATCTCTTCAATTGTTAAAGAGGGACAGAGAATTACCTCCATCACTGATATCAGAGCTGAGGCTATCAGGTATTTCAAGGACTCTTCAAGAGCTGCAGGTAGTGGCAGGTGGAGGATGGAAGCTAGTGATCTACCCAAAATTACTGAGACCTAGAGAGCCAACCTGATTGAACCCATGTCTGAAGCTGAAGTCTTGAAGGCCATTAAGGATCTTAATTGTGAAGGATGACCTGGTACTGATGGAATCCAAGTTTTCTTCTACAAAGAACTATTGGACATTGTGGGCACTGAGGCTATGGAAGTGATTAGAGAGTTTGGGAATGGCAATTTTGGCTTTGAAAGAATAAATAGCTCCTATCTGTTTCTTTTGCCAAGGACCCCGGGTGCTGAATTTTTTCTGGAGTTTAGACCTATTGCCCTCTCTAACTCATTGCACTTGGTGATTGGCAAGTTCCTGGCCAATAGATTGAGGCTTGTTTTGCAAGATTTGATCCATCTTGCCCAATTAGCTTTCCTCCCAGGCAGATCTCTACAAGAATCATTTATAATGGCCCAAGAGATGATTTGTGGTTGGCATAAGAGAAAATGCAAGGCCTTCCTTTGGACGATTGACTTTCGCAAAGCTTATGACTCCATCAGCTGGCCCTATCTGTGGGATGTGCTCAAAAGAAGGGGCTTTCCCTCTACTTGATCCGTTGGCTAAAAAGATGTATCACCACTGCCTCCTTCACCCTTCTGATAAAAGGAAAGCCCTGTGGTTCGTGGATTCAGCCCAAATGTGGTATCAAGCAAGGATGTCCCCTAGCTCCCCTGATTTTAAATTTGGTAGTTGATAGCTTGGCTTGGTATGCTTGTAAGCTTGCTGAAGCTGGTCTTACTAGAGGATATTCTTTATCGTGCAGGAGTAATCAGGATCCCATTCTTCAGTATGCAGATGATACTGCTATTTTTGTTGAAGGGTCTATGGATGAAGCATTGGCTCTGCATCATATGATTAATATCTCTGGTGAGCTATGTGGCTAGAGGTTGAATAGGGAGAAGTCTAGTTTGGTCTGCTTTGTCTTACTCGAGGAGGAGCAAGGTGCTTTAGTTGCTATTTTGATGACTCCCTTCATCAGTCTTCCTATCTGATATCTAGGGCCGCCTTTGAGGTGTTCCAGGATGAAGAGTGATTGAAACTGCCTTTTTGACAAGATTTCAGTGAAATTAGATGGATGGCATAGCAGTTTCCTTTCCAAGGGTGGAAGACTTATCTTGTTCAACTCGATGATCACCTCCATCCCTGTTTTCTACTTTTCCATATTTAAAGCACCTAAGTCCATTTGGAAAAGGTTGGATGTGATGAGGAAGAGGTTCTTTTGGAAGGGAGCTAGACATGAGGATAGATTCTTGCAGCCACTCAAATGGGATCAGATTTGCTGTCTAAAAAAGATGGGTGGATGACTCGTCGATTTTTCGCTTTAAAGTCGTTCGCACTTTAATGTGGTGGAAAAATCGACTAATGAATATTTAAAAAAAAGAAATAACCACTCGCAGAGGAGTGGGTCGTATCCACATGGAGGCAATGGTGTATTAAAATTCGCACTAGTTAAAAATCTTTGTTCGTAGTTAGTTTGGACAAGAATCAAGCCAAAATTGACTTCAGATTAAGGTTTAAGCAAGAAACAATGCTGAAATAGTAATTCTGAGAAACTAAAGGATATTTTCCTCAATGCAGAATCAATAAAATCTGATTAAAAAGTGATAATGGCAAAAAATGTAATTTCTAATTGGCAGGTTACTGTAGCAAAATAGGGGAATTTTTCCCCTTTGTCTTGCGCGACGAGGAGTGGATGGCCGGGCGCGGGAAGCTCGGAGGAAGTCCCTTGGACCGAGGGCTTCGAAGCAGTGGTGGCGGCGTGTCGTGCGGTGGCCGGAGGTGGCCGGACGAGCTTCGGCGGAGGTGCTGCAGCCGGTGAGCGCGCGAAGCCAGTTGGCGGTGAGGACTGCCGCACGCTGCTGCTGGCGGTTCTGCAGGTGCGGGAGGAGGGCGCTGCAGGCACGGTTGGCGCGGGTGCGGCTGGCGGTTGGTGGGAGCTGGTGAAGGGCACTGTAGGCACGGGTGAAGGGTGCTACAGGCGCAGGTGCGAATGCGGTTGGAGTTCTGCAGGCTGAGCGGGTGCGGGTGCATAGCTGGAGGTGAGCGGGTGGCTCTATAAGCGCGGGAAGAGGGCGCCGCAGGCTGAGTGGGTGCGGCTGAAGGTTCTGCAGGCGCGGGGAAGGTGTGCGTGGGTCTGCAGGCACTGGAGGAGGTGTGCAGGCGTGGTGAGCGCGGGTGCGCTGCAGGCTGATGGGCGCTGGTGCGGTGCCTGTTGGCGTAGGTGTGCAGGCGGTGAGAGCGGGAGGGAGTGGTGGGTTCTTGCATGCTGCTGGAGGTGATGGAAGTGAAGTGGGTGGACGGAGATTGCTGCTAGAGTGGGGGTGGACTTCAGACGTCTGGGAAATTTCTCGGATGTCTTAAGTAACTGAAAGGGTGGTTGACGGTTGTTGCGACGGTGGTGGTTGGTGACGACGGCGAGGGAGATGCACGCTAAGGTGCTCACGGTAATGCAGGCTAGCTCCGGATGGTGGTGTGGCCTATCACACCACACGCCCACGGTGGCGGAGACTCGCCGCCACAGTAGAGGTCGGCGGTATGGAATTGAAGAGAGAAGGTCTCTCTGCACAGTGGTGGGTCGGTGGTGGTGGCCTCCCGAGCTCAGCTGCCCCCCTCCTTTTGTACTGGCCTGCACAAATTTGAATTCAGCTGCCCAACCAGATCCACCACATCCGCTCCCCCTTGAATGGGTTCTTCACTGCAGTAGCTGGGCGTTGGAGCGACAGCCAGCCGTTCCTGCAAGAAGAAGAATAAAGAAAATAATGTTAAAATATTAGGGCCATTTATGTACAAACCCTCAACTTTTATGTTAATAAAAATAATGTACCTAATTGGTTATCTAATTAGATGAATGCCATTCTAAGCTAATTCAAAATGCACTTAAAATATGAATGCAATGCATGGATTTTGTAATTAAATTAAAACTATGGATTAATCTATTTACATCCTAATTTATACTAAATAAATGTTAGAATTAACCTAATGTGTAGGCACTTAAATACTTAAATAGCCCACAACTATGGGCTAATCAAATACCCCCATGCCTAGTTTTTGCTAGTCCCTAGAAAAATTAAGCAAAACCTAGCACTCCAAGTAGACTAGTCAACGCACTTTGTCTTCCTTCAGAAGCATATTAAGTTTAGGCTCTAGACCCAAGGTTCCTAAGTAGTTGCTAAGTTATAGACTAGGTCGGCTAAAGACGAGTTGCAGGCACAAGTTTCCCTGATTTCTTACGCTACCCTAAAGTTTATTGATCCCTGCGATTAAAGCATCCGCGCCTGTGCATTGGTCTGAGTTATTTGAGTTAAAGGATTTTTTATATATATATATATACTTTTTTTTTTTTTATTCTTCTAAGCCTAACCTCTTATCAGCTATCAACACAGTCTGTGTCGGATTCATTGTCCCCATTACCATACCTCGAAGGGTTCCTGGCTTTCGATGCTTCGAGATAGCACCTCCCATAATGACCCCAAGAACTCCTGGCAATCGACACTTCGAGATAGTATTGCCCAAGGATTTCTTAAGCGAATTCAGGCCTATGGCAATTGGCACTTCAAGATAGGGCCGCCCATGGTACCTGAACCACACAATGCGCTTACATGCCCCCAGTAGGATGGATATCCTAAGAGACAAGCGCCGAGGAGGTAATATGTTATCGTCGCATCCTCAAGGTGAGTATATACTCCACCTCTCCTGCGGTGGGAAATCTTCCAATCAAAATGTGTTTTCAAGCCTCTCTTAAGTCAAAACTAAGAGAACCAAATCTCTTTTTAGAAAGACAGAAATTAAGTTGATTACCAAACCAAGTGTGTGAAATTTGGATGCTTGGGTTACAAGGACCCGTAAACCAAAAGGTAGAATAAGACTCCAGGTACTACCCCACCTTTTAACTCAAACCCTAGCTTCCCTTCCTCAACCTCTTGTGGAATGGTCCGCAACTTATCTCCTACTTAAGTTTTTAAGTCCACAAAGGACCCTAAAGGTCTAACGCTAGCAACTCATTTAGCTTCTAAGGTTTGACCCTAGAATTTATTTAGTCTACCCTAGAGTTCTGATTTGCTTAAGAATGCAAGATCTAGCCAGTTAAACTCAAAACCCTTTTTTTTCTTTTTATGTGTACAAATGTATGCAATTATGCTATGTATATCCCCAAGTACACCCCCCCATGCCTAAAATCTGCAATGTCCTCATTGCATGGAAGGATATTACCTGGGTTAGAGCTGGGCTGAATAGCCAAAGAACCTGCAAATCAGGTTCAAGAATTGCAAAAATAGGGCCTAAAAATGAGCAAAGCAATGTTGGCCTAAAATAGGTAACCTAGGATGCTGACGAGCTGATGATGAATCCCGATAGCAAATGCTCGCCCAACTAAAATGGGAATGAAATCTTCCCAGGTCACCAGAAGAGGTTCTAAAGGATAAATAGGTAAAACAACCTCCAAAGGGGTAGGGGGAGGATGACAAGGATCCTCCAAAAAGAATGGGGAAGGAATGGTATAGAGATAAACCCCCAGGGTAATGGACTGACTAAATAAATCATCAATCCATACCCGATACTCCATTACAGGAAATATTGGTCTGTTAAGCCCCCTAGTCAGAACAAAAGTGAGCAATTCTCTAAGGCAAGGATCGTCTAGGGTGTCCAAGTTACGAGGTTGTGGGATGGCCATATGATCTAGGTTGGGTTTAATCATCTCGGTGTCCATCCCAAACACTCTTTCTAAATCCTCAATTTCATCCCTAGCATTCCTTGCACCATCACATGTATCTTCTTGCTCTTCATCAGGAGTAATAATTTCGCTTTCAAATATAAGTGAATCAGAGGGTGACTTCGAAGTGAATGAAAGCAGGTTGGAAGCAATAGATCTAGGGATTATCCTATCAATGTCATCCCCGGGTTTTTGTTCTTAACTCAAATCTTCCCCGGAGTCTATATGTGGATCGACATAAATCTTAGAAATTGCTTCCAAATTTTCCATCATTTTATCATGAGGAGAAATATCATCAATGGGTGTGCCAAGGAAACCTAATTTGGTCAAATTTGTGACATCCTCAGGGGTTAACTCTTCAAATAAGACATAATCACCTATAGTGTCACTCCAAATCTTGAATGTAGGTTCCTCATATAATTCGTCTTCCTCCTCATCACACAATTCATCATGTACCCAAGGTCTAGAATCATTTAATATCTTAGCAGATCCCCTAGGGTGCTCTATCTGAGGTAAATGGTTTACACTAGTTACATCAGACTCCTCAGATAGGTCAATTTCTTTAGGGTTAGGTTCCCTAAGGGTGGGTTTGAGTTCCATATTGTGATCAGAAGGGAGGGTAGGATTAACAACTTGACTTTGACCCACTTCATCAAATGTCACAAAAATACTATCATCTGGGTCGAGGTCTTCCAATGGTACCATCATTCCCTTCTTTTGACTCCAATATAAATCTGGTGGATACTCAACCTTATCATCATCTTCCTCGGGTTGCCACCTTTCTCCATCGAATGCATAGCTACTTTCATGTGTGTTTTCCTCCCACCTAAAGTGTGGATCTCTCAAGGAAGTGTCATCTAATGGGGAGGTTTCAAAATCGATCCACGAAAAGTAATTATTCTCCCCAGAATTTCCCTCCAACATAAACTGTAGCTCTCCCACGGGAGATGCATCTATTGTAGAGGGGTGTACGTCATCCTCAATGGGGTAGATTGGGTGGCTAATTTCATCCCTTTCTTATTGTCTTGCTCTCAAAGATTCTCCTAGCAATTCACTCATTTCGTTTTGCATTTTCTGTATTTCCATTTTCAAAGAGGAGAGGTCATTTCTATCATGAGAGAAGTCAGGCTCAGGCTTATAGTACCCAGGAGTGTTTCTCCAACCGTTATAATTTTTCAGGGAGTGTGGGTTGGGTATTTCTATGGTATGTGGTATATTGGGCAAAGCAAATCCCTCTCCTAGGTTCTGCTCACTGATTTGGGGCTTAACCAAGCCAATACTCCTATAATAGGAGTACAATGGATCCTAATGATTGTCATTATGTCCATCAAGGAATGGACCATCTCGGCGTCTAGGATCGAAGGATGTAGAGTTGGGGTGAGGGTGTGGGCAAGATGTGAAAGGATGAAAATCAATGCGGTCCATTCTAACTCACACTTCAATCAGAATTCCCCAAGCAAAACACAATTCAAAAAAGACCTTTTAGGTCTTTCCCAATTTAGGCTTTTGATTTTAAGTCAGATTGCAGGTGATAATACAATTTGTTCAATCAATTTACGCACCTATTGTCGACCTACGGCTCGCCTAAGAAGACCTAGTTGGAGCTTAGGTGTTCTTCCCTAAATCTCAAATGGTCAAGTAAATCGAAAGACGGAAGATCGAGGGATGCAAGTAGGCCTATGCCTTTCTTTGAAGCTGTGCTTTCGCGGTGCTTCTCAACTACCCCCAAAAATCCGTGACAGGGTATCCCCCTCTTTGGATTTACAAAACCTTTGATCTCAAGTTCCGAACACTTCAGAATCCAATGATAGGAGGGCCCTTGTCCTAGTATTTCCAAACCTAAGGAGTGTGTAGAAGCGTGCCGTGGTGCAAGTGAAAAAAGTCTGCATACACCGTAAAAGCTTTTGAACTTTGAATTGCACGCCAAGTTTGAAAATCAAATCCTTGATTTTTAAAATGTCCCTCCTTTAATTAGTCCTTTTTCTAAAAAAATGTGACCACTTGTTAGATTTATTCATTACAGACTTTGTGGTCTTTTAATTAAATCCCAAATGCAATGCGTGATCAAGAATAGGATGCAAAGTAAGAGAATGCGTACCTTGCCTCCAGCAATTTACGATGCAAGAATGCACACAATGCAGAGAAGTAAATCTAGAGGCTACTCATACAGACCTAAATGGTTCGTCCTAGGGCAGGCAGCTTCAAGTAGGAAGCTCATTTTTTTTTTCTATTTTTTTTTTAGAACTACTTATGCACAAGCGAATAAAAGTAATAATAATAAAAAAAAAAAACCTAAATCTAAAGAAAAGGGAACAGGCTCCCAAAAATTACAGAACACGGGCCCAAAACAAAATCGGGGAACAAACCCCTCAAAATATGCCCTAGAACAAGGGTTTCAAACTAACTACAATGAAAAATTAAGTCTACAGTCTTAATTCTATTCTAATTAAACTAGCGACTAAATACAATGGTGTCTGTCGCATCCTCCTCCTTCTCCTCTGTTTAAAAATTGCTCGTCCAATTCTCGTCTGGCGACGTCAAGGGTCGCCTCTCACACTGGCTGATTGTTGCACAAATTTTCTCGCACAGAAAAGAAAATAATAAATGATCAAATCTCTGTGCAATTGACAAATAATCAAAATAAAATTAGGCAAAATTATTGCATCTGTTGCCTCCCCAGCAACGGCACCGTTAGACTTGTCGATTTTTCGCTTTAAAGTCATTTGCAGTTTAATGTGGTGGTAAAATCGACTAATTAATATTTAAAAAAAAGAAATAACCACTCGCAGAGGAGCGGGTCGTATCCACAGGGAGGAAATGACGTATTAAAATTCACACCAGTTAAAAATGTTTGTTCCTAGTCAGTTTGGATAAGAATCAAGCCAAAATTGACTTCAGATTAAGGTTTAAGCAAGAAACATTGCGGAAATAGTAATTCTGAGAAACTAGAGGATATTTTCTGCAATGTAGAATCAATAAAATATGATTAAAAAGTGACAATGGCAGAAAATGTAATTTCTAATTTGCAGGTTACTGTACCAAAATAGGGGAATTTTTCCCCTTTGTCTTGCACGACGAGGAGTGGATGGCTGGGCGCAGGAAGCTCGAAGAAAGTCCCTTGGACCGAGGGCTTCGAAGCAGTGGTGGCGGTGTGTTGCGCAGTGGCTGGAGGTGGCCGGACGAGCTCCGGTGTAGGTGCTGCAGCCGGTAAGCGCGCGCGGCCTGTTGGCGGTGAGGACTGCCGCGCGCTGCTGCTGGCGGTTCTGCAGGCGCGGGAGGAGGGCACTGCAGGCACGGTCGGCGTGGGTGTGGCTGGCAGTTGGTGGGCGCGGGTGAAGGGCGCTACAGGCACGGGTGCGGTTCCGGTTGCAGTTCTGCAGGCTGAGCGGGTGCGGGTGCGTGGTTGGAGGTGAGCAGGTGGATCTGCAGGCACGGGAAGAGGGCGCTGCAGCCTTAGTGGGTACAGCTGATGGTTCTGCAGGCACGGGGAAGGTGTGCGCGGTTCTGCAGGGGCGGGAGGAGGTGTGCAGGCGTGGTGAGCGTGGGTGCGCTGCAGGCTGATGGGTGCGGGTGCGGTGCCTATTGGCGTGGGTGTGCAGGCGGTGAGAGAGGGAGGAAGTGGTGGGTTCTTATGTGCGGCTGGAGGTGATGGAAGTGAAGTGGGAGGATGGAGATTGCTGCTGGAGTGGGGGTGGACTTCAGACGTCCGGGGAATTTCCCGGACGTCTTAAGTGACTGAAAGGGTGGTTGACAGTTGTTGCGGCGATGGTGGTCGGTGACGACGGCGAGGGAGATGCACGCTAAGGTGCTCACGGTAATGCAGGCGAGCTCCGGATGGCAGTGTGGCCTGCCACATCACCCGCCCATGATGGTGGAGACTCGCCGCCACAGTAGAGGCCGGCAGTATGGAATGGAAGAGAGAAGGTCTCTCTGCACAGTGGTGGGTCGGTGGTGGTGGCCTCCCGAGCTCTGCTACCTCCCTCCTCCTTTTGTAGTGGCCTGCACAAATTTGAATTCAGCTGCCTGACCAGATCCACCACATCCGCACCCCCTTGAATGGGTTCTTCACTGTAGCAGCTGGGCGTTGGAGCGACAGCCAGCCGTTCCTGCAAGAAGAAGAATAAAGAAAATAATGTTAAAATATTAGGGCCATTTATATACAGACCCTTAACTTTTTTGTTAATAAAAATAATGTACCTAATTGGTTATCTAATTAGATGAATGACATTCTAAGCTAATTTTAAATGCACTTAAAATATGAATGCAATGCATGGATTATGTAATTAAATTAAAACTATGGATTAATCTATTTACATCCTAATTTATACTAAATAAATGTTAGAATTAACCTAATGTGTAGGCACTTAAAAACTTAAATAGCCCACAACTATGGGCTAATCAGTGGACTTGGGATTAAATCCCTGAAACACTTTAATGATGCCTTGCTACTTAAATGGGTTGTTAAACTTTTGCAAGGATATCTGAAACCATGGACTATCCTAATACGAGACAGTTATGGTGCATCCAACAGTGTGCTATCTAGACTTCAACCTAGCTATCCTTCTCCTTTCTAGAATTCAGAGACAAGGGCATTGGCTGATCATTTCCAGCTGCTGCAGCCATCACTTGGATATGGCAGGTCCTTCAGTTTCTGGAAGGAGGGGTGGTCTGGGTTGGGTGTTTTGAAGGAGCTCTATCCAAGAGCTTTTGCTACAGCATCTGACAAGGATGCCACTGTTAGCAGGGTCTGGTCCTGCAGTAGCAACAACTGGAATCTGATTGATGAGGAATCTAGTGGGAGAGCTACTCGATTATGGGAAGAAAGGAGAAGGCTAATTTCAGACCTAGAGGGCTTCAGACCTAGGCCTAGAGTGGAGGACAAATACCTTTGGGAGGGGATCTATAGTGTCCAATCTGGCTATAACAAAATGTTGAGCCTTGAAGATGGTTGGAGATGCGATTCCATTGACAAGAAGATCTGGTTATTAAAAATTCCTCTCAAGGTACAGATTTTTCTCTGGCTATGTAGGAGAGATGGATTGATTACAAGTGGTCTGCGACATAGAAGGTTGGGAACTGATCACCATGTCTGTTTTTTGTGTGAGATGGATACTGACAATGTAAATCACCTCCTTTCTTCTTGCCTTGTCACTTATGCTATTTGGAGAATGACATGTCAGGAGCCATTACCAAAGTGGGATTCTATCTGGCATGGGTTTGGTGTGAGGCAAACCACATGTACACATGGCTGCCACTATGTGGTGTGTATGGAAGGCAAGAAATGAGAGACTTTTTTAGGAGAGGCCAGTATGCTGTGAAAGTATTATAAGAGAGTGCTGGTCCCTCATGCACTTTTGGGGATCTCTTTTGTAATTTCTCTTACATGTTTATATAATATACTGCTTTGGACTGTTATCGTAAGATGATAGCTTTCCATTTTGTTTCAAAAAAAAAAGCCACACTTCACCGCACGAGTATGGCTAGCAAGTTGTCGTGGGTAACAGCCCATTGGCCAATTGTTCAGACCCCAGCTCACAAAAATGCACAATAATTCCCAAAACACTTAGGGATGAAGCGAGGAAGTAGAATAAACCAAGGAGATAAACACTGGATTTGCCATTGTGTTTACCAGGCAAAAAATTTTAAAAGTAGGGAGAAAGCTACCGTTTGGAAAGATAAACCTTTAAGCAAAAACTCTTAAGGTCACCTAGGGTCGTAGAAACCCGAAGTCCATTTTAACAACCACCTAGTGTGTCTTTCACTCTTTTCACAAGATGCTTAGCACTTAAAGTCCTTTTCGAGTCTCGGGTGGGTTGGGTAGCTGCAAAACGTTATCTTGAAACTGTCAAACTCAAAAAGTCCAAAAAAATTAGAAAAGAAGAGAAATCAAAAAGGAAAAATGTATCTTCCCTTTTCACATATGGCAATGGCTTGGGTGGTCTGCATTCTTGTAGACACCTAGGCATTGTGGAGAATTTTTATAACCAGGTCTTGGGTTGAAAGTTTCTAAAACAACCAACAAATCATGCCTAAGTGATCAAAACCTAATTCTACTTTTATACATAGCATTTAGGTTAAATTTACTAGGGAATGGTAAAAAGTAAGCATGGGGCTATGATAAACACTCATGAATTCGTGATAAAATGGTTATTTATGATAGTTCCTAGGTCTAGCATTGCATATCATAGTAAAAATATTGCATAACATTCATTGAATTGCATTTAGCATAGTTTGTATATTATGTATATTAATTCCAACATTTTATATGGCTAGGAGGCAGTGCGACATCTTTATAGGCTTTGGATGAAGAATCTGACCGCACAGATGGATCTGGAGTGGCAGTCGTTGTTCGCCAGCACGAAAATCACCCCGATCAGAGCTCCATAGCATCCACTACAGGTAGAAGGAGATACATGGCACCATCCAGGCCACCCTACATGAGCCGCAGCCCCTAGCCTCTACTTAAGGAGAAGATTCCAGCTGTTGGATCTCAATCCTACGACTAAGAATTGCCCAAACATCACTTGACCACCTCTAAAAGCACCTCAAGGAAGATTTGATCATGACCGTTGGATCCTCATCCAATCGTCAAGTCGCAGCTGCACCTACCCCTCCACATGACCATCGGGCACCCTTGTCACAATTGCAATGCACCAGCTCCTCAAACAAGAGGTGCAGGTTTGAGCCTCAATCTACCGCGACCATTCCAGTGCCTGAAGAAATTAGACTGCTCGAACTTGATCGAGCGGTTGTGGCTGCATATGCATGATCAGACGCCACCCAAGGACGTGATGGGATACGCTAGATCACACTCATGCAATGAGGGTGCTCATTTAAGACGACCAGATGTGCTCTCGGTCATCGGATTTGCTCGAAGGTGAAATGCACGCATGTTTAAAACTACAAGGGCATGATCTGCGGGTGCCCCTAATAGTGCGATGGTTCATCCAATGGCTACTGTTGAGCATAGGATTCAAATTCCATCAAGTGCATGCATCCTCCTCACGATCTCAGCCCTCCACACCTAATCCAATGGCCGACGCTCTCCTCGTGCTACGCCAGCTGTAGCCTTGCCTCCTCACGCCAGCCAAGGTGTTGAAATGTATAGTGACATCCCCAGCGGGTCTTTAGGGATGTTTTAAATGTCACTGAAGGCCTATGCAAGCAAAACACCTCCATTCCAACACTATATAAACACCATGACTCCTCCCCTTCCAAACCATCTCAACCTACTCTAGTCCCACCTACTCTTAAGCTCTAGTAGCCTACCAAAGCTCCCTTAGAGCGTATTCTTAAGCTCCAAAGGCCTTTTATTAGTGTAATGCTCCTATATCCCACCAAATATTCATCCTCCATCCCACCACCTTCATAAGAAGCCTTGAAGCCGTCCTCCTACTTCCCTTCCGGTAGAAGATCATCTCCAGCTCCTCATCCCCATTCTGAAGCCTTGGTGATGCATTCCTCTACCTGACATCCTCCTGCATCTCACCTCCATCATCCAGCACCTTATCCTCTTTATTCAAGCTACTGCTAAGAGCCGTCGTCTCACCAAACAACTGATTTGAGAGATTTCTTCTCACTAATATCTCTTTCTTGTTTTAGCATATTGTAATAGACATTTGAATGGCATTGTGAAATATCACATTTGTTTCTCCACTTTGTGAAGCTATCTCACTCATCCTTTTATTTTAAAAACACCAAAAAAATCAGAAAACCCAAAACCCTAAAATACCAGAAAGAAACAAAACAGAGCTCGGATTTCAACAAAAGTAAATGTTGCCTCCATGAGTTCGACCCTGGACTCCCTTGGAGTTTCAGTTAAAAATTTTATTTGATAACGTGTTTTGCGGACTACGACAACGAGTTTTCCCTAACCCTAATTTTACTTTGCCAAAACCCATACATCATCTGTAGATTGATCCGACTGTTCTGCTCGAGCATTTGAAGATTCTAGTTCAAGAGTGCCTCATGGATATCAAAAGGTAGGATATCCTCCTGACTAGGGGGGTTCACAGAATTCTACGGTTGATCCATGTGATCAAACGTAGAAGAAGCAGAAGTAGAGAGGATAGAGTGCTGCACATGAATAGTAGGTCTGGGAAAATGTATCAATGGAGGTGTGGGGGGTGGTCTCAACAATTGCCTCCTGTGCATAAACAAAAGGAATGTGCAATGGCACACTCACACCACTGTGAGATAGTTCACTACTGGCTCCCTGGGGCTCTAGTAGTGAGACAGACTTGTTGATCTTCTACCAAAACCCTAGGAGGTGAAGAGAGGAGAGGTAGAAGGACAGACTCATGTAACTTTAGTAATTGCACTATGTGCGCAATAGTATGCAACAAATAGCGATATAAAAACCCGTGCACAAGTTCACAATACAGAATATGTCACGAGTTTTATTAAATTCCTCTTTTTATAAAATGTCTTTTAATCAAAACAAGATAACAAGATGTGTTTCGCTTTTTAGATATTTTCAATCAAAATATGATCTTTCATAAGTCCAAGACAGGGATCTATGAGATAAAATCTACTCTATCTCGACAAAAGAATCTCGAATAAGAAATCTAGCAAAAAATATGCACTCCTAAGAGTGTATGCCTAATGAATATAGTTGCAAGTCAGAAAAAATGTCTTTTTGATATTTTTTTATATCTAACCTTAATGCAACAAAGCAAACTTTCTAAATACTAGGGAAAGAAAGTATCTAACAAAGTATATGCATGTGAATCTGTGGGAAATGTAGAAAGAAAAACCTATCTTCTTCCTACAAGGTACCTATTAGACAAACTTTTCTCGACCGGTTAAAATAGATGACAGAAACAAGACACGTCGAATGAGGGTCCGCCCTTTTACCCACAGTAACGCTCTAGAACGGTGGAGAAAACCTAATAGCGACAATACATTCCTCAAGCCTCTTTCTCAACCATTTTTTTCACATTACCGACCGCTTTTAGTAGTTGGAAATAGTGATTATTCTTTTAGTGTAAGTTTAAAATAAGTAATACAAATACAAGAATAAATTAAATGATAATGGTGAATATAATTTATGCGAGTTGCCTCCCCGGTAACTGCACCAAAAAATGATGTACAACTTCCTTACATAGTTAATTAGTCATTGTTAAGTTATAGTATAGTGAGGAAGGTAATCGACACATTTTATATATTTGTACTGGTTAAATCCAGGTCGTTCGCTGGGAGGCTAATTTAAGCTTAACATTCACCATTTATTCTTAAGTTATTCTTATTCTTAATTACAATAATTAATTCACTATTACACACTTAACTTATATAGATAGTACCTATAAAACTTACTTAAATATATACTTATTAGTTATAACTTAATAAACTAAATATTACTAATTACTGAAATTCTAGTTACTTAATTAGTACATATTTAATTAACTTATAATTTGCTTCAATACCAAAGTTATATAAGTAATAAATACTTACTTTAATTAATTAGTCTAAAGACACTAAATTTACTTAATTAAACTATAAACAAATTCTTAACCTAATTATTATACTAAATAGATTATAGTTACTAAGTTACATAATATTACTACTTAAATTATACTACTACTTAATACTTGATTATTAATATAGCTAGAGAGTAAGTTAACTATAACAATTAATTACATACTTAACAAACTACATAATTAAATAGTTAATTACCGCAATATGTTTTCCACATGAATAACTGCATAAACATGAACATTAAAAAACATGGCAATCATTACAAAAGCAAAAGGAAAATATTTGCATTGAATTGTAAAAGGAAATACAAAAATATGTTGTTTTGGAACAACGACTAAATCAAAGTTTATTAACAACTAAGTCTATTTAATACTTAGGTTAACGCAACAACTTTCAAATTATGTTTAAAGCCTTCGCACAATTTAGACTAAGTGTTTTCTCAATGCTTAGAATTTTTTTCAACATAACACTTTTCCTTCACAGTAAAAGGGTGAGTGTTAGTCGCTTTGAATCGGGTTTTAAAATCAATGCGTTGCAGCATAGTTCGAATTAGTGTGAAGAACAAATAGAATTTATAACTAGAATATCAGAAATGAATTCTGAGGTTGAATACAGGGGGCAATTGGCAAAAATGATTCTCAAGATTGTAATTCAAGACAAATATATAAGTAATAGAATTCCAAGCAATAATGATATATATGAATGAAAGCGTATGTCAAAAAGTGGAAAAAGAATGAGGTAAAATGGTGATTTGAATCACCAATTACCCCTTACAATTATATCAAATACTTCAATAGTACTAATAATTGAATGCCACGTAGGATAAGTGCACAGTGCACTTTTGTTGAATCTCAAACGTCTGCTCAGCCGGTCAGATGGCTTAAATCACTCAAAGGTACTGCTCTTCTTCTTCTCCTGCTTTAGCTCTTGTTCTCTTCTTTTTCTTCTTCTTCTCTTCTTCTACCACCTTAAGCTTTAGAGAAGGCACAGCATAGGGCTCAGCATGCCTGTAGAGGCAAAGGCCTCCCTCAGATTTCATAAGTGTTAAGAGGAAGGCAGTAGAGCAAAAGGACCCCTCTCCTCTCTCCTTGTCTCCTTCCTCTCTCAGAACAAGCAAACCAGAGTAGACCCGGGTATCTAGGTAAACAGACCGAGCCCAGACTCGTGAGACGTGAGCGTCGGTGAGGGTGTGCGTATGCGGGTGTGTGCGGGGACCTCACCCCCTATGTGTGCTGAGGCAATAAGCCATAAGTACTTTTTCAATTTATACGGTGCGGACGCTTCAGTCTTCTATGAGGTAGGACTAATCCTGCAAGGCTTGTTAGTGCAACAAGCAAGTTGATGTCCTTCACCAAAGCGCCTGTAAAAGCCAGCATGGCCCAGAAAGGATCTAATCTGTTTGACATTCGTAGGCAGTGGAAGTTTGGAAATAGAATCAATCTTGGCTTTATCTACTTCCAAGCCTTGCTCGGATACAACATGCCCAAGTACAATTCCTTTCTGTACCATGAAGTGACTTTTCTCCCAGCTGAGGACTAAACCAGTCTCCTTACATCGTTTCAACACATTCTCCAGGTGTAGGAGACACTGGTCGAAAGACGAGCCATAAATAGAGAAGTCATCCATAAATACTTCGACACACTCGTCAATCATGTCCGAAAAGATAGACATCATACACCGCTGGAAAGTTGCAGGGGCATTACATAATCCAAACGGCAAACGGCTGAATGCAAAAGTACCGTAAGGACTCGCGAATGTCGTCTTTTCCAGGTCATCAGGAAAGACTGCCACCTGATTGTACCCAGAATATCCATCGAGAAAGCAATAATACTTATTCCCTGCCAATTTTTTGAGAATTTGATCAATAAAAGGCAAATGAAAGTGATCCTTCTGGGTAGCGGTGTTCAGCTTGTGGTAATCAATACAGACCCTCCATCCAGTTGAGGGTCTAGTGACAACTTGTTCACCTTGGTCGTTGAGTTCCACAGTAAAGCCTACCTTCTTTGGCACCACATGAATGGGACTAACCCATTTACTATCAGCAATGGGATATATGATCCACGCGTCCAACCACTTCAGGATTTCCTTTTTTACAACCTCCCTCATATTAGGGTTCAGACGTCTCTGCATGTCCCTAAAAGGCTTGATGGAATCATCAGTATAATTGTGGTGCATACAGAGTGTAGAGTCTATACCCTTAATGTCAGCAATGCTCCAAGCAATAGCTTCCTTGTGCCTAGACAGGCATTCAATCAAGGCTCCCTCCTGTGGCTTAGATAGCACAGCCGAAATGATAATGGGGAGAGTATCATTGGCACCCAGGAAAACATACTTGAGAATGTCAGGGAGGGGTTTCAACTCAAGGTTGGGGGCTTGTATGGTTGAGGGTTTCATAATAGATGTCCCCATCTCAGGTAGCAAATCTACCTTCGGCAGAAATGATGGGGGAAGAGACTCAGCAGAAACTCCTAGCAATTCCTCTAGTTCTAGTATATCCCCTTCACATTCCTCCAAGAGATGGGAATGCTCGTTTAGCATGACATGCTGAAGGGGGTCATCACATAACATTGCAGGAGTTGCCTCTTCAATCAGGTCATCTATCACCTCAACTTGAGAACAATCCTCAAGTCCGGCTTGTTTGTAAGCATCAAACACAATAAGCAGGATTTTCTTGTTCCCAAAGCCCATTTTCAATGCCCTAGTATTGCAATTAATTGAAGCATGACAAATTGCAAGGAAGGGGCGGCCCAAAATGATGGAGGGTTTGGTTGGCTTGTTGGTAGGGTCAGTGTCCAAAACTAAGAAGCCAACGGGAAAGGAGAAATCCTCCACTCTTATGAGGACATCTTCCAAAATTCCCCGTGATGTCTTAAGTGATCGATCAGCAACTTGAAGGATTACAGGGATAGGCATCAGATTGCCTCCCCCAAGTTGTTCATAAACGTAGCTCGGAAGGATGTTCACCCCTGCACACAGATCAAGTAGAGCCTCATTGATGATAAGCGTCTGGTTTGACCGGGTTGTGTTATATCGTTGTAGTAAAGCCGGTTGTTACCAACGTTTCATATAAAATTTTTTACTCGGAAAAATAAAAGAGTTCCCGAGGTCGAACTCAGGGAGCAAGTTGTATTCTAGAGATATACAAGTTCTATTACAAAAATAAAGAGAGAGAGAGAGATGAAAATTTGGCTTCTTCTTCTTTTCTTCTTTCTTCCTCTTTGTCTTTGGTTCTTCCTGTTCTTCTTCTTCTTCTTCTTCTTCTTTTTCTTCTGCTTTCTTCAGATTTTCCCCTCGTGCTCTTCTTCTGTTCTTCCTTGTTTCCTTTCTTTCTTTTTCGTCAGATCGTCTTCTTCTTTTCTTGCTTCTTGCTTCTCTTCATTCCTTCTTCTTCTTTGTCTTCACCTGCCTTGACCTCTCTTTTTCTTCTTTCGCGATGGCCGTTGCTCTTCCTTTTTCTTCAGCGGGTCTTCTTCTTCTTTGGCTGCTGACCTTCCGTCGTCTGCGCCAGTGCTGAGACGACTTAACAATGCCTTCGCTACAGTGCAGCAGCTCCTTCTTCTTCAGCGGGTCTGCTTCTTCTTCTTTGGCCTGCACACTTCAGAGTTTATTCGTCAAGGCAAAAACCTACTCTACCCCCCTCCCCCGCGTATCTCTCTCTCTGAAATCACTCTTCGGAAGCTCTCCCAGAGCGCTACCGGGTAATCGGGTTCGGGTCAGGCCCGGGTCCAGGCCCACCGGCGTGCGTGGTGGGCGAGGAGTGCAGGTCAGTCTAATCGGGTCGGGCCAGGTCCGCGGAGCGTGGTCACGGACGAGGCCGAGTCGGGTCGGGTCGGGTGAGAGGGACCTCACCCCGTGGTAACTGAGGCAAACAGCATAAGGCAGTTTTTGCCTTTATGTGTCCGCGCGCCTTCGAGAGGTTCCGAGGTGGGACTATCCGCGCACCCGTTTCTCTCACGCCTGCAGCAGGGATGGCGCTTCCAATTGCATCAGCTGTTGAGGCGCACAGCTCCAATTGAGGGCCAGGGTGTGTGCGCGAGACTCTTCCGCGCTGGCCGTGGCTTTTCAACCTGGGATATCTCGGCTTGAAGCAACCTCGAGCAGGCTTCGAGCTTCCTCGCCAATGGCGGTCAAGGCCTGGAACCTGAAATCAATAGCACGGCCTCTCGGCCAAATCAGACAGGCGGGGGACCTTCGCCGTGGCACGGCGAAGGTGGTCAGGGGGTTTGCAGGGGGCGAGATGGGGCTGTCTGGTCGTCCTAGGTCAAACTGTGAGCGAGGGAGTGGGTGTGTTCGGTGGGTCTGCAGAGGGTGTTTGGTGGGAAGTGGAGGGGCGGAAGAGGATCAGGGTGAGGAGGCGGAGGTTCTGCGGTGGTCGGCGAGCCGTGTGGGTCGCTGAGGTGATGGGAGCGGCTCGCCGGAGGGTGGTCGGAGGCGGAGAGGATGAGGGTGAACAGGGTCGGTAGAGGGCTTAATTGACTAAATCGAAAGCGGGGAAAGAAAGAGGAGGAGAAGGGGAGTAAGTCTAACTTAACTGCAGGGACGAAGGGGGAGGAATAGGGCGACAGTCGTATCGACTGTCGCTGGAGAAGATGATGCTCAGAGAGAGGGGCGGCGGCGAGCAGAGGGCTGGAGAGGCGCCAGCTGGGTGCGGCGTGGCGCGGGAAGAGCAGGGGAGGAGGTCTCTGCTGCTGGTATTGCGGCAGAGCGAAGAGGTGGAGGGGGAGGAAGTCGCCGGAGCTGGTGAGCGTCTGCCGGAGAAAGAAGAGAAGAAAGCTGGGGGTTTTCTCCGTCAGATCCAGGCTGCCTTCGTCGGTGGAGCGGCGGGGGGTATTTATAGGGTTGAAGCAGGGAGGAAGGCGGAGGGAGACGACGTGTCTCCCTCGCCGGAGAATGGTCGGAATATGAACCCATACCGTCCGTGCGTTCGCACGGCCGGTATGGGGGGCTACAATGACCATGGGGGTGCTCCTGCGACGGCTGACGACGCAGGGCACCCCCGGTACACTTGCCAGGTCCTCCACCTCACCCTGCGCGGCGCCATGCTCCGCGCAAGGTCGCCGGAGCATGGTGCTGGCAGGGTTTTGCAGGAGGGACCTGTTTGCAAAGAACGAAGGAGAGTTAGGGGCCAAAATGCGAGGGTTCAAAAGTTGAGGGCCAAAGAGAAAATATATGAGGACCAAAGTGTGAAGTCGGTCAAGGAGGTTTCTTCTTAGGCTCAAGTTTTTATACATGACTAATTAGGACCTAAGGAATCTGATGGTGAATTTTATTTTCATATTAAACCTTGTTTGACCGGTCAATTTGCGCAAAAACCCAAATTAAGTTATTAATTGGGCATGGTTCTCAATGTAGGTCAAAATGGGTTCTAAAGGCCACATTGATGGTTCTAAACCCCAGAGATTATTTTTCTATGAATTTTAGAGGGTTTATTCTATTTTTATTTTGCCTCGAACCTTGTGAATTGAAGTGGGTTGTTTTAGGGTTACAGATTATCATTTGGTTCCTTGGAAGTGCTGTAGCCCTTGCTAGATCATCTCATCCCACTTTTATTCTTATTAAGCTGTTTTGACCTATGTTTGGGCCCTGAATTACCCTGTATGCAGATTATACTGGTAAAATTGCACTTTTACCCCTTATGACTTGTTTTCTTCTCAAACTCAGAATTCTCTGAGTTAAGCTTTTCCTTGAGATATGTAGGAGCTTTTATCCTTTGTATTGGGTCAAAATGAGCTAGTTATGGCTCATGATGAGGTTCTCATCATACCCCCATGCCTAGCTTTTGCTAGTCCCTTAGCAAAAAAAAACTTAAGGTTTCAACCCTTGTTCTAGACCATGAAGTTTTCAATGGTTTTAGATAAGTGCCTTTTTATTTGAGCATAGATTAGGTTAGAATGCTGACCATAGGCCTAAAAGATACTCTAGTACCAATCAAGATCCAAATCTGTCTAGCCTTAGCCTCAGTCTTTTAGCAAAGGTTTTTAAGGCCCACAAGAACTAACCTAAGGTTTATTGGACTTCGTGGTTAAAGCACCCGTGCTTGAAATGATTTTAGCCCTGGCTCAGTTCGCAGTGCGTTTTGTAAGAGAGAGATAGAAAGTTTTTTCTGTTTGGAGGGTTTTCTCTCTCTTTTTCTTTTTAGTTCTAGTCTAGGATTGGCTTTTCAACACGGTCTGTATCAGATTCCTTGCTCCCATCATCAATCCTCAAGGGTTCCTGGCGATCGATGCTTCGAGATAGCACCGCCCATGGCAACCCCCGGAACCCTGGCTATTGAGATTTCGAGATAATCCCATCCATGGTGTTCCGTGGCCGAATCCAGACCCTGGCAATTGACACTTCGAGATAATGCCATCCATGGAATCTGAACCAGCAGAGTGCTTACATGCCCCCCGTAGGATATGTAAATATCCTAAGAGACAAGCACCGAGGAGATGATATTTTGTTACGCATCTTCGAGGGGATTTCCCGCCTCTCCGCGCTGGGAACTCGTCCAAATCAACTTGTGTTGATCGGCCATTCCTATTCTAGGTGTTCTTTTCAGATTTTTGCGACGCTTCTGCGTGATTCTGATTTTTATGCTTACTGAACCAGGCTGTGTGTGAGATTAGGGTGCTTAGGTTACTGAGTCCCGTAAACCAAAAATTAGTTAACGAGGCCGAATACTCCCTAAGCCTTAGACCTAATACTTCAGCTTTTCATTTTCCTCAACCTCTTGAGGAGTGTCCAGATCTTAATGAGTACTAAGAGTCTATTCAAGAATGCCTAAGGTTTGCATTCTTACTAATCTCATTGTGCACTTTTCAGTTATTTTCTTGAATGAGGTCTAGAACTTAGGTTAATTCCTTAGTTCCTTACTAATGACTATCAACTTTTCTTATAATTTTGTGCTCCTTTTTCATTTTGTTTCTTCTCTCCTTCACGAAATTTTTCTTCTCCTCTTTTCCTCTTATTCTTTTTCGAAAAATTTTTTTTTTTTAATTTTTATGGTATTTTTGGCATATGTGAATTTTTTTTGCTTGAAACCTTTTCTTACAAGTTTTTGCACTTTCCTACCCCCCCATGCCTAAGATTTGCAATGTCCTCATTGTAACCTAGGGGGTCTTAGTTCAGGGTGAACTTCGAGTGCTGAAAGGTGTCAGAACAAGTTTCAGGTTTTCAAAGAGAATGACGGGCTGCCTCCCGTTAAGCGCTGAGTTTTACGCCATCGGCTGGGCGCAATAAGCTCAAGGGGAAAGGAGGATATGAGATGCCTCAGCCAAATCAGTAGAAGTTACATCAATGAACGGCTTGAGTCTTTGACCATTCACGATGAAAGGTTCAGAATCGTGGCTGAGTGGACTGATTTCGATTGCTCCATTTCCAAAAACCTGTCGGACCAAATATGGTCCGACCCACTTAGATCTCAGTTTTCCTGGGAAGAGTTTGAGTCGGGCATCAAAGAGTAGGACCTTTTGACCAGGATGAAAGATTTTTCTCGAGATGTGTTTGTCGTGGAAGGCTTTAACCCGCTCCTTGTAGATTTGCGAGTTCTCGTACGCGTCTGTGCGTAATTCATCGATCTCGCTGATTTGGAGTTTTCTGTGGGTCCCAGCCTTGGAAAGATCTAGATTACAGTTCCGTACTGCCCAATAGGCTCTATGCTCCAGTTCGACGGGAAGGTGGCATGCCTTTCCGTACACCAATCTAAAGGGAGACATGCCCAATTGGGTCTTGTGGGCGGTCCTATAGGCCCACAATGCTTCCGGAAGTCGGGACGACCAGTCCTTCCTGTCAGGTCGAACAGTGACCTGTAGGATTTTCTTGATCTCCCGATTCGACAGCTCAGCTAGACCATTAGTTTGGGGGTGGTAAGGAGTAGAGATTCGGTGAGACACCCTGTATTTGGTCATCAGTGACCTAAACTGAGCATTTGTGAAATGGGTCCCCCCATCAGAGATTATTGCACGAGGAATCCCGAACCTTGAGAAAATGTGTTGATGAATGAATTTGAGAACGATTTTGTGATCACAGGTTCGGGTCGGTATGGCTTCGATCCATTTGGACACGTAGTCCACAGCCAACAGAATGTATTCGAAACCATCCGAAGCAGGAAAGGGGCCCATAAAATCAATCCCCCAAACATCAAAGATTTCGCATACTAGAATCGGTTGCATAGGCATCATGTCGCGATGGCTCATGTTGCCCAAAGTCTGGCAACGACTGCATGCCTTGCAATGACTGTATGCGTCTTTGAACAGTGTGGGCCAGTAAAAGCCGCACTGGAGGACTTTTGATGCGGTTTTATGCCCGGCAAAATGGCCACCGCATGCCTGGTCATGGCAGAAAGAGAGGATATTGTTGACTTCCCCTTCCGGGATACATCTCCGGATGATCTGATCGGCACCTATGCGGAAGAGGTACGGGTCTTCCCAAATGTAATACTTGGCATCGGAGCGTAATTTGTCTTTCTTGGCCTTCGGCCAATCGGACGGGGTCTGATGAGATGCCAAGTAATTTACAATATTAGCAAACCATGGAAGGCTAGTACCAATAGTCAGCAGGTGCTCATCGGGAAAATGCTCAGTGATGGGTCCGGAAGGGTCTATCATTTCAGAAGGAAGACGGGACAAGTGATCAGCTACCACGTTTTGTTTTCCAGCTTTATCGCGAATCTCGAGGTCAAATTCTTGCAACAGCAAGATCCATCGGATCAATCGAGGTTTCGCGTCCTTCTTTGCAAGGAGATGCCTCACAGCCGTGTGATCCGAGTATATGATGACATGGGAACCCAGAAGGTATGATCTGAATTTCTCTAGGGCAAATACTACAGCTAGCAGCTCTTTCTCAGTAACTGTATAGTTACGCTGAGCCTCATCGAGTGTTTTGCTGGCGTAGTAAATGACCACAGGTTTCTTGTCATTTTTCTGCCCCAAAACCGCTCCTACAGCGAAGTCGGATGCATCACACATGATCTCAAAGGGTTGAGACCAATCAGGGGACTGTAGGATCGGGGCTTGGGTGACTCGGTCACGCAGGATTTCAAATGCTTGAGTGCATTCCTTGGAGATTTCGAAGGGAACATCCTTGGAGAGAAGAGTGGTCAGGGGGCGTGCGATTTTTGAAAAATCGGGGATAAATCGTCGATAAAAACCGACATGCCCTAAAAAGGATCGGATGTCCCTGATCGAGCTAGGCATAGGAAGGCGAGAAATCAGATTAACCTTAGCTCGATCCACTTGGATACCTTTCTCCGAAATTGAGTGTCCCAGGACAATTCCCTCAGGCACCATGAAATGGCTCTTTTCCCAGGAAAGAACCAAATTCACGTCGATGCACCGCCTGAGTATCTGGACCAAGTGCTGGAGGCAATCGTCGAATGATGCTCCGAAAACTGAAAAGTCATCCATGAAGACTTCCAGATAATCACCTACCATATCTGAGAATATGGCAAGCATGCATCGCTGAAAAGTAGCGGGTGCATTGCAAAGACCAAAAGGCATCCTTCGGAAAGCGTATGTTCCGAAGGGGCAGGTGAATGTGGTCTTTTCTTGGTCCTCAGGATGGATTGCCACCTGGTTATAACCGGAGTACCCGTCAAGAAAGCAGAAGAACCTATTTCCCGCTAGTTTTTCGAGAATTTGATCAATGAAGGGTAGTGGGAAATGATCCTTCTTCGTGGAGGAATTGAGTCGACGGTAATCTATACAGACTCTCCACGAGTTGGCTAATCGGGTAGGAATGATTTCTCCGGTCTCAGTCGTTATAGTGGTGAGTCCTGCCTTTTTAGGCACGACCTGAATCGGGCTCACCCAACGACTATCGGAGATCGGGTAGATGATCCCGGCATCTAACCACTTGATGATCTCCTTTTTCACGACCTCCTGCAGATTGGGGTTTAAGCGTCTCTGCATTTCACGAGAAGGTCGTGTGCCCTCTTCTGAATAGATATGATGAGTACAATAAGAGGGACTTATTCCAGTCAAATCATCGAGGGTCCATCCGATGGCTCTGCGATGTTGCTGGAGGACAACAATCAGACGGTATTCCTGTTCAGGATTGAGGTTGGAATTGATGATCACAGGAAGGGTCTGATTAGAACCCAAAAAGATGTATTTCAAATGAGCAGGAAGGGGTTTCAGTTCAAGGATGGGGTTTTCAGCAGCAGCGGGTGGTTCAGTATAGATGTGAGGTTCAAGGGTGGGAGTTACTGGGTTGTTCACATCCGGAATGGACTCCTCTATTTGCGGGTCAAGATCCTTCTGTGGTTGATGAGGAATACTCAAGTCATTCTGGAGGTGTGATTCATCAACCAAAGTCTTGATGTCACAAATTTGTTCGATGACGCCGCAATTAATTCCTTGTTGGGCCTTAAATATATCAATTTTCAGTGTTTGATCTCCAAACTTAAGCTCTATTTGGCCCTCCTCACAGCTGATGTTGGCTCTAGCAGTAGCCAAGAAAGGTCTCCCTAGAATGATTGGTGTATCCCTAGGGTTCTCAGGTGCATCCATGTCTAAGACTATAAAGTCCACTGGAAAATAGAAATCCCGTACTCTTACGATAACATCCTCGAGAATCCCTTTTGGTGACTTTATAGATCGATCTGCTAATTGTAATGTCACCTCAGTTGGTTTCAGCTCAGATTCTTCCAGATGGTCAAGTAAGGATGTGGGTATCAGATTTATAGATGCACCTAAGTCTAACAATGCTCTGTCCAATTGGGTACCACCTATCTTACAGGAGATCAGGGGAGTTCCAGGATCTTTTGCCTTGGGTGGGAGTCTACTAAGGATTACAGAGCTGGCTTGCTCTGACAGAACAATTGGGCTCCCTCCCTTGGTTCGCGGCTTACGCTGGGGTGTACATATATTCTTTAGAAATCGTGCGTAAGCTGGTACGTGGCGGATTGCATCCATCAAGGGGATGTTTATGTGGACCTGCTCAAAGAGCTTGACCAGGTCCTCCTCAGGGGCCACGGGTTTGGTGGTCTTCTTTCCCTTGGTCAGGGCTTCGGGAAACGGGATCTTGGTTGGTTCCTCTAGGATAGGTCCTGGTTGTGGGTCTGGAACAGCGGTACCTTGGATAACTATCCTAGGGTCATGATTATCAGGCTGGGCGTGGTTTGGATAATGCTGGTTCTGAGTTGTCTTACCACTACGTGTTGTTACAGAATTTAATCCGGCCTGATTTTGGTTTGGATTTGGTAGGAGGGGTGGCTGCTGCTGAAATCCCGTACGAGAAGTAGAGGCTTCCATCTCGTCTGGAGATGGAGCAGTGGGGGCCTGATAAATCCATTGAGCTTGGCCTAAATTTGGATTCATAACGCGCTTCTGGGTTGGCACGTTATTTGGGTTAGGAAGGGGTTGGGAAGGGAGTGTGCCTGGCTGGCGAGAATTTGCCAACTGGGCCAGCTGAGTTTTAACTTCAGTAAGCTCGTCCTTGTGCTGTTTTTGAATGGCCGCATTCGATTTTTGAATGTCAGCCAGAGTCTGAAGGATTAAGGACATTTGATCTTGATTTGGCCCTGATGGATAAGTAGGGTTGGGCCGAGGCTGAGGCGGCTGGTAGTGGTGAGAGGGCTGTGGGCGGGACTGAAAAGGTGGTCTTTGGGTTTGAGAATTTCCCGCCCACTGAAAATTTGGATGGTTTCGCCATCCAGGGTTGTAAGTGTTGGAGAATGGGTCGTTCTGGATGGCGTTGAGGTCCTCGCAGGTCTGAGGAACCTCCTGAGAATCAGGGAAAGGGGGAATGGAGTTCCCCCGGCTGGTGAAGAAAGGATCGGATGATCTTCCAGTCCAAGAATCAGATGGGGATGGATATGGATCCATCCCAGGGGAGGATCGGTGTAGGATGTTTTGCACAGTCTCCTGTGTGGAAGGAGGTTGTGCAAAGGAGTTACGCGCAGAGGTGGCTCGCTGCAAGTGCTGAGTCAGCTCATCCACCTTCTTTTCAATAATTGAGACCTTGTCCAATCGACTGGCCATTAATTCCAGGTCGACTGATGCGGACAGGCCCTGCGTCTCATGTGCTCCCTTAAGATTCGTCGCTGCGCGGGTATTCGTCCTGTCGAATAATCCCATGGAGTCATTGTTGATGGAGTTCTCGCACATGTTTTCGAGAATCTCCCATACGGTGTCTTCATGTTGACCCATGATGTTTCCTCCGCAGGTTGCATTGACGAAAAGGCGGATGTCCTCACGGAGTCCCTGGTAAAAAGATTGGACTTGTTCCCATTTAGGAACTCCGTGATGGGGGCACTTCCTCATGAGATCCTGAAAACGATCCCATGCCTCATGGAGAGGTTCTCCTGATTGTTGAGTGAAGTGTGTAATCTGATGGCGCAAGGCGTTGGTCCGACCAACGGGAAAGAACTTTTTCAAAAACTCGGATTGAAGTTCTTCCCAAGTGTTGATCGGCCGGGTCTGAGTTTGATACCAATGGGCGGCCTTGTCCATAAGAGAAAAGGAGAACATCTTCATGAGAAGAATATCCCGATTTTGCGCATCTGATCCAAAAGTGTGGGCCAGATGCTTAAGCTGTTTGATGTGCTGGAAGGGATCTTCAGAATTAAGCCCATGGAATTTAGGTATAGCGTGAATCATGTTGGGCTTTAGTTCGGAATCAGGTCCTCCAATCGGGATTCTAACTCGAGGCTCAATTGCCACCGCAGCAGGATTGTAGTGGTCCCGCATCATAGGACGCTGTGGTGGGTGCACGAAGCTTTGGAAGAGGTCATTGAGTCGCTGGAGCTGGTGTTCCAGATTATTTTCTTCCTCAACTGGCTGAGGCATGATGGGGGAAGAAGAAGAACTTGGTTCTGAATCAGAAGAGAGAATAATGTGAGGGTGTTGCTGCACAAACACGGGCGTCGAGGCTTGGCCTTGACGAGAGTGAATTTCTAAAGGAGGTCTTAAGGGTGGTCTTAGAGACCTCCTTCCGTACATGCACAGTTGGGAGAGGTAAGTTTAGAAGGTGATGGACCCAATCAAGACACCCAAAAATGTGTTGGGTGACTATAGAGGTGCGGGGCAGATGGACCCCTTGATCAGAAAGATCGTCCACCTGAGAATTACCTGGGCAGCCAGAGAGGGAGAGTCCCGCGAAGACCCCTACACGGTAGAGCGTCCCCACGGGTTACAGGGTTTCCCCCACCCGACCTCTCTTGTCACTGCGGTTCCAGGTAGACCAGAATGGGGATCTTGACCTCTTAAGTCTACCAATTTTAAGATCAGGGTGCTTAAGGTTTCACTTGAACTTTAGTCTTTTTAAGTGCAAAGAGTGACCTAATTTAAGGTTGGTTAACCCAAGGGGTCAACTTTACCTATTGTTTTCTTTAAGAGCTTTTAGGTCCTGTCTTTTAGGGTTCAAGTGTTTAGAGAGAGCCAATTGTTTAGGATTTTTCTTGTTAATTATTTTCAATCAATGGCTTGGGCACACCTCTTTAGGATTTCCTCAATTCTTGATTAAGGGGTGTGTCTCTACTGAAATCCTAATGTTTGACCTTATGTTGGCTCTACTTGGTCCATTTAACTCTTTGTTGGGCAATTAGGGCTCAAGCAAGAATGTGTTAGCCCTTAAATACCCTTAATAGTGTGCAGGAGTGATGAGTTGAAAACATGCAACTTTTTATGGTTACTAAGTATGGAAGACAGGTTAGCCCTATATTGCTTTGTTCTTTTCTTTTCTTTCTCTTTAGAGTGTAGGGGTTAATAGTGAGAGAAAAGATTTACCTGTCTTCGGAGTGGTTGTCGTGTGGTTGCTTGTCTTCTTGAGTTCCTGTAGCTGCACAAAAGAGAGGAGATTATCAGAAATTAAAAGATACAGGAATGTTTACCTCTAGAATAGCCGTTGCTCCCCGGCAACGGCGCCAAAATGATGATAAGCGTCTGGTTTGACCGGGTTGTGTTATATCGTTGTAGTAAAGCCGGTTGTTACCAACGTTTCATATAAAATTTTTTACTCGGAAAAATAAAAGAGTTCCCGAGGTCGAACTCAGGGAGCAAGTTGTATTCTAGAGATATACAAGTTCTATTACAAAAATAAAGAGAGAGAGAGAGATGAAAATTTGGCTTCTTCTTCTTTTCTTCTTTCTTCCTCTTTGTCTTTGGTTCTTCCTGTTCTTCTTCTTCTTCTTCTTCTTCTTTTTCTTCTGCTTTCTTCAGATTTTCCCCTCGTGCTCTTCTTCTGTTCTTCCTTGTTTCCTTTCTTTCTTTTTCGTCAGATCGTCTTCTTCTTTTCTTGCTTCTTGCTTCTCTTCATTCCTTCTTCTTCTTTGTCTTCACCTGCCTTGACCTCTCTTTTTCTTCTTTCGCGATGGCCGTTGCTCTTCCTTTTTCTTCAGCGGGTCTTCTTCTTCTTTGGCTGCTGACCTTCCGTCGTCTGCGCCAGTGCTGAGACGACTTAACAATGCCTTCGCTACAGTGCAGCAGCTCCTTCTTCTTCAGCGGGTCTGCTTCTTCTTCTTTGGCCTGCACACTTCAGAGTTTATTCGTCAAGGCAAAAACCTACTCTACCCCCCTCCCCCGCGTATCTCTCTCTCTGAAATCACTCTTCGGAAGCTCTCCCAGAGCGCTACCGGGTAATCGGGTTCGGGTCAGGCCCGGGTCCAGGCCCACCGGCGTGCGTGGTGGGCGAGGAGTGCAGGTCAGTCTAATCGGGTCGGGCCAGGTCCGCGGAGCGTGGTCACGGACGAGGCCGAGTCGGGTCGGGTCGGGTGAGAGGGACCTCACCCCGTGGTAACTGAGGCAAACAGCATAAGGCAGTTTTTGCCTTTATGTGTCCGCGCGCCTTCGAGAGGTTCCGAGGTGGGACTATCCGCGCACCCGTTTCTCTCACGCCTGCAGCAGGGATGGCGCTTCCAATTGCATCAGCTGTTGAGGCGCACAGCTCCAATTGAGGGCCAGGGTGTGTGCGCGAGACTCTTCCGCGCTGGCCGTGGCTTTTCAACCTGGGATATCTCGGCTTGAAGCAACCTCGAGCAGGCTTCGAGCTTCCTCGCCAATGGCGGTCAAGGCCTGGAACCTGAAATCAATAGCACGGCCTCTCGGCCAAATCAGACAGGCGGGGGACCTTCGCCGTGGCACGGCGAAGGTGGTCAGGGGGTTTGCAGGGGGCGAGATGGGGCTGTCTGGTCGTCCTAGGTCAAACTGTGAGCGAGGGAGTGGGTGTGTTCGGTGGGTCTGCAGAGGGTGTTTGGTGGGAAGTGGAGGGGCGGAAGAGGATCAGGGTGAGGAGGCGGAGGTTCTGCGGTGGTCGGCGAGCCGTGTGGGTCGCTGAGGTGATGGGAGCGGCTCGCCGGAGGGTGGTCGGAGGCGGAGAGGATGAGGGTGAACAGGGTCGGTAGAGGGCTTAATTGACTAAATCGAAAGCGGGGAAAGAAAGAGGAGGAGAAGGGGAGTAAGTCTAACTTAACTGCAGGGACGAAGGGGGAGGAATAGGGCGACAGTCGTATCGACTGTCGCCGGAGAAGATGATGCTCAGAGAGAGGGGCGGCGGCGAGCAGAGGGCTGGAGAGGCGCCAGCTGGGTGCGGCGTGGCGCGGGAAGAGCAGGGGAGGAGGTCTCTGCTGCTGGTATTGCGGCAGAGCGAAGAGGTGGAGGGGGAGGAAGTCGCCGGAGCTGGTGAGCGTCTGCCGGAGAAAGAAGAGAAGAAAGCTGGGGGTTTTCTCCGTCAGATCCAGGCTGCCTTCGTCGGTGGAGCGGCGGGGGGTATTTATAGGGTTGAAGCAGGGAGGAAGGCGGAGGGAGACGACGTGTCTCCCTCGCCGGAGAATGGTCGGAATATGAACCCATACCGTCCGTGCGTTCGCACGGCCGGTATGGGGGGCTACAATGACCATGGGGGTGCTCCTGCGACGGCTGACGACGCAGGGCACCCCCGGTACACTTGCCAGGTCCTCCACCTCACCCTGCGCGGCGCCATGCTCCGCGCAAGGTCGCCGGAGCATGGTGCTGGCAGGGTTTTGCAGGAGGGACCTGTTTGCAAAGAACGAAGGAGAGTTAGGGGCCAAAATGCGAGGGTTCAAAAGTTGAGGGCCAAAGAGAAAATATATGAGGACCAAAGTGTGAAGTCGGTCAAGGAGGTTTCTTCTTAGGCTCAAGTTTTTATACATGACTAATTAGGACCTAAGGAATCTGATGGTGAATTTTATTTTCATATTAAACCTTGTTTGACCGGTCAATTTGCGCAAAAACCCAAATTAAGTTATTAATTGGGCATGGTTCTCAATGTAGGTCAAAATGGGTTCTAAAGGCCACATTGATGGTTCTAAACCCCAGAGATTATTTTTCTATGAATTTTAGAGGGTTTATTCTATTTTTATTTTGCCTCGAACCTTGTGAATTGAAGTGGGTTGTTTTAGGGTTACAGATTATCATTTGGTTCCTTGGAAGTGCTGTAGCCCTTGCTAGATCATCTCATCCCACTTTTATTCTTATTAAGCTGTTTTGACCTATGTTTGGGCCCTGAATTACCCTGTATGCAGATTATACTGGTAAAATTGCACTTTTACCCCTTATGACTTGTTTTCTTCTCAAACTCAGAATTCTCTGAGTTAAGCTTTTCCTTGAGATATGTAGGAGCTTTTATCCTTTGTATTGGGTCAAAATGAGCTAGTTATGGCTCATGATGAGGTTCTCATCACTCATCAATTTGTAAGTCACCAATAACTACAGAGATGTATGGGGCTCTGATTAGCCCATAGTTGTGGGCTATTTAAGTATTTAAGTGCCTACACATTAGGTTAATTCTAACATTTATTTAGTATAAATTAGGATGTAAATAGATTAATTCATAGTTTTAATCTAATTACATAATCCATACATTGTATTCATATCTTAAGTGCATTAGCTTAAAATAGCATTCATCTAATTAGATAACCAATTAGGTATATTGTTTTTATTAACATAGAAGTTGAGGGTCTATACATAAATAACCTAATATTTTAATAATATTTTCTTTATTCGTCTTCTTTCAGAACGGCTGGCTGCCGCTCCAACGCCCGCGTGATGCAGTGAAAGCCATTCAAGGGGGAGCGGATACGGTGGATCTGGTCGGCCGTTGATTTCAAATTTGTTCAGGCCACTACAAAAGGAGCACGGAGGCAGCCGAGCTCAGAAGGCCTCCGCCACCGACCCACCACTGTGCAGAGAGAACCTCTCTCTTCCACTCCATACTGCCGGCCTCTACCGTGGCGGCAAGTCTCCACCACCGTGGGCGTGTGGTGTGACAGGCCACACCGCCATCCGGAGCTCGCCTGCATTACCGTGAGCACCTTAGCGTGCAACTCACTCCTCGTCGTCGCAGACCACCACCACCGAGCTACTGATCAGCCACCCTCTCAGTAACTTAAGACGTCTGGGAAATTTCCCAGACGTCTGAAGTTACCCGCTCACCTCCACTTCCTCAGCCTGCACTCTCCAACCGGCCACCAGACCGCCTGCGCCCTCCACCGCTCACCGGCTGCAGACCTGCGCACGCCTGCAGATCAGCCCGCGCTCTCCTCCAACGCCTGCAGACCAGCCTGCAGCATCCTCCAACAGCCACCTGCAGCTTCCACCGCACACGCCAACCGCCTGCAGACCACCGCGGAAGCGCTCTCCTGCAGACCACTGCCCACGCACAACCGCGCGCCCTCCTGCAGACCCTCCGCGCACCCACGCACAACCGCCTGCAGACCGCCCAACCGACCACCACGCACACCAGCCGCACACGCCAGCCGCAGCAGTGCCCACGGCAGCGGCAGCAGCCACCCCCGCAGCAGCAGCAGGCGGCGGACTTCACGCCAACAGGCTGCGCAAGCTGCCGGCTGCAGCACCTCCGCCGGAGCTCGTTCGGCCACCTCCGACAGCCGCGCGACTCGCCGTCACCAACGATTCGAAGCCCTTGATCCAAGGGACCTCCTCCGAGCTTCCCGCACCCTGCCATCATCTCCTCGTCGCTCAAGAGAACGGGGAAAAATTCCCCTGTTTTGCTACAGTAAAACGTTAATTAAAA
Organism: Thalassia testudinum; assembly: GCA_037157565.1. NCBI lineage: Eukaryota > Viridiplantae > Streptophyta > Magnoliopsida > Alismatales > Hydrocharitaceae > Thalassia > Thalassia testudinum. Next base: position 78,997,389 of record JAZHRO010000056.1, on the reverse strand, counting down.
TTTACATTTTCTGCCATTGCCACATTTTAATCATATTCTATTCACTCTGCATTGCGGAAAATATCCTGTAGTTTCTCATAATTGCCATTTCAGCATTGTTTCTTTCTTAAACCTTAATCTAAAGGCAATCTTGGCTTGGTTCTTGTCCAAATTGACTCCGAACAAACATTTTTAAGTGGCGCGAATTTTAATACGTTATTGCCTCCCTGTGGATACGACCCGCTCCTCTGCGAGTGGTTATTTCTTATTAAAAATTGATTAGTCGATTTTTCCACCACATTAAACTACAAACGACTTAAAAGCGAAAGATCGACCGGCCAAACGGCGCCGTTGCCGGGGAGGCAACAGACGCAATAATTTCACCTAATTTTATTTTGATTATTTGTCAATTGCACAGAGATTTGACCATTCATTATTTTCTTTTCTGTGCGAGAAATTTTGTGCAAGAATCAGCCACTATGAGAGGCGACCCTTGACGTCGCCAGATGAGAAGTGGACAAGCAATTTTGAAAGGAGGAGAAGGACGAGGACGCGATGGACACCATTGTATTTAATCGCTAATTTAATTAGAATAGAATTAAGACTGAAGACTTAATTTTTCATTACAGTTAGTTTGAAACCCTTGTTCTGGGGCAAATTTTGAGGGGTTTGTTCCCTGATTTTGTTTTGGACCCGTGTTGGGTAATTTTTGGGAGCCTGTTCCCTTTTCTTTAGATTTAGGTTTATTTTTTTTTTATTATTTCTTTTATTTGCTTGTGCATAAGTAGTTCTAAAAAAAAATAGAAAAAGAAAAAAAAATGAGCTGCCTGCTAGAAGTTCCTGCCCTAGGACGAACCATTTAGGTCTGAATGAGCAGCCTCTAGATTTGCTTTTCTGCATTGCGTGCAATTTTGCATCGAAGATCGCTGGAGGCAAGGTACGCATTCTCTTACTTTGCATCCTATTTTTGATCACGCATTGCATTTGGGATTTAATGCGAAGACCACCTAATCTGTACTGAATAAATCTAACAAGTGGTCAAATTTTTTTTATAAAAAGGACTAATTAAAGGAAGGACATTTTAAAAAACCAAGGATTTCATTTTCAAACTTGGCGTGCGATTCAAAGTTCAAAATCTTTTACGGTATATGCACACTTATTTCACTTGCACCACGGCACGCTTCTAGACACTCCTTAGGTTTGGAAATACTAGGACAAGAGCCCTCCTTTCGTTGGATTTTGAAGTGTTCGGAACTTGAGATCAAAGGTTTTGTAAATCCAAAGAGGGGGATACCCTGTCACGGATTTTTGGGGGTAGTTAAGGAGCACCGCAAAAGCACAGCTTCAAAGGAAGGCTTAGGCCTACTTGCATCCCTCGATCTTCCATCTTTGGATTTACTTGACCATTTGAGATTTAGGGAAGAACACCTAAGCTCCAACTAGGTCTTTTTAGGCGAGCCGTAGGTCGACAATAGGCGCGTAAATTGATTGAACAAATTGTATTGTCACCTGCAATCTGACTTAAAATCAAAAGCCTAAATCTGTAAAGACCAAACAAGTCCGTTTGAATTGTGTTTGTAGTGCATGCTTGGTAGGCGTTCTCTTAAGAGACAACTTGTATTTGATCCTGAACCGGAAAGAATCCTAAGAAAAGACCTCCCAAGGGTAGAATGGCCGGTCAAAGGAGCCTTAAGGAATATTTCATCCCAACCAACCAAGCTGGCCCAGCACTACGTAGACCTGGAGGGGATAATCCATATGAGATCAAAAGTAGTACCATATCCTTGCTACCCTCCTTTTATGGTACTACTAGGGAAGACCCTTACAGGCATATTGAGGAATTCACCGAGGTCTGTTCCACGATGAAGCTGCAGGGCGTTACTGATGACGCTCAAATGCGGACCCTTTTTCCCTTTTCCCTAAAGGACAAAGCCAAGTATTGGTATCACATCCTTGATAATTTAAATACTTGGGATGCCCTGAAAAAGGAGTTTTTGAAGTACTTCCCCATGACCAAAACAAATCACTTTAGGAGGGAAATCATGAGTTTTGCTCAAAAGGATGGGGAAGCTTTCCATGATGCGTGGGAGCGCTTTAACGATTTGCTGAGACTTTGCCCACATCACCAGGTGCCTAAATGGCAACTGGTTGAAAGGTTCTACACCGGACTTAATGATTCTCGTAGGCAAACTGTGGATGGTGCCTGTGCAGGAACCTTTCTATCTAAGACTGAGGATGAAGCTTGGAACTTATTTGATACTTTGAGTGAGAATTCTATTCACTTGAATTCTGCCTACATGGATAGAAAGCCCACTCTCATGCAAAGAAAGTTGGAGGCGAATGAAGCAAGGGAAACCCAGAATTTAGCTTATCAAATTCAATTACTGAATCAAAACATGGAAAGGCTTATGTCGAACCCGAGTTCATTCACACCTAACACCTCCACATCCCAAGCTTCCGAATGTGTAATTTGTCAAGGCAATACACACGCCACTGTGGATTGCCACTTAGCCTCCCAATTCCCTGACCTTGTACAAGCAGATTTGAATGCCGCTCAAGGGTTCCGTCCAAGACCTCGTAATGATCCTTTCTCCAACACTTATAATGAGGGATGGAGGAACCACCCAAACTTTTCATGGAGATAAGGAAATGTCTCAAATTCAGGGAATTACAAACCGCAATCCTTTCAAAACCATCAAATGAACCAACCTCAGACCTTTGCCCAACCTAAAACCTCTGAGATGGATGAATTGAAGGCGATATTGAAAACTATGCAAGAAAGTCAAAGTGCCATCATCCAATCTCATGACAAGGCTATACATGAGATGAAATCACAAATTAGACACCTTGTTGAGGCCGTTAGACAGAGGGAGACTGGGAAGTTTCCAAGTGCTGCTGAGGAAAATCCTAAAGGAAAAGGGATTGTCTTTAGGGAGCATGCTCAGGCGGTGACTATTCTTAGGAGTGGGAAAGAAATTTCCAAACCCGATGCTCCTATAGTCTCACCCCCTAAAAAAACATCCACCCCGACTTTCACCCCCACCGAAGAAGATTTGCCCAAATCTTCTCCACTTGAAATCACCTCACCGGAAGAAGTTGCCCCCATTCCACCCCTTACTCGACATGACAACCCTTCCACCCAGAGATCGAGAGTGCCATTTCCAGAGCGCTTATCCACCTCTGGGCAGACTTCTGCTGGCTCATCTGGAGCCAAAGATAAGACGGATGAGATTATGGAAACCTTCAAGCAAGTGCAGATTAACCTGCCTTTGCTTGAAGCTATCAGGCAGATTCCGTCTTATGCCCGCTTCTTAAAGGACTTGTGCACGAAAAAGCGGCAATCTAGATAACAGGTCCAGTCTAAAGTTGTCCTGCCTGATTCTGTTAGCTCAATTGTTCAACATGGCACACCTCCGAAACTTAAGGACCCAGGGGCCCCATATATCTCTGTAGTTATTGGTGACTTACAAATTGATGAGGCTCTGCTTGATCTGGGTGCGGGGGTGAACATCCTTCCGAGCTATGTATATGAACAACTTGGGGGAGGCAATCTGAAGCCTAGCCCTGTAGTCCTTCAAGTTGCTGATCGATCACTTAAGACACCACGGGGAATTTTGGAAGATGTCCTCGTAAGAGTGGAGGATTTCTTCTTTCCCGTTGACTTCTTAGTTTTGGACACTGACCCTACCAACAAGCCAACCAAACCCTCCATCATTTTAGGCCGCCCCTTCCTTGCAACTTCCCATGCTTCAATTAATTGCAATACTGGGGCATTGAAAATGGGCTTTGGGAATAGGAAAATCCGGCTTAATGTGTTTGATGCTTACAAACAAGCTGGACTTGAGGATTGTTCTCAAGTTGAGGTGATAGATGACCTGATTGAAGAGGCAACTCCTGCAATGTTATGTGATGACCCCCTTCAACATGTCATGCTAAATGAGCATTCCCATCTCTTGGAGGAATGTGAAGGGGATATACTAGAACTAGAGGAATTGCTAGGAGTTTCTGCTGAGTCTCTTCCCCCATCATTTCCGCCGAAGGCAGATTTGCTACCTGAGATGGGGACATCTATTATGAAACCCTCAACCATACAAGCCCCCAACCTTGAGTTGAAACCCCTCCCTGACACTCTCAAGTATGTTTTCCTAGGTGCCAATGATACGCTCCCAGTTATCATTTCGGCTGTGCTGTCTGAGGCACAGGAGGGAGCCTTGATTGAATGCCTGTCTAGGCATAAGGAAGCTATTGCTTGGAGCATTGCTGACATTAAGGATATAGACTCTACACTCTGCATGCACCACATTTATACTGATGATTCCATCAAGCCTTTTAGGGACATGCAGAGACGTCTGAACCCTAATATGAGGGAGGTTGTAAAAAAGGAAATCCTGAAGTGGTTGGACGCTGGGATCATATATCCCATTGCTGATAGTAAATGGGTCAGTCCCATTCATGTGGTGCCAAAGAAGGCAGGCTTTACTGTGGAACTCAACGACCAAGGTGAACAAGTTGTCACTAGACCCTCAACTGGATGGAGGGTCTGTATTGATTACCGCAAACTGAACACCGCTACCCAGAAGGATCACTTTCCTTTGCCTTATACTGATCAAATTCTCGAAAAATTGGCAGGGAATAAGTATTATTGCTTTCTCGATGGATATTCTGGGTACAATCAGGTGGCAGTCTTTCCTGATGACCAGGAAAAGACGACATTCACGAGTCCTTACGGTACTTTTGCATTCAGGCGTATGCCGTTTGGATTATGTAATGCCCCTGCAACTTTCCAGCGGTGTATGATGTCTATCTTTTCGGACATGATTGACGAGTGTGTCGAAGTATTTATGGATGACTTCTCTATTTATGGCTCGTCTTTCGACCAGTGTCTCCTGCACCTGGAGAATGTGTTGAAACGATGTAAGGAGACTGGTTTAGTCCTCAGCTGGGAGAAAAGTCACTTCATGGTACAGAAAGGAATTGTACTTGGGCATGTTGTATTTGAGCAAGGTTTGGAAGTAGATAAAGCCAAGATTGATTCTATTTCCAAACTTCCATTGCCTACGAATGTCAAACAGATTAGATCCTTTCTGGGCCATGCTGGCTTTTACAGGCGCTTTATTAAAAATTTTAGTAAGATTTCTAGGCCACTTTGTGACTTATTAGCGAAGGAATCTTCCTTCAGTTTTGATTCAAAGTGTGCCGAGGCCTTTCAAACTCTAAAGGAGGCCTTGATCTCTGCGCCTGTTCTCCAAGCTCCTGATTGGGCACTCCCCTTTGAGCTTATGTGTGATGCTTCGGATTATGCAGTGGGAGCAGTCCTTGGACAAAGGGTTGAGGGAAGACCTCATGTGCTGCATTATGCAAGCAAGACTTTAACTGAACCTCAGCAAAACTACACCGTCACTGAAAAAGAATTACTTGCTATAGTTTTTGCTCTGGAGAAGTTTAGGTCTTATTTACTTGGGTCTAAGGTGGTTATTTTTACTGATCATGCAGCAGTGAAACATCTCATTGCTAAGAAAGATTCTAAGCCACGTCTGATTAGGTGGATCTTACTCCTTCAAGAATTTGACTTGGAAATACGTGAAAAGAAAGGAGTAGAAAATGTTGTGGCTGACCACCTGTCTCGTCTTCCTCTTAACGACTCTATTTCTGAAGACATTCGCGAGACATTCCCCGATGAAACTCTGATGGCGGTAACACCAAATTTACCTTGGTATGCGGACATTGTAAATTACTTGGTCACTGGACAAACTCCTGGCTCTTGGGATAAGCAGAAAAGAAAGAGATTCATTTCTCAAGCGAGATATTTTCATTGAGAAGAGCCAGAATTATTTAGAATTGGACAAGACCAAGTTTTGAGACGTTGTGTGCCTGAAGAGGAACAACAAAGTGTGCTGACATTTTGCCATGCACTTCATTGTGGAGGACACTTTGGTGCTAAGAAAACTGCTTTTAAGGTTCTCCAGTCTGGTTTTTGGTGGCCTTCCTTATTTAAGGATTCTCATAATTTTGTTAAGGCCTGTATTAGATGTCAACGGACTGGAACGATTGGGAAGAAGAATGAAATGCCTCAACATCCTATTCAATCTGTTGAAATTTTTGATGTGTGGGGAATTGACTTTATGGGCCCCTTCCAGTCGTCCCATGGTTTTGAATATATCTTGGTGGCAGTTGATTATGTCTCTAAATGGATAGAGGCCATTCCGACGCGCACAAATGACCACTCTGTGGTTTTGAAATTTGTGAAGGCCAATATCATATCCCGTTTCGGCTGCCCCAAGACTATTATAAGTGATGCGGGACCTCATTTCCGAAACCACCACTTCAATCGGTTAATTAAGAGTTTGGGAGTGACTCACAAGGTTGTTACCCCTTACCACCCTCAGACAAGTGGTCAGGTTGAAGTATCAAATAGGGAGATAAAAAATATTTTGGAAAAGACCGTTAGACCTGATAGGAAAGATTGGTCCCAAAAGCTCGATGATGCTTTGTGGGCTTATCGAACGGCTTATAAGACCCCTTTGGGTACTTCTCCCTTTCGGATTGTGTATGGAAAAGCATGCCATTTACCTGTTGAGTTGGAACATAAAGCACTTTGGGCTATTCGAAGTGTTAACATGGATTTAGAGAAGGCAGGTAAGGCACGATTTCTAGAATTAAGTGAGCTTGAGGAGCTGAGGAATGATGCTTATGACACCTCTCAAGCTTATAAAGAAAGAACTAAGGTCTTGCATGACAAGTTTATTCTTCGAAAGACCTTTGAACCCAACCAACAAGTCTGGCTTTTCAATTCCAGACTTAAGCTTTTTCCTGGGAAATTAAAATCTCGTTGGGATGGGCCTTACATAATCACCAAAGTATTCCCCCATGGAGCTGTGGAGATCAAAAATCCTTCCTCTTCAGCAACTCCCTTTATCGTCAATGGTCAACGGTTAAAACCGTACATAACTTTAGATGGCCATCTAGTTGACGAAGTCACTCTTGAGGAGCCTTAGCTCCTACTATTCTCCGCCTCAGGTAATATCTTCCTTTAGCTATTTTTGATTTTCAATGAGGACATTGTTTGAACCAGGCATGGGAGAGAGGACCTGAGGCATTTTGTTTATAGCATGCATTTATAAAAATAAAAAAAAAAAGAGAAAAAAGAGAGAGAAAAAAAAAGAGAACAAAAAAAAAAAAAAGTTTTGAGCTTAACTGGCTAGATCTTGCAGTCTTAAGCAAATCAGAACTCTAGGGTAGACTAAGTTAATTTTAGGGTCAAACTTTAGAAGCTAAATAAGCTACTAGCTTTAGACCTTTAGGGTCCTTTGTGGACTTAAAAACTTAAGTAGGAGTTAAGTTGCGGACCATTCTTCAAGAGGTTGAGGAAGGGAAGCTAGGGTTTGAGTTAAAAGGTGGGGTAGTACCTGGAGTCTTATTCTACCTTTTGGTTTACGGGTCCTTGTAACCCAAGCATCCAAATTGTTCACACTTGGTCTGGTAATTAACTTAATTTCTGAAAAGAGATTTGGTTCTCTTAGTTTTGACTTAAGAAAGGCTTGAAAACACATTTTGATTGGAAGAGTTCCCGCCGCAGGAGAGGTCGAGTATATACTCACCTTGAGGATGCGATGGTAACATATTACCTCCTCGGCGCTTGTCTCTTAGGATATCCATCCTACTGGGGGCATGTAAGCGCATTGCGCGGTTCAGGTACCATGGGCGGCCCTATCTCGAAGTGCCGATTGCCATAGGCCTGAATTCGCTTAAGAAATCCATGGGCGATACTATCTTGAAGTGTCGATTGCCAGGAGTTCTTGGGGTCGTTATGGGCGGTGCTATCTCGAAGCATCGAAAGCCAGGCACCCTTCGAGGTATGGTAATGGGGACAATGAATTCGACACAGACCGTGTTGATAGCTGATCTGAGGTTAGACTTAGAAGAATCAAACAAACAAAAAAAAAAAAAAAAAAAAAAGGGGTGTATATATAAAAAATTTTTCCTTTAACTCAAATAACTCGGACCAATGCAAAAGCACGGATGCTTTAATCTCAGGGATCAATAAACTTTAGGGTAGAGTCAGAAATCAGGGAAACTTGTGCTTGCAACTCGTCTTTAGCCGACCTAGTCTGTAACTTAGCAACTACTTAGGAACCTTGGGTTTAGAACCTGAACTTAATATGCTTCTGAAGGAAGACTAAGTGAGTTGACTAGTCTACTTAGAGTGCTAGGTTTCGCTTAATTTTGCTAGGGACTAGCAAAAACTAGGCATGGGGGTATTTGATTAGCCCATAGTTGTGGGCTATTTAAGTATTTAAGTGCCTACACATTAGGTTAATTCTAACATTTATTTAGTATAAATTAGGATGTAAATAGATTAATTCATAGTTTTAATCTAATTACATAATCCATACATTGTATTCATATCTTAAGTGCATTAGCTTAAAATAGCATTCATCTAATTAGATAACCAATTAGGTATATTGTTTTTATTAACATAGAAGTTGAGGGTCTATACATAAATAACCCTAATATTTTAATAATATTTTCTTTATTCGTCTTCTTTCAGAACGGCTGGCTGCCGCTCCAACGCCCGCGTGATGCAGTGAAAGCCATTCAAGGGGGAGCGGATACGGTGGATCTGGTCGGCCGCTGATTTCAAATTTGTTCAGGCCACTACAAAAGGAGCACGGAGGCTGCCGAGCTCAGAAGGCCTCCGCCACCGACCCACCACTGTGCAGAGAGAACCTCTCTCTTCCACTCCATACTGGCGGCCTCTACCGTGGCGGCGAGTCCCCACCACCGTGGGTGTGTGGTGTGACAGGCCACACCGCCATCCGGAGCTCGCCTGCATTACCGTGAGCACCTTAGCGTGCAACTCACTCGTCGTCGTCGCAGACCACCACCACCGAGCTATTAATCAGCCACCCTCTCAGTAACTTAAGACATCTGGGAAATTTCCCAGACGTCTGAAGTTACCCGCTCACCTCCACTTCCTCAGCCTGCACTCTCCAACCGGCCACCAGACCGCCTGCGCCCTCCACCGCTCACCGGCTGCAGACCTGCGCACGCCTGCAGATCAGCCCGCGCTCTCCTCCAACGCCTGCAGACCAGCCTGCAGCATCCTCCAACAGCCACCTGCAGCTTCCACCGCACACGCCAACCGCCTGCAGACCTCCGCGCAAGCGCCCTCCTGCAGACCACCGCCCACGCACAACCGCGCGCCCTCATGCAGACCCTCCGCGCACCCACGCACAACCGCCGGCAGACCGCCCAACCGACCACCACGCACACCAGCCGCACACGCTAGCCGCAGCAGTGCCCACGGCAGCGGCAGCAGCCACCCCCGCAGCAGCAGCAGGCGGCGGACTTCACGCCAACAGGCTGCGCAAGCTGCCGGCTGCAGCACCTCCGCCGGAGCTCGTCCGGCCACCTCCGACAGCCGCGTGACTCGCCGCCACCACCGATTCGAAGCCCTTGATCCAAGTGACCTCCGAGCTTCCCGCGCCCTGCCATCATCTCCTCGTCGCGCAAGAGAATGGGGAAAAATTCCCCTGTTTTGCTATAGTAAAACGTTAATTAAAATTTACATTTTCTGCCATTGCCACATTTTAATCATATTCTATTCACTCTGCATTGCGGAAAATATCCTGTAGTTTCTCATAATTTCCATTTCAGCATTGTTTCTTGCTTAAACCTTAATCTAAAGGCAATCTTGGCTTGGTTCTTGTCCAAATTGACTCCGAACAAACATTTTTAGGTGGCACGAATTTTAATACGTTATTGCCTCCCTGTGGATACGACCCGCTCCTCTGCGAGTGGTTATTTCTTATTAAAAATTGATTAGTCGATTTTTCCACCACATTAAACTACAAACGACTTAAAAGCGAAAGATCGACCGGCCAGGCTCCTGGGTCCTTAAGTTTCGGGGGTGTGCCATGTTGAACAATTGAGCCAACAGAATCAAGCAAGACAACTTTTGATTGGACCTGTTTTCTGGATTGCCGCTTTTTCGTGCAAAGGTCCTTTAAGAAGCAGGCATAAGACGGAATCTGCCTGATAGCTTCAAGCAAAGGTAGGTTAATCTGCACTTGCTTGAAAGTTTCCATAATCTCATCCGTCTTATCTTTGGCTCCAGATGAGTCAGCAGAAGTCTGCCCAGAGATGGATAAGCACTCTGGAAAAGGCACTCTCGATCTCTGGGTGGAAGGGTTGCCATGTCGAGTAAGGGGTGGAACAGGGGCAACTTCTTCCGGTGAGGTGATTTCAAGCGGAGAAGATTTGGGCAAATCTTCTCCGGTGGGGGTGAAAGTCGGGGTGGATGGTTTTTTAGGGGGTGAGACTATAGGAGCATCGGGTTTGGAAATTTCTTTCCCACTCCTCAGAATAGTCACCGCCTGAGCATGCTCCCTAAAGACAATCCCTTTTCCTTTAGGATTTTCCTCAGCAGCACTGGGAAACTTCCCAGTCTCCCTCTGTCTAAGGGCCTCAACAAGGTGTCCAATTTGTGATTTCATCTCATGTATAGCCTTGTAATGAGATTGGATGATGGCACTTTGACTTTCTTGCATAGTTTTCAACATCACCTTCAATTCATCCATCTCAGAGGTTTTAGGTTGGGCAAAGGTCTGAGGTTGGTTCATTTGATGGTTTTGAAAGGATTGTGGTTTGTAATTCCCTGAATTTGAGACATTTCCTTGTCTCCATGAAAAGTTTGGGTGGTTCCTCCATCCCTCATTATAAGTGTTGGAGAAAGAATCATTACGAGGTCTTGGATGGAACCCTTGAGTGTCATTCAAATCCGCTTGTACAAGCTCAGGGAATTGGGAGACCAAGTGGCAATCCACAGTGGCATGTGTATTGCCTTGACAAATTACGCATTCGGAAGCTTGGGATGTGGAGGTGTTAGGTACGAATGAACTCGGGTTCGACATAAGCCTTTCCATGTTTTGATTCAATAATTGAATTTGATAGGCTAAATTCTGGGTGTCCCTTGTTTCATTCGCCTCCAACTTTCTTTGCATGAGAGTAGGCTTTCTATCCATGTAGGTAGAATTCAAGTGAATAGAATTCTCACTCAAAGTATTAAATAAGTTCCAAGCTTCATCCTCAATCTTGGATAGAAAGGTTCCTGCACAGGCACCATCCACAGTTTGCCTATGCGAATCATTAAGTCTGGTGTAGAACCTTTCAACCAGTTGCCATTTAGGCACCTGGTGATGTGGGCAAAGTCTCAGTAAATCGTTAAAGCGCTCCCACGCATCATGGAATGCTTCCCCATCCTTTTGAACAAAACTCATAGTTTCTCTCCTAAAGTGATTTGTTTTGCTCATGGGGAAGTACTTCTTCAAAAACTCCTTTAGGGCATCCCAGGTATTTATATGATCAAGGGTGTGATACCAATACTTGGCTTTGTCCATTAGGGAGAAAGGAAATTGGGTCCGCATTTGAGCGTCATCAGTAATGCCCTGTAGCTTCACCATGGAACAGACCTCGGTGAATTCCTCGATATGCCTTTAAGGGTCTCCCCTAGTAGTACCATAAAAGGAGGGTAGCAAGGATATGGTACTACTTATCTCATATGGATTGTCCCCTCCAGGTCTACATAGTGCTGGGCCAGCTTGATTGGTTGGGATAAAATATTCCTTAAGGCTCCTCTGACCGGCCATTTCTACCCTTGGAAGGTCTTTTCTTAGGATTCTCAGGATCAAATACAAGTTGTATCCTAAGAGAACGCCTACCAAGCATGCACTACAAACGCAATTCAAAAGGACTTGTTTGGTCTTTACAAATTTAGGCTTTTGACTTTAGTTCAAATTGTAGGTGACAAAACAAGTTGCCCAATCAATTACGCACCTATTATCAACCTACGGCTCGACTAAGAAGACCTAGTTGGAGCGTAGGTGTTCTTCCCTAAATCTCAAATGGTCAAGTAAATCCAAAGACGGAAGATCGAGGGATGTAAGTAGGCCTAAGCCTTCCTTTGAAGCTTTGCTTTCGCGGTGCTTCTCAACTACCCCCAAAAATCCATGACAAGGTATCCCCCTCTTTGGATTTACAAAACCTTTGATCTCAAGTTCCGAACACTTTAGAATCCAACGATAGGAGGGCTCTTGTCCTAGTCGTTTCAGGACTTAGGAGTGTCTAAATGAGTGCTGTGGTGCAATAGGTATAAGTGTGCATTCCCCGAAAAATGATTTTGAATTTTGAATCGCACACCACGTTTTACAATCAAGTCCTTCATTTTTAGATGTCCCTCCTTTAATTTGTCCTTTTTTTTCGAATATATGTGACCACTTGTTAGATCGCTTCAAGACAAACTTTGCGGTCTTTGAATTAAATCCCAAATGCAATGCGTGATCAAGAATAGGATGCAAAGTAAGAGAATGCGTACCTTGCCCTCAGTAATCTACGATGCAAGAATGCATGCAATGCAGAGAAGTAAATCTAGAGGCTTCTCATACAGACCTAAATGGTTCATCCTAAGGCAGGCAGCTCGCTTTTTTTTTCTATTTTTTTTTCAGAACTACTTATGCACAAGCAAATAAAAGTAATCAATCAAAAAAAAAAAAACTAAATCTAAAGAAAAAGGAACAAGCTCCCAAAAATTACCCAACACGGGCCCAAAACAAAATCGGGGAACAAACCCCTCAAAATATGCCCCAGAACAAGGGTTTTAAACTAACTGCAATGTAAAATTAAATCTAAACTCTTAATTCTATTCTAATTAAACTAGCGACCAAATACAATGGTGTCTGTCGCGTCCACGTCCTTCTCCTCCTTTCAAAATTGCTCGTCCAATTCTCCTCTGGCGACGTCCAGGATCGCCTCTCATAGTGGCTGATTCTTGTATAAATTTTTGTAGCACAGAAAAGAAAATAATAAATGGTCAGATCATTGTGCAATTGACAAATAATCAAAATAAAATAAAGCGAAATTATTTCGTCTATTGCCTCCCCGGCAATGGCGCCATTTGACTGGTCGATTGTTCGCTTTAAAGTCGTTTGCAGTTTAATGTGGTGGAAAAATCGACTAATCAATATTTAAGAAGAAATAACCACTCGCAGAGGAGCGGGTCGTATCCACAGGGAGGCAATGACGTATTAAAATTCACACCAAATAAAAACGTTTATTCGCAGTCAGTTTGGACAAGAATCAAGCCAAGATTGCGTTCAGATTAAGGTTTAAGCAAGAAACAATGCTGAAATAGCAATTCTGAGAAACTAGAGGATATTTTCCTCAATGCAGAATCAATAAAATATGATTAAAAAGTGACAATGGCAGAAAATGCAATTTTTAAGTGGCAGATTACCATAGCAAAACACGGGAATTTTTCCCCTTTGTCGTGCGCGACGAGGAGTGGATGGTCGGGTGTGGGAAGCTTGGAGGAAGTCCCTTGGACCGAGGGCTTCGAAGCGATGGTGGCTGCTTGTCGTGCGGCGGCCGGAGGGGCCGGACGAGCTCCGGCGGAGGTGCTACAGTTGGTGAGTGCACGCGGCCTGTTGGCGTGAAGACTGCCGCGCGCTGCTGCTGGGTGGGTGGCTGTTGCAGCTGGCGTGGGCGCGCTGCCTCTTCGCAGAGGGCACGGGAGCGGTTGGAGGTGCATGGGTGGCTGCTGCTGCTGCGTGGGTGGCTGCTGCGGCTGGCATGTGTGCGCACTGCAGCCGGTGCGGGGAAGGTGCTGTGGGCACGGGGGTGATGTGGGTGAGGTTTTGCAGGTGTTGGAGGAGGGCGTGTGCGGTCTGGAGGGTGTGGAGATGGCGAAGGCTGATGGTGGGCGTAGGCTATTGCAGGCTGATGGGCGTGGGCTGTTGCGCGTCGAGAGCGGGTGCGGTTGGAGAATGCTGCAGGCTTGAGGAGGGCGTGCATGGTTGGAGGTGAGCGGGTGGCTCTGCAGGAACGAGAAGAGGGCGTTGCAGGCTGAGCGGGTGCGGGTGGACTTCAGATGGGTACGTAGGTGAGTGGGTGCAGGTGAGCGGGTAGCTTCAAACGTCCAGGAAATTTCCCGGACGTCTTAAGCTACTGAAAGGGTGGTTGAACGGCAGCTGCGGCAGTGGTGGTTGGTGACGACGGCGAGGGAGATGCAAGCTTTGGTGCTCACGGTAATGCAGGCGACCTCCAGATGGTGGTGTGGCCAGATTAGCCCATAGTTGTGGGCTATTTAAGTATTTAAGTGCCTATACATTAGATTAATTCTAACATTTATTTAGTATAAATTAGGATGTAAATAGATTAATTCATAGTTTTAATCTAATTACATAATCCATACATTGCATTCATATCTTAAGTGCATTTAGAATTAGCTTAGAATAGCATTCATCTAATTAGATAATCAATTAGGTACATTGTTTTTATTAACATAGAAGTTGAGGGTCTGTACATAAATAACCCTAATATTTTAACAATATTTTCTTTATTCTTCCTCTTTCAGAATGGCTGTCTGCCGCTCCAACGCCCGGCTAATGCAGTGAAGAAGCCATTCAAGGGGAAGCGGATGTGGTGGATCTTGTCGGGCTACTGATTTCAAACTTGTGCAGGTCACTATCAAAGGAGGAGGGAGGCAGCCGAGCTGGGGAGGCCTCCGCCACCGACCCATCACTGTGCAGAGAGAACCTCTCTCTTCCACTCCACACTGTCGGCCTCTACCGTGGCAGCGAGTGTCCAACACCGTGGGCGTGTGGTGTGACAGGCCACACCGCCATCCGGAGCTCGCCCACATTACCGTGAGCACCGTAGCGTGCAACTCCCTCGCCGTCGTCACCAACCACCACCGCCGCAACCACCGTCACTGCAATCACCTTCTCATTCACTTAAGACGTCCAGAAAATTTCCCGGACGTTTGAAGGTACCCGCTCACCTGCGATCACCCGCCCATCTCACCGTTCACGCCCGCACCACCACCCCCGCGCCTGCGCCTTCATCCGTGCGCACCCATGCCTGCAGCGCCACCCACCAGCCTCCAACGCAACCGCGCCCACCATTATCCTTCGCCATCTCCACGCGCCTGCAGCTCACGCCATCTCCACACACTCACCGGCTGCAGCGCCCTCCTTCAACCGCGCCTGCAGACCCGCACAACCGAGCACGCCTCCTCCCGCGCCTGCCGCTTGCAAGCGCCATACACTCGCGCCTGCAGAGCCCTTCGCCCACGCGCCTGCACCCTCCAACAGCGCCTGCAGTCCACGCTGTTCACCACTGCACCTGTAGAACCGCCAGCAGCACCCTCCGCCTGCGCTTGCTGCAGCCTGCGCACCCCCGCCAGCTGCAGCCGCACCCTCTCAATCGCCTGCAGACCCGTCCTCCCGCACCTGCAGAGCCGTCAGCAGCAGCGCGTGAGCAGATCTCACGCCAACAGCCGCGCGAGCTCACCGGCTGTAGCACCTCCGCCGGAGCTCGTCTGGCCACCTCCGGCCGCCGCGCGACTCGCCGCCACCACCGATTCGAAGCCCTTGATCCAAGGGACCTCCTCCGAGCTTCCCGCGCCCGGTGTTTGCACCTCAAAACACGCCTATAAGAACGCCTTCTTATGCTATTTTCTAGCATTAACTATGTATATTATAATCCTGTAGTTGCATTTGTAAAAACTCTTCCATGCATGCATTTAATTGAGAGGAGAAGAGAATGGAATAAATGGCTTGCATTTTTACATTTTTCTTCAAGTGTCACTTTGCAAAAGTCCCCTCTCCATATTTTATTTTCATCTTTCTTTCTTCTTCCCACGGCTTTTCTCTCCTTCCCGCGGCTGCGTCCTTCCCGCGGCTGCACTCTTCCCGCAGCTGCATGCAGCAGCCACGCAGCACCTCTTCCCGTCACGTCTCCCTGCCAACGCCGCTCCCTACAGCTGCAACTCGCACGCCCTCTCCCTGCTGCAGCCAACACGCCCCTCTCCCCTCCTCTATAAGTAGCTGCAGCTTCATCCTCGCGAGGGAGCGGTTGCAGCTACTGAAAAAAACCCGCAGCCACCTTCCTCGCCCGTTCTCCCCTCCCATACGCCGGCCCTCCGTCGAGGAGGCACCCGACGAGCAGGAGAACCCACTGTGGTGCTCACCACCACAGTGGGAACACCACCACCCAGCTCTTGAACGAGCAGGTGGGCGTGGTGTTTTCTTTTCTCTTCGTTTTCATCTCCACGCCATTGCTACCGCTTCAAGCTCCGAAGCTTGAAGCAGCAGCAGCAGCAGCTAAACCGCGGCGACAGCAGCAGCAGCACCCCCCGCCTCCTCCGCGACCTTCCCCGCAGGCGCGCAACCCTCTGCGCGCGTCTGCAGGCCCGTTCTCCGCCTCCGTCTCCATTCTGTCCGCCTCGCAGTTGCACCCGTAGCCCGCCGCCGCGCGCACTGCAGCGGCCGGCTACGGCCTCACGCCGACCCCTGCCCCCCTCCGCGACCCTCCGCGACCACCTGCAGACCTCCTCCACGCTCGCTCCTCCGCGCCATCGCCCGCTCGTCGACTTCGCGCAGGCCTGCAGAACCCTGCGCGAAGGCGCGCCCGCACCCGCCGTCTTCAGACGTCCGCCGCCGCGAGCAGACGTCTTAACTCGCTGCCATCGTCCGCGCTCGCGATCTCTCCCACCCGCTCTTTCTCTCTCTGGCGCTCTCTATCTCTCTCCCACTCTCTCTCTCTCTGCTGATCTCTCTCTCCCGCTCTCTCTCTCTCACGTATTCTCTTTTTTCACTCACTCACAGACACACGCTACACCAACACACACACATCTTCACCGACACACACACACACCCACACACACACTTACACTATACGTATAGTTATATATAGTAACATATATATATTTATATACATCTATATATAATATATACATACATATATATATATATATATATACACTTATATACATAGTAATATCTATAGTTATGTATACATACATATATATATAATATATATACATATATATATAATATATATATATATATCTACTTATATATATCTATATACTTATACATATACTTATATATATATATATATATATATATATATATATATACCTATATACATAGTATATCTATATATTTATGTATACACACACATATATATAATATATCTATATATATATAAATATACACGTATATATATATCTATATACTTATACATATACTTATATATGTATACATATATACTCATATACATATATATATATATACATATCTATATACTTATATATATACACACATATATATATATATATCTAGATACATATATACTTATATACATATATATATATATACATCTATATAGTATTATGTATATATACTTATATACATATATACATGGCTATATACATATATACATACATATATATATATATACATATACACCTATATATATATATATATATATAATACATATATATCTATATATATCTATACATATATACTTATACATTTATATACATATAGATATATTTACTCATATACATACATATATACATATATTTTCACGTTATTTACTATACGCTGTATCACGGGGATATCTGCACCAGTTGCTGATATTCCCTGATACACGCGTACAAAAAAAGCGTGGTCCCATACATCATCCATCCTCCATCCACACTCCACGCGGCACATAGTCATGTTGGTTGCGTCTCTCTAGACGTCAACTGACTCGACATAGTGCTACACTCCATCGTCACCTCCACCCCCACCCCTTTATATATATACTACATATAAATATATATCTATAGCTACTATATTTACTTTCTATCTGTTAGCTTCCTTCTTAGTAAAAAGAAAAAAAAAAGGTATAAAAGTGAAAAGATAATCTTTGATTTGCAGGTACCCCGTCTTGCGAGTAGCAAGGCGCGTTTTGGAACTCTGTTTTGGCTAAAAGCCAAGGACACAATTTTGAGGGTGTGCCTCGAGAACAAGGATTACCAGAAAAAAAACCTAAATAAGAAAAATACCAAAAACACAATAAACGAATGGAAGAGACTCGTTTTAAGGAAAACGTAGAAACTCGACTTTAACCCCACTTCCCTGAGTTCGACCCTGGGCCTAAAAGTGACAAGATAAAATCAATTAGGCCAGGTTAAAAATTTTGTAAAGAGATGGTTAGGTCTGAATTAGGTTAACCACTATACATATTTCAACGATAAAAACATCATATTAACAACCTATCCAGGCCGACCCATCATGACTTTTCTGGCGCCGTTGCCGGGGAGGTGCGCTTTCGAGTAAGTTTCTATCCAATTCCTTTAAATTTGTCTCTTCTCTCTTCACGGGTATTGTTGTTTTTGGTGTGCAGGTGAACCTGGTGGAAGGAGAAGAAGGCTGACGAAGTCGAGGACGTGAGCAGATCCAAGGCGGGAACGAGAGCGTGAAGACGCCGACATTGCATTGGAGCTTCGCACACGTTGCCGAACAAGTAGGTTTTCTTTTCTCATCAAATTAGTGTTAACTTGCCACCACAAAAATTAAAAAAAAAAAAAAATTTTTAAAACTAAAAACTAGAAAAACTTTTTGGGATTTCTTGAGGGCAAGTGGATTAAAATTCACTTGATTGATTGGTTGTCTTCACTCCCACTGCCCCGGATTTCCCACCTTACTTCGCATAGCGAAAATCCGAGAATCTTCATTCTTAGATTTTTCGCCGTGGGAAGTATTCTTTGAGGCAAAGAAAAAGATTGCTTGTATCCCTCTTTTGCCTCACTTATCTTTAATTTAGGATCACATTTTTGGTGGGGAGACTTGGAATTGAGTTGATTCCAACCCCACCACGACTTTTCAAATTTGCCTGTGATTCGATCCTGAATACTTCAACCCCAAATATTTTATTTTCTTTATCTTTTGGTTGAAGCCTTGTGTGTGGAAATCATTTCTGGTGATTGGGAGCACTTGAATTGAAGTGCTTTGGCTCCCTGTCACATTGATATAAAACTGATTCGTGCATCCACACTTAGAAATCTCCATTTAGGGTAGCCCATTGCATTTTAGCATGCATTAACTAACTGATAATTGAAGAAGGGTTTCTTGGGTTTTAGAAGGAAAACCTGTATTTTTGCAAAAACCCGGAGATTGGTTGAATTGGTAATTCAGTAAAACCCTAAAATTCATACTACTTAAGGCTGAACTCTAAAAACCATTCGCCAATAAAAACTTAAATTCGGGGAGATTTCCCCGTTGCATGCTTGTTCTTACACACTCTTAAAATCAATCACTTGGGCATTACCCGTAAACAACGCCCTTCACATTCCAAAAGCACTTGACCCTAAGCCTCTAATTAAAACTGGTAGTAACTTGACCCTTACTGAGGATTGGAGGTCTAACTACCTGTGTGTAGCGACTACGTGCTGGTGAGAGTTCCCGCGTGCTATCGGGTGTCTAAGACTGGGGCAAACGGCCTTTCAATCTGGCCCGGTGGTTCCATGGTGCTCGCATTCGGTTCCGTAGTTAGTGATAGTAGGTAACTTAGATCTTTAGGTCTAAGGGCACACTGTAGAGGTTAGGAACTTGACTGTATTGATTTGTAATCAAGTGTACCTTTGCGGCGTCATTTCTCTCATCCCTTTTCCCTTCTCATCTCCCCAATTCTTCCTGCAGTAGTGCATGTTTGGGAGGAGGTCACAAAACCCTGAATTGCTTGTATTGACTGATAAATCTAGAAAAAGAGCCGAATCATCCTCCTCCTCCACAAACATGGCACACACCCCCGCCTCACCACTTCGTCACAATTTCAATTCTTTCAACACCAGGCTTATCCCTGGAAACCCTGCAAGACCTTCCTTATCGAGTGTCGCGCCAAGCGACTCTGTAAGTCATGTGGAACTGGCTTCTGTGAGCCAGTATTTCAACACGGAGGACCAAGCCTCCGTGTACTCGGACACATATGCGGACACGTCTTCTGGCATAGAAGATGCCTGCACCCTGGGGAATAACCCATTTTCTGCCACGTATAACCCAGGGTGGCATAATCATTCCAACTTTGCATGGTCCAACAACCCGCAGCGTCGAAACCCCGCTGGTGGACCAATGCGATCGTCCGCACCCGTCATCCCAAGGGCCCAGTCTAATCCTATGGCAAATCTTCCATCAGGCCCTTATGTGCAGAAAACCAAACACGCATCAAAACCTCTTGATAAATTGATGCGAATGATGACGGAAATGTCAAAGCGCCATAAAGAAAACATGACCTCTCTTCAGCATTTGGCGCAGCAGAATGCTGAGATCAATCAACTAAGCATGGCGACTCGATCTCAGGGCACTTTTCCCGCCCAACCTGTTCCAAACCCGCAAAACTTTGTACCCTGTGGTCCGCAACCACAGGTACAACCTTCTCAGGAACAGGTTCATCAAATTCTGCAAGCTCCGAGTATTCCTTCGGGATTTCAGGTTAATCCCGCTGCAGCACCGCACTCTTATGCTGATAGTGATCACATCAAGGATGACACGTCTGACGAGGACGTGACTGTCAGTACGTGTATCGAACTAATTGGAGCCGATTCTGACTGCTGCGAATTACCTGACGACTGCCTGACCAACACAAACTATGACGTTCCCCAATCCCTCCCTATTCCTGTACCTTCTCCTGACCAGACTTCTGACGAGGTTTTCTCCACTTCCCATACCTCGTGGTCTGAGTCATTGCCGGGCTGCTCATCGCCGGTCCACACTATGGAAGACCGGATTGCCCTTTCTTTCCCGCTAAATCAGGCGGATTTGCAAATCCACACTGGGACCTTGAGCCCACATCTTACTCACCGGGGCTATTCCCTTTTGGATCCATCTATCCAAAAAGCCCCCCTTCTTGGCCAATCTAAGGGCCAACTTCCTCTTCCTGATCTGTTTTCTGATCCGCCTGGGACACTCTCGTCCCAGAAAATGCCAAATCTCTCACCATCCACCATTACTTTTCACGCCTCTATCGCGATTACTTCGCTTTTCTCTTCACCACCCACCATCCACCCACCCTTCCACCCTGATTTATACCCTGAACCTCAGCTCCTGTTACCCGATCTGTCATCCGTTCTCTGCCTTTCCCTGCATGCATATGAGGACATAGCATTGTTTGGCATGGGGGGGTGGATAGGCATCCATAGGATCCGGGTATTTTATGGTATCAGACAATTACCACCTATTTATAAATATGCAAGAAAAAGAAAAAAGAAAAGAAAAAAAAAAAAAATATATATATATATATATATATTAGTAATAAATGGTGTTTAGTAATGATCTAAAAGCTGAAACAAAAAAATACAATAAGTGTTTATGGATATTCAACCTCTGTTTTGAAGAATTTCCAGGCCACAGAAGCTTGATTCGCTCAGGCTCGGCTTAATTCACTTAAAGCATTGACGAAATAGATCAAAATCTCTCCTAACTAAGAACGTTTCTTGTACCTGAGACACCAGTACAGGATTCGTTGGTTTGCTTTTTCTTGAGAGCTTAAGTAAACTTGGTTCACACTACACATATCAGGAAAGATCAGGTGAACATAAGATCCAACCCTAGTGTTCATTAGGAAAGGTGGAGTCCTTACCTGTGCGTGCAGGTAGACTTTTTATCCCAAGCTTTAGTCTTGTGTTTAGGAGTGGCTCTTTCCACCAAAAAGAAACTCTCCCATCAAAAAGAAAAAAAAAAAAAAAAAAGTGTGCTTCAAAATGTGTTGTAAGAGATATACTGACACGTGTTTCGAAAAAAAAAAAAAAAAAAAAAATCAGAAAAGAGATGTTTTAAAAGAGTCAGTATATCTCATAAATGTCTGTATACTTTGTTTTTCGGTGAGTCAAAAAAAAAAAAAAAAAAAAAAAATCAGAAAATGGGAGTTGAGTTTTCCGTCATCATCTTAAGGGTAAATTCGAAGACATGAGCTGAAACTGGGACCAACCTGTACTTAAAAATTCGTGAAACCCTGGGATTGAGTCTTAATGTTCATATGGTCAGTCTTGATCCTTCACTATGCACAAACCATAACCTCTTGAGCTCTCGAGTACGGCAAAAACCTCCTGGGTCCTGGAAATCATACTTAAGGTTTAAATATCAAGAGTACTGGTTAGTTGAGAGATGATCTATGTCATGTGAGACTTAAAGTACTGGTAGTCTTCTTTACAATTGGTTCTCACAATATTCGATAATAAACACACCTATATCACCTCAGAAGAAAATTTTCAGCTTAAGATCATTTCTAAATACGGTTTTGCTAGGGACTAGGAAAAGATAGGCATGGGGGTATATGTTTGCACCTCAAAACACGCCTATAAGAACGCCTTCTTATGCTATTTTCTAGCATTAACTATGTATATTATAATCCTGTAGTTGCATTTGTAAAAACGCTTGCATGCATGCATTTAATTGAGAGGAGAAGAGAATGGAATAAATGGCTTGCATTTTTACATTTTTCTTCAAGTGTCTCTTTGCAAAAGTCCCCTCTCCATATTTTATTTTCATCTTTCTTTCTTCTTCCCACGGCTTTTCTCTCCTTCCCGCGGCTGCGTCCTTCCCGCGGCTACACTCTTCCCGCAGCTGCATGCAGCAGCCACGCAGCACCTCTTCCCGTCACGTCTCCCTGCCAACGCCGCTCCCTACAGCTGCAACTCGCACGCCCTCTCCCTGCTGCAGCCAACACGCCCCTCTCCCCTCCTCTATAAGTAGCTGCAGCTTCATCCTCGCGAGGGAGCGGTTGCAGCTACTGAAAAAAACCCGCAGCCACCTTCCTCGCCCGTTCTCCCCTCCCATACGCCGGCCCTCCGTCGAGGAGGCACCCGACGAGCAGGAGAACCCACTGTGGTGCTCACCACCACAGTGGGAACACCACCACCCAGCTCTTCAACGAGCAGGTGGGCGTGGTGTTTTCTTTTCTCTTCGTTTTCATCTCCACGCCATTGCTACCGCTTCAAGCTCCGAAGCTTGAAGCAGCAGCAGCAGCAGCTAAACCGCGGCGACAGCAGCAGCAGCACCCCCCGCCTCCTCCGCGACCTTCCCCGCAGGCGCGCAACCCTCTGCGCGCGTCTGCAGGCCCATTCTCCTCCTCCGTCTCCATTCTGTCCGCCTCGCAGTTGCACCCGTAGCCCGCCGCCGCGCGCACTGCAGCGGCCGGCTACAGCCTCACGCCGACCCCTGCCCCCCTCCGCGACCCTCCGCGACCACCTGCAGACCTCCTCCACGCTCACTCCTCCGCGCCATCGCCCGCTCGTCGACTTCGCGCAGGCCTGCAGAACCCTGCGCGAAGGCGCGCCCGCACCCGCCGTCTTCAGACGTCCGCCGCCGCGAGCAGACGTCTTAACTCGCTGCCATCGTCCGCGCTCGCGATCTCTCCCGCCCGCTCTTTCTCTCTCTGGCGCTCTCTATCTCTCTCCCACACTCTCTCTCTCTGCTGATCTCTCTCTCCCGCTCTCTCTCTCTCACGTATTCTCTTTTTTCACTCACTCACAGACACACGCTACACCAACACACACACATCTTCACCGACACACACACACACCCACACACACACTTACACTATACGTATAGTTATATATAGTAACATATATATATTTATATACATCTATATATAATATATACATACATATATATATATATATATATATATACACTTATATACATAGTAATATCTATAGTTATGTATACATACAAATATATATAATATATATACATATATATATAATATATATATATATATCTACTTATATATATCTATATACTTATACATATACTTATATATATATATATATATATATACTTATATACATAGTATATCTATATATTTATGTATACACACACATATATATAATATATCTATATATATATAAATATACACGTATATATATATATCTATATACTTATACATATACTTATATATATATACATATATACTCATATACATATATATATATATACATATCTATATACTTATATATATACACACATATATATATATATATATCTAGATACATATATACTTATATACATATATATATATATACATCTATATAGTATTATATATATATACTTATATACATATATACATAGCTATATACATATATACATACATATATATATATATACATATACACCTATATATATATATATATATATATATAATACATATATATCTATATATATATATATAATACATATATATCTATATATATCTATACATATATACTTATACATTTATATACATATAGATATATTTACTCATATACATACATATGTACATATATTTTCACGTTATTTACTGTACGCTGTATCACGGGGATATCTGCACCAGTTGCTGATATTCCCTGATACACGCGTACAAAAAAAGCGTGGTCCCATACATCATCCATCCTCCATCCACACTCCACGCGGCACATAGTCGTGTTGGTTGCGTCTCTCTAGACGTCAACTGACTCGACATAGTGCTACACTCCATCGTCACCTCCACCCCCACCCCTTTATATATATACTACATATAAATATATATCTATAGCTACTATATTTACTTTCTATCTGTTAGCTTCCTTCTTAGTAAAAAGAAAAAAAAAAGGTATAAAAGTGAAAAGATAATCTTTGATTTGCAGGTACCCCGTCTTGCGAGTAGCAAGGCGCGTTTTGGAACTCTGTTTTGGCTAAAAGCCAAGGACACAATTTTGAGGGTGTGCCTCAAGAACAAGGATTACCAGAAAAAAAACCTAAATAAGAAAAATACCAAAAACACAATAAACGAATGGAAGAGACGCGTTTTAAGGAAAACGTAGAAACTCGACTTTAACCCCACTTCCCTGAGTTCGACCCTGGGCCTAAAAGTGACAAGATAAAATCAATTAGGCCAAGTTAAAAATTTTGTAAAGAGATGGTTAGGTCTGAATTAGGTTAACCACTATACATATTTCAACGATAAAAACATCATATTAACAACCTATCCAGGCCGACCCATCACCCGGCCATCGGCTCCTCGTCGCGCAAGACAACGGGGAAAAATTCCCCTATTTTTCTACAGTAAAACGTTAATTAAAATTTACATTTTCTGCCATTGCCACATTTTAATCATATTCTATTGACTCTGCATTGCGGAAAATATCCTGTAGTTTCTCATAATTGCCATTTCAGCATTGTTTCTTGCTTAAACCTTAATCTAAAGGCAATCTCGGCTTGGTTCTTGTCCAAATTGACTACGAACAAACATTTTAAGTGGCAGGAATTTTAATACGTTATTGCCTCCCTGTGGATACGACCCGCTCCTCTGCGAGTGGTTATTTCTTGTTAAAAATTGATTAGTCAATTTTTCCACCACATTAAACTACAAACGACTTAAAAGCGAAAGATCGACAAGTCAAATGGCACCGTTGCCAGGGAGGCAATAGACACAATAATTTCGCCTAATTTTATTTTGATTATTTGTCAATTGCATAGAGATTTGACCATTCATTATTTTTTTTTTTTTTGCAAGAATCAGCCAGAGTGAGAGGCGACCCTTGACGTCGCCAGACGAGAATTGGGCGAGCCATTTTTAAATGGAGGAGAAGGACGAGGACGCGAAGGGCACCATTTAGTCATTAGTTAATTAGAATAGAATTAAGATTGTAGACTTAATTTTTCATTACAGTTAGCTTGAAACCCTTGTTCTGGGGCAAATTTTGAGGGGTTTGTTCCCCGATTTTGTTTTGGACCCGTGTTGGGTAATTTTTGGGAGCCTGTTCCTTTTCTTTAGATTTAAGTTTTTTATTATTATTATTATTTCTTTTATTTTCTTGTGCATAAGTAGTTCTAAAAAAATATAGAAAAAGGAAAAAATGAGCTGCCTGCCCTAGGACGAACCACTTAGGTCTGTATGAGTGCCTCTAGATTTGCTTTTCTGCATTGCATGCATTTTTGCATTGAAGATCGCTGGAGGCAAGGTACGTATTCTCTTAATTTTCATCCTATTTTTGATCAAGCATTGCATTTAGGATTTAATGCAAAGACCACAAAGTTTGTCTTGAAGCGATCCAACAAGTGGTCACATTCTTTTTAGAAAAAGGACTAATTAAAGGAAGAACATTTTAAAACCAAGGATTTGATTTTCAAACTTGACGTGCGATTCAAAGTTCAAAATCTTTGACGGTGTATGCACACTTATTTCACTTGCACCACGGCACGCTTCTAGACACTCCTTAGGTTTGGAAATACTAGGACAAGAGCCCTCCTTTCGTTGGATTCTGAAGTGTTCGGAACTGGAAATCAAAGGTTTTGTAAATCCAAAGAGGGGGATACCCTATCACGGATTTTTGGGGGTAGTTGAGGAGCACCGTGAAAGCACAGCTTCAAAGGAAGGCTTAGGCCTACTTGCATCCCTCGATCTTCCGTCTTTGGATTTACTTGACCATTTGAAATTTAGGGAAGAACACCTAAGCTCCAACTAGGTCTTCTTAGGCGAACCGTAGGTTGGCAATAGGCACGTAAATTGACTGAACAAATTGTATTGTCACCTGCAATCTAACTTAAAATCAAAAGCCTAAATTGGGAAAGACCTAAAAGGTCCTTTTTGAATTGTGTCTTGCTTGAGGAATTCTGATTGAAGTGTGAGTTAGAATGGACCACATTGATTTTCATCCTTTCACATCTTGCCCACACCCTCACCCCCACTCTGCATCCTTCGATCCCAGACGCCGAGATGGTCCATTCCTTGATGGACATAATGACAATCATTGGGATCCGTTTTACTCCTATTATAGGAGTATTGGCCTAGTTAAGCCCCAAATTAGTGAGCAGAACTCAGGAGTGGGATTTGCTTTGCCCAATATCCCACATACCAAAGAAATACCCAACCCACCCTCCCTGAAAAAGTATTATCGTTGGACAAACACTCATGGGTACTATGAGCCTGAGCCTAACTTCTCTCATGATAGAAATGACCTCTCCTCTTTGAAGATGGAAATACAGAAAATGCAAAATGAAATGAGTGAATTGTTACTAGAATCTTTGAGAGCAGGCCAACAAGAAAGAGATGAAATTAGCCACCCAATCTACCCCATTGAGGATGACGTACACCCCTCTACAATAGATGCATCTCCCGTGGAAGAGCTACACTTTAAGTTGGAGGGAAATTCTAGGGAGAATAGCTACTTTTCAAGGATCAATTTTGAAACCTCCCCATTAGATAACAATTCTTTGAGCGATCTACACTTTAGGTGGTAGGAAAATACACATGACAGTAGCTATGCATTGGATGAAGAAAGGTGGCAACCTGAGGAAGATGATGATAAGGTTGAGTATCCACCTGAATTATATTGGAGTCAAAAGAAGGGAATGATGGTACCATTGGAAGACCTCGACCCAGATGATAGTATTTTCGTGACATTTGATGAAGTGGGTCAAAGTCAAGTTGTTAATCCTACCCTCCCTTCTGATCACGATATGGAACTCAAACCCACCCTTAGGGAACCTAACCCTAAAGAAATTGACCTATCTGAGGAGTCTGATGTTACCTGTGTAAACCATTTACCTCAGATAGAGCACCCTAGGGGATTTGCTGAGATATTAAATGATTCTAGACCTCGGGTACATGATGAATTGTGTGATGAGGAGGAAGACGAATTATATGAGGAACCTACATTCAAGATTTGGAGTGACACTAAGGGTGATTATGTCTTATTTGAAGAGTTAGCCCCTGAGGATGTAACAAATTTGACCAAATTAGGTTTCCTTGGCACACCCATTGATGATATTTCTCCTCATGATAAAATGATGGAAAATTTGGAAGCAATTTCTAAGATTTATGTGGATCCACATATAGACTCCGGGGAAGATTTGAGTAAAGAACAAAAACCCGGGGATGACATTGATAGGATAATCCCTAGATCTATTGCTTCCAACCTGCTTTCATTCACTTCGAAGTCGCCCTCTGATTCGCTTATATTTGAAAGCGAAATTATTACTCCTGATGAAGAGCAAGAAGATACATGTGATGGTGCAAGGAATGCTAGGGATGAAATTGAGGATTTAGAAAGAGTGTTTGGGATGGACACCGAGATGATTAAACCCAACCTAGATCATATGGCCATCCCACAACCTCGTAACTTGGACACCCTAGACGATCCTTGCCTTAGAGAATTGCTCACTTTTGTTCTGACTAGGGGGCTTAACAGACCAATATTTCCTGTAATGGAGTATCGGGTATGGATTGATGATTTCTTTAGTCAGTCCATGACCCTGGGGGTTTATCTCTATACCATTCCTTCCCCATTCTTTTTGGAGGATCCTTGTCATCCTCCCCCTACCCCTTTGGAGGTTATTTTACCTGTTTATCCTTTAGAACCTCTTCTGGTGACCTTGGAAGATTTCATTCCCATTTTAGTTGGGCGAGCATTTGCTATCGAGATTCATCATCAGCTCGCCAACATTCTAGGTTACCTATTTTCTAGGCCAACTTTGCTTTTCTCATTTTTAGGGCCTATTTCTGCTATTCTTGAACCTGATTTGCAGGTTCTTTGGCTATTCAGCCCAGCTCTGACCCAGGTAATATCCTTCTATGCAATGAGGACATTGTAGATTTTAGGCATGGGGGGGTGTACTTGGGAATATACATAGCATAATTGCGTACATTTGTACATATAAAAAAAAAAAAAAGTTTTGAGCTTAACTGGCTAAGTCCTGCATTCTTAAGCAAATCAGAACTCTAGCGTAGACTAAATTAATTCTAGGGTCAAACTTTAGAAGCTAAATAAGCTACTAGCTTTAGACCTTTAGGGTCCTTTGTGGACTTAAAAACTTAAGTAGGAGTTAAGTTGCGGACCATTCTTCAAGAGGTTGAGGAAGGGAAGCTAGGGTTTGAGTTAAAAGGTGGGGTAGTACCTGGAGTCTTATTCTACCTTTTGGTTTACGGGTCCTTGTAACCCAAGCATCCAAATTTCACACACTTGGTCTGGTAATTAACTTAATTTCTGAAAAGAGATTTGGTTCTCTTAATTTTGACTTAAGAAAGGCTTGAAAACACATTTTGATTGGAAGAGTTCCCGCCGCAGGAGAGGTGGAATATATACTCACCTTGAGGATGCGATGGTAACATATTACCTCCTCGGCGCTTGTCTCTTAGGATATCCATCCTATTGGGGGCATGTAAGCGCATTGCGCGGTTCAGGTACCGTGGGCGGCCCTATCTCGAAGTGCCGATTGCCATAGGCCTGAATTCGCTTAAGAAATCCATGGGCGATACTATCTCGAAGTGTCGATTGCCAGGAGTTCTTGGGGTCATTATTGGCGGTGCTATCTCGAAGCATCGAAAGCCAGGCACCCTTCGAGGTATGGTAATGGGGACAATGAATCCGACACAGACCGTGTTGATAGCTGATCTAAGGTTAGACTTAGAAGAATCAAAAAAAAAAAAAATTATATATATTAAAAAAAAAAAATTCCTTTAACTCAAATAACTCGGACCAATGCACAAGCACGGATGCTTTAATCTCAGGTATTAATAAACTTTAGGGTAGAGTCAGAAATCAGGGAAACTTGTACCTACAACTCGTCTTTAGCCGACCTAGTCTGTAACTTAGCAACTACTTAGGAACCTTGGGTCTAGAGCCTGAACTTAATATGCTTCTGAAGGAAGACTAAGTGAGTTGACTAGTCTACTTGGAGTGCTAGGTTTCGCTTAATTTTGCTAGGGACTAGCAAAAACTAGGCATGGGGGTATTTGATAAGCCCATTGTTGTGGGCTATTTAAGTATTTAAGTGCCTATACATTAGATTAATTCTAACATTTATTTAGTATAAATTAGGATGTAAATAGATTAATTCATAGTTTTAATCTAATTACATAATCCATACATTGCATTCATATCTTAAGTGCATTTAGAATTAGCATAGAATAGCATTCATCTAATTAGATAATCAATTAGGTACATTGTTTTTATTAAGATAGAAGTTGAGGGTCTGTACATAAATAACCCTAATATTTTAACAATATTTTCTTTATTCTTCTTCTTTCAGAATGACTGTCTGCCGCTCCAATGCCCGGCTGATGCAGTTAAGAAGCCATTCAAGGGGGAGAGGATGTGGTGGATCTTGTCGGGCTGCTGATTTCAAACTTGTGCAGGCCACTACAAAAGGAGGAGGGAGGCAGCCGAGCTGGGGAGGCCTCCGCCACCGACCCACCACTGTGCAGAGAGAACCTCTCTCTTCCACTCCACACTGCCGGCCTCTACCATGGCTTCGAGTCTCCACCACCGTGGGCGTGTGGTGTGACAGGCCACACCGCCATCCGGAGCTCGCCCGCATTACCGTGAGCAGCTTAGC
Organism: Thalassia testudinum; assembly: GCA_037157565.1. Lineage (NCBI taxonomy): Eukaryota > Viridiplantae > Streptophyta > Magnoliopsida > Alismatales > Hydrocharitaceae > Thalassia > Thalassia testudinum. The sequence goes on along the minus strand of JAZHRO010000056.1, from coordinate 78,967,231 downwards.
GTGTAACTCCCTCGCCGTCGTCACCAACCACCACCGCCGCAACCACCGTCACTACAATCACCTTCACATTCACTTAAGACGTCCGGAAAATTTCCCGGACGTCTGAAGGTACCCGCTCACCTGCGATCACCTGCCCATCTCACCATTCACGCCCGCACCACCACCCCCGCGCCTGCGCCTTCATCCGTGCGCATCCACGCCTACAGTGCCACCCACCAGCCTCCAGCGCAACCGCGCCCACCATCAGCCTTTGCCATCACCACGCACCTGCAGCTCACGCCATCTCCATACACTCACCGGCTACAGCGCCCTCCTCCAACCGCGCCTGCAGACCCGCACAACCGAGCACGCCTCCTCCCGCGCCTGCCGCTTGCAAGCGCCATTCACTCGCGCCTGCAGAGCCCTTCGCCCATGCGCCTGCACCCTCCAACAGCGCCTGCAGTCCACGTCGTTCACCACTGCGCCTGCAGAACCGCCAGCAGCGCCCTCCGCCCGCGCTTGCTGCAGCCTGCGCATCCCCGCCAGCTGCAGCCACACCCGCTCAACCGCCTGCAGTCCCGTCCTCTCGCACCTGCAGAGCCGTCAGCAGCAGCACGCGAGCAGATCTCACGCCAACAGCCGCGCGAGCTCACCGGCTGCAGCACCTCCGCCGGAGCTCGTCCGGCCACCTCCGGCCGCCGCACGACTCGCCGCCACCACCGATTCGAAGCCCTTGATCCAAGGGACCTCCTCCGAGCTTCCCGTGCCCGGCCATCGGCTCCTCGTCGCGCAAGACAACGGGGAAAAATTCCCCTATTTTGCTACGGTAAAACGTTAGTTAAAATTTATATTTTCTGCCATTGCCACATTTTAATCATATTCTATTGACTCTGCATTGCGGAAAATATCCTATAGTTTCTCATAATTGCCATTTCAGCATTGTTTCTTGCTTAAACCTTAATCTAAAGGCAATCTTGGCTTGGTTCTTGTCGAAATTGACTACGAACGAACATTTTTAAGTGGCGCGAATTTTAATGCGTTATTGCCTCCCTGTGGATACGACCTGCTCCTCTACGAGTGGTTATTTCTTGTTAAAAATTGATTAGTCGATTTTTCCACCACATTAAACTACAAACGACTTAAAAGCGAAAGATCGACAAGTCATGGCCTGTCACACCACATGCCCACGGTGGTGGAGACTTGCTGCCACGGTAGAGGCCGACAGTATGGAATGGAAGAGAGAATGTCTCTCTGCACAATGGTGGGTAGATGGTGGAGGCCTCTGGGCTCGGCTGCCTCCCTCTTCCTTTTGCAGTGTCCTGCACAAATTTGAAATCAGCTGCCTGACCAGATCCACCACATCCTCTCCTCCTTGAATGGGTTCTTCACTACGGTAGCTGGTGGCGTTGGGGCGGCAGCTAGCCGTTCCTGCAAGAAGAAGAGTAAAGAAAATAATATTAAAATATTAGGGCCATTTATATATAGACCCTCAACTTCTATGTTAATGAAAATAATGTACCTAATTGGTTATCTAATTAGATGAATGCCATTCTAAGCTAATTCTAAATGCACTTAAATTATTAATGCAATGCATGGATTATGTAATTAAATTAAAACTATGAATTAATCTATTTACATCTTAATTTATACTAAATAAATGTTAGAATTAACCTAATGTGTAGGCACTCAAATGCTTAAATAGCCCACAACTATGGGCTAATCAATAGGTGATGAAAGAACCCAGTGAAGGTGAAATTAAATCGACCACTGTCACCATGGACAGTGTCAGTAACCGGTGAAGGCGAGATTTGAATTAGGTGTTTAGGTGATTTAATTAATGATTAAATGAATTAGAAGTTAACATGGAGGATACATGAAGGTGTACAATGAATTAAAAGACAAAATTAAAGTCTCTGGCGAGCTCATGGAACTCGCTTGAGTCGGAGGAGATGAAACTAAAATCTGAAATTACTCTAACCTAACTAACTAAACTAACTAACTAAGCTAGCCTACTCCTACTCCTACTCCTAGTCTACTGTTACCTGGATGAAGGGGTCAATAGGGTTCCTCCGAAGTCTCATGGCAGACGATGAAATCAGAAGGTGGAAGAAAGATCTCCGTCGGGCGGATTTGAGGTGGAGCAGAGGAATCCTTAGGTTGGCACCTTTGTCAGATGTCCGGAAGACCATGGCGAATCTCCTCAGCAACTTAAGATGGACAGAGGAAGTCAGAAGATGGATGGGGAATCGCCGGAGGTTTGGACGAATAGCCTATTGGGTCGGCTGCAGTGTTAGAAGAGGGAAGGGAGCCAACTTGCCTAAAATCAGAGGTGTGAGGGGGTATTTATAGCAGTTTGCGGCGAAGAGAAAGGTGGGGTCTGGCCGAAGAAGGAGCTCGAGGAGCTTAACCTCCGTCGTCATCTCCGAAGAAGATGAGGTTATCTCCCATTGAAAAATAGGATTTTCAGTTAATCCAGACCGATGGATGAAGTGGAGGTGGTGAATGCAAGCTGCAAGAGCTTGGACAAAAATGAATGATGTCGGTAGGGTGGTGATCGCACGGTGGGGTGACTCTTTGCCGCCAGCCGTTCATTCGGCTGGAGAAGAAGAAGAAAAAGAAGACGAAGAGGGACTTAGAAGTAATAAAACTTTAGGACCTGTGTGAGAAATAAGGACCCGACTGTAATGAAAAGTAAGGACTGAAATGTAAACCTAAGTTTTGAAGGTTTATTTTAATTTAGATCTTTTTCAACATTTTATATATGTTAGTAAATGAGGTAAATATTATGTTTACACCTTGAATTTACATTTTTGACCTTTCTAGGATAATTTGTTACATTAACTAATATCACTTAATTTATTACATACTTTGGTATACATTATATTTAAGTTACTTATTAATTAAGGAAATGATTAATAGGATTTCGAGTCCAATTATTATCGAAATTATTAATAATGTTAATTGAATGATAAAATGTCCTTTTTAACTTATTTTAAGATCCTTAACTAAATATCCCTTATTCTATAATTAACCCTTATATATTCGTAACCCTAGCTAATTAACTAGGAAGACTAGTTAATTAGGGGTAATTAGCGATCATGATGAGTGTCTCATCATACCCCCAAGCAAAAGTTTTGCTAGTCCCTAGCAAAATTAACTAAGACTATGATGATTTAGAGTATTTGGGTTTAAATATATATAAATAGTAACTATATAGATGAAAGCTTAGGTCAGAAATTTTTAAGTTTAATATAAATGATTAATGTATAGAGCATGTGTGAAAATTTTCTTACTTAGACTTATACTTATAACATTTTCAAAACACACTTAAATCAATTTGTAAACAAGAATTTTATTTTGAATTAGAATTCTTCAAAAATCTCTTAATCTTTGTAACTATTCTTAACTCAAACTAGAACACAAAGTGTTTTAAGAAAAACAAAACTTAAGGATTGAGAATTAAATTTTAACTCAAAAACTCAAATAGATTTAAGTTAATCCTTCTTTATGATATTTGATTTTTATCAATATAAGTTTAAGCAAATTAACCAGATACACGTTATTAATCAAACTTAGAGTAGTAAAACTCTAATTTACTAGCCTACAACACCAAAGATTAACTTCTAGACCTAGGATTCTGTCAATTCTTCTCCTTTATGCCTCAACTTAAAATCTTCAAAACCCAATTTCTTAGGCTTCACTTCCTAATACCAAGGTTCAGCAGCTATGATTTTAAAACATCTGTGTTTAGTGAAGAGAATTGTCCTAAGGACATCCAAAGATGTAAAAATCCAGATCTTAAGACATCATTTTCCAATCCCAATTATTCCAATTCAAGCCTTTGGCTTGGCCTTACTCAGGTTTGGTTGCTTTCTCCTCACCAGTTTTCTATCCCGAGGTCAACACCTTTTATGTATATCTCCCCGGTGGACCACTGGGTCTCTTATTCCAAATATTTTTTTCTCCATATTTTTTTTCTCTTTTTCTATAGGTTAGAACACCCATTTGTAGCGAGGTGTCCTTTTTATTTTTGAAGGAAGGAAGGGTAGCATCCATTTGTAATGAGATGCTTTCATTTATTTATGGAAAACTGCATAAGCACCCATTTTTAACAAGGCACTTAACAGCAGGGTGTTTTATTTATTTTTTCTTTTTTCTTTTTTTTCTTTTCTTTTCCCCCCTTCTCATTTTTCTTACTAACATTATTCTCCAAATCCTTTTTCTAGGTGAGTGGCACATCCTTCACCCTTTCGAGAACTGCCCTGCGGAAATCCTTGGACTAAAGAGGATCCAGAATTGATCGCTTAACCTTTATGTTTTCGCGGTCTCAAATGTCAACAAGACAATTCTGTGAGTGAATTTTAGATGTTTAGGTTACTTAGCTCTCAAACCAGAGCTTGGACAATAATACCCTTTACTCTTAGGTTCTTCAAATTCTTACTTTCCTCCTATGGGATCCGTCAAGATAAAATTTACCAAGTCTAGTTATTTATCTCTAGCTTGTAAGTTTTGTAAACTAAAATTCTACTAACTCTCTATTTAATTAACTCTGAATATCTGGCTTTTTACTTAACTTTATGATAAAATCAAATTTTCAAAAAGCAAATGATTACTTAATCTAATTGATTGAAAAGCTATAATTCAATTCCAAAACTTAAGTTTAAAATCTTAACACACTTAGTTTCTTAATTCAAGTAAGAATAGAAAAATAAATCTTTAAAAGATTTAAAAGATTCCTAAATTCAAAAAAATTCTTATTTTAAAAATTTTAAACGCAAAAGTGCGACTTTACAAAATGGTTAAGTAGAATCTAATTAAAAATTGAATGCTCTTAAATACTTTTATATATACTATATACATTTTAAACTTCTGACCTAAAAGAAAATTAAAACTCTTTATTATAAATATTTACATTCCTCTTTTCTTCTTTATTACTAATGAATAAACCCCTCTTATTATTTTTTTGAATTTTCTTTTTAAATTTTTGTATTTTTATATTTTTATGTATATAAGAATTTTTTCAATTTTTATGAATTTTTTCAAAAATATTTTCAAATTTTTATCAAATTTTTGAATTTTTTAAAATCTTTGTCATTTTTAGATTTCAATTTTTTTAAAATTGTGGATATTTGATTTTTATGTGTTTTTATTTTTTAAAGCAACAATTATAGTGAAAATTTCACTTCAACACCCCCCCAAGCAAAAATTTTACAATGTCTTCATTGTAAGAAGGGTGAAAAAGATATGAAGTGAAATTTTAAAAGTAAGTGTATAAGAAAATCAAAAACGATAAAAACTGGGAACAACTATGTACAAGTGCTAAGTTTGATGCCTTCAACTAGACATAAACCCTAGTAAAGAACTCCTAAAAAGAATAGGTATATGGTAAAAATAGAGGAGTTATGAAAGAACTAGATCAAAGGAAATTAGAAAATAGATTAAACCACCCCATCAAAACTTGTCCTGAAATTGTCTAGAATAAATCTCACAGATCCTAGAATCAGATTCTTGTGAAAATATCAAAAAGATCAGAGTGAATCCCATGTGAAGAATAGATCTGATTTAGGTTGAGATGTAGAATGTTTAAGATTGAGTGAATTTAAAGGATGATTCCACCAAGTTCAGAAGATCAGCAAAATCAGTTTTGGTTCTCAATAATAGGTGGGTCATTTTGACACAAAATAGGTTGCTAATGCGGGTTTGATGGGTTATTTTCAGGTAGTACAGAGGACGGATTATGATTAGAATCAAGGGCTTGATTAAGGAAATGGACTTGGCCTTGATTTAACCTAGGATTTCGCAGATTCCTAGGATTCAGAATTGGCTGAGATGGAAGAGTACTTAGCTGACGAGACTCAGCCAAAAGCATAATTTGATTTCGTAAGTCAGCCAACTCTACCTTATATTGCCTATGGATCTCAGTGAGAGCTTCAGCATTTTGTCGCTGACTCTTTGACACAGCTCTTAAAATCTAGTCTAGCTGTGTATCTCTATTAGGCCTAGAGTAATTTTGCATACTCATAGGGCTAGGCCTTAAATCTGATTGCTGGGGAGGCAAAGGAGGTGGGTTAAAATGCCTCTGATTTGGATAATTTGGTCTTTGATTTTGATTTGGATCAGCCCAAGAAAAATTTGGGTGGCTTCTCCATCCAAGATTATAGGTATTTGAAAGGAGGTTTGATCTTGGAATATTTTCCTGGATGGCATGTAAATCTGAAAGATATGGTGTGTTTTCTGCAATAGTAAAGGGTGGGGAAAAGGGTGGGTAAGATTGTGGGACAAAGGTCCCTCCTTGGGTTGGTGAAGGAGTAGATAGAAAACCCAATGGAGATGGATCTCTAGAAACCAGATTATTCACAAATTCCCTCCCTGCGGGAATTTGTGAAATAGGTAAATACACGGGATTCGTAGCAAGTAGAGGCATAAGATTCTTCATTGTGTTTCTAACCTCGTCGAGATGCTTTGCTACGATATCGACTTTGTCCAATTTTTCTTCAATACTCTCTAAATCCTTTGAACTGGACAGATTACCGATCTCGTGAATGCCCTTATGCGGATTTGGTGATTCGTATTCGAGCCTTGCAAAAATTGCAACATCGATTCATTGTTGATCGAGTTTTCCACCATCCCTTCAAATAATTCTGAAGCGGATTTTGCATCGAGATTTAGAAAATTCCCTCCACAAGAGGCATTGACTAGATTGTGAATGCCCTCTTGTAAACCATAATAAAAGATGTGCATGAGTTTCCAACGAGGGATGTCATGATGTAGGCATTTCCTTTGCAATTCATGAAAACATTCCCACACTTCATGAATTGGTTCTCCTTGATTTTGATTGAAAGTAGTAATAGCTCGCCTTAAAGCATTTGTTCGACCAATTGGAAAGAATTTCTTCGAAAATGCGGATTCAAGTTTGGCCCAAGTTGAGATTGGTCTTGCTATAGTTCTAAACCAATAAGCTACTTTATCTTTAAGGATAAAAGAGAACATTTTCATTACTAGGATTTCCCTATTTTGATTTCGAGGGCCAAGAGTTTGAGATAAATTTTTAAGATCTTCAATGTGTTGAAATAGATCCTTGGATGCAAATCCGTGAAAGTGGGGGATTAAACCTATAATGTTTGGCTTTAATTCTGGATCATTTTCCCTAATAGGAATCTTAACATTAGGCTCTACTTGTGCATTAGATGGGTTATAATAATCTCTAAGTAGAGGCCTTGGATGATTTATTGGTAAATTAGGATTTTCAAAACTCGCCTCAGGTCGAGGTGAAGAACGGGTTTGCAAAGTTTGTAGATTATTTAAGGCTGCTGTTAATAAATTGATTTGTCTTGTTTACTCTAGCATCCTAAGGTTCAAGTTCAGGAGTGCCTCATGAACATCAAAAGGCGGCATCTCCCCCTAACCAGAAGAAGGGATCTCGGGATTAAGATTCTACATTGGATCCATAGAAGTTGATGGATCAGATGGGAAAACCATTGGTTGCTTATCTGCAACCTACCTAGGATCACCTGTCAATGGCGGTGCAAGAAGCGGATGCAAGGATCACCTCTCGTGCATAAATGGAAAATAATGTGCAAAGGCACACGCACACCACCGATACGAAAATAGCGGCACAAAAAAACCCGCAAAATAGCACAAAAGACGTGGATTTTGCTCTTCTTTCAAAGGAAAGAAGAAATTCCTAAAGTACACAAAGTAATTTGACACAAACAAATAGAGTAACAGTATCAAAATACGCATCCTAATTCGTGACTACACAGGTGCGTACCTTAAAGCTCAAAGGTGTAAGGTCTAGGATCGAGACCGCTCACTACTGGCTCCCCGGGGCTTTAGTAGTGAGACAGACTTGTTGATCTTTGGCCAAAGCCCGAAGAGGTGCAAAGAGGAGAGATAGAAAAATAGACTCGTGTGACTCTAGTGATCGTGTTGTGTGCGCGATAGCATGAAATAGACGATATCGATATAAAATCCAGCATGCATTCTCCAAATAGATTTAAGTCACCAATTTTACTTCCTCTTTTTAGTTAATCCTTTTCAAAATATATCAATTAAACTACAATGACCATTTTTATATCTTTTCAAACAAAAATATGTGCTCTTTTTAATTTCTCAAAGGACAGGGATCTAAGCGGGTTTTCTCGTGTTTGCGCGCTGATGCGAGAAAATAGTTTAAAAGTTTCCCGAGTCAGATCACTCTTAATACTAGCAGAAAATATGTACTCCTAAGAGTGTTTACCTATAATATGCTGCTGGTAGTTAGAAAGGATGTATTTTTGTATTTTTTTATTTTTATTAAATGCAAAAAAATAAAAGATTAAGAAATACTTACAAAACAAAAATAGTTTCCCGCCTTTTCCTAAGATCACCCACAGAGGTAAACCTGAAAAAAAGATGGAAAATAAAAAAAAAAATAAGAAAAAAACAAAATAAAATACAACAGATTCGAACAAAAGTTAATAAAAACAAAAATATTTACAAAATACCTCCTAATTATACAATGAATCAAAATATTTCCTCCCCGGCAACAGTGCCAATGAAATGATGATTAGACGAAGCAATGCCAGGGAATATTTTGATGAATGGAGTGAGTCAAAATATTTCCTCCCTGGCAACGGCGCCATTAAAATAATGCGTGTTTTTCACTCAACTCAGTAATTAAGTTAATTACACTTAATTAAGAGTAGAAGAAATCACTTAGGTTAACTCGAAGTTGTGTCATTTGTGTAGTATAGGGCCGAATTAACCTAATATTTTAGAAATTTTTACTGGTTGAGTCTAGGTCATTCACTGGAAGGCGTAATAATTTTCTCCAAATTCACCAGTTTTCTTTTATCTCTTTAAGTTTAGGAGGTAAAACTAATTTGATTTTCAAAACATGAATTTTGTCAAAATGTTTAAACTATAAAGAATATACAAAATTCTACATGCAAATATATTTACTCAAAATATTGTACTTTATTAACAAGTAAACACGCTAGTTTTTTCCAATTTTATTTCATTCTAAGAAATTAAGGTAATTAAAAAGTTATCCAATTAAAGCATGCCTTTTACAATTAAGAACAAAAAAGTAATGATGCAAGAAAAATTCACTTTCATCTCTCTTTAGCCTCTAATCTTCTTCTTTCTTTCTTTTATTTCCTTCTCTCGAGCTCTCTTTCTTCTTACTTTTCTTGTGTTGTTCCTACCATCTTATCCTCCTTCTCTTCCTTTTCCCTTTAATCCTTTCCTGCCTTCTCTTTTTCCCTTAGTTTTTCTCCTTTGTTCCTTAGTCTTTTTCCTTAGCACTTCTTAGCGCCTGTGCCTTCTTCTCTAGCACTTAGTATCCTTCAGCAGCTTCTCTTTTCCTTAAGCTTTCAGTTGAACTGGGTTTTTTTTACTTTTTTAACCAAAAGTTTTTTACTTGCGGCGAGGTCCTTTCAAGGATACATGTAACGACCCGATTCCCGAGTCCCGACGAGACACGAGAACTGGACCGACTCGACTAATCCCAAGACCTGGTCGCCCAACGAGGAAGTAACCAAAAGAGCAGTAAAATAAACCACATTCAGCATGAATATAACTAACAGTAAGAAAATACAGCAGTAAGTAAAGAAACCACTACAGTATATACCACTACAACAGTAGAACAACATTCATAACATAATATGAAACTGCAGGTAAAGAAAAGTACAGCGGTAACAAGAACTACTCACTACAGTGGAACCAAAAAGAGGTACTAGAGAACAGTGGTATCTCTACTGGACCCTACTCGGCCTAGCGTCCTCTGCAGCAGCTGACCCTGGCTGCTCAACACCTAGTCCTGAAAGGTGACGAGTGTAACACGTCAGCAAAACGCTTAGTAGAGTGGCAACTAAAACAAAAGAAATAGTAGAGTGTATAGTAGCTGTTATGTTCTGTTACTTTCTTTAATTACATCTTTCTATTGTCTCACAATTTATCTATTTCTCAGATCCTTCACTTGATCTCGAATGTTCCTCGTGGGAAAGATCTTGATTGCAGTCTTTTCCAAACAGTAGAAGTAGGACGTGGTGCTCTCCTGGCCGGGAGAGTCCCCCGTCGTGATCCTACTCTCAGTCAACCACCCCAGGGTCACGGACAGACGTAACGGTGACTACGGCACGCGCGATAGATGCACAGGTAGCTAACCCGCATTAGCACGCGGTCAGTCGTTTCCGTTAACGGGTATGCCCAAAGAACAGCATGGAACCAGTACAGGGTAGAGCCCTCTCAGCAACAGGGGTCCAACCCCTCCACAGTAACCAAACAGGGTCCTTGCCCCTCCACAGTCCGCTCACCCTCGCCTGACTACCCTGGTTTGCCCAGTGGGCCTAACAAGTCGGTGTAGGAGGCTAGCAGAACCCCGGGGCCCGTGGGGTAGCTAGTACCTCCCTACACTAGTAGCTCTTCTAGGTACTACGTACGTGAGGGCCAGCAAGTCGGTACAAAGTGGCCAGTCCTAACCTCGGGTCCCCGGGGCAGCTAGCTCCACTCTGCACTAAACAGGTACAGGTACTTCCCTAGGTACTACGTACCCAAGAGACAGCACACTACCACGTCTTTCTTTCTCAGTTCCATTCCTTTCTCTTTCCAGGAGTTCCACTCCTAATTTCCCATAGGGTTCCAGTTCTTTTAACTCAGCACATTCGGGTTTCTCCTTCCCAGTTTCACATTCATACATCCCATGTTCCCAGACAGGCCCATTTATTCATAACAGGCAGCTGTTAAACCAATTTACTGTAGGTTTGGGGCCCTACGAGGGGGGTGATGTAATAATTGCAGAAATAAAATATACAATCTCACAAAATGAACAAACACACAAGTACACAGGAATTTTTAGGTGGAAACACAAACCGGGTGAAAACCACCACCTAACCCTCTCGAGTTAGGATTTTCCGATCAACCTAGTTGATCAAATCCACTAACCGAATCACTTTAGAACGAGGGTGATTCAACCTCAGTACAACCACGCTACAAGTACGAGGGTAGCGTTCCTCAACCCCTTCTCTCCACGAGAAGGATTTTGTCCCACGAAGGAGACGGGAATTCGCAAAGCGAATACCCAACCAAAAGACAAAGATAAAATAAACAACAAGTCCTATAGAGCCAACAAAGTAATTATGAACCTAAGCTTCTATAGGAATTAGGATGCTTCCCTTTGAAAGGAGCGCGTCGGCGATGCGGTCCGTGTGCCACGCGATGGTGCAACGTCGCTCTCGTAGACAACGGCGGGAGGGCGGGTGCGCAAAGGCTTGATGCTCTCAAGGAAATGGAGCTTAAGCTTGGAGAGCAAGATCTTTTCTGGACACAAAAGAGTGTGAAAGTGTGTAGCTAAGTGTATTCAAGTGTGTATCTTCTGTTTCTTTGTGTTGCAAAGGTTCCCCTCTATTTATAGAGGCCTTAGGAAGGCTTTGGAAGGCTTAGGAAAGGTTCTATAGCCGTTGGGAACAAAGTCCAAGAGAATCAGGCCGAAATTAGGACAATGATTACATTTGACAGGGTGATCAGACGTCTAACTATGGCATCAGATGTCTGGAAGGCCACTTTAAGACGTCTGATTTCAAGGTCAGACGTCTGATTTCATGCGGGTTTCCTCCTGACTTGAATTAGATCTAAACAGGATTTTTGCGCAAGTCCATCAGACGACATATAGGACGTCTTGCATAATGTCTGGACGTCTAGAAACCTACTTTTACTGTGGGAATTGATTTCCAAACGTTGCAACAGCTAGAAAATCTCTGAGAACAGATTTTGGGTCAGCCGAGGCAAAACGGTCATTTATCAGACGTCTGGAATGGCCTAAGGACCTCTGATAAGGCTCTAACGGTCATATTCTTGGGTGTATGCGAAGCCAGCCAACGGTCCACTAATTGGACGTCTAGCAAAGTCATCAGACGTCTCCTAAGACGTCTGGTCTAAGGTATGGACGTCTGATTTCATCAGACAGAACCAACTATGTCCAGCCTAACAGATATCAGACGTCTGAAACAACAGTCAGACGTCTTAAAATACTTTATCAGACGTCTGATTTTGGAATTAGACGTCTGGAAGTGCTGTTTGAACCATATATTGGTTTTCTATGTATTCTACAGAAAACCTAAGTATCCTAGGGTTGTGTCGGTGTTCCTAGGACTATTGTTAGGGTACTTTGAGGCTCTTTAACATAATATTCTAAGGAAATAAAGAGCAACAAAAGAAACGAAAAATACAAGTATAAAAGAAGGAAATCTATCCTATTCTTCATTGTCTTCTATCTTCAATCTGTCGCTCCAAGCAAACCTCCTCTGTTCTTCATTAAGCTCCTCCAATCCATCCTGGATGCGAGCTCGAGTTCCGTCTAAACACGTCCACATTTGCAATTGACCTGAAATCTAGGACTCAAATTGCAAATGTTAAATAACACATGTTTTGTTATCATCAAAACAAATGATCGTGGTGCTCTAGCACCAACAATCTCCCCCTTTTTGATGATGACAAAACCGTAAATAATAATGCATAAAAATCCTCCCCCTTTTTGACATTATCAAAAAGGTTTGATTGGTTTTAAAATTCCTATAACTCCACCTTAAGACATGCTCTTCTATGAATTTATTTTAACAAAGGTGATATTCTCCCACTTTTTGTAACAACAAGATAGCTATTATTTTTCTCCCCCTTACTAAAGTAAATTTAGCTAACTTGCATCTCCCCCTTAAAAATTGGCAATTAGCTCATCATTTTTTAACTCCCCCTATCTAAATGCTTATAAAAAGATAGGGTTAAGAATTTTACCTCACCTACCATGGCCAATAAAATGGCCCGAATGGTGGTGGTGGATGCCACATCGGATGGGGCTCCCATCCGTAGCGTGGAGGCCCGGGCATCGGCACCGGTCTCCAGTCTGGTGGTCGATGTGCGGCGGGTCCGTCGTTTGTTCGCCGTCTCGTCGGTCTTCTTGTTCTCCTCCTTGGTCTACTCCTTGGTTCTCCCAACTCAAGTTGACCAGCCTTGAGTTTGTAGTTCCAGTCCTTTGTGTTGTACTTATCCCTGAACCCTACAAAACAAGATTCTAATTTTTCCTTCGGTATCCAAGTGAGCTCGGATTCGGATTTGTTAGCTGGTCTCCTGGACAGAGATTCTTTTTCAACCTTAGGGCTATATAGGTTATCTACCCTATTTATCAATTTATTTGATTTTTCCCTGAGACATGCAATTTCTTTTTCTATAATACTCATCTTAGTCTTTAAATTAGAGATTTCTAACTTTAGACTATCATTTTCCGCAATCAATTTATTATTTTCATTGATTAGGTCTTGATTTTCTAATAATAGGCTATCAATTCTAGGACTAGCTTCTTTGTCCTTAAGTTGTTTTTCTAACCTATTATTTTCATTTTTAAGAAAACTAAGGTTCTTTTTAATGCTTTTGTTTTCTATTCTTAAAGATTTACTAACATCAAATAGTTCATTAAAAGCTTCTTGTAAATCCGGGTTTACCTCATTGTCAGAGTCGCTTTCGCTGTCGATGTCGCTTTCTCCGATTGCCATGAAACCAAGGCACGCGGTTTCCTTCTCCCCGAGATCTTCTTCCGAGCTCGTCTCCTCATGAGTGCCTTCCAACCTCCTCCATATCTCGTGGGCGGTGGTGCACTCTTTGATTCGTTCGAATTCTTTTGGACTCAATGCGCAATACAAGCCATTCATTGCCTTTACGTTGAGTGAGAGCTCTAGAATCTGCACCTGCGAGTAGCCTCCTTGGGGTCGCTTCGGGATCTCGTATGGGGTTTCGCAACATCCCCATATCTCGAACTCAGTGGCTTGGAGCCACGTCTTCATCCTCAACTTCCAATATCCGAAGTCCCTCCCGTCAAAATAGGGTGGTCGGACGGTGGACTGCCCTTCGGAGATTCTGATTGCGGATATGCTCCCCTCCATGATCTTCTTGCCGGGTGTTACTCCAATCTCGCAAGAACCTGCTCTGATACCAAAAGTAGGTTTGGGGCCCTACAAGGAGGGGTGACGTAATAAATGCGGAAATAAAATATACAATCTCACAAAATGAACAAACAAACAAGTACACAGGAATTTTTAGGTGGAAACCCAAACCGGGTGAAAACCACCACCTAACCCTCTCGAGTTAGGATTTTCCGATCAACCTAGTTGATCAAATCCACTAACCGAATCACTTTAAAATGAGGGTGATTCAACCTCAGTACAACCACGCTACAAGTACGAGGGTAGCGTTCCTCAAGCCCTTCTCTCCACGAGAAGGATTTTGTCCCACGAAGGAGACGGGAATTCGCAAAGCGAGTACCCAACCAAAAGACAAGGATAAAATAAATAACAAGTCCTATAGAGCCAACAAAGTAATTATGAACCTAAGCTTCTATATGAATTAGGATGCCTCCCTTTGAAAGGAGTGCGTCGGCGACGCGGTGCATGTGCCACGCGATGGCGCAACGTCGCTCTCGTAGACAACGGCGGGAGAGCGGGTGCGCAAAGGCTTGATGCAATCAAGGGAATGGAGCTTAAGCTTGGAGAGCAAGATCTTTTCTGGACATAAAAGAGTGTGAAAGTGTGCAGCTAAGTGTATTCAAGTGTGTATCTTGTGTTTCTTTGTGTTGCAAAGGTTCCCCTCCATTTATAGAGGCCTTAGCAAGGCTTTGGAAGGCTTAGGAAAGGTTCTATAGCCGTTGGGAACAAAGCTCAAGAGAATCAGGCCGAAATCAGGACAATGATTACATTTGACAGGGTGATTAGACGTCTAACTATGGCATCAGACGTCTGGAAGGCCACTTTAAGACGTCCGATTTCAAGGTCAGACGTCTGATTTCATGCGGGTTTCCTCCTGACTTGAATCAGATCTAAACAGGGTTTTTGCGCAAGTCCATCAGACGACATATAGGACGTCTTGCACTATGTCTGGACGTCTGGAAACCTACTTTTACTGTGGGAATTGATTTCCAAACGTTGCAACGGCTAGAAAATCTCTGAGAACAGATTTTGGGTCAGCCGAGGCAAAACAGTCATTTATCAGACGTCTGGAAAGGCCTAAGGACGTCTGATAAGGCTCTAACGGTCATATTCTTGGGTGTATACGAAGCCAGCCAACGGTCCATAATTGGACGCCTGGCAAAGTCATCAGACGTCTCCTAAGACGTCTGATTTCATTAGACAGAACCAACTATGTCCAGCCTAACAGATATCAGACGTCTGAAACAACAGTCAGACGTCTTAAAATACCTTATCAGACGTCTGATTTTGGAATTAGACGTCTGGAAGTGCTGTTTGAACCCTGTAATGGCTTTCTAAGTATTCTACAGAAAACCTAAGTATGCTAGGGTTGTGTCGGTGTTCCTAGGACTATTGTTAGGGTACTTTGAGGCTCTTTAACATAATATTCTAAGGAAATAAAGAGCAACAAAAGAAACGAAAAATACAAGTATAAAAGAAGGAAATCTATCCTATTCTTCATTGTCTTCTATCTTCAATCTGTCGCTCCAAGCGTACCTCCTCTGTTCTTCATTAAGCTCCTCCAATCCATCCTAGATGCGAGCTCGAGTTCCGTCTAAACACGTCCACATTTGCAATTGACCTGAAATCTAGGACTCAAATTGCAAATGTTAAAGAACACGTGTTTTGTTATCATCAAAACAAATGATCGTGGTGCTCTAGCACCAACATTTACAGGTAGCTATTATTTCCTTTCCACATTTTCCAAGACTGCAGTATTCATATATTCCACTAGTTCTTCCCATCCTAGGATTCATGCCATACCCTAGGATCTATCATACAATCTAGTTTTCCAGCCCTAGGATTCATGCAACACCCTAGGATCTACCATTCATTCTAGTTTCTCTTTCCTAGGATTCATGCAATGTCCTAGGTTCCATTTATGGTTCCATAATTAACAGATTATGCTAATAAACTTAAAAGCCACTCTACCGGTTACAACAGGAGTACTGGGGGCGTAGTTGGGAATCCCGCATGCCTCCGCAACCTCCGAGACTACAACGGAATGGGGTCCTATCACAAGGATCAAACACAAGGAGTTTCTCAAAACAGTATACAACTACTGTAGATGGGTAGAGGATGTAATTCCAAAAAGCACGCAACTCGAAACTTGGAAAACAGACTCCGAACGGGCCCTAAACGGGTCGAAAACGACGAAACAGTGCAAAATCAGACGTCTGGAACCTCTTCCAGATGTCTTAAAAAGTGGATCAAAGGTTACCTTTTTTCTGCGTGGTCTCTCAGATGTCCAGAAGCCTGCGGGGGCATCTGGCCTAGTTCCCAGACGTCCGATGGTCACCCCAGACGTCTGGAAGTCATTCCCGTCGTCTGGCACTACAGCCAGACGTCTGATTCGCGTTGGATGCGAATCTCAGAACCTACGCGTACCCATTTCCTCTCTCTCTTAGTACGGCCAATTGAAGAAGAGGAAGAAAGACGAAATAACTCACCTTTCAGACGTCTGGACAGTCCTCCAGACGTCCTCCCCGCGTCTGGTTGTAAGCCCAGACGTTTGATTTTGGAGAAAATTCCAGAATCAGGGCGCGACTCGCCCTCCACTCACGACGCTCGGCCGCACCGCGACTCGTCCGCCTGTTGCTCGAGCCGCAGCAGGCCTCCAGCGTCACCTCGCGTCCGCTGCTTCCCCCGCCGGTCGGCCCTAGTAGCCCTAGTGAGCTCGCCCTCACGGCCGAGCTCTCTTCCCATGCGGAACACCTCCTCCCACGCTCACCGCGGCTGTCGCTGCCGCCGCTCACTCGCGCTCGCTCTCGTGCACCGGCTAGAAGGAGAAGAGGCAAGGGGGCGGAGGTGACGGGAGTGAGGGGGAGGGCGTGGCCTTTTAAGGCCGCGCAAGGAGGAGAGAGAGAGCGGGACAGAGGGCGCAGGTGGGAGAGGGAAAAAGAGAGAGAGAGACACTCGCAGGTCTGCACGCTCAGGCGCACAGACGAAACACGCGTGCCGAAAATAGCCGAATCCCTGACGTTTGGAAGGGGTTCCAGACGTCTGGTCAGATGTCTGGGACACCTCCCAGACGTCTTAAAAATGTTTGAAGCCGCGCGTTCGTAACAATACATAACACCCTGAGACCAGGGTGGGACCTGACCCTACTCGGTCCTCGCCTAATCTCAGTTAGGTTCTTTTCGGTTACTTTGTTAATCAGTTCAAAGTTTCGAGCCGCATCGGCTCAACTCGGCCTCCCAGACCACACTCGCCCTCCCAAGGCACAATCACATTCGCATGCCCCCAAGGGTGCACACCAGCAGGCATGTGCCCGCACACATAGAACACACAATGCTCAGATTAGATCAGAAGGAATCGGAACCGGTGCGTCGAGCCCTGACAACTGCATGCCAAGGGAACAAATGGGTTTTATCCCCAGACGTGCGCTCGTGAATAACCGAGGTGGGACAAACTTACCCCTTGCAGACCTGAATTCAAACGTTCATAACTTTCTACCCAGAGCTCCAAATTGAATGATTTCAAGTTTGTTGGAAAGCTCTAAGGGTAGTCTATACAATTTCAGGGTCAATTTAATGTTTTAATGATGTTTTGCTCTTCAATTTAAAAGATGAAATCAGGGGTTCCTATAGGTTTTTTTTAAGCCTGGAAATAGTTTTTATGTTAGGAGAGTCCACAGATGAACTTCTCTCTTCTATTTAAAGGTTTGTATAAGTGATATAAGCAATTCCACTTCTATTAGAGTAGGTTTTAAACTCTTAAGACCTTCAAAACATGCAAAGAATCTTTTCACTTCTCTGAAAGCTTCAAAGATTGATTTTTAGATATCAATTTGTGCAACAGACACTTTAAAGTGTTCCTAATCTATTTAGATTAATTCTAATTGTTATAACAAATCAATCTGGGTAGGTTTTAAGTTTGAATTTCATCAGAACAGTACTCCTATCGGTTTGGGTTCGAAAGTAACCTAAATTGGTAGAAACTAAATCTTCACTAAATACATCATCTGAGCTTACTTTAATTCCTCCTAAAAACGTCAAACAGAATCTCAGAAACGATTTCAACTCCTCAAAATCTCAATTCAAGCTCAGAACTCCATTATCAAACTCATGTTTGATTGTGGAAGCTCGAAAATTGACTTTCTATTCAAAGCTTCCTCCCAAGAAATTAATGCCTCAATCAGAGTCTTCTCATCATCTAGAACTTATTCAGATCTTCAGAAAGTTGTTTCAACCATGATTCCTAGGGTTTCAGGCTCACCGCCTGAACTAAAATAGGTGTGTACTCGACAGAATTAATCAAAGTTTGTTACAATGTTTTGACGGTTAAAATAGATTCAATGCATCGCACTGAAGCTTCTGAGCTCATTAAATGTTTCTCAAATCCTTCCTAATAGACTTTTCCAACTCGTTGGAGTTTGGGAAGAAGTTCAAATCTATAGCTCCAGTGGTTAAAACCTCAAACAAATTTCTTTAGAACAATCAGTAACCCTTATTATACTGTTCTGGAGCTACTTAGCAAGTTTAAAAGACTATAACACAAAAATGGCTCGCCGGAGCTCCGGTGAGTCCAGAAAATATAAATTGTTTGTTCAGATTGACAAAACTGACCATTTTTAATCCAAAAATGGTCCTGAGGTTATAAGGAACATCAGTTTCACATTTAATTCCTCATTTGTTCATTAAAATTAAAATTTGACAGTAAGTTTGTTTTCTTAAAAATTTGAGTGGTTAAAGCTCAGGACTTGATTTAACCACTCGATTGAGAGGTTAAATCAAGTCAACAGATGTTATTATTCATAAATATATATTTAATTTATAGTTTGAACTGTTCCCGAGCAGCCATGGACAGCAAGCTCAGGAGCTAAATTAAAATTTGGGCGTTTAATTATAGATGATAATAATTGGTATTATAATGTCGATTAGGGTTCATTAGAGGTGATAGGTGATGAAAGAACCTAGTGAAGGTGAAATTAAATCGACTACTGTCACCATGGACAGTGTCAGTAATCTGTGAAGGTGAGATTTGAATTAGGCATTTAGGTGATTTAATTAATGATTAAATGAATTAGAAGTGAACATGGAAGATACAAGAAGGTGTACAATGAATTAAAAGACAAAATTAAAGTCCCTGGTGAGTTCAAGGAACTCACCGAAGTCGGAGGAGATGAAATAAAAATCTGAAATTACTCTAACCGAACTAACTAAACTAATTAACTAAGCTAGCCTACTCTTAATCCTACTCCTAGTCTATTGTTACCTGGACGAAGGGGTCAATAGGGTTCCGCCGAAGTCTCATGGTGGACGACGAAATCAGAGGGTGGAAGAAAGATCTTCGGCAGGCGGATTTGAGGTGGAGCAGAGGAATCCTTAGGTCGGCACCTTTGTTAGAGGTGCGAAAGACCACGGTGGATCTCCTCGGCTACTTAAGATGGATGGAGGAAGTCGGAAGATGGAATGGGGAATCGTCGGAGGTTTGGACGATTAGCCTATTGGGTCGGCTAGAGTGTTAGAAAAGGGAAGGGAGCCAACTTGCCTAAAATTAGAGGTGTGAGGCGGTATTTATAGCAGTTTGCGGCGAAGATCGAGGTGGGGTCTAGCCGAAGAAGGAGCTCGAGGAGCTTAACCTCCATCGTCATCTCCGACGACAGTTAGGTTATCTCCATCTAAAAAATAGGATTTTCAGTTAATCTAGACCGATGGATGAAGTGGACGTGGTGAGCGCAAGCTGCAAGATCTTGGACAAAGAGGAATGATGTTGGCAGGGCGGTGATCATGCAGTGGGGTGACTCTCTGCCGCCAGCCGTTCATTCGGCTGGAGAAGAAGAAGACAAAGAGGGACTTAGAAGTAATAAAACTTAAGGACCTGTGTCAGAAATAAGGACACGACTGTAATGAAAAGTAACGACTAAAATGTAAACCCAGGTTTTGAAGGTTTATTTTAATTTAGATCTTTTTCAACTTTTTATATATGTTAGTAAATAAGGTAAATATTATGTTTACACCATGAATTTACATTTTTGACCTTTTTAGGTTAATTTATTAGATTAAGTATAATCACTTAAGTTATTACATACTTTGGTATACATTATATTTATGTTACTTATCTTATTAATTAAGGAAATGATTAATAGGATTTCGAGTCCAATTATTATCTAAATTATTAATAATGTTAATTGAATGATAAAATGTCATTTTTAACTTATTTTAAGGTCCTTAACTAAACATCACTTATTCTATAAATAACCCTTATATATTCATAACCCTAGCTAATTAACTAGGAAGACTAGTTAATTCGGGGTAATTAAAGATCATGATGAGTGTCTCATCACCCCCCCTTCATGCATTCGTCACACGCGTGCCTCTCTGGTGCACCCTCTGCTGCAATAGTAACAGTAATAAATGCTAGTTTATCATCATTCTTATGCCCTAAAACAAACCTAGCTCTTACAAATTTTACTCCGCAAATAGGGTTTTGGGCTGCATTAGGCATAAATTAGGTTAGGCATGCATTACACATTTTGTTGTCTTTTTGATATGTTTATTTGAGTGCTAGGGATAAATAGATAGTCAGATCCCCATAACCTTGGTACTCAAGAAGGCAATTGGTGAAGAAGAAGCTCAAACCAGCTAGGACTCAACCTAATCCAACTCATCATAGCTGGATCCTAGCTCACTTGAACTAGGGTTAGCTCATCCTAGCTCTATTCATCTCATCTTAGCTGAATGGTAGCTCACCCTAGCTTATCTCAGCTCAAATCGAGCTCAACTTAGTTGAGTCTAGCTCTTCTCAACTCCCATTATCTCACTAGGAGTTCTTGGTAGATCAACTAAGTTGACTGGAGTCCACCTCAGCTCAAGTCCGACAACCTCTAGCTCTACTCAACTCACACCAGCTAAAGATGACTTCACCCTAGCTCTGGCCAGCTCAAGTCCAGCTCCCAGGAACTTCACTTAGCTTAACTTAATTGAGCTAAGCTACCTTAGCAACTTCAGCTAGCTAGGTCCTCCCTGGGAAGATCAGACACAGCTTATCTCAGCATATCTTAGTAGAAGCTAGCTTACTTTATCTTGGCTTAGCAACTAGAAAAGAACTAGCAAGCTAAGCTAGGTACAGTAGCTCCTTGCCATTTTCTTCAATGGATATTAGCTCCTATGCTTCTCTAGATAGCTCTCCTATAGCTCTTCTTCTCAAAACCCTAATTCCTCCTAGCTCTCCTCTACTCACCTACTAGCTAAGCTAAATTAGCTAGCTTAGCGAAGTTCTCCACTCCTTGGTCATCCACCCTAGCTAACCCTAACTCCCCCTACATAGCCTTCCACTCCAAGTCCACCTAAGATCCACCTAAGCTACTCCAACTTGGTGCCAACCCAAGCCACCTCTTTACCGCTCCACCACCACTAAAGGACACCAAGATTTGGAGCCAAACCACCCTTCTAGAAACCCTCCCTTTTGGCTTCAACTCTATCCTTCATCACAACCATCCATCCACCACCAAACACATCCCAACCCTCCATTTTTGCAACCACCTAAGCACCCTTCTAGAAGACTATTTTGGCACCAACTCAAGGGTCACCAATGGGGGGGTAACCACCACCATAACCACTCCCTTGTGTCCTTCCATTTGGCACCATACATCCTTATCCCTTAAATCCCACAACCACCTCCAAGAATACATCCCATCCATCCACACATCTCCACGCCAATACCGCCCCCTCCAACCCTATATATACCCATCATATCACCGCAAAAACTCATCCTCCCTTAGTGTTAATTCTACCCTAGCCTACCTATGACCTACGGCCAAGAAGGAGGAAGGAGGAAGATTAAGGAGGCTATCCCTTGCCTCCATGGTGCCTTCTTCCTCTCCACTCTTCCTCTTGTGCCACGCCAAGAGGAGGAGGCTCTGTACAACAAGGAGCCGACCAAGCATTAGAGGATAATTTAGTGTGGTGCATGCCCACCCTTGGTGAAGAAACAAAGCTAGAATCATCCACCTTGGAGGAGCCAAGGCACGCCCCTCGTAGGGTTTACCAAGAGGGTGGGCAAATCATAAAAATAAATTACAGCAACTTTGCCAATGACATATGAGAGCCTGACACATGTATAATTTGTATTGAATTGACAGGCATCCCCTAAAAAAGACACCCATTTCGTGCATGCCAAATACACCATAGAATAGCCACCATGAAACAATGAGGTCTCCCACTCATAATAAAATCCCCCCACGTGTCCTCCCATATAGGTATCCCAGCACCACATACCCTGTTCCATACACAATCAATGACCACACACGAGGAAAAAATATGTCGCACACCATCAGTCTGGAAGCCACATAGATAACATGTATGAGTAGCCACCTCCGTTCTTCGGTGCCTCAAGTCACTAATGATGAGTTCATCCATCTTGCAGGGCCAAAGAAAAATTTGTATCTTCAATAGGATTTTCAGCTTCCATAAACTTGCACAAATGACGTCAGCATCTTCACTTTATCTCCTTGCAACCATATGTTCTTAGCAGTGGAAAAATTTCCCACCCATCTGCATGTGTTAGCACCCCCCGTTGGCTTGAAGGCTTGAAAATCTTGCATCAGTCATGCTTTTTCCCCCCATGTGCGACTCCCCTCCCTGTAGATCGTTTCTAGTATCTCCCATCTATTCGCCTCTTCATCCTAGAAGTCTGCAACCTTAGCCTCCCTGTCACCCACAAGGCCATATACACGTAGATGTTGATTACGTAGTAGACCCAAAGATGACCAATTTTCCAACTAGAAAAGAAAGTTTGTCCATCCATAGAGACTGGCTGGAATAGATCCTAGTTTTCCTTCATAGCTGCCACCACTAAAGTCTAAAAAGGTGATGCTTTGATGGGAGAAAGTCTATTTGCAATGGAGCATAAAGCACCATATATTCCTCTGATCACTTCCACCCATGATTTATTCTCCCCTTGGAAAATTTTTATTGCCCACTTTAATAGTAGAGAATTGTTAAATTCCTTCAAGGATCCAATTTCAAACCCCCCCTGCTTCTTTGGTGCACACAAACTATCCCACTTTTCTGTTTGGGGGAAACATCCCTAATGTTTCACCCCTTTCCAAAAGAAGTGTTTCCTCATTATATCTAGGTGATTCCAAATTGCTTTAGGAGCTCTAAAAATAGAAAACATGATGACCGGCATCGCTGTGATAACAGAGTTCAAGAAAATCAATCTATCCCCCTTTGAGATATTTACTGCTCCAACATTCCATCTTTCTAGAGATTTTCTCAAACAACTCCAATCACACTTCATCTTCCCGCTCTTCAGTGGCAACCCAATATAGGTAATCAGTAAGGAGATGATTGGTGTGTGCAAAGTCTCTAATAGTTGGTGGCCCACTTCTCTATTCGGTCCAAAAGAAATAAGAGAGGATTTTTCCCCATTAAATTTCAACCCTGAAATCTCCCCGAAAATAGACACCATATGATGTATGATATGTGCCTCCCACAAACCCCCTTTTATAAAAAACACTATGTCATCCGCATATTGGAGCACTGGGGCCAAAGCTTGACTGTCCGATAGAGTATACCCCTTGATCATCCTCAATTCCGAGAGCTTGAACGTGAAGTGAGCCAAGGTATCCACTACTAGGTTGAATAACAATGGTGATAAGGGACACCCCTATCTGACCCCACATCTAGGTTGAATCAAGGCACCACATGGTCTACCATTGATCAAAGGGGAGAAAGCTGCATTAGTAATGCATCTCTTCATCCATCTAGTCCATAGGACTGGGAATCCACTACATTTGAGTACCTCCCACAAATATGGCCAAGAAACTAAGTCGTAGGCCTTACTGAAGTTGACCTTCCACATGAAGGCCTTTGCTTTTCCTGCTCCATCCAGCCACCATTTCCTGAGCCACATTAAAGGACTCTTGCAATGATCTATCCAGCAAGAAAGCCGACTGAACAAGGGATATCATTCCTTGGAGTACCCCTCTTAATCTATTTTCTAATACTTTGCTTATGATCAAATAAATGGAGTTTGATAGCACTATGGGTCTGAACTCACTGAACCTCTCAACCCCTTGCTTCATAGGAAGCAGGAATATATATGACTTGTTCAACTTCTCAAACCCACTATTCCCCTGTTGGAACTCATTAACCACCTCCATTACCTCCCCTCTCACCACCTGCCAAAACTCCTTGCAGAATAATACTTGAAACCCATCCGATCCTGGAGATCCTTCTAGGTCGAGGCCATTGATGGCATATATCACTTCCGATTCAGAAAAAGGGGCTACCAATTTGTCGGCCTGCATAACTTCCACCCTTAGGTACTCCATTGTCATCATTTTCCAAGCACTTCTGGTAGGGGCAGCAGAGAGGACGCAAAAAGAGGCAACCGCTGCAGCCCAAATGTCTACCATGGAGGTAAGCCATTGGTCTCCTGAGAGGATGGATGAGAAGTGGTTGATACATCTCCTTCAACTGGTAGCCATGTGGAAGAATTTGGTATTAGCATCGCTGTTGAAAGGGCTGAATAGAGGGTTTTGAAAGATGCATTCGTTGTAGTAATAATTCATCAAGAATATCTCGAGCAACAGATAAAATTTATAAGTCGAATGTCAGAAATGATGTTCGAGGTCGTTTGCTGGAAGCAAATATGGAATTCACACGCTAATCTCAATAGATAATATAAATGAGCATAATGAATTACTCAAAAATTAATATGCAATGTAAAACATGAGTATATGAAGAGTCAAAAAGAAATCTAGACAAAATAATCATGATTTGGATCACCAATTATTAGTCTAACACATGTAGCAAATACTCAAATAATATCAATTATTCAAACCAAGTTCACAGTGTACTCCCTATTAAGGGAATCAGGCGACAGATTCTTTTAGCTAGACGACTTAAGTGTCCACTGCTACAGTGCCAAGAGGGCACTATACTTCTTCTCTTCGTTCTCTATGTGCAAAGGCCTTCTTCCTTCTCCTTTCTTTCTTCTATCCTCTACTCTTCCCTTCAGCTCTCCTTCCTCTTCTTCTCTTTCCCTTTATGCACAGGGAGGCACTCTTCTTCAAATGCAGCTAAGTGTTAGCTGTTACACAATAGAGCAAAACCCCTTTATCCCCGGGTGCTCCCTCTCTTTCCTTCTCTTTGGTCTCTCCTCTTTCCCGCCTTCATAAAGCCATTCGTAGTACCAGGTTATCGAGTAATCGGCCTTGAGTGCACCCGGGACCAGGGCTACTGACGTGGGCTAGCAGTTGAGGTGTGCATAGGCATTGGTGGGTATACGGGTCAGACCAAGCCTATGTGGTGGTGTCAAGGGCGAGGCATGTGAAGGGGCACGGGGGACCTCACCCCCCAAGTGCCTTAAGGCGATAAGTTGCTAACACTTTTTCCTTTTATTACGCTACGGGGACTCTTCACATTACGAGGTGGGACTTTCTTATTTCCCCTACTTGCGGGCACCTGCAGCGAAAGAATCCTCTGATTGTGATGGCTGTTGCAGGGCCCCTTCCTTCAATTGCTACAGCTAACGGGGTTTAGGCCTCCAATTGACCACCTAGGGTAGTGCCTTAGGTGATATCGCACAGCCTGGACTGAGCACCTAGAGCAAGTGAGTGCTGTAGCAAGCTCCAAGCTTGCTCGAAGCACAGTGTTAATAGCGGTGGTGGAGGTTGTAACGAGCGCGTACCCCAGACGTATTTTAAGACGTCTGGGAGGTGGCCCAGACGTCTGTCAAGACGTCTGGGATCACATCCAGACGTCTGACCAGACGTCCGGGATAGTTTACAGACGTCTGACGAACAGTTATATTCGCACGGGATATTCGTCTGCGCGCCTGTGCGCGCAGACCTGCGATCCGCATCTTCTCTGCGGCTGCAGGCGACTGCGGCCGTCTCTCTCCTCCTCTCCGCGCGGCGTTAAAAGGGGGAGGGGGCGCGCCTCCCCTCCCGTCTCCACCATCTTCCTCCTCTCCTGCTGCAGGCGGAGCGAGCGGACGCGAGGGCGCAGCGGCAGCGGCGCAGCAAAGGCGCGGAGGAGCTGCGGCGTGCGAGGGCGGGACTCTGCCGTGAGGGCGAGCTCGCCGGGAGCGGCTTGGCCGGCCGGCGGAGGGCGCAGGGGGCGCAGAGCGTCGCGAAGAGGGACCTGCTGCGGGCGGAGCAGCGGACGCGCGAGGTGCGACGCGGGCGGCGTCGCGAGCGGAGGCCGAGCGAGGTTCTGATTCTGGAAAAATCTCCAGAATCAGACGTCTGGACTGATATCCAGACGGCAAGGTCGACGTCTGTGTGATCATACAGACGTCTGAAAGGTGAGTTCCGCTTTCTCCTTCTTCTTTTGTCGACTGACCGTACTGAAGGAGGAGGGTTGGCTGTGCGCAGGTGTTCGGATTCGTCATCCTTTGCGAATCCGACGTCTGGAAGTTGTACCAGACGGCGGGAGTGACCTCCAGACGTCCGGAGAGACCATCGGACGTCTGGGATCTAGGAGAGACGTCGCCACAGACTTCTGGACGTCCGGGGAACCACGCCGAACAGGTAATTCTCTGATCCACCGTTTAAGACGTCTGGAAGGAGTTTCAGACGTCTGATTTTGCACAGTATTGTCTTTCTCGACCCGTTTAGGGCCCGTTTGGGCTCCGTCTTCCACGATTCGAGTTGCGTTCGATTCAGAATTTATTCCTCTACCCGCTTACAGTAGCTATACACTGTTTTGAGACACTCCTTGTGTTTGATCCTTGTGATAGGACCTCGTTCGATTGCCGTCTTGAGAGTCGCGGAGGCGCGCGGGATTCCCGACCACGCCCCCATTACTTCCGTTGTACCTGGTAGAGTGGTTTTAAGCATTAATAAAATCTGTTAAAGTATGGAACCATAACTAGAACCTAGGGCATTGCATGAACCCTAGGAATGAGAAATGTATGGAATGATAGCTCCTAGGTGTTGCATAAATCCTAGGGCCGGAAAACTAGATTGTATGATAGATCCTAGGATATGGCATGAATCCTAGGATGGAAAAACTAGTGGAATGTATATTACTGCAGTCTTGGAAAAATGGAAAGGAATATATAAGCTGCCTGTGAAATTAATTAACAGCTGCCTGTTATGAACAAAGAAACATGTTTGAGATCATGGAAATTGAGAACGTGAATCTGGAAAGTGAAACATATGATGTTCTGAGATAAAGGGCTGGAACCCTACGGGGAATTAGGAGTGGAACTCCTGGAAAGAAAAGGAATGGAACTGAGATGTAGTTGTACTGTCTCTTGGGTACGCAGTACCAAGGGAAGTACCTGTACCTGTTTTAGTGCAGAGTGGGGCCAGCCGCCCCAGGGACCCGGGGTTAGGCTTGGCCGCTCTGTACCGACTTGTTGGCCCTTGTGTACGTAGTACCGAGGAGAGCTAGTAGTGTTAGGAGAGTACTAGCTACCCCACGGGCCCCGGGGTTCTGCTAGCCTCCTTCACCGACTTGTTAGGCCCACTAGGGCAAACCAGGGTAGTCAGACGAGGGTGCGCGGACTGTGGAGGGGCAAGGCCCCGGTTTGGTTACTGTGGAGGGGTTGGACCCCTGTTACTGAGAGGGCTCTGCCCTGGTTCCGTGCTGTGCTTTGGGCGCACCCGTTAACGGAAACGACTGACCGCGTGCCAGTACGGGCTAGCTACCTGTGCGTTTATCGCGCGTGCCGTAGTCACCGTTACGTCTGTCAGTGACCTTGGGGTGGTTGACTGAGGGTAGGATCACCACGGGGGACTCTCCCGGCCAGGAGAGCACCACGTGCTACTTCTACTGTTGGAAAAGACTGCAATCAAGATCGTCCCACGAGGACATTCGAGATCAAGTAAAGGATCTGAGAAGTAAATGAAATAGTGAGAAAAATTGAAAGATGTAAATAAAGGAAGTAATAGAACATAACAGCTACTGTACACTCTACTGTTGCCTTTAGTTAGTTTGCCACTCTACTCAGCGTTTTGCTGACGTGTTACACTCGTTACCTTTTTCAGGACCAGGTGTTGAGCAGCCAGGGTCGGCGGCTGCAGAGGACGCTGGGCCGAGTAGGGTCCAGTAGAGTTGCCACAGTTTTGTACCTTCTTTTGTTTCTGTTCTAGTGAGTAGTTTTGTTTCCGCTGTACCTTCTTTACCTGCAGTTTTTGTTATATGATATATGTTGTTTTACTGTTGTGGTGGTGCCTACTGTAGTAGTTTCTTTCCTTACTGCTGTACTTTTTACTGTTAGTTATATTCATGCTGAATGTGGTTTATTTTACTGTCTTTTGGTTACTTCCTCGTTGGACGACTGGGTCTTGGGATTAGTCGAGTCGGTCCGGTTCTCGTGTCTCGTAGGGACTCGGGAACCGGGTCGTTACAAGATGGTATCAGAGCAAGGTCGTCCCGAGAAGTGAATCAACTGACTGGAAAATAACCAATTCACATGTTTATAGCTAGAGTAGCCACCACAACATATCTCTTGACATGAGTTCTTAGAAGTGTTGTTAGGTACCGTCTGTTTTGACGTTTCCGTTTTGTTTCGCGTCTCCTTGCAGGAGATGCCTCGTCGTGGGACTGGCGAGACTGGCCGCGGGCGCGGCCGAGGGCGAGGACGGCGAGGTGGACGTGCTGTCGTTGACGTCTCGGTGGACCAGCCACCACTCCCTGGCATCCAGGCCCAGGACCTCGCCCGACTGATACGGGATATTGTACGAGAGGAGCTCCACCCACCGCCCCGAGCACCTCCTCCTGGGGTTGCAGAGGGGGAGTCCTCTGTGGGACCACGCGACGGACGCGGCGCCGGACACGAGGGAGGGGATGGGCCCCTGCCGCCCCCACCTTCCTCCGACACTTCTGTACACGAGGCACCTTCGCCTGGAGGTGCACCAGCACCTCCCCTACAGCACCACTTCGAGCTTTTCGGGCAGTTCCGGAAGCTGAAGCCCCCCTCCTTCAAGGGGGATGAGGACCCGACCGAGGCAGAGGACTGGCTTGAGCAGCTGGAGAAGATCTTCGACACCCTTCGCCCCCCGGTGGAGTGCCGCGTGGCCTTTGCCACGTACCAGCTGGAGAGTGCGGCACACCGGTGGTGGAGGGCGGTCCGGGGACAGGAGAGGGACGAGCCGACGTGGGACCAGTTCGTCACCCTCTTCTGCGAGCAGTACTTTCCCCAGACGTGGCAGGACCAGAGGAGGCGGGAGTTCCACACTCTCCGCCAAGGGACGATGACCGTGAGCGCGTACCGCACGCGTTTCTTGGAGCTGTCCCGCTTTGCAGCGACAGCGGTAGCCACTGAGGAGGAGCGCCTTTGGAGGTTCACCGAGGGGCTCCGGCCTGCGATCCGGGGGTATGTCAAACCCCTGAAGCTGCCGACGTTTTCGAGGGTGGTAGAGGCAGCCATGACTTACGAGGAGACCAACCCGTCCGCGCGAGAGACCGACGGCAGGCGGAAGAGGCCCTTTCAGCCAGACTTCTCACAGGGCCGGCGAGAACGGAGACACGTGGCGTCCGCAGGAGAGCCGTCACGTTGTGCAGGGCCATCACTGGCCTTTGGGGGCCCTCGACAGGGGCCAGTCGCCAGCACCGGACCCCCGCCTAGCCGACAGCAGGGACTCACTGAGGGCGGGAGTCGGGTTCCCCTCTGCTACCAGTGTGGCCAGCCGGGCCACGTCAGGAGGGACTGCCCATCTAGGGCAGGAGGTCAGCAGATACTTCCCGCGCAGAGCACTGGAGGGCGCGCAGGAGGCCGCGGTTTCCAGGCGCGAGGAGGAGGACCGCAGTCGCGAGGAGGGTACCGGCCAGCACCTACCCGTCCGACGCAGAGTGTGGCTGCTTCGTTCGCACCTAGAGCTGAGGGGCGTATCAACGCCCTAACACACAGGGACGCCAGAGCTTCGGGATCCGTGGTAGCAGGTATGGTTTCAGTTTCTGGCAGACTCGTTTACACGCTTTTCGATTCCGGCGCTACGCACTCGTTTGTCGCAGACAGTTTCGCAGTTAGTTTGGACCAGGATTATACATTGTTAGAGAACCCGTTCGTAATCAGAGGTCCGAGTGGTCAGCTGTTTGTAGCTGAGGAGGTGTACACGGGTTGCGGGGTCAGCATCGGGGGACACAGCCTGCCAGCTGACCTGATTATGATACAGATGGAGGACTTTGGGGTGATCCTGGGGATGGATTGGCTGTCCGCTTACCACGCATTGGTAGACTGCTTTGAGAGGAAGATTGTCTTCTCCATTCCGGAGTTGCCTTCCTTCGAGTTTCACGGGCAGCCAGTGGACGGAGGTTTCAGGTGCATTTCGGCACTTCGGGCGGCGAGACTTTTGAGCCAGGGGTGTGAGGGCTTCTTAGCTTGTGTGGTGGCAGAGCACAGCCCCGTGGCAGACTTCCAGAGCATCCCGGTGGTCAGAGAGTACCCCGACGTGTTTCCAGACGAGTTACCAGGACTACCGCCCGAGCGTGAGATCGAGTTTGAGATCTCACTAGTACCAGGGACCAACCCCATCTCCACCGCGCCATACAGGATGGCACCGCTTGAGCTGCGAGAGCTCAAGTCTCAGTTGCAGGACCTTTTGGAGAAAGGTTTCGTGAGGCCCAGTGCGTCTCCCTGGGGAGCCCCGGTACTGTTTGTGAAGAAGAAGGATGGGACCCTACGCCTTTGTGTGGACTACAGACAGCTGAATAGGGTCACCATCAAGAACCGATATCCGCTGCCGAGGATTGACGATTTGTTTGACCAGTTGCGGGGTGCCACGGTGTTTTCCAAGATCGACTTGAGGTCTGGATACCACCAGTTGAGGATCAGGGAGACCGACGTCTCCAAGACAGCTTTCCGCACCCGGTACGGACACTACGAGTTTTTGGTCATGCCGTTTGGGCTGACCAATGCCCCCGCTGCTTTCATGGACCTGATGAACCGGGTGTTCAGACCATACTTGGACCAGTTTGTGGTGGTTTTCATAGATGATGTACTCATCTATTCTAGAGATCGGACGCAGCACGGACAGCACTTGCGGATGGTTCTGGACACTCTGAGACGACGCAGGCTGTACGCCAAATACAGCAAGTGCGAGTTCTGGTTGAGGGAGGTGACCTTTTTGGGTCATGTGATCTCTGGAGACGGCCTGGCGGTGGATCCCGCCAAGGTCGAGGCAGTGCTCAGGTGGGAGAGACCGCGTTCAGTCACTGAGATTCGCAGTTTCCTGGGACTGGCAGGTTACTACAGACGGTTCATCAGAGGGTTTTCGCAGATTGCACGTCCTATGACACAGTTGACTCGGAAGGATGTGCCTTTCACTTGGACAGACGCCTGTGAGGCGTGTTTTCTGGAGCTGAAGGAGAGGTTGACCTCGGCTCCCGTGCTCACCATTCCTGACAGTAGTGGCGGGTTCGTCGTGTACACGGACGCTTCCTTGCAGGGGTTAGGAGGTGTGCTCATGCAGAGGGGTCACGTGGTCGCTTACGCTTCGCGGCAACTGAAGCCCCATGAGCATACCTACCCTACCCATGACCTAGAGTTGGCAGCTGTTGTCTTCGCGCTGAAGACATGGAGGCACTACTTGTACGGTGAGACCTTCGAGATTTTTACAGATCACAAGAGCCTCAGATATCTTTTTGACTAGAAGGAGCTCAACATGAGACAGAGACGTTGGTTGGAGCTCCTGAAGGACTACGACTGCAGCATCTCCTACCACCCGGGAAAGGCCAATGTGGTGGCTGACGCCTTGAGCCGTAAGGCGCCCGCACGCTTGGCCAGTCTACAGTTACAGAGTTGGAGCCTTTTGGAGGAGGTGGGCAGTTGGCGACCTCTAGAGTTACGAGGATACTGTGGGGCAGTGACGGTGACACGGCAGACCAGACCAGAGTTGATAGACCGCATCATCACGGGACAGATGGCCGATCCGTACTTGCAGTCTTTGCGCGACAGAGTACTGTCAGGGGACCCAGGGGACTTCTCTTTCACAGACCAGGTGTTACGCTTGAGGGGACGGCTGTGCGTCCCCAGAGACGAGGAGCTGTTGAGAGAGCTCCTGACTGAGGCACACGGTTCCAGATTCACCATACATCCCGGAAACACGAAAATGTACCATGACTTGAGACGCGAGTTCTGGTGGAGAGGGATGAAGCGGGATGTGGGTGAGTTCGTGCAGCAGTGCTTAGTGTGCCAGCAGGTGAAAGCCGAGCATCAGAGGCCTGCAGGGCCGCTTCAGCCGCTTCCAGTGCCAGAGTGGAAGTGGGAGAGCATCACCATGGACTTGGTGGTGGGTTTACCTGTTACCCAGCGAGGACACGACGCGGTCTGGGTAATAGTGGATAGGTTGACGAAGACGGCACGATTCTTGCCGATCCGAGTCACTTTGGGACCAGCACAGTTGGCAGAGAGGTATATCCGTGATGTGGTGCGACTACACGGAGTTCCGCGGGAGATCGTATCCGACCGGGATACCCGCTTTACGTCCCAGTTTTGGGCTGAGTTTCAGCAGGCTTTGGGGACGAGGTTGAGGTTTAGCATGGCTTACCACCCCCAGACGGACGGACAGTCGGAACGCACGATACAGACACTTGAGGATCTTTTGCGTGCCTGTGTACTAGACTGGAGGGGCTCTTGGGAGGAACACCTGCCCCTGGCAGAGTTTGCATACAACAACAGTTATCACTCGAGCATCGGCATGGCTCCCTACGAGGCTCTGTACGGACGGAAATGCACGGCACCCTTGAGTTGGGTTGAGGTGGGGACCAAGTGGGAGGTTGGCCCCAGGTTGATCCGGCAGAGTCAGGAGGTAGTTGAACAGATCCACAGACGACTCCGCACTGTCAGGAGCAGACAGAAGAGCTACGCAGATCGCAGACGCAGGGAGGTGCAGTTCGAGGTTGGGGACCACGTCTTTCTTCGTGTTTCGCCCATGAAGGGCTTACAGCGGTTTGGGGTGAGAGGGAAGCTCGCGCCGAGGTTCGTGGGGCCCTTCGAGGTCCTGGAGCGGGTTGGACCCGTTGCTTACAGACTTGCCCTTCCCCCGCAGCTTTCTGGTGTGCACGACGTGTTCCACGTGTCCAACCTCAGGAAGTACGTAGCCGATCTCAGCCACGTACTGAGTCACGAGAGCGTCGAGGTGAGCGACGACCTGACCTACCCCGAGCGGCCAGTGCAGATCCTAGACCGAGCAGTCTGCAGGTTGAGACGAAAGCAAGTACCCCTGGTAAAGGTTTTGTGGAGGAGCCAGCGGTACGAGGAGGCTACCTGGGAGCCTGAGGCGGCAATGCGGGAGCGGTACCCAGAGCTTTTCGCGGGTACGTCTTTTCGGACCGGCTTCGGTCCTCTTTGAGTTTGTTATGGTTATTTGGACATCCTTTTTCCGCACCCTAGTTGGCGCAAGTTTCGGGGACGAAACTTCCTTTGAGTTTGTTATATTGTAACGAGCGCGTACCCCAGACGTATTTTAAGACGTCTGGGAGGTGGCCCAGACGTCTGTCAAGACGTCTGGGATCACATCCAGACGTCTGACCAGACGTCCGGGATAGTTTACAGACGTCTGACGAACAGTTATATTCGCACGGGATATTCGTCTGCGCGCCTGTGCGCGCAGACCTGCGATCCGCATCTTCTCTGCGGCTGCAGGCGACTGCGGCCGTCTCTCTCCTCCTCTCCGCGCGGCGTTAAAAGGGGGAGGGGGCGCGCCTCCCCTCCCGTCTCCACCATCTTCCTCCTCTCCTACTGCGGGCGGAGCGAGCGGACGCGAGGGCGCAGCGGCAGCGGCGCAGCAAAGGCGCGGAGGAGCTGCGGCGTGCGAGGGCGGGACTCTGCCGTGAGGGCGAGCTCGCCGGGAGCGGCTTGGCCGGCCGGCGGAGGGCGCAGGGGGCGCAGAGCGTCGCGAAGAGGGACCTGCTGCGGGCGGAGCAGCGGACGCGCGAGGTGCGACGCGGGCGGCGTCGCGAGCGGAGGCCGAGCGAGGTTCTGATTCTGGAAAAATCTCCAGAATCAGACGTCTGGACTGATATCCAGACGGCAAGGTCGACGTCTGTGTGATCATACAGACGTCTGAAAGGTGAGTTCCGCTTTCTCCTTCTTCTTTTGTCGACTGACCGTACTGAAGGAGGAGGGTTGGCTGTGCGCAGGTGTTCGGATTCGTCATCCTTTGCGAATCCGACGTCTGGAAGTTGTACCAGACGGCGGGAGTGACCTCCAGACGTCCGGAGAGACCATCGGACGTCTGGGATCTAGGAGAGACGTCGCCACAGACTTCTGGACGTCCGGGGAACCACGCCGAACAGGTAATTCTCTGATCCACCGTTTAAGACGTCTGGAAGGAGTTTCAGACGTCTGATTTTGCACAGTATTGTCTTTCTCGACCCGTTTAGGGCCCGTTTGGGCTCCGTCTTCCACGATTCGAGTTGCGTTCGATTCAGAATTTATTCCTCTACCCGCTTACAGTAGCTATACACTGTTTTGAGACACTCCTTGTGTTTGATCCTTGTGATAGGACCTCGTTCGATTGCCGTCTTGAGAGTCGCGGAGGCGCGCGGGATTCCCGACCACGCCCCCATTACTTCCGTTGTACCTGGTAGAGTGGTTTTAAGCATTAATAAAATCTGTTAAAGTATGGAACCATAACTAGAACCTAGGGCATTGCATGAACCCTAGGAATGAGAAATGTATGGAATGATAGCTCCTAGGTGTTGCATAAATCCTAGGGCCGGAAAACTAGATTGTATGATAGATCCTAGGATATGGCATGAATCCTAGGATGGAAAAACTAGTGGAATGTATATTACTGCAGTCTTGGAAAAATGGAAAGGAATATATAAGCTGCCTGTGAAATTAATTAACAGCTGCCTGTTATGAACAAAGAAACATGTTTGAGATCATGGAAATTGAGAACGTGAATCTGGAAAGTGAAACATATGATGTTCTGAGATAAAGGGCTGGAACCCTACGGGGAATTAGGAGTGGAACTCCTGGAAAGAAAAGGAATGGAACTGAGATGTAGTTGTACTGTCTCTTGGGTACGCAGTACCAAGGGAAGTACCTGTACCTATTTTAGTGCAGAGTGGGGCCAGCCGCCCCAGGGACCCGGGGTTAGGCTTGGCCGCTCTGTACCGACTTGTTGGCCCTCGTGTACGTAGTACCGAGGAGAGCTAGTAGTGTTAGGAGAGTACTAGCTACCCCACGGGCCCCGGGGTTCTGCTAGCCTCCTTCACCGACTTGTTAGGCCCACTAGGGCAAACCAGGGTAGTCAGACGAGGGTGCGCGGACTGTGGAGGGGCAAGGCCCCGGTTTGGTTACTGTGGAGGGGTTGGACCCCTGTTACTGAGAGGGCTCTGCCCTGGTTCCGTGCTGTGCTTTGGGTGCACCCGTTAACGGAAACGACTGACCGCGTGCCAGTACGGGCTAGCTACCTGTGCGTTTATCGCGCG
Organism: Thalassia testudinum; assembly: GCA_037157565.1. Lineage (NCBI taxonomy): Eukaryota > Viridiplantae > Streptophyta > Magnoliopsida > Alismatales > Hydrocharitaceae > Thalassia > Thalassia testudinum. The sequence continues at coordinate 78,931,914 of JAZHRO010000056.1, read as the reverse complement.
TGCCGTAGTCACCGTTACGTCTGTCAGTGACCTTGGGGTGGTTGACTGAGGGTAGGATCACCACGGGGGACTCTCCCGGCCAGGAGAGCACCACGTGCTACTTCTACTGTTGGAAAAGACTGCAATCAAGATCGTCCCACGAGGACATTCGAGATCAAGTAAAGGATCTGAGAAGTAAATGAAATAGTGAGAAAAATTGAAAGATGTAAATAAAGGAAGTAATAGAACATAACAGCTACTGTATACTCTACTGTTGCCTTTAGTTAGTTTGCCACTCTACTCAGCGTTTTGCTGACGTGTTACACTCGTTACCTTTTTCAGGACCAGGTGTTGAGCAGCCAGGGTCGGCGGCTGCAGAGGACGCTGGGCCGAGTAGGGTCCAGTAGAGTTGCCACAGTTTTGTACCTTCTTTTGTTTCTGTTCTAGTGAGTAGTTTTGTTTCCGCTGTACCTTCTTTACCTGCAGTTTTTGTTATATGATATATGTTGTTTTACTGTTGTGGTGGTGCCTACTGTAGTAGTTTCTTTCCTTACTGCTGTACTTTTTACTGTTAGTTATATTCATGCTGAATGTGGTTTATTTTACTGTCTTTTGGTTACTTCCTCGTTGGACGACTGGGTCTTGGGATTAGTCGAGTCGGTCCGGTTCTCGTGTCTCGTAGGGACTCGGGAACCGGGTCGTTACAGAGGTGAACCTGAAATGAATAACATGGCCTTGCGGCCTTGTCAGATGGTTCAATGGCTTCTCCATAGCACGACGAACGTGGTGGTGGATGCAGCGTGGCGTGAGAGTGTGTGAGGTGGCCGGACGGTGACAGAGATGGATGTCCAAAGGTGGGTAGGTCGATGCAGGGTTCTAGTGGGTGGAATAGCGAATAGATAGAGGGGTTTTGTTCGTAGAGAGATGGTGGTAATTGTGGGTGTGTCAACGAGGTAGATGGAGTTGTGTAGCGGTTTAAATGCCTTGCCAAAGTGGTAGCTGGATGTAGAGAAGATGAGGGTGATTAGTGGTGTCAAGGGGTTGATTTTGGGTTTTTGGGTATGAAACTAACTTGTGAGCTATAAGCACCTAATCTAAGCTATGTTAATCACATGAAAGCAGTAGGAGGATGAAACCGGGGATGAAGGTACTCCGGTAGGTGGTATGGGCGACGACGATGGAGGTTGAGAAGCTCTTGCTGGTACAGCCAGCAGTGGAAGAGGTCGAAGGGAAGGAATCTGCCACTGGTATTGTGGACGGACGACGAAGATCAGGAGGAGTCGTCGGACGTCAAGGAGCCTCTCGGTCGGAGAGGAGAGATGCAATGAAAGTGTTCCTGGCTGAAATCGAGCATATAGTGGACAGCAAGCAATGGGGTTCCTTTTATAGGTCTCTGGAGGGTGATCAGAGCTTGAGTGATTAAAGCTTGGGAAGCAAGCTTCCCAAGCTTGGAAGGCCACCGGAGTAGGAAACCCAACTCTTTGAAGGATTCGTATGCGGATTTGGGTGATTTTTGGGACTTCTTATCTGGTTAAAAAGGAAGCTCATTTCTTGACGAATTCCTCTTTCAAATCTGTGAAGGATTCGTCAAGAAATCAAGGAGATCTTGCCAAATGAAGCTCGCCTGAGTTGCAGGATAGGGATTATATGGCAGTAGGGACCTGTTTGTGAGCAAGACAAAGAAGCTGGGGGGATTTTGTGGGGAATTCAAAAGGTAAGGGGCTATTGGAGATAAAGAAAGTCAGACTTGGACCAAAGTGCAAACTAGGTCGAAATAATCTCAAATTGGGCCCAGATTTTGATACAAATCTAATTCAGACATAAGAAATCGAATGGTGAAGTTGGATTTTGGTTTTGACCTTATTTGACTGAGTAATTTATCCAAAAACCTAAATTAGGGCATAGGTCTATCTGTGACTCTATTTTTGGTTAAAAAAGGTTCTGACGATCAAATTAAAGATGCCAAACCCTAGAGAATATTTTTATATGAATTTAATCTTTACTAGAACCTTAGTAGTTTAAGCAGGTCTATTTTTAGGGTGTCAGATGTCACTTAATTCTTGAAACACGTGAAAACCCATTTGTGTCTGCGCGGACCTACTTGTTGGACAATTGAGACCATTTGACCTTTGATTAACTCGTGAGAAATCCCATTACTGTTCTACAATTGAGATATGCTATTTGAAAATGGTGGCCAGAGATAACTAGGTTTTATTATAGCGTTGTAGTATAGTCAGTTATTGCCATCATTTCAAATATATAATTTTTTTTACTCGGAAAATAAGGAGTTCCCGAGGTCGAACTCAGGGAGCAAGTTGTATTCTAGGGGTACAAATTCTTATTACAAAAATAAAGAGAGAGAGAGGGGGAGAGAGATGAAAATTTGGCTTCTTCTTCTCTTCTTTCTTCCTCTTTGTTTTCTCTTCTCTTTGGCTTTTGGTTTCTTCTTCTTTGTTTATCTCCTTGTGGTCTTCTTCTTCTGCTTTTTGTTCTTCAGATCTTCTTTTTACTTCTTTCTGCTGATCTCCTTCTCGTGCTCTTCTTCTGCTTTTGCTGTCAGGACGTTGTCTCTCCTCCTTTCTTCTTTTTCTTTCTGTCTTTTTTATCTGCAGCAGTGGTGATGTTCTTCTTCTTTCTTTTCTACCTTCAGAGCGTCGTCTGATTTTCCACTCAGACGACTTAAGTCGTCGCTGCTACAGTGCCGCTCGGTGCTCCTTCCTTCAGTCTTCTTCTTCTTCTCTTCAGCCCTTCCGCAGTCCCTTCACCCGTGCTTGCACACTCAAAGTTCCAATCAGAGACGGCAAAAACTACTCTACCCTCCCCCCCCCGCGTTTCTCTCTCACAGAAGCCGCTCTTAGGAAAGCTCTCCCAGAGATGTCGGGTAGTCGAGTACGGGTCGCGCCCGGGTCCAGGCCCACCGGCGTGCGCGGTGGGCGAGGAGTGCCAGACAAGTCGGGTCGGGTCGGCCGGATCCGCGTGATGAGCTCTCGGATGGGCCCGGTGAGACGGTGTGAGAGGGACCTCACCCCGTGTGCTGAGGCGATAAGCCTCCAGCACGTTTTCAATTTGTATCGCTGCGCCGCTCCAGAGCCTTCCAAGGTGGGACTAAATGTCCCACCCCAATTTGGCGCCTGCGCGGAGGAACCAGCTGGTAACTGCGGCTTTACGCGAGGCCCTCGCCCCTGCTGCGAACCTGGGGCTCTTCGCGAAGACACCCCACGCAACCTGGGAGCCTGATCTGGGTGTAGCGAGGCTGCAGTTGCAGGCGGAGGCAGCTCCTTCTACACAGCAATGGCGGCGGAGGATGGGTGACCTGTTCACAGCAAAACGGCCTCTTGGCCTAATCAGAAGGTACCGGGAGCTTCGCCAGAGTGCGGCGAAGCTCGTGCTGGTGGTGGCGAGGCGTGGGGCGGCGTGCAAGGGCTGCCCTAGGTCAGACTGTGGGTCGGGAAGTGGGTGTGTTCGGTGGATTTGCAGAGGTCGGGTGGCGGGAATTGGAAGGGCGGAAATGGATCAGGGTGAGGAGGCGGAGATTATGTGCAGGTCGGCGAGCCGTGTGGGGTGCTGGAGTGATGGGAGCGGGTCGCCGGAGTGTGGCCGGAGGTGGAGAAGGTGAGGGCGATTGGTCGGAATCGAGGGCGACAGTAAGGGTTTAAAGTGAGGAAAAGGAAGAGGGGAGAAAGGTGAGAAGTTATACCTACTTAACAGGACAAGGAGGGGCCAGAACATGCGACAGTCGTATCGACTGTCGCCGGAGAAGAAGCTGCCCAGAGGAAGGAGCGACGGCGAGGAGAGGGCTGGAGAGGCACGCGCTGGGTGCGGCGCGGCGCGGGAAGAGCAGGGGAAGGCAGCCCTGCTGCTGGTAGTGCGGCAGAACGACGAGGAGGAGGAGGGAAAAACCGCTGGAGCTGGAGGGCTTCCTGTCGGAGTGGGAAGAGAGTGAAAAGAGGGTGTTTCTCCGTCAGGACCGAGCTGGGAAGAACGTTGGAGCGACGGGGGTATTTATAGGGGCCGAACCAGAGAGGAGGGCAGAGGGAGACGACGTGTCTCCCTCACCGGAGGACACCGGAGGAAAGAGACCCATACCATCCGTGCGTTCGCACGGCTGGTATGGTGGGTTGCAGCGACCAGGGGGGTGTTCCTGCGACGGCTGACGACGCAGGTCATCCCCATTTGACCTGGCTGGCCCTCCCCCTTCCTCTGCGCGGCGCTGTGCTCCGCGCGGGGTCGCCGGAGCATGGTGCTGGCAGGTTTTGCAGGGAGGACCTGAATGTAAAGAACGAAGAAGAGTTAGGGGCCAAAATGAAAGGGTTCAAAAGTTGAGGGCCAAAAAGTAAATAGATGAGGACCAAGATGTAAAGTTGGTCAAGAAGGTTTCTTCTTAGGCTCAAGTTTTTATACGTGACTAATTAGGACCTAAGGATTCTGATGGTGAATTTTATTTCTAGATAAAACCTTGTTTGACCGATCAATTTACACAAAAACCCAAATTAAGTTAATTAATTGGGCATGGTTCTCAATGTAGGTCAAAATGGGTTCTGAAGGCCAAATTGAAGGTTCTAAACCCTAGAGATTATTTTTTCTATGAATTTTAGAGGGTTTATTCTATTTTTACTTTACCTCGAACCTCGTGAATTGAAGTGGGTTTGTTTTAAGGTTATAGATTATCATTTAGTTCCTTGGAATTGCTGTAGCCCTTATCAGATCATCCCACTTTCCTTCTTATTCGGTTTGTTTGACCTATTTTGGACCTGTATGCAGATTATACTGGTGAAATTGCATTTTTACCCCTTATGACTTGTTTTCTCCTTAAACTCAGAATTCTCTGAGTTAAGCCTTTCCTTGATTATGTAGGAGCTTTTATCCTTTGTATTAGGTCAAAATGAGCTAGTTATGGCTCATGATGAGGTTCTCATCATACCCCCATGCCTAGCTTTTGCTAGTCCCTTAGCAAAAACTTAAGGTTTCAACCCTTGTTCTAGACCATGAGGTTCTTAATAGTTTCAGATAAGTGCTTTCTCATTTGAGCTTAGATTAGGTTAGAATGCTGACCATAGGCCTAAAAGGTACTCTAGTACCAATCAAGGTCCAAATCTGTCTAGCCTTAGCCTCAGTCTTTAGCAAAGGTTTTTAAGGCCCACAAGAACTAAATTAAGGTTTATTGGACTTTGTGGTTAAAGCACCCGTGCTTGAAATGATTTTAGCCCTGGCTTAGTTCGCAGTGCGTTTTATAAGAGAGAGATAGAAAGTTTTTCTGTTTGGAGAGTTTTCTCTCTCTTTTTCTTTTTACTTCTAGCCTAGGATTGGCTTTTCAACACGGTCTGCATCAGATTCCTTGCTCCCATCATCAATCCTCATGGGTTCCTGGCAATCGATGCTTCGAGATAGCACCGCCCATGGCAACCCCCGGAACCCTGGCTATTGAGATTTTGAGATAATCCCATCCATGGTGTTCCGTGGCCGAATCCAGACCCTGGCAATTGACACTTTGAGATAATGCCATCCATGGAATCTGAGCCAGCAGAGTGCCTACATGCCCCCAGTAGGATATGTAAATATCCTAAGAGACAAGCACCGAGGAGATGATATTTTGTTACGCATCTTCGAGGATATTTCCCGCCTCTCTGCGCTGGGAACTCGTCCAAATCAACTTGTGTTGATCGGCCGCTCCTACTCTAGGTGTACTTTTCAGAATTTTGCGACGCTTCTACGTGATTTTGATTTTTACGCTTACTGAACCAGGCTGTGTGTGAGGTTAGGGTGCTTAGGTTACTAAGTCCCGTAAACCAAAAATTAGTTAACGAGGCCAAATACTCCCTAAGCCTTAGACCTAATACTTCAGCTTTTCATTTTCCTCAACCTCTTGAGGAATGTCGAGATCTTAATGGGTACTAAGAGTCTATTCAAGAATGCCTAAGGTTTGCGTTCTTACTAATCTCATTATGCACTTTTCAGTTATTTTCTTGAATGAGGTCTAGAACTTAGGTTAATTCCTTAGTTCCTTACTAATGACTATCACTTTTTTCTCATAATTTTGTGCTCCTTTTTCATTTTGTTTCTTTTCTCCTCTCCTTCACAAAATTTCCTTCTCCTCTTTTCCTCTTATTCTTTTTCGAAAATTTTTTTAATTTTTATGGTGTTTTTGGCATATGTGAATTTTTTGTTTGAAACCTTTTCTTACAAGTTTTGCACTTTCATACCCCCCCATGCCTAAGATTTGCAATGTCCTCATTGTAACCTAGGGGTTTTTATTCAACTTAGTTCATTCCTTAAGACAGAAATTTGGATGAGTGAATGGGTCGGGTTGAATTTTGCGGACGATTTCTAATCCCAGATGCAAGCATCTAAGGTGGGGTCGGCTGTCTACAAGGGTGAACCTTAAGTGCAAGAAGGTGTCAGAAAAAGTTTTGGATTTTTTTGGAGAAAGACGGGTTGCCTCTCGTTAAGTACTGAGTTTTACGCCATCGGCTGGGCGCAATAAGCTCAAGGGGAATGGAGGATATAAGATGCTTCAGCCAAATCAGTAGAAGTCACATCAATGAACGGCTTGAGTCTCTGACCATTCACGATGAAAGGTTCGGAATTGTGGCTGAGTGGACTGATTTCGATAGCTCCATTTCTAAAAACTTGTCGGACTAAATATGGTCCGACCCACTTGGATCGCAGCTTTCCCGGGAAAAGTTTGAGTCGGGCATCAAAGAGTAGAACCTTCTGACCAGGATGAAAGATTTTTCTCGCGATATGCTTGTCATGGAAGGCTTTAACCTGCTCCTTGTAGATTCGCGAGCTCTCATATGCGTCTAGGCGTAATTCATCGATCTCGCTGATTTGAAGTTTTCTGTGGGTTCCAGCCTTTGAAAAATCTAGATTACAGTTCCGTACTGCCCAATAGGCTTTATGCTCCAGTTCTACGGGAAGGTGACACGCCTTTCCGTACACCAGTCTAAAGGGAGACATGCCTAATTGGGTTTTGTGGGCGATCCTATAGGCCCACAATGCTTCTGGAAGTCGAGACGACCAGTCCTTCCTGTCAGGCCGAACAGTGACTTGCAGGATTTTCTTGATCTCCCGATTAGACAGCTCAGCTAGACCATTAGTTTGAGGGTGATAAGGAGTAGAGATTCGGTGAGACACCCCGTATTTGGTCATCAGTGACCTAAACTGAGCATTTGTGAAATGGGTCCCCCCATCAGAGATTATTGCACGAGGAATCCCGAACCTTGAGAAAATGTTTTGATGAATGAATTTGAGAACGATTTTGTGATCACAGGTTCGGGTCGGTATGGCTTCGGTCCATTTGGACAAGTAGTCCACAGCCAACAGTATGTATTCGAAACCATCCGAAACAGGAAAGGGGCCCATAAAATCAATCCCCCAAACATCAAAGATTTCGCATACTAGAATCGGTTGCATAGGCATCATGTCACGATGGCTCATGTTGCCCAAAGTCTGGCAACAACTGCATGCCTTGCAGTGACTGTACGCGTCTTTGAATAGTGTGGGCCAGTAAAAGCCGCACTGGAGGACTTTTGATGCGGTTTTATGCCTGGCGAAATGGCCACCGCATGCCTGGTCATGGCCGAAAGATAGGACATTGCTGATTTCCTCTTCCGGGACACATCTCCGGATGATCTGATCAGCACCTATTCGGAAGAGGTACGGGTCTTCCCAAATGTAATACTTGGCATCGGAGCGTAATTTGTCCTTCTTGGCCTTCGGCCAATCGGACGGGATCTGATGAGATGCCAAGTAATTTACTACATTAGCAAACCATGGAAGGCTAGTGCCGATAGTCAGCAGGTGCTCATTGGGAAAATGCTCAGTGATGGGTCCGGAAGGGTTAATGATCTCAGAAGGAAGACGAGACAGATGGTCGGCTACCACATTCTGCCTTCCCGCCTTGTCGCGAATCTCAAGATCGAATTCTTGCAACAGCAAGATCCATCGGATTAATCGAGGTTTCACGTCCTTCTTTGCAAGGAGATGCCTCACAGCTGTGTGATCCGAGTATATGATGACACGAGAACCCCGAAGGTACGATCTGAATTTTTCTAGGGCAAATACTACAGCTAGCAGCTCTTTCTCAGTAACCGTATAGTTACGCTGAGCCTCATCGAGTGTTTTGCTGGCGTAGTAAATGACCACAGGTTTCCTGTCAATTTTCTGCCCCAAAACCGCTCCTACAGCGAAGTCGGATGCATCGCACATGATCTCAAAGGTTTGAGACCAATCAGGGGACTGTAGGATCGAGGCTTGGGTTACTCGGTCACACAGGATCTCAAATGCTTGAGTGCATTCCTGGGAAATTTCGAAAGGTACATCCTTGGACAGAAGAGTGGTCAGGGGGCGCGCGATTTTTGAAAAATCAGGGATAAATCATCGATAAAAACCGACATGCCCCAAAAAAGATCGGATGTCCTTGATCGAGCTAGGCATAGGAAGGTGAGAAATCAGATCAACCTTAACTCGGTCCACTTGGATGCCTTTTTCCGAAATTGAGTGCCCCAGGACAATTCCCTCAGGCACCATGAAATGGCTCTTTTCCCAGGAAAGAACCAAATTCACATCGATTCACCGCCTGAGTATCTGGACCAAGTGTTGGAGGCAATCGTCGAATGATGCTCCAAAAACTGAAAAGTCATCCATGAAGACTTCCAGATAATCACCTACCATATCTGAGAATATGGCAAGCATGCATCGCTAAAAAGTAGCGGGTGCATTGCAAAGACCGAAAGGCATCCTTCGAAAAGCGTATGTTCCGAAGGGGCAGGTGAACATGGTCTTTTCTTGGTCCTCAGGATGGATTGCCACCTGGTTATAACCGGAGTACCCATCAAGAAAGCAGAAGAACCTATTTCCCGCAAGTTTTTCAAGAATTTGATCAATGAAGGGTAGTGGGAAATGATCCTTCTTCGTGGAGGAATTGAGTCGGCGGTAATCTATACAGACTCTCCACGAGTTGGCTAATCGGGTAGGAATGATTTCTCCGGTCTCAATCGTTATAGTGGTGAGTCCTGCCTTCTTGGGCACGACCTGAATTGGGCTCACCCAATGACTATCGGAGATCGGGTAGATGATTCCGGCATCTAACCACTTGATGATCTCCTTTTTCACGACCTCCTACAGATTGGGGTTTAAGCGTCTCTGCATTTCACGAGAAGGTCGTGTGCCCTCTTCTGAATAGATATGATGAGTACAATAAGAGGGACTTATTCCAGTCAAATCATCGAGAGTCCACCCGATGGCTCTGCGATGTTGCTGGAGGACAACAATCAGTCGTGATTCCTGTTCAGGACTGAGGTTGGAATTGATAATCACAGGAACGGTCTGATTAGAACCCAAAAAGATGTATTTCAAGTGAGCAGGAAGGGGTTTCAGTTCGAGGATGGGGTTATCAGCAGCAGTGGGTGGTTCAGTATAGATGTGAGGTTCAAGGGTGGGAGTTACTGGGTTGTTCATATCTGGATTCGACTCCTCAGTTTGCGGATCAAGATCTTTCTGCAGTTGATGAGGTATAATTAGATCATTCTGGAAGTGTGTTTCATCAACCAAAGTCCTAATGTCACAAATTTGTTCGATGACACCGCAATTGATTCCTTGTTGGGCCTTAAATATATCAATTTTTAGTGTTTGATTCCCAAATTTGAGCTCTATTTGGCCCTCCTCACAGCTAATGTTGGCTCTAGCAGTAGCCAAGAAAGGTCTCCCTAAAATGATTGGTGTATCCCTAGGGTTCTCAGGTGCATCCATATCTAAGACTATGAAGTCTACAGGAAAGTAGAAATCCCGCACTCTCACAATAACATCCTCGAGAATCCCTTTTGGTGACTTTATAGATCGATCAGCTAATTGTAATGTTACCTCAGTTGGTTTCAGCTCAGATTCTTCTAGATGGCTAAGTAAGGATGTGGGTATCAGATTTATGGAAGCACCCAAGTCTAGCAATGCTCTATCAAATTGTGTATCACCTATCTTGCAGGAAATTAGGGGAGTACCAAGATCTTTAGCCTTGGGTGGGAGTCTGCTTAGGATTACAGAGCTGGCTTGCTCTGACAGAACAATTGGACTCCCACTCTTGGTTCGCGGCTTACGCTGGGGTGTACACACATTCTTTAAAAATTGTGCATAAGCTGGTACGTGGTGGATTGCATCCATCAAGGGGATGTTTATGTGGACCTGCTCAAAGAGCTTGACCAAGTCCTCCTCAGGTGCCACGGGCTTGGTTCGTCTCTTCCCTTTGGTTAAGGCTTCAGGGAATGGGACCTTGGTTGGTTCTTCTAGGATAGGTCCGGGTTCTTGATCTGGGACAGTGGTATCTTGGATAACTATCCTAGGGTCATGGTTATCAGGCTTGGAGTGATTCGGATAATGCGGGTCTTGAGTTGTTTTACCACTACGTGTTGTTACAGAATTTAATCCGGCCTGATTTTGGTTTGGGTTTGGTAAGAGGGGTGGCTGCTACTGAAATCCCACATAAGAAGTTGAAGCATCCATCTCATCTGTAGATGGAGTAGTAGGGGCCTGATAAATCCATTGTGCGTGGCCTAAATTTGGATTCATAACGCGCTTCTGGGTCGGCACGTTATTCGGGTTAGGAAGAGGTTGGGAAGGGAGTGTGCCTGGCTGGCGAGATTTGCCAACAGGGCCAATTGAGTCCTACCCTCTGTAAGTTCGTCCTTGTGTTGTTTTTGAATAGCCGCATTCGTTCTTTGAATGTCAACCAGAGTCTGAAGGATTAGGGACATTTGATCCTGATTTGGCCCTGATGGATACGTAGGGTTGGGCCGAGGCTGAGGCGGCTGGTAATGACGAGAGGGCTGTGGGCGGGACTGAAAAGGTGGTCTTTGGATTTGGGAATTTCCCGCCCACTGAAAATTAGGATGGTTTCGCCATCCAGGGTTGTAGGTGTTGGAGAATGGGTCGTTCTGGATGGCGTTGAGGTCCTCGCAGGTTTGAGGAACCTCTAGAGAATCAGGGAAAGGGGGAATGGAATTCCTCGGGCTGGTGTAGATAGGATGGGATGATCCACCGATCCGAGAATCAGATGGGGATGGATATGGATCCATCCTAGGGGAAGATCGGTGGAGAATGTTTTGCACAGTCTCCTGTGTGGAAGGAGGTTGTGCAAAGGAGTTACGCGCAGAGGTGGCTTGCTGCAAGTGCTGAGTCAGCTCATCCACCTTCTTCTCAAAGATTGAAACCTTGTCCAATCGACTGGCCATTAATTCCAAGTCGATTGATGCGGACAGGCCCTGCGTCTCATGTGCTCCCCTAAGATTCGTCGCTGCGTGGGTATTCGTCCTGTCGAATAATCCCATGGAGTCATTGTTGATGGAGTTCTCGCACATGTTTTCGAGAATCTCCCACACGGTGTCTTCATGTTGACCCATGATATTTCCTCCGCAAGTTGCGTTGACGAAAAGGCGGATGTCCTCACGGAGTCCCTGGTAAAAAGATTGGACCTGTTCCCATTTAGGAACTCCGTGATGGGGGCACTTTCTCATGAGATCCTGAAAACGATCCCATGCCTCGTGGAGAGGTTCTCCTGATTGTTGAGTGAAGTGCGTAATCTGATGGCGCAAGGCGTTGGTCCGACCAACGGGAAAAAACTTTTTCAAAAACTCGGATTGAAGTTCTTCCCAAGTGTTGATCGGCAGGGTCTGAGTTTGATAACAATTGGCGGCCTTGTCCATAAAAGAAAAGGAGAACATCTTCACGAGAAGAATATCCCGATCTTGCGCATCTGACCCAAAAGTTTGGGCCAGATGCTTTAGCTGTTTGATGTGCTGGAAGGGATCTTCGGAATTAAGCCCATGGAATTTAGGTATAGCATGAATCATGTTGGGCTTCAATTCGGAATCAGGTCCTCCAGTCGGGATTCTGACTCAGGGCTCAATAGCCACCACAGCAGGATTGTAGTGGTCCCGCATCATAGGACGCTGTGGTGGGTGCACGAAGTTTTGGAAGAGGTCATTGAGTCGTTGGAGCTGGTGCTCCAGATTTTTTTCTTCCTCAACTGGCTGAGCCATGATGGGGGAAGAAGAAGAACTTGGTTCTGAATCAGAAGAGAGAATAATGTGAGGGGGTTGCTGCACAAACACGGGTGTCGAGGCTTGGCCTTGACGAGAGTGAATTTCTAAAGGAGGTCTTAAGGGTGGTCTTAAGGACCTCCTACCGTACATGCACTGTTGGAAGAGATGAGTTTAGAAGGTGCTGGACCCAATCAAGACACCCAAAAATGTGTCGGGTGACTATAGAGGTGCGGGGCAGATGGACCCCTTGATTAGAAAGATCGTCCACCTGAGAATTACCTGGGCAGCCAGAGAGGGAGAGTCCCGCAAAGACCCCTACACGGTAGAGCGTCCCCACGGGTTACAGGGTTTCCCCCACCCGACCTCTCTTGTCACTGCAGTTCCAGGTAGACCAGAATGGGGATCTTGACCTCTTAAGTCTACAAATTTTTACTTTAAGATCAGGGTGCTTAAGGTTTCACTTGAACTTTTAGTTCTTTGAGTGCAAAGAGTGACCTAATTTAAGGTTGGTTGACCCAAGGGGGCAACTTTACCTCTTGTTTCCTTTGAGAGTTTTTGGGTCTTGTCTTTTAGGGTTCAAGTGTTTAGAGAGCCAATTGTTTTAGGTTTTCTTTGAATAGGTATTTTCAGACAAGGGCTTGGGTACACTTCATTTGGTTTTCTCAATTCTTGCTTAAGGAGTGTGTCTCTAAATCCCTAGTGTTGGATCCTAGGTTGGCACTACTTGGTCCAGTTAGCTCTTTGTTGGGTAATTAGGGCTCAAGCAAGAATGTGTTAGCCATTAAATACCCTTAATAGTGTGCAGGAATAATGGGTTGAAAACATGCAACTTTTTATGGTTACTAAGTATGGAAGACAGGTTAGCCCTATATTGCTTGTTCTTTTCTTTTCCTCCTCTTTAGAGTTTAGGGGTTAATAGCGAGAGGAAAAAATTACCTGTCCTAGGAGTGGTTGTCGTGCGGTTGCTTGTCTTCTTGATTTCCTGTAGCTACACAAAAGAGAGGAGATTATCAGAAACTAAAAAGAAACAGGAATGTTTACCTCTAGAATAGCCGTTGCTCCCCGGCAACAGCGCCAATGATGATGGTGGCCAGAGATAACTAGGTTTTATTATAGCGTTGTAGTATAGCCAGTTACAGCCATCATTTCAAATATATAATTTTTTTTACTCGGAAAATAAAGAGTTCCCGAGGTCAAACTCAGGGAGCAAGTTGTATTATAGGGGTACAAATTCTTATTACAAAAATAAAGAGAGAGAGAGGGGGAGAGAGATGAAAATTTGGCTTCTTCTTCTCTTCTTTCTTCCTCTTTGTTTTCTCTTCTCTTTGGCTTTTGGTTTCTTCTTCATTGTTTATCTCCTTATGGTCTTCTTCTTCTGCTTTTTGTTCTTCAGATCTTCTTTTTACTTCTTTCTGCTGATCTCCTTCTCGTGCTCTTCTTCTGCTTTTGCTGTCAGGACATTGTCTCTCCTCCTTTCTTCTTTTTCTTTTTGTCTTCTTTATCTGCAGCAGTGGTGATGTTCTTCTTTCTTTTCTGCCTCCAGAGCGTCGTCTGATTTTCCACTCAGATGACTTAAGTCGCCGCTGCTACAGTGCCGCTCGGTGCTCCTTCCTTCAGTCTTCTTCTTCCTCTCTTCAGCCCTTCCGCTGTCCCTTCACCTGTGCCTGCACACTCAAAGTTCAAATCAGAGATGGCAAAACCTACTCTACCCTCCCCCCCCCGCGTTTCTCTCTCACAGAAGCCGCTCTTAGGAAAGCTCTCCCAGAGCTGCCGGGTAGTCGGGTACGGGTCGCGCCCGGGTCCAGGCCCACCGGCGTGCGTGGTGGGTGAGGACTGCCAGACAAGTCAGGTCGGGTCGGCTGGATCCGCGTGATGAGCTCGCGGATGGGCCCGGTGAGACGGTGTGAGAGGGACCTCACCCCGTGTGCTGAGGCGATAAGCCTCTAGCACGTTTTCAATTTGTATCGCTGCGCCGCTCCAAAGCCTTCCGAGGTGGGACTAAATGTCCCACCCCAATTTGGCACCTGCGCGGAGGAACCAGCTGGTAACTGCGGCTTTACGCGAGGCCCACGCCCCTGCTGCGAACCTGGGGCTCTTCGCGAAGACACCCCACGCAACCTGGGAGCCTGATCTGGGCGTAGCGAGGCTGCAGCTGCAGGCGGAGGCAGCACCTTCTGCACAGCAATGGCGGCGGAGGACGGCTGACCTGTTCACAGCAAAACGGCCTCTCCGCCTAATCAGAAGGTACCAGGAGCTTTGCCAGAGTGCGGCGAAGCTCGTGCGGGTGGTGGCGAGGCGTGGGGCGGCGTGCAAGGGCTGCCCTAGGTCGGACTGTGGGTCGGGAAGTGGGTGTGTTCGGTGGATTTGCAGAGGTTGGGCGGCGGGAATTGGAAGGGCGGAAATGGATCAGGGTGAGGAGGCAGAGATTATGTGCAGGTCGGCGAGCCGTGTGGGGTGCTGGAGTGATGGGAGCGGGTCGCCGGAGTGTGGCCGGAGGTGGAGAAGGTGAGGGCGATTGGTCGGAATCGAGGGCGACGGTAAGGGTTTAAAGTGAGGAAAAGGAAGAGGGGAGAAAGGTGAGAAGTTATACCTACTAAACAGGACAAGGAGGGGCCGGAACATGCGACAGTCGTATCGACTGTCGCTGGAGAAGAAGCTGCCCAGAGGAAGGAGCGACGGCGAGGAGAGGGCTGGAGAGGCGCGCGCTGGGTGCGACGCGGCGCGGGAAGAGCAGGGGAAAGCAGCCCTGCTGCTGGTAGTGCGCCAGAACGACGAGGAGGAGGAGGGAAAAACTGCCGGAGCAGGAGGGCTTCCTGTCGGAGTGGGAAGAGAGTGAAAAGAGGGTGTTTCTCCCTCAGGACCGAGCTGGGAAGAACGGTGGAGCGATGGGCGTATTTATAGGGACCGAACCAGAGAGGAGGGCGGAGGGAGACGACGTGTCTCCCTCGCCGGAGGACACCGGAGGAAGGAGACCCATACCGTCCGTGCGTCCGCACGGCCGGTATGGTGGGTTGCAGCGACCAGGGGGGTGTTCCTGCGACGGCTGACGACGCAGGGCATCCCCATTTGACCTGGCAGGCCCTCCCCCTTCCTTTGCACGGCGCCATGCTCTGCGCAGGGTCGCCGGAGCATGGTGCTGGCAGGTTTTGCAGGGAGGACCTGAATGTAAAGAGCGATGAAGGGTTAGGGACCAAAATGCGAGGGTTCAAAAGTTGAGGGACAAAAAGTAAATAGATGAGGACCAAGATGTAAAGTTGGTCAAGAAGGTTTCTTCTTAGGCTCAAGTTTTTATACGTGACTAATTAGGACCTAAAGATTCTGATGGTGAATTTTATTTCTAGATAAAACCTTGTTTGACCGGTCAATTTACACAAAAACCCAAATTAAGTTATTAATTGGGCATGGTTCTCAATGTAGGTCAAAATGGGTTCCGAAGGCTAAATTGAAGGTTCTAAACCCTAGAGATTATTTTTTCTATGAATTTTAGAGGGTTTATTCGATTTTTACTTTGCCTCAAACCTCGTGAATTGAAGTGGGTTTGTTTTAAGGTTACAGATTATCATTTAGTTCCTTAGAATTGCTGTAGCCCTTATCAGATCATCCCACTTTCCTTCTTATTCGGTTTGTTTGACCTATGTTTGGACCTGTATGCAGATTATTCTGGTAAAATTGCATTTTTACCCCTTATGACTTGTTTTCTCCTTAAACTCAGAATTCTCTGAGTTAAGCCTTTCCTTGTGTTATGTAGGAGCTTTTATCCTTTGTATTAGGTCAAAATGAGCTAGTTATGGCTCATGATGAGGTTCTCATCACTATTAAAACTGGAGTTTTACCCCTATTTTCTTGTCTTTCTCTCAGAATGATTATGCAATGAATTATGGTCCTCTGGCTATTATGTAGGAGCATTTAGTCATCGATTATGGCTACTTAAAGCAAGATACGGCTGATGATAGCGTTATCATCATACCCCCATGCCTAACTTTCGCTAGTCCCTTAGCAAAACCTTATGAAATTAAGTTAAATTCTAGACCATGTGTTTCTATGCTTAGATTCTTGATATGTGCTTTCATTTGTAGATTAGGACAGAATGCTAATAGCAGGCCTAGAGGTACTCAAGTGCCATTCAAGATCCAGACCTGACCAGCTTTAGCCTCAATATGCTGTGAAGGTTTCTAAGGCCCACAAGAACTTCCCTAAGGTTTGTTGAACTCCGCGGTTAAAGCACCCATGCTTAAAACATGGTTATCCCAAGTTCAGTTTGCAGTGCATTTTTGTAAGAGAGAGATACAATATTTTTTTGCATTTTTTTGGAGAGTTTTCTCTCGCTTTTTCTTCTTTATGTCTACCTTCGAATTGGCTTTACAACATGATCTGTATCGGATTCCTAGCTCCCACCATCAAATCTTGCAGGGTCCCCAACTTTCGATGCTTCAAGATAGCACCGCCCATGGCAACCCCCAGAACACTAGCTTTTGACACTTCGAGATAACATTGCCCAGGGCGTTCTATAGTTAAATTTAGGCCCTGGTGATTGCACCACAAAAATACACAGGCAATAGTACCTTCTTGTGCTATTTCCTAGCATTACCTATGCATATTAGGGTTCGATTATCACATTTGTAAAAATACATGCATGCATGCATTTAATTAAGAGAGGAGGAGAATCAAATGAATGCCCTCGCAATTCGCATTTTCTTCAAGTGCTACTTCACAATATTCCCATCTTTATTTTTATTTCCATTAGATTTGGAAATCTCTTCCTGTGGCTGCACCTTTCTTCCTCACGCGCCATTCCTTGCAGCTGCCATTCCCTGAGGCTGCCTCCCCTGCCAAGGCCATGCATGAGCCATGCACAGCCAGGGCATGGCCGTGCATGGCTTCTTCCCCTATAAAAGGCCACAACTTCTTCATCTTCAAACAGCCTGGTCCACTTCAAAAAAAGAGTCCGCAGCTCCATCTCCTTCCAGGCCATCCTCTCCTCCCACTCCCTCCACACGCCGGCCCTCCTCCTTGGAGACACCCGACGGATAGGAGCCCTCACTGTGGTGCACACCATCACAGTGAGACCACCATTGCCCACCTCTTCAAAGAGTCGGTGGGCGTGGTGGCTCTTCTCTCCTTTTTTTCCATTCCCGCACCTTCAGCCACGGCCGCACGCTTCATGGTCTGAAGCTCGCAGCTTGGCAGCAATAGTAGCCCTAGCCATTCCGCGCAAGCCCGCAGGTGCCCCAGGCCCTTCCGCATGCGCCTGCAGAACTCTCTGCCTCCCACTTTCTCCGCCCTGCCGCACGTTCGGCCCGCAACCAGCCTTTGTGCGTCACTGTAGCAGCCGGCCAAGCGCTTCCCCGCACCCCTGCCAGCACCTGCAAGCCTCCAAGCAAGCTGTAGGCACCCTCGCCTCCCTCTCTGCGCACTCTGTTGCGAGCTTCTCCGAGCTCGCAACCTACCGGCGCAGACCCTCTTCCTCGCGTGCCAGCCGCAAGCCGGCCACACTCACACCACCTGCAGCTCCCGGTTGCGCGGTGTGGATGACCACTGTAGCCACTGTTCACGCGAGTCTGCGTGACACTGTGGCTACAATGGAGTGACCGGAAAGATTCTCACTTTACCAGTCACCCAGCAAACTGCAACCGGCCGTCGCCCGCACGCGCATCTCTGCCTGCGTCGCTCGCACTGGCCCGCACCCATCCGCCTCGCCCGCACTCGCCCACGCGCGCTTACCTTCGCCCGCTCCCTTCGCCTGCGCCTGCGGGTGCCCGCACCAGCCTTCATGCATCACGGTGCACTGCATCTCCTCTCCGTGCCCTTCGCCCTGCAGTGCACACTTGGCTACGTGCTTGCACGCCTGCGTGCGAGCTTGAAGTCCTCAGACGTCAGCCCTGGTCTGCAGATGCCTTAACAGCGCCCTCGCCGCTAGTAGAGCGGCTGCCATCTCCCCTGCCCTCTCTCTCTCTCTTTCTCACTCTCTCTTTACACCGACGCTCACACACACCTACACTAACACTTCCACGCACCCACACACACCTATACACTATTATATACGTATATATATATACGTATACATATATATATTTATATGCATATATATATATGTACATATATATACATATATATACTTATATTTATACATATAGTAGTACCTATATACTTATGTATTAGTATATATACATACATATATATATATACATATATACAAATACTACTATACATATACATATATATATAAATACCTGTATCTATATATATGGTAGTACTAGTATGCTTATATACATATATACATATATCTATATACTTATATATATATATATATATACATCTATACTTACATATATCTATACATATATTAGTACTTATGTAAATACGTATTAGTCTATATACACATATATATATACATATATACATCTATATACTTATATATATATATAGTTATACATACATATATATTCATATACTTTTACATATATAAATATATATATAAATCTACGTACATATATACATATATCTATATATACGTACATTTATATATATATATATATTTACATACCTATATATATAAATATACATATACTTATATACATATATAGCAACATACATATATTCATATACTTATATATATATATATATACACATATATATATACACATATATATACCAATATATTTATAGCCATATATACATCTAAATATATTTACATAAATACATACATATATATATATTTTCACATTACTTACCCTACGCTGTATCGCGGGAATATCTGCTCCAGTTGCTAATATTCCCCGATACACGTGTACTAAAAGCATGTTCGCATTCATCTTCCACCATCCATCCCACACCTTACACTCAGCACTTCGTCCTGTTGGTTGCGTCTTTCTAGACGACGACCGACTCGACACCGTGCTACACTTCATCTCCACCTCCACCCCCACCCCTTTGTATACATAATACATACCTATATATATATATACTATATTTACTTTATTTCTATTTTGCTTTCCTGTTAATAAAAAGATAAAAAAATATATAAAAGAGGTAAGATAATCCTAGACTTGCAGGTACTCTGTCTTGCGAATAGCAAGACCCGTTTTTGAACCCTGTTTTGGCTCGAAGCCAAGAACCCAATTTTGAGGGTGTGCCTCAAGGACGAAGATTACCAGAAATAAATCTAAATAAGAAAAACACCAAAAACACAATAAACTAATGGAAGAGACTCGTTGTAGGAAATGCGTAGAAACTTGACTTGTAACCCCACTTCCCTGAGTTCGACCCTGGGCCTAAAAGTGACAAGATAAAATCAAGTAGGCCAGTTAAAAAAAAGAAGATTTTGTAAAGAGATGGTTAGGTCCGATTTAGGTTATCCACTATATACACTTGAACGATAAAATCATCATATTAACAACCTATCTGGGCTCGACACCACACCTTTTCTGGAGCCGTTGTAGGGGAAGTGCACCTTCAAGTAAGTTTTTACTCCATTCCTATAATTTCTTCTCTTCTCTTCTCTCTTCACGGGTATCTCTGTTTTCTGGTGTGCAGGTGAACCTGGTGAGAGGAGAAGGCAGGCAGACGAACTCAAAGACGTGAGCAGATCCAAGGCAAGAATGAGAGCGTGAAGATGCCGACACCGCATTGGAGTTTCGCACACGTTGCCGAACAAGTAGGTCTTCTCTTCTTAGCAACCTAGGTTAACTTGTAACCTTGATAAAAAAAAAACTAAAAACTAAAAGCTAGAAAAACTTCTTGGGATCTCTTGGGGCAAGTGGACAAAAATTCACTTGTTTGATTGATTCTCTTCACTCCCACTACCCCGCGATTTCCCGCCTTACTTCGCATAGCGAAAATCCAACAATCGTGATTCTTGAATTTTTCTCCGTGTGAAGGATTATTTGAGGCAAATAAAAAGATTGATTGCACCCCTCTTTGCCTCGATTATCTGCAAATTCGGGATCACATTTTTGGTGGGGAGACTGGGAATTGAGTTGATTCCAACCCCATCACGACATTTCAACTTGCCTAAGATTCGATCCCGAATACCTCAACCCCCACCAATTTGATTTTCTTTTGGTTGAGCCTTGTGTGTGGACATTTTTCTTGGTGATTGGGAGCGCTTGAATTGAAGTGCTTGGCTCCCTTTCACACTAATTTAAAAATTGATTCATGCATCCACACATAGAAATCTCCTTTTAGGGTAGCCCATTGCATTTTAGCATGCATTAACCAACTGATATTGAAGAAGGGTTTGTTGGGCTTAGAAGAAAACTTATATTCTCTCAAAAATCCGGAGATTGGTTGAATTGGTAATTTAGAGAAATCCTAAAATTCATACTACTTAAGGCTGAACTCTAAAAACCATTCACCAATTAAGAACTTCAATTCGGGGAGATTTCCCCGTTGCATTCTTGGATTTCACACATTGAAAAATCAATCACTTGGGCATTACCCGTAAACAATGGCCTTCACATTCCAAAAGAACTTGACCCTAAGCCTCTAACTAAAACTGGTAGTAACTTGACCCTTCTTAAGGAGTGGAGGTTTAACTACCTACGTGCAGTGGCTACGTGCTAGTGAGAGTTCTCGCGTGCTATCGGGTGCCTAAGACTGGGGCAAACGGCCTTTCAATCTGGCCCGGTGGTTCCGCAGTGCTCGCATTCGTTTTCGTAGTTCGTGATAGTAGGTAACTTAGATCTTTAGGTCTAAGGGCACACTGTAGAGGTTAGGAACTTGACTGTATTGATTTGTCATCAAGTGTACCTTTGCGGCGTCATTTCTCTCATCTCCTCTCCCCTTCTCATCTCACCAACTCTTCCTGCAGTAGTGCATGTTTGGGAGGTCACAAAACCCTGAACTGCTTGAATTGACTGATAAATTTAGAAAGAAAGCTAAATCATCCTCCTCCTCCAAAAACATTGCTGCACGCCCACCCCCAAATCTCATGGGAGGAACCTGCCCTCAGAACCCGCCAGGTGGTGGAGCCTAAGATTCCATAACCTACCTCCAAGCCCAAATGGAAATGCATAATGAGCAAATCGAAGCCATTCGGGAAACATTGGAGGAAATGCAGAACCCTCTCGAATGGAAGAAGCCTAGGTCTCTTAGCTCCTATCAGAATCCCGCTGCTATAGAGACAGTAGGACAAATTCTGGTCCGCATGGGCGGGGACAACTTTGAATTAAAACCGAACATAATTGGCCAAATAAATTTTCACTTCCATGGTCTTGCAAGTGAAGATCCTTTTCTCCACTTGGAAGACCTAACCCGACTGGCTAAAACGGTTAAACCAAGAAATGTCGGGTTACCTATAGTCCTCATGAAAATGTTCTTTTTTTCGTTGTTGGAGTGGTTACGCACCCTTGGGAGAACCATCCATTCTTGGGAAGAGATGCAAATAGTGTTTCTTAAGAAGTTCTTCCCAATCGGGTGAACCAATGTGCTTCGCCGTGCCATCACTTCATTTACGCTACAAAACGGTGAACAATTTCATGAGGCATGGGAGAGGTATAATGACCCCTTCAGGAAGTGTCCGCACCACAGTTTGCCAAAGTGGCATATAGCCCAGATCTTCTACTACGGGCTAAATGAGACTTTGAAGCAGATTGTACACGCTTCATGCGGAGGGAACTTTTTGAATAAAGATGAGAATGGAGCATTTGAACTGTTTGTAAATATGAGTGAAAACTCGATGAACAATTCTTCCATTGTCACATTTAATCGTACCAGCTAGCCCTGAAATGTCCATGAAGTTGACACGGGACCCTCCCATTCATCCACTGATCTAAGCCTTATTACACAGAAACTGGATGAAGTCTCCATCGTGCATAAGTTGGACGAGCTTCTGGCCAACCTCGCCCGATCTTTGGCAAACACCACCTCTTCACCACATCGTCACAATCCAAATTCTTCCAACACCAGGCTTACCCCGAGAAACCCTGTAAGACCTTCCTTACCGAGTGTCGCGCTGAGTGACTCGATAAGTCATGTGGATCTAGCTTATGCAAGCTAGTATTTCGACACAGAGGAGCAAGCCTCCGTGTGCTCGGATGCATATTTACATGCGGACATGTCTTCTAGCATAGAAGACGCTTGCGCCTTGGGGAACAACCCGTTCTCTGCCACGTATAACCCAGGGTTGATAAATCATCCGAACTTCGCATGGTCCAACAACCCGCAGTGCCAAAAACCCATAGGTGGACCAATGCGACCATCCGCACTCGTCATCCCAATGGCCCAGTCTAATCCTATGGCGAATCCGCCATCAGACCCTTGCGTACCGCAAGCAGAACACGCATAAAGTCCTCTTGATAAATTGATTCGAATGATGACAGATATGTCAAAGCGCCATGAAGAGAACATGACCTCTCTTCAGTACCAATTGGCGTAGCAGAATGCTGAGATCAGTCAACTACGCATGGCGACTCAATCTCAGGGCACTCTTCCTGCCGAACCTATTCCAAACCCATGAAACTTCGTACCCTATTGTCCGTAACCATAGGTACAACCTTCTCAGGGATAGGTTCATTAAATTCTGCAAGCTCCGAGCATTCCGTCGGGATTTCAGGCTAATCCCGCTGCAGCACCGCACTCTTATGTCCCTATTGCGAGCCCTCCTCCGCCGTATGATCCCACTGGACCTGCATCATCCAATGCTATCACTATAAGGAGCGGTAAGCAGGCCGTCGATCCTCCTCGACCTGATCCTAGCCTGTCTTCTTCATCACCCTCTCATTCAGGATGCGCACCGCATTCGCGAGAGGATGATACACTGAAATTGTTGCCAGAATCAGTCCCATTCCCTGAGGCTGTACTGAGGGAGCCAAAAGGCAAGAAGAAATACACGCTGGCCTTTGATAACCTGCATAATTTGTTCAGGGATGTAGAAATCAAGGTACCCCTGCTCGAGGCTATCGACTACATACCTACTGTCGCCCGATTTATCAAAGACTACACAACACACAAGTGACAGTCAAAGAAAACTAAAAATCCGATGGTTCTCTCGCCTCATGCGAGTTGTGCTATACTGTCAAACCTACCACCGAAGTAGAAAGATCCAGCCGCACCACTTATTTCCTGTAGCATCCAAGGCTGCACTTTTAACCGTGCCCTGCTTGATCTTGGATCTTCCATAAATATTTTACCGACCATCATGCTCAAAAAATTTTCCTTGGGAAATCTGAAACGCACCCCTGTCACATTACAGTTGGCAAATCGTTCTGTCAAAATCCCGAAGGGTGTGGTGGAAGACGTGGTGGTTAGGGTCAACGGTCTCTGTTTTCCTATTGACTTTCTTGTTTAGATATGGAAGTTCCTAGCTCACTTTTTGATTGTCTGATCATCCTTGGTCGACCTTTCTTGGCCACAGCCCGCGCCCTTATCGACTATGAGTCGAGCTGTATTGGGATTGCCATTGGATCTGAAAAGCTCAAGCTTAACATCTTCAAGGCAGCCAAGAACTTTGATTGCGATTGCATCGAGGATGACACGTCTGAAGAGGACATGACCATCAGTGTGTGTATCGGACTAATTGGGACCTATTCAGACTGCTGCAGAATACTTGACGACTACCTGATCAACACATACTGTGATGTTCCCCCATCCCTCCCTTGTCCCGTACCTTCTCCTGACTAGACTTCTGAGAGGTTTTCTTCTCTTCCCATACCTCGTGGTCTGAGTCATATCCGGGTTGCTCACCGCCGATCCACACTCCTGAAGACCGGATTGCCCTTTATTTCCCGCCAACACAGGCGGATTTGCAACTCCACATTGGGACCTTGAACCCACATCTTACTCTCTGGGGCTATTCCTTTTTGGATCCATCTATCCAAAAAACCCCTCTACTTGGCCAATCTGAGGGCCAACTTCTTCTTCCTGACTTGTTCTCCGATTCTCCTGGGACACTCTTATCACATGAAATGCTAGACCTTTCACCTTCCACCATCACTTTTCATGCCCCTATCACGATCTCTTCACTTTTCACTTCACCACCCACCATCCACCCTCCCTACCACCCTGCTGTATACCCTGCACCTCAGCTCTCGTTACCTGATCTTTCGTCCTTTCTCTACCTTTCCCTGCATGCATACGAGGACATGGAATTGTTTGGCATGGAGGGGTGGATAGGCACCCATAGGATCTGGCTATTTTATAATATCATACAGTTCCCACCTATTTATAAATATGAAAGAAAAAGAAAAAGAAAAAAAATTATATATATATAATATATATATAATAAAAAAATGGTGTTTAGTAATGATCTGAAAGCTAAAAAAAAAATGCAATAAGTGTTTATGGATATTCAACCTTTGTTTTGAAGACCTTCTAGGCCACAGAAGCTTGATTCGCTCAGGCTTGGCTTAATTCACTTGAGCATTGACAAGATAGATCATAATCTCTCCTAACTAAGGACGTATTCTTGTAACTGAGACACCAGTACAGGATTCGTTGGTTTGCTTCTACTTGAGAGCTTAAGTAAACTTCCTTCACACTACACATATTAGGAAAGACCAGGTGAACATAAGATCCAACCCTAGTGTTCATTAGGGAAGGTGAAGTCCTTACCTGTGCATGCAAGTAGACTTTTTATCCCAGGTTTCAGTCTTGTGTTTAGGAGAAACTCTTTCTACCAAAAAGAAACTCTCCCACCAAAAAGAAAAGTGTACTCCTTCAAAAAAAAAAAAAAATGTTGTAAGAGATATACTGAGACGTGTTTCAAAAAAAAAAGAAAAGTTGGAAATAAGTTAGTATATCTCACAAATGTCTTTAAAGTCTTCGCCCTACAAGAAGTTCTTCAGGGCAGGTTATAAATACCTTATTTTCCTGTGAGCCACAAATCTCAGAAAATGGGAGTTGAGTTTTCTGTCATCTTCTTAAGGGTCAATCCGAAGACATGAGCTGAAACTAGGACCAACCTTTACCTAAAAATTCGTGAAACCTTGGGCTTCAGTGTTAAGGTTCATCTGGTCAATCTTAATTCTTCACCATGCACAAGCCATAATCTCTTAAGCTCTCGAGTACGGCAAAAACCTCTTGGATCCTCGAAATCATACTTAAGGTTTAAATATCAAGAGTCCTGGTTAGTCGAGAGATGATCTATGTCATCTGAGACTTATAGTACTGGTAGTCTTCTCTACAATTGGTTGTCATAATATCCAACAATAAACACACCTATATCGCCTCAGAAGAAAATCTTCAACTTAAGATCATTTTTAAATACTATTTTGTTAGGGACTAGCAAAAGATAGGCAAGGGGGTACGATTGCACCACAAAAATACACCTGCAATAGTGCCTTCTTGTGCTATTTCCTAGCATTACCTATGCATATTAGGGTACCATTATCGCATTTGTAAAAATACATGCATGCATGCATTTAATTAAGAGTGGAGGAGAATGAAATGAATGCCCTCGCAATTCGCATTTTCTTCAAGTGCAACTTCGCAATATTCCCATCTTTATTTTTATTTCCATTAGATTTGGAAATCTCTTCCCGTGGCTGCACCTCTCTTCCTCGTGCGCCATTCCCTGCATCTGCCCTTCCCTGTAGCTGCCTCTCCCTACCAAGGCCATGCATGAGCCATGCATAGCCAAGGCATGGCCCTGCATGGCTTCTTCCTCTATAAAAGGACACGACTTCTTCTTCAAACAGCCTGGTCCACTTCAAAAGAAGAACCCGCAGCTCCATCTCCTTCCAGGCCATCCTCTCCTCCCTCTCCCTCCACACGCAGCCCTCCTCCTCGGAGAAACCCGATGGATAGGAGCCCTCACTGTGGTGCACACCACCACAGTGAGACCACCACCACCCAGCTCTTCAAAGAGCCGATGGGCATGGTGGCTCTTCCCTCATTTCTTTTCCGTTCCTCCACCTTCAGCCATGGCCGCACGCTTCAAGGTCTGAAGCTCGTAGCTTGTTAGTAGCAGCAGCAGCAGTTGGCCCAGCCATTTCACGCAAGCCTGCAGGCTCCACAGCCCCTTCCGCGCGTGCCTGCAGACCTCTCCGCCTCCTGCTTTCTCCACCCTGTCACGCTCCCTTCCGCCCACAACCGACCTCTGCGCGTCACTGCAGCGGCCGACCAAGCGCTTGCCCGCATCCCTGCCAGCACCTGCAAGCCACCGCGCAAGCTGCAGGCACCCTAACCTCCCTCTCCACGTGCTCTATTGCGAGCTTCTCCGCGCTTGCAAAGGGCCGGGGCAGACCCTCTTCCTCGTGCACCAGCACACTCGCGCCAGCCGCGAGCTGGCCACACTCAGACCACTTGTAGCTCTCGATTGCGTAGCGCGGACGACCACTGTAGCCACTATTCACGCGAGTCTGCGCGACACTATGGCTACAGTGGGGTGACCAAAAAGCTTCTCACTTTACCGGTCACCCGGCGCACCGCAATCGGCTGCAGCACGCGCGAGGGTCTCCACCCGCACTCGCCTACACCTGTCTGCCTCACCCACACTCGCCCACGCGCACCTACCTTCGCCCGCTCCCTTATCCCGCGCCTGCGAGCGCCCGGGCCAGCCTTTGTGGAGCATGGTGCACTGAGTCTCCTCTCCATGCCCTTTTCCCTCCTACGCATGCTTGTCTGTGTGCTTGCGCACCTGAGCACGAGCTTGAAGTCCTCAGACGTCGGCCCTGGTCTGCAGACACCTTAACATCGCCCTTGCCTCCAGCAGAGCGGCTGCCATCTCTCCTGCCCTCTCTCTCTCTCTCTCACTCACTCTTTACACCGACGCTAACACACCTACACTAACACTTCCACACACCCACACGCACCTATACACTAATATATACATATACATATATACACGTATACACATATATATTTATATACATATATATATATATATACTTATATTTATACATATAATAGTACCTATAGACTTATGTATTAGTATATATACATACATATAAATATATACATATATACATATACTACTGTACATATATATATATATACTTATATCTATATATATAGTAGTATTAGTATGCTTATATACATATATACATATAACTATATACTTATATATATATATACATATATACTTACATATATCTATACATATATTAGTACTTATATAAATATGTATTAGTCTATATACACATATATATATACATATATACATCTATATATTTATATATATATATATACTTATACATACATATATATATATATATTTATCTACATTCATATATACATATATATCTATATAACTATATATACATATATACATATATATACATATCTTGCTACATATATCTATATATACATATATTTATATATATATATTTACATACCTATATATATATATATACATATACTTATATACATATATAGCTGCATACATATATACATATACTTATATATATATATATATACACACATATATATACACATATATATTCCTATATATTTATAACCGTATATACATATAAATATATTTACATATATACATAGTTATATATATATATATATCCATGTTACTAACCCTATGCTGTATCGTGGGAATATCTGCACCAGTTGCTGATATTCCCCGATACACGTGTACAAAAAGCATGTTCGCATTCATCTTCCACCATCCATCCTACACCTTACACGTGGCACTTCATCCTGTTGGTTGCGTCTTTCTAGACAACGACCTACCCGACACCGTGCTACACTCCATCTCCACCTCCACCCCCACCCCTTTTTATACATAATATATACCTATATATAAACTATATTTACTTTATTTCTATTTTGCTTTCTTGTTAGTAAAAAGATAAAAATATATATAAAAGAGAAAAGATAATCCTTGACTTGCAGGTACTCCGTCTTACGAATAGCAAGACCCATTTTTCAACCCTATTTTTGCTCAAGGCCAAGAACCTAATTTTGAGGGTGTGCCTCAAGGACAAAGATTACCAGAAAAAAATCTAAATAAGAAAAACACCAAAAACACAATAAACGAATGGAAGAGACTCGTTGTAAGAAATGCGTAGAAACTTGACCTGTAACCCCACTTCCCTGAGTTCGACCCTGGGCCTGAAAGTGACAAGATAAAATCAAGTAGGCCAGGTAAAAAAAAAAAATTGTAAAGAGATGGTTAGGTCTGATTTAGGTTAACCCCTATACACAGTTCAACGATAAAATCATCATATTAACAAGCTATCCAAGCTCAACACCACCTGGCAATCGACATTTCGAGAAAATCCTGCCCATGGCACCTAAATCAGCACATGGTGCTTACGTGCCCCTGGTAGGATATTTAGATATCCTAGAAGGTAAGCTTCGAGGAGACGGTATGTTATTTCGCATCTTCGAGGGGAATTTCTCACCTCTCCATGTCAGGAACTTATCCAAATCAACTTGTATTGATAAGCCACTCCTAATCTAGGTGTCTTTCTAGAACAGAATTAACTCATTTGCGTGATTTTGATATTAAGCACACTGAACCAAACTGTCTGTGAATTAGGGTACTGGGTTACCGAGTCTCGCAAACCAGAGGTTAGTTAACGAGGCTGAATAATCCTTAAGCCTTAGACCTAATACTTAAGCTTCGTATTTTCCTCAACCTCTTGAGGACTATCCAGATCTTAACAGATACTTGAATTTTTAAGCCTAAAACAAGCCCAAGAGGCCTAAGATCAGCACTCATACTGATCTCTGTGCCTCTTAGCACTTTTGATTTTCATTTTGTTCTTTTGATTTGGTCTAGAACTTAAATAGATTTCATAATCTTTTACTAGTGACTAACTCTTTTCTATTTCAAATTGTGCTCCTTTTTAACATTTAAAATCACCTCTTCCTCCATTGCTCAAGAATGATATGCAATTTAATTTCTTTTTAAATTTCCTCCCCTTTATCAATTTTTTTTTTCCTTTTCAATTTTTTTTTATTTTTTTTGCTTTTTCGGAATATGTATTTTTTTGTGAGAATCTTTCAGAACATTGAATTTTTATGTGTTTGCATTTTAACACCCCCCCATGGCTAAGTTTTGCAATGTCCTCATTGTAAATGTAGGGTATGAAACAGTTAGGGTTAAGGAGTTAGGACATGTTCAACGGGTGAGCGAACGGGCAGGATGGCTATTGTGAACGATTTCAAGCCCTGGTAAGAGTACCAAAGGTCGATCAACTGTTCTAAAACTGAACTCAGAGTCAATAGATGTGAAGTACAGAAGGATAATCAGAAGGATCTCTGGTTTTTGGAATGATGGGTTGCCTCCCGTTAAGCAGTAAATTCAATGCCTTTAGTCAAGTAGAAATGGTCATGGAGGAGTGGTCCAATCAGATAAGTGTTGTAGAACAAGCACCTTGATAAAAAACCTTGTTGGTCCAAACAGGTGCTTGTTCAGATTAGCAGGCTGATGATGTAGCCCAAACCCAATTAATCTTGCAGGTTGATAGATGTGGATCAAGTGATGCGGTGCCCACCAGATACTGTGGAGCTCAAGTAGATGTGGAAGTGAAAAGCTAGGTTTTGGCTGAATCAGATCAGCCTGGTCAGAGTAGGGATCCTCAAAAGAAAAGGGGTCAGTGGAAGATGTAGGAATCCTACGGGAGTGCTCAGAGAAAGATAGCATGTAATTTACTGTCTAATCGATATCCGATACACATTTAAAAGATGAAGGAGAATCTTCTACATCCGGCTCATCGAGAGGAGAATCAAAGTAGAAATTGAGTCTGATTGCGAGTTGGGTTGAGAATGGGTTTTGGAAGGCTCTGTATGTGTAGAAGAGGTGGCATCAATAAGAATTGTGTGTGAGGGCTCCTCTAGGAAGGATTCCAAGGTAGGTTCATCTAAGGAGTCCTCATAGAACCCGTCAAAATAAAATGTAAATGCCTAGAGAGTGCTTATAGGATCAAGGAATTTGAGTCAAGAAAAGATTTGAACTCTGGATTGTAGACACTCTCGGAAATTACTGTTTATGATTCCTGAGGTTAAAAAAGAAATGATTCCATCTCAATGGAACCTGATTTTGAATCAATGATATCGGGAATAGGGACCACAAAGCCAGAGTCGAAGAATGGGTCATGGATGCTGAGGTTGTAGATTGGCTCATAGTCGTCAGGAAAGAACAGTTCTTCGAAATCAGGGTAAGATTCAAAATCAGCTTAGAACTTGCGAGAATCATGTTCTGAATCTGATTTGGGGTCAGAGGTTCCACCATAGAAAAAATCAAGATATGGAGAAGCAGCAACCTGACTTGGGTCTAGCCTATTCTCAGATTCTGAGCTCAGAAAGGTGTTCCTATTAGGCTTGGGCTTGGTTTCTTGGCTTGTAGGGAAGATCCAATTGTATCCCAACTCTTCCAGCTCCTCAATTTCCGTATCATAGATTGGCATGACTTTCGAAAAGTCGATCAGTGTCTCTAAGGAGGTTGGAGAGGTGCTCTCATCAAATACAGGCCCAGAATTGTAGTCCAGATTCAAAATCTAATTTGCACCATACAAGGTCTTGTAATCATCGCAATAAGGCTTAAATCCAGATTCTAGGTTAAGGGTGTGGGTTGGATCACTAGAATCTTCGTTGGGCTCTACAGAGATGTCAGAATTGCTCTTGAGAGTCACCTTATTGGAATAAGGGATGGAATTTACACCCTCGAGAGCTTCTGATTCAATCTTAGTATCAGAGGTGTTTGGGAAATCTAAGCTTGGTGAACCAGGTTCTTGATTTTCTAGGGCTGGCTCAAAATTGTGATCACTTGCAATCGGATCCTCCCAACCCGTCTCAAGATCAGGTGTATCAATTTGTTCATAATTTGAATTAGACTTCATCAGGGTTGGGGGTCCACAAAAACCTCGATTCTTGTCCTTGGGATTTGGAAGATTTTGCTCCTTAATGTTGCTCCAAGATGTCTGATTGTCTAATGAAGGAATGTATGGGTATCTTTGAATAATTGTCTTTTGTAGTGTAGTTAGCATGTCCCCACATTTTTCTATGAGACTTTGATATGTTTCCCAAAATTGTGGATTCGAACAACATTGTAGACACTTGGTACTGTGCAATCTCCATAATTCATTGAATTCTAATAAAAGATCCTCCTGGGTTGAACCATGTAAGACTTGTGTATAAAGTATTTCAACATGGTTCACAATGTGGGTTGTTGTTTCTGTAAATTTATCCTGAATGTCCCTATCTAAGGCTCTATAATATTCTTCATGGTATCCAAAAGTAGCCTCAATCATCTTATCTTTGATAGTCATTTGGGACTCAAGTTTCTTAATCACCATTCCTAACATGTCAGGTTGCATTTTTTTAATCAAGTGGTGGAATCAAGATGCAGAATCAAACTCAAGATTCAGATTGGAGTAGATCAAATCTGAAAGAAATCCTTAATATGATCTGTGTATGTGCTCTAAGTAGAAGGGATGAGGGATTGGATGTGAAATTGACCCAATCAAAGCACCCAAAGATTTTTGGATGACTGTGGCAGTTTCGAGGTGGATGATACTTCCAAATAAGAAATTTGCACAACCGAGAATTACCTGGGCAACCAGGAAGGGAGAGCCCCGCAAAGACCCCTACACTGCAGAGTGTTCCCACGAGTTACAGGGTTTCCCCCACCCGACCTTCCTTGTCACTGAGGTTCCAGGTAGACCGAAATGTACGAACTTAAGACCTTAAGTCAACCAATTTTATGTCCTAATTTGTGCCTTGAGTTTCACTTGATTAGAAGTTAATTCAACTTGTGACCTAATTTGGAGGTTGGTTGGCCTACAATGTAGACCAACTTCATCAGACCTGCCCTAAAGATGGCAGAACGAAATTTAGGTCAAGACCTAGAAATCACCCTGAATTAACTCTTAAGTTATTAGGTCCAAGGGTTTTAGGGTTCAAGTTAAATTAGAGCCTGATTTTAGGGTTTCTCTGATTAGATATTTTCAACCAAGGGCTTGGGAGCACACAAATGCAGGAGGGTAGCTTTCCTTTAATTCAGGAAAAAGTGTGTACTAGCACTCTAAACCCTAATGTCAAACCCTATTTGGCCCTATTCTACATCCAATTTGATCTCAACATGTACACCTTGGACTCAAATAAGGTGAGTAGTCCAAGATTATCAAAAATTAAGTGTGATTCCTAAGAGGCATAGGAAATTTGGGGTAGGGAATTCTAAACAGAATCGTTTAAATCTTTAATCAGATTTGAAAAAAAAAAATTCACAAATTAGGAAACTTGCTTTTTAAATGATAGTTACTATGAAAAATAAGGCAGGTGATTCCTAATTGATTGTTTCCTTTTTGTCTTCCCAAGATTAGGAGGTTGATTAGGGAAGACTAGAGAAGTTACTTGTCCTGGAGTGGTTGATTTGCATGGAAGATCTCCTCATGAAGTACCTCGCAAAATCACAATAAAGCAAACAGGGCAAGTTAGCGCTCAAATATAAAAATATAGCAAGAGAATAGCGGTGAATTACAGGTTGCTTCCCAGCAACGGTGCCAAAATATTCTAAGGGATGAATCGAGGGTTTTGAAAGATGTGTTCGTTGTAGTAATAATTCCTCAAAAATAGCTTGAACAACAGATAAAATTTATAACTCAAATGTCAGAAATGAAGTCCGAGGTCGTTTGTTGGGAGCAAATATGGAATTCACGTGCTAATCTCAATAGATAATATAAATGAGCACAATTAACTACTCAAAAACTCATATGCAATGTAAAACATGAGTATATGTAGAGTCAAAAAGAAATCTAGACAAAATAATGGTGATTTCGATCACCAATTATTAGTCTAACACATGTAGCAAATACTCAAATAATATCAACTATACAAACCAAGTGCATAGTGCACTCACTGTTAAAGGAATCAGGCGACAGATTCTTTCAGCTAGATGACTTAAGTGTCCACTGCTACAGCTCCAAGAGGGCACTGTACTTCTTTTTCTCTTCTTTCTCTACATGCACAGGCCTTCTTCCTTCTCCTTTCTTTCTTCTATCCTCTACTCTTCCCTTCAGCTCTCCTTCCACTTCTTCTCTTTTCCTTCAAGCACAGAGGGGCACTCTTCTTCAGATGTGGCTAAGTGTTAGCCATTACACAATCGAGCAAAACCCCCTTATCCCCACGTGCTCTCTCTCTTTCCAGCCTTCACAAAGCCATGCATAGTACCGGGTTATCGGGTAATCGGTCTAGAGAGCACCCGAGACCAGAGCTACCAGTGTGGGGTAGCAGCTGGGGTGTGCGCAGGCATAGGTCGGTATACGTGTCAGACCAGGCCCACGTGGTGGTGTCACGGGCAAGGCATGTGGAGGGGTGCGAGAGACCTCACCTCCAAAGTGACTTGAGGTGATAAGCTACTGACAGTTTTTCCTATTTTTGCACTGCAGGGACTCTTCACATTACGACGTAGGACTATCTTAGTCCCCCTCCTTGTGAGCATTTACAGTGAAAGAATCCCCTGATTGCCATGGCTGTGTAGGGCCCCTTCCTTCAATTGTCATAGCTAACGTGATTAAGGCCTCCAATTGACCACCTAGGGCAATGCCTTAAGTGATTTTGCATAACCTGGACTGAGTGCCAGGAGCAAGTGAGTGCCATAACGAGCTCCAAGCTTGCTCGAAGCGCAACATTAATGGCCGTGGTGGATGTGAAGCTAAAATGAAGAACATGGCTTTATGGCCTTGTCAGATGGTTCAACAGCTTCTCCATATCACAGCGAACATGGTGGTGGGTGCAGCGTGGCGTGAGAGTGCTTGAAGTGGTCGAACGGTGATGGAGATGGCCGTGCGAAGGTGGGTAGGTCGATGGATGGTTTTAGTGGGTGGAATAGAGAATAGAAAGAGGGGTTTTCTTCGCCGAGAGATGGCGGTGCTTGTGGGTGTGTTGGCGAGGTGGTTGGAGTTATGTAGCAGTGCAAACACCATACTGGAGTGGTCGTCGGACATGGAGAAGATGAGGGTGATTAGTGGTGTCAAGGGGTTCTTTTTCGGTTTTTGGGAAGGAAGCTAACTTACGAGCTATAAGGAACTAATCTAACCTAAGCTAATTAGATGAAAGGGGTAGGAGGACAACGCCAAGGGTACGTTGGTGCTAGGGTTGAAGGTACTCCAGTCGGTGGTAACAGCAATGACGATGGAGGTTGGGAAGCTCCAACTGGTACGTCTAAGAGTGGAAGAGGTCAAGGGGAAGGAATGCGGCACTGGTTTTGTGGATGGACGAAAAAGAAGATCAGGAGGAGTCGTCGAACATCTAGGAACCTCTTGGTTGGAGAGGAGAGATGAAATCGAGGTGTTCCAGGCCAAAATCGAGCATGGAGTGGACAACGTGCACTAGGGTTCCGTTTATAGGTCTCTAGAGGGTGATTATAAATTGGGAAGCTTGCTTCCTAAGCTTGGAAGGTCATCAGAGTAGGACACTCAACTCTTTGAAGGATTTGCATGAGGATTTGGGCGATTTTTGGGACTTCAGATCTGGATAAAAGGGAAGCTAATTTCTTAACGAATTCCCTTGCCAAATCTGAGAAGGATTCATCAACAAATCAAAGAGATCTTGCAAAATGAAGATCACTAGAGTTGTAGGGCTAGGATTCTTTGGCAGCAGGGACCTATTTATGAAGAGGACAAAGAAATTGGGGGGCTTTTTGTGAGGAATTCAAAAGCTGAGGGGCTATTGGATATGAAGAATGATAGAATTGGATCAAAGTGCAAACTAGGTTGAAATAATCTTAGATTTTGCCTAAATTTTGATAGAAACCTAATTTAAACCTAAGAAATCTAATGGTGAAGTTGGATTTTGGTTTTAACCTTATTTGACTGGATAATTTATGCAAAAACTGAAATTAGCGCATAGGTCTTTGTGTGACTCTGTTTTCAGTCAAAATAGGTTTTGATGGTTAAATTGAATATGGCAAACCCTAGAGAATATTTTTAAACGAATTTTAGAGGGTTTAGGTGAATTTTATCTTGACCAGAACCTTAGTAGATTAAGTGGGTCAATTTTTAGTATTTTAGATGTCATTTAATTCTCGAAACATGTGAAAACTCATTTCTGTCAGCACGAACCTACTTGTTAGATAATTAAGATCATTTAATCTTTGATTAACCCCTGAGAAATCCTGTTATTATTTTGCAATTAAGATATGCTATTAAAAATGTAGTTTTGTGCCTGTTTTCTTGTCTTTCTCTTAGAATGATTATGCAATGATTTATGGTCCTCAAGCTGTTACGTAGGAGCATTTAGTACTTAATTATGACTAATTAAAGCTAGAAATGGCTGATGATGAGGTTGCCATTTCTCCTACTAATCCATGAAAGTTGCCTCGATTTCTCCTACTAATCAATTTCCCTTTTCAAGTCCTCTTCTAGAACCACATCTTTCATTTATTTCTATTGTTGCAACTCACTTTCAATTAAGGGAGCTATGGCCTCTTTCTCATCCAACGTGTGCAGCCAAACAAGAGCCTCCACTCTTTTTTGTTCGCACAGCACCCACAGTCTGCCCATACTCTTTCAACATAATTTTCACACCACCTAACTTCACGGCAAGCCTCGAAGTCGTTGGCCCGAACACCTATTGCACCTCCCACCAGTTCTCAATCATCTCCTTGCAGCCTGGCTCCCTCAACAACGACCTTCTGAATTTAAAGTAAAAGCCCACTGAGCTTCCTTCACCACTATCCCAAATCAACAGAGTGTGATCTGAAAATGGCCTCTCTTGCCCAGCCACACTTGAAAGATGGTATCTGTCCAAAAAACTTGAGTTCCCGAAGAATTGATCAAGTTTCGACATTGTCCCACTTCCATTGTGCCAAGTGTATTCCACACCAGAAGAGGGGTACTCACTCAATCCCATGCTCTGAATCGCCAGCTAAAACCCAATAGTAGATTGGTCAATGCACCCACTCGCTCTATCCTGACTGGAGAGTGGGCAGTTGAAGTCGACCCTATAAGCCATGAGCTGTCCCTGATCCCCTCTACTCTCTCTGCTAATTCAGGCGATAAAATAGTCCACCTGTTCGAATTTCATGGCCCATAAACGCATTTGATACACAAAAAACACGCCATGTGGACTGCCTAAAATCTACAGGTTATGCTGAATTCAGCTTGCATTACCTCGGCCAGCTACAGCTTTACAAGCTTCCACCATACTGCTATGCCTCCTGACCCACCTTGGGCCCTCGCAGTAGTGATTTCAGATCTCCCATCTTGTATCAGCGGTTTCCATGAGTTCTATCGATCCTCTTCAATGTGAGGTTGTTGCAATAACGCACAATCAACATCCCACTCTCACATATATCTAGCAAGGGAGGCTCTTCTCACCCCGTCGCGCAGTTTACCCACGTTCCATGATAGAACTCTCATCCTGTGTTAGGTCTCCACTTCCTCACCCCCCATCAATCCTCATTACTCCAAGCACTCTTGTCATGGTGTCATCACCTCGTCCTCTCCGCAGTTTTTATGGGGATCAGATCGGTAAACCTTTCCCTTTGCCGTTGGTCCCGATATCATCTTGAAGGCCTTCAGGCATATCAAAGGCGAAGGGGGCTTCCACCCCCAATTTTCCAGGCCCTCTTCCAGCGTTCTCCAACACTGGTACAATCATCTATGAGCCTCTCTCACTCATGCACTCCTCATTTAGTAGTGACTCAGATGCTTCAGTCATATGGCCCCCTCCACATTCCTCAGCATGGTGCTCCTTTCTCTACTTTACCATCGGCCTCTCCTCCACAGTGATTCCATCTCCCTTCGCATGGATAGAATTGTTCTTGACCACCTCTACAAAGGTCTTTGCCAACTGCTGCTCATGTACCTCCACCTTATCCAAGCAAATTCAAAGCTGGATCAACTG
Organism: Thalassia testudinum; assembly: GCA_037157565.1. NCBI lineage: Eukaryota > Viridiplantae > Streptophyta > Magnoliopsida > Alismatales > Hydrocharitaceae > Thalassia > Thalassia testudinum. The sequence goes on along the minus strand of JAZHRO010000056.1, from coordinate 78,895,162 downwards.
CGAGCATCCCCCACATCGCAGAATGATCTTTTCTGGTAGAGAGCCACTATGCGCAAAGATCATGTTCACTGAAACCACCCTCCCATCCCCTTCCCCAAGCACGATTTCAGGACCCTCCTTCAGCACCGCGAAGCTTTCAATCATCTTCGTCACTACCACATTGGTTCTCAAGTGCAAAGGCGAACTGTTAATCTCCAACCTCCCTTATTAGGATGCCACCTTCTGTGGGGGTCGCTCCATCAATGCCCCATCAAAAGGTGAGACATACCCCTACACCACATTGATGTTCTCAAACTTACTCGATTGAAATTGGAAGGACTCGGCATCCATCATACCCAAGCCATACCGTAGAAAGCGATAAGGACCCAAGTTGCAACCTTCTAATTCAGTGATCTTAGGGTTAGGGATCTTATCAACTGTTGTAGCCGATCCAAGCATGGAGCCCCTGTCATCACCTCCCAAATCAATGCTCCCTTTCGAACCATCTCCGACGCATGAATGACTTCAGAGTATGGGACCTCTACATCAAGAAAGTGTCCAGCCAGCATTTGGGGTGGAGGCAGTGGAGCCCTCGATCCCCTTTGCCCCAAGCAAGGGTGATGGTGTGAGATCTTTCCTCCTCCCTACTGTGTCCCTCCTCTCTTACACATAACACGTTTATGGCATTCTCCACCGCAAGCTACACAAATAAGAGGTCCCCTGCATGCCATCACCATGTGTCCTCTTGCCCTACATTTTAAGCATAGGACCTCCCTTGTGTTCACCTAGTGCCTGGCCTTCATGGGGACCCCCCTTCTCTTCGATCTTCCTTGCGCCTCCATCTCTTCAATCTCCATAACTCCTAGCCCTCATTTTCCCTCCTGTCGCTAGAGCCCCATCGCGTCGTCGCTCCCCACTCACTCCCCCTTCAGTCATCGGATTCTTCATGCTACTTACATGCTAAATTACGTGCAGTCTTTTCCCACCATCAACTTTGCTATTGGCCTTTATTTCAAAAACTATAAAAGTCTTTTTTTTTTGAAACTAAAACTCTACAAATTTTATATTGAAAAGCGTAAAAGGAAAGTTGATTTCTCGTGTTCAAGCAAGGGATCTGAATTTGCAAACATTGCCTCCTTGGACAATCCTAGATACCAACACTATCTCGATCTTACAAATTTAAAAGTAAATTGATTTTTTTGCACGTTGCAACGACTTATAAAAATTACATTTTGTAAACCGTGTAAAAACCCGATCAGGCAACCAATGCACCACCATCCTCTCTTCCGTTTGGCCAACTCCAGCCATGCCACGAACTGCCTCGACCATCGCCATGGAGCCCTCACTCCACTCTAACTCTGATGCATTCCTTGCGGCCTACCTTTCTCTCTGTCGTGCGCAAGCTCATGGCGAAGGCAATCCTCTATTTTCATTTCTTTTAATAATTACTTGGAGTGCCATTGCCAACATTAATTTTTGTCATTTGTTGAATATTATATGTTGGTTAATTTTTGAAAACATCCTTACTTTTCTGTGCAAATGCAGTTTTAGCATACTTAGACTTGATTTTTGGCAGATTTTCGTTGGACGATTATTTGAGACTTTTACGAGTTTAGATAGGCTATGTCTCTATATGGACACGACCCGCTTCCTTGTGAGGTTATTTAATTTTCCTCTATTTTGATCATGCATTTTTTCCACTCAACATTTGAACTGCAACAAGTCTTATATCTACTTTTGAAAACCATTTTAGCGCTTGATCAAATGGTGCTGTTGCTGGGGAGGCAACGAGCCTGTTAAACTTGCATTCATTCATTTATTTCTTCACACATTATTTTGGTTTGAGGCATATTTCATTTCGATCTTTTTGGTGAGAGGTATGAATATCTCCTACATCTCGCCACACCAACCTCAGAGATTAGGTGACACTAGACGTCACCAATGAGCCACACATTTGGGAGGAGCACCATAGCCGTTGCGCTCACTACTGAGCTGGAGCTCGAGCCATGTTTCGGAGAACATTTTGAGGGAGTGCAATCGTCATCTCCATTCTGAGATGATAGAATTTAGGTCTTAGAACATTATTTTTCCTTATTTATGTTCTTGCACATTCAATTGATTTCAGACCCTTGTTCTGGGACATATTTGAGGGTTTGTTCCCTTCCATTATTTTAGGCTCTATGCAAGCAATTTTTTTTGGAGTCTGTTCCCATTTCTTTAGACTTAGGTTTTTATTTTATTTTGTGGATTGATTTTATTTTCCATTGTTTGTGCATAATTAGGTAAAAAAAAATTACACGAACTGCCTGCTAGAAGCTATATGCCGTAGGACGACCATTTAGGTGTGAATGAGCAGCCTCTAGATTTATTTTTCTTGCATTTGCTTGCATCTCATTGAAGATTGTGGGAAGCAAGGTACGTTCTTTTTACTTTGCATTCATATATTGTTCACACATTTGCATCTGGATTTAAAGACAAGACAACCTAAATTATTTTGAAAGAATTAACAAGTGGTCGCATTTTTTGAAAATGGACTAATTAAAGCAGCCTTGATTTTCTGAACATTTAAAAATCAAGGACTTGATTTTCAAACTTGCCGTGCGATTCAAAATTCAAAATCCTTTTGCAGTGTATGCACACTTGTATGTTCTTGCACCATGGCAGACATTTAGACACTCCTTAGGTTTGGAACTACTAGGACTAGAGCCAACTATTACTAGGGTCTAAAGTGACCTAAACTTTAGTTCAGAGGTGAAGTTGCCTCCAACCTTGCAGATTGAGGGTAGTTATGAAGCACCTCGAAAGCATCACTTCAAAGGAAAGGCTTGACCTTACTTGGATCCCTCTTTGCTGTGTTTGGTGGTGACTAAACATTTTTGACTTTAGGGAGGATCACCTAAGTCCCATTTAGATCTTCTTAAGCAAATTGTAGGTTGACAAGTAGGCATGTAATTATTTAGATAACTTGATTTGTCACCTAAAACTGGACTTAAATCTCAAAAGCCTTAACTAATTAAAGACCTAACAAGTCCTTTCATTTTTGTTTCCTTGGGGAAATCTGATTGTGGTGTGAGGTAGAAAGGGTCACTTTGACTTCCATTCTTTCACCTCTTATCCACACTCTTACCCCTACTCTGCAATCTTCAATCCTTCCTTGAGAAGTCCATTCTTGGATGGACAAAATGACAATCAGTGGGATCCTTTCTACTCCTACAATAGGACTATTGGTTTGATTAAGCCCCATCACCACAGTAAGCAGAACCTAGGAGCATGATGCACCTTCCACATACCATAGAAATACCCAACCCATCCTCCCTAAATAATTGTAATGGTTGGACAGAAACTTGTAGGTACTATAACCCTGAGCCTGACTTCTCTCCTAAAAATAGTGTTGACTTCACCTTGAAGATGGAAATACAGAAAATGCAAGACCAAATGATCGAATTATTAGGAGAATCTTCGAGACTAGGCCAACAAGGAAAAGAAGACATTAACCACCTAAACTACACCCATGAGGATGACTTCCACCGCTCTACATTAGATGCTTCTCCCATGGGAGAACCACGCCCTAAGTTGGATGGGAATTTTGGGGATTATGTAAGGGAGAATAGGTACTTTTCGAGGATTGATTTTGAACCATCCCCACTAGATGACACTTCCTTAAGAGGTCCAAAGCTTATGTGGGAGGCGAATATGTATAAAAGTAGCTATGCATTGGATGAAGAAAGGTGGCAACCCGAGGATGACATTGAGGTTAAGTACCAAGTTAAGCTATATTCAAGTCAAAAGAAGGGAATGATGGTACCATTGGAGGACTTCGACCTAGACAATAATATTTTTGTGACATTTGATGAAGTGGGTTGAAGTCAAGTTGTTAATCCTACCCTCCCTTCTAATAATGATCAACTAATGGAACTTAAACCCACCCATAAGGAACTTGACCCTGAAGATATTCACCTATCTAACGAGTCTGATGTTACCCGTGTGAACCATTTACCCCAGATAGAGTGCCCTAGGGGATCTGTAGAGATTTTAGATGATTCTTGACCTTGAGTACATGATGAATTGTATGATGAGGAGAATGATGAATTATGTGGGGAACCTACATTCAAGATTTGCAGTGACACTAACGGTAATTATGTCATATTTGAAGAATTAGCCCTCGAGGATGTCTCAAATTTGATCAAATTAGGTTTCCTTAGCACACCCATTGATGACATCCCTCCTCATAATGAAATAATGAAAAATGTGGAAGCAACTTTTGAGATTTATGTGAATTCACATATAGAATCCAAGGAGGATTTGAGTAAAGAACAAGGATCCAGGGATGAGATTGATAGGGCAATCCCTAATCTATTGCTTCCAGCCTACCTTCATTTGATTCAAAGTCACCCTTTGATTCACATATGTATGAAGGTGAAATTTTGACTCCATGCCTTGAAATGAACACTGATGAAGTGCAAGAAGATATACATGACATCGGTAGGGATGGTAGGGATGTGATTGAAGAACTGGAAAGGTTGTTAGGAGTGGACATAGAGCCGATTGGACCCACCTTAGATCTTTTTACCATCTCGCAACCTCAAAACTTGGACACCCTAGAAAATCTTTGGACTAGAATTTTGCTCACTTCTGTTCTAACCACGGGGCTTAGAGAACCAATATCTCTTGTAATGGGGTATTAGGTATGGATTGATGTTTTCTATGGCTAGTCCATTAGTCTAGGGGTTTATCTCTACACCATTCCTTCCCTGTCTCTTTTAGAGGGTCCTTGTCATCCTCCTACTACCCCTTTAGAGGATGTTGTTCCAGTATATCCAATAGAACCTCCTCTGGTGACTTGGGAAGATTTCATTCTCTTATTTGTTGGGTGAGCATTTGCTATCGGGATTCATCATCAGCTTGCCAACATCCTAGGTTACCTGATTTCTAGGCCTGTGTTACTTTGCTCATTTTTTGGGCCTATTTCTTTAGTTTTGGAACCTGTCTTGTAGGTTCTTTGGCTACTTGACTACCAACAGAATAATGGTAGCCCAACTCTGACCCAAGTAATACCCTTACATGCAAAGGGGACAATGCAAATTTTAGGCATGGCGGGTGTACATAGGGGATATACATAGACTATATACATAATTGCATACATCTGGATAATGTTGCATAGCATGCATTTGCACCAAAAAAAAAAAGCATTGAGCTTAACTGGCAGGACCTTACATTATTAGGCATAAGACCAGGGCTTTTGGATTGATTAAGTTGACTCTAGTTGTTTGACTTTAGAAGGTAAGTTGACCTACTAGCATTAGACCCTTAGGGTCCTTTTTGGACTTAAAAACGTAAGTAGAAGTTAAGTTGCGAACCATTCCTCAAGAGGTTGAGGAAGGAAAGCTAAGGATTGAGTTAATGGTTGGATAGTACCTGGTGTCCTTTTCGACACTTTTGTTTATGGATCCTCGTAACCTAAGCATCCACATTTCACACACTTGGTCTTGTGTAAATAGTGATCACCATAATTCCTTTCTTTAAGAAAATTTGGTTCTCTTGGTTTTGACTTAGGAGAAGCTTGGAAACACAACTTGATTGGATGAGTTCCTACCGCATGAGAGGTGGAATATGTACTTGCCTTGATGATGCAATGAGAACATGTCACCTCCTCACCGCTTGTCTCTTATGATATCCATCCTACTGGGGGCATGTAAGCTCATTGTGCGGTTCAAGTACTATGGGCGGTTCTATCTCGAAGTGCCGATTGCCACAGGCTTGAATTTGCTTAAAAAATCCATAGGCGATAGTATCTTAAAGTGTCGATTGCCAGGAGTTCATGGGGTCACCATGGGCGGTGCTACCTCAAAGCATTGAATGCTAAGCACCCTTCAAGGTTCGGTGATGGGGATAATGAATCTGGCATAGACTACGTTGATAGCTAATCAAAGGTTAGATTTAGAGGATCAAACACAAAAATATATATACATGTTTATTACAAAAAAAATTGGTTCTTACTCTCTTTCTAGGTTGGCAATCATACCAACCTCAAAAATATAAGACCATTGCACATGCACAGATGCTTTAATCTCTGGGACCAATAGAATCTACGGTAGAGCGAGAAATCAAGGAAACTTGTGCCTGCAACTTGTCCTTAGTCGAGCTAGTTTGTAACTTAGCGGCTACTTGGGTACCTTAAGTCTAAAGCCTATAACTTAACATATTTCTAAGGAAAGATCGATTGGGTCAGCTTGGATAACTTGGAGTGCTGATTCATACTTGAATTTGCTAGGGACTAGGAAAAATTAAGCATGGGGGTAATTGATAAGCCCATATTTGTGGGCTAATTAGTTACTTAGACACCTAGACATTAGATTAATATTGACATAAACATAGCATACCTTAATATCTAAATAGATTATCTTATTAATTGATTGCGTGCATATTTCATTCACATGTAAATATGATTTAAGAACTTAAATAGGATAGCATGCATTAGAAGCAGGTTGCATACATGTATTAGAAATAGGATTTCTTCTAGAGTGTTGTATGTAAATAACCCACTAATTAATTATTTACTATTTTCTTCTATCCTACAGGAATCGTAGAGGAATAATAGCTGGGGACATGCACTGTGATTAGAGAGCAAGCTAAGCACCATCACTCCCGGGCAATCAAAGAGCCGAAGAAGGCAGATCTGGCCTTAATGGCCTCAACTCTCCTCCTTCCATTCAAATCAGCCGGTAGCTCCTATAAGAAAGGAGGAGGCGTAACTGGATTGAGGGAGGCCATCGCCCTGCCTTATCTTGTACATTCGTTTATGCTGTGCTCCTCCAACTGTGAGCTAAGTCCTTGCACACCGTGGGCATGCTCAGTGATAGCAGGCAGTGCCAAACCGTAGGGACAGGAACACCAGGACTTGGTTGACCTTACGTCAACTGCAGCTTTATCGTGGCAGAACTTCACTGCCAATACCTGAATCTCCTAGAGATGATTGCTATGCCACCACCATACTTCATCCACTACCAAGCATCTCCCAGCTGAACTCCGCTACACAATGGTAGTGTCGTCAATTCGACGAGTTCAACCCTGACCGTGAGCGTGCACCTTTGGTCACAGTAGCTTCTTCCCTCTCTCCATTTTCTTTCTCTTTTCCTTAAAGTCACTATTCATCATCCTCTCCTCCACTTCATCTCCAATAGCACCACCAACGACCAACCACTCCTCAGCCTTCCGAGCATTCCACCGTCTTCGCAGACGTGACCATCAGCCACTCCCACATCCCCTTGCTGCCCTACTAATTGTACCGCAAAAATACACCTGCAATTGTGCCATCTTGTGCTATTTCCTAGCATTACCTATGCATATTAGGTTTCCATAGTCTCATTTGTAAAAATACATTCATGCATGCATTTAATTGACAGGGGAGGAGAGTAAATAAATGGCCTTCCAATTTACATTTTTCCTTAAGTGCATCTTTGCAAAATTCACCATCTTTTTATTTTACTTGATTTTGAAATCTCTTCCCATGGCTACATGGGACAACACCTTTCTCCTCATGACATTCCTTGCTCAGGCCCTTCCCTGCGGCTGTCTCTCCCTGCCAAGCCATGCACAAGCATGCACAGCTAGGGCATGGCTGTGCATGCTCTCCTCTTCTTTAAATAGAGCTCAGCTGCCTTCTTGCAAGGTAGCCTAGTCCCCAACCAAAGAACCTACAGCAACTTCTTCTCCCTCCAGGCCACCATCTCCTCCCACTCCCTCCACATGCCGACCCTCCTCCTCTGAGGAGATACCCGGCGGACAGGAGCACCTCACAGTGGTCACAACAACCACCGTGAGACCACAACCGCCCAGCTCATCAAAGAGCCGGTGGGCGTGGTGGCCTTCTTCCCTGACTTCTTCACTTTCCAGCCACTTCAGCCATTGCTGCAGGCTTCAAGGTCTGAAGCTCGAAGCTCAGTGGTAGCAGGAGCGGCAAGGCGGCAGCAGCAGCAGCCGCCCAGCCCATTCCTCAAACACCTGCAGGCCGCCCTCGCCTCCAACGCGTGCCTACAGGCACCATCGCCTCCTGCTTCTTCGCCCCGCTGTGCTCTCTCTTCCGCCCTTGACCACCCACTCCGTGCCTCTGCAGCGGCTGGCCAAGCACCCCAGCGCACCCCAGCCAACACCTGCAAGCCTCCGCGCAAGCAGCAGGTCGCCCTCGCCCTCCACCGCGCACGCCAGCAGCCCTCTTTGCTCGCCCTGTCGCGACATCCCGCCTGCAAGCCACCAGCCAGAGCCACTCCACCGCGTGCGCCGAGCCATCCGCACTCATAACACTTACAGCAGGCGGTTGCGCGGCTCGCCCGGCCACTGTAGCCACTATTAACGCATTTCTGCGGAACACCGTGGCTACAGAAGGGTGATCGGTGAGTTTCTCACTTAACCGGCCACCCAGAGTGCCGCAATCGGCCTTCGCCCGCGCACGTGTCTTGCCTCACGTTCTGCTAGCGCTCGCCCGCTCATCTGCCAACCCCTGCACTCACGCACACGCACCTATGAGTGCCCGCTCCTACCATTCACGCAACACGGTGCACTGCGTTCCTCCTCTCCGCGCCCATCACCCTCCAGTGCATGCGCCCCTCTACGTGCAGATGCGCCTGCGCGTGTGCACGTGGAGCCTCTAGACGACGCTTGGAAGCTGCAGACGACTTGACTCCAACGCTCACCAATGCCCTCTCTCTCCCATTCTCTCTCTCTCTGTCAGTCTCTCTCACAACACTCTCTCACTCTCTTTACCGATGCTTGCACACACATACACTCACACTTTCATACACGCACACACACACCTATACACTATTATATACATATATATATACGTATAGATATATATATTGATATATAGACATATATTTATATACACATATATATATAAATATACTTATGTCTATATATATATAGTAGTATTTATATAACTAAGTATTAGTATAAAAATATATATATATACATATATCTATATACTTATATATATATATACATATATATTTACATGTATACATATACTTATATACATACATATATACATATATATATATATATCTATATATATATTAGTACTTATATAACTATGTATTAGTCTATATACATACATACATACATATATATATATATCTATATACTTATATATATATACATATATATCTACTTGTATACATAAACTTATATACTTATATATATATATATATATATACATACAAATATACACACATATAAATACATACATATATCTATAACTATGTATACATACATATATACGTATATATATATATATATACTTATCTACATATATCTATATGTACATATATTGCTATATACATACACATATATATATATATACATCTATATAGTATCATATACATACATATACATATAAATATATACATATATATATATATATAGATCTATAAATATATCTATCTATACATATACTTATATATATATATATTTACATACCTATATATATATACATATACATATATCCATATATAACTACATATATATATATAGATATATTTACATACATATATATATATATATTATTTCATATTATTTACCATACGTGGTATCGCGGGAATATCAGCACTAGTTGCTGATATTCCCCGATGCACGCGTACAAAAACCGTGGTTGCACACATCTTCCGCCTTCCACCTTACACTCCATGCGGCACCTCGTCCTGTTGGTTGCATCTTTCTAGACGACGACCGACGCGACATCGTGCTACACTCCATCTCCGCCTCCACCCCCACCCCTTTATACATATATAATATATACCTATATATATATACTATATTTACTTGATTTCTGTTTCTCTTTCCTATTAGTAAAAAGATAAAAAATATATAAAAGAGAAAAGATAATCCTTGACTTTCAGGTACTTCGTCTTGCGAATAGCAAGACCCGTTGTGGAACCCTGATTTGTCTCAAAGCTAAGAACTTAATTTTGAGGGTGTGCCTCAAGGACAAAGATTACCAGAAAAAAATCTAAATAAGAAAAACACCAAAAACAAAATAAACGAATGGAAGGGACTAGTTGTAGGAAAGGCGTACAAACTTAACTTGTAACCCAACTTCCCTGAGTTCAACCCTGGCCCTAAAAGTGACCAAGATAAAATCAAGTAGGCTAGGTTAAAAATTTTGTAAAGAGATGGTTAGGTCTGATCTAGGTCAACCACTATACACATTTCAACGATAAAATCACCATATTAACAACCTATTCGGGTCTGACACCACCTGCCCAATGCTCAAACGGAGCGTGAGCAGCCACTCTGCCCGCTCATCTCTAGTCCAAGCATCACCTCCTTCTCGCACGCGGCCAGCATGCCACCAACACTCGTGTGCCTCGCCAGTGTGCAAGCCCCTCTCCTCCTCGCATCCACCCACACTGCCCCTTCTTTATGTGACTACCCTACACATGCCCCTCTAGCACACCCTTTGCTCCAATAGCAGTAGCTAATGCACCTCCGCCCGGCTGGCTCTGGTTGCGTCATGAGCCACCTCGACCATCGTCGCGAAGCCCTCGCTCCACTCTAGCTCTGGTGCACTCCTTGCAGCCTACCTCTCCCTTTGTCGTACGCGAGCTCAAGGTGAAGGCAATCCTCTATTTTCATTTCTATTAATAATTATGTGGAGTGTCATTGCTGACAACAATTTTTCTCATTTATTGAATATTATATGTTGGTTAACTTTTGAAAACAACCTTCCCTTTCCATGAAAATGCAATTTTAGCATATTTAGACATGGTTACCCTAATCTAAATGGATTTCAATTTGATTTTTGGGAGATTTCTGGTTAACAATTATTTGCGACTTTTGCAAGTTTATACAAGCTATTGTCTCCTTGTGGAGACGACCCTCTCCCTTGTGAGTGGTTATTTATTTTTCCTCTATTTTGATTGTGCATTTTTGCCATTCGACATTTAACCTACAACGAGCCTTATATCTATTTTTGAAAACCATTTTAGCACTCGATCAATCCTAATGAACTACTAACAAAGTTAGGAATCCAAATATGACCTTAGATCTAAGTTTAGAAGCCTAGAGCTCCTGAATGCTCTTATATTGACCAATTTGAGGCCTAGAGTTGACTTTAAGCTCTAGAGGATTTCAACATCAATTAATTACCCAAATCGACACTACGGATCCTTAGGAACTTTATGAAACCTAAGAAAACATGTTATGGTCTATGGAGCACCAAGCCCCAAGCTTTTTGCTTAAGTTACAAACTGGGGTTAGACAATAGATTAATCAAAAGGTTTAACTAATTAATGAAGGATATCTTCGATAAGTCGATTAAATCAATAGAACAAGAAATCAATGGATGGATTATTAACAATAAATTCTATCTAATAAATTTAGAGCATCTTTAAGAGTTTTATAACCTATAGCTCATGGTTGCTTTTGCCAAAGCTCACTAGAGCTCCGATGAAGACTGAAATTTGCTGTTAGAGTTAAGATTTCCATGAAAAGCTTCAAGAAATAGTTTGAAAGAATCGTGATGATCTCAAGATCATCAAACACTCATCAATTTCATCAATTGATCAATGAAATCAAGAATTAAACTATAAATCTTTAGGGAATGCAACCTAAGTTTGATAGAACTCAGAAGAGATGTACTCACACAATTGAGTGAGGCGAATCACTCAATGAGTGGTTGCGATGATGATAGGCAATCTAATTAGGTTGAAGACTCTCCTGATCTCCGCCATTGATAGGAGAGGTCAGGAGGGAAGGTGATTTAGGTTGTTTAGTATATATGGGCTATTAAAAGAAATTAATTTATGCAATGAGGCCCTAATAGTGTCAGGAAAACGATGAAGAGCCCGATGGGATGTGGAGAACAATCTGGGGATTCGCCATGGATAGTAAACTTCTCAGTTGAAGGTGTTGTTGGAATAAGGCAATTAGATGATTGAATAGGTGAATTGAGAAGTGGATCATCATCGTGAAGGGATATAGAAGGTGATCATGACATGATTGAGGTGAAATGGAGTCATGAGAAGCCTGAGGTGGCTCGTCGGAGTCGGAGAAGAAGGATAAAACTCAAGTTTTAACTACCTAATTAACCTAACTAATTACTTTAAACTAAGCTAAACTAAGGACTAAAGATTAATCTACTTTTACATGGGCAAAAGGGGCAGGTTAAGTCCTTCAATGACAAATCGGAGAAGTGGAAATTAGAAGATGAAGAAGAAGAAACTTTGGTAGAGAAGAACATAAAGTAGAGAGAGATAGCGATAACAAAGCTACATCTAGAGATGTAACGAAGGAATATGAAGACGGAGGAGAGGATAGCTTCGCTAGAGAAGCTTGGAAGAAGAAGAAAAGAATCACCAAAGAGGGAGAGAATATTGTATTGGCAACTCAGTGTGGGAAGATGATGACTCTGCAGTTAGTAGGATTAATTATATAAGTTAGAGTCAATTTCGAGGGCCTTCGCACTTAAATATAACAAGCTAGTGGGTTTGGGAGCAATGCATGCATGTAGTATACTCTTTATGTTAAGACTTCTTGGAATTAATGTTTAATGGCCAACTTGTACAAGTGCATATTGAAACAAGTCTTAGATGAGCAATCAAACCACAAGGATGGATTCAGAATGAAAATCAGAGTCTATCGACTTCGAAATCACCCAATCCGACCTCTATAGCTCCCACAATGAGCCCAAGAAATTCTTGTCATTGATCTGATGATCAATGGCCCATAGCATGTCACGTGGCACCTACACCACAGTTCATCCTGCCTACCAGCACCCACCTCTTCTCTACATCACATGGGCGCACCATATCAACTGTTCAATCGCCATTGAACATAGCACATTTGGCCAAGCTAGCTCCTCTCCCTTACTTGCATGATCATCCACCAATGGCCCAAATCATGCTTCAACCCGCATAGCACGACAGTAGAAAACCTATCCTCGAGAGTCGAGGACATGGGATCGAGCTGCAATCTGCGTGTGCCTTACTCGCAAAAGTGCACCAAATAGCACCATCCAATCTTCCATTGACGATGCTAATGCCTCAACGTTGGCCTGCTAGCGTGTCTCTCTTCCTCAGTAGTGTGATGAGCATCGCATGATCCTTATCAGATGGAAACGATAGTGCCTCAGGGCCTATCCTTATGCTCACAGATGAGTGACGATCATTTAAGGCACGATCGCAGGGCACGAACTTCGCGCTCTCTCTGTCATATGACGATGATTCAATTGCTAGCTATACTCCTCAACCTGCTTGCACGATCTCTGTGTCCTCCACAACCATACGATCAACGAACGACAGTTGTTGTGCCTCCTAGTGTGATCCAGTGCTGTACTACAGACATCTGTGCATGGCTTTGGCGCATGCGTGATGAGAACCTCATCATAAGCCATAACTAGCTCATTTTGACCCAATAAAGAAGATGAAAGCTCCTGCATAACCTAGAAGAAGGCTTAACTGAAGGAACAAGTGCTCTGAGAAGAAAACATGAAATAAAGGTTAAAACTGTAATTTTACCATTGCAGTACATAAACAGGATTTCTCAGAGGCAAAACATAGGTCAAGTGGTCTAAATGAGACAAAAAGTGGGTTGAGTTAATCAGAACTGGGTTTATGTGCAATCTAGGAATTAAATGACACTTGGTAACACTAAAACAGACCTGCTTAAATTAACAAGGTTTTGGTGAGAATAACAATCAAGTAAACCCTCTAAAAATCATGGAAAAAGATCCTCTAGGGTTTAGAACACTTAATTTGGACCTTGGAACCCAGTTTGACCTAGATTAGGGTCCTAGCTCTTCAATTAATCTAATTTGGGTTTTTACGCAAAATGTCCAGCCAAACGAGGTCAAACCTAAAATCCAACTTCACCATTGGATTCCTTAGGTCCAAATTAGGTTTGTACCAAAATTTGGACCTAAGGGGAGGTCATCCTGGCCTACTTTGCAATTTAGTACACCCAAATCACAATTTGGTCCCTATCTTTTGAATATCTTTGCAGAGAGCCCCCTAAGTTCCCCCGCCACCTTTGCAATCAGGTCCTGCCGCCATTGTTAGGGTAGAACCGAGCTCCGACAAAGTTTAGAGAGGGATTACTCTCTGATTCCTCAGAGATCTCCTCCCAGAAATGGAAGGGAGATTCTCTGAGGAATTCCCTTCCATCTACGGCCAATCACAATCTCTGGTGTGAACCCAATCTCTCGTGCGAACGCACGAGAGATTTGGGTATCTTAACCTCTTTCCATCTCCGGTGACCAACCTCAGACGATTGCATTCCCTCCATGCCCTAAACAACTGGCCCAGTGCTTATAAAAGTCACTACACCTCCGGCCGCTGAAGGTAAGCTTGATTTTGACGGAGATCCCCTCAAATTTCCTCTCTCCCATCTCCGGCCAAAAGACCTGCAAGCTCCGGTGGCCTCCTCCCCTCCTTCTCGTCGCTCTGCTGCCATACCAGCAGCAGAGTCAACTTCGCCGCTTCCTCCCGTGTCAAGCCGTACCAAGCGCGCGTGCCCCTGACCTCATCCTCGTCGCCGCTTCCTCCCTCAGGGTCCTTCCCCGACGACGGTAGTTATGCGCCGTCCACTCCGCTGCCTCCCTTCTTTCCAGATCACTCCAGATACCCTCTTCATCCTCTCCTCTTTCTTTTCCCCCTACTATTTTATCTAATTACCCCTCGACAGTGCCTAACCACCTCCATCGTCCTCGCCTCCGACCGCCCTCCGGCGAGCCGCCCACACCACTCTGCCCCTCCACACGACTCGACAACCCTCTTGTGAGCTCCGCCTCACCACCAGGAACTCATTCCGCCCCTCCACTGCCACTCCAGACCTCCACACTTGCTCCCCGAACAACCCCACACCTCCGGCGATAGGTTGACCTAGGCATGCACTCCTAGGCCGACTTGCGGCCTGCAGCACCGTGCATCATGTTCACCGTGCCACGGCGAAGGTTTCTAGCTAATTTGAGTGGGCCAATAGGCCGTTCTTGTGTATGACAGGTTGCAGCTCCTACCACCATTGACGGTCGAAGCAGCGAGGAGTTCGTAGCAGCTTCAGGCACCAGGGCTCCCAGGCTGCAGGTGCAGCAGGTTCACGCGGGTGTTGCGAAGCGACTGAGGCCAGCAAGTCGCTCTGCGAAGCCAGTAGCTGGGGCAATTGCACGACGAAAGCTCTGCGGGCGCGCACGAAATCAGGACTGACCAGATAGTCTCACATCGTGGAAGCGCAAAACACAGGTATAGTATAAATTATTTTTGTGTTTTAAGCTCACTGCCTCAGTAAGCACAGGGGTGAGGTCCCTCACCTACCCTCACACCCGCCTCGTCCGCGGCTTGACCTCGCGGATCTGGCAGGATCCGACCCAACCCTAACCTTGAGCACTCCTCGCGCATCACCACCTGCCGGTGCGCCTGGTCCCAGGTGCGAAGCCGACCCGATTACCCGTGTGGATCTGGGAGAGCGTCCTTGAGTGAATTGTAGAGAAAGAGAGAGACGTTTGGGTAGAGGGACGGGGGTAGGTTTTGCATTGGCTGTGATTTGCGCAAGAAAGAAGGAGCAGAGGAAGAAGCGAACACCTAGCCACTGCAGCAAGGGAAGAGAAGAAAGAAGAAGAGGCTGGGTAGCAGAGAAAGGAGAAGCTTTCGTAGAGAAACAAAGACAAGGAAGAATACCAAGGTAGGAGAAGAAATAAGAGAAAAGAAACAAAGGCAGGAAGAAGAAGCCTTCAAGCAAAGGCAGAAAGAGAAAGAAGTGCAAAGGAGAAGAAGAGCCACGAAGAAGAAGAGAGAAAGGGGATTACATTTAAGACGTCTGATACAGAAATCAGACGTCCAATTCTATTTTTCTTTCACAAATCCTTTCTAAAATTCTCTCTTTGAATCAATCATTTTCATTTAACAGTTGTATTCTTTGGTTTTAGAAAGTACTGAGATTGCTCCCCGTGTTCGACCTCGGATACTCTAGTTTTTCGAGTAATAAAATTCTTTGTATTTGTTTAAACGTTTTGTCGATTATACTACAACGTGATATGCTTTAAACCCGAATCAAAACGTGATAACAATGCGTTCATGTCCACCATGTTGTTTTTGGTGCATTGCTATGTCAAATGATTTGGCACGACCTATAAAAGGCCTTCATGGCCTCCCATTGCATTCCATCTCTTCCACAAGTCTTCAACCACCTCCATAGAGTCCAAAGAAAGTCCTCAGAGCCACCGAGTTGCCAACGGAACCTCTCCCACCACAATGGTTGCCTCGACTCACTCCAAGTTCTTCATTAGATTACATTTCACATTTTATTCAGGCATACCTCTAGTTTTGTTTTTCATGATTGTAGAATGATTTTTATAATCCAAAGAAGAATTCTCTACTATTATACCTGTGTTATTTTTATGCATTCTAAGCTAGGCTCCCACTTTGATTATCATATTCTTGCAATTATCATATTTCATGCTTGGTTTTTTAATGTGCAGCTAGCAACCATATTCCACTGTGGATTTCTAACCTTACCCTCTCTCCTTCTCTCTCTCTTTGTGTTTCAAGCAAGCAAACGAAATAAAATTATCATGTGGCTAGCGATAAAAGATTCAATTTCTTGCATCTCTATGTTCGAAACTTGGACTATGATTGCACATAGGTCTTAATTAACCTAAATAATGTTAGAACCTAGCTTCATTTGTAAATATTGCATTCTTATCTTGCACCGCATCATTTTATAGAGAATAAGATGAGATAGCTTGCTATTTAATGTTTTTGTTGTTATTTGTAGGTAATAAAGTGATTAGGATGCGAGATAAAGTGGAATAAGTCAATAAAGAGAGAAGATTGATCTAGACATGAGGAATGAGGAGGATAGCCACTAGAAACCTTAGGACAACCTTCCTAAACCTAAAACCACTTCCCATAGGACATCTTAGCCTTAGAACCCAAAACATGGAAAGCACTATCCATGTTCTTATCCACCTTATACCTCTCCCAAACACTTTGGAACCAAAACCTACCATAGAAAACCTAAAACCCACTCTCCAATGCATTTCAAGACATCTAGATTTTATGCTCGACATTTGATTTATGCAGAAAATCAATCTAGGAAGACAAAACTCGCACTGACATAGAATTAAACATCCAACCTAACTTCTAGACAACCAATTTTGGACTATAAGATGTCTGATCACTTGTCTGGATGTCTGAAGGTCTTCTCTGCTTCCTATTTTCAGTGCTAGAAGCCCAAGCTTTTCTCTTTTCACCTAGAAACCTCACCAAACACCTTAGGAAACCTAATTAGAGACCTCCTAAGCCTATCTCACTATCCATAGCCCTAGTTATCCTATCCCTAACCCAATTGAACAAGCCCATACCTAATTGGGTGCATGTACAGTTGAATGGGTGCACCTAAACCCAGCTAGATCCACCTAGGATCTAATTGACTCCTACATACCCTTACAAGTCTAATTAGGCTTAGTAGAACATAATTAGACTCGACCTAGACCCAATTAGGTTCACTCCTCTCCAATTAGACTCACCTAAGCTTAATTATGTCCATACCCACCTAATCTTGGTTGATCCAACCTAGATTTACCAAAACCCACACACTTCACTCTACGAAATTTAAACACACACCTTCCTAATCTACCCACTAGTTGCCACCAACCTTAATCAAGAACCCTTGCACACCCATTCTAGGAAAGGCCTACAAACCTTGCGTTAAACCTACATCCTAAGTATGTGGCAAATCCTATTTTTGGAGGGCCAACTTGTACTACCTATTTTGGGAACCACCAAAAGTGGCGACCAAAAGAAGTCACTTCCTATATATGCCTAACCAAAAAGGTGTCACATGATTATCTTCTCCTCCACTTCAACTTGTGACCACCAACACCCTCCCTTCCACCCTCCAAAGGGCATCCACTCACCTCCTCCATGGACGGCTTGAAGAAGCTTCATGGTGTTCCTCCTCCACTAAGCATCATCATGGACAGCTAAGCAAGGAGAAGAAGAAGGATTCATTAACATCCCCCTCATCTTTTCTTGTTCTTGTGGGCGTGCCTTCTTCTTTCTCCATAGAGGGTCCATGCCCCATCTTCTTCTCCTCTAATGGATGGCCATAGAGGTGACCATCTTCAAGATCTTCTCAAGGACATCCATTAGTAGAGAAAGGGTCCAACACACTCCTCTCTACTTGGGTGCATGATGAGACACTCATCATGATCTCTAATTACCCCTAATTAACTAGACTTCCTAATTAATTAGCTAAGGTTATGAACATATAAGGGTTAAGTATAAAATAAGGGATATTTAGTCAAGGACCTTAAAATAAGTTTAAAATGACATTTTATCATTCAATTAACATTATTAATAATTTAGTTAATAATTGGACTCAAAATTCTATTAATCATTCTCTTAATTAATAAGTTAAGTAACCTAAACTTAATGTATACCTAAGTATATAATAACTTAAGTGATTTTACTTAATCTAATAAATTAACCTAGAAAGGTCAAAAATGTAAATTCAAGGTGAAAACATAAAATTTACTTTATTTACTAACATATATAAAAAGTTGAAAAAGATCTAAGTTAAAATAAACTTTCAAAACCTGGGTTTACATTTTAGTCCTTACTTTTCATTACAATCGAGTCCTTATTTCTCAAATAGGTCCCTAGGTTTTATTTCATTTAAGTCCCTCTTCATCTTCTTCTTCTTCAGCCGAATGAACAGCTGGCGGCAGAGGGTCACCCCACCGCATGATTACCGCTCTATTGACATCATCCTTTGTCCAAGCTCTTACAGCTTGCGTTCACCACCTCTACTTCATCTACTAGTCTGGATTAACCAGGAATCCTATTTTTCAGTGGGAGATAACTTCACCGTCATTGGAGACGACGATGGAGGTTAAGCTCCTCAAGCTCCTTCTTCGGCCAGACCGTGCCATTCTCTTCGCCGCCAGCTGCTATAAATACCCCCTCACACCTCAAATTTTACTTAAGTTGGCTCCCTTCCCTCTTCAAACACTGTAGCCAACTTCGATAGGCTATTCATCCAAAACTTCGGTGACTTCCCATTCCATTTTCCAACTTCCTCTGTCCATCTTAATCAGTCGAGGAGATCCGCTGTGGTCTTCTGCGTCTCTGACGCAGGCACCGACCCAAGGAATCCTCCACTCCACCTCAAATCTACCCACAGGAGATCTTTCTTCCACCCTCTGATTTCATCGTCCGCTATGAACCTTCGGCGGAACCCTATTGACCCCTTTGTCCAGGTAACAGTAGATTAGGAGTAGGAGTAGGAGTAGGAGTAGGCTAGCTTAGTCAGTTAGTTGAGGTAGTTAGATTAGAGTTAATTTCAGAATTTTAGTTTCATCTTCTCTAACTCCGACGAGTTCCTTGAGCTCGCCTGAGCTTTAATCTTGTATTTTTAACTCACTGTACACCTTCCTCTAACTTCCATGATCATTTCTAAATCATTTAATCGCTTAATTGAATCACCTAATCGCCTAATTCAAATTCCACCTCCACCGACTACTATCACTGTCTATGGTGACAGTAATGGACCTAATTCCACCTCCACTGGGTTCGTCATCATCTATTCACCACTTATGAACCCTAATCGACACTATAATACATATTAATACCACATATAATTAAATGCCCAAATCTTAATTAAGCTCCTGAACTCGTTGTCCATGGCAGCTCAGGAGCAGTTCAATCTACTAATTAACTATATAATTATATCTGCTAACACCTGTTGACTTGTTGAAACCTCTTAATAGAGTTGTTAAACAAGTCCTGAGCTTATTTCAAATCAAATTTTTAAGAAATTGAATTCATTGTCAAATCTTAATTTTAATGGACAAATGAAGAATTAAATGTGATACTGAGGTTCCTTGCAACCTCAGGGTCTTTTCTAAATCAGAAATTGCAAGTTTTATCAATATGTATATACTTTTCTCATTTTCGAGACTCATCCGAGCTTCGGCGAGCCAAAATTGTATTTCAGCCTCTAGAACTTGTTCTGAAGCTCCAACATAGTATAATAAGGATCACTAATTAATTTGAGGATATTTCTCTAAAGATTTAGCCACTGGAGCTGTAGAATGAACTTCACCTTCCCCAACTCCGATGGAGTTGGAGAAGTCTATTAGGAAAGATCTGAGAAACATTTAAGGAACTCAGAAGCTTCAATGCAATGCACTAAAGTTGTTTAAGCCTTTAGAACACTGTAACAACCTCTAAATGGTTCTAATGAACACACACCTTTTCAAGTTTAGGCGGCGAGCCTGAAACCCTAGAAATGTTGGTCAGAACACCTACCTGAAGATCTGAATAAGTTCTGGATATTGAGGAGACTCTAATTGCAGCTTTAATTTCTTAGGAGAAGGTTTTGAACAGAAAGTCAAACTTGAGGCCTTTATAGTCAAACCTATGGAGGAAACTTTCTTTCTGAGTTCAATTTGAGGAATTGATACAATTAAGTCATTTCTGGGATCTTGTTTGATGGCTTTAGAGAGAATTAAGTGAGCTCAAGTGAATGAATGTTTAAGAATTTTGTTCTTGTCAATTTGGGTTACTTTCGAACCCAAACCAACACCAGTGCCATTTTTATGAAATTTGAACTTAAATCCTGCCCAGATGAGTTAATTATAACCCTTAGAATTAGTTTAAATTGATTAGAAGCATTCTTAAGTGTCTGTTGCACATAATGTTGTCTGAAATTCGAACTCTGAAGCTTTTACAGAAGCTTCAACCTTTTGTACACTGTCTGAAGGTCTTAAGAGCTTAAAGACTACTCTAACAGATGCACAATTAAATGTATAACATGTATAGACCATTAAATAAAAGAGAAAAGTCCATCTGACGACTCTGTAGATTTAATTTCACTTCTAGGCATTTAAATAACCCATAGGAAACCCTGATTTCATCTTTCAAATTGAAGAGGAAAACATCATCAAAAGCTTAAATTGACCCTGCAATTGCGTAGATCTATCTTAGAGCTTTCTAACAAACTTGAAACCACTCGATTTGGAGCTCTGGGTAGAAAGTTATGATCATTGAATTTGGGTCTGGAAGGTTCTAGATAGTCCCACATCGCTAGTTTAGGAGCGCGCGCCTGGGGTAAAATGAATTCGTTGCATGGGTTGTGCAGTCGTCAGTGCTCAGTGCATCGGTTACCGATCTGATCTGAGCATGTGCATGTGTGTGTGCGGGCTTGTGCCTGCGAGTGTGCACCCTTGAGGGCATGAACAAGTGTGTGCCCTGGGAGGGCGAGAGGCCTGCGAGGCCAGGTTGAGCCGAAATGGCTCGAGACTGTGAATCGATAAGAAATAAATCGAAAATGAACCTAATTGAGATTAGGAGAGGATCGAGAAGTGTCTGGTCCCACCCTAGTCTCAGGGTGCTGTGTATCCTTGAAACGTCCTCGCCGCAAATAAAATAATTTCGGTTAAAAAAAATAAAAAAAATCCCAGTTCAGCTGAAAGTCTTAAGGGAATTAAAAGAGAAGTCTATGGTTGTTAAAATGCTAAGTGTTGAGCAAAGGCTAAGGAACAAAGGAGCATAGGCACTAAGGAAATGAGATTAAGGAACAAAAGGAAGAAGACTAAGGGAAGAAGAGAAGGCTGGAGAAGGCAGGAACAGAAGAAGAAAGGTAAGAAGAGAGCTCAAGAGAGAGAGAAGAAAATAAAAGAAAGAATGATGAAGATGAGAGGCTGAAGAAAATCTTTTCTTGCATCATTTTTTATTACTTTTTATTCTTAATTGTAAAAAGGCATGTTTTAATAGAACTACTCATATTTGCCTTAATTTCTTTGGAATGAAATTGAATTAGAAAACTAACATGTTTACTTGTTAATAAAGTAGATCATTTTGAGTAAATATGTTTTCTTATGGGATTTTGCATGTTACTCCATTTTAATTAATATTTTGGCAAAATTCATGTTTTAAAAATCATCTTAGTTATACCTCCTAAACTTATAGAGATAAAAGAAAATTGGTAAATTTGGAAAGATTATTATACCTCCTAGTGAACGACCTGGACTCAACCAATAAAAATTTCTATAATGTTAGATTAATTCGACCCTATACTACACAACTGACACAACTTTGAGTTAACATAAGTGACTTCTTCTACTCTTAATTAAGTGAAATTAACTTAATTACTGAGTTGAGTGAAAAGCACACGATCATACACTCCTGCTCTCCATTCTTCTTCTTAGTGGACAGCTAAGAAGGCTTCTCCAAAGCCTCTCTTGGTTGATCCCATTCTTTAGTTGTCTTTCTTTCTTTTCATGTATCCGGATTTATAGTTACTCAATATTTGATGCATGATATTCTTTTGTCTAGTGGTTTTATGTGCATGCTCTTACTTTCACTTCTTATGATTTTGATGCATGCCTCTTAGTCTCCTTTGGAATGTCCCCTTTAGGGTTAGTCACACCACATCCTCACTTAGATGCACTTAGTCTTTTAGGGTTATGGGTACGCAGTTAGATTTAGGTTGTGTCAAATTAGGTTTTGCTTTTCAAAACAAAAAACAAAAAGACAAAAAAATCGCAAAAAGATTAGGTTAGGTTAGATTTAGGTTAGAAAAGCGGATCCAAATCTAAAGCTTATTTCTTACGCCTCCCAGAGACAAACGACTGGGACTCAAGTTATAAAATTAAACAAATCTACGAAAGTTTCATTAAAATAAATATTTTTGATCGAGGGTTTAGCGCAATCATACTACAAATTCGACATATTTCAAAACATATGCCGAAAACACCTTGTCAAATGTCACCATTATTCGCGAGGCAACAGGCTAGTTTTTAGATTTGGATTTGCTTAACATCTTTGTATTTTGATTGTATGGTCAAGATGAGGATCCACGCATGCATTGACCTACGCTGAAGACAATAGGTATTTGTTCTTCATCCTCGATTTTGTTACTTTCTTAGATTTGAAAAAATATATATATATATACAAATTAAATTCAAATTTTTGGATTTGAATTTTAAAAAAAATATCTCTTTGTGTAGTGTATGTTTGGCTTGGAAATTACTAAAAATACACCAACTCTATTTCTAGAAACTTAGCCTTAAATTGATTACGATTTTCAAAAATTAATTTCCATAAAATTAGTAATTTAAAAATCTTGGGATTCGGTCTGATATTAGCGTTTCAAACTAGCTTCCAATGCCACCTTTCATTATAAAAAATTCGCACTATAAGAATTTTAAAAATTATAGAGTGGACGAGGGTCAGAATAGTATGCACATTTATTTGATCTAACTTTAAATGTTGATTCTGACCTCTAAAAAATTAGATTGATTTGAAATTTGTGATGTTGGAAAGCCACTGAAACCTAGTTGTCGGTTGAAGTTTACAAAAATTTTTGGATTTATCTTGATACTATTTCAAATTGAACTACCTGCAGGGGTCCATCTACCCTGTTTGATCCCATGACACCTACAAATTTGCAATAAATTATTTAAAATAGTAAAAATTTTGAAAAAATACTCCCTAAAATTCAAACTGAAATAGAAATCAATGTGTCAACTTTCAAATCATTCTAACACTAATCTTTTCTTGTGGAGTGATTGAAAATCTGATCTGGGTTTACAAGTGTTAATTTCATATAAATAAGCATCAAACCCTGGTTATGGTGTTTGTTCAAATTGAAAATCTGATTTTCAAAAATTCATGCTGCACTATTTGCACATCCTAAAATCACAAAATTTTTACTATAGATAGCCTTTCTAATTGGATTTCATTTGGTATCTTTCTTATGCCCTAATTTGCAATATATTTTTTGAATTAATTCATTTAGTAAAGGTGGGTCAGAACTATCCAGAGCAGCTGATTAGTCAACTTAGGATAGTTCTTCCTGCCACTACGCAAATTGGATTAATCTAAAATTAGTGGCATTTGAAAGCTTATTAAATCTACTATCTTCAGTGAGATTTTCAAAAATTTTGGATACTGTTTGATTGTCTCTCAGTGAGATACCATCAATTTGCCCTGATTGGTGACTACTCACTATTAATCCAATATAAAATCAGGAAAATAATTAAAAATTAGGAAAAAAATATTTTGGTGAACCTGACCTAGTGTGTGAACAGTACCCCAAAATTGGGATCATTTTAATACTGTTTGTGAACCTTTCAACCTAAACTTTGTTGACAATGGGTGAATTTTCAGAACTAGAAGAAGCATAGCCCTAGGCGTTTCACATTAGGGTTTAATTTTAAAGACCCAAAACAAACTTGTTTGAGCTTGATTTGGGTGTGATTGCATAATAGGTGGGGATTTACTTTGATTGGTTGTTTACCCCTTCTCCTACTTGAATTGAAACTGAGTACATTTCAACTTAGGCAATTACTTAGGTCAATTTCACTTAGTAGTGTACATTAGGAGCATTGTTTTCTTTGATTGGGTCACACCACTTCTACCTTGTTGTACTTAAAATCATCATCTAGACCTATCTGATAGTAGGGTTTCCACATTAAGGTAGAGCACAATTGCATTCCATACTTAAAGGAAATTCATAAAACAAATTGGGATTTGCAAAACCTCTTGTGTGCTTCACTACAACCTTGTTTGAACTAACTTAAACAAGGAAACCCTAATAGAAATTAATACAAGCTCTTGAACCATAAAAGTCACTACACCAATTAAAGCATGCATTGCAAATCCTTTGTCTGTGTACTTTACACTTCTAAATCTAATTTTAAATGCAATACCCCCATAACACCCAATCACATTCCAAGAGAACTTCAAGCCCAAGCCTGAAACTAAGTAGACATGCCCTAGGCAGGACTAACTTACTTGGTAACCAAAGTTTAATTGGGTGAAAATCAAGGCCTTATCTATTTGAACCAACTGGTGGCAAGAAAGATCGGTGCAGTAACTGCGTTAACCTCTAGTGGTGTCTTGCCATGTGGGGTTTCCTAGGGTGTCCCACCCATTCAGGCCAGCCAAGTAATTCAAGGGTTGGTTTGACCCTTGTCCAATTTAGGGCACCAGGTTATGGTCCATTTAGGGCATACAATTTAGGGCTAGCTTATTTGCTTGATTTGGGGCTTTATCTCATTTTAGGCCCTTGCCTTATTTTCACTAGCCCTGTGTAGTTGATTGTGTCTTCCTGAGGAAGACCTTCTCTTATCTCTATTCTATTCTTTTCTTGAATAGCCATGAGCCCATATCATCTTTCTGACCCTCATGGTCCTCCATCTCCCAACACAACCGTGATTTTGACTCCTAATTCGGAGACTCATCCTCAGTAGTTGGGATATGATTATTCTCATGCTCCTTATCCCCCAGCTTATTTAGAACTTGAACCTCATGAATTCGACCCTTATCTAGATCAGAAGAAAGTGAAGGCAGTAGTTGTTGAATTCCAAGAGTATAATGGAAATTATATAGATCAATGTGCCAAGCTCCTGGCGTACATTAAACAATGCCAGACACAATCTCAATCTTATCACTCCTCCCAAGTACAAGAGACTTGGAATACCCAGCCTAGTGGATCTGGTGACACATATTTTGGATCTAATAGCTACTCTACTGACTCTTACTACCGTGGGGGGCATCTTAGACTCAGCCAACATAGAAGGCACCTTTGGACCTACTTCATGATTTGAGTAGATCACTTGGGGAATGCACCATTTCTAATACACCTGTACTTGATGATATGTCACTTAAGAATTGGAACAATGGATCACAAGTACAGGACCACACATCAGGTGTAGGATCTGTAAAGCATAAGGACACTAGAAGGGGGAGATGAATAGTGTGGTAGATAAAAAATTATAAGACAAAACAAACCACAAAAGCACATAAGATATATAGTGGTTCCCCTCCCTTGGGTACACTACCTAAACCTCCCAGGTTAGGGTTTTGAACCCGACTCCCTCAACCCCAAGAGAATCAATTTACTAAACCGAGGTAATTAACGTGTTACCTCAACCCAAGTACAAAAATGGGTTTTTTACAACCCAACAGGCAACAAGCTCAAAATACAAATAAGAACTGGTGTAAGAAAGAGAACTCTTACAACAAGAATTCCTATGCCTCCCAACAATAATTAAAATAAATACCAATTTGAGAGCCTAGGATGGACGTGAATCACTTCGTAGCTGCATGAGGAAAACACATCGTTGCGCTTGAAAGAATGTAGAGAGAGTGAATGACAAGCTTCTTCTTTCTCTCTTAAATATATGGTGGAAATTTGAAATATAGCTCCAGGAATTTGTCTTCACTTTTCTTATGTGCAAACTAAGGGTCCAATGGTTTATTTATAGAGTTAGGACCTTAGTGGGTCGTCTAATAGACGTTGGAGTTTAAATCCTAATGTTCATATAGCCAAAATTAATTTTTTAGACGTTCAGTTTTGAGCCAATGGCTACCTGGTACCGGTACTAAAGTACGGGTACCGATACTCGTTGCTTCTTGATTTGAGTTTCAAACTCTTAACACAAATCTGTAACCCACTTGTACCGATACTGATCATTAGTACCAGTACTCATTACCTCCAGTATCGGTACTGATCATGAGTACTGGTACTCACAGGGTGTAGGTTTGTTTCTTTGAAAAAACCCGAACCGGTAACTCACATGTATCAGTACTAAACTTTAGTATCGATACTTTTGGGTTAACAAGTACCTTTTTTAAGTGATTTAATCAATTACGTTCATTGAAAATGATAGCAATATTAATCCTAATTTTTCCCTAATTATTTTTACAATCTAAGTTATATTTCTTTGTTAAGAGGCATATACAATCTATAAATATAAAATCTAAACTAGAGAAATTAAAGGTCGAAGAAGATCTTCTCCTCCTTGACTCTTCCTTGTCATCTTGCCTCCTCCTTGTCATGATCTTCTTTTTCTCATCATCATGCCTCCATCATTTCTTGTTTGCCTTGCTCCATCACCTAAATCTGAAAAAACACTTAATGGAAAACATTAATCCATAATAATTTTGTTAACACCAAAACAAGATGTGGAACATGGTTCCAACATCTAGTTCTCAATCAACTCCCTCAATAGTCAGCCCCACTGAGGGTGATACACACTTTGATTCATATCCTGATTCATATGACCTTGAGTGGGGAGACAATCCTGATCTTTCAAGGCCACCACAGAGACCAACTTAGATTGAATATCAATCTAGGCTAGCCCAGTATTCGACTCAAACCACTTTAGGGCAACCATCTAGTCCAACCTAGCCCACAACCACCCTTGAGGATATCATGAACCTTTTGTTGGGCATTGATTTGAAAAATAAAGAAAGGATGACTAATTTGAAAAATCAAGTGAAATCTTAAGGGGATCAAATCAAAAGACTTCAAGAATCCTTCTATCCTCTCAAGCAAAATACTCCCTACTCTTATTATCCACCTATTCATTTGACCCCTTCTCCAATTTATCATATGTGCCATTGTGCAGGTGCCAATTCTTTGGCCTCTAAAAGAAAGTGAAAAGCTAGGAGCCCACCCAAATTATCCAACTCGAGCTCAACCAAAAATCTTAAGACTAAACCCGCATCCATCTCTGACTTAGACTCTAGGGACAAAAAGAAGAAAAGCCTCCTAAAGTTGATTTGACCTATTTACCCTTTCCTAGGGCCTTAAAGAAAGAGTCCCAAGAATAGAAAAAGATTTTCACACCTGAAGAGGTGGTTTTATTTGCTAACATAAGTGCATTTGCTTTTGGCACTCTACCAGTTAAAAAGATCGACCTTGGAAAATCGTTCATATCCTATGCTGTCAAGGGATTCACCTTTAATAGAGCCCTTGTGGATCTAGGGTCTTCCATCAGCATGATTCCTACCACTCTACTTGGCCGCACCAGATCTGGAGATCTACACCGCACACCCATAACCATTAAAATGGTAGATGGCTCCATCAACACACCTAAGGGGGTAGTTCATGATTGATGTTCGTCAAATGCATTTGCATAAAATTGTTCGTTGTAGTGCATTTACAACGTCATTTTTAAATAAAGAATCGGAGGTGAGTCCACCTGTCAAACACAAGGAGGCAATAATTAGATCAAATACTCGCTTTCGTGTCACATTAATACATCGTTCGTTCACTTGAAAATCGATTAGAGAATGAGAAAGAGATGGAGGGAGAGAGAGAGAGAGGAGAGATAGGGTTAGAAATCCATGATAAGATATGAGGACAATATATAAAAGATCTAGTCTATTAATTATCAAATGTTGTAATCCAGAAACTATAGAGGAATGCATTAATGAAAGAAATGGACTACACTATCACATAAAATTAAAATAAGAACAAGGAACAAGAAAGCATTGAGGTAGCCACGATGGTTGAGGAGCTTCCATCGGTGGCTCGGCTTCTCCACAACCTTGCTTAGGAGCTCTAAGAGTGGTGGAGTGATAGAAGCGCGATTCTCGCACGTGTTTTGAAAATAGAGATCTCATTGTAGTATAGTGCGCGAAAATGCTCGTCAAAAATAATTTATCAGATAACGAGACTTGGAGTCCCGGTCATTTGTCTCTGGGAGGCATTTATGGAAATGCAAATTTGAAATCGATCTCGCTCGCTCTACTTGCTTAAATTCGCATGTCGGTTTATGGTTATTAGGTATTTATGCACGACATGCTTAGTTACCAGAATATCAAAAAGTAAAAGCAGGCAACTTTAATCACGCAATATATTGCAATAAGCTCATGGTGATTGTCAACACATAGATATATATATATATATATAGAAAAGGATATTTCATTGATTCATCATGGTGTTTGCAACATGGAACTCATGGAAAGTTTATAGAGGAATGCTTGGAAACACAATCTAGCTAGCAGAAAATGATCGCATATATGAATTTACGGGGGGATTATGCATGCATCATTGGGAGAGAATTTAGAGCTACACTACTAAGCAGTAAATAAGGCATGTAAACTGTGTAGAACTAAGCTACTAATCTAGCAGAAATAAGGGCATTCAAAGGTGGGCTCCGATGGCCTTTGATTTGGTTGAGAGGAGGAGGGGCGGCCAATGGTGCTTAGGCCAACTGATTAGCCCTTATTTGTGGGCTATTTAAGTATTTAAGTGTCTAGACATTAAGTTAACTTTAACATTTAGATAGTATACATTAGGATGTAAATAAATTAATTCATATTTTTAGCTTAAGTGCATAATTCACGCATTTAGAATTAACCTAGGATTGCATACATTTGATTAGTTAATTAATTAGGTGCATTACATACACTATTTTAATTAACATAGAAGTTAAGGAGTTATGTGTAAATAATCCTAATTATTTTATTTTTCTTTTTCTTCTTCTCCTTTGCAGGTAACTCCTCCGTCTCGGCCTCCTCCTCCTACGCATCAGCATTGATTCTATGGTGGCCTTTGAATTTCAAATCTTTGTAGTTGTGGCTACAATAGAGAAGGAATGACTGCCGTTTAAAGGAGGCCACCACCCCTTTGTTCCTCACTCCATAGAGAACTTTGCTTCTCATCCATTCCAAACCAGAGGCCTCCCACCGCGACAGTGTGACTCCACCACCGTGGGCGTGTGGGGTGACAGTCAACATAGACAAGAGTCCCTGCAACTTCTCCTCTCTGTTCCTCAACCTTGCCAAGCGCACCATCATGTGTGCCCTGAGCCAGCACACTTCATCTTCTACAGCAAACCACTCGCACGCACTGCACCTCCACCACTGCAGGCGTGCGCACGCCTACCTCAACCAGCATCCAACCCCAGCACCTGCATGCCCACGCCTTCACCTCCAGCGCACCCACGCCCCAACAGCCACACTTCCTTGAGCCATCAGACCCCGTGCACCTTCACCTCCAGTGCACCCATGCCCCAACACCTATGCTTCCTTGCGTCATCAGACACTGCGCACCTTCACCTCCAGTGCCCTCGCCTAGATTGCCTACCCACCACGCACCTCCACCCCAATGCCAGCACGCCCGTGCGCCCTTGCCTAGCACGCGTCCTCCAGCAGCACCTTCACCACGCCCCAACGCCCCTACCAACAACACCTGTAGCCAGCACCATCAGACCCCATGCGTGCCCGTGCAGCCTGCAGAGCGGCTGCCCCTCCACGCACCTACGCCTCCTCGTGCCTGTAGCGCCACCAGTGCCAACGTGCCGCGCCTCCTCGTGCCTGCAGCACTCATGGCTAGCAGCAGCAACCTCCATCATCACAGCTTCTCTCCTCTGTCCGGCTGACTCCGGCTGTCTAGCAACTTGCCACCGCCACCATTGCGGAGCCCTCGCTCCGAACAATGTACACCCAAAAGAGTTCCTCGGACAATCCTCTCTCCCATGTGCGAAGAGGAGAGTGGTAGAATCCTCTGTTTATGGTGGAATTAATATTTACATTTCATGCC
Organism: Thalassia testudinum; assembly: GCA_037157565.1. Classification (NCBI taxonomy): domain Eukaryota; kingdom Viridiplantae; phylum Streptophyta; class Magnoliopsida; order Alismatales; family Hydrocharitaceae; genus Thalassia; species Thalassia testudinum. The sequence goes on along the minus strand of JAZHRO010000056.1, from coordinate 78,864,847 downwards.
ATTGCCACGAAAATGAATTTTTATTTATCATTATTTTGTTGTGGTGAATTTACGCCTTCATTCTCATGCTTCTAGAGAATTGCAAAACCTTATTATTCATCTCTATGTGCATTGAATTTAATTTTGAATTACATTTTAGTATGCATGCAAGTGAATAGTACATGCCATACCCTTGCACGTGGATAATTTTCTGACATAAAAATTACATTAACACCCCTTGACTTCTCCATAAATTTAAGGTTTACATTCAGAGCAACACAGCATTGTTTGATCTGGTGAATAGTTTAGCAAATTTGATTTCGACCTAATTGCGAGTTTAAATAAGTCATTGCCTCCCTGTGGACATGACCTGCTCTCCTGTGAGTGGTTTAATTTTAATTTTAATTATTTTGTTAAGTGGTTTTCCACCACTTTGATCCTACAACGACAAATCATCTTAATACATTATTCGAAAGCAAAAACTGACTTATCACTGGCCCTTGGAGAGAGGTTGAAGAGGTGATCCAGCATCTTGGCGTGGAGGTGGTGATGGCCAAGGTGAATCTACAAATGGTGTGGAGGTGGAGTGGATGTGGAGTGTAGCTAACTCAAATGGAAGCCAAGAGTGAATGGGTGCAAATGGCCACCCCTTATTTCTTTAAAAAGACCTAAGGGAAACTCTTGAGAGAAGTGTGGAACTCTATAGAGAGAGCTCCAAGAGTGGCCAGCCAAAGAGAGAGAGAGGTGGATTTTAGATCCACCATTTGTGGATCTCCAATTTGATATCTGAGATGAATTGGACCCTATGAGTCCAATTGACAAGGCAATGATAATTGACTATGATCTAAGTCAATTATGTCTACTGAGGACCTAATTAGGTCCTTAAGGAGGTCTAGAGGTGATGTACTAGGGTTAGGGTACCTTAATTTGGGTTCCTAGGGGGTTAGAATTGGGTTTAGGAAGCTAGAGATCCAAGATCAAGGCTTGAATCTCAAAATAGGAACTGGAAAGCAGTTCCAGACGTCCAACAATAGTATCAAATGACTTATACTCAAAAAATCAGAAGTCCAGACTTCAATTTTGGACGTCAAGTCAGAGTCAGGAAGGATTCTAAGTTATTTCTTGGGTATTCTGCAGAAATTGGATGCCTGACCAAGTGTTTGGATGTCCAATAGCATTGCAGAAGTGGGGGTGTGCAGGAGTTGGCTAAGGGTTCTGGACATCCTATAACTCATCTGAACATCTAGATAGAGGCTATAATTAGGGTTTTAAGGTTTCCTAGGGTGTGGTGACTTAACCTAAGGGTGGCTAAGGCTTGGGGAAGCTTCTGGGCTGTCCTAGGGCAAGGATGGACCTAAGTGCTTCACAATTTACTGCTTTATTCCTACTTAGTAGAATAGCATACCTTAACTCCCTTACATTATTATCTACTACATCTACTCCAGGTCTTCCACTCTAGCTCTGCTGCAACACCAGTTATCCTTTATTCTTCTGATCCAGCTTTAAATCCAGCTTCAGATCTACCTTCTGATCAGCTTATTACCTATAATTGGCATAATGCACCTAATTAGCATATTATAGCATTATTTTATGCATAGATAAAAGAAAGCAGTAAAGATGCAAATAATGTTTGTGCATGCATGAATTACCCTAACTTTTGCTAAGTCCTATCCTAATTTTTGTCAATTAAGACCTATGATTGCTGTGCAATCATGCTCCCATGACTAAATCTTGCTAGTCGCTAGCAAATGCAAGACTAAATTATTCACATAAGGGTCCCTAAGGGATTGATTATTTTATCAAGTGTATGATTAGAGATTTTCCTCCTTTTGTTTTCATCCTATGCTCTAGAAATCTAGACAATTGTGAAAGTGCAGCTATGTAGCTTTTGCAACGGATTCAAGTGAAAAACTAATTCACCTTTAAAGCTTGTACTTGACCCCTAGTAAAATTTCTAGAGGGATAGGCAGACTTCTTTCCTTGGGGTATTCAAGATATTCTATGAATTCCACCTAGCTTTAAGCTTAGGTAGAGAATCTTAGAGGGAAAAGATTATATATTTGGTGGCTCATTCTCACTTGGTGCTACATAGAGATTAGTACTATAGAATCTAGATTCCAAAATTATTGCATAACTCAACTCTGCGAAAGACAAGAAAAACTTTGCTCTTTTCTGGTTCCTTTGTATTCATTCTCTCTTACTCTCTCTAATTTTTTTTTCTTAAAGATCACAATCTCACCAGATTCACACATATGACCTATATTTGGTGGTCCCACTTGGCATTAACACTTTAATTGAGTTCCCATAACCATAACACTAAGTCAGAATTCCTTAGCCAGTATTCGGCCAATTAGAAACACAAGAAAGTTGGTTAAGGCCATATTTGGCGGATCTCAAATTTATTTGGTGGTATTGCCTTAATGCAAATGAAATAAACACTAAATATTCATAGACTATTTTTCTGCTCTTTTCTTCTCTGTTTTTTTTTCATTTCCCTTTGTTTTCTCCTTATTTTTATTTTTTTCTGTTTTCTCATTTTCTCATTTTTCATTTCATTATTTTTTCATATATAATTTTTCTAACTCAACATAATCTAACAACACATTCATGAATTTTATTTAAGTGGCATTATTAAGGATTGGTGGTACTCAAGAAAAATTGGGTGGCTTATTTAGTGGAAGTGCCTACTCATGGCATCAGGAAAGACGGATAGGATGTTGTATTTCTGACCTTGACATCAATACCCTCCTTCAGCCGAGTATTCCGTAAAGAATGGTCGTAACCCTCCACCTTAGCCCTAGTTTTATGAAAACTCGCTCTCCGTGTATTTGACTTATTTGGTGGCTCTCAAAATTCACACAAAATGTATACACAGGAACCAAGAGCGAAAACTATGTCTTATCTCTGAGTATCATCACCTAATTATCTAGGATTCCAGATTCCTTGCACTAATCTTAGAGCATCAGTACACTCTACTCTCATCTCACACTATTTGGTGGATTTTTGGAAGAAAATCTGCCTGACTCCCAAAACACTGTCCAGGGGTTCAGGAGAAGCACTACTTCTAGACAAACTAAAGATGTTTATCAGCCTTCACTGTGAATCCATTGCAAATTCTACGTGTGTGAAAAATTGTACTCGATTCCAGCTTACTGGAATCAACTAGAGGATAAAATCCCTAATGCATTCTCTTAATAAGATAATCTTATTCATGGATGCACTATGTATATATGCTATAAACAAGTAACCTCGTATAATTTCTACTTCATAAAATTTTCGTATCGGGTTACATTCAACTTGATCTGAAATTTCAAAATAGGAAGGGTGAGTGGGTGAGTCGAAAATGGCTGTTGCGGACGATTTCTAGCACCAATGGAAGCATCGGAGGTGGAGTTTGTTGTTCTTATATTTAGGATCCTAAAGTTTGTTTGACATGCAACTCTGAGGTTTTCCTAAATGTTGGCATAAAAGTTTTTAGTTTTGTCATATCCACCCCCTCATGCCTAAGTTCTTGCATATCCTCATGCATAAATATAAAAGAAAATAAATACAGTAGGGAGTAAATGGGTAGAAATCACCTGGAATTGCTCCTAAATTTTAATGTTTAGCATCGGCCAACCTGACACTATGCAATATGTGACAAGGAAATATGCTTAAAAGAAAAATATGCTATGTATAAAGCGAGTATGTATAAGGTGATGGATGAATGTGGGGTAGATGTTGAGTTTAACACCTCCAGCTAGGCAAAAACTTAATCAGATGTGTTAGCTCTTACATAAGAGCCAGTCAAGATTAAAGAAAGATGCGCTCATTGACGAAGAGAGTTTCGCTTATTTGTGATGGCAATGAAGGACATGTCGTTGTAATTAGTGTGGTGGAAATCTCTCAATCAAATGATTAACATAGATATGAATTTAAACCACAATAAAGGATGTCGTATCCATAGGGAGAAACAGATTAGTAAGTTCACAAAATATTTTTTTCCTTTGTAATTATTGAATCACATGCGCAATCCGTGTTCAAATCTGATGGGAAACAAGGCGAAAAGAAGGAACACGTAATTATTTAGAAATGCAAGGATATGGATATAATTTTCCTTTCACAGAATAACTTGTAATGGCATGTAAAATATTTGTATTTCAAAATAGGGGGCTTTCTTTTTTAGGTCATGTGAGTGTATGGATGAGGACATATGCATTTATCACATCACCATTTAAAAGTTAAGTGCATGAAAGAAATACTATAACATGTAAGGGCATGCATGTAATTTCACTCAAATATATTAATCCACTAAATAATGCAATAGTGTTTGGCAATGGCACAAATGGTAATTTTTAATTTCACTAAAAATAATGGAAAATTCATCTCTCCTCATTGTGCGAGTGAAGAGGCTCGGCTGGCTGCGAGGATCCTAGGGAAGGTGCGTCAGAGTGATGGCTTCACGTCGGAGTTCTCGACGTGGGTCTAGGTGGCCAGAGGCAGAGGTTGGCCAGCGGCGGAGCTTACTGCAGGTTGGCTGTCACCGCTGCTACTGGCGCTGGAGGGTGCTATGGTGTCTACATGATGCGCAAGGGGGGCTGCTACCAGCTGAAGGTTGGTGTGCAAGGGCGCTGAAGAGGCGCGGTGCTTGCTGTGCACTGGAGAGATCATGGGTGTAGGGAGGCTTGTGCTTGCAGAGGGCACAGTGAGGGCATTGTTGTAGATGCTAGACAGGAACTGGAGAGCGCTGTAGGGGGCAGTGAAGAGCACTGGTGCAGTGCATGGTGGGATCGCAGGTACAGTCGACAGCACGCTGCGGTGGGAGCGCTGGTTGCATTCCTGCAGGCAGTGCGGGCACAGTGCCTGTGGGTCGCTGCTAGGAATGATGGTGGCTGGGCGCTTGCAGTGGAGGTGTTGATGGGGCAAGTGTGAACGTCGGATGCAGGGTATAGGCTGCTTCTTGTGCGCGTTGGAAGACTTTGGTGCAGGCTAGCCTGCGCAGGTGCTGGCGGTGGGTGCAGGCTGGAAGGGTGCGGTGTGGGCTCGCGATGGTGCTGGAGGGATGCGGTGCCTACAGAGGACATGCAAGGGTAGGCGGAGGGTGATGGCATGGCACATGCTTGATGCAGCCTTCTGTGCAGTGCCTACGGGTGCTGGTTGGAGGGCGCGGTGGACGGTGTGCACAGTGCACGCTGGTTGCACGGTTGATGGATGGCCTTCGATGTTCACAGTGCACGCAGTAGATGATGGATGCCTCTCCAATCTCCTCTGCCTCTGCTCTATATCTCTTCTCTTCTTCCTCCCAAGGGATTTTCAAAATCCTTTTCTAAAAATGGCCAGCACTATTTTCATTTGTTGAGGGAAGTTTTGAGGTCGGCTGGAAGATGAGATATTTGTCGGGATGTGTTGCGGCTGGTGCTTGTTGGGGTAATTTTACCCCCACCCCCTACTTGTTCTTTCCAATATCATTCTTGCAACAAAACATAAAATAATTACATACTATAAAATGCAATAAAATACATAAAAACTCAAGTAATGATGCATGCACTTATTTAATGACTTAATTTGATTATTAATAAACAGACTATGTTAGAATTGAAATACTTAGGCATAACAATAGTCCATTGAAATGGACTCATCAAATACCCCCATGCCTAAGATTTGCTAGTCCCTAAGAAAAATAATAGAAATAATCAAAAGATTTCTTCTTTTCTTATTTCAAAACTTTAGAGATCTAGACAAATGTGATGTAATGATAGCCTAGGTAACAGATCCACGTGAAAAGCCAATTCGCATTGGGAGTTCGTATTTCACCCTTGGTAAATATTTCTGTCGGGATAGGCAACTACTTCCCTCAGGGATAAAGCAGAAGATAATCTGTAATTTGACTCTGGCTTTTGGCTTAGGTAGGAGATATCGAGTTGAATGGATTTGTATTTGGTGGCACACACTCTTCTGGTGCTACATGTAATCTAATACTACAGACTCTAGATATCTAGACTATTAGAAAAGTCAACTCAGAGAGAGGCTAAACAACCGTGCTCTCTTGATGTTCCTAGGCGCTCACTCTTTCCTTTCTTTCTGAGATCACAAATATCGCCAGATTTAGTAATTGTACTCACTGTTTGGTAGCCTCACATGGCATCCACAGTTCAATTAAAGTTCTAATAACTCCACAACTAAGTTAGATTCCTTAGCTAGTATTCAGGCGATCAGAAATACTGAAAGGTAGGTATGGGTCATATTTGGTGGATTGCGATAGGTGTTCTGCTGCCTCTAAAACATTGTTACATTATAAACATGTACTCTTTTTTCCTTCTTTTTTCTCTCTCTTTTCTTCTTTTTCTTCCTTTCTTCTTCCTTTTTTTTTTCTTATATAACTGTTTCTTCTTTTTCTTCTTTCTGTTTATTCTTTTTCATCTTTTCTTTTGTCTTGTTTTTTTTTATAAATCAACATAAGACTACACAGACTTTTATTTATGAGGCATTATTAGGGATGATGATGCTCAAGAGGATATTGTGTGGCTTATTTGGTGGAAGTGCCTATTCTCGGCACTAGGAAGGAATGGATAGGACAGGCGTATTTCTGACCTTTGACACTATTACCCTCCTTCAGCTGAGGACACTATGAAGGACAGTCATAACCATCCACCATAGTAATAGCTTTATTAAGACTCCATCTCTGTGTATCTACCTTATTTGGTGACTCTCAAGAATTCATACAAAGTACGCACATAGGAACAAAAAGCGAAAACTATGCCTAACTCTGAAGTAGCATCATCTAATTGTCCAAAACTTAAGAGTCCTTGCACTAGACCTAGTGCACCAGCAATCCCTCTACTTTCATCTCACAAATATGAGGTGGATCTACTAGAAGATAGTATGCCTGACTCCCTATGAACTATCCAAGGGTTCAGTAGACTACAAATGCTTATTGGTTTTCTTTAAGGATCCATTACCCAGTCTACGTGCATGTGAAATAAATGTACTAGATTCTAGACTTAAGAAATATTCAAGAAGAAAAACCTCTAATGACAAAGGTATTTTGCTAGGTACTAACCTACTCAGCTAAAGAAAATAAGAGTTTATATATATATATGTATGCAAACATTTATCAATGCTATAAACATTCTCAGGTTATACCCCCCCATGCCTAAGATTGGCAATGTCCTCATTGGAAAAATGCAGACATAGAAGAATATCACCTGAGGAAGAGAGTGGGAGGAGCTAAGGATCCTCAAGCCAAAGTGCATCCAAAACCTGAACAACTGAAAGAGTAATATAAGGCTTAAGTCACTGGCCATTTACCTTAATGCTCGCACCTGAAATAAGGTTCTAAATTTCTACTACTCCATGAGGGAAAGTATTGATGACAACGTATGGCCTATCTTAGCGGGAATTGAGCTTTCCAGGAAATAATTTAAGTCTAGAATTGAAAAGCCAAACCCATTGGTTGGGCTCAAAAGTCTTTCTAATGATGTGCTTATCATGGAAGACTTTTGTACGTTGCTTGTAAGCTTGAGAAGTTTCATAGGCTTCATTACGAAGCTCCTCAAGCTCACTTAATTCTAACATATGTGCCTTTCCCGCTTTATCTAGATTCAAGTTAACATTTTTAAAAGCCCAATAAGCTTTATGTTGGATTTCAATGGGAAGGTGGCATACTTTTTCGTAGATAAGATGGAAAGGAGACATGCCCAAGGGAGTCTTATACGCAGTTCTGTAGGCCCAAAGAGCATCATTTAGTTTTTTAGACCAATCCTTCCATTTAGGCCTGATAGTTTTTTCTAAAATTCGCTTAATCTTCCTATTAGACACTTCAACTTGTCCACTCGTTTGGGGATGATAAGGTGTGGCTATCATGTGGTTGACTCTCAAATTTTTGAGTAGTCTTGCATGTATACGTTCTTGAAGTAAGGTCCTCCATCACTTATGATCGTCCTTGGGAAGCCATGTCGAGAAATGATATTAGCCTTAACAAAGCCCAAGACCACGGAATGGTCATTGGTTCGCATGGGTATGGCTTCCATCCATTTCGATACGTAGTCTACTACCACATGGATGTATTCATATCCAAAGGACACAGTAAAGGGACCCATGAAGTCAATGCCCCAAATATCAAAGATCTCAACAAGGAGGATAGGTTGTTGGGGCATCTCATCCCTTTCTCCAATGGTTCCTGTCTTCTGGCAACATAGACAAGCACCCACATACGTATGTGTATCTCAGAATAATGTGGGCCACCAAAAGCCAGACTGAAGAACCTTATGGGCAGTCTTCTTCCCACTAAAATGTCCCCCACAATGGAGGTCATGGCAGAAACTCAGAACACTTCTTTATTCTTCATCTGGGACTCAACGGCAAAAGGGCTAATCAGGGCCTACTCCAAAAAGCTCGGGTTCCTCCCAGTGATAAAATTCAGCATTAGCAAGAACCTATCTCGCTTCTGCTTGTCCCAAGCACTGGGGGTAATGCCCGTGATCAATAGTTCACTACGTCAGTGAACCTTGGTGTTTTAGCTTTCACGGCCATTAGAGACTAATTAGGGAAAGTCTCTTTAATATTGCCAGTAGGGTTTGATGCCTCAATAAGGATCCTAGACAGATGATCTGCTACCACATTCTCAACTCCTTTCTTGTCTTTAATTTACAGGTCAAATTCCTGGAGTAGCAGAATCCAACGAATTAGGTGAGGTTTGGTGTCCTTTTTAGCAAGAAGATGCTTTACGGCAGAATGATCAGTGAACACCACAACCTTGGATCCCAAAAGATAGGACCGAAACTTTTCCAAAGCAAATACTACAGCAAGTAGTTCCTTTTTAGTGACCGTGTAGTTTTGTTGAGGATCCGTAAGGGTCTTGCTGGCATAATGCAGCACATGAGGTTTGCCATCAACCCTTTGACCTAAGATCACTCCCACTGCAAAATCAGAAGCATTGCACATAAGCTCAAATGGGAGGGTCCAATCTGGTGCTTGGAGAATCGGCACGGTAATGAGGACTTTCTTCAAAACTTGGAAAGCCTCGCCACATCTATCATAAAAATCGAAGGAGACATCCTTCACTAACAGGTCGCAGAGTGGCTTAGAGATTTTACTGAAATCTCTAATGAATAGCCTATAAAATATAGCATGGCCAAGAAAAGATCTAACCTGACGAACATTGGTGGGCAATGGAAGGTTAGAGATGGAATCATTTTTTGCGGTGTCCACCTCTAATCGTCTCTCAGAAACTATATGTCCTAACACAATGCCCTGCTGGACCATAAAGTGGCTTTTTTCCCAGCTAAGCACTAGCTTTGTCTCTTCACAGTGGGTTAAGACTTTATCAAGGTGCGAATGGCATAGGTCAAACGATGAGCCATAAATGGAGAAGTCATCCATGAAAATTTCGACGAACTCTTCGATCATACCAAAAAAGATAGCCATCATAAAATGTTGGAAAATGGCAGGAGCATTACATAACCCGAATTGCATTTGGCGGAATGCAAAAGTGCCATACGGACTGGTGAAGGTGGTACGCTCCTGATCATCAGGAAAAATGGCCATCTGATTATACCCAGAGTACCTGTTAAGAAAACAAAAGTACTTATTCCCCGCCAATCGTTCCAAAATTTGATCGATAAATGGTAAGGGGAAATGGTCTTTCTGTGTAGCTGTGTTTAAACGGCAGTAATCAATGTAGACCCTCCAACCTGTTGTGGGTCTAGTGGTCACCAGTTCTCCTTGGTCATTCTCCTCCATAGTGATTCCTGCCTTTGGGAATTACATGAATAGGACTGACCCATTTACTATCTAAAATGGGATAGATAATCCCTACATCCAGCCATTTCAGAATCTCCCTTTTAACAACCTCTCACATATTTGGATTGAGCCTTCTCTACATGTCTCAGAAAGGCTTCACATACTCATCCGTGTATATATGATGCATGCAAAGAGAGGGATGAACACCCTTAATATCAACAATTGGCCAGGCAATTGCTTCCTTGTGCCTTTGTAAACACTCAAGTGGAGCTCCCTCCTGCAATTCAGATAATGCAAATGAGATAATAACGGGGAGCGTGTTATTAGGACTAAGGAAAACATATTTCAATGCGCTCAGGAGGGGTTTCAACTACAACTCTGGAGCCTTTTGGACTGAGGGTTTTAGCTGAGATGTCCCTGCCTCAGGTAGCGGATCTACCTTTACATTCCAGGGTAGGGATAGAGACTCAGAGTGTATCCCCGGCAACTCTTCTAATTCGGCCATTTCCCTTTCAATTTCTTTAATAATCGAGGGATGGTCCTTAGATATGACCTTCTGAAGGGGATCTCTACATTAGAGTGCTGGAGTAGTCTCTTCAATTATTTCATCAACAACCTCAATCTGAGAACAATCTTCAAATCCGGATTGCTTGTAAGTATCAAAAGTTTTCAACTAGATCTTCTTGTTCCCAAAGCCCATTTTAATTGCCCCAGATTTACAATTTATAGAGGCATTAGCTATGGCCAAGAAGGGGCATCCCCGAATAATGGACGGCTTTGTGGGCTTATTAGATGGGTCAGTATCAAGCACCAGAAAGTCAACAGGGAAGAAGAAATCCTCCACTCTCACAAGGACATCTTCCAACAATATCCGTGGTGTCTTAAGTGATCTGTCTGCAACCTGGAGGATTACTGGACTAGGCTTTAGCTTGCCTCCTCCCAAAAGGTCGCAGACAGAGCTCGATAGAATGTTCACCCCCGCACCCAGATCGAGCAGAGCCTCGTAAATGTGTTGGTTACCTATAACCACTAAAATATACGGGGCCCCTGGGTCTTTCATTTTGGGGGGTGTTCCTTGCTGGAGAATTGAGCTAACATTGTCAGGCAGGATGACCTTGGTTTGGACCTATTTCCTAGATCGGCACTTCTAGGTGCACAGGTCCTTCAGATACTTGGCATAAGACAGGATCTGTTTAATAGCTTCCAACAGAGGCAAGTTAATCTGGACTTGCCTAAAAGTATCCATAATCTCTTATGTCCTATCCTTGGCTCCAGACGAGCCAACAGAAGATTCCCTAGGACCAAATAGGCACTCTGGATAGGGCACCCTCAGCTTCTGGGTAGAGGGGTCGTCATGGCGGGAAAGTGGTGGTGGAAGGACGACATCCTCATTGTGGGTGATTCTGTGTGAGGGAGAGCAGTATGGCACTTCCTCGGTGGAGATGGAAGTCGGGTCAGGTGTGGAAGGAGAATTCTAAGATGTAATCGTAGGAGTGTTATCAGGCTTGTCAATCTTTTTTCCACTCCTCAACACAGTCACTACTTAGGCGTGCTCCCTGAATACAACCCCCTTGCCCTTAGTGTTCTCCTTAGAAGAGCTAGGCAGCTTCCCCAGATCACATTGCCTAACTACCTCAGTAAGATGACCAATTTGGGATTGCATATCAGTAATCATCTTATTCTGAGATTAGATGACCATATTCTGATGCTCTTGCATTGCTTTCATCCTGACCTTCAGTTCATCCATCTCAGAGGGCTTAATTTGAGGGTTTTAATAAGATGGTTGGTATATGGGCTGGGGAGGTAAGGGTCTTGTATTCCCTGAGTTAGAAGCATCACCTTGCTTCCAAGAGAAGTTTGGATGGTTCTGCCACCCTGGAGTATAGGTATTAGAATAAGGGTTATTGCGAGGGGGGCGGAAACCTTGGGCCACATTCAAGTCGGCCTGAATAAACTCAGGGAATTGCTTTGCCTGATGGCACTCCACAGTGGCGAGCGTTGTGATTTGGCAAATGGAGCATTCTCTTGAAGCTGGACAGATAGAGGCTATTTGCAGGTTCATGCTGGGGTTTGCTAAAAGCCTATCAAAGTTTTTATTCAATAGTTGAATCTGATAAGCCAAATCCTGAGAAGCCCCGGCTTCATGGGCCTCTATCTTCCTCTACAAGATTGATAGTTTTCTTTCTTGATAGGCAGAGGATAGATGCATGGAGTTGTCACTTACTGTTTCAAATAATGCCGAGGCTTCATCCGCAGTTCTGGTCATGAAGGTTCCTGCATAGGTTGCATCGATGGTTTGCCTATGCCTTTTAAATAATCCGTTATAGAACCTTTCGACCAACTGCCATCTTGGCACCTGATGGTTGGGGCATAACCTAAGAAGGTCATTAAAAAGCTCCGAAGTCATGAAATTGCTCCCCATCCTATTGAGTAAAACCCACAATCTCTCTTCTGTAATGGTTGGTTTTACTCATAGGAAAATACTTTTTCAAAAATTCACCCTTAAGGGTGACCCAATCATTTACCCTTGCATCGAGGGTATGATACCAGTGCTTGGCCTTATCCTTTAGGGAGAAAGGAAATAGAGTCCTCATCAGGGCTTCATTAGTAAAGCCCTGGAGCTTCACCGTGGAATTGACCTCAGTGAATTCCTCCAAATGCCAGTAGGGTCTAATTGCACAGCAAAAATACACCAACAATTGTGAGATCTTATTAGGTAGCCATAGTCGCATTTGTAAAAATAAATGCATGCATGCATTTATTTGAGAGGGGAGGAGAGTGAATAAAATGGCCTTGTAATTAACAAATTTTTCAAGTGCTGCCTTGCAAAATTTTTGTATTTATTTTCTATTTCTATTTGGCTTTGAATTTCTCTGCACGGCTACAGGGCATGGTAGCTCCCTCTTCGCACCATTCTTTGCAACAAGCTCTCCCTGCAGCCGCATGCACAACTATGCACAGCCAGGACATGGCTGTGCATGCCTCTTTCCTCTTTAAAAAGAACTCAGCCTTTTTCCTTGCGGCGGTGCTTGGTCCAACAAAAGAAGCCAACACACAGCACCCTTCCAGGCCGTCTCCTCCCCTCTCACCTCCAAACGCAGCCTCTCTTCTTCTTGAAGTGCCACGCTGCAGGCAGAGTAGCTCAATGTTGTGCACAACCACGACTGTGAGTCCCACCACCGCCCAGCTCATCGAAGAGCCAGTGGGCATGGTGGTTCACCACTCTGTTTCTTCGTTCCAAGCCATTTCCACCATTGCCATAGAGTCAAGCTTTGAAGCTCAACCGCAGCTGCAGCAAGGCACCGGCCACCTCTCTCCCGCACGTAGGTCTCCGCGCACGCCAACAGCCGGCATAGCCCCTTCCGCACGCGCGACAGCAACTCCACAATGCCTGCGCACGCTGAACCGGGCACTGGTAGTCGTGCGAGCTGAGCATGCACTGTAGCCACTGTTCATGATAGAGAGCGCAACATTGTGGCTATAGTGCGATGACTGGTAAGTTTCTCACTTATCCGGTCACCAGGCACTCTCTCTCTTCGCCGCGACCGTTGCCAGCCCATCCGCGCACGCCAGCACCCGCGTCTCTCTCCGTGCCCGCTCTCGCGTCTGCAGCTACCCGCTCCCAGCGCCCACTTCTTCGCCCGCACCTGCCTCAGTGCACAGCGTGGTGCGCTGCGGTTCCTCCCTCGCGCTCACTCCCTCCTACGTGCGTGCACCTTCGTGCGCCTACATGCTTGCGCCTGCACGTTGCCACCAGACGACGGCTGCTGCGTCCAGATGACTTAACTCGCCCGCGCCATCTTCAGTAAATGCTCTCTCTCTCTCTCACAACACTCTCTCACTCCCTCTTGCAGACACATACGCACACACACCCACTCTCATACACACACACCTAGTCACTTATACACTACTACATGCTTATATATATATACATATATCTGTACATATATTAGTACTTATATAACTAAGTATTAGTATACATACTTATATATATATACATAGATATATACACATGTATTTATACATATATATATATATATACAAATATACATACATATATACATATATCTATAACTATAAATACACATATATATATATATATCTACATATATCTATATACATAGATACTTACACTAATATATCTATATACATATATACATATCTATAACTATATACATATATATACATATACATACATCTATCTATACATATATCTACATATCAATATATATATATACATATATAACTACATATACACCTATATAATTATAACCATATATATATATACATATAGATATATATTTTCACATATACATATATATACATATAATTTCATATCACCTTCCATACGTTGTATCGCAGGAATATCTGCACCAGTTGCTGATATTCCCCGATACATGCGTACTAAAAGTGTTTTCGCGCACATCATCCACCATCCATCCTACACTCCACGCAGCACTTCGTCCTGTTGGTTGCGTCTTCCCAGATGATGACCGACTTGACATCGTGCTACACACCATTTCCGCCACCACCCCTACCCCTACATACATATATAATATATACATATATATATACTATATTTACTTTATTTCTATTTCTCTTTCCTGCCATTAAAAAGATAAAAAAATCCACAAAAGAGAAAAGATAATCCTTGACTTACAGGTACTCAGTCTTGCAAATAGCAAGACCAGGTTTGGAACCCTATTTTGGCTCAAAGCCAAGAACCTGACTTTGAGGGTGTACCTCAAGGATAAAAATTATCAGAAAAAAATCTTAAAAGAAAAACACCAAAAACATAATAAACGAACGGAAGAGATTCGTTGTAGGATGGACGTAGAAACTTATTCACCTTTAATCCCACTTCCCTGAGTTCGACCTTGGGCCTAAAAGTGACCAAGATAAAATCAAGTAGGCCAGGTAAAAAAAAAAATTTGTAAAGAGATGGTTAGCCTCGATTTAGGTTAACCACTATACTCATTTCAACGATTAAATCACCATATTAACACAACCTATCCAGGCCCGACCACAACTCTTTTCTGGCGCCGTTGTCGGGGAAGTACGCATTCAAGTAAGATTCTACTCGATTCCATTAATTTTTCTCTTCTCACACCCTTCTCTTCACGGGTGTTTCTGTTTGTTGGTGTGTAGGTGAACCAGTTGCAAGGAGAAGGCAGGCAGACGAAGTCGGAGACGTGGGCAGATCCAAGGCGGGAATGAGAGCTTGAAGTCACCGGCATCGCACTGGAGCTTCGCACACGTTGCTGAACAAGTAGGCCTTTCTTTCTTAGCAACTTTGGTTAACTTGTCACGTTAATAATAATAAAAAAAAAACTAAAAACACTTCTTGGGATCTCTTGGGGCAAGTGGATTAAAAAGTACATGTTTGATTGTTTGCCATCACTCCCACCGCCCCGGGATTTCCCGCTAAACTTCGCATAGCGAAGATCCAAGAATCTTGATTCTGGAATCTTTCGTCATGTGAAGTACTCTTTGAGGCAAAAATAAAAGGATTGATAGCCATCCATCTTTGCCTCATTTATTTGCAATTCGGGACCACCTTTTTTTGGTGGGGAGACTTGGAATTGAGTTGATTCCAACACCACCACGACCTTTCACGTGCCTAAGATTCGATCCCGAATACTTCAACCCCAACAATTTGATTTTCTTTATCTTATGGTTGAGCCTTGTGTGTGGAAATCATTTCGGTGATTGGGAGCACTAGAATTGATGTGCTTTGCCTCCCTTTCACACTAATTTAAATCTGATTTGTGCATCCACACAGAAATCTCCATCTAGGGAAGCCCATTGCATTTTAGCATGCATTAACCAATTGACATTGAAGAAGGATTTGTTGGACTTAGAAGAAAACTTGTATTCTCTCAAAACTCGAAGATTTCTTGAATTGGTAATTCCGAGAAATCCTAAAAACCATACTACTTAAGGCTGAATTCTAAAAACCATTCACCAATTAAAACTTCAATTCGAGGAGATTTCCCCGTTGCATGCTTGGTTTACACACTTTGTAAAATCAATCACTTGGGCATTACTCGTAAATAACGCCCTTCACATTCCAGAAGCACTTGATCCTAAGCCTTTAACTAAAATTGGTGGCAACTTGACCCTTATTAAGGATTGGAGGTCTAACTACCTGTGTGTAGCACCTACATGCTGGTGAGGGTTCCCGCGTGTTATCAGGTGTCTGAGACTGGGGCAAACGGCCTTTCAATATGGCCTGGTGGTTCCGCGGTGCTTGCATTCGGTTTCGTAGGTCATGATAGTAGGTAACATAGATCTTCAGGTCTAAGGGCACACTGTAGAGGTTAGGAATTTGATTGTATTGATTTGTCATCAAGTGTACCTTTGCAGCGTCATTTCTCTCATCTCTTTTCCCTTCTTATCCCCCTAAATCCTCCTACAGTAGTGCAAGTTTGGGAGGAGGTCACAAAACCCTGAACTATGTGAATTGCCTGATAAATTTAGAAAAGAAACTGAATCATCCTCCTCCTCCACAAACATGGCTACACGCCCACCCCCAAATCCCGAGGGAGGAAACAACCCTCAAAACCCACCAGGTGGTGGAGCCTTGGATCCCATAACTTGCCCCCAAGCCCAAATGGAGATGTATAATGAAGAAATTGAGGCCATTAGGGAAACATTGGAGGAAATGCAGAATCCTCCAGAATGGGAGGAGCCTAGGTCTCTTAGCTCTTATCAGAATCCTGCTGCTACAGAGAAGATAGGACAAATTCAAGTCCCCATGGGCGGGGAGACTTTGAACTGAAACCTAACATAATTTGCCTGATAAATTTTCACTTCCATGGTCTTGCAAGTGAAAATCCTTTTCTCCGCTTGGAAGACCTAACCCGATTGGCTGAAACTGTTAAACCAAGAAATATCAGGTTACCTATAGTGCTCATGAAAATGTTCCCATTTTCATTGTGGGATAAAGCGTTGCAGTGGTTATGCACCCTTGGGAGAACCACCCACTCTTGGGAAGAGATGCGAACAGCGTTTCTCAAGAAGTTCTTCCCAATAGGGCGAACCAATGCACTTTGCCATGGTATCACTTCATTTGCGCAACAAAATGGGGAACAGTTTCATGAGGCATGGGAGAGATATAATGACCTCCTCAGGAAGTGTCCGCACCACGGTCTGCCTAAGTGGCATATAGCCCAGATTTTCTACTATGGGCTAAATGAGACATTGAAGCAGATTGCAGACACTTCTTGCGGAGGGAATTTCATGAATAAAGACGAGAATGGAGCATTCAAATTATTTGAAAATATCAACGAAATCTCAATGAACAATGCCTCCATTGTCACCTTTAATCATACCAGCCTACCCAGTAATGTCCACGAAGTTGACACGGGACCCTCCCATTCATCCATTGATCTCTGCCTTATTGCACAGAAATTGGATGAAGTCTCCATCGTGTGCAAGAAGCTGGACAAGTTTCTAGCCAACCCTGCCCATTCTATGGGAAACACCCCCACCTCTCCACTTCGTCACAATATCAATTCTTCCAACGCCAGGCTTATCCCAAGAAACCCCGTAAGACCTTCCTTACTGAGTGTCGCACCGAGCGATTCGATAAGTCATGTGAATCTGGCTTCTGCGAGCCAGTATTTTGACACAGAGGACCAAGCCTCTGTGTGCTCGGATGCATATTTACATGCAGACGCGTCTTCTGGAATAGAAGACGCTTGTGCCCTAGGGAAAAACCCGTTCTCTACCACTTATAACCTTGGGTAGTGAAATCATCCGAACTTCTCATGGTCCAACCTGCAGCGCCAAAACCCCGCGGGTGGACCAATGCGACCGTCTGCACCCGCCATCCCAACGGCCCCGTCTAATCCTATGGCGAATCCACCATCGGGTCCTTACGTACCGAAAATAGAACACACATCAAGTCCTCTTGATAAATTGATGCTAATGATGACGGAAATGTCAAAGCTCCATGAAGAGAACATGACCTCTCTTCAGCACCAATTGGCACAGCAAAATGCTAAGATCAGTCAACTACGCAGGGTGACTAGATCTCAGGGCACTCTTCCAGCCCAACCTGTTCCTAACCCATGAAATTTCATACCCCGTGATCTTCCACCAAAGGTACGACCTTCTCAGGTGTAGGTTCATCAGATTCTGCAAGCTCCGAGCATTCCACCAGGATTTTAGGCTAATCCCGCTCCAGCACCTCACTCTTATGTCCCTATTGCGAACCCTCCTTCGCCTTATGATCCCACTGGACTCGCATCGTCCAATGCGATCACTACGAAGAGCGGTAAGTAAACCGTAGATCCACCTCAACCTAATCCTAGCCCATCTTCTTCATCGACCTATCATTCGGGATGCGCACCGCATTCGCGAGAGGATGATACCCCCAAATTGGTGCCAGAATCAGTCCCATTCCCTGAGGCTCTACTGAGGAGCCAAAAGGCAAGAAAAAGGATGCACAGGCCATTGATAACCTGCGTAATTTGTTCAGGGATGTTGAAATCAAGGTACCCCTGCTTTAGGCTATCGACCACATACCTACTATCGCCCAATTTTTCAAAGACTACACAACACCCAGGCAACAGTAAAAGAAAACTAAGAATTCGGTGGTTCTCTCGCCTCATGCGAGTTGTGCTATACTGTCAAATCTACCACCGAAGTAGAAAGATCTTGGCACACTGCTTATTTACTGTAGCATCCAAGGCTGCAATTTTAACTATGCCCTGCTTGATCTCGGATCTTCCATCAATCTTATACCAATCATCCGGCTAAAAAAATTTTCCTTGGGAAATCTGAAACCACCGCTGTCATGTTACAATTGGCAGATCGTTCTGTCAAAATTCCGAAGGGTGTGGTGGAAGACGTGGTGGTTAGGGTCAACAATCTCTGTTTTCCTATTGACTTTCTTGTTTTAGATATGGAAGTTCCTAGCTCATTTTCTGATTGTCCAATCATCCTTAGTCGACCTTTCTTGGCCATAGCCCGTGCCCATATCGACTGCGAGTCAGGCTGTATTGAGATTGTCATTGGATCTGAAAAGCTCAAGCTTAACATCTTCAAGGCAGCCAAGAACTTTGATTGTGATTGCATCGAGGATGACACGTCTGATGAGGACATGGCTGTCAGCGCATGTATCGGACTAATTGGGACCTATTCTCACTGTTGCGGATTACCTATAAACACTGACAATTGCTTGACAAACACATATTGTGATGTTCCCCCATCCCTCCCTATTCCCGAACCTTCTCCTGACCACACTTCTGAAGAGGTTTTCTCCAATTTCCATACCTTGTGGTCTAAGTCATATCTAGGCTACTCACAATCGGTCCACACTCTTGAAGACTGGACTGCCCTTTCTTTCCCGCTAAATTAGGCGGATTTACAACTCCACACTGGGACCTTGAGCCCATATACAACTCACTGGGGCTATTCCTTTTTAGATCCATCTATCCAAGAAGCCCCTCTTCTTGGCCAATCTGAGGGCCAACTTCTTCCTCCTGACTTGTTTTCTGTTTCACCTGGGACACTCTCGTCCTAAGAAATGCCATATCTTTCACCATCCACTCCCGAGCTGAAAGAGCTGCCTAATACACTTAAGTATGTTTTCTTGGGACCAAATGAAACACTCCCCGTAATCATCAATTCAAAATTGACCAGGGAGCAAGAGTGCAAACTAACAAAGGTCCTTATGGAACACAAGGCAGCCATTGGATGGTCTTTATCAGACTTAACTGCCACTTGCCCCTCCTACTGCACTCACCGTATATATACAGAGGAGGAGGCTCGACCTTCCCATGAGATGCAGTGACATCTCAACCCTAACATGCGGGAGGTCGTTAAGAAGGAAATTATTAGGTGGCTAGATGCAGGTATAATCTACCCGATCAGCGATACCCCTGGGTGAGTCCGATTAACGTCGTGCCGAAAAAGGCGGGACTCATCATCCGTGTCAATGATAGGGGCGAATCCATCCCTACATGCACTCCAACATCCTGGAGAGTGTGTGTAGATTATAGGAAACTCAATGCTGCAACTAAGAAAGATCACTTTCCGCTACCTCTCATTCACAAATCCTGGAGCGGTTAGCGGGAAATAAATTTTTCTATTTCCTGGATGGATTCTCAGGATATAACCAGGTGGCAATTGACCCCCGGGACCAAGAAAAAACCACTTTTACTGGCCCCTTCAGCACCTTTGCATTTAGAAGGATGCCATTCGGACTTTGCAACGCGCCAACAACTATCCAGAGATGTTTGTTGGCAATATTTCATGACATGGTGGGTGACTTTCTTGAGGTCTTTATGGATGAGTTTTCGATCTTTGGACCATCTTTCAATGACTGTCTTGCCAACCTGACCCGTATCCTTAGGTGATGTATTGATGTAAACCTCGTGCTTTCCTGGGAAAAAAGTCATTTTATGGTACACGAGGGAATTATTCTCGGACATATCATCTCCGATACGGGTATCGAGGTTGACAGAGCTAAGCTTGATGTAATTGCTGATTTACCTGTGCCTGGCTTAATTAAACAAATCCGCTCCTTCCTGGGACACGTCAGTTTCTATAGGAGTTTCATCAAAGATTTCTCTAAGATTTCTCGACCTTTAACTCATCTCTTATCGACCGACGTACCCTTCGATATGGGCCCTGATTGCATACGAGCATTCACGCAGCTGCGTAATGCTGTCACGAAGGCCCCTATTCTCCAGCCACCTGATTAGTCCCTCGACTTTGAACTCATATGTGATGCTTCTGACCTTGCAGTCGGAGCCATCCTGAGACAAGGACACGATAGACACCCCTTCGTGGTGTACTACGCCAGTAAGACGTTGGATGAGGCCCAACGTAATTATACTACCACTGAAAAAGAACTACTGGCGGTCGTCTTTGGTCTAGAGAAATTCCGCTCTTACCTTCTGGGCTCACATGTTATTATTTTCACTGATTATGCGGCCATTCGCCATCTCATGCACAAGAAGGATGCCAAGCCTAGACTGATTCGTTGGATCCTTCTGCTCCAAGAATTTAACATTGAGATCCACGATAAGGTCGGAGCCCAAAATGTTGTGGCTGACAATCTTTGTAGACTGGACCCTAACCATATTGGACTTACTCTGCCGATTAATGAGATTTTTCCTGATGAGCACCTATTGGCAAATAATGTGGCAAGTGGACCTTGGTATGCCGATATTGTGAATTACCTTGCTTCTAGATCCCTTCCACGTGGCTGGCCTAAAAAGCAGCACGAGCATCTCATGGTAGAAGCAAAGTATTATTTCTTGGATAATCCACTTCTTTTTCGCATAGGTGCTGATCAAATCATCCGTTGCTGTATTCCTGATAGCGAATTCCCCAGTGTGCTATCCTTCTACCACGATCAGGCTTTCGGAGGCCATTTCTTTGAGAGGAAAACTGCAGCCAAGGTGTTGCAATGCGGTTTCTTTTGGCTCTCCCTTCACCAGGATGCACACAATTATGCCAAGCATTGCACTAGGTGTCAGTCGTTAGGGTCAATGTCACGTCATGACATGATGCCCTTGCAACCCAACCTAGCTGTAGAAATCTTCGACATTTGGGGAGTTGATTTCATGGGTCCCCTTCCTCCTTCCAATGGCTTCAAATTCAATCTCGTGGCTGTTGATTATGTTTCAAAATGGATCGAGGCTATTCCCACGCGTTGTGCTAACCATGTTATATCCACTTGATTTGTCAAAGACCACATTTTTCTGTGCTTTAGGATCCCTCCAGCCATTATCTTGGATGGAGGAAGCCACTTTACCCATGCATCTTTTCGGGCACTTTTGAGGAAATACGGAGTCCACCATTGTATCGCATCCCCGTATCATCCTCAGATGAACAGCCAGGTAGAGGTGTCGAATTGGCAAATCAAGCAAATTCTCCAGAAAATGGTTCGGCCAGACCGTACAGATTGGTCCGATAAGTTGATTAACGCACTTTGGGCATATTGGACAGCCTTCAAGGCTCCCCTTGGTTTGTCTCCTTATAGAATCGTTTGCGGGAAGCCTTGTCATTTGCCCATGGAGTTGGAACACCACGCTTATTGGGCGGTTCGCCAATATAACCTCGACCCAGACATATGTGGTCGAGAAAGGAAACTCCAACTCCAGGAGCTGGAAGAGCTCCGTCGTGAAGCCTACGATTCTGCCTCAGCTTTCAAGTAATGCACTAAGGCTTTTCACGGCAGCTGTATTCGACGGAAAGAATTTGAGCCATCTCAGCAAGTTTGGCCCTACAATTCTCGGCTCAAATTCTTTCCTGGGAAATTGAAGTCCAAATGGACTGGTCCTTTCCTGGTCTCGAGACCATTTCCTAAAGGGGCCGTTGAGACTGAAGATCCGAAATCTGGGTATAAATTTATGGTCAATGGGCAACGTTTGAAACCCTATCTTACTCATTAACCTACCGCCATTGGAGAAACCGTTGCCCTGCTAGAGGGTAACTAATTTCGTGCCTCATTCTGAGTCCAGCTGGGGACATTAAATTCAGCGCTCGTTGGGAGGCACCCCAACAGCACTTTGCCACTATCACATTCACTTCACTTTTCACATCACCACCCACCATCCACCCACCCTTCCACCTTGCTGTACACCTTGCACCTCATCTCTCGTTACCCGATCTTTCGTGCTTCCTCTACCCTACCCTGCATGCATATGTGGACATAGCATCGTTTGGCATGGGGGGGTGGCCCGGCATCCATAAGATATGGGTATTTTATGGTATCATGTAGTTTCCATCTATCTATATATATATAAAAAAAAAAGTGTTTAGTAATGATCTGAAGGTTGAAACAATAATACAATAAGTGTTTATGGATATTCAACCACTGTTTTGAAGACTTTCCATGCCATAGAAGCTTGAGTCGCTCAGCCTCGGCTTAATTCACTTGAGCATTGATAAGATAGATCGGAATCTCTCCTAACTAAGGACGTATTCTTGTACCAGAGACACCAGTACAGGATCCGTTGGTTTGCTTCTACTCGAGAGCCTAAGTAATCTTGGTTCACACTACACATATCAAGAAAGACTAGGTGAACATAAGATCCAACCCTAGTGTTCATTAGGGAAGGTGGAGTCCTTACCTGTGTGCGCAGGTAGACTTTTTATCCCAGGCTTTACATAAGATCCATCCCTAGTGTTCATTAAGGAAGGTGGAGTCCTTACCTGTGCTCGCAGGTAGACTTTTTATCCCAGCCTTTAGTCTTGTGTTTAGGAGAGACTCTTTCCACCAAAAAGGAACCCTCCCACCAAAAAGAAAAGTGTGCTCCTCCAAATGATGTTGTAAGAGATATACTGATGCATGTTTCAAAAAAAAAAAAAAAAAAAATAGAGAGGAGGTACAAATAAGTCAATATGTCTCGCAAATGTCTAAAAACTCTCCACCCTACGAAAGTTCTTCAAGGCAAGTTACAAATACCCAGTTTTCTTTGAGCCACAAATGTCATAAAATAGGAGTTGAGTTTCGATCATCTTTTTAAGGGTCAATCCGAAGACATGAGTTGAAACTGGGACCAACCTGAACTTAAAAATCCTTGAAACCCTGGGCTTCAGTCTTAATGTTCATCTGGTTAGTCTTGTTCCTTCACTAAGCACAAGCCATAATCTCTTGAGCTCTCGAGTATAGCAAAAACCTCCAGGGTCCTGGAAATCGTACTTAACGTGTAAATATCAAGAGTCCAGGTTAGTTGAGAGACAGTCTATGTCATGTGAGACTTAAAGTACTGGTAGTCTTCTCTACAATTGGTTCTCGCAATATCCAACAATAAACACACCTATGTCACCTCAGAAGAAAATCTTCAGCTTAAGTTCATTCCTAAATACAATACAAAAATGTTTTGCTAGGGACTAGCAAAAGATAGGCAAGGGGGTATGATTGCACAGTAAAAATACACCAACAATTGTCCATCTTATGCTATTTCTAACATTTCCAATGCATATTAGGTAGCCATAGTTGCATTCGTAAAAATAAATGCATGCATGCATTTATTTGAGAGGTGAGGAGAGTGAATAAAATGGCCAAGTAATTAACAAATTCTTCAAGTGCTGCCTCGTAAAATTTTCATCTTTA
Organism: Thalassia testudinum; assembly: GCA_037157565.1. Taxonomy (NCBI): domain Eukaryota; kingdom Viridiplantae; phylum Streptophyta; class Magnoliopsida; order Alismatales; family Hydrocharitaceae; genus Thalassia; species Thalassia testudinum. The sequence goes on along the minus strand of JAZHRO010000056.1, from coordinate 78,841,068 downwards.
TCTTTTATTTCTGTTTGGCTTTGAATTTCTCCGCATGGCTACAGGGCATGGCAGCTCCCTCTTCGCGCCATTCTCTACAACAAGCACTCCCTGCAGCCGCATGCACAGCCATGCACAGCCAGGGCATGGCTGTCTCTTTCCTCTTTAAAAAGAGCCCAACCTTCTTCCTTGCGGCAGAGCTTGGTCCAACAAAAAAACCCAACACACAGCACCCTTCCAGGCCGTCTCCTCCCCTCTCCCCTCCATATGCAGCCTCTTTTCTTCTTGAAGAGCCACGCTGCGGGTCGGAGCAGCTCACAGTGGTGCACAACCACCATTGTTAGTAACACCACCACCCAGCTCATGAAAGAGCCGGTGGGCATGGTGGTTCACCGCTCTGTTTCGTCGTTCCAAGCCATTTCCGCCATTGCCGTAGAGTCAAGCTTTCAAGCTCAACCGCAACTGTAGCAAGGCGCCGGCCACCTCTCTCCCGCATGCAAGTCTCCACGCACACCAGCAGCCGGCGTAGCCCCTTCCACGTGCGCGTCAGCCGCTCCACAGTGCCCACGCGGGCTGAACTGGGTGCAAGCAGTTGCGCGAGCCGAGCGCGCATTGTAGCCACTGTTCACGCTACAGAGTGCGACACTGTGGCTACAGTGCGGTGACCGGTAAGTTTCTCACTTATCCGATCACCAAGCACTCTCTCTCCATGCCGTGACCATCACCAGCCCGTCCGCACACGCCTGCGCCAGCATCTCTCTCCGCGCTTGCCCCCACGTCTGCACCCGCCTGCTCCCAGCGCCTGCTTCTTCGCCCGCACCCGCCTCAGCGCGTAGCGCGGTGCACTGCGGTGCCTCCCTCGCGCTCACTCCCTCCTGTGTGCACGTGCCTTCGTGCACCTATGCGCTTGCGCCTACGCGTTGGCACCAGACGACGGTCGCTACATCCAGACGACTTAACTCGCCCGCGCCATCTTCAGCAGACGCTCTCTCTCTCTCTCTCACAGCACTCTCTCACTCCCTCTTCCAGACACATACACACACACTCTTGTACACACACATCCACTAACTTATACACTACTATATACTTATATATATATAGATATATATATTTATATATATATATATATATATATATTTATATACAGATATATATATACTTATATCTATGCATATATTAGTACTTATATACCTAAGTATTAGTATATATACTTATATATATATATACGTAGATATATACACATATATTTATACATATTTTTATACATATATATATATACAAATATACATACATATATACATATATCTATAAGTATAAATACACATATATATTTATATATATCTACATATATCTATATACATAGATATTTACACTAATATATCTATATACATATATACCTATCGATAACTATATACATATATTACTATATATATATATCTATACCTATATATATTTATATATACATACATATATATCTAATTATAAATATATATATATATATATATGTACACATATATACATATACATACATCTATCTATACATATATCTACATATCAATATATATATATATATATATATAATTATATATGCACCTATATAATTATAACCATATATATATATACATACATATAGATATATATTTTCACATATACATATATATACATATATTTTCATATCACCTACCATACGTTGTATCGTGGGAATATTTGCACCAGTTGCTGATATTCCACGATACGCGCGTACAGAAAGCGTTTTCACACACATCTTCCACCCATCCATCCTACACTCCACGTGGCACTTCGTCCTGTTGGTTGCATCTTCCTAGACGACGGCTGACTCAACACCATGCTACACGGCATTTCAACCTCCACCCCCACCCCTATATACATGTATAATATATGCATATATATATATACTATATTTACTTTATTTCTGTTTCTCTTTCCTACCATTAAAAAGATAAAAAAAAATATACGAAAGAGAAAACATAATCCTCGACTTGTAGGTACTTAGTCTTGCGAATAGCAAGACCAGTTTTGGAACCCTAATTTGGCTCAAAGCCAAGAACCTGATTTTGAGGGTGTACCTCAAGGACAAAAATTATCAGAAAAAAATCTTAAATAGAAAAACACTAAAAACATAATAAATGAACGGAAGAGATTCATTGTAGGAAGGGCGTACAAACTTATTCACCCTTAATCCCACTTCCCTAAGTTCGATTCTGGGCCTAAAAGTGACCAAGATAAAATCTAGGCCAGGTAAAAAAAGAAAATTTGTAAAGAGATGGTTAGACTCGATTTAGGTTAACCACTATACTCATTTCAACGATTAAATCACCATATTAATACAACCTATCCAGGCCTGACTAGGGTCCTCCCTAGTAGTACCATAAAAGGAGGGCAATAAAGATATGGTACTGCTCTTGATCTCATACAAATTATCCCCTGCCAGTTGTCTTAGTGCTTGTGCGGGTTGGTTAGTTGGAATAAAATAGTCCCTTAGGGTCCTTTGTTGATTTGCTCCTAGATCAGCCATTCCTTCTCTTTTCTCTCCTAGGTGAGCTCTCTTAAGAATTCTCTCGGGCACAGGATCAAATACTAGACTACCCTCAAGAGAGCATCTACCAAGCATACAAAACACAATTCAGGATCTTATTAAGTAAGTGGAACCACCACTCCAAAGATAAGTCGAAAGATCAAGAGTTATCCCTCCGTTCCGACGTAAGTGGTATAAGAGGGGTGTGGACTTGAAATCTTAACCTTCTTTGTTGCTGAGGTCGAATTAGTTAATATAAATGGCCAAACACGTTTTTCACTGTGATTACGTGCCTTAATTCAACCTTCGAGTGCCCTAGGACCTATACTTTGCTTGGATGATACTCCCAAGTGATCAAGTGAGAAGTTACTCCAAGGACGAAAAAGGGATGCAAGCAGGGCGAACCCTTCCTCTGAGGCGATGCATATGCAGTGCCCCTTAACTACCCTTTTGTTCCTTTAAGGGGTGTCCCCCTCCGTGGAGTATCAAAACACTTGGTGAAAAGATAGTATCACCACCACCACAAAGCACAATAAGAGGGTTTGCATCGATAAAGGGATCGGTGCCTATAGCCTTAAGGGATTGAGCCTTAGTGCAGTGCCTAATGTGCTTGCTCAGTGTCAGAATTGTGCAACACACCACAAATCTTTGTAATTTCTTTCGAAATTGCAGACAAGTCCCTTAGAATCAGATCAAATGTGAATTGATTTTAGGGTTGAATCTGATTATCAGTCCCACTTTTAGTTATGCGACCACTGAATTAGTAAATTCAAACATCTTGCTTGTCTTGAATTTTAATTTGAATGCAAATGCGTGAATAGGACCTGGATGCAAAAGTTAGAAAGGTGTACCTATCTCTAGCAATCTTCAAGCTAATATGCTTGCATTGCAATAATAAGATCTAATGTGCTGCCCAATCACCCTTAAATGCATGCACCTAAGGCCATGCAACTTCTAAATAGGCAACTCGATATTTTCTTTTGTTGGTTTTAAAGGCAAGCAAGGAAAAAATAGAATCACGCATGCAAAGAAAATGTAACCCTAGTAGCTAAAGAATGCAGGGATGAACCCCCAAAAATTCAGCCCCAATTACTACATGGGTGAAAAGAAAGAAATAAATTTTGTGATGTTGGAGAATCCCTTGTGAAAGTGGGATCCAGGTCTCCTACGTCTTTTCCTCGTGTGGCTTAGCTCGTGGTTGCTGTCGTCGCTCTGTTGCGCCTCATCACCTCATCAGATTCCTCGCACAATAAAAAAATTGATAAGATAATTGTGCAACTCAAAAAATTCAAAAATAATGAAGTGAATCAATTGCGTCTATTGCCTCCCTGGCAACGGCACCAATTTGATGGAGAGAGTTTTGCTTATTTGTGATTGCAATAGAGGATATGTCATTGTAATTAATGTGGTGGAAATCTCTCAATCAAATGATTAACATAGATATGAATTTAAACCACAATAAAGGATGTCGTATCCACACGGAAGAACAGACTAATAAGTCCACAAAATATTTTTTTCCTTTGTACTTATTCAATCACGTGCGCAATTCGTGTTCAAATCTGATCCGAAACAAGGCGAAAAGAAGGAACACGTAATTATTTATAAATGCGGGGATATGGATATAATTTTCCTTTCATGAAATAACTTGTAATGGCATCTAAAATAGTTGTATTTCAAAATAGGGGGCTTTCTCTTTTAGGTCATGTGAGTGTATGGATGAGGTCCTATGCATTTATCACATCACCATTTAAAAGTTAACTGCATGAAAGAAATACTCTAACATGTAAGGGCATGCATGCAATTTCACTAAAATACATTAATCCATTAAATAATGCAATAGTGTTTGGCAATGGCACAAATGGTAATTTTTAATTTCACCGAAAATAGAGGAAAATTCCTCTCTCCTTGCGTGCATGAAGAGGCTCGACTGGCTGCAAGGATCTTAGGGAAGGTGCGTCAGAGTGATGGATTCACGTCGGTATTCTCGACATGGGTCGAGGTGGCCAGAGGCAGAGGTTGGCCGGTGGTGGAGCTTGCTGCAGGTTGGCTGTCGCCACTGCTGTTGGCGTTGGAGGGCATTGTGGGGTCTGCAGGATACGCAAGGGGGCTGATGCCTGCTGAAGGTTGGCGTGCAAGGGCGCTGGAGGGGCGCGGTGCCTGCTGTGGACTGGAGAGTGTGCGAGTGCAGGGAGGCCTATGCCTGCAGAGGGTGTGGTGAGGGCACTGTCGTGGGTGCTGAAAAGGCGCTGGAGAGCGCTGTATGGGGCGGTGAAGGGAGTTGCTGCAGCACGTGGTGGGATCACAGGTACAGGCGAGGGCGCACTATAGTGGGAGCGCTGGTGGTGTGCCTGCAGGCAATGCAAGCACAGTGCCTACGGGCAGCTGCTAGGAACGCTGGTGGCTGGGCACTTGTGGTGGAGGCACTGATGGGGGCATGCGTGAACGCTGGATGCAGGGCGTAAGCTGCTTCTTGGAGATACTGGTTAACTCAAAGTTGTGTTGGTCTTGGAGATATCAAATGGATCTACTTCCCTTATCACAGTTGGGTTATCTAACCCAAGAGGTATCTCCCAGGATTCAGGATAATCTGATTGTGGCTCAATCTTGGAGATATCAGTCCTTTCCTCCTCAGTTTCCTTAATGGAGTTCTCAGACGAACCCATTCTAAATATTTCCTACTCCTATCTCATATCCAAGCTAGATTCTTCTTCCCCTGAATTATCTTCCGGCAATTGCTCCTGAGAGTCTCCTATGTGTCCTTCCGATGTAGTCGTTTCAGATTCTTCGAGGTCTTCAAGGCTATTTTCCACTTGATATCTCAAAAGCAATATCTCTTGAGTTTCCTGATTTTGTCCAACTAGCCTTGTTATCCCAGTCATTCCCTGAAGGAGCTCCATCACAGCTTGTTGATATGGAATCCAGCTTTGTCTTTGGTTTGGTGTAGTGATAGCTTGGATTTCGTGTAGATAGAACGCAGCCTTCTCCTTAGCATTAGCTACATCTTTTTGTATTCTATATTGCGGTCACATATGCACTGGTAGTTCTTCAGAGGTTCCAGGGGGTGAATCAAGTCTACCCATATTCCATGGGTGAGAAGCAAGAGTATGAAATCCATACCCAAGGTTACAAGATGCGGTCCTTTGAGGGACCGGCTGGTATGGGCCATAATATCCAGGGCTAGGATATGGGTTAACCATTTCAGTAACCTGAGGAGAAGGATCAGGCAAAGTGAAAAATCTTCTTCGCCACCTTGGGTTCTGATCCCATGGTTTAGCTGATTCAATGACCTGGGCTCTCAGATAAGCTCCTGGGTCTAACTTTTCTGGACCTTGATTAGGTCCAGATCCAAGGTTAGCCATTGCAACTAAGAAGATAGAAGAAGAGGGTGGGGGAGAAGATAGCACGGGTGAAGTGACTCGCCTCCTTGAGAGCGGCTCCCAAGGTCCAACCAGTCGAGGTCTAAGTGACCTCCTTCCTTGCATACACCATCCAACCCCTAGGTTGGTGTAGCCAGCCAGATAAGGCTAAGGCCCTGTCAATCAAATGGTCCTTATCAATCATATGACCAGATTTTTCGTTAGTAATTTGAATTCCTAAAGAAAAAATTCATTATGCAACCGACTGAAAGTGATTCCCGCCTCTCAAGCTAACACAGCCAGTCTAGTTACGAGGGGACTAAGGGGAAGGCCCTTCCTTCGACTCACGCCTCCAGTTCTGTTACCCCTTAGCCATGGTCGTTTGACACTGCCCGCAGGCTTAGTCACCAGGTTCAGCTAGAGAGGTTGAAAACACCGAGTAGTACGATAACGAATTTGGGTTTATTTACGTGTTTTAAAATTAAATTGAGCCTGTTTTTCTTTAGTTAAGGTTTGTGGTGAGTGGCCCACAAGTTGACCAAGCTCACCGGCTAAACACTAGACTTGACTAAGTCTAGGCTTGCCTAAATGTGTGGTCTCTAGAGTGTAACCCTCAAGGTGTAGCCCAGGGTTCAAGCAATTATACGATTTTCTTTCCTTTTTCAGTGGACCACGAAATAAAAGTACTTCTTTTGTAGAAATTGAAATCCAAATAAATTGAAATTTTGCAAGTAGATTCCTTTCTAAATTTTATTTTCATAGAATATTTTTTTGGAATTTTTACTATTTCAATCGAATTTATAGAGAATTTTGAATGTCAGGGGGTCAGATTTGGAATTTTGACCCCTAGTCGATTTTTCAAATTGAAACAGTAACAAATTACTTTCAAAAATTTGGGAAAAATATGGAAATGAAAGCCAATGAAATCAACTTTCAAACCCCATCATTTTTTGACAAAGCCGATTCGCGAATTGCTGGAAATTTCTTTTTGAATTTTGAAAAATCTCAAATCTGGGTCAGTCTGACCCTCTTGCACTTCACGAATTTTTAAAAATTTTTTACTTGGAATTTTTTTTAAATGAATGGTACCGTTCGAAAGATGGTTTGAAAATGAAGGTCTACCAGAATTTTAGAAATATTTTATCATTAAGTTTTATGCAATTGAATTTTTAAATTGAAACCTGAAATCTAGCCGAAAATCAGAGGGTGGTGGAGAAGCTTTTGAAAGGGTGTTTGAATTTGAAATTCAAACTTTCCACCAAAATAATTTTTTTTTCAAAAAATTTTGAAATTTATTTTAAGGAAGGATTTTTCTTTTTTTCAAAGGATTTTTTAAAATATTTTTTTTTTGCTATTTCAAAACTAACCTAGGATTCAAAAAGAAACCTAATCTAACTACCTAGATTTTTTTTTCTTTGATTTTATTTTCTTTTTCATGAAAATAACAAGGATTTTATTTTTTTTTAAATAAATCTAACCTAGGGTTCAGAAATGGAAATCCTAATCTGAGATGAGATGTGCACCTAATTTTTGTTTTAATCTATACTCGTTGCGTGCGTAGATTCCCTCTCTTTCTATTTTCCTGCACATCAAAAGAGAAGCAGAGGAAGATTTGTCAGTGATAGCTCAAAAGATTGAAATCAAAAATGACGTTGCCTCCCAGCAACGGTGCCATTTGATAGAAGGGCATTTCTTGTGCATGTTTTGAAAACAGAGATTTTGTCGTAGTATAATGTGCGAAAATGCTCGTCAAAAATAATTTATAAGATAACGAGACTTCAAGTCCCCGTTGTTCATCTTTGGGTGGCGTTTATGGAAATGCAAATTTGATTTATGCATTTTGGCTCTACTTGCTTAAATTCACTTGTCGATTTATGGTTATTACGTATTTATGCACGACATGCTTAGTTGCCAGAATATCAGAAAGTAAAAATAGGCAACTTTAATCGCACAAAATATATTGCAATAAGCTCATGGTGATTCTCAACACATAGATATATATATACAAAAAGATCTTTCATTGATTCATCATGGTGTTTGCAACATGGAACTCGTGGAAAGCTTATAAAGGAATGTTTGGAAACACAATCTAGCTAGCAGAAAATGATCGCATAAATGAATTTAAAGGGGATTATGCATGCATCACTGGGGGAGAATTTATAGCTATACTACTAAGTAGTAAATAAAGCATGTAAACTATGAAGAACTAAGCTACTAATCTAGCAGAGATAAGGGCATTCAAAGGTGGGTTTCGATGGCCTTTGATTTGGTTGAGAGGAGAAGGAGGGGCGGCCAATGGTGCTTTGGCCGACCCTTGGATAGAGGTTCAAGAGGTGATCCAGCATCTTGCCGTGGAGGTGGTGATGGCCATGGTGAAGCTACTCGTGGACATGGAGGTGGAGTCGATGTGGAGTGTAGCTATGCTAAATGGAAGCCAAGAGTGAATGGGTGCAAATGGCCACCCATTAGGACTTTTTATAGACCTAAGGGAGACTCTCTAGAGAAGTGTGGAACTCTCTAGAGAGAGCTCCAAGAGTGGCCGGCCAAAGAGCGAGAGAGGTGGTTTTTAGATGCACCATTTGTGGATCTCCAATTTAAATGGCTCTTGGTTGCTAATTTTGCCAACCAAGAGTGGTGCCACCTTTGGAAGAACCTAGAACACTCTAGGGGGTGTGGGAGTGCGTGAATGGGTTTGTGTGTGTGTGTGTGTGGCCGTGCCTTATGTGTCTAAGTGATCTAGGTTCGGTCCTAAGGGGGTTTTGGTTGGTATAGGTCTTAAACTAGGATTGCAAACCTTAATTACTAAGAGGGAAATGCAATTAAACTTAACACAAGTTTAATTTAATGAGTGTGAACCAGATTGAGAGTGAAATAACTCAATTAGGTTGGGCTTAGGTCAATTGGACTTTCATTGGGTCCAATTGGACTTGTATGGGTTGCGATCTGAGCTCAATTGGACCCTATGAGTCCAATTGACTAGGCAATGGTACTCGACTATGATCTAAGTCAATTATGTTTAGTGAGGACCTAATTAGGTCCTTAAGGAGGTCTAGAGGTGATGTACTAGGGTTAGGGTACCTTAATTTAGGTTCCTAGGGGGTTAGAATTGGGTTTAGGATGCTAGAGATCCCAGATCAAGTCTTGAATCTCAAAATTGGAACTGGAAAGCAGTTCCAGATGTCCAATAATAGTATCAGACGACCTATACTTAAAAATTAGAAGTCCAAACGTCAATTCTGGATGTCTAATCACAGTCAGGAAGGATTCTAAGTTCTTTCTTGGGTATTCTACAGAAATTGGGTGTATGACCAAGTGTCTGGATGTCAAATAACACTGCAGAAGTGGGTTTAAGGTGTACGGGAGTTGGCTAAGGGTTCTGGACATCCTGATAGAGGCTAGAATTAGGGTTTTAAGGTTTCCTAGGGTGTTGTGACCTAATCTAAGGGTGGCTAAGGCGTGGGGAAGATTTTAGGTTGTCCTAGGGCTCGGATTGACCTAAGTTCTTCACAATTTATTGCTTTATTCCAACTTAACAGAATAGCATACCTTAGCTCCCTTACATTATTATCTACTATATCTAATCTTGGTCTTCCACTCAAGCTCTACTGTAGCACCAATTATCCTTTATTCTTCTGATCCAGCTTTAGATCTTGCTTCAGATCTATCTTCTGATCAGCTTATTACTTGTAATTGGCATAATGCACCTAATTAGCATATTATAGCATTATTTTATGCATAGCTAAAGGAAAGAAGTAAAGATGCAAATAATGCTTGTGCATGCAAGAATTACCCTAACTTATGCTAAGTCTTAGCCTAGTTTAGGTAAATTAAGACCTATGATGGTTGTGCAATCATGGAGTTGCGTAGGTAGATGATGAGAAAATGTGGAGGGGGGTAGTCCCTTTTATATTGGAGGGAGAAGGAGAAAAATCATCCTCTGGTCAACAGTGACAGCTGAAAGCAACACTGAACACCCACCTCATGCGTCGCCCTTGCCCCCGCCCTACACCTTCAATGGTCTAGCTGCCCCCATCTGCCCCACCACGTATGCTTGCGCTGGCATGCGCTGTGCCACGCTGCATTGCACTTGCGCTTGTGCTTTGCTGCTGCTCCTCGTGCTCGCACACGCGTGCCTTGTTGCGTTGCATCTCAAGCACCCAATTAAGGGGGCAGCGGGTTTTGAACCGCGCCCTCTCTTTGAGTGGTGCCTTCACGGCGATGAGCCAAGGTCATTCTTTGTCACAAAGAAGAATTATGGGCACGTAGCGGAGACGATCTCTCAGCCATTGGATCAAGATCCAATGGCAGAGAGTGGATGATGCCTTGATGAGGAGCAGGTGCTGGCCGGTGTTGGGCAGCCTAGATGGCACTGATGTAAACACATTTACACTACTTAAAATGTCTATTTATGCATGTTCTTAAGCATAGGATTGCATTTCATGATATAAATATTGCATTACATGCATCATCTTGCATTTAGAGTAGTTTGAATAAAATGGAGGTTAATTGTCTCCTTTTATATGCTTGGACAGGGCAAATATTTTATCGGGGCCTCGGATCAAAGATCCAACCGTATGGATATGATCAGGGCGACGATTGGAGTTCAACGACTCCAAGATCGCCCTAATCAGGCATCCGTAGCATCAGATAGAGACCGGGGAACCCTAGAAGATCAAGGGCCAGGATGGTGTAAATCCGCACTTCAGATGGAAAATCCGACCACACGGATGAATTCGGATCGACGATCGCAGCCGAACGACACAAAAATCGAGTCAATCCGACATCCGTGGCACCATCTACAACTTCCAGAAGATGGACGGCCAAGATAGCGCCACGTGGCGCCATCCCAGCCGCCCAATCGGCCGCAGGAGTCTGGTGAAGACCGCGCACCGCCTCCTCTCCGCCGTTGGATCTCAATCCAACGGCTGTGGACGCATCGTTTTAAAAGCATCCGCGCGACCATTTGGGCGAGGCAGCGCAGCGGTCCAGCACCTTATCACGAGGCGCTGGCGCGCGTTCGAGCCTCGCCAAGCGATTTCTGAGGCGGGCGGGCGCGCTCTAATTGACCGCACGATCGCGATCCAACGGCCGTGCGCGCCCGATAGCGCCGACGCGCAATTGGACGCTCTGGTGAACGCGCGATCGTACGCGCAGGCGGGCGGGCGGCAGCGGTGAAGGCGCGATTTTAAGCCATCCGATCTCGCGATCAAACGGCTGAAAATCAAGCGGCATGCGTAGGCGTTACGCGCGCGGCCAGCCGAGCGGGCGCGCGTGGGCGCGGCGGCGACGGCGACGGCAGGGCTTTAGCGACGGTTTTATCCGTCACTAAAGACCCCTTATTTATTATTTTGAAGATGTAATGTCCATTTTGCCCCCACTCCTTGCAACTATAAAAGGAGACCCCCTCCATACGAAATTTGCATCCCTTCCTTCTCCTCTCTACCTCTCCAAAGCTCAAGAGAAGCTTGTCCCACACCCGGGATGCTTCTCGCGAGATAAAGTCCAAATTTTCGTCCCCCTTCGGAAGTGGATCCCGCGACGACGACGGCGTACTGCTTCGTTCCCGTTCTTCTGCTTCGTCCTCCTTCGTCCCGCTTCGTTCTCCTTCGTCCAGGCGTCGTCCCGTCCGGCTTGTCCTCCAAGCGACCGTCGAGGAGGATTCTCTCTCCCTATTCTTTTTACTACTTTCTAGTATAGATTTACTGCTTTCTAGAGTAGTCTATTCGTCCTCCGAGCGATCGTCGAGGAGGACATTTCTCCCTCCATTCTTTTAATGCTTTCTAGAGTAATTGTTTTATGTTTTCTAGTTGTAAGGAACGAACTCTTTTATGATAAATTCCTTGTCTATTCTACATCTCATTTTGATTTCCATGTATAGTATTCTTTCTCTCTCTCTTACTCCCTCTCTCTCTTTTATTTGTTGTAGATACTTAGATAGTTTAAATTAAATTTCTTCGTGACAAAATAAAAAAAACGAAACGCGAAGTTTTTAAATCAAACGTTCGCCTCCCTGTGTTCGACCCGGAATTCTTATTTCGGTATAAATTTTATTTGTTGAACACGAATCCTTCGCTTTCGAACTACAACGATGGGTTTTCCAAAACCAAACACGTTAGCGTAGATTCTCGCTCAACAGGCACCACTTGGAATCATCTGGATCATCCATCATCTTTCTGTTGTAGGAGATGCCACGGTGCTCTGATCGCGATGATTCCTATGCTGGCAGACAGTGATCGTCTCTCTAGATCCATCTATACGGTCGGATTTTTCATCTGAGGCCCGTAAGGATGTCGCATTGCCCCTTGGCCATTAATCATTCTTAAGTTTGTTATGGGAGCTACAGAGGCCAGATCGAAGTGATTTTTAGTCTATTGGACTCCATTCGTCGATTCGGATCCATCTGTATAGTCCGATAGCTCATCTGACACCTGCTTCAAAATGGACTTGTGCACATGGTCATTGAATATTGATTGTAAGCAATTAAAATGCAAAGATCATGCAATATGCATGCAATACTCCCAAGCCCATTATAATCTAAAATTATCACACAAGTATCCCTGAAATTGACTCTAATTGGTATTATTAACACTGAACATTGTAGAGTCATCATACCTCCATGCCCACCCCTTGCTAGTCCCTAGCAAGTTTTGACCTAAATGGTACGTACAACTAAAATTAGGAATTGATCTCATAGGTAGAAGTTGCTTGTCAACTGGAGGAAATTTCTACTAAGAACCTAACTCGTTAAGACTCAACAGTGCCTGGGTTGCCTGCCAAAATGTCGACCACCTGAGTCCTCGCCTTATTCTATATGGAAGTAAATACAATTTTTTTTTTCAGCTTTTCTAATTTTTTTGGATTTTTAGTGTTGAGGATTTCAGGGTAACTTTTTATGACTACCCAATCCACCCAAGATTCAAAAAGGATTCTTAGTACTAAGCATCTTATTTTGATAGTGATAGACTCACTTAGCCGTAATTAAAACAGACTTCAAGTTTCTATGCCCCTAGGTGAGCCGAAAGAAAAATAATGTTGCCCAAAGGTGTATCTATCTGACCGGTAGCTTTCTCCCTACTTTTTATTTTTGTGGGGTCAACACAAGGGAGAAACTAATGTATATCTCCTTGGATTTTGCTACGTCCCCGCTTCTTCCTTAAGTGTCTTGGAATTCTTGTGCATTTTATGAGCTAAGATCTGGACAACCGGCCAATGGGCTATTACCCATGACAACTTGCCAACCATACTCATGTGGGGAAGTGTGGCTTATTTCTTATTTCTTTTCTCCTTTTCTATTTTCTCTTTTTTTTTCTTTTAAGTATGTGGCTTTTCTGATCTAAGATTTACCTAAAGGCAGTAGTGAAAGGGAATGGTCCTGTGGCTAGGCTCTAGACAACTTGCCAATGGGTTCTTACCCGTGACAACTTGCTAGCCATACCACCCTAGAAGGTTCATTAGCTACCCAATTTCCATTAAAACCACTGATGAGTGAGCTAGTGCAAAACGTGTGTAGATGCTTAGACTAAAAATCCCCTCAAATCAGACGGTGGGTTGATAAGTTGTATACTTAGCACCCTACATTATTGACCAGATTAATATACATTAAGGTTGTGAGTACTCGAGACCAAGTCCACATTTTAGTGGACACCCGGACTGATTAAGTCCGAAGACCTGAAGGGTCTTAGCGATTAGGTCCCTAACATATCATTTCCTAAAGTCAACAAGCTTGTAATACCTAAGTTTTCTTTTCCTAATTTTAATTAATTAATTTATTTATTTTTCTTCTATTTTTTTATAAAAAGAAGAAAAAATAGTTCAAGCTAACAATTTTGTAGTCAAATCCTATGAATTACCACCCCCAATGCCTAAGTTGGACAATGTTCTCATTGGAAAAATAAATGCATGCAAAGGAGTAGGGAAAGAAATCACCTGAGTTGTAATTGTGAATCCGGTCAACTTGAAACCTCTAGGTTGCCTCCAAGGAAGCGTTGAGTTTTGTGCCTCTAGCTGGGTGCAGTTCTAGTTTAACCCTCAATGAGGGTCACAACTTCCTTCAGGGGGTTCTGGGAAAGAAAGTGCCTTAGTCATTGACCATTAACAGTGAAGGTTTGCCGAGTCTTGGGATTGGCAATTTCAACCACCCCATTGGGATAATGTCTGACCACTTGATATGGTCCCGTCTACTTAGATCAAAGTTTTCTGGGGAAGAGTTAAGTCTTGCATCAAATAACCAAACTTGCTGATTTGGCTCGAAGGTCTTTCTATTAATGTGTTTATCATGGACAGCTTTCATCTTCTCTTTATGAAGTCTATTGTTCTCGTAAGCATCCCGACGGATTTCATCGAGCTTGGAGAGTTGGAGCTTCCTTTGAGTTCTGGCCATCTAGGAATCCACATTGCACTACTTAACAGCCCAGTATGGCCGGTACTTCAACTTGACTCGAAGGTGGAAAGCTTTGCCAAAGATCAATCGATAAGACATGCCTATCGGGGTCTTAAAGGCAATCTTGGAAGCCCAAAGGGCATCATCCAAACATGTCAACCAATCCTTCTGGTCAGGTCTCACAGTTTTTTATAAAATATTTTTAGTCTGCCTATTTGAGACCTTAGTTTGCCCAATCATTTGTGGGTGATACGGGGTGGCAATGAGTTGAGTGACCCCGTATTTCTTAAGTAGGGCACGAAATTGGGCATTAATGAAGTGACTCCCACCATCACTGATCATGGCTTTCGTTATCCCAAATCGGGAAAAGATATTTTTCTTAACAAAGTCCATGATAGACTTATGGTCACATTTTCGAGTAAGTACGGCTTCGATCCATTTCGAGACATAGTCCACTGAGACTAGTATATACTCAAAATCATTTGATGGTGGGAAGGGACCCATAAAATCGATGCCCTAGACATCGAAAATTTTGATGATCAAGATAGGCTATAGTGGCATCATATCTTTCCTGGTCATAGTCCCTAAGGTCTAGCATCTAGTGCAAGTCTTTGCAAAGTTATGTGCATCCTTGAAAAGTGATTACCAGAAAAATTGGACTACAAAACTTTTGTAGCTGTTTGCTTCCCAGAGAAGTGGCCACCACAGGCTTGGTCATGATAGAACGATAGCACACTTTGAACTTCCTCTTTAGGAATACACCTCCTAATGATTTGGTTAGCACAAAGTCTAAACAACATAGGATCATCCAAAAAATAATGCCTAGCCTCATCCAAGAACTTACCCTACTGCTGTCTAGACTAGTCATATGGAGCCTACCCTACAACTAAATGTTGACTAAGTCTAGATACTACGGTAGACTTCTTCCATGCACGAAAAGAAGTTGTTCATCAGGGAATGTGTCAGTTAAGGGTAATGAGGGTCCAATGTGTTTTGGGTGAAGTCCGGATAAGTGTTTGGCTACAACATTCTTGGACCCAGCTTTGTCAAATATTTGTAGGTCAAATTCCTGCAAGAGCAAGGTCCATATGATTAGCCTGGGTTTAGCATCTTTCTTAGCTAACAAATGTCAGATAGCAAAGTGGTCAGTGTAAATAATCACGTGGGATCCTAGAAGGTATGATCTAAACTTTTCTAATACAAAAACTACAGAGAGCAATTCCATTTCTGTAACAGTTTAATTCCATTGAGTCTCATCCAAAGTTTTGCTTACATAGTAGATCACGATGGGTTTTTTCTCTCTTCTTTGTCCTAGGATTGCTCCAACAGCAAAATTTGATGCATTGCACATTATCTCAAAGTCCTAGGACTAGTCTGGTGGTTAGAAAATAAGTGTAGTTGAGAATGTATCCCTAAGGGTGTTGTAAGCATTGATGCAATCAGGTGTCATGTCAAAAAGTATGTCATTGGCTAGAAGGTCAGTCAAAGGCTTGGAAAGTTTGGAAAATCCTTAATGAACCTTCTATAGAAGCCAACATGTCCTAGGAAAGATCGGATTTGCTTGACCAAGATAGGAGGTGGAAGCTTGGAAATTAAATCAACCTTGGCTCGATCAACTTCCATGGCCCTTTGCGAGATGATGTGACCAAGGACAATCCCTTCTTGAACCATAAAATGACTATTTTCCCAACTTAAAACCAGGTTGACCTCGATACATCACTTCAGGATCTTTTCTAGGTTACTAAGACAATGGTTGAATGAGTCTTCGAACATAGAGAAATCAACCATAAAGACCTCCAAATATTCACCGACCATCTCTGAATAGATGGCTAACATGCAACGCTAAAAGGTAGCAGGTGTGTTGCATAACCCGTTGGCATACGGCGGAATGCAAATGTGCCATACAGGCAAGTGAATGTGGTCTTCTCTTGGTCCTCTGGTGCAATAGCAACCTGGTTATATCCTGAATATCCATCCATGAAGCAAAAATATTTCTTCCCTGCCAATCATTCGAGAATCTGGTCAATGAATGGTAGGGGAAGGTGGTCCTTTTTAGTGGCCCCATTAAGCTTCCTATAATCAATGCACACCCTCCATGCGGTTGTGGTGGGGGTGGGGATGGATTTGCCCTAGTCATTCGTGACGACGGTTAGTCAGCCTTCTTTGGTACTACATGAGTAGGGCCCACCCAAGGGCTATTGAAAATCGGGTAGATGATTTCCACATCAAGCCACTTAATTATTTCCTTTTTAACGACCTCTCAAATATTCCGATTTAATCACCTTTGCATCTGGCGAGAAGGTCGAGCCCCATCTTCGAAATAGATCTTGTGAGTGCAATAAGTAGGGCTAATTCCCCTTTAGTCAGCAAATGTCCACCTAATAGCTGCTTGATGTACAGAAAGGGTAGTAGTCAACCTAAGTTCTTGGTCCGTAGTTAGGTGTGCATTGATAATCATAGGGAAAGCCTAATTAGGTCCTAGGAAGACATAGTTAAGGTTGTTGGGCAAAGAATTCAATTCAAGTGTAGGTGGGACAATGTTTGATAGGTAAGGGAAAGGCAGAAGTTGATTAACATCAATCGACTCAAATAGAGGTTGCCAATGGTAATTAGCTCTACATATTTCAATCTCGTTAGGGTAGTTATCAACTAGTAGAATTAGATGGTCTTCTAAAGAGCTAACAGTGAGGCATTCTTCAACCAGGGTTTCCACGAGATCATACTCCTCGACCCAACCACAATCAAAAGACTTACTTTCCTTGAAGATATCCAATTGCATCTTCTTATCTCCGAAGGCAATTTCTATACATCCTACGTCACAATCAATGTTCACCTTGGCCGTAGCCAAGGAGGGTAAGCCCAGGATGATGGGTGTGTTCTGCAGTTGTTCGAGGACTTCCATGTCAAGGACTAAAAAGTCAACTGGGAAGTAGAAGTCCTTAACCAGAACAATTACATCCTCAACTACCCCTTTCGAGGTTTTCGGGGATCGGGCAGCCAATTGGATAGTCACAGGTGTAGGGTTTAATTCCCCAAATTCGAACTAGTGATAAAGGGTAGTCAGGATTAAGTTAATTGAAGCATCTAAGTCCAAGAGTGCTCTATCAAATGTCTTGTCACCAATATTGCAAGATATCAGAGGTGCTCCAGGATCAGCTCTTTTCAGAGGTAGGCTACTCAATATCATTGAACTAGCTTGTTCCGACTGCACAACCTTCATAGGTGTTTGGGTTCTTAGCTTACGCTTAGGTGTACAGGTGATGTAGACACATCCATTTTGGTTAAAATGCATTTTTATGCATGTTTCTAGGCTTAGATTTGCATTCCATATTATAAATATTGCATAGCATGCATCATTATGCATTTAGAGTAGTTGTATATTTTAGGTTAATTGTATCCTTTTTGTGGTCAGGAGAGAAGGAGATTCATTTTAAAGCCTCGAATTGACGATCTGACCCTACGAATCTGTCAGGATGACGATCGGAGTCCAACGCCTCCGAAATCATCTTAATCGGAGTCCTGTAGCACCATATGCAGTTCGAGGAAGATCAATGGCCAAGGGACTAAGTGACATAATTCAGAGCTTCAAACGACAAATCCGACCACGCGGATGGATTCGGGTCGATGATTGCAGCCCAACGACGAGAAAATTGACTCAATCCGACCTCTGTAGCAGCACCTACAATAGAAAGAAGATGGATAGCCCAGATCGCAACCCAGGCTGCCCATGCACACCGCACGTGCACGGCAGCCTGGGTGCATGCATGTGGGAAGGCACGCCCTCATAGCGATAGCACTCGCGGGTTTATGCATGGAGGCACGTAACATGGGTTCATGGAGCGCGCACCAGCGTAGCAGTTGGTGGGCACGTGGGCTATCCGTAGTGACATTTGCAGTGGATCTTTAGCGACGTTTATGGCCGTCACTGAATGTCCTGTATAAAAATTTGATTCTTTTCTCCACTATAAAAGGACCCCTACCCCTCCCATTTTTCTTCATCTCTTCCTTTCTTCCTTTAACCACCTCCAAGGCTATAGAGAGAATTTGTTCCAACCGCGGGATGCTCCTCTAGAGTAGAAAAGAAAATAGTTTTCCTACCTCTCATCCCCATTCGTGGAGCATCCTGTGGCTGTCCTCTCACTGCCTTTCAAGAAGAAGATCCTCGCTGTGATGCCATCCTACCCCATCCTCCGTCCTCTGGCTCCATCCTCCTTCATCCCACTCCTCACAGCCTTCCTCCATGTAACGTTAGAGCGAGTTGTCCTCCGAGCAGCCGTCGGGGGGGATTCTCTCGCCTCTTTCTATCTTTTTCGCTTTCGTAGTGTAATCTTTCCTACTTTTGTAGTTGTAAAAAAACATTTGATTAGAAATCCATGATTGTTTCTCTCTCACTTATATTTTCACAAGTAGATTGGCTAGATAAAATTTCATCGACCTAATTACTTGCTTGATAAAAAATACCAAAAAAAATTAGAAAAGGAAAATACAACAAAAAGAAATAAAAGGGGCATGTGGATTTTCAAAAACCAAACGTTCGCCTCCCCATGTTCGACCCGGGGCTCACTTTTCGAGTTTCAGTTATAAATTTTATCTGATAGATTCTTTTTGCAAGCAACGACGATGGATCCTCCAAACCCTAATTTTAATTCGCGAAGTGCGGCCTAATCATTTTGGCACCATTGGTGGGGAGGCAATGCTCTTTGGTTTTTCCTGCATTTTTTCCAAATTACCTAACTTTTAACTCACTTGTTCTCTGATCTTACTGTGATTGCAGGTACTCTTCTGAGGTCGGCCAAGGTAGTTAGATCGAAGAAAAGTGCACATGAAGGTTTTGTAAGTTTATCCCCACCACCCCCACCCACTAGTTCATTTAACCACACTAATAACTCAAACCCAAATCAACTTAGGTGCTTTTTATAAACCCTAGGATAGATTTGGCTATTTGTTTGTCATTTCCACTAATCTCAGCCCCTCATATATTAAAAAAAAAATTACACTTCTCTTGTGTGATTTTCTAAAAAATACACACATTAACGCACACAACTCTCAACTTAAGGCGCACCACTCCACTTTGATTCTACCACTTAACTGAGATCTAACCTGTGGATCCAATACACCTTAACTCAACACACACATAAGTGAGTAGAATTCTGATTAGGTTAAGACTTTTTGTCTACCTTAATCAAGTGGTGCAATAGGCCAATTGCTTGAACTATTTGGGCTGCACCACTCAATCTAAAACTGATCCATCAAGTAGCTTACCACTTAGGGTTGATTCTTAAGACTGAACCGAGCACTCCACACTATTTTTTTTTTTAAAGGAACATATCATTACCCGTGTTTTCAAAACTTGGAGTGTTCTAGTAAACCTCGATTGAACCAACCTACAAATTAAACCCTAAAAGGTATTAAACAAGGTTAAACCCTAAAAGACACATCATCAAATAACCTTGTTTGTAAACCCTGGTTGTGCACGCACACACATTTGAATCAATCATCAAGGGCACAACCCATTTAAAGGGCCCATCACATTCCAAGAGCACAATCATCCCAAGACTAATTAAATCGAGTAGATGTTGACCTTAAGGATTGATTCACTCTTCGAGGCTTAGACTAAGATTTTGTTCGATTAATGTACTTCTGCTGGTCCATCTAATATCTAGCTAGGGGAGCAGCATCAAACGACTGCAGCTGTGGGGTACACTAGGAATCGGAGGCGTAAGCCGAAGGAGGAACCTTCTCCCCAGTCCCTCTTTTTAATCAGTTGGATTGACCAAATAAAAGTAGATCAAATCCTTTATAATCTCAAGATGGGTCCTGGGAGTCTGCTAGTCTTTAGGCTAACCCACCTAAGGACAGGGTTGATTGATTGTACTACAAGGTACCTTTCTCTCTTCTATTTTCCCTCCTATTCTACCATGTATCTTTCCACTTCTTACATGCATTTCCCATCCTATCCTCATACCACCACTTATCCCCAAGATGATTACTGTTCTGACTTGACTTGTAATTACCCATCCACTAGCCAGGATGACTTTGATTTGGGATATGAATATGGACCTTAGTGTCCAGTGCCTTACCTTGGACAACAAGACTATGATTACTATCCTTCCCAAACCTACAATGATTTTGGATCTCCATCTTTTGATGGCCAAACCAATCCGATCTACAATCAAGAAGGATATAATGATTATAATACCTACCCTCCCTAGTATTCCACTGAATATAGGTTGCCACCATCCTTTGAACAACCTAGAACGACCTACTTTCTGGGAGGGACCCAAGAACCTCGACATCTTGAATCCCTTAGATTTAACCCAAACCCACCCAAACTTGAATCAAACCAGTCGGTTCAGATGAACCAGATCCAGGATAGGGTGTTAGCTAATTTGAGGAACACCATACAATCTTTAGAAGCTCAGCCAACACCATGCATTGAAGCATTGGAGCCTATGATAAAAATGATTGATGAGCTGAATAGCACTTAATTGGATTTTCACAAAAAATGTTAGGGATAGGGACCTGGGTGAGTTTCTTCTTGGGAAGTTGTCAAGGTTGAGGGTGAAATTTGTGGTTGCCCTAGTCAAATCTTGGGA
This sequence comes from Thalassia testudinum, assembly GCA_037157565.1. Lineage (NCBI taxonomy): Eukaryota > Viridiplantae > Streptophyta > Magnoliopsida > Alismatales > Hydrocharitaceae > Thalassia > Thalassia testudinum. The sequence continues at coordinate 78,820,221 of JAZHRO010000056.1, read as the reverse complement.
TGATTCTCAAGATGAACCCCCCTTCATGAGAGCCAATGTCTAAACTCATTCAGGTGCCTATCGGGGGAGATACATATTCTGAGATTAGAGATGACCAGGTTGGGCTAGAGCAAACAATTGAAGATGATGAACCGATTAATTCACCCAAGATCCCCGACCATTGAAGATTTTGATTCTCTTGGGGCTAACTTGGAGGATTTGAATCCTGATGATTCAATAAGTAGTCCTATTATTCAACCACACCCTGAAGAGCTGAATTATAATATTCTTGAGATTACCAGACCCAAGTCAATCCTGATTGAGCCACAATTGTTGGACTTGGGCACTTTAGATATGGTGTACAATGATTTGGAGGCCCCAGAAACATTTATTTCAGAGGATAGGAAGTTAGAATTAAAAATTTGGGAGGCAAATTCTAAGGGAACTTTGATTTTGGATCAAAGGGTACCTATGGAGAAGAAACCACCTACTTTCTACCAGGACTGTTAAGATATCTTTCATGTGCAACCTAAGCTCGACAAAACTAATTATTTTTCTAAGCTGAACGTCAAGTGGACATTCGAACCTATTGAACCATCTTTACCCGTTGTTCAACACTTTGGTCTTGGGTTGCACACCACAAAATTGCAGGCTCGACCCCGCAAACACAATAATCATAGGTTCTGGGTGATTTTCATCCAGAACCTTAGAACCACTCAACCTTGGGGCATGGGTCAGCACCATAATCTGGTCCACATCATGGACATCTTCTGTTGGAGGGTTAGAGGATTACTCTTTTGATTTTGATTGTAACCCGCACTTGTGAATTACCAATTTCTTCCTTCTATGTATTTTATGCCTAGCAGAAATCATTAAATTTAGCTTGTGTTTATATTTCACATTCTCTGTGTAGCTGATTGGATTTCTCATGATGTTCAGGTGATATTGTGTTTACTTCGTCCTTTTCATTTCTTTATTTTTACAATGAGGACATTGCATCATTTAGGCATGGGATGGTGGATAATCAATTCCTGAGATCATTTTGGTAACTCCGTAAAATTTCTTTTAGTTTCTTATAAAAAAAAATTGAAAATTTGAAAAAAAATAAAAAAAAAGAAGAATTACAAGAAGAGAACTTAGGCATTTGGAAGTTATTAACTTTAGGAAATGATATGAGAGGACCTAAACACTTTGACTCTTTAGGTCTTCGGGCTTAATTAACCCGAGTGTTCACTCGAATGTGGACTTAGTCTCGAGTCCTCGCCAATACAAATTCATCTTTAATCTCGTAAATAAATTGGGATGATAAGTATAAGGCTTATCAACTCGCCCTCTGATTTGAGGGTACTTTAAGCCAAAGCATCTATACAGTTTTTGCACTAACTCACTTTTAAGTCATTTCTTCAAAAATTGGTAGCTAATGAACTGTCTAGGGTAGTATGGATGGCAAGTTGTCGGTGGTAACAATTCATCAGCCGGTTGTCTAAAGCCTAGCCATAAGACCATTTTTGTCGTATTTCCTGTAGGTAAATCTTAGATCAGGGAAGCTACATACTTAAAAAAAAGAAGAAAAAGAAACAAATAGAAAAATGAGAAAAATAAAAAAATAAACAAAACCACACTTCACCGCACAGGTATGGCTAGCAAGTTGCCATGGGTAATAGCCCATTGGCCGGTTGTCTAGAGCCTAGCTCACAAAAATGCACAATAATTCCCAAAACACTTAGCGAAGAAGAGGGGAAGTAGAATAAAGCGGGGAAATATAGACTGGGTTCACCCTTGTGTTCACCCCATAAATAAAAGTAGGGATAAAGCTACTGTTCGAAAAGGTAAACCTCTAGGCATGGCAACCTAGGGTCGTAGAATCCCGAAGCCCATTTTAACAGCCACCTAGTGCATCTTTCACTCTTTCCCCTAGATGCTTAGCACTTAGAGTCCTTTTCGAGTCTTGGGCAGGTTGGGTAGCCATAAAAAGTTATCCCGGAACACTCAAACTCCAAAACTACAAAAAAAATAAAAAAGAAAAAAAGCAAGAAAAAAAGGTATCTTCCCTTTTCAAATAAGGCAAGGACTTGGGCAGTCAACATTCTGGTAGGCACTCAGGTACTATTGAGTTTTCGTAGTTTAGGACCTTAATTGAAATTTTCTATTGTTAATAAATGACCTAGGCCAAAGCGATCGAGTCCTAATTCTATTTTTATACATAGCATGTAGTTTAATTTTGCTAGGGACTAGCAAAAGATAGGCATGGGGGTACAATGTAGACACTTCCATTTAGGTTAAAATGCTTATTTATGCATGTTCCTAGGCTTAGATTTGCATTCCATAATATAAATATTTCACATCATGCATCACTCTGCATTTAGAGTAGTTGTGTATATTTTAGGTTAATTGCATCCTTTTGTGATCAAGAGAGAAGGAGATTTATTTCATAGCCTCGGATTGACGATCCGACTATACGCCTCTGATCAGGACTACGATTTGAGTCCAACGCCTCTAAAATCATCTTGAACAGAGTCCTGTAGCACCATATGCAATCCGAGGAAGATCAATGGCCAAGGGACTAGGTGACATAATTCGAAGCCTCAAACAACAAATCCAACCACACGGATGGATTCGGGTCGACGATCGCAGCCCAACGGCGTAAAAATTGACTCAATCTGACCTTCGTAGCAGCCTTTACAGCAGAAAGAAGATGGACGGCCTAGATTATGCCATATGGCACTACCCAGGCCGCCCATTAGCACGCACGCACCACCGCCTACGCCCAGTAGCATGGGTGTGCACGTGCATGGAGGCACACACACACAGCGGCAGTGCACGTGGGTGCATGCGTGGAGGCGTGCGACATGGGCACGCGGAGCATGCACCAGCGTAGCTGTGGGTGGGTGCGTAGGCTATCTTCAGTGATGATTGTGGCAAATCTTCAGCGACGTTTATGACCATCACTAAATGTCCTATATATGAATTTGATTCTTTCCTCCACTATGAAAGGACCCCTACCCCTCCCATTTTTCTTCATCTCTTCCTTTCTTCCTCTCACCACCTCCAAGGCTCTAGAGAGAGCTTATCCGAAGCCCGGGATGCTCCTCTAGAGTAGAAAAGAAAATAGTTTTCCCACCACTCAACCCCATTCATGGAGCATCTCATGGTTGTCCTCTCACTGCCCTTCGGGAAGAAGATCCTCGCCGCAGCGCCGTCCCACCCCATCCTCCATTCTCCTGCTCTGTCCTCCTTCGTCCCGCTCCTCACCACCTTCCTCCAGGTGACGTCAGAGTGAGTCATCCTCTGCACAATCATCGAGGGGGATTCTCTCACCTCTTTCTTTCTTTTCTGCTTTCCAAGTGTAATCTTTCCCGCTTTCATAGTTGTAAAGAAACATTTGATTAGAAATCCATGATTGTTTTTCTCTCTTATATTTTTGCAAGTACATTAGCTAGATAAAATTTCATCGACCTAATCTCTAGCTTGACAAAAAATACCAAAAAAATTAGAAAAGATAAAAATAACAAAAGGAAATAAACGAGGAACGTGGATTTTCAGAAACCAAACATTCACCTCCACATGTTCGACTCGGGACTCACTTTTTGAGTTTCGGTTATAAATTTTATATGATAAACGCATTTTGCGAGCTACGACGACAGGTCCTCCAAAACATAATTTTAATTCACAAAGTGCACCCTAATCATTAGGCATCCTTCAAAAATTTAGCATAAGCTGGGATAGGCTTGATTGCATCGAGGAGAGGTATATTAATCTGTACTTGTTTAAAAGTTTCCAACAACTCCTCTTTCTCATCCACATTTCTCTTTTTCTTTATTTTCTCCAAGGCTTCGGGGTATGGTATTTGGGTTTGAATTGGTTCAGGCTCCGGATCCTTGGGTTCCTCCCGCTCATCCTTAGAATCAGGAATCTCAGGTAGTGAAGTCACGGGAGGGGTTGGCCATTTGGGGTCCTGGGTTTGAGTGCTGCTTCTCAAGGTAACCGCATTGGCTGAGGCATTGGAACCATGGTAAGACCCTTGATAAGAAGAAGAAGCATTAAACCCAGGAGGTGTCTATGGGGCTTGTTGGATCATGTGGGCATGTCCTTGATTTGATTGGAACCCTTGAGGATTGTGGCCTCTGTTCATTACATTACTTGGGTTTGGTTGTGGCTGAGAAGGAAGGGACCCCTGTTATTTGTTATCCAACAACTAGCTCAACTGTCCCTTCACTAATGCCAACTCCTCTTGATGTTTCTGATTCATATCAGCTATCATTTTAATGAAAGTGTCCATTTTGTTTTGTGTAGGGGCTACCTTATTCTAGTTATAGGGTGTCTAGTAGGTGGACCTTGCTAATAGGAGGGAGGGTTTTGCCTAGGTTGGTTCTAGAATTGATTTGGTTTTTGATTCTACCAAGCAAAGTTTAGGTGGCTGCACCATGCAAGGTTGTAAGTGTTGGTGAAAGCATCTAGCTTAGAAAATCCCTGGATGGCCTGGGCATATTCAAAGGTAGAAGGTGCCGAAGGAGAGGGGAAAGAGTAATCAGAGTTTGAGGGATCAAAGGTCCCTCCTTGGAACATGGTCAAGGGTAGTTCATGATGTATTTGGTTCATAGATTGAACCAAGTCAACTTTGTGAGCGCCCTTCGCTAGGGAGAAGGTCTATAATGGGGTTCGAGTTTGGTTCAACAACTTGTCAATCTTTTTATCCACCAACTCAACCCGATCCAACTTCTTGGCTATAATGTCCATGTCAACCATTCCAGAATTGGTTTGTACCTCAAAAATCCCACCATGGGGTTGATTGGACCGATTAAATTGGGTCATGGAGGCATTGTTAAGTGAATTATCGCTCATTGATTCAAACATCTCAAGCATGCTCGCCTCATCCTTATTCAAAGAGTTGCCTCCACATGAAGCATCCACAAAATTCCTAAAGTTGCTGTCAAGACCATGGTAGAAAATCTAGGCCAATTGCCACCTTGGAACCTTATGGTGTGGCCATTTCCTAAATAATTCATTAAATCTCTCGCACATCTCATGAAATTGCTCTCCACTTTGTAGGGTAAAAGTAGTAATGGGTCTCCTAACGACATTAGTCTTTCCTATGGGGAAAAACTTCTTAAGAAAAGCATGCCTTAATTCCGCCCAAGTGGAGATGGGTCTCTTTAAAGTCATAAGCCAATGAGATGCTTTGTCTCTTAGGGAGAATGGGAAGATCTTGATTAAAATAATATCTAAACTGATGTTCCTTGGTTTTATGATCCGAGCAATCCGCGCTAAGTCGTCTAGGTGTTGGAAAGGGTCTTCATTTGAGCTCCCATGGAAATGGCTTTGAATCAAGCTAAGGACATTGGGTTTTAGCTCAAAATCATCTCCCCCTGTGGGGACCCTAAGGTATGGCTCTACCAAGATGGTAGATGGATCGTAAAAATCATGGAGAGGCCTTGGTTGGCCCTCAAGGGGTGGTGGTGGGTTTAGTTGGGGTTGCCCTTGAGGATTCTATCCTTGATTCTGCCCCTGAGGGTTCTGTAGTTGGTTATGCCATGCATGATGGTGTGAATCTGTTGTTGCTGAAGTTGGTGGTTGGCGGTAATCTAAGCCTGAATCATCGCCATGGCACCAGGTTGAGGTTGATCCTCAACCTCCTCAACTCATGGGTCAGCCATGTCCTTAGTCCTACCTCTAGAAAAATCAAGCTTTCTCTTAGTTTCTCTATCTAAGGCAACCAATTCGAGATGAAGTGATCACCTTTCGTGCATGATGAGTCCATTTTAATGGACTAATATTACACCTAAGTAACTTTAATTGTATCTTTTAGGTTTGTTAATAACTACAATAAGTTATAGAATGTTTGCATGCATCATGATTTAGGTTTACATCTATTCTATAACTTAATATGTAATGATTTTATGTTCTTTTTATGTGTAGGAAAAATACATGGCAAAAGAATAAGGAGGGGAGGGTAAATTACCCTTTCAACCAACCGGCGGCTGTTCTTTTCCCCATCCTCCGAGCACCCTCAATAGCCGCCAGCCAGAAATAGCTAAGGGATTTGAAAATCCCTTAACTCATGCACGCACAAAGGAGAGGAGCTAAAGAAGAGACGGAGAAAGGAGAGGGGCATCTGCATCTTCCCCCTTGTGGGGAACTACTCCACCGTGTGCACTGTGCACCCCACTACAGGCCTACCTCACCTCACTAGCCGCTCTAGCCAGCGCCCCTGCCAGGCCGTGCACGCAAGCACACCAACGCACACCACCCACCGCGAGTGTAGACTACCCTAGCACTTGCAGGCGCCCGCTCCTTCTCCATCGATCATCATCTAGAACTACGTAACCCGTGTGCACTGTGCACCAAGCCGACCCCTGCCAGCACCGCATCTTCATCACCTCCTTGCGCACCCCTCCTGTAGGTGCATCCCCCCCGTAGGCGCCCGCTCAGGCACCCGCACCACCAGTGCTTCCCTCCAATGCTGCAGGCGCTCACACCACCTATGCCCGCACCCGCCATCACCAGATCTTCCACCGCTCATCTCAAGCTACCCCTGCAGGCGCACCGCCCCACCTGCGCCCCTGCCAGACCCGCGGGCACCGCACCCTCTCTCGCGCACAGCGCCTCCCTTTAGCGCCTTCTCCTTGCGCGCCCCTACTGCAGGAGAGCCTCCATCACCCCCGTGGGTGCCTTCTCCCACCTGCAGAAGCTACCACCGCAGGCGTTGGCGGCCCTCCAGTGTCGCCTCAAGCCAGCGCTCCTCTCCAGCACCAGGCGTTCCCCGCAGGCACTACACCTGCACCTCCAGCACTGCGCGCACGCCACCACCACGCCACTGCAGCCATTCCAGGCGCGCCCTGCACCACATGCAGCAGGAGCACCACCGTAGGTCTGCCTCCAGTGCCTCCTTCGACGTTCTTCTCCTCTGTCGGTCGGCCACCTCTGGCCATCTCTGTCGACGCCACGGCCTCCATCGAATAGGCCTTGTCTTCGCCAATCTCCCTAGTGCGTTAACAGCCCCACCGACGATCCTCCCCACATGTAAGCAAGAGAGAGAGCAAATGCTCTATTTTGAGGGAGATTAAAAATTACAGTTACCTCCATTTCCACCAGAAATTAATTTTCATTTATGATTATTTTATTATGGTAAAATTACTAATGCACCCTCATGCTTTCTGATAATTGCATGTTATTGATATTCACATGTTTTTAGATTGCTTTTTGGATCAACATGTGCACCAATTTTCTCTAGTATATGTCAAGTGAAAATTACATAAAATCATAATATATTTATTGAAGATTTCAGTGAGGGAAAATTGCACATATACCCTTATATTTTTGAGTAATTGTAAATCTTCTTTCCATCGCATTTTATGTCAGATTTGACTAGGGATTTCGCACTTGATTGAAAGAATACGAAATAATCAAGAGTTTATTGTATAATTGCCTCCCTATGGACACGACCCGCTCTTCTGTGAGTGGTTATTTTTATTGTTGATTAGTCGATTTTTCCACCACTTAAATACTACAACGCATAGCGGAAAAATGACTTTTCAGTGCATACACCGAAGAAGAACTAGGAGAGATTAGAAGGGAAATAGACGCGAGAAGTGTGTGAACAATTGGGTTCAAGGGCCCAAAGTCGAAACAAGTGTTCCTTCACAAGCAAGATTAAGATGCATGATTTTTAGGATTTAAATCTTGCTTTAATGGCTTTTAAAGTTCTCACTTGTTTACACCTTCAAACACGGCACAAATGTATAGGCACACGGTCGGTGAAAGTTGATTTTCTTTATGGCCTTTCATGTGACTATATAGAATCAAAACTCCCTAGTGTAGAAGATCCTAGGGTATGTAGCTTCTATTCAATGAATCTTTTTTAAAATTTTGTCAAGAAGGGTCCAATAAAAACAACCAATGACACTATCCTGACAAAAATCGAATGAGCTTTTTGACAAAATTAATTTTTGAATTTTTTGAGGATAGTAGACCACCCAAATTCATGTTTTTCCAAGAGGGGGTCAATTTGTCTCGAACCTCTAGACTAGTGCGCAAGTTTAATATCTTGATTAGAATAAGCACTAATCAATTTTAAATGCAAAAGTGTTCTTCAGATGAAGTGTACAAAATTTCAAGATCATTCTAGAAATATAAATCTCTCACAAATCTGAGCTACATGGAGTTCTCAGTAGTAAGAACAATCTACAGATCTCTAGAACTTAGAATAACCTTGTGCACTTCCAGTAGTGAATTTCTCACGGTGAAACCACAAGAAGTTTGGCTCTAAAATTTGAAGGGGAGTTCTTCTACTAGAAGAAGCACCTCTAACATTTTTCTCAAAATTTTTAGAGGTGTGTAGGGTCCTTTAATAGTGTACTCAACTTGAGTCCGGAAAATGATTTTTTTTTTTAAGTTAACAGGTCGAAAACTTAGGGGTGGTGTTTTTCTTCGACAAACAAAAAAGAGTTTTTTTTATAACACCACCATTTCTTGGTCCAAGGATGGAAAGTTACCTTTGGATCGTGTTAAGACAAGATCAAGCCTTCGGGTCAACGGTTGTCTCCTTCATGTGCTTCATTTCAAATCCAACCCACTCGTTCTCCATTGTAGTTACATAAGGTTCTTACAACTGCAAGAAGAGAGTGAAGAGCAAGTTAGATAACACAACTATAAATAATGACCAAGAAAATGAAAACGAATAAGAGATCTGTTGCCTCCCTAGCAACGACGTCGAAAATTGATGTTCATCGGACGCATTTGCGTAAAATCATTCGTTGTAGTGCATTTACGACGTCAATATTAAATAAAGAATCGGAGGTGAGTTCGAGTGTTCAAGACAGGGAGGCAATAATTAGATCAAATGCTCACTTTCGTGTCACATTAATACGTCATTTGTTCGCTTGAAAATTAATTAGACAACGAGAAAGAGATAGAGGGAGAGAGAGATAAAGGGAGAAAGAGAGAAAGAGAAAGAGATAGGAGAGATAGGGTTAGAAATCCATGATAAGACATGAGGAGAATATATACAAGATCTAGTCTATTAATTATCAAATGTTGTAATCCAGAAAATGTACAGGAATGCTGAAATGAAAAAAATGGACTACACTATCACATAAAATTAAACTAAGAATAAGGAACAAGAAAGCGTCGAGGCAACCACGGCGATGGAGGAGCTTCCGTCAACTGCTCGGCGTCTTCATAACCGTTGCTTGGGAGCTGTAAGAGTGGTGGAGTTGCTTAGGAAGATGATGAGCAAAAGTGGAGGGGGGTAGGCCCTTTCATAATGGAGGGAGAAGGCCAAAAATCGTCCTCATGTCAATAGTGACAGCTGTAAGTGTCACTGAAGTCCTGCCGAATATGTCACCCTTGCCCCCACCCTCGTACCTTCAATGCTCCAGCTGCCTCCGGGCACCCCGCCGCATGCGCATGCACTGTGCTGCGTTGCCGCTACTGCACTATGCTGCGCTTGCACTTGTGCGCAGCTGTTGCTCCTCGCACGTGTACACGCATGACTTACTGCATTGTGCCTCAAGTACCCAATTGAGGGGTCAGCGGGTTTCAAACCTGCCCCCTATCTTTGAGAGGCACCTTCACGACCGATGAGCCAAGGTCATTCTTTGTCCAAAGAAGAGTTATGGGCCTGCAACGGAGACAATCTCTCAACTGTTGGATCAGGATCCAACGACTGAGAGTGGATGATGCATTGATGAAGAGTGGGTGCTGGCTGATGTTGGGCAGCCGAGATGGCGCCACGTGGCGCCATCTAGGTTGTCCATCTTCCTTCTGTTGTAGGAGATGGCACGGTGCTTGGATTGCGATGATTCTTGTGCTACCGTACTGCGATCGTCCCTCCAGATCCATCAATATAGTCAGATTTTTCATCTAGGGCCTGTAAGGAAGTCGCATTACTCCCTAGCCGTTGATCCTTCTTGAGCTTGTTGTGGGAACTACGGAGGCCGGATTGAAGTGATTTCGAGTCCATTGGACTCCATTCATCTATCTGGATCCATCTGTACGGTCCGATCACTCATCTGAAAACTATTTCAAAATGGACTTGTGCACACGGTCATTAAACATTGATTCTAAGCAATTAAAATGTAAAGATCATGCATATGCATACAGTGCTCCCAAGCCCATTATAATCTGAAATTATCGCACAAGTATCCTCGAAATTGACTCTAATTGATAATATTAACACTGAACATTGTAGAGCCCTCAATGATGTGATCGTTAAAGTGCAAGGTCTTATCTTTTTGGTTTATTTTATTGTGTTGGACAAGGATATACTGGAGAAGCTAAGTGATTCACCCATTATTCTGGGTCGCCTTTTCTTGGCTACTGCCAATGCACGGATTGACTGTTACAATGTATGGAAATGAGTAGTGGCAATGAGAAGATTCACTTTGATATTTGTGGAGCTACTAAGAAAATGAAGTTAGGTTATTCCTTGGATGATACAGAAAGTGATTCGGAGGGTAATTCAGAAGAAACCATGGCAATTGACACCTAGGTAAGACCACATAACCTGAATCGAGAATCTACTAAATCACATGAGTCGCCCTTAATACAGGATCAAATCTTTGATAGTATGGTTGACTATCTTGACCAACCTAGCCCAATTTAAACCCCTACCCCTTTTAATGAATCCAAGATTACTCAATTGATCAAAATAGTTCATGAAATAAAAGAAGCTAGTGCCAGAGAATATGATGATATAAGATAAGTGCTTCATAGAATCTAGGACGAGCAACAAAAATAAAAAATGATCGAATTTGGGTCGGATATGGCACAATAGATTTGTGATTCTTAGGTGGTCATTGAGGATTCTGTAGGATAGGCACCCATGGTGGATGATATTGATGTTCCTATTGAAGTTTAGGAGGGAGATTCATTTGAGGATCTTAGTCTTGATTTAGGGCCTGAATATCAATCATTTCACTTTGAGGAACCAAACATTAATGGGTCTGAATATGATTTTGTTCTATTTGAGGGTATCCATGTAGACGTTGATGAATTGATTCAAATGATAACATACATGGAGCAGCAAAATCAAAAAAACCTTAACAACTCCTCAATCAATGATTCAGCCCATTCCACTTTAATGGAGGGACTCACTACCAAATCTAATGCCCAAGTCCATCAAAGTGAGCAAAAGGAAATATCCCCTCATGACAAAGATATTTAAGAGATTGAAAGCTATTGGGGATTACATATGATGAGTTATCTGAGGAAGCTAAAAAGTTTGTTGAATCATTTGATAATTGGGAATTAGAATTGAATTATTTGGAAAAGGAAGAGGATGATACTTAGGAAGAAACATCTTTGGTAGAGACAGAGACTGATCACTAGACCTTGACCTCCAGATCTTACCACATCACCTAGGTCATGCCTTCTATTTATCACCATTATCATGACCTATATGATTTTACCCCACACGACCCCATTCATACGCCAACCACCCACATTCTCCATCACCTCTTTGGGATCCCTTCGTCTTCATCTCTTTCAGGCACCCATATTTGTTTGTCTTTCTTATGTAGCATCTGGCTGCAGATTTTTCCAAGCCCCACTATAATATTTTTCCAACTCTTTGGGCATGAACATCATGGATAGCTTGTCTACATGAAAATTTCAGGAGCAATGCCAGGTGATTTCTACCCATGTACTCCCTATCTTAATTTATTTTTCATTATATTCATGCATGAGGACATGCAAGAAAGTAGGCAGTGGTGGGGGGGTAGTACATGTAAACTGAAAATTTTTCTGCCAACACATAGGGAAAACCATTCATACATCATGCTAGTTGCACTTTAGTGTCGTTAAATTAAGAACAATTGACTCAACCTCCAATGTTCGCATTAGAGCTAGAAATCATCCACAACAGCTACTTCCAACTTGTTTGCTCACTATTTTGTTCTAAATTTAGGATCGAGCTAAATGTAACCCGAATTAGGGAATTCTTCGAAGTACAACTTTGAAAGGTTATAATAGCATATATATATAATGCCTTCATTTATTAATTTTTACCAAGGAATTTTTATTAGGGAATTTATTCTTGAGTTGATTCTGAATCTAAAATCCAGTACAATTATTACACTTGCATGTAGATTTTGCAATGATCCATTATGAAAACCAATAGACATTTTTAGTTTGTCCTAAACTCTTAGATAATGGTTAGGGCATTAGGCAAATCATCTTCTATTAAGGTCAACCAAATAATTGTGATGTGAGAGTAGAATGTCTACTGGTGCTCTAAGTCTAGTGCAAGGATTCTTAGTCTCTGGATAATTAGATAATGATACTTGGAGTTAGGCATAGTTTTCGCTCTCAAGTTCCTACGTACGAATCTTGTGAGAATTCTTGAGAGACACCAAATAAGTCAGATATGTAGAGATCAAGTTCTAATAAAACTACGATTAAGGTGGGTGGTCATGACCCTCCTCTACGGAATCCTCAGTTGGAGGGTATTAGTATCAAAGGTCAGAAAATACTCTATCCTATCTATTCCCTTCTCGATGTCAAGAGTAGGCACTTCCACCAAATAAGCCACCCGATATCCTTTTGAACATCACCAATCCCTAATAATGCCTCTTGAATAACTTTGAGTGTGTTGTGTTGTGTTCATAGATATGAAGAAAAAGGGGAAAAAAGAAAGAAAAAAATATATATATAATAAAAGAAGAAAAGAATAAAAAAAAAGAAAGAGAGAAAGAAAGAAGTCTGAAAAAAAGGTGTTAAGCTCGTAATTGTGTTTATTTGTCTATTTCATTTTTGAGTCATTTACATTGAGGCAACAAAACCCACTGCCATTGCGATCCACCAAATATGGTCCATACCTACTTTTATGTATGTTTGATTGCCTGAATACAGGCTGAGGAATTCTAACTTAGTTGTAGGGTTATTTAATTAAAGTGTTAATTCCATGTGAGGACACCAAATATTGAGGACATTGACAAAACCTGGTGAGATTGTGAGCTCAAAAAGAAAAATAGAAGAAAAAGAGAGAAAGTACGAAGGAACTAATGGGTGCACAGTTTTTAACCTCTCTTTAGGTTGATTTATTTGATAGTTTAAAAGTCTACAATCTGTAGTACTAGATTATATATAGCACCAGATGAGTGTGAGCCACCAAATAAAAAATCACTTGACTCAAACATCTTCTACCTAAGCTAAAAAGTTGGGTTAAAATTACATATTATTTGTTACGAATTCCCAAGGGAAGAGTTTGCCTGCCTTGATAGAATTTTTACTAAGGGTCAAGAATGAACTTTAACTGTGAATTGCCTTTTCACTTTGGTCCATTGCTTAAGCTACCATCACTACACTTTCATGATTGTCAAGATTTCTAGATTTCTGGATGAAACAAAAGGAGAAAAATCTTTAGTCAAACTCTTTGCTAAAAGGAATAAGCAGCCCTTTAGTGACCAAACTTGTAAATAACTTAGTCATGCATTTAGTCTTTCATTTGCTAGGGACTAGCAAAGTTTAATCATGGGGGTATGATTGTGCAGCAACCATACATCCTAATCAACCCAAATATTATTAGAACCTACCTTAATTTATAAATATTGCATTCATATCATGCATTGCATCATTTTGTAGAGAATAAGATGAGATATCTTACTAGTTAATGCTTTTATTGTTACTTGTAGGTAATAAAGTGATTCAGGATGCAAGATAAAGTGGAATAAGGCAATAAAGTGAGAAGATTGATCCAGACTTGAAGCGTGAGGAGGATAGCCTTATCCCTGCCATTAGAAACCTTAGGACAACCATCCTAAACCTAAAACCACATCCATTAGGGCATCTTAGCCCCAGAACCCAAAAAATGGATAGCACTCTCAATGTTCTTATCCACCTTATCCCTCTCCCAAAAACTTAGGAACCAAAACCTACCTTAGGAAACCCAAAACCCACTCTCCGGCACATTTCTGGATGTCCAGATATTAGGGTAGACATCTGATTTCTGCAGAAAATCAATCTAGAAAGCCAAAACTTGCACTGACATAGAATTTGACATCCAACCTAACATTCAGACATCCAATTTTGGACTATAAGATGTTTGAATACTTGTTTGGACATCTGGAGGTCTTCTCTGGTTCCTATTTTCAGTGCTAGAAGCCCGTGCTTTCCTATTTTAACATAGAAACCCCACCAAACACCTTAGGAAAACTAATTAGAGGCCTCCTAAGCCTATCCCACTATCCATACACTTAGTTATTTTATCCCTAACCCAATTAAATTAGCCCATACCTAATTAGGTGCATCTATAGTTGAATGGGTGAACCTAAACCTAGCCAGTTCCACCCAAGATCTAATGGACTCCTACCTACCTGTTTGCGCAGCTAGATCATGTTTTAACAGATATCTCGTTGTAATATAGATGAACTCTCCGCAAAAACAAATAAAAATTTATAACTCGAAAATCAAAGTATCCGAAGTCAAACACAGGGATTAATTTGGGTATTCCAAAACTTGAGAACACAACTTTTAATAAGAAGCAATAACTACTTCAACAAAAATAGCAGAATAATGTTATGGAAAAAGTGCTAAAAAAGAATTGGACAACGATATTGTATCGGATGTCTTAAAAATTCAGACTACAGTGCTTGCCAAATTGTTGGCCTACTCTTTTCTTTTTGCTTTACCTAGCGGCTATGGCTTCTTCTTCTCCTTTTCCTTTTCTTCCTTAGCCACTTCTGCTTCTCTTCTTTTCCATTCCTTTGCTTTCTCTTTTCTCGATTCTCTTCCTACACTAAGTGCTGGCCTCTTCTTCTTGTCTTCTTCAGTTTCCTTCCTCCTCTTCCTTTGCTTGGCCGCTCTTGCTTCTCCTCTTTGTTTGCCCTTGATCTCTCTCTTCTTCTGCTTTCTCTTGGTCTACTGCTCCTCTGCTACAATGCGTCTCTCTTCTTCTTCTCATTCTCTTGCTGCGGCGAAGTACTGTTTCCTTTCCTTCTCTTGTTGCGCTTCTTCCTCCCTTAGCTTCCTCTTCCTACACAATCACCACACAGCAAAACCTATTCCCCTACCCTCCTCGCACATCTCTTTCTCTCTGTGTATCACTCTTCGGTATGCACTCACAAAGCCGGATTATCAGGTCGGTCGCGCTCCTGGGTCCAAGCGCACCAACGTGGGTGTGGTGCGCGAGGAGTACACGGATAGGTTAGTCGGGTCCAAGTGCCAGGTCCACGGGTCAAATCTCCCGGACGAGGCATGAAAGGTGAGGAAGAGGGACCTCACCCCAGTGATCTCGAGGTAGACAGCGTAAAACACAAAATCAACTTAAACCACTCAGAAAGCTCAAGACTTACCAAGGTGGGACTTAAAGTCCCACCCGCTTTTGCTGGCACCTGTAGGAGAGTGTCTTCGCACAATCGACGCAGCTGCAGGTCTCGCGGCACCCGCTATCAGACTGGACTCACTCTCGCCCTCAATCCACACAGCCTGGGGTCCTGAATTCTGAAGCCCGCAGCTTAAAGCTGCAGAACAAGCAAGCTCATGTGCTTATTAGTGGCAGATGGGAGCTCTACCCTGTATGACACAAAAGGAGCCTTGCAGCTCTATCAGACAATAGGAGAACCTTTGCTATGTCACGGCGAAGGTGAGGCAGGTGTTGGCATGGCTCAGACCGGCCTAGGCGTGCATGCCTAGGTCAGACTGTGACTGTGTGAGTGGGTGTGTTCGGTGGAAGCGTGGAGTGCATGTGGTGGTCTGTGAGTGGGTGGAAAGTTTTCAGCAGTCGATGGTGGAGGTGCTGAGGTAGGTGGCGAGACGTGTGGAGGTGTGGAGTGATGGGTGAGTCTTGCCGGTGGTTGGCAGGAGATGGGGAAGATGAGGATGGGCAGTGGCTGTCAAGGGGTAATTTGTGAAATAGATTGAGGGAAAATAGAGAGTAGTAGATGAGGAGCTTATCTGGGGTACTTGGAGCGAAGTGGAGGTAGAGGAGACGAATGGCACATTTGTGTCGTTGTCAAAGAAGATGGCCCTGAGGGGGAGATAACGGCGACGAGGAAGAGATCAGGAAGGCGTGCATTGGTGTGGCACAACATGGAAGAACGAGGCGAAGTGAACCCTACCGCTGGTATGGCAGTAGAGCAACGAGAGGGGGAAGGAAGAATCGTCGGAGCTTGCGGGCTACTTGACCGAAGAGAGGGGAGATGAATTCTGAGGGAGTCTACGGCCAAATCAAGCTTGAGAGATTCACAGAGGACCGGGGATTCTTTTATAGTTGCTGGCCGAGCTTCTGGTGCTTGGAGGGCAAGCCTTCTATCACCGAATCCTCGCCAAAGAAGGAAGGTAGTTGGAGATCCAAATCTCTCGTGCGTTCGCATGAGAGATTGGATGCAAATCAGAGATTGTAATTGAGCTCAGATGGAAGGGAATTCTTCAGAGAATTTCCTTTCCAAATTTGGGAGGAGATCTCTGTGGAATCAGGGAGTACTCCTCCATTCCTCGTTGGAGAAGGATTTCTCCACATTAGTGGTGGAGGGACCTAATTTTAAGAGTGACGAGGAAGTTAGGGGGGTTTGTGTAATGGTTTTCAAACGGTAGGGGCCAAAATGTAATTAGGTGTACTATTTTGCAATGTAGGTCAAGATGACCTCCCCTTAGGTTCAAATTTTGGTAAAAGCATAATTTGGACCTAAGGAATCCAATGATGAAGCTAGATTTTAGATTTGATCACGTTTGACTGGACTTTTTACATAAAAACCCAAATTAGGTCAATTAATGAGCTAAGACACTAATCTAGGTCAAAATAGGTTCCAAAGGTCAAATTGAAGGTTCTAAACACTGGGAGATATTTTTCCATGAATTTTAGAGGGTTTAGTTGATTTTTAACATGACTAGAACCTTGTTGAATTAAGCAGGTCTATTCTAGGGTTGCAGAATATCATTTAATTCCTAGACTACACATTAATCCATTTTTTATTGAACCAACCCACTTTTTATCTTATTTAAACCATTTAACCTATGTTTTGCCTCTGAGAAATGCCATTTATGCATTGCAATGGTAAAATTGCAATTTTAACCTTTATTTCATGTTTTCTTCTCAGAACACTTATTTCTTGAATTAGGTCCTTTTCCAGGTTTTGTAGGAGCTCTTATTCTCTTTCTTAGGTCAAAATGAGCTAGTTAGGGCTCATGATGAGGCTCTCATCACTACCCATACAAGTCTAATTAGGCTTAGTAGAACCTAATTAGACTCGACCTAGAGCCAACTAGGTTCACTCCTCTCCAATTAGACTCACCTAAGCCAAATTAGGTCCATACCCACCTAATCTAGGTTGATCCAGCCTAGATTTACCAAAACCCACACACTTCACTGTATGAAATTTAAACACACACACACTTTCCTAAACACACACCTTCCTAATCTACCTACTAGTTGTCGCCAACATTAATCAAGAACCCATGCATGCCATTCCAAGAAAGGCCTACAAACCTTGCGTCAAACCTACATCCTAAATAGGTGGCGATTCCTATTTTTGGAGGGCCAACTTGTACTACCTATTTTGGGAGCCACCAAAGGTGGGAACCAAAATATGTCACCTCCCATATAATCCCAACCAAAAAGGTGTCGCATGATTCTCTTCCCCTCCACTTCAACTTGCGACCACCAACACCCTCCCTTGCACCCTTCAAAGGTCGTTGTTCGATGCATAAATAGTGTTTAGAAGATTATTTAGTTATAGTATAGCGTGAAACACGTCAACAAATAAATTTATAAATTTTTGGTGAGTAGCGGGTCATTTGCAGGGAGGCAATCTCAATTTTTATAGAAGCTTTTCAATAAAACTTGCTCTAAATAGATATTTATATATGTATATATGTATACGAATAAGATATCATGCATTCAGAAGATCATAATTTTATTGCAATTAAATAGAGCTTTCACAATGGAGAATGCTACTAGAAATAAATAGATAGATAGATAGAGAGAGAGAGATAGAAAGTAGCAGAGAGACGATGTCGCTTGTAGGATGCTTCTGCGAGGTACGGCAACACCTCCGATATAGAGTATCAAGACAAAGGTCGGAGTGGAGTTGTAGAGGGATAGAGAGTTGTGGAGAAGGTGGAAGAGTTGTATCAAGAGATGTCTTCAATTAAGGGGGCTCTGGCCTTCTTTTATAGCTTTTATGGAGAGCAAAAAGGGTCTTTTGGCCCTATATCTCACATAAGTACTCCTGGGAAATCAGATCTGTCGATCGCGAGATCATTGGACCTGATTAGGCCTCAAAAAAGCCTCCAAAGCACCTTCATCACACGAATTGAACCAGGGCTCAGCACGTGCCACGTTCTCATGCGTCGGATCAGGATTGGACGATCTAGCTTTTCCCGTGCACTTTCTCTTCTTTTCTTTACATGCCCGCTCGCCTCTTTTCGACTCCTAATCGCCAGTCGTCCGATCTCACAATCAGATGGCTCATGCATGCACTTGCGACACCCCTACATTGAAACAAGCACTTGTGATCATGTGTGGGTTCCCGTGTCCAGCTGTGGTGTGCATAGTTTGTACCACAGCCTCATCCACGTGTTCTGCTTGCCATCCGACTGGCCAATTGTGCCCGCACCTAACGTTCTTCGAATTTCTCACATAGGACTGCTTGAACGAGTGTCTCGCGTTTGCAATTGAGTGTGCTCACCACTTCGCTAAGGCCATGATTTTGTTGCATTTTAATTTAAAGAAACTTATTCTCGTCCATTGGATGAAGATCCAATGGTCAAGATTTCCTTACTTTGATGAGGCGCGGCTGGATGGGCGACATGGCGCACTTGTGGCCATTAGATGAAGATCCGACGGCCCACAGCTCACGAGGGTGGTCTTCTCAGATGGGGAACCGATGGGGGGGTGGCTGTGATGGTGCCACGTGACACCATCATGGTCGTCCATCTTATTTTCCTTGCATCTGGTGATGTAGATCTTCAATTTAGTTGATTTTTACGCTGTTGGACTGTGATCACCAATCTGGATCTATCCGTGTGGTTGGATACTTCATCTGAGTTTCAGATCTTTGTCCCATGGCTCCATTATCTTTGTTCTTTTATGGACTATACTTGATGCTCTGGTTGTCTGACCAAGATGATTTTGGAAGCATTGGACTCCCGTCGTCGTTCTAACCAGATTTGTCCTTTTTGATTTGACATCTGTGGCTTTGAATCATCTGTGATTAAAATCATCTCTCATTAGCACATAGAATGACGATATTATCTATATGACTAATAAGCTAACTATTATGCAAATTATGATCCCTATGAATGCATTATTCCTAAGTTATGCTAGAATCTAGCTTAATTCAGGTGATGTAGGTTGTATGATTGTTGTGCAATCACACCCCCATGCCTAAATCATACTAGTCTGTAGCAAATGCAAGACTAAATGAAAAATGTTCCTATATGACTAATTTTTATAAAGAGTTTGACTAGAGGTTTATGCCTTTTGTTTTCATCTGAAGCTTTAGTAATCTAGATAATCGTGATTGTGTTTTGTTGTAGCCTATGCAACGGATCCAAGTGAAAGCCAGTTCTCATCTAAAGCCCATACCTAACCCTTAGGAAAAATCTATTGGGATAGGCAAACTTCTTCCTTTAGAGTTATAAAGTAACATGTATATTCAGCCTCGACTTTTGGCTTAGGTAGAAGATTTCTGAGTCAAGTAGATTTACATTTGGTGGCTCACACTCATCTAGTGCTGCATATAGACTAATACTTTAGAACCTAGTTTTGCAAATTATGAAATAATTCCACTCAGAGAGAGGCGAGAAACCGTGTTCTCTTTAGTTCCTTTCTACGCATTCTCTCTCTTTCTTTTTCTTTGTTTTTCTTTTTCTTATCTTATCTTATCTTTTCTTTCTTTTTGGAGCTCACAATCTCACCGGATTTATCAATATTTTTGGTGGTCTCTCCTAGCATTAACACTTTGATTAGGTTCTGATAACTCTATGACTAAGTTAGAATTCCTTAGCCTGAATTCTGGTGGCCAAAAATATAGAAAAGTAGGTCAAGGCTATATTTGGTAGATCATGAGGGTGGTAGGTGTTGTTGCCTTATTACACATGAAATAAACTCTAACTCATAACTCATTTTTTTTCTACTCTTTTCTTTTTCTAAATTTGTATACATATATATATATTTTTCTTCTTTTCTTTCCTTTTTTTTCTTTTTTTTTCGCATCCAAATATCTACTAATGCAACCCAGTATACCATTTGAGCTTTTCTTTACGAGGCATTATTCAGGATTAGGGGTGTTCAAGAGGATATTGGGGGCTTATTTTGTGGAAGTGCCTATTCTTGGCACCAGGAAGGGAATGGATAGGATAGTGTATTTTTGACCCTAGCATTAATACCCTCCTTCAATCGAGGATTCTGTCAAGGATGGTCGTGACCATCCACTTTAGCCATAGTTTTATCAGAACCCACTCTCTGCGTATTTGCCTTATTTGGTGGCTCTAAAAAATATTCACACTAAGAACTTGCACGCAGAAACTGAGCGTGAAAACTATACCTAACTCCTAATATCATTATCTAATTTTTCAAAAGTTAAGATTCCTCATACTAGCCTTAGATCACCGGTAGCCTTTCTGCTCTCACCTCACACTTGTTTGGTGGATTTGTTAGAAGATAGTTTGCCTAACTCCCTAATTACTTACCAAGTGTTTTGGAGAAGAAGCATTGCTTCTTCTCGACAAACTAAAGATGTTTATCGATCTTCACAGAGGATCCAATGCAAATTCTATGTGTAAGTGTGAAATTGTTCTGGATTCTAAACTCAAGAATCAACTTAAGAATAAATCCTTAATAAAACCTTAATAAAAATTCTTTATGCCTAAATGCAATTTTTTTTCTGACATAAAAATGCAATGTCCACCCCCGCATGCCTATTCATCACAATATCCTCATTGAAATGTGTGCATGAAAATCAAACTATAATAAGCAAGACGAGGGGATATCACCTAACTATTTTTAGTAATCTAGGTCAGCATGGATGCAGAAGATGCAGATCTACCTATACAGAATACTGGGTTGCCTCCCAACCAGCATTAAGTTTAACGTCATTTGTCAAACTTAAACCCAGAAATATGTAGTTCAAATAAATGGGTTGAGTCAAGATTAAAATGAAGATAAGATCATGTAATGCAATGATCAGTGATCCACAAATGTGGATCAGTGGATGGTGAATACCAAGCCCAAAAGGTCAGAAAAATAAAGTGAATAGGCTTGAAGCTATTTGCAACTAGATGGTACAAACGAGAGAAATATTAGTGTGGGTGATGTCAACCATAAGATGTGATGCATGCGGAAGGCAGATGAGGTGGATATAGGGTTTTTTGTGGGGAATAAATCATATGGGTCCTGCGAGTGATGGGAAATGAAAGGAGGAACCTGAGTGGTGTAGTCTAAAACGGTATAGGAAACCACTTTGCAAGTAAAGTTAGGTATGGATGGATGTCGAGCAGGTGAGTCTAATGAGATCCAGTGGTCCATCTCAATAGTTTCAGACTTATCAGAATCCTCAATCTTATCCCTAGGATTCTTATTTGAGTCGCCCATGTCATGATGCAAGTCTTTAAATATAATGGATGGAAATTCATTATTCCTTAAAATCATAGCCTAAGGCGGAGTAAGATCAGAATCTAGATTAGTCAAGATCTCAAATTCTTTTAGTTCTATGGATTTCTGAATTTGATCCCAATTGTCTTTCTCTTGAATTACATCTTCTAAGGGATTATTTTTCTATTCCTCATCAGTCAAATCAAACTCCTTAGGATTCCATGATTCTGCTAAATTCTTTGCTTCTTTAGGTAGATCCTCATAAGTCATCGCAGGTAATTCTGCAATTTCTTGAACTTCTTTTTCATAAGGGGATTGTTTGTCGTGTTCAATCTCAAGATGTTGACAATAAGAGTCAGAGTTTTCCTCAAGACTCTAGTGTATGGGAAGAGAAGGGTGTGAATTAGCTGAAACGAAAGTGAAAGCAGATTTGGCTTCAATATGGGATATGTTAGAATGATTAGTATCGCCAAATCTAGATATCAAATCGTTTAAGCACATCTGATCATGGTAAACCTCAGACAAGATGACATCAAAGCCATCCAACCGTGCTTGGCTTGGAGTGTCACTATCCCAAATCTTTCTATATCCTTGAACTTGCTTTTATTTTCCCAAATTATCCATGTAGTCCAATTGTGTCTTTAAATATGAAAGACTCGTACTCCATCTAACCATGGATTGGCTCCTCAAAGTAGAATGGTTGCAATTCAGGGCCTAAATCAAGATATAATTCCTCAAGTGAGCCTTCCCCCTCGAAGTTAGTTTTTGGGATGTCAAAAAGGATTTGTTCTATATAATAATAGGGCTGGTGTTGGGGTTAGTGTATGTGGAGGTTGGTATTGGATAAGAAGTCATACTTAAGTTTGGATCATCAACCATGAATGTCTTACCACCAACTTGTGCCATACTCAAGCCAGCTTTATCACCTTCTACTTTCTGGATTCTATTGAGCTATTTTGTCAGATTATCTGTATTTCTTTTATTATCTTCTCTCATCCCGTAGACTACTTGGAGTAATTGGGTGATCTCAGGGTCACCGCCATGGTCAGGGATTTGATCAGGCTGAGGATAATAATTTCCAGGATTTCTTTCCTCAATTGAATCAGAATATCTATCATCTGAATACTTAGGGTAAGAATCATATCCTTTGTTTGGTGTTGTAGGGTTATCAAAATGAGAAGGTGAAGTTGTTTTGGTGGAATTGGGATATTTTGCAAAGTGATTTCGAGGATATGATTGATATTGTAGGTATTGTGATTTTGAGGAATATCCCTGATCTGGGGAGAGATGAGTCAGGTTAAACTGATCAAGATAGTTGGTCATGCCAATTAGGTGCTGGTCCTGCATGGAGAGTGTCTTTTGAGGTTGTAAAGATCATTGATATCCAATGATTCACGTGGGATTCGAGGTAGGCTTGGCTATGCCCGGGGAATATGAGGTGTAGGCAAGGGAATCAAGTCCCAGGTGTTGAGGAGAGTTCTCCCATCCTAAAGCAGTTGAAGGGAAGGGTTGGGATTGGGAGAAAAGGAGGAATAGTGTGAGGCAAAAGAGTTTGGGTCTATTGTTTCCTCCTCAATCAATTCTTCCTCATGGCAATTGGCTATTGGAATGTATTCAGAAAAATTAGGTCTTCTCCTTAGTTTACTCTCTAAAGGTGGTACCAAATCAAGGTTCAGAGACCTTTTAGCATCCATGTACTAGAAGAAACTTAATAGATGAGAGAGAGAAGACAGATGAAAGAATACCCCGCCCTTCCAATACAAGCAATCAAATTGGTCCTTAGAGTGTCAACCCTAAATAGACCTGATCCTGGCTTCCCAAAATACGACCAGGATAGATCAACCCTTGAATTACTTGGTTGGCCAAAAGGATGGAACCCCTTAGGACACCCTGCATGGCCGAACACCACTAAGAGTTAACGTGGTTACCACACCGACCTTTCTTGTCATTAGTGGGTCCAAGTAGACAATGCCATGACCTTAACCCAATCTAATTCAAGTCCTACCTAGGGCACGTCTACTCAGTTTTAAGCTTGGATTTGATGTGCTTTTAGAATATGATGGGCGTTATGGGGGTGTTTGCCCTTAAAATTGATTTCAATATGTGTGAGTGAATAGGCAAGGGGTTCACAAGCAATTTTTTTATGATGAAGTTAATTTTAAGATTCAATTGCTTGTGTTAATGTGTTTTAGGGTTCACTTGATTTAATATCTTCAATCATGTTTTGATTACGAACACCAAAGTTTTGCAAATCCCAACTTGTTTGATAGATCTCCTTTAAGTATGGAAATGCAAGTGTGCTCTATCCTTAGCATGAAACCTTAAGCACAGATAGTTCTAAATGTTTCTTTTAGGTCCAAAGATCAGAGTATTGGCGTTACCCAAGCAATTCAATCTATTGGTCCTATTGAAGCACTAAGTAGGCACACCAAAAATATTTTTTCAAAAATTTTAATGCATGTTTTCTATTTTTCTTGTTGAAAGTGTACTAGTGGTTTCATAGTTTGTTTCGATCCCCAGTTCGAGATTTAAAAATTTGTGCAATCAAATGTGCAAGAAATATTTTTTTCAGATTTTTCCTAAATTCTCAATTATCTCAAAAATTCAGTGCCACAAATTTTAAGTTAATCAGAGTTGCACAAAAATTCTTGTGATAATTTGAACTTTGAAAAATTAGGAACAGTAACCGTATTGATAAGAGATCAGTTCACAAATTTTCAAAATTCTTCTATAACTCAGATTTGTGTGAACTTTTGATACGTTATTCCATACATCAAAATGCACATCCAGTCTGGTATTGTAGATCTTCAAGAATTGAATTTATAATTTAAGATTTTATTTCAGCCCAAAAATCACTAACAAGAGTGTTTTTTTTTCAATAAGCAAGAAAATTCTAATTAATCCGAAGGTTCAAACAAATCCTAAATCCAACTAATCTAACTACTAGTACTTACCTGAGATTCGAACCCACACTTCGTGGTAATGTCTGGTTCAAATTTATTCATTTTCTACATACATGAAATTAATAGCAAGTTTGAAATCTCAAATACGTAACGAAAAGGTTCAAAAAAATTTTCGTTGCCTCCCCAGCAATGGTGCCAACTTCTCCGACATGCGTAAATCACATTTAAAAGATTATTTAGTTGTAGTATAGCAAGAAATGCCTTAATAAATGAATTTATAAACTTCGGTGAGTACCGAGTCATTCGTAGGGAGGCAATCTCTATTTTTGCATAAGCTTTTCAATAAAACTTGCTCTAAACAAATATTTATATATGTATACATGTATAAGAATCATATATCATGCATTTAGAAGAGCATAATTTTATTTAAATTAAATAGAGTTTTCACAAAAGTGAATGCTACTAAAAATAAATAGATAGATCGATAGAGGGAGAGGTAGAGAGAGAGATAGAGAGTGGCAGAGAGATGCCGTCGCATGTAGGATGATTGTGCGAGGTGTGGCAGCACCTGGGATCCAGAGTGTAGGGATGAACGTCAGAGTGGAGTTGCAAAGGGACGAAGAGTTGTAGAGAAAGTGGAAGAGTTGTACCTAGAGATGTCTACAACTCAGGGTGCTCTTGCCTTCTTTTATAGCTTTTATGGAGGGCAAAAAGGGTCTTTTAGGCCTCTATCTCATGTAACAACTCCTGGGCAATCAGATCCATCGATCGGGAGATCAATGGACCTAATTAGGCCTCAAAATAGCCTCCAACGTGCCTTCATCAAGTAAATTGAAACTAGGCTCGACACGTGTCACATTCTCGTGCATCGGATCAGGATCGGATGCTCTAGTTGCTCCTGCGTGCAATCTCTTTTTTTCATTTGGTACCTACTTGCCTCTCCACTACAACAAAACAAGCGAAAGTGATCGCACGTGGGCTCTCACGTCCAGCTACGACGCATTCTGATTGTGCCATGCAGTTGCATCCACATGCTCTGCTTGCCATCTGACGGTCCAATTGCATCTGCGTCGAACGTTCTCCTAATTTCTCACACAACACCACTCGAACACACATCTCATGCTCGCGGTTGAGCGTGCTGATCACTGGGCTAAGGCCACATTTTTGTTGCATTTTCATTTTAAGGAAACTTATTCTCATCCGTTGGATGATGATCCAACGGTTGAGATTTTCTTTCCGTTGATGAGGTGTGGTTGGATGGGTGGCATGGTGCGCTCATGACCGTTGGATGAAGATCCAATGGCCCACAGCACATGAGGGTGGCCTTCTTAGATGGGGAGGTGATGGGGGGGTGACTGTAATGGTGCCACGTGACGCCATCATGGTCGTCCATCTTCTTTTCCTTGCATATGGTGATGTAAATCTCTGATTGAATTGATATTTGCATCATTGGACTACGATTGTCGATCTGAATCCATCCATGTTCTTCATCTGAGGCTCGGGGCTTTGTCCATTGGCTCCATGATCTCTGTTCTTTTATGGACTACACATGACGCTCTGGTTGTTTGATCGAGACAATTTCAGAGGCATTGGACTCCCGTCGTTGTTTTGATCAGATCTATCTATTCTGATCTGACATCTGCGACTTCAAATCATCTGCGATTAAAATCATCTCTCATTAGTACATAAAATGATGACATTATCTATATG
Source organism: Thalassia testudinum (assembly GCA_037157565.1). Taxonomy (NCBI): domain Eukaryota; kingdom Viridiplantae; phylum Streptophyta; class Magnoliopsida; order Alismatales; family Hydrocharitaceae; genus Thalassia; species Thalassia testudinum. Next base: position 78,794,100 of record JAZHRO010000056.1, on the reverse strand, counting down.
ACTAATAAACTAGCTATTGTGTAAATTACGATGCCTATGAATGCATAAATCCTAGGTTATGCTAGAATCTAGATTAATTAAGGTGATTTAGGTTGCATGATTGTTGTGCAATCAACCATCCACTCTCCTCCACCATGGATGGCTTGAAGAAGCTTCATGGTGCTCCTCCTCCTCCAAGCATCATCATGGACGGTTAAGTAAGGAAAAGAAGAAGGCTTCATCAACATCCCCCTCCTCTTTTCTTTTTCTTGTGGGCATGCCTTCTTCTTCCTCCATAAAGAGTCCATGCCCCATCTTCTTCTCCTCTCATGGATGGTCATAGAGGTGACCATCTTCAAGGCCTTCTCAAGGGCAGCCATTAGTAGGGAAAGGGTGCAACACCCTCCTCTCTACTTGGGTGCACACGCCCACTCTCCATTCTTCTTCTTAGTGGATGGCCAAGAAGGCTTCTCTATAGGCTCTCTTGGTTGATCCCATTCTTTAGTTGTCTTTCTTTCTTTTCAAGTATCCGGATTTATAGCTACTTAAAATTTGATGCATGATATTCTTTTGTCTAGTGGTTTTATGTGCATGCTCTTATTTTCACTTCTTATGATTTTGATGCATGCCTCTTAGTCTCCTTGGGAACGTCCGCTTTTGGGTTAGTCACGCCATTCATGACCACCATGGCCTCACTTAGCTGTGCTTAGTCAGTTACGGTTACGGGTACGTAGTTAGATTTAGGTTGTGTCATATTCGGTTTTGCTTTTTGAAACAAAAATCAAAATAACAAAAAAATTGCAAAATAGAAAAAGACAAAAATGATTTGTTAAGGTTAGATTTAGGTTAGAAATGTTGATCCAAATCTAAAACTTATTTCTTATGCCTCCCAGAGACGAATGACCAAGATTCAAGTTATAAAATAAAAAAAATCTACTCGAGTTTCGTTAAAATAAATATTGTTGATCGAGGGTTTACCGCAACTATACTACAATCCAATGTATTTGAAAACATGCATGGAAAACACCTTGTCACTCACCGTCTAATCTTTTTTTCAAAATTGATGTTGTAATTGCATTCTACAACAAACAAATAAAGTTAACACATTTTTTCGACATTAGCTTTTGGTGTCGTTGTTAGTGAGGCAACAGATCTTATTTCTCACTTTCATACTTGTGTTAGTGGTATTCACAAGATCTAACTCTCTTCTTTCTCTCAATTGATTTGGTTGCAGGAATCCGACTCATAGGTGGCAGGAGAAGTGCATTCTAACTCGGTAGATTGGGAGTAAAGTACGACGAAGGCCCCGGTGAATATCATCTTATCTAGCATAGTTTCATCATTCTTTTATCCAAAAAAATGAATAAAGAAAAAACTAGCATTTAAGCTCGTGCATGAATCTTAGGTTAGACTACTTGCTTGCTTTCAAAAAAAATCTAAAAATAAATAAAAATCCCAAAAAAAAATTGGCAAGGTAGATTGTTACTTGAACCACATCTTCAACCAACCACCCAACATAAAAAATACACTCTAGTATCGTTAGAAAATCTTTCTGAGGGTGTCTCTCTTTCAGTGGTGCTTGCGAAGCCACACGTGTTCTGTACTGGCCTGCACCACTCACCAAAATTAAAATCAATTCACCTGGTAGAATTGCATGAACTTTAGGGGTGAAGACATGTTCATTCGCTTTCATTAAGATGGAAATACACATTGTAATATAGCAACTAAAGCAATAGAAACATTAAAAATTTATAATCTCGAAATGTGAGTTTGAGGTTGTCTCAGGGAGCAAAAATTCTCAAATTCCACTAATTAGTTGAACAAAATATGAAGCACAGGATTTTGATGCAAAAGGAAACTAATTATTCAATAAGTGTCACAATCAAACTCAAAATGCAATAAAATCTAAGGTAAAAAAGTGTTTTTGAATCACTAAGCCTCAGCCCAAAAATATGCCCAATCCTTTGCCAAACATTGGCCCAACTCTCCTTGGGCCAAACACCTTAGCCAAAGCCTCTGTTAATCGGATCCAAAATTGATCTAGACCTAGACTCGAACCTACGTGTGTGCGAGCGTGTGTGTGTGTGTTGATGGGGACCCAACCCCCTAATACTAAGTGACTGATAGGGGGAGAGTTTCCTTTTATGCCTGTTTGAGGATCTATCTACGCATGAGGTGGACTATACATCCCACCTTCTTCTTTGCTACCTTGACTAATGAAGATGCTGGTGTTATGATGAGCAATTGGTCATGGGATTTTAGATCCATTGCTAGGATGGGATGCCACGATGAATCCGTAACTAATGGAAGTGGAACATTCTTCATCAGGCTGCCAGATGCTTCATTCCTCGTCGGAGAAGATAGCTACTCCGGTTGTGGTCCTGCAATCAAAAATATGGCCTCTCAACCACAATTAGAAACACAAAAAGCTTCGGTGAAGCACATCAAAGTGAAGCCCTAACTCTATTGCCTTGTAATTTGAACTAAGGGTGGTGGTGGCAAAGCTTCAAAGGAGTTTCGTCGGCGATGATAGTGGATGGTTGTTGAACGTGTTTTGAACGCTATGCTTACGAGATTGGTTTTTGAAAACCTGTTGTTGTAGTTCAAAAAAGTGAAGTATTCATGTTCAACAAATAAAATTTATATCGAAAAGAATTCCAGGTTGAACACAGGGAGGCTACGTTGATCTATTTTCGCAATTATATTTTTTTAGGATTTTCTTTATAAGCAAGGTGATATAATTACAATGGAGCTATCAAACTAAGAGAAAGAGAGAGAGAGAGAGAGAAAGTGAACATGCATTAAATATTTCAATAGTTTATAAAAATTACACTAGAATGCGAAAAATCAATTACACTATAAAGCAGAAAAGTCTACACTAGAAAAGCTGTAAATAAGAATGGGAGAGAGAAGTTATCCTCCTCGACGATTGCATGGAGGACGAGCCGGACGGGATGACGCCTGGATGAAGGAGAACGAAGCGGGACGAAGGAGGATGAAGCAGAAGAACGGGAACGAAGCAGCACACCGTCGTCGTCGTGGGATCCACTTCCGAAGGGGAACGAAAATTGGAGTTTATCTCGTAAGAGGGATCCCGGGTGTGGGACAATCTTCTCTTGAGCTTTGGAGGGGTAGAGCGAGAAAGAAGGGATGAGAATTCCGTATGTAGGGGGTCTCCTTTTATAGTTGCAAGGAGTGGGGGCAAAATGGACATTACAACTTCAAAACAATAAATAAGGGGTCTTTAGTGAAGGATAAATCCGTCACTAAAGCCCCGACGTGGCCGTCGCCATCGCACCCACGCGCGCCTCCTCGGCTACCCGCTCCTCAATGCCCGCGCACGTCTAGCACTTTTCAGCCGTCCGATCGCGAGATCGGACGGCTTAAGATGCGTCCGCGCCCACGTGCTGCGCGCCCCCCAGCACGTCTGATTGCGCATTCGATCGTGCGTCCAATTGCACGTCGGCACTATCGGGCCCGCGTGGCCGTTCAATCTCCATCCGACGCTCCAATTGCTTGCGCCCGCAGCTCCTCGCCATGGCTCGAACCTGCGCCCCGCGCTCGCTATAGTGCACTCGACCACTGCGCTATGGGGCGCGGATGGTCGAGCGGGTGTTTTTAAATGCAAGCGCCCAAGCGATTGGGTGCGGGGCTTTGACAAGACACAGGCGGCCGTTTGGGCGGCTGAGATGGTGCCACATGGCGTTATCTTGGCCGTCCATCTTCTGGAAGTTGTAGATGGTGCCACGGATGTCGGATTGACTTGATTTTTTTGTCGTTGGGCTGCGATCGTCAATCCGAATTCATCCGTGTGGTCAGATTTATCATCTGAAGTGTGGATTTACACCATCCTGGTCCTTGATCTTCTAGGGTTCCCAGGTCACTATCTGATGCTACGGATGCCTGATTAGGGCAATCTTGGAGTCGTTGAACTCCAATCGTCACCCTGATCACATCCATATGGTTGGATCTTTGATCCGAGGCCCTGATAAAATATTTTCCCTGTCCAAGCACATAAAAGGAGACAATTAACCTCCATTTTATTCAAAGTATTCTAAATGCAAGATGATGCTTGTAATGCAATATTTATATCATGAAATGCAATCCTATGCTTAAGAACTTGCATAAATAAACATCTTAAGTAGTATAAATGTGTTTACATCATACCCCCATGCCTATCTTTTGCTAGCCCCTAGCAAAATACTATATGCTATTTATAAAAGAATTAGGTTAGATTATTTGGACTTGAGTTATTTTTCAATCATTAAGAAATTGTCTACTTAGGAACTGAACCTTGAAAGACACAACAGTGCCCGAGTATCAGCCAAAATGCAGACCTCTTCAAGCCCTCGCCTTATTAAAAGAAAATTTTCTTTTTCTCTTTTTCTCTTTTCTAATTTTTTTGATTTTCAAATATTTTTTTTGGGTTTAAGAGTGGCTTTCTATGGCCATTCAACTCACCCAAAATTTGATGAGAACCCTAAGCTTTAAGCATCTTATTGTGATTGTGATAGACTCGTTGACCGGCAATTAGAACGGACTTCGGATTTCTACGCCTCTAGGTGACCTAACCAGAATTCTACCTAAAAGTGTATCTTTGCAACCGGTAACTTTCTCCCTACTTTTATTTTTTTACGGGGTCAACACAAGGATGAATCCAGTGTATATCTCCCTGGTTTATTCTACTTCTCCTCTTCTTCCTAAGTGTTTTGGGAATTTTAGTGCATTTTCTGAGTTGGGTTCTAGACAACCGGTTGATGAGCTGTTACCACCGACAACTTGCCAGCCATACTCGTGCGGTGAAGTGTGTCTTATTTCTTTTTGTTCTTTTCTCCCTTTTTTTTTTTTAAGTAGGTGGCTTCCCTAGTCTAAGATTTACCTAAAGGTAACAAACTAAGAAAGGGCCAGTGACTGGGCTCTGGACAACCTACCTATGGGCTGTTACCCACGATAACTTGCCAGCCATATCACCCTAGAAGGTTCATTACCTACCCAATTTCCGTTAAAATCGCCGAACAACGAGTCAGTGCAAAGAAAGTGTGTAGATGCTTAAAACTCAAAATTCCCTCAAATCAGAGGGCAGGTTGATAAGTCGTGTACTTATCACCCAAACTTATTTATTCCAATTATAATAGAATTAAGATGGCGAGGACTTAAAAACAAATCCACATTTTAGTGGATACACAGGCTAATTAAGTCCAAAGACCTGAGGGGTCTTTATGTTCAGATCCTAATGTAAAATTTCTTAGGATTGAAAAATCCTAATGTAAAATTTCTTAGGATTGAAAAGTCCTAATGTCCAACTAATCCTTCCTATTTTTTTATTTTTTATTTTAATAAGAAGAGAGACAATTTGCATGGATTTCACAAGGCTGACCAAATAATTCAAGAATGAATCCACCCCCCCATGCATAGCTGATGCAATATCCTCATTGAAAAAAAGACATGAAAGAAAGGGTAGAATATGAAAGATGTCACCTGGATATGAAGCTCGTATCAGCCTTGTGTCATATGTACAACTGCTGAGTTTAATGCCGTCAGCTAGGCGAAGTCCAGCCAAAGAAGTCATAGAATGGCTAGAGCAACAGAGTCTGAGACAGGTTCTAGAAGATTACGGTCAACAATAGGTTTCAAACGTTGACCGTTGACTTTAAAGGTGTTACCCGTCTTTGGGTCAGAAATCTGAATGGCACCATTAGGAAAAATCTGGTCAATTATGAATGGGCCATTCCATTTAGATCTAAGTTTACCAGGAAAGAGCTTAACTTTAGAATCAAATAGCCAGACCTTCTGGTTTGGCACAAAGCTCTTGCGAGAAATCAATTGATTATGTAGAGCTTTGGTCCGAGCCTTGTAGATCATGGCATTCTCATAAGCATCATTTCTAAGCTCCTCCAACTCAGATAGTTGGAGTTTCCTGGTCTTTCCAGCTAGATTCATATCTAAATTGCATTGTTTGATTGCCCAGAATGCCCTGTGTTTAATCTCTATGGGTAGATGACACACCTTTCCATACACCAAACGGAATGGAGACATGCCGATGGGCATTTTATACGCTGTACGGTAGGCCCAAAGAGCGTCCTCAAGCTTTTGAGTCCAATCCTTATGATCAGGCCTAACCATTTTTTGCAGAATGTTCTTGATCTCTCGATTGGAGATCTCGGCTTGTCCATTCGTTTGGGGATGGTAAGGTGTGGAAATTCGATGATTAACCCCGTATTTGGCTAATAAATTCTGGAATTGGGCATTAGTAAAATGAGTGCCACCATCACTGATGATAGCCCTCGGAATCCTAAACCTACTGAAGATATTTTTCTTGACAAAATTGATGACCACCTTGTGGTCATTGGTTCGGGTGGGAATTGCCTCAATCCATTTGGACACATAATCAACAGCAACAAGAATGTACTGATGTCCAAATGAAGGATGAAGGGTCCCATGAAATCGATGCCCCAAACATCGAAAATTTCTACAGGAAGAATAGGGTTTAAGGGCATCATGTGTCTCTTAGTTATGTTCCTGAGTGACTGACATCGAGAACATGACCTTGGGAAGTCCTGGGCATCCTTGAATAAAGATGGCCAATAGAAGCCAGATTGCAAGATTTTTGCAGCCGTCTTTCTTCCGGAGAAATGTCCACCACACCCAGATGCATGGCAGAACTCGAGTATACTGTTGAATTCATTCCCCAGTATGCATCAGCGAATAATCTGATCAGAGCCGATGCGATACAGTTCAGGGTCCTCCCAAAAGTAGTATTTGGCCTCAGATTTGAGTCTATCTCGTTGTTGCTTGGTCCAATCCTGGGGGATTTGACCCACGGCCAAATAGTTAACAATATCAGCAAACCATGGGGTGTGGACACCTAAAACTGTAAGAATGGTTTCGTCCGAAAAAGTGTCAGCAATCGGAATGTCCAGACAAGAAGAATCACCTAGGAGTCTTGACAAATGATCTGCTACCACATTTTGTACCCCGGCTTTATCCTTGATTTCAATATCAAATTCTTAAAGAAGAAGAATCCAACGAATAAGCCTGGGTTTAGCATCCTTTTTACCCAAGAGATGTCTCAAGGCCGAGTGGTCGGTATAAACAATAACATGAGACCCCAAGAGATAAGCCCTAAATTTTTCCAATGCAAATATTACAGCTAGTAATTCCTTTTCAGTAACAGTGTATTTCCTCTGGGCTTCATCCAGAGTTTTACTAGCGTAGTAAATGACAGAGGGCTTTCGATCAATTTTCTGACCCAGGACAACCCCGACCGCATAATCAGAAGCGTCGGTCATGATCTCAAATGGGGCTGTCCAAATTGTGGTTGCAAAATTGGAGCACAGGTGACTGCCATTTTCAGAAAATCAAATGCCTTTCGGCATGATTCGTCAAAAACAAATGGCGTTTCTTTGGCAAGAAGATTGCTCAATGGACGAGCAACCTTCGAGAAATCCTTGATGAATCTTCGATAAAATCCCACATGGCCAAGAAACGATCTGATTTGTTTAACAGATGTGGGAGGAGGAAGTTTAGCGATAGCATCAACCTTAGCTTTGTCCACTTCAATTCCCCGTTCAGAGATTACATGACCCAAAACGATGCCCTTTTGGGTCATGAAATGACTCTTTTCCCAGCTAAGGACCAGTCGTGTCTTGATACATCGCTTTAGAATCATTTCCAAATTAGCCAAACATGAGTCAAATGATTCTCCGAAAATAGAGAAATCGTCCATGAAGACTTCCATAAACTCTCCCACCATGTCGGAAAATGTGGCTAGCATACACCTTTGAAAAGTCGTAGGTGCATTGCATAATCCAAAAGGCATCCTACGAAAAGCAAAGGTTCCGTAGGGACAGGTGAAAGTAGTTTTTTCCTGATCCTCGGGATGGATAGGAATTTGGTTATATCCCGAGTAGCCATCAAGAAAACAGAAGTACTTCTGCCTAGCTAGTTTTTCCAAGATTTGATCAATGAAGGGCAGGGGAAAATGATCCTTTTTAGTGGCTGTGTTCAGCTTCCTGTAATCAATACAAACTCTCCAAGAGGAAGCTGAACGAGTTGTGACAGATTCACCTCTCTCATTGGTTACAACAGTAATCCCGGCTTTCTTTGGAACAATCTGAACGGGACTTACCCAGGGACTGTCAGAGATTGGATAAATAATTCCTGCATCAAGCCACTTGATGATTTCCTTTTTGACCACTGCTCGCATATTTGGATTCAATCTCCTCTGCATCTGGCGAGAAGGGTGGGATCTATCTTCCAAAAATATTCTATGATTACAATAAGATGGCTCAATCCCCCTGAGGTCATGAATGGTGCAACCAATTGCCTCCTTATGATCCTTTAGGACCTTAATCAATTTAATCTCTTACTCCTTTGTCAACTTAGCACTAATAATCATAGGGAGCGTATTCTGCGGTCCTAAAAATTGATATTTTAAATTCTCACGCATTGGTTTCAATTCAAGCTGGGGTGGGGTAATGATTGATGGTAGGGTAGATGCTGAAGATTCAATAAGAGGAAGAGGTTTTGAGTGAACAAAATCAGTAACCTCTTCCGAAGATGTCAGGTCAGAGGGTTGCGGGTCAAATTCATCAACCAAAGAGGAACTTTCAATTAAAGAAACTATCAAACAAGTTTCAATATTAACATTATCCTCATCAAGTTCCTCAATAAATCCACAATCCTCAAATTTGTTTATCGCCTTAAAAATATCCAATTTCATTCGTTGGTCCCCAAAGGAGATTTCCATGCTACTGCTTTCACAATTAATGTTGGCCTTTGCGATAGCCAGGAATGGATGCCCCAGAATGATGGGCGTGTTCCTCAGATTATTTGGCACATCCATGTCAAGGACAAGGAAATCTACAGGAAAATAGAAATCCTTGACCTTAACTATAACATCTTCAATAACGCCTCGTAGGTTTGTGACCGAACGGTCCGCTAACCGTAGCGTTACTGAAGTTGGCCGAAGTTCACCTAACCCAAACTTCTCGTGGAGAGAAGTAGGAGTTAGGTTGATGGATGCACCGAGATCCAAAAGTGCTCTATCAAATGTGTAATCTCCGATAACACAAGAAATCAAAGGAGCACCAAGATCTCTCTTTTTTTGAGGGAGGTAGTGCAGGATAACAGAGCTAGCCTGCTCGAAGAGTACCACCTTCCTCGGAACAGATTCTCTCTGCTTACGCATTTGTGTACATAATTCCTTTAAAAAATTTGCATAAGCCGGTATGTGCTTGATAGGGAGGGTTAGGAAAGATTGGAGGGGCCTGATTGACCATGAATTGTTGATTAGCAGAAGAAGATGAGGAACCCTGCTCAACCACCTGAGCATGTGCGTGCGGGTCCCTCTGATTTCCATACCCTTGGGCTTGATTGCCCGAATTTAGAATGTTTCGTGGGTTGGGTACAGGTTGGGATGGTAGAGATCCGGGTTGACGAAAGTTAGCAATGAGCCCGGATTGCAAGTTGTCCAGCAAGTTTTTCATTTGCTGCATGAGCTGGAGCATAGATCCTTGCATCTCTACCCTTTGACGGTTCAAATCAGCCTACTCCACAGGTTGACGGGCATTCCAAGCTGGCTGATTGACCTGATTCGGAGGCAACGGAGTATATGCTTGACCTTGACCCATTGGTCGTTATGGAGCATAGTTGCTGGGTCGGAATTGGGTCGGTTGCCCCGGATTTTTCCAAGAGAAGTTAGGGTGGTTTCTCCAACCTGTATTATAGGCATTCGAGTAGGGGTTGGATCTAACATTCTCTTGTACAGCACAGACATCCTCATAGGGTGAGGATGGAGAAAAAGAAAGGGAAGGATCAGAAAAACTGGGATCAAAGGCCCCAGTTGGGAACCCATGGGGTTCCGAGAAATGCTGACTCATAGATTGAGTCGCATCCAGTTGATTCACGAACTCCCGTCCAGAAGGAGCTCGTGAGGAATGGAATCCCGAATTTTGGGTTTGAGTGGATTGAGAGTTGTTCATAGAATTGCCAGCCATCCACTCTTCCATTCTTTTAGAAACCAAGTCCACCTTATCAAGTTTATTACAAATCAATTCCATATCAAATGAATGAGAGTCATGGACTTCATTGACATTTGATCTGGGTTGCTGGGACTGGTTAAAAGTGTCCATAGAGGCATGATTAATTGAATTCTCACTCATTTCCTCAAGTAAATCATGTGCACTATCTGCATCTTTATTGAGGAAATTGCCTCCGCAAGAAGCATCCACATGGTTTCTAAGTTGCTCATTCAACCCATGATAGAAGATCTGCACAAGTTGCCATTTCGGCACCTCGTGGTGTGGACACCTGCACAATAAGTCCTAGAATCGCTCCCAAGCCACATGAAACTGCTCCCCCGGCCGCTGGGTAAAGGTAGTGATTGCCCGTCTCAAAGCATTGGTACGACCGACTGAGAGGAATTTCTTCAGAAAGGCCAATTTCAACTCATTCCAAGTTGTAATTGGTCTTCCTATTTTCCTATACCAATGCGCGGCTTTATCCCTAAGAGAGTGGGGGAAGAGCCTCATGATCATTTTCTCCTCGTTAACGTTTCGATCCCTGGTGGTCTGGACCAAAGTGGTCAAATCCTCCAAGTGCTGAAATGGATCTTCGGAGCCAAGCCCATGATAATGTTTAATCAAGCTTAACACCTGGGGCTTGATTTCTACGTCACCGGCTGGAATCTGGACGCCGGGACTGTTGAACATTTATGAACCTACGCTAACGTGTTTGGTTTTGGAAAACCTGTTGTTGTAGTTCGAAAGTGAAGAATTCGTGTTCAACAAATAAAATTTATACCGAAATTAAAATTCCAGGTCGAACACTGGGAGGCGGATGTTTGATTTAAAAACTACACGTTTCTTTCTATTTGTTACAGAATAATTCAATTTAGAACTATCTAATTATTTACAATAAATAGAAGAGAGAGAGAGTAAGAGAGAAAGAGAATATTACACAGAGAAATCAAAATGAGATGTAGAATAAACAAGGAATTTTTGCATTGAAGAGATTGTTCATTACAACTAGAAAGCATAAAACAATTACTCTAGAAAGCGATAAATTTACTCTAGAAAGCATTAAAAGAATGGAGGGAGAAATGTCCTCCACGACGGTTGCTTAGAGGATGAGTAGATTAATCTAGAAAGCAGTAAATCTATACTAGAAAGCGGTAAAAAGAATAGGGAGAGAGAAATCCTCCTCGACGGTTGCTTGGAGGACGAGCCGGACGGGACGACGCCTGGACGAAGGAGAACGAAGTAGGACGAAGGAGGACGAATCAGAAGAACGGGAAGGAAGCAGCACGCCGCCGTCGTCGCGGGATCCACTTCCGAAGGGGAACGAAAATTGAACTTTATCTCGTGAGAAGCATCCCGGGTGTGGGACAAGCTTCTCTTGAGCTTTGGAGGGGTAGAGAAGAGAAAGAAGGGATGAGAATTTCGTATGGAGGGGGTCTCCTTTTATAGTTGCAAGGAGTGGAGGCAAAATGGACATTACATCTTCAAAATAATAAATAAAGGGTCTTTAGTGACGGATAAATCCGTCACTAAAGCCCTGACGTGGTCGTCATCGCCGCGCCCACGCGGGCCCGCTCAGCTGCCCGCGTGTGTAACGCCTACGCACGTCCGCGAAGTCTCAGCTGTTCGATCACGAGATCGGACGGCTTAAGACGCATCTTCCCCCACTGCGCTGCGCGCCCGCCCGCGTGCGATCGCACGTTACGCACGGGCGTCCAATGGCACGTCGTCCTGATTGAGCGCGCGTGGCCGTTGGATCGCGATCGTGCGGTCGATTGGAGGCGCGACCACTCCAAATTCTACGTGGCGAGGCTCAAACGCGCGTCCCTGCTTCGCGTTAAAGCGCTCGACCAACGCGCTGGGGTCGCGTTTGTGTCGAGCGCCTGATTTCAGTAAGGGCACGTCGCAACCATTGGATCTTAATCCAATGGCGGGGAAAGGCGGATGCGGAGACTGCTGAGGTTGCGTGGGCCGTTTGGGCGGCCAAGATGGCGCCATGTGGCAGCATCTTGGCCGTCCATCTTCTGAAAGTTGTAGATGGTGCCACGGATGTCGGATTGACTTAATTTTTGTGTCATTGGGTTGCGATCGTCGATCCGAATTCATCCGTGAGGACGGATTTGTCATCTGAAGTGCGGATTTACACCATCCTGGCCCTTGATCTTCTAGGGTTCCTCGATCTCTATCTGATGCTACGGATGCCTGATTAGGGCAATCTTAGAGTCGTTGAACTCCAATCGTCGCCCTGATCATATCCATATGGTTGGATCTTTGATCCGAGGCCCCAATAAAATGTTTGCCCTGTCCAAGCACATAAAAGGAGACAATTAACCTCCATTTTATTCAAACTACTCTAAATGCGAGATGATGCATGCTACGCAATATTTATATCATGAAATGCAATCCTATGCTTAAGAACATGCATAAATAGACATTTTAAGTAGTGTAAATGTGTTTACATCATACCCCCATTCCCATCTTTTGCTAGTCCCTAGCAAATACTATATGCTATTTATAAAAGAATTAGGTTAGATTATTTGGACCTGAGTTATTTTCAATCATTAAGAAATTGTCTACTTAGGAACTGAACTTTCAAAGACACAACAGTGCCCGGGTATCAGCCAAAATGCAGACCGCCTCAAGCCTTCGCCTTATTCAAAGAATTTTTTTTTTTTTTCTCTTTTTGGATTTTCAAATTTTAGGGTTCAAGAGTGGCTTTCTACGACCATTCAACTCACCCAAGATTTGATGAGAACCCTAAGTTTTAAGCATCTTATTGTGATTATGATAGACTCGTTGACCGGCAATTAGAACGGATTTCGGATTTCTACGCCTCTAGGTAACCTCAAAAAGAATTCTGCCTAAAGGTGTATCTTTACAACCGGTAGCTTTCTCCCTACTTTTAATTTTTTAACGGGGTCAACACAACGGTGAATCCAGTGTATATCTCACTGGTTTATTCTACTTCTCCGCTTCTTCCTAAGTGTTTTGGGAATTTTTAGTGCATTTTCTGAGCTGGGTTCTGGACAACCGGTCGATGAGCTGTTACCACCGACAACTTGCCAGCCATACTCGTGCGGCGAAGTGTGGCTTATTTCTTTTTGTTCTTTTCTCCTTTTTCTTTTTGATTTTTTTTTTTTTAAGTTGGTGGCTTCCCTGATCTAAGATTTACCTAAAGGCAGCAAAAAGAGAAAGGTCCAGTGACTGGGCTCTGGACAACCTACCTATGGGCTGTTACCCACGATAACTTGCCAGCCATATCACCCTAGAAGGTTCATTAGCTACCCAATTTCCGTTAGAATCGCCGAATAACGAGTCAGTGCAAAGAAAGTGTGTAGATGCTTAAAACTCAAAATTCCCTAAAATCGGAGGGCGGGTTGATAAGTCATGTACTTATCACCCAAACTTATTTATTCGAATTATAATACAATTAAGATGGCGAGGACTCAAAGACAAATCCACATTTTAGTGGATACACAGGCTAATTAAGTCCAAAGACCTGAGGGGTCTTTGTGTTCAGATCCTAATGTAGTATTTCCTAAGATTGAAAATTTTCTTAAACCCAAATTCTCTTTCCTAATTCCAAATTTTTTTTTTATAAAAGAAAATAAACAAATCTACGGAGCTGACGAATGAATTCAGAGATGAATATCCACCCCCCATGCCTATCTAATGCAATGTCCGCATTGTATTAAAAAGACATAAAACAGAGTGGAAAAGCGTAGAAAGCACCTGAATTGCGTGAATATCAGGTCCGCTCCAAGATGAAAATGGAAAAGAACTGTATAAGTGTTGAGTTTAGTGCCTTCAGCTAGGCACACTATACAAAGAAAAGAAATGAAGAATTCACATGTGCAGGTCAGAATTAGAATGAACAGAAGAATCCTCTGACCTGTCAGCAGAGGTCCACAGATGTGGACCAGATTGTGGTGCAGACCCACACCCCATAATCAAGAATATCTTAGGTTCTGGATAAAAATTATCCAAAACCTAAAATCAGAATGTAAGCGGATCGGGCCTGCGATTTCTAAGGATGCAACCCAAGACCAAAAAGTCGGGTTACAGAAAATTGAAGCTCAAAAGGATAATCGTTGAATGTGTGCTTGGGTTGAACATCCTCGAAACAAATGTCGTAAGGGTTCTGATTTGATGGTTTCAACTTAAAAGGAACCCTTCGACTCAATCTTCATTTCCTCCTGAATTAACTTCCCAAATCTAAACTTCCCATCTCCTATCCTCCTCATTTAGCATATCAAATTCCAGGACCTCTTGTATATTCATCACCCCGTCTGAAATCTCCAAGTCTCAATGATGTGGCAGAATCAAAATTGACTCAGGTCTAATTATCTCAGAATTAGAATCATCAGTAAGCTCAACAGGGTGTAACTGATAATCAGGGCATTGAATTGATTCCTCCACAAAATGTGATTCTGGATCTGTAAGGTGTGCCCTAATAAGATCAGTGTTCTCAGTTATTGGGCTATCAATTGATCTATCAGATTCCTCAGGCCCAATCGTCTCACAGAAATCATGTTCAGAAAACTCGCGTGAGACTTCGCAACTTGAATCTTCACCATCAGGATCCGTATCAATGTATGTCCCAAAATCATTTGTCACTTTGTATTCCAAGGAGACATACATTTCCTCGTAACCTGGCTTAGGGATTTCAGGCGCCCCACCGTTGGATTAAGATCCAACTGTTGCGACAAGCCCACGCTTAAGTCAGGCGCTCGACACAAACGCGACCCCAGCGCGTTGGTCGAGCGCTCTAACGCGAAGCGGTGAAGAAATCAGATCATCCTTAATTGGTTGTTTTAATTCAATCTGGTCAGCCTCGTAACATGTGTCCCCCCCAACAGGTGCTTGAGAGGGTTCTGTCATTTGCTTTCCTCAAGAGAGTTCATCCTGGGAATTATTCCAAGATTGAATCAAAGCAACCACGAATCTCATCCTCAATTTCGCTAATTTCCCAAGTAGAAACTCACCCGGGTTCTTATCCTTAACATCCTGGAGCCAATCCAACAAAGACTTGTTTAAATCATCAATCATTTCAATCAGGGGCTCCAATCTCTCAATGCAAGGTATTGGCTGAACTTCTAAAGATTGAATGATATTCCTCAAGTTAGCCAGAACCTTATCTTGAACCTGATTAACCTGAACCAAATGAGTTGGTTCAGGGTTAGGCGGGTTTGACATCAATGTAGAGGAATTAATGAATTGAGATTTGTTATACCCATCCTGATAATAGGTCATTTCAGATTGTTCAAAAGATGGTGATGACCTAAAGGCAGTGAAATCAGAGGATGGATAAGGATCAGTGTATCCTTCTTGATTGTAGATCGTATTAGGTTGTTCATGAAAGGAGGATGATCTATAATCGATGTAGCTCTGAGAAGGATAGAAATCAGAATCAAAGTGTTCAGGGTTAGACCCTAAACACGGGGGTCCAGAATTGTATCCCCAATCCGAATTATCCCAACTAACTAATGGTCGATTACAATACGAGTTGGGAAAATCATCATGTTGAGGATAATTTACAACAGGAGGGAAAGAGCGGGAATGCGTGAAATATGTGGAAGGATTCATGATACAAAGGAGGAAGAAAGGTGCCCTGCAATACAAACAATCAAACCTGTCCTTAAATAGGTTAGCCTAAAGACCTACAGACTCTCAAAACCCGTCTTGAGATAAAGGAACGATTTGATCTACTTCCGTCAGTTCAATCCAACCAGTTAGAAGGAGGGACTGGGGAGAAGGTTCTTCCTTCGGCTTGCGCCTCCGGTTCCTAGTGTACCCCCCAGCCGCGATCGTTTGACTCTACTCCCCTAGCTAGACATCAGATTGAACAGTAGAAACAGACTAATCGAAAATAATCTCGTTCAGGGTTTTGAAGAGCGAGTCCAATCCTTAAGGCCAACGTCTACTTTGTTTTATTTAGGGCTAGGTTTGAATGTGCTTTGGAATGTGATGGGCCCTTTAAATGGGTTGTGCCCTTAATGATTGATTGATTTGTGTGTGAGTGCACAACCAGTGGTTTTCAAGCAAAATTATTTTTGATGTGGTGAATTTTAAGATTCAAATCTTGCTTAGTAGCTTTTAGGATTCAACTTTAGGTGTTTTCAATCAAGTTTCGTTGGCACACCAAGTTTTACAAGCACAGGTGAAGATGTTTTCCTTTAAAGTTTAAAAAGAATGTGGAGTGCCTGGTAAATCCCTAAGAGTTGAACCTAATTGGCAGCTACTTGATGAGTTGATTTTATTTGAAGTGGTGCGGCCCAATCAACTCAAACAATTGGCCTGTTGCACCACTTAATTAGGCACACAAATGATTACCTAATCTGATTTCTTACTCAATTATGTGTTTGGATGTGTGTACCGGCTCCTAAGATTGGATTACCGATTGAGTTTGAAAATCAGATGAGGTTGTGTACCTCTGTGAGATTTTTTTTTTTCTTTTTAATGTGGGGGTTGGGGTGAGTATGGGTGTCAAACAACAAACAATCTAACCTTAGAGTTTATAAAAACACCTAGGTTGATTGATGTTTGAGTTATTATGTGATGAAATGAAATCTAATGGGTTGGAGGTGGGGGGTAACTCACAAAACCTTCCACAGCACTTTACTCCGATCTACCGCTTTTGCCTGTCTCGAAAGAGTACCTGCAATTACAATAAGAAAGGAGAAAAGTGAGGTAAATGATTTATAAGTTACAAAACGCGAAGAGAAATCAAAGAGCGTTGCCTCCCCGGCAACGGCGCCAAAATGTTGAACGTTTACGAACCTACGCTAACGTGTTTGATTTTGGAAAACCTGTCGTTGTAGTTCGAAAGCGAAGAATTCATGTTCAACAAATAAACTTTATACCGAAATTAAAATTCTGGGTCGAACACAGGGAGGCGGATGTTTGATTTAAAAACTACACGTTTCTTTTTATTTGTTACAGAATAATTCAATTTAGAACTATCTAATAATTTACAATAAATAGAAGAGAGAGAGAGAGTAAGAGAGAAAGAGAATATTACACAGAGAAATCAAAATGAGATGTAGAATAAACAAGGAATTTTTGCATTGAAGAGATTGTTCATTACAACTAGAAAGCATAAAACAATTACTCTAGAAAGCGATAAATTTACTCTAAAAAGCATTAAAAGAATGGAGGGAGAAATGTCCTGCTCGACGGTTGCTTAGAGGACGAGTAGATTAATTTAGAAAGCAGTAAATCTATACTAGAAAGCGGTAAAAAGAATAGGGAGAGAGAAATCCTCCTCGACGGTTGCTTGGAGGACGAGCCGGATGGGACGACGCCTGGACGAAGGAGAACGAAGCAGGACGAAGGAGTATGAATCAGAAGAACGGGAAGGAAGCAGCATGGCGTCGTCGTCGCGGGATCCACTTCCGAAGGGGAACGAAAATTGGACTTTATCTCGTGAGAAGCATCCTGGGTGTGGTACAAACTTCTCTTGAGCTTTGGAGGGGTAGAGAAGAGAAAGAAGGGATGAGAATTTCTTATGGAGGGGGTCTCCTTTTATTGTTGCAAGGAGTGGGGGCAAAATGGACATTACATCTTCAAAATAATAAATAAGGGGTCTTTAGTGACGGATAAATCCGTCACTAAAGCACAGACGTGGCCGTCGCCGCCGCGCCCACGCGCGCCCGCTTGGCTGCCCACGTGCGTAACGCCTACGCACGTCCGCGAAGTCTCAGCCATCCGATCGCGAGATCGGACGGCTTAAGACGCATCTTCGCCCACTGCGCTGCGCGCCCGCCCGCGTGCGATCGCGCGTTACGCGCGGGTGCCCAATCGCGTGTCATCCAGATTGAGCGCACGCGGCCGTTGGATCGTGACCGTGCGGTCGATCGGAGGCGCGCCACCGCTCCAAATTCTACGTGGCGAGGCTCGAACGCGCATCCCTGCTTCGCGTTAGAGCGCTCGACCAACGCACTGGGGTCACGTTTGTGTCGAGTGCCTGACTTCAGCGCAGGCACATCGCAACCATTGGATCTTAATCCAACGGTGGGGAAAGGCGGATGCAGAGACTGCTGAGGTTGCATGCGGCCGTTTGGGCGACCGAGATGGCGCCACATGGTGGCATCTTTGTCATCCATCTTCTGGAAGTTGTAGATGGTGCCACGGATGTCGGATTGACTCAATTTTTGTGTCATTGGGCTGCGATCATCGATCCGAATTCATCCGTGTGGTCAGATTTGTCATCTGAAGTGCAGATTTACACCATCTTGGCCCTTGATCTTGTGGGGTTCCCTGGTCTCTATCTGATGCTACGGATGCCTGATTAGGGCGATCTTAGAGTCGTTGAACTCCAATCGTCGCCCTGATCATATCCATACGGTTGGATCTTTGATACGAGGCCCCAATAAAATGTTTGCCCTGTCCAAGCACATAAAAGGAGACAATTAAACTCCATTTTATTCAAACTACTCTAAATGCGAGACGATGCATGTTATGCAATATTTATATCATGAAATGCAATCCTATGCTTAAGAACATGCATAAATAGACATTTTAAGTAGTGTAAATGTGTTTACATCAAGGACGTTCCCTGTAATTAGAAGGATCATAAAAATCCTTCAAGTGCTGAGCACCCTGCATTCTCTGGAACCATTCTTGCATTCTCTGCATTTGTTCCAACTGCCTTCTAAATTCTTCTTGTGGATTTCCAAGCAGAGGAGGCTGTTGTTCGGCCATGGGATCAAATTGACGAAAATCTAACTTGCGCCTCCTAGAATGTTCTAACGGTCCTTCCAATCAGGGATTCAATGACCGTCTTCCCAGCATAAACTAGGAGAAGGTCGGAAGGACTGGGGATAGGGACCCTGCAGCACAACAAAACAAGGCTGTCCTTAAGTGGGGTAGCCTAAGGATCTATTGACTCCCAAAACCAGCCTTATGACTTTAAGTGATTTACTCTACTTGCGTTTGTTTAATCCAACCAGTTAGAAGGAGGGACTGGGGAGAAGGTTCTTCCTTTGACTTTCGCCTCCGGTTCCTAGTGTACCCCCCAGCCGCGATCGTTTGACTCTACTCCCCTAGCTAGACATCAGATTAATCAGTACAAGTAGGTTAATCAAAAATAATCTCAGACTAGGTCTTGAAGAGCGAATCAAACCTTAAGGCCAACGTCTACTCATTTTTATTAAGGCCTGGGATTGTGGTGCTTATGAAATGTGATGGGCCCTTACAATGGGTTGTGCCCTTAATGATTGATTGAGATTTGTGTAAGTGCGTGCACAACCAGGGTTTTAAAGCAAGATTTTGATAATGTGTGAATTTTAGTGTTCAAATCTTGCGTAAGTAGCTTTTAGGGTTTTAAATTAGGTGAATTGCAATAAAGTTTCTAGGCAAACCAAGTTGTAAAACACGGGTGAAGATTGTTTTCCTTTAAAATCAGAAAGAAACTGGAGTGCCTGGAATATACCTAGATTGAAAACCCTAAGGAGGAGCTACTTGATGAGTTGGTTTTCAATAAAGTGGTGCGGCCCAAACAACTCAAACAACCGGCCACAAATGCACCACTAAGTTAGGCACTCAAAGATGATTATCCTAGAATGATTTCTACTCTGTTATGTGTTGCATTGTGTGTACCGGTTCCACAGATCAGAACCCGGTTGAGTAGGAAACAAATCAAGTTGATCAAGTGCCTTGAATGTGGGTGTGTGTTGTGTGTTTGTTGAAAATTACCCCACATGATTATCTTTTTGTTATTGTTTTTTTTATGGATAAGGGTGGAATGAATGTGAGTGAAAATCCAAACAACCAAACTATTCCTAGAATTTATGCAAATAGCTAGGTTAATTGGGATTTGGATTTAATGTGGCGAATGAAATCTATGGAGGGGGAAAGAATGGTGGAGCACTTACAGTTTTCTTCAACTGCACTTTACTCTAGTCTACCGCTTGTTGATTCCATGATGGAGGTCTCTACAAAATAATAGACACAAGAGAAAGCTAGTTAGAAAATAAATAAAGTGCAAGAAATGCGAATAAAAGATCGAAAATCGTTGCCTCCCCAGCAACGGCGCCAAAATGTTGAACGTGTTTTCGAACGCTACGCTTACGAGATTGGTTTTGGAAAACATGTCGTTGTAGTTCAAAAAGCAAAGAATTCGTGTTAAACAAATAAAATTTATACCGAAAAGAATTCCGGGTCGAACACAGGGAGGCTACGTTGATCTATTTTCGCAATTATATTTCTTTAGGATTTTCTTTATAAGCAAGGCGATATAATTACAATGGAGCTATCAAACTAAGAGAAAGAGAGAGAGAGAGAGAAAGAGAACATGCATTCAATATTTCAATAGTTTAGAAAAATTACACTAGAATGCGGAAAATCAATTACAATATAAAGCAGAAAAGTCTACACTAGAAAAGCTGTAAATAAGAATGGGAGAGAGAAGTTATCCTCCTCGACGATGCTTGGAGGACGAGCTGGACAGGACGACGCCTGGATGAAGGAGAACGAAGCGGGACGAAGGAGGACGAAGCAGAAGAACGGGAACGAAGCAGCACACCGTCGTCGTCGCGGGATCCACTTTCGAAGGGGAACGAAAATTGGACTTTATCTCGCAAGAGGCATCCCAGGTGTGGGACAAGCTTCTCTTGAACTTTGGAGGGGTAGAGAGGAGAAAGAAGGGATGAGAATTTCGTATGGAGGGGGTCTCCTTTTATAGTTGCAAGGAGTGGGGGCAAAATGGACATTACAACTTCAAAACAATAAATAAGGGGTCCTTAGTGACGGATAAATCCATCACTAAAGCCCCGACGTGGCCGTCGCCGCTGCACCCACGCACGCCTCCTCGGCTGCCCGCTCCTCAATGCCCACGCACGTCCAGCGCTTTTCAGCCGTCCGATCTCGAGATCGACGGCTTAAGATGCTTCCGCGCCCACGCGCTGTGCGCCCCCCCGAGCATCTGATTGGACGTTCGATCGTGCGTCCAATCGCGCGTCGGCGCTATCTGGCACGTGCGGCCGTTCGATCTCCATCTGACGCTCCAATTGCTCACGCCCGTCGCTCCTCACCATGGCTCGAACCCGCGCCCCGCGCTCGACCGCTACGCTATGGGGTGCGAATGGTCGAGCGGGCATTTTTAAATGCAAGGGCGCGGGGCTTTCACAAGACGTAGGCGGTCGTCTGGGCGGCTGAGATGGCGCCATGTGACGCTTTCTTGGTCGTCCATCTTCTAGAAGTTATAGATGGTGCCACAGATGTCGGATTGACTTGATTTTTGTGTCGTTCGGCTGCGATCGTCGATCCGAATTCATCCGTGCGGTCGGATTTATCATCTGAAGTGCGGATTTACACCATCCTGGCCCTTGATCTTATAGGATTCCCGGGTCACTATCTGATGCTACGGATGCCTGATGAGGGCAATCTTGGTGTCGTTGAACTCCAATCGTCGCCCTGATCACATCCATACGGTTGGATCTTTGATCCGAGGCCCTGATAAAATATTTTCCCTATCCAAGCACATAAAAGGAGGCAATTAACCTCCATTTTATTCAAAGTATTCTAAATGCAAGATGATGCATGTAATGCAACATTTATATCATGAAATGCAATCCTATGCTTAAGAACGTGCATAAATAGACAATTTAAGTAGTGTAAATGTGTTTTCATCAATGGTGATGGACTTGATGTGGGAGCTAACTAGCTTGGGCAAAAGCTCAGTAAGCGTGAGGGGAAGCTTTTGCCCAAGTCAATTGGTCAAGGAAAAGGTGGAGGAGATGAGATGATGAATGTGGTGGGGTTGTCGGTGGTGGAAGTCGGAGAAGGTGGTAGAGTTGATGAACGGAGCTCTAAGGCTCCAGAAAGCTAATTGTGAGGGAGAGGAGTAGAAGCCCTATGTTTATTGGAGGAAAAGAGGAGGGGAGGAGCTCGCTGGAGGTATGTCATAGGAGGAAGAAGACAAGATCGTTAGAGGGGAGGAAGGTGAATTGAACCACGAGGCTTTGTCTGAAGCTCCATGGGAGGACGGAGAAGGAAAACACTCTGCCTATTCCATGTGGCCAAGGGCGAGGAAGCAGGACAACAAAGCTCCGTGGCGCATCAACTCATCGATTAGGAGAAGAAGAAAGAGGGGATTTCAGTAAAAATTGAGTGCAAATTGTGCTTGTAAAGGTGAATGCCTTTATATAAAGGAGAGTTCTGCACTAATTGATCCCAAATTCGCAAGATTTGCTTGTGAATTTGGTCAATTTGGGTCTGGGAGATTTTGACCGACTAGAGGAGAATTGCTCCAAATTGGAGCTTAAGATCTGGGTTGCCTGATAGGGCTTTATCTCGTCATCAATCCCACCAATTTTGGTGGGATTTCATTGAGGTTTTGATTGATCAAAAGCTCGCACAAAACTCGTAAATTTTGGGTTGATTTTTGTAGCTCAGCTATTTAATTTGGGAAGAAGAAGGTCGGTTGACGTCACAAACTATTGAATTTGGGAAGAAAAGGGTCAACTGACATCGTTGTGACATTAGCCAAGGACCTAGTTGCAACGATATTCAAAACGTAGGGGCGTTTATGTTGTAATCAGAGACTAATGGGGCTAAATGCAAACTTAGTCAAGATGGACTCTGATTGGGCTAAAAATTTAGGGTAAGCTAATTTAGATCCAAGGAATCTAATGGTGACCTCAAATTTGGGTTTTAATGATGTTTGGCTAGGCAATTTATAGTTTAACCCAAAATGTATCAATTTCCCACCTTGGTCTCTATCATTTTGGTCAGAATAGGTTTACTGAATGTTCCAAACCTTATAAAATATTTTTCAATGATTTTTACAAGGTTTAGATTACATTTATTTCCAACTGAACCCTTTAAATTGAAGTGAGGCAATAAATATGATTTTTATTTGTAAATTAATCTTCAATTCTCATAAAATCCTGAATTAGTTAGTTAAAGACTACTTTTTGGGAATTTAAGTTCATTTGACCTTACATTAGATACAGCTCACCCCTTAGTTAATTTGCATTTGTAATTACTCATTAAAACAGCAGAATTAACTCAATTTCCCTTTGCTTCTTAAATTCATGACAGAATTGAATTATGCCCTTTTGATGATTAGGAAGTTTATCCTTGGAAATCAGCTAAATTAGGTCAGTTATGGAAAATGATGGTGTTACCATCATACCCAATGCCTAACTTTTGCTAGCCTCGAGCAAAATCACATGGAACAGAACCAGATCTCTAGAGTCATCAGGATGCCTTATCGTGCCATACCTCTAGAGCAAGTTTGAAATGCTAGCCTTAGGCCTTAAGGTACTCAAGTACCAACTAAGATACAGACCTAAATAGCATTAGCCTTGAGCCTTCAACAAATGTTTCTGACACCCTATAGCTTGCCCAAGGGTTCGTTGACCCCAATGGTTAAAGCACCCATGCGTTCATGAAAAAGGTGCAGGTTTAACTTGCCAGTGTATTTTTTAGAATAGAGTGGGAGATATTTTTGAGATTTTTCTCTTTTTGTATTTTTTTGTGACTCCCCTAAATCTAACCTTAGATTAGCCATCAACACAGTCTGTGCCAGATTCTTTGTTCCCAATATCGATCGTTGAAGGGTCCCTAGCAATTGATGCTTCGAGATAACACCACCCATGGTAACCCCTAGAACCTTGGCAATCGATACTTCATGATAGTGCTGCCTGTGGAATTCTGTAGCTAATCCAAGTCCTAGCAATCGACATTTTAGGATAATGTCACCCATGGCACCTGAACAGGACAATGCACTTACATGCCCCGGTAGGATATTTAAATATCCTAAGAGACAAGCGCTATGGAGATGATATGTTATAACGCATCCTCAAGGGGAGTATCTACTCCTCTCATGTCGTGGGAACTCCTCCAACTTATGTTTTCGAGCCATTCCTAAGTTAGATTTTCAAGAAACCTTTTTTTTTCAGAATAGAGAAATTTTTGGCATTATTCTTCATTATGCTCCCTAAACCAAGCTAGTATGTGACATGTGGATGTTTAAGTTACCAAGACCCACAAACTAAGGGGTAAACAAAGAGACCCGATACTCCCTAAGCCTTAGACTTAATACATCAACTTCCTCAACCACTTGAGGAATAATCCATATCTTAACAAATGCATGAATTTTTAAGCCAAATAGGCCATAGAGGCCTAAAGTCAGTATCTCCCACATATCTCCTAAGTTTTAGCACTTTCGATCTTAATTTATCAATCGTTCCAGCCTAGAACTTAGGTAAACTATTCCAAAATCAAATGCTAGGACTAACACAATCTTTGCTTTGTTTCCTTTTTGCGTCTCTTTCTTCTTCCTCCATACAGATTTCCAATGCAATTCAGAAGATTTCCTCTCCCTTTATCCATTTTTCTTTGTGAGAACCCATCAAAAGAATTGAGTTTCCAACCATTTTGCAGTTTAATACCCTACCCATGCCGAAGTTTTGCAATGCCCTCATTACAAACAAGATTGGTTTGAATTCAGCTTAGCTCATATTTTATAATAGGTTTAAAAAGGGTTCGTGGTCCGATTGGAATGGCTGTTGCGAATGATTTCAAGATCGAATGTAAATATTGGAGGTGGAGTTGGCTGTTCTAAAGTATGAACCCTAAAGTTCAATTGGAATGCAGTTCAAGAAGGATAAGAAAGGTCTCAGGTTTTCAAATGACGGGTTGCCTCCCATTAAGCGTTAAGTTTACTACCATCAACTGGCTGCAATACAGCTCAAGAGGAATGGTGATTAAAAGATTCTTTAGCCAAGTTTGAATAGGTTAGCACAAGGAAGGGTTTTAGTCTTTGACCATTAACTACAAAAGGGTTTGAATCTTGACTAAGTTCACTGATTTCAATGGCTCCATTTCCAAAGATCCTCCAGACTAGAAAAGGTTCGATCTACTTTAATCTTAGATTGCCTGAGAAGAGTTTGAGTCGCCCATCGAAAAGAAGCACATTTTGACCAGGATTGAAAGTCTTTCATGAAATGTGCTTGTCATGAAGAGCCTTAATCCGCTCCTTGTAGATACGTGAGTTCTCATATGCATCATTACATAGTTCAACAATCTCTCTCATTTGCAAATGGCAGTGGATTTTGGCCTTCTTGAGATCCAAATTGCACTTCTGTACTACCCAGTAGGACTTGTGCTCCATTTCTACATGAAGGTGACATCCCTTCCCATAAACTAGTTTGAATGGAGACATCCCTAGCTAGGTTTTATTTATGGTCCTATAGGCCCATAATGCTTCCGAAAGTTTATTTGACTAATCTTTTCTGTCAGGTCAGACAGTGACCTAAAGAATTTTCATGATCTCCCGATTGGAAAGCTCAGCCAGTCCATTAGTCTAGGGATGATATGGAGCCTAAATTCAATGCGACACCCCATATTTCTTCAATAGGGATTGGAAGTGCACATTGACGAAGTGGGTCCCCCCATAAGAATTGATTGCTCACAAGACACCGAACTGGGAAAAGATATGTCAATGAATAAATTTCATCACCACTTTGTGATTATTGGTTTAGGTTTGAACGACTTCTATCCATTTGGACACGTAGTACAAAGCCAAAAAGATATATTCAAAACCATTCAAATTTGGGAATGGACCCCATATGTTGAAAATCACACACATGAGAATTGGGTTCAAAGGCATAATATCGCAATGGCTTATGTTTCCTAAGGTTTGGTAACAAGCAGATGCCCTATGGTAATTGTATGCATTCTTGAAGAGTGTGGGCCAGTAAAAGCCACATTGGAAGATTTTCATTTTGGTTTTGTGCCCAAAGAAATGGCCACCTAGGCCTAGTCATGGCAAAAAGAGATTACATCTTTGACCACGACATGAAGAATGCATCTCTGGATGATTTGATTAGCACTAGTGCAGAAGTGATATGGATCTTCCCAAACATAATACTTCGCTTCTGAAATCAATTTGTCATTCTTGCCTTTGGGCCAATGGCAGGAGGTGATTCCCGTGCATGTTTTGAAAACAAAGATCTCGTCGTAGTATAGTGCACGAAAATGCTCATCAAAAATAATTTATAAAATAATGAGACTTGAGTCCCAGTCGTTCGTCTCTGGGAGGCATTTAGAAAATATAGATTTGAATTCGATCTAGCTCACTCTACTTATTCAGAATGCATGCCAATTTACAATAATTTGTATTGATGCATGACTTGCTTAGTTGCAAGAAAATGCAAATTTCGTGCATGCAACTTTAATCACAAGGAAATATGGTAATCAGCTCATGATGATTTTCGCATATAGGCATAGAGATATAAAAAAGATGATTTCATTGATTGCATCATGGTGGCTACAGAGTGAAGCTTGCAGAAAGCTTGTACAGGAAAGCTTGAAAGCAATAAACTAGCTAAGAGAAAATGACCGCATACATGAATCTACGGGGGGATTATGCATGCATTACTGGGGGAGAATATGGAGCTACACTACTAAGCAATAATAAAGCATTAATCTATGAAAAACTACACTACTTATCTAGGTAGTAGAGTAAAGGGCATTCGGAGGTAGCTCCGATGGCCTTTGACTTGGTTGAGAGGAGAAGGGGCGGCCAATGGTGTTTACGCCGGCCCTTGGAGAGAGGTTGGAGGTGATGGGGATGCGATGGTGTGCTCTTGGAGATGGAGGTGGAGTAATGGAGATGGAATGAAGCTAAAACTAGATGGAAGGCTAGATGGGTGCAAATGGCCACCCAAAGGTCCTTTAAGTAGACCAAAGGGAGCCTCTCTAGAGAAGTGTGGAACACTCTAGAGAGGCCTATGGTGGGAGCACGTGGGAGAATGAGAGAGAGGATGGATGGGTGGTTTTTAGATCCACATTTGTTGGATCTAAAAATTGAATGCATCTTGGTTACTATTTTTAGCAACCAAGGCAACAACACATGGTAGAGAGTTCTAGAGAACTCTAGGCTAGCTTTTTCATGTAGATAGTGTGTGTGGGTCGAAACCTTGGTGGCTAGGTTGATTTGGTTAGGTTCTAGTAGATTTAGGTCAAGGTAGGTCACAAATTAGGGTTGTAAACCCTAATTCATTAAGGTAAAAAGCAATTAAACTTGATACAAGTTTAATTGGATGTGTGAAACCCTAATTGAGAGTAAAACAACTCAATTAAGGTTGGTCTAGGTCAATTGGACTCTCACTGGGTCCAATTGGAGAGTGTGTGCTGAGATCAAGGCACAATTGGACTCAATGAGTCCAATTAATTAGGCTAATGGAATTGAGTAAGATCCAAGTCAATTAGGTTTAGTGAGGACTTAATTATGTCCTTAGGGAGGTCTAGAGGTGATGTACTAGGGTTAGGATACCTTAATTTAAGTTCCTATGGGGTTGGAATTGGGTTTAGGGACCTTGGAATTCAAGATCCAAGCTTGAATTCAAAAATAGGAACTAGAGAGTAGTTCCAGACATTTGACAATAGTGTCAGACGTCTTAAAATGAAAAGGCAAGGGAGAATTAAGGCTCCGTCTATAGAAATTAGACATCCAGATCAAGTGTCTGGACGTCTTAAAATGCTACAGAAGTTGGTTTTAGGTCATTGGTTGTGGCTAAGGGTTCTGGATGTCCTGTAACTCATCTGGATGTCCAGATAGAGGTTGGAAAAAGGGTTTTAGGGCTTCATAGGGTACAGCGACCTAATCTAAGGGTGGCTAAGGCTTAGGGAAGCTTCTAAGCTGTCTTAGGGCTAGGATGGACCTAAGTTCTTCATAGTTTACTACTTTATTCCTAGTTAACAGAATAGCATATCTCAACCCCTTACATTATTGTCTACTACATCTTATTTTTTGTCTTCTGCTCCGGTTCTGCTGCAACTGTGGCTTCAGGTCGAGTTTCAAATCTAGTCTAAGATCCAGCTCCTGAGCTTCTTATTTCCTACAATTTATATAATGCACCTGATTAGTATATTATAGCATTATTCTATGCATAACTATAGGAGGAACAATAAAGATGCAAATAATGCTTATGCATGCATGAACTTCCCAAACTTATGCTAAGTCCCAGCCTAATTCTGAGCAATTAAGACCTATGATTGCTGCGTAATCAGCCAATTAGATGGGATCTGGTTCGATGACAAATTATTAACAATATCGACGTACCAAGGAAGTCCAAAATCAGTGCTCAGAAGATGCTGATCTGAAAAATGCACAGTAATTGGACCGAAAGGGTGAATGATCGAAGAAGGAAGATGGATAAATGGTTGGCAACCACATTCTATTTTCCTTGCCTTATTACGTATCTCGCGGTAAAATTCTTGCAAGAGTAAGATCCATCGAATTAACCTCAGTTTAGCATTCTTCTTCACAACTACCTAATAGTAGTGTGATACGACTAGATAATGACATGAGATCCTAAGAGGTATGATTTGAATTTCTCCAGATAAAATACTACGGCTAGTAGCTCTTTCTTCCTAATCGTATAATTATACTGAGCCTTGTCCAGTGTCTCATTGGCATAATATATTACCACTAGTTTGCCATCAATCTTCTAGCTAGGTACCACTCCTACCACTTAATCAGACGTGTCGCACATGATCTCAAACAGTTGAGACTAGTAAGGAGATTGTAGGATTGGAGCCTAGGCTACTCGGTTGCGCAGGATTTGAAATGTGCAAATACACTCACTTGTCATATTAAAGGGAATGTCCAATGAAAGAAGATTAGTCAATGGGCATGCAACCTTAGATATGTGAGATGTAAAACATCAATAAAAATCGACGTGCCCTAGAAAAGATCGAATATTTGTTACTTAGGAAGGCAAAGGATGTTTGGAAATCAAATTCACCTTTGCTCAATAGACTTGGATACCCTTCTCAGACTCAGATACCAGGTGTCTAAGTACAATGCATTCAGGAACCATGAAGTGGCTCTTTTCCCAGGAAAGAATTTGGTTAACTTCAATGCTTCTCTGGAGGATCTAAACCAAGTATAGAAGGCAATCATCAAATGTTTGACCAAACACCGAGAAGTCATCCATGAATACTTTTAGGTATTTACCTACCATATCACAGAAAATGGCTAGCATGCACCGCTGAAAAGTGGTAGGTGCATTGCATAGCCCAAATGGCATCCTACGGAATGCATAAGTCTTGTAGGGGCAGGTAAAGGTGGCCATCTCTTGATCTTTGATATATGAGAATTTCACAATAAAAAGTTAGGGTTTTGGAAAACCCATCGCGATAGTCGTAAAACTCGCTACCAAATAAAATTTACCGAAACTCGAAAGGGAGTCCTAGGTCAAACATAGGGAGGGAACGTTTATTTCTTGAAATCTGCTTTTTGATTTGTTTCTTTTTGGTTGTTTAGGGTTTTGTGATTTTTTTTATTTTTTGTAATGAAGAAATAGCCAAGATAATCTTTTGGCCAAGAATAAATACAGAGATGGAGAGTAGAGAAATAAAGCAAATCTGATATACCAAAATGTTGTTTATTATAGTAAGCAGGAATATGTTAAACAAAATAATAAGAGAATGAAGATGAGATGGAATCTCCCAAAGCGAATGTCTGGCAAGATGATGGTGGTTGGCGCAATTTGGATGGAGGAGGTAAGGTGCTTGGATGTCGGGGGTGAGGAACGAGAAGAATACGAGTAGAGGATAGCTTCACCAAGCTAGGATTGGGGATGAGGCAGTGAAGATGATCAACATCCTCAATGGAGTTGGGAGGACAGCCCTTTGGTCACCTATGAACGTGGTGAGAGGAGGGTTGAATATTTGGTGAATGGGAAGGTGTCCTACACTAATAGGTGGCCTAGGGCTTGGGAGGGAGCTCTTGGGAGCTTTAATAGGTTTTTTAGAACTCTAGAGTAGGTGTGAATAGCATAGGAAGTGACGCCTATGCAAGGGAGGTGTGTAGGTCCTTATATAGTGGATGAGAGGAGGCTAAAATAGGCATAGGACAAATAGTGACCTCCAAGACATCGTTGTAGATCCCGCTCATGCGTCACTGTAGCCAACTCACACCCACTAATGCGCTCCCTATAGCGAGCTACGCTATCCCTCCATCTCGTGCGTTGATCATGCTCAAGCTTCCATGCCGGTCCATCTCACATCCCAGCTGCCATCGCGTACATCCGTTAGCTGGCATCTGCTGGCTCTCGCTGAGCTGCAGTGGATTGAATTGCTACCCTTGGATGGCAAATGAAGGGCTTTATGGCATGAGAGAGGATGCCCTGGATCGTGCCTCCATTGCACGTGCGATTCGGCATGTGATTGCGTAGCAATCATAAGTTTGAATTGACCTAAATTTGGCTAGGACTTAGCATAAGTTAAGGTAGTTCATGCATGCAAATGCATTATTTGAATATTTACCATTTTTCTGTCGCTATGCATAAAATAATGCTATACTGTACTGATTACATGCATTATATATTTTGCAAGTAATAAGAAGCTCAAGAGCTTAGATCTGAGACTGGACCTGAAGCTAGACCTAAATGTAGAGTTGCAGCAGAGTTGGAGCAGAACACCTACAGTAGATGTAGTAGACAGTAATGTAAGGGAGTTGAGGTATGCTATTATGTTAAGTAGGAATAAAGCAAAAAATTGTGAAGAACATAGGTCCACCCTAGCCATAAGAAAGCCTAAAAGCCTCCCCAATCCTTAGCCACCCTTAGATTGGGTTATTGCACCCTAGGAAGCCCTAAAATCATAATTCTAGCCTATTCCTGGATGTCTAGATGAGCAATAGGATGTCCAAAATTGTTAGCCACAACCCGCACACCTCAAACCCACATCTGTAGCATTATTGGACGTCCAGACACTTCGTCAGACACCTAATTTATGCAAAATACCCAAGACAGATCCAAGAATCCCTCCTGACTTTGATTGGACGTCAAGACAATAAGTATGGACTTCTGATTTTTAATTACAAGACATCTAATAACTTTATTGGATGTCTAGAACTGTTCTCCAATTCCTATTTTATAATTCAAGCCTTGATCTTGATTTCCTAGGTCCCTAAACCCAATTCTAACCCCCTAAGAACCTAAATTAAGGTGCCTTAACCTTGGTACATCACCTCTTGACCTTCCTAAGGACCTAATTAGGTTCTCACTAAACCTAATTGACTTGGATCATAGTCAATTTCATCAACCTACTAAATTGGACTCAGTGAGTCAAATTGAGCCCTAATATCAGCACAAACAGCACAATTGGATTTAGTGAGAGTCCAATTGACCTAAACCTAACATAATTGAGTTGTTTTACTATCAATGAGGTTTTCACACATCCCATTAAACTTGTATAAAGTTTAATTGCATTTTACCTTAGCGAATTAGGGTTTGCAACCTTAATTTGATACCTACATTGACCTAAACCCACTAGAACCTAACCTAATCAACCTAGCCACCTAGGTTTCGACTCACACACACCCACGCACACCAACACACGCCACCTACATGAAATTATCCTAGCTAGAGTTCTCTAGAACTCTCTACCAAGATGCATTCAATTTTTAGATCCACCAAATGTGGATCTAAAAACCACCTATCCACCCTCTCTCCCCCTCTTCCACAAGCTCCCACCATAGGCCTCTCTAGGGAATTCCACAATTCTCTAGAGAACATCCCATAGGACTATAAAAAGAACTAAAGGGTGGCCATTTGGTTAGTCTTTGCTCTTTGGCTCCATTCCACTAATTCCACCAACACCTTCACCTACATCTCCATGAGTACACCGTGGCCATCACCACCTCCATTCCAAGAGCCTAGATCACCTTCTCCAAACTCTCTCCAAGGGTTGGGCTAAGCACCATTGGCCACCCCTCTTTCTCCTCTCACCCACTCAAAGGCCATTGGAGCCCACCTCCGAATTCCCTTCGTTCTGTTAGCTAGAGAAGTAGCATAGTTCTTAGTACAT
The DNA here is from genome assembly GCA_037157565.1 of Thalassia testudinum. Lineage (NCBI taxonomy): Eukaryota > Viridiplantae > Streptophyta > Magnoliopsida > Alismatales > Hydrocharitaceae > Thalassia > Thalassia testudinum. The sequence continues at coordinate 78,762,271 of JAZHRO010000056.1, read as the reverse complement.
TTATTTCTTTATTTACTACTTAGTAGTGTAGCTATCTATCCCTCCTGAATGGTGCACGAACAGTCTATTGCAGATCCACACGTGCACACATTTTTTGTTAGCTAGATTTAAATTTCCCTATACTGGCATTCCACTAACTGTGTTGTAACCACCATCATGCCTTAATGAAAATATATATATATGTTGAAAATCACAATGTGCCTGATTATCATCTTTTGGTTTGACTAAAGTTACATGCTTTCAATTTCTGATATTCTAGCAACAGCATGTCGTATATCAATACGTATTTAGTATAAATCGACATGCGATTTTGAATGAGTAGAGCAAGTGAGATCAAATTTGAATTTGCATTTCCAAAATGCCTCCCAAAGACGAATGTCCGAGACTCCAAGTCTCATTATTACAAAAGTTATTTTTGACGACTGGATTACGCTACTATACTACGACGTTGTTTTCCTTAAACTCACGATTTCCACGCTATGTCAAATGGCACCGTTGCCGTGGAGGCAATGCAATTGATTTTCAATCTAAAGCTTTTCATGACAAATCTTCCTCTGCTTGTTTGTTGGTTGTGCAGGAAATCAGGAAAAATGGGATCTATGCGCACATCGAACGTGGAGAAAAAAATACAGGTGACATCTCTCCCTTAGCTTAGGAATTTTGTTTGAACTCTAGGTTAGAAATTTCTTTCTGAAAAAGCAAAAAAAGAATCTACACGTCTTGAAAAATGAAGAAATAAATAACAACAAAGATACTTTTCCTTTAGGTTGTTAGATTAGGTTTTCGTTTGAATCTTAGGTTAGTTTGTTTGGAAAAAAAAAGAGAGAAAATCTGAAAAAGTTATTCCCTAGAAAAAAATTTTCAAATTTTTGAAAAAAAAAATAAAAATAATGAAGGAAAAAAATATCTTTTTAGCGGAAGGTGGAATTTGAATTTCAAATACCTTTTAAATGCTTTTCCACCCCATGGTGAAATTTGGCCAGACTTTAATTTTTGACTTAGAAATTCATTTGTGAAAGAATTAATGAGCAAAAAATTCTAAAACTCAGCGAAGTGCTTCATTTTGAAACCATCTTTCAAACAATGATATTTATTTTAAAAATTCCAAGTACAAAATTTTTAAAAATTCTCAAAGTGTGAGGGGGTCAAGCTGACCAAGATTTGAAATTTTTCAAAATTAAAAAATCAATTTCAAGTAATCTATGAAACTATTTTGGCTAAAAATGGATGATCCCATTAAATTTAATTTCCATAGTTTTCCCAAATTTTGGAAAATCATTTGTTACCGTTTCAAAGCAAAATATCAACCACGTGTCAAAATTCCATATTTGACCTCCTGATAATTAAAAATCCCTATAAATTCGATTGAAATAGGAAAAATTATGAAAAAATATTCTCTGAAAAGATAATTGAAAAAGGAATCTATTTACCAAATTTCAACTTATTTGGATTCCAATTTCATTTAGAGAACTATTTTTATTGTTGTGGTCTACTGAAAAGAAAGAAAAAAAAATCCCTAGAACTGCATGAGCCCTAGGTTACACCTTTAGGGTTAAACTCGAGAGACCACACTTGAGCTAACCTAGACTTAGCAAAGTTTAGTGTTTAGCCGATGAGCTTGGTCACCTTGTAGGCCACTCACCCCAAGCTGCAGTGAAGAAAAAAAGGTTTAAAATAAACACTAAAACACAAAATCAACCCAAATTTGTTGTCATACTACTGGGTGTCTTCAACCTCTCTAGCCAAACCTGGTGACTATGCCTGTGGGGTAGTGTTAAACGACTGTAGCTCAGGGGTCAATGGAATCGAAGGTGTGAGCCAAAGGAAGAACCTTCCCCTTACTCCCCTTGTAACCAAACTGGCTGGGTTAGCTTGAGAGGTGGAAATCACTTTCGGTCGATTCCAAACAAATTTTTCTTCAGGAATTCGAACCCAAAATGAAAAATTCGGTCATCAGATCATAAGGATCATCTGATTGTCAGGGCCTTATCCTTGTTTGGCTGGCTACACCAATCCAGGGGTTGGCTGGTGTATGCAAGGAAGGAGGTCATTGAGACCTCAATTGGTTAGACATTGGGTGCCACTCCCATGGAAGCGAGTCACCTCACCTGGACCACTTCTTCCCTACCCTCTCCTTTTATCTTCCTAGCTGAGATGGCTAACCTTGAACCCCGACCTGGTCAAGATCCAACAAATCTGGAACCGATGGCTCGTCTGGAAGCCCAGATCGTTGAATCTGAGGAACGGTAGAAATAGAACATAGATTGTATCTTGAACACTTTGGATAGAATGCAACATCCACCACGAGGAGAACAGCTTCGGGATTTCTACAATCCCACAATGTCAATTGTTGAACCTCTAGTCTGGATCCCCATAGGTGGAGATGCGTTCGAGCTGAAGCCCAATCTAATTGGGCTTATCCGAAATTACATTTATGGAAACTCGAACGAAGATCCATTCCAACATTTAGAGGACTTGAGTTGAATCGTAGAAATGGCTCAACCCAGGGACATAGATCTAGGAATTGTTTTGATGAAGCTTTTTCCATTTTCTCTCAGGGATGAAGCTTCATATTGGTTCAAGACCATTGGGAAGCCGATTGGAACATGGTCGGAATTACGTGAATTCCTATAGAAGTTCCTCCCGATCGATCGGACGAATGCGATGAGGCGAGTGATCAAGACTTCGTCCTAGGGACCTATTGAGAAGTTGCATGACGCCTGGGACTGATTTCATGATCTCCTGAGAAAATGGCCGCACCATGGTGTGCCCATATGGCACTTAGCTCAGATCTTTTACCATGGGCTGGATGACACACATCGGTACCTGGCCGATGCATCTAGTGGTAGTAATTTCCTCGCCAAAGATGAAAACAACGCATTTGAGTTGTTCAAGTGTCTAGCAGAGAATTCAATGAATACCACATCAATGAACCAATTCCAGTGGCCAGGACAATAGCGCGTTAGTATCCATGAGGCTCAAGTAGAGTCTATTTGAGATGATATGGAAATTATCGCTAAGTAGCTAGGAAAGAAACTCGATGACATATCTCGAGGTCAACAGGATCTGGTCGAAAATTCTGCTACCCCGAGACCCTCTTATGCATCTCGAGTCTGTCCTGCTCCAGTTAATTAGCTTACTCAGGATGCACCTCATTCGTATTCACGGGATCCCGTCTATCAGGATCTCGCGAACAATCTCAATCTAGCACCATATGATTAGGGTTACGCACCACATTATAATTATAATGTGTATTCCATTGATGAAAATGTGCCTCAGACGTCGTCAACCTACGAAGACGTCAAAGCTAGTCAAAGACATGGGCGTAATAACCTATACTCAGAGATGTATAACCCTGGTTGGCGTTAGCATCCGAACTTCTCCTGGTCAGGTAACTCACAGAGAAAACATCAATATCCACACTACCAGACCAGGAAAAATGGGAATGCGTAGAACACATACCTTAGGCAACAGTCATTCCCATCTTAGCAGAAGCAATCACACTCTATCTATTAGCCACTGCATCAAGCTTCCAGTCATCCTCCGAAGTGAGTCGATTTGGAGGCACCGAAAGAGGAGCTGCAAGAATCGATGCAAAAGTCTACACAGGATAGCTTGCAGATCATGAAGGCAATGCCCGACTAGATATAGAACATACGAAACACGCTGATTATGTAGTAATCATAGGTCTTAATTGACCTACATTAGGCTAGAACTTAGCATAAGTTAAGGTAATTCAAGCATGCATAAGCATTATCTGCATCTTTACTAATTTCCTTTAACTATGCATAAAACAATGTTATAATGTGCTGATTAAGTGCATGATGTCAATTGCAGGCAATAAGCTGATCAGAAGTTGGATCTGCAGTTGGCTTCAGAAGTTGGATCTACAGTTGGCTCTGAAGTTGGATCAGGAATAACTGGTGTTACAGAAGGACTGGAGCTGAAGACTTAGATTACATGTAGTAAATAATGATGTAAGGAAGTTATGGTATGCTATTCTAATAAGTAGGAATAAAGTAGTAAAATGTAAAGAGCTTAGGTCCATCATAGTCCTAGGATAGCCTAGAGACTTTCACAAGCCTTAGCCACACTTAGATTAGGTCACCGCACCTTAGGAAACCTTAAAACCCTAGTTCCAACCTTTATCTGGACGTCCAGATGAATTATAGGAAGTCCAGAACCCTTAGCCAACTCCCGCACACCTCAAACTCACTTTTGCAGTGTTATTGGATGTCTAGACACTTTGTCAGACATCCAATTTCTGCAAAGTACCCAAAACAGAATCTAGAATTCCCCTTGACTCAGATTAGACATCCAGAACTGAAGTCTGGACTTCTGATTTTTGAGTATAAGTCATCTGACTCTGTTTCTAGACGTATGGAACTGGTCTCCAGTTCTTGTTGTAAGATTGAAGCCTTCATCTTTGATCTGTAGCTCCCTAGACCCAATTCCAATCCCATAGGAACCTAAATTAAGTTACCCTAACACTAGTACAACACCTCTAGACCTCATTAAGGCCCTAATTAGGCCCTCACCAAACCCAATTGACTTAGATCAAAGTCAATTACCATCACCTAAGCCAATTGGACTCATTCAATCCAATTGAGCTCAGATCTCAACCCACACAAGTTCAATTGGACTTAGTGACAGTCCAATTGACATAAACCCAACCTAATTGAGTTATTTAACTCTCAATTAGGTTCACACTCATTTGATTAAACTTGGGTTAAGTTTAATTGCAAATTCCCCTAAGCAATTAGGGTTTGCAAACGTAATTCAAGGAATACACCTACCTAAACCCCTTAAGACCTATCCTATACCTCTTAGCCACCTAGGGAACGACCACACACACACACACACACACACCCATTCATGCACTCCCACACATCTAGAGTCCTCTAGAACTCTCTCCAAGTGGCTCCACTCTTGGTTGCCAAAATTAGCAAACAAGACACATTCAAATTGGGATCCCCTTTTTGTTGACCTCAAAAGCACTTGGTCGGCCACTCTTGTAGCTCTCTCTAAGGAGTTCCACACTTCTCTAGTCAGACTCCATTAGGTCTATAACGAAACCTAAGGGGTGGCCATTTGCACCCATCCACATACTTGGCTCCATTCACATCGACCTACACTTAGGCTAGCCACTTCCATCTCCACTCCACCTCCACGAGTTGAGCACCACCATGAAGGACACCATCCCCATGCCAGGATGCTGGATCATCTTCCCAACCTCTCTCCAAGGGTCGGCCTAAGCACCATTGGCTGCCCTTCCTTCTCTCAGCCACTCAAAGGCCATTGGAGACCACCTCCGAATGCCCTTCCCTTCTGCTAGATTAGTAACTTAGTTCTTTGTAGTTTTACTAATTATATTTGCTGCTTAGTAGTTTAGCTCTTTATTCTCCCCTAATGATGCATGCAAAATACCCCCATAGATTCCTATATGCGATCATTTTCTACTAGCTAGTTTTATGTTTTCAAGCTTTCCTATATAAGCTTTACTCTACATTCCTTGTTGCAAACATCCTCTGAATGAATGAATGAAAACATATATTTTCTATATATATATGTTTGTGCTGAAAATCACCATGAGCCTATTCATTGCAAAATATTTCATGTGATTAAAGTTTCCTGCTTTTCATTATCATCTATTTCAACTAAGCATGTCATGTTTAAATATGTAATAACCATAAACTACCATGCGACTGTAAAAAAGTAGGGCGAAAAGATCGATTTCAGATTCGCACAAATGCCTTCCAGAGATGAACGATCGAGACTCAAACTATACTATGATCTCGATGACTTTCAAATGCGTGAGAAGGCTTTCTGTCAAATGGCACCGTTGCCGACGAGGCAACATCATTTTTCTTGTTTTTGATCTTTTGAACTATCACTGACAAATCCTCCTCTACTTTGTTTTTGGATGTGCAAGACAACTCAAGAATAAAACGGGATCTGCGCACACAACGAGCGCAGAGAAAGAAATTAGGTGCACATCTCTTCTTAGGCTAGGTTTTCCTTTGAACGCTAGGATTAGATTTGCTTGCAACAATTTTTTATGAAAAAAGAAAATTTTTTTATTATATTTTTTGAAGAAGAAAAAAATATATCAAAAAAAAAATTTCCAAAAAAAAATCTTTACTAGGTTTCTTTTGAATCCGAGGTTAGTTTGAAAAAAGCAAAATATATATATATATATTTGAAAATCCTTTGAAAAAAAAATCTTTTTTGAAAATAGTTTGCAAATTTTGTTTTTAAAAAAAAGCACTTTTGGTTGAAAGCTTGAATTTCAAACTCAAACCTTCTTTAAAAGTTTCTCCACCATTTTCTAATTTTTGGCCAAGATTTAGAATCCATTTTAAAAATTCGATTGCCGAAAAACTAGTAAACAAAAAATTTTGAAATTTGGGCTAGGCCTTCATTGTCAAACCATCTTTCAAATAGCACCATTCTTTTGAAAAAATCCCAAGCATACTATTTTTAAAAATTAGCGAAGTGCAAGTAGGTCAAACTGACCGAGATACGAGATTTTTCAAATTTCAAAAAGTAATTCTGAGCAATCTGCGAATTTGTTTTGAGTAAAATTGGTGGGGTTTGAAAGCTGATCACGTTGGTTTTATTTTTCCATATTTTTCCTAAACTTTTGAAAGTCATTTGATACAATTTCAAAGAGAAAAATCGACCAGGGGTCAAAATTCCAAATCTGACCCCTCGACATTCAAAAATCTCTAAAAATTCGATTGAAATAGTAAGAATTCCAAAAAAGTATTATCTAAAAAGATAATTGATAAAGGAATCTACTCGCCAAATTTCATGTTAATTGGATTCCAAATTTTTCTAGAGAACTGATTGTAACTTTTGTGGTTTGCTGAAGACAAAAGAACAAACCCCTAGAATTGCGTGAACCCTAGGTTACACCTTTAGGGTTACAATTTAGAGATCACATTTGGGCTAACCTAGACTTAGTGAAGTCTAGTACTTAGCCGGTGAGTTGGTCACCTTGTGGGCCACTCACGAAAAGAAACCCTCAACTGAAGAGAAAATGGGCTAAAAATCAAGTCTAAAAAATGAAATAAACCCGAATTCGTTGTTGTACTACTGGGTACTTTCAACCTCTTGGCTGGGTTAGCCGAGCGGTGGGAATCACTTTCAGTCAGTTGTACGATGAATTTTCTTTAGGAATTAGAACTTAAAATGAAAAATCTAGTCACCCGATCATAAGGACCATCAGATTGACAGGGCCTTAGCCTTGTCAGGCTAGCTGCATCAACCTAGGGGTTGGGTGGTGTATGCGAGGAAGGAGGTCACTCAGACCTTGATTGGGTGGACCTTGGGAGCCGCTCCCAAGGAGGCAATTCACTTTGCCTAGGCCATCCTCTCCCCAACCCTCTTCTTCTATCTGCTTAGTCACAATGGCTAACCCTAGATCAGGACATAATCAGGATCCAGGAGAGCTGGACCCACGAGCTTATCTGAGAGCCCGGGTCACTGAATCAGCTCAACCTTGGGATCAGAACGCAAGGTGGCAAAGATGACTTTTTACTTCGCCTAATCCTTCTCCTACGGTTACTGAAATGGGTAACCCATATGCTAACCCTGGATATTATGATCCATACCAGTTGGTCCCTCAAAGGTCCACATCTTATAATCGAGGATATGGATTTCATACTCCTGCTTCTCACCCATAGGGTATGGGTAGACTTGATTCACCCCCTGGAACCCCTGAAGAGCTACCGGTGAATATGCGAACACATTACATAATATAGAGAGCTATAGCCAGTGCTAAGGAAAAGGCCGCATTCTACCTGCACGAAATCCAAGCTATCATTGAGCCGAACCAAAGACAAAGCTGGATTCTACATCAACAGGCTATGAGGGAGCTCCTTCAGGAAACAACAGAGATAACAAGGCTAATTGGAGAAAATTAGCAAACTCAAGAACTGTTGCTTTTGAGATATCAAGTAGAAAATAGCCTCGAAGACCTCGAAGAATCTGCAACAACTACGCCGGAAGGACACACAGAAGATTCTCGGGAGCAGATGCTGGAAAAGCATTCAGGGGAAGAAGAACCTAGCTTGGATATGAGATAGGAGTAGGAAGTATGCCGAATGGGTTCATCTGAGAACTCCATTCAGGAAATTGAGGAAGAAAGGATTGATATCTCCAGGACTGAGCCACAATCTGATTATCCTAAATCCTGGGAGATACCTTTTGGGTTAGATAACCTAATCGAGATAAGGGAAGTAGATCCAATTGAGGATATGGATCTTGAGGCAAACATTACATGCGACACTACTGATCAACCTAGGCCACTTCCCATTATAGGTGAACCCGTGCTAGAGCCAACATCTTCTAATCTATACTCTTCTTCTTTCACCTACACCCCTGAATGCATTCGGATGCTAGGAATTCTGAGATGACACTTTCTATCCCTGATCTTGACATCCAAAGATGAGAAGTAGCTATGGATGACTTGAACGAAGAAATAAATATGCTACTTGAGGTAGGAATTACTAAGGAACCCAATGCATATGATGGTGAAGCTTTGAGCAGAATGAGCTGGGGACGCACCTATCATCCTAGTCAATGGCTCGACCCCGAGCCTGAAGAGTCAGCCTCCGACGAATCAGAGATGAATACTGATGAGGATTTTAGTGACCTCCCCACAGATCTTCTACTTTCACGGATATCCCCATATGACCCAAAGCCTGGAGAGGGCATGATCCTTGATGTCAATTATCGCTATGACGATCCCTATGACTCAGATTCTGGTTCTGAGATACATGTTAATCAACTCCCTTAGCAACTTCCTGCTGAATTGTGGGACACGATAAATCAGCTGAATCAACATCATGATCCCCCCTTTGATTATCCTCTATTCTCCACCACTACTCCACACTTTCTTATAGCTAGACTTTTTGGAGTGGGGGTGCACAATTAGCTGGTTCGCATCTCCGGACCACTAATTTTAGGAGCATACGAGCACATCTTTCTCTTAATTTTGACCGACTCCTATGCTAGAACTGATACATCTGATTGAGTTTTCACCCAGCTGGAGGCGTTAACTCAGCATCTACCCCACATTCATCCATCACCTTATGCATACTCGCTTTATACATAGCTTATTTTTCTTTTAAGCATATTTCTCTTGCATATTGCATACTGTTAGGTTGGCCAGTGCTAAATGTTAAAATTCGGGGGCAATTGTTGGTGATTTCTACCCATTTACTCCCTGCTGTATTTATTTTCTTTTATATTCATGCATGAGGACATGCAAGAACTTAGGCATGGCAGGGTAGATAAAACAAAAGTGAAAATTTTTATGCCAACATTTAGGAAAACCTCAAAGTTTCATGTAAAACATACTTTAGGACCCTAAATATAAGAAAAACCGACCCCACCTCCAATGCTCACATTGGAGCTACAGATCGTCTGCAACAGCCATTTCCGACTCACCTGCTCACCCTTCCTATTCTGAAATTTCTGTTCAAGCTAAATGTAACCGGATACGGGAATTTTACGAAGTACAAATTATACGAGGTTACTTGTTTATAGCATATATACATTGTGCATCCATGAATAAGATTATCTTATTAGGAGAATGCATTAGGGATTTATCCTCTTGTTGATTCCTGTAATCTGGAATCTAGTACAACATTCCCCACATGCGTAGAATATGTAATGGATTCACAGTGAAGGCTGATAAATGTCTTTAGTCTGTCAAGAAGAATTAATGCTTCTTCTCCTGAACCCCTGGATAGTGTTTTGGGAGTCAGGCATATTTTCTTCCAAAAATCCACCAAATAGTGTAAGATGAGAGTAAAGTGTACTTGTGCTCTAAGATTAGTACAAGTAATCGGAAATCCTAGATAATTAGGTAATGATACTCAGAGATAAGGCATAGTTTTCTCTCTTGGTTCCTCCGTATACATTTTGTGTGAATTTTGAGAGCCACCAAATAAGGCAAATACATGGAGAGCGAGCTTTCATAAAACTACGGCTAAGGTGGACGGTTATGATCATTCTTTACAGAATCCTCAACTGAAGGAAGGTATTGATGTCAAGGTCAGAAATACACCATCCTATCTGTCTCTCCCGATGCCTGAGTGGGCACTTCCACCAAATAAACCACCCAATATCTCTTGAGTACCACCAATCACTAACAATGCCTCCCCAATAAAGTTCATGAATGTATGCTAGCTTATGTTGTGTTGAAAAAAAAAAATTACACAGAAGAAAATATGAAAAAAAAAGAGAGAAAAGAGAAGAAAAGAAGGACAAAGAAAAAGAAGGAAAAAATGGAAGAAGATGAAAAGAGCAGAAAAAGACTTTGTGAATATTTAGTATTTATTTCATTTGCATTGAGGCAATACAACCAAATAAATTTAAGATCCACCAAATAAGGCCTTAACCTATTTTTCTTTGTTTTTGACCGCCCGAATACTAGCTGAGGAATTCCGACTTAGTGTTAGGGTTATGAAACTCAATTAAAGTGTTAATGCCAAGTGAGACCACCAAATACAGAACATATGTGTGAATCTGGTGAGATTGTGAGCTCTAAGAAAAGAAAAAGGAAAAGAGAAAGATAGAATGAATATAAAGGAACCAAAAGAGAGCATAGTTTTTCTCATCTTTCTCATAGTTGAGTTACTTAGTAATCCGGGAATCTAGATTCTGTAGTACTAGTTTCTATGTATCACCAAGTGAGGGTGAGCCACCAAATATATAATCTTTCCCCTCAGAGATTCTCTACCTAAGCATAAAGCTATGGTGTAATTCATCGAATATCTCGAATACCCCGAGGGAAGAAGTCCACCTATCCTGCTAGAATTTTTACTAGGGTTTAAGTACAAGCTTTAGAGGTGTTTCAGTTTTCACTCGAATCCATTGCGAAAGCTACATAGCTACAGTTTCCTAATTGTCTAGATTTCTAGAGCATAGGATGAAAATAAAAAAGGAGAAAATCTCTAGGCATACACTTGATAAAATAATCAATCCCTTAGGGGCCCTAATGTGAATAATTTTGTCTTGCATTTGCTAGTGACTATCATGATTTAGGCATGGGGGTATGATTGCATTGCTATCATAGGTCTTAAATGATCTAAATTAGGCTAGAACCTAGCATAAGTTAGGGTAATTCATACATGCATAAGCATTATCTGTATCTTTACTGCTTTCCTTTAGCTACGCATAAAATAATGTTATAATGTACTGATTAAGTGCATGATGTCAATTGCAGGCAATAAGCTGATCAGAAGCTGGATCTGGAGCTGGATCTGAAGCTGGATCAGGAATAGCTGGTGTTGCAGCAGGAATGGAGCTGAAGATTTAGATTAGATGTAGTAAATAAAGAAGTAAGGGAGTTAAGGTAAGCTATTCTCTTAAGTAGGAATAAAGCAGTAAATGTGAAGAGCTTAGGTCCATCCTAGCCCTAGGATAGCCTAGAGACTTCCCCAAGCCTTAGCCACACTTAGATTAGGTCACCGCGCCCAAGGAAACCTTAAAATCCTAGGTCCAACCTTTATCTGGACATCCAGATGAATTATAGGACATCCAGAACCCTTAGCCAACTCCCACACACCTCAAGCCCACTTCTACAATGTTATTGGACGTCCAGATACTTTGTCAGACGTCCAATTTCTGCAGAATACCCAAGATAGAACCTACAATTCCCCCTAACTCAGATTGGACTTCTAGAACTGAAGTCTTGACTTCTGATTTTTGAGTATAAGTCATCCGACTCTGTTTCTGGACATCTGGAACTGGTCTCCAGTTCCTGTTGTGAGATTCAAGCCTTGATCTTGGATCTCAAGCTCCCTAGACCCAATTCCAACCCCATAGGAACCTAAATTAAGTTACGTTAACCCTAGTACACCACCTTTAGACCTCCCAAAGGACCTTTTTAGGTCCTCACCAAACCAAACTGACTTAGATCAAAGTCAATTATCATCACCTAATATATAACATCGCATACTCTGCCCCTTCCGCTCCTGCACCACCTCATGGAAATCAAACTGATGCAAACGCTGTTTCATTGAGGAGTGGAAAGAAGACACACAACCCACCATTTTGGCAGATGAGTCCTGATTTTTCGTGCTCTTCACTGTAGAATGGTTTGACTCCTTCTTAGGATCCACCAACGGTAGATAAGGGAAAGAGGCCACTTGACCCTGAGATTCCCGTTCCCTTTCCCGAGGCTCTGACACGAAATGTAGTATGGGAAGAGGACACACGAAATTTCAAGGACCAGAAGTCGATGTTCAAGGAAGTGCATATTTAGGTCCCTCTCCTCGAGGCCATTGATCACATTCTTGCTATTGCGAGGTTCTTCAAAGACTACTGTACACCAAAGCGATAGCCGAGAATAGGATGATAGGTGGTGCTGTCGAAGGAGGCTAGCACCGTGATTCTAGCCGACTTACCATCGAAAAAGAAAGACCCTGGTACCCCACTCATTTCCTACTTCTTACAGGATTCTCCATTTGATCGAGCCCTTCTAGGTCTGGGTTTGTCCATCAACATGACTCCCACCGCTATATATGATCGATTTCGATTCAGGGAGTTAAAACCCACCTCGGTCATGATTCAGCTAGCTAATAGATTAGTGAAAACACCGAGGGGGGTGGTTGAGAATGTGATCGTGAAAGTTCGTGGATTCTGCTTTCCCACAAACCTTTTCATTCTCGATATGGTGGTTCCTCGTAATCTCCATGATGCAACAATTATTTTGGGTCACCCATTTCTGGCAGCAGCCTGAGAAAACATTGATTGTGCTTCTGAGTGTATGGAGATTGCCCTAGGTAATGAGTGACTTAGACTTGACATATTCAGGGCATCAAGGAACTTGGACTGTGATCATATCAAGGAGGATGGTGAAAATGAAGAATCAGAACATTGTGGTAACATTGGGCTCCTTTGTGACGACCCAATGTCTCATTCATCTGCACTATCAGGGTTCTTAGACCTCAATCCACACAGGACTAAGACTACTGCAATGCACATTTCTCCCCAAGGATCCGATTGTCTGGGGTGTATATCTGACCACAACACCCTTGACTCTGCCTATCCTGATCCAAACAATACTGAATCGCCCCTATTAACACTGGAAGACGTGACGACAGCAAACATGTTTTCTGTTAACACAGTCACAATTGACCACTTTACAGGTGGTGAATCAGCTCGAATTCACCTATATCCGAATCATCAAACTTCCACCTCTGATTCTGCTCCTCCCATTCCAACTCCCATCCCCACTTCTGAGTCTGACCCACCCCTGATTGAATTGAAACCCTTACCTGACTCACTCAAATATGTGTTCCTGGGCAAAAGTGAGACATACCTAGTCATTATCAATTCTCACTTAACCCAAGAGTTGGAACACCAGTTGATTTCTATGCTACAAGACCATAGGGCTGCCCTAGGGTGGGGTATTGCTGATCTCCGCGGTATTCGCCCCTCGTATTGCACTCATCACATTTACACAGATGAGGGGGTGAGACCTTCGAGATAACCTCTACGGTGGCTGAACCCAAACATGCTAAAGGTTGTTAAGAAGGAGATCATCAAATGGTTGGATGCGGGTATTATATACCCAATCTCTGACAGCCAATGAGTGAGTCCGATCCGGATAGTACACAAGAAAGCAGGACTCACCGTTGTAAAAAATGATAAGGGCGAATCCATCCCAACCTGCACCGTGACATCTTGGCGGTTTTGCATAGATTACAAAAAACATAACACAGCTACCCAGAAGGATCACTTTCCCTTACCATTCATTGATCAGATCTTGGAGAGATTAGTCGGACGCAGCTTCTTTTGCTTCTTTGTTGGATACTCCAAGTATAATCAAGTAGCGATTGGGAGAAATGATCAAGGCAAGATGACTTTCACATGTCCCTTCGAAACATTCGCCTTCAAGCAGATGCCCTTCGGCCTTTGCAATGCACCAGCGGCATTTCAGCATTGTATGATGGCCATCTTCTCTCACATGACAGGGGTTTATGTGGAAGTATTCATGGATGACTTCTCTGTCATTGGAGATGACTTCACGTCTTGTCTTGATAACCACACCAAGATCTTGAAATGATGTATTGAGGTAAACCTAGTACTACCTTGGGAAAAGAGCCATTTCATGGTGAGGGATGGCATTGTACTAGGGCACAGGATCTATTCCAATGGACTCGAGGTTGACCAAGCTCAATCTGAAGTCATATCCCGACTACCCCGACCTAGCTCGGTAAAGTAGATAAGATCATTCTTGGGTCATGTCAGATTTTACCGATGATTTATACGTGATTTCTCAAAAACTGCATGACCTTTGTCAAATCTCCTAGTAGCCGATACCCCATTTGAATTTAGCACCTCATGTCTCAGCACCTTCGAGACTTTATGAAGCATTATCTATGATTCCCTGATTCTCCAACCACCCGACTGGTCTCTTGATTTGAGAAGATGTGCGATGCCTTTGATTTCGCCATCGGAGCTATTTTAGGCTAGCATCGGGAGAAATAACCCTTCATCGTATACTATGCTAACAAGATGCTGAATAAAGCTCAGTGTAACTATATTGTCACTGAAAAGGAACTGCTAGCAATAGTATTCGGGTTGGACATGTTCCGATCATATCTGTTAGGGTCTAAGGTCATCATCTTCACAGACCACTCTGCCCTCTAGCATTTGTTGGCAAAGAAGGATGCCAAACCCCGTCTTATCAAATGGATCATTCTATTGCTGGAGTTTGATATTGAAATATGCAAGAAAGCTGGAAAACAGAATGTTATGGCGGATCACTTATCCAGACTAGACCCAGCCCACATCCCTTCTCCCTTCCTATTTTAGATCAATTTTCAGATGAATTGCTTTTGGCAATTCACTCTATCGGGTTCCCAAGTACGTGGATATCGTAAACTATCTTCTCGCTAGCAAGATTCTTGCGAACTTATCTAAGGACTAGAAACCCAAATTCACAATAAAGGCCAAATTCTACCTTTAGGACAATCCACTACTCTTCTGCATTGGAGCGGATCAGGTCATTAGAAGATGCGTCCTAGATTCTAAGATTCCTAGTGTGTAATCTTTTTGCCACAGCGATGCTTGTGGTGGTCATTTCTCGGGACAGAAAACTACTACAAAAATTCTGCGGTCAGGATTTATCTGACCAACTACTTTTAGAGATACACACGAGTACGCCCAGTGTTGTAAACGATGCCAGTTGGTCAGTTCTATGACTAGGAGAGACATGATGGCTCTCCAACCCATGTTGGTTGTAGAAGTGTTCGATGTTTGGGGCATCGATTTTATGGGCCCTTTTCCAAACTGGCACAGGTTCGAGTACATATTGCTTGCTGTTGACTATGTCTCGAAGTGGTCAAAGCCATTCTGGCGAGACAAGCTCATCATAAAATCGTCATTGCCTTCGTACGGGAATGCATCTTTGCGAAATTCAGAACACCCCACGCTCTGATTAGCGATGGGGGAAGCCACTTCATCCATGCCCACTTCAGGTTGTTATTAGAGAAATACAGGGTACATCACCGTATAGCCACCCCATATCATCCACAGACTAATGGGCAGGCTGAAGTGTTTAACCGTCAAATCAAGATAATTCTCCAGAAGATGGTTAGATCAGATTGGAAGGACTGGTCCGATAAATTTGTTGATGCACTTTGGGCATATCAGATTGCCTATAAGGCCCCACTCGGAATGTCACCATATTGCATGGTATATGGTAAGGCCTGTCACCTTCCTATCGAGCTAGAACACCACTCCTTTTGGGCAATGCGGAAATGTAACCTTGACCTCGAAGCAGGAGGTCATGAAAGAAAGCTCCAGCTCAGCGAATTAGAAGAAATCTAGTGGGAGGCTTATGAGAACACAGTGATATACATGGCTAAGACCAAAGCCTTTCATGACTGCCACATCCGGAGGAAAGCATTCACGCTCAACCAACAGGTTTGGTTGTTTGATTCACGACTGAAACTATTTGCAGGGAAACTCAAGTCTAAGTGGACTGGCCCATTCATTGTAATTCATCCATATCCTAACGGAGTAGTCCAAATCATGGAACCAAAATCTGGGCATGTTTCCGCAGTAAATGGCCAGTGCCTCAAGCCATTAATGGCCCAAGAACCTCCTCCAGCTGATGAAGTCATTTATCTTATCGTGGATATGTGATTGAGTTTTCACCTAGCTTGAGGAGTTAAACGCAACATCTACCCACATTCTTCATCACCCTATACATACTATTCTTATACATAGCATAATTTTCTTTCAGCATATTTCCTTTTTGCCTCCCACTTACTCCCTGCTAAATTTATTTTCTTTTATATTCATGCATGAGGAGATGCAAGAACTTAGGCATGGGGGGTTAGACATACAGCAAAATCGAAAAATTTTTATGCCAACACTTAGAAAACCTCAAAACAGCATGTCAAATGTACTTTAGGATCCTAAATATAAGAACAACCGACTCCACCTCCAATGCTCTCATTGGAGCTAGAAATCAACCGCAATAGCCATTTCCGACTCACCCGCTCACCCTTTTGTTCTAAATTTAGGACTAAGCTGAATGTAACCCGATAACGGAATTTATGGAGTACAAATGAAAGAGCTTACTTGTTTATAGCATATATACATAGTGCATTCAAGGATAAGATTATTTTTATTAAGAGAATGCATTAGGAATTTTATCCACTAGTTGATTCCTGTATACTGGAATCGAATACAATTTTCTCACCCACACGTAGAATATGCAATGGATTCACGATGAAGACTGATATATGCCATTATTCTATTGAGGAGAAGTAGTGCTTCTTCTCCTGAACCCGTAGACAGTGTTTGGGAGTCAGGCAGATTTTCTTCTAAAAATCGACCAAATAGTGTAAGATGAGAGAAGAGGGTACTGGTGCTGCAAGATTAATGCAAGGAACCTGGAATGCCGGGTAATTAAGCAATGATACTCAAAGAATGGGCATAGTTTCCACTCTCAGATCCTATGTATACATTTTGTGTGAGACATTGAGAACCACCAATCAAGGCAAGTATGTGGAGAGCGAGTTCTCATAAAACTAGGGCTAAGGTGGATAGTTATAACCATTCTTTACGAAATCCTCGGCTGAAGGAGGGTATTGATGTCGAGGTCAAAAATACACTGTCCTATCCGTCCTTCCTGGTGCCACAAGTAGGCACTTTCACCAAATAAACCACTCAATGTTTCATGAGTACCACCAATCCCTAATAATGTCTCCTCAATAAAATTCATGGATGTGTTGCTAGATTGTGTTGCATTACAAAAATTATATATGAAAAAAAAATGAATGAAAAAAATGATAAAATTCAAAAAAAAGAAAAAAAAAAGAGAAAGGAAAGGAAAACGAAAAAAAGAAAAGAAGAAAAGAGCAAAAAAAGAGTTTGTGAGCATTTAGTGTTTATTTCATTTGCATTGAGCCAATACCACCAAATAAAATTGAAACCCACCAAATATGGTCTTAACCCACTTTTCTGTGTTTTTGATCGCCTTAATACTGGCTGAGGAATTTCGACTTAGCGTTAGAGTTATTAGAACTCTATTAAAGTGCTAATGCCATGTGAGACCACGAAATATGGAATATATGTGTGCATCTGGTGAGATTGTGAGCTCAAGAAAAGAAAAAGAAAACAAAAGAAAGGAGGAAGAGAGAATGAATACAAAGGAAAAAAAGAGAGCATTGTTTTTTTCTTGTCTTTCTCTGAGTTGAATTACCTATTAATTTAGGAATCTAGATTCTGTAGTACTAATCTCTATGTAGCAATAAATGAGAGTGAGCCACCAAATAAATAATCATTTCTCTCAGACATATTCTACCCAAGCTTAAAGCTGGGGTGGAATTCATAAAATATCATTAATACCCCGAGGGAAGAAATTTTCCTATCCCGCTAGAATTTTACAAGGGGTCAAGTACAGGCTTTAGAGGTGAGTTAGGCTTTTCACTCGAATCCGTTGCAAAAGCTACATAGCTGCACTTTCATGATTGTCTGGATTTCTAGAGAAGAGGAAGAAAACAAAAAGGAAAAGAATCACTAGTCATATGCTTGATAATAATCAGTCCCTCAAGGACACTTCTATAAATAACTTAGTTTTGTATTTGCTAGGGACTAGCAATATTTAGGCATGGGGGTATGATTGCGCAGCAATCATAGGTCTTAGTTGACCTAAATTAGGCTAGAACTTAGCATAAGTTAGGGTAGTTCATGCATGCAAAAGCATTATTTGCATCATTACTATTTCTTTGTAGCTATGCATAAAATAATGCTATAATGTACTAATTAAATGCATTATATAATTTGCAGGTAATAAGAAGCTCAGGAGTTGGATCTGAGATTGAATCTGAAGCTGCACCTGAAGTTAGAGTTGCAGCAAAGCTGGAGCAGAGGAACTAGAGTAGATGTAGTAGACAATAACATAAGGGAGTTGAGGTATGCTATTCTGTTATGTAGGAATAAAATAGTAAATTGTGAAGAACTTAGGTCCACCCTAGCCCTAAGACAGCCTAGATGCTTCCCCAAGCCTTAACCACCCTTAGATTAGGTCACTGCACACTAGGATGCCCTAAAACCCTAAGTCCTGCCTATTCTTGGACATCCAGATGAGTTATAAGATGTCCAGAACCCATAGCCACAACCTGCACACCTCAAACCCACAACTGCAGCATTCTTGGACGTCTAGACAGTTGGCCAGACATCCAATTCCTGCATAATACCCGAGACAGAGCCTAGAATCCCTCCTAACTCTGATTGGATGTCTAGACAAAATGTTTGGACTTCTGATTTTTCATTATAAGATGTTTGATAACTTTATTGGATGTCCAGAACTGTTCTCCTACTCTTGTTTTGGAATTCAAGCCTTGATCTTGAGTTCTTAGGTCCCTAAACCCAGTTCTAACCCCCTAGGAAGATAAATTAAGGTGCTCTAACCCTAGTACATCACCTCTAGACCTCCCTAACGACCTAAATAGGTCCTCACTAAACCTAATTGACTTGGATCACAGTCAATTTCATCAGCCTACTCAATTGGACTCAATGCTTGCAATTGAGCCTTGATCTCAGCACACACAGCCCAATTGGACTTTGTGAGAGTCCAATTGACCTAAACCTGACATAATTGAGTTGTTTTACTCTTAATTAGGTTTTCACACACCCAATTAAACTTGTATAAAGTTTAATTGCATTTTACCTTAGTGAATTAGGGTTTGCAACACTAATTTGAGACCTACATTGACCTAAATCCACTAGAACTTAACATAATCTACCTAGCCACCTAGGTTTCGACCCACACACCCCACCTACATGAAATTAGCCTAGGTAGAGTTCTCTAGAACTCTCTACCATGTGTTGTTGCCTTGGTTGCTAAAAATAGCAACCATGCTGCATTCAATTTTTAGATCCACCAAATGTGGATCTAAAAGCCACCCATCCACCCTCTCTCTCCCTCTCCCACGAGCTCCCACCATAGGCCTCTCAAGATAATTCCATAATTCTCTAGAGAGCATCCCTTAGAACTATAAAAAGACCTAAGCGGTTGCACTTGGTCAATCTTCGATCTTTGGCTCCATTCTACACATTCCACCTACACCTCCACCACCATCTCCATGAGTACACCATGGCCATGACCACCTCCATGCCAAGAGCCTAGATCACCTTCTCCAAACTCTCTCCAAGGGTCGGCCTAAGCACCATTGGCCGCCCCTCTTTCCCCTCTCACCCACTCAAAGGCCATTAGAGCCCACCTCTGAATGCCCTTCATTCTATTAGCTAGATAAGTAGCATAATTATTTGTTGATTTATTGCTTTATTTATTGCTTAGTAGTGTAGCTATCTCTCCCTCCTACATGGTGCACGAACAGTCTCTTGCAGATCTGCACGTGCACACATTTTCTACTAGCTGGATTTAAATTTACCTGTACATGTATTCCACTACCTGTGTTGTAACCACCATCATGCCTCAATGAAAATATATACATATATATGTTGAAAATCACCATGTGCTTGACTATCATCTTTTGGTGCGATTAAAGTTTCATGCTTCCAATTTCTTATATTCTGGCAATAGCATGTCGTATATCATTGCGTATTTAGTATAAATCGACATGCGATTTTGAATGAGAAGAGCAAGTGAGATCGAATTTGAATTTGCATTTCCAAAATGCCTCCCAGAGACAAATGACCGGGACTCCAAGTCTTGTTATTATAAAAATTATTTTTGGCAAGTGAATTACGCTACTATACTGCGATGTTGTTTTCCATAAACTCGCAATTTCCGCATTTGTTACCATGCACCCACGTAGTATCGTGCACGTATATATTGTTGATAAATGCCAGCTTATCATCATTCTTATGCATTAAAACAAACCTAGCTCTTAGGATTTTACTCTGCAAATGGGTTTTTGGGCTGCATTTAGGCATAACATAGGTTAAGCATGCATTGCATTTTTTATTGTCTTTTTAATATGTTTTTGTGAGTGTTAGGGATGAACAGATATATAGATCCCTAAAACCCTAGCACTCAAGAAGGCAAATGGTGAAGGAGAAGCCCAGACTAGCTGGAACTCAGCCTGATCCAGCTCACTTCAGCATGATCCAGCTCACCGCAGCTGGAACCTAGCTTACTTGAACTAGGGTTAGCTCATCCCAGCTCCACTCAGCTAATCTCAGCTGGATGGCAGCTCAAGAGAGTTCACCTTAGGTCACCCTAGCTCAAGTCAGCTCAGATCCAGCTCAACTTAGCTGAGTCTAGCTCATCTCAGCTCCCACTAGTCCACAGGGAGCTCTAGCTAGCTCAGCTAAGTTGACAGGAGTTCACCCCAACTCAGATCCAGCTACATCCAGCTCCACTCAGCTCTAGGCAGCTGAAGAAGAACTCATGCCAGCTCAGGAAGCTCAAGTCCAGCTCCCAGGGACTCAGCTTAGCTCAACTCAGTTGAGCTAAGCTACCATAGCTGCCTCAACCAGCTTGATTCTCCCAGGGAGTACCAGACCTAGCTCACCTCAGCTCATTTTGGTAGAAGCTAGCTCACTTTAGCTTGGCTTAGCAACTAGCAAAGAACTAGCAAGCTAAGCCAGCTAGAGTAGCCCCATGCCAGCCTCTTCAGCAGCAGCCAGCTCTAGCTCCAGCTCCAGACTTCTCCTCCTCTGCTCCTTCCTCCAAACCCTAGCTCCATTACCTTCTCCTCTACTCCACCTTTAGCTAAGCTAGCTTAGCTTATTTTAGCTTATCTTAGCTTAGCTAACAACCAGCTCCTTGGCCATCCATTACCTTCAAAATCAACCCTAGCTAGCTCCACCAACTCAAGCCTACCTAAGCTAGCTACCCTACTCAAGTTGGCGCCACCTCCTAGCCATCCCTTCACCCCACTATCTCCACCAAAAGACCCCTAAAGTTGGCACCAAAAACCACCCCTAACGACCTCTATATTGGCGCCACTTACAACCCCTTCATCCACCCTACACCTACCCACATAACCCATCCTAACCATCCACATACCCCCCATCTAGAATCCTAAGGTGGCGCCACCTAATAGCCTTCTAGAAGGCCCATTTTGGCACCAACATCAAGGGGTGTCAACCCCCATAACTACGCCATTGGTGTCTCTTAAGGTGGCTCCAAACACCCTTGGCCATTGGATCCTTAACCACCTCCATCATTCCATCTTGGCCCTCCATTTCAAGGGACACTTTAGCCCCCTTCCTATTCTATAAAAACCCACCACCTACAACCATTTTAGATCATCCTCCATTAGTGTAATTTTCTACCTAAACCACCTATACCTTCGGCCAAGAAGAAGGACTAGAGAAGGAGATTAAAGGGGCACATCACCAGCCCTTTTGGTGCCTTCTTCTCCCCACTCTATTCAACTTGGGCCACGCCGAGGAGGAGGACTCTTCCACTTCAAGGAGGATGGCCAGGCAAGGGAGAAGGACCTAGGGTGGACGTCCACCCTTGGAGAGAAGCTTAGGGCACGCCCCCTTTGGGCTTGCCTTGGAGGACATCACCTTGGCGAAGCACTGCAAGGAAGGAGTTGAAGGACTCTTTTCAAGATTGGGAGCCACCAACCTTGGAGCAAGAAGCCCTCTTCTTCGCCATCTATCTGGAGGATTTTTGTTTTCTTTACTTTATTTCAATTTTATAGTAGTAGAAGCATTCCTCTACTAGGCATTTTTGTTAAACACTTTTTCAATTATCTAGTTGCCTTCTTTGCAATTTCTTGTTTGCATTTCTATTTGCTTATTTTTAGCATTCTTCACTCCCTCTCCCAAATTATTCTAGGCCTCCACTTGCCTAGAGTGAGCTTAGGGAGAGGCTCTACTTGCCACTTAGAAGTAGTAGTTAAAATTGAAGTGTTAATCACCTTCCCGCCATAAGTTCGCATGTTGCCTTAGTTTAAAAAAAAAAAAAAATTGATTTATTGAAAAATACCAAAAAGAAAGTTGAGATTTATATTCCAAGCACGAGAATCAATTTTGCAACATATTGCCTCCTTGGATGACCCCAGATACTCCCCTATCTAGGAATATAAATTTAAGAGCGAAAGCGGATTTACGTGTTACAACGACGTATTTTAACAAACCGCGTGAATTCACTATCACTTTTTGGCACCGTTGCCGGGGAGGCATGGCTTTGCTTTAATTAATTTTCTCTTGCTTAAAGTGGATCTCATCCCCTTCTCTTTGTTTCTTTTGTCTGTGCAGGAACTACAGCGGGAATGCGGGAATTTGGAAGTGAGAGATCAAAGTTCCTTTTCTTCCTGCGAATTTCAGGTTGGTTCCTCTTTCTGGTCACATAATTAATTAAAACTGCCAAAATATATTAAACTTGGCTTTCAGGATCCCAAACAACTTAATTAAGTGGAGTGGTGCATTATAAAATCCATTGTTTGCTTGTATGCTTCTTTAACACCACTCCATTGCAAGTATTCGTGTTCTGCTTTTTATGTCTAGATTTCTGTCCAGACTTGAAAAATCGATTCCTAACACCACAGGCCTCATAAAATCATAAAATTTCATAGAGTGATCCCCAATTAAGTTTGGAACATCTGTTCCAAATTTCAGATCAATTGGATTTGTATTGAATTTTTACAAATTCGTGGATTGCAGAGGGGTCACACCCTTTAATCTTCCTATTTTGCTACTGTCCGCGAATTTTTACAATTTTTTTGCTCATCCAATTTTTGTGAATTTTAGTTTTCTGGAATCCTTGTGAAATTTTACACATCATTTAAAATCACAAAAATTTTCTGTGGTCGGTGGTAGTACTGAAAAGTCCACAATACCCACGGGTATCATTTCTGGACTTTGACACCAATACAATTAAAAATTTAAAATAATTATTAAACAAATTCTTAAAATCTTACAAAAATCTTTTTTGGAATCCCTGTTTGATTTTCTTCAATGTAGTGGTGTTGTTTGACTTGTTTGGACCAATACTTAATTCTGAAAGCCTAAAACTAATTCATTGGTAGTAAAACTTCTGTCTTAGGGATAATTGGCTTAGGGTTTCTTCTTTCTTTTTAGAGACTCAATTAAAAGGAAATATACAATCACCCATACAACTTGTTTTCCTTTGATTGTGGATTTTCAAACTTGTTTGAAAATTTAATTAGAAAAACCCTAAAACACATTTGATTAAATTAAATCCTAAAAGACGTAAATACAAGAAAATTGTGTGACAACTTGATTTTCATTGGAGCCACTCTCCAATTCCTGCACACACACAAAAAATCAGATAACAGGGCAACAACCCAATAAACGCCCTCCACATTCCGTGTGCACTATAGCATCCTAGACCTAATTAAAATTTGTAGCAACTTGACCCCTAAGGCTTTACCAACTTAGGCTTGCTATTTAGGTCTTAAGTTCTCTTTAGTTAATACCAATTCTGTCATCTGTATCTGGTGTTCAGGCTGAGGGGCTGTGTCAAACGACCAGGCGCGGGTTTGTACAAGCACCAGGGGTCTTCCTTGAGAAACGTTTGGGCCCAAACCTCCCCTTAAGAAACTTGGCTAGATTTGTTGATAGAACGGGTATTCACTATTGACTACTTATTTCCTATATAGACCAAGTCTTAGGTTATTAGGGAGTCACATTTAAGTTGGGTCTAGTTTTGTTTGTTTGATTTGCACACTTTCTCTCATCTCTTTCTCTTCTCCTCCCCTCCCGTTCTTCCATTTTATGCACGGGCGATGGTCTCAAAATCCGCACTTGGAAGGACCATTTGATTTCGCCACCCACGCAAAAACATCACTTTTTCTGTCTTCTTCTCCTGAAAAAATGGAAACACAACAAAATAGGTTCACTGACCCTTCCACGTCCACCTCTAACCCCACCACTAACCCTAATTCCAACCCTTCCGCCCAAAACCCAACCACCAGTAACTTCCCACACTTGGAGCTCCCTAATCTTGAGTTGCCCCACACACAACATCAAGACCCCCTACCTGATCTTTTAAAATTGATGGCCGATCAGATTAATAAATTAAATTCCAATCAACAAACATTGACTAGAAACATCCGAAACCTAGCCAATCCAAGGCCAAACCCACCACCCCGTCAGCAGCCTGTTGTTCCTCTAAAAGATTTCTTTGATCTGTCTTATTATGAGGAACGACCAAGGGTGGTCATACCAGAGGGGGACTTTGAGATCAAGCCTGCGGTCCTGAACCTAATTAAACACATTCATGGCCTTCCTAGGGAAGACCCTTTCAGCCACCTTGAAGAGCTAACTCTTCTTGCACAGACAACCCGTTCCCGAAATGCGCAAGAAGACATATGGCTGATGCGGCTTTTTCCATTATCTCTTAAAGATAATTCCGCTTATTGGTTCAAGACCATTGGCCGACCCATCACAACATGGCCTCAACTCAAGAGTGCCTTCCTCAAGAAATTCTTTCCCATAGGTCGTAGCAATTCCTTACGAGGATCTATTACGGCCTTTCACCAAAAATCTGGTGAAACTTTCCATGATTCTTGGGAAAGATTTCAAGACCTTTTAAGAAGTTGCCCGCACCACGAGATTCCTTTATGGCAGCTCATGCAAATCTTCTATCATGGATTAGAAGATCAAATCCGACATTTTGTCGATGCCTCGTGTGGCGGCAACTTCTTAAATAAAGATGCAAAAAGTGCCTATGACCTGTTCGACGAAATGAGTGAAAACAGATTTAATCAAGCTTCCATGAACACATTTTGCAGAACCCAAAACCCGCAGTTCGGTGTTCATGAAATAGGCACTCAATCTATCCTTGTCACCCAAGACGATCTTCAATTGATCGCTCAAAAACTCGACCAGATGCATATTAATCAAAAGAAAATTGAGGAAAGACTGGCCAGATCAACTCAAGCTCCACACCCACATCTAACCCAACCTAACTTTCCATGAAGAGAAAAATTGCACAATCTCAACACTACTCCTGCTGATTATTCTGAGGTTGCCTATGATTCACTGGGGAACTACAACTATCCAGATCTTAACCCCACTCAAAATATTTCTGCCATCCAGGAGCCCTTTAAAAATTCTTCCAATTGGAAAAATTACCCGAACTACTCCTGGAATAATCAAGTTTCCTCCCAACCACATCATTTTAACGAGTATGGGTCGAATCCAAACTTCCATCCTAGGCCATCCCAACAAGACATCAGTGCCCATATGATGCAAACCCTGCAGGATATGCAAACAAAAATGACGGAAGTGACCTGCACCATCACAAAGCTGAATAATCAGATTGGGGTTACACCCATGCAAAGACCTGCAGGACATCTTCTGTCCCAACCCATGCCCAACCCTAATCACCAAGGAAACCATTATACAGGAAGAACTCCACACTATCCGAATCAGCCTCCTCCTAATCCACCACTGATGAGAACCTCATCATGAGCCATAACTAGCTCATTTTGACCCAATACAAAGGATAAAAGCTCCTACATATCTCAAGGAAAAGCTTAACTCAGAGAATTCTGAGTTTGAGAAGAAAACAAGTCATAAGGGGTAAAAGTGCAATTTTACCAGTATAATCTGCATACAGGGTAATTCAGGGCCCAAACATAGGTCAAAACAGCTTAATAAGAATAAAAGTGGGATGAGATGATCTAGCAAGGGCTACAGCACTTCCAAGGAACCAAATGATAATCTGTAACCCTAAAACAACCCACTTCAATTCACAAGGTTCGAGGCAAAGTAAAAATAGAATAAACCCTCTAAAATTCATAGAAAAATAATCTCTGGGGTTTAGAACCATCAATTTGGCCTTTAGAACCCATTTTGACCTACATTGAGAACCATGCCCAATTAATAACTTAATTTGGGTTTTTGCGCAAATTGACCGGTCAAACAAGGTTTAATATGAAAATAAAATTCACCATCAGATTCCTTAGGTCCTAATTAGTCATGTATAAAAACTTGAGCCTAAGAAGAAACCTCCTTGACCGACTTCACACTTTGGTCCTCATATATTTACTCTTTGGCCCTCAACTTTTGAACCCTCGCATTTTGGCCCCTAACTCTCCTTCGTTCTTTGCAAACAGGTCCCTCCTGCAAAACCCTGCCAGCACCATGCTCCGGCGACCTTGCGCGGAGCATGGCGCCGCGCAGGGTGAGGTGGGGGACCTGGCAAGTGTACCGGGGGTGCCCTGCGTCGTCAGCCGTCGCAGGAGCACCCCCATGGTCACTGTAGCCCCCCATACCGGCCGTGCGAACGCACGGACGGTATGGGTTCGTATTCCGACCATTCTCCGGCGAGGGAGACACGTCGTCTCCCTCCGCCTTCCTCCCTGCTTCAACCCTATAAATACCCCCCGCCGCTCCACCGACGAAGGCAGCTTGGACCTGACGGAGAAAACCCCCAGCTTTCTTCTCTTCTTTCTCCGGCAGACGCTCACCAGCTCCGGCGACTTCCTCCCCCTCCACCTCTTCGCTCTGCCGCAATACCAGCAGCAGAGACCTCCTCCCCTGCTCTTCCCGCGCCACGCCGCACCCAGCTGGCGCCTCTCCAGCCTTCTGCTCGCCGCCGCCCCTCTCCCTGAGCATCGTCTTCTCCGGCGACAGTCGATACGACTGTCGCCCTGTTCCTCCCCCTTCGTCCCTGCAGTTAAGTTAGACTTACTCCCCTTCTTCTCCTCTTTCTTTCCCCGCTTTCGATTTAGTCAATTAAGCCCTCTACCGACCCTGTTCACCCTCATCCTCTCCGCCTCCGACCACCCTCCGGCGAGCCGCTCCCATCACCTCAGCGACCCACACGGCTCGCCGACCACCGCAGAACCTCTGCCTCCTCACCCTGATCCTCTTCCGCCCCTCCACTTCCCACCAAACACCCTCTGCAGACCCACCGAACACACCCACTCCCTCGCTCACAGTTTGACCTAGGACGACCTGACAGCTCCATCTCGCCCCCTGCAGACCCCCTGACCACCTTCGCCGTGCCACGGCGAAGGTCCCCCGCCTGTCTGATCTGGCCGAGAGGCCGTGCCATTGGTTTCAGGTTCCAGGCCTTGACCGCCATTGGCGAGGAAGCTCGAAGCCTGCTCGAGGTTGCTCCAAGCCGAGATATCCCAGGTTGAAAAGCCACGGCCAGCGCGAAAGAGTCTCGCGCACACACCCTGGCCCTCAATTGGAGCTGTGCGCCTCAACAGCCGATGCAATTGGGAGCACCATCCCTGCTGCAGGCGTGAGAGAATTGGGGTGGGACATTTAGTCCCACCTCGGAATCTCTCAAAGGCGCGCGGATGCATAAAGGCAAAAACTGCCTTATGCTGTTTGCCTCAGTTACCACGGGGTGAGGTCCCTCTCACCCGACCCGACCCGACTCGGCCTCGTCCGTGACCACGCTCCGCGGACCTGGCCCGACCCGATTAGACTGACCTGCACTCCTTGCCCACCACGCACGCCGGTGGGCCTGGACCCGGGCCTGACCCGAACCCGATTACCCGGTAGCGCTCTGGGAGAGCTTCCGAAG
Source organism: Thalassia testudinum (assembly GCA_037157565.1). Classification (NCBI taxonomy): domain Eukaryota; kingdom Viridiplantae; phylum Streptophyta; class Magnoliopsida; order Alismatales; family Hydrocharitaceae; genus Thalassia; species Thalassia testudinum. The sequence goes on along the minus strand of JAZHRO010000056.1, from coordinate 78,734,295 downwards.
AGTGATTTCAGAGAGAGAGATACGCGGGGGAGGGGGGTAGAGTAGGTTTTTGCCTTGACGAATAAACTCTGAAGTGTGCAGGCCAAAGAAGAAGAAGCAGACCCGCTGAAGAAGAAGGAGCTGCTGCACTGTAGCGAAGGCATTGTTAAGTCGTCTCAGCACTGGCGCAGACGACGGAAGGTCAGCAGCCAGAAAAGAAGAAGACGATCTGACGAAAAAAAGAAAGAAAGGAAACAAGGAAGAACAGAAGAAGAGCACGAGGGGAAAATCTGAAGAAAGCAGAAGAAAAAGAAGAAGAAGAAGAAGAAGAAGAACAGGAAGAACCAAAGACAAAGAGGAAGATCTGAAGAAAGCAGAAGAAGAAAGCAGAAGAAGAAGAAGAAGAAGAAGAACAAAGAACAGGAAGAACCAAAGACAAAGAGGAAGAAAGAAGAAAAGAAGAAGAAGCCAAATTTTCATCTCTCTCTCTCTCTTTATTTTTGTAATAGAACTTGTATATCTCTAGAATACAACTTGCTCCCTGAGTTCGACCTCGGGAACTCTTTTATTTTTCCGAGTAAAAAATTTTATATGAAAACGTTGGTAACAACCGGCTTTACTACAACGATATAACTCAACCCGGTCGAAAACCTGACGCTTATCAACCACCTCAGCAGCCTCCCAGGTTTCAGCAATCACAGGCCCCCCCACCTCCACCAATTAATAATCCGACTGCACATGCAATAACTTTGAGGCGTGGGAAAACCACCACTGACCCCGGACCTTCACACCAACCTGGTGAAATACCTGTGCAAATTGACTCCCCACCTCCCCATCAGGAAGAAAAAGAAATACAAAAATCTCAAGACAAGATTCCTGTCCCTTTCCCACAAGCTCTCTACCCCACCACCAACAAAAAAAAGAAATCTGAGCCCACTACAGAAGAACTCATGGAGCTATTTGGGTAAGTTCATGTCAATATTCCTCTCCTAGATGCCATCAAATATATACCTGCCTATGCTAAATTTTTGAAGGAGATTTGTACTCCTAAAAGGCAGGCTAAAAATTTAGGACAGGTGCATCTTTCGGAGACAGTAAGCTCTGTCATACAGAGTAAGCTGCCTCCTAAGATGAAAGATCTGGGGCTCCTTTAATTTCTGTAATTATTGATGACACTACATTTAATCGTGCCCTCCTTGATCTTGGTGCTTCAGTTAATATTATTCCCACAAGTTTATTCAAAGAATTTCAGATCGGTGAATTAAAACCCGTCGAGGTTACCCTGCAATTAGCCGACCGATCTACAATCAAACCTCGTGGGATTGTCGAGAATGTTTTAGTCAAGGTCCAGAATTGTGTCTTCCCTGCAGGCTTTCTGGTTCTTGACATTGAGGCACCTGAATCATTATTGGACTCCCCAATAATCCTTGGACGCCCCTTTTTGGCCACTGTAAAGTCAAATATCAATTGCCACACAGGCAAAATGGATATTAACTGTGTAGGCCAAACTATCACTTTAGATATTTTTAAATCCTCCAGGAGATTCCATGATGATAACTTCTTTGAGGACTCAAATACTGAAATTTCCAATATGGTGGAGGTGACAATGTTAATAGATACTCGTACCGACCACAATTTCATTGAGGACTCTGATTCAGAATTAGTGGTCAGCGAAATCTGTGGTCTGGAAACTTGTCTTGACCCCAAATTTATTCCTTATACCCCCCCTAACCCACCCACTATTCCTGCACCTAATTCTTCCACACTAACTTTCCCCAATCCCCACCATTGCTTCCCCGACTCCTTTCTTCCGGACCTGCCACCAACCCCGCCCGAGTTTGGCATCCAACATGATTTAAAACCATGGCTAGACTCGGGCTACACTTATCATTTTCCATCGAACTTTGATCCCAATGTTATTTCTAATCAATTTTCTAGGGATCTTGAAGAAGACACCTTTTTTGCAGGCATCCAAGTGTCCAATTATCTACATGCTTTTACGTCTTCCGTGCATACCTTCACACCCGGCTGAATGGCGTAAAAGATAGCACTGGATGGGAGGTAACCCATCATTTTTTCTTGCTTTCCCTTTTTTCTTCTTTTTCCAGGTTTTGTTCCTCCTAAACCTGACCGTTCTTCACTAAGGTGATCCCTTTTCCCTCCTAATGCATGCGGACATGGCATATCTTAAGCATGGGAGGGTGTTTTTAAATTTTACGATCGATTTAGGATTTTCGACACGTAAAAACATGCATTTTTGTTTAATTTATTTCCACCTTGCATACCCAAAAAATAAAAAATAAAAATAAAAATAAAAATAAAAATAAAATTGTTCAAAACTGCGGTACAGAACCTAATTAAACACTTTCATTACCTTCCTGGGGAAGACCCTTTCAGCCACCTTTAAGGGCTAACTCTTCTTGCACAGACAATTCGTTCCCGAAATGCGCAAGAAGACGTATGGCTGATGCGGCTTTTTCCATTATCTCTTAAAGATAAGGCCGCTTATTGGTTCAGGACCATTGGCCGACCCATCACAACATGGCCTCAACTCAAGAGTGCCTTCCTCAAGAAATTCTTTCCTATAGGTCGTACTAATTCCTTACGAAGATCTATTACGACCTTTCACCAAAAATCTGGTGAAACTTTCCATGATTCTTGGGAAAGATTTCAAGACCTTTTAAGAAGTTTCCCGCACCACGAGATTCCTTTATGGCAGCTCGTGCAAATCTTCTATCATGGATTAGAAGATCAAATCTGACATTTTGTCGATGCCTCGTGCGGCGGCAACTTCTTAAATAAAGATGCAGAAAGTGCCTATGACCTGTTCGAAGAAATGAGTGAAAACTCATTTAATCAAGCTTCCATGAACACATTTTGCAGAACCCAAAACCCGCAGTTCGGTGTTCATGAAATAGGCACTCAATCTATCCCTGTCACCCAAGACGATCTTCAATTGATCGCTCAAAAACTCGACCAGATGCATATTAATCAAAAGAAAATTGAGGAAAGACTGGCCAGATCAACTCAAGCTCCACACCCACATCTAACCCAACCTAACTTTCCACGAAGAGAAAATTTGCAAAATCTCAACACTACTCCTACTGATTATTCTGAGGTTGCCTATGATTCACTGGGGAATTACAACTATCTAGATCTTAACCCCACTCAAAATATTTCTGCCATCCAGGAGCCCTTTAAAAATTCTTCCAATTGGAAAAATTACCTGAACTACTCTTGGAATAATCAAGTTTCCTCCCAACCACATCATTTTAACGGGTATGGGTCGAATCCAAACTTCCATCCTAGGCCATCCCAACAAGACATCAATGCCCATATGATGCAAACCCTGCAGGATATGCAAACAAAAATGTCGGAAGTGACCCGCACCATCACAAATCTGAACAATCAGATTGGGGTTACTCCCATGCAAAGACCTGCAGGACATCTTCCGTCCCAACCCATGCCCAACCCTAATCACCAAGGAAACCATTATACAGGAAGAACTCCACACTATCCGAATCAGCCTCCTCCTAATCCACCACCTCAGCAGCCTCCCAGGTTTCAGCAATCACAGGCCCCCCCACCTCCTCCAATTAATAATCCGACTGCACATGCAGCAACTTTGAGGAGTGGGAAAACCACCACTGACACCGGGCCTTCACACCAACCTGGTGAAATACCTGTGCAAATTGACTCCCCACCTCCCCATCAGGAAGAAAAAGAAATACAAAAATCTCAAGACAAGATTCCTGTCCCTTTCCCACGAGCTCTCTACCCCACCACCAACAAAAAAAAGAAATCTGAGCCCACTACAGAAGAACTCATGGAGCTATTTGGGCAAGTTCATATCAATATTCCTCTGCTAGATGCCATCAAATATATACCTGCCTATGCTAAGTTTTTGAAGGAGATTTGTACTCCTAAAAGGCAGGCCAAAAATCTAGGACAGGTGCATCTTTCGGAGACAGTAAGCTCTGTCATACAGAGTAAGCTGCCTCCTAAGATGAAAGATCCGGAGGTGCCTTTAATTTCTGTAATTATTGATGACACTACATTTAATCGTGCCCTCCTTGATCTTGGTGCTTCAGTTAATATTATTCCCCCATGTTTATTCAAAGAATTTCAGATCGGTGAATTAAAACCCGTCGAGGTTACCCTGCAATTAGCCGACCGATCTACAATCAAACCTCATGGGATTGTCGAGGATGTTTTAGTCAAGGTCCAGAATTGTTTCTTCCCTGCAGACTTTTTGGTTCTTGACATTGAGGCGCCTGAATCATTATTGGACTCCCCAATAATCCTTGGACGCCCCTTTTTGGCTACCGCAAAGGCAAATATCAATTGCCACACAGGCAAAATGCATATTAACTGTGCAGGCCAAACTATCACTTTAGATATTTTTAAATCCTCCAGGAGATTCCATGATGATACCTTCTTTCAGGACTCAGATACTGAAATTTCCAATATGGTGGAGGAGACAATGTTAATAGATACCCGTACCGACCACAATTTCCTTGAGGACTCTGGTTCAGAATCAGTGGTCGGCGAAATCTGTGATCTGGAAACTTGTCTTGACCCCAAATTTATTCCTGATACCCCCCCTAACCCACCCACTATTCCTACACCTAATTCTTCCACACTAACTTCCCCCAATCCCCACCATTCCTTCCCTGACTCCTTTCTTCCGGACCTGCCACCAACCCCGCTCGAGTTTGGCATCCAACCTGATTTAAAACCATTGCCAGACTCAGGCTACAACTTATCATTTTCCATCCAACTTTGATCCCAATGTTATTTCTAATCAATTTTCTAGGGATCTTGAAGAGGACACCTTTTTTACGGGCATCCAAGTGTCCAATTATCTACATGATTTTACGTCTTCCGTGCATACCTTCACGCCCGGCTAAATGGTGTAAAAGATAGCACTGGATGGGAGGTAACGCATCATTTTTTCTTGCTTTCCCTTTTTTCTTCTTTTTCCAGGTTTTGTTCCTCCTAAACCTGACCGTTCTTCACTAAGGTGATCCCTTTTCCCTCCTAATGCATGAGGACATGGCATATCTTAAGCATGGGGGGGTGTTTTTAAATTTTACGATCGATTTAGGATTTTCGAAACCTAAAAACATGCATTTTTGTTTAATTTATTTCCTGCTTGCATACCAAAAAAAAAAAATAATAATAATAAAAATAAAAATAAAAATAAAAATAAAAATAAAAATGTTCAAAACTTTTTGAGGAAAAATTTTGAAATTGGGACTAAGGTCAAAAAATTCACTTTTGGTGGAATGGGATTTAATCTTTAACAAACTAAGGATGAGGATATGGATCTAATCATTGGAATTCCAGGGCCTATTTTAGACTAGATCAGATATCCTTCTATAAAATTCCACCTGAACTCATGATAGTTCAGGTGACTTGATCCTATTTTGTAATATGGAAATTATTTGACTAAGCCTCTGATTCAAAAACTTCATGTTTTGAGAAACTTCTTGTGTCACTCTTCACACACAAGTCAACACTTAAAAATAACTAAAAATTTGAAAAACTCCCTTGTTTGGACTTAGTAAAAGTCTGAAACAGATCATTGGTTTGAGTTCTCACGGTCGAGAAGAAGGAAAATGCCTCCTTTGAGGACGCGATGTCAACATGTTACCCCCTCGACGTTGCTCCATATCTATATTTCATATCTTTAGACGGAGCATTAAAGCGCATTTTAGCAGCTCAAGTGTCTTGGACGGTGCTCTACCTATAGTGTCGGAGCAAGAGCTTGAGTTTGCTTGGAGCGCCCCTTTTCACCGCATCGTGTTTTGGGGTTGTGAGCTCCTGGGTGGTGTCATGGACAATGCTATCCCAAAGTACTGGCGCCAGAGCCCCCTTGAGGAATGGTAACGGGAATGATGATCCCGACACATCTGTTGTAAGACTAAGCTAAAAATAAGCATGGGGGAGAAAAAAAAAAGAGTAATAATAAACAAATTAACACGCCCTTAAAAATGTTGGCTTTTCACAAGCACAGACACAAGGTTTTAAAGGATTTTGCAAGTTGCGGATCAGATTCATGAGCCAAAAAAATCCTAAAAACAAACATTTCAAGTCATCTGAATTAACAAGGGGTTAATTTGAGAATTTTCTGGAGGATATATTGATCCCGTTCTGTCTAATGGTTGAATCCAAAAACAAATCCTGATGTTTATCTTTAACAAATCCAGTACCTCCAGTGTTTTAATCTACCAAGGTCCATTAATCTCTTTTTCTCCTCAAAAGTCGAAAAAATTAGATTTCCCAAAAATTCCGTTTTAAGTTTTGCTAAGAGACTAGCAAAAGATAAGCAAGGGGGTGTGATAAACGCCAGTTTATCACCATTCCTATGCATTAAAACAAACCTAGCTCTTAGGATTTTACTCTGCAAATGGGTTTTTGGGCTGCATTTAGGCATAAAATAGGTTAGGCATGCATTGCATTTTTTATTATATTTTTAATATGTTTTTGTGAGTGTTAGGGATGAACAGATATATAGATCCCAAAATACCTAGCACTCAATAAGGCAAATGATGAAGGAGATGCCCAGACTAGCTGGAACTCAGCCTGATCCAGCTCACTTCAGCTTGATCCAGCTCACCGCAGCTGGAACCGAGCTTACTTGAACTAGGGTTGGCCCATCCCAGCTCCATTCAGCTAATCTCAGTTGGATGGCAGCTCAAGAGAGTCCACCTTAGCTCACCCTAGCTCAAGTCAGCTCAGATCCAGCTCAACTTAGCTGAGTCTAACGCATCTCTGCTCCCACTAGTCCACAGGGAGCTCTAGCTTGCTCAGCTAAGTTGACAGGATTTCACCCCAGCTCAGATCCAGCTACATCCAGCTCCACTCAGCTCCAGCCAGCTGAAGAAGAACTCATCCCAGCTCAGGAAGCTCAAGTCCAGCTCCCGGGGACTCAGCTTAGCTCAACTTAGTTGAGCTAAGCTACCTTAGCTGCCTCAACCAGCTTGATTCTCCCCGGGAGCACCAGACCTAGCTCACCTCAGCTCATTTTGGTAGAAGCTAGCTCACTTTAGCTTGGCTTAGCAACTAGCAAAGAACTAGCAAGCTAAGCCAGCTAGAGTAGCCCCATGCCAGCCTCTTCAGCAGCATCCAGCTCCAGCTCCAGACTTCTCCTCCTCTGCTCCTTCCTCCAAACCCTAGCTCCATTACCTTCTCCTCTACTCCACCTTTAGCTAAGCTAGCTTAGCTTATTTTAGCTTAGCTTAGCTTAGCTAACAACCAGCTCCTTGACCATCCATTACCTTCAAAATCAACCCTAGCTAGCTCCACCAACTCAAGCCTACCTAAGCTAGCTACCCTACTCAAGTTGGCGCCACCTCCTAGCCATCCCTTCACCCCACTATCTCCACCAAAAGACACCTAAAGTTGGCGCCAAAAACCACCCCTAACCACCTCTATATTGGCACCACTTTCAGCCCCTTCATCCACCCTACACCTACCCACATAACCTATCCTAACCATCCGCATACCCCCTTCTAGAATCCTAAGGTGGCACCACCTAATAGCCTTCTAGAAGGCCCAATTTGGCACCAACAGCAAGGGGTGTCAACCCCCATAACTACCCCATTGGTGTCTCTTAAGGTGGCGCCAAACACCCTTGGCCATATTGGATCCTTAACCACCTCCATCATTCCATGTTGGCCCTCCATTTCAAGGGACACTTTAGCCCCCATCCTATTCTATAAAAACCCACCACCTACAACCATTTTAGATCATCCTCCATTAGTGTAATTTGCTACCTAAACCACCTATACCTACTGCCAAGAAGAAGTAGTAGAGAAGGAGATTAAAGGGGCACATCACTAGCCCTTTTGGTGCCTTCTTCTCCCCACTCTCTTCAACTTGGGCCACACCGAGGAGGAGGACTCTTCCACTTCAAGGAGGACGGCCAGGCAAGGGAGAAGGACCTAGGGTGGACGTTCACCCTTGGAGAGAAGCTTTGGGCACGCCCCCTTCGGGCTTGCCTTGGAGGTCATCACCTTGGCGGAGCACTGCATGGAAGGAGTTGAAGGACTCTTTTCAAGATTGGGAGCCACCAACCTTGGAGCAAGAAGCCCTCTTCTTTGCCATCTATCTAGAGGATTTGTGTTTTCTTTTCTTTATTTCAATTTTCTAGTAGCAGAGGCATTCCTCTACTAGGCATTTTTTTTAAACACTTTTTCAAATATCTAGTTGCCTTCTTTGCAATTTCTTGTTTGCATTTCTATTTGCTTGTTTTTAGCATTCTTCACTCCCTCTCCCTAATTATTCTAGGCCTCCACTTGCCTAGAGTGAGCTTAGGGAGAGGCTCTACTTGCCATTTAGAAGTAGTAGTTAAAATTGAAGTGTAAATCACCTTCCCGCCATAAGTTAGCATGTTGCCTTAGTTTAAAAAAAAATAAAAAAATGATTTATTGAAAAATACCAAAATGAAAGTTGAGATTTATATTCCAAGCAAGAGAATCAATTTTGCAACATATTACCTCCTTGGACTACCCTAGATACTCCCCTATCTAGGAATATAAATTGAAGAGCGAAACCGAATTTACGCATTACGAAGACGTATTTTAACAAACCGCATGAATTCACTATCAATTGTGTGGCGCTTAGAGTGCCACGTCACCACTTCCTTTGCCGCTCGATCATCCATAAACGGTTGAATTTCACTTGCGCATGCTTCAGCGGATTAATTCCATTCGCAGAGCTTTGATTGCAAGGCCACATGTTGTGAGTTGAAGTGCCAACCACTGCATTGAGGTCAGCTTTGTGTTGCGTAGAGGAATTCAGGCTCTTACACCCACAACTGTTGGATCTTGATCCAACAGTCAAGATTGCATGAGGCTCATCTCTGCTTGTCTTGAGGCTGGCGTCGTTGCTCTTTGATGACTGTTCAATTCAAATCCAATGGTTGAGATTTCGTTGGTGCATCTTGGGAGGAGTGGCTACGGTCGGGCCAGAGGGCTGCGATGGTGCCACATGGTGCCATTGTGGCCTTCCACCTTCTTCTTGTAAAGGGTGCTACAGAGCTCTAATTGGAGTGATTTCTGCAGTGACGGATTGCGATCGTCATTCCGGATCCCTATGTATGGTTGGATTTTTCATCCGAAACTTGTAAAGATGTTGCATTACCTCCTAGCCATATAAATGTCAAAATTACTATAAAGAATACACAAATTATCCTATATGCAATGTAATGAATCTTATGCATTACTTATACTGTGGAATGCAATGCTAAGCTTAGGAACTGACATAAGTTGGCATTTTATCATAAAGAAATGCATATTTATCATACCCCATGCCTATCTCCTACTTGTCCCTGGCAAAATTAACCAAATGCTATTTATAAAATAGGATTAAGATTTGACTAGTTAGGTAAAATTTCTTGATTACATTAGAAAGTTTCAACAATGGACCTACTTACAAAAAGTCAATAGTGCTCGGGCGCCTGCCAAAATGTAGACTGCCCAAGTCCTAGCCTTATTTGAGAAAGGAAGAAACATTTTTTTTTGTTTTCTTTGGCTATTTCTTTTCTCTAATTTTTTTGGAATTTTGGAGTTGAGAGTTTCGAGATAACTTTCTATGGCTACCTAACCCACCTAAGACTCCAAAAGAACTTTAAGTTCTAATCATCTTGTGAAAAAGTGATAGACTCACTAGGTGACCGTTAAAACAGACTTTAGGTTTCTACGACCCTAGGTGACCTTAAGAATTTCTGCCTAAAGGTTCTTCTATCTGACCGGTAGCTTTCTCCCTACTTTTTATTCTTATGGGATCAACACAAGGGCAAACCCAATGTATATCTCCCCAGTTTATTCTACTTCCAGCTTCTTCCCTACGTGTTTTGGGAATTATTTATGCTTTTTTTGTAAGCTGGGCTCTAGACAACTGGCTAATGAGCTGTTCCACCATCCACTTGCCACCATACTCGTGCAATGAATTGTGGCTTATTTTGTTTTATTTTTTTCTCCTTTTTTTGTGGATATTTCTTTTTCTTTTTCTTTTTTTTAGTATGTGACTTCCCTGATATAAGATTTAACTAAAGGCAGCAGGAAGAGAATGGTCGTGTGGCTGGACTTTGGACAACCGACCGATGAGCTATTACCGTCAACAACTTGGCAGCCATACCACCCTAGATAGTTAATTAGCTACCGAATTACCATAAAAATCATCAGAAAGTGAGTCAGTGTAAATAGTGTGTAGGTGTCTAGACTTAAGGTCCCCTCAAATCAGAGGGTGGGTTGATAAGTCGTGTACTTATCACCCTAATTTATTGGTCAAATTAGAATAAAATTACTTGGCTAGGTGGACACCTGATGGGTCGGCATAGATAGGTTGTTAATATGATGATTTTATCGTTGAAATATATATAGTGGTTAACCTAATTTGAACCTAACCATCTCTTTACAAAAATTTTTAACCTGGCGTAATTGATTTTATCTTGTCACTTTTAGGCCCAGGGTCGAACTCAGGGAAGTGGGGTTCAAGTCGAGTTCCTACGTTGTCCTTAAAACGCATCTCTTCCGTTCGTTTATTGTGTTTTTGGTATTTTTCTTATTTAGGTTTTTTTCTAGTAATCCTTGTTCTTGAGGCACACCCTCAAAATTGTGTCCTTGGCTTTTAGCCAAAACAGAGTTCCAAAACACGCCTTGCTACTCGCAAGACGGGGTACCTGCAAATCAAAGATTATCTTTTCACTTTTATACCTTTTTTATCTTTTTACTAAGAAGGAAGATAGCAGATAGAAAGTAAATATAGTAGCTATAGATATATATTTATATGTAGTGTATATATAAAGGGGTGGGGGTGGAGGTGGCGATGGAGTGTAGCACTATGTCGAGTCAGTCGACGTCTAGAGAGACGCAACCAACACGACTATGTCCCGCGTGTAGTGTGGATGGATGATGGATGATGGATGATGAATGCGAACACGCTTTCTGTACACGTGTATCGGGGAATATCAGCAACTGATGCAGATATTCCCGCGATACAGCGTATAGTAAATAACGTGAAAATATATATACATATGTATGTATATAAATGTATAAGTATATATGTATAGATATATATAGATATATATGTATATATATATAGGTGTATATGTATATATGTATATAGCTATGTATATATGTATATAAGTTTCTATATATAATACTATATAGATGTATATATATATATGTATATGAGTATGAGTATATAGATATATATACGTATATATATATATATATTATATATTATATATGTATGTATACATAACTATAGATATTACTATGTATATAAGTATATATATATATATATATATAGATATATGTATGTATATATTATATATAGATGTATATAAGTATATATGTGTTACTATAAGTGTGTGAGTGTGTGTGTGTGCATCGGTGAATGTGTGTGTGCGTCGGTGAATGTGTGTGTGTGTTGCTGTGAGTACAGAGAGAGAGAGAGAGAGAGAACGGAGGGAGAGAGAGAGTACGTGAGAGAGAGCAGAGAGCGCCAGACAGAGAGAGAGCGGGCGGGAGAGATCGGCAGAGAGAGAGAGCGGGCGAAGGAGTGATCGCGGACACGCGAGTCAAGACGTCTGCCGGAGGCGGCAGACGTCTGACTCTGCGTCGTCTGAAGGCGGAGGCGGACGTCTGAAGACGGCGGGTGCGGGCGCGCCTTCGCGTAGGGTTCCTGCAGACGTGCGCGAAGGTGACGGGCGGGCGAAGGCGTGGAGGAGCGAGCGTGGAGGAGGTCTGCAGGTGGTCGCAGAGGCTCACGGAGGTCGGCGCGAGGCCGTAACCGGCCGCTGCAGTGCGCGCGGCGGCCGGCTGCTGGTGCAATGCGGGGTGGACAGAACGGAGACGGAGGCGGGGAACGGGCCTGCAGGCGTGCGCGGAGGGTTGCGCGCCTGCTGGGAAGGTCGCGGAGGAGGCGGGGGGTGCTGCTGCTGCTGCTGTCGCCGCGGTTTAGCTGCTGCTGCTGCTGCTTCAAGCTTCGGAGCTTGAAGCGGTAGCAATGGCGTGGAGACAAAAACGAAGAGAAAAGAAAGCACCACGCCCACCGGCTCGTTGAAGAGCTGGGCGGTGGTGCTCCCACTGTGGTGGTGTGCACCACAGTTGTTCTCCTACTCGCCGGTTGCCTCGTCGACGGAGGGCCGGCGTATGGGAGGGGAGAACGGTGGAGAGGAAGGTGGTGGCTGCGGGGTCTTTGCAGCAGCTCCCCTTGCGAGGATGAAGCTGCAGCTACTTATAGAGGAGGGGAGAGTGGCGTGCCGGTTGCAGCAGGGAGAGGGTGTGCGAGTTGCAGCTATAGGGAGCGGCGTTGGCAGGGAGACGTGACGGGAAGAAGTGCTGCGTGGCTGCTGCATGCAGCTGCGGGAAGAGTGCAGCCGTGGGAAGGGTGCAGCCGCAGGAAGGAGAGAAAAGAAGAAATCAAGAGGAAAAATAAAAAGAGGGTGATTTTGCAAGGAGGCACTTGAAGAAAAATGTAACTATGCTGGCGATTGTTTCACTCCTCTTCCTCTCTTGATTAAATGCATGCATGCAAGTGTTTTTACAAATGCGATTACAGGATCCTATTATGCAATGTTAATGCTAGAAAATAGCACAAGAAGGCGTTATTACAGGCGTGTTTTGAGGTGCAAACATATACCCCCATGCCTATCTTTTGCTAGTCCCTAGCAAAATAGTATTTAGAAATGATCTTAAGCTGAAGATTTTCTTCTGAGGTGATACACGTGTGTTTACTATGGAATATTGTGAGAACCAATTGTAAATAAGACTACCAGTACTTTAAGTCTCACATGACATAGATCATCTCTCAACTAACCAGGACTCTTGATATTTAAACCTTAAGTACGATTTCCAGGACCCAGGAGGTTTTTGCCGTACTCGAGAGCTCAAGAGGTTATGGTTTGTGCATAGTGAAGGATCAAGACTGACCAGATGAACATTAAGACTCAATCCCAGGGTTTCACGAATTTTTAAGTACAGGTTGGTCCCAGTTTCAGCTCATGTCTTCGAATTGACCCTTAAGATGATGACGGAAAACTCAACTCCCATTTTCTGATTTTTTTTTTTTTTTTTTTTTTTGTGACTCACCGAAAAACAAAGTATACAAACATTTATGAGATATACTGACTCTTTTAAAACATCTCTTTTATGATTTTGTTTTTTTTTTTTTTGTAACTCACCGAAAAACAAAGTATACAGACATTTATGAGATAAACTGACTCTTTTAAAACATCTCTTTTCAGATTTTTTTTTTTTTTGTTTTTTTTTGAAACACGTGTCAGTATATCTCTTACAACACATTTTGAAGCACACTTTTTTTTTTTTTTTTTTGGTGGGAGAGTTTCTTTTTGGTGGAAAGAGTCGCTCCTAAACACAAGACTAAAGCCTGGGATAAAAAGTCTACCTGCGCACACAGGTAAGGACTCCACCTTCCCTAATGAACACTAGGGTTGGATCTTATGTTCACCTGGTCTTTCCTGATATGTGTAGTGTGAACCAAGTTTACTTAAGCTCTCAAGAAAAAGAAAACCAACGGATCCTGTACTGGTGTCTCAGGTACAAGAATACATCCTTAGTTAAGAGAGATCTTGATCTATTTTGTCAATGCTTTAAGTGAATTAAGCTGAGCCTGAGCGAATCAAGCTTTTGTGGCCTGGAAAGTCTTCAAAACAGAGGTTGAATATCCATTAACACTTATTGCCTTTTTGTTTCAGCTTCAAGATCATTATTAAACACCATTTATTATAATATATATATATATATATTCTTTTTTTTCTTTTCTTTTCTTTTTTTTTTTTTTTTTTTTGCATATTTATAAATAGGTGGGAACTGTATGATACCATAACATACCCGGATCCTATGGATGCCTATCCACCCCCCCATGCCAAACAATGCTATGTCCTCATATGCATGCAGGGAAAGGCAGAGGAAGAATGGAAGATCGGGTAACAAGAGCTGAGGTTCAGGGTATAGATCAGGGTGGAAGGGTGGGTGGATGGTGGGTGGTGAAGAGAAAAGTGAAGTGATTGCGATAGAGGTGTGAAAAGTGATGGTGGATGGTGAGTGCTGTTAGGGTGCCTCCCAACAAGCGCTGAATTTAATGTCCCCAGCTGGACTCAAAATGAGGCAAAGAATTAGTTACCCTCCAGCAGGGCAACGGTTTCTCCAACGGGGGCAGGTTCATGAGTCAGATAGGGTTTCAAACGCTGCCCGTTGACCGTAAATTTACGCCCAGATTTGGGATCTTCGATTTCGACGGCCCCATTGGGGAATGGTCTTGAGACCAGAAAAGGACCAGTCCATTTGGACTTTAATTTCCCAGGAAAGAATTTGAGTCGGGCATTATAGAGCCAAACTTGCTGAGATGGCTCAAATTCCTTCCGCCGAACATGGCTGTCGTGAAAAGCCTTAGTGCGCTGTTTAAAGGTTAGAGCAGAATCATAGGCTTCACGACGGAGCTCTTCCAGCTCTTGGAGTTGGAGTTTCCTTTCTCGTTCACACAAGTCTGGGTCGAGGTTACATTGGCGAACCGCCCAATAAGCGCTGTGCTCCAACTCCACAGGCAAATGACAAGGCTTCCCGTAAACGATTCTATATGGAGACATACCAAGGGGAGCCTTGAAGGCGGTCCGATACGCCCAAAGTGCGTCAGTCAGTTTATCGGACCAATCCTTACGGTCAGGCCGAACCGTTTTCTAGAGAATCTGCTTGATTTGCCGGTTCGACACTTCCGCCTGGCCGTTCGTCTGAGGATGATACGGGGATGCGATACGATGGTGGACTCCGTACCTCCTCAGAAGTGCCCGAAAAGAAGCATGGGTAAAGTGGCTTCCTCCATCCGAGATAATGGCCCGAGGGATCCCAAAACGCGCAAAGATATGGTCTTTGACGAATCGGGCGGAGATAACATGGTCAGCACGGCGCGCGGGAATAGCCTTGATCCATTTTGAAACATAGTCGACGGCCACGAGGATGAATTCGAAGCCGTTGGATGGAGGAAAGGGGCCCATGAAGTCAATTCCCCAGATGTCGAAGATTTCCACAGCTAGGATGTGTTGCAAAGGCATCATGTCATGACGTGCCATTGACCCTAATGACTGGCACCTAGTGCAATGTTTGGCATAAGTGTGCGCGTCCTGGTGAAGGGAGGGCCAAAAGAAACCGCACTGCAACACCTTGGCTGCAGTTTTCCTCCCAAAGAAATGGCCTCCACAGGCCTGATCGTGGCAGAAGGATAGCACACTGGGGAACTCACTGTCAGAAATACAGCGATGGATGATTTGATCAGCACCTATCCGAAAAAGAAGTGGATTATCCCAGAAATAATACTTTGCTTCTGCCATGAGACGCTCGCGCTGGTTTTTAGGCCAGCCACGTGGAAGAGATCCAGAAGCAAGGTAATTGGCAATGTCGGCATACCACGGTCCACTTGCCACATTTATTGCCAATAGGTGCTCATCAGGAAAAACTTCATTAATTGGCAGAGTAAGTCCAATATAGTCAGGGTCCAGTCTGGAAAGGTGATCAGCCACAACATTCTGGGCTCCGACCTTATCACGAATCTCAATGTCAAATTCCTGGAGAAGAAGGATCTAACGAATCAGTCTAGGCTTGGCATCCTTCTTGTGCATGAGATGGCGAATGGCCGTGTGATCAGTGAAAACAATAACGTGAGAGCCCAGAAGGTAAGAACAGAATTTTTCCAGCCCAAAGACGACTGCCAGTAGTTCCTTTTCAGTGGTAGTATAATTACGCTGGGCCTCGTCCAACGTCTTACTGGCGTAGTATACCACGAAGGGGTGTCTATCGCGTCTTTGTCCCAGGATGGCTCCGACTGCAAGGTCTGAAGCGTCACACATAAGTTCAAAGTCGAGGGACCAATCAGGCGGCTGGAGAACAGGGCCCTTGGTGACAGCATTACGCAGCTGCGTGAATGCTTGTATACAGTCAGGGCCCATGTCGAAGGGCACGTCGGTTGATAGGAGATGAGTTAAGGGTCGAGAAATTTTGGAGAAGTCTTTGATGAATCTCCTATAGAAACCGACGTGTCACAAGAAGGAGCAGATTTGTTTGACAGAACCAGGCACAGGTAAATCAGCAATGATATCGAGCTTAGCTCTGTCAACCTCGATACCCCTATCGGAGATGATATGTCCAAGAACAATTCCCTCGTGCACCATAAAATGACTTTTTTCCCAGGAAAGCACGAGGTTTACATCAATACATCTCCTAAGGATGCGAGTCAGGTTGGCAAGACATTCGTCGAAAGATGGTCCAAAGACTGAAAAGTCATCCATGAAGACCTCGAGAAAGTCACCCACCATGTCATGAAATATCGCCAGCATGCATCTTTGGAAAGTTGCTGGCGGGTTACAAAGTCCGAACGACATCCTTCTAAAGGTGAAGGTGCCGAAAGGGCAGGTAAAAGTGGTTTTCTCTTGGTCTCGGGGGTCTATTGCCACCTGGTTATATCCTGAGAATCCATCCAAGAAGCAGAAAAATTTATTTCTCGCTAACCGCTCCAGGATTTGGTCAATAAATGGTAGTGGGAAGTGATCTTTCTTGGTTGCAGCATTGAGTTTCCTATAATCTACACAGACTCTCCAAGATGTAAGAGTGCGTGTAGGGATGGATTCGCCCCTGTCATTGACACGGATGGTGAGTCCTGCCTTTTTGGGCACAATGTGAATCGGACTCACCCAGGGGCTATCGCTGATCGGGTAGATTATACCCGCATCCAGCCACTTAATGATTTCATTCTTAACGACCTCCCGCATGTTAGGGTTGAGACGTCGCTGCATCTCACGAGAAGGTCGAGCCTCCTCCTCCGTATATATACGATGAGTGCAGTAGGAGGGACTAATACCAGATAAGTCTGATAAAGACCATCCAATAGCTGCCTTGTGTTCTAGGAGGACCTTAGTTAGTTTGCACTCCTGCTCCATGGTTAATTTTGAACTGATGATTACAGGGAGCGTTTCATTTGGTCCCAGGAAAACATACTTGAGTGTATTAGGCAGCACTTTTAGCTCGGGAGTGGATGGGGAAGGATCTGGCATTTCTTGGGACGAGAGTGTCCCAGACGGGTAGGAGAACAAGTTAGGAGGAAGAAACTGGCCTTCAGATTGGCCAAGAAGAGGGGCTTCTTGGATAGATGGATCCAAAAATGAATAGTCCCAGTGAGAAGTATATGGGCTCAAGGTCCCAGTGTGGATTTGTAAATCCGCCTGATTTGGTGGGGAAGAAAGGGCAATTCGGTCTTCATGAGTATGGACCGACAGTGAGTAGCCCGGATATGACTCAGACCACGAGGTATGGGAAGCGGAGAAAACCTCGTCAGAGGTCTGGCCAGGAGAAGGTACTGGACAAGGGAGGGATTGGGGAACGTCACAGTATGCGTTGGTCAGGCAGTTATCAGTGTTTATAGGTAATCCGCAGCAGTCCGAATAGGTCCCAATTAGTCCGATACACGCGCTGACGGCCATGTCCTCGTCAGACGTGTCATCCTCAATGCAATCGCAATCAAAGTTCTTGGCTGCCTTGAATATGTTAAGCTTGAGCTTCTCAGATCCAACGGCAATCTCAATACAGGCCGAGTCGCAGTCGATGTGGGCGCGGGCTGTGGCCAAGAAACGTCGACCGAGGATGATCGGACAATCAGAAAGTTAACTAGGAACTTCCATATCTAAAATAAGAAAGTCAGCAGGAAAACAGAGACTGTCGACCCTAACCACCACGTCTTCCACCACACCCTTCGGGATTTTGACAAATCGATCTGCCAACTGTAACGTGACAGGGGTGGGTTTCAGATTTCCCAAGGAAAATTTTTTGAGCATGATGGTCGGTATGAGATTGATGGAAGATCCTAGATCAAGCAAGGCACGGTTAAAACTGCAGCCTTGGATGCTACAGGAAATCAGTGGTGTGCCCGGATCTTTCTGCTTCGGTGGTAAGTTTGACAGTATAGCACAACTCGCATGAGGCGAGAGAACCACCAGATTCTTAGTCTTCTTTGACTGTCGCCTGGGTGTTGTGTAGTCTTTGAAAAATCGAGCGACAGTAGGTATGTGGTCGATTGCCTCGAGCAGGGGTACCTTGATTTCTACATCCCTGAACAAATTACGTAGGTTGTCAAAGGCCTGCGTATTTTTCTTTTTGCCTTTTGGCTCCCTTAGTAGAGCCTCAGGGAATGGGATTGATTCTGGCACAAGTTTTGGTGCATCATCCTCTCGCGAATGCGTTATGCCTCCCGAATGAGACGGCGAAGAAGAAGATGGGCCAGGATCAGGTCGAGGCGGATCGACGGTCTGCTTACCGCTCCTCGTAGTGATAGCATTGGACGATGCGGGTCCAGTGGGATCATACGGTGGAGGAGGGTTTGCAATGGGGATATAAGAGTGTGGTGCTGCAGCAGGATTAGCCTGAAATCCCGGTGGAATGCTCGGAGCTTGCAGAACTTGATTAACCTGTCGCTGAGAAGGTCGTACCTGTGGTTGAGAACCATGGGGCACGAAATTTCGCGGGTTTGGAACAGGTTGGGCGGGAAGAGTGCTCTGAGATCGAGTCGCCATGCGTAGTTGACTGATCTCGACGTTCTGCTGCGCCAATTGGTGCTGAAGAGTGGTCATGTTCTCTTCATGGCGCTTTGACATTTCCGTCATCATTCACATCAATTTGTCAAGAGGGCTTGATGCGTGTTCAGTTTGTGGTACGCAAGGGCCTGATGGCGGATTTGCCATAGGATTAAACTGGACCCTTGGGATAACGGGTGCGGACGGTCGCATTGGTCCACCCGCGGGGTTTTGGCGCTGCGGGTTGTTGGACCATGCGAAGTTCGGATGATTACGCCACCCTGGGTTATAAGTGGCAGAGAACGGGTTGTTCCCCAGGGCGTAAGCATCTTCTATGCCAGAAGACGCGTCCGCATGTAGATATGTGTCTGAGCACACGGAGGCTTGGTCCTCCGTGTCGAAATACTGGCTCGCAGAAACCAGTTCCACATGACTTACCGAGTCGCCTGGCGCGACACTCGGTAAGGAAGGTCTAACGGGGTTTCTCGGGATAAGCCTGGTATTAGAAGAACTTGGATTGTGACGAAGTGGTCAAGAGGTGGTGTTTGCCATAGATCGGGCGGGGTTGGCCAGAAGCTCGTCCAGCTTCTTGTGCACGACGGAGACTTCATCCAGTTTTTGTGCAATAAGGCTTAGATCAGTGGATGAATGGGAGGGTCCCGTGTCAACTTCGTGGACATTTCGGGGCTGGCTGGTACGATTAAAGGTGACAATGGAAGCATTGTTCAACGAGTTTTCACTCATATTTTCAAACAGCTCGAATGCTCCATTCTTGTCTTTATTCATAAAGTTCCCTCCGCAGGAAGCGTCTACAATCTGCTTCAAAGTCTCATTTAGCCCATAGTAGAAAATCTGGGCTATATGCCACTTAGGCAGACCGTGGTGCGGACACTTCCTGAGGAGGTCGTTATACCTCTCCCATGCCTCATGAAATTGTTCGCCATTTTGTTGCGTAAATGAAGTGATAGCACGGCGAAGCGCATTGGTCCGCCCGATTGGGAAGAACTTCTTGAGAAACGCTGTTCGCATCTCTTCCCAAGAGTGGATGGTTCTCCCAAGGGTGTGTAACCATTGCGACGCTTTATCCCGTAATGAAAACGGGAACATCTTCATGAGGACTATAGATAACCCGACATTTCTTGGTTTAACGGTTTCAGCAAGTCGGGTTAGGTCTTCCAAGTGGAGAAATGGGTCTTCACTTGCAAGACCATGAAAGTGAAAGTTGATTAGGCCAATTATGTTTGGTTTTAATTCAAAGTCGTCCCCGCCCATGGGGACCCGAATTTGTCCTATGGTCTCTGTAGCAGCGGGATTCTGATAAGAGCTAAGAGACCTAGGCTCCTCCCGTTCGGGAGGGTTCTGCATTTCCTCCAATGTTTCCCGAATGGCTTCGATTTGCTCATTATACATTTCCATTTGGGCTTGGAGGCGGGTTATGGGATCTAAGGCTCCACCACCTGGTGGGTTCTGAGGGCGGTTTCCTACCTCGGGATTTGGGGGTGGGCGTGCAGCCATGTTTGTGGAGGAGGAGGACGATTCGACTTGTTTTCTAGATTTATCAGTCAATTCGAATAGTTCAGGGTTTTGTGACCTCCTCCTAAACATGCACTACCGCAGGAAGAATTGGGGAGATGAGAAGGGAAAAGGGATGAGAGAAATGACGCCGCAAAGGTACACTTGATTACAAATCAATATAGTCAAGTTCCTAACCTCTACAGTGTGCCCTTAGACCTAAAGATCTAAGTTACCTACTATCACGAACTACGGAACCGAATGCGAGCACCGCGGAACCACCGAGCCAGATTGAAAGGCCGTTCGCCCCACTCTTAGACACTCGATAGCACGCGGGAACTCTCACCAGCACGTAGTCGCTACACACAGGTAGTTAGACCTCCAATCCTTAGTAAGGGTCAAGTTACTACCAGTTTTAATTAGATGTTTAGGGTCAAGTGCTTTTGGAATGTGAAGGGCGTTGTTTACGGGTAATGCCCAAGTGATTGATTTTAAGAGTGTGTAAGAACAAGCACGCAACGGGGAAATCTCCCCGAATTGAAGTTTTTATTGGCGAATGGTTTTTAGAGTTCAGCCTTAAGTATTATGAATTTTAGGGTTTTGCTGAATTACCAATTCAACCAATCTCCGGGTTTTTGCAAAAATACAGGTTTTCCTTCTAAAACCCAAGAAACCCTTCTTCAATTATCAGTTAGTTAATGCATGCTAAAATGCAATGGGCTACCCTAAATGGAGATTTCTAAGTGTGGATGCACGAATCAGTTTTATATCAATGTTACAGGGAGCCAAAGCACTTCAATTCAAGTGCTCCCAATCACCAGAAATGATTTCCACACACAAGGCTTCAACCAAAAGATAAAGAAAATAAAATTGTTGGGGTTGAAGTATTCAGGATCGAATCACAGGCAAGTTTGAAAAGTCGTGGTGGGGTTGGAATCAACTCAATTCCAAGTCTCCCCACCAAAAATATGATCCTGAATTAAAGATAAGTGAGGCAAAAGAGGGATACAAGCAATCTTTTTCTTTGCCTCAAAGAATACTTCCCACGGCGAAAAATCTAAGAATCAAGATTCTCGGATTTTCGCTATGCGAAGTAAGGCAGGAAATCCCGGGGCAGTGGGAGTGAAGACAACCAATCAATCAAGTGAATTTTAATCCACTTGCCCTCAAGAAATCCCAAAAAATTTTTTTTTTTTTTTTTTGTGTGGTGGCAAGTTAATCCTAATTTGTTGAGAAAAGAAAACCTACATGTTCGGCAACGTGTGCGAAGCTCCAATGCGGTGTCAGCGTCTTCACGCTTTCGTTCCCGCCTTGGATCTACTCACGTCCTCGACTTTGTCAGCCTTCTTCTTCTTCCACCAGGTTCACCTGCACACCAAAAACAACAATACCCGTGAAGAGAGAAGAGACAAATTTAAAGGAATTAGATAGAAACTTACTCGAAAGCGCACTTCCCCGGCAACGGCGCCAGAAAAGTCATGACGGGTCGGCACAGATAGGTTGTTAATATGATGATTTTATCGTTGAAATATATATAGTGGTTAACCTAATTTGAACCTAACCATCTCTTTACAGAAATTTTTAACCTGGCCTAATTGATTTTATCTTGTCACTTTTAGGCCCAGGGTCGAACTCAGGGAAGTGGGGTTCAAGTCGAGTTCCTACGTTGTCCTTAAAACGCGTCTCTTCCGTTCGTTTATTGTGTTTTTGGTATTTTTCTTATTTAGGTTTTTTTCTGGTAATCTTTGTTCTTGAGGCACACCCTCAAAATTGTGTCCCTGGCTTTTAGCCAAAACAGAGTTCCAAAACACGCCTTGCTACTCGCAAGACGGGGTACCTGCAAATCAAAGATTATCTTTTCACGTTTATACCTTTTTTTATCTTTTTACTAAGAAGGAAGATAACAGAGAGAAAGTAAATATAGTAGCTATAGATATATATTTATATGTAGTGTATATATAAAGGGGTGGGGGTGGAGGTGGCGATGGAGTGTAGCACTATGTCGTGTCAGTCGACGTCTAGAGAGACGCAACCAACACGACTATGTGCCTCGTGTAGTGTGGATGGATGATGGATGATGAATGCGAACACGCTTTCTGTACACGTGTATCGGGGAATATCAGCAACTGATGCAGATATTCCCGCGATATAGCGTATAGTAAATAACGTGAAAATATATATACATATGTATGTATATAAATGTATAAGTATATATGTATAGATATATATAGATATATATGTATATATATATAGGTGTATATGTATATATGTATATAGCTATGTATATATGTATATAAGTTTATATATATAATACTATATAGATGTATATATATATATGTATATGAGTATGAGTATATAGATATATATACATATATATATATATATATTATATATATTATATATGTATGTATACATAACTATAGATATTACTATGTATATAAGTATATATATATATAGATATATGTATGTATATATTATATATAGATGTATATAAGTATATATGTGTTACTATAAGTGTGTGAGTGTGTGTGTGTGCGTCGGTGAATGTGTGTGTGTGTTGCTGTGAGTACAAAGAGAGAGAGAGAGAGAGAGTACGTGAGAGAGAGCAGAGAGCGCCAGACAGAGAGAGAGCGGGCGGGAGAGATCGGCAGAGAGAGAGCGGGCGAAGGAGTGATCGCGGACGCGTGAGTTAAGACGTCTACCGGAGACGGCAGACGTCTGACTCTGCGTCGTCTGAAGGCGGAGGAGGACGTCTGAAGACGGCGGGTGCGGGCGCGCCTTCGCGTAGGGTTCCTGCAGACGTGCGCGAAGGCGACGGGCGGGCGAAGGCGTGGAGGAGCGAGCGTGGAGGAGGTCTGCAGGTGGTCGCGGAGGGTCGCGGAGGTCGGCGCGAGGCCGTAACCGGCCGCTGCAGTGCGCGCGGCGGCCGGCTGCGGGTGCAATGCGGGGTGGACAGAACGGAGACGGAGGCGGGGAACGGGCCTGCAGGCACGCGCGGAGGGTTGCGCGCCTGCGGGGAAGGTCGCGGAGGAGGAGGGGGGTGCTGCTGCTGCTGCTGTCGCCGCGGTTTAGCTGCTGCTGCTGCTGCTTCAAGCTTCGGAGCTTGAAGTGGCAGCAATGGCGTGGAGACGAAAACGAAGAGAAAAGAAAACACCATGCCCACCGGCTCGTTGAAGAGCTGGGCGGTGGTGCTCCCAATGTGGTGGTGTGCACCACAGTGGGTTCTCCTGCTCGCCGGGTGCCTCCTCGACGGAGGGCCGGCGTATGGGAGGGGAGAACGGTGGAGAGGAAGGTGGTGGCTGCGGGGTCTTTGCAGCAGCTCCCCTTGCGAGGATGAAGCTGCAGCTACTTATAGTGGAGGGGAGAGTGGCGTGCCGGCTGCAGCAGGGAGAGGGTGTGCGAGTTGCAGCTATAGGGAGCGGCGTTGGCAGGGAGACGTGACGGGAAGAAGTGCTGCGTGGCTGCTGCATGCAGCTGCGGGAAGAGTGCAGCCGCGGGAAGGGTGCAGCCGCGGGAAGGAGAGAAAAGAAGAAATCAAGAGGAAAAATAAAAAGAGGGTGATTTTGCAAGGAGGCACTTGAAGAAAAATGTAACTATGCAGGCGATTGTTTCACTCCTCTTCCTCTCTTGATTAAATGCATGCATGCAAGTGTTTTTACAAATGCGATTACAGGATCCTATTATGCAATGTTAATGCTAGAAAATAGCACAAGAAGGCGTTATTACAGGCGTGTTTTGAGGTGCAAACAACACCCGGGTTGATTAAGCCTGAAGACCTGAAGAGTCCTCGTGTTTAGGTCCTGAAGTATCATTTCCTAAAGTTTGTAACTCTTAATGCCAAAGTTCTCTTCTCTTAATTCTAGTTTCTTTCTTCTTTTTTTCTTAAATAATAGGACATTACTTCTACGGGCTGACAACATGATTAAATCGCAAAGTATCCACCCTACCATGCCTAGCAAATGCAATGTCCTCATTGTAAAATAAAAGCATACAGGAGGGCAAAATAGGATGAATATCACCTGAATTCTGTGAAACTCTGGTCAGCCCCAAGTAGTCCATGCACGTGCTAAGTTTAGTGCCTTCAATTAGGCGATGTCCGGCCAACAAAGATTCAGGTAAGGTGAGAGCAACCTTGTCCGAGACGGGTTCAAGGAGAATATGGTTAACATAGGGTTTGAGATGTTACCCGTTGACCTTGAAGGAATTACCCATCTTTGGGTCAGATATTTCGATGGCTCTGTTTGGAAAAATCCACTGAATAATGAACGGGCTATTCCACTTAGACCTAAGCTTGCCGAGGAAGAGCTTAAGTCGAGAATCAAAAAGCTAGACCCTCCGGTTCGGTTTAAAGCTCTTACGGGAAATCATCTGGTCATGAAGAGCTTTGGTCGTTACCTTATTCATTCTGGCATTCTCGTAGGCATCATTCCTAAGCTCCTCCAACTCAAATAGTCGGAATTTCCTGGTCTTCCCGACTAACTCTTGGTCAAGATTGCATTTCTTGATTGCCCAAAATGGCCAGTGCTCTAACTCTATGGTTAAGTGACACGCCTTACCAAACACTAGACGGAACGAAGACATACCGATAGGTGTTTTGTATGCTATACGGTATGCCCAAAGAGCATCTTCTAGCTTTTGGGTCCAATCTTCCTATTAGGTTAAACTATTTTCTGCAAAATGTTCTTGATCACCTGATTAGAGACCTCGGCTTGTCCGTTCGTCTAGGGGTGGTAGGGTGTGGAAATTCGATGATTCACCCCATATTTTGCTAGTAAATTCCTGAACTAGGCATGAGTGAAATGGGTGCCACCATCATTGATAATGACCTTAGGAATCCCGAATCAACTGAAGATATTTTTCTTCACAAGATCGATGACAACCTTGTGGTCTGTTGAATTGTGGATGACTACACTATCGGAATTGGTTTTGAAAACCTATCATTGTAGTTCAAATAGAGAAGAAATGTGTGCAAGAAATATATTTTATACCAAGAAATCTGTAAAGAAATCTCAGGTCGAACATAGGGAGGCTACGTCAATCAAAATTTTCAATTATATTTTTATGTTTTTGTTTAAAGGGTGAAATAATCACAATGGAATAGAATCAATATAGACAATAAGAGAGAGAGAGAGAAAGAACATTCACTTGATATTGCAAAATGTTTTTACAACTAAGAAAGCAAGAAATGATTACATTAGAAAGCGAGAAATTACTACAACTAGAAAGTAGGAAAAGTCTACTCTAGAAAGTAGTAAAAAGAATGGGAGAGAGAAGTTATCCTCCTTGACGATCACCTGGAGGACGAGTCGGATGGGACAATGCCTGGAAGATGAGGAACGGTGTGAGAAGGAGGATGAAGCAGGAGGAACAGGAATGAGGCAGCACATCATCGTCGTCGTGGGATCCACTTCCAAAATGGGGCGAAACCTTGGTTTTAGCTTTCGAGGAGCATCTCGGGTGTGGGACAAGCTTCTCTTGAGCTTCGGAGAGGGAGAGAAGAGAAGGGATGAGAAATCCCCATGGTAGGGGCCTCCTTTTATAGTTGCAAGGAGTGGGGGCATTTGGACATTACAACATGAAAAGCATTAATTTAGGACCTTTAGTGATGGATTTATCCGTCACTGAAGGCCTGAACGTGGTTGACGTGTGCACCGCTCATGTGCCCCCTCGCCTCCATGCTCTTCAACGCTCGTGCACGTTCACGCGTGTTCAGCCGTCCGATCAAGAGATCAGATGGCTTAAACTGCCTACGCCCGTGCCTACCTCACGGATTTGTGACCGAACGGTCTGCTAACTGTAGCATTACTGAAGTCGACCGAACTTCACCTAATCCAAACTTCTCATAAAGAGATGTCAGAATTATGTTGATGGATGCACCCAGATCTAGCAGTGCTCTATCAAAAGTGTAACCTCCGATGACATAAGAAATCAAAGGAGCACCTAGATCTCTCTTTTTCTCAGGGTGGTGGTGCAGGGTAACAGGACTAGCCTACACGGAGAGTACCACCTTCCTCATAATAGATTCTCCTGACTTACGCTTTTGTGTACATAAATCCTATAAAAATTTCACGTAAGCCGATATATGTTTGGTAGCATCGAGGAGTGGCACACTGATCTCGACATTCTTGAAAATATTTAGAAGCTCCTCATTACTATCAATAGACTTCTTATTCCTTGATCTGATCAAGGCCTCAGGAAAAGGAACATGAGTCGAATCTTTGGAATCAGGTTCCTAAGCCTTGATTTTTTCTCCAGAGTTCTCCTTTTTCTCCTCAGGTTCTTCAGGATTCGATAAATCAAAACGTTGTGGATCCTGAGTTTGTTTACCACTCCTCAAGGTAATAGAATTTATGGATGCATACAAGTTTGGACCTTGGGGAGGGTTAGGAAAGATTGGAGGGGCTTCATTAGCCAAGAACCATTGATTTGTGGAAGAAGAAGAGGAAGGACCCTACTCAACCACATGAGAATGTGTGTGTGGGTCCCTCTGATTCTCGTACCCATGGGCTTGATTGCCCGGATTCAGGATATTTCGTCGGTTGGGTACAAGTTGAGATGGTAGAGATCCGAGTTGACGAGAATTAGTTATGAGCCTGGTTTGCAAGTTGTCAAGCGAGGTTTTCATTTACTGCATGAGCTGGAGAATAGATCCTTGCAACTCTACCATTTGTCGGTTCAAATCAGCCTGCCCTACGTGTTGACGGGCATTCCAAGCTAGTTGATTGACCTGATTTAGGGGCAACTGAGTATAAACATGACCCTAACCCATTGGTCGTTGCAGAGCATAGTTGTTGGGTCAAAATTGGGTCTACTACCCTAGGGTTTTCCAGGAGAAGTTAGGGTGGTTTCTCCAGCCCAGATTATAAGCATTGGAGTAAGGGTTGGATCTAACATTCTCCTGTACAGTACAAACATCCTCATTGGGTGAGGATGGAGAGAAAGAAAGGGAAGGATTAGACAAACTAGGATCAAAGGCCCTAGTTTAGAACCCATGGGGTTCTGAATATTGCTTGCTCGCAGGTTGAGCCACATCAAGTTGATTCCCGAACACCCATCCAGAAGGAGCTCGCGATGAATGGAATCCCAAATTCTGGGATTGAGTGGATCGAGAGTTGCTCATTGAGTTTCCAACCATCCACTCCTCCATTCTCTTAGGAACCAAATCCACCTTATCAAGTTTATTACAAATCAATTCCATATCGAATGAATGAGAGTCGTTGACTTCATTAACATTCGATTTGAGCAGCAAGGATCGGCTAAAAGTATCCATGGAGGCATGATTGATCGAATTCTCACTCATCTCCTGAAACAAATTGTGCGCACTATCTTCATCTTTGTTGAGGAAATTGCCTCCGCAAGAAGCATCCACGCGATTTCTGAGTTGCTCAGTCAACCTGTGGTAGAAAATATGCATGACTTGCCATTTTGGCACCTCGTGCTGTGGACACCTTCGCAATAGGTCCTGGAATCGCTCCCAGGCAACATGAAACTGCTCCCCCAGCCACAGGGTGCAGGTAGTAATTGCTCGTCTCAAAGCATTAGTACGTTCAACAGGGAAGAATTTCTTCAGAAAGACCGATTTCAACTCATTCCAAGTTGCAATTGGTCTTCCAATGGTTCTGTACCAATGAGTGGCTTTATCCCTAGGAGAGTGGGGGAAGAGCCTCATGATCGTTTGCTCCTCATTCACGTTTCGCACCTTGGTGATCTGGACCGAAGTGGTCAAGTCCTCCAAGTGCTGAAACGGGTCATCAGAGCCAAGTCCATGGAAATGTTTGATCAGGCTTAACACCTGGGGCATGACTTCTACTTCTCCGACAGGAATCTGGATGTCAGGACATTCCCCGTAATTTGAAGGATCACAAAAATCCTTCAAGGGCTGAGCACCCTGCATTCTCTAGAACCATTCTTACATTCTCTGCATTTATTCTAGTTGCCTTCGAAATACCTCCTGTGGATCCTGTGGTAGAGGAGGCTGTTGATCGGCCATGGGATCAATTTGGCCAAAATCTACGCCTCCTAGAATACTGTAGTGGTCCTTCTAATCAGGGATTCAATGACCTTATTCCCAGCATAAACTAGGAAAAGGTCGGAAGGATAGGGGATAAGAACCCTGCAGCACAACAAAACAAGCCTGTCCTTAAGTGGGGTGGCCTAAGGATCTACAGATTCTCAAAACCTGCCTTAAGATTATAAATGATTTACTCTACTTGTGTCTGCTCAATCCAACCAGTTAGAAGGAGGGACTGGGAGAAGGTTCTTCCTTTGGCTTGCACCTCTGGTTCCTACTGTACACCCCAGCCGTGATCGTTTGATGCTACTCCCCTAGCTAGAAATCAAATTTTTCAGTGCATGCAGGTTAATCATAAATAATGTCAGACTAGGCCCCAAAGAGCAAATCAGTCCTTAAGGCCAACGTCTACTCGATTTTATTGACGCCTGGGATTGTAGCGCTTATGGAATGTGGTAGGCCCTTAAAATGGGTTGTGCGCTTAATGATCAATTGAGTTTGTGTAAGTGTGTGCACAATGAGGGTTTTCAAGCAAGATTATTTGTGATGAGTATATTTTAATATTCAAATCTTACTTAATTAGCTTTTTGGGTAAAGAATTAGGTTGAATTCAATCAAGTTTGATGCAAAACAAGTTTTCAAGCACGGGTGAAGATTGCTTTCCTTTTAAAATCAAAAATAAAGTGGAGTGCCTGGTATGAACCTAGATTGAAAACCCTAAGAGGAAGCTACTTGGTGAGCTGATTTTAGGTTGAGTGGTGCGGCCTAAACAACTCAAACAATTGGCCACAATTGCACCACTGAGTTAGGCACACAAAAATGATTAACCTAGAATGATTTCTACTCTTTTATGTGTTGATTTGGGTGTACTGGTTCCACAGATCAGAATCCAGTGGAGTAGAAGAAAATCAATTAGCTTAAGTGCCTCGAATGTTGGTGCATGTTGTGTGTATGTTGAATTACCCCACAAAATATCTTTTTATTTTTATTTTTTTATGCAAGGGTGAAATGAATGTGGGTGGAAATCCAAACAACCAAACTAATCCTAGGATCTATCCAAACACTTAGGATAATTGGAATTTGAATTTAATATAATGAAATTAAATCTATGGAGGGGGAAGAATGGGGAGCACTTACTGTCATCTTCAACTACACTTTACACAGATCTACCGCTTGATGATTCCTTGATAGAGGTATCTGCAAAACAATAGACATGAGAGAAAGCAAGTTAGAAGACAGTAAATTGCGTGAAATGCGAAAAGATCAGAAAATCGTTGCCTCGCAGGCAACGGTGCCAAAATGTTGAATGGCGGATGACTACACTATTAGAATTGGTTTTGAAAACCTGTCGTTGTAGTTTGGATAGAGAAGAAATCCGTTCAACAAATAAAATTTATACCAAAAAACTGTGAAAAAATCCCAAGTCGAACACAGGGAGGCTACGTCGATCAAAATTCGCAATTATATTTTTATGCTTTTGTTTAAATGGCAGAATAATCACAATGGAATGGAATCAATATAGACAATAAGAGAGAGAGAGAGAACATTCACTTAATATTTCAAAATGTTTTTAAAACTAAGAAAGCGAGAAATGATTGCACTAGAAAGCGAGAAATGATTACAACTAGAAAATAGGAAAGGTCTACTCTAGAAAGCAGTAAAAAGAATGGGAGAGAGAAGTTATCCTCCTCAATGATCGCTTGGAGGACGAGCCAGATGAGACAACGCCTACAAGACGAGGAACGGAATGGGAAGAAGGAGGATGAAGCTGGAGGAATGGGAACGAGGCAGCACGTCATTGTCGTTGCAGGATCCACTACCGGAACGAGGGCAAAAGCTTGGTTTTAGCTGTTGAGGAGCATCCCAGGTGTGGGACAAGCTTCTCTTGATCTTTGGAGAGGGAGAGGATAGAAGGAAATGATGATAAATCCATATGGTAGGAGTCTCCTTTTATAGTTGCAAGTAGTGGGGGCATTTTGGACATTACAACATGAAAAACTTTAATTCAGGACCTTTAGTGACGGATTTATCCATCACTAATGGCCTAAACATGGCTGACGTGTGCACCGCTCGTGCGTCCCCTCACCTCTGCGCTCTTCAATACTCATGCAGATTCGCTTGTGCTCAGCCATCCGATCAAGAGATCGGACAGCTTAAACTACTTACACTCGCGTCGTGTATCTAGTCACGCATGGGTGCTATCAGTCAATCAATGCCGTTCGATGCGCATCATGCAGCTCCAATCATGCGCCCACTCTCAACGGATGCAGGCTAGAATGCATGCCATCCACCTCTACAATGCCTTAACCGCTACGCTACGCGTGCGGTTGAGGCGCGTTGAGGAATCTGTGCACTGCTGATCCCGGTCGTTGGATCTTCTTCCGACGATCGAGATCAAGCATTGCTTGTGCCTTCAAATGAAGAGAGCGCTGGATGAGCGGTGGCGTGGCATGTTCTCGACCGTTGGATGAGCATCCAACGGTTGAGAGTTGTTGAGTGGGTGAAGAAGAAGAGCTGCGACCGATGCCAGGCATCTATTATGGTGCCACGTGGCGCCATCTAAGTCATCCATCTTCTGAGTGTTGTAGATGGTGCCACGGGTGTTGGATCGGACCAATTTTCGCACCATTAGGTCGTGATCGAAGATTCGAACCCATCCATGCGGTTGGATTTATTGCCTGAGGTGTGGATTAACACCATCTTGGCCCTTGCTCTTTAGGGCCCTTGATCTCTATCTAGTGCTACGGATGTCCGATTAGGACAATCTTGGAGTCGTTGAACTCCAATTGTCACCCTGATCAAATCAGTACAGTTGGATCTTCGGTCCGACACCTCGATAAAAGGTTTCCCTATCCCTGACCATAAAAAGGAGACAATTGCTATACAATTTATAATCTGAATGCATAACTATGCACGTTATGCACTATTTACAATGTATAATGCTAATGTGACACTAATAACATGCATTAATAGACATTTTAGGTTAATAAGATGTATGCACATCATGGTCATTGGTCTAGGTAGGAATTGCCTCAATCCATTTGGACTTGTAATCCACGGTAACCAGAATATACTATTGTCCAAATGAAGGAGGGAAGGGTCCAATGTAATTGATGCCCCAAATGTCAAAAATTTTGATAGGAAGTATCGAGTTTAGGGGGATCATGCCTCTTTTGGCCATGTTCGCAAGTGTCTGGCATCGGCACACAACCTTGAGAATTCCTAGGCATCCTTGAATAACGACTGCTAATAGAATCCAGATTGTAGAATTTTTGCCACCGTCTTTTTCATGGAAAGATGTCCACCATATGCAGATGCATGGCAAAACTCAAGTATACGAAGTAACTCATTTTCCAAGATGCATTAGTGAATAATCCGCTCAACGTTGATGCGAAACAGCTCAGGATCATACCAAAAATAATATTTGGCCTTGGACATAAGTCTATCTCATTATTGTTTGGTCCAATCCTAAGGGATTTGACCAACGGCCAAATAATTAACGATACTCACAAACCAAGGGTTTCAGATACCCAAGACTGTAAGGATAGTCTCATCTCAAAAGTGTCAGAGATAGGGATATTTGGATACCCGAGACATTTTGTGCCGTAGATTTCCCTTTGATTTCAAGGTCAAATTCTTGAAGTAAAAGAATCCAGCTAATAAGCCGTGGCTTGGCATCCTTTTTCGGCAAGAGATGTTTCAAGGCCAAGTGGTTGGTGTAGATGAAAGCACAAGAACATAAAAGATAAGCCCTAAACTTTTCCAAAGCAAAGACTATAGATAGCAACTCTTTTTCAGTAATGATGTAGTTCCTCTGGGCTTCATCTAGAGTTTTGCTAGCGTAGTAGATAACAGAGGGCTTCATATATATTTTTTGACCCAAGATAGCCCTAACCGCATAATCAAATGCATCAAACATAATGTCAAATGGAGTTGTCTAGACCGGTGGTTGCAACACCAGGGCACAGGTGACTACTGTTTTGAATAAATCAAATGCCTTGCGGCACAATTCATCGAACTCAAATGGCATGCCTTTAGCCCAAAGTTTACTCATGGGATGAGCAACCTTCAAGAAGTCTTTGACGAATCTCGAACAAAAACCCACACAACCCAAGAATGATCAGATTTGTTTCATAGATGTGGGTGGAGGAAGTTTAGAGATGGCATCCACCTTAGCCTTATCAACCTCAATTCCTCGATTAGAGATTACATGACCTATGACAATGCTTTCTTGAGTCATAAAGTGGCTCTTTTCCCTGCTAAGGACCAGTCGTGTCTTAATGCATCTCTTGAGGATCAATTCCAAGTTAGCTAGGCATGACTCGAAGGAATCTTCGAAAATAAAGGAAACGTCCATGAACACCTGAAGACAATCTCCCACAATGTCAGAAAAGATGGCCAACTTGCACCTTTGAAAAGTCATGGGTGCATTCCAAAGCCCAAAAGTCATCCTACAAAATGCTAAGGTTCCGTAGGGACATGTGAAAGTTGTCTTTTCCTAGTCTTCGGGATGGATGGGGACTTGGTTATATCCCAAATAACAATCTAGGAAGCAAAAGTACTTTTGCCCTACTAACCTTTCTAGGATTTGATCAATGAATGGAAAAAGGAAATGGTCTATTTTGGTGGTTGTGTTCAACTTCCAATAATTAATACAAACTCTCCAAGCGGAAGCTGAATGGGTGATGAAAGATTCCCCTTTCTCATTAGCCATTACTGTTATCCCCGCTTTTTTGGGCACAATCTGAATAGGGCTAACCCATGGGCTATCTGAAATGAGGTAAATAATGCCTGCATCAAGCCACTTGATTATTTCCTTCTTGACCACTTCTTGCATATTAGGGTTTAATCTCCTTTGCATCTTGAGAGAAGGGCAGGATCCATCTTCCACGAAAATACATTGATTACAGTAAGATGACTCGATCCCCCTAAGGTCATGGATGATCCAGCCAATTGCCTCTTTATTATTCTTAAGGACCCTAATCAATCTCAATTCTTGCTCCTTAGTCAAATAAGCACTAATAATCACAAGGAGCATATTCTTAGGTCCTCATAACTCATATTTTAAATTCTCAGGAAATGGTTTCAATTCTAGTTGAGGTGGGTTTAGGATAGAGGATAAAGAGGATGCTGATGAAGATTCATCAGGACGGTCTAGTGGAAGAGGTTGAGAGTGAACAAAATTAACAACCTCTTCAAGTTCTGGCAAGTGTACCACAGAGGGTTGTGGGTTAGGTTCACTAGTGCTGATAGAGTCCTCAAGTACATTAATCGACATACACGTCTCAACATTAAAATCATGATCCTTGAGCTCCTCAATAAATCCACAATCAACAAATGCTTTTATCACTTGGAAATATCAAGTGTCAATTTCCTGTCTCCAAAGGTGATCTCCATACTACTGCTCCCGTAATTGATGTTGGTCATGGCGATGGTAGGAACAGGCACCCCAGAATGAAGGGAAAGTTCCTCAAATCTTCAGGTACATCCATGTCAAGGACTAGGAAATCCTTGGGAAAATAGAAGTCCTTGACCATGATAATAATGTCCACAATAATGCCTTTT
The DNA here is from genome assembly GCA_037157565.1 of Thalassia testudinum. NCBI lineage: Eukaryota > Viridiplantae > Streptophyta > Magnoliopsida > Alismatales > Hydrocharitaceae > Thalassia > Thalassia testudinum. Next base: position 78,700,639 of record JAZHRO010000056.1, on the reverse strand, counting down.
GGTGGTGACCGAACGGTCTGCTAACTGTAGCGTTCTGGATGTTGGCCTGAGTTCACCTAACCCAAACCTTTCATATAGAGATGTTGGGATTAGGCTAACGGTTGCACCTAGATCCAATAGTACCCTATTAAAAGCGTAATTCCTAATGACACATGAAATCAAGGGGGCACTTAGATCTCTCTTCTTTTGAGGAAGGTGGTGTAAGATAACAGAACTTGCTAGCTCAGAGAGAATCACCTTCCATGAGGTGGGTTCTTTTGGCTTACACTTTTGAGTGCATAAATCTTTTAGGAACTTAGCTATTATTTGCTCTGAATTGGGTTTTAAAATTAATGTGTTGTAGTATACATTGAATCAATGCGAAAACCAAATAAAATTTATAACTCAAGTGGAAGTTTGAGGTTGAACACAGGGAGCAAATAGGAATTCAGGCACTAATCTCAATAAGTAATGTAAATGAGCACAAGATTCAAATCAAATAGTACCAGGAAATGAATAATAATTACTCAAAAATGATAATCAATGTAAAGCTTGAGTTGAACAATAATTATGCATGGCCAAAAGAATCTAAAAGCAAAAATAATGGTGACTTAAATCACCAATTACTCTCGAAGCATATATATATTAGGAATTCACCCAATTTAAATATCTCAACAGCAATTCTAAACCAATCATTCAAAGTATCAGGCCTCAAATCTAACATCGGGTTTGATGACCAGATAACTTAACCAACAAGTGCTGCAATGCTAGAGAAGCACTATTGTTCTTCTTCCTCTTCTTTCTCTCCTTCTGCTTCTGCTCTTCTACTTTTCTCCTTTCTTCTTCTATCATCTCAAGTCCTCATATTTCTACTTGTCTTCAACCTCTTCTCTTCTTTCTCTGCAGGCCTTCTTCCTTTCCTCTTCTGCGAAAGCTTCCTTCCTTCTCTTTATGGGAAGGGGGAATCTCACAAAATTGGCTAAGTGTTAGCCAATACACAGGGAAACAAAACCCCCATGCCCCACGCACTCACTCTCCTTTCTCTCTAAGTTTCCTTCTTCTTTCCCGCCTTCCCAAGGCCAAGGTCCGAGTTATCAGGTAAACGAGCACACACGCACCCAGGACCAGGGCTGTTAGCCTTGAATGGCAGCCGAGGTGTGTACAAGTCTTAGGTGGATGTACGGCTCAGTGCCAGGCCCATGGGTTAAGTGTCGTAGGTAAGGAGTGCATGGGTAAGGAGGACCTCACCCTCGTGGTTGGAGGTGATAGGCCCCAATCACAAAAACAATTTATGCCGCTTCGTCTTGTTTCCCACTTTCGAGGTAGGACTATAGTCCCACCCTTTCTTCTCACAATGTAGCAGCAGGGTCCTATGTCTAATTGGAGGTGGTGCTGCTACTAGAATCTTGAATTGAGGGCTTGGACACATACGTGGGACAAATCCACATATCCTGGAGCAAGCGCCTGGAGTGAATACGTCCTGGAGTAAGCTTGAAGTCTTGCTTAAGGCTACGGCAATGGCGACAGGGGACCTGCTACCTAGAAACACAAGAATGGGCTTTTGGCCCTATCAGAAACATTTATCAGGATCATCGTGAGATAGCGAATGTGGTGGTGGGTGTAGAGTGGAGTGGGAGTGGCTGAGGTGGTCGGACGATGACAGTGTTGGTGTGTGATGATGGGTCTGTTCGGTGTGGTGGCCAGGTGCGTAATAGGGCAAAATAGGATGGGGGTTTTGTAGAGGGACGTGTGGCGAAGGTTGTGAGGTGGTCGACGAGGTGGATGGAGTTGTGTAGCGGTGTAACTACCTCACCGAAGGAGCGGTTGGAGATGGAGAAGACCGGGATGAGAGGCATAGTCGAGGGCGTGTTTTTGGAGCTTTTGGGTATAAAACTAACCTAAGGATATAAACTAAATAATCTTAGCTAACCTAATCAGACGAAAGAGGGAGAATGGCACTGACATTGGTAGGCCGGCACCGGAGAAGATGAAATTCTGGTAGAGGGGGACGGTGATGATGACGGAGAATTGAGGATGCTCGCTGGTATATCATGACGTAGAGGAAGGTAAGGAACATGAATCTGCCACTGGTATTGTGGTCAAATGATGAAAGGAGTCAGAGGGAGTTGCCAAAGCTCGAGGAGCTATTCAGCCTGATGAGGAAAGAGGAAATTGGGGATTCTCCGGCCAAAATCCAATCTGAGAACTTCGGCCTGATCTGGGGGTTCTTTTATAAGCCTCTGGAGGGTGTTTTGAGCTTGGGAAGCAAGCTTCCCAAGCTTGGAATGTTGCCGGAGTTGGAATTCTCTAGGATACCCTAGTCTCTCATGCGTTCGCATGATAGATTGGGAAGGTTTTGGGGCCCATGGGTGGATTCAATGGAAAGGGACTCCTCAAGGAATCTCCCTTCCAATTTTTGGAAGGGATTGATTTATGAGAGAAGGAGTTCTCTTCAATCAAAGGCCACTGGAGTTGTACGAGTATGATTTCATGGCAATGGGGACCTTTTTATGAGGAAGATAACAAAGCTGGGGGGCTATTTATAAGGAATTCAAAAAGCTAAGGATCTGAGTGAGAAAAAGAGTCTGACTGGACCAAAATGCAAACTTGGTAAAGATGATCTCAAATTATGCCCAAATTTTGGTATAAACCTAATTTCAACCCATGGAATCCAATGGTGATGTTAGATTTAGGTTTTGAACTCATTTGGATAGATAATTTATGAAAAAACCCAAATTAGGGCAAATGTCAATCTGAGACTATTTTGTGTGAAGATGGGTTTTGAAGGTCAAATTGAAGATACCAAACCCTAGCTAATATTTTTTTATGAATTTTAGAGGGTTTAGGTGAATTTTATCCTGACCATACCTCAATTAATTAAACAGGCCTATTTTTTGGATTTCAAATGTCATTTAATTCTCAAAACACATGAAAACCCTTTTCTATCTGTATTTAAAGCCATTTGACCCTTAACTAACCCCTAAGAAAACCCGTGAGTGTACTATAGTAGAGATATACTGTTAAAACTACAGTTTTACTCTTATTTTAATATATTTCTCTCAGAATGATTATGCAATGAATTAGGACTCTCTAGTAGTTATTTAGGAGCATTTAATGACTTAATCAGATCAAATTGAGCTAGTTATGGCTCATGATGGTGTTCCCATCATTTGCGTAAGCTAGGATGTGCTTAATAGCATTGAGGAGTAGGATATTGATCTTTACACTCTTGAATAAATTCAGAAGCTCCTCATTGCTATCTAGGGTTTTCTTCTTCCCAGATTTTAGGAATGCTTCAGGGAACAGGATATAGATGGTGTCCTAAACTTCATGTTCTTAAGCCTTTCTCCGTCAACTTTCTCCTTTTCTTCCTCAGGCTCACCAGGGTTTTGGTTACTAGAAAAAGGTAGTTCAGGGTTCAGGGTTTGCTTCCTGCTCCTCAAGGTAATAGAATTTGCTGACGCATATGGGTTTGGGTATTGGGGAGGGTAAGGAAAGATAAGAGGGGATTGATTAACTAGACAACGAAGGTTAGAAGAAGAAGGACACAACTCAACCACCTGGCATGTGTGTGTGGGTCCCTCTGATTCCCGTACCCTTGGGCTCTATTGCCTTGATTTTGTATGTTGTGAGGGTTAGCTACGGGTTGGGATGGTAGAGATCCAAGATGTCGAGTGTAGGCAATAAGCTTGGATTGCAAGTTGTCCAGTGTTGTCATCATTTGCTGCATAAGCTGGAGCAAAGATCCTTGCATTTCTACCATCTACCAGTTTAAATCAGCCTACCTTGCAGGTTGTTGGGCATTCCAAGATGGCTAAGTGACCTGTCTCGGGGGCAACTAGGTGTATACTTGACCCTGACCCATCGGTCTTTGAGGTGCATAGTTGTTAGCTCATGTTTGGGTCTCTTGCACCTGATTTTTCCAGGAGAAGTTAGGGTTGTTCCTCCAACCCGGGTTATGCGTATTAGAATATGGGTTGGACCTAGCATTGTCCTATATTTCACATGCATCCTCATAGGGTGAGGATGGGGAGAAGGAATGATTAGAAAAACTGGGATCAAAGGTCATAGCTTGAGCTGACCTAGTAGGTTCACGAACTCTCGTCCTGTGGAAGCCCGTGAAGAATAGAATCCTGAATTCTGGGATTGAGTGCATGTAGAAGTGTATCTTGAATTTCCGAACATCCACTTTTCCATCTTTTTGCAACCAAGTCCACCTTATCTAGTTTTGTTGCAAATCAATTCCATGTTAAATTAGTGAGAATTCTGAATCTCATTAGCATTTGACTTGGATTGTTGGGATCGATTGAAAGTATCCATAAAGGCATGATTTATTGAATTCCCAGTCATCTCCTTCAACAAGTCATATGCACTATCTGCATCCTTGTTGAGGAAATTGCCTCCATAGGAGGCATCCATGTGATTACGTAGTTATTCTACCAACCTGTGGTAAAATATCTGCACGAGTTACCATTTTGGCACCTCGTGGTGTGGACACCTCTGCAATAGATCCTGGAATCACTCCCAGGCACCATGAAACTGTTCCCTTGGTTGCTTGGCAAAGGTGGTGATTGCCCATTGCAGAGCATTGGTCAGGCCAATTGGGAAAAATTTTGCAGGAAAGATGACTTTGGAGCAGTCCATGTTTCTATTGGCCTCCCAATGGTCTGGTACCAATGTCCAACCTTATCCCTGAGAGAGTGGGGGAAAAGCCTCATGATTATTTACTCTTTGTTCACATTCCTAGCTTTAGTGGTTAGAACCGAAGTGGTCAGATCCTCTAAGTGTTGGAATGGATCCTTAGAGCCAAGCCCATGGAAATGTTTAACCAAACCTAAAACCTATGGCTTGATTTCTATGTCTCTAGCATGAATCATGGCATTGGGACGATCCCCATAATTTGAAGGATCATAGAATTCCTTCAAGGACTGATTGCCCTGACCATTCATCTATTGAAACCATTGCAACATCTGCTGCATCTAGTCCAACTGCCTCTGAATTAGCTCCTGTTGGTTCGGGGGTAAGGGAGGTGGTTGTTGATCAGCTATGGGATCTGCTTGGCTATAACTCAACCTCTGCCTCCTAGAATGGTCTAAAGGTCCTTCCAAGTGAGGATTTAATGACCTCCTTCCAAGCATGCTCTGGAAAGATGTTGAAAGGACAAGGAAAAAGGAACCCTGTAGCATAAAAATGCAAGCCTGTCCTTAAATTGGGTAGCCTAAGGACCTATGCCTCAGGAATAAACTCCAACCACATAATGAATTTGGTGTTGTCCTTGCTTCCGTAGATGGTAAAGTTGGTCATACAAAGTAGGGGGAATGTGTCCTGAGGGCTGCTAATTATGTGAAACCCCTACTTAAGTCGTTTGACAATCGGGTGCCACAACTTAGCACCTTTTAAAGCAAATTGACATCACTAATTCGAAGTGTGTTCAAGAGAGTACCCTGAAATAGATTTTATGAATCCTAGGGCCAACGTCTACTCAATTTTAATTAAGGCCTATGATAGTAGTGCGTTTAGAATGTCATGGGCCTTGTTACTAGGTTTTGGCCTTGATAGTTCGTTGAGAATGTGTGTTTGTGCAGAACCAAAAGTTTCCAAGCAAGATTATTACGGATGAAGTGAGTTATAGGGTTTGAATCTTGCTTAGTAGCTTTTAGGATTCAAATATTAAGTGCATTCAACCAATTTTTGAGAGGCAAACCAAGTTTGAAAGCACGAGTTCAAGTATTTTCCTTTATGAATCAAGAAAATATGGAGTGCCTAGCTTGACCTAACTATTTGAATCCTATAGGACAGCTACAAGATGAATAAGTTTTAAATTTGGTGGTGTGGCCCAAACAATGCAATTAATTGGCCTAGAATCACCAGCAATTGAGGAACACAAAAGGTGATTAACCTAATCTGATTTCTACTCTTTTATGTGTGTTGATGCATGTACCGGTTCCATAGGTTAGAATCCTAGTTGAGTAGATATAATTAAAAGAGGTTATGTGCCTCAAATGTGGCTGTGTGTAGTGTGTATGTTAATTTTGTTCCGCAATCAGAAATTATATTTTTTTTGTGTTTTATTTTATATGGGGGTGAGATGAGTAGAGATGGTAAAGAAGACAGACAACTTCTATCCTAGGGTCTGTAAAAACACCTAAGTAGATTAGGTCTTGATTATAAGGTGGCGAAATGAACAAGTTGGTGGGGAAGTGGGGGTAAACACTTACAAACCGCTTCACCCGCACTTTGCTCCGATCTACCATGCTTGGATCTCCTTGCTAGGATACCTGCAAGATAGCAAATCAAAGGCACGAGGGGTTAGTCAATAAATATATGCAAAGAAACATTGAAAACAAGAAAGCAAATTCCGTTGCTCCCCGGCAACGACGCCAAAATGATATACAAGAATTTCACAATAAAACGATAAGGTTTTGGAAAACCCATTGTCGTAGTCACAAAACTTGCTACCAAATAAAATTTAGCAAAACTCAAAAGGGAGCCCTGGGTCGAAGATGGGGAGGTGGCATTTATTTCTTGAAATCCACGTTTTGATTTGTTTCTTGTTGGTTTTTAAGGTTTGTGATTTTTTTCTTTCTAAGGAAGAAATAGACAAGATAATCTTTTGGGCAAGAATAAATATAGTCATGGAGAGTAGAGAAATGAGGCAAATTTGATATATCAAAATGCTGTTTATTACACTATGAAGGAATATGCAAAACAAAATAACTAGAGAATGAAGATGAGAAGGAATCTACCAAAGCGAATGTCTCGCTAGACGACGGCACTTGGCGGTAGCTTGGACGGAGGAGGTGAGGTGCTTGGATGTCGAGGGTGAGGCACGAGAAGAATCTAAGTAGGGGATAGCTTAACCAAGATAGGAATGGGGATGAGACAGTGGAGACAATCGACTTCCTGAATGGAGGGAGGACAGCCCTTTGGTCACCTATGAAGGTGATGAGTGGAGGGTTGAATATTTGGTGGATGGGAAGGTGCCCTACAATAATAGGTGGTGTAGGGCTTGAGAGGGAGCTCTTAGGAGCATTGACAGGCATTTTAAAACTCTAAAGTAGGTGTCAATAGCATAGGAAATGATGCCTAGGCAAGGGAGGAGATTATGTAGGTCCTTATATAGTGGATGAGAGGAGGCTAAAATAGGTATAGGACAAATAGCGACCTCCAAGATGTTACTGTAGATCCCACACAAGTGTCGCTATAGCCAACTCACACCCACTCATGCACTTACTATAGCGAGTTGCGTTGCCCTCCATCTCTTGCGTTGATCACACCGAAGCTTCACTGGTCATCCTTCTCACATCCCAATAGCCATCACGTGCATCCATTAGCTGGCATCTGTTGCCTCTTGCTGAGTCGCGAAGGATTGAATTGTTGCCCTTGGATGGTAGACGAAGGGCTCTGATTGCGCGAGAGAGGACACTTCGGATTGCACCTCTGCTATGCTTGTGATTCAACATGCACCTGTATGGTATCGCAAGCATATTGATCATGCGGTGCCCGGAGTGCCAATCACCACTTCCTTTGCCGCTCGATTGTCCATCAATGGATGAATTTCACCTACACGTGCTTCAGCAGATTAATTCCAAGCATGGGGCTTCAATCGTGTGGTCGCGTGTTGCGAGTTGAAGCACCAACCTCTATACTGAGGTTAGCCTTATGTCGCATTGAGGAATTAAGGCTCATGCACCCACAACCATTGGTTCTTGATCCAACGGTTGAGATTGTGTGAAGCTTGTCTCTGCTTGGCTTAAGGAGGACATGGTAGCACTTTGACGACCATTGGATTTGAATCCAATGATTGAAATTTCGCAAGTGCCATGATAAATGCCAGTTTATCATCATTCTTATCCCCAGAGCTAACCAAGCTCTTAGGGTTTTAACTCCGCAAGTAGGTTTTTGGGCTGCATTTAGCCATTTACCTAGGATAGGCATGCACTGCATTTTAAAATATTTTTGATGCATTTATCTGAGTGTCAGGATTAGGTAGAATGTCAAATCACACACGTCTTGGCACTCAGGAAGGCAAAAGGTAAAGAAGAAGCTCCTATCAGCTGGGTCTTAGCTTGATCCAGCTCATTTCAGCTGAATCCCAGCTAGATCCAGCTCATCCCAACTGGATCCCAACTCCTAGCTGGATCAACTCACCCATAGCTCTATTTAGCTCACTCAGCTGAATGGTAGCTCTAGCTAGTTCACCTTAGCTCCATTCAGCTCACCATAGCTAGATGGTAGCTCAAACTAGCTAAAGGCAATTGATCCCAACTCCATTCCAGCTCTTCCAGCTCAAAAGAGTTTACTGGAAGTTTTACCTGAATAGGACTAGCTACTACTATAAAATAGCTAGACCTGGTTAGTTGAAGATGACCTTAACCAACTTAGGCCAACTCAAGTCTAGCTCCCGAGGACTCCACTTCCCTCAACTTAGTTGAGCTAAGCTACCTTAGCTACTTTAGCTAGCTAGGTCCTCCCCGAGAATATCAAACCAAGGTCACCTCAGCTCACATCAGCAGAAGCCAGCTCAACTTAGCTTTGCTTAGCAGCTAGCAAAGAACTAGTAAGCTAAGCCAACTAAGATAGCACTTTGCGGCTCTCTTCAATAGCCACCAGCTCCAGTGCAGCTTAAGATGACTACCTCCAGCTCTTCTCCCTCAAAACCCTAGCTCCAAAAGCCCCTAACACTACTTCTTACTAGCTAAGCTGTCTAAGCTAGCTTAGGTTAGCTAGTCATCTCCTTGGCAACCCTACCTAACCCTAATTCCCATTTAACTACTCCACCTACTTAAGTCCACCTAAGCTACCCTACTCCACCTTAACTTGGCGCCAACCCAAGCCACCTCTTCACCCCTCAACCAAAATCAAGGGGCACCACATTTTAGCACCAAAACTTCCTTGTACCCACCAAACCTAATCCTAGCCCTACACCTAAGCCTATGCCAACCACTCCTCATCTACCTCTATAAATACCCCACCTAACCACCACTTAAAAATCATCTCTTCCTTTAGTTAGGTGCATCAATATTCCACCCCATCACCATGCCAAGGAGGTATTAGGAGGGAAGAAGATCAAGGGGGCAACCTACCGACCCCCTTGGTGGCTTCTTCCTCTCCCTCTTCTCCCTTAGCCATGCCAAGGAGGAGGTCACCTTCATCAAGAGGGGATGGCCAGGCAAAGAAGGAGCCAACAATGTGGTTGACGCCCACCTTGAAGGAGAGCTTGAAGGAAGTCCACTTGAAGATGGAAGAGAAGGAGATCTCTTTTCAAATGTGGGGCAACCACATTTGGAGCAAGAGCCACCCAGATCTTCCATTAGAATCAACCCTTCTTTATCTTCCACTCTATTTTTTTGTTAGCTAGTAGTTTAATGTTATAGAAGCATCCCTCTACCTATTTTTGACTCTACTAGCAATACAAACATTCTTTTTGCCTTCCAATTTTCATGTTGTAGTTAGTGTGTTTTCTATATTATTCTTGTAGTTGTAGTGCACACACTTTCCTCTTCTAATTACCCTAGGTGCACTTGCCTAAGGTGAGCTTAGAAGAGAGAACTCCAATCTTGTCACTTAGGTTTAGCGATAGGTGTAGTTGTAGTGTAATTTCATCTTTGCATATCTCAAGCTCGATTGTTTTGAAAAATATAGAAACAACAAAATCAAAATCACAAAAAGAAAGTCTGGATTTGTGAGTCGAGAGAGAGAACCACTCATGTGATTAACAATTTGGCCTCCTTGGATGACCCTAGATATTCCACTATCTAGGTCATACAAATTTAAAAGCGAATCAATTTTTGCATGTTGCAATGACTTCTAAAACCCTTAATTTTGCATGAAAACTCCATCATGTGGCTTAAGAGGAGTGGCTACAATTGGATAGGAGCGCTACGATGGTGCCATGTGCCGCCATCATGGCCGTCCACCTTCTTCTTCTTTGTAGAGGGTGCTATGGAGCTTTGATTTGAGTGATTTTTGCACTGATGTATTGCGACCGTCATTCCAGATCCATTTATACGATCGGATTTTTCATCCAAATCCCGTAAAGATGTCGCATTGCCTCCTAGCCATACAAAATATCAAAATTACTATATAGAATACACAAATTATCCTAAATGCAATGTAATGAATGCTATGCATTATTTACACTGTGGAATGCAATGTTAAGCTTAGGAATTGACATAAGTAGGCATTTTATCAAGAAGAAATGCATAATTGTCAATCTTCTCTAAGAATACTGTTGTCTTAGAAAATCATCACCTTATTTTATAATCGGTAAATTGATTGAAGAAAAATGTTGCTTAAATTTGAAATTCTAGGTGGAAAATTAAAATTAGCATCATAGAAAAAGACCTAGCTAGTCTCAAATAAAATTCCGATAGCCTTTTATGCAAATTAGAAGCTAGTCCTAAGGTTGATAAAGTACCTCCATCAAGGAGATCCACAAACAAACTCGGATCCAAATTGACTTGGATACCAAGAAAGCAATTAGAAACTTGTTTTGTTTGTTTCGACAGAGATTTCAATGTCAAGGATTGGACCTAGAAGTTGGAGAACAGTCAACTGAAGTCATGAGGACTAAAGAGTAGACCAAGAATGAAGACAAGAACACCAATGAGAAGACTGAACGGTAGCGGAATCAGGGTGCATCAACCATTCACCTGGAGATGTCACCAATTCCCTGATCTCCAAGCTTTGGATGAGAACCCAGCCATTTTTGGCATCCACTACAAGGACCATTTTATTAGCTATGGTAAGTGAGGTAATATCCTCTATCTTAACTTGTTATGTTGATAGCATTTAGGTCAGGAGAGGTAAAAATTTTCTTATGCAATAAGTCTTTCAATAAGGGGGATTGTTGCATGTTTACACTCATTAGAAAGGAGTTAATGGAGAAAAGAAATAAATTCCATAATTATGTCAAAAAGGGGGAGACTAGATTCTTGTCATATTATTTCAAAAAAGGGGAGTTAACCCATTTTTAAGAACAACATGTTCTAACGGGGAGTTACGGGATAAGATGATTAAAACTAATTAAACCTTTTTGATAATGACAAAAAGGGAGAATGTTTTGAGTATTTATTTATGGTTTTGTCATCATCATAAGAGGAGATATTGTTGGTGCAAGGGCACCTCAATTGATTATTTTGTTGATAACAAAACAATTGTTATTTGACATTTGCATTGAGTTTATAGTTTTAGAGAAAATGCAAATAGAATCCCATGTGAAGGAGCTCAAGCTCAAGACCATGAAGGAATGGAGGAGCTTGATGGAGAAGAAAAGGAGATGGAGCTTCCTATGGAGTGAAAGTTTGAATAAGAAAGAGGATGAAGAATAGGATAGAAATCTTTTTGTAGAAGTATTTATTTGTTTGCTGTTGATGTAGACACATTCATTTAGGCTAAAATGCCTATTCATGCATGCCCCTAGGCTTAGATTTGCATTTCATGTTATAAATATTGCATAGCATGCATCACCCTGCATTTAGAGTAGTTGTGCATATTTAGGTTAATTACATTTTTCATGGCCAAGAGGTAAGGAGATTTATTTTATGGCCTCGAATGAATCTTCCGACTATACGGATCTGATCAAGATGACGATCGAAGTCTAACGCCTCCAAAAACGTCTAGATCAGAATCCTGTAGCATCATATTATGTCTGAGGAAGATCAATGGCTAAGGGGGCAATGTGACATCCATGCAGGTTTCGGATGGAAAATCTATTCGTATGGATGGATCCAGAGCAATGATCGCAGTCTAGCAATGTGGGAATCATCTCGATTTGAGCATCGTGGCACCCTCTGCAATAGATAGAAGATGGAAGACCCACATGGGGCCACGTGGTGCCATCTAGGCCACCCAACACCGACCCGCAACAACCGGCCATGCCCTTCATCTATCAAGCCTTTGAATCCTAGCCTCCAAGCCCACAGCACTGAATTTGTCTTTAAGACACAAAAGTGCCCGCAGCGCATTGGTCGCAAGGGGTGCTCTCAAGTCGTAGGTGTCTGGTCGAATCCCCGTGAGCACACGCAATCAACAGTGTGAGTGCGAGTGCCAAATTGGGCCACACGATCTTCATCGAACGGCATAAGATTCTCCACGTGGATGCACAGATGATTGCTAATACACCCATGTGATCCAATGCCTAACTCAACATGCATTCTCACGTGCCATCCAACACGATCTGAGCGCACGATCCTCGCACGATAGCGACCATCGATCGAGCATCTAACAATGAGAAGGTGGGTGCGTGAGCAGAGCTGCAAGCAAACGTGAGCTGGAGGCTAAAATAATAGTTGCGTGGGACTTTAGTGACGCTTGTAGCTGTCACTAATGGCCTGCGCTACGCGCATGCCAGCAAAGGAATTGAAGGGTGTGGATCCTCAGCGATGGTTGGATGTTCAGCGATGATTACAGTCGTCACTAATTGCCCATGGATGATTTTGTCTCTCCTCTGCCACTATAAAAGGACCTATCCCTCACCATTCCAAACCATCTCTTCCTTTCTTCCTCTCACCACATCCAAGGCTTTAGAAAGAGCTTGTCCCATGCCTGGGATGCTCCTCTAGAGTAGAAAGAAATAGTTTTCCCACCTGTCATCCCCATTTGTGGAGCATCCCATGGCCATCCTCTCACCACCCTTTGAGAAGAAGATCCTCACCGCTTGTCGTCCTGCCCCATCCTCTATCCTCCAGCTACGTCGTCCTCCATCCCACTCCTCACCTCCTTCCTCCAGGCGATGTCAGAGCAAGTTGTCCTCCGAGCGACCGTTAAGGGGGATTTCTCTCACCTCTTTCTATCTTTTTCGCTTTCATAGTGTAATCTTTCTCGCTTTTGTAGTTGTAAAAAACATTTGATTAGAAATCTATGTTTGTTTCTCTCTCTTATATTTTCGCAAATAGATTAGCTAGATAAAATTTCATCGACCTAATCTCTTGATTGGTAAAAGGTATCAAAAAGATTACAAAAGATAAAAATAACAAAAAGAAATCAAAGAGAAGCGCGTATCTTTTAAAACCAAACGTTCGACTCCCCGTGCTCGACCCGGGACTCAAATTTCGAGTTTTAGATATAAATTTTATCTGATAGACATGTTTTGCGAGTTACGATGATGGGTTCTCTGAACCCTAATTTTAATTCGCGAAACACACCATCAACATTTTGGCGCCGTTGCAAAGGAGGCAACGCTCTTTGGTTTTTTTCTTCACATTTTCCTGCATTACTTACATATTTTTCTAACCTATTTTTATTCTTCGATTTATTATCTTGCAGCAACTCGGTCGAGGAGTCAAAGGCGGTAGATTGGAGTAAAGTGCGGGTAGAGATATTTGTAAGTTTATCCCCCACCACCCCCACCATAGATTTTATTTCACCACACTAATAACTCAAACCCAAATCAACTTAGGTGCTTTTTATAAACCCTAGGATAGATCTGGCTGTTTGTTTGCCACCTCCACCCATCTCACCAACTTGCACATATTAAAAAGATAGTAAAAAATACTCTTCTATTATGAGATTTTCTGAAAGAGACACACATTAACACCCACAACTCTTGATTTAAGGCGCACCACTACATATCGATTCTACCACTTATCTGGAATTTGACTTGTTGATCCGGGACACCATAACCCAACACACCAATAAGCGAGTAAAAATATGAATAGGTTAAACATTTGTGTGTGCCTTAACTAAGTGGTGCAACTGTCCAATTGATTGAACTATTTGGGCAGCACTGATAGCGATTTCACGTGGTTTGTTAAAATACGTCGTTGTAACGCGTAAAATTGCTTCCGCTCTTAAATTTATAATCCTAGATAAGGAAGTATCGAAGGTAGTCCAAGGAGGCAATATGGTTGCAAAATTGATTCTCTTGCTAGGAATATAAATCTCAACTTTCTTTTTGGTATTTTTTTTCAATATATCTTTTTTTTTTGTTTTTAAGCTAAGGCAACATGCGAACTGATGGCGGGAAAAGTGATTTACACTTCAATTTAAATACTACTTCTATGTGGCAAGTAGAGCCTCTCCCTAAGCTCACTCTAGGCAAGTGGAGGCCTAGAATAATTAGGGAGAGGGAGTGAAGAATGCTGAAAATAAGCTAATAGAAATGCAAACAAAAAAAAATTGCAAAGAAGGCAACTAGATAATTGATAAAGTGTTTTACAAAAGGCCTAGTAGAGGAAAGCTTGTACTACTAGAAAAATGAAAATAAGAAAACAAAACACAAATCCTCTAGATAGATGGTGAAGAGGGCTTCTTGCTCCAAGGTTGGTGGCTCCCAATCTTGAAAAGAGTCCTTCAACTCCTTCCTTGCAGTGCTCCGCCAAGGTGATGTCCTTCAAGGCAAGCCCTAGGGGGGCGTGCCCTAAGTTTCTCTCCAAGGGTGGACGTCCACCCTAAGTCCTTCTCCTTTGCCTGGCCATCCTCCTTGAAGTGCAAGAGTCCTCCTCCTTGGCATGGCTCAAGTTGAAGAGAGTGGGGAGAAGAAGGCACCAAAGGGGCTGGTGATTAGCTATGCTAAGCTAAGCTAAGATAAGCTAAGCTAGCTTAGCTAAAGGTGGAGTGGAGGAGAAGGTGTTGGAGCTAGGGTCTGGAGAAGGAGCTGAGGAGGAGAAGTCTGGAGCTGGAGCTGGCTGCTGCTGAAGAGGCTGGCATGGGGCTACTCTAGCTTGTTTAGCTTGCTAGTTCTTTGCTAGTTGCTAAGCCAAGCTAAAGTGAGCTAGCTTCTACCAAAATGAGCTGAGGTGAGCTAGGTCTGGTGCTCCCGGGGAGAACCAAGCTGGTTGAGGCAGCTGAGGTAGCTTAGCTCGACTGAGATGAGCTAAGCTGAATCCCCAGGAGCTGGACTTGAGCTTCCTGAGCTGGGATGAGTTCTTCTTCAACTGGCTGGAGTTGAGTGGAGCTGGATGTAGCTGGATCTGAGCTGGGGTGAACTCCTGTCAACTCAGCTGAGCTAGCTAGAGCTCCCTGTGAACTAGTGGGACCTGAGATGAGCTAGACTCAGCTAAGTTGAGCTAGATCTGAGCTGACTTGAGCTAGGGTGAGCTAAGATGAACTCTCTTGAGCTGCCATCCAGCTGAGATTAGCTTAATGGAGCTGGGATGAGCTAACCCTAGTTCAAGTAAGCTAGGTTCCAGCTGCGGTGAGCTGGATCGAGCTGAGTTCCAACTAGTCTGGGCTTCTCCTTCACCATTTGCCTTCTTGAGTGCTAGGGTTTTAAGGATCTGTATATTTGTACATCCCTAACACTCACAAAAACATATTAAAAAGACAACTAAAAAATGCAATGCATGCCTAACCTAATTTATTCCTAAATGCAGCCCAAAAACCCGTTTGCAGAGTAAAATCCTAAGAGCTAGGTTTGTTTTAATGCATAAGAATGATGATAAACTGGAGTTTATCACGCACCACTTAAGATAAAAGTGATTCATCAGTAGCTTGCCACTTAGGGTTGATTTTTAGGGCTGAACCAGCACTCCACATTTTTTTTCAGATTTCTAAAGGAATACACCATCACCTTTGCTTGTAAAACTTGGAGTGTTCTCCTGAACTTGATTGAATGCACCTAAGATTAAACCTTAAATGCTGCTAAACAAGGTTAAGCCCTAAAAGGCACATCATCAAATAACCTTGTTTGCAAACCCTGGTTGTGCACGCACACACATTTGAATTGATCATTAAGAGCACAACCCATCTATAGGTTCCATCACATTCCAAGAGCACAGCCATCCCAAGCTTAATTAAAACTGAGTAGACATTGGCCTTAAGGTTTGATTCGCTCTTTGGGGCTCAAACTGAGATTTTTTTTATTAATCTGCTTCTACTAGTCCATCTGATATGTAGCTAGGGGAGTAGCATCAAATGACTGTGACTGGGGAGTACACTAGGAACTGGAGGCGCAAGCCAACAGAAGAACCTTCTCCCTAGCCCCTCCTTCTAACTAGTTGGATTGACCAAATAAAAGTAGACCAACTCGGTTATAATCTCAAGATGGGTCCTAGGAGTCTGTAGGTCCTTAGGCTAACCTACCTAAGGATAGGGTTGATTGCTTGTACTGCAGGGTACCTTTATCTCTTTTGATTTCCCTCCTACTCAAGCATGTATTCTTCCACATCCTTCACACATTTCCAATCCTATCCTCCTACCACCACTTAGCCCCAAGACGATTACTATCTCGACTTGACTTGTAATTACCCATCCACTAGCCAAGATAACTTTTATTGGGGAGATGAATATGGACCTCAGTGCTCAGGGCCTAACCCTGGACAATAAGACTATGATTACTATCCTTCCCAGAGCTACAATGATTATAGATATCCACCCTTTGATGATCAACCTACCCAGATCTACAACTAAGAAGGATATGTTCATTATAACACTTACACCCCCTGATAATTCCACTGAATATAGGTCGCCACCATTCTTTGAACAACCTGAAATGACCTACTATCAAGGAGGGACCTGAGAACCTTGATATCTTAACTCCCTTAGATTAAACCTAAACCCACCTAAACCTAAACTGAACCAGTTTGTTCAGGTGAACTAGATCCAGGATAGGGTGTTGGCTAATTTGAGGAACACTATACAATCTTTAAAAGCTCAGCCAACATCTTACACTGAAGCATTGGAGCCTATGATCAAAATGATTGATGAACATATTAGTTCTCTATTTGATTTGCTCCAAAATGTTAGGGATAGGGGCCTGGGTGACTTTCTACTTGGGAAATTATCGAGGTTGAGGATGAAATTTGTGGTTGCCCTAGTTTAATCTTTGGATGATTCTCAAGATGAACCTCCTATATGAGAGCCAATGTTTGAACCCGCTTAGGCGCTTGTCGGGGGGTTACATATTCTGAGATTGGAGATGACCAGGTTGGTCTAAAGCAACTCATTGACAATGAATCGAGTTTCTCACTTGAGATCCCAGAGCTAGGGAATGACAAAAAATATGTCTCCATGGACCATGAAATGACATAAGATTTTAAGACATATAAATGAGGATCATGAATTCGTTGATTTTGAGGGTGAAGAATCTCATAGTAAAGTCTCACTTGAGATTAAGGAGAATGACTTTAGTGAGACAAACAGGCTTGAGGAATCTGATAAACCATTTGATAGCCCAACTATTGAAGATTCTTATTCGATTGGGGCTAACTTGGATGATTCGAATCCTAATGATTCAATCAGTAGCCCCATTCCTCAACTGCATGGCAAAGAGCTGACTTTTGAGATCATTGGGCCCAAGCCAATCTTGATTTAGCCACGATTTCTAGACTTGGGTAAATCTTATGGGGCGAACGATATGCTAGAGATCCCGGAGCCTAAGAACTTGATGTTGGAGGATAGAAATGTTCAAATGAAAATTTGGGAGGTTAATTCTGAGGGAAAAACAAGTTTGGATTTAAGGATTCCTTTTGACCTAAAACCATCTACTTTCTACCAGGACCCTTACAATATTTTTCACGTGCAACCCAAGCTCAAAATAACTGATTATTTTTCTGAGCTGAATGTTAAGTGGACATCTGCACCTATTGAATCATCTTTACCTATTGTCCGACAATTTGGTCATGGGTTGTACACTATAAAATCGTAGGCCTGGCCGCACAAACTTAACAGCCTTTGGTTTTGGGTGATTTTCATCCAAAAACCTGAGAACCACTCGACCCTGGGGCATGGGTCTGCATCACATTCTAGTCTATATCTGTGGAGATCCTTTTGCAAGTCACAAAATCAATCTTATTCTAATTTTGACCTGCACTTCTGTACTTTTAATGTCTTCTTTACTTGTGAACCATGACAAGCTGAAGGCAATAAACTTAGCACGTGTGCATATTCCATGTTCTCTACGGAGCTAATCGAATTTTCATGAAATTCATGAGATATTCTATTTACTCCGCCCTTTTCATGTCTTTATTTTTATAGTGAGGACATTGCATCATTTAGGCATGGGGATGTGGATAATTAATTCCTGAAATCATTTTGTTAACTTCAGAGAATTTCTTTAAGTTTCTTGAAAAAAAAAAAGAATTAGGAGAAGAGAACTTAGGCATTAGGCATTATTAACTTTAGGAAATGATATGATAGGACCTGAACACTTAGACTCTTCAGGTCTTCAGGCTTAATTAGCCTGGGTGTCCACTTGCATGTGGACTTAGACTCGAGTCCTCGCCAAGTAATTCTATTTTAAATTGGTCAATAAATTGGGGTGATAAGTATACGAGTTATCAACCCACCTTCTGATTTGAGGGGACTTTAAGCCTAAGCATCTACACACTGTTTACACTGACTCACTTTTCGGCAGTTTCTTTAGAAATTCGATAGCTAATGAACTATCTAGGGTGGTATGACTGGCAAGTTGTCGTGGAAAATAGCCCATTGACCTGTTGTCCAGAGCCCAGCCACAAGACTAATTTCCTCATACTGCCTTTAGGTAAATCATAGATCGGGGAAGCCACCTACTTAAAAAAAAATAAATAGAAAAAGGAGAAAATAAAAAAATAAATAAATAAAACCACACTTCACTGCATGAGTTTGGCTGGTAAGTTGCCGTGGGTACCAGCCCATTGACCGGTTGTCCAGACCCAGCTCACAAAAATGCACAATAATTCCCAAAACACTTAGGGAAGAAGCGAGGAAGTAGAATAAACTGGTGAGATATACACTGGATTCGCCCTTGCGTTGACCTCATAAATAAAAGAAGTATGGTGAAAGCTATCATTTGAAAAGATAAACCACTAGGCTAGGTCACCTAGTGTTGTAGAAACCCGAAGTCCATTTTAACGGCTTCGTACAGAGATTTTCACTCTTTTCACTAGATGCTTAGAATATAGAGTCCTTTTCAAGTCTTATGCAGGTCTGTAGTCATAAAAAGTTATCTTGGAACACTAAAACTCCAAAACTCCAACAGAACTAAAAAAGAAGGAAAATAAAAAAATCGATCTTCCCTTTTCAAATAAGGTGAGAACTTAGGTGATTTACATTCTAGCAGATACCCAGGTACTGTTGAGTCTTCGTAGTTTAGGACCTTAGTTAATAATTTCTATTGTTAATAAACAACTTAGGCCTATGTGATCTAATCCTAATTCTACTTTTATACATTGCATGTAGTTTGATTTTGCTAGGGACTAGCAAAAGAAAGGCATGGGAGTATGATGTAGACACATTCATTTAGGCTAAAATGCCTTTTCATGCATGTTCCTAGGCTTAGATTTGCATTTCATGTTATAAATATTGCATAGCATGCATCATCTTGCATTTAGAGTAGGTGTGTAAATTTTTAGTTAATTACATCCTTTTTATGGCTAGGAGGGAAGGAGATTTATTTCAGGGCCTCAGATGGACAATCCGACTGTATGGATCTAATCAAGAAGATGATCGGAGTCTAATGCCTCCAAAAACATCTAGATCGGAATCTCGTAGCATCATATGAAGTAGAAGGAAGATCAATGGCCAAGGGGGCAATTCGACATCCATACGGATTTTCAATGGAAATTCTAACCATACGGATGGATCCGGAGCATTGATCGCAGTCCAGCAACATGGGAATCATCTCATTCTGAGCACCGAGGCACTCTCTACAATAAACAGAAGATGGATGGCCCAGATGGCGCCACGAGGCACTCTCTACAATAAACAGAAGATGGATGGCCCAGATGGTGCCACGTGGTGCCATCTAGGCCGCCCAACACTGACCAGCAGAAACAGGCCATGCCCTTCATCTTCCACACCTATGAAACCTAGCCATTGATCAAGATCCAACAGTTGGGATGCCTCCACACCCGCAGCACTCAATTCTTCTTTAAGACACAATAGTGCCCGCAGCACATTGGTCGCGAGGGGCACTCTAAAGTCGTAGGCGCGAGATTGAATCTTGAGTGCACACAATCAATAGCGCGAGCATGAGTGCCAAATTAGGCCACACGATCTTTATCGAACAATGCAAGAGTCTCCACATGGAGGTGTGGATGATCGCGGTTACGCCCGTGTGATCCAACTCCCAAATCAATGAGTGTTCTCACACGCCATCCAATGCCATCTGAGCGCGCAATCCTCGCATGATCATGATCGTCGATCGAGCATCTGACGGCGAGAAGGTGGTCTCGCGAGCATAGCTACAAGCGAGTGTGAGATGGAGGCTACAGCGACAGTTGCATGGGCCTTTAGTGACGCTTGTAGCTATCACTAATGGCCTACGCCATGTGTGTGCCAACAAAGGAATTGAAGGTTGCGGATCTTCAGCGACGATTACAGCTGTCACTAATTGCCCATGCACGATTTTGTCTTTCCTACACTTTAAAAGGACCTATCTCCCTCCATTCCAAACCATCTCTTCCTTTCTTCCTCTCACCACCTCCAAGGCTCTAGAGACAGCTTGTCCTAAGCCTAGGATGCTCTTCTAGAGTAGAAAAGAAAATAGTTTTCCCCCTCTCATCCCCATTAGTGGAGCATCCCGTGGCCATCCTCTCACAACCCTTCAGGAAGAAGATCCTCGCCGTGACGTCGTCCTACCCCATCCTCCATTCATTGGCTACATCCTCCTTCATCCTACTCCTTACCACCTTCCTCCAAGCGATGTTAGAGTGAGCCGTCCTCTGAGCGACCATCGGGGGGGATTTCTCTCATCTATTTCTATCTTTTTCACTTTCGTAGTGCAATCTTTCCCGCTTTCGTAGTTGTAAAAAACATTTGATTAGAAATCCATGATTGTTTCTCTATCCCTCTTTTACTTTCACTAGTAGATTTGTTAGATAAAATTTCATTGACCAAATCTATTGCTTGATAAAAAATACCAAAGAAAATAGAAATGATAAAAACAACAAAAAGAAATAAAAGAGAAACATGTATCTTTCAAAATCAAACGTTCGCCTCCCCATGTTCAACTCAGGACTTAAATTTCGAGTTTCAGTTACAAATTTTATCTGATAAACTCATTTTGCGAGCTACAAGGACAGGTTCTCCGAACCCTAAATTTAATTTGCGAAACACATCATCATCAGCTGCTCTTTATTTTCTTAGAATTATTGTAAAGAACCCAAAGTGTATTTGTTGACTCGAATTTCCATTGTTTAGAAAAATATGCATCGTAGTGTAGCAATGAAAATCAAATGAACACTTAGAATTTATAATCTCGGGAAAGGTGAGTTTTTGAAGTCGTTCACAGCGAGAAAAAGATCACAAATCAATCGCTAATCCAATATCCAAACAAAACTCAGGATATATGAAAAATATGTTCAATGAATAGCCAAATGTATATCAAAGTCAATAGACAAAAATAGTGTAGAGAGAAATAGCAAAAATAATGGTGGTTGAAACGACCAATGTAACCCTTAACACTTAAGCTTATTTCTTTCAATTCAAAGCCTTAACTCCATACTTAGCCAAATTATTAAATCAAAGCCTCAAACTTAGACAAATTCTCCAATCTCCTTAGGTTAAACATCTCACCAAGGGCTCAGATGCCTTAAGTTCCAACTTGAATTCTCTCAAATGCAAAAACCCACCTCCACTCTCTCCTAGAAAGCCTTTCTTCCTCTCTAAACCTAGTTCAAAATTCATACCATAGACCTAAGGCCGGTTCAAGCATAAACCATCCTAGACCTACTTGCATGGGCATAGGTGAGGGCGTGTGCGTGGGCATAGGGTAGAGACCAAACCCCAGTGGCACGAAGGCAACAAGCCCTCGTGCATGAAATAATAAGTACACAATTCTATTTTAAATCATAACGATGTGGGACTAAGGACTGATCAGTCTTCTTTGGCTGTTGCGTGAAGATCCCTACCTTAATCGAAGCTTCTATTGGTGTTGTTCTGCGCTATTGAAGGTCTACAAGCCTTCTTGGCCTCAATCTGCATCCGCTAGGGTGGTGGTGGTGAAGATGGTGTACGATCTGCGGCAGACGACGGTGTAGTGATGATGGAGATCCAGCGAAGACCTGGAGATCAAATCACAGGCTCCAAGCCCCAATTAGATAGCTCAGGAGTATAGCCGTGGTGTGAGGAGCATGGTGGTGGTGGAACTTTGGTGTATGGGGGTGCGTGGTGGTCGAACGGTGTCGGAGTTGGTGACAAATTGGTGGGTTGTTTGGTGAAGGATTTCAGAGGTCAAAAGCCATAATAAATAGAGGGCTTTTGACCTCTAAGGTATGGGGAAGGTAGTGGTGGTGGTGGCTTCTCATTTGGTGCGGTGTAGTGAAGGCATAGACTTGCCGGAGTTGTAGCTGAAGGCAGAAAGGAAGAGGGAACGGGAGAATGTGAGGTTGAATGTAAAAATTAAGGGGCCTAAACTACTCTAGGAAGCATAAGGAGTGAGAATTCATAACTACTTGGATGAAAAAGGAAGGAAACCATGTTGGCTTGCTACACCAAACATGGTTAAGGTGAATTCTCCGGTTGTGAGAAGTGGTGACGATGAAGGGGCTAGGAGATAAAGCTTTAGTCGACTAGCATCGGAGGGAAATGAGGAAGAAGTTAGGATGCCCAATTTGACATTTGGATGCCTTGAAGAGGGGGATCGAGTGGATCATCAGAATCATTGGAGATCGCAGCTAGTGAGGAGGGAAGAGGAGAGAATCTGACCTAGAATCGACTGGAACATATGTTGGATGTAGAGAAGTTTATATAGAACATGATTGTGCCCTTCAATTGGAAGAATTCACGAATTACAGTCACGATTTTGGAAACTTAAAGTCCTAAATTTCTCAAGCTCTTTGGAGATCTACATTCTAAATTACCATACAAGATCGTGTGTAATCTAAAGTCTCTGATCTCAGGAGTAATCCCTCCAAATTGGAGGGATTTGGAGTGGGTTTGATGGGCTAAATGTTCAATCAAAGATCATGCATATGGCTTTCCTATTCCATGTTGGCTATGTTTAGGAAAGAAGGCATCTGCAGGTGACAGGGAACTTCTGGTGAAGATGACGAGAAATTGGGGACTTGACTATATGAAAAGGGTAGAAATTAAGGTGAAGTTGTAAGGAATAGAGAATTAAGAGCTAAAATGTAAACTTGGTTAAAATGGACTCTAATTGGGACTAAATTTTGGTGTTAGCCTAATTTGGACCCAAGGAATATAATGGTAAACCTAGATTTAAGTTATGACCATGTTTGACTAGGTAAATTACATAAAAGGGTAAATTAGGGTAAATTCCCATTTGAATCTTTATTTTTTGTCAAAATGGGTTTCAATGGTCAAAGTGAAGGTACCAAGCCACTTAGAACATTTTTCAATGATTTTTAAGACATTTAGATAGAATTCATTTCTATAAGAACCCTTTCAGTTTGAGTAAGGCGGATACTTAGGGTTTCTAGTAATATTTTAATCCTCAAAATCCACAAAACCCTAATTCAGTTATTCTGAGCCCACTTCTTTGTCTTTTATGTTCATTTAACCTTAGATTAAATCCTGATGAGCCCTTTAGTTAATCTGCATTAGTGATTAGATGTTAAAATAGCAGAATTAACCCATTTTCCTGTAGTCTTTTAAATTCAATTTAGTATGAAATTACGATCCTCAGACGATCATTAAGGAGCATTTAACACTTGATTCAGACTAATTTAAGTTATTTATGGCAAGTGTTGGTGTTACCATCATACCCCCATGCCTAACCTTTGTTAGTCCCTAGCAAAATCCTATTGAAAGAGCCTGGTCTCTAAACCAAACTTTTGTGTTAGGATTCCAATTTATGCCACTTCTATAGAACTTAGATTAGAATGCCAACAATAGGCCTAAAGGTAATCAAGTACCAGTTAAGATCCAAAGCTGACCACCTTAGCCTTAAGTCTCTCATGAAGGTTCTTAAGGCTCGCAAAAGCTACCTAGAGGTTTTTTGACCCCAACGGTTTAAACACCCATGTGTATGTACAACAAATCTTATTTCAGTTTGCTAGTACATTTTTTATAAGAGAGAGAAAGGGATTTTTATTTTTAGAGTTTTTTATCTTTTCTTTGTAAATTCCCCTAAATCCCCCAGAATCCTGGCTTCCGATACTTTGGGATAGTGCCACCCATGATGTTCTGCAACTAAATCCAAGCCCTACCAATCAACATTTTGAGGTAATCTTTGCCCATGGCACCTGAACTAGCACAAGGTGTGTACGTGCACCTAGTAGGATATTTAAATATCTTAGGAGACAAGCATCGAGGAGACGGTATGTTATAATGCATCTTCAAGGGTAGTATTTTTCATTCCTCCCCTTTACGCTAGGAACTTATCCAATCAACTTGTATCTTCGAGATGCTCCTAAGTCAAATCTTTGGAAAAACATTTTCAGAGGAGAAAACTTTATGGCATTATTCTTCATTAAGAGCACTGAACTAGACTGGTGGGTAATTTTTGGGTGCTTCGGTTACCAAGTCCCGTAAACCAAAAGGCAGGCAATGGGGCCAAATAATCCCTATGCCTTAGACTTAATACATCGGCCTCACAACTTTCTCAATCTCTTGAGGAATAATGCAGATCTTAACAAATAGGTTATTGTTTAAGGCCTAGAACAAGCCCTAGAGGCCTAAGGTCGGTATCCTTTACTTAACTCCTTGTCTCTAGCACTTCCAGACTTGATTCCTTATTTTGATTAGATCTAGAACTTAAGTAGGTTTCATAACCAATTGCTAGGACTATGACAATTTTTTTCTATGTTGCTCCATTTTCATTTTGTCTTTCCTCCTCTTTCTCCTCAATAAAGATTTTTCAATTTAGCTCAAAAATTTTCCTTCCCTTTTCCTCCATTTATTTATTTTTTGTGAGAACCCCTCAAAAAAGTTGAATTTTCCATTTGTTTTGCACTTTAATACCCCCCATGGGTAAGTTTTGTAATGCCCTCACTGAAAACTAGGTGTGTTCGAATTTAGCATAGTTCATAGTTTAGATCAGGGTAAAAGGGTGGTTGAACGGGTAGGAATGACTGTTGAAAATGATTTCAAGCTCTAATATATGTATCAAAGGTGGAGTCTAATGTTTGAACCCTAAAGTGAAATAGGAATGTAGCTTAAGAAGGATTAGAAGGGTCTCGGGTTTTTGAAATAACGGGTTGCCTCCTGTTAAGCGCTAAATTTGATGCCTTCAGTCAAGCAGAAGGTGGTCAAGTAGAAGTGGTGGTTAGATTGGTGAAATTTTGTAACACAATCACCTTGATGATTAGCCCAGCTGGTGAAACCAGGTTCTTGTTCACATCAATTGGCTGATGATGCAGACTAAACCTAATCTATCTAGTGGGTTGAGAGTTATGAATAAATATGTGTGGAGCCCACCAGATGTATTGTGACTTGATTCTTACACATTTAATTGGCCTAAAATGTCTATTTATGCTTATTCGTAGGGTCATAGAAGCATCATGCATTATAAATATTGCGTAACATGCATCATCATGCACTTAGATTAGTTTGTACAAATTATATATTAATTTGCTTCTTATTGTGACTAGGGGAAAGGGTGATTTATCTGGACATCGAATTGATGACTCAACTGAACGGATCTGATTAAGACAACGATCGGAGTCCAACGTCTCCAAGATCACCCCGATCAGACTTCCGTAGCATCATATACAGTTTGAGAAAAATCAGTGGTAAAGGGGGAAGGTGGTGAAAATTTGAACCTTAGATTAAGAATCCAACCACACGGATAGGTTCAGATCGACGATCATAGCCCAATGATGCGAAAATTGATCCAATCTGACACCCGTGGCACCATCTACATGCATTAGAAGATGGACCACCAGGATGGCACCATGTGGTGCCATCCCAGCCATCCAAAATGCCCAACATCCCCGCCTAACATCTAAAGGTGTAATCAACGGGTGATCTTAGCCATTGGATTTGCATCCAACAGCTAAGAGGCAGCCTCACCTTTCCTTGACAAACTTTAAAGGGGAGATCAACGCTTGATCTCAGCCGTTGGATGAACATCCAACGGCTACGATCTAGCCACGTCGCCCCCCCACTGTTGGATGTCCTTTGAAGACAAGCTCACGTGATCTCGACTGTTCGATTTTCATCCAATGGTTGCAAGTGCATGAGACTTAAAACAAAAATGAGACACATTTGAAGGGGTAGCGCAGTGGTTAGGTGCACTATGAAGAGCACACAGCATGGGATCAAGCTACGACAAGGCGGTGAAATTTGCTAAAGAAACATGCGAGCGAAATTTGTCCGTAGGATCGTGATCAAATAGTTGCAGAGCGGGGACATGGTGCAACATCAAGCGATGGATGAGCACGTGCATTATCATGCGCCATCGTATGCGGGCGTTATTTGTGGAGAAGATGAAGTGGGCTCGCAATTTGTAAGCCATACGAACCTCTCAATGATTGAAGATGAAGCTACTCATGAGTTATTTAAGCCATCCAATCTTCATCAAATGGCTGGGATCACCCCACTCACGTAATGCATGAAGATGAAGAGGCGGTGATGCGGCCACTTCTGGAGCATCGATCCAAGGGCTCATGTTGAGGCACACCTTCAACGACATGCAGCTATAGTGACACTCATAAATGTTACTAAAGACCCTGATATTAATTTCTAAGCTTTGAAATGACCTTTCTACCCCCAACTCCTCAACTAGAAAAGGGACCCTACTCCCCTCATTCTCATCATCCATTCCTCTCTTCTCTCACCATCTCCAAAGCACTAAAGAAGCTGGTTCGAAACTCGCGATGCTCCTCTAAAGTAAAAAAGGTAAAATTTTATCCATCTTCTCTTCCCCTTCGTAAAGCACCCATGGTTGTCTTCTCACTACCATACGAGAAGCTCATCCCATTGCGACGCTACCCTATTTTGTCCTTTATCCTCTAGCTTCATTCTCCCTCATCTAGCATCTCACCACCATCTTCCGGGCACTTCGTCAACATAGCTCATCCTCCAAGTGACTGTCGAGGAAGATTTTTCTCATCCCTATCTTGTTACTACTTTCAAGTATAGTTTTAATTCTGCAAGTAGATGTAATGAACATGGTTCAATGGTTATGAAATATTTGTTTATTCTCTCAATATTTGTCCATTTGCTTATACTATTCTCTCTCTTTCTTCTAATGTTTATTCTTTAAGTAGTTTGGCTTATGTAGATTAATTTCAACTAACTATTTTGCTTTATAAAAATAAACACAAATTTTAAATCAAACATTTGCCTCCCTATGCTCGACCCTAGCCTCACTGGAGTTTTGATTATAAGTTTATCTGATAACATATTTTTACGCACTGCAACAACGAGTTTCAAACTCAATCCTTTTTGCATACAAAATCTAACTTATCATTTTGGCTTCGTTACTAGGGAGGCAACGCTCTTTTGTTTTCCAGCATTTTTTGCTTTACCTAACTTTTATCTCACTTTTTCTACAATCTCGTTGTGATTGCAGGTACTCTTTCAAAGTAGGCAGAGAAGTTAGATTGGGGAAAAGTGCAGATGAAGTATCTATAAGTATATCCCCACCACCCACCCCTTAAATTTCATTCCACTACTTAATAATGCAAACCCTAATTAACCTAGGAGGTTGCATAAACCCTAAGGTTATCTTGGTTGTTTGTTTGTCACTCCCACCCACCTCACCCCCTCTTATATATAAAAGAAAATCTGATCTGATTGTGGGATTTGCTTAAAAATTTACACCCTTTATACACCCAAGGCACCTCACCTTAATCTGATTTAATCACTTAACCGGGAATCCGACATGAGGTTCTGATACACCTGCACTAATTGTACAAATAACTGATTAGTGATAGATTCACTTTAGTGGATCAATTTAGTACCTAGGTATATTATTATTGGGATGAAAATTTAATTCAGAACATGCATTATATTGAAAATTAATTAAGCTCTAGCTTTTATATTCTTTGTACTTCATTAATTTTATTAATTTGTTACTTAAGTTGATTAATCATTAATTTATGATTCAGGGATACAATTTTAAATGACAGGTTTTCTTAAATGGAATAATAATATTGACATGTTGACTTTTTACCAAAGAAATGAAGAACATTATTTACTTTAGAAAGCATGGGAGGCCTTTCGAAAGGCAAATTCATCTCTCTTTTAGATCGAATCCCCTCAAAATATTCTCAAAATATTCCCTTTTAACATCTTTCTCTCTGAACAAACAAAAAATGATGACTCCTCAAATCACGGTGCAAAACCATCACCACACCCATATGTATCATCCTCTCTCTCAAAAATCATTAAAAAAAATTGGAAGGACCCATGTGAGCCTCCACCTTCATTCCCTCTTCCTTTCTGCTTGCAAAAAGGCCCTTTCCATATATTTTTTCTCTCCAAAATAAGAACGCTCTAGCCAATTGTTATGGAGCGGCAATGTCCTACCCTCTCTCCTTCACGTCCTCTCTCTCTTGCTAAGCCACCCATGTAAACAACCCCACATACATCCCTGCATTCATTCTACCGCTATGTACACCGATTTCTTACACATACGACAACCACCACCTAGCGTGACCGAAAGAAGGTTGGCTTCCTCATCCCAGCACCTCCTCCTTGATCATGACTTCAAGACTAGTTCACTCGCCCTCATGACGATCCATAGTTCGCCACTGCTCTTCTTCCCACTGCAGTGATCACATTATCGACAACCACAACTACAACAACAGTGCCCTTCTCCACGTCCCAATGGTGAGGGCATGGATCTCCTTCCCACTGCACCCACGACTACGAATGCCAGCTCTTCATTGACCGTACTCTTCCTCAATGTCGACCTTTCAGCTGCCGCATGCCATCACCATGCCAACTATGTCCATGCCTTCCTCATTGACATCATCATAGCAACTGCACCACCAATCTTCCTTGATCACAATGACTATGCACATCCACTTCTGCCGATCCACATTGTGATAGCACGTAGTTCACCTCTCTGCGACCGCAATAGCAAGCGTCACCACCACGAGCACTACCACTGCTTGTCATCCTCTTCCACTACCGAGAGAGTTCTTCATATCCATCCATCTCTGCGGTTGGTAGTGACAACACCAACTCCACAATCATGAGAATTACCACGCAGCTTCGACTATGACTTCACGTACTGCATTCGTCCCCAACATCACCATACCACAATCGCAACTAAGCATCTTACCATGTTTGTTTTTTATTTAGTTCATTTATTTTTGGTATTGTTAGAATCACTATTATATCTGGAGCCTATATGCGTGCTTGCCTCCCTGTGGAGACAATACTTTATTCATGGTTATTTCATGTGATACTCATTTGAGTTGATTGCATTTTTGACATGCAGATTTATTGATTATTGGATTGAATATTAATTATACTGTGGTTCATTCTGATTAATGCATGTCCAAACTGATTACATATTTTATTCGCACATATCTAAGTACTTGTCTAATTAATATATTTTCTATTCGAGCGTGTTTCCACCATGATTTATACTATGTGACGACACTCAATTTCATCAGTTATCACATTTTTGGAGTGAAACACTCATATAAAATGGCCTCGTTACCGGGGAGGCAACAGATGCAATAGGTTTACCTGATTTTATTTCTGCTCTATTTTGAGGTGAAAATTGTCTTGATTGATTTTATATTTTAGTGTGAGGACTTTATGAGTTGAGATGACATGTGCAACAGAGCCCCGACGTGGACCTTGAATCACACCTGTGAGACAATGCGAGGAGACGAAAGGAGACCAGGATCCCGTAGGGGATTCTCCTTCAACGCTGATTGGATTAGGAGCGTAATTTCGTAGTTTACATTTTCAGTCTTCTCGCCCCTGTAGCATCAGGGTTGGTTTCGAGGATCTGTCTCCACCTTCTTTAGCGACTACGGCTACTTCTCTGTGATGTGAGTAGTTTAGTTTTTTGATTGCTTGCTTTAAAAAGAAAAAGATAAAAAGTATCGAGTTGCCTATTTAGGAGTTGCATACCCTTAGGTGCGTGCATTTAGGAGTGACTAAGCAGCATATTAGATCTACTTCTTTGCATTGCATACATTGTCTACACAAAGATCATTGGAGTCAGGTATACCTTTCTATCTTTGCATCTAGCTCCTGTTCATGCATTGCATTTGGACTAAATTTCATGACACTAAACTGATTGAATTTAGCTAATTATGGGGTTGCTTATTTGAAATTGGGACTGCTAAATCAGATTCAACCTTAAAATCAAAATCACATTTGATCTTATCAAAGGGACTTGCATGCGACTCTTTACAAAATAAAAATAAACTAACTTACAGTGTGATGTACACTTCTAGCATTGAGCACACACACTAGGCACCACACTAGGTCTCGGTCCCTTAAGGCTATAGGCATCGATCTCTTTATTGCTGCAGACCCTCCTATTTCACTTTGTGGTGGTGGTAGTATCCTGTGACTGATCGATAGTATTTTCACTTTCAGAAATAATACGTAAGAAAAATATGTCGTTGCAGTAAATAATGTGGTGGAAAAACCCTCAATCAAAAACTACTAAAAGTATATTAAAAATGAACCACAAAATCAGGTCGTATCCATAGGGAGGTGCAACCAGCAAATCACCAATATTTGTAGTACATGAGTACATTGTATGAGGCTTAATGTGATGCAAAAATTAATTTGAAGAATAGTTGTAGCATCAGACCAACATGAGAATGACTTGAATCAGCAGTAACATAAATTATGGATAATTAGAGGGTTTGAGAAGCAATTACCCACAATAAAAAACATTATATCAAAAATACTCTCTTCAACCCTAGTCATTTAATATAATTGACGCCCTCTTATAGCAAAACATGGGAGGTTGATTCCCCTTGGCATGCACATGGAGGGAACCGCGGCTAGCGTAGTGGCTTCTTAGAGGAGTAAGGCCAGAGGAGAGGAGTGCTGTGACGGTGGTGCGATGGTGCGCGGTGGCCATAGCTGCAGCCGGTGATGAGGAGGAGGGCCATCGGAGGGTTGTTTCCCATGGCGTGAGTGGATTGCGAGAGGACCTGCAGTTGGCATGAGCGAGATTGTGGCGTCTAGGCCAGTGTAGGGAAGTCGATGACACGAAGAATAGTGTCCAGACGAGGTGGCTGCATGGAGGTGTTTGACGCCGGTCATGGGTTCCTTCGGGGGTGTCTGGAGGTTGAAGAATGCAGAGAGGAGCATGCTGGTGGCCCTGTTTGGGTGCAGGAGATGCGGCTGGTTGTTAGCACGCACAAGGTAGTTAAGCGCGCATGCTTGCGCGAGGGCATGTGCAAGGTGGGTACTGTGTGCGAGCGTGGCTAGGCCAGGCGTGGCCTCTCAAGGCTCCTATGCATGGTGGCTGGTGGTCGGTGAGAGCGGGCATGGCTGAAGGTGATGGGTGGCTACAGTGGTGGCCACACACTATCATCGTATGACCGATGAGAGGAAGAAGGAAAGTGGTAGTTGTGTGGAGACCATGGTGCACATTGGGAGGGCCACAGTACGCACTGCTTTCATGGTGCAGGCGAGAGGAAGAAGATGGAAAAGCCCCCTGATGAAGATCTCCCTCTTATTCTGCACGAGGGAGTGCTATTCAGCAATCTTGTTGATAAAAGCTCAGAGAGGCATTGCGAGAGGATTGGGGAGGCATTGCGCATTCTGCAGGAAGGAAGGAAAAATTAAATTTGGTTATTTATAAAAATAATCTAAAACAATGCATGAATATGCATGTAAGCCCTTATTTATAAACTAATCTATTTATATATTAAAGCATGCTTTGTACATGGAAACAATAATCTATTAATTAGGCATTTAAGCATTTACTTAGCTCAAAATTGTGGTCTCATCAAATGCCCCCATGCCTTGTTTTTGCTAGTCCCAAGCAAAAGTGAAAGATAATAGAAGTAACCAAAAGATTTCTTCTTTTTTTATTCCAAAAATTTAGAGATCCAGACAAAAGTGAATTGATAGTAGCCTAGTGTTGAACGTTGGATGACTACGCTATCAGTGTTGGTTTTGAAAACCTGCCTTTATTGTTTGAGTAGTGAAGAAATCGATTCAACAAATAAAATTTATTCTAAAAAATCTATAAAGAAATCCTGGGTCGAACTCAGTGAGGCTACGTCGATCAAAGTTCGCAATTATATTTTTCTTTTGTGTTTTTGTTTAAAGGGTGGAATAATCACAATGAAATGTAATCAATATAGACAATAAGAGAGAGAGAGAGGGAAAACATTCAC
The DNA here is from genome assembly GCA_037157565.1 of Thalassia testudinum. NCBI lineage: Eukaryota > Viridiplantae > Streptophyta > Magnoliopsida > Alismatales > Hydrocharitaceae > Thalassia > Thalassia testudinum. The sequence goes on along the minus strand of JAZHRO010000056.1, from coordinate 78,668,552 downwards.
TTGATATTTCAAATTGTTTTTACAACTAAGAAAGCGAGAAAAGATCACACTAGAAAGCAAGAAATTATTGAACTAGAAAGCAAGAAAATTCTACTCTAGAAAGTAAGAAAAAGAATACGAAAGAGAAGTTATCCTCCTCGATGATCACTTCAAGGATGAGCCGGACGAAACAACGCCTGGAAGACGAGGAACAGAGCGGGAAGAAGGAGGTCGAAGCAGGAGGAACAGAAACGAGGCAGCACGTCATTGTCATCACGGGATTCACATCTGGAATTGGGCGAAAACTTGATTTTAGCTCTTGAGGAGCATCCTGGGTGTGGGACAAGCTTCTCTTGAGCTTTGGAGAGGGAGAGAAGGGATGAGAAATCTGTATGGAGGGGGTCTCCTTTTATAGTTGCAAGGAGTAGGGGCATTTTGGGCATTACAACTTGAAAAACATTAATTCAGCACCTTTAGTGATGGATTTATCCCTCACTAAAGGCCTGAACAAGGCCGATGTGCAAGCTGCTCGCACGCCCCCTCGCTTCCGCACCCTTCAACGCACGTGCACGTTGGTGCCCTCTCAGCCATCCGATCAAGAGATCGGACGGCTTAGGTTGACTACGCCCACGACGCACACCTGCGTAAGCGCCGCACATCAGATTTCACATGGGCGCTATCGCCTAATCTCCACCGCTGGATCTGCATCGTGCGGCTCTAATCGTGTGCCCACGCACTATGGATGCAAGCTCGATCGCGCGTCACGTGCTCGCGTAGCGTGCTCGACCACTACGCTATGCGTAGGTTTGTGTCGGGTGGCGTGTTTTGCGCACGGATGATCTCGGCTGTTGGATCTTCATCCAATGGTCAAGATCAAACGTAGCATGCGCCTTCAGAAGAGGAGGGCGTTGGATGAGCGGTGGCGTGGTGCAATCTCGGCGGTTAGATGGGCATCGAACGGCTGAGATTTGTCAAACGAGTGAAGAAGGAGAGCTGCGACTGGTGTTGGGTGGCTTTGATGGTGCCATGTGGCGACATCTGGGCCGTCCATCTTCTGAGTGATGTAGATGGTGCCACGGGTGTCGGATTGGATCAATTTTCACACTGTTAGGCTGCGATCATTGATTCGATCCGTGCGGTCGAATTTGTTGTCTAAGGTGAGGATTAACAACATCTTGGCCCTTGCTTTTTAAGGTTCCTCGATCTCTATTTGGTGCAACAGATGTTTGATTAGGGTTATCTTGGACTTGTTGAACTCCAATCATCGCCCTAATCAGATCCGTACGGTTGGATCTTTGATCTGAGGCTCTGATAAAAAGTCGCCCTATCCCTGACCATAAAAAGGAGACAGTTACTACACAATTTATACAACTTGATCTAAATGCATGATTATGCATGTTATGCACTATTTACAATGTATGATCTAATGTGACTCTAAGAACAAGCATTAATAGACATTTTAGGTTAATCAGATGTATGCACATCACACCCCCACACCAATCTTTTGCTAGTCCCTAGCAAAAACTAAATGCTATTTATAAAAGAATTAGGTTGGATTACTTGGTCATAAGTCATTTTTAACATTAAAAAATTTTTACTCAGGATCTGAACTTTCGAAGGCACATCGCCTTTGTATCTGCCAAAATGGAGACCACCTCAAGCCCTTGCCTTACTCAAAGAAAAATCTCTTTTTCTCTTTTTCTTCTTTTCTAATTTTTTTGGATTTTTGAGTTTGAGGTTAAAGAGTCGCTTTCTACGGCCACTCAACCAACCGAAGATTTGATGTGAACCCTAAGTTCTAAGCATCTTATTGTGAATGTGATAGACTCATTGATCGGCAATTAGAATGGACTTCGGTTTCTACACCTCTAGGTGACCTTAAAAAGAGAGTTCTGCTTAAAGGTGTATCTTTACCACCGATAGCTTTCTCCCTACTTTTATCTTTATAGGGTCAACACAAGGGTGAGTCCAGTGTATATCACCCCGACTTATTCTACTTCTCCACTTCTTCTAAAGTGTTCTAGAAATTTTTAGTGCATTTCTTGAGCTGGGTTCTGGACAATAGGTCGATAAGCTGTTACCAGCAACGACTTGCCAGCCACACTCATGGGGCGAAGTGTGGCTTATTTCTTTTATTTTTTTTTCTTTCTTTTCTTCTTTGTCTTCGACTTTCTTTTTCTTTTTAAGTAGGTGGCTTCCTTGGTCTAAGATTTAACTAAAGGCAGCAAGAAGAGAATGGTTCAATGACTGGGCTCTAAAAAACCAACCTATGGGCGGTTACCCACGATAACTTGCCAACCATATCACCCTAGAAGGTTCATTAGCTACCCAATTTCCGTTAAAACTGCCAAACAACGAGTCAGTGACAAGATAGTGTGTAGATACTTAGACTTAAAGTTCCCTCAAATTAGAGGGTGGGTTGATAAGTCATGTACTTATCACCCAAACTTATTTAATCAAATTAAAATAGAATTCAGGATGGCGAGGACTCGAAAAACAAATCCACATTTTAATGGATTCCGAGGCTGATTAAGCCCAAAGACTAGAAGGATCGTAGTGTTCAGATCCTATCGTAATATTTCCTAAGATTGAAAAGTCCTAATGTCCAAGTATTCCTTCCTAATTCAAAATTATATATATATATAAGAATAGAATTTACAAGAATTTCACAGAGCTGACAAAATGATTCAGAAGTGAACCCACCCCCTCATGCCTAGCTGATGCAATGTCCACAATGAGAATAAAACACATGAAAGGAAGGGTAGAGTATGGAAGATATCACCTGAATATGAAGCTTGGGTCAGCTCTGAGCTAGACTGTACAATTGCTGAGTTTAATGTCGTCAGCTAGGCGAAGTCCAGCCAAAGAAGTCACAACATGGCTGGAGCAATTGTGTCTAAGACAGGTTCAGGAAGAGTAGGGTCAATAACAAGCTTCAGACATTGACTGTTGACTTTGAATGAATTACCCATCTTCGAGTCAGAGATCTGAACAGCTTTGTTTGAAATATGTAGTCGATAATGAACGGCCCATTCCATTTCGACCTAAGTTTGCTGGGAAAGAGCTTAAGTCGAGAATCAAATAGCCAAACCTTCTAGTTCGGCTCAAAACTCTTACGGGAAATCAATTGGTCATGTAGAGCTTTGGTCCAAGCCTTGTAGATCTTGGCATTCTCATACACATTATTTCCAAGCTCCTCCAACTTAGATAGTTGGAGTTTCCTGGTCTTCCCGGCTAAGCTCAGATCGAGATTGCACTGCTTGATTGCCTAGAATGCCCTATGTTCAATTTCTATGGGTAAATGGCATGCCTTTCCATACACCAGACGAAACGGAGACATTTCAATGGGAGTTTTATATGCCGTGCGGTAGGCCCAAAGAGTATCCTCAAGCTTTTGAGTCCAGTCTTTGAGATTAGACCTAAACATTTTCTACAGAATATTCTTGATCTCCCGATTGGAGATCTCAGCCTGTCCATTTGTCTGGGCATGGTAAGGTGTGGAGATTCGGTGATTGACCTTATATATTGCTAGCAAATTATAGAACTGGGCATTAGTGAAATGAGTGCCACCATCACTGATGATGGCCCTCGGAATCCCGAACCTGCTGAAGATGTTTTTCCTGACAAAATCGATGACCACCTTGTGGTCATTGGTTTGGGTAGGAATCACCTCTATCCATTTGGACAAGTAATCAACAATGACGAGAATGTAATGATGTCCAAATGAAGGGAGGAAGGGTCCCATGAAATTGAGGCCCCAAACATCAAAGATTTCGACAGGAAGAATCGGGTTTAGGGGCATCATATCTCTCTTAGTTATGCTCCCAAGTGCCTGGAATCGAGAACACGACCTCGAGAATTCTTGGGCATCCTTGAATAAAGGTGGCCAATAGAATCCAGATTACAAAATTTTTGCAGCCGTATTTTTCCCGGAGAAGTGTCCACCACACGTAGATGCATGGCAGAACTCGAGTATACTGTTGAATTCGTTCTCCGTAACACATCGGCGAATAGTCTGATCAGAGCCGATGTAGTACAATTTAGGGTCCTCCCAGAAGTAATATTTGGCCTTAGATTTGAGTCTATCTCATTGTTGCTAGGTCCAATCCTGGGGGATTTGACCAACGGCCAAATAATTAACAATGTCAGCAAACCATGGGGTTTGGATGCCTGAAACTGTAAGGATGGTTTCGTCCAGAAAAGTATCAACAATCGGACAGTTCGGAAGAGAAGAATCACTCAAAAGTATCGACAGATGATTTGCCACCACATTCTATACCCTAGATTTATCCTTAATTTCAAGATCAAATTCTAGAAACAGAAGAATCCAACAAATAAGCAAGGGTTTGGCATCCTTTTTGGCCAAGAGATGTCTCAAGCCAAGTGGTCGATATATATAATGTCATGAGACCCTAACAGATAAGCCCTGAATTTCTCCAAAGCAAATACTACAGGTAGTAATTCCATTTCAGTAACAGTGTAATTCCTCTAGGTCTCGTCCAAAGCTTTACTAGCATAGTAGATAACAGAGGGCTTCCTATCAACTTTCTGACCCAAAATAGCCCTGACCACGTAATCAGAAGCATCGGTCATTGTTGTCGACGATTTTGTGCGGGTTTAAAGGATGTCACGTTGTAGTATAACCGACAAAACGTCTAAACAAATATAAAGAATTTTATTACTCGACGACCGGAGTATCCGAGGTCGAACACGGGGAGCAATCTCAGTACTTTGAAAAACCAAAGAATACAACTGTTTAAATGCAAATATAACTCATTGAAAGAGAGAATTTTAAAAAAGGATTTGGAAAAAAATTAGAATTGGACGTCTGATTTGTGTATCAGACGTCTTAAATGTGATCTCTCTCTCTCTTCTTCTTCGTGGCTCTTCTCCTTTCTTTGCTTCTGGTATCTTTCCTTCTTCTCCTGCCTTGCCCTTCTTCTTTCTTCTTCTTCTTTTTCTTCTGATCTCTTTGCAGTCTTCCCTTGTCTTCTTCTTCGTTCTTCTCTGCGAAGAATTCTCCTATCACTGCTACACAGCCTCTTCTTTCTTCTCTTCCTGTTCTGCAGCCGCCACGTGTTCGCTGCCTGGGTCAGTTCTTCCTTCCTGCACACACCACAGAGTAGCAAAAACCTACCCTCGTCCCTCTACCCAAGCGTCTGTCTCTCTCAAGCAAATGCACTCACGGACGCTCTACCAGAGCCACACGGGTAGTCGGGTCGGGTTCGCACCCGGGACCAGGCGCACCGGCAAGTGGTGATGCACGAGGAGTGCATAGGTCTAGGTTGGATCGGATCAGCCAGATCCGCGAGGTCAAGCCGCGGACGAGGCGTGTGAGGGCAGTGAGGGACCTCACCCCTGTGCTTACGGAGGCAACCGGCTTAAAGCACAAATACAATTTATAGCGTACCTGAGTGCTGCAATCCCACGATGTGGGACTAAAGGTTCCGCCCTGATTTCACGCACGCCTGCAGACTCTCGTATGCAATTTCCCAAGCTATTGACTCTGCTGGCGCTACTGGCTGGCCTTGGTTGCTTCGCGACACTTGCGAGAATCTGCTGCACCTGCCGCCTGGGAAGCCTGACGCCTGCTACTGCTCCAAGCTCCTTGCTGCTTCGGCTGTTAATGGCGGCTGGGGCTTACACCTGACATCCAACAGAACGGCCTATTGGCCCAATCAGAATAGCTGGAAACCTTCGCCGCAGCACGGCGAAGGCGGTGGGTGATGCTGCAGGTTGCCGGTCGGCCTAGGCGTAAGTGCCTAGGTCAACCTATGGCCGGAGATGGTAGGTTGGTCGGGGGGTGCTTGTGGAGGTCTGGGGTGGCAGTGTTGGGGTGGAATGGGTTTCTGGTGGTGAGGCGGAGCTCTCGAGGTGGTTGGCGAGCCGTGTGGAGTGGCGGAGTGGTGTGGGCGGCTCGCCGGAGTGAGGTCGGAGGCGAGGAAGATGGAGGCGGTTAGGTATTGTCGAGGGGTAATCAAGTAAAATAGTTGGGGGAAAAGAGAGAGGAGAGGATGGAGAACGTATCTGGGGTTTTCTGGACGGAAGGGAGGCGGCGGAGAGGACGGCTGGCAACTGCCATCGTCAGGGAAGAAAGACCCTGAGGGAGGAAGCGGCGACGAAGACGAGGTCAGAAGCGCGCGCGCGGGGTACAGCACGACGCGGGAGGAAGCGACGGAGAGGACTCTGCTGCTGGTATGGCAGCAGAGCGACGAGAAGGAGGGGAGAAGGTCGCCGGAGCTTGTGGGTCGTTTGGCCGGAGATGGGAGAGGGAGGAATTTGGAAGGGATCTCCGTCAAAATCAAGCTTGCCTTCTGCGGCAGGGTCTGGGGTGTCTTTGATAGGTGCTGGCCGTGCCTACCAGCGCGTGGAGACTGCGCAATCAACGCTGCCGGCTCGCCGGAGATGGAAGGAAGGTGGATACCCAAATCTCTCGTGCATTCGCACGAGAGATTGGGTTCACACCAGCGATTGTAATTGACTTTATAAGGAAGGGAATTCCTCAGAGAATCCCCCTTCCATTTCTGGGAGGGAATCTCTGAGGGATTAGAGAGCAATCCCTCTCCGAACCTCGCCGGAGCTCGGTTCTGCCCTAGCAATGGCCGCAAGACCGGTTTGCAAAGGAGGCGAAGAACCTAGGGGGTTCTCTGCAAAGGTATTCAAAAGATAGGGACCAATTTGTGATTTGGGTGTACTAAATTGCAAAGTAGGTCAAGATGACCTCTCCTTAGGTCCAAATTTTGGAATAAACCTAATTTGGACCTAAGGAATCCAATGACGAAGTTGGATTTCAGGTTTGACCTCGTTTGACTGGACATTTTGCATAAAAACCCAAATTAGGTTAATTGAGGAGCTAGGACCCTGATCTAGGTCAGACTAGGTTCCAAAGGCCAAATTAAGTGTTCTAAACCCTAGAGGATGTTTTTCCATGATTTTTAGAGGGTTTACTTGCTTTTTGTTCTGATCGGAACCTTGTTAATTAAAGCAGGTCTGTTTTAGGGTTACTAGGTGTCATTTAATTCCTAGATTGTACATGAACCCATTTCTGATTGACTCAACCCTCTTTTTATCTCATTTAGACCATTTGACCTATGTTTTTCCTCTGAGAAATCCCGTTTATGTACTGCAATGGTAAAATTGCAGTTTTAACCTTTATTTCATGTTTTCTTCTCAAGGCACTTGTTCCTTCAATTAGGCCTTCTTATAGGTTATGTAGGAGCTTTTATCTTCTTTATTGGGTCAAAATGAGCTAGTTATGGCTCATGATGTGGCTCTCATCATACCCCCATGCCTAGCTTTTGCTAGTCCCTAGCAAAATTTCAAAGTTTTAACTTCAATTCTAGACCCTGAATGTCTGTCAACAATGATAAGTGCTTCTCCTCTTCTTTTGTGTTTAGGTGGGAATGCCGATAATAGGCCTAGAGGTACTCAAGTACCAACCAAAATCCGGACCTGTTCCGCTTTAGCCTCAGTCTTCTGCAGTGATTTCTACGGCCCACAGAAACTAACCTAGTGTTTGTTGGACTCCGCGGTTAAAGCACCCGTGCATGAGACATTTTTAGCCTAAGTTCAGTTTGCAGTGCATTTTTTTGTAAGAGAGAGATAGAAGATTTATTTGTTTGGAGAGCTTTTCTCGCTCTTTTCTTTTTATTTCTAGGTTCGGATTAGCTTCTCAACACGGTCTGTATCGGATTCCTCGTCCCCGTCATCAATCCTCAAGGGTCCCTGGCTTTCGAGATTTCGAGATAATCCCACCCATGGCAACCCCGGGAACCCTGGCTTTCGAGATTTCGAGATAATCCCGCCCATGGCGTTCCGTGGCCGAATCCAGACCCTGGCGATCGACATTTCGTGATAATGCCGCCCATGGTATCTGAACCAGCAGAGTGCTTACATGCCCCCGGTAGGATATTTAAATATCCTAAGAGACAAGCACCGAGGAGACGATATGTTGTTACGCATCTTCGAGGGGAATTTCCCGCCTCTCCGCGCTGGGAACTCGTCCAAATCAATTTGTGTTGATTGACCGCTCCTAATCTAGGTGACTTTTTCAGAACATTAAATGCTTTTCGCGTGATTTGGATGTTTTATGCGCACTGAACCAGACTGTGTGTGAATTTGGGTGCTTAGGTTACCGAATCCCGCAAACCGGAGGTCAGTTAACGAGGCCGAATACTTCCTAAGCCTTAGATCTAATACTCAAGCTTCGCATTTTCCTCAACCTCTTGAGGATTATCCAGATTTTAACGGATACGTGAATTTTTAAGCTAAAGGTACTAGCCCAAAAGGCCTAAGACCAGCGTTCCCGCTAATCACTTGTTATATCTCCGTAGCACTTTTCTTTTATTTTTCTTGATTCGGTCTAGAACTTCAGTTAACCCCTTAATCTTTTACTAATGACTATTTCTTTTCATTTTCATTTTGTGCTCCTTTTTGGCATTTTTCTTCTTTTTCTCCTCCTTATGCTTAAGTGGCTCACAAAATTTCCTCCCTCCCCCCATTTTTTGTTTTTCTTAATTTTTTTCATTTTTTTTTTGACATATGCAAATTTTTTTGTGTGTGAGACTCCTGATTTTTTTCTTGGTTCTGTATGTATGCACTTTATCACCCCCCATGCCTAAGTTTTGCAATGTCCTCATTGTAAATAGAGGGTGGGAATTAGTGTTGAGGTCAGGGCATAGAACAGGATACATCGGGTGGGTGAATGGGTCGTAAATGACTGATGTGATGATTTCAAGCTCTGATACGTGTACCAGAGGTGGGATCATATGTCTAAGGCTGGTCTCAAGGTGCAATAGACGTGGAGTCCAGATGGATAATCAGACGAGTCTCTGTGTTTGGGATGACGGGTTGCCTCCCGTTAAGCGCTAAATTTAATGCCTTCAGCCGAGCAGAAAATGGGGTGGAGAGGGAGTGGTCAAATCAATGGAGTTTTGGAAAACAAGCACCTTGATTAAGAGCCTGGTTGGTCCAACTAGGTGCTTGTTGAGATCAGTGGGCTGATGATGCAGCCCGAACCCAATAAGTCTGGTGGGTTGATAGATGTAGATCAGCAGATGCGGAACCCACCATACGCAGTGACGTTCTGATGGATATGGAAGTGAAAACTCGGGTTCAGGCAGAGTCGAATCAGCCTGGTCAAAGTAGGGTTCCGACAAATTATCCATGTAAGGTGTGGAATCCCTACATAGGTGATCAAAGGATGGAGGCTCCTAATTTATGGTCTGATCAGTACCCGATACCTGGTCTAGATATGGAGTTGAATCATCTACAAACGGCTCAGTGAGAGGTGAATCGGAATAGAAATTGAGTCCGGTTGCGGGTCGGGGTGGGGAACGGGTTTTGATTGGTTCTGTATATGTGGAGCAGGTGGCTTCAAAGAAGATTGACATGTTATAATCAGGAGACAGATTTTCTCCGATGTTATGGTCAGATTCGAGATCGTCGGAGAGTTTGCGAAAATCAAAGTTTGAATGAGATTCTAGATCATGAGTTCCACCATAGAATAAATCATATGTTGTATATTCAGCCGCCTGACTGGGATCTAGCCTAAATGTTAATTCTGATCTTAAAAGGGTATCCTTATCTGGTAGAGGCTCAGATTCTAAGCTAGTAGGGCAGACCCAATTGAAACCCTGCTCGTCCAACTCCTCGGTTTCTGTGTCGTAGATTGGCATGACTTCCGCAAAATCGATTCGTTCCTCTGAGGAGGTTGACGAGGGATATTCATCAAATCGAGGCCCAAAATCATATTCTTCATTAAGAGATTGATTTTCTTCATCTGGGGCCTTGAAATCTTCAAAATATGTTTCAGATCTAGGTTCTAGGCTTAGGATGTGGGTTGAATTACTAGAATTTAGGTCTGAATAACCTTCGAGGGCCACCTTATCAGAATAAGGGACGGAATTTACTCCCTCGAGAGGTTCAGTTCTACTCTCATACTTGCAGGAGTCTTGGGATTCTAAAATGGGCTCATCATGGTCTTTTCCTGCATTTGGAGCTTCCCAACCTTCTTCAATATTAGGTGCATTATATTCCATATGGGTTGGGAATCCACAACCATTTTGTGCCTCAAACCCGAGATCAGATTGATCCTCGATGTTGTCCAAAGATAGTTCCTCTTCTGTTGGTATACACGGGTATTTCTGATCAATAACTTGTTTTACTAATCTCATTATCTCTTCCCATTTTTCAATACTATCTTGGTGTTGCTTCCAAAGTCGAGGATTTGTCATACATTGAAGGTATTCACTATTGTGCAATTTTTCTATCTCAATGTATGCAGTAATGAGCAAGTCACGGGTTGATCCTTTGTTGGCTTCTGCTAATAGTACTTGGGCACAAGTTATGACAAAGGTTGTGGTTGTTGGGACATCAACCTGAATGTTTTCTACTGTTGTTAAGGTTTCTTCATTTTCATAAAATCTCATGGCATCCTCAATCATTTTATCTCTCATGGATCTCTGGTATTCAGGTTTCTTGAATGGTAGTCCTAGGTGGTTCGGTTGCATATTTGGATCAGGTGGTGGAATGAAGATCAGAGTTTGACTCAAGATGTGTTATGAAGCGATCGGATCTGAATAACGAGTCCCACTGAAAATGAGTGTGTGTGCTCTAAAGAGAAAAGATGCAGGACTGAAGATGTTCTTGACCCAATCAAGACACCCAAAAGATGTTTGGATGACTATGGAGGTTCGGGGCAGATGGACCCCAGGATCTGAAGATCGTCCACCTGAGAATTACCTGGGCAGCCAGAGAGGGAGAGTCCCGTAAAGACCCCTACACGGTAGAGCGTCCCTACGGGTTACAGGGTTTCCCCCACCCGACCTCTCTTGTCACTGAGATTCCAGGTAAACCAGAATGGGGACCTTGACCTCTTAAGTCTATCACTTTTTATTTCAAAGGTGCTTTTAGGGTTCTCACTTGAACTTTAGATGTTTTTGGTATTGTGACCTAATTTAGAGGTTGGTTGACCCAAGGAGTCAACTTCACCTGACCAGTCCTATAAATGGCAGAATGATTCTAAGCTCGGAGCCTAGAGATCACCCTGATTTGACTCCTAGGTTATTAGGTCAAAAGAAAATTTTAAGATTCAAGTGATTTTAGAGCTCAATTTTAGGGTTTGTCTTATTTAGCTTTCTTCAATCAAGGGCTTGGGTAGCACACTGACGTGGGAGGGTTTATCTCCTTTTACATAGGCATGTGTGACTAGCGCTTCAAGACCCTAATGTGGAAACCCTAATTTGGTTCTATTTCCAATCCTCTTTTTCTTTTTCAAAAGTTCTCTTTGGACTTATAAACAAGAAGTGTGTGGTCCGCCGAGATTAAGCGTTATTTCAATTATGCACAAAATTTGTGGGATGGGAAAAAAAAATCACTCCAACTTAAAGAATATTTGCGGAAATTTTCGCAAAATCAGGAAATGTTTTGCCTTAGAGATGGTGATTACTATATAAAGAAGGCAATTGATTCCTAAATTGATTTTCTTCCTTTTGTCTTTCAAAGATTAGGGGATGATTAAGGAAGAAAAGAAATTACCTGCCCTGGAGTGGTTGACTTGAGGGAGAGATTTTCTCATGAAGTACCTGGAAGATCACATCAAAGCAAAGTAGGTCAAGTTAGTGTTAAATATGGTAAAAAGAATGTAGAGACTAGTGGTAAATTGCGCATTGCTCCCCGGCAACGGCGCCAAAAAATGTTGTCGACAATTTTGTGCGGGTTTAAAGGATGTCACGTTGTAGTATAACCGACAAAACGTCTAAACAAATATAAAGAATTTTATTACTCGAAGACCGGAGTATCCGAGGTCGAACACGGGGAGCAATCTCAGTACTTTGAAAAACCAAAGAATACAACTATTTAAATGCAAATATAACTCATTCAAAGAGAGAATTCTAAAAAAGGATTTGGAAAAAAAGTAGAATTGTAGGTCTGATTTGTGTATCAGACGTCTTAAATGTGATCTCTCTCCCTCTTCTTCTTCGTGGCTCTTCTCCTTTCTTTGCTTCTGGTATCTTTCCTTCTTCTCCTGCCTTGCCTTTCTTCTTTCTTCTTCTTCTTTTTCTTCTGATCTCTTTGCTGTCTTCCCTTGTCTTCTTCTTCGTTCTTCTCTGCGAAGAATTCTCCTGTCACTGCTACACAGCCTCTTCTTTCTTCTCTTCCTGTTCTGCAGCCACCAAGTGTTCACTGCCTGGGTCAGTTCTTCCTTCCTACACACACCACAGAGTAGCAAAAACCTACCCTCGTCCCTCTAGCCAAGCGTCTCTCTCTCTCAAGCAAATGCACTCACGGACGCTCTCCCAGAGCCACACGGGTAGTCGGGTCGGGTTCGCACCCGGGACCAGGCGCATCGGCAAGTGGTGATGCACGAGGAGTGCGTAGGTCTAGGTCGGATCGGATCAGCCAGATCCGCGAGGTCAAGCCGCGGACGACGCATGTGAGGGCAGTGAGGGACCTCACCACTGTGCTTACGGAGGCAACCGGCTTAAAGCACAAATACAATTTATAGCCTACCTAAGTGCTGCAATCCCACGATGTGCGACTAAAGGTTCCGCCCTGATTTCACGTGCGCCCGCAGACTCTCGTATGCAATTGCCCAAGCTATTGACTCTGCTGGCGCTACTGGCTGGCCTTGGTTGCTTCGCGACACTTGCGAGAATCTGCTGCACCTGCCGCCTGGGAAGCCTAACGCCTACTACTGCTCCAAGCTCCCTGCTGCTTCGGCTGTTAATGGCGGCTGGGGCTTACACCTGACATCCAACAGAATGGCCTATTGGCCCAATCAGAATAGCTGGAAACCTTCGCCGCTGCACGGCGAAGGCGGTGGGTGATGCTGCAGGTTGCCGGTCGGCCTAGGCGTGCGTGCCTAGGTCAACCTATGGCCGGAGATGGTGGGTTGGTCGGGGGGTGCTTGTGGAGGTCTGGAGTGGCAGTGATGAGGTGGAATGGGTTCCTGGTGGTGAGGCGGAGCTCTCGAGGTGGTTGGCGAGCCGTGTGGAGTGCCGGAGTGGTGTGGGCGGCTCGCCGGAGTGAGGTCGGAGGCGAGGAAGATGGAGGCGGCTAGGTACTCTCGAGGGGTAATCAAGTAAAATATTTGGGGGAAAAGAGAGAGGAGAGGATGGAGAACGTATCTAGGGTTTTCTGGAAGGAAGGGAGGCGGTGGAGAGGACGGCTGGTAACTGCCGTCGTCGGGGAAGAAAGACCCTGAGGGAGGAAGCGACGACGAAGACGAGGTCAGAAGCGCACGTGCGGGGTACAGCGCGACGCGGGGGGAAGCGGCGGAGAGGACTCTACTGCCGGTATGGCAGCAGAGCGATGAGAAGGAGGGGAGAAGGTCGCCGGAGCTTGTGGGTCGTTTGGCCGGAGATGGGAGAGGGAGGAATTTGGAAGGGATCTCCGTCAAAATCAAGCTTGCCTTCTGCAGTAGGGTCTAGGGTGTCTATTATAGGTGCTGGCCGCACCTACCAGCGCGTGGAGACTGCGCAATCAACGCTGCCGGCTCGCCGGAGATGGAAGGAAGGTGGATACCCAAATCTCTCGTGCGTTCGCACGAGAGATTGGGTTCACACCAGCGATTGTAATTGACTTTATAAGGAAGGGAATTCCTCAGAGAATCCCCCTTCCATTTCTGGGAGGGAATCTCTGAGGGATTAGAGATCAATCCCTCTCCGAACCTCGTCGGAGCTCGGTTCTGCCCTAGCAATGGCAGCAGGACCGGTTTGCAAAGGAGGCGAAGAACCTAGGGGGTTCTCTGCAAAGGTATTCAAAAGATAGGGACCAATTTGTGATTTGGGTGTACTAAATTGCAAAGTAGGTCAAGATGACCTCTCCTTAGGTCCAAATTTTGTTATAAACCTAATTTGTACCTAAGGAATCCAATGACGAAGTTGTATTTCAGGTTTGACCTCGTTTGACTGGACATTTTGCGTAAAAACCCAAATTAGGTTAATTGAGGAGCTAGGACCCTGATCTAGGTCAGACTAGGTTCCAAAGGCCAAATTAAGTGTTCTAAACCCTAGAGGATGCTTTTCCATGATATTTAGAGGGTTTACTTGCTTTTTGTTCTGATCAGAACCTTGTTAATTAAAGCGGGTCTGTTTTAGGGTTACTAGGTGTCATTTAATTCCTAGATTGCACATGAACCCATTTCTGATTGACTCAACCCTCTTTTTATCTCATTTAGACCATTTGACCTATGTTTTTCCTCTAAGAAATCCCGTTTATGTACTGCAATGGTAAAATTGCAGTTTTAACCTTTATTTCATGTTTTCTTCTCAAGGCACTTGTTCCTTCAATTAGGCCTTCTTCTAGGTTATGTAGGAGCTTTTATCTTCTTTATTGGTTCAAAATGAGCTAGTTATGGGTCATGATGAGGCTCTCATCAGTCATGATCTCAAAAGGGGCTATCCAAATCGGTGGTTGCAACATCAGAGCACAAGTGACTACCATTTTAAGAAAATCAAATGCCTTATGTCATGATTCGTTGAAATCAAACGGCATTTCCTTGGCAAGAAGATTTGTCAGAGGACGAGCAACCTTCGAAAAGTCCTTGATGAATATGCTGTAGAATCCCACATAACCAAGAAATGATCGAATTGTTTAACAGATGTGGGAGGAGGAAGATTAGCGATAGCATCAACCTTAGCTTTATCCACTTTGATTCCCCGTTTAGAGATTACATGACCCAAGACGATGCCTTGTGTCATGAAATGACTCTTTTCCCAACTAAGGACCAATCTTGTTCTGATGCATCGTTTGAGAATCTTTTCAAGATTAGCTAGACAAGAGTCAAACAATTCTCCAAAAATAGAGAAATGATCCATGAAGACTTCCATAAACTCTCCCACCATGTCAGAGAAATGGCCAGCATACACCTTTGAAAAGTCGCAGGTGCATTACATAAGCCAAATGGCATCTTATGGAAAGCAAAGATTCCGTAAGGATAGGTGAAAGTAGTCTTTTCCTGATCCTTGGGATGGATAGGAACTTGGTTGTATCCCGAGTAGCCATCAAGAAAATAGAAGTACTTCTGCCCGGCTAATATTTCCAAGATTTGATCAATGAAAGGCAGAGGGAAATGATCCTTTTTCGCGGCCGTGTTCAGTGTCCCGTAATCGATACAAACCCTCCAAGAGGAAGCTGAACGTGTTGTGATAGATTCACCTTTCTCATTAGTCACAACGGTAATCCCAGCTTTCTTGGGAATAATCTGCATAGGACTTACCCAAGGACTATCAGAGATCGGATAAATGATTCCTGCATCGAGCAACTTAATAATCTCCTTCTTGACTACTTCTCGCATATTTTGATTTAATCTCCTATGCATCTGGCGAGAAGGGCGGGATCCATCTTCCAAAAATATTATGTGATTGCAATAAGATGTTCCAATCCCCGTAAGGTCATGAATGGTTCAACCAATTGCCTCCTTGTGTTCCTTCAAGAACTTAATTAGTTTAATCTCCTACTCCTTTGCTAATTTAGCACTAATAATCACAGGGAGCATCTTATGTGGTCCTAAAAATTGATATTTCAGATTCTTAAGCAATGGTTTCAGTTCAAGCTGGGGTAGGTTGATGATTGAAGGAAAGAAGATGCTGACGAAGACTCATCAAGAGAAGTGGTTGAGAGTGAACGAAATCAATAACCCCTTCAGAAGATGGTAGGTCTGCCAGAGAGGGTTGCGAATCCAATTCATCGCTAGAGGAGGAACTTTCAAATGTAGAAACCATCATACAAGCCTCAATATTCATATCATCATCCCCAAGTTCCTCAATAAATCCAAAATCCTCGAATTTATTAATCTCCTTAATAATATCCAATTTCATTCTTTGATCCCCAAAGGTGATTTCCATGCTACCTCATTCACAGTTAATGTTGGCCTTAGCGGTAGCCAGGAATGGATGCCCTAGAATGATGAGCACGTTACTCAATTTTTCAGCTACATCCATGTCAAGGATAAGGAAATCTATAGGAAAATAGAAATCCTTAACCGTAACAATAACATCTTCAATAACATCTTGCGGATTTGCGACCAAATGGTCCGCTGATTACAGCATTACTGAAGTCGGTCGAAGTTCACCTAATCCAAACTTCTCATAAAGAGAAGTCGGAATTAGGTTGATGGATGCACCTAGATCCAGCAATACTCTATCAAAAGTGTAATCTTCGATGACACAAGAAATCAAAGGAGCACCTGGATGTCTCTTTTTCTGAGGGAGGTGGTGCAGGACAATAGAACTAACCTGCTCAGAGTGTACCACCTTCCTCGGAATAGATTATCTCGACTTACGGTTCTGCATGCATAAATCCCTTAAAAATCTCGCATAAGCTGGTATATGTTTGATAGCATCGAGGAGCGGGATATTGATCTCGACATTCTTGAAAATATTCAGAAGCTCCTCATTACTATCAAAAAACTTCTTCCTTGATCTGATCAAGGCCTCAGGAAAAGGAACACGAATCGAATCTTCGGAATCAGGTTCCTGAGCCTTGATTTCTTCTCCAGAATTCTCCTTTCTCTCCTCAGGTTTTTCAGGATTTGATAAATCAGAACAGTGTGGTTGTGGATCCTAAGTTTGTATACTACTCCTCAAGGTAACAGAATTTGAGGATGCATACGAGTTCGATCTTGGGGAGGATTAGGAAAGATTGGTGGGGCTTCATTAGCCATGAAGTATTGATTTGCAGAAGAAGAAGAAGAGGATGGACCTTGCTCAGCCAACTGAGCATGTGTGTCTGGGTCCCTCTAATTTCCGTACCCATGGGCTTGGTTGCCCGGATTCAGGATATTTCAAGGGTTGGGTACAGGTTGAGATGGTAGAGATCTGGGTTGACGAGAATTAGCTATGGGCCTAGTCTGCAAGTTGTCCAGCAAAGTTCTCATTTGCTGCATGAGCTGGAGAATAGATCCTTGCATTTCTACCATCTGTCGATTCAAATTAGCTTGCCCTATGGGTTGACGGGCGTTCCAAGTTGGATGATTGACCTAATTCGGGGGCAACTGAGTATAAACATGACCCTGACCCATTGGTCGTTGTGGAGCACAGTTGCTTGGTTGAAATTGGGTCTGCTGCCCTAGGTTTTTCCAGGAGAAGTTAGGGTGGCTTCTCCAACCAAGATAATAAGCATTGGAGTAGGGGTTGGATCTAACATTCTCCTGTATAGCACAAACATCCTCATAGGGTGAGGATGGAGAGAAAGAAAGGGAAGGATCATAGAAGCTGGGATCAAAGGCCCCAGTTTGGAACCCATGGGGTTCCGAATAATGCTGACTCACAAGTTGAGCCGCATTAAGTTGATTCACGAACTCCCGTCCAGAAGGATCTCGTGATGAATGGAATCCCGAATTCTAGGATTGAGTGGATCGAGAGTTGTTCATTGAGTTTCTAGCCATCCACTCCTCAATTCTCTTAGCAACCAAGTTCTCCTTATCAAGTTTATTACAAATCAATTCCAATCGAATGAATGAGAGCCGTGGACTTCATTAACATTCGATTTGGGCTCCTGGGACCAGTTAAAAGTATCCATGGAGGCATGATTAATCAAATTCTTGCTCATCTCCTCAAACAAATCGTGCATGCTATCTACATCTTTGTTGAGGAAATTGCCTCCGCAAGAAGCATCCGCGTGATTTCTGAGTTTCTCAGTCAACCAGTGGTAGAAGATTTGCACGAGTTGCCATTTTGGCACCTCGTGGTGTGGACACCTCCACAATAGGTCCTTGAATCACTCCCAGGCAACATGAAACTGCTCCTCCAACCATTGGGTAAAGGTACTAATTTTCCATCTCAAAGCATTGGTACGTCTGACAGGGAAGAATTTCTTCAAAATGGCTGATTTCATCTCATTCCAAGTTGCAATTGATCTTCCTATAGTCCTGTACCAATGAGCAGCTTTATCCCGAAGAGAGTGGGGGAAAAGCCTCGTGATCATTTGCTCCTCATTCTCATTTCATGCCTTGGTGGTCTAGACCAAAGTGGTCAAGTCCTCCAAGTGCTGAAACGAGTCTTCAGAGCCAAGCCCATGGAAATGTTTGATCAAGCTTAACACCTGGGGCTTTATTTCTACTTCTCTGGCAAGAATCTGGACATCGGGACGTTCCCCGTAATTTGAAGGATAATAAAAATCCTTCAAGGGCTGAGCACCCTTCATTCTCTGCATTTGTTCTAGCTGCATTCGAAATACCTCCTGTGGATCCTGAGGCAGAGGAGGTTGTTGATCGACCATGGGATCAATTTGACCAAAATCGAATCTACGCCTCCTATAATACTCTAATGGTCCTTCCAATCGGGGATTTCCAGCATAAACTAGGAAATTGTCGGAAGGACTGGGGGTAAGAGGCCTGCAGCACAAGAAAGCAAGCTTGTCCTTAAGTGGGCTATCCTAAGGATCTATAGACTCTCAGAACCCGCCTTAAGATTATAAATGATTTACTCTACTTGTGTCTACTCAATCCAACCAGTTGGAAGGAGGGACTGGGGAGAAAGTTCTTCCTTCGGCTTGCGCCTTCGGTTCCTTATCTAGCCCCCAACTGAGGTTGTTTGATGCTACTCCCATAGCTAGATATCAGATTGATAAGTACAAACAGGTTAATCATAAACAATCTCAGACTAGGCCCCAAAGAGTGAATCAGTCCCTAAGGCCAACGTCTACTCGATTTTATTGAGGCTTGGGATTGTAGTGCTTATGGAATGTGGTGGACCCATAAAATGGGTTGTGTGCCCTTAATGATCAATTGAGTATGTGTAAGTGCATGCACAACCATTGTTTTCAAGTAAGACTATTTGTGATGAGTAGATTTTAATGTCCGAATCTTGCTTAAGTAGCTTTTAGGGTTAAGAATTAGGTTGATTTCAATCAAGTTTGAGGCAAACCAGGTTTTCAAGCATGGGTGAAGATTGTTTTTCTTTAAAAATTAGAAATAAAGTGGAGTGCCTTGTATGAACCTAGATTGAAAACCCTAAGAGGAAGTTACTTGGTGAGTTGATTTTATGTTGAATGGTGCGACCCAAGCAACTTAAACAATTGGCCATAATTACACCACTAAGTTAGGCACACAAAAATGATTAACCTAGGATGATTTCTACTCTTTTATGTGTTGATTTTGTGTGTACTGGTTCCACAGATCAGAATCAGGTTGTGTAGAAGAAAATTAATTAGGTTAAGTGCCTTGAATGTGGGTGTACATTGTGTGTATGTTGAATTACCCCACAAAAATATCTTTTTGTTTTTTTTATATGCGAGGGTGAAATGAATGTGAGTGGAAATCCAAACAATCAAACTAATCATAGGATTTATGCAAACACCTAGGTTAATTGTAATTTGAATTTAATGTGATGAAATGAAATCTACAGAGCGGGAAGAATGGGGAGAACTTACAGTCGTCTTCAACTGCACTTTACTCTGATCTATCGCTTGGCGATTCCCTCATAGAGGTATCTGCAAAACAATAGATACAAGAGAAAAAAGTAAGAAGACAATAAAGTGCGTGAAATGCAAAAAAATCGGAAAATCATTGCCTCCCTGGCAATGGCGCCAAAATGTTGAAAGTTGGATGACTACGCTATCGGAGTTGGTTTTGAAAACCTATCGTTGCAGTTCAAGTAGCGAAGAAATCCACTCAACAAATAAAATTTATATCAAAAAATGTATAAATAAATCCCAGGTCATACTCAGGGAGGCTACGTCGATCAAAGTTTGCAATTATATTTTTTTTATGTTTTTGTTTAAATGATGGAATAATCACAATGAAATGGAATCAATATAGACAATAAGAGAGAGAAAGGGAAAACATTCACTTGATATTGCAAAATGTTTTTACAACTAAGAAAGAGAGAAAAGATTACTCTAGAAAGCGAGAAATCATTACAACTAGAAAGTAGGAAATTTCTACTCTAGAAAGCAAGAAAAAGAATGGGAGAGAAGTTATCCTCCTTGACGATCGCTTGGAGGACGAGCCAGACGAGACAACACCTAAAAGATGAGGAACAGAGCAGGAAGAAGGAGGTCGATGGAGGAGGAATGAGAATGAGGTAGCGCATCATCCTCATTGCGGGATCCGCTTGCGGAACAGGGGGCGAAAATTTGATTTTAGCTCTTGAGGAGCTTCCCGGGTGTGGGACAAGCTCCTCTTAAGCTTTGCGGAGGGAGAGAAGAGAAGGAAGGGATGAGAAATTATATGGAGGGGGTCTCCTTTCATAGTTGCAAGGAGTAGGGGCATTTTGGACATTACAACTTGAAGAACATTAATTCAGGAACTTTAGTGATGGATTTATCCGTCACTAAAGGCCTGGACGAGGCCGATGTGCCCATCGCTCGCGCACCCCATCGCCTCCATGCCCTTTAATGCACACGCATGTTCATGCACTCTCAGCCATCTGATCAAGAGATTGGATGGCTTAAGTTGCCCATGCCCATGCCGTTTGCATGAGTGCGATCACGCATAAGCGCCGCGTGTCTAATCGCGCGTAGGTGCTATCACTCAATCTCTGCCGCTGTATCTACATCACGTGGCTCTAATCACACGCCCACACACTATGGATGCAGGCTCGATCGCGTGTCACACGCTCGCGTAGCATGCTCGATCGCTACGCTATGCGTAGCTTTGTGTTGCGCGGTGTGTTTTACGCATGGCTGATCTCGGCTGTTGGATCTTCATCCAACGGTCGAGATCAAACATAGCATGTGCCTTTAGAAGAGGAGGCCATTGGATGAGAGGTGGCGTGTCATGATCTCAACCATTGGATGGGAATCCAACGGCTAAGATTTGTTGAACTGGTGAAGAAGGAGAGTTGCAGCTGGTTTTGGGCGGCTATGATGGCGCCACGTGGCACCATCTAGGCCCTCCTTCTTCTGAGTGATGTAGATGGTGCCACGGGTGTCGGATTGGACTGATTTCACATCGTTAGGCTACGATCGTCTATCCGAACCCATCCGTGTAGTTGGATTTGCCATCTGAGGTGCAGATTAACACCATCTTAGCCCTTTCTCTTTAAGGCTCCTCGATCTCTATCTGGTGCTACAGATGTCCGATTAGGGCGATCTTAGAGTCGTTGAACTCCAATCGTCGCCCTAATCAGATCCGTACGGATGGATCTTCGATTGGAGGCCATGGTAAAAATTCACCCTATCCCTAACCATAAAAGGGAGACAATTACTGTACAGTTTATACAACTTGATCTAAATGCATGATTATGCATGTTATGCACTATTTACAATGTGTGATGCTAATGTGACTTTAAGAACATGCATTAATAGACATTTTTGGTTAATCTGATGCATGCACATCACCTAGGTAACATATCAAAGTGAAAAGCCAACTTACATTTGAAGTTCGTACTTCACCCTTGATAGAATTCCATTAGGATAGGCAACTACTTCCCTCGGGAATAAAGTGGAAAATGACCTATAATTTGACCCCGCCTTTTTGGCTTATGTAGGAGATACTGAGCTGAATGGATTTATATTTGGTGGCTCACACTCATCGGGTGATACATATAGTCTAGTACTTCAGACTATAGATCTTTAGAATATCAAACAAGTCAACCCTAAGAAAGGCTAAAAACTGTGCTCTCTATGCGTTCCTTTGTGCTCATTAACTCACTCTTTTCTTTTTCTCTTTCTTCCTCCTTTCTTTTTTCTTTTCTGAGATCACATATCTTACCAGATTTTGTAAATATACTCAATATTTGGTAGCCTCACATGGCATTAACACTTCAAGTAAAGTCCTAATAACCCCATGACTAAGTTAGAGGTCCTCAGCCAGTATTCAGGTGAGTAGAAATATTGAATAATAGGTATGTGTCAAATTTGGTGGATCACAATGAGTGTTTTTTTGTTGCCTCAAAAACATTGACTCATAAATTGATTTCAAAATAAAACTATAACTTGAACTCTTTTCTCTTTCTTTTTCTCTCTTTTTTTCTTAATATATTTAATTTTATACTTCTTTTCTTATTCCTTGTGTCTTCTTTCCTTTTTTTTTTCTCTTTTTTCTCTTTTTTTTCTTTTTTAATAACACAACACAACTCAGACTTTTATTCATGAGGCATTATTAGGAATCAGGATGGTTAAGAGGATATTGTGTGGTTTATTTGATAGAAGTTCCTACTCTTGGCACCGAGAAAGAATAAATAGGACAATCGTATTTCTGACCTTTGACACTATTACCCTCCTTAAGTCGAGGACTCTATGAAGGATGGTCATAACCATCCACCATAGTCTGCTTTATTAGGACTCACTCTTTGTGTATCTACCTTATTTGGTAACTCTCAAGAATTCACACACTATTTGGACACAGGAACAGAGAGCGAAAAACTATGCCTAACTCTGAGGCATCATCCTCTAATTATTCAAAATTTAAGAGTCCTTGCATTAAACTTAGTGCACCAGTAGTCTCTCTACTTCCTCACAAATATTAGGTGGATCTAGTAGAAGATAGTTTACCTGACTCCATATTAACTATCCAAGGGTTGAATAGACTAAAAATGTTTATTAGTTTTCTTAAAAAGATCCATTACCCAATCTACATGCAAGTGAAGTAAATGTACTAGATTCTAAACTTAAGAAACAATTTAAGAAGAAAAACTTTAATGACACCTCCTTGATAAAAAAATTTCTGTCAGGGACTAACCAATTCAGCTCAAGAGAATTTTTCTTTTTTGTGGCTCGTGCACCTATCCTAAATGTATGCAAATATTTATGAATGCTATAAACATGCTTAGGTTATACCCCCCATGCCTTAGACTGACAATGTCCTCATTGGAAAAATAAAAACATAGAAGAATATCACCTGTGGAGGAGAGTGGGAGAAGTTAAGGCTCCTCATGCCGAAGTGCATCCAAAACGTGGCCATCTGAAAGAGTAACATAAGGTTAAGTTGTTGGCCATTTACCTTAAAGCTCGCTCTAGAAGTAGGGTTCTGAATTTCTATAGCTACATGAGGGAAGGTATTAATAACAATGTATGGCCTATCCCAATGGCACTTAAGATTTCCTGGAAATAATTTAAGTCTTGAATTGAAAAGCCAGACCCACTGGTTGGTCTTAATGTCTTTCTAATGATGTACTTATCATGGAAGACTTTTGTATGTTGCTTATAAGCTTGAGAAGTTTCATAGGCTTCATTACGAAGCTCCTCAAGCTCACTTAACTCTAGTATACTTGCCTTTCCTACTTTATCCAGATTTAAGTTAAAATTTTTAATAACCCAATAGGCTTTGTGTTGGATTTCAATGGGAAGATGGCATGCCTTCCATAGACAAGACGGAAAGGAGACATGCCCAAGGGAGTCTTATACGCTGTTCTATATGCCCAAAGAGCATCATTTAGCTTTTTAGACCAATCCTTTCAGTTGGGCCTGATAGTTTTTTCTAAGATTCGCTTAATCTCCCTATTAGATACTTCAACTTCTCCACTCATTTGGGAATGGTAAGGTGTGTCTATCATGTGGTTGACTCCCAAATTTTGGAGTAGTCTTGTGAAGTGCACATTCTTAAAGTGAGGTCCTCCATTACTTATGATCGTCCTTGGGTACCTGTACTGGGAAATGATATTTGCCTTAATAAAATCCAAGACCATAAAATGGTCATTGGTCTCTGTGGGTATGGCTTCTATCCATTTCAATACATAGTCCACAGCCAGAATGATGTACTCATATCCGAAGGACATAGGAAAGGGAGCCATGAAGTCAATACCCTAAATGTCAAAGAGCTCAACGTGGAGAATAGGTTGCTGGGGCATCTCATCCCTTTTTCCGATGGTTCCCGTCTGCTGGTAACCTAGACATGAGCCCACATATGTATGTGCATCTTGGAATAATGTGGGCCACCAAAAGCTGGACTGAAGAACCTTATGGGCAGTCTTTTTTCCACTAAAATGTCCACCATAGTGGTGGTCAGGACAGAAACTCAAAGCACACCTTTGTTCTTCGTGAGGGACGTAACAACGGAAAAGTTAGTTAGGGACTATTCTAAATAGCTCAGGTTCTTCCCATTGATAAAATTTAGCGTCAGCAAGAAACCTGTCTCTCTTTTGCTTCTCCAAAGTAGTAGGGTAATGCCTGTGACCAGGTAGTTCACTATGTCAGCAAACCAAGGAGTTTTGGCCTCCACAGCCATCAAAGACTCATCAGGAAAAGTCTCTTTGATATCGCCAGCAGGGGTTGATGCCTCAATGGGGATCCTAGACAGATGATCAGCTACCACATTCTCAACTCCTTTATTATCATTAATTTCGATGTCAAACTCCTGGAGCAATAGAATCCAATGAATTAAGGGAGGTTTGCTAACCATTTTAAGCAGAAGATACTTTAAAGCAGAATGATCAGTGAACACCACAACCTTGGATCCCAAAAGATAAGATCAAAACTTTTCCAAAGCAAATACTACAACAAGAAGTTCCTTTCTAGTGACCACGTAGTTTTGCTGAGGATCCGTAAGGGTCTTGCTGGCATAATGCAACTCATGAGGTTTGCCATCAACCCTTTGACCTAAGATTGCTCCCAGTGCGAAATCAGAAGCATCGCACATTAACTCAAATGGGAGGGTCCAATCTAGTGGTTGGAGAATCGGCGTGGTAATAAGGGCTTTCTACAAGACTTGGAAAGCCTCGCCACATCTATCATCAAAATCAAAGGAAACATCCTTGGCTAACAGGTTGTAGGGTGGCTCAAAGATTTTACTGAAATCCCTAATGAAGCACCTACAGAGCCCAACATGGCCAACGAAAGATCTAACCTGACAAACATTGGTGGGCCATGGAAGCTTAGAGATGGAATCAATTTTTGCGGTATCCACCTTTAATCGTCTCTCGGAAACTACACGCCCTACGATAATGCCTTGCTGGACCATAAAGTGTCTTTTCTCCCCGTTAAGCACCAGCTTTGCCACTTCACAATGGGTTAAGACTTTATCAAGGTGCGAAAGGCGTAAGTCAAATGGCGAGCCATAAATGGAGAAATCATCAATGAAGATCTCAACAAACTTGTCGATCATATCAGAAAAGATAGCCATCATACAACGTTGGAAAGTGGCAGGAGCATTACATAACCCGAATGGCATTCGGCGGAACACAAAAGTGCCATACGAACTTGTGAAGGTGGTACGCTCCTGATTGTCAGGAAAGACGGTTATCTGATTATACCCAGAGTACCCATCAAGGAAACAGAGGTACTTGTTCCTTGCCAGTCGTTCCAAAATCTGATCAATAAATGGTAAGGGAAGATGGGCTTTCTGGGTTGTCATGTTTAAACGGCGATAATCAATGCAGACCCTCCAACCAGTTGAGGGTCTAGTGGTTACGAACTCTCCTTGCTCGTTCCCTTCCACAGTGATTCCTACCTTTTTTGGAACCACATGTATAGGACAGACCCATTTACTGTCTGAAATGGGATAGATAATTCTTGCATCTAGCCATTTTAGAATCTCCTTTTTAACAACCTCCCGCATATTGGGGTTAAGCCTTCTCTGCATGTCTTAAAAGGGTTTCACAGACTCATCCGTGTATATATGATTTTTTTGAAAATGAATGGAAAGCTATCGTGTTATGATAGCGATCCGAGAGGGTATTTTATTCAATAATATAATGAATGACAAGGAGAACTACAAACTAGCTCCCCACCTATGTATAAGAGACCAGCACTCATTTACAATTCGCTCACAGCATACTACTCTCCCCTAAAATAAACTCTTATTCCTTGCCCACCACACATACCAAAGGGTCGCAGCCGTATGTAGATGTGGCCACCCAGGTGTCACAAAGCTTTGCCACAAGGACTCCCATGGTGGGAGCAGCTCTTGGCAAGTTTTTCTCTAAATTGTATAGATAATCATATAGGAACAGAAGATGTGAGATAGACTATTAGTGTGCATCCCACAAAGATGACATTCATGTAATGCTGCACCCATCCTCTTGTGTCTAAGGTCCCCAGTGATCAAACCTTCTCTTCTACATAGCCATAGAAAAATTTGCACCTTAAGGGGGATCTTCAGTAGCCAGAGTTTTTTATCAATGTGATCGCTCCCCATATCACTACCATAATTCATGATTTTTCCATAAGCCTGTTGAGCCATGTAGGTGCCATCCCATGCGTAAGAGTCCTCCACGCTGGTTCATGGTTTGAGACTTTATAGTCCTGAAATCAGATTCAGCCTTTCTTACCACAATCGAGTTCCCTCCCTAATGGCCATCAGTTCACTCAACTACCAGCGACAACAGGATTCAGACCAGTAGTTGCTCACCAGCCCTTCCTTCCCTTCCTTATCAGTTGCAGCCAACTATACCCTCGGGTAAGTCTCTTTCAAGGTGCCCAGCGATGACCACTGCTTCCTCCAAAAGCTAAAGTCCTTGCCATCTACAATCACCGGTTGCATCAACTGCCAATTATTCCTAATAGCCTGAGTAACAGAATGCCAAAATTAGGATGGTTTGGAGGGCTATAATCTCTTTAGTGCACTATTGGAGCTGCCATAGCAATCTTTGATAAGATTAGTCCATAATTTTTCTTCCCCACTGAAAATTTTTACCACCTATTTGATCAATAGAGCCTCATTGAATTCTTTGAGCGCTTTAATCCCCAGTCCACCTTCTTCCTTGGATGACAAAGATGTTTCCATTTCAATGGCTGCATGAATCTACCCTCATGTCGGGCCCCCTTCCAAAAGAATCTCTTTCGCATCAAATCCATGCATTTCCAAATAGACTTCTGAGATGTAAAGAGAGGAAATAAAGACCGAGATGGAGGTAATAACAAAATTTAATAAAATGAGTCTTCCACCCTTAGATAGGAACTTGCTATTCCATCCTTCCAACTTGACGGAAATCTTGTCAAAGTGTGAATTCCAATCACTCTTCCTCAATTTTGAACACCTTAGTGGCAACCTGAAGTATCTAATTGGTAGATTTGAGCAAGGGGTCCCCAAAGTGGTTGAAAGTGCATCTTGCTCCTACTCATTAAGACCAAAACATATCAAGGTAGACTCCTCCCTGTTCAATTTTAGGCTGAAAATGTCCCCAAAGATCTTGACCATGTGTTCAAGTGCTTGGCCTTCAGCAGTTGTCCCCTCAACAAAGAAGATTGTGTCATCGGCATAATGGAGTATAGGGGCCACAGCTCTCATATTAGACAATGAGTAACCTCTGATAACACCAGCCTCCAATAGTTTGCAAGCATATCTTGCAAGACCATCCACAACAAATTTAAAAAATAATGGAGCTAAAGGGCAACCTTGCCTAACACCACACTGTGGCTGAATCCAAGCTCACAAGGTTTCCCATTGATCAATGGAGAGAAGAAAGTGGTTGTAATGCACCACTTCATCCATTGGATCCAGAGGGGAGGGATCCCACTTCTCTTGAGCACCTCCCCGAGGTATGGCCAAGAGACAAAGTCATAGGCCTTTCGGAAATCTACTTTCCACATAAAGGCTTTACACTTTCTTCGATGCCAACCACACACCATCTCTTGAGCCATAATAAATGATTCTTGCAGAGATCTGTTGGGAAGGAAAGCTGATTAGATAGGGTGAATCAAGTTCTGGAATAAAGACCTCAACCTATTTGCCAGTACCTTACTCCCCACCAAATATATGGAGTTTGAAAGAGTAATAGGTCTGAAATCAGAGAACTATTCTACTTCTTGTACCTTCGGCAACAAAAGAAAAAAGATCAGTTGATTTTATCAAAGCTACATTTACCTCTCTCAAACTATTTCATAACATTCATCACCTTACTGCCAAGCAGGCTGCACATTTCCTTATAGAAGAAAACATGAATGCCATCAGGACTGGGAGAGCCTTCGTTGCTTAAGTCATTTATGGTGTCATCAGTTTCTTTCTAACTAATGGTAGCCATCAGACTGGAGGCCTATTCATCTAAGACTTTAGGTGCATCACTCATAGCCATCCTCTATGCACCTCTATCTGCTGTCCGTGAAGAGTCCCTGTAATGTTTGATGGCCTCCGATCTAATCTCTTGCATAGAGGTTATTCTTTGACCATCCTTGAGTATGTAAGAGATTATGTTCACCCTTCTGTGAGAGCTGGCTGCAAGATCAAAAAATTTAGTATTGGCATTGACCGGTCGATCTTTCGCTTTTAAGTCGTTTGTAGTTTAATGTGGTGGAAAAATCGACTAATCAATTTTTAACAAGAAATAACCACTCGCAGAGGAGCGGGTCGTATCCACAGGGAGGCAATAACGTATTAAAATTCACGCTACTTAAAAATGTTTGTTCGTAGTCAATTTGGACAAGAACCAAGCCAAGATTGCCTTTAGATTAAGGTTTAAGCAAGAAACAATGCTGAAATGGCAATTATGAGAAACTACAGGATATTTTCCGCAATGCAGAGTGAATAGAATACGATTAAAATGTGGCAATGGCAGAAAATGTAAATTTTAATTAACGTTTTACTGTAGCAAAACAGGGGAATTTTTCCCCGTTGTCTTGCGCGACGAGGAGCCGATGGCCGGGCGCGGGAAGCTCGGAGGAGGTCCCTTGGATCAAGGGCTTCGAATCGGTGGTGGCAGCGAGTCGCGCGGCGGTCGGAGGTGGCCGAACGAGCTCCGGCGGAGGTGCTGCAACCGGCAGCTTGCGCAGCCTGTTGGCGTGGAGTCCGCCGCCTGCTGCTGCTGCGGGGGTGGCTGCTGCGGCTGGCGTGTGCGGCTGGCGTGCGCGGTGGTCGGTTGGGCAGTCTGCAGGCGGTTGTGCGTGGGTGCGCGGAGGGTCTGCAGGAGGGCACGCGGTTGTGCGTGGGCGGTGGTCTGCAGGAGGGCGCTTGCGCGGTGGTCTGCAGGCGGTTGGCGTGTGCGGTGGAAGCTGGCGTGGGCGGAGGGACTGCAGGAGGGCACTGGCGCGGTGGAAGCTGAGGCGGCTGTTGGACGATGCTGCAGGCTGGTCTGCAGGCGTTGGAGGGGAGCGCGAGCTGATTTGCAGGCGTGCGCAGGTCTGCAGCCGGTGAGCGGTGGAGGGTGCAGGCGGTCTGGTGGCCGGTTGGAGAGTGCAGGCTGAGGAAGTGGAGGTGAGCGGGTAACTTCAGACGTCTGGGAAATTTCCCAGACGTCTTAAGTTACTGAGAGGGTGGCTGATCAGTAGCTTGGTGGTGGTGGTCTGCGACAACGGCGAGGGAGTTGCACGCTAAGGTGCTCACGGTAATGCAGGCGAGCTCCGGATGGCGGTGTGGCCTGTCACACCACACGCCCACGGTGGTGGAGACTCGCCACCACGGTAGAGGCCGGCAGTATGGAGTGGAAGAGAGAGGTTCTCTCTGCACAGTGGTGGGTCGGTGGCGGAGGCCTCCTGAGCTCGGCTGCCTCCCTGCTCCTTTTGTAGTGTCTTGAACAAATTTGAAATCAGCGGCCGACCAGATCCACCACATCCGCTCCCCCTTGAATGGCTTCTTCACTGCATCAGCCGGGCGTTGGAGCGGCAGCCAGCCGTTCTGAAAGAAGACGAATAAAGAAAATATTATTAAAATATTAGGGTTATTTATGTATAGACTCTCAACTTCTATGTTAATAAAAACAATATACCTAATTGGTTATCTAATTAGATGAATGCTATTCTAAGCTAATTCTAAATGCACTTAAGATATGAATGCAATGTATAGATTTTGTAATTAGATTAAAACTATGCATTAATCTATTTACATCCTAATTTATACTAAATAAATGTTAGAATTAACCTAATGTGTAGGCACTTAAATACTTAAATAGCCCACAACTATAGGCTAATCAAATACCCCCATGCCTAGTTTTTGCTAGTCCCTAGCAAAATTAAGCGAAACCTAGCACTCTAAGTAGACTACTCATCTCACTTAGTCTTCCTTCAGAAGCATATTAAGTTCAGGTTCTAAACCCAAGGTCCCTAAGTAGGTGCTAAGTTACAGACTAGGTCGGCTAAAGACGAGTTGTAAGCACAAGTTTCCCTGATTTCTGACTCTACCCTAAAGTTTATTGATCCCTGAGATTAAAGCATCCGTGCTTGTGCATTGGTCCGAGTTATTTGAGTTAAAGGAAAATTTTTTTATATATACACCCTTTTTTTTTTTTTGTTTGATTCTTCTGAGTCTAACCTCAAATCAGCCATCAACACGGTCTGTGTCGAATTCATTGTCCCCATTACCATACCTCGAAGGGTGCCTGGCTTTCGATGCTTCGAGATAGCACCGCCCAAAACGACCCCAAGAACTCCTGGCAATCGACACTTCGGGATAGTATCGCCCATGGATTTCTTAAGCGAATTCAGGCCTATGGCAATCAGCACTTCAAGATAGAGACGCCCATGGTACCTGAACCGCGCAATGCGCTTACATGCCCCCAGTAGGATGGATATCCTAAGAGACAAGCGCCGAGGAGGTAATATGTTATCATCGCATCCTCAAGGTGAGTATATACTCGACCTCTCCTGCGGCGGGAACTCTTCCAATCAAAATGTGTTTTCAAGCCTCTCTTAAGTCAAAACTAAGAGAACCAAATCTCTTTTGAGAAATTAAGTTAATTACCAGACCAAGTGTGAAAAATTTGGATGCTTGGGTTACAAGGACCCGTAAACCAAAAGGTAGAATAAGACTCCAGGTACTACCCCACCTTTTAACTCAAACCCTAGCTTCCCTTCCTCAACCTCTTAAAGAATGGTCCGCAACTTAACTCCTACTTAAGTTTTTAAGTCCACAAAGGACCCTAAAGGTCTAAAGCTAGTAGCTTATTTAGCTTCTAAAGTTTGACCCTAGAATTAATTTAGTCTACGCTAGAGTTCTGATTTGCTTAAGAATGCAGGACTTAGCCAGTTAAGCTCAAAACTTTTTTTTTTTTATATGTACAAATGTATGCAATTATGCTATGTATATCCCCTAGTACACCCCCCCATGCCTAAAATCTGCAATGTCCTCATTGCATAGAAGGATATTACCTGGGTCAAAGCTGGGCTGAATAGCCGAAGAACCTGCAAATCAGGTTCAAGAATTGCAGAAATAGGCCCTAAAAATGAGCAAAGCAAAGTTGGCCTAGAAAATAGGTAACCTAGGATGTTGGCGAGCTGATGATAAATCCCGATAGCAAATGCTCGCCCAACTAAAATGGGAATGAAATCTTCCCAGGTCACCAGAAGAGGTTCTAAAGGATAAACAGTTAAAATAACCTCCAAAGGGGTAGGGGTAGGATGACAGGGATCCTCCAAAAAGAATGGGGAAGGAATGGTATAGAGATAAACCCCCAGGGTAATGGACTGACTAAAGAAATCATCAATCCATACTCGATACTCCATTACAGAAAATATTGGTCTGTTAAGCCCCCTAGTCAGAACAAAAATGAGCCATTCTCTAAGGCAAGGATCGTCTAGGGTGTCCAAGTTACGAGGTTGTGGGATGGCCATAAGATCTAGGTTGGGTTTAATCAGCTTGGTGTCCATCCCAAACACTCTTTCTAAATCCTCAATTTCATCCCTAGCATTCCTTGCACCATCACGTGGATCTTCCTGCTCTTCATCAGAAGTCACAATTTCGCTTTCAGATATAAGCGAATCAGAGGGTGACTTCGAAGTGAATGAAGGCAGGTTGGAAGCAACAGATCTAGGGATTATCCTATCAATGTCATCCCCAGGTTTTTGTTCTTTACTCAAATCTTCCCTGGAGTCTATATGTGAATCCACATAAATCTTAGAAATTGCTTCCAAATTTTCCATCATTTTATCATGAGGAGAAATATCATCAATGGGTGTGCCAAGGAAACCTAATTTGGTCAAATTTGTGACATCCTCAGGGGCTAACTCTTCAAATAAGACATAATCACCCTTAGTGTCACTCTAAATCTTGAATGTAGGTTCCTCATATAATTCATCTTCCTCCTCATCACACAATTCATCATGTACCCGAGGTCTAGAATCATTTAATATCTCAGCAGATCCCCTAGGGTGCTCTATCTGAGGTAAATTATTTACATTGGTTACATCAGACTCCTCAGATAGGTCAATTTCTTTAGGGTTAGGTTCCCTAAGGGTGGGTTTGAGTTCCATATCGTGATCAGAAGGGAGGGTAGGATTAACAACTTGACTTTGACCCACTTCATCAAATGTCACGAAAATACTATCATCTGGGTCGAGGTCTTCCAATGGTACCATCATTCCCTTCTTTTGACTCCAATATAAATCAGGTGGATACTCAACCTTATCATCATCTTCCTCGGGTTGCCACCTTTCTTCATCCAATGCATAGCTACTTTCATGTGTTTTTTCCTCCCACCTAAAGTGTAGATCTCTCAAGGAAGTGTCATCTAATGGGGAGGTTTCAAAATCGATCCTCGAAAAGCAGCTATTCTCCCCAGAATTTCCCTACAACTTAAAGTGTAGCTTTCCCACGGGAGATGCATCTATTGTAGAGGGGTGTACGTCATCGTCAATGGGGCAGATTGGGTGGCTAATTTCATCTCTTTCTTGTTGGCCTGCTCTCAAAGATTCTCCTAACAATTCACTCATTTCATTTTGCATTTTCTGTATTTCCATCTTCAAAGAGGAGAGGTCATTTCTATCATAAGAGAAGTCAGGCTCAGACTTATAGTACCCAGGAGTGTTTGTCCAACCATTATAAGTTTTCAGGGAGAGTGGGTTGGGTATTTCTTTGGTATGTGGGATATTGGGCAAAGCAAATCTCGCTCCTGAGTTCTGCTCACTAATTTGGGGCTTAACTAGGCCAATACTCCTATAATAGGAGTAAAACGGATCCCAATGATTGTCATTATGTCCATCAAGGAATGGACCATCTCGGCATCTGGGATCGAAGGATGCAGAGTGGGGGTGAGGGTGTGGGCAAGATGTGAAAGGATGAAAATCAATGTGGTCCATTCTAACTCACACTTCAATCAGAATTCCCCAAGCAAGACACAATTCAAAAAGGACCTTTTAGGTCTTTCCCAATTTAGGCTTTTGATTTTAAGTCAGATTGCAGGTGACAATACAATTTGTTCAATCAATTTACGCACCTATTGTCGACCTACGGCTCGCCTAAAAAGACCTAGTTGAAGCTTAGGTGTTCTTCCCTAAATCTCAAATGGTCAAGTAAATCCAAAGACGGAAGATCGAGGGATGCAAGTAGGCCTAAGCCTTCCTTTGAAGCTGTGCTTTCATGGTGCTCCTCAACTACCCCCAAAAATCCGTGACAGGGTATCCCCCTCTTTGGATTTACAAAACCTTTGATCTCAAGTTCCGAACACTTCAAAATCCAACAAAAGGAGGGCTCTTGTCCTAGTAATTCCAAACCTAAGGAGTGTCTAGAAACGTGCCGTGGTGCAAGTGAAATAACTGTGCATACACCGTCAAAGATTTTGAACTTTGAATCGCACGCCAAGTTTGAAAATCAAATCCTTGGTTTTTAAAATGTCCTTCCTTTAATTAGTCCTTTTTCTAAAGAAAATATGTGACCACTTGTTAGATTTATTCAGTACAGATTAGGTGGTCTTCGCATTAAATCCCAAATGCAATGCGTGATCAAAAATAGGATGCAAAGTAAGAGAATACGTACCTTGCCTCCAGCGATCTTCAATGCAAAAATGCACGCAATGCAGAAAAGCAAATCTAGAGGCTGCTCATACAGACCTAAATGGTTCGTCCTAGGGCAGGCAGCTTCTAGCAGGCAGCTCATTTTTTTTCTTTTTCTGTTTTTTTTTTAGAACTACTTATGCACAAGCAAATAAAAGAAATAATAAAAAAAAATAATAATAAACCTAAATCTAAAGAAAAGGGAACATGCTCCCAAAAATTACCCAACACGGGTGCAAAACAAAATCGGGGAACAAACCCCGCAAAATTTGTCCCAGAACAAGGGTTTCAAACTAACTGTAATGAAAAATTAAGTCTTCAGTCTTAATTCTATTCTAATTAAATTAGCGATTAAATACAATGGTGTCCGTCGCGTCCTCGTCCTTCTCCTCCTTTCAAAATTGCTTGTCCACTTCTCGTCTGGCGACATCAAGGGTCGCCTCTCACAGTGGCTGATTCTTGCACAAAATTTCTCTCACAGAAAAGAAAATAATAGATGGTCAAATCTCTGTCCAATTGACAAATAATGAAAATAAAATTAGGTGAAATTATTGCATCTGTTGCCTCCCCGGCAACGGCGCCATTTGACCGGTCGATCTTTCGCTTTTAAGTCGTTTGTAGTTTAATGTGGTGGAAAAATCGACTAATCAATTTTTAACAAGAAATAACCACTCGCAGAGGAGCGGGTCGTATCCACAGGGAGGCAATAACGTATTAAAATTCGCGCTACTTAAAAATGTTTGTTCGTAGTCAATTTGGACAAGAACCAAGCCAAGATTGCCTTTAGATTAAGGTTTAAGCAAGAAACAATGCTGAAATGGCAATTATGAGAAACTACAGGATATTTTCCGCAATGCAGAGTGAATAGAATATGATTAAAATGTGGCAATGGCAGAAAATGTAAATTTTAATTAACGTTTTACTGTAGCAAAACAGGGGAATTTTTCCCCGTTGTCTTGCGCGACGAGGAGCCGATGGCCGGGCGCGGGAAGCTCGGAGGAGGTCCCTTGGATCAAGGGCTTCGAATCGGTGGTGGCGGCGAGTCGCGCGGCGGTCGGAGGTGGCCGGACGAGCTCCGGTGGAGGAGCTGCAGCCGGCAGCTTGCGCAGCCTGTTGGCGTGAAGTCCGCCGCCTGCTGCTGCTGTGGGGGTGGATGCTGCGGCTGGTGTGTGCGGCTGGCGTGCGCGGTGGTCGGTTGGGCGGTCTGCAGGCGGTTGTGCGTGGGTGCGCGGAGGGTCTGCAGGAGGGCGCGCGGTTGTGCGTGGGCGGTGGTCTGCAGGAGGGCGCTTGCGCGGTGGTCTGCAGGCGGTTGGCGTGTGCGGTGGAAGCTGGCGTGGGCGGAGGGTCTACAGGAGGGCGCTGGCGCGGTGGAAGCTGCAGGTGGTTGGCGTGTGCGGTGGAAGCTGCAGGCGGCTGTTGGAGGATGCTGCAGGCTGGTCTGCAAACATTGG
Source organism: Thalassia testudinum (assembly GCA_037157565.1). Lineage (NCBI taxonomy): Eukaryota > Viridiplantae > Streptophyta > Magnoliopsida > Alismatales > Hydrocharitaceae > Thalassia > Thalassia testudinum. The sequence continues at coordinate 78,633,600 of JAZHRO010000056.1, read as the reverse complement.
AGGAGAGCGCGGGCTGATCTGCAGGCGTGCGCAGGTCTGCAGCCGGTGAGCGGTGGAGGGTGCAGGCGGTCTGGTGGCCGGTTGGAGAGTGCAGGCTGAGGAAGTGGAGGTGAGCGGGTAACTTCAGACGTCTGTGAAATTTCCCAGACGTCTTAAGTTACTGAGAGGGTGGCTGATCAGTAGCTCGGTGGTGGTGGTCTGCGACGACGGCGAGGGAGTTGCACGCTAAGGTGCTCACGGTAATGCAGGCGAGCTCCGGATGGCGGTGTGGCCTGTCACACCACACGCCCACGGTGGTGGAGACTCGCCACCACGGTAGAGGCCGGCACTATGGAGTGGAAGAGAGAGGTTCTCTCTGCACAGTGGTGGGTCGGTGGCGGAGGCCTCCTGAGCTCGGCTGCCTCCCTTCTCCTTTTGTAGTGTCTTGAACAAATTTGAAATCAGCGGCCGACCAGATCCACCACATCCGCTCCCCCTTGAATGGCTTCTTCACTGCATCAGCCGGGCGTTGGAGCGGCAGCCAGCCATTCTGAAAGAAGACGAATAAAGAAAATATTATTAAAATATTAGGGTTATTTATGTATAGACTCTCAACTTCTATGTTAATAAAAACAATATACCTAATTGGTTATCTAATTAGATGAATGCTATTCTAAGCTAATTCTAAATGCACTTAAGATATGAATGCAATGTATAGATTATGTAATTAGATTAAAACTATGCATTAATCTATTTACATCCTAATTTATACTAAATAAATGTTAGAATTAACCTAATGTGTAGGCACTTAAATACTTAAATAGCCCACAACTATGGGCTAATCAGGCATCCCCCTCCTTTAGCCAAAGTAGCCTTGATAGTTCCCTCCAATCCATCTCCTATTTGAAATCCCCCTCCACCACCACTCCTTGCCACATTCTCCTAGCATCAAGTTCTTCATCAGATAAAGGACCTACTGCCTCCTTAGTATCCAAGCCTCAGATTTTCATCAAAGCCTCACGACACCTTTGTTGCCTTAAAGTAGACACCACAATCCCATACTCCTTAAGCATTGTGCGCAGAGCAACCAATTTAGAAGCAAGCTTGATAGTGGCTAATCCTTCCACATATTTGGCCCTCCACCACACCTTAATCATCTCACTGAACCTCGGTTCTCTCAGCCATGATCTTCTAAGCTTGAAGTAGTAGCCTGTGTGCGCCTGTTCCCTACTATCGCAGACCAAGGGGGTGTGGTCTGAGAAGGGGCGTTCCAGTCCAGAGACAGCAGATAGCTGGAACGTGTCTAGAAGAGTGGCATTCTCAAAAAATCTGTCAATCTTTGACATAAGGCCACTGCCATTTCTCTGAGTAAACTCAGCTCCAGAGGATGGGTTCTCACTTAAGCTGAGAGTTTGAACCACCCTAAGAGTTTGAACCACCAGTTGGAGTCCAAGGGATGTACTATCCACTACACCATTTGGCCTATCCATCCCTATCAGTACACTATTAAAATCCCAACCCACTAACCAGGCAGCCCCATGCATGAGTTCTGCGGTTGCAACCCAGTCCTCCCATAGTTCACACCTCATTGATGCAAGACACGATCCATATACACTAGTAATGTAGAAAGCATCCTCCCATTGACACCTTTTGAACCTACAAGTCATCAAATGCCGAGCTCTATGCACTTCCAGCAGATGTAAACCTGCCTTTTTCCACCATAGAGCAATGCCACCAAATCTACCTTGTGCATTGAGCGTCACACATTCAGCCACCCCCGCATTCTTCAAGTCATTCCAGACCCTGTCATCCTCATTTTCAATGTGTGTCTCTTGGATTATGGTGCAATCAATCTGCCACTCTCTAAGATATCTTGAGAGTGAAGCCCTCCAGCTCTTGTCATGCATCCTACACACGTTCCATAAGAGGATTCTCATCGTCCTCTTTGGGTAGCCCGCTATTTGAGTTATGGACATTGCCAACCTTCATAATAGCAGCCATGTCATTTTCACTAAGGTTCATAGATTTAGACGGTCGCCTCTGCCTAAGCTTGTACGGTGCCCACACCAGCCTTTGTAGCTGCTCCAACTCCAAACTTCGAACCTTCCATAGCTTGTAAATTGGATTGGAGCCTCAGAGAAATATTCGAAATATCTTTCAGGACCTGCTCTTCGACTGTATCAGTCAGAGGTTGAGGTGTTGCCACTTCCTTAATCATGGCTGTCTCCACCGGTCCCACATTGACCATTTCCTCCTTCTACCCTAGGTGGTGGTGGTCCTTATGCTTCTTAGGTATAGGCTCCTCATCAGGAGTCAGCCTACTAATCCGTGGTACATCAACCTCCTCACCAACAACTTCCACATAAGATGGCTTATCCTGATCATTCCCCCCAGCAGTATCACCCAATGTAAAGCATGAGAGTAGTAGCCAGGAGCTTCCCCCACACTAAAGGATTAGCCCCTCAAGGACAGAGCTTTCCTTGAAGACATCAACCAGAACACTGAGAACCTGACCATCTACCTCCATTAAACCAACCTCAACATCTTCAACCAGTGTAGCAAAGCCTGTTATCATAGTCACCACCACCTATCTTGATCTCAGGGGTAAAGGTAAACCCCTGATCCCTAATCTCCCCGATCTAGAGATACCCTTTGGGGCGACCTCTTTGGCAGCGACCCATCAAGAGGGGAGGCCAATCTCCATATCACCATCAACCCTTCAAAGGCACTTGATCGAAAATGCAGGCATTCTACATCCAACATCCCCAAACCAAAAAGCACAAAACGTGTGGGGGTAAGGGACGTGATCTTCCAACCATCAGTCAACAAGGACAGTGAACTTACCAACTATTGGATCTTGTCTAGGGAGGGGTTGCCTATCATCACCTCCCTAACTAAAGCCCCTCTCAGCACCAGTTTGGCTGCTTTGATCTCCTCTGTCAAAGGGATTTCAACATCTACTATGTGCCCCCCATAGGAAGGGGGAGGTGGTGGTGGCAGCAGTGGCGTGATAACAATCGATGCTCTGGGATGCACCTTGTTCCCTCCCCTCTCTTGCCTTCTATTGGCCATACAAGAGTCCCTCTTATGGCCATGCCCCCTACACGCAATAAATACGAGGGGATGGCAGTACACCCCCGCCATATGTCCTCTCCATTGACATTTGAAGCAAACAATTTCCTTATTGCCCCAATGCCTACCATTGTTTGCCCTTCCCATGCTCGCCTCCAATCTGCCAGTGGCCAAGAATCCTCTTCTTTCCTTCTGTCTCCAAGCCCTAGATCTCCATGTCATCCATCCATCACCATCATGGCTTCTCCCTCTTGTCACCCTAAGGTCACCTCCCTCCATCCTCCTCCAATATCCTTCAGGGGATCATCTGTGTATTTATGTTCATGCAAAGGGAGGGATCAACACACTTAATATCAGCTAGACCAAGCAATTGCTTCCTTGTGCCTTTGTAAACACTCAGGTAGAGCTCCCTCCTATGATTAAAATAATGCAGATGAGATAATAATGGCGAGCATGGTGCTAGGGCCAAGGAAAGCATACTTCAATGTGCTCGGGAGGGGTTTGAGCTCTGATGAGAACCTCATCATGAGCCATAACTAGCTCATTTTGACCCAATACAAAGGATAAAAGCTCCTACATATCTCAAGGAAAAGCTTAACTCAGAGAATTCTGAGTTTGAGAAGAAAACAAGTCATAAGGGGTAAAAGTGCAATTTTACCAGTATAATCTGCATACAGGGTAATTCAGGGCCCAAACATAGGTCAAAACAGCTTAATAAGAATAAAAGTGGGATGAGATGATCTAGCAAGGGCTACAGCACTTCCAAGGAACCAAATGATAATCTGTAACCCTAAAACAACCCACTTCAATTCACAAGGTTCGAGGCAAAGTAAAAATAGAATAAACCCTCTAAAATTCATAGAAAAATAATCTCTGGGGTTTAGAACCATCAATTTGGCCTTTAGAACCCATTTTGACCTACATTGAGAACCATGCCCAATTAATAACTTAATTTGGGTTTTTGCGCAAATTGACCGGTCAAACAAGGTTTAATATGAAAATAAAATTCACCATCAGATTCCTTAGGTCCTAATTAGTCATGTATAAAAACTTGAGCCTAAGAAGAAACCTCCTTGACCGACTTCACACTTTGGTCCTCATATATTTACTCTTTGGCCCTCAACTTTTGAACCCTCGCATTTTGGCCCCTAACTCTCCTTCGTTCTTTGCAAACAGGTCCCTCCTGCAAAACCCTGCCAGCACCATGCTCCGGCGACCTTGCGCGGAGCATGGCGCCGCGCAGGGTGAGGTGGAGGACCTGGCAAGTGTACCGGGGGTGCCCTGCGTCGTCAGCCGTCGCAGGAGCACCCCCATGGTCATTGTAGCCCCCCATACCGGCCGTGCGAACGCACGGACGGTATGGGTTCGTATTCCGACCATTCTCCGGCGAGGGAGACACGACGTCTCCCTCCGCCTTCCTCCCTGCTTCAACCCTATAAATACCCCCCGCCGCTCCACCGACGAAGGCAGCCTGGATCTGACGGAGAAAACCCCCAGCTTTCTTCTCTTCTTTCTCCGGCAGACGCTCACCAGCTCCGGCGACTTCCTCCCCCTCCACCTCTTCGCTCTGCCGCACTACCAGCAGCAGAGACTTCCTCCCCTGCTCTTCCCGCGCCACGCCGCACCCAGCTGGCGCCTCTCCAGCCCTCTGCTCGCCGCCGCCCCTCTCTCTGAGCATCATCTTCTCCGGCGACAGTCGATACGACTGTCGCCCTGTTCCTCCCCCTTCGTCCCTGCAGTTAAGTTAGACTTACTCCCCTTCTCCTCCTCTTTCTTTCCCCACTTTCGATTTAGTCAATTAAGCCCTCTACCGACCCTGTTCACCCTCATCCTCTCCGCCTCCGACCACCCTCCGGCGAGCCGCTCCCATCACCTCAGCGACCCACACGGCTCGCCGACCACCGCAGAACCTCCGCCTCCTCACCCTGATCCTCTTCCGCCCCTCCACTTCCCACCAAACACCCTCTGCAGACCCACCGAACACACCCACTCCCTCGCTCACAGTTTGACCTAGGACGACCAGTTAGCTCCATCTCGCCCCCTGCAGACCCCCTGACCACCTTCGCCGTGCCACGGCGAAGGTCCCCCGCCTGTCTGATTTGGCCGAGAGGCCGTGCTATTGATTTCAGGTTCCAGGCCTTGACCGCCATTGGCAAGGAAGCTCGAAGCTTGCTCGAGGTTGCTCCAAGCCTAGATATCCCAGGTTGAAGAGCCACGGCCAGCGCGGAAGAGTCTTGCGCACACACCCCGGCCCTCAATTGGAGTTGCACGCCTCAACAGCTGTTGCAATTGGAAGCGCCATCCCTGCTGCAGGCGTGAGAGAAACGGGTGCGCGGATAGTCCCACCTCGGAACCTCTCGAAGGCGCGCGGACGCATAAAGGCAAAAACTGCCTTATGCTGTTTGCCTCAGTTACCACGGGGTGAGGTCCCTCTCACCCGACCCGACCCGACTCGGCCTCGTCCGTGACCACGCTCCGCGGACCTGGCCCGACCCGATTAGACTGACCTGCACTCCTCGCCCACCACGCACGCCGGTGGGCCTGGACCCGGGCCTGACCCGAACCCGATTACCCGGTAGCGCTCTGGGAGAGCTTCCGAAGAGTGATTTCAGAGAGAGAGATACGCGGGGGAGGGGGGTAGAGTAGGTTTTTGCCTCTTGACGAATAAACTCTGAAGTGTGCAGGCCAAAGAAGAAGAAGCAGACCCGCTGAAGAAGAAGGAGCTGCTGCACTGTAGCGAAGGCATTGTTAAGTCGTCTCAGCACCGGGGCAGACGACGGAAGGTCAGCAGCCAAAGAAGAAGAAGACCCGCTGAAGAAGAAGGAAGAGCAACGGCCATCGCGAAAGAAGAAAAAGAGAGGTCAAGGCAGGTGAAGACAAAGAAGAAGAAAGAATGAAGAGAAGCAAGAAGCAAGAAAAGAAGAAGACGATCTGACGAAAAAGAAAGAAAGGAAACAAGGAAGAACAGAAGAAGAAGAGCACGAGGGGAAAATCTGAAGAAAGCAGAAGAAAAAGAAGAAGAAGAAGAAGAAGAAGAACAGGAAGAACCAAAGACAAAGAGGAAGAAAGAAGAAAAGAAGAAGAAGCCAAATTTTCATCGCTCTCTCTCTCTCTTTATTTTTGTAATAGAACTTGTATATCTCTAGAATACAACTTGCTCCCTGAGTTCGACCTCGGGAACTCTTTTATTTTTCCGAGTAAAAAATTTTATATGAAACGTTGGTAACAACCGGCTTTACTACAACGATATAACACAACCCGGTCAAACCCACGCTATCATTTTGGCGCCGTTGCCGGGGAGCAACGGCTATTCTAGAGGTAAACATTCCTGTATCTTTTAATTTCTGATAATCTCCTCTCTTTTGTGCAGCTACAGGAACTCAAGAAGACAAGCAACCACACGACAACCACTCCGAAGACAGGTAAATCTTTTCTCTCACTATTAACCCCTACACTCTAAAGAGAAAGAAAAGAAAAGAACAAAGCAATATAGGGCTAACCTGTCTTCCATACTTAGTAACCATAAAAAGTTGCATGTTTTCAACTCATCACTCCTGCACACTATTAAGGGTATTTAAGGGCTAACACATTCTTGCTTGAGCCCTAATTGCCCAACAAAGAGTTAAATGGACCAAGTAGAGCCAACATAAGGTCAAACATTAGGATTTCAGTAGAGACACACCCCTTAATCAAGAATTGAGGAAATCCTAAAGAGGTGTGCCCAAGCCATTGATTGAAAATAATTAACAAGAAAAATCCTAAACAATTGGCTCTCTCTAAACACTTGAACCCTAAAAGACAGGACCTAAAAGCTCTTAAAGAAAACAATAGGTAAAGTTGACCCCTTGGGTTAACCAACCTTAAATTAGGTCACTCTTTGCACTTAAAAAGACTAAAGTTCAAGTGAAACCTTAAGCACCCTGATCTTAAAATTGGTAGACTTAAGAGGTCAAGATCCCCATTCTGGTCTACCTGGAACCGCAGTGACAAGAGAGGTCGGGTGGGGGAAACCCTGTAACCCGTGGGGACGCTCTACCGTGTAGGGGTCTTCGCGGGACTCTCCCTCTCTGGCTGCCCAGGTAATTCTCAGGTGGACGATCTTTCTGATCAAGGGGTCCATCTGCCCCGCACCTCTATAGTCACCCAACACATTTTTGGGTGTCTTGATTGGGTCCATCACCTTCTAAACTTACCTCTCCCAACTGTGCATGTACGGAAGGAGGTCTCTAAGACCACCCTTAAGACCTCCTTTAGAAATTCACTCTCGTCAAGGCCAAGCCTCGACGCCCGTGTTTGTGCAGCAACACCCTCACATTATTCTCTCTTCTGATTCAGAACCAAGTTCTTCTTCTTCCCCCATCATGGCTCAGCCAGTTGAGGAAGAAAATAATCTGGAACACCAGCTCCAGCGACTCAACGACCTCTTCCAAAACTTCGTGCACCCACCACAGCGTCCTATGATGCGGGACCACTACAATCCTGCTGCGGTGGCAATTGAGCCTCGAGTTAGAATCCCGATTGGAGGACCTGATTCCGAACTAAAGCCCAACATGATTCACGCTATACCTAAATTCCATGGGCTTAATTCTGAAGATCCCTTCCAGCACATCAAACAGCTTAAGCATCTGGCCCACACTTTTGGATCAGATGCGCAAAATCGGGATATTCTTCTCATGAAGATGTTCTCCTTTTCTCTTATGGACAAGGCCGCCCATTGGTATCAAACTCAGACCCGGCCGATCAACACTTGGGAAGAACTTCAATCCGAGTTTTTGAAAAAGTTCTTTCCCGTTGGTCGGACCAACGCCTTGCGCCATCAGATTACACACTTCACTCAACAATCAGGAGAACCTCTCCATGAGGCATGGGATCGTTTTCAGGATCTCATGAGGAAGTGCCCCCATCACGGAGTTCCTAAATGGGAACAAGTCCAATCTTTTTACCAGGGACTCCGTGAGGACATCCGCCTTTTCGTCAATGCAACCTGCGGAGGAAACATCATGGGTCAACATGAAGACACCGTATGGGAGATTCTCGAAAACATGTGCGAGAACTCCATCAACAATGACTCCATGGGATTATTCGACAGGACGAATACCCGCGCAGCGACGAATCTTAAGGGAGCACATGAGACGCAGGGCCTGTCCGCATCAGTCGACCTGGAATTAATGGCCAGTCGATTGGACAAGGTCTCAATTATTGAAAAGAAGGTGGATGAGCTGACTCAGCACTTGCAGCGAGCCACCTCTGCGCGTAACTCCTTTGCACAACCTCCTTCCACACAGGAGACTGTGCAAAACATCCTACACCGATCCTCCCCTGGGATGGATCCATATCCATCCCCATCTGATTCTTGGACTGGAAGATCATCCGATCCTTTCTTCACCAGCCGGGGGAACTCCATTCCCCCTTTCCCTGATTCTCAGGAGGTTCCTCAGACCTGCGAGGACCTCAACGCCATCCAGAACGACCCATTCTCCAACACTTACAACCCTGGATGGCGAAACCATCCAAATTTTCAGTGGGCGGGAAATTCTCAAACCCAAAGACCACCTTTTCATTCCCGCCCACAGCCCTCTCATCACTACCAGCCGCCTCAGCCTCGGCCCAACCCTACTTATCCATCAGGGCCAAATCAAGATCAAATGTCCTTAATCCTTCAGACTCTGGCTGACATTCAAAAATCGAATGCGGCCATTCAAAAACAGCACAAGGACGAGCTTACTGAAGTTAAAACTCAGCTGGCCCAGTTGGCAAATTCTCGCCAGCCAGGCACACTCCCTTCCCAACCCCTTCCTAACCCAAATAACGTGCCAACCCAGAAGCGCGTTATGAATCCAAATTTAGGCCAAGCTCAATGGATTTATCAGGCCCCCACTGCTCCATCTCCAGACGAGATGGAAGCCTCTACTTCTCGTACGGGATTTCAGCAGCAGCCACCCCTCCTACCAAATCCAAACCAAAATCAGGCCGGATTAAATTCTGTAACAACACGTAGTGGTAAGACAACTCAGGACCCGCGTTATCCAAACCACTCCCAGCCTGATAATCATGACCCTAGGATAGTTATCCAAGGTACCGCTGTTCCAGACCCACAACCAGGACCTATCCTAGAGGAACCAACCAAGATCCCGTTTCCCGAAGCCCTGACCAAGGGAAAGAAGACCACCAAACCCGTGGCCCCTGAGGAGGACCTGGTCAAGCTCTTTGAGCAGGTCCACATAAACATCCCCTTGATGGATGCAATCCGCCACGTACCAGCTTACGCACGATTTCTAAAGAATATATGTACACCCCAGCGTAAGCTGCGAACCAAGGGAGGGAGCCCAATTGTTCTGTCAGAGCAAGCCAGCTCTGTAATCCTTAGTAGACTCCCACCCAAGGCAAAAGATCCTGGAACTCCCCTGATCTCCTGTAAGATAGGTGGTACCCAATTTGACAGAGCATTGTTAGACTTAGGTGCATCTATAAATCTGATACCCACATCCTTACTTGACCATCTGGAAGAATCTGAGCTGAAACCAACTGAGGTGACATTACAATTAGCAGATCGATCTATAAAGTCACCAAAAGGGATTCTCGAGGATGTTATCGTAAGAGTGCGGGATTTCTATTTTCCAGTGGACTTTATAGTCTTAGACATGGATGCACCTGAGAACCCTAGGGATACACCAATCATTCTAGGGAGACCTTTCTTGGCTACTGCTAGAGCCAACATCAGCTGTGAGGAGGGCCAAATAGAGCTTAAGTTTGGAGATCAAACACTGAAAATTGATATATTTAAGGCCCAACAAGGAATTAATTGCGGCGTCATCGAGCAAATTTGTGACATCAAGACTTTGGTTGATGAATCACACCTCCAGAATGACTTGAGTATTCCTCATCAACCACAGAAGGATCTTGACCCGCAAATAGAGGAGTCAAATCCAGATGTGAACAACCCAATAACTCCCACCCTTGAACCTCACATCTATACTGAACCACCCGCTGCTGCTGAAAACCCCATCCTCGAACTGAAACCCCTTCCTGCTCATTTGAAATACATCTTTTTGGGTTCTAATCAGACCCTTCCTGTGATCATCAATTCCAACCTTAATCCTGAACAGGAATACTGTCTGATTATTGTCCTCCAGCAACATCGCAGAGCCATCGGATGGACCCTCGATGATTTGACTGGAATAAGTCCCTCTTATTGTACTCATCATATCTATTCAGAAGAGGGCACACGACCTTCTCGTGAAATGCAGAGACGCTTAAACCCCAATCTGCAGGAGGTCGTGAAAAAGGAGATCATCAAGTGGTTAGATGCCGGGATCATCTACCCGATCTCCGATAGTCGTTGGGTGAGCCCGATTCAGGTCGTGCCTAAAAAGGCAGGACTCACCACTATAACGACTGAGACCGGAGAAATCATTCCTACCCGATTAGCCAACTCGTGGAGAGTCTGTATAGATTACCGTCGACTCAATTCCTCCACGAAGAAGGATCATTTCCCACTACCCTTCATTGATCAAATTCTCGAAAAACTAGCGGGAAATAGGTTCTTCTGCTTTCTTGACGGGTACTCCGGTTATAACCAGGTGGCAATCCATCCTGAGGACCAAGAAAAGACCACATTCACCTGCCCCTTCGGAACATACGCTTTCCGAAGGATGCCTTTTGGTCTTTGCAATGCACCCGCTACTTTTCAGCGATGCATGCTTGCCATATTCTCAGATATGGTAGGTGATTATCTGGAAGTCTTCATGGATGACTTTTCAGTTTTCGGAGCATCATTCGACGATTGCCTCCAGCACTTGGTCCAGATACTCAGGCGGTGCATCGACGTGAATTTGGTTCTTTCCTGGGAAAAGAGCCATTTCATGGTGCCTGAGGGAATTGTCCTGGGACACTCAATTTCGGAGAAAGGTATCCAAGTGGATCGAGCTAAGGTTAATCTGATTTCTCGCCTTCCTATGCCTAGCTCGATCAGGGACATCCGATCCTTTTTAGGGCATGTCGGTTTTTATCGACGATTTATCCCTGATTTTTCAAAAATCGCACGCCCCCTGACCACTCTTCTCTCCAAGGATGTTCCCTTCGAAATCTCCAAGGAATGCACTCAAGCATTTGAAATCCTACGTGACCGAGTCACCCAAGCCCCGATCCTACAGTCCCCTGATTGGTCTCAACCCTTTGAGATCATGTGTGATGCATCCGACTTCGCTGTAGGAGCGGTTTTGGGGCAGAAAAATGACAAGAAACCTGTGGTCATTTACTACGCCAGCAAAACACTCGATGAGGCTCAGCGTAACTATACAGTTACTGAGAAAGAGCTGCTAGCTGTAGTATTTGCCCTAGAGAAATTCAGATCATACCTTCTGGGTTCCCATGTCATCATATACTCGGATCACACGGCTGTGAGGCATCTCCTTGCAAAGAAGGACGCGAAACCTCGATTGATCCGATGGATCTTGCTGTTGCAAGAATTTGACCTCGAGATTCGCGATAAAGCGGGAAAACAAAACGTGGTAGCTGATCACTTGTCCCGTCTTCCTTCTGAAATGATAGACCCTTCCGGACCCATCACTGAGCATTTTCCCGATGAGCACCTGCTGACTATTGGTACTAGCCTTCCATGGTTTGCTAATATTGTAAATTACTTGGCATCTCATCAGACCCCGTCCGATTGGCCGAAGGCCAAGAAAGACAAATTACGCTCCGATGCCAAGTATTACATTTGGGAAGACCCGTACCTCTTCCGCATAGGTGCCGATCAGATCATCCGGAGATGTATCCCGGAAGGGGAAGTCAACAATATCCTCTCTTTCTGCCATGACCAGGCATGCGGTGGCCATTTTGCCGGGCATAAAATCGCATCAAAAGTCCTCCAGTGCGGCTTTTACTGGCCCACACTGTTCAAAGACGCATACAGTCATTGCAAGGCATGCAGTCGTTGCCAGACTTTGGGCAACATGAGCCATCGCGACATGATGCCTATGCAACCGATTCTAGTATGCGAAATCTTTGATGTTTGGGGGATTGATTTTATGGGCCCCTTTCCTGTTTCGGATGGTTTCGAATACATTCTGTTGGCTGTGGACTACGTGTCCAAATGGATCGAAGCCATACCGACCCGAACCTGTGATCACAAAATCGTTCTCAAATTCATTCATCAACACATTTTCTCAAGGTTCGGGATTCCTCGTGCAATAATCTCTGATGGGGGGACCCATTTCACAAATGCTCAGTTTAGGTCACTGATGACCAAATACGGGGTGTCTCACCGAATCTCTACTCCTTACCACCCCCAAACTAATGGTCTAGCTGAGCTGTCGAATCGGGAGATCAAGAAAATCCTACAGGTCACTGTTCGACCTGACAGGAAGGACTGGTCGTCCCGACTTCCGGAAGCATTGTGGGCCTATAGGACCGCCCACAAGACCCAATTGGGCATGTCTCCCTTTAGATTGGTGTACGGAAAGGCATGCCACCTTCCCGTCGAACTGGAGCATAAAGCCTATTGGGCAGTACGGAACTGTAATCTAGATCTTTCTAAGGCTGGGACCCACAGAAAACTCCAAATCAGCGAGATCGATGAATTGCGCATAGACGCGTACGAGAACTCGCAAATCTACAAGGAGCGGGTTAAAGCCTTCCACGACAAACACATCTCAAGAAAGATCTTCCATCCTGGTCAAAAGGTCCTACTCTTTGATGCCCGACTCAAACTCTTCCCAGGAAAACTGAGATCTAAGTGGGTCGGACCATATTTGGTCCGACAGGTTTTTGGAAATGGAGCAATCGAAATCAGTCCACTCAGCCACGATTCTGAACCTTTCATCGTGAATGGTCAAAGACTCAAGCCGTTCATTGATGTAACTTCTACTGATTTGGCTGAGGCATCTCATATCCTCCTTTCCCCTTGAGCTTATTGCGCCCAGCCGATGGCGTAAAACTCAGCGCTTAACGGGAGGTAGCCCGTCATTCTCTTTGAAAACCTGAAACTTGTTCTGACACCTTTCAGCACTCGAAGTTCACCCTGAACTAAGACCCCCTAGGTTACAATGAGGACATTGCAAATCCTAGGCATGGGGGGGTAGGAAAGTGCAAAAACTTGTAAGAAAAGGTTTCAAACAAAAAAATTCACATATGCCAAAAATACCATAAAAATTAAAAAATTTTTCGAAAAAAAAATAAGAGGAAAAGAGGAGAAGGAAAATTTTGTGAAGGAGAGAAGAAACAAAATGAAAAAGGAGCACAAAATTATAAGAAAAGAGTGATAGTCATTAGTAAGAAACTAAGGAATTAACCTAAGTTCTAGACCTCATTCAAGAAAATAACTGAAAAGTGCACAATGAGATTAGTAAGAATGCAAACCTTAGGCATTCTTGAATAGACTCTTAGTACCCATTAAGATCTGGACACTCCTCAAGAGGTTGAGGAAAATGAAAAGCTGAAGTATTAGGTCTAAGGCTTAGGGAGTATTCGGCCTCGTTAACTAATTTTTGGTTTACGGGACTCAGTAACCTAAGCACCCTAATCTCACACACAGCCTGGTTCAGTAAGCGTAAAAATCAGAATCACGCAGAAGCGTCGCAAAAATCTGAAAAGAACACCTAGAATAGGAATGGCCGATCAACACAAGTTGATTTGGACGAGTTCCCAGCGCGGAGAGGCGGGAAATCCCCTCGAAGATGCGTAACAAAATATCATCTCCTCGGTGCTTGTCTCTTAGGATATTTACATATCCTACGGGGGGCATGTAAGCACTCTGCTGGTTCAGATTCCATGGATGGCATTATCTCGAAGTGTCAATTGCCAGGGTCTGGATTCGGCCACGGAATACCATGGATGGGATTATCTCGAAATCTCAATAGCCAGGGTTCCGGGGGTTGCCATGGGCGGTGCTATCTCGAAGCATCGATCGCCAGGAACCCTTGAGGATTGATGATGGGAGCAAGGAATCTGATACAGACCGTGTTGAAAAGCCAATCCTAGACTAAAACTAAAAAGAAAAAGAGAGAGAAAACTCTCCAAACAGAAAAAACTTTCTATCTCTCTCTTACAAAACGCACTGCGAACTGAGCCAGGGCTAAAATCATTTCAAGCACGGGTGCTTTAACCACGAAGTCCAATAAACCTTAGGTTAGTTCTTGTGGGCCTTAAAAACCTTTGCTAAAAGACTGAGGCTAAGGCTAGACAGATTTGGATCTTGATTGGTACTAGAGTATCTTTTAGGCCTATGGTCAGCATTCTAACCTAATCTATGCTCAAATAAAAAGGCACTTATCTAAAACCATTGAAAACTTCATGGTCTAGAACAAGGGTTGAAACCTTAAGTTTTTTTTTTGCTAAGGGACTAGCAAAAGCTAGGCATGGGGGTATGATGAGAACCTCATCATGAGCCATAACTAGCTCATTTTGACCCAATACAAAGGATAAAAGCTCCTACATATCTCAAGGAAAAGCTTAACTCAGAGAATTCTGAGTTTGAGAAGAAAACAAGTCATAAGGGGTAAAAGTGCAATTTTACCAGTATAATCTGCATACAGGGTAATTCAGGGCCCAAACATAGGTCAAAACAGCTTAATAAGAATAAAAGTGGGATGAGATGATCTAGCAAGGGCTACAGCACTTCCAAGGAACCAAATGATAATCTGTAACCCTAAAACAACCCACTTCAATTCACAAGGTTCGAGGCAAAGTAAAAATAGAATAAACCCTCTAAAATTCATAGAAAAATAATCTCTGGGGTTTAGAACCATCAATTTGGCCTTTAGAACCCATTTTGACCTACATTGAGAACCATGCCCAATTAATAACTTAATTTGGGTTTTTGCGCAAATTGACCGGTCAAACAAGGTTTAATATGAAAATAAAATTCACCATCAGATTCCTTAGGTCCTAATTAGTCATGTATAAAAACTTGAGCCTAAGAAGAAACCTCCTTGACCGACTTCACACTTTGGTCCTCATATATTTACTCTTTGGCCCTCAACTTTTGAACCCTCGCATTTTGGCCCCTAACTCTCCTTCGTTCTTTGCAAACAGGTCCCTCCTGCAAAACCCTGCCAGCACCATGCTCCGGCGACCTTGCGCGGAGCATGGCGCCGCGCAGGGTGAGGTGGAGGACCTGGCAAGTGTACCGGGGGTGCCCTGCGTCGTCAGCCGTCGCAGGAGCACCCCCATGGTCATTGTAGCCCCCCATACCGGCCGTGCGAACGCACGGACGGTATGGGTTCGTATTCCGACCATTCTCCGGCGAGGGAGACACGTCGTCTCCCTCCGCCTTCCTCCCTGCTTCAACCCTATAAATACCCCCCGCCGCTCCACCGACGAAGGCAGCCTGGATCTGACGGAGAAAACCCCCAGCTTTCTTCTCTTCTTTCTCCGGCAGACGCTCACCAGCTCCGGCGACTTCCTCCCCCTCCACCTCTTCGCTCTGCCGCACTACCAGCAGCAGAGACTTCCTCCCCTGCTCTTCCCGCGCCACGCCGCACCCAGCTGGCGCCTCTCCAGCCCTCTGCTCGCCGCCGCCCCTCTCTCTGAGCATCATCTTCTCCGGCGACAGTCGATACGACTGTCGCCCTGTTCCTCCCCCTTCGTCCCTGCAGTTAAGTTAGACTTACTCCCCTTCTCCTCCTCTTTCTTTCCCCGCTTTCGATTTAGTCAATTAAGCCCTCTACCGACCCTGTTCACCCTCATCCTCTCCGCCTCCGACCACCCTCCGGCGAGCCGCTCCCATCACCTCAGCGACCCACACGGCTCGCCGACCACCGCAGAACCTCCGCCTCCTCACCCTGATCCTCTTCCGCCCCTCCACTTCCCACCAAACACCCTCTGCAGACCCACCGAACACACCCACTCCCTCGCTCACAGTTTGACCTAGGACGACCAGTTAGCTCCATCTCGCCCCCTGCAGACCCCCTGACCACCTTCGCCGTGCCACGGCGAAGGTCCCCCGCCTGTCTGATTTGGCCGAGAGGCCGTGCTATTGATTTCAGGTTCCAGGCCTTGACCGCCATTGGCGAGGAAGCTCGAAGCTTGCTCGAGGTTGCTCCAAGCCTAGATATCCCAGGTTGAAGAGCCACGGCCAGCGCGGAAGAGTCTTGCGCACACACCCCGGCCCTCAATTGGAGTTGCGCGCCTCAACAGCTGTTGCAATTGGAAGCGCCATCCCTGCTGCAGGCGTGAGAGAAACGGGTGCGCGGATAGTCCCACCTCGGAACCTCTCGAAGGCGCGCGGACGCATAAAGGCAAAAACTGCCTTATGCTGTTTGCCTCAGTTACCACGGGGTGAGGTCCCTCTCACCCGACCCGACCCGACTCGGCCTCGTCCGTGACCACGCTCCGCGGACCTGGCCCGACCCGATTAGACTGACCTGCACTCCTCGCCCACCACGCACGCCGGTGGGCCTGGACCCGGGCCTGACCCGAACCCGATTACCCGGTAGCGCTCTGGGAGAGCTTCCGAAGAGTGATTTCAGAGAGAGAGATACGCGGGGGAGGGGGGTAGAGTAGGTTTTTGCCTCTTGACGAATAAACTCTGAAGTGTGCAGGCCAAAGAAGAAGAAGCAGACCCGCTGAAGAAGAAGGAGCTGCTGCACTGTAGCGAAGGCATTGTTAAGTCGTCTCAGCACCGGGGCAGACGACGGAAGGTCAGCAGCCAAAGAAGAAGAAGACCCGCTGAAGAAGAAGGAAGAGCAACGGCCATCGCGAAAGAAGAAAAAGAGAGGTCAAGGCAGGTGAAGACAAAGAAGAAGAAAGAATGAAGAGAAGCAAGAAGCAAGAAAAGAAGAAGACGATCTGACGAAAAAGAAAGAAAGGAAACAAGGAAGAACAGAAGAAGAAGAGCACGAGGGGAAAATCTGAAGAAAGCAGAAGAAAAAGAAGAAGAAGAAGAAGAAGAAGAACAGGAAGAACCAAAGACAAAGAGGAAGAAAGAAGAAAAGAAGAAGAAGCCAAATTTTCATCGCTCTCTCTCTCTCTTTATTTTTGTAATAGAACTTGTATATCTCTAGAATACAACTTGCTCCCTGAGTTCGACCTCGGGAACTCTTTTATTTTTCCGAGTAAAAAATTTTATATGAAACGTTGGTAACAACCGGCTTTACTACAACGATATAACACAACCCGGTCAAACCCACGCTATCAAGCTCCAACTCAAGAGCCTTTTGGATTGAGGGTTTAAGTTGAGATGTCCCCGCCTCTGGTAGCGGATCTACCTTCACGGTCTAGGGAGGGGACAAAGACTTTGTGTGTACCCCTAGTAACTCTTCTAATTTGGGTATATCCCCTTCAGTTTCTTCAATAGTCAGAGGATGGTCCTTAGATATGACCTTTTGAATGGGATCTCTACATAAGAGTACTGGAGTAGTCTCTTCCATGATTTTATCAACTACCTCAATCTTGGAGCAATCTTCCAATCCAGATTGCTTGTAGGTATCAAAAACATTCAACCGGATCTTCTTGTTCCCAAAGCTCATTTTAAGTGCCCTTAATCTACACTTGATAGAGGCATTGGCTGTGAACAGGAAGGGCCATCCTAGAATAATGGATGGCTTGGTGGGCTTATTAGATGGGTCAGTATCTAGCACAAGAAAGTCAGCAGGGAAGAAGTCCTCCACTATCACCAGGACATCTTCTAGTAATCCCCGTCATATCTTAAGTGATCTATCTGCAACTTGGAGGATGACTGGACTAGGCTTTAAATCACCTCCTCCAAAAAGGTCGTAGACAAAGTTCGATAAAATGTTCACCCTTGTGCCCAGATTGAGCAGAGCCTCATCAATGTGTTGGTTACCTATAACCACTGAAATATACAGGGCCCCTAGGCCTTTCAATTTGGGGGATGTTCCATGTTGGAGAACCGAGCTAACATGGTCAGGCAGGATGACCTTGGCTTGGACCTATCTCCTAGATCGACGTTTCTGGGTGCACAGGTACTTTGGAAACTTGGCATAGGACGGGATCTATTTGATAGCTTCCAACAAAGTCAAGTTGATATGGACTTGCCTAAAAGTGTCTATAATCTCATCCATCCTATCCTTGGCTCCAGATGAGCCAATAGAAGATTCCCCAGCAGTGGATAGGTGCACTGGATAGGGCACCCTTTGCTTCTGGGTAGAGGGGTCGTCAGGGAGGGAAAGGGATGGTGGAATGATGACAACCTCAGAGTAGGAGATTTCAAGCGAGGGGGAGTAGTGTGGCTTTTCAACATAGAGATGGAAGTCGGGTCTGATGTTGGAGGGGAATCTTAAGAGGTGACTGTAGGAGTGCTATCAGGCTTGCTATTTTCTTTCCACTCCTCAGCACCGTCACAACTTGGGCGTGCTCCCTGAATATGACCCCTTTCCCTTTGGTTTCTCCTCAGAAGAGCTAGGCAACTTCCCTGGATCCTGCTGCCTAACTGCCTCATTAAGATGACCAATTTGGGATTGCATATCAATAATCATCTTATTCTGAGATTGGGTGACCATATTCTGATGCTCTTGCATCGCTTTCATCTTGGCTTTAAGTTCATCCATCTCAGAAGGCTTATTCTGAAGAGGGTTTGGTAGAATGGCTGGTATATGGGTTGGGGAGGTAGGGGTCTTGTATTCCCTGAGTTAGAAGCATCACCTTGCTTCCATGAGAAGTTTGGATGGTTCCACCACCCCGGATTATAGGTATTGGAATAAGGGTTATTGCGAGGAGGTGGGCAAAAACCTTGGGCCGTGTTCTGGACCAGACCCCATTGACAGTGGCATCTTTGTCAGATGCTACAGCAAAAGCTCATGGATAGAGCTCCTTCAAGACACCTAGCCCAGACCACCCCTCCTTCCAGAAACTGAAGGACTTGCCATCTCCAAGTGATGGCTGCAACAGGTGGAAATGATCAGCCAATGCCCTTGTCACTAAATTCCAGAAATGAGAAGGACAGCTGGGTTGAAGTCTGGATAGCACACTGTTGGATGCACCATAACTGTCTCGGATCGGGACAGTCCATGGTTTCAAATCTCCTTGCAAAAGTTTAATAGCCCATTTAAGTAGCAAGGCATCATTAAAGTGTTTCAGGGATTTAATCCCAAGTCCACCCCTCTCTTTTGGATAGCAAATCTGATCCCATTTGAGTGGCTGCAAGAATCTGCCCTCATGTCTAGCTCCCTTCCAAAAGAACCTCCTCCTCATCACATCCAACCTTCTCCAAATGGACTTAGGTGCTTCAAATATGGAAAAGTAGAAAAGAGGGATGGAGGTGATCACTGAGTTGAGCAAGATAAGTCTTCCACCATTGGAAAGGAAACTGCTATGCCATCCATCTAATTTCACCAAAATCTTGTCAAAAAGGTAGCTCCAATCACTCTTCTTCATCCTGCAACACCTCAAAGGCAGCCCTAGATATCTGATAGGAAGATTGATGCGGGGAGTCATCAAAATAGCTGCTAAAGCACCTTGCTCCTCCTCAGGTAAGCCAAAGCAGACCAAACTAGACTTCTCCCTATTCAACCTCAAGCTAGAGAGCTCACCAAAGATATTAATCATTTGATGCAGAGCCAATGCTACATCCATAGACCCTTCAACAAGAAAAAATAATATCATCTGCATACTGAAGAATGGGAGCCAGATTACTCCTGCACGATAAAGAATATCCTCTAATAAGACCAGCTTCAGCAAGAATACAAGCATACCAAGCTAAGCTATCAACTGCCAATTTGAAAATCACGCGAGCCAGGGGACATCCCTGCCTGATACCACATTAGGGCTGAACCACGAACCACAGGGCTTTCCATTTATCAGAGGGGTGGAGGTAGTGGTGATACATCCTTTTACCCAACGGATCCAAGTAGAGGGAAATCCCCTTCTTTTGAGCACATCCCACAGATAGGGCGAGCTGATGGAGTCATAAGCTTTGTGAAAGTCAACCTTCCAAAGGATGGCCTTGCATTTTCTCTTATGCCAACCACAAATCATCTCTTGGTCCATTATAAATGATTCTTGTAGAGATCTACCAAGGAGGAAAGCTGATTGAGCAAGATGAATCAAATCTTGCAAAACAGGCCTCAATCTATTGGCCAGGACCTTGCTAATCACCAAGTACAAAGAGTTAGAGAGGCCAATAGGTCTAAACTCCTGAAAAGATTCAACACCTGGGGTTTTTGGCAAAAGAAACAGATAGGATCTATTTATTCTTTCAAAGCCAAAATTGCCATTCTCAAACTCTTTAATCACTTCCATAACCTCAGTGCCCACAATGTCCCATAGTTCTTTGTAGAAGAAAACTTGGATTCCATCAGGACCAGGTGATCCTTCACAATTGAGATCCTTAATGTCCTTCAAGACCTCAGCTTCAGACATGGGTTCAATCAGGCTGGCTCTCTGAGTCTCAGTAATTTTGGGTATATAACTAGCTGCCATCCTCCACCTGCCCCGACCTGCAGCTCTTGAAGAGTCCTTGAAATACCTGATAGCCTCAACTCTAATATCAGAGATGGAGGTAATTCTCTGCCCCTCTTTAACAATTGAAGAGATAAGATTAATTCTTTTCCTAGAACTAGCAGCCAGGTGAAAGAATTTAGTGTTTGCATCCCCCTCACTTAGCCACAGCTGCCTAGATCTTTCCCTCCAATCCATCTCCAGTTTCAGGTCTTCTTCGACCACCACCCCCTGCCACCTCTTCCTATCTACAAAGTCCAGCTCAGACAGCTGAGCCACAACTTCCTTGGTATCCAGTTCTTGGATCTTCAGCAAGGCCTCTCGACACTTCTGATGTCTAAGGACAGAGACAATATCCCCATATTCCTTCAGCATACCTTTCAAAGCCATAATCTTGGAAGCCAATCTGAAGGTAGCCGTGCCTTCTCCCTACTGTGTTCTCCACCAGCTAGCAAACATGTCTCTGAAACCTAGCTCCCTCAGCCATGACTTCCTAAATTTGAAATAGGAACCAGGCAACACCTGTTCACCATTGTCCCATACAAAGGGTGTACAGTCAGAGAAGGGACGTTCAAGACCACAAACAAAGGACATCTGAAGGAGATTCATCAGTTCAGCATTGCCAAAAAGCCTATCAATCTTGGACATGACCACAAACAAAGGACATCTGAAAGAGATTCATCAGCTCAGCATTGCCAAAAAAGCCTGTCAATCTTGGACATGAGCCCATTACCATTCCTCCAAGTGAATTCAGCACCTGAAGAGGGGAACTCACATAGTCCCAAGGCCTGTACCATCAATTGGAATCCAGTGGCAGAGCTATCCACCACCCCATTCGGTCTATCACTCCCCATGAAAATACAATTGAAGTCCCCTCCAACAAACCAAACCCCCCCATTTACAAAATCTGCAGCCAGTCTCCAATCCTCCCACAGCACCTACCTCCTGCTAGGGTCATTAGGACCATACACACATGTCACAAAGAAAACATTGTCCCCCTGGCCTCTTTTAAATCTACAAGTCAAAAGATGCCTAGCCACAGAAACCTCCTCCACACGCAGCAAATGCTTCTTCCACCAGATGGCAATTCCCCCAGATCTGCCATTGGAATTGATCACCACCAGGTCATTTGCAAGACCAACTCTCATCTCGACACATGCCCTGTCAGATTCACTATCAATGTGTGTCTCTTGAAGGATGGCACAGTCAATCTCCCATTCTCGTAGATATCTAATCAAAGACCCCCTCCTACTTCTATCACGCAGCCCACGCACATTACAGATAAGAATCCTCATTTAGGAGTCAAGTCTGTCCCCTTCTTAACTGCCGATGCTCTGCCAACCTTCATCACAACTGCAATGACAGATTCATCAACTTTTTGTCTAGGAGTGTGCTTTCTTAGCCTCAGCTTGTAGGGAGGTTTCCCAATCCTAGAAGTATAAGGAGTCTTAGACTTCAAGTGCACAGCATCAGCCACAGGAGAGCAATTCTGCAAGTCATGGGAATTCACAGAGGAATCCACCAGAGCAGGATCAGCAGGATCACTAGCAGGAGTTTTCAGGTCCTCAGCCACTGCTTCATTAATCACATTTACTTCCCCCCTTCTTTAGCCACCACTGCAGCTACCTCTTGGATTAGAGGTACTCCATCCACATCCTCCAGAGTTTCAATCCTCATCTCCTCAACTCTCAAGCTCCCCACCCCATCTACTAATTCCATACTTTTAGTGTGTTCTGCCATCACCTCCTGACTAGCACAGTTTGGTTGCAAGGAGGGAGCTTTGGTTTTCAGCACCTCAGCATAAGAGGGGGGGTGATAACTTGACTCCACCTCCCTGTTTGCCACATGAAAGTTTAATAGGAGCATCCAGGAGCTACCCCCACACCTGAGAATCAGTTTATCAGGGATGGAGCCATCCCTGAAGACATTCACCCCCACTTTTAGAGCACTAACATCTCCATCAGTGAGACCAACATCAGCATCCTCAACCACAGACGCAAACCTGGCGACCATATTTTTCACCACCTTCCTAGATCTTAGATGCAAAGGCAGGCCTCTGATCTCAAGAGAACCAGACCTAGAAGCTACTCTTTGAGGAGGACACTCAGGCAAAGAACCATCAAAGGGGGATACTAGCTGCCAGATCACTGATAATCCACCCAATCTGCTAGTCTGAAAATAGTACTTCTCCTTGTCTACCACACCCACATCAAAAAGTACAAACCGTGACGGAGAGATAACCGCAATTTTCCAAGCATCAGTTGATTAGGGAAGAGATCTCACCAATTACCAAACTCTGTACAGCGAAAGAGTACAAAACATCACTTCCCCAATCAGAGCAGCACGCAATACCAGCTCTGTAACCTTATTGTCCTTGGTCAAGGGAACCTCCACATCCATAGTGTACCCCCCAAGAGTTATGGGGGGGTGGAAGAGGCAACTGCGATGCACCCCTATGAAGTGAAGGTGCAATGCACACCCTACCCCCAGAATCACCGCGAGTCACCAAGCAGGCGTCCCGCTTGTGACCAAAGCCTCCACAAGCAAGACAAAGCAGTGGCCGCCAACAGGTCACGACCCGGTGTCCCCAAAGTCGACATCTGAAACAAATCACCTCCCTTCGACTTCGGCCCCAACCACCTTGATAGTCCCTCCTATCTAGAGTCCTAACTCCATCAGACAACTAGGCGCCACGTGCATTCCTGTGCCAAGACCACGATCGCCATATTGCCCATCCATCAGAGCCGTCGGCACAGGCTTCAGGCCCCCTCAGGCAGCCAGCCATCCTCGCCGAAGCTTCCCAGCCAAATGTGAATTCAAATTTCACTGCATCTTCTCTCTCCTCTTTCTGCTCAAGACAAGTCGGGCAAGGGTTTTAACTCTAATTGTGTGCCCAGCTCTGAAAGAATTTCCACCTTTTGTGTTAGTGGTGAAGTGAGAGTGAAAGGGTCAGCTAGAGTGTTAGCCGCATGTGTGGTTAGGGTGAAAGGGTGAGAGGAGGTAGATTGTTCAGGAACTGTGTAAATGGCAAAATAGGAACCTAAATGTGAAATTTGCAAAGTTTTCTCCACGATATTTTCCATTTCTGAATCTGAGTCATCAAAGAAATCAGGTTCTTGGAACCTCCTAGAAGCTTGGAAAATATCTAGGGTTACAGATTCACTGCCACACATGATCTTCATTTTACCAGAATCATAAAAAATATTTGTGCAGGTGGTGGCTAAGAATGGTCTTCCAAGAATTATAGGGGCAAACTTCAATGCTTCTGGTACCTCTATGTCCAGAACTAAAAAGTCTACTGCAAATAGACAATTTTTGACTCGGAAAAGGCCATCCTCAACAATTTCCCTTAGTTTAATTGTAGATCAGTCGGCTAATTGAAGAGTAACGTCAACAGGCTTTAATTCACCGATATTAAATTCCTCAAAAACAATTGTGAGGATAAGATTAACTAAGGCACCAAGATACAACAAGGCACGATCAAATGAAGTATTATTAATGATAATTTGAATCAAGGGGGCACTTGGATCTTTTCTCTTAAGAGGCAGTCGACTCTATACAACTGAGCTAACTGTCTCAAGAAGAATCACCTTTCCTAAATTTCTGGAATGCCTTTTTAGGGTACAAAAATATTTTAGAAATTTTGCATAGGCAGGGATGTATTTCAAGGCATCTAGGAGAGGGATGTTAATTTCAACTTGCCCAAATAAATCCATTAATTCCTTACCAGTGGGCTCGAATTTCTTCTTTTTCTTATTTTGTGAAGATTGGAGGACTTGTGGAAATGGTGCAGGGTTTCCCTGTTTTGCATTATTAGGTTCCTAAACAATGTTAGAGGAAGATGGGGAAGATTTGATCTATTTTTTAGTAAAATGAATTTCTTTAATAGGCAGGGGGTCTTGAGTGGTTTTCACATTCCTCAAAGTAACTGCATTGGCAATCTAGTTGTGTCTAGGATGAGGATGGGAAGCCTGACTATTATTGAAACCTAGGGGATGCTGATGTGCTGGTTGAATTGGTTGACTAGGATATCCACCTTGGAACCGATTCCTTTGATTGTTCGGGTTGGGCATGGGTTGGGAAGGTAAATTCCCAACAGGTCGATGATCAGGGGTAACCTTAACTTGGTGTTGCAAGTTGGTAATCGTGCAGGTTACTTCTGTCATTTGATTCTGCATACCTTGTAGAGTTTTCATGACCTTAGTATTAATATCTTCCTGGGATGATCCAGGTTGATATACAAGTTGCCCATAATTCCCAAAATGATTTTGTTTGGGAAAAGGAATCGGGTTCAGGTTTCTCCCGAAGTGATTCGGGTTGGTCCTCCAGTTTTAATAGTAAATGTTGGAGGGGTTTCAAAATTACTCCTGGAGAGCATAAATATTTTTCGTGGTGGGATCAAAAATATTTTGATCAAAATTCCCAGTCAATTCTTGTGGGAAATCAGTTGGAAACT
Source organism: Thalassia testudinum (assembly GCA_037157565.1). NCBI lineage: Eukaryota > Viridiplantae > Streptophyta > Magnoliopsida > Alismatales > Hydrocharitaceae > Thalassia > Thalassia testudinum. The sequence continues at coordinate 78,608,696 of JAZHRO010000056.1, read as the reverse complement.
GATGACCAGTAGGTGTGGCATCAATATTGTGCAGATTTTCTCTTCAGAGAAGTTGTGGAGTGTTAGTGTGTGGAGACTTAAAGGGTGCAACTTGTTGTTTGCGAGCTTTTCTTACATTTTCTTATGGTGAATTTGCATTTGGTCTAGTCTCTGAGCTAATATATATAGATCATCTTGAGTGACTAGAACAGAGGTGGATTTGGAGTCAATTTCATTGACTTCGTGTTTGGGGTTTTGTGTTCTACCAAAAGTGTCCATTCAAGTCATATTAAATGAGTTTTCACTCATTTCTTCAAAGAGGAGATAAGCACTTTCGGCATCTTTATTAAGGAAATTGCCCGCACGTGAGGCATCCACAAAATGCTTCAATTGATCTTCTGATCCATGATAGAAGATCTGCACTAACTGCCATTGCGGAATTTCATGGTGGGGACAACTTCTTAAAAGTTATTGGAATCTTTCCCAAGCTTCATGGAGGGTTTCACCAATTTTTTGTCGAAAGGTCATTATGGATCTTCGTAAAGCGTTAGTTCGACCGATCGGAAAAATTTTCTTTAGAAAAGTGCTCTTTAATTGGGGCGAAGTGGTAATCGGGCACCCAACTGTTCTAAACCAATGTGAAGCCTTGTATATCACTAGATGAACGAATTGGTATTAACTATAGAAAACTTAAGACCTATATAGCAAGCCTAAGTTGATGAAAACCTTAAGGGTTAAATTGCTACAAATTTTAATTAGGTCTGGGATACTAGTGTGTACATGGAATGTGGAGGGCATTGATTGGGTTGTTGCCCTCTTATTTCAATTTTTTGTCTGTGCGCAGGAATTGGAAAGTAGTTCCAATTTCAAACAAGTTGTCACACAATTTTTGTTTTTCTGTCGTTTAGGATTCAATTTAAATTAATGTGTTTTAGGGTTTCTCTTTTTAAATGTTCAAACAAATTTAAAACTTCCACAATTAAAGGAAAACAAGTTGTATTGGTGATAATGTGTTTCCTTTATGTTGTGGGAGTAAAAAGAAAGAAAGAAACCCTAATTGGATTTGAACCATAATATAGAAATTTAACTACCAATGAACCTTTTTTAGGCTTCTTGATTAAGTAGTGGTTCAAACAACCCAACCAACATCCCTAGTTTATACAAAATCAAACAAGAATTCCAGAAAAGATTTTCCTAACATTTTTGGAATTTGTTTGATATTTGTTTTGAATTTTTATTTGTGCGAGTGTAAAAGTCCAAAAATGATACCCGTGGGTATTTTGGAACTTTCAGTACCACCACTAGCCTCAAAAACATTTTGGTGATTTTATGTGATGTGTATAATTTCACAAGGATTCTAGAAGGCCAAATTTCACAAAAATTGGGTGAGCATAAAAATGCTAAAAATTCACGAATAGCAACAAAATAGGAAGGTTAGAGGGTGTGATCCCAAGACAGTCCACAAATTTTTAAAAATTAAATACAAAACAAACTAATCTAAAATTTGGAACACACGTTCCTAACTTGATTTGAAATCACTATGTGAAATTTCAGGATTTTAGGAGACCTGTGTTGTTGGGAATGGATTTTTGTAGTCCAGCCAGAAATCTAGACCCGAAAAATAGAACACCATCACTAGGATTGGAGTGGTGTTTAATGAAGCATACAAGCCAACAATGGATTTTTATGGGCATCACTCGACTTAATTAAGACGTTTAGGATCTTGAAAGCTAAGTTTAATATTTTTTTGATAGTCTTTTAGCCTAAATGTGACAAGAAATAGGGGACCAACCTAAAATGGTTGGAAGAAAAGGAACTTTGAGCTCTCACTTCTAAATTCATGCTTTCTTCCTGTAGTTCTTGCACACATGAGAGAAAAGAGAGACAAGGGGATGAGATCCACTTCAAGAAAGAGAATCAACTAAAATGGAAAGCCGTGCCACCCTAGCAACGATGCCTAAAAGTGATGTGAAATTTGGCGTGATTTATAAAAGTGGGTTTTTAAGTCGTAACACGTGAAATGGCAGAAGTTTTTGAAATTTATAACCTAGATAAGGGAGTATCTAGGGTCATCCAAGGAGGCAATATGCTTGCAAATCAAATCTCTTGCTTTAAAAAAAAATCTCAACTTTCTTTTTGGTTTTTTTTCAATATATCTTTTTTTTTTGTTTTGTAATTGAAATAATAAGGATTTCAAATTAATGAAAACTGCCCCTAATAGTAACCCTAGGTGACAAGAGCTACCTTCCTTCTATGCTCACCCTAGTCACGTGAATCCCTAGGGTAATTAAAGAGGGAGGGAAGTGAGTGCACAAAAGGGAAATGTAAATTGCAATCAAGACAATCAAATCTAATGAAGGCAACCTGTATAAAATTGAGGAATTGTTTAACAAGAATCTAGAATAAGAATGCTTAAACTACTAGAATTGAAAATGCATGTAATGAAAACACAAAAATCCTCTGAAATGATGGTGAAGATGGCAAGGCTCTTGCTCCAATAAAAAAGAGCTCCTCCTTCTCCTTTCAAAATTCTTTAAGGTGTAGTTTCCTTAGCAAACCCTGAAATAGGGGGGCATGCCAAAGCTTTCCTCCAAGGTGGCATGGACCACCTCTTAGCTCTCCTTCAAGGTGGCGTGGACCACCTTCAAGACCTCCTCCGAGGTCTTCCTTGCTTGGGTTCCCCTTTGGCAAGCATGGGCACAAGAGAGAAGGGAAGAGGGGAAGGCACCAAGGGGGCAGAGTGTCCCCTTAATCTTCTTCTTCTTTTCTCTTGGGCGTGAGCTATAGGTAGAATATAAGAGGCATTTTGCTAGCCAAGGATGGGTTGTAAGGTGGTGGGTGTTGGTCTTTTTTATAGGGTAGGATGAGAGGGTTGAGGTGACTCTTGAAATGGATGGCTAAGATGGTAAGTTGGGGGTGGTTAGGTAATCTTATTGTGGAGAATACTTGGCGCCAAGTAGGGGAGTGTGAACATGGTGGTTATGGTGGTGAAGAGCCACCTAAAGGTGGCACCAACCATGAATGGATGCCTTGATTTTGGTGCCACCATGAGGGCTTCTAGAAGGGGGGCTAGGTGGATGGTGGAGATAGGTTTAAGGGAAGAAATGTGGTGGAGATGAAGAAGGTTTTGGAGGGAAAAAGTGGTGCCAATTAGTGGGTGGTTATGAGAGGTTTTGGCACCACTTTGTAGTGTCTTTTGGAGGCAGTGGGTAGGCTAGGTTTGCGCAAAGGTGAGGTCGAAGTAGGGCTAGCTTATGTGGAGCTTAGTGGAGCTAGTTGGTGGTGTTGTTAGGTAGGGTTTTTAGGTTTTAAAAGCCAAGGGAGCTGGAGCATAGCTAAGCTAAGATAAGCTAGATTAACTAGTAGTGGAGTAGAGGAGGAGGTATTAGAGATAGGGTCTGAAGAGAGGAGCTGATGAGGAGAAGTCTAGAGCTCGAACTAGAGCTGGTAGCTGCTAAAGAGGGTGGCGTGGAGCTACTATAGCTAGCCTAGCTTGCTAGTTCTTTGCTAAGTGCTAAGCCAATATAAAGTGAGTTGGCTTCTACCGTAATGAGCTGAGGTGAGCTAGGTCTGGTGCTCCCGGGGAGGATCAAGCTGGTTAAGGTAGCTATGGTAGCTTAGCTCAACTGAGTTGAGCTAAGTTGAGTCCCCGTGAGCTGGACTTGAGTTTCCTGAGCTGGAATGAAGTCATCTTCAGCTGGCTGGAGTTGAGTGGAGTTGGATGTAGCTGGACCTGAGCTGGGGTAAACTCTAGTCAACTTAGCTGAGCTAGCTAGAGCTCCCTGTGGACTAATGGGAGCTGAGATGAGCTAGACCACAGCTTTGAGGTGATGCATTAGCGGTGCCCCTTAACTAGCCTTGAATTCCTTTAAGGGGTGTCCCCCTCCTTAGAGTATCAAATCACTCAGGCAAACGTTAATACCATCGTTTCAAAGGGATGTAGGAGGGTTTGTGATAAATGCTAGTTTATCATCATTTTTACGCACTAAAAAAACCTAGCTCTTAGGATTTTACTCCGCAAACAGCTTTTTGGCCTGCATTTAGGCATTAATTAGGTTAGGCATGCATTTCACTTTTTATTATCTTTTTAATGTGTTTTTGTGAGTGTTAGGGATATACAGAGTCCCAGATCCCTAGAACCCTAGCATTCAGGAAGGCAACTGGTGAAGGAGAAGCTCTCACCAGCTAGATCTCAGCAAGATCTAGCTCACCATAGCTGGAATTCAGCTCACTTGAACTAGGGTTAGCTCATCCTAGCCCCATTCAGCTCATCTCTACTGAATGGTAGCTCGAAAGAGCTCATCTTAGCTTACCCTTTCTCAGGTCAGCTCAGATCTAGCTCAACTTAGCTGAGTCGAACTCATCTCAGCTCCAATTACTCCACAGGGAGCTCTAGGTAGCTCAGCTGAGTTGATTGGAGTTGACCACAGCTCAAGTCCAGCTACATCCTGATGGCGCTTTTATGCGGTTTGTTAAAATACGTCGTTGTAACACGTAAAACCGATCAACTCTTAAATTTATATTCCTAGATAGGGGAGTATCTAGGGTCGTCGGAGGAGGCAATATGGTTGCAAAATTGATTCTCTTGCTCAGGATAAATCTCAACTTTCTTTTTGGTATTTTTAATATATCATTTTTTTTTTGTTTTTAAACTAAGGCAACATGCGAACTTATGCCGGGAAGGTGTTTACACTTCGAATTCAATAAACTACTTCTAAAGTGGCAAGTAGAGCCTCTCCCTAAGCTCACTCTTGGCAAGTGGAGGCCTAGAATAATTAGGGAGAGGGAGTGAAGAATGCTGAAAATAAGCAAATAGAAATGCAAAGAAGGCAACTAGATAATTGAAAAAGTGTTTAACAAAAATGGCTAGTGGAGGAATGCTTCTACTACTAGAAAATTGAAATAAAGAAAAGAAAACACAAATCCTCTAAATAGATGGTGAAGAAGAGGTCTTCTTGCTCCAAGGTTGGAGGCTCCCAATCTTGAAAAGAGTCCTTCAACTCCTTCCTTACAGTGCTCCGCCAAGGTGATGTCCTCCAAGGCAAGCCCTAGGGGGACGTGCCCTAAGTTTCTCTCCAAGGGTGGACGTCCACCCTAAGTCCTTCTCCTTTGCCTGGCCGTCCTCCTTGAAGTGGAAGAGTCCTCCTCCTTGGCGTGGCTCAAGTTGAAGAGAGTGGGGAGAAGTAGGCACCAAAAGGGCTGGTGATGTGCCCCTTTAATCCCCTTCTCTACTCCTTCTTCTTGGCCGTAGGTATAGGTTGTTTATGTAGCAAATTAAAATAATGGAGGATGCCCCAAAATGGTGGTAGGTTGTGGCTTTTTATAGAATAGGAAGGGGGTTGTTGTGACCTTTGAAATGGATGGCCAAGATGAGTTGGTGGAGGTGGTTTAAGATCCCATGGCCAAGGTGAGTTGGCGCCACCTTAAGGGACACCAAGGGGGTAGTTAAGGCTTTCGTGCCCTTTAGAATTGGCACCAAAATGGGCCTTCTAGAAGGCTATTAGGTAGCGCCACCTTAGGATTCTAGAAAGGGGGTATGTGGATGGCTAGGATGGGTTATGTGGGTAGGTGTAGGGTGGATGAAGGGGCTGAAAGTGGCGCCAATATAGAGGTGGTTAGGGGTGGTTTTTGGCGCCAACTTTAGGTGTCTTTTGGTGGAGATAGTGGGGTGAAGGGATGGCTTGGAGGTGGCGCCAACTTGAGTAGGGTAGCTAGCTTAGGTAGGCTTGAGTTGGTGGAGCTAGCTAGGGTTGATTTTGAAGGTAATGGATGGCCAAGCAGTTGGTTGTTAGCTAAGCTAAGATAAGCTAAGCTAGCTTAGCTAAAGGTGGAGTAGAGGAGAAGGTAATGGAGCTAGGGTTTGGAGGAAGGAGCTGAGGAGGAGAAGTCTGGAGCTAGAGCTGGCTGCTGCTGAAGAGGCTGGCATGGGGCTACTCTAGCTGGCTTAGCTTGCTAGTTCTTTGCTAGTTGCTAAGCCAAGCTAAAGTGAGCTAGCTTCTACCAAAATGAGCTGAGGTGAGCTAGGTCTGGTGCTCCCGGGGAGAATCAAGCTGGTTAAGGAAGCTAAGGTAGCTTAGCTCAACTGAGTTGAGCTAAGCTGAGTCCCTGGGAGCTGGACTTGAGCTTCCTGAGATGGGATGAGTTCTTCTTCAGCTGGCTGGAGCTGAGTGGAGCTGGATGTAGCTGGATCTGAGCTGGGGTGAACTCCTGTCAACTTAGCTGACCTAGCTAGAGCTCCCTGTGGACTAGTAGCAGCTGAGATGAGCTAGACTTAGCTAAGTTGAGCTAGATCTGAGCTGACTTGAGCTAGGGTGAGCTAAGGTGAACTCTCTTGAGCTGCCATCCAGCTGAGATTAGCTGAATGGAGCTGGGATGAGCTAACCCTAGTTCAAGTAAGCTAAGTTCCAGCTGTGGTGAGCTAGATCAAGCTGAGTTCCAGCTAGTCTGGGCTTCTCCTTCACCATTTGCCTTCTTGAGTGCTAGGGTTTTAGGGATCTATGCATCTGTACATCCCTAACACTCACAAAAACATATTAAAAAGACAATAAAAGGTGCAATGCATGCCTATCCTAATTTATGCCTAAATGAAGCCCAAAAACCCGTTTGCGGAGGAAAATCCTAAGAGCTAGGTTAGTTTTAATGCATAAGAATGATGATAAACTGGCGTTTATCACATCCAGCTCTACTCAACTCTAGCTAGCTAAAGATGACTTCATTTCAGCTTAGGAAGCTAAAGTCCAGCTCCCGAGGATTCAACTTAACTCAACTTTATTGAGCTAAGCTACTATAGCTACCCCAACCAGCTTGATCCTCCACGACAGCACTAGACCCAGCTCACCTCAGCTCCTTATGGTAGAAGCCAGCTTACTTTAGCTTAGCTCAGCAGCTAGCAAAGAACTTACAAGCTAAGCGAGCTAAAGTAGTTCCATGCCATCCTCTTCAGCAACTGCCTGCTCCAGTTCAGCTCCAGACTTCTTCTGTCTAGCCCCTCTCCTCAAACCCTAGCTCCCATTGCCTACTCCTCTACTCCACTACTAGCTAAGCTAGGCAGGTTCCAGCTAGCTTAGCTAGGTTCCAGCTCCCTTGGCATTTACCACTCTAAAACTCTACCTAACTAGCTCCACCAACTAAGCCCTACTTAAAGCTCACCTAAGATAGTTCCATCCACTCCATGTTGGTGCCACCACCATCACCACCTTTCACCCCACAACCACCACCAAAGGGCACCGAGAAGATGGCACCAAAACCACCCTATCTACCCCCTTTTTGGCGCCAACCTTTCCCTCCAAAAATGCCTTAATCTCCACCCTACACCTAAGCCTAAAGCCCATCTCCACCTTCCATTTTCCCTCCAAAATTGCCCCCTTCTAGAACACCATTTTGGAGCCAAAATGGTGGAACCCCCTCCACCATGGATGTCCACCAAGGGGTGGATTCAACCTATAACTACCCCCCCATGCACCCTTTAAGGTGGTGCCAAGTGAACTCCACCTTAGGATTCCTAACCACCATCCCAAACTCCATCCTAGCCACCCATTACCTCCACACCAACTACCCTTTCTCTACCACTATATATTCCCACCTAATTACCCACATTTTCCCATCCTCCATTTAGTAAAATCTATGGCCAAGAAGACGGAGTAGAGAAGAAGATTAAGGGGGCACATCACCTGCCCCATTGGTGCCTTCTTATCCCTTATGCCATGCCAAGGAGGAGGAGCACTTCCCCACTAGGAGGATGGCCAGGAAAGGAGGAGCAGGGGTGGTGCATGCCTACCCTTGGAGGAGGAAAGTTAAGTTGGAAGCTTCCACCTTGGGGGACACCATCTTGTAGGAGCATAGCAGTGAAGGAGTTGGAGGACTCTTTTCAAGCCTGGGAGTTACCAGGCTTGGAGCAAGAAGCCATCATCTTCTTCACCATTTCAATTAGAGGATTTGTGTTTTTATCTTGTTGCATTTCAAGTAGATTAGAAGCTTTCCGCTATGTGTTTTGTGTAGAACAAGTTCAACTCAATTCAAGTTGCCTTCTTTTAAATTCTTGCCACATTTGTTTTGTTTATCTTGATCTACCACATCTTCACTCCCTCTCCCTAATTACTCTAGGCCCCCACATGACTAGAGTGAGCTTAGGGAGAGGCCTTTCTTGTCACTCTAGCAATACTTTAGTGGATTAGGTTTAGATCGCTTTTTTCTTCTTCAACAACTTTGCGAATGCTCATTATTTCAAAACCCTAAAAAAATTATAAATTAAAAAGACCAAAAAGAATGGTGAATTTCATTTCCAAGTAAGAGATGTATTTTTGCAAACATTTGGCCTCCATGAATGACCCTAGATACCTAACTATCTAGGTTAATAAATTTAAGAGTTGATCGATTTTTCACGTTACAATGACATATTTTACAAACCACATAAAAATTCATATCACTTTTTGACACCGTTACCGGGGAGGCACGGCTTTGCTTGATTAATTCTCTTGCTTGAAGTGGATCTCATCCCCTTGTCTCTCTTTCCTCTTGTGTGTGCAGGAATCAGTTGCGAAAAGAAAGTGGGAAATTTTGAGAAGCTTAAAGTATCTTGTCTTCCCGTGGAATTTCATGTTGGTTCTCCCTTTCTTGTCACATTTATCCCTAAAAACTACCAAAAAAATATTAGGCTTGGCCTTAAGGATCTTAAATATCTGAATTAAGTGGAGTGGTGCAATTTAAAACTCATTGTTTGTTTGTTTGAACCATTAAACACCACTCCATTTCAAGTGTGGGTGTTCTATTTTTCATATCCAGACTTCTGTCAGGACTTGAAAAATTAGTTCCAAACACCACAGTCCTAAAATCCATAAATTTTCTCCCAGAGATTCCAAATCATGTTGGGAATATCTGTTCCAAATTTCAAAGTATTTGAATTTGTAATTAAGTTTGAAAAATTCATGGACTGCATAGGGGTCACACCCTTTATTCTTCCTATTTTTCTACTGTCCGCGAATTTTTATTTTTTTTATACTTAGCCAATTTTTATGAAATTTATCTTTCTTGAATCCTTGTGAAATTATACACATCACATAAAATCAAAAAAATATTTGGAGATAGGTGGTGATGCAGAAAGTCCAAAATACCCACAGGTATCATTTCTGGACTTTGACACTAGCATAAATAAAAATTAAAAACAAATAGCAAAAAAATTCCTAAAATATTAAAAAAATCTTTTTTGGAATTCTTGTTTGGTTTTCTCTAAACTAGTGGTGTTGTTTGACTTGTTTGGACCACTACTTAATATAGAAAGCCTAAAAGCAATTCATTAGCAGTAATTTTCTATCCTAGGAATAATTGGATTAGGGTTTCTTTCTTTCGGTTTAGAGACCCATATTAAAGGAAATTAACCATCACCAATGCAACTTGTTTTTCCTTTGATTGTGGAGTATCAAACTTATTCGAAAATTTAAAAGGAGAAACCCTAATACACTTTGAATTAAATCAAATCCTGAAAGACAGAATAGAAGAAATTGTGTGACAACTTGCTTTTTAATTGGAACCAATTTCCAATTCGTCCACACACACTAAAACTTGAAATAACAGGGCAACAACCCAGTCAACACCCTCAACATTCCATCTGCACTTTAGTGCCGTAGACTTAATTAAAATCTGTAACAACTTGACTCCTAAGGTATTATCAACTTAAGCTTGTTATCTAGGTCATAAGTCTTCTCTAGTTAATATCAATTTTGTCATCTATATCTGGTGTTCAGGCTGAGGGGCCATGTCAAACTACGATGCACAAGTTTCTACAAGCACCTGGGAATTTTCCTGGGAAATGCTTGGGCCCAAACCTCCCCTAAGAAACTTGGCTAGATTTGTTGATAGAACGGGTATTCACTGTTGATTAGTTATTTCCTAGGTAGACCAAGTCTTAGGTTACTTTTAGGGAGTCACAATTAAGTTAGGTCTAAAATTTGATTGGTTGTGTGCACACTTTCTCTCATCTCCGTATCTTCTCCTCCCCACCCATTCTTCCATTTTATGCACGGGCAACGTCTCAACATCCACACTTGGATGGACCATTTGATTTCGCCCGTTGCATAAAAAGATCGCTTTTTCTATCTTCTTCTCACAATATGGAAAATCAACAAAATAGGTCCACCAACCCTTCCACTTCCACCTCTAATCCCACCTCTAACCCCACTAATAACCCCAATTTTGACCCTTCCACCCACATCCCCCCCACCTTTGACTTCCCGCACTTGGAGCTCCTTGATGCTGATTTGCCTCAATCACAATATCAAGCCCCCCCGCCTGATCTCTTGACAATGATTGCTGAGCAAATTCCTAAATTGAATGCCAATCAACAAACATTGACTAGGAACATCCAAAACCTAGCCAATCAAAGGCCAAACCCAGCACCTCATTAGCAGCCTGTTATTCCTCTAAAAGATTTTTATGATCGTTCTTATTTTGAGGAATGAACAAGGGTGGTCATACCAGAAGGGGACTTCGAGATCAAGCCAGCTATCTTGAACCTGATTAAACATTTCCATGGCCTTGCTAGGGATGACCCATTCAGCCACCTTGAAGAGCTAACTCTTCTTGCACAAATAACCCATTCTCGAAATGTGCAAGAAGACCTATGGCTCATGCGGCTATTTCCATTATCTCTTAATGATAAAGTTACTTGTTGGTTCATGACCATTAGCCGGCCCATCACAACTTGGCCTCAGCTCAAGGGTGCCTTCCTCAAGAAATTCTTTCCCACAGGTTGTACTAATTCCGTGGGAAGATCTATTACGACCTTTCAACAAAAATCTGGTAAGACATTCAATGATTCTTGGGAAATGTTTCAAGATCTCCTAAGAAGTTGCCTACACCATGAGATTCCTTTATGGCAGCTCATGCAGATCTTTTCTCAAGGATTAGAAGATCAAATTCGACATTTCGTGGACACCTTGTGTGCTGGCAACTTCTTGAATAAGGATGCTGAGAATGCCTATGACCTTTCTGAAAAAATAAGTGAAAACTCATTTAATCAAGCTTCCATGAACACATTTTGCAGAACTTCAAACTCGCAGTTTGTTGTTCAAGATGTAGGCACTGATTGCACAGCAAAAATACACCTGCAATAGTGCCTTCTTTTGCTATTTCCTAACATTACCTATGCATGTTAAGGTTCCATAATCGCATTAGTAAAAATACATGCATGCATGCATTTAATTGAGAGGAGAGGAGAATAAACAAATGGCCTCACAATTTACTTTTTTACTCAAGTGCATCTCTGTTAATTCACAATCTTTTTATTTTTTATTTCACTTGATTTTCCTGCGGCTACATGCATCTTCTTCTCCTCGTGCCATGCTTCCTAGCTGCTGCCCTACCCTACGGCTACCTCTCCCTGCCAAGCCATACCAACCTCTCCCTGTAGTCGCATGCAACCATTCCCAGCCATGCCTTCTTCCTTTATAAAATACCATGGCTCCTTTTCAAAGGAGGCCTGGTCCAATAGAGAAAAAACACCTGCAGAACTTCTCCTTCTAGGCCGTCCTCTCCTCCCTCTCCCTCTATACACCGGCCCTCCTCCTTCGAAGGGACACTCGGTGGGCAGGAGCCCTCACTGTGGTGCACACCACCACAGTGAGACCACCACAGCCCAGCTCTTCAAAGAGCCGGTGGGGGTGGTGGCTCTTTTTTAGTTTTTTTTCCGTTCCAGACTTACAGCCATGGCCGCAAGCTTCAAGGTCTGAAGCTCGAAGCTCGGCGGCAGCAGTAGCAGCAAGGTAGTAGCAGCAGTAGCCCCAGCCCCTTCTGCACAAGCTGCAGGCACCCTCGCCCTCCGCCTATGCCTGCAGGCCTCTCCGCCTCCCGCTTTCTTCGGCCTGTGGCGCTCCCTTCCACCAGCAATCGGCCTCTGTGCCTTTACAGCGGCCGACGAAGCACACCAGCAGCACCTACAGACCTCCGCGCGCCTTGTCGAGCCCTTCGCTCGTGACCCAACCCCCCTCCACGTGCTCTGTCGCTAGATCACACCTGCAAGCCAGTAGTCAAAGCCACTCCACCGCACATGCCGAGCTGCCCGCACTCACACAACCGCCCGTACCTAGTTGCGCGGCATGGTCGACCACTGTAGCCACTATTCAAGCGAGTCTGCGCGACACTGTGGCTACAGTGCGGTGGCCGGTGAGTTTCTCACTTTACTGGCCACCCGGCACACCGCAACCGGCCCTCGCCCATGCGCGCACTTGCCCGCTCTTTTGCCAGCCCTCTCCCAGTGCCTGCATCGCCCGCTTCATTCACCGCATGCACCTGCGAGTGCCAGTGCCTATTCTCCACGTAGTACGGTGCATTGCGGCCTCCTCTCCACGCCAACACTCCCTCCAGCGCATGTCCTCACATGCATACACACCTGCACATCCACTTGAGGACCTCCAAACGACGCCCACTGGTCATGGACACCTCAACCTCAGTAACACCCTCACCTCCAATGCGGCTTCCATCTCTCCTGCTCTCTCTCTCCCGCTCTCTCTCGCTATCTCTCACTCTTTCTCACAACACTCACAGCACTCCCTACACCGACGTTCACACACACATACACTCACACTTCCACACACACACACACACACACACCTATACACTATTATATACATATATATATGTACATATACTTATATATTTTTGTATATTTTTATACATATATATATATATATATATATATACTGGTATTTATATATATAGAAGTATCTATATACTTATGTATTAGTATACATACATACTTATATATATATATATGTATACTTATATATATATGTATATATATATATATACATATATACATATACTTATATAAATATACATATATACATATATATACTTATATCTATATATATATATATTAGTATTTATATAACTAAGTATTAGTATACATATATATATATATACATACATATATCTATATACTTATATATACATATATACTTACATATATACATATACCTATATACATATATATATATATATATATATTTATATATATATATTTATACATATATGTATACATATATAAGTACTTATATAAATATGTATTAGTCTATATACATACACATCTATATATATATATATATACATCTATATATTTATATATATTTACATATATATATACATATACTTATACATACATATATATACATATACTTACACACATATATATATATACATATATACATTTATGTACATATCTAGCTACATATACCTATATATATACATATATATATCTATCTATACATATAGCTACATACATATATACAGATGTATATACACAAATATATACCTATTTATAACCACATATACAAATAGATATATTTAAATACATATATATATTTTTTCATATTATTTACCACACGCTGTATCACGGGAATATCTGCACCAGCTCCTGATATTCCCTGATACACGCGTACAAAAAGTGTGTTCGCATTCATCTTCCACCATCCATCCTACACCTTACACATGGCACCTCGTTCTATTGGTTGCGTCTTTCTAGACGACGATCGACTCGACACTGTGCCACACTCCATCTCCGCCTCCACCCCCACCCCTTTATATACATAATATATACCTTTATACATATACTATATTTACTTTATTTCTATTTTGCTTTCCTATTAGTAAGAAGATAAAAAAATATATAAAAGAGAAAAGATAATCCCTGACTTGCAGGTGCCCCATCTTGCGAATAGCAAGACCCATTTTGGAATCTTGTTTTGGCTCAAAGCCAAGAACCCAATTTTGAGGGTGTGCCTCAAGGACAAAGATTATTAGAATAAAATTCTAAATAAGAAAAATGCCAAAAACACAATAAATGAATGAAAGAGACTCGTTATGGGAAAGGCGTAGAAACTTAACTTGTAACCCCACTTCCTTGAGTTCGACCCTGGTCTTAAAAGTGACAAGATAAAATCAAGTAGGCCAGGTTAAAAATTTTGTAAAGAGATGGTTAGGTCCGATTTAGGTTAACCACTATACACACTTCAATGATAAAATCATCATATTAACAACCTATTCGGGTTCGACACCACATCTTTTCTGGCGCCGTTGCCAGGGAAGTGCGCCTTTAAGTAAGTTTTTACACCATTCCTGCAATTTTTTTTTCTCTTCTCTTCTCTCTTCATGGGTATCTCTGTTTTTGGTGTGTAGGTGAACCTGGTGCAAGGAGAAGGCAGGCAGATGAAGTCGAAGACGTAAGCAGATCCAAGGAGGGAACTAGAGAGTGAAAACGCTGACACCACATTGGAGCTTTGCACACGTTGCCGAACAAGTAGGTCTTCTTTTCTTAGCAACTAGGGTTAACTTGTCCCCTTAATAATAATAAAAAATAAAAAATAAAAAGGTAGAAAAACTTCTTGGGATCTCCTGGGGCAAGTGGATTAAAATTCACTTGTTTTATTGATTGTCTTCACTCCCACCACCCTGGGATTTCCCACCTTACTTCGCATAGAGAAAATCCAAGAATCCTGATTCTTGAATTTCTCATTGTGTGAAGTATTCTTTGAGGCAAACACAAAAAGATTGATTGCACCCCTCTTTTGCCTCACTTATTTGCAATTTGGGATCACATTTTTGGTGGGGGGACTTAGAATTGAGTTGATTCCAACCCCATCACGACTTTTTAACTTGCCTAAGATTCGATCCCGAATATTTCAACACCAACAATTTTAGTTTCCTTATCTATTGATTGAGCTGTGTGTGGAAATCTTTCTGGTGATTGGAAGCACTTGAATTAAAGTGTTTTGGCTCCCTTTCACACTAATATAAAACTGATTCGTGCATCCACACATAGAAATCTCCATTTAGGGTAGCCCATTGCATTTTGGCATGCATTAACTAACTAATATTGAAGAAGGGTTTGTTGGGCTTAGAAAGAAAACTTGTATTCTTGTAAAACCCAGAGATTGGTTGAATTGGTATTTCAATGAAATCCTAAAATCCATACTACTTAAGGCTGAATTCTAAAAACCATTCACCAATTAAAACTTCAAATCGGGGAGATTTCCCCGTTGCATGCTTGTTGTACACACTCTGAAAGTCAATCACTTGGGCATTACCCATAAACAATGCCCTTCACATTCTAAAAGCACTTGACCCTAAGCCTCTAACTAAAACTGGTGGTAACTTGACCCTTACTAAGAATTGGAGGTCTAACTACCTGCGTGTAGCGTCTATGTGCTAGTGAGAGTTCCCGCGTGCTATCGAGTGTCTAAGACTGGGGCAAACGACCTTTCAATCTGGCCTGGTGGTTCCACGGTGCTCGCATTCGGTTCCGTAGTTCGTGATAGCAGGTAACTTAGATCTTTAGGTATAAGGGCACATTGTAGAGGTTAGGAACTTGACTGTATTGATTTGTAATCAAGTGTACCTTTGCGGTGTCATTTCTCTCATCTCTTTTCCCTTCTCATCTCTCCAATTCTTCCTGCGGTAGTGCATGTTTAGGAGGAGGTCACAAAACCCTGAACTGATTGAATTGCCTGATAAATCTAGAAAAGAAGTCGAATCGTCCTCCTCCTCCACAAACATGGCTGCACGCCCACCCCTAAATCCCGAGGGAGGAAACCGCCCTCAGAACCCACCACGTGGTGGAGCCTTAGATCCCATAACTCGCCTCCAAGCCCAAATGGAGACGTATAATGAGCAAATTGAAGCAATTTGGGAAACATTGGAGGAAATGCAGAACCCTCCCGAACGGGAGGAGCCTAGGTCTCATAGCTCTTATCAGAACCCTGCTGCTACAGAGACCATAGGACAAATTCAGGTCCCCATGGGCAGGGACGACTTTGAAATGAAACCAAACATAATTGGCCTAATAAATTTTCACTTCCATTGTCTTGCAAGTGAAGATCCTTTTCTCCACTTGGAAGACCTAACCCGACTGGCTAAACCTGTTAAACCAAGAAATGTCGGGTTACCTATAGTCCTCATGAAGATGTTCCCATTTTCATTGCGGGATAAAGTGTCGCAGTGGTTACGCACCCTTGGGAGAACCATCCACTCTTGGGAAGAGATGCGAACAGCATTTCTCAAGAAGTTCTTCCCAATCGGGCGAACCAATGTGCCACGCCGTGCTATCACCTCATTTACTCAACAAAATGGTGAACAATTTCATGAGGCATGGGAGAGGTATAATGACCTCCTCAAAAAGTGTCTGCACCACGGTCTGCCTAAGTGGCATATAGCCTAGATTTTCTACTATGGGCTAAATGAGACTTTGAAGCAGATTGCATATGCTTCTTGCGGAGGGAACTTTATGAATAAAGATGAGAATGGAGCATTTGAAATATTTGAAAATATGAGTGAAAACTCGATGAACAATGCTTCCATTGTCACCTTTAATCGTACCAGGCAGCCCCGAAATGTCCACGAAGTTGACATAGGACCCTCCCATTCATCCACTGATCTAAGCCTTATTGCTCAAAAACTAGATGAAGTCTCCGTCGTGCACAAGAAGCTGGACGAGCTTCTGGCCAACCCCGCCCGTTCTATGGCAAACACCCCCACTCCACCACTTCGTCACAGTCCAAATTCTACCAACACCAGGCTTATCCCGAGAAACCCCGTAAGACCTTCCTTACCGAGTGTCATGCTGAGCGACTTGGTAAATCATGTGGAACTAGCTTCTGTGAGCTAGTATTACGACACGGAGGACCAAGCCTCCATGTGCTCGGATGCATATTTACACGCAGACATGTCTTCTAGCATAGAAGACGCTTGCGCCCTGGGGAATAACCTGTTCTCTGCCACATATAACCTAGGGTGGCGCAATCATTCGAACTTCGCAAGGTCCAACAACCCGTAGTGCCAAAACCCCGCTGGTGGACAAATGCGACCGTCTACACCCATCATCCCAAGAGCCCAGTCTAATCCTATGGAAAATCCGTCATTAGGCCCTTGCGTACCGCAAACCGAACACGCTTCAAGTCCTCTTGATAAATTGATGCGAATGATGACGGAAATGTCAAAGCACCATGAAGAGAACATGACAACTCTTCAGCACCAATTGGCGCAGTAGAATGCTAAGATCAGTCAACTACGCATGACGACTCGATCTCAGGGCGCTCTTCTCGCCCAACCTGTTCCAAACCCGTGAAATTTACTACCCTGTGGTCCTCAACCAAAGGTACGACCTTCTCAGGGGCAAGTTCATCAAATTCTGCAAACTCTGAGCATTCCACAAAGATTTCAGGCTAATCCCGCTGCAGCACCGCACTCTTATGTCCCTATTGCGAACCCTCCTCCACCGTATGATCACACTGGACCCGCATCGTCCAATGCTATCACTACGAGGAGTGGTAAGCAGACCGTCGATCCACCTCGACCTGATCCTAGCCCGTCTTCTTCTTCATCGCCCTCTCATTCGGGATGCACACCGCATTTGCGAGAGGACGATACACCCAAATTGTTGCCAGAATCAGTCCCATTCCCTGAGGCTCTACTGAGGGAGCCAAATGGCAAGAAGAAAGACACACAGGCCTTTGATAACCTGCGTAATTTGTTCAGGGATGTAGAAGTCAAGGTACCCTTGCTCGAGGCTATCGATCACACACCTACTGTCACCTGATTTTTCAAAGACTACACAACACCCAGGCGATAGTCAAAGAAAACTAAAAATCCTATGGTTCTCTTGTCTCATGCGAGTTGTGCTATACTGTCAAATCTACCACCGAAGCAGAAAGATCTGGGCATATCACTGATTTCCTGTAGCATCCATGGCTGTAGTTTTAACCGTGCCCTGCTTGATTTAGGATCTTCCATCAATCTTATGCCGACCATCTTGCTCGAAAAATTTTCTTTGGGAAATTTGAAACCCACCCCTGTCACGTTACAGTTGGCAGATCGTTCTATCAAAATCCCAAAGGGTGTGGTGGAAAACGTGGTGGTTAGGGTCAACAGTCTCTGTTTTCCTGTTGACCTTCTTGTTTTAGATATGAAGTTACTAGTTCACTTTCTGATTGTCCGATCATCCTTGGTTGACCTTTCTTGGCCACAGCCCATGCCATTATCAACTGCGAGTCAGGCTATATTGAGATTGCCATTGGATCTAAAAAGCTCAAGCTTAACATCTTCAAGGCAGCCAAGAACTTTCATTGCGATTGCATCGAGGATGACACGTCAGACGAGGACATGACCGTCAGTGCGTGTATCAGACTAATTGGGACATATTCAGACTGCTACAGATTACCTGTAAACACTGAAGATTGCCTGATCAGCACATATTGTGACGTTCCCCCATCAATCCCTATTCCCGTACCTTCTCCTGACTAGACTTCTGACGAGGTTTTCTCTGCTTCCCATACCTTGTGGTCTGAGTCATATCCGGGCTGCTCACCACTGGTCCACACTCTTGAAGACCAGATTGCCCTTTCTTTCCCGCCAAATCAAGTGGATTTACAACTCCACACTGGGACCTTGAGCCCATATCCTACTCACTGGGGCTATTCTTTTTTGGATCCATCTATCCAAAGAGCCCCTTTTCTTGGACAACCTAAGGGCCAACTTCTTCTTCCTGATCTGTTTTCTGATCCGCCTAGGATACTCTCGTCCCAAGAAATACCTAATCTCTCACCATCCACCATCACTTTTCACACCACTATCACGATCCCTTCACTTTTCACTTCACCACCTACCCTACCACCCTGCTGTATACCCTACACCTCAGCTCTCGTTACCCGATCTTTCTTCCTTTCTCTACCTTTCCCTGCATGCATATGAGAACTGATGAGAACCTCATCATGAGCCATAACTAGCTCATTTTGACCAAATACAAAGGATAAAAGCTCCTACATAACTCAAGGAAAGGTTAACTCAGAGAGATTCTGAGTTCGCAAAGAAAATAGAAACTAAGGGGTAAAAATGAAATTTCACCAATCCAATCCGAAAACAGGGTAACTCAGGGTCCAAACATAGGTCAAAGCAACCTAATAAGAAGAAAAGTGGGATGAGATGATTCAATAAGGGCTACAGCAACTCCAAGGAATTAAATGACATCCTTTAACCCTAAAAAACAAACCCACTTAAAAACACGAGGTTTGAGGCAGAGAAAAAAATCAACTAAACCCTCTAAAATTCATAGAAAAATAATATCTAGGGTTTAGAACCTTCAATTTGGCCTTAGGAACCCATTTTGACCTACATTGAGAACCATGCCCAATTAACAACTTAATTTGGGTTTTTCCGTAAATTGACCGGTCAAACAAGGTTTAATCTGGAAATAAAATTCATCATCATAATCCTTAGGTCCCAATTAGTCATGTATAAAAACTTGAGCCTAAGAGGAAACCTTCTTGACCAACTTTACACTTTGGTCCTCATTTATTTACTTTTTGGCCCTCAACTTTTGAACCCTCACATTTCTGCCCCTAACTCTCCTTCGTTCTTTGCATTCAGGTCCCTCCTGCAAAACCTGAGCAGCACCATGCTCCGGCGACCTCGCGCAGAGCATGGCGCCGCGTAGGGTAAGGGGGACCTTCTGCCAAGTAAACCGGGGGTGCCCTGCGTCGTCAGCCGTCGCAGGAACACCCCCCTGGTCGCTGCAACCCACCATACCGGCCGTGCGAACGCACGGACGGTATGGGTCTCCATCTCTGGCGTCCTCCGGTGAGGGAGACACGTCGTCTCCCTCCACCCTCCTCTCCGATTCCGCCTCTATAAATACCCCCATCGCTCAGCCGTTCTGAGCAGCTCGGTCCTGACGGAGAAACACCCTCTTTTCACTCTCTTCCCACTCTGACAGGAAGCCCTCCAGCTCCGGCGATTTTTCCCTCCTCCTCGTCATCGTTCTGCCGCACTACCAGCAGCAGGACTGCCTTCCCCTGCTCTTCCCGCGCTGCGCCGCACCCAGCGCGCGCCTCTCCAGCCCTCTCCTCGCCGCCGCTGCTTCCCCTGGGCAGCTTCTTCCCCGGCGACAGTCGATACGACTGTCGCCTGTTCCGGCCCCTCCTCGTCCAGTTAAGTAGGTATAACTTCTCACCTTTCTCCCCTCTTCCTTTTCCTCACTTTAAACCCTTACTGTCGCCCTCGATTCCGACCAATCGCCCTCACCTTCTCCACCTCCGGCCACACTCCGGCGACCCGCTCCCGTCACTCCAGCATCCCACACGGTTCGTCGACCCTCACAGAACCTCCGTCTCCTCACCCTGATCAACCTCCACCCTTCCATTCCCTGCCATTCGCCCCCTGCAGACCCACCGACCAAACCCATTTCTCATGCTGCATTCCAACCTAGGGCAGCCCTTAGGCTCCGCCTCGTCACCTGCCTGACCCCCCCACCACCTTCGCAGTGGCACGGCGAAGGTTCTTCGCGTATTTGATTAGGCTGAGAGGCCGTTTCTTTGTGGGCAGGTACTTCGCTCGCCGCCGCCATTGCCGAGCAGCGAAGCTTCTTCAACCTGCTGCTCCAGGCGAGCCACACCCAGGTCTGACTCCCAGGCTGCGCGAAGCATCTTCGCGAAGTGTCCCAGGTGCACGGCTGGAGCGAGTGCCTCGCGCGAAGCCTCGACCGTCGCTGTTTCCTCCGCACAGGCGCCACATTGGGGTAGGACATTTCGTCCCACCTCGGAAGACTCCGGAGCGGCGCACTGATAAAAATTGAAAAAGTGCTGGAGGCTTATCGCCTCAGGACACGGGGTGAGGTCCCCTTCACCCGCCTGATTACCCGGCCTCGTCCGCGCTCACGCCCCGCGGACGTGGCTCCGATCCGATTAGCCCGACCTGCACTCCTCGCCCACCACCGCACGCCGGTGGGCCTGGACCCGGGCGCGACCCGCGTACCCGATTACCCGGTTGCTCTGGGAGAGCTTTCCTAAGAGCGAATTCTGAGAGAGAGTGACGCGGGGGGGGAAGGGTAGAGTAGGTTTTGCCCACTGACGTAAACTTTGAAGTGTGCAGGCACAGGTGAACAAAGAAGAAGAACCGTGGAAGAAGAGAAGAAGAAGAAGGCCGACGAAGACTGAAGGAAGGAGGAGCACCGAGCTACACTGTAGCAGTGGGTTACTTAAGTCGTCTGATTGAACAATCAGACGATGCTCCGAGGACGAAGAAGAAGGAGAAGAAAAGACGAGTAGGACCGCAACGAAGAAGAAAAAGAAGAAAAGAAGACAGAAAGAAAAAGAAGAAAGAAGGAGAGACAACGTCCTGACAGCAAAAGTAGAAGAAGAGCACGAGAAGGAGATCAGAAGAAAGAAGTAAAAGGAAGATTTGAAGAACAGAAGGCATAAGAAGAAGACCACAAGGAGATAAACAAAGAGGAAGAAAGAAGAGAAGAAGAAGCCAAATTTTTATTTCTCTCCCTCTCTCTCTCTCTTTATTTTTGTAATAAGAATTTGTACCTCTAGAATATGACCTGCTCCCTGAGTTCGACCTCGGGAGAACTGTATTTTCCGAGTAACAAATATTAGCAAATGATGGCAATAACTATCTATACTACAACGACTTAAGAAAAGCTACTTGCTACCACCATTTCGCCAAGAACATAGCATTGTTTGGCATCGGGGGTGGATAGGCATCCATAGGATCTGGGTAATTTATGGTATCATGCAGTTTCCACCTATTTATAAATATGCAAGAAAAAGAAAAAGAAAAAAATATATATATATAATAATAATAAAAAATGCTGTTTAGTAATGATCTAAAAGCTGAAACAAAAATATAATAAGCCTTTATGGATGTTCGACCTCGGTTTTGAAGACTTTCTAGGCCACAGAAGCTTGATTCGCTCAGGCTTGGCTTAATTCACTTGAGCATTGACAAAATAGATCAGAATCTCTCGTAACTAAGGATGTATTCTTGTACCTGAGACACCAGTACAGGATCCGTTGGTTTGCTTTTACTTGAGAGCTTAAGTAAACTTGGTTCACACTACACAAATCAGGAAAGACCAGGTGAACATAAGATCCAACCCTAGTGTTCATTAGGGAAGGTGGAGTCCTTACCTGTGCATGCAGGTAGACTTTTTATCCCATGTTTTAGTCTTGTGTTTAGGAGAAACTCTTTCTACCAAAAAGAAACTCTCCCACCAAAAATAAAAGTGTGCTCCTCTAAATAAAGTTGTAAGAGATATGACACGTGTTTCAAAAAAAAAATGCAAATAAGTCAGTATATCTCGCAAATGTCTGTAAAGTCTGTACCCTAAAAGAGTTCTTCAGGGCAAGTCGCAAATACCCTATTTTCTTGTGAGCCACAAATGTCAGAAATGGGAGTTGAGTTTTCCGTCATCTTCTTAAGGGTCAATCCGAAAACACAAGATGAAACTGGCACCAACATGTACTTAAAGATTCGTGAAACCCTGGGCTTGAGTCTTAATGTTCATCTGGTCAGTCTTGATCCTTCACTAAGCACAAGCCAAAATCTCTTGTGCTCTCGAGTATGGCAAAAACCTCCTGGGTCCTCGAAATCGTACTTAAGGTTTAAATATCAAGAGTCCTGGTTAGTCGAGAGATGATCTTTGTCATGTGAGACTTAAAGTACTGGTGTTCTCTACAATTGGTTCTCACAATATCCAACAATAAACACACTTATGTCGCCTCAGAGAAAATCTTCAGCTTAATATCATTTCCAAATACTGTTTTGCTAGGGACTAGCAAAAGATAGGCATGGGGGGATGATTGCACCGCAAAAATACACCTGCAATAGTGCCTTCTTGAGCTATTTCCTAGCATTACCTATGCATATTAGGGTTCCATAATCGCATTTGTAAAAATACATGCATGCATGCATTTAACTGAGAGGAGAGGAGAATAAATAAATGGCGTCGCAATTTACTTTTTTCCTCAAGTGCATCTCTGCTAATTCACCAACTTTTTATTTTTTATTTCACTTGATTTTCCCGTGGCTGCATGCATCTTCTTCTCCTCGCACCATGCTTCCCTGCAGCTGCCCGTCCCCCGGCTGCCTCTCCCTGCCAAGCCATGCCAACCACTCCCTACAGCTACATGCAGCCATTCCGAGCCATGCCTTCTTAATTTATAAAAGACCACGGCTCCTCCTTTTCAAAGGTGGCCTGGTCCAATAGAGAAAAAACACCTGCAGAACTACTCCTTCCAAGCCGTCCTCTCCTCCATCTCCCTACATACGCCGGCCATCCTCCTCCTAGGAGACACCAGGCGGGCAGGAGCCCTCACTGTGGTGCACGCCACCACAGTGAGACCACCACCACCCAGCTCTTCAAAGAGCCGGTGGGTGTGGTGGCTCTTTTCTAGTTTTTTTTCCGTTCCAAACTTTCAGCCATGGCTGCAAGCTTCAAGGTCTGATGCTCGAAGCTCAACGGCAGCAGCAGCGGCAAGGCAGCAGCAGCAGCAACAGTAGCCCCAGCCCCTTCCGCGTAAGCTACAGGGGCCCTCGCCCTCCACGTGCGCTTGCAGTCCACTCCGCCTCCCGCTTTCTCCGCCCTGTTGCACTCTCTTCCGCCCGAAACTGGCCAATGCATGCCTCTTTAACGGCCAGCCAAGCACACCAGCAGCACCTACAGACCTCCGCACGCCCTGTCGCGCCCTTCGCTCGCGACACAACCCCCCTCTGTGTGCTCCGTCGCGACATCACACCTGCAAGCTGACTCGTCGATCTTTTGCTTTAAAGTCGTTTGTAGTTTAATGTGGTGGAAAAATCGACTAATCAATATTTAAGAAGAAATAACCACTCGCAGAGGAGCGGGTCGTATCCACAGGGAGGCAATGACGTATTAAAATTCTCACTAGCTAAAAACGTTTGTTCGTAGTCAGTTTGGACAAGAATCAAGCCAAGATTGCCTTCAGATTAAGGTTTAAGCAAGAAACAATGCTGAAATTGCAATTCTGAGAAACTAGAGGATATTTTCTGCAATGCAGAATCAATAAAATAAGATTAGAAAGTGACAATGGCAGAAAATGTAATTTCTAATTGGCAGGCTACTGTAGCAAAACAGGCAAATTTTTCTCCTTTGCCTTGTGCGACGAGGAGTGGATGGCCGGGCGCGGGAAGCTCAGTGGAAGTCCCTTGGTCTGAGGGCTTCGAAGCGGTGGTGGCGGCATGTCGTGCAGCGGCCGGAGGTGGCCAGACGAGCTACAGCAGAGGTGCTGCAGCTGGTGAGCACGCGCGGCCTATTGGCGGTGAGGACTACCGCACGCTGCTATTGGCGGTTCTACAGGCACGGGAGGAGGGCGCTGTAGGCGCGGTTGGCGCAGGTGCGGCTGCCGGTTGGTGGGTGCGGGTGAAGGGCGCTGCAGGCGTGGGTGTAGGGTGCTGCAGGCATGGGTGAAGGGCGGTTGGAGTTTTGCAGGCTGAGCAGGTGCTGGTGCGTGGTTGGAGGTGAGCGGGTGGCTTTGCAGGCGCAGGAAGAGGGTGTTGCTGGCTAAGTGGGTGCGGCTGAAGGTTCTGTAGGCGCGGGGAAGGTGTGCGCAGATCTACAGGCGCAGGAGGAGGTGTGCGCGGTTGAGCGGGTGCGGCTGCAGCTGGCGTGGGTGCACAGGCTGTTGCACGTGGAGATGGCGTGGGCTGAAGGCGCGGGGAAGGGTCTGCAGGAGACTTCAGACGTGTGTGGTGGAAGTGAAGTGGGAGGACGGAGATTGCTCTGGATTGGGAGGTGGACTTCAGACGTCCGGGAAATTTCCCGGATGTCTTAAGTGACTGAAAGGGTAGTTGACGGTTGTTGCTGCGGTGGTGGTTGGTGATGACGGCGAGGGAGATGCACGCTAAGGTGCTCACGGTAATGTAGGCGAGCTCCGGATGGTGGTGTGGCCTGTCACACCACACGCCCATGGTGGTGGAGGCTCGCCGCCATTGTTGAGCCTAGCAGTATGGAATGGAAGAGAGGAAGTCTCTCTGCACAGTGGTGGGTCGGTGGTGGAGGCCTCCCGAGCTCGGCTGCCTCCCTCCTCCTTTTGTAGTGGCCTGCACAATTTTGAAATCAGCTGCCCGACCAAATCCACCACATCCGCTCCCCCTTGAATGGGTTCTTCACAACAGCAGCTGGTGGCATTGGAGCGGCAGCCAGCCGTTCCTGCAAGAAGAAAAATAAAGAAAATAATGTTAAAATATTAGGGTCATTTATATACAGACACTCAATTTTTATGTTAATGAAAATAGTGCACCTAATTGGTTATCTAATTAGATGAATGCCATTCTAAGCTAATTTTAAATGCACTTAAAATATGAATGCAATGCATGGATTATGTAATTAAATTAAAACTATGAACTAATCTATTTACATCCTAATTTATGCTAAATAAATGTTAGAATTAACCCAATGTGCAGGCACTTAAATACTTAAATAGCCCACAACTATGGGCTAATCAAATACCCCCATGCCTAGTTTTTGCTAGTCCCTAACAAAATTAAGCGAAACCTAGCACTCCAAGTAGACTAGTCAACTCACTTAGTCTTCCTTCAGAAGCATATTAAGTTCAGGCTCTAGACCCAAGGTTCCTAAGTAGTTGCTAAGTTACAGACTAGGTCGGCTAAAGACGAGTTACAGGCACAAGTTTCCCTGATTTCTGACTCTACCCTAAAGTTTATTGATCCCTAAGATTAAAGAATCCATGCCTGTGCATTGGTCTGAGTTATTTCAGTTAAAGGATTTTTTTTTTATATATATACTTTTTTTTTTTTTTTTGATTCTTCTAAGTCTAACCTCAGATCAGCTATCAACACGGTCTGTGTCGGATTCATTGTCCCCATTACCATACCTCGAAGGGTGCCTGGCTTTCGATGCTTCGAGATAGCACCGCCCATAACGACCCCAAGAACTCTTGGCAATCGACACTTCGAGATAGTATCGCCCATGGATTTCTTAAGCGAATTCAGGCCTATGGCAATCGGCACTTCGAGATAGGGTCGCCCATGGTACCTGAACCGCGCAATGTGCTTACATGCCCCCAGTAGGATGGATATCCTAAGAGACAAGCGCCGAGGAGGTAATATGTTATCATTGCATCCTCAAGGTGAGCATATACTCCACCTCTCCTGCGGTGGGAACTCTTCCAATCAAAATGTGTTTTCAAGCCTCTCTTAAGTCAAAACTAAGAGAACCAAATCTCTTTTCAGAAAGACAGAAATTAAGTTGATTACCAGACCAAGTGTGTGAAATTTGGATGCTTGGGTTAGAAGGACCTCTAAACCAAAAGGTAGAATAAGACTCCAGGTACTACCCCACCTTTTAACTCAAACCCTAGCTTCCCTTCCTCAACCTCTTGAGGAATGGTCCGCAACTTAACTCCTACTTAAGTTTTTAAGTCCACAAAGGACCCTAAAGGTCTAACGCTAGCAACTCATTTAGCTTCTAAAGTTTGACCCTAGAATTAATTTAGTCTAACTTAGAGTTCTGATTTGCTTAAGAATGCAAGATCTAGCCAGTTAAGCTCAAAACCTTTTTTTTTTTATATGTACAAATGTATGCAATTATGCTATGTATATCCCCAAGTACACCCCCCCATGCCTAAAATCGGCAATGTCCTCATTGCATAGAAGGATATTACCTGGGTTAGAGCTGGGCTAAATAGCCAAAGAACCTGCAAATCAGGTTCAAGAATTACAGAAATAGGCCCTAAAAATGAGCAAAGTAATGTTGGCCTAGAAAATAGGTAACCTAGGATGTTGGCGAGCTGATGATGAATCCCAATAGCAAATGCTCACCCAACTAAAATGGGAATGAAATCTTCCCATGTCACCAGAAGAGGTTCTAAAGGATAAATAGGTAAAACAACCTGCAAAGGGGTAGGGGGAGGATGACAAGGATCCTCCAAAAAGAATGGGGAAGGAATGGTATAGAGATAAACCCCCAGGGTAATGGACTGACTAAAGAAATCATCAATCCATACCCGATACTCCATTACAGGAAATATTGGTCTGTTAAGCCCCCTAGTCAGAACAAAAGTGAGCAATTCTCTAAGGGAAGGATCGTCTAGGGTGTCCAAGTTACGAGGTTGTGGGATGGGCATAAGATCTAGGTTGGGTTTAATCAGCTCGGTGTCCATCCCAAACACTCTTTCTAAATCCTCAATTTCATCCCTAGCATTCCTTGCACCATCACATGTATCTTCCTGCTCTTCATCTGGAGTCACAATTTCGCTTTCAGATATAATCGAATCAGAGGGTGACTTCGAAGTGAATGAAGGTAGGTTGGAAGCAACAGATCTAGGGATTATCCTATCAATGTCATCCCTGGGTTTCTGTTCTTTACTCAAATCTTCCTCGAAGTCTATATGTGAATCCGCATAAATCTTAGAAATTGCTTCCAAATTTTCCATCATTTTATCATGAGGAGAAATATCATCAATGGGTGTGCTAAGGAAACCTAATTTGGTCAAATTTGTGACATCGTCAGGGGCTAACTCTTCAAATAAGACATAATCACCCTTAGTGTCACTCCAAATCTTGAATGTAGGTTCCTCATATAATTCGTCTTCCTCCTCATCACACAATTCATCACGTACCCGAGGTCTAGAATCATTTAATATCTCAACAGATCCCATAGGGTGCTCTATCTGAGGTAAATGGTTTACACTGCTTACATCAAACTCCTTAGATAGGTTAATTTCTTTAGGGTTAGGTTCCCTAAGGGTGGGTTTGAGTTCCATATCGTGATAAGAAGTTAGGGTAGGATTAACAACTTGACTTTGACCCACTTCATCAAATGTCATGAAAATACTACGATCTTGGTCGAGGTCTTCTAATGGTACCATCATTCCCTTCTTTTGACTCGAATATAAATCAGGTGGATACTCAACCTTATCATCATCTTCCTCGGGTTGCCACCTTTCTTCATCCAATGCATAGCTACTTTCATGTGTATTTTCCTCCCACCTAAAGTGTGGATCTCTCAAGGAAGTGTCATTGGAGGTTTCAAAATCAATCCTCGAAAAGTAGTTATTTGATAAACGCCAGTTTATCATCATTCTTATGCTTTAAAACTAACCTAGCTCTTAGGATTTTACTCCGCAAATGGGTTTTTGGGCTGCATTTAGGCATAAATTAGGATAGGCATGCATTGCATTTTTTATTGTCATTTTAATGTGTTTTTGTGAGTGTTAGGGATGTACTAATGCACAGATCCCTAAAACCCTAGCACTCAAGAAGGCAAATGGTGAAGGAGAAGCCTAAACTAGCTGGAACCCAACTTGATCCAGCTCACCACAGCTGAAACTTAGCTTACTTGAACTAGGGTTAGCTCATCCCAGCTCCATTCAGCTAATCTCAGTTGGATGGCAGCTCAAGAGAGCTCACCTTAGCTCACCCTAGCTCAAGTCAACTCAGATCCAGCTCAACTTAGCTGAGTCTAGCTCATCTCAGCTCCCACTAGTTCACAGGGAGCTCTAGCTAGCTCAGCTGAGTTGACAGGAGTTCACCCCAGTTCAGATCCAGCTACATCCAGCTCCACTCAACTCCAGCCAGCTGAAGAAGAATTCATCTCAGCTCAGGAAGCTCAAGTCCAGCTCCCGGGGACTCAGCTTAGCTCATCTCAGTTGAGCTAAGCTACCTTAGCTACCTCAACCAGCTTGATTCTCCCTGGGAGCACCAGACCTAGCTCACCTCAGCTCATTTTGGTAGAAGCTAGCTCACTTTAGCTTGGCTTAGCAACTAGCAAAGAACTAGCAAGTTAAGCCAGCTAAAGTAGCCCCATGCCAGCCTCTTCAGCAGTAGCCAACTCCAGCTCCAGCTCCAGACTTCTCCTCCTCAGCTCCTTCATCCAAACCCTAGCTCCAACACCTTCTCCTCTACTCCACCTTTAGCTAAGCTAGACTAGCTATTTTAGCTTAGCTTAGCTTAGCTAACAACCAGCTCCTTGGCCATCCATTACCTTAAAAATCAACCCTAGCTAGCTCCACCAACTCAAGCCTACCTAAGCTAGCTACCCTACTTAAGTTGGCGCCACCACCTAGCCACCCCTTCACCCCATTATCTCCACCAAAAGACACTTCAAGTTGGCACCAAAAAGTACCCCTAACCACCCCCATTTTGGCGCCAACTTTCAGCCTTTTCATCCACCCTACACCTACCCATATAACACATCCTAGCCATCCACATACCCCCCTTCTAGAACCTTAAGGTGGCGCCACCTAATAGCCTTCTAGAAAGCCCATTTTGGCGCCAACACTAAGGGGTGTCAGCACCCATAACTACCCCCTTGGTGTCCCTTAAGGTGGCGCCAACTCTCCTTAGCCATGGGATCTCCAACCACCTCCATCAACTCATCTTGGCCACCCAATTCAAAGGTCACCATAGCCCCCTTCCTATTCCAGAAAAAGCCACCACCTACCACCATTTTGGGGCATCCTCGCTTAGTATATTTTTCTATCTAAACCACATATACCTACGGCCAAGAAGAAGGAGTAGAGAAGGAGATTAAAGGGGCACATTACCAGCCCCTTTGGTGCCTTCTTCTCCCCACTCTCTTCAACTTGAGCCACGCCAAGGAGGACTCTTCCACTTCAAGGAGGATGCCCAGGCAAGGGAGAAGAACCTAGGGTGGACGTCCACCCTTGGAGAGAAGCTTAGGGCATGCCCCCTTAGGGCTTGCCTTGGAGGACATCACCTTGGCGGA
The DNA here is from genome assembly GCA_037157565.1 of Thalassia testudinum. NCBI lineage: Eukaryota > Viridiplantae > Streptophyta > Magnoliopsida > Alismatales > Hydrocharitaceae > Thalassia > Thalassia testudinum. Next base: position 78,579,187 of record JAZHRO010000056.1, on the reverse strand, counting down.
GCATTGCAAGGAAGGAGTTGAAGGACTCTTTTCAAGATTGGGAGCCACCAACCTTGGAGCAAGAAGCCCTCTTCTTCACCATCTATCAAGAGGATTTTTGTTTTCTTTTCTTGTTTGCATTTTTCTAGTAGTACAAGCTTTTCTCTACTAGGCCTTTTGTAAAACACTTTATCAATTATCTAGTTGCCTTCTTTTCATTTCTTGTTTGCATTTCTATTAGCTTATTTTCAGCATTCTTCACTCCCTCTCCCTAATTATTCTAGGCCTCCACTTTCCTAGAGTGAGATTAGGGAGAGGCTCTACTTGACACATAGAAGTAGTATTTAAATTGAAGTGTAAATCACTTTTCCCGCCATCAGTTCGCATGTTGCCTTAGATTAAAAACAAAAAAATGATATATTGAAAAAAATACCAAAAAGAAAGTTGAGATTTATATTCCTAGCAAGAGAATCAATTTTGCAACCATATTGCCTCCTTGGACGACCCTAGATACTTCCCTATCTAGGATTATAAATTTAAGAGCGAAAGCGGATTTACGCGTTACAACGACCTAATTAACAAACCGCGTAAAATCGCTATCACTATTCTCCCCAGAATTTCCCTCCAACATAAAGTGTAGCTCTCCCATGGGAGATGCATCTATTGTAGAGGGTTGTACGTCATCCTCAATGGGGTAGATTGGGTGGCTAATTTCATCTCTTTCTTGTTGGCCTGCTCTGAAAGATTCTCCTAACAATTCACTCATTTCATTTTGCATTTTCTGTATTTCCATTTTCAAAGAAGAGAGGTCATTTCTATCATGAGAGAAGTCAGGCTTAGGCTTATAGTACCTAGGAGTGTTTTTCCAACCATTATAATTTTTCAGGGTGGGTGGGTTGGGTATTTATATGGTATGTGGGATATTGGGCAAAGCAAATCCCGCTCCTAGGTTCTGCTCACTGATTTAGGGCTTAAGCAAGCCAATACTCTTATAATAGGAATAAAATGGATCCCAATGATTGTCATTATGTCCATCAAGGAATGGACCATCTCGGTGTCTGGGATCGAAGGATGCAGAGTGGGGGTGAGGGTGTGGGAAAGATGCGAAAGGATGAAAATCAATGTGGTCCATTCTAACTCACACTTCAATCAGAATTCCCCAAGCAAAACACAATTCAAAAAGGACCTTTTAGGTCTTTCCCAATTTAGGCTTTTGATTTTAAGTCAGATTGCAGGTGACAATACAATTTGTTCAATCAATTTATGCACCTATTGTCGACCTACGGCTCGCGTAAGAAGACCTAGTTGGATCTTAGGTGTTCTTCCCTAAATCTCAAGTGGTCAAGTAAATCCAAAGACGGAAGATCGAGGGATGCAAGTAGGCCTAAGCCTTCCTTTGAAGCTGTGCTTTTGCGGTGCTTCTCAACTACCCCCAAAAATCCGTGACAGGGTATCCCCCTCTTTGGATTTACAAAGCATTTGATCTCAAGTTCCGAACACTTCAGAATCCAACGATAGGAGGGCCCTTGTCCTAGTATTTCCAAACCTAAGGAGTGTCTAGAAGCATGCTGTGGTGCAAGTGAAATAAGTGTGCATACACCGTAAAAGATTTTGAACTTTGAATCGCACGCCAAGTTTGAAAATCAAATCCTTGGTTTTTAAAATGTCCCTCCTTTAATTAGTCCTTTTTCTAAAAAAAATGTGACCACTTGTTAGATTTATTCTGTACAGACTTTGTGGTCTTTGAATTAAATCCCAAATGCAATGCATGATCAAGAATAGGATGCAAAGTAAGAGAATGCGTACCTTGCCACCAGTGATCTACGATGCAAGAATGCACGCAATGCAAAGAAGTAAATCTAGAGGCTACTCATACAGACCTAAATGGTTTGTCCTAGGGCAGGCAGCTTCTAGCAGGCAACTCATTTTTTTTATTTTTATTTTTAGAACTACTTACGCACAAGCAAATAAAAGTAATAAAAAAAACCTAAATCTAAAGAAAAGGAAACAGGCTCCCAAAAATTACCCAACACGGGCCTAAAACAAAATCGGGAAACAAACCCCTCAAAATATGCCCCAGAACAAGGGTTTCAAACTAACTGCAATGAAAAATTAAGTCTAAAGTCTTAATTCTATTCTAATTAAACTAGTGACTAAATACAATGGTGTCTGTCGTGTCCTCGTACTTCTCCATTTAAAAGTTGCTCGTCCAATTCTCATCTGGCGACGTCAAGGGTCGCCTCTCACACTGGCTGATTCTTGCACAAATTTTCTCGCACAGAAAAGAAAATAATAAATGGTCAAATCTCTGTGCAATTGACAAACAATCAAAATAAAATCAGGCGAAATTATTGCGTCTGTTGCCTCCCCGGCAACGGCGCCATTTGACTCGTTGATCTTTCGCTTTAAAGTCGTTTGTAGTTTAATGTGGTGGAAAAATCGACTAATCAATATTTAAAAAGAAATAACCACTCGTAGAGGAGCGGGTGGTATCCATAGGGAGGCAATGACGTATTAAAATTCGCACCAGTTAAAAACGTTTGTTCGTAGTCAATTTGGACAAGAATCAAGCCAAGATTGCCTTCAGATTAAGGTTTAAGCAAGAAACAATGTTGAAATAGCAATTCTAAGAAACTAGAGGATATTTTCCGCAATGTAGAATCAATAAAATATGATTAAAAACTGGCAATGGAAGAAAATGTAATTTCTAATTGGCAGGTTACTGTATCAAAAGAGGGGAATTTTTCCCCTTTGTGTTGCACGACGAGGAGTGGATGGCCGAATGTGGGAAGCCCGGAGGAAGTCCCTTGGACCGAGGGCTTCGAAGCGGTGGTGGCGGCGTGTCGCGCGGTGGCCGGAGGTGGCCGGACGAGCTCTGGCGGAGGTGCTGCAGCCGATGAGCGCATGTTGGCGATGAGGACTACCGCGCGCTGCTGCTGGCGGTTCTGCAGGCGCGGGAGGAGGGCGCTCCAGGCGCGGTTGGCGCGGGTGCGGCTGGTGGTTGGTGGGCGCGGGTGAGGGGCACTGCAGGCGCGGGTGAAGGGCGGTTGGAGTTCTGCAGGCCGAGCGGGTGCGGGTGCGTGGTTGGAGGTGAGCGGGTGTCTCTGCAGGCGCGGGAATAGGGTGCTGCAGGCTGAGAGGGTGAGGCTGAAGTTTCTGCAGGCGCGGGGAAGGTCTGCGCAGGTCTACAAGCGCGGGAGGAGGTGTGCACGGTTGAGGGGGTGAGGCTGCAGCTGGCGTGGGTGCGCTGCTATGCGCGTGGAGATGGCGTGGGCTGAAGGCACGGGGAAGGGTCTGCAGGCGACTTCAGACGTGTGCGGTGGAAGTGAATTGGGAGGACGAAGATTGCTCTGGATTGGGAGGTGGACTTCAGACGTCCGAGAAATTTCCCGGACATCTTAAGTGACTGAAAGGGTAGTTGACGGTTGTTGCGGCGGTGGTTGTCGGTGACGACGGCGAGGGAGATGCACGCTAAGGTGCTCACGGTAATGCAGGCGAGATCCGGATGGCGGTGTGGCCTGTCACACCACACGCCCACGGTGGTGCAGACTCGCCACCACGGTTGAGGCCAGCGGTATGGAATGGAAGAGAGGAAGTCTCTCTGCATAGTGGTGGGTCGGTGGTGGAGGCCTCCCGAGCTCGGCTGCCTCCCTCCTCCTTTTGTAGTGGCCTGCACAATTTTGAAATCAGCTGCCCGACCAGATCCACCACATCCGCTCCCCCTTGAATGGGTTCTTCACTGCGGTAGCTGGTGGCGTTGGAGCGGCAGCCAGCCGTTCCTGCAAGAAGAAGAATAAAGAAAGTAATGTTAAAATATTAGGGTCATTTATATACAGACCCTCAACTTTTATGTTAATGAAAATAATGCACCTAATTGGTTATGTAATTAGATGAATGCCATTCTAAGCTAATTCTAAATGCACTTAAAATATGAATGCAATGCATGGATTATGTAATTAAATTAAAACTATGAATTAATCTATTTACATCCAAATTTATGCTAAATAAATGCTAGAATTAACCTAATGTGTAGGCACTTAAATACTTAAATAGCCCACAACTATGGGCTAATCACAAGCCAGCAGCTGGAGCCACTCCACCGCAAGTGCCGAGCCGTCCGCACTCACACAACCACCTGTACCCGGCTGCGCAACGCGGCTGACCATTGTAGCCACTGTTCAAGCACGTCTGCACGACACTGTGACTATTGTGGGGTGACCGATGAGTTTCTCACTTTACCAGTCACCCGACGCGCCGCAACCAGCCCTCGCCTGTGCGCGTGCCCGCTTGCGCATCTGCCAGCCCTGTCCCTGTGCCGGCATCGCCCGCTACCTGCACCGTGTGCACCTGCAAGTGCCAACGCCTGTTCTCCACGCAGCATGGTGCGCTGCGGGCTCCTCTCCGCACCAACACTCACTCCAGTGCACGTCCTCGCAGGCATACGCGCCTGCGCGTGGGCTTGAGGACTTCCAGACGACACCTGCTGGTCGCAGACACCTTAACCTCAGCCGCACCCTCACCTCCAGCGCGGCTACCACATCTCCTGCCCTTTCTCTCCCTCTCTCTCTCTCTCTCTCACTCTCTCTCACAACACTCGCAGCACTCCCTACACCGACGTTCGCTCACACATACACTCGCTCTTCCACACACACACACACAACTATACACAATTATATACATATACATATATATATCGATAGATTTATACACATATATATATACATATATATATATATACTTATATTTATACATATAGTAGTATCTATATACTTATGTATTAGTATACATACATACATACATATATATATATATACTTATTTATATGCATATATATATATATATACATATATACATATACTTATATAAATATAGATATATACATATATATACCTATTTATAACCACATATGCATATATATATATTTAAATACATATATATATATTTTCACATTATTTTCCATACGCTGTATCACGGGAATATCCGCACCAGTTGCTGATATTCCCTGATACACGTGTACAAAAAGCGTGTTCGCATTCATCTTCCACCATCCATCCTACACCTTACATGCGACACCTCGTCCTGTTGGTTGCGTCTTTCTAGACGATGATCGACTCGACACCGTGCTACACTCCATCTCTGCCTCCACCCCCACCCCTTTATGTACATAATATTTACCTATATATATATACTATATTTACTTTATTTCTATTTTTCTTTCCTGTTAGTAAAAAGATAAAAAAATATATAAAAGAGAAAAGATAATCCTTGACTTGCAGGTACCCCGTCTTGCGAATAGCATGACCCATTTTGGAACCCTATTTTGGCTCAAAGCCAAGAACTTAATTTTGAGGGTGTGCCTCAAGGACGAAGATTACCAGAAAAAATTCTAAATAAGAAAAACACCAAAAACACAATAACGAACGCAAGAGACTCGTTATAGGAAAGGTGTAGAAACTTAACTTGTAACCCCACTTCCCTGAGTTCGACCCTGGGCCTAAAAGTGATAAGATAAAATCAAGTAGGCCAGGTTAAAAATTTTGTAAAGAGATGGTTAGGTCTGATTTAGGTTAACCACTATGCACACTTCAATGATAAAATCATCATATTAACAATCTGTTCGTGTCCGACACTAGGCACTCAATCTATTCCTGTCACCCAAGATGATCTTCAAATGATCGCTAAAAAACTTGACTAGATGCACATTAATCGAAAGAAGATTAAGGAAAGACTTGCCACATCAACCCAAGTTCTACACAGTCCACATCTAACCCAACCTAACTATCTACAAAGAGGAAATTTGCACAATCTTAACACTACTCCTGCTGATTATTACTAGTATTCTAAGGTTGCCCATGATTCACTGGGGAATTACAACTATCTAGATCTTAAACCCACTTAAAATATTTATGCCATCCAGGAGCCATTTAAAAATTCTTCCAGTTGGAAGAATTACCTTAACTACTCTTGGAATAATCAGGTTCCTCCCCAAACAAATCAATTTAATGGGTATGGATCTAATCCAACCTTTCATCCTGAGCCATCCCAATAAGACATCAATGCCCAAATGATGAGAACCCTGCAAGACATGCAGACAAAGATGACAGAAGTAACCTACACCATCACAAATATGAATAATCAGATCGGGGTTACTCCCACTCAAAGACCTACAGGACATCTTCCCTCTCAACCCATGCCCAACCCTAATCACCAAAGGAACCAATATCCGGACAGAAATCCACCCTACCCAAATCAGCCTCCTACTAATCCACCACCTCAGCAGCTTTCCAGGTTTCCACAACCGCAGGCTCTCCCACCTCCTCCAAGTAAGAATCCGACTGCACATGCAGTTACGTTGAGGGGTGGGAAAACCACCACTGATCCTGGGCCTTCTGGAAAACCTGGTGAAATCCCCATCCCTATGCAAATTGACTCTCCACCTCCCCATCAGGAAGAAAAAGAAACACAAAAATCTCAAGACACGACTCCTCTCCCTTTTCTACAAGCTCTCTACCCCTCCACCAATAGAAAAAAGAAATCTGAGCCCACCACAGAAGAACTCATGGATCTATTTGGGCAAGTTCAAATCAATATTCCTCTCCTAGATGCCATCAAATATATACCTGCCTACGCCAAATTTTTTAAGGAGATCTGTACTCCAAATTTGCAGGCCAAAAGTCTAGGATAGGTACACCTTTCAAAGATAGTAAGCTCTATCATACGGAGCAAGCTACCTCCTAAGATGAAAGATCTGGGGGTGCCATTAATTTTAGTGATTAATGATGTTGCTACCTTTGATCATGTCCTCCTCGATCTTGGAGCCTCAGTTAATATCAGTCCCACGATTTTATTTTAAGATTTTCAAATCGGTGAATTAAAATCCATCGGGTTACCCAGCAATTAGTGACCGATCTACAATTAAACCTCGTGGGATTATTGAGGTTGTTTTGGTCATGGTCCAGAATTATGTCTTCCCTGCAGACTTTCTGGCCCTTGACATTGAGGTACCCGAATCTTTATTGAATGCCCCATAATCCTTGGACCACCCTTTTTGGCCACTGCAAAGGCAAATATCAATTGCCACACAGGCAAAATGGATATCACCTACGCAGGCCAAACTATCAAAGATATTTTCAAATCCTCCAAGTGATTCCATGATGATAACTTTTTTGAGGACTCAAATACTAAAATTTCAAATATGGTGGAGGAGGCAATGTTGATAGATACCCTTACCGACCATAATATTTTTGAGGAATCAGATTCAGAATCAGTGGTCGGAGAAATTTGTGATTTGGAGACTTGTCTTGACCACAAATCCATTCTTGATGAACCCCCTGATCACCCTGACCAGCCCACTCTTCCCTCACCCCACCTTTCCACACTAACTTCACCTAATCCTCACCATCCCTTCCCCAACCCCTTTCCTATGGACCTGCCACTAGACCCGCCCTAGTTTGGCATTCAACCTGATTGAAAACCATGGCCAAACTCGAGCTATAGTTATCATTTTCCATCCAACTTTGATCCCTATATCTCCTCTAATCCATTTTCTAGGGATCCAGGAGAAGACACATTTTATGCAGGCATCCAAGTGTCCAATTATTTACATGAATTTTCATCTTCCGTGCATACCTTCACGCTCGGCTGAATGGTGTAAAAGATAGACTGGATGGGAGGTAACCCATCATTTTTCCTGCTTTTCTTTTTCCTTTTTTTTTCCAGGTTTTGACTATTCTAAATCCGAGCGGCTTTTAATAAGGCAATCCCTCTTTCCCTCCTAATGCATGAGGACATTGCATATCATAAGCATGGGGGGTATTTTTAAAATTTGGACGATCGATTTAGAACTTTCAAAACCTAAAAACATGCATTTTTCTTTTATCATTTTCTTTTTCTACTGACATACCAAAAAAAAATAAAAAAAAAATAATAATAAAATATAAAAATAAAAATGTTGAAAACTTTTATAGGAAAATTTTGAAATACTGACTATGGTTGAAACTCACATTTGGTACAATGGGATTTAATCTTTAACAAACTAGGGATGAGAATACGGATCTGTTCATTAGAATTTCATGGTCTATTTTTAGACTAGATCAGATATCCTTCTTTAAAATTCCACCTGAACACATGATAGTTCAAGTGACTTGATCCTCTTTTGTAATATGGAAAGTATCTAGCTTAGTTTCTGATTCAAAAACTTGCTTTTCTTGCAGAACTTCCTGTGTCAAATTTCACACACAAGCCAACACTTAAAAAACTAAAAACTACTAAAAATCAGAAAACCCCTTGTTTGGCCTTAGTAAAAGTCTGAAGCAAATCATTGGTTTGAGTTCCCACGGCCGAGAAGGAGGAAAATGCCTCTTTGAGGATGCAATGTCAACATGTTACCACCTTGGCGCTGCTCCAAATCTATATTTCATATCTTTAAACGGAGCATTAAAGAGCATTTTAGCAGCTCAAGTGTCTTGGACGGTGCTGTACCTATAGTGTCAGAGCAAGAGCTTGAGTTTGCTTGGAGCGCCCCTTTACACTGCTTGTGTTTTGGGGTTGTGAGCTACTGGGTGGTGTCGTGGACAGTGCTATCCCAAAGTGCTGGTGCCAGAGCCCCCTCGAAAATTGGTAACGGGAATGACAATCCCGACACATCTATTCTAAGACTAAGCTAGAAATTAGCATGGACAACAAAAAAAAATTTTAACCAAAAACACGCCCTTATAATTGTTGGCTTTTCACAACCATGGACACAAGGTTTTGAAGGTTATTGCAAGTTACGAATCCTATTCAAGAGCCAAAAAAGTCCTAAAAGTAGAAATTTCAAGTCATCTGAATTAACAAGGGGTTAATCTGTGAATTTCCTGGAGGATATATTGGTCCCATTTTGTCTAATTTTTGGATCCAAAAATAAATCCTGATGTTTATCTTTAACAAATCCTGTACCTCTTGTGTTTAAACCAACCAAGGTCCCTTAATCTTTTTCTCCTCAAAAGTCAAAAAAATTAGATTTTCAAAAAATTTCGTTTTGTAAAAATTTAAGATTTGCTAAGAGACTAGCAAAAGATAAGCATGGGGGTGCGATAAATGCTATTTTATCATCATTCTTATGCATTAAAAAAACCTAGCTCTTAGGATTTTGCTACGCAAATATGTTTTCGGGCTGCATTTAGGCATTCATTAGGCTAGGCATGCATTGCATTTTTATTGCCTTTTAATGTGTTTTTGTGAGTGTTAGCAATATACAGAATGCCAGATCCCCAGAACCGTAGCACTCAGGAAGGCAACAGGTTAAGGAGAAGCTCTCACTAGCTGGATCTCAGCTTGATCCAGCTCACCATAGCTGGAATTCAGCTCACTTGAACTAAGGTTAGATCATCCTAGCTCCATTCAACTCATCTCAGTTGAATGGCCGCTCGAGAGAGCTCATCTTAGCTTACCCTAGCTCAGGTCAACTAAGATCCAGCTCAACTTAGTTAAGTCTATCTCATCTCAGCACCCAGTAGTCCACAGGGAGCTCTAGTTAGCTCAGCTGAGATGGCTGGAGTTCACCCCAGCTCAGGTCCATCTACATCTAGCTCTACTCAACTCTAGCCAGCAGAAGATGACTTTATTTCAGCACAGGAAGCTCAAGTCCAACTCCTAAGGATTCAGCTTTGGTCAACTTAGTTGATTTAAGCTACCGTAGCTACCCTAACCAGCTTGATCCTCCGCGGGAGCCCCAGACCCAGCTCACCACAGCTCCTTGTGGCAGAAGTCTGCTTACTTTAGCTTAGATCAATAGCTAGCAAACAACTAGCAAGCTAAGCCAGCTAAAGTAGCTCGATGCCATCCTCTTCAACAACTGCCCGCTCTAGATTTCTTCTGTCCAGCACCTCTCCTCAAACCATAGCTCCCATTGCCTACTCCTCTACTCCATTACTGGCTAAGCTAGCTTAGCTTAGCTTACTAGGTTCTAGCAACCTTGGCCTTTACCACCCTAAAACTCTACGTAACTAGCTCCACCAACTAAGCCCTACCTAAAGCTCACCTAAGCTAGCTCCATCCACTCCAAGTTGGTGCCACCACCATCACCACCTTTCACCCCTCAACCACCACCAAAGGGCACAAAGAAGTTGGTGCCAAAACCACCCTAGCTACCCCCCTTTTTGGCGCCAACTTTTCCCTCCGAAAATGCCCTAATCTCCACCCTACACTTAAGCTTAGAGCCCATCTCCACCATCCATTTTCCCTCAAAAATTGCCCCCCTTCTTGAACACCATTTTGGTGCCAAAATGGAGGAACCCCCTCCATCATGGACGTCCACCAAGGGGTGGATTCATCCTATAACTACCCCCCCTTGCACCCTTTAAGGCGGTGCCAAGTGATCTCCACCATAGGATTCCTAACCACCATCCCAAACTACATCCTAGCCACCCATTACCTCCACGCCAAGTAGCCCTTCTCCGCCACTATATATACCCACCTAATTACTCACATTTTCCAATCCGCCAATTAGTAAAATCTACCCTATACCCACGTCATATCCATGGACAAGAAGGAGTAGAGAAGAAGATTAAGGGGGCACATCACCCACCCCCTTGGTGCCTTCTTCTCCCATGTGCCATGCCAAGGAGGAGGAGCACTTCCCCACCAGGAGGACGGCGAGGCAAGGATGAGTAAGGGTGGTGCATGCACACCCTTAGAGGAGGAATGTTAAGGTGGAAGCTTCCACCTTGCCATGCACCATCTTGGAGGATCATAGCAAGGAAGGAGTTGGACTCTTTTCAAGGACAAGACGTACCAGGCTTGGAGCAAGAATCCATCATCTTCTTCACCACTTCATTCTGAGGATTTGTGTTTTTATCTTCTTGCATTTTAAATTTATTAGAAGCTTTCGTCTATGTGTTTTGTGTGAAACAAGTTCAATTCAATTCAAGTTGCCTTCTTTTAAATTTTTGCCACATTTGTTTTTTTATCTTGATCTAGCACTTTTTCACTCCCTTTCCCTAATTACTCTAGGCCCCCATGTACCTAGAGTGAGCTTAGGGAGATGCCTTTCTTGTCACTCTAGCAATAGTTTAGTGGATTACGTTTAGATCACCTTTTTCTTTGTCAACAACTTTGCGAATGCTCATTATTTCAAAACCCTAAAAAAATTATAAATTGAAAAGACCAAAAAGAAAGGTGAATTTCCATTCCAAGCAAGAGATGTACTTTTGCAAACATTTGGCCTCCTTGGATGACCTTAGATACCCTACTATCTAAGTTTATAAATTTAAGAGTTGATCGATTTTGCACGTTACAATGACATATTTTTCAAACTGCGTAAAAATCCGTATCAGTTTGCATTGACAAGGAGATCAATTCCTATAGCTTTAAGGGTCCAAGTCCTTGTGTAGTGAACATAGAGCATGCTCCGTGTAGGAAGTGTGCATCACACCGCAAAAAGTGATTTTTCTTTTTAAAATCGCAGTCAAGTTATTCAAACACTTCCTGTATATTTTACTTTCTTTTCAAGAAGTAATGTGACCATTTGATTAATCTTTTCAAGTCAGCTTAAGTGGTCTTCTTTAATTATATCCAAATGCAATGCATGTGTAGATAACTGATGTAGAAAGATAGGAAATACGTACCTTTCTCCAGCACTCTCCTATTCAAAAATGTATGCAATGTTGTAAGAAAATCTAGATGCTACTCAAGCAATCCTAGATGGTTGTCCTAAAGATATGCAGCTTTTAGCAGGCAGTTTGGATTTTTTTTTCCCTTTTTATATATTAAATAAATGTGCAATCAAATGATCTAACTACCACATAGAAAATAATCCTAGAATCTAAAGAATCGGGGACACTCCAAAACAAAAAACTGGCCCCAGAGTGCAAGGGCTAGAAAATAAATAACTCAACTAAATCCTAAAGAATCTATTCTAAAATTCTAAATCAGAAGTGTAGGAGGAAGAATCTTCCTAGATGGTCCTCCGTCCGCCTCCACATGTATGGGATCAAGGTCCATAGGCTCCTGCGATTATCTCCACATGTGGACGTCGCTCAAGGTCGGCGTCGTCTCTCTGCTATGCCTATCGCCTCGTCAGATTCTTCGCACTAAAAAGATAAATAATGATCAGGTAAATGCACAACACAGGATAATCGCAAATAAAGTTCGGTGAATTTATTGCATCTTTTGCCTCCACGACAACGATGTCATTTGATCGATACTTTTCTTGCTTTCAGAAATAATACCTAAGAAAAATAGGTCATCACAATAAATAATGTGGTGGAGAAACCTAAACCAAACACTAATAAAAGTATACTAAAATTGAACCACAAAATCAAGTCCTATCCATAGGGAGGTGCAACCAATAAATCACCAATATTTGCTGTACATGAGTACGTTGTATGAGGTTTAATGTGATGCAAAAATTAATTTGATGATTAGTTTAGCATGAAACCAACATGAGAATAACTTGAATAAGTAGAAAAATAAATTATGGATAATTAGAGGGTCTGAGAAGCAATTACCCACAATATAAAACACTATATCAAAAATATTTTCTCTTCAACCATGGTCATTTAATCTAATTGACCTCCTCCGGTAGCAAAGTAGGGAAGGTTGATTCCCCTTGGAGTGCACATGGAGGGAGCTGCAGCTGGCGACATGGCTTTTAAAAGGAGTAAGGCTGGAGAAGAGGAGTGACCCGACGGTGGTACAGTAACGCGTGGTGGCTGGAGCTGCTGCCGGCGACAAGGAGGACGGCTGGTGGAGGGTTGTTTCCCAAGGCATGCGTGGATTGCGAGAGGACCTGCAGCTGGTGTGAGTGAGTTCGTGGCGCCGAGGCGAGTGAGGGGAAGTCGACGATATGGAGAACAGTATCCAAACGAGGTGGCTGCGTGGAGGTGTTTGACGCCGGTGATGGGTTCTTTTGGGGGTGACCGGAGGTTGAAGAAGATGATGAAGAAGAAGAAGATGAAGAGGAGGAAGCTGGTGGCTCTGTTTGGGTGGAGGAGATGCAGCTTGTTGTTGGCACGTGCAATGGGGTTAAGCACGCATGCACACGTGAGGGCATGTGGAAGGTGGCTACTACACGCGAGCATGGCTAAGCCGAGAGTGGCCTCTCGGGGTGCCTATGCATAGTGGCTGGTGGCCGGTTAGAGCAGGAATGGCTGTAGGTGATGGGTGGCTGCAGTGGTGGCCGCACGCTATCACCATGCGACCGACGAGAGGAAGCAAGACAGAGGTAGGTGTGTGGAGACCACGGTGCATGCTGAAAGGGCCACAGTGCACGCTGCTTCCATGGTGCTGGCGATAGGAAGAAGATGGAAAAGCCCCCTGATGAAGATCTCCCTCTTATTCTACGCAAGGGAGCACTATTCAACAATCTTGTTGAGAGAAGCTTGAAGAGGTGTTGCAAGAGGCTCAGGGAGGCATTGCACATTTTGTAGGAAGGAAAAATTAAATTGGGTTATTTATAAAAATAATCAAAAATAATGCATGAATATGCATGCAAGCCCTTATTTATAAACTAATCTATTTATATATTAAGGCATGCTATGGACATGCAAAGAATAATGTAGTAATTAGGCATTTAAGCGTTTACTTAGCCAACAATTGTAGTCTCAACAGTGACCAAGTGTTTTGATACTTCAAGGAGGGGGACACCACTTAAAGGGAAGAAAAGTTAGTTAAGAGGCACCACATTCGCATCACCTCAAACAAGGGGTTCACCCTACTTGCATCGCTTAGTTCAATCCTTGGAGTAACTTCTCACTAGGTCACTTGAGAGTATCATTGAAGCAAGGTGTAGGTCTTAGGGCATGCGAAGGTTGACTTAGGGCACGTAATTGATTATCCAACTTATTTGGCCACTAAGAGTTAACGTAACTGACCTATGTTCTTCTCCAAAGAGCTTACCAGGGATCTCAAGTCACAACCCCCTCTTATACCACTAAAGTGGGAACGGATAGGTGTGAACTTGACCCCATTTGACAACTTTGAGAGGTAGGTTGGAGGTTGTCTCAAATCTACTCTAAGGGAAAGTCCCATTGCCTTGTGTTTAATTGGGGTATGCGTTCAAGACTTGTTTGTAAATGGATTACAACAACTACTTCACTTACCCTAGAACACCTAATTTTGGTCCCATGACCTATACTTATCCATCTCCTAGTGAACATTGGGATCCTTTCTACTCCTACTATAAGAGTATTGGTTTGATTAATCCCCAAACTTGTGATCGTGAACAAAACCAAGGAGAAGGGTATCCCAGCCCTAGCTCTCCCATGACTATACCCAACCCACCCACCCTTAACGATTTTGCTTATCGAGGTTGGACTGATACTCCTACGAAACTTGAACCTGAGATTGGCTATCCTTCCCAATTTGATGGTAGCCTCTCCTCTTTCATGATAGAAATGTAAAATTAACAAAAAGAATTGATTGATTCTATGGGAGATATTTTGAGGAATAGTCAAAGATTAACTAAAGAGATTAGCCAGCTTAGTGACCCTCCTATAGTCAATTATGCTCCCTACCTCTACATCGTTGATTACCAAGACAATTTCAAGGAAAACAATGACAACAGGGATCTTGTTTTGAGGAGTAGCTATTTCTTAGACGTCCCCCATGAGATATGCTCACCAGAAGGCAATCTTGGTTTTTATCCACCTGATCTTAATTAGAGTCAGAAGAAGGGGAAAATGGTCCCATTAGATGAATTTGACCCAAATGATAGTATCTTTGTTAAATTTGATGAAATAGGTTACAGTCAAATAGTCAATCCAACTCCCATTTTAGATTCTGAGGTGGAATTTGCATGCCATTATAGGGATGCCAAGCCTACAGTTTACACCTCTAAGGACCTTGTACCTTAGTCAGATCTCCTAGAGGATTGTAATTTCGAAGTTAACAAATTCCAAGAGTCTTGGATGTCGAACGAAATCATATTGGAAGGAAGTGATATATTCACGATCCTCTACTTAGGGTATGATGGAAACACCATCATAGGCCCTAACTAGCTACATTTAGTCAGGTATGATTAATAAAAGCTCTTACATAATCATCTGAGGTCGTAACTCCACAGTGCTCTGATTTGAGAGAAGAATGGGAAATCAAGGTTAACTCTATAATATTAACAGTGCATCATGAACACAATTTAACCACAGGGTTTTTCAGGGGTTAATTAAAGGTCAAATTAGAATTAAAGTTCAAAGAGGATCCACACAGATAGAAACGAGGTTTGATGCATTTTGAGAACCACAACACATAAACTCTAATTTCAGACCCACTTAAATTGAAGAGGTTCTGGTCAAGATAAAATTCATATAAACCTCCTAAAACTCATGGAAAAATATTCCAAGAGGATTGACCATTGAACCCATTTTGACCTTGGATAGAGCTTTAGATTGGATTTTATATTAATTTGGGTTTCTATGCAAATTTCCTAGCCAAAAGTGGTCAAAATCAAATCCAACTTCACCATTATATTCCTTGGGTCTAAATTAGGTTAAGGCCAAAATTTGGGCTGAATCAAAGTCCATCTTCACCTAGTTTACAATTTAGCCCTCTAAAAATTAATTTCTTACATTTAGCCCCTCAAGTTCTGAATACTATACAAATATCCCCCTAACTTCCCATCATTTTCTTCACTTAGGTCTCTACTACCATTAAAGGTAGGAACGAACCTCAGTCGAGATTCACAAAGAGATTTCTCTCTCGAATTAAGACCAAATCCCTCCAAATTTAGAGGGATTGATCTTGACTAGATCCCCGATCCGTTGAGCCATGTCAAGAACCCTAAATCAAGTCCTAAAACATAGGCGAGCTCGATGATTTTGGGGAACTTTCTCCCTAAAAATCATGAATCACTCAGGCTCCTTTCCTCATTCAGAGCTCATCCTAAAGCTCCATATAAGCTTCCCTATGCTTGGCCATTCTCCTTAGCTCAGAAAAGATGGAGATACCTCCTCTTCTCTCTTTTCCAGTCGTCCGCAACTCGAGCTCTGGAGAGCTTCTCCAGCACCTTCCACCGACTGGCCAACGGTCAAATTAACCGACCAAACGTTCTGCCCTCTTCCTCACGACCATTGCCGACCAAAGCGCGGCTGCTCTCCACCTCCCTTTCCTCCCCACCATGTCTTCGTCTCCTTCACCTTCTCCCGCGCCGACCAATCATAGTCGACTACCCCCACTCACAATCTCCCTCTCTAAATCTCCCTTTTCTCTTCCTCTCACCCACCTGCTCCTCTCCAACCCCTTAGATCTTAGATTTCACCCACACCACTACCCGCACCACCTTCATTTTCCCCATGGCCAGTGGAACTCCAGTAGTTCGCCTGGTCACCACACATCACGCAACTCATCGCCAACACTCCCAAAAGCTCTACCATGCTCCCTAGAATAAAAGCCCTCTACCTATTTGTAGTTCCCACCCCTCCGCACCTCTACCGAACATACACGCTTTCATTCACCCTCTTCGACGTCCCACTCACTCACACACATCCTAACAGCATGCCATGACCGCCACTTCACTCGCTATGTTCTAGTGATCACCCTGAGCTTTCTAACTTGGGCATACAGCCCATATTCCTGTGTAGATACCTTCACCAGAGCACCATCGTCGCCACCATCTTCTCCAACTTTAGTTGCAGTCCGCCGTCCAACATTGATTGCTTTGTAGCTCCCAAGGACTGCGGAAAACCACCACGACTCACTGTAGGTCCTCAATGAGATTCATGTAGCTGTTGTCGCGTGCAATCATGGAGAGACCTCCACACAACTATGCAAAGAAGGAAGCAGCAGCTTAGTCCCACCTCAGGGATGCTAGGAGTCGCCAAGGCATATATTAGGAAAAGCTGAAGAGGGATTGATGTAGACACATCCATTTAAGTTAAAATGCCTATTCATACATGTTCCTAGGGTTAGATTTGCATTCCAAATTATAAATATTGTATAGCATGCATCAATCTGCATTTAGAGTATTTGAGTATATTTTAGGTTAATTATGTCTATTTTGTGGTCAGTAGAGAAGGATATTTATTTTGGAGCCTCGGATTGATGATCCAAATTTACGGCTCTGATCAAGATGACGATCGGAGTCCAACACCTCTGAAATCGCCTTGATCGAAGTCCTATGGCACCATATGCAGTCCAAGGAAGACCAACGGCCAAGGGACTAACTGATGTAATTCAAAGCTTCAAAGAACAAATTTGACCACGAGGATGGATTTGGGCTGACGATCACAGCCTAATGGTGTGAAAATTGACTCAAACTGACCTCTGTAGTAGCCCTTACAGCAAAAAGATGGACATCCCAGATTGAACCATGTGGTGCCCCCAAGCTGCCCATGCACACGCACGTGCCACCGCATGCGCAAAGTAGCTTTGGCATGCATACACTCGTGGAGGAACATACACGCAGGAGTGTAGTGGGCGTGCATGGGCGAGCGTGCAGGTAGCAGCAGTGCACGCGGGTGCGCGTGTGCCAACGTAGTGGTTGGTGGGTGCGTAGGCTATCTTCAACGATATTTGTGGCGGATCTTCAGTGATGTTTATGACCATCACTAAATGTCCTATATACGAAGTTGAATCTCTCCTCCACTATAAGAAGACCACTACCCCTCCCATTTTTCTTCATCTCTTCCTTTATTCTACTCACCACCTTCAAGGCTCTAGAGAGAGATTGTCCCAAGCCTGGGATGCTCCTTTAGAGTAGAAAACAAACATTTGTTCTCGCCTCTCATCTTCATTTGTGGAGCATCCCGCGGCTGTCCTCTCATCTCCCTTCGAGAAGAAGATCCTCGCCGCAACATCATCCTGCCATGCCCTCTGTCCTTTGGCTCCATCCTCGTTCATCCTGCTCCTCACCACGTTCCTCTAGGCAATCTCAGAGCAAGTCATCCTCCAAGAGACCATTGAGGGGGATTTCCCTCACCTATTGCTATCTTTATTACTTTCGTAGTATAGATTTCCTGCTGTCCTAGTTGCAATAAACATTTGATTATAAAAATACAAGATTGTTTCTCTCTCTATCTCTGTCCCACTTTGTTTATTTTACAAGTAGATTAGCTGCAATTCATCGACCTAATCTCTTGCTTGCTAAAGATACCAAAAAAATTAGAAAAGACAAAAATGATAAAAATAAATAAAAAGCGAAATGCATATTTTCAAAATGAAACGTTCGCCTCTACATGCTCGACCCAGGACTCACTTTTCGAGTTTCAGTTATAAATTTTATTTGATCGATTGATTTTTCGCAAATTGAACTATGACGGCAGGTTTTCCAAACTCGAACCCTTTCTGCATGCGAATCCGCCATCATCAGGGCTCTTCGCTTTCAAACACATGGGGTGAGGTCCTCACTCACGCCCAAAGACATACTCGCTCACACGTGCCCTCACCCCCGATCATGCCTACCGGTCTAGGTCGAATTCGTGTAGCCTGGATACCCAGGTCAAACTTAGTTCTGATGAAGGAATTTGAGGGGGGTTTTTACTGCCTCAGGATTTGTGCTTGATGAGCACAATTTCGTATGAGAAAAGATTTGAGTTAGAAAACCTATCGTCGTAGTGCGTAGAAATCCACTACCGAATAAAATTTCCCAAAACTCAAGGCTAGTCTCGAGTCGAACCAGTGTTTAGGAAGTCGACCACCTAGGCCAAGTAGGCGGTCGCATAGTCCTAGGTGGACCCCTCCCTAAATCGTATAATGTCAGGTAGTGCTATAAGTAGGTCTAGGCGAGTAGTCGGACCGAGTAGGAATTTACTCGGCTGAGTAGTCACCCTCTTTTGAGATAAGGCTTGGGTTGGGGTCTTCTAAAAGATAACCCACGAAAAAATAACATAAGGGTACCACATAAAAAATGCACATACAAACTAAACATCTTGGGTACCGAAACTAATTTTCCCCGAATAACCCATCCTAAAAAATCCTAAAACCCATACGATCCTAGCTACGATGATTCAAGTTGTCACGATCTCCATCACCCTAGGCATCGTTCCCCAAAACCCCGGCCCAACATGCCAGCACTATCCATCGTGGCGCCAAGGCCATTGCAACCCAATTGCCTGCCATCACCGACTGCACCTATCCATCATCGCCACCATCGCCTGCCATCGCCAACTCCCGACTGCACCTCTCCATCGCCTGCCATCGCCGCCATCACCTGCCATCATAACCCCATCGCCAACTATGCCTCTCCATCGCCTCTCACCGACTGCTGGAAGACTTGGAAGACTCACAAGACCACTGTCTTGACCAAGTTCAACATCTTGGCTATTTATCTGGTTTCATATTCACGTTCAACATCACGAGACCCCATCTTGGACCACAGTGTTGATTAGTCGGTCTATTTATTTGGTGTTCCTATTCATTCCGCATTTTATTTGGTTGGTCTATATATTTAGGGTTTAGGTCTACCTATATTTTGTCTGCATTTTAATAATCATTTATTTGTTGATTATATCAAGTCTACCTGTTTATAGGTACTAGTCTGCCTATTTATTTGGATGAACAATATTGATTATTATTTTGTGTTTGTTTAATTGAACATCTTGATGTCAAATCTTTTATATTCTAGGTTATATAGTAATCACAGAGGAGTATTAACTACATTTGCATGATTATAACACTGCATATAACACAAAATTTAATAAATTACCTAATTTTTTTTAATAGAAAATACAAAACCGCATGCTCCTTCGAATAACTCATAATTGCTCTGTGGTGACCCAACCAACTGTATACCGCATAACAACCTCCTGAACCTTCGGTCAAACACAAGGAGTGAATGTTTGGTTTTGTGAAATCTGCACTTAGATTTTATTTGTTTTTGTTGTTTTTGACTTTTATGATTTTTTTGGCACTTTTAGAAGGCAAGAGGTTAGATCGACAAATGTTTATCTAACTAATCTACTTGCAAAATAAGAGATAGAGAGAAACAATCAGATATATATCTCAAATAGTTTGATATAACTAAGAAAATGGAAAACTACACTATAGAGTAGTAAAAGATAGATTGAGGTGAGAAGAGTCCCCCTCGACTATCGCTTGGAGGATGACTAGCTCTAACATCACCTAGAGGAAGGTGGTTAGGAGTGGGATGAACAAAGACATAGCCAGAGGACAGAGGGTGGGCTAGGATGGCGTCGAGCGAGGATCTTCTTCCGGAAGGTGGTGAAAGGATGGCCACGGGATGCTCCACGAATGGTGGTGAGAGGCGGGAAAATATTTTGGTTTGCTACTCTAGAGGAGTATCTTGGGCTTAAGACAAGCTCTCTCCAGATCCTTAGAGGTGGTGAGGAAGAGAAAGAAAGAGATGAAGAAGAATGGGAGGGGTAGGGGTCCTTTTATAGTGGAGGAAAGGATCCATTTCGAACATAGGACATTTAGTGACAACCATAAATGTAATTGAAGATCCACTGCAATCATTGCTAAAGCTCCAGCTTATGCACCCAATGCGTGACACTTGCTCGCATGCTCCACTAGTGCTTGCTACCTCCGCGGATGCCTGCTACTGCACACCTCAACACGCTACGTGCTCCGCATGCTCATGCGCTGCACGCAGCGCTGCAGTGCCCACCCTTGTGCTACACGCGTGTGGTGGTGTGTGCGCACCCATACGCAGCATGGATAACACCATGTGGCACAATCTGGGCCATCTATCATCTTTCCTTTGTAACGGCTGCTACAGAAGTCAGATTGAGTCAATTTTCAAGCTATTGGGCTACGATCATCGACTCGAATCCATTCGTACGGTTGGATTTGTCATTTAAAGCTTCGAATTACGTCACCTAGTCCCTTGGCCGTTGATCTTCCTCGTACTGCATAAGGTTCTACGGGACTCCAATCAGGACGATTTCGGAGGCGTTGGACTACGAACATCATCCTGATCAAATCTGTTTGGTCGGATCATTTATCCAAGGCTCTAAATTAATGTCTTTTTCTTTTGGTCATAAAAGAATCCAATTAACCTAAAATTTATACGGACTACTCTAAATGCAAAATGGTGCATGCTATGCAATATTTATAACATGGAATGCATATCTAAGCTTAGGGACATTCATAAATAGGCAGTTTATCCTAACTAAATGTGTCTTCATCATACCCCCATGCCTATCTTTTACTAGTCCCTACCAAAATCAAACTAAATGCTATGTATAAAAATAGAATTAGGATCTGATTACTTAGGCAAGATTTGTTGATTACATTAGAAAATTTCAACTAAGGACCTAATTACAAAAGCTCGACAGTGCCCAGGTGTCTGCCAAAATGCAGACCACCCAAGTCCTCGCCATATTTTTAAAAGGAAAGATACATTTTTTTTTCTTCTTTTCTAATTTTTTTGGATTTTTTAGTTTAGGGTTTCGGGGAAGCTTTCTACGGCTTCCCAACCCATCCAAGGCTCGAAAAGAACTATAAGTTCTAAGCATCTTTGTTAATGTGATAGACTCACTAAGCGACCGCTAAAACGAACTTCAGGTTTCTATTACCCTAGGTGACCTTAAGAGTTTCTGCATAAAGGTTTATCTTTCCGATTAATAGCTTTCTCCCTACATTTTTTTTTTTACGGGGTGAATACAAGGGTGAACCTGGTGTATATCTCACCGATTTATTATACTTCCTCGCTTCTTGCCTAAGTGTTTTGGGAATTATTTGTGCATTTTTTTGAGTTGGAATCTAGACAACCGGCCAATGGGTAGTTACCCACAGTAACTTGCTAGCCATACTCATGCGGTGAAGTGTGGTTTACTTTTCTCCTTTTTCAATTTATCTATTTTTTTTCTCTTTTTATATTTGAGTATCAATTTTTTCTTTTTCTAAGTAGGTGGCTTCCCTGATCTAAGATTTACCTAAAAGCAGTAGAATGAGTATGGTCATGTAGCTGGGTTTTGAATAATCGACCAATGGGTTGTTACCCATGACAACTTGCTAGCCATACTACCATAGAATGTTCATTAACTAAATTTCCGTAAAAACCATTGAAAAGTGAGCTAGTGCAAAAAATATGTAGATGCTTAGACTTAAAGTCCCTTCAAATTAGAGAGCTAGTTGATAAGTTGTGTACTTACCATCCCAATTTATTGACCAAGTTAGAATAAAATTACTTTGTGAGGACTCGAGACCAAATTCACATTTTAGTGGACACCTGGGCAGACTAAGCCTGAAGACCTGAAGAGTCTAAGTGTTCAGGTCCTAAAGTATCATTTTCTAAAGTTTACAATTCCTAAAGCCTAAGTTCTCTTCCCCTAATTCTAATTTTATTTTTATCTTTTTGAATTTGATTTTTCTTTTAAAAAAAAAAGAGAAATTCCACGGAGTTAATGAAATAATTTCAGGATTAAGTATCCACCCTGCCATACCTAAATGATGCAATGTCCTCATTGTAAAAATTAAGACATGAAAAGGGAAGAGTAAATATAATATCACTTCAATTTGTAACAATTCAGTCAACTCCACAGAGAGAGGAGTATACACCTGTGCTAAGTTTTTCGCCTTTAGCTAGGCATAATATATAAATAAACAACTTAGGAATTCACAAGTGCAGGTCAGAATCAGAATGAAAACATTGATCATCAAACCCGCTAGCAAAAGATGTCCATAGATGTGGACCAGATTATGGTGCAAACCCATGCCCCAGGGTCAAGTGGTTCTAAGGTTCTGGATGAAAATCGCCCAGAATTTGAGATCATTGTGCTTGCAGGGCCGGGACTGCAATTTGGTGGCATGCAACCCAAGTCTCAAATGTCGGACAATGGGTAGATTTGATTTGCTAGGTTCATACGTCCACTTAGAGTTTATGTTAGAAAGATAGTCAATTGTTATGTACTTGGGTTGCACATCCTCAATGTCAAAATTATCATAAAGGTCTTGGAAGAAGGTAGGTTGTTTCAGGTCAAGAGGAACCCTTAAATCCAAAATTCCATTTCCCTTGAAATTCACTTCCCATAATTTAACTTCCAGACTCCTCTCCTCTAAAATAAACTGTTTGGTTTCCAAGACATCTAGCATATTATTCACCCTATGTGATTTACCCAAGTCCAAAAATTGTGGCTAAATCAGAATTGACATGGGTACATTGATTTCAAAAATATCATCATTCAATTCATTGGGGTGTGGTTGAGAAATGGGGCTACTGAATGAATCATTTAATAAATTGGGATTTGGATCCTCCAAGTTAGCCCCAACAGGATCATAATCTTCAATTATCGGGATACCAAGTGATTGATCAAGTTCCTTTGGCCCATTTGTCTCACTAAAATCATTTTCGTTAGGCTCAAGTGAGACTTCACCTAAAGATTCTTCACCCTCAGAATCAAAGAATTTTTTATCCTCATTTATATATGTCTCAAAATCATATGTTGTTCCTTGGTCTATAGAGACATATTTTTCCTCCCTTCCTCGCTCAGGGATCTTGGGTGAGAAAATCGATTTATCCTCAATGGGTTGCTTTAGAGCATCCTGGTCATCCCTGGTCTTAAACAATGTGTCCCTCTCAATTGGTACCTGAGCAGGTTCAAACATTAGCTCTCCTGAAGGCGGTTTATCTTGAGAATCATCAAAGATTGGATTAGGGCAACCACAAATTTTATCCTCAATCTCGACAATTTCACAAGTACAAACTCACATGAGCCCCTATCATTAACATCTTGGAGGCATTCCAATAAAGAACTATTAAGTTCATCAATCATTTTGATCATAGGCTCCAATGCTTCAATGCATGGTGTTGGTTGAGCTTTTAAAGCTTGTATAATGCTCATCAAGTTAGCCAACACCCTATCCTGGATCTGGTTCACCTGAACTAAATGGTTCGATTCAGGGTTGAGAGGGTTTGGGTTTAATCAAGGGGAGTCAAGAAATTGAGGTCCTCCCTGATAATAGGTCATTTCAGGTTGTTCAAAGAATGGTGGTGACTTATGTTTAGTATAATCTAGGGGAGGGTAGGTGGTGTAATCATTATATCCTTCTTGATTGTAGATCTGCTTGGTTTGATTATCAAAGGCTGGAGATCTATACTCAGTGTAGCTCTGGGAATGATAATAATCATAACCATGATGTCTAAGGTTAGGTCCTGGACATTGAGGTTTGGAATCATATCCCCAATCAAAGTTATCCCAACTAGTGGATGGGTATTCATAAGTCAAGTCAGGATAGTAATCATCTTGAGGATAAGTTGCAACAGGGGGTAGGATTGGAATTGTGTATACGGTGTGGAAGGATACATGGTGAAGTAGGAGGGAAAATAGAATAGAGAAAGGTGCCTTGCAATACAATCAATCAATCCTGTCCTTAAATTAGGTTGCTTAATGACCTATGCTTCAGAAATAAACTCTGATCACACAATGAATTTGGTGTTGTCCTTACTCCCTAAGGTGCTAAAGTTGGGTCGACGAAGTAGGGGGAGCATGCCCTGAGGGCTACTAATTATGCCAAACCCTTGCTTGCTTAAGTCGTTTGATAATCAAGAACCCCAACTAAGCACCTTTGGAAGTAAGCTGACATCACTAATTCGAAATGCATTCAAGAGAATACCTTGAAATGGACTCAATGTATCCTACGGCTAACGTCTACTCAATTTTAATTAAGGCCTGGGATGATTGTGCTCTTGGAATGTGATGGGCCCTTTAGATGGGTTGTGCCCTTAAAAATCAGTTAATATGTGTGTGTGCTCAACCAATGATTTTCAAACAAGGTTTTGATGATGTGTCTTTTGGGGTTTGACCTTGTTTAGTAGCTTTTAGGGTTTAATCCTTAAGTTGGTTCAATCAAGGTTTAGTAGAACTCTCCAAGTTTTGAAAACACGGGTTTAGATATATTCCTTTAAAAATCAAAAATAATGTAGAGTGCCTGGTTCAGTACTAAAAATCAACCCTAAATGACAAGCTACTTGATGAATCACTTTTAATTTGAGTGGTGCGGCCCAAACATTTCAAGCAATTGGCCGTTACACCACTTGATTAAGGTACATAAAACCTAATTAGATTTCTACTCACTTATGTGTGTGTTGAGTTAAGGTGTAGCGGATCCATAGGTCAGATATCGGTTAAGTGGTAAAATCAAATTGATCGTGAGCCATAGGATGAGAGTTGTGGGTGTTAAGTGTGTAACTTTCAATTTAATTCCACAAGAAGAGGAGTAATTTTTTTTTTTGTATTTTTAGTTTATACGGATGGGTGAGGTGAGGTGAAGTGACAATCAAACAATCGAGATCTAACCTAGGGTTTATGCAAACACCTAAGTTGATTTGAGTTTAAGTTATTAAGTGATGGAATGGAATATAGTGGGTGGGTGGGGGGATACACTTACATAACCTTCTAACTGCACTTTACTCTGATCTATCCGCATTGACTCACCTTGGAAGGGTACCTGTAATCACAGAAAGAAAGGAGCAAAGTGAGCTAAAAAGTTAAGTAAGGCAGAAAATGAGATAAAAACCAAAGAGCATTGCATCCCCAGCAATGATGCCAAAATGGTGAGTGCGATTTCATACGCTAAATGATTTGAGTTAGAAAACCACTACCAAATAAAATTTACCGAAACTCAAGGTGAACCTCGGGTCGAACACAGGGAGGTGGACATTTGATTTTATGAAATCCACGCTTGAATTTTATTTGTTTTTGTTGTTTTTGCCTTTTATAATTTTTTTGGTACTTTTAGAAAGCAAGAGATCAGATCTACAAATGTTTATCTAACTAATGTACTTACAAAATAAGAGAGAGAGAGAATCAATAACATATATATGTCAAATAGTTTGCTACAACAAAGAAAGTGGAAAACTATACTTGAAAGCAATAAAACATAGATTGAGGTGAGAAGAATTCCCTCGATGGCCACTTGGAGGATGACTCACTCTAATGCCGCTTGGAGGAAGGTGGTGAGGAGTGGGATGAACAAGGATGGAGCCGAAGGACAAAGGGTGGGGCAAGACGGCGTCACGGCGAGGATCTTCTTCTGGAAAGTGGTTAGAGGATGGCCACGAGATGCTCCACGAATGGGGGTGAGAGGGGGGAAAATATTTTGGTTTTCTACTCTAGAGGAGCATCCCAGGCTTGGCACAAGCTCTCTCTAGAGCCTCGGAGGTGGTGAGGGAGAGAAATGTAGAGATAAAGAAGAATAGGAGGGGTAGAGGTCCTTTTAGAGTGGAGGAAAGGATCCATTTGTACATAAGACATTTAGTGAGAACCATAAATGTCACTGAAGATCCACTGCAAGTGCCACTAAAACTCCAGCTCATGCTGCCCACACGCACCGCTCGCACATGTGCTTCGTGCCCACGTGTTGCACACACCCACTGGCACTCGCTGCCTCCTCGCAAGCCTGCTGGTGCGCAGCTCCGAGTGCCTATGCGCTGCCCGCTGCGTTGCTGCACACGCCCATGCACTATGCACGTGCGGTGGTGCATGCACGCCCATGGGTGGCCTAGATGGCACCACGTGGTATGATCTGGGTCGTCTATCTTCATTCCTCTGTAGGGGCTGCTACAAAAGTTGGATTGAATTGATTTTCATGTCATTGGATAGCAATCGTAGACCTGAATCCATCCGTGCAGTTGGATTTGTCATTTGAATCTCTGAATTGCGTCACCTAGCCACTTGGTAGTTGATCTTCCTCGGACTGCATAAGGTGCTACGAGACTCAGATTAAGATGATTTTTGAGGTGTTGGACTCCGATTGTCATCCTGATCAGATCCGTATGATCAGATCGTTAATTTGAGGCTCCGAGTTAAATCTCCTCTCCTATCCTTAAAAGGATGCAATTAACATAAAATTTATATAGGCTACTCTCAGAATGATGCCTGCTATGCAATATTTATAACATGAAATGCATATATAATGTTAGGAACATGCATAAATAGGCAGTTTATCCTAATTAAATATGTCTTCATCAGTGATATTCTCTCTCAACAGTTAGATAAGATACGAAGAAGGGCATTTGTTTGGATGTGCTGCCCTTGTGCCTTTACGAGACCCTTGCATCTCTGTTGCAGCTGTGCTTTAGCACTTGCTAAGGCATGAAGATAAGGCGTCTGTGTGCCTTTCCCGACATCTGAGCCTTGTGCTTGTGCTGGTTCTATTCTGATATTGCAGTGGATATTTAGAATATTTGATTACGATTACTATTCAATTATTTGAATTGATTATTGAGCTTAACATTAGGTTAATTTGGTAATTTAAATCACCATTTTAACCCCATCTTTCTGTACTCTAATTTCTAGTTTATTGCTATATTATTTTGATAAATACATTGAGCATCATTTTGAATATATTTGTATATCTTCTCTCATAATTGTGATTAGTGATTCAAATTGCCAACCTACTCCCTGTGAATGCCTCGGACTCACATTGATTTCAAGTTTATAAATTTAAGTTTTTGTGTGAACTTTATCCTATACTACGATGCATATTTTTCTAAAAAATGACTTTCACACATCAACATTTTGGCACTATTGCTGGGGAGAACATGCAGCTTCTTTAACTGATTACAATCTTGATTTGGTACTAACTTGCTTTATCTAATTTATTGTGATTTTATGAGGTACATGGGAGAAGTTCAGCCACACAACAACCACTCCAGGGGCAGGTAACTTCATTTCCTTCTTCTTAAGCCCCTCATTTCTAGAAGAAATAAAAAACAAAAATCAATTAGGATCAACTCGCTTTATTTCATAGAATTAATCATTTGAGTTGCCTGATTTGATTTGCTTAGAAATCCCCATCCAGATATCAGCACCTACTAGGGACTAAAGGTGCCTAGGGCAATTCACCTTCTTGATTGAGCCCCAGGTACCAATTTTGGAAAGAATTGGACTTGGAAAATTGAGCCAAATTAGGGTTTCCATCTTTAGGGTTTAAAGAAGACACACATGCCTGATTTAAAAGAAAATTGATTTCCTGCATTGTGTGTTACCTATGCCTTGGTTGAGTTGACATAAGTAAGTACACCCTAAAAGAAGGTTCTAACAATCACTTACATCACTAAAATTTGGGACTTACTAACCTATTTACAAACCACTCAGAATGATTTTGGGTTCTTTACCCAACTCATCCTAAACTTTAGGGCAGGTTAGGTGAAGGTGCCCCACCTTGTGGGTTAACCAACCTTCAAATTAGGTCACAAATCACAATCAATTCTAAAGTTCAAGTGAAATTCAAGGCACATATTTAGGAATAAAATTGTTAGACTTAGGGGTAAAGCATTCTCATTCCGGTCTACTTGGATTCTCAGTTACAAGGAAGGTCGGGTGGGGGAAACCCTGTAACCTGTGGGGACCCTCTACTGTGTAGGGGTCTTTGTGGGGCTCTCCTTTCTTGGCTGCCCAAGTAATTCTCAGGTGGGTGACTTTCTGATCTAGAGTTATCATCCGCCTAGAACCACCTTAGTCATCCAAAGATTTTTTAGGTGCCTCGATTGGGTCCATCAAACATTCTGTCCCTCATCTGGCTCTTTGGTGCATGTTCGGGAGGAAGTCCTTAAGACCACCCTTGAGGTCTCCATTAGTAGTTCATTCTCTTCGAGGCCAAGCCCCGATCCACTTATTTGTGATATCGCCTGACCAGATTGACATCTCTTTTGACTCTTCTACTTCTGACACCAGATCTCCTTCATTAACATCCATGGAGAATCACAAACAAGAAGAACCCAATCTTCAGAATTAGCTACAACATCACATGATCTATTCCAGGCATTCATGAACCCACCACAGCATCCTCAGATGCGAGATCATTACAATCCTACTTTGGTGGTAATCAAACCCAAGGTGCAAATCCCGGATGGAGGACCTAATACTGAACTCAAGTCGAATCTGATTCATGCTATCCCAAAATTCCACGGCTTGAACTCCGAAGATCTCTTCCAGCACATCAAGCAGATAAACATTTGGCCCAGACTTTTGGTCAACCTATTCAGAATCGGGACATCCTACTCATGAAGATGTTCTCTTTCTCCCTCATGGATAAAGCTGCCCACTGGTATCAAACTTTGACCCATCCAATCAACACATGGGAGGAACTCTAATATGAATTCTTGAAGAAATTCTTCCCAGTTGGTCAGACAAATGCTTTGAGGCACCTGATCACACACTTCACCCATGATGCGGAACAACAACTTCATGAGGCATGGGATAGCTTTTTGGATCTCATTCGGAAATGCCCTCATCACGGAGTTCCTAAATGGGAACAAGTCCAGTCTTTTTACTAGGGACTCCGTGAGGATATCAAGCTCTTTATCAATGCAACCTATGGTGGTAAATAATGATAATGTCATCATCAGCCATATCTATCTTTATTTAGTAATATTCTATCATTAAATGCTCCTACATAACCTCCAGAAGACAGTATTTCATTACACATCCTATCTAAGAGAATAACAAGGAACTAGGGTTAAAACTACAAATTTACCATCCTATCGTGAATGTAGAATAACAGTGGGTTTTCCCAAGGGTTTATTGAAGGCCAAATAGTCATAAATGTCTAATGAGTGGGTTAATGCATAGAGAAATGGGTTTTCATGTATTTCAAGAATTAAATGACAACTGAAATCCTAAAAATAGACTCTCTTAATTAATTGAAGTTTTGCTCATGATAAAATTCATCTAAACCCTCTAAAAATCATAGAAAAATATTCTTTAGGGTTTGGCTTCCTAGATTTGACCATGCAAACTCATTTTGACCTAAAATAGAGTCTCAGACAGATAGTTTCCCTAATAACCAGTTAAAACTAATCAAAACCTAAATCCAACTTCACCATTGGATTCCCTAAGTATAAATTAAGTTTCTACCAATATTTGGTTCCAATTAGAGATCATCTTGACCTAGTTTGTATTTTGGTCCAGTCTGAATCTTTTCTCTCACATACATGTCCCTAACTTTCAAATTCTTTGCAAATAGCCCCCCAACTTTGTCATCTTCTTCACCAACAGGTTCCTGCCACCTGCAACTCCTAAACCTAGTTCATTGATGACCTTTGGTTGAAGGATTATCCCTGATTGATTGATGATTCTCTCCCAACATAGAAAGGGGAATTCCTAAGGAAGTTGCCTTTCATTTGAGACATGCACAAGGTTTTCATTCCTACTCCGAAGCTTGTGCGAACCTTTTGAAGGTTCGAGTATCCTTGTGCGTAAGCTCCAACCTTCCAAGCTTGGAAGGCCTCCTTGAGCCTTATAAATAGACCCCTGTTGCATGGTCGAATTCCTTAGCTAGATTTTGGGCCCAAAACCCTCTTCAAATCCCTACCTCTGGCCCTTCTCCGACCTAGCTCCGGTGACCCTCCTCTTCCATCATCCTATGGCCTCCAACAACAAAATTGGGAGTGTCTCCTTCCTTCCCAACTTCGTCGACCTCTCGACGGTCAACTCAGAGGTGCCCTAGCTGATTAGCCCTTATTTATGAGCTATTTAAATATTTAAGTGCATAAACAATAAGTTAATTCTAACATTTATTTAGCATAAATTAGGATGTAAATAGATTAATTCATATTTCTAATTTAATTACATAATTCTTGCATTGCATTCATATTTAAATGCATTTAGAGTTAACTTAGAATTGCATTCATTTAATTAGTTAACTGATAAACGACAGTTTATCATCATTCTTATGCATTAAAACAAACCTAGCTCTTAGGATTTTACTCCGCAAACGGGTTTTTGGGTTGCATTTAGGCATAAAATAGGTTAGGCATGCATTGCATTTTTTATTGTCTTTTTAATATGTTTTTGTGAGTGTTAGGGATGTACAGATATATAGATCCCTAAAACCCTAGCACTCAAGAAGGCAAATGGTGAAGGAGAAGCCCAGACTAGCTGGAACTCATCTTAATCCAGCTCACCTCAGCTTGATCCAGCTCACCTCAGCCTGATCCAGCTCACCACAGCTGGAACCTAGCTTACTTGAACTAGGGTTAGCTCATCCCAGCTCCACTCAGCTAGTCTCAGCTGGATGGCAGCTCAAGAGAGTTCACCTTGGCTCACCCTAGCTCAAGTCAGCTCAGATCCAGCTCAACTTAGCTGAGTCTAGCTCATCTCAGCTCCCACTAGTCCACAGGGAGCTCTAGCTAGCTCAGCTAAGTTGACAGGAGTTCACCCCAGCTCAGATCCAGCTACATCCAACTCCACTCAGCTCCAGCCAGCTGAAGAAGAACTCATCCCAGCTCAGGAAGCTCAAGTCCAGCTCCCGGGGACTCAGCTTAGCTCAACTCAGTTGAGCTAAGCTACCTTAGCTGCCTCAACCAGCTTGATTCTCCCCGGGAGCACCAGACCTAGCTCACCGCAGCTCATTTTGGTAGAAGCTAGCTCACTTTAGCTTGGCTTAGCAACTAGCAAAGAAGTAGCAAGCTAAGCCAGCTAGAGTGGCCCCATACCAGCCTCTTCAGTAGCAGCCAACTCCAGCTCCAGCTCCAGATTTCTCCTCCTCAGCTCCTTCCTCCAAACCCTAGCTCCATTACCTTCTCCTCTACTCCTCCATTAGCTAAGCTAGCTTAGCTTAGCTTAGCTACGCTCCAACTTCCTTGGCTTGTACCACCCCAAAAACCCACCTACCAACTCCACCCAACTAGCTCCACCTAAGCTCCACATAAGCTAACCTACTTGGCACCAACCTAACCTACCCACCACCTCCAAAAGACACCTAAAAGTGACGCCAAAAACTACCCATAACCACCCCTTAATGGCGCCACTTTTCCCTCCAAAATCTCCCCTCATCTCCACCACACAATCCCCCTTGAACCCATCTCCACCATCCACCTAACCCCCCTTCTAGAAGACCCCATGATGGCGCCAACATGGTGGTGTCTCTCCACCACCAAAGGACACCAACACCACCATAACTACCCCCTTTAACATCCCTTGAGTTGGCGCCAACTCACCCTAGCCATAGGATCACCAACAACCCTCATCCTTCCATCCTAGCCCTCCATTTCAAGGGGCACCTTAACCCCCCATCCTATCCTATAAAAAGACCACTACTGATGAGAACCTCATCATGAGCCATAACTAGCTCATTTTGACCCAATACAAAGGATAAAAGCTCCTACATATCTCAAGGAAAAGCTTAACTCAGAGAATTCTGAGTTTGAGAAGAAAACAAGTCATAAGGGGTAAAAGTGCAATTTTACCAGTATAATCTGCATACAGGGTAATTCAGGGCCCAAACATAGGTCAAAACAGCTTAATAAGAATAAAAGTGGGATGAGATGATCTAGCAAGGGCTACAGCACTTCCAAGGAACCAAATGATAATCTGTAACCCTAAAACAACCCACTTCAATTCACAAGGTTCGAGGCAAAGTAAAAATAGAATAAACCCTCTAAAATTCATAGAAAAATAATCTCTAGGGTTTAGAACCTTCAATTTGGCCTTTAGAACCCATTTTGACCTACATTGAGAACCATGCCCAATTAATAACTTAATTTGGGTTTTTGCGCAAATTGACCGGTCAAACAAGGTTTAATATGAAAATAAAATTCACCATCAGATTCCTTAGGTCCTAATTAGTCATGTATAAAAACTTGAGCCTAAGAAGAAACCTCCTTGACCGAATTTACACTTTGGTCCTCATATATTTACTCTTTGGCCCTCAACTTTTGAACCCTCGCATTTAGGCCCCTAACTCTCCTTCGTTCTTTGCAAACAGGTCCCTCCTGCAAAACCCCTGCCAGCACCATGCTCCGGCGACCTTGCGCGGAGCATGGCGCCGCGCAGGGTGAGGTGGAGGACCTGGCAAGTGTACCGGGGGTGCCCTGCGTCGTCAGCCGTCGCAGGAGCACCCCCATGGTCACTGTAGCCCCCCATACCGGCCGTGCGAACGCACGGACGGTATGGGTTCGAATTCCGACCATGCTCCGGCGAGGGAGACACGTCGTCTCCCTCCGCCTTCCTCCCTGCTACAACCCTATAAATACCCCCCGCCGCGCCACCGACCAAGGCAGCCTGGATCTGACGGAGAAAACCCCCAGCTTTCGTCTCTTCTTTCTCCGGCAGACGCTCACCAGCTCCGGCGACTTCCTCTCCCTCCACCTCTTCGCTCTGCCGCACTACCAGCAGCAGAGACCTCCTCCCCTGCTCTTCCCGCGCCACGCCGCACCCAGCTGGCGCCTCTCCAGCCTTCTGCTCGCCGCCGCCCCTCTCCCTGAGCATCATCTTCTCCGGCGACAGTCGATACGACTGTCGCCCTGTTCCTCCCCCTTCGTCCCTGCAGTTAAGTTAGACTTACTCCCCTTCTCCTCCTCTTTCTTTCCCCGCTTTCGATTTAGTCAATTAAGCCCTCTACCGACCCTGTTCACCCTCATCCTCTCCGCCTCCGACCACCCTCCGGCGAGCCGCTCCCATCACCTCAGCGACCCACACGGCTCGCCGACCACCGCAGAACTTCCGCCTCCTCACCCTGATCCTCTTCCGCCCCTCCACTTCCCACCAAACACCCTCTGCAGACCCACCGAACACACCCACTCCCTCGCTCACAGTCTGACCTAGGACGACCTAACAGCTCCATCACACCCCCTGCAGACCCCCTGACCACCTTCGCCGTGCCACGGCGAAGGTCCTCCGCCTGTCTGATTTGGCCGAGAGGCCGTGCCATTGGTTTCAGGTTCCAGGCCTTGGCCGCCATTGGCGAGGAAGCTCGAAGCCTGCTCGAGGTTGCTCCAAGCCGAGATGTCCCAGATTGAATAGCTACGGCCAGCGCGGAAGAGACTCACGCACACACCCTGGCCCTCGATTGGAGCTGTACGCCTCAACAGCCGACGCAATTGGGAGCATCATCCCTGCTGCAGGCGTAAGAGAATTGGGGTGGGACATTTAGTCCCACCTCGGAATCTCTCAAAGGCGCGCGGACACATAAATTGAAAAACTGCCGTATGCTGTTTGCCTCAGTTACCACGGGGTGAGGTCCCTCTCACCCGACCCGACCCGACTCGGCCTCGTCCGTGACCACGCTCCGCGGACCTGGCCCGACCCGATTAGACTGACCTGCACTCCTCGCCCACCACGCACGCCGGTGGGCCTGGACCCGGGCCTGACCCGAACCCGATTACCCGATAGCGCTCTGGGAGAGCTTCCGAAGAGTGATTTCAGAGAGAGAGAGATACGCTGGGAAAGGGGGTAGAGTAGGTTTTTGCCTTCTGATGAACTCTTGAGCGTGCAGGCACAGGTGAAGGACTGCGGAAGAAGAAGCAGCTGCACTGTAGCAACTGCTCAGTTAAGTCGTCGAAGCTCCGGGCCAGACGACGGACAGCCAGCAGCCAGAGCAACACAGAAGGCAGGCTGAAGAAGAAGGAAGGGAGACTTAGTAGCCGAAGGCAGAAGCACCACGATTGCAGAAGAAGAAATGAAAAGAAGCAAGAAGCAAGAAAAGAAGAAGATGATCTGAAGAAAAAGAAAGAAAGGAAACAAGGAAGAACAGAAGAAGAAGAGCACGAGGGGAAAATCTGAAGAAAGCAGAAGAAAAAGAAGAAGAAGAAGAAGAACAGGAAGAACCAAAGACAAAGAGGAAGAAAGAAGAAAAGAAGCAGAAGCCAATTTTTCATCTCTCTCTCTCTCTTTATTTTTGTAATAGAATTTGTATATCTCTAGAATACAACTTGCTCCCTGAGTTCGACCTCGGGAACTCTTTTATTTTTCCGAGTAAAAAAAATTTTTATATGAAACGTTGGTAACAACCGGCTCTACTACAACGAATTAACAATGAAAACCGACGTACCATCATTTTGGCGCCGCTGCCGGGGAGCAACGGCTATTCTAGAGGTAAACATTCCTGTATCTTTTAATTTCTGATAATCTCCTCTCTTTTATGCAGCTACAGGAACTCAAGAAGACAAGCAACCACACGACAACCACTCCGAAGACAGGTAAATCTTTTCTCTCACTATTAACCCCTACACTCTAAAGAGAAAGAAAAGAAAAGAACAAGCAATATAGGGCTAACCTGTCTTCCATATTTAGTAACCATAAAAGTTGCATGTTTTCAACTCATTATTTCTGCACACTATCAAGGGTATTTAAGGGCTAACACATTCTTGCTTGAGCCCTAATTACCCAACAAAGAATTAACTGGACCAAGTAGAGCCAACCTAGGATCCAACACTAGGGATTTAGAGACACACTACTTAACTTAAGAATTGAGAAAACCAAATGGAGTGTGCCCAAGCCCTTGTCTGAAAATACCTATACAAGAAAAATCCTAAACAATTGGCTCTCTCTAAACACTTGAACCCTAAAAGACAGGACCTAAAAGCTCTTAAAGAAAACAATAGGTAAAGTTGACCCCTTGGGTTAACCAACCTTAAATTAGGTCACTCTTTGCACCTAAAAAGACTAAAGTTCAAGTGAAACCTTAAACACCCTGATCTTAAAATTGGTAGACTTAAGAGGTCAAGATCCCCATTCTGGTCTACCTGGAACCGCAGTGACAAGAGAGGTCGGGTGGGGGAAACCCTGTAACCCGTGGGGACGCTCTACCGTGTAGGGGTCTTCGCGGGACTCTCCCTCTCTGGCTGCCCAGGTAATTCTCAGGTGGACGATATTTCTGATCAAGGGGTCCATCTGCCCCGCACCTCTATAGTCACCCAACACATTTTTGGGTGTCTTGATTGGGTCCATCACCTTCTAAACTTACCTCTCCCAACTGTGCATGTACGGAAGGAGGTCTCTAAGACCACCCTTAAGACCTCCTTTAGAAATTCACTCTCGTCAAGGCCAAGCCTCGACGCCCGTGTTTGTGCAGCAACACCCTCACATTATTCTCTCTTCTGATTCAGAACCAAGTTCTTCTTCTTCCCCCATCATGGCTCAGCCAGTTGAGGAAGAAAATAATCTGGAACACCAGCTCCAGCGACTCAATGACCTCTTCCAAAACTTCGTGCACCCACCACAGCGTCCTATGATGCGGGACCACTACAATCCTGCTGCGGTGGCAATTGAGCCTCGAGTTAGAATCCCGTTTGGAGGACCTGATTCCGAACTAAAGCCCAACATGATTCACGCTATACCTAAATTCCATGGGCTTAATTCTGAAGATCCCTTCCAGCACATCAAACAGCTTAAGCATCTGGCCCACACTTTTGGATCAGATGCGCAAAATCGGGATATTCTTCTCATGAAGATGTTCTCCTTTTCTCTTATGGACAAGGCCGCCCATTGGTATCAAACTCAGACCCGGCCGATCAACACTTGGGAAGAACTTCAATCCGAGTTTTTGAAAAAGTTCTTTCCCGTTGGTCGGACCAACGCCTTGCGCCATCAGATTACACACTTCACTCAACAATCAGGAGAACCTCTCCATGAGGCATGGGATCGTTTTCAGGATCTCATGAGGAAGTGCCCCCATCACGGAGTTCCTAAATGGGAACAAGTCCAATCTTTTTACCAGGGACTCCGTGAGGACATCCGCCTTTTCGTCAATGCAACCTGCGGAGGAAACATCATGGGTCAACATGAAGACACCGTATGGGAGATTCTCGAAAACATGTGCGAGAACTCCATCAACAATGACTCCATGGGATTATTCGACAGGACGAATACCCGCGCAGCGACGAATCTTAAGGGAGCACATGAGACGCAGGGCCTGTCCGCATCAGTCGACCTGGAATTAATGGCCAGTCGATTGGACAAGGTCTCAATTATTGAAAAGAAGGTGGATGAGCTGACTCAGCACTTGCAGCGAGCCACCTCTGCGCGTAACTCCTTTGCACAACCTCCTTCCACACAGGAGACTGTGCAAAACATCCTGCACCGATCCTCCCCTGGGATGGATCCATATCCGTCCCCATCTGATTCTTGGACTGGAAGATCATCCGATCCTTTCTTCACCAGCCGGGGGAACTCCATTCCCCCTTTCCCTGATTCTCAGGAGGTTCCTCAGACCTGCGAGAACCTCAACGCCATCCAGAACGACCCATTCTCCAACACTTACAACCCTGGATGGCGAAACCATCCAAATTTTCAGTGGGCGGGAAATTCTCAAACCCAAAGACCACCTTTTCAGTCCCGCCCACAGCCCTCTCATCACTACCAGCCGCCTCAGCCTCGGCCCAACCCTACTTATCCATCAGGGCCAAATCAAGATCAAATGTCCTTAATCCTTCAGACTCTGGCTGACATTCAAAAATCGAATGCGGCCATTCAAAAACAGCACAAGGACGAGCTTACTGAAGTTAAAACTCAGCTGGCCCAGTTGGCAAATTCTCGCCAGCCAGGCACACTCCCTTCCCAACCCCTTCCTAACCCAAATAACGTGCCAACCCAGAAGCGCGTTATGAATCCAAATTTAGGCCACGCTCAATGGATTTATCAGGCCCCTACTGCCCCATCTCCAGACGAGATGGAAGCCTCTACTTCTCGTACGGGATTTCAGCAGCAGCCACCCCTCCTCCCAAATCCAAACCAAAATCAGGCCGGATTAAATTCTGTAACAACACGTAGTGGTAAGACAACTCAGGACCCGCGTTATCCAAACCACTCCCAGCCTGATGATCATGACCCTAGGATAGTTATCCAAGGTACCGCTGTTCCAGACCCACAACCAGGACCTATCCTAGAGGAACCAACCAAGATCCCGTTTCCCGAAGCCCTGACCAAGGGAAAGAAGACCACCAAACCCGTGGCCCCTGAGGAGGACCTGGTCAAGCTCTTTGAGCAGGTCCACATAAACATCCCCTTGATGGATGCAATCCGCCACGTACCAGCTTACGCACGATTTCTAAAGAATATATGTACACCCCAGCGTAAGCCGCGAACCAAGGGAGGGAGCCCAATTGTTCTGTCAGAGCAAGCCAGCTCTGTAATCCTTAGTAGACTCCCACCCAAGGCAAAAGATCCTGGAACTCCCCTGATCTCCTGTAAGATAGGTGGTACCCAATTTGACAGAGCATTGTTAGACTTAGGTGCATCTATAAATCTGATACCCACATCCTTACTTGACCATCTGGAAGAATCTGAGCTGAAACCAACTGAGGTGACATTACAATTAGCAGATCGATCTATAAAGTCACCAAAAGGGATTCTCGAGGATGTTATCGTAAGAGTGCGGGATTTCTATTTTCCAGTGGACTTTATAGTCTTAGACATGGATGCACCTGAGAACCCTAGGGATACACCAATCATTCTAGGGAGACCTTTCTTGGCTACTGCTAGAGCCAACATCAGCTGTGAGGAGGGCCAAATAGAGCTTAAGTTTGGAGATCAAACACTGAAAATTGATATATTTAAGGCCCAACAAGGAATTAATTGCGGCGTCATCGAGCAAATTTGTGACATCAAGACTTTGGTTGATGAATCACACCTCCAGAATGACTTGAGTATTCCTCATCAACCACAGAAGGATCTTGACCCGCAAATAGAGGAGTCCAATCCGGATGTGAACAACCCAGTAACTCCCACCCTTGAACCTCACATCTATACTGAACCACCCGCTGCTGCTGAAAACCCCATCCTCGAACTGAAACCCCTTCCTGCTCATTTGAAATACATCTTTTTGGGTTCTAATCAGACCCTTCCTGTGATCATCAATTCCAACCTTAGTCCTGAACAGGAATCCCGTCTGATTGTTGTCCTCCAGCAACATCGCAGAGCCATCGGATGGACCCTCGATGATTTGACTGGAATAAGTCCCTCTTATTGTACTCATCATATCTATTCAGAAGAGGGCACACGACCTTCTCGTGAAATGCAGAGACGCTTAAATCCCAATCTGCAGGAGGTCGTGAAAAAGGAGATCATCAAGTGGTTAGATGCCGGGATCATCTACCCGATCTCCGATAGTCGTTGGGTGAGCCCAATTCAGGTCGTGCCTAAGAAGGCAGGACTCACCACTATAACGACTGAGACCGGAGAAATCATTCCTACCCGATTAGCCAACTCGTGGAGAGTCTGTATAGATTACCGTCGACTCAATTCCTCCACGAAGAAGGATCATTTCCCACTACCCTTCATTGATCAAATTCTCGAAAAACTAGCGGGAAATAGGTTCTTCTGCTTTCTTGACGGGTACTCCGGTTATAACCAGGTGGCAATCCATCCTGAGGACCAAGAAAAGACCACATTCACCTGCCCCTTCGGAACATACGCTTTCCGAAGGATGCCTTTCGGTCTTTGCAATGCACCCGCTACTTTTCAGCGATGCATGCTTGCCATATTCTCAGATATGGTAGGTGATTATCTGGAAGTCTTCATGGATGACTTTTCAGTTTTCGGAGCATCATTCGACGATTGCCTCCAGCACTTGGTCCAGATACTCAGGCGGTGCATCGACGTGAATTTGGTTCTTTCCTGGGAAAAGAGCCATTTCATGGTGCCTGAGGGAATTGTCCTGGGACACTCAATTTCGGAGAAAGGTATCCAAGTGGATCGAGCTAAGGTTAATCTGATTTCTCGCCTTCCTATGCCTAGCTCGATCAGGGACATCCGATCCTTTTTAGGGCATGTCGGTTTTTATCGACGATTTATCCCTGATTTTTCAAAAATCGCACGCCCCCTGACCACTCTTCTCTCCAAGGATGTTCCCTTCGAAATCTCCAAGGAATGCACTCAAGCATTTGAAATCCTGCGTGACCGAGTCACCCAAGCCCCGATCCTACAGTCCCCTGATTGGTCTCAACCCTTTGAGATCATGTGTGATGCATCCGACTTCGCTGTAGGAGCGGTTTTGGGGCAGAAAAATGACAAGAAACCTGTGGTCATTTACTACGCCAGCAAAACACTCGATGAGGCTCAGCGTAACTATACAGTTACTGAGAAAGAGCTGCTAGCTGTAGTATTTGCCCTAGAGAAATTCAGATCATACCTTCTGGGTTCCCATGTCATCATATACTCGGATCACACGGCTGTGAGGCATCTCCTTGCAAAGAAGGACGCGAAACCTCGATTGATCCGATGGATCTTGCTGTTGCAAGAATTTGACCTCGAGATTCGCGATAAAGCGGGAAAACAAAACGTGGTAGCTGATCACTTGTCCCGTCTTCCTTCTGAAATGATAGACCCTTCCGGACCCATCACTGAGCATTTTCCCGATGAGCACCTGCTGACTATTGGTACTAGCCTTCCATGGTTTGCTAATATTGTAAATTACTTGGCATCTCATCAGACCCCGTCCGATTGGCCGAAGGCCAAGAAAGACAAATTACGCTCCGATGCCAAGTATTACATTTGGGAAGACCCGTACCTCTTCCGCATAGGTGCCGATCAGATCATCCGGAGATGTATCCCGGAAGGGGAAGTCAACAATATCCTCTCTTTCTGCCATGACCAGGCATGCGGTGGCCATTTTGCCGGGCATAAAACCGCATCAAAAGTCCTCCAGTGCGGCTTTTACTGGCCCACACTGTTCAAAGACGCATACAGTCATTACAAGGCATGCAGTCGTTGCCAGACTTTGGGCAACATGAGCCATCGCGACATGATGCCTATGCAACCGATTCTAGTATGCGAAATCTTTGATGTTTGGGGGATTGATTTTATGGGCCCCTTTCCTGTTTCGGATGGTTTCGAATACATTCTGTTGGCTGTGGACTACGTGTCCAAATGGATCGAAGCCATACCGACCCGAACCTGTGATCACAAAATCGTTCTCAAATTCATTCATCAACACATTTTCTCAAGGTTCGGGATTCCTCGTGCAATAATCTCTGATGGGGGGACCCATTTCACAAATGCTCAGTTTAGGTCACTGATGACCAAATACGGGGTGTCTCACCGAATCTCTACTCCTTACCACCCCCAAACTAATGGTCTAGCTGAGCTGTCAAATCGGGAGATCAAGAAAATCCTACAGGTCACTGTTCGACCTGACAGGAAGGACTGGTCGTCCCGACTTCCGGAAGCATTGTGGGCCTATAGGACCGCCCACAAGACCCAATTGGGCATGTCTCCCTTTAGATTGGTGTACGGAAAGGCATGCCACCTTCCCGTCGAACTGGAGCATAAAGCCTATTGGGCAGTACGGAACTGTAATCTAGATCTTTCTAAGGCTGGGACCCACAGAAAACTCCAAATCAGCGAGATCGATGAATTACGCACAGACGCGTACGAGAACTCGCAAATCTACAAGGAGCGGGTTAAAGCCTTCCACGACAAACACATCTCAAGAAAGATCTTCCATCCTGGTCAAAAGGTCCTACTCTTTGATGCCCGACTCAAACTCTTCCCAGGAAAACTGAGATCTAAGTGGGTCGGACCATATTTGGTCCGACAGGTTTTTGGAAATGGAGCAATCGAAATCAGTCCACTCAGCCACGATTCTGAACCTTTCATCGTGAATGGTCAAAGACTCAAGCCGTTCATTGATGTAACTTCTACTGATTTGGCTGAGGCATCTCATATCCTCCTTTCCCCTTGAGCTTATTGCGCCCAGCCGATGGCGTAAAACTCAGCGCTTAACGGGAGGCAGCCCGTCATTCTCTTTGAAAACCTGAAACTTGTTCTGACACCTTTCAGCACTCGAAGTTCACCCTGAACTAAGACCCCCTAGGTTACAATGAGGACATTGCAAATCTTAGGCATGGGGGGGTAGGAAAGTGCAAAAACTTGTAAGAAAAGGTTTCAAACAAAAAAATTCACATATGCCAAAAATACCATAAAAATTAAAAAATTTTTTCGAAAAAGAATAAGAGGAAAAGAGGAGAAGGAAAATTTTGTGAAGGAGAGAAGAAACAAAATGAAAAAGGAGCACAAAATTATAAGAAAAGTTGATAGTCATTAGTAAGGAACTAAGGAATTAACCTAAGTTCTAGACCTCATTCAAGAAAATAACTGAAAAGTGCACAATGAGATTAGTAAGAATGCAAACCTTAGGCATTCTTGAATAGACTCTTAGTACTCATTAAGATCTGGACACTCCTCAAGAGGTTGAGGAAAATGAAAAGCTGAAGTATTAGGTCTAAGGCTTAGGGAGTATTCGGCCTCGTTAACTAATTTTTGGTTTACGGGACTCAGTAACCTAAGCACCCTAATCTCACACACAGCCTGGTTCAGTAAGCATAAAAATCAGAATCACGCAGAAGCGTCGCAAAAATCTGAAAAGAACACCTAGAATAGGAATGGCCGATCAACACAAGTTGATTTGGACGAGTTCCCAGCGCGGAGAGGCGGGAAATCCCCTCGAAGATGCGTAACAAAATATCATCTCCTCGGTGCTTGTCTCTTAGGATATTTACATATCCTACGGGGGGCATGTAAGCACTCTGCTGGTTCAGATTCCATGGATGGCATTATCTCGAAATGTCAATTGCCAGGGTCTGGATTCGGCCACGGAATACCATGGATGGGATTATCTCGAAATCTCAATAGCCAGGGTTCCGGGGGTTGCCATGGGCGGTGCTATCTCGAAGCATCGATCGCCAGGAACCCTTGAGGATTGATGATGGGAGCAAGGAATCTGATACAGACCGTGTTGAAAAGCCAATCCTAGACTAGAACTAAAAAAAAAAAAAAAAAAAAAAAAAAAAAAAAAAAAGAGAGAGAAAACTCTCCAAACAGAAAAAAACTTTCTATCTCTCTCTCTTACAAAACGCACTGCGAACTGAGCCAGGGCTAAAATCATTTCAAGCACGGGTGCTTTAACCACGAAGTCCAATAAACCTTAGGTTAGTTCTTGTGGGCCTTAAAAACCTTTGCTAAAAGACTGAGGCTAAGGCTAGACAGATTTGGATCTTGATTGGTACTAGAGTATCTTTTAGGCCTATGGTCAGCATTCTAACCTAATCTATGCTCAAATAAAAAAGCACTTATCTAAAACCATTGAAAACTTCATGGTCTAGAACAAGGGTTGAAACCTTAAGTTTTTTTGCTAAGGGACTAGCAAAAGCTAGGCATGGGGGTATGATGAGAACCTCATCATGAGCCATAACTAGCTCATTTTGACCCAATACAAAGGATAAAAGCTCCTACATATCTCAAGGAAAAGCTTAACTCAGAGAATTCTGAGTTTGAGAAGAAAACAAGTCATAAGGGGTAAAAGTGCAATTTTACCAGTATAATCTGCATACAGGGTAATTCAGGGCCCAAACATAGGTCAAAACAGCTTAATAAGAATAAAAGTGGGATGAGATGATCTAGCAAGGGCTACAGCACTTCCAAGGAACCAAATGATAATCTGTAACCCTAAAACAACCCACTTCAATTCACAAGGTTCGAGGCAAAGTAAAAATAGAATAAACCCTCTAAAATTCATAGAAAAATAATCTCTAGGGTTTAGAACCTTCAATTTGGCCTTTAGAACCCATTTTGACCTACATTGAGAACCATGCCCAATTAATAACTTAATTTGGGTTTTTGCGCAAATTGACCGGTCAAACAAGGTTTAATATGAAAATAAAATTCACCATCAGATTCCTTAGGTCCTAATTAGTCATGTATAAAAACTTGAGCCTAAGAAGAAACCTCCTTGACCGAATTTACACTTTGGTCCTCATATATTTACTCTTTGGCCCTCAACTTTTGAACCCTCGCATTTAGGCCCCTAACTCTCCTTCGTTCTTTGCAAACAGGTCCCTCCTGCAAAACCCCTGCCAGCACCATGCTCCGGCGACCTTGCGCGGAGCATGGCGCCGCGCAGGGTGAGGTGGAGGACCTGGCAAGTGTACCGGGGGTGCCCTGCGTCGTCAGCCGTCGCAGGAGCACCCCCATGGTCACTGTAGCCCCCCATACCGGCCGTGCGAACGCACGGACGGTATGGGTTCGAATTCCGACCATGCTCCGGCGAGGGAGACACGTCGTCTCCCTCCGCCTTCCTCCCTGCTACAACCCTATAAATACCCCCCGCCGCGCCACCGACCAAGGCAGCCTGGATCTGACGGAGAAAACCCCCAGCTTTCGTCTCTTCTTTCTCCGGCAGACGCTCACCAGCTC
This sequence comes from Thalassia testudinum, assembly GCA_037157565.1. NCBI lineage: Eukaryota > Viridiplantae > Streptophyta > Magnoliopsida > Alismatales > Hydrocharitaceae > Thalassia > Thalassia testudinum. The sequence continues at coordinate 78,535,418 of JAZHRO010000056.1, read as the reverse complement.
CGGCGACTTCCTCTCCCTCCACCTCTTCGCTCTGCCGCACTACCAGCAGCAGAGACCTCCTCCCCTGCTCTTCCCGCGCCACGCCGCACCCAGCTGGCGCCTCTCCAGCCTTCTGCTCGCCGCCGCCCCTCTCCCTGAGCATCATCTTCTCCGGCGACAGTCGATACGACTGTCGCCCTGTTCCTCCCCCTTCGTCCCTGCAGTTAAGTTAGACTTACTCCCCTTCTCCTCCTCTTTCTTTCCCCGCTTTCGATTTAGTCAATTAAGCCCTCTACCGACCCTGTTCACCCTCATCCTCTCCGCCTCCGACCACCCTCCGGCGAGCCGCTCCCATCACCTCAGCGACCCACACGGCTCGCCGACCACCGCAGAACTTCCGCCTCCTCACCCTGATCCTCTTCCGCCCCTCCACTTCCCACCAAACACCCTCTGCAGACCCACCGAACACACCCACTCCCTCGCTCACAGTCTGACCTAGGACGACCTAACAGCTCCATCACACCCCCTGCAGACCCCCTGACCACCTTCGCCGTGCCACGGCGAAGGTCCTCCGCCTGTCTGATTTGGCCGAGAGGCCGTGCCATTGGTTTCAGGTTCCAGGCCTTGGCCGCCATTGGCGAGGAAGCTCGAAGCCTGCTCGAGGTTGCTCCAAGCCGAGATGTCCCAGATTGAATAGCTACGGCCAGCGCGGAAGAGACTCACGCACACACCCTGGCCCTCGATTGGAGCTGTACGCCTCAACAGCCGACGCAATTGGGAGCATCATCCCTGCTGCAGGCGTAAGAGAATTGGGGTGGGACATTTAGTCCCACCTCGGAATCTCTCAAAGGCGCGCGGACACATAAATTGAAAAACTGCCGTATGCTGTTTGCCTCAGTTACCACGGGGTGAGGTCCCTCTCACCCGACCCGACCCGACTCGGCCTCGTCCGTGACCACGCTCCGCGGACCTGGCCCGACCCGATTAGACTGACCTGCACTCCTCGCCCACCACGCACGCCGGTGGGCCTGGACCCGGGCCTGACCCGAACCCGATTACCCGATAGCGCTCTGGGAGAGCTTCCGAAGAGTGATTTCAGAGAGAGAGAGATACGCTGGGAAAGGGGGTAGAGTAGGTTTTTGCCTTCTGATGAACTCTTGAGCGTGCAGGCACAGGTGAAGGACTGCGGAAGAAGAAGCAGCTGCACTGTAGCAACTGCTCAGTTAAGTCGTCGAAGCTCCGGGCCAGACGACGGACAGCCAGCAGCCAGAGCAACACAGAAGGCAGGCTGAAGAAGAAGGAAGGGAGACTTAGTAGCCGAAGGCAGAAGCACCACGATTGCAGAAGAAGAAATGAAAAGAAGCAAGAAGCAAGAAAAGAAGAAGATGATCTGAAGAAAAAGAAAGAAAGGAAACAAGGAAGAACAGAAGAAGAAGAGCACGAGGGGAAAATCTGAAGAAAGCAGAAGAAAAAGAAGAAGAAGAAGAAGAACAGGAAGAACCAAAGACAAAGAGGAAGAAAGAAGAAAAGAAGCAGAAGCCAATTTTTCATCTCTCTCTCTCTCTTTATTTTTGTAATAGAATTTGTATATCTCTAGAATACAACTTGCTCCCTGAGTTCGACCTCGGGAACTCTTTTATTTTTCCGAGTAAAAAAAATTTTTATATGAAACGTTGGTAACAACCGGCTCTACTACAACGAATTAACAATGAAAACCGACGTACCATCAACTACCCACCACCATTCAAGTCATCCTTGGCTAGCAATTTCACTCTCATATTCCACCAAGAAGCCCACGTCCAAGAGAGAAGAAGAAGAAGAAGATTAAGGGTATATTCTGGCCCCTTGGTGCCTTCCCCTCTTCCCTTCTCTTTTGGGTCACGCCAGCCAAAGGAGAAGCCAGGCAAGGAAGATATTGGAGGAGATCTTGAAGGTGGTCACGCCACCTTGGAGGAGTTTTTGAGGGTGGTGCATGCCCACCCCTTTGGAGAGAGCATTAAAGGTGGTAGCTTCCACCTTGGAGGAGCTCTCAAGGAAGGAGGAGAAGGAAGCCCTCTTTTCAAGCCAAGGAGCAGCTAGGCTTGGAGCAAGAAGACAACCTTCTTCACCATTGTTACAACAGGATTTGTGTTTCTTTTCTTGCTTTTAGATTGTTTAATTCTAGTAGAAGCATTCCTCTACTTGTCCTTGAATAGAACACTCATTCTACTCAATCAAAATTGCTTTCTTTTAGCTTTTTATTGCAGTTGTTTGTTTTGGTTCTAGCACTTGTTTCACCTCTTCTTCCTAATTACCCTAGGCCTCCACTTGCCTAGAGTGAGCTTAGGAAGAAGATATTTCTATCTTTTATATTTTACTTAATCATTTGTAGGTGTTAGTTCTTTTAGCTACAATCTGCAGTTTGCCCACGTCTTTTCAAAACACAAAAAAATTACATATTGAAAAATATCAAAAAGAAAGTTGAGATCTATTTGTAAGCAAGAGGATTAATTTTGCAATTTTTGTCTCCTTGGACGATCCTAGATACTCCCTATCTAGGATATAAATTTAAAAGCGAAAGCGGATTCGCGTGTTACAACGACGTTAAAAACCCGCTTTTACAAATCACGTGTATTTCGATATCACTTTTTGGCACCGTTGCCGGGGAGGCACGGCTTTGCATTAATTAATTTTCTCTTGCTTGAAGTGGATCTCATCCCCTTCTCTTTCTTTCTTTTGTGTGTGCAGGAACTACAGCGGGAAGGCGGGAATCTGGAAGCGAGAGCTCAAAGTTCCTTTTCTTCCCGCGAAATTCAGGTTGGTTCCTCTTTCTGGTCACATAATTAATTAAAACTACCAAACATATATTAAACTTGGCTTTCAAGATCCCAAAAAAAACTTAATTAAGTGGAGTGGTGCATTATAAAATCCACTGTTTGCTTGTATGCTTCTTTAACACCACTCCATTGCAAGTATTGGTGTCCTGTTTTTCGGGTCCAGATTTCTATCCGGACTTGAAAAATTGATTCCTAACATCAAAGGGCTCCTAAAATCATAAAATTTCATAGAGTGATTCCCAATTAAGTTTGGAACATCTTTTCCAAATTTCAGATCAATTGGATTTGTATTTAATTTTTAAAAATTCGTAGATTGTAGAGGGGTCACACCCTTTAATCTTCCTATTTTGCTACTGTCTGTGAATTTTTAGAATTTTTATACTCATCTAATTTTTGCGAATTTTAGTTTTGTGAAATCCTTGTAAAATTCTAAATATCATATAAAATCACAAAAATTTTCTGAGATCGGTGGTAATACTGAAAAGTCGACAATACCCACGGGTATCATTTCTGGACTTTGACACCAGTATAATTAAAAATTTAAAATAATTATCAAACAAATTCTTAAAATCTTTAAAAAATCTTTTTTGGAATCCTTGTTTGATTTTCTTCAAAGTAGTGGTGTTGTTTGACTTGTTTGGATCACTACTTAATTCTGAAAGCCTAAAAATAATTCATTGGTAGTAAAATTTCTGTCTTAGGGAAAATTGGCTTAGGGTTTCTTCTTTCTTTTTAGAGACTCAATTAAAAGGAAATATACAATCACCCATACAACTTGTTTTCCTTTAATTGTGGATCTTCAAACCTATTTGAAAATTTAATTAGAAAAACCCTAAAACACATTTGATTAAATTGAATCCTAAAAGACATAAATACAAGAAAATTGTGTGACAACTTGATTTTCATTAGAGCCACTCTCCAATTCCTGCACACACAAAAAAAAATCAAATAACAGGGCAACAACCCAATAAACGCCCTCACATTCCGTGTGCACTATAGCATCCTAGACCTAATTAAAATTTGGAGCAAGTTGACCCCTAAGGCTTGATCAACTTAGGCTTGCTATTTAGGTCTTAAGTTCTCTTTAATTAATACTAATTATGTCATCTGTATCTGGTGTTCAGGCTGAGGGGCTGTGTCAAACGACCAGGCATGGGTTTGTACAAGCACCTGGGGTCTTCCGTGGGAAACGTTTGGGCCCAAACCTCCCCTTAAGCAACTTGGCTAGATATGTTGACAGAACGGGTATTCACTATTGACTACTTATTTCCTATATAGACCAAGTCTTAGGTTATTAGGGAGTCACATTTAAGTTAGGTCTAGTTTTGTTTGTTTGATTTGCAAACTTTCTCTCATCTCTATCTCTTCTCCTCCCCTTCAAGTCTTCCAAGTAGTGCATGCACGGGCGACGGTCCCAAAAGCCACACCTCGAGGGACCATCTGATTTCGCCCTCCGCAGCAAGAAATCATTGTTTTCTTCCTCCTCGTCTTCTAAAAAAATGGAAAACCCAGGAAGCTGCCAAAAAAATTCTGCTTCCACTTCTAACCCGTCAGCTGACCCACAAGCTGACTCCACCCTCCCTCACCTTCCTAACTTGGAGCAACCAGAAATACCAGCAGGGCCAGGTGGCCCTCCAATTATAACCCATAATACAAATCCCTTTGCATTAATGGTCGACCATTTGGCTCGACTACAACAAAATCAAGAAGATCTAGCTAGGACTGTCACGAACCTAGCTAATCAAGGACAAAATCCACCACCCCACCAACAGCCTGTCGTTCCTCTTAAGGATTTCTATGATCCCTCCAATTATGAGGAAAGACCAGGGGTGGTCATACCACAAGGGGATTTCAAAATCAAACCTGCCATTCTAAACCTTATCAAGCATTTTCATGGTCTTCCAAGAGAGGACCCTTGTTGTCATCTCGAGGAATTAACTGTCCTCGCTCAAACCACTCGTTCCTGTAATGTGCAGGAAGACATGTGGTTAATGAGACTCTTTCCTCTCTCTTAAAGACAAAGCATCACATTGGTTTAGAACAGTTGGGCATCCTATTACCACCTGGCCCCAATTAAAAAGCGCTTTTCGTAAAAATTTTTTTCCGATCGGTCGAACAAATGCATTAAGAAGATCTATAACGACCTTTCAACAAAAAATTAGTGAACCCCTCCACGAAGCCTGGGAAAGATTTCAGGAACTTCTAAGAAGTTGTCCCCACTGATTAGCCCATAGTTGTGGGCTATTTAAGTATTTAAGTGCCTACACATTAGGTTAGTTCTAACATTTATTTAGTATAAATTAGGATGTAAATAGATTAATTCATAGTTTTAATTTAATTACATAATCCATGCATTGCATTCATACTTTGAGTACATTTAGAATTAGTATATAATGGCATTTATCTAATTAGATAACCAATTAGGTACATTGTTTTCATTAACATAGAATTTGAGGGTCTGTACATAAATAACCCTAATATTTTAACATTATTTTCTATATTCTTCTTCTTTCAGAACGGCTGGCTGCCGCTCCAACGCCCGGCTGCTGCAGTGAAGAAGCCATTCAAGGGGGAGCGGATGTGGTGGATCTGGTCGAGCGGCTGATTTCAAACTTGTGCAGGCCACTACAAAAGGAGGAGGGAGGCAGCCGAGCTCGGGAGGCCTCCGCCACCGACCCACCACTGTGCAGAGAGAACCTCTCTCTTCCACTCCACACTGTCGGCCTCTACTGTGGCGACGAGTCTCTATCACCGTGGGCGTGTGGTGTGACAGGCCACACCGCCATCCAGAGCTCGCCGCATCACCGTGAGCACCTTAGCGTGCATCCTCCTCACCGTCATCGCTGACCACCATCACCGAGCTACTGATTCAGCCACCCTCTCAGTAACTTAAGACGTCTGGGGAATTTCCCAGACGTCTGAAGTTACCCGCTCACCTCCACCCACTTGCCTACGTACCCATCTGAAGTCCACCCGCAACCGCTCCCCACGCAGTGCCCTCTTCCCGCACCTACAGAGTCGCCCGCAGCATCCTCCAACAACGCCTGCAGATCCGCCCACGCCACCTTCCCCGCCCACCATCAGCCTTCGCCAACCACGCACGCCCTCCTCAGCTCGTCGCGCTCTCCTCCAGTGCTTGCAGAACCGCCCGCAGCTGCAGAATGCCAACCACTCTTCCCGCGCGCCCGCCACCAACAGCAGCCACGCCCGCGCCTGTAGCTTGCACACCCGCTCCCGCGCCTGCAGCACTCTCCGCCCGCGCTTGCAGAACCGCCTGCAGCGCCCTCTTCCCCGTGCCTGCAATCCAGCGCTCACCACGCCTGAGCTCCCGTGCCCACGCCAGCCGCAGCTGCGCCCACGCCAGCAGCAGCACGCGGCAGACTTCACGCCAACAGGCCGCACCCGCTCAACCGCCTGCAGCCGCCACCAGTAGCACCTCCGCCGGAGTTCGTCCGGCCACCTCCGGCTGCCGCGCGACTCGCCGCCACCACCGATTCGAAGCTCTTGGTCCAAGGGACCTCCTCCGAGCTTCCCGCGCCCAGCCATCGGCTCCTCGTCATGCAAGACAACGGGGAAAAATTCCCCTATTTTGCTACAGTAAACCGTCAATTAAAATTTACATTTTCTTCCATTGCCACATTTTAATCATATTTTATTGACTCTGCATTGCGGAAAATATCCTATAGTTTCTCATAATTGCCATTTCAGCATTGTTTCTTACTTAAACCTTAATCTGAAGGCAATCTTGGCTTGGTTCTTGTCCAAATTTACTACGAACAAACATTTTTAAGTGGCGTGAATTTTAATACGTTATTGCCTCCCTGTGGATACGACCCGCTCCTCTGCGAGTGGTTATTTCTTGTTAAAAATTGATTAGTCGATTTTTCCACCACATTAAACTACAAACGACTTTAAAGCGAAAGATCAACCAGTCAAATGGCGCCGTTGCAGGGAGGCAATAGACGCAATAATTTCACCTAATTTTATTTTGATTATTTGTCAATTGCATAGAGATTTGACCATTCATTATTTTTTTTTCTGCGCGAGAAAATTTGTACAAGAATCAGCCAGTGTGAGAGGCGACCCTTGACGTCGCCAGACGAGAATTGGGCGAGCCATTTTTAAACGGAGGAGAAGGACGAGGATGCGACGGACACCATTTAGTCATTAGTTTAATTAGAATAGAATTAAGATTGAAGACTTAATTTTTCATTACAGTTAGTTTGAAACCCTTGTTCTGGGGCATATTTTGAGGGGTTTGTTCCCCGATTTTGTTTTGGACCCGTGTTGGGTAATTTTTGGGAGCCTGTTCCCTTTTCTTTAGATTTAGGTTTATTTTTTATTATTTCTTTTATTTGCTTGTGCATAAGTAGTTCCAAAAAAAAATAGAAAAAGAAAAAAATGAGCTGCCTGCTAGATGCTGCCTGCCCTAGGACGAACCATTTAGGTCTGTATGAGCAGCCTCTAGATTTGCTTTTCTGCATTGCGTGCATTTTTGCATCGAAGATCGCTGGAGGCAAGGTACGCATTCTCTTACTTTGCAACATATTTTTGATCACGCATTACATTTAAGATTTAATGCAAAGACCACAAAGTCTGTCTTGAAGCGATCTAACAAGTGGTGACATATATTCAAAAAAAAAAAAAAAGACTAATTAAAGGAGGGACATATAAAAATCAAGGACTTGATTGTAAAACGTGTTGTGCGATTAAAAATTTAAAATCATTTTGCGGTGAATGCACACTTATATCTGTTGCACCATAACACTCATTTAGACACTCCTAAGTCTTGAAACGACTTGGACAAGAGCCCTCCTATTGTTGGATTCTGAAGTGTTCGGAACTGGAAATCAAAGGTTTTGTAAATCCAAAGAGGGGGATACCCTGTCAGGGATTTTTGGGGGTAGTTGAGGAGCACTGCGAAAGCACAGCTTCAAAGGAAGGCTTAGGCCTACTTGCATCCCTCGATCTTCCATCTTTGGATTTACTTGACCATTTGAGATTTAGGGAAGAATACCTAAGTTCCAACTAGGTCATTTTAGGCATTTCGAAGGTTGACAATAGGTGCGTAATTGATTGGGCAACTTGTTTTGTCACCTACAATTTGAATTAAATTCAAAAGCCTAAATCTGTAAAGACCAAACAAGTCCGTTTGAATTGTGTTTGTAGTGCATGCTTGGTAGGCGTTCTCTTAGGAGACAACTTGTATTTGATCCTGAACCGGAAAGAATCCTAAGAAAAGACCTCCCAAGGGTGGAAATGGCCGGTCAAAGGAGCCTTAAGGAATATTTCATCCCATCCAACCAAGCTGGCACAGCACTACGTAGACCTGGAGGGGACAATCCATATGAGATCAAAAGTAGTACCATATCCTTGCTACCCTCCTTTTATGGTACTACTAGGGAAGACCCTTACATGCATATTGAGGAATTCACTGAGGTCTGTTCCATGGTGAAGCTGCAAGGCATTACTGATGACGCTCAAATGCGGACCCTCTTTCCCTTCTCCCTAAAGGACAAAGCCAAGTATTGGTATCACACCCTTGATAATATAAATACTTGGGATGCCCTAAAAAAGGAGTTTTTGAAGAAGTACTTCCCCATGAGCAAAACAAATCACTTTAGGAGGGAAATCATGAGTTTTGCTCAAAAGGATGGGGAAGCTTTCCATGATGCGTGGGAGCGCTTTAACGATTTGCTGAGACTTTGCCCACATCACCAGGTGGCTAAATGGCAACTGGTTGAAAGGTTCTACACCAGACTTAATGATTCGCATAGGCAAACTGTGGATGGTGCCTGTGCAGGAACCTTTCTATCTAAGACTGAGGATGAAGCTTGGAACTTATTTGATACTTTGAGTGAGAATTCTATTCACTTGAATTCTGCCTACATGGATAGAAAGCCCACTCTCATGCAAGGAAAGTTGGAGGCGAATGAAGCAAGGGACATCCAGAATTTAGCCTATCAAATTCAATTACTGAATCAAAACATGGAAAGGCTTATGTCGAACCCGAGTTCATTCACACCTAACACCTCCACATCCCAAGCTTCCGAATGCGTAATTTGTCAAGGCAATACACACGCCACTGTGGATTGCCACTTAGCCTCCCAATTCCCTGAGCTTGTACAAGCGGATTTGAATGCCGCTCAAGGGTTCCGTCCAAGACCTCGTAATGATCCTTTCTCCAACACTTATAATGAGGGATGGAGGAACCACCCAAACTTTTCATGGACACAAGGAAATGTCTCAAATTCAGGGAATTACAAATCGCAATCCTTTCAAAACCATCAAATGAACCAACCTCAGACCTTTGCCCAACCTAAAACCTCTGAGATGGATGAAATGAAGGCGATGTTGAAAACTATGCAAGAAAGTCAAAGTGCCATCATCCAATCTCATGACAAGGCTATACATGAGATGAAATCACAAATTGGACACCTTGTTGAGGCCGTTAGACAGAGGGAGACTGGGAAGTTTCCAAGTGCTGCTGAGGAGAATCCTAAAGGAAAAGGGATTGTCTTCACGGAGCATGCTCAGGTGGTGACTATTCTGAGGAGTGGGAAAGAAATTTCCAAACCCGATGCTCCTATAGTCTCAACCCCTAAAAAAACATCCACCCCGACTTTCACCCCCACCGAAGAAGATTTGCTCAAATCTTCTCCGCTTGAAATCACCTCACCGGAAGAAGTTGCCCCCGTTCCACCCCTTACTCGACATGACAACCCTTCCACCCAGAGATCGAGAGTGCCATTTCCAGAGCACTTATCCACCTCTGGGCAGACTTCTGCTGGCTCATCTGGAGCCAAAGATAAGATGGATGAGATTATGGAAACTTTCAAGCAAGTGCAGATTAACCAACCTTTGCTTGAAGCTATCAGGCAGATTCCGTCTTATGCCCGCTTCTTAAAGGACTTGTGCACGAAAAAGTGGCAATCTAGAAAACAGGTCCAATCTAAAGTTGTCCTGCCTGATTCTGTTAGCTCAATTGTTCAACATGGCACACCCCCGAAACTTAAGGACCCAGGAGCCCCATATATCTCTGTAGTTATTGGTGACTTACAAATTGATGAGGATCTGCTTGATCTGGGTGCGGGGGTGAACATCCTTTCAAGCTACGTGTATGAACAACTTAGGGGAGGCAATCTGAAGCCTAGCCCTGTAATCCTTCAAGTTGCTGATCGATCACTTAAGACACCACGGGGAATTTTGGAAGATGTCCTCGTAAGAGTGGAGGATTTCTTCTTTCCCGTTGACTTCTTAGTTTTGGACACTGACCCTACCAACAAGCCAACCAAACCCTCCATCATTTTGGGCCGCCCCTTCCTTCCAACTTCCCATGCTTCAATTAATTGCAGTACTGGGGCATTGAAAATGGGCTTTGGGAATAGGAAAATCCGGCTTAATGTGTTTGATGCTTACAAACAAGCTGGACTTGAGGATTGTTCTCAAGTTGAGGTGATAGATGACCTGATTGAAGAGGCAACTCCTGCAATGTTATGTGATGACCCCCTTCAGCATGTCATGCTAAATGAGCATTCCCATCTCTTGGAGGAATGTGAAGGGGATATACTAGAACTAGAGGAATTGCTAGGAGTTTCTGCTGAGTCTCTTCCCACATCATTTCCGCCGAAGGCAGATTTGCTCCCTGAGATGGGGACATCTATTATGAAACCCTCGACCATACAAGCCCCCAACCTTGAGTTGAAACCCCTCCCTGACACTCTCAAGTATGTTTTCCTAGGTGCCAATGATACGCTCCCAGTTATCATTTCGACTGTGCTGTCTGAGGCACAGGAGGGAGCCTTGATTGAATGCCTGTCTAGGCACAAGGAAGCTATTGCTTGGAGCATTGCTGACATTAAGGGTATAGACTCTACACTCTACATGCACCACATTTATACTGATGATTCCATCAAGCCTTTTAGGGACATGCAGAGACGTCTGAACCCTAATATGAGGGAGGTTGTAAAAAAGAAAATCCTGAAGTGGTTGGATGCTGGGATCATATATCCCATTGCTGATAGTAAATGGGTCAGTCCCATTCATGTGGTGCCAAAGAAGGCAGGCTTTACTGTGGAACTCAACGACCAAGGTGAACAAGTTGTCAGTAGACCCTCAACAGGATGGAGGGTCTGTATTGATTACCGCAAGCTGAACACCGCTACCCAGAAGGATCACTTTCCTTTGCCTTTTATTGATCAAATTCTCAAAAAATTGGCAGGGAATAAGTATTATTGCTTTCTCGATGGATATTCTGGGTACAATCAGGTGGCAGCCTTTCCTGATGACCAGGAAAAGATGACATTCACGAGTCCTTACGGTACTTTTGCATTCAGGTGTATGCCGTTTGGATTATGTAATGCCCCTGCAAGTTTCCAGCGGTGTATGATGTCTATCTTTTCGGACATGATTGACGAGTGTGTCGAAGTATTTATCGATGACTTCTCTATTTATGGCTCGTCTTTCGACCAGTGTCTCCTACACCTGGAGAATGTGTTGAAACGATGTAAGGAGATTGGTTTAGTCCTCAGCTGGGAGAAAAGTCACTTCATGGTACAGAAAGGAATTGTACTTGGGCATGTTGTATCCGAGCAAGGTTTGGAAGTAGATAAAGCCAAGATTGATTCTATTTCCAAACTTCCATTGCCTACGAATGTCAAACAGATTAGATCCTTTCTAGGCCAAGCTGGCTTTTACAGGAGCTTTATTAAAAATTTTAGTAAGATTTCTTGGCCACTTTGTGACTTATTGGCGAAGGAATCTTCCTTCAGTTTTGATTCAAAGTGTGCCGAGGCCTTTCAAACACTAAAGGAGGCCTTGATCTCTACGCCTGTTCTCCAAGCTCCTGATTGGACACTCCCCTTTGAGCTTATGTGTAATGCTTCGGATTATGCAGTAGGAGCAGTCCTTGGACAAAGGGTTGAGGGAAGACCTCATGTGCTGCATTATGCAAGCAAGATTTTAACTAAACCTCAGCAAAACTACACCGTCACTGAAAAAGAATTACTTGCTGTAGTTTTTGCTCTGGAGAAGTTTAGGTCTTATTTACTTGGGTCTAAGGTGGTTATTTTTACTGATCATGCAGCAGTGAAACATCTCATTGCTAAGAAAGATTCTAAGCCATGTCTGATTAGGTGGATCTTACTCCTTCAAGAATTTGACTTGGAAATACGTGAAAAGAAAGGAGTAGAAAATGTTGTGGCTGACCACCTGTCTTGTCTTCCTCTTAATGACTCTATTTCTGAAGACATTCGCCAAACATTTCCTGATGAAACTCTGATGGCGGTAACACCAACTTTACCTTGGTATGCAGACATTGTAAATTACTTGGTCACTGGACAAACTCCTGGCTCTTGGGATAAGCAGAAAAGAAAGAGATTCATTTCTCAAGCGAGATATTTTCAATGGGAAGAGCCAGAATTATTTAGAATTGGACAAGACCAAGTATTGAGACGTTGTGTGCCTGAAGAGGAACAGCAAAGTGTGCTGACATTTTCCCATGAACTTCATTGTGGAGGACACTTTGGTGCTAAGAAAACTGCTTTTAAGATTCTCCAGTCTGATTTTTGGTGGCCTTCCTTATTTAAGGATTCTCATAATTTTGTTAAGGCCTGTATTAGATGTCAACGGACTAGAACGATTGGGAAGAAGAATGAAATGCCTCAACATCCTATTCAATCTGTTGAAATTTTTGATGTGTGGGGAATTGACTTTATGGGTCCCTTCCCGTCGTCCCATGGTTTTGAATATATCTTGGTGGCAGTTGATTATGTCTCTAAATGGATAGAGGCCATTCCTACGCGCACAAATGACCACTTTGTGGTTTTGAATTTTGTGAAGGCCAATATCATATCCCGTTTCGGCTGCCCCAAGACTATTATAAGTGATGGGGGACCTCATTTCCGAAACCACCACTTCAATCGGTTAATTAAGAGTTTGGGAGTGACTCACAAGGTTGCTACCCCTTACCACCCTCAGACAAGTGGCCAGGTTGAAGTATCAAATAGGGAGATAAAAAATATTTTGGAAAAGACCGTTAGACCTGATAGGAAAGATTGGTCCCGAAAGCTCGATGATGCTTTGTGGGCTTATCGAACGGCCTATAAGACCCCTTTGGGTACTTCTCCCTTTCGGATTGTGTATGGAAAAGCATGCCATTTACCTGTTGAGTTGGAACATAAAGCACTTTGGGCTATTTGAAGTGTTAACATGGATTTAGAGAAGGCAGGTAAGGCACGATTTCTAGAATTAAGTGAGCTTGAGGAGCTGAGGAATGATGCTTATGACACCTCTCAAGCTTATAAAGAAAGAACTAAGGTCTTGCATGACAAGTTTATTCTTTGAAAGACCTTTGAACCCAACCAACAAGTCTGGCTTTTCAATTTCAGACTTCAGCTTTTTCCTGGGAAATTAAAATCTCGTTGGGATGCGCCTTACATAATCACCAAAGTATTCCCCCATGGAGCTGTGGAGATCAAAAATCCTTCCTCTTCAGCAACTCCCTTTATCCTCAATGGTCAACGGTTAAAACCGTACATAACTTTAGATGGCCATCTAGTTGACGAAGTCACTCTTGAGGAGCCTTAGCTCCTACCATTCTCCGCCTCAGGTAATATCTTCCTTTAGCTATTTTTGGTTTTCAACGAGGACATTGTTTGAACCAGGCATGGGGGAGAGGACCTGAGGCATTTTGTTTATAGCATGCATTTATAAAAAAAAAAAAAGAGAAAAAAGAAAAAAAAAAAGAGAACAAAAACAAAAAAATATATATATAAAAAAAAAAGGTTTTGAGCTTAACTGGTTAGATCTTGCAGTCTTAAGCAAATCAGAACTCTAGGGTAGACTAAGTTAATTCTAGGGTCAAACTTTAGAACCTAAATGAGCTACTAGCTTTAGACCTTTAGGGTCCTTTGTGGACTTAAAAACTTAAGTAGGAGTTAAGTTGCGGACCATTCCTCAAGAGGTTGAGAAAGGGAAGCTAGGGTTTGAGTTAAAAGGTGGGGTAGTACCTGGAGTCCTATTCTACCTTTTGGTTTACGGGTCCTTGTAACCCAAGCATCCAAATTTCACACACTTGGTCTGGTAATCAACTTAATTTTCGTCTTTCTGAAAAGAGATTTGGTTCGCTTAATTTTGACTTAAGAGAGGCTTGAAAACACATTTTGATTGGAAGAGTTCTCGCCGCAGGAGAGGTCGAGCATATACTCACCTTGAGGATGCGATGATAACATATTACCACCTCGGCGCTTGTCTCTTAGGATATCCATCCTACTGGGGGCATGTAAGCGCATTGCGCGGTTCAGGTACCATGGGCGGCCCTATCTCGAAGTGCCGATTGCCATAGGCCTGAATTCGCTTAAGAAATCCATGGGCGATACTATCTCGAAGTGTCGATTGCCAGGAGTTCTTGGGGTCGTTATGGGCGGTGCTATCTCGAAGCATCGAAAGCCAGGCACCCTTTGAGGTGTGGTAATGGGGACAATGAATCCGACACAGACCGTGTTGATAGCTAATCTGAGGTTAGACTTAGAAGAATCAAACAAAAAAAAAAAGGGTATATATATAAAAAAAAATTTTCCCTTTAACTCAAATAACTCGGACCAATGCACAGGCACGGATGCTTTAATCTCAGGGATCAATAAACTTTAGGGTAGAGTCAGAAATCAGGGAAACTTGTGCCTGCAACTCGTCTTTAGCCGACCTAGTCTGTAACTCAGCAACTACTTAGGAACCTTGGGTTTAGAACCTGAACTTAATATGCTTCTGAAGGAAGACTAAGTGAGTTGACTAGTCTACTTGGAGTGCTAGGTTTCGCTTAATTTTGCTAGGGACTAGCAAAAACTAGGCATGGGGGTATTTGATTAGCCCATAGTTGTGGGCTATTTAAGTATTTAAGTGCCTACACATTAGGTTAATTCTAACATTTATTTAGTATAAATTAGGATGTAAATAGATTAATTCATAGTTTTAATTTAATTACATAATCCATGCATTGCATTCATACTTTAAGTACATTTAGAATTAGTATAGAATGGCATTTATCTAATTAGATAACCAATTTGGTACATTATTTTCATTAACATAGAAGTTGAGGGTCTGTACATAAATAACCCTAATATTTTCACATTATTTTCTTTATTCTTCTTCTTTCAGAACGGCTGGCTGCTGCTCCAACGCCCGGCTGTTGCAGTGAAGAAGCCATTCAAGGGGGAGCGGATGTGGTGGATCTGGTCGGGCAGCTGATTTCAAACTTGTGCAGGCCACTACAAAAGGAGGAGGGAGGCAGCTGAGCTCAGGAGGCCTCCGCCACCGACCCACCACTGTGCAGAGAGAACCTCTCTCTTCCACTCCACACTGTCGGCCTCTACTGTGGCGACGAGTCTCCATCACCGTGGGCGTGTGGTGTGACAAGACACACCGCCATCCGGAGCTCACTGCATCACCGTGAGCACCTTAGCGTGCATCCTCCTCGTCGTCATCGCCGACCACCATCACCGAGCTACTGATTCAGCCACCCTCTCAGTAACTTAAGACGTCTGGGGAATTTCCTAGACGTCTGAAGTTACCCGCTCACCTCCACCCACTCGCCTGCGTACCCATCTAAAGTCCACCCGCAACCGCTCTCCACGCAGCGCCCTCTTCCCGCACCGACAGAGTCGCCCGCAGCATCCTCCAACAACGCCTGCAGATCAGCCCACGCCACCTTCCCCGTTCCCATCATCCTGCAGCACACCCGCGCCCACCATTAGCCTTCACCAACCATGCACGCCCTCCTCAGCCCGCCGCGCTCTCCTCCAGCGCTTGCAGAACCGCCCGCAGCTGTAGAACTCCAACCACTCTTCCCCCGCGCCCGCCACCATCAGTAGCCACGCCCGAGACTGCAGCTTGCACACCCAATCCCGCGCCTGCAACACCCTCCGCCCGTGCTTGCAGAACCGCCTACAGCGCCCTCTTCCCCGCGCCTGCAATCCAGCGCTCACCACGCCTGAGCTCCCGTGGCCACGCCAGCCGCAGCAGCGCCCACGCCAGCAGCAGTAGCCACCCCCGCAGCAGTAGTGCACGGCAGACTTCACGCCAACAGGCCGCACCCGCTCAATCGCCTGCAGCTGCCACCAGCAACACCTCCGCTGGAGCTCGTCCGGCCACCTTCGGCCTCCGTGCGACTCGCCGCCACCACCGATTCGAAGCTCTTGGTCCAAGGGACCTCCTCCGAGCTTCCCGTGCCCATTCATCGGCTCCTCATCGTACAAGATAACGGGGAAAAATTCCCCTGTTTTGCTACAGTAAACCGTCAATTAAAATTTACATTTTCTGCCATTGCCACATTTTAATCATATTTTATTGACTCTGCATTGCGGAAAATATCCTATAGTTTCTCATAATTGCCATTTCAGCATTGTTTCTTACTTAAACCTTAATCTAAAGGCAATCTTGGCTTAGTTCTTGTCCAAATTGACTACCCACCATGAAATTCCATAATGGCATCTAGTGCAGATCTTCTATCACGGATTAGAAGATCAATTAAAACGATTTGTGGATGCCTCATGTGGGGGCAATTTTCTTAACAAAGATGCCGAAAGTGCCTATCTTCTCTTTGAAGAAATGAGTCAAAACTCATTTAACATGACTTCAATGGACACTTTTGGCAGATCACAAGACCCCAGACACGGAGTCCATGAAATTGACTCCAAAACCACCTCTGTTCCAGTCACACATGATGATTTATATATGTTAGCTCAACGACTGGACCAGATGCAAATTCACCAAAAGAAAATGGAAGAAAAGCTCATAAACAAACAAGCTCCACACGTCCACTCTCGACACACTAACCCCCACACATTCTCCGAAGAGAAAATCTACACAATATCGATGCCACATCTGCTGGCCAACAAATTCCAGCTGATTTCCCGCAAGATTTAACTGGGAATTTTGACCAAAATATTTTTGATTCCACCTCGGAAAATATTTATGCTCTCCAGGAGCAATTTAGAAACCCCTCCAACATTTCCAATCAAAATTGGAGGAGTAACCCGAATCACTCCTGGAAAAACCCGAATCCGATTCCTTTTCCCAAACAAAACTATTTTGGGAATTATGGGCAACCTTTGTATCAACCTGGACCATCCCAGGAAGATATTAATAATCAGGTCATGAAAACTCGGCAAGGAATGCAGACTCAAATGACAGAAGTAGCCCGCATGATTACCAATTTACAACACCAAGTTAAGGTTACTCCTGATCATCGACCTATTGGGAATTTACCATCCCAACCCATGCCCAACCCAAATAATCAAAGGAATCAATTTCAAGGTGGATATCACAGTCAACCTATTCAACCAGCACCTCAGCATCCACCGGGTTTCAATAACAGCCAGGCCCCCGTCCTCATCCTAGAAACAACCAGACTGCAAATGCAGTTACCTTGAGGAATGGGAAAACCACTCACAATACCCTGCCTGTTAAAGAAACCCGCTCTAATGACACACAGATTAACTCTTCCCCTCCTATTGTTCAGGAACCAATTCATGCAAAACAGGGCAACCCTGCCCCATTTCCACAAGCCCTCCACTCTTCAAAAAAGAAAAAGACAAAATCCGAGCCCACTGAGAAGGAATTAATGGATTTATTTGGGCAAGTAGAAATTAATATCCCTATCCTAGATTCCATTAAGTATATCCCTGCCTATGCAAAATTCCTAAAAGATTTATGTACTCCAAAAAGGCAGCCCAAGAATTTAGGAAAGGTAATTCTTCTAGAGACAGTCAGCTCAGTTGGGCAGAGCCGACTGCCTCTTAAGAGAAAAGATCCCGGCGCACCCCTAATCCAAGTTATCATTAATGATACCTCAGTTGATCGCCACAGTTATTTTTGAGGAATTTAAGATCGGTGAATTGAAGCTTGTTGAGGTTACTCTCCAATTAGCCGACCGATCTACGATTAAACCAAGGGGAATTGTTGAAGATGTTCTTGTTCGGGTCAAAGATTTTCTATTTGCAGTAGACTTTTTATTCCTGGACATAGAAGTACCTGAAGCACTTAAGTTTTCCCCCATTATTCTTGGAAGACCATTCTTAGCCACCGCCCGCGCCAATATTGATTGTGATTCTGGAAAGATGAAGATCATGTGTGGCGGTGAATCCGTTACCCTAGACATTTTTCAAGCCTCTAGGCTGTTCCAGGAACCAGATTTCTTTGATGATTCGGATTCAGAAATAGAAAACATTGTGGAGGAAACATTGCAAATTTCCCAATTAGGTTCCTGTTTTGCTGTAAATACGGTTCCTGAACAATCTACTTTTTCTCACCCTTCCACCTCAACCACACGACCAGCTAACATTCCAGCTGACTCTTTCACTCTCACCTCACCTCTAACCCACAAAGCAGAAACTCTTTCGGAACCGGGCCTACAATTGGAATTAAAACCTTTGCCTAATTCCCTTAAATATGTCTTCCTAGGTCCAAATCAGATCCTGCCCCTGATTATAAATTCTGGACTCACCGGGGCACAAGAGCACAAACTTCTCCAAGTTTTGAGTAAATATCGAAAAGCTATTGGCTGGACCCTTTCTGATCTTAAAGGCATTCATCCGTCCTATTGTACGCATCTTATATATTTAGAGGACGATTCTCGCCCCTCCCGCCAACCACAAAGGCGCTTGAATCCTAGTATGCCGGAGGTGGTAAAAAAGGAGATTATTAATTGGCTGGATGCTGATATCATCTACCCCATTTCTGACAGCTCCTGGGTTAGTCCAACTCAAGTTGTCCCCAAAATGGCTGGACTAACAGTTGCCACCAATGAAAATGGGGAAAATATAGCCACTCGAACCGCTTCTTCTTGGTGCGTGTGTATAGATTACCGAAAATTAAACACCACCACCAAGAAGGATCATTTCCCGCTCCCTTTTATTGATCAAATCTTGGAGCGGTTAGCCGGACGGGAATTTTACTATTTTTTGGATGGTTATTCTGGCTATAATCAAGTGGCGGTTCATCCTGAGGACCAGGACAAAACAACTTTCACCTGCCCCTTCGGAACCTTTGCTTTCCGAAGAATGCCCTTCGATCTTTGCAACGCACCTGCGACTTTTCAAAGGTGCATGCTTGCAATTTTTTCAGACTTGGTATGTGAATGTTTAGAATTTTTTATGGATGACTTCTCTATTTTTGGGGATTCTTTTTACCATTGCCTCAAAAATCTTGAAAGAACCCTCCAAAAGTGCATAGAAGTTAATCTGGTCCTCAGCTGGGAAAAAAGTCATTTCAAGGTCCAAGAAGGTATTGTCTTGGGCCATGTTATTTCTAAACAGGGAATCGCGGTAGATAAAGCAAAAATAGATGCTATATCTAAGCTCCCACCGCCCACTACTATCAAACAAATCAGATCCTTTTTGGGTCATGTGGGTTTCTACCGTCAATTCATACAAAACTTTTCCCAAATGTCCATGCCTTTAAGTCAGCTTCTTACTAAAGACCAGGCATTTGATTTTAATAATAAGTGCCTGGAGAGTTTTTTGAGATTGAAGAAAGAGGTTACTGAGGCGCCAATATTGCAGGGACCTGATTGGAATAGTCCCTTTGAATTAATGACAGATGCCTCAGATTTTGCTGTAGGGGCCGTTCTAGAACAAAGAATTGGCATGAATCCCGTTGTGATCTATTATGCTAGCAAAACCCTTGATGATGCACAACGGAATTACATGGTTACTGAAAAGGACCTTCTTGCCATTGTATTTGCCTTAGAAAAATTTAGATCTTATCTGTTGGGGTCACGTGTCACTGTTTATACAGAC
The DNA here is from genome assembly GCA_037157565.1 of Thalassia testudinum. Lineage (NCBI taxonomy): Eukaryota > Viridiplantae > Streptophyta > Magnoliopsida > Alismatales > Hydrocharitaceae > Thalassia > Thalassia testudinum. Next base: position 78,515,830 of record JAZHRO010000056.1, on the reverse strand, counting down.
CACTCAGCAATTAAATATTTGCTGACAAAGAAAGATGCAAAACCCCGCCTTATCCGTTGGATTCTGCTGCTCCAGGAATTTGACCTGGAAATCAAGGATAAGGCGGGATTGCACATTGTAGTGGCCGACCATCTCTCTCATCTTATGACGAATGACATAATGACCCCGCCAGATCAGTTCCCTGATGAAAGTATTTTAGCTGCTACAACCCTCCCTTGGTTTGCGCCCATCGCAAACTACTTAGCAATAGAACAAATCCCCGCTGATTGGCCAAAAACAAAACGGGATAAGTTCTTTGCTGATATTAAATATTATTTTTGGTAGGAGCCCGACCTTTTCCGCATTTGTGCCGATCAGGTCATTCGACGATGTGTCCCCGATTCTGAAATCCATGATATTTTAACACATTGTCACTCAATGGCCTGTGGCGGACATTTTTCGGGCAAGAAAACTGCAGCTAAAATCCTTAATGCAGGATTTTATTGGCCCAGCTTGCACAAAGATGCTCATGACTTCGTTCGGTCCTGTGTGCGTTGCCAGAACATCGACAACATGACTCGAAAGGATATGATGCCCCTTAATCCTATTTTAGAAGTTGAAATTTTTGATGTTTGGGGCATCGACTTCTTGGGACCGTTCATCAACTCTGGTGGGTATTTGTATATATTAGTTGCAGTCGACTATGTTTCTAAATGGATAGAAGCAATACCCACCCGCACTAGTGATCACCGTGTGGTTGTCGAATTTCTTAAGAAAAATATTTTCTCAAGATTCGGCATACCAAAAGCCATTATCAGTGACGGAGGCTCACATTTAACCCACTCACAATTCTGTCACCTCCTTTCTAAATACGGGGTTAATCATAAAATTTCCACACCATATCACCCCCAAACTAATGGCCAGGCTGAAGTTTCTAACTGGGAAATTAAAAATATTTTACAAAAGACGGTTAGGCCCGACCGTAAAGATTGGTCCACCAAATTGGACGACGCTTTATGGGCCTACCGTACCGCTTTTAAAACTCCACTTGGCATGTCTCCCTTCTGTCTGATTTTTGGGAAGGCATGCCATCTCCCGGTTGAATTAGAACATAGGGCTTTTTGGGCAATAAAACAACTCAATATGGATTTATCTGACGCCGGTAACCATAGAAAATTACAATTAACTGAATTGGAAGAATTACGTAATTTTTCCTATGAAAATGCGAGGATTTATAAAGATCGAACAAAGAACTTCCACGATAAATATATTGTTCGGAAACACTTTGACGTTAATCAACGTGTTTGGCTTTTCGCTGCGAGATTACGTCTTTTTCCTGGCAAATTAAAATCTAAATGGACCGGCCCCTTTATTGTCCATAAAACATATCCATACGGCGCTGTTGACCTTTTTGATCCAAAAATTAATTCGACATTTCAAGTCAATGGCCAGCGTTTAAAGCCCTATTTTGACCATATGCCTAGAATTCCATCTGAATCTTGTAATTTTACTGAGCCAGCCACCCTTGATCACTAGTGCACATCACGCCCGGTTGAATGGCGTAAAAGATAGCACTGGATGGGAGGTAACCCATCAATTTTTTTCTTGCTTTCCTTTTTTTTCTTCTTCCAGGTTTTGTTCATCCTAAACCCGACCGTTCTTCACTAAGGTGATCCCTTTTCCCTCCTAATGCATGAGGACATGGCATTTCTTAAGCATGGGGGGGTGTTTTTAAATTTTTACGATCGATTTAGGATGTTCAAAACCTAAAAACATACAATTTTCTTTATTTCCTGCTTGCAAAAAAATAAAAAATAAAAAAAATAAAAATAAAAAAATAAAAAATAAAATAAAAATGTTGAAAACTTTTTGAGGAAAAATTTTGAAATCGGGACTAAGGTTGAAAAATTCACTTTTGGTACAATGGGATTTAATCTTTAACAAACTAGGGATAAGGATATAGATCAGATCATTAGAATTCCAGGGTCTATTTTAGACTAGATCAGATATCCTTCTCTAAAATTCCACCTGAACTCAAGATAGTTCAGGTGACTTGATCCTACTTTGTAATACGGAAAGTATTTGACTTAGTTTCTGATTCAAAAACTTGCGTATCTTAAGAAACTTCTTATGTCTATTTTCACAAACAAGCCAACACTTAAAAATAATTAAAAATTTTTTGAAAAATTGCCGTATTTGGCTTTAGTAAAAGTCTGAAGCAGATCATTGGTTTGAGCTCCCACCGCCGAGAAGAAGGAAAATACCTTCCTTGTGGATGCGATGTCAACATGTTACCGCCTTGGCGCTGCTCTATATCTATATTTCATATCTTTAGACGGAGCATTAAAGCGCATTTTAGCAGCTCAAGTGTCTTGGACGGTGCTCTACCTATAGCGTCGGAGAAAGAGCTTGAGTTTGCTTGGAGCGCCCCTTTTCACCGCATCGTGTTTTGGGGTTGTGAGCTCCTAGGTGGTGTCATGGACAATGCTATCCCAAAGTACTGGTGCCAGAGCCCCCTCGAGGAATGGTAACGGGAATGATGATCTCAACACATCTGTTGTAAGACTAAGCTAAAAATAAGCATGGGGGAGAAAAAAAAAATATATATATATATAATAATAACACATCCTTATAAATGTTGGCTTTTCACAAGCACAGACATAAGGTTTTAATGGATTTTGCAAGTTGCGAATCAGATTCACGAGCCAGAAAAATCCCAAAAACAAACATTTCAAGTCATCTGAATTAACAAGGGGTTAATTTGTGAATTTTCTGAAAGATATACTGATCCCGTTCTGTCTAATGGTTGGATCCAAAAATAAATCCTGATGTTTATCTTCAACAAATCCCATACTGCTAGTGTTTTAATCTACCAAGGTCCATTAATCTCTTTTTCTCCTCAAAAGTTGAAAAAATTAGATTTCCCAAAAATTCCGTTTTAAGTTTTGCTAAGAGACTAGCAAAAGATAAGCATGGGGGTGTGATAAACGCCAGTTTATCATCATTCTTATGCATTAAAACAAACCTCGCTCTTAGGATTTTACTCCGCAAATGGGTTTTTAGGTTGCATTTAGGCATAAAATAGGTTAGGCATGCATTGCATTTTTTATTGTCCTTTTAATATGTTTTTGTGACTGTTAGGGATGTACAGATATATAGATCCCTAAAACCCTAGCACTCAAGAAGGCAAATGGTGAAGGAGAAGCCCAGACTAGCTGGAACTCAGCCTAATCCAACTCACCTCAGCTTGATCCAGCTCACCTTAGCTTGATCCAGCACACCGCAGCTGGAACCTAGCTTACTTGAACTAGGGTTAGCTCATCCCAACTCCATTCAGCTAATCTCAGCTGGATGGCAGCTCAAGAGAGTTCACCTTAGCTCACCCTAGCTCAAGTCAGCTCAGATCCAGCTCAACTTAGCTGAGTCTACCTCATCTTAGCTCCCACTAGTCTACAGGGAGCTCTAGCTAGCTCAGCTAAGTTGACAGGAGTTCAGCCCAGCTCAGATCCAGCTACATCCAACTCCACTCAGCTCTAGCCAGCTGAAGAAGAACTCATCCCAGCTCAGGAAGCTCAAGTCCAGCTCCCGGGGACTCAGCTTAGCTCAACTCAGTTGAGCTAAGCTACCTTAGCTGCCTCAACCAGCTTGATTCTCCCCGGGAGCACCAGACCTAGCTTACCTCACCTCATTTTGGTAGAAGCTAGCTCACTTTAGCTTGGCTTAGCAACTAGCAAAGAAATAGCAAGCTAAGCCAGCTAGAGTGGCCCCATACCAGCCTCTTCAGCAGCAGCCAGCTCCAGCTCCAGCTCCAGATTTCTCCTCCTCAGCTCCTTCCTCCAAACCCTAGCTCCATTACCTTCTCCTCTACTCCTCCATTAGCTAAGCTAGCTTAGCTTAGCTTAGCTATGCTCCAACTTCCTTGGCTTGTACCACCCCAAAAACCCACCTACCAACTCCACCCAACTAGCTCCACCTAAGCTCCACAAAAGCTAACCTACTTGGCACCAACCTAACCTACCCACCACCTCCAAAAGACACCTAAAAGTTGTGCCAAAAACTACCCATAACCACCCCTTAACGGCGCCACTTTTCCCTCCAAAATCTCCCCTCATCTCCACCACACAATCCCCCTTGAACCCATCTCCACCATCCACCTAACCCCCCTTCTAGAAGACCCCATGTTGGTGCCAACATGGTGGTGTCTCTCCACCACCAAAGGACACCAACACCACCATAACTACCCCCTTTAACACCCCTTGAGTTGGCGCCAACTCACCCTAGCCATAGGATCACCAACCACCCTCATCCTTCCATCCTAGTGCTCCATTTCAAGGGGCACCTTAACCCCCCATCCTACCCTATAAAAAGACCACTACCCACCACCATTCAAGTCATCCTTGGCTAGCAATTTCACTCTCATATTCCACCAAGAAGCCCACGTCCAAGAGAGAAGAAGAAGAAGAAGAAGATTAAGGGGATATTCTGTCCCCTTGGTGCCTTCCCCTCTTCCCTTCTCTTTTGGGTCACGCCAGCCAAAGGAGAAGCCAGGCAAGGAAGATCTTGGAGGAGATCTTGAAGGTGGTCATGCCACCTTGGTGGAGTTTTTGAGGGTGGTGCATGCCCACCCCTTTGGAGAGAGCATTAAAGGTAGTAGCTTCCACCTTCGAGGAGCTCTCAAGGAAGGAGGAGAAGGAAGCCCTCTTTTCAAGCCAAGGAGAAGCTAGGCTTGGAGCAAGAAGACAACCTTCTTCACCATTGTTACAAGAGGATTTGTGTTTATTTTCTTGCTTTTAGATTGTCTAATTCTAGTAGAAGCATTCCTCTACTTGTCCTTGAATAGAACACTCATTCTACTCAATCAAAATTGCTTTCTTTTAGCTTTTTATTGCAGTTGTTTGTTTTGGTTCTAGCACTTGTTTCACCTCTTCTTCCGAATTACCCTAGGCCTCCACTTGCCTAGAGTGATCTTAGGAAGAAGATATGTCTATCTTTTATATTTTAGTTAATCGTTTGTAGGTGTTAGTTCTTTTAGCTACAATCTACAGTTTGCCCTCGTCTTTTCAAAATAGACAAAAATTACATATTGAAAAATATCAGAAAGAAAGTTGAGATCTATCTGTAAGCAAGAGGATTAATTTTGCAATTTTTGTCTCCTTGGACGATCCTAGATACTCCCCTATCGAGGATATAAATTTAAAAGCGAAAGCGGATTCGCGTGTTTCAACGACGTTAAAAACCCACTTTTACAAATCACGCGTATTTCGCTATCATTAACCAATTAGGTGCATTGCATGCATTAATTTAAGTTAACATAAAAGCTGAGGGTTTGTATATAAATAACCAAAATATTTTATCACTACTTTTTGTTCTTCTTCTTTCAGCAATGGCTGCAATTCCTTCGGCTACTGCTGCAATGCCACCAGCTGCCGCACTAAAGCCTACATTCATGGACTAGCGGAGAAGGTGGATCTACTCCCGCCTCTCCATTCAAATTCATGCAGGCAGCTACAAAAAGAGGAAGAGGTAGCCGAGCTCCATAGGCCACCACCCTCGACCCACCACTGTGTAGAGAGTTCGTCTCTCGTCCATTCCACACCACCAGCCTCAACCGTGGCGACGAGCCTCCACCACCGTGGGTGCGTGGCGTGATAGGCCACACCGCCATCCGGAGCTTGTCTGCATTACAGTGAGCACCTCGGTGTGCACCACCCTCACCGTCGTCACCAACAACCACCGCTGCAGCGACTACATTTTCATCTCCTCAGTCAGTTAAGATGTCTGGGAAATTTCCCGAATGTCTGAAGCTTCGACCCCACACTCTAATAGCAACCAGCCGCTCACCTCACGCTCGCACACCTCCGGTTGCACACTTGCGCCACAGCTCCTGCAGCATCCACCCCACAAGCCCTTGCTACGCCTCACCGCCTTCACGCCTGCACCCCTCCAGTTGCCGACTTCCACCAGCATCTCACGCCTTCCTCGCACACCCTGCATCAGCCGATGCACACAGCCAACGCACCCGCCAGCGTTCGCGCCAGCTTGCAACACTTCTCCAATGTGCCTGCAGACTGTGCACCACCTATAGCAGCAACCGCCCTTGCTGCACTTCATCTCCAGCACGCTTTCGCCTACCCATCGTGCGACCTCCTTGCAGCGCCCGCCAGTCCCTACGACCAACGTGCACACAACAGCAGCTGCTCAGCACCAGCCACACAAGCCCGCGTGCACCCTGCAGCAACCGCCGCGCGTCTTCCTTGCAGCCTACAGAGCCGCATCTCCTGCAGCACCCGCTGCGCACCCTCTAGTTGCAGCACGCGCATTGGTGCTATGCGGCCAGCAGTACGATCCAGCAGTGCATGCGACCTCATTATGCGCAACAACAGCCTCCGCACGCACCACCTGCAGCAGCCTCCGTGCACGCCCATCCATGACTCCTCCAGCAGGTGCAGCCACCATCGAAACCCACCTTCCCCGGAGCTTCGTCCGGCCGGCTCCGGCCACCTCGTGTCTCTCCACCACCACTACTGCGAAGCCCTTGATCCAAAGAACTTCCTCCCAGCTTCACGCCTCTGGCCGTTCCTTCCTCCTCGCATACAGCCAAGGGGAAGAAGATCCCCTATTTTGCTACAATAAAAAGCCTATTAATATTTACATTCTCTACCATTTCCAACTTTTATTGATATTTTATTAAATTTGCATTGCAAAAAATTTTCGTTAGTTGTTAAAAATTACCATTTCAACTTGTTCTCTTGATACTATCTTAATCTGAAGGTAGATTTGGCTCGATTCTTGTCGAAACTAACTAAGAACAGACCTTTTTAATCGGTGCAAATTTAAATACGTCATTGCCTCCCTGTGGACATGACTCGCTCTTCTACGAGTGGTTATTTTTAATTATTGATTAGTCAATTTTTCCACCACATAAAACTACAAACGACTTTTAAAGCAAATAATCTACTCATCAAAATGGCACCGTTGCCGGTGAGGCAACAGACGTAATAATTTCACCTGATCTTATTTTTGATTATTTCTCATTGCACAGTGATCTAGCCATTTATTATATTTTCTTTTCTGTGCGAGAAATTTGTCCGAGGAATCGGCCATCATGAGAGGCAACCCTTGACATCGCCAGAGGAGGAATTGGTCGAGCTACCTTGCAAAGGAGGGGAAGGACGAGGATGCAACGATCATCTAGTTGCTGATTTAATTAGAGTACGATTAAGACTTCAGATTTTTTTTTCTTTCATTGCACATTTGGTTTGAAACCCTTGTTCTGGGGTATATTTTGAGGGGTTTGTTCCCCAATTTTGTTTTAGGCTCATGCTGGGTAACTTTTGGGAGCCTGTTCCCTTTTCTTTAGATTTAGGTTTTTTTAAATTTATTTTGCGGATTGTTTAGTTTTATTTGCTTGTGCATAAGTAGTTTAAAAAAAAGAAAAATGAGGTGCCTGCCCTAGGACGAACCATTTAGGTCTGTATGAGCAGCCTCTAGATTTATTTATCTGCATTGCGTGCATTCTCGCATCATTGATTGCTGGAAGCAAGGTACGCATTCTCTTACTTTGCATCCTATTCTTGATCACACATTGCATTTGGGCTTAATACGAAGACCACCTAATCTGTATTGAATAAATCTAACAACTGGTCACATATTTTCTAGAAAAAGGACTAATTAAAGGAGGGGCATTTTAAAACCAAGGATTTGATTTTCAAACTTGGCGTGCAATTCAAAATTCAAAATCTTTTGCGGTGTATGCACACTTATTTTGCTTGCACCACGGCACACTTTTGGACACTCCTTAGGTTTGGAAAGACTAGGATAAGAGCCCTCCTATAGTTGGATTCTGAAGTGTTCGGAACTTGAGATCAAAGGTTTTGTAAATCCAAAGAGGGGGATACCCTGTCACAGATTTTTGGGGGTAGTTGAGAAGCACCGTGAAAGCACGGATTCAAAGGAAGGCTTAGGCCTACTTGCATCCCTCGATCTTCCATCTTTGGAGTTGCTCTACCATTTGATATTTAGGGAAGAACACCTAAGCTCCAACTTGGTCTTCTTAGGCGAGCCGTAGGTCGACAGTAAGTGCGTAAATTGATTGAACAAATTGTATTATCACCTACAATCTGACTTAAAATCAAAAGCCTAAATTGGGAAAGACCTAAAAAGCCCTTTTTGAATTGTGTTTTGCTTGGGGAATTACGATTGAGGTGAGTTAGAATGGACCACATTGATTTTCATCCTTTCACATCTTGCCCACACCCTCACCCCCACTCTTCATTCTTCGATCCCATACGCCGAGATGGTCCATCCCTTGATGGACATAATGACAATCATTGGGATCCATTTTACTCCTATTATAGGAGTATTGGCCTGGTTAAGCCCCATATTAGTGAGCAGAACCTAGGAGCGGGATTTGCTTTGCCCAATATCCCACACACCATAGAAATACCCAACCCACCCTCCCTGAAAAATTATAATGGTTCGACAGACACTCCTGGGTACTATAAGCTTGAGCCTGACTTCTCCCATGATAGAAATGACCTCTCCTCCTTGAAGATGGAAATACAGAAAATGCAAAATGAAATGATTGAATTTTTAGGAGAATCTTCGAGAGCAGGCCAACAAGAAAAAGATGAAGTTAGCCACCCAATCTACTCCATTGAGGATGACGTGCACCCTTCTATAATAGATGCACCTCCCATGGGAGAGCTGCACTTTAAGTTAGAGGGAAATTTTGGGGAGAATAGCTACTTTTTGCGGATCGATTTTGAAACCTCCCAATTTAATGACACTTCCTTGAGTGATCCACACCTTAAGTGGGAGGAAGATACATATGAAAGTAGTTATGCATTGGATGAAGAAAGGTGGCAACCCGAGGAAGATGATGATAAGGTTGAGTATCCACCTGAATTATATTGGAGTCAAAAGAAGGGAATGATGGTACCATTGGAAGACCTCAGCCCAGATGATAGTATTTTCGTGACATTTGATGAATTGGGTCGAAGTCAAGTTGTTAATCCTACCCTCCCTTCTGATCACAAGATGGAAGTCAAGCCCACCCTTAGTGAACCTAACCCTGAAGAAATTGACCTATCTGAGGAGTCCGATGTTACCAGTGTAAACCATTTACCTCAGATAGAGCACCCTAGGGGATCTGTTGAAATATTAAATGATTCTCGAGCTCGGGTATATGATGAATCATATGATGAGGAGAAAGATGAATTATATGAGGAACCTGCATTCAAGATTTGGAGTGACACTAAAGGTGATTATGTCTTATTTGAAGAGTTAGCCCTTGAGGATGTTACAAATTTGACAAAATTAGGTTTCCTTAGCACACCCATTGATGATATTTCTCCCCATGATGAAATGATGGAAAATTTGGATGCAACTTATAAGATTTATATGGATTCACATATAAACTCCGGGGAAGATTTGAGTAAAGAACAAAAGCCCAGGGAGGACATTGATAGGATAATCCCTAGATCTGTTGCTTCCAACCTGCCTTCATTTATTTCGAAGTCACCCCTTGATTCGCTTATATCTGAAGGCAAAATTGCGACTTTTGATGAAGGGCAGGAAGATAAATGTGATGGTGCAAGGAATGCTAGGGATGCAATTGAGGATTTGGAATGAGTGTTAGGGATGGACACAGAGCTGATTAAACCCAACCTAGATGTTATAGCCATCCCGCAACCTCGAAACTTGGACACCCTAGACGATCCTTGCCGTAGAGAATTGCTCACTTTTGTTATGACCGGGGGGCTTAAGAAACCAATATTTCCCATAATGGAGTATCGGGTATGGATTGATGATTTCTTTAGTCAGTCCATTACCCTGGGGGTTTATCTCTGCACCATCCCTTCCCCATTCCTTTTGAAGGATCCTTGTCATCCTCCCCGTACCCCTTTGGAGGTTGTTATACCTATTTATCCTTTAGAACCTCCTCTGGTGACCTGGGAAGATTTCATTCCCATCTTAGTTGGGCGAGCATTTGCTATCGGGATTCAACATCAGCTTGCCAACATCCTAGGTTACATATTTTCTAGGTCAACATTGCTTTGCTCATTTTTAGGGCCTACTTCTGCAATCCTTGAACCTGATTTGCAGGTTCTTGGGCTATTCGACCGCTAACAAAAGAACAGCTGCCCAGCTCTGACCCAGGTTATATCCTTCTATGCAATGAGGACATTGTAGATTTTAGGCATGGGCGGGTGTACTTGGGAATATACATAGAATAGTGCATTCATTGCATACATTTGCATTAAAAAATATATATATAGTTTTGAGCTTAACTGGCTAGGTCCTACATTCTTAAGTAAATCAGAACTCTAGGGTAGACTAAGTTAATTCTAGGGTCAAACTTTAGAAGATAAATGACCTACTAGCTTTAGACCTTTTGGGTCCTTTGTGGACTTAAAAAACTTAAGTAGGAGTTAAGTTGAGGACCATTCCTCAAGCGGTTAAGGAAGGAAAGCTAGGGTTTGAGTTAAAAGGTGGGGTAGTACCTAGAGTCTTGTTCTACCTTTTGGTTTATGTGTCACACTTGGTCTGGTAATCAACTTAATTTCTCTCTTTCTTAAAAGAGATTTGGTTCTCTAAGTTTTGACTTAGGAGAGGCTTGAAAACACAATTTGATCGAAAGAGTTCCCGCCGCAGGAGAGGTGGAGTATATACTCACCTTGAGGATGCGATGATAACATATTACCTCCTCGGCTCTTGTCTCTTAGGATATCCATCCTATTAGGGGCATGTAAGCGCATTGTGCGGTTCAGGTACCATGGGCGGCCCTATCTCGAAGTGCCAATTTCCATAGGCCTAAATTTGCTTAAGAAATCCATGGGCAATACTATCTCAAAGTGTCGATTGCCAGGAGTTCTTGCGGTCATTATGGGCGGTGCTATCTCGAAGCATTGAAAGCCAGCCACCCTTCGAGGTATGGTAATGGGGACAAGGAATCCGGCACAGACGTTGTTGATAGCTGATCTGAGGTTAGACTTAGAAGAATCAAATAAAATATATATATATTATTAAAAAAAAAAGGTCCTTTTTCCTTTAACTCAAATAACTCAGACCAATGCACATGCACGGATGCTTTAATCTCAGGGATCAATAAACCTTAGGCTAGAGTCAGAAATCAGGGAAACTTGTGCCTGCAACTCATCTTTAGCCGACCTAGTCTGTAACTTAGCAACTACTTGGGGAACCTTAGGTCTTGAGTCTGAGCCTAATATGTTTCTAAAGGAAGACCGATTGGGTTGACTAGTCTACTTGGAGTGCTAGGTTTTGATTGGATTTGCTTGGGACTAGCAAAAACCAGGCATGAGGGTATTTGATTAGCCCATATTTGTGGGCTATTTAAATATTTAAGTGCCGAGACATTAAGTTAATTCTAACATTTATTTACAATAAATTAGGATGTAAATAGATTAATTCATATTTCTAATTTAATTACATAATTCATGCGTTGCATTCAAATTTAAATGCATTTAGAGTTAACTTAGAATTGCATTCATTTAATTAGTTAACCAATTAGGTGCATTGCATGCATTAAATTAAGTTAACATAAAAGTTGAGGGTTTGTATATAAATAACCATAATATTTTATCACTATTTTTTTATTCTTCTTCTTTTTTAGCAACGGCTGCAATTCCTTCGGCTGCCGCTGCAACGCCACCAGCTGCTGCACTAAAGCCTACATTCATGGACTAGCGGAGAAGGTGGATCGGGTCCTACCTCTCCATTCAAATTCATGCAGGTAGCTACAAAAAGAGGAAGAGGCAGCCGAGCTCTGTAGGCCACCACCCCCGACCCACCACTGTGTAGAGAGTTCATCTCTCGTCCATTCCACACCGCTGGCCTCAACCATGGCGACGAGCCTCCACCACCATGGGCATATGGTGTGACAGGCCACACCGCCATCCGAACCTCGTCCGCATTACCGTGAGCACCCCAGCGTGCACCACCCTCGCCGTTGTCACCAACAACCACCGCCACAACCACTGCATTTTCATCTCCTCAGTCAGTTAAGACGTCCAGGAAATTTCCCGTCCGGGAAATTTCCCAGACATCTGAAGCTTCGACCCCACACTCCAACAGCAACCGGCCGCTCACTTCACGCTCACGCCCCTCCTATTGCACACTTGCGCCGCACCTCCTACCACATCTAGGGTGCAAGCCCTTGCTGCGCCTCACCACCTTCACACCCGCACCCCTCCGGCTGCCCACTTCTGCCAGCATCTCGCGCCTTCCTCGCACACCCTGCATCAGCCCATGCACGTAGTCGGTGTGCCCGCCAGCGTTCGCGCCAGCCTGCAGCACTTCTCTAATGCACCTGCAGACCACGCACCACCTACATCAGCAACCTTCCTTGCTGCGCTTCATCTCTAGTGCACTTTTGCCTACCCACCGTGCACCTTCCTTGCAGCGCCTGCCAGCATGCAGCAAGCCCACCAGCACCTCCGGCCAACGTGCATACAGCAGCAGCTGCTTAGCACCGGCTGCACAAGCCCGCGCACGCCCTACAGCGCCTCCTGCAGCAACCGCCCTGCGTCTTCCTTGTGGCTTGCAGGGTCGCATCTCTTGCAGCACCCGTCGCGCGCCCTCTAGTTGCAGCGCGCGTGTTGCAACAGTGCGGCCAGTAGTACGCTCCAGCAGTGCGTGTGGCCTCATTGCGTGCAACAGTAGCCTCCGCATGCACCACCTACAGGAGCCTCTATGCACGCCCATCTGCGACTCCTCCAATAGGTGCAGCCACCGTCGAAACCCACCTTCACCGGAGCTCCGTCCAGCCGGCTTCGGCCACCTTGCGACTCGCTGCCACCACCGCTGCGAAGCCCTCGGTCCAAAGAACTTCCTCCGAGCTTCACGCCTCTGGCCATTCCTTCCTTCTCGCACATCGCCAAGGGGAAGAAGATCCCCTATTTTCCTATAGTAAAAGGCCTATTAATATTTACATTCTCTACCATTGCCAACTTTTATTGATATTTTATTAAATCTACATTGCAAAAAATATCCATTAGTTAGTGGTTCACTAACTAGGCTGGTGGAGGAGGAATTTGAATTTCTCTTTGAGCGGGAAAAGCCATTGTTGGATGGCCGGCCGCCTGTGGGGGTCCGACGCTGGTGCCGGTGACTCTGATGGATGGGCGGTATGGCGTCCGCAATCTTGGCGCAGGAAGGCGCATGATTTATGTGTTCCTGTGGGTGTAGGGAACATGGGCAGGAGGGATGTTCGAAATGGCTGGGATAGAGGTTGAAGGGAGGTGACCTGCTATCGGTGTCGCCTTCGGGGGCACCTAGCGGCGACCTGCTGGCGTCCACTTCTATGTCTAGCGTGCGGAGGTTTTGGTCACAAATGGGACGCCTGCCGGGCGACATGTGATGGCTCTGGGGGCAAGGACTACTTAACACCTTCGTGGCCTCAAGGTAAGCCGCAGATGCCCCTCCCCCCGAAATGGTCTGGGCTTGCGCCTTGGATGTTGAGGTTCCTCTGACTGATGATGTCAAAGTAGTAGAACTGGCTCTACGTAGTGCTTTGATTGGAGAAGTTATGAGAGGCACCATATCAATGGGTAGAATTCGACAACTGGTGAGATCTCTCTCTTTATCAACTGATGATTGGAAGATTGCGATTATTTCGCTGTCGTGATTTGTGCTGTTTGATGTGGGTGCGGGAGATGTTGAAAGATAATGCTTTCAGACTTGTTTTTTGGATGGACTATCAGTGATCTGGTGGCTGGTATCCCCTTTTGATGGATCTCTACCTAAACGTCCCCCTCAGAGATCAGCCGCCAGGTCAGGTGTTCTTGAGATCAGAGGTCTGGCTCTACATCTGAGATCTAGGAAGGTGGTGGAAAACATGATATCTGGGTTTGCATCTGTGTCCGTGGATGCTGCTGTTGGGCTGACTGAAGGGGATGCCAGTGGTCTGAATGTGAGGGTGAAGGTCTTCAGGGTTGGTGCCATTCCTGATAAACTGATCCTCAGATGTGTGGGCAGTTCTTGGTTGCTCCTTCTAAATTTTATTATGGTAGATCAAGCGGTCGTCTCTAAATTTCATCCCCCCTCATATGCTATGGTGCTGAAATCTAAAACTCCTCCCTTGCATCCAAATTGTGCTAATCAGGATATGATGGCTGAATGTTCTAAAGGAAAGGAATCGGGGGATGGGGTAGGGAACCTGGGGGATGTAGAGACGAGGACTGAAGCACTGGCAGGTGTGGCTGATGTGTCTCTGATCCAAGACCTCCCCTCCTGTGCTGAGGTGCTGAAGTCCAAAGCCCCTTCCCTGCAACCACTTGGTGACTGTCAGAAGGTGGTGGCAGAATGTTCGGGAGAGAGGGAACTGATAGATGAAAAGGGGGGCCTGGGAATTATGGAGATGAGGTTTGAAATTCAGGACATTGTAGATGATGTACCCTTGGTCCAAGAGGCAGTTGCAGTGATGGATGCTGATGGAAAGGAAATAAGTTTATCAAATGAAGTTGTGAGTGAGGATCTGAAAACCCATCTGGGTGAGTCTGATGAAGGGATGATTATGAATGTGATTAATGAGCGTGCTACCTCAGATATGGTGGACACTTCTATGAGTCCTGTGAATTTGCAGACTTGCTCTCCTGTGGCTGAAGTTGTGCATGCGAAGTCAAAGACTCCTTCTGCTAGGAATTGGAAACCTCCCTATAAGTTGAGATTAAGAAGGCACACTCCCACACAGAAGGTTGATGAATCAGTTGTTGCAGTTGTGATGAAGGTTAGCAGGACTTCTGCAATTGTGAAGGGGACAGACCTGATCACCTAATGAAGATCTTGAGCTGGAATGTGTGTGGGCTATGTGATGGAAGCAGGAGGGGGTCGCTAATTAGATATATGCGTGAATGGGAAATCGACTGTGCCATACTTCAGGAGACACACATTGACTATGCTTTTGGTAGGGCATGGGAAGAGATGAGGGCAGGATCTGCAAATGACCTTGTGGTGGTCAATTCCATTGGCAGATCTGGGGGAATTGCCATTTGGTGGAGGAAGCAGATGCTGTGCTTACAGGAGGTGTCCATGGCTAGGCACCTTCTGACCTGTAGATTCACGAGAGGCCAGGGGGACAGTGTCTTCTTTGTGACTAGTGTATATGGGCCAAATGATCCTAACAGGAGGCAGGAATTGTGGGTGGACTGAAATCTGGCTGCAGAATTTGTAGGTGGGGGGGCTTGGCTTGTTGGAGGTGACTTCAAATGTACCTTAGTGGGGAGTGACAGACCTAATGGGGTGGTCGACAGCTCCTCCACAGGATTTCAGTTGATGGTCCAAGCCTTGGGGATGTACGAATTTCCATCATCGGGGGCTGAATTCACTTGGAGGAATGGCAATGGGCTCATGTCCAAAATTGATAGATTTTTTGGGCATGCTGAGCTGTTAGAGATGTCTTTTGTATGTGGTCTTGAACGTCCATTTTTTGACCATACACCTTTGATTTGGGATAATGGTGAGAAAGTTGTGGCTGGTTCCTATTTTAAATTTAGGAGATCTTGGCTGAGGGAAATAGGGTTCAGAGACATGCTTGCCAGCTGGTGGAGGTCACAGCAGGGTGAGGGTACTGCCACCTCCAGACTGGCTTCTAAGCTTAAGGCTCTGAAGGGCATGCTGAAGGAGTATGGAGATATTGTCTCAGTTCTTAGACATCAGAAGCGTCATGAGGGCTTGCTAAAAAATTAGGAACTGGATACCAAGGAAGCTATGGACCATCTATCTGAACTTGATCTTGCTGACATAAGAAGATGGCAGGGGGTGGTAATTGAAGAAGATGTGAAATTGGAGATGGATTGGAGGGAGCGATCTAGACAGCTATGGCTAAGTGAGGTGGATGCAAACACCAAATTTTTTCATTTGGCTTCTAGCTCTAGGAGGAGAACAAATCTGATCTCATCAATGGTTGTAGAGGGGCAGAGAATTACCTCCTTATCTGATATCAGAACTGAGGCCGTCAGATACTTCAAGGAATCTTCAAGAGTTGCAGGTAGGGGCAACTAGAGAATGACAGCAAATGATTTGCCCAGGATTAATGAGTTTCAAGGGGCCAACCTGATCGAATCTATTTCTGAGGCTGAAGTATTGAAGGCTGTTAATGATCATAATTGTGAAGGATCGCCTGGTCCTGATGGAATCCAGGTTTTCTTCTACAAAGAACTATGGGACATTATGCACTTAGAGATTATGGGGGTAATTAGAGAATTCTAATGTGGCAATTTTGGCTTTGAAAGAATTAATAGATCCTATCTGTTTCCTTTGCCTAAAACTCTGGGTGCTGAATCTTTCCAAGAATTTAGACCCATTGCTCTTTCTAACTCCTTATATTTGGTGATCGGAAAGTTCCTGGCTAATAGATTGAGTCCTGTACTGCAAGATTTGATCCATCCTGCTCAATCTGCTTTCCTCCTAGGTAGATCCCTACAAGAATCTTTTATATTGGCTGAAGAGATGGTTTGTGGCTGGCATAAGAGGAGATGCAAGGCCTTCATGTGGAAGGTTGATTTTCGTAGGGCTTATGACTCAATCAGCTGGCCTTATTTATGGGATGTGCTTAAAAGAAGGGGCTTTCCCCCTACTTGGATAGCTTGGATTACGAGATGTATTACCAAAGCCTCCTTTACCCCTCTAATAAATGGGAAACCCTGTGGTGCATGGATCCAGCCTCAATGTGGCATCAGGCAAGGATGCCCCCTGGCCCCATTGATATTTAATTTGGCAGTTGACAGTTTAGCCTGGTTTGTTTGTAAGCTTTTGAAGTGGGTCTTGTTAGAGGATATTCGCTCTCTTGCAAGAACAGTCTGGCTCCCATTCTTCAATATGCAGATGATACTGTCATTTTTGTTGAAGGATCCATGGATGGAGTGTTGGCTTTGCATCACTTGGTTGATATCTTTGTTGAGCTTTCTGGACTGAGGTTAAATGGGGACAACTCTGGTTTGGTTTACATTGGTTTATCTGAGGTGGAGCAAGAGGCCTTAGCAACCATCCTGATGACTCCCCGCATCAGCCTTCCTATTAGATATCTTAGGCTACCTTTGAGGTTTTCCAGGTTGAAGAGAGGTGATTGGAATCGCCTTTTTTACAAGATCTCTATGAAACTTGATGGTTGGCACAACAGATTCTTATCCAGAGGTGGAAGGCTTATCTTTCTCAATTCGGTGATCACCTCCATCCCTGTTTTCTACTACTCCATTTTCAAAACACCAAGATCCATTTGGAAAATATTGGATGTGATGAGGAAGAGATTTTTTTGGAAGGGAGCTAGACACAAGGGCAGCTTCCTGTAGCCTCTCAAATGCGATCAAATCTGCTATCCTAAGGAGCTGGGTGGTCTTGGGATCAAGTCCTTGCAGCACTTTAATGATGCCTTGCTACTCAAATGGGCTATTAAGCTGCTGCAAGGTGATCTAAAACCGTGGTCTGATCTGATCAGAGATAGATATGGAGCTTCCAACAGCAGATTTTCCAGACTTCAGCCAAACTGTCCATTACCTTTCCATAAATCAGTAACTAAGGCTTTGGCTGATCACTTCCATCTACTGCAACCATCACTTGGAGATGGCAGGTCTTTCAGATTCTAGAAAAAGGAATGGTCTGAATTGGGGGTCTTGAGGGAGCTCTATCTGAGAGCTTTTGATGCAGCAGCTGACAAGAATGTTACGGTTAGCAAGATCTGGTCTTACAGCAGCAGCAGTTGGATTCTGGATGATGTGGAATCCAGAAGCAGCAGAAGAACAACCTGGTTATGGGATGAGAAGAGAAGGCTTTTATTAGACCTTGAAAATTTCAAACCTAGGCCTCGAATGGAGGATAGATATCTGTGGGATGGGATCTATAGTGTCAAATCCGGGTAGAACAGAATGCTAAATTTTGAAGAGGGATGGAGACATGATTCCATTGATAAGAAGATATGGTTGTTAAAAATTCCTCTCAAGGTACAAATCTTCCTTTGGCTGTGCAGGAGTGATGGATCAATCACAAGTGATCTACGCCACAGAAGATTGGGTACTGATCATCATGTGTGTTTTTTATGTGAGATGAGCACTGATAATGTAAATCACCTCTTCTCTTCTTGCCTTATCATTGATGTCATTTGGAGAAAAATTTATCAAGAGCCTTTACCAGATTGGGATTCTATGTGGCATCGGTTTGAGGTGAGAGGGAAACCACATGTCCACATGGCTGCTTCTATTTGGTGTGTATGGAAGGCAAGGAATGAGAGACTTTTTCAGGAGAGGCCGGTATGTTGTGAGAATGTTGTAAGAGAGTGATGGTCCCTCATACAGTCTTGGGGATCCTTTTTGTAATCTCCTTTCTTTGCACATAATATACTACTCCGGATTGCCATCGCAGGATGATAGCTCTCCTTTCTATTTCAAAAAAAAAAAAAAATTATCCATTAGTTGCTCAAAATTGCCATTTCAGCATGTTCTCTTGATACTATCTTAATCTGAAGGCAGATTTGGCTTCATTCTCGTTGAAACTAATTATGAATAGACGTTTTTAACCAATGCAAATTTAAATACATCATTTCCTCCCTGTGGACACGACCCGCTCTTCTGTGAATGGTTATTTTTAATTATTGATTAGTCGATTTTTCCACCACATAAAACTACAAAAAACTTTTAAAGCAAACAATCGACTCGTTACTAGCCCCTTCATCCTCGCCGTCTCCCTCCCTAGAGTATTCACCTTCCATAGTGGCGGTGAGCCACAACCGGTGCCAATTCTTCCTCCTTCATCCCCCTAGAGTAGGTAGTTAGGTTTTAGTTACATCCTTAGGTTAGTTTCCCTTACTCAAAGTCCAAAAATATTCCCTCGATGCCACCGCCATCCACCTTCATCTTCAGCTCCGGCCACACCTCTGGTGAGTCCACTCCACCTCCACAATCCACCAATGAACTTGCTAACATGTCTTGCACCTCTACCTCATCGACCCAAACCAAAGCCCTCTCTTATTTAGGGCTATTCACCCCTCCAAACGCCCATCGTCCAACCCACCTTCACACGCCTTTCTGCGTTATCACCAGATATCCACAATGCTTCTCATCCCACACAATGACGACCACTGCATTCACCGTGCCCCAGTGATCCTTGTGAATTATTTTAAAGAGGCTGAGAGGCTGTGTTCGTGATTTCAGGTTCCGCCGTCGCTCCGCCGTCTCCACCATTACTGCCATCGCGTTCTTCAAGCTCAAGGTCATGTGCATCCCAGGTTACACCTCCAGGCCATGCAGCTGCATTTTAGGTTCACATCCAGAACCTCAATTTAGTACTTCACCACCAACATCGACTTCAAGTAGCTTAACTCCACCTACAGGCATACGCAAAGGGAGACGGACGAATATTCCCACATCGTTTGTGGAAGAGGTGTTGGCTATGCATATATTGTATTTGTGTTCTATGCTTACTACCTTAGAACATGAGGATGAGGTCCTCCTTACCCACCTTCACTAACTCAACCCAACCTCCCACCTTCACTCCTAGGCTACGACAATGGCTGCAGCCCTAGACCTAGCTACGTTCTTGACCCGAATACCTGATTACCTTGCTTCAATGAAAGAGAAGAGGAGGAAGAGAGAGAGAAAGAGAGAGCAAGGGAGTGGGGGTTTTGCTCTGAGTTGGTTTCCCCTACTCCACACTTAGCCGTGAAAAGAGAAGAAGAAAGAAGGTTTGTGTGTAAGAAGAGAAGAAAAGGAGGGGTCGTGCCTCCTAAGAAGAAGAGGGAAGAATTGTAGAAGAAAAGAAGAGAAAGAGAAGGTAAGGAAGTGAAAGAAGATAAGGAAAGGAGCTGTGCCAAAGAAAGAAAGAAGAACAATGAAAGCCAAAGAAGAAACACTAAAAATGACATTTAAGTTGTCTAATTTATTGTTCATTCATTTGGTTCTCTTTAGTAATTGATATATATGTGTTAGATTAATAATTGGTGATTCAAATCACCATTATTTTGTCTAGATTTCTTTTCGTCTCTTCTTATACTTATGCTATACATTGAATATTAGCCTTTGAGCAATTAAATGTGCTCATTTATATTATTTGTTGAGATTAGTGCGTGAATTCAATATTTTCCCCCTGTGTTCAACCTCGGACTTCAATTCTAGATTTCAAGTAATAAATTGCATTTGTTGACGAGCGATCTTGGTCTGTACTAAAACGTATTAATCTTAAACACTAATTTTGCGCATTGAACATTTTGACACCGTTGCCAGGGAGCAATGCACAATTCACTGCTATTCTTGTACTATTTTATTATATTTTGGCACTAACTTGCCCTGTTTGCTTTATTTTGATTTTGCAAGGTAATTCACAAGGAGATCTTCCACGTAATCAACCACTCCCAGGGCAAGTAATCTCTGCTCTTCCCTAATCAACCTCTTACTCTTGGGAATATAAAAAAGGAAACAATAAATTAGGAATCATTTTCCTTATTTCCATAGTAAATCATTATTTAAAAAGGCAAGTTTGCTGATTTACAGAAAATTTTCATATCTGATTGAAGTTTTGAAGCAATTCTGTTTAGAATTCCATACCCTATTTCCTGTACCTATTGGGGATTATGCTTAAGTTCTATTGAAGTCCAAGTTGTACATCTTGAGATTTAATTGGACTTGAAATAGAGTCAATTAGGGTTTCTACATTAGGCTTTGAAGTATTAGAACACATTTGCATGGAATATGAGAATAAAGCCTCCCGCATTTGTGTGCTACCCAAGCCCCTGGTTGAAAAAATCTAATCAAGAAAAAACCCTAAAACATAGGCTCTAAAATCACTTGAATCCTAAAATCTTGGACTTAATAACTTGAGAGTCAATTCAGGGTGGTTTCTATGTCTTGACCAAGATTTCATTCTGTCACCTTTAGGGCATGTCAAATGAAGTTGACCTACATTGTGGGCCAACCAACCACCAAATTAGGCCACAAGTCAAATCAATTTCTAATCAAGTGAAACTCAAGGCACAAATCAGGACTTAAAATTGATAGACTTAAGGTCTTAAGTTTGTACATTCCAGTCTACTTGGAACCGCAGTGACAAGGAAGGTCGGGTGGGGGAAACCCTATAACCTGTGGGGATGCTCTACTGTGTAAGGGTCTTTGCAGGGCTGTCCCTTCCTAGTGCCAAGGTATTTCTTGTGTGTGCGAATTTCTGATTTAGAGGTATCATCTGCCTTGAAATTACCTTGGTCATCCAAAAATCTTTGGGTGCCTCTATTGGGTCCAAATAACATCCAGTCCCTCATCTATTCTGTAGAGCATACACACATCATCACAGGAATCTCTTTCAGATCTAATTAACTTCAATCTAACTTGAGTTTAATTCTTCATTCCGATCCACCACCTAATTCGAGAATGCAACCTAACATGTTACTAGACCTATTTGAGGATATGCAGGTTAATGTGTCAAACACAACAAATTTCATTGCAGAACAGACAACAAATTTTGACACAACTAGAAAATGGTGCAACTTGGAATGTTCTCATGCCAAGATACTGGGAAATTTAGAGATGGCATAATGGTGAGTATATCTTATGTAGATTTAAGCCATCACTATGGAAAATACCCCAAGATGACCTTGAAAGAAGAGACAATATGATGCAGATGTTAAAACATGTTATCGATCAGAGACATCAATACTTCCCTGAGACATCTTGGGGTAATCAACATAATTTCCCAAATCCCCAGTTTTAGGATCAAGGTTATTATGGAGCCCCCACCCAAATGAAATTTGATTCAAGTTACATACAGATTGGCACTCCTAGTCTTGAAACTAGTTGGGAGGATCCAATTGCTGGTGATCATTATTTTGAACTAGCCTTAGGTAACCAGGAAGCTGGTACATCAAGCTTAGATTTCATAAACACCTATGATAATGAGATTGAATCAGAATCTCTCGAGGGTGTAAATTCCATCCCGTGTTCTGATAAGGTGACTCTCGAGAACAATCCTGACGTCCTTGTAAAGCCCAACCAAGATTCTAGTGATTCAACCCACACCCTTAACCTAGAATCTAGATTTGAGCCTTAACAAGATGATTACAAGACCCCGTGTGATACAAGTCAGATTTTGAATCTAGAATATGATTCAGGGCATGTATTTCATGAGCAGACCTCTTCGGACTCGTCAGAGATATAGATTGATTTTTCAAAAGTCACGTTGATCTACGATTCAAAAACTGAGGAGCTGAAAGAGTTGGGTTTTGATTGGGTCTTCCATACAAGCCAAGAACTCCAGCCTATACCTACTAGGGACACCTTTTCGAGCTTGGAATTTGAAATTACGTTAGATCCAAATCAGGTTGCCGATTCTACACCCCTTGATTTATTCCTTGGTGGAACCTCTAATCCCAAATCAGATTCAGAACACGATCTTATCAAGTTCTCCGATGATTTTGAATCTTACTCTAATTTCAAAGAACTGTTGTTTCCTAACGAATTCAAACAAGTTTACGACCTCAGCGATCAGGACCTATCTTTTGATTATGAAGCTGTGGTCAATGATTTAAAAGAAAACACTTCTACTCCATATACAAAGCCTTCCAAAACCCGTTTCAAACCCCGACTCGCAACTGGACTCAATTTTTACTGTGATTATCCTCTCGATAATCCGGTAGCACATGATTCTCCTCCACATTTCAATCAGATTTCGGATATTAATCAGACTACAAATCATGCCTCATCTTTCTCTGATCACCCTCGTAGGGATCTCACATCCTCCAAAGATCCATTCTCTTTGGAAGATCCCTACTCTAACCAGGCTAATTACACTCAACCAAACCCTGGATTTACACTTCTACATCTTTTCAAGTTTCAATGTATCTGGTGGGCACCACATCTGCTGATTCACATCCATCAACCCACCAGACTGATTTGGTTTGGGTTGCATCATCAACCTGTCGGTCTGAACAAGCACCTGGTTGGACCAACCAGCCTATTAATCAAGGTGTTTGTTCTACAAAATTCATCTGATTTAACCACTCCTCCACGACCATTTTCTGCTCGGCTGAAGGCATTGAATTTAGCACTTAAAGGAAGGCAACCTGTCATTTCAAAGAACAGTCGACTCTACCTCTAGTACTTGTACCAAAGCTTGAAATCATCTGCAACAGTCATCCTGACCCATTGCCCCACCCATTTCTCCTATTCTAATCCCAGAACCATACTAATTTCATACCCTTCGATTTACAATGAGGACATTGCAAAACTTAGGCATGGGGGGGTGTTAAAGTGCAAACACATAAAAATTCAAATTTCTGAAGGGTTCTCACAAAAAATTATATATTCTAAAAAACTACTAATACAAAAATGGAGAAAAGGGGAGGAAATTTTGTGAGATTAATTGCAGATCATCTAGAGGAAAAGAGGAGGTGATTTTAAGTGTTAAAAAGGAGCTACAATTTGAAACAAAATGTGATAGTCATTAGTAAAAGATTATGGAACCTACTTAAGTTCTAGACCAAATGAAGAGAAAAAAATTAAGTCTTTGAATAACAGAGAGATAAAGAGATTAGTATGAGTGCTGATCTTAGGCCTCTTGGGTTTGTTTTAGGGCATAAAAATTCATGTATTCATTAAGATCTGGATAATCCTCAAGAGGTTGAGGAAAATGCAAAGCTTAAGTATTTGGTCTAAGGCTTAGGGATTATTCGACCTCGTTAACTGACCTCTGATTTGCGGGACTCGGTGACCTAAGCACCCTAATCCACACATAGTCTGATTCAGTGCGCTTAATATCAAAATCACGTAAATGCGTTAATTCTGTTTTGAAAAAGCTACCTAGATTAGGAGCGACATATCAACACGAGTTGATTTTGTTGAGTTCTCAGCGTAGAGAGGTGGGAAATTCCCCTCAAAGATGCATAATAACAAACCATCTCCTTGGTGTTTGTCTCCTAGGATATCTAAATATCATATTGGGGGCACGCAAGCACCTTGTGCTGATTCAGGTACCATGGGCAGGATTATCCCAAAATCTCGATCTCTAGGGTCTGAATTTAGCTATAGAACACCATGGGTAGCATTATCTCGAAATGTCGAAAGCTAAGGTTTTGGGGGTTACCATGGGTGGTGCTATCTTGAAGCATCAATTGCCAGGGATCCTCCAAGGATTGATGGTGGGAGCAAGGAATCCGATACAAAATGTGTTTTTCAGCCATCCCGAAGATAGGAATAAAGAAAAAGAGAGAGAAAACTCCCCAAATGTACAAGAATTCTTCTATCCCTCTCTCTTACAAAAACGCACTGCAAACTGAACCTAGACTAACCATGCTACAAGCATGGATGCTTTAACCACTGGGTCCAACAAACCTTAGGCTAGTTCCTGTGGGCCTTAAAAACCTAAGTGCAAGATTGAAGCTAAAGCTGGTCAGGTCTGGATCTTGATTGGTACTTGAGTACCTCTAGGCCTAGTATTAGCATTCTGATCTAGTTTCCAAGAAAGAAGCAGGACTTTTGAACAAGGCATGGTCTAGAATTTGATTTAATTCTGTGAGATTTTCCTAAGGAGCTAGCAAATGTTAGGCATCGGGTATGATGATAACATTGTCATCAGTCATATCTAGCTTTATTTAGTCATATTCCATCATTAAATGCTCCTACATAACTGCCAGAAGATAGTAATTCATTGCACATCCTTTCTAAGAGAATAACAAGGAACCATGGTTAAAACTGTAATAGTACAATCCTATCATCAACGTAGAACAACCGTTGGTTTTCCCAGGGGTTTTTTGAAGGTCAAATAATAAAAAATGTCTAATGAGGGGGTTAACGCAGACAGAAACGGGTTTTCACACATTTCAAGAATTAAATGACATCTAAAACACTAAAAATAGACTCGCTTAATTAACTGAGGTTCTGGTTAATAAAAAATTCATCTAAACCCTCTAAAAATCATAGAAAAAATATTCTCTAGGGTTTGGCATCATTGATTTGACCATCTAAGCTCATTTTGACCTAAAATAGAGTCTCAGATAGACAATTACCCTAATTTGGGTTTCTATTCAATTTGATTAATGAAACTTAGTGAAAACCTAAATCCAACTTCACCATTGGATAATTTAGGTCTAAATTAGGTTTGTACCAAAATTTGGACCGAATCAGAGATCATCTTGACCTAGTTTGCATTTTGGTCCAATCTGAAACTTTTCCCTCTCACAGATGCCCCTAACTTTTGAATTCTTTGCAAATAGCCCCTAACTTTGTCATACTTTTCACCAATAGGTCCCTGCCACCTTCTACTCCTAAACCTAGTTCACTAGCCACCTTTGATTGAAGGATTATCCCTGATTGATAGATGATTCTCTCCCAAAATAGAAAGGGGAATTCCTGAGGAAATTACTTTCATTTGAGCCATGCACGAGGCTTTGATTCCTACTGCAAAGCTTGTGCAAACCTTTTGAAGGTTTGAGTCACTTCCTTCTGATTAGCCCATAGTTGTGGGCTATTTAAGTATTTAAGTGCCTACACATTAGGTTAATTCTAACATTTATTTAGTATAAATTAGGATGTAAATAGATTAATTCATAGTTTTAATCTAATTACATAATCCATACATTGCATTCATATCTTAAGTGCATTTAGAATTAGCTTAGAATAGCATTCATCTAATTAGATAACCAATTAGGTATATTGTTTTTATTAACATAGAAGTTGAGGGTCTATACATAAATAACCCTAATATTTTAATAATATTTTCTTTATTCGTCTTCTTTCATAACGGCTGGCTGCCGCTCCAACGCCCGGCTGCTGCAGTGATGAAGCCATTCAAGGGGGAGCGGATGTGGTGGATCTGGTCGGCGGCTGATTTCAAAATTGTTCAAGACACTACAAAAGGAGCACGGAGGCAGCCGAGCTCAGAAGGCCTCCGCCACCGACCCACCACTGTGCAGAGAGAACCTCTCTCTTCCACTCCACACTGCCGGCCTCTACCGTGACGGCGAGTCTCCACCACCGTGGGCGTGTGGTGTGACAGGCCACACTGCCATCCGGAGCTCGCCCGCATTACCGTGAGCACCTTAGCGTGCAACTCCCTCGCCGTCATCGCCGACCACCGTCACCAACCTACTGATCAGCCACCCTATCAGTAACTTAAGACGTCTGGGAAATTTCCCAGACGTCTGAAGTTACCCGCTCACTTCACCGCACACGCCTGAAGTCGCCTGCAGACCCCTTCCCGCACCTGCAGAACCTTCAGCGCACCCACGTCCGTCAACCTTCAGCTCAAACGCGCCTCAACTCTCCAACAGCGACGCCTCCGCTCAACAGCCTGCAGAACCCTCAGCGCACCCACGCCTGCGCCCTCCACCGCCCACGCACAACCGTGCGACCTCTGCAGAACCTTCAGCGCACCCACGCCTGCGCCCTCCACCGCCCACGCACAACCGTGCGCCCTCCTGCAGACCCTCCGCGCACCCACGCACAACCGCCTGCAGTCCACGCCGTTCACCACTGCGCCTGCAGAACCGCCAGCAACCGCCCTCCGCAGACCCGCCGCGCGCCCACGCAAGCTGCCGGCTGCAGCACCTCCGCCGGAGCTCGTCCGACCACCTCCGACCGCCGCGCGACTCGCCGCCACCACCGATTCGAAGCCCTTGATCCAAGGGACCTCCTCGGAGCTTCCCGCGCCCAGCCATCGGCTCCTCGTCGCGCAAGACAACGGGGAAAAATTCCCCTGTTTTGCTACAGTAAAACGTTAATTAAAATTTACATTTTCTGCGATTGCCACATTTTAATCATATTCTATTCACTCTGCATTGCGGAAAATATCCTGTAGTTTCTCATAATTGCCATTTCAGCATTGTTTCTTGCTTAAACCTTAATCTAAAGGCAATCTTGGCTTGGTTCTTGTCCAAATTGACTCCGAACAAACATTTTTAAGTGGCACGAATTTTAATACGTTATTGCCTCCCTGTGGATACGACGCGCTCCTCTGCGAGTGGTTATTTCTTATTAAAAATTGATTAGTCGATTTTTCCACCACATTAAACTACAAACGACTTAAAAGCGAAAGATCGACCGGTCACCTTCTGCATAAGGTCCAAGCTTCCAAGCTTGGAAGGCCTCCTTGAGGCATATAAATTGACCCCTATTGCACGGTTGAATTCCTTAGGTTGGTTTTGGGCTGAAACCCTCTTTAAATCCCCACCTACGACCATTCTCCAACCAAGCTCCAGTGAGCCACCTCCTTTGTCATCCTACGGCCTCCCAACAGCCTAATTGGGAGTGTCTCCTTCCTTCCCAACTTCCTTCGCCTCTCGACAGTCAACTTAGGGGTGCCCTAGCCCCTTCATCCTCGCCGTCTCCCTCCCTGGAGTATTCACCTTCCACGACACCGGCAAGCCACAACCAGTGCCAATTCCACCTCCTTTGTCCCCCTAGAGTAGGTAGTTAGGTTTTAGTTAGATCCTTAGGTTAGTTTCCCACACTCAAAGTCCAAAAATATCCCCTCGACGCCAGTACCATCCACCTTCATCTTCACCTCCGGCCACACCTCCGACGAGTCTGCTCCACCTCCACAATCCACCAATCATCTCGCCAACACGTCTTGCACCTTCTACCTCATCGACTCGAGTCAAAGCCCTCTCTTATTTTGGGATATTCACCCCTCCAAACACCCATCAACAAACCCACCTTTGTACGCCTTTCTCCGTCATCACCAGACCTCCACAACGCTTCTCTCCCCATGCCACAACCACCACCACATTCATTGTGCCCCAACGACCCTTATGAACTATTTTAAAGAGGCCGACAGGCCGTGTTTGTGACTTTTGGATTTCATCGTTGCTCCACCGTCATCGCCATTTCTGCCACCGCATTCTTCAAGCTCAAGGTCACACGCATCCCTGGTTACACCTCTACGTTGTACGGCTGCATTCCAGGTTCACATCAAGGTCCTCAATTGAGGACTTCACCGCCAACGTCCATGTTAATTCGCTTGACTCCAACTGCTGGTGTATGCAAAGGGAGAGGGATGAATAGTCAAACATCATTTGTGGAAGAGGCGTCATCTATACATATACTGTATTTGTGTTTTAGGCTTACTGCCTCAGAAACAGAGGGTGAGGTCCTCCTTACCAGCCATCACTAACCCGACCTAACCTCCCACCTTCACTACTCGGCTGTGATCACGTACGTAACCCTGGGCCCAGGTATGTGCTTGACTCGAATACCCGATTACTTGGCTTCAGTGAAAGAGAAGAGGAGGAAGAGAGAAAGAAAGAGAGAGCAGGGGAGGGGCAGTTTTGCTCTGAGTTGGTTTCCCCTGCTCCACACTTAGCCATGAAAAGGGAAGACGAAAGATGGTTTGTGCGTAAGAAGTGAAGGAAAAGAGGGGCCATGCCTCTTAAGAAGAAGAGGGAAGAAAGGCTGAAGAAAAGAAGACAAAGAGAAGGAAGAGAAACCAAAGAAGAAGGTAAGGAAAGGAGCTATGCCGAAGAAAGAAAGGAGAACAGCAGAAGCCAAAGAAGAAGCACTGTAGATGCAACATTTAAGTCATCTAATTGTAAAATCAAATGCCTAATTTACTGTTCATTCATTTGGTTCTCTTTAGTAATTGTTATATATGTGTTAGACTAGTAATTGGTGAATCAAATCACCATTATTTTGTCTATATTTCTTTTTGTCTCTTCATATACTTATGCTATACATTGAATATTAGCCTTTGAGTAATTAATTGTACTCATTTATATTATTTGTTGAGATTACCAAGTGAATTCCATATTTGCCTCCTGTGTTCGACCTCGAAGTTCAATTCTAGATTTCAAGTAATAAATTGTATTTATTGACGAGCGATTTTGGTTTGTACTACAATGTATTAATCTTAAACACTGATTTCGCACATTGAATAGCAACATTATGGGTCAGCATGAAGATACAGTTTGAGAGATTCTTGAGAACATGTGCGAGAACTCCATAAAAAATGAATCGATGGGTTTGTTTGATCGAACGACCACCAGCGCATTGACAAACACATGAGGGGCACACAAGACTCAAGACCTATCGACATCCGTCGATTTGGAATTGGTGGCAGTCACCTGACTAAGGACTCAATCATCGATACAAGGTGGATGAATTGACACAACATCTGTAGAGAGACATCACTGCACAACAGAACAAGTATGCACAACCTCCCTTAGGCAGGGAGGCTGTGCATAACATTTACCACCACTCTCACCATGGGATGGACTCATATCCAACCCTGTCTGATCTTGGTTTTGGAGGAAACTCTGAACCCACCTACTCTAGTTGTGGGAACTTTGAATCCTCATATTCTGACTATTTTGGAGTTCCTCAGACTTGCAAGGATCTCCATGCCATCCCTAATGATCCACTCTCCAATACCTATAACCCTGGATGGCATAATCATCTCAACTTTGCATGGTCGGGAAAGAATCAGAATAGAAGACCTCAATTCAAACCCCGACCACAAGCTCCACGCCCATATCAACCCGATCAACCTATGCCCAATTCATATTACAATTTGGGCCTAGCAAGGAAGATCAAATGAGCATGATTCTACAAGCCCTGGCCAACATCCAGAAGACTAGCACAGCGATGCAGAAACAGCATAAAGAAGAGATCACAGAGGTTTGAAATCAACTTGTATAGATGGCGTGGACTCGCCAGCCTAGTTTACTTCCTTCCCAACTTCTGCCAAATCCAAACATGTCGACCCAAAAACACATGGTGAATCAAATCCAAGGTCAATCGTGCTACACTAAGCTTGGCCCGTTGACTCATACCTACGTGTTTGGAGCATCCACCTCAGCTGATCTGAATCAAGCCTCAATGACTTATCCTACTATTCAACAACAAGGCCCAATTCTCTTTCCTTAGCCTCTACATCATGATTGCGCTATGATCAATGATGTGGTCATGATGAAAGATCATAAGACTAGGCCCCAAGGCCCATCTCCCAAATCTCACCAACCCATGATCAATGCAATAAGGTCAAGGACAGAACCAAGAGGTGGAAACAGAAATCGGCCCCCCAAGATAGCCAATCCACTCCCCTATCTCAAATCCTATCCTTCTCCATAGTAGAGGACTATCAGAATCTGACATAACAGGACCATTGAGGAATGTACAAGTCACTATCCTGTTACTAGATATCCTCACTCTCAACTCTACCTCGCCTGACTTATCTAAAAAGAGGTGCAGGAACCCTCACAAGGGATGGTAGTACTGCTGAAATGGGAGTGCTATACTCCAAAACAGCCTACCTCCTAAGAAATCTGATCTAGGCACCCTGCTGATCACCTTAAAGATCAGTGGTACAAATTTCAAGTGAGCTGTACCAAATCTTGGTGCTTTAGCCAACCTAATCCCAACCACCCTTTGAGAAACTACGGATAGGATAGCTAAAACCAATTGATGTTACTTTGCAGCTAGCTGACCAAACCATAATTACCCTGATTGGGCTAGTAGAGGATGTGGTAATTAGAGTCAAGGATTTCAGCTACCTAGTTGTTTCCTAGTTCTTGACATGGATGCACCACAACAAATACAAGATATGCCCTTGATTTTGGGGAGACCTTTCTTGGCTACTGAAGGAGCCATAAACAATTGTGAATCAGGGTACATGATAATTTCCTCTGGAGATAAGAGAACTGAGATCAATATTTCTGAGGCATCTTATAAAGGAAAAGAAAAGTGCTCGGTAGAACAACTAGGTTTGATTTAGGATCTCAGGATCATTTCAGTAGTAGGAAACCTAGAGCTACACTTGGAAGTTTTCCACATGACGGAGGATCTCGAGTTAGCTGGGCATGATTCCAGCAAATTGAGAGTATTGGAGGCTTTCACCATTGATCTTGAGGACATACATATGGATTTCGGGGAACAAGATGACATTCGGCGGGATTCAGAGCTATATTCCATGGATTAAGAGACATTTTATTATGATGTTTGTTTTGGGGATCTCCAGAAGTTGGGCATGGTAGATATTGAGAGTGACCACAATCGAGAGTATGAATCCTTTATAATTTCGAGTTAGATGATCCAAAAGGCACTCTCCAGACATTCACTTCTAATTGGGGTGAAAACTATAGTGAAGATTCATTAGAAGACACAATCATTGAGTCATTTCTTGAGGAATTGATCTTGCACCAATTTGAGAAGAATCAAGATGACTAGTTGGATAATGATCCATTAAGTCACATTGCACGAGAGGAATCACACATTTGGGATATGCTGACTAGATTCACCTCTGTTGGGTCCTGGACTCATGACAATCCTACATCGGAGCCCCATGATCACTACATCTTCCGAGTGATTCCTCCACAGAAACTCAATAAGAGACACCCAAAAATGAATCAACTTGACCCATATCATAGACCCTTTGGAATGACTCTTCATCATGCTTTGATACTCACTTGTGGCCACCTGATTCTCATCCACCACGATCACATATTTTCTTCTATCACTCATCATATTAGGATAGATGACATATCCTTTTGAGCTCCTTGCACCCAACTAATGGCGCTAAACTTAGTGCTTAACGGGAGGCCGATCGTCATTTTAAAAAACCTATGACCCTTTCGACCAATCTTTATACTGAAATCATATTGCACTTTATGGTACGTCCATTGTAATAGTCGACTCCAACTTTGATACTTGTATCAGAGCTAGAAATCATCCACAACAGTCATCTCAACCCGTTCACCACCCACCAAACCTATTCTAATGTACGATATGAATTGAACTTGAACGCACCTAATTTACAATGAGGACATTGCAAATCTTAGGCATGGGGGGTATTAAAGTGCAAAACGCTATGAGAATCAATTAACGGAGGGGTTTTCATCAAAAAAATAAAAGAGGAAACGTGGATCAAAGTGAGCTGAATTGAATACAATTGAGGAGGAGAGAAAAGAAAAGAAAAGAAAGGAGCAACCAAAAAGACGGAAGAAGAGATAGTCCCTTGTGATTGAATTTGGAACTTACCTAACTTCTAGGCTGGATCAGATGATGAATTAAGACTTGGAAGGCTAAAACTTAAGATATTAGTGATGAGTACCACAACCTTAGTCCTTTTGGACCTATTTTAGGGTTTATCAAGTATTCGTTAAGATTCAGATTAGTCCTCAAGTGGTTGAGGAAATTGCAAAGCTGATGTATTAAGTCTATGGCTTAGGGATTATTTGACCTCATTGCCTTCCCTTTCGTTTATGGGACTTGGTAAGCTAAGGACCCAAAATCACACACTAGTCTAGTTCAGTGCACTTAAAGAAGAAATAATGCAATAAGTGTCCTGTTCTGAAAAGTCATCTCAAAAATCTAGCTTGGAAGTGGCTCGAAAACAGAAGTTGATTGGTCGAGTTCCCAATGCGGAGGGTGGATAATTTCCCTCGAAGATGCGTAATAACATATCAACTCCTCGATGCTTGTCTCCTAGGATATCTAAATATCCTATAAGGGGCAAGTAAGCATCTTGTGCCGGTTCAGGTGCCATGGGCGAGATTATCCCAAAATGTCAATTGCTAGGGCCTGAATTTAGCTACAGAACACGATGGCCGGTACTATCCCAAAGTTTCCGAAGGTAGGGTTCTGGGGGTTTCCATGGGCGGTGCTATGCCGAAGCATCGATTACCAGGCACCCTTCGAGGATTGATGGTGGGGTTTAAGGAATCCGATACAGACCATGTTTAGGGCTAATCTGAGGCTGGATTTAGGGAAATAAAAAAGGAAAAGGGAAAAAATTCTAAAATTAAAAAAAAAAAATCTTTCTTTATCTCTCTTATCAAAATGCATTGGTAAACTGAACCTTGACATGATATGTCTGTGCACAGGTGCTTTAATCGGTAGGGTCAATGAACCTTTAGGCAGTTTTTGCAGGCCCTAGAAACCTTCGTGCCTGTCCCAAGCTGAATCTGGGCAGGTCTGGATCTTGGCTGGTACTTGAGTACCTCTAGGTCGATTGTTGGTATTCTGATCAGATTTCTAGAGATGCAGCTTAGTAGGGCATCTTGACGGTTACATCCGGCTTAGAGACCTGGTTTAATCCATGGGATTTTTGCTAGGGTCTAGCAAAAGCTAGGCATGGGGGTATGATGGGAACACCATCATAGACCCTAACTAGCTACATTTAGTCATGTATGATTGATATAAGCTCCTACATAATTATCTGAGGGTTGTAACTCCGTAGTGCTCTAATTTGAGAAAAGAATGGGAAATCAAGGTTAATTTTGTAATTTTTACAGCACATCATAAAAATAGATTAACCATGAGGTTTTCCAAGGGCAAATTAAAGGTCAAATGAGCATTAAAGTCCAAAGAGTGGGTACACACAAATAGAAACGGGGTTTCATACATTTTGAGAACCACAACAATACATAAAAACTTAATTTCAGACCTGTTTAAATTGAAGAGTTTTTTGTCAGAATAAAATTCATATAAACCTCCTAAAATTTATATAAAAATATTCCAAGAGGTTTAGTTCGTTGGTTTGACCATCTGAACCCATTTTGACCTTGGATAGAGCTTTAGAAGGAATTTTGCCTTAATTTGGCTTTATGTGCAAATTTCCCAGCAAACGTGGTCAAAACTCAAATCCAACTTCATCATTAGATTCCTTGGGTCCAAATTAGGTTCAGGACAAAATCTGGGATAAATCAAAGTCCATCTTGACCTAGTTTGCAATTTAGCCATTTAAAATGTTATTTCTTACATTTAGCCCCTCAAGTTTCAAATTCTTTGCAAATAGCCCTATAAATTCTCATCATTTTCTTTAATTAGGTCCTTCACACCACTAGAGGTGGGAACGCACATCAATTAAGATTGATGGAGAGATTTCTCTCTCTTATCAGGACCAAATCCCTCCAAATTTGAAGGAAATGATCTTGAGGAGATCCTCGATCCATTGAGCCGGCTCAAAAACCCTAAATCAAATCCTAGAGCTCAAGTGATCTCAAGGATTTTAGGGAACTTTTTCCCTAAAAATCATGAATCAATCAAGCTCCTTTCCTCATTCAGAGCTCATCCTAAAGCTCTATAAAAGCTTCCCTATGCTTGGTTGTTCTTCTTAGCTTAGAAAAGATGGAGATACCTCCTCTTCCCTCTTCTCTGGTCATCCGCAACTCGTGGTCCAGCAAGCTTCTCCAACACGTTCCTCTGGCAAGCCAACGGTCAAATTGATCGGCCCAATGTCCTCCACTCTTTCTTCGCGACCGTCACTGGCTAAAGCGCGACCGTCACTGGCTAAAGCACGACCGCTTTCTACCTTTCCTTCCTCACCGCCGTGTCGTTGTTGCCTTCACCTTCCCCGATGTCAACCCATCATAGTCGGCTACCCTTGCTCACTCTCTCCCTCCCTAAATCTCCCATTTCTCTTCCGCTTACCCTCCTGGTCCTCTCCAACCCCTTAGATCTTAGGTTTTACCCACACCACCTTCATCTTCCCTACGGTCGGTGGAACTCTGGTGAGTTTTCCTGGTCACCACATGTCACATAACTCATCGCCAACACTCCCAAAAGCTTTGCAGTGCTCTCCAGAATAAAAGCCCTCACCTATTCAGTGTTCCAACCCCTCCACACCTCTATCGAACACACACGCTTCCGTTAACACTCTTCGACGTTGCCACTCACTCACACACATCCTCACAGCACACCACAACTACCACTTCTCTCGTCATGTTTCGGCGATCACCTTGAGCTTTCTAACTTGGGCTTATAGTGTATATTCTTATGCAAGTACCTTCACTAAAGCACTGACGCCGCCACCATCTTCTTCGACTTCATCTACGGTCCTCCGTCCAACTTCGATTACTTTATGACTTCTAGGGACTGCTGATGAGAGCCTCATCAAGGGCCCTAACTAGCTCATTTTGACCTAAGAAAGGGAATAAGAGCTCCTACATAGCCTAGAGAAGGGCTTAATTCAAGGAATAAGTGTTCTAAGAAGAAAACATGAAATAAAGGTTAAAACTGCTATTTTACCATTGCAGTATATAAACGAGATTTCTCAGAGGCAAAACATAGGTCAAATGATCTGAATAAGATGAAAAGTGGGTTGGTTCAATTAGAAATTGGTTAATGTGCAATCTAGGAATTAAATGACATCTTGTAACCCTAAAATAGACCTGCTTAATTCAACAAGGTTTTGGCCAAGATAAAAATCAAGTAAACCTTCTAAAATTCATGGAAAAATATCCCTTAGGGTTTAGAACCTTCAATTTGACCTTTGGAACCTATTTTGACGTAGATTAGTGTCCTAACTCATCAATTAACCTAATTTGGATTTTTGTGCAAAAAGTCCACACAAACGGGGTCAAACCTAAAATCCAACTTCACCATTGGATTCCTTAGGTCCAAGTTAGGTTTGTACCAAAATTTGGACTTAAGTGGAGGTCATCTTGACCTACTTTGTAAAATAGTACACCTAATTACATTTTGGCCCCTATCTTTTGAAAACCATTACACTAACCCCCCTAACTTCCTCGCCACTCTGACAAATAGGTCCCTCTGCCATTAATGGGTAGAAATCCTACTCCAACAAGGAATGGAGGGGGAGTACTCCCTGATTCCTCAGAGATCTCCTCCCAGATTTGGAAGGGAGATTCTCTGAGGAATTCCCTTCCATCTAAGCTCGGTCCTAATCTCTGATTTGCACCCAATCTCTCGAATGAATGCACTAGAGATTTGGGTCTCTAACGGATTCCTTCTCCAGTGAGTACTCCCGCATTTGGAAGCTTGTCTTCAAAGCACAAGAGCCCGTGCCAATGCCTATAAAATGATCCTCAACCCCAGCAGAACCTCCTCAGCTCGACTTGGCCAGGGATCCACCCGAATTTCATCCTATTCTGCTCCGGTCAAGTGGTCCAGTGAGGTTCGGCGAGCCTCCCTCCTCTTTCTCGTCGCTCTGCCACAATACCGGTGGCATAGCTATCCTTACCATCTTCCTCCGCATCGCGCAACACCCACGCAAGCATCTCTAGCCCCGTCATTGCCGCCGTTTCCTTGCACTGGATGTCATCTTATCCGGCAACAGCAGGTACTGCCAGTCGCCATCTCTCCCCCTTCATCCACTTAATTAGGTTAGACTCACTCCTCTCTACCCCCTCTTCAATTCCCCTCAATCTCTTTCACAAATCATCCCTCGACTGCCACTGTCCACTGCCATCTTCCCCATCACCGGCCAACCTCCGGCGAGACGCATCCGTCACTCCACACGTCTCGCCACCAACCTCTTCACCTCCGCCATCGACCACTGAACATTTTCCACCCACTCACAGACTGCCCACAGCACCACAAACACCCCCCGACCAAACCCATAAGCCCGGCCACAGAACGACCTAGGCAAGCACGCCTAGGCCGCCCCGTGGCCTGCCACCTACCGTCCCACCTTCACCTTGATACGGCGAACCTTCCCATGTATTTTAATGGGGCCACTAGGCCGTATTCATGTATGGCAGATCTGAGCACCAGCCGCCATTAGCGATGGCTCGAGAAGGTCGCAAGCTTGCTCTAGGCTGAAGCACTCCAGGGTCCCAGGTCCAGAAGGCTTGGGTTGGGCTCATGCATTCATCTGTCCAGGAAATTAGCATTGTGAGGCCTCCAACTGCAGCAATTGGAAGAAGGAGCTCCTGCTGGCGAAAGCACAGAAGTGGGTGGGACATTTAGTCCCAAGTCGTGAACGTATGAGCGCGGCACATGCAATAAACTGATTTTGTGTTTTACTCTACTCGCCTTGAGACACACATGGGGTGAGGTCCCTCACCTATCATGCCTTATTCGCGACACTCTCCCCCGCGAACCTGGCACTCGACTCGACTAACCTACCGAGCACTCCTTGCGCACCACACCCACGCTGGTGTGGCTGGACCTTGGCATGTGACCGACCCAATTATCCAACTCTGGGAGAGTGTACTAAAGAGAGATTTACAGAGAGAGAGAGAGATGCAAGGGTGGGTAGAGAGGTGGGTTTTGCTCTTCAGTGTGTGCAGGGAAAGGGAGAGGAAGGCAGAGCTGAAGCAAAGGCATGGTGAAGCGAGGCTAAGCAGACTTAGCTGCAAAAGGAAGAAGAAGACTCGTAGAGGAAAAAGAGAAGGAAAGATAAGGCAGAAGGAAGCTAAAGAAGAAAGGCTCAAGCCAAGGGAAGGAGCAGCAGTATAGGCACTGTGCAAGAGAAGAAGAAGGAAGAAGAGCAAAGAAAGGAAGCTGCAAAGAAAGAAGAAGAAGGAGAAAGACACTGTGCAAGAGAAGAAGAAAGGAAAGGCTAGAAAGGAGAAAAAGAAGGAAACAAGGGAAAGGTGAAGCTGACACTTAGTCGCAGAGAAGAGGAAGTCAAAGGAGAGCCTAAGGCTAAAGAAGGAAGAAGCTAAGAAAGAAAGAAGAAGATCCATAGGGGAAGAAGAAGAGAGACGCACTGTAGCAGAGGAGCGGCAGAGAAAGGGAAGAAAAAGAAGAAGGAAGAAAGCCAAAGAAGGATGGCTGAAGAAGACAAGCAGAAGAAAAAGAGAAGCAACTGAAGCAGAGACAGAAAGAGAAGGAAGAAGAAGAAGAAGAGAAAGCAGATAGGAGAAGCACATAAGAAAAAGAAAAATATCTTTCTAAGACATCTGATTCTATAATCTGACGTCCAATTCTATTTTGATACAATTTTAACTCTTAAACTCTTGCATTTATATTCTAAATTAAGTTTTGGGTAATTCTAATTGTTCAATTACATTATTGAGATTAGTGAATAAATTCTATTTGCTCCCTGCGTTTGACCTCGGATACTTAGGTTTTCGAGTAATAAATTTTTATTTGCTGTCAACACTTGGTCACCTATACTACAACGCAACTGACTGTTAAAACACGATCAATCGCTGTCAACATTTACGCGACTAGATCATGTTTTAATAGATATCTCATTGTAATATAGATGAACTCTCCACGAAAACAAATAAAAATTTATAACTCGAAAATCAAAGTATCCAACGTCGAACACAGGGAGCAATTTGGGTATTCCAAAGCTTGAGAACACAACTTTTAATAAGAAGCAATAACTAGTTCAACAAAAATAGTAGAATAATGTTATGGAAAAACTGCTCAAAAAGAATTGGACGTTTGATATTGTATCTCACATCTTAAAAATTCGGACTACAATTGGCCTTCAATCTCTTCTCTTCTTTTGTTTGCTTTGCTCTGCAGCTATGGCTTCTTGTTCTCCTTTTCTTTTTCTTCCTTAGCCTTTCCTTTCTTCTTCTCTTGCACAGTGTCTTTCTCCTTCTTCTTTCTTTGCAGCTTCCTTTCTTTGCTCTTCTTCTTTCTTCTCTTCCATAGTGCCTACAGTGCTGCTCCTTCCATTGGCTTAAGCCTTTCTTTATTCTTTAGCTTACTTCTGCCTTGTCTTTCCTTCTCTTTTTCCTCTGTGAGTCTTCTTCTTTCTTTAGCCTTCCTTTCCTTCTTCTTCCTTTTGCAGCTAAGTCTGCTTAGCCTTGCTTCACCATGCCTTAGATTCAGCTGCACCTTCCTCTCCCTTTCCCTGCACACACTGAAGAGCAAAACCTACCTCTCTACCCACCCCTGCGTCTCTCTCTCTCTCTATAAATCTCTCTTCGGTACGCTCTCCCAGAGCCGAGTTATCGGGTTGGTCGCACGCCCGGGTCCGGGTGCACTGGCGTGGGTGTGGTGCGCAAGGAGTGCACGGAGGGATTAGTCGAATCTGGGCACATGACCGACACGATAACCCGACTCTGGGAGAGCGTACTAGAGAGAGATTTAGTGAGAGAGAGAGACGTGGGGGTGGGTAGAGAGGTAGGTTTTGCTCTTCAGTGTGTGGAGGGAAAGGGAGAGGAAGGCACAGCTGAAGCTAAGGCATGGTGAAGCGAGGCTCAGTAGACTTAGCTGCAAAAGGAAGAAGGAAGGAAAGCTAAAGAAAGAAGAAGACTCGTAGAGGAAAAAGAGAAGGAAAGACAAGGCAGAAGGAAGCTAAAGAAGAAAGGCTCAAGCCAAGGGAGGGAGTAGCTCTGTAGGCACTATGCAAGAGAAGAAGAAGGAAGAAGAGTAAAGAAGGGAAGCTACAAAGAAAGAAGAAAGAGAAAGACACTGTGTAAGATAAGAACAAAGGAAAGGCTAAGGAAGAAAAAGGAAGGAGAACAAGAAGCCATAGCTACAGAGCAAAGCAAACAAAAGAAGAGAAGAGATTGAAGGCCAATTGTAGTCTGAAATTTTAAGACGTCTGGTACAATATCAGACGTCCAATTCTTTTTGAGCACTTTTTCCATAACATTATTCTGCTATTTTTGTAGAAATAGTTATTGCTTCTTATTAAAAGTTGTGTTCTCAAGTTTTGGAATACCCAAATTGGTCCCTATGTTCGACCTCAGATGCTTTAATTTTCGAGTTATAAATTTTTATTTGTTTTCGCGGAGAGTTCATCTATATTACAATGAGATATCTGTTAAAACACGATCTAGCCATGTAAACATTTTGGCACCATTGCTGGGGAGCAACACGCAATTTATCACTAGTCTTTACATTCTTTTTGATCATATTGAACACTAACTTGCCCTACTTTACTTTGTTGTGATCTTGCAAGGTATTTCACGAGAAGATCCCTCACACAAGTCAACTACTTGAGGGCAGGTAATCTCTTTTCTTCCTTAAACCATCCCCTAATCCTTGAAAGACAAAAGGAAGCAATTAATTTAGGAATCAATTGCCTTCTTTCTATAGTAAGCACCATCTTTAAGACAAACGTTTCCTGATTTTGTGAAAATTTTTCAAAACTTATTGAAGTGGAAGTGATTTCTTAGATCCTATCCCACAAAATTCCTATGCCTCATAGAAATCACGCTTAATCTCTGCAGACAACACACTTGTTTTTGAGTCCAAAGAGAATTTTTTTGTAAAAGAGGATTGGAAATAGAACCAAACTAGGGTTTCTACTGTAGGGTCTTGAAGTGCTAGTTCACACATGCCTATATAAAGGAAATGAACCCTCCCACATCAGTGTGTTACCCAAGCCCTTGATTGAAGAGATCTAAACAAGACAAACCCTAAAAATTGAGCTCTAACATCACTTGAATCTTAAAATCTTGGACCTAATAAAGTGGGAGTCAAATCAGGGTGGTCTGTAGGTCCGAAGCCTAGAGTCATTCTGCCATCTTTAGGATAGGTCAGGTGAAGTTGACACCTTGGGTCAACCAACCTCTAAATTATATCACAACATCAAAACATCTAAAGCTCAAGTGAGAACCTTAAAGCACCTTTGAAATAAAAGTGGTCGACTTAAGAAGTTAAGGTCCCTATTCTGGTCTACCGGGAATCTCAGTGACAAGAGAGGTCGGGTGGGGGAAACCCTCTAACCCGTGGGGATGCTCTACCATGTAGGCGTATTTGCAGGACTCTCCCTCTCTTGCTGCCTAGGTAATTCTCAGGTGGATGACCTTCTGATCTAGGGGTACCATCTGCCCCGAACCTCCATAGTCATCCAAACATCTTTGGGTGCCTTGATTGGGTCAAAAACATCTTTAGTCCCTCATCTTTTCTCTTTAGAGCACACACATACATTTTCAGTGGGACTCTTTTCAGATTTAATCGCTTCATAACTTGATTGTATATCTTCATTCAAACTCCAATTCTACATCTTGATTCCACCACCTGATCCAAATATGCCGCCAAACCACTTAGGACTACCATTCAAGAAACCTAAATATCAGAGATCCATGAAAGACAGGATGATTGAGGATGCCTTGAAATTCTATGAAAAAGAAGACAAAACCTCAACACTAGTAGAAAACATTCAGGTTGATCTCCCAACAACCACAACCTTTATCATAACTTGTGCCCAAGTACTATTGGCAGAAGCCACAAAAGGATCAACCCGAGACATGCTCATCACAGGAGACATTGAGATAGAAAAATTGCACAATCCTGATTACCTTCAATGCATGACAAATCCTGTACTTTGGGAGCAACACCAAGATGATCTTGAAAAATGGGAAGAGATAATGAGATTATTAAAACAAATTATCGACCAGAAATATCCGTATAAACCACAAACAGAGGATGAACCATCTTGGGACAACATCGAGGATCAATCTAGTCTCAGGTTTGAGGCACAAAATGGTTGTGGATTCCCAACCCAGATGGAGTACAATGTGCCTAATATTGAAGAAGGTTGGGAAGCTCCAATTGCAGGAGAACAGAATATTGAGCCCACTTTAGACCATGAATCACCAGGCTTAAAATCCCAAAACTCCTACAATAATGAAAATAGAACTAAACTTCTCGAGGGTGTAAATTTCACCCCTTATTCTGATAAGGTGACCCTCGAATGTTATTCGAACCTAGATTCTAGTGATTCAACCCACATCCTAAGCCCAGAATCTAGATCTAAAACCTATTGGGAAGATTTTGAGGTCCCATATGAGGAAGATCAATTTTTCAATGAAGAATATGATTTTGGGCCTCTATTTGATGAATATCCCTCACCAACATCCTCAGAGGAACCTATCGATTTTTCGGAATTCATGCCAATTTATGATATAGAAACTGAGTTGGATGAGTGGGGTTTCAATTGGGCTTACCCTACCAGCTTAGAACCTGAGCCTCTACCAGATAAGGACACCCTTTTAAGCTCAGAGTTGACATCTAGGCTAGACCCCAGTCAGGCTGCTGAATCTACAACATATGATTTACTCTATGGTGGAACTCATGATCATAAATCTCATTCAGATTTTGATTTTCGCAAACTCGCCGACGACTTTGAATCTGACCATAACATCGGAGAAAATCTGCTTCCTGATTATAACAAGCCAATCTACGACCTCAGATCACATGACTCATTCTCCAACTACGATTTTAAAAGTTACTATAAGGAGTCTCTACATTACCACCTGTCATTCCTTTCTAGAAGAGCCGTCATACACGATTCTCATTGAAGCCACCTCTTCCACACATACAGAAATGATCAAAACCCATTCTCTACCCCAACCAGCAACCGGACTCAATTTCTATTCTGATTCACCTCTCACTGAGCCGTTTGCAGATGATTCAACTCCACATCTACACTGGGTATCGGGTATTGATCAGATTGAAAAACATGATTCATCATTCTCTGATCACCACTGTAGGGTTTCCACACTATGCACTGATTATTTTTCAGAACCCTACTCGGACAAGGCTAATTCGACTCAGCCTAAACCCAAGTTTTTACTTCCATATCCATCCGAGCCACATTGTATATGGTGGGTTCCGCATCTGTTGATCTACATCTATCAACCCACCAGACTGATTGGGTTTGGGTTGCATCATCAGTCCACTGATCTTAACAAGCACCTGGTTGGACCAGCCAGGCTCTTAATCAAGGTGCTTGTTTTACAAAACTCCATTGATTTGACCACTCCCTCTCCACCCCATTTTCCACTCAGTTGAAGGCATTGAATTTAGCGCTTAACGGGAGGCACCCCGTCATTCGAAAAATAAAGATTCGTCTGATTATCTGTCTGTACTCTACCTCCATTGCACCTTGAGTTTAGCCTTAGACAGTTGATCCCACCTCTGGTACACGTACCAGAGCTTGAAATCGTCCGCATCAGTCATTTCCGACCCATTCACCCACCCATGTATCCTGTTCTAAGTCCTTGACCTCAACACTATTTCACACCATCCGTTTACAATGAGGACATTGCAAAACTTCGGCAGGAGGGTGATAAAGTACATACATACAAAGCAAAGAAAAATTCAAAAGGATTCTCACAAAAAAATTCACATATGTCAAAAACACAAGAAAAAAGAGAAATTGAAAAATTATGAAAAAGAACAAAAAATGAGGGAGGGAGGAAATTTTGTGAGCCACATAATTATGTGGAGGAAAAGAGTAAAAATGACAAAAAGGAGTACAAAATGAAAAAGAAAAAGAGATAGTGATTAGTAAGAGATTAAGGAATTAACCAAAGTTCTAGACCGCATCAAGAAAAGAGAAAAATGAAAGAAAAGTGCTAAGGAGTCACAAAAAGAGATTAGCATGAATGATGATCTTAGGGCTTTTGGGCTGGACTCCTAGGCTTAAAAATTCACGTACCCGCTAAGATCTGGATAATCCTCAAGAAGTTGGGGAAAATGCGAAGTTTAAGTATTAGGTCTAAGGCTTAAGAAGTATTTGACCTCATTAACTGACCTTCGGTTTGTCGTATTCGGTAACCTAAGCACCCCAATCCAAACACAATCTGGTTCAGTGCGCATAAATATCAAAATCACGCAAAAGCGTTTTAATGCTCTGAAAAAGTTGCCTAGATTAGGAGCAGCCAATCAACACAAGTTGATTTGGACGAGTTCCCGGTGAAGAGAGGTGGGAAATTCCCCTCGAAGATGCATAATAACATATCGTCTCCTCGGTGCTTGTCTCTTAGG
This sequence comes from Thalassia testudinum, assembly GCA_037157565.1. NCBI lineage: Eukaryota > Viridiplantae > Streptophyta > Magnoliopsida > Alismatales > Hydrocharitaceae > Thalassia > Thalassia testudinum. The sequence goes on along the minus strand of JAZHRO010000056.1, from coordinate 78,472,496 downwards.
ATAGTTAAATATCCTCTCGGGGGCATGTAAGCACTCTGTTGGTTTAGATACCATGGGCGGCATTATCTCGAAATGTCGATTGCAAGGGTCTAGATTCGAACATAGAACGCCATGGGTGGGATTATCTCGAAATCTCAAAAGCCAGGGTTCTGGGGGTTGCCATGGGTGGTGCTATCACGAAGCATCGACTGCCAGGGACCCTTGAGGATTGATGATGGGGATGAGGAATCCGATACAGACAGTGTTGAGAAGCCAATCTAAAGCTGGAAAAAAAAAGAAAAGAGAGTGAAAACTCTCGAAACAAATAAATCTTCTGTTTCACTCTTACAAAAAATGCACGGCAAATTGAACTTATGCTAAAAATGTCTCAAGCACGGGTGCTTTAATCGCGGAGTCCAACAAACCTTAGGATAGTTTCTGCGGGCCTTAAAAACCTTTGCGGAAGGCTGAGGCTAAAGCAGGTCAGGTCAGGATTTTGGTTGATACTTGAGTACCTCTAGGCCTATTGTCGGCCTTCTGACCTAATCACAAAAGAAAAAGAAAAGCACTTATCATAACCAGTGACAGACACTTAGGGTTTAGAACAGAAGTTAAAACCTTGAAAGTTTGCTAAGGGACTAGCAAAAGCTATGCATGGGGGTATGATGAGAGCCTCATCATGAGCCCTAACTAGCTCATTTTTACCTAAGAAAGAGAATAAGAGATCCTAAATAACCTAGAGAAGGGCTTAATTCAAGGAATAAGTGTTCTGAGAAGAAAACATGAAATAAAGGTTGAAACTATAATTTCACCATTGCAATACATAAATCAGATTTCTCAGAGGCAAAACATAGGTCAAATGATCTGAATAAGATGAAAAGTGGGTTGCTTAAATTAGAAATGGGTTCATCTGCAATCTAGGAATTAAATGACATCTTGTAACCCTAAAACAAACCCGCTTAACTCAACAAGGTTATGGTCTGAATAAAAATCAAGCAAACCTTCTAAAATTCATGGAAAAATATACCCTAGGGCTTAGAACATTCAATTTGACCTTTGGAACCTATTTCGACCTAGATTAGGGTCCTTGCTCATCAATTGACCTAATTTGGATTTTTGTGCAAAAAGTCCACTCAAACGCGGTGAAACCTAAAATCCAACATCACCATTGGATTCCCTAGGTCAAAATTAGGTTTGTACCTAAATTTGGACCTAGGGGGAGGTTATCTTGACCTAGTTTGCAAAATAGTACACCCAATTACATTTTGGTCCCTATCTTCTGAAAACCATTACACCAACCCCCTAACTTCCTCGCCATTCTTACAAATTGGTCCCTCTGCCATTAATGGGGAGAAATCCTACTTAGACGAGGAATGGAGGGGGAGTACTCCCAGATTCCTCAGAGATCTCCTCCCGGATTTGGAAGGGAGATTCTCTAAGGAATTCCCTTCCATCTGAGCTCGATCCTAATCTCTGATTTGCACCCAATCTCTTGTGCGAACGCATGAGAGATTTGGGTTTCTAATGGATTCCTTCTCCGGCGAGGACTCCTATGTTTGGAAGCTTGCCTTCCAAGCATAAAAGCCCCTGTCAGTGACTATAAAATGAGCCTCAACCCCGGCCGAACCTCCTCAGCTCGACTTGGCTAGGGATCCACCCCAATTTCATCCTCTTCTCCTCCGGTTAAGTGGTCCAGCGAGCTCCGGCAAGCCTCCCTCCTCTTTCTCGTCGCTCTGCCACAATACCAGTGGCATAGCTTTCCTCACCATCTTCCTCTACATCACGTAACACCCGCGCGAGCATCTATAGCCCCATCGTCACTGCCGTCTCCCTCCACTGGATGCTGTCTTCTCTAGCGACAGCAGGTACTACCAGTTGCCATCTCTCCCCCTTCGTCCACTTAATTAGGTTATACTCACACCTCTCTATTCCCCTTTCAATTCCCCTCAATCTCTTTCACAAATTACCCCTCGACTACCACTGTCCACCACCATCTTCCCCATCTCCAGCCAACCTCCGGCGAGATGCATCTGTCACTCCACAGCTCCACATGTCTCGCCACAAACCTCTTCACCTTCGCCATCGACCACTGAACATTTTCCACCCACTCACAGACCACCCACACCACCATAAACACCCCCCGACCTAACCCATAAGCTCAAACACAGAGCGACCTAGGCATGCACGCCTAGGCCGCCGCGCGACCTGCCACCTATCGCCCCGCCTTCGTCTTGATACGGCGAAGCCTCCCATGTATTTTAATGGGGCCACTAGGCCGTATTAATGTATGGCAGATCTGAGCACTAGCCACCACTTTGGCCTGGAGCAAGCTTGTGACCTTCTCGAGCCGCCATTAGCGACGGCTTGAGAAGGTCGCAAGCTTGCTCCAAGCTGAAGCACTCTAGGGTCCCAGGTCCAGAAGTCTTGGGATGGTCTCACACATTCATCTTTCCAGGCAATTAGCTCTGTGAGGCCTCCAACTGCAGCAATTGGAAGAAGGACCTCCTGCGGGTGAAAGTCCAGAAGCGTGTGGGACATTTAGTCCCACCTCGTGAACATATGAGCGCGGCACGTGCTATAAATTGATTTTGAGCTTTACTCTATTCGCCTCAAGACTCACATAGGGTGAGGTCCCACACCTGTCATGCCTCGTCCGCGACACTCTCCCCCACGAACCTAGCACCCGACCCAAGTAACCTACCGAGCACTCCTCGCGCACCACAACCACGCCGGTGTGCCTGGACCCGGGCATGCGACCGACCCAATTACCCGGCTCTGGGAGAGCGTACCGAAGAGAGATTTATAGAGAGAGACACGGGGGTGGGATGAGAGGTTGGTTTTTCTCTTCAATGCCTGCAAGGAAAGGAAGAGGAAGGCGCAGCTGGAGCTAAGGCATGGTGAAGCGAGGCTAAGCAGACTTAGCTGCAAAAGGAAGAAGAAGGAAAGAAGGCTAAAGAAAGAAGACTCACTGAGGAAAAAGACAAGGAAAGACAAGGTAGAAGGAAGCTACAGAAGAAAGGCTCAAGCCAAGGGAAGGAGCAGCACTGTAGACACTATGCAAGAGAAGAAGAAGGAAGAAGAGCAAAGAAAGGAAGCTGCAAAGAAAGAAGAAGGATAAAGACACTGTGTAAGAGAAGAAGAAAGGAAAGGCTAGAAAGGAGAAAAAGAAGGAAACAAGGGAAAGGTGAAGCTGACACTTAGTCACAGAGAAGAGGAAGTCAGAGGAGAGCCTAAGGCTAAAGAAGGAAGAAGCTAAGAAAGAAAGAAGAAGACCCGCAGAGGAAGAAGAAGAGAGATGCACTGTAGTAGAGGAGAGACAGAGCAAGGGAAGAAAAAGAAGAAGGAATAATGGCAAAGAAGGATGGCTGAAGAAGAAGACAAGCAGAAGAAAAAGAGAAGCAACTGAAGCAGAGACAGAAAGAGAAGGAAGAAGAAGAAGAGAAAGCAAATAGGAGAAGGAAATAAGAAAAAGAAAAATATCTTTTTAAGACGTCTGATTCTATAATCAGACGTCCAATTCTATTTTGATACAATTTTAACTCTTAAACTCTTGCATTTATATTTTGAATTAAGTTTTGAGTAATTCTAAGTGTTCAATTACATTATTGTGATTAGTGAATAAATTCCATTTGCGCCCTATGTTTGACTTCGGATACTTAGGTTTTCGAATAATAAATTTTTATTTGTTGTCAACACTTGGTCACCTATACTACAATGCAGCTGACTGTTAAAACACGATCAAGAGCTGTCAACAACTGCGAAAAACCACCACGACTCTCTCCAAGTCCCCAATTGAGCTTCACATAGCTACTGTTGCTTGCAATCACGGAGATTCCTACATGTAGCTACACGAAGAAGGAAGCAACAGTTTAGTCCTACCTTACGGATGTTAGGACTCGCGAAGGCATATATTAGGAAAAGCAGAAGAGGGCCCTTCACCTCCGAACACATGAGGGTGAGGTCCCCAATCTTGCCCAAACTCACTCACGCTCATGATTGCACAGTAATCATGCAACCTAATTCACCAGAATTAAGCTAGAACCTAGCATAACTTAGGATTAATGCATTCATAGACATCGCAATTTGCACAATAGCTTGTTTATTAGTCATATACATAATATCGTCACTTTATGGAATAAAAGAGAGAGGATTTTAATCATAGATGATTCGAAGCCATGGATGTCAAATCAGACCAGACAAATCTAATCAGAATGACGATGGGAGTCCAACGCTTCGAAATTATTTCATTCAGACATCCAGGGCATCTTGTGCTGTCCATAAAAGAACGAAGATCATAAAGTTGAAGGACAAAGATTCGAGACTCAGATGAAGAGTCCAACCACACAGATGACTCCGGATCAGTGATCGCAGTCCAACAAAAGAAAAATCAACTCGATCGGAGGTTTACAGCACCAGATACAAGGAAAAGAAGTTGGATGGCCATGATGGTGCCATGTGGTGCCATCACTCCCTCACCACCACCCCATCTAGGAAGGCCACCCTTACATGCTATGGGCCATTGGATCTTCATTCAAAGACCACGAGTGCGTCACGTCGCCCATCCAGTAGGATTAGAATACATGGATATAAAGAGGAAACTATAACAAAAACTCATGCGTAGTGCGCTGGCTCACGCACTTGCGCTAGAAGTGAAGCACGTAGGTTCTAAACCGCTTGAGCATAGAATTAGGAAGGTGGTGAGCGTGGGCACTATTGGCCATGGGATTTGCATCGGTGCACACAGATGCAGCCGCATGGAGCGATCAGGATGCTCCACACATTTTGGTGAGGCGCACACGCATGAGAGCTGTCCGATCGTGAGATTGGACGGCTGAGGATTAGGCACTAACAAGAGGCTTGTGGGTGCACGTGTGGAGAGAGATTCCTTGCAGTGGGCATACGAGGAGGAGCGAGAGCCATCCGATGGAGATCTCAAGATCGAGAAGCTACCACATGTCAAGTCCAGGTTGAATCCGAGCATTTTACGCCCAAATGAAGGTTGATTCATTGATCTCTCAATCAATGGATCTAATCAAATAAGAGTTGTTGCAAGAGATAAAGGGTTAAATATGCACTTTGCCCCTCATTAAAACTATAAAAGAAGGCTTAGGGCCGCCCAGTTGAAGCATCTCTCTTCTATCAACTCCAGATATCTTCCACCTTCTTTGCAACTCTCTATCCCTCTGCAACTCCACTCCGACCTCCATCCTGGCACTCTGGATCTGAGATACTGGCTCACCTCACACAAACATCGTACAAGCGACGTTGTCTCTTTGCCACTTTCTATCTCTCTCTCTATCTCTCTCTCTATCAATCTATTTAGTTTTTTTCTAGTACCATTCTCTATTGTGAAAACTCTATTTTAATTGCAATAAAATTATGATCTTCTAAATGCATGATATCTGATTCATATACTTATATACATATATAAATATCCTTTTAGAGCAAGTTTTATTGGAAAACTTCTACAAAAATTGAGATTGCCTCCCTACGGACAACTCAATACTCACCGGAGTTTTATAAATTTAATTGTCGATGTGTTTTCACGCTATACTACAACTAAATAATATCTTAAAATGCGATTTACGCGCCAAACAAGTTGGCGCCATTGTCGGGGAGGCAATGGAAATTTTTGAAGCTTTCTTTGGTACGAATTTAAGATTTCTAACTTGCTATTTTTGTTGATTTTGTGTGTGTAGGAAAGCAAGGAAATCAGAACGAAGCATGACATTGGGAATTGCAGGTTTGAACCTCAGGTAAGTACCCATACTTTAGATTAGTTAGATCTAGGATTTGCTTGAACCCTAGGATTAGTTCAAATTTGTTTGCTTATACAAAAAAAAATTCTCTCCTGATTTCCAGGCTAAAATAAAGTTCTATCTTAAAAATTCAAATTCTGGAGATGCGTACATTCAAAATTCTCAAATTTCACAGTCAGAAACAACATATCCAAATTTCACATAAATCAGAGTTACAGAAAAAATTTAAAAATTTATGCACTGAACTGTTATTAATTTAGTTATTATTCCCAATTCTTTAGAGTTTAAAATATCATAGGAATTTTTATATAGATCTATTTAACTTAAAATTTGTGGCATTGAATTTCTGAGATATCAAGAATTTAGAAAAAATATGAAAAATTTATTTCTTGCATGTTTGATTGCATAGACTATCCAATCACCAACTAGGGTTCGAAATAGACTACAAAACCCCCAGTACACTTTAAGTCAGAAACAAACAGAAAACGTGCATTAAAAATTCTTGAAAAATATTTTCTGGGTGCTTAGTTAGTGGTGCAATAAGACCAATTGATTGTGTTGCTTAGGTCACACCACTTCTCAGAATTTGACTTAGAAAAAGAACATCTGGAACTATCTACATGTAGGATTTCACGCTAAGGATAGAGCACACTTAGCACACTTGCATTTCCATACTTAGAGGAAATCTATCAAACAAATTGGGATTTATAAAACTCTTGTGTGCCTCATCAAAATCTTAATTGAAATAATAACTCAAGTGAACCCTAAAATGCATTAACACAAGCATTCGAATCTTAAAATTCACTCCATCATAAGAAATTGCTTGTGAAACCTATTTGCCTAAGCACTTGACACATTTCAAAATCAATTTATGGGTACATACCCCCTTAATGCCCATCATATTCCGAAAGCACATCAAACTCGAGCATAAAACTGAGTAGATGTGCCCTAGGTAGGACTAATAGACATGGGGACTGGAAACTAGATTGCGCTAAAGTCAAGGCCATGTCTACTTGGACCCATTGGTGATAAGAAAGGTCGGTGCGGTGATCACGTTAAACCTTAGTGGTGTCTTGTCATGTGGGGTGTCCTAAGCAGTCCCATCCTTCTGGCCAGCCAAGGAATTCAAGGGTTGATCTAACCCAGTCGTGTTTTGGATAGCCTGAATCAGGTTTAATTAGGGTTGACACTTTAAGGACCAGTTCGAGTGCTTGCATTGAGTAGGTAGGGTTTCTCTCATCTGCCTTCTCTCTCATCTACAGACATTCTTCTGGTGCATGCAAGGTAGAAGATCTCAAAATCCTAATTTGCTACCACCATTAGAAAGAAATCCTAGGAGAATTATTTATCCAAAATCTGAATCTAAACTCTCGGTAATGGCTAGTCACCACGAGGAAGAAGAGATTGAAGAGGAAAATCTAGATCCTACGACTCGCTTACAAAGGCAGATCACTAAGTAGGGCCAGCATCATGACCGATAGATGTAAGTCATAGTGCAGGCCATCACTAGACTCCAGAACGAAAGGGCAAACCAGCCCCTTCGTGACTTTTATGACCCTCCTAATGCCCAACTTGAACCCTTTGTTAGGGTACCTCAGGATGGGGAAGATTTTGAACTCAAACCTCAGATAATTAACTTAATTCCCCAATTTCATGGCTGTGAGCCAGATGATCCCTTCCACCACCTTGAAGAGCTCCTACACATAGGAAGAACCTTTGGTTTTAGGAACATGAATGAAGGTACCCTGATGATGAAGATGTTCCCATTCTCCTTGAAAGATAGAGCTGCACATTGGTTGAGAACAATTGGTAGACCATTCCTAACTTGGGAAGCTCTGAGAAGCACATTCCTAAAGAAATTCTTCCCCGTAGGAAAAACTAATGCCCTTAGATGTGCCATAACAACCGTTAAGTAGAACCCTAGGGAATAGTTACATGAGGCTTGGGAGAGGTTCAATGATTTAGCTAGGAAATGTCCTAATCATGGGATTTCAAAGTGGCACTTGGCCCATATTTTCTATTATGGGTTGACTGATAATTTGAAGAATTTTGTTGATGCAGCATGTGGAGCAATTTCCTGAGTTGAGATGCTAAGGGAGCCTTTCAATTGTTTGAGAATATGAGTGAAAATTTCCTTAACAATACCTCAATATCCGCCTTTAACAGAGTTAATCAACCAAGGAGCAGAGTATATGAAGTCAACAAAAATTCAAACTTAGTTGATTTAAAGCTAATTGCACAACGATTATATAATGTCGAACTTGTGGGAAAGAGTGTGGACAATTTGGATAAGAAACTGGATAACCTTCTAAAGGGCAGGAATTCCTTAGGTACACAATTTAGATTAAATCCTATGCCTACCGAAGGAGTGCCTATATTAACCTACAACCAATTCCCCAACCCATTAGGTTAGGAATTAGTGCACAACATTAATGACCTAACCATGGCTCCACCTATGAGCCAACTGTACTTGGACCCATCTCTTTCTTGGTACCAAGGAGGGACCTTTATGCCCTTGAATTCTAAACTAGGTAGCCCGATGCCTAGTTGTCCTGAAGATGTGAATGCACTCCAAGGTTACACTAGAAATGAGCTTTATTCAAACACCTATAACCCTGGATGGTGCAACCATCCTAACTTTGCTTGGTCAAGTCAGAAACTTGCCCATGGTCCTAACAAGACTAAACCAAACACTTTAGGCAACCTAGTAGGTACACACAACCACGCACGTACCACCCAGAGCCTACTTAGGAAAACCAACCCACTGATCTGAGCCTGGTGCTCAAAGAAATGAGAGAGATGAATATGAGACATAAGGAAGAAATGAATCAATTGACGACAAAATTGATGGGACAACTGGGCTAGCTAGTAGTTGCGAGACAACATGGGATGCTGCCATCCCAACCCATCCCAAACCCAAGAAATTTCAGTAGGGTTAACCAGCACAACACAAGAGAACAACAAACACATTTAGTTCAACCTCTTCCCCAGCACCCACCAGGCTTTGTTAACCCTAACCCAACCAAGGCTCATCCTATTTTGCAAAACCCACCTTACTCTTCTAACCCTAATGCACATGCCTGTGCTGTCACTTTGAGAAGTTGGAAACAATTCCAAGATCCTTCTACATCAAAATCTTACTACAATCTTGAGGAGATTGAATTAGACCTGGGAGACGAAGCTAATCTAGAAAACAAGACTCAAGATTCGAATACCCATGATTTTTCTCAAGCACCTTTTCCTAAAGCCTTGATCAAACCCAAGGAAAAGAAAACCAACCAATCTAACGAGTGACTTGAGATTCTAAAGCAAGTCTAGGTGAACATACCACTCGTTGAGGCTATTGAGAACATCCCAACCTATGCAAAATTTCTGAAGGAAATATGCACACCGAAATGCCAGGCCAAATCATCAAAAAGGGTTGTGGTCTCTGAACAAGCCAATGCCATCATCCTAAATAAGCTCCCTCCCAAAAAAAAAGATTTAGGGACCCCCTCAATTTCATGTGAATAGATGGGTTCATCCTGGATAAATCCTTACTGGACCTTGGTGCCTCCATCAACTTAATCCCCACAAAATTATATAAAGAGTTGAATTTAGGCCCCTTGCAACACACTGAAGTCACTCTTCAGCTTGCTGATAGATCAACCAAAATTTCAAAGGGCCTTCTACAGAATGTGATTATAAAAGTGTAGGATTTTGAGTACCCTTTGGACTGTGTGGGATTTTCAGTACCCTTTGGACTTCCTTGTTCTAGATATGGAGGCATCAGAAACCCTGAACCACACCCCAATAATCTTAGGGAGACCTTTCTTGGCCACTGCCAAGGCTCTAATCAACTATGAGATGGGGATTATGCACATCACCTTTGGAAGGAAAAATTGCCAACTCAATATCTTTAAAGCTTCCCAAAAGAATAAGGTGAATTGTGGTTCCATTGAGGTTGTAGGAACAATTGAACAAGTTTTGGTAATTCACACTAAAGATGATCCAAGTCCTACCAAAGCTCAAGATTAGCACTAAGGGAAAGAAGGGGATGTACTTGAGGATAATTTTGATCTACCATCTCCCATGGAAAAGCAAATTGAACAGGACATTAGTGAGATTAAGAAACTCCTGGGAGTAACTTATGATGAATTAGATGATAATATAAAGAATCCTCAATACATCCACCTTGAAATACAAGAACTTTTGAATTCTAAGGGAGTTCAAGAAAATGAACAATCTAAGAACATGAACCAGGAAGTAACCTCAGAAGAAGTTCAACACATAATGGACTAGGGAAGAACTTATAAGACAATTGGTTCAAATGGATGGCTTGACTCAGAAGAAGTGACTTCGGATGAGGAAGAGGAAATTTCTGATGAAGATTTTGATGAATTCTACACAACTCTACCTTTGCCCTCATATGACCCAGAGCCTGAAGAACTCATGATTTTTGATATCAACTACCGATATGACAATCCTTATGATTTTGATTCGGAACCAAATCCAAATCTCAATCATGATCTCGATCTAGACCCTATGCCACCTCTTCTTGATCTTTGGAACTGGATTAACGAACAGGCTCTGCATCATGAACCTCATCCATATAACACTTCCATATTTCAAATTAGAAAGACTTTTTGGGGTAGAACTGCATCATCAGCTGGTCTGCATTTGTGGATCATTGATTTTTGGACCAAATGATCATATCTTTCTACTAATCTTAAATTCCCCTGCAACAATTATTACTTCTTCTCTTAACCCATAGTATTGACAACATATTTTTCTGTTTAAGTCTGGTAAATGACGTTAAAATTAGCACTAGCTGGGAGGTAACCCAGTACTCTGTACAGGTTGCTTTGCATTCTCTGTATCCACATTGACGTTGATTAACAATCATAGTCAGGTGATATCCCCTCCTCTTGCTTATTATATTTTGATTTTCATGCATACATTTCAATGAGGACATTGTAATGAATAGGCATGGGGGATGGACATTGCATGTCGTATCTTTATGTCTGAAAAAAAAATGCATTTTGGCATAAAGAATTTTTGTTAAGGTTTTATTAGGGATTTATTCTTAAGTTGATTGCTGAGTTTAGAATCCAATATAATATCACACTTACACATTGAATTTGCAATGGGTCCTCTGTGAAGACCGATAAACATCTTTAGTTTGTCAAGAAGAAGCAATGCTTCTTCTCCTAAACCCTTGGACCGTAATTAGGTAGTCAGGCAAACTATCTTCTAACAAATCCACCAAATAATTGTGAGGTGAGAGTAGAAAGTCTACTGGTGCTCTAAGGCTAGTATGAGGAATCTTAAACTCTGAATAATGAGATAATGATACTCGCAGTTAGGCATAGTTTTTGCTCTCAGTTTCTACGTACAAGTTCTTATTGCGAATTTCTTGAGAACCACCAAATAAGGCAAATACGTAAAGAGCGGGATCTGATAAAACTAGGATTGAGGTGGATGGTCACGACCATCTTTTACGGAATCCTCGGTTGATGGAGGGCATTAATGTCAAGGTTAGAAATACATTATCTTATCTATTCCCTTCCGAGTGTCGTGACTAGGCACTTCCACCAAATAAGCTACCTAATATCCTCTTGAACAACCCTAACTCTGAATAATGCCTCGTAAATAAAAGTTCGTATGCTGCATTGTGTTAGTAGATATTTGGATGTGAAAAAAAAGAAAAGAAAGAAAAAAATATATATACATAGAAAAAAATTTAGAAAAAGAAAAGAGCAGAAAAAAATAAGCTTATGAGTTAGAATTTATTTGAAGGGAAACAACACCTACTACCCTTGTGATCCACCAAATACAGCCTTGACCTATTTTTCTGTATTTTTGGCTGCCTGAATACAAGATGAGGAATTCTGACTTAGTCTTATAGTTATCAGAACCTAATCAAAGTGTTAATGCTAGGAGAGACCATCAAATATACTGATAAATCTAGCGAGATTGTGAGCTCAGAAAGAAAGAAAAGAAAAGATAAGATAAGAAAAAGAAAAAGAAAGAGAAAGAAAGAGAGAGAATGAGTACAAAGGAACTAAAGAGGGCATAGTTTCTCACCATTCTTTTAGTTGAATTATTGCATAATCTGGAAATCTAGGTTCTAAAGTATTAGCCTACATGTAGCATCAGATGAGTGTGAGCCACCAAATACAAATCTACTTGACTCAGAAATCTTCTACCTATGCCAAAAGCTGGGGCTGAATATACAGGTTACTTTATAACCCCAAGGGAAGAAGTTTGTCTATCCCAATAGATTTTTACTAAGGGTCTAGTGCGAGCTTTAGATGAGGATTGGCTTTCACTTGGATCCGTTGCATAGGCTACAATAAAATACAATCACGATTATCTAGATTACTAAAGCTTTGGATGAAAACAAAAGACATAAACCACTAGTCAAACTCTTCATAAAAATTAGTCGTATAGGACCATTTTGCATTTAGTCTTGCATTTGCTAGGGACTAGCAAAATTTACGCATGGGGGTGTGATTGCACACAATCATACAACCTAAATCACCTGAATTAAGCTAGATCCTAGCATAACTTAGGATTAATGCATTCATAGGCATCTTTATTTGCACAATAGATAGTTTATTAGTCATATAGATAATATTGTCATCTTTTCACTTAAAAGAGAGATGATTTTAATCGTAGATGATTCAAAGCCACGAATGTCAGATTAGACCAGACAAATTTGATCAAAATGATGACGGGAGTCCAATGCTTCTGAAATCGTCTCGATCATACAACCAGGACATCATGTGTAGTGTATAAAATAACGAAGATCATAAAGCCAAAAGACAAAGATCCGAGACTTAAATGAAGAATCCAACTGCATGGATGAATCCATATCGACAATCGCAGTCTGATGACAGAAAAATCAACTCAATCAGAGGTGTACAGCACCAAATACAAGGAAAAGAAGATGGACGATAATGATGGCACCACGTGGCACCATCACAGCTGCTGGCTCACCACCGTCCCATCTAGGAAGGCCACCCTCACATGCTATGGGTCATTCGATCTTCATCCAATGGCCACGAGCATGCCACATCGCCCGTCCAGCCGGATAAGAATAAATAGATATAGAGAGGAAACTATAACAAAAACCCACGCGTAGAGCATTGGCTCATGTGCTTGCGTTGGAAGTGAAGCACACAGGTTCGAAACTACTTGAGCATGAAATCAGGAAGGCAGTGAGTGTGGGTGCTATTGGCCGTGGGATTTGCATCGGCACACGCAAACGCAGCCGCATGGTGCGATCAGGATGCTCTACGCATTTTGGCGAGGCGCGTGCGCACGAGCCATCCGATCATGAGATTGGACGGCTAATGATCAGGCAATGAAAAGAGGCTTGCAGGTGCACATGTGGAGAGAGATTCATTGCAGTTGGCCCACGAGGAGGAGCTGGAGTCATCCGATGGCGATCTAAAGGCCGAGAAGCTACCATGTGTCAAGCCCAGGTTCAATCTGGGCATTTTAGGCACAAATGAAGGTGTTTAGAGGCTAGATCTGATCCATTGATCTCCTGATCAATCGATCTAATCAAATAAGAGTTGTTGCATGAGATAAAGGGGCTAAATACCCACTTTGCCCTCATTAAAACTATAAAAGAAGGCCGAGGGCGCCTAGTTGAAGCATCTCTCTTCCATCAACTCCGGATATCTTTCACCTTCTTTACAACTCTCCGTCCCTTTGCAACTCTACTCTGACATTCATCCCGGTGCTCTGGATCTGAGCTGCTACCACACCTCATACATGCATCCTACAAGCGGCATCGTCTCTCAGCCACTTTCTATCTCTCTCTTTCTAAATCTCTCTCTCTATCTATCTAGTTTGTTTCTAGTAGCATTCTCTATTGTGAAAACTCTATTTTAATTACAATAAAATTCTAAGCTTCTAAATGCATGATATCTGATTCATATACATATATACATATACAAATATTTGTTTAGAGTAAGTTTTATTCGAAAGCTTCTACAAAAATCGAGATTGCCTCCCTGCGAATGACCAAGTACTCACTGGAGTTTTATAAATTTACTTGTCGATGTGTTTTTGTGCTATATTAATGAATAAATGCTTGGTTGCAATGCAATGATTGATTGATGTACTGTTGTAGCATGAAACACTAAGAGTGTCATTATGGTGAGTTATAGAAAATACCAGTCATTACAACCATTATTATTATTTACTTATCTAATTTTTACTAGTTTTGTTCCAGGTCGTTCACTGGGAGGCAATTTATTGAATTACATCGCTCACTCTTTGATCTCAAAATTATCCTCTAATTCCAAAAAGAAACTTTACATCTCATTAAAGAATGAATGAATGTGTATTTGGTCTACCTACTTAGTAAGAATTAATTGTAATGCTTGTAAAAATTAACTGCTATAAACAAGCACCAAACAGTGTATCACTATACTTTAAACTTTGTATTTACAAGTTATAGTATTAATGCTAACATGATAGTACATAACAGACTAAGATGTCAAAGTGTAATAACTTAACTTACTAGTCTGTTATCTACAGTAACACATACAGTAGTTTTAGTGACAGACATAAGCGTCGCTAAATCTCAGAAAATACTATATACAACCTAAGGAGGGAAAATTGAAAACTTTAGCGATGTTTATGGTGTCATTTTATTCTATTAGTAATTATATAAGTTTACTTATACAAATAATAGGCTATACTACGTGTACATATGTATATCTTTTTCTTCTCTTGTATTTGTATTTACGTATGTATACTTCTTCTATCTCTCTGTGTTAAACTCACTAAGTTTCTGTTCTGCATCTTCTCTTTTGTTTCTGTGTTGTGTTTCAGCCTCAACAGAGATTTCAAGTGCTGCGGCGGAGGGGATTAAGCAATCGTCATTAGCTTTTATTAATCAGTTAAAAATGTGTTTAATTTGTGGGTGCGCTTTTCGAGTGATACGCTGCACCTAGAGGGTGTGACCAGACCTCTCTACTAAGCATGCCCTAATCTTGATTAGGCCGCTTAATTATGCTTTCAGACTCAGCGCAGGGCCTCAGCCCCACGCCGCACACACTCGGGCCCCTTGCCCCACACAATCGTATGCTCAGTACATATGCTCAGATAGAAGCTCAGATAATATGCTCAGTGTAATCGGATCAGATATGTATGCTCTATTTCGAGCGCCCGGCTCCCGTGACGACTGGTAAGGCATAGAGACAAATTCCTATTATAGCGCTGTGCACGATTTGCAGTGCACGATGTGGCGCTATTCTAGCACCACATCTGCGTTGGAAATCGGGCGTAGCTGCATCTGGAAGCGATTTTTGCCCTCGATTCGAGGGCCATAACTTATTAAAAAAATAAAATAAATTATGGAAAAGAAAGCATTTACATAATACTACATAATTGTTCAATTAATTTTGAATTTTAATTAGGTTTACTATACAAATAAATTAATTAAAGTGGGCAGTTTTTACAGGCTGATTTAGGTGCTTTCTTGGTTAATTACTTATAAAATAGTTAGTAAATGGTGTAAATGATAGTATACAGATTTAGACTACATACTTAAGTATTTAATACATATTTTTATTATATTTTTCTGAATTAATTTATGTTTTATTTATATTTAAATAGAAGTAATGGCTGTTTAACTTATAAACTAAGTTACAGTAATATAAAAGGGGTATAAATATACTTTAACTAGGTTAAATTACTTAGGATATATTAACCTAGGTCTACATATTCAATTAACTTAATTATAACTCTAAGTTACTAGTTTAGCTAATTTAATTTAAAAATCTGGCTATAACAGAATAAATTCATTATTTATTCTATATAAAAAAATTTAATTAAGGTAAGGGATTTAATATACTTATAATCTACATATATATAGATATATACAATTTTATACACATACATTTCAGTATATAAGTATATATACTTACATAGTTATTATGTACATTATGGTTATAGTTAGTTGTATATGTATATATATACAGTATCAGATTTAAGTATACTTATAATTAGATTTCAATACGAGGTGAGGAAGGAAGGATTGATTGTGCTTAATTTTCTTTTTCTAACAGTAGCTTCAGCTACTGTCAAATGGGTAAAGAGGGGAAGAGTGTTAAATGTGTTCAGTGTTTTCGAAGCAAGGTTTTCAGATTCTTGCTTTTCTTACTGCAATAGGTTCTAAAAATCCTACAGCAGTGGGAGAAAGAAACAGGAAGAGCTAACTGAGGAGAGAATCCTCAGTTCAGAATTTTTTTTTTTTGTGTCTTTAATCAGCAGCTTAACCCACTGTCAGATGGGCTAACTGTTGCTGCAGTTAGTCCATTTGAAAAGGAAGGTGAGACCAAATGGTGAGAAGGGAAGAGTTTGGGAAGAGGGAAATATGTAGTTGCAAGATGTAGCAATTCACTGTGTTACTGGGATTAGAATTAATCAAAACCAACTGAAAAACAGATAAGTAAATCCCAATTCTGCAAGGGTTCAATTTCTCATGAAAATCACTAAATGTCTCAATTCAAATGCCCAAAAACCCTGATCAAAAACCTCATTTCATATTAAAACCCACAAATTTCACTGAATTAGCTCTTCCGAATGCTATAGACAGCATGAAGGAAGAATTAATTCAGCCAATTAAAACTATAAGATCAAATCCCAGTTTCTTGCAACCTTAAGGAGTATTGAGAACTCCTTAGGTTAGGAAATCACCATACAAATTACCATAGTCATTATCACAGAAATTATCAAAACAGATAATGTATGGCTCTTCTGAATTATCAAAACAGTACTGAGAATTCATTAAGGGAATTCACAGTAACTTGTCAATGCATTCAAAGCATAGCAAAACAAATTAATGGATGGCTCTTCTGAGATGATTTCTATCACCAGAAATCCTCTCAGAATCCTTGCCAACAGGAAATTCAATTCATCTTCAATCTGTCATATTATGCAGTGAATCCAGAAAGCAAAAAATCCTTAAAATCCATGTTGAAAAGAAATCTGACAAACTGAAGAATTCGACTCAGAATCAGGGGCTTTTGTGAACAAAGATGGGGTGAATGAGAAGCCCCTTAGGTGCTTGTGACGCCAATTTCAGATCTGAGGTTGTAAACCAGCCAGATCTAAAATTGGATCAGGGTGTGTGGGTGAAAGATGAGAAAAACTTGTCATAAAAAGAAATCAGAATTGGACTGTGAGAAAAATGGAGTGGGAGATAATTTGAAACATGATTTGATGAATTCTTCCCCTCTGATCTAGACTGATCAGAGGAGGTGAGGGAAGGGACTTAAAACTAATTCTACTCCTAAAGCTACTTTAACCTACAGCGAAAATTAAACACTAACAATTATGCTAGTTCTACTCTAAACTACTAAACTACAACTAAAACTAATTATGCAGAATTAAAAACCTAATCTAACAGGAAGAATGGGACCTATGGGTCCTTAGCCAGTGGCTAACGAGGAAGAAAGGAGGAAGATGACTCCAACGGAGGGAAGAGTCTGCTAGTGAGGCTCCAAGGTCGTCCTCAGGTGCTACGAAGTCCTTAGCAATGAGTAGTGTCGAGAGAAGGTGATGATTTCATAGCCAGTGGCTGTGAAATCAGAGATTGGATGGGGAGGAGGGACTGGAGTGGATGAATTAATCGCTAAGAGGTGTGGGAGGGAGCTATCCCTTGTGTGCGACACCACTGAGGTGCTTAACTAGTAGCTCAATGACTGAGATCACCGCGCAGGTGAAGATATTCAAAATGTAGTTGGCGGTGAGGATGTGAGGGGCGGAGCGCACGGTAAGCTGAGCATAAGATCTGACTGTCAGATGAGATCTAGGGAGAGAGGTGAACGCACAAATTGAATTGCGCGAAAGTTCCAATCGAATCCAACCGCAGATCAAGATCTGAAGAGCGACGGTTGGCCGAGATTGGCCGTGTTCTTCGCACGCTACAGTGCGCATGAAGAGCAGCAACCCTCTCTTTGAAATTAGGAAAAATTACAGGAAGACCCTTGAACGAAGGGGTAGAAATATCACATGCAGGCCCATAAGTGAGAAAAACAACAACTGGAAGGGCCCTGAAGGTTTTCAAAAGGGTCCCTGCAGCTTACAAGCAGGTCCAAAAATGAGTTTTTAATGGTCAAAGTGTAATGCATGAAGGACCTAAGTATAAACTATCTATTTCAAAACCTAAATGATGTCCAATTGCCTTCAAATTTTTATATGCGCTTAATTGAACATTTAAGACATTGATTATACTTCTGATTTGGCTTCTCAAACTTAATTATGTGTTCAATTGACTCATGGATCATCATTTGTATTTTGCTTTTAACATATTTCATTTTGTGACCTAATTATGAGGTTTTAACATAGAGTAAAGGTTTTAGGTCTTTTTCTTTAATTCCCACACTTAACCCTTTTTATCTGTTAATTTGATATTGTTTTACTTAGTGTCTAGCTTAATTTCAGCCTTTTAGCCATGATGAGTAGCCACTCATCATATACTACAACTAAATAGTCTTTTAAAATGTAATTTATGCACTGAACAGCTCACACATGACCTCACCCTCGATCACACTCGTAGGTCTGCGCCGAATCTGATTAACCCAGATACCCGAGTCCAACTTGGTTTTGAGGAAGGAATTTGAGAGGGAGGAAGGGGTTTTTGCTACCTCGAGATTCATGCTATCTTCTCCCATCACTTACCTAAGATCTAAAGAAGGGCATCTATGTGGATGTGCTGCCCTTGTGCCTTTACAAGACCCTTGCGACTCTATTGCAGCTGGGCCATAGCTCTTGCTGAGGCATGAAGATAAGGTGTTTGTGTGCCTTTCCTAATGCCTAAGGTTTGTGCTTGGGCAGGTTCTATTCTAATATTGCAGTGGATATTTGAAGTATTTGATTACTATTCAATTATTTGAGTTGTTTGTTGAGCTTAACATTAAGGTTAATTTGGTGATTTAAATCACCATTTTAACCCCATCTTTTTGCACTCTCATTTCTGGTTTATTGCTATTTTATTCTGATATATACATTGAGCATCATTTTTGTATATATTTGCACATCTCTCATAGTTGTGAGTAGTGATTAAAAGTACCAATTTGCTCCCTGCGAACGACCTTGACCTCACATCGATTTCGAGTTTATAAATTTAAGTGTTTGTATGAATTTTGTACTATATTACGATGCATATTTCTGTAAAAGATGACTCTCGTGCATCAACAAGTGACCAACACCTATCATTGAACATTTTAAGGATTTATAGGTAGCCAACATAGGTGACCTTGAGGGAATTGGTACTAAATTGGGAGACTTGTTTGAATATTGGTCTCAGGGATATGAAGATTTGATTTTTGAGTAGAAGGGAACACTTGAAATACTTGATCTTGGCTTTAAAGATTTTCTTGAGTCTTAGAGACAAGAGGAAAGAAGTGTAAAGGAGGATGATGATGCCTTTGAGGGGCCCAGACTTTGGGTATGGAGTGACTCCAGGGGAAATATGTTTCATATGAGGACTTACTCCCTGAGGATCTTACTAATTTAATCAAATCCAGATTCCCACCTAGTTTTGACTACAATGATCATCCTCTCAAACATTGGGAAGAAAAGGAAGCAATTGATACTCTTGATAAAGAAATCTATCCACCCCAAGGGCAGGATCTTAGAATTCAACAAGAACTTGGGGATGTCGTTGTTGAGGACACTCACACCTCTAGTGCTTCCAACCCACCTTTACATGAGAATCAATTGGGAGACACCCTTGTTCAGTTCAATTTGGAAGATGAACATTTGGGCCCATTCCAGGATGCGCACACCAATGATTGGTAGCATGAAAGTCAATTAGTAGCTAAGGCTGGTTCTGATGACATTTAAGTGTGGGAATGGCTGTTGAGGATGAATGTTGAACCTCTCAAGCCCTCTCTGACCCTCATCCCTACCCTACAACTAAGAGACTTGCACTCAAGCAAAGAAAAGCATGATTTGTAATTAGGATTTTTAAATCGTTGTAACATGCCAATTTGTAATCACTTATAAACCTAGATAGCGGTGGTATCAAGGTCATCCAAGGAGGGAGGAATGCACTTTAAAACTCTCACTTGACAATAAGGAAATCAACTTTCTTTTTGGGATTTTTGAAGATAAGATTTTTTTTTTGGATTTTCAAATAATGGGCAATTAAGTAATTACGAGAGGGAAAATGACGTAGACACATCCATTTACGTTGAAATGCCTATTTATGCATGTCACTTGGCTTAGATATGCATTCCATACTATAAATATTGCATGGCATGCATCATTCTCCTTTTAGAGTGGTTTGTGTATATTTCATGTAAATTAAGTCCTTTTATGACCAGGATAGAAGGAGATTTAATTTGGAGCCTCAAATTGACAATATAATCGTATGGATCTATTCAGGATGACGATCGAAGTCCAACACCTCTGAAATCACCTTGATCGGAGTCCTGCAGCACCATATGTAGTTTAAGGAAGATCAACGACTGAGGGACTAGGTGACATAGTTCGGAGCTTCAAACGACAAATCCAACTACATGTATGGATTCAGGTTGACAATCGTAGCCCAACGACATGAAAATAGACTCAATCCGACCTCTGTAGTAGTCCCTATAAAGGAAAGAAGTTGGATGGCCCAGATCGTGCCACGTGGCACAACCCAGGCTGCCCATGCACACACACGTACCACCGCACACGCATAGCAACCCGAGGGCACGCACGCGTGCAAAGGCACACACGTAGCACAAGGCACAGCGGAGCGTGCACCAGCTAGCATTAGCGGTGAGGCACGTAGGTGGTCTTCAGCGACGTTTATGACCATCACTAAATGTCATGTATAGGAAATTGATCCTTTCCTCCACTATAAAAGGACTCCTACCCCTCCAATTTTTCTTCATCTCTTCCTTTCTTCCTCTCACCACCTTGAAGGCTTTGGAGAGACCTTGTCCCAAGCCCGGGATGCTCCTCTAGAGTAGAATGAAATATTTTTCCCTCCCCTCATCCCCATTCGTGGAGCATCCTGCAACCGACTTCTCACCTACTTCAGGAAGTAGATCCTGATTGAGATGCTATCCTACCCTACCTTCCATCCTCCAGCTCTGTCCTCGTTCATCTCGCTCGTCACCACCATCCTCTAGGTGACGTCAAAGTGAGTCATCCTCCGAGCAACCGTTGAGGGGGACTCTGTCACCAAAATCTATCTTTAGTACTTTCTAGTATAATTTTTCCCACTTTTATAGTTGTAGAAACATTTCATCAAGCAATATATGATTGTTCTTCTCTCTCTACATATATATTATTTTTGCGAGTAGATTAGTTAGACAAGTTTGCATCTCTCTTTCTATATTATTTGATCTTCATGTCATTTTTTTTTGCGTCAATGTTTTTGAGGCAACAACAGAAACATCCATTGCGATCCACCAAATATGACCCATACCTACTTTGTAGTATTACTGATCACCCAAATACTGGCTGAGGACTTCTAACTTAGTTGTAGGCTTATTAAGAATTGAATTGAAGTGTGAATGCCATGTGAGGCCACTAAATATTGAGTACATTTACAAAATCTGGTAAAATATGTGATCTCAGAAAAGAAAGAAGAATAAGAAAAAGAAAATAGAGAGTGAGTGAGTGTAGAGGAACATCAAGAGAGCACAGTTTTGTTTAGCCGCTCTCTAGGTTTACTGATTTGATAGTCTGACAGTTAGAGTATACAATACTGGACTACAAGTAGCACCAGATGAGTGTAAGCCATCAAATATAAATCCATTTGACTCAGTATCTCCCACTTAAGCCAAAACGTCAGGGTCAAACTACATATTATTTTCTGCTTTATCCCCGAGGGAAGAAGTTGCCATCCTAATGGAAGTTTTACCAAAGGTTAAGTATGAACTGCAAATGTAAGTTCGCTTTTCACTTGGATCCGTTACATAGGCTACTATCACTTCACATTTGTCTGCATCTCTAAATTTTTGGAATAAGGAAATGAGAGATCTCTTGGTTACTTCCATTGTTTTTCACTTTCTTTTAGCAACTAGCAAAACTTAGGCATGGGGGCATTTGATAAGTCCACTCTCATGGACCATTATTTGGCCTAAGTACTCTTTAATTAGTCACTCTTAGTTGATATTTGATTAGGAATTAAGTGGGAATTCAATGTAGTCTACTTATCATCTTATGCACCAATTTTATGTTTAATAACATATGATATGTTTTGATAATCATTTGGTGGATGTAGGCTAGGCACATGACACCTGAAGGAATCAGGCAGATAGCCAAAATCACTCTACATGACATCTGAAGTTTAATTTCGACATCTTAGAATCTCCATCGACAACCCTGCTATCTATACATTTTAAGACGTCTGAAACATCAATCAAACATCCCATAAATAGTGGCCATCCCTTTTCTATCGTTCCAACCACTCGCATTCTTTGCAGGTGGTTGGAGAAGCTTTCGGCAGAAGCAACAAACTGCAAGTGTTATGATAAGAAGAAGAGAGGCTAGAGGATGAGATCTCATCTCCTTCCCCCTGGTGGGGACCTCCTCCATCGCCTACACCGTGCACCAAACTTACACCATGATCTCCAGCGTGCACTGTGGCTAGAGCATACTCCTGCTCCTTTCAATGCCACATCTATCCTGGTGGTTCTCGGTGACAGCGAGGACCCATCAACATTGGCTACACCATTTGACCATCACCATCTTCCCCTCCGATTCCCTTCTTCTTCTTCCCTCTTTCAACACCACTGGCTACTATTCATCTTCATCCTCCAACGCACCCAGCATTCATCCATGCACCATCGCCATTGCCAAACCACTCCCACGCCAGCATGCATCGCGTGCCCTCCACGAAAGCATGCAACCACAGTAGCCAGCACCTCAGACTTCTCATCGCACCAAGCTTCTTCATTCTCTTCTTCCTTCCCAACCAACCCCCTTCAACTCCTTTGCATTAAAGAACCCAAAAGGGAGCAGTAAGCGCAATGCCTACAACCTCTGTTGATCATCTTCCTCGATGCCAGTGCACTCGATTTCCCTCGCCAGGCACCCAGGCCATGTGTAGCCACGCACAGCTTACTCCTGCATCCAAGGCAATGAGCAGCTACCTCACTGTCATCTACCGTCGGTGCTCCGTTTGACTGCCATCAGCCACACCTCCTATGCTACTACGAAGGCCGTCCTCCGACGCATCTCCTCTAACAGCTGCAACGTTAGCCACTACCTCTCCTTCGCATGTGAGTAGGGGATTCATTTCCCCTGTTTCGCTACAGTAACCGTCGAATTAAAATTTATGATAAATGGCATTACGAAAATAACTATTCATTTATTTATCTTATTTTTATATTCAGCTAGATTTGCATGAACATCCCTTCAGTTTGTCTGAATTACAGATGATTACATTTGTTCATGATTAGGATATTGATTACAATGAATAAGGTCTCTTTTACTGGAAATTAGTAGTTACGTTGATTATCATTGCCAAGATCAATAGTTAATAGAATAGTATATTATGGTAATTTTTCATATAGACCCCTACAGTTCTAATTCATTGCTTATAATGAGAATTCATGAGGGCAACGAGTTGCATTGAAAAATAGGCACACCCATTTAGGTTCCTGAATAAACGAGTCACTACTCACTAATTCAAAAGGCTAATTCCTCCCTGTAGAGGTGACCTAACTATTTCCATGGTTAGATTTTGAATATTAAATGTTTTGGAAAGCGATTTTCTATCATGCAACGAACTATAACAACACATCATTTTATGTCAAAATTTTTATCGAAAATGAAGATCGCTCTTTCAAATGGCGCCATTGCCAGTGAGGAAATACCCTTATTAAATTTTTCTGGGGATTTCTATCATTTTTATGCTATTTCTGAAGCTTTTCTGAATTATTGACTATGTATCCTTTGCTGTGCAAAAACAACAAATGAACGCAATGGCCGTGCACGGTGGAGATGATATTTTTGGTGAACCTTGATGCCACCTGGAGGCCAACAATAGGTGCTTGTGGTCCTTGATCCCTCGCACGTGAAGGCATACGGAGGAGCCTTTCCTAATTTAGTCATTATATCTTAGTTTAGATTTAGGCTACATAGACATTAGACATTTAATTTCTATCTTTTGGACCCTTGTTGGCCATTTTTGGGAACGTGTTCCCAGTGCTTTTTATTTCTTATCGCTCTTGTATGCAGGAGCATATTTTTGGGAGAGTGTTCCCATTTTATTTAGATTATAGGTTTATTCAAATTATTTGAACTACATATTAGTTAGTTAGTTAGTTAGATTAGGTTTGTTTGCTTATTAAAAAATATATATATATAAATAAATAAAAATAAAAAAAGTAAATATTTGATCTACCTGTTAGAAGCTGCATATCAATAGGGCGACCATCTAGGATTGAATGAGTAGCATCTAGCTTATATTTCTGCATCGCATACATCCTTGCAAGAAGAAAGCTGGAGTAAGGTATGTCTTCTCTTAAGCATCAATTACATGTCATACATCTGCATTGGACTTAAATCTGATACCACTAAAGTATTTGAATTGAATTAATTCAGTGGTCACTTTAAAAATTGGGACTGCTAGGAGGATAGACCTTAAAATCATTGACTTGAAATTGCGTGCAAAGGACTTGATTGTGAGATTTCAAAATTCAAAATGCAAATGCGTGTTGCACACCTTAGACACTGTGCACATCACACATAAGGTCACTACATAAATTTCTACCTCTCCTCTTTTGCAGCATAAGGGAAGTTAGTTAGAAATCAACAATCCTAAACCACCAAGTTACTTTGGTTCCTCATGTGTGGGCTCTATTCGAGACTTCCATCCCTTGCAAGTAGGTTGTAGGCACCAACGAAGGTCAGCCTAGGAAGCATAATTCTTGCAAAACATGTTTGGCCACCAACTGAACACTTAAATCTAAGACCTATAATATACTAAAAGCATATCCCACAGTATTTGTGTTTGTTTTTACAGTGGTAGAACTCTCTAGGAAGTTTTTGCTTTTGTTCTGATTTCTTCCAAATCCTAACAGAGCTAAACCTATTTGGCTTAAAGAAATGGATCACCATTACTCCTATCATTCAATTTATTAGAGTCAATACTTCCCATCTTTTAACCAGGATCCCATGCCCTAAGCATATCCATCCTTTGTTGGGTACAATGACAATTCATGGGTTGAATCATATTCCTATCTTAGAAGCATTGGCCCGATAACTCCCACTTTTGAGTAGAGCCTAGGAGCAAGATTTTCCACCCTAAAATCCCCACTTCTATGTAAACACCCACCCCTCCCACCCTTCATGATTTTCCTTATCAAGGTTGGACTAATAGCCCTAGGCAACCAGTGCCCGAAATTGACTATCCTCCCCAATCTGATAGTAGTAGTGTGTCCTCTTTTATGATAGAAATGCAAAAACAACAAAAAGAAATGGAGTCTATGGGAGAGATGTTGAGGAATAGTCAACAATTGAATAAGGAAATTAGACATCTTAGCTATGCTCTTACTAGTGATTCTGACCCCTACCCGTACAATCATGGTCATCAAAATAATTTTGAGGAAACCAATCATAATAGGTGACCGAAGAGAATTTTCATGAATTTTAAATTCGTCAGAAATTGTAGTATAGTCATGCAAAAATGTTCGTCAAAAAATGATTTTGTGAAAGTAACGAGACTTTAAGTCCCGGTCATCCGTCTTTGGGAGGCATTGGAGCAAATCTAAAATCGATCCTTTATCACTCTACTTTATTGAAAATCGCACGCCGATTTCCAATCTTCGGATTAAAATTTTGCTACTTCTATTATGAATTCTGATTATGTGCGCGTGTGTCAGATAGATAGCGAAAGTGAAAGTGTGAGTTTTGGTGCGCACAATTCTAGATATGTGGTGGCTGTTTACAGAAAATGCATCTATAGTTAGGTCTTGTATATTTTCTGGAACCGACAAGCTTGTTGGAAAATATATATATAAGTGAAAAACAGGCACTTTAATCACACAAAAAAGATGGCAACCATTAAGCTCATGGTGATTTCAAATATAGAGATGTGTATAGAAATATATCTTTTATTCATTAATTCAGAGAACTGTTTGCAACATGGAATGTAGTGGAAAGCTTGTATAGGAATGCTTGAAAATGTAAATCTGGCTACCAGAAAAAGATCGCATACAGGAATCTATCGGGGGATTTTTCATGCATCATTAGGGAAGAATAAAGAGCTATACTACTAAGCAATAACTAGAAGTAGTAAAAATACAAAGAGCTAAGTTACTAATCTAGCAGAAGGAAGGGCATTTGGAGGTGGGCTCCGATGGCCTTTGAGTGGCTAAGAGAAGGAGGGGTGGCCAATGGTGCTTAGGCTAGCCCTTGAAGAGAGGTTGGGGAGATGATCCAGCATCCTGGTGTGGAGATGGTGGCCTCCATGGTGGTGCTCCTCGTGGAGGTGGAGTCGAGATGAAAGTGGCTAGCCTAAGTGGAATGAATGCCAAGGAAATGGATGGGTGCAAATGGCCACCCCTTAGGTCTTTTTATAGACCTAAGGGAGTCTCTCTAGATAAGTGTGGAACTCTCTAGAGAGAGCTCCAATGAGTGGCCAGCCAAGTGAGAGAGAAGTGGTTCTTAGATCCACAAAAAGTGGATCTAAGAATTGAATGCCTCTTGGTTACTAAATTTGGCAACCAAGAGTGGTGCCACTTCAAGAGAGTTCTAGAGAACTCTAGATGTGTGGGAGTGCGTCGATGGGTGTGTGTGTGTGCCTTAGTGGTCATGCTTTAGGTTGCAAAGAGGTATAGGTTAGGTCTAAGGTGTTTAGGTAGGTGTATGCCTTGAATTAAGGTTGCAAACCCTAATTGCTAAAGGGAATTTGCAATTAAACTTAACCCAAGTTTAATTGAATGAGTGTAAACCTAATTGTGTGTGAAATAACTCAATTAGGCTGGGTTTAGGTCTATTGGACTCTCAGTAAGTCCAATTGGACTTGTGTGTTGAGATCTAATCTTAATTGGACTCAATGAGTCCAATTGGCCTAGGTAGTGGTAATTGACTATGATCTAAGTCAATTGGGTTTAGTGAGGACCTAATTAGGTCCTTAGGGAGGTCTAGAGGTGATGTACTAGGGTTAGGGCACCTTAATTTAGGTTCTTCAGGGATTGGGATTAGGTCTAGGGAGCTAGAGATCCAACATCAAGGCTTAAATCTCAAAACAGGAACTGGAGAGCAGTTCCAGATATCCAAAACAGGATCAAACAACTTATACTCAAAAATCAAAAGTCCAGACTTCAGTTATGGACGTCCAATTTGAGTCAAGGGGAATTCTAGGTTCTATTTTGGATATTCTGGAGAAATTGGATGTCTGGCAAAGTGTCTGGACATCCAATAACATTACAGAAGTGTGTTTAAGGTGTGCGGGAGTTGGATAAGGGTTCTGGACATCCTATAATTCATCTGGACATCAAGATAAAGGTTGGAATTAGGGTTTTTATGGTTTCCTAGGGTGCGATGACCTAATCTAAGTGTGGCTAAGGCTTGGGGGAAGTCTCTAGGCCATCCTAGGGCTAGGATGGACCTAAGCTCTTCACATTTTACTGCTTTATTCCTACTTAATAGAATAGCTTACCTTAACTCCCTTACATCATTATTCCCTATGTCTAATCTAAGTCTTATGCTCTAGTCCTACTGTTATACCCATTATTCCTGATCCAGCTTCAGATCCAGCTCCAGATCTAGCTTTTGATCTGCTTATTGCCTACAATTGACATAATGCAGTTAATCAATGCATTATAACATTATTTTATGCATAGCTAAGGTAAAGTAGTAAAGATGCAGATAATGCTTATGCATGCATGAATTATCCTAACTTATGCTAGGTCCTAGCCTAATTTAGGTCAATTATGACCTATGATTGCTACACAATCAATAGGGATCCCGTTTTGAGTAGCTATCACTTAGATTCTCCCCATGAGACATGGCCACTATAGGAAAATGACCCTAGCGATTATCCGCCCAACCTATACTGGAGTCAAAAGAAAGGGAAGTTGGTACCTCTTGAGGACCTTGACCCCGATGATAATATTTTTCTTACCCCTAATAACCCGGGTCAAGGTTGTATTGTTCATGCCGCTTCCCCTATTAGTCATGTGGTGGCACCTCATTCTTCCCTTGGTGAGCCTAGTACTGACCCTCTAGTTAAGGAATCAACACATAGCATTTAGCATTCTGAGGATTTAAATGCACCCAATGAAGGTGACCATAAGGGAATGGAGGATGAATTGGATCAATTCTAGTCTCAGGGAAACAAAGAGTCTATTTTAGAGGAGGATGATAACCCGATGGAGGAACCCAACCTTAGAGTTTGGAGTGAATTGTAGGGGCATTATGTGTTATTTGAGGACTTACCCCCTGTGGATATAAATATTCTGGTGAAATCCAGATTCCTCCCTTCTTTTGATTTTGAGAGTCATCCTCCTCAAAACCAGGAGTTGATAGTGGAGGAGGATGAACACAATAGTGAGAAGCCTAGGAGAGACTCTCAGGGACAATACACAATAATTGAGGATTTATGCACCGAGAAGAAAAAAGAATTGAGTGATATAGGCTTACTCCAAAACATTAAGACTGATCCTCCTTCAGAAATAATTGAGGATACTGATCCAACTCCTCTCTTTACTGGTGAATCACGTATACACCCCGATAAAAACTCAAGTGAACCAAAAGAATTCGGGGATGAAATTAATGAAGAAGATTCTTTTGCTTCAACCCTATCATCAAAGGAATTTGATTTGGAGTTCA
Organism: Thalassia testudinum; assembly: GCA_037157565.1. Lineage (NCBI taxonomy): Eukaryota > Viridiplantae > Streptophyta > Magnoliopsida > Alismatales > Hydrocharitaceae > Thalassia > Thalassia testudinum. Next base: position 78,443,967 of record JAZHRO010000056.1, on the reverse strand, counting down.
CCATTGATTCACATATACTGGAAGGTGAAAATATGACTCCGATCATTAATGATAGGCAAGGTGACATGAATTTTTCTACAACTGTTAGGGAGAATAATACAGAATCTGAATTGTTGGACTTGACACAAACTAAGTCCTCCTTGGACTTAACCATTACTGCCCAACACCACAAACAACCCTTACAATCTCAAACTGAGCCTTGGCTTAGGTCTTTGCTCATAAACATTCTTTCTGCGGAACATATTAGGCCAGTACATCCTCGAGTAGAATGGCGAGTGTGGATTGATGCTTGTACTTTTAGTCTCGCTATTCAGGGGTTTGAAATAATTATGTTTATATCTTTTAAAACCCTTCTTGCTTTGGAGGACCCTTGTTATGCTCCATTTATTCCATTTTGGGAGGTCCCTTTTCATGTTCCTTTCGTTATTCCTAGACCTTCCCAGGTAGCCTACGAAGTTCTCTGCTTTCATGTCTTCTGGCGAGCATTTGGGATAACATTTCATCATCAGTTCGCCAACATCCGTGGCTACCTGTTTTCTAGGCTAGCACTGTTACACATATTTTTAGGACCTAGCTTTTTCTGTTTGGAACCAGACTTATAGGTTCCCTATAAGTCTGGTTGCCGACAGAAAATGCAGCGCCTGATCGGAGGCAACCCAATGTCCAGAATAGTGCCTTTATCAGGTGATTTCCTTCCTTTCTCCCCCTGTTTTTATTTTATAATGAGGACATTGTAGGATTTAGGCATGGCGGGGTGTATTTTACATTTTTAGGCAATATTCAAGCATTTAGGTTAGGTGCATTAGTATATATATATATTAAAAGAAAACCTTTTATTTTCTTGAGCTAAATTGGTTAGCCCTAGCAAAACATCTTTGACAAGAAGGTGCCATTGAAGAATTTCTTCTTAAATTATTTCTAAGTTTAGAATCCAGTACATTCACTTGCACATAGATTGGGTAATGGATCTTTGAAGAAAACTAATAAGCACTTTTAGTTGGCTGATTCCTAGGAAAATTAATAGGGAGTCAGGCATACTATCTTCTATTAAATCCACCTAATATTTGTGACAAGTAGAGAGACTATTAGTGCGCTAAGTCTAGTGCAAGGACTCTTAAGTTCTAGATAATAAGATGATGATACCCCAGAGTTAGGCATAGTTTTTGCTCTCTATTCTTGTGTGTGTACATGTTGTGAACTCCTGAGAGTCACTAAATAAGGTAGATACACAGAGATTGAGTCCTAATAAAACTATAACTATGGTGGATGGTTACAATCATTCTTCATAGAATCCTCGGTCGAAGGAGGGTAATAGTGTCAGTGGTCAGAAATACACTTGTCCTATCCATTACTTTTCCGATGCCGAGAGTAGGCACTTTAAAAAAATAAGCCACACAATTTCCTCTTGACCAACATCATCCCTAATAATGCCTCAAGATTAAAAGTTTGTGTCATGTTATGTTGATTTATGAAAAAAAAAAAAGAAAGAGAGATATTTAAATTAAAAAAGAAAAAGAAGAAGAAAAAGAAAAAGACAAGAGTCCAAGTTTGGAGATTTATCTTCATGTCAGTTTTTTTTTGTGTCAATGATTCTGAGGCAATGACAAAAACACCCATTGTGTCCACCAAATATGACCCATACTTTTCACTATTTCTGATCATCGAAATACTAGCTAACGACTTCTAACTTAGTTGTAGGGTTATTAGGAATTGAATAGAAGTGTGGCCATGTAAGGCCACCAAATATTGAGTATAATTACAAAATCTGGTAAAATATGTGATCTCGAAAAAGAAAGAAGAATAAGAAAAAGAAAAGAGTGAGTGAGTGTAGAGGAACATCAAGAGAGCACAATTTTGTTTAGAATATTGATTACACAGGAATCATAGGCCCTAACTCGCTTGAGTTAAGCTAGAACTTAGCTTAACATGATCATTCTGCATGCATGCGCATCGTATTCTACATCGTAGTTGATATATGTGTTTTATGTGTTAAACTATGTTATTTGAGAGGTATTAATGGTTGCAGGTAATCCAGGGCTGTAGATGACCGATTCAAACTTACGGATCTGTTTGGAATAACAACGGAAGTCCAATGCATCCAAGATCGCATCAATCAGACTCCCACAGCACCCTAGGAAGTTTGCAATAGAGCAAGAGCCAAGGGATGAATCGAAGAAGATCTAGACCTCAGATGTCAAATCCAACCGCACAGAGGGATCCGAATCGATGTTCACAGTTTATTGGTGCAGAAATCAACTTAATCAAAGGCCTATGTCATCAGATATAAAGAGAAGAAGAATAGATGGCCATGATCGCACCACGTGGCACCATCGTAGCCGCCCCTTGCCATGCCCCCAACTCCTGAAGGCACCTCTCCTTATAGTTTGGGCCATTGGATCTTCATCCAACGGCCACGAACGCGCCACATCACCTTAAAGATTCTATCAGTATAAATATAAATAAGCACGTATATTTGGTAAAAGCTTTGTGTAGCACATTGGCTCATGCACAGGTATGCGTAGGACATGGGTTTGAGCCCTATGCTATGCAAAAATTAATGCAGCGTTACGGGCGGGTGCGTGTAGGTTGGTATGCGCAATTGGAGGGTTGGGATGCGTCCACGTGGTACGATCATGCAAGTTGTTGCGAGATCAGGAAGGTGAGTGAATCGCACTTAGGATTTGTGAAGGCGTGGTGCCGCGGTCGATGTTAAGGCAGGATTTGAAGCCATGCGTCAAAAGTGAAAATGCGAAGGCGTAGGAGAGCGAGAGCCGTGCGATCTACATTTAAGGGTGCACAGAGTGCCACATGGCTGCACTAGAATAAACTGATCGGGGAAGGATTTGCATGAATGGAAAGAAAGCTATAAAAGGACCTAAGGGCCTCCCCTTGGAGGGAGCAACTCTCAACTCTCTCTTCATTCTTTTTCTTCTCCTTCCTTCTTCTACCTCTCTCTCTTCTTCTTCTTCTTCCCGTCTTCTCTGCCACCGTCTGAAAAATCCGTTGGGCCACCCTTTCGGATTGTCGCTGCTTCTCTCAACCTCTCCGAAAGGCCACCACGATCTACCAGTGGTGCCCTTGTTCTATCCCATAAGTAGTTTATATTCATGTTATCATTTAGTTTCATGTAAGAAATTCATGTTCAAACGCTCTATGTGATATATATATCATGATTCATTGTGTCTATTATTTAGTAATTAGATTTAGAATAAGTGCATGAAATCAAAACATTTTTCTGCCTCCCTGTGATCGACTGGGACTTCAAGTTTCGTTAATTTTATTTGTCGAGACGTATTTCAGGCTATACTACGACATATTCATCTTTTACGTGATCTACGCCCTGATCAAATTGGTGCCGTTGCCAGGGAGGCAAGGTGACTTTTGATTTTATCTCTAATACAATATTTTTGTGTGCAAGAACAACGACACAAAGCAGCGAACGAGAAAAAGGAAGCGCTGTGAAAATCAGGTACACACATTCCTATTAAAAATTCAGCCAAAAAGTAAGTGTCATCTTTAAATTCAGTAGTCGTGTTTCTAATGCTCCAAAAATCCTGACATTTGGACAGGAACTAGATCTTCAAATTCTCTTTCCAATGCCTCCTTTTCCAAAAAGAAATTCCTTATGTGGAATTTTTGAAAGTTCATTGAGTACATACTGGTCAAATTGCTTAAAAACAGCACTTTTCTGAACTTTAAAAATTAATTCTGACTAACATACATATCAGATTGACTCCATTTGTGGGGTGATGTAAATAGATTTACACTACTTAAAATGTCTATTTATGCATGTTCTTAAGCATAGGATTGCATTTCATGATATAAATATTGTATAACATGCATCATCTTGCATTTAGAGTAGTTTGAATAAAATGGAGGTTAATTGTCTCCTTTTATGTGCTTGGACAGGGAAAACATTTTATCGGCGCCTCGGATCAAAGATCCAACCATATGGATGTGATCAGGGCGACGATTGGAGTTCAACGACTCCAAGATCGCCCTAATCAGGCTTCCGTAGCATCAGATATAGACCGGGGAACCCTAGAAGATCAAGGGCTAGGATGGTGTAAATGCACACATCAGATGACAAATCCGACCGCACGGATGAATTCGGATCGACGATCGCAGTCCAATGACACAAAAATCGAGTCAATCCGACATCCGTAGCACCATCTACAACTTCAAGAAGATGGACGTGGCGCCATCTCAGCCGCCCAAACGGCCGCTGGAATTTTGTGAAGGCCCCCGCCCGATCGCTCTCCACCGTCAGATGGAGATCCAACGGTTGTGGCCGCCCGGCGCTTAAAATATGCGCTCGACAATCCGTGCCCCGCAGTGCAGCGGTCGAGCGCGCTTACGCGAGCGCGGGGCGCGGGTTCGAGCCGCGGTGAGGGGGTGGAAGGCGCGGGCGAGCGTCAGATGAAGATCCAATGGCTGCGCGCCGTCAATCAGGACGACGTGCGATTGGACGCCCGTGTGTAACGCGCGATCGCACGCGGGCGGGCGCGCTACGCAGCGGGCGCGGACGCGATTTAAGTCGTCCGATCTCGCGATCGGACGGCTGAGACTTCGCGGACGTGCGTAGGCGTTACGCGCGCGGGCAGCCGAGCGGGCATGCGTGGGCGCGGCGGCGACGGCCACGTAGGGGCTTTAGTGACGGATTTATCCGTCACTAAAGACCCCTTATTTATTATTTTGAAGATGTAATGTCCATTTTGCCCCCACTCCTTGCAACTATAAAAGGAGACCCCCTCCATACGAAATTTTCATCCCTTCATTCTCCTCTCTACCCCTCCAAAGCTCAAGAGAAGCTTGTCCCACACCCAGGATGCTTCTCGCGAGATAAAGTCCAATTTTCATTCCCCTTCGGAAGTGGATCCCGCGACGAGGACGACGTGCTGCTTCGTTCCCTTTTTTCTGATTCGTCCTCCTTCGTCCCGCTTCGTTCTCCTTCATCCAGGCGTCGTCCCGTCCAGCTCGTCCTCCAAGCAATCGTCGAGGAGGATAACATTTCTCTCCCCATTCTTATTTACAGCTTTTCTAGTGTAGAATTTTCTGCTTTATAGTGTAATTGATTTTCCGCATTCTAGTGTAACTTTTATAAACAATTGAAATATTGAATGCATGTCTCTTTCTCTCTCTCTCTCTTTCTCTCTCTCTCTCTCTCTTTCTCTCTCTCTCTCTCATAGTTTGATAGCCCCATTGTAATTATAACGCCTTGCTTAAAGAAAATCTTAAAAAAAATATAATTGCGGAATAGATCAACGTAGCCTCCCTGCGTTCGACCCGGAATTATTTTCGGTATAAATTTTATTTGTTGAACACGAATTCTTCGCTTTCGAACTACAATGACAGGTTTTCGAAAACCAAACACGTTAGCGTAGGTTCGTAGCGTTCAACATTTTGGCGCCGTTGCCGGGGATCATTACCCCACCCCAACTTGATTGAAACCATTGCCCGAGAATTTAAAATATCAATTTCTAGGACCGCAGAATACGCTCCCTGTGATTATTAGTGCTAAATTGACAAAGGAGCAAGAGATTAAATTGATTAAGGTCCTAAAGGAACATAAGGAGGCAATTGGTTATACCATTCATGACCTCAGGGGGATCGAGCCATCTTACTGTAATCATAGAATATTTTTGGAAGATGGATCCCGCCCTTCTCGCCAGATGAAAAGGAGATTAAATCCAAATATGCGAGAAGTGGTCAAAAAGGAAATCACCAAGTGGCTCGATGCATGAATTATTTATCCAATCTCTGACAGTCCCTGGGTAAGTCCCGTTCAGATTGTTCCAAAGAAAGCCGGGATTACTGTTGTGACTAATGAGAGAGGTGAATCTGTCACAACTCGTTCAGCTTCCTCTTGGAGAGTTTGTATTGATTACAGGAAGTTGAACACAGCCACTAAAAAGGATCATTTTCCCCTACCCTTCATTGATCAAATCTTGGAAAAATTAGCTGGGCAGAAGTACTTCTGTTTTCTTGATAGCTACTCGGGATATAATCAAGTTCCTATCCATCCCGGGGATCAGGAAAAAACTACTTTCACCTATCCCTACGGAACCTTTGCTTTTCGTAGGATGCCTTTTGGGTTATGCAATGCACTTGCGACTTTTCAAAGGTGTATGCTAGCCATATTTTCCGACATGGTGGGAGAGTTTATGGAAGTCTTCATGGATGATTTCTCTGTTTTCGGAGAATCATTTGACTCTTGTTTGGCTAATTTAGAAATGATTCTTAAGCGATGTATCAAGACACGACTGGTCCTTAGCTGGGAAAAGAGTCATTTCATGACCCAAGAAGGCATCGTTTTGGGTCATGTAATCTCTGAACGGGGAATTGAAGTGGACAAAGCTAAGGTTGATGTTATCGCTAAACTTCCTCATCCCACATCTGTTAAACAAATCAGATCATTTCTTGGCCATGTGGGATTTTATCGAAGATTCATCAAGGATTTTTCGAAGGTTGCTCGACCTTTGAGCAATCTTCTTGCCAAAGAAACGCCGTTTGTTTTTGACGAATCATGCCGAAAGGCATTTGATTTTCTGAAAATGGCAGTCACCTGTGCTCCAATTTTGCAACCACCAATTTGGATAGCCCCATTTCAGATCATGACCGACGCTTCTGATTACGCAGTCGGGGCTGTCCTGGGTCAGAAAATTGATCGAAAGCCCTCTGTCATTTACTACGCTAGTAAAACTCTGGATGAAGTCCAGAGGAATTATACTGTTACTGAAAAGGAATTACTAGCTGTAGTATTTGCTTTGGAAAAATTCAGGGCTTATCTCTTGGGGTCTCATGTTGTTGTTTATATCGACCACTCAGCCTTGAGACATCTCTTGGCTAAAAAGGATGCTAAACCCCGGCTTATTCGTTGGATTCTTCTTCTTCAAGAATTTGATATTGAAATCAAGGATAAAGCCGGGGTACAAAATGTGGTAGCGGATCATTTGTCGAGACTCCTAGGTGATTCCTCTTGTCCGGATATTCCGATTGCTGACACTTTTCCGGATGAAACCATTCTTACAGTTTTAGGTGTCCACTCCCCATGGTTTGCTGACATTGTTAACTATTTGGCCGTTGGTCAAATCCCCCAGGATTGGACCAAGCAACAACGAGATAGACTCAAATCTGAGGCCAAATACTACTTTTGGGAGGACCCTGAACTGTATCGCATCGGCTCTGATCAGATTATTCACCGGTGCTTACCGGAGAATGAATTCAACAGTATACTCGAGTTTTGCCATGCATCTGGGTGTGGTGGACATTTCTCCGGAAGAAAGACGGCTGCAAAAATCTTGCAATCTGGCTTCTATTGGCCGTCTTTATTCAAGGATGCCCAGGATTTCTCAAGGTCATGTTCTCGATTTCAGGCACTCGGGAGCATAACTAAGAGAGACATGATGCCCCTAAACCCTATTCTTCCTGTCGAAATTTTCGATGTTTGGGGCATCGATTTCATGGGACCCTTTATCCCTTCATTTGGACATCAGTACATTCTTATTGCTGTTGATTATGTGTCCAAATGGATTGAGGCAATTCCCACCCGAACCAATGACCATAAGGTGGTCATCAATTTTGTCAAGAAAAATATCTTCAGTAGGTTCGGGATTCCGAGGGCTATCATCAGTGATGGTGGCACTCATTTTACTAATGCCCAATTCCAAAATTTATTGGCCAAATACGGGGTTAATCATCGAATTTCCACACCTTACCATCCCCAAACGAATGGACAAGCCGAGATCTCCAATCGAGAGATCAAGAACATTCTACAAAAAACGGTTAGGCCTGATCGCAAGGATTGGACTCAAAAGCTTGAGGATGCTCTTTGGGCCTACCGTACGGCGTATAAAACGCCCATCGGCATGTCTCCATTCCGTTTGGTGTATGGAAAGGCGTGTCATCTACCCGTAGAGATTGAACACAGGGCCTTCTGGGCAATCAAACAATGCAATCTAGATCTAAATCTAGCTGGGAAGACCAGGAAACTCCAACTATCTGAGTTGGAGGAGCTTAGAAATGATGCTTATGAGAACGCTAAGATCTACAAGGCTCAGACCAAAGCTCTACATGATCAAATGATTTCCCGCAAGAGCTTTGAGCCAAACCAAAAGGTCTGGTTATTCGATTCTAAACTTAAGCTCTTTCCTGGTAAACTTAGATCTAAATGGAATGGCCCATTCATAATTGATCAAATTTTTCTAAATGGTGTCGTTCAGATTTCTGACCCAAAGACTGGTAACACCTTTAAAGTCAACGGTCAATGTCTGAAGCCTGTTGTTGACTGTAATCTTCCAGAACCCATTTCAGACTCTGTTGCTCTAGCCATTTTGTGACTTCTTTTGCTGGACTTCGCCTAGCTGACGGCATTAAACTCAGCAATTGTAAATATGACACAAGGCTGATACGAGTTTCATATCCAGGTGACATCTTTCATATTCTACCCTCTCTTTCATGTCTCTTTTTCAATGAGGACATTGCATCAGCTAGGCATGGGGGGGTGGATTCATTCTTGAATTATTTGGTCAGCCTTGTGAAATCCATGTAAATTGTTTCTCTTCTTATAAAAAAGAAAAAAAAGAAAAAAAAGGAAGGACTAGTTGGACATTAGGACTTTTCAATCCTAAGAAATTTTACATTAGAATCTGAACACAAAGACCCCTCAGGTCTTTGGACTTAATTAGCCTGTGTATCCACTAAAATGTGGATTTGTCTTTGAGTCCTCGCCATTTTAATTCTATTATAATTGGAATAAATAAGTTTGGGTGATAAGTACACGACTTATTAACCCGCCCTCTGATTTGAGGGAATTTTGAGTTTTAAGCATCTACACACTTTCTTTGCACTGACTCATTATTCGGCGATTCTAACGGAAATTGGGTAGCTAATGAACCTTCTAGGGTGATATGGCTGGCAAGTTATCGTGGGTAACAGCCCATAGGTAGGTTGTCCAGAGCCCAGTCACTGGACCTTTCTCTTTTTGCTGCCTTTAGGTAAATCTAAGATCAGGGAAGCCACTTACTTAAAAAAAAAAAAAATCAAAAAGGAGAAAAGAACAAAAGGAAATAAGCCACACTTCGCCGCACGAGTATGGCTGGCAAGTTGTCAGTGGTAACAGCTCATCGACCGGTTGTCCAGAACCCAGCTCAGAAAATGCACTAAAAATTCCCAAAACACTTAGGAAGAAGCGGAGAAGTAGAATAAACCGGGGAGATATACACTGGATTCACCCTTGTGTTGACCCTATTAAAAAATAAAAGTAGGGAGAAAGCTACCGGTTGTAAAGATACACCTTTAGGCAGAATTCTTTTTGAGGTCACCTAGAGGCGTAGAAATCCAAAGTCCGTTCTAATTGCCGGTCAACGAGTCTATCACAATCACAATAAGATGCTTAAAACTTAGGGTTCTCATCAAATCTTGGGTGAGTTGAATGGTCGTAGAAAGCCACTCTTGAACCCTAAAATTTGAAAATCCAAAAAAAAATTAGAAAAGAGTAAAAAGAGAAAAAGAAATTTTTCTTTGAATAAGGTGAGGGCTTGAGGTGGTCTACATTTTGGCTGATACCCTGGCACTCTTGTGTCTTTGAAAGTTCAGTTCCTAAGTAGACAATTTCTTAATGATTGAAAATAACTCAGGTCCAAATAATCTAACCTAATTCTTTTATAAATAGCATATAGTTTTTGCTAGGGACTAGCAAAAGGTAGGCATGGGGGTATGATGTAAACAGATTTACTCTACTTAAAATGTCTATTTATGCATGTTCTTAAGCATAGGATTGCTTTTCATGATATAAATATTGCATAACATGCATCATCTTGCATTTTGAGTAGTTTGAATAAAATGGAGGTTAATTGTCTCCTTTTATGTGCTTGGACAGGGCAAACATTTTATCAGGGCCTCGGATCAAAGATCCAATCGTATGGATGTGATCAGGGCGACGATTGGAGTTCAACGACTCCAAGATCGCCCTAATCAGGCATCCATAGCATCAGATATAGACTGGGGAACCCTAGAAGATCAAGGGCCAGGATGTGTAAATCCGCACTTCAGATGACAAATCCGACCGCACGGATGAATTCAGATTGACGATCGCAGTTCAACGACACAAAAATCGAGTCAATCCGACATCCGTAGCACCATCTACAACTTCCAGAAGATGGACGTGGCGCCATCTCAGCCGCCCAAACGGCCGCTGGCATTTTGTGAAGGCCCCCGCCCGATCGCTCTCCGCCGTCAGATGGAGATCCAACGGCTGTGGCCACCCGGCGCTTAAAACATGCGCTCGACCATCCGCGCCCCGCAGCGCAGCGGTCGAGCGTGCTTACGCGAGCGCAGGGCGCGAGTTCGAGCCGCGGTGAGGGGGTGGAAGGCACGGGCGAGCGGGCACGGACGAGTGGGCGCGGACGAGCGTCAAATGAAGATCCAACGGCTGCGCGCGCTCAATCAGGACGACGCGCGATTGGACACCCGCGCGTAACGCGCGATCGCACGCGGGCGTGCGCGCTACGCAGCGGGCGCGGACGCGATTTAAGCCGTCCGATCTCGTGATCGGACGGCTGAGACTTCGCGGACGTGCGTAGGCGTTACGCGCGCGGGCAACCGAGCGGGCGCGCGTGGGTGCGGCGGCGACGGCCACGTTGGGGCTTTAGTGACAGATTTATCCGTCACTAAAGACCCCTTATTTATTATTTTGAAGATGTAATGTCCATTTTGCCCCCACTCCTTGCAACTATAAAAGGAGACCCCCTCCATACGAAATTTTCATCCCTTCTTTCTCCTCTCTACCCCTCCAAAGCTAAAGAGAAGCTTGTCCCACACCCGGGATGCTTCTCGGGAGATAAAGTCCAATTTTCGTTCCCCTTCGGAAGTGGATCTCGCGACGACGACGACGTGCTGCTTCGTTCCCGTTTTTCTGATTCGTCCTCCTTCGTCCCGCTTCGTTCTCCTTCGTCCAGGCGTCGTCCCGTCCGGCTCGTCCTCCAAGCAATCGTCGAGGAGGATAACATTTCTCTCCCCATTCTTATTTACAGCTTTTCTAGTGTAGAATTTTTTGCTTTATAGTGTAATTGATTTTCCGCATTCTAGTGTAACTTTTATAAACAATTGAAATATTGAATGCATGTCTCTTTCTGTCTCTCTCTCTCTCTCTCTCTCTTTCTCTCTCTCTCTCTCATAGTTTGATAGCCCCATTGAAATTATAACGCCTTGCTTAAAGAAAATCTTAAAAAAAATATAATTGCGGAATAGATCAACGTAGCCTCCCTGTGTTCGACCCAGAATTATTTTCGGTATAAATTTTATTTGTTGAACACGAAATCTTCGCTTTCGAACTACAACGACAGGTTTTCCAAAACCAAACACGTTAGCGTAGGTTCGTAGCGTTCAACATGGGGTGTGAAAGATAATCAAATTATCTTTCAATATCATATTTTTAAAAAATTTTTAGAGCATATGTGATATAGTTTCCAACAGAAAAACCAACAAGGGGTCTAAATCCTAGTTTTGATCCCTGGTAAGCTAAAAATTCATAACTAATTGTTGGAAATAGAAAAAATTTTTTGAAACATACTCTCTGAAAAGCTTATTGCATGACAAGTTTCAAATTGTTTGGATTCCATCACACCTTAGAGTATATTTTGGAATTGTGGTCTACAATTTGAAAAAGAACTTAGAAGTGCATGAGCCATTAGGACCACATTGACTAACTTGGACTCCAAGGAGCCCAAAAGTTAGTCAGTGAGGCGAGTTACCTTGTGGACTGCTCACCATCTACTACATTAAAAAAATAGGTTAAGAATTTACGAAAATACATCAAATAACCTACATTTGGCTTGAAACTACCGGGTAGTTCCTTCCTCTCTTGCAAAACCTGGTGACTAAGCCTGTGGGGTAGCGTCAAATGATCGTGGCTATGGGGTAACAGAACTGGAGGCAAAAGCCAAAGGAAGAACCTTCCTTGTAGTCCCCTCGTAACTAGACTAGCCGGGTTAGCCTGAGAGGCGGGAATTCCTTACAGTTGGTCTCTAGCCAAATTTTCAATAACTAGAACTTAAATGAAAAATCCGGTCATTTGATTCTAAGGACCAATTTGATTACAAGGCCCTTGCCTTATTTTGCCACCAGTCCCTTGTAACTGGTGTAAGGTAACTAGGACCCTTCGGGTGCCCTTTTGATCATCTTAATCATGGACCCATACTCTTTCTCATCTTACCATCAGCAGGGTTCTCCTCCCTACTCAACTATGATTCCAACTTCTTATGGGTGGGAGATTGCTCCTCATTATTCCTATACGCACGCACCTCAGGCTTGGGACATACCCACCTCAATCTCTTGGACATCCACACAGATCTCGCAACACCTAGAGACACTCTCCATGCGAGATCGAGATCTCATCATGATGACTGATTATCTCGATCAGTCCCACCAAAGGCAAGCTTCTACATCTCACAAGAACCCTCAAATCGCCGAACTAATCCAAATAGTCCAGGAAGCAAAAGAGGTCAGAAAAAGAGAATATGAAGACTTGAGAAAAGCAATTCAAAATGAAAAATAAAGAACCCAAGATATCACCTCTAGGGGACCTGAATTTAGAGAGAATGTACCGCAGGTGGATGGTGAGCCATTCGAGGTTAAGAAATCAATTGCAACCTATAACTACACTAGACCCACCCACCACCATTCTAATTCCCCAGACCAAAACTATTACAACACTGCACCTTCCCTGAGACCCTCATCTGAGGCCACATCCACATAGATCACCACTAGGGAGCCACCAATAGACTCGCAACTACTTCTTAGATTGCAACAAACAACAACAAAGTACAAGGACACAGTTGTGACATATCTACATCAAATCCAGATCATTACTGATCCAGGGTAGAGATAGGCTTTCATTGCAACCGAAGAACCTCTGATGGAAGCCCTCAAAGAGCTAGAATCTGTGGCTAGGATGAATCAACAAACTTGTACACTTCAAGATATACTCCTTTTGCAGTACCAAGTTCAGACTAGCCTAGAGGATTTTAAGGAACTTGAGATGACTTTTAGGGATTCTTCAACTTACATGCCCGATGTAGATGATGTAGGTGATTTTCAAGTGAGAGAAGAGATATCGGATGGAATTAAGGGAAATGTTCTTGGCATATCTGGAATGAAATCAAATGACAGCCTAAACTAGAAAATTTTGAGGAAAGTCCCATGATCGATTTTCAATCTAAAAATCCTGAATCTTGGGAGATAGAGATGGAGGATCATGACACCCAAAACTTGGTACATTCTGAGACTTGGGTATATACACTTAATGAGGTCCATGATTTGGACTCTGAAAGATCTGGAGTGGAACTATATAAAAACCCCATGGTAAGCTTAGATGATAAATAAATCCAGAACATATATTTACATGAGATACCATATATCCATGGGGTTAAATTTGAATTGTCAAAGAATCAAAGTGAAGTTGGGGAGGAATCTGATAAAAATTCCATTTCCGATTATGAAGGAAATCTAAAAATCTGGAGGCATTTTTTGATTTAGAGTCAGAAGAATCTATTACATCCTCTTCACTCTAGGATATCAAAGATTTCACAGAAGACAGAGAAGAAAATAAAAGAATTTAAGGCTTTATTATACTTACATTTTGATTCTGCATCCCCTGGGAAAAGTGAAGACTCGCCCGTTACATTTGAGGATCTGCACCACAACCGGAATTTGGGAAAACTGTGAGATTTCTGATCAACTTAGGGAGATGAATGATTTAGGTGAGTAAAGAGATGTTGAGCACAAAATCATATTCGACACACCTACTCTGCAACCACCAACACCTAGATCCAATCACAAAATAGTTCTTTACACTATTTTTTATTACACCACACGAGTCCCCCCATTCCTGTTTCACTACTTTCAGGACAAGTATGATTGGTTTCCCACTCCTGACCCTTCACGACTGCCACTTTCTCCCTATCACTCTGGCACCTGAATTTATTCCTCTTGTAGCACCTGGCTACAACCTGTTCCAGGCCTTACGATTCTATTCTGTCGACCTTGTGGCCTTGGTATTCGCAGGCAACTACTTTACATTCTTAGTCCATTGATGATAGTGGAACATATCTTCCTGTCTATCTTTAGTTTGTTTCCTGTAGTCACTGATCCATCTGATGAGTTTCGCCCAGTTGGAGGTGTTAAACTCAACATCATAGTTAGACATAGCATTTAGACTTCGCATTTAGGCATTACAGTTGCATTTATACATATATACATAGCATATTTCATTTACGTATAATGTTTTACATATTATTTTGCATATTGTGTATGGCATTGCAGTAATGGCATGAGCTGAATGATAACTCAGAAGTAATTCTAGATGATCTCTATCTACATACACCCAGCCTTATTCCAATTTCTTTTTATTCTTGCATGAGGACATGCAAACACTTAGGCATGGGGGGGTAGTTCATAAAAATTGAAAATTTCTGCCAACAATTGGGGGATTAGATCATTTTATCAAGAGGTTTTATTAAAGATTTATTCTTTGGTAAATTCCTAGACTTAGAATCCAGTATAAATTCATACTTGCATGCATATTTTGTAATGGATCTGCTATGAAAATCGATAGACATCTCTCATTTCTCGAGAAGAAGCATCGCTTCTTCTCCTAAACCCTTGGACAGTAATCAGGGAGTCAAGTGAACTATCTTCCAGTAGTTCCACCGAAATATATGTGAGGTGAGAGTAGAGAGTTTAATGGTGCTTTAAGGCTAGTATAAGGAATCTTTAATAATTGAATAATGACACTTCGAGTTGGGCATACTTTTTGCTCTCAGTTCTTGCATACTAAATCTATGAGAAATTACATATGAGAGCTACCAAATAAGGCAGAAACATAAAGAGCAGGTTTTGATAAAACTAGGACTGAGGTGGATGGTGACAACCGTCCTCTATGGAATCCTCAGCTGAAGTAGGGTATTGATGTCCAGGTCAAAAATACGTCGTCCTATCCATTCCCTACCTGGTGCCGAGAGTAGGCACTTCCACCAAATAAGCGATCTGAGATCCTCTTGGTCACCCATAAAAATCCCAAATAATGCCTCGTGAATAAAAGTATGTATGTCATGTTGAATTGTTGCATTATGTTATACTGGTAACAGCATTGTGCCAGTAGATATATATATACAAATAAAAAAGAAGCATACAAAAGGGATATTTCCTTGTAAAAGAAAAAAGAAAAAAAGAAAAAAAAAGCTATGCTAAGAAGTTTGAATTATATAAGTCAAAATGTTTTGAAGCAAAAACACCTACCAACCTCACAAACCACTAAATACAGCCGAAACCTATTTTTCTGTATTTCTGACCGCCTGAATATGGGCTGAGTCTGACTTAGCCGTAGGGCTATCAAAACCTAGTTAAAGTGTAATGCCATGTGAGACCATGATGCGTTCTTTTCACTCAACTCAGTAATTAAGTTAATTTCACTTAATTAAGAGTAGAAGAAATCACTTAGGTTAACTCGAAGTTGTGTCAATTGTGTAGTATAGGGTCGAATTAACCTAACATTTTAGAAATTTTTACTAGTTGAGTCTAGGTCGTTCACTGGGAGGCATAATAATTTTTCTCCAAATTCACTAATTTCCTTTTATCACTTTAAGTTTAGGAGGTAAAACTAGTTTAATTTTAAAAACATCAATTTTGTCAAAATATTTAACTTATAAAGAACATACAAAATTCCATATGCAAAACATATTTACTCAAAATGATGTACTTTATTAACAAGTAAACATGCTAATTTTTTTCAATTTTATTTCATTAAGGCAATTAGAAAATTATCCAACTAAAGCATGCCTTTTACAATTAAGAACAAAAAGTAAGTATGCAAAAATTCATTTAATTTTTCATCTCTCTACAGCCTCTAATCTTCTTTCTTTCTTTTCTTGTTTCTTCTCTCTCTTTTATTTTCTTCTGTGTCGAGCTCTCTTTCTTCTATTTCCTTCCTTGTGTTATCTTCCTTAGTTCCTTTTCCCTTTAATCTTCTCCTGCCTTTTCTTCTTCCCTTAGTTTCTTTCTTTTGTTCCTTACTCTTTCCTTAACACTTCTTAGCATCTGTACTCCTTTCCTCCTTGGCACTCAGCACTTGGCTTTCTTCAGCAGCTTCTCTTTTCTTAAGCTTTCAGCTGAACCGAGTTTCTTTTACTTTTTAAACCAAATGTTTTTGTATTTGCGGCGAGGTCCTTTCGAGGAAACACAGCACCCTGAGACCAGTGTGGGACCAGACCCTACTCGGTCCTCACCTAATCTCTGTTAGGTTTGTTTCGGTTTATTTCTTAATCGGTTCACAATCTCGAGCCGAATCGGCTCAACCTGGCCTCCCAGGCCAAACACTCTCGCCCTCCCAGGGCACATTCACATCCGCATGCACACACCCCCAACGGCACACACACCTGCAAGCCAATGCCCATGCTCAGAACAATGCTCAGATCAGAATTGGAACCGGTGCACCTTGCGCTTGACGACTGCATAGCCATAGGAACGAAAAAGTTTTATACCCAGGCACGCACTCGTGGATATCAGAGTTGGGACAAAGTTACCCCTTCCAGACCCGAATTCAATTGATCACAACTTCCTACCCAGAGCTCCAAATTCGATGATTTAAAGTTAGTTGGAAAGCTCTAAGGGTAATTTATTTAATTTTAAGGTCAATTTAATGTTTTAATTATGTTTAGCCCTTCAATTTAAGGGATGAAATCAGGGGTTTCTACTTGTTTTATAACAAGCCTGGAAATGTTTTTAACTCAAGGAAGTCCTCAGATGGACTTATCTTATTTATTTAAAGGTCTATATACATTATATAAACTATTCCACTTCAGTTTGGATGGATTTAAAGCTCTTGAAACCAGTAGAACTTGCAGAGAAGCTTTTCTCTTCTCTGAAAACTTCAGAGATTAATTTTCAGTTTTCAATTTGTGCAACAGATAATTTAAAGTGTTCCTAATCTATTTAGATTAATTCTAAGGGTTTTAACTAATCAATCTGGGCAGGTTTTAGATTTGAATTTCACTAGAACCGTGCTTCATTGGTTTGGGTTCGAGAGTAACCTAAATTGGCTGGAACATAATCTTCACTAAAAACATCATTTGAGCTTACTTAACTCGATTTCAGATCATCAAATGAGATTCCAGAAACAACCTGCCCATCTCAATTCCTCGATTTAAGCTCAGAACACCATTATCAGACTTAAGTTTGACTGTGGAAGCTCGAAATTTCACTTTTTTGTTTAAAGCTTCGTCCTAAGAAATTAATGCATCAATTAGAGTCTCTTCATCATCTGAAACTCACTCAGATCTTTAGATTTCAGTTCTATCCTTAATTACTAGGGTTTCAGGCACACCGCCTGAACTAAATTAGGTATGTGTTTGACAGAGTAAATCGGTATTTTATACAGTGTTTCAAAAGTTAAAATAGCTTTAGTGCATCGCACTAAAGCTTCTGAGCTACTTAAGTGCTTCTTAATTCCTTTACAACAGACTTCTCCAACTCACCGGATTTGGGGAAGATGAAGTTAAATCTTAAACTCCAGTGAACGAAACCTCAAGCAAATTTCTTAAAAATGATCAGTAATCCATATTTTACTGTTCTGGAGCTTCACAACAATTTTAAGAGGCTGCAACTCAACTTTGACTTGCCAGAGCTTCGGTGAGTCCAAAAGATACAAAATGCTTGTACAGATTAACAAATTAATTATTTTTTATCCAAAAATGATTCTGAGGTTTCAAGGAACCTCTGTTTCACATTAAATACCTTGTTTGTTCATTGAAATATCAGATTTGACAGTAAACTTGTTTCTTAAAAATTATGATTGGTTTAAGCTCAGGACTTAATTTAACTACTCGATTGAGTAGTTAAATGAAGTCAACAGGTATTATTAATCATAAATATATATTTAATTTATAGTTTGAATTGTTCTTGAGCCACCACGGACAGCGAACTCAGAAACTTAAATTAAATTTGGGCATTTAATTATAGATGATAGTAATAGGTAATATAAAGTCAATTAGGGTTCATTAGTGATGAAAGGTGATGAAGAACCCAATAAAGGTGGAATTAGGCCAACTTCTGTCACCATGGACAGTGAAGTAGTCGATGAAGGTGAGATATGAATTAGGCGTTTAGGTGATTCAATTAAACTATTTAGTGGATTAGAAATGAACATGGAAGACATAAGAAGGTGTACAGTGAGTTAAAAGACAAAATTAAGATCTCTGGCGAGCTCAAGGAACTCGCCAGAGCTGGAAGAGATGAAGCTAAATTCTACAATTACTCTAACCGAACTAACTAAACTAACTAGCTAAGCTAGCCTACTCCTACTCCTACTCCTAGTCTACTGTTACCTGGACGAAGGGGTCAATAGGGTTCTGCCGAAGTTTCATAGCAGACAATGAAATCAAAGGGTTGAAGAAAGAGCTCCAGCGGGCAAATTTGAGGTGGAGCAGAGGAATCCTAGGGTCAGCGCCTTTGTCAGAGGTGCGAGAGACCACGGCAAATTTCCTCGGCTACTTAAGGTGGATGGAGGAAGTCGGAAGATGAAATGGGGCTCGCTGGAGGTTTTAGAAGAATAGCCTATTGAAGTCGGCTACGGTGTTAGAAGAGGGAAGGGAGCCAACTTGATAAAATCAGAGGTGTGAAGGGGTATTTATAGCATTTTGCGGTGAAGAGAGGAGCGGGGTCTGGCCGAAGAAGAAGCTCGAGGAGCTTAACGTCCGTCGTTGTCTCCGACGACGGTGAGGTTAACTCCCACTGAAAAATAGGATTTTCGAATGATCCAGACCGATGAATCAAGTGGACGTGGTGAGCACAAGCTGCAGGAGCTTGGGCAAATAGGAATGATGTCGGTAGGGCAGTGATCGCGTGGTGGGATGACTCTCTGTTGCCAGCCATTCGTTTAGTTGGAGAAGAAGAAGAAGACGAAGAGGGATTTAGATGTAATAAAACCTAAGGACCTTTTTGCTAAATAAGGACTCGACTGTAATGAAAATTAAGGACTAAAATGTAAATCCAGGTTTTGAAGGTTTATTTTAATTTAGATCTTTTCCAACTTTTTATATATGTTCGTAATTAAGGTAAATGTTATGTTTACACCTTGAATTTACATTTTTGACCTTTTTAGATTAATTTATTAGATTAAGGAAAATTACTTAAGTTATTACATATTTAGGTATACATTATACTTATGTTACTTATCTTATTAATTAAGGAAATGATTAGTATGATTTCGAGTCCAATTATTATCTAAATTATTAATAATGTTAATTGAATGATAAAATGTCATTTTTAACTTATTTTAAAGTCCTTAACTAAGTATCCTTTATTCTATAATTAACCCTTATATATTCATAACGTTAGCTAATTAACTAGGAAGACTAGTTAATTAGGGATAATTAGAGATAATGATGAGTGTCTCATCATACCCCCAAGCCAAAGTTTTGCTAGTCCCTAGTAAAATTAACTAAGACTATGATGATTTAAAGCACTTGGGTTTAAATTGTTAGTAAATATGTAGAGGAAAGCTTAAGTCAGAAATTTTCTAAGCTTAATATAAATGATTAATGCTTAGAGCATGTATGAAAATTTTCTTACTTAGACTTATACTTATAACATTTTCAAAACACACTTAAAATAATTTGTAAATAAGAATTTTATTCAAAATTAGAATTCTTCAAAAATCTCTTAATCTTTGTAACTATTCTTAACTCAAATTAGAATACAAAGTGTTTTAAGAAAAACAAAACTTAAGGATTGAGAATTAAATTTTAACTCAAAAACTCAAATAGATTTTAGTTAATCCCTTGTTTATGATATTTGATTTTTATCAATATAAGTTTAAGCAAATTAACCAGATACACATTATTAATCAAACTTAGAGTAGTAAAACTCTAATTTACTAGCCTACAACACTAAAGATTAACTTCTAGACCTAGGATTCTGTCAATTCTTCTCCTTTAGGTCTCAACTTAAAATCTTCAAAACCCAATTTCTTACGCTTCACTGCCCAATACCAAGGTTCAATAGCTATGATTTTAAAACATCAGTGCTTAGTGAAGAGAATTGTCCTCAAGACATCTAAAGTTGCAGAAATCCAGATCTTAAGACATCACTTTCCAAAACCAATTATTACAATTCAAGCCTTTGGCTTGGCCTTACTCAGGTTTGGTTGCTTTCTCCTCACCAGTTTTCTATCCCGAGGTCAACACTTTTTGTGTATATCTCCCCGGTGGTCCACTGGGTCTCTTATTCCTAATATTTTTTTCTCCATAATTTTTTTTCTCTTTTTCTATAGGTTAGAACACCCATTTGTAGTGAGGTGTTCTTTTTATTTGATGGAAGGAAGGGTAGCATCCATTTGTAACGAGATGCTTTTATTTATTTATGGAAAAACTGCATAAGTACCCATTTTTAGCAAGGTACTTAACTGTAGGGTGTTTTATTTACTTTTCTTTTTCTTTTTCTTTTCCCCCTTCTCAGTTTTCTTACTAACATTATTCTCCAAATCCTTTTTCTAGGTGAGTGGCACATCCTTCACCCTTTCAAGAACCGCCCCACGGAAATCCTTGGACTGAAGGGGATTCAGAATTGATCTCTTAACCTCTGTGTTTTCGCAGTCTCAGATGTCAACAAGACAATTCTATGTGAGTGAATTTTAGATCTTTAGGTTACTTAGCTCTCAAACTAGAGCTTGGACAACAATACCCTTTACTCTTAGGTTCTTCAAATTTTTAGTTTCCTCCCATAGGATCCGTCAAGACAAAATTTACCAAGTCTAGCTATTTATCTCTAGCCTGTAAGTTTTGTAAGCTAAAATTCTACCAACTCTCTATGTAATTAACTCTGAATATCTGGCTTTTTACTTAACTTTATGATAAAATCAAATTTTCAAAAATCAAAAGATTACTTAATCTAATTGATTAAAAGTTATAATTCAATTCCAAAACTTATGTTTAAAATCTTAATACACTTAGTTTCTTAATTCAAGTAAGAATAGAAAAACAAATCTTTAAAAGATTTAAAAGATTCCCTAATTCAAATAAAATCTTTTTTTTTTGAAAATTTTATACACAAAAGTGTGTTTTTACAAAATGTTTAAAGTAAAATCTAATTAAGAATTGAATGCTCTTTAATACTTATATATATACTACATACATTTTAAACTTCTGACCTAAAAGAAAATTAAAGCTCTTAATTATATACTTACATTCTGCTTCTTTTCTTGAATATTCCCCTCTTATTATTTTTAAGAATTTTCTTTTTAAATTTTTGTATTTATATTTTTTTATGTATATAAGATTTTTTAAATTTTTATGATTTTTTAAAAAAATTTCAAATTTTTATGAAATTTTTGAATTTTTAAAATTTTTATCATTCTTATTTTTTCTATTTTTTAAATTTCATGTATATTTGCTTTTTATGTGTTTTTTTATTTTTAAACACTTAAAGTTAAAATTTCACTTCAACACCCCCCAAGCTAAAATTTTACAATGCCCTCATTGTAAGAAGGGTGAAAAATATGAAGTGAAATTTTAAAAGTAAGTGTATAAGAAAATCAAAAAGGATAAAAACAGGAAACAGTTATGTACAAGTGCTAAGTTTTACGCCTTCAGCTAGGCATAAACCCTAGTAAAGAACTCTTAAAAAAATAAGTATACGGAAAAAACAGAGGAGTTATGAAAGAATTAGATCAAAAAATTAGAAAATATATTAAACCACCCAATCAAAATTCATCCTAAAATTGCCTAGAATAGATCTCACAGATCCTAGAATCAGATTCTCATGAAAATCTCAGAAAGATTAGAGTGAATCTCGTGAAAAATAGATCTGATTTAGGTTGAGATGTAAAACAGTTAAGATTGAGCTAATTTAAAAGAAATGTTTCCACCAAGTTCAGAAGATCAGCAAAATCAGTTTTGGTTGTCAATAATTGGTGGGTTATTTCGGCACAAAATAGGTTGCTGATGCGAGCTTGATGGGTTATTTTTAGGTAATACAGAGGACAGATTATGATTAGAATCAAAGGCCTGATTAATGAAGTGGACTTGGCCTTGATTTTGCCTAGGATTTGGCAGATTCCTAGGATTCTGAATTGGCTGGGATGGAAGGGTGCCTGGCTGACGAGACTCAGCCAAAAGCGTGATTTGATTTCACAAATTAGGCAATTCTACCTTACATTGCCTATGGACCTTAGCGAGAGCTTCAGCATTTTGTCGCTGACTCTCTGACACAGCTCTTAAAATCTGGTCTAGCTGTGTATCCCTATTAGGCCTAGAGTAATTCTGCATACTCATTGGGCTAGGCCTTATCTTGATTGCTGAGGGGGAAATGGAGGTGGATTAAAATGGGTCTGATTTGGATAATTTGATCTCTGATTTTGATTTGGATCAGCCCAAGAAAAATTTAGGTGGCTTCTCCATCCAGGATTATAGGTATTTGAATAAAGGTTTGGTCTTGGAATATTTTCCTGGATGGCATTTAAACCTAAAAGATATGGCATGTTTTCTGCAACAGTCAAGGGTGGGGAAAAGGGTGGGCAAGATTGTGGGACAAAGGTCCCTCCTTGGGTTGGTGAAGGAGTAGAAAGAAAACCCAAGGAAGATGGATCTCTAGAATCCAGATTATTCACAAATTCCCTCCCCACGGTAATTTACGAAACAGGGAAATACGCAGGATTCGTAGAAAGTAGAGGCGTAAGATTCTTCAGTGTGTTTCTAACCTCATCGTGATGCTTTGCTACGATATCTACTTTGTCCAGTTTTTCTGCAATAATCTCTAAATCCTTTGAACTGGACGGATTACCGATCTCGTGAATGCCCTTATGTGGATTTTGGTGATTCGTATTCGCGCCCCGCAAAAATTGCGACATTGATGCATTATTGATCGAGTTTTCTGCCATCCCTTCAAATAATTCAGAAGCGGATTCTACGTCGTGATTTAGAAAATTCCCTCCATAAGAGTCATCGACTAGATTGCGAATGCCCTCTTGTAAACCATAATAAAAGATGTGCATGAGTTGCCAACGAGGGATGTCATGATGTGGGCATTTCCTTTGCAATTCATGAAAATGTTCCCACGCTTCATGAATTGGTTCTCCTTGATTTTGATTGAATGTAGTAATAGCTCGCCTTAAAGCATTGGTTCGACCAATTGGAAAAAATTTCTTTAGAAATGCAGATTCGAGTTCAGCCCAAGTTGAGATTGGTCTTGCTATAGTTCTATACCAATAAGCAGCTTTATCTTTAAGGCTAAAAGAGAACATTTTCATTAGTAGGATTTCCCTATTTTGATTTCGAGGACAAAGAGTTTGAGATAGTTTTTTAAGATCTTCAATGTGTTGAAATGGATCATCGGATGCAACTCCGTGAAAGTGGGGTATTAAACTTATAATGTTTGGTTTTAATTTTGGATCATTTTCCCCAATAGGAATCCTAACATTAGGCTCTACTTGTGCATTAGATGGGTTATAATAATCTCTAAGTAGAGGCCTAGGAT
The DNA here is from genome assembly GCA_037157565.1 of Thalassia testudinum. Taxonomy (NCBI): domain Eukaryota; kingdom Viridiplantae; phylum Streptophyta; class Magnoliopsida; order Alismatales; family Hydrocharitaceae; genus Thalassia; species Thalassia testudinum. The sequence goes on along the minus strand of JAZHRO010000056.1, from coordinate 78,420,441 downwards.
GATTGATCAGTAAATCATGATTTTCAAAACCTGCCTCAGGTCGAGGTGAAGAATGGGTTTGCAAAGTTTGTAGATTATTTAAGGTTGCTGTTAATAAATTGATTTGTCTTGTTTGCTCTAGCATCCTAAGGTTTTGGTTCAGGAGTGCCTCATGAACATCAAAAGGCGGCATCTCCCCCTAACCTGAAGAAGAAGGGATCTCGGGATTAAGATTCTACATTGGATCCATAGAAGTTGATGGATTAGACGGGAAAACCATTGGTTGCTTATCCGCAACCGGCCTAGGATCACCTATTAACAGTGGTGCGAGAGGCGGATGCAAGGATCACCTCCTGTCCATAAAAGGAAAATAAATGTGCAAAGGCACACGCACACCACCGATAGAAAAACAGCGACACAAAAAACCCACAAAACAACGTAAAAGACGCGGGTTTTGCTCTTCTTTCAAAGGAAAGAAGAAATTCCTAAAGTATGCAAAGTAATTTGATGCAAACAAATAGAGTAACAGTATCAAAATACGTGTCCTAATTCGTGACTACGCAAGTGCATACCTTAAAGCTCAAAGGTCTAAGGTCTACGATCTAGACCGCTCACTACTGGCTCCCCGGGGCTCTAGTAGTGAGACAGACTTGTTGATCTTTGGCCAAAGCCCTAAGAGGTGGAAAGAGGAGAGATAGAAAAATAGACTCGTGTGACTTTAGTGATCGCGCTGTGTGCGTGATAGCATGCAACTGACGATATCGGTATAAAAACCCGCATGCATTCTGCAAACAGATTTAAGTCACCAATTTTACTTTCTCTTTTTAGTTAATCTTTTTCAGAAATATATCAATTAAACTACAATGACCGCTTTTTATATCTTTTCAAACAAAAATATATGGTATTTTTTTAATTCTCAAAGATAGGGATCTACGTGGGTTTTCACGTGTTTTCCCGCTGATGTGAGAAAAACAGTTTTAAAAATTTTCCGAGTCAGATCGTACTTAATACTAGTAGGAAATGCACTCCTAAGAGCGTATGCCTATGTTATGGTGCTGCTAGTCAAATAGAGATGTATTTTTGTACTTTTTTATTTTTAAATGCAACAAACAAAAGATTAAGAAATACTTACAAAGAACTGAAAACAGAAAAACTAAATCCCACCTTCTCCTGAGATTACCCGTAAAGGTAAACTTGAAAAGAAGACAGAAAATAAAACACAAACAAAACAAAACACACTAATTAAAATAAAAGTTAGTAAAAACAAAACTATTAACAAAATACCTCCTAATTAAACAATTAATCCTTTTTAAATTTTAGTGAATCAAAATATTTCCGCCCTGGCAACGGCGCCATTAAAATGATGCGTGCTTTTCACTCAACTCAGTAATTAAGTTAATTTCACTTAATTAAGAGTAGAAGAAATCACTTAGGTTAACTCGAAGTTGTGTCAATTGTGTAGTATAGGGTCAAATTAACCTAACATTTTAGAAATTTTTACTGGTTGAGTCCTGGTCCTTCACTGGGTGGCATAATAATTTTTCTCCAAATTCACTAATTTCCTTTTATCTCTTTAAGTTTAGGAGGTAGAACTAGTTTAATTTTAAAATCATCAATTTTGTCAAAATATTCAACTTATAAAGAACATGCAAAATTCCATATGCAAAACATATTTACTCAAAATGATGTACTTTATTAACAAGTAAACATGCTAATTTTTTTCAATTTTATTTCATTAAGGCAATTGGAAAATTATCCAACAAAAGCATGCCTTTTACAATTAAGAACAAAAAGTAAGTATGCAAAAATTCATTTAATTTTTCATCTCTCTACAGCCTCTAATCTTCTTTCTTTCTTTTCTTGTTTCTTCTCTCTCTTTTATTTTCTTCTCGGTCGAGCTCTTTCTTCTATTTCCTTGTGTTATCTTCCTTAGTTCCTTTTCCCTTTAATCTTCTCCTGCCTTTCCTTCTTCCCTTAGTTTCTTTCTTTTGTTCCTTAGTCTTTCCTTAACACTTCTTAGCATCCTCACTCCTTTCTTCCTTAGCACTCAGCACTTGGCTTTCTTCAGCAGCTTCTCTTTTCTTAAGCTTTTAGCTAAACTGGGTTTCTTTTACTTTTTAAACCAAATGTTTTTGCATTTATGGCGAGGTCCTTTCAAGGATACACAGCACCCTGAGACTAGGGTGGGACTAGACCCTACTCGGTCCTCGCCTAATCTCGGTTAGGTTTGTTTCGATTTATTTCTTAATCGGTTCACAATCTCGAGCCGAATCAGCTCAACCCGCCCTCCCAGGCCAAACACTCTTGCCCTCCCAGGGCACATTCACATCCGCATGCACACACCCCCAATGGCATACACACCTATAGGCCAATGCCCACACTCAGAACATTGCTCAGATCAGAATCGGAACTGCTGCGCCTTGCACTTGACTACTACATAGCCATAGGAACGAAAAAGTTTTATACCCAGGCACGTGCTCGTGGATATCCGAGGTGGGACAAAGTTACCCTTCCCAGACCTGAATTCAATTGATCACAACTTCCTACCCAGAGCTCCAAATTCGATGATTTAAAGTTCGTTGGAAAGCTTTAAGGGTAATCTATTCAATTTTAAGGTCAATTTAATGTTTTAATTATGTTTATCTCTTCAATTTAAAGGATGAAGTCGGGGGTTTCTACGGGTTTTATAACAAGCCTGGAAATGTTTTTAACTCAAGGAAGTCCTCAGATGGACTTATCTTATCTATTTAAAGGTATATACACATTATATAAAGTATTCCACTTTAGTTTGGATGGATTTAAAGCTCTTGAAACCTACAAAACTTGCAGAGAAGCATTTCTCTTTTCTAAAAACTTCAGATATTAATTTTCAGTATTCAATCTATGCAACAGACACGTTAAAGTGTTCCTAATCTATTTAGATAATTCTAAGGGCTTTAACTAATCAATCTGGGCAGGTTTTAGATTTGAATTCCAACAGAATCGTGCCTATGCAAGTTTGGGTTCAAGAGCGACCCAAATTAGCAAGAACATAATCTTCACTAAAAGCATCATCTGAGCTTACTTAACTCGATTTCAGATCATCAAATGAGAGTCCAGAAACAACCTGCACATCTCAATTCCTCGATCTAAGCTCAGAACACCATTATCAGACTTAAGTTTGACTGTAGAAGCTCAAAATTTGACTTTTTTGTTGAAAGCTTCTTCCTAAGAAATTAATGCATCAATTAGAGTCTCTTCGTCATCTGGAACTCACTCAGATCTTCAGATTTTAGTTCTGTCCTTAATTACTAGGGTTTCAGGCTCACCGCCTGAACTAAATTAGGTATGTGTTTGACAGAGTAAATCAGTATTTTTTATAGTGTTTTAAAAGTTAAAATAGCTTCAGTATCGCACTGAAGCTTCTGAGCTCCTTAAGTGCTTCTTAACTCCTTTACAACAGACTTCTCCAACTCACCGGATTTGAGGAAGATGAAGTTAAATCTTAAACTCCAGTGAATGAAACCTCAAGCAAATTTCTTAAAAATGATCCATAATCCATATTTTATTGTTCTGGAGCTTCACAACAATTTTAAGAGGCTGCAACTCAACTTTGACTCATCAAAGCATGCCGGAGCTCCGGTGAGTCCAGAAGATACAAAATGCATGTACAGATTAACAAAATTAATTATTTCTTATCCAAAAATGATTTTGATGTTTCAAGGAATCTCTGTTTCACATTAAATTCCTTGTTTGTTCATTGAAATATCCGATTTGACAGTAAACTTGTTTCTTAAAAATTTTGATTGGTTTAAGCTCAGGACTTGATTTAACTACTCGATTGAGTAGTTAAATGAAGTCAACAGGTATTATTAATCATAAATATATATTTAATTTATAGTTTTAATTCTTCCTGAGCCGCCATGGATAGCGAACTGAGAAACTTAAATTAAATTTGGGCATTTAATTATAGATGATAGTAATAGGTAATATTAAGTCAATTACGGTTCATTAGTGATGAAAGGTGATGAAGAACCCAGTGAAGGTGGAATTAGGCCGACTTTTGTCACCATGGACAGTGAAGTAGTCGGTGAAGGTGAGATATGAATTAGGCGTTTAGGTGATTCAATTAAACTATTTAGTGGACTAGAAATGAACATGGAAGATATAAGAAGGTGTACAGCGAGTTAAAAGACAAAATTAAGATCTCTGGCGAGCTCAAGGAACTCGCCGGAGCTAGAAGAGATGAAGCTAAATTCTACAATTACTCTAACCTAACTAACTAAACTAACTAACTAAGCTAGCCTACTCCTACTCCTACTCCTAGTCTACTGTTAGCTAGACGAAGGGGTCAATAGGGTTCCGCTGAAGTTTCATAGAGGACGACGAAATTAGAGGGTTGAAGAAAGAGCTCCGGCGGGCAATTTTGAGGTGGAGCGGTGGAATCTTACGGTCAGCGCCTTTGTCAGAGGTGCAAGAGACCACGGCGAATTTCCTCGGCTACTTAAGGTGGACGGAGGAAGTCGGAAGATGAAATGGGGTTCGCCGGAGGTTTTAGAAGAATAGCCTATCGAAGTCGGCTACGGTGTTAGAAGAGGGAAGGGAGCCAACTTGCTAAAATCAAAGGTGTGAGGGGGTATTTATAGCATTTTGCGGGGAAGAGAGGGGCGGGGTCTGGCTGAAGAAGAAGCACGAGGAGCTTAACCTCCGTCATCGTCTCCGATGACGGTGAGGTTAACTCCCACTAAAAAATAGGATTTTCGGATGATCCAGACTGATTGATCAAGTGGAGGTGGTAAGCACAAGCTGTAGGAGCTTGGGCAAAGAGGAATGATGTCGGCAGGGTGGTGATCATGCGGTGGGATGACTCTCTGCCGCCAGCCGTTCGTTTGGCTGGAGTAGAAGAAGACGAAGAGGGATTTAGAAGTAATAATACCTAAGGACCTATGTGCTAAATAAGGACCCAACTGTAATGAAAATTAAGGACTAAAATGTAAATCCAGGTTTTAAAGGCTTATTTTAATTTAGATCTTTTTTAGCTTTTTATATATGTTCGTAAATAAGGTAAATATTATGTTTACAACTTGAATTTACATTTTTGACCTTTTCAGACTAATTTATTAGATTAAGTAAAATTACTTAAGTTATTACATATTTAGGTATACATTATACTTATGTTATTTATCTTATTAATTAAGGAAATGATTAGTATGATTTCGAGTCCAATTATTATCTAAATTATTAATAATGTTAATTGAATGATAAAATGTCATTTTTAACTTATTTTGAGGTCCTTAACTAAGTATCCCTTATTCTATAATTAACCCTTATATATTCATAACCATAGCTAATTAACTAGGAAGACTAGTTAATTAGGGGTAATTAGAGATCATGATAAGTGTCTCATCAGACCACCAAATACATTTGCAAATCTAGTGAGATGTGAGCTCAGGAAGAAAAAGAAAAAAAATAGAGAAGAGTACAAATGTTTAAAGAGTGCACAGTTTTTCTAGCCCCTCTCTAATTTGATTTATTCAATAATCTAGAAATCTAAATTCTGAGATACTAGTCACTAAGCAACACCAGAAGAGAGTGAGCCACCAAATACAAATCCAGTTAACTCAGACATCACCTACCCAAAGCAAACGTTGGGGCCAAAATTATAAAATATTTTGTAACCCTGAAAGAAGTGGTTCGCCTATCCTGACAAAATTTTACTAGGGGTCAAGTACAAGCTTTTAATGTATATCGACTCTCCGCTTGGTTCCATTGTAGGAGCTACAACATTATATATTAATGGTTATTTGGATTCTGAATTTTTGGATAAAATAAAAAGAAATAAATCTTTAGTTTAACTCTTGATAAAATGCATTTACTCTTGTACTTGCTAAGGACTAGCAAGATTTAGGCATAGGGGTATGATTGCACAGCAATCATAGGCCCCAACTCTCCTGAATTAAGCTAGAACTTAGCTTAACATGAACATTTTGCATGCATATGCATCGTATTCTGTATTGTAGTTGATATATGTGTTTTATGTGTTAAACTATGTTATTTGAGAGGTATTATTGATTGTAGGTAATCCAAGGCTATAGATGACCGATCCAACCTTATGGATCTGTTCAGAATAACGACGGGAGTCCAATGCATCCAAGATCGCATCAATCAGACTCTCGCAGCACCCTAAGGAGTTTGTAGAAGAGTAAGAGCCAAGGGGTGAATTGAAGAAGAACCATACCTTAGATGATAAATCCAACTGCACGGATGGATCCGGATCGACGTTTGCAGTCCAACGGCGTAGAAATCAACTTAATCGGAGGCCTACGTCATCAGATATAAAGAGAAGATGAATGGACGACCATGATGGCACCATGTGGCACCATCGTACCCGCCCCTCGCCGCACCCCCAACTCCTGAAGGCACCTCTCCACGTAGTGTGGGCCGTCGGATCTTCATCCAACGGCCACGAACGTGCCAGTCACCACCCAGATTCGATTAGTATAAATATAAATAAGCACGTATATATGATAAAGACTTTGCACAGCACGTTGGCTCGCACGCGCACGCGTCAGCATGGGATGTAGGTTCGAGCCCTACGCTCCGAAAAAATTAATGTGACGTTGCGGGTGGGTGCGTGCAGGCAGGTATGCACGATTGGAGGGCTGAGATGCATCAACGTGTCACTATCGCGTGGGTTGTTGCGCGATCGGGAAGGTGCGTGAATTGCACTTAGGATTTGCGAAGGTGCGGTGTTGCGGCCGATGTTAAGGCGGGATTTGAAGACATGCTGCAAAAGTGAAAATGCGAAGTCGTGGGAGAGCGAGAGCTGTAAGATCTTCATCTTAATGGACATAGACTGCCACATGGCAGCACCAGAATAAACCGACCGGGAAAGGATTTGTACGAGAAGAAAGAAAGACCTAATGGCCTCCCCTTGGAGGGAACAACTCTCAACTCTCTCTTCATTCTTTTTCTACTCCTTCCTTCTTCTACCTCTCTCTCTTCTTCTTCTCTACCTCCGTCTGAAAAATCCGTTGGGCCACCCTATCAGATTGTTGCTGCTTCTCTCAACCTCTCCGAAAGGCCACCACGATCTACCTGTGGTGCCCTTGTTCTATTCCATAAGTAGTTTATATTCATGTTATCATTTGGTTTCTTGTATGAAATTCATGTTCAAATGCTTTATGTGATATATATATCGTGATTCATTATGTATATTATTTAGTAACTAGATTTAGAATAAGTGCATGAAATCAAAAATGTTTTTCTGCCTCTATGTGATCGACCGAGACTCCCAGTTCCGTTAATTTTATTTGTTGAGACGTATTTCGTGCTGTACTACGACATATTCATCTTTTACGTGATCCATGCCTCGAACACCTCTCTCATGGTTGACTCATTTGATAGCCTAGAGAGTTAGAGTCTGTAGTACTAGACTACATGTAGCACTAGATGAGTGTGAGCCACCAAATATAAATCCATTTGACTCAGTATCTCCCACCTAAGCCAAAATGCTGGGGTCAAACTACATATTATTTTCTACTTTATCCTCGAGGGAAGAAGTTTCCTATCCTAATAGAAGTTTTACTAAAGGTTAAGTACGAACTGCAAATGTAAGTTGCCTTTGAACTTGGATCCATTATCTAGGCTACTATCAGTTCACATTTGTTTGGATCTCTAAATTTTTGGAATAAGGAAAGGAGAGATCTCTTGGTTACTTATATTGTTTTTCACTTTTTGCTAGGGTCTACCCAAACTTAGGCATGGGGGCATTTGATAAGTCCACTTTCATGGACTACTATTTCGCTTAAGTACTCTTTAATTAATCACTCTTAGTTGATATTTGATTAGGAATTAAGCAGGAATTCAACGTAGTCTACGTATCATCGTCTGCACCAAATTTATGTTTAATAACATATGATATGTTATGATAATCATTTTGTGGATACAGGCTAGTCACATGACACCTGAAGGCATTAGGCTGAAAGCCAAAATCACTCTACAAGATGTCTAAAGTTTAATTTGGACATCTGAGAATCTCCATCGAGAACCATTGCTATCTACACATTTTAAGACGTTCGGAACATCAATCAGACATCCGATAAAGAGCGGCCATCCCTTTTCTATCGTTCCAACCACTTGCAATTTTCACGGGTGGTTGGAGAAGCTTTTGGCGGAAGTAACAAACTGCAGGTGTTCTGATAAGAGGAAGAGCAGCTAGAAGACGAGATCTCATCTCCTTCCCACTAGCGGGGACCTCCTCAATCGCCTGCATCGTGCACTAGACCTACAACGTGAACTCCAGCGTGCACTGTCGCTAGAGCGTACTCCTCCTCCTTTCAATGCCACATCTATCCTGGTGGTTCTCGATGACGGCAAGGACCCACCACCATTGGCTACACCATGTGACCATCACCATCCTCCTCTCCATTTCCCTTCTTCTTCCCTCTTTCAACACCACTCACTACTATTCATCTTCTTCCTCTAATGCACCAAGCATTCATCCATGCACCACCACCTTTGCCACACCACACCCACGCTAGCGTGCCACATCCTCGCGTGCACCATGAGCCCTCCACGAAAGCACGCAATTGCAGCAGCGAACACCTCAGACTCCTCATCGCGCTGAGCTTCTTCATTCTCTTCTTCCTTCCCAACCGACCCCCTGCAACTCCTTCACACAAAAGAACCCAAAAGGGAGCAGCAAGCGCGATGCCTATAGACTCCATCAACCATCTTCCTCAATGCCAAGTGCACCCGAGTACCCTCGCCAAGCACCCAAGCCACATGCAGGCATGCATGGCTTACTATTGCAACCAAGGCAACGAGCAGCTACCTCACCGCCGTATACTGCTGGTGCTCTGTTCAATTGCCACCGGCCACCTCCAGCCATGCCTCCTACACCCATGCAAAGGCCATCCTCCGACACATCTCCGCCAACAGCCGTGACGCCAACCACCGCCTCTCCTTCGCGTGCAAGTAGGGGATTCATTTCCCCTATTTTGATACAGTAACTACCAAATTAAAATTCACTATAAATGCCATTGTCAAAATCACTGTTCATTTATTTATCTTATTATTATATTCAGTTAGATTTGCTTGAACATCCCTTCAATTTATTCGAATTACAGGTGATTGCATTTATTCATGATTAGTATATTGATTGCAATGAACAAGGTCTCTTTTATTGGAAATTAGTAGGTACGTTGATTATCATTACCAAGATCTTTAGTTAAAAAAATATTATACTGTGGTAATTTTACATATAAACCCCTACCATTTTAATTAATTGCTTAGAATGAGAATTCATGAGGGCAACGAGTTATACTAAAGAATAGGCACACCCATTGAGATTCCTAAAAAATTAAGTCACCACTCACTAATTCAATAGGCTAATTCCTCGCTGTGGAGACAAGCTAACTATTTTCATGGTTAGATTTTGAATATTAAATGTTTTGAAAAGCGATTTTCTACCACGCAACGAGCTATAATGACATGTCATTTTATGTTAAAATTTTTATCTTAAGGGAAGATTGCTCTTTCATATCTCACTTTATCTCTGATCTTACTGTTATTGCAGGTACTCTTCCAAGGTAGGCTAGAGCATTTAGATCAGAGGAAATTGTGGATGAAGGTTTTGTAACTATACCCCCATCACCCCCACCCTAGATTTCATTTCGCAACCTTAATATTAAGACCTAATCTACTTAGGAGTTTTCATAAACCATAGGATAGAAATTATTTGACTTGTTTGCCACCTCCACTCATCTCACCCACCCGCATATATTAAAAGAAAAGATACTCTTCTCATGTGGGATTTAACTGAAAGCAACACACTTAACACCCACAACTTCTTACCCTAAGGCACACAATCACATCGATTCTATCACTTAATCAAAATCTGACCTACGAATTCGGTACACTTAACTCAACACACACATCAGTGAGTAGAAATCTGAATAGGTCAAACATTTTTGAGTGCCTTAACTAAGTGGTGCAACAGGCTATGTGATTGATCTATTTGGGCCGCACCACTCAAATTAAAAGTGATCCATCAAGTAGCTTGCCACTTAAGGTTGAACTTTAGGGTTGAGCCAAGAACTCCACATTATTTTTTTGATTTCTAGAGGAATATATCATCACCAGTGCTTTCAAAACTTAGTGTGTTCTACTAAACCCTGATTGAATACACCTGAAGATTAAACCCTAAATGCTACTAAACAAGGTTAAACACTAAAAGACACATCATCAAATAATCTTGTTTGCAAATCCTGGTTGTGTATGCACACACATTTGAATTGATCATTAAGGGCACAACCTATCTAAAGGGCCCATCACATTCCAAGATGACAATCATCCCAAGCCTAATTAAAACTGAGTAGACGTTGGCCTTAAGGATCGATTCGCTCTTTGGGGCTCAGATTGAGATTTTTTTTTATTAATCTGCTTCCACTGGTCCATCTGATGTCTAGCTAGGGGAGTAGCGTCAAACGACAGTGGTTGGGGCTATCAAAGGAACTGAAGGCGCAAGCCAAAGGAAGAATCTTCTCCCCAACCCCTCCCTCTAACTGGTTGGATTGACTGGATAGAAGTAGACCAAATTATTTATAATCTTAGGACAGGTACTAGGAGTCTATAGGTCTTTAGTCTACCCACCTAAGGACAGGATTGGTTGATTGTACTGTAGGGCACCTTTCTCTCTTCTATTTTCCCTCCTACTTCACAATGTATCCTTCCACATCTTTCACACATTTCCAATCGTACACTCCTACCAACACGTATCCTCAAGATGATGACTATCCCAACTCAACTTTTGATTACCTATCTCCTAGCTGGGATAACCTTGATCGGGGACATGAATCTGGACCTCAGTGTCCAGGGCTTAACCCTAGAAAACAAGACTATGATTATTATCCTTCTTACGCCTACAATGATTAGAGATCTCCACCCTTTGATGATCAACCTAACCCGATCTACAATCAAGAAGGATATGATGATTATAACACCTACTCTCCCCACTAATCCACTAAATATAAGTCACCACCATTCTTTGAACAACTTGAAATGACCTACTATCAAGGAGGACCCCTAGAACCTCAATATCTTGACTCCCCCAGATTTAACCCGAACCCACCCAACCCTGAACCGAACCATTCTGTTCAAGTGAATCAGGTCCAAGGTAGGGTGATGTAGAGACATACATTAGGTTAAAATTCCTATTTATGCATATTCCTAGGCTTAGATTTGCATTCCATTTTATAAATACTGCATAGCAAACATCATTCTGCATTACAGTAGTTGTATATATTTTAGGTTAATTAGGTCCCTTTTTTGGTCAGGAGAGAAGAAGATTTATTTCATTGCCTCGGATGGACGATCGGACCATACAGATCTGATCAGGACGACAATCGGAGTCTAACACCTCTGAAATTGTTTAGATCGAAGTCCTTTAGCATCATATGAAGTTCGAGGAAGATCAACAGCAAGGGGACAATGCGACATCGATACGAGCTTCAGATGAAAAATCCAACAGTATGGATCGATCCGGAGCGACGACCGCAGTCTGGCAACGTGAAAATCAATTCAATCCAAGCACCGTGGCACTCTCTGCAGTAGAAAGAAGATGGATGACCTAGATGGTGACCTCTAGACTGCCCAACATCATCCAGCAGTGGCTGCTCCTCGTCAAAGGCATTCCCCCTCACGAGATCTGGGTCGTTGGATGCCCATCCAATGGTTCTTGTGAAGCCACGTCACCCGCCCATCTTCAAGAGAGCCTCCATCTCATGATCTTAACTGTTGGATGAAAATCCAATGGCTAGGATTGCTTGACCATCGGCCTCAGATAATTCAAAATCGCGACACCTTTTGATGCATGGAGTAGCGGTCTCCAGATGCGTTCTTAATGCTTTGGCACCAGTTCGAGCTCTCCCACTCTTCCAATCCACCCGATGATGAGGAATGCTTGATTTCGACCGCCCAATCATTCACGAGCAGCTTAGATGCAGATACATGGATAGACAGATGATCGCCAATCTGGTGGAGGTGCTCACGTGGCTGTCAATGCACATCCCCACGTGCAATCCATTGCACACCCATGCGACACGATCTTCGCATAATCAGGACCATCCATCCTCAATCGAACGGTCCTCCTTCGACAATGCGTGTACAGCTGTGAACGAGCGAGTGCGCGAGAGTGAGTTGGATGCTACAGCGACAGTTGGGCTGGCCTTTAGTGACACATTTAGCTGTCACTAATGGGCTATGCTATGCATGTGCCAGCAAAGGAATTGAAGGGCGCGAATCTTTAGCGAAAGTTGGGTGGATCTTCAGTGACGATTATAGTCGTCACTAATTGCCCGTAAATGATTTTGTCTCTCTTCCAATATAAAAGGACCTACCCCCTCCATTCCAAACCATCTCTTCCTTTCTTCCTCTCACCACCTCCAAGTCTCTAGAGAGAGCTTGTCCCAAGCCTTGGATGCTCCTCTAGAGTAGAAAACCAAATATTTCTCCCACCTCTCATCCCCATTCATGGAGCATCCCGTGGACGTCCTCTAACCACCCTTCGGGAAGAAGATCCTCACCGCGACACCATCTTGCCCCATCCTCCATCCTCTAGCTATGTCCTCCTTCATACCGCTCCTCACCACCTTCTTCTAGGCGACGTCAGAGCGAGTCATCCACCAAGCGATCTTCAAGGCGGATTTCTCTCACCTATCTCTATCTTTATTGCATACATAGTATAGTTTTCCCACTTTCCTAGTTGTAAGAAACATTTGATTATAAAAATCCTTGATTGTTTCTCTCTCCGTCTCTTTTATTTTGCAAGTAGATTAGCTAGAATTCATAGACCTTATCTCTTGCTTGCTAAAAATACAAAAACAATTATAAAAGATAAAAATGACAAAAAATGAAATAAAGTGAAATACAGATTTCGTAAAACCAAACGTTCACCTCCCCGTGTTCGACCCGGGACTCGCTTTCTGAGTTTCAATTGTAAATTTTTTCTGATTGATGGATTTTCTAACAAATCGAACTACAATGACAGGTTTTCCAAAATCCGAACCTTTTTGCGGGTGAGATCTGATGCATCATGTTGGCACCATTGCTAGGGAGGCAATGCTATTTGGTTTTTTTTGCCGTGTTTTTCCACCTTACCTAACTTTTATCTCACTTTTTCTCTGATCTTACTGTGATTGCAGGTACTCATCCGAGGTGAGCCAGAGCGGTTAGATCGGAGAAAACTGCAGATGAAGGTTTTGTAAGTGTACCCCCACCCTAGTTTTCATTCCATAACCTAATAACTCAAACCCAAATCAACTTAGGTGCTTGCATAAACCCTAGGGTAGATTTTGGTTGTTTGATTGTCACTCCACTCACCTCACCGACCTCCATATATAAAAAAATAAAAAAATATTCTTCTCTTGAGGGATTTAACTGAAAGCTACACACTTAACACTCGCAACTTCTTATCCTAAGGCACACAACCACTTTGATTCTACCACTTAACCGAGATCTGACCTATGGACCCAGTACACTTCAACTCAATACACATAAGTAGAAATCCGAATAGGTTAAACATTCTTGTGTGCCTTAATTAAGTGGTGCAATAGGCTAATTGATTGAGCTATTTGGGCCGTACCACTCAAATTAAAATTGATTCTTTAAGTAGCTTGCCACTTAGGGTTGATTTTTAGGATTGAACCACGAACTCCACATTTCATTTCTGATTTTTAAAGGAATATATCTACACCTGTGTTTTCAAAACTTGGAGTGTTCTCCTAAACTTGATTGAATACACCTAAGATTAAACCCTAAAAGCTACTAAAAAAGGTTAAACCCTAAAAGGCACATCATCAAATAACCATATTTGCAAACCCTAGTTGTGCATGCACATCCGAATTGATCATTAAGGGCACAACCCGTCTAAATGGCCCATCACATTCCAAGAGCACAATCATCCCAAGCTTAATTAAAATTGAGTAGACATTGGCCTTAAGGATTGATTCAATCTTCAGGGCTCAGATTGAGATTTTTTTCGATTAATCTGCTTCTGCTGGTCCATTTGATGTCTAGCTAGGGGAGTAGCATCAAACGAGCGCAGCTGGGGGGTACACTAGGAACCGGAGGCGCAAGCTAAAATAAGAAACTTCTCCCTAGCCCCTCCCACTAACTGGTTGGATTAACTGGATAGAAGTAGACCAAATCATTTATAATCTCAAGACGAGTCCTGGGAGTCTATATGTCTTTAGGCTAACCCACCTAAGGGTAGGGTTGATTGCTTTTATTACAGGGCTCCTTTCTCTCTTTTGATTTCCCTCCTATTCTACCATGTATCCTTTCACATCTTACATGCATTTCCCCTCCTACCCTCCTACCACCACTTATACCCAAGATGATTACTATCTTGACTCGACTTATAATTACTAATCCACTAGATAAGATAACTTTAATTGGGGATATGATACTGGACCTTAGTGTCCAGGGCCTAACCCTAAACAACAAAACTATGACTGTTATCCTTCTCACACCTACAATGATTATGGATCTCCATCATTTGATGACCAAACCAACCCGATCTACAATCAGGAAGGATATGGTGATTATAACACCTACCCTCCACAGTATTCCACTGAATATAGGTCGCCACCATTCTTTGAACAACCCAGAATGACCTACTATCAGGGAGGGACCCGAGAACCTTGATATCTTGACTCCCCTAGATTTAACCTAAACCCTCCCAAACCCGAATCGAACCATTCATTTCAGGTGAACCAGGTCCAATACAAGGTGACGGCTAACTTGAGGAACACCATACAATCTTTAGAAGCTCAACCAATACCATGTGCTGAAGCATTGGAGCCTATGACCAAAATGATTGATGAACTTAATAGTTCTCTATTGGATTACTCCGAAATGTTAGGGATAGGGCCCTAGGTGAGTTTCTACTTGGGAAATTTGTTGTTGCCCTAGTCTAATCTTAGGTTGATTCTCAAGATGAAGCCCCTTCAAGAGGCCAACGTTTGAACCCACTCAGGCGCCTGTTGTGGGGGATACATTTTCTGAGACTGAGGATGACCAGGTTGGTCGAGAGCAACAGATTTAGGATGAACCGATTGTTTCACCCGAGATCCTTGAGCCAGGGAACGTAGAAAAATATGTCTCCATGGACCATGAAAATGACATATGATTTTGAGACATATATTAATGACGATAAAGAATTCTTTTACTCTGAGGGTGAAGAATCTTTAAGTGAAGTCTCACTTGAGCTTAAGGAAGAGGATTTTAGAGAGATGAACGAGCTTGAGGAGCATGATGAACCTTTTGATAGCTTGATTATTGAAGATTGTGATCATGTTGGGGCTAACTTGGACGATCCGAATCCTGATGATTCAATCAGTAGCCCCACTGCTCAACCACACCCTGAAGAGCTAAATTATGATATTTTTGAGATCACCAAACCCAAGTCAATCCTAATTCAGCCACAATTGTTGGACTTGGGTATTTTGGATGGGGTGTACAACGATCTAGAGGTCCAAGAAACCTTGATCTTGGAGGATTGGAAGTTGGAAATAAAAATCTAGGAAGCTACTTCTGAGGGAACTATGATTTTGGATCTAAGGGTACCTATTGACCTGAAACCACCTACTTTTTACCAGGACCCCTACAATACCTTTGATGTGCGACCCAAGCTTAAAATAACTTATTATCTTTCTGAGCAGAATTTTAACTGGACATTTGACCTTGTAAATCAAATCTACCTTTTGTCTAACACTTTCCTCTTGGATTGCACACCACCAAACTGTAGGCCTGGCCCCGTAATTACAACAATCCTCAATTTTGGGTGATTTTCATCTAGAACCTTAGAACCACTCCACCTTGGGGCGATTTGAGGATTAATCTTTTGATTTTGATTATGACCTGCACTTGTGAATTATCAAATTCTTCTTTATATGTATATTATGGCTAGCTAAAGGCATTAAAACTTAGCACGTGTGCATACTCTCTTTTCCCTACAGAGCTGACCAGAGTGTCATGAAATTCAATTGATATTCTATTTACTCCACCCTTTTCATGTCTTTGTTTTTACAATGAGGACATTATATCATTTAGGCTTGGGGGGGTGGATACTTAATCCCGAAATTATTTTGTTAGCTCTATAGAATTTCATTTATTTTCTTTAAAAGAAATTGAAATTTCAAAAAGTCAAAAAAAAGGAAAAAAGGAAAAAAATAGAATTAGGAGAAGAGAACTTAGACTTTTGCAAGTTATTAATTGCAAAAGACTTTTTAGGGAATGATACAATAGGACCTGAACACTTAGACCTTTTAGGTCTTCGGACCTAATTAGCCTGGGTATCCACTCGAATGTGTACTTAGTCTCGAGTCCTCACCAAAGTAATTCTATTTTAAATTGGTCAATAAATTATGGTGATAAGTATATGACTTATCAACCCTCCCTCTAATTTGAGGGGATTTTAAGCCTAAGCATCTACACACTTTTTGCACAACTCACTTTTTGGTGGTTTCTTCAGAAATTGGGTAGTTAATGACCATCTAGGGTGGTATGGCTGGCAAGTTGTCGATGGTAATAGCTCATTGATCAATTATCTAGAGCCTAGCCACAAGACCATTTTCTTTGTATTGCCTTTAGGTAAAACTTAGATTAGGGAAGCCACCTAATTAAACAAGAAAAAAATAGAAAAAGGAGAAAATAAAAAAGATAAACAAATAAAACCACACTTCATCGCATGAGTATGATTGCCAAGTTACCGTGGGTAACAGCCCATTGGCCGGTTGTCTAGAGCCCAGCTCACAAAAGTGCACAATAATTCCCAAAGCACTTAGGGAAGAAGCGAGGAAGTAGAATAGACTGGGGAGATATACTTTGGGTTCACCCTTGTGTTGACCCCAAAAAAAAATGTAGGGAGAAAGCTATTATTCAAAAAGATAAACCTTTAGGCAAGCTCACCTAGGGTTATAGAAACTCAAAGTCCATTTTAACGGCCACCTAGTGAGTCTTTTACTCTTTTCACTAGATGTTTAGCACTTAGAGTCCTTTTCAAGTCTTGGGCAGGTCGAGTAGTTGTACAAAGTTATCTCGAAACTCTCAAACTCCAAAAGTCCAAAAAATTAGAAAAGAAGAAGAAACAAAAACAAATGTATCTTCCCTTTTCAAATAAGTCGAGAACTTGGGTGGTCTGCATTCTACAGACACCTGGGTACTGTTGAGTGTTCATAGTTTAGGACCTTAGTTGATAATTTCTATTGTTAATAAATAACATAGGCTTAAGCAATCAAATACTAATTCTAATTTTATAAAAAGTATGTAGTTTAATTTTACTAGGGACTAGCAAAAGATAGGCATAGGGGTATGATGTAGACACATCCATTTAGGTTAAAATGCCATTTATGCATGTTCCTAGGCTTAGAATTGCATTTCATAATATAAATATTGCATAGCATGCATCATTCTATATTTTGAGTAGTTATGTATATTTTAGGTTAATTGGGTCCTTTTTATGGTCAGGAGAGAAGAAGATTTATTTCAGGGCCTCGGATGGATGATCGGACCATAAGGATCAGATCAGGATGACGATCGGAGTCTAACGCCTCTGAAATCATGTAGATTAGAGTCCTGTAGCATCATATGAAATTCGAGGAAGACTAATGGCCAGGGGGCAATGCGGCATCCATACGGGCTTCAGATGAAAAATCCGACCCTATGAATGGATCCGAAGAGACGATCGTAGTTTTCCAACGCAAAAATCAACTCGATACAAGCACCATGGCACCTTCTGCAACAAAAAGAAGATGGATGGCTTAGATCATGCCATGAGGCACCATCTAAATTGCCCAACATCGACCAGTAGTGGCTTCTCCACCTCAAAGGCATTCCCCCTCATGAGATCTGGGCTGTTGGGTGCCCATCCAAGGGTTCTTGCGAAGCCACGTCGCCTTCCCATCTTCAAGAGACCCACCATCGCGTGATCTTAACCGTTGGATGAAAATCCCACGGCTAAGATCACTTGACCACCGGCCTCGAATAATTCAAAACTATGACACCTTTTGACGTGTGGTGCAACGGTCTCTAGAGGCATTCTCAATGCTTTGGCACCAGTTCGAGCTCTCCCACTCTTCCAATCCAACTAGCGGTGAGGCCCACTTGATTTCGACCACCTGATAATGCTCGAGCGATCGAGATGCAGATATGTGGATGCAAATATGACCGCCGATCCAGCAAATGTGCTCAAGTGGACGTTGACACACATTGCCATGTGTAATCCAATGCGCACGCAAGCGATGCGATCTCCGCACAATCAGGACTGTCCACCTCCAATTGAATGGTCCTCCTTCGACAACACGCGTACAGGTGTGACCGGGCAAGTGCACGAGCATGAACTCAAGGCTATAGTGATAGTTGGGTGGGCCTTTAGTGACTCTTGTAGCTGTCACTAATGGCCTGTGTTATGTATGCCAGCAAAGGAATTGATGGGCGTGGATCTTCAGTGATAGTTGGACGAATCTTTAGCGATGATTATAGCCATCACTAATTGCCCATGGACGATTTTGTCGCTCCACTATAAAAGGACCTACTCCCCTCCATTCCAAACCATCTCTTCCTTTCCTCCTTTCACAACCTTCAAGGCTCTAGAGAGAGCTTGTCCCAAGCCCGGGATTCTCCTCTAGAGTAGAAAATCAAATATTTTTCCTGCATCTCATCCACATTCGTGGACCATCCCGTGGCCGTCGTCTCACTGCCCTTTAGGAAGAAGATCCTCACTGCAACACTGGTAGAACTCGAACAGGTTGTGTTAATATGGTGAAATTATCATTGAAGTGAGTATAGTGGTTGATGTAAACACATTTACACTACTTAAAATGTCTATTTATGCATGTTCTTAAGCATAAGATTGCATTTCATGATATAAATATTGCATTACATGCATCATCTTGCATTTAGAGTAGTTTGAATAAAATGGAGGTTAATTGTCTCCTTTTATGTGCTTGGACAGGGCAAATATTTTATCGGGGCCTCGGATCAAAGATCCAACCGTATGGATATGATCAGGGCGACGATTGGAGTTCAACGACTCCAAGATCGCCCTAATCAGGCATCCGTAGCATCAGATAGAGACCGGGGAACCCTAGAAGATCAAGGGCCAGGATGGTGTAAATCCGCACTTCAGATGGAAAATCCGACCACACGGATGAATTCGGATCGACGATCGCAGCCGAACGACACAAAAATCGAGTCAATCCGACATCCGTGGCACCATCTACAACTTCCAGAAGATGGACGGCCAAGATAGCGCCACGTGGCGCCATCCCAGCCGCCCAATCGGCCGCGGGGGTCCTGTGAAGACTGCGCACCGTCTCCTCTCCGCCGTTGGATCTCGATCCAACGGCTGCGGTCGCGCGCGTTTAAAAACGTCCGCGCGACCATTTCGCCCGCGTAGCGCAGCGGCGACGCAGCTGCGGGCGAAGCGGAGGTCGCGGGTTCGAGCCGCGGAGAGGGG
Organism: Thalassia testudinum; assembly: GCA_037157565.1. NCBI lineage: Eukaryota > Viridiplantae > Streptophyta > Magnoliopsida > Alismatales > Hydrocharitaceae > Thalassia > Thalassia testudinum. The sequence continues at coordinate 78,400,961 of JAZHRO010000056.1, read as the reverse complement.
GTCGAAGGCGCGGGCGAGCGGGCGCGCACGAGCGTCGGATGAAGATCCAACGGCCGCGCGGGCCCGATAGCGCCGACGCGCAATGGGACGCTCTGGTGGGCGCGCGATCGCACGCGGGCGGCGCGCTACGCAGCGGGCGCGGACGCGATCTAAGCCGTCCGATCTCGCGATCGGACGGCTGAGACGACGCGGACGTGCGTCTGCGTTACGCGCGCAGGCCAGCCGAGCGGGCGCGCGTGGCGCGGCGGCGACGGCGACGGTGGGGCTTTAGCGACGGTTTTATCCGTCACTAAAGACCCCTTATTTATTATTTTGAAGATGTAATGTCCATTTTGCCCCCACTCCTTGCAACTATAAAAGGAGACCCCCTCCATACGAAATTTTCATCCCTTCCTTCTCCTCTCTACCTCTCCAAAGCTCAAGAGAAGCTTGTCCCGCACCCGGGATGCTTCTCGCGAGATAAAGTCCAAATTTTCGTCCCCCTTCGGAAGTGGATCCCGCGACGACGACGGCGTGCTGCTTCGTTCCCGTTCTTCTGCTTCGTCCTCCTTCGTCCCGCTTCGTTCTCCTTCGTCCAGGCGTCGTCCCGTCCGGCTCGTCCTCCAAGCGACCGTCGAGGAGGATTTCTCTCTCCCTATTCTTTTTACTGCTTTCTAGAGTAGTCTATTCGTCCTCCGAGCGATCGTCGAGGAGGACATTTCTCCCTCCATTCTTTTAATGCTTTCTAGAGTAATTGTTTTATGTTTTCTAGTTGTAATGAAAGAACTCTTTTATGATAAATTCCTTGTCTATTCTACATCTCATTTTGATTTCCATGTATAGTATTCCTTCGCTCTCTCTTACTCCCTCTCTCTCTTTTATTTGTTGTAGATACTTAGATAGTTTAAATTGAATTTCTTTGTGACAAAATAAAAAGAAACGCGGAGTTTTTAAATCAAACGTTCGCCTCCCTGTGTTCGACCCGGAATTCTTATTTCGGTATAAATTTTATTTGTTGAACACGAATCCTTCGCTTTCGAACTACAACGACGGGTTTTTCCAAAAACCAAACACGTTAGCGTAGATTCTCGCTCAACAGTGGTTAAGCTAAATCAAGTCTAACCATCTTTCACAAATTTTTTTTTTACCTAGCCTACTTAATTTTATCTTGGTCACTTTTAGGCCCAGGGTCAATCTTAACGAGGCGGGGATTAAAGGTGAAGAAGTTTCTATGCCTTTCTTAAAGCATATCTCTTTCGTGCATTTATTATGTTTTTGGTTTCTTTTTATTTAAGATTTTTTTGTTGATAATATTGTCCTTAAGGCACACCCTCAAAATAAGGTCCTTAGCTTTGAGCCAAATTGTTCTTGGCTTTGAGCCATCTTAAGGTTTCCACAAGATCTGGCCCTACTATTTGCAAGATCGAGTACCTGCAAGACATGGATTATCTTTTCTCTTTTACTATTTTTTCTTATCTTTTTAATAGCAGGAAACAAAAGAGAAATAAAAATAAGGTAGGTTGCTTGTAGAGAAATAAATATAGTTTCTATATATATAGATATGTATATATTATATATATAGGGGTCAGGGTGGAAGTGGAGATGGCGTGTAGCATAATATCGAGTCGGTCCACGTCTAGTAAGATGCAACCAACAAGATGAAGTGGTGTGTAGAGTGTGGGACGGATGTGTGGCGGTGTGTGTGGAGACACTTGCTTTATGCCGGTATCGGGGAATATCAGCAACTGTTGCAGACATCCCCACGATGGAATGCGTGGAGTGACTAGTGCAAGGGCATATGGAACAGGTAGGTGATGTGTCTGTAAAGATATATATATATGTATATATACAGATAGGGTTATACCTATATAGGTATATATGTAGTTATGTATATATATAGATATGTAAATATAGATGTATATAGTAATATAGATATACATAAATATATATCTACATATATATATGTATATATATATATGTACATATATATTTATGTATATATGTGAGTGGATATATAAATATATATGTGTGTAGACGTGAGTTTATAATGGTGTGTGTGTGTGTACAAGTGTGACTGAGAGAGTACACGTGAGTGTGTACAAGTTAGTGTGTGTGTGTGTGTACTGGCGGGTGGCTGTGAGAGAGAGCGGAGGCGATAAGTCGTCTGGCTGAAGTGGGCGACGTATGATCTCACAGGAGCGTGAGTAGGCGCACAAGTGCTTCACATGGGTGCTGGAGGGAAAGCGCGCTTTGTCTTCGTGCGTAGGCGGGTGCATTAGTGTAGCGCAGCACACAGCGCTGCAGGCGGGAGCGGGTGCAGGCGCAGATGCGGGGGACTGGCTGGAGCAGGTTGCGGGCGAAGAGAGAGAGCGTTGTGCCACCGGCTAAGTGATAAACAAGTTGGTGGCTACAGTGTCACGTTGAGAGGCATGAGTAGTAGCTATGGTGCTGTGCGGGAGCGGGCGACCAGTAGCACCGATTTTGCATGTGCGGGCACACTGGGAAGCACCTGCATGGGAGGGGACAGCTCGCGGAGGTCTACTGGCGTGTGCTTGGTGGCCTGCGCTGCTTCAGGCAGCCATTGCTGCTGCGGGAGCTTTTGACCTTAAAGCTCTAGCAATGGCAGTGAGAGCTTTCAGCATTGAAAGCAGAGGGTGAAACCACCACGCCCAGCTGCTCTCGAAGGAGCTGGGCGGTGGTGGAACTCATAGTGGTGGTCGTGGGTCCACTTTGAGCTTGCTCCTGCCTGCAGTGTGTCTCTTCAGTGAGAAGAGATATTGCGTACAGAGGGGAAGAGGGGAGGAGATTGGCCTGGAGGAAGGTGTTTACGAGTGGTGTGTGTTCCAAGCTCCCCACGCAAGGGAGAGGGCAAGGCCTTTTAAAGAAGACGCATGCCACCGCCATGCTACTGGCATAGCAAGTCCCGCTATGCTGCAGGCAGAGGAATGGCACGAAGAGTTGCATGCCCATGCCCTGAGCCGTGCGAGGGAGAAGATTTCAAAGTCATAATAAAAATTAAGAATGGTGAATTTACAATGTAGCCCTTGATGAAGATGTTAATTAGATGGCCAGTTATCCGCATTATCTTCCCCTCTCAATAAATGCATGCATGTGTTTATTTACAAATGCAACTATAGTTACATAAGATACAATGGTAGTGCAAGGAAATAACCCAAGATGGCATAATTACTGGTGTATTTTTGCTGTGCAATCATACCCCCATGCCTATCTTTTGCTAGTCCTTAGCAAAACATTTTGTATTGTATTTAGAAATGATCTTAAGCTGAAGATTTTCTTTATGGGTGTGTTTACTTGCTGGATATTGTGAGAACCAATTGCAGAGAAGACTACCAGTACTTTAAGTCTTATATGACATAGATCATCTCTCGACTAACCTGGACTCTTGGTATTTAAACCTTAAGGATGATTTTCAGGACCCAGAAGGTTTTTACCATACTTAAGAGCTCAAGAGATTATGGTTTGTGCATAGTGAAGGATCATGACTGACCAGATGAACATTAAGACTCATGCCCAGGGGTTCACGAATCTTTAAGTGCAGGTTGGTCCCAGTTTCAGCTCGTGTCTTTGGATTGAGCCTTAAAAAGATGACGGAAAACTGAACTCCCATTTTATTACATTTGTGGCTCAAAGAATTATGGTAGAAATAGGGTATTTGTTACTTGTCCTGAAAAACATTTTAGGAAGAAGAATTTACAGACATTTGCAAGATATACTGACTTATTTGCACAGATTTTTTTTTTTGAAACAAGTGTCAGTATATCTCTTACAGCTTTATTTGGAGGAGCACACTTTTTTTTGGTGGGAGAGTTCCTTTTTAGTGGAAAGAGTTTCTCCTAGACACAAGACTAAAGCCTAGGATAAAAAGTCTACCTACACGCACAGGTAAGGACTCCACCTTCCCAAATGAACACTAGGGTTGGATCTTATGTTCACCTGGTCTTTCTCGATATGTGTAGTGTGCACCAAGATTACTTAGGCTCTTGAGTAGAAGCAAACCAACAGATCCTGTACTGATGTCTCAGGTAGGAGAATATGTCCTTAGTTAGGAGAAATTCCGATCTATCTTGTCAATGCTCTAGTGAATTAAGCCAAGCCGGAGTGAATCAAGCTTCTATGACCTGGAAAGTCTTCAAATCAGTGGTTTAATATCCATAAACACTTATTGTATTTTTGTTTCAGCCTTAGATCATTACTAAACACCTTTTTTCTTTTATATACATATTTATAGATGGATGGAATCTGCATGATACCATATAATACCCAGATCCTATAGATGCCTATCCACCCCCCCATGCTAAACAATGCTATGTCCTCATATTCATGCAAGGTAAAGGAAGGTCCAAAGATCGGGGAACGAGAGCTGAGGTGCAAGGTATATAGTAGGGTGGTAGGGTGGGTGGATGGTGGGTGGTGAAGTGAAAAGGTGCGAAGTGAAGTGTACGTGACAATAGAGGAGTGTTGCTTGGGTGCCTCCCAACGAGCACTGAATTTAACGTCCCCAGCTGGACTCAGAATGAGGCACAAAATTAGTTACCCTCTAGCAGGGCAATAGTTTCTCCAACAGGGGCAGGTTCATGAGTAAGATAAGGTTTTAAACGTTGCCCATTGACCGTAAATTTATGACCAAAATTGGGATCTTCAATTTCAATAGCCCCATTGGGAAATGGTCTTGATACCAAGAAGGGACCAGTCCATTTGGACTTCAATTTCCCTGGAAAGAATTTGAGCCAGGCATTGTAAAGCCAATCTTGCCGAGATGGCTCAAATTCCTTCCACCGAATTCGACTGTCATGAAAAGCCTTAGTGCATCGCTTGAAAGTTAAGGTAGAATCATAGGCTTCACGACAGAGCTCTTCTAGCTCTTGGAGTTGGAGTTTCCTTTCTCGACCACGCAGGTCTGGGTCGAGGTTACATTGGTGAAACGCCCAATAAGTGCGATGCTCTAGCTCAACGGGCAAATGACAAGGCTTCCTGTAAACGATTCTATAAGGAGACATACCTAGGGGAGCCTTGAAGGCGATCCGATATACCCAAAGTGCGTCAATCAACTTGTCAGACCAATCCTTATGGCCAAGCCGAACCGTTTTCTGGAGAATTTGCTTGATTTGTCGGTTCGACACCTCAGCCTGGCCATTCGTCTGAGGATGATGTGGAGATGAGATACGATGGTGGACTCCATATTTCCTCAGAAGTACCTGAAAAGAGGCATGGGTAAAATGGCTTCCTCCATCCGAGATAATGGCTCGAGGGATCCCAAAGAGTGCAAAAATGTGGTCTTTGACAAATCGAGTGGATATGACATGGTCAGCATGGCGCGTGGGAATAGCCTCGATCCATTTCGAAACATAATCAACATCAACGAGGATGTATTCGAAGCTGTTGGAAGGAGGGAAGGGACCCATGAAATCGATTCCCCAAATGTCGAAGATTTCAGCAGCTAGGATGAGTTGCAAGGGCATCATGTCACGATGTGACATTGACCCTAACGACTGGCACCTAGTGAAATGTTTGGCTTAATTGTGTGCATCCTGGTAAAGGGAGGGCCAAAAGAAATGGCACTGCAACACCTTGGCTGCAGTTTTCCTCCCAGAGAAATGGTCTTCGCAGGCCTGATCGTGGCAGAAGGATAGCACACTGGTGAATTCATTGTCAGGAATGCAGCGACGAATGATCTGGTCAGCACCTATTCAAAAAAGTAGTGGATTATCCCAGAAATAATACTTCGCTTCTGCAATGAGACGCTCGCGCTGGTTTTTAGGCCAGCCACATTGAAGGGAACTAGAAGCAAGGTAATTGGCAATGTCGGCATACCAAGGTCCACTTGCCACATTAATTGCCAATAGGTGCTCATCGGGAAAAACCTCATTGATCGGCAGGGTAAGTCCAATGTGGCCAGGGTCCAATCTTGAGAGATGATCAGCCACAACATTCTGGGCTCCATCCTTATCACGGATCTCAATGTCAAATTCTTGGAGCAGAAGGATCCAACGAATTAGTCTAGGCTTGGCATCCTTCTTGTGCATGAGATGGCGAATGGCCGCGTGGTCAGTGAATATAATAACATGCGAGCCCAGAAGGTAAGAGTAGAATTTCTCCAACCCAAAGACTATTTCCAGTAGTTCTTTCTCAGTGGTTGTATAATTACGCTGGGCCTCGTCCAATGTCTTATTGGCGTAGTACAAAATGAAGGGGTGTCTATCGCATCTTTGTCCTAGGATGGCTCCGACTGCAAGGTCGGAAGCATCACACATGAGCTCAAAGTCAAGGGACCAGTCAGGAGGCTAGAGAGCAAGGGCCTTGGTGACAGCATCACGCAGCTACGTGAATGCTCGTATGCAGTCGGGGCCCATAACAAAGGGTATGCCAGTCGATAGGAGATGAGTTAAAGGTCTAGAAATCTTGGAGAAGTCTTTGATGAATCTCCTATAGAAATCGACATGTCCTAAGAAGGAGCAGATTTGTTTGACAGAGCCAGGCACAGGTAAATCAGCAATTACATCAAGCTTAGCTCTGTCAACCTCGATACCCCTATCGGAGATGATATGCCCGAGAACAATTCCCTCATGTACTAAAAAATGACTTTTTCCCCAGGAAAGCATGTGGTTAACATCAATACTTCTCCAAAGGATACGGGTCAGGTTGGCAAGACAGTCATCAAAAGAGGGTCCAAAGATCGAAAAGTCATCCATGAAAACCTCAAGAAAGTCACCCACCATGTCATGGAATATCGCCAGGATACATCTATGGAAAGTTGCTGGCGCATTACAAAGTCCGAACGGCATCTTTTTAAATGCAAAGGTGCCAAAGGGTTAGGTAAAGGTGGTTTTCTCTTGGTCCCTGGGGTCAATTGCCACCTAGCCATATCCAGAGTATCCATCCAGGAAATAGAAAAATTTATTTCCCACTAACTGCTCCAGGGTTTGGTCAATAAAAGGTAGCGGAAAGTGATCTTTCTTCGTTGCAGCATTCAGTTTCCTATAATCTACACACACTCTCCAAGATGTAGGAGTGCGTGTAGGGATGGATTCGCCCCTGTCATTGACACGGATGGTGAGTCCCGCCTTTTTGGGCACAACATGAATTGGGCTCACCCAGGGGCTATCGCTGATCGGGCAGATTATACCCGCATCTAGCCACTTAATAATTTCCTTTTTAATGACCTCCCACATGTTAGGGTTGAGACGTCACTGCATCTCGTGGGAAGGTCGAGCCTCCTCCTCCGTATATATACGGTGAGTGCAGTAAGAGGGGCTAATGCCAATTAAGTCTGATAAGGACCATCCAATGGCTGCCTTGTGCTCCATAAGGACCTTTGTTAGTTTGCACTCTTGCTCCCTGGTCAATTTTGAACTAATGATTACGGGGAGAGTTTCATTTGGTCCCAAGAAAACATACTTAAGCATATCAAGCAACTCTTTCAAATCAGGAGTGGATGGTGAGAGATTTGGCATTTCTTGAGACGAGAGTGTCCGAGGCAGATTAGAAGAAAACAAGGCAAGAGGAAGAAGTTGGCCCTCAGATTGGCCAAGAAGAGGGGCATCTTGGATAGATGGATCCAAAAAGGGATAGCCCTAGTGAGTAGTATGTGGGCTCAAAGTCCCAGTGTGGAATTGCAATTCTGCCTGATTTGGCAGGAAAGAAAGGGTAATCCGGTCTTCAAGAGTGTGGACCGGCGGTGAGTAGCCCGAATATGACTCAGACCACGAGGTATGGGAAGCAGAGAAAACCTCATCAGAAGTCTGGTCAGGTGAAGGTACATGAAAAGGGAGGGATGGGGGAACGTCACAATATGTGTCGGTTAGGCAATCATCTATGTTTAAAGGCAATCCATAGCAATCAGAATAGGTCCCAATTAGTCCAATACATGCGCTGATGGCCATGTCCTTGTCAGATGTGTGATCCATGATGCAATCGCAATCAAAGTTCTTGGCTACATTGAAGATGCTAAGCTTGAGCTTCTCTGATCCAATGGCAATCTCAATACAGCCCGACTAGCAGTTGATATGGGCATAGGCTATGGCCATGAAAGGTCGACCAAGGATGATCGGACAATCAGAAAGTGAGCTAGGAACTTCCATATCCAAAACAAGAAAGTCAATAGGGAAACAGAGACTGTTCACCCTAACCACCACGTCTTCCACCACACCCTTTGATATTTTGATAGAACGATCTGCCAACTATAACATGATAGGGGTGGGTTTCAGATTTCCTAAGGCAAATTTCTCGAGCATGATGGTTGGTATAAGACTGATGGAAGATCCTAGATCAAGCATAGCATGGTTAAAATTGCAGCCTTGGATGCTACAAGAAATTGGCGGTGTGCCCAGATCTTTCTGCTTCGGTGGTAGATTTCACAGTATAGCACAACTCGCACGAGATGAGTGAACCACCAGATTCTTTGTTTTCTTTGATTGTCGCCTGGGTGTAGTGTAGTCTTTGAAAAATCGAGCGGTACTAGGTATGTAGTCGATAGCCTCTAATAAGGGTACCTTGATTTCAACATCCCTGAATAAATTACGCAGGTTAATAGAGGCCTACGTATCCTTTTTCTTGCCTTTTGGCTCCCTCAGTAGAGCCTCAGGGAATGGGACCGATTCTAACACTAATTTGGGTGTATCATCCCCTTGCAAATGTAGTGCGCATCCCGAATGAAAGGGCAATGAAGAAGATGGGCCAAGATCAGGTCGAGGCGGATCGACGGTTTGCTTATCGCTCCTTGTAGTAATCGCATTGGACGTTGCGGGTCCAGTGGGATCATAAGGCGGAGGAGGGTTCGCAATAGGGACATAAGGGTTAGTTGTTGCAACGGGATTAGCCTGGAATCCTGGAGGAATGCTCGGTGCCTACAGAATCTGATGAACCTGCCCTTGAGAAGGTCGTACCTGTGGTTGAGGACCACGGGGTATGAAATTTGGCAAGTTGGAAACAGGTTGGGCTGGAAGAGTGCCCTGAGATCGAGCCGCCATATGTAGTTGACTGATCTCAGCATTCTACTGCACCAATTGGTGCTGAAGAGAGGTCATGTCCTCTTCATGGCACTTAGACATTTCCGTCATCATTCGCATCAATTTATCAAGAGGACTTGATGCGTGTTCTATTTGCGGTATGCAAGGACCCGATGGCGGATTTGCCATAGGATTAGACTGGGCCCTTGGGATGACGGGTGCGGACGGTCGCATTGGCCCACCCATGGGGTTTTGGCGCTACGGGTTGCTAGACCATTTGAAGTTTGAATGATTTTGCCACCCTGGGTTATAAGTATTAGAGAATGGGTTGTTCCCTAGGGCGCAAGCATCTTCTAAGCCAGAAGACGAGTCCGCATGTAAATATGCATCCGAGCACAAGGAGGCTTGGTCCTCCATGTCAAAATACTGGCTTGTAGAAGCCAGAACCACATGACCTACCGAATCGTTCGGCGTGACACTCAGTAAGGAAGATCTCACAGGGTTTTTGGAGATAAGCCTGGCGTTGGAAGGATTAGGATTGTGACGAAGTGGTGAGGTGGGGGTGTTTGCCATAGAATGGGCGAGATTGGCTAGAAGCTTCCAAACAGAGAATGGTTCCTCTTGAAGAACTGGACCCTGAATATGACAGAATAGAGGACCCACCCAAGAACCTAAACACCAATATGGATTCTGATCCACAACCTCAACTATTCTGGAGTAGGACCAAACAGAGAATGGTTCCTCTTGAAGAACTGGACCCTGAATATGACAGAATAGAGGACCCACCCAAGAACTTAAACACCAATATGGATTCTGATCCACAACCTCAACCATACTCTCTTAACCTGGATTTCAAGGAGGAAATCCAAAGGACACCAAATGACACCATGTCAATTCTTGATAACCTCCAGTTAGAACTACACAGACAGAATCAAGAATTGGTTAAAGGGCAACATGCCATGTTGGAGTTGTTCCAACAATTGGGGGAAGAAGGCCAAAGAAAGCTGTTGCATACAACGCCATTCATGGAATTCATAAAGCAAGGACCTACCATGATCAATTGGACTACACCTAGTCATCCTGATTTGGTTCAGTCCACCATTGATACCCCTCAGGAGTTGGATAGCTCAGTGGATAAGGACAGTAAGGATTCCTTGGAACACAATTTGGGGAGCATTGAGAACAAACATCAGGAGGAAACTGAGAAGGTGAGGGGAGAGACCTTGGAATCTGAATCTAATCGGCTCAAGACAAGTAATCCGGTGGGAGTAGCAGCCAACGTCGGAGATGGAGAATGGAGTTACAATTTCAAAGAAATTGATTATGAATCGGTTAGAATCCCCATCACAAATTTGGTGGAGGGCCGAGAGAAAGAATATGATCTAGAGGATGAAATTGACCCTACCTCTAATGCAACCCCAAACAGTGAATCTGATACAAAGGAGGTTGAAGAAAATATTCTTGAGATCAAGGTCTTGGAGGGAATGAGCAATGAAACCATAGTTGCGGAAGAGATGGATTCGTCTTTGAAGAGAAGACTCATGCTTGGTTGTAGGGCTCAGTATGAAACTCTGGACTTTGTTACTTGCCCTACCAGAATAAAGATCCCGCAACCCGAATGCACTAGAATTGATACACTTTCGATGGATTACAATTTTATGGGGACACAAGCTGAATATAAGACCTACATCTTTAGTGTTTGGCATATCATATTTGGGGTGCGTTCGTCCACAGCAACTTGTTTGCATGCCCACAAACTAAGAGAGGATCTGACACGGGCATGCATGATATATCTGTTACAGAATTCCCGCCCCTTAGGAACGGGACTCCACCACAACCTTATCCGCATCTGTGGACTTCTGATTTTGGGTCTGGTTAATTTTGAACATACCTTCTTGACCCAAGTCATTCCTGTTTGTGCACCGCCCAGCTGGAGGCATTAAACTCAGCGCTTCCTGGGAGGCAACCCAGCGGATTCAGACTGATCTGGTAGTCTACGTCACTCAGGTACTATCTTTTTAAACCCTTCTGCATCCATGAATCTGCCAATGAGGACATTGTCCAACTTAAGCATGGGGGGGATGGTAAATTGCATAATCCTGAGCTTAATTAATCAGTCTGAATGAATAAAAAAAAAAAATTTGAATTTAGGAAGAAAAGCTTAGGTATTAGAAACTTGTCAATAGTGGGAAATAATACAAAAAGAACTTAAACACTTAGACTTTTCAGGCCTTCAGGCTTAATCAGCCCTGGTGTCCGTTAAAATATAGATTTAGCGGCGAGTCCTGGCAACTTTAAGCTATTCTAATCCACCTACTAAATAAGGTGATAAGTATACGACTTATCAACTCATCCTCTAACTCAGGAAAACTTTGAGTCTATGCATCTGCACACATTTCTGCACAGACTCACTTCTCGGAGATTTTGACAGAAATTGGGTAGCTAATGAACTCTCTAGGGTGGTATGGCTGGCAAGTTGTCGTGGGTAACAGCCCATTGGCAGGTTGTCCAGAACCCAGCCACAGGCCATTTCTTTTTCACTGCCTCTAGGTACATTTGAGATTAGGGAAGCCACCTACGTAAAAAAAATAATAATTAAAAAACAAAAAAAAAAGGGAAAAGAAGAAAAGAAAATAAACCACACTTCACCGCACAAGTATGGTTGGCAAGTGATCGTGGGTAACAGCCCATTGGTCGGTTGTCCAGAGCCCAGCTCAATAATTGCACAAAAAAAGAAGACCAAAAACACCTAAGGAAGAAGCGGGGAAGTAGTACAAGCCGGGGAGATATACACTGGAAAATCCTTGTGTTGACCCCAAGTAAAATGAACGCAGGGAGAAAGCTACCAATCGAACAAATACACCTTCAGGCAAAAATTTATTTTCTTTTCCGGTCACCTAGAGGCGTAGAAACTCGAAGTCTGTCTCAATTACCGTTAAGTAAGTCTATCACAACATTCACACCAAGATGCTTAGCACTTAGGGTTTTGATCGAGTTTTGGCTGGGTTGGGTAGCCCTAAAAAGTTACCAACCCACATTGAATTCCGAAAATTCTAAAAAGACATATATAGACATATACGTATACATATGTATAGTTATATATACAAAGCAAGGATTCGGGCGATTTGTATTTTGGAAGACAACCGGGAGCTGGTTAGTCTTTGTAGATTAAGATCTTCGTATATTTCCTCTTATTGACGAGTAACGAAGTGCCGAAGCAATTACTTCTTGAATTCCCCAAAGAAATAAAGGCTAGAATAAACCTTGCTAGGGACTAGCAAGGAGTAAGCATGGGGGTATGATAACACCACGCAAGGGGGTAGTAATTAGGTTGAATATGGCCCATCTTTAGAATAAAAGGCACAACATAAAGTAGAATAGGAGCATTGCATGCATCAAGTACCAAGATTGCTTATAAATTGTATTAATGGCCATTTGTGTAAAGCATTTGTCAAAGCAGGCCTCAGATGAGCAATCGGACCGCACGGATGGATTCAGGACGACGAACGGAGTTTAACGGACTCAAGATCGGCCAAATCCGACTTCCGGAGCTCCCACAATGGGCCCAAGAAATCCTGACCGTTGATCTGGAGATCAACGGCCTAGAACGCGCCACGTCACCCCGCCCCCGCCGCTCGCACACCCCCAAGCCAGCCAAGGATGCATCTCGGCCGTTGATCTTCGATCGAACGGCCGAGATCCGCGCGCTCGCCCGCGGTCGCCGCGACAAAGCGCGGGCGTGGCGCAACGGTTAGCGCGCACGCCCGCGTCGCGGTGACGCGCGTTCGAATCGCGCGGAGCGGAAATCACTTGCAGGCGAAGGGCGCGGCAAAATTGAGCCGCGCGATCAGAAGCGAGCGGCTAGGATTGCGCCACGCGGCGCGACGACAGCGCCCCACCTCCCACGCGCACGCGCACGTCGGGCGGAAACGCGCGCGCGCACGCGCGCCCGACGCGCGATCCTAGCGCAGGCGCGGGAGGATCTCAGCCGTCCGATCATCAATCGGACGGCTCTCGTTCGACATCCACGGATCGCGCCTGAAGAGAGAGAGGGGCGGGCGGCTGACCGGCGGCAGAAGGCCTTCACCGATGTATCTGGAAGCGGTTTTAGCGACGTTCTGGATGTCGCTAAAGCACATTCTTCTTTTAGGAAGCCCTTAACTCTATTTAAACCCCCTTCTACCACCATTCAAGGCATCCTCTCCCACTTGCAACTACTCCACTCCTCTCCTAGCTAGTCTTAGGCACTCTTGTAATCGCCGGAGACGACGAGCCGCCGACGGAGCCTCCTCCACCGCCGTGGCTGCCTCGTCGCTCTCCACTCTCTCTCTACCTCTCTCTCTCTCTTTTAAGCTTTCATTTACTTTTGTTGAAGCATGTATTTAATATTGTAAACCATGAACTATGAATGCATGTTTAATGAAGTTATTTTCCACTTAGTTGCCATTTTAATTTCTGTTTAAAGTGCATGATCAAAACCAAGAGCCTTCTAACCCTAAACTCTCTCTATCTCTCGCTTTTCAAAACCGTCTCTTTCGCAAGCAAAACTCCGCCTTTTTTGTGACAAGTGGTAAACAAAATCCGATTTCCACGCCTCCCTGAGATCGACACTCGGACTAACCTCCGTTTACTTCTTTTAAAATCGACGTATCAAGTGCAACTATAACGACACCTCTTAACACACACGCACGAAGGCACGTCAATGCCACTTAGGTAGACCACGGTGCGGACACTTTCGGAGGAGGTCATTATATCTCTCCCATGCCTCATGAAACTATTCACCGTTTTCTTGTGTAAAGGAAGTTATAACACGGCGAAGTGCATTGGTTCGCCCGATTGGGAAGAATTTCTTGAGAAATGCTGTTCGCATCTCTTCCCAAGAATGGATGGTTCTCCCAAGGGTGCATAACCATTGTGATGCTTTATCCCGCAACAAAAATGGGAACATTTTCATGAGGGCAATTGATAACCGGATGTTTCTTGGTTTGACCGTTTTAGCCAATCGAGTTAGGTCTTCCAAATGGCGAAAAGGATCTTCACTTGGAAGACCATGGAAGTGAAAGTTAATCTGGCCAATTACATTGGGTTTCAGTTCAAAATCGTCCCCGCCCATGGGGACCCGAATTTGTCCTATGGTCACTGTTGCCGCGGGATTTTGATAACAGCTAAGAGACCTAGGCTCCTCCCATTCGGGAGGGTTCTGCATTTCCTCTAATGTTTCCCTAATGGCTTCAATCTATTCATTATACATTTCCATTTGGGCTTGGAGGTTGGTTATGGGGTCCATGGCTCCACCACCTGGTGGGATTTGAGGGGGGCGGTTTCCTCCATCGGGATTTTGGGGTAAGCGTGCAGCCATGTTTGTGGAGGAGGACGACGATTCGGCTTCTTTCCTTCTAGAATTATCAGACAATTCAAATAATTTGGGGTTTTGTGACCTCCTCCCAAACATGCACTATCGCACGAAGAATTGAGGAGATAAGAAGGGAAAAAGGGGATGAGAGAAATGACGTCGCAAAGGTACACTTGATGACAAATCAAGGCAATCAAAGTCCTAACATCTACAATGTGCCCTTAGACCTAAAGATCTAAGTTACGTACTATCACAACCTACGGAACCAAATGCGAGCACCGCGGAACCACCGGGCCAGATTGAAAGGCCGTTTGCCCCTGTCTTGGACACCCGATAGCATGTGGGAACTCGCACCTGCACGTAGGCGCTACACGTAGGTAGTTAGACCTCCAATCTTTAATAAGGGTCAAGTTGCTACCAGTTTTAATTAGAGGCTTAGGATCAAGTGCTTCAGGAATGAGAAGGGTGTTGTATACGGAAAATGCCCAAGAGCATTGTTTTAGAAAGTGTGTAAACCAAGCATGCAACAGGGAAATCTCCTCGAATTGAAGTTTTAGTTGGTGAATGGTTTTTAGAATTTTAGCCTTAAGTAGTATGGATTTCAAGATTTCACTGAGTTACCAATTCAACCAATCTTCAGGTTTCGAGAAAATACAAGTTCTTCTATGCCCAACAAACCCTTCTTCAATGTGAGTTGGGTAATGCATGCTAAAAATGCAATGGGCTTCCCTAAGTGATAATTTCTATGTGTGGATGCACGAGTCAATTTTAGGTTAGTGTGAAAGGGAGCCAAAGCACTTCAATTCAAGTGCTCCCAATCACCAAAATGATGTTCCACACACAAGGCTCAACCACAAGATAATGTAAAGAAAATTAAAGTGTTGGGGTTGAAATATTGGGATCAAATCTAAGGCACGTGAAAGGTCGTGGTGGGGTTGGAATCAATTCAATTCCATGTCTCCCCACCAAAAAAAATGTGATCCCGAATTGTGGATAAATGAGGCAAGGGGGATGGCAATCAATCTATTTAATCTTGCCTCAAAGAATACTTCACACGATGAAAGATTCAAGAATTAAGATTCTTGGATCTTTGCTATGCGAAGTTTGGCAGGAAATCCCAGGGCAGTGGGTGTGATAGTAGACAATCAAACAAGTAATTTTTAATCCACTTGCCCCAGGAAATCCCAAGAAGTGTTTTTAGGTTTTTTTTTTATTTAGGTGATAAGTTAACCTTAGTTGCTAAGAGAGAGAGACCTACCTTTTCAGCAACGTGGGCAAAGCTCCAGTGCGGCGCTGGTGACTTCATGCTCTCATTTCCACCTTGGATCTACCCACGTCTCTAACTTCCTCTGCTTGCCTCCTCCTTGCAACTGGTTTACTTGCACATCAGCAAACAAAAACACCCGTGAAGAGAAGGGTGTAAGAAGAGAAAATCAAAGGAATGGAGTAGAAACATACCTCAATGTGCACCTCCCCGACAACGGCGCCAGAAAACGAGTGGTGGAACTCGAATAGGCTGTGTTAATGTGGTCAAATTATCGTTGAAGTGAGTATAGTGGTAAACCTAAATCGAGTCTAACAAACTTTTACAAAATTTTTTTTTACCTGGAGTACTTAATTTTATCTTGGTCACTTTTAGGCCCAGGATCAATCTCAAGGAGGTGGGGATTAAAGGTGAAGTTTCTACGCTTTTCCTAAAACGTATCTCTTTCATGCGTTTACTATGTTTTTGGTTTTTTTTTTATTTAAGATTTTTTTGTTGATAATATTTTCCTTGAGACACACCCTCAAAATAAGGTCCTTAGCTTTGAGCCAAATTGTTCTTGGCTTTGAGCCATCTTAGGGTTTCCAAAAGAACTGGCCCTGCTATTTGCAAGACCGAGTACCTGCAAGACAAAGATTATCTTCTCTTTTACTCTTTTTTCTTATCTTTTTAATAACAGGAAATGAAAGAGAAATAAAAACAAGGTAGGTCGCTTGTAGAGAAATAAATACAGTTTCTACATATATAGATTTGTATATATTATATATATAGGGGCGGGGGTGGAAGTGGAGATGGCGTGTAGCACAATATCGAGCTGGTCCACATCTAGTAAGACGCAACCAACAAGACGAAGTGCTGCGTAGAGTGTGGGACGGATGTGTAGGGATGTGTGCGAAGACACTTACTTTACGCGGGTATCGGGGAAGATTAACAACTGGTGCAGATATTCCCTCAATAGAATGTGTGGTGGAGAGACTAGTGCAAGGGCGTATGGATACAGGTAGGTGATGTGTATGTAAAGATATATGTATATATATGTATGTATATATACAGATAGGGTTATAACTATATAGGTATATATATAGATATTTAAATATAGATATATATGTATATATATATATTTATAAATAGATAGATATATAAATATTTATAAAAATAGATATATACATATAGTAATATAGATATATATGGATATATATATGTATATATATATATATGTAGATATATATTTATGTATATATGTAAGTGGATATATAAATATATATGTGTGTAGACGTGAGTTTATAAGGGTGTGTGTGTGTGTACAAGTGTGTGTGAGAGAGTACACATAAGTGTGTACAAGTGAGTGTGTGTGTTAGCGTACTGGCGGGCAGCTGTGAGAGAAAGTGGAGGAGTTAAGTCATGTGGCTAAAGCGGCGATGTCTGATCTCGCAAGAGCACGCAGGCGCACACGCGCTTCACGCGGGTGCTAGAGGGAACGCGTGTGCTATC
Organism: Thalassia testudinum; assembly: GCA_037157565.1. Classification (NCBI taxonomy): domain Eukaryota; kingdom Viridiplantae; phylum Streptophyta; class Magnoliopsida; order Alismatales; family Hydrocharitaceae; genus Thalassia; species Thalassia testudinum. The sequence continues at coordinate 78,383,908 of JAZHRO010000056.1, read as the reverse complement.
TTCGCGCACAAGCAGGTGCGGGAGTGCAGTGCAGCACATTTTGTAGCGCAACGCATAGCGCTGTGGGCGAGAGTGGCCGCAGGCATAGACGCAGGCGACCGGCTGGAGTGGGTTGCAGGCGAAGAGAGAGAGCACTGTGCCACCGGCTAAGTGAGAAACAAACTGGTGGCTACAGTGTCATGTTGAGAGGCATGAACAGTAGCTACAGTGCCACGCAGGAGTGGGCGACCGGTAGCACTGGTTCTGCGTACGTGGCCATGCTAGCAAGTGCCTGCGTGCACAGGGAGAGATCGCGGAGGTCCGCTGGCATGTGCGCGGTGGCCTGCGCTGCTCAGGCAGCTATTGCTGCTGTTGGAGCTTCGGACCTTAAAGCTCTGGCAATGGCGGTGAGAGCTTTCAGTGGTGAAAATAGAAGGTGAAACCACCACACCCAGCTACTCTCGAAGGAGCTGGGCAGTGGTGGAACTCATAGTGGTGGACGTGGGACCACTGTGAGCTTGCTCCTGCCCACAGTGTGTCTCTTTAGTGAGAAGAGATACCGCGTACGGAGGGGAAGAGGGGAGGAGATTGGCCTGGAGGATGGTGTCTGAGGGTGGTGTGTGTTCTAGGCTCCCTGCGCAAGGGAGAGGGCAAGGACTTTTGAAGAAGAAGGCGCATGCCACCGCCTTGCTACTGGTAGAGCAAGTCCCGCCATGCTGAAGGCAGAGGAATGGCACGAAGAGGTGCATGCCCATGCCCTGAGTTGTGCGAGGGAGAAGATTTCAAAGTCAAAATAAAAAATGAGAATGGTGAATTTGCAATGTAGCCCTTGATGAAGATGTTAATTAGATGGCCAATTATTCGCATTATCCTCCCCTCTCAATAAATGCATGCATGTGTTTATTTACAAATGCAACTATAGTTACATAAGATACAATGGCAGTGCTAGGAAATAACACAAGAAGGCATAATTACTGTTGTATTTTTGCTATACAATCAAACACCTTCCTGCCCCATCCTCCATCCTCCGACTACGTCCTCCTTTGTTGCACTCCTTACCACCTTCCTCCAGGCGATGTCAGAGCAAGTCGTCTTCCAAGCAACCATCGAGGGGGATTTCTCTCACCTATCTCTATCTTTATTGCTTTCATGGTATAGTTTTCTTGCTTTCCTATTTTTAAGAAACATTTGATTATAAAAATCCATGATTGTTTCTCTCTCTGTCTCTTTTATTGTGCAAGTAGATTAGCTAGAATTCATTGACCTGATCTCTTTCTTGCTAAAAATACCAGAAAGATTATAAAAGATAAAAATGACAAAAAATGAAATAGAGTGAAATGTAGATTTCATAAAACCAAACGTTTGTCTCCCCATGTTTGACCTAGAACTCACATTTCGAGTTTCAGTTGTAAATTTTATCTGATCGATGAATTTTCTTGGCAATCGAACTACGACAACGGGTTTTCCAAAATCCGAACCATTATGCGGGTGAGATCTAACACATCACAGGGTGTTGGCGAACTTGAGGAACACCATACATTCTTGAGAATCTCAGCCAACACCATGCACTGAAGCATTGGAGCCACAAAATGATTGATGAACGTAATAGTTCTTTATTGTATTTGCTCCAAGATGTTAGAGATAAGGGCCCAGGTGAGTCTCTACTTAGGAAATTATCAAGATTTAGGATGAAATTTGTGGTTACCTTAGTCCAATCTTGGGATGATTCTCACGATGAACCTCCTTTAGGAGAGCCAATGTCTGAGCCCGCTCAAGCGCCTATTGGGGGGGATACATGTTCTGAGAAGGAAGATGACCAGGTTGGTCTAGAGCAATAGATTCAGGATGAACCAATTACTTCACCCGAGATCCTAGAACTAAGGAACGATGAAAAATATGTCTCCATGGACCATGAAATGACATATGATTTTGAGACATATACAAATGAGGATCAAGAATTCTTTAATCCTAAGGGTGAGAAATCTTTAGGTGAAGTCTCACTTGAGCTTAAGGAAGATGATTTTAGTGAGACAAAGGGGCTTGAGGATTCTGATGAACAATTTGATAGCCTGATTATCGAAGATTGTGATCTGGTTGGAGCTAACTTGGAGGATCCGAATCTTCATTTACTATAGATTCAATCAATAGCCCTATTCTTCAGCCAAATCCTGAAAAGCTGAATGATCATACTTCCCAAGTCAATCTTGATTCAACGGCAATTATTGGACTTAGGTATTTTAGATGGGGTATACAATGATCTAGACGTCCTAGAGCCTTAACCCTTGATGTTGGAGGATAGGAAGTTGGAAGTTAAGATCTGGGAAGTTAACTTTAGCGAAAACAAGGATATGGATTTAAGGGTTCCTATTCGCCTCCGACTGGATATTGTTATTAGGACCCTTACGATGTCTTTGATGTGCAACCCAAGCATAGCATAATTGATTATATTTTTGAACCAAATTCCACATGGACAAATAGGCATAGTGATTTAGACATACCCATTGTTTGACACTTTAACCTTGGGTTGCACACCACCAAATTGTAGGCCCGGCCCTGCAATCACAATAATCTTTGGTTCTAGGTGATTTTTTTCCAAAACCTTCAACTACTCGACCCTAGGGAATGGGTCTGCATCACAATCTAGTCCACATCTGTGGACATGTTTTTGCAGGCTATGAAATCAATCTTCTTATTCTAATTCAAACTTGCACTTTTGAACTTTCAATGTCTTCTTTACTTATGAACCGTGCCTAGTCGAATGTGGGCCTAGTCTCGTGTCGTCACCAAGTAATTTTATTTTAATTTAGTAAATAAATTGGAGTGATAAGTACACAACTTATCAACCCACCCTCTGATTTGATGGGACTTTAAGCCTAAGCATCTACACACTATTTGCACTGACTCACTTTTCAGCGATTTTTACGAAAATTAGGTAGCTAATGAACTTTCTAGGGTAGTATGGCCGGTAATTTATCGTGGGTAACAGCTTATTGGCTAGTTGTTCAGAGCCCAGTTACATGACCGTACTCATTCTACTGCTTTTACATAAATCTTTGATCAGGGAAGCCACCTACTCGGAAAAAGAAAAAAAATGCTATCCAAAAGTAAATGAAAAAAGAAAAAAAAGACAAGGAAAAAATAAAATAAAATAAAACCACACTTCACCACACAAGTATGGTTGGCAAATTGCTGTGGGTAATAGCCCACTAGCCAGTTTTCAACAGCCCAACTCATAAAAATGCACAAATAATTCTCATAACACATAGGGAAGAAGTAGGAAAGTATAATAAACTGAATAGATATACACTGAGTTTGCTCTTGTGTTGACCGCATAAAAAAAAAAAATTAAGTAGAAAGTTACCAATCAGAAAGATAAACCATTAGGTAGAAATTTTTAAGTCACGTAGGGTCGTAGAAACCTGAAGTCCATTTTAATGGCCGCTTAGTGAGTCTATCATACTTTCACAAGATGCTTAGCACTTAGAGTCCTTTTCGATTTTTGGTCAGGTCGGGTAGCTGTAAAAATTTATCCTGAAACTCTAAAAAAGTCCAAAAGTCCAAAAAAATTAAAAAAGAAGAAAAAGCAAAAAAAAATATCTTCCCTTTTCAAATAAGGCGGTGACTTGCACAATCTGCATTCTGGTAGACACCCGGGTACAGTTAAGTTTCCATAGTTTAGGCCCTTAGTCAAAATTTCCTTTTCCTAAAAAATAACAAATGCCTTAAGCGATTGAGCCCTAATTCCATTTTTATACAAAGCATATAGTTTAATTTTGCTAGGGATTGGCAAAAGATAGGCATGGGGGTATGATGTAGACACATCCATTTAGCTTAAAATGCCTATTTATGCATGTCTCTAGGCTTAGATATGCATTCCATACTATAAATATTGCATAGCATGCATCATTATGCATTTAGAGTAGTTTGTGTATATTTTAGATTAATTGCATCCTTTTATGACCACGAGAGAAGGAGATTTAATTTGGAGCCTCAGATTGATGATCCAACAGTATGGATCTAATCAAGATGATGATCGGAGTCCAACGCCTCCAAAATCACCATGATCGGAGTCCAACGCCTCCAAAATCACCATGATCGGAGTCTTGTAGCACCATATGTAATCCAAGGAAGATCAGCGATCGAGGGACTAGGTGACATAGTTCAGAGCTTCAATGGATTCGGGTCGACGATCGCAGCCCAATGATGCGGAATCGACTTAATTTGACTTGTCTAGTAGCCCATACAAAGGAAAGAAAATGGATAGCCAAGATCGCACCACGTGGTGCAACCCAGGCCACCCATGCACATGAATAAGGCACTGCACGCACACAACAGCAGGGGTGCGTGCACAAGTAATGGCATGCACACAATACATCAGGAGCGTATCGTGCGTGAGCATGCGACACGGGCACGTGGAGTGTGCGCCAGCACAGCAGCAATGGCGAGGCATGTAGGCTATCTTCAGCAATGTTTGCAATGGATCTTCAGCGATGTTTATGACTGTCACTAAATGTCCTGCATACGAAATTGATCCTTTCCTTCTTTATAAAAGGACCCCTACCCCTCCTATTTTTCTTCATCTCCTCCTTTCTTCCTCTCACCACCTCCAAGGCTCTAGAGAGAGCTTGTCCCAAGCTCGGGATGCTCCTCTAGAGTAGAATCAAATATTTTTCCCTCCCCTCATCCCCATTCGTGGAGTATCCCATGGCCATCTTCTCACATACTTTAGGAAGTAGATCCTCGCCGTGACGCCATCCTGCCATGCCCTCCATCCTCCGGCTTCGTCCTCATTCATCCCACTCGTCACCACCTTCCTCTAGGCGACATCAGAGCGAGTCATCCTCTGAGTGACCATCGAGGGGGATTCTCTCACCTATATCTATCTTCATTACTTTCCAGTGTAGTTTCTCCGGCTTTCATACTTGTAGAAACATTTGATCAAGCAATATATGATTGTTCTTCTCTCTCTATATATTTTATTTTTGCAAGTTGATTAGTTAGACAAGTTTGCTTTGACCTGATCTCTTGCTTGATAAAAATACAGAAAAATTAAAAAAGATAAAAATGACAAAAAGAAATAAAAGTGAAATGTGGATTTTTCAAACTAAACATTCGCCTCCCCATGTTTGACCTGGGACTCACCTTTCGAGTTTCGATTATAAATTTTATCCAATCAACATATTTTCTCACGAATCAAACTACGGCGACTGGTTTTCCAAACTCAAAACTGTTACACGATGAGATTCAATGCATCAGAAAATGACTACGCCTAAATTGCAAACGCTAACACTAAAGTGACAAGATAATCCTCTCTCTAAGCTCACCCTAGGTACATGGAGAACTAGGGTATTTAAAGAGAGGGAGTGAAAACTACTAGAATCAAATAACTAATAAAGATACAACAAGAATTAAATAAAAGGAAACTTTAATTAAGTAAAAATATGTTTTACAAAAAGACATGTAGAGGAATGCTTCTACTTTAAAATGAAAATACAAAAAGGTAAAACACAAATCCTCTTGGTGATATTGGTGAAGAAGAGAGGCTTCTTGCTCCAATATCAGCTGCTCATGGGCTTAAGAAGAACTTCTCCTTCTTCTCCTTCCTTGAAAAGCTCCTCCAAGTTGGTGTCCTCCTTGGCAAGCCCTAGATGGGCATGCCCTTGCTCCTCCAAGGGTGTACGGTTTCCACCCACAAGACTCTTCCTAGGGTGGCGTGCACCTCCCTTAAGACCTCCTCCTAAGATCCTCCTTGCCTGGCAGGTCCTCTGGCTGGTGGGGACACAAGAGAGAAGGGAAGAGGGGAAGGCTCCAATCGGACAAAGTGTCCCCTTAATCTTCCTCTTCTCCTTCTTCTCTTGGCTATCTATGATAGTTGGAATAATGGTGGAATAATGAAGCCAAAGGTGACTTTAGTGTTGGTAGGATGGGGGGTATATATAGGGCTTATGAAGGGAGAGGTTGGCATGGACACATGCAGGGTTAGGATGGGTTTATGAGGTGGTTAGATGATCCTAAGGCTAGGTTTATTTGGCACCATGCCAAGGGTTACGAGGATGGCAATTAGTGGCCATTCAAGGTAGTGGTGTTACCTTATTTTGGCCCCAAGTGAGGTTGGTTCTAGAATATAGTCTGCTAATGTCGTTAGACATTGGGATTCACCATTTGGGATTTTAACCTTTTGATAGCATTGTCTGAGTTTAATACTAGACGACTAATAGGACGTCTAATTAATAATTTAGACATCTGATTTTTGCAGACATATCTTCCTGGAAAATGGTTTATGCTCCAGGTTGTCGTCCGATTTCTGTATCAGATGACCAAACTAACATCTAAAATGAAAATTAGACATCTGATCTCTGAAATCAGTCCTTCCCTGATCTCACACCAAAGCTACAGGTTGTCGTCTGATTTTTCTTATCAGATGACTTACAAGACGTCAGAATAAATCATCAAACGTCTGAATCTAGACTTCCCGATCCAAATCGTGATGCTAAATAGATGTCTATCAACTGACTTGGATGATTGTCCAAATGTCAGTGGATGATAACGGATGTCTGGAATAGCAGTTTTCTCAACTCTACTCAGATATGACTAAATAATTGACATATGTTCCACATATCCAGACGTCAAATTTTTAAGTATAAGACGTCAATGTTTTTAATCATACGTCTGATATTGCACAGAATGTGCATTTTGATGTTTGAATTATTTTTGAAGGTTCTTAACTTGATAAAGTCAAGGCTCTTTCTTTTTTCATGACAAACAAAATTCTACTATGTTAATAAATTCTTCAACTATAACTTAGCTTACATATGCCTAGTTTCCTACATATGTAGTTAAAATTATCATAATTCAAAGGTTTACTGAAAATATCAGTCAATTACAATTTACTACAAATAAATTTAACCTCGATTTCTCCCTTAAGTACATTATCACTCAAAAAATGATGTCGGACATCAATATGGTTTATGCGGGAGTGATGTACGGGATTTTTCGAGAGGTTGATAGCACTAGTATTATCACATAATATTTTTATCTTATTAAATATCAAATTAAAATCCTTCAAAGTATTTTTCATCCATAGCACTTGGGAACATGCTATAGCAGTGGGTATGTATTCAGCCTCCATGGTTGATAGGGCAACACTAGATTGTTTCTTTGAGAACCAAGAGACTAGTGATTCGCTCAAGAATTAGCACGTCCCACTAGTACTCTTCCTATCGGTGCAGTTACCTTTGTAGTCCTCATCACTATATGTGACTAGGTTGAATTGTGGACTCCTAGGGTAGAATAAGCCATAATCAGATGTGTCAACTAGATATCTAAATATTCATTTTACATCAATTAACTGTGAATTTTTAGGGTTTGATTGAAACCTAGCACATAAGTAGGTACTAAATCGAATGTCAGATCTACTGGAAGTTAAATACAGTAAAGATCCAATCATGCTATGGTAGAGCTTTTGATCTATGGGCGTACCTGATTCGTCCAAGTCTAGGGAAGTTGTGACACTCATAGGAGTGTTCTTCCATTTACTTTTCCCCATTTCAAGTCCTTTCAGCATCTCCTTTGTGTATTTTGATTAGCACACAAAGGCCTCGAATTCGAGTTGAGTGATTTGTAAACCTAATAAGAGCTTGACTTCACCCATCAAACTCATTTCGAATTCTTCCTGAATAATCTTTGAGAACTTTCTACACATAGATTCATTAGTAGCACCAAAGAGAATATCATCTACATATATTTGAACTAATAAAATGTCATTTCCTTTTCTTTTAGTGAATAATATGGAATCAGCTTGCCATATAGAAAAGTTTGCATTTAACAAATAGTCTTCAAGCCTCTCATACCAAGCTCTAGGAGCTTGCTTTAGACCATATAGTGCCATATTTAATTTATAGATTAAATAAGGCTTATCATGAGACTCAAAATCAAGAGGTTGTTTTACAAAATCTTCCTCCTTAATGAATCCATTAAGAAACGTGCTCTTAGTGCCCATTTGAAAAGAGTTTAAAGCTAAGGAAGGCGACGTAAGCAACAAGAATGTGAACTGATTCGAGTCAAGCTATGGGAGAGTAGGTCTCGTCAAAATCAATTCCTTCTTCTTGGTTGTACCCTTGTGCTACCAAACGAGCCTTGTTCAGAATGACTATATTGGATTCATTCAACTTGTTCTGGAATACCCATTTGGTTCCTATTACTGTTTGCCCTTTAGGCTTAGGTACTAGATCCCAAACTTCTTTCCTTTTGAATTGGTTGAGTTCCTCTTGCATGGCCATCATCCAAGGTTCTTCGAATCATGCTTCCTTGACACTCTTCGGTTCAACTTGAGATACAAAAGCGAAGAGACTAAAAGAGCAACTAAAACGAGATCGGGTTTTAACGCCATTGGAAACACTTCCAATGACTTAACTTTCGAGATGATCCCTTTGATATATCCAATCTTTTGGAAGATTATGGTTATTGGAGCTTGGGATGTTAGACACATCAATAGGAAAATCATCTTCATCTTCCATATTGACTGAGTCAATAGAGGAAGAGTGGGAGATTCATCAAAGGAAACATGAAGGGTTCCCTCCACTATTAATGTGGTCATGTTAAAGACCCGATATGCCTTACTACGTAAAGAATAACCAATAAAAATCGCTTCTTCACCTTTGGCATCAAATTTATCTAAATTAGAGTAGGTATTCAAAATAATGCATCGGCATCCAAAAACTTTAAAATAACTGATTTTGGGTATTTTCCCATAATATAATTCAAAACAAGTTTTTCACAATCCAGATCGAATTAAGCTGCGATTTAACACGTAACAAGCTTTGTTAACCACCTCGGTCTAAAGTACTTCGGTAACCTGAAGTCTACGAGCAATGTTTAAGCACACTCTTGAAGAGTACGGTTCTTTCACTCAACTACCTCATTTTATTGAGGAGTTTGAGGGAAAGAAAACTCATGAGCAATAAGATGCTCTTCACAAAAATCATCGAACAAGGAATTTTCAAGCTTGCCTCCCTGATCACTACGAATACAAGTGATTTGGTTGCCTTTTTCAGTTTGAAGCTTCCTACGAAAAAAAGAAAAGATGGAAAATAATCCTTTGGATCTCAAGAAGGAGACCCATGAAAACCTTCAAAAATCGTCTACAATCACAAGGCAATATTTGCATCCACTAAGGCCCTCATATTTTATTGTTCCAAATAGATCCAGGTGAAGTAGTTCTAATGGTCTTGATATGGAAATAACTTTGTTTTTAAAACTAGATTTCATAATTTTACCTAATTTATATGAATCACATATAAGCTCATTTAAAAATTTTCCTTTAGGAAGACGTCAAACTAGTTCATGTTTGGCTAATTTTTGAACTGGCTTCATATGAACTTGTCCTAGTCTTCTATGCCATACACATAACTCATTATTTGCTACAGACATTCATAAGTGCTATCGTTATTAAATTCTAGAATATAAATGTCTTTAAATCTAGTTCCCTTAAGAAGTGTTTTATTGGTTGATGCATGCCTAATTTCAAATATTTTTGAAGTAAATACCACCTTAAATCCCTTATCACAAATTTGACTAACTCTTAAAAGATTATGTTTTAGTCCTTTAACTAGAGGGACATTTGAGATAGGAGAGAGAGGGTTACCTATCTTACCAAGTCCAATAATATGGCCATTGTGGTTGTTGCCAAATGTAACTGTTCCTCCATCCATAGGTTGGAGGTCCAAAATTAGGTGCTTGTCTCCCGTCATGTGTTTGGAACACCCGGAGTCCATCACCCATCGGCATCCTTGATGGCGGTGGTCTCCTTGTCTTCTTTCCTGTAGACCCCTTTGCTCCTACAAATGATCTCCTTTGGTGGCTTGGTGTTTCTTTAGGTCTTTCTAATTTGAGTCGCCCATCCTTCATTTTGTATATCCTATTTTTGACATTATAATGTTCTTTGAACCCTATAAAACAAAGTAAAAGTTATCTTTGCAGTATCCATTGTAATGTGGATCCGTATTTGTTAGTGGTCCCCTTTGGAGGAGGATTCCTTTTCGACTCACTTAGAATAGGTTCATAAAAGCCTAGTCCAAATTTGCTCAAGGAAGGTTTTTGATGGGCAATGAGCATGTCCAGGTTATCTTTCCCCTTTATAAATTTGACTAAGTCCTCAAGAAGTTGATTTGATTTCTCTTTAAGGTGATTTATCACTATTTTCATTATGCCTAGTTTATCTTCTAGTCCTCTAATCTCTACTCTAAGTAAGCTATTCTCATCGTTTTTAAAGGAGTTTGATTTTTCAAGCACATGGATTTTGTCAAGTAATTCTTCTCTATCTTGAAATTTTTGTTCACTCATGGCCGTATACAAATCATTAGTTAATGACTCCTTTTCAATTAATAGGTTTCTTATTTGCATATTCAAGGCAGTGGTTTCTTTTGTAAGAATTAGATTCTTTTCTTTAAGATCATTGATTAATTTCTTACTCTCTAAGTTTTCTTCTTTTAGAGCTTTGCTTTTAGTATTTGTTTCCTTAAGATCTAGATATAATGAATCAAAAGCATCTTGTAATTCATATAGAGAATAGGAGTTTACCTCAGGCTCCTCAGATTCAGATTCTGAAGCATCTTTCATTGCCATTATCCCAAGCATGCCATTTCTTCATTTGTTTCCACCTCCTCTTCTTCTTTAGAGGTGGAGTGTTTTTTGCTCTGAATCGGGTTTTAAAATCGTCGCGTTGTAGTATACTTCGAACCAGTGAGATAAATAATTTTTTTTTTTTTATAACCCAGAACCCCTTGCGTGGTGACAGAGGTAAACTAGAGAGGGCTGATCCCGCTAATGCAAGCATTGAACATTTGATAGGGTACACCAGCAAGCAACACCGTCGTCTGATCATATGAGCATATGGAACAAGGGGAACCCACCTAGTCCCGGGCTCGAACCTGCGCCACCCTGCTCATGGAGGACTTACGGAGGTGGGGGAACCCAACTGGGATACCCCTACCGCTCAAAAAATAAATCATATTTATACTTGAATATTAGAAATGAAGTCCGAGGTCGTACACAGGGAGCAAATAGGAATTCAAATGCTAATCTCAATAAATAATGTAAATGAGCATAAGAACTTAAACCAAATATTCATATTCAATAAATTCTAATCTTTCACATTAGATATTCAATGAATTTGTCATGTATCTTAGGACAATAAAAAAGTAGAGAAGCTAAAACAATGGGGATTTAAATCACCAATTACCCTCTAAGCATATATATCTCAAACATTCAAGCGATTTAAATATCTCAATAGTAATTCTAAATCAAGGTTTCACAGTATGAAGCCTCAAATCAGATGTCGGGTCTGATGGCCAGACAACGTAACCAACATATGCTACAGTGCTAGGGAAGCATTATTCTTCTGCTTCCTATTCTTTTCTATCATTCTACTTCTCTTCTTTTTTTTCACCTTTCTACAGGCCTTCTTCCTTCTTCTCAGTTCTTCCCTTTTCTTCAGAACTTCTCATGTCCTTCTCCTTTTTCTACCTATCTTCAGCCTCTTCTCCTCTTTCTCACACACAAGAGGAGCAAACCCCTCTCAGTGGCTAAGTGTTGAGATCTCTGAAGAGCAAAACCCCCTTAATCCCCGCTCTCTCTTTCTTCCTTTGATCCTCTTAGGTTTTGCCTTCCGTGGGCCCTTCATAGTGTCAGGTTATCGGGTTATCGAGCACATGTGCACTCGACACCAGGCTCACCAGTGTGGGTGGTGAGTGAGGAGTGCTTAGGTTTAGGCAGGTAATCAGATCAGTGCTAGACTTGTGAGAGAAATGTCACTGGCGAGGCACATTTAAGGGGCGTGCGGGGACCTCACCCCCTATGTGCTAGTTTAGGCAATAATCCCTTAGCATAAAATCAGTATATGCGCTGTGGCACGGCTGTTAGTGCCCGATGCGGGACTGTCCCACCTAGATTCCTTTGCATGCAGCTGCGAGGGATGGCACCTTCGATTGTGGTTGTATGGGCCATAGTGTCTCCAATTAGTGGCCTAGGCACTCTCCTGAGAGTAAGCCTCACTGCTTTGGAATGTTGCCTGGGACTCGTGGTGGCAAGAGACCTTCTTCAAGCTCCTTGAAGGAGAGTTGTTAATGGCGAAGAGGGTGAATACCTAAAAATGTAGACACGGACTTGTGGCCCAAGTAAACAAGCTCATGAGCTTTGTCGTAGGGCATGGATTGCATTGGTGGTGTTTCCATGGCTTGTGGAAGTGTGTGGTGGCCGGTCGGAGTCAAGGAAGGTAACCGGTGATAGGTTTGTTCGGGGGAAGTGTTGGGTGTGTGAATGGAGAGGTAAGGAGAGGGATTTTGTGTGGGAGGATGCGGTGAAGGTTTTGAGGTGGTTGGTGAGACTGATGGAAGGGAGGTAGCGATGGAACCGGCTCGCCAGAGGAGCAGTTGGAGATGAAGAAGACGGGGATGAGTAGCGTAGTGGAGGGCTTTTTTTGGCATTTTTTGGTAGGAAACTAAACTAGGAATCTAAACTAACTAATCTAACCTAGCCTAATCAGACAAAAGGGGGAGAACGACACTGGCATTTGTAGGTCGTCACCAGGGAAGAAGATGCTCTGGTAGAGGGGGACGGCAATGATAAAGGAGAACAGGAGATGGCGACTACTATTGCATGACACGGAGGAAGGTGGGGAAGATGAATCTGCCACTAGTATTGTGGTCAAATGACAAGAGGAGTTGGATGGAATCGCTAGAGCTCAAGGAGCTTTTCGGCTGGATGAGGAAAGAAGAAATTGGGGATTCTCCGGTCGAAATCGAGTTTGAGAACTACGGTCAGATCTAGAGATTCTTTTATAGGCTTCTGGAGGGTGTTTTGAGCTTGGAAAGCTCACCGGAGATAGAAATTTCAACACACCCTAATCTCTAATGCTTTTTCATGAGAGATTGGGAAATTTTTAGGGCTCATGGATGGATTCAATGGAAAGACGACTCCTTAAGGAATCTCCCTTCCAATTTTAGAAGGGATTGATTAATCAGAGGAGTTCTCTTCAATCAAAGGAAACCAGAGTTGTAGGAATAGGATTCATGGTGGTAGGGACCCTTTTTTGAAGAAGACAACAAAGCTTGGGGGCCATTTGTAAGGAATTCAAAAAGTTTAAGATCTAAATGAGATAAAAAGAGTCCGACTGGACCAAAATGCAAACTTGTTCATGATGATCTCAAATTATACCCAAATTTTGGTGTAAGCCTAATGTGTACCCAAGGAATCCAATGGTGAAGTTAGATTTAGGTTTTTACCTAGTTTGATTGAGTAATTTATGCAAAAACCCAAATTAGGGTAAATGTCTGTCTAGGACTATATTTTGTGTCAAGATGGATTTTGATGGTCAAATTGAAGGTACTAAACACTAGAGAATATTTTTCTACTAATTATAGAGGGTTTAGGTGAATTTTATCCTAACCAAAACCTTAGTTAATTAAGCGAGTCTATTTTTAGGGTTTCAGAAGTCATTTAATTCTCAAAACATGCAAACACTTTTCTGTTTATTCTAACCCACTTATTAGACTTTTAAGACCATTTGACCTTTATCTAACCCCTAAGAAAATCCCATGGTTGTTCTGCATTCAAGATATGATTACAGTTTTAACCCTATTTTCTTGTCCTTTTCTCAAAAAGGATTTACAATGAATTATGGTCTTCTGATGGTTATGTAGGAGCATTTAATGACTTAATCAGATCAAATTGAGTAAGTTCTGGCACATGATGGTGTTCCCAACATGAAGTCATCCCAAGTTTTTTGGAATGCCTTCTTCTTAAGTCCCTTGGGCTTGGAGAACTTCTTGTAGTCGGAAAGCTTCATGCATTTCTTCTCATCATCCCTTTTGGGCAAGGGACAATCCTTCCATATGTGACACCTCTTCTTGCAATTAGAGAAAACTAGAGGTTCTTCCTCCCTTTTCTTTCCCTTGATCTCTTTTCTATTTTTGAGAAACTTTTTAAACTTTTCAGCTAATAAAATGAATTCTTCATCATCGATACTTACCACATCATCTGACGTAGCTTTGAAGGCTAAAGTCTTCTTTTTTGGCTCTGGTGTGATAGATTCTTCTTTTGGTCCATTTTTTATTCATAAGCCATTAGATTCCCAAGTGGATTCTCCATGTCTATATCCATGTTCGACCTGGATCTCGCATTTTCGAATATGGAAGTCGTCATTGTGTCGTAGTATAGTACGAAATCTGATCAAAACAAAAATATTTGTAAAATAACGAGACTTGGAGTCTCGATCATTCAACTCTAGGAGGCATTTAGGAAATGCAAAATGAATTCGATCTCGCTCGCTCTACTTGCTTAAAATGGCAAATCGATTTCTAACCTCTGGATCACTATTTTGCTATTTACATCATTAACCCCTATCATGTGCGCATGCGTTAAGTAGATAACGAATGTAAATGTATGGGTTTTAGTACACACGATCCTAGTTAAATGATGGCTATTGACAGAGAATGCATTAATGGTTAGATCTTCTATGTTTTCAGGTACTGCAAGAAAGGTGAAAAATGAGCATATGCAACTTAAACACAATAAAGTATTGTAAGCAAGCACTTGGTGATTTTCACACAAAGATATAGAGATATAAAAGATGATTTCACTGATTGCATCAAAGTTACCAAACACAGCTAGAGGAAAGCTTGGTACAGGGAAGCTTGAAATAGAAACTACTCACTAGTAGAAAACAACTACGTACATGAATCTATGGGGGATTATGCATGCATCATTGGGGAAGAAATATGGAGCTACACTACTAAGCAGTAATAAAGCAGTGAATCAATGAAGAACTATCTACTTAGTGATGTAAACATGTTTACACTACTTAAGATGTCTATTTATGCATGTTCTTAAGCATAGGATTGCATTGCATGCTATAAATATTGCATAACATGCATCATCATACATTTAGAGTAGTTTGAATAAAATGGAGGTTAATTGTCTCCTTTTATATTCATGGATAGGGAAAACCTTTTATTGGGACCTCGGATCGAAGATCCAACTGTACAAATGTGATCACGGCGACGATTGAAGTTCAACGACTCTAAGATCGCCCTAATCAGGCATCTGTAGCATCAGATAGTGATCGGGGAACCCTAGAAGATCATGGGCCAAGATGGTGTGAATCCACACTTCAAACGATAAATCCACCTACACGGATGGATTAGGATCGACGATCGCAGACTAACGGCATGAAAATCGACTCAATCAGACACCCGTGGCACCATCTACATCATCCAGAAGATGGATGGCCATGATGGTCCCACGTGGTGCCATCTCAACCATCCAACTAGCCCTCAAGACCACCGCTGCCTCTACAAAGGAAATCCAACACGTGATCTGGGCCGTTGGATCTTGATCCAACAGCTATGAGCACGCGCTGCTTAAATCATCTCCGCGACCAACTCCCCCCCACAGCGCAGCGGGCGAGCGCCTTATCGCGAGGCGCTGGTGTACGTTCGATTCCTCGCGAGTAGGCGAGCAGGCGCGTGCGAGCGTCGGATCGTCATCTAATGGCTATGCGCGCCTGATAGCGCTCACGCGCTATTAGACGTGCGGCGAAGACGTGGCATCGCACGCAATGGGGAGCGTAGAGAAGGCGGGTGGAGGCACGATCTAAGCCGTCCGATCTCGCGATCGGATACCTGAGGTCAGCTGGACATGCGCATGCATTGAACGTACGGGCAAGCTAGTGGGTGCGCGCACCACCCACTACGCCCACATTCGGACCTTTAGCGACGATTTTATCCGTCACTAAAGGTCTTGAATTAATGTTTTAAGAGTTGTAATGACCAAATTACCCCCACTCCTTGCAACTATAAAAGGAGACCCCTCCACACGAAGTTTCATCCCTTCCTTCTCTTCTCTACCTCTCCAAAGCTCAAGAGAAGCTTGTCCCACACCCGGGATGCTTCTCGCGAGATAAAGTCAATTTTTCGTCCCCCTTTCGGAAGTGGATCCCGTGACGTCGATGACGTGCTGCCTCATTCCCATTCTTCCTGCTTCGCCGTTCTTCGTCCTACTTCATCCTCCTTCGTCCAGGCGCCGTCCTATCCGGCTCATCCTCCAAGCGACCATCGAGGAGGATATTTCTCTCCTTATTATTTTTACTGCTTTCTAGAATAGATTTTCTGCTTTCTAGTGTAATCATTTTCCCACTTTCTAGTGTAATGAACAATTGTTCTGATGATGAAATTCTATGTTTATTCTACATCTCATTTTGGTTTTTGTTTGTAATATTCTTTCTCTCTCTTATTCTCTCTCCCTTTTCTATTTATTGTAAGTAGTTAGATAGTTCTAATCAATTGAATTATTTCATGACAAATAAAAACAAATGCGTTGTTTTTAAATCAAACGTCTGCCTCCCTGTGTTCGACCTGGAATTTCCATTTCGATATAAATTTTATTTTTTGAACACGAGTTCTTCACTTTCATACTACGACGACAGGTTTTCAAAACCAATCACGTTAGCGTAGCAACCCGACGTTCAACATTTTTGGCACCGTTGCCGGGGAGGCGACGCTCTTTGACTTTTTCTTCGCATTTTCTAACTTACAAATCATTTACCACACTTCTCTCCTTTCTTATTATGATTACAAGTACTCTTGTGAGATGACCAAAAGCGGTAGATTGGAGTAAAGTGCTGTGGAAGGTTTTGTAAGTTATCCCCCACCTCCCACCCATTAGATTTCATTCCACAATGTAATAACACAAACATCAATCAACCTAGGTGTTCTTATAAACTCTAAGGTTAGATTGTTTGTTATTTGACACCCATACTCACCCCAACCTCCATATTTAACAAAAAAAATATAAAAAAAAAATCTCACAGAGGTACACAACCTCTTCTGATCTTCAAACTCAACCAATAAACCAACCTTTGGAGCCGGTACACACATCCAAACAAATAATTAAGTAGAAATCAGATTAGGTAATCACTTGTGTGCCTAATTAAGTGGTGCAGCACGCCAATTGTTTGAGTTGATTGGGCCGCAACACTTCAATTAAAATCAACTCATGAAGTAGCTGCCACATAGGTTCAACTCTTAGGGATTTACCAGGCACTCCACATTCTTTTAAGTTTTAAAGGAAAACATCATCACCTGTGCTTTCAAAACCTGGTGTGCCAACAAAACTTGTTTGAAAACACCTAAAGTTGAATCCTAAAGGCTACTAAGCAAGATTTGAACTCTAAAATTCACCACATCAAAAATAATCTTGCTTGAAAACCACTGGTTGTGCACGCACACACAAATCAATCAATCATTAAGGGCACAACCCATATAAAGGGCCCATCACATTCCAAAGCACATTCAAACCTAGTCCTAAATAAAACAGAGTAGACATTGCCCTTATGGATTCAACTCACTCTTTAGAGCCCAGAACAAGATTATTTTCGATTAGTCTATTTCTAGTGTTCAATCTGATGTCCAGCTAGGGGAGCAAAATGAAACGATCACGGCTGGGGGGTACACTAGGAACCGGAGGCGCAAGCCGAAGGAAGAACCTTCTCACCAGTCCCTCCTTCTAACTGGTTGGATTGAACAGACAGAAGTAGATCAAATCATTCTCTATCTCAAGATGGGTTTTGGGAGTCTGTAGGTCTTTAGGCTAGCCCACTTAAGGACAGGTTTGATTGCTTGTATTGCAGGATGCCTTTCTTCCTTCTGCTTACCATGAATCCTTCCACATATTACATGCATTCTCGTTCTTTCCCTCCTGTTTTGAATTATCCTCAACATGACGATTATTCCGACTCGTACTGTAATCAACCATCAGTTAATTGGGATTCTTCAGATTGGGGATAAAGTTCCGGACCTCCATGTTTAGGGTCTAACCTTGAACACTATGATTGTGATTTTTGTCTTTCTTAGAGCCACATCAATTATAGATCGTCAACCTTTCATGAACAACCTAATATGATCTACAATCATGAAGGATACACTGATCCTTACCCATCCTCTGATTACACTGCCTTTAGGTCATCACCACCTTTTAAACAATCTAAAATGACCTATTATCAGGAAGGGTATAACGAATCTCAATTCGTTAATTCCCCTACATTGATCCCAAACCTGCCCGACCCTGAACCAACTCATTTGGTTTAGGGTAATCAGGTTCAAGATAAGGTTCTGGCTAACTTAAGGAATATCATTCAACCTTTAGAAGTTCAGCCAATACCTTGCATTGAGAGATTGGAGCCCCTGATTCAGATGATTGATGATTTGAATATGTGTTTGTTGGATTGGCTCCAAGATGTTAAGGATAAGAACCTGGGTGAGTTTCTACTTGGGAAGTTAGTGAAATTGAGGATGAGATTTGTGGTTGCTTTGATTCAATCGTGGGATGATTCCCAGAATGAACCCTCTTCAGGAGAGCCAATTTCAGAACCTACTTAGGCACCTATTGCGGGGGACACAGGCTATGAGGCTGACCAGATTGAATTTGAGCAACCAATTAGGGATGATCTGATTTCTTCACCTGAGATCCCTGAGCCAGGGTACGAGGAAACATATGTCTCCATGGACCAAAAAGTGACAGATGATTTTGGGACATACATTAATACGGATCTTGATTCTGATGGTGAAGATTCAAGTTGCGAAGTCTCATGCGAGTTTACAGAACACGATTGGCTGCGTTAGGTTTCGTTGTGTTATTTTAAAGTCCTAGGCATTGTAGTATATCAAGAAAAGCTATCACCAGTTTACAATTTATTACTCGGAATTAAAAGTTTCTTGAGGTCAAACTCAGGGAGCAAACTATGATTGCAAAAGCATACGAATTCACAATATATATTGTTTTGGAAAAATTAAGACAAAGGCGAGAGAGAGCAAAAATTGCTTCTTTTCTTTTTTCTTTTCCTTCTCTTCTCCTTTCTTCTTTCTTCTTTGTCTTCTTCTTCTTTGCTATAGATGCTCCCTCCTTCTCTTTTCTCTTTCTTTTTCTCTGGCCCATCCTCCTCTATTCTCTTTTGCTTCCCTCCTTCCTTTCTTTCCGACGTCTGATTTAGAAATCAGACGCCTTATCAGATCAACCTCTCCTTCTTCTTTTCTTTCCTCTTGACTTCTTTGGCTTCTTCTTCTCCTCTCCTTCCTTCCTTCTCCTTCCTTCTTATCTGCGGCAAAGTCCCAGCCACTGCTCTTCCTCTTCTTCTTTCTTTCTTCCTTCCTTCTTCTCTTTAGAAGCTCCTTGCTTCTTCCTTCCTCACCTGTTCCTTGCACACACACACAAGCTCAGCGCAAATCACATACCCTACCCCTTTCCCACATCTCTCTCTCTGATTCTCTCTTTGGTACGCTCTCCTAGAGCTAGGTAATCGGGTTGGTTGCATGCCAGGGTCCAGGCACACTAGCGTGGGTGGTGCGAGAGGAGTGCACAGGAGTGGGGGTAGTCGAGTTGAGTCAGGCCTGCGTACGAAGAGCCGCGGAAGAGACCCGGGTGATAGGTAAGGAGGGACCACACCCCAGTGATTCGAGGCGAACAGCCTAGAGCCCTTTTTCAATTTATGTGTAGGCGTGCGCCCACACACTTCCGAGGTTGGACTAAAGTCCCACCTCCGCTCCGTGTGCCTGCAGGCAAGAAGCTTCGAGTAATTGGGGTAGAAGTGAAGGCTCGCAACCCCAATTGAAGACCTGGGCACACTCGCAGAAGTATTCCGCGTCACCTGGGGCTTGCACCTAGAGCTGAAGAGGCCTGGAGCTGCTCGCTAAGCAGCTCTTGCTGTTCGTCAGTGGTGGCGAGGGGCGCAAGACTTGGGAACGCTAAAATGGCCTCCCGGCCATGTCAGAAAGCTTAGGAAGCTTTGCTAGAGTACGGCGAAGGCAGTACAGGGGTCGACGTGGCGCGGGGAGGCTGGAGTGTGCGTGCCTAGGGCACACTATGTGCGTGAGAGTCGGTGTGTTTAGGGGGTGTTCTAGGTGTGTGGAGTGGCGGTGTGGGTAGGGGAAATGCTTGAGTGGAGTGAGGGGGAGCTTCTGGGCTTGTCGGCGATGGGTGGAATGGCCTGTGGAGGTGGAGCGACCACGTTGGAGTTGGTGGCCGAAGGTGGAACAGACGGAGGTGACAGTGGCAGTCGAGGGGTTAAAAGTGACAATTGAAGAAGGGAAAATTAAGAGGAGAGTAAGAGGGAGAGCTTTACTTATTTAACTGACGAGGGGGGTGGGGCTCGGTGCGTGTCAGCCGACGCTGGAGATGAAGGTGCCCAGAAAGGATTAACGGCGACGACGAAGAGGTCGGGAAGGCACCAGCTGGTGAGGCCTGGAGCGAGAAGACGAGGCGAAGTGAGCTCTACTGCAGGTATGGAAGCAGAGCGACGAGGAGGAGGAAGAAAGGTCACCAGAGCCTACAGGCGTTGGACCGTGGGAGGAGGAGACGAAGTTGGGGGTGATCCTTGGCCAAATTAGGCTTATCCCAAACTGCTGCCCCTGCCGCTGCTTATAAAGGTGCTGGCAAGGAGAGGATCTCGAGGGTGCGACATGGGGAGCTTGCCAGAGAATGGTCAGAGAGCAGACCCATGCCTTTCGGGCATTGGCATGACAGGCATGGACAGCCGCAGGTCAAAGGGGAGGGTCCCTGCGAAAGAGGACGACGCAGGGAACCCCCCTTTCGTTCCTGAGAGAGGCCCCCATGCCCTGCACGGTGCCATCCTCCATGCAAGGTCATCGGAGGTATGGGCGCCTATGTGGGGTGGAAGAGGGGCCATTCTGCAAAGCACGAAAGGGAAGATAGGGGGCTAAATGCAAGGGTTCAAAAAGATAAGGGTCAAAAAGTAATTCAAGAGGACCAATTTGTAAAGGCGGTCAAAATGCCCTTCTCTTTGGCACAAATTTTTCTACCAACCTAATTTGGACCTAAGGAATTCAATGGTGTAATTTGATTTTAGGTTTGACCACGTTTGACTGGTCAATTTCACAAAAACCCAAATTTGGTCAGAAATTGGGCATGGTTCTCAATTTAGTTCAAGATAGGTTGCAAAGACCAAATTGATGGTTCTAAACCCTAGGGAATATTTTTCCATGAATTTTAGAGGGTTTAGTTGATTTTTATCCTTCGTAAAACCTTGTGAATTAAAGCAGATTTGTTTTTAGGGTTATAGAATGTTATTTAATTCCTTAAAGTTGCTATAACCCTTTTTGACTCAGGCTATCCCACTTTCTTTCTTTTTTAGCCCATTTGACCTGTATTCAGACACTTAGACACCCTGATTGTGCACTACATTGGTAAAATTGTAGTTTTACCCCTTATGACTTGTTCTATTCTTCAATTGAGAATTCTTTCAATTAGGCTTTTCTTTAGGTTTTGTAGGAGCTTTTACACACTTATTTAGATTAAATTGTGCTAGTTAGGGTTCATGATGAGGCTCTCATCTTACACCCATGCCTAGCTTTTGCTAGTCCCTTAGAAAAATTTTAAGGTTTTAACCTTTGTTCTAGACCATGAATTTCTTATCAAGTTTAGCTAAGTGCATCTCTTGTATCCTTGATTAGGTCAGAATGGCAATCATAGGCCTAAAATGTACTCTAGTACCAACCAATATCCAGATCTGTCTAGCTTTAGCCTTAGTCTTTAGCAAAGGTTTTTAAGGCCTACAGGATCTAACCTAAGGTTTATTGGGCTTCATGGTTAAAGTGCCCGTGCTTGAGATAATTTTAGCCTTGGTTTAGTTCGCAGTGCATTTTGTAAGAGAGAGATAGAAGATTTATATGTTTGGAGAGTTTTCTGTCTCTTTTTCTTGTTAATTCTAGGTTAGGATTGCCTTCACAACATAATCTGTATCGGATTCTTTGTCCCCATCATCAATCCTCAAGGGTTCCTGGAAGTCGATGCTTCGAGATAGCACCGCCCATGGTAACCCCCAGAACCCTGGCATTCGAGATTTCCAGATAATCCCGTCCATGGTGTTCCATGGCCGAATTCAAACACTGGCAATTGACACCTTGTGATAATGACATCCATAGAATCTGAACGGACAGAGTGCTTACATGCCCTCAGTAGGATATGTAAATATCCTAAGAGACAAGCACCGAGGAGATGATATGTTGTTACGCATCTTCGAGGGAAATTTCCCTCCTCTCCGCACCGGGAACTCGACCAAATCAACTTGTGTTGATCGGCCGCTCCTACTCTAGGTGACATTTTCACAATTTTTGAAACGCTTCTACGTGATTTTGATACTTATGCTTACTGAACCAGGCTGTGTGTGAAATTGGGTGCTTAGGTTACTGAGTCCCGTAAACCAAAAGTCAGTTACCGAGGCCAAATACTCCCTAAACCTTAGACCTAATACTTAAGCTTTTCATTCTCCTCAACCTCTTGAGGAATACCTAGATCTTAATGGGTACTAAGAGTCTATCCAAGAATGCCTAAGGTTTACGTTCTTACTAATCTTGTTGTGCACTTTCCTTTTTCTTTTCTTAATGTGGTCCAGAACTTAGGTTAATTCCTTAATTTCTTACTAATGACTATCACTTTGTTTCATTTTGTGCTCCTGTTTTTTTCATTTTGTTCTTTTTCTCCTCCTTTGTAAAGTCCACAAAAATTTCTTTCCTCCTCTCATTTTATTATTCTTTTTCAAAAAAATTTTTAATTTTAATGGTGTTTTTGGCATATGTGAATTTTTTTGTTTAAAACCTTTTCTTATGAGTGTTACACTTTCATACCCCCCTTGCCTAAGATTTGCAATGTCCTCATTGTAACTTAGGAGGGTTTTTATTTAGCTTATTTCCTACATTAGACAGGTATTTTGGTGAGTGGATGGGTCGGGGTGACTGTTGCGGACGATTTCTAATCTCAGATGCAAGCACCTTAGGTGGAGTCGACTGTCCTAAAGGATGAACCTTAAGTGCGAAGAGGTGTCAAAAAAGGTTTCGGGTTTTTTCAAAAAGAATGACGGGCTGCCTCCCGTTGAGTGCTGAGTTTTATGCCATCGACTGGGTGCAATATGCTTAGGGAGAATGGAGGATAAATGATGACTCAGCCAAATCTGTAGAGGTTATATCGATGAACGGTTTGAGTCATTGACCATTCACGATGAAAGGTTCGAAATCGTGGCTGAGCGGACTGATTTTGACGGCTCCATTTCAAACAACCTGTCGGACAAGATATGGTCCGACTCACTTGGATCGCAGTTTCCCAGGGAAGAGTTTGAGTCAGGAATCGAAGAGTAGGACCTTCTGACCAGGATGAAAGATCTTTCTAGATATGTGCTTATCATGGAAGGCTTTAAACCGCTCTTTGTAGATTCGCGGGTTCTCATACGCATCAAGGCATAATTCATCGATCTCGCTTATCTGAAGCTTTCTGTGGGTTCCTACCTTAGAAAGATGTAAATTACAGCTCCGTACTGCTTAATAGGCTTTGTGCTCCAGTTCGACGGGAAGGTGACACGCCTTCCTGTACACTAGTCTAAAAGGAGACATGCCTAATTGGGTCTTGTGGGCGGTCCTATAAGCCCACAAAGCTTCCAGAAGTCGGGATGACCAGTCATTCCAGTTAGGTCGAACAGTGACCTGCAGGATTTTCTTGATCTCCCGATTTGATGGCTCAGCTAGACCATTAGTTTGGGGGTGGTAAGGGGTAGAGATTCGGTGAGACACCCCATATTTGGTCATCACTGACCTGAACTGAGCATTGGAGAAATGGGTCCCTCCGTCAGAGATGATTGCACGAGGAATCCCAAACCGTGAGAAGATATTCCGATGAAAGAATTTGATAACGATTTTATGATCACAGGTTCGGGTCGGAATGGCTTCGATCCATTTGGACACGTAGTCCATAGCAAGCAGAATGTACTCGAAGTCGTCCGAAATAGGGAAGGGGCCCGTAAAATCAATCCCCCAAATATCGAACATTTCCCATACGAGAATCAGCTGCAAAGGCATCATGTCACGATGGCTCATGTTGCCCAAAGTTTGGCACTGACTACATGCCTTGCCGTGACTGTATGCGTCCTTGAATAAAGTGGGCCAATAAAAGCCACACTGGAGGATTTTTGATGCAGTTTTGTGTCCAGAGAAGTGGCCACTGCATGCCTGGTCATGGCAGAAGGAGAGAATATCATTGATTTCTCCCTTCAGAACACATCTTCGGATAATTTGGTCAGCACTTAGGCAAAAAAGGTACGAGACTTCCCAGATGTAGTACTTGGCATCAGAGCGCAACTTGTCTTTCTTGGCCTTCGGCCAATTAGATGGAATCTGATGAGACGCCAAGTAGATTACTATATCAGCAAACCATGGAAGCCTAGTACCAATAGTCAGTAGGTGCTCATCAGGAAAAAGCTCTGTGATAGGTCCAAAAGGGTTGATGATCTCAGAAGGAAGGTGAGACAAGTGGTCAGTTACCATGTTCTGTCTTCCCACCTTGTCATGAATCTCGAGGTTGAATTCTTGCAACAACAAGATCCATCGGATTAATCGAGGCTTCGCGTCCTTCTTGGAAAGGAGATGACTCACAACTGTATGATCCGAGTAGATTATGACGTGGGAACCTAGGAGATAGGATTGATATTTTTCGAGGGAAAATACTACGGTTAGTAGCTCTTTCTCTGTAACTGTATAGTTATGCTGAGCCTCGTCAAGTGTTTTGCTAGCATAGTAGATGACCACGGGTTTCCCGTTAACTTTCTACCCTAGAATCGCTCTTACAGCAAAATCAGATGCATCGCACATGATCTTAAAGGGGTGAGACCAATCAGGGGACTGTATGGTCGGAGCCTGGGTGACTTGGCCACGAAGGTTCTCAAAAGCTTGAGTGCATTCCTTGGAAATCTAAAAGGGTACATCCTTGGAGAAAATAGCAGTTAGGGGGCGTGCGATTTTTGAGAAATCAAGGATGAAACGACGATAAAAACCAATGTGCCCCAGAAAAGAACGAATGACCCTGATCAAGCTAGGCATAGGAAGTCTAGAGATCAGATCAACCTTGGCTCGATCCACTTGGATGCCTTTCTTAGAAATTAGATGTCTTAGTACTATCCCCTCAGGCATGATAAAGTGGCTCTTTTCCCAGGAAAGAACCAAATTTACATCGATCCAATGCCTGAGTATATGAACCAAGTACTAGAGGCAATCATCAAATGATGCCCCGAAAGCTGAGAAGTCATCCATGAAGACTTCTAGATAATCACCTACCATATCAAAGAATATGGCAAGCATGCACTGCTGAAAAGTAGCGGGTGCATTGCAGAGACCGAAAGGCATCCTTCAGGATGAGTATGTCCCGAAGGGGTAGGTGAACGTGGTCTTCTCTTGGTCCTCAGGATAAATAGCCACTCGGTTATAACTGAGTACCTGTCAAGCAAGCAGAAGAATGTATTTCCTGCTAATTTCTCGAGAATCTGATCAATGAATGGTAGTGGAAAATGATCCTTCTTCGTGCAGTAATTGAGTCTTCGGTAGTCTATGCAAACTCTCCATGAGTTGGCTATACGGGTAGGCATGACTTCTTCAGTTTTAGTCATAATGGTGGTGAGTCCTGCCCTTTTAGGCACAACCTGGATTGGACTCACCCAACGACTGTCAAAGATCGGGTAGATGATCCCTGCATCTGACCACTTAATGATCTTTTTCACGACCTCCTGCAGATTGGGATTCAAACGTCTCTGCTTCTCACGGGAAGGTCGTGCGCCCTCTTCAGTATAGATACGGCGGGTACAATAGGAGGGACTTATTCCAGTCTAGTCATCGAGAGTCCAACCAATGGCTTTGCGATGTTGCTGGAAAATAGTAATCAGACAGGATTCCTGATTTGGTGTGAGTCTGGAGTTTATGATCACAGGAAATGTCTGATTAGAAACCAAGAAGGCATATTTCAAATGACCGGGAAGGGGTTTGAGTTCAAGAATGGGGTTATCAGCAGTAGCAGGTGGTTTAAAGTGAGTGTGAGGTATAAGGATAGGAGTTATGGGTTTGTCTATCTTGATGTCTGCCTCCTCTAATTGTGGTCCAAGATTCTCTTATGGCTGATGAGGAATAATCATGTTGCCCTCAAGTTGTGGTTCATCAACCAGAGTTCTAGCATCATAGATTTGTTCAATGACACCGCAATTGATCCCTTGTTAGGCCTTAAACATATCAAGTTTGAGAGTCTGATCCCCAAATTTTAGTTCTATTTGGCCCTCCTCACAACTTATGTTGGCCCTTGCAATGGCCAGAAAAGGTCTCTCGAGAATGATTGGTGTATCCCTTGGGTTCTCAGGTGCATCCATATCTATGACTATGAAGTCCACAGGGAAGTAAAAATCCCACAGCCTTACAATAACATCCTCAAGAATCCCTTTTGGTGACTTGATAGATCGATCTACTAACTGTAGTGTCACCTCAGTTGGTTTTAGCTCGGATTCTTCTAGGTGGTTGAGTAAGGATGTGGGTATCAAGTTTATGGAAGCACCTAAGTCTAACAATGCTTTGTCGAACTAGGTTTCACCTATCTTGCATGAAATCAGGGGAGTGCCTGGGTCTTTTGCCTTGGGTGGGAGCCTGCTCAGGATTACAGAGCTAGCTTGCTCTGATAGTATAATTAGACTCCCACTCTTGGTTCTTGGCTTACACTGAGGTGTACACATGTTTTTCAAAAATCGTGCGTAAGCAGATACATGGCGGATCGCATCCATCAAGGGGATGTTTATTTGGACCTGCTTAAAGAGCTTGACCAGTTCCTCCTCATGAGCCACAGATTTGGTTGTCCTCTTTCCCTTTGTCAAGGCCTCGGGAAATGGAACCTAGATTGGTTCCTCTAGGATAGGTCCAGGTCTTTGATCAAGGATAGGGATAGGAACATCCTGGATTACTGTCCTAGGGTTTAGGTTACTACCAGCCTTGGAGTGGTCTGGATAACGTGGATCTTGGGTCCCCTTACAACTACGGGTGGTTACAGAATTCAGCCCTGCCTGGTTCTGGTTAAGGGTTGGTAGAATAGGTTGCTGCTCCGCATAGGAAGTTGAAGCCTCCACCCCGTCAGGTGAAGGAATAGAGGGGGCCTGATACACCATATGTGCTTGGCCTGGGTTTGGTTTCATAATGCGTCGCTGGTCGGTATGCTATTAGGGTTAGGAAGAGGCTGAGAAGGAAGTGTGCCTGGTTGGCGAGAATTTGCCAACTGGGCAAGTTGATTTCGGACCTCTGTGATTTCATCCTGGTGTTGTTTTTTAATAGCCACATTCATTTTCTGAATGTCAGCCAAAGTCTGAAGGATGAGGGACATTTGGTCTTGGTTTGGCCCGGATGGATAAGTAGGGTTGGGCTGAAGCTGAGGCGACTAATAAGGACGAGGTGCTTGTGGATGGGGCTGAAAGGGTGGTCTTGGATTCTAGGAATTCCTCGTCCACTAGAAGTTGGGATGGTTTCGCCATCCAAGATTGTAGGTATTGGAAAATGGGTCATTTTGGATGGCGTTGAGGTCCTCGCAGGTCTAAGGAGCCTCAAAAAAGTCAGAGAATGGGGGAGTGGAATTCCCTCGGCTAGTATAGAAAGGGTCATAGGTTCCTCCAATCTGAGAGTCAGATGGGGGTGAATACAAGTCCACCCTAGGAGAACGTCGATGGAAAATTTTCTACACAGTCTCCCGTGCGGAAGGAGGCTGTGCAAAGGAATTCTGCGCAGGCGTGGCTCGCTGCAAGTGCTGATTCAGCTCATCCACCTTCTTCTCAAAAATAGAGACCTTGTCCAATCGACTAGCCATCAATTCCAGGTCAACTGATGCAGACAGGCCCTACGTTTCATGTGCTTCCCTATGGTTCGTCGATGCGCGGGTATTCATCCTGTCTAATAGTCCCATGGAGTGATTATTGATGGAGTTCTCGCACATATTCTCGAGAATCTCCCACACAATGTCTTCACGCTGACCCATGATATTCCCTCCGCAAGTTGCATTGACGAACAGTCTAATATCTTCACGGAGTCCCCAGTAAAAGGACTGGACTTGTTCCCATTTAGGAACTCTGTGATGGGGGCACTTTCTCATGAGATCCTGAAAATGATCCCATGCCTCATGAAGAGGTTCTCCCATTTGTTGCGTGAAGTGAATAATCTGATGGCGCAAGGCATTGGTCCGACCAACGAGGAAGAACTTCTTCAGGAACTTAGACTAAAGTTCCTCCCAAGTGTTGATTGGACAGGTCTAGGTCTGATACCAATGGGCTACCTTGTCCATAAGGGAGAAAGAGAACATCCTCATGAGTAAAATATCTTGATTATGCGCATCTGACCCAAAAGTCTGGGCCAGATGCTTTAGCTGTTTGATGTGCTGGAAGGGGTCTTTAGAATTAAGCCCATGAAATTTAGGTATGGCATGAATCATGTTGGGCTTCAGTTCAGAATCAGGTCCTCAAGTCGGGATTTTGACTCGAGGCTCAATAGTCACCGCAGTGGGATTATAGTGATCTCGCATCATGGGACGCTGTGGTGGGTTCATGATGTTCTGGAAGAGGTCATTGAGTCGTTGGAGCTGGTGCACCAGATTGTTCTCTTCCTCAACTGGCTGAGCCATTGTGGAAGAAGAAGGCGAGTTGGGTTCGGAATCAGAGGAGAGGTCTATGTGAAGAGTTGGTTGCACAAGCAAGGGTACCGAGGCTTGGCCTCGAGGAGAGTGAATTTCTAAAGGAGGTTTCAAGGACCTCCTACCAAACATACACTGATGGAATGGATGAGTTTAGCAGGTGCTGGACCCAATCAAGACACCCAAAATGTTGGGTGACTATAGAGGTTCGGGGTGGATGGACCCCTTGATCGGAAGGCCGTCCACCTGAGAATTACCTGGGTAGCCAGAGAGGGTGAGTCCCGCGAAGACCCCTACACGGTAGAGTGCCCCCACGGGTTATAGGGTTTCCCCGACCTGACCTCTCTTGTCACTGAGATTCCAGGTAGACCAGAATGGGGACCTTAACCTCTTAAGTCTACCACTTTTTGTTAGGATAAAGTTGCTTAGGGTTTCACTTGAACTTTATCCTTTTGAGTGCAAAGAGTCACTTAAGTTAAAGGTTGGTTGATCCAAGGGATCAACTTCACCTATTAGTTCCTTTTGAGAGCTTATTAGGTCTTGTCTTCTAGGGTTCAAGTGACATAAGAGCCGGATTATTTAGGGTTTCTCTTAATAGTTGTTTTCAAGCAATGGCTTAGGCACACTTCTTTTGGGAATTTTCCATTCTTGCTTAGAAAAGTGTGCCTCTAAAACCCTAGCTTTGAATCTTATATTGACTTTAATTGGTTCAGTTAGTTGCCTCTTGATTGGGTAATTAGGGCTCAAGCAAGAAGGTTTTAGCCCTAACATCTTTAATGGATGTACATATAAAGTATGTTGAAATTTGAAAATAGGCAACTTTGGTGTTTTACTACGTATGAACGACAGGTTATTCCTAAATTGCTTTTTTCTTTTTCTTCCTCTTTAGAATTTAGGGGTTTAAACGAGAGGATAGAAAATTACTTGTCCTTGGTGTGGTTGTTGTGCGACTGCTTACTTTCCTCTTAATTTCCTCTGTGCTTGCACAACAAAAGAAAAGAGATTAGTCAATAGCAAATCAAAAATTGTGAAACAATAGCTTCCCGACAATGGTGCCAAAAACTGGCTGCGCTAGGTTTCGTTGTGTTATTTTAAAGTCCTAGGCGTTGTAGTATATCACGAAAAGCTATCACCAATTTACAATTTATTACTCAGAATTAAAAGTTTCTCGAGGTCGAACTCAGGGAGCAAAGTATGATTGCAGAAGCATACGAATTCAAAATATCCATTATTTTACAAAAGTTAAGACAAAGGCGAGAGAGAGAGCGAAAATTGCTTCTTTTCTTTCTCTTTCCCTTCTCTTCTCCTTTCTTTCTTCTACGTCTTCTTCGTCTTTGCTGCAAAGGATCCCTCCTTCTCTTTTCTCTTCCTTTTTCTCTGGCCCGTCCTCCTCTCTTCTCTTCTGCTCCACTACTTCCTTTCTTTCCAACGTCTGATTCAGAAATCAGATGCCTTATCTGATCTGCCTCTCCTTCTTTTCTTTCCTCTTGACTTCTCTGGCTTCTTCTGCTCCTCTCCTTCCATCCATCTCCTTTCTTCTCTTCAGCTAAGTCCAGCCACTGCTCTTCCTCTTCTTCTTTCTTTCTTCCTTCCTTCTTCTCTTCAGTAGCTCCTTGCTTCTTCCTTCCTCACCTGTTCCCTGCACACAAACACAAGCTCGGCACAAAACACCTACCCTACCCCTTTCCCGCGTCTCTCTCTCTCTGATTCTCTTTGGTACGCTGTCCCAGAGCTGGGTAATCGGGTCGGGTTCGTGCCCAATTCCAGGCACACTGGCGTGGGTGGTGCGTGAGGAGTGCACAGGAGTGGGGGTAGTCGGGTCGGGTCAGGTCCGCGTGGGAAGAGCTGCGAATGAGACCCGGGTGATAGGTGAGGAGGGACCTCACCCTAGTGATTCGAGGTGAACAACCAAGAGCACTTTTTCAATTTTTGTGTGGGCATGCACCCACACAATTCCGAGGTGGGACTAAAGTCCCACCTCCGCTGCGCGCACCTGCAGGCAGGAAGCTTTGAGTAATTGGGGCAGCAGTGAAGGCTCGCGACCCCAATTGAAACCTGGGCACACTCGTGGAAGTATTCCGCGTCGCCTGGGGCTTGTCCGTGGAGCTGCTCGCTAAGCAGCTCCTGCTGTTCATCAATGGCGGCAAGGGTGGTGAGACCTAGGAACACTAAAATGGCCTCACGGCCATGTCAGAAAGCTCAAGAAGCTTTGCCAGAGTACGGTGAAGGTGGTGCGGGGGTCACCGTGGCGTGGGGAGGCCGGAGTGTGCGTGCCTAGGGCACACTGTGTGCGTGAGAGTTGTTGTGTTCGGGGGGTGTTCTGGGTGTATGGAGTGGTGGTGTGAGTGGGGGAAATGCTTGAGTGGAGTGAGGGGGAGCTTCTGGGTGAGGGGTGGAATGACCTATGTAGGTGGAGCAACCTCGCTGGAGTTGGTGGTCGGAGGTGGAACAGATGGAGGTGATAGTGGAAGTCGAGGGGTTAAAAGTGATAATTGAAGAAGGGAAAATTAAGAGGAGAGTAAGAGGGAGAGTTTTACCTATTTAATTGATGAGGGGGGGGGCCTCGGTGCGTGTCTGCCGACACCGGAGATGAAGGTGCCCAGAGGGGAGTAACGGCGACGTGGAAGAGGTCGGGAAGGTGCTAGGTGGTGCGGCCTGGTGCGGGAAGATGAGGCAGAGTGAGCTCTGTTGCAGGTAAGGCAGCAGAGTGATGACTAGGAGGAAGAAAGGTCACCGGAGCCTACGGGCGCCTGACCGTGGGAGGAGACAAAGTTGGGGGGATCCTCGGCCAAATCAGGCTTATCCCAAACGGCTGCCCCTGCCGCTGCTTATAAAGGTACTGGCAAGGAGAGGATCTCGAGGGAGCGACGTGGGGAGCTCGCCAGAGAATTGCCGGAGAGCAAACCCATGCCTTTCGTGCATTCGCATGAGAGGCCTGGCCAGTCATAGGTCAAAGGGGAGGGTGCCTGCGAAAGAGGATGACGCAAGGAACCCCCCTTTCGTTCATGAGAGCGGCCCCCATGACCTGCACGGTGCCATCCTCCGCGTAAGATCGCCAGAGGTATGGACGCCTACGTGGGGTGGCGGAGGGGCCGTTCTGCAAAGAACAAAAGACAAGATAGGGGGCTAAATGCAAGGGTTCAAAAAGATAAGGATCAAAAAGTAATTCAAGAGGACCAATTTGTAAAGTCGGTCAAAATGATCTTCTCTTAGGCCTAAATTTTCGTAACAACCTAATTTGGACCTAAGGAATTCAATGGTGTCATTTGATTTTAAGTTTGACCACGTTTGATCAATCAATTTATGTAAAAACCTAAATTAGGTCAGAAATTGGCATGGTTCTCAATTTAGGTCAAGATAAGTTGCAAAAGCCAAATTGAAGGTTCTAAACCCTAGGGAATATTTTTTCATGAATTTTAGAGGGTTTAGTTGATTTTTATCCTACCTAGAATCTCGTGAATTAAGGCAGGTTTATTTTTAGTGTTAAAGAATGCCATTTAATTCCTAGAAGTTGCTATAACCCTTTTCGGCTTAGGCTATCCCACTTTCTTTCTTACTAAGCCCATTTGACCTGTATTCATGTCCTTAGACACCCTGATTGTGCATTGCATTGGTAAAATTGTAGTTTTACCCCTTTTGACTTGTTTTATTCTTCAATTTAGAATTCTCTGAGTTAGGCTTTTCTTTAGGTTTTGTAGGAGCTTTTGCACACTTATTTTGATCAAATTGTGCTAGTTAGGGTTCATGATGAGGCTCTCATCAATGATTTTTGTGAGACGATTGGGCCTGAGGAATCGGAAAGATCATTTGATAGTCCAAGAACTGAAGAAACTGATCCTATTAGGGCACACATTACAGATACAGAATCACATTTTCTAGAGGATTCAATTCAATGCCTTGATTGTTAGTTACACCCCGTTGAGCTTATTGATGATTTTGTTTCTGAGATAATTAGACCCAAGTCAATTTTGATTCAGCCACATCATTTAGACTTGGAGATTTCAAATGGGGTGATTAATATACGAGAGGTCCTGGAATTTGACATGCTAAGAAAGGAGGATACGAGCCAGGAAATTTTGATTTGGGAAGTAAGTTCTGGAGGAAGTACAAGACTGAGTCAAAGGGTGCCTATTAAGCTAAAACCATAAAACTAAGACCCTTATGACATTTGTTTTGAGGATGTCAAACCCAAGTACACATTCCAGGATTATCCTTTTGAGCTTGAATTCTCTGTAACCCGACTTTTTGATCTTGGGTTGCATCCTCATAAATCGTAGGCCCGATCCTGCTTGCATACTGATTTAAGGTTTTGCGTAATTTTTATCCAGAACCTGAGATATTCTTGATTATGGGGTATGAGTCTGCATCATAATCTGGTCCACATGCGTGGACATTTACTGACATGTCAGAAGTTTCTTATGTTTATTCTGATTCTAACCTGCACCTGTGAATTCGTTATTTCACTTCTTTGTATAGTGCGCCTAGCTGAAGGTACTAAATTCAGCACATATATAGTTCTTTTTAGTTTTCATCTAAGAGCGAACCCGACATTCATGCAATTCAGGTGCTTTCTACGCTATTCCACTCTATTTTATGTCTTTTCAATACAATGAGGACATTGCATTAGATAGGCATGGAGGGGTGGATATTCATCTCTGAATTTATTCGTCAACTCTGTAGATTTGTTTTATTTTCTTTTATTAAAAAAAAAATGAAATTAGGAAAGAGAACTTGGGTTTAAGAAAATTTTCAATCTTAGGAAATACTACATTATGATTTGAACGCAAAGACCCTTCAGGTCTTCAGATTTAATCAGCCCTTGTCCATTAAAATGTGGATTTGTTTTTGAAGTCCTCGCCAACCTGAATTCTATTTTAATTGGAGTAAATAAGTTTAGGTGATAAGTACAAGACTTATCAACCCGCCCTCTGATTTGAGGGAATTTTGAGTTTTAAGCATCTACACACTATCTTGTCACTGACTCATTGTTCGACGATTTTAACGGAAATTGGGTAGCTAATGAACCTTCTAGGATCATATGGCTGGCAAGTTATCATGGGTAACAGCCCATAGGTAGGTTGTCCAGAGCCCAGTCACTAGATCCTTCTCTTTTTGCTGCCTTTAGGTAAATCTTAGGCCAGGGAAGCCAGCTACTGAAAAAAAAGAGTCAAAAAGAAAAGAAAAAAAGGGAGAAAAGAAAGAAATAAGCCACACTTCGCCGCACGAGTATGGCTGGTAAGTTGTTGGTGGTAATAGCTTGTCGACCGGTTATCCAGAACCCAGCTCAATAATTGCACTGAAAAATCCCAAAACACTTAAGAAGAAGCGGAGAAGTAGAATAAATCGTGGAGATATACACTGGATTCACCCTTGTGTTGACCCCGTAAAAAATAAAAGTAGGGAGAAAGCTATCGGTTGTAAAGATACACCTTTAGGTAGAATTCTTTTTTTTAGGTCACCAAGAGGTGTAGAAATCCGAAGTCCATTTTAACCGCCGGTCGATGAGTCTATCAGATTCACAATAAGATGCTTAGAACTTAAGGTTCTCATCAAATCTTGGTTGAGTTGAATGGCCGTAGAAAGCTACTTTCAAACCCTAAAACTTGAAAATCCTAAAAAAATTAGAAAAGAAGGAAAAAGAGAAAAAGAAAATTTTTCTTTGAATAAGGCTAGGGCTTGAGGCGGTCTACATTTTGGTAGATATTTGGGCATTATTGTCTCTTTGAAAGTTTAGATCCTAAGTAGACATTTTCTTAATGACTGAAAATAAACTCAAGCCCAAATAATCCAACCTGATTCTTTTATAAATAGCGTAAAGTTTTTGCTAGGGACTAGCAAAAGATAGGCATGGGGGTATGATGTAAACATGTTTACACTACATAAGATGTCTATTTATGCATGTTCTTAAGCATAGGATTGCATTCAATGCTATAAATATTGCATAACATGCATCATCTTCCATTTGGAGTAGTTTGAATAAAATGGAGGTTAATTATCTCCTTTTATGTTCATGGATAGGGCAAAAATTTTATCGGGACCTCGGATCGAATATCCAACTGTACAGATGTGATCAGGGCGACGATTGGAGTTCAACGACTCCAAGATAGTCCTAATCAGACATCTGTAGCATTAGATAGTGATCGAGGAACCCTAGAAGATCAAGGGCCAAGATGGTGTGAATCCACCTTCAAATCACAAATCCGACCACATGGATGGATTCGGATCGACGATCGCAGCCTAACAGTGTGAAAATTGACTCAATCTGACAGTCGTGGCACCATCTACATCATCCAGAAGATGGACAGCCAAGATGGCACCATGTGGCACCATCTCAGCTGTCCAACCGGCCCTCAAGACCATCGCTGCTTCTCCAAAGGAAATCCAACGAGCGATTTGGGTCGTTGAATCTTGATCCAACAGCCATTAGCATGCATTGCTTAAATCATCTTTGTGACTAACTCCCCTCCACAGCACAGCGGGCGAGCACCTTATCGCGAGCGCTAGCACGCGCGCGATTCCTCGTGAGTGGGTGAGCGAGTGAAAAGGGATGTGGTGTAGACCCGGATAGGTTGTGTTAATATGGTGATTTTATCGTTGAAATGTGTATAGTGGCTAACCTAAATCGAGCTTAACCATCTCTTTACGAAATTTTTTTACCTGGCCTACTTGATTTTATCTTGGTCACTTTTAGGCCCAGGGTCGAACTCAGGGAAGTGGGATTAGAAGTTAGCATGTTTCTACACCTTTCCTATAACGAATCTCTTCCATTCGCTTTATTATGTTTTTGCTGTTTTTCTATTTAGATTTTTTTCTGATAATTTTTGTCCTTGAGGTACACCCTCAAAATCAGGTTCTTGGCTTTGAGCCAAATTAGGGTTCCAAAACTGGTCTTACTATTCGCAAGACTGAGTACCTGCAAGTCAAAGATTATCTTTTCTCTTTTGTGTATGCTTTTTATCTTTTTGCTGGTAGGAAAGAGAAATCGAAATAAAGTAAATATTGTATATATATATATATGTCTATATTACATATGTATAAAGGGGTGTGGGTGGAGGCAGAGATGGCGTCCAGCACGGTGTCGAGTTGGTCGTCGTCTAGAAAGACGTAACCAACAGGACGAAGTGCCGCGTGGAGTGTAAGATGGATTGGTGGAAGATGAGTGCAAACACGATTTCTGTACGTGTGTATGAGTGGAAGATGTATGAGTATATGTGTATATATATATGTATATATCTATATATATGTATCTACACTTATACTTAGTTATATAGGAATATATATAGGTATATATATGTATATATTTATACGTATATAAGTATATGTATATATGTAAATATATATGTATATATATATAAGTATATAGATATATGTATATGTATGTATATAGACAAATACATAGTTATATAAGTACTAATATATGTATATATATATATAAAAATATATATATATGTACGCATATATATATACGTATATAGTAGAGTATAGGTGTGTGTACGAGACTGTGAGTGTGTGTATATGTGTGTGCAGAGAGCGTGAGAGAGTGCTGTGAGAGAGTGAGACAGAGCGAGAGAGAGACCGCCTGCTGTGAAGAAGGTTGGAGAGTTAAATCGTCCGCGTCCTCAGGGCGTCGTCTGATGGCCACAGCGCACTGCACTGCGCGGAGGCGCGCGAAGAGGCATGCACTGGGAGGGAGTGAGCATGGGGGAGTGACCGCAGTGCACAGGGTTGTGCGGAGAGGCTAGTGTGGGTAGACACAGGCGCTGGGAGCGGGTGAAGATGCAGGCGGGTGCAGGCGCTGGCAGACGCGGGCGCATGCAGATGCGTGGGTGGGCACTGGAGCAGGCCTGGTGCTAGACGCGGGAATAGGCTGGGCCCGATTGTGGCATGCTGGGTGACCGGATAAGTGAGAAACTTACCAGTCACCGCACTGTGGCCACAGTGTTCCGCTGACTAGTGTGAATAGTGGCTACAGTGCATGGTGGAGCCGCGCAATTGGGTGCGCCCGGTGCTGTGAGTGCGGGAGGTGTGGAGCGGCTCGGCGAGCGCGCGAAGAAGCTGCGCCGGCTGCTGGCTTGCAGGTGGCCCTTCGCTATAGGGCACTCGGAGAGGGCTGGGCTGCAGGCAAAGGAGCGTGACAGGGCGCACGGAGAGGGGTGTCGGTGTCCTGCTGGCATGTGCAGTGGAGCTTGGCCAGTTGCTGTAGAGGTGCGCGGTGGCCAGTTGAGCTTCAAAGCTTGAAGCTTTTTGGCAATGGTGGAATTGTGGCTAAACTTCTCAATAGAGAGAGAACCACCATGCCCACCGGCTCTTTGATGAGCTGGGCGGTGGTGGACTCACAGTGGTGGTTGTGCACCACTGTGAGTTGCTCCTGCCCGCAACGTGGCTACTCAAGAGGAGGAGAGGCTGCGTATGGAGGGGAGAAGGTAGGAGATGGCCTGGAGAAGAAGCTGCTGTGGTGTTTTTGGCGTGGACTAGGCTCTCTGCAAGGAGGAAGGTTGAGCTCTTCTTAAAGAGCAAAGAGGCAGGCACAGCCATGCCCTGGCTGTGTATGGTTGTGCATGCTGTGCATGGCTGGCAGGGCAAGCTGCTATGCAGAGCATGGCGTGAGGAAGAAGAGGCCATGTCTTGTAGCCGCGGGAAGAATTCAAAGTCAAATAAAAATAAAAAATAAAGATGGAGATTTTGTGAAGGAGCACTTTAGGAAAACGTTAATTTCATGGCCATTTTATTTCACTCTCCTCCCTTCTCGATTAAATGCATGCATGCGTGTATTCTTACAAATGCGACTATGGATACCTAATATGCATTGGTAATGCTAGGAAATAGCACAAGACGGCACAATTATTAGTGTATTTTTGCTGTGCAATCATACCCCCATGCCTATCTTTTGCTATTCCCTAGCAAAAGTGCATTTAGAAATGATCTTCAGCTGAAGATTTTCTTCTGAGGCGATATAGTTGTGTTTATTGTTGGAAATCGTGAGAACCAATTGCAAAGAAGACTACCAGCACTTTAAGTCTGACATGACATAGATCATCTCTCGACTAACCAGGACTCTTGATATTTAAACCTTAAGTATGATTTCCATGACCCAGGAGATTTTTGCTGTGCTCGAGAGCTCAAGAGATTATGTCTTGTGCTTAGTGAAGGATCAAGACTGACCAGATGAACATTAAGACTCAAGCCCAGGGTTTCACAAATTTTTAAGTAAAGGTTGGTCCTAGTTTCAGCCCGTGTCTTCGGATTGACCATTAAAAAGATGACGGAAAAACTCAACTCCCATTTTTTGATATTTGTGGCTCAAAGAAAACAGGGTATTTGCCCTGAAGAACTTTTTTATAGGAAGATTTTACAGATATTTGTGAGATATACTGACTTCTTTGCATCTTTTTTTTTTTTTGAAACACGTGTCAGTATATCTCTTACAACATTATTTGGAAGAGCACACTTTTCTTTTTGGTGGGAGAGTTCCTTCTTGGTGGAAAGAGTCTCTCCTAAACAAAAGACTAAAGCCTACGATAGAAAGTCTACCTGCGCGCACAGGTAAGGACTCCACCTTCCCTAATGAACACTAGGGTTGGATCTTATGTTCACCTGGTCTTTCTTGATATGTGCAGTGTGAACCAAGATTACTTAGGCTCTCAAGTAGAAGCAAACCAACGGATCCTGTACTGGTGTCTAAAGTACAAGAATACATCCTTAGTTAGGAGAGATTCTGATCTATCTTGTCAATGCCCAAGTGAATTAAGCTGAGCCTGAGCGAATCAAGCCTCTGTGACCTGGAAAGTCTTCAAACCAGTGGTTGAATATCCATAAACACTTATTGTTTTTTTGTTTCAACCTTCAAATCATTACTAAACACCATTTATATATATATATAGGTGGAAACTGCATGATATCATAAAATACCCAGATCCTATGGTTGCCTATCCACCCCCCCATGCCAAACAATGCTATGTCCTCATATGCATGCAGGGTAGGGTAGAGGAAGGATGAAAGATTAGGTAACGAGAGCTAAGGTGTAGGGTATACAGCAGGGTTGTAGGGTGGGTGGATGGTGGATGGTGGGTGGTGAAGTGAAAAGTGAAGTGATTGTGACAGTGGTGTGAAAAGTGATGGTGATGGTGAAAGATCTGGCATTTCCTGGGACGAGAGTGTCCCAGGCGGATCGGAGAACAAGTTAGGAGGAAGAAGTTGGCCCTCAAATTGGCCAAGAAGAGGGTTTTCATCGATAGATGGATCCAAAAAAGAATAGCCCCAGTGAGTAGCATGTGGGCTTAAGGTCCTAGTGTGGAGTTGCAACTCCGCCTGATTTTGCGGGAAAGAAAGGGCAATCCGGTCTTCAAGAGTGTGGATCGGTGGTGAATAGCCCGGATATGACTCAGACCATGAGGTATGGGAAGCGGAGAAAACCTCGTCAGAAGTCTGGTCAAAAGAAGCTACAGGAATAGGGAGGGATGGGGGAACGTCACAATATGTGCTGGTCAGGCAGTCGTCAGCGTTTACAGGTAATCCGCACCAGTCAGAATAGGTCCTAATTAGTCCAATACACGCGCTGACAGCCATGTCCTCGTCAGACGTGTCATCCTCGATGCAATCGCAATCAAAGTTCTTGGCTACCTTGAAGATGTTAAGCTTGATCTTTTCAGATCCAATGGTAATCTCAATATATCCTGACTCGCAGTTGATATGGGCGTGGGCTGTGGCCAAGAAAGGTCGACCAATGATGATCGAACAATCAGAAAGTGAGCTAGGAACTTCCATATCTAAAATAAGAAAGTCAACAAGAAAATAGAGACTGTTGACCCTAACCACCATGTCTTCCACCATACCCTTCGGAATTTTGACAGAACGATCTGCCAACTGTAACATGACAGGGGTGGGTTTCAGATTTCCAAAGGAAAATTTTTCGAGCATGATGGTTGGTATAAGGTTGATGGAAGATCCTAGATCAAGCAGGGCACGGTCAAAATT
The DNA here is from genome assembly GCA_037157565.1 of Thalassia testudinum. Classification (NCBI taxonomy): domain Eukaryota; kingdom Viridiplantae; phylum Streptophyta; class Magnoliopsida; order Alismatales; family Hydrocharitaceae; genus Thalassia; species Thalassia testudinum. The sequence continues at coordinate 78,344,428 of JAZHRO010000056.1, read as the reverse complement.
GCAGCCTTGGATGCTACAGGAAATAAGCGGTGTGCCCAGGTCTTTCTGCTTCGGTGGTAGATTTGACAGTATAGCACAACTCGCATGAGGTGAGAGAACCATCGGATTCTTAGTTTTCTTTGACTGTCGCCTGGGTGTTGTGTAGGCTTTGAAAAATCAGGTGACAGTAGGTATGTGGTTGATAGCCTCGAGTAGGGGTACCTTGATTTCAACATCCCTGAATAAATTACGTAGGTTATCAAAGACCTGCGTATTTTTCTTCTTGCCTTTTGGCTCCCTCTGTAGAGCCTCAAGCAATGGGACTGATTCTGGCACCAATTTGGGTGTATCGTCCTCTCGTGAATGTGATGCGCATCTCGAATGAGAGGGCGATGAAGAAGATGGGCCAGGATCAGGTTGAGGCAGATTGACAGTCTGCTTACCACTCCTCATAGTGATCTCATTGGATGATGCGGGTCCAGTGGGATCATACGGAGGAGGAGGGTTCACAATAGGTACATAATAGTCAGCTGCTGCAGCGGGATTGGCCTGAAATCCCGGTGGAATGCTCGAAGCCTGCAGAATCTGATGAGCTTGCCCCTGAGAAGGTCGTACCTGTGGTTGAGGACCACGGGGTACGAAATTTCGCGGGTTGGAAATAGGTTTGGCTAGAAGAGTGCCCTGAGATCGAGTTGCCATGCGTAGTTGAGTGATCTCAGCATTCTGCTGCACCAATTGGTGCTGAAGAGAGGTCATGTTCTCTTCATGGCGCTTCGACATTTCCGTCATCATTCGCATCAATTTATCAAGAGGACATGATGCGTGTTCTGCTTGCGGTATGCAAGGACCCGATGGCGGATTCACCATAGGATTAGACTGGGCCCTTGGGATGACGGGTGCGTATGGTCGCATCGGTCCACTCGTGGGGTTTTGGCGCTGCGGGTTGTTGGACCATGCGATGTTCGAATGATTTTGCCACCCTGGGTTATAAGTGGCAGAGAACGAGTTGTTCCCCAGGGTGCAAGCGTCTTCTATGCCAGAAGACGTGTCCGCATGTAAATACGCTTCCGAGCAAACGGAGGCTTGGTCCTCCTTGTGGAAATACTGGCTCGCAGAAGCCAGATCCACATGACTTACCGAATCACTCGGTGCGACACTCTGTATGGAAGGTCTTACGGGGTTTCTCGGGATAAGCCTGGTGTTGGAAGAATTGGGATTGTGATGAAGTGGTGAGGTGGGGGTGTTTGCCATAGAATAGGCGGGGTTGGCCAGAAGCTCGTCCAGCTTCATGTGCACAACAAAGACTTCATCCAATTCCTGTGCGATAAGGCTGAGATCTATGGATGAATGGGAGGGTCTCGTGTCAACTTCGTGGACATTACGGGGCAGGCTTGTATGATTAAAGGCGACAATGGAAGCATTGTTCATTGAGTTTTCACTCATATTTTCAAATAATTCAAATGCTCCATTCTCGTCTTTATTCATAAAATTCCCTCCGCAGGAAGCGTCTGCAATCTGCTTCAAAGTCTCACTTAGCCCATAGTAGAAAATCTGGGCTATATGCCACTTAGGCAGACCGTGGTGCGGACACTTCCTGAGGAGGTCATTATATCTCTCCCTTGCCTCATGAAACTGTTCGGCATTTTGTTGCATAAATGAAGTGATAGCACGGCGAAGCGCATTGGTTCGCCCGATTGGGAAGAACTTCTTGAGAAACGCTGTTCGCATCTCTTCCCAAGAGTGGATGGTTCTCCCAAGAGTGCATAACCACTGCGATGCTTTATCCCGCAATGAAAATGGGAACATTTTCATGAGGACTATAGGTAACCTGATATTTCTTGGTTTAACGGTTTCAGCCAATCGGGTTAAGTCTTCCAAGTAGAGAAAAGGATCTTCACTTGCAAGACCGTGGAAGTGAAAATTTATCAGGCCAATTATGTTAGGTTTCAGTTCAAAGTCGTCCCCGCCCATGGGGACCCGAATTTGTCCTATGGTCTCTGTAGCAGTGGGATTCTGATAGGATCTAAGAGACCTAGGCCCCTCCCATTTGAGAGGGTTCTGCATTTCCTCCAATGTTTCCCGAATGGCTTCAATTTGTTCATTATACATTTCCATTTGAGCTTGGAGGCAGGTTATGGGATCTAATGCTCCACCATCGGGTGGGTTTTGAGGGCGGTTTCCTACCTCGGGATTTGGGGGTGGGCGTGCAGCCATGTTTGTGGAGGAGGAGGACGATTCGGCTTCTTTTCTAAATTTATCAGACAATTAACACAGTTCAGGATTTTGTTACCACCTCCCAAACATGCACTACCGTAGGAAGAATTGGGGAGATAAGAAGGGAACAGGAGATGGGAGAAATGATGCCACAAAGGTACACTTGATGACAAATTAATACAGTCAAATTCCTAACCTCCAGAGTGTGCCCTTAGACCTAAAGTTCTAAGTTACCTACTATCACGAACTACAGAACTGAATGCGAGCACCGCGGAACCACAGGGCCAGATTGAAAGGCCGTTTGCCCTAGTCTTAGACACCCGATAGCATGCGGGAACCCTCACCAGCACATAAGCGCTACACATAGGTAGGTAGACCTCCAATCCTTAACAATGGTCAAGTTACTACCAATTTTAGTTAGAGGCTTAGGATCAAGTGTTTTTGGATTGTGAATGGCGTTATTTACGGGTAATGCCGAAGTGATTGATTTTATAGAGTGTGTAAACCAATCATGCAACGGGAAAATCTCCCCGAATTGAAGTTTTAATTGGTGAATGGTTTTTAGAATTCAACCTTAAATAGTATGGATTATAAGATTTCGCTGAATTACCAATTCAACCAATCTGCAGGTTTTGAGAGAATGCAAGTTTTCTTCTAAGCCCAACAAACCCTTCTTCAATGTCAGTTGGTTAATGCATGCTAAAATGCAATGGCCTTCCCTAGATGGAGATTTCTATGTGTGGATCCATGAATCAATTTTAGATTAGTGTGAAAGGGAGCCAAAGCACTTCAATTCAAGTGCTCCCAATCACCAAAAATGATTTCAACACATAAGGCTCAACCATAAGAAAAAGAAAATCAAATTGTTGGGGTTGAAGAATTCGGGATCGAATCTTAGGCACGTGAAAGGTCGTGGTGGGGTTGGAATCAACTCAATTCCAAATCTCCCCACCAAAAAGGTGATCCCGAATTTGTAGATAAATGAGGCAAAGAGGGATGGCAATCAATCCTTTTATTTTTGCCTCAAAGAATACTTCACATGGCGAAAAATTCACGAATCAAGATTCTTGGATTTTCACTATGCGAAGTTTTGCGGGAAATCCCAGGGCGGTGGGAGTGATGACAAACAAGCAAACAAGTGATTTTTAATCCACTTGCCCCAAGAGATCCCAAGAAGTTTTTATGTTTTCTTTTTTTTTTATATATTTTTTATTAAGGTGACAAGTTAACCTAAGTTGCTAAGAAAGAAAGACCTACTTGTTCAGCAACGTGTGCGAAGTTTCAATGTGGTGTCGCTGACTTCACACTCTCATTCCCGCCTTGGAGCTCCCCACGTCTCCGACTTCGTCTACCTACCTTCTCCTTGCAACTGGTTCACCTGCACACCAAAAAAAATAGAAACACCCGTGAAGAGAAGGGTATGAGAAGGGAAAAAATTGAAGGAATGGAGTAAAAGCTTACTTGAATGCGCACTTCCCCGGCAACGGCGCCATGAAAAGGGATGTGGTGCAGACCCAGATAGGTTGTGTTAATATGGTGATTTTATCATTGAAATGTGCATATTGGTTAACCAAAATCGAGCCTAACCTTCGCTTTACAATTTTTTTTTACCTGGCCAACTTGATTTTATCCTGGCCACTTTTAGGCCCAAGGTCAAACTTTGGGAAGTGGGATTAGAAGTCAACAAGTTTCTACGCCTTTCCTATAATGAATCTCTTCCATTCACTTTATTATATTTTTGGTGTTTTTCTATTTAGATTTTCTTATAATAATTTTTGTCCTTGAGGTACACCCTCAAAATCAGGTTCTTGGCTTTGAGCCAAATTAGGGTTCCAAAACTGGTCTTGCTATTCGCATACTGAGTAAATGCAAGTCAAAGATTATCGTTTCTGTTTTGTGTATTTTTTACATCTTTTTACTGGCAAGAAAGAGAAATAGAAATAAAGTAAATATAGTATATATATATATGTATATATTATATATGTATCAAGGGGTGGGGGTGGAGGATGAGATGGCGTGTAGCACGGTGTCGAGTCGGTCGTCGTTTAGAAAGATGCAACCAACAGGATGAAGTGCCGCATGGAGTGTAAGATGGATTGATGGAAGATGAGTGCGAACACGCTTTCTATACACGTGTATCGGGGAATATCAGCAACTGGTGCAGATATTCTCGCGATACAACGTATGCTAGGTGATATGAAAATATATATATATGTATGTATATATGTAAGTATATATCTATATGTATATATATATATATATATGGTTATAATTATCTAGGTATATGTGTACTTATATATGTATATATATATAGGTATGTGAATATATATATAGATAGATGTATGTATGGATATATATATATATGTATATATGTATGTATATGTAACTATAATATATATATATATATATGTATACAAAGTTATAGATATATATGTATATATGTATGTATATATATATATATAAATATATATATATATACATACATATATACATATATATATATATATGTATAAGTATATGTGTATATATATATGTATATATCTATATATATGTATCTATACTTATACTATGTTATATAGGTATATATATAGGTATATATATATATATATTTATACATATGTAAGTATATGTATATATGTAAATATATATGTATATATATATATAAGTATATAGATATATAAATATATGTATGTATGTATATAGACTAATACATAGTTATATAAGTACTAATATATGTATAGATATATGTATATATACATATGTAAATAAATATATATATATAAATATATATATGTACGCATATATATATGTATATAGTAGAGTATTGGTGTGTGTACGAGAGTGTCAATGTGTGTGTATATGTGTGTGCAGAGAGTGTGAGAGAGTGCTGTGAGAGAGAGAGAGAGAGCGAGAGAGAGAACACCTGTTGTGAAGAAGGTTGGAGAGTTAAGTCATCTGCATCCTCAGGGCATCGTCTGATGGCCACAGCGCACCGCACTGCGCGTAGGCGCACGAAGAGGCACGTACTGCGAGGGAGCGAGCATGGGGGAGTGACCACAGCGCACAGCGCTGCGTGGAGAGGCTGGTGTGGGCCGATGCAGGCGCTGGGAGCGGGTGAAAATGTTGGTGGGTGAGGGCGCTGGCAGATGCGGGCGCACGTAGACGCACGGGCAGGCGCTGCAGCAGGTGCAGGGCTGGACGCGGGCGTAGGCTGGGGCCGATTGCGGCGTGTCGGGTGATTGGATAAGTGAGAAACTTACCGGTCACTGCACTGTAGCCACAGTGTTCTGCTGACTAGCTTAAACAGTGGCTACAGTGCATGGTCGAGCCGCGCGATCGGGTGTGCCCGGTGCTATGAGTGCGGGAGGTTTGGAGTGGCTCAGCATGCGCGCGGAGAAGCTGCACCAGTTGTTGGCTTACGGGTGGCCCTTCACGACAGGGTGCACGGAGAGGGCTAGGCTGCAGGCGAAGGAGCGCGACAGGGCACACGGGGCGGGGCATGGGTGTCCTACTGGCGTGCGCAGTGGAGCTTGGCTGACGGCTGCAAAGGCGTGCGGTGGCCGGTTGAGCTTCAAAGCTTGAAGCTTTGTGGCAATGGTGGAATTGTGGCTAAACTTCGCAACAGAGAGAGAACCACCGCGCCCACCAGCTCTTTGATGAGCTGGGTGGTGGTGGACTCACAGCGGTGGTTGTGCACCACTGTGAGTTGCTCCTGCCCGCAATGTGGCTCCTCAAGAGGAGGAGAGGCTACGTATGGAGGGGAGAAGGGAGGAGATGGCCTAGAGAAGAAGCTGCTGTGGTGTTTTTGGCGTGGACCAGGCTCTCCTCAAGGAAGAAGGCTGAGCTCTTCTTAAAGAGCAAAGAGGCATGCACAGCCATGCCCTGGCTGTGCATGGCTGGTAGGGCAAGCTGCTATGCAGAGCATGGCGTGAGGAAGAAGAGGCCATGTCTTACAGCCGCTGGAAGAATTCAAAGTCAAATAGAAATAAAAAATAAAGATGGAGATTTTGCGAAGCAGCCCTTGAGGAAAATGTTAATTTCACGGCCATTTTATTTCACTCTCCTCCCCTCTAAATTAAATGCATGCATGCGTGTATTTCTACAAATGCTACTTTGGGTACCTAATATACACTGCTAATGCTAGGAAATAGCACAAGAAGGCACAATTGTTGGTGTATTTTTGCTGTGCAATCGACGGGCGCGGGTGAGCGTCTGATCGTCGTCAAATGGCTGTGCGTGCCCGATAGTGCTCACGCGCTATTAGACGCGTGGCGAAGGTGCGACATTGCATGCGATGGAGCAAGCAGAGAAGGTAGGCGGAGGCGCGATCTAAGCCGTTCGATCTCGCAATCGGACAGCTGAGATCGGCTAGACGTGCACGAGCGTTGAATGTGTGGGCGAGTGAGCGGACGCACGCGCACCACCACTACGCCCACATTCGAACCTTTAGCGACAGTTTTATCCATCACTAAAGGTCCTGAATTAATGTTTTAAGAGTTGTAATGAACAAATTGCCCTCACTCCTTGCAACTATAAAAGGAGACCCCCTCCACACGAAATTTTCATCCCTTCCTTCTCTTCTCTACCTCTCCAAAGCTCAAGAGAAGCTTCTCCCACACTGGGAAGCTTCTCGTGAGATAAAGTCAATTTTTCGTCCCCCTTTTGGAAGCGGATCCCGCGACGACGACAACGTGCTGCCTCATTCCCGTTCTTCTTACTTTGCCCTCCTTCATCCTGCTTTGTCCTCCTTCGCCCTGGCGTCGTCTTGTCCGACTCGTCCTCCAAGCGACCATCGAGGAGGATATTTCTCTCCCCATTCTTTTAAATGCTTTCTAAAATAGATTTACTGCTTTCTAGAGTAGATTTACTACTTTCTAGTGTAATCATTTTCCCGCTTTCTAGTGTAATGAACAATCATTCTGACGATGAAATTCTATGTTTATTCTACATCTCATTTTGGTTTTTGTTTGTAATATTCTTTCTCTCTCTTATTCTCTCTCTCTCTCTTTTCTATTTATTGTAAGTAGTTAGATAGTTCTAATCAATTGAATTATTTCGTGACAAATAAAAACAAATGCATTGTTTTTATATCAAACGTCCGCCTCCCTATGTTCGACCCCGAATTTCCATTTCGTTATAAATTTTATTTGTTGAACACGAGTTCTTCGCTTTCATACTACGACGACAGGTTTTCAAAGCCAATCACATTAGAGTAGCAACCTGACATTCAACACTTAGCTAACAGAAATAACGGCATCGGAGGTGGGCTCCGATGGCCTTTGACTTGGTTGAGAGGAGAAAGAGGGGCGACAAAGGGTGCTTAGGCTAGCCCTTAGAGAGGTGAGGAGGAGGTGATCCAAGCTTGGCATGGAGGTGGTGGAGTCATGGTGGAGCTCGTGGAGATTGAGGTGTGATGGTGGAGTTATGCTATGGAAGATGGAATGAAGCCAAGAGTGAATCGAAGCAAATGGCCACCTCTTAGGTCTTTTATAAACCTAAGGGAAGCTCTCTAGAGAATTATGGAATTCTCTAGAGAGGGCTACGATGGGAGCTCATGAGAGAGGGAGAGAGAGGGTGGAGTGGTTCTTTTACATCCACAAAATGTGGATCTCAAAGAAGACCCTTCCTTGGTTGCTTAAAATAGCAAGCAAGGGTGGCGCCAAAGTGTAGAGAGTTCTAGAGAACTCTAGAGAGTGTGTAGGTGCGTGAATGTTTGTGTGTGTGTGTATGTGGTCGTGCCCAAGGTGGTTAAGTGGTCTACGTTAGGTCTTAAGGGGTTTGGGTTAGTGTAAGTCTCAAATTAGGGTTGCAAACCCTAATTCGCTAGTGGGAAAGTGCAATTAAACTTAAAACAAGTTTAATTGAATGAGTGGGAACTTAATTGAGAGTGAAATAACTAAACTATGTTGGGCTTAGGTCAATTAGACTCTTACTGAGTCCAATTATACTTGTATGGGTTGAGATCTGAGCATAATCGAACTCTATGAGTCCAATTGACTAGGCAATGGTAATTGACTATGATATAAGTCAATTGGGCTTAGTGAGAACCTAATTAGGTTCTTAGGAAGGTCTAGAGGTGGTGTACTAGGGTTAGGGTACCTTAATTTATGTTCCTAGGGGGTTGGAATTGGGTTTAGGGACCAAGGAACTCAAGATCCAAGCTTGAATTCCAAAACAGGAGCTAGAGAACAGTTCTTGATGTGTAATAATAGTATCAGACAACTTATACTCAAAAATTAGAAGTGCAGACATGTTGTCTGGACGTCCAATCAGAGTCAAGTGGGATTCAAGTTTCTATCTTGGATATTCTGCAAAAATTGGACGTTTGACCAAGTGTTCGGACGTCCAACAACACTGCAGGCATGGGTTTAGGTTGTGCAGGTTGTGGCTAAGGGTCCTGGACATCCAATAATGTATCTGGGTGTCCAAATAAGGGTTGGAACTAGGGTGTTGAGGCTTCCTAGGCCATGCTGAACTAATCTAATGGTTGCTAAGGCTTGGGAAGGCTTATAGGGCTATCCTAGGTGTAGGATTGAACCTAAGTTCTTCATAGTAGAATAGCATACCTCAACACTTTACATTGTATCCCTACTACATTTTATTCTAATCTTCCACTCCAACTCTGTTGCAGAACTAGCTTCAAGTCCAGCTTCAGATCCAGCTCAGATCTAACTTTTAAGCTTCTTATTTCCTGCAATTTATATAATGCGCTTAATTAGTACATTATATCATTATTTCATGCATAGCTAATGAAAAGTAGTAAGGATGCAAATAATGCTTATGCACGTATGAATTACACTAGCTTATGCTAAGTTCTAGCTTGATTTAGGTCAATTAAGACCTATGATTGCTGTGCAATCATACCTTCATGCCTAAATCTTGCTAGTCCCTAGCAAATGGAGGTCTAAGTTATTTACAGAAGGGTTCCTAATGGATTGATTATTTATATCAAGTGTATGCCTAGGAATTCTTTTCCTTTTCGTGTTCATCGTAAAATCTAGAAATCCAAACAATCGTGAAAGTGCAGCTATGTAGCTTTCACAACGGATGCGAACGAAAAACTCGATTTTCCTCTAAAGCCTATACTTGACCCCTAGTAAAATTCTACCGAGATAGACAAACTTCTTCTCTCGGGGTATTCAAGATATTCTTTGATTTCCACCCTGGCTTTAAGCTTGGGTAGAGAATGCCTGAAGGAAATGATTATTTATTTGGTGGCTCACTCTCTTTGGTGCTACATAGAGATTAGTACTACAGAATCTAGATTCCCAAATTATTAACTAACTCAACTCAGAGAAAGACGAGAAAAACTATGCTCTCTTTTAGTTCCTTTCTATTCATTTTCTCTTTCTCTTCATTTTTTTCTTTTCTTGAGATCATAATCTCACTAGATTCACTCATATATTCCATATTTGGTTGTCCCACATGACATTAACACTTTGATAGAGTTCCAATAACCTTAACACTAAGTCAAAGTTCCACAACCAGTATTTGGGTGGTCAGAAACACAGAAAAGGTGGGTTAAGGCCACATTTGGTGGATTTCAATTTTATTTGGTGGTATTGCCTCGATGTAAATGAAATAAACACTAAATACTCACAAACTCTTTTTTCTGCTCCTTTCTTTCTCTGTTTTTTTTTTCATTTTATAATTTTTTTCATTCATTTTCTTTTCATATATAATTTTCCTAATGCAACACAATCTAGTAACACATTCATGAATTTTATTGAGGAGGCATTATTACAGATTGGTGGTACTCAAGTGACATTGGATGGCTTATTTGGTGGAAGTGCTTACTCACAGCATCGGGAAAGATGGATAGAATGGTGTATTCTTGACCTCGACATTAGTACCCTCCTTCAGTCGAGGATTCCATAAAGAATGGTCTTAACCATCCATCTTAGCCCTAGTTTTATGAGAACTCACTCTCCTTGTATTTGCCTTGATTGGTGGCTCTCAATATTTCACACAAAATTTACACATAGGATCCGAGAGCGGAAACTTTGCCTATTCTCCGAGTATTATTACTTAATTATCCAAAATTCCAAATTACTTGCACTAATCTTAGAGCACCAGTACACTCTACTCTCATCTCACACTATTTGGTGGATTTTTAGAAGAAAATCTGCTTGACTCCCAAAACACTATCCAAGGGTTCAGGAAAAGATGCACTACTTCTTCTCGACAGACTAAAGACATTTATCAGTCTTCATCGTGAATCCATTGCAAATTCTATGCGTGGGTGTGAAAATCGTACTAGATTCTAGATTACAGGAATCAGCTAGAGGATAAAATCCCTAATGCATTCTCTTAATAAAAATAATCTTATTCATGAATGCAGTATGTATAAATGCTATAAATAAGTAACCTCTTTCATTTGTACTTCATAAATTCCCTTAGCGAGTTACATTTAGCTTGATCCTAAATTTAGAACAAAAGGGTGAGTGGGTGAGTTGGAAATGGCTGTTGCGGACAATTTCTAGCTGGAGGTGAAGTCGGTTGTTCTTATATTTAGGATCCTAAAGTACGTTTGACATGGTGCTCCGAGGTTTTCTAAGTGATGGCATAAAAATTTTTTAGTTTTGCTATATATCTAGCCCCCCATGCCTATGTTCTTGCCTGTCCTCATGAATGAATATAAAAGAAAATAAATATAGTAGGGAGTAAGTGGGTAGAGATCACCTGGAATTGCTCCTGAATTTTAACGTTCAGCACCAGCCAACCTGATAGTATGTAATATGTAAAAAGGAAATATGCTAAAAGAAAATTATGTTATCTATAAGGCGGCTATGTATAGGGTGATGGAAAATGTGGATAGATGCTGAGTTTAAGGATTCAAATTGGGTGAAAACTCAATCAGATGGATCATTAATTGCATAAGAGCAGCTCAGGATCAATAGAAAGATATGTTCATGCATTCCCAAAATTAGTGGTCCACAAATGCGAACCAACTGATTATGCACCCCTACTCCAAAAAGTCTAGCTATAATAGAGTGTGGAGTAGTGGTGGAGGATAGAGGATAATCAGAGGGGGGATCGTGATGTTGATTCAACTAATTTATCACGTCCCAAAATTCAGCAAGATGTTGCTGAGGGAGTGGATCAAAATGTATCTCAGGACTAGAATCTGAGTCATAGGGGTCTTCACAATGATAATTGACATCAAAGATCATGCCCTCTCCAGGCTCTGGGTCATATGGGGGTATCCATGAAAGTAAAAGATTAGTGGGGAGATCACTGAAATCCTCGTCAGAAATCACTTCATCCGCATCAGTACTCATCTCTAACTCATTAGAGGCTGACTCTTCAAGCTCCGAGTCGAACCATCCATTAGCCTGACTAGGATGGTAGGTAAGTCCCCAGTTCATTCTACTCAGTGCTTCACCCTCATATGCAATAGGCTCCCCATTACTTTCTACTTCAGATATCATGTCCATTTCTTTAGGCAAGACATCCCTAGCTGTCTCTGTTCTTTAGGAATCAAAATTGAAAGGTGTACTCTCAGATATTCCAACATCACCTTTGTAAGTGAAAGAAGAAGGGTGCAAATTGGCTAATGCTGGATCAAAAATAGGTCAAAATTGATTGATGGTGTTACATGGAATGCTCACCTCCAGATCCATATCCTCGGATGGATCTTTATCCTTCGTCACAGGTAGGTTGTCTGACCCATAATGTGTCTCCCAAGGACCAGAGTAATCAGTCCTTTCCTTATCATTTTCTCGAATGGAGTTTCCAGCTGAATCCATTCGGGATGTTTCCTACTGCTGCTCTTCTTCCACTGAATTTCTTCCGAGTATTTGTTCCTGCGAATTGTCTTCAGGCATAGTCAATTCAAGTTCTTCGGGATCGCTCAGGCTGTTTTCCACTTGATAATGCAAAGCAACATCTCCTGAGGTGTGCGATTCTGTTTAAGTGCCCTTGTTATTGTTGCCACTTCCTGAAGGGCTTCCATTAAAGTTTCTTGCTAGGGAATCTAGGTTCATCTTTGTTCTAGATCCATAATAGCCTGGATTCTGTGCAGATAGGATGCAACTCTATCTCTCATCCTAGTTATTGCTTGCTGTAATCTATAATGTGGTCGCATATACATTGGAAGTTCCTCAGGGTTCCAGGGGGTGAATCATATCTACCCATACTCCATGGGTGTGATGTAGGAGTATGAAATTCATGCCCTGAGTTATAAGATGAGGTCCTTTGCGAGGCTGATTGGTATGGGTCATAATATCTAGGGTCAGGATATGGGTTAACCATTTCGCTGAAGGATCAGGTGAAGTGAAGAGTCATTTTCGCCACCTTGGGTTTGGTTTCTACGGCTATTCTGCTTCAGTGACCCAGGCTCCTAGATGAGCCCTTGGGTCCAAATTACCTGGATTCTGACCAGGTCCAGATCCAGGATTAGCCATTTCAACTAAGAGGATAGAACAATGGTGAGAAGATGGACCGGATGATGCGACGAATTGCCTTCGCCTCCTTCGGATTGGCTCCCAATATCCAACCAGGTGAGGTCTCAGTGACCTCCTTCCTTGCATAAACCAGCCAATCCCTATGTTGGTGCAGCCAGCTAGACAAGGCTAAGGCCCTGTCAATCAGATGGTCCTTATGATCAAATGATCGGATTTTTCATTTTTGTTTCGAATTCCCAAAGAAAAATTCTTTGAGAACCGACTAAAAGTGATTCCTGCCTCTCAAGCCAACCTAGCTAGTCTGGTTACGAGGGGACTGAGGGGAAGGTTCTTCCTTCGGCTTATGCTTCCAGTTCCGTTGACCCCCAAGCTGTGGTTGTTTGACACTACACTGCAGACTTAGTCACCAGGTTTGGCCAGAGAGGTTGAAAACACCCAGTAGTATGACAACGAGTTCAGGTTGATTTTGTGTTTTAGAATTTATTTTAACCATTTTTTATTCACTAGGGTTTGGGGTGAGTGGCCCACAAGATGACCAGGCTCACCGGCTAAACACTAGACTTAGATATGTCTAGGGTTCATGTAGTTCTTGGGTTTTTTTTCTTTCTTTTCACTAGACCACAAGAATAAAAATAATTCTCCAAGCAAAATTGGAATCCAAATAAATTGAAATTTGGCAAGTTGATTCCTCTTTCAATTATCTTTTCAGAGATTCTTTTTTAATTATTACTATTTCAACTGAGCTTATAGAGATTTTTGATTGTCAGGGGGTCAGATCTGGAATTGTAACCCTAGTTGATTTTTTGCTTTGAAACAATATCAAATGACTTTCAAAATTTTTGAAAAATATGAAAATAAAAGCTAATGAGATTAGTGTTCAAACCCCATCATTTTTAGTCAAAACAGATTCGCAGATTACTCGGTATTGGTTTTTGAATTTTGAAAAATTTCAAACCTGGGTTAGTTTGATCCCCTTGGAATTCTGTACTTGGAATTTTTTCAAATAAACAGCGACGTTTGAATGATGGTTTGAAAATGAAGCACTTGCCAAAATTTCAAAATTTTTCACTCATTAATTTTTTGGAAAATGAACTTTTAAGTCAGAAATTGAAGTCTGGCCGAATTTCAGCAAGTGGTGGAAAAGCTTTTAAAAGGTATTTGAAGTTCAAATTCAAATTCTGCCGAAAGAGATTTTTTTTCTCTTTCTTTCAAATGTTTTTTTTTTAAATTTCCAAATTTATTTCAAGGGAAAATCTTGTTCAAATTTTTTCTCTCTTTTCTTTCTTTTTAAATTAAGATTCAAACAGAAGCCTAACCTGACATCCTAAAGAAAGATATTTTTGTTGTTTTTTTTTTCAAAATACGAAGATTTTTTTTTTTAGAAAGAAATTTCTAGCTAAGAAAATAATCTAACTTAGAGTTTAAACAAAAATCCTAAGCTAAGGGAGAGATGTGCACCAACATTTTCTTCTCTACACTCGATATGTGTATAGATCTTATTTTTCCTTATTTCTTACACATCCAAAAGGAAGCAGAGGAAGATTTGTCACTAAAAGATTTAGATCAAAAATCAATTCCGTTGCCTCCCAAGCAACAACGCCATTTGTTCGACCTGGATCTCGCGTTTTCGAAAATGAAAATCATCGTTGTGTTGTAATATAGTGCGAAATCCAATCAAAGCAAAAAATATTTGCAAAATAATGAGACTTGGAGTCCCATTGTTCATCTCTGGGAGGTGTCTAGGAAATGCAAAATGAATTTGATCTCACTCACTCTACTTGCGTAAAATCGCACGCCAGTTTCTAACCTCCGTATCACCATTTTGCCATTTGCATGAATAACCCTTATCACGTGCACATGCGTTAAGTAGATAACGAATGTAAATGTATGAGTTTTAGTACGCATGGTCCTAGCTAAATGATGGCTATTCACAGAGAATCCATTAATGGTTTGATCTTCAATGTTTTCAGGCACCGACATGCTAGTTGCAACAAAGATGTAAAATGAGCACAGGCATCTTAATCACAATAAAGTATTGCAAGCAGGCACTTGGTGATTTTCACACATAAATATAGAGATATAAAAGATAATTTCATTGATTGCATCAGAGTTACCAAACATAGCTAGAGGAATGCTATGTACAAGAAAGCTTGAAACATAAACACTCGCTAGCAGAAAACGACTGCATACATGAATCTAGGGGGTGATTATGCATGCATCATTGGGGGAGAAATATGGAGCTCACAACAATATGTAATAAAGTAGTAAATCTTCGAAGAACTATCTACTTAGCTAACAGAAATACGAGCATTCGGAGGTGGGCTCTAATGGCCTTTGACTTGGTTGAGAGGAGAAAGAGGGGTGGCCAAGGGTGCTTAGGTCGGGCCTTGGAGAGGTGAGGAGGAGGTGACCCAAGCTTGGGATGGAGGTGGTGGAGTCATGGTGGAGCTCGTGGAGATTTAGGTGTGAAGGTGGAGTTATGCTATGGAAGGTGGACTGAAGCCAAGAGTGAATCAGAGTAAATGGCCACCCCATAGGTCATTTTATAGACCTAAGAGAAGCTCTCTAGAGAATTATAGAATTCTCTAGAGATGGCCTTTGGTGGGACCTCGTGAGAGAGGGAGAGAGAGGGTGGAGTGGTTCTTTTAGATCAACAAATTGTGGATCTCAAAGAAGACCGTTCCTTGGTTGCTTAAAATAGCAACCAAGGGTGGCACCCAAGAGGAGAGAGTTCTAGAGAACTCTAGTGAGTGTGTGGGTGCATGAATGGGTGAGTGTGTGTGTGTATGTGGTCGTGCCCTAGGTGGCTAAGTGGTCTAGGTTAGGTCCTAAGGGGTTTGGGTTAGTGTAGTTCTCAAATTAGGGTTACAAACCCTAATTTGCTAGTGGGAAAGTGCAATTAAACTTAACATAAGTTTAATTGAATGAGTGTGAATTTAATTGAGAGTGAAATAACTCAACTAAGTTGGGCTTAGGTCAATTGGACTCATAGTGAGTTCAATTGGAATTATATGGGTTGAGATCTGAGCTCAATCGGACTCTATGAGTCCCATTGACTAGGCAATGGTAATTGACTATGATCTAAGTCAATTGGGCTTATTGGGAACGTAATTAGGTTCTTATTAAGGTCTAGAGGTGGTGTACTAGGGTTAGGGTACCTTAATTTAGATCCTAAGGGGTTGGAATTGGGTTTAGGGACCTAGGAACTAAAGATCCAAGGTTGAATTCCAAAACAGGAACTGGAGAATAATTCCAGATGTCCAATAATTATATTAGACAACTTACACTCAAAAATCAGAAGTCCAGACTTGTTTTCTGGGCATCTAATTAGAGTCAGGAGGGATTCAAAGTTCTATCTTGGGTATTCTATAGAAATTGCATGTCTAACCAAGTGTCTGGACGTCCAACAACACTGTAGACATGGTTTTAAGGTGTGCGGGTTGTGGCTAAGGGTCTTGGAAGTCCAATAACTTATCTAGACATCTAGATAAGGGCTGGGGCTAGGGTTTTGAGCCTTCCTTAGCTATGGTGACCTAATCTAAGGGTGGCTAAGGCTTGGGAAGGCTTCTAGGGCTATCCTAAGGCTAGGATTGAACCTAAGTTCTTCATAATTTTGCTGCTTTACTTCTACTTAATAGAATATCATACCTAAACCCTTTGCATTATTTCACTACTACATTTTATTCTAATCTTCAGATCCAGCTTCAAATCTAGCTTAGATTTAACTTCTAAGCTTCTTATTTCCTGCAATTTATATAATGCACTTAATTTCTACATTATATCATTATTTCATGCATTTCTAAAGGAAAGCAATAAGGATGCAAATAATGCTTATGCACACATGAATTACACTAGCTTATGCTAAGTTCTAGCCTAATTTAGGTTAATTAAGACCTATGATTGCTGTGTAATCAATCCTCTACTTGGTTGGCTTCTTCGATTGCCATGACTTTTTGCTCCCACTCGGGTCCAAGGGAGCGAAGGAGCTTGCCTTGAAGCTCCCACTTTATAAATGTCTTTCCTAGAGACTTGAGGCTATTCACGATTAACATGAATCGAGTGCACATGTCCCCAAGTCTCTCATTTTCCTTCATAGAGAAGGCTTCGAATTCCTGCGTTAACACGTTAATCTTGGAGGATTTAACTCTAGACGTACATTCATGAGTTACCTCTAAGGTTCTCCAGATCTCATGAGCGATTGTGTAGTGGTTAATGCGGTTGAACTCCTCCAAGCTGAGTGCGCCGTAGAGTAAGTTCATCGCCTTAGCATTTAGTCCAAGGTGATGAATCTGCTCCACTGTGTATCCTGTTTCTGGTTTCTTGGGAATGACATATGTGGATTCTCATTTCTCCCAAATGGAGAAATCGTTGACTTGAAGCCACATCTTCATTCTCAGCTTCCAATTGGTGTAGTTTGCCCCTACGAAGAGTGGTGGTCGAGTGGTGGATTGCCCCTCAAATCTGCCAGTGGAAATGACTCTTCCCCTTATGTGATCTTCCCACGGATGTTACTCCTAAAAGTGGAAAACCTTCTCTAATACGAAATGAAATTGCACTAGAGGGCAGTGAATAGTGAATTTAGAAAATGTTGCATGACAAAAATACAAGCACAAAAAAAGGCACAAGATTTTTAGGTGGAAACCCAAACTGGGTGAAAACCATCACCTAAGCCAATCCCTTAACATAGGATTTTCTATCACAAAGTGATCAATCTACTAACCACGCCACTTAAATGAGGGTAGTATACCTCAATTACAAATCCCACCTTTGATCCGTAAATGGAGGTTTCTACCTACACAATGAAGAGATGGGGACCCAACAAGCTAGATACCCAAACTACAATAATAGAATAAGAATGAAACAACACCTATAGAACACCCCAAAATATTAATGACTTCCTAATCTATTAAGCATAAAAGGAACTCCCTGAGATTCAGTAGAATGAAGTGCATCAGGAGTGTTGATTTGCCCTTTGATCAGAGTGTTGGCACAACACAAGGGTAATAGGAAACAAGGAGAGTGAGCAAGTGATTTTCTAGGGAAATTGTATCTCAAGAGGTGTATTTTTCCTAAGAGGGATCGTAGTCTATTTATAGGCAATTTTAGAACCTTTAAGAAGACTTAGGAGAGGTATCCTATTCGTTGGAGGCAAGTCCCAAGAGATTGGGATGAAATCCAACACAAATCAAGGCAATTATGAATCTAATAGCAATATCAGATGTCTAATTTTTGGTTTAGACATCTTACAATTATGGACGTCTGATTCTATTAGTTAGGCTCACTATTTTCATTGCATCGAAATGGGGATGTTTGATATATTCATGTAAGATGTTTGATACAAATATTGGATGTCTAATTAGAAGTGGGCTGATTCCTATTTTGACCAGATCCAAATATGTTTCCAGATTTTAAGGAGCAGACGTCAGTCTGGACGTTTGCCGAATTTCCTAAATGTCTGGAAAAATATTAATGACATGCCTTGGCAATCTAAGAGTGGAACTTTTGTTTATGGTAAGTGTGTGCAAAAATAAATGGGCAACAGTCCATTGATAGATGCCCGGTGATATGTCTAGAAGTCTAAAAGTGTATTTGGCAGTTATACCAACACAGTAGAGAAAAAATGGGCATTTGAGTCTAACGGTTGGTTTAAGGACATCCAGGCTATGTTTTTGACATCTGGATAAGGCTATGGATGTCTGATAGAAGGTTGCTTCGACTGATGCCTAGGAGGTTAGAAAGTAAAGGTAAGGCTATAGGAAATTAGACATCTGAAACAATGATCAGACGTCTTGAAGTTGAAAATCAGGCGTCAGACAGTTGTGATGGACATCTGTTTGTGTCTCAATGTTAGGATTTTGTTTTTAATTTATCCTAAGTGTAGAGAGCCTAAGTTAGCTATTTATACGTTTTGTTTGGGGGCTCCTTACAGCATCTCCAGACTAAAATAAAATAAAGATTACAACCTTTAAAAGTGTACATAAAAAGCCTATGACCTATGACAAGACTTATGCTAATCTAGTCTTCACACTTTTAATCATCCAACTTGGAAAACTCCATGAAACTTGCAATTATGTTATTATAGAGAAAAATATGCTATGCCTATGTTTTATCCCATTTTCTTTATTTTGTAAAATCATCAAAATATTATTTATGAGGTGTTGAACTAACAAGGATGTGATGGTGGTGGATGGCCAAAGAGAACTCTCATGTAGCTAAGCTAACCTAGTTTAGCTAGCTTAAATAGTAGATGAGTAGAGGAGGAGGTAGGATGGAGCTAGGGTTTACGGAAGAGGAGCTGAGGAAAAATTATTTGGAGTTGGAATGAAGGTGCATTGGAGCTGGAATGCTAAAGAGGCCTTGATAAAGAGTCAACTACTCAACTTAGCTAGATGGTTTTTATGCTAGCAGCTAAGCTTGTGTAGTTCAGCTAAATTGAGTTGGTTTCAACCTAATTGAAGCTAGGTTGGGTTGGAACTACCTCTGATGGGTACTCCCGAGCTAGCTTAGCTACTAGTTGAAACATAGTAGCTAACTGGAGGGAGTTCAGCTACCATGAACTAAGTTGACTAGGGAGAGGTAGACCTGAGTTGAGGTGGACTCTTGTCAACTTGGTTGAGCTGGCTAGATCTCCCAGTGATCTAATTGGAGCTGAGATGAGCTGGACTCAACTAAGTTGAGCTGGATCTGATCTGACTTAAGCTAGGTTGAGCTAAGATGAGCTTCCCTAAGCTCCCATTCAGCTAGGATAGGCTGAATGGAGCTATATGGAGCTAACCCTAACCTACGTGAGCTGGTATCCAGCTATGATGAGCTGGATTTGGCTGAGTCCCAGCTAAATTGAGCCTCCTCTTCAGTAGTTGCCTTCTTGAGTGCTAGGGTTTTAGGGATCCAACTATTTGTCCATACTTAACACTCAAATAAATGTGTCAAAAATATAACAAATCATGCAATGAATGACTAGCCTACTTGATGTCTAAATGCAGTCCAAATGTCCGTTTGTGTAGTTATAATCCTAAGAGCCAGGTTTGATTTAGGGCAGAAGAATGTTGATAAACTGGCATTTATCACACCCCCATGCTTATCCTTTTCTAGTCTCTTAGCAAAATAAATTTTCACAAAATATAATCTTTGGGAAAGCTAATTTTTTCAACTTTTTGTGAAGGAGATCACGGGACCTTGGTTTGTCAAAACATGGGAGATATGAGATTTGCTATAGGGAAACATTGGGATTCATTTTCGGATCTAGAAAATAAGATGAATCGTTATCAGTATATCATCCAAAAATTCACAAATTAACCGCTTGTTAATTCGGATGACCCGAAATTTTTGTATTCAGGATTTCTCCAACTCTTGAATCCGATTCATAACTTGAAACATCATTTAAAATCTTGTGTCTATGCTTGTAACGAGCCAACATTTATAAGGTTGTGTTTTTGGTTTAATTTTTTTTGTTTTGTTTCCCCCATGCTTATTCTTAGCTTAGTCTTATAACAGATGTGTCGGGATCGTCATTCCCATTACCAATCCTTACGGGGGCTTTGACAATAGTACTTCGAGATAGTACTGTCCATGACACCACCTAGAAGCTCATAACCCCAAAACACAATGCGGTGTAAAGGGGTGCTCCAAGCAAGCTCAAGCTCTTGCTCCGACACTCTGGGAAGAGCACCATCCATGACACTTGAGTTGCAATTATGTGCCATAACGCTCCATCTAAAGGTATGAAATATAGATATAAAGTAGTGCCAAGGTGGTAACTTGTTGACATCACATCCATAAAGGAGGCATTTTCGTCCTTCTCAGGGTGGGAACTCAAACCAATGATCTATTTTGGAATTTTACTAAGGCCAAACAAAGGGTTTTTCTAACTTCTAATTATTTTTTAAGTGTTGGCTTGTGTGTGAATTTTGACGCAAGAAACATTTCATGAGATGCAAGTTTTTGAATCTTAGGTCAGCCAGATACTTTCCAGACAAAGGGGGGGATCAAGTCACTTGAGGTATCAAGAGTTCAGGTGGAATTTTAAAGAAGGATACTTGATCTAGTTTAAAGGTAGACCGAGAAATTCTAATAATCAGATCTATATTCTTATCCCTAGTTTGTTAAAGACTAAATACCATTGTACTAAAAGTGAATGTTCAGCCTTAGTCCCTATTTTAAAATTTCCTCAAAAAGTTTTCAACATTTTTATTTCTTTGGGTATGCATGCAGAAAATGAAACAAGAAAATTGCATGTTTTTGGGTTTTGAAAATCCTGATTTGATCGTCAAAATTTAAAAACACACCCCCACATGCTTAAGATATGACATGTCCGCATGCAATTGGAAGGGAAAAAGGATTGTCTTGGTGAAGTCAAAATCAGGGTAGGCAAAACCACTGAAAAAAGAAAAATGAAAAGTGGGGAAAATGATTGGTTACCTCCATCCAGTGATATCTTTTATGCCATTCAGCTGGGTGTGAATTGCATCATTGCTCATTAGCGAGTAGGTCGGTAACATTAAGCATGTCGGATGGAAGATTCAGAATATTGTCTGGATAAGGCTTTAAATGCTGGCTGTTGACTTAAACGGTAGTGTTTGTCTTAGGATCGAAAAGACCAACAGCTCTATATGGATATGGTTTTAGGACAATAAACAAGCTGCTCCATTTGGATTTTAATTTTCCAGGAAAAATTCATAATCTACCATCAAAAAGCCAAACGCGTTGATTGATGTCAAAATGTTTCCGAATGATATATTTATCATGAAACTTCTTTGTTTGGTCTTTATAAATCCATGCACTTTCATAAGAGAAATTACACAATTCTTCCAATTCGGTTAATTACAATTTCCTATGTGTACTAGCTTCAGATAAATCCATATTTAATTATTTTATTACCTGAAAAGCCCTGTGTTCGAGTTCTACTGGAAGATGGCATGCCTTTCCAAAAATCAGACAAAAAGGAGACATGTCCAGGGGGTTTTAAAAGCTGTATGATAGGCCCATAAGGCATCATCCAATTTATTGGACCAATCTTTACGATCAAGCCTAACTGTCTTTTGTAAAATATTTTTTATCTCCCAGTTAGAAACTTCTGCTTGGCCATTTGTTTAGGGGGGTAAGGAGTGGAAATTTATCATTGACCCCATATTTAGAAAGGTGACAGAATTGAAAGAGAGTGAAATGTGATCCTCTATATGATGACCTTAGGAATGCCGAATCTTGAGAAAATGTTTTTCTTGATAAACTTGACTACCACTTTGTGATCATTGTTGTGTGTGGGTATTGCTTCAATCCATTTTGATACATAGTTGATTGTGACTAGTATACATAATTACGCACAAGAGATGATGAATAGTCCCATGAAATCAATGCCCTAAGATTGGACTTAGGGCCATCATATCCTTCTGAGTCACATTGTCGATGCTCTAGCAACGCACAAAGGATCAAAAAAAGGAATAAGCATCTTTGTACAAGCTGGGCCATAAGAATCCAAAATTGAGGATCTTAGCTTTAATTTTCTTGCCCGAGAAATGTTTGCCACAGGCCATTCAGTGATAATGTGTCAAAATATCATGAATTTCTGAGTCATGGACACATCGTCGAATGACCTGATCGGCACAGATGCAGAAAAGGTCTGGCTCCTCGCAACAATAATATTTAATGTCAGCAAAGAACTTATCCCTTTTGGTTTTTGACCAATCAGAGGAAATTTTTTCTGTTGCTAAGTAGTTTGCAATAGGTGCAAACCAAGGGAGGGAATTAGCAGCTAAGATTGTCTCATCAGGGAATTTATTAGGGTGGTCAACGTATCATTCATCATAAGATGATAGAGATGATTGACCACTATATTTTGCAATCCCACCTTATCTTTAATTTCCAAGTCAAATTCCTGGAGCAGCAGGATCTAATGGATAAGGTGGGGTTTTGCATCCTTCCTGCTCAGCAGATATTTAAGTGCTGAGTGGTTGGTGTATACAGTGACATGTGACCCAAATAGACGAGATCAAAATTTTTCTAGGGCAAAGATAATGGCAAGAAGTTCTTTTTCAGTAATGGTGTAATTCCATTATGGATCATCAAGAGTTTTGCTAGCATAGTAGATCACAAATGGCTTCTTGTCAATTCTTTGCCCTACAATGCTCCCACAGCAAAATCAAAGGCATCAGTCATTATCTCAAAGGGATATTTCCAGTAGGGTCCCTATAAAATTGGTGCCTCTGTGACATCCTTCTTCAGCTGATTGAAACTCTCGAGGCATTGGTCATTGAAGTCAAAAGGCTGGTCTTTGGTAAGTAATTCACTTAAGGGCTTGAAGATTTGGGAAAAATTCTTGCAGAAATGGTGGTAGAAGCCCACATGCCCCAAAAAAGATCGGATCCATTTTAAAGAAGTGGGTGGTGGGAGCTTAGAGATAGCATTGGCTTTAGCTTGATCTACTGCAATTCCTTTTTTGGAAATGACATGGCCCAGGACAATGCCTTCCTGGACCATGAAATGACTTTTTTCCCAACTGAGGACTAGGTTAACTTCTATGCATTTTTGGAGAGTTCTTTCAAGATTTCTAATACAAAAATCAAAAGAATCTCCACATATAGAGAAATCATCCATAAAGACTTCTAGACATTCACCTACCAGGTTAGAAAAAATTGCAAGCATACACCATTGAAAAGTTGTAGGTGTGTTGCAAAGATCGAAAGGCATCCTTCGGAAAGCGAAGGTTTTGAAGGGGCTAGTGAATGTAGTTTTGTCTTGATCCTCAAGATGGACCGCAACATGATTATAGTCGGAATAACCATCTAGAAAATAGTAGTAATCACGTTCGGCTAATCACTCCAACATTTGATCAATAAAAGGGAGAGGAAAATGGTCCTTCTTGGTGGCAGTGTTCAATTTTCAACAATCGATGCGCACACGCTAAGAAGAAGCAGTACTAGTGCCTATATTTTCTCCATGTTAATTAGTGACAACTATTAGTCCATCCTTTTTAGGAACTACTTGTGTGAGACTGACCCAGGAGCTATTAGAAATGGGGTAGAAGATATTAGCTTCAAGCCACTTTATAATCTCCTTTTTTACCACCATCTGCATATTAGGGTTCAAGTGCCATTGTGGTTGGCGGGAGGGGCGAGAATCGTCCTCAAGATAAGTTCGATGGATGTACTAGGATGGATCAATACCCTTAAGATCAAAAAGGGTCCAACTAATAGCTTTTTTGCGTTTGCTCAATACCTGGAGAAGTTTTTCCTCATGTTTCCCAGTAAGTCCAGAATTGATAATCAGGGGCATGGTCTGGTTTGGACCCAAGAAAACATATCGAAGGGAGTCAGGGAAGGGTTTTAATTCCAATTGAGGGCCCAACTCCGAAATGATTTCTACTTGTGGATGTAGGGGTGAAGTGAGAGGGAGAGAGTTAGATGAAGAGTTAGATGGATAAGGTGTGGTTAGGGAGGGAGGGTGGGTTAAATCAGATAGTTTGGGAACCATGAGAACTGCAAAGTAGGAACCCATGTTTGAAATTTGCATTGTTTCCTCCACTAAATTTTCAACCTCAGAATCCAAATCATAAAAGAAATCTGGTTCTTGGAAATGCGTAGAAGCTTGGAAACTATCTAGGGTAATAGATTCACTACCGCACATGATTTTCGTCTTTCCAGAATCACAACCTATATTGCCTTTGGTGATAGCTAAGAATGGTCTTCTAAGAATTATGGGGGCATTCTTCAAAGCTTCCGATACCTCTATGTCCAGGACCAAAAAATCTACGGCAAATATAAAATTTTTGACTCGAACTATTACATCCTCGACAATCCCCATGGGTTTAATTGTAGATTGGTCTACTAGTTGAAGTGTTACCTCGACAGGCTTTAATTCACTGATCTTGAATTTCTCGAAAATGATTGTGGGGATGAGATTAATTGTGGCACCGAGATCCAATACGGCACGATCAAAGGAAGTGTCACTAATTACCACTTGAATTAGGGGAGTGCCTGGATCATTTCTTTTCAGAGGCAGTTTGCTCTGCATAACTAGGCTTACTATCTCTGGAAGGATCACCTTTCCTAGGTTTCTTCACTGCCTTTTGCGAGTACACAAATCTTTTAAGAATTTGGGATGGGTAGGGATGTATTTTATAGCATCTAGGAGAGGAATATTTATTTCTACTTCCCAAAAAGATCCATCAATTGCCTGTCAGTGGGCTCAGATTTCTTTTTCTTAGTTCGTGAAGAATGAAGGGCTTGTGGAAAAGGTGTTGGGTGTTCCTTTTTTGCAATTTTAGGTTCCCGAACAGGGTTAGATGAAGAGCGAGAAGAGTCGATCTACTTTTTGTTTAAGTGGATTTCTTGAGAAGGAAAGGGATCTTAGGTAGTTTTCCTGTTCCTTAAAGTCACTACATTCGTAGTATGGTTATTTCTAGGAGGTCGGGAAGGCTAATTTTGATTAAAACCTGGTGGATGCTGAGGTGTTGGGTGGATCAGCTGACTAGGATATCCACCTTGATATTGATTCCGTTGATTGTTAAGGTTGGGCATGGGTTGGGATAGCAGATTGGCAGTAGGTTAATGATCAAGAGTAACCTTAACTTGATGTTGCAAGTTGGTTATCATGTGGGTTACTTCCATCATTTTGTTCTGCATACCTTGCAGAGTCATCATGACCTTGCTGTTGATATCTTCTTGGGATGGCCTAGGTTGATATAAGTTTTGGCCATAATTCCCAAATTGATTTTGTTTGGGAAACGGAATATGATTTAAAGCTTTATAGGAGGGATTCGTGTTGGTCCTCCAGTTTTGATTGTAAGTATTAGAGGGATTTCTATATTGCTCCTAGCGAGCAGAGATGTTTTTAGTGCTAGAGTTAAGAAGATTTTGTTTCATGTAATCAAAAGTCCTAGACAGATCTTGTGAGAAATCAGACAAAAATTGCTGCCCAGTAGGGGTAGTATCAATAATGTATAGACTTTCTCTTCTAAGAACGTGAGGAGAGTTAGGGTAGGGAGCTTATTTTTTGGTGAGCCTTTCTCCCATTTTTTTTCTGATTGACTTTCTTCTGATCCAGTCATTGAGCTATCATGTGTAGATCATCTTGAGTGATTTGAACAGACATGGATTTGGAGTAAATTTCATTGAATCCAAGTCTTGGGTGGTTGGTTTTACCAAAAGCGTCCAATGAAGCCATATTAAATGAGTTTTCACTCATTTCTTCAGAAAGAATGCAAGCACTTTCGACATCTTTATTAAGAAAATTACCCCCACATGAAGCATCAATGAATCTTTTTAATTAATCTTATAATCCATGAAAGAAGATCTGCACTAGTTGTCATCATGGAATTTCATGGTGGGGGCAAATTCTAAGTAGTACCTAAAATCTCTCCTAAGACTCATGGAGAGGTTCACTAGATTTTTGTTGAAAGGTCGTTATTGATCAACGTAAAACATTTGTACGACCTATCGGAAAGAATTTTTTGAGAAAAATGCTTTTTAATTGAGGTCACGTGGTGATAGGATGCTCGACTATTCTAAACCAATGTGATGCTTTGTCATTTAATGAGAGAGAAAAAAGTCTCATGGGCCACACCTCTTCCTACACATTACGGGAATAGGTGGTTTGAGAGAGGACAGTTAGCTCCTCGAGGTGGCAAAAGGGGTCCTCTCTTGGAAGACCATGGAAATGTTTGACTAGGTTTAGAATGGTGAGTTTAATTTCAAAATCCCCTTGGGGTATAACCACTTCGGGTCTCTCTTCGTAATTAGAAGGATCATAAAAATCCTTAAGCAGCACGAGAGGTTCCTCGAGTGGCTAACCTAGTCCCTAATTGGCTAGGTTCATGATAGTCCTAGCCAATTGTTGTTGGTTTTGTTGAAGTCAAACAAATTGGTCGACCATAAGAGAAAAGGGGTTTGCATTTTGATTTAAAGGGCAACCTAGCCGTTTAGGGTTCTGTGGTTGCTCCAATTGTGGAAGGTTAAGGATGGTGAAGTCAACTTGTGGGTCAGCTGATGGATTAATTTCAGGTTGAGATGTGGAAGCAGAATTTTTTGAATGGTTATCCATGTTAAAAATAGAGGAAGAAGAAGAAAATAAAGATCTTTTGGTGCGGGGGCAAAATCAAATGGTCCCTCGAGATGTGGATTTTGGGACATTCACTCGTGCATGCACTTTAATGCAAGAATGGGGGGGAGGAGAAGAGAAAGAGATATGAGAAAGTGTGGAAAATAAACCAAGCCATGTCTTGTCTTAAGGTTGACACCTTAAAAGCTTAAGACTTGGGAACCCAATAAATAAGAAATTAATAAGTGAACCTGCTTCCTAATTATTACCTAGCTAGAGTAAAGAGGTGGATTGGGCCCAAGCATGTCCTAGGAAAATCACCAGGAGCTTGTGTAAACCTGCACCTGTCGTTTGACTTCCCTCTAAGTCTATCGCCGCATTTTCAAGAGGAATTAGGAACACTTAATAACTCTTAGATATTGGATATCAAGCCTAAACTTTTGTGAAGTCCTTAACTGGTCAAAGGACTACTTTTTTTAATTAGGCATAGGTATTTGAATGTGCATGGGAATGTGGAGGACGTTGATTGGGGTAATGCCCTATTATAGTGTGTGAAAAAATCGGAATGAGTGATTCCAATGTCAATCAAGTTTTCACACAATTTGTTATTTTTCTACTTTTAGGATTTGATTTAGCTTAGTGCCTTTTAGGGTTTTCTTTTCAAGTTTTCAAACAAGTTTGAGATCGATAAACAAAAGGAAATCAAGTTGTATTGGTGAGAGTAGATTTCCTTTTTAGAAAGTGGGACCAGAAAATGAAAAGAAACCCTAATCAATTTGATCCTTAAACAAAAATTTGCTACCAGTGAGTTTGTTTTAGGCTTTTCTTTTTAAGTAGTGATCCAAACACAACAAACAACACCACTATTGGAAGGCAAATCAAACAAGGATTCCAGAAAATGTTTTTTTACAATTTTAGAAATTTGTTTAATATTTTTTAAATATTTTTCTTTGTACTGATGTCAAAGTCTAGAAATGATACTCGTTGGTATTTTGGACTTTTCAGTACCACCACTACACACCAAAAATTTTGGTAATTTTATGTGACCTGTAGAATTTCACAAGGATTCCATAATTTAAATTTCATAAAAATTGGATAAGTAGAAAAATTCCTAAAATTCGAAGATAGTAACAAAGTAATGAAATTAGAGGAGATGACCCCCCTGTGGTTTACGGATTTTTAAAAAATTCACTTCAACTCCAATTGCTCAGAAATTTGGAACATATGTTTCGGATTTGATTTCGAATCATTGGGTGAAATTTCAAGATTTTAGAAGGCTTGTGGTGTTGAGAATTGATTTTTGAAATATGGACAGAAGTCTAGATCCGAAAATCAGAACACAACACTTAAGGTAGAGTGGTGTTAAATCTTGCAAGCAAGTAAACAATGAATTTTTATAGACAACACTCTACTGGACTTAGATGTTTATGATCCTGAAAGCCTAGTTTAGTTTTTTCTTTGGTAGTTTTTAATAGTAATTATGTGACAAGTGGGAAATCACTAACGTGAATTCATGGGAAGAAAAGGAACTTCAAGCCTTCTCTTCCAAAATCCCACTTTCTTCCTGCACTGCCTGCATACACAAGAGAAAATGGGATGAGATCCACTTAACAAGCAAGAAAATTACTAAATGCAAAGCTGTGCCTCCTAGCAACGATGTCAAAAAGTGGTGCAAAGAAAAGCATTGTAATTAGGGGTTTTGAATTGTTGTAACACACCAATTCGCAATCGCTTTTACAACTTATAAACCTAGATAGCGGTGGTATCTAGGGTCATCCAAGGTGGCAGGAATGCACTTTAAAACTCTCGCTTGACAATAAGGAAATCAACATTCTTTTTGGTATTTTTGAATATAAGATTTTTTTTAAAATTTTCAAATAATGAGCAATTACACAATTGCGAGTGGGAAAACGGCTACACCTAAAATGCTAATGCTAGCACTAAAGTGACAAGATAATCCTCTCTTTAAACTCACCCAAGGTACATGGAGACCTAGGGTAATTGGAGAGAGGGAGTGAAAGGTGCTAGAATCAAATAACTAATAAAGATGCAACAAGAATTGAAGAGAAGGCAACTTTAATTATGTAGAAATATGTTTTACAAAAGGACAAGTAAAGGAACGCTTCTACTCTAAAATGAAAAAATAAAAGGGTAAAACACAAATCTTCTTGGTGAAGAAGGGAGGCTTCTTGCTCCAAACTCAGTTACTCCTGGGCTTGAAAAGAACTTCTCCATCTTCTCCTTCCTTGAAAAGTTCCTCCAAGTTGGTGTCCTCCTTGGCAAGCCCTAGATGGGCGTGGCCTTGCTCCTCCAAGGGTGGGAAGGTTTCCACCCTCAAGGCTCTTCCTAGGGTGGTGTGCACCACCCTCAAGACCTCTTGCTAAGGTCCTCCTTGCCTGGCTGGTCCGCTAGCTTGCGGGGGCAAAAGGGAGAAGGGAAGAGGGGAAGGCACCAAGGGGACAGTGTGTCCCCTTAATCTTCTTCTTCTCCTTCTTCTGTTGGTCATCTATAATAGGTGGAATAATGGTGGAATAATGAAGCGAAAGGTGACTTTAGTGGTGGTAGGATGGGGGGTATATATTGGGCTTACGAAGGGAGAGTTTGGCATGGACACATGTAGGGTTAGGATGGGTTTACGGAGGTGGTTAGATGATCCTAGGGCTAGGTCTATTTGGTGCCAAGCCAAAGGTTTTTAGGATGGCAATTCGTGGCCATTCAAGATAGTGCTGCTACCTTGTTTGGGTGCCAAGTGTAGTTGGTTCAAGAATGGGTTGAGGTGTAGGGTGGAGATGGATTTGTAGTGTGGATGGAGGGTGTAGATAAGGGTTCGGATTGGTGCCAAAAATAGGTTCTAGAAGGGGGCATTCTTGGCGTGGAGTTTATCGGTGGTGGAGAGGAATTGTGGAGGTGGTTGTGTGATCCAATGGTGGGGGTTGTTTGGCACCTAAAGGAGGAATGCTTTGGATGGTGGATGTGGGGTGAAAGGGCGCCAAAGTTGGTGCCAAGGGAGGGGTCTTCTAGAAGGGGTTGTTGGCACCACTTTATGGAGGGTGGAGATGGTTTTGGTGATGAGGTGTAGGGCTAGGATGATGGGAGAATTGGCGCCAAAAGGAGGAAGGTGGTTGAGGTCATTTTGGCACTAACTCTATGGTGTATTTTGGTGGAAGTTGTGGGGTGAAGGGTTGTAATGGTGGTGGATGTCCAAGGAGAACTCAGGTGTAGCTAATCTAAGCTAGTTAAGCTAGCTTAGCTAGTATATTAGTAGAGGAGGAGGTAGGATGGAGTTGGGGTTTATGGAAGAGGAGCTGAGGAAAAATTATCTGGAGCTAGAATGAAACTGCATTGGAACTAGAATGCTAAGAGTCAACTACTCAGCTTAGCTAGCTAGTTCTTATGCTTGCACCTAAGTTTGGGTAGTTAAGCTAAATTTAGCTAGTTTCAACCCAACTAAAGCTAGGTTGGGTTGGAACTACCTCTGATGGGAATTACAAAGCTAGCTTAGCTACTAGTTGACAAGTAGTAGATAAGCAAGAGGGGTTTAGCTACCATTAGCTAAGTGGAGATGGGGAGAGTTGGACCTAAGTTGAAGTGGACTCTTGTCAACTTGGTTAAGGTAGCTAGAGTTCCTAGTGAACTGATTGGAGCTGAGATGAGCTAGACTCAACTAAATTGAGCTGGATCTGAGATGACTTGAGCTTGGTTGAGCTAAGGTAAGCTGCCTTGAGCTACTATTCAACTAAGATGAGATAAATGGAGTTAAATGGAGCTAACCTTAACCCAAGTGAGTTAGTATCCAACTATGATGAGCTGGATTTTGCTGAGTCCCAGCTAGATTGAGCCTCCTCATCACTAGTTGCCTTCTTGAGTGCTAGGGTTTTAGGGATCTGACTATCAGTCCATCCCTAATACTTAAATAAACGTGTCAAAAATATAACAAATCATGCAATGCATGCCTAACCTACTTGATGCCTAAATGTATCCCAAAAACCTATTTATGGAGTTAAAATCCTAAGAGCAAGGTTTGGCTTAGGACATAGGAATGATGATAAACTGGTGTTTATCAACAAGAAGATTTACTGATTAGTGGATTGAATATTGATTATATTTTGCAGATCGTTCTGGTTAATGCATGTTTAAACTTATTACATATTTTATTTACACATATCAAAGTACTTGACTGATTAATATATTTTTGATTCGAGTGTGTTTCCTCATGAGTTATACTATGCGACCACACAATTTCATCGATTATCACATTTTTGGAAGGAAAATGCTCGCATCAATTAGCAATCAGACAAGTTAATCATTTTTTGGTGCCTTGACCAAGTTGTGCAAGAGGATAATTCATTGAGCTATTTGGGATGCACTACTTAAAAGAAAAGTGATTCATTAGTAGCTTGCCCGATAGGATTCAATTTTTAGGGCTGAACTAGTCACACCACATTATTTTTGATTTGTAAAGGAATATATCTTCATTTATACTTTCCAAACTTGGTGCGCCTCACAAACCATATCTAAATTTACCTGAAATTTGAATCCTAAATGCTACTAAGTAAGATTTAAACCCTAAAATTCACTGCATCCAAA
This sequence comes from Thalassia testudinum, assembly GCA_037157565.1. NCBI lineage: Eukaryota > Viridiplantae > Streptophyta > Magnoliopsida > Alismatales > Hydrocharitaceae > Thalassia > Thalassia testudinum. Next base: position 78,313,211 of record JAZHRO010000056.1, on the reverse strand, counting down.
AATAATCTTACTTGAAAACCATTGGTTGTGCACGCACGCACATCAAAATTGATCTTTAAGGGCACAACTGATAGCGAAAATACGCAGTTTGTTAAAATGTCGTTGTAACGCGTAAATCCGCTTTCGCTCTTAAATTTATATTCCTAGATAGGGAGTATCTAGGGTCGTCCAAGGAGGCAAAAATTGCAATAATGATTCTCTTGCTTGGAATACAATCTCAACTTTCTTTTTAATATTTTTCAATATGTAATTTTTTTGTATTTTGAAAAGACGAGGGCAAACGGCAGATTGTAGCGAAAAGAACTAACACCTACAAATGATTAAAATTCTAAAAGATAGAAATATCTTCTTCCTAAGCTCACTCTAGGCAAGTGTAGGCCTAGGGTAATTAGGAAGAAGAGGTGAAATAAGTGCTAGAACCAAAACAAACAACTGCAATAAAAAGCTTAAAAGAAGGCAATTTTTGATTGAGTAGAATGAGTGTTCTTTTCAAGGACAAGTAGAGGAAAGCTTCTACTAGAATTGAACAATTTAAAAGCAAGAAAAGAAACACAAATCCTCTTGTAACAATGGTGAAGAAGGTTGTCTTCTTGCTCCAAGCCTAGCTGCTCCTTGGCTTGAAAAGAGGGCCTCCTTCTTCTCCTTCCTTGAGAGCTCCTCCAAGGTGGAAGCTACCACCTTTAATGCTCTCTCCAAAGGGGTGGGCGTGCACCACCCTTAAAAACTCCTCCAAGGTGGCGTGACCACCTTCAAGATCTCCTCCAAGATCTTCCTTGCCTGGCTTCTCCTTTGGCTGGCGTGACCCAAGAGAGAAGGGAAGAGGGGAAGGCACCAAGGGGACAGAATATCCCCTTAATCTTCTTCTTCTTCTTCTCTCTTGGACGTGGGATTCTTGGTGGAATATGAGAGTGAAATGGCTAGCCAAGGATGGCTTGAATGGTGGTGGGTAGTGGTCTTTTTATAGGGTAGGATGGGGGGTTAAGGTGCCCCTTGAAATGGAGGGCTAGGATGGAAGAATGGAGGTGGTTAGTGATCCTATGGCTAAGGAGAGTTGGCGCCAACCCAAGAGGTGTTAAAGGGGGTAGTTATGGTGGTGTTGGTGTCTTTTGGTGGTGGAGAGACACCACCATGTTGGCGCCAACATGGGGTCTTCTAGAAGGGGGGTTAGGTGGATGGTGGAGATGGGTTCAAGGGAGATTGTGTGGTGGAGATGAGGGGAGATTTTGGAGGGAAAAGTGGCGCCATTAAGGGGTGGTTATGGGTAGTTTTTGGCGCCACTTTTAGGTGTCTTTTGGAGGTGGTGGGTAGGTTAGGTTGGTGCCAAGTAGGTTAGCTTATGTGGAGCTTAGGTGGAGCTAGTTGGGTAGAGTTGGTAGGTGGGTTTTTGGGGTAGTACAAGCCAAGGAAGTTGGAGCATAGCTAAGTTAAGCTAAGCTAAGCTAAGCTAAGCTAGCTTAGCTAATGGAGGAGTAGAGGAGAAGGTGTTGGAGCTAGGGTTTGGAGGAGGGAGCTGAGGAGAAGAAGTCTGGAGCTGGAGCTGGAGCTGGCTGCTGCTGAAGAGGCTGGCATGGGGCTACTCTAGCTGGCTTAGCTTGCTAGTTCTTTGCTAGTTGCTAAGCCAAGCTAAAGTGAGCTAGCTTCTACCAAAATGAGCTAAGGTGAGCTAGGTCTGGTGCTATCGGGGAGAATCAAGCTGGTTGAGGCAGCTAAGGTAGCTTAGCTCAACTGAGATGAGCTAAGCTGAATCCCCGGGAGCTGGACTTGAGCTTCCTGAGCTGAGATGAATTCTTCTTCAGCTGGCTGGAGTTGAGTGGAGCTGAATGTAGCTGGATCTGAGCTGGGGTGAACTCCTGTCAACTCAGCTGAGCTAGCTAGAGCTCCCTGTGAACTAGTGGGAGCTGAGGTGAGCTAGACTCAGCTAAGTTGAGCTGGATCTGAGCTGACTTGAGCTAGGGTGAGCTAAGGTGAACTCTCTTGAGCTGCCATCCAGCTGAGATTAGCTGAATGGAGCTGGGATGAGCTAACCCTAGTTCAAGTAAGCTAGGTTCCAGCTGCGGTGAGCTAGATCAAGCTGAGGTGAGCTGGATCAAGCTGAGGTGAGCTGGATTAGGCTGAGTTCCAGCTAGTCTGGGCTTCTCCTTCACCATTTGCCTTCTTGAGTGCTAGGGTTTTAGGGATCTGTGCATCTGTACATCCCTAACACTCACAAAAACACATTAAAACGACAATAAAAAATGCAATGCATGCCTATCCTAATTTATGCCTAAATGCAGCCCAAAAACCCGTTTGCGGAGTAAAATCCTAAGAGCTAGGTTAGTTTTAAAGCATAAAAATGATGATAAACTGGCGTTTATCACACCCCCATGCTTATCTTTTGCTAGTCTCTTAGCAAAACATTAATTTTTTTGGAAAACGGAATTTTTGGGAAATCTAATTTTTTTTTATTTTTGAGGAGAAAAAGAGATTAAGGGACCTTGGTAGATTAAAACACAGGAGATACGGGATTTGTTGAAGATAAACATCAGGATTTGTTTTTGGATCCAACCATTAGATAGAACGGGATCAATATATCCTCAGAAAATTCGCAAATTAACCCCTTGTTAATTCAGATGACTTGAAATGTTTGTTTTTAGGATTTTTCTGGCTCGTGAATCTGATTCGCAACTTGCAAATTCCTTTAAAACCTTGTGTCTGTGCTTGTGAAAAGCCAACTTTTATAAGGACGTGTTATTATTATTATTATATATATATATATATTTTTTTTTTTTTTTCTCCCCCATGCTTATTTTTAGCTTAGTCTTACAACAGATGTGTCGGTATCATCATTCCCGTTACCATTCCTCGAGGGGGCTCTGGCGCCAGTACTTCGGGATAGCACTGTCCATGACACCACCCAGGAGCTCACAACCCCAAAACACGATGCGGTGAAAAGGGGCGCTCCAAGCAAACTCAAGCTCTTGCTCCGACGCTATAGGTAGAGCACCGTCCAAGACACTTGAGCTGCTGAAATGCGCTTTAATGCTCCGTCTAAAGATATGAAATATAGATATAGAGCAGCGCCGAGGCGGTAACATGTTGACATCGCGTCCTCAAAGAAGGTTTTTTCCTTCTTCTCGATAGTGGGAACTCAAACCAATGATCTGCTTCAGACTTTTACTAAATCCAAACAAGGGAGTTTTTTCAAATTTTTAGTTGTTGGCTTGTGTGTAAAAATTGACACAAGAAGTTTCTCAAGAATCGCAGGTTTTTGAATCAAAAACTAAGTCAAATACTTTCCATATTACAAAATAGGATCAAGTCACCTGAACTATCATGAGTTCAGGTGGAATTTTAGAGAAGGATATCTGATCTAGTCTAAAATAGACCCTGGAATTCTAATGATCAGATCCATATCCTCATCCTTAGTTTGTTAAAGATTAAATCCCATTGTACCAGAAGTGAATTTTTCGACCGTAGTCCCGATTTCAAAATTTTTCCTCAAAAAGTTTTCAATATATATATATATATATATATTTGTTTTTGGGTATGCAAGCAGGAAATAAATTAAAGAAAATTGCATGTTTTTAGGTTTTAAACATCCTAAATCGATCGTAAAAATTTAAAAACACCCCCCCATGCTTAAGATATGCCATGTCCTCATGCATTAGGAGGGAAAAGGAATCACCTTAGTGAAGAACGGTCAGGTTTAGGATGAATAAAACCTGGAAAAAGAAGAAAAAAAAAGAAAGCAAGAAAATGATGGGTTACCTCCCATCCAGTGCTATCTTTTACGCCATTCAGCCGGGCGTGAAGGTATGCACAGAAGACGGAAAATCATGTAAATAATTGGACACTTGAATGCCCGCAAAAAAGGTGTCTTCGTCTAGATCCCTAGAAAATTGATTAGAAATAATATTGGGATCAAAGTGAGATGGAAATTGATAAGTGTGGCCCGAGTCTGGCCATGGTTTTAATTCAGGTTGTGTGCCAAACTCGGGCGGGGTTGGTGGCAGGTCCGTAAGAAAGGGGTCGGGGAAGGAATGGTGAGTTAGTGTGGAAAAATTAGGTGCGTTAATAGTGGGTGGGTCAGGGGGGGTATCAGGAACAAATTTGGAGTCAAGACAAGTTTCCGGATCACAGATCTCGCCGACCACTGAGTTTGAATCAGAGTCCTCAAAAAAACTGTGGTCGGTAAGGGTATCTATTAACATTGTCTCCTCCACCATATTAGAAATTTCAGTATCTGAGTCCTCAAAGAAGTTATCATCATGGAATCTCCTGGAGGATTTAAAAATATCTAAGGTGATAGTTTGGCCTGCACAGTTGATATCCATTTTGCCTGTGTGGCAATTGATATTTGCCTTTGCAGTAGCCAAAAAGGGGCGTCCAAGGATTATCGGGGAGTCCAGTAATGATTCGGGTGCCTCAATGTCAAGAACCAGAAAGTCTGCAGGGAAGACACAATTCTGGACCTTGACTAATACATCCTCAACAATCCCACGAGGTTTGATTGTAGATCGGTCGGCTAATTGCAGGGTAACCTCGACGGGTTTTAATTCACCGATCTGAAATTCTTCGAATAAACTTGTGGGAATAATATTTACAGAGGCACCAAGATCAAGGAGGGCGCGATTAAATGTAGTGTCATCAATAATTACAGAAATTAAAGGCGCCCCCGGATCTTTCATCTTAGGAGGCAGCTTACTCTGTATGACAGAGCTTACTGTCTCTGAAAGATGCACCTGTCCTAGATTTTTAGCCTGCCTTTTAGGAGTACAAATATCCTTCAAAAATTTAGCATAGGCAGGTATATATTTGATGGCATCTAGGAGAGGGATATTGATATGAACTTGCCCAAATAGCTCCATGAGTTCTTCTGTAGTGGGCTCAGATTTCTTTCTTTTGTTGGTGGTAGGGTAGAGAGCTTGTGGGAAAGGGATAGGAATCTTGTCTTGAGATTGTTGTTGTTCTTTTTCTTCCTGATGGGGAGGTGGGGAGTCAACTTGCACATGTATCTTACCAGGTTCGTGCGAAGGCTCGGGGTCAGTGGTGGTTTTCCCACTCCTCAAGGTAACTGCATGTGCAGTCGGATTATTATTTGGAGGAGGTGGGGGGGCCTGTGATTGCAGGAACCTGGGCGGCTGCTGAGGTGGATTAGGAGGAGGCTGATTTGGATAATGTGGATTTCTGCCCATATAATGGTTCCCTTGGTGATTGGGATTGGGTATGGGTTGGGACGGAAGATGTCCTACAGGTCTTTGCGTGGGAGCAACCCCAATCTGATTGTTCAGATTTGTGATGTTGCGGGTTACTTCCGTCATTTTTGTTTGCATATCCTGCAGGGTCCGTAGCATCTGGGCATTGATATCTTGTTGGGATGGCCCAGGATGGAAATTTGGATTCGACCCATACCCATTAAAATGATATGGTTGGGAGGAAACTTGATTATTCCAGGAGTAGTTCGGGTAATTTTTCCAATTGGAAGAATTTTTAAAGGGCTCCTGGATGGCAGAAATATTTTCGGTGGGGTTAAGATCTGGATAATTGAAATTCCCCAGTGAATCATGGGCAACCTCAGAATAATCAGCAGGAGTGGTGTTGAGATTGTGCAAATTTTCTCTTCGTGGAAAGTTAGGTTGGGTTAGATGTGGGTGTGGAGCTTGAGTTGAAGTGGCTAGTCTTTCCTCAATTTTCTTTTGATTAATATGCATCTGGTCGAGTTTTTGAGCAATCAATTGAAGATCATCTTGGGTGACAGGGATAGATTGAGTGCCTATTTCATGAACACCGAACTGCGGGTTTTGGGTTCTGCAAAATGTGTTCATGGAAGCTTGATTAAATGAGTTTTCACTCATTTCTTCGAACAGGTCATAGGCACTTTCTGCATCTTTATTTAAAAAGTTGCCGCCACACGAGGCGTCGACAAACTGTCGGATTTGATCTTCTAATCCATGATAGAAGATTTGCACGAGCTGCCATAAAGGAATCTCGTGGTGCGGGCAACTTCTTAAAAGGTCTTGAAATCTTTCCCAAGAATCATGGAAAGTTTCACCAGATTTTTGGTGAAAGGTCGTAATAGATCTTCGTAAGGAATTGGTACGACCTATGGGAAAGAATTTCTTGAGGAAGGCACTCTTGAGTTGAGGCCATGTTGTGATGGGTCGGCCAATGGTCCTGAACCAATAAGCGGCCTTATCTTTGAGAGATAATGGAAAAAGCCGCATCAGCCATATGTCTTCTTGCACATTTCGGGAACGGGTTGTCTGTGCAAGAAGAGTTAGTTCTTCAAGGTGGCTGAAAGGATCTTCCCTAGGAAGGCCATGAAAGTGTTTAATCAGGTTCAGGACGGCAGGCTTGATCTCAAAGTCCCCCTCAGGTATGACCACCCCTGGTCGTTCCTCATAATAAGACGGATCATAGAAATCTTTTAGAGGAACAACAGGCTGCTGACGGGGTGGTGGGTTTGGCCTTGGATTGGCTAGGTTTTGGATGTTCCTAGTCAATGTTTGTTGATTGGAATTTAATTTATTAATTTGATCGGCCATCAATTTTAAAAGATCAGGTAGGGGGTCTTGATGTTGTGTGTGGGGCAACTCAAGATTGGGGAGCTCCAAGTGTGGAAAGTTACTGGTGGTTGGGTTTTGGGTGGAAGGGTTAGAATTAGGGTTAGAGGTGGGGTTAGAGGTAGACGTGGAAGGGTCAGTGGACCTATTTTGTTGTGTTTCCATTTTTTCAGGAGAAGACAGAAAAAGTGGTCTTTTTACGTGGGGGGCGAAATCAAATGGTCCTTCCAAATGCGGATTTTGAGACCGTCGCCCGTGCATAAAATGGAAGAACGGGGAGGGGAGGAGAAGAGAAAGAGATGAGAGAAAGTGTGCAATTCAAACAAACAAAAACTAGACCTAACTTGATTGTGACTCCCTAATAATAACCTAAGACTTGGTCTATATAGGAAATAAGTAGTCAATAGTGAATACCCGTTCTATCAACAAATCTAGCCAGGTTGCTTAAGGGGAGGTTTGGGCCCAAACGTTTCCCAGGGAAAACCCCAGGTGCTTGTACAAACCCGCGCCTGGTCGTTTGACACGGCCCCTCAGCCTGAACACCAGATACAGATGACAGAATTGGTACTAACTAAAGAAAACTTAAAACCTAAATAGCAAGCCTAAGTTGATAAAGCCTTAGGGGTCAAGTTGCTACAAATTTTAATTAGGTCTAGGATTCTATAGTGCACACGGAATGTGGAGGGCGTTTATTGGGTTGTTGCCCTGTTATTTGATTTTTTTGTGTGTGTGCAGGAATTGGAGAGTGGCTCCAATGAAAATCAAGTTGTCACACAATTTTTTTTTTTTTTATATTTTTGTCTTTTAGGATGTGATTTAATTAAATGAATTTTAGGGTTTTTCTCTTTAAGTTTTCAAACAAGTTTGAAAATTCACAATCAAAGGAAAGACAAGTTGTATGTGTGATTGTATATTTCCTTTTAATTGAGTCTCTAAAGAGAAAGAAGAAACCCTAAACCAATTATCCCTGAGACAGAAATTTAACTACCAATGAATTATTTTTAGCTTTCAGAATTAAGTAGTGGTCCAAAAAAGTCAAACAACACCACTACTTTGAATAAAATCAAACAAGGATTCTAAAAAAGATTTTTGTAAGATTTTAGGAATTTGTTTGATAATAGTTTTGAATTTTTAATTGTACTGGTGTCAAAGTCCAAAAATAATACCCGTGGGTATTATAGACTTTTTAGTATTACCACCGACCTCAGAAAATTTTTATGATTTTATATAATATGTAAAATTTCACAGGGATTCCAACAAGACAAATTTCACAAAAATTGGATGAGTATAAAAATTCTGAAAATTCGCGGACAGTAGCAAAACAGGAAGATTAGAGGGTGTGACCCCTCTGTAATCCACGAATTTTTAAAAATTAAATACAAATCCAATTGATCTGAAATTTGGAACAGATGTTCCAAACTTAATTGGGAATCACTCTATGAAATTTTATGATTTTAGGAGGCCTGTGGTGTTAGTAATCGATTTTTCAAGTCTGGACAGAAATCTAGACCCGAAAAACAGAACACCAATACTTGCAATGGAATGGTGCTAAAGAAGCGTACAAGCAAACGATGATTTTAAAATGCACCACTCCACTTAATTTAAGTGTTTAGGGTCCTGAAAGCCAAGTTTAATATATTTTTGGTAGTTTTAATTAATTATGTGACTAGAAAGAGGAACCAACCTGAATTTTCGCGGGAAGAAAAGGATCTTTAAGCTCTCGCTTCCAGATTCCCGCTTTCCCGCTGTCGTTCCTGCACACACAAAAGAAAGAAAGAGAAGGGGATGAGATCCACTTCAAGCAAGAGAAAATGAGTTAATGCAAAGCCGTGCCTCCCCGGCAGCGGCGCCAAAAAGTGATAGCGAAAATACGCAGTTTGTTAAAATGTCGTTGTAACGCGTAAATCCGCTTTCGCTCTTAAATTTATATTCCTAGATAGGGAGTATCTAGGGTCGTCCAAGGAGGCAAAAATTGCAATAATGATTCTCTTGCTTGGAATACAATCTCAACTTTCTTTTTAATATTTTTCAATATGTAATTTTTTTGTATTTTGAAAAGACGAGGGCAAACGGCAGATTGTAGCGAAAAGAACTAACACCTACAAATGATTAAAATTCTAAAAGATAGAAATATCTTCTTCCTAAGCTCACTCTAGGCAAGTGTAGGCCTAGGGTAATTAGGAAGAAGAGGTGAAATAAGTGCTAGAACCAAAACAAACAACTGCAATAAAAAGCTTAAAAGAAGGCAATTTTTGATTGAGTAGAATGAGTGTTCTTTTCAAGGACAAGTAGAGGAAAGCTTCTACTAGAATTGAACAATTTAAAAGCAAGAAAAGAAACACAAATCCTCTTGTAACAATGGTGAAGAAGGTTGTCTTCTTGCTCCAAGCCTAGCTGCTCCTTGGCTTGAAAAGAGGGCCTCCTTCTTCTCCTTCCTTGAGAGCTCCTCCAAGGTGGAAGCTACCACCTTTAATGCTCTCTCCAAAGGGGTGGGCGTGCACCACCCTTAAAAACTCCTCCAAGGTGGCGTGACCACCTTCAAGATCTCCTCCAAGATCTTCCTTGCCTGGCTTCTCCTTTGGCTGGCGTGACCCAAGAGAGAAGGGAAGAGGGGAAGGCACCAAGGGGACAGAATATCCCCTTAATCTTCTTCTTCTTCTTCTCTCTTGGACGTGGGATTCTTGGTGGAATATGAGAGTGAAATGGCTAGCCAAGGATGGCTTGAATGGTGGTGGGTAGTGGTCTTTTTATAGGGTAGGATGGGGGGTTAAGGTGCCCCTTGAAATGGAGGGCTAGGATGGAAGAATGGAGGTGGTTAGTGATCCTATGGCTAAGGAGAGTTGGCGCCAACCCAAGAGGTGTTAAAGGGGTTAGTTATGGTGGTGTTGGTGTCTTTTGGTGGTGGAGAGACACCACCATGTTGGCGCCAACATGGGGTCTTCTAGAAGGGGGGTTAGGTGGATGGTGGAGATGGGTTCAAGGGAGATTGTGTGGTGGAGATGAGGGGAGATTTTGGAGGGAAAAGTGGCGCCATTAAGGGGTGGTTATGGGTAGTTTTTGGCGCCACTTTTAGGTGTCTTTTGGAGGTGGTGGGTAGGTTAGGTTGGTGCCAAGTAGGTTAGCTTATGTGGAGCTTAGGTGGAGCTAGTTGGGTAGAGTTGGTAGGTGGGTTTTTGGGGTAGTACAAGCCAAGGAAGTTGGAGCATAGCTAAGTTAAGCTAAGCTAAGCTAAGCTAAGCTAGCTTAGCTAATGGAGGAGTAGAGGAGAAGGTGTTGGAGCTAGGGTTTGGAGGAGGGAGCTGAGGAGAAGAAGTCTGGAGCTGGAGCTGGAGCTGGCTGCTGCTGAAGAGGCTGGCATGGGGCTACTCTAGCTGGCTTAGCTTGCTAGTTCTTTGCTAGTTGCTAAGCCAAGCTAAAGTGAGCTAGCTTCTACCAAAATGAGCTAAGGTGAGCTAGGTCTGGTGCTATCGGGGAGAATCAAGCTGGTTGAGGCAGCTAAGGTAGCTTAGCTCAACTGAGATGAGCTAAGCTGAATCCCCGGGAGCTGGACTTGAGCTTCCTGAGCTGAGATGAATTCTTCTTCAGCTGGCTGGAGTTGAGTGGAGCTGAATGTAGCTGGATCTGAGCTGGGGTGAACTCCTGTCAACTCAGCTGAGCTAGCTAGAGCTCCCTGTGAACTAGTGGGAGCTGAGGTGAGCTAGACTCAGCTAAGTTGAGCTGGATCTGAGCTGACTTGAGCTAGGGTGAGCTAAGGTGAACTCTCTTGAGCTGCCATCCAGCTGAGATTAGCTGAATGGAGCTGGGATGAGCTAACCCTAGTTCAAGTAAGCTAGGTTCCAGCTGCGGTGAGCTAGATCAAGCTGAGGTGAGCTGGATCAAGCTGAGGTGAGCTGGATTAGGCTGAGTTCCAGCTAGTCTGGGCTTCTCCTTCACCATTTGCCTTCTTGAGTGCTAGGGTTTTAGGGATCTGTGCATCTGTACATCCCTAACACTCACAAAAACACATTAAAACGACAATAAAAAATGCAATGCATGCCTATCCTAATTTATGCCTAAATGCAGCCCAAAAACCCGTTTGCGGAGTAAAATCCTAAGAGCTAGGTTAGTTTTAAAGCATAAAAATGATGATAAACTGGCGTTTATCAACAACCTATCTAAATGGCCCTTCACATTGCATATCACAATCAAACCTATGCCTAAATAAAATAAAGTAGATGTTGCCTTAAGGATTTGACTCGCTCTTTGGGGACCAATTCGAGATTATTTTCGATTAATCTACTTCTACTTGTCCATCTGATGTCTACCTAGGGGAGTCATGTTAAACGATCGCGGCTGGGGGGTATCAAAGGAACTCGAGGTGCAAGTCAAAGGAGGAACCTTTCCACCAATTCCTCTATCAACTGGTTGGATTGACTAAATAGGAGTAGACTAAATCATCTTTAATCTTAAGACAGGTTCTGTGAGTTTGTAGGCCTTTAGGGTACCCTACCTAAGGACTGGTTTGATTGCTTGCATTGTATGGCACCTTTCTTTTCTCTTTTTCCTCTTGCTTTGTCATGGATCCTTCCAGGTCCTACTCACATTTCCATTCCTACCATCCTACCACCACTTCTTCTCAATATGATTACTATCCTGAACCAACTTATGAGTATCCATCTACTAGTCGGGATAACCTTGATTAGGGATTCAATTCTAGACCTGCATGTTCAGGGTATAGCCCTAGATATCATGATTGTGATTTCTATCCTTCTTCAAGCTTTAATGATTAGAGATCTTCGCCTCCATATGAACAACCTAACTTGATCTACAATCATGAAGGATATGATGATTATGACTCTTACCCTCCCCTGGATTACACTACATATAAGTCACCACTGTTGATTCAAAAATCGACATAGTTTAGGAGAGTATCGCATTGTAGTATAGCGACAAAAATCAAAATGACAATTAATTTGTAAAGCTTGAAAAATCATGAGTTTCGAGGTCGTTCACAGGGAGCAAGTGTAGTAATTCAATACACTAATCACGACGATCAGAAATAAGAATGCCATCAAAGTTCAATCATAAATAGAATATCAATTAATGATCAAAAATTGTATCTCAGAGTAAAAATAAAAGAGATAAAAATGGTGGTTGAAACCGCCAAATATCCTCAACAGAAAGTACGAATCCCAAACTCAAATTCTCAAAGTACTCAAGTTGAGTCAGAACCAATTCCCTATTAGACCAGACATCAAGAACAAGGCCCAAACACCTTAAATATCCAACCTAGATCTCCTGAATTTGCCTAAGTGTGAGGCACAGATCCCAAGAATCTACAGAGTAAAACTCTCGCTTTCTTCCTCAGAAATTCCTTCTCTCTCTCAATCAAATTCGGATCAAGGTAATCGGGCAAATGGGTTTGGGTCCTGGCCCACGGACGTGCGATGGTGGGTGAGGTTGCGTAGGGGAGAGAGAGGGACCTCACCCCGTGATTAAATATGATAAGCCACCACACAAAATGTGTTATATACACGTTTCAATTTTACACTTCATCGATGTGGGACTAAAAGTCCTAGCTTCTTTTTGGTTCAATGGCTGTAACATGAACCAAAGATTGAGGCTACTGTTAGTGCTTGTTCCTTAATTTGAAACCAAATTACCTTCGTGGTGATGATGTGCTATTGTTGGATGTGGAATCGAAGCTGGAGGTGGACGGAGTAGGGCAGACGACATCGAGGAAGGTGGTGGAAGCATCGGAGCTCTGGTGAAGTCCCTGAAAATAAGAATATGGTCGATGGGGACCAATTAAAATGCTCAGTTGCTTCACCGTGGTGGGTGGGAGATGCTGGTGGTGGAGATTTGATGGTTGTTGAAGTGTGGTGGCCGGATGACGTCGATGAAGGTGGTTGTGCGATGGGTTGTCCTGCGGAGAATTTTAATGGCCAAACTCCTCAATAAGTTGAGGGGTTTTGATGGTGAGGTTGAGGTGAAGGTTGTGGAGACAGTGGTGCTACGGTTGGTGTAGTGTGGTGCCAACATGAGCTCACTGGAGCTCATGCCAGAGGTGAAGATAAAGGGAGAGTGATGGTAGCTGTCGAAACTAGAGACTAAGGACGTGGAAATAGTCTAGAGAGAGAGAGAAATTAAAGGACTTAGGGAGGAGAGAGAGAGTGGGAAGCATCCGACATTGGCCAGTCGATCGTGAGGGAGACGACGACGATCGAAGGAGCCCCTGCTATGGCTACTGAGGAGTGGAAGAGAGAAAGGAGTAGTTTAGGCCATCACTTTTGTTGTTTGGATGGCTGGAAGAGGGTGGTGGAGGTGGTCTCTGGAGCTGAAGAAGAAGGTGACCAAAGGAGGAGAGGAAGGTGTTTTCCGATATAATATTGGCTGGTCAGACCTTAGGATAAATGTAGAGCTTATATAGTTCTCAATTGCAAAATCTAACTGGAGAAATTCACGTAGTTGGTCGAGGATCAAGAAACTAAAATCCCACAATTTTCTTAAGCTATCCTGTGCTCTTGGCTACATATTACAACTTGGAATTGAGTTCAATGGATTCCTCATGGTTTGAACACTAATCCCTCCAAATTTGGACAGATTTGGTGCTGATTAGAGAGATCTTCTCTCTTGAAGTTCGACCTGTTGGGTGTTTACACAACAATGGCAGAAGGGAGTTAAATGTGAAGAAGACGACAAACTATGGGGGTTTCTATAATAAACTCAAAACCTAGGGGCCTAAATGTAAGAAATAGAGTTTTTAGGACTTAAAATGAAAACTTGGTCAAGATGGACTCTGATTGGGCCCAAAGTTTGGTCTTAACCTAATTTAAACCCAAGAAATCTAGTAATGAACTTGGATTTGAGTTGACTAAGAAAATTGCATAGAAGTCCAAATCAAGGCAAATTTCCATTTGAAACTCTATTTTTGGTCAAAATAGGTTTAGATTCTCAAAGTGAAGTTACCAAACCTGATAGAATATTTTTAAATGATTTTTAGGAGGTTTACATTGATTTGATCTCATCTAGAACCCTTTCAATTTAAGTAGGGTTGATAATTAGGGCTTTTAGTACTATTTTCATCCTCAAAATGCGTGAAACCCTGATTCAGTCAATGAGAGCACATTTCTTGGTCTTTAAAGTTAATTTAACCTTTAATTAACTCTTGAGTAACCACATGGTTAATCTGCATTTGTGGCTGGATGTTAAAATGGAAGAATTAACCCTATTTTTCAATCGTCTCAAAATAGTTTAATAAGGAATTATGACCCTTAAATGATCATTTAGGAGCCTTTATCATTTAAATCTGACTAGTTTTGGCTAGGACCCATGATGGTGTTACCATAAAGCCCCTATGCATATCTTTTTCTAGTCCCTGAAAAAATCTTATGGACCAAATCAGATCTCTAAGTCGAATTTTAACCGTTAGGGTGCCTTACTGAGCCGCATCTCTAGAAATTAGATCAAAATACCAATAATAGACAAAAAGGTACTCAAGTACCAGCCAAGATCCAGACTTGACCAGCATCAACCTTGGGTCTACCATGAAGGTTTCTAAAGCCCGGAAAAACTACCTAGAGCTTCGTTGACCCTAGCGATTAAAGCACCCATGCATATATGTAGCAAGTCTAGGTTTAGTTTGCCAGTGCATTTTTTATAAGAGATATAGTGAGGGATATTTATTTTGAGAGTTTTGTCTCTTTTCTTTTTACATTCCCTTAAATCAAACATTGAATTGGCTTTAAACATGGTCTATATCGGATTCCTTGTCCCCACCATCAATCCTCGAAGGGTCCCTAGCTTTCGATGCTTCGAGATAGCACTGCCCATGGCAACCCCAAGAATGCTAACATTTGACACATTGGGATAGTGCTGCCCATGGCGTTCTGTAGATAAATTATGGCCCTAGCAATCAACATTTCGGGATAATCCTGCCCATGGCTCCTAAACCAGCAGAAGGTGCTTACATGCCCCAATAAGATATTTAGATATCCTAGCAGAAAATATCGAGGAGACGATATGATATCATGCATCTTCGAGGGGAGTATTTTTCATTCCACCTCTTTGCATTGAGAACTCATCCAATCAACTTGTGTCTTTGAGCCGCTCCTAAGCCATATCTTCAGGAAACATTTTCAAAATAGAACACCATTTGCATTATTGTTCATTAAGCGCACTGAACCAGATCAGTGTGTGATTTTTGGGTGCCTATGTTACCAAGTCCTGCAAACGAAAGGGCAGGCATTGGGACCGAATAATCCCTAAACCTTAGACCTAATACATCAGCTTTGTACTTTTCTCAACCTCTTAAGGATTAATACGGATCTTGACAAATATGTGAGTGTTTATGTCGTAGAATAGGCCGAAGAGGCCTAAAGTCGGTACCTATCACTTATCTCCTAAGATTTAGCCTTTCAGGTCAGAATTCATCATCCGATCTAACTTAGAACTTATGTAAGTTCCATACTCAATTCCAGGGATAGCACAATCATTTCTTTTGTTTGCTCCTTTTTCTCTATTTTTTCATTTCTCCTCTTCTCTTTCCTCAATTCAGATTTTTCAACTCAGCTCACAAAATTGTCCTCCATTTCTCCTTTATTTTTATGATGAAGCCCCTCCATGAATCAAATTTCATAGCATTTTGCACTTTAATACCCCCCCATGCCTAAGACTTCCAATGTCCTCATTGTAAATTAGGTAGGTTCAAGTTCAACTTGGATCATACATTAGAATAGGTTTGGTGGGTGGCGAATGGGTCGAGATGACTGTTACGGATGATTTCAAGCTCTGATACGAATGTTAGAGGTGGAGTCGGTTGTTATAAGGAATGAACCCTAGAGTGCAATATGATTTCAGTTCAGAGATAGGTCAGAAGGGTCTCAGATTTTTCAAAATGATGGGTTGTCTCCCATTAAGCACTAAGTTTAATGCCATCAGCTGGGTGCAATGTGGCTCAGGGAGAATGGAGTTCAAAAGATACCGCATCCAGATTTGAATCGATGAATTCAAGGAATGGTTTCAGTCTCTAGCCATTCACAACAAATGGTTCTGAGTCATGGCTGAGTTCACTGATTTCGATAGCTCCATTTCCAATGACTCATTAGATGAGAAAGGGTCCGATCCATTTTGATCTTAGCTTTCTTAGGAAGGGCTTGATCTTGGCATCAAAGAGGAGCACTTTCTGACCAGGATGGAATGATTTTCTCGAGATGTACTTATCATGGAAGGCTTTGACTCGCTTTTTGTAGATACACAAGTTCTTATACGCATCATTGCGTAACTCCTTAATCTTGCTCATTTGCAATAGGCGGTGGTTTCCAACCTTCATGAGATCTAGATTGCACTTCCTACTGCCTAGTAGGCTTTATGCTCCATCTCTAAAGGGAGGTGAAATGCCTTCCCATACACGAGCCTGAATGGAGACATCCCTAGCTGGGTCTTGTGGGTGATCCTATATGCCTACGAGGCTTCTAGAAGTCTTGTGGACTAATCTTTCCTGTTAGGCTGAATAGTGACCTGAAGGGTTTTCTTGATCTTTAGATTGGATAGCTCAACCAATCCATTGGATTGGGTGTAGGAAGAAGTCGAAATACGATGCGACACCTCGTACTTTTTTTACTAGGGACTAGAGGTGCACATTTGTGAAATGAGACCTGCCATTGCTGATGATGGCTTTAGGAACCCCAACTCTGGAAAAGATGTTCTCCTAAATGAACCAGAGAAAAACTTTATGATCATTTGTTCTTGTGGGTACGACTTTGATCCATTTTGAGACGTAGTCAATAGCAAGTAAGATGTATTCGAAGTCGTTAGATCCAGGAAAGGGTCCTATAAAATCAATTCCCCATATGTCAAAGATCTTGCACATGATAATCAGATTCAAGGGCATCATATTGCACTGACCCATGTTGCCGAGGGTTTGATAATGGGCACATGCCCTACAGTAGGATTGTACATCTTTAAACAAAGTGGACGAAAAGAACCAACACTGGAATATGTCTGCTGTGGTTTTACACCTAAAGTAATGGCCACCGTAGGCCTGGTCATGAGAGAAAGAGATAACATCATTGACCTCGTTGTTGGGAATGCATCTTCGGATTACTTGGTCATTACAGATGTGAAATAGATAAGGACTTTCCTAGACATAGTACTTGGCATTGGAAATCAGCTTGTCTCGCTGGGAGGTCACCCAATCTGGCGGAACTTTCCCTATAACCAAGTAATTCACGATCTTAGCGAAGTAGGGAAGTCCATTAATGGCTAAGAGACGTTCATCTGGAAAATGCTCGGTGATAGGTCTGGATGGGTCAATGATCAAAAAAGGAAGGCGAGATAAATGGTCAGCTACCACATTATGTTTTCTTGCCTTGTCATGAATTTCGAGATCGAATTCTTTCAACAGCAAGATTCAGCGGATTAGTCTAGGCATTGCATACTTCTTCGTATGCAAGTGCCTCACCATAGTGTGACCTGAGTAAATGACGACATGGGATCCCAGGAGGTATGATCTAAAATTCTCCAGATCGAATACTACAGCCAATAGCTATTTCTTTGTAATTGTGTAATTACGCTGAGCCTCATCCAATGTCTTGCTAACATAATATATAACCAGTAGTTTGCCGTAGACTTTCTGCCCTAACAGTACTCCTACTACCAAGTTAGATGCTTTGCACATGAAATCGAAGGGTTGGGGATTGTAGGATTGGATCTTGGGTAACTCAATCATGTAGGATTTCGAATGCATGAATGCACTCGCTTGTCATCTCCAAAGTCAAGTCCTTTGAGAAAAGATTTGTTAAGCGGTGTGCAATTTTTGAGAAATCAGACATGAATCGATGATAGAAATCAAGGTACCCTACAAATGATCTAATGTCTTCGATCGAGGACGGCACAGGTAATTTAGAAATCACATTCACCTTAGCTCGATCAACTTGGATACCTCCTGATAAACGTCAATTTATCGTCATTCTGATGCATTAAAAACAAACCTAGCTATTAGGATTTTACTCCGCAAATGGGTTTTTGGGCTGCATTTAGGCATTAGCTAGGTTAGGCATGCATTGCATTTTCTTTTCTTGTTTTAATGTGTTTTTGTGTGTTAGGGATGAACAGCTATACAGATCCCTAATACCCTAGCACTCAAGAAGGCAAATGGTGAAGGAGGAGCTCAGACTAGCTGGAACTCAGCTTGATCCAGCTCACCACAGCTGGAACATAGCTCACTTGAACTAGGGTTAGCTCATCCCAGCTCCATTCAGCTAATCTTAGGTGAATGGCAGCTCAAGAGAGTTCATCTTAGCTCACCCTTGCTCAAGTCAGCTCAGATCCAACTCAATCGAGTTGAGTCTAGCTCATTTTAGCTCCCACTAGTCCATAGGGAGCTCCAGCTAGCTCAGTTGAGTTGAATGGAGTTTACCTCAGCTCAGATCCAGTTACATCCAGCTCCACTCAACTCCAGCCAGTTGAAGAACTCATCCCAACTAAGGAAGCTCAAGACCAGCTCCTGAGGACCCATCTTAGCTTAAGCTAATTGAGCTAAGCTACCTTAGCTGCCTCAACCAGCTCAATCCCCCCCGAGAGCACCAGACCCAGCTCACCTCAGCTCCATTCAAAAGAAGCAAGCTCACTTTAGCTTGGCTTAGTAGCTAGCATAGAACTAGCAAGCTAAGCCAACCGGAGTAGCCCCATGTTGACCTCTTCAGCAGCTGCCAGCTCCACTTCATCTCTGGACTCTTCAGAACCATCTCCTCCCTCCAGACCCTACCTCCAACACCTCCGCCTCTACTCCACCATTTGTTAAGGTAGCTTAGCTTAGCTATGCTCCAGCTTGCTTGGCTTGTACCACCCAAAAACCCTACCTAACAACTCCACCAACAAGCTCCACCTATGCTCCACATAAGCTAACCCTACTTGGCGCCAACCTAGCCTACCCACCACCTCCAAAAGACACCTAAAAGTGGTGCCAAAACCACCCTAACTACCCCCTTGTTGGCGCCACTTTTCCGCCAAAAACCCCCTTCATCTCCACCACACATCTCCCCTTAAAACCATCTCCACCATCCACATAATCCCACCTTCTAGAAGCCTCAAAGTTGGCACCAACCCATGGCACCTCTCCATGGTTGGCACCACTTTTAGGTGCCCCTTGACCAACCCTAACTACCCCCCTTACACCCCTTAGGTGGCACCAACCATCCTTAACCCTAGTATCAACTAACCACCTCCATCTTCCCATCTTAGCCATCCAATTCAAGAGTCGCCTTAACCCCACATCCTACCCTATAAAAAGACCACTACCCGCCACCATTCAAACCATCCTTGGCTAGCAAATTGACTCTCATATTCTACCTAGAGCGCACGGCCAAGAGAGAAGAAGAAGAAGAAGATTAAGGGGATATTCTGTCCCTTTGGTACCTTCCCCTCTTCCCTTCTCACTTGAGCCCATGCTAGCCAAAGGAGGAGCTAGACAAGGAAGATCTTTGGATGAGATCTTGAAGGTGGTCCACGCCACCTTGGAGGAGAATTTGAGGGCTGTGCATGCCCACCCCTTGGAGGAGAGCATCGAAGGTGGTAGCATCCACCTTGGAGGAGCTCTCAAGGAAGGAGAAGAAGGAGGCCCCCTTTTTAAACCAAGGAGCAGCTAGGCTTGGAGCAAGATGACTCCCTTCTTCACCAAATTTTGCTAGAGGATTTGTGTTTCTTTTATTTCTTTTATATTTTTTCATTTCTAGTAGAAGCATTCCTCTACTTGTCTTTGAAAAGAACACAAATTCTAGTTAATCAAATTGCCTTCTTTTTACTTTCCTATTGCAATTGTTACTTTTGTTCTAGCACTTATTTTACTTCCACTTCCTAATTACTCTTGGCCTTCACTTGCCTGGACTGAGCTTAGGTAGTGGATATTTTAATTTCTTATGTTTTAGCTTAGCATTTTAGGTGTTAGCACTTTTTCAACACAATTCACACTTTGCCCGTATTTTTTCCAATAAATATATATATATATTTAAAATACCAAAAGGAAAGTTGAGATTTATTTTTAGCAATTGATTTGAATTGCAATTTTTGCCTCCTTGGATGACCTTAGATACTCCCCTATCTAGGATACAAATTTAAAAGAGTATGCGAATTCGTGTGTTACAACGACATTAAAAACCTGCTTTTATAGATCACGTGACTTTTCACATCACTTTTTGGCGCTGTTACCGGGGAGGCATGGCTTTGCATTAGTCATTTTTCTCTTGCTTGAAGTGGATCTCATCCCCTTCCCTTTCTTTCCCTTCGTGTGCAGGAATTACAGCGGGAAAGTGGGAATTTGGAAGCGAAAGATTATAGTTCCTTTTCTTCCCATGGATTTCCGGTTGGTTCCCCATTTCTTGTCACATTTAGGCTAAAAAACTACCAAAAAAATATTAAACTTGGTTTTCAGGACACTAAGAATTCATTGTTTGCTTGAATGTTTCATTAACACCACTCCATTGCAAGTATTGGTGCTCTGTTTCTCGGGTCCAGATTTTAGTTCAGACTTGAAAAATCAATTCCTAACACAAAAACCCTCCAAAAAACACAAAATCTCATACAATGATTACAAATTGAGTTAGGAAAATCTGTTCCAAATTTCAAATCAATTGGATTCGTATTTAATTTTTAAAAATTCATGGACTCTAGAGGGGTCACACTCTCTAATCTTCCTATTTTGCTACAGTGCACGAATTTTTAGAATTTTTCTACTCATCCAATTTTTATTAAATTTAGCTTTCTAGAGTCCTTGTAAAATTTTACACATCATATAAAATCACCAAAATTTTCTGAGGTTAGTGGTAATACTGAAAAGTCTAAAATACCCATGGGCATCATTTCTGGACTTTGACACCATTACAAATAAATATTTAAAATAATTATCAAACAAATCCCTAAAATCTTTAAAAAAATTTTTCTGGAATTCTTGTTTGATTCTCTTCAAAGTAGTGGTGTTGTTTGAATTGTTTGGACCACTACGTAATATAGAAAGCCTAAAAATAACTCATTGGTAGTTAAATTTCTGTCCTATGATCAATTGGATTAGGGTTTCCTTTTTCATTTTTAGAAACAACCAACAAAAGGAAACATATCTTCACCCATAGAACTTGATTTCCTCTTGTTTGTGGAATCTCAAACTTGTTTGAAAACTTAAAAAGAACATACTAAAAATACACTAAGTTAAATCCAATACTAAAAGACAGAAATACAAAATAACTATGTGACAACTTGATTTGCATTGGAACCACTTTCCAATTCTTGCACACAAAAAAAAAAAATGAAATAACAGGGCAACAACCCAATTAACACCCTCCACATTCCTTGTGCACTATAGGATCCTAGACCTAGCTAAAAATTCGTAGCAACTTGACCCCTAAGGATTCATCAACTTAGGCTTACTATATAGGTCTTAAGTTTTCTTTAGTTAATACCAATTCTGTCATCTATATCTGGTGTTTAGGCTGAGACGCCGTGTCAAACAACCAGGTGCGGGTTTGTACACGCACCTGGGGTTTTCCCTGGGAAACGTTTGGGCCCAAACCTCCCCTTAAGCAACTTGGCTAAATTTGTTGACAGAACGGGTATTCACTACTGATTATTTATTTCCTACGTAGATCAAGTCTTAGGTTTATTGTTAGGAAGTCGCATTTAAGTTAGGTCTACCTTTGTTTGTTTGAATTGTACACTTTCTCTCATCTCTTTCTCTTCTCCTCCCCTCCAATTCTTCCCAAAACAGTGCATGCACAGGCGACGGTCCCAAAAACCACACCTTGAGGGACCATCTGATTTCGACCCCTGCAGCAAAAAATCTTTGTTTTCTTCTCCCTCCTCTTCTATAAAATTTGAAAACCCAGGAAGCCAACAAAAAAATTCTTCTTCCACTCCTAACTCGTCAGTCGACCCACAAACTGACTTCACTCTCCCTCACCTCCCTAATTTGGAGCAACCAGAAATACCAGCAAGGCCAGGTGGCCCTCCAACTATAACTCAAAATCCAAATCCCTTTCCATTAATGGTCGACCATTTGGTTCGACTACAACAAATCAAGAAGATTTAGCTAGGACTGTCACGAACCTAGCTAAGCAAGGACAAAATCCACCACCCCACCAACAGCCTGTCGTTCCTCTTAAGGATTTCTACGATCCTCCCAATTATGAGGAAAGACCAGGGGTGGTCATACCACAAGGGGATTTCAAGATCAAACAAGCCATTCTAAACCATATCAAACATTTCGTGGTCTTCCAAGAGAGGACCCTTTTTGTCATCTCGAGGAATTAACTACCCTCGCTCAAACCACTCATTCCCGCAATGTATAGGAAGACATGTGGTTAATGAGACTTTTTCCTCTCTTTCTTAAATACAAAGCATCTCATTGGTTTAGAACGGTTGAGCGCCCTATTACCACCTGGCCCCAATTAAAAGGCACTTTTCTAAAAAAAATTTTTCCGATCGGTTGAATGAATGCATTAAGAAGATCCATAACAACCTTTCAACAGAAAAGTGGTGAACCCCCCCACGAAGCCTAGGAAAGATTTCAGGAACTTCTTAGAAGTTGTCCCCACCATGAAATTCCACAATGGCAGTTAGTACAGATCTTCTATCATGGATTAGAAGATCAATTGAAACGAGTTGTGGATGCCTCATGTGGGGGCAATTTTCTTAACAAAGATGCCGAAAGTGCCTATCTCCTCTTTGAAGAAATGAGTGAAAACTCATTTAACATGACTTCAATGGACACTTTTGGCAGATCACAAAACCCCAGACACGGAGTCCATGAAATTGACTCCAAATCCACCTCTGTTCCAGTCACTCAAGATGATCTATATATGTTAGCTCAACGACTAGACCAGATGCAAATTCACCAAAAGAAAATGGAAGAAAAGCTCATAAATAAACAAGCTCCACACGTTCACTCTCCACACACTAACCCCCCACACATTCTCCGAAGAGAAAATCTACACAACATTGATGCCACATCTGCTGGCTAGCAATTTCCGGCTAATTTCCAACAAGATTTGACTGGGAATTTTGACCAAAATTTTTTTGATCCCACCTCGAAAAATATTTATGCTCTCCAGGAGCAATTTAGAAACCCCTCCAACACTTCCAATCAAAACTGGAGGACTAACCCGAATCACTCTTGGAAAAACTTGAACCCGATTCCTTTTCCCAAACAAAACTATTTTGGGATTTATGGGCAACCAATGTATCAACCTAGACCATCCCAGGACGATATTAATAATCAGGTCATGGAAACTCTACAAGAAATGTAGACTCAAATGACAGAAGTAACCCGCATGATTACCAACTTGCAACACCAAGTTAAGGTTACTCCTGATCATCGACCTACAGGGAATTTACCTTCCCAACCCATGCCCAACCCAAGTAATCAATAGAATCAGTTCCTAGGTGGATATCCCAGTCAACCCATTCAACCAGCACCTCAGCATCCACCGGGTTTCAATAACAATGAGGCTTCTCGTCCTCATCCTAGAAACAACCAGACTACAAATGTAGTTACTTTGAGGAATGGGAAAACCACTCACAATCCCCTACCTATTAAAGTAACCAACTTTAATGAAACACAGATTAACTCTTCCCCATCTCCCCCTCCTATTGTTCAGGAACCAATTAATGCAAAATAGGGAAACCCTGCTCCATTTCCACAAGCCCTCCACTCTTCAAATAAGAAAAAGAAGAAATCCGAGCCCACTGAGAAGGAATTAATGGATTTATTTGGCCATGTAGAAATTAATATCCCTCTCCTAGATGCCATTAAATACATCCCTGCCTATGCAAAATTCCTAAAAGATTTGTGCACTCTGAAAAGGCAGCCCCGAAATTTAGGAAAGGTGATCCTTCCGGAGACAGTTAGCTCAGTTGTGCAGAGCCGACTGCCTCTTAAGAGAAAGGATCTCGGTGCCCCCCTAATCCAAGTTATCAGTAATGATACCTTTTGATCGCGCTTTGTTGGATCTTGGTGCCTCAATTAATCTTATCCCCACAGTTGTTTTTGAGGAATTTAAGATCGGTGAATTAAAGCCTATTGAGTTTACTCTCCAATTAGCCAACCGATCTACAATTAAACCAAGGGGAATTTTTGAGGATGTTCGTATCTGGGTCAAAAATTGTCTATTCGTAGTAGACTTTTTAGTCCTCGACATAGAGGTACCAGAAGCACTAAAGGTTGCCCTCAATATTCTTGGAAGACCATTCTTAGCCACCGCCCGTGCAAATATTGATTGTGATTCTGGAAAGATGAAGATCATGTGTGGTGGTGAATCTGTAACCCTAGACATTTTTCAAGATTCTAGGCGATTCCAAGAACCAGATTTCTTTGATGATTCGTATTCAGAAATAGAAAACATTGTGGAGGAAACTTTGCAGATTTCCCATTTAGGTTCTTGTTTTGCCATCAATACGGTTCCTGAACAATCCACCTCTTCTCACCCTTCCACCCTAACCACACGTCCAGTTAAGCTTCCAGTTGACCCTTTCACCCTCACCTCACCACTAACCCACAAAGCAGAAACTCTTTTGGAGCCAGGCCCACAATTGGAACTAAAACCTTTGCCCGACTCCCTTAAATATGTCTTCCTGGGTCCTCATCAGACCCTACGCCTAATTATAAATTCTTAACTTACCGGCGCACAAGAGCACAAACTTCTCCAGGTTTTGAGTAAATATCGAAAAGCTATTGGCTGGACCATTTCTGATCTTAAGGGTATTCATCCGTCCTATTGTACACATTGTTTATATTTAGATGACGATTCTCGCCCCTCCCACCAACCCCAAAGGCACTTGAACCCTATTATGTTGGAGGTGGTAAAAAAGGAGATTATTAAGTGGCTGGATGCTGATATCATCTACCCCATTTCTGACAGCTCCTGGGTTAGTCCAACACAAGTTGTGCCCAAAAAGGCTGGACTAACAGTTGTCACTAATGATAATGGGGAGAATGTAGCCACTCGAACAGCTTCTTCTTGGCGCATGTGTATTGCTTACCGAAAATTAAACACCACCACCAAGAAGGACCATTTCCCGCTCCCCTTTATTGATCAAATTTTGGAGCGGTTAGTCAGACGGGATTTTTACTATTTTTTGGATGGTTATTCCGACTATAATAGGTAGCGGTTCATCCTGAGGACCAGGACAAACCAACTTTCACCTGCCACTTCGGAACCTTTGCTTTCCGAAGGATGCCCTTCGATCTTCGCAACGCACCTGCGAATTTTCAAAGGTGTATGCTTGCAATATTTTCAGACCTAGTAGGTGAATGTTTAGAAGTATTTATGGATGACTTCTTTATTTTTAAAGATTCTTTTGACCATTGTCTCAAAAACCATGAAAGAACTCTCCAAAAATGCATAGAAGTCAATCTAGTCCTCAGTTGGGAAAAAAGTCATTTCATGGTCAAGGAAGGTATTGTCTTGGGCCATGTTATTTCAAAACATGGAATCGCGATAGATAAAGCAAAAATAGATGCTATATCTAAGCTCCCACCGCCCACTACTGTCAAATAAATCAGATCCTTTTTGGGTCATGTGGGTTTCTACCATCGATTTATACAAAATTTTTCCTAAATCTCCAAGCCCTTAAGTTAGCTTCTCACTAAAGACCAGCCATTTGATTTTAATGATAAGTGCCTGGAGAGTTTTTTGAGGTTGAAGAAAGAAGTTACTGAGGCACCAATTTTGCAGGGACCTGATTGGAATAGTCCCTTTGAATTAATGACAGATGCCTCAGATTTTGCTGTAGGGGCTGTTCTAGGGCAAAGAATTGGCAAGACACCTGTTGTGATCTATTATGCTAGCAAAACTCTTGATGATGTGCAACAGAATTACACGATTACTGAAAAGGAACTTCTTGCCATTGTATTTGCCTTAGAAAAATTTAGATCTTATCTGTTGGGGTCACATGTCACTGTATATAGTGACCACTCAGCAATTAAATATTTGCTGACAAAGAAAGATGCGAAGCCCCGCCTTATCTGTTGGATTCTGCTGCTCCAGGAATTTGACCTAGAAATCAAGGATAAGGCAGGATCGCATAATGTAGTGGCCGACCATCTCTCTCGTCTTATGACGAATGACATAATGGCCCCACTAGATCAGTTCCCTGATGAAAGCATTTTAGCTGCTACAACCCTCCCTTGGTTTGCACCCATCGCAAACTATTTAACAATGGAATGAATCCCCACTGATTGGCCAAAAATAAGATGGGATAAGTTCTTTGCTGATATTAAATATTATTTTTGGGAGGAGCCCGACCTTTTCCTCATTTGTGCCGATCAGGTCATTCAACGATGTGTACCTGATTCTGAAATCCATGATATTTTGACACATTGTCGCTCAATGGCCTGTGGCGGACATTTATCGGGTAAGAAAATTGCAGCTAAAATCCTTAATGTGGGATTTTATTGGCCCAGCTTGCACAAAGATGCTCACGACTTTGTTCGGTCCTGTGTGCGTTGCCAGAGCATCGACAACATGACTCTGATGGATATGATGCCCCTTAATCGCATTTTAGAGGTTGAAATTTTTTATGTTTGGGGCGTCGACTTCATGGGACCGTTCATCAACTCTGGTGGGTATTTATATATATTAGTCACAGTCAACTATGTTTCAAAATGGATAGAAGCAATACCCACCCCACTAGTGATCATCGTGTGGTTGTCGAATTTCTTAAGAAATATATTTTCTCAAGATTCAGCATACCCAAAGCCATTATCACTGATGGAGGCTCACATTTCGCCCACTCACAATTTCGTCACCTTTCTAAATATGGGGTGAATCATAAAATTTCCACACCTTATCACCCCCAAACAAATGGCCAGGCTGAAGTTTCTAACCGGGAAATTAAAAATATTTTACAAAAGACGGTTAAGCTCGACCGTAAAGATTGGTCCACCAAATTGGATGACGCTTTATGGGCCTACCGTACCGCTTTTAAAACCTCACTCAGCATGTCTCCCTTCCGTCTGATTTTTGGGAAGGCATGCCATCTCCTGGTAGAGCTAGAACATAGGGCTTTTTGGCCAATAAAACAACTCAACATGGGTTTATCTAACGTCGGTATCCATAGAAAATTACAATTAACTAGATTGAAAGAATTACGTAATTTTTCCTATAAAAACGTGAGGATTTATAAAGATCAAACAAAGAAATTTCGTGATAAATATATTGTTTGGAAACACTTTGACGTTAATCAACGCGTTTGGCTTTTCGACGCGAGGTTACGTCTTTTTCCTGGCAAATTAAAATCTAAATGGATCGGCCTCTTTATTGTCCATAAAACATATCCATACAGCGTTGTTGATCTTTTTGGTCCAAAAACTAATTTGACCTTTCAAGTCAACGGCCAACGATTAACGCCCTATTTTTATCATACGCCTAAAATTCCCTCTAAATCTTTTAATTTTACTGAGCCAGCCACCCTTGATAACTAATGCACACAACGCCCGGCTGAATGGCGTAAAAGATAGCACTGGATGGGAGGTAACCCATCATTTCTTTTCTTGTTTTGCCTTTCTCTTCTTTTTCCAGGTTTTGATCATCCTAAACCTGACCTTTCTTCACTAAGGTGATCCCTTTTCCATCCTAATGCATGAGGACATGGCATATCTTGAGTATAGGGGGTTGTTTTTAAAATTTGATGATTGATTTAGGATTTTCAAAGCCTAAAAACATGCATTTTTCATTAGTTATTTTATTTTCCTGCTTGCATACCCAAAAAAATAAAAAAATGTTGAAATCTTTTTGAGGAAAAATTTTTGAAATCAGGACTAAGGTTGAAAAAATTCACTTTTGGTACAATGGGATTTAATCTTTAACAAACTAGGGATGAGAATGCGAATCTGATCATTAGAATTTCAGGGTCTATTTTTAGATTAGATCAGATATCCTTCTCTAAAATTCCACCTGAACTCATGATAGTTCTGGTGACTTGATCCTATTTTGTAATATGGAAAGTATTTGGCTTAGTCTCTGATCCAAAAACTTGCATTTCTTGAGGAACTTCTTGTGTGAATTTTCACACACAAGCCAACACTTAAAAACAACAAAAAATTAGAAAAGCTTGCTTGTTTGGACTTAGTAAAAGTCTGAAGTAGATCATTGGTTTGAGTTCCCGCCGCCGAGAAGGAGGAAAATGCCTCCTTTGAGGATGCGATGTCAACATGTTACCGCTCGGCATTGTTCCATATCTATATTTCATATCTTTAAATGGAATATTAAAGCGCATTTTCGTAGCTCAAGTGTCTTGAATAGTGCTCTACCAATAGTGTTGGAGCAAAAGCTTGAGTTTGCTTGGAGCGCCCCTTTACACCGCATTGTGTTTTTGGGTTGTGAGCTCTAGGGTGGTGTCATGGACAGTGCTATCCTGAAGTACTAGAGCCAGAGCCCCCTCGAGGATTGGTAACGAGAATGATGATCCCGACACATCTGTTGTAAGACTAAGCTAAAAATAAGCCAGGGGGAGAAAATAATAATAATAATAAATAAATAAATTAGCATGCCCTTATAAATGTTGGCTTTTCACAGGCACGGACACAAGGTTTTAAAGGATTTTGCAAGTTGTGAATCAGATTCATGAGCTAGAAAAATCCTAAAACAAAAATTTCAAGTCATCTGAATTAACAAGGGATTACTTTGTGAATTTTTGGAGGATATATTGATCCTGTTTTGTCAAAGGGTTTGATCCAAAGCAAATCCCAATGTTTATCTTTAACAAATCCCATACCTCCTGTGTTTAGATAAACAAAGGTCCCTTAATCTCTTTCTCCTCAAAAGTAGAAAAAAATTAGATTTCCCAAAAATTCCATTTTCCAAAAAATTTGAAGTTTTGCTAAGAGATAGCAAAAGATAAGCAAGGGGGTGCAAAAAATGCCAATTTATCATCATTCTGATGCATTAAAACAAACTTAGCTCTTAGGATTTTACTCTGCAAATGGGTTTTTGGGCTGCATTTTGGCATTAACTAGGTTTGGCATGCATTGCATTTTCTTTTGTTGTTTTAATGTGCTTTTGTGAGTGTTAGGGATGAACAACTATACAGATCCCTAAAACCCTAGCACTCAAGAAGGCAAATGGTGAGGAAGGAGCTCAGACTAGCTGGAACTTAGCTTGATCCAGCTCACCACAGCTGGAACCTAGCTCACTTGAACTAGGGTTAGCTCATCCCAGCTCCATTCAGCTAATCTCAACTGAATGGCAACTCAAGAGAGTTCATCTTAGCTCACCCTAGCTCAAGTCATCTTAGATCTAGCTCAACCTAGTTGACTCTAGCTCATTTCAGCTCCCACTACTTCACAGGGAGCTCTAGCTAGCTCAGCTGAGTTGACTGGGGTTCACCCCAGATCAGATCCATCTACATCCAGCTCCACTAAACTCCAACCAACTGAAGAAGAACTCATCCCAACTCAAGAACATCAAGTCCAACTCCCAGGGACCCAGCCTAGCTCAACCTAATTGAGCTAAGCTACCTTAGCTATCTCAACCAGCTTAATCCTCCCCGGGAGCACCAGACCCAGTTCACCTCAGCTCCATTCAACAGAAGCCAGCTCACTTTAGCTTGGCTTAGTAGCTAGCAAAGAACTAGCAAGCTAAGCCAGATAAAGTAGCCCCATGTTGACCTCTTCAGCAGCTGCTAACTCCACCTTAGCTCCGGACTCCTCAGAACCAGCTCCTCCCTCCAGACCCTACCTCCAACACCTCCTCCTCTACTCCACCATTAGCTAAGCTAGCTTAGCTTAGCTTAGCTATTCTCCAGCTTCCTTGGCTTGTACCACCCAAAAGCCCTACCTAACAACTCCACCAACTAGCTCCACCTAAGTTCCACATAAGCTAACCCTAGTTGGCCCCAACCTAGCCTACCCACCACCTCCAAAAGGCACCTAAAAGTGGCACCAAAACCACCCTAACTACCCCTTGTTGGCGCCACTTCTCCCTCCAAAAACCCCCTTCATCTCCACCACACATCTCCCCTTAAAAGCATCTCCACCATCCACATAATCCCACCTTCTAGAAGCCTCAAAGTTGGCGCCAACCCATGGCATCTCTCCATGGTTGGCGCCACTTTTAGGTGCCCCTTGGCCAACCCTAACTACCCCCCTTACACCCCTTAGGTGCCGCCAACCATCCTTAATCCTAGGATCAGCTAACCACCTCCATCTTCCCATCTTAGCCCTCCATTTCAAGAGCCACCTTAATCCCCCATCCTACCGTATAAAAAGACCAATACCCACCACCATTCAAACCATCCTTGGCTAGCGAATTCACTATCACACTCTACCTAGAGCCCAAACCCAAGAGAGAAGAAGAAGAAGAAGATTAAGGGGATATTCTGTCCCTTTGGTACCTTCCCCTCTTCCATTCTCTCTTGAGCCCACACCAGCCAATGGAGGAGCAAGGCAAGGGAGATCTTTGGAGGAGATCTTGAAGGTGGTCCATGCCACCTTGGAGGAGAATTTGTGGGTGGTGCACACCTACGCCTTGGAGGAGAGCATCGACGGTGGTAGCATCCACCTTGGAGGAGCTCTCAAGGAAGGAGAAGAAGGAGGCCCTCTTTTCAAACCAAGGAGCACCTAGGCTTGGAGCAAGATGACTCCCTTCTTCACCAAATTTTGCAAGAAGATTTGTGTTTCCTTTATTTCTTTTAGATTTTTTCACTTCTAGTAGAAGCATTCCTCTACTTATCTTTCAAAAGAACACAAATTCTAGTTAATCAAATTGCCTTCTTTTTACTTTCCTATTGCAATTGTTACTTTTGTTCTAGTACTTATTTTACTTCCACTTCCTAATTACTCTAGGCCTTCACTTGCCTAGAGTGAGCTTAGGTAGTGGATATTTTAATTTCTTAAGTTTTTGCTTAGCATTTTAGGTGTTAGCACTTTTTCGTCACAATTCGCACTTTGCTTGTATTATTTCAAAACAAAAAAATATATATATATCTAAAATACCAAAAAGAAAGTTGAGATTTATTTTTAGCAAGTGATTTGAATTGCAATTTTTTCCTCCTTGGATGGCCCTAGATACTCCCCTATCTAGGATACAAATTTAAAAGCATATGCGAATTCGTGTGTTACAATGACATTAAAAACCTGCTTTTACGAATCATGCGACTTTTTGCATCACCTCTCTCGGATATGAGTGTCCAACCACAATGCCCTCAGGAACCATAAAGTGGCTCATTTTCTAGGAGAGAACCATGTTCACTTCGATGAATCTTTAGAGGATCTGGACCAAGTAGAGGAGTTAATCATCGAATGATTCACCAAAAATGGAGAAGTCGTCCACGAAGACTTCAAGGTATTTACCTACCATATCGGACAATATGGCTAGCATGCACCACTTAAAGGTGGCAAGTGCATTACAAACCCCAAATGGCATCCTACGAAATGCGTATGTACTATAGGGGTACGTAAACGTAGTCTTTTCCTGATCTTTGGGATGGATTGCTACCTGGTTATATCCAGAGTACCCATCCAAGAAGCAAAAAAATTGATTTTCCCCCAGCATCTCAAGAATCTGATCAATGAACTGAAGTGGAAAATGGCCTTTCTTCATTGAGGCATTCAATTTCTGATAGTTTGTGCAGATTCTCCATGAGTTTGCAATTTGAGTTGAGATGGTTTCTCTAGATTTGATCGCAATCACGATGAGCCCTACCTTTTTTGGCACAACTTGGATAGGACACACCCAATGGCTATCAGAGATCGGGTAGATGATTCCTGCATCAAGCCAATATATGTCTCCTTTTTCATGACCTCCTATAGATTCAAGTTTAGTCTTTTGTACATTTCTCGAGATGGTCGTAAGCCTTCTTCGATATAGATACATTAGGTTCAATACGAGGGACTCAATCCAGTTAGGTCATCTAGGGTCCATCCAATGGCTCTTCAATGCTGCTGGAGGATAGAAATCAACTTTGTTTCCTAATCAGGAGTGAGTCAAGAATTGATAATCACATGAAACATTTGATTCCAACTCGAAAATACGTATTTCAGCTGATTTAGGAGGGCCGTTAACTCAAGTACCGAGTTATCAGCAGCAAGTGGAGATTCGGGATGGACCTCAAATGACAAGTTGAAGCGTGGATAGATCTAGATCAGTTTTGGGCTTCTCAATCTATGGGTCAAGATTGTTGGAACCTAGTTCCATCTCTCTTCTATGTTTTGGTGTTAACAAAATCATTTTTAAATCTAATGTGTTTATGAAGTATTACAGGTCAAAAGATTCTATGGATGAAAGTAATAAGATAGCATATGAAGGAAGAAGATTAGAAGACTACTTTTTGTTATATTAATTATTTTTTAGAATCTTTGTACGTCTCCTAACAAGTAAAACAAAATCTAGGAGTTAAAATCAAATTAGAGATAATTAGGGTTCAGAAAATTATTCATTCACTCGTTTTAAAACTTAAAATCAATTTTTTCAAAATAAAGTCATTTAGAGTAGTTTGAATATCTCTAAAAATTGACTTACACTTAGAAAATTTGGTACTTATAGCAAGTACAGGCACGGGTCATAAGTACTGGTACATGCCAGGCATAGGTTTGGGCCTAAGTCCCAAACTATGAACAAGTATTGGTACTGACCACAAGTACCGGTACCAAGTGGTTAGAGTTTGTGCACTTGGTTTTTGCCTGGACCTTACAAGTACTGGTACTAATCACTAGTACCAGTACATGTAGGTCACTGGACCCAAATCTTTAAGTCACAAGTATCGGTACAAATCATGAATACCGATACCCAGTGACTTAGTTGGGCTGACTGTAGGCAGTCAGTATTGGTTCCAAAAGTTTAGTATTGGTACCAACTAACCAATGTGACCAATCTGTACAGCTATTTTGCAACTAAACCTATCCCTAATCTTCCCAAATTACCCCTAACGGCTAGTAATCATAGGGAAGGTGCTTAGTGGGTTATATAAGCACTCTTTGAGTGTCTTTTGTGCACTACCAAGAAGCCAAAATTCTATCTTTGTCTACACCTTCATTTCTCAAATTAATAGCTGCAAAAGAGCTTGTCTTGTTGCAATTCTCTCAAGGCCATTCTCCACTTGCATCAAGTCATCAAGGCGATCGTGTTCTTCTCTGATAAATTTGTTTGTTTCATGCCTTAATATTCTCGTTTGATTAATTTACATACTCATATTAAGCAATATATTTGTTGGAGACTTAGGGATTAGTTGTAAGTTTTTATTTGCATTTTGCTTGCACCTGTATCTTTATTCCCTTTTAATATCTTGTATTTTGGTTGAGGTAACCTGTTAATTACCTCAAGTTTTAGTAAATTGATTCCCTCTAGATTGAGGGAATCGGGTTAAAAATCCTAAGTCAAGAGACTTAGGTAGTGGAGTACCCAAGTGTGGGGAACCACTATATATCTTGTGCATTTTGTTGTTTGATTTGTCTTGCAAAATTTTTTTTACCATAGTATTCATCCCCCCATTCTAGTGTGCTTTTGATTTATAGATCCTACAGGTGGTATCAGAGTAGGTTGCAAATAGAAGAAGTAACCGTTCTCTTTCGCAATAGCATCTTCAGTCAAGCGCACTGAAGGATAGTCATCCACACGTCCTCCCTACTTTGATGGGATGAACTATTGATATTGGAAGAGGTGGATGCAAATCTTCCTCGTGACCATGGATGAGGACTCATGGACTCTTATCCAAGAGAAGTACATGGATCCAGAGTCGTAAGAAGGTGTTGTTTGGACTACAGAACAAAAGAAAAGATCGTGGGATATGCGAAAGCGATGAACGCACTCTATTGTGCATCAATAAGGGAAGTGTTTAACCGTATCTCCGTGTGTGAGTCCGCATACAAGATATGGAACACATTGCAAGTCACCTATGAAGGTACGAGTAAGGTAAAAGAAACACATATTTCTATTCTAACAGAAAGCTATGAGTGTTTCAAGATGCAGAAAGGCAAAACAGTCAAAGGAATGTGCACAAGATTTGGAGAGATCATAAATCCAATAAAGAACCTTGGAGTCAAGCTAAAGGATGAGCAGCTTATAAGGAATATCTTGAGATCCCTTACAAGCGATTGGTCTCCAAAGACCACAGCTGTAACGAATGTGTGCCCCAGACGTATTTTAAGACGTCTGGGATCACAACCAGATGTCTGATAAGACGTCTGGGATCTTTTCCAGACGTCTGGAAATCCGTTATTTTTGACACACGCGAGTCGCCTGCGTGCCTGAGCGCACAGACCGCATATTCCCTCTTTTTCTCTCTGCGGCTGCAGGCGGCCTGCCACCTTCTCTCTCCTCCTCGCGCGGCCTTAAAAGGGCCACGCCTCCCCTCCCGCCTCCACCATCTCCTCCTTCTCCTTCCTGTGCGCGAGAGCGAGCAGACGCGAGGGCGGTAGTGGCGGCCGCAGTGAGCGCGGAGGTGCGGCGTGCGAGGGCGGAGCTCTGCCGTGAGGGCGAGCTCGCCGGAGTGGCTTGGCCGGCCGGCGGAGGGCGCAGGGGGCACGGAGCGATGCGGAGAGGGACCTGCTGCGGTCTGAGCAGCAGGAGCGCGAGGTGCGACGCGGGCGGCGTCGCGAGCGGAGGCCGAGCAGGGTCCTGATTCTGGAAAAATTTCCAGAATCAGACGTTTGGATTGATAGCCAGACGGCAAGGTAGACGTCTGTAAGATCATACAGACGTCTGAAAGGTGAGTTTCCGCCTTCTTCTTCCTTCTTGTCGACTGACCGTACTGAGGGGGGGGGTTGGCTATGCGCAGGTTCGCTGATTCGCCATCCTTTGCGAATCAGACGTCTGGAAGTTGTACCAGGCGGCGGGAGTGACCTCCAGACGTCCGTAGGGACCATCGGACGTCTGTGATCTAGGGCAGACGTCCCCGCAGACTTCTGGACGTCTGGGAAACCACGCTGAACAGGTAATTCTCTGATCCACTTTTTAACACGTTTGGAAGGAGTTCCAGACATCTGATTTTGCACAGTATCATCTTTTTCGACCCGTTTAGGGCCCGTTCGGGCTCCGTTTTCCGCGATTCGAGTTGCGTTCTTTTCAGAAGTAATTCCTCTACCCGTCTACAGTAGCTATACACTATTTTGAGACACTCCTTGTGTTTGATCCTTGTGATAGGACCTTGTTTGGTTGCAGTCTTGAGAGTCGCGGAGGCACGCGGGATTCCTGATCACGCCCCCATTACTCCCGTTGTACCTGGTAGAGTGGCTTAAGTTTATTAATAAAATCTGTTAAAGTATGGAACCATAACTAGAAGCTAGGACATTGCATGAATCCTAAGAATGAGAAATGTATGGAATGATAGCTCCTAGGTGATGCATGAACCCTAGGGCTGGAAAACTAGTTGTATGCTAGATCCTAGGATGTGACATGAACCCTAGGATGGAAGAACTAGTGGAATGTATAATACTGCAGTCTTGGAAAAAAAACGGAAAGGAATATAAAGCTGCCTGTAATTTGAATTAATAGCTGTCTGTTATGAATAAAGAAACATGATTGAGATCATGGATTTTGAGAACGTGAATCTGGAAAGTGAAACATATGATGTTCTGAGATAAATAGCTGGAACCCTACGTGGAATTAGGAGTGGAACTCCTGGAAAGAAAAAGGAATGGAAACTGAGATGTAGTTTGTACTGTCTCTTGGGTACGCTGTACCAAGGGAAGTACCTGTACCTGTTTAGTGCAGAGTGGGGCCAGCCGCCCCAGGGACCCGAGGTTAGGATTGGCCGCTCTGTACCGACTTGTTGGCCCTTGTGTACGTAGTACCGAGGAGAGCTAGTAGTGTTAGGAGAGTACTAGCTACCCCACGGGCCCCGGGGTTCTGCTAGCCTCCTTCACCGACTTGTTAGGCCCACTAGGGCAAACCAGGGTAGTCAGGCGAGGGTGCGCGGACTGTGGAGGGGCAAGGCCCTGGTTTGGTTACTGTGGAGGGGTTGGACCCCTGTTACTGAGAGGGCTCTGCCCTGGTTCCGTGCTGTGCTTTGGGCGCACCCGTTAACGGAAACGACTGACCGCGTGCCAGTGCGGGCTAGCTACCTGTGCGTTTATCGCGCGTGCCGTAGTCACCGTTACGTCTGTCAGTGACCTTGGGGTGGTTGACTGAGTTTAGGATCACCACGGGGGACTCTCCCGGCCAGGAGAGCACGACGTGCTACTTCTACTTTTGGAAAAGACTGCAATCAAGATCGTTCCCACGAGGACATTCGAGATCAAGTAAAGGATCTGAGATACAAATGAAATAGTGAGAAAAAATTGAAAGATGTGAATAAGGGAAGTAATAGAACATAACAGCTACTGTACACTCTACTGTTGCCTTTAGTTAGTTTGCCACTCTACTCAGCGTTTTGCTGACGTGTTACACTCATTACCTTTTTCAGGACCAGGTGTGGAGCAGCCAGGGTCGGCGGCTGCAGAGGACGCTGGGCCAAGTAGGGTCCAGTAGAGTTTACCACAGTCCTTGTACCTCTTTTGTTTCTGTTTCAATGAGTAGTTTTTTTTTTTTTTCGTTTCCGCTGTACTTATTTACCTGCAGTTCTTGTTATATGATAAATGTTGTTTTACTGTTGTGGTGGTACCTACTGTAGTAGTTTCTTTCCTTACTGCTGTACTTTCTTACTGTTAGTTATATTCATGCTGAATGTGGTTTATTTTACTGTCTTTTGGTTACTTCCTCGTTGGACGACTAGGTCTTGGGATTAGTCGAGTCGGTCCGGTTCTCGTGTCTCGTAGGGACTCGGGAACCGGGTCGTTACAAGATGGTATCAGAGCAAGGTCGTCCGGAGAAGTGAATCAACTGACTGGAAAATAACCAATTCACATGTTTATAGCTAGAGTAGCCACCACAACATGTCTCTTGACATGAGCTCTTAGAAGTTTTGTTAGGTACCGTTTGTTTTGACGTTTCCGTTTTGTTTCGCGTCTCCTTGCAGGAGATGCCTCGTCGCGGGACTGGCGAGACTGGCCGCGGGCGCGGCCGAGGGCGAGGTCGGCGAGGTGGACGTGCTGTCGTTGACGTCTCGGTGGACCAGCCACCACTCCCTGGCATCCAGGCCCAGGACCTTGCCAGACTGATACGGGATATTGTACGAGAGGAGCTCCACCCACCGCCCCAAGCACCTCCTCCTGGGGTTGCAGAGGGGGAGTCCTCTGTGGGACCACGCGACGGACGCGGTGCTGGACACGAGGGAGGGGATGGGCCCCTGCCACCCCCACCTTCCTCCGACACTTCTGTACACGAGGCACCTTCGCCTGGAGGTGCACCAGCACCTCCCCTACAGCGCCACTTCCAGCTTTTCGGACAGTTCCGGAAGCTGAAGCCCCCCTCCTTCAAGGGGGATGAGGACCCGACCGAGGCAGAGGACTGGCTTGAGCAGCTGGAGAAGATCTTCGACACCCTTCGCCCCCCGGTGGAGTGCCGCGTGGCCTTTGCCACGTACCAGCTGGAGAGTGCGGCACACCGGTGGTGGAGGGCGGTCCGGGGACAGGAGAGGGACGAGCCGACGTGGGACCAGTTCGTCACCCTCTTCTGCGAGCAGTACTTTCCCCAGACGTGGCAGGACCAGAGGAGGCGGGAGTTCCACACTCTCCGCCAGGGGACGGTGACCGTGAGCGCGTATCGCAAGCGTTTCTTGGAGCTGTCCTGCTTTACAGCGACAGCGGTAGCCACTGAGGAGGAGCGCCTTTGGAGGTTCACCGAGGGGCTCCGGCCTGCGATCCGGGGGTATGTCAAACCCCTGAAGCTGCTGACGTTTTCGAGGGTGGTAGAGGCAGCTATGACTTACGGGGAGACCAACCCGTCCGCGCGAGAGACTGACGGCGGGCAGAAGAGGCCCTTTCAGCCAGACTTCTCACAGGGCCGGCGATAACGGAGACACGTGGCGTCCGCAGGAGAGCCGTCACGTTGTGCAGGGCCATCAGTGGCCTTTGGGGGCCCTCGACAGGGGCCAGTCGCCAGCACCGGACCCCCGCCTAGCCGACAGCTGGGACTCACTGAGGGCGGGAGTCGGGTTCCCCTCTGCTACCAGTGTGGCCAGCCGGGCCACATCAGGAGGGACTGCCCATCTAGGGCAGTAGGTCAGCAGATACTTCCCGTGTAGAGCACTGGAGGGCGCGTAGGTGGCCGCGGTTCCCAGGCACGAGGAGGAGGACAGCAGTCGCGAGGAGGGTACCGGCAGCACCTACCCGTCCGACGCAGAGTGTGGCTGCTTCGTCTGCACCTAGAGCTGAGGGGCGTATCAACGCCCTAACACACAGGGACGCCAGAGCATTGGGATCCGTGGTAGCAGGTATGGTTTCAGTTTCTGGCAGACTTGTTTACACGCTTTTCGATTCCGGCGCTACACACTCGTTTGTCGCAGCCAGTTTCGCAGTTAGTTTGGACCAGGATTATACACTGTTAGAGAATCCGTTGGTAATCAGAGGTCCAAGTGGTGAGCTGTTTGTAGCTGAGGAGGTGTACACGGGTTGCGAGGTCAGCATCGGGGGACATAGCCTGCCAGCTGACTTGATTATGATACAGATGGAGGACTTTGGAGTGATTCTGGGGATGGATTGGCTGTCCGCTTACCACGCCTTGGTAGACTGTTTTGAGAGGAAGATTGTCTTCTCCATTCCGGAGTTGCCTTATTTCGAGTTTCACGGGCAGCCAGTGGACGGAGGTTTCAGGTGCATTTCGGCACTTCGGGCGGCGAGACTTTTGAGCCAGGGGTGTGATGGCTTCCTAGCTTGTGTGGTGGCAGAGCACAGCCCCGTGGCAGACTTCCAGAGCATCCCGGTGGTCAGAGAGTGCCCCGACGTGTTTCCAGACGAGTTACCAGGACTACCGCCCGAGCGTGAGATCGAGTTTGAGATCTCACTAGTACCAGGGACCAGCCCCATCTCCACCGCGCCATACAGAATGGCACCGCTTGAGCTGCGAGAGCTCAAGTCCCAGTCGCAGGACCTTTTGGAGAAAGGTTTCGTGAGGCCCAGTGCGTCTCCCTGGGGAGCCCCGGTACTGTTTGTGAAGAAGAAGGATGGGACCGTACGCCTTTGTGTGGACTACCGACAGCTGAATAGGGTCACCATCAAGAATAGATATCCGCTGCCGAGGATTGACGATTTGTTTGACCAGTTGCGGGGTGCCACGGTGTTTTCCAAGATCGACTTGAGGTCTGGATACCACCAGTTGAGGATCAGGGAGACCGACGTCTCCAAGACAGCTTTCCGCACCCGGTACGGACACTACGAGTTTTTGGTCATGCCGTTTAGGCTGACCAATGCCCCCGCTGCTTTCATGGACCTGATGAACCGAGTGTTTAGACCGTACTTGGACCAGTTTGTGGTGGTTTTCATAGATGATGTACTCATCTATTCTAGAGATCGGATGCAGCACGGACAACACTTGCGGATGGTTCTGGACACTCTGAGACGACGCAGGCTGTACGCCAAATACAGCAAGTGCGAGTTCTGGTTGAGGGAGGTGACCTTTTTGGGTCATGTGATCTCTGGAGACGGCCTGGCGGTGGACCCCGCCAAGGTCGAGGCAGTGCTCAGGTGGGAGAGACCGCGTTCAGTCACTGAGATTCGCAGTTTCCTGGGACTGGCAGGTTACTACAGACGGTTCATCAGAGGATTTTCACAGATTGCGCGTCCTATGACACAGTTGACCCGGAAGGATGTGCCTTTCGCTTGGACAGACGCCTGTGAGGCATGTTTTCTTGAGCTGAAGGAGAGGTTGACCTCGGCTCCCGTGCTCACCATCCCTGACAGTAGTGGCGGGTTCGTTGTGTACACGGATGCTTCCTTGCAGGGGTTAGGAGGTGTGCTCATGCAGAGGGGTCACGTGGTCGCTTACGCTTCGCGGCAACTGAAGCCCCATGAGCATACCTACCCTACCCACGATCTAGAGTTGGCAGCTGTTGTCTTCGCGCTGAAGACATGGAGGCACTACTTGTACGGTGAGACCTTCGAGATTTTTACAGATCACAAGAGCCTCAGATATCTTTTTGACCAGAAGGAGCTCAACATGAGACAGAGACGTTGGTTGGAGCTCCTGAAGGACTACGACTGCAGCATCTCCTACCACCCGGGAAAGGACAATGTGGTGGCTGACGCCTTGAGCCGTAAGGCGCCCGCACGCTTGGCCAGTCTACAGTTACAGAGTTGGAGCCTTTTGGAGGAGGTGGGCAGTTGGCGACCTCTAGAATTACGAGGGTACTGTGGGGCAGTGACGGTGACACGGCAGACCAGGCCAGAGTTGATAGACCGCATCATCACGGGACAGATGGCCGATCCATACTTGCAGTCTTTGCGCGACAGAGTACTATCAGGGGACCCAGGGGACTTCTATTTCACAGACCAGGTGCAATGCTTGAGGGACGGTTGTGCGTTTCCAGAGACGAGGAGCTGTTGAGAGAGCTCCTGACTGAGGCACACGGTTCCAGATTCACCATACATCCCGGAAACATGAAAATGTACCATGACTTGAGACGCGAGTTTTGGTGGAGAGGGATGAAGCGGGATGTGGGTGAGTTTGTGCAGCAGTGCTTAGTGTGCCAGCAGGTGAAAGCTGAGCATCAGAGGCCTGCAGGGCCACTTCAGCCGCTTCCAGTGCTAGAGTGGAAGTGGGAGAGCATCACCATGGACTTGGTGGTGGGCTTACCTGTTACCCAGCGAGGACACGACGCAGTCTGGGTAATAGTGGATAGATTGACGAAGACGGCACGATTCTTGCCGATCCGAGTCACTTTGGGACCAGCACAGTTGGCAGAGAGGTATATCCGTGATGTGGTGCGACTACACGGAGTTCCGCGGGAGATCGTATTCGACCGGGATACCCGCTTTACGTCCCAGTTTTGGGCTGAGTTTCAGCAGGCTTTGGGGATGAGGTTGAGGTTTAGCACGGCTTACCACCCCCAGACGGACGGACAGTCGGAACGCACGATACAGACACTTGAGGACCTTTTGCGTGCCTGGCGGAGTTTGCATACAACAATAGTTATCACTCGAGCATCGGCATGGCTCCCTACGAGGCTCTGTACGGACGGAAATGCACGGCACCCTTGAGTTGGGTTGAGGTGGGGACCAAGTGGGAGGTTGGCCCCAGGTTGATCCGGCAGAGTCAGGAGGTAGTTGAGCAGATCCACAGAAGACTCCGCATTGTCAGGAGCAGACAAAAGAGCTACGCGGATCGCAGACGCAGAGAGGTGCAGTTCGAGGTTGGGGACCACGTCTTCCTTCGTGTTTCGCCCATGAAGGGCTTACAGCGGTTTGGGGTGAGAGGGAAGCTCGCGCCGAGGTTCGTGGGGCCCTTTGAGGTCCTGGAGCCGGTTGGACCCGTTGCTTACAGACTTGCCCTTCCCCCGCAGCTTTCTGGTGTGCACGACGTGTTCCACGTGTCCAACCTCAGGAAGTACGTAGCTGATTCCAGTCACGTACTGAGTCACGAGAGCGTCGAGGTGAGCGACGACCTGACCTACCCCGAGCGGCCAGTGCAGATCCTAGACCGAGCCATCCGCAGGTTGAGACGAAAGCAAGTACCCCTGGTAAAGGTTTTGTGGAGGAACCAGCGGTACGAGGAGGCTACCTGGGAGCCTGAGGCGGCAATGCGGGAGCGGTACCCGGAGCTTTTCGCGGGTACGTCTTTTCAGACCGGCTTCGGTCCTCTTTGAGTTTGTTATGGTTATTTGGACATCTTTTTCCCGCACCCTAGTTGGCGCAAGTTTCGGGGACGAAACTTCCTTTGAGTTTGTTATATTGTAACGAATGTGTGCCCCAGACATATTTTAAGACGTCTGGGAGGTGGCTCAGACGTCGGACAAGACGTCTGGGATCACAACCAGACATCTGATAAGACGTCTGGGATCATTTCCAGACGTCTGGAAATCCGTTATTTTCGACACACGCGAGTCGCCTGCGCGCCTGAGCGCGCAGACCGCATATTCCCTCTTTTTCTCTCTGCGGCTGCAGGCGGCCTGCCACCTTCTCTCTCCTCCTCGCGCGGCCTTAAAAGGGCCACGCCTCCCCTCCCGCCTCCACCGTCTCCTCCTTCTTCTCCTTCCTGTGCGCGAGAGCGAGCGGACGCGAGGGCGGCAGTGGCGGCTGCAGTGAGCGCGGAGGTGCGGCGTGCGAGGGCGGAGCTCTGCCGTGAGGGTGAGCTCGCCGGAGCGGCTTGGCCGGCCGGCGGAGGGCGCAGGGGGCGCGGAGCGACGCGGAGAGGGACCTGCTGCGGTCTGAGCAGCAGGAGCGCAAGGTACGACGCGGGCGGCGTCGCGAGCGGAGGCCGAGCAGGGTCCTAATTCTGGAAAAATTTCCAGAATCAGACGTCTGGATTGATAGCCAGACGGCAAGCTTGACGTCTGTAAGATCATACAGACGTCTGAAAGGTGAGTTTCCGCCTTCTTCTTCCTTCTTGTCGACTGACCGTACTGAGGGGGGGTTGGCTGTGCGCAGGTTCGCTGATTCGCCATCCTTTGCGAATCAGACGTCTGGAAGTTGTACCAGGCGGCGGGAGTGACCTCCAGACGTCCGTAGGGACCATCGGACGTCTGTGATCTAGGGCAGACGTCCCCGCAGACTTCTGGACGTCTGGGAAACCACGCTGAACAGGTAATTCTCTGATTCACTTTTAAGACGTCTGGAAGGAGTTCCAGACGTCTGATTTTGCACAGTATCGTCTTTTTTGACCCGTTTAGGGCCCGTTCGGCCTCCGTTTTCCACGATTCGAGTTGCGTTCTTTTCAGAAGTAATTCCTCTACCTGTCTACAGTAGCTATACACTATTTTGAGACACTCCTTGTGTTTGATCCATGTGATAGGACCTCGTTCGGTTGCAGTCTTGAGAGTCGCGGAGGCACGCGGGATTACCGATCACGCCCCCATTACTCCCATTGTACCTGGTAGAGTGGCTTAAGTTTATTAATAAAATCTGTTAAAGTATTGAACCATAACTAGAAGCTAAGACATTGCATGAATCCTAGGAATGAGAAATGTATGGAATGATAGCTCCTAGGTGATGCATGAACCATAGGGCTGGAAAACTAGTTGTATGCTAGATCCTAGGATGTGACATGAACCCTAGGATGGAAGAACTAGTGGAATGTATAATACTGCAGTCTTGGAAAAAAAATGGAAAGGAATATAAAGCTGCTTGTAATTTGAATTAATAGCTGTCTGTTATGAATAAAGAAACATGATTGAGATCATGGATATTGAGAACGTGAATCTGAATGGAAACTGAGATGTAGTTTGTACTGTCTCTTGGGTACGCAGTACCAAGGGAAGTACCTGTACCTGTTTAGTGTAGAGTGGGGCCAGCCGCCCCAGGGACCCGGGGTTAGGATTGGCCGCTCTGTACCGACTTGTTGGCCCTCGTGTACGTAGTACCGAGGAGAGCTAGTAGTGTTAGGAGAGTACTAGCTACCCCACGGGCCCCGGGGTTCTGCTAGCCTCCTTCACCGACTTGTTAGGCCCACTAGGGCAAACCAGGGTAGTCAGGCGAGGGTGCGCGGACTGTGGAGGGGCAAGGCCCCGGTTTGGTTACTGTGGAGGGGTTGGACCCCTGTTACTGAGAGGGCTCTGCCCTGGTTCCGTGCTGTGCTTTGGGCGCACCCGTTAACGAAAACGACTGACCGCGTGCCAGTGCGGGCTAGCTACCTGTGCGTTTATCGCGCGTGCCGTAGTCACCGTTACGTCTGTTAGTGACCTTCGGGTGGTTGACTGAGGGTAGGATCACCACGGGGGACTCTCCCGGCCAGGAGAGCACCACGTGCTACTTCTACTTTTGGAAAAGACTGCAATCAAGATCGTTCCCACGAGGACATTCGAGATCAAGTAAAGGATCTGAGAAACAAATGAAATAGTGAGAAAAAATTGAAAGATGTGAATAAGGGAAGTAATAGAACATAACAGCTACTGTACACTCTACTGTTGCCTTTAGTTAGTTTGCCACTCTACTCAGCGTTTTGCTGACGTGTTACACTCGTTACCTTTTTCAGGACCAGGTGTGGAGCAGCCAGGGTCGGCGGCTGCAGAGGACGCTGGGCCAAGTAGGGTCCAGTAGAGTTTACCACAGTCCTTGTACCTCTTTTGTTTCTGTTTCAGTGAGTAGTTTTTTTTTTTTTTCGTTTCCACTGTACTTATTTACCTGCAGTTCTTGTTATATGATAAATGTTGTTTTACTGTTGTGGTGGTACCTACTGTAGTAGTTTCTTTCCTTACTGCTGTACTTTCTTACTGTTAGTTATATTCATGCTGAATGTGGTTTATTTTACTGTCTTTTGGTTACTTCCTCGTTGGACGACTAGGTCTTGGGATTAGTCGAGTCGGTCCGGTTCTCGTGTCTCGTAGGGACTCGGGAACCGGGTCGTTACAACAGCCATCCAAGAGGTGAAAGATCTCTCTACTCTCTCCTTGGATGACTTGATTGGAAGCCTCATAGCATATAAAGTCCAATTGGAAAATATGAAAAAGATTGAAGAAAAATCCATAAGCAAGAAGGAGTTTGCATGTAAAGCTATAAAGGAGTTGGACCTCGATGATTCCAACTCCAATGAAGAAGAGGAGCTTGCTCTTCTAACGAGAAGATTCAGAAGATTCATTCAAAAATAAGGTAAGAAAGTAAATAAATTTACAATTGACATTATTTGTTTTG
This sequence comes from Thalassia testudinum, assembly GCA_037157565.1. Lineage (NCBI taxonomy): Eukaryota > Viridiplantae > Streptophyta > Magnoliopsida > Alismatales > Hydrocharitaceae > Thalassia > Thalassia testudinum. The sequence continues at coordinate 78,269,054 of JAZHRO010000056.1, read as the reverse complement.
AGTGCAAGAAGAAGGGGCATGTACGAAAAGATTGTCCAATGATCAAGAAGAAGAAGGAAGAAAAGAAGAAAGACAAAGAACTCAATTGGAAGATGAAGAAGATTTCAAGAAAGGCATACAAGGCATCTTGGGATGATTGTGATTCCGACACGGAGTCATCTTCTGAGGAATCTGAAGAAATCGAAGTTACACATCTTTGTTTAATGGAAAACAATGACAGTTTAGAAAATGAGGTAGAGTCTGAAGTCACTTTTAATGAGCTATTACATGCACATGAAAATTTATATCACAAAGCTAGGTTGATGAAAAAAGAAAGTAAGGTCTTACATGATAGTTATAAAACTTTAGAAATAGAGAAATCTTGTTTAGAAATAAAGCTAGAAATGTTAAAAGAAACTAATAATCAATTGCATGCTAAAATAGTAGAATTAGAAGATATTTATGAACATTTTCGGGACACTTTGAATAATCTAAAAACAACAACTATGCCGAATACAAAATTTTGTAATAATTTCAGAGTCAAGATCAATAATAAAAAGAACACACAAAATAAATCACATACACCTAGACATGCATGGATTTATCAAAAGGTCAAGAATCTTAAGAATTATAGATCTAACACCAAAGTGATCTGTAAACCTAAGGATTTGAAGGGTACTAACCATCAAGGATCCAAAAGAAAATGGGTGCCTAAAACAGATTTAATAAACTATTTCGGAGGTTAAGGACAAATGGATCCTAGACAGTGGGTGTTCCAAGTACATGACGGGACACTCTGACCTCTTTATCAAATGGATCAGAATCGGAGATGGAGGACACATCAAGTTGGGCGACAACAAACGTTGTCGCATTATTGGTGAAGGTACAATAGGTAATTCTTCTAAGCACATACGTAATATTCTTTTAGTAGAAAACTTAAAACATAACCTACTTAGTGTTAGTCAAATATGTGATAATGGATGTGATGTTTTGTTTACTAAAGTTGGATTTAAAATATTAAAAGAAGGAACAAATATTGTTTTAATTGAAGGCTTTAGATATGAAAATATCTATGCTCTTCATTTTTCACAAGAGAAATTTATAAAATGTCTGCTTGCCTCCCATGTTGAAGTAGATCTTTGGCACCTAGGCTAGGTCACATTAATCACAAACATCTTAATAGGTTAACGAAAAATGAGTCAGTAAGGGGCCTACCCAAGTTAACTTATAAAAAGGATGTTTTGTGCAAATCTTGTGAACTTGGAAAAATGGACAAAGCTTCTTTTAAACCAAAAGACTTAGTTTCAACAACACAACCTTTAGAATTGTTACATCTTGATTTATTTGCACCAACACGATTTGAGAGTCTAAATGGATCAAAATTTTTCCTAGTTATTGTTGATGACATCTCTAGGTTCACTTGGGTCATCTTCTTGAAACATAAGGATGACTCATTTGATTCCTTCCTAAGTCTTGCTAGAAGACTTCAAAAGGAAAAATCATCCTCTATTCTTAGACATAGGACTGATCATGGGGGTGAATTTGAAAATGACAAACTTTCAAGTTTTTGTGTCAATTTTGGCATAGCCCAAGAATTTTCATTCCCTTGGGCACCATCTCAAAATGGTGTTGTAGAGCATAAAAATTGCACTCTACAAGAATGCACCCGAACTTTGCTCTTGGAATTTAGGCTTCAAAAATATTTCCGGGCAGAAGCCATTAATACAGCATGGTATGTTAATAGAACTCTCTCAAGGCTGATTATTAAGAAAACTCCATATGAGCTTTATTATGAGAAGTCTACTAGGATTTCATATTTTAGGGTATTTGGAAGTCGATGTTATTTATTAAACACCCGTAATCGGCTTGATAAGTTCGATGCAAAAGGTGATGAGGGCATTTTTATTGGCTATTCAACAAGAAGAAAAGCTTATCGAATCTTTAATAAAAGTTTTGTTATAGAAGAATCCTTACATGTTTCATTTGATGAAACAAACTTTTGTGAACCTGAACCAAATCATGTAGATTCTAATGATGAATATACCCCCTTCATCGATATATCAAAAATGGAAGATACACGAAATGCACATGATCTTCCAAAAAAATGCGTACACCATAAATATCACCCTCAAGAAAAAATCATAGGTGATATTGAACAAGGTGTAAAAACCCGATCTCACTTTAGAGCTGATTGTGTCCTCAATGCCTTTGTTTCACAACTTGAACCCAAGAAAGTTGATAAGGCATTAAAGGATGAATCATGGGTTGTAGCTATGTAGGAGGAGCTACTCCAATGTACTAGGAATAATGTATGGAACTTGGTACCTGCCCCTGAGGGTAATTCCATCATTAGAACCAAGTGGGTATTCAGAAATAAATTGGATGAATATGGTTCAGTGATTAGGAATAAAGCCAGATTTGTAGCTCAAGGCTATAACCAATAGGAGGGTATTAACTTTGGTGAGACATATGCTCCTGCTGCTCGGTTAGAGTCCACACGGATGCTACTTGCCTTTGAAAGTGCGAAGGACTTCAAGCCATATCAAATGGATGTCAAGAGTGCCTTTCTTAATGGATATATTGAGGAAGAAGTTTACGTTCATCAGCCTCCTAGGTTCGAAGACCCAGCACACCAAGAGCATGTATAGAAGCTCAATAAGATGTTATATTGACTTAAACAAGTTCCCAAGGCCTGGTATGATAGGCTTAGGACCTTCTTCAACACGAATATAGGATTGGAGTTGTTGATTCAACTCTTTTTGTAAAAGAAGGAAATGCCAACCTATTGGTTTAAATATATGTTGATGATATTATATTTAGATCAACTAAGGAGTCCTTGTCTCAACATTTCTGTGAGACTATGAAGACTGAGTTTGAAATGAGTATGATGGGTGAACTCAGATTCTTTCTAGGACTCCAACTTCAACAATTAGACAAAGGAATTTACATTAATCAAACAAAATATGTTCTTGAAATTCTCAAGAAATTTGACTTTGAAAATGTAAATGGAAAAGAGACTTCGATTGCTCTATCTGCTTCTCTTGGTAAAGATTTATATGGAAAGAGAGTAGATGAAAAGAAATACCAGGGCATGATAGGTTCACTACTATATCTTACAGCTTCTAGGCCTGATATTCTTTTTGCTACATGTTTATGTGCAAGATTCCAATCCGAACCCAAGGAATCATATTTTAATGCAATAAAAAGAATATTTAGATACCTTAACAGCACAAAAGACCTTGGTATTTTCTATCCTAAGGCACAATCCTTAGATCTATTATCCTATAGTGATGTTGTATGCAGGGAGTCGAACAGACCGAAAGAGCACTAGCGATACATGTCATTTTATTGGAGAATCTCTAGTCTCATGGTTCTCTAAGGAACAGATTGGTGTTTCACTTTCTACAACTGAAGCAAAGTATATTTCTACTTCACTTGCTTGCTCTCAGGTCACTTGGATGAGACAGACTTTGACTTTGGATTGATTTTTGCGCAATCCAAAATTTTATGTGATAATACAAGTATAATAAATTTATCCAAAAATATGATTCATCATTCACGTAGAAAGCACATAGATGTTAGACATCATTTTCTTAGAGATAATGTGCTTCAAGGATCAATTTAGTTAGAATTCAGTGACAGAGAAAACCAATTGGCAGACATCTTTACAAAACCTCTTGCAGTAGGGAGATTCTGCTTTAGAAGAAGAAAATTAGGACTTTCTACAATAAAAGAGATTCAAAACTAACAATTTGATTGATATGGAATTTATTTGTATTTATAAAAATCTCTGAGGACCTCACTGCAATTTACCTACATTTAAAAAAAAAGGGGGTAAACTGTAATATTTCCATATGTCTGGAAATATTTAGGTGTTCTTGCAATATGGATGCCTAACTTAGGTTGACTACATTATTTATTCAACACCTAAGGTATAAATTTTTCTTCTCTCAACCACTTAAGTGGTCATTTGACAAGCACATGACCCATCCCTTATAAAAGAGGCCAAGTGTAAACACTTACCTCATTTTGTCTCAAGAAAACCCTAACTCTCTCCACAAGTGTCTCTCCAAGCTCTTGTCAAGAAGAAGAAGGATTACCTCCAAGCTTCTAATCTAGGTATATTCTTTTCTCCTAGGTAGATCTTACTATTATAAATTATTCTACATCTTGCTTTCTTCTTTCTCTCAAATCATTTCTCGCTGTAGTGTTTGTTCTCGTAAGGTACCAGGTGGTATCGGTACCCATCACTATTACCGATACTAGCTTGGCGCAGCAGTGCCTGCTTTAGTAAGCAGGTACCGGTACTAAAGTCTAGTACAGGAACTAGCTCAAATTTCTAGTTGGAATAGAAATCAACCAGTACCGGTACCAATCACCGATACTAGTACATGCAGGTTTAAATGTGTTTTTTTTGGTACAAACCGTGAAAGGAAATTGTCTGTATTTCTAATCATTTTCCTATTCCTTGTTATTGCATGTTTACAGATGGCACCTAAATCAAAAAGTAAGGGAAAAGCACCACAAGATGCTTTTAACAAGTTCTGCATTAATGAAGATGCTAAGTCAAAATTTGATTGGTACAAAGGACTAAAACTCCATCATTGTAGGCCAATTGAGTGGAAAGATTTCTCTCTTCAACTCTTTAGTTTTACCACTCATCTTTCGGAACAAAAACTTATGCATTTCATTGATGAATAATTCTTTGCTGATGTTCCTGGAGTATACCCTGATGTTAATTGTCTATTCCTTGCTAATCTCCGAGAACAACAAAACCGAGGTCACCTTGTCTTAACAACAAATGTTTTTGGTTAGAAAATCATCATCACACCAAAATTCTTATCAACCATTACTGAATGTCCTAATGAAGGTCATGCATTTAACACACTTAAGGAGAAATTTCCTACTCATAAAATCCATGGAACTCTTTTGCTCCCTAACTGCTAGGGCAAAGCATTAGTTGCCCCAAATATGAATTTTTTTGCTCGCATCCTTTTTTGTATCTTAGCATGGAATTTAAGGGCTAAAAATTCATTATTTCACAAAATACCTATTGATATTTTACCCATAATTTATGCTATCATTACGAGCTTTCTGATCAATTGAAACATAGTTTTTATTGACTTTTTTAGACCCCATTACCGTGCATCGGCTTCACCATTGGATATTCTATTGTTACACATTCTTCATAAAAATAAAATTGACCTTTCTAATTTTACTCCTCTTAGAAAGGTGGTCTATTTTAAATGGTCCACTCTCTGAAAAATGGGAGTGAAACCTACTAGAGAGGAATCCTCTAGTGATGATGAAGAAGTTCGTCCAAATACTCAATCTTCTTCTCATTCACCTCCTGAATCATCCACCACTTTCGTTCCTATAACCTACCGATATCCAGAAGCTGAAACACCTTGGGTAAATCTATCTAATGTATCTGGAACTGATCCCAATTTGTTAAATACCTTCAACTACATTGGTCAAAATTTCACCAATGTAAATTTTGCCTTCCGTCAGATGGAATGCAAATTCCATGACCTTTCTCTTTCTATTGAGTCCTCCCATGTTACTTCTTCCACTCAACAACCTAAACAAAGGATGCAGACTCAACCAAAAGCACCTCAAGAATACAGTGAAAGAAGGCAAAAGCATTTTCAAGATCCATCTCCTGTTTCAATGGAAGAAGAACCTGTTCTTCAAGATGAAGAAGAAGAAGACATAGAAGATGATGAAGAAGCTTCAAATGAAGAAAGTGATGATGAAGATGAAGATGATGATGACAACGATAGATGATGAAGACAATGATGATGACGACAACGATGATGATGATGATGATGGTGGTGGACATGTGCAAAAGCTAATTAGAAAACATCCTAGAAATTAGTTTAGTTTTCATTTTGATGCTTGTTAAATTTGTATGACATTTTAGACAATTATGTGTTAAAATTATTTCAAGCCTTATGAACTTTATCACGTTACGATTCATGTATCATTCTTTGTTTCAAGCCTTATGAACTTTTTATGTTTCATTTCTATTATTTGCTCATTTTTTGCTTGCTTGACAAAAAGGGAAAGAAATGATTGGATACTTAATATTTAAAAAAGGGAGAGATTAGTTTGAGGGGAGGTTTTTCACTCCCTGTAGAGGTTTTTATTCTTCTCTTATTAAGTCTCTGATTATTTTTAAATATGAGTATTATCTTGTTTGTTTTGTCAACACCAAAAAGGGGGAGATTGTTGGAACCTAGTTCCATCTCTCTTCGGTCTCTTGCTATTAACAAAATCATTTTTAAATCTAATGTGTTTATGAAGTATTACAGGTCAAAAGAATCTATGGATGCAAGCAACAAGATAGCATATGAAGGAAGAATATTAGAAAACTAGTCTTTATTGTATTAATTATTTTTTAGAATCTTTGTATGTCTCCTAATAAGTAAAATAGAATCTAGAAGTTAAAATCAAAGTAGAGATAATTAGGGTTCAGAAAATCGTTCATTAACTTGTTTTAAAATTGAAAATCAATTTTTTCAAAATAAAGTCGTTTAGAGTAGTTTAGATATCTCTAAAAATTGACTTACACCAACAAAATTTGGTACTTGTAGCAAGTACCGGTACTAGTCATAAGTACCAGCACATGCTAGGCACAGGCTTGGGCCTAAGTCCCAAACTGTGAACAACAAGTACCGGTACTCATTATGAATATCGGTACCAAGTGGTCACAGTTTGTGCACTTGATTTTTGCTTGGACCTTACAAGTATAGGTACTAGTCACTAGTACCAGTACATGTAGGTCATTGGACCTAAATCTGTGAGTCACAAGTACCAGTACTCATCATCAGTACCGGTACCCAGTGACTTAGTTGGGCTGACTGTAGGCAGTCAGTACCGGTAAAAACTAACGATTGTGACCAATCTAAATGGCCATTTTGCAATTAAGCCTATACCTAATCTTCCTAAATTACCCCTAACGGCTAGTAATCATAGGGAAGGTGCTTTGTGGGCTATATAAGCACTCTTTGAGTGTCTTTTGCACACTACCAAGAAGCCAAAATTCTATCTTTGCCTACACCTTCATTTCTCAAATTACTAGCTGCAAAGAGCTTGTCTTATTGCAATTCTCTCAAGGCTATTCTCCACTTGCAGCAAGTCATCAAGGTGATCGTGTTCTTCTCTAATAAATTCATTTGTTTTACACCTTGATATTCTCGTTAGATTAATTTACATACTCATATTAAGCAATATAATTATTGGAGACTTAGGGATTAGTTGTAAGCTTTTATTTGCATTTTCCTTACACCTGTATCTTTATTCCTTTATAATGTCCTGTAATTGGGTTGAGGTAACTTGTTAATTACCTCAAATTTTAGAAAATTGATTCCCACCGAATTGAGGGAATCGGGTTAAAAATCCTAAGTCAGGAGACTTGGGTAGTGGAGTACCAAAGTGAGGGTAACAACTATATATCTTCTGCATTTGGTTGTTTGATTTGTCTTAGAAATTTTTTTTACCACACTATTCATCCTCCCTTCAGTGTGCTTGTGATTTACAGATCCTACAAAGATGTTGAGGCACTCTGATTGATTCTGAACATTGGACACTTCTTCTGGATTCTCCATGGATGCAGATGATGGAGAGCTAGGCTCGGATGTGCAAGGATTGGAAGAGAACTCGATCTGATTGGACGGGAACACAAATAATTTGGTCAGGGCTTGACCCCAACCAGAGTGAACTGCTAATGGAGGCCTCAAGATTGGTCTTAAGGACCTTGATTACGCAGCAATCATAGGACCTAATCTACCTAAATTAAGTTAGATCATAGATTAACTAAGGAATAATGCATGCATGTGCAGCATAATTTGCATCATAGTTGATTTGTTAGCTTTGTAAATAATAATGCACTTTTATGTTCTAATTGAAAGGTAGTATTAGTTACAGTTGATTTGGGACCACGGATAATAAACTTACCATATGGATCTTATCAGGACAATGATTAGAGTCCAACGCTTCCAAAATCGTCTTGAACGGACTTCTGTAGCAACATATGTTGCCTGTGGAAGATCAAAGGCCAAGGGACAAGGTGTCACAAAACTGAACCTTAGATGCCAAATCCCACCGCACAGATTAATCCGGATCGACAATCATAGCCTAACAGCATAAAATTCAATCCAATCCAACATTTGTGGCGTCCCCTACAAAGCAAAGAAGATGGATAGCCATGATGGTGCCATGTGGCACCATCCTAGCCGCCCAACACCGTCGACCCCATCCACTAAAGGAGGTTCAAAGCACCTTGTGGACCATTGGATCGTCATCCAACAACCACAAGAGCTCCACGCTGACGCCTACCCAATGCCTCATCAAAGGAAGATTTCATCTCAGTCATTGGATCTTCATTCAACTACTGAGAGCGGCCAAGCAAGAAAAGAAGAACCGCAACACAAATGTGACCATAGTGAGTTGGTCACCGCCTTCATGTAGGAGTAAGGCACACGAATTTGAATCAAACAGAGAATGAAATCAAATCAGGCAATGCGCTCGAATGAAATAGATTCATCAGATAGGATTGAGTGGAGTGCGATCGACCACATGGCGCATGATCGTGGTTTAGATTTGAGGTTGTACAATAACGCACGAGGTGTCGTGTGGTTAGTTGTGTCATTGCATGTGAAGATAAGAGGTGGTGCGATGCGTGATCTCAACTGTTAATCTTCATGATCGAAAGGTTGATTTTCAACGCGCGCACGCATGCAAGGAGCATGGTGGTGGTGGATAGGGTGGCTGAGCGGTTGCTATGTGGCGCAATCACGAGTGTCAAGCACGATGATGGGGTGTTGGAGACACTATTGAGGCGTAATCTAGTCCGTCGATCTCCTGATCGACGGATCTGATTAATCCAAGGTTGTTGCACGAATTGAGGGAATAAATACCTGCTTTGCCCCTCATTTTAACTATAAAAGGGATCCCAAAGTTCCCATTTGACAACATCTCTCCCTCCATTTCTTGCTCCAGACATCTTCAAGATTCTCCTGCTCCCTCTTCCTCTGAGACGTCCAGTAAGGTCAACTTTGGTGCACCACTGCTGCTCTCCCCAACCTCTCCAAATGCCACCAAGGACCACCCTCGGTGCCCTTGTTCTAGTAGATAGATAGCTATTTTTATTTCTAGTAGTTCTAGTAGTTTCTTCAAGTTCTAGTTCTAGTTATTCTTCTATCTGAACAACTTGATTACTATCTGAACAGATTTGCATTATATAAATATCTTATTATTCTAATTCTAGTTTGATTAGATCGATATTTAAATCAAGTCATTTTTCTGCCTCCCTAAGTTCGACCAGGACTCACCATCTCGTTACATTTTATTTGCTTTGATGTATTTTCACACTATACTACGATGAGAAATCTTAAAGTGTGATTTTACATCCAAACAGACCTCCTCCCATACATACACTATGGAATCTGATGAGGGACACAATGTGTATTGGGCCCAATCAAGGCTCAAGGTAGATGATATCTTTTGATTAGAAACTCACCCACCCGAGAATTACTAGGGCAACTAGAAAGGCAGAGTCTCGTAAAAAACCCCTACATAGTATAGCGTCCCCATGGGTTATAGGGTTTCCCCCACCCAATCTTCCTTGTCACCGAGATTCCAAGTAGACCGAAGTTTGTGAGCTTGATTCCTAAGCCTACCAATTTTAATACTGCTTGTTCCTTGAATTTTACTTGAACTTGAAGTTGATTTGATTTGTAGCCTAATTTGGAGGTTAGTTGATTCACAAAGTGAACCAACTTCACTTGACCTATCCTAAAGTTGATTATGAGGATTGGGTCAAGAGCCCAAATCACCTTGAATTGGTTTGAAAACTAGTTATTAGGTCCTAAATTATAACGATCAAGGTGATTATAGAACCTTGATTTTAGCATCCACTTGATTAGATCAATTAAAACAAGGGCTTGAGTAACACATGATGTGGGAACTATATTTCCTTTTAAATCAGGCAAGTGTGTACTCCTGGAAATCCTAATGTGGAAACCCTAGATTGGCACTATTTCCAAGTCCAATTCTTCCAAAAGATGGTACCTTCGGCTCAATCAAGAAGGTGAATAGCCCAAGGAACCATATGTCCCTAATAAGTGCAAGTATTAGGATGGGGATCTCCAATCAAATCAAATCAGGTAACTTGAATGATGATTACTATGTAAGTAAAGCAAGTTGATCCTCATTGATTTCCTTTTCAATCTTTCCAAAAGATGAAGGGCATAAAGAAGTAGGAAATGTGATTACCTACCCCTGGTGTAGTTGCTTGTGCAGTCAGTCTTCAGATTCACCTTCAACAGCACATCAAATCAGATATAGCAAGTCAGAATCAGATTAGAAAGTGTGATTAGTTAATGAAATATACGTTGCTCCTGGCAATGGCACCAAAATGTTGCGTAAAAAATGTTCGTAGTTTAGGAAGGTGTGGCATCGTAGTATAGTGATGAAAATCGAAGTGACATTTAAATTTGTAAAGCTCGAAAAACCATGAGTTCTGAGGTCGTTCCTAAGGAGCAAGTGTAGCAATTCAATCCACCAATCCACTGATGACAAATAATAATGCAATGAATATTCAATCACAAATAGAATAATCAATTTATTCTCAAAAAGTGTATCTCTGAATAAAAATAAAAGAGATAAAAATGGTGGCTGAAACAACCAAATATCCCCAATAATAAGCACGAATCCCAATCTCAATTTCCCAACAATACTCAAGCTAAGTTAGAACCAATTACCTCTCAGATCAGACGTTGAGAACGAGGCTCAGATGCCTTAAATATCCAACCCAAATCTCTTTAATTTGCCTAACTGTTAGGCACAGATCCCAAGAATCTACAGTGGAAAAGCCCCCTTTCTTCCTCAAAAATTCCATCTCTCTCTTGTTGTGTGCAAGAGTCATCGTTTAAAGTATTTACCATGTTGTAGTATACTGACAAAAATTGTTACAACATTTAAATTTGTAAAGTGCTTAAAAATAAGAATTTGAGTCTGAGGTCGTTCGTAGGGAGCAAATATGGAATTCATGCATTAATCACATTATAGAAATAATGAGCATAAAGATAAACATATGCAATTAATATTGGTTATCAAAAATATATTCAATAATAGCCCAAATTGTATCTCAGGAAAAAAAGGGATAAACAGAATATAAAGGACTAAAAAAATGGTGATTTAGATCACCAATTAATTCCCCACATTAAACACATATCCCATGGAAATCAACCAATCAATATCTCCACAGTGGTTTGAACCACTTATGCAAATATCCACATTAGATTCAGCCTTTTTAACTCCATGGTACCAAATTAGATGGCAGACCAGAGAACCAAACGACTTAACTGTCCAATGATCAGAACAGGCACAAGGGTGCCAAGCCTCAGAGATGATATGTGTTGAGTGGGCATGAATAGTGCAAAACCTACTCGTATCGTCCTTAAATTTTTTCCTTCTCACTCAAGACCAGGTAATCGGGTTTATAAGCAGGTAATTGGATCTGGGTAGCGAGTCAAGACTCATCGGGAGTGGTAGTGAGCAAGGAGTGAATGGCATGTGAGTGAGGTGTGAGGGACCACACCTCCTCTTTATCGAGGCAAGCAGCCCATGGCATGAAAACACTATCCAGCGTGGGTAGCTATTCCACTTACGTGGTAGGACTAAATGTACCCCTCTTTTCATGCTGAGGTTTCGGCGTCCTTCGAGTTGTGGTGGCTATTGCAGCTCCTTGCATCATTTGAAGGTGCAGATGAGTGCGTGCATGGATTCCATAGGTCTTAGAGGTAGCAGCAGGGTTGGAGAAGGTCGGAGTGCGGCAGATGGAACCGATGAAGGTGAGGGCAACGGTGGATCTCCAGTCAGTACTTGTAATCATGAATATGAGTGCTCAGCCCCAATTAGATGGTTCATAAGCATCGCAGAGATGTACGGAAGGTGATGGTGGTAGCGGCAAGGTGAATAATGTACGAAAATGGTTGGATGGAGTCAAGATGGTCAGCAGAAGAGTGGGTTGTTTTTTGTGGACAAGGAGTGGTTGGGAGGCCACATTAGGTTGGGTTTTTTGATGAGGGTGATGTGGTGAAGGTTTTGGTGGTGGTGGTGTGGCATTTGGCGGTGGAAGGTTGCATAGCGGCTTCGCTAGAGGCATCACCGGAGGCGGAGAAGACAAAGAGGGAGAGCTTGATTTAGTGGTCGATTTGGGAAGATAGGAGGTCAGGGAGATGCTAGGGTGTAAGAGCGAGAGAGAGGATAAACCTAGCAAATGGTCGAAAGGGAGGGAGTTGGCACCGACTGCGATTGGCCGGCCCAGGGGATGGTGAAATCTCTGGTGATGAGGATGGCGAGGAAGAAGGGGTCAAGCAACCCTAGCTTTGGCCCACTAGGCACTGATGAAGGTGATAAAGGTGTTCCCTTTGCCTATTGTATGTGGTGGAGGGCAACGAAGGGAGATTTAGGGAGCTCGTCGGAGTTGCAGCGTAGGCGGTCGGAGAGAGTAGAAAGAAGAGTTTTTGTGGCCAAACTAGACTAAGGAGGATGGTGGAAGCTAGAGGAGTTCTTATAGAGCTCAGACCAAACTCTAATTAGGAAATTCATCATGAATCCTTCACGATTTGTCTAGGTTTTCTTTCATGGATTCTTCGAGCTTGCCTGAGCTCTTGGCCTCAAATCAAAGCTGAAGATCACATTTAAATGGTAGATCTCATGGCGATTGTTTCCTCCAATTTTGAAGGAGATTGGATGCTGATTGGAGAACATGTCCTTTGAAGTCAGTCGGTGTTGGATTTGAGATGTTGTTCACACAGAAATGGCAACAAGAACTGATTTATGATGGGGAAGAGAAATCTAGGGAGCCATTCGTAAGAGAAACAAAAAGTTTTCGGGCTAGTTGCAAGAAATATATATTTTAGAGACTAGAATGCAAATTAGGTAAAGAATAACTTTGATTGGGCCAAAATTTTGGCCTTAACCTAATTTTGACCTAAGAAATCTAATGGTGAAGTTGGATTTCAGTTTTGACCACTTTTAATTGGGGAATTTGCACAGAAGCCCAAATTTGGGTAGAATCCCGTCTTCAACTCTACTCTAGGTCAAAATGGGTTTAGATGGTTAAAAGAACGGTAATAAGCCTCCTATAATATTTTTATATGTATTTTGGGAGGTTTAGATGAATTTTATCTTGACCATAACCTCTTCAATTTAAGTGGGTCTGAAATTAGGGTTTTATGTATTATTTTGGTTCTTGAAACACGTAAAACCCAGTTTCTATCAGTGTTGACTCACTTTTTGGACTTTAATGCTCATTTGACAATAGATTAACGCCTGAGTGATAGCGTGGTTACTCTACATTCATGATGTGATGTTCATATTGCAGAATTAACCCTTTTTATTATTTTCTGGTCAAAATGGATCTGAGTGGAATTACGGTCCTCAGGCGATTATTCAAGAGCATTTATCTCTTGATTTTGACTAATTCAAGATAGTTTGGTTAATTATGGTGTTACCATCATCTCTCAATCAGAACCAGTTTAAGGTAATCGAGTATACATGTCCGAGTAATCCGATCCGAGTCAGGCCTACTAGCCTGTGGTGGCGGGCAAGGGTGTGCAGGGGAGTGAAGGGACCTCACCTTGTGATTAGAGGTGATAAGCCACCACAAGAAATGCATTATATAAACATTTCAATTTTACACTTCACCGATGTGGAACTAAAAGTCCCAGCTCCTCTTCGCAAGAGCGCTAGTGAGATGAATCGAAGATTGACGCTATTATGAGTGCTCGTTCGCTAATTCGAAGCCCAGATGGCTTCGTGGTTATGATGCATTGCTGCTGGACATGTGTTGAACGTGTTACGAAGCTACTCTAACGTGTTCGGTTTTGGAAAACCTGTCGTTGTAGTTCGAAAGCGAAGGATTCGTGTTCAACAAATAAAATTTATACCGAAATAAGAATTCCGGGTCGAACACAGGGAGGCGAACGTTTGATTTAAAAACTTCGCGTTTCTTTTTATTTTGTCACGAAGAAATTCAATTTAAACTATCTAAGTATCTACAACAAATAAAAGAGAGAGAGGGAGTAAGAGAGAGAGAAAGAATACTATACATGGAAATCAAAATGAGATGTAGAATAGACAAGGAATTTATCATAAAAGAGTTCGTTCGTTACAACTAGAAAACATAAAACAATTACTCTAGAAAGCATTAAAAGAATGGAGGGAGATATGTCCTCCTCGACGATCGCTCGGAGGACGAATAGACTACTCTAGAAAGCAGTAAATCTATACTAGAAAGCAGTAAAAAGAATAGGGAGAGAGAATCCTCCTCGACGGTCGCTTGGAGGACGAGCCGGACGGGACGACGCCTGGACGAAGGAGAACAAAGCAGGATGAAGGAGGACGAAGCAAAAGAACGGGAACGAAGCAGCACGCCGTCGTCGTCGCGGGGATCCACTTCCGAAGGGGGACGAAAATTTGGACTTTATCTCGCGAGAAGCATCCCGGGTGTGGGACAAGCTTCTCTTGAGCTTTGGAGAGGTAGAGAGGAGAAGGAAGGGATGAAAATTTCGTATGGAGGGGGTCTCCTTTTATAGTTGCAAGGAGTGGGGGCAAAATGGACATTACATCTTCAAAATAATAAATAAGGGGTCTTTAGTGACGGATAAAACCGTCGCTAAAGCCCTCAACGTGGGTGTAGCCGCCGCGCCCACGCGCGCCCGCTCGGCTGCCCGCACGTAACGCCTACGCACGTCGCTTGATTTTCAGCCGTCCGATCGTGAGATCGGACGGCTTAGATCGCGTCCGCGCCCGCTGCGTAGCGCGCCCGCCCGCGTGCGATCGCGCGTTACGCCCGGCGTCCAATCGCGCGTCGTCCTGATTGAGCGCGCGCAGCCGTTGGATCTTCATCTGACGCTCGTCCGCGCCCGCTCGCCCGCGCCTTCCACCCACTCACCACGGCTCGAACCCGCGACCTCCGCTTCGCCCGCAACTGCGTCGCCGCTGCGCTACGCGGGCGAAATGGTCGCGCGGACGCTTTTAAGCGCGAGCGACCGCAGTCGTTGGATCGAGATCCAACGGCGGAGAGGAGACGGTGCGCGGTCTTCACAAGATGCATGCGGCCGATTGGGCGGCTGAGATGGCGCCACGTGGCGCCATCTTGGCCGTCCATCTTCTGGAAGTTGTAGATGGTGCCACGGATGTCGGATTGACTCGATTTTTGTGTCCTTGGGCTGCGATCGTCGATCCGAATTCATCCGTGCGGTCGGATTTATCATCTGAAGTGTGGATTTACACCATCCTGACCCTTGATCTTCTAGGGTTCCCCAGTCTCTATCTGATGCTACGGATGCCTGATTAGGGCGATCTTGGAGTCGTTGAACTCCAATCGTCGCCCTGATCATATCCATACGGTTGGATCTTTGATCCGAGGCCCCGATAAAATATTTGCCCTGTCCAAGCACATAAAAGGAGACAATTAACCTCCATTTTATTCAAACTACTCTAAATGCAAGATGATGCATGTAATGCAATATTTATGTCATGAAATGCAATCCTATGCTTAAGAACATGCATAAATAGACATTTTAAGTAGTGTAAATGTGTTTACATCAACATGGAATCAAAGTCAAAGGTGGACGGAGTGTGACGAATGATGATGATCCCATATTTTTGTCATGTTTGCTTACTTAAATGCCTAGACATTAGATTAATAATAATATATAAATAGCAAGCATTAGGATGTAAATAATTAATTCATACATTTGATTGATTGACAGAAATATATAGGAAGCACTAAGTGGTTTACTCACCAATATGCATAGTTCAAGTAAATATGATAGCATACATTAGAACTAGGATTTCTTTTAGAGTGTTGTTTATAAATAACCTAATAATTAATTGTTTACTATCCTTCTGGAATCGCATCAGAATGACGGCTGCTGCCGATGGTCACTCCTCAGTGAGATTAGCCAGCCAGCCAAGCTCCATCACTCTCGGGCAATCAAAGAGCCGGAAGGAGCAGATCTGGCCTTAATGCTCTTGACACTCCTCTTGCTCCATTCAAATTCATCCCTGCCAGTATAAAGGAGGAGCAAGGCCACCAAGTTCGGCAGGCCACCAACCCCATTCACCACCATGTAGAGCTCGAAGATCCTTCCATTCCACCACCGCAGGCCTCTCCTACAGCAAAGCTTCACCACCGTGGGTGTGTGGGGTGACAATTGACACTACCACTTGCAAGGCTTGTAATTCCGTCACTGTGCACACCATCTCCTCATCTTCATCCCCTCCATTTACCTCCAACAACACCATGACATCGACGAAAAGCGTTAAGTTAAATTTTTCATTGTAGCATGCATTTACGACATCAATTTTAAATGAAGATATGGATTAAGTGAGTCCAAGTTTCGAACACGAGGAGGCGTGAGATCGGATCAGTTTGTCTCTTTGAGGTGTCACAAGATGATTGTTTAGTTTGTTTGTGAAAAATGAGTGATAGAGAGAGAGAGAAAGAGTAGGGATAGAAACTTGAGATTATAGCCTGGTGATTAGTTATGCATGCATGAAACATAATATGATGAAACAAAATGAAAATATATTGCATAGGTAGAGTCGTTTCACAATTACAATGCTAGTGGAAAGCTTTAGAACATATCATGACAAGAAAGGGTCGAAAATGCAAGTAGCATATCATTTATCTAGGATCCCAGATGAGGCTTTGATCCCATCAGGAGACATTCATGATACCATTCCTAACGAAACTGTCATGGCAGTACACCCGACGACTCCTTGGTAAGTGATGTCATCAACTAGTTGGTCACTGACAAAACCCCTAGTATGTGGAATAAGCAGCAATGTGATAGATTTTTCACTGACACGAACCATTATCATTGGGAAGACCTTGAGATCTTTAGAATAGTCCTTGATGAAGTCTTTCATAGGTATATTCCAGAGGGGGGGGAACTGAGTGTTTTGAATTTTTGTCACACATTGCACTATGGAGGACACTTTAGTGCTAAGAGGACAGCTTATAAGGTTCTCCAGTTTGGTTTTTGGTCACCCATACTTATGTGGGGGCATGTCTTCGTTGTCAACAAACTAGAACAATCGAGAAGGGGGATGAGAAGCCACAGTAACCTATTATGCTGGTTGAGATATTCGACATCTAGGGAATATATTTCATGGGTGCATTCCCATCATCCTATGGTTTTGAATACATTCTCGTGGCAGTTGACTATGTGTCAAAATGGATAGAGACTATTCTAACTAAGACCAACGATCGCTCGATAGAGCTGAATTTTGTTAATGCCAATATCATTTCCCAATTCGGCTACTCGAGGGTGATCATTAGTGATGTGGGACCTCATTTCAGAAATGCACACTTCGCCCATCTACTCAAAAGTCCTGGTGTCACCCATAAGGTAGCCACACCATATCATCCGCAAACGAGCGGACAGGTTAAGGTGTCCAATAGGGAGGTCAAATAAATTCTTGAGAAAACTATATGACCCACTAGGAAATATTAGTTGAAGGAATTAGATGATGCACTATGGGCTTACTGTTGAGATTGACCAAAGAGTTTATTGGGCTATCAAGAATGTTAATATCGATGTTGAGAAAGAAGTTAAAGTGCACTTATTAGAACTGACTGAGCTTGAAGAGTTGGGGAATGAGGCTTTTATGACTGCTCAATATTACAAAGAGTGCACTAAGGTATTTCACGATAAACACATCCTCCACAAAACTTTTGATCCCAACCAATGGGTCTGGCTATTCAATTCCAGATTCAAGCTATTCCACTAGGCATTAACACTTTTATTGAGTTCTCATAACCCTAAGACTAAGTCAAAATTCCTCAGCCAGTATTCGGGCCGTCAGAAACACAGAAAAATAGGTTAAGGCCATATTTGGTGGATCTCAAATTTATTTGCAGGTACTGCCTCAATGCAACTGAACTAACTATTCACTCTTTTCCTTTTTTTTTTCAAGTTTCTTTCTTTTCATCATTTTCTTTTTTTTCAACATAACAAATCCATGAACTTTATTGAGGAGGCATTATTAAGGATTGGTGTTACTCAAGAGACATTGGGTGGCTTATTTGGTGGAAGTGCCTACTCACGGCAATGGGAAAGACGGATAGGATGGTGTATTCCTGACCTTGGCGTCAATACCCTCCTTCAGCTGAGGATTCCATAAAGAATGGTCGTAACCATCTACCTTAGCCCTATTTTTATGAAAACTCTCTCTCTGCATACTTCCCTTGTTTGGTGGTTCTCAAAATTTCACACAAAAATGTCTATGCAAGAACCGAGAGCAGAAACTATCCCTAATCTCTGAGTATCATCACCTAATTATCTAGGATTTCTGATTCCTTGCACTAATCTTAGAGCACCGGTACACTCTACTCTCATCTCACAATTTTTGGTGGATTTTTGGAGGAAAATCTACCTGACTCCCATAACACTGTCCAGGGGTTGAGGAGAAGAAGCACTGCTTCTTCTCGACAGACTGAAGATGTTTATCAGCCTTCACCATGAATCCATTGCAAATTCTACGTGTGTGTGAAAAGTTGTACTTGATTCCAGATTACAGGAATCAACTAGAGGATAAAGTCCCTAATGCATTCTCTTAATAAAATAATCTTATTCATGAATGCAATATGTATATATGCTACAAACAATTATCCTCATATAATTTGTACTTCGTGAAATTCCCGTATCAGGTTGCATTCAGCTTGACCCTAAATTTAGAACGATAGGTGAGCGAGTGAGTCGGAAATGGTTGTTGCGGATGATTTCTAGCTCCAATGCGAGCATTGGAGGTGGAGTCAGTTGTTCTTTTATTTAAGGTCCTAAAGTAAGTTTTACATGCAGCTCCGAGGTTTTACAAAGTGTTGGTATGAAAATTTTTCAGTTTTGTTGTATCTACGCCCCCATGCCTAAGTTCTTGCATGTCCTTATGCATGAATATAAAAGAAAATAAATCTGACAGAGGATGAGTGGGTAGAAGTCACTTGGAACTTCTCCTGAAAATATACATTCAGCACTGGCCAACCTGTCAGCATGCACTATGCAAAAAGAAAATATGCTAAAAGAAAAGTATGCTATGTATAAAAATGGTTATATATAAATGATGGCGGAATGTGGAGTGAATGGTATCTATACGTGCTGAGTTTAACGCCTCCAGTTGAGCGAGCACTCAATCACACGTCCTTAATAAGATGAATAATTTCATTAGGTGGACGAGGTTCCTGGGACAAAAATGGCTTGAGGTGCTGGCCATTAATCATGGATATATGCCCAGATTTTCGATCCTTGATCTAGACTGTCCCATTAGGATATGGCTGGATCACAACATACGGGCCAGTCCATTTGGACTTGAGCTACCCCACGACCAGTTTCAGCCGTGAATCAAACAACCAGACTAGCTGGTTGGGTGTGAATGCTTTCCTCCAGATGTGGTGGCCATGAAAGGCCTTGGTCTTATCCTTGTATGTCAATGCATTCTCACAGGCCTCCCGTCGGATCTCTTCTAATTCGCTGAGTTGGAGTTTCAGTTCTTCACCTCCTGCATCGAGGCCAAGGTTGCATTTTTGCACCACCCAAAAGGCGCGGTGTTCTAGCTCTACAGGAAGGTGACAGGCCTTCCCATATACCATGCAATATGGTAACATTCCGAGTGAGGCCTTGTATGCGGTCCGATATGCCCAGAGTGCATCGATTAATTTGTTGGACCAGTCCTTCCTATCTGGTCAACTGTCTTCTAGAGAATTAGCTTGATCTGGCGGTTAGACACTCTAGCCTACCCATTGGTCTGCGGATGATATGGGGTGGCTATGCAGTGATGTACCCCGTATTTCTTTAATAACGACCTGAAATGGGCATGAATGAAGTGGCTTCCCTCGTCACTAATCAGAGCGTGGGGTATTCTGAATCACACAAAGATATTCTGCCGTACGAAAGAAATGACCGTCTTATGGTTAGCCTGTCTCGCCAGGATGGCCTCGACCCACTTTAAGACATAGTCGACGGCTAGTAATTTGTACTCGAAGCCATGCGAGTTTGGAAAAGGGCCCATGAAATCGATGCCCCAGACGTCGAACACTTCTATGACCATGATGGGTTGGAGTGGCATCATGTCTCTCCTTGTCATAGAACCGACCGACTGGCATCGTTTGTAGTGTTGGGCGTAATCGTGTGTATATCTGAAGATGGTTCGCCAGAAAAATCCCAACTGCAAATTTTTACAACAGTTTTTCTTCCCGAGAAATGGCCACCACACTCATCAATGTGGTAGAAAGATAACACACTGGGGATCTCAGAGTCTAGAATGCATCTCCGAATAATATGATCTGCTCTAATGCGGAAGAGCAATGGGTCATCCCAGATGTAGTATTTGGCCTCTGCAATGAATTTGAGTTTCTAGTCCTTGGATAGGTTCGCGGGAATTTTGCCAGTGGCAAGGTAGTTCACGAAATCCGTGTACTAGGGAACTCAACAGAATGAACTGCCAAAAGAGATTCATCCGGAAATTGTTCGTGGATAGGCAAGGAATAAGGAATGTGATATGGGTCCAATCTGGATAGGTGATCCGCCACAACATTCTGTTTTCCGGCTTTGTCATAGATTTCGATATCAAATTCTTGCAATGGAAGGATCAATCTAATGAGTCATGGTTTGGCATCCTTCTTTGCCAACAAATGCCGGAGGGTGGAGTGGTCAGTGAAGATGATGACCTTGGACCCTAATAATTATGGTTTGAATTTCTCCAACCTGAATACTACTGCTAGCAGTTCTTTTTCGGTGACAGTGTAATTGTGCTGAGCCTCATTCAACGTCTTGCGAGCATAATATATGACAAAGGGTTGTTTCTCCAGACATTGGCCTAAAACTGCATCGACGGCAAAATCAGATGCGTCGCACATCATTTTGAAATCGAGTGACTAGTCAGGTGGTTGGAGAATCAGGGAGACAGAGACAGCACTTCGTAAAGTCTCGAAGGCATTGAGACACGAGGCTGCGAATTCAAATGGGACACCGGCAACCAGGAGATTCGTCAAAGGCCGTGCGATTTTTGAGAAATCCCATAAAAATCTCTGATAGAAGTCGACTTGACCCAAGAATGATCTGATCTGCTTAATCGAGCTAGGTGGCAGTAAGTCGACCTCAAGTCCATTTTTGGAGATCCTGTGCCCTAGTACTATGCCATCCCTAACCATGAAATGGCTTTTCTCCTAGGATAGTACTAGGTTTACCTCAATACACCATTTCAGAATCTTGGTGAGGTTATCAAGACAAGACGCGAAATCATCTTCGAAAATAGAGAAGTCATCTATGAATGCCTCCACATAGTCCCCAATCATGTCAAAGAAGATGGCCATCTTACAACGCTGAAATGTCGCTAGTGCATTGTAGAGGCCAAAGGGCATCTACTTGAAGGCGAATGTTCCAAAGGGGCATGTAAATGTGGTCCTGTCTTGATCTTCTGGGATAATCGCTACCTGATTATAGTCGGAGTATCCATCCAGAAAGCAGAAGAAACTACGTCCAGCTAACCATTTCAAGATCTGATCAATGAATGACAAAGGAAAGTGATCCTTCTAAGCAGCTGTGTTCAGTTTCCTGTAGTCAATGCAGACTCGCCAAGATGTCGCATTGCGGGTTGGGATGGATTCGCCCATATCATTTTTTATGACGGTGAGTCCTGCTTTCTTGGGCACTATTTGGATCAGACTCACCCACTGACTGTCTGAGATTGGATATACAATGCCTGCATCCAGCCATTTGATGATCTCCTTATTAATAACCTCTAGCATATTCGAGTTAAGCCATCTTTGAGGTTGTCTCGAAGGTTCACCCCCGCATCCGTGTAAATGTGATGAGTGCAATACGAGGGGCGAATACCACAGGGATCAGCAATACTCCACCCGATAGCAGCCCTATGGTCTTGCAGCGTAGAAATCAATTGATACTCCTGTTCTTGGGTTAAGTGGGCATTGATAATAACTGGGTATGTCTCACTTTCGCCCAAGAACACATACTTGAGTGAGTCAGGTAAGGGCTTCAATTCAATCAAAGATGGGTCAGAATCAGAAATGAGATTGGGCGGAGCAGAATTGAGGGTGGGAATCTGCTGATCCATGTGCACGTGAATTCCCGCTGATTCGCTACCGGTAAAATCAGTTGTGACTGAGTTAATGGAAAACCCATTAGCTGTAGTCCCATCTTTCTGTAATAACAGGGGCGATTCAGTAATATATGGATCAAGATAGCTGCCTTCAGGGGTGCTGAGGTCAGAGGCACACCCTAAACAGTCAGATCCTTGAGGAGATATGTGTAATGTAGTGGTTGCAGTCCCGTGTGGATCGAGGTCAAAGAACTCCGATAATGTAGACGAATGAGACATTGGGTCATCACAAAGGAGCCCAATGTTACCACGGTATGCTAAATCTTCATCTTCACCATCCTCCTCTATTCGATCACAGTCGAAGTTCTTTGCTGCCCTGAATATGTCTAGTGGAAGTCGCTTGTTGCTTAGGGCAATCTCCATACACCCGGATGCACAATCAATGTTTGCTCGGGCTGTCGCTAGAAATGGGCAACCAAAAATAATTCATGCATCTCAGAGATTAGGAGGAACTTCCATATCTAGAAGAAAAAAATTTGCGGGAAAGCAGAACCCACGAACTTTCACGATCACATTCTCAACCACCCCCTTTAGTGTTTTGATTGATCTGACAGCCAGTTGAATCGTGACCAAGGTGGGTTTCAACTCCCCAAATTGAAATAGATCAAACATGGCAGTGGGAGTTAGGTTGATGGACGAACCCAAATCTAGAAGGGCCCGATGAAATGGAGAATCCTGCAAGAAGTAGGATATGAGTGGGGTACCAGGGTCTTTCTTCTTCGGTGGCAAGTCGGCTAGAGTCACGGTGCTAGCCTCTTTCGACAATACCACCTGTCATCCAATTCTTGGCTGTCGCTTTGGGCTATAATAGTCCTCGAAGAACCTAGCGACAGCGGGAATGTGATCGATTGCCCCAAGGAGGGGACCTAAATATGTACTTCCCTAGACATCGATTTTAGGTCCTCAAAATTCCGCGTGTCCTTTTTCTGTACTACATTTCGTGTTAGAGCCTTAGGAAAAGGGATGAGAGTCTCAGGGTTAAGTGGTCTCTTACGCTTATCTACCGTAGGTGGCTCCTGAGATGTAGGAGTCGAACCTACCTGCGGCGAAGGGTGGGAAAAATCAGAACCCGCCTGCCTAACTGGTGGGTCGAATGTCTTCCTTCCGCTCTGCAAAGAGACAGCATGTGCATCGGATTGTTGTCCATGAGGTGGTGGGGGAGCAGAAGGAGTAGAATACGTGGGATTTTCCAAAGGCGACTGGCCTTGTGCGTAATCGGGTGGTGCAGGAGGTACCTATAGTATGGCGTGTGCCTATCCCTGTAGTGCTTGAAACCAAGGCGGGATGCCCTGGTTCTGCACATATCGAGGATTCGGGATGGGTTGAGAGGGCAAGGCTCCAAGAGTTCTATGCTCCTGCAACAGCTGGTTCTGCGTGTTCTGTATAGTCTGTATCAGATCAGCCATCGCCTTCATGATCTGCAAGCTATCTTGTGTGGATTTCCTCATTGATTCTTACAGCTCCTCTTTCATTGCCTCCAAAGGGTCAGCCCGCTTTGGAGGGTGGTTGGCAGCTTGGTGCAGCGGTTCGTATAAAGAGCGGGGTTGCTACTACTGAGACAGGAATGGTTGCTACCTAGAATATGTGTTTTGCGCATTCCCGTACTACCTGGTCTGGTAGTGTGTATCTTAATGTGGTCTTTGTGAATTGCTAGACTAGGAGAAGTTCGGATGCTGGTGCCAACCAAGGTTATGCATCTCCGAGTACAGGTTATTATGCCCGTATCCTTGGATAGCATTGACATCCTTGTAAGCCGAAGATGTTTGAGACATCTATCCATCAAGGGGATACGCATTATAATCTGCGGGTGGTGCGTAACCTCAGTCGTAGGGTGCCAGATCTGGATTATTTACGGGATTCTGATATGCGGGATCTCGTAAATACAGAGAAGACGCATCTTGAGTGAGTAGATTAACTCGAGCAGGTGGCACTCAGGGTGCGTAGGAGGGTCTTGAGGTGGTAGAGCATAAGTTAGATTGACCCTTACTAATCTGGTCAATCTTTTTCTCGATTAAGTTTATTCTATCCAGCTGCTTGATGATGATATCCATGTCGGCTCCAATAGACTCGATGTGAGCCTCGTGGACACCAACCCGCTGCTGACCAGGCCATTGGAACTGGTTCATAGATGCGGCATTCATCGAGTTCTCCGCTAATGATTCAAATAGCTCAAATGCGTTGTTCTCGCCTTTTGCGAGAAAATTCCCGCTGCTAGATGCATCGGCTAGATACCGATATGTGTCATCCAACCCATGGTAAAAGATCTGAGCCAGGTGCCATCATGGTATACCATGGTGCAGGCACTTCCGGAGAAGGTCGCGAAATCTGTCCCACGCTTCATGTAACTTCTCCCAAGCTCCGTGGGAGAAAGACGTGATTGCACACCGCATCACGTTTGTTCGATCGATTGGGAAGAACGTTTGCTGGAATTCATTTCATAATTTCGGCCAGGCTCCAATTGGCTTCCCAATCGTCTTGAACCAGTATGAAGCTTTGTCCTTTAGAGAGAATGGGAAAAGCTCCACTAGAACAATCCTAAGATCAATGTCCCTGGGTCGAATCGTTTCAGCGAGTCGACTCAAGTCCTCGAGGTGCTGGAACGGATCTTCGCTTAAGTTCCCGCAGAAATGAGTGCTGATCAACCCAATCACTTTGAGCTTGAGCTCAAACGCATCTTCGCCTACGGGAATTCTGACTAGAGGTGCAATGATTTGTGCGGCTGGGTCGTAGAAATCCTGCAGTACTCCTCGCGGTGGGTGCTGCATCCTGTCAAGTGCCGTCAGAATGCGATCCATGCTCTGCTGATGCCACTCCTCAGATTCGGTGACCCGAGCTTCCAGACGAACCTTCCGGTCCAGATTATCGATATCCTAACCTGGTCTAGGTCTAAGTCCAAAATTTCCCATGATGGCTCTTGGAGTAGAAGAAGTGGGGGGAGAAAATGGTTCGAGAGAGGTGACTCGCCTCCTTGGGAGTGGCTCCCAACGTCCAACCAAGTGAGGTCGAAGTGACCTCCTTCCTTGCATACACCACCCAACCCCTAGGTTGGTGTAGCCAAGTAGGACAAGGCTAAGGCCCTATTAATCAAATGGTCCTTATGGATCAGGTGACCAGATTTTTCGTTAGAAATTTGAATTCCTGAAGAGAAGTTCGTTGTTCAACTGACTGAAAGTGATTCCCGCCTCTCAAGCTTACCCAGCCAGTCTGGTTACGGGGGGACTAAGGGGAAGGTTCTTCCTTTGGCTTATCCCTCTAGTTTCGTTGACCCCCGAGCCATGGTCGTTTGACACTACCCCACAAACTTAGTCATAAGGTTTGGCAAGAGAGGTTAAAAACACACAGTAGTATGACAACGAACTCAATTTGATTTCGTGTTTTAAATTTAATTTTAACCTGTTTTCTTCAGTGGGGTTTGTGGTGAGTGGCCCACAAGGTGACCAAGCTCATTGGCTAACTAGACTTGATTAAGTCTAGGTTAGCCCAAAGTGTGGTCTCTAGTTATAACCCTAAAGGTTCAACCTAAGTTTCATGCACTTCTAGGGTTTTTCTTTTTCTGTTTCAACATACCACAAAAGTAATGTTTGCTCTCTGGTAATAATTGGGATCCAATTAGTTTAAAATTTTGCGAGTAGATTCATTTTTCAATTATCTTTTCATAGAATATTTTTTTTGGAATTTTTACTATTTCAATCGAATTTTTAGGGAATTTTGAATATTAGGGGTTCAGATCTGAAATTTTGACCCCTGGTCGATTTTTTACTTTGAAATAGTACCAAATAACGTTCAAAAATTCTGAAAAAATATGGAAAATAAATCTAATGAGATCAGCTTTCAAACCCCACCTTTTTAGTCAAAACAAATTCAGGAATTGCATGAAATTGCTTCTTGAAATTTGAAAAATTTTGAATCTGGGTCGGTCTGACCCCTGTGCACTTTGTGAACTTTTAAAACTTTATGCTTGAAAGTTTTTCAAACGAAAGGTGGTATTTGAAAGGTGGTTTGAAAATGAAGGTTTAGCCAGAATTTCAAATTTTTTTCTGCATTAATTTTTTAGCAATCGAATTTTTAATTCAGATTTGAAATCTGGTCGAAAATCAGGAGATGGTGGAAAAGCTCTTTAAAGAGGATTGAATTTCAAATTTATGCTTTCCACCTAAAAGAATGTTTTTTTTATTTTTCAAAACTTTTGTATGTTTTTTTTTTCGAAAACAATTTTTCAAGGAATTCAAGGGAAATATCCTTTTTTTTCTTTTTCAAACTTACCTAAGATTCGAAAGGAAACCTAATGTAGATTTTTTTTTTTAAATTTTTTTTCACGAAAATGAGTAAAATATTTTTTTTTTCAAAAGAGATTGCAGAAAGTAGATCTAGTACTAGGGTTTAGAAAAAGAAATCCTAATCTAAAGAGTCTGATGATGTGCATCTGACTTTTTCTTTGCCACGCTCTATGTGTGCGCAGATCCCATTTTTCTTTCGTGTTGTCCTACACATCAAAAACAAAGTAGAGAGAGATTTGTCAATGATAGTTTAAGGGATTGAAAACAAAGAAAAATGACATTGTCTCCCCGGCAACGGCGCCATTTGACAGAACCCATTTTCGCACGTTAGGAAAGTCGTCAGAATCGTAGTATAATCACGCAAAAGTGTTCGTCAAAAAATTAGTTTGAAAAAATTACGAGACTTTAGTCTCGGTCGTTCGTCATTGGGAGGCATTTGCTTTACTCTTGAAATCGATCTCTTTGCCGCTCTACTTCGTTTAAAAACTAACACTAGTTTCCAATCTTCTAATTAAGATTTCACCACTTCTGTTATGAACTCGAATTACATGTGCATGCATCAAATAAATTACGAAGGTGAACGTGTGAGTTTCTATGTGCACGATTCTAGTGAGGTGGTGACTATTTACGGAGAACGTGTCTATCATTAGATTTTGAATATCCTCGGGAAACGACATGCTTGTTGCAAATAGATAAGAAATTGAAAAATAGGAAACTTGAATCACGTAAAAAGAATGACAATTATTAAGCTCATGGCGATTTCAAACATATAGAGATATATATATATATATATAAATGCATTTTCATTCATTCCATTGGTGAGTTGTTTGCACTAGAACTTTAGAGGAAAGCTTGTACATAAATGCTTGAAATGGAAATCTAGCTACTAGAAAATGACTGCATACAAGAATCAATGGGGGGATTTCGCATGCATCATTGAGGGCGAGTTAAGACTATGCTACTAAGCAGAAATAAAAGCAGTAAAACTTATCGAGAGCATAAACTAAATCTAGCAGAATAAAGGACATTCAGGGGTGGTCCCCGATGACCTTGGAGTAGTCGGGAGGAGAATGAGGGGCCGCCAATGTAGCTTAGGCCGACCCTTGGAGAGAGGGAGGATTGATCCAACATCCCGGCATGATGTCCTCCATGATGGTGGTGAGCTCGTGGAGGTGGAGTGGCAAACCTAAGTGAAGGTGGGCGTGCATGAAGCTAATGAGGTGAGTGGTGTCAATGGAAGCCAAGGGATGTGAATTGGGGTCACTTGGCCGGCTGCCCATGGGGTCTTTTTATAGACTGAAGGGCTTCTCTCTAGAGAGGTGTGGAACTCTCTAGAGGGAGTCCAAGAGTGGCCAGCCAAGAGGTTATGAGATCCAAAAAATGTGGATCTCATTTTGAATGGCTCTTGGTTGCTAAATTTGGCAACCAAGAGGTGGCATCACTTCAAGACAGCTCTAGAGACCTCTAGAGATGTGTGTGCATGAATGGGTGTGTGCGTCTAGTCATGCTCTATGTGGCTAGGTGGCTTAGGTTAGGACCTAAGGGGTTTAGGTGGGTGTATCTCTTGAATTAGGGTTGCAAACACTAATTGCAAGGGGAAAATGAAATTAAACTTAACCTAAGTTTAATTGGATGAGTGTGAACCTAATTGAGAGTGAAATAACTCAATTAGGTTGGGTTTAGGTCAATTGGACTCTCGCTAAGTCCAATTGAACTTGTGTGGGTTGAGATCTAAGCTCAATTGGACTCAATGAGTCCAATTGACTTAGGTAGAGGTAATTGACTTTGATCTAAGTCAATTGGGTTTGGTGAGGACTTAATTAGGTCCTTAAGTAGGTCTAGAGGTGATGTACTGGGGTTAGGGTACCTTAATTTAGGTTCCTATGTGGTTGGGATTAGATCTAGGGAGCTAGAGATCCAAGATCAAGACTTGAATGTCAAAATAGGGATTAGAGACTAGTATCAGATGTCCAAGAATGTGATTAGACGACTTATACTAAAAAATCAGATGTCCAGAATGCAATTCTGGATGTCCAATCTGAGTCAGGGGAAATCAAGGTTCTGTTTTGGGTATTCTACAGAAATTGGACATCTGACAAAGTGTCTGGACATCCAATAACAATGCAGAAGTAGGTTTAAGGTGTGCGGGAGTTGGCTAAGTGTCCTGGACATCCTATAACTTATCTGGATGTCTAGATAAGGGTTGGAACTGGGGTTTTAGGGCTTCCTTAGGTGTTGTGACCTAATCTAAGGGTGGCTAAGGCTTAGGGAAGTCTCTAGGCTATCCTAGGGCTAGGATGGACCTAGGCTCTTCACATTTTACTGCTTTATTTCTACTTAATAGAATAGCAAACCTTTAACTCCCTTATATTATTATTCCTACATCTAATCTAAGCCTTCTACTCCATCTCTGCTGCAACTCCCGTTATTCCAGATCCAGCTTCAGATCCAGCTCTAGATCCAGCTCAAGACCAGCTTATTGCCTGCAATCGACATGATGGACTTAATCAACACATTATAACATTATTTTATGCATAGCTAAAGGAAAGCAGTAATGATGCAGATAATGCCTATGCATGCACGAATTACCCTAACTTATGCTAAGTTCTAGCCTAATCTAGGTTAATTAAGACCTATGATTGCTGTGCAATCAAAAGACAAGTGAGATAACTTCACAAAGTGGAGAAATAATATGATTTTTCACAATGTCATTCAAATGTCAATTACAATATGCTAAAATATCAAAGAGATAGGGGTGAGAAGAAATCTCCCAAATTAGCTGTTTGGCGAGATGATGGTGGTTGGCGGCAACTTGGACAAAGAGGTTGAGGTCCTAGACGACGGTGGTGAGATGCTGGAGGACGCCGAGTAAAGGAAGGCTTCACCATGGCTTCGGAATGGGGATAAGGAGCTGGAGGTGATCTTCTATCGAAATGGAGGTGGGAGGATGGCTCCAAGGCTTCTTATGAAGGTGGCGAGATGGAGGATGAGTATTTGGCGGGGTATAGGAGCATTACACTAATAAAAGGCCTTCGGAGCTTGGGAGTAATGATATAGACACATCTATTTAGGTTAAAATGCCTATTCATGCTTGTTCTTAGGTTTAGATTTGCATTTTATGTTATAAATATTGCATAACATGCATCATTTCGCATTTAGAGTAGTTTTATATGTTTTACGTTAACTAGGTCATTTTTATGGTTAAGGGAGAAGAAGTCTTACTTCAGGGCCTCGGATGGATGATCGAACTGTACAGATCTGATTAAGACGACGATCAGAGTCTTATGCCTCTAAAATTGTCTAGGTCGAAGAATCGTAGCGTTGTACGAAATCTGAGGAAGATCAATGGCCAGGGGGTAATGCGACATCCATACAGGTTTCGGATGGAAAATCTGATCGTACGGATGGATCTAGAGCATCAATCGTAGTCTGACACTATAGAAATCACCTTGATCCGAGAACCATGTCATCCTTGCAAGCAATGAAGGGTGGACAGTCTATGGTGCCATGTGGCACCGTCTGGAGTGCCCAAAGCTACCCGCCACATCTCCAAAGGCCAATCATCAAGTAATCTCAGCCATTGGATGAAAATCCAACGGCTGAGAGCTTGCCTACACCACATAGCTGTGGCTCTTCCTCACGACGCATTGGCGAACTTGACGTAATGGTGGGAGTGATGGTTCTTAAGGGAGGGATGCCGGTTCGAATCGACGCAGCAGCCCCAATTCGCAAATCAGCTGGGTTGCAGCGCATGCAGCTGCAGTGGCAACGTAGTGCGTGCGTGCACCAGGGTGCACACTAGTAGGATGTTGCGCGATCGGTGCACGTGATGGGCAGCAGTGTAGCACAGGCGTGTGCGCGATTGGTGCTAGCTTTCAGTGACAGCTGGGCTGACCTACAGCGATGCTTACAGCCGTCGCTACTTCATCACAAGCCATCAATGCCAGCTAAGGGCGTGAGCTAGTGTGAGCTGTCTACAGCGACGTTTCCAACGACGGTCTGAAGGTCGCTAAAGGTCCTTTACCCACTTTTAGGCTCTTCTCTATAAAAGGACCTACACCCCTACCCTTCCAAGCCATCTCTACCTACTCTACTCCCACCTATTCCCTAGCTCTAGCAAGCCTACCAACGCTCCATTAGAGCTTGTTCTCAAGCTCCCAAGACCCCTATTAGTATAGCAAACCTCTACCCCACCAAGTACTCCTCCAACTTCCCATCCCCCTTCATAAGTCGCCTTGGAATTGTCCTCCCACCTCCATTCCGGTAGCAGATCATCTCTGTCTTCTCTCCTCCATTCCAGAGCCACGACGAAGCTTTTCTCAACCAGACGTCCTGCTCCTCGCCTCCTTTGTTTGAGCTTCCGTCAAGCACCGTCGTCTCGCTAAACAGCCGATTCGGGAGATTTCCTCTCACCCCCCTCTCTATTTATGGTATCATAATTTATGGTAATAGACATTAAAGTGGTATCTATACAATTTTTGTTCCTTCTCTATCTTCTGATTCATTTGCTTATTTTCTTCTTATAAAAATACAAAAAAATGACAAAAGCCTAAAATACCAAAAAGAAACGAATCAAAGCATAGTTTTCACTTAAAGTAAACATCACCTCCCTGTG
This sequence comes from Thalassia testudinum, assembly GCA_037157565.1. Lineage (NCBI taxonomy): Eukaryota > Viridiplantae > Streptophyta > Magnoliopsida > Alismatales > Hydrocharitaceae > Thalassia > Thalassia testudinum. The sequence goes on along the minus strand of JAZHRO010000056.1, from coordinate 78,237,983 downwards.
TTCGACTCGAGACTCCCTTAGAGTTTCAGTATAAATTTTATCTGATTGACATGTTTTGCGACTACAACGATGGTTTACTTGTAACCCCAATTTCCAACACACGAAACACGTGTGACCATTTTGGCGCCGTTGCTGGGGAGGCAACAGAATTTACTTTATTTTTTTCTACGCTTCATTGCATTTACATAGCACTAACCTCGCTTATCTTTAATATACTGTCTTGCAGGTACCCTAGCATGGAGACCTAAGTGTGGTAGACCACAGTAAAGTGTCGGTAGAGTGTTTTGTAAGTGTCCCCCACACCACCCCCACCTTAGTTTTAATTCCATAACATAATAACTCAAACCCAAATCAACTTAGGTGTTTTTTATAAACCCTAGGATATATTTGGTTGTTTGTTTGCCACCTCCACTCACCTCACCCACCCACATATATAAAAAAAATAAAATAAAATATTCTTCTCTTGTTGGATTTAACTGAAAGCTACACACTTAACACCCACAACTTCTTATCATAAGGAAAACAATCACTTTGATTCTACTGCTTAACTGGGATCTGACCTGTGGACCCGGTATACTCCAACTCAATAAACATAAGTCAGTAGAAATCTTAATAGGTTAAACATTCTTGTGTGCCTTAACCAAGTCGTGCAATAGGCTAATTAATTGAGCTGTTTGGGCCACACCACTCAATCTAAAACTGATCCATCAAGTAGCATGCCACTTAGGGTGATTCTTAGGGCTGAACCAGGCACTCCACATTATTTTTTATTTTTAAAGGAACATATCATGACCTGTGCTTTCAAAACTTGGAGTGCTATACTAAACCTTGATTGAACCAACCTCAGAATTAAACCCTAAAAGCTACTAAACAAGGTTAAATCCTAAAAGATACATCATGAAATAACCTTGTTTGCAAACCCTGGTTGTGCACGCACACACATTTCAACTGATCATTAAGGGCACAACCCATCTTAAGGGCCCATCACATTCCAAGAGCACAATCATCCCAAGCCTAACTAAAATTGAGTAGACATTGGCCTTAAGAATTGATTCGCTCTTCGGGGCTTAGACTAAGATTTTTTTTGATTAATCTACTTTTGCTGGTCCATCTGATGTCTAGCTAGGGGAGTAGTATCAAATGACCGTGGCTGGGGGCTACACTAGGAACCAGAGGTGTAAGCCAATGGAAGAACCTTCTCCACAGTCCCACTTTCTAAATGGTTGGATTGACTGGATAAAAGTAGACCAAATCGTTTATATTCTCAAGATAGGTCCTAGGAGTCTTTAGGTCTTTAGGCTACCCCATAAGGACAAGTTTGGTTGATTGTATTGCTGGGCATCTTTTCCCTTCTCCATTTTCCCTCCTTTTCTACCATGTACCCTTCCACATCCTACACACATTTCCAATCCTATCCTCCTACCACCGCTTATCCTCAAGATGATTACTCTCCTGACTTAACTTGTAATTACCCATCCACTAGCCAGGATAACTTTGATTGGGGATATGAATCCATACCTCAGCGTCCAAAGCCTAACCCTGGACAACAAGACTATGATTACTATCCTTCCCAGAGCTACAATAATTATAGATCTAGATCCTTAGGTGATCAAACCAACCCGATCTACAATCAGGAAGGATATGATGATTATAACACCTACCCTCCCTAGTATTCCACTGAATATAGGTCACCACCATTCTTTGAACAACTTGAGTCGACCTACTATCAAGGAGGAATCCAAGAACCTCAACATCTCGACTCCCCTAGATTTAACCCAAACCCACCCAAACCTAAATCGAACCAGTCGATTCAGGTAGACCAGATCCAGAATAGGGTGTTGGCTAATTTGAGGAACACTATACAATCATTAGAAGCTCAGCCAACACCAAGTTCTGAAGCATTAGAGCCTATTATCAAAATGATTGATGAACTTTATAGTTCTCTAATGGATTTGCTCCAAAGTGTTAGGGATAAGGACCTGGGTGAGTTCCTTCTTGGGAAGTTGTCAAGGTTGAGGATGAAATTTGTGGTTGCACTAGTCAAATCTTTGAATGATTCTCAAGATGTACCCTCTTTAGGAGAGCCAATGTCTAAACCCACTCAGGTGCTTGTCGGGGGCGATACATATTTTGAGATTATAGATGACCAGGTTGGGCTGGAGTAACCCTTTGAGGATGAACTAATTGATTCACCCGAGATCCCCAAGTCAGGAAATAAAGAAAATTATGTCTCCTTGGATCATGAAATGATTTATGATTTTGAGACATATATAAATGAGAATCATCAATTCTTTGACTCTGAGGGTGAAGAATCTTTTGGTGAAGTCTCACTTGAACTTGAGGAAGAGGATTTTAGCGAGACAAATGGGCTTGAGGAATCTAACGAACTAGTTGATAGCTCAATTATTGAAGATTTGGATTCAGTTGGGGCTAACTTGGAGGATTCGAATCCTCATTTACTAGAAGATTCAATCAATAGCCCCATTCCTCATCCTCACCCCAAAGAGCTGACTTTTGAGATCATTGTGCCTAAGTCAATCTTGATTCAGCCATAATTTTTGGACTTGGGAGAATCATATGGGGTGAATGATATGATAGAGGTCCTGAAACCTAAGTTCTTGATGTTGGAGGATAGAGTTGTTGAAATAAAAATTTAGGAGGCTAATTCTGAGGGAACTTTGATTTTAGATCTAAGGGTACCTATTGTTGTGAAACCACCTATCTTCTATACGGACCCTATGATATCTTTCTTGTGCAACCTAAGCCTGGAATAACTGATTATTTTTTTTGAGCTGAATGTTAACTGGACATATGAAACTAGTGAACTAGATCTACCTATTGTCTGCCATTTTAGTCTTGGGTTGCACTCCACAAAACCACAGGCCCGACCACACAAGATTAACAACCTTCGGTTCTGGGTGATTTTCATCCAGAACTTGAGAACAACTTGACCCTGGGGAATGGGTCTGCACCATAATCTGGTCTACATCTGTGGACATCTTCTGCAGACAGGTTTCAGGATGAACATTTTTATTTTGATTCTGACCCGCACTTATGAATTCTCAATTTCTTCTTTGTATGTAATGCCAAGCTAAAGGCATTAAACTTAGCAAGTGTCTATACACTCCTCTCTGTGGAGCTGGTTGGATTTTCACGACACTCAGGTGATATATAGTTTAGTCTGCCCTTTTCATGTCTTTATTTTTAGAATGAGGACATTGCATCATTTAGGTGGATAATCAATTCTTGAACTCATTACATTAAATCTATACAATTTCTTCTAGTTTCTTTTAAAATTTTAAGAAAAAAATTTGCAAATTTTAAAAAGATATAAAAATAAAGAAATTACGAAAAGAGAACTTAGGCATTTAGAAGTTATTAACTTTAGGAAATGATATGAGATGACCTAAACACTTAGACTCTTTAGGTCTTCGTGCTTAATTAGCCTAGGTGTCCACTCGAATGTGGACTTAGTCTCATGTCCTCGCCAATTCAAATTTATTTTTAATTTGGATAGTAAATTGGAATGATAAGTCTGCACATTATCAACCCATCCTTTGATTTAGGGGGACTTTAAGCCTAATAATCTACACACTTTTTTTGCACCGACTCACGTTTCGGTGATTTCTTCGAAAATTGGGTAGCTAATGAACTATCTAGGGTGGTACGATTGGCAAGTTGTCGGTGGTAATAGCTCATTAGTTGGTTATTCAGAGCCCAGTCACAAGACCATTTTCATTGTACTGTGTTCAGGTAAATCTTAGATCAAGAAAGCCACAGACTTAAGAAAAAAAAGAGAAGAAAAGAAAATATAGAGAAGAAAATAGAAAAAGGATAAAATAAAAAAATAAATAAAACCACACTTCACCGCACGAGTATGCCTGGCAAGTTGTCGATGGTAACAACTCATCGGCCAGTTGTCCAGAACCTAGCTCACAAAAAAAAATGTACAATAATTCCCAAAACACTTAGGGAACAAGCGTGGGAGTAGAATAAATCAGGGAGATATACACTGGGTTCGCCCTTGTGTTGACCCCATAAATAAAAGAATTAGGGAGAAAGCTACCGTTCGAAAAGATAAACCTCTAGGAAAGGTCACCTAGGGTTGTAGAAACCCAAAGTCTGTTTTAACGGTCGCCTAGTGAGGTTTTCACTATTTTCACAAGATGGTTAGTACTTAGAATCCTTTTCAAGTCTTGGTCGGGTCGGGTAGCCGTAAAAAGTTATCCTGGATCTCCTAAACTCCAAAAGGACAAAAAAATTATAACGGAAGAAAAATAAAAAAATGTATCTTCCCTTTTCAAATAAGGTGTGGAATTGGGCAGTCTGCATTCTGGCAGACATCTGGGTACTATTGACTCTTCATAGTTTAGGACCTTAGTTGAAATTTTCTATTGTTAATAAATGACTTAGGCCTAAGCGATCTAATCCTAATTCTGCTTTCATACAAAGCTTTTAGTTTAATTTTGCTAGGGACTAGCAAAAGATAGGCATGGGGGTAAGATATAGACACATCTATTAAGGTTAAAATGCCTGTTCATGAATGTTCCTAGGCTTAGATTTGCATTTTAAGTTATAAATATTGCATAACACGCATCATTTTACATTTCGAGTAGTATATATTTTAGGTTAACTAGGTCCTTTTATGGTCAGGGAAGAAGACTTATTTCAAGGCCTTAGATGGATGATTGGACTCTAGAGATCTGATTAAGACAATGATCAGAGTCTAATGCCTCTGAAATCGTCTAGATCAGAGAACCATACCATCGTACGAAATCCGAGGAAGATCAATGGCCAGGGGAAATGCAACATCCATATGGGTTTCGGATGGAGAATCTGACCGTATGGAAGGATCTAGAGCATCGCTTGCAGTTCGACAATGTAGAAATCACCTCGATCCAAGCATCGTGGAATCCTCTGCAAGCAATGAAGGGTGCACGATCCAGATGGTGCTATGTGGCACCATTTCAAAGGCTCAAATCTACCCACCACATCTCCAAAGGCCAATAATCAAGTAATCTCAGTTGTTGGATGAAAATCCAACGGCTTAGAGCACACCCTCACCATGCAACTGCAGCTCTTCCTCACGATGCATTCGAGCACTTGGCACAATGGTGGGAGCGGCGGTTCTCAAGGGTTGGGCTTGGGTTCGAATCCTCGTAGCCCCCCTAATTCTCAAATCAGCCAGGCAGCAGTGCATGCAGTAGCAGTCACAGCGCAAGGCACGCACACGCCAGCGGACACACCAGCAGGACGCCACACAATCAGCACACGTGATGGGTGCCAACGCACCATGGGCTCATGCTCGGTTGGTGCCAGCTATCAATGGTAACTGGGCTAACCTACAGCGATGCTTACAGCCGTCGCTACATCATTTCAAGCCAACAAGCCTAGCTAAAGGCGTGAGTAGATGTGAGCTGTCTACAGTGATTTTTCCAGCAATGGTCTGGAGGTCGCTAAAGGTCCTTTACCCACTTTTAGACTCTTCTCCTCCATTATGAAAGGACGTACACCCCCTCCCCTCAAGGCCATCTCTACCTACTCTACTCCCACTTACTCCCAAGCTCTAGAAAGCCTACCAGTGCTCCATTAGAGCTTGTTCTCAAGCTCCTAAGGCACCTATTAGTATAGCAAACCTCTGCCCCACCAAATACTTCTCCAACTTCCCATCCCCCTTCATAGGTCGCCTTGGAGCCATCCTCCCACTTCCATTCCAGTAGTAGATCATCTCTGTCTTCTCACCTCCATTTCGAAGCCATGTTGAAGCTTTCCTCAACCTGACATCATCCTACATCTCACCTCCATCGTCCCGCTCCTCACCTCCTTCGTCCGACCTTCTGCCAGGCACCGTTGTCTCACCAAATAGCTGATTCGGGAGATTTCCTCTCACCCACTCTCTTTTTATGCTTTCATAGTTGATTGTAATGGACATTGAAGTGATATCTATACCATTTTTGTTCCATCTATATCTTGTGATTCGTTTGCTTGTTTCCTTCTTACAAAATACAAAAGAATAACAAAACCCTAAAATACCAAAATGAAATGAATCGAAGCGCAATTTTCACTTAAAGTAAACGTCACCTCACAGTGTTCGACCCGGGACTCCCTTGGAGTTTCGGAATAAATTTTATCCGATCAACATGTTTTGCAACTAGGACGACAGGTTACTTGTAACCCCAATTTCTAACACGCGAAACATGTGCGACCAAGTAAGCTCTAAGGGAGCTTTGGTAGGCTACTAGAGCTTAGGAGTAGGTGGCAGTAGAGTTGGTAGAGATGGTTTGGAAGGGGAGGGGTCAAGGGGTTCATATGTTGGAGGAATGGAGGTCTTTTGCACACACGGGTTATCAGTGACATTTAAAACATCGCTCAAGACCCGTCGAGTGTGTTGCCATACATTCAAGCACCTTGGCTACCGTAAGGAGGCATGACTGTAGCTTGAGTAGTACGAGGAGATCATCTGCCATTGGATCAGGCGCAGATGGATGAGGTCGCAAGGAGATCGCTCACGCTCATGGATTCAAACGTGCATGCATCACTAGCAGTTATTGGATGAACCATCTCACAATTGTGGGCATCCATGGATTGCGCCTTCGTTGGTTTGAACGGGCACGGATCGCATACCTCGAAGATCCAATGATCGAGAGTGCATCCGATCGTCTTAAATGAACGCCTCTGATTGCGTGCATGTGATCTAGCGTGCATCCTCACGTCACTGGGTGGCATCAGATAGCATGTGAGGAATCTGGACCACTCGATCAAGATCGCACAGTCCAATTTTCGCCAGTGCTATAACGAGAGTGGAAGATTGCGGCTTGAACCCATGCCTCTCATTTGAGTAGTGGGTGCACTACCATTTGGCTAATGTGCTAGATGGTCACAGGGAGAGCGGTGCGGTTACATGCCTCGATCGTTGGATGAAGATCCAACGGTCGAGATGAAGCCTTCGCTACTATGCTTTGGAGGGGAGAACCGGCTGACGGCGTGTGTCTCAACCATTGGATTGAGATCCAACGGCTGGGATCATTCCTTATGTGAAGTTAGGGTGTGGTGGCTCAAGTACGGCAGCCTAGATGGCACCACGTGGTGCCATCTAGGCCATCCATCTTCTTCTTCTTGTAGAGTGTACCATGGAGCTCGAATTGGGGTGACTTTCACGTTGATGAACTGCGATCGTCGCCCTGGATCCATCCATATGGTCAGATTCTTCATCTGAGGCCTATAAAGATGTCGCACTACCTCCTAGCCAAATAAAATGTTGGAACTAATATACGAAATATACAAACTATCCTAAATGCAATGCAATGAATGTTATACAATATTATGATATGCAATGCTAGGCGAAGAAACTATCATAAATAAGCATTTTGTCATGAATTCATGCATATTAACCTCATCCTGGCCACCAAAAAGAGGCGAAACACTATACAATTTATACAAATTAAACTAAATGCTTGAGGATGCATGTTATGAAATATTTATAATGCATATTTAGGATGCATGTTATGATACTAAGAACATGAATAAATAGACATTTTAGGCTACTTAAATGTATACACATCATACACATTGGCTTATCATTGCATATATTTTTATGGATCATTCATTGCATTTCTTTTCTGCAATTAATCCTTGTCCTCATTTGATTTATATTGAAATTAGTGCGTGCATTCCATATTTGCTCCCTGCAAACAACCACAGACTCACATTATTTTCGAGCTTATAAATTTAAGTGTTTTGTGTGATTTTCATCCTATACTATAATGCATATTTCTAAACATCGACAATTTCACGTTAAACACTCTCCAAATTGCCCACAAAGCCCCTGCCATCCTAATTCGTGATCGACTCGGATCTAGAAATTGTGCCCATAAGAAATCCCACACTAGCATAGGGGAGGAGTGTTCAATTCCAATCCTCGTTTGAGTTAAGTCAAGACCCAAGCAAATGATTGACATTGTCATCCCTAATTCCACATAGAGGATAGGACATCACTGTTGTGTCCATGGTTCGGTGCCTATACTCTCCAGTTACCATGCCATCCCTTCTAGATAGCCATAAAAAAATCTAGACCTTCAGGGGGATTTTCAACTTCCATACCATTGAGCATATTTGCCTGTGATAATTAATCATGCCACCAGCTTTCAGATGGCCATAAGCTTTAGAGGGTGTGTAGGTACCTTCCTTCCAGGTGAGGTTGTCAACACCACAACGCAGATGAAAGGCCTCTAACATCTCCACCATCCTACCCATCTCTTCCGCTGATCTTACCCCATAGTGATCTTCCTATGATGGGAGTTGCCACCAACCAAGCTCCTCCACACAGAATTATACCACCTTCACATCTTTGTCTGCTACACGACTAAAGGAGTGTAGATATAGTTCTTCCAATGTCCCTCTTCCTGACTAGTCGTCTTTCTAGAAATGAAAAGTATTCCCATCACCTAGGTGGGAGGAAAAGCAAGCCCTATGTTCCTGTACCATATGCAAAACCAATGACCAAAATGGGGATGGTTTGGTCGGGTACAAAAAGCTCATCGGTGTCCTTATGTCATTATAAGAATCCTTCACTATGTCAGTCCACTTGCCCTCTTCTTCTCTAAGAATGATAACCCCTACTTAAGGAGAAGTGATGAGTTGCGACTCATCATAGCTAAATTGCCTAAGTTACACTAGAAACTAGGTTAAACACTATCCAATTAACACATAAAAAGGGCTAAGTGTGAAAAATAGAGAAAAAGACCTAAAACATCAATTGTATGTTAAAAATGCATAATTAGGCATTAAATGAGATATTCTATTAAAGAAGTTTAAATAGTGATCCAAGTGCAAATTGAACACATAAATAAGCTCAAAATTCCAAATAAAAAGTGTAATTAACTTCTAAAAAGTTCAATTGAGCTTCAATAAAAGCTTAGGTGCATTTGGACATCACTAGGGCCTTGCAATTAAGGATTCACATCTAGGTCCTTCATGCATCATATTTTGTTCATCTGAAAACCTCCAAGGGCCTACTTGAAGATCGCAAGGACCTTTCTATAAGCCTTAAGGAGTACTCTGAAATGTTTATTAGCCACTTACGGAATTGCTTGCTATCTTTCTACCCCTTCGCGTAGGGGCCTTTAGTGCAATTTCTCCAAAACAACCCAGCACACCTACAGCCGTTGGCATTCACTGTAGCATGTGAAGAACTCTGCCAATCTTGGCCGTTGATCCTCCTTTACTCCTGACCTGTGGCACTCCTTGATTGGAAGCTTCGCGTGAGTCGACGCGTAGCATCACCACCTCACCCAGATGCCATCCTACGACCACTTCTTGATTAGACCCTCGCATGTGCTCTCTCCTCTCATCCTCACCGCCCAAACACTTAGCACCTAGTTCCACCTGCGTAGTGGGGAGATTCACTCTTCAATCTACTTAAGGAGCTCCATTGCCATGCGTGCGAGGGATCTCTCCCTCCTACACCTCTCGAGTTGTTCATTTGTCCACTCTAGCTCTCCTTCCCACATGACGGAAACCATTTTCGCACATTTTGAAAGTCATTGGAATCGTAGTAGAGTTGCAAAAAAAGTTCGTCAAAAATTAAGTTTGTAAAAATAACGAGACTTTGAGTCCGAGTCGTTCATCTCTAGGAGGCATTTATTTACTTCTGAAATTGATCTTCTATTGCTCTACTTTATTTAGAATCGCATGCTGGTTCATGATTATTACGTATTTAAATATGACATGCTTAGTTGAAAGAATATTAGGTGTTAGAAATAGGCAACTTGAATCACGCAAATATGATAGCAATCAATAAGCTCAAGGTGATTTCACAACATGGAAATATATATAAAAGCATTTTTCATTCATTCAATGGGAGAGTTGTTTGCAACAAGAACTGTAGAGGAAAGCTTATACATAAATGCTTAAAATGGAAATCTAGCTACCAGAAAATGACTGCATACAAGAATCAATGGGGGGATTTTGCATGCATCATTGGGGGGAGAAGTTAAGACTTCACTACTAAGCAGTAATAAAAGCAATAAAATTATGAAGGCCATAAACTAAATCTAGCAGAATAAAAGGCATTCAGGGGTGGTCCCCGATGGCCTTGGAGTGGTCGGGAGAAGAATCAGGGGTGGCCAATGTAGCTTAGGCCGACCATTGGAGAGAGGGAGGAGTGATCCAGCATCCTAGCATGATGTCCTCCATGGTAGTGGTAGTGATCTCAGGGAGGTGGAGTGGCTAGCTAAGTGGAAGTGGGTGTGATTGGCACAAATGGAGTGAATTTGCCAAGGAAGTGAATTGGTGCAAATGGCCACCCCTTAGGTCTTTTTATAGACCTAAGGGAAGCTCTCTAGAGAATTATGGAATTCTCTAGAGAGGTCTATGGTGGAAGCTCGTGGGAGAGTGAGAGAGAGAGGATGGATGGTGGCTTTTAGATCCACCAAATGTGGATCTAAAAATTGAATGGCTCTTGGTTGCTAATTTTGGCAACCAAGGCAACCACACATGGTTGAGAGTTGTAGAGAACTCTAGGCTAGGTATTTTCATGTGGATGGTGTGTGTGGGTGTGTGTGGGTCGAAACTTAGGTGGCTAGGTTGATTAGGTTAGTTTCTAGTGGGTTTAGGTCAAGGTATGTCTCAAATTAGGGTTATAAACCCTAATTCACTAAGGTAAAGCACAATTAAACTTAATACAAGTTTAATTAGGTGTGTGGAAACTTAATTGAGAGTAAAAGAACTCAATTAATTTATGTCTAGGTCAATTGGACTCTCACTAAGTCCAATTGGACAGTGTGTGTTGAGATCAGGGCTCAATTGGACACAATGAGTCCAATTGAATAGGCTGATGGAATTGACTAAGATCCAAGTCAATTAGGTTTAGTGAGGACCTAATTAGGTCCTTAAGGAGTTCTAGAGGTGATGTGCTAGAGTTAGGGCACCTTAATTTAGGTTCCTCTAGGGTCGAAATTGGGTTTAATGACCTAGAGATCCAAGATCAAGGCTTAAATCTCAAAACATGAAATGGAGAGCAATATCAGATGTCTAATAACAATGTCAGATGTCTTATACTCAAAAATTAGAAGCCCAGACTTGTTGTCTGGATGTCCAATCAGAGTCAGGAGAGATTTTGGGTTCTATTTTGGGTATTTTGCAGAAATTGGACGTTAGAAAAAGTGTCTGGACATCCAATAACACTGCAGAAGTGGGTTTGGGATGTGCGAGAGATGGCTAAGGGTCCTGGATGTCCTATAACTTACTTGGACATCTGGATAAGTGTTGGAACTAGGGTTTTAGGGCTTTCTAGGGTGTTGTGACCTAATCTAAGGGTGGCTATGGCTTGGGGAAGTCTCTAGGCTATCATAAGGCTAGGATGGACCTAAGCTCTTCACATTTTACTGGTTTATTCCTCCTTAATAGAATAGCAAACCTTTAACTCCCTTACATTATTATTCCTACACCTAATCTAAGCCTTCTGCTACAGCTCTGCTGCAACTCCCATTATTCCTGATCTAGCTTCAGATCAAGCTCCTGATCAGCTTATTCCCTGCAATCGACATAATACACTTAATCAGCACATTATAACATTATTTTATGCATAGTTAAAGGAAAGCTGTAAAGTTGCAGATAATGCGTATGCATGCATGAATAACCCAAACTTATGCTATGTCCTAGGTTAATCTAGGTCAATTAAGACTTATGATTGCTGCGCAATCACCACATTTCCCCATTTTCATGGCCGCCAGCTGTGAATTTCCACTTTCTCCCTGACTCTACTTACCGCTAAGGACTCTGTAGCACCTGAGGGTAACTTTGAACTCCACTAGAGGGTTTCCACTCTACTGGAGCACTTCCTCCCTCCATTCTTCCTCTCCATCCACCGGGTAGAGATCTAAAGGTTCCATTCATCCTTTTAGATTAGGCTGCTTTTTAGATTAACTGTAGCATAATTAGATAGTTTAGCAGTAGAATTTAGACATAGATTAGATCTGATCTACTGTTCCTACTTGTGTAGTGTAGTTTAGGAGTAGAATTAGCATAAATCTCACAATTTCACCTCCTCTAATCACTTCAGATCAGAGGGGATGTTTTAGCCACACAATGATCACCATTTTTCTCCCTCTACAAGTTTTCATTTCACTTCTGATTTCCTCGCAATTTAATCCACAATTCACCCATTAATTCAGAGTCAAATCTGCATCCCATTGCTTTCAAGTTTTGAGATGAGGATTTGCACTCAAATCCACCTAGGGGTCTCCTAATCACTTCAGTTTGTTAACGAAGGTCCCTGATCTAATTTGAAAAGGAATTGGTTGACTTGATCGATTTCTGATTTGAATTTTAAAGCAAGATCGTGAGATTTTCAATCAATTTGGTTTTCAAGGATTTGTGATCAAGTGAATCAATTTATTTTTGGGTGATTGAGCTCATGGTTGTGAATTTGAGACTGTTAAGTTCCTTCAGATGAGCCACGATTAGATTTGTCATGATTCAAGGTTTTCATGGCCTTGAATGTATTGTAGAGCCAAGGAGAATCAACTATGCTGATTGGAGGCACTACCTAGAATCTGCTACTGTTTTCTGAGAATCTGATTTTCACCTAAGGGATTTTCAATACCCCTTAAGGTTTTCAACACTTTGGGATTCAACTAAATTTAATGGACTGATTCCATCATTTCATACATGCTGTCTATAGCATTAGGAAGGTATTAGATCAGTAGATTTATCTTTGTTTTGAAAGAAAAATGTTGACAAGGGACATTGATTTAGAGTTTAACAACCGAGAATGATTTTTCATGTTTGTTTCAGTCCTTGTCAGAATTTTAAGAGGTTTCTATGCATTCTGAATCCCAAACGATCACATCAAAGTGCTGCGTTAGCAACTACATTTCTATAAAAGTTTCACTTCCAAATTTGATACAAGTTGATGTTTAATGCTAATCATAATCTAAATTTGAATATGAAGAATCCCTGACCAGATTTCCTTGAGTCTGATCCAAGATAATTCATATTGAATTTAGGTCTGATCAACTGAATTTGAAGTTCCAGATCCGCTACAAATATTTTTTCTCTGATTTCTAGACATTGCAATAATGATCTGAGCTAGTTAAGACATTTGGGCTTTTCCTAGAATGTCTCGAAATGTTCTACAGTGGTTGCAGTAGTTGCTATATGCTGCTATTTGCTGCAGATGGTGGTTGTTCCTACCGTTGTTTGATGGATCATTTGGATTGTTAGGCTAGTAGATGGAGTTTTTAGCTTTTTAAATGGTTGGCCTATTTCATTATGTTGTATAATTCCCTATACAAGCTTTCATGTATTGTAAATGACCTTAAACTTCATTTGAATAGCTTGTAATTCATTAATCAACTTTCACTGTCAGCTATTTATGTATATAGCGGCCCATATGTAGAAATTTATTGAAATTAAGTTGAAAATTAGATTAAATCACTTGCGCAGTTTCTATGCTGCCTGCTGAATTTGTCTAATTGAATAAACCTTTTGTTCAGCATGTTTAGTTCACTTTTAGGCCTTTTGTTCACTTAGGGATGTAGGACCTACAAATGACAAGCACACTAGAAGGGGAAATGAATAGTATGGGAAATAAAAATTGCAAAACAAATCAAACCACAAAAGGCACAAGACGTATAGTGGTTCCCCTCACCTGGTAGTCCACTACCTAACTCTAACGACTTAGGATTTTTAACCCGATTCCCTCAACTTAGAGGGAACCAATTTACTAATATCAGAGGTAATTAATGGGTTACCTCAACCCAATTACAAGATATGAAGAAAAGATAAAGATATAGGTGTAAGCAAAATGTAAATATAAGCTTACAACTATTTCCTAAGTCTCCAACAAGAATATATCTTATAACAATTATAATCAAATCTAACGAGAAAACTAAGTTGCAAAATAAATGATTGATTACAGAAAAATACAATCGCCTCTGAAGATTTGTTCCAAATGATGAGATGCCTTGAAATGTATGCAACAAAACAAATCTCTTTCAGCTTGAAAATGGAGAATTGAAGGTGTAGGCAAGAGTATATTTCTTTTCTTAGAGGTGTGTCTAAAACAACACTCAAAGAGTGCTTATATAGACCACTCATCACCTCTCCCACGAATTCTAGTCGTTAGGGGTAATTTAGGAACATTAGAATTAAGATTAATTGCAAATTAGCCGTTCAGACTGGTCACAACGATTAGTTGGTGCCAGTACTGAACTCTTGGTACCGGTACTGACTGCATACAGTTAGTACAGCCAAATAACTAGGTACCAGTACTCATTATCAGTACCGGTACTTGTGACACACAGTCTTGGGTCCTGTGACCTACATGTACCGATACTCATGATGAGTACCGGTACTTGTAATGCACAATCATGGCTCCTGTGACCTTCATGTACCGGTACTCATGATGAGTACCGGTACTTGTAAGGTCCAGGCAAAAGCCCAGTTCACAAACTGTAACCACTTGATACCGGTACTCAAGATGAGTACCGGTACTTGTTGTTCACAGTTTGGAACTTAGGTCCAAACCTGTAGTGAGCAAGAAACAAAGATCATTAGTGTTAATCAGTTGAGAAATCCAATCTACTCTAGGCGACTTTGTTTTGAAAGAGTTGATTTTAAGTTAAGAACTGAGTAAATGAACGATATTCTAAATCCTGGTTATCTCTACTTTGATTTTAATACCTAGATTATATTTTACTTGTTTGGAGACATACAAAAATTCTAAGATATAATAAAAACTAAAAATCTTCAGAAAACTTCTTCCTTCCTGTGCGATCTTTTTTCCTGCATCCAAAGTTTCTTTTGACCTGTAATCACTTCATAAACATATTAGAATTTAAAAATGGTTTTGTTAACATCAAAACACAGAAGAGAGGTGGAACTGGGGTCCAACAATCTCCCCATTTTTGATGTTGACAAAATAAATAAGATACTCATATTAAAAATAAGTAGAGACTTAATAAGAGAAGAATAAAAAACTCTCCACAAGAGAGTAGAAAACCTCTCCCTCAAACTAAGCTCTCCTTATTTTAGATATGAAGTATCCATTCATTTCATTTCTCCCCCATTTTGTCAAGCAAGTAAAAAATTGAGCAAATACCTAAAAGTTCAAATTTCAAAAGAAAGCATAAATACATAATCAAACAAAGCATCAAATTTCATAACATGATAAAGTTCATGGCACAAAATAAATATTAAGAGCCATAGAAGTTTTCTAACAAGCTTACATGACACAAAATAAATTTCAGAACAATGTTAAGAGTCATACAATCAACAAGCTTACATACTTAAAAAAAAAGTAAACTAATTTCTACAACGTTTTCTAATGAGTGGTTGTTCAACTTCTTCCTCATCTTCACTATCATCGTCATTGACATTGACATTGTCATCATCATCATTGTTGCTGTCGTCGTCATCACCATCATCGTCTTCTTCATATGAAACATTTTCCTCATCTTCTATGCCTTCTTCTTCATCTTTATTGATAATTGGTTCTTTTTCAGCTACAAAAGATGGATCTTGAAAGTGCTTCTGTCTTCTTTTGCTGTATTCCAGAGGTGGTTTTGGTTGAGTCTACTTCCTTTGTTTGGTATGTTGAGTGGAAGATGCAACATAGGAAAACTCAAGAGACATAGAAAGATCATGAAATTTGCATTCCATGTGATGGAAGGCAAAACTCAGATTAGTTAAATTTTGGCCAATGTAATTGAAACTGTTGATCATGTTGGGATTGGTGCCTGACTCATGAGAAAGGTTCTTCAAAGGAGTTTCGGCTTCTGGAAATGGATAGGTAATGGGGAAAAAAGCTGAAGATGATTCAAGAGGTGGATGAGAAGAAGATTGAGCATTTAGATCAACTTCATCTTCTTCTTCATCACTAGTGGATTCCTCTCTAGTAGGTTTCACTCCCATTTTTCGAAGAGTGGTCCTTTTGAAATAAACCACTGTTCTAAGAGGAGTGAAATTAGAAAGGTCAATTTTGTGTTTATGAAGTATATGAGACACCAAGATATCTAAAGGTAAAGTCGATGCACGGTAATGTGGTCTAAGAAAGTGAATGAAAATCATGTTCCAATTGATCAGAAATCCAGTAATGATAGCATAAATTATGGGTAAAATGTCAATGGAAATTTCGTGAAAACCCAAATTTTAGCCCTTAAATTCCTTGCTAAAATACGGAAAAGAACACGAGCAAAAAGTGTCATATTGGGGGCAACCAATGCTTTGCCCAGGCAATTAGGAAGCAATAATGTTTCATGAATTTTGTTGGTAGGAAATTACTCTTTAGGTGTGTTAAAAGGATGACCTTCATTAGGACATTGGGTGATGATTGATAAAAATTTAGGAGCGATGGTGATTTTTTGACCAAAGACTTTGGATGTTAAGACTAGATGGCCTTGATTTTCTTGTTCTTGGAGATTAGCAAAAAGTAGACAATTAATGTCAGGGTAAACTCCAGGAACATTAGCAAAAAATACCTCATCAAAGAAATGCTTAAGATGCTGATTGCAAAGATAGGTAGTGAACTCATAGATTTGTAGAGAAAAATCCTTCCACTCAATAGGCCTATAGTGATGAAGTTTTAGGCCTTTATAGCAATCAACTTTAGATTTAGCATCCTCAATGATGCAAAACTTCTGGAATGCATCTTGAGGTGTTTTTCCCTTACTTTTAGATTTTGGTGCCATCTGAAAAATTACAACAATAAGAAATAGGAATAAAATTAGAGATAAAGAATATGTGTTCAAGTAACAACACATTTAAGCCTGCATGTACCAGTACTGGTTGGTTTCTATCCCAACCAGAAATACGAGCTAGTACCGGTACTAATGTTCAGTACCGGTACCTGCTCTGTGAAGCAGGCACTCCTGTGCCCAGCTAGTATCGATACCGATGATGGGTATCGGTACCATCTGGTACCTAATGAAAGCGTATTGGTGCAGCATAAATGATGACGAGAAGGAACAAAACAAGATGTAGAACAACTCAAGGAAACAAGATTTGATAAGAAGAGAAGAATGTACCTAGGGTATGAAGATTGGAGATGATTCTTCTTCTTCTTGGCAAGGGCTTGGAGAGGCTTTAGGTGGAACTAGGGTTTGGTTGTGAGGAAATGAGGCAAGTGTTTGCACTTGACCTCTTTTATATGGGATGGGCCATGTGCTTGTCACATGACCACTTAGGTGGTTGAGAGATGAAAAATTGATAACTTAGGTGTTGATAAAATAATGTGATCAACAACCTAAGTTAAGCAACCAACTTGCAAATAACACCCTGGTATTTCCAAACATATGGAAATATTACATTTTACCCCTCTTTTAGTAAGCATGGGTAATTTGCAAAACAAACCTTAGGAATTTTCATAAATATAAAGTTTATATCAAATAAAATGTTAAATTAGAATCTCTTTTATTGTACAAAGTCCTAATTTCTCCTTATAAAGCAGAATCTCTCTGCTGTAAGAGGTCTTGTAAAGATGTTTGCCAATTGGTTTTTAGTGTCAACGAATTCTAATTGAATAGAGCCTTGAAGTACATTATCTCTAAGAAAATAATGTCTAATGTCTATGTGTCTGGTACATGAATGATGTATCGGATTTTTGGATATAATTATTGCACTTGTATTATCACATAATATCTTGGATTACGCAAAAATTAATCCAAAGTTGGACAAAGTATGTCTCATCCAAATGACCTGAGAGCAAGCAAGTGAAGCTACAATATACTCAGCTTCAGTTGTAGAAAGTGAAACACAAGTCTGCTTCTTAAAGAACCAAGAGACTAGAGACTCTCCAATAAAAGGACTTGTGCCGCTAGTGCCCTTTCGGTCTGTCCGACTCCCTGCATAGTCTGCATCACTATAGGATAATAGATCTAAAGATTTTGCTTTATGATAGAAAAGACCAAGATCTTTCATGCTGTTTAGGTATCTAAATATTCTTTTTACTACATTATAATGAGATTCCTTGGGTTCGGACTGAAATCTCATGCATAAACATGTAGCAAAAAGAATATCAAGTCTAGAAGCTGTGAGATATACTAGTGAACCTATCATTCCCCTGTATTTCTTTTCATCTACCCTCTTGCTAGATAAATCTCCATCAAGAGAAGTAGATAGAGCAATCGAAGTCTCTTTGCCATTTACATTTTCAAAGTCAACTTTCTTGAGAATTTCAAGAACGTATTTTGATTGACTAATGTAAATTCCTGTGTCTAATTGTTGAATTTGGAGCCCTAAGAAGAATCTGAGTTCACCCATCATACTCATTTCAAACTCAGTCTTCATAGTCTCACAGAAATGTTGACACAGGGATTCCTTAGTTGATCCAAATATAATATCGTCGACATATATTTGAATCAATAAGATGCCATTACTTTCTTCTTTTGCAAAAAAAGTTGAATCAACAACTCCAATTCTAAAACTATGTTGAAGAAGGTCCTGAGCCTATCATACCAGGCCTTGGGAGCTTGTTTAAGTCCATATAACACCTTATTGAGCTGGTATACATGCTCTGGGTGTGCTGGGTCCTCGAACCCAGGAGGATGATGGACACAAACTTCTTCCTTAATGTAACCATTAAGAAAAGCCCTCTTGACATCCATTTTATATAACTTGAAGTCCTTTAACTTGCAAAGGCAAGTAGCATCCGTACGGACTCCAAGCGAGTAACAGGAGCATATGTCTCATCAAAGTCAGTACCCTCGTGTTGGTTATAGCCTTGAGCGACAAGTCCAGCTTTATTCCTAATTACTAAACCAGATTCATCCAATTTATTTTGGAACACCCACTTAGTTCCAATGATGGAATTACACTCAGGAGCAGGTGCCAAGTTCCATACATTGTTTCTAGTAAATTGGAGTAGCTCCTCCTGCATAGCTACAACCCATGATTCATCCTTTAATGCCTCATCAACTTTCTTGGGTTCAAGTTGTGAAACAAAAGCATTAAGGACAAAATCAGCTCTAAAGTGAGATCGGGTTTTTACACCTTGTTCAATATCACCAATAATCTATTTTTGAGGATGATCTTTGTGGTGTACCCATTCTTTTGGAAGATCATGTACATTTCGTGAATCTTCTATCTTTGATACATCAATGAAGGGGGTATCTTCATCATCAGAATCTAAATTATTTGGTTTTGGTTCACCTAAATTTGTTTCATCAAATGAAACATACAGGGATTCTTCAATGACAAAAGTTCCTTTATTAAAGACTCGATAAGCTTTTCTTCTTGTTGAATAGCCAATAAAAATGCCTTCATCACCTTTAGCATCAAATTTACCAAGCTGATCATGGGTGTTTAATAAATAACATCTACTTCCAAACACCCTGAAATATGATATCTTAGGAGACTTCTCACAATAAAGCTCATATGGAGTTTTCTTAATAATAGGCCTTAAGAGTGTTCTATTTAGAACATAACATGCCGTATTAATGGCTTCAGCCCAGAAAAATTTTTGAAGCCCAGAATCCAAGAGTAAAGTTCGGGCGCATTCTTGTAGAGTGCGATTCTTGCGCTCTACAACACCATTTTGAGATGGAGCCCAAGGAAATGAAAATTCATCGGTTATGCCAGAATTGACACAAAAACTTGAAAATTTTTCATTTTCAAATTCACCCCCATGATCAGTCCTAAGTCTAAGAATAGAAGATGATTTTTCCTTTTGAAGTCTTTGAATAAGACTTAGGAAGAAATCAAATGACTCATCCTTATGTTTCAAAAAGATGACCCAAGTAAACCTAAAGAAGTCATGAAACATACTAGGCAAAATTTTGATCCATTTAGACTCTCAAATTGTGCTGGTCCAAATAGATCAAGGTGTAACAACTCTAAAGGTCGTGCTGTTGAAACTAAGTCTTAAGGTTTAAAAGAAGTTTCGTGCATTTTTCTGAGTTCATACGACTTGCACAAAACATCTTTTTTATAAGTTAGTTTAGGTAGGCCCCCTACTAACTCATTTTTGGCTAACCTATTAAGATGTCTCTGATTAATGTGACCTAGCCTACGGTGCCAAAGATCTACTTCAATATGGAAGGCAAGCAGACATTTTACATACTTCTCCTTTGAAAAATGAAGAGCATAGATATTTTCATATCTAAATCCTTCAATTAAAACTGTATTTGCTCCTTATTTTAATATTTTAAACCCAACTTTAGTATACAAAACATCACCTCCATTATCACATATTTGACTAACACTAAGTAGGTTATGTTTTAAGTTTTCTACTAAAAGAACATTACGTACCTGCTTAGAAGAGTTTCCTATTGTACCTTCACCAATAATGCAACAACATTTGTTGTCGCCCAACTTGACATGTCCTCCATCTTCGCTCTTGGTCCATTTGATAAAGAGGTCAAAGTGTCCCATCATGTGCTTAGAACACCCACTGTCTAGGATCAATTTGCCCTTTTTGACCTGCAAGACAATTTATTAAATCTATTTTAGGTACCCATTTTCTTTTGGGTCCTTGATGGTTAGTACCTTTCAAATCCTTAGGTTTATAGATCATTTTTGTGTTAGATCTATAATTCTTAGGATTATTGACCTTTTGATGAATCCATGCATGTCCAGGTGCATGTGATTTATTTTGTGTGTTCTTTTTATTATTGAACTTAGCTTTTAGATTATTACAAAATTCTGTATTCAGCCTAGTTGTTGTTTTTAAATTATTCAAAGTATCTTCGAAGTGTTCATAAATGTCTTCTAATTCTACTATTTTTGCATGTAATTGATTGTTAGTTTCTTTGGACATATCTAATTCTATTTCTAAACAAGATTTCTCTATTTCTAGGGTTCTATAACTATCATGCAAAACCTTTTTTTCTTTTTTAATCGTCCTAACCTTATTATATAAATCTTTAGATTTTCTAATTGGACTTCGTATAAGATGAGGCTTCCAATTAACTCATCTAATGTGAGAGTAGAAGGATCTTTTGCCTCTTGAATGGTTGTGGTCTTTGGAGACCAGTCGCTCGTAAGGGATCTTAAGGTTTTCCTTACAAGTTGTTCCTCCTTGAGTTTGACTCCAAGATTCTTCATTGGATTCACAATCTCACCAAATCTTGTGTACATCGCTTTAATTGATTCACCTTTCTGCATCATGAGACACTCATAGCTTTCTGTTAGAATAGAAATATGTGTTTCTTTAACTTTACTCATACCTTCATAGGTGATTTGCAATGTGTTCCATATCTCGTATGCGATCTCACATGCAGAGATACGGTTAAATTCTTCTCTTGATAACGCATAATAGAGTGCATTCATCGCTTTTGCATTTCCCGTGATCCTTTTCTTTTGTTCTGTCGTCCATGCCACTTCTTGTGGCTTCAGATCCACCTACTTCTCTTGGATAAACATCCATGAGTCCTCATCCATGACCTTGAGGAAGATTTCCATCCTCCTCTTCCAGTAACCATAGTCCATCCCATCAAAGTAGGGAGGACGTGTGGATGACTGTCCTTTGGTGCACTTTACTGAAGATGCCATCGCAAAATAGAATTGTCACTTCTATTTGCAACTCGCGTTGATACGACCCGTAGGATCTGTAAATGACAAGCACACTAGAACGGGGGATGAATAGTGTGGGAAATAAAAAATAAAAAACAAATCAAACCACAAAATGAACAAGATGTATAGTGGTTCCCCTCAGCTGCGTAGTCCACTACCGAAGTCTCTTGACTTAGGATTTTTAACCCAATTCCCTCAACTTAGAGGGAACCAATTTACTAATATCAGAGGTAACTAACGACTTACCTCAACCCAATTTCAAGATATGAAGAAAAGATAAAGATACAGGTGTAAGCAAAATGTAAATATAAGCTTACAACTATTTCCTAAGTCTCCAACAAGAATATATCTTATAACAAGTATAATCGAATCTAACGAGAAAAACTAAGGTGTAAAACAAACGATTGATTACAGAAAAATACGATCGCCTTTGAAGATTTATTGCAAATGATGAGATGCCTTGAAATGTATGCAACAAAGCAAACTCTCTTTCAGCTTGAAAATGGAGAATTGAAGGTGTAGGCAAGAGTATATTTCTTTTCTTAGAGGTGTGTCTAAAGCAACACTCAAAGAGTGCTTATATAGACCACTAATCATCTCTCCCATGAATTCTAGTCGTTAGGGGTATTTTAGGAAAATTAGAATTAAGATTAATTGCAAATTAGCCGTTCAGACTGGTCATAACGATTGGTTGGTACTGGTACTGAACTCTTGGTACCGATACTGACTGCATACAGTCAGTACAGCCAAATAACTAGGTACCAGTAGTCATTATGAGTGCCAGTATTTGTGATGCACAGTCTTGGGTCCCGTGACCTACATGTACCGGTACTCATGATGAGTACCAGTACTTGTAATGCACAGTCATGGCTCCTGTGAACTTCATGTACTGGTACTCATGATGAGTACCGGCACTTGTTAGGTCCAGGCAAAAACCTAGTTCACAAACTGTGACCACTTGATACCGGTACTCATGATGAGTACCGGTACTTGATGTTCACAGTTTGGAACTTAGGTCCAAACCTGTGCTGAGCAAGTACCAAAGATCATTAGTGTTAATCAGTTGAGAAATCCAATCTACTCTAGCCGACTTTATTTTGAAAGAGTCAATTTTGAGTTAAGAACCGAGTAAATGAACGATATTCTGAATCCTAGTTATCTCTACTTTGATTTTAAAACCTAGATTATATTTTACTTGTTTGGAGACATACAAAAATTCTAAGATACAATAAAAACTAAAAATCTTCAAAAAACTTCTTCCTTCATGAGCAATCTTTTTGCCTGCATCCATAGATTCTTTTGACCTATAATCACTTTATAAACATATTAGAATTTAAAAATGATTTTGTTAACATCAAAACACAAAAGAGAGATGGAACTGAGGTCTAACAAGGAAATCCAACTTAGGCCTAGAATGTGCTTCACTTGCACATAAATAAAAACTCTATAAGAAAATCCAAAAAAATAAAATAACCCTATCTTGGTGAAGATTAGGCATATTTTTAGACATGTCAAGTTTCAAGGTATTCTGAACCATCGGCTTGGTAGAACATACTCGTGGAAGGTTCAGTCTACTTTAAAATTTAATAAAAGTCCTTAACATATTAAAGCATAAAAAGACATTCCATTCTTCTCATCTCTCTCTTTCTCTCTCACCTCCTACCTCTATAAAACTCACAAAATCCATAAAAAGAAGAAAAACTCTCAAAATACCAAAAAAACACCTTGTATACTATTTATATACATGTAAACGTAAGTTATAGACTAAGCTTTCTATTTACATAATGCATAATATGTATATAATATTTATATATAAGTTATGTATGTATGCTATAAGATAATTTAAATATTTATGATAACTTAAATTATACATAACCTATTCATATTTTTTTTGTATTATTTATATTGACTCATATGTACTATAAGCTACATAATTATAGAAACCATAATAAATTAACTCATTTATAAGTAATACTATACACACGTATTTACGTATATATATTGTACATAATGAACCCTATACCATAATTTAATTATATATATAGAATAAATAATTAATTTATTAATTTACTAGCTAAGTTATTAGATTAAATTAAAATAAATTAGCAATTTAAGTTATAACTGAACTAACTTACACTATATATTTGTACTAATGTATTTTAAGTAAATTAAGCTAATTTAACTACATTTATAATGTATTATATTAGTTATATCCAATTTACATATAAAATAGGCCAAAATATGATATTTAATTGAAAATAAAATCAAAATAAATGTTGTAAAATTCAATAAAAATCTTTATTAAATACTTTAATATGTATATTAACACTGTATAAGGTCAATTAGACCATAAATTAACTAATTTATTTGTAATTAAGGAATAAAACCCAAAAAATAGTATGTACAAACTCGAAACTTTGCCTAATTTATTATATAGTAAATTTAATTAATTTATAAATTAATTTTACAATTATGTAGTACCATGTAAATACTTTAATTCCCCATAATTTAATTTTAATTTATAATAAATTATGTCCCTCAAATCGAGGGCGAAAATTACGTAATTAGAACACAGCGCGTTGGAATTCCAACGTTGAGGCATTGCGTAGATAGTGCCACAACATGAGTGGAGGAGTGCCTAGAGTGCTATAAATTGTTTTTGTTCCCATGGCTTTTCAGTTGTTAGGCATTGGGCGCTGTTATACCCCTATCCCTCCATCCTCTGATTTGAGTATGGCTATGGTTGTAGCATTGTGTTGAGATGTGATGATTGTGTGTGGTGTGTGGCTAGGAGTCATGCACTGTGCAAGAGCTTGATTAAACCCATTTCTGAGCATGAACCACGATTAAGAGTCCTAATTAACAAATTAGGGTGGCTCTTAGTAGAGGTCTGGTTCCACCCGAGACGGTGCTGTGAATCCCCTG
Organism: Thalassia testudinum; assembly: GCA_037157565.1. NCBI lineage: Eukaryota > Viridiplantae > Streptophyta > Magnoliopsida > Alismatales > Hydrocharitaceae > Thalassia > Thalassia testudinum. The sequence continues at coordinate 78,213,548 of JAZHRO010000056.1, read as the reverse complement.
AAATGGCCACCCGCCAACTAATAAACCTAATTTTTCAACAAAGGCATAATAAGGTGTTAACTAAGAGAGAAAAGATGGAACATCTAAGTTAAGAAGAGAAGAAAGAAAAAAGAAACTAAGTGTTAAAAGAAGAGAGAGGCCTTAGAGAGACTAAGTAGAAGAGAGAATAGTTATACTGCCTAAATGTAATGTGTATATACAAGTATATATAAGATATATAGAGTATACTGTAAATAAATAATATGTCTAAAATGTATATGTACTATAAGTAATGTTTGAGCTATATATGCACATAAATAACGGTATAGCTTTACTAACAGACTAATCCATGACTGTAATAGAATAAGTGTCACTATAGACCCTAGTTTTTACCTTAAGTTATTTATATACTTTTTCCTCAGGTTTAGCGACATTTACATCTGTCGTTATACATATTATATATGTTATTGTATATGTTAATATATTAAGTTAACTTAGTACAGTATATATTATTGCTTATTACATATATATATGTAAGTATTAGTATAATAAGTTATAAATAGATAGCATATAGTATATTTGTATAGTGTTTGATTTTTGTTTGTATATTTATGTTTGCAAGCATTTCAATACATAAATTAGTTAATTCTTTCATTCATTTATTTCTGAAACACAAAGGAAAACTATTGAATCGCCGATAGCAATCCGAGAGAACTTTTATTTATATAAAAGAAAAGGTTACAAAATTGAACCCCATATATGTATGAGAGTCCAGCACATATTTATAATATTATCCACCCTCATTGGTCTCTCCTGAAATAATTTCTCATTTCTAGCTCTCCAAACTGACTATAGCATTGCCACCATGGCCACATGAGACTTATTTGTAACTAAGGAGTTCCAAAGATTTCCCCATGTGGGGAATGAACCCTTGCAAACCTTTCTCCAAACACAATCTGTAACCATGCAAGAAGAGAAGATGTGGCGGTTGCAGTCATTATGTAACACACATAGCTAGCAAAATTGAACGGGATTGGCCATCCTCCTATGCCGCATGTCACCCGTAATCAGGCCATCCCTTCTACATAGCCACAAAAAATTTGCACCTTTAATGGTACTTGAACTTCCACAAGTTCCTCCCAATCTCATCCACCTCTACCAAACTGGACGATCTAATGTGCCTTTTATATGCAGCCACTAGGGAAAAAATCCCTTCCCATCTGTAAGTATCACACTCTTTTGGCTTGGGTTTGAAAGCATTCAGTTCTTGTAGGAGGTGTTGATTCTCCATCCATGTTCTGGCTTCATAGGCATTCCCCTCATTTATATTTATCTTCCACTTTTCTGATTCTATATCCCAATAATCACCCACCATCACATTTTTATTTGAAGTAGCCGAGTATGCATGAGGATATCTATCCTTTAACACCCCATTTGGTGTCTATTTTTCACTCCAAAATTTGAAGCCTCTTCCGTCCCCCTAGACTAGCTAGAATAGATTCCAATTTTTTGCCATAACACTCACCACAGAGGCCCAAAAAGGAGAGGGCTTGGTCGGATTCAGACGACATTTCTGATCATTTGCCACACTGTAGCTGTCAAGTACAATCTCTGTCCAAGGCTTTTGTTCCCCTTGCAACAACCTAACCGCCCGTTTTAAGAGCAACGCATCATTAAATTCTTTAAGAGATCTTATTCCCATGCCACCATGCTTCTTTGGAGAGCACATTGTATCCCATTTAACAGGTGTAAAAATTTACCTTGGCGAGAGGCTCCTTTCCAAAAAAATCTTTTACGAATAACATCAAGTTTCTTCCAGATTGACTTCAGCTCTCTAAGGACGGAAAATAAGAAGATTGGGATTGATGTAATCACAGAATTCAATAATATAAGCCTCCGCCCTTTCGATAGGTACCTACTACTCCAGCCTTCTAACTTCGTGGCCACCTTCTAAAAGAGAAAGTTCCAATCAATCTTCTTCATCTTTGTACACTTCAGCGGTAGGCCTAAGTATCTGATTGGCAATGGAACCACAGGCGTGCCTAAGATAGAAGAGATATCACTCTGATCATTACCATTCATGTAGAAAAAACAAAAGAAGATTTGCTTTCATTTAGCTTTAGATCTGAAATTTCTCCAAAGATGCTAACCATATAAGAGAGCACTTTTGCTTCCCTTTTCCCTCCTTCTATAAGAGTGTCATCTGCATATTGAAGAATGGGGGCCAAGGTCCTTCTATTTGTCATCAAGTAGCCCCTTGTCAAGACATCTTCTACCAACTTGCATGCTTATCTAGCTAAAGTATCCACAAAAAAATTAAAAATCAACGGATATAGAGGATAGCCTTGCCTCACCCCACGTTGAGGTTGAATCCAAGCTTTACAGGGTGTCCCATTTATTAATGGGGAATAGGAGATAGTCGTGATACACCGTTTCATCCACTGGATCCATAGGGTGGAGAACTTTCTTCTTTTGAGAATTTCCCATAGGTATGGCCACGAAATTGAATCATATGCTTTAGAGAAATCTACCTTCCATAGGAAGGCCTTAGACTTCCTTCTATGCCAACTCATCACCATTTCTTGAGCCATAATAGAAGATTCCTATAGAGACCTCCCAGGTAAGAAAGGAGACTAAATAGGAATAATCAGACCTTGCAGAACACCAAAGATTCTATTGGCAAGGATTTTGCTAATGATTAAGTATATGGAATTCGACAGCGCAATAGGCCTATAGTCGGAGAAACATTCTGCTCCTGATTTTTTGGTAATAATAAGAGGTATGATTTGTTTAGCCATTCGAATCTAGAATTTCCCTTGTCAAATTCTTGTATAACCCCCATCACTTCCTCTTTAAGAACACTCCACATCTCTTTGTGGAAAAAGACTTGAACCCTATCTGGCCCTGGAGCTCCCTCATTGTTTAAGTCTTTGATGGCATCCATAGCCTCCTATTCAGTAATAGGTGCAACAAGCATTTTAGCTTGCTCATCACTGACACACGGGAATGTAGTCGCAACCATCCTCCACATACCTCTAGGCGCAGTCTTTGATTTTTTCTTTGAAGTATCGCACAACATCCTACCTGATGTCATGAGTAGAAGAGATGTTTCTCTCACCAATTTTAACAGTAGCAATGAGGTTGAATCTCCTTCGAGCACTAGTTGCAAGGTGAAAAATGGTCGAATTTGCATCCCCTTCCTTGAGCCATAGTTGTCTAGACCTCTCATGCCAATCCATCTCTTTGTTTAAATCCTCCTCAGCGAAGATCTGCTGCCAATATTTCCTATCTTCCTGATCTCGAGCTTTCAGACCCACTGTGCCTTCCTTCATATCAAGCTGTTGTACCTCAGCCAATGCCTTGAGTCTCTTTTGCTACCTAATCGCTATTACAATCTGTCGAAACTCCCTTAGCAATGTGTGCATGCTTGCCAATTTCAGAGCTAGCCTTTGGGTAGCAGAGCCTGCAGTCTTCTTATTCTTCCACTAGCTAGTCAGCATATCTTTAAACCCCTCTTCTCTAAACTAGGATTTTTTGAATTTGAAGTATGACCCAACATCCTCATTTACCCCACTGTCCCACACAATTGGCATATGGTCTGAAAAGGGCCTATAAAGGCTCATGGCTGAGGACAAGTGAAATTGCTCCAAGAGACTAGAGTTACCAAAGAATCTATCCAATTTGGACATGAACCCACTGCCATTTCTCCAAGTAAGCTCAATACCACTGACTGGATATTCACTAATGCCAGGATTCTGCACAACCAGTTGGAAGCCTACCTCTGCACTATTTGTGTTGTCCCCAGGATGGTCCCCACTTGACAAGGTACAATTGAAGTCCCTACCCATGAGCCAAGGTAGCTCTTCGACATTCAGATGTGCTGCTGATAAGTCCTCCCATAACTCCAACTTGCTACCTACTGTACAAGGGCCATACACACATGATACAAACCAATCCAAGTCCCCCTCGTGACACTGGCATCTACATGTAAGTATATGCTTGTCTCGATGAACTTCAATCACTTTAAAGCTGGACTTTCTCAACCAAATAGCCAGCCCACTAGATCTGCCATTTGTAGCCAACCCCACACAATCAGCTCTACCAAATTGCCTCAAGATGTCCCAGGCAGGAATATTTTCTTCCTTTAGATGTGTCTCTTTAATAAGAGCGCAATCAGTATCCCACTCCATAAGATATCTGATGAGAGAAGCCCTTCTCACCTTATTGCATATCCCACTCCAATTAATTCTTTCATTCATTGATTCATTCGTTTATCATTGCACATAAAATTGATCTTTTTGGAATTGAAGAATAATATTGGACTTAGAGAATGATGTATATCAATAACTGCCTCCCAGTGAACTACCTGGAATAAATCAGTAAAAATTATGTAATTAAATAAAATTGATGCGATAACGGTTTGTATTTCTGACACATACAACAATGATGATTTTTTTATACGAACCATGATCAATCGCACCATATTTTTGGTGCCGTTGCCAGGGATAAAAACCTGACAACAACATTTTATTGTGAAGTGATTGATTAACATGTTGCAAAAAGTTGATTATTTTTGGCATCGTTGCTGGGGAGGCAACTCTCTATACACCAAAATTATTCTTTTCTTCTTAATTTGTAAATAATTTTTGTTTGTATATATAAATTCATTCACATTCATTGTTTGTACATAATCATTCTTTTATTGATTAATTCTTTATTGTATATACATTCTTTGATTCTTTTACTAATCAATTGTTGTTTTTGTAGCACTTGAGGAGGAGTAGCATCATCTTGTAGGCGAAGATTGTCTTCCTGGCGGATTCGCTACGCTTCTGACCGGACGTCCAGGTGGAGTTTTTCCCTTGGAGTTGCAGCAGTAGTAGTATAGTATAATTTAGAATTAGGTATATTAATTAGGATCATTTGTTAGACATAAGTTGTGACAACCTCTTCCCACACATTATTTTGTAATAATTGTGGACTCTCTCTTTTATCTCTCTAACTCATTTCTCATTGACGTGGTTTTTATGTTCGTCGATTTTCCGTATCGATTTATTTCTTTTGTTTTTGTTTGTTGCATTATACAAAAATCCAAAGCAAATATAAAATAAAAAAAAATTCAAAAAAATCTCATGCTTATCTAGCAGCAACATATCTCTAGGCATCCATCGATAGGTTGCTCATTTTCTACTTGATTTCAATTTAAAGCCAATTGCATATTGTAGAATTGCTAAAGTCAGGTATGCATTTTCTTAACTTCCTCAACTCCTACCATTCTTGCATTTGACTTAAATTAAAAAGACCATCTCTTATTTTGAAAAGATTAAAAAAATGCGAGACAAGAAGCATAGAAAATATCTTCTAATCACTTGAATCAATTCAAATGGAGACATTAAAATTTGATTGAAAACTTAACTGAGATTTTCACCGATTTTGTGTTGATTGCTATCATGCACACAACACAATCACTTAAGATACACATACATGGGTTTCTACCTCATCTCCTTTAGCACTCATAGGATCTGGATTCGTACGCCAGTCTTATCCAGACTCCTAGTGGATTATAGAGGTTTGCACCTCACTAGGTCTATCTATAGGATGCGTATAATTATTTGAAACATTTGTTTACTTACTATTATCTTTAACTAGTAGCCTCTAGGAAAAAATTGATTCATCTCGCTTGCTTGCTAGATTGGTCTATTGATTGATTGAGATTGATTGGGATTTCTGATTTTTGTGACATTGAGATAGATTTATCCTTTCCGTTGAGTTGTGACTAATTTTCGAGCTCGTTTTCAAAAACCTACTCAATGGAAGGTAGGAGATCTTAGAACCTTGAAATTGTACTCCCCTTGGGTACTGATGCCCAAGCCACCACTTCAACTTCTTTGCCTTTCACATCTAATCCTTTGCCTCCTGAACCTCAAACTCCTATTCACTACTCCACACATCATGAGGATGATCATGATTCTGCACAGTTTGAGGATTTCGAAGAACTTTCTTCATATCTTGTTGCACATCCTCCACCACCATCACCAACCCATAGGTTCCAACCTCCACCATATTCTAATTTCCCTAATCCACCACCAAAGAGAGGACTTATGCCTCATCATAAACTCCTATTTGAAACACAACTACAAATGAACAAACCTTACCCAACAGGTGCAATAGCTTACATAAGTTGCTAATCTATTCGCAAACCCCCAACCACAACATCAACCTAGAAACCCCCAAGCACCACCTCAACCTCGTAGACGTAAACTACGGGATTACTATAATCCTACAGTTGCCCAACCTATGCTTATGGTACATTATCTTGATGGGGGTTGTGCTGCTAAATTGAAGCTGAACATTATAGCACTTATTCCTCACTTTCATGGACTTGCTTTTGAGGACCCTTTTCAGCATTTAGAGGAGCTGAAAAATCTTGTTCAAACTTTGGGTTCACAAGGCCATGATCTGCACATGCTTGTAATGAAAATGTTCTCCTTTTCATTAAAAGATAAAGCCCCCTTCTGGTTTAGAAATCTTGCACAGACTACACCAATAGACACTTGGGCTTCTTTGAAACATAAGTTCCTAAAGAAGTACTTTCCTGTAGGCCGCACTAACGCTCTAAGGCATGCTATCACTACATTCACCCAAAATTCAGGAGAACAAATGCATGAGGTTTGGGAGAGATTCCACGAGCTTCTGAGAAAATGTCCCCACCATGGTGTCCTACGGTAGCAATAGGTCCAGATCTTCTATCATGGGATCCATGATGACACAAGGAATTTTGTAAATGCCACTTGTGGAGGCAACTTCTTATGTCGGGATGAGGATTCAACCTTTGAGCTCTTCTAAGGCATGGCCAAAAACTCTATTAACAATGTTTTGATGAGCATGTTTAATAGAAATTCCTTACATTCCCATTCACATTTGAGCGTACACAAAGCCCAATCAAGCAGCAGAGACTTAGAGACAATGGCTAGTCAGCTTTATAAAGTGGGCTCAATCATGAAAAGAGTAGATGAAGTATGGAAATTTTTCTCTAAAACTTCATCATCTTCTTCTTCTCGATCACCTGCATAACACACTTCTTCTCAGTTTCTCATAGGGAGGGAAACTGTGAATAACCTTTTGTGATACAACGTGCACTACCGAACTATTCATTTCCTTACCCTACACCGATTGGAGGAACCATTGTTCCTCCTTACATTGAGCTCGCTACACTTTCTAGAGCTTTGAAGGAGCTCCATGCCATTCACAATGACCCATTTGCATAAACCTACAACCCATGATGGCGTAATCATCTAAATTTCTCGTAATCGGGAAATTCACAAAGACCTCCATATCAACAACCTTCTGCACCACTCTTGCACAACCCGATCCGAGCACCACCTCCACAATCACACAGATATCCACCATGTGCCTACCAGCAACCCCAACCCAGGCCCACCCAATACTCTCAACTTGGGCCTACACGAGATGACCAGTTGGGGTCGATTATGAAAGCTCTTCCTAATATGCAACAAGAAAACATTGCTATGCAGCAAAGATAGGACATGGCACTGGCTAAGATGAGAGCCCAGCTAATGCACTTGACGGAATCCCATCAACCACATTCACTCCCATCTCAAGTAGAACCCAATCCGAGGAATATACCTGCCCAAAGGTATGTCCAACCTAGACCTTCCCAAGGACAAGCACATGTCATATCACAAGCCTTACACAATTCTGATCCATCCACACCTTACTCAGATCAGCAGCCACCTCTTCTACCCAACTCAAATTCATCCTCTTCATCTTGACTCTGCATTAACTGATTGATGAGGTGAGAGCTGTTGATCCTTTCTGGATATACACAGCCTGTTTACTTAGACTTTGAGCCAAGTAATTCTTAGATGATTATGTTTACTTGGACCTTGTGCTAAGTATCTCTGATTTGATATCAACTTTTTACTTGGGCCTTGTACCAAGTATTTGATTCTGATTTATATTGACTAAGGAGCCATTCTTTTTACCCATGAGATTGACAACATACATTACTTCAACAATATGATTAGAACCCCTTTATTGAGCCACATGATCTAAGACTTGTCAATTCTACCATTTTGCTCCTACATTTTGAATTACCCACTGGGCTTACGCCTAGCTGATGGCATTAAAATTAGCAAACCTATCCTTGTATGTAGCTATTTTCTTCTTATTTCTACCTTTATTGCATTTGGTCTCTACCCTTGCATTTTAAGCATTCATCGCATTGTCACATATATAATGCATTTCACTTCTTAGCCCAACTTTCCACTATGATCTTTTATCAGACTTGAAATCATCTGCATAGAGATTTTTATCTCCTCATTTCGACTTCCTTCCATCACCCAGCCTAGGATAATGAAAAGCAGAGTATGCATTTGTGTCCACCTTATTCATTAAATGAGGACATTGCATCATTTAAGCATGGGTGGGTGTACATGGTGAACCATTTAACTAAAATGCAATTGTAGACACACCTGTAGTGTATATAATACAATATTGTTAAAAATATCAAAAAATTTTGAAGAAATTACAAAGCCAAAAGTACAAAAAAATGAAAAAACATAAAAATTCCAAAAATACAATAAGAGACCTGTACCTTTTGATTAAGGCGGAACTCCACAATAAGGAAAATTCTAAGCAGAGAAAAGTTTAAAAGGAAATATAATTGTTTAACTATGATCTTCTAGATAAAAACAAAAATCAAACAAGTGTTTATGGACAATCAACCTTTGCTGGTTTGACTTTCCAGGCCACTATAGCCTGATTCGTTTAGGCTTTGGCTTAATACACTTTGGGCTTTGACAAGATAGACCATAGTCTCTCATAACTTTAGGATGTATTCTTGTCCCTGAGTCACCAGTATAGGATTTGCTAGTTTGCTTTGACTTAGGAGCCTAAGTAACTTTCGTTTACATGACACACAGTCGGGAACGACCTTGTGAATTTTAAATTCAACCCTAGTTTTCATTAGGGAAGGTGGAGTCCTTACCTGTGCATGCAGGTAGACTCTTTGTCGTAGTCTTTAGTCATGTGTCTAGGAGAAGCTCTTTCCACCAAAAAACTCACCCACCAAATAAGGTGCACTCCATCAAATAAAGTGTTGGAGACATACTGACAAAGACAAAGTAGAAAAAAAAGCTCTTTAAAAACAAGTCAAGTATGTTCTCCATGTTCTATAAATACAAAAATTGCACCAAAAATGTTTTCAAGGTTCAGTACAAATACCCTGTTCCAGTAAATATTCTTTGAGCCACAAATGCAATAAGAGTTGGGCTTGAGTATTCCTTGTTTCTTGAGAGTCAATCCGAAAACATGAGCTGAAGATAGGACTAACCTGGAGTTAAAAAGAAGTGATACCTCAAGATTGAGTTTTAAAATTCACCAAGTTAATCATGACTTATTACTAAGCACAGCCATAACCTCTTAGCAATCTGAGTCTCTATAAGGCCCCCTAAGTACTGGAATTCGACTGAAAGGTTTAAATATCAAGAGTCCTTATTGGTCGAGAGATCGTCAATGTCATATCAGTCTTGAGTTCTGGTTAGTCTTCCTGAGCAAAAAGGTTCTCACAATGTCCAAACATAAACATAGTTTGTTTATCAGAAAATCTTTCATCCTAATGTCATCTTTAAACAATTAACTATGCGAGAAAGAGAAATAAGTAAAGATATCTCATCACACTTACCTTGCTCGTACCTAAATTGCTAAGCACTTTAATGAGTTGTTTACTAAAGGACTAGCAAAACCTAAGCAAGGGGGTATGATGAGTTGCGACTCATCATAGCTAAATTGCCTAAGTTAAGCTAGAAACGAGGTTAAACGCTATCAAATTAGCACATAAAAAGGGCTAAGCGTGGAAAATAGAGAAAAAGACCTAAAGCATCAATTGTGTGCTAAAAATGCATAATTAGGTCATTAAATGAGATTCTATTAAAGAAGGTTAAATAGTGATCCAAGTTAAAATTGAACACATAAACAAGCTCAAAATTCCAAATCAAAAGCATAATTAACTTCTAAAATGTTCAATTGAGCTTGAATAAAAGCTTGGGTACATTTGGACATCACTAGGGCCTTGCAATTAAGGATTCACATCTAGGTCCTTCATACAGCATATTTTGTTCATCTGAAAACCTCCAAGGACCTGCTTGAAGATCGCAGGGACCTATTTGTAAGCCTTAAGGACTACTCTGAAACATTTATTAACCACTTATGGGCTTGCTTGCTATCTTTCTACCCCTTCGTGCAGGGGCCTTTAGCATAATTTCTCCAAAACAACCCAACACACCTACAGCCGTTCGCATGCACTGTAGCACGTGAAGAACTCCGCCAATCTTGGCCGTTGATCCTCCTTTACTCCTGATTTGTGGCTCTCCTTGATTGTATGCTTCACATGAATCGGCACATAGCATCACCACCTCACCCAGATCCCATCATACGACCACTTTTTTATTAGACCCTCATGCTCTCCCTCTCCTTTAATCCTCGCCGCCCAAACCCTTAGTACCTAATTTCACCCTCGCGGTGAGGAGATTCACTCTTCAATCTACTTAAGGATCTCCACAGCCACACATGCGAGGGATCGCTCCCTCCTACACCTCTCGAGCCGATCATTCGTCCACTCCAGCTCTGCTTCTCACATTTCCCCATTTTCACAGCCACTGACTGTGAATTTCCACTTTCTCTCTGACTCTCCTCGCCGCTAAGGACTCCGTAGCACCTGAGGGTGACCCTAAACTCCACTAGAGGGTTTTCACTCTTCTAGAGCACTTCCTCCCTCCGTTCTTCCTCTCCATCCACCAGGTGGAGATCCAAAGGTCCCATTCCTCCGTTTAGATTAGGCTATTTTTTAGATTAACTGTAGTGTAATTAGATAGTTTAGCAGTAGAATTTAGATATAGATTAGATCTGATTTGTTGTGCATTCTTGTAGTTTAGTTTAGGAGTAAAATTAGCATAGATCTCACAATTTCACCTCCTTTGATCACTTCATATCGGAGGGGACGAATTCACCAACACACTGATCACTGTTTTGCTCCCTCTACATGTTTTCACTTCACTTCTAATTTCCTTGCAATTTAATCCGTAATTCACCCATTCATTTGGAGTCAAATCCCCATCCCAATGCATTCAAGCTTTGAGATGAGGATATACGCTCAAATCCACCTAGGGGTCTCCCTCTCACTTCAGTTTGTTCACTAAGGTTCCTGATCTAATTTGAAATGGAATTGGTTGACTTGATCGATTTCTGATTTAAACTTTAAAGCAAGATCGCAAGATTTTGAATCATTTTGGTTTTCAAGGATTTGTGATCAAGTGAATGAATTTATTTTTGGGTGATTGAGCTCATGGCTGTGAATCTAAGACTATTAAGTTCCCCTCAGATGAGCCATGATCAGATTTGTCATGATTCAAGCTTTTCATGGGCTTGAATGTATTAAAGAGCCAAGGATAATCAACTATGTTGGTTGGAGGCTCAACCCAAAATCTGCTACTATTTTCTGAGCATCTGATTTTCACCTAAGGGACTTTCAATATCCCTTAAGGTTTTCAGCACTTTGGGATTCAGCTGAATTTAACAGACTGATTCCAACACTTCCTACATGCTGTCTATAGCATTCGGAAGGTGTTAGATCAGTAGATTTATCTTTGATTTAAAAGAAAAATGTTGATAAGGGACTTTGATTTAGAGTTTAACATCTGAGAATGATTTTTCATGTTTGCTTCTGTCCTTGTCAGAATTTTGAGAGGATTTTGTGCATTTTGAATCCCAAAAAATCACATCAAAGTGCTATGTTAGCAGCTACATTTCTTTAAAAGTTTCAATTCCAAATACGATACAAGTTGATGTTTAATGCTAATCATAATCTGAATTTGGATATGAAGTATCCTTGACGAGATTTTCTTAAGTCTGATCTGGGATAATTCATACTAAATTTCGCTCTGATCTGCTGAATTTGAAGTTCCAGATCTACTGTAGATGTTTTTCTCTAATTTTAGCACACTGTAGTAATGATCTGAGCTAGTTAAAACATTTGGGCTTTGCCTAGAATGTCTGAAAATGTTTTGTAGCTGCTACTGCAGTTACTGTCTGCTGTTGTTTGCTGTAGATGGTGGCTGTTGCTGCAGCTGTTTGTTGGATCATCTGGATTGTTAGGGCAGTAGATGGAGTTTTGAGGTTTTGAAATGGCTAACCTATTTAATTATGTTGTATAATTCCCTGTACAAGCTTTCATGTATTGTAAATGGCCGTAAATTTCATTTGAATATCTTGTAATTCATTAATCAACTTCCATTATCATCTATTTATGTATATAACTTCTTATACATAGAAATTGAATGAAATTAAGTTGAAAATCAGATTTAATCACTTGCGCACTTTCTATGTTGTTTGTGAATGTGTCTAACTATATAAACCTTTTCTTCAACATGTCTAGTTCACTTTTAGGCGTTATGTTCACTTAGGAAATTCTCCTTAGGCCTAGAATGTGCTTCACTTGCACATAAATAAAAACCCTATAAAAAATCCAAAAAAATAAAATAAACCTATCTTGGTGAGGATTAGGTATATTTTTGTACATATGCCAAGTTTCAAGGCATTCTAAACCCTCGACTTGGTAGAACATACCGGTCGACGATTCAGTCTACCTTGAAACTTTATAAAAGACCTTAACATATGAAAACATAAACATACATTCCATTCCTCTCGTCTCTCTCTTCATCTCTCACCTCCTACCTCTATAAAACTCACAAATTCCCTAAAAAGATGAAAAACCCTCAAAATACCTAAAAACACCTTGTATACTATGTATATATAGGTAAATATAAGTTATATACCAAGCTATCTTTGTCCATAATGCATAATATGAAAATAATATGTTTGTATAACTTATGTATGTATGCTATAGCATAACTTAAATATTTAAGATAAATTATATATACCCTATTCATATATTATGTATTATTTATATTAACTTATATGTACTATAGGCTACATAATTATAGAAATCGTAATAAATTAACTCATTTATATGTAATACTGTAAATACATATTTATGTATAAAAAATTAACATATTGAACCTTGTACCATAATTTAACTATATATAGAATAAATAACTAATTTATTAAGTTACTAGCTAAGTTATTAGATTAAATTAAAATAAATTAGTAATTTAAGTTATAACTGAACTAACATATATTGTATATTTGTATTAATGTATTTTGTGTAAATTAAGCTAGTTTAACTATATTTATAATGTATTATATTAGTTATATCTAATTTATATATAAAAGAACCCAAAATAAGGTATTTAATTGAAAATAAAATCGAAATAAATGTTGTAAAATTCAATAAAAATCTTTATTAAATACCTTAATATTTATACTAATACTATATAAGGTCAATTAGACCATACATTAACTAATTTATACGTAATTAAGGAATAAAACTCAAAATACAATATGTATAAATAGGAAACTTTGCCTAATTTATTTATATAGTAACTATAATTAATTTTCTAAATTAATTGCGCAATTATGTAGTAATATGTAAATATTTTAGTTCCCCCAAATTTAATTTTAATTTATAATAAATTATTGACCTCAAATAGAGGGCCAAAATCGCCTAATTTGAACACAGCACGCTAAATTCCAACACTAAGGCGCGGTGCATATAGTGCCACACCGTGAGTGGAGGAGCGCCTAAACTGCTATAAATTGTTTTTATTCCCATGACTATTTAGTCATCAGGCTCTAGGCACCCTTATACCCCTATCCCCCCTTCCTTTGATTTGAGTATGGCTATGGGTATGGTGTTGTGTTATGATGTGATGATTGTGTGCAGTGTGTGGCTAAGTGTCATACACTGTGCGACGGCTTGATGAAGCCCATTACTGAGAATAAACCATGATTATGAGGCCTAATTAACGAATTAGGGCAGCCCTTAGTAGAGGTCTGGTCCCACCCAAGAGGGTGCTGTGTATCCCTTGAAAAGGCTACCCGCCAACTAAGAAACCTAATTTTTAAACTAAGGCCTAATAAGGGGATAACTAAGAGAGAAAAGAGAGGGTGGCTGAGCTAAGAAGAGAAGAAAGAAAAAAGAAACTAAGCTAAGTCTTAAAAGAAGAGAGTGACCTCAGAGAGACTAAGTAGAAGAGAAAGAATAGCTATGCTGCCTAAGTGTAATGTGTATATACAAGTATATATAACATATGTAGAGTATACTGTAAATAAATAATATGTATAATACGTATATGTAGTATAAGTAATGTTTGAGCTATATATGCACATAAACAAAAGTATAGATTTACTGACAGACTAATCCGTCACTGTAATAGAATAAGTGTCACTACAGAGCCTAGTTTTTACCGTAGGTTATGTATATACTTTTTCCTAAGGTTTAGCAACGTTTATATCAGTCGTTGTACATATTATATATGTTAGTGTATATGTTAATATATTAAGTTAAGTTAGTGCAGTATATATTATTACTTATTATCGTACATATATGTAAGCATTAGTACTATAAGTTATAAATAGATAGTATATAGTATAAATGTATAGTATTTGATGCTTGTTTGTATATTTATGTTTGCAAGCATTTCAATACATAAATTAGTTAATTCTTTCATTTATTAATTCATTCATTTATGATTGTATATAAAATTGATCTTCTTGGAATTAAAGAATAATATTAGACTTAGAAAGTGATGTATATCAATAACTTCCACACACTGAAAATTATGTAATTAAGTAAAATTGACACAATAACAGTTTGTATTTGTGACACATACCATTACAATGATGATTTTTTTATACAAACCATCATCGATCGCACCATATTTTTGGAGTTGTTGCTGATGAGAAAAACCTGACAACAGCGTTTTATTGTGAAGTGATTGATTAACATGTCGCAAAAGGTCGGTTAAGAAGGGAGTCACTAACTCCTTAACCGTGTGCACGCCCATCCCTCCCTCCTATGGCTTGAAAATAGAGCTCCATCTGACTGGTTGTAGGAATAGACCCTCATGTCCGGCTCCCTTCTAGAAAAATCATTTTCTCATCACCTCCATCTTCTTGAGAACCATTCTTGGTAGCCTGAACATAGATACATAGAAGACTGGCATGGCTGAAAGCATTGAGTTCAGTAGCACAAGACATCCTCCCTTGGAGGGAAATTTTTCACACCACCTTGTTGGGCAGACGAATATCTTTTCCAGCAGATCTCTCCAATCACAAATTCTCATTTTTTTGGTTCGCAAAGGTAGGGCCAAGTACCAAACTGAAAGTGATACCACAGGGGTGTAAAGCAACTGCGACAACGGTTCCTGCATATTGACCACCTCTCCAAAGTAGATCAGTGAACATTTACTCCATTAATCCTTAACCTGGAAATCTCCCCGAAGATGTCCACCAGGTACTTGAGGCATTCCGCCTCCTTGAACCCACTTCAATGAAGAAGAACATGTCATTCGCATATTGTAAGATGGGTGTCAATGCACAGTTATTCTTCAAGGTATACCCATGTTGGAGACCACCATCACAGGCTCTAAAAGTGAGACATGCCGGTGTGTCCACTGCGAGAATAAATACCAAGGGAGCCAAAGGCAGCCCTACTTCACACCCGTTTGCGACTGTATCCACTGCCTAGTTGGCCTACCATTCACCAGCGGGGAGAAGGAGGACGTAGTGGTGCATCGCTTCATCCACTAATCCCATGTTTCTGGGAAGCCCCACCTTCTAAAAATCTTCCAAAGGTATCACTAGGAGATGGAATCATACGCTTTGGAGAAGTCGACCTACCACATGAAGGCCCCCTTTTTCCTACACACCCACCAGGAGACCATCTCCTATGCCAAGATAAATGACTCATGCATGGAATGATCCTTTAAGAAAGCTGACTGCACCAGGCTTATCAACCCAGGAAAAATACGCCTCATGCGATTTAGTAGGATTTTCCTGATCATGAAGATGGAGTTGGAGAGAGCAGAAGGCCAGAAGTCTGACCACTTGATCGCCCCTTGTTTCTTAGGCAATAGAAAAAGAAGAAATCTATTGATCTTCTTTAGCCCAAAGTTTCCACACTAGAACTCATCCACCACTTTCATCACATCATGCACAACCTTGGTATAGAACTCCTTATAGAACAGAATAGGGAATCCATCCAACCTCGGAGATCCCTCAACCTTGAGGCCTGTAACGAACGCGTGCCCCAGATGTATTTCAAGACGTCTGGGAGGTGGTCCAGAAGTCTGACCATACGTCTGGGATCGCTTCCAGACGTCTGGAAATCCGTTAATTTCGACACGCGCGAGTCGTCTGCGCGCCTGAGCGCGCAGATCGGATATTCGTTATTCCCTCCTTCCCTGTGGCTGCAGACGCCTGCCGCGTCCTCTCTCTCATCCTCGCGCGGCCTTAAAAGGCCACGTGCTCCCTCCCGTCGTCTCCTCCCTCTTCTCCTTCAGCCAGTGAGCGTGAGCGCGAGCGCGAGGGTGGCAGCGGCGGCCGCAGTGAGCGTGGAGGAGGTGTTGCGTGCGAGAGCGGAGCTCTGCCGTGAGGGCGAGCTCGCCGGGGCTGCTAGGGCCGGCCGGCGTAGGGCGCAGGCGGCGCGGAGTGACGCGGAGGGGGGACTGCTGTGGTCTGAGCAGCAGGCGCGCGAGGTGCGATGCGGGCGATGTCGCGAGCGGAAGCCAGGTGGTGCCCTGTTCTGGAAAAATTTCCAGAATCGGATGTCTGGGTTGATAGACAGACGGCGAGGGCGACGTCTGGTAGATCTTCTAGTCGTCTGAAAGGTGAGTTTTCCGTCTTCTTCTTCCTTCCTGTCGACTGACCGTACTGAGGGAGGGAGATGGGTGTGCGCAGGCTCGGTGATTCGCCATCCAACGCGAATCAGACGTCTGGCTGTTGTACCAGACGGCGGGAGTGACCTCCAGACGTCCGGGGTGACCATCGGACATCTGGGAGATAGGCCAGACGTCCTCGCAGACTTCTGGACGTCTACGAAACCACGCTGAGCAGGTAATTCTCTGATCCACTTTTTAAGACGTCTGGAAGAAGTTCCAGATGTCTGATTTTGCACATTGTCGTCGTTTTTGACCCGTTTAGGGCCCGTTCGAGTTCCGTTTTCCGTGATTCAAGTTGCGTCCTTTTCATAATTTATTCCTCTACCCGTCTACAATAGCTATACACTATTTTGAAACACTCCTTGTGTTTGAACCTTGTGATTGGACCTCCTTCAGTTGCAGTCTTGGGAGTCGCGGAGGCACGCGGGATTCCCGATCACGCCCCCATTACTCCCGTTGTACCTGGTAGAGTGGCTTTAAGTTATTAATAAAATATGTTAAATTATGGAACCATAACTAGAACCTAGGACGTTGCATGAATCCTAGGAATGAGAAATATATGATAGCTCCTAGGTGTTGCATGAATCCTAGGGCTGGAAAACTATATTGTTTGATAGATCCTAGGATATGGCATGAATCCTAGGATGGGAAAAAACTAGTGGAATGTATAATACTGCAGTCTTGGAAAATGAAAAGAGATATAAAGCTGCCTGTAATTTGAATTAACAGCTGCCTGTTGTGAATAAATAACGTGGTTGAGAACATGGATTGTAAGAATATCAAACTGGAAAGTGAAACCTGGATGTTTGAGTAAAAAGGATGGAACCCTACGGGGAAGTAGGAGTAGAACTCCTGGAAAGTGAATGGAATAGTGTTGGGGAAGTGAGCTGGACCTTGGGTACGGAGTACCAAGGAGAGCGATTGTCCCCCTGTTTAGTGCAGAGCGGAGCTAGCCGCCCCAGGGACCCGGGGTTAGGACAGGCCACTCTGTACCGACTTGCTGGCCCTCGCGTACGTAGTACCGAGGAGAGCTACTAGTGTAGGGAGGTACTAGCTACCCCACGGGCCCCGGGGTTCTGCTAGCCTCCCACACCGACTTGTTAGGCCCGCTGGGGCAAACCAGGGTAGTCAGGCGATGGTGCGCGGACTGTGGAGGGGCAAGGCCCCGGTTTGGTTACTGTGGAGGGGTTGGACGCCTGTTTCTGAGAGGGCTCTGCCCTGGACTGGTTCCGTGCTCTGCTTTGGGCACACCCATTAACGGAAATGACTGACCGCGTGCCAGTACGGGTTAGCTACCTGTGCGTTTATCGTGAGTGCCGTAGTCACCGCTACATCTGTTAATGACCTTGGGGTGGTTGACTGAGGCTAGGATCACCATGGGGGACTCTCCCGGCCAGGAGAGCACCACGTGCTACTTCTACTTTTTGGAAAAGACTGCAATCAAGATCGTTCCCACGAGGAACATTCGAGATCAAGAAAAAGATCTAGGGAATAAATGAAATAGTGAGACAATTCAAAAATGTGAATAAAGAAAGTAATAGAACATAACAGCTACTGTACAGTCTACTGTTGTCTTTAGTTTTAGTTGCCACTCTGCTCAGCGTTTTGCTGACGTGTTACACTCGTTACCTTTTTCAGGACCAGGTGTTGAGCAGCCAGGGTCAGCGGCTGCAGCGAACGCTGGGCCGAGTAGGGTCCAGTAGAGTTACCACTATCTTTTGTACCTCTTTGTTTCTGTTATAGTGAGTAGTTCTTGTTTCCGCTGTACTTTTCTTTACCTGCAGTTCATGTTATACGATAAATGTTGTTCTACTGTTGTGGTGGTTTATACTGTAGTAGTTTCATTCCTTACTGCCGTACATTCTTACTGTTAGTTATATTCATGCTGAATGTGGTTTATTTTACTGCTCTTTTGGTTACTTCCTCGTTGGACGACTAGGTCTTGGGATTAGTCGAGTCGGTCGGGTTCTCGTGCCTCGTAGGGACTCGGGAACCGGGTCGTTACAAGATGGTATCAGAGCAAGGTCGTCCCGAGAAGTGAATCAACTGACTGGAAAATAACCAATTCACATGTTTATAGCTAGAGTAGCCACCACAACATATCTCTTGACATGAGCTCTTAGAAGTTTTGTTAGGTACCGTCTGTTTTGACATTTCCGTTTTGTTTCGCGTCTCCTTGCAGGAGATGCCTCGTTGCGGGACTGGCGAGACTGGCCGCGGGCGCGGCCGAGGGTGAGGTCGGTGAGGTGGACGTGCTGTTGTTGAAGTCTCGGTGGACCAGCCACCACTCCCGGGCATCCAGGCCCAGGACCTCGCCAGACTGATACGAGATATTGTACGAGAGGAGTTCCACCCACCGCCCCGAGCGCCTCCTCTTGGGGCTGCAGAGGGGGAGTCCTCTGTGGGACCACGCGATGGACACGGCGCTGGACACGAGGGAGGGGATGGGCCGTTGCCGCAACCACCTTCCTCCGACACTTCTGTACACGAGGCACCTTCGCCTGGAGGTGCACCAGCACCTCCCCTACAGCGTCACTTCGAGCTTTTCGAACAGTTCCGGAAGCTGAAGCCCCCCTCCTTCAAGGGGGATGAGGACCCGACCGAGGCAGAGGACTGGCTTGAGCAGCTGGAGAAGATCTTCGACACCCTTCGCCCCCCGGTGGAGTGCCGCGTGGCCTTTGCCACGTACCAGCTGGAGAGTGCAGCACACTGGTGGTGGAGGGCGGTGCGGGGACAGGAGAGGGACGAGCCGACGTGGGACCAGTTCATCACCCTCTTCTGCGAGCAGTACTTTCCCCAGACATGGCAGGACCAGAGGAGGCGGGAGTTCCACACTCCCCGCCAAGGGACGATGACTGTGAGCGCGTACCGCACGCGTTTCTTGGAGCTGTCCCGCTTTGCAGCGACAGCGGTAGCCACTGAGGAGGAGCGCCTTTGGAGTTTCACCGAGGGGCTCCAGCCTGCGATCCGGGGGTATGTCAAACCCCTGAAGCTGCCTACATTTTCGAGGGTGGTAGAGGCAGCTATGACTTACGAGGAGACGAACCCATCCGCGCAAGACACCGACGGCGGGCGGAAGAGGCCCTTTCAGCAAGACTTCTCACAGGGCCGGCGAGAACGGAGACACGTGGCATCCGCAGGAGAGCCGTCATGTTGTGCAGGGCCATCAGTGGCCTTTGGGGGCCCTCGACAGGGGCCAGTCGCTAGCACCGGACCCCCGCCTAGTCGACAGCAGGGACCCACTGAGGGCGGGAGTCGGGTTCCCCTCTGCTACCAGTGTGGCCAGCCGGGCCACATCAGGAGGGACTGCCCATCTAGGGTAGGAGGTCAGCAGATACTCCCCGCACAGAGCACTGGAGGCCGCGCAGGAGGCCGCGGTTCCCAGGCGCGAGGAGGAGGACAGTAGTCGCGAGGAGGGTACCGGCCAGCACCTACCCGTTCGACGCAGAGTGTGGCTGCTTCGTCCACACCTAGAGCTGAGGGGCGTATCAACGCCCTAACACACAGGGACGCCAGAGCTTCGGGATGGGTGGTAGCAGGTATGGTTTCAGTTTCTGGCAGACTCGTTTACACGCTTTTCGATTCTGGCGCTACGCACTCGTTTGTCGCAGCCATTTTCGCAGTTAGTTTGGACCAGGATTATACACTGTTAGAGAATCCATTCGTAATCAGAGGTCCGAGTGGTCAGCTGTTTGTAACTGAGCAGGTGTACACGGATTGCGAGGTCAGTGTCGGAGGACATAGCCTGCCAGCTGACCTGATTATGATCCAGATGGAGGACTTTGGAGTGATTCTGGGGATGGATTGGCTGCCCGCTTACCACGCCTTGGTGGACTATTTTGAGAGGAAGATTGTCTTCTCCATTCCGGAGTTGCCTTCCTTCGAGTTTCACGGACAGCCAGTGGACGGAGGTTTCAGGTGCATTTTGGCACTTCGGGCGGTGAGACTTTTGAGCCAGGGGTGTGAGGGCTTCCTAGCTTGTGTGGTGGCAGAGCCCAGCCCTGTGGCAGACTTCCAGAGCATCCCGGTGGTCAGAGAGTACCCTGACGTGTTTCCAGATGAGTTACCAGGACTACCGCCCGAGTGTGAGATCGAGTTTGAGATCTCACTAGTTCCAGGGACCAGCCCCATCTCCACCGCGCCATACAGGATGGCACCGCTTGAGCTGCGGGAGCTCAAGTCTCAGCTGCAGGACCTTCTGGAGAAACGTTTCGTGAGGCCCAGTGCATCTCCCTGGGGAGCCCCGGTACTGTTTGTGAAGAGGAAGGATGGGACCCTACGTCTTTGTGTGGACTACCGACAGCTGAACAGGGTCACCATCAAGAACAGATATCCGCTGCCGAGGATTGACGATTTGTTTGACCAGTTGCGGGGTGCCACGGTATTTTCCAAGATAAACTTGAGGTCTGGATACCACCAGTTGAGGATCAGGGAGACCGACGTCTCCAAGACAGCTTTCCGAACCCGGTACGGACACTACGAGTTTTTGGTCATGCCGTTTGGGCAGACCAATGCCCCCGCTGCTTTCATGGACCTGATGAACCGGGTGTTTAGACCGTACTTGGACCAGTTCGTGGTGGTTTTCATAGATGATGTACTCATCTATTCTAGAGATCGGACACAGCACGGACAGCACTTGCAGATGGTTTTGGACACTCTGAGGCGACGCAAGATGTACGCCAAATACAGCAAGTGCGAGTTCTGGTTGAGGGAGGTGACCTTCTTGGGCCATGTGATCTCTGGAGACGGCCTAGCGGTGGACCCAGCCAAGGTCGAGGCAGTGCTCAGGTGGGAGAGACCGCGTTCAATCACTGAGATCCGCAGTTTCCTGGGATTAGCTGGCTACTTCAGATGGTTCATCAGAGGATTTTCGCAGATTGCGCGACCTATGACACAGTTGACCGGGAAGGACGTGCCTTTCGCTTGGACAGATGCCTGTGAGGTGTGTTTTCTGGAGCTGAAGGAGAGGTTGACCTCGGCTCCCGTGCTCACCATTCCTCACAGTAGTGGCGGGTTCGTTGTGTACACGGACGCTTCCTTGCAGCGGTTAGGAGGTGTGCTCATGCAGAGGGGTCACGTTGTCGCTTACGCTTAGCGGCAACTGAAGCCCCATGAGCATACCTACCCTACCCACGACCTAGAGTTGGCAGCTGTTGTCATCGCGCTGAAGACCTGGAGGCACTACTTGTACGGTGAGACCTTCGAGATTTTTAAAGATCACAAGAGCCTCAGACACCTTTTTGATCAGAAGGAGCTCAACATGAGACAGAGACGTTGGTTGGAGCTCCTGAAAGACTACGACTGCAGCATCTCCTACCACCATGGAAAGGCCAATGTGGTGGCTGACGCCTTGAGCCGTAAGGCGCCCGCACGCTTGGCCAGTCTACAGTTACAGAGTTGGAGCCTTTTGGAGGAGGTGGGCAGTTGGCGCCCTCTAGAGTTACGAGGGTACTGTGGGGCAGTGACAGTGACACGGCAGACTAGGCCAGAGTTGATGGACCGCGTCATCACAGGACAGATGGCTGATCCGTACTTGCGGTCTTTGCGCGATAGAGTACTGTCAGGAGATCCAGGTGACTTCTCTTTCACAGACCAGGTGCTACGTTTGAGGGGACGGTTGTGCGTTCCCAGAGATGAGGAGCTGTTGAGAGAGCTCCTGACTGAGGCACACGGTTCCAGATTCACCATACATCCCGGGAACACGAAAATGTACCACGACTTGAGACGCGAGTTTTGGTGGAGAGGGATGAAGCAGGATGTGGGTGAGTTCGTGCAACAGTGCTTAGTGTGCCAGCAGGTGAAAGCCGAGCATCAGAGGCCTGCAGGGCTACTTCAGCCGCTTCCAGTGCCAGAGTGGAAGTGGGAGAGCATCACCATGGACTTGGTGGTGGGCTTACCTGTTACCCAGCGGGGACACGACGCAGTCTGGGTAATAGTGGATAGACTGACGAAGACGGCGCGTTTCTTGCCGATCCGAGTCACTTTGGGACCAGCACAGCTGGCAGAGTGGTATATCCGTGATGTGGTACGACTACACGGAGTTCCGCGGGAGATCGTATCCAATCGGGATACCCGCTTTACGTCCCAGTTTTGGGCTGAGTTTCAGCAGGCCTTGGGGACGAGGTTGAGGTTTAGCATGGCTTACCACCCCTAGACGGACGGACCGTCTGAGCGCACGATACAGACACTTGAGGACCTTTTGCGTGCCTATGTACTGGACTGGAGGGGCTCTTGGGAGGAGCACCTGCCCCTGGCAGAGTTTGCATACAACAACAGTTATCACTCGAGCATCGGCATGGCTCCCTACGAGGCTCTGTACGGACGGAAGTGTACGGCACCCTTGGGTTGAGGTGGGGACCAAGTGGGAGGTTGGCCCTAGGTTGATCCGACAGAGTCAGGAGGTAGTTGAGCAGATCCACAGACGACTCCGCACTGTCAGGAGCAGACAGAAGAGCTACGTGGATCGGAGACGTAGAGAGGTGCAGTTTGAGGTTGGGGACCACGTCTTCCTTCGTGTTTCGCACATGAAGGGCATACAGCGGTTTGGGGTGAGAGGGAAGCTCGCGCCGAGGTTCGTGGGGCCCTTTGAGGTCCTGGAGCGGGTTAGACCCGTTCCTTACAGACTTGCCCTTCCCCCGCAGCTTTCTGGTGTGCACGACATATTCCACGTGTCCAACCTCAGGAAGTACGTAGCCGATTCTAGTCACGTACTGAGTCACGAGAGCATCGAGGTGAGCGACGACCTGACCTACCCCAAGCGGCCAGTGCAGATTTTAGACCGTGCCGTCCGCAGTTTGAGACGAAAGCAAGTACCCCTGGTAAAGGTTTTGTGGAGGAGCCAGCGGTACGAGGAGGCTACCTAGGAGCCTGAGGCGGCAATGCGGGAGCGGTACCCGAAGCTTTTCGCGGGTACATCTTTTCGGACCAGCTTCGATCCTCTTTGAGTTTGTTATGGTTATTTGGATGTCTTTTCCCGCACCCTAGTTGGCGCAAGTTTCGGGGACGAAACTTCCTTTGAGTTTGTTATATTGTAACGAACGCGTGCTCCAGATGTATTTTAAGACGTCCGGGAGGTGGTCCCGACGTCTGACCAGACTTCTGGGATCGCTTCCAGACGTCTGAAAATCCGTTAATTTCGACACGCGTGAGTCGTCTGCGCGCCTGAGCGCGCAGACCGGATATTCGTTATTCCCTCTTTCCCTACGGCTGCAGACGCCTGCCGTGTCCTCTCTCTCCTCCTCGCACGGCCTTAAAAGGCCACACGCTCCCTCCCGTCGTCTCCACCGTCTCCTCCCTCTTCTCCTTCAGCCAGTGAGCATGAGCGCGAGCGCGAGGGCGGTAGCGGTGGCCGTAGTGAGCGCGGAGGAGGTGCTGCGTGCGACAGTGGAGCTCTGCCGTGAGGGCGAGCTCGCCGGGGCTGCTAGGGCCGGCCGGCGGAGGGCGTAGGGGGCGCGGAGCGACGCGGAGGGGGACTGATGTGGTCTGAGCAGCAGGCGTGCGAGGTGCGACGCGGGTGGCATCGCGAGCGGAAGCCGGGCGGTGCCCTGTTCTGGAAAATTTTCCAGAATCGGACGTCTGGGTTGATAGACAGACGGCGAGGGCGACGTCTGGTAGATCTTCCAGTTGTCTGAAAGGTGAGTTTTCCGTCTTCTTCTTCCTTCCTGTCGACTGACCGTACTGAGGGAGGGAGATGGGTGTGCGCAGGCTCGGTGATTCGCCATCCAACGCGAATCAGACATCAGGCTGTTGTACCAGACAGCGGGAGTGACCTCCAGACGTCCGGGGTGACCATCGGACGTCTGGGAGATAGGCCAGACGTCCCCGCAGACTTCTGGATGTCTAGGAAACCACGCTGAGCAGGTAATTCTCTGATCCACTTTTTAAGACGTCTGGAAGAAGTTCCAGACGTCTGATTTTGCACAGTGTCGTCGTTTTTGACCCGTTTAGGGCCCGTTCGGGTTCCGTTTTCCGCGATTCGAGTTGCGTTCTGTTCAGAATTAATTCCTCTACCCGTCTACAGTAGCTATACACTGTTTTGCGACACTCCTTGTGTTTGATCCTTGTGATAGGACCTCCTTCAGTTGCAGTCTTGGGAGTTGCGGAGGCACGCGGGATTCCCGATCACGCCCCCATTACTCCCGTTGTACTTGGTAGAGTGGCTTTAAGTTATTAATAAAATCTGTTAAAGTATGGAACCATAACTAGAACCTAGGACGTTGCATGAATCCTAGGAATGAGAAATATATGATAGCTCCAAGGTGTTGCATGAATCCTAGGGCTGGAAAACTAGATTGTATGATAGATCCTAGGATATGGCATGAATCCTAGGATGGGAAAAAACTAGTGGAATGTATAATACTGCAGTCTTGGAAAATGGAAAGAGATATAAAGCTGCCTGTAATTTGAATTAACAGCTGCCTGTTGTGAATAAATAACGTGGTTGAGAACATGGATTGTAAGAATGTGAAACTGGAAAGTGAAACCTGGATGTTTGAGTAAAAAGGATGGAACCCTATGGGGAAGTAGGAGTGGAACTCCTGGAAAGTGAATGGAATAGTGTTGGGGAAGTGAGCTGGCCCTTGGGTGCGGAGTACCAAGGAGACCGACTGTCCCCCTGTTTAGTGCAGTGCGGAGCTAGCCACCCCAGGGACCCGGGGTTAGGACTGACCACTCTGTACCAACTTGCTGGCCCTCGCGTACATAGTACCGAGGAGAGCTACTAGTGTAGGGAGGTACTAGCTACCCCACGGGCCCCGGGGTTCTGCTAGCCTCCCACACCGACTTGTTAGGCCCGCTGGGGCAAACCAGGGTAGTCAGGCGAGGGTGCGCGGACTGTGGAGGGGCAAGGCCCCGGTTTGGTTACTGTGGAGGGGTTGGACCCCTGTTACTGAGAGGGCTTTGCCCTGGACTGGTTCCGTGCTGTGCTTTGGGCGCACCCGTTAACGGAAATGACTGACCGCATGCCAGTGTGGGTTCGCTACCTATGCGTTTATCGCGCGTGCCGTAGTCACCGTTACGTCTGTCAGTGACCTTGGGGTGGTTGACTGAGGGTAGGATCACCACGGGGGACTCTCCAGGCCAGGAGAGCACCACGTGCTACTTCTACTTTTTGGAAAAGAATGCAATCAAGATCGTTCCCACGAGGAACATTCGAGATCAAGAAAAAGATCTGGGGAATAAATGAAATAGTGAGACAATTGAAAAATGTGAATAAAGAAAGTAATATAACATAACAGCTACTGTACACTCTACTGTTGTCTTTAGTTTTAGTTGCCACTCTACTCAGTGTTTTGCTGACATGTTACACTCGTTACCTTTTTCAGGACCAGGTGTTGAGCAGCAAGGGTCAGCGGCTGTAGAGGACGCTGGGCCGAGTAGGGTCCAGTAGAGTTACCACTGTCTTTTGTACCTCTTTGTTTCCGTTATAGTGAGTAGTTCTTGTTTCCGCTATACTTTTCTTTACCTGCAGTTCAAGTTATATGATAAATGTTGTTCTAGTGTTGTGGTGGTATATACTGTAGTAGTTTCTTTCCTTACTGCCGTACTTTCTTACTGTTAGTTATATTCATGCTGAATGTGGTTTATTTTACTGCTCTTTTGGTTACTTCCTCGTTGGACGACTAGGTGTTGGGATTAGTCGAGTCGGTCTGGTTCTCGTTCCTCGTAGGGACTTGGGAACCGAGTCGTTACAAGGCCTTTCAGTACGATGACAACTTCCTCCTCTGCAACCGGTCTACATAGCTTTAAACCATCCTCCTCCCCAAACTTCAACATGTTAAAGGAAGATAGCCACCAACCCCCCTTGAACTTGCATCTGATACATCAGGAAAGTATTTATCTGCCACCTCCCTCATCTCATGCAGTGTCTCTACCACTTGCCCCTCATAGCTCAAGGTTGAGATAAGATTGTGCCTCCCCCTCGCACTAGCCACCCCGTGGGAGAACTTTGTGTTTACATCACCCTCATTAAGCCACAACTACATTGATCTCTACCTCCAATCTATCTCTCACTTGAAATCTTCATGGGCTATGACATTTTGGAGGTCATTTCTGTGCCATGGGTCCTCGTTAGAAAAAGGTCTGGTCTCCTCCCTATCATCGAGGCATTTGACCCCTTCAAGTGGGTTGGACCTCTTCTGGGCTCTCGATGTGACAATCGACCTCCTATGCTCAAAGAGGAGATGGTGCAACCTTTTCAACTTTGAGGCCAGGTTCTGCGTAGCTGAGCCCACATCCATCTTCTTCCCTATCTACCACGCTGTGAACCTTCCTCTTCTTCACTCCACCATTTGCACCCTCCCTCTCTTCAACATTGTGCACCACCCTCCACTTCATTTTGTCACCCTCGTCACAATCATCATTCACCACAACCAGCACAGGTTCAATATGATCAGCCGGTTGCATTTTAACATACACCCACAGCTACCAGGAGGATCCCCTGCATCTTGACACAACTCTACCAAGAAAGGAGCCACACTTCCTCAAAGTAACATCAACCTTCAGAGCACTGTTGTTGCCGTCAGTTAGACCCACAACCATGTCATCCTTTAGAGTCCCAAAATCAAATATCACATGGTCAACGACTATCGTCGATTGGAGGTGAAGAGGAAAACCTTGGATCAATACAGTCCCAAGTCTGACCACCGTTCTTTTGGGGGTTGATCTGGGAGTGCACCATCAAACGAAGAAACAAGTCTCCAAAAGATGGATAGAGAACCCATACATGAGGTCCTGAACTTCAATCCCTTTACGTTCACCTCGCCCAACCTAAAAAGCAAGAAACATGACATACCCAACAACAAAATCCTCCACAAAGATGAAGAAAGAAATGGAGAAGCTACTAACTCCCGAAGCTTCTCGTTTGTTGATGAGCTGCAAATGATCTCGCCAATCACCACACGATGTAGTAATGTCTCTGCTGCTAAGACCTCGAGAGTTAGCGGTACCTCCACATCGAGAGACAGAGGAGAGGGAGGCGGCAAGGGTTGCCTCCTCCTGAAAGGTTAATTGCCATGGTATTCTCTTCTTACCCGATCATCCTCATGTTGCATCTCCTCTTCCGGTCCACGTGGAGCAAACCTTCGTTTAGGGCTTCTCCACATCTCCTTCACCCCAAGACAACTTCCTCGTCCTTCCACTCCAACCTTCTTGCACCTATCATGCCTATGCCCTTGGCCACCAAACGTGAGACATATGACCGCATTTCTGCACTCCGCGGCCATGTGACTAAGGGTTTCCCTATGGATCGAACTTATACTAGAGGGGACTAATTGCACAGCAATCATAGGTCTTAAATGACCAAAATTAAGTTATAACTTAGCATGACTTAGTGTAAACCATGCATACATGAGCATACTTTGTATCTTTCTTACTTTATTTTAGCTATGCATCAAATAATGTTATAATGTGCTGATTAAGTGCATTGTGTGGATTGTAGGTAATAAGAAGATCTGAAGCTGAATCTGAAGATCGATCTGAAGAATAAAGAGAACCTAGAGCTGCAATAGAGCTGGAGAAGAAGACTTAGGAATAAATAGTGGAGGCAATAATGTAGGGTTGAGATATGCTACTTTCCTAAGTAGAAATTAATGCTCAGATAAAATTATGAAGAACATTAAGACATTCCTGCACTTATCCCTAGCATTAGGGAACCCTATCCTTATCTTTAGTCTCTAGGATAACCCTATCCCTAAGTCACCTCCTTATTAGGTTAATTTAGCTAAAAGACCAAAACATGGATAGTGCTATCCATGCCCTTCTCCACATTATCCCAACTCTTATCGCCCTTCCGGGATACCCTTATCCCTAAACATCAATTTCCCCAATTCAGCCAAAACCTGGATAACACTATCTAGATTCCCATTATCCACTATCCCTATATTCAATCCTCTTATCGCTAACCCAATTCCCACCTTAGAATCCCATTTAGATCCCCTAATATCCCAATTAGCTCAATTGGAGGTAATTGGGTCAGCCTTATTTTAATTAGGTCTAGATGAACCTGATTAGGCTAACCCCAATCTAATTTGTCTCAAACTAGTCTAATTAGACTAAGCCCAAACCCAATTACCTAACCTACATCCAATTGGGTGCATTCCTACTTGATTAGGTGCACCTAAATCCAATTGGGCCTACCCAGGATCCAATTGATCCATCCCTACCTATTCAAGTCTAATTAGGCTCAGTAGAACCTAATTAGGGTTGGACCTGAATATAATTGATTGAAATCAGCACAAGCAAGTCCAATTGGATCTACTTAGTCCAATTGGCTGCCCCTAGACCCTCCTAAGAACCTAATTATGTTCTCAGTATGACCAATTGACTTAGATCATAGTCAATTACAATTGCCTAGTTAATTGGACTCATAAAGTCCAATTGATCTCTAATCTCAAGCCACACAAGTCTGATTAGACTCAGTGAGATTCCAATTGACCTAAGCCTAACCTAATTGAGTAATCTTGCTCTCAATTAGGTCTGCACTCATTCAATTAAAATTGTGTCAAGTTTAATTATGCATCTACCTTAGTAATTAGGGTTTCCAACCCTAATTCTATGAACTAACCTAACCCAAACCCTTAGGACCTGAACTAGACCACTAGACCACTTCGCCACACACACACATGTTCACACACACACACACATTCACCTAGGTAAAAATACACTAAGTGTTCTCTAGAACTCTTACCAAAGTGTGTTACCTTGGTTGCTATTAGCAACCAAGAGTAATTCCAATTTTTAGATCCACAGTTTGCGGATGTAAAAACCACCTTCAACCTCTCTTGGCCAGTCACATAGAGCTCTCTCTAGAGAGTTCTACACCTCTCTAAAGAAATTTCCAAGGGTCTATAAAAGGACACCATAGGTGGGCATTTGCACCCATCGTGATTCTTGGCTCCATTTAGTGTAGCTTCACCTCCATTCACCTCCACCTCGACGACCCCATCACCATGGCCACCCCACCTCCAAGCCAACTCAGGATCACCCTCTCTTACCCTCTCGAAGGGCCTGCCTAAGCACCATTGGCCGCCCCTCCTTCTCCCTACCACCTCAACCTCAAAGGCCATTGGAGACCACCTCCGATGCCCTTCTTTATGCTAGATAAGTAGTTATTCTTCATAAATTTTCTCTGCTTTATTTTTTGCTTAGTAGTTTAGCCTACTCTTCTCTCTCAATGATGCATGTGTAATATCCCTGTAGATCCTTGCATGCACATTTTTTGCTAGATAATTTTATGCTTTAAGCTTTCCTGTACATGCTTTCCTTACGCTTCGCTTTGTAGCAACCATTCTGGATTCAATGAAAATCATCCTTTTATATACATATATATGTGTGTGTGTGTGTTGCAAAATCACCATGAGATTCCATGCCATATTTTCTTGTGATTAAAGTTGCCTGTTTTAATTTCTACAACTTTAGCAACATGTCGTGCATAAATACCTAAAAATTATTATAAACCAGCATGCATTTTTAAGCAAGTAGAGAGAGAGAGATTGGAGTCAAATTTTGCATTTCCAAAATGCCTCCCTGAGTTTGACTAGGACTCACCATCTCGTTATCTGAAATAATTTTGTTTTGATCGGATTTTGCACTATACTATGACATAACAACGATTTTCATATTCGAAAATGCGAAAATCCTATCGAACAAATGGCGTTGGTGTCGGGGAGGCAACACAATTCTTGATTTTTGATCTCTAGAACTTCTTAGTGACAAATATCTCCCTGCTTGCTTTTAATGTGTAGGAAAACATGAAAAGTGGGATTTGCGCACACATCGAGCGTAGATTAAAATTAGGTGCACATCTCCTCCCTTAGTCCTAGGTTTCCATTCATGAACGCTTGGTAGATTTTAGTTAGAATTTACTTTCTGAAAAAAAAACTGCATATTTTCGAAAAAATTAAAAAACATATTAAAAAAAATTTTTTTTTAGGCCTTAGATTAGGTTTCCTTTGAATCTTCGGTTAGTTTGATAGAAAGAAAAGAGAGAAAAGTTTGAGAAGGTTTTCCTCATTAAAAAAATATATATTTTGAAAAAGCTTTAAAATAAATTTAGAAAAAAAATATTATAAAAGAAAAAGCTTTGGTGGATGGTCTGAATTTGAATTTCAAAGCTCTTTTACAAGACTTTCCACCACATTCTGAAATTCGACTTGATTTCAAATAGCAAATTCAAAATTTAATTACCGAAAATATATTATGTGAAAAGTTTTGAAATTCGTGCAAGTGCTTCATTTTCAAAATACTTCTCAAATGACATAGTTCATTTGAAGAAATTCAAGGTATAAAATTTTTAAAAATTTGTGAATTACAAGAGGGTCAAACTGACCCAGATTTGAAAATTTTGAAATTTCAAGTAATTCCGAACAATCCACGAATCTGATCTGACAAAAAATGATGGGGTTTGAAAGCTAATCTAACTAGGTTTCATTTCCATATTTTTCCCAAAATTTGTAGTTTGTTGGATACTGTCTCAAATTAGAAAACCGACCAGGGGTCAAAATTCTAAATCAAACCCTCTGACATTTAAAAATTCCTATTTATTTGGTTCAAATAGAAAAAATTTCAAACAAATATTATCTCAAAAGATAATTGAAAATGGAATTTTTTAGTCAAATTTCAAATTATTTGGATTCCATTTGTACCTCAGAGAACTATTTTACTCTTGATGGTCTTTTGAAACCCTAGAATTGCGTGAACCCTAGGTTACACCTTTAGGGTCAAAATTGTAGAGGCCACAGACTTGTGCTAACCAAGACCAAATCAAGTCTAGTGGCTAGCCAATGAGCTTGGTCACCTTTTGGGCTACTTACCACAAACACCAGTTGAAGAAAAGGGGTTAAAAAAAAAATTGTACAACACGTAAACAAACCCAAATTTGTTGCTATACTACCAGGTCATCACAACTGCCTTAGTAAAACCTTAGCCAAATCTGTGGAGTAGAATCAAACATTTGTGGCTCGAGGGTACAAAGGAACCGGAGGCATGAGCCAAAGGAAGAACCTTCTCCTTTGTTCCCTCATTCAGATTGGCTGCGTTAGCTTTGGGGGTTGGGACTACTTTTAGTCAATTGTACGCCAAATTTTCTCTTCAGAAATTTGAATCTTAAAAGAAAATTTGGTCATCTAATCATAAGGACCATCTTATTAACAGGGCCTTAGCCTTGTTCGGCTTGGCTGCACCAACCCAGGGGTTGGTGTATGTGAGGGAGGAGGTTACGTAGACCTCGACTAATTGGATCTTGGGAGCCAATCCCAAGGAGGCAAAGGCGATTCATCGCATCGCCAAGACTATCTTCTCACCCCTCTTCTTCTATTATCCTAGCTGAGATGCCTAACCTTTGACCTGGACCTGATTAGGATCCAGAGAATTTGGACCCAAGGGCTCATCTGGGAGACTGGGTCAATGAATCAATACAACCTTTGGATCTGAACCCAAGGGAGCGAAGATGACTTTTTGCTTCGCATGATCCTTCTTCTCGGGTTGCCGAAATGGTTAACCCATATCCTGACCCTAGATACTATGATCCATAATAATCAGCTCCGCAAAGGACCCAATCTTATGACCCTAGATACAATTTCCATACTACTCCATCTTACCCATGGAATATGGGTAGACCTGATTCGCCCCCCGGAACCCCTGGAGAACTACCACTGTGATGCGATAACATTACAGAATACAATAAGCTATAGCTAAAACTAAAGACCAAGTAGCATTCTATCTGCATGAATTCTAGGCTACTACTGATCCAGAACAAAGACGAACCTGGATTCCATTTCAAGAAATTTTGATGGAGGACCTACTAGAAACAGCAGCGATGACAAGGCTAACTGAACAAAATCAGGAACTTCAAGAAATATAGCTTTTGCGATATCAAGTTGAAAATAGCCTCGAAGGCCTCGAAGAACCTAAAATGACTACGCTTGAAGGAGACACAAGAGATTCTCTAGAGTGGATACTCAAAATTGATTCAGGGGAAGAAAAATCCAGTACGGATGTGGGACATGAGCAGGGAATATCCCGAATGGATTCATCTTGGAACTCCATTCTTGAAAATGATGAGGAGAGGATTAGTATCTCCAAGACTGATTCACAATCTGGATACCTTGAATCTTGGGAGACACCTCATGGGTTAGACAACCAGAATGAGATAACGGAAGTAGATCCACTTGATCAATTTAGGCCACTTCCCATGGTAGGTGAATCTGTTTTCGATCCAACACCATCTGATTTGCATTATTCTTTCACCTACATCCCAGATTTTGATTTTGAGATGACACATTCTATCCCTGATCTTGATATTCGAAGACCAAGAATGGCTATGGATGCCTTGCCGGAAGAAATGGATATGCTTTTTGAAGCAGGAAACAATGAGGAATCCGCTACATATGAGGGTGAAACATTGAGTAGAATGAACTGGGGACTCACAATCCTAGTCAATCTAATGGATGGCTCAACTCGAAGACTGAGTCAACTTCCAAGGAAATAGAGATGAATACTGATGAGGATGAAGTGATTTCGGATGAGGATTTCAGCGACCGCCCCACAAAACTTCTACTTTCACTCATACCCTCATATGACTTGGAGCTTGGAGAGGGCATGATCTTTGACATTAATTACCATTATGAAGACCCCTATGATTCAGACTCTGGTCCTGACAAACTCTGGGATGATATCAATCTACCCCTCAGGAATTTCCTATTGAATTTTGAACATGATGTATCAGCAGAATCATTAATAATATCGTCACTCTGATTGTCCACTATTTTGTGCCCTCACTTCGAATGTTTGTATAGCTAGACTTTTTAGAGTAGGGGTACAGAATCAGTTGGTTTCATTTGTGGACCATTGATTCTAGGAGAACACGAACATATCTTTTTCTTGATTTTAACCAGCTTTTACACAATCACAAAGCCATCTGATTGAGTTTTTGCCTAGCTGGAGGTGTTAAACTCAGCACTTATAAATAGCAAACTCAGCACTTATACATAACATACTCAGCATTTATAAATACCATTTTTACATATTCTTTTTATACTTAGCATATTTTTCTTTTAGCATATTTCCTTCCTACTGCATATCATCAGATTGAACGGTGCAGAATGTAAAATTTTAGGAGAAATTCCAGGTGATCTCTACACATGCATTTCCTATCAATTTATTTTCTCTATATTCAAGCATGAGGACATGTAAGAACTTAGGAATGGGGGGGCAGATCATCAAAACTGAAAAATTTTTCATGCCAACACTTAGGAAAACCTCGGAGTGGCATGTTATATGCACTTTAGGGTCCTGATTAGCCCATATTTTTATGCTATTTAAGTATTGAAGTGCCTAGACATTAAGTTAATTTTAACATTTACATAGCATACATTAGGATGTAAATAAATTAATTCATATTTTTAGCTTAATTGCATAATTCATGTGTGGTATTCATATCTAGATGCATTTAGAATTAAGTTAGAATTGCATGCATTTGATTAGTTAACTAATTTGGTGCATTACATACATTGTTTTAATTAACAAGGAAGCTAAGGAGTCATGTATAAATAATCCTAATTATTTTATTATTATTATTATTCTCTTCTGCAGGTAACCAATTCGCCTCTGCCTCCTCCTCCTATGCCTATTTATTTTTAATAGCTTCCAGCATTCACAAGGATCTACTCCCACCTCATATGATTTCAAATGAATTGGCTACATCTACAAGAGGGGGGAGGAGATGACGGTGCTCAGAAGGCCATCATCCCAGTTCACCACTGTGTAGAGCTCAGAGCTCCTCCATCCCACATTATGGGCCTCTACCGTGATGAGAGCTCTACCACTGTGGACATGCAAGGTGAAAGCCCACACCATCTATTGGAACCTTGTTCCACATCATGTTTTTGTGTTAACAAAATTATTATGGATTAATGTTTGCAATTGAGTTCTTTCAGATTTAGGTAACGATCAAGGCAAACAGGAAATGATGGAGGCTTGATGGAAAGGAGATCATGATAAGAAGGAGGCAAGATGACAAGGAAGAATCAAGGAGGAGAAGATCATCTTCGACCAATAGTGTTTCTAGTTTAGATTTTTTATTTATAGATTGTATATGCCTCTTAACAAAGGAATATAACTTAGATGGTAAAAATAATTAGAGGTAAATTAGGATTAATATTGTGATTATTTTCAAAGAATGTAATTGATTAAATCACTTAAAAACGGTACTTGTTAGCCCACAAGTACCGGTACTAAAGTTTAGTACTGGTACATGTGAGTTATAGGTTCAGGTTTAGTCAGGAAACAAACCTGTACCCTGTGAGTACCGATACTCATGATCAGTACCAGTACTGGAGGTAACGAGTACCGATACTAACCATGGTACCGGTACAAGTGGGTTACAGATTTGTGTTAAGAGTTTGACACCCAAATCTGGAAACAACGAGTACCAGTGCCCACACTTTAGTACTGGTACCAAGTAGCTGTTAGCTCAAAACTGAATGGCTAGAAAATTAATTTTGGCTATATGAACATTGGGATTTAAACCCCAACGTCTAGTAGACGAATCCTTGAGGTCCTAAACTCTATAAATAAACCCTTGGACCCATTGTTTGCGTATGAGAAATAGAGAAGAAAGATTCTAGAGCTATATTTCATATTCTCACAATATTTTCAAGAAGGAATAGTTTGCTACTATCAATTTTTGTACGCTTTTGCAAACACTTCGACGTGATTTCTTCACGCATTGTCAAGGCATTCACACTCATTCTAGGCTCTCAAATCGGTAACATTATATTTACATTTGTTGAGCGGCTTAGGAACTTAGTTGTAAGATCTTTCTTTCGTACACCTGTATTTCATTTGTTCTTGAGCATTTGCTCGTTGGGTTGTAACAAACCTAATTTTGTACTTGGGTTGAGGTAACCCGTTGGTTACCTCGGTTAGTAAATTGATTTCCCCAGGGTTGAGGGAATCGGGTTAAAAATCCTAAGCTGGGAGGCTTAGCTAGTGGAGTACCTAAGGGAGGAGAACCACTATACATATTGTGCCTATTTCTGTGGTTTGATTGATTGTGCAAATTGTCTTGTTATTACTAATTTTGTGTTTCAGTTTTTGTGCGCATAGCCATATATTCGATATTTTAGATCTTACAAGTGGTATCAGAACCAAGTTGCGAGAAGACGTGACAAATTGACTTGCAATGGCTTCTTCAGTCAAGCACACTGAAGGACAGTCATCCACTCGTCCTCCTTTCTTTGATGGGACGGACTATGGATATTGGAAGAGGAGGAAGCAAGTCTTCCTCAAGGCAATGGCCGTGGAGTCTTGGATTCTCATTCAAGAGAAGTATATGGATCCGGAGCCGTAGGAAGGCGTAGCTTGGACAACGGATCAAAAGAAGAAGATCGTAGGTAATGCAAAGGCAATGAATGCACTTTATTGTGCATTATCAAAGGAGGAGTTCATCTGAATTTTGGCATGCGAATCCACGTAGGAGATATGGAACACACTCGAGGTCATCTACGAAGGTACAAGCAAGGTAAAAGAAACACGTATTTCTATTTTAATAGAAAATTATGAGTGTTTCAGGATGGAAAAATGAGAAACAATCAAGGACATGTACACAAGGTTTGAAGAGATCGTGAACCCAATGAAAAATCTAGGAGTCAAGCTGAAAGGAGCAGCTTGTAGGAAAGGTCTTGAGATCACTTACAGGAGATTGGTCTCCAAAGACCACAGTGATCCAAGAGGAAAAGGATCTATCCACTCTCCCCTTGGATGATCTGATTGGAAGCCACATGGCATATGAAGTTCAATTGGAGAACATAAAGAAGCGCGAGGAGAAGGCAACAAGCAGGAAGAAAAGTATTGCTTTTAGAGCAATCACAGAGGACTCAGACTCAACAACGTCGAAATCCGAAGACGAGGAGACGGAAATGCTTACTAGGAAATTCTACAAATTCCTCAAGAAACAAGGTAAGCAAGTCAATAAGATTCCAACTAATGTTATTTGCTAAGAGTGCAAGAAGAAGGGCCACTTGCGGAAGGATTGCCCTATGAATAAGGAGAAGGGAGACAAAAGGAAAGACACAAAAGAAGTTAAGAGGAAGAAGAAGAAAGCATTTAAAGCGACATGGGATGATAGCAACTCTAACATGGACACTGGCTTTTGTGAATCGGACGAAGATGAGGTCGCACACCTTTGTCTTGTTGCAACTTCAAAAGACATAGAAGAAGAGGTAAACCCTGATTTTTCTTTTGAAGAATTATTAGAAGCTTATGAAGAACTATATCATAAAGCTAGGTTATTTAAAAAGGAAAATAAGATTTTAAAAAATAAATATCAAACATTAGAAATAGATAAATCATGGTTAGAAATGGAATTAGAAATGTTAAAAGAGACTAACAATCAGTTGCATGCAAAGATAGTAGAATTAGAAGATATTTATGAGCACTTTGAAGGCACTTTAAATAATCTCGAAATAACTTGGTTAAATACTGAATTTTGTGAAGCTATAAAATCAAAATTTCAGAATAAAAAGAATACACATACTAAATCACATACAGCTAGGCTTGCATGGATGTAACAAAAGGCTAAAAATCCAAAGAATTATAAATCTAACACTAAAAAGTTCTATAGATCTCAGGATTTGAAAAGTACTAACTCTAAAGGACCCACAAGAAAATAGGTCCCTAGAAAATATATTTGCTTTGCAGGAGTATATAAAAGTAATCAATGGGTGTTCAATTCAACCTTTCCATAGGTTGAATGAAGACCAAGAATGTTAGACGAGATGCTTAGTATGCACAAGCTCCATTTTACTATTAGTAAATTTTATGGTATGATATTTCTTCATTTTCTTTGTGATTGACAAAAAGGGCGAGAAAAATAGAGTCCAAGTAGTAATATTTTTACGGGGAGCATATATTGAGGGGGAGGATTTAGTTTAAAGTTTTTCTCTTCGTATAACATTGTTAAAAACTATTTTTATTCCTATAATTATCTATTTGTAAGATTGTTTTGTCAACACCAAAAAGGGGGAGATTGTTGGATCCTTGTTCCACATCATGTTTTGGTGTTAACAAAATTACTATGGATTAATGTTTGCAATTGAGTTCTTTCAGATTTAGGTGAAGATCAAGGCAAATAGGAAATGATGGAGGCTTGATGAAAAGGAGAAGATCATGATGAGAAGGAGGCATGATGACAAAGAAGAATCAAGGATGAGAAGATCATCTTCGACCTTTAGTGTTTCTAGCTTAGATTTTTTATTTATAGATTGTATATGCCTCTTAACAAAGGAATATAACTTAGATCGTAAAAATAATTCGAGATAAATTAGGATTAATATTGCGATTATATTCAACGAACTTAGTTGATTAAATCACTTAAAAAAGTACTTGTTAGCCCACAAGTACCGGTACTAAAGTTTAGTACCGTTACATGTGAGTTACAGGTTTGGGTTTTGTCAAGAAACAAACCTGTACCCTGCGAGTACCGGTACTCATGATTAGTACCGGTAATGGAGGTAACGATTACCGGTACTAACCATGAGCACCAGTACATGTGGGTTACAGATTTGTGTTAAGAGTTCGAAACCCAAATCTGGAAGCAACGAGTACTGGTACCCACAATTTAGTACCTGTACCAGGTAGTCGTTGGCTCAAAACTAATCGACTAGAAAATTAATTTTGGTTATATGAACGTTGGGATTTAAACCCCATCGTCTAGTAGACGAATCTTTGAGGTCCTAAACCCTATAAATAAACCCTTGGACCCTTAGTTTGCACATGAGAAATAGGGAAGAAAAATTATACAGCTATATTTCATATTCTCACAATATTTTGAAGAAGAAGGAATAGTTTACTGCTATCAATTTCTCTACACTTTTGCAAACACTTCGACGTGATTTCTTCACACATTGTCAAGGCATTCACGCTCATTCTAGGCTCTCAAATTAGTAACATTATATTTACATTTGTTGAGAGGCTTGGGAACTTAGTTGTAAGATCTTTCTTTCTTACACTAGTATTTCATTTGTTCTTGAGCATTTGCTCGTTGGGTTGTAGCAAACCCATTTTTGCACTTGGTTTGAGGTAACTCGTTAATTACCTCAGTTAGTAAATTGATTTCCTCGGGGTTGAGGGAATCGGGTTAAAAACCCTAAGCTGGGGGGCTTAGGTAATGGAGTACCCAAGGGATGGGAACCACTATGCATATTGTGCCTATTTCTGTGGTTTGACTGATTATGCAAATTGTCTTGTTATTACTGATTTTGTGTTTGAGTTTTTGTGTGTATAGTAATATATTCCATATTTTAGATCCTACATCGTCGTCTGTAGATCCTCGCACCACCGTGCTTCTTCATTGTGGTCGTAGTGCCTCAACCTCCGCTAACTTCATCACCATGCGTCCACCACTATTCAGCTTCTTCATTCTTCCCCTTCCTCCATTTCAACCCACCAAACCCAACATAACCGATCACCTTTAATGCCAATAGACCCACCAGTCATCACCCTCTCCTCGAATGTGCGCCATCCCTCTCCGCATGCACAGTAGCAATGAGTAGCCCTGGCCAGCCCCAGCGCTCACATGCTCACTGCGCCCCCACTCCAACATGCACCCCCTCGCTGCGGCACCACCTGCCCGAGCAGCTTCATACCCACATGCATAGCCCATGCAACCAGTGCGCCACCCACACATGTCTCCAGTGTGCACCGCCCTCCAGCTCCACCGTGCGTAGGCACGCATCACAACCAGCAACCCTCCCTCGCCATCTTCACAAAGCCACCATCTGCAATAGAGCCATTCCACTTGCGCTGCCCACACACACCCCCCAATACACACGGCCTCGCTGTGCCTCCACCACGCCTGCAGCAGAAGCCACCCACTATGCACCTGCATGGCCTCTGTACCCCTTTTCCTCCAGCAGCACCGCACATTGAGCTGCTGCATAGCAGCAGCAGCAACCACCCACCACCGGCAAACTCCTCTCTAACCGACGAGCTCTGGCTGTCCTTCTCCATGCAACAACTGCCATCAGGTTCTACTCCGCATCCTTAACCTTCTCCTAGAGCATCTCCGGCCACTGAGCTTCCTCCAATGTGAGGCAAAGAGAGAGGATTTTTCCTCTATTTCCATATGTATTAATTTTTACATTCTTTACCATTATCGGCTATTTTCAATTTTTAGATAATAATATTTTATTTGGTTGATTTTATGAGCATCTCCCTCTTGTTCTTCATAATTAAAATATCAGCAAGATAATGTCTTATCTTAATTGGAATGTGATTTTGATCCGATTTCTTGATGAAATTAATCGTGAACATTTGTTTTTAACCTATGCAAGTTTAAATAGGCCATTGCATCCCTATTGACATGACCCGGTATCTTTTGAGTGGTTTAATTTTAATTCTAATTATTTTGATTAGTCAATTTTCCATTACTTGGAAATACAACGACAAATCATCTTAATCATCATTTTTGAAGATGAAAATCGACTCATCAAATGGCGTTGTTGCTGGGGAGGCAACGAGCCTGTTAAACTTGTATTCAT
Source organism: Thalassia testudinum (assembly GCA_037157565.1). Classification (NCBI taxonomy): domain Eukaryota; kingdom Viridiplantae; phylum Streptophyta; class Magnoliopsida; order Alismatales; family Hydrocharitaceae; genus Thalassia; species Thalassia testudinum. The sequence continues at coordinate 78,173,173 of JAZHRO010000056.1, read as the reverse complement.
TTATTTATTGGTTCACACATTTTATTTGTGGCACATTTCAATTCATTTATCTGTTTGGTGTGAGGTAAGCGTATTTGGAGACATCTTGTCGCACTAGCCTTAAAGATCAGGTGATCCTTGACATCGTCGATGGAGTTGCAACACTGGGAGAAGGAGCATTACGCCCGCCTCAGTAACGCCTTAGTGGACCTTGTTGCCACTGCCGGAGGAGATATCCGGACGACTGCATCTTCATCTCAACCATTTAGCTGTAGATAGTTTTTATTTTTCTTTCCTCTCTTTATTTTAGTACAATCATTTCGAAAACCCTTGTTCTAGGGTACATTTTTAGGGGTTTGTTCCCCAATTTTGTTTTAGGCCCGTGTTGGTAATATTTTTCTGAAGCCTATTCCCTTTTCTCTAGATCTAGGTTTTCATTTTATTTTGTTGATGTTTATCCTTTTCTTTGTTTGTCCATAAATAGATATATATATATATAAACAACAACATGAGTTGCTTGTAGAAGCTACCTCCCCCTAGGTCGTATCATTTAGGATTGAATGAGAAGCATTTAGATCTAATTTCCTATCTTGCATAGTGCATGAAGAATGCTGGAATCTGCTATGCACTTCTAACTTTGAATTTCTAGCTATCATGCAAATAAATTTTGATTAATTTCAAGACCACCTAATCTATATTGAATAGATCTAACAAGTGGTCATATTTAAATTTTTTTGAAAATGGACTAATTAAAGGAGGGATGATGAGCTCATATTTGTGGGCTATTTAGTTATTTAAGTGCCTAGGAATTAGAATGATATTAGTGTATATATACCATGTATTAAGATATAAATAAGTTAGTTTATATATATTTGCTTGCTTGCATTACAATATAAATTATTTATCGTGCATTAGAATAACATGCATTACTCTTTAGGTTACATTATATGCATTAACATTTTATTGAGGGTTTGAACAAATTAACCAATCATTTTACTATTATTCATTCTCTCTTCTCTACAAGAATTCGCCGCTCCAACGCCACCAGCTGCCACACTAAAACCTGCATTCAAGGACGAGTGGAGAATGTGGATCTGCTCCAGCCTCTCCATTCAAATCCATGTAGATGGCTACAAAGGAGGAAGAATGGCTATCGTTAAAAGGAGGCCACCACCCCTTTCCTCACTGTGCAGCGAAACTTGTTTCTCATCCGCTCCTCACCATCGTTCTTAACTGCGACAACGCGACTCCACCACCATGGCATGTGCTGTGACAACCCACATGCGTCGTCACCACTGCCTCATCGTGATTCTTCTTCATCACCACTGCACCCACCAGCACCATCCCTGCGCACGTCCATCACCAAGCGCAAGCACCTCCCTCCAGCACCCTCAGTGTGTTTCACCTTCTGCAACAACGCCCTCTGCGCACCTTGCCCCTCATAACAGCCCGCCCGCGCATGCTGTACCTCCACTGTAGCAGGCGCGCGCCCACTAGTAACTCAGCACATGCCCTCCCACGCCTCCGCCAGCACATAGAGCCTAACCCACTTCCAACTGCGTGTGCCTCCCTTGCTTCACCTCTACCCGCAGCAACCGCCATGCGTCGTCGTAGCCACATCTGCACGCTCCTTGCAGCCACAGCTACATGCCCTCCAGGAACAGAGCTTGTGCTCTTCATAGCCATCGCTCCTTCCCTCCAGCCAACGTCACCAGCCCATGCACGTGTGGCCCTTTAGCAACGCCGTGCCCCTCGCCTCTGCACAAAAAAGTAGCAGCAACAGTCACCACCGCCGCTTCTCCCACTTCGACCGATGACCACCGATGACCGTTCGGAGCGCCACCACCACCATCGAAAAGCTCTTGTTGCACTTATCCTCCTCTGAGCTTACTACAGCCCACCATCACCTCCACTTTACGTACGCATAAAGGAAGCAAATCGTCTGTTTTTAGGATAATTAATATTTATATTTGAGTGCCATTGCTAAACTCTCATTTTGATTTTAATATTTGATATATTGAGTGAAATTGCAACTTCATCTCATGCCTTGTCATAATTACTTGGCTGTCGTCATTCACATCTTTTGACATTGGTTTTCGATTAAGATGTACACAATTTCTCTCTAATACATGTGCAATCTTAAATTACATGGATTGATCACATACTTATTGAATTATTCATTAAGGACAAATTGCACGTATAACCTTACGTTCTCAAGTTATTGTGTGTCTTCTTTTCATCGCATTTCATGTCAGAGTTGATCATGGATTTCGCACTCGATTGAACGAATACAAGGAAAAAATATTCATGAATTTATTGCATCATTGCCTCCCTGTGGACACGACCCGCTCTTTTATGAGTGGTTTAATTTATATTTTAATTATTTTGTTAAGCAATTTTCCACCACTTTGATACTAAACTGACAAATCATCTTAATCATATTGTTCGAAAGTGAAAATCATCTTACCAAATGGCACCGTTGCTGGGGAGGCAACAGACGCAATAATTTCACTTGATTTTTTTATTTCTGGTTTTCTCTCATTGCACAGTGATTTGACCATTCGTTATCTTTTCTGTGCGAGGAATTTGTGGAGGTGACAGGAGCATCTGGGAGATGACGACGACCTTGAGCGACGCCCACATGCAGGGAAGACGTAGGAGACCTAGATATCGCTTCCATAGGGGATTGTCCTTTGTCACAAGTTTTATTCCTATTTTCTCGCCCTTGTAGTAATTGGGGCTGATTTTCGGGAGCCTGCTCCCTTTTCTTTAGATATAGGTTTTCATTTTATTTTGTGGTTGTTTATCCTTAATTTGTTTGTGCATAAGTAACTAAAAAAAAAAAAGCATGCTAGAAGCTGCTTGCCCTTAGGTCGAATCATTTTGGATTGAATGAGCAGCATCTAGATCTGACTTCCTATCTTGCATATTCCATGAAGAATGCTGGAATCAGATATGCACTTCTAAATTTGCATTTCTACCTATCATGCAAATGGATTTGAATTAATTTTTAGACCATATAATCTGTCTTGAAGCGATGTAATAAAGTTGTCACATTTAATTTTTCAAAAAGGACTAATTAAAGGAGGGACATTTAAAAATCAAGGACTTGATTTTCAAACTTGGCGTGCGATTCAAAATTCAAAATCTTTTGCAGTGTATGCATACTTATATCTCTTGCACCACAGCAAGCATTTAGACACTCCTAGATCTTGAAACTACTAGGACAAGAGCCCTCCTACCATTGGATTTTGAAGTGTTCGTAACTTGAGATCAAAGGTTTTTTAAATACGAAAAAGGGGATACCCTGTCACGGATTTTTGGGGGTAGTTACGAAGCACTGCAAAAGCACAACTTCAAAGGAAGGCTTAGGCCTACTTGCATCTCTCGATCTTCCATCTTTGGAGTTGCTCTACCATTTGAGATTTAAGGATGAACACCTAAGCTCCAACTAGGTCTTTTTAGGCATTTCGAAGGTCAACAATAGGTCCATAATTGATTGGGCGACTCGCTTTGTCACCTACAATTTGAACTAAAGTCAAAATCCTAAATTTGTAAAGACCGAACAAGTCCTTTTTAATTTTGTTTATAGTGCATGCTTGGTAGGAGATCTCTTGGGAGATAACCTGTGTTTGATCCTAAACTTGAAAGAATCTTAAGAAGGAACCTCCCAGGGGAAGAAATGGCAAGTCAAAGGAACCTTATGGAATATTTCATTCCAACCAATCAAGCTGGCCCTGTACTATGTAAACCTAGAGGGGACAATCCTTATGAGATCAAAAGTAGTACCATATCCTTGTTTCCCTCCTTTTATGGTACTACTAGGGAAGACCCTTACAAGCATATAGAGGAATTCATCGAGGTCTGTTCGATAGTGAAGCTGCAGGGCATTATTGATGATGCTCAAATGCAGACCCTCTTTCCTTTCTCATTCAAGGACAAAGCCAAGTATTGGTATCATACCCTTGATGATATTAACACTTGGGATGCCCTGAAGAAGGAGTTTTTGAAGAAGTACTTCCCCATGAGCAAAACAAATCACTTTAGGAGGGAAATTATGAGTTTTGTTCAAAAGGATGGGATGCTTTCCGTAATGCATGGGAGCAGTTTAATGACCTATTGAGACTTTTCCCACATCACCAGGTGCCTAAGTGGCAACTGGTTGAAAGGTTCTACACTGGACTTAATGATTCACACGGGGAGATTGTGGATGGTGCCTGTGCAGGAACCTTTCTATCTAAGACTGAGGATGAAGCTTGGAACCTTTTTGATACTTTGAGTGAGAATTCTATTCACTTGAATTCTGCCTACATGGATAGAAAACCCACTCTCATGCAAAGAAAGTTGAAGGTGAATGAGGCATGGGACACCCAGAATTTAGCCTATCAGATTGAATTGTTGAATCAAAACATGGAAAGGCTTATGTCGAGCTTCGGCCAATTCGTATCTAACACCTCCACATCCCAAGCTTTTGAATGCTCCATTTTCCAAGGCAATACAGATGGCATTGTGGATTGCCACTTGGCCTCCCAATTCCCTGAGCTTGTACAGGTGGATATGAATGCCACTTAAGGGTTCTGTCCTAAACCTCGTAGTGACCCTTTTTCCAACACTTATAATGTGGGTTGGAGGAACCACCCAAACTTTTCATAGAGACAAGGAAATGTCTCAAATTCAGGGAATTATAAACCATAATCCTTTCAAAACCATCAAACGAACCAACCTCAAACCTTTGCCCAACCTAAGACCTCTGAGATGGATGAATTGAAGGAAATGTTGAGAGCTATGCAAGAAATTCAAGGTGCCATCATCCAATGTCATGACAAGGCTATACATGAGATGAAATTGCAGATAGGACACCTTGTTGAGGCCATTAGACAAAGGGAAACTGGGAAGCTTCCTAGTGCTGCTGAGGAGAATCCTAAAGGAAAAGGGATTGTCTTTAGGGAGCATGCTCAAGCAGTGGCAATGCTGAGCAGTGGGAAAGAAATTTCCAAACCTGATGCTCCTAAAGCCTCACACTCTAAAAAACCATCCACCCCGACTTTCACCCCAACTAGAGAAGACTTGCCCAAATCGCCTCTGCATGAAATCACCTCACCGGAAGAAGTTGCCCCCATTCCACCCCTTAGTCGACATGACAACCCTTCCACCCAGAGATCGACAGTGCCCTTTCCATAGTTGATAAACGGCAGTTTATCATCATTCTTATGCATTAAAGCAAACCTAGCTCTTAGGATTTTACTTCGCAAACGGGTTTTTGGGCTGCATTTAGGCATAAATTAGGTTAGGCATGCACTGCATTTTTTTTATTGTCTTTTTAATGTATTTTTGTGAGTGTTAGGGATGTACAGATATACAGATCCCTAAAACCCTAGCACTCAAGAAGGCAAATGGTGAAAGAGAAGCCCAGACTAGCTGGAACTCAGCTTGATCCAGCTCACCACAGCTGGACCTAGCTTACTTGAACATAGGGTTAGCTCATCCCAACTCCATTCAGCTAATCTTAGCTGAATGGCAGCTCAAGAGAGTTCATCTTAGCACACCCTAGCTCAAGTCAGCTCAGATCTAGCTCAACTTAGTTGAGTCTAGCTCATCTCAGCTCCCACTAGTCCACAGGGAGCTCTAGATAGCTCAGCTGAGTTGATAGGAGTTCACCCTAGCTAAGATCCAGCTCTACTCAGCTCTAGCCAGCTAAAGAAGAACTCATCCCAGCTCAGGAAGCGCAAGTCCAGCTCCTGGGGACTTAGCTTAGCTCAACTCAGTTGAGTTAAGCTACCTTAGCCGCCTTAACTAGCTTGATTCTCCCCGGGAGTACCAGAGCTAGCTCACCTCAGCTCAATATGGTAGAAGCTAGCTTACTTTAGCTTGGCTTAGTAGCTAGCAAAGAACTAGCAAGCTAAGCCAGCTAGAGTAGCTCCATGCCAGCCTCTTCAGCAGCAGCCAACTCCAATTTCAGTTCCAGACTTCTCCTCCTCAGCTCCTCCATCCAAACCGTAGCTCCAACACCTTCTCCTCTACTCCTCCATCAGCTAAGCTAGCTTAGCTTAGCTTAGCTTAGCTATGCTCCAACTTCCCTGGCTTGTACCACCCCAAAAACCCACCTAACATCTCCACCCAACTAGCTCCACCTAAGCTCCACATAAGCTAACCTACTTGGCACCAACAAAACCTACCCACCACCGCCAAAAGACACCTAAAAGTGGAACCAAAACCACCCTAACCACCCCCTTGATTGCGCCACTTTTCCCTCCAAATTTCCCCTTCATCTCCACCACACAATTCCCCTTGAATCCATCTCCACCATCCACCTAACCCCCCTTCTAGAAGACCCTTTGTTGGCACCAAAATGGTGGTGTCTCTCCACCACCAAAAGCTACCAACACCACCAAACCCACCCCCTTTAACACCCATTGGGTTGGCGCCACACACCCTTGGCCATAGGATCACCAACCACCTCCATCCTTCCATCCTAGTCCTCCATTTCAAGGGGCACCATAACCCCCCATCCTACCCTATAAAAAGACCACTACCCACCACCATTCAAGTCATCGTTGACTATAAAATTCACTCTCATATTCCACCTAGAAACCCACGTCCAAGAGAGAAGAAGAAGAAGAAGATTAAGGGGATATTCTGTCCCCTTGGTGCCTTCCCCTCTTCCCTTCTCCCTTGGGTCACGCTAGCCAAAGGAGAAGCCAGGCAAGGAAGATCTTTGGAGGAGATGTTGAAGGTGGTGCACGCCACCTTGGAGGAGTTTTTGAGGGTGGTGCACGCCCACCCCTTGGAGAGAGCATTGAAGGTGGTAACTTCCACCATGGAGGAGCTCTCAAGGAAGGAGAAGAAGGAGGCCCTCTTTTCAAGCCAAGGAGCAGCTAGGCTTGGAGCAACAAGACTCCCTTCTTCACCATTTTTTGCAAGAGGATTTGTGTTTCTTTTCTTGCTTTTAGATTTGTTTAGTTCTAGTAGAAGCATTCCCCTACTTGTCCTTCAAAAGAACACTCATTCTAGTCAATTAAATTACCTTCTTTTAGCATTTTATTGCAATTGATACTTTTGGTTCTAGCACTTGTTTCACCTCTTCTTCCTAATTACTCTAGGCCTCCGCTTGCCTAGAGTGAGCTTAGGAAGAAGATATTTCTATCATTTGAATTTTAGTTAGGCAATTGTAGGTGTTAGTACTTTCCGTTACAATTCGCATTTTGCCCTCGTCTTTTCAAAACAAAAAAATTACATATAGAAAAATACAAAAAAAGAAAGTTGAGATCTATTTGTAAGCAAGAGGATTAATTTTGCAATTTTTTCCTCCTTGGACGACCCCAGATACTCCCCTATCTCGGAATATAAATTTAAGAGTTGATCGGTTTTGCGCATTACAACGACGTATTTAACAAACTGCATAAAATCGCTATCACTTTTTGGCACCGTTGCCGGGGAGACATGGCTTTGCATTAATTAATTTTATCTTGCTTGAAGTGGATCTCATCCCCTTCTCTTTCTTTCTTTTGTGTGTGTAGGAACTATAGCAGGAAGGTGGGAATCTGGAAGCGAGAGCTCAAAGATCCTTTTCTTCTCATGAAATTCTGGTTGGTTCCACTTTCTTGTCACATTTAGGCTAAAAACCTACAAAAATACACTAAACTTGGCTTTCAGGACCCTAAACACTTTAATTAAGTGGAGTGGTGCCCATATAAAATCCATTGTTTGCTTGAATGCTTCTTTAACACCACTCCATTGCAAGTATTGGTGTTCTATTTTTCGGGTCCAGATTTCTATCCAGACTTGAAAAATCGATTCCTAACATCACAGGCCTCCTAAAATCATAAAATTTCATATAGTGACTCCAAATTAAGTTAGGAACATCTGTTCCAAATTTCAGAATAATTGGATTTGTATTTATTTTTCAAAAATTCATAGACTGCAGAGGGTCACACCCTCTAATCTTCCTATTTTGCTACAGTCCATGAATTTTCAGAATTTTTATGCTCATCCAATTTTTGTACAATTTAGCTTGCTAGAATCATTGTGAAATTTTACACATCATATAAAATAACAAAAATTTTCTGAGGTCGGTGGTAATGCTGAAAAGTCCAAAATACCCACAAGTATCATTTCTGAACTTTAACACCAATACAATTAAAAATACAAAATAATTATCAAACAAATTCATAAATTCTTAAATAAATCCTTTCTGGAATCCTTGTTTGATTTAATTCAAATTAGTGGTGTTGTTTGACTTGTTTGGACCACTACTTAATTCAGAAAGCCTAAAATTAACTCATTGGTAGTAATTTTCTGTCTTAAAGATAATTGACTTAGGGTTTCTTTCTTTCTTTTTAGAGACTCACATTAAAGGAAATTAACCATCTCCAATACGACTTGTCTTTCCTTTGATTGTGAGATTTCAAACTTGTTTGAAAATTTAAAGAGAAAAACCCTAAAACACATTTAATTAAATTAAATCCTAAAAGACAAAAATACAAGAAATTATGTGACAACTTGCTTCTTGATTGGAGCCACTTTCCAATTCTTGCACACACACTAAAAAAATTGAAATAATAGGGAAACAACCCAATTAACGCCCTCCACATTCCGTGTGCGCTATAATATCCTAGCCCTAAGTAAAATTTGTAGCAATTTGACCCCTAAGGTTTAATCAATTTAGGCTTGCTATATAGGACTTAAGTTTTCCCTAGTTAATACCAATTTTGCCATCTATATCTGGTGTTCAGGCTGAGGGGCCATGTCAAATGACCAGGTGCGGGTTTGTACAAGCACCTAGGGATTTTCCTGGGAAATGCTTGGGCCCAAACCTCCCCTAAGCAACAGAACGGGTATTCACTGCTGATTACTTATTTCCTAGGTAGACCAAGTCTTAGGTTTATTATCAGGGAGTCGCATTTAAGTTAGGTCCAGTTTTGTTTGTTTGAATTGCACACTTTCTCATCTATTTCTTTTCTCCTCCCCTCCAATTCTTCCAAGTAGTGCATGCACGGGCGACGACCCCAAAAACCACACCTCGATGGACCATCTAATTTCGCCCCCCGTAGCAGGAAATCATTGTTTTCTTCTCCCTCATCTTCTAAAAAAATGGAAAACCCAGGAAGCCATCAAAAGAATTCTGCTTCCACTTCTAACCCGTCAGCCGACCCACAAGCTGACTTCACCCTCCCTCACCTTCCTAACTTGGAGCAACCAGAAATACCAGTAGGGCCAGGTGGCCCTCCAATTATAACCCAAAATACAAATCCCTTTGCATTAATGGTCGACCATTTGGCTCGACTACAACAAAATCAAGAAGATCTAGCTAGGACTATCACGAACCTAGCTAATCAAGGACAAAATCCACCACCCCGCCAACAGCCTGTCGTTCCTCTTAAGGATTTCTTTGATCCTTCCAATTATGAGGAAAGACCAGGGGTGGTCATACCACAAGGGATTTCGAAATCAAACCAGCCATTCTAAACCTTATCAAGCATTTTCATGGTCTTCCAAGAGAGGACCTTTTTGTCATCTCAAGGAATTAACTGTCCTCGCTCAAACCACTCGTTCCCGCAATGTGCGGGAAGATGTGTGGTTAATGAGACTCTTTCCTCTCTCTCTTAAAGACAAAGCATCGCATTGGTTTAGAACAGTTGGGCACCCTATTACCACCTGGCCCCAATTAAAAAGTGCTTTTCTTAAAAAAAATTTCCCGATTGGTCAAACGAATGCATTAAGAAGGTCCATAACGACCTTTCAACAGAAAATTGGTGAACCCCTCCACGAAGACTGGGAAAGATTTCAGGAACTTCTAAGAAGTTGTCCCCACCATGAAATTCCACAATGGCAGTTAGTGTAGATCTTCTATCATGGATTAGAAGATCAATTGAAACGATTTGTGGATGCCTCATGTGGGGGCAATTTTCTTAACAAAGACGCCGAAAGTGCCTATCTTCTCTTTGAAGAAATGAGTGAAAACTCATTTAACATGACTTCAATGGATACTTTTGGCAGATCACAAAACCCCAGACACGGAGTCCATGAAATTGACTCCAAATCCACCTCAATTCCAATCACACAAGATGATTTATATATGTTAGCTCAACGACTGGAACAGATGCAAATTCACCAAAAGAAAATGGAAGAAAAGCTCTTAAACAAACAAGCTCCACACGTCCACTCTCCACACAATAACCCCCCACACATTCTCCGAAGAGAAAATCTACACAATATTGATGCCACATCTGCTGGCCAGCAATTTCCGGCTGATTTCCCGCAAGATTTGACCAGGAATTTTCATCAAAATATTTTTGATTCCACCACAAAAAATATTTATGCTCTCCAGGAGCAATTTAGAAACCCCTCCAACACTTCCAATCAAAACTGGAAGACTAACCCGAATCACTCCTGAAAAAAGCCGAATCCGATTGCTTTTCCCAAACAAAACTATTTTGGGAATTATGGGAAACCTATGTATCAACCTAGACCATCCTAGGATGATATTAATAATCAGGTCATGAAAACTCTGCAAGAAATGCAGACTAAAATGACAGAAGTAACCCGCATGATTATCAATTTACAACACCAAGATAAGATTACTCCTGATCGTCTACCTATTGGGAATTTACCTTCCCAACACATGCCTAACCCAAATAATCAAAGGAATCAATTCCAAGGTGGATATCCCAGTCAACCCATTCAACCAGCACCTTAGCATCCGTCGGGTTTCAATAATAGCCAGGCCCCCCGTCCTCATCCTAGAAACAACCAGACTGCAAATGCAGCTACCTTGAAGAATGGGAAAACCACTCACAATACCCTGCCTGTTAAAAAACCCACTCTAATGACACAGATTAACTCTTCCCCTCCTATTGTTCAGGAACCAATTCATGCAAAACAGGGCAACCCTGCCCCATTTCCACAAGCCCTCCACTCTTAAAAAAAGAAAAAGACAAAATCCGAGCCCAGTGAGAAGGAACTAATGGATTTGTTTGGGCAAGTAGAAATTAATATCCCTATCCTAGATGCCATTAAGTATATCCCTACCTATACAAAATTCTTAAAAGATTTATGTACTCCAAAAAGGCAGCCCAAAAATTTAGGAAAGGTAATTCTTCCAGAGACAATCAACTCAGTTGTGTAGAGCCGACTGCCCCTTAAGAGAAAAGATCCCGGCGGCCCCCTAATCCAAGTTATCATTAATGATACCTCATTTAATCACGCTCTGTTGGATCTTGGTGCCTCAATTAATCTTATCCCCACAGTTATTTTTGAGGAATTTAAGATCGGTGAATTCAAGCCTGTTGAGGTTACTCTCCAATTAGCCGACCGATCTACGATTAAACCAAGGGGAATTGTTGAAGATGTTCCTTTCCGGGTCAAAAATTGTCTATTCGCAGTAGACTTTTTAGTCCTAGACATAGAGGTACCTGAAGCACTTAAGTTTGCCCATATTATTCTTGGAAGACCATTCTTAGCCACCGCCTACGCCAATATTAATTGTGATTCTGGAAAGATGACGATCATGTGTGCCAGTGAATCTGTAACCCTAGACATTTTTCAAGCCTCTAGGTGGTTCCAAGAACCAGATTTCTTTGATGATTCAGATTCAGAAATAGAAAACATTGTGGAGGAAACTTTGCAGATTTCCCAATTAGGTTCCTGTTTTGCTGTAAATACGGTTCCTGAACAATCCACTTTTTCTCACCCTTCCACCCCAACCACACATCCAACTAATGTTCCAGCTGACCCCTTCAATCTCACCTCACCTCTAACCCACAAAGCAGAAACTCTTGCAGAACTGGGCCCACAATTGGAATTAAAACCTTTGCCCGATTCCATTAAATATGTCTTCCTAGGTCCAAATCAGACCCTGCCCTTGATTATAAATTTTGGACTCACTGGGGCACAAGAGCACAAACTCCTCCAGGTTTTGAGTAAATATCGAAAAGCTATTGGCTAGACCCTTTCTGATCTTAAAGGCATTCATCCGTCCAATTGTACGCATCGTATATATTTATAGGACGATTCTCACCCCTCCCACCAACCACAAAGGTGGTTGAATCCTAGTATGCAGGAGGTGGTAAAAAAGGTGATTATTAAGTGGCTAGATGCTGATATCATCTACCCCATTTCTAATAGCTCCTGGGTTAGTCCAACTCAAGTTGTCCCCAAAAAGGCTGGACTAATAGTTGTCACTAATGAAAATGGGGAAAATGTAGCCACTCGAACCGCTTCTTCTTGGCGTGTGTGTATTGATTACCGAAAATTAAACACCACCACCAAGAAGGATCATTTCCCGCTCCCTTTTAATGATCAAATCTTCGAGCGGTTAGCCGGACGGGAATTTTACAGTTTTGTGGACGGTTATTCTGGCTATAATCAAGTAGCGGTTCATCCTGAGGACCAGGATAAAATAACTTTCACCTGCCCCTTCGGAACCTTTACTTTCTGAAGAATGCCCTTCGATCTTTGCAACGCACCTACGACTTTTCAAAGGTGCATGCTTGCAATTTTTTTAGACCTAGTAGGTGAATGTTTCGAAGTCTTTATGGATGACTTCTCTGTTTTTGGAGATTCTTTTGACCATTGTCTCAAAAATCTTGAAAGAACTCTCCAAAAGTGAATAGAAGTTAATCTGGTCCTCAGCTGGGAAAAAAGTCATTTCATGGTCCAAGAAGGTATTGTCTTGTGCCATGTTATTTCAAAAGGAATCGTGGTAGATAAAGCAAAAATAGATGCTATATCGAAGCTCCCACCGCCCACTACTCTCAAACAGATCAGATCCTTTTTGGGTCATGTGGGTTTCTACCGTCGATTCATACAAAACTTTTCCCAAATCTCCAAGCCTTTAAGTCAGCTTCTCACTAAAGACTAGCCATTTGATTTTAATAATAAGTGCCTGGAGAGTTTTTTGAGGTTGAAGAAAGAGGTTACTGAGGCACCGATATTGCAGGGACTTGATTGGAATAGTCCCTTTGAATTAATGACAGATGCCTCAGATTTTGCTGTAGGGGCCGTTCTAGGGCAAAGAATTGGCAAGAAGCCCGTTCTGATCTATTATGCTAACAAAACCCTTGATGATGCACAACGGAATTACACGATTACTGAAAAGGAACTTCTTGTCATTGTATTTGCCTTAGAAAAATTTAGATCTTATCTGTTGGGGTCACATGTCACTGTTTATACAGACCACTCAGTAATTAAATTTTGCTGACACAGAAAGATGCGAAACCTCGCCTTATCCGTTGGATTCTGCTGCTCCAGGAATTTGACCTGGAAATCAAGGATAAGGTGGGATTGCACAATGTAGTGGCCGACCATCTCTCTCGTCTGATGACAAATGACATAATGACCCTGGCAGATCAGTTCCCCGATGAAAGTATTTTAGCTGCTACAACCCTCCTTTGGTTTGCACCCATCGCAAACTACTTAGCAACAGAACAAATCCCCACTGATTGGCCAAAAACGAAATGGGATAAGTTCTTTGCTGATATTAAATATTATTTTTGGGAGGAGCCCAACCTTTTCCGCATTTGTGCCGATCAGGTCATTCGACGATGTGTCCCCAATTTTGAAATCCATGATATCTTAACACATTGTCACTCAATGGCCTGTGGTAGACATTTTTCGGGTAGGAAAACTGTAGCTAAAATCCTTAATGTGGGATTTTATTGGCCCAGCTTGCACAAAGATGCTCATGACTTCGTTTGGTTCTGTGTGCATTGCCAGAGCATTGGCAACATGACTCGAAAGGATATGATGCCCCTTATTCCTATTTTAGAGGTTGAAATTTTTTATGTTTGGGGCATCGACTTCATGGGACCGTTCATCAATTCTGGTGGGTATTTGTATATATTAGTCGCAGTTGACTATGTTTCTAAATGGATAGAAGGAATACCCACCCATACTAGTGATCACCGTGTGGTTGTCGAATTTCTTAAGAAAAATATATTCTCAAGATTTGGCATACCAAAAGCCATTATCAGTGATGGAGGCTCACATTTCACCCACTCACAATTCCGTCACCTCCTTTCTAAATATAGGGTTAATCATAAAATTTCCACACCATATCACCCCCAAACTAATGGCCAGGCTGAAGTTTCTAACCGGGAAATTAAAAATATTTTACAAATGACAGTTAGGCCCGACTGTAAAGATTGGTCCACCAAATTGGACGACACTTTATGGGCCTACCGTACCGCTTTTAAAACTCCGCTTGGCATGTCTCCCTTCCGTCTGATTTTCGGGAAGGCATGTCATCTCCCGGTAGAATTAAAACATAGGGCTTTTTGGGCAATAAAACAACTCAATATGGATTTATCTGATGTCGGTAACCATAGAAAATTACAATTAACTGAATTGGAAGAATTACGTAATTTTTCCTATGAAAATGCGAGGATTTTTAAAGGCCGAACAAAGAAATTTCACGATAAATATATTGTTCAGAAACACTTTGACGTTAATCAACGTGTTTAGCTTTTTGATGCGAGATTACGTCTTTTTCCTGGCAAGTTAAAATCTAAATGGACCGGCCCCTTTATTGTCCATAAAACATATCCATACGGCGCTGTTGACATTTTTGATCCAAAAACTAATTCTACATCTCAAGTCAATGGCCAGCGTTTAAAGCCCTATTTTGACCATACGCCTAAAATTCCATCTGAATCTTTTAATTTTACTGAGCCAGCTACCCTTGATCACTAATGCATATCACGCCCGGCTAAATGGCGTAAAAGACAACACTGGATGGGAGGTAACCCATCATTTTTTTTTTCTTCCTGCTTTCCTTTTTCTTCTTTTTCCAGGTTTTGATCATCCTAAACCTGACCGTTCTTCACTAAGGTGATCCCTTTTCCCTCCTAATGCATGAGGACATGGCATATCTTAAGCATGGGGTGGTGTTTTTAAATTTTTACGATCGATTTAGGATGTTCAAAACCTAAAAACATGTAATTTTCTTTAATTTATTTCTTGCTTGCATACCCAAAAACTAATAATAATAATAAAAATGTTGAAAACTTTTTAAGGGAAAATTTTGAAATCGGGACTAAGGTCGAAAATTTCACTTTTGGTACAATGGGATTTAATCTTAAGCAAACTAAGGATGAGGACATGGATCTGATCATTAGAATTCCAAGGTCTATTTTAGACTAGAACAAGATATCCTTCTCTAAAATTCCACCTGAACTCATGACAGTTCAGTTGACTTGATCCTATTTTGTAATATGGAAAGTATTTGACTTAGTTTCTGATTCAAAAACTTGTGTGTCTTGAAAAACTTCTTGTGTCTATTTTCACACACAAGCCAACACTTAAAAACAATTAAAAATTTTGAAAAACTCCCTTGTTTGGATTTAGTAAAAGTCTGAAGCAGATCATTGGTTTGAGTTCCCACCGCCGAGAAGAAGGAAAATACCTCCTTTGAGGACGTGATGTCAACATGTTACCACCTCGGTGTTGCTCCATATCTATATTTCATATCTTTAGACGGAGCATTAAAGCGCATTTTAGCAGCTCAAGTGTCTTGGACGGTGCTCTACCTATAGTGTCGGAGTAAGAGCTTGAGTTTGCTTGGAGTGCCCCTTTTCACCGCATCGTGTTTTGGGGTTGTGAGCTCCTAGGTGGTGTCATGGACAGTGCTATCCCCTAGTACTGGTGCCAGAGCCCCCTCGAGGAATGGTAATGGGAATGATGATCCTGACACATCTGTTGTATGACTAAGCTAAAAATAAGCATGGAAAAAAAAAATAATAATAATAATAACACGTCCTTAGAAATGTTGGCTTTTCACAAGCACAGACACAAGGTTTTAAAGGATTTTGCAAGTTGCGAATCAGATTCATGAGCTAGAAAATCCCAAAAACAAACATTTCAAGTCATCTGAATTAGCAAGGGGTTAATTTGTGAATTTTCTGGAAGATATATTGATCCCGTTCAATCTAATGATTGAATCCAAAAAGAAATCCAGATGTTTATCTTTAACAAATCCCGTACCTCCTGTGTTGTAATCTACCAAGGTCCCTTAATCTCTTTTTCTCCTCAAAAGTCAAAAAAATTAGATTTCCCAAAAATTCCATTTTCCAAAAAAATTAAAGTTTTCCTAAGAGACTAGCAAAAGATAAGCATGGGGGTGTGCTAAATGGCAGTTTATCATCATTCTTATGCATTAAAACAAACCTAGCTCTTAGGATTTTACTCCGCAAGTGGGTTTTTGGGCTGCATTTAGGCATAAACTATGTTAGGAATGCATTGCATTTTTTTTATTGTCTTTTTAATGTGTTTTTGTGAGTGTTAGGGATGTACAGATATACAGATCCCTAAAACCCTAGCACTTAAGAAGGCAAATGGTGAAGGAGAAGCCCAGACTAGCTGGAACTCAGCTTGATCCAGCTCACCACAGCTGGAACCTAGCTTACTTTAACTAACAGTTAGCTCATCCCAGCTCCATTCAGCTAATCTCAGCTGAATGACAGCTCAAGAGAGTTCATCTTAGCTCACCCTAGCTCAAGTCAGCTCAGATCCAGCTCAACTTAGTTGAGTCTAGCTCATCTTAGCTCCCACTAGTCCAAAGGGAGCTCTAGCTAGCTCAGCTGAGTTGACAGGAGTTCACCCCAGCTCAGATCCAGCTCCACTCAGCTCCAACCAGCTAAAGAAGAACTCATCCCAGCTCAGGAAGCTCAAGTCCATCTCCCAGGGACTTAGCTTAGCTCAACTCAGTTGAGTTAAGCTACCTTAGCTGCCTCAACCAACTTGATTCTCCCTGGGAGCACCAGAGCTAGCTCACCTAAGCTCATTATGGTAGAAGCTAGCTTACTTTAGCTTGGCTTAGTAGCTAGCAAAGAACTAGCAAGCTAAGCCAGCTAAAGTAGCTCCATGCCAGCCTCTTCAACAGCAGCCAGCTCCAATTTCAGCTCTAGACTTCTCCTCCTCAGCTCCTCCCTCCAAACCCTAGCTCCAACACCTTCTCCTCTACTCCTCCATTAGCTAATCTAGCTTATCTTAGCTTAGCTTAGCTATGCTCTAACTTCCTTGGCTTGTACCACCCCAAAAACCCACCTAACAACTCCACCCAACTAGCTCCACCTAGGCTCCACATAAGCTAACCTACTTGGCACCAACCTAACCTACCCACCATCTCCAAAAGACACCTAAAATTGGAACCAAAACCACCCTAACCACCCCCTTGATGGCACCACTTTTCCCACCAAATTTCCCCTTCATCTCCACCACACAATTCCCCTTGAATCCATCTCCACCATCCACCTAACCCCCTTCTAGAAGACCCTTTGTTGGTGCCAAAATGGTGGTTTCTCTCCACCACCAAAAGCCACCAACACCACCATAACCACCCCCTTTAACACCCCTTGGGTTGGTTCCACACACCCTTGGCCATAGGATCACCAACCACCTCCATCCTTCCATCCTAGCCCTCCATTTCAAGGAGCACCTTAACCCCCCATCCTACCCTATAAAAAGACCACTACCCACCACCATTCAAGTCATCCTTGGCTAGCGAATTCACTCTCATATTCCACCTAGAAGCCCCACCCCTTGGAGGAGTTTTTGAGGGTGGTGCATGCCCACCTCTTGGGGAGAGCATTGAAGGTGGTAGCTTCCACCTTGGAGGAGCTCTCAAGGAAGGAGAAGAAGGAGGCCCTCTTTTAAGCCAAGAAGCAACTAGGCTTGGAGCAAGAAGACTCCCTTCTTCACCATTTTTGCAAGAGGATTTGTGTTTCTTTTCTTGCTTTTAGATTTGTTTAGTTCTAGTAGAAGCATTCCTCTACTTGTCCTTGAAAAGAACACTCTTTCTAGTCAACTAAATTGCCTTCTTTTAGCTTTTTATTGCAATTGTTACTTTTGGTTCTAGCACTTGTTTCACCTCTTCTTCCTAATTACTCTAGGCCTCCACTTGCCTAGAGTGAGCTTAGGAAGAAGATATTTCTATCTTTTGAATTTTAGTTAAGCAATTGTAGGTGTTAGTACTTTCTGTTACAATTCGCATTTTTCCCTCGTCTTTTCAAAACAAAAAAGTTACATATAGAAAAATACAAAAAAAGAAAGTTGAGATCTATTTGTAAGCAAGAGGATTAATTTTGCAATTTTTGCCTCCTTGGACGACCCTAGATACTCCCCTATCTTGGAATATAAATTTAAGAGTTGATTGGTTTTGCACGTTACAACGACGTATTTAACAAACCGTGTAAAATCGCTATCAATAGTACTTATCCACCTCTGGGAAAACTTCTGCTGGCTCATTCTATGCAAAAGATAGGATGGATGAGATCATGGAAACTTTCAAGCAAGTGTAGATTAACCTACCTTTTCTTGAAGTTATCAGGCAGATTTCGTCTTATGCCCACTTCTTAAAGGACCTGCGCACAAAAAAGTGGCAATCTAGGATATAGGTCCAATCAAAAGTTGTCCTGCCCGATTCTGTTAGCTCAATTGTTCAACATGGCACACCCCCGAAACTTAAGGACCTAGGAGCCCCATACATCTCAGTGGTTATTGGTGACTTATAGATTGATGAGGCTCTACTTGATCTGGGTGCGGGGGTGAACATCCTTTTGAGCTACGTGTATAGACAACTTGGGGGGGCAATCTGAAGCCTAGCCCGGTATTCCTCCAAGTTGCTGATCGATTACTTAAGACACCATGGGGAATTTTGGAAGATGTCCTCGTGAGAGTGGAGGATTTCTTCTTCCTCGTCGACTTCTTAGTTTTGGACACTGACCCAACCAATAAGCCAACCAAGCCCTCCATCATTTTGTGCCACCCCTTCTTTCCATCTTCGCATGCTTCAATCAATTGCAATACTGGGGCATTGAAAATGGGCTTTGGGAATAGGAAAATCCGACTTAATGTGTTTGATGCTTATAAACAAGTCGGGATTGAGGATTATTGTCAAGTTTAGGTGATAGATGACCTGATTGAAGAGACAACCCCAACAATGTTATGTGATGACCTCCTTCAGCATGTCACGCTAAATGAGCATTCTTGTCTCTTGGAGGAATGTGAAGGGGATATACTAGAACTTGAGGAGTTGCTGGGTGTTTCTATTGAGCAACTTTTCACGTCATCTTTGCCTAAGGTAGATCTACTACCTGAGATGGGGACATCTATTATGCAACCCTCAACCATACAAGCCACCGACCTTGAGTTGAAACCCCTCCCTGACACTCTCAAGTAAATCTTCTTGGGTGCCAATGATATGCTCCCCATTATCATTTCAGCTGTGCTATCTGAGGCACAGGAGGGATCCCTGATTGAAAGCTTGTCTAGGCACAAGGAAGCTATTGCTTGGAGCATAACTGACATTAAGGGTATAGACTCTGCACTTTGCATGCACCACATTTATACTGATGATTCCATCAAGCCATTTAGGTACATGCAAAGACATCTAAACCCTAATTTGAAGGAGGTGGTTAAAAAGGAAATCCTGAAGTGGTTGGACGCTGGGATCATATATCCCATTGCAGATACTAAATGGGTAAGTCCTATTCATGTGGTGCCAAAGAAGGTAGGCCTTACTGTGGAATTTAATGACCAAGGTGAAGAAGTTGTGACTAGCCCCTCAACTAGATGGAGGGTCTGCATTGATTACCGCAAGCTGTACACCGCTACCCAGAAAGATCACTTTCCCTTGCCTTTAGTTGATCAAATTCTCAAGAAATTGGCAAGGAATAAGTACTATTGATTTCACGATGGATATTTTGGGTACAACTAGGTTGCAGTCTTCCATGATGACCAGGAGAAGATGACGTTCACAAGTCCTTACAGTACCTTTGGATTATGTAATGCCCCTACAACCTTCCAGCAGTGTATGATGTCCATTTTTTTTGACTAGATTGACAAGTGTGTTGAAGTGTTTATTGATGACTTCTCCATTTATGGCTCGTCTTTCGACCAATGTCTCCTGCACCTAGAGAATGTGCCGAAGTGATGTAAGGAGACTGGTTTAGTCCTCAGCTGGGAGAAAAGACACTTCATGATACAGAAAGGAATTGTACTTGGGCATGTTGTGTCTGAGCGAGGCTTGGAAGTAGATAAAGCCAAGATTGATTCTATTTCCAAACTCCCATTGCCCACGAATGTCAAGCAGATTAGATCCTTTATGGGCCATGCCGGCTTTTATAGGCACTTTATTAAAAATTTTGGTAAAATTTCTAGGACACTTTGTGACATATTAGCAAAGGAATCATCCTTTAATTTTGATTCAAAGTGTGCCGAGGCCTTTCAAACTCTGAAGGAGGCCTTGATATCTGCGCCTATTCTCTGAGCTCTTGATTGGACACTCCCATTTGAGCTGATGTGTGATGCATTGGATTATGCAGTGGGAGCAGTCCTTGGACAAAGGGTTGAGGGAAGACCTCATGTGCTGCATTATGCCAACAAGACTTTAACCAAACCACAGAAAAACTACATCGACACTGAAAAGGAATTACTTGCTGTAGTTTTTGCTCTGGAGAAGTTTAGGTCTTATCTTCTTGGGTCTAAGGTGGTTATTTTCACTGATCATGTGGCAGTGAAACATCTCATTGCTAAGAAAGATTCTAAGCCACGTCTAATTAGGTGGATCCTATTCCTTTAAGAATTTGACTTGGAGATACATGAAAGGAAAGGAGTAGAAAATGTTGGGGCTAACCACCTGTCTCGCCTTCCACTTAATGACTCTCTATCTAGAGACATCTGCGAGACATTTCCTGATGAAACCCTTATGCCGGTAACACCAACTTCACCTTGGTATGTTGATACCGTAAATTACTTGGTCATTGGAGAAAAGTTTGGCTCTTGGGATGAGCAGAGAAGAGAGAGATTCATTTCCCTAGCTAGATACTTTCATTGGGAAGAGCTTGAATTATTTAGAATTGGACAAGACCAAGTATTGAGATGATGTGTACCTGAAGAGGAACAACAAAGTGTGCTGAGTTTTTGCCATGAACTTCATTATGGAGGACACTTTGGTGATAAGAAAACTGCTTTTTAGGTTCTTCAGTCTGGCTTTCGATGGCCTTCTTTATCTAAGGATTCTCATAATTTTGTTAAGGCCTGTATTAGATGTCAACGGACTAGAACGATTGGGAAGAGGAATGAGATGCCTCAACACCCTATTCAATCTATTGAAATTTTTGATGTGTGGGGAATTGACTTTATGGCCCCTTCCCTTCATCCCGTGGTTATGAATATATCTTGGTGGCAGTTGATTATGTCTCTAAATGGATAGAGGCCATTCCTACGTGCACAAATGACCACTCTGTGATTTTGAAATTTGTGAAGGCTAATATCGTATCTCGTTTTGGTTGCCCCATGACCATTATAAGTGAAGGGGGACCTCATTTCCAAAACCACCACTTCAATCGACTACTCAGGAGTCTGGGAGTGACTCACAAGGTTGCTACCCCCTACCATCCTCAGACGAGTGGCCAAGTTGAAGTGTCAAATAGGGAGATAAAAAATATTTTAGAAAAGACTGGCCCCAAAAGCTCGATGATGCTTTGTGGGTGTATCGAATGACCTATAAGACCCCTTTGGGTACATCTCCCTTTTGGATTGTGTATGGGAAAGTGTGCCATTTACCCGTTGAGCTGGAGCAAAGGTCACTTTGTGCTATTCGAAGTGTTAACATGGATTTAGAAAAGGCTGGTAAGGCACGACTTCTGGAATTAAGTGAGCTTGAGGAGCTGAGGAATGATGCTTATGACACCTCTCAAGCTTATAAAGAGAGAACTAAGGTCTTGCATGATAAGTATATCCTTAGAAAGACATTTGAACCCAACCAACAAGTCTGGCTTTTCAATTCCAGACTTAAGCTTTTTCCAGGGATATTAAAATCTCACTGGTATGGGCCTTACATAATCACTAAACTGCTTCCATATGGAGTTGTGGAGATTAAAAGCTCTTCCTCTTCAGCAACTCCCTTTATCGTCAACAGTCAATGGTTAAAACTATACATTACTTTGGATGGCCATCTGGTTGATGAGGTCACTCTTGAGGAGCCTTAGCTCCTATCATTCTTCGCCTCATGTAATATCTTCCTTTAACTGTTTTGTTTCCAATGAGGACATTGTTTAAACCAGGCATGGGGGAGAGGACTTGAGGCATGCATCTCTTTAAAGCATGTCTAGATTTTGCCTTCATTCATGCATATTGCATTTAAAAAAAAAAAAGTATTATTGTGCTTAACTGCCTGGGCCCTGCATTCTTAAGCAGACCAGAACTTTAGGTTAGACTAAGTTGATTCTAGGTGTCAAACTTTAGAAGCTAAGTGAGCTACAAGCTTTAGACCTTTAGTGTCCTTTGTGGACTTAAAACCTAAGTAGGAGTTAAGTTGTGGACCATTCCTCAAGAGGTTGAGGAAGGAAACCTATGGATTGAGTTAAAGGTTGGGTAGTACCTACAATCTTGCTCTACCTTTTTCTTTACGGGTCCTTGTAGCCTAAGCATCCAAATTTCACACACACTTGACCTTGTGTAAGTAAGTGATCACCTTAATTCCTTTTTTAAAAGAAAATTTGGTTCTCTTAGTTTTAACTTAGGAGAAGCTTGAAAACACAACTTGATTGGAGCAGTTCCTACCGCAGGAGAGGTGGAGTATATACTCACCTTGAGGATGCGATGATAACATGTTACCTTTTCGGCGCTTGTCTCTTAGGATATCCATCCTACTGGGGGCATGTAAGCGCATTATTCTGCTCAGGTACCATGGGTGACCGTATCTCGAAGTACCAATTGCCACAGGCCTGAATTCGCTTAAGAAATCCATATGTGATACTATCTCGAAGTGTCAATTGCCAGAAGTTGTTGGGGTTGCTATGGGCAGTGCTATCTTGAAGCATCGAAAGCTAGGCGCCCTTCGAGGTACGGTGATGGGGACAATGAATCCGACACAGACCGTATTGATAGCTGATCCAAGATTAGACTTAGAGGAATCAAACAAAAATATATATATTAAAAGAAAATCCTTTTTCCCCTTTAGGTTGGCAATCATACCAACCTCAAATAACTCAGACCAATGCACATGCATGGTTGCTTTAATCTCGGGGATCAATAAACCCTAGGGTAGAGTTAGAAATCAAGAAAACCTGTGCCTACAACTCATCTTTAGCCGACCTAGTCTGTAACTTAGCAACTACTTAGGAGCCTTAGGTCTAAAGTCTGAACCTAACATGTTTCGAAAGGAAGACCGATTGGGTTGGCTAGTCTACTTGGAGTGCTAGGTTATTGATTAGATTTGCTAGAGACTAGCAAAAAACTAGGCATGGGGGCATTCGATGAGCCCATATTTGTGGGCTATTTAGTTACTTAAGTGCCTAGGAATTGGATTGAAATTAGTGCATACATAGCATGTATTAAGATATAAATAAGCTATTTTATATATATTTGCTTGTATGAATTACATATATAAATTATTTGGCAAGCATTAGTCTTTAGGTTTCATTATATACATTAACATTTTATTGAGGGTTTCAACATAATTAAGCAATCTTTTTGTTATTATTCATTTTCTCTTCTTTGCAGGAATTCACTGTTCCAACGCCATCGACTGGCACACTAAAACCTGCATTCAAGGATGAGTAGAGAATGTGCATCTACTCCTACCCCTCCATTCAAATCCATGCAGACGGCTACAAAGGAGGAAGAATGGCTGTCGTTCAACGGAGGCCACCACCACTTTCCTCACTGTGCAGAGAACCTTGTTTCTCATCCACTCCAAACCATCGACCTCAATCGCGGTAGCGTGACTCCACCACAGTGGGCGTGTGGTGTGATAGCCCACACTGCCAATCAAAGTCCCTACATCACCGTGCTTCTTCTTCATCGCCACCGCACCCACCAGCACCATCCCCGTGCATGTCCATCACCAAGCACAGGCACCTCCCTCTAGCACCCTCGACGCGTTTCACCTTCTGCAGCAACGCCCTCCACGCACGCCTGCCCTAGCAGCTGCCCGCCCACCAGCGCGCGTTGTACCTCCACTGCATTTGGCATGCGGCCACCAATAGCTTAGCGCACGCCCTCCCGCACCTCCACCTGTGGGCAGAGCTCGCCCCACTTCCAGCTGCGCATACCTCCCTTGCTGCACCTTTGCCTGCAGCAACTGCCACGCTCCCTCGTAGCCACTGTCGCATGCTCCTCACAGCCACAGCCGCGCTCCCTCCAGTAGTAGAGTGTACCCTCTTCGCAGCCACCGCTCCTTCCCTCTAGCCGGCATCACCGGCCCGTGCGCATGCCTGGCTTCTCTTCTCCTTCTCTACCAACCAAAGGTACCCAAAGCCATCAAAAATGCAACCATCAAATCTGGCTACGAAACTTCGCATCAGGAACTCCATCGGACTTGCCTCGACTCCCCGAGCACAACCACGCTTCCGGTCGCACCAATCGACTACTCGATGGCCTGTCGGAGAGCCTCACCACCAGCGGCTTCTCCCACTCCGACCGGTGACCACCAATGGCTGTTCGGATTGCTACCACCACCATCAGAAAGCTCTTGTCGCGCTTGTCCTCCTTCGAGCTTCCTGTGGCCCGCAACCGCCTCCTCTTCGCGCACGCACATAGGAAGCAAATCCTCTATTTTTGGGTTAATTAATATTTTCATTTGAGTGCAATTGCCAAACTCTCATTTCAATTTTAATATTTGATATATTGAGTGAAATTGCAACTTCATGCTCATGCTTTCTCATAGTTACCTGGCTTTTGTTATTCACATATTTCGACAATGGTTTTGGATTAAGATGTACACAATTTCTCTCTAATACATGTGCAACTGGAAATTACATATATTGACCACACATTTATTGAATATTTCATTGAGGAAAAATTGCACATATAAGCTTACATTCTCAAGTTACTGGGTGCCTTCTTTTCGTTGCATTTCATTTTAGAGTTGACCATGGATTTCGCACTTGATTGAACGAATACAAGGAAAAAATATTCATGAATT
Organism: Thalassia testudinum; assembly: GCA_037157565.1. Lineage (NCBI taxonomy): Eukaryota > Viridiplantae > Streptophyta > Magnoliopsida > Alismatales > Hydrocharitaceae > Thalassia > Thalassia testudinum. Next base: position 78,148,269 of record JAZHRO010000056.1, on the reverse strand, counting down.
TATTACATCATTGCCTCGCTGTGGACATGACCTGCTCTTCTGTGAGTGGTTTAATTTTTATTTTAATTATTTTGTTAAGCGATTTTCCACCACTTTGATACTAAAATGACAAATCATCTTAACCATATTATTCGAAAGTGAAAACCGTCCTACTAAGGGACATTTAAAAACCAAGGACTTGATTTTCAAACTTGGCTTGCGATTCAAAATTCAAAATCTTTTACGGTGTATGCACACTTATATCTCTTGCACCACGGCATGCGTTTATACACTCCTTGGGTTTGAAAACGATAGGACTAGAGCCTCCTATTACTAGGGTCTAAAGTGACCTAAACTTTATTTCAGAGATGAAGTTGCCTCTAAACCTTGTGGATTGAGGGTAGTTAAGAACCACCACGGAAGCAATGCTTCAAAGGAAGGGTTTAACCTTATTTGAATCCCTCTTTGCCATGTTTGGTGGTGACTAAACTTTTTGGGCTTTAGGGAGGATCACCTAAGTCCCAGTTAGGTCTTCATAGGTGTATCGTAGGTCGACAAGTAAGCGCGTAACTATTTAGATAACTTGATTTGTCACCTACAAGTGGACTTAAAATCTCAAAAGCCTAACTAATTAAAGACCTAAAAAGTCCTCTGATTTGTATTTGCTTGGGGAATTTGATTGTGCTATGAGTTAGAATGGACCACATTGACTTTCATCCTTTCACATCTTTCCCACACCGTTACCCCCACTTTGCGATCTTCGATCCTATATGCCGAGATGGTCCATCCATTGATGGACATAATGATAATCATTGGGATCCCTTTTACTCCTATTATAGGAGTATTGGCATGGTTAAGCCCCAAATCAGTGAGCAGAACCTAGGGGCGAGATTTGCCTTGCCCAATATCCCACACACCATGGAAATGCCCAACCTACCCTCCCTGAATAATTATAATGGTTGGATAGAAACTCCTAGGAACTATAAGCTTGAGCTTGACTTCTCTCCTGATAGTAATGATGACCTCTCCTCTTTAATGATGGAAATACAGAAAATGAAAGATGAAATGATTGAATTGTTAGGAGAATCTTCGAGAGTAGGCCAACAAGAAAAAGAAGAAATTAGCCACCCAATCTTTCCCATTGAGGATGAAGTGCACCCCTCTATGCTAGATGCATCTCCCGTGGGAGAGCCACACCCTAAGTTGGAGGGCAATTTTGGGGATTATGTAAGGAAGAATAGCTACTTTAAGAGGATTGATTTTGAGACCTCCCCGCTAGATGACACTTCCTTGAGAGGTCCACGCCTTAAGTGGGAGGAGGATATCTATGAAAGTAGCTTTACATTGGATGAAGAAAGGTGGCAACCTAAGAAAGATGATCAAGTTGAGTATCCACCTGAATTATATTGGAGTCAAAAGAAGGGAATGATGGTACCATTAGAAGACCTTCACCTAGATGATAGTATTTTCGTCACATTCGATGATGTGGGCCAAAGTCAAGTTGTTAATCCCACTCTCCTTTCTGATCACGAGATGGAACTCAAACCCACAATTAAAAAACCTAACCCTGAAAAAATTCACCTATCTGAGTAGTCCGATGTTACCAGTGTAAACCATTTACCCCAGATAGAATGCCCTAAGGGATCTGTTCAGATTTTAGATGATTCTAGACCACTGGTACGTGATGAATCATATGATGAGGAGAAGGATGAATTATATGAGGAACCTACATTCAAGATTTGGAGTGATACTAAGGGTGATTATGTCTTATTTGAAGAATTATCCCCCAAGCATGTCATAAAGTTGACCAAATTCGATTTCCTTAGCATACCTATTGATGATATCTCTCCTCATGATGAAATAATGGAAAATTTGGAAGCAACTTCTGAGATTAGTGTGGATTCACATATAGACTCCGGGGAGGATTTGAGTAAAGACTAAGAACCCAGGGATGACATTGATAGGATAATCCCTAGATCTGTTGCTTCCAACTTTCCTTCATTTGATTCGAAGTCACCCTCTAATTTGCCTATGTTTTAAGGCAAAACTTTGACTCCATACCTTGAAATGATCACTAATGAAGAGCAGGTAGATACTTGTGATATTACCAGAGATGTTAGGGACACGATTGAAGAACTGGAAAGGTTGTTAGGCATGGACACTGAGCCGACTGGACCCACCTTAGATCTTATGGCCATCTTGCAACTTCAAAACTTAGATACCCTAGACAATCCTTGGCTTAAAGGTATTCTCACTACTATTTTGACTGGGGGGCTTAATAGACAAATATCTCTTGTAATGGGGTATCGGGTATGGATTGATGATTTCTAGGCTAAGTCCATTACCCTAGGGGTTTATCTCTACATCATTCCTTCCCCATTCCTTTTGGAGGAACCTTGTCATCCTTCCCCTTCCCCTTTGGAGGTTGTTATGCCAGTTTATCCTTTAGAACCTCCTCTGGTGACCTGGGATGATTTCATTCCCATCCTAGTTGGGCGAGCTTTTGTTATCGGGATTCATCATCAGCTCACCAACATCGTTGGTTACCTATTTTCTAGGCCAGCATTTCCTTGCTCATTTTTAGTGCCTATTTCTTTGATCCTTGAACCTGACTTGCAGGTTCTTTGTCTACTCGGCTGCCAACAAAATAACGACAGCCCATCTCTGACCTAGGTAATATCCTTCTATGCAATGATGACATTATAGATTTTAGCCATGGGGGGTGTACCTAGGGATATAAATAGCATTTATATATAGTTCATTCACGCATTTAGTTAAAGCATTATGCATTTCATACATTTGCATTCTCAAGAAAAAAATAACAAAAGGAGAGAGAGAGAAAAAAAATTTAGTATTGAGCTTAACTGGCTGGGCCTTACATTCTTAGGCATAAGACCAGAAGTTTAGGTTAGACTAAGTTGACTCTAGGTGTCTAACTTTAGAAACAAAGTTGAGCTACTAGCTTTAGACCCTTAGGATCCTTTGCGGACTTAAAAATTAAGTAGGAGTTAAGTTACAGACCATTCCTCTTGAGGTTGAGGAGGGAAAGCTAGAGATTTAGTTAAAGGCTGGGTAGTACTTGGTGTCTTTTTCTACCCTGTGGTTTATGGGTCCTCGTAACCTAAGCATCCACATTTCACACACACTTGGTATTGTGTAAATAGTGATCATCCTAATTCATTTCTTAAAGAAATTTTGGTTCTTTTAGTTTTGACTTAGGAGAAGCTTGAAAACACATTTTGATTAGATGAGTTCCTGCTGCAAGAGAAGTGGAGTGCATGCACACCTTGATGATGTGATGATAACATGTCACCTCCTCAGCACTTGTCTCTTTGGATATCCATCCTACTAGGGGCATTAAGCGCATTGTGTGGTTCAGGAACCATGGGCGGCCTTATCTCGAAGTGCCAATTGCCACAGGACTGAATTTGCTTAAGAAATCCATGGGCGATACTATCTAGAAGTGTTGATTGCCAAGAGTTCTTTGGGTCGCTATAAACGGTGCTATCTTGAAGCATCGAAAGCCATGCACCCTCCGAGGTTTAATGATGGGGAGAATGAATCCAACACAGACTGTGTTGATAGTAGACCCATGGTTAGACTTAGAGGAATCAAACAAAAAAAAAAAAAAAATATATATATATATATATATATATATATATATATATAATTCCTCCTACTCCCCTTCTAGGTTGGCAATCAAACCAACATCAAATAATTTAGACCAATGCACTTGCACGGATGCTCTAATCTCAGGGACAAATATACTCTTGGGTAGAGCTAGAAATCTGGGAAACCTGTGCCTGCAACTTGTCCTTAGCTGACCTAGTCTGTAACTCAACAACTACTTGGGTACCTTATGTTCTATGGTTAGATGGTTCAACCTAATTTCTATGGAAAGGTCAATTGAGTTAGCATGGATAACTTGGAGTGTTAAGTCATGCTTGAATTTGCTAGGGACTAGCAAAAACTAGGCATGGGGGTATTTGATTAGCCCATATTTATGGGCTATTTAAGTATTTAAATGCCTAGAAATTAAGTTAATTTTAACATTTAAATAGCATATAATAGGATGTAAATATATTAATTCATATTTTTGGCCTACTTGCATAATTCATGTGTGGCATTCGTATCTAAATGCATTTAGAATTAACTTAGAATTGCAAGCATTTGATTAGTTAACTAATTTGGTGCATTACATACATTATTTTAATTAACATGGAAGTTAAGGAGTTATGTATGAATAATCCTAATTATTTTACTATTATTATTATTCTCCTTGGCAGGTAACTGCTCCACCTCCACCTCCTCCTACTCCCATTCATTTTTAGCAGCTGCCAGCATTCACGAGGATCTGCTCCCGCCTCTTGTGATTTCAAATGAATTGGCTACAGCTACAAGAGGGGGGAGGAGATGATGGTGCTTAGGAGGCCATCATCCCATTTCACTATCGTGTAGAGCTCAGAGCTCCTCCATTCAACACTATGGACCTCTACTGCGGTGAGAGCTCCGCCACTATGGATGTGTGGGGTGACAACCTGCACCGTCGTCTGTAGAGCCTTGCACCACCATGCTTTGTCATTACCATCACAATGCCTCAACCTCCACCAACTTCATCACCGTGTGTCTGCCACTATTCTTCTTCCGCATTCTTCCTCTTCCTCCATTTCAACCCACCAAACGAAACATAACCCATCACCTCCAATGCCAGCTGACCCACTAGATGTCACCCTCTCCTCACACACGCGCCATGCTTCTCCACGTGCACTGTAGCAACGAGCAGCCCCAGCCAGACCCCCAGCATATACGCCCCCACTGTGCCGCCTCGCCTCCAGCAGCTACCCCCTCGCTGCACCTCCACCTGTGCAAGTAGCTTCCCACGCACATGCACAGCCCACAGTGCGCATCTCCAATGTGCATTGCCCTCCGACTCCTCTACATGTTGGCACGCATCATGCCTAGCGACCCTCCCTCACCATCTTCATGCAGTCACGACCTGTAGTAGAGCTATTCCATGTGCACCACCTGCGCATAGCCCCCAGTGCACATGCCATCCTGCATCTCCTCTACACCCGTAGCAGCAGCCGCCCACTGCGCACCCGCACGGCCTCCATGCCCCTTCGGCTTCAACAACGCTACGCGTCGAGCTGCTGCGCAACAACAGCAACTACCCACTACTGCCAAGCTCCTCGTCTTCGATCGGTGAGCTTCGGCAATCCTTCATCGTGCAACCACTGCCATCGAGTTCTTCTCCGCATCCTTGACCTTCTCCTAGATCATCTCTGGCTACAGAGCTTCCTCCAATGTACAGCAAAGAGAGAGGATTTTCCTCTGTTTCCACACATATTAGTTTCTACATTCATTGCCATTGCCAGCTATTTTAAATTTCTAGAAAATAATATTTTATTATGTTGATTTTATGAGCATCTCCCTCTTGTTCTTCATAATTACAATATCATCTTGATAATGTCTTATTATCCTAATTGAAAAGCGATTTTGATCTAATTTCTTGACGAAATTAATCGTGAGCATCTATTTTTAACCTGTGCAAGTTTAAATAGGCCATTGCCTCCCTGTGGACATGACTCATTCTCTTTTGAGTGGCTTAATTTTAATTCTAATTGTTTTGATTAGTCAATTTTCCACCACTTGGAAATACAATGACAAATCATCTTATTCATCATTTTCGAATGTGAAAATCGACTCATCAGGTCCTAATTAAAGAATGACCGACTCCACCTCAAATGCTCGCATAGGAGCTAGAAATTGTTCGGAACAGCCACTTCCAACTCATCCGCTCACCCTTCCTATTCTTAATTTAGTACCAAGCTAAATGTAACCCGATAAGGGAATTTCATTAAAGTAGAAATTGTAAGAGGTTACTTGTATATAGCATATATACATCGTGCATTCATGAATATGATTTTATCTTCTAGTTGATTCCTATATTATGGAATCCAAAACAATTTTCACTCACATGTAGATTTTGCAATTGGTTCATTATGAAGACTGATAGACGTCTTTAGTCTATTGAGAAGAAGCAATGCTTCTTTTCTTGAAACCCTAGACAGTGTTTTGGAAGTGAGGCAAATCTTCTAAATATCTACCAAATAGTGTGAGAAGATAGTAGAGAGTACTGGTGCTCTAAGATTAATGTAAGGAATCTGGAATTCTAGATAATTTGGTAATGATACTCAGAGATTAGGCATAGTTCTGCTCTTGATTCCTATGTATACATTTTTGTTTGAATTATAAGGGCCACCAAATAAGGCAAATATGTGGAGATCGAGTTTTCATAAAACCAGGGCTAAGGTGGATGGTTATAGCCATTCTTATGAAATCCGCAACTGAAGGAGGGTATTGATGTCATGGTCAGAATACACCATCCTATCCATATCGTTCTCAGTGCCGAGAATAGGCACTTCCACCAAATAAGCCACCCAATATCTCTTGAGTACCACCAATCCCTAATAATGCCTCTTGAATAAAAGTCATATATATCATGTGTGGTATTGCGTCATGTTGATATATAAATATATTAAAAAAAAAGAAAATAATAGATATAGAAAAAATTAGAAAAGAAAGAAAGAAAAAAAAGAAAAAAATAGAAAAAAATAAAAAAATGTAAAAAAGAGAAAAAAGAGTATAGAAATATTTTAGTACATATTTCAGTTGCATTGAGGCAATACCACCAAATACATTTGAGATCTACCAAATATGATGTTAAGCTACCTTTCTTTTTTTTCAGACTGCTCAAATACTGGCTGAGGAATTCCGATTTAGTGTTAGGCTTATGGGAGCTCGACTAAAGTGTTAATGCCATGTGAGTCCAACCAATATGGATCATATGTGTGAATCTGGTTAGTTTATGAGCTCTAAAAAAACAAAAAAGTAAGAGAGAGAATAAATACAAAGAAACCAAAAGAGGGCATAGTTTTTTTCATCTTTCTCTGAGTTGATTTACTTAATAATTTGGGAATCAAGATTTTGTAGTACTGATCTCTATGTAGCAGCAAATGAGAGTGAGCTACCAAATAAACACTAATTTTCCTCGGACATTCTCTACCCATGGTTAAAGCTAGGGTGGGATTCATACAATATCTTGAATACCATGAGGGAAGAAGTTTGGCTATCCTATTGGAATTTTACTAGGGGCCAAGCACAGGCTTTAGAGGTAAATTAGGTCTTTCAGTCAAATCCATTACAAAAGCTACATAGCTTTACTTTCACGATTGTTTAGATTTCTAGGAAGTAAATTAAAAATGAAAAGGAATGAATCTCTAGTTATACACTTGATAATAATCAATCCTTTAGGAACCCATTTGTAAATAACTTGGTTTTGCATTTGTTAGGGACTAGCAAGATTTAGGCATGGGGGTGATGAAAATATCATCATGAGCCATAACTAGCTCATTTTGACCTAAGAAAGAGAATAAAAGCTCCTACATAACCTGCAGAAGGGCCTAATTCAAGGAATAATTGTTATCAGAAGAAAACATCAAACAAAGGGTAAAACACAAATTTTGCCATTGCAGTACATCAATGGGATTTCTCAGGGGCTAAACATAGGTTAAATGGTCATAATAAGATAAAAAGTGAGTTGGTTCAGTCAGAAATGGGTTCATATGCAATCTAAGAATTAAATGACATTCTGTAACCCTAAAACAAACTCAATTAATACAACAAGGTTATGGCTAGGATAAAAATCAACTAACCCTCTAAAAATCATGGAAAAATATCTCCTAGGGTTTAGAACCTTCAATTTGGCCTTTGAAACCTATTTTGACTTAAATAGCGGTCCTAGCTAGATATTTGACCTAAATTGGGTTTTTATGTAAAATGTCTACTCAAACATGGTAAAACCTAAAATCCAACTTCACTATTGGATTTCTTAGGTCCAAATTAGGCTTGTACCAAAATTTGGACCTAAGGGAAGGTCTCCTTGACCAACTTTGCAAAAAAGTCCATCCAATTACATTTTGACCCCTAGCTTTTGAAATTCATTATGTAGACCCCCTATATTCCTTGCCACTCTTGCAATTAGGTCCCTTTGCCATTACAACGAGGTCCTACTCCGGTGAGGATTTGAGGAGGACTTTTCCCTGATTCCTCAGAGATCTCCTAGATTTGGAGGGAGATTCTCTAAGGAATTCCCTATCATTTGAACATGATCCCATGATCGGATTCACACAAAATCTCTCGTGTGAACGCATGAAAGATACGGGTATCTCCTGCATTCCTTCTCTAGCAAGGACTCTTGCACTTGGAAGCTTGTCTTCCAAGTACAAGAGCCTCTGCCAGCACCTACAAAGAGACCCCCTGATCTGGCCACACATATTCATCTTGTCTTGGCCGGGGAATCACCCCAATTTCCTCCCTTCCCCTCTAGCCAAGTGTCCATCAGGCTTCGGCGTCTCTTCCTCCTCCTTCTCGTCGCTCTGCCACAATACCAGTGGCAGAGACGTCCTCATCTCCTTCCTCCACGTCGCGCCATGCCTGCACGCGTGCCCAATACCCCTTCATCATCGCCGTTCTCCTTCTACTGGAAGCTTCTTCTCCAGCGGCGGCAGGTACGGCCAGCCACTCTCCTATCCCCTTTCGTCCACTTAGTTAGTTTAGAACTCCTCCTCTCCCTCTTTTCTTTATTTCCCTTATCTTTATTTTCACTTTAAACCCCTCGACGCAGCAGACCACCACCACCTTCTCCACCTCCGGCAGACCACCGGCGAGGTGTCTCGGTCACCTCCACACCTCCATCCACCTTGCCAGACCCCTCATAACCTTCGCCATCACCCACCGATCATTATCCGTACCTTCACTGACCACAATACCCTTCACAAGCACCCCCCAACCAAACCCACCTTCACGTCCACAAAGCGACCTAGGCATGCACACCTGAGCCACCGTACGGCTAGCCACCAACCTAGCCACCTTTGTTGTGCCATGGCGAAGCTGCCTATGTGCTCTAATGAGGCCAAAAGCCCGTATTGTTTGAAACCCAGGTCTGACCTCTGCCGCCATTAACGCTAGCTTGAAGGAGCATGTATCCTCGCCCCAGGTCATGTCGATCCAGGTAGAGGCGTCCCAGTTGCTTGGAATTTGTCCACGACCCTTTCGCACCAAGCTATCGAGGGCCTCATCGACTGCAACTGCCCCAATTGCATAGTCATTCCTCCTGCGCGCATGAAGAAATGGGTGGGACTTTAGCCCCACCTTGAAAGTTCTCAGTGCTGGTGCGTAGCATATATTGAATTTGTGTTTCTAGCATGTCGCCTCAGAACATGGGGTGAGGTCCCCTCGCCCATGCTCACCCACCTTGTCCGTGACCCACGCCTCCGCGGACCTAGCTGGTCGACCCATTTAACCCAACACTCCTCGTCCACCACCCATGCCGGTGCACCTGGACTCGGGTGCACGTAACCCGACCTGATTACCTGGCTAGCTCTGAGAGAGAGAAGAGAGAAACAGAGAGAGAGTGTACGTGGTGAGGGTAGGGGATAGGTTTTGTACTCGTGTGTGTGTGTAGGGAAAAGAAGAAAGGAAGAGGAAGGTGTAGCTGCAGAGAAGCTAAGGAAGAAGATGGAAGGAAGAGGTGCGGCTAAAGAAGAAAGAGAAAGAAGAAAAGCAAAGGGCTGAAGGTAGAAGTTGAGGAAGCTGAAGCGGAAGCCAAGGCCAAGGGAAAGAGAAAGTATTATAGCAGAGGAGGTGCGGCTAAAGAAGAAAGGCAAGGCAAAGGCAAAGAGGAAAGGAAAAATAAATTGGAAGGAGAAATCAAGGAAGAAGAAAATAAGAAGACCAAAGACAAATAGGAAAGGAAGAAGAAGCCAAGAATCCAAAGTCAGAGAAAAGAAGAAAGAGCCAAAGCTAAGGTGAGAAGACAAGAAGGAAGCTAAGGTAGAAAAGACTAAAGAAGAAGAAAAGAAAGAAGAAAGAAGAAGTTGAAGAATAAGCCCAAGAGAAGAAGCAATCAAGTACTTTTTATCCAATCTTCTCAATTTCTCTTCTATTTTTGCTACATTCTACAATTCATAAACTCCTACATTATACTCTAAATTAGATTTTGAGTAGATTTAAGTGTTCTGATTACATTTCTTGAGATTAGTGAATAAATTACATTTACTCCCTGTGTTCAACCTCGGATAGTTAGGTTTTCGAGTAATAAAAACTTCTTATTTGTTTACAAGGCGATTCCACTATAATACGATGCAACATAATTTATTTTATAAACACCGATCTCGCCTCCTGGCAACATTTCAATGCCGTTGCCAGGGACACTTTTGACTTTTCACCTTTCACTTGCACTCTCACCTTCGCCATCGATTTCGTCGTGTAAACATTTTGGCACTGTTACCGGGGAGCAACGGGCAATTTATCACTAGTCTCTACATTATTTTTAGTTATATTTGAGTACTAACTTGGCCTATTTTGTTCTGCTGTGATCTTGCAAGCAATTTCATGAGGAAATTTCCCATGTATGTCAACCACTCCAGGGTAGGTAGTCTCTCTTCTTCCCTAATCCTCCTAATCCTAGGAAGACAAAAGGAAGCAATTGAATTAGGAGTCAACTGCCTTCTTTCTATTGTAATTACCATTTTTAAGGCCAAAGTTTCCTGATTTTGCAAAAATTTTTCAACACTTATTGAAGTTTGAGCGATTTTTAGAGATCCTACCTCACAAGTTCCTGTGCCTATTAGAGATCATGCTAAATTTCTAAATCTCCATGGATTACACACTTCTTGTTTTAAAGTCCAAAGAGAACTATTTTGAAAAGCAAAGAGGATTGGAATTAGAACCAAATTAGGGTTTCTACAGTAGGGTTTTGGAGTGCTAGTTCACACATGCTTGCATAAAAGGAACAAACCCACCTGCATCAGTGTGCTACCCAAACCCTTGGTTGAAAAGATCTAAACAAGACAAACCCTAAAATTGAACCCTAAAATCACTTGAATCTTAAAAACCTTGGACCTAATAACCTAGGAGTCAAATCTGGGTGATTTCTAGGTCTTCACCTAAAATCATTATGCCATCTTTAGGGCAGGTCTGGTGAAGTTGAACCCTTGGGTCAATGTTTGCACCTCAAAACACGCCTATAATAACGCCTTCTTATGCTATTTTCTAGCATTAACTATGTATATTATAATCCTATAGCCACATTTGTAAAAATGGTTGCATGCATGCATTTAATCATGAGAGGAGGAGAAATGAATAAATGGCTTCGTAATTCACATTTTATCTCAAGTGCCTCCTTGCAAATTCCACCTTTTTATTTCTCCTCTTGATTTCTTCTTTTTTTTCTCATTCCCGCGGCTGCCTTCTTCCCGCGCCCACATGCACTCCATGCTGCGATGCCACTCTCCAACGCCTCTCCCTGCTGCTGCCATGCCTCCACGCCATGCTCTCCTCCTCTATAAAGCCGCAGCTCTTCCTCGCGACGAGGAAAGGGAGAGACGCAGCTGCTGCAAAGACCCCGCAGCCACCACCTTCCTCTCCACCGTTCTCCCCTCCCATGCGCCGGCCCTCCGTCGAGGAGGCACCCGGCGAGCAGGAGAACCCACTGTGGTGCACACCACCACAGTGGGAGCACCACCGCCCAGCTCTTCGATGAGCCGGTGGGCGTGGTGCCTTCCTTTGTTGCGTTTTTTCTCTTTAACGCCATTGACGCCGCTCCAAGCTCCGAAGTTTGAAGCAGCAGCAGCAGCAGCTAAACCGCGGTGACAGCAGCAGCAGCAGCACCCCCCGCCTCCTCCGCGACAGTCCCCGCAGCCGCCCGTCGACTTCGCGCGCGCCTGCAGGGCCATTCCCTGCTCAAGTCTCCGTTCTGTCCGCGCCGCAGTTGCACCCGCAGCCGGCCGCCGCGCGCACTGCAGCGGCCGGCTACGGCCTCGCGCCGACCCCCGCGACCCTCCGCGACCCTCCGCGACCACCGCAGAACCTCCTCCACGCTCGCTCCTCCGCGCCATCGCCCGCTCGTCGACTTCGCGCAGGCCTGCAGAACCCTACGCGAAGTCACGCCCGCACCTGCCGTCTTCAGACGTCCCCTCCGCCTTCAGACGACACAGAGTCAGACGTCTGCCGCCTCCGGCAGACGTCTTAACTCGCGCGTCCGCGATCACTCCTTCGCCCGCTCTCTCTCTCTGCCGATCTCTCCCGCCCGCTCTCTCTCTGTCTGGCGCTCTCTACTCTCTCTCACGTATTCTCTCTCTCTCTCTCTCTTTTTTTTACTCACAGCAACACACACACATTCACCGACGCACACATACACACTCACACACTTATAGTAACCCATATATACTTATACATCTATATATAATATATACATACATATATCTATATATATATATATATATATACTTATATACATAGTAATATCTATAGTTATGTATACATACATATATATATAATATATATATATATATATATATATCTACTTATATATATATCTATATATTTATACATATACTTATATATGTACACATATATACATAGCTATATACATATATACATACATATATATATATATATATATATATATATATACATATACACCTATATATATATACATATATATCTATATATATCTATACATATATACCTATATATTTATATATATAAATATATTTACTTATATACATACATATGTACATATATTTTCACGTTATTTACTATACATTGTATCGTGGGAATATCTGCACCAGTTGCTGATATTCCCCGATACACGTGTACAGAAAGCGTGGACACATCCATCCTCCATCCACAGTCCACGCGGCACCTAGTCATGTTGGTTGCGTCTCTCTAGACGTCGACTGACTCGACATAGTACTACACTCCATCGTCACCTCCACCCCCACCCCTTTATAGATATAATACATATATATATATCTATAGATACTATATTTACTTTCTGTTTGTTTGCCTTCTCTCTTAGTAAAAAGATAAAAAAAATACATAAAAGAGAAAAGATAATCTTTGATTTGCAGATACCCCATCTTGCGAGTAGCAAGGTGTGTTTTGGAACTCTGTTTTGGTTAAAAGCCAAGGACACAATTTTGAGGGTGTGCCTCAAGGACAAGGATTACCAGAAAAAAATCTAAATAAGAAAAACATCAAAAACATAATAAACGAACGGAAGAGACACGTTTTAAGGAAAACGTAGAAATTCGACTTGAACCCCACTTCCTTGAGTTCGACCCTGGGCCTAAAAGTGACAAGATAAAATCAATTAGGCCAGGTTAAAAATTTTGTAAAGAGATGGTTAGGTCTGAATTAGGTTAACCACTATACACATTTCAACGATAAAAATATCATATTAACAACCTATTTGGGCCGACCCATCAGTCAACCAACCATGAAACTAGGTTACAACACCAAAACATCTAAAGTTCAAGTGAAAACCCTAAGCGGCTTTGATCTTAAAATTGGTAGACTTAAGAGGTCAACCTCCCCATTCTGGTCTACCTAGAATCTCAATGACAAGAGAGGTCGGGTGGGCGGAATCCTGTAACTCGTGGGGACACTCTACAGTGTAGGGGTCTTTGTGGGATTCTCCCTCTTTGGATGCCCAGGTAATTCTCAAGTGACGACCTTTTGATCTAGGGCTATCATACGCCCCGAACCTCCACAGTCATCCAAACATCTTTGGGTGCCTCAATTGGGTCAAAAACACATCCAGTCCCTCATCCCTTCTCTTTCAAGCACACACATACATTTTCAGTGGGACCCTCTATTTAGATCTATTCGCTTCACAACTTGATTCTGCATCTTGATCCAAATTCTAATTCTACATCTTGAGTCCATCAATTGATCCAAATATGCATCCAAATTACTTAGGACTACCTTTCAAGAAACCTGAATCGCGAAGATCCATGAGAGATAGGATGATTGAGGATGCCCTTGAATTCTATGAAAATGAAGACAAAACCTCAACACCTGTAGAAAACATTCAGGTTAGTGTACCAACAACGACAACCTTCATCATAAACTGCGCCCAAGTATTATTGACTGAAGCCATAAATGGATCAACCCAAGACATTCTCATCACAGGATACATTGAGATAGAAAAACTACACAACTTTGAATACATCCAATGTATGACAAATCCTATACTTTTGGAACAACACCAAGATGATCTCAAAAAATGGGAAGAAATGATGAGTTTATTGAAACAAATTATCTATCAGAAATACCCGTACATGCCCCAAATAGATGTTGAACCATCTTGGAGTAATATTGAGGATCAATCCGATTTCCCAAATCTCGAGTTTGGGGCACAGAGTGGTTGTCGATTCCCAACCCAGATAGAATACAATATGCCTGATATTGAAGAAGGTTGGGAAGTTCCAATTGCAAGAAAATGCAATATTGAGCCAACCCTAGACCATGAACCACCAAGCTTAGAATTCTAAAACTCCTGCAATAATGAGATTAACACTGAACCTCTCGAGGGTGTAAATCCTACCCCTTATTCTGATAAGGTGACCCTCGATAGTTATTCGGACCTAGAGTCTAGTGACTCAACCCACATCCTAAGCCTAGAATCTGGATCTGAAACCTATTGGGAAGATTACGAGGCCCCGTATGAAGAAAATCAAATTTTCAAAGAAGAGTATGATTCTGGGCCTCTATTTGATGAATATCCCTCTCCAACATCCTCAGAAAATCAAATCGATTTTTCGGAAGCCACGGCAATTTATGACGTAGAAACCGAGGAGTTGGAAGAGTGGGGATTGGATTGGTTCTTTCCCATAAGCCTAGAACTTGAGCATAGACCAAATAAGGACACCTTTTTAAGCTCAGAATTCACATATAGGCTAGACCCAAGTCAGGCTGCTGAATCTACATCTTGTGATTTATTCTATGGTGGAACATTTGATCTTGAATCTCATTCAGAATTTGATTTTCGCAATATCTCCGACGATTTCGAATCTGACCATGATTTCGGAGAGACTCTGCTTCCTAATTACAATAAGCCAATCTATGACCTTAGTTCACATGATTCATTCTCCGACTCCAACTCTAAGGTCCCAGTTCTCGAGATCATTAATTAAAACTCCAGTTCTAGTGACATGGAATCATTTCTTTCCGATCCTCAGGAATCAAAACCAGAAAATGCTGAGAGTGATTGCAACCCAGAATTCGAATCTTTTCTCGTCTCAAATTTTCGTTACCCTATAGACGCTGTTCAGGCATTCACTTTTGATTTTGAAAGCTACTATGAGGAGTCTCTACATGAAACCACCTGTAACTCCTTTCTAGAGGAGCCCTCATACACAATTCTCATTGAAACCACCTCTTCCACACATACAGAACCAATCAAAACTTATTTTCAACCCCGACCCGCAACTAGACTGAATTTATATTCAGATTCCCCTCTCAGTGAGCAGATTGCAGATGATTTAACTCCACACAGATACTAGGTTTCGGGCATTGATCTAATTGAAAACCACGCTCCATCATTTTCTGATCACCCCTGTAGGGTTTCCACATCATGCACTGATTACTTCACAGATCCCTACTCTGACTGAGCTGATTCGAGTCAGCCAAACTCCAAATTTACACTTCCACATCCATCCAAGCCACATAGTATATGCTGGGTTCCACATCTGTTGATCTACATTTATCAACCCACTAGATTAATAGGGTTTGGGCTACATCATCAGCCTGTTGATCTTAACAAGCACCTGGTTGGACAAACCAGGCTCCTAATCAAGGTGCTTGTTTTGCAAAACTCTACTAATTTGACCACACCCTTTCCATCCCATGTTCTGCTCGGTGGAAGGCGTTGAATTTAGCGCTTAACGGGAGGCAACCAGTCATTCCAAAAACTCAAGATCCGTCTAATTATCCATCTGTACTCCACGTCTATTGCACCCTGTGTTCAGCCTTAGACCAGTCGATCCCACCTCTGGTACACATACCAGTGGTTGAAATCGTTCACAGCAGTCATTCCTGACCCATTCGCCCACCTGATAAATCCTATTCTAATTCCTTGAACCCTACACTATTTCATACCCTCCGTTTACAATGAGGACATTATAAAACTTAGGCATGGGGGGGTGGTAAAGTGCAAACATACAAAACCAAGAAAAGTTAGAGGGATTGTCACAAAAAAATCTCATATGTCAAAAAAACCAAAAAAATTAAAAATTATGAAAAATAACAAAAAAATGGAGGAGGGAAGAAAATTTTGAAACCCCAAAATCATTTGGAGGAAAAGAGCAAAATGACAAAAAGGAGCACAAAAGGAAAAAGAAAAAAGAGAATAGTCATTAGTAAGAGATTAAGGAATTAACTGAAGTTCTAGACCACATCAAGGAAGAAAGAATAAAGTGAAAAAAGTGCTAATGAGACACAAAAGAGATTAGTAGGAATGCTGATCTTAGGCCTTTTGGGCTAGATTCTTAGGCTTAAAAATTCATGTATCCGCTAAGATCTGGATAATCCTCAAGAGGTTGGGGAAAATGCGAAGCTTAAGTATTGGGTCAAAGGCTTAGGGAGTATTCGGCATCATTAACTAACCTTTGGTTTGCGGGACTCGGTAACCTAAGCACCATAATCCTCACACAGTCTAGTTCAGTATGCATAACTATCAAAATCATGCAAAAGCATTTAAATGTTCTGAAAAAAGTTTCCTAGATTTGGAACGGCCGATCAACACAAGTTGATTTGGACGAGTTCCCAGTACGGAGAGGCAGGAAATTCCCCTCGAAGATGCGTAACAACATATTGTCTCCTCTGTGCTTGTCTCCTAGGATATTTACATATCCTACCGGGGGCACGTAACCACTCTTCTGGTTCAGATACCGTGGGTGGCATTATCACGAAATGTTGATTGCCAGGGTCTGGATTCATCCACGGAACACCATGGGCAAGATTATCTCAAAATCTCGAAAACTAGGGTTCTAGGGGTTGCCATGGGTAGTGCTATCATAAAGCATTGATTACCAAGGACCTTTGAGGATTGATGATGGGCACAAAGAATCTGATATAGACCGTGTTAAGAAGCCAATCCGAAGCTAGAAATAAAAAGAAAAGTGATAGGAAACTCTCCAAACAAATAAATCCTCTATCTCTCTCTTACAAAAATGTACTACAAAGTGAACCAAGGGTAAAATTTTTCTCAAGCACGGGTGCTTTAACTGCAGAGTCCAAAAAACCTTAGGATAGTTCCTGAGGGCCTTAAAAACCATCGCGGAGGATCGAGGCTAGAGTTGGTTAGGTCCGGATCTTGGTTGGTACTTGAGTACCTCTAGGCCTATTGTCAGCATTCTAACCTAGTCGAAATTGAAAAGAAAGCACTTATCATAATTGGTGAAAGAAACTCATGGTCTGCAATAGAAGTTAAAACCTTGAAATTTTACTAAGGGATTAGCGAAAGCTAGGCATGGGGGTATGATGAGAACATCGTCATGAGCCGTAACTAGCTCATTTTGACCTTAGAAAGAGAATAAAAGCTCCTACATAACCTGGAGAAGGGCCTAATTCAATGAATAGCTGTTCTAGGAAGAAAACATGAAACAAAGGGTAAAACTATAATTTTACCATTGCAGTACATCAACGGGATTTCTCAGGGGCTAAGCATAGGTCAAATGGTCTTAATGTGATAAAAAGTGAGTTGGTTCAGTCAGAAATGGGTACACATGCAATCTAAGAATTAAACGACATTCTGTAACCCTAAAAGAAACCCACTTAATACAACAAGGTTCTGGCAAGGGTAAAAATCAACTAAACCCTCTAAAAATCATGGAAAAATATCTCCTATGGTTTAGAACCTTCAATTTGGCCTTTGAAACCTGTTTCGACCTAAATAGGGGTCCTAGCAATATATTTGACCTAAATTGGGTTTTTGTGTAAAATTTCTAATCAAACGTAGTCAAATCTAAAATCAAACTTGACTATTGGATTCCTTAGGTACAAATTAGGTTTGTAACAAAACTTGGAATTAAGGAAAGGTCGCCTCGACCTACTTTGCAAAATAGTCCATCTAATTACATTTTGATCCCTAGCTTTTGAAATTCATTACACAGACCCCGTTATCTTCCTTGCCACTCTTGCAATTAGGTCCCTCCACCATTACAATAGAGGAGTCCTATGTAGGTGAGAATTTGAGGAGGATTTCTCCCCGATTCCTCAGAGATCTCCTATATTTGGAAGGGAGATTCTCTGAGGAATTCCCTATCGCCTGAATATGATCCCAAGATTGGATTCGCTCCTAATCTCTCATGCAAACACATGAGAGATATGCGTATATCCCACATTCCTTCTCGGACAAGGTCTCTTGCACTTGGAGGCTTGTCTTCCAAGCACAAGAGCCTCTGCCAGCACCTATAAAGAGACCCCTTGATCCGACCGCACATATTCAGCTTGGCTTGGCTGGAGAATCACCCCCAATTTCTTCCCTTCTCCTCCGGCCAGGTGTCCAGCTGGTTGCAGCGACTCTTCCTCCTCCTACTCGTCACTCTGCCACAATTCCAGCAGTAGAGACATCTTCATCTCCTTCCTCCGCGTCGCGCCATACCTACACACGTGCCCAATACCCATTCATTGTCGCCATTCTCCCTCTATAGGACGCTTCTTCTCCAGTGGTGGTAGGTACAGCCAGTCGCTCTCCTATTCCATTTTGTCCACTTAGTTAGGTTAGAGCTCCTCCTCCCCTCTTCTCTTTATTTCTCCTATCTTTATTTTCACTTTAAACCCCTCGACGTCGCAGACCACCACCACCTTCTCCACCTTTGGCAGACCACCGGCGAGGTGTCTCCATCACCTCCACACCTCCATCCACTTCTCCAGACCCCTCGTAAGCTCTGCTATCACCGCTAATCATCTTCCGCACCTTCACTGTCCGCCACACCATTCATAAGCACCCCCAACCAAACCAACCTTCATGGCCACAGAGCAACCTAGGCACGCACGCCTATGCTGCCCCGTGGCCAGCCACCCACCTAGCCACCTTCGTCGTGCCACGACGAAGTTACCTGTGTGCTCTAACGGGGTCGAAAGGCCGTATTGTTTGAAACCCAGGTTTGAGCTTCGTCGCCATTAATGCTAGCTTGAAGGAGCTTGTATCCTTGCTCCAGGTCGTGTTGCTCCTGGAAGAGGCATCCCAGGGGCTCGAAATTAGTCCACGACCCTTTCGTACCTGACGAGTCGATTGTTCTCTTTTCAAGTTGTTTGTAGTTTTATGTGGTGGAAAAATAGACTAATTAACAATTAATGTAACCACTCAATTAGGAGTGGGTCATGTCCATAGGGAGGCAATGATGTATTTAAATTCGCACCAGTTAAAAACGTTTGTTCGTAGTTAGTTT
Organism: Thalassia testudinum; assembly: GCA_037157565.1. Classification (NCBI taxonomy): domain Eukaryota; kingdom Viridiplantae; phylum Streptophyta; class Magnoliopsida; order Alismatales; family Hydrocharitaceae; genus Thalassia; species Thalassia testudinum. The sequence goes on along the minus strand of JAZHRO010000056.1, from coordinate 78,128,986 downwards.
AGACGAGAATCAAGCCAAATTTGCCCTCAGATTAAGGTTGAACCGAGAAATCAAGCTGAAATAGTAATTCTTAATAACTAGAGGATATTTTTTGCAATGTAAATTCAATAAAATATCATTAAAAGATGACAATGGCAGAAAATGTAATTATTAATGGCATGAATACTGTAGCAAAATAGTGGATTTATTCCCCTTGGCCATACGTGAAGAGGAGTGGACGGCCGAAGGTTGGAAGCTTGGAGCAAGTTCTTTGGACCAAGGGCTTCGCAGCGGTGGTGGCGGCAAGTCGCGCGATGGCCGGAGTCAGCCGAACGGAGCTCTGGCCAAGGTGGCTGTCAATGGTGGCTGCAGTTGCTAGAGGTGATGCGCGTGCCTAGGCTAAGTGCTACTGCAGGTGGTTCGTGCGCATGCGCTGGTGTTGTGGGCGTGCTGGAGTGGAGTGCACGGAGGGTTGCTGGCGGGTGTGCTCTGGTGGAGGCGGACGCTGCTGCAGGCGGTAGGCGCAAGCGTACGACGCAGGTGTACTTCAGGCTGGAAGGTGCGGAGAAGAACACGCGCTTGCTGCGTGCGTGAAGTGGCGCTACAGGGCTATTGGCGGGCACGCACTATTGGCGGAGATGCTTTGCAGGCGAAAGGTGCGAGTGCGCTGGAGTGGACGCGTGGGCGAATGCTGCAGGAGGTGCGGGCAGAAGGCGCGGGTGCGAGAAGGCTGCAACTGCTACTAGATGCTATTGGCCGTGCCCACCTTGCACGCGGCTGGAGGGCGTGCGGGGGAATGCTGCAGGAGGTGCGGCCCTGTTGCAGGCGTGTGGGCGGGTGCTGCAGCCGTAGGGGCGTGCTTCTATAGGAGGTGCGTACGGGCACGTTGGTGTGGGCATGAAATGGAGGTTGTTGCTGCAGATGTGCGGCAGGAAGGCGCGTGTGGGCTAGGGATGGCATTGGAAGATGGAAGGGTCGAGCAGTGTAGCTATGACTGGTGGCTGGAAGAACTAAAGACAGGGAAGGAAGATGAAGGTGTGCTGTAGGAGCTTCAGACTTCCGGGAAACTTCCCAGGAGTGATATTGCAGTGGCTGCGGCAGTGGTTGTTGGTGACGATGGAGAGGGAGGTGCACGTTGAGGTGGTTACGGTATTGTAGACAAGCTCCAGATGGCGGTGTGGCCTGTCACACCTCACGCCCACGGTGGTGGGGACTCGTCGCCACGGTGGAGGCCGGTGGTGTGGAATGGACGAGAGACGAACTCTTTGCACAGTGGTGGTCGGGGATGTAGGCCTGCTGAGCTCGGCTGCCTCCTCCTCTCTTTTGAAATCAGCTGCCCCGACCAGATCCAACACATCCGCTCCTCCTTGATTGGGTTCTTCACTACGGCAGCTGGACGAAGAAATGCAGCCGTTGCACGTAGAAGAAGAATAAAAAGATAATGATAAAATAATATGGTTATATATATACAAACACTCAACTTTTATGTTAACCTAAATTAATGCATGCAATGTACCTAATTGGTTAACTAATGCAATTCTTTGTTAATTCAAACTGCATTTAAATATGAATAAGATGCATGAATTATGTAATTAAATTAGAAATATGAATTAATCTATTTGCATCTTAATTTATGCTAAATAAATTTTAGAATTAACTTAATGTCTAGACACTTAAATACTTAAATAGCCCACAAATATATGCTAATCAAATACCCCCATGACTAGTTTTTGCTAGTCCCTAGCAAAATTAAGCAAAACCTAGCACTCCAAGTTGAGTAGTCAACCCAAGCAGTCTTCCTTTAGAGACAAATTAAGTTCAGACTCTAGACCTAAGTTTTCCAAGTAGTTGCTAAGTTACGGACTAGGTTGGCTAAAGACGAGTAGCAGGCACAAGTTTCCCTGATTTCTAACTCTACCGAAAGGTTTATTGATCCCTGAGATTAAAGCAACCGTGCATGTGCGTTGGTCTGAGTTATTTAAGTTAAAGGAAAAAGCATTTTTATATATATATATATATATTTAATTTTTGTTTGATTCCCGTAAGTTTAACCTTGGATTAGCTATCAACAAGGTCTGTGTCGGATTCATTGTCCCCATTATCGTACCTCGAAGGGTGCCTGGCATTCGATGCTCTGAGATAGCACCATCCATAACGACCCCAGGAACTCCTGGCAATCGACACTTTGAGATTGTATCGCCCATGGATTTCTTAAGTGAATTCAGGTCTATGGCGATCAACACTTCGAGATAGGGCTGCCCATGGTACCTGAACCGCAAAATGCGCTTACATGCCCCCAGTAGGATTGATATCCTAAGAGACAAGCGCCGAGGTGGTAATATGTTATCATCGCATCCTCAAGGTGAGTATATACTCCACCTCTCCTGTGGCGGAAACTCTTCCAATCAAATTGTGTTTTCAAGCCTCTCCTAAGTCAAAACTAAGGGAACGATGTCTCTTTTAAGAAAGAAATTAATTAAGTTAATTACCAGACCAAGTGCGTGAAATTTGGATGCTCGGGTTACAAGGACCCATAAACCAAAAGGTAGAACAAGACTCCAGGTACTACCCCACCTTTTAACTCAAACCCTAGCTTCCCTTCCTCAACCTCTTGAGGAATGATCCGCAACTTAACTTCTACTTAAATTTTTAAGTCCACAAAGGACCCTAAAGGTCTAAAGCTAGTATCTCATTTAGCTTCTAAAGTTTGACCCTAGAGTTAACTTAGTCTACCCTAGAGTTCTGATTTGCATAAGAATGCAGGACCTAGCCAGTTAAGCTCAAAACTTTTTTTTTTTTTATGCAAATGTATGCAATGAATGCACTATGCTATGTATAATCCCATGTACACCACCCCATGCCTAAAATCTGCAATGTCCTCATTACTTAGAAGGATATTACCTGGGTCAGAGCTATGCTAAATAGCCAAAGAACCTGCAAATCAGGTTCAAGAATTGCAGAAATAGGCCCTAAAAATGAGCAAAGAAATGTTGGCCTTGAAAAAGGTAACCTAGGATGTTGGCGAGCTAATGATGAATCCCGATAGCAAATGCTCGCCTAACTAAGATGGGAATGAAATCTTCCCAGGCCACCAGAGGAGGTTCTAAAGGATAAACAGGTATAACAACCTCCAAAGGGGTAGGGGGAGGATGACAAGGATCCTCCAAAAGGTGTAGGGATGGAATGGTGCAAAGATAAACCCCCAGGGTAAAGGACTGACTAAAGAAATCATCAATCCATACCCGATACTCCCTTACGGGAAATATTGGTTTGCTAAGCCCCCCGGTCATAACAAAAGTGAGCAATTCTCTAAGGCAAGGATCGTCTAGGGTATCCAAGTTACGAGGTTGCAGGATGGCCATAAGATCTAAGTTGGGTTTAATCAGCTCGGTGTCCAACCCTAACACTCTTTCTATATCCTCAATTGCATCCCTAGCATTCCTTGCACCATCACATGTATCTTCTTTCTCTTCATCACGAGTCATAATTTCACTTTCAGATATAAGCGAACTAGAGGGTTACTTTGAAATGAATGAAGGCAGGTTGGAAGCAATAGATCTAGGGATTATCCTATCAATGTCATCCCCAGGTTTTTGTTCTTTACTCAAATCTTCCCCGGAGTCTATATGTGAATCCACATAAATCTTAGAAGTTGCTTCGAAATTTTCTATCATTTCATCATGACGAGAAATATCATCAATGATTGTGCTAAGGAAACCTAATTTGGTCAAATTTATGACATCCTCAAGGGCTAACTCTTCAAATAAGAAATAATCACCCTTTGTGTCACTCTAAATCTTGAATGTAGGTTCCTCATATAAATCGTCTTTCTCCTCATCACACAATTCATCATATACTCGAGGCCTAGAATCATCTAATATCTCAGCAGATCCCCTAGGGTGCTTTATCTGAGGTAAATGGTTTACGTTGGTAACATCAGACTCCTCAGATAGGTCAATTTCTTTAGGGTTAGGTTCCCTATGTGTGGGCTTGAGTTCTATCTCGTGATCAGAAGGGAGGGTGGGATTAAAAACTTGACTTTGACCCACTTCATCAAATGTCACGAAAATACTATCATCTGGGTCGAGGTCTTCCAATGGTACCATCGTTCCCTTCTTTTGACTCAAATATAATTCAGGTGGATACTCAACCTTATCATCATCTTCCTCGGGTTGCCACCTTTCTTCATCCAATGCATAGCTACTTTCATGTGTATCTTCCTCCCACCTAAGGTGTGGATCTCTTAAGGAAGTGTCATCTAATGGGGAGGTTTCAAAATTGATCCTCGAAAAGTAGCTATTCTCCCCAGAATTTCCCTCCAACTTAAAGTGTAGCTCTCCCATGGGAGATGCATCTATTGTAGAGGGGTGTACGTCATCCTCAATGGGGTAGATTGGGTGGCTAATTTCATCTCTTTCTTGTTAGCCTGCTCTCGAAGATTCTCCTACCAATTCAATCATTTCATTTTGCATTTTCTGTATTTTCATCTTCAAAGAGGAGAGGTCATTTCTATCATGAGAGAAGTCAGGCTCAGGCTTATAGTACCCAGGAGTGTCTATCCAACCATTATAATTTTTCAGGGAGGGTGGGTTGGGTATTTCTATGGTGTATGGGATATTGGGTAGAGCAAATCCCGCTCCTAGGTTTTGCTCAATGATTTGGGGCTTAACCTGGCCAATACTCTTATAATAGGAGTAAAACGGATCCCAATGATTGTCATTATGTCCATCAAGGGATGGACCATCTCGGCATCTGGGATTGAAGGATGCAGAGTGGGGGTGAGGGTGTGGGCAAGATGTGAAAGGATGAAAATCATTATGGTCCATTCTAGCTCACACCTCAATCAGAATTCCCCAAGCAAAACACAATTCAAAAAGGACCTTTTAGGTCTTTTCCAATTTAGACTTTTAATTTTAAGTCAGATTGTAGGTGACAATACAATTTATTCAATCAATTTACATGCCTATTGTCAACCTACGGCTCGCCTAAGAAGACCTAGTTGGGCTTAGGTGTTCTTCCCTAAATCTCAAATGGTAGAGCAACTCCAAAGATGGAAGATCGAGGGATGCAAGTAGGCCTAAGCCTTCCTTTGAAGTTGTGCTTTTGCGGTGCTTCTCAACTACCCCCAAAAATCCGTGACAGGGTATCCCCCTCTTTGGATTTACAAAACCTTTGATCTCAAGTTCCGAACACATCAGAATCCAATGATAGGAGGGCTCTTGTCCTAGTATTTCCAAATCTAAGGATTGTCTAAATGCGTGCTGTGGTGCAAGCGAAATAAGTGTGCATACACCACAAAAGATTTTGAATTTTGAATTCAATGCCAAGTTTGAAAATCAAATCCTTAGTTTTTAAAATGTCCCTCCTTTAATTAGTCCTATTTCTAGAAAATATGTGAGCACTTGTTTAATTTATTCAATACAGATTAGGTGGTCTTCGCATTAAGTCCAAATGCAATGCGTGATCAAGAATAGAATGCAAAGTAAGAGAACGCACACCTTGCTTCCAGCAATCAACGATGCGAGAATGCATGCAATGCAGAGAAGTAAATCTAGAGGCTGCTCATACAGGCCTAAATGGTTCGTCCTAAGGGCAGGCAGCTTCTAGCAGGAAGCTCATTTTTTTTTATATTTTATTTTATTTTTAAACTACTTATGCACAAGCAAATAAAAGTAATCAATAAACTAAAAACCAAAATCTAAAGAAAAGGGAATAGGCTCCCAAAAATTACCCAACACGGGCCTAAAACAAAATTGGGGAACAAACCCCTCAAAATATACCCCAGAACAAGGGTTTCAAACCAAATGCAATGAAAAATTAAATCTAAAGTCTTATTCTACTCTAATCAGATTAGCGACTTAATGTACAATGATGACCACCGCATCCTCGTCCTTCTCCTACTTTTCAAAGTAGCTCGACCAATTCTCCTCTGGCGACATCAAGGGTCGCCTCTCACAATGGTTGATTCTTACACAAATTTCTCGCACAGAAAAATAATAAATGGTCAAATCACTGTGCAATTGAGAAATAATCAAAATAAAATCAGGTGAAATTATTGCATCTGTTGCCTCCTCAGCAACGGTGCCATTTGACGAGTCGACTGTTCGCTTTTCAAGTCGTTTGTAGTTTTATGTGGTGGAAAAATCGACTAATCAACAATTAATAAAACCAATCAATTAGGAGTGGGTCGTGTCCACAGGGAGGCAATGACGTATTTAAATTCGCACTGGTTAAAAATGTTTGTTCGTAGTTAGTTTAGACGAGAATCAAGCCAAATTTGCCTTCAGATTATGGTTGAATGAAGAAATCATGCTGAAATTGCAATTCTTAATAACTAGAGGATATTTTTTTCAATGATGATTCATTGAAATATCATTAAAAGATGACAATGGTTGAAAATGTAATTATTAATGGAATGAATACTATAGCAAAATAGGGGATTTATTCCCCTTGGCTGTGCTTGAAGAGGACTGGACGGTCGGAGGCGGGAAGCTCGGAGGAAGTTCTTTGGACTGAGGGCTTCGCAGTGGTGGTGGCAGCGAGTTGCGCGGTGGCCAGAGCCGGTCGGACGGAGCTCCAGCCAAGGTGGCTATCAACGGTGGCTGCAGCTGCTGGAGGTGATGCACGTGCGTGGGCTGAGCGCTGCTGTAGGTGGTTCGCACGCACGCACTGGTGTTGTGGGAACGCTGGAGTTGAGTGCGTGGAGGGTTGCTGGCGGGAGCACTCTGGTGGAGGCGGATGTTGCTGCAGGCAGTAGACGCAGGTGGATGGTGCAGGTGCACTGTAGGCTGGAAGGTGCGGAGAAGAACGTGCGCCTGCTGCATGCTGGAAGAGGCACTGCAGGGCTGCTGGCGGGCGCGCACTATTGGCGGAGAGGGTTTGCAGGCGGAAGGTGCGGGCGTGCTGGAGCGGACGCGCAAGCGAATGCTGCAGGAGGTGCGGGCGGAAGGCGCGGACGTGGGATGGCTGTAGCTGCTGCTGGATGCTGCCTGCCGTGCCCGACTTGCGCGCGGCTGGAGGGCGTGCGGGGGAATGCTGCAGGAGGTGCGGCCCTACTGCAGCTGTGCGGGCGAGCGCTGCAGCCGTAGTGGCGTGCTTCTGCAGGAGGTGTGTATGCGCATGGTTGGTGTGGGCATGAAATGGAGGTTGCTGCTGCAGATGTGCGGCAGGAAGGTGCGTGTGGGCTGGGGATGGCGTTGGAGGATGGAAGGGTCATGCAGTGTAGCAGTGACTGGTGGCTGGAAGAAGAACTAAGGACAGGGAAGGAAGATGAAGGTGTGCTGCAGGAGTTACAGACGTCCAGCAAATTTCCCGGACGTCTTAACAGACAAAGGAGTGAAATTGCAGTGGTTGCGATGGTGGTTGTTGGTGACGATGGCGAGGGAGGTGCACGCTGAGGTGCTCACGGTAATGCAGATGAGCTCCAGATAGCGGTGTGGCCTGTCACACCACACGCCCACGGTGGTGGGGACTCATCGCCACGGTTGAGGCCGACGATGTGGAATGGATGAGAGACGAACCCTCTACACAGTGGTGATCGGGGATGGAGGCCTGCTGAGCTTGGCTGCCTCCTCTTCTCTTTTGAAATCAGCTGCCCCGACCAGATCCAACACATCCGCTCCTCCATGATTGGGTTCTTCACTACGGCAGCTGGAGGAAGAAATGCAGCTACTCACGTAGAAGAAGAATAAAAAAATAATGATAAAATATTATGGTTATTTATATATAAACCCTCAACTTTTATGTTAACCTAAATTAATGCATGCAATGTACCTAATTGGTTAACTAATGCAATTCTAAGTTAATTCTAACTGCACTTAAATATGAATAAGATGCATGAATTATGTAATTAAATTAGAAATATAAATTAATCTATTTACATCCTAATTTATGCTAAATAAATGTTAGAATTAACTTAATGTCTAGGCACTTAAATACTTAAATAGCCCACAAATATGGGCTAATCAGCACCCAACTATCGAGAGACACATCAACCGCAGCTGCCCCAATTGCACAGGCATTCCTCTTGCACGTGCACGAAGAAGCGTGTGGGACTTTAGTCCCACCTTGGAAGTTCTCAGCACAAGTGCATAGCATATGATGAATTTGTGTTTCAAGCATGTTGCCTTAGAACACGGGGTGAGGTCCCCTCACCCGCACTAACCCGCCTCGTCTGCGACCCATGCCTCCGCAGACCTACCTGACTGACCCGTTTAACTTCGCACTCCTTGCACACCACCCACGCCAGTGTGCCTGGACCCGGGTGCGCATAACCCGACCCAATTACCTGTCTGGCTCTAAGTGAGCGAAGAGAGAAACAGAGAGAGAGTGTATGTGTGGAGGGTAGGGGATAGGTTTTTCACTCGTGTGTGTGTGCAGGGAAAAGAAGAAAGGAAGAGGAAGGTGTAGCTACAAAGAAGCTAAGGAAGAAGAAGGAAGGAAGAGGCGTGACTGAAGAAGAAAGAGAAAGAAGAAAAGCAAAGGGCTGAAGGCAGAAGCTGAGGAAGCTGAAGCAGAAGCCAAGGCCAAGGGAAAGAGAAAGTACTGTAGCAGAGGAGGTGCAGCTGAAGAAGAAAGGCATGGCTAAGGCACAGAGGAAAGGAGGAATAAAAAGGAAGGAGAAATCAAGGAAGAAGAAAAGAAGACAAAAGGCTGACAGGAAAGGAAGAAGAAGCCAAGAAGCCAAAGTCGGAGAAAAGAAGAAAGAGCCAAAGCTAAGGAAAGAAGAGAAGAAGGAAGCTAAGGTAGAGAGGACTAAAGAAGAAGAAAGAAGAGGCTAAAGAATAAGCCCAGGAGAAGAAGCAATCAAATACTTTTTATCCAATCTTCTCAATTTCTCTTCTATTTTTGCTACATTTTATAATTCATAAACTCCTGCATTATACTGTGAATTAGATTTTTAGTCGATTTAAGTGTTCAAATTACATTTCTTGAGATTAACGAATAAATTCCATTTACTCCCTGTGTTCAACCTCGAATACTTAGGTTTTGAGTAATAAAAACATCTTATTTGTTTACAAGGTGATTCCACTATACTACGACGCAACATCATTTATTTTATAAACACCGATCTCGCCTCCTGACAACATTTCGACGCTGTTGCCGGGGACACTTTCGATTTTCGCTTTCACTTTTCACACTATTGCCTTGTGTGTAAATAGGGGTATGATTACGCAACAATCATAGGTCTTAAATGACCAAAATTAAGTTAGAACTTAGCATAACTCAGTGTAATCCATGCATACATGAGCATAATTTGCATCTTTCATGCTTTATTTTAGCTATGCATCAAATAATGTGATAATGTGCCTATTAAGTGCATTGTGTGGATGATAGGAAATAAGAAGATTTGAAGATGGATCTAAAGAATAAAGAGAAGCTAGAGCTACAACAGAGCTGGAGCAGAAAACTTAGGAATAAATAGTAGACGAAATAATTTTAGGGTTGAGATAAGCTACTTTACTAAGTAGAAATTAATGCTCAGATTAAATTATGAAGAACATTAGGACATCCTTGCACCTATCCCTAGCATTAGGATAACCCTATCCCTATCCTTAGTCTCTAGGATATCCCTATCCATGTCCCTATCCCTAAGCCACCTCCCTATTAGGCTAATTTAGCAAAAAAACCAAAACATGGATAGTGTTATCCATGCCCTTATCCACATTATCCTAACTCTTATCCCCCTTCTATGATACCCTTATCCCTAAGCCTCAATTTCCCCACTTCAGCCAAAACCTGAATAACACTATCCTTATATTCAATCCTTTTATCCCTAACCCATTTTCCACCTTAGAATCCCATTTAGATCCCTTGATATCCCGATTAGCTTAATTGGAGGTAATTGGGTTAGCCTTGTTCTAATTAGGTCCAGATGAACCTCATTAGGCTAACCCCAATCTAAGTAGGCTCAAACTAGTATAATTAGACTCAGCCCAAACCCAATTACCTAACCTACATCCAATTGGGTGCATTCCTACTTGATTAGGTGCACCTAAATCCAATTGATCCATCCCTACTTATTCATGTCTAATTAGGCTCAGTAAAACCTAATTAGGGTTGGACCTGAATCTAATTGATTCAAATCAACCCAAGCAAGTGTAATTGTATCTATTTAGACCAATTGTCTACTCCTAGACCTTCCTAAGAACCTAATTAAGTTCTCACTAAGACCAATTGACTTGGATCATAGTCAAGTACAATTGCCTAGTAAATTGGACTCATATAGTCCAATTGAGCTCTGATCTCAACCCGCACAAGTCCTGTTGGACTCAGTGAGAGTCCAATTGACCTAAGCCTAACCTAATTGAGTAATCTCACTCTTAATTAGGTCTACACTCATTCAATTAAACTTGTGTCAAGTTTAATTGTGCATCTACCATATTAATTAGGGTTTCCAACCCTAATTCTCTGACCTAACCTAACCCAAACCCCTATGACCTGACCTAGACAACTAGACCACTTAGCCATACACACACATGTTCATGCACACACACACACATACCCTCACCTAGCCAAAAATACACTAAGAGTTCTTTAGAACTCTTATCCAAGTGTGTTGCCTTGGTTGCTAAAAATAGCAATGAAGAGTAATTGAAATTTTTAGATCCAGATTTTGTGGATCTAAAACCCACCTCCAACCTCTCTTGCCTAGCCACATAGAGCTCTCTTTAAAGAGTTCTACACCACTCTAGGGAGATTGCCAAGAGTCTATAAAAAGGCAACATTGGAGGCCATTTGCCCCCATCTTGATTCTTGGCTCCATTTTGTACAGCTCTACCTCCATTCACCTCTACCTCCACAACCCCATCACCATGGCCACTCCTCCTCCATGTCAACTCAAGATCACCCTCTCTTACCCTCTCCATGGGCTAGCCTAAGCAACATTGGCCGCCCCTCCTTCTTTTCCCTACCACCTCATCCTCAAAGGCCATTGTAGACCACGTCCGATGCCCTTCTTTCTGCAAGATAAATAGTAGTTCTTCATAACTTTTCTCTGCTTTATTTTTTGCTTAGTACTTTAGCCCTCTGTTCCCCCTCAATGATGCATGTGTAATCTCACTGTAGATCCACGCATGTACTTGTTCTCTGCTAGATAGTTTTATGCTTTAAGCTTTCTTGTACAAACTTTCCTTAGGCTTCGCTTTGTGGCAACCATTCTGGACTAAATGAAAGCCATCCCTTTATATATATCTATATATCTACGTTGTAAAATCACCATGAGCTTCCTTGCCATACTTTCTCGTGATTAAAGTTGCCTGTTTTAATTTTTGCATGTTTAGCAACAACATGTCATGCATAAATACCTAAAAAATGTTATAAACCGGTAAGCTTTTTTAAGCAAATAGAGACAGAGATCGGAATTAGATTTTGCATTTTCGAAATGCCTCCTTGAGTTCGACCGGGACTCATCGTCTCGTTATTTCAAATAATTTTGTTTTGATCATATTTCACACTATACTACAACATAATGATGATTTTCATATTCGAAAATGCAAAAATCCTATCGAACAAGGAGGGGTGAATAGTATCGCCTTTTTCAAATGGTAAAAGGTAAAGCTGAATTCACAATAAAGTCAAGCATAAGTTACACCTGAATTTTGAGTGGAAACCCAAACCAGGTGAAAACCATTACCTAAGCCTCTCAGCTTAGGATTTTCCCGACTAGTCAAGGCTAGTCAATCCACTATCGTACCACTTGAACGAGGGTGGCACAACCTCTTTACAATCACTTCTCCTTTTACCCTAAAGGGAAGAACAATAACAACAACACGGATCTTCCAACAGCTTGGGATCTGTTAATCAAAACAACAATGTTGAAGAATAATAAATATATCTATGGAACCTCAATAAAAATGTCAAACCAAAATTTCAGCAGAGATTCGAAATGACATACTTTGAATGATGTGAATAGTGCAGCGTAGAAACACTCAAAAGAAGCATAAGAAGCTTTGATCTTTTTGAGGGTATTTCTACTGAAAGTTCATTATGAAAATGAGTTGCATACGACCTCTATTGATACTGAAAAGATGGTCTGAAAAGGAAGTCAAATTGGTTGATCAATTATGGCATATTGATCAATAAAAAGCTATTTGGTCAATCAATTAAGTTATTTGATCGATCACTAATTGGTCAGTTAATTAGCTTCGTTGGTTGATCAAAAGGGTTTTAATGAACTTCTTAAAATTGGTTAATTTGATCAATTAACTAAGTTGGCTAGTCGATCAATCAATTTTGGTCATTCAAGTAGAATAATTGGTCAATCAATGATCCTAAAATCTGACTTTGAAAGAAGCATGGAAATCCATTTAAGTTTTATTTTTAAGGTTCCATACAATAATATCCTAGACTCAAACAAAAGTAAAAGACATAAATCAGTAACCATCTGAACTTGATCAATGAGAGAAGCTTTGATCTGAGATGGTCATGAAATATTAGTGTCGTAGTAAGCATAATTTTAGTGCAACAAAACAGAGGTGCTTACAGTGGCCCCTCTCTACACCAAAAACATAGGGCACTGCACCTCCGACCTCCAAAGCCTTTACCACGCCGCCGATCATCAAGGCCTCCCCGACCCTACACCCGTCGACCCTCCCTTCCATCGTGCCTTCCATCACCCATCACGTCGCCCCTCGCATCACCTGCGATGGTTCTAGTAAAGGAAGATCGCGATCTATGCACCTATGATTATAAGGCAACATATGTACAACCTCTATGCAATAAGCTAACATAAAGTAGGCAAGTTATCATTAATAATTATGTACTTATCACCCTCCAACTCTGACAATACAAATTGGAGGAACCACTCAAATTTCTCTTGGAAGAATGTCAATCAGGTTCCTTATACAAGGTAGAATCAACCCAGGGTTTTTAGGCAAAATTAATACCAACCTAAACCTTCTAAAGATGATATCAACACCTAGGTTATGAAAACCCTACAGGGCATGGAAAATCAAATGATAGAAGAGACCCATATTGTTACCACTCTACAAAACCAAATTGGGGTCACTCTAGATCAAAGACTTGTAGGAAATCTACCATCTCAACACATGTCATACCCTAACAACCGAAGGAACCATTATTAGGGTGAGAATCATAATCATTTTGGTCAACCTCCTATCCAACTAGCACCTCAGTACCCTCCAAGTGTTCACCAAATCTAGCCCCCGAACTTCCTCCTCGAAACAAGCACACTCCAACACAGTAACTCTGACGAGTGGGAAAACCACCCAAGATCCTGGGCCTTCTAATTTAACACAAGAAACCCACTCAAAACAAATGCAAGTTGACTCTACCCTTACCCCTACTTAGGAAAATCACACTACAAAAGACAGAAACCCTATCCCTTTCCCTCAAGCTCTACATTCCATAAACAAAAGAAAGAAGAAATCTGAGCCCACTCATAAATAACTCATGGAATTATATAAGCAAGTTGTGATCAATATTCCCTTCCTAGATGCCATTAAATATATTCCTGCTTATGCAAAATTATTGAAATATTTATGTACTCCTAAAATGCAGGCAAAAAACCTAGGATGGGTGGTTCTTTCAGAGATAATAAGCTTTGTAGTTCAGAATATGTTGCCTTTGAAGAAGAAAGATCGGAGTGCTCTGCTGATCTCTATTGTCACTAATGACACTACTTTTGATCGCGACCTTCTTGACTTAGATGCCTCCATTAACCATATCCCCACTATTCTATTTGGCGAATTCCAATTTGGTGAACAAAATACAGTTGAAGTGACACTACAACTGGCAAACCAACCTGTGATTAGACTTAAGGAAATTGTGGAAAATGTGAAAACTCAAGTCCATAATTATTTATTCCTTGTTGACATTTTGGTCCTGGACATCGAAGTATGTGAGGCCCTAAAAAATGCCCCCATCATCTTTGGAAGACCCCTCTTGGCCACCACAAAAGCAAATATTGGTTGCAATTCAGGAAAAATGGATATTACTTGCAATGGTTAGACCATTACTTTGTATATTTTTCAAGCTTCCAGGGGATTCCATGAGCCCAATTTCTTTGACGACTCAGATTTTGAAACATAACAAATTATTGAAGAAATAATGCTTATTGGGTCTTGTTGTGCTTTAACTATTACTGAATAAGATTCCTTCAATGATTCAGAGTTAGAAATTGAATAAGTTGTCAAAGAAACAATGATTGTTTCACATTTGGGGATTTGATTTAACTCCTCCTAACTTCCTAAGTCACCACACACCACCCCTGCCCACTCTGATTTTAGCTCATGCTACCACCCTGACTTCACCATGCACTTTAAACTCAGACTACTCTAACCCCACCTTCACTTTGGACCACACATCTTATCCCCCTGAGCCTGACCCACAATTAATACCCTGGCTAGACTCCTTCAAACATGTTTCCATTGATCCACATCAAACATGTCCCCTAATTATCAATTCACATCTTTCTGGGTACCAAGAGGAAATATTGCTTGAAAAGGGCATCCAAGTTCCCAACTACCACCATGGAATTCCTGAGGCCCTACTACACACTACGCCTGGCTAAAAAGGTGTAGGAGATAGCCCTTGCTGGGAGGCTCCCCAACATCGATTTTGTAATTTTTCCCTTTTCTTTCTGGATCTATTACAAGTTCTATAAAATCTATTTCCAATCCTGACCATCTCATCCAAGGTGATATCTTTGTCTTTCCTTTTGCATAAGGGCATTGCATATCTTTAGCATGCGAGGTGGTTTAATTTTTGTCGATCATTTCATGATTTTCATAACATAAAAACAAGCATCTTTGCATCCTTGCATTTACATACCTTTTGCATGACTAAAATATATACATATATATATTAAAAAAAAAAATTTTTTGAGGACTTTAAGGAAAAAGGACTATGGTTGTACTTTCACCTTCAAAAAGGTAATAACGGATTTAATTCTTAATAAACTTAAGCACAAATCTAAAGTTCTTTTGGATAGACTTCTCAAGTCTAAAACTTAGATTAGATTAGTGTATCTATTAAAGAGCTCCTTTTGAACCGTCAAAGAAACTAATTATCCTGGATTCTATTTAACAGTCTAGATAGTACTTTACTTGTCTCGATCAAAAAATTTACCCTCTTGAAACCCAAGTGTCAAAACTTGTCCACACACAAAGTCAATGAAACTCAAAACCACAAAAAATACCTAAATAAATAAACTCCCGTGTTTAGCTTAAGATGAAACTCGAAACAATTTTGATTGGATGAGTTCCTACCACTGAGGAGAAAAGCTTTCCTCCTAGGAAGTGATGCCAACATGTTACCACATCGATGATTACTCCATATCTATATTTCATATCTATACATGGAGCTTAAAAGTACATCTTGCCGTTCAGGTGTCTTGGACGGTACTATCCTAAAGTATCAAAGCGAAAGCTTGGATTCTCTAGGAGTTCCTCTCACGGTACCGCAAGGTGTCGATGTGTGGGGCTCCAAGGAGGTGCTTTGGACGGTGTAGGGTCGAGCCTGGATAGGTTGTTAATATGATGATTTTATCGTTGAAATGTGTAAAGTGGTTAACCTAAATCGGACCTAACCATTTCTTTACAAAATTTTTTAACTTGGCCTACTTGATTTTATCATGTCACTTTTAGTCCCAGGGTCGAACTTAGGGAAGTGGGGTACAAGTCGAGTTTCTATGCCTTTCCGACAACGAGTCTCTTCAGTTCGTTTATTATGTTTTTGGTGTTTTTCTTATTTAGCTTTTTTTCTGTTAATCTTTGTCCTTGAGGCACACCCTCAAAATTGAGTTCTTGGCTTTGAGCCAAAACAAGGTTCCAAAACGAATCTTGCTATTCGCAAGATGGGATTCCTGCAAGTCAAAGATTATCTTTTCTCTTTTACATATTTTTTTTATCTTTTTACTAATAGGAAAGCAAAACAGAAATAAAGTAAATACAGTATACATATATATGTATATATTATGTATATAAAGGGGTGGGGGTGGAGGCGGAGATGGAATGTAGCGCGGTGTCGAATTGGTCGTCGTCTAGAGAGACGTAACCAACAAGACTAGGTGCTACGTGGAGTGTGGGATGGATGGTGGATGATGTATGTGACCACACTTTTTCTACACGTGTATCGAGGAATATCAGCAACTGGTGCAGATAATCCCACGATACAGCGTATGGTAAGTAAGGTGGAAATGTATGTATATATATATATATATGTATATAAGTAAATACGTCTATATGTATATATATATATGTGTATGTATATATAACTATATAGAGGTATATATATATATGTATGTATAAGTATATAGTAATATATGTATATATAGATATATGTAGCTAAGTATATATATATAAGTGTATAGATGTATGTATATATATATATGTATATATGTATATAATACTATATAGATGTATATATATATATGTATATATATATATAATAATAATATATGTGTATAGGTATATGTATCTTGATATGTAGATATATGTATATATGTATGTACATATAAGTAGGTGTGTATCTATGGATATATATATATATGTATGTATCTATAGTTAGTTATATAGCTAATATATATATAGATATATGTATATTTATATATATGTATATGTGTATAGATATATGTATATATGTAAGTATATATGTATATTTATATAAGTATATGTATATATATATATATGTATACTAATACATAAGTACATAGATACTACTTTATGTATAAATATAAGTATATATATATATGTATATATATATCAATATATAAGTATACGTATATATATATGTTTATAGTATAGGTGTGAGTGTAGGTGTGTGTGTGCGTTGGTGAAGAGAGTGAGAGAGTGTTATGAGAGAAAGTGGGAGAGAGAGAGAGAGCAGGAGAGAGAGGGTAGGTGTTGGGTGGTCGTAGATCGCATTTTTGTTAAAAGCGTCGTAGTATAGTTGCGAAATACGATCCAACAAAGATATTGTTTTGAAAAATAACGAGACTTGAGTCTTGGTCATTCGTCTCTGGGAGGTGTGTTTCTGTTTTTCAAATCGATCTTAAAGCCGCTCTACTTAGTATTCTGGTGCGCAATATATAGGCGGTTAAAGAACAAGCACTTAAATCACTCAAATAAAATAATCATTCAACTCATGGTGATTTCAAACACATAAAGAGATATATATATATATATATATATATATATATATATATATAAATGCATTTTTCATTCATTCATTGGGGGAGAGTTGTTTGTACAGGAAATCTAGAGGAAAGCTTATACAAGGAATGCTTTAAATTAAACCTAGCTACCAGAAAACGATTGCATACAAGAATCGACGGGGGGATTTCGCATGCATCATTGGGGGAGAAGAGAAACTACTCTACTAAGCAGTAAATGAAAGCAATAAAACTTATGAAGAGCATGATCTAAAGCTAAAAGAGTAGAGGGCATTCAGGGGTGGTCCTCGATGGCCTTAGAGTGGTCGAGAAGAGAATGAGGGGCAGCCAATGTAGCCTAGGCCGACCCTTGGAGAGAAGTAGGGTTGATCCAGCATCCCGGCAAGGTGTCCTCCATGGTGGTGGTAGTGAGCTCGTGGAGGTGGAGTGAGTGGCTAAGTGGAGGTGGCGTGAATGGCACTAATGGAGAGCAATTGCCAAGGGAGTGAATGGGTGCCAATGGCCACCCAAGGGGTGTTTTTATAGACCTAAGGGATGCTCTCTAGAGAATTATGGAATTCTCTAGAGAGGCCTGTGGTGGGAGCTCGTGGGAGAGTGAGAGAGAGATGGTGGATGGTGGTTTTTAGATACACCAAATGTGGATCTAAAAATTGAATGGCTCTTGGTTGCTATTTTTGGAAACCAAGGCAACCACACATGGTAGAGAGTTCTAGAGAACTCTAGGCTAGATATTTTCGTGTTGATGGTGTGTGTGGGTGTGTGTGGGTCGAAACTTAGTTGGCTAGGTTGATTAGGTTGGGTTCTAGTTGGTTCAGGTCAAGGTAGGTCTCAAATTAGGGTTATAAACCCTAATTCACTAAGGTAAAGTGCAATTAAACTTAATACAAGTTTAATTGGGTGTGTGGAAACTTAATTTAGAGTAAAAAAACTCAATTAAGTCATGTCTAGGTCAATTGGACTCTCACTGAGTCCAATTGGACAGTGTGTGCTGAGATCCGGGCTCAATTGGACTCAATGAGTCCACTTGAATAGTCTGATGGAATTGACTAAGATCCATGTCAATTAGGTTTAGTGAGGACCTAATTAGGTCCTTAGGGAGGTCTAGAGGTCATGTACTAGGGTTAGGTTACCTTAATTTAGGTTCCTATGGGGTTGGAATTGGGTTTAGGGAGCTAGAGATCCAAGATCAAGGCTTAAATCTCAAAACAGGAATTGGAGAGCAGTATCTGATGTCTAATTATAGAATCAGACGTCTTATACTCAAAAATCAGAAGTCCAGACTTCTTGTTTGGACGTCTAATCAGAGTCAGGAAGGGTTTCGGGTTCTGTTTTGGGTATTCTGCAGAAATTGGACGTCTGACAAAGTGTCTGGACGTCTAATAACACTGCAGAAGTGTGTTTGAAGTGTGCGGGAGTTGGCTAAGGGTCCTGGACGTCTTAAAACTTATCTGGACGTCCAGAGAAGGGTTGGAACTAGGGTTTTAGGGCTTCCTAGGGTGTTGTGACCTAATCTAAGGGTGGCTGAGGCTTGGGGAAGTCTCTAGGCTATCCTAGGTCTAGGATGGACCTAAGCTCTTCACATTTTACTGCTTTATTTCTACTTAATAGAATAGAAAACCTTTAACCCCCTTACATTATTATTCCTACATCTAAACTAGGCATTCTGCTCTAGCTCTGCTAGAACTCCTGTTATTCCTGATACAGCTTCAGATCCAGCTCCTGATCAACTTATTCCTTGCAATCGACATAATGCACTTAATCAGCACATTGTAACATTATTTTATGCATAGCTAAAGGAAAGCAGTAAAGATGTAGATAATGCGTATGCATGCATGAATAACCCTAACTTATGCTAAGTCCTAGCCTAATATAG
This sequence comes from Thalassia testudinum, assembly GCA_037157565.1. NCBI lineage: Eukaryota > Viridiplantae > Streptophyta > Magnoliopsida > Alismatales > Hydrocharitaceae > Thalassia > Thalassia testudinum. Next base: position 78,110,000 of record JAZHRO010000056.1, on the reverse strand, counting down.
GTCAATTAAGACCTATGATTGCTGCTCAATCATACCCCCATGCCTAAATCTTGCTAGTCCCTAGTAAATGCAAGACTAAATTATTTACAGCAAGGGTCCCTAAGGGACTGGTTATTTTACCAAGTGTTTGCATAGAGATTTTTCCCCTTTTTATTTTCATCCTATGCTCTAGAAATCCAGACAATCGTGAAGGTGCAGCTATGTAGCTTTTGCAACAGATTTAAGCGAAAACTAATACACCTCTAAAGCTTGTACTTGACCCTTAGTAAAAATTCTAGCGGGATAGGCGGACTTCTTCCCTCAGGGTATTCAAGATATTCTATGAATTTCACCCTAGCTTTGGGCTTAGTTAGAGAATCTCTGAGAGAGAGGATTATATATTTGGTGGCTCATTCTCACTTGGTGCTACATAGAGACTAGTACTATAGAATCCAGATTCCCGAATTACTAAGTAACTTAACTTCGAGAAAGACAAGAAAAACAATGCTCCCTTTTGATTCCTTTGTATTCATTCTCTCTTTTTCTTTTCTTTTCTTTTTCTTAGAGCTCACAACCTCACCAAATTCACACATATGTTCTGTATTTGGTGGTCTCACTAGGCATTAACACTTTAATTGAGTTCTCATAACCCTAACACTAAGTCGGGATTCCTCAGCCAGTATTCGGGTGTTTAGAAACACAAGAAAAATAGGTTAAGGACATATTTGGTGGAGCTCAATTTTATTTGGTGGTATTGCCTCAATGAAAACTAAATATTCACAAACTCTTTTTCTTCTTCGTCAAAAAAATTTTTTTTTTCTTCTTTTTCTTTTTTTTATTTTTTCTTCCTTTTCATCATTTTTTTTTTTAGCATAGCACAACTGTTTTTTTTTTCTTCTTTTTCTTTTCTTTATTTTTTCTTCCTTTTCATCATTTTTTTTTTTAGCATAGCACAACTGCCATACATCCATGAATTTTATTAAGGAGGCATTATTGGGGATTGGTGGTACTCAAGAGACATTGGGTGGCTTATTTGGTGGAAGTGCCTACTCACGGCACCGGGAGAGACGGATAGGACGGCGTATTTCTGACCTTGACATCAATACCCTCCTTCAACCGAGGATTCGGTAAAGAATGGTCATAACCATCCACCTTAGCCCTAGTTTTATGAAAACTCTTTCCCCGCGTATTTGCCTTATTCGGTGGCTCTCACAATTTCGCACAAAAATGTATATGCGGGAACCGAGAGCGAAAACTATGTCTAATCTCAGAGTATCATCACCTAATTATCTAGGATTCCAGATTCCTTGCACTAATCTTAGAGCACCAGTATACTCTACTCTTTCACACCATTTGGTGGATTTTTGGAGGAAAATCTGCTTGACTCCCAAAACATTGTCCAAGGGTTTAGGAAAAGAAGCACTGCTTCTTCTCGATGGACTGAAGACGTTTATCAGCCTTCACCGTGAATCCATTGCAAATTCTACATGTGTGTGAAAAGTTGTACTGGATTCCAGATTACAGGAATCGACTAAAGGATAAAAATCCCTAATGCATTCTCTTAATAAAATAATCTTATTCATGAATGCAATATGTATATATGTTATAGACATGTAACCTCGTATAATTTGTACTTCGTGAATTTCCCGTATCGGGTTACAATCAGCTTGACCCTAAATTTAGAACAAAAGGTGAGCAGGTGAGTCGGAATTGGTTATTGCGAACGATTTCTAGCTCCAATGCGAGCATTGGAGGTGGAGTCGGTTGTTCTTTTATTTAATGTCCTAAAGTACATTTTACATGCAGCTCCGAGGTTTTCCTAAGTGTTGGCACAAAAAAAAAAAAATCAGTTTTTGCTATATCTACCCCCCCATGCCTAAGTTCTTGCATGTCCTCATGCATGAATATAAAAGAAAATAACTCTAACAGAGGATGAGTGGGTAGAAGTCACCTGTAATTGCTCCTGAAGTTATACATTCAGCACCGGCCAACCTGTTAACATGCAATATACAAAAGGGAAATATGCTAAAACAAAAATATGCTATGTATAAAAATGGTTATGTATAGATGATGGTAAAATGGTATTTATATGTGCTTAGTTTAACGCCTCCAGCTGGGCGAAAACTCAATCAGATGTGTCATTTCTAGCATAGGAGCTGGCTAAGATTAAGAGAAAGATGTGCTCATATGCTCCTAAGATCAGTGGTTCGGAGATGCGAACCAGCTGATTGTGCACCCCTACTCCAAAAAGTCTAGCTATAAGAAAGTGTGGAGTGGTGGTGGAAAATAGAGGATAATCAGAGGGGGGATCATGATGTTGATTCAGCTGATTTATCATGTCCCACAATTCAGCAGGAAGTTGTTGAGGGAGTAGATAAAATGTATCTCAGAGCCAGAATCTGAGTCATAGGGATCCTCATAATGATAATTGACATCAAATATCATGCCCTCTCCAGGCTCTGGGTCATATGGGGTTATCCATGAAAGTAGAAGATCTGTGGGGAGGTCACTGAAATCCTCATCAGAAATTACTTCATCCTCATTAGTACCCATCTCTGATTCATCGGAGGCTGACTCTTCAGGCTCGGGGTCGAGCCATCTATTAGATTGACTAGGATGATAGGTGCATCACCAGCTCATTCTGCTCGAAGCTTCACCCTCATATGCATTGGGCTCCTCAGTAATTCCTACCTCAGGTAGCATATTTATTTCTTTGTTCGAGTTATCCATAGCTACTTCTGGTTTTCGGATGTCAGGATCAGGGATAGGAAGTGTCATCTCAAAATCTTTAGCATCTGAATTAAGGATGTAGGTGAAAGAAGAAGAGTGCAGATCAAAAGATGTTGGCTCTAGTACAGGTTCACCTACAATGGGAAGTGGTCTAGATTGATCAGTAGTGTCGCATGTAATGTCTGGCTTAGGATCCATATCCTCAATTGGATCTACTTCCCTTGTCTCGATTGGGTCATCTGACCCAAAAGGTGTCTCCTAGGATTCAGGATAATCTGATTGCGGCTCAGTCCTGGAGATATCAATCCTTTCCTCCTCAATTTCAGATGAACCCATTCGGCATACTTCCTGCTCCTGTCTCATATCCATGCTAGATTCTTTTTCCCCTGAGTGATCTTCGGGTATCCGCTCCAGAGAATCTTCTGTGTGTTCTTCCGACGTAGTTGTTTCAGATTCTTCGAGGTCTTCAATGCTATTTTCCACTTGATATCTTAAAAGCAATAGTTCTTGAGTTTCCCGATTTTGTCCCATTCGCCTTGTTATCTCTACTGTTTCCTGAAGGAGCTCCATCATAGCTTGTTGATGCGGAATCCGACTTTGTCTTTGGTTCGGCTCAATGATAGCCTGGATTTTGTGTAGATAGGATGCGGCCTTTTCCTTAGCGCTCGCTATAGCTCTCTGTATTCTATAATGTGGCTGCATATGCACCGGTAGCTCTTCAGGGGTTCTAGGGTTTGAATCAGGTCTACCCATATTCCATGGGTGAGAAGCAGGAGTATGAAATCCATATCCTGGGTTATAAGATGCGATCCTTTGAGGGACCGACTGGTATGGGTCATAATATCCAGGGTTAGGATATGGGTTGACCATTTCGGTAACCCAAGGAGAAGGATCAGGGGAAGCGAAAAGTCATCTTCGCCACCTTGGGCTCTGATCCCAAGGTTGAGCTGATTCAGTGACTCGAGCTCTCAGATAAGCTCGTGGATCCAGCTCTTCTGGATCCTGATTAGGTCCAGATCCAATGTTAGCCATCGCAGCTTAGTAGATAGAAGAAATGGGGTGAGAAGATGGTCCAGGCGAGGTAACTCACCTCCTTGGGAGTGGCTCCCAAGGTCCAACCAAGTGAGGTCGAAGTGACCTCCTTCCGTGCATACATCGCCCAACCCCTAGGTTGGTGTAGCCACGCAGAACAAGGCTAAGGCCCTGTCAATCAAATTGTCCTTATAAATCAGGTGACCAGATTTTTCGTTAGGGATTTGAATTCCTGAAGATAAGTTCGTCGTGCAACAGACTAAATGTGAATCTCGCCTCTCAAGCTAACCTAGCCAGTCTGGTTACGAGGGGACCAAGGGGAAGGTTCTTCCTTTGGCTTACGCCTCCGGTTCCGTTGACCCCCGAGCCGCGGTTGTTAGACACTACCCCGCAGACTTAGTCACCAGGTTTGGCAAGAGAGATTAAATTAATTCAGTAGTACGACAACGAACTCGGGTTGAATTATTTTTAAAATTACTTTTAACCCGTTTTCTTCAGTAGGGTTTGTGGTGAGTGGCCCACAAGGTGACCAAGCTCACCGTCTAACTAGACTTGATTAAGTCTAGGTTAGCTAAAAGTGTGGTCTCTAGTTGTGACCCTAAAGGTTCAACCTAAGTTGCATGCACTTCTAGGGTTTTTTTTTTATTTCAATAGATCACAAAACTAATGTAGATTCTCTGATAATAATTGGAATCCAATTAATTTAAAATTTTGCGAGAAGATTCCTTTTTCAGTTATTTTTTTTAGAGAATATGTTTTTGGAATTTTTACTATTTCAACCGAATTTTTAGGGAATTTTAAATATTAGGGGGTCAGATTTGGAACTTTGACCCCTGGACGATTTTTGCCTTGAAACAGTATCAAATTATCTTCAAAAATTTAGGAAAAATATGGAAAATAAATCCAATTAGATCAGCTTTCGAACCCCACCATTTTTACTCAAAACAGATTCGCGGATTTCTCGAAATCGCTTTTTGAAATTTGAAAATTTTTGAATCTGGGTCAATCTGACCCCCATTTACTTTGCAAATTTTTAAGAATTTTATATTTGGAGTTTTTACAAAGTAACGGTGGCATTTGAAAGAAGGTTTGAAATTGAAGGCTTTGCCCGAATTTCAGAATTTTTCGCTAGCGAATTTTTCGGCAATCGAATTTTTAGGTGAGATTTGCAATATGGCTGAAAATCAGAAGGTGGTGGAAAAGCTTTTAAAGAGTTTTGAACTTGAAATTCAAGCCTTCCACCAAAGAAGCTTTTTTTTTTCTTTTTAATCTTTTACACTTTTTTTTATTTTTTATTTTTTTAAAAAAGAATTTTTCAAAAGATTCAAACGGAAATATCTCTTTTTTTTCTCTTTTATTTCTAACCTAGATTCAAAAGGAAACCTAATCTAGATTTTTTTTGAAAAAAAAAATTTTATTTTTGACTTTTTTTCTCTTTTCCACGAAAATGAGAAAAGTCTTTTTTTTTTTGTACAAAAGAAATTGCAGGAAGTAGATCTAGTCCTAGGGTTTAGAAAATAAGCCTACTCTAAGAGAATGTGATGTGCACCAGACTTTCTTCACCGCACTCGATGTGCGCGCAGATCCCATTTTTCTTCCGTGTTCCTGCACATCAACAATGAAGTAGAGGAAAATTTGTCAATGATAAGTAAAAGATCGAAATCAATAAAAACGGCGTTGCCTCCCCAGCAACGGCGCCATTTTGTTGGGTGGTCATAGATCGCATTTTTGATAAAAGCGTCGTAGTATAGTTGCGAAATATGATCCAACAAAGATATTGTTTTGAAAAATAACGAGACTTGAGTCCCGGTTGTTCATCTCTGGGAGGCGTGTTTCTATTTTTGAAATCGATCTTAAAGCCGCTCTACTTAGTATTCTGGTGCGCAATATGTAGGCGGTTAAAGAACAGGCACTTAAATCACGCAAATAAAATAATCATTCAACTCATGTTGATTTCAAACACATAAAGAGATATATATATATATATATAAATGCATTTTTCATTCATTCATTGGGGGAGAGTTGTTTGTACAAGAAATCTAGAGGAAAGCTTATACAGGAATGCTTTAAACTAAACCTAGCTACCAGAAAACGATTGCATACAAGAATCGACGGGGGGATTTCGCATGCATCATTGGGGGAGAAGAGAAACTACTCTACTAAGCAGTAAATGAAAGCAATAAAACTTATGAAGAGCATGATCTAAAGCTAAAAGAGTAGAGGGCATTCAGGGGTGGTCCCCGATGGCCTTGGAGTGGTCGAGAAGAGAATGAGGGGCGGCCAATGTAGCTTAGGCCGACCCTTGGAGAGAAGTAGGGTTGATCCAGCATCCCGGCATGGTGTCCTCCAAGGTGGTGGTAGTGAGCTCGTGGAGGTGGAGTGAGTGGCTAAGTGGAGGTGGCGTGAATGGCACCAATGGAGAGCAATTGCCAAGGGAGTGTATGGGTGCCAATGGCCACCCAAGGGGTCTTTTTATAGACCTCAGGGAAGCTCTCTAGAGAATTATGGAATTCTCTAGAGAGCCCTGTGGTGGGAGCTCTTGGGAGAGTGAGAGAGAGAGAGTGGACGGTGGTTTTTAGATCCACCAAATGTGGATCTAAAAATTGAATGCTCTTGGTTGCTATTTTTGGAAACCAAGGCAACCACACATGGTAGAGAGTTCTAGAGAACTCTAGGCTAGATATTTTCATGTGGATGGTGTGTGTGGGTGTGTGTGGGTCGAAACTTATGTGGCTAGGTTGATTAGGTTGGGTTCTAGTGAGTTCAAGTCAAGGTAGGTCACAAATTAGGGTTATAAACCCTAATTCACTAAGGTGAAGTGCAATTAAACTTAATACAAGTTTAATTGGGTATGTGGAAACTTAATTTAGAGTAAAAAAAATCAATTAAGTCGGGTCTAGGTCAATTGGACTCTCACTGAGTCCAATTGGACAGTGTGTGCTGAGATCAGGGCTCAATTGGACTCAATGAGTCCACTTGAATAGGCTGATGGAATTGACTAAGATCCAAGTCAATTATTTTTAGTGAGGACCTAATTAGGCCCTTAGGGAGGTCTAGAGGTGACGTACTAGGGTTAGGGTACCTTAATTTTGGTTCCTATGAGGTTGGAATTGAGTTTAGGGAGCTAGAGATCCAAGATCAAGGCTTAAATCTCAAAACAGGAATTGGAGAGCAGTATCAGACGTCGAATTATAGAATCAGACGTCTTATACTCAAAAATCAGAAGTCCAGACTTGTTTTCTGGACGTCTAATCAGAGTTAGGAAGGGTTTCGGGTTCTGTTTTGGGTATTCTGCAGAAATTGGACGTCTAACAAAGTGTCTGGACGTCCAATAACACTGCAGAAGTGGGTTTGAAGTGTGCGGGAGATGGCTAATGGTCCTGGACGTCTTAAACTTTATCTGGACGTCCATAGAAGGGTTGTAACTAGGGTTTTAGGGCTTCCTAGGGTGTTGTGACCTAATCTAAGGGTGGCTAAGGGTTGGGGAAGTCTCTAGGCTATCCAAGGGCTTGGACGGGCCTAAGCTCTTCACATTTTACTGCTTTATTTCTACTTAATAGAATAGAAAACCATTAACCCCCTTACATTATTATTCCTACATCTAAACTAGGCATTCTGCTCTAGCTCTGCTAGAACTCCTGTTATTCCTGATACAGCTTCAGATCCAGCTCCTTATCAACTTATTCCCTGCAATCGACATAATGCACTTAATCAGCACATTATAACATTATTTTATGCATAGATAAAGGAAAGCAGTAAAGATGCAGATAATGCGTATGCATGCATGAGTAACCCTAACTTATGCCAAGTCCTAGCCTAATTTAGGTCAATTAGGACATATGATTGCTACTCCTTCAGTAGGAGAGGAGAGAAGGGAGTGCAGCTGCACTGCTTGAGAGAGTTAAGTCATCTACAGATGGTGGCCGTCATTTGGATGTCTTCAACACGCGTGCACGTAGGCACTTGTTCGCGCAGATTGGAGAGCGCCTGTGCCGACTGGCTGCGAGCATGGAGGTCTCACGACAGCGCGCTCAGAGAGGGAGGTGAGGTGTCTGCAGGCACGCGCGGACTCTTTAAAGGTTGGCAGGGAGGCGGGGAGACGCTTGGCTGGCCGCTGTAGAGGAGCGTAGCGGCCGGTTGCGGGTACGGAGGGCATGCGACGGAGCGGAGAAGCGGAAGTGGAGAATGTCCTTTAGGTGCCCATGGAGGGCTGGGGCACCTGCAAGGAAGCGTGGAAGGAGCTGCTGCTGCTGCTGCTTCAATCTTCAAACCTTGCAGCTGCTCCAATGGCGGGAAGGTGCGGGAACTAAAAAAATGAAAACAAACCCACCATGCCCATCGGCTCTTTGAAGAGCTGGGCGGTGGTGGTTTCACTGTGGTGGTGTGAACCACAGTGAGAGCTCCTGCCTGCCGGGTATCTCCTCGGAGGAGGGCCGGCGTATGGAGGTAGTGGGCGGAGAGGACTGTGGTGTCCTGCTAGTGGTTTTTTTCCTGCTGCAGCGACAGACCTCTTGAAGGTGGGAGCCATGGTTTTTTTGTAAGGGAAGAAGGCATGGCTTCATGCATGGCTGCTGCAGGGAGAGGGAAGTGCAGGGACGGGCTTGCTAGGAGAGGGAGGCAATGGCAGCCGCAGGGAAGGCCAGCTGCAGCAGCAGGAGGCATGGTGCGAGGAAGAAAATGCATGCAACAGTAGGGAAAATTAGAAATCAAGTGGGAATAAAAATAGAGAAGGGAATTTTGTAAAGGTGCACTTAAGGAAAAACGTAATTTGTGAGGCCTTTTATTTCGTTCTCTTCTCCTCTCAATTGATTGCATGAATGCATGTATTTTTACAAAATGCAACTTTGGAATCCTAATATGCATGGGTAATGCAAGGAAATAGCACAAGAAGGCATTATTGCAGGCGTATTTTGCGGTGCAATCATAGCCCCGTGCCTATCTTTTGCTAGTCCCTAGCAAAATAGTATTTAGAAATGATCTTAAGCTGAAGATTTTCTTCTGAGGTGATATAGGTGTGTTTATTGTCGGATATTGTGAGAACCAATTGTAGAGAAGACTACCAATACTTTATGTCTCAAATGACATAGATCATCACTAACTAACCAAGATTCTTGATATTTAAACCTTAAGTATGATTTCCAGGACCCAGGAGGTTTTTGCAGTACTCGAGAGCTCAAGAAGTTATGGCTTGTGCATAGTGAAGGATCAAGACTGACCAGATGGGCATTAAAACTCAAGCCTAGGGTTTCACGAATCTTTAAGTATAGGTTGGTCCCAGTTTCTGCTCGTGTTTTCGGATTGACCCTTAAGAAGATGACAAAAAACTGAACTCCCATTTTTTTATTTTTGTGGCTCAAAGGAAAATAAGGTATTTGAAACCTACCCTGAAGAACTTCTTGTAGGGTGAAGATTTTACAGACATTTGCGGGGAATACTGACTTATTTGCATTTTTTTTTTTTTTAAACACATGTCAGTATATCTCTTACAACACATTTTGAAGGAGCACATTTTTTTTCTTTTTGGTGGGAGAGTTTCTTTTTGGTGGAAAGAGTCGCTCCTAAACACAAGACAAAAGCCTGGGATAAAAAGTCTACCGGCGTGCACAGGTAAGGACTCCACCTTCCCTAATGAACACTAGGGTTGGATCTTATGTTCACCTGGTCTTTCCTGATATGTGTAGTGTGAGCCAAGTTTACTTAAGCTCTCAAGTAAAAGTAAACCAATGGATCCTGTACTGGTGTCTCAGGTACAAGAATACATCCATAGTTAGGAGAGATTCTGATCTATTTTGTCAATGCTTTAAGTGAATTAAGCCGAGCTTGAGCGAATCAAGCTTCTGTGGCCTGGAAAGTCTTCAAAACAGAGGTTGAATATCCATAAACACTTATTGTAATTTTTTGGTTCAACTTTCAGATCATTACTAAACACCATTTATTTTATTATTATATTATAAATATATATATAATTTTTTTTCCTTTTTCTTTTTCTTGAATATTTATAAATAGGTGGGAACTGTATGATACCATAAAATACCCAGATCCTATGGATGCCTATCCACCACCCCATGCCAAACAATGCTATGTCCTCATATGCATGCAGGGAAAGGCATAGAAAGGACGAAAGATCGGGTAAGGAGAGCTGAGGGTGAGGGTATAGAGTAGGGTGGTAGGGTGGGTGGATGGTGGGTGGTGAAGTGAAGAGTGTGATAGTGGAGTGAAAAGTGATGGTGGATGGTGAAAGGTCTGGCATTTCATGGGATGAGAGTGTCCCAGGAGGAACAGAAAATAGGTCAGGAAGAAGAAGTTGGCCCTCAGATTGGTCAAGAAGAGGGGCTCTTTGGATAGATGGATCCAAAAGGAAATAGCCCCAGTGAGTAAGATGTGGGCTCATGGTCCCAGTGTGGAGTTGTGAATCCACCTGATTTGGCTGGAAAGGAAGGGCAATCCGATCTTCCAGAGTGTGGACCGGCGGTGAGCGGCCTGGCGATGACTCAGACCTCGAGGTATGGGAAGCGGAGAAAATCTCGTCAGAGGTCTGGTCGGGAGAAGGTACGGGAATAGGGAGGGATTGGGAAACGTCACAATTTGTGTTGGTCAGGCAGTCATCAGGTAATTCGCAGCAGTCTGAATCAGTCCCAATTAGTCTGATACACGCACTGACGATCATGTCCTCATCAGACGTGTCATCCTTGATGCAATCGCAATCAACATAAGAGTGCGATGCTGCAGCGGGGTTAGCCTGAAATCCCAAAGGAATGCTCGGAGCTTGCAGAATTTGATGAACCTGTGCCTGAGAAGGTTGTAGCTGTGGTTAAGGACCACAGGGTACGAAGTTTCGCGGGTTTGGAACAGGTTGGGTGGGAAGAGTGCCTCGAGATCGAGTCGCCATGCGTAGTTGACTGATCTCAGCATTCTGCTGTGCCAAATGGTGTTGAGGAGAGGTCATGTTCTCTTTATGGCGCTTTGACATTTCCGTCATCATTCACATCAGTTTATCAAGAGGCCTTGATGTGTGTTCGATTTGAGGCACGCAAGGGCCAGATGGCAGATTCGCCATAGGATTAGACTGGGCCCTTGGGATGACGGGTGCGGACAGTCGCATTGGTCCCCTCGCAGGATTTTGGCGCTGCAGGTTGTTGGACCATGCAAAGTTTGGATGATTACGCCACACTGGGTTATAAGTGGCAGAGAATGGATATTCTCCATGGCACAAGCATCTTCTATGCCAAAAGACGTGTCCGCATGTAAATATGCGTCCGAGAACACGGAGGCTTGGTCCTCCGTGTCGAAATACTAGCTCGCAGAAGCCAGTTCCACATGATTTACCGAGTCGCTTGGCACGACACTCGATAAGGAAGGTCTTACAGGGTTTCTCGGGATAAGCCTGGTGTTGGAAGAATTGGAATTGTGACGAAGTGGTGAAGAGGTGTTTGCCATGTTTGTGGAGGAGGAGGATGATTCGACTCTTTTTCTAAATTTATCAGTCAATTAAAACAGTTAAGGGTTTTGTGACCTCCTCCCAAACATGCACTACCACAGGAAGAATTGGGGAGATGAGAAGGGAAAAGAGACAAGAGAAATGACGCCGCAAAGGTACACTTGATTACAAATCAATTCAATCAAATTCCTAACCTCTATAGTGTGCCCTTAGACCTAAAGATCTAAGTTACTTGTTATCACGGACTACAGAACCAAATGCAAGCACCGCAGAACCACCGGTCCAGATTGAAAGGCTGTTTGCCCCAGTCATAGACAGCCAATAGCACGCGAGAACTCCCACTAGCACGTAGCTGCTACACGAAGGTAGTTAGACCTCAAATCCTTAGTAAGGGTCAAGTTAGTACCAGTTTTAGTTAGAGGCTTAGGAACAAGTGCTTCTGGAATGTGAAGGGCATTGTTTATGGGTAATGACCAAGTGATTGATTTTCAGAGTGTGTAAAACAAGCATGCAACGGGGAAATCTCCCTGAATTGAAGTTTTTAATTAGTGAATGGTTTTCAGAGTTCAGCCTTAAGTAGTATGTAGTTTAGGATTTCGCTGAATTACCAATTCAACCAATCTCCGGGTTTTTGTGAGAATACAAGTTTTCTTTCTAAGCCCAAGAAACCGTTCTTCAATATTAGTTCGTTAATGCATGCTAAAATGCAATGGGCTACCCTAAATGGAGATTTCTGTGTGTGGATGCACGAATTAGTTTTAGAGTTTATGTGAAAGGGAGCCAAAGCACTTCAATTCAAGTGCTCCCAATTACCAGAAAGATGTCCACACACAAGGCTTCAACCAACAGATAAAGAAACTAAAGTTGTTGGTGTTGAAATACTCGGGATTGAATCTTAGGCAAGTTGAAAAGTCATGGTGGGGTTGGAATCAACTCAATTCCAAGTCTCCCCACCAAAAATGTGATCCCTAATTTGCAGGTAAATGAGGCAAGAGGGGTGCAATCAATCTTTTTATATGCCTCAAAGAATACTTCTGACGGCGAAAAATTCAAGAATCAAGATTCTCGGATTTTCGCTATGTGAAGTATGGTAGGAAATCCTAGGGCGGTGGGAGCGAAGGCAATCAATCAAACAAGTGAATTTTAATCCACTTGCCCCAAGAGATCCCAAGAAGTTTTTCTAGTAGTTTTTTTTTTTTTAGTTTTTGGTTTTTTTTTTATTAAGGTGACAAGTTAACCTAGGTTTCTAAGAAAAGAAAACCTACTTGTTCGGCAACGTGTGCGAAGCTCCAATACAGTGTCGGCATCTTCACGCTCTCGTTCCTGCCTTGGATCTGCTCACATCTTTGACTTCGTCTGCCTTCCTTCTCCTTGCACCAGGTTCACCTGCACACCAAAAACAAAAAATACCTATGAAGAGAGAAGAGCAAAATTGAAAGGAACTGAATAGAAACTTACTTGAACGCGCACCTCCCCAGCAATGGTGGCAGAAAAGGTGTATGGTCGAGCCCGGATAAGTTGTTAATATGATGATTTTATCGTTGAAATGTGTATAGTGGTTAACCTAAATCAGACCTAACCATATCTTTACAAAATTTTTTAACCTAGCTTACTTGATTTTATCTTGTCACTTTTAGGCCCAGGGTCGAACTCAGGGAAGTGGGGTACAAGTCGAGTTCTACGCCTTTCCTACAACGAGTCACTTCCGTTCGTTTATTATGTTTTTCGTGTTTTTCTTATTTAGATTTTTTTCTGTTAATCTTTGTCCTTGAGGCACACCCTCAAAATTGAGTTCTTGGCTTTGAGTCAAAACAAAGTTCCAAAACAAATCTTGCTATTCGCAAGACGGGATTCCTGCAAGTAAAAGATTATCTTTTTCTTTTATATTTTTTTTTTATCTTTTTACTAACAGGAAAGCAAAATAGAAATAAAGTAAATATAGTATATATATATGTATATATTATGTATATAAAGGGGTGGGGGTGGAGGCGTAGATGGAGTGTAGCACAGTGTCGAATTGGTCGTCGTCTAGAGAGATGCAACCAACAGGACTAGGTGCCGCGTGGAGTGTGGGATGGATGGTGGATGATGTATGCGACCATGCTTTTTGTACGCATGTATCGGGGAATATCAGCAACTGGTGCAGATATTCCTGTGATATAGCGTATGGTAAATAAGGTGAAAATAAATATATATATGTATATATGTAAATAAGTCTATATGTATATATATATATATGGTTATAAATATATAGGTATATATATGTAGGTATGTATACATGTATATATATAAGTATATGTATATATATATGTGTGTGTATGTATATATAACTATATAGAGGTATATATATTTGTATGTATAAGTATATAGTAATATATGTATATATAGATATATGTAGCTAAGTATATATATATATATATAGGAATATATATATAGTTATAGATATATATGTGTATAGATGTATATATATATATATGTATATATGTATATAATACTATGTAGATGTATATATATATGTATATATATATAGAATAATAATATATGTGTATAGGTTTATGTGTCTAGATATGTTGATATATGTATATATGTATATATAGTTATATAGATATATATATGTATATATGTATGTATATATAAGTAGGTGTGTATCTATGTATATATATATATATATATGTATGTATCTATACTTAGTTATATAGGAAATATATATATAGATATATGTATAATTATATATATGTATATGTGTATAGATATATGTATATATGTAAGTATATACGTATATTTATATAAGTATATGTATATATATACATATATGTATACTAATACATAAGTATATAGATACTACTATATGTATAAATATAAGTATATATATATATATATATATATATATCAATATATAAGTATACTTATATATATAAGTTTATAGTATAGGTGTGTGTGTGTGTGAGAAAGTGTGAGTGTAGGTGTGTGTGTGCGTCGGTGAAGAGAGTGAGAGAGTGTTGTGAGGGAGAGTGAGAGAGAGAGAGAGCAGGAGAGAGAGGGCAGGAGAGGAGAGAAGGGAGCGCAGCCGCACTGCTGGAGAGAGTTATGTCATCTACAGATGGCAGCCATCGTCTGGAGGTCTTCAACGCGTGCACACACAGGCGCTTGTTCACGCAGAGAGGAGAGCGACTGCGTCGACCGGCAGCGAGTGCGGAGGGCTCGCGACAGTGCACTCGAAGAGGGAGGTGAGGTGTCTGCAGGTGCGTGCGGACGCTTGTAGAGGCTGGCGGGGAGGCGGGGAGATGCTTGGCCGGCCGCTGCGGGGGTGCGCAGCGGCTAGTTGCGAGCGCAGAGTGCGTGCGACAGAGCGGAGAAGCGGAAGCAGTGAAGGTCCTGCAGGCGTGCGCGGAGGGCTGGGGTGTCTGCAGGGAAGCGCGGAAGGAGCTGCTGCTACTGCTTCAAGCTTCAAACCTTGCAGCTGCTCCAATGGCGGGAAGGTGCGAGAACTAAAAAAACCAAAATAGACCCACCACGCCCACCGACTCTTTGAAGAGCTGGGCGGTGGTGGTCTTACTGTGGTGGTGTGCACCACAGTGAGAGCTCCTGCCCACTGGGTATCTCCTCGGAGGACGGCTGGCGTATGGAGGTAGAGGGTGGAGAGGACGGTGGTGGCCTGCTGGTGGCTTTTTTCTTGCTGCAGCGATAGACCTCTTGAAGGTGGGAGCCGTGGTTTTTTTATAAGGGAAGAAGGCATGGCTTCATGCATGGCTACTGCAGGGAGAGGGAAGTGCATGGACGGGCTTGGCAGGGAGAGGGAGGCATTGGTAGCCGTAGGGAGGGGCAGCTACAGCAGCGGGAGGCATGGTGCGAGGAAGAAAATGCATGCAGCCATAGGGAAAATTAGAAATCAAGTGGAAATAAAAATAGAGAAGGGAATTTTGTAAAGGTGCACTTAAGGAAAAACGTAATTTGTGAGGCCTTTTGTTTCATTCTCTTCTCCTCTCAATTGAATGCATGAATGCATATATTTTTACAAAATGCAACTATGGAATCCTAATATGCATGGGTAATGCTAGGAAATAGCACAAGAAGGTATTATTGCAGGCATATTTTGCGGTGCAATCAGACGGTATCATTACAACATCGGAGCAAGGGCCTCTTCGAGGACCATTGAGTGGATGATGATTCCAACACAATTTTGTACTATGGATAATCAAAGGCTATGCAAAAGGGACCAACTCTTCAAGTCAAAAAAAAGAAGAAAAAGTTGGCCAATCGCAATGCACTGACACTTAGATTTTCAGTGAAATGCAAATTGCATATCAAGTTCCTAGGATAAGGAGGTTCTAATTGTGAAAATGGAATTTCAAGATGACTAGAATACGAAGGCGTAAATTAGTTGAATTCTTGAATAGAAACACAAATCCTGGTTATTCTAACCCTTGGATCCAAAGATAAATCTTGATGTTTTATAATAAACAAATCTCTTACCTCCGTTTTCTTCAATCAACCAAACTCCACTGAAAATTTTCTCAAGCCAAAAAAATCATTTTTTGTAGTTTTCCTTAATAATACTTTGCAAAATAAGTTTTACTAGGGATTAACAAAACCTAAGCATGGGGGTGTGACAAACTTTGGTTTGTCATCATTCTTAGGCATATTTTACACCTAGTTTTAAGGTATTTTGCATCCACATTACAATATTAGGTTTATAATTCGACATTCATACACATTTAGGGTTAATGCATGCATTGTTAGGTCTTGTGTTATTTTATGTTATTATGTGTAATTTCGCAGCAATCATAAAACTTAATTAACTTAAATTAAATTAATCATAGCTTAACTTAGGAATAATACATGCATAAGCTGCATATCTTGCATTCTAGATTTTCTACTTAGCTATTTCAAAATTGGTAAATAATTGTATTTTCAGATAATAAAGAGCTCAGGTGATATCCTGAGACTGGATAAAAGCGGGAAAGGAATTGGAGCTACAACATAGCTTGAATGGGAGCTTGGAATAAAGCATGGAATAAAAGAGAATGAAGACATAGAGAGTAAGGGAGCGAGAGATTAGACTATTTATGTAAATAGATGCAGAAAAAGAGGAGAAGAAGAACTTAGAATATCCCTATCCTTGTCCATAGTTTCCTAGGATAGCCTTAACCCAGCTCCTATATGTAAGCCACCTTCCTATGGGTCAATTCAGCTTATAACCCAAAACATGGATAGTGCTATCTATGCTCCTATCCACACTAACCTTATCTTAACTCTCCACTTGGGATGTCTCTATCCCTAACCCTGAACTTCCCCTACCTTTTTCAAAACCTAGATAGTGTTATCTAGAGTCGTATTATCCACTAGCCACAAACGCTATCCACTATCCCTATTCTTAATCCACACTTTAGAATCCTATTTAGGTCCATAGAACCCTCAATTGATTCAATCTAAGTAAATTGTGCCAACCACATTCTAATTTGGTCCACTTGGAGTGACAATCGTAGCGCAACGACGCGAAAATTGTTCCAATCCGACATCTGTGGCACCACCAACAAAGCGAAGAAAATGGATGGCCATGATGGTGCCACATGGCATCATCACAACTGTCCAACATTGGCTACAGCACTCATCTTCGCTGCTTGATCTAATCACAGCCATTCGATCATTGATCCAATGGCTGAGATTCAATCTTAAACTGTGCACCAACTCTACTGAAGGAAAGGGTGCGAGTGCTCTCAAATGTTGATCACCATCCAACGGTTGCATGTGCTTGCCCCTTAAAACACAAATGCGACTAAAAGAGTGCCTTAGCACAGCAGTTAAGAGCCTTTTCGTGAAGGAGCAACGTGCATTTGAGGAGTGCAGTGTAGAATCAATCCGCTTAAGAGGTGCGTGCATCAAATTCAATTGTTAGATGCGCATCGAACAAGTAGCCTCTATGTGGCGCTTTATCACGCGTCTGATGGAGTAGCCGCCCCATGCGCACAATGACGTGTTTTCGCACGCGCCATCATATGCCGACGTGCGTGTAATGTTGAAGGCAAAGGGGTTTGAGCCCTTTTAGGCCATTTAATCTCTTGATCAGATAGTTGAGAGTGTGCAAACGTAGGTGAGCATTCAGTAGCTGAAGGCAAGGAGGCACAGATGTGGCACACTCTAGGTGTTTGGATCCTCACCGTACAGCGGAGATGGAGTGCATGGCTATAGTGTTGTGTGCTAATAGTGACACTCATAAACGTCACTAAAGACCCTTACATTAATGTTTTAAGTTTAGAATGACCTATTTGCCCCCTATTCCTCACCTATAAAAGGCCCTATGCCCTCCACATTTTCTTCATCCCTTCCATAATCTCTCTCCCTCTCTAAGAGCTAAGAACTCAAGGTCTCAAGCTCACTTTAGTACTCCTAAGCTACGGGAAGCTCCGCTTGAGTTAAAAATAAAATTTTTCACCTCTCATCCCCTTTCTCTTGTTCTCGCCAGTTGTCTTCTCGTCCCTGTTCTGGAAGTGGATCCCACAACGTTGACACCCTATTTCACCCTTAGTTCTTCCTGATCCGTCCTCTGTCATCCATCTTCGCTCTCCTACTTCCAAGCGACGTCCTCCAAACAGCCGTTGAGGTGGATAACTTCTCTCCCCCTTGCCTTTATCACTTTCTAGATTAGATTTTCCGCTTTCTAGTTATAGTTGTAATGACATTATTTTGAGTATAAAAGTTATTTCTCTCTCTCTTTCTCTCTCTTTAGTTGTAGTGTTTATGTTGCAAATAGTATGGCAATCATTGTGAATGTCTCATTTATGAACAAAAATTACAAAAAATTATAACTATGGATTTCAAATCGACGTAGCCTCCCCATGTTTGACGTAGAACTCATTCTAAGTTTCAGTTAAAATTTATTTAATTGATGGATTTTCTTGTGAATCGCGCTACAACGACGGGTTTTCTAAACTCAAATCTTTTCACAATGAAATTTTGCACATCATTTTGGTGCCGTTGTTGGGGAGGCAATGGATCTTGATTTGTTTTCCGCATTCCACACAGTTAACTGCTTTCTAACTCTCCTATATTTCTTCTCTATTGTCTTCCAGCTACCCCAATCAGGAATCTTCAAGCAGTAGAAAGGAGTAAAGTGCAATTAACGATAACTGTAAGTGCTTCCCCATTCTTTCCCCCACCATAGACTTCATTCCATCACACTAATTAAACCCTAATTGACCTAGGTGTTCTCATAAACACAAGGATTAGTTTGGTTGCTTTGATTTCCACCTCTCATCCCCTTCGTGAAGATCTCGCCAGCTGTCTTCTCATCCCCATTCTGGAAGTGGATCCTGTTACAATAACACTCTACCTTACCCCTGATTCTTCCTGATCCATCCTCCGTCATCCATCTTTGCTCTCCTTCCTCCAGGAGACGTCCATCTAGCTCATCCTCCAAGCAACCATCGAGGAGAATAACTTCTCCCCCGCTTCTCTTCATCACTTTCTAGGTTAGATTTCCTACTTTCTCATTGTGTTTATCATGCTTTTGATCGGGTTTTAAAAGGGAGAATAATGTCGTGTTGTAGTATAGCCGAAAAATCATCAAAAACAAATAAAGATTTTATTACTCGAAAATCGGAGTATCCGAGGTCAAACACAGGGAGCAATCTCAGTACTTTAAAAACTAGAGAATACAACTTTTAAATAAAAGACAATTGATTCACAGAGAGATTTAAAAGAAAATTGCTAATAGAGAACAGGATTGGACGTCTGATTTCTATATCAGACGTCTGAAATGTAGGGCTTCTTGCTGCTCTTCTTCTTCTTCTCTGCATGTGCCTCTAATCTGTTTCTTCTTCTGTCTTTGCTTCTTTTTGTTCTTCTCCTTTTTCTTCTTTGGACTCTCTTTTTCCTTCTCTTTTCTTCTGCAAAGGCTTTTTCTTCCTTGGTCTTCTTCCTTGCCTTCTTTCTTCTTTCTTCTTTCTTCCTTGCTCAGCCTCTTCTTCAGAGTTCCTTCTTCTTCTGCTCCTACTCTTCTTCTTCTCTTCTTCTTACTGCGGCTGAGCTTCTTTGTTCAGTGCCCGACCTGCCTGCACAAGATAGAAAAACCTACCCCTTTCCCTCTACCCGTACATATCTCTCTCACTCCAAACCGCTCACAAGACGCTCTCCTAAAGCTACGGTTTAACAGGTCGGGTTGTGCATACCTGGGGCCAGGCGTACCGGCGTGTATGGTACGCAAGGTGTGCGTGGGTGGTGTCGGGTCGGGTACGCTGGATCTGCGAGATGAAACCGCAGACGAGGTGTGTGATGGGGCGCGAGACCTCACACCAGTGCTTTCGGAGGCGAAGAGAGAATAACACAAATTCAATTTAAACCGTACCTGTGCCTCGTAGATTAACGATGTGGGACTATTAGTCTCGCCCTGCTCTCGCATGCGCCCGCAGAACATTCTTCTTCAATTGCCAAGGCTGTGTTCCTTGTTGGACTAGATGACTTCGCACTGCTTCCCCGAGTGAGCTGCACCTAAAGCCTGGCTGTCCTGAAGCCTAGAGCTGCTTGGAGCTTCTTCGCGTCACCGTCAATGACGGCAGGGGCATGAGAACTGTTTGACACAAAACAAGCCTCTCAGCATAATCAGATCTCCAGGGGACCTTCGCCGTGGCACGGCGAAGGTGGTGCAAGGTGCAGTAGTCGTGGGACGGCCTGGGCATGCGTGCCTAGGTCGTCCTGTGACCGGACATGTGGGTGTGTTCGGGGGAGCGTTGAGTGGGTGTAGAGTAGTAGTGGGTGGGCAGAGGATGTTCCTTGTGGTGAGGCAGAGACTCTGAGTTGGTCGGCGAGTCATGCGGAAGTGTGGAGCAACGGGAGCGACTCGCCGGAGGTTGGCCGGAGGGATGGAAGATGGCGGTGGTCAGGTGTGGTCGAGGGGTAATTAAATGAAATGCAAGGGGGAAAAGAGAGAGGGGAAGATGGGGAATGCATCTGGACTATTCTGGGAGAGAAGGAGGCAGCGGAGTGGACAACTCGTAGCTGCCGTCGTCAGAGAAGAAGCACCCTGAGGGAGGGAGCAACGACGAGGAAGAGGGCAGGGGAACGCGCGCTTGGAACGGCGTGACACGGGAGGAGGAGGCGAAGTGGACTTTGTTGTTGGTATGGCAGCAGAGCGACGAGAAGGAGGGGAGGAGGTCGCCGGAGCTTGTGGGTTCCTTGGCCGGAGATGGAAGAGAATAAAATTTGGGGGAATCTCCACCAAGACAAGTCTGAAATTGAGCGGCTGGGTTTGGGGATTCTTTTATAGGTGCTGGCCGAACTTTCTAGTGCGTGGAGGGCGCGCAATCATCTCCGATGGCTCACCGGAGAAGGAAAGTAGGTGGATACCCAAATCCCTCGTGCGTTAGCACGATAGATTGGGATCAAATCAGAGATCGTGACAGGCCTCTGATGGAAGGGAATTCCTCAGAGAATCTCCCTTCCATTTCTGGGAGGGGATCTTTGAGGAATCAGAGAGTATTCCCTCTCTAATCCTCGTCGGAGCAGGATATTGCCACAACAATGGCAGAAGGAGCTGATTGCAAAGGTGGCGAGGAAGTTAGGGGGCTCTCTGTGATAATTTTCAAAAGATAGGGACCAAATTGTGATTTGGGTGTACTAAATTGCAAAGTAGGTCAAGATGACCTCCCCTTACGTCCAAATTTTGGTATAAACCTTATTTGGACCTAAGGAATCCAATGGTGAAGTTGTATTTTAGGTTTGACCAAGTTTGACTGGATATTTTGCGTAAAAACCCAAATTAGGTTAATTGATGAGCTAGGACCCTAATCTTGGTCAAACTGGGTTCCGAAGGTCAAATTAAGTGTTTTAAGCCCTAGAGGATATTTTTTCATGATTTTTATAGGATTTCTTTGATTTTTAACCTTACTGGAACCTTGTTAATTCAAGTGAATTTGTTTTAGTGTTACCAAATGTCATTTAATTTCTTGATTGCACATGAACCCATGTCTGATTTACTCAACCCACTTTTTATATTATTTAGACCATTTGACCTATGTTTTACCTCTAATAAATCCCATTTATGTACTGCAATGGTAAAATTGCAGTTTTAACATTTATTTCCTATTTTCTTCCCAGAATACTTATTCCTTCATTTAGGCCTTCTTCTAGGTTATGTAGGAGCTTTTATTCCCTTTATTGGGTCAAAATGAGCTAGTTATGGCTCATGGTGAGACTCTCATCATACCCCCATGCCTAGCTTTTGCTAGTCCCTTAGCAAAGTTTCAAGGTTTTAACTTCCGTTCTAGACCCTGAGTGTCCGTCAACAATCATGATAAGTGCTTCTCCTTTTCTTTTGTGATTAGGTAGGAATGCTGACAATAGGCCTAGAGGTACTCAAGTACCAACCAAAATCTGGACCTGACCCGCTTTAGCCTCAGTCCTCCGCAAAGGTTTCTATAGCCCACAGAAACTAACCCAGGGTCTGTTGGACTCCGCGGTTAAAGCACCCGTGCTTGAGACATTTTAGCCTAAGTTCAGTTTGCAGTGCATTTTTGTAAGAGAGAGAAGATTTATTTGTTTGGAGAGATTTTCTCTCTCTTTTCGTTTTATTTCTATCTTCGGATTAGCTTCTCAACATGGTCTGTATCGGATTCCTCGTCCCTGTCATCAATCCTCAAGGGTCCTTGGCTTTCGAGATTTTGAGATAATCCCGCCCATGGCAACCCCCAGAACCCTGGCTTTCGAGATTTCGAGATAATCCCGCCCATGGCATTCCATGGTCGAATTCAGATCCTGGCGATTGACATTTTGTGATAATGCCACCCATGGTATCTGAACCAGCAGAGTGCTTACATGCCCCCAGTAGGATTTTTAAATATCTAAGAGACAAGCACCGAGGAGACGATATGTTGTTACGCATCTTCGAGGGGAATTTCCCGCCTCTCCGCGCTGGGAACTCGTCTAAATCAACTTGTGTTGATTGGCCGCTCCTAATCTAGGTGACTTTTTTCAGAATATTAAACGCTTTTGCGTGATTTGGATGTCTATGCGCACTGAACCAAACTGTGTGTGAATTTGGGGTGCTTAGGTTACCGAATCCCACAAATCGGAGGTCAGTTAATGAGGCCGAATACTTCCTAAGCCTTATACCTAATACTTAAGCTTCGCATTCCCCCCAACCTCTTGAGGCCTATCCAGATTTTAGCGGATACATGAATTTTTAAGCTAAAGATTCTAGCCCAAGAGGCCTAAGATCAGCGTTCCCACTAATCTCTTGATATATCTCCTTAGCACTTTTTTTCTTTTTCTTGATTTGGTCTAGAACTTCAGCTAACCCCTTAATCTTTTACTAATGACTACTTTTCATTTTCAATTTGTGCTCCTTTTTGTCATTTTACTCTTTTCCTCCTCTCATTTGTATGACCCTGAATTGTTCCTTCCCTCCATCAAGTCTCTCTCTCTTCTTTTTTTTCTTTTTTTTTCTTTTTTTGAAACCCTTTCTTGATATGAATTTTCCTGACATTTTGCACTTTCATACCCCCCCATGCCTAAGATTTGCAATGTCCCCATTGTAAATTAGGTGGGTTCGATTTTAGCTTAGTTCATGCATTAGGACAGGTGTGTGGTGAGTGAATGGGTCGAAGTGACTTGTTGCGAATGATTTCTAATCTCGGGTAGGGATACCTGAGCTGAAGTCAACTGTTCTAATGGATGAACCCTAAAGTGCAATATGAAATCCGTTTAGAGATGTCAGAAAAGGTTTCAAGTTTTTCAAAGAATGACGGGTTGCCTCCCATTAAGCACTGAGTTTTACGCCATCGGCTGGGCGCAATGAGCTTAAGAGGAATGGAGGGTAAAGGATGACTCAGCCAAATCTATATTGGTCATGCCAATGAACAGTTTGAGTCTTTGACCGTTCACAACAAAGGGTTCAGAATCGTGGCTGAGTGGGCTGATTTCAATGGCTCCATTTCCGAAGATTGTCGAACTAGGTAAGGTCCGACCCACTTAGATCGTAGCTTTCCTGGGAATAATTTGAGTCGGGCATCAAAGAGTAAAACCTTTTGACCAGGATGAAAGACCTTTCCAGAAATGTGTTTGTCGTGAAAAGCTTTAACCCGTTCTTTGTAAATTTGCGAGTTCTCATACGTGTCGTGGCGTAATTCATCGATCTCGCTTATTTGAAGTCTTCTGTGGGTTCCAGCCTTAGAAAGATCTAGATTACAAGTCCGTACTGCCTAATAGGCTTTATGCTCCAATTCGACGGGGAGGTGACATGCCTTCCCGGACACTAGTCTGAAGGCGGACATTCCTAATTAGGTCTTGTGAGCGATCCTATAGGCCCACAATGCTTCCGGAAGTCGAGAAGACAAATCTTTTTTATCAGGTCGAACAGTAACCTGAAGGATCTTCTTAATCTCTCGGTTAGATAGCTCAGCTAGACCATTTGTTTGGGGGTGGTAAGGAGTAGAGATTCGGTGTGACACCGCGCATTTGGTCATCAGTGACCTGAACTAAGCATTTGTAAAATGGGTCCCTCCGTCGGAAATTATAGCACGCGGAATCCCGAACCTTAAGAAAATATTTTGATGAAGGAATTTTATAACAACTTTATGATTGTTGGTTCGGGTCGGAATGGCTTCTATCCACTTGGAAACATAGTCAACTACGAGTAAGATGTATTCGAAGCCATCTGAGATTGGGAAGGGTCCCATGAAATCAATCCCACAAATATCAAAAATTTTGCATACCAAGATCTGTTGTAGAGGCATCATGTCTCGATGGCTCATGTTGCCCAGAGTCTGGCAACGGGAACATGCCTTACAGTGATCATATGCATCCTTGAAAATTGTGGGCCAGTAAAAGCCACACTGGAGGACTTTTGATGCGGTTTTGTCCTGAGAAATGTCCACCGCTTGCCTGGTCAAGGCAAAATGAGAGTATGTCTTTGATTTCCACTTCCGCGACACACCGTTGAATTATCTGATTAGCACCAATGCGGAATAGATACGGGTCTTCCCATAGGTAATACTTGGCATCGGAACGCAATTTGTCCTTCTTGGCCTTCGGCCAATCAGACGAAATCTGATGTGATTCCAAGTAATTTACTATATCTGCGAACCATGGAAGACTTGTACTGATAGTCAGGAGGAGCTCATCAGGAAAATGTTCTGTAATAGGTCCGGAAGGGTCAATTATTTCAGAAGGAAGGTGGGACAAGTGATCAGTTACCACATTTTTCTTTCCCGCCTTGTCGCGAATCTCAAGGTCAAATTCTTGCAACAGCAAGATCCATCAGATTAATCGAGGTTTCGCATCCTTCTTTGCTAGGAGATGCCTCACAGTTGTGTGATCCAAGTATATGATAACACGGGAACCCAGAAGGTATGATTTAAATTTTTCTAGGGCAAATACTACAGCTAGCAGCTCTTTCTCAATAACCGTATAGTTACGCTGAGCCTCATCCAGTGTTTTGCTGGCGTAGTAAATGACCACAGGTTTCCGTCAATTTTCTGCCCCAAAACCGCTCCTACAGCGAAGTCAGATGCATCGCACATGATCTCAAAGGGTTGAGACCAATCAGGGGACTGCAGGATCGGGGCTTGGGTGACTCGGTCACGTAGGATCTCAAATGCTTGAGTTTATTCCTTGGAAATTTTGAAAGGCACATCCTTGGAGAGAAGATTGGTCAGGGGGCACGCGATTTTGGAGAAATCAGGGATAAATCGATGGTAAAAACCGATGTGCCCCAAAAAAGATTGGATGTCCTTAATCGAGCTAGGCATAGGGAGCTTGGAAATCAGGTTGACTTTAGCTCGATCCACTTGGATGCCTTTCTCTGAGATTAAATGTCCCAGGACAATTCCCTCAGGCACCATGAAATGGCTCTTTTCCCAGGAAAGAACCAAATTCACATCGATGCACCGCCTGAGTATTTGAACCAAGTGTTGGAGGCAATCATCAAATGATTCTCCAAAAATTAAAAAGTCATCCATGAAGACTTCTAGATAGTCACCTACCATATCTGAGAATATGGCATGCATGCACCGCTGAAAAGTTGCAGGTGCATTGTAGAGACCGAATGGCATCCTTCGAAATGCATACATCCTGAAGGGGCAGGTGAATGTGGTCTTTTCTTGGTCCTCTGGATGGATTGCCACCTGATTGTAACCGGAGTACCCGTCAGGAAAGTAGAAGAACATATTTCCCACTAGTTTCTCAAGGATCTGATCAATAAAAGGTAGTGGGAAATGATCCTTCTTCGTGGAGGAATTGAATCTTCTGTAATCAATGCAGACTCTCCATGAGTTAGCTATTTGGGTAGGAATGACTTCTCCGGCTTCAGTCGTGATAATGCTACGTCCTGCCTTTTTAGGCACCACTTGTATTGGACTCACCCAACGACTGTCGAAGATCGGGTAGATGATCCCTGCATCTAACCACTTTATGATCTCCTGTATGTTAGGGTTTAGGCGTCTTTGCATTTCTCTTGAAGGTCGTGCGCCTTCTTCTGTGTAGATTCGATGTGTGCAGTATGAAGGGCTTATACCAGTCAAATCATCGAGAGTCCATCCAATGGCTCTACGATGTTGCTGGAGAATAGAAATCAAACGGAGTTCCTGGTTAGGTGTGAGTCGAGAGTTGATAATCACAGGAAACGTCTGATTTGAATCCAAAAGGACGTACTTCAGATGTTTGGGAAGGGGCTTGAGTTCCATGACAGGATTATCAGCAGCAGTGGGCGGTTCGGGGTTTGTATCAGGAGTAAGGGTAGGAGTCATAGGTGTGTCTAGATCATGTTCGCACTCCTCTGTTAGCAGGTTTTGATTCTCTAGTGGTTGATCAGGGATAATCAGGTTGTCCTCTATATGTAATTCGTCATCCACGGCTTTGATATCACATATTTCCTCGATAACCCCGCAATTAATCCCTTGTTGGGCTTTAAAAATGTCAATCATCAGCTTTTGATTGCCAAATTTTAATTCTATCTGGCCCTCTTCGCAGTTTATGTTGGCCCTAGCAGTGGCCAAAAAGGGTCTCCCTAATATGATTGGTGTGTCCCTTGGGTTCTTAGGTGCATCCATGTCCAGTACTATGAAGTCCACCGGGAAATAGAAATCTCATACCCTAACAATGACATCCTCGAGTACTCCTCTAGGTGACTTGATGGATCGATCGGCTAACTGCAATGTCACCTCAGTGGGTTTAAGTTCAGATTCTTCGAGGTGGTCAGGAAGGGATGTAGGTATTAAATTTATGGAGGCACCTAGGTCTAGTAAGGCTCTATCAAATTGGGTTTCACCAATTTTACAGGAAATCAAGGGAGTTACTGGGTCTTTAGCCTTGGGTGGGAGTTTGCTTAAGATGACAGAACTGGCTTGCTCTGATAGTACGATTGGATTCCCATCCTTGGTTCGCAGCTTACGTTTAGGTGTACATATGTCTTTCAGGAATCTTGCGTAAGCCGGTATGTGGCGAATTGCATCCATCAATGGGTTGTTCATCTGAACCTGTTCAAAGAGCTTGACCAGATCCTCCTCGGGGGCCACGGGTTTGGTTATCCTTTTTCCTTTGGTCAAGGCCTCAAGAAATGGGATCCTAGTTGGCTCCTCTAGGATAGGTCCAGGTTCTTGATCTGGGACAGTGGTATCTTGGATAACTATCCTAGTGTCTTGGCTATTATCAGGCTTGGAGTGGTTCGGATAATGTGGGTCTTGGGTTGGTTTACCACTACGTGTTGTTAAAGAGTTTAATCCAGCCTGATTCTAGTTTGGGTTTGGTAGGAGGGGTGGCTGCTGCTGAAATCCCGAATAAGATGTCGAAGCTTCCATCCCGTCTGGCGATGGAGCAACAGGGGCCTAATAAATCAAATGTGCGTGGCCTGAAGTTGGATTCATAACATGCCTCTGGGTCAGCATGTTATTTGGGTTGGGCAGAGGTTGCGAAGGAAGGGTGCCAGGTTGGCAGGAATTTGCCATCTGGGCCAGTTGGTTGCGAACCTTTGTGATCTCGTCCTTGTGCTATTTTTGCATTACCGCATTCGTCTTTTGAATGTCAGCCAGTGCTTGAAGGATAAGAGTCAGTTGATCTTGGTTTTGCCCGGATTGGTAGGTGGGATTGGGCCGAGGCTGAGGCGGTTGATATGGACGAGGGGCTTGTGGATGGGGTTGATATGGTGGTCTTTGAGAATTTCTCGCCCACTGAAAGTTAGGATGATTTCACCATCCAGGGTTGTATGTATTGGAGAATGGGTCATTCTGGATGGTGTTGAGGTACTCACAGTTCTGAGGAACCTCAGGAAAGTCAGAATATGAGGGTTCAGAGTTCCCCTAACTCGAGTAGAATGGATCGGAGGTCACTCCTGTCCGAGAGGCAGACGGGGGTGGATATGGGTCCATCCCCTTGGCAGATTGGTGATAGATGTTTTGCACAGTTTCCCTTGCCAGAGGTGGTCGTACAAAAGAGTTTTGCACAGAGGTGACTTGCTGCAAATGCCGAGTTAGGTCATCCACCTTCTTTTTATGATAGACACCTTGTCCAACCGACTGGCCATCAGTTCCAAGTCGACGGAAGTGAACAAGTCCTGCATCTCATGTGTCCCTCTTAGATTCGTCGATGCACGGGCATTCGTCCTGTCGAATAAGCCCATGGAGTCATTATTTATGGAGTTCTCACACATATTTTTGAGAATCTCCCACACCATGTCCTCATGTTGACCCATGATGCTTCCTCCTCACGTTGCATTGACGAATAAACGAATATCTTTACGGAGTCCCTGGTAAAAAGACTGGACTTGTTCCCACTTAGGAACTTCGTGATGGGGGCACTTTCGCATGAGATCGAAGAATCGATCCCATGCTTCATGAAGAGGTTCTCCCGGTTGTTGAGTGAAATGAGTGATCTGGTGGCACAAGGCATTCGTCCGGCCAACAGGGAAGAATTTTTTCAAAAATTCGGACTGAAGTTCCTCCCATGTGTTGATCGGACGGGTCTGAGTTTGATACCAATGTGCGGCCTTGTCCAATAGGGAGAACGAAACATTTTCATGAGTAGGATATCCCAGTTTTGTAGATCTGACCCTAAGGTCTGGGCCAGATGCTTGAGTTGTTTAATGTGTTGGAATGGATCCTCAGAGTTAAGCCCGTGAAACTTCGGTATGGCCTAAATCATATTGGGCTTCAGTTCAGAATCAAGTCCTCCAATCGGGATTCGTACTCGAGGTTCGATTGCCACCACAGCGGGATTATAGTGATCTCTCATCATAGGTCGCTGCGGTGGGTTTACAAAGTTCTGAAAAAGATCGTTAAGGCATTGAAGTTGGTGTTCAAGGTTATTCTCCTCTTCAATGGGTTGTGCCATGATGGGAGAAGAAGGAGAACCAGGGTCTGAATTAGATGAAAGATTTATGTGGTGGGGTTGCTACACAAACAAGGGCGTCGAGGCTTGGCCTCGATGAGAGTAAATTTCTAAAGGAGGTCTTAAGGGTGGTCTTAAGGACCTCCTCCCGAACATGCACTGAAGGATGTGATGAGATTAGAAGGTGCTGGACCCAATCAAGACACCCAAAAATTGTTGGGTGACTATAGAAGTTCGGGGCAGATGGACTCCTTGATCAGAAGATCGTCCACCTAAGAATTACCTGAGCAGCCAGAGAGGGAGAGTCCCATAAAGACCCCTACACGGTAGAGCGTCCCCACAAGTTACAGGGTTTCCCCTACCCGACCTCTCTTGTCACTGCGGTTCTAGGTAGACTAGAATGGGGACCTTGACCTCTTAAGTCTACCTTTTTTTATTTTAAGATCAAGGTGCTTAATGTTCCACTTGAACTTTTAAGTATTCTGAGTGAAAAAGTGACCTAATTTTAAGGTTGGTTGACCCAAGGGATCAACTTCACCTCTTGTTCATTTGAGAGCTTTTAGGTCCTTTCTTTTAAGGTTCAAATGGATTAAAAGCCTGGTTTGCTTAGGGTTCCTCTTGTATAGATCTTTTCAAACAAGGTTTAGGCACACCTCTTTTTGGAAAAAGTTTGTTTCTTTGTTTAAGATAAGATGTGTCTCTAAAAACCTTAGCTTTTTAATCCTTAAATTGGCTCTTAGTGGGTCCAATTTAGTTGCCTCAAAATTTAGTACCTAGGGCTCAATTAAGAGTGTTTTAGCCCTAGTTACCTTAGTTGGATGAGCAGATAAAAATGTGTTGAAATGAAAATCAGGCAACTTGATGAGTTACTAAATATGAAATAGGTAGCATTAAGTTGATTGTTCTCCTTTTTTTTTTTTTTCAGATTTTGAGAGAGTTAAGAGGGAGGGCTTACGGAGATTACCTGTTCCTTGGAGTGTCTGTTGTGCAACTGCTCTTCTTTCCTTTTTTCTTTCCCTGCAATACGCACAACAAAAGAGAGGAGTTAGGTCAAATATTGGATAAAAAGTTGTAATCAAAAGCTTTAAAAGTGCCCGTTGCTCCCCGGCAACGGTGCCAAAATGTTTATCATGCTTTTGATCGGGTTTTAAAAGGGAGAATAATGTCGTGTTGTAGTATAGCTGAAAAAGCGTTCAAAACAAATAAAGATTTTATTACTCGAAAACCGGAGTATCCGAGGTCGAACACAGGGAGCAATCTCAATACTTTAAAAACTAGAGAATACAACTTCTAAAAAAAAGACAATTGATTTACAGAGAGATTTAAAAGAAAATTGCTAGGAGAGAATAGGATTGGACGTCTGATTTCTATATCAGATGTCTTAAATGTAGGGCTTCTTGCTGTTCTTCTTCTTCTTCTCTACGTGTGCCTCTGATCTATTTCTTCTTCTGTCTTTGCTTTGTTCTTGGTCTTCTCCTTTTTCTTCTTTGGACTCGCTTTTTCCTTCTCTTTTCTTCTGCGAAGGCTTTTTCTTCCTTGGTCTTCTGCCTTGCCTTCTCTCTTCTTTCTTCTTTATGCCTTGCTCAGCCTCTTCTTCAGAGTTCCTTCTTCTGCTCCTACTCTTCTTCTTCTCTTTTTCTTCCTACGACTGAGTTTCTTTTCTTCAGTGCCCGGCCTGCCTGCACAAGATAGCAAAACCTACCCCTTTCCCTCTACCCGTACGTATCCTCTCTCTCCAAACCGCTCACAGGAAGCTCTCCCAAAGCTGCGGGATAACGGGTCGAGTTGCGCGTACTCGGGACCAGGCGTACCGGCGTGTATGGCACGCAAGGTGTGGGTGGGTGGTGTCGGGTCGGGTACGCTGGATCCACGAGGGGAAACCACGGACAGGGTGTGTGATGGGGCGCGGGACCTCACCCCAGTGCTTTCGGAGGCGAAGAGAGAATGACACAAATTCAATTTAAACCGTACCTGTGCCTCGTAGATTAACGATGTGGGACTATTAGCCCCGCCTTACTCTCGCGTGCGCCCGCAGAACGTTCTTCTTCGATTCCCAAGGCTGCCGACTTCGCTGCGTTCCTTGCTGGACCAGATGACTTCTTCGCATTGCTTCCCCGAGTGAGCTGCACCTGAAGCCTGGCTGTCCTGAAGCCTAGAGCTGCTTGAAGCTTCTTCCTGTCACCGTCAATGGCGGCAGGGGCTTGAGAACTGTCAGACACAAAACAAGCCTCTCGTCTTAATCAGATCACCGGGGGACATTCACCGTGCCACGGCGAAGGTGGTGCAAGGTATGTGCGTGCCTAGGTCGTCCTATGACCGGAGATGTGGGTGTGTTCGGGGGAGCATTGAGTGGGTGTAGAGCGGCAGTGGGTGGGCGGAGGATGTTCCTTGTGGTGAGGTAGAGCCTCTGAGTTGGTCGGCGAGTCGTGCGGAAGTGTGGAGCGATGGGAGCAACTCGGCGGAGGTTGGCCGAAGGGATAGAAGATGGCGGTGGTCAGGCGTGGTCGAGGGGTAATTAAATGAAATGCAAGGGGGAAAAGAGAGAGGGGAAGATGGGGAATGTATCTGGACTGTTCTGGGAGAGAAGGAGGCAGCGGAGTGGATGGCTCGTAGCTGCCGTCATCGGAGAAGCACCCTGTGGGAGGGAGCGGCGACAAGGAAGTGGGCGGGGGAACACGCGCTTGGAACGGTGCGACATGGGAGGAGGAGACGAAGGGGACTCTGCTGCAAGTATGGTAGCAGAGCGACGAGAAGCAGGGGAGGAGGTCGCTGGAGCTTGCGGGTTCCTTGGCCGGAGATGGAAGACAAGAAAATTTGGGGGAATCTCCGCCAAGACAAGTCTGAAATTGAGCGGTTGGGTTTGGGGATTCTTTTATAGGTGCTGGCTGAACTTTCTAGTTCGTGGAGGGTGAGCAATGTCCAACGACTCACTGGAGAAGGAAAGTAGGTGGATACCCAAATTCCTCATGCGTTTGCACGAGAGATTGGGATCAAATCAGAGATCGTGACAGGCCTCAAATGGAAGGGAATTCCTCAAAGAATCTCCCTTCCATTTCTGGGAGGGGATCTCTAAGGAATCAAAGAGTATTCCCTCTCTAATCTCGTCGGAGTAGGATTCTGCCCCAACAATGGTGGAAGGACCTGATTGTAAAGGTGGCGAGGAAGTTAGGGGGCTCTGTGATAATTTTCAAAAGATAGGAACCAAATTGTGATTTGGGTGTACTAAATTGCAAAGTAGGTCAAGATGACCTCCCCTTAGGTCTAAATTTTGGTGTAAACCTAATTTGGACCTAAGGAATCCAATGGTGAAGTTGGATTTTAGGTTTGACCACGTTTGACTGGACATGTTGCGTAAAAACCCAAATTAGGTTAATTAATGAGCTAGGACCCTAATCTAGGTCAAACTATGTTCCGAAGGCCAAATTAAGTGTTCTAAGCTGTAGAGGATATTTTTCCATGATTTTTAGAGGGTTTATTTGATTTTTATCCTTACCAGAACCTTGTTAATTCAAGCAAATCTGTTTTAGGGTTATCAAATGTCATTTAATTTCTGGATTGCACATGAACCCATGTCTGATTGACTCAACCAACTTCTTATCTTATTTTGACCATTTGACCTATGTTTTGCCTCTGAGAAATCCCGTTTATGTACTGCAATGGTAAAATTACAGTTTTAACCTTTATTTCCTGCTTTCTTCCCAGAATACTTATTCCTTCATTTAGGCCTTCTTCTAGGTTATGTAGGAGTTTTATTCTCTTTATTGGGTCAAAATGAGCTAGTTCTAGCTCATGATGAGACTCTCATCATAGTTGTAATGACATTATTTTGAGTATAAAAGCTGTTTCCCTCTCTCTCTTTAGTTGTAGTGTTTATATCGCAAATAGGGTAGCAATCATTATGAATGAGTAATTTATAAACAAAAATTGCAGAAAAATATAACTGTAGATTTCAAATTGAAGTAGCCTCCCTGTGTTTGACTCGTGACTCATTCTGAGTTTCGGTTAAAAATTATTTGATTGATAGATTTTCTTGCGAATCACACTACAATGACGGGTTTTCTAAACTCAAATCTTCCCCCAATGAAATCTCGTACATCAACGCTCTAGATAGTTATGGCTTAAAGAGGGGGACGCTAACACTATGTACATTCATTTTGCAGCTAGCTCACACAGAAGACACAACTTTATATTTTCTATTGTTGTGGGTGACTAGAGAGCTCCCTATGTACAAGAAATCCGAGCAGCAGCTATCAAGTATTTCAAGGATACTTCTCGGGCAATAGGTTGGGGAGATTGGAGAATGGTAAGGTGTCAACATAGTGGTTTCTATTTACGAGAAAGAAGTGTTGGATGCTGTAAATGATCTGAACACTGAGGGTTTGCCAGTTCCGGATGGAATTCAAGTCTTTTTCTACAAAGAGTTTTGGATTGAATTAAGAGAGGAGGTGATGGAGGTAATCAGGGAGTTCGAAACTGGGAACTACAGTTTCGACAAGAAAAATCGATCGTATCACTTTCTACTTCCAAAGAAATAAGGACTGGATAGTTTCTTGGAATTTAGGCAATTGCACTCTAAAATTCTATATATTTGGTGGTGAGTAAAGTTCTGGCAAATAGACTTCGAGTGTTCTACAAGATCAGGTTCTTCTTGTTTAGTTTGCTTTTCTTCCCAACAGATCACTACAAGAGTCTTACATTATTGCTTTGGCAATGGTGATGGGATGGCACCTGAGAAAGCATAAGGCATTTCTCTGGAAAGTAGATTTCCTAAAGGCTTATGATTCGGTGTCGTGGCCTTATTTTTGGGAGGTCTTCAAGAGGAGAGGTTTCCCATCTATATGTCATCAATGGATAAAAAGATGCATCACCACTATGTCTTCTTTCTATCAAATGATTAATGATAGACCATGTGGGGCATGGATTCAACCACAATGTGAGGTTAGACAAGGATGACCACTTGCTCCACTTGTCTTTAACCCTACGGTTGACACTCTAGCGAGGTATGCATGTAGATTGTCGGAGGTTGGTATAATTAGAGACAATTCCATCTCTAATAGGAATGCCATGGATCCTGTACTGCAATATGCGGATGACACCATGTCTTTTGTAGAGGGGAAAGAATAGGAAGCTCAAGTACTATTGCATATGGTCAAGATTTTTGGGGAGATATCCAGTCTGAAATTGAATGGGGATAAGTCCTCTTTGGTCTATTTTGGACTAACAGGTGGAGAGAACACGGCCATATCTTCTCTATTGGGTATGCCATTGGTTACACTTCCAAATAGATACTTGGGACTACCTTTGAAGTGCACCAAACTAAAGAAAAGTGATTGGAATATATTGTTTGACAAAATTTCAGTCAAACTGGAAGGTTGGAGCAGCCAATACCTATCCAAGGGAGGTAGACTTATTCTCTTGAATTCTGTGATTACCTCCTTCCCTATCTTCTTTTCTTCTCTGCTCAAAGCAACTAAATCTATTTGGAAGTGCATTGATGTGATGCGGAAGTGATTTTTTTTGGAAGGGATAGAGTTATGAAGGGAGATTTTGCAACCCCTGAATTGGGATCATTTGTGTATGCCAAAAGAGCATGGTGGAATGGGAATAAAATCTCTTAAAGAGTTCAATGATGCTTTGCTTCTTAAGTGGGCGATCAGATTATTTAGTGATGAAAGAAAGAACTAGGCAGTTCTTATTCAAGATAATTATGGCAGTTCCCAGAGCTTGCTGAACCAACTTCATCCATTTAAATCGTCCCCATTCTAGACATCTGTGGTGCAGGCAATGAGGAGCAATTGGCAGATGTTTTAGCCAGTTCTAGGTGTTGGCAGCACATTCAAGTTTTGGCAGGAGGAGTGGTAGACCCTGGGATTGTCGAAGGATGCTTATCCAAGAGTTTATGCAACTACTGAAAATAAGTGGGATTCAATTAGTAGGTTTTGGTCTGAATTGGAGGGGACTTGGTAGATTGATGAGGCTGATTCAAGCAAAGAAGGTAGCAGAACTTGGGAGGAGAAGGCACGGCTACAGCTGGACTTGATGGCTTTTAGGCCGGTGGCTGGAATAGAGGATTAGTATCAGTGGGATGGGATCTTCACTCCAACTCGGGCATATGACAAGATCAGAATGATATCCAGTTTTGAGGATGCGGATACAATAGGAAGGAAATTATGGCTATTGAAAATTCTAATTAAAATCCAAATTTTCTTATGGTTGCGCAAAAGAGATGGATAGATTACTGGTGATCTCAGACATAGGAGGATGGGCATTGTATTAAAATCGTGCTTGCTTTGTGGGTTATCCACTAATAGCTCTAGACACATTTTCTCATCTTGTGTGGTGACTAATGCGGTTTGGAGAACAGTTTGTAGGTTACCACTTCCCATGTGGGACTTACTTTGGCAAAAATTTTTGATACAAGATAAGCTACATATACATATGGAAGTAGTGATGTGGCGTATTTGGAGGGCGAGGAATGACTTTTTGTTTCATGAGAAATCAGTTTGTGTGGAACAAATTGTAAATATGTGCTGGTCCCTCATACATATATGGGGATTTGGTTTGTAAGATCCTCCTTTCTTTTTTATGAATAAAAAGCCCTCTAGGATTGCTATCATAGCATAATAGCTTTCCTTTCAGTTTAAAAAGAGAAACATGTATAAATAGGCATTTTTGGCAAATTAGATGTGTACACATTACACCCTCATTCCTATCTTTTGCTAGTCCCTAGCAAATTATTTATAAATTGAATGGGGATCAAATTACTTAGGCCTCCGTTATTTCTCAGCAATAAAAAGTCTTTAAAAAGGACCAGAATTATTGAGTCTCAAAAGCGCCTGGGTGTCTGCTCAAATACAGACCCCAAGCTCTTGCCATATTAAACAACTTTACTTTTTTCTTTTTCTTCTTTTTTTTTCTTGGATTTTTGAGTTTAAAGTTTTCAGGCAACTTTCTACGGCTACGTAACCCACCGAAGACTCGAAAAGAACTCTAAATTCTAAGCATCTTTTTGTGACTATGATAGACACACTTATTGATAATTAGAATGGGCTTCAGGTTTCTATGAACTCTAGGTGATCCTAAAGAGGATTTCTACCCAATGGTTTATTTGTCTGAATGGTAGTGTTCTCCCTGCTTTTATTTTTTTTATGGGGTCAATATAAGGGCAAACCCAGTGTATATCTCTCCAGCTTATTCTACTTTCCTACTTCTTCCTAAGTGTTTAGGAATTAAACATGCATTTTCTGAGCTGGGTCCTAGACAACCAATCAATGGGCTATTACCTAAAGCAACTTGCAAGCCATACTCACGCGGTGAAGTGTGGTTTATATATATATTTCTCTCCTTTTTTGTTATATATATATATATTGAGTAGGTGGCTTTCCTAATCTAAGATTTACCTATGGCAGTAGAAAGAGAATGGTTGTGTGGTTGGGCTCTGGACAATTGGCCAATGGGGCATCAAACCCACGACAACTTGTTATCTATACCACCCTACAAGGTTTATTAGCGCCCTAATTTTCGTTAAAATCATCGAAATGTGAGTTGATGTAGACATAATTATTGAGGTTAAAATGCCTATTCATACGTGTACCTAGGAATAGATATGCATTTCATAATATAAATATTACATAGCATGCATCATTCAACATTTAGAGTAGTTGTGTATATTTTTGGTTAATTGTGTCCTTTTCATGGCTAGGAGGGAAGGGGATTTATTTTGAGGCCTCAGATTGGAGATCTAACCGTACGGATCTGATCAGGAGGGAAGGGGATTAAATTGAAAGTTACACACTTAACACCCACAACTCTCATCCTAAGGTGCACAACCACTTTGATTCTACCACTTAACCAAGATCTGACCTATCTATCCGGTACAGCTTAATTGAACACACATAAGTGAGTGGAAATCTAATTTGGTTAAGACTTTTTATGTACCTTAACCAAGTGGTGCAATAGGCCAAGTGCTTGAACTGTTTGGGCCGCACCACTCAAATTAAAATTGATCCATCAAGTAGCATGCCATTTAAGGTTGATTTTTAGGGTTGAACCTGGCACTCCACATTATCTCTGATTTTTAAAAGAATATATCTACACTCGTGTTTTCTAAACATGGAGTTTTCTACTGAATCTTGATTGAACCAACCAAAGGATTAAACCTTAAAAGATACTAAACAAGGTTAAATCCTAAAAGGCACATCATCAAAACCTTGTTTGGAAGCCATTGGGTTTGCACGCACACACATATTAACTGATTCTAAAGGGCACAACCCATCTAAAGGGCCCATCATATTCCAAGAGCACAATCATCCCAAGCCCTAATTAATATTGAGTAGACGTTGGCGATAGGATTCATTAAGTTCGTTTCAGCGTGTTCTCTTGAACGCATTTCGAATTAGTGACGTATGCTTACTTGAAAAGGTGCTAAGTTGGGGGGCCCGATTGTCAAACAACATAAGCAAGCAAGGGTTTGGCACAATTAGCAGCCCTCAAAACATGCTCCCCAAGCTTTGCCAGCCCAACTTTGCCACCTTCAGGAGTATGGACAACAACAAATTCCTTGTGTGGTCAGAGTTCATTTCTAACGCAAAGGTCCTCAAGCTACCTAATTTAAGGACAGGATTGATTGATTGTATTGCAGGGCACCATTCTTTGTTTCATTTTCCCTCCTACTTCACCATGTATGCTTCCACATCCTATACACATTTCCAATCCGACCCTCCTACCAACACTTATCCTCAAAATGATTACTATCCCTATGGTTGAAGAGGATTGGGACAACCGGGTTTTATTGTTATTATGTTGTAGTATAGCCAGTTATTACCAACATTTCAACTATATAAAATTTTTTTTTTTTTTTACTCGGAGAATAAAAGAGTTCCCGAGGTCGAACTCAGGGAGCAAGTTGTATTCTAGAGATATACATGTTTCTTTTACAAAACTAAAGAAAGAGAGAGGGAAAGAATTTGTTGTTCTCTTTGTTTTCTCCTCGTGATGTTCTTCTTTCTTTCTTTCTTCAGATCTCCTTCTTCTTCTTTGTTGCTGTAGAGGTGATGCTCCACTTTCTTCTTTCTTTAGATCTCCTTCTTCTTGAGGTGATGCTCCTCTTTCTTCCTGCTGTTCCTGCTCCTCCTTTCTCTTCTGTCTTCTTCTGTTCTTTTTCAGCCAGGGACGTCACCCCTCCTTCT
Organism: Thalassia testudinum; assembly: GCA_037157565.1. Classification (NCBI taxonomy): domain Eukaryota; kingdom Viridiplantae; phylum Streptophyta; class Magnoliopsida; order Alismatales; family Hydrocharitaceae; genus Thalassia; species Thalassia testudinum. The sequence goes on along the minus strand of JAZHRO010000056.1, from coordinate 78,072,320 downwards.
TTCTTCTTTTCCCTTCAGGCCGTCGTCTGATTTCCAAATCAGACGACTTAAACAGCCTGTGCTACAGTGTCTCCCTCAGCTTCCTTCTTCTTCCGCGGTTCTTCTTCTTCACCTGTGCCTGCACACTTCAGAGCTTACGTCAGAGAACAAAACCTACTCTACCCTCTCCCCCCCCCGCGTCTCTCTCTCTCTGAAACCACTCTTGGGAAAGCTCTCCCAGAGCTGCCGGGTAATCGGGTACGGGTCGTGCCCGGGTCCAGGCCCACCGGCGTGTGTGGTGGGCGAGGAGTGCAGGTCAGTCTTAAGTCGGGTCGGGTCGGGTCAGGTCCGCGGGGCGTGAGCGCGGACGAGACCGGGTGACCGGGCGGGTGAAGGGGACCTCACCCCGTGTGCTGAGGCAGTAAGCCTCCAGCACTTTTGCACCTTATATCGCTGCGACTCTTCAGGCTTTTCCGAGGTGGGACTAAATGTCCCACCTCAATTGCGCGCCCGCAGCGGGGAAATCAGCGGGAGATTGCGGCGTCACGCGAAGCCTTCTGCCTTAGCTGCGAGCCTGGTGTTTTGCCAAAACGCCTCGCAAGGCCTGGGAGTTGAATCTGGGCGTGGCGCTGGGCGTGGCGCGCCTGTAGCTGCAGGCGGAAGCAGTTCCTCCTGCGCGGCAATGGCGGCGGAGGTCGGGTGGCCTGTTCACAAGAAAACGGCCTCTTGGCCTAATCAGAAAGTGCTAGGAGCTTCGCCAGGGTGCGGCGGAGCTCGTGTGGGTGGTGGCGAGGCGCGGGGCGGCGTGCAAGGGCTGCCCTAGGTCGGACTGTGGGTCGGAGGATGGGTTCGTTGGGGGAAGCGTTATGGAGGTGTGGAGTGGCAGTGAAGGGGTGGGGGGAGCTCAGTGTGATGAGGCGGAGGTTCGGTGAAGGTCGGCGAGGTGTGTGAGGCTGTGGAGCGATGGGAGCATCTCGCCGGAGGGTGGCCGGAGACGAAGGGGATGACGATGGTCAGGGTCGGTCGAGGGCTTAATTGAATAAATTGAAAGCGGGGAAAGAAAGAGGAGAAGAAGGGGAGTAGTTCTAGCTTACTTGCAGGGACGAAGGGGGAGGAACAGGGCGACAGTCGTATCGACTGTCGCCGGAGAAGACGATGCTCAGGGAAAGGGGCGACGGCGAGCAGAGAGCCGGAGAGGCGCCAGCTGGGTGCGGCGTGGCGCAGGAAGAGCAGGGGAGGAAGTCTCTGCTGCTGGTATTGCGGCAGAGCGAAGAGGTGGAGGGGGAGGAACCGCCGGAGCTGGTGAGCATCTGCCGAAGAGAGAAGAGAGGAAAGTTGGGGATTTTCTCCGTCAGATCCAAGCTACCCCGGTCGGTGGAGCAACGGGGGGTATTTATAGGGATCAAACAGGGAGGAAGGCAGAGGGAGACGACGTGTCTCCCTCGCCGGAGGATGGCCGGAAACAAGAACCCATACCGTCCGTGCGTTCGCACGGCCGGTATGGTGGGTTACAACGACCAGGGGGGTGTCCCTGCGACGGCTGACGACGCAGGGCACCCCCGGTTTACTTGCCAGGTCCCCCACCTCACCCTGCGCGGCGCCATGCTCCGCGCAAGGTCGCCAGAGCATGGTGCTGGCAGGTTTTGCAGGGGGGACCTGATCGCAAAGAACGAAGGAGAGTTAGGGGCCAAAATGCGAGGGTTCAAAAGTTGAGGGCCAAAGAGTAAATATATGAGGACCAAAGTGTAAAGTCGGTCAAGGAGGTTTCTTCTTAGGCTCAAGTTTTTATACATGACTAATTAGGACCTAAGGAATCTGATGGTGAATTTCATTTCCATATTAAACCTTGTTTGACCGGTCAATTTACGCAAAAACCCAAATTAGGTTATTAATTGGGCATGGTTCTCAATGTAGGTCAAAATGGGTTCTGAAGGCCAAATTGAAGGTTCTAAACCCTAGAGATTATTTTTCTATGAATTTTAGAGGGTTTATTCTATTTTTACTTTGCCTCGAACCTTGTGAATTGAAGTGGGTTGTTTTAGGGTTACAGATTATCATTTAGTTTCTTGGAATTGCTGTAGCCCTTGCTAGATCATTTCATCCCACTCTTATTCTTATTAAGCTGCTTTGACCTATGTTTGGGCCCTGAATTACCCTGTATGCAGATTATACTGGTAAAATTGCATTTTTACCCCTTATGACTTATTTTCTTCTCAAACTCAGGATTCTCTGAGTTAAGCCTTTCCTTGAGATATGTAGGAGCTTTTATCCTTTGTATTAGGTCAAAATGAGCTAGTTATGGCTCATGATGAGGTTCTCATCATACCCCCATGCCTAGCTTTTGCTAGTCCCTTAGCAAAAACTTAAGGTTTCAACCCTTGTTCTAGACCATGAAGTTTTTAATAGTTTTAGACAAGTGCCTTTTTTATTTGAGCATAGATTAGGTTAGAATGCTGACCATAGGCCTAAAAGGTACTCTAGTACCAATCAAGATCCAAATCTGTCTAGCCTTAGCCTCAGTCTTTTAGCAAAGGTTTTTAAGGTCCACAAGAACTAACCTAAGGTTTATTGGACTTCGTGGTTAAAGCACCCGTGCTTGAAATGATTTTAGCCCTGGCTCAGTTCGCAGTGCGTTTTGTAAGAGAGAGATAGAAAGTTTTTCTGTTTGGAGAGTTTTCTCTCTCTTTTTCTTTTTAGTTCTAGCCTAGGATTGGCTTTTCAACACGGTCTGTATCAGATTCCTTGCTCCCATCATCAATCCTCAAGGGTTCCTGGCGATCGATGCTTCGAGATAGCACCGCCCATGGCAACCCCCGGAACCCTAGCTATTGAGATTTCGAGATAATCCCATCCATGGTATTCCGTGGCCGAATCCAGACCCTGGCAATTGACACTTCGAGATAATGCCATCCATGGAATCTGAACCAGCAGAGTGCTTACATGCCCCCAGTAGGATATGTAAATATCCTAAGAGACAAGCACCGAGGAGATGATATTTTGTTACGCATCTTCGAGGGGATTTCCCGCCTCTCCGCGCTGGGAACTCGTCCAAATCAACTTGTGTTGATCGGCCGCTCCTATTCTAGGTGATCTTTTCCGATTTTTGCGACGCTTCTGCGTGATTCTGATTTTTACGCTTACTGAACCAGACTGTGTGTGAGGTTAGGGTGCTTAGGTTACTGAGTCCCGTAAACCAAAAATTAGTTAACGAGGCCGAATACTCCCTAAGCCTTAGACCTAATACTTCAGCTTTTCATTTTCCTCAACCTCTTGAGGAGTGTCCAGATCTTAATGGGTACTAAGAGTCTATTCAACAATGCCTAAGGTTTGCATTCTTTACTAATCTTATTGTGCACTTTTCTTGAATGAGGTCTAGAACTTAGGTTAATTCCTTAGTTCCTTACTAATGACTATCACTTTTTCTCATAATTTTGTGCTCCTTTTTCATTTTGTTTCTTTTCTCCTTCACAAAATTTCCTTCTCCTCTTTTCCTCTTATTCTTTTTCGAAAATTTTTTTTAATTTTTATGGTGTTTTTGGCATATGTGAATTTTTTTGTTTGAAACCTTTTCTTACAAGTTTTGCACTTTCATACCCCCCCATGCCTAAGATTTGCAATGTCCTCATTGTAACCTAGGGGGTCTTAGTTCATTCCTTAAGACAGAAATTTGGGTGAGTGGATGGGTCGGGTTGAATTTTTGCGGACGATTTCAAATCCCAGATGCAAACATCTGAGTTGGGGTCGGCTATCTACAAGGGTGAGCTTCGAGTGCTAAAAGGTGTCAGAACAAGTTTCAGGTTTACAAAGAGAATGACGGGCTGCCTCCCGTTAAGCGCTGAGTTTTACGCCATCGGCTGGGCGCAATAAGCTCAAGGGGAAAGGAGGATATGAGATGCCTCAGCCAAATCAGTAGAAGTTACATCAATGAACGGCTTGAGTCTCTAACTGTTCACGATGAAAGGTTCAGAATCGTGGCTGAGTGGACTGATTTCGATTGCTCCATTTCCAAAAACCTGTCAGACCAAATATGGTCCGACCCACTTAGATCTCAGTTTTCCTGGGAAGAGTTTGAGTCGGGCATCAAAGAGTAGGACCTTTTGACCAGGATGAAAGATCTTTCTCGAGATGTGTTTGTCGTGGAAGGCTTTAACCCGCTCCTTGTAGATTTGCGAGTTCTCGTACGCATCTATGCGTAATTCATCGATCTCGCTGATTTGGAGTTTTCTGTGGGTCCCAGCCTTGGAAAGATCTAGATTACAGTTCCGTACAGCCCAATAGGCTTTATGCTCCAGTTCTACGGGAAGGTGGCATGCCTTTCCGTACACCAATCTAAAGGGGGACATGCCCAATTGGGTTTTGTGGGCGGTCCTATAGGCCCATAATGCTTTCGGAAGTCGGGACGACCAGTCCTTCCTGTCAGGTCGAACAGTGACTTGCAGGATTTTCTTGATCTCCCGATTAGACAGCTCAGCTAGACCATTAGTTTGGGGGTGGTAAGGAGTAGAGATTCGGTGAGACACCCCGTATTTGGTCATCAGTGACCTAAACTGAGCATTTGTGAAATGGGTCCCTCCATCAGAGATTATTGCACGAGGAATCCCGAACCTTGAGAAAATGTGTTGATGAATGAATTTGAGAACGATTTTGTGATCACAGGTTCGGGTCGGTATGGCTTCGATCCATTTGGACACGTAGTCCACAGCCAACAGAATGTATTCGAAACCATCCGAAACAGGAAAGGGGCCCATAAAATCAATCCCCCAAACATCAAAGATTTCGCATACTAGAATTGGTTGCATAGGCATCATGTCGCGATGGCTCATGTTGCCCAAAGTCTGGCAACGACTGCATGCCTTGCAGTGACTGTATGCGTCTTTGAACAGTGTGGGCCAGTAAAAGCCGCACTGGAGGACTTTTGATGCGGTTTTATGCCCGGCAAAATGGCCACCGCATGCCTGGTCATGGCAGAAAGAGAGGATATTGTTGAATTCCCCTTCCGAGACACATCTTCGGATGATCTGATCGGCACCTATGCGGAAGAGGTACGGATCTTCCCAAATGTAATACTTGGCATCGGAGCGTAATTTGTCTTTCTTGGCCTTCGGCCAATCGGACGGGATCTGATGAGATGCCAAGTAATTTACTATATTAGCAAACCATGGAAGGCTAGTACCAATAGTCAGCAGGTGCTCATCGGGAAAATGCTCAGTGATGGGTCCGGAAGGGTCAATTATTTCAGAAGGAAGACGGGACAAGTGATCAGCTACCACGTTTTGCTTTCCCGCTTTGTCGCGAATCTCAAGGTCAAATTCTTGCAACAGCAAGATCCATCGGATTAATCGAGGTTTCGCGTCCTTCTTCGCAAGGAGATGCCTCACAGCTGTGTGATCCGAGTATATGATGACATGGGAACCCAGAAGGTACGATCTGAACTTTTCTAGGGCAAATACTACAGCTAGCAGCTCTTTCTCAGTAACCGTATAGTTACGCTGAGCCTCATCGAGTGTTTTGCTGGCGTAGTAAATGACCACAGGTTTCTTGTCATTTTTCTGTCCCAAAACTGCTCCTACAGCGAAGTCGGATGCATCACACATGATCTCAAAGGGTTGAGACCAATCAGGGGACTGTAGGATCGGGGCTTGGGTGACTCGGTCACGCAGGATTTCAAATGCTTGAGTGCATTCCTTGGAGATTTCGAAGGGAACATCCTTGGAGAGAAGAGTGGTCAGGGGGCGTGCGATTTTTGAAAAATCAGGGATAAATCGTCGATAAAAACCGACATGCCCTAAAAAGGATCGGATGTCCCTGATTGAGCTAGGCATAGGAAGGTGAGAGATCAGATTAACCTTAGCTCGATCCACTTGGATACCTTTCTCCGAAATTGAGTGTCCCAGGACAATTCCCTCAGGCACCATGAAATGGCTCTTTTCCCAGGAGAGAACCAAATTCACATCGATGCACCGCCTGAGTATCTGGACCAAGTGTTGGAGGCAATCGTCGAATGATGCTCCGAAAACTGAAAAGTCATCCATGAAGACTTCCAGATAATCACCTACCATATCTGAGAATATGGCAAGCATGCATCGCTGAAAAGTAGCGGGTGCATTGCAAAGACCGAAAGGCATCCTTCGGAAAGCGTATGTTCCGAAGGGGCAGGTGAACGTGGTCTTTTCTTGGTCCTCAGGATGGATTGCCACCTGGTTATAACCGGAGTACCCGTCAAGAAAGCAGAAGAACCTATTTCCCGCTAGTTTTTCGAGAATTTGATCAATGAAGGGTAGTGGGAAATGATCCTTCTTCGTGGAGGAATTGAGTCGACGGTAATCTATACAGACTCTCCACGAGTTGGCTAATCGGGTAGGAATGATTTCTCCGGTCTCAGTCGTTATAGTGGTGAGTCCTGCCTTCTTGGGCACGACCTGAATTGGGCTCACCCAACGACTATCGAAGATCGGGTAGATGATCCCGGCATCTAACCACTTGATGATCTCCTTTTTCACGACCTCCTGCAGATTGGGGTTTAAGCGTCTCTGCATTTCACGAGAAGGTCGTGTGCCCTCTTCTGAATAGATAAGATGAGTACAATAAGAGGGACTTATTCCAGTCAAATCATCGAGAGTCCATCCGATGGCTCTGCGATGTTGCTGGAGGACAACAATCAGACGGGATTCCTGTTCAGGACTGAGGTTGGAATTGATAATCACAGGAAGGGTCTGATTAGATCCCAAAAAGACGTATTTTAAGTGAGCAGGAAGGGGTTTCAGTTCGAGGATGGGGTTTTCAGCAGCAGCGGGTGGTTCAGTATAGATGTGAGGTTCAAGGGTGGGAGTTACTGGGTTGTTCACATCTGGATTTGACTCCTCTGTTTGCGGGTCAAGATCCTTCTGTGGTTGATGAGGCATACTCGAGTCATTCTGGAGGTGTGATTCATCAACCAACGTCTTGATGTCACAAATTTGCTCGATGACGCCGCAATTAATTCCTTGTTGGGCCTTAAATATATCAATTTTCAGTGTTTGATCTCCAAACTTAAGCTCTATTTGGCCCTCCTCACAGCTGATGTTGGCTCTAGCAGTAGCCAAGAAAGGTCTCCCTGGAATGATTGGTGTATCCCTAGGGTTCTCAGGTGCATCCATATCTAAGACTATAAAGTCCACTGGAAAATAGAAATCCCGCACTCTCACGATAACATCCTCGAGAATCCCTTTTGGTGACTTTATAGATCGATCTGCTAATTGTAATGTCACCTCGGTTGGTTTTAGCTCAGATTCTTCTAGATGGTCGAGTAAGGATGTGGGTATCAGGTTTATGGATGCACCCAAGTCTAACAAAGCTCTATCAAATTGGGTACCACCTATCTTACAGGAAATCAGGGGAGTTCCAGGATCTTTTGCCTTGGGTGGGAGTCTACTGAGGATTACAGAGCTGGCTTGTTCTGACAGAACAATTGGGCTCCCTCCCTTGGTTCGCGGCTTACGCTGGGGTGTACATATATTCTTTAAGAATCGTGCGTAAGCTGGTACGTGGCGGATTGCATCCATCAAGGGGATGTTTATGTGGACCTGCTCAAAGAGCTTGACCAGGTCCTCCTCAGGGGCCACAGGTTTGGTGGTCTTCTTTCCCTTGGTCAAGGCCTCGGGAAACGGGATCTTGGTTGGTTCTTCTAGGATAGGTCCAGGTTGTGGATCCGGAACAGCGGTATCTTGGATAACTATCCTAGGGTCATGGTTATCAGGCTTGGAGTGGTTTGGATAATGCGGGTCTTCAGTTGTTTTACCACTACGTGTTGTTACAGAATTTAATCCGGCCTGATTTTGGTTTGGGTTTGGTAAGAGGGGTGGCTGCTGCTGAAATCCCGCATAAGAAGTTGAGGCTTCCATCTCGTCTGGAGATGGAGCAGTAGGGGCCTGATAAATCCACTGAGCGTGGCCTAAATTTGGATTCATAACGCGCTTCTGGGTTGGCACGTTATTTGGGTTAGGAATAGGTTGGGAAGGGAGTGTGCCTGGCTGGCGAGAATTTGCCAACTGGGCCAGTTGAGTTTTAACTTCAGTAAGCTCGTCCTTGTGCTGTTTTTGAATAGCCGCATTCGTTTTTTGAATGTCAGCCAGAGTCTGAAGGATTAGGGACATTTGATCCTGATTTGGCCCTGATGGATAAGTAGGGTTGGGCCGAGGCTGAGGCGGCTGGTAATGACGAGGGGGCTGTGGGTGGGACTGAAAAGGTGGTCTTTGAGTTTGGGAATTTCCTGCCCACTGAAAATTGGGATGGTTTCGCCATCCAGGGTTGTAAGTGTTGGAGAATGGGTCATTCTGGATGGCGTTGAGGTCCTCGCAGGTCTGAGGAACCTCCTGAGAGTCAGGGAAAGGGGGAATGGAGTTCCCTCGGCTGGTGTAGAAAGGATCGGATGATCTTCCAATCCAAGAATCAGATGGGGGTGGATATGCATCCATCCCAGGGGAAGATCGGTGGAGGATGTTTTGCACAGTTTCCTGTGTGGAAGGAGGTTGTGCAAAGGAGTTACGCGCGGAGGTGGCTCGCTGCAAGTGCTGAGTCAGCTCATCCACCTTCTTTTCAATGATTGAGACTTTGTCCAATCGACTGGCCATTAATTCCAGGTCGACTGATGCGGACAGGCCCTGCGTCTCATGTGCTCCCTTAAGATTCGTCACTGCGCGGGTATTCGTCCTGTCGAATAATCCCATGGAGTCAATGTTGATGGAGTTCTCGCACATGTTTTCGAGAATCTCCCATATGGTGTCTTCATGTTGACCCATGATGTTTCCTCCGCAAGTTGCATTGACGAAAAGGCGGATGTCCTCACGGAGTCCCTGGTAAAACGATTGGACTTGTTCCCATTTAGGAACTCCGTGATGGGGGCACTTTCTCATGAGATCCTGAAAACGATCCCATGCCTCATGGAGAGGTTCTCCTGATTGTTGAGTGAAGTGTGTAATCTGATGGCGCAAGGCGTTGGTCTGACCAACGGGAAAAAACTTTTTCAAAAATTCGGATTGAAGTTCTTCCCAAGTGTTGATCTGCCGGGTCTGAGTTTGATACCAATGGGCGGCCTTGTCCATAAGAGAAAAGGAGAACATCTTCATGAGAAGAATATCCCGATTTTGCGCATCTGATCCGAAAGTGTTGGCAGATGCTTTAGCTGTTTGATGTGCTGGAAGGGATCTTCAGAATTAAGCCCATGGAATTTAGGTATAGCATGAATCATGTTGGGCTTTAATTCGGAATCAGGTCCTCCAGTCGGGATTCTGACTCGAGGCTCAATGGCCACCGCAGCAGGATTGTAGTGGTCCCGCATCATAGGACGCTGTGGTGGGTGCACGAAGTTTTGGAAGAGGTCATTGAGTCGCTGGAGCTGGTGTTCCAGATTATTTTCTTCCTCAACTGGCTGAGCCATGATGGGCGAAGAAGAAGAACTTGGTTCTGAATCAGAACAGAGAATAATGTGAGGGTGTTGCTGTACAAACACGGGCGTCGAGGCTTGGCCTTGACGAGAGCGAATTTCTAAAGGAGGTCTTAAGGGTGGTCTTAGAGACCTCCTTCCGTACATGCACTATTGGAAGAGGTAAGTTTAGAAGGTGCTGGACCCAATCAAGACACCCAAAAATGTGTTGGGTGACTATAGAGGTGCAGGGCAGATGGACCCCTTGATCAGAAAGATCGTCCACCTGAGAATTACCTGGGCAGCCAGAGAGGGAGAGTCCCGCGAAGACCCCTACACGGTAGAGCGTCCCCACGGGTTACAGGGTTTCCCCCACCCGACCTCTCTTGTCACTGCGGTTCCAGGTAGACCAGAATGGGGATCTTGACCTCTTAAGTCTACCAATTTTAAGATCAGGGTGCTTAAGGTTTCACTTGAACTTTAGTCTTTTTAAGTGCAAAGAGTGACCTAATTTAAGGTTGGTTGACCCAAAGGGGTCAACTTTACCTCTTGTTTTCTTTGAGAGCTTTCAGGTCTTGTCTTTTAGGGTTCAAGTGTTTAGAGCCAATTGTATAGGATTTTTCTTGTTAATTATTTTCAATCAATGGCTTGGGCACACCTCTTTTGGATTTCCTCAATTCTTGATTAAGGGGTGTGTCTTTACTGAAATCCTAATGTTTGACCTTATGTTGGCTCTACTTGGTCCATTTAATTCTTTGTTGGGCAATTAGGGCTCAAGCAAGAATGTGTTAGCCCTTAAATACCCTTAATAGTGTGCAGGAGTGATGAGTTGAAAACATGCAACTCTTTATGGTTACTAAGTATGGAAGATAGGTTAGCTCTATATTGCTTGTTCTTTTCTTTTCTTCCTCTTTTAGAGTTTAGGGGTTAATAGTGAGAGGAAAAATTTACCTGTCTTCGGAGTGGTTGTCGTGTGGTTGCATGTCTCCTTGAGTTCCTGTAGCTGCACAAAAGAGGGGAGATTATCAGAAATTAAAAAAGAAACAGGAATGTTTACCTCTAGAATAGCCGTTGCTCCCCGGCAGCGGCGCCAAAATGGTTGAAGAGGATTGGGACAACCGGGTTTTATTGTTATTATGTTGTAGTATAGCCAGTTACTACCAACATTTCAACTATATAAAATTTTTTTTTTTTTTACTCGGAGAATAAAAGAGTTCCCGAGGTCGAACTCAGGGAGCAAGTTGTATTCTAGAGATATACATGTTTCTTTTACAAAACTAAAGAAAGAGAGAGGGAAAGAATTTGTTGTTCTCTTTGTTTTCTCCTCGTGATGTTCTTCTTTCTTTCTTTCTTCAGATCTCCTTCTTCTTCTTTGTTGCTGTAGAGGTGATGCTCCACTTTCTTCTTTCTTTAGATCTCCTTCTTCTTGAGGTGATGCTCCTCTTTCTTCCTGCTGTTCCTGCTCCTCCTTTTTCTTCTGTCTTCTTCTGTTCTTTTTCAGCCAGGGACGTCACCCCTCCTTCTTTCTTCTTTTCCCTTCAGGCCGTCGTCTGATTTCCAAATCAGACGACTTAAACAGCCTGTGCTACAGTGTCTCCCTCAGCTTCCTTCTTCTTCCGCGGTTCTTCTTCTTCACCTGTGCCTGCACACTTCAGAGCTTACGTCAGAGAACAAAACCTACTCTACCCTCTCCCCCCCCCGCGTCTCTCTCTCTCTGAAACCACTCTTGGGAAAGCTCTCCCAGAGCTGCCGGGTAATCGGGTACGGGTCGTGCCCGGGTCCAGGCCCACCGGCGTGTGTGGTGGGCGAGGAGTGCAGGTCAGTCTTAAGTCGGGTCGGGTCGGGTCAGGTCCGCGGGGCGTGAGCGCGGACGAGACCGGGTGACCGGGCGGGTGAAGGGGACCTCACCCCGTGTGCTGAGGCAGTAAGCCTCCAGCACTTTTGCATCTTATATCGCTGCGACTCTTCAGGCTTTTCCGAGGTGGGACTAAATGTCCCACCTCAATTGCGCGCCCGCAGCGGGGAAATCAGCGGGAGATTGCGGCGTCACGCGAAGCCTTCTGCCTTAGTTGCGAGCCTGGTGTTTTGCCAAAACGCCTCGCAAGGCCTGGGAGTTGAATCTGGGCGTGGCGCTGAGCGTGGCGCGCCTGTAGCTGCAGGCGGAAGCAGTTCCTCCTGCGCGGCAATGGCGGCGGAGGTCGGGTGGCCTGTTCACAAGAAAATGGCCTCTCGGCCTAATCAGAAAGTGCCAGGAGCTTCGCCAGGGTGCGGCGGAGCTCGTGTGGGTGGTGGCGAGGCGCGGGGCGGCGTGCAAGGGCTGCCCTAGGTCGGACTGTGGGTCGGAGGATGGGTTCGTTGGGGGAAGCGTTACGGAGGTGTGGAGTGGCAGTGAAGGGGTGGGGGGAGCTCAGTGTGATGAGGCGGAGGTTCGGTGAAGGTCGGCGAGGTGTGTGAGGCTGTGGAGCGATGGGAGCATCTCGCTGGAGGGTGGCCGGAGACGAAGGGGATGACGATGGTCAGGGTCGGTCGAGGGCTTAATTGAATAAATTGAAAGCGGGGAAAGAAAGAGGAGAAGAAGGGGAGTAGTTCTAGCTTACTTGCAGGGACGAAGGGGGAGGAACAGGGCGACAGTCGTATCGACTGTCGCCGGAGAAGACGATGCTCAGGGAAAGGGGCGACGGCGAGAAGAGAGCCGGAGAGGCGCCAGCTGGGTGCGCCGTGGCGCGGGAAGAGCAGGGGAGGAAGTCTCTGCTGCTGGTATTGCGACAGAGCGAAGAGGTGGAGGGGGAGGAACCGCCGGAGCTAGTGAGCATCTGCCGGAGAGAGAAGAGAGGAAAGTTGGGGATTTTCTCCGTCAGATCCAAGCTGCCCCGGTCGGTGGAGCAACGGGGGGTATTTATAGGGATCAAACAGGGAGGAAGGCGGAGGGAGACGACGTGTCTCCCTCGCCAGAGGATGGCCGGAAACAAGAACCCATACCGTCCGTGCGTTCGCACGGCCGGTATGGTGGGTTACAACGACCAGGGGGGTGTCCCTGCGACGGCTGACGACGCAGGGCACCCCCGGTTTACTTGCCAGGTCCCCCACCTCACCCTGCGCGGCGCCATGCTCCGCGCAAGGTCGCCGGAGCATGGTGCTGGCAGGTTTTGCAGGGGGGACCTGATCGCAAAGAACGAAGGAGAGTTAGGGGCCAAAATGCGAGGGTTCAAAAGTTGAGGGCCAAAGAGTAAATATATGAGGACCAAAGTGTAAAGTCGGTCAAGGAGGTTTCTTCTTAGGCTCAAGTTTTTATACATGACTAATTAGGACCTAAGGAATCTGATGGTGAATTTCATTTCCATATTAAACCTTGTTTGACCGGTCAATTTACGTAAAAACCCAAATTAAATTATTAATTGGGCATGCTTCTCAATGTAGGTCAAAATGGGTTCTGAAGGCCAAATTGAAGGTTCTAACCCCTAGAGATTATTTTTCTATGAATTTTAGAGGGTTTATTCTATTTTACTTTGCCTCGAACCTTGTGAATTGAGGTGGGTTGTTTTAGGGTTACAGATTATCATTTAGTTTCTTGGAATTGCTGTAGCCCTTGCTAGATCATTTCATCCCACTCTTATTCTTATTAAGCTGCTTTGACCTATGTTTGGGCCCTGAATTACCCTGTATGCAGATTATACTGGTAAAATTGCATTTTTACCCCTTATGACTTGTTTTCTTCTCAAACTCAGGATTCTCTGAGTTAAGCCTTTCCTTGAGATATGTAGGAGCTTTTATCCTTTGTATTAGGTCAAAATGAGCTAGTTATGGCTCATGATGAGGTTCTCATCACCCTACTCGACTTATGATTCCCCATCAACTAGCCGAGCAACTTTGATTGGGGATATGAATCCAGTGTCTAGGGCCTAACCCTGGACAACATGACTATGGTTATTATCGTTCTTATGCCTATAATGATTATAGATCTCCACCCATTGATGATCAACCTAACCTAATCTATAATCAAGAAGGATATGATATTATAACTCTTACCCTCCCCAGGATTATGCTAAACATAGGTCACCACCATTCTTTGAACAACCCAAAACGACCTATTATTAGGGAGGACCTCAATTTCTTGACTATCCTATTTTTAACCCAAACCCACCCAACCTTGAATCAAACCATTTGGTTCAGGTGAACAAGGTCCAAGATAGGGTGTTAGCTAACTTGAGAAACACTATACAATCTTTAGAAGCTCAGCCAACACCATGCACTTAAGCATTGGAGCACATGATCAAAATGATTGATGAGCTTAGTAGTTCGTTATTGGATTGGCTCTAAGATGTTAACGATAGGGGCCTGGGTGAGTTTCTACTTGGGAAATTATCGAGATTGAGGATTAAATTTGTGGTTGCCTTAGTCCAATCCTGGGATGATTCTCATGATGAACCCCCTTCAGATGAGCCAACGTCTGAACCTGTTTATGTGCCCATCGGGGGGGATACATTTTCTGAGACCAGAGATGGCCAAGTTGGCCTGGAGCAATCGATTGAGGATGAATTGATTGCCTCACCGGAAATCCTTGAGACAGGATATGAGGAAAAATATGTCTGCATGGACCAGTAAATAATAGATAACTTTGAGACATATATAAATGAGGATCATGAATTCTTTGATTTTGAGGGTGAGGAATCTCTTGGTGAAGTCTCACTTGAGTTTAAGGAGAATGATTTTAGTGAGACTAACGTGCTCGAGGAGCAAGATGAACCATTTAATAGCCAAAAAACTAAGGATTATGATCCGATTGGGTTTGACATGGACTCTAATCTTATTATAATAGATGATCCAATCGGAAGCCCTGATCTTCAACCACACCCCAAAGTGTTGAATGATCATACTTTTGAGATCGTGGTGCCCAAGTCAATCCTGATTTAGCTATGATTTTTGAACTTGAGTGAATCACATGGGGTGAATGATATGCTAGAGGTTGCAGAACCCGAACACTTGATGTTGGAGGATAGGAATTTGGAAGTAAAGATCTAGGAAGTTAACTTTAGGCAAAATAGAAGTTTTGATCTAAGGGTTCCTATTGATCTAAAACCACCAACCTTCTATCGTGACCCTTACGATACCTTTGCCGTGCAACCCAAGTACAGCATAATTGATTATCTTTCTGAGCTGAACTCTAAGAGGACACATGAATCTACTGAATCAGATCTACCCATTGTCTGACATTTCAAACTTGGGTTGCACACCACCAAACCGTTGGCACGGCCAAGCAATCACAACAATCTTAGGTTCTGGGTGATTATCATCCAGAACCTTAGAACCACTCGGCTTTGTGGCATGGGTCTACACCATAATCTTGTCCATGTCTGTGGACATCTTCTGCTGACAGGTTTAAGGATCAATCTTTTAATTTTTTATTCTGATCCGTACCTGTGAATTTTTAACGTCCTTTTTGTTTGTATTTTATGCCTAGCTGAAGGAATTAAACTTAGTGCATGTGTATACTCTCCTCTCTACAAAGCTGACCGGATTATCACAAAACTCAGGTGATATTCTGTTATTCCACCATTTGATGTCATTATTTCTACAATGAAGACATTACATCATTTAGTCATATGGGGTGGATACTTAATCCAGAAATTATTTCGTTAGCTCTATTGAATTTCTTTCATTTTTTATTTTTTAAAAAAATTGAAAATTTAGAAAGGCAAAAAAAGAAAAAATAGAATTAGGAGAAGAGAACTTGGGCATTTGGCATTATTAACTTCAGGAAATGATACGATAGGAACTAAATACCTAGACTCTTTAGCTCTTCGAGCTTAATCAGCCTGGGTGTCTACTCGAATGTAGACTTAGTCTCGAGTCTTCACCAAGTATTTTATTTTAATTTGGTAAATAAATTGGGGTGATAAGTACATGACTTATCAACTCGCTCTTTGATTTGAGGGGACTGTAGGTCTAAGCACCTACAGACTATTTACACTGACTCACTTTTTGACGATTTTTATGGAAATTGGGTAGCTAATGGACCATCTAGGGTGGTATGGCTGGCAAGTTGTTGGTGGTAATAGCTCATTAGCTAATTGTCCAGAGCCCAGCCACACAACGATTCTCTTCTTGCTACCTTTAGGCAAATCTTAGATTAGAGAGGCCACCTACTTAGAAGAAAAGAAAATAGAAATACACAAAATGAAAAAGAAAAAATAGAAAAAGGAGAAAATAAAAAAATAAATAAAGCCACACTTCACCGCACGAGTATGGATGGCAAGTGGTCAGTGGTAACAACTCATCGGCCGATTGTCCAAAGCCCAGATCACAAAAATGCACAAATAATTCCTAAACACATAGGAAGAAGAAGAGAAGTAGAATAAACCAAGGAGATATAATGGGGTTCGCCCTTTTGTTGACCCCATGAAAATAAAAAGTAGGGAGAAAGCTACCATCGGAAAGATCGACCTCTAGGTAGAAATATTTAAGGTCACCTAGGGTCATAGAAACCTGAAGTCCATTTTAATAGTCGCTTAGTGAGTCTATCACTCTTTCACAAGATGCTTGGCACTTAAGAGTCCTTTTTGAGTCTTAGGCAGGGCGGGTAGCCATAAAATGTTATCCCAAAACTCTCAACTCCAAAATTCCAAAAAAATTAGAAAAGAAGAAAAAGAAAAAAAATGTACCTTCCCTTTTCAAGTAAGGTGAGAACTTGGGAGATTTGAATTTTGGTAGACATGCGGGTACTGTTGCATTTTTGTAGTTTACGACCTTAGTTGAAATTTTCTGTTGTTATAAACAACTTATGCCTAGTAATCGAATCCGAATTCTATTTTTATACATAGCATGTACTTTAACATTGCTAGGGACTAGCAAAAGATAGGCATGGGGGTATGGGGGTATGATGTAGACACAATTATTGAGGTTAAAATGCCTATTCAGGCATGTTCCTAGGCGTAGATATGCACTTCATAATAAAAATATGGCATAGTATGCATCATTTTCCATTTAGAGTAGTTGTGTATATTTTAGGTTAATTGTGTCCACTTTATGTCTACGAGGGAAGGGGATTTATTTTGGGGCCTGGGCTTTGGATGAAAAATCCAACCATATGGATGGATCTAAAGCAACAATCGTAGTTCAGCAATGTAGAAACCATCTCAATCCAAGAATTCTAGCACACTCTGCAACAGAAAGAAGATGGATGGCCTAGATGGAGCCATGTGGTGCCATCTAGGCAACCTAACACCGACCATTAGCAACTACAAGCACCCCATCATCTCTCACCATAGTCGTTGGATCAAGATCAAATGGTTGAGGTTCCCTCGTGCCCACAGCTCCGATGCCATCTTTTCAGCAGTTCGGGTAGCATTGCCAATGGTTGAGGTTCTGGCTTCAAAGGGAGGGACATGGGTTCGAATCCCCACAGCCCCCCCAATTCACAATTGGGCGCACTGGCCCTACGCACGGAATAGCCTTGCAGCACACATAAGCACGTAGTGCACCTGCACTGCACAAAATCTTAGCGCCAGCGCATGTGCGTGCCTCAAGGTGTGAGGGGCAAAGGTGTGTAATGTGCATGCCAGCGATGGAGCGGATCTTCAGCGACAACTTGCATAGTCTTTAGTGACAATTGCAGCTATCACTAAAGCCCTTGAACGGATTTCTTCCTCTTTCTTCAACTATGAAAGGACCAACCCCCTCCATTCTTCACCATCTCTTCCTTTCTTTCCCTAACCACCTCCAAGACTCTAGAGGGAGCTTGTCCTAAGCCCAGGATGCTCCTTTAGAGTAGAAAAGAAAATATTTTTCTCACTTCTCATCCCCATTCGTGGAGCATCCCATGGCCATCCTCTCATCACTTCAAGAAGTAGATCCTCACCACGATGCTATGCCGTCCCACCCTCCATACTTTGACTTCGTTCTCCTTCGTCCCACTCCTCACCACCTTTGCCTGGGCACCGTTAAAGCGAGCCATCCTCCAAGTGACCGTTGAGGGGGATTCTTCTCACCTCTCTCTATCTTTGTCGCTTTTGTTGTGTAGTTTATTAGTTTCTATTTGTAGCAAACAATTGTTTAGATAGATGTATTGATGTTCTCTCTCTCTCTCTTATTTTGCAAGTAGATTAGTTAGATAGATATTATTTCGACCTAATCTCTTACTTTCTAAAAATATGAAAAAAAATCATAAAAGACAAAACCAACAAAAAGAAATAAAATCGAAATCCGGATTTCATAAAACCAAACGTTCGCCTCCTTATGTTCGACCCGGGACTCCCTTGGAGTTTCAGTATAAGTTTTATTTGGTTAACGAGTTTTCAACACCCTACAATGATGGGTTTACAACTTAAGTCTCTTCGCGTATGAAAACACATCGACCATGAGTTAATGCAGATAGTGTCTAGATGCTTAGACTATAAGTGCTCTGAAATCAGAGGGCGGGTTGATAAGTCATGTACTTATCATCCGAACTTCTTTAACAAGTTAGAAATGAATTCTCGAATGGTGGGGACTCAAGAATGAAGTCGACATTTTAGTGGACACCCAGGCTGATTATGCCTGAAGACCTAAAAGGTCTAAGTGTTCAGGTCCTATTGTATTATTTCCTAAGGTTGAAAAATTTCTAATGTCCATGTCCTCTTTTCCTAATCAATTTTTTTTAAAATAAAGATAAAATAAAAAGAATCTACAGAGCTAACAAAATAATTCAAAGATGAATATATCCACCTCCTATGCCTATCTAATGCAATGTCCTCATTGTATTGAAAAGACATGAAATAGAGTAGAGAAGAAACCACCTAAATTTCATGACTAACAGATCAGCTCCTAGATGAAAACAAACTGTGTAAGTGCTGAGTTTAATGCTTTCAGCTAGGCAGTTTATACAAATAAAGAAGAAATTAATAATTCACATGTGCAAGTAAAGATTAGAATAAAAAAATTGATCTTGAAACCTATAAGAAGAAGATGTCCATAGATGTGGACGAGATTGTGATGTAGACCCATGCCCCAAGGCCAAGTGGTTCTAACATTTTGGATGAAAATTACCCAGAACTGGAGATCATTATGTAAGTGGAGCCAGGATTAAGGTTTAGTGGTATGCAACTCAAGACTAAAATGTCAGACAATAGATAGGTCTAAATCAATGGGCTCATTTGTGCAGTTAATAGTTTGCTTAAAAGGATAATCATTATTGTGCACCCGGGTTTCATATCCATAAAAAGTTCATATGGGTCCTAGTAAAAAGTTGGTAATTCCATGCATACAGGAACCCTTAGATCAAGAATTCTATTTCCCTTGGAATTAGCTTCCCAAATTCCCACTTCTCATCTTCTATCCTCCAAAATTAGAGCTTCCAGGATCTTGCAAGTGTTATTAACCCTGTATAAAGTATCAAAGTGCAAGATTTGTGACTGAATCAGAATTGACTTGGGTTTGGTGTTCTCAAAGTTGGAGTCATCATTATGCTCAATGGGGTGTGTTGAGGACTGGGGTTATTACTTGAATCATCCATTAACTCATGATCTGAATTCTCCATGTCAACCGCAGTAAGATCATAATTTTCAATTATAGGGCTTTCAAATGATTCAGCATACTCCTTGAGGCCGTTTGTCTCACTAAAATTATTTTCTTCAATCTTTAATGAGAGTTCTTGTAAAGATTCTTCACCTTAAAAATCATAGAATTTTGGATCTGCATTTATATATGTCTTAAAATCTTCTATCATTTCCTCGTCCTTGTAGACATATTTCTCTTTGTGCCCTGGTGCTAGGATCTCGGCTGAAAGAATCGATGTATCCTCAATTTGTTGCTCTAGATCAAACTAGTTATCCCTGGTCTCGTAAAATGTGCTCCCCCTATAGGTGCCTGAGAGGGTTCTGAGATTAGCTCTCATGAAGGGGGTTCATCCTGGGAATCATCCCATGATTTGACTGGAGTAATAACAAATCTCATCCTCAACCTTGACAATTTCCCAAGTAAAAACTCACTCCTGTCCTTATCCTCAACATCTTGGAGGCAATCCAACAAATATTTGTTAAGATCGTCAATCATTTGAATTAAAGGCTCCAATTCTTCAGTGCAGGGTGTTGGCGGAGCTTTTAAAGATTGTATGGTATTCCTCAAATTAGCCAAAACCTTATCTTGGACCGAGTTTACCTGGACCAAATGTTTTGGTTAAGGATAGGTTGGATTTGTGTTCAGTTCAAGGGAGTCAAGGAATTGAGGTTCTTGATGCCTTCCTTGATAATAGGTCATTTTGGGTTGTTCACGGAGGGGTGTGGACCTATGTGTAGTGTAATCCTTGGGAGGGTTAGAGTTGTAAACATCATATCCTTTGTGATTGTAGATTTGGTTAGGTTGATCATCAACAGGTGGAGATCTATAATCAATGTTGCTCGGAGAAGGATAGAAATCACAATCATGATGTCCAGGGTTAGGCCCTGGACATTGAGGTCCAGAGTTGTATTCCCAATAAAAATTATCTCAACTAATGGATGGATGATCATAAGTCGAGTCGGGATAGTAATTGTCTTAGGAATAGGTGGTGGTAGGAGGGTAGGAGTGGAAATGTGAGTAGGATGTGGAACGATGCAGGGCAAAGCAAGAGGGAAAAGTGAAAAGAAAGGTGCCCTGCAGTATAAACAATCAAACTTGTCCTAAGGTGAGGTGGCCTAATGATCTACAAGCTCTCAGAACCTGTCTTAATATTAAAGATGATTTAGTCTACTACTATTCGGTCAATCCAACCAGTTGATAAAGGGATTGGGGAGAAGGTTATTCCCTTGTCTATTGCCTCAGGTTCCTTTGATACCCTCGAATCATGGTCGTTTGACACTGCTCCCCTAGATAGACATTAGATGGACCAGTAGAAGTAGATTAATAAAAAATAATCTCAATCTGGACCCCAAAGAGTGAGTCAAATCCTTAAGGCCAACGTCGACTTGATTTTAGTTAAACTTAGGTTTGAATGTGCTTGGGAATGTGATGGGCCCTTTAGGTAGGTTGCACCCTCAAAGATCAATTTCGATGTGTGTCATGCACAACCAATGGTTTTCAAGCAAGATTATTTTTGGATGCAGTGAACTTTAGGATTTGAAACTTGCTTAGTAGCTTTTAGGATTCAAATTTTAGGCATATTCAAGCAAGGTTTTGTGAGGCACACCAAGTTCGAAAGCACAAGTGAAGCTATATTCTTTTAGAAATAAAAAATAATGTCATGTGCCTGGTTTATCCCTAAAAATTGAATCCTATGGGACAAGCTATTGATGAATCACTTTTATCTTAAGTGGTGTGGCCCAAACTCAATCAATTGGCCTCTTGCACCACTTGAATAAGGCACATGATCGCACGGGTCTCGCGAGTTTGAAGTCAAGGTTATAAGTAACCTGTCATCGTAGTTGCAAAACTCGTAATCAAATGAAATTTTTACCGAAACTCGAAAAGTGAGTCCCGGGTTGAACACAGGGAGGCAAATGTTTGTTTTTATAAAAATCTACATTTCTCTTTTATTTGTTGATTTCATTTTTGTCATTTTTAATTTTTTTGGTATTTTTAACAAGCAATAGATTAGGTCTATGAAAACTTTATCTACTTGCAAAAATATAAGAGTGAAAGGGAAATGGAGTTAGAGAGAGAAATAATCATCTATTCATCAAGAATTGTTTGCTACCCTATGAAAGCGGGAAAAGTCTACACTACGAAAGTGTAAAAAGATAAAATAGGGTGAAGGAAATCCCCTTAGACAGTTGCTCGGAGGATGACTTGCTCTGTCGTCACCTGAAAGAAGGTGGTGAGGAGCGAAATGAAGGAGGACGGAGCTGGAGGATGGAGGTTGGGACAGGACGGCATCGCGGCGAGGATCTTCTTCCCGAATGGCGGTGAGAGGATGACCACGGGATGCTCCACGAATAAGGATGAGGGGAACGAAAACTATTTGATTTTCTAGTCTTGGGGAGCATCCTGGGATTGGGAGAAGCTCTCTCTAGAGCCTTGGAGGTGGTGAGAGGAAGAAATGAAGAGATGAATAAAAATGGGAGGGGTAGGGGTCCTTTTATAGTGGAGGAAAGAATCAAATTTGTATATAACGGACATTTTGTGGTGGTCATAAACATCGCTGAAAATCGACTACAAATGTCACTGAAGACAGCCCATGCGCCCATCCTGCCGCTGCGCTGGCATGCACTATACGCGCCCTTGTCGCGTGCGCATGTGCGATACATGCCGCTGCCTCCGCGTGCATGCTGCGTTGCTTCACGTGCCACTACACTTGCGTGTGCATGCCTCCACGGATGCACGCACACTCGCGCTGCTATGCACATGTGGTGGTGCGTGCGTGAGCATGGGCAGAGTTGGTTGTGCCATATGGTGTAATATGGGTTGTCCATCTTCTTTCCTATGTAGAGGATGCTACAAAGGTCGGATTTAGTTGATTTTCGTACCGTTGGGCTGCGATTGTCGACCTGAATCTATCAGTGTGGTCAGGTTTGTCATTTGATGCTTCAGATTCTATCACCTACTCCCTTGGCCATTGATCTTCCTTATATTGAATATGGTGGTATGGGACTCCGATCGAGGTGATTTTGGAAGCGTTGGACTCTAATCGTCATCTTCATCAGATCCGTATGGTCAGATCGCCAATTCGAGGCTTCAAAATAAATATCTTTCTCTCCTGACCACAGGAAGGATATAATTAACCTAAATTTTATACTACTTTAAATGCAGAATGATGCATGCTATGGAATATTTATAACTTGAAATGCAAATCTAGGCCTAGGAACATGCATGAATGGGCATTTTACCCTCAATAAATGTGTTCACATCATACCCCCATTGCTATGTTTTGCTAGTCCCTAGCAAAATTAAACTATATGCTACGTATAAAAGTGGAATTAGGATAAGATCGCTTAGGCCTAAGTCATTTATTAATAATAGAAAATTTCAGCTAAGGTCCTAAACTAAGAAGGTTCAACCGTACCTGGGCGCCTGCCAAAATGTACACCGCCCAACTCCTCACCTTATTTGAAAATGTAATATACATTTTTTTTATTTGTCTTATTTTCTAATTTTTTTGTACTGTTGGAGTTTAAGAGTTCTGGGATAACTTTTCTTGGCAACCTGACCCACTGAAGACTCGAAAAGGACTCTAACTGCTAAGCATCTTGTGAAAATAGTGAAAGGCTCACTACACGGCTGTTAAAATGGACTTCAGGTTTGTACGACCCTAGGTGACCTTGCCTAGAGGTTTATCTTTTCGATCAGTAGCTTTCTCCCTAGTTTTATTTATGGGGTCAACATAAATGAGAATCCAGTCTATATCTCCCAGGTTTATTCTACTTCCCCGCTTCTTCCCTAAGTGTTTTGGGAATTATTGTGCATTTTTTTGTGAGCTGGGTTCTGGACAACCGGCCAATCAGCTATTACCACTCAACTTGCCGGCCATACTTGTGTGGTGAAGTGTGGTTTTATTAATTTTTTTATTTTCTCCTTTTTCTATTTATTTTATATTTTCTTTTCTTTTTTTTCTTTAAGGTAGGTGGCTTTCCTTATCTAAGATTTACCTAAAGGCAGTACAATGAAAATGGTTCTGTGATTGGGCTCTGGACAACCGACCGAGGAGCTATTACTACTAACAACTTGGTAGCCATACCACCCTAGATAGTTCATTAGCTACCCAATTTCCGAAGAAACCCCCAAAAAGTAAGTGCAAAAGAAATTTGTGTAGATGCCTAGGCTTAAAGTCCCCTCAAATCAGTGGGCTGGTTGATAAGTCGCATACTTATCATCCAAATTTATTAGCCAAATTAAAAATGAATTTGAATTAGCAAGGACTCGAGACTAAGTCCACATTCAAGTGGACACCCAGGCTAATTAAGTTCGAAGACCTGAAGAGTCTAAGTGTTTAGGTCCTCTCGTATCATTTCCTAAAGTTAATAACTTCCAAATGCCTAAGTTCTCTTCTCGTAATTCTTCTTCACTTTTTCTTATCTTTTTGAATTTTCAATTTTTTTTGTTTTAAAGAAACTAAAAGAAATTCTATGGAGTAAACAAAATAATTTCAGGATTAAGTATCCACCCCCCATGCCTAAATGATGCAATGCCCTCATTATAAAAATAGAGAGATGAAAAGGGTGGAGTAAGTTGAATATCACCGGAACATTGTGAGGAATCTGGTCAACTCCGTAGAGAACGTAAAATATAAACACGTGCCACATTTAATGCCTTTAGCTAGGCATAAAATACATACAAGGAAGAAATTGAGAATTCATAAGAGCGAGTAAGAATCAAAATAAAAATATTGATTCTCAGACCCGCTAACAGAAGATGTCCATAGACGTTGACCATATTATGACGAAGACCCATGTCCCAAGGTACAGTGGTTCTCAGGTTCTCAATGAAAATCACCCAGAACCGAAGGTTGTTATGTTTGCAGGGTTGGGCCTATGGTTTAGTGGTGTGCAACCCAAGACTGAAGTGTCGGACAATGGGTAAAGATGGTTCAATAGGTGCAGTTGTCCACTTAACATCTACCTCAGAAAAATAATCAGTTATTTTGAGCTTGGGTTGCACGTAAAAGATATCGCAAGGGTCCAGGTAGAAAGTAGGCTATTTTAGGTCAATAGTACCCTTAGATCCAAAATCAAACTTCCCTTAGAATTAGCCTCGCAAATTTTTATATCAACAATTCTATCCTCCAACATCAAGAACTCAGGCTCCAGGACCTCTACCATTCACCCCATATTGAAATTTCCTACTTGGAAGGGGTGAGATTAGCGTAACGTAAAAAATGCGCAATTGAAATATAAACTTACAAATAAGCAATCACACAAAGTACACAAGAATTTTTAGGTGGAAACCCAAACCGGGTGAAAACCACCACCTAACCCTCTCGAGTTAGGATTTTCCGATCAACCTAGTTGATCAAATCCACTAACCGAATCACTTTAAAACGAGGGTGACTCAACCTCAATACAACCACGCTACAAGTACGAGGGTAGCGTTCCTCAACCCCTTCTCTCCACGAGAAGGATTTTGTCCCACGAAGGAGACGAGAATTCGCAAAGCGAATACCCAACCAAAAGACAAAGATAAAATAAAACAAGTAATCCTATAGAGCCCACAAAGGAATTTAAACCTAGCTTCTATAGGAAATAGGAAACTCCCCTTTGCAAGGAGTGCATCGAGTTGATGACGCGGTGCGTGTGCCACGCGATGGCGCAACGTCACTCTCGTAGACAACAGCGGGAGAGCGGGTGCGCGAAGCTTGATGCTCTCAAGAGAATGGAGCTTGAGCTTAGAGTGCACGATCTTTTCTGGACACAAAAGAGTGTGAAAGTGTGTAGCTAAGTGTATCCAAGTGTGTATCTTGTGTTTCTCTTGGTGTGTTGGTGTGTAAAGGCTCCCCTCTACTTATAGAGGCCTTAGGAAGGCTTTGGAAGGCTTAGGAAAGGTTCTATAGCCGTTGGGAACAAAGCCCAAGAGAATCAGGCCGAAATCAGGACAATGATTACATTTGACAGTGTAATCAGACGTCTAACTCTTGCATCAGACATCTGGAAGGCCACATTAAGAAGTCTGATTCAAAGGTCAGACGTCTGATTTTGGGCGGGTCTCTTCCTGACTTGAACCAGATCCAAACAGGGTTTTTGCGCAAGTCCATCAGACGACATACAGGATGTCTGGAACTATGTCTGGACGTCTGGAAACCTACTTTTACTGTGGGAATTGATTTCCAAACGTTGCAACGGCTAGAAAATCTCTGAGAAGAGATTTTGGGTCAGCCGAGGCAAAACGGTCAATTATCAGACGTCTGGAAAGGCCTAAGGACATCTGATAAGGCTCTAACAGTCATAATCCTTGAGTGTCTGCTAAGCCAGCCAATGGTCCACTAATTGGATGTCTGGCAAAGTCATCAGACATCTCCTGAGACGTCTGGTCTAAGGTCTGGACGTCTGATTTCATCAGACCGAACTAACTATGTCTAGCCTAACAGATATCAGACGTCTGAAACAACAGTTAGATGTCTGAAACAACAGTCAGACGTCTTAAAATACTTTATCAGGCGTCTGATTTGGGAATTAGATGTCTGGAAGTGCTGTTTGAACCGTATATTGGTTTTCTAGGTATTCTACAGAAAACCTAAGTATCCTAGGGTTGTGCCGGTGTTCCTAGGACTACTGTTACGGTACTTTGAGGCTCTTTAACATAATATTCTAAGGAAAATAAGAGCAAGAAAATAAAGACAAGAGATACAAGAAAGGATTAAAAAGTATCTATCATATTCTTCTTGTCTTCTATCTTCAATCTGTCGCTCCACGCGAACCTCCTATGTTCTTCATTAAGCTCCTCCAATCCATCCTGGATGCGAGCTCGAGTTCCGTCTAAACACGTCCACATTTGCAATTGACCTGAAATCTAGGACTCAAATTGCAAATGTTAAATAACACGTATTTTGTTATCATCAAAACAAATGATCGTGGTGCTCTAGCACCAACAATCTCCCCCTTTTTGATGATGACAAAACCGTAAATAATGCATAAAAATCCTCCCCCTTTTTGACATTATCAAAAAGGTTTGATTGGTTTTAAATTTCCTATAACTCCCCCTTAAGACATGCTCTTCTACGAATTTATTTTAACAAAGGTGATATTCTCCCCCTTTTTGTAACAACAAGATAGCTATTATTTTTCTCCCGCTTACTACTGCAAATTTAGCTAACTTGCATCTCCCCCTTAAAAATTGACAATTAGCTCATCGTTTTTTAACTCCCCCTATCTAAATGCTTATGATAAAAAGATAGGGAAAAGGGTTTTACCTCACCTACCATGGCCAATAAAATGGCCCGAATGGTGGTGGTGGATGCCACATCGGATGGGGCTCCCATCCGTAGCTTGGAGGCCCGGGCATTGGCGCCGGTCTCCAATCTGGTGGTCGACGTGTGGCGGGTCCGTCATTTGTTCACCGTCTCGTCGGTCTTCTTGTTCTCGTTCTTGGTCTACTCCTTGGTTCTCCCAACTCGAGTTGACCAAACTTGAGTTTGTAGGTCCAGTCCTTTGTGTTGTAATTATCCCTGAACCCTACAAAACAAGATTACAAATTTTTCTTCGGTATCCAAGTGAGCTTGGATCCGGATCTGTTAGCGGGTCTCCTTGACGGAGATCCTTTCTAAATCTTAGGGCTATAAAAATTATCTACTTTATTGATTAATTTATTGGAGTTTTCCCTAAGACATGCAATTTCCTTTTCTATAATATCCATCTTAGTCTTTAAATCAGAAATTTCTATTTTTAGACTAACATTTTCCTCAATCAATTTATTATTTTCATTGATGAGGTTATGATTTTCTAATAATAGGTTATCATTTTTAGGACTAGCTTCTAGATCCTTAAGTTTTATTTCTAACCTATCATTTTCAAATTTAAGAAAACTAAGATTCTTTTTCATGCTCTTGTTTTCTATTTTTAGTGATTTACTAAGCTCATACAACTCATTAAAAGCATCTTGTAAATCCGAGTTTACCTCATTATCGCTGTCATCGCTGTCGTTGTTACTTTCTACGATTTCCATGAAACCAAGGCACGTGGTTTCCTTCTCCCCGAGATCTTCTTCCGAGCTCGTCTCCTCATGAGTGCCTTGCAACCTCTTCCATATCTCTTGGGTGGTAGTGCACTCTTGGATTTTCTCGAACTCTTTCGGACTCAACGCGCAATACAGGGCATTCATTGCCTTTGCGTTGAGTGAAAGCTCTCGAATATGCAGCTGCGAGTACCCACCCGCGGGTTTTTCTGGGATCTCAAATGGCGTCTCGCATCTGGCTCAGATCGTGAAGTCGGTGGCTTGAAGCGAGGTCTTCATCCGCAACTTCCAGTAGGGGTAGTTGCTCCCGTCGAAGAACAACGGACGGGTTGTGGACTGCCCCTCGGAAATCCTGCTTGTGGAACAGCTTCCCTCCATGATCTTCTTGACGGGTGTTACTCCGATCTTGCAAGAACCTTCTCTGATACCAAATGAAATTTCCTACTTAGAGGGGGTGAGATTAGCGTAACGTAAAAAATGCGAAACTGAAATATAAACTTACAAATAAGCAACCACACAAAGTACACAAGAATTTTTAGGTGGAAACCCAAACCGAGTAAAAACCACCACCTAACCCTCTCGAGTTAGGATTTTTCGATCAACCTAGTTGATCAAATCCACTAACCGAATCACTTTAAAATGAGGGTGATTCAACCTCAGTACAACCACGCTACAAGTACGAGGGTAGTGTTCCTCAACCCCTTCCCTCCACGAGAAGGATTTTGTCCCACGAAGGAGACGGGAATTCGCAAAGCGAATACCCAACCAAAAGACAAAGATAAAATAAAATAAGTAATCCTATAGAGCCAACAAAGGAATTTAAACCTAGCTTCTATAGGAAATAGGAAACTCCCCTTTGCAAGGAGTGCATCGAGTTGATGACGCGGTGCGTGTGCCACGCGATGGCGCAACGTCGCTCTCGTAGGCAACAGCGGGAGAGCGGGTGCGCGAAGCTTGATGCTCATAAGAGAATGGAGCTTGAGCTTAGAGAGCAAGATCTTTTCTGGACACAAAAGAGTGTGAAAGTGTGTAGCTAAGTGTATCCAAGTGTGTATCTTGTGTTTCTCTTGGTGTGTTGGTGTGTAAAGGCTCCCCTCTATTTATAGAGGCCTTAGGAAGGCTTTGGAAGGCTTAGGAAAGGTTCAATAGCCGTTGGGAACAAAGCCCAAGAGAATTAGGCCGAAATCAGGACAATGATTACATTTGGCAGGGTAATCAGACGTCTAACTCTTGCATCAGACGTCTGGAAGGCCACTTTAAGACGTCTGATTCAAAGGTCAGATGTCAGATTTTGGGCGGGTCTCTTCCTGACTTGAACCAGATCTAAATAGGGTTTTTGCACAAGTCCATCAGACGACATACAGGATGTCTGGAACTATGTCTGGACGTCTGGAAACCTACTTTTATTGTGGGAATTGATTTCCAAATGTTGCAACGGCTAGAAAATCTCTGAGAAGAGATTTTGGGTCAGCCGAGGCAAAACGGTCAATTATCAGACATCTGGAAAGGCCTAAGGACGTCTGATAAGGCTCTAACGGTCATAATCCTTGAGTGTCTGCTAAGCCAGCCAATGGTCCACTAATTGGACGTCTGGCACAGTCATCAGACGTCTCCTAGGACGTCTGGTCTAAGGTCTGGACGTCTGATTTCATCAGACAGAACTAACTATGTCCAGCCTAACAGATATCATACGTCTGAAACAACAGTCAGACGTCTTAAAATACTTTATCAGATGTCTGATTTGGGAATTAGACATCTGGAAGTGCTGTTTGAACCCTATATTGGTTTTCTAAGTATTCTACAGAAAACCTAAGTATCCTAGGGTTGTGCCGGTGTTCTTAGGACTACTGTTAGGGTACTTTGAGGCTCTTTAACATAATATTCTAAGGAAAATAAGAGCAAGAAAATAAAGACAAGAGATACAAGAAAGGATTAAAAAGAATCTATCCTATTCTTCTTGTCTTCTATCTTCAATCTGTCGCTCCACGCGAACCTCCTCTGTTCTTCATTAAGCTCCTCCAATCCATCCTGGATGCGAGCTCGAGTTCCGTCTAAACACGTCTACATTTGCAATTGACCTGAAATCTAGGACTCAAATTGGAAATGTTAAATAACACGTGTTTTGTTTTCATCAAAACAAATGATCGTGGTGGTTTAGCACCAACACATATGATTCACCCAAGTCCAGTAATCATGGCTAAATCAAGATTGACTTGGGCATAATGATCTCAGAAGTCTGCTCTTTGGGGTGTGGATGAGGAATGGGGCTGTTGATTGAATCTTCTAGTAAATGAGGATTTGAATCCTCCAAGTTAGCCCCAACTGAATCCAAATCTTCAATAATTGGGCTATCAACAGGTTCGTCAGATTCCTCAAGCCCATTTGTCTCACTAAAATCCTCTTCCTTAAGTTCAAGTGAGACTTCACCAAAAGATTTTTCACCCTTAAAGTTAAAGAATCCATGATCCTCATTTATATATTTCTCAAAATCATATGTCATTTCATGGTTTGTGGAGTCATATTTTTCATCATTCCCTGGCTCTAAGATCTCGGGTGAGAAACTTGATTCACGCTCATAGGGTTGCTCTAGCCCAACCTGGTCATCTCCAATCTCAGAATATGTATCCCCCCAACAGGCGCCTGAGTGGGTTAAAACATTGGCTCTCCTGAAGGGGGTTCATCTTGAGAATCATCCCAAGATTTGACTAGGGCAACAACAAATTTCATCCTCAACCTCGATAATTTCCCAAGAAGAAACTCACCCAAGTCCCTATCCCTAACATTTTAGAGCAAATCCAATAAAGAACTATTAAGTTCATCAATCATTTTGATCATAGGCTCCAGTGCTTCAGTACATGTTGGCTGAGCTTCTAAAGATTGCATAGTGTTCCTCAAATTAGCCAACACCCTATCCTGGATCTAGTTCACCTGAACTGACTGGTTCGATTCAGGCTTGGGTAGGTTTGGGTTAAATCTAAGGGAGTCAAGATGTTGAGGTTCTCGGGTCCCTCCCTGAAAGAAGGTCGTTCTAAGTTGTTCAACAGATGGTGGCAACCTATATTCAGTGGAATACTGGGGATGGTAGGTGTTACAATCATTATATAATTCCTGATTGCAGATTCGGTTGGTTTGGTCATCAAAGAATGTAGATCCATAATCATTGTAGGTTTGGGAAGGATAGAAATCATAGTCTTGTTGTCCAGGGTTAGGCCCTAGACATTGAGGTCCGGATTCGTATCCCCAATCAAAGTTATCTCGGCTAGTGAATGGGTAATTACAAGTCAAGTTGCGAAAGTAATCATCTTGGGGATAAGTGGTGGTAGGAGGATAGGATGGGAAATGCATGTAAGAAGTGGAAGGATACATTGTGGAGTAGGAGGGAAAAAAGAATAGAGAAAGGTGCCCAATAGTACAATCAACCAAACCTGTCCTTATGTAGGTAGCCTAAAGACCTACAGGCTCCCAGGACCCATCTTTAGATTCTAAATGATTTAGTCTACTTTTATCCGATCAATCAAACCAGTTAGGAGGGATTGGGGTGAAGGTTCTTCCTTTGGTTTGCACCTTCGATTCCTAGTGTGGCCCCTAGCCGCGGTCGTTTGACGATACTCCCCTAGCTAGACATCACATGGACAAGCAGAGGTAGATTAATTGAAAAAAAAAATCTTAGTCAGAGTCCTGAAGAGTGAATCTATCCTTAAGGACAACGTCTACTTAGTTTTAATTAGCCTTGGGATGATTGTGCTCTTGGAATGTGATGGGCCCTTTAGATGTGTTGTGCCCTTAATGATCAGTTAAAATGTGTGTGCATGCACAACCGGGGTTCTCAAACAAGGTTATTTGATGATGTGTCTTTTAGGATTTAACCTTTTTTAGTAGCTTTTAGGGTTTAATTCTTGGGTTGGTTCAATCAAGGTTTAGTAGAACACTCCAAGTTTTGAAAGCACTGGTGATGATATGTCCTTTAAAAATAAAAAAATAATGTGGAGTGCCTAGTTCAGCCCTAAGAGTCAACCCTAGGTGGCAAGCTACTTAATGGATCAATTTTAGATTGAGTGGTGCGGCTCAAACAGCTTAATCAATTGGCCTGTTGCACCACTTAGTTAAGGCACACAAGAATGTTTAAGCTATTTAGATTTCACCTCACTTATGTGTATGGAGTTGAAGTGTACCCTCCACAGGTCAGATCCTGGTTAATTGGTAGATTCAAAGTGATTGTATGCCTTATGATAAGAAGTCGTGGGTGTTAAGTGTGTAGCTTTCAGTTAAATCCCACAAGAGAAGAATTTTTTTTTATTTTTTTTCATATGCGGGTGGGTGAGGTAAGTGGAGTGACAATCAAACAACCAAAATCTACCCTAAGGTTTATGCAAAATAGCTAAGTTGATTTGGGTTTGAGTTACTAGGTTATGGAATGAAAACTATGGTGGGGGGATGTGGGGAACACTTACAAAACACTCTACCCGGACTTTACTCTAGCCTACCGCACTTGGATCTCCATGCTAGGGTACCTGCAAGACAATAGATCAGAGATAACTGGGGCTAATGTTATGTAAATGAAAAGAAGCATAGAAAATAATAAAGTAAATTTCGTTGCCTCCCCAGCAATGGTGCCAAAATGATTGCACGTGTTTCAGGAGTTTGAAATCAGGGTTACAAGTAACCTGTCGTCGTAGTTGCAAAACTCATGATCAGATAAAATTTATACCGAAACTCAAAAAGTGAGTCTCGGGTCAAACATGGGGAGGCGAACATTAGGTTTTATAAAAAATCATGTTTCCCTTTTTATTTGTTTATTTCATTTTTGTCTTTTCTAATTTTTCTGGTATTTTTAACAAGCAAGAGATTAGGTCGATGAAAACTTTATCTACTTGCAAAAATGTAAAAGAGAGAGGGAGAGGGAGAGAGAAGCAATCATCTATTCAACAAGAATTGTTTGTTACACCACGAAAGTGGGAAAAGTCTACACTACGAAAGCGTAAAAAGATAGAATAGGGTGAGAGAAATCCCCCTCGATGGTTGCCTGGAGGATGACTCGCTTTGACGTCTCTTGCAGGAAGGTGGTAAGGAGCAGGACGAAGGAGGACGGAGCTGGAGGACGGAGGATGGGGCGTGACTGCATCACAATGAGGATCTTCTTCCCAAAGGGTGGTGAGAGGTCGGCCATGGGATGCTTCACGAATGGGGATGAGGGGAAGGAAAACAATTTGATTTTCTACTCTAGAGGAGCATCCCAGGCTTACTCTAGAGCCTTGGAGGTGGCGAGAGGAAGAAAGGAAGAGATAAAGAAAAATGGGAGGGGTAGGGTTCCATCTATAGTGGAGGAAAGAATCAAATTCA
Organism: Thalassia testudinum; assembly: GCA_037157565.1. Classification (NCBI taxonomy): domain Eukaryota; kingdom Viridiplantae; phylum Streptophyta; class Magnoliopsida; order Alismatales; family Hydrocharitaceae; genus Thalassia; species Thalassia testudinum. The sequence goes on along the minus strand of JAZHRO010000056.1, from coordinate 78,040,054 downwards.
TATACAGGACATTTAGTGACGGTCATAAACTTCACTAATGATTCACCGAAAACGTCGTCGAAGGCAGCCCACGTGCCCACGCTGCCACTGTGCTGGCACACGTTATACGCGCCCTTGTTGCGTGCGCATGCACGATATGCACCGCTGCCTTCGCATGGGCGCTGTGTTGCTGCACGTGTCGCTGCGCTTGTGCATACGTGCCTCCATGCGCACATGGGCACTTACACTGCTGTGCGTGTGCGGTGGCACATGCGTGCACATGGGCAGCCTGGATTGCGCCACGTGACACAATCTAGGCCGTCCATCTTCTTTCCTTTGTAGGGGATGCTACAGATGTCAAATTGAGTCGATTTTCACAACGTTGGGCTGCGATGGTCAATTTGAATCCATCCGTGAAGTCAGATTTGTCATTTGATGCTTTGGATTCAATCACCTAGTCCCTCGACCGTTGTTCTTCCCTGTATTGCATATGGTGCTATGGGACTCTGATCAAGGAAATTTTGGAAGTGTTGGACTCCGATCGTTGTCTTGATCAGATCCGTATGGTCGGATCATCAATCCAAAGTTCCAAAATAAATATCCTTCTCTCCTAACCACAAAAAGGATGTAATTAACCTAAATTACATACAACTCCTCTAAATGCAGAATGATGCATGCTATGCAATATTTTTAACATGAAATGCAAATCTAAACCTAGGAACATGCATGAATAGGCATTTTACCCTCAATAAATGTGTTTACATCAGCACACAAACAATTTTAGCCCAATCTATTTCTAATCACTTGTTTGTATAAGTCAGCAGGTGTACTGGGTCCTTAGGTCAAAATCCCAGTTAATTGATTGAATCTGATCAAAGTAAGGTGCCTTGGGTGTGTGTGTGGTCATATAAGGAGTGTAAATTTCAGTTAATCCCACAATCACATCATATTTTTTTAGAATTTTTTTTATAAGTACAGGTTGAGGTGGGTGGAGGTGGCAAACAAACAATACAATCTACCTTACAGTTTATGCAAGCTCCTAGGTTGATTTATGTTTATGTTATTAGTTGGTGAAATGAAATCTTGGGGTAAGAGGTGGGCTATAGTTGCAAACCCTTCAACTGTACTTTGCTCCAATTTGTTGTTTGTACATTCCTTATTAGGGTACCTGGAAGATAGTAGAAGAAAGAAAAGAGAGGTTAAATATCAAATAAGTGCGAAAAATATGGAAAATAATCAGGATTTGTTGCCTCGTCGGCAACGGTGCCAAAATGTTGAGCTAGATTACGTATGAAAAAAGTTTGAGTTAAAAACTCGTCGTGGTAATCTGTAAAAAAATCCACTATCTGATAAATTTTACCAAAATTCTAGTGAGTCCCGGGTAAAACTTGGGGAGGCTATGTTGATTCTAAATTAGTAATTGTAATTTTTTGTAATATTTTTTTATAAAGAAATCATTCACAATGCTATTCTACTTACAATAAAATAAGAGGGAGAGAATAATAACTTTATAACGATGATAATGCCAATTACAACTAATTCCTACAACAATAATGCTAAAAATCTACACTAGAAAGCGATAAAAAGATAGGGGATAAGAGATTATCGACCTCGACGAATGCTTGGAGGAACAGCAAAACAATCGATGCCTAGTGGAAGGAGTGCAGGAATGGATGAAGGAGGGTAAATTTGGAAGAACCAGGGATGAGGCAACACATCTTCGTTGTGGGATCCGCTTCCGAAATAGGGTAGAGAGGAAGGATGGCAAGAGCTCCACGAAGGATGTGAGAAGTGGAAAATTTTGTTTTCTAACTCTAGTAGAGCTTCCTGTAGCTTGGGAGCACTAGAGTGAGCTTTAAAACTTTGTTCTTATCTTTTATGAGAGATGAGAAGAGAAGGAACGGATGAAGAATGAGGAGGGAATGTCGGGCCTTTATATAGGTGAGGTTTAAGGGCAAAAAGATCCTTTTACATGCCTAGAAATGAATGCAGGGCTTTTAGGGATGGATGTGCATGCATTGAAGTCGCACCTCGTTGTAGCACATCCGTGCAATGTGGGTCATGTGATGCCAATCTAAGAGCTTACACGAAGCCACATGACAGCTACTTCTCCTTCACCAATAGAGGCGTGTTCACCAAATGCCACTTGTCCTTGGTTGTTCAATCAACATCAGACGATTGAGATTCCATGCTCATCACACCCTCAGATCAAGATCAAACGTCCATTTGATGGTTTGAACAACTTAAAATCCATCTCGTCTCACCGTGCATCAAATCATGAGTGGGCGCCTGCGTGATTGCACACGTGCATGAAACATTCGTATCCTATGCGCAATATAGCACCATGTAGCGACCGCTGATGTAGACACAATTATTGAGGACAAAATGCCTATTCATGCATGCTCCTAGGCTTAGATATGCATTCCAAACTATAAATATTACATAGCATGCATCATTTTGTATTTATAGTAGTTTGTGTATATTTTAGGTTAATTACATCCTTTTATGTCCAGGAGAGGCAATTTAATTTGGAGGCTCGAATTGACAATCCGACCATACGGATCTGATCAGGACGATGATCAGAGACAAACACTTTCGAAATCGCCTTGAATGGAGTCCCATAGCACCACATGCACTCCGAGGAAAATCAATGATCGAGGGACTAGGTGACCCAATTCAGAGCTTCAAACAACAAATCCGACAGCACCGATGGATTCGGGTCGACTATCGCATCCCAACGGTGCAAAGATTCTCTCAATCTGACCTTTGTAGCAATCCTTACAAAGGAAAGAAGATGGACAACCCAGATCGTGCCATGTGGCTCAACCTAGGCCACCCATGCGCACGCATGTGCCACCGCACAGGCATCGTAGCATGAGCACACGCGTGCGCAGAGGTACGCACGGGTAGCAGTGCAGCTGACGCACATAGGCACGCTTGGAGGTAGCGGCAGCAGCAACATGCATGTGCGCGTAGCTTGCGGAGGTGTGCACCAGCGTGGGTGCAAGGCTATCATTAGCGACGTTTGCTATGAATCTTCAATGTTTCTGACCATCGCTAAATGCCCATTCTTCTTTGTCTGTTCCTTTCTTCTTCTCACCACCTCCAAGGCTCCAGAGAGAGCTTGTCCTAAGCCTCGGATGCTCCATGAGAGTAGAATCAAATATTTTTCCCTCCCCTCATCCCCATTTGTGGAGAATCCCATGGCCGTCTTCTCACCTAACTCAGGAAGTAGATCCTCGCCGCGATGCTGTCCTACCCCACCCTCCGTCCTCCAGCTCCATCCTTATTCGTCTTACTCCTCACCACCTTCCTCAAGGTGACGACAAAGTGAGTCATCCTCCGAGCGACCATCGAGGGGGATTCTCTCACCTATATCTATCTTTATTGCTCTAGTAGTGTAGCTTTCTTGCTTTCATAATTGTAGAAAACATTCGTGTGATATATATGTCATTGTTTCTCTTTCTTTCTCTATTATTTTTGCAAGTAGATTAGTTAGAGAAGTTTGCATCGACCTGATCTCTTGCTTGATAAAAATACCAAAAAAAATCAAAAAGATAAAATTGGCCAAAACAAATATGTTGAACGTTTACGAACCTACGCTAACGTGTTCGATTTTGGAAAACCTGTCGTTGTAGTTCGAAAGCGAAGAATTCGTGTTCAACAAACAAAATTTATACCGAAATTAAAATTCCAGGTCGAACACAGGGAGGTGAACGTTTGATTTAAAAACTACACGTTTCTTTTTATTTGTTACAGAATAATTCAATTTAGTACTATCTAATTATTTACAATAAATAGAAGAGAGAGAGAGAGTAAGAGAGACAAAGAATATTACACAGAGAAATCAAAATGAGATGTAGAATAAACAAGGAATTTTTGCATTGAAGTGATTGTTCATTACAACTAGAAAGCATAAAATAATTACTCTAGAAAGTGATAAACTTACTCTAGAAAGCATTAAAAGAATGGAGGGAGAAATGTCCTCCTAGACGATTGCTTGGAGGACGAGTAGATTAATCTAGAAAGCAGTAAATCCATACTAAAAAGAGGTAAAAAGAATAGGGAGAGAGAAATCCTCCTCGACGGTTGCTCGGAGGACGAGCCGGACGGGACGATGCCTGGATGAAGGAGAACGAAGCAGGACGAAGGAGGACGAAGCAGAAGAACGGGAACGAAGCAGCACACCATCGTCGTCGCAGGATCCACTTCCGAAGGGGAACGAAAATTGGACTTTATCTCCCGAGAAGCATCCCAGGTGTGGGACAAGCTTCTCTTGAGCTTTGGAGGGCTAGAGAGGAGAAAGAAGGGATGAGAATTTCGTATGGAGGGGGTCTCCTTTTATAGGTAAAAGGAGTGGGGGCAAAATAGACATTACACCTTCAAAATAACAAATAAGGGGTCTTTAGTGACGGATAAATCCGTCACTAAAGCCCCGACGTGACCGTCGCCGCCGCGCCCACGCGCGACCGCTCGGCTGCCTGCATGCGTAATGCCTACGCGCGTCTGCGAAGTCTCAGCCGTTCGATCGCGAGATCGGACGGCTCAAAATCGCGCCTTCACCGCTGCCGCCCGCCGGCCTGTGCTTGCGATCGCACGTTCACGTGCGCGTCCAATCGCGCGTTGGCGCTATCGGGCGCGCGCGGCCGTTGCATCGGGATCGTGCGGTCGATTGGACGTGCGCCACCGCTCCAATATCTGCGGGGCACGGCTCGAACGCGCGTCCTTGCTTCGCATTAGAGCGCTCGACCGCTGCGCTGCGGTCGCGTTTGTGTTGAGCGCTTGACTTCAGCGCGGGCGCGTCGTAGCCGTTGGATCGAGATCAAATGGTGGAGAGGAGACGGGTGCGCGGTCTTCACAAGATGCAAGCGACCGTTTGGGCGGCTGAGATGGCGCCACGTGGCATCATCTTGGTCGTCCATCTTCTGGAAGTTGTAGATGGTGCCACGGATGTCGGATTGACTCGATTTTTGTGTCGTTGGGCTGCGATCATCGATCCAAATTCATCCATGCGGTCGGATTTGTCATCTGAAGTGCGGATTTAAACCATCCTAGCCCTTGATCTTCTAGGCTTCCCCGGTCTCTATCTGATGCTACAGATGCTTGATTAGGGCGATCTTGGAGTCGTTGAACTCCAATCGTCGCCCTGATCATATCCATACGGTTGGATCTTTGATCCGAGGCCCCGATAAAATGTTTGCCCTGTCCAAGCACATAAAAGGAGACAATTAACCTCCATTTTATTCAAACTACTCTAAATGAGAGATGATGCATGTTATGCAATATTTATATCATGAAATGCAATCCTATGCTTAAGAACATGCATAAATAGACATTTTAAGTAGTGTAAATGTGTTTACATCATACCCCCATGCCTATCTTTTGCTAGTCCCTAGCAAAAACTATATGCTATTTATAAAGAATTAGGTTAGATTATTTGGACCTGAGTTATTTTCAGTCATTAAGAAATTGTCTACTTAAGAACTGAACTTTTAAAGACACAACAGTGCCCAGGTATCAGCCAAAATGCAGACCGCCTCAAGCCCTCGCCTTATTCAAAGAAAAAATTCTTTTTCTCTTTTTACTCTTTTCTAATTTTGTTTTTTTTGGATTTTCAGATTTTAGGGTTGAAGAGTGGCTTTCTACGACCATTCAACTCACCCAAGATTTGATGAGAACCCTAAATTTTAAGCATCTTATTGTGATTGTGAGAGACTCGTTGACCGGCAATTAGAACGGACTTCGGATTTCTACGCCTCTAGGTGACCTCAAAAAGAATAATGCCTAAAGGTGTATCTTTACAACCGGTAGCTTTCTCCCTACTTTTATTTTTTAACGGGGTCAACACAAGGGTGAATCTAGTGTATATCTCCCCGATTTATTCTACTTCTCCGCTTCTTCCTAAGTGTTTTGGGAATTTTTAGTGCATTTTCTAAGCTGCGTTCTAGACAACCAGTCGATGAGCTGTTACCACCGACAACTTGCCAGCCATACTCGTGCGGCGAAGTGTGGCTTATTTCTTTTTGTTCTTTTCTCCTTTTTGATTTTTTTTTTTTTTAAGTATGTGGCTTCCCTGATCTAAGATTTACCTAAAGGCAGCAAAAAGAGAAAGGTCCAGTGACTATGCTCTGGACAACCTACCTTTGGGCTGTTACCCAAGATAACTTGCCATCCATATCACCCTAGAAGGTTCATTAGCTACCCAATTTTCGTTAGAATCACCGAATAACGAGCCAGTGGAAAGAAAGTGTGTAGATGCTTAAAACTCAAAATTCCCTCAAATCAGAGGGCGGGTTAATAAGTCGTGTACTTATCACCCAAACTTATTTATTCCAATTATAATAGAATTAAGATAGCGAGGACTCAAAGACAAATCCACATTTCAGTGGATGCACAGGCTAATTAAATCCAAAGACCTGAGGGGTCTTTGTGTTCAGATCCTAATGTAGTATTTCCTAAGATTGCAAATTTTCTTAAACCTAAATTCTCTTTCCTAATTTTGAATTTTTTTTATAAAAGAAAATAAACAAATCTACGGAGCTGACGAATGAATTTAGAGATAAATATCCACCCCCCCATGCCTATCTAATGCAATGTCCTCATTGTATTAAAAAGACATAAAATAGAGTGGAAAAGTGAAGAAAGCACCTGAATTGCATGAATATCAGGTCTGCTCCAAGATGGAAATGAAAAAGAACTGTATAAGTGCTGAGTTTAGTGCCTTCAGCTAGGCACACTATACAAAGAAAAGAAATAAAGAATTCACAAGTGCAGGTCAGAATTAATATAAACAGAAGAATCCTCCGACCTATCAACAGCGGTCCACAGATGTGGACCAGATTGTGGTGCAGACCCATCCCCCATAATCGAGAATATCTTAGGTTCTGGATAAAAATTACCCAAAACCTAAAATCAGAATGCAAGCGAGGTCGGACCTGCGATTTATGAGGATGCAACCCAAGGCCAAAATGTCGGGTTATAGAGAATTGAAGCTCAAAAGGATAATTGTTGAATGTGTGATTGAGTTGAACATCCTCGAAACAAATGTCGTAAGGGTTCTGATTTGATGGTTTCAGCTTAAAAGGAACCCTTCGACTCAATCTTCCATTTCCTCCAAAATTAATTTCCCAAATCAACACTTCCCAGCTCCTATCCTCCTCATTCAGCATATCAAATTCTAGGACCTCTTGTATATTCATCACCCCGTCTGAAATCTCCAAGTCTAAATGATGTGGCAGAATCAAAATTGACTTGGGTCTAATTATCTCAGAATTAGAATCATCAATAAGCTCAACAGGGTGTAACTGATAATCAGGGCATTGAATTGATTCTTCCAGAAAATGCGATTCTGGATCCATAATGTGTGCCCTAATAAGATCAGTTTCCTCAGTTATTGGGCTATTAAATGATCTATCAGATTCCTCAGGCCCAATTGTCTCACAGAAATCATGTTCAGAAAACTCACGTGAGACTTCGCAACTTGAATCTTCACCATCAGGATCCGTATCAATGTATGTGCCAAAATCAGTTGTCACTTTCTATTCCAAGGAGACATACGTTTCCTCGTAACCCGGCTCAGGGATCTCAGGTGAGGAAATCAAATCATCCTTAATTGGTTGCTTTAATTCAATCTGGTCATCCTCATAACACTTGTCCCCCCCAACAGGTGCCTGAGCAGGTTCTGTCATTAGCTTTCCTGAAGAGGGTTTATCCTGGGAATTATTCCAAGATTGAATCAAAGCAACCACGAATCTCATCCTCAATTTTGCTAATTTCCCAAGTAGAAACTAACCCGGGTTCTTATCCTTAACATCCTGGAGCCAATCCAACAAAGACTTGTTTAAATCATCAATCATTTCAATCAGGGGCTCCAATCTCTCAATGTAAGGTATTGGCTGAACTTCTAAAGATTGAATGATATTCCTCAAGTTAGCCAGAACCTTATCTTGAACCTGGTTAACCTGAACCAAATGAGTTGGTTCAGGGTTGGGCGGGTTTAGGCTCAATGCAGGGGAATTAACAAATTGAGATTCGTTATACCCTTCCTGATAATAGGTCATTTCAGATTGTTGAAAAGATGGTGATGACCTAAAGGCAGTGAAATTAGAGGATGGGTAAGGATCAGTGTATCCTTCTTTATTGTAGATCGTATTATGCTGTTCATGAAAGGAAGACGATCTATAATCGATGTAGCTATGAGAAGGATAAAAATCAGAATCAAAGTGTTCAGAGTTAGACCCTAAACACGGGGGTCCGGAATTGTATCCCCAATCCGAATTATCCGAACTAACTGATGGTCGATTACAATACGAGTTGGGATAATCGTCATGTTGAGGATAATTTACAACAGGAGGGAAAGAGCGGGAATGCGTGAAATATGTGGAAGGATTCATGATACACGAGAGGAAGAAAGGTGTCGTGCAATACAAACAATCAAACCTGTCCTTAAATAGGTTAGCCTAAAGACCTACAGACTCTCAAAACCCATCTTGAGATAAAGGAACGATTTGATCTACTTCCGTCTGTTCAATCCAACCAGTTAGAAGGAGGGACTGGGGAGAAGGTTCTTCCTTCGGCTTGCGCCTCCGGTTCCTAGTGTACCCCCCAGCCGCGATCGTTTGACTCTACTCCCCTAGCTAGACATCAGATTGAACAGTAGAAACAGACTAATCGAAAATAATCTCGTTCTGGGTTTTGAAGAGCGAGTCCAACCTTAAGGCCAACGTCTACTCTGTTTTATTTACGGCTAGGTTTGAATGTGCTTTGGAATGTGATGAGCCCTTTAAATGGGTTGTGCCCTTAATGATTGATTGATTCGTGTGTGAGTGCACAACCAGTGGTTTTCAAGCAAGATTATTTTTGATGTCGTGAATTTTAAGATTCAAATCTTGCTTAGTAGCTTTTAGGATTCAACTTTAGGTGTTTTCAATCAAGTTTCGTTGGCACACCAAGTTTCACAAGCACAGGTGAAGATGTTTTCCTTTAAAGTTTAAAAAGAATGTGGAGTGCCTGGTAAATCCCTAAGAGTTGAACCTAATTGGCAGCTACTTGATGAGTTGATTTTGTTTGAAGTGGTGCGGCCTAATCAACTCAAACAATTGGCCTGTTGCACCACTTAATTAGGCACACAAATGATTACCTAATCTGATTTCTACTCATTTATGTGTTTGGATGTGTGTACCGGCTCCTAAGATTGGATTACCGGTTGAGTTTGAAAATCAGATGAGGTTGTGTACCTCTGTGAGATTCTTTTATTTTTTTCTTTTTTTTAATGTGGGGTTTGGAGTGAGTATGGTTGTCAAACAACAAACAATCTGACCTTAGAGTTTATAAGAACACCGAGGTTGATTGATGTTTGAATTATTATGTTATGAAATGAAATCTAATGGGTGGGAGGTGGGGGATAACTTACAAAACCTTCCACAGCACTTTACTCCGATCTACCGCTTTTGCCTGTCTCGAAAGAGTACCTGCAATTACAATAAGAAAGGAGAAAAGTGAGGTAAATGATTTGTAAGTTACAAAACGCGAAGAGAAATCAAAGATCGTTGCCTCCCTGGCAACGGCGCCAAAATGTTGAACGTTTACGAACCTATGCTAACGTGTTAAGTTTTGGAAAGCCTGTCGTTGTAGTTCGAAAGCGAAGAATTCGTGTTCAACAAATAAAATTTATACCGAAATTAAAATTCCGGGTCGAACACAGGGAGGCGAACGTTTGATTTAAAAACTACGCGTTTCTTTTTATTTGTTACAGAATAATTCAATTTAGTATTATCTAATTATTTACAATAAATAGAAGAGAGAGAGAGAGTAAGAGAGACAAAGAATATTACACAGAGAAATCAAAATGAGATGTCGAATAAACAAGGAATTTTTGCATTGAAGTGATTGTTCATTACAACTAGAAAGCATAAAATAATTACTCTAGAAAGCGATAAACTTACTCTAGAAAGCATTAAAAGAATGGAGGGAGAAATGTCCTCCTCAACGATTGCTTGGAGGACGAGTAGATTAATCTAGAAAGCAGTAAATCCATACTAAAAAGTGGTAAAAAGAATAGGGAGAGAGAAATCCTCTTCGACGGTTGCTCGGAGGACGAGCCGGACGGGACGATACCTGGATGAAGGAGAACGAAGCAGGACGAAGGAGGACGAAGCAGAAGAACGGGAACGAAGCAGCACGCCGTCGTCGTCATGGGATCCACTTCCGAAGGGGAACAAAAATTGGACTTTATCTCACGAGAAGCATCCCGGGTGTGGGACAACCTTCTCTTGAGCTTTGGAGGGGTAGAGAGGAGAAAGAAGGGATGAGAATTTCGTATGGAGGGGGTCTCCTTTTATAGTTGCAAGGAATGGGGGCAAAATAGACATTACATCTTCAAAATAATAAATAAGGGGTCTTTAGTGACGGATAAATCCGTCACTAAAGCCCCGACGTGGCCGTCGCCGCCGCGCCCACGCGCGCCCACTCGGCTGCCCGCGTGCGTAACGCCTACGCACGTCCGTGAAGTCTCAGCCGTCCGATCGCGAGATCGGACGGCTTAAAATCACGCCTTCACCGCTGCCGCCCGCCCACCTATGCGTGCCATCGCACGTTCACGTGCGCGTCCAATCGCGTGTCGGCGCTATCGGGCGCGTGCGGCCGTTGGATCGCCATCGTGCGGTCGATTGGAGGCACGCCATCGCTCCAATTTCTGCGGGGCGCGGCTCGAACGCGCGTCCCTGCTTCGCGTTAGAGCGCTCGACCGCTGCGCTGCGGTCGCGTTTGTGTCGAGCGCTTGACTTCAGCGTGGGCGCGTCGCAGCCGTTGGATCGAGATCCAGCGGCGGAGAGGAGACGAGTGTGCGGTCTTCACAAGATGCAAGCGGCCGTTTGGGCGGCTGAGATGGCGCCACGTGGCATCATCTTGGCCGTCCATCTTCTGGAAGTTGTTGATGGTGCCACGGATGTCGGATTGACTCAATTTTTGTGTCGTTGGGTTGCGATCATCGATCCGAATTCATCCGTGCGGTCGGATTTGTCACCTGAAGTGCTGATTTACACCATCCTGGCCCTTGATCTTCTAGGGTTCCCCGGTCTCTATCTGATGCTACAGATGCTTGATTAGGGCGATCTTGGAGTCGTTGAACTCCAATCGTCGCCCTGATCACATCCATATGGTTGGATCTTTGATCCGACGCCCCGATAAAATGTTTGCCCTGTCCAAGCACATAAAAGGAGACAATTAACCTCCATTTTATTCAAACTACTCTAAATGAGAGATGATGCATGTTATGCAATATTTATATCATGAAATGCAATCCTATGCTTAAGAACATGCATAAATAGACATTTTAAGTAGTGTAAATGTGTTTACATCAAAATATAAAGTGGAATGCAGATTTTTCAAACCAAATGTTCGCCTCCCCATGTTTGATCCGGGACTCATCTCGTGTTTTGGTTATTAATTTTATCTGATAGAGAGTTTTTACGACTGCGACGATGGGTTCTCGAAACCCAAACTTTTCCATCGTAAGAACCTACAAATCAGCTACCATCGCTACTCAATGAGGGTTTAGCTTTCCAATTTCACCTACATGCTTCTTCACATATTAAATTTGTGAAGCACAAATCAAAGCCACATTGGTAGCTCTGTGCGACAACCATATCTAACATTCTATGTGCATGGATTGCTGACTTAATTGAATTAGGCTCATGCTCTCTCAGCTGTTGGATGTAGATCCAATGATCGAGATCAAGAGTTGTTTGATGAGAAGGGGAGGGCCAGTGGCATTAGGAGGCTATGATGGCACCACATGGCACCATCATGGCCGTCCATCTTCTTTGCTTTTTAGATTATGCCACGAATGTCAGATTGAATGAATTTTTGCGTCATTGGGCTGAGATCGTTGATCCAAACCCATCCATGCCGTTGGATTTGTTGTCCAAAGTCCATATTTTCACCACCTCACCCCTTCTCCTTTGATTTTCCTTGGACTGCGTATGATGCTACGGAGGTCCTACCGAGGTGATCTTAGAGGTGTTGTACTTCGACATCACCCTAATCAAATTAGTATGGTTGAATCTTCAATTTGAAGCATTAGAATGGTGTCACCCTATCCCCTACCCACAAAAGGAGGCAAATTAATATACAATTTGTACACATTAATCTAAGTACTTGATGATGCATGTTACGCAATATTTATAATGCATGATGCTTATATGGCCCTAGGAAGATGCATAAATAGGCATTTTAGGCTAGTTAGATGTGTACACATCAACCCTCATGTTGCTTTTCACATGCTTCTAACTATCATAATATTTCATGCTTAGTTATGTTAATGTGTAGCTTGCAGCAATATTCCACCATGGATTTCTCTCTCTTTCTCTCTTTCACGCAAGCAAACCAAATTAACCATCATGTGACAATAAACATAAGCAACTAAAGGATTCGATTTATCACTTTCTTTTGTTGGACACTCAAACTCACCATTTGACTCTTTTTTTAAAATTGATGTTGTAAGTGCTTGCTATAACGAACGAATTAACTTAGTTCATTTTCCAATGTCAGTGATTAGTGCTAAAAGGAAAAAAATAAGCAAATAAAATGATGCCACAAAAATTAAACCAGAAATGGACACAACGATTTAGAAAGGAAACCTTAACGAGGAGAAACCTCTACCTAGTTATCTAATATGCTAAATATTTGCTATTTTAAAATGTCTTGATTGTTGTACCACCAAAAATGGTGATCGATTAAAAGTTTTCTGAACTACTGGAGTCCTGGTCGAACATAAGGAGGTAACCACTATTTTCGAAATATTTCATTTTTTTTGGTCCTTTTCTACATATGTTTTTTTTATTTTTTTTAATAGAGTAGCAATTATAAATGAATAGCAAACTACTATGATAGCAACAATATAAATATAGAACCACTATTGCAAGAGAGGATATCATAGGAAAATTGACTTTATTGTAAATAACGAATAGTTACAAAATTTATCTGTGAAAATACATGCAAAAAAAGAAGAAAAAGGGAGAATGGTGGAAAAGCGATAGAGCCACTTAAGGGATGCCTGTTGAAGCTTCCAACGGAGCTTCAGATCAAGGGTTCAAGGAGGAAGAAGATGAAGATCGGAGAGACTTGAAGGTAGAGGAAAGCTGGTGGAAGGATGGTGTGCGAGGAAATAAGGCTTTGGCAGACTAAGGTGAGGTAATCTATGCTAGGAATTAACTAAGACAAAATGTGTGTAAGTGTAGGAGGGGTAGTGTTTTTATAGGAGTAAGATGGAATGAGGGCCCATGGATATGATCAATGGTTGTAGTGTTGCTACCACCTCAAAATCAATACAAGCCCTTATATGGGCATCTAATGGTGGTGGACTAGCAAGGGCGCATTGGTGGCTTGTGATTGGTTAATTGGTTCAGGTTGGGAATAATGACGTGGCAGAATGTGAGCCTTAGGATTTAGGTGGAGGATAAGGATATGATATATCGGTATGCATAGTCATGCAAGGCTGGCAATTAATGGAAAATAGGTAAATAAATAATGGGTGTTGGAATTGGTTGTCAAATTGATGGATGTGCACACTACAACAAAAGTTACCAACACCAATGGAGCAATTATAACGATGTTTATAAACATCATTGATACCCTCTGTAAAATGTTAGTAAGCTTAAATAAATACCATCGGTCACCCTTAGGTCAAGGTTCAGGAAAAAATTTTTCATTAAAGCTTTGAATTTTATCAGTACCTTGAATAAAGCACCTCCCACTTCTCTTCTTTCTCCCTTAAGACATGAACCTTCCTTCATACATGATCAATCGTGACATCTCGATTGCTGAAGCCCTACACATTGCTGATCTCTCGATGCCCACCCATCATGATCTCTCAGCAAAGATCACTCCTTCAACTCTCGATGCCCACTGAAACATATTAGGCCAAAGCTCTTGTCTCCTCTCTCTCTATCACGTCATAGGCTTGAGCTCTCATTCCACTCATTCAATGATCTCCCACAATCATCTCCCTCGATCATCTCATTTAATCTCTTCTCTCGGTGTAATTTAATTGCTCTTTTTCACAACTATGATTAGATATGCACTTAATCTCCTTGGATATCTAACATTTAGGGATTAGGTTGCAAATCAAATATAAGTTCTGATCAATGCTCAAGATCTCTCACTGGTGTTCTTTGAATATGATTAGATCTGTTCTCGATTGGGGTTCAGGTTTGGGAACAGTTTTGGTGTGATTGGTTTGGCTATCGTATTACATGCAAGGTGTTTGCCAAAATGCTTCAGTGAGTTCTTTCTTGAGAAGTATTTGTGGAAATTTCTCGCCAAGGTTTTGTGTGAGAAATGTTTGTAAAAATGACTTCAAAGGATTAGGTTTAGCTAGTGAATTTTTGAATTTGTACTTTTGAATTAGTTACAAGTGCCTAATAATTCAAGAGTGTTGAGATTTTAATTTGATTATATCCATTTTTCAAAATCTTTGCAATATAGCTTTTTTGTATTTCAGGTTTGGGACATCGAAATGTTACAATGTCTATTACTAACATAAAAGTAGCACAGCACTACACAAAAACAATTATGTCGTTGCGATCAATCTTTGTTGCCTTCCTCATTAGACAAAACCATCATGGTTGGTTCTTTTTTTTCAGTAAGTGTGGTTTACGTTTTAGTGAAACTATTTGCTGCCTACTAAAATCTAGATACCAACTCTATTCCTTATCATTTTGTTGGAAGGTGTGGTCCATGATCAAAAATGGAAACTTTGGAGTTGTCTATACACATAAAGAAGAACATGTATGATTCTTTTCCAACTTATTTTCGTCTTGTTTAGGAAGCTATAAAAGTATTGTTCATAAGCCTTATAAAAGAAAACAATTATTGGAAACCTTTCAATAATCTCCAAAATGCTTGAGTCCTTGATGGAGATAATGAGCTTTCAAAAGTTCTTGTTTTAAGTATATTTTTATTCCCAATATTTAAAGCTTGATGCACCTTATTGAACTAATAGTGCAAAAGACGTGATTGATTGTGTGACGAAGCAAGTCACAAGAAAGCCTATAGTTCCTCAACAAGCTTGTAGTTCTCAAGCTCGATGGAGGATTAGTGGCTACAATGGGATGCATTGGCCCGAAGTAAGAACTTGAGTTTCTACATGAACTAATCTGTAAGTATAATTGTTCTTAGTTATTGGTTTTATGATCTCTTAGATATAAACACTAGGTAACCATTGAATATCAAAGTTCTTGATATCTTGTTCTTCAAGCTAATTAGAATTATTTTCTTTAATTATTGATATATAGCATTAAACATTGCAATCTTCTTTTCTTTTATGTTATGTAATTTCTCGAACCACCCATCTATCCCCAAAGTACTTTTCTTTATATATGCCATGCAGAAGGGGGGAGGTTTTAAAGGTTTTGAAGTGTTGATTGCATTTGATGCTACGCTGAGCTAGTTTGTTGTTAGAGTTTCATACTACAAGTTGCATGGATTTGAGAATTTTGTTGTGAACAGTCAATTATGATTATCTTTTGTCTAAAACTACTAGATAATGCATTTCCTGATCAATGTCTATATGATTGTGTGTGCTTGCTTTTGATTCTTCGGGGTGGGATTGAAATCTAAATGATGGGTTTGGGGTGGGATCTGTGTCTTCTATGGGATTGATTGATTCTTTGACCTCTGTCTTACTTTTGTGGATTGAATGTGCGCCTGGTAGTGTTTGCTAATGTTTCCTAAGCTATCAAAGTCAAATGTGGTGTGTCAGGTGAGAATGGATTGGGAGTTTATAAATCCTATTAGTTGAGAATAACCACAACTTATGAATTTCAAGTGATAGTTCCATTAAAGCATATAAATTAGATGTAAAACTAGGGTTCTATCATTTAACTGCATCTTGTGGTTTAGTTATAGGAAAAAGTAAAAGAATGCACATTTTGGAAGAGAAGACATTTAATTGTATATATTCTATTTTTGAGAATAGGTTATACACTCACTTATTGGAAATGCTATATGTTGGTGCTTATCATTTTAGATTTGTTATACATATTATATACTTTTAAGATAATTGTTGGCTTAAATTATGAATTAGCCAAGCATGTGATAGGTTTATGGATGATGAAATTTTTCATTCATTATTTTTATTTCTTCTTTTCATATAATTCCTATTAGCTAGAAAAGGATTGTGTTAAGTTTTGAGGGATGTATTCCCGATTACTATTGTTGGAACCTTGTTCCACATCTTCTTTAGGTGTTAACAAAATTATCGCAGATTAATGTTTGAAATTGAGTGATTTTCAGATTTAGCTGAAGATCAAGACAAACATTAAACTATGGCAAGGAGGCATGATGACAAGGAGGTGTTGATGATAGAAGATTATCTAGAGTTTATTTTGTTTATTATATTAGGTTTTTACTTTATTAGAATGTATGCCTCTTAACAAAGAAACATAAGATTGATCATAAAATCATATAGAGATAAATTAGGATAAAACATTATGATTTTCTTCAAAAAATCTACTAAATTGTTAATCTTTGTAAAACAAGATACCTGAAAGCAAGTACCAATATTGTTCATAAGTACTGGTACATGCAAGGCACAGGTTTGAGCCTTTGTCTCAAACTGTGAACAACAAGTATCGGTATCGATCAAGAATACTGGTACCTGATAGTCACAATTTGAAGACTCAGTTTGGGCTTAGACCTTACAAGTATCGGTATCCATGAAGAGTACTGGTACAGGTAAGTCACGGTGCCTAGTGAGTCTCAAACTTGGGAGTCACAAGTATCGGTACCTATGATGAATACCGATACCAGGACACTTGTTGTATTGGCTGATGGACAAAAGTGAACAACCAGTACCGGTATCCATACTTTGGTACCATTACTAGTTAGCTATTGGCTCAATACTAAATGGTTATAAAATTAATTTTGATAAGATGAACGTTAGGATTTAAACCCCAATGTCTAGTTGACGTATTACTAATGTCCTAACTCTATAAAAAGACCCTAGGACTCTTATTTTGCACACAAGAAAGAGAAGGAAAAGTATAAGAGCTATATTTCATACTTCCACCATATTTTGAAGAGAAGAAATTATTTGCTACTCTCAATCTCTCTATGATTTGCAAACACATCGACGTGCTTTCCTTATGCAATTACAAAGTATTCATGGACATCCTAGGTTATCCAATTGGTATTCAATTTATATTATTGTTGAGAGGCTTAGGTATTCTTGTTGTAAGATTTCTTTTTCTTACACCAGTTCTTATTTGTAATTGAGCTTGTTGCCCAATGGGTTGTAGCAAACCCTTGTACTTGGGTTGAGGTAACCCATTAATTACCTTGGTTAGTAAAGTGATTCCCTTGAGGTTGAAGAAATTGGGCTAAAAATCCTAAGTTGGAAGGCTTAGGTAGTGGAGTACCCAAGTGAGTGGGGAACCACTATATATTTTGTGTCCTTTATGGCTTGAATCTTTGTACAAATATTTCTTGTTATTACTATTATCCGCTTGAGTGTTTGTGTTCATGTAATCATCTTTACTAGATCCAAAGTTTCCATCTAGTGGTATTAGAGCGGGTTGCGAGAAGACATAAAAAATCTTGCTCACGATGGAATCAACCGCAAGGTGCACTGAAGGATAATCATCAACCTGTCCACCTTATTTTGATGGGACAGACTATAGGTATTGGAAGAGAAGAATGCAAGTATTTCTAAAGGTGATGGATGAAGAATCGTGGAGCCTCATTCAAATGAAATATTCAGATCCGGAGCCATAGGAAGTAGTAGCATGGACGACGAATTAGAAATGGAAGATAGTGAGCAGTGCAAAGGCGATGAATGCATTTTATTATACGTTATCAAAGGGGGAGTTCAACAGAATTTTGACATGCTAGTCTGCAAACGAAATTTGGAACACTCTCGAGGCCACCTATGAAGGAAAAAGTAAAGTAAAAGAAACCCATATTTCAATTCTAACTAAAAATATTGTCTGTCTGAGTGCAAGAAAAAGGGACACTTGAGAAAGGTTTGCCCCAAAATAAGAAGAAGGAAGACACAAAAGAAGTCAATAGGAAGAATATGTAGAAAGCTTTGAAAGCAACGTGGTATGATAGCAACTCTGACATGGACACTAACTCTGATGTTTCAAATGACAACGAGGGCGCTCACTTATGCTTGGTAGCCACTAAGGAAGACACCGACAATGAGGTAAACCCTGATTTCTCTCTTGAAGAATTGTTACAAGCATATGAAGAGTTATATCATAAGGCAAGGTTAATTAAAAAGGAAAATAAATTTTTGGATAATAACTATAAGACCTTGAAAATAGAAAATTCATTTTTAGAAATAGAGTTAGAAATGTTAGAAGAGTCTAATAATCAATTGCATGCAAAAATAGTAGAGTTAGAAGATATCTACGAGAATTTAGAGGAGACTTTGAATAATCTCAAAACAACAACTAGGTTAAATATTGAATTTTGTGTTGCTCTAAAATCCAAATTTCAGAGTAAAAAGAATACACATACTAGATCACATGCACCTAAGCATGCATGGATGTATCAAAAGGCTTAAAATTCCAATAATTATAGACATACTACTAAAAAGGTCTATAAATCTCAAGATTTGAAAGCTACTTACCCTAAAGGACCCACAAGAAAATGGGTACCTACAAAAGATATTTTACATTGTTTTGTAGGAGCATATCAATGGCATCAAATTGACCAGTCGATGTTCAAGGTTTGAAATGGAACACTAGGACCATTCTATAAATTACATGAAGATCAAGAAAGGTGGACTAATGGAGCTTGGTACCCACAAGCACCATTCTACTATTTGTAATTTTGTGGTATGATATTTTTACCCCTTCATTTCTTGATGATTGAAAAAAAGGGGGAGAAAAATAAAGAGCAAATAGTCATATTTTTAGGGGGAGAATATCTTGAGGGGGAGAATTACTGGCTTAAATTTCCTTCATATAAAATTGCTAAAATAATTTTTGTCTTATAATTATTTATTTGCAAAATAATTTTGTCTATAAAATTTCTAAAAATAATTTTTGACTTATAATTATCTATTTGCAAGATAGTTTTGTCAACACAAAAATGGGGGAGATTGTTGGAACCTTGTTTCACATCTCGTTTTGGTGTTAACAAAATTATTGTACATTAATGTTTGCAATTGTGTTTTTCAGATTTAGGTGAAGATCAAGGCAAACATTCAACTTTGGCAACGAGTCATGATGACAAGGAGTTGATGATAGAAGATCATCTGGAGTTTATTTTGTTTACTAGATTAGGTTTTTACTTTACTAGAATATATGCCTTTTAACAAAGAAACATAAGATAGATCATAAAATCATATAGAGATAAATTAGATAAGGCAGCACGATTTTTTTCAAAGAATGTAATTAATTGTTAATCTTTGTAAAATAAGGTAATTGAAAGCAAGTACCGGTACTGTTCATAAGTACCGATACATGCAAGGAACATGCTTGAGCCTTTGTCTCAAACTGTAAACAACAAGTACCAGTACTAATCAGGGGTAAAGTTACCTGATGGTCACAATTTAAAGACTGAGTTGGGCCTAGACATTCCAAGTACCAGT
This sequence comes from Thalassia testudinum, assembly GCA_037157565.1. Taxonomy (NCBI): domain Eukaryota; kingdom Viridiplantae; phylum Streptophyta; class Magnoliopsida; order Alismatales; family Hydrocharitaceae; genus Thalassia; species Thalassia testudinum. The sequence goes on along the minus strand of JAZHRO010000056.1, from coordinate 78,020,478 downwards.
ATCCATGGTGAGTACCAGTACAGGTAAGTCACAGTTCCTAGTGAGTCTCAAACCTGGGAGTCACAAGTACCGATATCCTTAATAAATATCGATACTAGGACTCTTATTTTATTGGCTCCTAGACAAAAGTGAGTAGCTAGTGCCAATACTCATACTTTAGTTTTGGTACCAGTTAGCTGTTGGCTCAAAACAGAATAGCTATAAAATTAATTTTGAGAAGATGAATGTTGGGATTTAAACCCCAACGTCTAGTAGACATATTACTAAGGTTCTAACTCTATAGAAAGACCCTAGGACTCTTACTTTTCACAAAAGAAAGAGAAGGAAAAATATAAGCGCCATATTTCATACTTCCACCATATTTTAAAGAGAAGAAATTGTTTGCTATTCTCAATCTCACTACGATTTGCAAACACATCAATATACTTTTCCTATGCAGTTACAAAGCATTCACATCCTTCCTAGGTTCTCCAATTGGTATTCAATTTATATTATTGTTGAGAGGCTTAGTTATTCTTGTTGTAAGATTTCTTTTTCTTACACCAGCTCCTATTTGTAATTGAGCTTGTTGCTCATTGGGTTGTAACAAAACCTTTGTTGTACTTGGGTTGAGGTAACCCATTAATTACCTCAGTTAGTAAAGTGATTCCCACGGGGTTGAGGGATCCGAGTTTAAAATCCTAAGCTGGGAGGCTTAGGTAGTAGAGTACCAAAGTTAGTGGGGAACCATTACATATTTTGTGTCCTTTACGGATTGAATCTTTGTGAAAATATTTCTTGTTATTACTAATATCTGCTTGAGTGTTTGTGTGAATGTAGCCATCTATACTAGATTCGATGTTTCCATCAGTTATTGGTAGTGGGTATTTTTTGGAGACTGTTGCTGCCCTAATCCATGAATTAGACAATTGTGGGATTGATTTGTGGGTGAATGAGTCAGCAAATTCTACCATATATTAATTTTATTTCTTTTTTCTTTGTAATGATTATAAGTTGGAAATATAACATGCTAAATTTGGAGATAGATATTTTTAAGAAAGATCAGTAAAGAAAGTTTCCAAAATCACTTTTATTAGCAACAAGAATCACCTATTGTCCAAACTTATACTACATCACATATCTTATGCAATAGTAATTGTCATTACCTACTAAATGTTGTTGCTATATTTCTTAGGGTATGGAATGTTGTTTGATTTTCCATGTAATATTTTTGAAACTTGAAGTGGACTTCAACTGTTGTTGGGTTTATTGTTGTTAGATAGGAAAACCCTTGATATAAAAAGTACATACAAATAAAGCCATTAAGTTTGGTAGTGGTTAGAGAACTACAAGATGCATCCAGATGGGAACACCATCATGAGCCCTGAGTAGCTCATTTTGACCTAGAAAAGAGAATAAAAGCTCCTACATAACCAAGTGAAGGGCCTAAATCAGAGAATAACTGGTTTGAAAGAAAAGCAACAAACAAAGGGTAAAACTGTAATTTTACCATTGCAGTACAATGATAGGATTTCTCAGGGGTTAAACATGGGTCAATTGGTCTTAACAAGATGAAAAGTGGGATGGTTTAATCAGAAGGGTTATTGTAAGATCAGAGAATTAAATGACATCCTATAACCCTAAAACAAACCCATACAAGGTTATGGTCTAGATAAAAATCAAATAAACCTGCTAAAATTCATGGAAAAATATCCTCTATGGTTTAGAACCTTCAATTTGGCCTTTAGAACCTATTTTGACCTAAATAGGGGTCTTAGGCATACATTTGCCCTAACTTGGGTTTTTATGCGAAATACCCAATCAAACATGGTCAAACCTAAAATCCAACTTCTCCATTGTATTCCTTGAGTCCAAATTAGGTTTATACCAAAATTTGGACCTAAGGGGAGCTCATCTTGACCTACTTTGAAAAAAAGTCCACCCAATTACTTTTATGACCCTAACTTTCGAAAACTTTGTAGAAACCCCCTATCTTCATCTCCACTCTTTGCAATTAGGTCCCTCTGCCATTACAGCGGAGGAATCCTACTCCGGCAAGGGTTCAAGAGGGATGATCTCCTTGATTCCTCAGCGAATCCCTCTCAAATTTGAAAGGGAGATTCTCTGAGGAATTCCTAATCGTGTGAACTCAATCACATGCCTTGATTCGCACCCAATCTCTCATGCGAATGATCGAGAGATATGGGTATCTCACTGATTTCCTACTCCATCGAGGTTGCTATGCTTGGAAGCTTGCCTTCCAAGCACAAGGCCCTCCGCCGGTGCGTATAAAAGATGCCCCAGATCCTCCCGATGATCCTAAGCTTGAATTGGCCATAGAAACCCCCAAATTTCTTCCTCCCCCACCTCCGACCAATAACCTGCAAGCTCCGGCGATCTCTCCTCCCTCTTCTCGTCGCTCTGTCACCATACTAGTGGCAGAGTCTTCTTCACCTTACTCCTTCGCATCGTGCAATACCTACGCACGCTTCTCCAACCCCTTCATTGTCGCCTCTTCATCTCAGGGCCTTCGTCTTCGACGACGGCAAATACGTGTCGTTCGCTCTCCATCTCCCCCTTTTCGTCTACCCACTTGCAGATAAGTTCCTTTCTCCCTACCTTTCACTTTCCCCCTCTTAATTTCACAAAACCCCCTTCAACAGCCATAGACAAACTCCGTCTTCCTCATCTTTGGCAAACCACCGGCGAAGGCGCAACCGTCACTTCATTCATCCACACGCCTCACCACCTATCTCAGAATCTCCACCATCACCCACTAATCATCATCCATCCCATTACCGACCGCCACACGCACCCATACCCCCATCGAACACATGGACCTTCACGATCACAGTCCAACCTAGGCACGCATGCCTAGGCTGTTCTGCACCACGCCACCCATCGCATCACCTTTTCCGTGACACAACGAAGCTGCTCGGGTGTTTTGACAGGGCCACGAGGCCCTATTCATGATTTGCAGGTTCGACCTCCACCGCCAATACGCCAGCTTGAAGGGGCTTGCATCCTTTGTTCCAGGCTGCTACGCTTCAGGCGAACAAGTCCAGGTGATGCGGATTCACCTCGCGTACACATCTAGCCAAGTTGGTGGCTTTGCAAGGCACCAAAGATGCAGCAATTAGGTAAAGAAACCTCCTGCGCATGCACGAAGAAGCAGGTGGGACTTTAGTCCCACCTCGATAACTTTGGGCATTGGTGAGTGCTTTAAGTTGTTTTTGTGTTTTTACCTTATCGCCTCAGATCAGGGGGTGAGGTCCCCTCGCCTGCTCACCTACCTCGTTCGCACTCACTCCTCCACGGACCTGGTTGCCTGACCTGTTTACTCTGCACTCCTCACGCACTACCCACACCAGTGCACCTGGACTCAGGTGCGCTTGACTCAACCCATATACCCGATTGGCTCTGGGAGAGCGAACCGGAGATAGAAAAAAGAGAGAGAGCATACGCGGGGGAGGGTAGGGGTAGATTTTGCACTTCTCTATGTAGGAAGAGAAAGAAGGAATGGAAGCTGAAGGAAGGAGCTGAGGGAAGGAAAGAAGGCCAAGGACAGGATTGGCTAAGGAAGGAAGCTGAAGAAGGCTAAGGGCAGGCGGAGCCAAAGAAAGAAAGAGATGAGGCTGAAGGAGAAGGCACAGCTGAAGGAAAAGAAGAAACTGAAGAAAGGATCCACAAAAAGAAAGAAGCAGAGGCAGAAGATAGAGAAAGAGAAAGGAGCCAAAGCCAATGAGAGGAGATCAAAGATAAAAGAAACCAAGAGAAGGAAAAGAAGGAGAAGACTAAAGAGAAAAGGTGCCGCAGAGAAAGAAAGAAGAAATCAGAGAAGGAAGAAAGGAGAAGAAGAAAGAAGACAACCGAGAGGAGAGAAGAAAGAAGAGTGAGAATTAAATTCTATTTCATTTTACATCTCTATTCTTTACATTTATCTACATTGAATTTCATTCTCTTGCTTCATAAATTGCTAAATATCACATTATATAAATTTGAGATTGTGCTCTTACTTTTTAAATGCCAATTTGCTCCCTATGTTTGACCTCAGATTCCTAAGTTTTCGAGTAATAAAATTCTTATTTATTTACAAGGCAATTTCACTTATACTACAATGCAATATCATTTATCTTATAAACCGATCACGCCTTCTGTCGTAAACATTTTGGCACCGTTGCTATGGAGCAACGAGCATTTTAGAAACTTTGATCACAACCTCTGATTCAATACTAACTTGCTCTCTTTCTTTTGTTGTGATTATTTCATGGGAAGAAGAAAAAAAACACCCACACAACAACCACACCAGGATCAGGTAAATTCTTATTAGCCCTTTCTCTTAATCCCCTCAATTCTAAAAAGGAGAATGAAGAAAAATCAATCTAGGGCTACCTACTTCCATATTTAGTAATTCACCAAAGTTGCCTGATTTTTTTACTTCAACACATTTTTGAATTGCACATCCGTTTAAGGTAACTAGGGCTAACTCATTCTTGATTGAGCCCTAGATACCATCTTTAAGGCAACTAAATTGGACCAAACAGAGCCAACTTAAGGATTTCAATCTAGGGCTTTAGAGACACATCTTCTCTTAAACAAAGAATCAAAAATTTCAAAAGGCGGTGTGCCTAAGCCTTGTTTGAAGAGATTTATCCAAGAGAAACCCTAAGAAAATCAAGCTCTTAATTCACTTGAACCCTAAAAGAAAGGACCTAAAAGCTCTCAAAGGACAAAGAGGTGTAGTTGACCCTTTAGGTCAACCAACCTTTAAATTAGGTTACTTTTTGCACTAAAAAGACCTAAAGTTCAAGTGGAACCCTAAGCACCTTGATCTTAATTAAAAGAGGTAGACTTAAGAGGTCAAGGTCCCCATTCTGGTCATCCTAGAATCTCAGTGACAAGAGAGGTCGGGTGGGGGAAACCCTATAAGTCGTGGGGACGCTCTACTGTGTAGGGGTCTTTCTGAGACTCTCCCTCTCTGGCTGCCCACGTATTTCTCAGGTGGACAACCTTTTTGACTAAGGGGTATCATTTGCCCCGAACCTCTATAGTCACCCAACATTTTTTGGGTGTCTCGATTGGGTCCAACACATTCTAATCTCATCAAATCCTTTAGTGCATGTTTTGTAGGAGGTCCTTAAGACCATCCATCAGACCTCCATTAGAAATCCACTCTCCTCGAGTTCAAGCCTCGATGCCTATGTTTGTGCAACAACCCCACCACATAGATCTCTCCTCTGATTCATCATAACCGAGTTCTCCTTCTTCCATCATGGCACAACCAATTGAAGAAGAGAACAACCTTGAGCGCAACCAATCAATGCTTCAATGATTTATTCCAAAACTTTGTAAACCTACCATAGCATCCTATGATGCAAGATCACTATAATCCCACTATGATGGCAATCGAGCCTCGAATCCAAATCCCAGCTGGAGGTCCTGATTCTGAACTCAAGCCCAATATGATTCATGCCATACCAAAATTCCATGGACTTAATTCCGAGGATTCGTTCCAGCACATAAAACAACTCAAACATCTGGCCCAGACCTTCGGGTCAGATGCACAAAATCGGGATATTCTACTCGTGAAGATGTTTTCTTTCTCCCACATGGACAAGGCTGCTCATTGGTATTAGACTCAAACATGTCCGATCAACACATGGGTCGAACTCCAGTGCGAATTTTTGAAAAAGTTCTTCCCCGTTGGCCGGACGAATGCCTTGTGCCAGCAAATCACTCACTTCACTCAACAATCGGGAGAACCTCTTCATGAGGCATGGGATCGATTATTGGATCTCATGAGAAAGTGCCCCCATCACGGAGTTCCTAAATGTGAACAAGTCCAGTCTTTCTACTAGGGACTCCATGAAGACAATCTTTTATTCGTCAATGCAACCTGCGGAGGAAACATCATGGGTCAACATGAGGACACTATGTGGGAGATTCTTGAAAATATGTGCGAGAACTCCATCAATAATGAGTCCATGGGCTTATTCGACCGGATGAATGCCCGTGCATCGACGAATCTTAGGGGAGCACATGAGATGCAGGGCCTATCCCCATCCGTCGACTTGGAACTGATGGGCAGTCAGTTGGACAAGGTCTCTATCATAGAGAAGAAGGTGGACGAGTGACTCGGTATCTGCAGCGAGCCACCTCTGCGCAAAACTCATTTGCACAGCCACCTCTTGTGAGGGAAATTGTGCAGAACATCTATCACTGATCTTCTCAAGGGATGGACCTGTATCCTCCCCCATCTGACTCTAGGACTGGAGGGACCTCCGATCCACTCTATTCCAGTTGGGGCAACTCTAAACCCTCGTACTCTAATTTTCCTAAGGCTCCTTAGACTAGCGAGGACCTTAACGCCATCCTGAATCACCCATTCTCCAATACCTATAATCCTGGATGGCAGAATCATCCCAACTTCCTGTTGACGGGAAATTCTTAGAATCAAAGACCACCTTATCGACCCCGTCCACAAGCTCCTCATCCTTATCACTCACCTCTACCTCGGGCCAACCACACCTATCAATCTGGGCCAAACAAAGATCAAATGACTCTTATCCTTCAACCACTGGCTGACATTCAGAAGACGAATGCGACAATACAAAAATAGCACAAGGATGAGATCACAGAGGTTCGCAATCAACTCTGCCGATGGAGAATTCCCGCCAACCTAGAATACTCCCTTCGCAACCTCTGTCGAATCCAAATAACGTGTTGACCAAGAGGCACGTTATGAACCCAAATTCATGCCACGCACACATTATTTATCTGGCCCCTTCTGTTCCATCACCTGACGGGATGGACGTTTCGACATCTTACGAGGGATTTCAACAGCAGCCACCTATTTTACCAGCCCCAAACCAAAACCAGGCAAGACTAAACTCCGTAACAACCCGTAGTGGTAAAGCAACTCAAGACCCACCTTTTCCAAACCACTCCAATCTTGGTAGTAACCCAAGCCCTAGGATAGTTATCTAGGATACCCCTACCCCAGATCAAGAACTTGCACCTATTCTAGAGGAACCAATCAAGGTTCCATTTCCCAAGGCCGTGACCAAGGGAAAGAGGATAACCAAACCCATGTCTCCTATGGAGGATCTGGTCAAGCTCTTTGAATAGGTTCAAATAAACATCCCCTTGATGGATGTAATCTGCCATGTACCGGCTTACACACGATTTCTAAAAGACGTGTGTACACCCAAGCGTAAGCCGTGAACCAAAAGTAGGAGTTTGATCATACTGTCAGAGCAAGCCAACTCTGTAATCTTAAGCAAACTCCCACCAAAGGCTAAAGACCAAGGTACTCCCCTGATTTCATGTACTATTGGTGATACCTAATTTGACAGAGCCTTATTAGACCTAGGTGCCTCCATAAACCTAATACCTACATCCCTCCTTGACCACCTTGAAGAATCTGAGCTTAAGCCAACAAAGGTGACATTACAGTTAGCCGATCGATCCATCAAGTCACCTAAAGGAATACTCGAGGATGTCAATGTTAGGGTACGGGATTTCTACATCCCGGTGGATTTTATAGTCCTGGATATGGATGCACCTGAGAACCCAAGGGATACACCGATTGTACTAGGGAGACCTTTCCTGGCCATTACTAGGGCCAATATAAACTGTGAGGAGGGCCAAATAGAACTAAAATTCTGAAACCAGACATTGAAGATTGACATCTTCAAGGCCCAACAAGGGATTAATTACGGTGTTATAGAACAAATTTGTGATATCAAAGTCGTGGTTGATGAATGGCATATCGAGGACAACCTGATTATCCCCGATCAACCACTAGAAGATCAAAACCCACAAACAGAGGAGTCTAAACCTGATCTAGATACACCCATAACTCCTACCCTTGTTCCTAACACACACCCTAAGCCGCCCGCTACTGCTAGTAATCCCACCCTGGAACTCAAGCCCCTTCCCGATCATCTGAAATACGTCTTTTTGGGTTGCAATTAGACGTTTCCTATGATTATCAACTCCAGACTCACACCTAACCTGGAATTCTGTCTTATTACTATTCTCTAGCAACATCGTAGAGCCATTGGATGGACTCTTGATGACTTGACTGGCATAAGCCCCTCTTATTGTACACACCGAATCTACACCAAAGAGGGCACATGACCTTCGCGAGAAATGTAGAGACGTTTGAACCCTAACTTGTAGGAGGTCATGAAAAAGGAGATCATTAAGTGGTTAGATGCAGGGATCATCTACCTGATCTCTGATAGTCGGTGGGTGAGTCCAATCTAGGTTTTGCCTAAGAAGGTAGGACTCACCATTATTACGACTAAAATCGGAGAGGTCATACCGACCCATGTAGCTAACTCATGAAGAGTCTGCATTGATTACAGGAGAGTCAATTCCTCCACGAAGAAGGATCATTTCCCACTACCAATTATTGATCAGATCCTCAAGAAACTACCAAGAAATAGGTTCTTCTACTTTCTTGATAGGTACTCCGGTTATAACCAAGTGGCAATCCATCCTGAGGACAAAGAAAAGACCACTTTCACCTCCCCCTTCGAGACATATGCATTCCGAAGGATGCCGTTCGATCTCTGCAATGCACCTGTGACTTTTCAATGGTACATGCTTGCCATATTCTCAGATATGGTAGGTGATTATCTGGAAGTCTTCATGGATGACATTTCAGTATTTGGGGCATCATTTGGCAATTGCCACCAGCACTTGGTCCAAATACTCAGGCGATGCATTGACGTGAATCTGGTTCTTTCCTGGGAAAAAGGCCATTTCATGGTGCCTGAGGGAATCATGCTGGGACATCTGATTTCGGAGAAAGGCATCCAAGTCGATCGAGCTAAGGTGAACTTGATTTCCAATCTCCTTATGCCTAGCTCTATCAAGGACTTCCGATCTTTTCTGGTGCACATCAATCTTTGCCATCGATTTATCCCTGAATTTTTTGAAAATCGTGCACCCCTGACCACTCTTCATTCCAAGGATGTACCTTTCAAAATCTCCGAGGAATGCACTCAAGCATTTCAGATCCTCCGTGACCAAGTTACCCAAGCCCTGATCCTATAGTCCCCTGATTGGTCTCAACCCTTTGAGATCATTTGTGATGCATCTGATTTCACTATAGGAGCATTTTTGGGGTAGAAAATTGATGGGAAATCCATGGTCATTTACTACGCTAGCAAAACACTTGACGAGGCTTAGCGTAACTACATGGTTACTGAGAAAGAGCTGCTAGCCACAGCATTTACCCTGGAAAAAGTTAGATCTTATCTTCTGGCTTCCCGTGTTATCATCTACTCGGATCACACAGCTGTGAGGCATCTCCTTGCAAAGAAGGATGTGAAAGCTCGATTAATAAGCTGGATCTTTCTATTGCAAGAATTTGACCTCGAGATTCACAACAATTCGGGAAAACAGAACATGGTAGCTAATCACTTGTCCCGCCTTTCTTCTGAGATCATCGACCCTTCCGGACCCATCACTGAACATTTCCCTGATGAGCACCTTTTTACTATCAATACAGGGCTTCCATGGCTTGCTGATATAGTAAACCACTTGGCATCACATCAGATCCTGTCCGATTGGCCGAAGGCCAAGAAGGACAAATTGCTTTCCGATGCCAAGTGTTACTTTTGGGAAGATCCGTATTTGTTCCGCATCGGTGCTGAACAAATAATTCGACGATGTGTCACAGAAGCAAAAATCAAAGACATACTCTCTTTCTGCCATGACTAGGCATGCGGTGGACACTTTTCAGGACATAAAACAGTAGCAAAAGTCCTCCAATGCAGCTTCTACTGGCCATAATTTTCAAGGATGCATACAATCACTGCAAGGCATGTACCCTTTGCCAAAACTTAGGCAACATGAGCCTTCGAGATATGATGCCTTTACAGCCAATTCTGGTATGCGAAATTTTTGACATTTGGGGGATTGATTTTATGGGACCCTTCCTTATGTCGGATGGCTTCGAATACATTTTACTTGCTGTTGACTACGTGCCCAAGTGGATAGAAGCCATTCCAACCCAAACAAATGATCACAAAGTTGTTATCAAGTTTATTCTCGAGAACATCTTCTCATAGTTCGGAATTCCACGTGCAATAATTTTCAATGGAGGGACCCATTTCACAAATGCTCAGATCATGTCACTGATGACCAAATATGGGGTGTCGCACCAAATCTCTACTCCTTACCACCACCAAACTAATGGTCTAGTTGAGTTATCAAACCGGGAGATCAAGAAAATCCTCCAGGTTACTGTTCGACCTAACAGAAAGGATTGGTCATCCCAACTTTCGGAAGCTTTCTAGGCTTATAGGACCACCGAAAAGACCCAATTATGTATGTCTCCCCTCAGACTGGTGTGTGGGAAGGCGTGTCACCTTCCCATCGAATTGGAGCATAAAGCCTATTGGGCAGTACGGAACTGCAACCTAGATCTTTCTAAGGCTGGATCCCATACAAAGCTTCAAATGAGAGAGGTCGATGAATTATGCCATGACGCGTATGAGAACTTGCGAATTTAGAAAGAGCGGGTTAAAGCCTTTCATGACAAACACATATCTAGAAAGATCTTTCATCCTGGTCAAAAGGTCCTACTCTTTGATGCCAGACTAAAATTATTCCTAGGAAAACTACCATCTAAATGGATCGGACCCTACTTAGTCCAACAAATCTTTGGAAATGGAGCAATCGAGATCAGTCCACTCAGCCTTGATTCCGAACCCTTCATCATGAACGGTCAGATATTCAAACCGTTCATTGACGTGACTGAGACAAATTTAGCTGAGATATCTTTACACTACATTCTCCCTGTGCTCATTGCGCCTAGCCGATGGCATAAAACTCAAAGCTTAACGGGAGGCAACCCATAATTTTTGAAAAACCCGAAACCTTTCTTGACATTTCTATGCTGAATTCATATTGCACTATGGGGTTCATCCGTTAAAACAGCCGACTCTACCTCAGCTACTCGTACCCAAGTCTAGAAATCGTTCGCAACAGTCACCTCAACCCGTTTGCCCATCCAACACCTATCCTATTGAATGAACTAAGCTGAATTCGAACCCACCTAATTTACAATGGGGACATTGCAAATCGTAGGCATGGGGTTGTAAACATAGGCACTAGGAGTCGTAAACTTTAGGAATTGATTCTTTGAGACCTGAACAATTAGACTCTTCAGGTCTTCGGGCTTAATTAGCTTGGGTGCCCACTTGAATGTGGATTTAGTCTCGAGTCCTCACCAATTAAAATTTATTTTAATTTGCTAAATAATTTGGATGATAAGTATGAGATTTATCAACCCGCCCTCTGATTTTGGGGGACTTTAAGCCTAAGCATCTACACACACTATTTTGCACTGACTCACTTTCCAGCGGTTTTTACGGAAATTGGGTAGCTAATGGACCGACTTGGGTGGTATGGCTGGCAAGTTGTCGGTGGTAACAGCTCATCGGCTCGTTGTCCAGAGCCCAGCCACAAGACCGTTTTCACTGTACTACCTTTAGGTAAATCTTACATCAGGGAAGCCACCTACTTATAAAAAAAAAAGAGAAGAAAAAAAAAAAGAAGAAGAAAAAGAGAAAAAAAGAAAAAGAAAAAAAAATATAAAACCACACTTCACCGCATGAGTATGGCTGGCAAGTTGTTAATGGTAACAGCTCATCGGTCGGTTATCTAAAACCCAACTCACAAACAAATAAATGCACAATAATTCCCAAAACACTTACGGAAGAAGCGGGGAAGTAGAATAAACCAGGGAGATATACACTGGACTCACCCTTATGTTGACCCCAGAAATAAAAGAAGTAGGGAGAGAGCTACCAATTGTAAAGATAAACCTTTAGGCAAGGTCACTTAAGGTCGTAGAAACCTGAAGTCCGTCTTAACGGCCGTTTTGTGAGTCTATCACACTTTTCACAAAGATGCTTAGCACTTAGAGTCCTTTTCGAGTCTTGGGCGGGTTGGGTAGCCGTAAAAAGCCATAACTCTCAAACTCCAAAAGTACAAAAAAAATAAAAAAAAAATAAAAAAAAGAATTTTTCTCAAATAAGGCAAGGGCTCGAACGGTCGATATTCTGGTAGGCACGTAGGCACTGTTGAGTTTCTGTAATTAGGTCTTGGGGATGAGATTTTTGAAGGTAATCAATGAATCTTGCTTAATTACTCGAACCCTGATTCTACTTTTATATATAGCACTTAGGTCAACTTTGCTAGGGACTAGCAAAAAGTAAGCATGGGGGTATGATGAACACACATAAATTCAAGACAAATTGCTTATTTTTTATGGTACTTAGACTTAGCATTGCATATCATGTTATAAATATTGCTTAACATTGCATGGCAACTAGGATAGTAGTATATTTTATATATTAATTCCTTCATTTATATGGCCAGGGGGGCAATGCGACATCAATATGAGTTTCGGATGGAAAATCCAACCGTACGGATGGATCCGGAGCGACGATCGCAGTCCGACATCGCAAAAATCATCCTGATCTGAGCACTGTGGCACCCTCTGCAAGAAGAAGAAGACGGATAGTCCAGATGGCACCACGTGGTACCATCCAGGCCGCCCAAACCTGGCCAGCATCCACCGCCCACTCTCCCTCATTATCTACACCGTTAATCCTGGCCGTTGGATCAAGATCCAACGGCTGGGAAGCGTCTGCACTGATTTCCTCCTCGCGACACAAACGGCGACGTGGCGCACTAGTTGACGCAGCGGCTTGCAAAGGAGTGTCACGGGTTCGATTCCCCACAGTTGCTCAAAATTGCAATTGGATGGGCATTTGGAGTGAAGCGCAGGTGGCGCAGGCGCAAGGGGCGGTTGGCGCCAGCTTTCAGCGACAGCTGGATTGACCTACAGTGACGCTTACAGCCGTCGCTGTTTCATTGCAAGCCAGCAGAGCCAGCTATGGGCGTGGGTGGAGGTGAGCTGTCTACAGCAATGTTTCCAGCGACGGTCTGGAGGTCGCTAGAGGTCCATTATCCATTTTTAGCCTCTTCTCCACCACTATAAAAGGGTCTTCATCCCCTCCCTTCCAATCCATCTCTACCTACTCTACTCCCACCTACTCCTAAGCTCTAGCAAGCCTACCAACGCTCCATTGGAGCTTGCTCTCAAGCTCCCAGGGTGCCTATTAGTGTAGCGAAACTCTGCCCACCAAATACTCCTCCAACTTCCCATCTCCCTTCATAGGTCACCTTGGAGCTGTCCTCCCACCTCCATTCCAGTAGCAGATCACCTCCGTCTTCTTACCTCCATTCCGGAGCTACGCCGAAGCTTTCCTCAACCCGACGTCCTCCAACATCTCACCTCCGTCGTCTCGCTCCTCACCTCCTTCATCCGAGCTTCCACCAGGCTCATCGTCTCGCCGAACAGCCAATTCGGGAGATTTCCTCTCACCTCCCTCCTTTTATATGCTTCCATAGTTTCTTGTAATTGACATTAGAAGTAATATATATCAGATTTGTTCCAGATCTCTATCATGTGATACATTTTCTTGATTTCTTTTATTACAAAAATACAAAAAATAATATCAAAACCTTAAAATACCAGTAAGAAACGAAATGAAGCGTGATTTTCAATAAAGTAAACGTCGCCTCCCTATGTTCAACCCGGGACTCCCTTGGAGTTTCGGTATAAATTTTATTTGATCGACGTGTTTTGCAACTACGACGATAGGTTACTTGTAACCCTGTTTCTAACACGTGAAGCACGCACGACCATTTTGGTGCCGTTGCTGCGGAGGCAACGAAATTTACTTTATTGTTTATTGTGTTTCTTTGCATTTACATAGCACTAACCCTACTTGTTTTTGATCTACTGTCTTGCAGGTACCCTAGCAAGGATATCCAAGTGTGGTAGATCGGAGTAAAGTGCGGGTAGAGTAGTTTGTAAGTGTCTCCCACTTCCCCCCCACTAGTTAATTTCGCCACAATCATAACCAAGACCTAATCTACTTAGGTGTTTGTATAAACCCTTGGATAGAATTGTTTGTCTTGTTTTCCACGTTCACCCATCTCGCCCACATCTTATAAAAAAAACAAAAAGATATTTCTGTGGGACAAATCAATTTACACACTCTATACACCCACATTTGAGGCACATAATCGGACTTGATTTTTCATCTACTCAACTGGGCTTCCGACCTGTGGACTCGGTACACGAATTCAACACATAAAAGAGTAGAAATCATATTAGGTTAACCAAATTTCTGTGTGCCTTAACTAAGTGGTGCAATAGGCTAATTGATTGAATTGTTTAGGCCGCACCACTTAAGATAAAAGAGGTTCATTTTCTAGCTGCCCCATAGGATTCAATAACTAGGTCAAGCCAGGCACTCCATATTTGTCTTGATTTCTAAAGGAAAATACTTGAACACGTGCTTTCAACAACAAACTTGGTTTGCCCCACAAAACTTGGTTGAAAACACCTAACATTTGAATCCTAAAAGCTATTAAGTAAGATTCGAATCCTAAAACTCACCTCATCATTAATAATCTTGCTTGAAAACATCTTGGTTGTGCACATTCACACATTCTCAAACAAATAATTAAGGGCACAACCCATTAAGGGCCCATCACATTCCAGAGCATCAATTTCCCAAGCCTAACTAAAATCAATTAGACATTGGCCTTAAGGACTCATTCGCTCATCAGGATCTAGATTGAGATTATTCACGATTAACCTGCTTATACTAGTTAATTTGATATCTAGCTAGGGGAGTAGCGTCAAACGACCACGGCTGGGGGGTACACTAGGAAACAGAGGAACAAGCCAAAGGAAGAACCTTCTCCCCAGTCCCTCCTTCTAACTGGTTGGATTGCCTAGACATAAGTAGAGTAAATCGTCCATAATCTTATGATGGATTTTGAGAGTCAGTAGACCTTAGGGTACCCCATCTAAGGACAGCCTTGTATTCTTGTGCTGCAAGGTTTCTTTTCCCCCATCCTTCCGACTTCCTTCTAGTGTATGCTTGGGAGGAGGTCATTGAACCATAGGTTGGAAGGACCTTTAGATCATTCAAGGAGGCAGAGGTTGAGCTATAGCCAAGCAGATCCCATGGCTGATCAACAATTACCTCCCCTACCTCCGAACCAGCAGGAGCTGATTCAGAGGCAGTTGAAAGAATTGCAGCAGATGCAATGATGGTTCCAACGCATGCATGGTCAGGGCGCTCGGCCCTTGAAGGATTTTTACGATCCTTCAAACTATGGGGAACATCCCGGCGTCATGATTCCCGCCGGAGACATTGAAATCAAGCCCCATGTCTTAAGTTTGATTAAGCATTTTCATGGGCTTGGCTCAGAGGACCCATTCCAGCACCTGGAAGATCTAATCGCGTTGGTTCAGACCACCAAAGCAAGGAATGTGAACGAGGAGCAAATGATCATGAGGCTTTTCCCCCACTCTCTCAGGGATAAGGCCGCACATTGGTACCGAACTATAGGAAGGCCAATTGAAACCTCGGCTGCTCTTAGGTCGGCATTCTTGAAGAAATTCTTCCCTATTGGAAGGACCAATGCTTTGCGACGGGCGATTACCACTTTCGCCCAGCGGCCGGGGGAACCGTTTCATGGTGCCTGGGAGCGATTCAAGGAACTTTTGAGGTAGTGTCCACACCACGAGGTACCGAAATGGCAACTCGTACAGATTTTCTATCACGGATTGGTTGAGCAACTCCGTAATCATGTGGACGCCTCCTACGGAGGCAATTTTCTCAACAGGGATGCAGATAGAGCATACGATTTGT
Source organism: Thalassia testudinum (assembly GCA_037157565.1). Classification (NCBI taxonomy): domain Eukaryota; kingdom Viridiplantae; phylum Streptophyta; class Magnoliopsida; order Alismatales; family Hydrocharitaceae; genus Thalassia; species Thalassia testudinum. The sequence continues at coordinate 78,004,735 of JAZHRO010000056.1, read as the reverse complement.
TTAAGGAAATGAGTGAGAACTCAATTAATCATGCCACCATGGATGCTTTCAACCGGTCCCAACAACCTAGGTCAAGTGCTAATGAGATCCAGGACTCTCATTCATTTGACATGGAATTAATTTGTAATAAACTGGATAAAATGGACTTGGTTGCTAAGAAAATGGAAGAATGGATGTCTGGGAATTCAGGAAACACTTCTTTACCCACTCAATCCCAGAATTCAGGATTCCATTCCTCACGAGCTCCCACGGGGTGGGAATTTGTGAATCAACTCGAGTTGGCTCAACCTGTGAGCCAAGATTTCTCGGAACCATGTGGGTTCCAAAGTGGGGCCTTTGATCCCAGTTTCTTCGATCCATCTTTCTCTTCATCCTCGTTTTATGAGGATGCTTATGCAATGCAGGAGAATGTTAGGTCCAACTCGTATTCCGACACTTTCAACTCAGGATGGAGGAACCACCCTAACTTCTCTTGGAAAAATCAAGGGCAATAGACCCAATCTCGACCCAGAAACTATGCATCTCAAAAACCCAAGGATCAGGGTCAAGTATACATCCAGTTACCCCCAAGATCGGTTAATCAGCCATCTTGGAATGCCAACAATCTGCGGGGCAGGCTGATTTGAACCGGTAGATGGTCGAAATGCAAGGGTCCATGCTTCAGCTTATGCAACAAATGATGACATCCTTGGATAACTTACAATCTGGGTTAATTGCAAACACTCGACAACCTGGATCCCTACCATCTCAACCCGTACCAAACCCACGTAATGTGCAAAATCAAGGCAATAGAACCCAAGGGTATGGGAATCAAAGGGACCCACACGTTCATGCTCAGGTAGTTGAGCAGGGTCCCTCTTCTTCCTCTTCTGGTTACATGACCAACCAAGGCCCTCCAATCTTCACTAATCCACCTCAAGATCCAAACCCTTATGCCTCTACAAACTCTATCACCTTGAGAAGTGGGAAGCAGACCCAGAACCCAGAATTACCTTCTAGAAGTCAAAATCCTGGGGAGCTTGAGAAAGAGAAGGAGGAGGCTAAGGAAGACAATAAGGCCCAGGAAACGAAAATTGAAAATTCCACCCATATTCCATTCCCTGAGGCCCTATTGAAAACCAAGAAGAAGAAAACCTTAGACGGCAACGAGGAGCTCTTAAATTTATTCAAGAGCATTGAGATCAATATTCCGCTCCTTAATGCTATTAAGCACATCCTAGCTTATGCTAAATTCTTGAAAGAACTGTGTACCCAAAAGCGTAAGCCAAGAGAACCCATTCCGAGGAAGGTGATTCTCTCTGAGCAGGCAAGTTCTGTAATCCTGCATCACCTTCCTCAAAAGAACAAATATCCAGGTGCCCCCTTGATCTCATGCATTATTGGGGAATATACTTTTGATAGGGCACTATTGGACCTAGGTGCATCCATCAACTTAATCCCCAGTTCTATTTATGAGAAGTTTGGATTAGGTGAACTCAGGCCAACCTCAGTAACGCTATAATTAGCGGACCAATCGGTCACCACACCGAGAGGTGTTATTGAGGATGTAATTGTCAAGGTCAAGGATTTCTATTTTCCTGTAGATTTTCTCGTCCTCGACATGGATGTACCTAATGATTTGAGGAACATGCCCATCATTCTGGGGCGTCCGTTCCTAGCTACCGCCAAGGCCAACATAAACTGTGAAAGCGGTAGTATGGAGATTGCCTTTGGGGATAAGAAATTAACTCTGGATATTTTTAAGGCGATAAGAGGATTTGACGATTATGGATTCATTGAGGAACTCAAGGATCAGATCTTGAGACGTGTATGACAATCAATGCACTCGAGGACTCCACTAGCTTTAGCGAACCCAACCTACAACCTTCCTCCATGGTAGACCTACCACATCATAAAGAGGCTGTTACTTTTGTTCATTTCCAGCCTCTTCCACTGAATCGTCCTGATGAATCTTCATCAGCATCCTCCCTTCCTTCGATTCTAAACCCACCCCAGCTGGAATTAAAACCATTGCCCACAAATTTGAAATATGAGTTCTTAGGACCTGAAAACACGCTCCCTGTGATTATTAGTGCTGATTTGACTAAGGAGCAAGAATTAAGGTTAATTAAGGTCCTTAAGAACAACAAGGAGACAATTGGTTGGACCATCCACGACCTTAAGGATCGAGCCATCTTATTGTAATCATCGTATTTTCGTGGAAGATGGATCCCGTCCTTCTCGCGAAATGCAAAGGAGACTAAACCCGAATATGCGAGAAGTGGTCACGAAGGAGATAATTAAGTGGCTCAATGCTAGGGTTATTTACCCAATCTCAGATAGTCCGTCGGTTAGCCCCTTTCAGATTGCACCCAAGAAGGTGGGAATAACCGTTAGGACTAATGAGAAAGGGGAAACCTTCACCACTCGTTCAGCTTCCGCTTGGAGAGTCTGTATTAAATATAGGAAGCTGAACATTGCCACTAAAAAGGATCACTTCCCTTTGCCATTTATCGATCAAATCCTCGAAATGTTAGCTGGGCAAAAATATTTTTGCTTCCTAGATGGTTATTCGGGATATAACCAAGTCCCTATCCATCCTGAAGACCAGGAAAAGACAACTTTCACATGTCCCTATGGAACCTTTGCATTCCGTAGAATGCCATTTGGGCTTTGCAATGCGCCTGCGACTTTTCAAAGGTGCAGGATGGCCATCTTTTCTGACATGGTGGGAGATTTTCTTGAGGTATTCATGAATGATTTCTCCATTTTCAGAGATTCTTTTGAGTCTTGCCAGGCTAACCTGGAATTGATCCTTCAGAGATGCATCAAGACACGGCTGGTCCTTAGCTGGGAAAAGAGCCACTTTATGACTCAGGAGGGCATCGTTCTGGGTCACGTGGTTTCTAATCGGGGAATTGAAGTTGATCGAGCTGAGGTGGATGATATCTCTAGACTTCCTCCACCCACATCCGTAAAACAGATTCATTCTTTTCTTGGGCATGTGGGTTTTTATAGAAGATTTATTAAGGACTTCTCGAAGGTTGCTCAGCCGACGCGCCATTCGATTTTGATGAATCATGTCGTAAGGCATTTGATTTATTAAAAACAGCCGTCACCTGTGCCCCGATATTGCAACCACCGGTCTGGATAGCCCCATTTGAGATTATGGCTGACGCATCTGATTATGCCGTCGGGGCTGTCTTGGGTCAAAAGATTGAGAAAAAGCCCTCTGTGATTTACTATGCTAGCAAAACTCTGGACGAGGCCCAGAGGAATTACACCGTTACTGAAAAAGAATTGCTAGCTGTAGTTTTTGCTCTAGAAAAATTCAGGGCTTATCTGTTAGGTTCTCGCATCAACATCTATACCGACCACTCAGCCTTAAAATATCTCTTGGCCAAAAAGGATGCCAAACCCCAGCTTATTCACTAGATTCTATTGCTTCAAGAGTTTGATCTTGAAATCATGGATAAAGCCGGGGCACAAAATGTAGTGGCGGATGACCTTTCGAGAGTCATAATTGATTCCCCTCATTCAGATGTTCCGATCTCTGATACTTTTCCGGATGAAACTATCCTCACAATCTCGGGAATTCGAACCCCCTGGTTTGCGGATATTGTCAATTATTTGGCCATTGGTCAAATTCCCCAGGATTGGACCAAACAACAACGGGATAGACTTGTATTTGAGGATAAATATTATTTTTGGGATGATCCTGAGTTGTACCGCATTGGCGCTGATCAGATTATTCGCCGATGCATCCCGGAAGTCGAATTCCATAGCATACTTGAGTTCTGTCACACATCTGCTAGTGGTGGACACTTTTCCAGGAAAAAGACGGCTGCAAAAATTTTACAATCTGGATTCTATTGGTCGTCATTATTTAGGGATGCCTAGGAATTCTCTAGGTCATGCACCGGATGCCAGACACTCGGGAACATGGCTAAGAGAGATATGATGCTCTTGAACCCAAATTTTTCTGTCGAAATTTTTGACATTGGGGCATCCACATTATTGGACCCTTCCCTCCTTCATTTGGACACCAGTATATTCTGGTCGCTGTTGATTACGTGTCCAAGTGGATTGAGGCAATTCCCACCCGGACCAATGACCACATGGTGGTCATCGATTTTGTGAAGAGAAATGTCTTCAGTCGATTCGGGGTTCCTAGGGCAATTATTAGTGATGGTGGCACACATTTCACTCATGCCCAGTTTCAAAATTTATTGGGGAAATACGGGGTGAGCCATCAGATTTCCACACCTTACCACCCTCAGACGAACGGACAGGCTGAGGTCTCCAATCGAGAGATCAAGAACATTTTGCTGAAAATCGTTAGGCCTGATAGGAAGGATTGGACCCAAAAGCTAGATGATGCTCTTTGGGCTTACCGTACAACGTACAAAACACCTATCGGTATGTCTCCGTTTTGTCTAGTGTTTGGGAAGGCATGTCACTTGCCCGTAGAACTTGAACACCGGGCATTTTGGTCCATCAAGAAATGTAATGTGGACCTCGAGTTGGCTAGGAAAACCAGGAAACTCCAACTATCTGAGTAGGAGGAGCTTCGAAATGATGCTTATGAAAATGCCAAAATCTATAAGGCAAGGACCGAAGCTCTCCATGACCAGATGATTTCACGTAAGAGCTTTGAGCCAAACCAGAAGGTTTGGCCTTTTGATTCTCGATTGAAGCCTTTCCCCGGTAAACTCAGGACTAAGTAGGGCAGCCCATTCGTTATTGAGCGAATTTTTCCTAATGGGGCTGTTGAAATCTCCGACCCAAAGACGGGTAATATTTTCAAGGTCAATGGGTAGCGTCTCAAACCCTTTATTGACCATGTGCTCCTTGAAACTGTCTCGGATAAGGTTGCTCTTACCTTGCTATAACCACTGCAGGCTGATCATCACCCAGCTAAAGGCACTAAACTCAGCATATGTAAAGACTGTTCCAAGTTGACCTGAGTCTCACGGAAACCAGGTGCTATTCTTCCACTTCTACTCTCTTGCATGCTTTCATTTTTTTTACAATGAGGACATTGCAATAGCTAAGCATTGGGGGGTGGACACAGTTTATAACCATTGTGTCATCTGTAACAGTGATTTTCTGTTATTTGATTCTTCTTTTAAAAAAATAATAATAATAACACAATAATAAAAAATAATAAATAATTTAAAAAAAAAAATAGAATCAGGAGGCGAGAACTTAGGCACTAGGAGTTGTAAACTTTAGGAATTGATTCTTTAAGACCTGAACACTTAAACTCTTCAGGTCTTCAGGCTTAATTTGCTTTGGTGCCCACTTGAATGTGGATTTACTCTCGAGTCCTCACCAATTAAAATTTATTTTAATTTGTTAAATAATTTGGGATGATAAGTATGTGACTTATCAACTCGCCCTCTGATTTGGGGGGACTTTAAGCTAAGCATCTACACACACTATTTTGCACTGACTCACTTTCCGGTAGTTTTTACGAAAATTGGGCAGCTAATGGAACGACTTGGGTGGTATGGCTGGCAAGTTGTCGGTGGTAATAGCTCATCGACCGGTTGTCTAGAGCCTAGCCACAAGACCGTTTTCGCTGTACTGCCTTTAGGTAAATCTTAGATCAGGGAAGCCACCTACATATAAAAAAAAATAAAAAAGAAAAAAAAACAAATAAAACCACACTTCACCGCACAAGTATGGCTGGCAAGTTCTCGGTGGTAACAGCTCATCGGTCGGTTGTCCAAAACCCAGCTCACAAACAAATAAATGCACAATAATTCCCAAAACACTTAGGGAAGAAGCGGGGAAGTAGAATAAATCGGGGAGATAGACACTGGACTCACCCTTGAGTTGACCCCAGAAATAAAAGTACGGAGAAAGCTACCAATCGTAAAGACAAACCTTTAGCCAAGGTCACCTAGGGTCGTAGAAACTCGAAGTCCGTCTTAATGGCCATTTTGTGAGTCTATCACTTTTTTCACAAAGATGCTTAGCACTTAGAGTCCTTTTCGAGTCTTGGGCGGGTCGGGTAGCCGTAAAAAGTTATCCCGTAACTCTCAAACTCCAAAAGTACAAAAAAAATAAAAAAATAAAAAAAAAATCTCAAATAAGGCAAGGGCTTGAACGGTCGGTATTCTGGTAGGCACCCAGGCACTGTTGAGTTTCTGTAATTAGGTCTTGGGGATGAGATTTTCTAAAGTAATCAATGAATCTTGCCTAATTACTCGAACCCTGATTCTAGTTTTATATATAGCATTTAGGTTAATTTTGCTAGGGACTAGCAAAAAGTAAGCATGGGGGTATGATGAACACACATAAATTCAAGATAAATTGCTTATTTCTGATAGTTCTTAGACTTAGCATTGCATATCATGTTATTAATATTGCACAACATCCATTGCATAGCATTTAGGATAGTAGTATATTTTATATGTTAATTCCTTCAATTTATATGGCCAGAGGGGCAATGCGACACCCATACAGGTTTCGGATGGAAAATCCGACCGTACGGATGGATCCGAAGCGACGATCGCAGTCTGACATCGCAAAAATCATCCCGATCTGAGCACTGTGGCACCCTCTGCAAGAAGAAGAAGACGGACGATCCAGATGGTGCCACGTGGCACCATCCAGGCTGCCCAAACCTAGGCAGTAGCCACCGCCCACTCTCCCTCATCATCTACACCATTAATCCTAGCTGTTGGATCAAGATCCAACGGCTGCGAAGCATTTGCATCGATTTCCACCTCGCGACACAAAGGGCGACGTGGCGCACTGGTTGGCGCAGCGGCTTGCAAAGGAGAGGCGCGGGTTCGATTCCTCGCAGCTGCTCCAATTTGCAATTGGATGGGCATTTGGAGAGAAAAGTAGGTCGCGCGGGCGCAAGGGGCGGTTGGCACCAGCTTTCAGCGACAGCTGGACTAACCTACAGCGACGCTTACAGCCGTCGCTGTTTCATTGCAAGCCAGCAGATCCAGCTATGGGCATGGGTGGAGGCGAGCTATCTACAACAACGTTTGCAACGACGGTCTGGTGGTCGCTAGAGGTCCATTATCCATTTTTAACCTCTTCTCCACCACTATAAAAGGGCCTTCATCCCCTCCCTTCCAAGCCATCTCAACCTACTCTACTCCCAAGCTCTAGCAAGCCTACCAACGCTCCATTAGATCTTGCTCTCAAGCTCCCAAGGTGCCTATTAGTGTAGCGAAACTCTGCCCCACCAAATACTCCTCCAACATCTCAGCTCCATTCCGGTAGCAGATCACCTCCGTCTTCTCACCTCCATTCTAGAGCTACGTCGAAGCTTTCCTCAACCCGACGTCCTCCAACATCTCACCTCCGTTGTCCCGCTCCTCACCTCCTTCATCCGAGCTTCCACCAGGTGCCGTCGTCTTGCCGAACAGCCGATTCAGGAGATTTCCTCTCACCTCCCTCTTTTTATATGCTTTCATAGTTTCTTGTAATTGACATTAGAAGTAGTATATATCTGATTTGTTCCAGATCACTATCTTGTGATACATTTGCTTGATTTCTTTTATTACAAAGATACAAAAAAATATATCAAAACCTTAAAATACCAAAAAGAAACGAAATGAAGCGTGATTTTCAATAAAGTAAACGTCGCCTGCCTGTGTTCGACCCGAGACTCCCTTGGAGTTTCGGTATAAATTTTATTTGATCGACATGGTTTGCAACTATGATGATAGGTTACTTGTAACCCCTATTTCTAACACATGAAGCACGCACGACCAGGGGACATTGCAAATCTAGGCATGGGGGGGTATGATAGTGCAAAACGTTATGAAAACTCACCTCCAAAGAAATGGTTTCAAAAAAAAAAATCACATATCACAAAATACAACAAAAAATTGAAAAAAATCTTGAAAAAGAACAAAAAAATTGAGGGGGAGAGAAAAAATTTTTGAGGCTATACAAGACATGAGGAGGAAAAGAGCAAAATGACAAAAAGGAGCACAAAATGAAAAAGAAAAAGAATAGTCACTAGTAAGAAATTAAGGAATTAACCGAAGTTCTAGACCGCATCAAGGAAAAGAAAAATGAAGGAAAAAGTGCTAAATGAGACACAAAAAGAGATCAGTAGGAACACTGATCTTAGGCCTTTTGGGCTAGACTCCTAGGCTTAAAAATTCAAGTATCCGCTAAGATTTAGATAATCTTCAAGAGGTTGGGGAAAATGCGAAGCTTAAGTATTAGGTCTAAGGCTTAGGGAGTATTCATCCTTGTTAACTAACCTTCAGTTTGCGAGACTCGATAACCTAAGCACCCCAACCAACAGACAGTCTGGTTCAGTGCACATAACTATCAAAATCATGCAAAAGCATTTAAATGTTCTAAAAAAACCTTGCCTAGATTAGGAGCGGCCAATCAACACAAGTTGATTTAGACGAGTTCTCGGCAAGGAGAGGCAGGAAATTCCCCTCGATGATGCATAACTGATTAGCCCATAGTTGTGGGCTATTTAAGTATTTAAGTGCCTAGACATTAGGTTAATTCTAACATTTATTTAGTATAAATTAGGATGTAAATAGCTTAATTCATAGTTTTAATTTAATTACATAATCCATGCATTGCATTCATATTTTAAGTGCATTTAGAATTAGCTTAGAATGTCATTTATCTAATTAGATAACCAATTAGGTACATTGTTTTTATTAACATAAAAGTTGAGGGTGTATATATAAATGGCCCTAATATTTTAACATTATTTTCTTTATTCCTCTTCTTGCAGGAACAGCTGGCTGCCGCTCCAACGCAGAATGGCCACAGCGAAGAACCCATTAAAGGGGGAGCAGATGTGGTGGATCTGGTCGGGCGGATGATTTCAAATTTGTGTAGGGCACTACAAAAGGAGGAGGGAGGCAACTGAGCTTGGGAGGCCTCCACCACCGACCCACCATTGTGCTGAGAGAACTTCTCTCTTCCACTCCATACTGCTGTCCTCTACTATGGCAGCGAGTCTCCATCACTGTGGGCGTGTGCTGTGACAGGCCACACCGCCATCCGGAGCTCGCCGCATCACCGTGAGCACCTTAGCGTGAATCTCCCTCGCCGTCGTCGCCGACCACCACCACCGAGCTACTGATTCAACCACCCTTTCAGTAACTTAAGACATTCGGGAAATTTCCCAGACGTCTGAAGCTACCCGCACGCCTCCACCCACTCGCTTGCGTACCCATCTGCACTCCACCCGCTCACCTCCAACAGCCACGCCTTCCTCAACCTGCTGCATCCTTCAAACGAACACACGCCCATCAACCTTCTGCTCAACCGCACCTACACCCTCCAACCGCACCGGCTCTCCACGCGCCTGCAGCTCACGCCATCTCCACACACTCACCGGCTGCAGCGCCCTCCTCCAACCGCGCCTGCAGACCCGCACAACCGAGAACGCCTCCGCCCGCGCCTGCCGCTTGCAAGCGCCATTCACCCGCGCCTGCAGAGCCCTTCGCCCACGTGCCTGCACCCTCCAACAGCGCCTGCAGTCCACACCATTCACACTCGTGCCTGTAGAACCGCCAGCAGTGCCCTCTGCCCGCGCTTGCTGCAGCCTGCGCACCCCCGCCAGCTGCAGCCGCACCCGCTCAACAGCCTGCAGAACCATCCTCCCGCGCTTGCAGAGCCGTCAGCAGCAGTACGCGAGCAGATCTCACGCCAACAGCCGTGTAAGCTCACCGGCTGCAGCACCTCCGCCGGAGCTCGTCCGGCCACCTCCGGCCGCCGCGCGACTCGCCGCCACCACCGATTCGAAGCTCTTGGTCCAAGGGACCTCCTCCGAGCTTCCCGCGCCCGACCATCCGCTCCTCGTCGCGCAAGACAAAGGGGAAAAATTCCCCTGTTTTGCTACAGTAAACCATCAATTAGAAATTACATTTTCTGCCATTGCCACTTTTTCATCATATTTTATTGATTCTGCATTGCGGAAAATATCCTCTAGTTTCTCATAATTGACATTTCAGCATTGTTTCTTGCTTAAACCTTAATCTAAAGGCAATCTTGGCTGGATTCTTGTCCAAACTGACTACGAACAAACGTTTTTAACTGGTGCGAATTTTAATACGTCATTGCCTCCCTGTGGATACGACCCGCTCCTCTGCCAGTGGTTATTTCTTGTGAAATATTGATTAGTCTATTTTTCCACCACATTAAACTACAAACGACTTTGAAGCGAAAGATCGACCAGTCAAATGGCGCCGTTGTCGGGGAGGCAACAGATGCAATAATTTCGCCTAATTTTATTTTGATTATTTGTCAATTGCACAAAGATTTGACCATTTATTATTTTCTTTTCTTTGCGAGAAATTTTGTGCAAGAATCAGCCTGTGTGAGAGGCGACCCTTTACGTTGCCAGACAAGAAGTGGACGAGCAATTTTGAAAGGAGGAGAAGGACGAGGACACGATGGACACCATTGTATTTAGTTGCTAGTTTAATTAGAATAGAATTAAGACTGTAGACTTAATTTTTCATTGCAGTTAGTTTGAAACCCTTGTTCTGGGGCGTATTTTGAGGGGTTTGTTCCCCGATTTTGTTTTGGGCCCATGTTGGGTAACTTTTGGGAGCCTGTTCCCTTTTCTTTAGATTTAGGTTTATTTTTTTTTATTATTATTACTTTTATTTGTTTGTGCATAAGTACTTCTAAAAAAAATAGAAAAAGAAAAAAATGAGCTGCCTGCTAGAAGCTGCCTGCCCTAGGACGAACCATTTAGGTCTGCATGAGCAGCCTCTAGATTTACTTTTCTGCATTGCGTGCATTTTTGCATCGTAGATCGCTGGAGGCAAGGTATGCATTCTCTTACTTTGCATCCTATTTTTGATCACGCATTGCATTTGAGATTTAATGCGAAGATCACCTAATCTGTACTGAATAAATCTAACAAGTGGTCACATTTTTTTTAGAAAAAGGACTAATTAAGGGAAGGACATTTTAAAAACCAAGGATTTGATTTTCAAACTTGGCGTGCGATTCAAAGTTCAAAATCTTTAACGGTGTATGCACACTTATTTCACTTGCACCACAGCATGCTTCTAGACACTCCTTAGGTTTGGAAATACTAGGACAAGAGCCCTCCTATCATTGGATTATGAAGAGTTTGGAACTTGAGATCAAAGGTTTTCTAAATCAAAAGATGGGGATACCCTGTCACGGATTTTTGGGGGTAGTTGAGAAGCACCGTGAAAGCACAGCTTCAAAGGAAGGCTTAGGCCTACTTGCATCCCTCGATCTTCCGTCTTTGGATTTACTTGACCATTTGAGATTTAGGGAAGAACACCTAAGCTCCAACTAGGTCTTCTTAGGCGAGCCGTAGGTCGACAATAGGCGCGTAAATTGATTAAACAAATTGTATTGTCACCTGCAATCTGACTTAAAATCAAAAGCCTAAATTGGGAAAGACCTAAAAGGTCCTTTTTAAATTGTGTTTTGCTTGGGGAATTTTGATTGAAGTGTGAGATAGAATGGACCACATTGCTTTTCATCCTTTCACATCTTGCCCACACCCTCACCCCCACTCTGCATCCTTCGATCCCAGATGCCGAGATGGTCCATTCCTTGATGGACATAATGACAATCGTTGGGATCCATTTTACTCCTATTTTAGGAGTATTGGCCTAGTTAGGCCCCAAATCAGCGAGCAGAGCCTAGGAGCGGGATTTGCTTTGCCCAATATCCCACATACCAAAGAAATACCCAACCCACCCTCCCTGAAAAAGTATTATGGTTGCACAAACACTCCTGGGTACTATAAGCCTGAGCCTGACTTCTCTCATGATAGAAATGACCTCTCCTCTTTGAAGATGGAAATACAGAAAATACAAAACGAAATGAGTGAATTGTTAGGAGAATCTTTGAGAGTAGGCCAACAAGAAAGAGATGAAATTAGCCACCCAATCTACCCTATTGAGGATGACGTACACCCCTCTACAGTAGATGCATCTCCCGTGGGAGAGCTACACTTTAAGTTGGAGGGAAATTCTGGGGAGAATAGCTACTTTTCGAGGATCGATTTTGAAACCTCCCCATTAGATAACAATTCCTTGAGAGATCTACACTTTAGGTGGGAAGAAAATACACATGACAGTAGCTATTCATTGGATGAAGAAAGGTGGCAACCCGAGGAAGATGATGATACGGTTGAGTATCCACCTGAATTATATTGGAGTCAAAAGAAGGGAATGATGGTACCATTGGAAGACCTCGACCCAGATGATAGTATTTTTGTGACATTTGATGAAGTGGGTCAAAGTCAAGTTGTTAATCCTACCCTCCCTTCTGATCACGATATGGAACTCAAACCCACCCTTAGGGAACCTAACCCTAAAGAAATTGACCTATCTGAGGAGTCTGATGTTACCAGTGTAAACCATTTACCTCAGATAGAGCACCCTAGGGGATCTGCTGAGATATTAAATGATTCTAGACCTCGGGTACATGATGACTTGTGTGATGAGGGGGAGGACGAATTATATGAGGAACCTACATTCAAGATTTGGAGTGATACTAAGGGTGATTATGTCTTATTTGAAGAGTTAGCCCCAGAGGATGTCACAAATTTGACCAAATTAGGTATCCTTAGCACACCCATTGATGATATTTCTCCTCATGATAAAATGATGGAAAATTTGGAAGCAATTTCTAAGATTTATGTGGATTCACATATAGACTCCGGGGAAGATTTGAGTAAAGAACAAAAACCCAGGGATGACATTGATAGGATAATCCCTAGATCTGTTGCTTCCAACCTGCCTTCATTCACTTCGAAGTCACCCTCTGATTCGCTTATATCTGAAAGCGAAATTGATACTCCTGATGAAGAGCAGGAAGATCCATGTGATGGTGCATGGAATGCTAGGGATGAAATTGAGGATTTAGAAAGAGTGTTTGGGATGGACACCAAGCTGATTAAACCCAACCTAGATCTTATGGCCATCCCACAACATCGTAACTTGGACACCCTAGACGATCCTTGCCTTAGAGAATTGCTCACTTTTGTTCTGACCAGGGGGCATAACAGACCAATATTTCATGTAATGGAGTATCGGGTATGGATTGATGATTTATTTAGTCAGTCCATTACCCTGGGGGTTTATCTCTGTACCATTCCTTCCCCTTTCTTTTTGGAGGATCCTTGTCATCCTCCCCCTACCCCTTTGGTGGTTGTTTTACCTGTTTATCCTTTAGAACCTCTTCTGGTGACCTGGGAAGATTTCATTCCCATTTTAGTTGGGCGAGCATTTGCTATCGGGATTCATCATCAGCTTGCCAACATCCTAGGCTACCTATTTTCTCGGCCAACATTGCTTTGCTCATTTTTAGGGCCTATTTCTGCAATTCTTGAACCTGATTTGCTGGTTCTATGGCTATTCAACCCAGCTCTAACCCAGGTAATATCCTTCTATGCAATGAGGACATTGCAAATTTTAGGCATGGGGGGGTGTACTTGGGGATATACATAGCATAATTGCTTACAATTTTTACAAAGAAAAAAAAAAAAAGGGTTCTGAGCTTAACTGGCTAGATCTTGCATTCTTAAGCAAATCAGAACTCTAGGGTAGACTAAATTAATTCTAGGGTCAAACTTTAGAAGCTAAATGAGTTGCTAGCATTAGACCTTTAGGGTCCTTTGTGGACTTAAAAACTTATGTAGGAGTTAAGTTGCGGACCATTCCTCAAGAGGTTGAGGAAGGGAAGCTAGGGATTGAGTTAGAAGGTGGGGTAGTACCTGGAGTCTTATTCTGCCTTTTGGTTTACGGGTCCTTGTAACCCAAGCATCCAAATTTCACACACTTGGTGTGGTAATCAACTTAATTTCTGTCTTTCTAAAAAGAGATTTGGTTCTCTTAGTTTTGACTTAAGAGAGGCTTGAAAACACATTTTGATTAGAAGAGTTCCCGCCGCAGGAGAGGTGGAATATATACTCACCTTGAGGATGCGGTGATAACATATTACCCCTTCGGTGCTTGTCTCTTAGGATATCCATCCTACTAGGGGCATGTAAGCACATTGCGCGGTTCAGGTACCATGGGCGGCCCTATCTCGAAGTGTCGACTGCCATAGGCCTGAATTCGCTTAAGAAATCCATGGGCGATACTATCTCGAAGTGTCGATTGCCAGGAGTTCTTGGGGTCGTTATGGGCGGTGCCATCTCGAAGCATCGAAAGCCAGGCACCCTTCGAGGTATGGTAATGGGGACAATGAATCCGACACTGACTGTGTTGATAGCTGATCTGAGGTTAGACTTAGAAGAATCAAACAAAAAAAAAAAAGTATATATATATATATATATATAAAAATCCTTTAACTCAAATAACTCATACCAATACACAAGCACGGATGCTTTAATCTCAGGGATCAATAAACTTTAGGGTAGAGTCAGAAATCAGGGAAACTTGTGCTTGCAACTTGTCTTTAGCCAACCTAGTCTGTAACTTAGGAACTACTTAGGAACCTTGGGTCTAGAGCCTGAACTTAATATGCTTATGAAGGAAGACTAAGTGAGTTGACTAGTCTACTTGGAGTGCTAGGTTTCGCTTCATTTTGCTGGGGACTAGAAAAAACTAGGCATGGGGGTATTTGATTAGCCCATAGTTGTGGGCTATTTAAGAATTTAAGTGCCTAGACATTAGGTTAATTCTAACATTTATTTAGTATAAATTACGATGTAAATAGATTAATTCATAGTTTTAATTTAATTACATAATCCATGCATTGCATTCAGATTTTAAGTGCATTTTGAATTAGCTTAGAATGTCATTTATCTAATTAGATAACCAATTAGGTACATTGTTTTTATTAACATAAAAGTTGAGGGTGTGTATATAAATGGCCCTAATATTCTTACATTTTTTTCTTTATTCCGCTTCTTGCAGGAACGGCTGGCTGCCGCTCCAACGCAGAACGGCCGCAGTGAAGAACCCATTCAAGGGGGAGCAGATGTGGTGGATCTGGTCGGGCGGATGATTTCAAATTTGTGTAGGGCAATACAAAAGGAGGAGGGAGGCAACTGAGCTCGGGAGGCCTCCACCACCGACCCACCACAGTGCTGAGAGAACTTCTCTCTTCCACTCCATACTACCAGCCTCTACTATGGCGGCGAGTCTCCATCACCATGGGCGTGTGGTGTGATAGGCCACACCGCCATCCGGAGCTCTCCGCATCACCGTGAGCACCTTAGCGTGAATCTCCCTCGCCGTCGTCGCCGACCACCACCACAGAGCTACTGATTCAGCCACCCTTTCAGTAACTTAAGACGTCCGGGAAATTTCCCAGACGTCTGAAGCTACCCGCACACCTCCACCCACTCGCCTGCGTACCCATCTACACTCCACCCACTCACCTCCAACAGCCACGCCTTCCTCAGCCTGCTGCATCCTTCAAATGCACACGCGCCCATCAACCTTCAGCTCAACCACGCCTGCACCCTCCAACCGCACCCGCTCTCCACGCGCCTGCAGCTCACGCCATCTCCACACACTCACCGGCTGCAGCACCCTCCTCCAATAACGCCTGCAGACCCGCACAACCGAGCACTCCTCCGCCCGCGCCTGCAGAGCCCTTCGCCCACACGCCTGCACCCTCCAACAGCGCCTGCAATCCACGCCATTCACCCCTGCGCCTGCAGAACCGCCAGCAGCGCCCTCCGCCCACGCTTGCTGCAGCCTGTGCACCCCCGCCAGCTGCTGCCGCACCCGCTCAACGCCTGCAGACCCGTCCTCCCGCACCTGTAGGGCTGTCAGCAGTAGCGCGCGAGCAGATCTCACGCCAACAGCCGCGTAAGCTCACCAGCTGTAGCACCTCCGTCGGAGCTCGTCCGGCCACCTCCGGCCACCGCGCGACTCGCCGCCACCACCGATTCGAAGCTCTTGGTCCAAAGGACCTCCTCCGAGCTTCCCGCGCCCGGCCATTCGCTCCTCGTCGCGCAAGACAAAGGGGAAAAATTCTCCTATTTTGCTACAGTAAACCATCAATTAGAAATTACATTTTCTGCCATTGCCGCTTTTTAATCATATTTTATTGATTCTGCATTGCGGAAAATATCCTCTAGTTTCTCATAATTGCCATTTCAGCATTGTTTCTTGCTTAAACCTTAATCTAAAGGCAATCTTGGCCGGATTCTTGTCCAAACTGACTACGAACAATCGTTTTTAACTGGTGCGAATTTTAATATGTCATTACCTCCCTGTGGATATGACCCACTCCTCTGCGAGTGGTTATTTCTTGTTAAATATTGATTAGTCGATTTTTCCACCACATTAAACTACAAACGACTTTAAAGCGAAAGATCGACCAGTCAGTAACAACATATCGTCTCCTCGGTGCTTGTCTCCTACGATATTTATATATCCTTCTGGGGGCACGTAAGCACCCTGCTGGTTCAGATGCCATAGGCGGCATTATCATGAAATGTCGATTGCCAGGGTCTAGATTTGGCTACGAAACACCATGGGTGGGATTATCTTGAAATCTTGAAAGCCAAGGTTCTGGGGGTTGCCATGGGCAATGCTATCACAAAGCATCAATTGCTAGGGACCTTTGAGGATTGATGATGGGGATGAGGAATCCAATACAGACCGTGTTGGGAAGCCAATCTGAAGCTAGAAATAAAAAGAAAAGACAGAGAAAACTCTCCAAAATAGTAAATCCTCTGTCTCTCTCTTACAAGAAATGCACTGCAAACTAAAACAAGGCTAAAATATGTCTCAAGCATGGGTGCTTTAACTGCGGAGTCCAATGAATCTTAGGATAGTTCCTGTGGGTATTAAAAACCTTTGCCTAAGATCGAGGCTAAAGCTGGTCAGTTTCGGATCTTGGTTGGTACTTGAGTACCTCTAGGCCTATTGTCGACCTTCTAACCTAATCACAAAGAAAGAGAAAAAGCACTCATCATAATTTGTGAAAGGAATTCATGGTCTAGAACAGAAGTCAAAACCTTGAAATTTTGCTAAGAGACTAGCAAAAGCTAGGTATGGGGGTATTATGGAACACCATCATGAGCCCTGACTAGCTCATTTTGACCTAGAAAAGAGAGTAAAAGCTCCTACATAACCAAATGAAGGGCTTAACTCAGGGAATAACTGCTTTGAAAGAAAAGTAAGAAACAAAGGGTAAAACTGCAATTTCACCATTGCAGTACAACAACAAGATTTACCTGGGCTTAAACATGGGTCAATTGGTCTTAACAAGATGAAAAATGGGTTGGTTCAATCAAAAAAGGGTTACTATAAGTTCTGAGAATTAAATTAGATCTTGCAACACTAAAACAGACCCACTAAATTGTACAAGGTTATGGTCTGGATAAAAATCTACTAAGCCCTCTAAAATTCATGGAGAAATATCCTCTAGGGTTTAGAACCTTCAATTTGGCCTTTAGAACCTATTTTGACCTAAATATGGGTCCTAGGCATAAATTTACCCTAAATTGGGTTTTTATGCAAAATACCAAGTCAAATGTGGTGAAACCTAAAATCCAACTTCACCATTAGATTCCTTGGATCCAAATTAGGTTTATACCAAAATTTGGACCTAAGAGGAGGTCTCCTTGACCTACTTTGCAAAATAGTCCACCTAATTACTTTTTTGACCCTAACATTCAAAACTTTGCAGAAACCCCCCTATCTTCCCCGTCACTACTTGCAATTAGGTCCGTCCGCCATTACGGCGAAGGAATCCTACTCTGACAAGGATTCAAGAGGGAAGATTTCCTTCATTCCTTAGAGAATCCCTCTCAGATTTGAAAGGGAGATTCTCTGAGGAATTCTCGATCATGTGAACTCAATCACATGCCTTGATTCACACCTAATCTCTCGTGCGAATGCTTGAGAGATATGGGTATCTCACGGATTTCCTACTCCATCGAGGTTGCTATGCTTGGAAGCTTTCCTTCCAAGCATAATGCCCTCCGTTGGTGCCTATAAAAGATGCCCCAGATCCTCCCAATCATCCGAAGCTTGAATTAGCCGTAGAAACCCCCAAATTTCTTCCTCCCCCATCTCCGGCCAATAGCCCGCAAGCTTCAACGATTTCTCCTCCCTCTTATCGTCACTCTGTTAGCATACCAGTGGCAGAGTCTTCTTCCCCTTACTCCTCCACGTCGCGCCATACCTGCGTGCACTTCTCCAACCCCTTCGTCATTGTCGCCTCTTCATCTCAGGGCCTTCCTCTCCGGCGATGGCAAATACATGCCGTTCGCCCTCTGTCTCCCCCTTTTCATCCACCCACTTGCAGATAAGTTCCTCTCTCCCTACCTGTCACCTTCCCTCTCTCAATTTCACAAAACCCCCTTCGACAGCCACAGACCACTTCCGTCTTCCTCATCTCCGGTAGACCACTAGCGAAGGTGCAACCGTCGCTCCACTCATCCACTCGCCTCGCCACCCATCTCAGAACCTCCGCCATCACCCACTGATCATCATCCGTCCCTTCACCAACCGCCACATGCACCCTACACTCCCACAGAATTCACGGACTTTCACGGTCATAGTCTGACCTAGGCACGTGTGCCTAGGCTATTCTATGCCACGCCACCCACCTCATCACCTTCGCCGTGACACGGTGAAGCTACTCAAGTGTTTTGGTAGGGCTGCAAGGCCGTATTCGTGATTTGCAGGTTTGACCTCCGCCGCCATTAGCGTCAGCTTGAAGGAGCTTGCATCCTTCGCTCCAGGCAGCTACACTCCAGGAGAACAAGTCCAGGTGACGCGGATTCACGTCCCTCACACATCCAGCCAAGTGAGTGGCTTTGCGAGGCACCATGGCTACAGCAATTAGGGAAAGAAACCTCCTGCGTGTGCACAAAGAAGATGGTGGGACTTTAGTCCCACCTCGGTAACTTTGGGCGTAGGTGAGTGCTTTAAGTTGTTTTTGTGTTTTTACCTTATTGCCTCAAATCACGGGGTGAGGTCCCCTTGCCCAACCACCTACCTCGTCCGCACTCATGCCTCTGCAGACCTGGCTGCTTGACCCATTTACAAGAGATCAAAAGTAGAAGAAACCAAGAGAAGAAAAAGAAGGAAGAAGGGGATAGAAAAGAAAAGGAGCCACGGAGAAAGAAAGAAGAAATCAGAGAAGGAAGAAAAGAGAAGATAAAAGAAGACATCAGAGAGGAGAGAAGAAAGAAGAGAGAGAATTAAATGTTATTTCTTTTTACATCTTTATTCTTTAGCATTTATATACATTGAATTTCATTCTCTTGCTTCATAAATTGTTGAACATCACATTATATCAATTTGAGATTGTAGTCTTAGTTTTAAATACCAATTTGCTCCCTGTGTTCGATCTCGTATTCCTAAGTTTTCGAGTAATAAAATTCTTATTTGTTTACAAGGCGATTTCACTTATACTGCAACGCAACATCATTTATCTTATAAATCAATCTCACCTTCTATCGTAAAGACATCCCCAGATGAGTCGTCATGTGTCATGTTTGTCTGTTGATACCATCTCATATCTATGTATATTTTTAAACTTCAATGTTTAGAAAGTCAACACCAAGGCCTTGGGTAGCTAGATGGTCTAGCTTGCTCAAATTAGATTCTACCTGCTTTTGTTAACTTCTTCTTGGCCACGAATTGATTTTCATCTAACTTCACTACACAACTCAGACAGTGTGATGTTTAGAGCTAGCCGCATGAGTTTGCTTTATAATCCAAGAGTAATGATAATTAAAGCTAATTATAAAAGGAAAGGGAATAAAGATAGTGAAAAATTAGAGATACTGATAATACGAAAACTCTTTTGGGACATAACTTGTGTAGGTTAGAGTTAACATAGAATAAATCTTCACATAAAGATATTTTCACATCTAATATCTGAAAGACCAATTTGTTTTTTCTGTTGCTTCACTGTACTTGCATTATTTTCTTTTTTTGGGTAACTGGATTTTTCTTCTAGTAGGTTAGTCTCCAATTATAATTTTGATTTCTCTATTTGGTTGACTGCAATGTGAATTGCAAAGGATAATGTTGGCAACATGCAATACGAGAATAACTATGGTGGTGTTGGTCCAAGTACACCCTAGCCACAGGGAAGGGCCTACACATTTCATACCTCTACTATGACCTTTGATGGTGTAGATGGAGTGTACTATACTTTTGTTGTTGACCTATACTAGTGTAGATGGAGCA
Organism: Thalassia testudinum; assembly: GCA_037157565.1. NCBI lineage: Eukaryota > Viridiplantae > Streptophyta > Magnoliopsida > Alismatales > Hydrocharitaceae > Thalassia > Thalassia testudinum. The sequence continues at coordinate 77,984,627 of JAZHRO010000056.1, read as the reverse complement.
TTTTTGTGAGGATGCCTTAAATACTGATGTTGTGGTTTACACTTGATCTTATGTAGTTGGCATAGAGCAGGTGACTGTGGAAGAGAGCAAAGAAGATGGCATATCAACTAACATAGCCACTCATAGTATTTATAGAGGCCTTCATTGCAAGGTGACAAATCCCTCTAAGATGTTCTCATTGTTTGAGTTACTACTACTTTGTCCTTTTATTTTTCTTATAATGGTTCGACATGAAGATATTCTACAATTTGCAATGTTATGTGGATTATGGATTTTATGCATGTAGGAACATTCTCTTACCAGGAACCTTATTTCTAATAAGAGGGTTCGAACAATGCAAACTCTGCATAATCTAAATGAATCTCTAGAGATCCCTTCCTTTGTGTATGCTTTTCTCTTTCTCTTTTATTCAAAAAAGTCCTTTATTTGTTTGCAGACTTGTTTATGTAGCATTCTTGGTAATACTAATTAAGCACCATTGTCATTCATTTGTAATTTTTTACAAACTTGTTTCTAGAGCTGATGCGAAGAAATGCGTGATTTGAAATTAGGGTTTTTTTAAGTCGTAACATGCTAATTTGCAATCACTTTTTAATTTTATAAACCTAGATAGCGGTGGTATCTAGGGTCACCGAAGGAGGCAAGAATGCACTTCTAAATATTCTCGCTTGACATTTGGAAATCAAATTTCTTTTTGGAATTTTTGAATATAAGATTTTTGTAGGCTTTGAAATAATGAGCAACTACGAAATTGAGAGTAGGAAAAAGAGATACACCTAACTAGCTAAAGCAAACATCTAGGTGACAGAAGTAACCTTTCTCTAACTCACCTTAGGTATGTGGAGACCTAAGGTAATTAGAGAATGGGAGTGAAAAGTGCTAGAACAAATAACTAATAAAGATGCAAACATAAATTATGGAAAGGCAATTTTTACAATGAAGAAATGTATTAGACAAATCACTAGTACAGAAATGCTTTTACTACTAGAAATAAAAATACAAAAGATGCAAAAACATTAATCCTCTTGTTTACATGAAATCATCGTTGTTTAAGACATATGTCATAGTATAGTTGAGAAAATCACACAAAACACTTAAATTTATAACACTCATATTCAAAAAGGTGTCTGTGGTCGTTCGCAGGGAGTAATTGTCCAATTTAATTCTCCAATCATAATTTATCAAGAGAATATGCAATTGAAATCAATAAGATGCTCAAAATGATATTACAATGAAGAATAGAGTATCAGTGCAAAAATATTAGGTTAAAATGGTGATTTGAATCACCAGTTTAAGCATCAATGTTAAGCTCTTAATCTACTTAAATATTTGAACAATAAACCTCAACTAATAATCCATGTCAGCTAAGTACTCAAATACTCCCATAGTAACTAGCAGAATCAATCTCAGATGATAAGGCAAGCTTCCAAAGGCCTTACCAGAAGAGGCTCAATGGACTCTCAAGAGCTTAAGGCTCTCTCTCTTAAGAGCCTCAGAAGAAGCACAGTAGTAATCGAATAGAGGCTCAAGGGCCTCTTCAGAAATCTCGCTAAGTATAGAGTGCTAGGGGGGCACGAATCTCAACGTAGAGCAAAACCCACCCATTTTTCTCTTCAAATCTCTTTTTTTCTCTTTTTTCCATAGCTTAGACGAACCAGACCAGGTGATCGGGTAAACGGATCCACCACCCAGACCCACGTGGCGTGAGCATAGGTGAGGGTGTGGACAGACACGTGCGTTCGGGCGTGCATTGGGAACCTCACCCCTCGTGCTTTCAAGGCAAATAGCCTAGGAGAGCCTTACGTATTGTACACGTTGATCGCTTTGGTCTTCTATGATGTGGGACTAATCTAACAAGGCTTTCTGCACAAGTGAGCTGCAGGAAGTTAAGGCTCCAATCGCAGGCAAAGGATTAGCTGGCAGCTCCAATTGGCTGCCTGCGAGACTTCTTAGAGCTAGGCCATAGCACCTAGGAGTATGAACGAGGAAGAACTTGCCTTGAAGACGTCGGATGGACCTGGAGAAGGTGGTGGTTGCGACAGAGCTCTAACGGCAACTTGAAATAGAGAATAAGGCCTCGCGGCCACATCAAAATCACCCAAGTTGGTCGCCTGAGTACGGCGAATGTGTTGGTGGTGGTTGCGTGCAATGAAACAGTGTGTGGAGTTCGGGCAAAGTCAAGGAGGGTGTGAAAATGAAACATAGTTCAATGGGGTGATTAAGGGTGTAATCCCCTTAATTTTTTGAGGGGTTTTAGTAGGCATGAGGTGGTGAAGGTTTTGGGAGTAGTGGCTAGTGATTTGGTGAAGTGTGGAGTGAGGAAGGTCATGTTGGAGGTACGCTGGACGTGTGGAAGATGGTGGCGTTGAGGGCATGTCAATGGTCGAAGAAGGAGAGAAAATAGCTAGGAAGTCTTAATGGAAGGAGAGGAAGAGAATAACGGAAGCTGCAGATGAAGAGGAAGTGGAGGTGATGCTAGCCGTGATTGGCTGGTGCTAGAGATGAAGGATACTCCATGAAGAGGGGTAGCGACATCTAAAGGAGGAGGGTGCCTCTCGTTGGTGTGGTGAGATGCAGACGATGGAGAGGAAGAGGGACCTACTGCCTATAGTACATGACAGCAAGAGAAGAGGCCGAAGGAGGAGGGTCACCAGAGACAAGTTTGTAGTTGCCGAAGAGAGAGGAAGAAGGGTTTTCTTGGGCCAAAAACTCACTAAGGAGCAAGGCCTCGTTATAGGGGGCCTTTTAGAGGTCCAAGGGCAGCTTCCAAGCTTGGAAACAAGCTCGAGAAGCTCAAAATTTTGGGGAGGAAGATCCTTAATGTTGAGGAGTTTGCACGTACTCTTTGGTGTGAATCAAAGTTGAAGGTGTAGTCCAGATGATTAGAGACTTCCTCAAGATCATTCCTTCCAATTTTAAAAGGATTTGGTCAAGAAATTCGAGAGAAATCCCATATTGAAGGTCGGTGGGCTTGGGTTCACACTTTTAATAGCAGCAGGGACCGTTTTGAAGAAAAAATTTGAAGTTACGAGGCTAAATGTAAAGATTTTGAAAGCTAGCAGCTTAGGTGTGAAAATTATTATTTTAAGGGACTAGATTTCAAACTTGGTCAAGGTGAATTCTAATTGGGTCCAAATTTTTGCCTTAGCCTAATTTGGACCAAGAAATATAATGGTGAAATTATATTTCAGTTTTGACCCAGTTTGATTGGGAAATTTGCATAAAAGCCCAAAATAGGGCAAACTTCTCTCTAAGACTCTATTCAAGGTCAAAATAGGTTCAGATGGTCAAACAAAGGGTACCAAACCTTTGTGAATATGTTTCTATGATTTTTCAAATGTTTTGATGAATTTAATCCTAACTAAAACCTCCTAAATTTAGGTTGGTCTGAAATTAGGGTATTGTGTTATGATTTGGTTCTTGAAATATGTGAAACCTAGTTTCTATCTTCATGGATCCCCTTATTTGACATTAATGCTCATTTGTCCTTCAACTAACCCCTGAAAAATGCTTTGGTTATTCTGTGGTGTTGATATGCAGTTAAAATTACAGAATTAACTCTACTTTCCTATTCTCTTCTCAAAATAGAATAATGTGGAGTTGTAACCCTCAGATGGTTATGTTGGAGCATTTAACCTTCAAACTTGACAAAAGGTGGCTACTTATGGCCAATGATGGTGTTCCCATCTCCACCTGTGATGATGGTAAAGAGGAGGAGAACCTTGCACCAAGCTTAGATGCTCCTGGGCTTGAAAGGGTTCTCAAAAACTCCTTCTTGAAGTGCTCCTCCAAGTTGGTGAGATCTTCCTCCTGGCAAGCCCTAGATGGGCGTGCCCTTGCTCCTATAAGGGTGGAAAAATTCCACCCACAAGAACACTCCTAAGGTGGCATGCACAACTCTCAGTATCTCCTCCTAAAGTCCTCCTTGCCTGTCCGATCCTCTAGCTGGCATGGGCATAAGAGAGAAGGGAAGATGGGAAAGAACCAAGGGGACATAATCTCCCCTTAATCTTCTTCTTCCCCTTCCTCTATTGTCCGACTATAAAGGGTGGAATATGGTGGGAATGTGGTGAATAAATGAAGCCTAAGGTGTCTTCATGGTGGTGGTTATGGGTCTTTTTATAGAAGGGTTAAGGGGGTAGGTAGGTGTGTATGATATGGATGGCTAGGATAAGTTTTTGGTGGTGGATAGATGATGTAGGGGTCAATGATGGGTGGAGCCAAAGCAAGGGGTACGATGGGGTTTTGGTTGCCTTTGGTTGGATGCCTATAATGGCATGATGGAGGTGGTTGATGGATCCTAAGGATGGGATAAGTTGGCGCCAACCAAATGGATGCAAGAGGGGCAATCATGGGCGAAAAGGTGGCCATCCAAGGGGTGTAGGGTTGCCTTAAATTGGCACCAACTATGGGTATCTAGAAGGAGGGTTTTTGGAGGAAAGAATGGAGGGTTAAGATGTGGTTGGTTGGTGGATGTGTGGTTAGGATGTAGGGGGTTTTGGCACTAAAAATGGGGAGGGTAGTTAGGTGTTTTTGGTTCCTTATATGTGGTGCCTTTTGGTGGTTGTGGGTTGAAGGGGTGGTCAAGGATTGGCACCAAAAGAAGGGAATGGGAGTAGGTTAGCTAGGTGTACTAGTCAAGATTAGTGGTGGAGGTAAATAGGTGAGGACTGGAGTTGAGTTAAGGTGGTAAGGAGGTTGACCTAGCTAAGCCAAGCTAGTTAAGCTTGCCTAGCTAGTAGGTGAGTAGTGGAAAAGTAGGATGGAGCTAGGGTTTAGAGAAGAAGAGTTGAGGATAAAATGTCCAGAGCTGAACTGGAGTTGGTAGTTGCTGAAGAGAACTGTAGGGAGCTACTTTAGCTGGCTTAGCTTGCTAGTTCTTTGCTAGCTGCTAAGCCAAGCTAAAGTGAGCTAGCTTCTAGTGAATTGAGCTACGGTGAGCTGGGCCTGATCTTCCCGGAGATAACCTATCTAGCTGGAGTAGCTAAGGTAGCTTAGCTCAACTACATTGAGCTGAGCTGAGTTGGACTTGAGCTGGCCTAAGCTATTTGAGGTCATCTTGAACTGACTTGAGTTGTGTGGAGCTGGAAGTAGCTAGACCTAAGCTGAGGTGGACTCTTATCAACTTACTTGAGCTAGCTAGAGCACCCAGTGAATTGATTGGTGCTAAGGTGAGCTACAATAAACTAAGTTGAGTTGGGTCTGAGATAACTTGAGCTAGGCTAAGTCAAGATGAGTTGTCATGGGCTACCACTCAGCCAAGATGAGCTGATTGGAGCTTAATGGAGCTAGCCCTAACAGAAGTGAGCTGGTATCTAGCTATGATGAGCTAGATCTGCTGAGTCTCAGTTGGATTGATCTTTCTCTTCACCTGTTGCCTTCTTGAGTGCTAGGGTTTTAGTGATCCAACTATCTGTTCATCCCTAATACTCAAATAAACATGTTGAAAACACAAAAATCATGCCAAGCATGCCTAACCAAGGTGATGCCCAAATGCAACCTAAAAAACCCATTTGTGAAGTTAAAGTCCTAAGAGCTAGGTTTGTTTTAGGGCATAAGAATGATGATAAACTAGCATTTATCACACCCCCACGCTTATCTATTGCTAGTCTCTTAGCAAAATTAATTTTTACAGAATGGATTTTTGAGGCAAACTGATTTTTTTAATTTTGAGAAGGAAATTACGAGACCTTTGTTAAAACATGAGAGTTATTTGATTTGTTAAAGATAAACATTGGAATATGTTTTTCGGATCCAAAAGTTAGATGAATCGGGATCAATGTATGCTCCAAAAATTTACAAATTAACTCAATGTTAATTCAAATGACTCGAAACCATTTTGCAGTTAGGATTTCTTTGGCTCTTGAATCCGATTTGCAACTTGCATGATCCTTTAAAACTTTATGTTTGTGCATGTGAATGCGAACATTTACAAGGTAGTGTACTTATTTAATTTTTCTTTTAACTCCCCCCATGCTTAGTCTTAGCTTAATCCTATAATAGATGTATCAGGATCATCATTTTCATTGCCAATCCTCGAGAGGGCTCTGGCGCTAGCACTTCGAGATAGTACTGTCCAAAACACTACCCTGGAGCTCATAACCCCAAAACACATTGTGGTGTAAAGGGGCACTCCAAGAAAACTCAAGCTCCTACTCCGAAGCTACGGGTAGAGCACCATCCAAGACACTTGAGTTGCAAAATTTACGCCTTAATGCCCCACCTAAAAATTTGAGATAAAGATATAGAGCAGTGTCAAGGTGGTAACATGTTGACATCGCATCCTCAAAGGAGGCATTTTCCTCCTTCTTGGTGGTGGGAACTTAAACCAATGATCTTCTTTGGATTTCACTAAGGCCAAACAAGGGGTTTTTCTAATTTTGAAATGTTTTTTAGGTGTTGGCTTGTGTGTGAAATTTGATACAAGAATTTTGCAGGAGATGCAAGTTTTTGGACCAAAAACTATGCTAGGTAATTTCTAGGTCACAAAAGGAGATCAAGTCACCTAAATCATCATGAGTTTAGGTGGAATTTAGATGAGGATATTTGATCTAGTCTAAAAAGAGACCTAGAGATTCTAGCAATCAGATCTGTATCCTTATCCTTAGTTTGGTAAAGATTAAATCCCATTGTGCCTTGAAATGAATCTTTCAATCTTGGTCGTGATTTCAAAATTTCCTCAAACTTTTTCAACATTTTTATTTTTTTAAGTATGCATGCAAAAAATGAAATAACAAAATTGAATCTTTTTGGGTTTTGAAAATCTTTATTTGATCATCAAAATTTGAAAACACCCCCCCATGCTTAAGATATGGCATGTCTGCTTGCAGTAGGGAGGGAAAAGAGATTTCCTTTGTGAAGGTGATCAAAATCTAGATAGTCAAAACCTCTAAAGAAAAGAAAAATGAAAAGCGGGAAAAAAATGATGGGTTACCTCCCATCCAGTGCTATCTTTTATGCCATTTAGTTGGGCCTGAATTTCATCGATGATCAGTAGAGCGTAAGTCAGTTAAATCAAGAGTGTCTGGTGGGACACTAAGAGTGTTATCTAGATAAGTCTTTAAATGCTGGTCATTGACTTGAAAAGTAGTATTTGTTTTGGGATCTAAAAGATCAATACCGTAGTATGGATAAGTTTCAAGGACAATAAAAGGGTCGGTACATTTGTATTTGAGTTTTCCTAGAATAATTCATAATCTGGCGTCAAAAAGGCAAACATGTTGATTGACATCAAAATTTTTCTGAACAATATATTTATTATGAAATTTCTCTGTTCGGTCTTTATAAATCCACACGTTTTCATAAGAGAAATTACGCAATTCTTCCAATTTGGTTAATTGCAATTTCCTGTGGGTATTGTCTTCGGATAAATCCATGTTTAACTGTTTGATTGCCCAAAAAGCCCTATGTGTAAGTTCTACCAGGAGATAGCAGGCCTTTCAAAAATTTAGATGGAAAGGGGACATGTTGAGAGGAGTTTTAAAATCCATACAATAGGCCCGTAAAACATCACCCATTTTATTAGACCAATCTTTACGATCAGGCCTAACCGTCTTTTGTAAAATATTTTTAAAATTTTATGATTAACCCTGTATTTGGATAAAAGGTGAAAGAATTGGGAGTGAGTGAAATGTGATCCTCTATCACTGATAACGGCCCTAGGAATGCTAATTCTCAAAAAGATGTTTTTGTTGATAAATTCAACCACGACCTTGTGATCATATGTGCGGGTGGGTATTGCTTCAATCCATTTTGATACATAGTCAACTACGGCTACTATATATAAATACCCACAAGAGTTGATGAACAGTCCCACGAAGTTGATGTCCCATACATCAAAATTTCAACCTCTAAGATTGGATTTAGTGGCATCATATCCTTCTGAGTCATGTTGCTGTTGCTCTGGTGATGCATACAGGACCGAATGAAAGAGTGAGCATCTTTGTGCAAGCTGGGCAAAAGAATCTAGAAGTGAGGACCTTAGCTACAGCTTTCTTGCCTGAAAAATGTTCACCACAAGCCATGGAGTGACAATGTGTCCGAATATCATGAATTTCTAAGTCGGGTACACACCATCAAATGTCCTGATCAACACAAATGTAGAAAAGGTCGAGCTCCTCCCAAAATTAATATTTGATATCAGCAAAGAATTTATCCCATTTGGTTTTTGGCCAGTTGATTACACAACAATCATAGGTCTTAATTGACCTAGATTAAGCTAGGACTTAGCATAAGATAGGATAATTCATGCATGCATAAGCATTATCTACATTTTTACTGCTTTCCTTTAGCTATACATAAAATAATGTTATAATGTGCTGCTTAAGTGCATTATGTCAATTACAAGCAATAAGCTAATCAGGAGTTGGATCTGAAGTTGGATCAGGAATAATGGGTGTTGCAGCAGGATTGGAGTAGAAGACTTAGATTAGATGTAGGAATAATGATGTAAGGGAGTTAAGGTTTTCTATTCTACTAAGTAGGAATAAAGCAGTAAAATGTGAAGAGCTTAGGTCCATCCTGACCCTAGCATAGCCTGGAGACATCCCCAAGCAGTAGCCACCCTTAGATTAGGTCACAGCACCCTAGGAAGCCCTAAAACCCTAGTTCCAACCTTTATCTGGACGTCGAGATAAGTTATAGGATGTCCAGAACCCTTAGCCAACTCCTGCACACCTCAAACCCACTTCTGCAGTGTTATTGGATGTCCAGATACTTTGTCAGACGTCCAATTTCTGCAGAATACCCAGAACAGAACCTTGATTTCCCCCTGACTCATATTGGATGTCCATAACTGAAGTCTGGACTTCTAATTTTTTAGTATAAGTCATCTGATCATGTTTTTTGACGTCTGGAACTAGTCTCCAGTCCCTGTTTTGAGATTCAAGCCTTGATCTTGGATTTCTAGCTCCCTAGAATTAATCCCAACCCCATAGGAAACTAAATTAAGGTGTCCTAACCCTAGTACATCACCTCTAGACCTACATAAGGACCTAATTAGGTCCTCACCAAACCCAATTGACTTAGATCAAAGTCAATTACCATCACTTAAGCTAATTGGACTCATTGATCCCAATTGATCTCAAATCTCAACCCACACAAGTTCAATTGGACTCTCACTAAGTTCAATTGAACTTAGTGAGAGTCCAATTGACCTAAATCCAACCTAATTGAATTATTTCACCCTCAATTAGGTTTACACTCATTTAATTAAACTTAGGTTAAGTTTAATTGCAATTTCCCCTTAGCAATTAGTGTATGCAACCCTAATACAATGTATACACCTGCCGAAACCCCTTAGGGCCTAACCTAGACTTCTTAGACACCTAGGGCAAGACCACACACACACACACACACCCATTCATGCACCAACACTTCTCTAGAGTTCTCTAGAAATCTCTTGAAGTGGCACCAACTCTTGGTTGCCAAATTTAGCAACTAAGAGGCATTCAATTCTTAGATCCACAAATTGTGGATCTAAGAACCACTTCTATCCTCTCTTGGCCAGCCACTCTTGGGCTCTCTCTAGAGACTTCCACACTTCTCTAGAGAGAGTCCCTTAGGTCTATAAAAAGACCTAAGGGGTGGCCATTTCCACCCATCCACATTCATGGCTTCCATCCACTTTTGGCCATACATGCTTGGCTCCATCCACCTCCACTTAGGCTAGCCACCACCATCTCCACTCCATCTCCACGAGCTGAGAACCACCATGAAGGACACCACGCCAGGATGCTGGATCACTCCCCCAACCTCTCTCCAAGGGCCGGCCTAAGCTCCATTAGCCACCCCTCATTCTCCTCCCTACCACTCCAAGGCCATCGGAGACCACCTCCGAATGCCGTCACTTTAGATAGATTAGTAGCTAGCTCTTTACATTTACTATTTTTAGTTACTACTTAGTACTGCAGTCCTTATTCTCCCCCAATGATGCATGCTAAATCCCCCCATAGATTCCTGTATGCGATCATTTTCTGGTAGCTAGATATACATTTCTAAGCATTCCTGCAGAAGCTTTCCTCTACAATTCTAGTTGCAAACACTTCTCCAATTGAATGAATGAAAAATACATTTATATATATATATCTCTATGTTTTGAAATCACCATGAGCTTATTGATTGCCATCTTTTCTACGTGATTCCAGTTGCTTGTTATTTACCTATTTTGCAACAACCATGTCATTTTCGGAAAATATAGAAAATCTAACAATAGAAGCGTGTTACCACCTCATAAGAATCGTGTGCACAGAAACTCACACTTTCACCTTTGTGATCTATTTAACACATGTGCACGTAATCAGGGTTCATAATAGAAGTGGTGAAATCTTAATCAGAAGACTGGAAATCGGTGTGTGATTTTAAACAAAGTAGAGCGTTAAAAGATAGAATTCAAAAGTAAAACAAACACCTCCCAGAGACGAATGACCAGGACTCATGTCTCATTATCTTTTACTAAATATCTTTGTTTGATCGTATTGCGCACTATACTACGACGTTTTCCTATCAAAATGCGCTCTACAATTCCCAAACATCAATCAGAGGGGATTCATTCTATTGCTAAATGGTTTACAATAGGTGCAAACCAGGGGAGGGTATTGACAACTAAGATGGTCTCATCAGGGAAAATATCAGGGGAGTCAACATATCATTTGTCATGAGATGAGAGAGATGATCAACCGCTACAATTTGCGACCCTCTTATCCTTGATTTCTAGGTCAAATTCTTGGAACAGTAGGATCCATCAGATAAGGTGAGGTTTCACATCTTTTTTGTTCAGCAGAATTTAAGCACTGAGAAGTCGGTGTTTATAATGATGTGTGACCCTGTTCTCACGCTTTTGATCGAGTTTAAAAGATAATACGTTGTAGTATAACCAACAGAACATTCATACAAATATAAAGAATTTTATTACTCGAAAAATTGGAGTATCCGAGGTCGAACACGGGGAGCAATCTCAGTACTTTTTTTTGTCAAAACCAAAGAATACAACTGTCAAATAATTTATTCAAATAGAGTTTTTAAAAAAAATTTGTAAAAGAAAAATAGAATTGGACGTCTGATTTCTGTATCATACGTCTTAAATGCAATCTCCCTTCTCTCTTCTTCTTCGTTGGCTCTTCTTCCTCTTTGCACTTCTTTCTCTTTCTGCCTTTGTTTCTCTCTTGTCTTCCTTTCCCTTTTGTCTTTACTACAGTCCATCCTTCTCTCAGATCTCTTGCTCTTCTGCTCCTGCTCCTTCTATTTCTTCAGTTTTTCTTTGTGCTTTCCTTCGAAGTTTCCTCCTTCCTTGTCTTTGTTTCTCTACGAAAGCTTCTCCTTCTTTTTCTGCTGCACAGCCTCTTCTTCTTTCTTCTCTTCCTTTGCTGCAGCGGCTAAGTGTTTGCTTCTTCCTCTGCTCCTATGCAAACCACAGCCAATGCAAAACCTATCGCCGTCCCTCTAGCCAAACGTCTCTCTCTTTCTCTACAATTCGCTCAAGGACGCTCTCCCAGAGCACACGGGTAATCGGGTCGGCTTCGCACCCGAGAACAGGCGCACCGGCAGGTGGTGATGCACGAGGAGTGCTCAAGGTTAGGGTCGGGTCAGAACCCGCCAGATCCGCTAGGTCAAGCCGCGAACGAGGCGAGTGGATCAGGTGAGGGACCTCACCCCTGTGCTTACGGAGGCAGTGAGCATAAAACACAAAAACAATTTATATTAGACCAGTGTTTTGCGATTCCACGATGTGGGATTATCTGGTCAGTCCCGATTTTGCGCGCACCCACAGAGCTTTCATCGTACAATTGCCCCAGCTACTGGCTTCGTAGCGTGACTTGCTGGCCTCAATCGCTTCGCAACACTCGCGTGAACCTGCTGCGCCTGCAGCCTGGGAGCCCTGGCTCCTGAAGTTGCTACGAAGCTTCTTGCTGCTTCGACCGTCAATGGCGGTAGGAGCTGCAACCTATCATACACAAGAACGGCCTATTGGCCCAATCAGACTAGCTGGGCACCTTCGCCATGGCACAGCGAAGATGATGCGCGGTGCTGCAGGCCGTAGGTCGCCCTAGGCTTGCGTGCCTAGGTCAACATATGGCAGGAGGTGTGGGGTTGTTTGGGGGGCTACTGTAGAGGTCTGGAGTGGCAATGGAGGGGTGGAATGAGTTCCTGGTGGTGAGGCGGAGCTCACGAGAGGGTTGGCGAGCCGTGTGGCGGGGCGGATTGGTGTTGGCGTCTCGCCGGAGGTCGGTCGGAGGCGAGGACGACGGAGGTGGTTAGGCACTGTCGGGGGGTAATTAGATAAAATAGCAGGGGGAAAAGAGAGAGGAGAGGGTGGAGAGGGTATCTGGAGCGATCTGGGAGGATGGGAGGCAGTGGACTGGACGGCGCATAACTGCCGTAGTCGGGGAAGAAGGACCTTGAGGGAGGAAGCAGCGACGAGGATGAGGTCAGGGACACACGCGCTTGGTACGGCGCGATGTGGGAGGAAGCAGTGGAGTTGACTCTGCTGCTGGTATGGCAGCAGAGCGACGAGGAGGGGAGGAGGTCGCCGGAGCTTGCGGGTCTTTTGGCCGGAGATGGGAGAGAGGGAAATTTGAGGGGATCTCCGTCAAAATCAAGCTCCCCTTCAGTGGCCGGAGGTGTAGTCTCTTTTATAGGCACTAGGCCGGTTGTTCAGGGCGTGGAGGGCACGCAATCGTCTGAGGTCGGTCGCCGGAGATGGAATGAGGTTAAGATACCCAAATCTCTCGTGCATTCGCACGAGAGATTGGGTTCACACTAGAGGTTGTGATCGGCCTGAAATGGAAGGGAATTCCTCAGAGAATCTCCCTTCCATTTCTGGGAGGAGATCTCTGAGGAATCAGAGAGTAATCCCTCTCTAAACCTCGCTGGAGCTCTGTTCTTCCCTAACAATGGCCGCAGGACCTGATTGTAAAGGTGGCGAGGAACTTAGGGGGCTCTCTGCAAAGATATTCAAAAGATAGGGACCAATTTGTGATTTGGGTGTACTAAATTGCAAAGTAGGCCAGGATGACCTCCCCTTAGGTCCAAATTTTGGTACATACCTAATTTTGACCTAAGGAATCCAATGGTGAACTTGGATTTTAGGTTTGACCTCGTTTGACTAGAGATTTTGCGTAAAAACCCAAATTAGGTTAATTGAAGAGCTAGGACCATAATCTAGGTCAAACTGGGTTCCAAAGGCCAAATTAAATGTTCCAAACCCTAGAGGATGTTTTTCCATGATTTTTAGAGGGTTTATTTGGTTTTTATCCTGAACGGAACCTTGTTAATTTAAGCGGGTCTGTTTTAGGGTTACCAAGTGCCATTTAATTCCTAGATTGCACATAAACCCATTTCTGATTGACTCAACCCACTTTTTATCTCATTTAGACTATTTGACCTATGTTTTGCCTCTGAGAAATCCCGTTTGTTTACTGCAATGGTAAAATTGCAGTTTTAACCTTTATTTCCTATTTTCTTCTCAGAGCACTTGTTCCTTCAGTTAAGCCTTCTTCTAGGTTATGTAGGAGCTTTTATCTACTTTATTGGGTCAAAATGAGATAGTTATGGATTATGATGAGGTTCTCATCATACCCCCATGCCTAGCTTTTGCTAGTCCCTTAGCAAAATTTCAAAGTTTTGACTTCCGTTCTAGACCCTGATTGTTTGTCGCCAATCAAGATAAGTGCTTCTCCTTTTCTTTTGTGACTAGGTAGGAATGCTGACAATAGGCCTAGAGGCACTCAAGTACCAACCAAAATCCAGACTTGTTCTGCTTTAGCCTCAGTCCTCCGCAAAGGTTTCTACGGCCCACAGAAACTAACCTAGGGTTTGTTGGGCTCCGCAGTTAAAGCACCCATGCTTGAGACATTTTTAGCCTAAGTTCAGTTTGTAGTGCATTTTTTGTAAGAGAGAGATAGAAGATTTATTTGTTTGGAGAGATTTTCTCTCTCTTTTCTTTTTATTTCTAGCTTCGGATTAGCTTCTCAACACGGTCTGTATTGGATTCCTCGTCCCCATCATCAATCCTCAAGGGTCCCTGGCTTTCGAGATTTCGAGATAATCCTACCCATGGCAACCCCTGGAACCCTGGTTTTCGAGATTTCGAGATAATCCTGCCCATGGCATTCCGTGGCCGAATTCAGACCCTGGCGATAGAGATTTCGTGATAATGCCACCCATGGTATCTAAACCTGCACAGTGCTTACATGCCCCCAGTAGGATATTTAAATATCCTAGGAGACAAGCACCAAGTAGACGATATGTTGTTACGCATCTTCGAGGGCAATTCCCCGCCTCTCTACACTGGGAACTCATCCAAATCAATTTGTGTTGATTGACCACTCCTAATCTAGGTGACTTTTTCAGAACATTAAACGCTTTTTGCGTGATTTGGATGTTTATGCGCACTGAACCAGACTGTGTGTGAATTTGGGGTGCTTAGGTTACCGAATCCCGCAAATCGGAGGTCAGTTAATGAGGCCGAATACTTCCTAAGCCTTAGACCTAATACTCACGCTTCGCATTTTCCTCAACCTCTTGAGGATTATCCAGATTTTAACGGATACGTGAATTTTTTTAAGCTAAAGATATTGGCCCAAGAGCCCTAAGACCAGCGTCCTGCTAATCTCTTGTTATATCTCCGTAGCACTTTTCTTTTTCTTGATTCGGTCTAGAACTTTAGTCAACCCCTTAATCTTTTACTAATGACTATTTCTTTTCAGTTTCCTTTTGTGCTCCTTTTTGTCATTTTACTCTTTTCCTTCTCTCATTTGTATGACCCTGAATTGTTCCTCCCCTCTATCAAGTCTTTTTTTTTTTATTGAAACCCTTTCTTGATATGAATTTCCTGACATTTTGCACTTTCATCCCCCCCCATGCCTAAGATTTGCAATGTCCCCATTGTAAATTAGGTGGGTTCGAATTCAGCTTAGTTTATGCATTAAGACAGGTGTGTGGTGAGTGAATGGGTCGAAGTGACTTGTTGCAAATGATTTCTAATCTCGGGTAGGTATACCTGAGGTGACTTGTTCTAATGGATGAACCCTAAAGTGCAATATGAGTTCCGCATAGAGATGTCAGAAAAGGTTTCGGGTTTTTTCAAAGAATGACGGGTTGCCTCCCGTTAAGCGCTGAGTTTTACGCCATCAGCTAGGCCCAATGAGCTCAAGAGGAATGGAGGGTAAAGGATGATTCAGCCAAATCTATATCGGTCATGTCAATGAACAGCTTGAGTCTCTGATCGTTCATGACAAAAGGTTCAGAATCGTGGCTGAGTGGGCTGATTTCAATGGCTCCATTTCTGAAGATTTGTCAGACTAGGTAGGGTCCGACCCACTTGGATCTTAGCTTTCCTTGGAATAATTTTTGTCGGGCATCAAAGAGTAAAACCTTTTCACCAGGATGAAAGACCTTTCTAGAAATGTGTTTGTCGTGAAAAGCTTTGACCCGTTCTTTGTAAATTCGCGAGTTCTCATACGCATCGTGGCGTAATTCATCGATCTCGCTCATTTGAAGTCTTCTGTGGGTTCCAGCCTTAGAAAGGTCAAGATTACAGGTCCGTATTGCCCAATAGGCTTTATGCTCCAACTCGACGGGGAGGTGACATGCCTTCCCGTACACTAGTCTGAAGGGAGACATTCCTAATTGGGTCTTGTGGGTGGTCCTATAGGCCCACAATGCTTCCGGAAGCCGAGAAGACCAATCTTTTCTATCAGGTCGAACAGTAACCTGAAGGATCTTCTTGATCTCTCGGTTAGATAGCTCAGCTAGACCATTAGTTTGGGGGTGGTAAGGAGTAGAGATTCAGTGTGACACCCCGTACTTGGTCATTAGTGACCTGAACTGAGCGTTTGTAAAATGGGTCCCTCCGTCGAAAATTATAGCACGCGGAATCCCGAACCTGGAGAAAATGTTTTGATGGAGGAATTTTATAACGACTTTATGATTGTTGGTTCGGGTCGGAATGGCTTCTATCCACTTGGAAACATAGTCAACTGCGAGTAAGATGTATTCGAAGCCATCCGAGATCGCGAAGGGTCCCATGAAATCAATTCCCCAAATATCAAAAATTTCGCATACCAAGATCAGCTGTAGAGGCATCATGTCTCGATGGCTCATGTTTCCCAGAGTCTGGCAACGGGAACATGCCTTACAGTGATCGTATGCATCCTTGAAAATTGTGGGCCAGTAAAAGCCACACTGGACGACTTTTGATGCGGTTTTATGTCCTGAAAAATGTCCACCGCATGCCTGGTCATGGTAGAATGAGAGTATGTCTTTGATTTCCACTTTCGCAATGCACCGTCGGATTATCTGATCAGCACCCATGCGGAGTAGATACGGGTCTTCCCATAGGTAATACTTGGCATCGGAGCGTAAT
Organism: Thalassia testudinum; assembly: GCA_037157565.1. Lineage (NCBI taxonomy): Eukaryota > Viridiplantae > Streptophyta > Magnoliopsida > Alismatales > Hydrocharitaceae > Thalassia > Thalassia testudinum. Next base: position 77,968,264 of record JAZHRO010000056.1, on the reverse strand, counting down.
TTGTCCTTTTTTGCCTTCGACCAATCGGGCGGAATCTAATGTGATGCTAAGTAATTAACTATATCATCGAACCATGGAAGACTTGTACTGATAGTCAAGAGGTGCTCATCAGGGAAATGTTCTGTAATAGGTCCGGAAGGGTCGATTATTTCAGAAGGAAGGCGGGACAAGTAATCAGCTACCACATTCTGCTTTCCCACCTTGTTGCGAATCTCGAGGTCAAATTCTTGCAACAGCAAGATCCATCGGATTAATCGAGGTTTCACATCCTTCTTTGCAAGGAGATGCCTCACAGCTGTGTGATCCGAGTATATGATAACACGGGAACCCAGAAGGTATGATCTGAATTTTTCCAAGGCAAATACTACAGCCAACAGCTCTTTCTCAGTAACCGTATAGTTACGCTGAGCCTCATCCAGTGTTTTGCTGGCGTAGTAAATGACCACAGGTTTCCCGTCAATTTTCTGCCCCAAAACCGCTCCTACAGCGAAGTCAGATGCATTGCACATGATCTCAAAGGGTTGAGACCAATCAGGGGACTGTAGGATCGGGGCTTGGGTGACTCGGTCACGCAGGATCTCAAATGCTTGAGTGCATTCCTTGGAAATTTCGAAAGGCACATCCTTGGAAAGAAGATTGGTCAAGGGGCGCGTGATTTTGGAGAAATCAGGGATGAATCGACGGTTGAAAATGACGTGCCCCAAAAAAGATAGGATGTCCTTAATCGAGCTAGGTAGAGGGAGCTTGGAAATCAGGTTAACCTTAGCTCGATCCACTTGGATGCCTTTCTTCGAGATTAGATGTCCCAAGACAATTCCCTCAGGCACCATGAAATGGCTCTTTTCCCAGGAAAGAACCAAATTCACCTCAATGCACCGCCTGAGTATTTGGACCAAGTGTTGGAGGCAATCGTCAAATGATTGTCCAAAAACTGAAAAGTCATCCATGAAGACTTCCAGATAATCACCTACCATATCTGAGAATATGGCAAGCATGCACCGCTGAAAAGTTGCGGGTGCATTGCAGAGACCAAACGGCATCCTTCGAAACGCGTACGTCCCGAAGGGGTAGGTGAATGTGGTCTTTTCTTGGTCCTCTGGATGGATTGCCACCTGGTTGTAACCGGAATACCCGTCAAGAAAGCAGAAGAACCTATTTCCCGCTAGTTTCTCGAGGATCTGATCAATAAATGGAAGTGGGAAATGATCCTTCTTCGTGGAGGAATTGAGTCTTCTGTAATCAATGCAGACTCTCCACGAGTTAGCTATTCGGGTAGGAATGACTTCTCCGGTTTCAGTCGTGATGATGGTAAGTCCTGCCTTCTTAGGCACCACTTGTATTGGGCTCACCCAATGACTGTCGGAGATAGGGTAGATGATCCCTACATCTAACCACTTTATGATCTCCTTTTTCACGACCTCCTGTAGGTTAGGGTTTAGGCGTCATTGCATTTCTCTTGAAGGTCGTGTGCCTTCTTCTATGTAGATTCGATGTGTGCAGTATGAAGGGCTTATACTAGTCAAATCATCGAGCGTCCATCCAATGGCTCTACGATGTTGCTGGAGAACAGAAATCAAACGGAGTTCCTGGTTAGGTGTGAGTCGAGAATTGATAATCACAGGAAACGTCTTATTTGAATCCAAAAAGACGTACTTCAGATGTTCGGGAAGGGGTTTGAGTTCCATGACAGGATTTTCAGCAGCAGCGGGCGGTTCGGGGTTTGTATCCAGAGCAATGGTCGGAGTCATGGGTGTGTCTAGATCATGTTCGCACTCCTCTGCTAGCGGGTTTTGATTCTCTAGTGGTTGATCAGGGGTAATCAGGTTGTCCTCTATATGCAATTCATCAACCACGGCTCTGACATCACATATTTCCTGTATAACCCCGCAATTAATCCCTTGTTGGGCCTTGAAAATGTCAATCTTCATGTTTTGACTCCCGAATTTTAATTCTATCTGGCCCTCTTCGCAGTTTATGTTGGCCCTAGCAGTGGCCAAGAAGGGTCTCCCTAATATGATTGGTGTGTCCCTTGGGTTCTTAGGTGCATCCATGTCCAGTACTATGAAGTCCACTGGGAAATAAAAATCTCGTACCCTAACAATGACATCCTCGAGTATTCCTTTGGGTGACTTGATGGATCGATCGGCTAACTGCAATGTGACCTCAGTGGGTTTAAGTTCAGATTCTTCAAGGTGGTCAAGGAGGGAAGTAGGTAATAAACTTATGGAGGCACCTAGATCTAGTAGGGCTCTATCAAATTGGGTTTCACCAATTTTACAAGAAATTAAGGGAGTTCCTGGGTCTTTATCCTTGGGTGGGAGTTTGCTCAAGATGACAGAGCTGGCTTGCTCGGACAGTACGATTGGATTCCCATCCTTGGTTCGCGGCATATGTCTTTCAAGAATCTTGTGTAAGTCGGTATGTGGCGAATTGCATCCATCAACGGGATGTTTATCTGGACCTGTTCAAAGAGCTTGACCAGATCCTCCTCGGGAGCCATGGGTTTGGTTATTCTTTTTCCTTTGGTCAAGGCCTCAGGAAATGGGATCCTAGTTGGTTCCTCTAGGATAGGTCAAGGTTCTTGATCTGGAACAGTGGTATCTTGGATAACTATCCTAGGGTCTTGGCTATTTTCAGGCTTGGAGTGGTTCGGATAATGTGAGTCTTGGGTTGTTTTACCACTAGATGTTGTTACAGAGTTCAATCCGGCCTGATTTGGGTTAGGTAGGAGGGGTGGCTGCTGCTGAAATCCCGCATACGATGTTGAAGCCTCCATCCCTTCTGGTGATGGAGCAGTAGGGGCCTGATAAATCACATGTGTTTGGCCTGCATTTGGATTCATAACGCCCTTCTAGGTTAGCACGTTATTTGGGTTGGGTAGAGGTTGCGAGGGAAGGGTACCAGGTTGGCGGGAATTTGCCATCTGGGCCAACTGGTGACGAACCTCTGTGATCTTGTCCTTGTGCTGTTTTTGCATTGCCGCATTTGCCTTTTGAATGTCAGCCAGTGCTTGAAGGATAAGAGTCATTTGATCCTGGTTTTGCCCGGATTGGTAGGTGGGATTGGGTCGAGGCTGAGGCGGCTGAAATGGATGAGGGGCTTGTGGACGGGGTTGATATGGTGGTCTTTGAGAATTTCCCGCCCACTGAAAGTTAGGATGATTTCGCCATCTAGGGTTGTAGGTATTAGAGAATGGGTCATTCTGGATGGCGTTGAGGTCCTCGCAGCTCTGAGGAAGCTCAGGAAAGTCAGAATACGAGGGTTCAGAGTTCCCCCGACTCGGGTAGAATGGATCGGAGGTTACTCCGGTCTGAGAGGCAGACGGGGGTGGATATTGGTCCATCCCCTTGGCAGATTGGTGATATATGTTTTGCACAGTTTCCCTTGCCAGAGGAGGTCGTGCAAAAGAGTTTTGTGCAGAGGTGGCTTGCAGAAAATGTCGAGTTAGCTCGTCCACCTTCTTTTCTATGATAGAAACCTTGTCCAACCGACTGGCCATTAGTTCCAAGTCGACGGAAGTGGACAGGTCCTGCATCTCATGTGTCCCTCTTAGATTCGTCGATGCGCGGGTATTCGTCCTGTCGAATAAGCCCATGGAGTCATTATTTATGGAGTTCTCGCACATGTTTTCGAGAATCTCCCACACTGTGTCCTCGTGTTGACCCGTGATGTTTCCTCCACACGTTGCATTGACAAATAAGCGAATATCTTCATGGAGTCCCTGGTAAAAAGACTGGACTTGTTCCCACTTAGGAACTCCGTGATGGGGGCACTTTCGCATGAGATCTAGGAATCGATCCCAAGCTTCGTGAAGAGGTTCTCCCAGTTGTTGAGTGAAATGAGTGATCTGGTGGCGCAAGGCATTTGTCCGGCAAACGGGGAAGAATTTTTTCAAAAATTCGGACTGCAATTCCTCCCATGTGTTGATCGGACGGGTCTGAGTCTAATACCAGTGTGCGGCCTTGTCCATGAGGGAGAACGAAAACATTTTCATGAGTAGGATATCCCAATTTTGTATATCTGACCCAAAGGTCTGGGCCAGATGCTTGAGTTGTTTGATGTGTTGGAATGGATCCTCAGAGTTAAGCCCATGGAACTTCGGTATGGCATGAATCATATTGGGCTTCAGTTCAGAATCAGGTCCTCCAATTGGGTTTCGTACTCGGGGTTTGATTGCCACCGTAGCAGGATTATAGTGATCTCGCATCATAGGTCGCTGCGGTGGATTTACAAAGTTCTGAAAGAGATCATTAAGGCGTTGAAGTTGGTGTTCAAGGTTATTCTCCTCTTCAATGGGTTGTGCCATGATGGGAGAAGAAGGAGAATCAGGATCTGAATTAGATGAAAGATTTACGAGGTGGGGTTGCTGCACAAACAAGGGCGTCGCGACTTGGCCTCGACGAGAGTGAATTTCTAAAGGAGGTCTCAAGGGTAGTTTTAAGGACCTCCTACCGAACATGCACCGAAGGATGTGATGAGATTAGAATGTGCTAGACCCAATCAAGACACCCAAAATTTGTTGGGTGACTACAGAGGTTCGGGACAGATGGACCCCTGGATCAGAAGATCGTCCACCTGAGAAATACCTGGGCAGCCAGAGAGGGAGAGTCTCGTAAAGACTCCTACACGGTAGAGCATCCCCACGGGTTACAGGGTTTCCCCCACCCAACCTCTCTTGTCACTGCGGTTCCAGGTAGACCAGAATGGGGACCTTGACCTCTTAAGTCTACCTTTTTTTTTTTTTTTTTTTTTAAGATCAAGGTGCTTAATGTTCCACTTGAACTTTTAAGTTTTTTGAGTGCAAAAGTGACCTAATTTCATGGTTGGTTGACCCAAGGGATCAACTTCACCTCTTGTTCCTTTGAGAGTTTTTAGGTCTTTTTCTTTTATGGTTCAAATGGATTAACAGCCTGATTTGCTTAAGGTTCTTCTTGTATAGATCTTTTCAAACACGGTTTAGGCACTTGGAAAATTTGTTTCTTTGTTTACGAGAAGATGTGTCTCTAAAAACCCTAGCTTTGCAATCCTTAACTTGGCTCTAGTGGGTCCAATTTAGTTGCCTCAGAAATTAGCACCTAGGGCTCAATCAAGAAAGTTTTAGCCCTAGTTGCCTTAGTTGGATGAACAGACAAAAATATGTTGAAATTAAAATCAGGCAACTTGATGAGTTACTAAATACGAAACAGGTAGCCCTAAGTTGATTTTTCTTTTTGTTTCATTTTTAGATTTTGAGAGGGTTAAGAGAGAGGGCTTATGGAAATTACCTGTTCCTTGGAGAGATTGTTGTGCAGTTATTGTTCTTTCTTTTTTTGTTTTGCTTTCCCTGCTTGAACACAACAAAAGAGAGAAGTTAAGTCAGATATTAGATAAAAAAGTTGTAATCAAAAGCTTTAAAAGTGCCCGTTGCTCCCTGGCAATGGTGCCAAAATGTTCTCACGCTTTTGATCGGGTTTAAAAGATAATACGTTGTAGTATAACCGACAGAACGTTCAAAGAAATATAGAGAATTTTATTACTCGAAAAACTGGAGTATCCGAGGTCGAACACGGGGAGCAATCTAAGTACTTTTTTTGTTAAAAACAAAGAATACAACTGTTAAATAATTGATTCAAAGAGAGTTTTTCAAAAAAATTTGTAAAAGAAAAATTGAATTGGACGTCTGATTTCTGTATCAGACATCTTAAATGCAATCTCCCTTCTCTCTTCTTCTTCGTTGGCTCTTCTTCCTCTTTGCACTTCTTTCTCTTTCTGCCTTTGTTTCTAACTTGTCTTCCTTTTCTTTTTGTCTTTACTGCAGTCCTTCCTTCTCTCCGATCTCTTGCTCTTCTGCTCCTGCTCCTTCTGTTTCTTCAGTTCTTCTTTGTGCTTTCCTTCGAAGTTTCCTCCATCCTTAGTCTTCTTCCTTGTCTTTGTTTCTCTACGAAAGCTTCTCCTTCTTTTTCTGCTACACAGCCTCTTCTTTTTTCTTCTCTTCCCTTGCTGCAGCTGCTAAGTGTTCGCTTCTTCCTCTGCTCCTGCGCAAACCATAGCCAATGCAAAACCTACCCCCGTCCCTCTACCCAAACGTCTCTCTCTTTCTCTGCAATTCGCTCAAGGACGCTCTCCCAGAGCCACACGGGTAATCGGGTCGGCTTCGCACCCGGGACCAGGCGCACCAGCAGGTGGTGATGCGTGAGGAGTGCTCATGGTTAGGGTCGGGTCGGATCCCGCCAGATCCGCGAGGTCAAGCCGCAGATGAGGCGAGTGGGTCAGGTGAGGGACCTCACCACTGTGCTTACGGAGGCAGTGAGCATAAAACACAAAAACAATTTATATTATACCTGTGTTTTGCGATTCCACGATGTGGGATTATCTGGTCAGTCCCGATTTCGCGTGCTCCCGTAGAGCTTTCGTCGTGCAATTGCCCCAGCTACTGGCTTCGCAGCGTGACTTGCTGGCCTCAATCGCTTCGTAACACTCGTGTGAACTTGCTGCGCCTACAGCCTGGGAGCCCTGGCGCCTGAAGCTGCTACGAAGCTTCTTGCTGCTTCGACCGTCAATGGCGGCAGGAGCTGCAACCTGTCATACACAAGAACGGCCTATTGGCCCAATCAGACTAGCTGGGCACCTTCTCCATGGCACGGCGAAGATGATGCGCGGTGCTGCAGGCCGCAGGTCGGCCTAGGCGTGCGTGCCTAGGTCAACCTATGGCCGGAGGTGTGGGGTTGTTCGGGGGGCTACTGTGGAGGTCTGGAGTGGCAGTGGAGGGGTGGAATGAGTTCCTGGTGGTGAGGCGAAGCTCACAGGAGGGTTGGCGAGCCGTGTGGAGGGGCAGAGTGGTGTGGGCGGCTCTCCGGAGGTCGGTCGGAGGTGAGGACGATGGAGGTGGTTAGGCACTGTCGGGGGGTAATTAGATAAAATAGCAGGGGGAAAAGAGAGAGGAGAGGATGGAGAGGGTATCTGGAGTGATTTGGGAGGACGGGAGGCAGTGGAGTGGATGGCACGTAACTGCCCTCGTCGGGGAAGAAGGACCCTAAGGGAGGAAGCGACGACGAGGATGAGGTCAAGGACACGCGCGCTTGGTACGGCGCGACGTGGGAGGAAGCAGCGGAGTTGACTCTGCTGCTGGTATGGCAGTAAAGCGACGAGAAGGAGGGGAGGAGGTCGCCGGAGCTTGCGGGTCTTTTGGCCGGAGATGGGAGAGAGGGAAATTTGAGGGGATCTCCGTCAAAATCAAGCCCCCCTTCAACGGCCGGAGGTGTAGTCTCTTTTATAGGCACTGGGCAGGTTGCTCAGGGCGTGGAGGGCACGCAATCGTCCGAGGTCGGTCGCCGGAGATGTAAAGATGTTAAGATACCCAAATCTCTCATGCGTTCGCATGAGAAATTGGGTTCACACAAAAGGTTGTGATCGGCCTTAAATGGAAGAGAATTCCTTAGAGAATCTCCCTTCCATTTCTGGGAGGAGATCTCCGAGGAATCAGAGAGTAATCCCTCTCTAAACCTTGCCGGAGCTTGGTTCTGCCCTAACAATGGCAGCAGGACCTGATTGTAAAGGTGGCGAGGAACTTAGGGGGCTCTCTACAAAGATATTCAAAAGATAGGGACTAATTTGTGATTTCGGTGTACTAAATTGTAAAGTAGGCCAGGATGACCTCCCCTTAGGTCCAAATTTTGGTAGAAACCTAATTTTGACCTAAAAAATCCAATGGTGAATTTGGATTTTAGGTTTGACCTCGTTTGACTGGACATTTTGCATAAAAATCCAAATTAGGTTAATTGAAGAGCTAGGACCCTAATCTAGGTCAAACTGGGTTCCAAAGGCAAAATTAAATGTTCCAAACCCTAGAGGATGTTTTTCCACGATTTTTAGAGGGTTTACTTGATTTTTATCCTGACCGAAACCTTGTTAATTTAAGCGGGTCTGTTTTAGTGTTACCAAGTGTCATTTAATTCCTATATTGCACATAAACCCATTTCTGATTGACTCAACCCACTTTTTATCTCATTTAGACTATTTGACCTATGTTTTGCCTCTGAGAAATCCCATTTATGTACTGCAATGGTAAAATTGCTAGTTTAACCTTTATTTCCTATTTTCTTCTCAGAGCACGTGTTCCTTCAGTTAAGCCTTCTTCTAGGTTATGTAGGAGCTTTTATCTTCTTTATTGGGTCAAAATGAGCTAGTTATGGTTTATGATGAGGTTCTCATCAGACCCCAATGAATTTGTGCAGAATTTTCCTAGGGAAAATACAATGACAAGTTCTTTTTGAGTAATTGTGTAATTCCGTTGTGCATCATCAATGGTTTTGCTAGCATAGTAGATCACAACGGGTTTCTTGTCAATCCTTTTCCCTAGAATTGCCCCAACAGCAAAATCAAAGGCATCTGTCACTAACTCAAAGGGACAATTCCAGTCAGGTCCCTGTAAAATTGGTGCCTCTATGACATCCTTCTTCAATCTATTAAAACTCTCAAAGTATTGTTCATTAAATTTGAAAGGCTTGCCTTTATTAAGTAATTGACATAAGGGCTTGGAGATTTGGGAAAAATTTTTAATGAAATGGCGGTAGAAACCCATGTGCCCCAAAAAAGATTACATCAATTTTACAGTAATGGGTAGTGGGAGCTTAGAAATGGCATCAATTTTTACTGATCTGGCATAATTCCCCTTTTGGAGATGACATATCCTGGGACGACGCCTTCCGGATTGCACAACAATCACGCAACCTAAATTACCTAAATTAAGTTAGATTCTAGCATAACATTAGAATAATGCATGCATAAGTGTCATAATTCACATAATAGTTAGTTTGCTAGATGCATAGATAATATTCTCATTTTATGCACTAAAAGTGAGATGAAATCAATTGCAAATGAATTGAAGTCATAGATGATAGATCAGACCTTGCAGATCTGATTAAGACGATGAAGGGAGTCCAATGCTTCTGGAATCGTCTTGATCAGACAACCGTAGCATCTTGTGCAGTCCAAAGAAGAATGGAGGCCAGAGAGTAAGATAATAGAGATCAAGCCTCAGGTGAAAGATCCAACTGCACGGATGGTTTCGGATCAACGATCACTGTCCAATGGCATAAAAATCAACCCGATCGGAGCTCTATAGCACCAACTACAAAGTAAAGAAGATGGATGGCCATGATGGTGCCACGTGGCACCATCATAGCCCCTCAGCACAACTCAACATTTAAAGGCATCCTAATCATGCACTATGGGCCGTTGGATGGTGCCGTTGGATTGCCATCCAACGGCCACGAGCGTTTTACGTCGCTCCACTCCACTGTGCCTCATCGAAATGAAGGCTACTCTCAGCCATTGGATTTCCATCTAACAACCAAGTGCAGTCGAGCATCGAAGAGGAAACTTTCCAATCCATGCCCTTAGCCCAACGGTGTGAGCATTGGTTTGCAAGCATGAGACACGCGTTTAAGGTGCACTCAGCACCAAAATTTGGGAAGCCGATGGAGGCATGTCCGATTGGCCGTTAGATCTCAAGCAGAGGGCACGGATACAACCACATGTCATGACTAGAGGTGTCTATAGCAAACGTGCAAACGAACGCATGGCTTTAATGCACAAAGACACGTGGGCTTTAAGAAGGCATTGCGGGCGAGAGTTTAGGCTGTTCACTCGTAAGATCAGACTGTTGAGGTTAAGGCATGCGAAGTATGAATAGTAAAAGAGTGCGAGGAGAGAGAATTGAGTGGAGCAGGTGTTGGATAGGTATGAGGAAGAACCTGAAGCATCAAATCACGATCCAAGGCCTACGAAGCTGCCACGTGTCCACCAATGAGCCAATCCACGTGATGAGGGCACATTTAAGGGTGCTTTGAGGCCAAATTAGAGCCGTTGATCTTTCGATTAATGGATCTGATTAGCCTAAAGTTGTTGCATGATTTTAAGGGCCAAAATACCCTCTTTACCCCTCATCAAAGCTATAAAAGAAGACCTAGGGCCCCCCAGTTGAAGAACGAACTCCCACCATCTCTCTTCTAGCCTTTCTCTTCCTCTGTAACTCCTCTCTGCAATTTGTCCCAGCACTCTGGATCTGAAGTGCTGCCATGCTTCGCACAAGCATCCCACAAGTAGTGTCATCATCTTATCTCTCTCTCTCTAGTTAATGTTTAGCATAGCAATCTTTAATTTGAAAAACTATTTTTGAATGCAATAAAATTCTAATTATATATCTGATGTCAATCTCTATGCATATATACATATATAAATATCAGCTACAGCAAGTTTTCTGAAAATCTTCTACACGAAATCATGATTGCCTCCCTGTGAACGACCCGGTACTCTAGGTTCTTATAAATTTATTTGTTCCTTCATGATTTGCACTATGATGATATTATCTCACTTTTCTAATGCATCTAGTGGGGATGAAACATGTTGGCATCGTTGCCAGGGAGGCAACGAAAACTTTTAATGCTTTTCGGTGCTTATTCGAGATCTCTAACTTGCTATTTTTCCATTTATTTTATGAAGCATGGAAAGCTGAACAGGACACGACAAATGGAGAAATTGTGATTCAAATCTCAGGTAAGTACCTGTAGTTTAGATTAGTTAGATTTAGAAAAATTAGGATTTGCTTGAACCTTAGGATTAGTTAGAATTTGCTTGCTTATCGAAAAAAAAATCTCTCTTTTTAGTCATTTTCGGGCTATAAGAAACTCTTAACTTATAAATTTAATTCCCGATGTTCCGCACGTCAAAACATTTTCAAATTCTTACTAGGCGTGAGTTTCAAAGTCAGGAACAACATATCCAAATTTTCCTTAAATCTGAGTTTTAGAAAAATTTTAAAAATTCACGCACAGATTTATCATCAAAACGGTTATTGTTCTTGTTTTTTCAGAGTTCAAAATATCGTAGGAAGTTTTATACAACTTCGACTGACATAAAATTTATGACATTGAATTTATGAAATAACCAAGAATTTAGGGAAAAATCTGAAAAAAATATTTCTTTCACATTTGATTTCCCAAATTATTCAATTACGAATTGGGTGTCAAAATAGACAGTAAAAGTCCCAGTCACTTTAATTAAAAAAAAAATAGAAAATGTGCATTAAAAATTCTTGGAAAATATTTTCTGAGTGACTATCTAGTGGTGCAATAGGACCAATTGATTGCATTGCTTGGATCGCACCACTCATCAGATTTCGAACTTAAAAGAGTCATCTAGAACTATCTATGCTGAGGGTTACACATTAAGGATAGAGCACACCTGCATTTCCATACTTAAAGGAAATATATCAAACAATTGGGATTTGCAAAGCTCTTGTGTGCCTTAGTAGAAGCTTGATTGAAGATATTAACTAAAGTGAACCCTAAAATGCATTAACATAAGCATTTGAATCTTAAAATTCACTTCATCATAAAAAATTGCTTGTGAACCCTTTGCTTGAGCACTTCACACATTTGAAATCAATTTTAAGGGCAAAAACCCCCAAAACACCCATCATATTCCAAAAGCCACATCAAACCCAAGCCTAAAACTGAGTAGATGCTCCCCAGGCAGTACTAATAGTCTTAGGGACTTGAAATTGGATTAGGCTAAGGTCAAGGCCTTGTCCACTTGAGCCCACTGGTGACAAGAAAGGTTGGTGCGGTAACTTCGTTAATCCTTAGTGGTGTCTCACCATGCGAGGTGTCCTAGCGGGTCCTACCCCTCTGGCCAACCATGTAATTCAAGGTAGGATCTAACCCAGTCGTGTTTTGGAGAGCTAGGATCAGGTCTATTTAGGGTTGTTACTTAAAGGACCATTTTGATTGCTTGTATTGAAAGGGTGCAGTATTCTCTCATCTGTCTTCTCTCTACCATCTATTAACTTTCTTCTAATACATGGATGCTAAAAGGTCTCTGAACCCTATTTTTGTACCACCTTTAAAGAGTAAACTAAGAAGATGACCTAATTTTTCTGAATACATTCCAATGACTAATTGCCATGAGGAAGAACTGATTGAGTAGGAAATCATGGACCCATACTCTTTCGCCTCGAATTATTCCTCCTTTTCTCCCTATCTCAACTCTTCCCTTACTTCAACTTCGTTAGGATGGGAGAACTCTCCTCAACACCCAGGACTTGATTCCCTTGCCTACAGCTTATATTCCCCAGCTATAGCGACGCCTACCTCATAGAATCCCACACGAAACCTTGAATATCAAGGATCTCTACAACCTCAAAAGACACTCTCCATGCAGGACCAGCACTTAATTGGCATGACCAACTATCTTGATCAGTTCATCCAAACTCCTCTCTCCTGGGATCAGGGATATGCCTCAGAATCCCAATACCTAGAATATCAATGCTATACTCAAAATGACTTTGCAAATTATCCCAAGTCCACCCAAATAACTTCACCTTATTATTGGGATAACTCTACACCACCCAACCAAGGATATGATTCTAACCCGAGGTATTCAAATGATAGATATTCTGATTTGATTGAGGTTAGAAATTATGAAAAATATTATCCTCAGCCTGCTCAAATCGCTGACCATGGGGGTGATCTTGAGATCACCCAATTACTCCAAGTAATCAAGGAAATGAGAGAAGCTAATAGAGGAAATGCAGATAACCGGACAAAATAGCCCGATAGAATCTGGAAAGCACAAGGTGATAAACCAAGTTTGAGTATGCTACAAGTTGGTGGTATGCCACTCAAGGTTGAGGGTCCAACCTCAAGTATGACATCTTATCCAATCCCATCCTCTACATACACCGAGCCCACCCATTAGCCTTGTGATTATGTAGAATAGATCCTACTTAGGCCTACAACTGAACTAATAATTAATTTTGATATCCCAAAAACTGATTTTGAGGAGGAAGAGTCACTTGAGGAATTATATCTTGATTTAGGCCCTGAATTGAAATCAATTTATTTTGAGGAACCAATCCATGGTGGTCTGGAGTATGAGTCATTTATGTTTAAAGGCATAATTGGACTACATGGATGATTTAGAAGAATCAGAGCAAGATTAAGAAGTTAGAAAGATTAGGGACAGTGACACTCCCAGCCATGCACGGTTGGATGGCTCTGATTGATCTTGTCTGAGGATTACCATGATCAGATGTGCTTAAGTGATTCGATATCTGGATTTGTCAATACTAATCATTCGAAGATATCACATATAGAAGCTGAATCTAGTTTCACTTCTGTTTCAGCTAATTTGTACCCTTCTCTTTCTATCCACCAGAGTCTTGAGGAGAAACCTGACCCCTATCCTCAACATCTCAAAATTGAATAAAGCAGACAATCCCCTTATGAAAAAGATATTCAAGAAGTTGCAGAATTAATGGGGATGACTTATGATGATCTATCTGAGGAAGCAAAGAATTTTGCTACATCATGGAATTTTGAAGAACTTGTTTAATTGATGAGAAACAAGAAGACATTCCCTCAGAAGATATAGTCTAGGAGAAAGACAATTGGGATCAAAGTTATAAACCTACCCAAAAATTCACAAAATAAAAAGAATTTGAGGTGTTGACTAATCTAAACCCTGATGTTACTTCCCCTGGTGAAATGGTTCTAAGGAAAAATGAATTAAAACAAGATTTGAGCAACTTGAATAAGATTTTTGATCACCCCAGGGATGAGATTGAGGATTCTAATAAGTTCAGAACTATTTATATGGACACTGGATCTTAGTTGGCTCACCTACTCGACATCCATCCTTACCTAACTTGACTTGCGAAGTGGTTTCCTATACCATTTCAAACTACACCACTTGGGTTCCTCCTTTCATTTCCTATCACTTTCAGGGCCCATATGATTTATTCCCCATAAACAACCCTGTATCCACCTCATCTGCCTTCCTCATGCATCACTTCTTAAGGTTGCCACTATCTACTTTCCACTCTGGCACCCGCACAAATGTTTATCTCTTTTGTAGCATCTGGCTACAAATGGTTTCAAGCCCATTCACTTTATTTTTCCAACCTTTTGGGCTTGGTATTCACCATCAGCTAATCTGCATTTGTGGATCATTGATCCTTGCGTTGCATGATCATATCTTCATTTTAGTCCTGACTCAACCCATTAAACTGATCATTCATTATTGGGTTTAGGTTTGGCAAATGACGTTAAACATAGCGCTAGCTGGGAGGCAACCCAGTATTCTTTACAAGTAGTTTTGCATCCTTTGCATCCATGATGACCTGGATTGACAAGAATAGTCAGGTGATATCCCCTCCTCTTGCTTATTATATTTTGACTTTCCTACATAGATTTCAATGAGGACATTGTAATGAATAGACATGTGGGGAGGGACATTACATGTCTTATTTTTATGTCGAAAAAAAAAAATTTTTTGCATTTAGGCATAAAGAATTTTTATTAAGGTTTTATTAGGGATTTATTATTCTTAATTTGATTACAGAGTTTAGAATCCAATACAATTTCACACTTACACGTAGAATTTGCAATGGATCCGCTGTGAGGACCGATAAACATCTTTAGTTTGTTGTGAAGAAGCAATGCTTCTTCTCTTAGGCCCTCGGGCAGTAATTAGGGAGTCAGGCAAACTATCTTCTAGCAGATCCACCAAACAAGTGTGATGTGAGAGTAGAAAGTCTACTGGTGCTCTAAGGCTAGTATGAGGAATCTTAACTTCTGGATAATTAGATAATGATACTTGGAATTAGCCATAGCTTTTCACTCTTGGTTTCTGCGTATAAATTCTTAGTGTGAATATTTTGGGAGCCACCAAATAAGGCAAGTACGCTAAGAGCAGGTTCTGATAAAACTAGGACTAAAGTGGATGGTCACGACCGTCCTTTACGGAATCCTCTGCTGAAGGATAGTATTAATGTCAAGGTCAGAAATACGCTGTCCTATCCATTCCTTTCATGGTTTCGAGAATAGACACTTCCACTAAATAAGCAAGTCGATATCCTCTTGAACATCCCTAATCCCGAATAATGTCTCGAAAATAAAAGTCCATATGCTATACTGCATTGTGCTAGTAGATATTTGGATGCGAAAGAAAAGAAGAAAAAGAAAAAATATATATTTATAGAAAAAAGTGAGGAAAAAGAAAAGAAAAGAAATGTATATATATACAAAGAAAAAAATTTGAAAAAAAAGAAAAAGTAGAAAAAATGTGAGTTTATGAGTTTAGAATTTATTTCAAGTGTGTTGAGGCAACAACACCTACCACCCTCGTGATCAACCAAATACAGCCTTGACCTACTTCTCTGTATTTCTGGCTGCTTGAATAAGGGCTGAGGAATTCTGACTTAGTCGTAGAGTTATTAGAACCTAATCAAAGTGATAATGCCAGGAGAGACCACCAAATACACTAACAAATCTGGTGAGATTGTGAGCTCTAAAAGAAAGAAAAGAAAGGAGAAGAAAGAAGAAAAAGAAAAAGAAAGAGAAAGAAAGAGAGTGAACGAGTATAAAAGAGCTAAAAAGAGCACAGTTTATCTGCCTCTCTTTGAGTTGAATTATTTAATAGTATGGAAATCTTGGTTCTAAAGTACTAGCCTATATGCAGGACTAGATGAGTGTGAGCCACCAAATACAAATCTACTTGACTCAGTTATCTTCTACCTAAGCCAAAAAACCAAGGCTGAATTTACAGATTATCTTATAACCCTGAGGGAAGAAGTCTACCTATCCCAATAGAATTTTACTAGGGGTTAAGTATGAGCTTTAGATGTAGATTTGGTTTTTCACTTGGATCCATTGCGTAGGCTACAACAAAACACTTTCAGGATTACTTGGATAACTAAGGTCCTGGATGAAAGCAAAAAAAATAAATCTCAAGTCAAACTCTTGATAGAAATCTATAATGTAGGAACACTTTACATTTAGTCTTCCACTTGCTAAGGACTAGCAAGATTCATGCTTGGAGGTGTGATTGCGTAGCAATCATGCTACCTAAATTACCTGAGTTCAGTTCAATTCTAGCATAACATAGGAACAATGCAAGCATAAGTGTCGTAATTCACAAAATAGTTAATTTGTTACCTACATAGGTAATATTGTCAATTTGTGCACTAAAAGAGCGATGAAATCAATTGCAAATGATTCCAAGCCATGCATGACATATCAGACCATGCAGATCTTATTAAGATGATGATGTGAGCCCAACACTTCTGGAATCGTCTTCATCAGACAATGATAGCATCTTAGTCCATAGAAGAACATAGGCCAGGGAGCAAGATAACAAAGATTCAAACCTCAGATGAAAGACCGTACTGCACAGATGGATCCGAATCAATGATCACAATCCAAAGGCGCAAAAATCAACCCGATCGAAGCTATGTAGCACCAACTACAAAGAGGAGAAGATGGACGGCCATGATGGCACCACATGGCACCATCATAGCCGCCCCTCAGTACAACACAACGTCTGGAGGTGTCTTCATCGTGCGCTATGGGCTATTGGATCGCCATCCAATGGCCACGATCATTCCACGTCGCTGCACTCCACTAGGCCTCATCAAAAGGAAGGCTACTCTCAGCCGTGGGATTTCCATCCAATGGCCGAGAGCAGCCGAGCACTGAAGAGGAAACTTGCCATTCCACGCCCTTAGCCCAATGGTGAGAGCATTGGTTTGTAAGCACGAGATGCATGTTCAAGGTGCGCTCAGTGCCAGAATTTGGGAAGCTAATGGAGGCATGCCTGATTAGTTATCAGATCTCGAGAGGAGAACACAGATGTGACCACGTGTCTCGACTAGAGGCATCTGCTGCAAATACGTGAACAAATGCACGACTTTAACGCGTGATCACACGCAGGCTTTGAGAAGGCATTGCAAGCGAGAGTTACGATCAAATGGTTGAGGTTAAGTCTCACAAAGTTTGAATAGAGATGGCGTGCAAGGAGAGAGAATTAAGTGGAGCAAGTGTTGTAAGGGTGCGAGGAAGAAGCTGGAGCATCGGATCGCAATCCAAGGCTTGCGGAGCTACCACATGTCCATCAGAGAGCCAATTAGAGCGATGAAAGCACGTTGGAGGGTGTTTTGAGGCCAAATCAGAGCTGTTGATCTCTTAATCGATGGATTTGATTATCCTAAAGTTGTTGCACAGTTTTAAGGGCCAAAATACCCTCTTTGCCCCTCATCAAAGCTAAACAGAGGGCCCAGGGCCCCCTTGATGAAGAACAGACTCCCACCATCTCTCTTCTAGCCTCTCTCTTCCTCTGCAACTCCACTCTGCAATTCATCTCGGCGCGCTGGATCTGAAGTACTGCCGCACTTCGTACAAGCATCCCCCAAGTGGCGTCGTCTTGTCTCACTCTCTCTCAAGTTATTGTTTAGCATAGCAATCATTAATTTGAAAAACTATTTCTGAATGCAATCATTTTCGATTATATATCTGATGTCAATGTCTATGCATATATACATATATAAATAGTTGCTAGAACTTGTTTTCTGAAAAGCTTCTACATGAAATCATGACTGCCTCCCTGCAAACGACTTGGTACTCTCAGTTCTTATAAATTTGTTTGGTCCATCGCGATTGCACTACGATGATAATATTTCACTTTTCTAATGTGTCTAGCGGCGATGAAACGCTTCCTAGACCATGAAATGACTTTTTTCCCAACTGAGGACCAAGTCAACTTATGCATTTCTGGAGAGTCCTTTCAAGATTTACAAGGCAAAGATCGAAGGAATCTCCAAATATAGAGAAGTCATCCATAAAGACACTAAGACATTCACTTACTAGGTAAGAAAAAAATTACAAGCATATGATGAGTCAAATTTTCACTTTCGAAAAAGATGATTAAGATGATTTGTCATTGTATTTTAAAGTGGTGGAAAATTGACTAATCAAATCAATTAAAAATAACAACCCAATTAGGAGCAGGTCATTTCCATTGGGAAGCAATTGCCTAATTAAAACTCACCAAAGTCTTTCACAAAAGTTCACAATTGAAATTGCAGAAAATTGATATCCAAACCACTCTCAAATGAGGCTTATAATGTTCACATATGCCGACAAAGTGATTAAATCAAAGAGGAGGGCTCACTTAATAAAATGGCCAACATTATAAAAATAATAACATAAATCCAAGTTTCCCACAATGGCACAGAAATGTAAAATTTAATTGAATGAGAAACTGGGGAAACATTTCTCTTGACCTTGCGTGAGGAAGAAGGAATGCCAGGAAGCGAGAATGCAACAGGTGGTTGGGTGGATCGAGCCGCTTCCAATGGTAGTGGCGTTGCTGCTCGAGATGGATAGAATTGACGGCGAGGCAGCGAGAAGAGGTTGATGGTGGTTGTTGCTGCTGGAGGTGCCTGCACGTGGAGAGGGACGTGCATGGGGTTGATGGAGTTGGAGGGTGGTGCTGCACGTGGTGCGTGCAGCAGGAGACGAGGCACGACAAGGGGAGGCGTGTGTGGGCTAGAAAAGGAGGGCGGCTACTGCGGGTGTGCAGCAGGGGCACTCACAGTCCTGTTGCTATGGACAGATGTGCAGGTGAAAATGTGGCATGCTCTGCACGTGGGCGGAGCAGTTGGAAGGCGTGCAGGCGATGTTGCTGGAGGTGACTGCGCACGGTGGAGCTAAAGGGCGGTGCTGTGTGTGGTGCATGTGACAAGAGATGAGGCGAGGGGATGGTGCTGGTGGTTGAGTAGTTGATGAAGAAGACGCACGGAGATGTAGGGACTCTGATTGGTGGTGTGGGCTGTCACACCACACGCCCACGGTGGTGGAGTCGCGCTGCCGCAGTTGAGGCCGGTGGTGAGGAGCTGGTAAATGGCAGTTTATCATCATTCTTATGCATTAAACAAACCTAGCTCTTAGGATTTTTCTCCGCAAACGGGTTTTTGGGCTGCATTTAGGCATAAATTAGGTTATGCAAGCATTGCATTTTTTATTATCTTTTTAATGTGTTTTTGTGAGTGTTAGGGATGTACAGATATACAGATCCCTAAAACCTTAGCACTCAAGGAGGCAAATGGTGAAGGAGAAGCCCAGAATAGCTGGAACTCAGCTTGATCCAGCTCACCACAGCTAGAACCTAGCTTACTTGAACAAGGGTTAGCTCATCCCAGCTCCATTCAGCTAATCTCAATTGAATGTAGCTCAAGTGAGTTCATCTTAGCTCACCCTAGCTTAAGTCAGCTCGGATCCAGCTCAACTTAGCTGAGTCTAGCTCATCTCAGCTCCCACTAGTCCATAGGGTACTCTAGCTAGCTCAGCTGAGTTGATAGGAGTTCATCCCAGCTCATATCCAGCTACATCCAGCTCCACTCAACTCCAGCCAGCTGAAGAAGAACTCATCCCATCTCAGGAAGCTCAAGTCCAGCTCCCAGGGACTTAGCTTAGCTCAACTCAGTTGAGCTAAGCTACCTTAGCTGCCTCAACCACCTTGATTCTTCCCGGGAGCACCATACCTAGCTCACCTCAGCTCATTATGGTAGAAGCTAGCTTAGTTTAGCTTGGCTTGGTAGCTAGCAAATAACTAGCAAGCTAAGCCAGCTAGAGTAGCTCCATGCCAGCCTCTTCAGCAGCAGCCAGCTCCAATTTCAGCTCCAGACTTCTCCTCCTCAGCTCCTCCCTCCAAACCCTAGCTCCAACACCTTCTCCTCTACTCCTCCATTAGCTAAGCTAGCTTAAATTAGCTTAGATTAGCTTAGCTTAGCTATGCTCCAACTTCCTTGGCTTGTACCACCCCAAAAACCCACCTAACAACTCCACCCAACTAGCTCCACCTAAGCTCCACCTAAGCTAACCTACTTGGCACCAACCTAACCTACCCACCACCTCCAAAAGACACCTAAAAGTGGCACCAAAACCACCCTAACCACCCCCTTGATGGCGCCACTTTTCCCTGCAAATTTCCCCTTCATCTCCACCACACAATTCCCCTTGAATCCATCTCCACCATCCACCTAACCCCCATCTAGAAGACCATTTGTTGCCGCCAAAATGGTGGTGTCTCTGCACCACCAAAAGCCACCAAAACCACGCTAACCACCCCCATTAACACCCCTTGGGTTGGCACCACACACCCTTGGCCATAGGATCACTAACCACCTCATCCTTCCATCCTAGCCCTCCATTTCAAGGGGCACCTTAACCCCCCATCCTACCCTATAAAAAGACCACTACCCACCACCATCAAGTCATCCTTCGCTAGCAAATTCACTCTCATATCCCACCTAGAAGCCCACGTCCAAGAGAGAAGAAGAAGAAGATTAAGGGGATATTCTGTCCCCTTGGTGCATTCCCCTCTTCCCTTCTCTCCTGGGTCACGCCAGCCAAAGGAGAAGCCAAGTAAGGAATATCTTTGGAGGAGATCTTGAAGGTGGTCCATGCCACCTTGGAGGAGTTTTTGAAGGTGGTGCATGCCCAACCCTTGGAGAGAGCATTGAAGGTAGAAGCTTCCACCTTGGAGGAGCTCTCAAGGAAGGAGAAGAAGGAGGCCCTCTTTTCAAGCCAAGAAGCAGCTAGGCTTGGAGCAAGAAGACTCCCTTCTTCACCATTTTTGCAAGAGGATTTGTGTTTCTTTTCTTTCTTTTAGATTTGTTTAGTTCTAGTAGAATCATTCCTCTACTTGTCATTGAAAAGAACACTCATTCTAGTCAATTAAATTGCCTTCTTTTAGCTTTTTATTGCAAATGTTACTTTTGGTTCTAGCACTTGTTTCACCTCTTCCTCCTAATTACTCTAGGCCTCCAGTTGCTTAGAGTGAGCTTAGGAAGAAGATATTTCTATCTTTTAAATTTTAGTTAAGCAATTGTAGGTGTTAGTACTTTCCGTTACAATTCGCATTTTGCCCTTGTCTTTTCAAAACAAAAAGAAATTACATATTGAAAAAAATACCAAAAATAAAGTTGATATATATTTGTAAGCAAGAGGATTAATTTTGCAACCATTTAGCCTCCTTGGACGACCCTACATACTTCCCCTATCTCGGATATAAATTCAAAAGTGAAAGCGGATTCGCGTGTTAGAACGATGTTAAAAACTCGCTTTTACAAATCAGGTATATGTCACTATCACTTTTTGGTGCCGTTGCCGGGGAGGCACGGCTTTGTATTAATTAATTTTCTCTTGATTGAAGTGGATCTCATCCCCTTCCCTTTGTTTCTTTTGTGTGTGCAGGAATTACAGCGGGAAAGCAGGAATTCGGAAGCGAAAGCCTAAAAGTGACTTTTCTTCCTGTGGATTTCAGGTTGGTTCCCCTTTCTTGTCACATTTAGGCTAAAAAACTACTAAAAAAAATTAAACTTGGCTTTCAGGACCCTAAACACTTTAATTAAGTGGAGTGGTGCCCATATAAAATCCATTATTTGCTTGAATGCTTCTTTAACACCACTCCATTGCAAGTATTGGTGTTCTATTTTTCGGGTCCAGATTTATGTCCAGACTTGAAAAATCGATTCCTAACACCACAAGCCTCCTAAAATCATAAAATTTCATATTGTGATTCCCAATTAAGTTAGGAACATCTGTTCAAAACTTCAGAACAATTGGAATTTTATTTAATTTTTTAAAATTCGTGGACTATAGAGGGGTTACACCCTCTAATCTTCCTATTTTGCTACTGTCTGTGAATTTTTAGAATTTTTATACTCATCTAATTTTTGTCAAATTTAGCTTTATGGAATCCTTGTGAAATTTTACACATCATATAAAATCACAAGAATTTTCTGAGGTGTGTAGTAATACTGAAAAGTCCAAAATACCCACAGGTATCATTTCTGGACTTTAACACAAATACAATTAAAAATTCAAAATAATTATCAAACAAATTCGTAAATTCATAAAAAAATTTTTTTTGGAATCCTTGTTTG
This sequence comes from Thalassia testudinum, assembly GCA_037157565.1. Lineage (NCBI taxonomy): Eukaryota > Viridiplantae > Streptophyta > Magnoliopsida > Alismatales > Hydrocharitaceae > Thalassia > Thalassia testudinum. The sequence goes on along the minus strand of JAZHRO010000056.1, from coordinate 77,946,498 downwards.
ATTTTATTCAATGTAGTGGTGTTGTTTGACTTGTTTGGACCACTACTTAATTCAGAAAGCCTAAAATCAACTCATTGGTAGTAATTTGTTGTCTTAGGGATAATTGACATAGGGTTTCTTTCTTTATTTTTAGAGACTCACATTAAAGGAAATTAACCATCACCAATACAACTTGTCTTTCCTTTAATTGTGAGATTTCAAACTTGTTTGAAAATTTAAAGAGAAAAACCCTAAAACACATTTAATTAAATTAAATCCTAAAAGACAAAAATACAAGAAATTGTGTGACAACTTGGTTCTTGATTGGAGCCACTTTCCAATTCTTGCACACACAAAAAAGAATCGAAATAACAGGGCAACAACCCAATTAACACCCTCCACATTTCGTGTGCACTATAGCATCCTAGACCTAATTAAAATTTGTAGCAACTTCACCCCTAAGGCTTTATCAACTTAGGCTTACTATTTAGGTCTTAAGTTTTCTTTAGTTAGTACAATTCTGTCATCTATATCTGGTGTTCAGGCTGAGGGGCCGTGTCAAACGACCAGGCACAGGTTTGTACAAGCACCAGGGGTTTTCCCTGGGAAACGTTTGGGCCCAAACCTCCCCTTAAGCAACTTGGCTAGATTTGTTGACAGAATGGGTATTCACTATTGACTACTTAGTTCCTGCATAGACCAAGTATTAGGTTTATTATTAAGGGGTCACATTTAAGTTAGGTCTAGTTTTGTTTGCTTGAATTGCACACTTTCTCTCATCTCTTTCTCTTCTCCTCCCCTCCAATTCTTCCAAGTAGTGCATGCACGGGCGACGGTCCCAAAAACCACACCTCGAGGGACCATCTGATTTCGCCCCCCGCAGTAGGAAATCATTGTTTTCTTCTCCCTCGTCTTCTAAAAAAATGGAAAACCCAGGAAGCCTTCAAAAAAATTCTGCTTCCACTTCTAACCCATCAGCCGACCCACAAGCTGACTCCACCCTCCCTCACCTTCCTAACTTGGAGCAACCAGAAATACCAGCAGGGCCAGGTGACCCTCCAATTATAACCCATAATACAAATCCCTTTGCATTAATGGTCGACCATTTGGCTCGACTACAAAAAAATCAAGAAGATCTAGGTAGGACTGTCACGAACCTAGCTAATCAAGAACAAAATCCACCACCCCGCTAACAGCCTGTCGTTCCTCTTAAAGATTTCTATGATCCTTCCAATTATGAGGAAAGACTAGGGGTGGTCATACCACAAGGGGATTTCGAAATCAAACCAGCCATTCTAAACCTTATCAAGCATTTTCATGGTCTTCCAAGAAAGGACCATTTTTGTCATCTCGAGGAATTAACTATCCTCGCTCAAACCACTCGTTCCCGCAATGTGCAGGAAGATGTGTGGTTAATGAGACCCTTTCCTCTCTCTCTTAAAGACAAAGCATCACATTGGTTTAGAACGGTTGGGAGCCCTATTACCACCTGGCCCCAATTAAAAAGTGCATTTCTTAAAAAAAAAATTTCGATCGGTCGAACGAATGCATTAAGAAGATCCATAACGACCTTTGAACAAAAAATTGGTGAAACCCTCCACGAAGCCTGGGAGAGATTTCAGAAGCTTCTAAGAAGTTGTCCCCACCATGAAATTCCACAATGGCAGTTAGTGCAGATCTTCTATCATGGATTAGAAGATCAGTTGAAACGATTTGTGGATGCCTCATGTGGGCGCAATCTTCTTAATAAAGACACCGAAAGTGCCTATGTTCTCTTTGAAGAAATGAGTGAAAACTCATTTAACATGACTTCAATGACACTTTTGGCAGATCACAACCCCAGACACAGAGTCCATGAAATTGACTCCAAATCCACCTCTATTCCAGTCACGCAAGATTATTTATATATGTTAGCTCAACTACTGGACCAGATGCAAATTAACCAAAAGAAAATGGAAGAAAAGCTCACAAACAAACAACCTCCACATGTCCACTCTCCACACACTAACCCCCCGACACATTCTCCGAAGAGAAAATCTACACAATATTGATGCCACATCTGCTGGCCAGCAATTTTCGGCTGATTTCCCGCAAGATTTTACCGAGAATTTCGATCAAAATATTTTTGATTCCACCTCGGAAAATATTTATGCTCTCCAGGAGTAATTTAGAAACCCCTCCAACACTTCTAATCAAAATTGGAGGACTAACCTGAATCACTCCTAGAAAAACCTGAATCCGATTCCTTTTCCCAAACAAAACTATTTTGGGAATTATGGGCAACCTATGTATCAACCTGGACCATCCCAGGATGATATTAATAATTAGGTCATGAAAACTCTGCAAGGAATGCACACTCAAATGACAGAAGTAACCCGCATGATTACCAATTTACAACACCAAGTTAAGGTTACTCCTGATCATCGACCTATTGGGAATTTACCTTCCCAACCCATGCCCAATCGAAATAATCAAAGGAATCAATTCCAAGGTGGATATCCTAGTCAACCCATTCAACCAGCACCTCAGCATCCGCTGGGTTTCAATTACAGCCAGGCCCCCCATCCTCATCCTAGAAACAACCAGACTGCAAATGCAGTTACCTTGAGGAATGGGAAAACCACTCACAATACCCTGCCTGTTAAAGAAACCCGCTATAATGACACACAGATTAACTCTTCCCCTCCTATTGTTTAGGAACAAATTCATGCAAAACAAGGCAACCCTGCCCCATTTCCACAAGCCCTCCACTCTTCGAAAAAGAAAAAGACAAAATTCGAGCCCACTGAGAAGGAACTAATGGATTTATTTGGGCAAGTAGAAATTAACATCCCTATCCTAGATGCCATTAAGTATATCCCTGCCTATGCAAAATTCTTAAAAGATTTATGTACTCCAAAAAGGCAGCCCAAAAATTTAGGAAAGGTAATTCTTCCAGAGACAGTCAGCTCAGAGCCGACTGCCTCTTAAGAGAAAAGATCCCGGCGCCCCCCTAATCCAAGTTATCATTAATGATACCTCATTTGATCGCGCTCTGTTGGATCTTGGTGCCTCAATTAATCTTATCCGCATAGTTATTTTTGATGAATTTAAGATCGGTGAATTGAAGCCTGTTAAGGTTACTCTCCAATTAGCCAACCGATCTACGATTAAACCAAGGGGAATTATGGAAGATGTTCTTGTCCGGGTCAAAAATTGTCTATTCGCAGTAGACTTTTTAGTCCTGGACATAGAGGTACCTGAAGCACTTAAGTTTGCCCCCATTATTCTTCGAAGACCATTCTTAGCCACCGCCCGTGCCAATATTGATTGTGATTCTGGAAAGATGAAGATCATGTGTGGCCGTGAATCTGTAACCCTAGACATTTTTCAACCCTCTAGGAGATTCTAAGAACCAGATTTCTTTGATGATTCGAATTCAGAAATAGAAAACATTGTGGAGGAAACTTTTCAGATTTCCCAATTAGGTTCCTGTTTTGCTGTAAATACGGTTCTTGAATAATCCACTTTTTCTCACCCTTCCACCCCAACCACACATCCAACTAACATTCCAGCTGACCCTTTCACTCTCACCTCACCTCTAACCCACAAAGCAGAAACTCTTTCAAAACCGGGCCCACAATTGGAATTAAAACCTTTGCCCGATTCCCTTAAATACGTCTTCCTGGGTCCAAATCAGACCTTGCCCCTGATTATAAATTTTGGACTCACCAGGGCACAAGAGCACAAACTTCTCCAGGTTTTAAGTAAATATCGAAAAGCTATTGGCTGGACCCTTTCTAATCTTAAAGGCATTCATCCGTCCTATTGTACGCATCGTATATATTTAGAGGACGATTCGCGCCCCTCCCGCAAACCACAAAGGCGCTTGAATCCTGTTATGCAGGAGGTGGTAAAAAAGGAGATTATTAAGTGGTTGGATGCTGATATCATCTACCCCATTTCTGACAGCTCTTGGGTTAGTCCAACTCAAGTTGTCCCCAAAAAGGTAGGACTAACAGTTGTCACTAATGAAAATGGGGAAAATGTAGCCACTCGAACCGCTTCTTCTTGGCGCGTGTGTATCGATTACCGAAAATTAAACACTGCCACCAAGAAGGATCATTTCCCGCTCCCTTTTATAGATCAAATATTGGAGCGGTTAGCCGGATGGGAATTTTACTATTTTTTGGACGGTTATTCTGGCTATAATCAAGTAGCGGTTCATCCTGAGGACCAGGACAAAACAACTTTCACTTGCCCCTTCGGAACCTTTGCTTTCCGAAGAATGCCCTTCAATCTTTGCAACGCACCTGCGACTTTTCAAAGGTGCATGCTTGCAATTTTTTCAGACCTGGTAGGTGAATGTTTAGAAGTCTTTATGGATGACTTCTCTATTTTTGGATATTCTTTTGACCATTGTCTCAAAAATCTTGAAAGAACTCTCCAAAAGTGCATAGAAGTTAATCTGGTCCTCAGCTAGGAAAAAAGTCATTTCATGGTCCAAGAAGGTATTGTCTTGGGCCATGTTATTTCAAAATAAGGAATTGCAGTAGATAAAGCAAAAATAGATGCTATATCTAAGCTCCCACCACCCACTACTGTCAAACAGATCAGATCCTTTTTGGGTCATGTGGGTTTCTACCATCGATTCATACAGAATTTTTCCCAAATCTCCAAGACTTTAAGTCAGCTTCTCACTAAGGACCAGCCATTTGATTTTAATAATAAGTGCCTGAAGAGTTTTTTGAGGTTGAAGAAAGAGGTTATTGAGGCACCAATATTGCAAGGACCTGATTGGAATAGTCCCTTTGAATTAATGACAGATGCCTCAGATTTTGCTGTAGGGGCTGTTCTAGGGCAAAGAATTGGCAAGAAGCCCATTGTGATCTATTATGCTAGCAAAACCCTTGATGATGCACAACGAAATTACACGGTTACTGAAAAGGAACTTCTTGCCATTGTATTTGCCATAGAAAAATTTAGATCTTATCTGTTGGGGTCACATGTCACTGTTTATACAGACCACTCGGCAATTAAATATTTGCTAACAAAGAAAGATGCGAAACCCCGCCTTATCTGTTGGATTCTACTGCTCCAGGAATTTGACCTGGAAATCAAGGATAAGGGAGGATTACACAATGTAGTGGCTGACCATCTCTCTCGTCTTATGACGAATGACATAATGACCCTGCCAGATCAATTCCCCGATGAAAGTATTTTAGCTGCTACAACCCTCCCTTGGTTTGCACCCATCGCAAACTACTTAGCAACAGAACAAATCCCCACTGATTGGCCAAAAATGAAATGGGATAAATTCTTTGCTGATATTAAATATTATTTTTGGGAGGAGCCCGACCTTTTCTGCATTTGTGCCGATCAGGTCATTTGACAATGTGTCCCCGATTCTGAAATCCATGATATCTTAACACATTGTCACTCAATGGCCTGTGGCGGACATTTTTCGGGCAAGAAAACTGCAGCTAAAATCCTTAATGCAGGATTTTATTGGCCCAGCTTGCACAAAGATGCTCATGACTTCGTTCGGTCCTGTGTGCATTGCCAGAGCATCGACAACATGACTCGAAAGGATATGATGCCCCTTAATCCTATTTTAGAGGTTGAAATTTTTGATGTTTGGGGCATTGACTTCATGGGACCATTCATCAACTCTGGTGGGTATTTGTATATATTAGTCACAGTCGACTATGTTTCTAAATGGATAGAAGCAATACCCACCCGCACTAGTGATCACTGTGTGGTTGTCGAATTTCTTAAGAAAAGTATTTTCTCAAGATTCGACATACCAAAACCCATTACCAGTGACGGAGGCTCACATTTCACCCACTCACAATTCCGTCACCTCCTTTCTAAATATGGGGTTACTCATAAAATTTCCACACCATATCACCCCCAAACTAATGGCCAGGCTGAAGTTTCTAACCAGGAAATGAAAAATATTTTACAAAAGGCGATTAGGCCTGACCGTAAAGATTGGTCCAACAAATTGGACGATGCTTTATGGGCCTACCGTACCGCTTTTAAAACTCTGGTTGGCATGTGTCCCTTCCGTCTGACTTTCGGGAAGGCATGCCATCTCCCGGGAGAATTAGAGCATAGGGCTTTTTGGGCAATAAAACAACTCAATATGGATTTATCTGACACCGGTAACCATAGAAAATTACAATTAACTCAGTTGGAACAATTACGTAATTTTTCCTATGAAAATGCAAGGATTTATAAAGATTGAACAAAGAAATTTCACGATAAATATATTGTTCGGAAACACTTTGACAATAATCAACGTGTTTGGCTTTTCGATTCGAGATTACATCTTTTTCGGGGCAAATTAAAATCTAAATGGACTAGCCCCTTTATTGTCCATAAAATATATCCTTACGATGCTTTTGACCTTTTTGATCCAAAAACTAATTCTGCATTTCAAGTCAATGACCAGTGTTTAAAGCCCTATGTTGACCATACGCCTAAAATTCCTTCTGAATCTTTTAATTTTACTGAGCCAGCCACCCTTGATCACTAAGGCACATCACGCCGGGCTAAATGGCGTAAAAGACAGCACTGGATGGGAGGTAACCCATCAATTTTTTTCCTATTTTCCTTTTTCTTCTTCTTTTTCCTGGTTTTGATCATCCTAAACCTGACCGTTCTTCACTAAGGTGATCCCTTTTCCCTCCTAATGCATGAGGGCATGGCATATCTTAAGCATGGGGGGATGTTTTTAAATTTTTACGATCGATTTAGGCTGTTCAAAACCTAAAAACATGCAATTTTCTTTAATTTATTTCCTGCTTGCATACCCAAAAAAATAATAATAAAAATGTTGAAAACATTTTGAGGAAAAATGTTGAAATCGGGACTAAGGTTGAAAAATTCACTTTTGGTACAATGGGATTTAATCTTTAACAAACTATGGATGAGGACATGGATTTGATCATTAGAATTCCAGGGTCTATTTTAGACTAGATCAGATATCCTTCTCTAAAATTCCACCTGAACCCATGATAGTTCAGGTGACTTGATCCTATTTTGTAAAACGGAAAGTATTTGACTTAGTTTCTGATTCAAAAACTTGCGTGTCTTGAGAAACTTCTTGTGTCTATTTTCACACACAAGCCAACACTTAAAAATAATTAAAATTTTTTGAAAAACTCCCTTGTTTGGATTTAGTAAAAGTCTGAAGCAGATCATTGGTTTGAGTTCCCACTGCTGAGAAGGAGGAAAATGCCTCCTTTGAGGATGCGATGTCAACATGTTACCGCCTCAGCACTGCTCCATATCTATATTTCATATCTTTAGACAGAGCATTGAAGCGCATTTTAGCAACTCAAGTGTCTTGGACGGTGCTCTACCTATAGTGTTGGAGCAAGAGCTTGAGTTTGCTTGGAGTGCCCCTTTTCACCGCATCGTGTTTTGGGGTTGTGAGCTCTTGGATGGTGTCATGGATAGTGCTATCTCGAAGTACTGGTGCCAGAGCCCCCTCGAGGAATGGTAACAGGAATGATGATCCCGACACATCTGTTGTAAGACTATGCTAACAATAAGCATGGGGGCAAAAAAAAACTAATAATAAATAAATTAACACGCCCTTACAAATGTTGGCTTTTCACAAGCACAGACACAAGGTTTTAAAGGATTTTGCAAGTTACGAACCAGATTCATGAGCCAGAAAAATCCTAGAAACAAACATTTGAAGTCATCTGAGTTAACGAGGGGTTAATTTGTGAATTTTCTGGAGGATATATTGATCCCGTTCTATCTAATGATTGAATCCAAAAACAAATCCCAATGTTTATCTTTAACAAATCCCATAACTCCTGTGTTTTAATCTACCAAGGTCCCTTAATCTCTTTTTCTCCTCAAAAGCCAAAAAAATTAGATTTCCCAAAAATTTCGTTTTCCAAAAAAATTAAAGTTTTGCTAAGAGACTAGCAAAAGATAAGCATGGGAGTATGATAAATGGCAGTTTATCATCATTCTTATGCAATAAAACAAACATAGCTCTTAGGATTTTTCTCCGCAAACAGGTTTTTGGGCTGCATTTAGGCATAAATTAGGTTAGGCATTCATTGCATTTTTTATTGTCTTTTTAATGTGTTTTTGTGAGTGTTAGGGACGTACAGATATACAGATCCCTAAAACCCTAGCACTCAAGAAGGCAAATGGTGAAGGAGAAGCCCAGACTAGCTGGAACACAGCTTGATCCAGCTCACCATAGCTAGAACCTAGCTTACTTGAACTAGGGTTAGCTCATCCCAGCTCCATTCAGCTAATATCAGCTGAATGGCAGCTCAAGAGAGTTCATCTTAGCTCACCCTAACTCAAGTCAGCTCGAATCCAGCTCAACTTAGCTAAGTCTAGCTCATCTCAGCTCCCACTAGTCCACAGGGAGCTCTAGCTAGCTCAGCTGAGTTGACAGGAGTTCACCCCAGCTCAGACCCAGCTACATCCGGCTCCACGCAACTCCAGCCAGCTGAAGAAGAACTCATCCCAGCTCAGGAAGCTCAAGTCCTGCTCCTGGGGACTTAGCTTAGCTCAACTTAGTTGAGCTAAGCTACCTTAGCTGCCTCAACCAGCTTGATTCTTCCCGGGAGCACCAGACCTAGCTCACCTCAGCTCATTATGGTAGAAGCTAGCTTACTTTAGCTCAGCTTAGTAGCTAGCAAAGAACTAGCAAGCTAAACCAGCTAGAGTAGCTCCATGCCAGCCTCTTCAGCAGCAGCCAGCTCCAATTTCAGCTCCAGACTTCTCCTCCTCAGCTCCTCCCTCCAGACCCTAGCTCCAACACCTTCTCCTCTACTCCTCCATTATCTAACCTAGCTTAACTTATCTTAGCTTAGCTTAGCTTAGCTATGCTCCAACTTCCTTGGCTTGTACCACCCCAAAAACTCACCTAACAGCTCCACCCAACTAGCTCCACCTAAGCTCCACCTAAGCTAACCTACTTGGCACCAACCTAACCTACCCACCACCTCCAAAATGCACCTAAAAGTGGCGCCAAAACCACCCTAACCACCTGCTTGATGGCGCCACTTTTCCCACCAAATTTCCTCTTCATCTCCACCACACAATTCCCCTTGAATCCATCTCCACCATCCACCTAACTCCCCTACTAGAAGACCCTTTGTTGGAGCCAAAATGGTGGTGTCTCTCCACCACCAAAAGCCACCAAAACCACCCTAACCAACCCCTTTAACACCCCTTGGGTTGGCGCCACACACCCTTGTCCATAGGATCACTAACCACCTCCATCCTTCCATCCTAGCCCTCTATTTCAAGGGGCACCTTAACCCCCCATCCTACCCTATAAAAGACCACTACCAACCACCATTCAAGTCATCCTTGGCTAGCAAATTCACTCTCATATTCCACCTAGAAGCCCACATCCAAGAGAGAAGAAGAAGAAGAAGATTAAGGGGATATTCTGTCCCCTTGGTGCCTTCCCCTCTTCCCTTCTCTCTTGGGTCACGCCAGCCAAAGGAGAAGCCAAGCAAGGAAGATCTTCGGAGGAGATCTTGAAGGTGGTCCACGCCACCTTGGAGGAGTTTTTGAGGGTGGTGCATGCCTAACCCTTGGAGAGAGCATTGAAGGTGGAAGCTTCCACCTTGGAGGAGCTCTCAAGGAAGGAGAAGAAGGAGGCCCTCTTTTCAAGCCAAGGAGCAGCTAGGCTTGGAGCAAGAAGACTCCCTTCTTCACCATTTTTGCAAGAGGATTTGTGTTTCTTTTCTTGCTTTTAGATTTGTTTAGTTCTAGTAGAAGCAATCCTCTACTTGTCATTGAAAAGAACACTCATTCTAGTCAATTAAATTGCCTTCTTTTATCTTTTTATTGCAATTGTTACTTTTTGTTCTAGCACTTGTTTCACCTCTTCTTCTTAATTACTCTTGGCCTCCACCTACTTAGAGTGAGCTTAGGAAGAAGTTATTTCTATCTTTTAAATTTTAGTTAAGCAATTGTAGGTGTTAGTACTTTCCATTACAATTCGCATTTTGCCCTTGTCTTTTCAAAACAAAAGAAAATTTCATATTGAAAAAAATACCAAAAAGAAAGTTGAGATCTATTTGTAAGCAAGGGGATTAATTTTGCAACCATTTAGCCTCCTTGGATGACCCTAGATACTTCCCCTATCTAGGATATAAATTTAAAAGCGAAAGCGCATTCACGTGTTATAACGACATTAATAACCTGCTTTTACAAATCACGCGTATTTCGCTATCAGGAGCAGATGAGAAACTAGGCTCTGCATAGTTAGGAAAGGGGTGGTGGCCTTCTCCAGCATGACAGTAGCTCCACCTCTCTTGTAGCCATCTGCATGGATTTGAAATGGAGAGGTGGGAGTAGATCCACATTCTCTGCCTTTCCTTGGATGCAGGTTTTAGTGAGAGGAGCTAGTGGCGTTGGAGCAGCAAATTCCCTGCAAAGGAGGGAAAATGAATAATAATAATAAAAAGATTGGTTTATTTATGTTCAAGCCCTCAATAAAATGGTAATGCATATAATGTAACCTAAAGACTAATGCATGTTATTCTAATGCATGCTAAATAATTTATATCTTTAATACATACAAGCAAATATATATAAACTAACTTATATCTTAATACATGCTATGTATACACTAATATCAATCAAATTCCTAAGCACTTAAGTAACTAAATAGCCCACAAATATGGGCTCATCAAATGCCCCCATGCCTAGTTTTTGCTAGCCCTAGCAAATCTAAGCAATAACCTAGCACTCCAAGTAGACTAGCCAACCTAATCGATCTTTCTTTAGAAACATGTTAAGTGCAGACTTTAGACCTAACGTTCCCAAGTAGTTGCTAAGTTACAGACTATGTCGGCTAAACACGTGTTGCAGGCATAGGTTTCCCTGATTTCTAACTCTACCCTAGGGTTTATTGATCTTCGAGATTAAAGCATCCGTGCATGTGCATTGGTCTGAATTATTTGAGGTTGGTATGAGTGCCAGCAAAGAAAGTAAAAGGGATTTTTTCTTTAATATGTATATCTTTTGCTTGATTCCTCTAAGTCTAACCTTGGATTAGCTATCAATACGATTTGTGTTGGATTCATTATCCCCATCACCGTACCTTGAAGGGTGCTTGGCTTTCGATGCTTGGAGATAGCGCCGTCCATAGCGACCCGAAGAACTCCTGCCAATCGACACTTCGAGATAGTATCGACCTTGGATTTCTGATGCGAATTCAGGCCTGTGGCAATCAGCACTTCGAGATAGGGCCACCCATGGTACTTGAACCGCACGATGCACTTACATGCTCCCAGTAGGATGTATATCCTAAGAGACAAGCACCGAGGAGGTAACATGTTATCATCGTATCCTCAAGGTGAGTATATACTCCAACTCTCCATCGGCAGGAAGTCTTCCAATCAAATTGTGTTTTCAAGCTTCTCCTAAGTCAAAACTAAGAGAACCAACTTTTCCTAAAGAAATGAATTAGGGTGATCACTTACACAAGACCAAGTGTGTGTGAAATTTGGATGCTTAGGTTACAAGGACCCGTAAACCAAATGTTAGAACAAGACACCAGATACTACCCAACCTTTAACTCAATCCATAGCTTTCCTTCCTCAACCTCTTGTGGAATGGTCCGCAACTTAACTCCTACTTAAGTTTTTAAGTCCACAAAGGACCTAAAGGTCTAAATCCATTAGCTCACTTAGCTTCTAAGCTTCGACAGCTAGAGTCAGCTTAGTCTAACCTAAAGTTTTGGTCTGCTTAAGAATGCAGGGCCCTACCAATTAAGCTCAATAATATAATTTTTTTTTTTAATGCAATATGCATGAATGAATGCAGAATGTAGACATTTTATAAACAGATGCTTCAAGTCCTCTCCCCCATGCCTAGTTCAAATAATGTCCTCTTTGGAAACAAAATAGTTAAAGGAAGATATTACCTGAGGTGGAGAATAACAGGAGCTAAGGCTTCTCAAGAGTGACCTCGTCAACTAGATGGCCATCCAAAGTAATGTATGATTTTAACTGTTGGCCGTTGACGATAAAGGCAGTTGCTGAAGAGGAAAGGCTTTTAATCTCCATAGCTCCATGTGGAAATACTTTAGTGATTATGTAAGACCCATCCCAACGAGATTTTAATTTCCTTAGAAAAAGCTTAAGTCTAGAATTGAAAAGCCAGACTTGTTAGTTGGGCTCAAAGGTCTTTCTAAGGATATACTTATCATGTAAGACCTTAGTTCTCTCTTTATAAGCTTGAGAGGTGTCATAAGCATCATTCCTCAGCTCCTCAAGCTCACTAAATTCTAGAAGTCATGCCTTACCCACCTTTTCTAAATCCATGTTAACACTTCGAATAGCCTAAAGTACCCAATGTCACAGCTCAACAGATAAATGGCATGCTTTCCCATACACAATCCGAAAGGGAGATGTACCAAAAGGGGTCTTATAGGCCGTCCGATACACCCACATAGCATCATCGAGCTTTTGGGACCAATCGTTCCTATCAGGTCTAATGGTCTTTTCTAAAATATTCTTCATCTCCCTATTCGACACTTCAACCTAGTCACACGTTTGAGGATGGTAAGGGGTAACGACCTTGTAAGTCACTCCCAAACTCTTGAGTAGCCGATTGAAGTGGTGGTTTCGGAAATGAGGCCCCCCATCACTTATAATGGTCCTGGGGCAGCCAAAACAACATATGACATTGGCCTTCACAAATTTCAAAACCACAAAGTGGTCATTTTTGTGCGTAAGAATGGCCTCTATCCTTTTAGAGACATAATCAACTGCCACAAAGATATATTCATAACCATGAGACGAAGGGAAGGGGCCCATAAAGTCAATTCCCCACACATCAAAAATTTCAACAGACTGAATAAGGTGTTGAGGCATCTCATTCTTCTTCCGAATCACTCCTATCCATTGACATCTAATATAGGCCTTGACAAAGTTATGAGAATCCTTAAATAATGAAGGCCACCAAAAATCGGACTGGAGAACCTTAAAAGCAATTTCTTAGCACCAAAGTGTCCTCCACAATGAAGTTCATGGCAAAAACTCAGCACACTTTGTTAGTCCTCTTCAGGTGCACATCGTCTAAATACTTGGTCTTGTCCAATTCTAAATAATTCAGTCTCTTCCCAATGAAAGTATCTGGTTTGGGAAATGAATCTCTTTCCTTTTTGCTCATCCCAAGAGCCAGGAGTTTCTCCAGTGACCAAGTAATTTACGGTATCAGCATACCAAGGTGAAGTTGGTGTTACCGCCATAAGGGTTTCATCAGGAAATGTCTCGCAGATGTCTCCAGATAGAGAGTCATTAAGTGGAAGGCGAGACAGGTGGTCAGCCACAACATTTTCTACTCCTTTCTTTTCATGTATCTCCAAGTCAAATTCTTGAAGGAGTAAGATCCACCTAATCAGACATGGCTTAGAATCCTTCTTAGCAATGAAGTGTTTCACTACAACATGATCAGTGAAAATAACCACCATAGACCCAACAAGATAAGACCTAAACTTCTCCAGAGCAAAAACTATAGTAGGTAATTCCTTTTCAATGATGGTGCAGTTTTACTGTGGTTTGGTTAAAGTCTTGCTAGCATAATGCAGCACATGAGGTCTTCCCTCAACCCTTTGTCCAAGGATTGCTCCCACTGCATAATTCGAAGCATCACACATAAGCTCAAATGGGAGTGTCTAATCAGGAGCTTAGAGAATAAGCGTAGAGATCAAGGCCTCCTTCAGAGTTTGAAAGGCCTCGGCACACTTTGAATCAAAATTGAAGGAAGATTCCTTCATCAACATGTCACAAAGTGGCCTAGAAATTTTACTGAAATTTTCAATAAAGGGCCTATAAAAGCTAGCATGGCCAAGAAAGGATCTAATCTATTTGGCATAAATAGGCAATGGGAGTTTGGAAATAGAATCAATCTTGGATTTATCTACTTCCATGCCTTGCTCAGACATAACATGCCCAAGTATAATTTCTTTCTGTACCATGAAGTGGCTTTTCTCCCATCTGAGGACTAAACTAGTCTCCTTATATCACTTCAGCACATTCTCCATGTGCAAGAGACACTGGTCGAAAGATGAGTCATAAATGGAGAAGTCATCCATAAACACTTCAACAAACTCGTCAATCATGTCTGAATAAATGGACATCATACATTGCTGGAAGGTTGCAGGGGCATTACATAATCCAAATGGCATATGCCTGAATGCAAAGGTACCATAAGGACTCGTGAACGTCATCTTCTCCTGGTCATCAGGGAAGACTGCAACCTGGTTGTACCCAGAATATCCATCGAGAAAGCAATAGTACTTTTTCCCCACCAATTTCTCGAGAATTTCATCAATAAAAGGAAAGGGAAAGTGATCCTTCTCGGTAGTGGTGTTCAGCTTGCGGTAATCAATACAGACCCTCCATCTAGTTGAGGGTCTAGTCACAACTTGTTCACCTTGGTCATTAAATTCCATAGTAAATCCTACCTTCTTTGGCACCACAAGAATAGGACTTACCCATTTACTATCAGCAATGGGATATATGATCCCAGCGTCCAACAACTTGATGATTTCCTTTTTAACCACCTCCCTCATATTTGGGTTTAGATGTCTCTGCATGTCCCAAAATGGCTTGATAGAATCATCAGTATAAATGTGGTGCATGCAGAGTGTAGAGTCTGTACCGTTAATGTTGGCAATGCTCCAAGCAATAGCTTCCTTGTGCCTAGACAAGCATTCAATGAGGGCTCCCTTCTGTGCCTTAGATAGCAAAGCTGAAATGATAATGGGGAGCGTATCATTAGCACCCAGGAAGACGTTCTTGAGAGTGTCAGGGAGGGGTTTCAACTCAAGGTCGGGGGCTTGTATGGTTGATGGTTTCATAATAGATGTCCCCATCTCAGGTAGCAGATCTACCTTGGGCAGAGATGATGGGGAAAGTGACTCAGCAAAAACACCCAGCAACTCCTCAAGTTCTAGTATATCCCCTTCACATTCCTTCAAGAGATGGGAATGCTCATTTAGCATGGCATGCTGAAGGGGGTCATCACGTAACATTACAGGGGTTGTCTCTTTAATCAGGTCATCTATCACCTCAACTTGAGAACAATCCTCAAGCCCAGCTTGTTTATAAGCATCGAACACATTAAGCCGGACTTGCTTACACCCAAAGTCCATTTTCAATGCCCCAGTATTGCAATTGATTGAAGCATGCGAAGTTGCAGGCAAGGGGCGGCCAAAAATGATGGAGGGCTTCACTGGCATGTTGGTAGGGTCAATGTCCAAAACTAAGAAGTCGACGGGGAAGAAGAAATCCTCTACTCTCACAAGGACATCTTCAAAAATTCCCCACAGTGTCTTAAGTGATCGATCAACAACTTGGAGGATTATCAAGCTAGGCTTCAGATTGCCTCCCCCAAGTTGTTCATACACGTAGCTCGGAAGGATGTTCGCCCCCACACCCAGATCAAGTAGAGCCTCATCTATTTGTAAGTCACCAATAACCACCAAGATGTACCAGGCTCCCGGGTCCTTAAGGTTCGAGGGTGTGCCATGTTGAACAATTGAGCTAACAAAATCAGGTAGGGCAACTTTGATTGGACTTATTTCATAGATTGCTGCTTTTTCGTGCACGGGTCCTTTAAGAAGCTAGCATAAGACGGAATCTGCCTGATAGCTGCAAGCAAAAATAGGTTAATCTGCACTTGCCTGAAAGTTTCCATGATCCCATTCATCTTATCTTTGGCTCCAGATGAGCCAGTAGAAGTCTACCCAGAGGTGGATAAGCACTCTGGAAAGGGAACTCTTGATCTCTGGGTGGAAGGGTTGTCATGTCGAGTAAGGGGTGGAAAGAGGGCAACTTCTTCCGGTGAGGTGATTTCAAGCGGAGGAGATTTAGTCAAGTCTTCTTCGGTGGCGGTGAAAGTTGGGGTGGATGGTTTTTTAGAGGGTGCGACTATAGGAGCATCAGGTTTGGAAATTTCTTTCCCACTTCTCAGAATTGTCATCGCCTGAGCATGCTCCCAAAAGACAATCGCTTTTCCTTTAGGATTCTCCTAAGCAGCAATGGGAAGCTTCCCAGTTTCCCTCTGTCTAACGACGTCAACAAGGTGTCCTATCTGCAATTTTATTTCATGTATAGCCTTGTCATGAGATTGGATGATGACATTTTGACTTTCTTACATAATTCTCAACATTGCCTTCAATTCATCCATCTCAGAGCTCTTAGGTTGGGCAAAGGTTTGAGGTTGGTTCATTTGTTGATTTTGAAAGGGCTGTGGTTTATAATTCCCTGAATTTGAAACATTCCCTTGTATCCAGGAAAAGTTTGGGTGATTCCTCCATCCCTCCTTATAAGTGTTAGAAAAAGGGTCATTATGAAATTTAGGATGGAACCCTTGAGCAGCATTCAGATCCGCCAGTACATGCTTAGGGGATTGGGAGGCCAGGTGGCACTCCACAGTGGCGTGTGTATTGATGAGTCCATTAAATTGGACTATTATTAAGCCTAAGTATCTTTAATTATACAATTTAGGTGTGTTAATAATGGTAATTAAGTTATAGAAGATTTGTATACCTCATAATTTAAGTTATAACATTATATAACTTAATGATTCTATTATTTTTATGTGCAGGTAATAAAATACACAAAGAGCAAGGGTGGGGGGATAAAATTCCCAAAACAACAACAACTCTCCCCCCTCCCCCGCTGAACATGTTGGTGCTAGAGCACCACGATCATTTGTTTTGATGATAACAAAACACGTGTTATTTAACATTTGCAATTTGAGTCCTAGATTTCAGGTCAATTGCAAATGAAGACGTGTTTAGACGGAACTCGAGCTCGCATCCAGGACGGATTGGAGGAGCTTGACGGAAAATAGAGGAGGTTCGCGTGGAGCGAAAGATTGGAGATGGAAGACAAGAAGAATAGGATAGATTCTTTTTTATCCCTTCATGTATCTCTTGTATTTATTTTCTTGCTCTTTATTTTCCTTAGACATTATGTTAAAGAGCCTCAAAGAACCCTAACAGTAGTCCTAGGAACACCTGCACAACCCTAGGATACGTAGGTTTTCTGTAGAACACTTAGAAAACCAATATAGGGTTAAAACTGACTTTCCAGACGTCTAATTCACGAATCAGACGTCTGATAAAGGATTTTAAGATGTCTGACTGTTGTTTCAGACGTCTGATAACTGTTAGGCTGGACATAGTTACTTCTGTCTGATGAATTCAGACGTCCAGACCTTATACCAGACGTCTTAGGAGACGTCTGATGACTTTGCCAGACGTCCAGTTAGTGGACCGTTGGCTGGCTTAGAAGACACTCAAGAATATGACCGTTAGAGCCTTATCAGACGTCCATAGGACTTCACAGACGTCTGATAAATGACCGTTTTGCCTCGGCTGACCCAAAATCTCTTCTCAGAGATTTTCTAGCCGTTGCAACGTTTGGAAATCAATTCCCACGGTAAAACTAGGTTTCCAGACGTCCAGACTTAGTGCCAGACGTCCTCTATGTCGTCTGATGGACTTGTACAAAAACCCTGTTTAGATCTGATTCAAGTCAGGGAGAAACCCGCATAGAATCAGACGTCTGACCTTGGAATCAGACGTCTTAAAGTGGCCTTCCAGACGTCTGATGCCAGAGTTAGACGTCTGATAACCCTGTGAAGTGTAATCATTGTCCTGAATTCGGCCTGATTCTCTTGGGCTTTGCACCCAACGGCTATGGAAGCTTTTCCAAGCCTTCCAAAGCCTTCCTAAGGCCTCTATAAATAGAGGGGAACCTTTGTAACATAAAAACACCTAGAGAGACATATACACACTAAGACAAACACTTTGCAATACACTAAGATCAAGTATTTCCACTCTCTTGTGTCCAAGAAGCACTTGCTCTCTAAGCTCAAGTTCTACATCTTGAGAGCATCCAACCGTTGCGCACCCGCTCTCTCGCCGTTGTCTACGAGAGCGAAGTTACGCCATCGTGTGGCACACGCACCGCGTCATCGTCGACGCACTCCTTGCAAAGGGGAGTTTCCTATTTCCTATAGAAGCTAGGTTCAATTTTGTTGGCTCTATAGGACTGTTGTTCATTTTTGTATTTTGGTTGGGTATTCGCTTTGCGAATTCCCGTCTCCTTCGTGGGACAAAATCCTTCTCGTGGAGAGAAGGGGTTGAGGAACGCTACCCTCGTACTTGTAGCGTGGTTGTATTGAGGTTGAATCACCCTCGTTCAAAGTGATTCGGTTAGTGGATTTGATCAACTAGGTTGATCGGAAAATCCTAACTCGAGAGGGTTAGGTGGTGGTTTTTACCCGGTTTGGGTTTCCACCTAAAAATACCTGTGTACATTGTGTGATTGCTTAATTTCTTGTGATATTGCTTTATACTTTTATTTCCGCAATTTATTACGTCACCCCTCCTGGTAGGGACGAAACCTTCAATGGGTATCAGAGCAGGTTTTCCGCCGACAGGAGTAACATCTGCGGAAAGATCACATGGAGGGAAGCTATTCCACAAGCAGGATTTCCGAGGGGCAGTCCACAACCCGTCCGCACTACTTTGATGGGAACAACTACACCTACTGGAAGTTGCGGATGAAGACGTGGCTTCAAGCCACCGACTTCACAGTCTGGGCCAGGTGCGAGACCCCCTTCGACATCCCAGAGAAACCCGCCGGAGGATACTCGCAGCAGCAGATCCAGGAGCTCTCTCTCAACGCGAAAACAATGAACGCGTTGTATTGCGCGCTCAGCCCGGAGGAGTTCAACAGAATCTCGCAATGCGCCACCGCATACGAGATCTGGCACACACTCGAGGTAACTCATGAAGGTACCTCTAAGGTAAAAACTTCTAAACTCAATTTACTTTCACAAGAATTTGAGGCTTTTTCTATGAAATCTAACGAAACTTTAAGTGAGATGAACACTAGGTTCACTCTCATAGTAAATAACTTGAAAGCTTTAGGGAAGACTTTCATCAACGGGGAGCTTCAAGGGAAGCTTCTTCGTTCCCTTGGACCGAAATGGGAACAGAAAGTCACCGCCATCGAAGAGGAGAACGAAATGGAGGAGCTCAACATGGAAGATCTCCTAGGCAATCTGATGGCCTACGAGACTAAGTTGAAGCAGAAGAAGAAGGATACACCGGAGCCTAAACTAAAGAAGACTCTCGCCTTTAGAGCCACGTCGGATAGCGAGGTAAGTTCCGACGACGAAGACTTTAGAATTTTACTTAAAAATTTTTCCAAGTTTTGTAGGGAATTAAAGAAAGAGAAAAAGGAGAAGAAGGAAAGCCCGAGACGTTGCTACCACTGCAACGGGAAAGGGCATCTGCGACCAGAATGCCCTCTTCTCAAAAAGGAGAAGAAGAAGGAAAAGGAGAAGAAATCTAAGAAGAAGGCGTTCCAAGCCACTTGGGACGATTCTAGCTCGGAGGAAGAAGAAGAAGAAAAGACCATAGAAGAAGAAACCGCTTGCTTCGGTTTCATGGCCAGAGGAAGCGACAGCGAAAGCGAAAGCGACTCAGACAACGAGGTAAATCTCGATCTTCAAGAAGCATTTAATGAACTTTTTGAGATTAGTAAATCACTTAGGGTAGAAAATAAAGGCATTAAAAAGAACCTTAGTTTTCTTAGAAATGAAAATGATAGGTTAGAAAAACAACTCAAGGACATAGAAACTAGTCCTAAGGATAATAACCTATTATTAGAAAATCAAGACCTCATCAATGAAAATAATAAATTGATTGAGGAAAATGATAGTCTAAAAATAGAAATTTCTGATTTAAAGACTAAGATGAATACTATAGAAAGAGAAATTGCATGTCTTAGGGAAAGCTCTAACAAACTAATCAACAAAGTAGATGATTTTTATAGCCCTAAGGTTGAGAAAGGATCTCCATCAAGGAGACCCGCTAACAAATCCGGATCCAAGCCCACTTGGATACCAAAGAAAAAATTAGAATCTTGTTTTGTAGGGTTCAGGGATGACTACAACATAAAGGACTGGACCTACAAGCTCAAGGCTGGTCAACTTAAGTTGGGAGAACCAATGAGTAGACCAAGGAGGAGAAGAAGAAGACCGACGAGACGGCGAACAAACGACGGACCCGCCGCACGTCGACCACCAGATTGGAGACCGGCGCCGATGCCCGGGCCTCCAAGCTACGGATGGGAGCCCCATCCGATGTGGCATCCACCACCACCATTCGGGCCATTTTATTGGCCATGGTAGGTGAGGTAAAATTCTTAACCCTATCCTTTTTATAAGCATTTAGATAGGGGGAGTTAAAAATGATGAGCTTATTGTCAATTTTTAAGGGGGAGATACAAGTTAGCTAAATTTCCTTTAGTAAGGGGGAGAAAAATAATAGCTATCTTGTTGTTATAAAAAGGGGGAGGACATTACCTTTGTTAAAAATAAATAGAAGAGCATGTGTTAAGGGGGAGTAATAGGAAATATAAAATCAATCAAACCTTTTTGATAATGTCAAAAAGGGGGAGGATTTTTATGCATTATTATTTACGGTTTTGTCATCATCAAAAAGGGGGAGATTGTTGGTGCTAGAGCACCACGATCATTTGTTTTGATGATAACAAAACACGTGTTATTTAACATTTGCAATTTGAGTCCTAGATTTCAGGTCAATTGCAAATGAAGACGTGTTTAGACGGAACTCGAGCTCGCATCCAGGACGGATTGGAGGAGCTTGACGGAAAATAGAGGAGGTTCGCGTGGAGCGAAAGATTGGAGATGGAAGACAAGAAGAATAGGATAGATTCTTTTTTATCCCTTCATGTATCTCTTGTATTTATTTTCTTGCTCTTTATTTTCCTTAGACATTATGTTAAAGAGCCTCAAAGAACCCTAACAGTAGTCCTAGGAACACCTGCACAACCCTAGGATACGTAGGTTTTCTGTAGAACACTTAGAAAACCAATATAGGGTTAAAACTGACTTTCCAGACGTCTAATTCACGAATCAGACGTCTGATAAAGGATTTTAAGACGTCTGACTGTTGTTTCAGACGTCTGATAACTGTTAGGCTGGACATAGTTACTTCTGTCTGATGAATTCAGACGTCCAGACCTTATACCAGACGTCTTAGGAGACGTCTGATGACTTTGCCAGACGTCTAGTTAGTGGACCGTTGGCTGGCTTAGAAGACACTCAAGAATATGACCGTTAGAGCCTTATCAGACGTCCATAGGACTTCACAGACGTCTGATAAATGACCGTTTTGCCTCGGCTGACCCAAAATCTCTTCTCAGAGATTTTCTAGCCGTTGCAACGTTTGGAAATCAATTCCCACGGTAAAACTAGGTTTCCAGACGTCCAGACTTAGTGCCAGACGTCCTCTATGTCGTCTGATGGACTTGTACAAAAACCCTGTTTAGATCTGATTCAAGTCAGAGAGAAACCCGCATAGAATCAGACGTCTGACCTTGGAATCAGACGTCTTAAAGTGGCCTTCCAGACGTCTGATGCCAGAGTTAGACGTCTGATAACCCTGTGAAGTGTAATCATTGTCCTGATTTCGGCCTGATTCTCTTGGGCTTTGCACCCAACGGCTATGGAAGCTTTTCCAAGCCTTCCAAAGCCTTCCTAAGGCCTCTATAAATAGAGGGGAACCTTTGTAACATAAAAACACCTAGAGAGACATATACACACTAAGACAAACACTTTGCATTACACTAAGATCAAGTATTTCCACTCTCTTGTGTCCAAGAAGCACTTGCTCTCTAAGCTCAAGTTCTACATCTTGAGAGCATCCAACCGTTGCGCACCCGCTCTCTCGCCGTTGTCTACGAGAGCGAAGTTGCGCCATCGCGTGGCACACGCACCGCGTCATCGTCGACGCACTCCTTGCAAAGGGGAGTTTCCTATTTCCTATAGAAGCTAGGTTCAATTTTGTTGGCTCTATAGGACTGTTGTTTATTTTTGTATTTTGGTTGGGTATTCGCTTTGCGAATTCCCGTCTCCTTCGTGGGACAAAATCCTTCTCGTGGAGAGAAGGGGTTGAGGAACGCTACCCTCGTACTTGTAGCGTGGTTGTATTGAGGTTGAATCACCCTCGTTCAAAGTGATTCGGTTAGTGGATTTGATCAACTAGGTTGATCGGAAAATCCTAACTCGAGAGGGTTAGGTGGTGGTTTTTACCCGGTTTGGGTTTCCACCTAAAAATACCTGTGTACATTGTGTGATTGCTTAATTTCTTGTGATATTGCTTTATACTTTTATTTCCGCAATTTATTACGTCACCCCTCCTAGTAGGGACGAAACCTTCAGAACATTGGGCAAAACCTCTGGCGCCACCTTTCTCAACAGCCCTGACCGGGGATTTTGGAAAATCCCTGAACTCACACGGTGAGGGGAGAACTTAAAAAGAAGAGGCGGGGAGAGAAAAAGGCTATTGAGAAAAAGAAGAAAAGCGTGCACTTTGCCGCACTACGTCCTCTTTCCCCTTGCAGGGAAAAAGTCTCTCCGCCCGCACACCGCGGCCGACGCATCGTCCTTGCGTGCTGCAGGCAACCGCGCACCAGCCACAACACCCTCTCCGTTGCCTGCAGATCTGCAAAGCCAACCACGCCCCAGCACCATCTTCTTGCTGCATCCCTGCAGCCCACACGCCCATCAGTAGGCGCGGCCCGCTCACACCAGCCCTACTGAAGGCGCGTCCTTGCCGCCCGCTCGTTACTAAAGGCAACCGCGCGCCCCAACACCCTCTCCTTCCTATGTCCCTGCAGCTGTACGCCCATCAGTAGGTGCGGCTTGCTCGCACCAGCGCTGCTGAAGGCGCATCCTTGCCGCTCGCTCGCTACTGAAGGCACTGCTCGCACCCAAGCCAGCGCCTCTCCTCCAACGTGCCCCACTGGCAGCTACAGCCGCACTTCACCCTACGTGCCTCCATGCCACCAGCAGGTGCTTCCTGCCCGCGCACCAGCGCGCGCGTGAGCCCGCTTGATTAGTCGCAGCAGCAGCCACCCTCCAGTAGACCGGCGTTCTTCATCTCCGGCCACCTCCGGCCACTGCCTTCGGCCACCTCCGCCGCCGCCGCTGCCACCATCGGAAAGCTCTCGACCTCACCATCCTCTTGAGCCCTGCATCGACCCCCACGGATCACTCTCTCTCTCACGAGGAGGAGAGAGGAAGAAAGCTTTGTTTTTGTTGGAATTAGAAATTACATTCAATGCCATTGCCACCGATTTGATTTTTTTGTTATTATTATATTGTGGCAGAATTGCATTCAAGCACTCACAGTTCTTTCTAATTGCATGGTATTAATATTGGCTAGTTTAAAGATTGATTTTGCACTTGATTTAAGTACTAATTGTCTTTAGTACACATCATGTGAAAATTGCACTAATTCATCCTAAATTTTGTGAGGATTTCTATGAGGGAAAACTGCACTTTCACCCTTAACATTTTAGGTTATTACAAATCTACTTTCCTTCACATTTCAAGTCCAATTTGAAAAGGAATTTCGCACTATCCGAAATAACATTAAATAATTAAGTATTAATTGCATCATTGCCTCCTTGTGGGCACGACCCGCTCTTCTGTGAGTGGTTATTTTCATTGTTTTTGATTAGTCGATTTTTCCACCACTTAAATACTACAATGCTAAGAGAAAACTCGACCTACCAAATTGTCGTCATTGCCGGGGAGGCAATAGACGCAATAGAATTACTTTATTATTTTTGAATCTTTTGAGTTGTGAAATTATCTAATCATTTTTATTATTGTGCAAGGAATCCACCGAAGCGACGAGGTGCAATAGAGGAGCGACAGTAGCCACTAGTTAAGCCACACGAGGAAAAGACGAAGGAGACCAAGATCCTATTTCGTAGAGGATTCTCCGTCATCACAATTTAATTCTGTCTTTTCTCCCTTGTAATTTGGGGTTAAATTTTTGGGGGTTTGTCCCCGCATTCTTTAGCTACTAGGGCTTATAGTATTTTTGGTGCATGCATGATTATATTTTCTGTTTGCTTGCTTTTAAAAACTAATAAAAAAATATCGAGCTGCCTATTTAGCAGTTGCATTCCCTTAGGTGCATGCATTTAGGGGTGATTGAGCAGCATATTAGATCTTATTATTGCATTGCAAGCATCTTAGCACGAAGATTGCTGGAGACAGGTATATCTTTCTAACTTTTGCATCCAGCCTCTGTTCACGCATTTGCATTCCAATTTAAATTCAAGACCACCAAATTGTTTGAATTTACTAATTAAGTGGTCACATAATTAAAAGCAGAACTAATAATCAGATTCAACCCTCAAAGAAATTCACTTTTGATCTGATTCTAAGGGACTTGTCTGCGATTTCAAAAAGAAATTACAAAGATTTACGGTGTGTTGCACACTTTTGACACTGAGCATGCACATTAGGAACTGCACTAAGGCTCGATCCCTTAAGGCTATAGGCACCAATCTCTTTATCGGTGCAGACCCTCCTATTGTGCTTTGTGGTAGTGGCGATACTATCTTTTGATCAAGTGTTTTGATACTCCACGGAGGGGGACACCCCTTAAAGGAATAAAAGGGTAGTTAAGGGGCACCGCATATGCATCGCCTCAAAGGAAGGGTTCGCCCTACTTGCATCCCTTTGTTCGTCCTTGGAGTAACTTCTCCCTTGATCACCTGGGAGTATCAGCTAAGCAAAGTATAGGTCCTAGGGCACTCAAAGGTTGAATTAAGGCACGTAATTGCAGTGGAAAACTTGTTTGGCCATTTATTTTAACTAATTCAACATCCACAATAAAGGTTAAGATTTCAAGTCCACACCCCTCTTATACCACTTACATGGGAACGGAGGGAAAAGTCTTGATCTTTTGACCTATCTTTAAAGTGGAGGTTTGACTTACTCAATAATAAAATAAAAATTTTGTTAAATTGTGTTTTGTATGCTTGGTAGACGCTCTCTTGAGGGTAGTCTAGTGTTTGATCCTGAGCCCGAGAGAATTCTTAGGAGAGCTCATCTAGGAGAAGAAAGAGAAGAAATGGCTGAGCACGGTGCAAATCAACAAAGGACCCAAACGGACTATTTTATTCCTACCAACCAACCTGCACAAGCACTAAGACGACCGATAGGGGATAATCCGTATGAGATCAAGAGTAGTACCATATCTTTATTGCCCTCTTTTTATGGTACTACTAGGGAGGACCCCTACCGGCATTTGGAGGAATTCACCGAGGTCTGTTCCACGGTGAAGCTCCAGGGCTTTACTGATGAAGCCCTGATGAGGACTCTATTTCCTTTCTCCCTAAAGGATAAGGCCAAGCACTGGTATCATACCCTCGATGCAAGGGTAAATGATTAGGCTACCCTTAAGGGAGAATTTTTAAAAAAGTATTTTCCTATGAGTAAAACCAACCATTACAGAAGAGAGATTATGGGTTTTACTCAGCAAGAAGGGGAGAAATTTCATGAGACTTGGGAGCGCTTTAATGACCTTCTTAGGTTATGCCCCCACCATCAAGTTCCAAGATGGCAGTTGGTCGAAAGGTTCTATAACGGATCATCTGAAAGGCATAGGCAAACCATTGATGCAGCCTGCGCAGGAACCTTCATGACCAGAACTGAGGATGAAGCTTGGGCATTATTG
This sequence comes from Thalassia testudinum, assembly GCA_037157565.1. NCBI lineage: Eukaryota > Viridiplantae > Streptophyta > Magnoliopsida > Alismatales > Hydrocharitaceae > Thalassia > Thalassia testudinum. The sequence continues at coordinate 77,920,934 of JAZHRO010000056.1, read as the reverse complement.
GAAACTTTAAGCAACAACTCCATACATTTGTCCTTTGTGTATCAAGAAAGAAAACCATCAATCTTGCAGAGGAAGATAGAGGCCCATGAAGCTGGGGCTTCTCGGGATTTGGCTTATTAGATTCAACTATTGAATAAAAATTTTGACAGGCTTTTAGCAAACCCCGGCATGAACCCAAAAGCAGCCTCTATTTTTCAGGCTTCAAGAGAATGCTCCATCTGCCAAAGCACAATGCACGCCACTGCGGAGTGCGATCAGGCAACCCAATTCCCTGAGTTGATTCAAGCCGACTTGAACACGGCCCAAGGTTTCCACCCCCTCACAATAACGCCTACTCCAATACTTACAATCCAGGGTGGCGAAACCATCCAAACTTCTCTTGGAAGCAAGCTGATGCTTCTAACTCAGGGAATACAAGACCCTTACCTCCCCAGCCCACATACCAACCTTCTTATGAAAACCCTCTTCCGAATAAGCCCTCTGAGATGGATGAACTGAAGGCCATGATGAAAGCGATGCAAGAGCATCAGAATATGGTTATCCAATCTCAGAATAAGATGATTACTGATATGCAATCCCAAATTAGTCATCTTACTGAGGCAGTTAGGCAACGTGATCCGGGGAAGCTGCCTAGCTCTTCTGAGGAGAACCCTAAGGGCAAGGGGGTTGTATTCATGGAGCACTCCCAAGCAGTGACCGTGTTGAGGAGTGGAAAAAAGATTGACAAGCCTAATAACACTCCTACTATTACATCTCAGAATTCCCCTTCCACACCTGACCCTACCTCCATCTCACCCGAGGAAGAGCCATAGCACTCTCCCTCACAAAAAATCATCCACAATGAGGATGTCTTCCTACCACCACCCCTTCATGCCATGACGACCCCTCTACTCAGAAGCCGAGGGTGACTTATCCAGAGCGCCTATCTGCTCCTGGGGAATCTTCTGTTGGCCCATCTGGAGCCAAGGATAGGACGGAAGAGATTATGGATACTTTTAGGAAAGTCCAGATTAACTTGCCTCTGTTGAAAGCGATTAAACAGATTCCGCCCTATGCCAAGTTTCTGAAGGACCTATGCACCCAGAAGCGCCGATCTAGGAAACAAGTCCAAACCAAGGTCATCCTGCCTGGCCACGTTTACTCGGTTCTTTAGCATGGAACACCCCCCAAAATGAAAGACCCAGGGGCCCCATATATTTCAGTGGTTATAGGTAACCAACACATTGATGAGGCTCTCCTTGATCTGGTTGCTGGGGTAAACATTCTATCGAGCTCTATCTACGACCTGTTGGGAGGGGGAAAGCTGAAGCCTAGTCTAGTAATCCTCCAGGTTGCAGACAGATCGCTTAAGACACTGCGGGGATTGTTGGAAGATGTCCTTGAGAGAGTGGAGGATTTATTCTTCCCCATTGACTTTCTGGTACTTGATACTGACCCGTCTAATAAGCTCACAAAGCCATCCATTATTCTGGGATGCCCCTTTTTGGCCACAACCAATGCCTCTATAAATTGTAGATCCGGGGCACATAAACTAGGCTTTGGGAACAAGAAGATCCGGTTGAATTTTTTGATACTTACAAACAAACCGGATTTGAAGACTGTTCTCAGATTAAGGTCATTAATGAAATAATTGAAGAGACTACTCCAGCACTCTTATGTAGAGATACCCTTAAGAAGGTCATAACTCAGGACCATCCCTCGATTATCAAAGAAACTGAAAGGAAAATGCCTGAACTAGAAGAGTTGCTGGAGATACACAGTAAGTCTCTGTCGCCACCCTGGACTGCGAAGGAAGATCCGCTGCCTGAAGCGAGGACATCTCAACTAGAACCCTCAATCCAAAAGGCTCCTGAATTGGAGTTGAAACCCCTCCCGAGCACATTGAAATATGCTTTCCTTGGCCCTAATAACACGCTCCCCATTATTATCTCATCTGCATTATCTAAATTGCAGGAGGGAGCTCTGCTTGAGTGTTTACAAAGTCACAAAGAAGCAATTGCCTGGACAATTGCTGATATTAAGGGTGTTGATCCCTCTCTTTGCATGCATCATATTTACACGGACGAGTTCGTGAACCCTTTCCGAGACATGCAGAGAAGGCTCAATCCAAATATGCAGGAGGTTGTTAAAAAGGAGATTCTGAAATGCCTAGATGCAGGGATTATCTATCCCATTTCAGATAGTAAATGGGTCAGTCCGATTCATGTAGTTCCGAAAAAGGCAGGAATCACTATGGAGGAGAATGACCAAGGAGAACTGGTGACCACTTGATCCTCAACTGGTTGGAGGGTCTGCATTGATTACCGCCGTTTAAACACGGCTACCTAGAAAGACCATTTCCCCTTACCATTTATCGATCAAATTTTGGAACGATTGGCGGGAAACAGGTACTTTTGTTTTCTTGTTGGGTACTCTGGGTACAATCAGATAGCCATTTTTCCTGATGATCAGGAGCATACCACCTTCACGAGTCCTTATGGCACTTTTGCATTCCGCTAAATGCCATTAGGGTTATGTAATGCTCCTGCCACTTTCCAACGTTGTATGATGGCTATCTTCTCTGATATGATCGACGAGTTCGTTGAAATTTTCATGGATGACTTCTCCATTTATGGCTCGTTGTTTGACCTATGCCTTTCGCACCTTGATAAAGTCTTAACCCGTTGCGAAGAGGCAAAACTGGTGCTTAGTTGGGAGAAAAGCCACTTTATGGTCCAGCAGGGCATTGTGTTAGGGCATGTAGTTTCCGAGAAAGGATTAGAGGTGGACACCGGAAAAATCAATTCCATTTCTTAGCTTCCATTGCCCGCCAATGTTCGTCAGGTTAGATCTTTCCTTGGCCATGATAGATTTTATAGGCGCTTCATTAGAGACTTCAGTAAAATCTCTAAGCCACTCTACGACCTGTTAGCGAAGGATGTTTCCTTTGATTTTGATGATAGATGTGGCGAGGCTTTCCAAGCTTTGAAGAAAGCCCTCATTACCGCACCGATTCTCCAAGCGCCAGATTGGACCCTCCCATTTGAGCTTATGTGCAATGCTTTTGATTTTGCAGTGGGAGCGGTCTTAGGTCAACGGGTTGATGGCAAACCTCATGTGCTACATTATGCCAGCATGACCCTTACGAATCCTCAACAAAACTACACGGCCATGGAAAAGGAATTACTTGCTGTAGTATTTGCTTTGGACAAGTTTTGGTCTTATCTTTTGGGATCCAAGGTCATGGTGTTCACTGATCATTCGGCCCTTAAGCATCTTCTGGCTAAAAAGGACACCAAACCTCGCCTAATTTGTTGGATTTTGCTACTCCAAGAATTTGACCTGGAAATTAAATACAAGAAAGGAGTTGAGAATGTGGTAGCTGACCACTTGTCTAGGATCCCTATTGAGGCATCAAACCCCACTGGCGGTATTCAAGAGACTTTCCCTGGTGAGTCTCTAATGGCTGTGAAAACTAAAACTCCTTGGTTCGCTGACATAGTGAACTATCTGGTCACGGGCATCACCCCTAGTACTTGGGACAAGCAAAAGCGAGACAGGCTTATCGCTAATGCTAAATTTTATCACTGGGAGGAACCCAAGCTTTTTAGAATATGCCCTGACTAGCTGTTTCGCCGTTGCATCCCTGATGAGGAACAAAGAAGTGTTCTGAGTTTCTGCCATGACCTCCACTGTGGGGGACATTTTAGGGGAAGAAGACTGCTCATAAGGTTCTTCAGTCTGGTTTTTGGTGGCCCACATTATTTCGAGATGCACATACGTATGTGGGTGCATGTCTACGTTGCCAGCAGACGGGAACCATTGGAAAAAGGGATGAGATGCCCCAACAACCTATCCTCCCTGTTGAAATCTTTGATATTTGGGGCATTGACTTCATGGGTCCCTTTCCTGTGTCCTTCGGATATGAATACATCCTTGTGGCTGTTGATTATGTATCAAAATGGATAGAAGCCATCCCCATGCGAACCAATGACCATTCTGTGGTCTTGGGCTTTATTAAGGCTAATATCATTTCTCGGTATGGGTGCCCAAGGACGATCATAAGTGATGGAGGAGCTCACTTTAAGAATGTACACTTCACTGGACTACTCGAAAATTTGGGAGTAAATCACATGATAGCCACACCTTATCATCCCCAAACGAGTGGGCAAGTGGAAGTGTCTAATAGGGAGATTAAGAGAATTTTGGAAGAAACTGTCAGGCCTGATCGAAAGGATTGGTCTAAAAAACTAAATGATGCTCTTTAGGCCTACAGAACTGCATATAAGACTCCCTTGGGTATGTCTCCTTTCCGTCTTGTCTGCGAAAAAGCATGCCACCTTCCCGTTGAAATCCAACATAAAGCTTATTGGGCCATTAAAAACATTAACTTAAATCTGGATAAAGCGGGAAGAGCACGTATGCTAGAATTAAGTGAGCTTGAGGAGCTTCATAATGAAGCTTATTAAACTTCTCAAGCTTACAAGCAACATACAAAAGTCTTCCATGACAGGCACATCATTAGAAAGACTTTTGAGCCCAACAAGTGGGTCTGGCTTTTCAATTCTAGACTTAAATTATTTCCTAGAAAGGTCAAGTCCCGTTGGGATGGGCCTTATGTTGTCATTAATACCTCCCTCATGGAGCTGTAGAGATCAAGAACCCTATTTCAGGTGCGAACTTTAAAGTAAATGGCCAGTGACTTAAACCAGATATTACTCTTTCAGATGGCCAGGTTTTGGATGCACTATGACTTGAGGAGCCTTAGCTCCTTCCACTCTCCTCCTTAGGTGATATTCTTCTATGTCTATATTTTTCCAATGAGGACATTGTCAGTCTTAGGCATGGGGGGATATAACCTGAGAATGTTTATAGTGTTTATAGCATTTATAAATATTTGCATACATATTTAAAAAAAAAAAAAATCTCTTTTCTTGAGCTGATTGGGTTAGTCCCTAGCAAAATACCTTTATTGGAGGTTTTTCTTCCAGAATTATTTCTTAAGTTTAGAATCCAGTACATTTATTTCACGAGCACGTAGACTTGGTAATGGATCCTTTGCAAAAACCAATAAGCATTTGTAGTCTACTGAACCCTTGGACAGTTCATAGAGAGTCAGGCATACTATCTTCTAATAAATCCACCTCATATTTATGAGAAGAAGTAGAGAGATTACTGGTGTGCTAAGTGGTAGCTTCGGCTTTCAGTTATATCGTTGTAGTAAAGCCGGTTGTTACCAACGTTTCATATAAAATTTTTTACTCGGAAAAATAAAAGAGTTCCCGAGGTCGAACTCAGGGAGCAAGTTGTATTCTAGAGATATACAAGTTCTATTACAAAAATAAAGAGAGAGAGAGAGAGAGATGAAAATTTGGCTTCTTCTTCTTTTCTTCTTTCTTCCTCTTTGTCTTTGGTTCTTCCTGTTCTTCTTCTTCTTCTTCTTCTTCTTCTTCTTCTGCTTTCTTCAGATCTTCCCCTCGTGCTCTTCTTCTTCTGTTCTTCCTGGTTTCCTTTCTTTCTTTTTCGTCAGATCGTCTTCTTCTTTTCTTGCTTCTTGCTTCTCTTCATTCCTTCTTCTTCTTTGTCTTCACCTGCCTTGACCTCTCTTTTTCTTTTTTCGCGATGGCCGTTGCTCTTCCTTCTTCTTCAGCCTATCTTCTTTCCTGCTCTGGCTGCTGACCTTCCGTCGTCTGCCCCGGTGCTGAGACGACTTAACGATGCCTTCGCTACAGTGCAGCAGCTCCTTCTTCTTCAGCGGGTCTGCTTCTTCTTCTTTGGCCTGCACCCTTCAGAGTTTTTTCGTCAAGAGGCAAAAACCTACTCTACCCCCCTCCTCCGCGTATCTCTCTCTCTGAAATCACTCTTCGGAAGCTCTCCCAGAGCGCTATCGGGTAATCGGGTTCGGGTCAGGCCCGGGTCCAGGCCCACCGGCGTGCGTGGTGGGCGAGGAGTGCAGGTCATTCTAATCGGGTCGGGCCAGGTCCGCGGAGCGTGGTCACGGACGAGGCCGAGTCGGGTCGGGTCGGGTGAGAGGGACCTCACCCCGTGGTAACTGAGGCAAACAGATGGTGGCACTTTTGCAATTTATGTGGGTGTGTGGCTTCAGAAATTCCCGAGGTGGGACTATCCGCGCACCCCTTTTCTCTCACGCCTGCAGCAGGGATGGTGCTTCCAATTGCATCAGCTGTTGAGGCGCGCAACTCCAATTGAGGGCCAGGGTGTGTGCGCAAGACTCTTTCGCGCTGGCCGTGGCTCTTCAACCTGGGATATCTAGGCTTGGAGCAACCTCAAGCAAGCTTCGAGCTTCCTCGCCAATGGCGGTCAAGGCCTGGAACCTGCAATCAATAGAACGGCCTCTCGGCCAAATCAGACAGGCGGGGGACCTTCGCCGTGGTACGGCGAAGGTGGTCAGGGGGTCTGCAGGGGGCGAGATGGAGCTAACAGGTCGTCCTAGGTCAAACTGTGAGCGAAGGAGTGGGTGTGTTCGGTGGATCTGCAGAGGGTGTTTGGTGGGAAGTGGAGGGGCGGAAGAGGATCAGGGTGAGGAGGCGGAGGTTCTGCGGTGGTCGGCGAGCCGTGTGGGTCGCTGAGGTGATGGGAGCGGCTCGCCGGAGGGTGGTCGGAGGCGGAGAGGATGAGGGTGAACAGGGTCGGTAGAGGGCTTAATTGACTAAATCGAAAGCGGGGAAAGAAAGAGGAGGAGAAGGGGAGTAGGTCTAACTTAACTGCAGGGACGAAGGGGGAGGAACAGGGCGACAGTCGTATCGACTGTCGCCGGAGAAGACGATGCTCAGGGAGAGGGGCGGCGGCGAGCAGAGGGCTGGAGAGGCGCCAGCTGGGTGCGGCGTGGCGCGGGAAGAGCAGGGGAGGAAGTCTCTGCTGCTGGTAGTGCGGCAGAGCGAAGAGGTGGAGGGGGAGGAAGTCGCCGGAGCTGGTGAGCATCTGCCGGAGAAAGAAGAGAAGAAAGCTGGGGGTTTTCTCCGTCAGATCCAGCCTGCCTTCGTCGGTGGAGCGGCGGGGGGTATTTATAGGGTTGAAGCAGGGAGGAAGGCGGAGGGAGACGACGTGTCTCCCTCGCCGGAGAATGGTCGGAATACGAACCCATACCGTCCGTGCGTTCGCACGGCCGGTATGGGGGGCTACAATGACCATGGGGGTGCTCCTGCGACGGCTGACGACGCAGGGCACCCCCGGTACACTTGCCAGGTCCTCCACCTCACCCTGCGCGGCGCCATGCTCCGCGCAAGGTCGCCGGAGCATGGTGCTGGCAGGGTTTTGCAGGAGGGACCTGTTTGCAAAGAACGAAGGAGAGTTAGGGGCCAAAATGCGAGGGTTCAAAAGTTGAGGGCCAAAGAGTAAATATATGAGGACCAAAGTGTGAAGTCGGTCAAGGAGGTTTCTTCTTAGGCTCAAGTTTTTATACATGACTAATTAGGACCTAAGGAATCTGATGGTGAATTTTATTTTCATATTAAACCTTGTTTGACCGGTCAATTTGCGCAAAAACCCAAATTAAGTTATTAATTGGGCATGGTTCTCAATGTAGGTCAAAATGGGTTCTAAAGGCCAAATTGAAGGTTCTAAACCCTAGAGATTATTTTTCTATGAATTTTAGAGGGTTTATTCTATTTTTACTTTGCCTCGAACCTTGTGAATTGAAGTGGGTTGTTTTAGGGTTACAGATTATCATTTGGTTCCTTGGAAGTGCTGTAGCCCTTGCTAGATCATCTCATCCCACTTTTATTCTTATTAAGCTGTTTTGACCTATGTTTGGGCCCTGAATTACCCTGTATGCAGATTATACTGGTAAAATTGCACTTTTACCCCTTATGACTTGTTTTCTTCTCAAACTCAGAATTCTCTGAGTTAAGCTTTTCCTTGAGATATGTAGGAGCTTTTATCCTTTGTATTGGGTCAAAATGAGCTAGTTATGGCTCATGATGAGGTTCTCATCATACCCCCATGCCTAGCTTTTGCTAGTCCCTTAGCAAAAAAAAACTTAAGGTTTCAACCCTTGTTCTAGACCATGAAGTTTTCAATGGTTTTAGATAAGTGCCTTTTTATTTGAGCATAGATTAGGTTAGAATGCTGACCATAGGCCTAAAAGATACTCTAGTACCAATCAAGATCCAAATCTGTCTAGCCTTAGCCTCAGTCTTTTAGCAAAGGTTTTTAAGGCCCGCAAGAACTAACCTAAGGTTTATTGGACTTCGTGGTTAAAGCACCCGTGCTTGAAATGATTTTAGCCCTGGCCCAGTTCGCAGTGCGTTTTGTAAGAGAGAGATAGAAAGTTTTTTCTGTTTGGAGAGTTTTCTCTCTCTTTTTCTTTTTAGTTCTAGCCTAGGATTAGCTTTTCAACACGGTCTGTATCAGATTCCTTGCTCCCATCATCAATCCTCAAGGGTTCCTGGCGATCGATGCTTCGAGATAGCACCGCCCATGGCAACCCCCGGAACCCTGGCTATTGAGATTTCGAGATAATCCCATCCATGGTATTCCGTGGCCGAATCCAGACCCTGGCAATTGACACTTCGAGATAATGCCATCCATGGAATCTGAACCAGCAGAGTGCTTACATGCCCCCCGTAGGATATGTAAATATCCTAAGAGACAAGCACCGAGGAGATGATATTTTGTTACGCATCTTCGAGGGGATTTCCCGCCTCTCCGCGCTGGGAACTCGTCCAAATCAACTTGTGTTGATCGGCCATTCCTATTCTAGGTGTTCTTCTCAGATTTTTGCGACGCTTCTGCGTGATTCTGATTTTTACGCTTACTGAACCAGGCTGTGTGTGAGATTAGGGTGCTTAGGTTACTGAGTCCCGTAAACCAAAAATTAGTTAACGAGGCTGAATACTTCCTAAGCCTTAGACCTAATACTTCAGCTTTTCATTTTCCTCAACCTCTTGAGGAGTGTCCAGATCTTAATGAGTACTAAGAGTCTATTCAAGAATGCCTAAGGTTTGCATTCTTACTAATCTTATTGTGCACTTTTCAGTTATTTTCTTGAATGAGGTCTAGAACTTAGGTTAATTCCTTAGTTTCTTACTAATGACTATCACTCTTTTTTTTTTTTTCATAATTTTGTGCTCCTTTTTCATTTTGTTTGTTCTCTCCTTCACAAAATTTTCCTTCTCCTCTTTTCCTCTTATTCTTTTTCGAAAAATTTTTTTAATTTTTATGGTATTTTTGGCATATGTGAATTTTTTGTTTGAAACCTTTTCTTACAAGTTTTTGCACTTTCCTACCCCCCCATGCCTAAGATTTGCAATGTCCTCATTGTAACCTAGGGGGTCTTAGTTCATTCCTTAAGACAGAAATTTGGGTGAGTGGATGGGTCGGGTTGAATTTTTGCGGACGATTTCAAATTTCAGATGCGAACATCTGAGTTGGGGTCGGCTGTCTATAAGGGTGAACTTCGAGTGCTGAAAGGTGTCAGAACAAGTTTCAGGTTTTCAAAGAGAATGACGGGCTGCCTCCCGTTAAGCGCTGAGTTTTACGCCATCGGCTGGGCGCAATAAGCTCAAGGGGAACGGAGGATATAAGATGCCTCAGCCAAATCAGTAGAAGTTACATCAATGAACGGCTTGAGTCTTTGACCATTCACGATGAAAGGTTCAGAATCGTGGCTGAGTGGACTGATTTCGATTGCTCCATTTCCAAAAACCTGTCGGACCAAATATGGTGCGACCCACTTAGATCTCAGTTTTCCTGGGAAGAGTTTGAGTCGGGCATCAAAGAGTAGGACCTTTTGACCAGGATGGAAGATCTTTCTTGAGATGTGTTTGTCGTGGAAGGCTTTAACCCGCTCCTTGTAGATTTGCGAGTTCTCGTACGCGTCTATGCGCAATTCATCGATCTCGCTGATTTGGAGTTTTCTGTGGGTCCCAGCCTTGGAAAGATCTAGATTACAGTTCCGTACTGCCCAATAGGCTTTATGCTCCAGTTCGACGGGAAGGTGGCATGCCTTTCCGTACACCAATCTAAAGGGAGACATGCCCAATTGGGTCTTGTGGGCGGTCCTATAGGCCCACAATGCTTCCGGAAGTCGGGACGACCAGTCCTTCCTGTCAGGTCGAACAGTGACCTGCAGGATTTTCTTGATCTCCCGATTCGACAGCTCAGCTAGACCATTAGTTTGGGGGTGGTAAGGAGTAGAGATTCGGTGAGACACCCCGTATTTGGTCATCAGTGACCTAAACTGAGCATTTGTGAAATGGGTCCCCCCATCAGAGATTATTGCACGAGGAATCCCGAACCTTGAGAAAATGTGTTGATGAATGAATTTGAGAACGATTTTGTGATCACAGGTTCGGGTCGGTATGGCTTCGATCCATTTGGACACGTAGTCCACAGCCAACAGAATGTATTCGAAACCATCCGAAATAGGAAAGGGGCCCATAAAATCAATCCCCCAAACATCAAAGATTTCGCATACTAGAATCGGTTGCATAGGCATCATGTCGCGATGGCTCATGTTGCCCAAAGTCTGGCAACGACTGCATGCCTTGCAATGACTGTATGCGTCTTTGAACAGTGTGGGCCAGTAAAAGCCGCACTGGAGGACTTTTGATGCGGTTTTATGCCCGGCAAAATGGCCACCGCATGCCTGGTCATGGCAGAAAGAGAGGATATTGTTGACTTCCCCTTCCGGGACACATCTCCGGATGATCTGATCGGCACCTATGCGGAAGAGGTACGGGTCTTCCCAAATGTAATACTTGGCATCGGAGCGTAATTTGTCTTTCTTGGCCTTCGGCCAATCGGACGGGGTCTGATGAGATGCCAAGTAATTTACAATATTAGCAAACCATGGAAGGCTAGTACCAATAGTCAGCAGGTGCTCATCGGGAAAATGCTCAGTGATGGGTCCGGAAGGGTCTATCATTTCAGAACGAAGACGGGACAAGTGATCAGCTACCACGTTTTGTTTTCCCGCTTTATCGCGAATCTCGAGGTCAAATTCTTGCAACAGCAAGATCCATCGGATCAATCGAGGTTTCGCGTCCTTCTTTGCAAGGAGATGCCTCACAGCCGTGTGATCCGAGTATATGATGACATGGGAACCCAGAAGGTATGATCTGAACTTCTCAAGGGCAAATACTACAGCTAGCAGCTCTTTCTCAGTAACTGTATAGTTACGCTGAGCCTCATCGAGTGTTTTGCTGGCGTAGTAAATGACCACAGGTTTCTTGTCATTTTTCTGCCCCAAAACCGCTCCTACAGCGAAGTCGGATGCATCACACATGATCTCAAAGGGTTGAGACCAATCAGGGGACTGTAGGATCGGGGCTTGGGTGACTCGGTCACGCAGGATTTCAAATGCTTGAGTGCATTCCTTGGAGATTTCGAAGGGAACATCCTTGGAGAGAAGAGTGGTCAGGGGGCGTGCGATTTTTGAAAAATCAGGGATAAATCGTCGATAAAAACCGACATGCCCTAAAAAGGATCGGATGTCCCTGATCGAGCTAGGCATAGGAAGGCGAGAAATCAGATTAACCTTAGCTCGATCCACTTGGATACCTTTCTCCGAAATTGAGTGTCCCAGGACAATTCCCTCAGGCACCATGAAATGGCTCTTTTCCCAGGAAAGAACCAAATTCACGTCGATGCACCGCCTGAGTATCTGGACCAAGTGTTGGAGGCAATCGTCGAATGATGCTCCGAAAACTGAAAAGTCATCCATGAAGACTTCCAGATAATCACCTACCATATCTGAGAATATGGCAAGCATGCATCGCTGAAAAGTAGCGGGTGCATTGCAAAGACCGAAAGGCATCCTTCGGAAAGCGTATGTTCCGAAGGGGCAGGTGAATGTGGTCTTTTCTTGGTCCTCAGGATGGATTGCCACCTGGTTATAACCGGAGTACCCGTCAAGGAAGCAGAAGAACCTATTTCCCGCTAATTTTTCGAGAATTTGATCAATGAAGGGTAGTGGGAAATGATCCTTCTTCGTGGAGGAATTGAGTCGACGGTAATCTATACAGACTCTCCACGAGTTGGCTAATCGGGTAGGAATGATTTCTCCGGTCTCAGTCGTTATAGTGGTGAGTCCTGCCTTCTTAGGCACGACCTGAATCGGGCTCACCCAACGACTATCGGAGATCGGGTAGATGATCCCGGCATCTAACCACTTGATGATCTCCTTTTTCACGACCTCCTGCAGATTGGGGTTTAAGCGTCTCTGCATTTCACGAGAAGGTCGTGTGCCCTCTTCTGAATAGATATGATGAGTACAATAAGAGGGACTTATTCCAGTCAAATCATCGAGGGTCCATCCGATGGCTCTGCGATGTTGCTGGAGGACAACAATCAGACGGGATTCCTGTTCAGGATTGAGGTTGGAATTGATGATCACAGGAAGGGTCTGATTAGAACCCAAAAAGATGTATTTCAAATGAGCAGGAAGGGGTTTCAGTTCAAGGATGGGGTTTTCAGCAGCAGCGGGTGGTTCAGTATAGATGTGAGGTTCAAGGGTGGGAGTTACTGGGTTGTTGACATCCGGATTGGACTCCTCTGTTTGCGGGTCAAGATCCTTCTGTGGTTGATGAGGCATACTCAAGTCATTCTGGAGGTATGATTCATCAACCAAAGTCTTGATGTCACAAATTTGCTCGATGACGCCGCAATTAATTCCTTGTTGGGCCTTAAATATATCAATTTTCAGTGTTTGATCTCCAAACTTAAGCTCTATTTGGCCCTCCTCACAGCTGATGTTGGCTCTAGCAGTAGCCAAGAAAGGTCTCCCTAGAATGATTGGTGTATCCCTAGGGTTCTCAGGTGCATCCATGTCTAAGACTATAAAGTCCACTGGAAAATAGAAATCCCGCACTCTCACGATAACATCCTCGAGAATCCCTTTTGGTGACTTTATAGATCGATCTGCTAATTGTAATGTCACCTCAGTCGGTTTCAGCTCAGATTCTTCCAGATGGTCAAGTAAGGATGTGGGTATCAGATTTATAGATGCACCTAAGTCTAACAATGCTCTGTCAAATTGGGTACCACCTATCTTACAGGAGATCAGGGGAGTTCCAGGATCTTTTGCCTTGGGTGGGAGTCTACTAAGGATTACAGAGCTGGCTTGCTCTGACAGAACAATTGGGCTCCCTCCCTTGGTTCGCGGCTTACGCTGGGGTGTACATATATTCTTTAGAAATCGTGCGTAAGCTGGTACGTGGCGGATTGCATCCATCAAGGGGATGTTTATGTGGACCTGCTCAAAGAGCTTGACCAGGTCCTCCTCAGGGGCCACGGGTTTGGTGGTCTTCTTTCCCTTGGTCAGGGCTTCGGGAAACGGGATCTTGGTTGGTTCCTCTAGGATAGGTCCAGGTTGTGGGTCTGGAACAGCGGTACCTTGGATAACTATCCTAGGGTCATGATTATCAGGCTGGGAGTGGTTTGGATAACGCGGGTCCTGAGTTGTCTTACCACTACGTGTTGTTACAGAATTTAATCCGGCCTGATTTTGGTTTGGATTTGGTAGGAGGGGTGGCTGCTGCTGAAATCCCGTACGAGAAGTAGAGGCTTCCATCTCGTCTGGAGATGGGGCAGTAGGGGCCTGATAAATCCATTGAGCGTGGCCTAAATTTGGATTCATAACGCGCTTCTGGGTTGGCACGTTATTTGGGTTAGGAAGGGGTTGGGAAGGGAGTGTGCCTGGCTGGCGAGAATTTGCCAACTGGGCCAGCTGAGTTTTAACTTCAGTAAGCTCGTCCTTGTGCTGTTTTTGAATGGCCGCATTCGATTTTTGAATGTCAGCCAGAGTCTGAAGGATTAAGGACATTTGATCTTGATTTGGCCCTGATGGATAAGTAGGGTTGGGCCGAGGCTGAGGCGGCTGGTAGTGATGAGAGGGCTGTGGGCGGGACTGAAAAGGTGGTCTTTGGGTTTGAGAATTTCCCGCCCACTGAAAATTGGGATGGTTTCGCCATCCAGGGTTGTAAGTGTTGGAGAATGGGTCGTTCTGGATGGCGTTGAGGTCCTCGCAGGTCTGAGGAACCTCCTGAGAATCAGGGAAAGGGGGAATGGAGTTCCCCCGGCTGGTGAAGAAAGGATCGGATGATCTTCCAGTCCAAGAATCAGATGGGGATGGATATGGATCCATCCCAGGGGAGGATCGGTGTAGGATGTTTTGCACAGTCTCCTGTGTGGAAGGAGGTTGTGCAAAGGAGTTACGCGCAGAGGTGGCTCGCTGCAAGTGCTGGGTCAGCTCATCCACCTTCTTTTCAATAATTGAGACCTTGTCCAATCGACTGGCCATTAATTCCAGGTCGACTGATGCGGACAGGCCCTGCGTCTCATGTGCTCCCTTAAGATTCGTCGCTGCGCGGGTATTCATCCTGTCGAATAATCCCATGGAGTCATTGTTGATGGAGTTCTCGCACATGTTTTCGAGAATCTCCCATACGGTGTCTTCATGTTGACCCATGATGTTTCCTCCGCAGGTTGCATTGACGAAAAGGCGGATGTCCTCACGGAGTCCCTGGTAAAAAGATTGGACTTGTTCCCATTTAGGAACTCCGTGATGGGGGCACTTCCTCATGAGATCCTGAAAACGATCCCATGCCTCATGGAGAGGTTCTCCTGATTGTTGAGTGAAGTGTGTAATCTGATGGCGCAAGGCGTTGGTCCGACCAACGGGAAAGAACTTTTTCAAAAACTCGGATTGAAGTTCTTCCCAAGTGTTGATCGGCCGGGTCTGAGTTTGATACCAATGGGCGGCCTTGTCCATAAGAGAAAAGGAGAACATCTTCATGAGAAGAATATCCCGATTTTGCGCATCTGATCCAAAAGTGTGGGCCAGATGCTTAAGCTGTTTGATGTGCTGTAAGGGATCTTCAGAATTAAGCCCATGGAATTTAGGTATAGCATGAATCATGTTGGGCTTTAGTTCGGAATCAGGTCCTCCAATCGGGATTCTAACTCGAGGCTCAATGGCCACCGCAGCAGGATTGTAGTGGTCCCGCATCATAGGACGCTGTGGTGGGTGCACGAAGTTTTGGAAGAGGTCATTGAGTCGCTGGAGCTGGTGTTCCAGATTATTTTCTTCCTCAACTGGCTGAGCCATGATGGGGGAAGAAGAAGAACTTGGTTCTGAATCAGAAGAGAGAATAATGTGAGGGTGTTGCTACACAAACACGAGCGTCGAGGCTTGGCCTTGACGAGAGTGAATTTCTAAAGGAGGTCTTAAGGGTGGTCTTAGAGACCTCCTTCCGTACATGCACAGTTGGGAGAGGTAAGTTTAGAAGGTGCTGGACCCAATCAAGACACCCAAAAATGTGTTGGGTGACTATAGAGGTGCGGGGCAGATGGACCCCTTGATCAGAAAGATCGTCCACCTGAGAATTACCTGGGCAGCCAGAGAGGGAGAGTCCCGCGAAGACCCCTACACGGTAGAGCGTCCCCACGGGTTACAGGGTTTCCCCCACCCGACCTCTCTTGTCACTGCGGTTCCAGGTAGACCAGAATGGGGATCTTGACCTCTTAAGTCTACCAATTTTAAGATCAGGGTGCTTAAGGTTTCACTTGAACTTTAGTCTTTTTACGTGCAAAGAGTGACCTAATTTAAGGTTGGTTAACCCAAGGGGTCAACTTTACCTATTGTTTTCTTTAAGAGCTTTTTAGGTCCTGTCTTTTAGGGTTCAAGTGTTTAGAGAGAGCCAATTGTTTAGGATTTTTCTTGTTAATTATTTTCAATCAATGGCTTGGGCACACCTCTTTAGGATTTCCTCAATTCTTGATTAAGGGGTGTGTCTCTACTGAAATCCTAATGTTTGACCTTATGTTGGCTCTACTTGGTCCATTTAACTCTTTGTTGGGCAATTAGGGCTCAAGCAAGAATGTGTTAGCCCTTAAATACCCTTAATAGTGTGCAGGAGTGATGAGTTGAAAACATGCAACTTTTTATGGTTACTAAGTATGGAAGACAGGTTAGCCCTATATTGCTTTGTTCTTTTCTTTTCTTTTTCTTTAGAGTGTAGGGGTTAATAGTGAGAGAAAAGATTTACCTATCTTCGGAGTGGTTGTCGTGTGGTTGCTTGTCTTCTTGAGTTCCTGTAGCTGCACAAAAGAGAGGAGATTATCAGAAATTAAAAGATACAGGAATGTTTACCTCTAGAATAGCCGTTGCTCCCCGGCAGCGGCGCCAAAATGGTAACGTCGGCTTTCAGTTATATCGTTGTAGTAAAGCCGGTTGTTACCAACGTTTCATATAAAATTTTTTACTCGGAAAAATAAAAGAGTTCCCGAGGTCGAACTCAGGGAGCAAGTTGTATTCTAGAGATATACAAGTTCTATTACAAAAATAAAGAGAGAGAGAGAGAGAGATGAAAATTTGGCTTCTTCTTCTTTTCTTCTTTCTTCCTCTTTGTCTTTGGTTCTTCCTGTTCTTCTTCTTCTTCTTCTTCTTCTTCTTCTGCTTTCTTCAGATCTTCCCCTCGTGCTCTTCTTCTTCTGTTCTTCCTTGTTTCCTTTCTTTCTTTTTCGTCAGATCGTCTTCTTCTTTTCTTGCTTCTTGCTTCTCTTCATTCCTTCTTCTTCTTTGTCTTCACCTGCCTTGACCTCTCTTTTTCTTCTTTCGCGATGGCCGTTGCTCTTCCTTCTTCTTCAGCCTATCTTCTTTCCTGCTCTGGCTGCTGACCTTCCGTCGTCTGCCCCGGTGCTGAGACGACTTAACGATGCCTTCGCTACAGTGCAGCAGCTCCTTCTTCTTCAGCGGGTCTGCTTCTTCTTCTTTGGCCTGCACCCTTCAGAGTTTTTTCGTCAAGAGGCAAAAACCTACTCTACCCCCCTCCCCCGCGTATCTCTCTCTCTGAAATCACTCTTCGGAAGCTCTCCCAGAGCGCTATCGGGTAATCGGGTTCGGGTCAGGCCCGGGTCCAGGCCCACCGGCGTGCGTGGTGGGCGAGGAGTGCAGGTCAGTCTAATCGGGTCGGGCCAGGTCCGCGGAGCGTGGTCACGGACGAGGCCGAGTCGGGTCGGGTCGGGTGAGAGGGACCTCACCCCGTGGTAACTGAGGCAAACAGATGGTGGCACTTTTGCAATTTATGTGGGTGTGTGGCTTCAGAAATTCCCGAGGTGGGACTATCCGCGCACCCCTTTTCTCTCACGCCTGCAGCAGGGATGGTGCTTCCAATTGCATCAGCTGTTGAGGCGCGCAACTCCAATTGAGGGCCAGGGTGTGTGCGCAAGACTCTTTCGCGCTGGCCGTGGCTCTTCAACCTGGGATATCTAGGCTTGGAGCAACCTCAAGCAAGCTTCGAGCTTCCTCGCCAATGGCGGTCAAGGCCTGGAACCTGCAATCAATAGAACGGCCTCTCGGCCAAATCAGACAGGCGGGGGACCTTCGCCGTGGCACGGCGATGGTGGTCAGGGGGTCTGCAGGGGGCGAGATGGAGCTAACAGGTCGTCCTAGGTCAAACTGTGAGCGAAGGAGTGGGTGTGTTCGGTGGATCTGCAGAGGGTGTTTGGTGGGAAGTGGAGGGGCGGAAGAGGATCAGGGTGAGGAGGCGGAGGTTCTGCGGTGGTCGGCGAGCCGTGTGGGTCGCTGAGGTGATGGGAGCGGCTCGCCGGAGGGTGGTCGGAGGCGGAGAGGATGAGGGTGAACAGGGTCGGTAGAGGGCTTAATTGACTAAATCGAAAGCGGGGAAAGAAAGAGGAGGAGAAGGGGAGTAGGTCTAACTTAACTGCAGGGACGAAGGGGGAGGAACAGGGCGACAGTCGTATCGACTGTCGCCGGAGAAGACGATGCTCAGGGAGAGGGGCGGCGGCGAGCAGAGGGCTGGAGAGGCGCCAGCTGGGTGCGGCGTGGCGCGGGAAGAGCAGGGGAGGAAGTCTCTGCTGCTGGTAGTGCGGCAGAGCGAAGAGGTGGAGGGGGAGGAAGTCGCCGGAGCTGGTGAGCGTCTGCCGGAGAAAGAAGAGAAGAAAGCTGGGGGTTTTCTCCGTCAGATCCAGGCTGCCTTCGTCGGTGGAGCGGCGGGGGGTATTTATAGGGTTGAAGCAGGGAGGAAGGCGGAGGGAGACGACGTGTCTCCCTCGCCGGAGAATGGTCGGAATACGAACCCATACCGTCCGTGCGTTCGCACGGCCGGTATGGGGGGCTACAATGACCATGGGGGTGCTCCTGCGACGGCTGACGACGCAGGGCACCCCCGGTACACTTGCCAGGTCCTCCACCTCACCCTGCGCGGCGCCATGCTCCGCGCAAGGTCGCCGGAGCATGGTGCTGGCAGGGTTTTGCAGGAGGGACCTGTTTGCAAAGAACGAAGGAGAGTTAGGGGCCAAAATGCGAGGGTTCAAAAGTTGAGGGCCAAAGAGTAAATATATGAGGACCAAAGTGTGAAGTCGGTCAAGGAGGTTTCTTCTTAGGCTCAAGTTTTTATACATGACTAATTAGGACCTAAGGAATCTGATGGTGAATTTTATTTTCATATTAAACCTTGTTTGACCGGTCAATTTGCGCAAAAACCCAAATTAAGTTATTAATTGGGCATGGTTCTCAATGTAGGTCAAAATGGGTTCTAAAGGCCAAATTGAAGGTTCTAAACCCTAGAGATTATTTTTCTATGAATTTTAGAGGGTTTATTCTATTTTTACTTTGCCTCGAACCTTGTGAATTGAAGTGGGTTGTTTTAGGGTTACAGATTATCATTTGGTTCCTTGGAAGTGCTGTAGCCCTTGCTAGATCATCTCATCCCACTTTTATTCTTATTAAGCTGTTTTGACCTATGTTTGGGCCCTGAATTACCCTGTATGCAGATTATACTGGTAAAATTGCACTTTTACCCCTTATGACTTGTTTTCTTCTCAAACTCAGAATTCTCTGAGTTAAGCTTTTCCTTGAGATATGTAGGAGCTTTTATCCTTTGTATTGGGTCAAAATGAGCTAGTTATGGCTCATGATGAGGTTCTCATCACTAAGTCTAGTGCAAGGACTCTTAAGTTCTGGATAATTAGATGATGATACTTCAGAGTTAGACGTAGCTTTCACTCTCTATTCCTATGTGCGTACTTTGAGTGAATTCCTGAGAGTCACCAAATAAGGCAAATACATAGAGATTAAGTCTTAATAAAGCTATAACTATGGTGGATGGTTACGATCATCCTTCATAGAGTCCTCAGCTGAAGGAGGGTAATAGTGTCAAAGGTCAAAAATACACCTGTCCTATCCATTCCTTTCCAGTGCCGAGAATAGGCACTTCCATCAAATAAGCCACACAACTTCTTTTTGACCATCATCATCCCTAATAATGCCTCGTAAATAAAATTCCGTATCATGTTGTGTTGATTGAAAAAGAAACAAAAACAAGAAAAAAAAGAAGAAAAAAAAAAATATATATATATAAAGAAGAGAAGAAAAGAGAAAAGAAGTAAAAGAAGAAGAAACAGAAAAAAAAAAGTCAAAATGTATGATGTAACACTTTTTCCGAGGCAGCAAAACACTTATCGCGTTCCACTAAATATGACCCATACCTACCTTCTAGTATTTCTGATCGCCTGAATGCTGATTGAGAACTCTAACTTAGTTGTAGAGATATTAGGACTTAAATTGAAGTGTGGATGCCATGTGAGGCCACCAAATAATGAGTGTAATTTCTAAATCTGGCGAGATTCGTGATCTCAGAAAGAAAGAAAAGAGAGTGCCCAGGAACAGCAGGAGAGCATTGTTGTATAGCCTCTCTCAGAGTTGACTTGTCTAATAGTCTAGAGAGCTAGAGTTTACAGTACTAGACATTATGTAGCACCAGTTGAGTGTTTGCCAGCAAATAAAAATCCATCCAACTTGATATCTCCTCCCTAAGCCAAACGTCGGGGTCAAATTACAGATTATCGTCTGCTTTATCCCTGAGGGAAGCAGTTTCCTATCTCAACAGAAATTTTTGCTAAGGGTGATGTACAAACTCCTAATGCGAATCGGCTCTTTAACTTGGATCTGTTACCTAGGCTATCAGCACTTCATATTTGTCTAGATTTCTAAAGTTTTGAAATAAGAAAAGAAGTCTTCTGATTACTTCTATTATTCATTTTTGCTAGGGACTAGCAAATCTTAGGCATGGGGGTATTTGATGAGTCCATTAAATTGGACTATTATTAAGCCTAAGTATCTTTAATTATACAATTTAGGTGTGTTAATAATGGTAATTAAGTTATAGAAGATTTGTACACCTCATAATTTAAGTTATAACATTCTATAACTTCATGATTCTATTATTTTTATGTGCAGGTAATAAAATACACAAAGAGCAAGGGTGGGGGGATAAAATACCCAAAACAACCACAACTCTCTTTTCCCCCTCCCCCGCCGGACATTGGGCAAAACTTCTGGCGCCACCTTTCTCAACAGCCATGACTAGGGATTTTGGAAAATCCCTGAACTCACTCGGTGAGGGGAGAACTTAAAAAGAAGAGGCGGGGAGAGAAGAAGGCTATTGAGAAAAAGAAGAAAAGTGTGCACTGTGCCGCACTGCATCCTCTTTCCCCTTGAGGGGAAAAAGTCTCTCCCCCCGCACACCACCGCCGGCGCATCCTCCTTGCGCGCTGCAGGCAATTGTGTGCCAACCACAACACCCTCTCCATCGCCTGTAGATCTGCAAAGCCAACCACACCCCAGCACCCTCTCCTTGCTGGGTCCCTGTAGCTATACGGCCATCAGCAGGCGCAGCCCGCTCGCGTCCTTGCCGCCCGCTCGCTGCTAAAGGCACCGCTAGCACCCAAGCCAACGCCTCTCCTCCAGCGCGCCCCACCGCCAGCTGCAGTTGCACCTCACCCTGCGTGCCTCCACGCCACCAGCAGGCGCTTCCTGCCCGCGCACCAGCACGCGCGCACGCCCGCTCGATCAGCCGCAGCAACAGCCGCCATCCAGCAGACTGGCGTTCTTCATCTCTGGCCACCTCCGACCACCACCTCCGGCCACCTCCGCCACCGCCGCTGCCACCGTTGGAAAGCTCTCGACCTCACCATCCTCTTGAGCCCTGCATTGACCCCCGCGGATCACTCTCTCTCGTGAGGAGGAGAGAGGAAGAAAGCTTTGTTTTTGTTGGAATTAGAAATTACATTCAATGCCATTGCCACCGATTTGATTTTTTTATTATTATTAAATTATGGCAGAATTGCATTCAAGCACTCACAGTTCTTTCTAATTGCATGGTATTAATATTGGCTTGTTCAAAGATTGATTTTGCACTTGATTTAAGTACTAATTGTCTTTAGTACACATCATGTGAAAATTGCACTAATTCATCCTAAATTTATTGAGGATTTCTGTGAGGGAAAACTGCACTTTCACCCTTAACTTTTTAGGTTATTACAAATCTACTTTCCTTCACATTTTTAGTCCAATTTGAAAAGGAATTTCGCACTATCCAAAATAACATCAAATAATTAAGTATTAATTGCATCATTGCCTCCTTGTGGACACAACCCGCTCTTCTGCGAGTGGCTATTTTCATTATTTTTTATTAGTCGATTTTTCCACCACTTAAATACTATAACACTAAGCGAAAAGTCGACCTACCATGTATTGCCTTGGCAAATGGAGCATTTAGAAGCTTGGGATGTGGAGGTGTTAGATATGAATTGGCCCAGGCTTGACATAAGCCTTTCCATGTTTTGATTCAACAATTGAATCTGATAGGCTAAATTCTGGGTGTCCCTTGCCTCATTCGCCTCCAACTTTCTTTGCATGAGAGTGGGTTTTCTCTCCATGTAGGCAGAATTCAAGTGACTAGAATTCTCACTCAAAGTATCAAAAAGGCTCCAAGCTTCATCCTCAGCCTTAGATAGAATGGTTCCTACACAGGCACCATCCACAGTCTACCTATGTGAATCATTATGTCCGGTGTAGAACCTTTCAACCAGTTGCCACTTAGGCACCTAGTGATGTGGGCGAAGACTCAACAGGTCATTAAAGCGCTCCCATGCATCATGGAAAGCTTCCCCATCCTTTTCAACAAACTCATAATTTCCCTCCTAAAGTTATTTGTTTTGCTCATGGGGAATTACTTCTTCAGAAACTCCTTCTTTAGGGCATCCCAACTGTTAATATCATCAAGGGTATGATACCAATACCTGGCTTTGTCCTTTAGGGAGAAAGGAAAGAGGGTTCGCATTTGAGCATCATTAGTAATGCCCTGCAGCTTCACCGTGGAATAGACGTCAGTGAATTCCTCTATATGCCTGTAAGGGTCTTCCCTAGGAATACCATAAAAGTAGGGCAGCAACGATATGGTACTACTTTTGATCTCATAAGGATTGTCCGCTCCAGTTCTACGTAGTGTAGGGCCAGCTTGATTGGTTGGAATGAAATATTCCTTAAGTCTCCTTTGACTAGCCATTACCTCCCTTGGCAGGATCCTTCTTAAGATTCTTTCAGGTTCAGGATCAAACACAAGTTTTCTCCTAAGAGATCACCTACCAAGCATGCACTACAAACACAATTCAAAAGGACTTGTTTGGTCTTTACAAATTTAGGCTTTTGACTTTAATTCAAATTGTAGGTGACAAAGCAAGTTGCCCAATCAATTATGTGCCTTTTGTCGACCTTCAAAATGCCTAAAAAGACCTAGTTGGAGCTTAGGTGTTCTTCCCTAAATCTCAAATGGTAGAGCAACTCCAAAGACGGAAGATTGAGGGATGCAAGTAGGCCTCAGCCTTCCTTTCAAGCTGTGCTTTCACGGTGCTTCTTAACTACCCCCAAAAATCAGTGATAGGGTATGCCCTTCTTTGGATTTACAAAACCTTTGGTCTCAAGTTCCGAACACTTCAGAATCCAACAGTAGGAGGGCTCTTGTCCTAGTAGTTCCAACACCTAGGAGTGTCCAAATGCGTGCCTTGGTGCAAGAGATATAAGTGTGCATACACCGCAAAATTTTGAGTTTTGAATTTTGAACCACAGCACAATGTCACAATTCAAGACCTTGGTTTTTAGTGTTCCTCCTTAAATTAAAGTCCTTTTTTCAAGAAAATATGTGATGACTTGTTAGATCTTTTCAATTCAATTAGGTGGTCTTGCAATTAATTCAAATGCACATGCATGAACTATACAGAAGCAAAGAAAGAGGAGGTACCTTTCCCCTAGCAATCAGTAATGCAAGATGCATGCAAATGCAAACAAAATAAATCTAGAGGCTACTCATTCACAGCTAAGGCAGGCAACTTCTTGCAGGCAGCTCATTTCTTTTTTTTTTTTTAGCTACTTATGCACAAGCAAAGAAAATGATAAACAACCACAAAATAAAATAAAACCTAGATCTAAAGAAAAGGGAACAGACTCACAAAAATTATTACCTAACACGTGCTTAAAACAAAATCGGGGAACAAACCCCTAAAAATGTACCCTAGAACAAGGGCCTCAAACCAAATGTGCAATGAAAATTAAGTTCTAAAATCTAAATTCTATCTACTGAAAAAAGGATCGACGGGGATGAAAATGATCACTCCAGATGTCCTCCTTCGGTGGTGGAGACAGGGCTCACCACAGTGTGTCAAGCTCCTACCTTTAGAAATGGAGCTCCTAGTGTATTTCGTGAAGTGGAAACAAGGTCCACCTCAATGTAGTTGAGGTTGGTGCAACAACTTCTCAAGCAGATATGAGTACCTCGCACCAAAATGGTCGAAGTTAAATATGCCTCAAAAATAATGTGTGAACCAATAAATAGATGAATAAAAGTTTAATAGGCTTGTTGCCTCCCCAGCAACGACACCATTTGACGAGTCAAATTTTTGCTTTCAAATACGTTGATTAAGATGATTTGCCGCTGTATTTTAAAGTGGTGGAAAATCTACTAATCAAATCAATTAAAAATAACCACTCAATTAGGAGCAGGTCGTATCCACTGGGAAGCAATTGCCTAATTAAAACTCTCTAAAGTCTTTCACAAAAGCTCATAATTGAAATCATAGAAAATTAATATCCAAACCACTCTCAAATGTGGCTTATAATGTTCACATATGCTGACAAAGTGATTAAAGCAAAGAGGAGGGCTCACTTAGTATAAAGACCAACATTATAAAAAAAATAACATAAATCCAGGTTTCCCACAATGGCACGGCAATGTAAAATTTAATTGAATGAGAAATAAGGGAACCATTTCTATTGATCTTGCGCATGGAGGAAGGAATGTTGGGAAGAGAGAATGCAACCGGAGGTTGAGTGGATCAAGCCGCTTCCAATGGTGGCAGCGTTGCTGCTGGGATGTATGGATTCGATGGTGGGGAGACGAGGAGTGGTCAGCAGTAGTGGTTGTTGCTGGAGGTGCCTACGCGTGGACAGGGATGTGTGCAAGGATGATGGAGCTGGAGGGAAGTGTGCGCAGTAGGAGATGAGGCACGCCAAGGGGGCGTGCATGAGCTGGAAGTGGAGGGCGGTAGCTGCGAGTGCACGGCAGGGGCACGCACGGTCCTGTTGCTGCGAGTAGAGGTGTCGCAAGGGAGGCACATGTAGAGTTGCGGCACGCTTTGCACACGGACGAAGCGGATGGAGTGTGGGCTGTGCTACTGGAGGTGACTGCACGCAGTGGAGTTGAAGGGCAGTGCTGTGCGTAGTGCATGCAGTAGGAGATGAGGCGCGCAGATGGTCCTAGTGTTTAAGGAGCTGATGAAGAAGAGGCGTGGGGATGGTGCTGGTGGTTGAGGAGCTGATGAAGAAGAGGCACCGGCACGGTGATGCAGGGACTTTGATTGCCAGTGTGGGCTATCACACCACACTCCCACGATGGTTGAGCCGCACTGCCGTAGTTGAGGCCGGTGGTGAGGAGCAGATGAGAAACTAGGTTCTCTACACGGTACGGAAAGGGGTGGTGGCCTTCTCCAGCATGACAGCAGCTCCACCTTTCTTGTAGCCATTTGCATGGATTTGAAATGGAGAGGGGGGAGCAGATGCACATTCTCCACTCATCCTTGAATGAAGGCTTTAGTGTGCGCAGCTAGTGGCGTTGGAGCGGCAAATTCCTTGCAGAGAAGAGAAAATGAATATTAATAAAATGAGTAGTTTATTTATGTTTAAACCCTCATTAAAATACTAATGCATATAATGTAACCTAAAGACTAATGCATGTCATTCTAATGCATGCTAAGTAATTTATATATGTAATGCATGCATGCAAATATATATAAACAAACTTACTTATATCTTAATACATGCTATGATACACTAATATCAATCTAATTCCTAGGCAATTAAGTAAATAAATAGCCCACAAATATGGGCTCATCAGCATACAACTTTGAAAAGTCGCAGGTGCATTGCAAAGATCGAAGGACATCCTTCGGAAAGTGAAGGTTTTGAAGGGGCAGGTGAATGTGGTTTTGTCTTAATCCTTAAGATGGACCACAACTTGGTTAAAGCCAGAATAACTATCGAGAAAAAAGTGGTAATTACGTCTGGCTAATTGCCCCAATATTTGATAATAAATTGGAGTGGAGACTGGTCCTTCTTGGTGGCAGTGTTTAATTTGTGGTAATCAATGTACACGCACCAAGAAGAATCGGTCCTAGTGGCTATATTGTCCCCATGGTCATTAGTTACAACTGTTCATCCAGCTTTTTTAGGAAAAACTTGCATAGGACTAACCCAAGAGCTATCAGAAATCGGGTAGATGATATCATCTTTTGGCCACTTTATAATCTCCTTTTTTTCCACCTCCTGCATATTAGGGTTCAGGCGCCTTTGCGGTTGGCAAGAGGGGCGAGAATCATCCTCAAGATAGATGCGATAGCTGTAATAGGATGGATTAATACCCTCAACATCAGTAAGGGTCCAGCCAATAGCTTTTCTGTGTTTACTTAAAACTTGGAAAAGTTTTTCCTCTTGTGAGCTTGTAAGTCTGAAAATGATAATCAAGGGCATGGCCTGGTTTGTTCCAAGGAAAACATATTTAAGGGAGTCGGGCAAGGGTTTTAATGCAAGTTGGGGGCCCAACTTCGAGATTATTTTTGCTTTTTGATATAAGGGTGAAGTGAGGGGGAGTTAGATGAAGAGCCAGATGGAGAAGGTGTGGTTAGGGTGGGAGGGTGGGGTAAATCAGATTAGTCAGGAACTGTGTTAACTGCAAAGCAGGAACCCTTGTGTGATTTAGATTATTTCCTACACTAAAGTTTCAATCTCAAAATCTGAGTCATCAAAGAAATCTAGTTCTTGGAAATGCCTAGAAGCTTGGAAAATATCTAGGGTAATAGACTCATCATCACACATGATTTTCTTCTTTTCAGAATCACAATTAATATTGGCCTTGGTGGTGGCTAAGAATGGTCTTCCATGAATTATGGGGGCATTCTTTAAAGCTTCCGATACCTCTATAACCAGGACCAAAAAGTCTACAACAAATAGACAGTTTTTGACCTGGACAATGACATCGTCAACAACCCCCATGGTTTGACTGTAGATCGATCTGCTAATTGAAGTGTTACCTTGATAGGCTTTAATTCACTAATCTTAAATTCCTCAAAAATGATAGTAGGGATGAGATTAATTGATGCACTGAGATCCAATAGGGCACAATCAAAAGAAGTGTCATTAAAGGCCACTTGAGCACCTGGATCTTTTCTTTTTAGAGGTAGTTTGCTCTACACAGCTTAGCTTACTGTCTCTGGGAGAATCACCTTTCCTATGTTTCGTGGCTACCTTTTGGGGGTACACAATTCTTTTAAGAATTTGGTATAGGCAGAGATATATTTAATGGATCTAGGTTGGGGATATTTATTTCTACTTTCCCAACAAGATCCTTCAATTTCTTATCAGTAGGTTCAGATTTCATTTTCTTAGTGTGTGAAGAGTGATGGGCTCATGGAAAAGGTATATGATTTTCTTGTTTTGCACTTTTAGGTTGCTGAACAGGGTTAGAGGAGGAGGAAGAGTTGATCTTCCTTTCTTTGTTGTGGGTTTGTTAAGCAGGTAAAGGATCATGAGTAGTTTTCCCATTCCTCAGAGTCTCTGCATTTGCAGTATGATTGTTTCTAGGAGGAGGATGAGAGGACTGATTTTGGTTAAAATGCAGTAGATGTTGGGTAGATAGGTTGACTAGGATATCCACCTTTATACTGATTCCGTTGATTGATTGGGTTGGGCATGGGTTAGGATGCCAGGTTGCTAGCAAGCTTGTGATAAGGAGTAACCTTTACTTGATGTTGTAAATTGGTGTTCTCATTGGTTACTTCATTCATTTGAGTCTGCATTCCCTGTAGAGTCTTCATGACCTGGGTGTTGATACCTTCCTAGGATGGTCCAGGTTGATATGTGTTTTGCCCATAATTCCCAAATTGATTTTGTTTGGGAAACAAAACCTGATTTGGAGCTTTCTAGTAGAGATTCGGGTTGGTCCTCCAATTTCAATTGTAAGAATTGGAGAGATTTCTAAACTGCACCTAGAGAGCTAAAATGTTCTCTATGGGGGAGTCAAAAAGATTTTGATTCATAAAATCAAATGTCCTAGTTAGATCTTGTGAGAGTTCAGCTGAAAATTGTTGCCCAGCAGGGGTAGCATTGATATTGTGTAGATTTTCTCTTTTGAGAAGGTGAGGAGAGTTAAGGTAAGGAACTTGTTTTTAGGTGAGCTTTTCTTCCATTTTCTTTTGGTTTATTTGCATCTGATCTACTCGTTGAGCTATCACGTGTAGATCATCCTATGTGACTAGAACAAATGTGGATTTAGAGTCAATTTCATTGACTCCGAGTCTTGGGTTGTTGGTTCTACCAAAAGTGCCCATCAAAGCCATATTAAATGAGTTTTGACTCATTCCTTCAAAATGGAGGTAGGCACTTTCAACATCTTTATTAAGGAAATTACCCCTATATGAAGCATCCATGAATCCTTTTAATTTATCTTCTAATCCATGATAGAAGATCTGCGTTAACTGCCACAACGGAATTTCATGGTGGGGGAAACTTATATATAATTCATGAAATCTCTCCCAAAACTCGTGGAGAGGTTCCCTATATTTTTGTTGAAAGGTCGTTATTGATCGACGTAAAGCATTTGTTCGACCTATCGGAAAGATTTTTTTAAGAGAAATGCTTTTTAATTGGGCCCAGGTGGTAATAGGACGCTCGACCATTCTAAACAAATGTGATGCTTTATCTTTTAGTGAGAGAGGAAAATGTCTCATGAGCCACACCTCTTCCTACACATTACCGGAATGGGTGGTTTGAGCGAGGACAGTTAGCTCTTTGAGGTGGCAAAAGGGGTCCTCTCTCGGAAGTGCTTGAAAATGTTTGACTAGGTTTAGAATGAGGAGTTTAATTTCAAAATCCCCTTGGGGCATAACCACTCTGGGTATCTCTTCATAATTAGAAGGATCATAGAAATCGTTAAGAGGTACAAGAGGTTCCCTGACTGGCTGACCCGGTCTTTGGTTGTCTAGGTTCGTGACTATCCTAGCCAGTTGTTGCTGGTTTTTTTGAAGCCGAACCAATTGGTCAACCATAAGAGAAAAGGGGTTTGCATTTTGATTTAGAGGGCCACCTGGCTATCAGGGTTTTGAGGTAGCTCCAAATGCGGGAGGTTAGGGATGGTAAAGTCAGCTTGTGAGTCAACTGACGGGTTAGTTTTGGGTTGGGATGTGGAAGCAGAATTTTTTGACCAATTTTATTTTTTTTCCATGTCAAAATTAGAGGAATGATGAGAAGAAAATAAAGATCTTTTGGTCCATGGGGCAATATCAAATGGTCCCGAAAGAAATGGATTTTGGGACCTTCACCTGTGCATGCACTTAGTGGAAGAACGAGATGGTGGGAAAAGAGAGAGAGATGAGGGAAAGTGTCCAAATCAAACAACCAAGTATAAATTGTCTTAAGGTTGACTCCTTAACGAAACCTAATACTTTGGAACCTGATAAAGAAGAAATTAAAAAGTGAACCCACTTCCGTAAGATTACCCAGCTAGACTAAATGAGGTGGATTGGGCCCAAGCATGTCCTGGGAAAATCATCAGGGGCTTGCGTAAACCCGCACCCGTCATTTGACATCCCTCTAAGTCTGTCACTGCATTTTCAAAAGGAATTAGGAGTGCTTAATGATTCCTAGATATCGAATATCAAGCCTAGTTTTGGTGAAGTCCTTAAGTGGTCAAATGACTACTTGTTTTAATTTAGGCTTGGGTGTCTAATTGTGCACGGGAATGTGGGGGGCATTAATTGGGGTAATGCTCTATTATTTCAAATTTTTTAGTGTGTTCAAATTAGGAGTGATTCCAATGCCAATTCAAGTTGTCACAAAAAATTTTGTTCTATTTCTGCTTTTAGGATTTGATTTAGATTAATGCCTTTTAGAGTTTTCTTTTTATGTATTCAAACAAGTTTGAGTTTCACAATTAAATTGAAATCAAGTTGTATTGGTGAAGGTAGCTTTCCTTTATAATGTGGGACTAGAATAAATAAAGAGAAATCCTTAGAAACGAGTTGAGGCTGAAGGATAGAAGGCAATTTTAGGGCGACAGGAGCGAGAAGCCGTGATGCTACTGGATGGACAACTTGGAGATCAAGGGCTTGGAGAAGGAGGGAAAGAAGAGGATTCATGGAGACTGGCAAAAGGGAGGTAG
Source organism: Thalassia testudinum (assembly GCA_037157565.1). Taxonomy (NCBI): domain Eukaryota; kingdom Viridiplantae; phylum Streptophyta; class Magnoliopsida; order Alismatales; family Hydrocharitaceae; genus Thalassia; species Thalassia testudinum. The sequence continues at coordinate 77,891,424 of JAZHRO010000056.1, read as the reverse complement.
GCATGGGAAGGGTAAACATGGGTTGATCCTGGGGTGGTAGGGAGATTGTCTACTTCAGATGTCGACGGCGAGGACACATGGCGGTGGTGTGCCACCACCCACTGGTATGTCTTTCATGTGGGGGGCATCGTTATAAGTGGGACTCCTACGTGGTCAATAGAGGGCAGGAAAATGGAGAGACCACTATGCGCCCTAGAGTGCTGAATATGAGAGCGTAGCCACCGACGCCACTGCCTCCTCCTACCTTTGGGGGACATACTGTTGATGTTGAAATCCCTGCGACAGAGGATATCAAAATGGTCGAATTGGTGCTGAGAGGGGCGTTGATTGAAGTAATGACCGGCGACCACACATCGGAAAAGCTTCAGCAGTTGGTAAGTTCTCTATCCCTGTCGACTGATGGTTGGAAGATTGCATTGCTCACCCTCACACAATTTGCACTTCTTGGTTTGGGGATGATGGATGTGGAACGTTTACATTTTCAATCGAGTGTCTTTGAAGGGTTGTTGGCGATTTGGAGATTAGTCTCCCCTTTCGATGGGTCTCTGCCTGAGAGACCACCATAGAGGGCAAGCTCTAAATCGGGGAGATTGGCGATCAGAGGTCTGCCGCTTTATCTAAGATCAAGAGAGGTGGTGGCGGCCATGATATCAGGATTTGATAGGTTGGCTGTGGATGCCGAGGTAGGTCTAATTGAGGGAGATGGATGGGTTCGAAATGTTTTGGCAGTCGTTTTCAAGGTAGGGTCTATCCAAGAAAGGCAAATTCTCCAGTGTGGGGGGAGCTCATGGCTGCTGATCTTAAGCTTTACCGTGGATGTTACAGTTGGGGAGAAGGGTCAGGATAAGATGTCTTATGTGTAGGCTACTAAGGAGGGGAATGATGTACATCTGATGGGCTGGCTGACTCTTGAAGATTCACCAGCAACCAAGAAACGTAAGGACCACCACTTTAGGGAGAAGGAGGAATTGGTGGATACGACTGCAGTAGAGACAGAAATGGTTGAGGAAGAGACACCCATGGGTGAGGTAGTGGCAGCAGCTCAACTATTGACTGACATAACTGAAGAATGAGTGCTGAAAGAGATCTCAAAGAATTCTTTGGGAGTTCACTCCAATTTACAGGATATGAAAGGTATGAAATTTGGAGCTGGATCAACTACCAAGCTGGGTTGGGTAGATCACCTTATAGGCTTAGGCAGAGGTGGCTAACCACAGATTTGAAACTTGATGAAAATGCTGTGGTTGCCACTATGCAGGTTGGCAAGGTACAGAATTCAAAAAGGGGGGGATACCTAGCGACAACGATGAGAGTCCTTACATGGAATGTGCATGGGCTGCACGACAAGAGTCTGTGGGCTTCTCTCCTGAGATACCTAAGAGAGTGGGAGATTGATTGTGCGATTATACAAGAAACACACATTGAAAATGACGATGATAGGGTCCAGAATGAAATGAAGAATGTGGGGGTGGCTGAATGTGTGATGCTCAACGCACATGGCTGATCTGGTGGCATTGCTTTGTGGTGGAAAAAAGCATGGTTGCAACTACTAGAGGTGCATAGAGCTCGACACCTAGCGACTTGTAAATTGTAAAGAAGTCAGGTGCAGGAAGTTTTTTATATTTCTGGTGTTTATGGACCGTGTGTCGCTTCAGTGAGGCATGAACTATGGGAAGACTGGGCGGCAACTGCAGAGCTTATACAAGGGGATGCCTGGCTAGTGGGTGGGGAATTTAACGATGTACTAGCAAGGAGTGACAAGCCAAATGGTCTAGTGGACAGTGCTTCACTTGGATTCCCTGGTGGTTCAAGCTCTTGGCTTAAACAAATATCCATCTTTAGGAGTTGAGTTTCCGTGGAGAAATGGCAGCGGCCTTACGTCAAAGATTGATAGATATTTTGGGAATGCTGCTCTTCTAGACACGTTCCAATTGTCTACTATCTCTGGGCTAGACCGCCCCTTATCAGATCACAACCCCTTGGTCTGGGATAGTGAGGAGCAGATACACGTAGGATCTTATTTCAAATTTAGACGATCATGGCTGAGAGAACTTGAGTTTCGTGAGATGATTGAGAAGTGGCGGAGGGCCAAATAGGTGGAGGATTCAGCCACTGTCAAGCTTGCCTCTAAGCCGACCGCTCCACTCATAATGCTGAAGGAGTATGGTGTCGTGGTGTCTGCTCTAAGGAAGCAAAGGCATCTTGAGGCTCTGAATGAAATCCAAGTATTGGATGCTAAGGAGGAGGCAAGTCCCTTATCTGATGCTGAGGTTGATGCTAGAAAAATGTGGCAGGATGTGGTGGCAGAGGAGGACTTGAAACAGGAGATGGACTGGAGGGAACGATCAAGACAACTTTGGCTAAAGGAGGGGGATGCCAACACAAATTTTTTTCATCTTGCAAACGGGTAAAGATAATTTCTTCCATACTCAATGATGGTCAAAGATTATCTTCTTTGCAAGAGATTAGATCGGAGGCTATCAAATATTACTGTGATTCTTCAAGGGCAGCTCAGAGAGGTATATGGTGGGTGGCAGTGTGTAATGCTCCTAAAGTCTCTGTTGAACAGGCCTCTAATTTGATGACTCCCATCTCTGAGAAAGAAATTGTGGATGCCATAGAAGATTTATACAATGAAGGCTCTCCTAGACCTGATGGCTTTCAAGTTTTCTTTTATAAGGAAATGTGGAGTGTGCTTAGCAGTGAGGTGATGGATATTATCAAAGAGTTTGAAAGAGGTAACTCTGCCTTTGATAAGATCAACAAATCCTTTCTCTTCCTACTGCCAAAGGTACAAGGTGTAGAAAAATTCTTTGATTTTAGACCATTCGATCTTTTGAACTCCATCTACTTGGTGGCGAGCAAGATTCTGGCAAGTAGACTGAGGATTGCATTATAGAACCTGATCCACCCTATTCAATGAGCATTTTCACCCAATAGATCTCTTCAGGAATCATTTATTATGCCTTAAGAGATGGTGTGTGGTTGGCAAAGAAGGAAGTGTAAAGCCTTTATGTGGAAATTTGATTTCCAAAAGGCTTGTGACTCTGTCTCTTAGCCCTATCTCTAGGAGGTGTTTAGAAGAAGAGGTTTCCCTCCTCTTTGGATCCATTGGATGAAGTGGTGTATTACAACCACCTCCTTCTCTCCAATGATCAATGGCAAACCCTATTTATGGGAACACCATCATGAGCCATAACTAGCTCATTTTGACCCAGTGAAGAGAATAAATGCTCCTACATAACCAACTGAAGGTCATAATTCACTACACAACCATTTTGGGAGAAAATAAGAATTAAGGGGTAAAATTACAATTTTACCAATGCAGTACAACCACAGGCTTTCTCAAGGGCTAAACAAAGGTCAAATGGTCTTAAAAAGATAACAAATGGATTAGATTTGACTAAAAAGGGATTGTGTGAGTTCTATGAATTAAATGACTTCTAGAAACCCTAAAAATAGTCCCACTTGATTAACCAAGATTTTGATCAGGATGAAATTCACCTAAACCCTCTAGAAATCATATAAAAATATCCTCTAGGGTTTACTACCTTCAATTTGGCCATTAGAACACATCTTGACCTAAATTGGGGTCTCAGATAGATATTTGCCCTAAATTAGGTTTTTACATAAATTGCACAACCAAATGTGCTCAAACCCAAAATCCAACTTCACCATTGGATTCCTTAGGTCCAAATTAGGTTTGAACCAAAATTTCGACCTAAAGGGAACACATCTTGACCTAACTTGCAAAAAGGTCCAACCTGATTACATTTCTACCCCTAACTTTCAAAAACCCTTGCAATAAGCCCTAGCTTCTTCATCATTTTCACAAATAGGTCCCTCTACCATTATAGCAGAGGAATCCTACTCCGACGAGCTTTGAAAGGAGGCTTTTCCTTGATTGCTCAGAGAATCCCTTTCAAAATTGGAAGGGAGATTCTCTAAGTAATCCCCTCTAATCTGAGCCCATCTTTGATCCCTAATTATTTCCCAATCTCTCATGCGAATGCATGAGAGATTTGGGTCTTTTGAAGTTTCCATCACCGGCGACCATTCCTTGCTTGGAATATTGACTTCTAAGCACGAAACCTCCATGGAGACCTTTTTAAAGACTCCCCAAATCCAATCGAGTCTCCTCAGCTTGAAATTAGGTCAGTTCCCCCTTGATTCTTCTCTCCCTCGCCGACCACAATATTTGCAAGCTTCGACAGCTTCTCTGTCGCTCTCTCATCGCCCAACCACAATACCAGTGGTCAGGTTAACTCCACCACAGTCCTCCGCATCGCACAACACCAGCCGACGTCGCCTCTGCCTCATCTTTGCCGCTGCCTCATCTAAGGAGGTATTCGTCTTCCCCATGCCTGGCAACCATACTGGCATGGGACTCCGTCCCCTTTCACCCTTAAGATTAGGTTTCTTAGATTCCATTTATCTCCCACTTTCTTTCCCATTCTTTATTTCTCAAAACTACCCACTGATGCCACTGACCACCGTCACCTTCTCCACCTCCGGCAACTCCTCCGACGAGATGCTCCTGTCACTCCGTACCTCCATCCACCTCGCTAACCAGCCTATAACCTCTGCCACACCTCACTAATCATTTCCCCCCACTCCATTCACTCCACCGACCAACCAAATATCTCCCCGAACAAACCCACCTTCGCCGTCCATTCCCTTCACCGTCCGGCCACCACAGCCACCCCTGAGCCACGCCGACACCCCCAGCATCTTCGCCATGCTACGACAACACTGCCAAAGCAATTTGACATGGCCACGAGGCCGTTCTTATGTATTCATGTTCATCATCCATGCGCCATTGCCGCTGAGCGTGAAGCTTGCTTGCTACAGCTCCAGGTGCTGCCAATCCCTGGAAGACACTCCCAAGACATGCGGAAGACTCTCGTGTACGGTTCTAGACCTTTGATTAGAGCCAAGAGCCGCTGCAGCCTCACCAATTGAGGAAGTCACACTGCTGCTGTGCAGGCAGAAGAAGGTGGGACATTTAGTCCCACCTCGGAAGTGGAAAGATGCCTGCACCAGCATAAATTGATTTTTTGTTAGAAGCTCTTCGCATCCAACACTAATTTGGGTTTTTACGCAAAATGTCCAGTCAAACGTGGTCAAACCTAAAATCCAACTTCACCATTGGATTCCTTAGGCCAAAATAAGGTTTGTACCAAAATTTGGACCCAAGGGGAGGTCATCTTGACCTACTTTGCAATTCAGTACACCCATATCATAATTTGGTCCCTATCTTTTGAATGTCTTTGCAGAGAGCCCCCTAAGTTCTTCGCCCCCTTTGCAATACGGTCCTGCCGCCATTGTTAGGGCAGAACCGAGCTCCGGCGAAGTTTAGAGAGGGATTCATCCCTGATACCTCAGAGATTCTCTCCCAGAAATGGAAGGGAGATTCTTTGAGGAATTCCCTTCCATTTAAGGCCGATCACAACCGTTGGTGTGAACCCAATCTCTCATGCGAACGCACGAGAGATTTGGGTATCTTAACTTCTTTCCATCTCCGGCGACCAACCTCAGACGCTGGCGTGCCCTCCATGCTCTGCACACCTGGCCCAGCGTCTATAAAAGAGACTACACCTCCTACCGTAGAACCGAAGCTTGATTTTGACGGAGATCCCCTCCAAATTCCCTCTCTCCCATCTCCAGCCAAACGACCCGCAAGATTCGGCGACCTCCTCCCCTCCTTCTTGTCGCTCTGCTACCATACCAGCAGTAGAGTCAACTTCGCCACTTCCTCCCGCATCGTGCTGTACCACGCGTACGTGCGCCTGACCTCATCTTCATCGCCGCTTCCTCCCTTAGGGTCCTTCTTCCCCGATGACGGCAGTTACGCTCCGTCCTCTCCGTCGCCTCCCTTCCTTCCAGACCACTCCAAATACCTTCTCCCTCCTCTCCTCTCTCTTTTCCCTCTGATATTTTATCTGATTACCCCCCCGACAGTGCCAAACCACCTCCATCGTCCTCGCCTCCGACCGACCTCCGGCGAGCAGCCCACACCACTCCGCCCCTCCACACGGCTCGCCAACCCCCTCGTGAGCTCCGCCTCACCACCAGGAACTCAGTTCACCCTACCACTGCCACTCCAGACCTCCATAATCACCCCCCGAACAACCCAACATCTCCGGCCACAGGTTGACCTAGGCATGCACGCCTAGGCCGACCTGCAGCCTGCAACACTGCGCATCATCTTTGCCGTGCTACGGCGAAGGTTTCTAGCCAATCTGATTGGGCCAATAGGCCGTTCTTGTGTGTGATAGGTTTAAGCTCCAGCCGCCATTATCAGTCGAAGCAGCAAGGAGTTTGCGGCAGCTTCAGGTACCAGGACTCCCAGGCTGCAGGTGCAGCAGGCACGCGTAAGTGTCGCGATGTGAGTAAGGCTAGCAAGTCGCACAGAGAGGCCAGCAGCTGGAGCAATCGTGCGACGAAAGCTCTGCGGGGCGCGAAAGCTAGACCGACCAGATGGTCCCACATCGTGGGATTGCAAAACACAGGTATCATATAAATTATTTTTGTGTTTTAAGCCCATTGCCTCCGTAAGCACAGGGGTGAGGTCCCTCACCTGCCCTCACCCGCCTCGTTCACGGCTTGACCTCGCGGGTCTGGCCGGATCCGACCCGACCTAAACCTACGCACCCCTCGCGCATCACCACCTGCCGGTGCGCCTGGTCCTAGGTTTGAATCCCGACCCGATAACCCGTGGCTCTGGTAGAGCATCCTTGAGCGAGTTGCTTGAGAGAGAGAGACGCTCGGGTAGAGGGATTGGGGTAGGTTTTGTTGTGGTGTGTGCAGGAAGGAAGAAGCAAAGGAAGTGGCGAGCACTTAGCAGCTGCAGAACAGGAAGAGAAGAAAGAAGAAGAGGCTATGCAGCAGAAGGAGAAGCTTTCGTAGAGAACCAAAGAGGAGGAAGACGGAAGGAAAGGCAGAAGAAAGAGAAAAACGAAGAGAGCCCAAGTGAAGACTGCAAAGATCAGAAGAATAAGAAGAAAAAAAAGAAAGGCAATGCAGGAGAAGAAATAAGAGAAAAGAAACAAAGGCAGGAAGAAGCTGTCGCAAGAAAAGAAGAAGTGCAGAAAGAGAAAGAAGTACAAAGGAGAAGAAGAGCCACGAAGAAGAGAGAAAGGAGATTGCATTTAAGGCGTCTGATATAGAAATCAGACGTCCAGTTCTATTTTTCTTTCACAAATCCTTTTTAATATTCTCTCTTTGAATCAATCCTTTTCATTTAACAGTTGTATTCTTTGGTTTTAAAAAGTACTAGGATTGCTCCCCCTGTTCGACCTCGGATACTCTAGTTTTTCGAGTAATAAAATTCTTTATATTTGTTTAAACGTTTTGTCGGTTATACTACAACATGATACGCTTTAAACCCGCACAAAAACGTTGAGAACATTTTGGCGCCGTTGCCGGGGAGCAACGGGCACTTTTAAAACTTTTGATTACAACTTTTCTATCTAATATCTGACTTAACTTCTCTTTTGTTGTGTTCAAGCAGGGAAAGCAAACAAAAAGGAAAGAACAATAACTGCACAATAGACTCTCCAAGGAACAGGTAATTTCCATAAGCCCTCTCTCTTAACCCTCTCATAATCTAAAAAAGAAAAAAAAAAAAGAGAAATATCAACTTAGGGCTACATGTTTCATATTTAGTAACTCATCAAGTTGCCTGATTTTCATTTCAACATATTTTTGTCTATTCATCCAACTAAGGCAACTAGGGCTAAAACTTTCTTGATTGAGCCCTAGGTGCTAATTTCTAAGGCAACTAAATTGGACCCACTAGAGCCAAGTTATGGATTGCAAAGCTAGGGCTTTAGAGACACATCTTCTCTAAAACAAAGAAACAAACTTTCCAAAAAGAGGTGTGCCTAAACCGTGTTTGAAACGATTTATACAAGAAGAACCCTAAGCAAATCAGGCTATTAATCCATTTGAACCATAAAAGAAAGGACCTAAAAGCTCTCAAAGGAACAAGAGGTGAAGTTGATCCCTTGGGTCAACCAACCTTAATATTAGGTCACTTTTTCACTCAAAATACTTAAAAGTTCAAGTGGAACAATAAGCACCTTGATCTTAAAATAAAAAAGGTAGACTTAAGAGGTCAAGATCCCCATTCTGGTCTACCTGGAACCGCAGTGACAAGAGAGGTCGGGTGGGGGAAACCCTGTAACCCGTGGGGACGCTCTACCGTGTAGGGGTCTTTGCGGGACTCTCCCTCTCTGGCTACCCAGGTATTTCTCAGGTGGACGATCTTCTGATCCAGGGGTCCATCTGCCTCGAACCTCTATAGTCACCCAACAATTTTTGGGTGTCTTGATTGGGTCCAACACCTTCTAATCTCATCACATCTTCCGGAGCATGTTTGGTAGGAGGTCCTTAAGACCACCTTTAAGACCTCCTTTTGAAATTCACTCTCGTCGAGGCCAAGCCTCGACGCCCTTGTTTGTGCAGCAACCCCACCACATAAATCTTTCATCTGATTCAGATCCTGATTCTCCTTCTTCTCCCATCATGGCACAACCCATTGAAGAGGAGAATAACCTTGAACACCAACTTCAACACCTAAACGATCTCTTTCAGAACTTTGTAAACCCACCGCAGCGACCTATGACGCGAGATCACTATAATCCCGCTGCGGTGGCAATCGAACCCCGAGTATGAATCCCAATTGGAGGACCTGATTTTGAACTGAAGCCCAATATGATTCAAGCCATACCAAAGTTCCATGGGCTTAACTCTAAGGATCCATTCCAACACATTAAACAACTCAAGCATCTGGCCCAGACCTTCGGGTCAGATGTACAAAATCGGGATATCCTACTCATGAAAATGTTTTCGTTCTCCCTCTTGGACAAGGCCGCACATTGGTATCAGACTCAGACCCGTCCGATCAACACATGGGAGGAATTGCAGTCCGAATTTTTGAAAAAATTCTTCCCTGTTGGCCGGACGAATGCCTTGCGCCACCATATCACCCATTTCACTCAACAACAGGGAGAACCTCTTCACGAAGCTTGGGATCGATTCCTTGATCTCATGCGAAAGTGCCCCCATCACGGAGTTCCTAAGTGGGAACAAGTCCAGTCTTTTTACCAGGGACTCCGTGAAGATATTCGCTTATTCGTCAATGCAACGTGCGGAGGAAACATCATGGGTCAACACGAGGACACGGTGTGGGAGATTCTCGAAAACATGTGCGAGAGCTCCATAAATAATGACTCCATGGGCTTATTTGACAGGACGAATGCCCGCGCATCGACGAATCTAAGAGGAACACATGAGATGCAGGACCTGTCCACTTCCGTCGACTTGGAACTGATGGCCAGTCGGTTGGACAAGGTCTCTATTATAGAAAAGAAGGTGGACGAGCTAACTCGACATTTGCAGCAAGCCACCTCTGCACAAAACTCTTTTGCACGACCTCCTCTGGCAAGGGAAACAGTGCAAAACATATATCACCAACCTGCCAAGGGGATGGACTCATATCCACCCCTGTCTGCCTCTCAGACCGGAGTAACCTCCGATCCCTTCTACTCGAGTTGGGGGAACTCTGAACCCTCGTATTCTGACTTTCCTGAGGCTCCTCAGAACTGCGAGGACCTTAATGCCATCCAGAATGACCCATTCTCCAATACCTACAACCCTGGATGGCGAAATCATCCTAACTTTCAGTGGGCGGGAAATTCTCAAAGACCACCATATCAACCCCACCCACAAGTCCCTCGTCCATATCAGCCGCCTCAGCCTCGGCCGAATCCCACCTACCAATCCGGGCAAAATCAGGATCAATTGACTCTTATCCTTCAAACACTGGCTGACATTCAAAAGACGAATGCAGCAATGCAAAAACAACACAAGGACGAGATCACAGAGGTTCGCAACCAACTAGCCAAGATGGCAAATTCCCGCCAACCTGGCACCCTTCCTTCGTAACCTCTGCCCAACCCAAATAACGTACTAACCCAGAAGCACATTATGAATCCAAATTCAGGCCAAACACATGTGATTTATCAGGCCCCCGCTACTCCATCACCAGACGGGATGGAGGCTTCAACATCTTATGCGGGATTTCAGCAGCAGCCACCCCTCCTACCTAACCCAAATCAGGTCGGGTTGAACTCTGTAACAACACGTAGTGGTAAAATAAACCAAGACCCACATTATCCGAACCACTCCAAGCCTGACAGTGGCCAAGACCCTAGGATAGTTATCCAAGATACTACTGTCCCAGATCAAGAACCTGGACCTATCCTAGAGGAACCAGCTAGGATCCCATTTCCTGAGGCCTTGACCAAAGGAAAAAGAATAACCAAACCCGTGGCTCCCGAGGAGGATCTGGTCAAGCTCTTTGAACAGGTCCAGATAAACATCCCGTTGATGGATGCAATCCGCCACATACAGGCTTACGCAAGATTCTTGAAAGACATATGTACACCTAAACGTAAGCTCGAACCAAGGATGGGAATCCAATCGTACTGTCAGAGCAAGCCTGCTCTGTCATTTTGAGCAAACTCCCACCCAAGGCTAAAGACCCAGGAACTCCCTTGATTTCTTGTAAAATTGGTGAAACCCAATTTGATAATGCCCTACTAGACCTAGGTGCCTCCATAAATTTAATACCTACATCCCTCCTTGACCACCATGAAGAATATGAACTTAAACCCACTGAGGTAACATTGCAGTTAGCCGATCGATCCATCAAGTCACCCAAAGGAATAGTCGAGGATGTCATTGTTAGGGTACAAGATTTTTATTTTCCAGTGGACTTCATAGTACTAGACATGGATGCACCTAAGAACCCAAGGGACACACCAATCATATTAGGGAGACCCTTTTTGGCCACTGCTAGGGGCAATATAAACTACGAAGAGGGCCAGATAGAATTAAAATTTGGGAATCAAAATATGAAGATTGACATTTTCAAAGCCCAACAAGGGATTAATTGCAGGGTTATAGAGGAAATATGTGATGTCAAAGCCGTGGTTGAAGAACTGCATCTAGAGGACAACCTGATTATTCCTGATCAACCACTAATAGAGGAGTGCGAACATGATCTAGACACACTTATAACTCCTACCATTGCTCCTGATACAAACCCCGAACCACCCGCTGCTGCTGACAATCCTGTCATGGAACTCAAGCCCCTTCCCGAACATCTGAAGTACATCTTTTTGGATTCATATCAGACATTTCCTGTGATTATAAATTCTTGACTCACACCTGACCAGGAACTCCGTTTGATTTCTATTCTCCAGCAACAACGTAGAGCCATTGGATGGACTCTCGATGATTTGACTAGTATAAGCCCTTCATACTGCACACATCGAATCTACACAGAAGAAGGCTCACGACCTTCAAGAGAAATGCAAAGACGCCTAAACCCTAACCTACAGGAGGTCGTGAAAAAGGAGATCATAAAGTGGTTAGATGCAGGGATCATCTACCAAATCTCCGACTACCGTTGGGTGAGTCCAATACAAGTGGTGCTTAAGAAGGCAGGACTTACCATCGTCACGACTGAAACCGGAGAAGTCATTCCTACCCGAATAGCTAATTCGTGGAGAGTCTACATTGATTACAGAAGACTCAATTCCTCCACGAAGAAGGATCATTTCCCACTACCGTTTATTGATCAGATCCTCGAGAAACTAGCGGGAAATGGATTCTTCTGCTTTCTTGATGGGTACTCCGGTTACAATCAGGTGGCAATCCATCCAGAGGACCAAGAAAAGACCACATTCACCTACCCCTTCGGGACGTACGCGTTTCGAAGGATGCCGTTCGGTCTCTGGAATGCACCTGCAACTTTTCAGCGGTGCATGCTTGCCATATTCTCAGATATCGTAGGTGATTATCTGGAAGTCTTCATGGATGACTTCTCAGTTTTTGGACAATCATTTGACGATTTCCTCCAACACTTGGTCCATATACTCAGGTGGTGCATCGAGGTGAATTTGGTTCTTTCATGGGAAAAGAGCCATTTCATGGTGCCTGAGGGAATTGTCCTGGGACATCGGAGAAAGGCATCCAAGTGGATCGAGCTAAGGTTAACCTGATTTCCAAGCTCCCTATGCCTAGCTCGATTAAGGACATCCGATCTTTTTTGGGGCATGTCGGTTTCTACCATCGATTCATCCCTGTTTCTCCAAAATCGCGCGCCCCCTGACTAATCTTCTCTCCAAGGATGTGCCTGTCGAAATTTCCAAGGAATGCACTCAAGCATTTGAGATCCTACGTGACCGAGTCACCCAAGCCCCAATCCTATAGTCCCCTGATTGGTCTCAACCCTTTGAGATCATGTGCGATGCATCTGACTTCGCTGTAGGAGCGATTTTAGGGCAGAAAATTGACGGGAAACCTGTGGTCATTTACTATGCCAGCAAAACACTGGATGAGGCTCAGCGTAACTATACGGTTACTGAGAAAGAGCTGCTGGCCGTAGTATTTGCCCTGGAAAAATTTAGATCATACCTTCTGGGTTCCCGTGTTATCATATACTCGGATCACATAGCTGTGAGGCATCTCCTTGCAAAGAAGGACGTGAAACCTCGACTAATCCGATGGATCTTGCTATTGCAAGAATTTGACCTCAAGATTCGCGACAAGGCGGGAAAGCACAATGTGGTAGCTGATCACTTGTCCCGCCTTCCTTCTGAAATAATTGACCCTTCCGGACCTATTACAGAACATTTTCCTGATGAGCACCTCCTGACTATCAGTGCAAGTCATTCATGGTTCGCTGATATAGTTAATTACCTGGCATCACACCAGATTCCGCCCGATTTGCCGAAGGCCAAAAAGGACAAATTGCGTTCTGATGCCAAGTATTACCTATGGCAAGACCCGTATCTATTCCTCATTGGTGCTGATCAAATAATTCGACGGTGCATCGCGGAAGTGGAAATCAAAGACATACTCTCATTCTGCCATGACCAGGCATGCGGCGGACATTTTTTTGGACATAAAATCGCATCAAAAGTACTCCAGTGTGGCTTTTACTGGCCCACAATTTTCAAGGATGCATACGATCACTGTAAGGCATGTTCCCGTTGCCAGACCCTGGGCAACATGAGCCATCGAGACATGATGCCTCTACAGCCGATCTTGGTATGCGAAATTTTTGATATTTGGGGGATTGATTTCATGGGACCTTTTCCGACCTCGGATGGCTTCGAATACATCTTACTCGCAGTTGACTATGTTTCTAAGTGGATAGAAGCCATTCCGACCCGAACCAACAATCATAAAGTCGTTATAAAATTCCTCCATCAAAACATTTTCTCAAGGTTCGGGATTCTGCGTGCTATAATTTCTGACGGAGGGACCCATTTTACAAACACTCAGTTCAGGTCACTGATCACCAAATACGGGGTGTCACACCGAATCTCTACTCCTTACCACCGCCAAACTAATGGTCTAGCTGAGCTATCTAACCGAGAGATCAAGAAGATCCTTCAGGTTACTATTCGACCTGATAGAAAAGATTGGTCTTCTCGGCTTCCGGAAGCATTGTGGGCCTATAGGACCTCCCACAAGACCCAATTAGGAATGTCTCCCTTCAGACTAGTGTACGGGAAGGCATGTCAGCACCCCGTCGAGTTGGAGCATAAAGCCTATTGGGCAGTACGAACCTGTAATCTTGACCTTCCCAAGGCTGGAACCCACAGAAGACTTCAAATGAGCGAGATCGATGAGTTACGCCGCGACGCATATGAGAACTCGCGAATTTACAAAGAACGGGTTAAAGCTTTTCACGACAAACACATTTCTAGAAAGGTCTTTCATCCTTGTCAAAAAGTTTTACTCCTTGATGCCCGACTAAAACTATTCCCAGGGAAGCTAAGATCCAAGTGGGTCGGACCCTACCTAGTTCGACAAATCTTCGGAAATGGAGCCATTGAAATCAGCCCACTCAGCCACGATTCTGAACCCTTTGTCGTGAACGGTCAGAGACTCAAGCCATTCATTGACATGACTGATATAGATTTGGCTGAGTCATCCTTTACCCTCCATTCCTCTTGAGCTCATTGCGCCCAGCCGATGGTGTAAAACTCAGTGCTTAACGGGAGGCAACCCATCATTCTTTGAAAAACCCGAAACCTTTTCTGACATCTCTATACGGAACTCATATTGCACCTTAGGGTTCATCCATTATAACAGCCGACTTCACCTCAGGTATACCTACCCGAGATTAGAAATCGTTCGCAACAAGTCACTTCAACCCATTCACTCACCACAAACCTGTCCTAATGCATGAACTAAGCTGAATTCGAACCCACCTAATTTACAATGGGGACATTGCAAATCTTAGGCATGGGGGGGTATGAAAGTGCAAAATGTCAGAAAATTCATATCAAGAAAAGGGTTTCATAAAAAAAAAAAAAAGACATGATAGAGGGGAGGAACAATTCAAGTTCATACAAATGAGAGGAAGAAAAGAGAGCAAAATGACAAAAAGGAGTACAAAAGGAAAATAAAAAGAAATAGTCATTAGTAAAAGATTAAGGGGTTAACTGAAGTTCTAGACTGAATCAAGAAAAAGGAAAGTGCTACGAAGATATAACAAGAGATTAGCGGGAACGCTGGTCTTAGGCCTCTTGGGCTAGCACCTTTAGCTTAAAAATTCACGTATCCGTTAAAATCTGGATAATCCTCAAGAGGTTGAGGAAAATGCGAAGCTTGAGTATTAGTTCTAAGGCTTAGGAAGTATTCGGCCTCGTTAACTGACCTCCAGATTGCGGCATTCGGTAACCTAAGCACCTAAATTCACACACAGTCTGGTTCAGTGCACATAAACATCCAAATCACTCGAAAAGCATTTAATGTTCTGAAAAAGTCACCTAGATTAGGAGCGGCCAATCAACGCAAATTGATTTGGATGAGTTCCCAGTGCGGAGAGGTGGGAAATTCCCCTCGAAAATGCGTAACAACATATCGTCTCCTCGGTGCTTGTCTCCTAGGATATTTAAATATCCTACTGGGGGCATGTAAGCACTCTGCTGGTTCAGATGCCATGGGCGGCATTATCATGAAATATCGATCGCCAGGGTCTGAATTTGGCCACGGAATGCCATGGGCAGGATTATCACGAAATCTCGAAAGCCAGGGTTCTGGGGGTTGCCATCGGCGGGATTATCCCAAAATCTCGAAAGCCAGGGACCCCTGAGGATTGATGATGGGGACGAGGAATCCGATACAGACAGTGTTGAGAAGCTAATCCGAAGCTAGAAATAAAAAGAAAAGAGAGAGAAAAACTCTCCAAACAAATAAATCTTCTCTGTCTCTCTTACAAAAAAATGCACTGCAAACTGAACTTAGGCTAAAAATGTCTCAAGCACGGGTGCTTTAACCACGGAGTCCAATAAACCCTAGGTTAGCTTCTATGGGACGTAGAAACCTTTGTGGAGGACTGAGGCTAAAGTGGGACATGTCCGGATTTTAGTTGGTACTTGAGTACCTTTAGGCCTAGTATCAGCATTACTACCTAATCACAAAATAAAAGGAGAAGCACTTATCATAATTGTTGACAGACATTCAGGGTCTAGAGCGGAAGTTAAAACCTTGAAATTTTGCTAAGGGACTAGCAAAAGCTAGGCATGGGGGTATGATGAGAGTCTCATCATGAGCCATAACTAGCTCATTTTGACCCAATAAAGAAGATAAAAGCTCCTACATAACCTAGAAGAAGGCTTAACTGAAGGAACAAGTGCTCTGAGAAGAAAACATGAAATAAAGGTTAAAACTGCAATTTTACCATTGCAGTACATAAACGGGATTTCTCAAAGGCAAAACATTGGTCAAATGGTCTAAATGGGATAAAAAGTGGGTTGAGTCAATCAGAAATGGGTTTATGTGCAATCTAAGAATTAAATGACACTTGGTAACCCTAAACAGACCCGCTTAAATTAACAAGGTTCCGGACAGGATAAAAATCAAGTAAACCCTCAAATAATCATGGAAAAACATCCTCTAGGGTTGAGAACACTTAAGTTGTCCATTGGAACCCAGTTTGACCTAAAATAGGGTCCTAGCTCTTCAATTAACCTAATTTGGGTTTTTACACAAAATGTCCAGACAAACGTGGTCAAACCTAAAATCCAACTTCATCATTGGATTCCTTAGGTCAAAATAAGGTTCGTACCAAAATTTGTACCCAAGGGGAGGTCATCTTGACCTACTTTGCAATTCAATACACCTATATCACAATTTGGTCCCTATCTTTTGAATATCTTTGCAGAGAGACCCCTAATTTCTTCACCCCCTTCGCAATCCGGTCCTGCCGCCATTGTTAGGGCAAAATCGAGCTCCAGCGAAGTTTAGAGAGGGATTCATCTCTGATTCCTCAGAGATTCTCTCCCAGAAATGGAAGGGAGATTCTCTGAGGAATTCCCTTCCATTTAAGGCCGATCACAACCGTTGGTGTGAGCCCAATCTCTCGTGCGAATGCACGAGAGATTTGGGTATCTTAACTTCTTTCCATCTCTGGTGACCAACCTCAGACGCTGGCGTGCCCTCCACGCTCTGCACACCCGGCCCAGCGTCTATAAAAGAGACTACACCTCCTGCCGCAGAACCGAAGCTTGATTTTGACGGAGATCCCCTCCAAATTCCCTCTCTCCCATCTCCAGCCAAACGACCCGCAAGCTACGGCGACCTCCTCCCCTCCTTGTCGCTCTACTGCCATACCAGCAGCAGAGTCAACTTCGCCACTTCCTCCCGCATCGCGCTGTACCACGTGCGCGTGCCCCTGACCTCATCTTCGTCGCCGCTTCCTCCCTCAGGGTCCTTCTTCCCCGACAACGGCAGTTACGCGCCGTCCACTCCGCCGCCTCCCTTCCTTCTAGACCACTCCAGATACCTTCTCCCTCCTCTCCTCTCTCTTTTCCCTCTGATATTTTATTTGATTACCCCCCCGACAGTGCCAAGCCACCTCCATCATCCTCGCCTCCGACCGACCTCCGGCGAGCTGCCCACACCACTCCGCCCCTCCACACGGCTCGCCAACCCCCTCGTGAGCTCCGCCTCACCACCAAGAACTCACTTCACCCTACCACTGCCACTCCAGACCTCCACAATCACCCACCGAACAACCCAACATCTCCGACCATAGGTTGACCTAGGCACGCACGCCTAGGCCGACCTGCGGCCTACAGCACTACGCATCGTCTTCGCCGTGCTACGGTGAAGGTTTCTAGCCAATCTGGTTTGGCCAATAGGCCGTTCTTGTGTGTGACAGGTTTAAGCTCCGGCCACCATTATCAGCTGAAGCAGCAAGGAGTTTGCGGCAGCTTCAGGTACCAGGACTCCCAGGTTGCAGGTGCAGCAGACTCGCGTGAGTGTCGCGAAGTGAGTGAGGCTAGCAAGTCGCACAGAGAGGCCAGCAGCTGGAGCAATCGCGTGACGAAAGCTCTGCGGGCGCGAAAGCAGGACCGACCAGATAGTCCCACATCATGGGATTGCAAAACGCTGGTATCGTATAAATTGTTTTTGTGTTTTAAGCCCATTGCCTCCGTAAGCACAGGGGTGAGGTCCCTCACCTGCCCTCACCCACCTTGTCCGCGGCTTGACCTCGCGGATCTGGCGAGATCCGACCCGACCTAAAGCTACGCACTCCTCGCGCATCACCACCTGCCGGTGCGCCTGGTCCTGGGTTCGAATCCTGACCCGATAACCCGTGGCTCTGGGAGAGCGTCCTTGAGCGAGTTGCTTGAGAGAGAGAGATGCTCGGGTAGAGGGACGGGGGTAGGTTTTGCTGTGGTGTGTGCAGGAAGGAAGAAGCAAAGGAAGCGGCGAGCACTTAGCAGCTGCAGAACAGGAAGAGAAGAAAGAAGAAGAGGCTGTGCAGCAGAAGGAGAAGCTTTCGTAGAGAACCAAAGAGAAGGAAGAAGGAAGGCAAGGCAGAAGAAAGAGAAGAACGAAGAGAGCCCAAGTGAAGACTGCAAAGATCAGAAGAAGAAGAAAAAAAAGAAAGGCAATGCAGGAGAAGAAATAAGAGAAAAGAAACAAAGGCAAGAAGAAGCCGTCCCAAGACAAGAAGAAGTGCAGAAAGAGAAAGAAGTACAAAGGAGAAGAAGAGCCACGAAGAAGAAGAGAGAAAGGAGATTGCACTTAAGACTTCTGATACAGAAATCAGACGTCCAATTCTATTTTTCTTTCATAAATCCTTTTTAATATTCTCTCTTTGAATCAATCTTTTTCATTTAACAGTTGTATTCTTTGGTTTTAAAAAGTACTGAGATTGCTCCCCATGTTCGACCTCGGATACTCTAGTTTCTCGAGTAATAAATTTCTTTATATTTGTTTAAACGTTTTGTCGATTATACTACAACGTGATATGCTTTAAACCCGCACAAAACGTTGAGAACAATCAGCAACTGGTGCAGATATTCCTGCGATACCACGTATGGTAAGTAATGTTAAAATCTATATATATATATACATATGTATATATGTAAATATATCAATATGTATATATGGTTAGAAATATGTAGGTATATATGTAGTTGGTTATGTATGTATATATATATATAGATATGTAAATATATGTATAGATTGATATATGTATATATATATATATATATGTATATGTATGTATGTAAAACTATACATATGTATCTATATATAGGTATATATATATATAGTAATATATCTATATAGATATATGTAGATAGATATGTATATATGTATGTATATTTATATAAATATATATATATATATGTATAAGTATATGTATATGTATATATCTATGTATGTATATAGGCTAATGCATAGTTATATAAGTACTAATATATGTATATAGATATATATGTATATAAGTATATGTATATATGTAAATATATATGCATATATATATATATATGTATATAGATATATGTATATGTATATGTATGTATAATAATACTTAGTTATATAAATACTACTATATTTATAGATATAAGTATATATAAATATATGTATATAAATATATGTAAATATATCAATACATATATGTATACGCATATATATATATGCATATAATACTTTAAAAGTGAAAGTGTGTGTGTGCGAGAGTGTGAGTGTGTGTATGTGTGTGTGCAGAGATAGAGTGAGAGAGTGCTGTGTGAGAGAGAGAGAGAGAGAGGGAGACTGCTGGAGTGAAGGCTGGAGGGTTAAGTCGTCCGTGTGCGAAGAGGCATTGATATAGACACATCTATCTAGGTTAAAATGCCTATTCATGCATGTTCCTAGGCTTAGATTTGTACTTCATGTTATAAATATTGCATAACATGCATCGTTGTGCATTTAGAGTAGTTGTATATATTTTGTGTTAATTAGGTTCTTTTTATTGTCTGGAGAGGAGATGATTTATTTCAGGGCCTTGGATGGACGATCAGACCATACGAATCTGATTACTACGACGATCGGAGTCTAACACCTCTGAAATCATCCAGATCGGAGTCCCGTAGCATCACATGAAACCCGAGGAAGATCAACGGTCAGTGGGGCAATGCGACATCCATACGGGTTTCGAATGGAGAATCCGACCGTACGGATGGATCTGGAGCGACGATCGCAGTGCGACAGCATGGGAATCATCCCGATCGGAGCACCGGGGCACCCTTTACAAAAGAAAGAAGAATGGACGGTCCAGATGGTGCCACGTGGCACCATCCAGGATGCCCAACGTTGGCCAGCAGTAGTAGCGTGCGCGCACAGCCGCAGCCGCGCGCAGCACCCCGCGTATAGCCGCAGCCGCGCATAGTGCACCGCGCACAGCAACAGCGCAACGCATGCTGCATGCACGTGCGCGAGGTGTGGGGAGCACAAGGCACGTGATGCGTGCCACCGGAGCGCACCAGTGGGGCAGGTACCAGCGAGGCAGGCGCGGATCTCCAGCGACGCACCTTTAGTGACGCTTGCACCTGTCACTAATGGTCAACGCATGTCAGCAAGTGGATTTGAAGGGCGGATCTTCAACGACAGCTGCAGCGACGTTTATGGACGTCAGTAATGACCCAGAAGCGAATTTGTTCTTCCTCCTCCACTATAAAAGGACCTACCCGCCACCATTCCAAAGCATCTCTTCCTTTCTTCCTCTCACCACATCCAAGGCTCTAGAGAGAGCTTGTCCCAAGCCTGGGATGCTCCTCTAGAGTAAAACCAAATAGTTTTCCATCCTCTCACCCCCCTTCGTGGAGCATCCTGTGGCCGTCCTCTCACCGCCCTTTGAGAAGAAGATCCTCGCCGCGATGTCGTCCTACCCCACCCTCTGTCCTCAGGCTCCGTCCTCCTTCGTCCCGCTCCTCACCACCTTCCTCCAGGCGACGTCAGAGCGAGTTGTCCTCCGAGCAACCATCGAGGGGGATTTCTCTCACCTCATTCTATCTTTTTATGCTTTCATAGTGTAGATTTTTCCTGCTTTCATAGTTGTAACAAACAATTCTTGATAAATAGATGCTTGTTTCTCTCTCCCACTCTCTCTTTCTCTCTCATATATATATTCTTGCAAGTAGATTAGCTACAACTCATCAACCTGAACTCTTGCCTGCTAAAAACCAAAAAAATTAGAAAAGATAAAAACGACAAAAAACAAATAAAATCTAAGCACGGTTTTCAATTAAAGTAAACGTCGCCTCCCTGTGTTTGACCCGGGACTCCCTTGGAGTTTTGATATAAATTTTATCTAATCGACGTGTTTTGCAACTACGACGACAGGTTACTTGTAACCCCGATTTCTAAACACGCAAAGCACGACTCGACCATTTTGGCACCGTTGCCGGGGAAGCAACGGAGTTTACTTTATTGTTTATTGCATTTCTTTGCATTTACATAGCATTAACTCTACTTGTCTTTGATCAACTGTCATGCAGGTACCCTAGCATGGAGATCCAAGTATGGTAGACCGGAGTAAAGAGCGGGTAGAGCGTTTTGTAAGTGTCCCCCACACCACCCCCACCTTAGTTTTCATTCCATAACCGAATATCTCAAACCCAAATCAACTTAGGTGCTTTTTATGAAACCTAGGATATATTTGGTTGTTTGTTTGCCACTTCCACTCACCTTGCCTTCCACATAAATAAAAAATAAAAAAATAAAAAAGTGTTATCTAATTGTGGAATTTTTTTGAAAGCTACACACTTAACACCTACAACTTCTTATCCTAAGGCACACAATTACTTTGATTCTACCACTTAATCGGGATCTGACCTGTGGACCCGGTACACTTCAACTAAATACACATAAGTGAGTAGAAATCTGAATAGGTTAAAAATTCTTTTGTGACTAAACTAAGTGGTGCAATAAGCCAATTGATTGAGCTGTTTAGGCCGCACCACTCAATCTAAAACTAATCCATCAAGTAGCTTGCCACTTAGGGTTGATTCTTAGGGCTGAACCAGGCACTCCACATTATTTTTGATTTTTAAAGAAACATATCATCTCTCGTGCTTTCAAAGCTTGGAGTGTTCTACGAAACATTGATTGAACCAACCTAAGGATTAAACACTAAAAGCTACTAAAAAAGGTTGAACTCTAAAAGACACATCATCAAATAACCTTGTTTGCAAACCTTGGTTGTGCACACACACACATTTTCACTGATCATTAAGGGCACAACCCATCTAAAGGGCCCATCACATTCCTGAAGCACCATTGTCCCAAGACTAACTAAAATTAATTAGACGTTGGCCCTAAGGACTGGTTCGCTCGTCGGGATCCAGATTGAGATTGTTCATGTTTAACCTACTTATACTAGTCAATCTGACGTCTAGCTAGGGGAGTAGAGTCAAACGACCGTGGTTGGGGGGTACACTAGGAACCGGAGGCACAAGCCAAAGGAAGAACCTTCTCCCCAGTCCCTCCTTCTAACTGGTTGGATTGCCTGGACATAAGTAGAGTAAATCATCTATAATCTTAGGACGGATTCTAAGAGTCTGTAGGCCTTTAGGCTACCCAAACTAAGGACGGGCTTGTATTTTTGTATTGTAGGGCTCCTTTCACTTTTGATTTCCCTCCTTACTTAACCATGTACCCTTCCACATCGTACACACATTTTACATCATATCCTCCTACCTCCACTTATTCCCAAGATGATTACTATCCCAACTTGACTTATAATTACCCATCAACTAGCCAGGATGACTTTGATTGGGGATATGAATCTGGACCTCAGTGTCCAGGTTCTAACCATGGACAACAAGACTATGATTATTATCCTTCCCAGAGCTATAATGATTATGGATCTCCATCCTTTGATGACCAAACCAACCCGATTTACAATCAGGAAGGATATAATGACACCTACCCTCCCCAGTATTCCATTGAAAATAGGTCATCACCCTTCTTTGAACAATCCAAGATGACCTACTACCAGGGAGGAACTCGAGAACCTCGACATCTTGACTCCCCTAGATTTAATTTGAACCCACCCAAACCTGAACCAAACCAGTCGGTTTAGGTGAACCAGATCCAGGATAGGGTGTTGGCTAATTTGAGGAACACTATACAATCTTTAGAAGCTCAGCCAACACCATGCACTGAAGCACTGGAGCCTATGATCAAAATGATTGATGAACTTAATAGTTCTCTATTGGATTTGCTCCAAAGTGTTAGGGATAGGGACTTGGGTGAGTTCCTTCCTGGGAAATTGTCGAGGTTGAGGATGAAATTTGTGGTTGCACTAGTCAAATCTTGGGATGATTCTCAAGATGAACCCCCTTCAGGAGAGCCAATGTTTGAACCCGCTCAGGCGCCTGTCGGGGGGGATACATTTTCTGAGACTGGGGATGACCAGGATGGGCTTGAGCAACCATTTGAGGATGAACCGATTGATTCACCCGAGATCCCCGAGCCAGGGAGAGAGGAAAAATATGTCTTCACGGACAATGAAATGACATATGATTTTGAGACATATATAAATGAGGATCATCAATTCTTTGACTTTGATGGTGAAGAATCTTTTGGCAAAGTCTCACTTGAACTTAAGGAAGAGGATTTTAGTGAGACAAATGGGCTTGAGGAAACTGACAAACCAGTTGATAGCCCAATTATTGAAGATTTGGATTTAGTTGGGGTTAACTTGGAGGATCCGAATATTGATGATTCAATCAGTGACCCCAGTCCTCATCTGCACCCTGAAGAGATGACTTCTGAGATCTTTGTGCCCAAGTCAATCTTGATTCAACCATGATTTCTGGACTTGGGTGAATCATATGGGGTGAATAATATGTTAGATGTCCCGAAGCCTAAGCCCTTGATGTTGGAGGATAGAATTGTTGAAATAAAGATTTGGGAGGCTAATTCTAAGGGAAGTTTGATTTTGGATCTAAGTGTACCTATTGACTTAAAACCACCTACTTTCTACCAGGACCCTTACGATATCTTTCACGTGCAACCCAAGCTTGAAATAACTGATTATTTTTCTGAGCAAGATGTTAAGTGGACAACAACACCTATTGAACCATCTTTACCCGTTGTTCGACACTTTGGTCTTGGGTTGCACACCATTAAACTGCAGGCTCGGCCCCACAAACACAACAACCTTCAGTTCTGGGTGATTTTCATCCAGAACCTGAGAACCACTTGACCCGGGGCCATGGGTCTGCACCAGAATCTCGTCCACATCGATGGACATCTTCTGTTGGCGGGTTTCAGGATCAATATTTTGATTTTGATTCTGAACCGTGAAATTGCACTAGAGGGGGGTGAATAGTGAAATTATATAAAATTGTAATACAAAAAATTCAATCACACAATATACTAAATTATTTTTAGGTGGAAACCCAAGATGGGTGAAAACCACCACCTAAGCCAATCTCTTGACTTAGGATTTTCGATCACAAGGTGATCAATCCACTAACCACAGTACTTAAACGAGGGTAGTGTACCTCAATTACAAATCCCACCTCCGATCCCTAAACGGAGGTTTCTCCCTTCAAAATGAAGAGACGGGGACCCGACAAGTCGGATACCCAAAGTACAGAAATTAAGAAGTAAAATAACACCTATAGAGCACCCCAATAATTTAGTTGCTTTCTTATCTACTAAGCTTGAAAAGAACTCCCTGATGATTTGCAGAACGGAGTGCGCCAGGAGTATGGATTTGCCCTTTGATCAGAGTATTAGCACAGCACAAGGGCAAAGTGGAGCTTAGAGTAGTAAGCAAGAGATTTTTCTAATGCAATTGTATCTCACGAGGTGTGTCTTGCCTAAGAGGAGTTGTAGTCTATTTATAGGCAAGTTTGGAACCTTCAAGAACACTTGGGAGAGCTCTTCTAGCCGTTGGAGACAAATCCCAAGAGTTTAGAATGAAATCCACACAAAATCAGGGCAATGATGAGTCTGACAGTAATATCAGACGTCTAATTATAGGATCAGACGTCTTACAGGACGTCTGATTTTACCTCTAGTCATCTAATATTGCAGGACATCCTTAACTGACTCTATTGGATCAAAAGAATGGCGTCTAATGAATGGTGGATTCATTCCTGTTATCATCAGATTCAAACAGTGTTCTAGGTTTAGAGGATTAGACGTCGTTATGGACGTCTGAGGACATTACCAGACGTCTGGAAACCTAAATACTCTTCCCTCCTTCTGCCGAAAGATTATGTGGTCGTAAAGAGATACGCACAGAAAATCATGGCCAACGGTTCAGAGGCAGACGTCTGAAAGTGTGTCAAGACGTCTGGAAATTGTTTTTGCCTAAATGAAGTCTAACGGTTAGTATGAGGACGTCTGGGTAAAGAATCAGACGTCTGTGCAAGGTTATCGTCATCTGAAAGTGAAGTCCTTCGACTGATGTTTATGAGGAGACAAATAAAGGCCGAAATCTTTGAAATTAGACGTCTGATACGCTTGTCAGACGTCTTAAAGTAGAAAATCAGACGTCTGACCATTGTCCTGGATGTCTGATAAAAGTATAAGTGTTGGGTTTTTGTTTCTAATTTATCCTAAGTGTAGAGAGCCTAAGGTAGATATTTATAGGTTTCGTTTGGGGGCTCTTTACAATATTTCTAGACTCAATTAAAATGAAAATTACAACCTTCGAAAGTTTACATGAAAAAGCCTAAGACCTAATATTTATGCTACTCGTCTTCTGGCTTTTAATCTCCCATCTTGGAAAGCTTTTTGAAATCCTGCAAATATGCTATTACAGAGAGAAAACAATATGCTACGCTTTATTTATTATTATTTTTATTTCATTTTCTTCATTTTGTAAAATCATCAAAATATTATATATGAGTGGTTGAACTAACAAACCGCACTTGTGACTTCTCAATCTCTTTTTTGTATGTATGCTATGCCTAGTTGAAGGTATTGAACTTAGCACGTGCGTATACACCCTTCTCTCTGCGGGGCTGACCATATTTTCACGACACTCAGGTGATGTTCTATTTGCTCTACCCTTTTCATGTCTTTATTTTTACAATGAGGACATTGCATCATTTAGGCATGGGGGGGTGGATAATCAATTCCTGAAATCATTATTTTAACTCCGTAGAATTTCTTTTAGTTTCTTATAAAATTAAAAAAAGAAAGAAATTAGGAAAAGAGAACTTAGGCATTTAGAAGTTATTAACTCTAGGAAATGTTACAAGAGGACCTAAACACTTAGACTCTTCAGGTCTTCTGACTTAATTAGCCCGGGTGTCCACTCGAATGTGGACTTAGTCTCGAGTCCTCGCCAATTAAAATTCATTTTAGGTTGGTAAATAAATTGGGATGATAAGTATACGACTTATCAACCCACCCTCTAATTTGTGGGGATTTTAAGGCTAAGCATCTACACACTATTCACACTGACTCACTTTCCGGCGGCTTTTACGGAAATTGGGTAGCTAATGGACCGACTTGGGTTGTATGGCTAGCAAGTTGTCGGTGGTAATAGCTCATCGGCCGGTTGTCCAGAGCCTAGCCACAAGACCGTTTTCGCTGTGCTGCCTTTAGGTAAATCTTAAATCAGGGAAGCCACCTACTTATAAAAAAAAAAGAAAAAAAAAGAAGAAAAAAAAAGAAAAAGAAAGAAAGAAAAATAATAATAAATAAATAAAACCACACTTCACCGCACGAGTATGGCTGGCAAGTTGTCGGTGGTAACAGCTCATCGATCGATTGTCCACAACCCAGCTCACAAACAAATAAATGCACAATAATTCCCAAAACACTTAAGGTAGAAGAGGGGAAGTAGAATAAACCGGGGAGATATACATTGGGTTCGCCCTTGTGTTGACCCCATAAATAAAAGAAGTAGGGAGAAAGCTACCGATCATAAAGATAAACCTTTAGGCAAGGTCACCTAGGGTCGTAGAAACCCGAAGTCTGTTTTAACGGCCGTTTTGTGAGTCTATCACTTTTTCACAAAGATGCTTAGTGCTTAGAGTCCTTTTCGAGTCTTGGGTGGGTCAGGTAGCCGTAAAAAGTTATCCTGGAACTCTCAAACTCCAAAAGTACAAAAAAATTAGAAAAAAAAGAAAAAATAAAAAAATGTATCCTCCTTTTTCAAATAAGCCGAGGACTTAGGCGGTTTGCATTCTGGCAAACACCTGGGTACTGTTTAGTCTTCATAGTTTAGAACCTTAGTTGAAATTTTCTATTGTTAGTAAACAACTTAGGCCTAAGCGATCTAATCCTAATTTTGATTTTACACATAACATGTAGTTTAATTTTGCTAGGGACTAGCAAAAGATAGGCATGGGGGTATGATATAGACACATCTATCTAGGTTGAAATGCCTATTCATGCATGTTCCTAGGCTTAAATTTGCACTTCATGTTATAAATATTGAATAACATGCATCATTGTGCATTTAGAGTAGTATATATTTTATGTTAATTATGTTCTTTTTATGGTCAGGAGAGGAGATGATTTATTTCAAGGCCTTGGATGGACCATCAGACCATACGGATCTGATTAATACGACGATCGGAGTCTAACGCCTCTGAAATCGTCCAGATCGGAGTCCCGTAGCATCACATGAAGCCCGAGGAAGATCAACGGTCAGGGGGGCAATGCGACATCCATATGGGTTTCGGATGGAAAATCCGACCATATAGATGGATCCGGAGCGACGATAGCAGTTCGATAGCATGGGAATCATCCCGATTGGAGCACCGGGGCACCCATTACGAAAGAAAGAAGAATGGATGCTCCAGATGGCACCACGTGGCGCCATCCAGGCCGCCCAACATCGGCCAGCAGTAGTAGCGCGCGCACACCACCGCAGCCACGTGCAGTGCCATGCGCACAGCCGTAGCCGCACGCAGTGCACCGCGTGCAGCAACAGCGCATGTGCACAGCTGCCACTGCACGCAGCAGCAGCGCAACGCATGCCGCACGCGCGTGCGCGAAGTGCGGGGAGCACAATGTGTGGAGCACACAGCACGTGATACGTGCCAGCAGAGCACGCTAGTGGGGCAGGTGCCAGCGGGGCTAGCACGGATCTCCAGTGGCGCACCTTTAGTGACGCTTGCAGCTGTCACTAATGGTCAGCACACACCAGCAAGTGGATTTAAAGGGCGGATCTTCAGCGACAGCTGCAGTGACATTTATGGACATCAGTAATGACCCAGAAGCGAATTTGTTCTCCCTCCTCCATTATAAAAGGACCTACACACCACCATTCCAAAGCATCTCTTCCTTTCTTCCTCTTACCACCTCCAAGGCTCTAGAGAGAGCTTGTCCCAAGCCGGGGATGCTCCTCTAGAGTAAAACCAAATATTTTTCCATCCTCTCACCCCCCTTCGTGGAGCATCCCATGGCCATCCTCTCACAGCCCTTCAGGAAGAAGATCCTCGCCGTGACGTCGTCCTACCCCACCCTCTATCCTCCAGCTCCATCCTCCTTTGTCCCGCTCCTCACCACCTTCCGACAGGCGACGTCAGAGAGAGTCATCCTCAGAGCAACCGTCGTGGGGGATTTCTCTCACCTCATTCTATCTTTTTATGCTTTCATTGTGTAGGTTTTTCCTACTTTCATAGTTGTAACAAACAATTATTGATAAATAGATGTTTGTTTCTCTCTTATATATATACTCTTGCAAGTAGATTATCTAGAACTTATCAACCTGATCTCATGCCTGCTAAAAACCAAAAAAATTAGAAAAGATAAAAATAACAAAAAACAAAAAAAATCGAAGCGCGATTTTCAATTAAAGTAAACGTCCCCTCCCTATGTTCGACTCTGGACTCCCTTGGAGTTTCGGTATAAATTTTATCTGATCGATGTGTTTTGCAACTACGACGACAGGTTACTTGTAACCCCGATTTCTAAACACGCAAAGCACGGCTCAACCAGGCATCGTTTGATGGCTTAACTCGTGCGCGCAGGCACATATGTGCGTAGAGAGGCCCGCGCTGGAGGGAAGTGGGCTCGGAGAGGACCGCAGAGCACAGCGCTGCGGGGAGAGTTAGAGCGGGCACACGCAGACGTACACGGGTGAAGGGAGCGGGAGAAGATGCAGGTGGGTGCAGGCCCTAGCAGACATGCAGGCAAGCGCTGGAGCGGGATGCGGGGTGGGACGCGAGCATGGGCTGCGGACGGTTGCGGCGCACCGGGTGACCGGATAAGTGAGAAACTTGTCGGTTACCCCACTGTAGCCACAGTGTTCCGCTGAAACGTGTGAACTGCAGCCATAGTGCCTCGGTGAGCTGCGCGATCGGGTGCTGCAGGTGCTGTGAGTGCGGGCGGCTTGCGGCTGGCGTGCGCGGGCTGGCGTGCAAGTTGAAGGGGTGCACCGACTGGTGTCTTGCGGGTGGGGCTTCGTGACAGAGCGTGCGGAGAGGGCTGGGTCTCGGGCGAAGGAGCGCAATAGGGCATGCGGTGCCCGGCGGGTGTTGGCTGGTGTGCTCGGTGAAGCTTGGCCGATGCTGCAGGGGCGCGCGGTGGTCGATTGCGGGTGGAAAGGTGAGTGCAGTGCGAGGAAGTGGGAGGCGAGGGCGCCTGCAGGCATGCGCTAGAGGTGAGGGCGGCCTGCCGGCGTGTGCAGGAGGGCCTTGCGGCTGCTGCCGCCCTACTACTGCTGCTGTGTGCGGAGCTTTGAGCTTCAAAGCTTGAAGCTCCTGCTCCAATGGCTGAAGTGGCTTGGACATTGAAACAAGGAAAGAACCACCATGCCCACCGGCTCTTTGATGAGCTGGGAGGTGGTGGACTCACGGTGGTGGTTGTGCACCACCGAATGGTGCTCCTGCCCGTAGAGTGTCTCCTCAGAGGAGGAGGGCCTGCGTATGGAGGGAGAAGGGAGGAGGTGGCCTAGAAGAGAAGCTGCTGAGTGTTGGATGGTGAACCAGGCTCTCCTTTTGCAAGAAGAAGCCGAGCTCTTTTTTTAGAGCAAAGAGTCATGCACAGCCATGCCCTGGCTGTGCATGGCTTTTGCATGGCTTGGCAGGGAGAGCATGAGCAGGGAATGGCTGAGTAGGACATGGCGCGAAGAAGAAGATGCCAGCCATGCCATGCAGCTGCGGAGAAGGAAGTCAAAAATCAAAAAGAAATAGAAAATGAAGATGGAAATTTTGCAAGGCGTCACTTGAGGAATTTGTTAATTGCAAGGCCATTTTATTTCACTCTCCTCCCCTCTCAATTAAATGCACGCATGCATGTATTTTTACAATGCGACAATGTCAACCTAATATGCACTGGTAATGCTAGGAAATAGCATAAGATGGCACAATTGTAGGTGTATTTTTGCGGTGCAATCACGATGCTGGTCCTCGAGTGTTCTCATCCTCTCATCGCTCATCTAATGGACACGATCCTCTTACTGTGCCAGTTTAAACTTTAAGCGTGCGCTCAAAGCGATTTCAAGTGCGAGCTCCACACAAACGTCAGCCATCAGATTTGGATCGGACGATCCTCAATGCTCCAACCTTGCAGCAGCTGTGCGTGCGAAGGGTGTGCATGCGCAAGTGCTAGCCAACCCTTTAGTGACATCCGAGGTAGATCTTCAGTGACACATTTGCTGTCGCTATAGCCTGTGGACAGATTTCCTCCTCTTCCCTTCACTATAAAAGGACCCCTACACTTCCTCTTCATCTCTTCCTTTCTTCCTCTCACCACCTCCAAGTCTCTAGAGAGAGCTTGTCCCAAGCCCAGGATGTCCCTCTAGAGTAGAAAAAAAATAATTTTCCCACCTCTCATCCCTATTCATGGAGCATCCCGTGGCCATCCTCTTACCGCCCTTGGGGAAGAAGATCCTCGCCACGACGCCGTCCTACCCCGCCCTCCATCCTCCAACTCCATCCTCGTTCGTCCCGTTCCTTATAACCTTCCTCCAGGTGACATTAAAGCGAGTCATCCTCCAAGAAACCATCGGGGGTGATTCTCCCACCTATTTCTCTCATTATTGATTTCCTAGTGTAATCTTTCCCGCTTTCCTAGTTGTAGCAAATGTTCGATTAAGAAATATGAGTGATTCTCTCTCTGTCTTTTATATTTTGCAAGTAGATTAGTTAGATAAGCAATTGTCGATCTGATCTCTTATTTTCAAAAAAATTTCAAAAAATCTATAAAAGATAAAAAGACAAAAATAAATAAAATTGAAACATGGATTTCATAAAACCGAACGTTTACCTCCCTGTGTTCGACCCGAGACTCACTTTTTGAGTTTCGATTATAAATATTTTCTGATAGATACATTTTGAGAGCTATGACGATGTGTCCTCAAAACCTCGATTTCTACCACGCGAAACATGCTGATCACTCACCTCCCAGATGTGCCCTCTTAAATCCGCCATCGGATTGAGGTCCCCACTATCCCTTATGGTACCCCAGCATCATTTTTCCTCGTGGATGCTTACAAACTTATCACTATGAGTACCACTCATTGAGTTAGATTCAGGTACGTTCGACTACCAAACACCAGTGACATCCCATGGTCTGTCACCGACCCTAGGAACCTTTCCTATTTCAAGGTAGATCACCTTGGTAGCCTCTTACTACCTCAGCAACTTGGGTGGTCTACCCGAGTAGTGAACCCGTGGTTCACCAAGTCTAAGCTGCAGTCTTACGAGCTCACCTAGTTGACTTACCATTGTTTGATTTCATTTGTATTCCGTGCACGAAACAAACTTCTAAGGACTTAGGGGATCTCCTAGGTTCTTACTGAAGACCTTAGGATCCATCATTTCCTTTTATTGGACTCGGGTCGAGTCACATATGTCATCTCGTGAGATTCAAGCCATCACTTAGTCGATTCAGATTTGCTTTTAATGTGTTCTTAGGGAGCTTCATGCTTAACTTATAGGTGCATGCACACACACATGCTTTACCTACTTGGGGTCTCATTGCAATTTTATCCATCCTTCCCTTGCCATTAGAGTACCAGCTAGACCCCTAACTAGGTTCTATCATTACATGGGATTTGTAGTATTAGAATTACATCATCTCAAAGAAATTAATAAACTCAACAATGTAGAATAAGTACACCAGTACCAGTTCTACTCTTAGGTACTGATATTGGACACCCTCAAGTACCAATACCTATCCGCGTTGCCAATATCGAGCGTCTGCAGCACCTGGTCCCCAACTTAAACCATTTGTTTGATTACCCGTGTTTATCCCTTAGCACCACCCCTTTCTGGATACCATTTTTACCATTTACCAACACAAAGAATCCAATTTTACATAATTAAAATGCCAATCCTATTGTTCACTGTCATGGACAAGCCATAACCACCATAGGAAACAAAGGAAACACTCCTTCATTTGTTTACCTAAATTTTACAAATAACAGAGAAATGTGTACGTCTTGCGATTTCACAACATAGTTGTACCAATGTAGGAGTAATGATCCCTATAAAACCCATATTAGAAACTCGTTACCTAACCTGGGCTGCCCCCCATGTCATACAATTTAACATCTCATCCCTTTATCATTACTAATGTTCTTGATAGAACTTCCATCCTACCATTCCAGAGTTGAGATGTACTTAGCCAAATAGAATTTGTCGCCTTAGAGGGTTTGTTGCATTTCTCTTTAGGACTAACCATCATAAGTCCCAATTATGCACAAAATCCAAGTTTCTATCATTAGATGCTAAACAGGGATTAATATTGTCCATTCCTGGGCACTCGACATGGATTTAACTAATTAGATTAAGTTCCCGGTTCACATGGGAAAAATTGTCCATGAAACAGGACCACATGTATCATATTGGATGTTTAGCACAAGTGCAAACATTCAAAAAATACATCATAGGCCGTTTAACACACATCCTGGATGTTTGGAGATAAACACTAGGGAGACTCATCCCATGCCAACAACATTGGATGTCCAAACTATTCCTTGGACATCTAGAAACTAGTCTCAATGTCAAACTATAAGTCCAGATGTATAAGAAAAAGAAAGGCTTAGCACACCAAAAGCTACAAGTAGTTCTAGGCAACCGTCCGATTCCTTGGCTAGACGTTTGTTCGGATGAAACTATCGTTGTCTAAGAAATGCATTGTAGTATAGGACAAAATTGCTTAATCATTTAAATTTATATGCTTAAATTCAGGAAATAGAGTATGAGGTCATTTGAAGGGAGCAAAGATGCAATTTAAATTCACCAATCTCACGAAATATAAGCAATGATTAATCAAAATGATATTACAATATGATCAGAACAATAGAGTAAAAAGATTGGGTTAAAATGGTAATTTAAATCACCAAATTAGCCACCAATTTAAATTTCACAAATATTCAAATAAATGCGTAGTAACCGTAATTAGGTATCCAAAGCAAGGGCAGCAAATGATACGCAAAGCTTCCAAACGGCTTATCAGTATGGGCTCAAGGGCCTCTCAAGAGAAGCACAAGGCTCCTCTTCTTCAAACCTCAGAAGAACACAGTAGCAGCACCAACAGAGGCTAAACGGCCTTGCATAAGGCCTCACAGAAGAGGTACAGCAATACTTATGCATGTAAGGCACACGGGCCTCACAAAAGATCAGGGATGCTAAGTCCTAAAAGGAGATGAGCGCACAAGCACAAAACCCTTGCCCCATCTCTCTCTGATTCTCTTTCTTCTTTCTCAACTTAGACCTGGGTGCATAGTATCGGGTAATCGAGTATACGGTCAGAGGTCCAGACCTGCCGATGTGAAGGCTAGCGAGTACTACGTGGAGGTGTGAGAGGGACCCAACCCTTGTGTGCTTAGGCGACCAACAGGGGTCACTTTTCCCACTTATGCACTATTGAGGCTTCTATCTTCTATGATGTGGGACTATCCCTTGCTTCTTCATCGCATGCAGCAACAGGTTGTAAAGTCTTCAATTGAGGGTGAAGGTGAGGTTGAGGGCTCTAATTGAGGACCTGGGAAGGGTTCTGGTTTTAACCGCGAAGCCTGGGGGTGTTGTTTTTAGTGATTGTAGCTAGAGAACTGTGACTGAAGTCGAAGAAGTAGATTGCGGCGGCGATGATCTGGTCATCACCTAAAAAGAGAGATATCTCTTGCCCATGTCAGAGATGCTCAGGGAGTTCTCCTGAGTGTGGAGAATGTGATGGTGGTGGTTCCGAGTGGTGAGGAGGTGTGTGCGTACATGGCGAAGTCGGTGAAGGTGTGTGAAGGTGTTGGAGTTCAGTGAAGGTCTAGAGTGAGCTAAGCCCTAAATTTCGTTAGGGCTTTTGGAGGGTGAATCATTATAGAACTTTTGGAGGTGGCGTGAGGAAGTTTGGCGGTTTGTGGTGTGAAATGCGTCGGTAACGTCGGCGGTTTCAGTTATATCGTTGTAGTAAAGCCGGTTGTTACCAACGTTTCATATAAAAATTTTTTACTCGGAAAAATAAAAGAGTTCCCGAGGTCGAACTCAGGGAGCAAGTTGTATTCTAGAGATATACAAGTTCTATTACAAAAATAAAGAGAGAGAGAGAGAGATGAAAATTTGGCTTCTTCTTCTTTTCTTCTTTCTTCCTCTTTGTCTTTGGTTCTTCCTGTTCTTCTTCTTCTTCTTCTTCTTCTTCTTCTTCTTCAGATCTTCCCCTCGTGCTCTTCTTCTTCTGTTCTTCCTTGTTTCCTTTCTTTCTTTTTCGTCAGATCGTCTTCTTCTTTTCTTGCTTCTTGCTTCTCTTCATTTCTTCTTCTTCTTTGTCTTCACCTGCCTTGACCTCTCTTTTTCTTCTTTCGCGATGGCCGTTGCTCTTCCTTCTTCTTCAGCCTGTCTTCTTTTCTTTCTTTTTCGTCAGATCGTCTTCTTCTTTTCTTCTTTCTTCCTCTTTGTCTTTGGTTCTTCCTGTTCTTCTTCTTCTGCGGGTCTGCTTCTTCTTCTTTGGCCTGCACACTTCAGAGTTTTTTTTTTCGTCAAGAGGCAAAAACCTACTCTACCCCCCTCCCCCGCGTATCTCTCTCTCTGAAATCACTCTTCGGAAGCTCTCCCAGAGCGCTATCGGGTAATCGGGTTCGGGTCAGGCCCGGGTCCAGGCCCACCGGCGTGCGTGGTGGGCGAGGAGTGCAGGTCAGTCTAATCGGGTCGGGCCAGGTCCGCGGAGCGTGGTCACGGACGAGGCCGAGTCGGGTCGGGTCGGGTGAGAGGGACCTCACCCCGTGGTAACTGAGGCAAACAGATGGTGGCACTTTTGCAATTTATGTGGGTGTGTGGCTTCAGAAACTCCCGAGGTGGGACTATCCGCGCACCCCGCTTCTCTCACGCCTGCAGCAGGGAGGGTACTTCCAATTGCATCAGCTGTTGAGGCGCACAGCTCCAATTGAGGGCCGGGGTGTGTGCGCAAGACTCTTCCGCGCTGGCCGTGGCTCTTCAACCTGGGATATCTGGGCTTG
This sequence comes from Thalassia testudinum, assembly GCA_037157565.1. Taxonomy (NCBI): domain Eukaryota; kingdom Viridiplantae; phylum Streptophyta; class Magnoliopsida; order Alismatales; family Hydrocharitaceae; genus Thalassia; species Thalassia testudinum. Next base: position 77,856,677 of record JAZHRO010000056.1, on the reverse strand, counting down.
GAGCAACCTCAAGCAAGCTTCGAGCTTCCTCGCCAATGGCGGTCAAGGCCTGGAACCTGAAATCAATAGAACGGCCTCTCGGCCAAATCAGACAGGCGGGGGACCTTCGCCGTGGCACGACGAAGGTGGTCAGGGGGTCTGCAGGGGGCGAGATGGAGCTATCAGGTCGTCCTAGGTCAAACTGTGAGCGAGGGAGTGGGTGTGTTCGGTGGGTCTGCAGAGGGTGTTTGGTGGGAAGTGGAGGGGCGGAAGAGGATCAGGGTGAGGAGGCGGAGGTTCTGCGGTGGTCGGCGAGCCGTGTGGGTCGCTGAGGTGATGGGAGCGGCTCGCCGGAGGGTGGTCGGAGGCGGAGAGGATGAGGGTGAACAGGGTCGGTAGAGGGCTTAATTGACTAAATCGAAAGCGGGGAAAGAAAGAGGAGGAGAAGGGGAGTAAGTCTAACTTAACTGCAGGGACGAAGGGGGAGGAACAGGGCGACAGTCGTATCGACTGTCGCCGGAGAAGACGATGCTCAGGGAGAGGGGCGGCGGCGAGCAGAGGGCTGGAGAGGCGCCAGCTGGGTGCGGCGTGGCGCGGGAAGAGCAGGGGAGGAGGTCTCTGCTGCTGGTAGTGCGGCAGAGCGAAGAGGTGGAGGGGGAGGAAGTCGCCGGAGCTGGTGAGCGTCTGCCGGAGAAAGAAGAGAAGAAAGCTGGGGGTTTTCTCCGTCAGATCCAGGCTGCTTTGGTCGGTGGAGCGGCGGGGGGTATTTATAGGGTTGAAGCAGGGAGGAAGGCGGAGGGAGACGACGTGTCTCCCTCGCCGGAGAATGGTCGGAATACGAACCCATACCGTCCGTGCGTTCGCACGGCCGGTATGGGGGGCTACAATGACCATGGGGGTGCTCCTGCGACGGCTGACGACGCAGGGCACCCCCGGTACACTTGCCAGGTCCTCCACCTCACCCTGCGCGGCGCCATTCTCCGCGCAAGGTCGCCGGAGCATGGTGCTGGCAGGGTTTTGCAGGAGGGACCTGTTTGCAAAGAACGAAGGAGAGTTAGGGGCCAAAATGCGAGGGTTCAAAAGTTGAGGGCCAAAGAGTAAATATATGAGGACCAAAGTGTGAAGTCGGTCAAGGAGGTTTCTTCTTAGGCTCAAGTTTTTATACATGACTAATTAGGACCTAAGGAATCTGATGGTGAATTTTATTTTCATATTAAACCTTGTTTGACCGGTCAATTTGCGCAAAAACCCAAATTAAGTTATTAATTGGGCATGGTTCTCAATGTAGGTCAAAATGGGTTCTAAAGGCCAAATTGAAGGTTCTAAACCCTAGAGATTATTTTTCTATGAATTTTAGAGGGTTTATTCTATTTTTACTTTGCCTCGAACCTTGTGAATTGAAGTGGGTTGTTTTAGGGTTACAGATTATCATTTGGTTCCTTGGAAGTGCTGTAGCCCTTGCTAGATCATCTCATCCCACTTTTATTCTTATTAAGCTGTTTTGACCTATGTTTGGGCCCTGAATTACCCTGTATGCAGATTATACTGGTAAAATTGCACTTTTACCCCTTATGACTTGTTTTCTTCTCAAACTCAGAGTTCTCTGAGTTAAGCTTTTCCTTGAGATATGTAGGAGCTTTTATCCTTTGTATTGGGTCAAAATGAGCTAGTTATGGCTCATGATGAGGTTCTCATCATACCCCCATGCCTAGCTTTTGCTAGTCCCTTAGCAAAAAAAACTTAAGGTTTCAACCCTTGTTCTAGACCATGAAGTTTTCAATGGTTTTAGATAAGTGCCTTTTTATTTGAGCATAGATTAGGTTAGAATGCTGACCATAGGCCTAAAAGATACTCTAGTACCAATCAAGATCCAAATCTGTCTAGCCTTAGCCTCAGTCTTTTAGCAAAGGTTTTTAAGGCCCGCAAGAACTAACCTAAGGTTTATTGGACTTCGTGGTTAAAGCACCCGTGCTTGAAATGATTTTAGCCCTGGCCCAGTTCGCAGTGCGTTTTGTAAGAGAGAGATAGAAAGTTTTTTCTGTTTGGAGAGTTTTCTCTCTCTTTTTCTTTTTAGTTCTAGCCTAGGATTGGCTTTTCAACACGGTCTGTATCAGATTCCTTGCTCCCATCATCAATCCTCAAGGGTTCCTGGCGATCGATGCTTCGAGATAGCACCGCCCATGGCAACCCCCGGAACCCTGGCTATTGAGATTTCGAGATAATCCCATCCATGGTATTCCGTGGCCGAATCCAGACCCTGGCAATTGACACTTCGAGATAATGCCATCCATGGAATCTGAACCAGCAGAGTGCTTACATGCCCCCCGTAGGATATGTAAATATCCTAAGAGACAAGCACCGAGGAGATGATATTTTGTTACGCATCTTCGAGGGGATTTTCCGCCTCTCCGCGCTGGGAACTCGTCCAAATCAACTTGTGTTGATCGGCCATTCCTATTCTAGGTGTTCTTTTCAGATTTTTGCGACGCTTCTGCGTGATTCTGATTTTTACGCTTACTGAACCAGGCTGTGTGTGAGATTAGGGTGCTTAGGTTACTGAGTCCCGTAAACCAAAAATTAGTTAACGAGGCCGAATACTTCCTAAGCCTTAGACCTAATACTTCAGCTTTTCATTTTCCTCAACCTCTTGAGGAGTGTCCAGATCTTAATGAGTACTAAGAGTCTATTCAAGAATGCCTAAGGTTTGCATTCTTACTAATCTCATTGTGCACTTTTCAGTTATTTTCTTGAATTAGGTCTAGAACTTAGGTTAATTCCTTAGTTTCTTACTAATGACTATCACTTTTTCTCTTAATTTTGTGCTCCTTTTTCATTTTGTTTGTTCTCTCCTTCACAAAATTTTCCTTCTCTTCTTTTCCTCTTATTCTTTTTCGAAATTTTTTTTTTTTTTTTTTTTTTTTTTAATTTTTATGGTATTTTTGGCATATGTGAATTTTTTGTTTGAAACCTTTTCTTACAAGTTTTTGCACTTTCCTACCCCCCCATGCCTAAGATTTGCAATGTCCTCATTGTAACCTAGGGGGTCTTAGTTCATTCCTTAAGACAGAAATTTGGGTGAGTGGATGGGTCGGGTTGAATTTTTGCGGACGATTTCAAATTTCAGATGCGAACATCTGAGTTGGGGTCGGCTGTCTATAAGGGTGAACTTCGAGTGCTGAAAGGTGTCAGAACAAGTTTCAGGTTTTCAAAGAGAATGACGGGCTGCCTCCCGTTAAGCGCTGAGTTTTACGCCATCGGCTGGGCGCAATAAGCTCAAGGGGAACGGAGGATATAAGATGCCTCAGCCAAATCAGTAGAAGTTACATCAATGAACGGCTTGAGTCTTTGACCATTCACGATGAAAGGTTCAGAATCGTGGCTGAGTGGACTGATTTCGATTGCTCCATTTCCAAAAACCTGTCGGACCAAATATGGTCCGACCCACTTAGATCTCAGTTTTCCTGGGAAGAGTTTGAGTCGGGCATCAAAGAGTAGGACCTTTTGACCAGGATGGAAGATCTTTCTTGAGATGTGTTTGTCGTGGAAGGCTTTAACCCGCTCCTTGTAGATTTGCGAGTTCTCGTACGCGTCTATGCGCAATTCATCGATCTCGCTGATTTGGAGTTTTCTGTGGGTCCCAGCCTTGGAAAGATCTAGATTACAGTTCCGTACTGCCCAATAGGCTTTATGCTCCAGTTCGACGGGAAGGTGGCATGCCTTTCCGTACACCAATCTAAAGGGAGACATGCCCAATTGGGTCTTGTGGGCGGTCCTATAGGCCCACAATGCTTCCGGAAGTCGGGACGACCAGTCCTTCCTGTCAGGTCGAACAGTGACCTGCAGGATTTTCTTGATCTCCCGATTCGACAGCTCAGCTAGACCATTAGTTTGGGGGTGGTAAGGAGTAGAGATTCGGTGAGACACCCCGTATTTGGTCATCAGTGACCTAAACTGAGCATTTGTGAAATGGGTCCCCCCATCAGAGATTATTGCACGAGGAATCCCGAACCTTGAGAAAATGTGTTGATGAATGAATTTGAGAACGATTTTGTGATCACAGGTTCGGGTTGGTATGGCTTCGATCCATTTGGACACGTAGTCCACAGCCAACAGAATGTATTCGAAACCATCCGAAATAGGAAAGGGGCCCATAAAATCAATCCCCCAAACATCAAAGATTTCGCATACTAGAATCGGTTGCATAGGCATCATGTCGCGATGGCTCATGTTGCCCAAAGTCTGGCAACGACTGCATGCCTTGCAATGACTGTATGCGTCTTTGAACAGTGTGGGCCAGTAGAAGCCGCACTGGAGGACTTTTGATGCGGTTTTATGCCCGGCAAAATGGCCACCGCATGCCTGGTCATGGCAGAAAGAGAGGATATTGTTGACTTCCCCTTCCGGGACACATCTCCGGATGATCTGATCGGCACCTATGCGGAAGAGGTACGGGTCTTCCCAAATGTAATACTTGGCATCGGAGCGTAATTTGTCTTTCTTGGCCTTCGGCCAATCAGACGGGGTCTGATGAGATGCCAAGTAATTTACAATATTAGCAAACCATGGAAGGCTAGTACCAATAGTCAGCAGGTGCTCATCGGGAAAATGCTCAGTGATGGGTCCGGAAGGGTCTATCATTTCAGAAGGAAGACGGGACAAGTGATCAGCTACCACGTTTTGTTTTCCCGCTTTATCGCGAATCTCGAGGTCAAATTCTTGCAACAGCAAGATCCATCGGATCAATCGAGGTTTCGCGTCCTTCTTTGCAAGGAGATGCCTCACAGCCGTGTGATCCGAGTATATGATGACATGGGAACCCAGAAGGTATGATCTGAACTTCTCTAGGGCAAATACTACAGCTAGCAGCTCTTTCTCAGTAACTGTATAGTTACGCTGAGCCTCATCGAGTGTTTTGCTGGCGTAGTAAATGACCACAGGTTTCTTGTCATTTTTCTGCCCCAAAACCGCTCCTACAGCGAAGTCGGATGCATCACACATGATCTCAAAGGGTTGAGACCAATCAGGGGACTGTAGGATCGGGGCTTGGGTGACTCGGTCACGCAGGATTTCAAATGCTTGAGTGCATTCCTTGGAGATTTCGAAGGGAACATCCTTGGAGAGAAGAGTGGTCAGGGGGCGTGCGATTTTTGAAAAATCAGGGATAAATCGTCGATAAAAACCGACATGCCCTAAAAAGGATCGGATGTCCCTGATCGAGCTAGGCATAGGAAGGCGAGAAATCAGATTAACCTTAGCTCGATCCACTTGGATACCTTTCTCCGAAATTGAGTGTCCCAAGACAATTCCCTCAGGCACCATGAAATGGCTCTTTTCCCAGGAAAGAACCAAATTCACGTCGATGCACCGCCTGAGTATCTGGACCAAGTGTTGGAGGCAATCGTCGAATGATGCTCCGAAAACTGAAAAGTCATCCATGAAGACTTCCAGATAATCACCTACCATATCTGAGAATATGGCAAGCATGCATCGCTGAAAAGTAGCGGGTGCATTGCAAAGACCGAAAGGCATCCTTCGGAAAGCGTATGTTCCGAAGGGGCAGGTGAATGTGGTCTTTTCTTGGTCCTCAGGATGGATTGCCACCTGGTTATAACCGGAGTACCCGTCAAGAAAGCAGAAGAACCTATTTCCCGCTAGTTTTTCGAGAATTTGATCAATGAAGGGTAGTGGGAAATGATCCTTCTTCGTGGAGGAATTGAGTCAACGGTAATCTATACAGACTCTCCACGAGTTGGCTAATCGGGTAGGAATGATTTCTCCGGTCTCAGTCGTTATAGTGGTGAGTCCTGCCTTCTTAGGCACGACCTGAATTGGGCTCACCCAACGACTATCGGAGATCGGGTAGATGATCCCGGCATCTAACCACTTGATGATCTCCTTTTTCACGACCTCCTGCAGATTGGGGTTTAAGCGTCTCTGCATTTCACGAGAAGGTCGTGTGCCCTCTTCTGAATAGATATGATGAGTACAATAAGAGGGACTTATTCCAGTCAAATCATTGAGGGTCCATCCGATGGCTCTGCGATGTTGCTGGAGGACAATAATCAGACGGGATTCCTGTTCAGGATTGAGGTTGGAATTGATGATCACAGGAAGGGTCTGATTAGAACCCAAAAAGATGTATTTCAAATGAGCAGGAAGGGGTTTCAGTTCAAGGATGGGGTTTTCAGCAGCAGCGGGTGGTTCAGTATAGATGTGAGGTTCAAGGGTGGGAGTTATTGGGTTGTTCACATCTGGATTTGACTCCTCTATTTGCGGGTCAAGATCCTTCTGTGGTTGATGAGGAATACTCAAGTCATTCTGGAGGTGTGATTCATCAACCAAAGTCTTGATGTCACAAATTTGCTCGATGACGCCGCAATTAATTCCTTGTTGGGCCTTAAATATATCAATTTTCAGTGTTTGATCTCCAAACTTAAGCTCTATTTGGCCCTCCTCACAGCTGATGTTGGCTCTAGCAGTAGCCAAGAAAGGTCTCCCTAGAATGATTGGTGTATCCCTAGGGTTCTCAGGTGCATCCATGTCTAAGACTATAAAGTCCACTGGAAAATAGAAATCCCGCACTCTTACGATAACATCCTCGAGAATCCCTTTTGGTGACTTTATAGATCGATCTGCTAATTGTAATGTCACCTCAGTTGGTTTCAGCTCAGATTCTTCCAGATGGTCAAGTAAGGATGTGGGTATCAGATTTATAGATGCACCTAAGTCTAACAATGCTCTGTCAAATTGGGTACCACCTATCTTACTGGAGATCAGGGGAGTTCCAGGATCTTTTGCCTTGGGTGGGAGTCTACTAAGGATTACAGAGCTGGCTTGCTCTGACAGAACAATTGGGCTCCCTCCCTTGGTTCGCGGCTTACGCTGGGGTGTACATATATTCTTTAGAAATCGTGCGTAAGCTGGTACGTGGCGAATTGCATCCATCAAGGGGATGTTTATGTGGACCTGCTCAAAGAGCTTGACCAGGTCCTCCTCAGGGGCCACGGGTTTGGTGGTCTTCTTTCCCTTGGTCAGGGCTTCGGGAAACGGGATCTTGGTTGGTTCCTCTAGGATAGGTCCTGGTTGTGGGTCTGGAACAGCGGTACCTTGGATAACTATCCTAGGGTCATGATTATCAGGCTGGGAGTGGTTTGGATAACGCGGGTCCTGAGTTGTCTTACCACTACGTGTTGTTACAGAATTTAATCCGGCCTGATTTTGGTTTGGATTTGGTAGGAGGGGTGGCTGCTGCTGAAATCCCGTACGAGAAGTAGAGGCTTCCATCTCGTCTGGAGATGGAGCAGTGGGGGCCTGATAAATCCATTGAGCTTGGCCTAAATTTGGATTCATAACGCGCTTCTGGGTTGGCACGTTATTTGGGTTAGGAAGGGGTTGGGAAGGGAGTGTGCCTGGCTGGCGAGAATTTGCCAACTGGGCCAGCTGAGTTTTAACTTCAGTAAGCTCGTCCTTGTGCTGTTTTTGAATGGCCGCATTCGATTTTTGAATGTCAGCCAGAGTCTGAAGGATTAAGGACATTTGATCTTGATTTGGCCCTGATGGATAAGTAGGGTTGGGCCGAGGCTGAGGCGGCTGGTAGTGATGAGAGGGCTGTGGGCGGGACTGAAAAGGTGGTCTTTGGGTTTGAGAATTTCCCGCCCACTGAAAATTGGGATGGTTTCGCCATCCAGGGTTGTAAGTGTTGGAGAATGGGTCGTTCTGGATGGCGTTGAGGTCCTCGCAGGTCTGAGGAACCTCCTGAGAATCAGGGAAAGGGGGAATGGAGTTCCCCCGGCTGGTGAAGAAAGGATCGGATGATCTTCCAGTCCAAGAATCAGATGGGGATGGATATGGATCCATCCCAGGGGAGGATCGGTGTAGGATGTTTTGCACAGTCTCCTGTGTGGAAGGAGGTTGTGCAAAGGAGTTACGCGCAGAGGTGGCTCGCTGCAAGTGCTGAGTCAGCTCATCCACCTTCTTTTCAATAATTGAGACCTTGTCCAATCGACTGGCCATTAATTCCAGGTCGACTGATGCGGACAGGCCCTGCGTCTCATGTGCTCCCTTAAGATTCGTCGCTGCGCGGGTATTCGTCCTGTCGAATAATCCCATGGAGTCATTGTTGATGGAGTTCTCGCACATGTTTTCGAGAATCTCCCATACGGTGTCTTCATGTTGACCCATGATGTTTCCTCCGCAGGTTGCATTGACGAAAAGGCGGATGTCCTCACGGAGTCCCTGGTAAAAAGATTGGACTTGTTCCCATTTAGGAACTCCGTGATGGGGGCACTTCCTCATGAGATCCTGAAAACGATCCCATGCCTCATGGAGAGGTTCTCCTGATTGTTGAGTGAAGTGTGTAATCTGATGGCGCAAGGCGTTGGTCCGACCAACGGGAAAGAACTTTTTCAAAAACTCGGATTGAAGTTCTTCCCAAGTGTTGATCGGCCGGGTCTGAGTTTGATACCAATGGGCGGCCTTGTCCATAAGAGAAAAGGAGAACATCTTCATGAGAAGAATATCCCGATTTTGCGCATCTGATCCAAAAGTGTGGGCCAGATGCTTAAGCTGTTTGATGTGCTGGAAAGGATGTTCAGAATTAAGCCCATGGAATTTAGGTATAGCGTGAATCATGTTGGGCTTTAGTTCGGAATCAGGTCCTCCAATCGGGATTCTAACTCGAGGCTCAATAGCCACCGCAGCAGGATTGTAGTGGTCCCGCATCATAGGACGCTGTGGTGGGTGCACGAAGTTTTGGAAGAGGTCATTGAGTCGCTGGAGCTGGTGTTCCAGATTATTTTCTTCCTCAACTAGCTGAGCCATGATGGGGGAAGAAGAAGAACTTGGTTCTGAATCAGAAGAGAGAATAATGTGAGGGTGTTGCTGCACAAACACGGGCGTCGAGGCTTGGCCTTGACGAGAGTGAATTTCTAAAGGAGGTCTTAAGGGTGGTCTTAGAGACCTCCTTCCGTACGTGCACAGTTGGGAGAGGTAAGTTTAGAAGGTGCTGGACCCAATCAAGACACCCAAAAATGTGTTGGGTGACTATAGAGGTGCGGGGCAGATGGACCCCTTGATCAGAAAGATCGTCCACCTGAGAATTACCTGGGCAGCCAGAGAGGGAGAGTCCCGCGAAGACCCCTACACGGTAGAGCGTCCCCACGGGTTACAGGGTTTCCCCCACCCGACCTCTCTTGTCACTGTGGTTCCAGGTAGACCAGAATGGGGATCTTGACCTCTTAAGTCTACCAATTTTAAGATCAGGGTGCTTAAGGTTTCACTTGAACTTTAGTCTTTTTAAGTGCAAAGAGTGACCTAATTTAAGGTTGGTTAACCCAAGGGGTCAACTTTACCTATTGTTTTCTTTAAGAGCTTTTAGGTCCTGTCTTTTAGGGTTCAAGTGTTTAGAGAGAGCCAATTGTTTAGGATTTTTCTTGTTAATTATTTTCAATCAATGGCTTGGGCACACCTCTTTAGGATTTCCTCAATTCTTGATTAAGGGGTGTGTCTCTACTGAAATCCTAATGTTTGACCTTATGTTGGCTTTACTTGGTCCATTTAACTCTTTGTTGGGCAATTAGGGCTCAAGCAAGAATGTGTTAGCCCTTAAATACCCTTAATAGTGTGCAGGAGTGATGAGTTGAAAACATGCAACTTTTTATGGTTACTAAGTATGGAAGACAGGTTAGCCCTATATTGCTTTGTTCTTTTCTTTTCTTTCTCTTTAGAGTGTAGGGGTTAATAGTGAGAGAAAAGATTTACCTGTCTTCGGAGTGGTTGTCGTGTGGTTGCTTGTCTTCTTGAGTTCCTGTAGCTGTACAAAAGAGAGGAGATTATCAGAAATTAAAAGATACAGGAATGTTTACCTCTAGAATAGCCGTTGCTCCCCGGCAACGGCGCCAAAATGAAATGCGTCGGTAACGTCGGCGGTTTCAGTTATATCGTTGTAGTAAAGCTGGTTGTTACCAACATTTCATATAAAAATTTTTTACTCGGAAAAATAAAAGAGTTCCCGAGGTCGAACTCAGGGAGCAAGTTGTATTCTAGAGATATACAAGTTCTATTACAAAAATAAAGAGAGAGAGAGAGAGATGAAAATTTGGCTTCTTCTTCTTTTCTTCTTTCTTCCTCTTTGTCTTTGGTTCTTCCTGTTCTTCTTCTTCTTCTTCTTCTTCTTCTTCTTCTTCAGATCTTCCCCTCGTGCTCTTCTTCTTCTGTTCTTCCTTGTTTCCTTTCTTTCTTTTTCGTCAGATCGTCTTCTTCTTTTCTTGCTTCTTGCTTCTCTTCATTTCTTCTTCTTCTTTGTCTTCACCTGCCTTGACCTCTCTTTTTCTTCTTTCGCGATGGCCGTTGCTCTTCCTTCTTCTTCAGCCTGTCTTCTTTTCTTTCTTTTTCGTCAGATCGTCTTCTTCTTTTCTTCTTTCTTCCTCTTTGTCTTTGGTTCTTCCTGTTCTTCTTCTTCTGCGGGTCTGCTTCTTCTTCTTTGGCCTGCACACTTCAGAGTTTTTTTTTTCGTCAAGAGGCAAAAACCTACTCTACCCCCCTCCCCCGCGTATCTCTCTCTCTGAAATCACTCTTCGGAAGCTCTCCCAGAGCGCTATCGGGTAATCGGGTTCGGGTCAGGCCCGGGTCCAGGCCCACCGGCGTGCGTGGTGGGCGAGGAGTGCAGGTCAGTCTAATCGGGTCGGGCCAGGTCCGCGGAGCGTGGTCACGGACGAGGCCGAGTCGGGTCGGGTCGGGTGAGAGGGACCTCACCCCGTGGTAACTGAGGCAAACAGATGGTGGCACTTTTGCAATTTATGTGGGTGTGTGGCTTCAGAAACTCCCGAGGTGGGACTATCCGCGCACCCCGCTTCTCTCACGCCTGCAGCAGGGAGGGTACTTCCAATTGCATCAGCTGTTGAGGCGCACAGCTCCAATTGAGGGCCGGGGTGTGTGCGCAAGACTCTTCCGCGCTGGCCGTGGCTCTTCAACCTGGGATATCTGGGCTTGGAGCAACCTCAAGCAAGCTTCGAGCTTCCTCGCCAATGGCGGTCAAGGCCTGGAACCTGAAATCAATAGAACGGCCTCTCGGCCAAATCAGACAGGCGGGGGACCTTCGCCGTGGCACGGCGAAGGTGGTCAGGGGGTCTGCAGGGGGCGAGATGGAGCTATCAGGTCGTCCTAGGTCAAACTGTGAGCGAGGGAGTGGGTGTGTTCGGTGGGTCTGCAGAGGGTGTTTGGTGGGAAGTGGAGGGGCGGAAGAGGATCAGGGTGAGGAGGCGGAGGTTCTGCGGTGGTCGGCGAGCCGTGTGGGTCGCTGAGGTGATGGGAGCGGCTCGCCGGAGGGTGGTCGGAGGCGGAGAGGATGAGGGTGAACAGGGTCGGTAGAGGGCTTAATTGACTAAATCGAAAGCGGGGAAAGAAAGAGGAGGAGAAGGGGAGTAAGTCTAACTTAACTGCAGGGACGAAGGGGGAGGAACAGGGCGACAGTCGTATCGACTGTCGCCGGAGAAGACGATGCTCAGGGAGAGGGGCGGCGGCGAGCAGAGGGCTGGAGAGGCGCCAGCTGGGTGCGGCGTGGCGCGGGAAGAGCAGGGGAGGAGGTCTCTGCTGCTGGTAGTGCGGCAGAGCGAAGAGGTGGAGGGGGAGGAAGTCGCCGGAGCTGGTGAGCGTCTGCCGGAGAAAGAAGAGAAGAAAGCTGGGGGTTTTCTCCGTCAGATCCAGGCTACTTTGGTCGGTGGAGCGGCGGGGGGTATTTATAGGGTTGAAGCAGGGAGGAAGGCGGAGGGAGACGACGTGTCTCCCTCGCCGGAGAATGGTCGAAATACGAACCCATACCGTCCGTGCGTTCGCACGGCCGGTATGGGGGGCTACAATGACCATGGGGGTGCTCCTGCGACGGCTGACGACGCAGGGCACCCCCGGTACACTTGCCAGGTCCTCCACCTCACCCTGCGCGGCGCCATTCTCCGCGCAAGGTCGCCGGAGCATGGTGCTGGCAGGGTTTTGCAGGAGGGACCTGTTTGCAAAGAACGAAGGAGAGTTAGGGGCCAAAATGCGAGGGTTCAAAAGTTGAGGGCCAAAGAGTAAATATATGAGGACCAAAGTGTGAAGTCAGTCAAGGAGGTTTCTTCTTAGGCTCAAGTTTTTATACATGACTAATTAGGACCTAAGGAATCTGATGGTGAATTTTATTTTCATATTAAACCTTGTTTGACCGGTCAATTTGCGCAAAAACCCAAATTAAGTTATTAATTGGGCATGGTTCTCAATGTAGGTCAAAATGGGTTCTAAAGGCCAAATTGAAGGTTCTAAACCCTAGAGATTATTTTTCTATGAATTTTAGAGGGTTTATTCTATTTTTACTTTGCCTCGAACCTTGTGAATTGAAGTGGGTTGTTTTAGGGTTACAGATTATCATTTGGTTCCTTGGAAGTGCTGTAGCCCTTGCTAGATCATCTCATCCCACTTTTATTCTTATTAAGCTGTTTTGACCTATGTTTGGGCCCTGAATTACCCTGTATGCAGATTATACTGGTAAAATTGCACTTTTACCCCTTATGACTTGTTTTCTTCTCAAACTCAGAGTTCTCTGAGTTAAGCTTTTCCTTGAGATATGTAGGAGCTTTTATCCTTTGTATTGGGTCAAAATGAGCTAGTTATGGCTCATGATGAGGTGTGTGTGTACATGGCGAAGTCGGTGAAGGTGTGTGAAGGTGTTGGAGTTCAGTGAAGGTCTAGAGTGAGCTAAGCCCTAAATTTCGTTAGGGCTTTTGGAGGGTGAATCATTATAGAACTTTTGGAGGTGGCGTGAGGAAGTTTGGTGGTTTGTGGTGCTGGTTTGGGCTCACCAGAGCCCTTGATGGAGGTGACGAAGAAGAAGGTTGTGCGATGTTGTTTTAGGTGAAACAAAAAATCTAAGGGGTTGGAGAGAGTTAGAAAGGGAAGAGGGAGAGATATAGGAACTCTACGAGAGAGATGGCGGGTGGAGGGCTCCAGTTGTGATGGACTAGAGAAGAAGGTGTTGACGGCGATACTGCAGCGATGAAAGAGAGGGATAGAGTAGTCATGCGTTGGCGGGCAACAATTGCTATGAAGGGAAGGTAGTGGGCCAGCCAATTTGACCGTTGGCTGGATCGATGAAGTGGATGGAGGAGCTCACTGGAGATGAAGGTGCGGACGACCAGAGGATGAGGAGATGAGGGTATTCTGGTGTGAAACTTTGCTAAGAGGCTCGAAGTCGCAAGAGGGGCCTATTTAACGACCTTAGAGATGGTAAAATCCCTAAATTTTCCTCCCTAAGTTCTAGACCCTCGCAAGAGGGGTCTAAACAAGCTTCGTGAGCTCTAGAACTTAGGGATGAAAAAATCCCTAAATTTTAGAGCATTCACATGAGAGATCTAAGGCGAATCAAGGTCCAATTCCTGGTCCAGATGGTAAGAGGATCTCAAGAGGAATCCCCTTTTCAATTTTGGAAGGGTTTAATTGAGAATTGAGTGAGAAATCCTTCTCGAATCTCAAAAGAGTTGCTACATTCAAACCAATGGTGATAGGGACCGTATTGCAAGAAATGATGACAACGTTAGGGACTTGATTGCAAAGATATTGAATAGTTAGGTGGTTAGTCGAGAGAAATAGAGTTTAAATAGACTAAAATGCAAACTAAGTCAAGATGGACTCTAATTGGGCCGAAATTTTGGTACAAATATAATATAGACACAAGGAATCTGATGGTGGGGTTATATTTCAATTTGACCAAGTTTGACTAGAAAATTACGTAAAAACCCAATTTAGGGTAGAATTTCGTCTGAGACTCTATTTGAGGTCAAATGGGTTCCAAAGGTCAAATCAAGGATAGCAAGCCTCATAAAATATTTTTATATGAATTTTAGGAGATTTATATGAATTTTATCCTGACCAGTACCTCTGTAATTTAAACAGGTCTGAAATTAGGGTTTTAGGTTCTGTATTGATCCTTGAAATGTGCGAAAAGCTATTTTTGTCTGTGTAGACCCACTTCTTAGTCTTTAGTGCTCATTTGGCCTTCATTTTACCCTAAAAGAATACATGGTTATTCTTTGTTCTTGATATACTTGTTAAAATTACATAAATAACCCTAGTTTCCTATTCTCTTCTTAAAACATCCTAAAGTGGAGTTATAACCCTCAGATGGTTATGTAGGAGCATTTATCTTTTAAACCTGACTAAAAGAGGCCAGTTAAGGCCTATGAAGCTCTTACCATAAAAATCCAAACAATCACATTAGGCATTCGATGCAATGTCATACGTCCAATCGCTAAGGGGCTTAGTCCCTAGAACTACAATCAAGTTGCAAGGACGTCTAACCAAGAGATCAGATGTCAAGCTTAAGGCTATTCGAAGTCTAATGAATTTATTAGATGTCTGATAACCCCCAAAAACAAATCACAAGTTCCAACAAAGTATCTGTACTGGGCACCCTCATTTATTTTATTGCTTAGCCCAACTAATACTTGTATTGAACACCAGTACCTATATTGGGCGCCAGCAGACTTGTATCAAAATAGCTCAGCTAGTATCGATACTAAACACCAGTACCGGTATTGGGTAGCCTCAGTCCACCGACTGAAATCATCTAGTACTGGTACTGATCACTAGTATCGATATAGGGTGCTTTTAGTACCAATTGCATGACTATCACAAGGCGGTGCTAGGTAAACTAGTACCAATGGTGATCGCCAGTACTGGTACTAGGTGCTTCCAGCACCCAGTCCAAGTTCAACACCTAGTTAATCCTAATCCAAATAACCATTTACGTCTACACGCCGGAATCAACTGTAAACATGTAAAACCACATGGATTTGAAGACTCATCATCAATTTCGACCCACAATGGAAACCCTCAATTTGACATTCATAAGATTTAGCTCGTAACTAAAACATTACCCAACCATTACCACAAGCAACTACAACATGAAAATCAATGCTTTGTTCCACCATCTAATCAGGGAAATCAAAGGGGAAAACCATGGAAATGGCGAATCCCCACCAAGCCAACACTAACACACAATGACCCTAATCCATACCGATCATCATAAATCACATATATTCATCAACTATAATACTAAAAACCTAAATGTTCAGGAAGTTCCCCATCATAGGGCATCAAAAGAATTTAATTTCAAGGGAAAGGAAACCCTACCTGTGTGGACGAGCTTCCTCCCAGGCTTGCAACAATGACCACGATAGCAACGACACCTCCCCTTTTTCCTCGTGTCTCTAGGCACCACAACAGCAACAACAGCAGGAACATCAATCGTAACAATGGTAGCAGTAGTAGCAGGCCTCCTTTCCTCTCTTCTTTTCCTTCTCCTTTCCTTCACGCACCAACTGCAAGGCAGTAGTAGCGACACTCCTCCTTTCCCTTCCCCTATCCTTGTAGCAGCCCCAACAAACAACAGTAGCAACTTGGTGGTTGGTGGAGAAATGTGGGAGGCAAGAGGAGAAAAGAGGGAGTCCATCCTTCCTTCCTTCATCTCGTTCTCCATTCCTCATGTAGAAGTGGTACCAGCAACAACAACCGTAGTAGCAATTGGGGCAAGGGAGAGGAGCAGAAAAAAATTGCACCGGCTCAGGGAGGAAGTAAAAATGAGATTTTTTTTCCCTCCTTTATTTTAATTACTTCCACTTATATATATAGGTTTTACATTTTCACCCAAGCCCCTCCAATTCAAGCTTGGGCTCCAAGAAAGGCCCCAGACTAAATTTTCTAATAAATAGCCCCTTAACTTTTCATTTATTAACATTTCCTTAATAACTTTAAAGGATTAGTTTAATTCCAAGGCTAATATTACTAAATTAAGGTTCCCAAAGACCTTACTCTCAACTTAAGCAACCAATTATGGTTTTAATTAGCCTATCAAGGGTATTACAAATTTGGGTCATTACATTGCATCTGAGTAGAGATCCCATTGTAGCAAAACACATTTGGTTTTGTGGGATATATTGTCCTTCTTGTACTTGGGGGTTTCACCTTATCATGACATATTCCCTTTCCTGAACTCTCTTGGTTTTGCTTTCCACACATTGCACTCAATTTCAAAGGAATTTGTTTCAAGAAACATTTCCTTGATTGCAGAGAATGTTCAAAAGCGGTGGATCTAGGGTTATTGGTGTTCACCATTGATGTATGCTTAGAATGTTGTAGTTATAAATGAATATTTAGGAAATAGCAGGAAGAAATTAGTAAAGCTAGATACATCTTTTCTATGTTACTTGAAAAAAGTGATCCACTACTAAAATATAAATTTGTAATTACCTTTTTTTTTATTTGAAATGGGACATCCACAGAAACTTTAGGCGTTTTGTTTCTGAAGTCAAGTGGATTGTTTTCTAAATCTTACTGTTATTGGATCAGTGTTGGGGCATTGATTGGGTTCATTCTTCTTCTAAATGGACTCTTTACCTTGGTACTTACTAGTTTTCTAGATTGTAAGGATCTCATATCTATATAATTATTTAAAGTCATATCTAAGGTAGTTATTTAGAAAACATCAATCAATAATCATATAATGTTAGGGAAAGGACAAGTTGTTGTATCTCTGGAGTGTCTCAATCAAGAGGCAAGTGAAAGCTAGAAATCCATTGAGCTACCCAACAAGAAAAATAACTCGTCCCTCCATTCATTATCCCAAGGTTACCATGCAATTCACAGGGGGCGAATACCATTACATTGTCTTTTTACATACTATTAATCTGCTCGCCAATGTAGAAAGGAGGAGGAAGGTCTTAATTCTTCCTTTTACTCCCCATTCAATGACTTTTGAGAACATCAAGTACTCTGTAGACATCCTTCGGTGAGTCTAACTTCTTCACTCAAAAATAAAATGTTTCTTGGTCAAAATGATTTTTAAAATGTGTTTGAAGGGTATGCATTAAACAATTATGTGCGAACTGTAGGAAATGAAAGCTCAAGGTGTCAAACATGACTAGCTTCTTCTTTTGAATGATCTGAATGGAAGCTTCAGACCTAAGATACTCACAGCACTAATGGGGGTCAGTGGAGCAGGTAAGATAACCTTGATGGATGTATTAGCTAGGAGGAAGACAGGGGGCTACATTTAAGGAAGCATCACCATCTCTGGTTATCCAAAGAAGCAACAGACGTTCTCTTGAATACCTGGATACTATGAAAAAGGATGACATACATTCCCCTTGTGTCACAATATTTGAGTCTCTTCTTTCTTCAGCATGGTTGTAGTTACCGTCTGAGATAGACATTGCAACAAGAAAGCTGAGTTAAGCAAAGTTGGTTTTCAACATTTCCATCTATCATACATGGATTATTGTTATCATTGCTTTAAATATATTGAAAGCACAATTTTGTTAAGGTATATGAAAAATTAATCTTGATGTAGCCCTTTCCGAATAACTATTATTTTTAAATTATTAGGAATGACTTCAAGATTATTCATCTTCTGACCAGTCTTAGTTTAGTTATTTAAGGTTCATGAAATATGAATAGCACCACTGGTCTAGTGGTAGAATGATACCCTTCCACGGTGCAGACACAGATTCAATTCCCTGCTAGTGCATCCTCTTTTGGTTCCAAGTTAGAGCATCCATTTTTTAGTCTTTATGCTTCTTGAATTTCTTTAAACACAAAAATGGGAGGTTGTTTAAGAACAGAATTAGAAATAATTACATGACATTAATTTTTTGCCTATTTGATGACAATGAGAACTTGTAATTTCAATTTTCAAAAATTATTTTATTCATTTTAGAATCCTTTATTATTTCTTATTGGCTTTTATCTCTTATTTTTTACTATTTTGTCAAGATAGATGCTTAAAATTTTCTTTCAATATTTATTCACTTTTTATTGCTTCCCTTCTAAGGAGATTTTATATACTTTTGGCATAATAGACTAAATTTGATTTTTACTCTATCAATTCCCTTATTTTTGTTGTATATGAAAAAGTCACATTTGTGTATTTTACATAATGCATTAAAAATCTCTCGAGAAAAATTATAATACATAAAAAGACAAAATCGACAAGTAGAACATTTATATATTAGCAAATTACGAAACGATGGCACGACCATCCTAACATAAACAAATGTTGTTACATGTGGTCATCAAAACTTCATTTTTCTATAGTAACAATAGTACTAACAATTCTTGTTGTTATCAAATACTAATTTAAACATGTTCTTACATATAGTGATGGTATTGCTAACATCTTATATAGTTATAATTGGTAGTCTTGATCTACACCAATGGATAAAGCCATCGTTGTTGGAATGAAATCTAAATTAGACAACCCCTGGAAGGTTGACCGTCGCTGTAGAATCAGGTGCAACACTGATGACTTTTACCATCAGAATAGCCTACAGCGATGCCTCTTATGAGGATGTCAAAGATAACCGTCGGAATAAGTCTCTGAAGCCATAGCGATGGTATTTGGGAGTAACACCGACAGGTTTTCATTGTCGGTGTAGGTACAAACTATTGTAGTGGCATGGGATTTTGTTGGAGATTTTGGAATGGGAAATTTATAAGAGGGTCCAACCACTCTTGGATTTAAATTGAAGAGGGAAAAGAACTTAGGTCCCCTTTAAATAAACTTAGAGAATGGGGGATACATTGCAGTGGCACCCTCAAATTTCCTTGGCTTTAGCTAATGGTTCCCTAGTAGATTTGTCGAGATGTCCAATTCTTGTTGGAATTAAATTGGAGATGTACCCAACTTTGGTCTTCATTAATGCAACTTTAGAGAATGGGGAATATTATGGTGGCACCCTTCTCCTCTTTGTGAATTAGCTCCGTTTTGTGCTTCTTCCCATCATAGAACATGTGAATTCTTCCCCCTCTTCACCTACGTTTGCTCCTGCAATGAATTAGCATCATTATAATATGCATAAATTATCTACATATACATAAATGAACCTAACATGCATAGACCATTTATTATGCATTATTTACAACCCACGAAAGCTATGTTAACTTAGGAACTAACATAAAATAGACATATTAAGTGAAATAATTAAGGAATTATCATTATCCCTAAAAAAGATTTTGCCCTTGCAACCTCAAGAATCACTAAATCCACACCATAAATCCTTGGGTGGTATACCTCTTGTACAAAAACTCTTCTTGGACAACCCCAAGAAGCTTTTTATTCTTTCTTAATAGAGAAGAATGGGAACCCTACAACTTAGGTGCCCATCAAAATGAAAATCTAAAAATAAGATGTACAAGAAGTCCTATAGAGCCAAGATTATGTGTAATTGAAAGTGTGCTCAAAATTGAACTCAAAAATTATTCCCTTAAACTTCATTTTTTCTAAATTAAAGTGAGCATCATGAAGGAAACAAAGTAGAAATTCTTCGTTGTTGAAAAGTGCAATGGAGCACTTTGAAATCACTTTGCAAATTTCTAGAATGATAGAAATTTAGAGCAAGAGAGAATATGTTGTGTGAAATTCTCAACCCATCATAGGATATTTACAAAGAGTGTTTAGAGGCTTAATAACAACCTTACATTCTAGTTCAAACATTTAGAATTCAAATGAAAAGGTATAATTTTAAAAAGATGTGATTCAATTCAAAAATCCTGGAGTTAATTGATTAACACTCATACTAGTCGACTAATGCATTGTTGTTAATCGATTAAACAAGAAATAATTAACAGATTAATTTCTACACAACTTAGTTCAAACCAGAGCATGACTTCCAAAATTAATCAATTAACTGACTTTCCTTAATTGATTAACCCAATTCCAGGAGCATCTTGATGGATTTCTAATCAATTAATCTTTTTAGATTCAATCGATTAATATTTCATATCCAGTACTTAGAGCTTGTGTTGAGATCTAAAATTAATCAATTAACCATTTTTCTTAATAGATTAATTTTCTATTTTGAAGAAAGGCAATTTTGAAACAAGTGTCTTTTGGAAAATGTGTTATTTCAAACCTATAACTAACCTTCTAGATGACCCTCAAATGTCTCTAATCAATTAATTTTAATTATTTTTGAATTTATTTCAAATTTCTATGTGTTTTTGTGAAAAGTTCCATGTGTTTGAGTGTGATGCATTGGCTCTTAGATAAAGTTTCTATAAAATAATAAAAAGAATACATAAACTTTGCTTTGACTTAATGAAGTCTTTGAAAAGTATTGCTTGATGCTTGAGACTTCCTTGAGTGAATCATCATATATATAATGCTCCTTCTTTCTTTCTTGAGGTTCATCAAAATATCCAACTCACATCTTCAAGTGTTTTCATCTTAACTCTGAAATGTAATGTTAGACTAGAATAACTTGAATGGAAATAATAACTTCTGAAAGGAAATAATATAAACACGACATAGTTCATAAACTTTTGTTTCCTTCCCCTATAAAAAAACTTTTATGCCTATAAATAAGATTTATAAGTTCAGCAAGTGATTTTTATGACAATTTCTTGTCCCCCTTTTTGTCAACATCAAAATGAGTATAGAGATATCAAATTGAAATCATAGAACATTCACAAAGAGCAAAAATGCTGAAGATCCATAATCTACTTAACTATTACAAGCTGAAATAGTTCAAAATAGAAATAAAACTAATTAAGTTCAATACTACAAAGCAAAGCAACCAACATAGCAAACAGGAAATAGAAAAACTAAAAAGCAGCAACCATCTCTTCTTTACTTTTTCATTCTTGCTCCTTTTCATGAGTTCCTTGAGATCCTTCTTGATATTGGCAAGGTCGTGCTTGACACTCTTCTCAAAATGACAGAAGTGGATTTCAATGCTATCAAGAACTTTTGCCATTTGCACTTGATCTTCATACTGTTTCCTCAGAATCAATCCAAAATCGTACGTGATCATCGGATTGCAATCATTATTTTCTATTTAGTTCCAATCAATATTGTAGGCATGCTCTTTATCAATCGAAGGAACATGATATGAAAAGAATGATGGAGGAATAGCATAGAAAAAACCAGAAGCATTTCCAAGATTACTCATAGTGGCTGCAATATCATCTTCAGAGTTTTCTTCATCTTAATCTTCTTTGCAAACATACACTATAGCCTTTTTCATTTTTTAAATTGTAACACTATCAAAAAATTCAAGTTTTAAATCGAAAGGTTGTTGAGAGATCACTAGACGTGCAGAGAGAAAGATGAGATAAAAGGATGCCTAAAGGAAAGGAACATCCATGAATGTCATTTATGTGATGGATTATCATAAGTCGCCAATTTATCTTGATCTTATTCATGATATAATATACAACATAAGTCGTATATAAGGACAATGATTGAAGCCACCAGCTTTGCCAAAGAATGACCAATCTGTAACACAGGCTAGAAAATGAGGAACAAAATGCAAGAGTGTTGGTAGAAAAAGGCTTCTTAGAAAGATCAAATTCTCTAGGCACAAGTAAAGCCTTTCTAACAATAAAGAAACTTCTTGTGCAACATCCACCCATGTTTTTCCTAGGCAATCAATTTTACAAACTTCAAAAATTCCTTTTGCATTAACTTGAATTTTAACAAGAAGCACTTGGGATTCTAAGACAATTTTACCTTCTTCTGCTACTTCTTTGAGATTAGAATAGAAAAGTCTAATAAGAGATGGATAAATCCATTTTGCTGCATGACCAACATTGAATCTGGGATGAAAGTAGGTCATTTTTATGCATGTGAAAAGATCTTCAATGTTCACCCCATGTACATTTTTAAGTTCTTCAAACAAAATAGCTCATAGGGTAGTACAAATGCCATTCTTTAGAAAAATACTAGTGTTGTGCGGTTGATGAAAAGAGGTAGGGCAACACCAGATTATTTTTGGTAGGAGGTGTAGAAGGGGAGCCCTTAATAGATTTCCCTTTCTTAGACTTTGGTGCCATTCCTAAAAGTAGTAGGAAAAAAGGTATGAAATTAATCAATTGATGAAAAATTAATTAATTGATTAATGGATGAAAATGAGAGAGTTAAGGGAAATAGGGATCAAATTAAGAGGTTTTTGGTTATGAACAAATTGCAACAACCAATTAAAAGCTCCAATTAAATTGTGACAAATACTGGCAAAAAACAAATACAAGGTTAGGGTTGAATGAGATGGCAGCGGTGGAGAGGAGAACGAGGGTTAGAGGGTTTGGAGGTCCAAAGGTTGGCGTCGGAGAGATCAAGAAGGACTGTCCTCGTTGACTGCTTGTCGAAACCAAGAGGACAATGGTAAATGGACCTATGTTAGACGAGTAAATGCCGGGATCATTTGTTACAGATGCAGAAGAAGAGGGCACATGGCTGCGACCTGCAATTCCCCTACTCTCTATCTACCATGAAAAGGATTTGGACATAAAAGGATTCTTGCAGAAGAAAACCTTCTTATCGTCCAGGTAGAGAGGTATACTGTAAATACCTAAATAAGAAAAATCTTCGGCCTCCACCTCCGCTTGAAGGTTTAGTCATGTTCTTGACATGGAGATCCCCCTATCCAAGGATGTTGGTGGCACGGTGATGTTATTGCGAGGAGCCCTAATTGGTGAGGCCATGATTGGGACGATTTCATTCACACTAGCCAAGAATTTGGTGAGTTCTTTATCCCTATCATCTAAGGGGTGGAAGATTGCAATTCTGGGGGGTTTGCATTTTTTGCTGATTGGTCTGGCATGATGGATGTTGAGAGACATCGCTTTCACACTAGTCTTTTTGAAGGGCTGAATGTCATGTGGAGATTAGTATCTCCATTTGATGGAGCGTTAGAGGAGCAGGCTCCCCAAAGAGCACAAGTGCGAATGGGGACTTTGGAAATCAGAGGATTACCCCTGCATCTGAGAGTCCATAGTGTTGTTTCAAATGTGATCACTAGCTTTGCAACCATAGTTGATGCAGCAAGTGTGGGTTTGTTGGAGGGAGATGGAAGATGCACTTCTTTTGATATCAAATTGACTAGGGGTGGCCAAGTTCCAAGCAAAATAATCATTAAGTATGGTGGGAGTTCATGGCTTCTCCATGTGAGATTTTTCCTTCATCGAGATGACAAATAGGAACTTGGGCAATAGAAGTCATACGCAGAAGTGGTTGGGGGGTAGGGTAACAGCTCTGAAAACCAGCCACTCCATCAAGAAAATCATGAATCAAAGAAGAGAAAGGGGCTTCATGGCCTAACAACACAGGATGAATTGACGAACATCCTTACCCGAAACCAGCATGGAGATGAGGAGAATTTTGAAAACCCCAAAGGGAGGGAAATTATGCCTCTAGGAGGGAATGCATATGGGCAGCAAGATGAAGTGATGGCAAATAATGGCAAGGGGGTCAACTTTACTTTTGAGGGTTCAGAGGGATTAAAATATGGGGTTGGCTCATCCTCACCAGCCAAACTGGGTCGCTCTCCTTATAAGCTTAGAGGAATTGTAGGTGGAGGTCAGAGAATTAATGAAAAATCCATAGCTGCTGTACTCAATCGGAAGAAAAGGCAAATGGGGCAAAGGGGTGATGATCAAACACATTTATGAAAGTTGTCATGTGGAATGTGCATGGGCTACGTGATGGAGTTAGAAGAGCTTCTCTTGCTCAATATCTCTGTGAATGGGAGGTTGACTGTGCATTGCTATAAGAGATGCATATTGAAGAGGATTGCAAATACTTATGGCAGTCCCTTATGCAAATTGACCTGGCTGATATCAGAGATGCTGTTGCATAGGGGTGACTGGGGGAGATTGCAATTTGGTGGAGATGAACGAAATTACATTTGATTGATGTAAGGAGGGAGCAGTATACCATCACAGGTAAATTCAAGTTACTGACAATAGACCAAGAAATTTTTGTATCCTGTGTCTATGGCCCATCTGCTGACAGTGCAAGAAGCACCCTTTGGCAAGAGCTTTCATGGGCTGCTGAACTGGTAGAAGGAAGACCCTAGCTAATAGGGGGAGATTTTAATTATACCTTGAATGAAGATGATAGAGGAAGTGGTAGAACGTATGGTGGCTCCTTAGGATTTCAGATGGCTATCTCGGCTCTTAGTCTATCAATTTACCCCATTGCGGGGGCTGAATACACCTGGAGAAACGAGAGTGGGCAGAAATAGAAGCTAGATCGCTTCTTAGGTAAGGTGGAGCTATTGGATGGATTTCAGCTATCATCAGTAAAGGGGCTAGACTGGCCATTCTCGGACCATACTCCCTTATTATGGGAGGGTGGGGAAGACTCTCCAATTGACTCTTACTTTAAGTTTAGAAAGTCTTGGCTTAGAGAAGAGGGATGCAAGGAAATGATTACTAGCTAGTGGTCATCTAGGGAGGTGATGGGCTCAACTACTTTCAGACTTGCGACTAAGCTCAAAGAATTGAAACTTGTCATGAAAGAATTTAGCAAAGTCAATGAGATCATGAGAGACTAAAAGAGAATAGAAGCCTTAAAGAATGTACAACTTCTTGATGCAAAAGAGAACATGGAGCAATTATCGGTTGAAGAATGCAGGCAACGTAAGATTTGGCAGGAAGTAGTCCTAGAAGATGATCTAAAAAGGGAAATTGATTGGAGAGAAAAGTCCAGGCAACTATGGCTAAAAGAAGGAGACGCAAATACAAAATTTTTCCACATGGCTGCAAGTTCTAGAAGAAGAGTTAACTATATCTCCTCTCTAACAACAGGAGACCAAGTTTTGACTTCCTTAGGGGACATCAAAAGAGAAGCTGTTAAGTTCTATGTAGAAGTCTCTAGAGCCAATGGAAGAGGGATCTGGAGACTAACAAACTTTGATTTCTCTTAGGTTGAGGAAGCTGCAGCTAAGCATTTGATTATGCCCATCACAGTCCAGGAGGTAGAGACTGCTATTACTAGCCTAAATTCTGAAGGCTCCTTAGGCCTTGATGGATTCCAAGTCTTCTTCTTTAAGGAGTTTTGGTCAGTGGTGAAATCACATGTGATGGAAGTCCCTGAAGAGTTTCAAGAACTCAGGCTTCGAAAGATTAAACAAATCCTACCTCTTTCTACTTCCAAAGAAACAAGGAGTGGAAAGTTTGCAAGAGTTTAGACCGATAGCATTGACAAACTCTATTTATCTGATAATTAGCAAAGTCTTGGCAATTAGACTAAGAGGTGTCCTGGCACATCTTATAAATCTGGTTCAGTCAGCGTTCCTCCCCAACCATTCACTGCAAGAGTCTTTTATAGTAGCACAAGAGATGGTCAGTGGATGGCGCAAAGTCTTGATGCAAAGTTTTTATGTGGAAGGTTTACTTCTCAAGGGCTTTTGGTTTGGTATCCTGGCCATATTTATCAGAGATCATGAAAAGAAGGGGCTTCCCTACAAAATGGATTCAACAAATGACAAGATGCATAGCTACCTCATTCTTCATCTCTCTAATTAATGGTAGACCATGTGGAGAGTGGATCCAATAGTAGTGTGGGGTTAGGCAGGCCTACCCCTTGGCCCTACTTATTTTCAATCTCACAGTGGATACTCTGGCTTGCTTCGCTTTCAAACTCTCAGCAACAGGTTTGGTGAAAGGTTACTTACTATCTAACTCTAGAAATCTGGTGCCCATTTTACAATATGCGGATGACACCGTATTCTTCATGGAAGGTGGTGGAAATGAAGCAAAGGTCCTATACAGAATGGTTTCCATGTTCGGTGACATCTCCGGTCTAAAGCTAAATCGCCAAAAATCATCACTCATCTGCTTTGGGCTAAATAATAAAGAGCAGGAGTCACTTGCTATCAGTCTGCACTCACCCATCATGAATCTACCTATTAGCTATCAAGGTCTACCCCTGCATGACACGAAACTTAAGAAGTCTTGTTGGAATCCCTTGTTTGAGAAAGCAACTACCAAGCTTGAAAGTTGGAGTAGTCAATACTTATCCAAAGGAGGATGGCTTATCCTTCTGAACTCGGCCATCTCTTATATTCCTGTCTTCTTCTCAGTTTTCAAAGCTCCAAAATCCATTTGGAAAAGACCTGACAAGTGATTGATAGTATTTTCACTTTTCAAATATGCTTCCAGGAAAATATGTCATCGTAGCAAAATCGTGTGGTGGAAAAAACTCAAACAAAACTAATTATCGGTAAAACTAACCATGATGTATTAGGTCGTATCCACAGGGAGGACTAGATCAATAAATTCACGAATATGGAGCCATCATGTTCCCAGAAACATTCATGTAATCAATTCAGTGAATATGCAACTCAGAATGTAACTTTCAATTTCATGAGAAGTTGAGGTCTATTTACGTAAATTTCACTTCATAAATCAAGCTCTCAAAAATATCTAAATGATGCATGTGTAGTGGTAGAGTATGTAATTTCTAATTGCATGCAAATCTGAACCCAATTTCAATGAGAATTGTTGTGCATATCAAGGGCCAATTAAATACGAGAAAGAATAAGTGTACCATTGCAATTTCATCACAATAATTTAAGCCAAGAAAATATTTGGATAGTGTTCCACAATGGCATAATTGGTAAATTTAAATAGAACCCAAAATAGGGGATTACTTCCCCTTGGGGTCGTGCGAATAGGGAGCAATGGCGGAGGCGAAGGAGCTTGAGGAAGGTCGAGTGTGATGAGAGCTTTCCGGTGGTGGTGGTGGCACTCCAAATGGTAGTCGGTGGTCGCTGATCGGAGTGGAAGATGCCACTAGCGATGAGGCTCTCCGACCAGCCGACGGGTGGTTGATTGGTGCAGCCGGAGGCGTGGTTGTGGTCAGGGGGTCGAGGTGAGTCCGATGGAGGCGATGGTGCAAAGTTACAAGGCCCATGGATGTGGCTGCATTTTTGGTGGCTTTGGGTACCTTCTCTTGGTGGAGAGGAAGAATAAGAAGAAGAAGATGGAGAGGCATCTGTGTGCAGGTGTCGTGCAAGCCTGGCGTGGCTGAACAAGAAGGTCTCGCGGACGCTGGAGATGCACGGAGAGGAGATTGCACTGGTGCGGGAGTGTGAGGGGGTGCGCGCTGTGAGTGCTGCTGGCAGGGAAGGAGGAGCCAGCGATAGGTTGCTCTGTTGCTGCAGTAGGTGGAGTGGCTGCGGTAATGTGAGGGCAGGCACGACGGTGCACGCAAGCAGACTACATGTGTGCACGTGGCAGATGGAGGCATCAGTGGAGCGTCAATGGCGAGGAGAGGTGTTGCGGAAGGTGAAGATGTTGGGTAGTTTAAAGAGGTGAAGAAGTAACGTAGAAGAAGATAGGCGTGATCTCTGGACATCTAGGAAGATTCCTAGACGTCTTAATGGAACAAGATGGCACACGGTTGTGGGTTCTGATGGTGGCTCGCAATGGTGGTCATGGCGGAGTACGATTTTGAAGTCGGAGACAGTGGGGGACGCGGTTGCGGGTGTCGGTGTTGTCACCACCGACCACATCGACGGAGTTGTTGGAGGTGAGATGCGGTGGTGGGAGGTCACAGTCATCGGCAATGGAGGCTCGCGGTTGTGGTGTTGGCACACGGTGAAGGTAGTTGCCTGCAAGGAGGAGAGGTGGAGGAGGGCTTCTTCCCCGTGGAGGGGAGATGGGATCCCCTACCCTTTTCTTTGAGTGTTATATAAAGAAAATGAGAGAGACTTAGAGAGGGAGTCAGAGAAGGAAAGAGTCAAAGAGTGAAGGAGAGTATTTTTTGTTACCAGATAGAGAGGAGAGAATTGAGGAAGAGAGATAGTATTATGAGAGAGATATTTAAGTAAAAGCAAATATGGGAATGTGCTTGAATAATTAAGAGACATTTAAGGATGCCTTTAAAATTTATTCTCTTACTATATTTTGCTACGACAAAATCCCACATATCTCAAATCAAGCATTGATGTGATGCCCTTGCCTTTTAAAGTGAATAATCAATCCTCCCATATAAAGATTAATACAATTAATACATGAAATGCTAAATCTAGTGTTCACATGATTTTGCCAATAACATGCATGCTTTAACTTAATCTCTCATCAAGATAATAATGTACTTAAGCACTAAATTAGTCCACTAAAGTGGACCCATCAAATACCCCCATACCTAAGTTTTGCTAGTCTTAAGCAAAATTATACAAAACAAACCGAGTCTCTAGGCTAGATTTTACCGTCAAGATGCCTTATTGTGCCACATCTCTAGAAATTACATTGAAATACCAACTATAGGCCTAAAGGTACTCAAGTACCAGCCAAGATATGGACCTGACCAACCTCAACCTTGGGTCTGCTGCGAAGGTTTCTAAAGCCCGCAAAAACTTCCCAGAGGTTTGTTGACCCCAACAGTTAAAGGATCGGTGCATATGTACAGAAAGCCTAGGTTCAGTTTGCCAGTGCATTTTTAGTAAGAGAGAGAGGGAGAAATATTATTTTGAGAGTTTTCTTACTTTCATTTTAAATTCCCTAGACTCAACATTGGATTGGCCCTAAATGTGATCTGTATTAGATTCCTTGTCCCCACCATCAATCCTTGCAGGGTCCCTGGCAATCAATTCTTTGGGATAGCACTGCCTATGGCAACCCCCAGAACCCTGGCTTTTGACACTTCGAGATAGTGCTACCCATGACGTTCTATAGCTAAATTCCGACCTTGGCAATCGACATTTCGGGATAATGCTGCCCACGGCATCTGAACCACCACGAGATGCTTCCATGCCCCCAGTAGGATATTTAGATATCCTAGCAGACAGGGATCGAGGAGATGATATGTTATAGTGCATCTTCGAGGGGTTTATTCCTCCTCTCCGTGCTAGGAACTCATCCAATCAACTTGTATCTTCAAGCTGCTCTTAAGTCAACTTTTCGGGATAATAGTTTGAGAAAAGACACATTTTTTTGGCATTATTCTTTTGTTATGCACACTGAACCAAACCAGTGTGTGATTTTTGGGTGCTTAGGTTACCAAGTTCCGCAAACCAAAGGGTAGGCAGTAGGGCCAAATACTCCCTAAGCCTTAGACTTAATACATCGGCCTTGCAACTTCCTCAGCCTCCCGAGGAATAGTCCAGATCTTAACAAATACGTGAGTGTTTAAGCCCTAGAACAGACCCCAGGAGGCCTAAAGTTAGTATCCCTCACTTATCTCCTCTTTAGCACTTTAGGACTTAATTCATCATCTGATCCAACCCAAAAGTTAGGTGACTCTTTGATAATCACATTCTAGGACTAACATGATTTTTCCTTTTCTATCTTTTTCTTCCAGTGTCTCTCTTCAATATATTTGAAATTTAGCTCATAAATATTTCATCTTGTTTTCCTCTGTTCTTCTCTCTATTTCCTTTTTTTTATGCAAGATGGATGCCCAAACTACGTGCAGAATATGTAGAAATGCTATGAATAACCTCAGGTTATACCCCCCTATGCCTAAATATGATAACGACCACATTGAAAAGCAAAAGCAAGGAAAGATATTACATGAGGTGGAGTTGGGATACCTCACAAATTGGGCTCTAGAAGGGAAATACAAGGAGACCCAAAGAAGTTACGTAACAAACCTGGCCTATCGAGTAAGTAACCCAAGATGTTGGCAAGTTGATGATGGATAGTTAGGCCAAATACTCACCAGAAGCAGGTGAAAAGAGGGTACTCCTAATTTATTTGTGGAGGTTTTACATAATACAAATAAGTAGTAACATCTGGGAGTGTGCGATGAGAAGGAAAAGGCTCCTCAAGCAAATATGTGTGGGGTACAGAGAGTGTGATGAAACATACCCTAAGACTGATGGGTTGACATGGAAAAGCATCAATCCAAACTCGCCACTCTACCACAGGGTGCATTGGTATGGATATTTCCCCATTAATCAAAAGTGCGAGCAGAGATTTTAGGAAGTTGTTTCTATAGAAGTGTAAGCCTCTCAAGTGTGGTGTAGGGACAATGGTTAATGAGGGTGTGAGCAGTTCGACATTCATCCTCGATATCCATTCCAGTTCTTGAATGTTATCAGAAGCAGCCTTAGGTACTAATTGCCTTTCATGCTGCATATCATTTGTAGGCAGGTCCTGGAATGGGCCCAAATGTTTGTCGTCCAATTTGAACTACTCAAGGGTGTCACTTATTTCACTATCATGTAGGAGTGGTTTGGAAGCAAAAGGACTTTGAGTGTCCTCAATAATGACATCCCCAGGTTCTTGTTCAATGTTAAGATCCTGCTCATGGGGTGTATAGATTCCTTCCTCAAGAGTAGCATTTGCTTCCATTTCCTTCAACTGCTTGAGAGTGATCTTGATAGTCAACGGTATGTAGGAATTCGAATTTGGCTAATTCAGTATGATCGTCAGTGGGTAAGTCCTCGAATAAAACATATTCTTCCCTAGATTCACTCCATGCTCTAAGTCTGGTCCTTTGAAAATCATCATCACCCTCATCAATGTTTCTTCCCATAGGCGCAAAAAAATCTTTCTCACTAGAATCAAGAGCTTCCTCAAAAATCAACTCATCGTGTCCCTGTGACCAATATTAATCCAGTTCTTCCAATTCAACCTCAATTTTCTCATGGTCACTGGTGTTTGGAACTTGTGAATCCTTAGAATAGTAAATGACAGGTGTTGGTCCACTTTCTTACAATGTGTTTTCATTCGGAATCCAAGACTCCAGGAATTGTTAACTTCGAACTCACAATCCTCAGGGAGCTCTAATTGAGGCGCAAGGTTCTCAAAAATGTATGGTATATGCTCAGGATTCCTAGAATAGGGTATAGATTCCACCTCATGATTCTAACTGGGAGCTAGGTTTACTATTTGACTGTGACCTGTTTCATCAAATGTAATGAAGATACTATCATTCGAGTTGAGTTCATCTAATGGGACCAATTTCTCCCTCCAATTAAGATCAGGTGGACAGTCACCAAGATTGCCTTTTGGTGGGCATATCTCATGAGAAATGTCTAAGTGATAGCTACTCCTCAAAATAGTATCCCTGTTGGCATTGTTTTCCTTCAAATTATCTTGGTAATTGGGGATATAAGGGTTGGGATCAAAATTGACTGTAGGAGGATAGCTAAGCTGGCTAATCAATTTAGCTAATCTTTGACCATTCCTGAAAATTTCTCCCAGAGAAATCATCATTTCTTCCTGTTGTTCTTGCATTTTCATCATAAAATAGGAGAGGCTACCATCAGATTGGAGAGGATAGTCAAGCGCAGGGTGATAATCCCTAGGAGTTTCTGTCCAACTGGGAGTGTAAGAATCATCATGGGCAGGTGGGTTGGGCATCGTCATGGATGGGTTAGGGATGGGATACCCTTCTCCATGGTTCTACTCATCACCACTAGGTTGGGGTTTAATCAGACCAATGTTCCTATAGTAGGAGTAGAAAGGATCCCAATGCTCATCAGAAGATAAATGACTGCAGGTATTGGGATTGGGTATTTCGAGGTGAAAAGAAGCGAAGTAGTTATTATAATCCATTTGAAAACTTGACTTGAAAAACACACCCCAATCAAACTCAAGGCAATGGGACTTCTCTTTTCTTTCATTGAGCAGATTTATGCCAACCTCCAATCGACTCCTTAAAATTTGTCAAATGGGGTCAAGTTTGCACCCGTCTATTCCCACTTTAGTGGAATAAGAGGGGATGTGACTTGAGATCCCTAACAAGCTCTTTAGAGAAAAACAGCGGTCGTTTACGTTCTTTCATGGTGGCCACAGAATTTTCACAATCAATTACGGACCCTAAGTCGACCTTTGTATGGCCTAGAACTTACACCTTGATTAGATGATACTCTCAAGTGATCAAGTGAGAAGTTACTCCAAGGACGAACAAAGGGATGCAAGTAGGGCAAACCCTTCCTTTGAGGCGATGTGTAAGCGGTGCCTCTTAACTACCCTTTTATTCCTTTAACGGGTGTTCCCCTCCGTGAAGTATCAAAACACTCAGTCAAAAGATAGTACCACCACCACAAAGCAAGATAGGAGGGTTTGCACCGATAAAGAGATTGGTACCTATAGCCTTAAGGGATCGAGCCTTACTGCGGTGCCAAATGTTCATGCTCAGTGTAAGAAGTGTGCATCACACTGCAAATCATTTTTTATTTTGCACATGTAGACAAGTCCCTTTGAATCAGATCAAGTGTGACTTGGTTTTAAGGTCAAATCTATTTATTAGTCCCAATTATAGTTATGCGACCACTAGATTAAGTAATTTCAATCAGCTTTGTTGCCTTGAATTTTAACCCGAATGCAATTGCATGTACAGGAGCTGGATGTAAAAGTTAAAAAGGTGTACTTGTCTCTAGCAATCTTTGTGCAAATATGCTCGCAATGCAACAATGAGATCTAATATGTTGCTCAATCACCCCTAAATGCACCCACCTAAGGGCATGCAACTCCTAAATAGGCAGCTTGATATTTCCTTTTGTTTGTTTTAGGTGTAGGCAAGCAGAAATATAATTCTCACACACAGAAAAAATATAGCCCCTACCCTCTAAAGAATGTGGGGACAGAGCCCCGAAAATAAGCCCCAATTACTATAAGGGTGAGAAGATAGAAATAAAATTGCAACGAAGGAGAATCCCCTGTGAGAGCGGGATCCAGGTCTCCTACGTCTTCTCCATGTGTGAACATTACTCAAGGTCGATGTTGTCGCTCTGCTACGCCTGTCACCCCATCAAATTCCTCGCACAGAAAAGATAACAACTGGTCAAATCACTATGCAACTCATAATAACCTGAAATAAAAATCAGGTGAATCTACTGCATCTGTTGCCTCCCCGACAACGACGCCATCTGATCAATAGGATTTTCACTTTCCAAATATGCTGTCAGAAAAATATGTCGTCGCAGTGAAATCGCATGGTGGAAAAATCCTAAACAAAACTAATTATCAGTAAAACTAACCACGATGGATTAGGTCGTATCCACAGGGAGGACTAGATCATTAGATTCATCAATATGGAGCCATCAAGTTCACAGAAACATTCATGAAATCAATTCAATGAATATGCAGCTCAGAATGTAACTTTCAATTTCATGAGAAGTTGAGGGCTATTTATTTAAATTTCATGATGAGTCCATTTTAATGGACTAATATTAAGCCTAAGTATCTTTAATCGTACCGTTTAGGTGTGTTAATAATTGCAATTAAGTTGTAGAATATTTGTACACATCCTGATTTAAGTTTATGACATTCAACAACTTAATATGTAATGATTTTGTTGTTTTTATGTGTAGGTATTATATTTAGAAAGAGAAAGGGTTGGGGAGCAAATTTCCCCAACAACCGGCAGGAATGTTTTCCCTTTCCTCTAGCCAGTCATAACTCTCCCCTCCAACGCCCGCCGGCCAAAAATAGAAAAGGGATTTGAAAATCCCTTGATTGGAGCATGTGGGGAGAGAGAGGAGGTTGAGAGAAGAACAGATCAATCTTCCCACTTGCGGGGAAAAACTCCACCGCATGCACTATGCCCCTGCACCTCTCCTTCACCACCACCTCCAAGCCTGCACCGTGCATCCTCCTTCCCCACCTTGCCGCCTGTAGGCGTGCACCTCTCTCTTGCCAGCACCATCTCAAGCGTGCCTCTCTCTCCCCGGCACCACCTGGCGCTCGCATTTGCAGACCGTAGCACCCGCGCCTCAGCCTGAAGCCACGCCCGTAGGCGCTGCATGTAGAGCACGACTACTTTCCATGCGCGCTCCAGCATCTGCAGACCACCTCACCTCAGCACGCCCGCCTTCCTCTAGCGCACCAATCCCGCAGCCACCCCAACCACTCCAGTGCTCCCCGCAGGTGCACCTTCTCCACGTCGCACGCCTGCCGCAGCACCAACACTATCTGCAGTGCCTGCTGGCATCCACCTTGCACGCTCCAACCTCTCAACCAGACCGCCGCACCTCTGCAACTTCCCACCGCACGCCCGCAGGCATGCCTCTCCCTCACAGCACCTCCCTCCAGTAGTGCCTAAAGGCGCTGTGCGCCTTCACCACCGCCTGTAGCCACACGTCCGCGCACCCCACCAATCCAGCACACCTCCGTACGCCACACCAAGCAGTAGTAGCCTCCGTCGACATCTTCTCCACCACCAGCTAGCCACCTCTATCGACGTCGCAGCCACCATCAGATAGCCCTCGTCCTCGCCGACCTCCCTAGCCTCTCCAACGCCCGCTGGCGGTCTCTTTCTCTCGCTAGGTAGAGAGAGCAAAAATGCTATGTTTTCAAGATAATTAATATTTACATTCATTGCCATTACCGCAGAATTTGATTTTTATTTATTATATTATATTATGGTAGAATTATGCTTGAACACTCATATTTCATTATAATTGCATGTTATTGATATTAACTAGTTTTAAGATTGATTTCTGGGCTTAACCTGAGCACTAATTTTCTCTAGTACTCGTGACATGAAAATTGCATAAAATCATCATAAATTTATTAAAGATTTCAGTGAGGGAAAATTGCACATATACCCTTATCCTTTTAAGTTATTGTGAATCTACTTTCCTTCGCATTTTATGTTAGAATTTAATAGGGATTTCGCACTTATCCGAAAGAATATAGAATAATTAAGAATTTATTACATAATTGCCTCCATGTGGACACGACCCACTCTTCTATGAGTGGTCATTATTATTTTTGATTAGTCGATTTTTCCACCACTTAAATATTATAACGCAAAGCGAAAAGTCAGCTTATCAAATTGGCACGGTTGCTGGGAGGCAATAGACGCAATAGATTTACTTTATTATTTTTGAATATTCTGAGTTGCGAAATTATCTGATCATTTTTTAATTGTGCGAGGAATCTGACACGACGACGAGGTGCAGCAAAGCGACAACATTGAACCTGAACGACGCGCACGACGGAGACGATCCTTTTGGTGGTACTTGACGCCACCTGGAGGATGGCAACACGAATATGTGGGCCTTGATCCCACGCATATAGGCTTACGACGAAGCCTATTTTTGATTTAGGCAGTAGATCTTAGTTAGATTTAGTTAGATAGACATTGGAATTTAATTTCTATCTTTTGGACCCGTGTTGGGTATTTTTGGGAACGTGTCCCTAGTGCCACTTTATTTCTTATCGCTCTTGTATGCGGGAGCATATTTTCGGGAGCGTGTTCCCATTTATTTTGATTGTAGGATTATTTGAACTATTTTGAACTGCATTTCGGTTAGTTAGTTAGATTAGTTCTGTTTGTTATTATTAAAAAAAAAAGAAAACATTTCGATTATTGTTAAAATAGATTAGGTCTACTTTGAACTACCTGCTAGATGCTGCATATCTATAGGATGATCATATAAGACTAAATGAGCAGCATCTAGTTTATTTTTATTGCATTGCATTCATACATTACACGAAGAAAGTTAGAGTAAGGTAAGTCTTCTCTTGAGCATTAATTACTTGTCATTCATATGCATTGAACCTAAATCTAATACCACTAAAGTGCCTGAATCAAATTAATTCAATGGTCACTTTAAAAAATTGGGACTGTAAAGAGGTTGGACTTTAAAATCTGTGACTTAAAATTATGTGCAAAAGGATCTTGTTTGCGGAACTTCAAAAAATCCAAACGTGATTGTTTGCTTGCACACTTGAGACACTGTGCACCTCACACAAGGTCACTAGATAAATTTCTACCACTCCTCTTTTGCACCACAAGAGATGCTAGTCGAAAATCAACAAGCCTATCCACCAAGTTATTTCGGTTCCTCGTGTGTGGGCTCAATTCGAGACTTCCATTTTTTAAGAGTAGGTTAGAGGCACCAGCGAAGGTTGGGCTAGGAAGCGTAATTTTTGCAAAACTTGTTTGGCCACCAACTAAACATATAACTCTAAGACCTACAATCTACTAAAAATAGATCCCATTGAATTTGCTTTTGCTTTGACAATAGAACTCTCTAGGAAGTTTTCTGCTAATATTCTGAATTTTGCTAAATCCTAAGAGAGTTAAAATTGTTTTGCATAAAGAAATTGATTAGTCTTACTCCTATCATTCAGATCATCAAAGTCAATACTTCCCATATTTTAATCAAGATCCCATGCTCCGAGTGTATCCATCCTTTGATGGGTACATTGACAATTCATGGGATCATTCTCATTCTTATCCTGGGAGTACTGGCTTGATAACTCCCACTTTTGAGCAGAGCCTAGGGGTGGGATTTTCCGATCCTGAAATCCCTACTTCCATGCAAACACCCAACCCTCCCACCCTTCATGATTTTCCATATCAAGGTTGGACCGATACCCCTAGGCAACCAGAGCCTGAAATTGACTATCCTCCCCAACCTGATAATAGTAGCCTCTCCTCTTTTATGATAGAAATGCAAAAACAACAAAAGGAAATAATTGAATCAATGGGAGAGATGTTAAGGAAAAGTCAACAGTTAAATGAAGAAATAAGACAACTTAGCTACACGCTTCCCAATAGTCCTGATCCCTACCCATACGATTATGATCATGAAAATAATTCTGAGGAACCTAATGACAATAGGGATCCAATTTTATGTCGCTATCACTTAGACTCTCCCAATGAGACACGGCCACTAGAGCATAATGATCATAGTGATTATCCACTTGAACTACATTGGAGTCAAAAGCAAGGGAGGATGGTACCTCTTGAGGACCTTGACCCCAATGATGGTATTCTCCTTACCCCTACCAACCTGGGTGAAGGTTATATTGTTCCTATCACTTCCCATCTTGATTATTTGGTGGAATCCCATTCTACTCTTAGTGAGCCTACTCCTGACCCTCCACCTTGGGAATCAACACCTACCATTCAATATTCTGAGGATTCAAATGCACCTAATGAAGGTGACCCTAAGGGAATAGAGGATGATCAATTCTGGTCTCAGGGATATGAAGAATCTAATTCAGAGGATGAGGATGCCCCAACAGAGGAACCTAGACTGAAAATCTGGAGTGAATCACAGGAGAATTATTTATCATTTGAGGATTTACCTCCAGAGGATAGAAATAATATGATTAAATCCAGATTCCTCCTTTCTTTTGAGAGTCATCCTCCATCAAAATAGGAGTTGATATTAGATGTGGACAAACAAAATAAGGAGAAGTCTATAGGAGACTCTCGGGGACAAAACACATCAATTAAGGATTTATACCCTGAGAACAATAACGAATTTAATGATATAGGCTTCCTCCAAAATATTTAGACTGATCCTCCTTTAGAAATAATTGACGATATTGATCCAACTCCTATTGAATCACATATACACCCTGACAAATATTTGAGTGAACCAAATGAATTTTGGGATGAGCTGAATGATAATGATTCTTTCATGTTGACCCTACCAACAAAAAGTTGTAATTTGGAGTCTTCCCTTGATTCAAATAGGACTTCGATCATTAATGCTAGGCAGGATAACTTGAAGTTATCTACAACTGTTAGGGAGTGTACACAATCTGAATCATTATTGAAATTGGACCTAACACCAACTAAGCCCTCATTGGACTTAACCATTACCTTCCAACACTACAAACAACCCTTATAGTCCCTAACTGATCCGTGGCTCAGATCTCTACTCATGTACATTCTTTCTGGAGAATATATCAGGCCAGTACATCCTAGGATAGAATGGTGAGTATGGATTGATGCTTGTACTTTTACTCTCGTCATTCAAGGATTTGAACTAATAATGATTATATCTTTTAAAACCCATCCTGCTTTGGAGGATCCTTGTTATCCTCCAGTTATTCTGTTTCAGGAGGCCTCTTTTCATATTCCTAGACCTCCCCAAGTAGCCAATGAGATTTTCTATTTTCATTTCTTCTGGCGAGCATTTGGAATTACATTGCATCATCAACTCTCCAACATCCGTGGTTACCTATTTTCTAGGCCTACGCTGTTACGCATATTCTTAGGGCCTAACCATTTTTATTTGGAACCAGACTTATAGGTTCCTTCTTAGTCTAGTTGCTGACAGAAAATGCGGCGCTTATTGGGAGGCAACCCAGCAGACCATGTTAGGTGATATTTTTCCTTTCTCCTCCTATTTTAATTTTACAATGGGGACATTGTAGAATTTAGGCATGGGGGAGGGTATTCGCATTTTAGGAAGTATTCATGCATTTAGGTTAGCATAATGAAAAAAAAAATCTCTTTTCTTGAGCTGAATGCATTAGTCCCTAGCAAAATACCTTTGTTGTTGGAGGTTTTTCTTCCAAAATTATTTCTTAAATTTAGAATCCAATACATTTATCTCACGTGCACATAGATTTGGTAATGGATCCTTGAGGAAAACCAATGGGTATTTGTTAGTCTGCTGAACCCTTGGACAGTTCATAGGGAGTTAGGCATACTATCTTCTAATAGATCTACCTCATATTTGTGAGAAGAAAGTAGAGAGATTACTAGTGCACTAAGTTTAGTGCAAGGACTCTTATGTTTTGGATAATTAGATGATGATACTTCAGAGTTAGGCATAGTTTTCACTCTCTGTTCCTGTGTGTGTATTTTGTGTGAATTCCTAAGAGTCACCAAATAGGGCAGATACACAGAGATTAACTCATAATAAAGCTATAACTATGGTGGATGGTTATGACCATCCTTCATAGAGTCCTTGGCTGAAGGAGGGTAGTAATGTCAAAGGTCAGAAATGCGCCTATCCTATCCATTCCTTCCTGGTGCCGAGAATAGGCACTTCCACCAAATAAGCCACACAACATCCTTTTGATCATCTTCATCCCTAATAATGCCTCATAAATAAAAGTCCGTATCGTATTGTGTTGATTGAAAAAGAAAGAAAAATAAGAAAAAAAAAGGGAAAAGAAGAAATAGAAAGAAGAAAAAGAAGAAATAGTTATATTACAAAAAAAAAGTCCAAGTTTCTAATGTAATATTGTTTCTAAGCAAACAAAACACCTTTCACGTTCCACCAAATATGACCTATACCTACCTTTTAGTATTTCTGATCTCCCGAATACTGGTTGAGGACTCTAACTTAGTTATAGAGTTATTAAGACTTTGATTGAAGTGTGGATGCCATGTGAGGCCACCAAATAGTGAGTACAATTTCTAAATTTGGCGAGATTCGTGAACTCAGAAGGAAAGAAAAGAGTGAGTGCCCAGGACCATCAAGAGAGCACAATTGTGTAGCCTCACTTAGAGTTGACTTGTCTAATAGTCTAGAGATCTAGAGTCTGCAGTATTAGACTATATGTAGCACCAGATGAGTGTGTACCACCAAATACAAATCCATTCAACTCGATATCTCCTACCTAAGCCAAACACCGAGGTCAAATTACAGATTATCGTCTGCTTTATCCCCGAGGGAAGTAGATGCCTATCTTGACAGAAATTTTTACCAAGGGTGATGTACGAACTCCCAATGCGAATCGGCTATTTCACTTGGATCTGTTACCTAGGCTACCAGCACTTCACATCTGTCTGGATTTCTAAAGTTTTGAAATAAGAAAAGAAGAAATCTTCTAATTACTTCTATTACTTTTCATTTTTGCTAGGGACTAGCAAATCATAGGCATGGGGGTATTTGGTGAGTCCATTTTAATGGACTAATATTAAGCCTAAGTATCTTTAATTGTACCGTTTAGGTGTGTTAATAATTGCAATTAAGTTGTAGAATATTTGTACGCATCCTGATTTGAGTTTATGACATTCTATAACTTAATATATAATGATTTTGTTGTTTTTATGTGCAGGTATTATATTTAGAAAGAGCAAGGGTTGGGGAGAAAATTTCCCCAACAACCGGTGGGAATGTTTTCCCTTTCCTCCGGCCAGTCGTAACTCTCCCCTCCAATGCCCTCCAGCCAAAAATAGAAAAGGGATTTGAAAATCCCATGATTGGCACACGAGGGGAGAGAGAGGAGTTAAAGAGAGGAGGTTGAGAGAAGAAGAGATCAATCTTCCCCCTTGCAGGGAAAAACTCCACCGCATGCACTATGCCGCCGCACCGCTCATTCACCACCGCCTCCATGCCTGCACCGCGCATCCTCCTTCTCCACCTTGTGCGCCTGCAGGCGTGCACCTCTGTCTCGCCAGCACCATCTCAAGCGCGCCTCTCTCTCCCCAGCACCACCTGGCGCCCGCATCTGCAGACCGCAACACCTGCGCCTCAGCCTGAAGCTGCACCCACAGGCACTGCTTGCAGAGCACGACCACCTTCCACGTGCACTGCAGCATCTGCAGACTTCCTCACCTTAGCACGCCAACCTTCCTCTAGCGCACCAAGCCCACAGCCGCCCCAACCTCTCCAGCGCTCCCCATAGGCGCACCTTCTCCGCATCGCGTGCCTGCCACAGCACCAACGCCATCTGCAGTGCCTGCAGGCATCCGCCTTGTGCACTCCAACCTCTCAATCAGACCACCGCGCCTCTGCAACTTCCCACCGCACGCCCATAGGCATGCCTCTCCCTCACAGCACCTCCCCCCAGCAGTGCCTAAAGGCTCTATGTGCCTTCACCACCGCCTGCAGCCCCACCTTCGTGCACCACACCAAGCCAGCACACCTCCACGCGCCACACCAAGCAGCAGCTTCACGACAGAAGTAGCCTCCACCGACGTCTTCTCCTCCACCGGCCGGCCACCTCAGTCAACGCTGCAACAACCATCGGATAGCCCTCATCCTCGCCGACCTCCCTAGCCTCTTGTTCGAACGCTCTTGATCGGATTTTAAAGAATGTCACGTTGTAGTATAACCGAAAAAGCGTCGTCAACAAATAAAGATTTTCATTACTCGAAAACCGAAGTATCCGAGGTCGAACACAGGGAGCAATTGGAATTTACTACTAATCTCAAATGTAATTGAACACTCTACTTTACTCAAAACATGAATTAAAATATGAATGTATGCGGTTTAAAAAATAATTATGACAAAAGAGTAAAATTGGACGTCTGATCTTGTGATCAGATGTCTTAAAAGTGCTTTCCCTTTTTCTTTTGCTTTCTTTCTTCTACAGTCTTCACTTTGCCTTTCTTCTTCATTCTCTTTAGTCTCTCTTCTTCTTTCTCTTCTCTTTCTGTGAAGGCTTCTCTGTCTCTGCAGTCTTTCTTCTCATTTTCCTTCTACCTTCTTCTTCTTCTCTTCTGATCTATAGGTCTTCTTCTTTCCTTGATCTTCTTCCTACCTTTGCTTCTTTTCTTGCAGTCCTTCTTTCTTCTGCAATCTCTCTTCCTTTTCGTCTCAGCCTTGCTCAGCCTCTTCTTCTACTTCTCTTCTTCTTCCTCGCGGCTAAGTCTCTCTTCCTCAACGTTCAGCCTGCCTACACAGAGAGAAAAACCTACCCTTTTCCCTCTACCCGCGCGTCTCTCTCTCTCTCTGCAATTCACTCAAGGATGCTCTCCCAGAGCCACGGGTAATCGGGTCGGATTTCACACCCGGGACTAGGAGCACCGGCATGTGGGGTGATGCGCGAGGTGTGCTCAGGAGGGGTCGGGTCGGATCCTGCCAGATCCGCAAGGTGAAACCGCGGACGAGGCGAGCGTGGGTCAGGTGAGGGACCTCACCCCTGTGCGTTTGGAGGCGAAGAGCGTATAACACAAAAACAATTTATACCGCACCTGCACTTCGTATTTCAACGATGTGGGACTAAAGTCCCGGCTTCTTTCGCTCACGCCCGCAGACGATTCTTTTTCGATTGCCAAGGCTGCGAACGTCACTACGCTCCTTGCTAGGCCAGAACACTTCGCACCGCTCGCCCGAGTCCGCTGCACCTGAAGACTGGAGCTATTGAAGCCTGGAGCTGGCTTGAAGCTTCCTCAACCGTCGTCAATGGCGGCAGGGGCTTCGATACTGTCACACACAAAACAAGCCTCTCGGCTCAATCAGACCAGCTAGGGACCTTCGCCGTGGCATGGTGAAGCAGGTCGTGGGATGGCCTAGGCATGCGTGCCTAGGTCGTCCTGTGATCGGAAGTGTGGGGGTGTTCGGGGGGTTATGGCGGAGGCGTAGAGGGATGGTGGATGGGCGGAGGTTGTTCCTTGTGGTGAGGCGGAGCTTATGAGTTGGTCGGCGAGTTGTGCGGAAGTGTGGAGCGATGGGAGCGACTCGCCGGAAGTTGGTCGGGGACGTGGAAGATGAGGGTGGTCAGCGACGGTCGAGGGTCGATTAAATGAAATAAAAGGGGGAAAAGAGAGAGGGGAAGATGGAGAATGTATTAAGCCTAACTACAATGATGAAGGGGGCTGGAGAGGCAGACAACTGTACCTGCTGTCATCAAAGAAGACGCTGCCGAGTGGGGGAGGACGGCGGCGACGACGGGGCTGAGGCGGCGTGCGCGGGTACTGCGCGACGCGGAGGAGAAACAGGAAGATAACTCTGCCACTGGTTTTGTGGCAAAGCGAAGAGGAAGGGAAAGGGAGCTCGTCGGAGCTCGTTGGGTTCCCTGGCTGGGAAAGAAGAGACGAATTGGAGGTGGAACCTCGGCCAGGTTGAGCTAAAAATGAGCGGCCGGAGGTGTGGGTTCTTTTATAGGCACTGGGCCGGGTGTTCAGAGCGTGGAGGGAACGCCTTTGTCTCTGATGGCTTGCTGAAGAAGGAAAGAAGTTAGATACCCAAATCCCTCATGCGTTCGCACGAGAGATTGGGTTCACACCAGAGATTGTGATTGGCCTTAGATGGAAGGGAATTTTCAGAGAATCT
The DNA here is from genome assembly GCA_037157565.1 of Thalassia testudinum. Lineage (NCBI taxonomy): Eukaryota > Viridiplantae > Streptophyta > Magnoliopsida > Alismatales > Hydrocharitaceae > Thalassia > Thalassia testudinum. The sequence goes on along the minus strand of JAZHRO010000056.1, from coordinate 77,814,231 downwards.
CCCTTCCATTTCTAAGAGGGGATCTCTGAGGAATCAGAGAGTATTCCCTCTCTAAACCTCGCCGGAGAAGGAATTCTGCCCCAATCAATGGCGGCAGGACTTGATTGCAAAGGTGGCGAGGACATTAAGGGGCTCTCTTCAATGATTTTCAAAAGATAGGGTCCAAATTATGATTTGGGTGTACTAAATTACAAAGTAGGTCAAGATGACCTCCCCTTAAGTCCAAATTTTGGTACAAATCTAATTTTGACCTGAGGAATCCAATGGAGAAGTTGGATTTTAGGTTTGACCATGTTTGACTGGAGGTTTTATGTAAAAACCCAAATTAGGTCAATTGATGAGTTAGGACCCTAATCTAGGTCAAACTAGGTTCCAAAGGCCAAATTAAGTGTTATAAACCCTAGCGGATATTTTTCCATGATTTTTAGAGGGTTTACTTGATTTTTATCCTGATCGGAGCCTTGTTGATTTTAGCAATTCTGTTTTAGGGTTACCAAATGTCATTTAATTCCTAAATTGCACATGAACCCGTTTCTGATTGACTCAACCCACTTTTTATCTTATTTAGACCTTTTGACCTATGTTTTACCTTTGAGAAATCCCGTTTATGTACTGCAATGGTAAAATTACAGTTTTAACCTTTATTTCATGTTTTCTTCTCGGAGCACTTATTCCTTCATTTAGGCCTTCTTCTATCTTATGTAGGAGCTTTTATCTTCTATATTGGGTCAAAATGAGCTAGTTATGGCTCATGATGTGGCTCTCATCATACCCCCATGCCTAGCTTTTGCAAGTCCCTTGGCAAAATTTCAGGGTTTCAACTTCTATTCTAGTCCCTGAGTGTCTGTCAACAATCATTATAAGTGCTTCTCCTTTTCTTTTGTGATTAGGTAGGAATGCCGACAATAGGCCTAGAGGTACTCAAGTACCAACCAAAATCCGAACCTGAACCGCTTTAGCCTCAATCCTCCGCAAAGGTTTCTAAGGCCCACAGAAACTAACCTAGGGTTTGTTGGACTCCGCAGTTAAAGCACCCGTGCTTGAGACATTTTTAGCCTAAGTTTAGTTTGCAGTGTGTTTTTTGTAAGAGAGAGATAGAAGATTTATTTGTTTGGAGAGCTTTTCTCTCTTTTTTTTTCTTTTTATTTCTAGCTTCGGATTAGCTTCTCAACACGGTCTGTATCGGATTCCTCGTCCCCATCATCAATCCTCAAGGGTCCTTGGCTTTCAAGATTTTGAGATAATCCCGCCCATGGCAACCCCTAGAACCCTAGCTTTCGAGATTTCGAGATAATCGCGCCCATGGCGTTCCGTGGCCGAATTCAGACCCTGGCGATCGACATTTCGTGATAATGCCACCCATGGTATCTGAACCAGTAGAGTGCTTACATGCCCCCAGTAGGATATTTAAATATCCTAAGAGACAAGCACCGAGGAGACGATATGTTGTTATGCATCTTCAAGGGGAATTTCTCACATCTCCTCACTGGGAACTTGTCCAAATCAACTTATGTTGATTGGCTGCTCCTAATCTAGATGACTTTTGTAGAACATTAAATGCTTTTTGCGTGATTTGGATGTTTATGCGCACTGAACCAGACTGTGTGTGAATTTGGGGTGCTTAGGTTACCGAATCCCGCAAATCGGAGGTCAGTTAACGAGGTCGAATACTTCCTAAGCTTTAGACCTAATACTTAAGCTTCGCATTTTCCTCAACCTCTTGAGGATTATCTGGATTTTAACGGATACGTGAATTTTTAAGCTAAAGAATCTAGCCCAAGAGGCCTAAGATCAGCATTCCCGCTAATCTCCTGTGATGTCTCCTTAGCACTTTTCCTTTATTTCTTTTCTTAATCTGGTCTAGAACTTCAATTAATTCCTTAATCTTTTAGTAATGACTACTTTTTGTTTTTCATTCTATGCTCCTTTTTTTCGTCATTTTCGCTCTTTTTCTCCTCCTTATGAATATGTGGCTCACAAAATTTCCTCCCTCCCCATTTTTTTGTTCTTTCTTCATAATTTTTCAATTTTTTTTGTGTTTTTGACCTATGTGAATTTTTTTGTGTGAGAATCCTTCTGATTTTTTCTTGGTTCTGTATGTATGCACTTTATCACCCCCCCATGCCTAAGTTTTGCAATGTCCTCATTGTAAACAGAGGGTGTGAAATAGTGTTGAGGTCAGGGACTTAGAACAGGGTACATCGGGTGGGTGAATGGGTCGACAATGACTGATGCGAACGATTTCAAGCTCTGATACATGTACCAGAGGTGGGCTCAACTGTCTAAGGTTGAACTCAAGGTGCAATGGACATGGAGTACAGACGGATAATCAGATGGGTCTCTGGTTTTGGAATGATGGGTTGCCTCCCGTTAAGTGCTAAATTCAATGCCTTCAGCTGAGCTGAAAATGGGGTGGAGAGGGAGTGGTCAAATCAATGGAGTTTTGGAAAACAAGCACCTTAATTAAGAGCCTGGTTGGTCCAACCAGTTGCTTGTTAAGATCAGTAGGCGGATGATGCAGCCCAAACCCAATAAGTCTGGTGGGTTGATAGATGTAGATCAGCAGATGCGGAACCCACCATATGCAGTGAAGTTCTAATGGATATGGAAGTGAAAACTTGGGTTTAGGTTGAGTCAACTCAGCTTGGTGGGAGTAGGGTTCCGAAAAATGATCAATGTAAGGTGTGGAATCCCTACAGGGGTGATCAAAGGATGGAGGCTCCTGATTTGTGGTCTGATCAATACCCGATACCCGGTATAGATATGGAGTTGAATCATTTGCAAACGGCTTAGTGAGAGGTGAATCGGAATAGAAATTGAGTCTGATTGCAGGTCTAGGTAGAGAACGGGTTGTGATTGATTTTGTATAAGTGGAGCAGGTGGCTTCAAAGAGAATTGGTCTGTTATAATCAGGAGGCAGATTCTCTCTGATGTTATGGTCAGATTCGAAATCGTTGGAGAGTTTGCGAAAATCAAAATTGAAATGAGACTCAAGATCATGAGTTCCACCATAGAATAAATCATATTCTGCATTAGCAGCCTGATTGGGGTCTAGCCTAAATGTTAACTCTGACCTTAAAAAGGTGTCCCTATTTGGTAGTGGCTCAGGTTCTAAGCTAATAGGGCAAACCCAATTGAAACCCCACTCGTCCAACTCGGTTTCTGTGTCGTAGATTGGCATGACTTCCGAAAAATCGATTAGTTCCTTTGAGGATGTTGGCGAGGGATATTCATCAAATAAAGGCCCAAGATCATATTCTTCATTGAAAGATTGATCTTCTTCATAAGGGGCCTGGAAATCTTCCCAATAGGTTTCAGATCTAGATTCTAGTCTTAGGATGTGGGTTGAATTACTAGAATCTAGGTCCGAATAACCTCCGAGGGTCACCTTATCAGAACAAGGGATGGAATTTACACCCTTGAGAGGTTCAATAATACTTTCATACTTGTAGGAGTTTTGGGATTCTAGAACATGATATTTTCCTGCATTTGAAGCTTCCCAGCCTTCTTCAATATCAGGCACATTGTATTCTATCTGGGTTGGGAATCCACAACCATTTTGTGCCTCAAACCCGAGATCAGATTTATCCTCGATGTTGTCCCAAGATAGTTCATCCTCTGTTTATATATACGGGTATTTCTGGTCAATAATTCGTTTTACTAATCTCAGTATCTCTTCCCGTTTTTGAAGACTATCTTGGTGTTGCTTCCAAAGTCGAGGATTTGTCATACATTGATGGCATTCAAGATTGTGTAGTTTTTCTATCTCAATGTATGCAGTAATGAGCAAGTCACGGGTTGATCCTTTGTTGGCTTCTGCTAATAGTACTTGGGCACAAGTTATGACAAATGTTGTGGTTGTTGGGACATCAACCTGATTGTTTCCTACTGTTGTTGAGGTTTCTTCATTTTCATAGAATATCATGGCATCCACAATCATTCCATCTCTCATGGATCTCCGACATTCAGGTTTCTTGACTGGTAGTCCTAGGTGATTTGGCTGCATTTTTGGATCAGATGGTGCAATCAAGATGTAGAATAAGAGTTTGAATCAAGATGTAGTTATGAAGCGATCAGATATGAATAACGAGTCCCACTGAAAATGTGTGTGTGCTCTAAAGAGAAAAGATGAGGGACTGGAGCTGTTTTTGACCCAATCAAGACACCCAAAGATGTTTGGATGACTATGGATGTTCGGGGCGGATGGACCCCTAGACCAGAAGATCGTCCACCTGAGAATTACCTGGGCAGCTAGAGAGGGAGAGTCCCGCAAAGACCCCTACACGGTAGAGCGTCTCCACGGGTTACAGGGTTTCCCCCACCCGACCTCTCTTGTCACTGAGATTCCAGGTAGACCAGAATGGGGACCTTGACCTCCTAAGTCTACCGCTTTTATTTCAAAGGTGCTTTTAGGGTTCTCACTTGAACTTTAGATGTGTTGATGTTGTGACCTAATTTATAGGTTGGTTGACCCAAGGGGTCAACTTCACCTGACCTGTCCTATAGATGGCAGAATGATTCTAGGTTTGGAGCCTAGAGATCACCCTGATTTGACTCCCAGGTTATTAGGTCCAAAATTTTAGGATTCAAGTGATTTTAGAGCTTAATTTTTAGGGTTTTATCTTAATATCTCTTCAATCAAGGGCTTGGGTAGCACACTAATGCGGCAGGGTTTATTTCCTTTTATGCAGGCAAGTGTGACTAGCACTTCAAGACCCTACTGTAGAAACCCAAATTTGGTTCTATTTCCAATCCTGTTTTCTTTTTCACAAAAATTCTCTTTGGACTTTACAAGCAAGAAATGTGTTGTCCGCAGAGATTAACCGTGATTTCTTATTAGGCACATGAATTTGTGGGATGGAATCTAAAAAAAATCACTCCAACTTCAAGAAGATTTGAAAAATTTTCGCAAAATCAGGAAACGTTTGCCTTAAAATGGTGATTACTATATAAAGAAGGCAATTGATTCGAAATTGATTTTCTTCCTTTTGTCTTTTTAGGATTAGGGGATAGTTTAAGGAAGAAAAGAAATTACCTACCCTGGAGTGGTTGACTTGCGGGAGGGATTTTCTCGTGAAATACCTGCAAGATCACAACGAAGCAAAGCAGGGCAAATTAGTGCTCAATATGAAGAGAAGAATGTAGAGACTAGTGGTAAATTGCGCGTTGCTCCCCAGCAACGGCGCCATTTTGTTCGAACGCTCTTGATCGGGTTTTAAAGGATCTCACGTTGTAGTATAACCGAAAAAGCATGATCAACAAATAAATATTTTTATTACTTGAAAATCGGAGTATCCGAGGTCGAACACAGGGATCAATTGGAATTTACTACTAATCTCAAATGTAATTGAACACTCTACTTTACTCAAAACTTGAATTCAAATATGAATGTATGCAGTTTAAAAAATAATTATGACAAAAGAGTAAAATTGGACGTCTGATCTTATGATCAGACGTCTTAAAAGTGTTTTCCCTTTTTCTTCTTGCTTTCTTTCTTCTGCAGTCTTCACTTTGCCTTTGTTCTTCATTCTCTTCAGTCTCTCTCTTCTTTCTCTTCTCTTTCTGCGAAGGCTTCTTTGTCTCTACAGTCTTTCTTCTCTTTTTCCTTTTGCCTTTTTCTTCTTCTCTTCTGATCTACAGGTCTTCTTCTTGCCTTGATCTTCTTCCTGCCTTTGCTTCTTTTCTTGCAGTCCTTCTTTCTTCTGCAGTCTCTCTTCCTTTTCTTCTCTGCCTTGCTCAGCCTCTTCTTCTACTTCTTCTCTTCTTCTTCCTTACGGCTAAGTCTCTCTTCCTCAACGTTCAGCCTGCCTACACAGAGAGCAAAACCTACCCTTTTCCCTGTACCCGCGCATCTCTCTCTCTCTGTACAATTCACTCAAGGACGCTCTCCCAGAGCCACAGGTAACCGGGTCGGATTTCACACCCGGGACCAGGCGCACCGGTAGGTGGGGTGATGCACGAGGTTTGCTCAGGATGGGTCGGGTCGGATCCCGCCAGATCTGCGAGGTTAAACCGCAGACGAGGCGAGCGTGGGTCAGGTGAGGGACCTCACCCCTGTGCGTTCGGAGGTGAAGAGCGTATAACACAAAAACAATTTATACCGCACCAGCACTTCGTATTTCAACGATGTGGGACTAAAGTCCCGCCTTATTTCGCTCGTGCCCGCAGGCGATTCTTCTTCGATTGCCAAGGCTACAGACGTCGCTGCGCTCCTTGCTGGGCCAGATCAATTCACACCGCTCGCCTGAGTCCGCTGCACCTGAAGCCTGGAGCTGGCTTGAAGCTTCTTCAACCGTCGTCAATGGCGGCAGGGGCTTCGATACTGTCACACACAAAACAAGCCTCTCGGCTCAATCAGACCAGCTGGGGACCTTCGCCATGGCAAGGCGAAGGTCATGCGCGGTGAAGCAGGTCGTGGGACGGCCTAGGCGTGCGTGCCTAGGTCGTCCTATGACCGGAAGTGTGGTGGTGTTCGGGGGATTATGGTGGAGGCGTAGAGGGATGGTGGATGGGTGGAGGTTGTTCCTTGTGGTGAGGTGGAGCTTATGAGTTGGTCGACGAGTCATGCGGAAGTGTGGAGCGACGGGAGCGACTCGCCGGAGGTTGGTCGGAGACGTGGAAGATGAGGGTGGCCAGCGACGGTCGAGGGTCGATTAAATGAAATAAAAGGGGGAAAAGAGAGAGGGGAAGATGGAGAATGTATTAAGCCTAACTACAGGAATGAAGGGGGATGGAGAGGCAGACAGCTGTACCTACTGTCGCCGAAGAAGACACTGCCCAATGGGGGAGGACGGCGGCGACGACGGGGCTGAGGCGGCGTGCGTGGGTGCTGCACGATGCGGAGGAGAATCAGGAAGATAACTCTGCCACTGGTTTTGTGGCAGAGCGAAGAGGAAGGGAAAGGGAGCTCGCCGAAGCTCGCTGGGTTCCCTGGTCGGGAAAGAAGCGACGAATTGGAGGTGGAACCTCGGCTAGGTCGAGCTAAAAATGAGCGGCCGGACGTGTGGGTTCCTTTATAGGCACTGGGCCGGGTGTTCAGAGCGTGGAGGGCACGCCTTTGTCTCTGATGGCTTGCCGGAGAAGTAAAGAGGTTAGATACCTAAGTCCCTCGTGCTTTCGCATGAGAGATTGGGTTCACACCAGAGATCGTGATTGGCCTTAGATGGAAGGGAATTCCTCAGAGAATCTCCCTTCCATTTCTGGGAGGGGATCTCTGAGGAATCAGAGAATATTCCCTCTCTAAACCTCATCGGAGAAGGAATTCTGCCCCAATCAATGGCGGCAGGACTTGATTGCAAAGGTGGCGAGGAAATTAGGGGGCCCTATGCAATGATTTTCAAAAGATAGGGACCAAACTATGATTTGGGTGTACTAAATTACAAAGTAGGTCAAGATGACCTCCCCTTAGGTCCAAATTTTGGTACAAACCTAATTTTGACCCTAGGAATCCAATGGTGAAGTTGGATTTTAGGTTTGATCACGTTTGACTGGAGATTTTATGTAAAAACCCAAATTAGGTCAATTGATGAGTGAGGACCCTACTCAAGGTCAAACTAGGTTTCAAAGGCCAAATTAAGTGTTATAAACCCTAGAGGATATTTTTCCATGATTTTTAGAGGGTTTAATTGATTTTTATCCTGACAGGAACCTTATTGATTTAAGAAGGTCTGTTTTAGGGTTACCAAATGTCATTTAATTCCTAAATTGCACATGAACCCGTTTCTGATTGACTCAACCCACTTTTTATCTTATTTAGACCTTTTGACCTATGTTTTGCCTCTGAGAAATCCCGTTTATGTACTGCAATGGTAAAATTGCAGTTTTAACCTTTATTTCATGTTTTCTTCCTAGAGCACTTATTCCTTCTTTTAGGCCTTCTTCTAGGTTATGTAGGAGCTTTTATCTTCTATATTGGGTCAAAATGAGCTAGTTATGGCTCATGATGAGGCTCTCATCACCTCTCCAATGCCCGCCGGTGGTCTCTTTGTCTCGCGAGGAGGAGAGAGCAAAAATGCTCTATTTTTAAGCCAATTAATATTCACATTCATTGCCATTGCCATAGAATTTGATTTTTATTTATTATTATTATACTATGGTAGAATTGCGCATGAACACTCATATTTCATTATAATTTCATGTTTTTGATATTCACTTGTTTTAAGATTGATTTTTGGGCTTAACCTGAGCACTAATTTTCTCTAGTACACATCACGTGAAAATTACATAAAATCATCATAAATTTATTAAAGATTTTAGTAAGGGAAAACTACACATATACCCTTATCTTTTTAAGTTATTGCGAATCTACTTTCCCTCACACTTTATGTCAGAATTGAATAAGGATTTCGCACTTATCCGAAAGAATATAGAATAATTATGAATTTATTACATAATTGCCTCCTTGTGCACACTTCCCGCTCTTCTATGAGTGGTTATTATTATTTTTGATTAGTCGATTTTTCCACCACTTTAATACTATAACGTAATGTGAAAAGTCACCTTGTCATTTCACATCATAAGTCATGCTCTCAAAAATATGTAAATGATGCATGCGTAGTGGTAGTGTATCTAATTTGTAGTTGCATGCAAATCTGAACCCAATTTTAATGAGAATTGATGTGCATATCAAGAGCCAATTAAATACGAGAAAGAATAAGTGTACCGTTGCAATTTCGTCACAATAATTTAAGCCAACAAAACATTTGAATAGTGTTCCACAATGGCATAAATGGTTAATTTAAATAGAACCCAAAATAGGGGATTACTTCCCCTTATGCTTGCACGAAGAGGAGGCAATGGCGAAGGCTGAGGCGCTCGAGGAAGGTCGAGTGCAATAAGAGCTTTCTGGTGGTGGTGGTGGCACTCCGAACAGTGGTCTGTGGTCTCCGGTCAAAGTGAAAGATGCCGCCGGCGATGAGGCTCTCCTGTTGGCCGTTGAGTGGTTGATTGGTGTGGCCAGAGGCGTCGTTATGCTCAGGGGGTTGAGGTAAGTCCGATGGAGGCGATGGCATGAAGTTATGAGGCCAGTGGACATGGCAGCAATTTTGGTGGCTTTGGGTACCTTCGCTTAGCAGAGAGGAAGAACAAGAAGAAGACGGAGGGGCCATGTCATGCTAGCGTCTTCGTGCTGGTGTGGCTGAACAGGAAGGTTACGCGGAGGTTGGAGATGCGCGAAAAGGAGATTACGCTACTGCGGGCACGTGAGGGGGTGCATCTTGTGAGTGCTGCTGCTGGGGAAGGAGGAGCCGACAATAGGTTGCTCTGTTGCTGCAGTACTTGGAGTGGCTATGGCGATGTAAGGGCAGGCATGAGGGTGAGGGTGCACGCAGGCAGACTACACGTGCGTGCATGGCAGATGGCGACGTCGGTGGGGCATCAATGGCGAGGAGAGGTGCTGTAGAAGGTGGAGATGTTGGGTAGTTTCAGGAGGTGAAGAAGTAATGTAGAGGAAGCAGGCATGATCTTTGGACGTTGATGAGAGCCTCATCATGAGCCATAACTAGCTCATTTTGACCGAATAAAGAAGATAAAAGCTCCTACATAACCTAGAAGAAAGCCTAACTGAAGGAACAAGTGCTCTGAGAAGAAAACATGAAATAAAGGTTAAAACTGCAATTTTACCATTGCAGTACGTAAACGGGATTTCTCAAAGGCAAAACAGTGGTCAAATGGTATAAATGAGATAAAAAGTGGGTTGAGTCAATCAGAAATGGGTTCATGTGCAATCTAAGAACTAAATGACACTTGGTAACCCTAAAACAGACCCGCTGAAATTAACAAGGTTCTGGTCAGAACAAAAAGCAAGTAAACCCTCTATAAATCATGCAAAAACATACTCTAGGGTTTAGAACACTTAATTTTGCCTTTGGAACCTAGTTTGACCTAGATTAGGGTCCTAGCTCTTCAATTAACCTAATTTGGGTTTTTACGCAAAATGTCCAGTCAAACGAGGTCAAACCTGAAATATAACTTCGCCATTGGATTCCTTAGGTCCAAATTAGGTTTGTACCAAAATTTGGACCTAAGGAGGGGTCATCTTGACCTACTTTGCAATTTAGTACACCCAAATCACAAATTGGTCCCTATCTTTTGAATACTGTTGCAGAGAACCCCTAGGTTCTTCGCCTCCTTTGCAAACCGGTCCTGCCGCCATTGCTAGGGCAGAACCGAGCTCCGGTGAGGTTCGGAGAGGGATTGCTCTCTAATCCCTCAGAGATTCCCTCCCAGAAATGGAAGGAGGATTCTTTGAGGAATTCCCTTCCTTATAAAGTCAATTACAATTGCTGGTGTGAACCCAATCTCTCGTGCGAACGCACGGGAGATTTGGGCATCCTAACTCCTTTCCATCTCCGGCGACCAACTTCAGGCAATTACGTGCCCTTCACGCCCTGCACACCCAGTCCAGCGCCTATATAAGAACCCACAACTCCGGCCGAACAGGCTAAGCTTGATTTTGACGGAGATCCCTTCCAAATTCCTCCCTCTCCCATCTCCGGCCAAACTACCCACAAGCTCCGGCGACCTCCTTCCCTCCTTCTTGTCGCTCTGCTGCCATACCAGCAGCAGAGTCCTCTCCGCCGCTTCCTCCCGTGTCGCGCTGTACCCCGCGCGCGCGCTTCTGACCTCGTCTTCGTCGCCGCTTCCTCCCTCAGGGTCTTTCTTCCCCGACGATGGCAGTTACGAGCCGTCTTCTCCGCCGCCTCCCTTCCCTCCAGACAACCCCAGATACGTTCTCCATCCTCTCCTCTCTCTTTTCCCCCAACTATTTTACTTGATTACCCCTCGACAGTACCTATCCGCCTTCATCTTCCTCGCCTCCGACCGCACTCCGGCGAGCCGCCCACACCACTCCGCCACTCCACACGGCTCGCCAACCACCTCGAGAGCTCCACCTCACCACCAGGAACTCGCTCCACCCCACAACTGCCACTCCAGACCTCCATAACTACCCCCCGAACAACCCACCATCTCCGGCCACAGGTTGACCTAGGCGCGCACGCCTAGGCCGACCGACAACCTGCAGCATCACCCACCGCCTTCGCCGTGCTGCGGCGAAGGTTTCCAGCTATTCTGATTGGGCCAATAGGCCGTTCTGTGGAATCTCAGGTGAACGCCCCGGCCGCCATTAACAGCCGAAGCAGCAGGAAGCTTGGAGCAGCAGCAGGCGTCAGGCTTCCCAGGCGGCAGGTGCAGCTGGATCTCGCAAGTGTCGCGAAGTAACTGAGTTCAGCAGGGAGCACCAGCAGGGCCTTCAGCGTGGGCAATTGCACACGAGAGTCTGCGAGCGCGCGCAAAGGAAGGGCGGAACGTTTAGTCCCACCTCGTGGAATCTCAAGGCACAGGTATGGTATAAAGAGTTTTTGTGACATAGCTTTACTGCCTCGAAAGCACAGGGGTGAGGTCCCTCACTGACCCCACCCGCCTCGTCCGCGGCCTGACCACACGGACTTGGCGGATCCGACCCGACCTAGACCTACGCACTCCTCGCGCATCACACCACCTTCAGGTGCGCCTGGTCCCGGGTACGATCCGACCCGATTAATGCCTGTGGCTCTGGGAGAGCAGCTCTGAGTGAATTGCTTGAGAGAGAGAGACGTGCGGGTAGAGGGAGAAGGGTTAGGTTTTGCTCCTATGCAGGCAGGCTGATCGCAGGAGAAGGACTTGGCCGCTGCAGAAGAAGGAAAAGCAAGCCAAAGAAGAAGACAGAAGAAGAAGAAAGAAGCCTTCGCAGAAGAAGGAAAGCAGAAAGATTAGAAGTCTTCGCAGAGAAGAAGAAGAAGGACAAGGGAAGATTGCAAAGAGATCAGAAAGGCAAAGCAGAAGGAAAGATACAGAAGCAGAAAGGAGAAGAAGGAAGAAAGAAAGCAAGATCACATTTAAGACGTCTGATACATAAATTAGACGTCTAATTCTACTTTTTCTAAAAACTCTTCGAATCAATTATATTTGCATGTAACAGTTGTATTCTTGGGTTTTACAAAGTACTGAGATTGCTCCCTATGTTCGACCTCGGGTACTCCGGTTTTCGGGTAATAAAAATCTTTATTTGTTTTGAACGCTTTAGCGGCTATATTACAACACGATATTATCTTTTAACAAACCGCACAAAAGCGTGACGAACAGACGTCTAGGAAGATTCCTGGACATCTTAACGGAATAAGATGGCACACGGTTGTGGGTTCTGATGGTTGCTCGCGGTGGTGGTCAGGGCAGAGTACGGTCATGAAGTCAGAGATGTAATGGTGGATGCGGTTGTGAGTGTCGGTGCTATCACCACCGACCGCAAAGATGGAGTCGTCAGAGGCGAGATGCAGTGGTGGGAGGTCACAGTTGTTAGCGATGGAGGCTCGCAGTGGCGGTGTTGGCACACGGTGAAGGTAGTTGCCTGTGGAGTGGAGAGGTGGAGAAGGAGGGCTTCTTCCTTGTGGAGGGGAGGTGGGATCCCCTACCCTTTTTTTTGCCTGTTATATAAAGAAATTGTGGGAGAAAATTAGAGAGGGAGTTAGAGAAGGAAAGAGTCAAAGAGAGGAGAGTATTTTATGTTACCAAATAGGGAGGAGAGAATTGAAGAAGAGAGATAGAATCTTGAGAGAGATATTTAAGTAAAAGCAAATAAGGGAATGTGCTTGAATAATTAAGAGACATATAAGGATGCCTTTAAAATTTATTCTCTTACTATATTTTGCTGCGACAAAATCCCACATATCTCAAATCAAGCTTTCATGTGATGCCCTTGCCTTTTAAAGTGAATAATCAATCCACCCATATAAAGATTAATGCAATTAATACATGAAATGATAAATCTAGTGTTCACATGATTTTGCCAATAACATGCATGCTTTAAATTATTCTCATTGAAATAATAACATACTCAAGCACTAAAATAGTCCACTAAAGTGGACCCATCAACAAGCTGTGCAAGAGATTCTTTTGGAAGGGGGCAAAATCTGAGGGTAGATTTCTCCACCCCTTGAAATGGTAGCAGTTGTGTGTTCCCAAAAAAAGTGGTGGTCTTGGCATTTGTTTGCTGAAGGAGTTCAAGGACTCCCTATTGCTGAAATGGGCTATCAAGCTCCTTGAAGATGTTGATAGGTCTTGGTCTATGATAATTAAAGATGTACACTGCCGATCTCATGCAACCAGATGCACTACTACCCCCTATAGACCATCCCCATTCTGGAAATCAGTTTGGGCTGCCATGCGTAAGAATTGGCAACACTTTGCCCCAATAGTTGGTGATGGCCAACACTTCTCTTTTTGGCACGACAAGTGGTCTAACTTGGGACCCCTAAATTCCGTATTTCCTTATGTTTACAATGTTGTAGGAGATAAATCAGCAGTGATGAAGGACTGTTGGGATTCACTGCACAACAGATGGGACTTGCTGAATCATGTAGCAACACAGCAGGGTAGGCTAGAAGAGGAATTGGGGCAGCTAAGGAGAGAGTTGGAAACCTTTGAACCAATGGGAGGCTATGAGGCATGGATTCATGGACCATTCACTCCTTCTAAGGCCTACAATTGGCTGATTGGTAGACAATCTTCCAACCCATCACTGATAGACAAAGATTGCACAATGGTGTGGCATCTAAAAATACCTCTGAAAATAAAAATTTTTCTTTGGTTGAGCAGAAGAAATGGACTCATCACTGGTGATCTAAGGCACACAAGATTGGGTGTACCATCCCAAAATTTCCCTCTTTGCAACTTCCCCAACGACAGTGCCTTACACATTTTTTCTACTTGCCTGGTAATATATCAAATATGGAGGACCATCTTCGATGAAGCCTTACCCTCTTGGGAAGACTTATGGACATGTTTTAGAAATTCTTCCAAGCCACGTGATGGCTGGAGCCTTATGGTGCATTTGGTGTGCTCGTAACAAGTTGTTATTTCGTGGGACATCAATAAATGTGAGATGCATTGTCAATGAATGTTGGGAGTTAATAGGAGCGTGGAGAGTCTCCTTGTAAATATATAGTAGTGTGTGGGAAAATTCCATTGTAATTTTTTCCTGAATTTTTTTATTTGAATAAAATGCTCTCGGTCTGCCATTGTTAACAATGGCACTCCTCACTCTTTAAAAAAAGAAAAAAAATACAAACTACAGCAACCATATATTCAAAACAAAGACAATCAAAAACAAAATCAGAAGAAAACCAAGGAATCAAAATGGTTTGATTAGCCCTAAAAATGGACATAACATAAGAAAACAAAGTAGATCATCAATAATGAAGGGTTGAGAACATGCTTACCACACAAATATATATGGAGGAACTCGCTTGAAAAGTTGGAGCCATAAGAGACATCCAAGAACCTTGTGTTAGTTGAAGAGAAGAGGATGGTAGGGTTTTTGGAAAAGAAATGAGAGAAAAGAGAGAATATATGACATTTATAGATAGGAGAGAGAAGGATGGCTCAAAGGGGTACAACAACCTCTTTCACCAATTAAATGCCAGGGCCTGCAATTGGACACCAAAGGGCTTGAGTGAAAAGACTAGAATTCCCATTTCTAGATTTTCTCTACAAGGCCTGGAAGTCTAAAATTAATTGATTAAGGGGATCAGTTAATTGATTAATTTCTTGATTTTTTAGTTATAAAGAAAATGATGATGGATTCTTGGAAATCAAAGACTAAGGTATCATTTGTTTGGCAGTATTGTGACCGCAATCCTCCGTTTAGGTGAGTTAATCTTGGGTTAGTTCTATACTGGGAGTGAGGCCTAAAACTCAGCATAAAATCATCCTGCGGGGGTGTGATTGTTTAATTCCACTCTCAATCCTGCGATTTATATACCTTTTGACCTCGAGCGAGATTGTGTAATCCCTCTCACAATGATGCTAACATTACTTGTAGCTGTTGGAAGAGTAATGGCAATGGAGAGCTTCGGTGATGGCAGCGTGTAGCATCAAATTCCGAAGAGAATATGTAAGTAATCTTTGAATAGCACTTTAGATTTGCTTTCTCATGATCGCTACTACTCCTGTAAGGCTATGTCACATTGTCATAGGGTGTACCCATTTTTGCTTTATCTTGGGTGGTATTAAAGCGATGGGTCAGTTGAATCCTTCCCCATCGATGGATGAGACTTGAAGATCTTGTGGAAGATTATCTGACTTCGTAGATGCGTGTGGTGCAATCGTCGATGAGTTGTTTGCGCGCTTCTAACATTATGTCTGGAAGGTGGATGAGATTAATGCAACGGAGGTCTACTTTGTATATAAAGAATGGCAAACGAGGTATTGGATGGTGCTTGTCATGCCTATTTTAGGTTTGTTGAGCAGCGAAGGGGACAAGAAGGGGGCTTCTATAGAAGGTATTATCTAATTAGATGTGAAAATTATGTTCCTTACGTTATTGTAAGTTTTGCATTCATGTGTTGATAAGTGATTGTAGCCTCATTTGCAAGGTCGAGTGTGGCCATGAGTTTGCTGGAGATATTCGTTGGTCATCCCCATTTTTGTTACTTTTTAATGTAATGTGTGTTAGGAATGTTGAACATTTTGTTGATAGTGTGGTAGTAACCCCACTTGAGAATAGGAATACACCAGTGGATTGCAACATAGCATAGTTGGGAAATAGGAGGCCATCGGTGTAATTTTCAAATACACTAATGGTTTTTTGAAATACACCGATGGATGCATGAAACACACCGGTGGATTGTAGTAATCTGCTGGTAAATTATTGCAAATACGAAAACATAATGCATCAATGGATAAAGGTGAAATTCGTCGGTGGATTGTAATAATCCACTGGTGGAAGATGTGAACGCACCGATGTATTATAGGAAAAGTAGAGTCACTGTAATACATTGGTGTATTTTAAGAGTACATCAGTGGAAAATCTAAATTCACCGGTAGATTTTAATAATCCAAAGGTGGAAAATGGGAACCCACTTGTGGTTATAGTAATAAACTGATGTTTTTTGTAAATACACCTATGGATAACGGAAAGTCACCGATGGATTTAATAAATACACCGATATATTTTGGGAAAACACCGATAGCTAAAGGAAACTCACAGGTGGATTTAAGTCATCCACCAATGGAAAATGGGAACGCACATGTGGAATTCTGTAATCCACCAATGGATTTAAGTCATCCACAGATGGTTTACTTTAATCCGTGTCATTCCCTTATAGAATGGCTTCTTCCCATCCCTCAACTTTCAGTACGAAGAAGACAAAAAAATGGGATAATGCGACTATGGCCAAGTTGATGGAGATTTTGGAGCAGCACACCAAGGACGTTGAGATAAGGGGTCGTTCACACATACGGTGTGGGGTGAGATAGACAAGAAGTTTGTGTTGGCTACTGGTTGTCAAATGAGCACAAGCAAATCCTCAATCGATGGAAGGAGTTGAAGAGAAAACATGGGTTGTATGTCTAACTATACAACAAAAGTGCTTGGGGGATTGATCCTATTAGTGGTTACCCTATAGCACCTTCCCCATTTGTATGGAGTGCGGTAATGAAATATTTTCCAGCAGTAATTTCCCATTCAATTCTTCGACATTTAATAAAATTAAAGTTCACATATTTGAATGACTTGTAGCTCCCACCAGAACCTGCAAAATTACGTGGTAAGCCTTTCATATTTTTTGAGGATGTCCACAAAATCATTGCTAAAGAAACCACAATCGGAGAGCATGCAATGTCATCCACTGCCCCATGCAAATGGTGGACGATAATAAAGAACATATTCAAGACTCTCATGAGGATGTGGGTTATTTCGGGTAGTGGCACCATACCTTATGACCTGACAGTTGGAGAAGATGTGGACCTCATTTATGATCAACATTTTATAGGGTGTTCAGTAAATGATACCCCATATGTATGGAGTAACCCTTCACCATACTTGGATGTCCATCCTCAAATGCATGCAAGTGAACCTCCACCTCCATTATGTCAGCCACAAGGCCCGAAGCGTGCTTACGAGGGGACTGCTACAAGCGGGGGAAAGAATAGGAAGAATGGAGCGTCAAGTGCAAGTGCTTCTACGGCTTCTATGACGAATGAGTTTACTAACTCGATATGGACGTTGGTGAAGCACCACATTTTCCTCAGCACCAAGGGTTGACCATAGTGTAGATGAACCTCTTGAGTGCATGAGGATATTGCACACGCAAGTGTTAAACATCACACCTGACAATTTACTCATATTGGCAGATGTTTTCACTCATAGTGCCAAGAGGACAATTTTCAAGGATGTCGTGCACTCCGACATGGAGTTAGGTGCGTTCCTATGGAAGTAGATCGGAAGTGATTATGGATTTTGATCTTCTCTAATTCATGATGTCACTTGCTTGATTTGGTTTAAGCTTTGTTAGATTAGTTGCTATTTGGTTTGTTTTCATTATATTTGGTTTGGTTTCGTATTTGCTCTAATTAGTCGAACATTTTAGTAGTTGTGGCGAACATTATTGCGTACTTGTATAAATTTTCTATCAGTTGACGATTGCTTCTACTCTTCTAAATATCTTGTTACATTCGTGAGTTGAATGTGATTTTCTTTTACCTTTCATGCTTTATCTTTGTAGATAAATATGCAATTTGTATATGTGTATGATATTAGGTAAATATGAAATTTTTATATCTATATAATATTATAGCAGGTATGAATTCTGATGACTACTGATTCATTGAGGATGTCGACATCAATGGTTTGTCTCTGGAGGAGGTTACCATACCTCTTGCATGTGCATACTACTCATCTATCCAGCAATGGGTTCTGTGACTAAGGAAAAATGATACGGCATTATCAGGACATGATTGGGTC
This sequence comes from Thalassia testudinum, assembly GCA_037157565.1. Lineage (NCBI taxonomy): Eukaryota > Viridiplantae > Streptophyta > Magnoliopsida > Alismatales > Hydrocharitaceae > Thalassia > Thalassia testudinum. Next base: position 77,796,452 of record JAZHRO010000056.1, on the reverse strand, counting down.
CATGAGGTAATTCGAGGCCACCGAAGTTGTTTGAAGAATGCATTTATGGTAACTAGGGAGGGCTTCATTGCACTCTCTGAACACATAAAGGATGCAACAACCTAAAAGATTCAGGAGGTGCCACTAACGGGCAGTTAACAATTTTCCTCTATACTTTTGGTCACAATGCCTCAAAAAGGAATCTCGTCAAGCTATTCCAACACTCTGGTGAGACAATTTCTAGGTATTTTAATTTTGTACTTGATGCCTTGGTCTCTCTAAACCAGAGATTCATTCGGATGCCAGTAATTCATGTTGGTGTACGAGTAGATATTTGGTCCAATCATAAATTTTTGCCTTTCTTTTAGGTGGTTATTTCATTTTAGACAAGATTAATTTTAAAAATCTCAACAGTTGTGGTTAAAGAAAGGAGACACCAACACGAAATTTTTCCATGCTGTTGCCAGTGCAAGGAGAAGATTTAATCAAATCTCCTCTCTATGTGTAGGTGATGTGGAGTGATGGACACCACATGAGAAAAGGAAGTCAACAATTATTTTACTCCAGTAGCATGGGCTAGCCAACATGGTGAATGGCATCTATCTTCTTCAGATATGTCCATGATAAGTGAAGAAGAAGCGATGTCACTTATTTGGCCAATTGATGAGAGTGAAGCATCAAATGCACTAAAGAGATTAAAAGTAGATGGTTCACCAGGCCCAGATGGCTTCCAGGTTTTATTCTATAACAAATTCTGGTAGGTTGTTAAGTTTGATGTTATGAATATATCTATGAATTTCAACATGGAAACTCAAGTTTTGATAAGTTAAATAGATTGCTTCTTTTTATTTTGCCAAAGAAAAAGGGTGCAGATACGCTTGGCAACTTTCGGCCTATCTCGCTTTCGAAGTCCATTTATTTGTTGATTGGGAAGGTCCTAGCCAACAGGATGCCGGTGGTGATGTTATGTGCTTTCGTCAGGTTTGAAACACGCATCGTAGTATAGTGAAGAAAGCAAATTAACACTTAAATATATAAGCTCGAATGTGAGTCTAAGGCCATCTTAGGGAACAAAGTAATTGCAATTCAAACCACTAATTGAATTAATATAAATTGAAGCTCAATAATCTGATACAAAAAGAAATAGATTATGCAATCAATATCAGTCTTAATAAAAAGATAAAATAAGTTCTTAAGGGCAAAAATGTGGTTTTTCAACTAAGCTTAAAGCGCTTAACACTTGGTAAAATTCTCAACCATAGAGCCTTCACAAGCCATGCACAAAATCTGATCTGAAGCTTAACACAGATTGCTCAAAAACCCAGCCCAATTCAACCTAATAGCCTCAGATAATCGGATGCATAGTTGGACCCAAGACTCAATTCAAAATCTGGCACAGACAAAACCAAAGACCCAACCAGATATGTGTGGGCGTGGACATGCATGTGAGGAGGATGGCGACTTGAACCCCTGTTACTTGGGCGAACAACCTATGCATGGATTGCATTTTATTCCCAAATCTAGCCATTTGTTCTACGATTTGGGACTATGTTCCCAGGATTCCTTCATGCTTCGATAAATGGATGAGGCTTGCTTAATTGGTGCCTGAGGGCTGTTGGATATTGAATCGAACAACATATCACTTCCCACAATGACTTTGCATGGGGAGAGGGTAGCTTCATGGTCGATTGTTTGCTAGATGAACGTGCACGACACCAGAGAAGATGACGGTGACGGTGGGTCACCTAAAATGAAAATATGGGCTTTTAGCCACAACTAGACATGCAAAAAGCTTCGCCGCATCATGACGAAGGTGATGGTGGTGGTGATTTGGTGTTTAGTGGTGTGGCATTGCCAGACGGTTGTGACGGAAGTGGAAAATGAAGGTAGTGCCCGGCAAGAGGATTTATAGATCAAAACCCTCAATTTCTTGAGGGCTTTTGACCTACAAGTCCTTGTGGTGCTTTTGGTGTAGGTGGTTTGGTGTAAGGTGGTGTGGTTGCGTAATTCGAGCTTGCCGGAGCCCTCACAGAGCACGAGGAAGAAGAGAGCAATTAGAAAGAGAGGCTAAAACCTAACTCTAAATACTCTAACCTACTCTTTGAGAAGAAAGGAGGAGGAAGGACGTCTTAATTGGACGAAAGGGGGAGGAATCACGTCGGTGGAGCTTATGGCGACGAAGAATGGGACAAGATGACCTCGCTTTGACCGACTAGAGTGGAAAGAAGATGAGAAAGATGATGTTGATGTTCTTTGGCTAGGTGCATGCACAGATAAAGGGGTTGAAGAAGGTTGCTAGAGTCGAAGGTGAAGGTGGCTATGACAACGAGGAGGAGGGGAAATAAGGCCAAATGTCAACTCCTTTTCGCTTGAAGACATGTAAAATCTTATATAGAGGAGGCTTGCACATTGAACTACTTGGAATTCGCAAGAATGCTTGCGAATTTGTCAAGTTAAAGTTCCACGAATGCCGAGTTCACCGAAGCTCATATGCTCCAAATTGGAGCAATCAAAAGTCAATATCTAGTTATTATTCCCTCCAAATTCGAAGTGATTTGGTTGAGAATTGGAGGAGAAATCTCCAATGACGAGTCAGTAGATTTGGGTTGCGTTCTTCTGTTGCAATTTCCCTATTAGGATGAAGAAGATGGGATGACCTGAATACATGAAAGAACCTAAACTTAGGGGTAATTGTGTAATAATCAGAAATAATTGGGCTACAATGCAAACTAAGCCAAGACGAACTTCGATTAGGCCAAAAATTTGGGGTTAACCTAATTTCAATCCAAGGAATCTAATGATGACCTCAAATTTGGGTTTTGACGTAGTTTCATTCGGTAACTTAGATAATGGCCCAAAACAAAGCAAATTCCTGCCTACGTCTATGTTTTTGGTCAAAGTGCAGCTTCGAAACCTCATAGAATTTGTTTCAATGATTTTTAAGAGGCTTATATTACATTTATTTTCACTAAAACCCGTTTAATTAAAGTGAGGTTGCAATTAGGCTTTTATTAATAAAAATATCCTCAAATCTCAAGAAACCCTGAGTCAATCAGTTCGAGCCCACTTCTTGTAAATTTAAGTTCATTTGACCTTAGATTAAGTACTAATTACCCCCTCAGTTAACATACATTTGTGATTATTCATTAAAATAGTAGAATTAATGGCATTTCTCGTCTTCTTCTCGCGTTCAGCTTAGAATGGGATTATGGCCTTCTAATGACTATTGAGGAGCATTTATCACTAGAATTTTGTTAATTTATGTTAGTTATGACGGATCATGGTGTTACCATCATACCCCTTGCATAACTTTTGCTAGTCCTGAGAAAAATCCTGTGGAACAAACTAGATGTATAGACCAAATTTTCTCGTCAGATATCAAATTGTACCACCTCTTAAAAGATTAGATTGAAATACTAATTCTATGCCTAGAGGTAGTCAGGTACCAACCAAGATACGAACCAAACTACCCACAGCCTTGGGTTTGTAGCAAAGGTTTCTAAGGCCTCGTAATCTGCCCAGAGGTTCGCTGACTGCACATTTAAAGCACCCGTGCATTCAAGCGGGAAGGTCCAAGTTCAATTTTCCAGTGTATTTCTTAGATGATAGAGAGATATTTTTGAGATTTTCTTTTTGTAATTTTTTTTATGATTTCCCAAAATCCAACGTTGGTTTGGCACTCAACACGATCTGTATCATATTCCTCTTCCCCATCATCAATTCTCGAATGGTCCCTAGCAATCAATGCTTTGAGATACACTACAAGAATATTACGTATTGCTGACCATTAAAAATGGTCGGCAATGTTAAAATAACCGCCGTAAAAAGGGTCGAGGAATGTACTGTTGCTATTTGATTTTCTCGACCATTTTATAACAATAATGTCGAGAAAAAGGTGGACAACCACTCGACGTTTGGTTATTTCTCTTGCCTGTTGTGAACGGTTGCGAAAGTTTTTTTTCAACCGTTATAAATAAATGGTCAACGAAAACATTTACCTCGACCGGTATTTAGGTGGTCAACTAAGATCATATTGCTGACCATTTATCAATAGCCATCTAAAATGTTCCTATTTTCGTCTATCTGTGAATGATCAAGAATATTAATATTGTCGGCCATTCACATATAACTATCGAAAATTGCAATAGTCACGTCCGCTCTCGAACGGTCAAGAATATTAATATTCTAGACCATTTAGGTATAACTGTTAGAGATTGCAATATTCTCATACGTTCTCAAATGGTCAAGAATATTAATGTTGTTGACATTTCTAAAATAATGGTCAACAATACTAATATTTTTGTCCGTTAAAAATAGTCGAGAAAGCATTTGTTTAAAATGTGCTTGAGTTACGTGGAAGACCTGTAAAGAACTGCAAATCTAGTAAAAATATAAATAATCACACAACTTAAAATATTTTTGCATCTATTTAAAACACACAAAATTAGAATAAAAATTTCATATATGAAATAATGTATATAGAGTTCATTAAAAATTATATTGTATATAAAAAATACAATCATGCTGTGGCACCATTACCTCTAGCACTACTACCACCTAAATCGTTGTCATCATGACAATCTCTATACTGATGAAGCGATGGGTGATCAATACCTCCTTTCTGAAGTAATGCAGCAGCTTCTTGATTGTCTTGTTGGATTCCTTTGTTTGCATCGTGTTGTCCCTGACTGGCGTTGTCAACTCATCGATCCACTGGTCCATCTCATCGTCTTTGCGGCGTAATGCTGCAATCTCCTTCCTCATCTCATGCACCTCAGCTGAAAAAGATGATGCTCCCCTTCTCCCATACCACCCCGAGATGGTCTCGCTCCTCCCCATACTACGGACGTACCCACAAAGCTCAGGTGGCATGACAGTCCGGTAGGCCTCCTCTGTTGTCAGTGGCTGCTGAATTGCAGCAGAGTTGTCATCTTCAAGAGGATGCATTAAGTTGATCATTTTATCCGTGAAGATATTGAATTGCGTTAAGTAATTTCAATTAATTATATAATTATGAAATCAAATAAAAGTATTATCTTTTTTAACTTACACGTCTCTGTTGGCATGTGTCGTGAAGCTACTCTCTATTTCCGTCATCACTCATCTTGTTGTGAGTAGCCTCATATACTCCCACTCGATCAAGTTGGGCATCTTAATGCCTGGTGGACTGCAATGATTTGAAATAGTTAATTTTAACAAAATTAGAAATTTTTGTAAGGTTTAAAAGAAAATAATAATTAAAGGTACTTATGTATATGGATTTCATTGAGCCTATGCTCCTCCTAGCCAAGACATGGTTCTTCAGTAGAGCCTTAGCCTTATTTTCCTTATTCTTCATGGCATGTTCATGAAATAATGGTGCAATTAATTTATTAACTTAGAAATTACTTAAATAAATAACATATGAAATACTTTTACCTATGTCGCTTGATCATGCCAATGCTTGCACGCTTCCTTGCAAGTGTGCAGTTGTATCAAAGGAGGCACATTATACAATGCCTCATCATGATCCATTTTCTTATAAAACAAAAAAATATAATTGTAATGTTAGAAATAATATTTGAATTCTAGTAAAGGATATAAACAAACATAGTTAAAATATATCTTTTACCTTATTCTTCTTCTCTAATCTTTATGAATCTACGTTGCGTGCTTAAGGATATATTTGGCGATGTTCGGATCATCGCCCCAATCAATGGTGGCCTACGTTAGTAAGAGAATAGAAATTGTTACATAAACTAAACTTATATAAAGCAATGTACATAAGTTATTAATTTTTAATAATTACCTCTAATACTCGAATGAGCTGCATTTTTAGCTCATTTGGCACCTTCCTCTAATCGAAGTAGGATAGTGGGATGATCGCCTTCATTGGTGTACCTAGTCTACTGACAAATGGCGAAGAGTCCACTGCTTCCAGATAAATGCCAGTTTATCATCATTCTTATGCATTAAAACAAACCTAGCTCTTAGGATTTTACTCCGTAAATGGGTTTTTGGGCAGCATTTAGTCATTAATTAGGTTAGGCATGCATTGCATTTTTTATTATCCTTTTGATGTGTTTTTGTCAGTATTAGGGATATACAGGTTGCCAGATCCCTAGAAACATAGCACTCAGGAAGGCAATTGGTGAAGGACAAGCTCTCACCAGCTGGAACTCAGCTTGATCCAACTCACCATAGCTAGAATTCAGCTCTCCTGAACTAGGGTTAGCTCATCCTAGCTCCATTCAGCTCATCTCAGCTGAATGGCAGCTCAAGAGAGCTCGTCTTAGCTCACCCTAGCTCAGGTCAGCTCAGATCTAGCTTAACTTAGCTAAGTCTAGCTCATCTCAACTCCTATTAGTCCATAGGGAGCTCTATCTAGCTCAGCTGAGTTGACTGGAGTTCACCCCAGCTTATGTCTAGCTACATCCAACTCCATTCAACTTCAGCCAGCAGAAGATGAATTCATCCCACCTTAGGAAGCTCAAGTCTAGCTTTCGGGGACTCAACTTAGCTCAACTTATTTGAGCTAAGCTACCTTGCTGCCTCAACCATCTTGATCCTCCCTGGGAGCACCAGACCCAACTCACCTCAGCTCATTATGGTAGAAGCTAGCTTACTTTGGCTTGGCTTAGCAGCTAGCAAAGAACTAGCAGGCTAAGCCAGCTAAGGTAGGTCCATGCCACCCTCTTTAGTAGCTGCCAGCTCCAGTTCAAGTTCTAGGCTTCTCTGCCTCAGCTCCTCTCTTCAAACCTGAGCTGCAATACCTCCTCCTCTACTCCATAGCTAGCTAAGCTATCTTAGCTTAGCTTAGCTTAGCTAGCAACCAGCTCCTTGGCCATCCACCACCTTCAACTCAACCCTAGCTAGCTCCACCAACATAAGCCCTACCTAAGCTAGCTATCCTACTCCAAGTTGGCACCACCACCTAGCCACCTCTTCACCCCATCATCACCACCAAAAGGTACCAATTTTGGTGCCAAAACCTAACCCTAAATACCACCCTTTTTGGCGCCAACATCCACCCCCATATCCACCACACACGTAACCCTACAACCCATCCTAGACACCCACCTACCCCTCCTTCTAGAACCCTACCTGGCGCCACATAAGCCCCCCTTCTAGAAACCATTTTGCTGCCAACTTCAAGGGGTGCCACCACACATAACCACCACCTAGGTTCCCCTTGTGTTGGTGCCAATTACCTTTTGCCATAGTGTCCCCAACTACCCCCATATCTTATCCTAGCCATCCATTCCAAGAGCCAACTATGCCCCCTTCCTACTCTATATAAACCCACCACCTACCACCATTTTAGAGCATCCTCCATTAGTGTTTAATTCCACCTACATCCACCTGCACCTACGGCCAAGAAGAAGGAGTAGAGAAGAAGATTAAGGGGGCACATCACCAACCCCTTTGGTGCCTTCTTCTCCCCACTTCCTTTAACTTGTGCCACGCCAAGGAGGAGGAGCATTCTACCTCAAGGAAGATGGCTAGGTAAAGGAGAAGAACCTAGGGTGGATGTCCACCCTTGGAGGAGGAGAATTAAAGGTGGTAGCTACCACCTTGGAGGACATCATTTGGGGGAGCATCTCATGCCAAGGAGAAGGAGTTGTCATTTCAAGTCAAGGAGCTACTTGGCTTGGAGCAAGAAGCCCTCTTCTTCAGCATCTTTCTAGAGGATTTGTGTTTTATTTTTCTTGTATTTTCAAGTAGAGTAGAAACATTCCTCTATTGGTTTTGTGTGAACCACTTTTCTTTAATTCAAATTGCCTTCTTTCAATTTTTGTTGCATAGCTTCTTACCATTTTTGCCTACTATTTTTTTCACTCCCTCTCCCTAATTATTCTTGGCCCCCACGTGCCTAGGGTGAGCTTAGGGAGAGGTCCTACCTGTAACCTAGGCTTAGGTTTCTTGAATTAGGTATTAGTTATTTTCCAGCTTTGGACAAAAACTTGCATGTTGCTTTTATTTCAAAAATCATAAAAACTATATATTCAAAAAGACCAAAAAGAAAGTTGAGATTTATTTTCCAAGAAAGAGATTTAATTTTTGCAAACTTGTTTCCTTGAATGACTCTAGATGCTCCCCTATCTAGGAATATAAATTTAAAAGTGAATCCATTTTTGTGCGTTGCAATGACTTAAAACCCAAATTTAACAAACCACGCAAAAATGCAATCACTTTTTGGTGCCGTTGCTGTGGAGGCACGGCCTTGCTTAATCATTTTGTCTCTTATTTGTGGTGGATCTCATCCCCTTCTCTTTCTTTTCTCTAGTGTGTGTAGGAACTATAGTGGAAAGCGGGAATTTGAAAGCAAAAGCTCAAAGTTCCTTGTCGTCCTGCAAATTTTTAGGTCGGTTTCTTCTCTCTTGTCACACCTAAACTAAAAGACTGCCAAAATATGCTAAGCATGGCTTTTAGGACCATAAACAACTTAATTAAGTGGTGTGGTGCATTCTAAAACTCATTGATTGGTTGTTTGCACCATCAACACCACTCCATTTCAAGTATTGTTGTTCTGTTTCTCGAGTCTAAATTTTTGTCCAGACTTAAAAAATCAATTCCCAACACCACAGGCCTTCTAAAATCATAAAATTTCATACAAAGATTCCAAACTAAGATAGGAACATCTGTTCCAAATTTTGGATAAATTTCCTTTGCATTTAATTTTTGAAAATTCATGGATTGCAGAGGAGTCAGATCCTCTAATCTTCCTATTTTGCTACTGTCTGTGAATTTTTAAAATTTTTTACTCATCCAATTTTCATCAAATTTAGTTTTCTGGAATCCTTGTGAAATTTTACACATAACATAAAATAACCAAAATTTTCTAACATCGGTGGTAATACTGAAAAGTCCAAAATTCCCACTGGTATCATTTTTGGACTTTGACATCAGTATAAATAAAAATTCAAAACAATTATCAAACAAATTCGTAAAATCTTACAAAAATATTTTCTGGAATCCTTGTTTGATTTTCTTTAAAGTAGTGGTGTTGTTTGAATTGGTTGGACAACTACTTAATATAGAAATCCTATAAACAACTCATTGGTCCTAGGACCAATTGGATTAGGGTTTCTTTTTTCATTTTTAGAGACAAACAACAAAAGGAAATATATCTTCACTTATACAACTTGATTTCCTCTTGTTCTTAAAATTGTTTGAAAACTTAAAAAAAAAACCCTGAAAATATACTAAGTAAAATCCAATCCTAAAAGACAGAAATACAATAATTGTGTGACAACTTGTTTTCATTAGAACCACTTTCCAATTCCTACACACAATAAAAATTGAAATAACAGGGCAACAACCCAATTAATGCCCTCCACATTCCGTGTGCACACTAGTATCCTAAACCTAATTAAAATTGGTAGCAATTTGACCCCTAAGGTTTTCATCAATTTAGGCTTGCTATATAGGCCCTAAGCTTTCTATAGTTAATACCAGTTCTATCATCTATATCTGGTATTCAGGTTGAGGGGCCGTGTCAAATGACCAAGCGTGGGTTTGTACAAGTACTTGGGGATTTTCCTGGGAAACATTTTTGCCCAAACGACCCTTAAGCAACTTGGCTAGATTTGTTGACAGAATGGGTATTCACTGTTGATTACTTATCTCCTAAGTAGACCAAGTCTTAGGTTTATTTCTAGGGAGTCACACTTAAGTTAGGTTTACAATTTCATTGCTTGTGTGCACACTTCTCTCATCTCCATTTCTTCTCCACCCTTCCCATTCTTCCATTTTATGCACGGGCAACGGTCTCAAAATCCACATCTTGAAGGACCATTTGATTTCGCCCCCAACGCAAAAAGACCACTTCTTCTATCTTCTTCTTCTAAAAATATGGAAAATCAACAAAATGGGTCCACTAACACTTCCACTTCCACCTCTAATCTTACATCTAACCCCACTACTAACCTTAATTCTAACCCTTCCACCCAAAACCCACCCACCTTTAACTTCCCACACTTGGAGCTCCCTAATATTGAATTGCCTCAATCACAACATCAAGACCCCCTGCCTAATCTTTTAACATTGATGGTTGAGCAGATTTCTAAATTAAATTTCAATCAACAAACATTGACTAGGAACATCCAAAACTTGGCCAATCAAAGGCTAAACCCACCACCCCGTCAGCAGCCTGTTATTCCTCTAAAAGATTTTTATGATCTGTCTTATTATGAGGAACGACCAGGGGTGGTCATACCAGAGGGGGACTTTGAGATCAAGCCTATAGACTTGAACCTGATTAAACACTTCCGTGGCCTTCCTAGGAAAGACCCTTTCAGCCACCTTGAAGAGTTGACTCTTCTTGCACAAACAACCCATTCCTGAAATGTGCAAGATGACCTATGGCTGATGCGGCTATTTCCATTATCTCTTAGAGATAAGGACACTTATTGGTTCAGGACCATTGGCCGACCCATCACAACTTGGCCTCAGCTCAAGAGCACCTTACTCAAGAAATTCTTTCCCATAGGTCTTACTAATTCCCTGTGAAGACCTATTACGACCTTTCAACAAAAATCTGGTGAGATTTTCCATGATTCTTGGGAAAGATTTCAAGATCTCTTAAGAAGTTGCCCACACCACGAGATTCCTTTATGGTAGCTTATGCAAATCTTCTATCATGGATTAGAAGATCAAATCCGACAATTCGTTGCCTCGTGTGGTGGCAACATCTCAAATAAGGATGCTAAAAGTGCCTACGACCTTTTTGAAGAAATGAGTGAAAGCTCATTTAATCAAGCTTCCATGAACACATTTTTCAAAACTCCAAACCCACAGTTCAGTGTTCATGAAGTAGGCACCCAAGCTATCCCTATCACCTAAGATGATCTTCAAATGATCGCCCAAAAACTCAACCAGATACACATTAACCAAAATAAGATTAAGGGAAGACTTGCCACAACAACCCAAGCTCCACACAGTCCACATCTAACTCGACCTAACTTTCCACGAAAAGAAAATTTGCACAATCTCAACACTACTCCTCCTGATTATTACCAGTATTCTGAGGTCACTCACGATTCACTAGGGAATTACAGCTATCCAGATCTTAACCCCACTCACAATATTTCTGCCATCCAGGAGCTCTTTAAAAATTCTTCCAATTGGAAAAATTACCCGAACTACTCTTGGAATAATCAGGTTCCTTCCCAACCAGATCATTTTATTGGGTATGGGTCGAATCCAACCTTTCTTCCTAGGCCATCCCAAAAAGACATCAATGCCTAGATGATGAGAACCCTACAGGAAATGCAGACAAAAAAGATGAAAGTAACCCGCACCATAACAAATCTGAGCAATCAGATTGGGGTTACTCCTATGCAAAGACCTGCAGGACATCTTCCGTCCCAACCCATTCCCAACCCTAATAACCAAAGGAAGCAATATCCAGGCAGAAATCCACACTACCCGAATCAGCCTCCTACTAATCCACCACCTTAGCAACCTCCCAGGTTTCCACAACCGTAGGCCCCCCCATCTCCTCCAAATAATAATCCGACTGCACATGCAGTTACATCAATGAGTCGGAAAACTACCACTGATCCCGAGCCTTCAAAAAATCCTGGTGAAATCCCCATCACTGTGAAAATTGATTTCCCACCTCCGCATCAGGAGGAAAGAGAAATACAAAAATCTCAAGACACGATTCCTATCCCTTTCCCATAAGCTCTCCACCCCACCACCAATAGAAAAAAGAAATCTGAGCCCACCATAGAAGAACTCTTGGATCTATTTGGGCAAGTTCAAATCAATATTCCTCTCCTAGATGCCATCAAATATAAACCTACCTATGCCAACTTTTTCAAGGAGATCTGTACTCCTAAAAGGCAGGCAAAAAATCTCGGACAGGTGCATCTTTCGGAGATAGTAAGATCTGTCATACAGAGCAAGCTACCTCCTAAGATGAAAGATCTGGGGGTGCCTTTAATTTCAGTAATTATTGATGATACTACCATAGATCGTGCCCTCCTTGATCTTGGTACCTCAGTTAATATTATTCCCACGATTCTATTTGAAGAATTTCAGATCAGTGAATTAAAGCCCGTCGAGGTTACCCTGCAATTAGCCGATCGATCTACAATCAAACCTTGTGGGATTGTAGAGGATGTTTTGGTCAAGGTCCAGAATTGTGTCTTCCCTATAGACTTTCTAGTCCTTGACAATGTGGTACCTGAATCATTACTGGACTCCCAAATAATCCTTGGATGCCCTTTTTTGGCCACTGCAAAGGAAAATATCAATTGCCACACAGGCAAAATGAATATCACTTACGCCAGCCAAACTATCACTTTAGATATTTTCAAATCCTCCAGGAGATTCCATGATGATAACCTTTTTGAGGACTCAGATATGGAAATTTTCAATATGGTGGAGGAGACAATGTTGATAGATACCCTTACCGACCACAATTTTTTTGAGGACTCTGATTCAGAATTAGTGGTTGGCGAAATCTATGGTCTAGAGACTTGTCTTGACCCAAAATACATTCCTGATGAACCCCCTAATCCGCCCACTCTTCCTACACCCCACTTCTCCACACTAACTTCACCCAATCCTCACCATCCCTTCCTCGACTCGTTTCTTATGGACCTACCACCATCCCCACCTGAGTTTGCCATCCAACCTGATTTAAAACCATGGTCAGACTTGGGCTACACTTATCAATTTCCATCCAACTTTGATCCCAATCTTACTTCTAATCAATTTTCTCAGGATCTAGCAGAAGACACATTTTTTGCGGGCATCCAAGTGTCCAACTATATACATGATTTTCCTTCTTCTGTGCATGCCATCACACCCGGTTGAATGGCATAAAAGATAGCACTGGATGGGAGGTAACCCATCAGTTTTTTTTCATGCTTTCTTTTTTCCTTTCTTCTTCCAGGTTTTGACCATCCTACACCTGACCGCTCTTCATTAAGGTGATCCCTTTTCCCTCCTAATGCATGAGGACATTGCATATCTTAAGCATGGGGGAGTGTTTCTAAAATTTGACAATTGATTTAGGATTTTCAAAACCCAAAAACACGCATTTTTCTTTAGTTATTTTATTTTCGTGCTTGCATACCCAAAAATATAAAAATGTTGAGAACTTTTTGAGAAAAAATTTTGAAATTAGGACTAAGGTCGAGAAACTCACTTTTGGTACAATGGGATTTAGTCTTAAGCAAACTAGGGATGAGGATGTGGATCAGATCATTAGAATTTTAGGGTCTATTTTTATACTAGATTAGATATCCTTCTCTAAAATTCCTCCTAAACTCATGAAAGTTCAGGTGACTTGATGCTATTTTGTAATGTGGAAAGTATTTGACTTAGTTTCTAATTCAAAAACATCTATTTCTTGAGGAACTTCTTGTGTCAATTTTCACACACAAGCCAATACTTAAAAACAACTAAAAATTAGAAAAACTCCCCTGTTTGGACTTAGTAAAAGTCTGAAGTAGATCATTGGTTTGAGTTCCCACCACTGAGAAGGAGGAAAATGCCTCCTTTGAGGACACGATGTCAACATGTTATCACCTCGACCCTACTACATATCTATATTTCATATCTTTAGATGGAGCATTAAAGCACATTTTAGCAGCTCAAGTGTCTTGGACGGTGCTCTACCTATAGTGTCGGAGTAAGAGCTTGAGTTCGCTTGGAGCACCCTTTTACACCACATTGTGTTTTGGGGTTGTGAGCTCCTGGGTGGTGTCATGGACAGTGCTATCCCGAAGCACTGCCGCCAGAGCCCCCTCGAGGATTGGTAATGGGAATGATGATTCCGACACATCTGTTGTAAGAGTAAGCTAAAAATAAGCATGGGGGAGAGAAAAAAAACAAAAAAAATGTTTTAAACCAAAAACATGCCCATATAAATGTTGGCTTTCCACAAGCATGGACAAAAGGTTTTAAAGGATATTGCAAGTTGCGAATCAGATTCAAGAGCCAGAAAAATCCTAAAAACAAAAAATTCAAGTCTTCTAAAGTAATAAGGGGCTAATTTTTGAATTTTATGGAGGAAATATTGATTCCATTTTGTCTAAATTTTGGATCCAAAAATAAATCTTGATGTTTATCCGTAACAAATCTCGTGCCTCCTGTGTTTAGATAAACTAAGGTCCCTTAATCTTTTTCTCCTCAAAAGTCGAAAAAATTAGATTTCCCAAAAATTCTGTTTTCCAAAAAATTAAAGTTTTGCTACGAGATAAACAAAAGATAAGCATGGGGGTGTGAAAAATGCCAGTTTATTATCACCCTTATGAATTAAAACAAACCTAGCTCTTAGGATTTTACTCCGAAAATGAGTTTTTGGGTTGCATTTAGGAATTAATTAGGTTAGGCATGCATTACATTTTTTATTGATTTTTTGATGTGTTTTTGTGAGTGTTAGGGATATACAGGTTGCCAAATCCCAGGAAACCTGGCACTCAGGAAGGAAATTGGTGAAGGAGAAGTTCTCACCAGCTGGAACTCAGCATGATCCAGCACAACATAGTTGGAATTCAGCTCACCTAAACTAGGGTTAGCTCATCCTAACTCCATTCAACTCATCTTAGCTAAATGGCAACTCAAAAGAGCTCATCTTAGCTCACCCTAGCTCATGTCAGCTCAGATCTGGCTCAACTTAGCCGAGTCTAGCTCATCTCAGCTCCCATTAGTCCACAGGGAACTTTAGCTTGCTTAGCTGAGTTGACTGGAGTTCACCCCAGCTCAGGTCCAGCTACATCTAGCTCCATTCAACTCCAACCAGCTGAAGGTGAATTCATACCAACTCATGAAGCTCAAATCCAATTCCCAGGAAATTAGCTTAGCTCAACTTAGTTGAACTAAGCAACCTTAGCTGGCTTAACCAGCTTGATCCTCCCCAGGAGCACCGGACATAGCTCACCTCAACTCATTATGGTAGAAGCTAGCTTACTTTAGCTTAGCTTAGCAGCTAGCAGAGGACTAGCAAGCTAAGCCAGCTAGATTAGCTCCATGCCACCCTCTTCAGCAGCTGCCAACTCCAGTTCAAGCTCCAGGTTTCTCCTCCTCAGCTCCTCACTTAAAATGTGAGCTCCAATACCTCCTCCTCTACTTGATAGCTAGCTAGGCTAGCTTAGCTTAGCTTAGCTTAGCTAGCAACCAGCTCCTTGGCCATCCACCACCTTCAACTCAACCCTAGCTAGCTCCACCAACTTAAGCCCTACATAAGCTAGCTATCCTACTCCAAGTTGGCACCACCACCTAGGCACCTCTTGACCCCATCATCACCACCAAAAGGCACCAATTTTTGCGCCAAAAACTAACCCTAACTACCACCCGTTTTGGTGCCAACATCCACCCTGATATCCACCATACACATAACCCTACAACCCATCATAGCCACCCACCTACCCCTTCTTCTAGAACCCTACCTAGTGCCACCTATGCCCCCCTTCCAGAAACTATTTTGGTGCCAACTTCAAGGGGTGCCACCACCCATAACCACCACCTAGGTGCCCCTTGTGTTGGCGCCAATTACCCTTAGCCATAGTGTCCCCAACTACCCCCCATATCTTATCCTAGCCATCCATTCCAAGAGCCACCTATGCCCCCTTCCTACTCTATATAAACCCACCACCTACAACCTTTTTAGAGCATCCTCCATTAGTGTTTAGTTCCACTTACATCCACCTACACCTACATTCAAGAAGAAGGAGTTGAGAAGAAGATTAAGGGGGCACATCACCTGCCCCTTTGGTGCCTTCTTCTCCCCACTTTCTTCAACTTGTGCCATGCCAAGGAGGAGGAGCATTCTACTTCAATGAGGACGACCAGGCAAGGAGAAGAACCTACGGTGGACGTCCACCCTTGAAGGAGGTGAATTAAAGGTTTTAGCTACCACCTTGGATGACATCATTTGGATGAGCATCTCACGCCAAGGAGGAGTTGTCTTTTCAAGTCAAGGAGCTACTTGGCTTGGAGCAAGAAGCCCTCTTCTTCACCATCTATCTAGAGGATTTGTGTTTTATTTTTCTTGTATTTTCAAGTAGAGTAGAAGCATTCGTCTATTGGTTTTGTGTGAACCATTTTGCTTTAATTCAAATTTCCTTCTTTCAATTTTTCTTGCATAGCTTTTTACAATTTTTGCCTAGTATTTTTTTCACTCCCTCTCCCTAATTATTCTATGCCCCCACGTGCCTAGGGTGAGCTTAGGGAGAGGCTCTACTTGTCTCCTAGGTTTAGGTTTCTTGAATTAGGTATTAGTTGTTTTCCAGCTTTCAACATAAACTTGCACATTGCCTTTATTTCAAAAATCATAAAAACTATATATTCAAAAAGACCAAAAAGAAAGTTGAGATTTATCCACTAAGCACGAGATTTAATTTTTGCAAATTGCATCCTCGGACGACCCTAGATACTCCCCTATCTAGGAATATAAATTTAAAAGCGAATCCAGTTTTGTGCGTTGCAATGACTTAAAACCTTAATTTAACAAACCATGCAAAAATGCGATCACTTCCCCCACTGGTGTGATCTGCATTGAAAGGCAGATCCCATGGGAAATTCTCTCTAAGTCCTTATGCTACATGGGACCTGTTCCCCTATGTGCACTTATAAGACAGAATTATAACATAGAATTAAATAACAAAGAAATAAATAAATCATAACATTTACCAAACCGTAAATTCATACCTAAACTGTGGAAGGGTGGTGGTGGTGCAGAACATCCTAGCTGAGAAGGATCTAGGTCTGTCATTTGCTCTGGCTGATCATGAAAGCCAATGTCCTCCTCATCAACTAAAGTACTATCCTCCTCCTCATTGGCAGCTGCATCCTTCTCGTAGTTAGAATCCTTTACTGGTAGATCCGTCGAAGGAGGCATCAGACTCTTCCCCTTCCCCCTACCTCCCCTCCCCTGACTCTAGAAATATCGAGCCACATCTCCAGGCCTCAAAAACTCTTGCAAGGTGCCTGAGGTTGAGTGGGCTGCTGCTGGCAGTGAACCTGAGGCTGCTGGGGGGGCTCAGGCTGCTGGGAGGCCTAAGCCTCCTCCCTGCGATTCCTATTAGCTTTCTTCTTGAAATTAACTTGCATAAAATTATAGCAAATAATCAGATATTTTTTTAAAAAATTTGGTAGCATTTCCCCTATATATTGTGATATTTCAAAAATCCTGTATAAAATAAGCATACAAAAAAAATGAAAATGAAATAAGTGTATATAAATGAAATTGAAAATAAAATGTTATCACCCTTCCCCTTTCCCCTTCCCTTCCCCTTCTCCCTTCTTTCTTCTCCTTCTCTTTTTCTCTTCCCCTTTCCCCTTCCCATTCCTCCATTTCCCTTAACTTCCCCTCTTCTTTATTTCCCTACACTTCTCCCATTCTCTTTCTTCTCCTTCTCTTTCTCGCTTCTCCTTCCCATCCCTCCATCTCCCTTATCCTCTCCTTCATTTCCCTCCAGTTCTTCCTTCCTCTTTCTTCTCCTTCTCTCCCTTCTCCTTCCCATCCCACCATCTCCCTTCCACTCTCTATTTCCCTACACTTCTCCTGTCCTCTTTCTCCCTTCTCCTTCCCATCCCTCCATCTCCCTTCCCCTCACCTCTATTTCCCTCCACCTTTTCATACCACTTCTCCTTTCCTCCATTCTCCCCTCCATTTCCCTTCTTCTCCACATTCATTAGAAAGCATTCAATCTACAAAAAGTAAATAAATGCATCATTCCACACAAAGAATAAATCTAAGTGAGCATACCCCACACCAAAAATAAACCTAAGTGGGCACAACCAACACAAAAAATAAACATGAGTGGGTACACCCCACATTTAATATGATAACAGCATTTTAAAGTAAAAAGTACTAAGAAACTTACCGTAGTGACAAAATGATCCACAAACTGTGTAGAAATAGTAGGAGAAGGCAAAGAACCTATATGAGATGGCAATAAAAGAAATTTCAGTTTTGAAATATAAGTGAACATAAGCTTTCATAAAAGATAAATAATTTAAAGGGAATTTAAACAAAATAAACAACTAAGAATTTCTTAAATTATTTTTATTTATGGTTATGGATTTAATACTTTTGACAAATTACCTTATATGTCGTTGTCAGTTACACTAGGGGCAAGTTCTTTATGTTGTGAGTTTTCTTGATATGCTTTAGATTCAACATCTGGTTGTAGATCATTTCCTACATCGTATTGTTCGCGTGGTTGAGCTCTAACTGGTATAGTCCATCCATTTCTCCTATTATCAGACGCGTAGAATACTTGTGCTACCTGACAAGATAATGTGAATTGTTCTGATGATTGGACGGTGCAACGGTTCTCACTTAAGCTCAAGAAACCATGTTTCTTATTGACTTTGAATCTAATGCCTTCTTTAAAAACATCAAACCAATCACACTTGAATAAAACCACCTTACGGTTAAACTTGAAACTCATTTCCACAATCTCTTCAATTTGACCATAATACACATCACAACCAGTGCTTAGGTCATAACTGATGACAACTCCAGACATAATTTTTCAGTTTCTTCAAATATTGTTCAATTGGATGCATCCATCTATACTTCACGGGTCCAACAATTCTCACTTTATTCAAAAGATGAAGCATGACATGAACCATCACGTCGAAGAATGGAGGCAAGAAAATCTACTCCATTTTACAAAGTGGGATCACAATTGTTTATCCCAATAGTCTAACAATTCGGGATCTAATGTCTCTGAACAGATGACTTTAAAAAGTCTACTCATCCCCATGAAACAATCTACTACTAGATCAGGCACCACTCCACGTATTGCTAGTGGGAATAAGATTTGCATGTACACATTACAATTGTGACATTTTAACCCCATAATCTTCTTTTGCGCTTCATTTATGCAATGTGAATGCTGCGATGAATACCAATCAGTAACCTGAATGTCTTTAAGGAACAAGAAAATCCTTCACCTCTGCTCTCCGATAAGACTATATATAGCTTCTTGAAAGTGAGACCCTCCTTCAATGTGCAACTCAGGATGAATACCCAAAATTTTCATATCTTTCCTTATTTTAACTATACCCTTCGAGCTGTCTATTAGGTTTAATACATCAAGAATGTTGTCCATTGCATTCTTCTCGATATGCGTAACATCTAAATTGTGTCACGCTATCAAATCCTTCTAATATGAAAGCTCCATAAAAAATATTATTTTCTTCCTAAATCCTGAATGTCACAAGGAAACCAAGTAATTTTTGAAAAGATGACCCAAACATATTTCTCTGAGCTGCTGCAATGTCTCCATAATTTTCATCCACTACAGCCTAATATAAGATATATTGAGTTTATTTTTAAGATTCCTTGATGAATTCGACATGCCTTATCATCAAATCTGTCATTAAATTGTGACATTCACCATCCGTGTTCAATGGACAAGAACCTGCGGTACCCTAACTAACAGAACTTCTTACTTTCAGGAAATCTTAGGTGATGGGCATCATCCATACAAATTGGACAGGCAAACTTCCCCTTCATACTACATCCTGACAAATTTGCATATGCTGGAAAGTCATTAATTGTCCACAATAATGCTACGTGCAACTAGAAGAATTGTTTCTTCTATACGTCATATGTTTGAACACCACTGTACCACAAAACTTTTAGTTCATCAATCAATTACTCGAGATAAACATCTATTGCATTTCCGGGTTGCTTGAGTCTTAGTATAGAGAGTGTCAACATCATGAATGCAGATCGCATGCCTAGCCATGGGGGTAAGCTGTAAGTGACCATGACCACCAGTCATATGGAATATGATGGATACATGCTCTTGAATGGGTTGAATACATCTCTTGCAAGTCCTAGTCTCACATTTCGTGCCTCCTTTGCGAATAATGCATGATTCTTGTTAACTCTATTGGATGACGGATGCATCCATCTATCAATTTATTATCCTGATGCCACAACATCAGTTTTGCTCTTACTAGAAATGAATAGGCATTGTAGCCAAGGGATCAGTGGAAAATAACGAAGAACCTTCTCCGGTTGTTTCTTCCTGCTGGTGTTTGTTGACTTACCAACCTTATGTCTCTCCTTACCACATTTAGGATAGTTAGTCAACCCTGATTACTCATCTCTATATAGGACACAGTCATTACGACAAGCATCAATCTTCCCGCATTTCAATCCAAGCCCACATATCGGCTTCTTCGCATCATAACATAACTTAGGATACCCAGCAGGATTATTTAGTAGATCTCCAATGAATTCCAGGACCTTGGACATTAAATTCGCTATGGCTCTATTCAACAGTTTCATTTGAAATAATTTCAGAAGGAATGACAACTTCGACATTGACGTTATTCCAAGAGCAATAGGATCCTCTACTACCTTGACTGCATCGTACAACTCATTACAATCCCGTAATGTCTCATCATCATCTGCATCTTCATGGTCTGCTGCTCTCATATCATGTAACATTTCATCCAATTCCTCTCCTTGGTTATCATTACTTTCATCAAAGGCTTCAATTCTCTCATTTCTAGCTTCCCTCATTTGCTCACGATGAGCTATCCAATTTATGTAATGTTGCCACCAACCGTTACATATCACATGCTAAAAACTGTGTTTTGGTCACATAAAAACCCATTCAAACAGTGTCTACATGGGCATAAAATCAGCTGAAGGAATTCACCTTGTCTAAATGTCTTCCTATCATCATGAAATGCCTACTCCAGAAGTGAAATCACTCCACTCTTGTATCCGTGGTAAATCAAATTCCTCATACAAATCCATGACTTTCCATGATAATTAACCTAAATGTAAAGGACAACCACTCATAAGTTGGACTCGAATAAGGTAAAAATATGTATTTTAAGATCACTCATAAGTTAGACTCGAATACGGAAGAAATGTGTATTTTAAGAAGATTTTCACTTGATAGCCCATCCTTAAAGATTTGATCACAGCATTACTTCTTACATGCAACCAGTGTTTGGAGAAATTTCAGCAACATTTCCCTGCACTTCTCCAGTATGCCTCCAAAGACTGAACTTAAATACATCCCCAATAGCCCCCACATAAGGGAGCTTCAGGAACGGAGCTAAAATTAGTTGGTATACCGGAGAAGACCAAGAAAATGCGACCAAAATATCTCTGAACACTAGCTCCATGTAAGAAGTAACCCTAAGTTGTGATCAAATCTTTAAGGACCCCCCTTTGTTCAAAACTTCTCTGAACAAAAGACAATGACATTTATGGCATGTTATAAAGACAACGCATCATGCAAGTAAGTGTGTTATACACACACTTTGCATTGTCTGTATAACATGATTGTATGACTCGATGTACTAGTATTTTGACACAATTATATCCCTCCCACAACCTGTTACCTAGGGGTTAGAATTCCTATTGTTTGTCATCAAGTGCATCTAAATTTGTGCAAGTGTGTGTATCTACGAAGTTGTAGCAAAAATTTCATAACCAAACATAAATATCAAACATTCATTTATAAATTTTACTTTACTAACAGTAATTGCCTCCACCCCAACCCTCTCCTCCTCCTCCTCCTTACTTTCTAAACCCCAAATCTTCTTCATATTCCTCTTACTCCCTCTCCATTCCCATCTTTCCCTCCTTTATAAAACCCTAAACATTAAGTTTGTTAATCGAATCCCTAAATGCATAATCCTAACACTCAAATCTTAAACACCAAACCCTAAGGTTAAACCTTAAATCCGAAGCAAGATCGAAGGCCATAAATCCTAAGTCCTAACCCATAAATAAATCCATCGCATAACCCGTGACATTAAACCTTCTTCCACTCCCTTTCACTTGTTTCTCTCCTCGTCCATCTCCCTCAG
This sequence comes from Thalassia testudinum, assembly GCA_037157565.1. Classification (NCBI taxonomy): domain Eukaryota; kingdom Viridiplantae; phylum Streptophyta; class Magnoliopsida; order Alismatales; family Hydrocharitaceae; genus Thalassia; species Thalassia testudinum. The sequence goes on along the minus strand of JAZHRO010000056.1, from coordinate 77,774,678 downwards.
GCCCTCCTCTTGACCCTCCTCCTCCCACCTCCCCTTGCCTCCTCCATCCTTCAATTCTCTCCACTAGTTCCTCCACCTCAAGATCCTCCTCCCAACTCTTCCTTCCTCCTCGCACCACCCCTACCTCCTTTATGCCGCCGGCCTCTTCCCACCTCCCCCCTCACCACCATTTCCCACCTCTAGTACCCTCCTCCTCGATCTTCCCTCCCTTCCTCTATCACCACCCACAACCCCTCCTCCTCGTCCTCCTCACATTCACATTCATTAACACACTCAAAACAAACTAATTAAAACATATAATTTTAAAACATTCATTAACACACATTCACTCAATCAAAGTAATGTAATCAAACTAAATATACTTGTGGGCACAATTGCATAAGAATACTAATTAAAACATACTAGTTAAAACATATAATCAAGACATACTACATTAGAAAAAATAAAGTGAGATGGTTGTGGTGGTTGTGGTAGGGAGGAGGTGGGAGGAGGGGTATGAGTTCGTGGTGGTGCTAGGGGGAGGGAAGGGGGTGGTGGAAACGGGTGGTGGTGTTGGTGGCTGGGTGTTGAGAGTGCTGGATCGGTATTTAAAAGTGTTGCATTGTAGTACAGCCGAAAAGGTGTTCAAAACAAATACAATTTTATTACTCGAATATATTCTGAGTTCGAACGTAGGGAGCAAATGGAATTCTCGGACTAATCTCAACAATAAATGCAAATTGAACACAATAATACTCAAAATCTTATTAGGAGTGTAAAGCATGAGTATATGAAGAGTAAAAGTAATTGTAACTAAAAATAATGCAGAACTTATGAAAATTGGATGTCCGATTACAAAATCAAACATCTTAAAAGTTGTGTGCTACAATGCCTTTCTTTCCTTAGCTTTCTGATTTCTTTCTCTGATTTCCCTTCTTCTTCTCTTCTTTTGGCTTCTTCCTTCTCTTCTTCTCTTCTGCTTTGCCTTCTTTTCTTGTTCAGCTTCTTCCTTCATCTCTTTCTTTGACTTCTCTTGTGATCTCTCTTCTTCTTTCACTTCTTTCTTTCTTAAGCCTTCATTGCCTTCTTCTTCTTCCTTTTGCTCTATCTTTGGCTTTAAGCTTCCTTTTCTTCTCTTTCTATCTTTATCCTTCTCTTCTTCTTTAGCTTCTTCCTCCTTCTTTGCTTTGCCTTAATCCCTGCAGTGCTCCTCTTCTCCTTCCTTTTCTGCCTGACCTCTTCTTCTTCTTGGAATTTGACTAAGTGTGGAGCCAAACATTCCAAGGAAAAACCCCCCTTCCCTTGCATAGCTTTCCTCTCTTTCTCTCTTCACTATTTCAGGTTCACTTTCCAAGAGCCACAACTGGTTCGGGTAATCGAACCTAACAGAGACCCGGGTCCAGGCTTACCAGCATGGGTGGTGAGCGAGGAGTGAGTTGGTCGGGTAAATGCATCGTGGCCAGGTCTGCATAGGCAGTCCCACAGACGGGACTGTGAGAGGGGGGAGGAGGACCTCACCCTCAGTGTTGGAGGCGATAAGCTTCTAACACAAAATCAATTTACGCACATACAAATGTCTTTCCTTTTCCGACGTGGGACTTAATGTCCCACCTTCTTCTGTGCGCCGCAGTAGCAGATGGCGCTTCCAATTGGCGAAGCTGCAAAGACTGGAGTCTTTGCATGAGGGCTTGGACGTGTGCGTGACTTAAGTCCGCACAGCCTGGGGGTCTCGCTTGGAGCACCGTAGGGCCTGGAGCACAGCAAGCGAGCTTCAAGCTCCCTCGTCAATGGCGATTGATGCCTGAACCTGAGATCATAAAGAAAGGCCTCACAACCATGTCAAATCACTCAAGGAGCTTTTCCGAACCACGACGGATGTGCTAGGGTGGTTGGCGTGGCATGTGGGTGGCTGTGGTGGCGTATCTAGGGTTCACTGTGTGCATATGTGTGGGTGTGTTCGAGGTTGCTTTTGGGTGGTCGATGGAGAGATTGGAGTGAGGGGTTGTTATCTGGGAGTCGAGGTGGAGGCCGTAGGGTGGTTGGCGAGGTGGATGGAGGTGCGGAATGATGGGGGCACCTCGTCGAAGGTATTGCCGGGGGTGGAGAAGGTGTTGGTGGTCAGTGGCGTTGGTAGGTGATGTAAACACATTTACACTACTTAAAATGTCTATTTATGCATGTTCTTAAGCATAGGATTGCATTTCATGATATAAATATTGCATTACATGCATCATCTTGCATTTAGAGTAGTTTGAATAAAATGGAGGTTAATTGTCTCCTTTTATGTGCTTGGACAGGGCAAATATTTTATCGGGGCCTCGGATCAAAGATCCAACCGTATGGATATGATCAGGGCAACGATTGGAGTTCAACGACTCCAAGATCGCCCTAATCAGGCATCCGTAGCATCAGATAGAGACCGGGGAACCCTAGAAGATCAAGGGCCAGGATGGTGTAAATCCGCACTTCAGATGGAAAATCCGACCACACGGATGAATTCGGATCGACGATCGCAGCCGAACGACACAAAAATCGAGTCAATCCGACATCCGTGGCACCATCTACAACTTCCAGAAGATGGACGGCCAAGATAGCGCCACGTGGTGCCATCCCAGCCACCCAATCGGCCGCAGGAGTCCTGTGAAGACCGCGCACCGTCTCCTCTCCGCCGTTGGATCTCGATCCAACGGCTGCGGTCGCTCGCGTTTAAAAACGTCCGCGCGACCATTTCGCCCGCGTAGCGTAGCGGCGACGCAGCCGCGGGCGAAGCGGAGGTCGCGGGTTCGAGCCGCGGTGAGGGGGTCGAAGGCGCGGGCGAGCGGGCGCGCACGAGCGTCAGATGAAGATCCAATGGCCGCGCGCGCCCGATAGCGCCGATGCGCAATTGGACGCTCTGGTGGGCGCGCGATCACACGCGGGCGGCGCGCTACGCAGCGGGCGCGGACGCGTTCAAGCCGTCCGATCTCGCGATCGGACGGCTGAGAAGACGCGGACGTGCGTATGCGTTACACGTGCAGGCCAGCCGAGCGGGCGCGCGTGGGCGCGGCGACGACGGCGACGGTGGGGCTTTAGCGACGGTTTTATCCGTCACTAAAGACCCCTTATTTATTATTTTGAAGATGTAATGTCCATTTTGCCCCCACTCCTTGCAACTATAAAAGGAGACCCCCTCCGTACAAAATTTTCATCCCTTCCTTCTCTCTACCTCTCCAAAGCTCAAGAGAAGCTTGTCCCACACCCGGGATGCTTCTCGCGAGATAAAGTCCAAATTTTCGTCCCCCTTCGGAAGTGGATCCCGCGACGACGACGGCGTGCTGCTTCGTTCCCGTTCTTCTGCTTCGTCCTCCTTCGTCCCGCCTCGTTCTCCTTCGTCCAGGCGTCGTCCCGTCCGGCTCGTCCTCCAAGCGACCGTCGAGGAGGATTCTCTCTCCCTATTCTTTTTACTGCTTTCTAGTATAGATTTACTGCTTTCTAGAGTAGTCTATTCGTCCTCCGAGCGATCGTCGAGGAGGACATTTCTCCCTCCATTCTTTTAATGCTTTCTAGAGTAATTGTTTTATGTTTTCTAGTTGTAATGAAAGAACTCTTTTATGATAAATTCCTTGTCTATTCTACATCTCATTTTGATTTGCATGTATAGTATTCCTTCTCTCTCTCTTACTCCCTCTCTCTCTTTTATTTGTTGTAGATACTTAGATAGTTTAAATTGAATTTCTTTGTGACAAAATAAAAAGAAACGCGGAGTTTTTAAATCAAACGTTCGCCTCCCTGTGTTCGACCCGGAATTTTAATTTCGGTATAAATTTTATTTGCTGAACACGAATCCTTCGCTTTCGAACTACAACGACGGGTTTTCCAAAACCAAACACGTTAGCGTAGATTCCCGTTCAACATTTTGGCGCCGTTGCCGGGGAGGCAACGATTTCCGATCTTTTCTTCGCATTTCTTGCACTTTATTTGTTTTCTAACTCGCTTTCTCTTGTGTCTATTGTTTTGCAGAGACCTCCATCAAGGAATCAACAAGCGGTAGACTGGAGTAAAGTGCAGTTGAAGACAACTGTAAGTGCTCCCCCATTCTTTCCCCCTCCATAGATTTCATTCGGCACATTAAATCCAAATTTCAATTAACCTAGGTGTTTGTATAAATCCTAGGTATAGTTTGGTTGTTTGGATTTCTACTCACACTCATTTCACCCTCATTCATAAAAAAAAGGAATAATAACAAAAAGATAATTTTGTGGGGTAACTTTCAACAAACACACAACACACACCCACATTCAAGGCACTTGATTAACTTGATTTGTTTTCTACTCAACCGGGTTCTGATCTGTGGAACCGGTACACACAGAGCAACACATAACAGAGTAGAAATCATTCTAGGTTAACCATCTTTGAGTGCCTAACTTAGTGGTGCAATTGTGGCCAATTGTTTGAGTTGTTTGGGCCGCACCACTTTATTTAAAACCAACTCATCAAGTAGCTCCTCCTTAGGGTTTTCAATCTAGGTATATTCTAGGCACTCTGCTTTCTTTCTGATTTTAAAGGAAAACTATCTTCACCCGTGTTTTACAACTTGGTTTGCCTAGAAATTTGATTGCAATTCACCTAATTTGAAACCCTAAAAGCTACTTAAGCAGGATTTGAACATTAAAATTCACACATTATAAATAATCTTGCTTGAAAACCCTGGTTGTGAACGCACTTACACAAATTTCAATCAATCATTAAGGGCACAACCCATTGTAAGGGCCCATCACATTCCATAAGCACCACAATCCCAGGCCGTAATAAAATTGAGTAGACGTTGGCCCTAAGGTTTGATTCGCTCTTCAAGGCCTAGTCTGAGATTGTTTTTGATTAACCTACTTGTACTGATTAATCTGATGTCTAGCTAGGGGAGTAGCGTCAAACGACCGCGGCTGGGGGGTACACTAGGAACCGGAGGCGAAAGCCAAAGGAAGAACCTTCTCCCCAGTCCCTCCTTCTAACTGGTTGGATTATAGAGACGCAAGTAGAGTAAATCAGTTACAGTCTTAAGGCTGGTGTTGGGAGTCAGTAGATCCTTAGGCTACCTCACTTAAGGACAGCCTTGTTTTGTTGTACTGCAGGGTCCCTATCCCCGGTCCTTCCGACCTACTCCTAGTTTATGCTGGGAAGACGGTCATTGAATCCCCGATTAGAAGGACCATTAGAACATTCTAGGAGGCGCAAGTTAGATTTTGGTCAATTTGATCCCATGGCCGAACAACAGCCTCTTCTGCCTGGAAATCCACAGGAAGAATTTCGAAGGCAGCTGGAACAAATGCAGAGAATGCAAGAATGGTTCCAGAGAATGCAGGGCGTTCAGCCCTTGAAGGATTTTTATGATCCTTCAAATTACGGGGAACGTCCCGGCGTCCAGATTCCAGCCGGTGACGTAGAAATCAAGCCCCAGGTGTTAAGCCTGATTAAACATTATCATGGGCTTGGCTCCGAAGATCCGTTTCAACACTTGGAGGACTTGACCACTTTGGTCCAGACCACCAAGTCTCGAAACGTAAACGAGGAGCAAATGATCATGAGGCTCTTCCCTCACTCTCTTAGGGATAAGGCCGCGCATTGGTATAGGACAATAGGAAGACCAATTACAACTTGGAATGAGTTGAAATCGGCCTTTCTGAAGAAATTTTTCCCAGTCGGTCGTACCAATGCTTTGAGACGGGCAATCACTACTTTTACCCAGTGGCCGGGGGAGCAGTTTCATGTGGCCTGGGAGCGATTCCAGGACTTATTGCGGAGGTGTCCACACCACGAGGTGCCGAAATGGCAACTCGTACAGATTTTTTATCATGGGTTGACTGAGAAACTCAGAAACCATGTGGATGCTTCTTGCGGAGGCAATTTCCTTAATAAAGATGCAGATAGTGCACATGATTTATTTGAGGAAATGAGTGAGAATTCAATAAATCATGCCTCCATGGATACTTTTAACCGGTCCCAACAACCCAGATCAAATGTCAATGAAGTCCATGACTCTCATTCATTTGATATGGAATTGATTTGTAATAAACTTGACAAAGTGGACTTGGTTGCTAAAAGAATGGAAGAGTGGATGGCTGGCAATTCTATGAACAACTCTCAATCCACTCAATCCCAAAATTCGGGATTCCATTCTTCACGAGCTCTTTCTGGACGGGAGTTCGTGAATCAACTCGATGCGACTCAACCTATGAGTCAGCATTTTTCGGAACCCCATGGGTTCCCAACTGGGGCCTTTGATCCCAGTTTTTCTAATCCTTCCTTTTCTTTCTCTCCATCCTCACTTTATGAGGATGTCTGTGCTGTACAAGAGAATGTTAGATCCAACCCCTACTCGAATTCCTATAATCCAGGTTGGAGAAACCACCCTAACTTCTCTTGGAAAAATCCAGGGCAATAGACCCAATTCCGACCCAGCAATTATGCTCCGCAACGACCAATGGGTCAGGGTCAAGTATATACTCAGTTGCCTCCGAATCAGATCAATCAGCCAGCTTGGAATGCCCGTCAACCCGCAGGGCAGGCTGATTTGAACCATCAAATAGTAGAGATGCAAGGATCTATGCTCCAGCTCATGCAGCAAATGAAAAACTCACTGGACAACTTGCAATCCGGGCTCATTGCTAACTCTCGCCAACCCGGATCTCTACCATCCCAACCCGTACCCAACCCACGAAACATTACGAATTCGGGCAATCAAGCCCAAGGGTACGGAAATCAGAGGGACCCACACACGCATGCTCAGGTGGTTGAGCAGGGTTCCTCGTCTTCTTCTTCTGGAAATCAACAATTCATGGTCAATCAAGCCCCTCCAATCTTTCCTAACCCTCCTCAAGACCCAAATTCTTACGCTTCTGCAAATTCTGTCACTTTGAGAAGTGGTAAGACGACTCAGGATCCACAACCACATTATTCTAATCTTTTGAATCCTGAAGAATCTGAGGAGAGAGAAGAGAATTCTAAAGGAGAAATCAAGGCTCAGGAATCCGATTCCAAAGATCTGACTCGTGTTCCTTTTCCTGAAGCCTTAACCAAAGCAAAGAAGAAGAAGTCTGTTGATAGCAATGAGGAGCTTCTGAATTTATTTAAGAATGTTGAGATCAATATCCCGCTCCTTGATGCTATCAAGCACATACCGACTTACGCAAGATTTTTAAAGGAATTATGTACACAAAAGCGTAAGTCGAGAGAATCTGTTCCGAGGAAGGTGGTACTCTCCGAGCAGGCTAGTTCTGTTATCCTGCACTACCTCCCTCAGAAAAGGAGAGATCCTGGTGCTCCTTTGATTTCTTGCGTTATCGGAGATTACACATTTGATAGAGCACTTTTGGATCTCGGTGCATCCATCAACCTAATTCCGACTTCTCTTTACGAGAAGTTTGGGTTAGGCGAACTTCGGCCAACTTCAGTAACGCTACAGTTAGCGGATCGTTCGGTCACAAACCCGCGAGGCGTTATTGAAGATGTTATAGTTAAGGTCAAGGATTTTTATTTTCCTGTAGATTTCCTTGTCCTTGACATGGATGTACCAGATAATCTGAGGAACACGCCCATCATTCTGGGGCGTCCGTTCCTGGCTACCGCAAAGTCCAACATTAATTGTGAAAGCGGTAGCATGGAAATCGCCTTTGGGGACCAACGTATGAAATTAGATATTTTTAAGGCGATCAATAAATTTGAGGATTGTGGAGTTATTGAGGAACTTGATGAGGATAATATTAATATTGAAACTTGTTTGACAGTTTCTTCAATTGAAAGTTCCTCTTTGGTTGATGAATTTGACCCGCAACCCTCTGACTTAACATCTTCGGAAGAGGTTACTGATTTTGTCCACTCACAACCTCTCCCTCTTGTTGAATCTTCAGCATCTACCCGACCATCAATCATCACCCCACCCCAGCTCGAATTGAAACCATTGCCCGAGAATTTGAAATATCAATTTTTAGGACCTCAGAATACGCTCCCTGTGATTATCAGTGCTAAATTGACAAAGGAGCAAGAGATTAAATTGATTAAGGTCCTAAAGGAACATAAGGAGGCAATTGGTTGGACCATTCATGACCTTAGGGGGATCGAGCCATCTTACTGCAATCATAGAATATTTTTGGAAGATGGATCCCGCCCTTCTCGCCAGATGCAGAGGAGATTGAATCCAAATATGCGAGAAGTGGTCAAAAAGGAAATCATCAAGTGGCTCGATGCAGGAATTATTTATCCAATCTCTGACAGTCCCTGGGTAAGTCCCATTCAGATTATTCCAAAGAAAGCCGGGATTACTGTTGTGACTAATGAGAAAGGAGAATCTGTCACTCGTTCAGCTTCATCTTGGAGAGTTTGTATTGATTACAGGAAGCTGAACACTGCCACTAAAAAGGATCATTTTCCCCTGCCCTTCATTGATCAAATCCTGGAAAAATTAGCCGGGCAGAAGTACTTCTGTTTTCTTGATGGCTACTCGGGATACAACCAAGTTCCTATCCATCCCGAGGATCAGGAAAAAACTACTTTCACCTGTCCCTACGGAACCTTTGCTTTTCGTAGGATGCCTTTCGGGTTATGCAATGCACCTGCGACTTTTCAAAGGTGTATGCTAGCCATATTTTCCGACATGCTGGGAGAGTTTATGGAAGTCTTCATGGATGATTTCTCCATTTTCGGAGAATCATTTGACTCTTGTTTGGTTAATTTGGAAATGATTCTTAAGCGATGTATCAAGACATGATTGGTCCTTAGCTGGGAAAAGAGTCATTTCATGACCCAAGAGGGCATCGTTTTGGGTCATGTAATCTCTGAATGGGGAATTGAAGTGGACAAAGCTAAGGTTGATGCTATCGCTAAACTTCCTCCTCCCACATCAGTTAAACAAATCAGATCATTTCTTGGCCATGTGGGATTTTATCGAAGATTCATCAAGGACTTCTCGAAGGTTGCCCGCCCTTTGAGCAATCTTCTTGCCAAAGAAACACCGTTCGTTTTTGACGAATCATGCCAAAAGGCATTTGATTTCTTAAAAACGGCAGTCACCTGTGCGCCAATTTTGCAACCACCTATTTGGACAACCCCATTTGAGATCATGACCGATGCTTCTGATTACGCGGTCGGGGCTGTCCTGGGTCAGAAAATTGATCAAAAGCCCTTTGTCATTTACTACGCTAGTAAAACTTTGGATGAAGCCCAGAGGAATTACACTGTTACTGAAAAGGAATTACTCGCTGTAGTATTTGCGTTGGAAAAATTCAGGGCTTATCTCTTGGGGTCTCATGTTATTATTTATACCGACCACTCGGCCTTGAGACATCTCTTGGCTAAAAAGGATGCTAAACCCCGGCTTATTCGTTGGATTCTTCTTCTTCAAGAATTTGATCTTGAAATCAAGGATAAAACCGGGGTACAAAATGTGGTGGCGGATCATTTGTCGAGACTCCTAGGTGATTCTTCTTGTCCGGACTTTCCGATTGCTGACACTTTTCCGGACGAAACCATTCTTACAGTTTTAGGTGTCCACACCCCATGGTTTGCTGACATTGTTAACTATTTGGCCGTTGGTCAAATCCCCCAGGATTGGACCAAGCAACAACGGGATAGACTCAAATCTGAGGCCAAATACTACTTTTGGGAGGACCCTGAACTGTATCGCATCGGCTCTGATCAGATTATTCGCCGATGCATACCGGAGAATGAATTCAACAGTATACTTGAGTTCTGCCATGCATCTGGGTGTGGTGGACATTTCTCCGGGAAAAAGACGGCTGCAAAAATTTTGCAATCTGGCTTCTATTGGCCGTCTTTATTCAAGGATGCCCAGGATTTCTCACAGTCATGCCCTCGATGCCAGGCACTCGGGAGCATAACTAAGAGAGACATGATGCCCTTAAACCCTATTCTTCCTGTCGAAATTTTCGATGTTTGGGGCATTGATTTCATGGGACCCTTTATCCCTTCATTTGGACATCAGTACATTCTTGTCGCTGTTGATTATGTGTCTAAATGGATTGAGGCAATTCCCACCCGAACCAATGACCACAAGGTGGTCATCAACTTTGTCAAGAGAAATATCTTCAGTAGATTCGGGATTCCGAGGGCTATCATCAGTGATGGTGGCACTCATTTTACTAATGCCCAATTCCGGAGTTTATTGGCCATATACGGGGTTAATCATCGAATTTCCACACCTTACCATCCCCAAACGAATGGACAAGCCGAGATCTCTAATCGAGAGATCAAGAACATTCTGCAAAAAACGGTTAGGCCCGATCGCAAGGATTGGACTCAAAAGCTTGAGGACGCTCTTTGGGCCTACCGTACGGCGTATAAAACACCTATCGGCATGTCTCCATTCCGTCTGGTGTATGGAAAGGCGTGTCATCTACCCGTAGAGATTGAACACAGGGCATTCTGGGCAATCAAACAATGCAATCTAGATCTAAATCTAGCTGGGAAGACCAGGAAACTCCAACTATCTGAGTTGGAGGAGCTTAGAAATGATGCTTATGAGAATGCCAAGATCTACAAGGCTCGGACCAAAGCTCTACATGATCAAATGATTTCCAGCAAGAGCTTTGAGCCAAACCAGAAGGTCTGGTTATTCGATTCTAAACTTAAGCTCTTTCCTGGTAAACTTAGATCTAAATGGAGTGGCCCATTCATAATTGATCAGATTTTTCTAAATGGTGCCGTTCAGATTTCTGACCCAAAGACGGGTAACACCTTTAAAGTCAACGGTCAACGTCTGAAGCCTGTTGTTGACCATAATCTTCCAGAACCCGTTTCAGACTCTGTTGCTCTAGCCATTCTGTGACTTCTTTGGCTGGACTTCGCCTAGCTGACGGCATTAAACTCAGCAGTTGTACATATAACACAAGGCTGATACGAGCTTCATATCCAGGTGACATCTTTCATATTCTACCCTTTCTTTCATGTCTCTTTTTCAATGAGGACATTGCATCAGCTAGGCATGGGGGGGTGGATTCATTTTTGAATTAGTTGGTCAGCTTTGTGAAATTCATATAAATTCCTCACTTTCTAAAAAAAAAAAAAAAAAAAAAAAAAGAAAAAAAAAAGAAAAAAAGGAAGGATTAGTTGGACATTAGGACTTTTCAATCCTAAGAAATTTTACATTAGGATCTGAACACAAAGACCCCTCAGGTCTTTGGACTTAATTAGCCTGTGTATCTACTAAAATGTGGATTTGTCGTTGAGTTCTCGCCATCTTAATTCTATTATAATTGGAATAAATAAGTTTGGGTGATAAGTACACGACTTGTCAACCCGCCCTCTGATTTAAGGGAATTTTGAGTTTTAAGCATCTACACACTTTCTTTGCACTAACTCGTTGTTTGGCGATTTTAACGGAAATTGGGTAGCTAATGAACCTTCTAGGGTGATATGGCTGGCAAGTTATCGTGGGTAACAGCCCATAGGTAGGTTGTCCAGAGCCCAGTCGCTGGACCTTTCTCTTTTTGCTGCCTTTAGGTAAATCTTAGACCAGGGAAGCCACCTACTTAAAAAAAAAAAAAAAATCAAAAAGGAGAAAAGAACAAAAAGAAATAAGCCACACTTCGCCGCACGAGTATGGCTGACAAGTTGTCGGTGGTAACAGCTCATCGACCGGTTGTCCAGAACCCAGCTCAGAAAATGCACTAAAAATTCCCAAAACACTTAGGAAGAAGCGGAGAAGTAGAATAAACTGGGGAGATATACACTGGATTCACCCTTGTGTTGACCCCGTTAAAAAAATAAAAGTAGGGAGAAAGCTACCGGTTGTAAAGATACACCTTTAGGCAGAATTCTTTTTGAGGTCACCTAGAGGCGTAGAAATCCGAAGTCCGTTTTAATTGCCGGTCAACGAGTCTATCACAATCACAATAAGATGCTTAAAACTTAGGGTTCTCATCAAAACTTGGGTGAGTTGAATGGCCGTAGAAAGCCACTCTTAGACCCTAAAATTTGAAAATCCAAAAAAAAAAAAAAAAAAAGAGAGTAAAAACAGAAAAAGAAATTTTTCTTTGAATAAGGCGAGGCTTGAGGCGGTCTGCATTTTGGCTGATACCCGGGCACTGTTGTGTCTTTGAAAGTTCAGTTCTTAAGTAGACAATTTCTTAATGATTGAAAATAACTCAGGTCCAAATAATCTAACCTAATTCTTTTATAAATAGCATATAGTTTCTGCTAGGGACTAGCAAAAGATAGGCATGGGGGTATGATGTAAACACATTTACACTACTTAAAATGTCTATTTATGCATGTTCTTAAGCATAGGATTGCATTTCATGATATAAATATTGCATTACATGCATCATCTTGCATTTAGAGTAGTTTGAATAAAATGGAGGTTAATTGTCTCCTTTTATGTGCTTCGACAGGGAAAATATTTTATCGGGGCCTCGGATCAAAGATCCAACCGTATGGATATGATCAGGGCAACGATTGGAGTTCAACGACTCCAAGATCGCCCTAATCAGGCATCCGTAGCATCAGATAGAGACCGGGGAACCCTAGAAGATCAAGGCCCAGGATGGTGTAAATCCACACTTCAGATGGAAAATCCGACCACACGGATGAATTCGGATCGACGATCGCAGCCGAACGACACAAAAATCGAGTCAATCCGACATCCGTGGCACCATCTACAACTTTCAGAAGATGGACGGCCAAGATAGCGCCACGTGGCGCCATCCCAGCCGCCCAATCGGCCGCAGGAGTCCTGTGAAGACCGCGCACCGTCTCCTCTCCGCCGTTGGATCTCGATCCAACGGCTGCGGTCACTCGCGTTTAAAAACGTCCGCGCGACCATTTCGCCCGCGTAGCGCAGCGGCGACGCAGCCGCGGGCGAAGCGGAGGTCGCGGGTTCGAGCCGCGGTGAGGGGGTCGAAGGTGCGGGCGAGCGGGCGCGCACGAGCGTCAGATGAAGATCCAACGGCCGCGCGCGCCCGATAGCGCCGACGCGCAATTGGACGCTCTTGTGGGCGCGCGATCACACGCAGGCGGCGCGCTACGCAGCGGGCGCGGACGCGTTCAAGCCGTCCGATCTCGCGATCGGACGGCTGAGAAGACGCGGACGTGCGTATGCATTACGCGCGCAGGCCAGCCGAGCGGGCGCGCGTGGGCGCGGCGGCGACGGCGACGGCGGGGCTTTAGCGACGGTTTTATCTGTCACTAAAGACCCCTTATTTATTATTTTGAAGATGTAATGTCCATTTTGCCCCCACTCCTTGCAACTATAAAAGGAGACCCCCTCCATACGAAATTTTCATCCCTTCCTTCTCCTCTCTACCTCTCCAAAGCTCAAGAGAAGCTTGTCCCACACCCGGGATGCTTCTCGCGAGATAAAGTCCAAATTTTCGTCCCCCTTCGGAAGTGGATCCCGCGACGACGACGGCGTGCTACTTCGTTCCCGTTCTTCTGCTTCGTCCTCCTTCGTCCCGCCTCGTTCTCCTTCGTCCAGGCGTCGTCCCGTCCGGCTTGTCCTCCAAGCGACCGTCGAGGAGGATTCTCTCTCCCTATTCTTTTTACTGCTTTCTAGTATAGATTTACTGCTTTCTAGAGTAGTATATTCGTCCTCCGAGCGATCGTCGAGGAGGACATTTCTCCCTCCATTCTTTTAATGCTTTCTAGAGTAATTGTTTTATGTTTTCTAGTTGTAATGAAAGAACTCTTTTATGATAAATTCCTTGTCTATTTTACATCTCATTTTGATTTGCATGTATAGTATTCCTTCTCCCTCTCTTACTCCCTCTCTCTCTTTTATTTGTTGTAGATACTTAGATAGTTTAAATTGAATTTCTTTGTGACAAAATAAAAAGAAACGCGGAGTTTTTAAATCAAACGTTCGCCTCCCTGTGTTCGACCCGGAATTTTAATTTCGGTATAAATTTTATTTGTTGAACACGAATCCTTCGCTTTCGAACTACAACGACGGGTTTTCCAAAACCAAACACGTTAGCGTAGATTCCCGTTCAACAGTAGGTCATTTAGGGAAATAGAGAGAGGGAAAGGGAGTGAGAGAGAGAGTCTAAGACCTGCCTCTAAGGGACAAAGAGAGATAGAGAACCCACGTCGATATGGTCACTGGATCTGGGGAACATCAAGATCCCCGGAGATGAGGCGACAACAAAGATGGGGTACAGGCAACGTTGGCAGGTGTTGCAGGATGTCGATGAATGAGAGGAAGAGGACTCGACCACTGGTATTGTGGTTAGGCAACGAGAGAGCGAGGGAGAAGCTACTGGAGCTTGCAGGGAGTTGCGGCCGGCGAGAAGAGAAGAATGTGAGGGAATCTGGCCCAATTTTAAGCTGAGGAGACTCGGTTGAATCTGGGGAGCCCAAAACAGGTCTCTGGAGAAGAATTTATGCTTGGAAGCCAGGCTTCCAAGAAAGGCAGGGTCTCCAGAGTTGGCAACTTCAAAAGAACCAAATCTCTCACGTGTTCGCATGAGAGATTGAGTAGGAATTATGTCTCACAGATGGGTTCAGATTGGAGAGTACTCAGAGAATCTCCCTTCAAATTTTGGGAGGGATTCTCTAAGCAATCAAGGAGAAACCTCCTTTCAAAGCTCTCTGGAGTAGGATTACTCTACCATAATGGAGGAGGGACCTATTTGCAAAGATGATGAAGAAACTAGGGGGCTAAATGCAAGGGTTTTGAAAGGTAGGGGTAGAAATGTAGTTAGACTAGACCTATTTGCAAATTAGGTAAAGATGAGTTCCCCTTAGGTCTAAATTTTGGTACAAACCTAATTTGGACCTAAGGAATCCAATGGTGAAGTTGGTTTTTGGGTTTGACCTAAGGAATCCAGAAACAACTTGCACATCTCAATTCCTCAATTTAAGCTCAGAACACCATTATCAGACTCAGGTTTGACTATAGAAGCTCGAAAATTGACCTTTTGTTTAAAGCTTCTCCCTAAGAAATTAATACATCAATCAGAGTCTCTTCATCATCTGGAACTCACTCAGATCTTCAGATTTGTGTTCTATCCTTAATTCCTAGGGTTTTAGGCTCGCTGCCTGAACTAAAATAAGTGTTTGTTCGACAAAGTTGTTTAGTGGTAGTTACAATGTTTTAAAGACTTAAATAGCTTCAGTGCATCGCATTGAAGCCTCTGAGCTCCTTAAATGTTTCTCAAATTCCATATAACAGACTTCTCCAACTCACCCGAGTTGGTGAAGATGAAGTTACCTCTTAAGCTCCGGTGATTAAAACATTAAGAAAATTTCTTAAAAATGATCAGTAATCCTTATTTTATTGTTCTAGAGCCACTAATCAATTTCTAGAGGCTGTAACACATCTTTGACTCGTCGGAGCTTGCCGGAGCTCCAGTGAGTCAAGAAAATATAAAATGTTTGTACAGATTGACAAAATTAACTATTTTTAATCCAAAAATGATCCTGAGGTTACAAGGAACCTCTTTATCACATTAAATTCCTTGTTTGTTATTTGAAATAAAAGATTTGACGGTAAGTTTGTTTCTTAAAAATTTGATTGGTTTAAGCTCAAGACTTGATTTAACTACTCAAATGAGAAGTTAAATCAAGTCAACAGATGTTATTAATCATAAATATATGTTTAATTTATAATTTGAAATGTTCCTGAGCTGCCATGGACAGCAAACTCAGAAACTTATATTAAATTTGGGCATTTAATTATAGATGATAGTAATAGGTAATATAACGTCGATTAGGGTTCATTAGTGATGAAAGGTGATGAAAGAACCCAATGAAGGTGCAATTAGGTGGACTACTATCACCATAGACAGTGAGGCAATCGGTGAAGGTGAGATTTGAATTAGGCGTTTAGGTGATTCAATTAAACTATTTAGTGATTTAGAAGTGAACATGGAAGTTAAAAGAAGGTGAACAGTGAGTTAAAAGACAAAATTAAGATATCTGGTGAGCTCAAGGAACTCGCCGGAGTTGGAAGAGATGAAGCTAAATTCTACAATTACTCTAACCTAACTAACTAAACTAACTAAGCTAGCCTACTCCTACTCCTACTCCTAGTCTACTGTTACCTGGATGAAGGGGTCAATAGGGTTTCGCCAAAGTTTCATACATGACGATGAAATTAGAGGGTTGAAGAAAGATCTCCGGTGGGAGAATTTGATTTGGAGCAGAGGAATCCTAGGGTCGGCGCCTTTGTCTGAGGTGCGGAAGACCACAGCGAATTTCCTCGACTACTTAAGATCGACGGAGGAAGTCTGAAGATGAAATGGGGAATCACTGGTGGTTTGGAAGAATAGCCTATCGGGTCAGCTGCAGTATTAGAAGAGGGAATGGAGCCAACTTGCTAAAATCGAAGGTGTAAGGGGTTATTTATAGCATTTTGTGGCAAAAAGAGAGGCGGGGTTTGGCTGAAGAAGAAACTCGAGGAGCTTAACCTCCGTCGTCATCTCTGACGACGGTGAGGTTAACTCCCACTGAGAAATAGGATTTTCGGTTAATCCAGACCGATGGATTAAATGGAGGTGGTGAGCGCAAGCTGCAGGAGCTTAGGCAAAGAGAAATGATGTCGGCAGGCGGTGATCGCGCGGTAGGATGACTCTCTACCACCAGCCATTCATTTGGCTGGAGAAGAAGAAGAAGTTGAAGAGGGACTTAGAAGTAATAAAACCTAAGAACCTATGTGAGAAATAAGGACCCTACTGTAATGAAAATTAAGGACTAAAATGTAAACCCAGGTTTTGAAGGTTTATTTTAATTTAGATCTTTTTCAACTTTTTATATATGTTAGTAAATAAAGTAAATATTATGTTTACACCTTGAATTTACATTTTTGACATTTTTAGATTAATTTATTTGATTAAGTAAAATCACTCAAGTTATTACATATTTAGTATACATTATATTTAAGTTACTTATCTTATTAATTAAGAGAATGATTAGTATGATTTCGAGTCCAATTATTATCTAAATTATTAATAATGTTAATTGAATGAAAAGATGTCATTTTTAACTTATTTTAAGGTCCTTAACTAAATATCCCTTATTCTATAATTAACCCTTATATATTCATAACCTAGCTAATTAACTAGGAAGACTAGTTAATTAGTGGTAATTAGAGATCATGATGAGTGTCTCAGCATACCCCCAAGCCAAAGTTTTGCTAGTCCCTAGCAAAATTAACTAAGCCTATGATGATTTAAAGCACTTGGGTTTAAATTATTAATAGTAAATATGTAGAGGAAAGCTTAAGTCAAAATATTTTTTTTAAATTTAATATAAATGATTAATGCTTAGAGCATGTGTGAAAATTTTGTTACTTAGACTTATACTTATAACATTTTCAAAACACACTTAAAATAATTTGTAAACAAGAATTTTGTTTTGAATTAGAATTCTTCAAAAATCTCTTAATCTTTGTAACTGTTCTTAACTCAAATTAGAATACAAAGTGTTTTAAGAAAAACAAAACTTAAGGATTGAGAATTAAATTTTAACTCAAAAACTCAAATAGATTTAACTTAATCGCTTGTTTATGATATTTGATTTTTATCAATATAAGATTAAGCAAATTAACTAGATACTCATTATTAATCAAACTTAGAGTAGTAAAACTCTAATTTACTAGCCTACAACACTAAAGATTAACTTCTATACCTAGGATTCTGTCAATCCTTCTCCTTTAGGTGTCAACTTAAAATCTTTAAAACCCAATTTCTTAGGCTTCACTGCCCAATACCAATGGTCAGTAGCTATGATTTTAAAACATCTGTGCTTAGTGAAGAGAATTTTCCTAAAGACATCCAAAGTTGGAAAAATCCAAATCTTAAGACATCACTTTCCAATCCTAATTATTCTAATTCAACCCTTTGGCTTGGCCTTACTCAGGTTTGGTTGCTTTCTCCTCATCAGTTTTCTATCCCATGGTCAACATTTTTTGTGTATATCTCCCCGGTGGACCACTGGGTCTCTTATTCCTAATATTTTTTTTTCCATATTTTTTTTCTCTCTTTCTATAGGTTAGAACACCCATTTGTAGCGAGGTGTTCTTTTTATTTGATGCAAGGAAGGGTAGCATCCATTTGTAACGAGATGCTTTTATTTATTTATGGAAAAACTGCATAAGTACCCATTTTTAGTAAGGCACTTAACTGCAAGGTGTTTTATTTACTTTTTTTTTCTTTTCTTTTCCCGCTTCTCATTTTTCTTACTACCATTATTCTCCAAATCCTTTTTCTAGGTGAGTGGCACATCCTTCACCCTTTCAAGAACTACCCCGCGAAAATCCTTGGACTAAAGTGGATTCAGAATTGATCTCTTAACCTCTGTGTTTTCGCGGTCTCTGATGTTAACAAACAATTCTATGTGAGTTAATTTTAGATGTTTAGGTTACTTTGCTCTCAAACAGAGCTTGGACAACAATACCCTTTACTCTTAGGTTCTTCAAATTTTTAGTTTCCCCCTATAGGATCCGTCAAGACAAAATTTACCAAGTCTAATTATTTATCTCTAGCTTGTAAGTTTTGTAAACTAAAATTCTACCAACTCTCTATTTAATTAACTCTGAATATCTGACTTTTTACTTAACTTTATGATAAAATCAAAATTTCAAAAATCAAAAGATTACTTAACCTAATTGATTAAAAAGTTATAATTCAATTCCAAAACTTAAGTTTAAAATCTTAACACACTTAGTTTCTTAATTCAAGTAAGAATAGAAAAATAAATCTTTAAAAGATTCAAAAAATTCCTTAGTTCAAATAAAATCTTGTTTTAAAAATTTTAACACAAAAGTGTGTATTTACAAAATGTTTAAGTAAAATCTAATTAAGAATTGAATGCTCTTTAATACTTATATATATACTATATACATTTTAAACTTCTGACCTAAAAGAAAATTAAAGCTCTTAATTATAATATATACATGCTTCTTCTTTTCTTCTTTATTAATAATGATGAATATTCCCCTCATTATTTTTATGAACTTTCTTTTTAAATTTTTGCATTTTTATATTTTTATTTTTTTGTATATAAGATTTTTAATTTTTATAATTTTTTAAAAAATTTTTAAATTTTTATGAAATTTTTGAATTTTTAAAATTTTTATCCTTTTTACTTTTTAATTTTTTAATTTTGTCAATATTTAATTTTTATGTGTTTTTATTTTTAAACACTTAAAGTGAAAATTTCACTTCAACACCCCCCAAGCCAAAATTTTACAATGTCCTCATTGTCAGAAGGGTGAAAAATATTACACTTCATTTAGTACAGGGTGATGGAAGGAGTCGAAAAGAGAAGATTAAAAATCTCAGTGCGGACGATTTCAAGTCTGACCAAAGGTCAGAGTGATCAGTCGGATTAAATGAAGGTAATCAATATGATATGGAGTGAAATTTTTAAAGTAAGTGTATAAGAAAGTCAAAAAGGATGAAAATAGGAAACAGATATGTACAAGTGTGGTGGTTGGATAGAAAACCCTAGTGGAGCCGGTAACATTCTCCAACATGACCCAAAGGATGTGATTCCAAGAAAGGTTTAAGACGTTGACCATTGACTTTGACGGGTTGATCCTTGTTGGGTTCGGTGATTTCGACAGCTCCGTTGTCGAAGACTCTAACTACAATAAATGGCCCTTGCCATTTAGACCTAAGTTTACCCGGGAAGAGCTTCAAACGAGCATCAAATAACAACACCTTCTAACTAGGTGCAAAGGATTTGCAAGAAATGAATTTGTCGTGGAAGGCTTTAAGTTTCTCCTTATACAGCTTTGAACTTTCATAGGAATCATGACGTAATTCCTCTAGTTCACTAAGCTGCAACCTATGATTTTCACCAGCCTTCAAGAGGTCTAAATTATAGTCTTTAATTGCCCAATTGGCCTTGTGTTCAATTTCTACGGGAAGATGACAGGATTTCCCGTAAACAAGTCTATATGGTGACATGCCTATTGGTGTTTTGTGGGCAGTCCTATAAGCCCACAAAGCCTCATCTAAACGGGAAGACCAATCCTTTCTATCAGGTCGGATTGTCATTTGAAGGATCTTTTTGATTGCCCGATTAGAGACCTCGGTTTGCCCATTAGTCTGGGGATGGTAAGGTGTAGAAATACGATGTGTAATCCCATATTTCCTAAGTAAAGTTTTAAACTGGGCATTAATAAAATGGGAACCACAGTCAGAAATAATAGCACGAGGTACCCCAAAACGAGCGAAAATATGACTCTGTATAAAAGGAATGACAACTCGATGGTCGTTTGTGCATGTGGGTATGGCTTCAATCAAACGAGAAACATAGTCTACAGCAAGTAAAATATAATGGAAGCCAAAAGAGGATGGAAACAGACTCATAAAATCTATGCCCCAAATGTCAAAGATTTCACAGACTAGAATCGAGTTCAAAGGCATCATGTCTTTTTTAGACATGCCACCAAGTGTTTGGCAATGACTACATGCCTTACAATAAGTCTGAGAATCTACAAATAATGTGGGCCAATAAAACCCGCATTGCAAAACTTTTACAGCGGTCTTTCAACCAGAAAAGTGACCACCACAGGCCTGGTCGTGACAAAAAGATAGGATAGAATCAATCTCAGAAGAGGTGACACAACACTTGATGATTTGATCATTACAAAGTCAAAAAAGATATGGATCTTCCCAAAAATAGTATTTGGCTTCTGCTTTGAGTAGTGATTTGCGATTCCCGTCCCAATCTAGCGGGAATTGATGTGTAACTAAATAATTAACAATATTTGCATACCAAGGAAGATCTGTGGATATAGTCAAAAGATGTTCATCAGGGAAGTGTTTTGTAATTGGTGGAGATGATTCGATTGTATCAGAAGGAAGATGGGATAGATGATCTGCAACAACATTTTGCCTACCAGCTTTATCACGAATTTCTAGGTCAAATTCTTGCATAAGCAAGATCCATCCTATTAACCTAGGTTTCGTGTCCTTCTTAGATAGAAGGTGTTGAATAGCTAAGTGATCAGAGTACACTTTGATTTGAGATCCGAGTATGTAAGATCTAAATTTTTCTAATCCAAATACTATTGCTAGTAACTCTTTTTCTATAACTGTGTAATTCCTTTGTGTCTCATTCAATGTTTTACTAGCATAGTAAATTACCACCGGATTCTTCTCAATTTTCTGTCCTAAAACAGCTCCTATTGTATAATCTGATGCATCACACATGATTTCAAATGGTAAATCCCAATTAGGTGGTTGCAAAATTGGAGCCTGTGTAACTCTGTCTCTCAAAGTTTTAAATGCTAGAATACACTCGTCATTCATCTCAAAAATCACATCCTTTGTGAGGAGGTTTGTGAGTGGTCGGGCAATTTTTGAAAAGTCAAGGATGAATCTTCTATAAAATCCCACATGCCCGAGAAATTATCTAATGCCTTTGATTGAGTAAGGAATTGGAAGATTTGCAATTTGATTGATCTTGGCTCGATCTACTTGGATACCCCGCTTAGATACGAGATGACCAAGTACTATGCCCTTAGGAATCATAAAATGGCTCTTCTCCCAACTAAGGATAAGGTTAACCTCAATACATCTTTTTAGAACCTTCGACAAATTATCGAAGAAAATATCAAATGTCTCCCCAAAGACTGAAAAATCATCCATAAACACCTCCATATATTCACCAACCATTTCGATAAAAATGGCTAACATGCAACGTTGAAAAGTCGTGGGTTCATTGCAAAGCCCAAATGGCATTCTTCGGAAAGAAAAGGTTCCGAAGAGGCAGGTGAAAGTCGTTTTCTCTTGATCTTCGGGATAAATTGCAACTTAATTATATCCAAAGTAACCATCTAGAAAGTAGAAGAACCTATTACTAGCTAATCTCTCAAGGATTTGATCAATGAATGGTAAAGGAAAATGGTCCTTCTTTGTAACAGAATTCAGTTTCCGATAATCTATGCAAACCCACCACGAATTCGCAATTCGTGTGGGAATGGTTTCTCCAAATTCAGTTTTGATTATGGTGAGTCCTGCTTTTTTGGGTACCACTTGAATTGGACTCACCCAAGGGATATCAGATATAGGATAAATGATATTAGCATCAAGCCACTTAATTATTTCTTTCTTAACGACCTCCTTTAGATTAGGATTTAGGCATCTTTGAGCTTCTCTTAAAGGTCGTGCCCCATCTTCAATATAGATGCGATGAGTAAAAAAATTAGGGCTAATCCTGATGAGATCATGTAAAGTCCACCCAATTACCTTCTTGTGATCTCGAAGTACTTTGATCAATTTGGATTCTTGTGATTTAGAGAGATGAGAATTGATTATTACAGGATATGTTTGATCAGATTCGAGAAATACATATTTAAGATTATCAGCCAATGGTTTCAATTCAAGCATATGAGTTCAATCAACAGTAGGATTTGGGGCGGGATTCTCAATTATGAAGAGTGATTCAGATTCAGAGTCAAATTCAGGATTAAGTAAAGATTCCAATAATGTTTCATTGCTTTGAGGGTATAGGATATCAAAAGATGTGTCTTCTAAATCTAGAGAACTAATGTCATCCTCAAAAACTTCTATTGATTTTATTTCCTCAATCCATTCACAATCAAATCCATTAGAAGCTCTAAATATATCTAACTTAATTGTCTTCTCCCCGAATTTCAATTCAATCTTTTGTGATTCACAATCAATTTTTGCTTTTGTAGTAGCCAAAAAGGGTCTCCCTAAGATAATTGGGGTGTGGCTAATGTATTCAAGTACTTCCATATCAAGAACAATAAAATCTACGGGAAAGTAAAAAATCCCAAACTCTTACAATAACATCCTCCTACATTCTTTTTGGTGACTTAAAGGATCTATCAGCTAATTATAAAGTCACATTAGTAGACTTAAGGTTTTCTATTTGAAAATGTTTTACCAAAGGGAAAGGAATGAGGTTAATAGAAGCTCCTAAGTCTAAGAGGACTCTATCAAAACACTGACCCCCAATTATACCGGAAATAAATGGAGATCCTGGGCCTTTCTTTTTTAAAGGAAGCGTACTTGAAATAATAGAGCTCACATTCTCTGAAAGTACAACAGTGCTTCCTTTCTTCGACTTACGCTTAGGAGTACACAATTCCTTATGAAATCTTGCGTAAGTCAGAATGTGTTTGATAGCATCTAGGAGTGGAATATTAATATGTACATGTTCAAAAATCTGAATCAAATCTTCATCTAATGTAACAGGTTACTTTTGTTTCCTAGTCTTCTTCAAAGCTTCTGGGAATGGGACGTGGGTTTCCTATTCTACTGAGGTATTTTCCTGATCTTGCAAATTAGTGGGAATTGCGGGATCGGGTTCTGCACCTCTTCCAGATGTAGAAACAGGGGTTAATCTAGATGTACTAGGGTCTTGGGATAGGTTCCTTGGAACAATTGGATCCCTAGTGGAAGTTCCACGGTAGGTTGTAAAAGAGTTAATACCTGCATGAGAAGAAGAAGCAGCTGAAGAAGAAGATGCTTGTGAATTTTGGAAAGATAGATCATTAATTATTGGTTGATTTGTAAGTGATTGCTATTGATTTAGATATTCAAAACCAAGATTAGAAATAGGTGGATTCAAATTTTGATTTTGATTTGGATGTAGGGGAAATTGATTACGGAGATGGACATGTCCCTGATTCAGATTTTGAATTCCCAGGTGTTGTCTTTCCTGGATATTCCTAGGGTTTGGAATTGGCTGGGATGGAAGGGTCCCTAGCTGACGAGATTCAGCTAACTACGTGACTTGACCCCTAAGATCGGCCAATTCTGTCGAACATTGTTGTTGGACTTCAGCAAGAGCCTCAGCATTTTGTCGCTGGCTCTCTATCACAGCTCTTAAAATCTGGTCAAGCTGTGAATCTCTATTTAGCCCTACGAGGTTTTGAGAACCCGAGTAAAATGGCCTTGCATTGTGTTGCTGAAATGATAATGTAGGTGGGTTTTTTCTGGTCTTAGTTGGATATGATGGTCTTTGTGAATGGTCAGGCCAAGAAAAATTTGGGTGATTACAGCATCCAGGATTATAGGAATTTGAATATGGGTTTGATCTTGGTGTGTATCCCTGAATGACGTTTAAATCGAGAGGATATGGAATGTTTTCGGCAACAGTTAAGGGTGGGGAAAAGGGTGGGTAAGATTTTGGGACAAAGGTCCCTCCTTAGGTTGGTGAAGGAGTAGATAGAAAACCCAAGGAAGATGGATCTCTAGAATCCAGATTATTCACAAATTCCCTCCCTGTGGGAATTTACGAAACCGGTAAATACGTGGGATTCGTAGCAAGTAGAGGCGTAATATTTTTCATTGTGTTTCTAACCTCGTCGAGATGCTTTTCTACGAGGTCTATTTTCTCTAGTTTTTCTGCAATAATCTCTAAATCCTTTGAACTGGACGGATTACCAATCTTGTGAATGCCCTTATGTAGATTTTGGTGATTTGTATTCATGCCCCGCAAAAATGGTGACATTGATGCATTGTTGATCGAGTTTTCTGCCATCCCTTCAAATAATTCTGAAGCGGATTCTGTGTCGCGATTTAGAAAATTCCCTCCACAAGAGGCATCGATTAGATTGCGAATGCCCTCTTGTAAACCATAATAAAAGATGTGCATGAGTTGCCAACAAGGGATGTCATGATATGGGCATTTCCTTTGCAATTCATTAAAACGTTCCCACGCTTCATGAATTGGTTCTCCTTGATTTTGATTGAAAGTAATAATAGCTCACCTTAAAGCATTGGTTCGACCAATTGGAAAGAATTTCTTCAAAAATGCAGATTCGAGTTCAGCCCAAGTTGAGATTGGCCTTGCTATAGTTCTATACCACTAAGCTGCTTTACCTTTAAGGCTAAAAGAGAACAGTTTCATTAGTACTATTTCCCTATTTTGATTTCGAGGACCAAGAGTTTGAGATAGATTTTTAAGATCTTCAATATGTTGAAATGGATCCTCGGATGCAAATCTGTGAAAGTGGGGGATTAAACTTATAATGTTTGGCTTTAATTCTAGATCATTTTCCCAAATAGGAATCCTAACGTTAGGCTCTACTTGTGCATTAGATGGGTTATAATAATCTCTAAGTAGAGGCCTAGGATGATTGATCAGTAAATCATGATTTTCAAAACCTGCCTCAGGTCGAGGTGAAGAATGGGTTTGCAAAGTTTGTAAATTATTTAAGGCTGCTATTAATAAATTGATTTGTCTTGTTTGCTCTAGCATCCTAAGGTTCTGGTTCAGGAGCGCCTCATGAACATCAAAAGGTAGCATCTCCCCCTGACCAGAAGAAGAAGGGATCTCGGGATTAAGATTCTGCATTGGATCTATAGAAGTTGATGGACCAGACGAGAAAACCATTGGTTGCTTATCTACAACCGGCCTAGGATCACCTGTCAATGGTGGTGCGAGAGGCAGAGGCAAGGATCGCCTCCCATCCATAAACGGAAAATAAATGTGCAAGGCACACGCACACCACCGATACAAAAAATAGCGGCACAAAAAACCCGCAAAATAGCGCAAAAGACATGGGTTTTGCTCTTCTTTCAAAGGAAAGAAGAAATTCCTAAAGTACGCAAAGTAATTTGACGCAAACAAATAGAGTAACAGTATCAAAATATGTGTCCTAAGTTGTGACTACGCAGGTGCGTACCTTAAAGCTCAAAGGTCTAAGGTCTAGGATCAAGACCGCTCACTATTGGATACCCGGGGCTCTAGTAGTGAGACAGACTTGTTGATCTTCGGCCAAAGCCATAAGAGGTGCAAAGAGGAGAGATTGAAAAATAGACTCGTGTGACTCTAGTGAACGCGCTATGTGCGCTATAGTATGCAATAGACAATATCGATATAAAAACCCGCATGCATTCTGCAAACAAATTTAAGTCACCAATTTTACTTCCTCTTTTTAGTTAGTCTTTTTCAGAAATATATCAATTAAACTACAATGGCCACTTTTTATATCTTTTCAAACAAAAATATGTGGTCTTTTTAAATCTCAAAGACTGGGATCTACATGATTTTTCACGTGTTTTCCCACTGCTGCGAGAAAAATAATTTAAAAATTTTTCCGAGTCAGATCGTATTAGTACAAGCAGGAAATGCACTCCTAAGAGTGTATGCCTATGTTATGCTACCGCTAGTTAGACAGAGATGTATTTCTGTATTTTTTTTTAATTTTATTTTTAAATGCATCAAACAAAAGATTAAGAAATACTTACAAAGAAATGAAAATGGCAAAACTAAATCTCGCCTTCTCCTGAGATTACCTGCAAAGGTAAACCTGAAAAGAAGACAGAAAATAAAACAAAAACAAAACAAAACACACTAATTAGAACAAAAGTTAGTAAAAACAAAACTATATACAAAATACCACCTAATTAAACAATTAATCCTTTTAAAATTTAGTGAATCAAAATATTTCCTCCCCGGCAACGGCGCCATTAAAATGATTGTTAGATGAAGCAATGCCAGGGAATATTTTGATGAGTGGAGTGAGTCAAAATATTTCCTCTCCGGCAACAGTGCCATTAAAATGTTGCGTGTTTTTCACTCAACTCAGTAATTAAGTTAATTTCACTTAATTAAGAGTAGAAGAAATCACTTAGGTTAACTCGAAGTTGTATCAATAGTGTAGTATAGGGTCGAATTAACCTAACATTTTAGAAATTTTTACTGGTTGAGTCCAGGTCGTTCACTGGGAGGCATAATAATTTTTCTCCAAATTCACCAATTTCCTTTTATCTCTTTAAGTTTAGGAGTTAAAACTAGTTTTACTTTTCAAAACATGAATTTTGTCAAATATTTAAACTATGAAGAACATACAAAATTCGATATGCAAACATATTTACTCAAAACGTTATACTTTACTAATAAGTAAACATGCTAATTTTTCTAATTGTATTTCATTCTAAGATATTAAGGCAAAAAGTTATCTAATTAAAGCATGCCATTTACAATTAAGAACGAAAAGATACTCATGCAAAGAGAAAATTCATTTATCTCTTCATCTCTCTACAGCCTCTAATCTTCTTCTTTCTTTTATTTTCTTCTCTGCCAAGCTCTCTTTCTTCTTATGTTGTTCCTGCCTTCTTATCTTCCTTTAGTTCTTCTTTTTTCCCCTTTAATCTTCTCCTGCCTTCTCTTCTTCCCTTAGTTTCTCTCTTTTGTTCCTTAGTCTTTCCTTAACACTTCTTAGCGTCTGCACTCATTTCTTCCTTAGCCTTTGCATCCTTGAGCACTTAGCTTTCTTCAGTGGCTCCTCTTTCCTTCAACTTTCAGCTGAACAGGATTTTTTTTTACTTTTTAAACCAAACGATTTTGTATTTGCGGTGAGGTCCTTTCGAGGATACACAGCACCCTGAGACCAGGGTGGGACCAGACCCTACTCGGTCCTCGCCTAATCTCGGTTAGGTTGGTTTCGGTTTATTTCTTAATCGGTTCACAGTCTTGAGCCACATCGGCTCAACCTGGCCTCCCAGGCCAAACTCACCCTCGCGGGGCACATTCACATCCGCATGCACGACCCTAAGGGTGCACACACCCGCAAGCTAATGCCCACACACTCAGATACAATGTCAGATCAGACCAAAATCGGAATCGGTGCGCCGAGCGCTGACGACTGCATAGCCATAGGAAATAGTTTTATACCCAGGCATGCGCTTGTGGATATCTGAGGTGCGACAAAGCTACCCCTTCACGACCCGAATTCAATCGATCATAACTTCCTACCCAGAGCTCCAAATTGGATGATTTAAAGTTCGTTGGAAAGCTCTAAGGGTAATCTATACAATTTTAGGGTCAATTTAATGTTTTAATGATGTTTTGCACTTCAATTTAAGGGATGAAATCAGGGTTTCTATGGCTTTCATAAAAGCCTGGAAATGTTTTTAACTCAGGGAAGTCCTCAGATGGACTTCTCTCATCTATTAGAAGGTCTATATATGTTATATAAGCAATTTCGCTTCTGTTAGAGTGGATTTTTGGTTCTCAAGACCTACAGAACTTGCAGAGAAGCTTTTCTCTTCTCTGAAAACTTCAGAGATTAATTTTCAGACATCAATTTGTGCAACAGACACTTTAAAGTGTTCCTAATCTATTTAGATTAATTCTAAGGTTATAACTAATCAACCTGGGCAGGTTTTAGATTTGAATTTCAATAGAACAGTACTTCTATTGGTTTGGGTTCAAGAGTAACACAAATTAACTGGAAAATAATCTTCATACTTTAGATCATCTGAGCTTACTTAAATTGATTCCAGAAACAACTTGCACATCTCAATTCCTCAATTTAAGCTCAGAACACCATTATCAGACTCAGGTTTGACTATAGAAGCTCGAAAATTGACCTTTTGTTTAAAGCTTCTCCCTAAGAAATTAATACATCAATCAGAGTCTCTTCATCATCTGGAACTCACTCAGATCTTCAGATTTGAGTTCTATCCTTAATTCCTAGGGTTTTAGGCTCGCTGCCTGAACTAAAATAAGTGTTTGTTCGACAAAGTTGTTTAGTGGTAGTTACAATGTTTTAAAGACTTAAATAGCTTCAGTGCATCGTATTGATGCTTTTGAGCTCCTTAAATGTTTCTCAAATCCCATATAGCAGACTTCTCCAACTCACCCGAGTTGGGGAAGAAGAAGTTACCTCTTAAGCTCCGGTGATTAAAACATCAAGAAAATTTCTTAAAAATGATCAGTAATCCTTATTTTATTATTCTGGAGCAACTTAGCAATTTCTAGAGGCTGTTACACATCTTTGACTCGTCGGAGATCACCAGAGCTCCGATGAGTCCAGAAAATATAAAGTGTTTGTATAGATTGACAAAATTAACTATCTTTAATCCAAAAATGATCCTGAGGTTACAACGAACCTCTTTATCACAATAAATTCCACGTTTATTCTTTCAATTAGAAGATTTGACAGTAAGTTTGTTTCTTAAAAATTTGATTGGTTTAAGCTCAGGACTTGATTTAACTACTCGAATGAGAAGTTAAATCAAGTCAGCAGATGTTATTAATCGTAAATATATGTTTAATTTATAATTTGAAATGTTCCTGAGCCGCCATGGACAGCAAACTCAGAAACTTAAATTAAATTTGGGTGTTTAATTATAGATGATAGTAATAGGTAATATAATGTCGATTAAGGTTCATTAGTGATGAAAGGTGATGAAGGAACCCAATGAAGGTGGAATTAGGTCGACTACTGTCACCATGGACAGTAAAGCAGTCGGTGAAGTTGAGATTTGAATTAGGCGTTTAGGTGATTCAATTAAACTATTTAGTGATTTAGAAGTGAACATGGAAGTTAAAAGAAGGTGAATAGTGAGTTATAAGACAAAATTAAGATCTCTGGCGAGCTCAAGGAACTCGCCGGAGTTGGAAGAGATTGAAGCTAAATTCCACAATTACTCTAACCTAACTAACTAAGCTAACTAACTAAGCTAGCCTACTCCTACTCCTACTCCTAGTCTATTGTTACCTGGACGAAGGGGTCAATAGGGTTCCATCGAAGTTTCATAGCGGACGACGAAATCAAAGGGTTGAAGAAAGATCTCTGGCGGGCGAATTTGAGGTGGAGCAGAGGAATCCTAGGGTCAGTGCCTTTGTCAGAGGTGTGGAAGACCACGGCGAATTTCCTCGGCTACTTAAGATGGATGGAGGAAGTCGGAAGATGAAATGGGGAATCGCCGGAGGTTTGGAGGAATAGCCTATTGGGTCGGCTGCAGTATTAAATGAGGGAAGGCAGCCAACTTGCTGAAATCGGAGGTGTGAGGGGGTATTTATAGCATTTTGCGGCGAAGAGAGAGGCGGGGTCTGGCCGAAGAAGAAGCTCGAGGAGCTTAATGTCCGTCGTCATCTCCGATGACGGTGAGGTTAACTCCCACTAAAAAATAGGATTTTCGGTTAATGCAGACCGATGGATGAAATGGAGGTGGTGAGCACAAGCTGCAGGAGCTTGGGCAAAGAGAAATGATGTCGGCAGGGCGGTGATCGTGCGGTAGGATGACTCTCTGCCGCCAGCCGTTCGTTTAGCTGGAGAAGATGAAGAAGAAGAAGATGAAGAGGGACTTAGAAGTAATAAAACCTAAGGACCTATGTGAGAAATAAGGACCCTACTGTAATGAAAATTAAGGACTAAAATGTAAACCCAGGTTTTGAAGGTTTATTTTAATTTAGATCTTTTTCAACTTTTTATATTTATTAGTAAATAAAGTAAATATTATGTTTGCACCTTGAATTTACATTTTTGACCTTTTTAGATTAATTTATTAGATTAAGTAAAATCACTTAAGTTATTACGTATTTAGGTGTACATTATATTTAAGTCACTTATCTTATTAATTAAGAGAGCGATTACTATGATTTCGAGTCCAATTATTATCTAAATTATTAATAATGTTAATTGAATGATGTCATTTTCAACTTATTTTAGGGTCGTTAACTAAATATCCCTTATTCTATAATTAACCCTTATATATTCATAACCCTAACTAATTAACTAGGAAGACTAGTTAATTAGGGGTAATTAGAGATCATGATGAATGTCTCATCACCTGCTAGGCCATGCCCATCTCCAGTCGCCACTCTAGTCATCGCACCAGCGCCATCACCGCACCAGCCTACACCCGCACCCAACCACTACAGGCACCTGCTCGACCCCACCTGCTCCCACAGGCACTTCCCCCTCCAGCGCTCACACCACTCCAGCCCGTAGACACCACACCTTCTCCACTGTAGTGCACCACCCCACCCGTGCCCTCACCAAGCAGACTACAAACACCGCACCTTCTCCACCACAACGCACAGAACCCACACCCGTAGGCATTTTCTCCCCTCCAACGTCGCCTCAAGCCACGCCTAGTGCTCCTCTCTGCACACTGCCTCGCCACCAGCGCTCCCCGAAGGCGCTGCACGCTCACCGGCCATCGCAGCGCGCGCACCCCTCCTCCAGCGCCTGCCCCTGCACTGCGCACTGCTCACCGCCCACTGCCCACCACCTTCCTCTCCTTCTTGCAACCACCACAGGCTGCCATCAGCCACACCGTCACCACCATCGGGTGCAGCCTAAGCGGGCTGATCTCCAGTGACAACCTCGACATCCGTCTCTCCTCCTCCTGTGTGCACAAGCCGCAGCAACAAATCCTCTGTTTTCAAGTTGATTAAAAATTACATTTATTGCCATTTCAACCAGAAATTAATTTTCATTTATGATTATTTTATTGTGGCAAAATTGCGAATGCACACTTATACTTTCTGATAATTACACGTTATTGATATTCACCTATTTCAAGATTGGTTTTGGGATGAACATGTGCACCAATTTTCTCTAGTATATGTCAATTGAAAATTACATAATATCATCATATGTTTATTGAGGATTTCAGAGAGGGAAAATTGCACATACACCCTTATATTTTTTAGTAATTGAGAATCTTCTTTCCATCGCATTTTATGTCGGATTTGACTAGGGATTTCGCACTTGACCAAAAGAATATGAAATAATTGAGAGTTTATTGCATAATTGCCTCCCTGTGGACGCGACCCGCACTTCTGTGAGTGGTTATTTTTATTGTTTATTAGTTGATTTTTCCACCACTTAAATACTACAATGCATTATTTCAATTGTGAATCTTAATCGAAAGAAAAAAATCGACTTGTCAAATTGGCACCATTGTCGTGGAGACAACAGATGCAATAGATTTACTTCATTATTTTTGAATATTCTGAGTTGCAAAATTATCTTATCAATTTTTTTTTGCTGTGCGAGGAATCTAACGAGATGATAAGGCACAACAGAGCGGCGACAGCAACCACGAGCTAAGCCACACGTGAAAAAGACGTAGGAGACCAAGATCCTGCTTTCAGAAAGGATTCTCTGTCATCACAAATTTATTTCTATCTTTTCATCCTTGTAGTAGTTGGGGCTGAATTTTTGGGTGTTTGTCCCCACATTCCTTAGCTACTAGGGCTTACATTATTTTTTTGTGCATGCGTGATTCTATTTTCTGCTTGCCTGCCTTTAAAACCAATAAAGAAAATATCAAGCTACCTATTTAGAAGTTGCATGCCCTTAGGTGCGCACATTTAGGGGTGATTGAGCAACACATTAGATCTTATTATTGCATTGCAAGCATATTAGCATGAAGATTGCTGGAGACAGGTACACCTTTCTAACTTTTGTGTCCAGCTCCTATTCATGATTTGCATTCAAATTAAAATTCAAGATCACCAAGCTGTTTGAATTTACTAATTCAGTTGTCACATAACTAAAAGTGGGACTGATAATAAGATTCAACCCTAAAAGCAATTCATATTTGATCTGATTCTAAGGGACTTGTCTGCGATTTCAAAAGAAATTACAAAGATTTGCAGTGTGTTGCACACTTCTGACACTAAGCACACACATTAGGCACCGCACTAAGGCTCGATCCCTTAAGGCTATAGGCACCAATCTCTTTATCGGTGCAAACCCTCCTATTGTGCTTTGTGGTGGTGGTGATACTATCTTTTGACCAAGTGTTTTGATACTCCACAAAGGGGGACACCCCTTAAAGGAACAAAAGGGTAGTTAAGGGGCACCGCATACGCATCGCCTCAAAGGAAAGGTTCACCCTACTTGCATCCCTTTGTTCATCCTTGGAGAAACTTCTCACTTGATCACCTGGGAGTATCATCCAAGCAAAGTATAGGTCCTAGGGCACTCGAAGGTTGAATTAAGGCAAGTAATTGTAGTGAACAACTTGTTTGGCCATTTATATTAACTAATTTGACCTCCACAACAAAGAAGGCTAAGATTTCAAGTCCACACCCCTCTTATACCACTTACATGGGAACGGAGGAATAAGTCTTGACTTTTGACTTATCTTTGGACTGGCGGCATCAGTTACTCAAAAAGAACCTGAATTGTGTTTTATGCTTCGTAGGCACTCTCTTGAAGGTACTCTAGTGTTTGATCCTAAGCCTGGGAGAATTCTTAGGAGAGCTCACCTAGGAGAGGAAAAAGAAGGAATGGCTGAGCAAGGTGCAAATCAACAAAGGACCCTAAGGGACTATTTTATTCCAACTAACGAACCTGCACAAGCACTAAGATGACTGGCAGGGGATAATCCATATGAGATCAAGAGCAGTATCATATCTTTATTGTCCTCTTTTTATGGTACTACTAGGGCTTTACTGATGAAGCCCTGAAGAGGACTTTGTTTCCTTTCTCCCTTAAGGATAAGGCCAAGCACTAGTATCATACCCATGATGAAAGGGTAAATGATTGGGCCACCATTAAAGGAGAATTTTTGAAAAAGTATTTTCCTATGAGTAAAACCAACCATTACAGAAGAGTGATTATGGGTTTTACTCAACAGGAAGGGGAGCAATTTCATGAGACTTGGGAGTGCTTTAATGACCTTCTTAGGTTATGCCCCCACCATCAGGTGCCAAGATGGCAGTTGGTCGAAAGGTTCTATAACGGATTATCTAAAAGGCATAGCCAAACCATCGATGCAGCCTGTGTAGGAACCTTCATGACCAGAACTGAGGATGAAGCCTGGG
Source organism: Thalassia testudinum (assembly GCA_037157565.1). NCBI lineage: Eukaryota > Viridiplantae > Streptophyta > Magnoliopsida > Alismatales > Hydrocharitaceae > Thalassia > Thalassia testudinum. Next base: position 77,741,207 of record JAZHRO010000056.1, on the reverse strand, counting down.
CATTATTTGAAACATTAAGTGACAACTCCATACATCTATCCTCTGCCTACCAAGAAAGAAAACCATCAATCTTGCAGAGGAAGATAGAGGCCCATGAAGCCGGGGCTTCTCAGGATTTGGCTTATCAGATTCAATTATTGAATAAAAACTTTGATAGGCTTTTAGCAAACCCCGGCATGAACCTGCAAGTAGCCTCTATTTTTCAGGCTTCAAGGGAATGCTCCATTTGCCAAAGCACAATGCCCACCACTGCGAAGTGCCATCAAGAAAACCAATTCCCTGAGTTGATTCAAGCCGACTTGAACGTGTCCCAAGGTTTTCGCCCCCCTCACGATAACCCTTATTCCAACACTTATAATCCAGGGTGGCAGAACCATCCAAACTTCTCTTGGAAGCAAGGTGAAGCTTCTAACTCAGGGAATACATGACCCTTACATCCCCAGCCCATATACCAACCTTCTTATGAAAATCCTCCTACGAATAAGCCCTCTGAGATGGATGAACTGAAGGCCATGATGAAAGCAATGCAAGAGCATCAGAATATGGTTATCCAATCTCAGAATAAGATGATTAATGATATGCAATCCCAAATTGGTCATCTTATTGAGGCAGTTAGGCAAAGTGATCCGGGGAAGCTTCCTAGCTCTGCTGGGAAGAACCCTAATGGCAAGGGGGTTGTATTCAGGGAGCACGCCCAAGTAGTGACTGTGTTGAGGAGTGGAAAAAAGATTGACAAGCCTGATAACACTCCTATGGTTACATCTTAGAATTCCCCTTCCACACCTGACCCGACTTCCATCTCACCTGAGGAAGAGCCACACCACTCTCCCTCGCACAAAATTACCCACAATGAGGATGTCGTCCTTCCACCACCCCTTTCCTGCCATGATGACCCCTCTACCTAGAAGCCGAGGGTGCCCTAGACAGAGCACCTATCTGCTCCTGGGGAATCTTTTGTTGGACTGTCTGGAGCCAAGGATGGGACGGAAGAGATTATGGATACTTTTAGGCAAGTCCAGATTAACTTACCTCTGTTGGAAGCGACTAAACAGATTCCGTCCTATGCCAAGTTTCTGAAGGACCTGTGCAGCCAGAAGCACCAATCTAGGAAATAGGTCCAAAACAGGGTCATCCTGCTTGACCATGTTAGCTCGGTTCTCCAACATGGAACACCCCCCAAAATGAAAGACCTAGCGGCCCCATATATTTCAGTGGTTATAGGTAACCAACACATTAACGAGGCTCTATTCGATCTGGGTGCAGGGGTAAACATTCTACCAAGCTCTGTCTATCACCTTTTGGGAGGAGGCAAGCTAAAGCCTAGTCCAATAATCCTCCAAGTTGTAGACAGATCACTTAAGACACTATGGAGATTGTTTGAGGATGTCCTTGTGAGTGTTGAGGATTTCTTCTTCCCCATTGACTTTCTAGTACTTGATACTGACCCATCTAATAAGCCCACAAAGCCTTCCATTATTCTGGGATGCCCCTTCTTGGCCATAGCCAATGCCTCTATAAATTGTAGATCTGGGGCACTTAAAATGGGAACAAGAAGATCCGGTTGAATGTTTTTGATACTTACAAGCAACCTAGATTTGAAGATTGTTCTCAGATTGAGGTCGTTGATGAAATAATTGAAGAGACTACTCCAACACTCTTATGTAGAGATCCCCTTCAGAAGGTCATATCAAAGGACCATCCTTTGATTATTAAAGAAACTGAAAGGGAAATGCCCGAACTAGAAGAGTTGCTGGGAATGCACACTGAGTCTCTATCCCCACCCTGGACTGTGAAGGTAGATCCGCTGCCTGAGGCAGGGACATCTCAACTAAAACCCTCAATCCAAAAGGCTCCTGAATTGGAGTTGAAACCCCTCCCGAGCACATTGAAATATGCTTTCCTTGGCCCTAATAACACGCTCCCCATTATTATCTCATCTACATTATCTTAATTGTAGGAGGGAGCTCTCCTTGGGTGTTTACAAAGGCACAAGGAAGCAATTTCCTGGACAATTGCTTATATTAAGGGTGTTGATCCCTCTCTTTGCATGCATCATATATACACGGATGAGTCTGTTAAGCCTTTCCGAGATATGCAGAGATGGCTTAATCCAAATATGCGTGAGGTTGTTAAAAAGGAGATTCTGAAATGGCAGGATGCAGCGATTATCTATCCCATTTCATATAGTAAATGGGTCAGTCCTATTCACGTAGTTCCCAAAAGGCAGGAATCACTGTGGAAGAGAATGACCAAGGAGAAATAGTGACCACTAGACCATCAACTGGTTGGAGGGTCTGCATTGATTACCGCCGTTTAAACACGACTACCCAGAAAGACCATTTTTCTTACTATTATCGATCAAATTCTGGAACGATTGGCAGGGAACAAGTACTTTTGTTTTCTTGACGGGTACTCTAGGTACAATCAGATAGCCATTTTTCCTGATGATCAGGAGCGTACCACCTTCACGAGTCCGTATGGCACTTTTGCGTTCCGTCGAATGCCATTTGGGTTATGTAATGCTCCTGCCACTTTCCAACATTGTATGATGGCTATCTTTTCTAATATGATCAACGAGTTCATTGAAATTTTCATGGATGACTTCTCCATTTATGGCTCGTCGTTTGACCTATGCATTTCGCACCTTGATAAAGTGTTAACCCATTGCGAAGAGGCAAAGCTGATGCTTAGCTGGGAGAAAAGCCACCTTATGGTCCAGCAGGGCATTGTGTTAGGGTATGTAGTTTCCGAGAGAGGATTAGAGGTGGACACCGCAAAAATCGATTCCATCTGTAAGCTTCCATTGCCCACCAATGTTCATCATGTTAGATCTTTCCTTAGCCATGCTGGATTTTATAGGCACTTCATTTGAGATTTCAGTAAAATCTCTAAGCCACTCTATGACCTGTTAGTGAAGGATGTCCCCTTCGATTTTGATGATAGATGCGGTGAGGCTTTCCAATTTTTGAAGAAAGCCCTCATTACCACGCTAATTCTCCAAGCACCAGATTGGACCCTCCCGTTTGAGCTTATGTGCGATGCTTCTGATTTTACAGTGGGAGCGGTCTTAGGTCAAAGGGTTGATGGCAAACCTCATGTGCTGCATTTTGCCAGCAAGACCCTTATGGATCCTCAGCAAAACTACACGATCACTGAAAAGGAATTACTTATTGTAGTATTTGCTTCGAGAAAGTTTTGGTCTTATCTTTTGGGATCCAAGGTTGTAGTGTTCACTGATCATTGCCCTAAAGCATCTTCTGGCTAGAAAGGATGCCAAACCTCGCCTAATTCGTTGGATTCTGCTACTCCATGAATTTGACCTGGAAATTAAAGACAAGAAAGGAGTTGAGAATGTGGTAGCAGACAATTTGTCTAGGATCCCTATTGAGGCATCAAACCCTGCTGGCGGTATTCAAGAGACTTTCCCTAATGAGTCTCTGATGGCTGTGGAAGCTAAAACTCCTTGGTTTGCTGACATAGTGAACTATTTGGTCACGGGCATTACCCCAGTACTTGGGACAAGCAGAAACAAGACAGGTTTCTCGCCAACGCTAAATTTTATCATTGGGAGGAACCTGAGCTTTTTAGAATAGGCCCTAACTAGGTTTTTTGCTGTTGCATCCCTGACGAAGAACAAAGAAGTGTTATGAGCTTCTGCCATGACCTCCATTGTGGGGGACATTTTAATGGGAAGAAGATTGCCCATAAGGTTCTTCAGTCTGGCTTTTGGTGGCCCACATTATTCCGAGATGCACATACGTATGTGGGAGCATGTCCATGTTGCCAGCAGACAGGAACCATTGGAAAAAGGGATGAGATGCCCCAACAACCTATTCTCCCTGTTGAAATCTTTGATATTTGGGGCATTGACTTCATGGGTCCCTTTCTTGTGTCCTTCGAATATGACTACATCCTTGTGGCTATAGACTATGGATCGAAATGGATAGAAGGCATACCCATGCGAACCAATGACCATTCCATGGTCTTGGGCTTTGTTAAGGCTAATATCATTTCTCAGAATGGGTGCCCAAGGATGATCATAAGTGATGGAGGACCTCACTTTAAGAACGTGCACTTCACAAGACTACTCCAAAATTTGGAAGTCAACCACATGATAGCCACACCTTATCATCCCCAAACGAGTGGACAAGTTGAAGTGTCTAATAGGGAGGTTAAGAGAATTTTAGAAAAAACTGTTAGGCCTAATCGGAAGGATTGGTCTAAAAAACTAAATGATACTCTTTGGGCCTACAGAACTACGTATAAGACTCCCTTAGGCATGTCTCCTTTTCATCTTGTCTACGGAGAAGCATGCCACCTTCCTGTTGAAATCCAACATAAAGCTTATTGGGCTATTAAAAACGTTAACTTGAATCTGGATAAAGCGGGAAAGGCACGTATGTTAGAATTAAGTGAGCTTAAGGAGCTTCGTAATGAAGCTTATGAAACTTCTCAAGCTTACAAGCAACGTACAAAAGTCTTCCATGACAAGAACATCATTAGAAAGACTTTTGAGCCCAACTAGTGGGTCTGGCTTTTCAATTCTAGACTTAAATTATTCCCTTAAAAGCTCAAGTCCCACTAGGATGGGCCATATGTTGTTATCAATACTTTCCCTCATGGAGCTGTAGAGATTCGGAACCCTATTTTAGGTGCGAGCTTTAAGGTAAATGGCCAACGACTTAAACCATATATTGCTCTTTCAGATGGCCACGTTTTGGATGCACTTCAACTTGAGGAGCCTTAGCTCCTCCCACTTTCCTCCTTAGGCGATATTATTCTATGTCTACATTTTTCAAATGAGGACATTGTCAGTCTTAGGCATGGGGGGGTATAACTTGAGAATATTTATAGCATTTATAAATATTTACATACATAGATATATATATATATATAAAACTCTTTTCTTGAGCTGAATGGGTTAGTCCCAAGCAGAATACCTTTGTCATTGGAGGTTTTTCTTCTTAAAATTGTTTCTTAAGTTTAGAATCCAATACCTTTATTTCACGTGCACGTAGACTTGGTAATAAATCCTTGAAGAAAACTAATAAGCATTTGTAGTCTACTAAACCCTTGGACAGTTCATAGGGAGTCAGGCATACTACATTCTAGTAGATCCACCTCATATTTGTGAGAAGAAAGTAGAGAGATTACTGGTGTACTAAGTCTAGTGCAAGGACTCTTAAGTTTTGGACAATTAGATGATGATACTTCAGAGTTAGGCGTAGTTTTTCGCTCTCTGTTCCTGTGTGAATACTTTGTGTGAATTCCTGAGAGTCACCAAATAAGGCAGATACACAGAGATGGGGTCGTAATAAGGCTATGACTATGGTGGATGGTTACGACCGTCCTTCATAGAGTCCTCGGCTGAAGGAGGGTAATAGTGTCAAAGGTCAGAAATACGCCTGTCCTATCCATTCCTTCCCATTGCTGAGAATAGGCACTTTCACCAAATAAGCCACACAATATCCTCTTGACCATCATCATCCGTAATAATGCCTCATAAATAAAAGTTTCTGTCGTATAATGTGGATTTATAACCAAAAAAAAAGGAAGAGGAAACAGTCATATTACAAAAAAAAAAGGGCCCAAGTTATAGTGTAACACTATTTCTGAGGTAACAGAATACCTATCGCGTTCCACCAAATATGGCCCATACCTACCTGCTAGTATTTCTGATCCCCCGAATACTAGTTGAGGACTCTAACTTAGTTGCATAGTTATTAGGACTTTAGTTGAAATGTGGATGCCATGTGAGGCCACCAAACAGTGAGTAGAATTAATAAATTTGGTGAGATTTGTGATCTCAGAAAGAAAGAAAAGAGTGAGTGCCCAAGAACATCAAGAGAGCACAGTTGTTTAGCCTTTCTCTGAATTGACTTTTCTACTAGTCTAGAGATCTAGAGTCTGTGTACTAGACTACATGTAGCACTAGATGAGTGTGTGCTACCAATTACAAATCCATTCAACTCGATATCTCCTACCTAAGCCAAACGTCGAGGTCAAATTACAGATTATCGTCTGCTTTATCCCTGAGGGAAGCAGTTGCCTATCCCGACAGCAATATTTACCAAGGGTGAAGTACAAACTCCCACTGCTAATTGGCTTTTTCACTTGGATCTGTTACTTAGGATATCATCACATCACATTTGTCTTGATCTCTAATGTTTTGAAATAAGAAAAGAAGAAATCTTCTGATTACTTCTATTATTTTTCATTTTTGCTAGGGACTAGCAAATCTTAGGCATGGGGGTATTTGATGGGTCCATTTTAATGGACTAATATTACGCCTAGGTAACTTTAATTATCCCTTTTAAGTTTGTTAATAACTACATTAAGCTATAGAATGTTTGCATTCATCATGCTTTAAGTTTACATCTATTTTATAGTATTTTATAACTTAATATGTAATGATGTTATGTTTTTATGTTGCAGGAATGATATTTAGAAAGAACAAGGGGGGGATAAATTTCCCCAACACATAGCTGGTGCTATCCCTCCCTCATCCTCCGGCCAACCGCAACTCCTCTCACACATTTATCTAATCTCCCACCGCCCTCCCTCAACAAACGAGGCCATATTTAGAAAGGATTTTGAAAATCCCTAGAAGGGCGGAGGAGAGGAGTTAAGAGGAGGCGGAGAAAGGAGAGGAGGGGCTTCATCATCCAGGGACCGTGTAACCCGTGTGCACTGTGCGCCAAACCACCTCCCAGCCTGCTCCAGCTACCCTGCAGGCGCCCGCTCCTTCTCCACCTTGCACGCCCCTTCCAGGACGCACCCATCTCCAGCGCCTTTGCCAGGCTGCGCCCATCTCAAGCCGCCTCTCCAGTCACCGCACCAGCAACTTCAGCACACCAGCCTACACCTGTACCCAAACCCTGTTGGTTCCCGCTCCACACCACCCTCACCCGCAGGTGCTTCCCCCTCCAGCGCTCACACCACTCAAGGCCGCAAACACCTCACCTTCTCCACCGCAGCGCATCATCCTACCTGCGCCCTCACCAAGCAGCCTGCAGACACTACACCTTCTCCACCGCAGTGCACAGAACCCATGCCTGAAGGCATTTGCGCCCCTCTAGAACCGCCACAAGCCAGCGCCTGGTGCTCCACTCTGCAGACCGCCTCGCCACCAGCGCTCCCCGCAGGCGCTACGCGCTCACCGGCCACCGTAGCACGTGCACCCCTCCTCCAACGCTTGCCTTAGCACTGTACACCACTCACCGGCCACCACCTTCCTCTCCTTGCAACCACCACAGGCTGCCATCAGCCGTGCCGTCACCACCATCGGGTGCGACCTGAGCGAGGTGATCTCCAGCGGCAGCCTTGACATCCGTCTCTCCTCCTCCGGTGCACGCAAGCCGTGGCAACAAATCCTTTGTTTTCAAGTTAATTAAAAATTACATTTAATGCCATTTCCACCAGAAATTAGTTTTCATTTATGATTATTTTATTATGGCAAAATTGCGAATGCAAACTCATACTTTCTAATAATTGCACGTTATTGATATTCACCTGTTTCATGATTGGTTTTGGGATTAACATGTGCACCAATTTTATTTAGTATATGTCAATTGAAAATTACATAAAATCAACATATATTTATTGAAGATTTCAGTGAGGGAAAATTGCACATTTACCCTTATATTTTTGAGTAATTGTGAATCTTCTTTCCATTGCATTTTATGTCAGATTTGACTAGGGATTTCACACTTGACCGAAAGAATACGAAATAATCGGGAGTTTATTGCATAATTGCCTCCCTGTGGACACGACCCGCTCTTCTTTGAGTGGTTGTCTTTATTGTTGATTAGTCGATTTTTCCACCACTTAAATACTATAACACATTATTTCATTTGTGAAACTCAATCGAAAGTAGAAAATCGACTTGTCACCTAGCAATCGACATTTCGTTATATTGCCGCCAATGGCATCTGAACCAGTACAGGGTGCTTACATGTCCCCAGTAGGATATGTAGATATCCTAGGAGACAAGCACAGTGGAGATGATATGTTTTTGCATTTCTTCAAGCGGAATTTCCCACCTCTCCGCATCGGGAACTCGTCCAAATCAACTTGTGTTGATTGGCCGCTCCAAATCTAGGCAACTTTTTCAGAACAATTTAAATGCATTTTAGTGATTTTGATACTTATTTGCACAGAACCAGATTGTGTGTGGATTGGGATGCTTCGGTTACTAAGTCCTGCAAACTAGAGGTCAGTTAACAAGGCCTAATACTCCCTAAGCCTTAGACCTAATAGTTAGGCATTGCATTTTTCCCAACCTTTTGAGGACTATCAAGATCTTAGTAGATACTTGAATTTTTAAGCCTAGGAGTATAGCCCAAGAGGCCTAAGATTAGCGTTCCTACTAATCTCTTCTATGTTTCATTAGGACTTTTTGCTTCTTTCATTTTCTTTCTCCTGATACAGCCTAGAACTCAGTTAATCTCTTAATTTCTTACAAATAACTCTCTTTTCTTTTTCTTTTCAACTTGTGCTCCATTTTGACAGTTTTTACTTCTCCCCTTTTTCTCCTCAAGATTTGTATGGCCTCAAAATTTTCTCTCCGCTCAAATTTTTCTTATTCCTTCTCACAATTTTCTATTTTTTTGGTATTTTAGGAATATGAGATTCTCTTGTGAGAATCCTTTTGAACTTTTGATTTTTGAATGTTTACACCTTACCACCCCCCCATGCCTAAGTTTTGTAATGTCCTCATTGCAAACGGAGGGTGTGACACAACTTTTGGTTCAAGAATTTAGAACAGGATTATTGGGTGGGCGAACGGGTTAGGAATGACTATTTTGAACAATCTCAAGCTCTAGCATGTGTACCAGAGGTGGGATTAATTGTTCTAAAATTGAACTCAGGGTGCAATAGATGTGAAGTACAAAAGGATAATTTGAAGGGTCTTACGTTTTTGGAATGACAGGTTGCCTCTCGTGATGAGATCCTCATCATGAGCCATAACTAGCTCATTTTGACCCAATAAAAGAGAATAAAAGCTCCTATATAACCTAGAAGAAGGCTTAATAGAAGGAATAAGTATTCTGAGAAGAAAACATGAAATAAAGATTAAAACTGTAACCTTACCATTACAGTACATAAAGGAGATTTCTCAGAGGCAAAACATAGGTCAAATGGTCTAAATAAGATAAAAAGTTGGTTGAGTCAATCAAAAATGGGTTTATCTGTAATCCAGGAATTAAATGACATTTGGTAACCCTAAAATAGACTCGCTTAAATCAATAAGGTTTTGGTCAGGATGAAAATCAAGTAAACCCTCTAAAATTCATGTAAAAATATCCTCTAGGGTTTAGAACACTTAATTTGGCCTTTGGAACCCAATTTGACCTAGATTAGGGTCCTGGCTCATCAATTAACCTAATTTGGGTTTTTACGCAAAATGCTCAGTCAAACGTGGTAAAACATAAAATCCAACTTCACCATTGGATTCCTTATGTCCAAATTAGGTTTTTACCAAAATTTAGACCTAAGGGGAGGTCATCTTGACCTACTTTGCAATTTAGTACACCCAAATGACATTTTGGTCCTTAACTTTTGAAAATCATCGTAGAGATCCCCCTAACTTCCTCGCCAACCTTGCAATCAGGTCGTTCCACCATTATTGGGATAGAATCCTACTCCGACAAGGATTAGAGAGGGAATACTCTCTGATTCCTCAGAGATCCCCTCCCAGAAATGGAAGGGAGATTCTCTAAGGAATTCCCTTCCATCTAAGGCCAGTCATGATCCCTGATTTGATCCCAATCTCTCGTGCGAATGCACGAGGGATTTGGGTATCCACCCACTTTCCTTCTCCGATGAGCCATCGGTGATGAATGCTTGCCCTCCACGCTACAGAACACATGGCCTATGCCTATAAAAGAACCCCCAAACCCGGCCGCTCAATCTCAGCTCGACCTGGCCGGGATTCTACCTCAGATTCCTCTCTTCCCTCCCGGCTAGGGTGTCCAGTGGGCTCCAATGAGCTCCCCTCACCTTCCTCTTCACTCTGCCACAAAACCAGGGGCAGAGTCGTCTTGCTCATCCTCCTCCGCATCGCACAATACCCACGCACGCTGCCCTAGCCCTGTTGTCGCTGCCGTCCTCCCCTACTGGGCATCTTCTTCTCCGGCGACAGCAAGTACAGCCATCCGCCTCTTCGTCCCCTTTCGTCCCTTTAAGTAGGTTAAAATCATTCCCCTCTATCCCCTCTTTCATTCCCTGCATTTTATTTCATCCAAAACCCCTCGACTGCCGTCGTCCACTGTCACCTTCCTCATCTCTGGCAACCCTCCAGCGAGTCGCCCCCGTCGCTTCGCAACTCCACATGACTCGTCAACCATCGCAAAAGTTCCGCCTCGCCACACTGAAGATACCCTGCCCCTCCACTGCCACGCTACACCTCCACAACGCACCCTCGAACACACCCATCTTTCCGGCCACAGGATGACCTAGGGATGCATGCCTAGGCTGCCCTATGGCCTGCCACATAGCTCAACACCTTTGCTGTGCCACAGCGAAGGTTTCTCGGTAGTTTGACTAGGCCGTGAGGCCGTATTCGTGCATGACAGTTCTGCTGCCCTGGCCACCATTGTTGACGATTCGAGAAGCTCCTGAGCAGGCGCTAGGCTTCAAGACAGCTGCGCTCTAGGTGCTGTGGATTGGGGAGACTTCTGTGAAGACTTTTGCCTCAGCACTTGACACCAACAGTGGCTGCAGCTGAGGAGATTGCGAAGAGGTCTACTGCGGGTGCACGCGAGAAGAAGTAACAGGATAGTCCTACATCGTTAGTTCACAGAGCGTTGCCCTGGTTTAAATTGATTTTGTGAATAGGGCTCTTCGCCTCCGACACACCTGGGGTGAGGTCCCGTGCCCCACGCCCACCTCATCCACGGATTCACCACACGAACCTGGTGGATCCGACCCGGCACACTACAGAGCACACCTCGCGCACCATAGCACACCGGTGCGCCTGGTCTTGGGTATGCAACCCGACCTGTTAATCCAGCTCTGGGAGAGCTTCCTGGGAGCGGTTTGCAGAGAGAGAGATACGTGCAGGTAGAGGGAAGGGATAGGTTTTGCTACCTTGTGTGCAGGCAGACAGAGCGTCGAAGAGAAGGAGCTCAACACTTATCCGCAGGAAGTAGAAGAGAAGAAGCTGAAGAAGAAAAGCTGAGTAGAGGAAAAGGCTCTCCAAAGCAAAAAGGAAGAAGAAATGAGGGAAGGAAGAATTGAAGAAGAAAAGCAAGAGAGGCAAGGTAGAGAAGAGCAACTGAAGGAAGCAGAGCCAAGGAAGAAGAAGAAGACCCGCAGAGAGAGAGAAACCACAGAGCAATGAAGACAGAAGAGAAAGAACAAGGTAGACGAGAAAGGCTGCAGAGAAAGAAGAGGAGAGGCCGATGTAGAATCCAAAGTAAGAGGAAGATAGAAGGAAGACAGAAGAGAAAGAAGCAAGGCAGAAGAGAAAGACTGCAGAGAAAGAAAGAAATATCAGAATCAGAAGAAGAAAGATCAGACGTCCAATTTTCCTCTTTTGTCTGGATTACTTTTTTTTAAATGCATACATTCATATTTGAATTAAAGTTTTGAGTAAATTAGAGTGTTCAATTACATTTGAGATTAGTAGTAAATTCCGATTGCTCCTTGTGTTCGACCTCGGATACTCGGGTTTTCGAGTAATAAAATCTTTATTTGTTTTGAACGCTTTTTCAGCTATACTACAACATGACATCCTTTAAAAACCCAATCAAGATGTCCGAAACAATTTGGTGCCGTTGTCGGGGAGCAACGTGCAATTTATCACTAGTCTCTACATTCGATTTATCATATTGAACACTAACTTGTCCTACTTTGCTTTGTTGTGACCTTGTAGGTATTTCACGAGAAAATCCCTCCCGCAAGTCAACCACTCCAGGGCAGGTAATTTCTTTTCTTCCTTAAACCATCCCGTAATTTTGAAAAGACAAAAGGAAGAAATTAATTTAGGAATCAATTGCCTTCTTTCCATAGTAATCACCATCTTTAAGGTAGACGTTTCCTAATTTTGCAAAAATTTTTTAAATCTTCTTGAAGTTGGAGCGATTTTTTAGATTCCATCCCACAAATTCATGTGCCTAATAGAAATCACGCTTAATCTCGGCAGACGACACACTTCTTGTTTTTAAGTCCAAAGAGAATTTTTGTGAAAAAGAGGATTGGAAATAGAACCAAATTAGGGTTTCTATAGTAGGGTCTTGAAGTGTTAGTCACACATGCCTGCATAAAAGGAAATAAACCCCCCCGCATCAGTGTGCTACCCAAGCCCTTAATTGAAGAGATCTAAACAAGACAAACCCTAAAAAAAAAAATTGAGCTCTAAAATCACTTGAATCTTAAAATTTTTGGACCTAATAACCTGGGAGTCAAATCAGGGTGATCACTAGGCTCCAAACCTAGAATCATTCTGCCATCTATAGGACAGGTCAGGTGAAGTTGACCCCTTGGGTCAACCAACCTCTAAATTAGGTCACAACATCAAAACATCTAAAAGTTGAAGTGAAAACCCTAAAGCACCTTTGAAATAAAAGTGGTAGACTTAGGAGGTCAAGGTCCCCATTCTGGTCTACATGGAATCTCAGTGACAAGAGAGGTCGGGTGGGGGAAACCCTGTAACCTGTGGGGACGCTCTACCATGTAGGGGTCTTTGTGGGACTCTCCCTCTCTGGCTGCCCAGGTAATTCTCAGGTGGACGATCTTCTGATCCAGGGGTACCATCCGCCCCGAACCTCCGTAGTCATCCAAACGTCTTTGGGTGTCTTGATTGGGTCAAAAACATCTCTAGCCCCTCATCTTTTCTCTTTAGAGCACACACACACATTTTCAGTGGGACTCGTCATTCAGATCTGATCGCTTCATAACTTGATTCTACATCTTGATTCAAACTCTAATTATACATCTTGATTCCACCACCTGATGCAAATATGCAACCAAACCACCTAGGACTACCATTCAAGAAACCTGAATATCGGAGATCCATGAGAGATAAAATGATTGAGGTTGCCCTGAAATTCTATGAAAAAGAAGAAACCTCAACACCAGTAGAAAACATTCAGGTTGATGTCCCAACAACCACAACCTTTATCATAACTTATGCCCAAGTACTTTTAGCAGAAGCCACAAAAGGATCAACCCGTGACTTGCTCATTACTGCATACATTGAGATAGAAAAACTGCATAATCTTGAATACCTTCAATGTATGACAAATCCTCGACTTTGGAAGCAACACCAAGATAGTCTTGAAAAATGAAAAGAGATAATGAGATTTGTAAAATAAGTTATTGACCAAAAGTACCCATATATACCACAAACAGAGGATGAACTATCTTGGGACAACATCGAGGATAAATCTGATCTCGGGTTTGAGGCACAAAATGGTTGTGGATTCTCAACCCAGATGGAGTATAATATGCTTGATATCTAAGAAGGTTGGGAAGCTCCAAATGCAGGAAAATACCATGATGAGCCCATTCTAGAATCCCAAAACTCCTGCAATAATGAGAGTAGAACTGAACCTTTCGAGGGTGTAAATTCCGTCCATTATTCTGATAAGGTGATTTTCGAAGGTTACTCAGACCTAGATTCTAGTAATTCAACCCACATTCTATGCCCATAATCTAGATCTGAAACCTATTTTGAAGATTTCAAGGCCCCATATGAGGAAGATCAATCTTTTAATGAAGAATATGATTTTGGGCCGCTATTTGATGAATATCCCTCACCAACCTCCTCAGAAGAACTAATCGATTTTTTATAAGTCACACCAATCTATGATACAGAAATCGAGGAGTTGGACGAGTGGGGTTTCAATTGGGTCTTCCCTACTAGCTTAGAACCTGAGCCTCTACCTGATAGGGACACCTTTTTAACCTCAGAATTAACATCTAGGCTAGACCCCAATCAGGCTGCTGAATCTACAACATATGATTTATTCCATGGTGGAACTCATGATCTTGAATCTCATTCAGATTCTGATTTTCGCAAACTCTCTGACGATTTCGAATCTGACCATAACATTGGAGAAAATCTACTTCTTAATTATAACAAGCCAATTTTCTTTGAAGCCACCTGCTCCACATATACAGAACCAATCGAAACCCATTCTCTACCTCGACCAGTAATCAGACTCAATTTCTATTCTGATTCACCTCTCACTGAGCCATTTGCAAATGATTCAACTCCATATCTATATCGGGTATCGGGCATTGATTAGACCGGAAAACAGGAGCCAACATTCTTTGATCACCCCTGTAGGGGTTCCAAACCATACATTGACTATTTTTCGGAACCCTACTCTGACCAGGCTGAGTCGACTCATCCTAAACCCGAGTTTTCACTTCCATATCCATTAGAACTACATTGCATATGGTGGGTTCCACATCTGTTGATCTACATCATCAAACCACCAGACTCATTGGGTTTGGGCGGCATCATCAGCCGACTGATCTTAACAAGCACCTGGTTGGACCAACCAGGCTCTTAATCAAGGTGCTTGTTTTACAAAATTCCACTGATTTGACCACTCCCTCTCCACCCCATTTTCCGCTTGGCTGAAGGCATCAAATTTAGCCATTAACGGGAGGCAACTCGTCAACCCAAAAACAAAGACCCATCTGATTCTCCGTCTGTACTCCACGTCCATTGCATCTTGAGTTCAGTCTTAGACAGTTGATCCCACCTCTGGTACACGTATCGGAGCTTGAAATCGTTCGCATCAGTCATTTGTCGACCCATTCACCCACCCGATGTATCCTATTCTAAGTCCACTGACCTCAACACTATTTCACACCCTCTGTTTATAATGAGGACATTCCAAAACTTAGGCATGGGGGGGTGATAAAGTGCATACATACAGAACCAAGAAAAAATCGGAAGGATTCTCACAAAAAAATTCACATATGTGAAAAACACAAAAAATTGAAAAATTATGAAAAAGAACAAAAAATGGGGGAGGGAGGAAATGTTGTGAGCCACATAATCATAAGGAGGAGAAAAAGAGCAAAAATGACAAAAAAGGAGCACGAAATGAGAAAGAAAAAAGAGACATTAGTAAAAGATTAAGGAATTAACTGAAGTTCTAGACCAGATCAAGAAAAGAAATAAAAGAAAAGTGCTAAGGAGACATAACAAGAGATTAGCGGGAATGCTGATCTTAGGCCTCTTGGGCTAGATTCTTTAGCTTAAAAATTCACGTATTTGCTAAAATCTGGATAATCCTCAAGAGGTTGGGGAAAATGCGAAGCTTAAGTATTAGGTCTAAGGCTTAGGAAGTATTCGGCCTCGCTAACGGACCTCCGGTTTACGGGATTCGATAACCTAAGCACCCCAAATTCACACAGTCTGGTTCAGTGCGCATAAAGATCCAAATCACGCAAAAGCATTTAATGTTCTGCAAAAGTCACCTAGATTAGGAGCTGCCGATCAATACAAATTGATTTGGACGAGTTCCCAGCATAGAGAGGTGGGAAATTCCCCTCGAAGATGTGTAACAATATATCGTCTCCTCGGTGCTTGTCTCTTAGGATATTTAAATACCCTACTGGGGGCATGTAAGCACTCTGCTGGTTCAAATGCCATGGGTGGCATTACCATGAAATGTCGATTGCCAGGGTCTGAATTTGGCCATGGAACACCATAGGCGGGATTATCTCGAAATCTCAAAAGCCAGGGTTCTGGAGGTTGCCATGGGCGGGATTATCTCGAAATATCGAAGCCAGGGACCCTTGAGGATTGATGATGGGGACGAGGAATCCGATACAGACCATGTTGAGAAGCTAATCCGAAGCTAGAAATAAAAAGAAAAAGAGAGAGAAAAGCTCTCCAAAAAAAAAAATTCTTCTATCTCTCTCTTACAAAAACGCACTGCAAACTGAACCTAGGCTAAAAATGTTTCAAGCACGGGTGCTTTAACCGCGGAGTCCAACAAACCCTAGGTTAGTTTCTATAGGCCTTAAAAACCTTTGCGGAGGACTGAGGCTAACGCGGAATAGGTCCGGATTTTGGTTGGTAATTGAGTACCTCTAGGCCTATTGTCAGCATTCTAACCTAATCACAAAAGAAAAAGAAAAGCACTTACACTTAGGGTCTAGAATAGAAGTTGAAACCTTGAATTTTGCTAAGGGACTAGAGAAAGCTAGGCATGGGGGTATGATGAGAGCCTCATCATGAGCCATAACTAGCTCATTTTGACCCAATAATGAGAATAAAAGCTCCTATATAACCTGGAAGAAGGCTTAATAGAAGAAATAAGTGTTCTTAGAAGAAAACATGAAATAAAGTTTAAAACCGCAATTTTACCATTGCAGTACATAAATGGGATTTATCAAAGTCAAAACATAGGTCAACTGGTCGAAATAAGATAAAAAAAGTGGGTTGAGTCAATCAAAAATGGGTTTATGTGCAATCCAGGAATTAAATGACATTTGGTAACACTAAAACAGACCCACTTAAATCAACAAGGTTTCGGTCAGGATAAAAATCAAGTAAACCCTCTAAAATTCATGGAAAAATATCCTCTAGGGTTTAGAACACTTCATTTGGCCTTTGGAACCCAGTTTGACCTATATTAGGGTCCTAGCTCATCAATTAACCTAATTTGTCTTTTTATGCAAAATGTCCAGTCAAACATGGTAAAACCTAAAATCCAACTTTACCATTGGATTCCTTAGGTCCAAATTAGGTTTTTACCAAAATTTGGACCTAAGGGGAGGTCATCCTGACCTACTTTGCAATTTAGTACACCCAAATCACATTTTGTTCCCTAACTTCCTCGCCAACCTTGCAATCAGGTCCTTCAGCCATTATTGGGGCAGAATCTTGCTCCAACGAGGATTAGAGAGGGAATACTCTCTGATTCCTCAGAGATCCCCTCCCAGAAATGGAAGGGAGATTCTCTAAGGAATTCCCTTCCATCTGGGGCCAGTCATGATCCCAGATTTGATCCCAATCTCTCGTGCGAACGCACGAGGGATTTGGTTATCCACCCACTTTCCTTCTCTGGTGAGCCGTCGGTGACGAATGCTTGCCCTTCAAGCTACAGAACACATGGCCTGTGCCTATAAAAGAACCCCCAAACTCGGCCGCTCAATCTCAGCTCGACCTGGCCGGGATTCAACCTCAGATTCCTCTCTTCCCTCCTGGCCAGGGTGTCCAGTGGGCTCCGGCGAGCTCCCCTCCCATTCCTCTTCGCTCTGCCACAAAACCAGTGGCAGAGTAGTCTTCCTCATCCTCCTCTACGTCTCGCAATACCCGCCCGTGCTGCCCTAGCCCCGTCGTCCCCGCCATCCTCCCCCACTGGGCATCTTCTTCTCCGACAATAGCAGGTACAGCCGTCCGCCTCTTCGTCCCCTTTCTTCCCTTTAGGTAGGTTAAAATCATTCCCCTCTATCCCCTCTTTCATTCCCCGCATTTTATTTCATCCAAAACCCCTCGACCGCCGCCGTCCACCGTCACCTTCCTCATCTCCGGCAACCCTCCGGCGAGTCGCCCCCGTCGCTCAGCAACTCCACACGACTCGTCGACCGTCGCAAAAGTTCCGCCACACCACACTTAACACACTCCGCCCCTCCACTGCCATGCTACACCTCCACAACGCACCCCTGAACACACCCATCTTTCCAGCCACAGGCCGACCTAGGCACGCATGCCTAGGCCGCCCCACGGCTTGCTGCACAGCTCAACACCTTTGCCGTGCCACGGCAAAGGTTTCCCGGTATTTTGACTAAGCCGTGAGGTCGTATTCGTGCATGACAGTTCTGCTGCCCCAGCCTCCATTGTTGATGATTCGAGAAGCTCCTGAGCAGGCACCAGGCTTCAAGACAGCTACGCTCCAGTTGCTGTGGATTGGGGAGACTTCTGTGAAGACTTTTGCCTCAGCACTTCACACCAATAGCGGCTGCAGCTGAGGAGATTGAGAAGAGGTCTACTGTGGGCGCCCGCGAGAAGAAGTAACAGGATAGTCCCACATTGTGAGTTCACAGAGCATCGCCCTGGTTTAAATTGATTTTGTGAATAAGGCTCTTTGCCTCCAACACACCTGGGGTTAGGTCCCGCGTCCCACGCCCGCCTCATCCGCAGATTCACCACGTGGACCTGGCAGATCCAACCTGGCACATTACGGAGCACACCTCGTGCACCATAACACGCCGGTGCGCCTGGTCCCAAGTACGCAACCCGACCTGTTAATCCGGCTCTGGGAGAGCTTCCTATGAGCGATTTGTAGAGAGAGAGATACGTGCAAGTAGAGGGAAGGGATAGGTTTTGCTGCCTTGTGTGCAAGTAGACAGAGCGTCTAAGAGAAGAAGCTCAGCACTTAGCCGCAGGAAGGAGAAGAGAAGAAGCTGAAGAAGAAAACCTTAGCAGAGGAAAAGGCTCGCCAAAGCAGAAAGGAAGAAGAAACGAGGGAAGGAAGAACTGAAGAAGAAAAGCAAGAAAGGCAAGGCAGAGAAGAGGAACTGAAGGAAGCAAAGCCAAGGAAGAAGAAGAAGACCCGCAGAGAGAGAGACCACAGAGCAAAGAAGATAGAAGAGAAATAAGTAAGGCAGAAGAGAAAGACTGCAGAGAAAGAAAGAAATATCAGAATCAGAAGAAGAAAGATCAGACATCCAATTTTACTCTTTTGTCTGGATTACTTTTTTTTAAATGCATAAATTCATATTTGAATTAAAGTTTTGAGTAAATTAGAGTGTTCAATTACATTTAAGATTAGTAGTAAATTCCGATTGCTCCTTGTGTTCGACCTCGGATACTTGGGTTTTCGAGTAAAAAAATCTTTATTTGTTTTGAATGCTTTTTCGGTTATACTACAATATGACATCCTTTAAAAACCCAATCAAGACGTCCGAAACATCCCCTTAAGCACTAAATTCAATGCCTTCAGCCGAGTGAGAAATGGTACGGAGAGGGAGTGGCTAAATTAGATGAGTTTTGTAGAAAAAGCACCTTGATCATGAGCCTAGTTAGTCCAACTAGGTGCTTGCTCAGATCAATAGGCTGATGATGCAGCCCAAACCCAATCAATCTGGTGTGTTGATAAAGGTAGAACAAGAGATGTGGAACCCACCATATATTTTGGAGCTTGGAGTGATGTGGAAGTTTGAATCCAGGGTTTGGCTAAGTCGAATCACCCTGATCAGAGTAGGGATCCTTAAAATAATCAGTGGATGATGCAGAAACCCTACATGAGTGATCAGAGAAGGATGGGGCATGAGTTGTAGTATGATCGATGTTTGAAACCCGATAATAATGTGGAGGCAAATCATCTGTAATCGGCTTAGTAAGAGGGGAATCAGAAAAGAAATTGAGTCTGGTTGCAGGTCGGGGTTGAAAATTGGTTTTGGAAGATTCTGTATATGTGGAGGAGGTGGCATGAATAAGAATTGTGTATGAGGCCTCCTCGAAAAAGGAAGTAAAGGTGGGTTCATTTATAGAATCCTCAAAGTAGCCATCAAATTCATAAGTGAACGCTTGAAGAGTGTTTATAGGATGCAGATAATCTGGGTCGAGAAATGATTCGAATTCTAGGTTGCAGTCACTCTCAGCACTTTCACATTTTGATTCTTGAGAATCGAAAAGAAATGATTCCATCTCAATGGAACCTGAATTTAAATCAGTGATCTCGAGATTAGGGACCTCAGAGTCAGAGTCGAAGAATGAATGATATGAGCTGAGGTCGTAGATTGGCTCGTAGTTTTCTAGAAATAATAGTTCTCCAAAATCATGGTAAGATTTGAAATCGTCGGAGAAATTGTGACTCAAGTTCTGAATTCGATTCAAGATCAGTGGTTCCACCACAGAATAAATCACAAGATGTAGATTCAGCAACCTGACTTGGGTCTAGCCTATTCTTTGATTCTGAGCTCAAAAAGGTGTCCCTATTAGGTCTAGGCTCATGTTCAAGGCTTGTATGAAAGACCCAATAAAAACCCCACTCTTCCAACCCCTCAGTTTCTGTATCGTAGATTGGCGTGACTTCTAAAAAATCGATCTGTATCTATGAGGATGTTGGAGAGGAACATTCATCAAACAAAGGCCCAGAATTATAATCTTCATTTAAACTTTGATGTTCATCATACGGGGCCTTGTAATCTTCGAAATAAGTTTCAGATCCAGATTATAGGCTGAGGATGTGGGTTGAATTACTAGAATCTTGGTCAGAATTGTCTTCGAGGGTCACCTTATCAAAATAAGGGGCTGGATTTACACCCTCAAGAGGTTCTGTTTTAATCTCATCATTACAGGAGTCTCGGCATTCTATGCTTGGTGAACCAAGATTTTGGTTTTCTAGGGCTAGCTCAAAATCATGTTCTCTTGCAATTGGGACTTTCCAACCTACTTCAAGATCAGGCATGTTATATTCCATCTGGATTGGGAATCCACAATAACCTTACATCTCACACTCAGGAGTTGGGAAATCATGTTGATCCTCAATACTATTCCAAGAAGGTTCATTAATTGTTTGGGGCATGTACGGGTATTTTTTATTGATAACTTGTTTCAACAATTTCATCATCTCTTCCCATTTCTCATGATCATCTTTGTGTTTTTCCCAAAGTACAGAATTTGTCATACATTGGAGATATTCAAAGTTATGCAATTTTTCTATCTCAATGTATCCTATTATGAGAATATCCTGAGTTGATCCATTTGTTGTTTCTTTTAATAATAGTTCGGCATAGTTTATGATGAAGGTTGTTGTTGATGGTACACTAACTTGAATGTCTTCTACTGGTTTTGAGGTTTTGTACTCAATCTCATAAAATTCAAGGGCATCCTCAACCATTCTATCTCTCATGGATCTTTGTGATTCAGGTTTCTTCAATAGTCTTCCTAAGTAACCAGGCTGCATATTTGAATCAGATGGTGGAATCAAGATGTAGAATAAAAATTCAAGTTTAGAATGAAGTGGTTTGATCTGAAAGGGTTTCCCAAGGAAAATATGTGTGTGTGCTCTAAATAGAAGGGATGAGGGACTGGATGTGATGTTGACCCAACCGAGGCACCCAAAGATTTTTGGATGACTATAGAGGTTTAGGGTGGGTGATACCCCCAGATCAAAAGGTCATCCACCTAAGAATTAGCTAGGCAGCTAGTGAGCGAGACTCACGCAAAGACCCCTACATGGTAGAGCATCCCCACGGGTTATAGGGTTTCCCCCACTCAACCTCTCTTTTCACTGAGGGTCTAGGTAGACCAGAATGGATAACTTGACCTCTTAAGTCTACCAATTTTATATCCTAATTTGTGCCTTTGTTTTCACTTGAATTATGAGTTGATTTGACTTGTGACCTAATTTGGAGGTTGGTTGGACTACAATGTAGCCCAACTTTACCTAACCTATCCTAAAGATGGCAGAATGACTCTAGGTCATGACCTAGAAATCATCCTGATTTGACTCCCAGGTTATTAGGTCCAAGGATTTTAGGGTTCAAGTGATTTTAGAGCCTAATTTTAGGGTTTTTCCTTATTAAATCTTTTAAATCAAGGGCTTCGGTAGCATAAAAATGCGGGTGGTTTTGTTTCCCTTTATGTAGGCAAAATGTGAACTAGTACTCCAATTTTAGGACTTGGAAATGCTTTATTCCAAGTCCTCTTTGATTTAAAAGAATGTTCACCTTGGATTTCAAACAAGAAGTGCATAGTCCAAGAAGATTAGAACTTAAGCGTAGTCACTAATAGGCACAGGAATTTTGGGGTAAGTTCTCTAAATAGAATCGCTTCAACTTCAATATGATTTGAAAAAAAGTTTCGTAAATCAGGAAACTTGCGTTGTAAATGATAATTACTATGAAAAATAACGCAGGTGATTCCCAATTTATTGGTTTCTTTTCTCTTCGCAAGATTAGGAGGTTGATTAGCAAAGATAAGTTACCTGCCCTAGAGTGCTTGATTTGTGCGAATGATCTCCGTGTGAAGTACCTCGCAAAATCACAATAAAGTTGATAGGGCAAGTTAGTGCTCAAATATAATCAAATAATGTAGGGAATAATGGTGAATTGCATGTTGCTCCCTGGCAATGGCACCAAAATGTTGAGAGCACTGGATTGGTATTTAAAAGTGTTGTGTTGTAGTACAGCCAAAACATCATTCAAAACAAATACAATTTTATTACTCGAATATATACCGAGATCGAACAAAGGGAGCAATGGAATTCACACACTAATCTCAAAAATAAATGCAAATTGAACACATAATACTACTCAAAATCTAATTAACAGTGTAAAGCATGAGTATATGAAGAGTAAAAATAATTGTAACTAAAAATAATGGAGAACTTATGAAAATTGGACATCTGATTACAAAATTAGATGTCTTAAAAGTTGTGTGCTACAGTGCCTTTCCTTCGCTAGCTTTTTGATTTCTTTCTCTGATTTCCCTTCATCTCTTCTCCCTTTGGCTTCTTCCTTCTCTTCTTCTCTTCTACTTGACCATCTTTTCTTCTTCAACTTCTTCCTTCTCTTTCTCTGGCTTCTCTTGTGAGCTCTCTTCTTCTTTCTCTTCTTTCTTTCCAGAGCTTTCTTTCTCTTCTTCTTCCTTCTACACTGTCTTTGGATTTAAGCTTCCTTTCCTTCTCTTTCTGTCTTTAGCCTTCTCTTCTTCTTTAGCTTCTTCCTCCTTCCTTCTTTGCTTTGCCTTAAGCCCTGCAGTGCTCCTCTTCTCCTTCCTTTTCTGCCCGACCACTTCTTCTCTAAATTTGGCTAAGTGTGGAGCCAAACTTTCCAAGGCAAAATGCACCTTCCCCTGCATAGCTTTCCTCTCTCTCTCCTCTCTATTTCAGGTTCACTATCCTAGAGCCACAACCGGTTCGGGTAATCAGACATAACGGAGACCCAGGTCTAGCCTCACTAGTGTGGGTGGTGACCGAGTGAGTTGGTCGAGTAAATGGTTCGTGGCCAGGTCCGCGTGGGCAATGCCATGGATGAGACCATGAGAGAGGGGGAGGAGGACCTTACCCTCAGTGTTGGATGTGATAAGCTTCTAACACAAAATCAATTTATGCATATATAGGTGTCTTTCCTTTTCCGAGGTGGGACTAAATGTCCCACCTTCCTCCGCATGCTGTAGCAACAGATGGCGCTTCCAATTGGTGAAGCTACAGAGGCTGGTGTCTTTGTGCGAGGGCTTGGACACGTGTGTGACTTAAGTCCGCACAACCCAGAGGTCTCGCCTGGAGCAGCGTAGGGCCTAGAGCGCAGCAAGTGAACTTCAAGCTCCCTCATCAATGGTGATTGATGGCTAAACCCTGAGATCACAGAGAATGGCCTTGTGGCCACGTGAAATCACTCAGGGTGCTTCACCGAACCACGACGGATGTGCTACGGTGGTTGGTGTGGCATGTTGGTGGCTGTGGTGGCGTATCTAGGGTTCACTGTGTGCGTAAGTGTGGGTGTGTTCGGGGGGGCTTTTAGGTGGTTGATGGAGAGATTGGAGTGAAGGGTTGTGATCAGGGAGTCAAGGCAGAGGTTTTAGGGCGGTTGGCGAGGTGGATAGTGGTACGAAGCGACGGGGGCACCTTGCCGGAGGTATTGCCGAAATGGTGGAGATGGTGATGGTCATCAGTGGCGTTGGTGGGTCTTTTACGGAAATAGAGAGAGGGAAAGGCAGTGTGAGAGAGAGAGCCTAAGACCTACCTCTAAGTGACGAAGAGGGATGGAGAACCTACGTCGGTATGGATGCTAGACGTGGGGAAGATAAAGATCTTAGTAGATGAGGTGGTGGTGAGGATGGGGCAGAGGCGACGTCGACCCATGTTGCGCAACGCGGATGAATGAGAGGAAGAGAACAGGACCACTGGTATTGTGGTTGGGCAACAAGAGAGCAAGGGAGAAGCCATCGGAGCTTGCGGAGAGTTGTGGCCGGCGAGGAGAGAAGAATGTGAAGGAATCCGACCCAATTTCAAGCTGAGGAGACTCAGTTGAATCTGGGGACTCTTAAACAGGTCCCTGGAGAATGATTTATGCTTGGAAGCCAAGCTTCCAAGCATGGCAGGGTCGCTAGAGTTGGCAAGTTCAAAATACCAAAATCTCTCATGTGTTTGCATGAGAGATTGAGTGGGAATTATGGATCACAGATGGGTTCAGATTGAAGGAGATTACTCAAAGAATCTCCCTTCTAATTTTAGGAGGGATTCTCTGAGCATTCAAGGAGAAACCTCCTTTCAAAGCTCATCGGACTAGGATTCCTCCGCTATAATGGTGGAGGGACCTATTTGCAAAGATGATAAAGAAACTAGGGGGCCTAATGCAAGGGTCTTTGAAAGATAGGGTTGGAAATTTAATCAGACTGGACCTCTTTGCAAATTAGGTCAGGATGAGTTCCCCTTAGGTCCAAATTTTGGTACAAACCTAGTTTGGGCCTAAGGAATCAAATGGTGAAGTTTTTTTTCGATTTGACCATGTTTGACGGGGTAATTTATGTAAAAACCAAATTTAGTGTAAATATTTGTCGGAGACCCCATTCCAGGTCAAGATGGGTTCCAATGGCCAATTTAAAGGTTCTAAACCCAATAGAATATTTTTTCATGATTTTTAGAGGATTTAGATGAATTTTATCATAACCAGAACCTTGGTTAATCAAGTGAGTCTGTTTTTGGATTTCGAGAAGTCATATAATTCATAGGGTACACGCAAACCCTTTTCAGTCAAATCCAACCCACTTTTTATCTTGTTAAGACCTTTTGACCATTATTTAGCCCTTGAGAAAACCTGTTGTTGTACTGCAATGGTAAAATTACAGTTTTTTTGCTTGTTTCTTACTTTTTTCTCAGAAAGGTTATCCAGTGAATTAGGACCTTCAGTTGGTTATGTAGGAGCTTTTATTCCATTCATTGGGTCTAAATGAGCTAGTTAATGCTCATGATGGCGTTCCCATCACTAGGGCAGTGGGTGGTGGTGCTATTGGGAGGGGGAGGGGGTGGTGTGTTGTGCTGGTGCTGGTGGTGGCTGTAGGGTGAGTGGCCGTGGTGGCAGGGGGTGGTGGTGTTGGTGGCTGGTGCTGCTGGTGGTGCTGGTAGTTGCGATAGGGGTCAGAGGTGGTGGAAGTAGGGACATTGGCAGCGAGTGGTGGTGGTGTTGGTGGTGGCCACAGGGGGTGCTGGCAGTAGAAGTGGTAGCGGTGGGTGATGGTGCTGTGGGTGGCAGCTGGTGCTGGTGGTGCTGGTGATGGGCGAGGGGGAATAGGCCTCAGGCTAGCAACGAGAGGGAGGGGAAGGAGGAGGTAGGTAGAGGAGGATCCATAGTGATGCTTGCGGAGGAGGATCCAAGGGGAGGAGTTCTCACGGAGGGGAGGGGCAGGAGGAGGTTGTGAGGTGGAGGAGGCCACTTGAGATTTAAGACGAAGGGGGAGGGAGTCAGGTCTGCTCTAGGAATTTAACTTAACATTCTCGACTGTTCTTAAAAAACAATTAGCAATACTCTTATTACCGACTATTAATAATGGTCGGCAATGATTCCTTTTATGACCCTTAAGGTCAAACGGTTGAGGATAGACTTTGAAAATTTATCTGCCCACCCTGGCGGGTTATGAAAACATTACCGTCAACTGTTAATATGGAAATGGTCGACTAGATTATTATTGTTCATCATTTATAATGATAAAAAATGGTGTCAGCCAGAGGTCTTAATTTTACTTCATTTTCTTGACCGTTATATATTACACAGTCGACGAATTATTTATCCTCGATTGTTTATATACCAATGATCGAGTAAATTTTATTCTTGACCATTTATATCTGTTGAGTGAGGCCTGAACCTCCTCGACTATTTTCCAGATGGCAAAGTTAATGACAGGACATTTGGCAACCGTTCGTATTAAAATTGTCGAGAATAAGATTATTGCCAACCATTACTTGAACGGTCGAAAATATCCGCTGCAAACAGTCATTTTTCTACTAGTGATAGTACCACCCATGGCAACCCCCAAAATCTTGCCATTCGATACTTTGTGATAAAGCTGCTCATGGCATTCTGTAGCTAATCCAAGCCCTGGCAATCAACATTTCTGGATAATGCAGCCCATGGCACTTGAACCAACACAAGGTGCTTACATGCCCTCGGTAGAATATTTAGATATCCTAGGAGACAAGCACTGAGGAGACTATATGTTATAATGCATCTTTAAGTAGAGTATTTACTCCTCTCAGCAGCAAGAACTTCTCTAATCAACTTGTGTTTTCAAGATGCTCCTAAGCCAGATCTTTGGGAATTCATTTTCTTTTTCAAAATAGAGCACTTTTTGGCATTATTCTTCATTAAGCTCACTGAACCTGACCAGTATGTGAGTTGTGGATGCGTAGGTTACCAAGTCCCATAAACGAAAGGGTAGACAATGAGGCCGAATAGTCCCTAAGCCTTAGACTTAATACATCTGCTTTGAAACTCCCTCAACCTCTTGAGGAATAGTCTAGATCTTAACAAATACGTGAATGTTTAAATCCAAACAGGCCCAAGAGGCCTAAAGTCAGGATCCCTCTTTTATCGCCTTTCGTTTAGCACTTTAGGACTTAATTAATCTTTACATCCAGCCTAAAACTTTGGTAAGTTTCTATTGTACACACATCTAATTAGCTTAAAATGTCTATTTATGCATGTTCATAGTGTCATAGAAGCATCATGCATTATAAATATTGCATAACATACATCAACATGCATTAAGGTTAATATGTATAAATTGTATAGAAATTTTCCCTTTTTGAGGCAAGGGAACAAGGCAATATCATTTCAGGACTTCGGATTGAAGATCCAACCATACGGATCTGATCAGGGCGACAATCAGAGTTCAATGACAACATGATCACCCTGATCGAACCTCCATAGCATCAGAAGCAGTCTGAGAAAGATCAGAGGTCAAGTGGTAAGGTGGTGTAAGATCTATACCTCAGATGACGCATCCAGCAGCACGGACGAGTTCAGATTGACAATTGCATCCCAATGACACAAAAATCAATCAAACCGACATCTGTGGCACCATCTACAAGTCAAAGAAGATGGATGGCCAGGATAGCTCCACGTGGGGCCATTCCAACCACCCAAAATGACCCAAGATTCCCATAGCACCTCTTCACATGATGATCAACACATTTCTGCCATTGGACCATCGATCTAATGGCTGAGATTTAGTTTCAGGCCGCGCATCTGTCCACCAAAGGAAAGGGTGCAGGCGCTCTTGACTGTTGGATCACCATCTAATGGATGCAAGCACTTGACACTTAAAACGTAAGTGCAACCAAAGAGGCCACATGGCGAAGTGGTCACAAGTGGTGCTCGCAACCCTCAAGCATGTGTTCGACCTGTGGTAGGAGGCGGAATCGAGTGAGCGCTTGGGTACATCAAAATTCGGTCTTTCGATCAGTGATGACTAGCACTGGCAGCAACTACACGGTGATGTGTGGTGCACTAGATGAGAGTGCCATGATCACATGCACGATCAAGCATGATCATATGTGGAGGCATTATGCGATATGAACTAGAAGCGATGTGAAGTGTAAGCCGTTGATCCACGATCCAATGGCCGAGGAGTGATGCTTCTTCAGCGGTCATAATGCACACACGAAATGACACAAGATCCATGTTGTACGATTAGAATTGGATGCTCCTCCTCCCTTTGCACATCTTCATCAACACTTTGCTACAGCAACGGCTACATCCGTCACTAAATACCTATATTAAAGATTTCAAAATGTGAAGTGGCTGGTTTTCCCCCATGTATAGAACTATATAAAGGCTCTATGCCCTCCACTTCTTTATCCCTTCTCTTCTTCTCTCACCCTCTCCAAAGCTCTATGAGCTGGTCCCAAACTCGGGATGCTCCATTAGAGATAAAGTAAAATAATTTTCCATCTTCTTACCCCCTTCATGGAGCATCCTACAGTTGTGCTCTCACCACGTTCGGGAAGCAGATCCCGCCATGATGTCACCCTATTTCATTCTCCATCGTCCTTCAATCTCCTTCATCCAGCATCTCATCCCCATCGTCTAGGCACTCCGTCAATGGGGCTCATCCTCCAAGCAGCCATCGAGGAGGATAACTTCTCACCCCCTTCTCCTTTTATCACTTTCTAGTGTGGATTTCCAGTTTTCTAGTTGTAGAAATTAGTTATAATGAACATTTGTCTATGAAATATTGATTTACTCTCTCTCTTTCTCTGTATTATTTTCTCTCTTTTCTATTATTTATTCTTTAAGTAGAATAGCTAGTGTAGATTAATTTCAACCAGCTACTCTACTTCATGATAATAATACCAACATAATTTTTGATCAAATGTTCGCCTCCCCATGTTCAACCCGAGACTCACCAGAGTTTTGGTAAATTTTATCTGATACCTGATTTTTACCCGACTACAATGATGGGTTTTCAAACTCAACTTTTAGTGTAGATATCTCGTTCATCATTTTGGCAACGTTGCTGGGAAGGCAACGCTCTTTGATTTCCCACATTTTCCACCTTATTTATCTTTTACCCCACTTTTCTCTTTTCTTACTATGATTGCAGGTACTCACTCAAGGTAAGCAAAAGCGGCAGATTGGATTAAAGTTCTATTGAAGGGTCTGTGAATTTACCCCACACCTCCCCCACCCCTTAGACTTCATTCCATCACATAAATAACACAAACCCTAATTAGCCTAGGAGCTTACATAAACCCTTGGCTTACTTTGGTTGTTTGGTTGCCACCTCCACCCACCTCACCGTCCATACATAAAAAAATATAAAAAATCCCATAGAGGTACCTAACCTCTTGTTTGGTTGTTTGTTTAAATATTTTTCATACTCAAACGGTAACTTGATCTTTGGAACTAGTACATTCATCAACACATAATCAAGTAGAAATCATACTAGGTATCCACTTGTGTGCCTAATTCAGTGGTGCATGAGGTCAATTGTTTTAGTTGTTTGAGCTGCACCACTCCTAAAAATAACTCATCAAGTAGCTTGCTCATTAGGGTTAACTTTTAAGGTCAATACCAGGCACTCCACATTATTTTGATTTCAAAGGAAAACATTTTCACCCTTGTTTGCAAATCCTGGTGTGCCTCTTGAACTTGATTGAATTCACCTTAATTAAAACCCTAAAAGCTACTTAAGAAAGATTTAAAGTCTAAAATCCACTCATTCAAAAAATCTTTCTTGAAAATACTAGTTCTATACTTACACATCTCAATCAATCATGAAGGGCACAACCCAGAGAAAGGGCCCATCACATTCCTAATCACATTAAAACCTAAGCCTAATTACAATAGAGTAGACATTGGCCTTAAGGGTTATTTTCAATTAATCTACTTCTACTATTCAATTTGATGTCTAGCTAGGGGAGCAATGTCAAACGATCGCAGTTAGTGGGAATCAAAGGAACCTGAGGTGTAAGCCAAGGGAAGAACCTTCTCCCCAATCCCTCCTAACCTGTTGGATTGACTGGAACGATGTAGACCAAATCATTCTTTTCATCTCAAGACAGGTTATAGGAGTCTATAGATCTTTAGGCTATCCCACTTAAGGATATGTTTGATTGTTTGTACTGCAGGGCACCTTTCTTCCTCCTATTTTTTCACGGATCCTTCCACGTCTTACACACATTTCTACTCCAACCCTCCTAAAATTTCTTATCCTAAATATGATGATTATTATCCCAACCCGTGTTGTAATCAACCATCTACTTGTTGGGATAAGTCGGATTGGGGATACAATTCCGAACCTTCATGTTCAGGTTCTAACCCTAGACACCATGATTTTGATTTTTATCCTTCTTCGAGCTAAACAGATTATAGATCACTACCTGCCTATGGACAACCCAATATGATCTACAATCATGAAGGATATAATGATTGCAACTCTAACCCTCCTCAGGACTACACTGCATATATGTCACCACCCCTCTATGAATAATCAGAAATGACCTATTATTAGGGAGGCACCCAGGAACCTCAGTATCTTGACTCCCATGTACTGAATGCAAACCCACTCAACCCTGAACCGAATCATTTGGTTTCGGTGAACCAGGTCCAAGATAGGTGTTGGCTAACTTAAGGAATACCATACAATCTTTAGAAGCTTAGCCAACGTCCTACAATGAAGAATTAGAGCCTTCTATTGAAATGATTGATGATCTTAACAAATATTTGTTGGATTGGCTCCAAGATGTTAAGGATAAGACCCAGGTGAGTTTTTACTAGGGAAGTTGTCAAAACTGAGGACGAGATTTGTGATTGCTCTAGTCCAATCTTGAGATGATTCCCAAGATGAACCTGCTTTAGGAGAGCTAATGTCAGAACCTGCTCAGGCACCTGTAGGGGGAACACATTTTACAAGATCGAGGATGACCAAATCGGTTTAGAGCAACCAATTGAGGATGAATTGATTACTTCACCCGAGATCCCTGAGCAAGGGTATGAGAATAAGTATGTCTCCATGGACCAGGCAATGATAGATGATTTTGAGACATATATTAATGGGGATCTAAAATTTTTCGACTCTGAAGGTAAAGAATCTTTATGTGAAGTCTCAGTTGAGTTTGAGGAAGATAATTTTAGTGAGGCATATGGACTTGAGGAGTATGATGGATAATTTGATGGCCCTACAATTGAGGAAATTGATCTTGTTGGGGCTCGCTTGGAAGATAGAAATCTTATTTTCATGGATGATACAATAAATAGCCTCATTCTTCATTCACACCCTAAGGAGCTAAATGATGATGTTTTTGAAATCATTGTACCCAAGTCAATCCTGATTAAGCCGCAATTGTTAGACTTGGATATTGTATATGGGGTGTGTAATAACCTAGATGTCCCATAAATCTTGATTATGGAGGATAGGACCTAGGAAATGAAGATTTGGGAAACCAATTCTAGGGGAAGCAGAAATTTGAGTGTAAGGGTTCCTATAGACCTAAAACCACCAACCTTCTACTAGGACCCTTATGACATTTTCAACACAGAGGATGTCCAACCTAAGCACAATTTAACTGATTATCTTTTTGATACAAATCTTCCTATTGTCTGACTTTTTGGACTTAGGTTGCATCTTCACAAACTGTAGGCCTGACCCTGCTTACATAGTGATCTTCAATTCTAGGTAATTTTTTTTCAGAACCTTAGATACACTCGACCCTTGGGTGTGGGTCTGCATCATAATCTGGTTCACATCTGTGGACATTCTTTGCTTGCAAGTCTTGTGGTTAATCTTTTTATTCTAATCCTAACCTGCAACTATGAATTCTTGATTTCTTTGTTTGTATAGTATGCCTAGCTGAAGGCAATAAATTTGGCCTGTATATAGTCTATTTTCAACTCGGAGCTGATAGGGTAATCACGAAATTTAGGTGCTTTCTTCTCTACCCCACACTTTTTCATCTCATTTAATATAATAAGGACATTGCATTAGATAGGCATGGAGGCATGGATATTCATCTCTGAATCATCTTGTTAGCTCTGTAGATCCTTTTTATTTTCTCTTTACTTTTTAAAAAAAGATTGACTGAATTAGGAAAGGAAAACTAGGGCTTTATAAATTTGTCAACCGTAAGAACTAATACATTAAGAGCTAAACACTTAGACCCTTCAGGTCATCAGGCTTAACCAGTCCGAGTGTCCACTAAAATGTGGTGTTGATTCTTGGGTCCTCGCCATTCGTTAATTTATATCGAATTGGTTAAATAAGTTGGGGTGATAAGTACTTGACTTATCAACCCACCCTCTGATTTTAGGGAACTTATATTCTAAGCATCTACACTCTATTTGCACAAACTTAGTTTTTAGCTATTTTAATGAAAATTGGGCAGCTAATGAACCTTCTAGGTTGGTATGGCTAGCAAGATATCATAGGTAACAACCCATTGGTCGGTTGTCCAGAGCCCAACAACATGACTATTCTCTTTCTGTTGCCTTTAGGTAAATCTTAGATTAGGGAAGCCACCTACTCAGAAAAAAAAAGAAAAATAGAGAAATACCAAAAAAAAGTTGCTAAGAAAAAGAAAAGAAGAAAAAATAAGGCACACTTCACCGCACGAGTATGGCTGGCAAGTTGCGAGGGGTAATAACCCATTGGTTGGTCATCTAGAACCTTGCTCATGAATTGCACGTATAATTCCTAAACACTTAGAAAGAAGCAGGGTGGTAGAATAAGTCAGGAAGATATACACTGGGCTCGCCCTTGTGTTGACCCCATAAAAAATTAGAGTAGGGAGAAAGCTACCGGTTAGATAGATACACCTTTAGGAAGAATTTCTTTCAAAGGTCACCTAGGGGTGTAGAAACCCAAAGTATGCTCTGATTGCTGATCAGTGAGTCTATCACATTCACACAAAAAGATGCTTAGCACTTATAATTCTTTTCGAGTCATAGATGGGTGATGGGAACACCATCATGAGCCCTGACTAGCTCATTTTGACCCAATTGAGAGAATAAATGGCCCTACATAACCAACTGAAGGGCATAATTCACTACATAACCTTTCTGCGAGTAAAATAAGAAACTAGGGTTAAAACGATAATTTTACTAATGTAGTGCAACCACAGGTTTTCTCAAGGGCTAAACAAAGGTCAAAAGGTCTTAATAAGGTAACAAGTGGTTGGATTTGACATAAACGGGTTTGTGTGAGTTCTGTGAATTAAATGACTTCTTGAAATCCTAAAATAGACCCACTTGATTAACTAAGGTTCTGGTCAAGATAAAATTCACTTAAACCCTTTAAAAGTCATAGAAAAATATTCTCTAGGGCTTAGAACCTTCAATTTGGCCACTGGAACCCATCTTGACCAAGAATGGCGTTTCAGATAGATATTTGCCCTAAGTTGGGTTTTTGCATAAATTTCCCAGCAAAACGTAGTCAAACCTAAATCCAACTTCACCATTGTATTTCTTAGGTCAAAATTAGGTTTGTACCAAAATTCAGACATAAGAGGAATTCATCTTGACCTAGTTTGCAAAAATGTCTAGTCTGATTACATTTCTATCCCTATCTTTCAAAAACCCTTACAAACAACCCCCTAGATTCTTCTTCATTTTCATAAATAGGTCCCTTTTCCATTATAGTAGAGGAATCCTACTTTGGTGAGCTTTGAAAGGAGATTTCTCCTTGATTGCTTAGAGAATCCCTTCCAAAATTGGAAGGGAGATTCTTTGAGTAGTCCTCCAATCTGAACCCATCTTTGATCCTTGATTATTTCCCAATCTCCCATGCGAATGCGTGAGAGATTTGGGTCTCTTGAGAATTTCCATTGCCAGCGACCATTCATCCCTTGGAAGCTTGGCTTCCAAGCACAAAACCTCCTTAGAGAACTATTTAAAGACTCCCAAGATGCAACTGAGTCTCCTCAACTTGAATTTAGGCTGGATTCCCTCCATTCTTCTTTCCCCTCCGGCCACAAAAACTCCACAAGCTTCGACGGCTTCTCCGTCGCTCTCTCATCATCCAACCACAATACCAGTGGTTGGCTTAACTCCGCCTCAGTCATCTGCATTGTGCAACACCAGCCGACGTCGCCTTTGCCCTCATCTTCGTCGCCGCATCATCTATGGAGGTCTTCACCTTCCCTACATCCCGCAACCAAACTGGTGTGGGCTTCCCATCCCTTTCGTCCCTTAGAGTAGGTTTCTTAAGTTCCCCCTTTTCCACACTCTCTTTCCCTCTCTTTATGTCCCTAAACTACCCACCGACGCCACTGACCACCATCACCTTCTCCACCTCCGGTGATACATCCAACGAGGTGCTCCCGTCGCTCCGCACCTCCATCCACCTCGTCGACCACCCAACAACCACCACATCAACTCCCTGATCACATCCCTTCACTTCAATCTTTCCATCAATCACTCAATCCACCCCCTGATCACACCGACACATTTGCACACAGTGTGCCATAGACACGCCACCACAACCACCCACACACCACGAAACCACTCCCATCACATCCGTCGTGCTCCGACAATGCTCCCTGAGTGATTTGACATGGCTGCGAGGCCATTCTCATGTCTTCAGGTTTGTCTCCCATCTGCCATTGTTGCTGAGCTTGAAGCAAGCTTCAAGCAGTTGCAGGCCTTGCACTACTCCCGGTGAGACCACCAGGTTGCGTGGAATCCTCTCGTGCACACGTCCAAACCCTCACGCGAAGACTCCAGCAACTGCAGCCCTTCAATTTGGCCAAGCACTCTCTACTGCGGCGTGTAAAGGAAGGTGGGACATTAAGTCCCACCTCAGAAGTGGAAAGCCGCCCGAAGTCACATAAATTGATTTTGTGTTAGTGACTCTTCGCCTCCAACACAGATGGTGAGGTCCTCCTCCCACCAATCACCGGACTCGTCCGCAACATAACCTGTAGACCTGGCCATTACCCGACTACCGGACCTATTCACTCCTCGCTCACCACCCACGCTGGTGAGCTTGAACCCAAGTTTGCGTTAGGTCCGATTACCCGACCGGTTAAGGCTCTAGGAGAGCAAAGCTGAAATAGAAAGAGAGAAAGAGAGAGGAGAGCTACGTCGGGGAAGAGGGGTTTTTCCCTAGAGAGTTTAGCTCGACACTTAGTCGAATTCAGAGGGCACAGTAGGGATGAAGGAAGAAGAAGAAAGAGGAGAGGAGCACCGTAGGGCTTAAGGCAAAGCCAAGAAGAAGAAGAAAGCCTAAGGTAGAGAAAGAAGGAAGGAGAGGATAGAGAAGAAGGAAGAAGGAAGAAGAAGAAGCAAAGGCAAAGAAAGAGGAAAGGAAGTGAAGGCCAAAAGTAGAAAGAGAAGAAGAGATAGAGAAGAAGGCTTAAGGCAGAAGTTACAGAAAGAGAAGAAAAAGAAGAAAAGGACATTGCAGAGACATTTAAGATGTCTGAATTTTATTTCCTTTAGTCAAATTGAGTAACTAGTTTTTTGTCTACAACTA
Source organism: Thalassia testudinum (assembly GCA_037157565.1). NCBI lineage: Eukaryota > Viridiplantae > Streptophyta > Magnoliopsida > Alismatales > Hydrocharitaceae > Thalassia > Thalassia testudinum. Next base: position 77,706,313 of record JAZHRO010000056.1, on the reverse strand, counting down.
TTTTTGCTCATCATATACTCATGCTCTACATTCCTAATTAGATTCTGAGTAGTATTATGTGTTCAATTTGCATTTATTGTTGAGATTAGTGCGTGAATTCCATTTTCTCCCTATGTTCGACCTTGGAATATATTCGAGTAAAAAAATTATATTTGTTTTGAACAATATTTCTGCTGTACTACAACGCAACACTATTAAACAACTGATTTAGTGCTCACAAACAATGGGTTAGGTAGCCATAGAAAGCTACCCGAAACACTAAACTCAAAAAGCCAAAAAAAGTGAGGAAAGAAGAAAAACAAAAAGATGCTTTTACTTCTAGATAAGGTAAGGGCATGGGCGATCTGCATTTTGGCAGACACTTGGGTACTATGGTGTCCCTGTAGTTCAGGTCTTAGTAGAAATTTCCTAGTGGTGAAAAATAACTATTGTCCAAGTAGTTTGATCCTAATTCTGTTTATAAATAGCATATAGTTTGCTCGGGACTAGTAAAAGATAGGCATGGGGGTGTGACATGCATACATCTAATTAGCCTAAAATGTCTATTTGTGCTTGTTCCTAGTGTCATAGAAGCATCACGCATTATAAATATTGCATAACATGTATCATCATGCATTTAGGTTAATTTGTATAAATTGTATAGTAATTTGCTCTTTTTATGGCTAGAGAATAGGGTGATATCCTTTCAGGGCTTCGGATTGAAGATCCAAACATACAAATCTGATCAGGGTGACGACCAGAGTTCAATGACTCCAAGATCGCCCTGATCGGACCTTCGTAGTATCAAATGCAGTCTGAGAAAGATTAGAGGTTAAGAGGCAAGGTAGTGTAAAATCCATACCTCAGATGATAAATCCAATTGCGTGGATGGGTTCTGATAGACGACTGCAGCCCAATGGCACAAAAATCGATCTAATCCGACATTTATGGCACCATCTACAAGTCAAAGAAAATGGACTACTAGGATGGCAACACATGGCACCATCCCAATGCCCAAAATGTCCCAAGATTCCCAGAACACCTATTCACACAATGGTCAATGCATCTCAGCCATTGGATCATCGATCCAATGGCTGAGATTTACTCTCAGGCTGCGCATAAGTCCACCAAAGGAAAGGGTGTGAACGCTCTCGACCATTTAAATGTTCTCGATCGTTGGACCGCCATCTGGTGGTCTCAATTGCTCAACCCTTAAAGCATAAGTGTGACCAAAGATGCCGCATGGCGCAGTGGTCGCGAGCGGTGCTTGAAACCCACGGGTGCGAGTTCAAATAGTGGAGAGGGGTGGAATCGAGCGAGCAGTGGGAGCATCAAAATTCGGTCGTTCCATGGTGACGTGTGGCATGCTGCATGAGAGCACCATGATCACTCGCATGATCGTACGTGGAAGTGTTGCGTGATCTGAAGTAGAAGCAGTGCCCGATGTGAGCTGTTGATCTGCGATCAAACAGCTAAGGAGCGATGCCTCTTCGGTGCTCTTAATGCACACGTGAAACATCGCAAGATCTGCACCGTACGATCAGGATCAGACACTCCTCCCTCCGTACATCTTCACCGATGCTTAGCTATAGCAACGGCTACATCCATCACTAAAGTCCCGTATTAAAGATTTCAAAATGTGAAGTGCCCCTTTTTCCCCCATGTATACAACTATATAAAGGCCCTACCCCCTCCACTTCTTCATCCCTTCTCTTCTTCTCTCACCCTCTCCAAAGCTCTATGAGATAGTTCCATACGTAGGATGCTCCATTAGAGATAGAGTAAAATAATTTTCGATCTTCTCACCCCCTTCATGGAGCACCATGCAGTTGTCCTCTCACCGCCATTCAGGAAGCGAATCCCGAAACAACATCACCCTATTCCATTCTCCACCCTCCGACTTCATTCTCCTTCATCCAACAGCTCATCCCCGTCATCTGGGTTCTCTGTCAACGCGACTTGTCCTCAAGCAGCCGTCGAGGAGCATAACTTCACACGCCCTTGCCTTTTTATCGCTTTCTAGTGTAGATTTCCAATTTTCTAGTTGTAGAAATTAGTTATAATGAAAATTTGTCTACGAAATATTGAATCACTCTCTCTTTTCTATTGTTTATTCTTTAAGTAGAATCGCTAGCATAGGTTAATTTCAACCATCTACTCTACTTCATGACAATAATTGCAATGCAATTTTTGATCAAATGTTCGCCTCCCCAGGTTCGACCTGGGACGCACCAAAGTTTTTGGAAATTTTATCTTATAGAGGAGTTTTACGCGACTACAACGGTGGGTTTTCAAACTCAAAACTTGTACCATAGGAATCTCATTCATCAGTTTCATACTCAACTTCTTGGATTAACAAAATTTTCTTTTGCTCATTTTCTTTCTGTATTTCTCCAATTTTTCCTCCAAAAGATTTGCAATTCAACTCAAAAGTTTTCTCCCCTTTCAGCCTTTTTTTCTAAGAGCCCCTCCAAAGAAACAAATTTTTAATCATTTTGCACTTTAATACCCCCCCATGCCTAAGTTTTGCAATGCCCTCATTGCAAACTAGGTGGGTTCAAATTTAGCTTAGTTTATAATTTAAAACAAGTTCAGAAGGGTTGGTAATCGATTGGGAACCAGGTGGGTTTGAATTTAGCTTAGTTTATAAATTAGAATAGGTTCACAAGGGTGGGTGATTTGGTCGGGATGGCTATTGCAAACGATTTCAGGCTCTAATACGAGTATCAGATGTGGGGTCGACTATTCTAAAGTATGAACTCTAAAGTGCAATAAGAATTCAACTCAAGACTGGTAAGAAGGGTTCTAAGTTTTTAAATGATAGGCTATCTCCCGTTAAGAGTGAAGTTTAACACCATCAGTTGGGTGCAATGTAGGTTATGGGGAATGAAGATCAAAAGAATCAGTAGCCAGATTAGAATCAGTAAGCTCAAGGAATAGGTTTAGTCTTTGACCATTACTACAAAAGGGTCTAAGTCATGCCTGAGTTCACTAATTTCAACAGCTCCATTTCCAAAGATCCTCCTAACTATAAAAGGTCAAATCCATTTCGATCTCAGTTTTCCTAGGAAGAGCTTGAGTCGGGCATTAAAGAGAAGCACTTTCGAACCAGAATATAAAATTTTCATGAAATGTGCTTGCCATGAAAGGCCTTGATTTGCTCCTTGTAGATACACGAGTTCTCATCCACACCATTGCGTAGTTCATCGATCTTGCTCGTTTGCAAACGATGGTGGATTCCGATCTCCATGAGATCCAAATTGCATTTCTATACAACCAAGTAGGCCTTGTGCTCCATTTCTACCGGAAGGTGACATGCCTTTCCGTAGAGAAGTCAGAATGGAGACATCCCATGTTGGGTTTTATGGGTGGTCCTATAGGCCCATAATGCTTTCGAAGGTTGGGTCAACCAATCCTTTCTGTCAGGTTGAACAGTGACTTGAAGAATTTTCTTGATCTCCTAATTGGAGAGCTCAGCTAGTCCATTAGTTTGTAGGTGATATGGAGTCAAAATATGATGTGGCACCCCATATTTCCTCAATAGGGACTAGAAGTGCATATTCACAAAGTGGGACCCACCATCACTGATGATGGCCTTAGGAACCTGAAATCTGGAAATGACCTCCTGGATTAAATAGAGAACAACTTTATGATCATTCGCTCTTGTGGGGATAGCTTAGGTGCATTGCGAGACGTAATCAACAACAAGCTTGATCTATTTGAAGTTGTTGGATCCAGGAAAAGGTCCCATAAAATTAATCCCCTAGATGTCAAAGATTTCATACACAATGATCGAATTTATGGACACCATATTGTGCGGGCCCATGTTGCCAAGGGTCTAGCAAAGAGCACATGCCCTACAATAGGCTTGCATGTCTTTGAACAGTGTGGGCCAAAAGAACCCACATTGATGGATCTTCACTGTGGTTTTACTCCCAGAGAAATGGCTACCATAGGCATGGTCGAGATAGAGGGATAACACATCATTGACGTCATCATCAGAAATGCATCTACTAATTATTGGGTCATTGCCAATGTGGAATAGATAGGGATCCTCCCAGAAATAGTACTTGGCATCATAAACCAGCTTCTCTCATCTAATCTTGGCCCAATCATATTGGACATTCCCATGACCAAGTAGTTTACCATATCATTGAACCAGGGAAGTCCATTAATGACCAAAAGGTGTTCTTCCGAACAATGCTCGGTAATAGGTCCGGATGGGTCAATGATTGAGGAAGGAAGATGAGATAAATGATCAGCAACTACATTCTATTTTTTAGCCTTATCGTGTATTTCGAGGTCAAATTCTTGCAAGAGCAAGATCCATCGAATCAGCCTCGGTTTAGCATCGTTCTTCACAAGTGCCTCACAGATGTGTGAGGTGAGTATGTATTGACATGCGATCCCAGGAGGTATGATCTAAATTTCTCCAAACCAAATACTACAGCCAGCAGCTCTTTCTTTGTAATCGTATAATTATGCTAAGCCTCATCATATGTCTTCCTGGAATAATATATTACCATCGATTTCCCATCAATCTTTTGTCCAAGTACCACTCCTACTACATAGTCTGACACATTGCACATGATCTCAAACAGTTGATACCAGTCAGGAGATTATTGGAGTGGAGCTTGGGTTACTTGGTCCTGCAAGATTTCAAATGCACAAACACACTCACTTGTCATATGATTGCGCAGCAATCATTTTTTTGAAGCAGAAAGGAGAGCTATCGTCCTGAGATAGCAGTCCAGAGTAGTATATTATCTGCAAAGAAGGGAGATTACAAAAAGGATCCCCAAGACTGTATGAGGGACCAGCACTCTCTTACAATATTCTCACAACATACCGGCCTCTCCTGAAAAGGTATCTCATTCCTTGCCTTCCATACACACCAAATAGAAGCAGCCATGTGGACATGTGGTTTCCCTCTCACCTCAAAACCATGCCACATAGAATCCCAATCTGGTAAAGGCTCCGGACAAATTTTTCTCCAAATGACATCAGTGATCAGGCAAGAAGAGAAGAGGTGATTTACATTATCAGTGCTCATCTCACATAAAAAACACACATGATGATCAGTACCCAATCTTCTGTGGCGTAGATCACTTGTGATTAATCCATCCCTCCTGCACAACCAAACGAAGATTTGTACCTTTGGAGGAATTTTTTACAACCATATCTTCTTATCAGTGGAATCATGTCTCCATCCCTCTTCAAAATTTGGCATTCTGTTATACCCAGCTTTGACACTATATATCCCATCCCACAGATATCTGTCCTCCGTTCCAGGCCTAGGTATGAAATTTTCAAGGTCTAATAAAAGCCTTCTCTTCTCATCCCATAACCGGGTTGTTCTTCTGCTGCTGCTGGATTCCACATCATCCAGAACCCAACTGCTGCTGCTGCAATACCAGATCTTGTTGACCGTAGCATTCTTGTCAACTGCTGCATCAAAAGCTCTCGAATAGAGCTCCCTCAAGACCCCCAATTCAGACCATTCCTCTTTCCAGAATCTGAAAGACCTGCCATCTCCAAGTGATGGTTGCAGCAGATAGAAGTGATCAGCCAAAGCCTTAATTACTGATTTCTAGAAAGGTGATGGACAGTTTGGCTGAAGTCTGGAAAATCTGCTGTTGGAAGCTCCATATCTATCTCTGATCAGATCAGACCACGATTTCAGATCACCTTGCAGCAGCTTAACAGCCCACTTGAGCAGCAAGCCATCATTAAAGTGCTGCAAGGACTTGATCCCAAGATCACCTAGCTCCTTAGGATAGCAGATTTGATCCAAATTGAGAGGCTGCAAGAAGCTACCCTTGTGTCTAGCTCCCTTCCAAAAAATCTCTTCCTCATCACATCCAATCTTTTCCAAACGGATCTTTGTGCTTTGAAAATGGAGAAGTGGAAAACAGGGATGGAGGCGATCACCGAATTGAGCAAGATAAGCCTTCCACCTATGGATAAGAATCTGCTGTGCCAACCATCAAGTTTCATAGAGATCTTGTCAAAAAGGCAATTCCAATCGCCTCTCTTCAACCTGGAAAACCTCAAAGGCAGCCCAAGATATCTAATAGGAAGGCTGATGCGAGGAGTCATCAGGATGGTTGCTAAGGCCTCTTGCTCCACCTCAGATAAACCAAAACAAACCAAACCAGACTTGTCCCTATTTAACCTCAGTCCAGAAAGCTCACCAAAGATATCAACCAAGTGATGCAAAGCCAACGCTCCATCCGTGGATCCTTCAACAAAAAAGACAATATCATCTGCATATTGAAGAATGGGAGCAAGACTGTTCCTGCAAGAGAGCGAATATCCTCTAACAAGACCCACTTCAGAAAGTTTACAAACAAACCAGGCCAAACTGTCAACTGCCAAATTAAATATCAAAGGGGCCAGGGGGCATCCTTGCCTGATGCCACATTGAGGTTGGATCCATGTACCATAGGGTTTCCCATTTATTAGAGGGGTAAAGGAGGCCATGGTAATACATCTCTTAACCCAAGCTATCCAAGTGAGGGGAAAGCCCCTTCTTTTAAGCACATCCCATAAATAAGGCCAGCTGATTGAGTCATAAGCCCTACGAAATCAACCTTCCACATGAAGGCCTTGCATCTCCTCTTATGCCAGCCGCAAACCATCTCTTGAGCCAATATAAAAGATTCTTGTAGGGATCTACCCGGGAGGAAAGCAAACTGAGCAGGATGGATCAAATCTTGCAGTATAGGCCTCAATCTATTAGCCTGGACCTTTCCAATCGCCAGATATAAGGAGTTAGAAAGAGCAATGAGTCTAAATTCTTGGAAAGATTCAGCACCAAAAGTTTTAGGCAAAAGAAACAAATAAGATCTATTAATTCTTTCAAAGCCAAAATTGCCACATTGGAATTCTCTAATTACCCCCATAACCTCTGAGCCCACAATGTCCCATAGTTGTTTGTAGAGGAAAACCTGGATTCCATCAGGACCCGGCGATCCTTCACAATTAAGATCATTAATAGCCTTCAATACTTCAGCCTCAGAAATAGATTCAGTCAGGCTGGCCCCTTGATACTCATTAATCCTAGGCAAATCATTTGCTGTCATTTTCCAGTTGCCCCTACCTGCAGCTCTTGAAGATTCCTTGAAGTATCTGACGGCCTTAGTTTTGATATCAGATAAGGAGGTAATTCTCTGCCCCTCTACAACCTTAGGTCATAATTCAGCTAAATTAGGCTAGGGCTTAGCATAAGTTAGGGTAATTCATGCATGCATAAGCACTATTAGCACCTTTACTATCTTCTTTTAGCTATGCATAAAATAATGCTAAAACGTACCGATTAGGAGCATTATGTCAGTTGCAAGTAATAAGCTGACAGGAAGCTAGATCTGAAGCTGGATCTAAAGCTTGATCTGAAGAATAAAGAATAACTGGTGTTGCAGCAGAGTTGGAGTGAAAGACCAAGATTAGATGTAGTGGATAATAATGTAAGGGAGTTAAGGTATGCTATTCTATTAAGTAGGAATAAAGCAATAAATTGTGAAGAACTTAGGTTCATCCTAGCCCTAGGATAGCCTAGAAGACTCCCCAAGCCTTAGCCACCCTTAGATTAGGTCACCGCACCATAGGAAACCTTAAAATGATAATTCTAGCCTCTATCTAGATGTCAAGATGAGTTATAGGATGTCCAGAACCCTTAGCCAACTCCTGCACACCTTAAACCCACTTCTGCAGTGTTATTGAGCATCAAGACACTTGGTCTGACGTCCAATTTCTACAGAATACCCAAGACAGAACGTAAAATCCCTCCTGACTCTGATTGGACGTCTAGACAATAAGTCTAGACTTCTGAATTTTCACTATAAGACATTTAACACTTTTATCAGATGCCCAAAATTGCCCTCCAAACCTTGTTTTGAGATTCAAGCCTTGATCTTGGATCTCTAGCTCCCTAAACCCAATTCTAACCCCCTAGGAACCTAAATTAAGGTGCACTAACCCTAGTACATCACCTCTAGACCTCTCTAACGATGTAATTAGGTCCTCACTAAACCTAATTGACTCGGATCATAGTCAATCTCTTCAGTCTATTCAATTGGACTCATTGAGTCCAATTGAGCCTTGATCTCGGCACACACTATCTAATTGGACTCAGTGAGAGTCCAATTGACCTAGACCTAACTTAATTGAGTTGTTTTACTCTCAATTAGGTTTCCACACACCCAATTAAACTTGTATTAAGTTTAATTGCACTTTTCCTTAGTGATTTAGGGTTTGCAACCCTAATCTGAGACCTAACCTAGACCTAAACCCATTAGAACCTATCTTGACCCACCTTACCACTTAGGGCACGACCATACACGCACACACACACACACACACCCATTCACACACTCCCACACCACCAAGAGTATTCTAGGACCTTTCAAAGGTGGCACCACCTTGTTTGACAAAAATAGCAACTAAGGACGAGTCTTCTCTTAGATCCACTTTTGGGGGATCTAAGAACCACCCTCTCTCTCTCCTTGGACGGCCACACTTGGGGCTCTCTCTAGAGAGTTTTACACTTCTCTAGAAAGCCTCCCTTAAGTCTATAAAATGACCTAATGTTTGGCACTTTGGACCCATTCACTCTTGGCTCCATTTTAGCTTAGCTTCATTCCACCTCCGCTCCACCATCACGAGCAGCTTCACAAAGGCCACCGCCATCTCCACACCAAGATGTTGGATCACCTCCTCAACCTCCCTCCAAGGGCTAGCCTAAGCACCATTGGCCACTCCTCCTTCTCCTCTCAACCAAATCAAAGGCCATCGAAGCCCACCTCTGAATGCCCTTAGTTATGATAGATTGGATTATAGTTCTTCATAGTTTTGTTACTTTATTTACTTCTTAATAGTGTAGCTCTTTAGTCTCCCTCAATGATGCATGCATAATCCCCCCCTTAGATTCATGTATGCCATCATTTTTTGCTAGCCAGATTTACATTTTCAAGCATTACTCTACACGTTTTCCATGAGCTTTATGTTGCAAACACCACTGTGAATCAATGAAAATGTTTTTCTATATATTTATATCTATTTGTGAAAATCACCATGAGCCTTGTTGAAATATTTTATTATGATTGAAGTTGCATGTTTTAATTTCTTATACTCTGGCAACTAACCATGTTGTTCATAAATACGAACTTAGCATAAATCGACATGCGATTTTGAATAAGTAGAGAAAGAGAGATAAATTTCAAATCTGCATTTCCATAAATGCCTCCCAGAGATAAACGATCGAGACTCCAAGTTTCGTTATCATAGAAATCATTTTTGTAGATCGTATTTCGCAACTGTACTACAATGCATTTTTGATCAAATATATGCTCCACAAACCCAACAAATGGTGCCGTTGCCAAGGAGACAACGTCATTTTTGATTTCGATCTCTAGAATTAACACTGATAAATCTTTCTCTACTTGTCTATTGAAGTGTAGAAAATAGTGAAAAACGGGATCAGTGCACACAATGAGTGCAGAAAAAAATACCAAGTGCACATCATATCTTTGTTAGTCTAGGCTTGATTTGAACCTCAGGTTAGATTTTCTTCTAGCAATTTCAATTAAAAAAAAATTAAGAAAAAAGTCTAGGTAGTTAAATTAGGTTTCCATTTGATTCTTAGGTTAATTTGCTTGAAAAAAAAAAGAAAAGAATTTTTTTGACAAAAAAAAGCTTTTCCCTTCAAAAAAAATATAAAGTTTTGAAAAAAAAAATAATTTCATTTTGGTGGAAAGTCTGACTTTTGAATTCAAACACCTTTCAAAAGCTTTCCCACCATTCTCTAATTTTCGACTAGATTTCAAATTCCAACTTAAAAATTCAATTATCAAAAGATTAATGAGTAAAAAATTGTGAAATTTGGGCTATACCTTCATTTTCAAACCATCTTTCAAATTGCACTATTCACTTGAAAAAAATTATAAATATAAAATTTTTAAAAATTTGCGAAGTGCAAGGGGGCCAGACTAACCCAAATTTGAAAATTTTCAAAATTCAAAAAGCAATTTCGAGCAATCTACAAATCTGTTCTGACTAAAAATGGTGTGGTTTTAAAGCTGATCTCATTGGCTTTAATTCCCATACTTCTCCCAAATTTTTGAAGATCATTTGATACTATTTCAATTTGAAAAATCGACGAGGGGTCATAATTCCAATTCTGACCCCTTGACATTCAAAAATCCCTAGAAATTCGGTTGAAAAAGTAAAAATCACAAAAAAATATTATTTAGAAAGATAATTGATAAGGGAATCTACTATCAAAAATTCAGTTTATTTGGATTCAAATTTTATCTAGAGAATTATTTGTGTTTCATTACTCCGCTGAAATTGCAAAGAAGAAAACCTTAGAATTGTATGAACCCTAGGTTATACCTTTAGCGTTACATTCTAGAAACCACATTTGGGCTAGCCTAGACTTAGTCAACTATAGTGTTTAGCTAGTGAGCTTGGTCACCTTGTGGGCTGTTCGGTCATCGTATATCGCATTTTTGATAGAAAAGGAATGCGTCGTAGTATAGTCGCAAAATATGATCCAACAAAGATATTATTTTGTAAAAATAATGAAACTTTGAGTCCCGATCGTTCGTCTCTGGAAGGCGTTGTTTTCACTTTTGAAATTGATCTTTTATTTTGCCGCTCTACTTTGTTTAAAGACGCACGCCAGTTTCCAATCTCCAAACTAAAACTTCACCTCTCCTTTTATTAACTTGGATCACATGGCATGCGTCAAGTAAATCATGAAAGTGAACGTGTGAGTTTCTGTGCGCACGATTCTAGTGAGGTGGTGACTAGTTATGGAGGAAGCATCTAATGTCAGATTTTCAATATCCTCAGGGAACGACATGCTGGTGCGTAATATATAGACAGTTAAAGAACAGGCACTTAAATCACACAAATATGATAATCATTTAGCTCGTGGTGATTTCAAACACATAAAGTGATATATATATAAAAATGTGCTTTCATTCATTCATTTGGGAGTTGTTGCACAAGGAATCTAGAGGAAAGCTTATACAAAAGTGCTTAAAGAGGTAAATCTAGCTATCAGAAAATGATTGCATACAAGAATCGATGGGGGGATTTCGCATACATCATTGGGGGAGAAGTAAGACTACACTACCAAGCAGTAAATGAAAGCAGTAAATATACGAAGTGCTAAGCTACTAATCTAGCAGAAGGAAGGACATTCAGAGGTGGTCTCCGATGGCCTTTGAGTGGCTAAGAGTAGGATGGCTGGCCAATGGAGCTTAGGCCAGCCCTTGGAGAGAGGTTGGGGAGCTAATCTAGCTTCCTGGCGTGGAGATGGTGGACTCCATGGTGGTGCTCTACTCGTGGAGGTGGAGTGGAAGTGGAAGTGGCTACGCTAAGTGAAATGATGCTAAGGAAGATGAATTTTCCAAGGAAGTGAATGGGGTTGCATGGCCGCCCAAGGGGTCTTTTTATAGACCCAATGGCTTCTCTCTAGAGAGGTGTAGTACTCTCTAAAGAGAGCCGAAGAATGGCCGGCCACATGTGAGTGGAGATGGTCTTCGAGATGCAAGAATTGTGGATCTCAATTTGAATTCCTCTTGGTTGCTAAATTTGGCAACCAAGAGGTGGAGCCATCTCAAGAACTCTCTAGAGAATTCTAGAGAAATGTGTGCGTGAATGGGTGTGTGTGCGTGTGTGGTCGTGCTCTATGTGACTAGGTGGCTTAGGTTAGGTCCTAAGGGGTTTGGGTAGGTGTAGGTCTTGAATTAGGGTTACAAACCCTAATTGCTAAGGGGAAAATGCAATTAAACTTAACCTAAGTTTAATTGAATGCATGTGAACCTTATTGAGAGTAAAATAACTCAATTAGGTTTGGTTTAGGTCAATTGGATTCTCACCAAGTCAAATTAAACTTGTGTGGGTTGACATCTAAGCTCGATTGGACTCAATGAGTCCAATTGACTTAGGTGAAGGTAATTGACTTGATCTAAGTCAATTGGGTTTGGTGAGGGCCTAATTAGGTCCTTTGGTAGGTCTAGAGGTGATGTACTAGGGTTAGGACACCTTAATTTAGGTTCCTATGGGGTTAGGATTAGGTCTAGGGAGATAGAGATCCAACATCAAGACTTAAATCTCAAAACAGGGACTGGAGACCAGTATCAGACGTCCAAAAATAGGATTAGATGACTTATACTCAAAACAGAAGTCCAGACATCAGTTCTGGACATCCAATTTGAGTCAGAGGGAAATCAGGGTTCTATTTTGGGTACTCTGCAGAAATTGGACGTCTGACAAAGTGTCTGGACGTCCAATAACACCGCAGAAGTGGGTTTAAGGTATGTGGGAAATGGCTAAGTGTTCTGGATGTCCTATAACTTATCTGGGCATCCAAATAAGGGCTGGAACTAGGGTTTTAAGGCTTCATAGGGTGTTGTGACCTAATCTAAGGGTGGCTAAGGCTTGGGGAAGTCTCTAGGCTATCCTTGGGCTAGGATGGACCTAAGCTCTTCACATTTTACTGCTTTATTCCTACTTAATAGAATAGGAAACCTTTAACCCCCTTACATTGTTATTCCTACATTTAAACTAACCCTTTTGTTCCAGCTTTGCTACAACTCCTGTTATTCCTGATCTAGCTTCATATCCTGCTCCAAATCAGCTTATTCCCTGCAATCGACATAATGCACTTAATCAGCACATTATAACATTATTTTATGCATAGCTAAAGTAAAGCAGTAAAGATGCAGATAATGCTTATGCGTGCATGAATTTTCCTAACTTATTTTTTTTTGAGAAGGAAAGGAATGCTATCGAATCACCCATAGAAAACCAGGAGAGCTATTATTGATAATAAAAAATATTTACAAGTTTGACTCCCAATGCTGTATGAGACACCAGCAAAAATTCACAATATTTTCCACATATACTGGGGTCTCCTGAAAAACACGCTCATTTCTAGCCCTCCATACAGCCCATAACACAGCCACCATGTGTATATAAGGCTTATCCCCATCCACAAGGTAGCACCACAAATTCCCCCAAGTGGGTAAGGACTCGTTGCATACTCTCCTACATACATAATCAGTGATCGCACATGAAGAAAAGATATGAACGCTAGAATCATTATGCAGCCCACATAAAAAATAAAACTGGGCGAGGGTCCCCATCCTTCTATGCCTCAAATCTCCAGTAATCAATCCATCCCTCCTGCAGAGCCATAATAAAATTTGTAACTTTAGTGGTATTTTTAACTTCCATAGCTTTTTCCCCATTTCTTCATCTTCCGCCATCCTGGAGGACATTATCAACCTGTCATAGGCAGCCGCAGTAGAAAAATTACCTTCCCATTTGTATGTAACATATTCTTGAGGCATGGGTTTGAAGGCCGCAAGCTCTTGCATGAGACGTTCAGTCTCTACACGAGATCTTGTTTCATGATTATTCCACCCACCATTATTTGACAACCACTGCTCCGTATCCACATCCCAATAATCGGCTACCACTACATTTTTATTTGCAGCCAGAGCATAAGCAAGGGGGAATCTGTCTTTAAACGTTCCTCCATGTACCCAATTTTCCAGCCAAAACTTGAAGCTTTTTCCATCACCTAAAACTGATTTGAAAAAATTCCAATTATCTTTCGGGGCCCGCACCACAGAAGACCAAAAGGGGGACGGTTTACGTGGGTTAAGACGATTTATCTCATCATTGGTACTCCCATAACTATCCTGGATAATTTCTGTCCAAATTTTTTTTTCCCCCTGTAGCAATCGAACAGCCCGCTTCAATAGTAGCGCTTCATTAAATTCTTTGAGGGATCTAACACCCAGACCTCCCATCTGCTTAGGTTTGCAAACTGATTCCCACTTTAAGGGTTGAAAAAAGGCCCCTTGATGAGATGCCCCTTTCCAAAAAAATCGTTTCCGCATCACCTCAAGCTTTTTCCAAATAGAATTCGGAGCTCTAAGGACAGAGAAAAAGAAGATGGGAATTGAAGTGATAACAGAATTCAGTAATATATACCTCCCCCCTTTTGATAAGTATCTACTGCTCCAGCCCTCCAATTTCGTAGCTACCTTTTCAAAGAGGAAAGACCAATCTGCTTTCTTCATCTTAGAACATTTCAGAGGCAGACCCAGATATTTAATCGGCAGTGGAACCACAGGTGTACCAAGAATGGTGGAGATCTCATTCTGTAACCCACTATTCATCCCAAAGCAGACCAGGGAAGATTTACTATAACTCAATCTAAGACCAGAAACCTCTCCAAAAATTTTTACCATATGTAACAGAGCCTGTGCTTCTCTCTTCCCCCCTTCCACAAGAAAAACAGTATCATCAGCATATTGAAGTACAGGGGCTAGAGCCCTATGAGTAGACAGTGAATACCCCCTTATAAACCCATCCGCTGCCAGTTTACAAGCAAATCTAGCAAAAGTATCCACCGCAAGGTTAAAAATCAGAGGGGCAATAGGGTAGCCTTGCCTTACTCCACATTGGGGCTGAATCCAAGAGCGACACGGTTTACCATTTATCAATGGGGAAAAAGAGGCTGTCGTAATGCACCTCTTCACCCATTGAATCAGTAAAGGTGGAAATTTTCTCCTTCTAAGAATCTCCCACAAGTATGACCAGGAGATTGAATCATAGGCTTTGGAAAAATCAACTTTCCACAAGAAAGCCTTAGATTTTCTCCTATGCCAACCCATAACAATCTCCTGTGCAACAATGAATGACTCCTGTAAAGATCTCCTAGGAAGAAAAGCTGACTGAACAGGCATTATCAAGTCCTTTAAAACCTCCCGCAATCTATTAGCAATAATCTTACTAATAATAAGATATATGGAATTAGATAGCGCAATGGGTCTGTAATCAGAAAAACTTTCCGCACAAGATTTCTTAGGTAGCAGAAACAGATAAGATTTGTTCAGCCTCTCAAATCCTGAGTTTCCCAATTCAAACTCATGAATAACCTTTAACACATCCTCCTTAACCACATTCCATAGCTCTCTGTAGAAAAACACCTGAAATTCATCCGGACCAGGAGCACCTTCATTATTTAATTCTTTAATAGCTTTTAGCACTTCTTGTTCAGAAATAGGGGACACAAGCATGTCTCTTTGTTCATTATTTACACAAGGGAAATCCATTGCTGCTAGCCTCCAAGAACCTCTGGGAGCAGCCTTGGACATTTCTTTAAAAAATTTACTTCCTTCAGATCTGATCTCCTTAACAGAGGTAATAATTCTTTCTTGAACTCTAATAGAAGAGATAAGGTTGAATCTCCTTCTAGCACTGGCCGCAAGATGGAAAAATTTTGTATTCGCATCACCCTCTTTAAGCCATAGTTGTTTGGATTTTTCACGCCAATCCATTTCTGTTTTCAGATCTTCATCCCCCACAACTGATTGCATCTGCTGCCTCAGCTGTTGCTCCTGTTGGTTCAAAGCCAGCCTACACTCTTTCAGATCCAAATCCTTGATGACTATCAAGGCTTCCCTCCTCTTCTGGTCTCTAATCAGATTCACAGCCTGCCCATATTCCTTCAACATTTCACGCAGACCAGCCAGTTTTGAAGCAAACTGCTGTGTGGCAGTGCCTTGAACAACCTTGCTTCGCCACCACTGAGAAACCATTTGCACTAATCCATCTTCCCTAAGCCATGATCTCCTGAGTTTGAAGTAAGATCCCGTGTCTGCATTCACTCCACTGTCCCAAACCAAAGGTGTGTGATCAGAGAACGGCCTATCAAGGCTCAACACAGCTGATAGTTGATATCTCTCTAACAAACTAGGACTGCCAAAGAGTCTGTCCAATTTGGAAAGCTGCCCACTGCCATTCCTCCAAGTATACTCCACACCACTGATGGGTATTCAGTCAAGCCCATGTTCTGCACAGCCAATTGGAAGCCAGCTGTAGAACTATCCACTCTCCCATCCGGGTTATCATCACCAGAAAGATAGCAATTGAAATCACCCCCTAACAACCATGGGGTCTCTTGCACTCTTTGATGCATTGTATAGAGCTCCTCCCATAAGCCAACTCTATCTGCTGCCACACAAGGACCATATATGCAAGAAATAAACCATTCCATATCTCCTTGAGGAGAATGACATTTACAAGAAATTAAAAACCTATCACGAATAATTTCAGTTACTGACATGGAAGATTTTCTCCACCAAAAAGCCAGTCCTCCAGACCGACCAGTAGCACCCTTAGCTGCAATATCATTATGACCCAGTTGCTTAAAACATTCCCATTCTTGACCATTTTCCCTCTCCAAGTGAGTATCTTGTATAAGAGCACAGTCTATCTCCCACTTAGAAAGATATCTACACAATGAAGCCCTTCTCTGTTTGTTGCGTAGCCCACGCACAGTCCAAGACAAAACTCTCATTTCTCATTAGAGAGATCCCCATTGGCCTTGCAGCCCACATATTGAACCATAATGGAATTAGCAATACATTGCTCCTCAATAGGAGGCAAAGACTCCTTCCTTCTCCTTCTCAACATGTATGGAGATCTACCCACACCACTTTTTTTATTTGAACCACTGCCATACTGCAAATCAGCAGGAATAGCAAGTTGCATCTGGACTGGCTCTTTAATCAACAAATCCTTCCCTGTCCAGCCCACTACTGATAAACGCCAGTTTATCATCATTTTTATGCTTTAAAACTAACCTAGCTCTTAGGATTTTACTCTGCAAATGGGTTTTTGGGCTGCATTTAGGCATAAATTAGGATAGGCATGCATTGCATTTTTTATTGTCGTTTTAATGTGTTTTTGTGAGTGTTAGGGATGTACAGATGCACAGATCCCTAAAACCCTAGCACTCAAGAAGGCAAATGGTGAAGGAGAAGCCCAGACTAGCTGGAACTCAGCCTAATCCAGCTCACCTCAGCTTGATCCAGCTCACCTCAGCTTGATCCAGCTCACCGCAGCTGGAACCTAGCTTACTTGAACTAGGGTTAGCTCATCCCAGCTCCATTCAGCTAATCTCAGCTGGATGGCAACTCAAGAGAGTCATCTTAGCTCACCCTAGCCAAGTCAGCTCAGATCCTGCTCAACTTAGCTGAGTCTAGCTCATCTCAGCTCCCACTAGTTCACAGGGAGCTCTAGCTAGCTCAGCTGAGTTGACAGGAGTTCACCCCAGCTCAGATCCAGCTACATTCAGCTCCACTCAACTCCAGCCAGCTGAAGAAGAATTCATCTCAGCTCAGGAAGCTCAAGTCCAGCTCCTGGGGACTCAGCTTAGCTCAACTCAGTTGAGCTAAGCTACCTTAGCTGCCTCAACCAGCTTGATTCTCCCCAGGAGCACCAGACCTAGCTCACCTCAGCTCATTTTGGTAGAAGCTAGCTCACTTTAGCTTGGCTTAGCAACTAGCAAAGAACTAGCAAGCTAAGCCAGCTAGAGTAGCCCCATGCCAGCCTCTTCAGCAGCAGCCAGCTCTAGCTCCAGCTCCAGACTTCTCCTCCTCAGCTCTTCTCCCTGAAAACCCTAGCTCCAAATGCCTCCAACTCTACTCCCTACTAGCTAAGCTAGCTAAGCTGCTTAACTTAGCTAGTCCACCTCCATGGCACCAAAACCTATTACCCTACTACCTAAGATCCAGCAAAAAGACCACCTACTCCTACTTTATTTTGGTGCCAACTATCCCTTCCATCACCACCCTACATCCACCATCAAAGCCCATCTCCACCCTCCATTTTTTCCCTCCAAAATTGCCTTCTAGAAGGTATTTTTGGAGGGAAAACCAAGGCACCTCTTCATTTCCCTCCCATTTTTCCCTCCAAAAATAACCAAGCACCCCTTCATTTCCCTCCAAAAACACCATAACCACCCCCCCTTCCCATCCTATAAATACCCTACCCTACCACCACATAATTCCCATCCTCCCTTAGTATATTTTCTACCTAAACAACCTATACCTACGGCCAAGAAGAAGGAGTAGAGAAGGAGATTAAAGGGGCACATCACCAGCCCTTTTGGTGCCTTCTTCTCCCCACTCTCTTCAACTTGGACCACGCCAAGGAGGAGGACTCTCCCACTTCAAGGAATACGGCCAGGCAAAGGAGAAAAGCTTTGGAGAGAAACTTAGGGCTTGCCTTGGAAGTCATCACTTTGGCGGAGTACTGCAAGGAAGGAGTTGAAGGATTCTTTTCAAGCTTGGGAGCCACCAACCTTGGAGCAAGAAGCCCTCTTCTTCACCATCTATTTAGAGGATTTGTGTTTTCTTTCTTTATTTCAATTATCTAGTAGTAGAAGCATTCCTCTACTAGGCATTTTTGTTAAACACTTTATCAATTATCTAGTTGCCTTCTTCGCATATCTTGTTTGCATTTCTATTTGCTTATTTTCAGCATTCTTCACTTCCTCTCCCTAATTATTCTAGGCCTCCACTTGCTTAGAGTGAGCTTAGGGAGAGGCTCTACTTGCCACTTTAGAGCAGTTTACTTAATTGGAAGTGTAAACACTTTTCCCGCCATAATTTCGCATGTTGCCTTAGTTCAAAAACAAAAAAAAAAATGGTATATTGAAAATTACCAAAAGAAAGTTGAGATATATTCCAAGCAAGAGAATCAATTTTGCAACCATATTGCCTCCTTGGATGACCCTAGATACTTCCCTATCTAGGAATATAAATTTAAGAGTTGATCGGTTTTACACGTTACAACGACGTATTTTAACAAACCGCGTATTTTCGCTATCACTTTTTGGCGCCGTTGCCGGGGAGGCACGGCTTTGCATTAACTCATTTTCTCTTGCTTGAAGTGGATCTCATCCCCTTCTCTTTCTTTGTTTTGTGTGTGCAGGAACTACAGCGGGAAAGCGGGAATCTGGAAGCGAGAGATTAAAGATCCTTTTCTTCCCGCGAAAATTCAGGTTGGTTCATCTTTCTAGTCACATAATTAATTAAAACTAAAAAAATATATTAAACTTGGCTTTCAGGACCCTAAACACTTAAATTAAGTGGAGTGGTGCATTTTAAAATAATTGTTTGCTTGTATGCTTCTTTAGCACCATTCCATTGCAAGTATTGGTGTTCTATTTTTCGGGTCTAGATTTCTGTCCAGACTTGAAAAATCAATTCCTAACACCACATGCCTCCTAAAATCATAAATTTCATATAGTGATTCCCAATTAAGTTTGGAACATCTGTTCCAAATTTCAGATCAATTGGATTTGTATTTAATTTTTAAAAATTCGTGGATTACAGAGGGGTCACACCCTCTAATCTTCCTGTTTTGCTACTGTCCGCGAATTTTCAAAATTTTTATACTCATCGAATTTTTGTGAAATTTATCTTGTTGGAATCCTTGTGAAATTTTACATATCATATAAAATCATAAAAATTTTCTGAGGTCGGTGGTAATACTGAAACGTCTATAATACCCACGGGTATTATTTCTGGACTTTGACACCAGTACAATTAAAAATTCAAAACTATTATCAAATAAATTCCTAAAATCTTACAAAAATCTTTTCTGGAATCCTTGTTTGATTTTCTTCAAAGTAGTGGTGTTGTTTGACTTGTTTGGACCACTACTTAATTCTGAAAGCTAAAAATAATTCATTGGTAGTTAAATTTCTGTCTCTGGGATAATTGGTTTAGGGTTTCTTCTTTCTCTTTAGAGACTCAATTAAAAGGAAATATGCAATCACACATACAACTTGTCTTTCCTTTGATTGTGAACTTTCAAACTTGTTTGAAAACTTAAAGAGAAAAACCCTAAAATTCATTTAATTAAATCACATCCTAAAAGACAAAAATATAAAAAAATTGTGTGACAACTTGATTTTCATTGGAGCCACTCTCCAATTCCTGCACACACACAAAAAAATCAAATAACAGGGCAACAACCCAATAAACGCCCTCCACATTCCGTGTGCACTATAGAATCCTAGACCTAATTAAAATTTGTAGCAACTTGACCCCTAAGGCTTTATCAACTTAGGCTTGCTATTTAGGTCTTAAGTTTTCTTTAGTTAGTACCAATTCTGTCATCTGTATCTGGTGTTCAGGCTGAGGGGCCGTGTCAAACGACCAGGCGCGGGTTTGTACAAGCACCTGGGGTTTTCCCTAGGAAACGTTTGGGCCCAAACCTCCCCTTAAGCAACTTGGCTAGATTTGTTGATAGAACGGGTATTCACTATTGACTACTTATTTCCTATATAGACCAAGTCTTAGGTTATTATTAGGGAGTCACAATTAAGTTAGGTCTAGTTTTTGTTTGTTTGAATTGCACACTTTCTCTCATCTCCATCTCTTCTCCTCCCCTCCCGTTTCTTCCATTTTGCACGGGCGGCGGTCCAAAACTCCACACTTGGAGGGACCACTTGATTTTGCCTCCCCAAGAAAAGACTTTTCTGCATTCTTCCTCTTCTTTTAAAATGGAAAATAAAAATTGGTCCTCTAACCCACATGCTAATTTTTCTTTCCCCTATTCTTCCACCCAGGAGCTTCTTAATCAGGCCCCTCCACCTAATTTCTACTCTATCATGGCTCAGCTACAAGTTAAGCAACAACAGTTGCATAAGGATTTAACAAACCTGGCCAACCAAGGGAATCCTGCCACACCTGCCCAAGCTCCACACATTCCACATCTCACCCCTTTTAACACCCGCAAGAGAGAAAATCTGCATAAATCCCATGCTGAGTATAATTGTTATTCTGAGGCTTTCTATGGTTCAACAGGGAATTATGTTTATCCCAATCATCACCCCACCCAAAATGTCCCTACCATCCAGGAGAAATTGAAAAATTCCTCTAATGGGGGGGATTATCCGACCCAGTCCTGGACCAATTCGGTTCCACACCAACAACAGAACCCGTTTGGAGGGTATGGTTCAAATCAGACTTATCAATTTGGGCAATCTCAAGAAGACATTAATGCCCAGATGATGAAAACCTTGCAGGAGTTACAAAGAAAAACAAAGGAAACAACCCATCTTATTAACAATCTCAATGATCAAATTGGGGATATTCCGACTCAAAGACCTGCAGGACACTCACCATCCCAACCCACACCAAACTTTATTAATCACAGGAACCAACACCCGGGTGTCTACCAACATCAGAACCACATGATTCGGCCTCCTATTAACCCAATATCACAGCACCTACCCAGTTTCTTTCAACATCAGGCCCTCCTACCTCCTCTCAGTGAACACCAAGCTGCATATGCAGAGACTATGAGGAGTGAGGAAACCACCATGGATTTAAGGCCTTCTCAATCAAATGATGAAACTGATTCTCAACCAATGCAGATTGACCCCCCTAACCTTAATAAGGAAGAAGAAAAAGAAACCCCAAAAACACTTGATTCAAACCCTATTTCCCACTCTCAAAAACTGCAATCCAACAATCCAAAATCAGAGCCCTCTGACCACAATTCTTTGGATTTATTTGAGCAAGTCGAGAGGAATATTCCCTTCCTAGATTCCCCCCATGCCTCTAAACAATTTACTGCAAAAGGGCATGATCAGAATCTAGAAAGGTTGGTCCTTTCAAAGACAGCCAACTCAGTTTTTCAGAGCAAGCTGCCTTTCACAAAAAAGGACCAGGGCACATCACTTATCTCAATTGTCATAAGTGACACCATTTTTCGTGCCCCTCTCGACTTAGGTACCTCTAGTAATCTCATCCCCCCTGTCTTATTTGAGGAATTTCGATTCAGTGATTTAAAACCTACCAAGGTTCAATTTCAATTAGAAGATCGATCTACCATTCAACCGCGGGGAGTTGTTGAGGATAGTATTATCAAGGTCCGGAATTGTCTATTTCCGGTAAATTTTCTAGTCCTTGACATAGAGGTACCCAAGGCTCTCATTAATGCCATCCTTGGAAGACCTTTTCTGATTATGGCAGCAGCTAATATCAATTCTCATTCTGAGAAAATGAATATAAGTTGCAGTAACCAGACCTTCTCATTAGATTTATTTCAAGCTTCCAAGAGGTCCATTAATCACAAAATTTTTGAGGACACTGATAATAAAATGGAAGCAGTATTTGAAATGTCTATGTTGATCCAATCTCATTCATCTTTGACCACTATTGATCTAGATTTTTTTGATTCTTATTCTAAGGATAGTTATGTAGTCCAAGACTTTCCAGATCAACTAGGGTTTGACTTTCCCCCTTTTCATCTTCCTGAAACATCCACACTAACTTCACACACCCTACATCTCATTGACTCCATTCCCCATCCCTTTCCATTGGACCTATCACTCGACCCACCAGAATCTGGCAATTTACAAGCACTTAAACCATGGCCAGATTCGGGTCACTTTTCCATTTCTCTATTTTATTTTGATCCCTTTATCTTTACCACTCATCTTTTTAGGGATCTTGAGGAAGACACTTTTATTGTGGACATTCAAGTGTCCAATTATTTACATGATTTTCCGTCTTCTGTGCATACCTTCATGCCTGGCTGAATGGCGTAAAAGATAGCACTGGATGGGAGGTAACCCATCATTTTTTTCTTGCTTTTCCTTTTTCTTCTTTTTCCAGGTTTTATTCATCCTAAACCCGACCATTCTTCACTAAGGTAATTCCTTTTCCCTCCTAATGCATGAGGACATGGCATATCTTGAGCATGGGGGGGTGTTTTTAAATTTTTACGATCGATTTAGGATGTTTAAAACCTAAAAACATGCAATTTTCTTTAATTTATTTCCTGCTTGCATACTCAAAAAAAAAAAAAAATGTTGAAAACTTTTTGAGGAAAAATTTTGAAATCAGGACTAAGGTCGAAAAATTCACTTCTGGTACAATGGGATTTAATCTTTAACAAACTGAGGATATGGATCTGATCATTAGAATTCCAGGGTCTATTTTAGACTAGATCAGATATCCTTCTCTAAAATTCCACCTGAACTCATGATAGTTCAGGTGACTTGATCCTATTTTGTAATATGGAAAGTATTTGACTTAGTTTTTGATTCAAAAACTTGCGGTTCTTGAGAAACTTCTTGTGTCAATTTTCACACACAAGCCAACACTTAAAAATAACTAAAAATTTGAAAAAACTCCCTTGTTTGGATTTAGTAAAAGTCTGAAGCAGATCATTGGTTTGAGTTCCCACCGTCGAGAAGAAGGAAAAAACCTTCTTTGAGGACACGATGTCAACATGTTACCGCCTCGGCGCTGCTCTATATCTATATTTCATATCTTTAGACGGAGCATTAAAGCGCATTTCAGCAGCTCAAGTGTCTTGGACGGTGCTCTACCTATAGCATCGGAGCAAGAGCTTGAGTTTGTTTGGAGCTCCCCTTGTCACCGCATCGTGTTTTGGGGTTGTGAGCTCCTGGGTGGTGTCATGGACAGTGCTATCCCGAAGTACTGGCGCCAGAGCCCCCTCGAGGAATGGTAACAGGAATGATGATACCGACACATCTGTTGTAAGACAAAGCTAAAAATAAGCATGGGGGAGAGAAAAAAAAAAAATAATAATAATAATAACACGTCCTTATAAAGGTTGGCTTTTCACAAGCATAGACACAAGGTTTTAAAGGAATTTGCAAGTTGCGAATCAGATTCACGAGCCAGAAAAATCCTAAAAACAAACATTTCAAGTCATCTGAATTAACAAGGGGTTAATTTGTGAATTTTCTGAGGATATATTGATCCCGTTCTATCTAATGGTTGGATCCAAAAACAAATCCTGATGTTTATTTTCAACAAATCCCGTATCTCCTGTGTTTTAATCTACCAAGGTCCCTTAATCTCTTTTTCTCCTCAAAAGTCAAAAAAAAAATAGATTTCCCAAAAATTCCGTTTTCCAAAAAAATTAATGTTTTGCTAAGAGACTAGCAAAAGATAAGCATGGGGGTGTGATAAACGCCAGTTTATCATCATTTTTATGCTTTAAAACTAACCTAGCTCTTAGGATTTTACTCTGCAAACGGGTTTTTGGGCTGCATTTAGGCATAAATTAGGATAGGCATGCATTGCATTTTTTATTGTCGTTTTAATGTGTTTTTGTGAGTGTTAGGGATGTACAGATGCACAGATCCCTAAAACCCTAGCACTCAAGAAGGAAAATGGTGAAGGAGAAGCCCAGACTAGCTGGAACTCAGCCTAATCCAGCTCACCTCAGCTTGATCCAGCTCACCTCAGCTTGATCCAGCTCACCGCAGCTGGAACCTAGCTTACTTGAACTAGGGTTAGCTCATCCCAGCTCCATTCAGCTAATCTCAGCTGGATGGCAGCTCAAGAGAGTCATCTTAGCTCACCCTAGCTCAAGTCAGCTCAGATCCAGCTCAACTTAGCTGAGTATAGCTCATCTCAGCTCCCACTAGTTCACAGGGAGCTCTAGCTAGCTCAGCTGAGTTGACAGGAGTTCACCCCAGCTCAGATCCAGCTACATTCAGCTCCACTCAACTCCAGCCAGCTGAAGAAGAATTCATCTCAGCTCAGGAAGCTCAAGTCCAGCTCCCGGGGACTCAGCTTAGCTCAACTCAGTTGAGCTAAGCTACCTTAGCTGCCTCAACCAGCTTGATTCTCCCCAGGAGCACCAGACCTAGCTCACCTCAGCTCATTTTGGTAGAAGCTAGCTCACTTTAGCTTGGCTTAGCAACTAGCAAAGAACTAGCAATCTAAGCCAGCTAGAGTAGCCCCATGCCAGCCTCTTCAGCAGCAGCCAGCTCTAGCTCCAGCTCCAGACTTCTCCTCCTCAGCTCTTCTCCCTGAAAACCCTAGCTCCAAATGCCTCCAACTCTACTCCCTACTAGCTAAGCTAGCTAAGCTGCTTAACTTAGCTAGTCCACCTCCATGGCACCAAAACCTATTACCCTACTACCTAAGATCCAGCAAAAAGACCACCTACTCCTACTTTATTTTGGTGCCAACTATCCCTTCCATCACCACCCTACATCCACCATCAAAGCCCATCTCCACCCTCCATTTTTTCCCTCCAAAATTGCCTTCTAGAAGGTATTTTTGGAGGGAAAACCAAGGCACCTCTTCATTTCCCTCCCATTTTTCCCTCCAAAAATAACCAAGCACCCCTTCATTTCCCTCCAAAAACACCATAACCACCCCCCCTTCCCATCCTATAAATACCCTACCCTACCACCACATAATTCCCATCCTCCCTTAGTATATTTTCTACCTAAACAACCTATACCTACGGCCAAGAAGAAGGAGTAGAGAAGGAGATTAAAGGGGCACATCACCAGCCCTTTTGGTGCCTTCTTCTCCCCACTCTCTTCAACTTGGACCACGCCAAGGAGGAGGACTCTCCCACTTCAAGGAAGACGGCCAGGCAACGGAGAAAAGCTTTGGAGAGAAACTTAGGGCTTGCCTTGGAAGTCATCACTTTGGCGGAGTACTGCAAGGAAGGAGTTGAAGGATTCTTTTCAAGCTTGGGAGCCACCAACCTTGGAGCAAGAAGCCCTCTTCTTCACCATCTATTTAGAGGATTTGTGTTTTCTTTCTTTATTTCAATTATCTAGTAGTAGAAGCATTCCTCTACTAGGCATTTTTGTTAAACACTTTATCAATTATCTAGTTGCCTTCTTCGCATATCTTGTTTGCATTTCTATTTGCTTATTTTCAGCATTCTTCACTTCCTCTCCCTAATTATTCTAGGCCTCCACTTGCTTAGAGTGAGCTTAGGGAGAGGCTCTACTTGCCACTTTAGAGCAGTTTACTTAATTGGAAGTGTAAACACTTTTCCCGCCATAATTTCGCATGTTGCCTTAGTTCAAAAACAAAAAAAAAAAATGGTATATTGAAAATTACCAAAAGAAAGTTGAGATATATTCCAAGCAAGAGAATCAATTTTGCAACCATATTGCCTCCTTGGACGACCCTAGATACTTCCCTATCTAGGAATATAAATTTAAGAGTTGATCGGTTTTACGCGTTACAACGACGTATTTTAACAAACCGCGTATTTTCACTATCAACTACCATACTACAGTTCAACTCAGAATCTGCCATTGGAGTCTCAGCAGCCTCCAAACAGCAGTCCTCTTTGACAATCATGGCTTGACTGCTATCAGCAACAGAAACATCATCTCCCATCTGATGTTCCTCAGCCATGGCACAGTGACAGTCCTTCCTCTTTTTAGCTTCAGGAGCATTAGTAGGAGGAGTGCGTCCACATCTGTCACTCTGATTTCTCTCCTCACTGTTGGTTCCAGACTTCATTTTATTCTCAGATGACTTATCTTGACCACATTCAGCCTGCCTAGACACCTGTCCAAGAGCAGCAAGTCTAACAAGCCAAGAAGTGCCCCCACATCTGACTGTGATCGAATCAGGAATTGAGCCAGCATTTGTAACTTCTACCTCGACTTTTAGAGACCTAATATCCCCCTCTCCAATCAAAACTTCCGAACCATCACAGATTGATGCAAAACCTGCTAACATTTTAAAGACAACCCCCTTTAGCCGCAAGTGCAATGGCAGACCAAAGATCTCAAGGAGAATCCTCCTGGAGGTCACTCTTTGTGGAGGGCGCTCAGACAGAGCCCCATCAAATGGGGAGACCATTCTCCAAATCACACTGACTTCTTCAAAATTACTTTAGCAAAACCTCAATCGTTCCACATCTAGCATACCCAAACCATACACCAAGAAGCGAGACTGGGATAACATGGCGATCTTCCAGCCCGCAGAAAAAAGATCCAGGGAACATACCAGATTCTGAAACATTGCCATTGACGGCCTGCCTGCCATGATCTCTCCAATCAGAGCACCTCTCAGTGTGATCTCTGCAGTCGAGATCTCCTTCGAAGATGGGATCTCAACTTCAATTGTGTGGCTACCCAGAGTCGGCGGCGACGGCGGACGAGCTTCATTCTTGACCCTCCAGACAGGATGCGAGACTGCCCTCTGAGACCGCCAAGGAATCCTCCTAGGGCATGACTCACGCTTGTGTCCTTCACTCCTGCATTCCAAGCAAATCAGGGGGTTTTTACAAATCGCTGCCACATGCCCCCTTCTTCTGCATCTGAAGCAAAGAACCTCTCCATTCTTTCTCCTCCAGGAACGTCTTCGAGCATTTTCAGACGACCTAAAGAACCTCTCCTGCCAAATCCGCTCCCTTCTCCTCCAAGCCCTCGATCTCCACGTACTCCATTCACCTTCTACTCCAACCCTGGACGGCTCCGCCCCAAAGCCGCCCTCCGCCCAGCGACGATCGCCCTCCTCCCGCCTTCGCCCCATTTCGAAACCTCTCAAGAGCTATGTTTGTTTTCAACCTTTTTCAAATTTTCCTAACTTATGCTAAGTTCTAGCCTAATCTATGTCAATTAAGACCTATGATTGCTGCGCAATCATATCCCTGTGCCTAAATCTTGCTAGTCCTTAGCAAATGCAAGACTAAATTATTTACAGCAAAGGTCCTTAAGGGACTGATTATTTTATCAAGTGTATGCGTAGAGATTTTTCTCCTTTTTGTTTTCATCCTATTCTCTAGAAATCCAGACAATCGTGAAAGTGCAGCTATGTAGCTTTTGCAATGGATTCGAGTGAAAAATGGATTCACCTCTAAAGCCTATACTTGACCCCTAGTAAAAATTCTAGTGGGATAGGTGGAATTCTTCCCTCAAGGTAATCAAGATATTCTATGAATTCCACCCCAGCTTTAGGGTTAGGTAGAGAATCTCTGGGGGAAAAGATTATATTTTTTGTGGCTCACTCTCACTGGTGCTACATAGAGACTAGTACTGCAGAATCTAGATTCCCGGATTACTAAGTAACTCAACTCAGAGAAAGATGAGAAAAACAATGCTCTCTTCCGATTCCTTTGTATTCATTCTCTCTTAGTCTTTTTCTTTTCCTTTTCTTCTCTTTCGTAGAGCTCACAACTTCACCAGATACAATCATAGGATCTACATTTGGTGGTCTCTCTAGGCATTAACACTTTAATTGAGTTCTCATAACCCTAACACTAAGTTGGAATTCCTCGGCCAGTATTCAGGAGGTCAAAAACACAGAAAAATAGGTTAAGGCAATATTTGGTGGATCCCAATTTTATTTGGTGGTACTACCTCGATGAAATAAACAATAAATATTCATTCTTTCCTTTGCATTTTCTTCTTTTTCTAATTTTTTTTTTAGTTTTTCTTTTTTTCTTTTCCTTTTTTTTTCTTTTTTTCAACATAACACAACTAGCATACATCCATGAACTTGATTGAGGAGGCATTATTAGGGATTGGTGGTACTCAAGAGACATTGGGTGGCTTATTTGGTGGAAGTGCCTACTCACAGCATCGGGAGAGACGGATAGGACAGTGTATTTCTGACCTTGACATCAATACCCTCCTTTAACCGAGGATTCCGTAGAGAATGGTTGTAACCATCCACCTTAGCCCAAGTTTTATGAAAACTCACCCTCCACGTATTTGCCTTATTTGGTGGCTCTCAATACTTCGCACAAAAATGTATACACAGGAACCGAGAACAAAAACTATGTCTAAACTCAAAGTATCATGACCTAATTATCTAGGATTCCATATTCCTTGCACTAATCTTAGAGCACCAA
Organism: Thalassia testudinum; assembly: GCA_037157565.1. NCBI lineage: Eukaryota > Viridiplantae > Streptophyta > Magnoliopsida > Alismatales > Hydrocharitaceae > Thalassia > Thalassia testudinum. Next base: position 77,677,840 of record JAZHRO010000056.1, on the reverse strand, counting down.
TGCACACTACTCTGTTACACTATTTGGTGGATTTTTAGAGGAAAATCTACCTGACTCCCAAAACACTGTCCAAGGGTTCAGGAAAAGAAGTACTGCTTCTCCTCAACAGACTGAAGACATTTATTAGCCTTCACCATGAATCCATTGCAAATTCTACGTGTGTGTGAAAAGTTCTACTGGATTCCAGATTACAAGAATCAACTAGAGGATAAAATCCCTAATGCATTCTCCTAATAAAATAATCTTATTCATGAATGCAATATGAATATATGCTATATGCATGTAACCTCATATAATTTGTACTTTGTGAATTTCCCATATCGGGATACAATCAGCTTTTAAATTTAGAACAATAGGTGAGCGAGTGAGTCGGAAGTGGCTGTTGCGGACGATTTCTAGCTCTAATGTCATCACTGGAGGTGGAGTCAGTTGTTCTTTTATTTAAGGTCCTAAAGTACGTTTTACATGTAGCTCCGAGGTTTTCCTAAATGTTGTCATAAAAATTTTTTTCAGTTTTGATGTATCTACCCCCCCATGCCTAAGTTCTTGCATGTCCTCATGCACGAATATAAAAGAAAATAAATCTGACAGAGGATGAGTCGGTAGAAGTCACTTAGAATTTCTCCTGAAACTATACATTCAGCACCAGCCAACCTGTTAGCATGCAATATACAAAAGGGAAATATGCTATGTATAAAAATGGTTGTAAATGAATGATGGTGGAATGTGAAGTGAATGGTATCTATACGTGCTGAGTTTAACGCCTCTAGTTGGGTGAGCACTCAATCACATGTCCTCACTAAGATGAACAGTCTCATCAGGTGGAGGAGGTTCCTGGGCCAGAAATGGCTTGAGGCACTGCCATTTACTGTGAATATAAGCCCAGATTTTAGGTCCTTGATCTGGATTTCCCCATTAGGATATGGCTGCATCACAACATATGGGCCTATCCACTTGGACTTAAGCTTCCCCAGGAGCTATTCCAGCCGTGAATCGAACAACCAGACTTGCTGGTTGGGCGTGAATACTTTCCTCCAGATGTGCCGGTCATGAAAGGCCTTGGTCTTGTCCTCGTATATTAATGCATTCTCATAGGCCTCCCGCTGGATTTCTTCTAATTCGCTGAGTTGGAGTTTTCATTCTCGAACTCCTGCTTCAAGGTCGAGGTTGCATTTTTGCATTGCCCAAAAGGCTCAGTGCTCCAGCTCTACAGGAAGGTGACAGGCCTTGCCATATACCATGCGATATGGTGACATTCCGAGTAGGGCCTTGTATGTGGTCTGATATGCCTAGAGTGAATCGATTAATTTTTCGGACCAATCCTTCCTATCTGGTCTAACCGTCTTCTGAAGAATCAGCTTCATTTGATGGTTAGACTCTTCATCCTGCCCATTGGTCTGCGGGTGATACGGGGTGGCTATGCGGTGATGTACCCCGTATTTCTTTAATAACAACCTGAAATGGGCTTGGGTGAAGTGGCTTCCCCTGTCGCTAATCAGAGCACGGGGTGTTCCGAGTCTCCCGAAAATATTTTACCGTACGAAAGAATTGACGGTCTTGTGGTCAGCCCGTCTCGCCGGGATGGCCTCAACCAACTTCGAGAAATAATCAACGACTAGCAATATGTACTCGAAGCCACGCAAGTTCGGAAAAGGGCCCATAAAATTGATGCCCCAGACATCGAACACTTCTTCGACCATGATGGGTTGGAGTGGCATCATGTCTCTCCTGGTCATAGAATCGACGGACTGACATCGTTTGCAGTGTTGGGCATAATTGTGTGTATCTCTGAAGATGGTTGACCAGAAAAATACCGACTGCAAAATTTTTGCAGCAGTTTTCCTTCCTGAGAAATGGCCACCACACGCATCATTGTGGCAGAAAGATAGCCCACTAGGGATCTCAGAGTCTAGGATGCACCTGCGAATAATCTGGTCCGCTCCAATGCGGAACAGCAGTGGGTCATCCCAGAGATTGTACTTGGTCTCTACTATGAAATTGAGTTTCTGGTCCTTGGATAGGTTCGTGGGAATTTTACCTGTGGCAAGGTAATTCGCGATATCCACATACTAGGGAAACTCAACAGAATGAATTGCCAAAAGTTATTCATCCGAAAATTGTTCATGGATAGGCATGGAATAAGGAATGTGGTCTGGGTCCAATCTGGATAGGTGATCCGCCACAACATTTTGTTTTCCAGCTTTGTCACGGATCTCGATATTAATTTCCTACAATAGAAGGATCCATCTAATGAGTCATGGTTTGGCATCCTTCTTTGCCAACAAATGCCGGAGGGCATAGTGGTCAGTGAAGATGATGACGTTGGACCCTAATAAATATGATATGAATTTCTCCAACCCGAATACTACTGCTAGCTGTTCTTTTTCAGTGACAGTGTAATTATGCTGAGCCTCATTCAGCGTCTTGCTAGCATAGTATTTGACAAAAGGTTGTTTCTCCCAACGCTGGGCTAAAATAGCACCGACGGCAAAACCAGAACCGTCGCACATCATTTCAAAATCAAGTGACCAGTCGGGTGGTTGGAGAATCGGGGAGTCGAAAATAGTTCTTCGTAAAGTCTCGAAGGTGCTGAGACACGAGGTATCAAATTCAAATGGGACATCGGTAGCTAGGAGATTTGTCAAAGGCCGCATAATTTTTGAGAAATCACGTATAAATCTCCGATAGAAGCCGACATGACCCAAGAATGATCTAATCTGCTTGATCGAGCTAGGTGGCTGTAAGTGGGAGATAATCTCTGATTTAGCCCGGTCGACCTCAAGTCCATTTTTAGAGATCCTGTGCCCTAGTACTATGCCATCCCTCACCATGAAATGGCTTTTCTCCCAGGATAGTACTAGGTTTACCTCAATACATTGTCTCAAGATCTTGGTGAGGTTATCAACACAAGATGTGAAGTCATCTCCAAAAACGGAGAAGTCATCCATGAATACCACCACATAATCCCCAATAATATCAGAGAAGATAGCCATCATACAACACTGAAATGTCATTGGTGTGTTGCAGAGGCCAAAGGGCATCCACTTGAAGGTGAATGTTCCAAAGGGGCATGTGAATGTGGTCTTGTCCTGATCTTCCGGGCTAATTTCTACCTGATTATACCCAGAGTATCCATCCAGAAAGCAGAAGAAACTGCATCCGGCCAACCGTTCCAAGATCTGATAGATGAACAGCAAAGGAAAGTGATCCTTCTGGGTAGCCGTGTTCAGTTTCTTCTAGTCAATGCAGACCCGCCAAGATGTTGCAGTGACGGCCGAGATGGATTCGCCCTTATCATTTTTTATGACGGTGAGTCCTGCTTTCTTGGGCACTATCTGAATCGGACTCACCCATTGGCTGTCTGAGATTGGATATACAATGCCTGCATCTAGCCATTTGATAATCTCCTTTTTAACAACCTCTAGCATATTCAGGTTTAGCCATCTTTGAGGTTGTCTCAAAGGTTTCACCCCCTCATCCATGTAAATGTGATGAGTGTAATACGAGGGGCGAATACCGCGGATATCAGCAATACTCCACCCGATAACAGCCCTATGATCTTGAAGCGTAGAAATCAATTGATGCTCCTCGTCTTGGGTTAAGTGGGCATTGATAATGATTGGATATTTCTCACTTTCGCCCAAGAACATGTACTTGAGTGAGTCAGGTAAGGGCTTCAATTCAATTATGGGTGGGTCAAAATCAGAATTGAGAGGGGAAGGAGCAGAATCGAGGGTGGGAATTCGTTGATCCATGTACACGTGAATTCCTGCTGAGTCACTCCCTGTGAAATCGGATGTGACTGCGTTAACAAGAAACCTGTTAGCTATAGTCACTTCTTCCTGCAATAACAGGGGCGATTCAGTAATATATGGATCAAGATAGCTAGATTCAGGGGTGCTGTGGTTAGAAGCACACCCCAAACAGTCAGACCCTCGGGGAGATATGTGTAATGCAGTGGTTTTGGTCCCGTGTGGATGAAGGTCCGAGAACCCTGATAGTGTAGACAAATGAGGCATTGGGTCATCACAAAGGAGCCCAATGTTACCACAGTAAGCTGAATCTTTGTCTTCACCATCCTCTATTCAATCAAAGTCAAAGCTCTTTGCTGCCCTGAATATGTTTAGTCGAAGTCGCTCATTGCCTACGGCAATCTACACACACCCAGATGCACAATCGATGTTCTCTCGAGCTGTCTCCAAAAATGGATGACCCAAAATAATTGGTGCATCTCGGAGATTAGGAGGAACTTCCATATTGAGAACGAAAAAATCTGCGGGAAAGCAGAACCCACGGACTTTCACGATCACGTTCTCAACCACCCCCCTCGGTGTTTTGACTGATCTGTTAGCCTGCTGAATCGTAACCGAGGTGGGTTTCAACTCCCCAAATCAAAACCGATCAAATACGGCGGTGGGAGTTAGGTTGACGGACGAACCCAAATCTAGAAGGGCCCGATCATATGGAGAATCCTGTAAGAAGCAAGATATGAGTGGGGTGCCAAGGTCTTTCTTCTTTGGAGGTAGGTCAGCTAGAATCACGGCGCTAGCTTCTTTCGATAGTACCGCCTGTCGTCCAATTCTCGACTGTCGCTTCGGGGTACAGTGGTCCTTGAAGAACCTAGTGACAGCTGGAATGTGATCGATAGCCTCGAGGAGGGGGACCTGAATATGTACTTAAACATCGATTTCAGGTCCTCAAAATTCCGTGTGTCCTTTTTCCATGCTGCATTTCGTGTCAGAGCCTCAGGAAAAGGGATGGGAATCTCACGGATAAATGGCCTCTTACCCTTATCTGCCGCAGGTGGCTCCTGAGATGATGAAGGAGTCGAATCTACCTACGGTGAAGGGTGGAAAAAATCAAAGCCCACCTGCCTAAGTGGTGGGTCGCATGTCTTCCTTCCTTTCCGCAATGAGACAGCGTGTGCGTCGGCTTGCTGTCCATGAGGTGGTGGGGGAGCGGATGGGATAGAATACCTAAGATTCTACAAAGGCAGCTGGCCTTGCGCGTAACCGAGTGGTGCAGGAGGTGCCTGTAGTATGGCGTGTGCCGGTCCCTGCGGTGCCTGAAACCTAGGCGGGGCACCCTAGTTCTGCACATATCGAGGATTTGGGACAAGTTAGGAGGACAAGGCTCCCTGAGTCCTATGCTCCTACAACAGCTGGTTCTGCGTGTTCTGTATGGTCTGAATTTGATCAGCCATCGCCTTCATTATCTGCAAGCTATCTTGTGTAGACTTCCTCATCGATTCTTGCAGCTCCTCTTTCAGCACCTCCAAAGGGTCAGCCTACTTTGGAGGGTGGTTGGCAGCTTGGTGCAGTGGCTGGTATAACGAGCAAGGTTGCTGCTGCTGAGGCGGGAATGGCTGCCGCCTAGGATACGTGTTTTGCGTATTCCCGTATTGCTTGGTCAGGTAGTGTGGATCTTGATGTGGTCTCTGTGAATTACCAGACTAGGAGAAGTTCGAATGCTGGCGCCAACCAGGGTTATATGTCTCAGAATACGGGTTATTACACCCGTATCCTTGGATAGCACTAACATCCTCGTAGGCCGAAGATGTCTGAGATGTATATCCATTAAGGGGATACGCATTATAATCTGCGGGTGGTGCGTAACCCTGGTCGAAGGGTGCCAGATCTGGATTATTCACGGGATCCTGATATGCGGGATCTCGTAAATACGAAGAAGATGCATCCCGAGTGAGTAGATTAACTCGAGCAGGCTAGGCTCGAGGTGCATAAGAGGGTCGTAAGGTAGCAGAGCTCAAGTTAGATTGACCCTGGCTAATCTGGTCAATCGTCATCTCGATCAAGTTCATTCTATCAAGCTGCTTGATGATGATGTCCATGTCAGCTGGAATAGACTCGGTGTGAGCCTCATGGACACCAACCCGCTGCTGACCAGGCCGCTGGAACTGGTTCATAGATGTGGCTTTCATCGAGTTCTCCGCTAATGATTCGAACAGCTCAAATGCGCTGTTCTTGTCTTTTGCGAGAAAATTCCCGCTGCCGGATGTATCAGCCAGATACCGATGTGTGTCATCTAGCCCATGGTAAAAAATATGAGCTAAGTGCCATCTTGGTATACCATGATGCAGGCATTTCTGGAGAAGGTCGTGAAATCTGTCCCATGCTTCATGTAATTTCTCCCCATCACCCTAGGAGAAAGTCGTGATTGCATGCCGCATTGCGTTTGTTTGACCAATTGGGAACAACTTTTGCAGGAATTCATGTCGTAATTCCTGCCAAGTTCCAATTGGCATCCCAATAGTCTTGAACCAGTATGAAGCTTTGTCCATCAAAGAGAATGGGAAAAGCTTCATCAGAATGATCCCGAGATCAATATTCCTGGGTTGGATCATTTCAGCGAGTTGACTCAGGTCCTCAAGGTGCTAGAATGGATCTTCGCTTGAGTTCCCGTAGAAATGAGTGCTGATCAACCCAATTACATTGGGCTTGAGCCCAAACACATCTCCGCCTGCTGGAATTCTAACTGGCGGTGCGATGATAGGTGCGGCTAGGTCGTAGAAATCCCGCAGTTGTTCCCCTCGCGGTGGGTGCTGCATCCAGTCAAGCGTTGTCAAAATGCAATCCATGCTCTGCTGATGCCGCTCCTCAGATTTGGCGACCCGGGCTTCCAAACGAGCCATTGAGTCCAGATTCTCGATGTCCTGACCCGGTCTAGGTACAGGTCCAGGATTTGCCAGGGTGACTCTTGCAGCAGAAGAAATGGGGGGGAAGATGGTCCGAGCGAGGTGACTCGCCTCCTTGCGAGTGGCTCCCAAGGTCCAACCAAGTGAGGTCGAAGTGACCTCCTTCCGTGCAAACACCACCCAACCCCTAGGTTTGTGTAGCCACGTAGGACAAGGCTAAGGCCCTGTCAATCAAATGGTCCTTATAGATCAGGTGACCAGATTTTTCGTTAGGGATTTGAATTCCTAAAGATAAGTTCGTCGTACAATCGACTGAAAGTGAATCCCGCCTCTCAAGCTAACCTAGCCAGTTTGGTTATGAGGGGACTAAGGGGAAGGTTCTTCCTTGGGCTTATGCCTCTGGTTCCATTGACCCTCAAGCTGCGGTCGTTTGACACTACCCCATAGACTTAGTCACCAGGTTCGGCAAGAGAGATTAAAATCACACAATAGTACGACAACGAACTCGGGTTGATTTCGTGTTTTAAAATTGATTTTTAATCCGTTTTCTTCAGTGGGGTTTGTGGTGAGTGGCCCACAAGGTGACCACACTCACCGGCTAACTAGACTTGATTAAGTCTAGGTTAACCCAGAGTGTGGCCTCTAGTTGTAACCCTAAGGATTCAACCTCGTTGCATGCACTTCCAGGGTTTCTCTTTTTCTGTTTCAGCAGACCACAAAAGTATTGTTGATTCTCTGATAATAATTGGAATACAATTCATTTGAAATTTTGTGTGTAGATTCCTTTTTTAATTAGTTTTACAGAAAATATTTTTTTGGAAATTTTACTATTTCAATCAAATTTTTAGGGAATTTTGAATATCAAAGGGTCAGATTTGGAATTTTGACCCTGGTTGGTTTTTCGCTTTGAAACAGTACAAATGACCTTCAAAAATTTGGGAAAAATATGGAAAATAAATCCAATGAGATCAGCTTCCAAACCCCACCATTTTTAGTCAGAACATATTCGCAGATTGTTCAAAATCGCTTTTTGAAATTTGAAAATTTTTTAATCTAGTTTAGTCTGACTCCCGTGAACTTTGCAAATTTTTAAAAATCGTATACTTGGAATTTTTTCAAAGTAATGACGGCATTTGTAAGAAGGTTTGAAAATGAAGGTTTAGCCCAAATTTCATAATTTTTTGCTAACGAATTTTTTGGCAATCGAATTTTTATATCATGCTTAAAATCTGGCCGACAATTAGGAGATGGTGGAAAAGCTTTTAAAAGAGGGTTGAATTTGAAATTCAAGCCTTCCACCCAAAAGTTTTTTTTTTCTTCAAAGCTCTTGCACATTTTCTTTTCAAAAGGAATTTTTCAAAAGGCTCAACGAAAATATCTTTTTTTTTTTCTCCAACTAACCTAGATTTGAAAGGAAACCTAATCTTGATTTTTTTTCAAAATTTTTCTTTTTGATTTTGTTTTTTGCCTTTTTCACGAAAATGAGTAAAATCTTTTTTTTTTCTCACACAAGAGATTGCAGGAAGTAGATCTAATCCTAGGGTTCAGAAAATAAACCTAATCTAAGAGAGATGATGTGCACCTGATTTTTCTTCGCCGCGCTCGATGTGTACACAGATCCCGTTTTCCGTCAGTGTTGTCCTGCAGATCAAAAACAAAGTAGAGGCAGATTTGTCAGTGATAGATTAAAAGATCAAAATCAAGAAAAATGATGTTGCCTCCTCGACAACGGCACCATTTGTTTGGTCTAATCGTAATGCGTGTTTTTGATAGAAAATGATTACATCATAGTATAGTCGCGAAATACGATCCAACAAAGATATTATTTTATAAAAATAACGAGACTTTGAGTCCCAGTCGTTCGTCTCTGGGAGGTATTTTTGCTTTTGAAATCCATCTTTTATTTAGCCACTCTACTCTGTTTAAAGACGCACGCCAGTTTCCTATCTCCTAACTAAGACTTCATCGCTCCTGTTATTAACTCAGATCACATGCGCATGCGTCAAGTAAATCATGAAAGTGAACGTCTGAGTTTCTGTGCGCATGATTCTTGTGAGGTGGTGACTAGTTATGGAGAAAGCAACTATTTTCAGATTTTCAATATCCTCAGGAAACGACATGTTGGTGCGTAATATATAGACAGTTAAAGAACAGGCACTTAAATCACACAAATATGATAATCATTCAGCTCGTGGTGATTTCAAACACATAATGAGATATATATACATATATAAATGTGTTTTCATTCATTCATTTGGGAGTTTTTGCACAAGGAATCTAGAGGAAAGCTTATACATAAGTGCTTAAAAAGGTAAATCTTGCTTTCAGAAAATGATTGCATACAAGAATCGATGGGGGAATTTTGCAAGCATCATTGGGGGAGAAGTAAGACTACACTACTAAGAAGTAAATGAAAGCAGTAAATATACGATAAGCTAAGCTACTAATCTAGCAAAAGTAAGGGCATTCGGAGGTGGTCTCCGATGGCTTTTGAGTGGCTGAGAGAAGAAGGAGGGGTAGCCAATGGAGCTTATGCCAGCCCTTGGAGAGAGGTTGGGGAGTTGATCCAGCTTCCTGGTGTGGAGATGGTGGTCTCCAAGGTGGTGCTCTACTCGTGGAGGTGGAGTGGAAGAGGAAGTGGCTACCCTAAGTTAAATGATGCCAAGGAAGATCAATTTACCAAGGAAGTGAATGGGGGTGCATGGCCACCCAAGGGGTCTTTTTATAGACCCAATGGCTTCACTATAGAGAGGTGCATAACTCTCTAGAGAGAGCCCAAGAATAGCTGGCCACATGTGGGTGGAGATGGTCTTTGAGATCCAAGAATTGTGGATCTAAATTTGAATTCCTCCTGGTTGCTAAATTTTGCAACCAAGAGGTGGCGCCATCTCAAGAACTCTCTAGAGAATTCTAGAGAAATGTGTGCGTTAATGGGTGTGTGTGTGTGTGTGTGGTCGTTCTCTATGTGTCTAGGTGGCTTAGGTTAGGTCCTAAGGGGTTTGGGTAGGTGTAGGTCTTGAATTAGGGTTACAAACCCTAATTGCTAAGGGGAAAATGCAATTAAGCTTAACCTAAGTTTAATTGAATGAGTGTGAACCTTATTGAGAGTAAAATAACTTAATTAGGTTTGGTTCAGGTCAATTGGACTCCCACCAAGTCCAATTAAAATTGTGTGGGTTGAGATCTAAGCTCAATTGGACTCAATGAGTCCAATTGACATAGGTGAAGGTAATTGACTTGATCTAAGTCAATTGGGTTTGGTGAGGACCTAATTAGGTCCTTAGGTAGGTTTAGAGGTGATGTACTGGGGTTAGAGCACTTTAATTTAGGTTCCTATGGGGTTGGGATTAGGCCTAGGGAGCTAGAGATCCAAGATCAAGACTTGAATCTCAAAATAGGGACTGGAGACCAGTATCAGACGTCCAAAAATAGGATCAGACAACTTATACTCAAAACTCAGAAGTCCAGACTTTAGTTCTGGACATCCAATTTGAGTCAGGGGGAAATCAGGGTTCTGTTTTTGGTACTCTGCAGAAATTGGACATCTGACAAAATGTCTGGACGTCCAATAACACTACAGAAGTGGGTTTGAGGTTTGCGGGAGATGGCTAAGTGTTCTAAACATCCTATAACTTATCTGGACATCTAGATAGGGGCTAGAACTAGGGTTTTAAGGCTTCCTAGGGTGTTGTGGCCTAATCTAAGGGTGGCTAAGGCTTGGGGAAGTCTCTAGGCTATCCTTTGGCTAGGATGGACCTAAGCTCTTCACATTTTACTGATTTATTCCTACTTAATAGAATATAAAACCTTTAACCCCCTTACATTATTATTCTTACATCTAAACTAAGCCTTCTACTCCAGCTCTGCTGTAACTCCCGTTATTCCTGATCCAGCTTCAGATCCTGCTCCAAATCAGCTTATTCCTTACAATCGACATAATGCACATAACCAGCACATTATAACAGTATTTTATGCATAGCTAAAGTAAAGCAGTTAAGATGCAGATAATGCTTGTGTGCATGAATTTTCCTAACTTATGCTAAGTTCTAGCCTAATCTAGGTCAATTAAGACCTATGATTGCTGCGCAATCATGGGCCACTCACCATAAACCCCAACCGAAGAAAAATAGGCTCAAATTATTTTTAAAACACGTAAGGAAACCCAAATTCGTTGTCGTACTTCTGGGTCGCTTCAACCTCTCTTGTGAAACCTGGTGACTAATTTTGCGGGGCAGTGTCAAACGACCTTGGCTAAGGGGTAACGGAATTGAAGGCATGAACTAAAGGAAGGACCTTCCCCTTAGTCCCCTCATAACCAGATTGGCTGGGTTAGGTTGAGAGGCAGGAATCACTTTCAGTAGATTGTACGATGAATTTTTCTTCAGGAATTCGAACTTAAAATGAAAAATCTGGTCATCCAATTATAAGGACCATCTGATTGACAGGGCCTTAGCCTTGTCTGGCTTGGCTACACCAACCCAGGGTTGGGTGGTGTATGCAACGAAGGAGGTCACTCTGACCTTGACTAGTTGGCCCTTGGGAGCCGCTCCGAAGGAGGGGAGTCACCTCGCCAAGACCATCTTCTCCCCCCACTTCTTCTACTCCCATAGTCGAGATGGCTAACCCTAATCCTAGACCTGGACCTCGACCAGGTCAAGATGTGGGTAATCTGTACCCAATGGCTCGTCTGGAGGCCCGAGTAAATGAATCAAAGGAGTGGCTTCAGTAGAGCATGGACAGTATCTTGACAGTGCTTGACAGAATGCAGCTTCCTCTGTGAGGAGAAGAACTTCGGGATTTCTATGATCCAGCTCAGCGATCATCGAACCCTTAGTCAGGATTCCTGTGGGTAGAGACGCATTTGAGCTCAAGCCTAATGTGATTGGTTTGATCAATAGTCATTTCTATGGAAACTCAAGCGAAGATCCGTTCCAGCACTTAAGGGACCAAAGTTGACTAGCAGAGACGATTCGACCCAGGAATGTTGACCTTGGGATTGTTCTGATGAAGCTTTTCCCATTTTCTCTGAGGGACAAAGCCTCATACTCATTCAAGACCATTGGGAAGCTGATTGGAACCTAACCAGAAATATGATGTGAATTCTTGCAAAAGTTCTTCCAAATCGGTCGAATGAATGCGATGAGGCATGTGATCATGACTTTCTCCCAAGGAGCTATGGAGAAGTTGCATGACGCCTGGGACCAATTTCACGACCATCTCCGGAAACACCATGGTGTGCCCAGATGGCACCTAGGTCAGATCTTTTACCATGGGCTAGATAACACATAATGATATCAGGCCGATGCATCTAGTGGCAGGAATTTCCTCGCAAAAGAAGAGAACAACGCATTTGAGTTGTTCAAATCTTTGGCAAAGAACTCGATGAATGCCACGTCCATGAACTAGTTCGAACGATCTGGTCAGCAGCGGGTTGGTGTCCATGAGGCTCACATCAAGTCTATTCAAGCTAACACAGATATCATCGTCAAGCAGCTGTATAGAATGAACTTGATCGAAAAAAAAGATCGACCAAATTAGTCAGGGTCAATCTGACCTGAACTCTGCTACTCCAAGGCCCTCCTATGCACCCCGAGCCCCTCCACCACGAGTTAATCTACTCACTCAAGTTTCATCTTCTTATTTACGATATCCAGCATATCAGGATCCCGTGAGTAATCCCGATATGGCACCATATGACCAAGGTTACGCACCACCCACTGACTATAATATGTATCCCCTTGATGGATATATGTCTCAGACATCTTCGACCTACGAGGACGTCAGGGCTATTTGGGGATACAGGCGTAATAACACGTATTTAGAGACGTATAACCCTGGTTGGTGCCAGCATCCGAACTTCTCCCGGTCAGGTAACTCGCAAGGATCGCATTAAGATCAACACTACCAGACCAGGCAATACAAGAATGCGCAAAACACATACCCTAGGTAGCACCATTCCTATCTCAGCTGCAGCAACCTTGTTCTATATACCAGCCACTACACCAAGTTACCAGTAACCCTCCAAAGTGGGCTGACCCTCTGGAGGCACTGAAAGAGGAGCTGCAAGAATCGATGAGGAAGTCTATGCTGGATAGCTTGCAGATAATGAAGGTGATGGCTGACTAGATATAGACTATACAGAACACGCAAAACCAAGTGTTGTAGGAGCATAGGACTCTGGGAGCCTTGCCCTCCCAACCTATCCTAAACCCCCAATATGTGCAGAACCAAGGCACCCCGCCTAGGTTTCAGGCACCACAAGGACATGCACATGCCATATTATAGGCGCCTCCTACACCACCTGGTTATGCTCAAGGCTAGCCGCCTTTGATGTAGAACCCCTCATACTCTACCCCTTCCGCTCTGCCACCACCTCATGGACAGCAAGCCGATGCAATTGATGCCTCATTGAGGAGTGGAAGGAAGATATTTGACCGACCACATAGGCAGGCGGGTCATGATATTTTTCACCCTTCACCGTAGGCGGGTTCAATCCATCTCAGGAGCCACCTACGGTAGATAAGGGTAAGAGCCCACTTGACCTTGAGATTCCTACCCCTTTTCCTGAGGCTCTGATGCGAAATGTAGTATGGAAGAAGGACATGCAGAATTTTGAGGACCTGAGCTCAATGTTCAAGGAAGTACATATCTAGGTCCCTCTCCTCGAGGCAATTGAACACATCCCCACTGTCATTAGGTTCTTTAAGGATTATTGTAACCTGATGCGACAACCTAGAATTGGACGACAGGTGGTACTGTCAAAAGAGGCTAGCACTGTGATTCTAGCTGACTTACCACCGAAAAAGAAAGACCCTAGTACCCCACTCATATCCTGCTTCTTGCAGGATTCTCCATTTGATCGGGCCCTTCAAGATCTAGGTTCGTCCATCAACCTGACTCCCACTGCTGTATTTGATCAATTTCAATTCGAGGAATTAAAGCCAACCTCGGACACGATTCTGCTGGCTGATAAATTAGTAAAAACACTGAGGGGGGTGGTCGAGATGTGATCATAAAAGTCTGCAGATTCTGCTTTCCCACAGACTTTTTCATTCTCGATATGGAAGTTCCTCCTAATCTCGGAGATGCACCAATCATTTTGGGTCGCCCATTTCTAGCGACAGCCCGAGTAAACATTGATTATGCATCTGGGTGTATGGAGATAGTCCTAGCTAATGATTACATTTGACTTGACATATTCAGAGAATCAAGGAATTTTGATTGTTATTGCATAGAGGAGGATGGTGGAGATGAAGATTCGGCATATTGTTGTAACATTGGGCTCCTTTGTGACGACCCAATGTCTCATTTGTCTGCACTATTAGGGTTTTTAGACCTCAATCCACATGGGACTGAGACCACTGCACTGCACATATATCCCTGAGGACCCAATTATTTAGGGTGTGTTTCTAACCACAGCACCTTTGAATCTAGCTATCCTGATCCGTACACTACTGCATCATCCCAGTTGTTACAAGAAGACGTGACCACAGCTAACGAGTTTCTAGTTAATGCAGTCACAACCGATTATCTCACAGGTAGCGAATCAGTATGAATTCACACGCATCTGAATCATCACATTCCCACCTTCATGTCTACTCCTCTTATTCCCATTTCTGACTCTGACCCACCCGTGATTGAATTGAAGCCCTTAGTGGACTCACTTAAGTATGTGTTCTTGAGCGAAAGCGAGACATACCTGGTCATTATTAGTGCTTACTTAACCCAAGAACAGGAGCATCAACCGATTTCGATTTTACAAGACCATAGGTCTGTTATAGGGTGGAGCATTGCTAACCTTCGCGGTATTCACCCCTCATATTGCACCCATCACACTTACATGGATGAGGGGAGATGAGAACCTCATCATGAACCCTAACTAGCACAATCTAACCTAGATATGCAAGAAAAAGCTCCTACATAACTCAAAGAAAGGCTTAACTCAGGGAATTCTGAGTTTAAGAAGAAAACAAGTCATAAGGGGTAAAAATGCAATTTCACCAACACAATCTGCAAATAGGGTAACTCAGGGTCCAAACATAGGTCAAACTAACCTAATAAGAAGGAAAGTGGGATGATCTGATCCAACATGGGCTACAGCAACTCCAAGGAATTAAATGACATTCTGTAACCCTAAAACAAACCCACTTCAATTCATGAGGTTCGAGGCAGTGTAAAAATCGACTAAACCCTCTAAAATTCATAGAAAAATAATCTTTAGGGTTTAGAACCTTCAATTTGGCCTTAGAAACCCATTTTGACCTACATTGGGAACCAGGCCAAATTAATGATTTAATTTGGGTTTTTACGTAAATTGGCCAGTCAAAAAAGGTCTGACCTAGAAACAAAATTCACCATTAAAATCCTTAGGTCCACTTTAGTCAGGCATAAAAACTTGAGCCTAAGAAGAGACCTTCTTTACCGACTTTGCAATTTGGTCCTCATCAATTACTTTTTGACCCTCAACTTTCGAAACCCCTACATTTTGGCCCCTAATTTCCTCGTCATTCTTTGCATTTAGGTCCCTCCTGCAAGTCGCTGTGCAGTGCCATGCTCCGGTGACTTTGCGCGGAGCATGGTGCCACGCAGGGTGTGGGGGGCGTCCTACAAAGACAACCCGGAGTTCCTTGCGACGTCTGCTGTCGTAGGGACACCGCCATGTTTCCTGACGACGCACACACCTTCCGTGCGAAGGCACGGAAGGTATGGGTCTCGTCTCTGACCATACTCCGGTGAGGGACGAACGTCGCCTCCCTGCACCCGCCCCTCCGCCTCTGCCTTTCTAAAGACCAACGTCGCCTGCCGGTTCTCCCAGTCTGGTCTTGACGGAGAATCCCTCAACCCTTCCTCTCTCCCCACTCCGACAGGAACCCGCCACCTCCCGCGGCTCCTCCTCCTTCTCATCGCTTAGCTGCAATACCAGCAGCAGATCCACCTTCGCCTGATCTTCTCGTGTCGCGACGTACCCAGCACGCGCCCTCCTGCTCTCTTCCTCGCCGTCGCTTCCCCCCTCTGGGTGTTTCTTCTCCGATGACAGTCGGTACGTAACAGTTATTTCCCTTCCTCCCCTCATTCTTTTCCCCAACTTATTTTGCTCGATTACCCTACGACCACGCCTGACTGCCCTCATCTTCCCCACCTCCAGCCACTCTCCAGTGAGTTGTCCCCGTCAACTGTCCCGAAAGCTCCGCCTCACCTCACCCACCACCCCCCACCCCTCCTCTGCCACTCCACACCTCCACAACATTCCCCCGATCAAACCCATTTTTCCGGTTGCAGTTTGACCTAGGGTTGCCGCTCTACGTCGCCCCGCAACCTACTACACCCCGCACTACCTTCGCCGTGCCACGGCGAAGGTTCCCCTGTGGTCTGATTAGGTCGAGAGGCCCTGTTTGTGTTTGGCAGACCTTCAACCCCGGCCGCCATTGGCGACTACGCAAGGAGCTTCCAAGCGAGCTCCAGGCCTCGAAGCATCAGGACTCCAGCTGAGGCGAATTGGAGAGACTCAGGTGAAGGCAGGCAGCTAGTTTGCGAAGAGAAACGAGGACGTAGCTGCTGAGGCAAGGTCGCGTCCTTCTTGCGGGCAAGCGCGCGAAGAAATGAAGTTTAGTCCCACATCGTAAGATTTCGAAGCGCCTCACCCATTTAAGTTGATTTTGTGTTTTTATCGTAGCGCCTCAGAACAAGGGGTGAGGTCCCCTCGCCCACTCGCCCGCCTCGTCCGCGACCCACACCACGCGGACTTGGCAGATCTGACCCGACACTACCCTGCACTCCTCGCGCACCACCTACGCCAGTGCACCTGGTCCCTGTTACGCAGCCCGACCAGTTAACCCAGCTCTTGGAGAGCTTCCTGTGAGCGGTTTACAAAGAGAGAGACGTGCAGGTAGAGGGAAGGGATAGGCTTTGCTGTGCCTTGCGCAGGGACAGGGCGCGAAGGAAGAAGGCTCACCACTTAGCCGCAGGAAGATGAAGAAGAGCGGAAGAAGAAACTTTGAGGAAGCCTTGCAGCTGAGCAGGGCAGAAGACCAAGGAAGAAGAAGCAGGAAGAAGAAGAAAAAGCAGAGAAGAAGAAGAAGCTACGAAGGAAGAAAAGAGAGGGGAAGCACTGTAGCAAACCACTGATTAAGTCGTCTGACTGTGATATCAGACGACAGATGAAGCTTCAGAGGAGATAAAGTAGAGAAGAAGAAGAAGAAAAGAAAAGGCTCCGCAGCTGAAGAGAAAGAAAAGAGAAGAAGGAAGGAAGAAAAGACTTTGCAGAAGACAAAGACACGAAAAAGAAGAAGAAAAAGAAGACAAACAGAGAAGAAGACCCATAGAGGGAGATACTACAGCTGAAGAAAAGAAGAAGAATTGAAGAAGAAAGAAGAGGGAAGAAGAGGAGACCCAAAGAGAAGAAGAGAAGAAGAAGAAGCCAAGACAAAATATCTCTCTCTCTCTCTCTTATTTTTGTAATAAAGAAAGTTTTTACTTCTAGAATTCTAGTTGTAATTTCCCTACTTGGAGGGGTGAGATCAGTCTGACGTAAAAAATGCAGAAATAAAATATATAAAGCAATCTCACAAAAATCAATCACAAAATGTACACAAGTAATTTTTGGTGGAAACCCAAACCGGGTGAAAACGACCACCTAACCCTCTCGAGTTAGGATTTTCCGATCAACCTAGTTGATCAAATCCACTAAACGAATCACTTTAAAACGAGGGTGATTCAACCTCAGTACAACCACGCTACAAGTACGAGGGTAGCGTTCCTCAACCCCTTCTCTCCACGAGAAGGATTTTGTCCCACGAAGGAGACGGGAATTCGCAAAGCGAATACCCAACCAAAAGACAAAGGTAAAATAAACAACAAACCTATAGAGCCAACAAAGTAATAAACCTAGGCTTCTATAAGATTTAGGAAACTCCCCTTTGCAAGGAGTGCGTCGACGATGACGCAGTGCGTGAGCCACGCGACGGTGCAACTTCGCTCTCGTGAACTACGGCGGGAGAGCGGGTGCGCAACAGCTTGATGCTCTCAAGAGAATGGAGCTTGAGCTTAGAGAGCAAGAGCTTCTTGGACACAAGAGAGTGGAAATACTTGATCTTAGTGTATCTTGGTCTCTCTAGGTGTGTATCTTGTGTGTTTTTGTGTTGCAAAGGCTCCCCTCTATTTATAGAGGCCTTAGGAAGACTTTGGAAGGCTTGAGAAAGGTTCTATAGCCGTTGGGAACAAAGCCCAAGTGAATCAGCCCGAAATCAGGAACAATCATTGTTCTGACAGGCTCATCAGACGTCTAATTCTAGCATCAGACGTCTGGAAGTTCACTATAAGACGTCTGATTTTGGGCGGGTCTCTCCCTGACTTGGATCAGATCTAAACAGGGTTTTTACGCAAGCCCATCAGACGATAGACAGGACGTCTGGCACTATGTCTGGACGTCTGGAAACCTACTTTAACTTTGGGAATTGATTTCCAAACGTTGCAACGGCTAGAAAATCTCTGAGAAGAGATTTTGGGTCAGCCGAGGCAAAACGGTCATTTATCAGACGTCTGGAAAGTCCTACGGACGTCTGATAAGGCTCTAACGGTCACATCTGGAGTGTTTGCGAAGCCAGCCAACGGTCCACTAATTGGACGTCTGGCAAAGTCATCAGACGTCTCCTAAGATGTCCGGTCTAAGGTCTAGACGTCTGATTTCATCAGACAGAACTAACTATGTCCAGCCTAACAGTTATCAGACGTCTGAAACAACAGTTAGACGTCTTAAAATACATTATCAGACGTCTGATTTGGGAATTAGACGTCTGGAAAGTCTGTTTGAACCCTATATTGGTTTTCTAAGTATTCTACAGAAAACCTAAGTATCCTAGGGTTGTGCCGGTGTTCCTAAGACTACTGTTAGGGTTCTTTGAGGCTCTTTAACATGAAATATCTAAGGAAATAAAGAGCAACAAAAGAAATGAAAAATACAACAAGTACAAAAGAAGGAAATCTATCCTATTCTTCATTTCCTTCCATCTTCAATCTTTCGCTCCACGCGAACCTCCTCTGTTTTCCATCAAGCTCCTCCAATCCATCCTGGATGCGAGCTCGAACTCCATCTAAACACGTCCACATTTGCAATTGACCTGAAATCTAGGACTCAAATTGCAAATGTTAAATAACACGTGTTTTGTTATCATCAAAACAAATGATCGTGGTGCTCTAGCACCAACACTAGTAGCTCCCTGAGTTCGACTTCAGGAAACTATTTCCGAGTAAATTTTGATAGTAACGACAACCGCAGCTGTCTTATTTTATACCACAATGACATTACTGTAATAAGCATTAAAACAAACAAAGGCTAGCCACGGTTGGGAATCGTTGCCATTCTTGGCGCCGTTGCCGGGGAGCAACGGCTATTCTAGAAGCTTTGAAATTCTTCTAAACAATCACTAATCTTCTCTCTCGTGTGTGCAGGTAAAGGAAAAGAATTGGGAGAGCAGCCGCACAACAAACACTCTAACAAACAGGTAATCTTCATTAGCCCTTTTCTTAACTCCCTTAAAATCTGAAAAGGAACAAAAAGAAGAATCAATTTAGGTCTACCTGTGTCAGACTTAGTAATTCATCAAAGTTGCCTAATTTTTCATTTCAACTTATTTTGACTGTTCATCCAACTAAGGTAACTAGAGCTAAAACCTTCTTGATTGAGCCCTAGATACTAAGGCAACTAAAATGGACCAAGTAGAGGCAACATAGGATTTAACATTAGGGTTTCAGAGACACACCCCTTAATCAAGAATTGAGAAAATACAAAAGAGGTGTGCCTAAGCCATTGATTGAAAATACCTATTAAGAGAAACCCTAAACAATTGGCTCTCTAAAATCACTTGAACCATAATAGACAAGACCTAATAAGTTCTCAAAGGAATCAAGAGGTGAAGTTGACCCCTTGGGACAACCAACCTTCAACTTAAGTCACTCTTCACAATCAAAAGGCTAAAAGTTCAAGTGAAAATTTAAGCACCCTAGTCTTAAATTAAAATTGGTAGACTTAAGGGGTCAAGGTCCACATTCTAGTCTACCTGGAACCGCAGTGACAAGAGAGGTCGGGTGGGGGAAACCCTATAACCCGTGGGGACACTCTACCGTGTAGGGGTCTTCGCGAGACTCACCCTCTCTGGCTGCCCAGGTAATTCTCAGGTGAACGATCTTTTTGATCAAGGGGTCCATCTGCCCCACACCTCTATAGTCACCCAACAATTTTTTTGGGTGTCTCGATTAGGTCTAGCACCTTCTAAACTCATCTATTCCAATAGTGCATGTATGGTAGGAGGTCCTTAAGACCACCCTTAAGACCTCCTTTAGGAATTCACTCTCGTCAAGGCCAAGCCTCGATGCTCCTGTCTGTGCAGCAACCCCACCACATTATTCTCTCATCTGATTCAGAACCAAGCTCTTCTTCCCCCATCATGGCCCAGCCAGTTGAGGAAGAAAACAATCTGGAGCACCAGCTCCAGTGACTCAATGACCTCTTCCATAACTTTGTGCACCCACCGCAGCGTCCTATGATTCGGGACCACTATAATCCTGCTGCAGTGGCCATTGACCCTCGAGTCAGAATCCCGACTGGAGGATCTGATTCTGAATTAAAGCCCAATATGATTCATGCTATACCTAAATTCCATGGGCTTAATTCCGAAGATCCCTTCCAGCACATCAAACAGCTGAAGTATCTGGCCCAAACTTTTGGGTCTGATGCACAAAATAGGGACATTCTCCTCATGAAGATGTTCTCCATCTCTCTTATGGACAAGGCCGCCCATTGGTATCAGACTCAGACTCGGCCGATCAACACTTGGGAAGAACTCGAGTCCAAATTTTTGAAGAATTTCTTTCCCGTTAGTCGGGCCAATGCCTTGCGCCATCAGATTACTCACTTCACTCAGCAAACAGGGGAACCTCTCCATGAGTCATGGGATCGCTTTCAGGATCTCCGGAGAAAGTGCCCCCATCACGGAGTTCCTAAATGGGAACAAGTCCAATCTTTTTACCAGGGACTCTGTGAAGACATCCGTCTTTTCGTCAATGCAACCTGTGGAGGGAATATCATGGGTCAACATGAGGACACCGTGTGGGAGATTCTTGAAAACATGTGCGAGAACTCCATCAACAATGACTCCATGGGATTATTCGACAGGACGAATACCCGCGCATCGACGAACCTTAGGGGAGCACATGAGATGCAGGGCCTGTCCACATCAGTCGACCTAGAATTAATGGCCAGTCGATTGGACAAGGTCTCAATCATTGAAAAGAAGGTGGATGAGCTGACTCAGCACTTGCAGTGAGACACCTCTACACATAACTCTTTTGCACAGCCTCCTTCCATACGGGAGACTGTGCAAAACATTCTCCATCGATCTTCTCCTGGGATGGATCCATATCCATCATCTGATTCTCGTATCGGAGGGTCATCCGATCCATTCTATACTAGCCCGGGGAATTCCATTCCCCCTTTCTCTGACTCTCTGGAGGTTCCTCAGACCTGGGAGGACGTCAACGCCATCCAGAATGACCCATTTTCTAACACCTACAACCCTGGATGGCGAAACCATCCCAACTTTCAGTGGGCGGGAAATTCCCAAACCCAAAGACCACCCTTTCAGTCCCGCCCACAACCCCCTCATCCTTATCAGCCGCCTCAGCCTCGGCCCAACCCTACTTATCCATCAGGGCCAAATCAGGATCAAATGTCCCTTATCCTTCAGACTCTGGATAACATTCAAAGAACAAATGCGGCTATCCAAAAACAACACAAGGACGAACTTACAGAGGTCCGAAATCAACTGGCCCAGTTGGCAAATTCTCGCCATCCAGGCACTCTTCCTTCCTAACCTCTTCCTAACCCAAATAACGTGCCAACATAGCGGCGCGTTATGAACCCAAACCCAGGCCAAGTCCACATGATTTATCAGGTCCCCTCTGTTCCTTCACCCAACGGGATGGAGGCCTCCACTTCTTTTGCGAGCTATTAGCAGCAACCCATTTTACCCAATCCCAACCAAAACCAGGCAGGACTTAATTTCGTGACAACTCGTAGTGGTAAGGAAACCCAAGATCCACCTTATCCAAACCACTCCAAGCCTGGTAGTGATCCCAAGCCTAGGACAGTAATCCAGGACATTCCTATCCCTGTCCCAGATCAAAGACCTGGACCAATCCTAGAAGAACCAACCAAGGTTCCGTTTCCTGAGGCCTTAACCAAGGGAAAGAAGACTACCAAGCCCGTGGCACCTGAGGAGGACCTGATCAAGCACTTTGAGCAGGTCCACATAAACATCCCCTTGATGGATGCAATCCGCCACATACCGGCTTACGCACGATTCTTAAAGAATGTGTGTACACCCCAGCGTACGCCGCGAACCAAGAGTGGGAGTCCAATTGTACTGTCAGAGCAAGCCAGCTCTGTAATCCTAAGCAGACTCCCAACCAAGGCTAAAGATCCTGGTACTCCCCTGATTTCCTGCAAGATAGGTGATACCCAATCTGATAGAGCATTGCTAGACTTGGGCGCTTCCATAAATCTGATAACCACATCCTTACTTAACCATCTAGAAGAATCTGAGCTAAAACCAACTGAGGTGACGTTACAATTAGCATATCGATCTATAAAGTCACCAAAAGGGATTCTCGAGGATGTTATTGTAAGAGTGCGGGATTTCTACTTTCCTGTAGACTTTATAGTCTTAGACATGGATGCACCGAAAAACCCTAGGGATACACCAATCATTCTAGGGAGACCTTTCTTGGCTACTGCTAGAGCCAACATTAGCTGTGAGGAGGGCCAAATAGAGCTCAAATTTGGAGATCAAACCCTGAAAATTGATATATTTAAGGCCCAACAAGGAATCAATTGCTGTGTCATCGAACAAATTTGTGACAATAGGACTTTGGTTGATGAAACGCACTTCGAGAATGACCTGATTGTACCTCATCAACCGCAGAAAGATCTTGACCAGCAAATAGAGGAGTCAAATCCAGATTTAGACAAACCAATAGCTCCTACCCTGGAACCTCACATCTATTCTGAACCACCTGCTGCTGCTGAAAACCCTATCCTCGAATTGAAGCCCCTTCCTGATCACTTGAAATACATTTTTTTGGGTTCTAATCAGACCCTTCCTGTGATTATCAATTCCAAGCTCAATCCCGAACAGGAATCCCGTCTGATTGCTGTCTTCCAGCAACATCGCAGAGCCATCGGATGGACTCTTGATGATCTGACTGGAATAAGTCCCTCTTATTGTACTCATCATATCAATTCTGAAGAGGGCGCATGACCTTCTCGTCAAATGCAGAGATGCTTAAGCCCTAATCTGCAAGAGGTCGTGAAAAGGGAGATCATCAAGTGGTTAGATGCTGGGATCATCTACCCGATCTCTGATAGTCGTTGGGTGAGCCCAATTCAGGTCGTGCCTAAAAAGGTGGGGCTCACCACTATAACAACTGAAATCGGAGAAGCCATTCCTACCCAATTAGCCAACTCGTGGAGAGTCTGTATAGATTACCGCCGACTAAATTCCTCCACGAAGAAGGATCATTTCCCACTACCTTTCATTGATCAGATTCTCGAGAAATTAGCGGGAAATCGATTCTTCTGCTTTCCTGATGGGTACTCCGGTTACAACCAGGTGGCAATCCATCCTGATGACCAAGAGAAGACCACGTTCACCTGCCCTTTCGGAACATACTCATTCCGAAGGATGCCTTTCGGTCTTTGCAATGCACCCACGACTTTTCAGCGGTGCATGCTTGCCATATTCTCAGATATGGTAGGTGACTATCTAGAAGTCTTCATGGATGACTTTTCAATTTTTGGAGCATCATTTGACGATTGCCTCCAACACTTGGTCCACATACTTAAGCGGTGCATCGATGTGAATTTGGTTCTTTCCTGGGAAAAGAGCCATTTCATGGTGCCTGAGGGAATTGTCCTGAGACATTTAATCTCGGAGAAAGGCATCCAGGTGGATCGAGCTAAGGTTGATCTGATCTCTCGCCTTCCTACGCCTAGTTCGATCAGGGACATCCGTTCTTTTCTGGGGCACGTCAGTTTTTACAATCATTTCATTCCTAATTTCTCGAAAATCGTGCACCCCTTGACTTCTCTTCTCTCTAAGGATGTACCCTTTGAAATCTCCAAGGAATGCACACTAGCCTTTGAAAACCTTCGTGACCGAGTCACCCAGGCACCTATCCTACAATCCCCTGACTGGTCTCAACCCTTTGAGATAATGTGTGATGCGTCTGATTTCGCTGTAGGAGCGGTCCTGGGGCAGAAAGCTGACGGGAAACCCGTGGTCATCTACTACGCTAGCAAGACACTTGACGAGGCTCAGCGTAACTACACGGTTACGGAGAAAGAGCTTCTAGCCGTAGTATTTGCCTTTGAAAAATTCTGATCGTATCTCCTATGTTCCCACGTCATCATCTACTCGGATGACACGGCTGTGAGGCATCTCCTTGCCAAGAAGGATGCGAAGCCCCGACTATTCCGATGGATCTTGCTACTGCAAGAATTCGATCTCAAGATTCGCGACAAGGTGGGAAGGCAGAATGTGGTAGCCGACCATTTGTCCCGCCTTCCTTCTGAGATTATCAACCCTTCCGGACCCATCACAGAACATTTTCCTAATGAGCACCTGCTGACTATTGGTACTAGACTTCCATGGTTTGCTGATATAGTAAACTACTTGGCATCTCATCAGATCCCATCTGATTGACCGAAGGCCAAGAAAGACAAATTGCGCTCTGATGCCAAGTATTACATCTAGGAAGACCCATACCTTTTTCGCATAGGTGCTGACCAAATCATCCGGAGATGTGTCCGGGAAGAGGAAGTCAACAATATTCTCTCTTTCTGCCATTACCAGGCGTGCGGTGGCCATTTCTCTGGGCATAAAACCACATCAAAAGTCCTCCAGTGCGGCTTTTAATGGCCCACACTGTTCAAAGATGCATACAGTCACTGCAAGGCATGCAGTCGCTGCCAGACTTTGGGCAACATGAGCCATCGCGACATGATGCCTTTGCAGCTGATTCTCGTATGCGAAATCTTTGATGTTTGGGGGATTGATTTTATGGGCCCCTTTCCTGTTTCGGATGGTTTCGAATACATTCTGCTTGCTGTGGACTATGTGTCCAAATGGATCGAAGCCATACCGACCCAATCCTGTGATCACAAAATTGTTCTCAAATTCATTCATCACAACATTTTCTCAAGGTTCGGGATTCCTCGTGCTATAATCTCAGATGGGGGGACCCATTTCACAAATGCTCAGTTTAGGTCACTGATGACCAAATACGGGGTGTCTCACCAAATCTCTACTCCTTATCACCCCCAGACTAATGGTCTAGCTGAGCTATCCAATCGGTAGATCAAGAAAATCCTGCAGGTCACTGTTTGGCCTGATAGAAAGGATTGGTCGTCCTGACTTCCGGAAGCCTTGTGGGCCTATAGGACCGCCCACAAAACCCAATTAGGCATGTCTCCCTTTAGACTAGTTTACAAGAAGGTGTGTCACCTTCTCGTCTGACTAGAGCATAAAGCCTATTGGGCAGTACGGAATTGCAATCTAGATCTTTTGAAGGCTGGAACCCTCAGAAAGCTTCAAATCAGTGAGATCGATGAATTACGCCTAGACGCGTATGAGAACTCGCGAATATACAAGGAGTGGGTTAAAGCCTTCCATGACAAGCATATCTCGAGAAAGATCTTTCATCCTGGTCAGAAGGTCCTACTCTTTGATTCCCAACTCAAACTCTTCCCTGGGAAGTTGCGATCCAAGTGGGTCGGACCATACTTGGTCGACAGATTTTTGGAAATGGAGCCATCGAAATCAGTTCGCTCAGCCACGATTCCGAACCTTTCATCGTGAATGGTCAGAGACTAAAGCCGTTCATTGATGTAACTTCTACTGATTTGGCTGAATCATCCTATATCCTCCATTCCCCTTGAACTTATTGCGCCCAGCCGATGGCGTAAAACTCAACGCTTAACGGGAGGCAGCCCGTCATTTTCCTTAAAAGCCTAAATCCTTTTTGACACCTTTATGCACTTAAGGTTCACCCTTTAAAGACAACCGAATCCACCTCAAATGCTTGCATCTGGGATTATAAATCGTATGCAACAATCATCCCGACCCATTCACTCACCAAAACATCTATCTTAAAGAATGAACTAAGTAAATAAAGACCCCCTAAGTCACAATGAGGACATTGCAAACCTTAGGCATGGGGGGGTGTAAAAGTGCAAAACTTCTAAGAAAAGATTTTAAACAAAAAATTCACATATGCCAAAAACACCATAAAAAATTAAAAAGAAAAAAGAAAAAAAAAGGGAGAAAGGAAACTTTGTGGGAGAAGGAAAAGAAAAAAAATGAAAATGGAGCACAAAAATGAAAGAAAAGAGTGATAGTCATTAGTAAGAAACTAAGGAATTGACCTAAGTTCTAGACCTCATTTAAGAAAGGAAGTGAAAAGTGCATGGTGAGATTAGTAAGAACGTAAACCTTAGGCATTGTTGGATAAGACTCTTAGTACCCATTAAGATCTGGACACTCCTCAAGAGGTTGAGGAAAATGAAAAGCTTAAGTATTAGGTCCAAGGCTTAGGGAGTATTTGGCCTCATTAACTAACTTTTGGTTTATAGGACTCAGTAACCTAAGCACCCTAACCTCACACACAACCTGGTTCAGTAAGCGTAAAAATCAAAATCACGCAGAAGCATCACAAAATTCTGAAAAGTACACCTAGAGTAGGAGCGGCAGATCAACACAAGTTGATTTGGACGAGTTCCCAATGCAGAGAGGTGGGAAATTCCCCTCAAAGATGCGTAACAAAATATCATCTCCTTGGTGCTTGTCTCTTAGGATATTTACATATCCTACTATGGGCATGTAAGCACTCTGCTAGTTCAGATTCCATGGATGGCATTATCACGAACTGTCAATTTCTAGGGTCTCGATTCGGCCACGGAACACCATAGATGGGATTATCTCGAAATCTCAATAGGTAGGGTTCCGGGGGTTGCCATGGGCGGTGCTATCTCGAAGCATCGATTGCTAGGAACCCTTGAGGATTGATGATGGGAACAAGGAATCTGATATAGACCGTATTGAAAAGCCAATCCTAAGCTAGAATTAAAAAGAAAAAGAGACAGAAAACTCTCCAAACAGAAAAATCTTCTATCTCTCTCTCTTACAAAATGCACTGCGAACTGAACCAGGGCTAAAATCACTTCAAGCACGGGTGCTTTAACCACAAAGTCCAATAGACCTTAGGTTAGTTCTTGTGGGCCTTAAAAAGCTTTGCTAAGGACTAAGGCTGAGGCTAGATAGATCTGGATCTTGGTTGGTACTAGAGTACCTTTTAGGCCTATGGTCAGCATTCTGACCTAATCTAGGTTCAAATGAAAAAAACACTTATTTGAAACTATTAAGAACTTCATGGTCAATAACAAAGGTTAAAACCTTAAGTTTTTGCTAAGGGACTAGCAAAAGCTAGGCATGGGGGTATGGTGAGAACCTCATCATTAACCCTAACTAGCACAATCTAACCTTGATATTCAAGAAAAAGCTCCTACATAACTCAAAGAAAGGCTTAACTCAGAGAATTCTGAGTTTAAGAAGAAAGCAAGTCATAAGGGGTAAAAATGTAATTTCACCAACACAATCTGCAAACATGGTAACTCAGGATCCAAACATAGGACAAACTAACCTAATAAGAAG
The DNA here is from genome assembly GCA_037157565.1 of Thalassia testudinum. Taxonomy (NCBI): domain Eukaryota; kingdom Viridiplantae; phylum Streptophyta; class Magnoliopsida; order Alismatales; family Hydrocharitaceae; genus Thalassia; species Thalassia testudinum. The sequence goes on along the minus strand of JAZHRO010000056.1, from coordinate 77,650,426 downwards.
GAAAGTGGGATGATCTGATCCAACAAGGGCTACAGCAACTCCAAGGAATTAAATGACATTCTGTAACCCTAAAACAAACCCACTTCAATTCATGAGGTTTGAGGCAGGGTAAAAATCGAATAAACCCTCTAAAATTCATAGAAAAATAATCTATAGGGCTTAGAACCTTCAATTTGGCATTAGAAGTACATTTTGACCTACATTGAGAACCATGCCCAATTAATGATTTAATTTGGGTTTTTACGTAAATTGGCCAGCCAAACAAGGTCTGACCGAGAAAAAAAATTCACCATTAAAATCCTTAGGTCCAATTTAGTCATGCATAAAAACTTGAGCCTAAGAATAGACCTTCTTGATCGATTTTGCAATTTTGTCCTCATCAATTACTTTTTGACCCTCAACTTTCGAAACCCTTTCATTTTGGCCCCTAATTTCCTCATCATTCTTTTCATTTAGGTCCCTCCTTCATCTCTCTGCGCAGCGCCATGCTTCGGTGACTTTGCGCGGAGCATGGCGCCGCGCAGGGTGAGGGGGGCGTCCTGCAAAGACAACCCGGAGTTCCCTGCGACGTCTGTTGTCGCAGGGACTCTGCCATGCTGCCTGACGACACCCACACCTTTCGTGCGAATGTACGGAAGGTGTGGGTCTCATCTCCGACCATACTCCGGCGAGTGACGCACGTCGCCTCCCTGCGCCCGCGCCTCCGCCACTGCCTTTATAAAGACCAGCGTCGCTTGCCGGTTCCCCCAGTCTGGTCTTGACGGAGAATCCCTCAGCCCTTTCTCTCTCCCCACTCCGACAGGAACCCACCAGCTCCGGTGGCTCCTCCTCCTCCTTCTCGTCGCTCTACTACAATACCAGCAGCGGAGCCACCTTCGCCTGATCTTCTCGTGTCGCGTCGTACCCAATTCGCACCCTCCTGCTCTCTTCCTTGCCGCCATTCCCCCCTCCTCTGGGTGTTTCTTCTCCGGCGACAGTCGGTACGACTGCTACCCTGCTCTGGCCCCCTTCATCCGTGTAGGTAGGTTACTGTTATTTCCCTTCCTCCACTCTTTCTTTTCCCAACTTATTTTGATTAATTACCCTATGACCACACCTGACCACCCTCATCTTCCCCATCTCCGGCCACTCTCCAGCGCGTCATCCCCATCATCCCACAACCCCATCCGGCTCGCCAACTGTCCCAAAAGCTCCACCTCACCTCACCCAACACCCCCCACCCCTCCACTGCCACTCCACACGTCCACAACACTCCTCCGATCAAACCCATTTTTCCGGTTGTAGTCCGACCTAGGGCTACCGCTCTACGCTGCCCCACGACCTGCTGCACCCCGCACTACCTTCGCTGTGCCACGGCGAAGGTCCCCCTGTGGTCTGATTAGACCGAGGGGCCCAGTTTGTGTTAGGCAGACCTTTAGCCCCGGCTGCCATTGGCGACAAGGTGAGGAGCTTCTAAGCGAGCTCCAGGCCCTGAAGCATCAGGACTCCAGCTGAGGCGAATTGGAGGGACTTGGGCGAAGGCAGGCAGCTGGTTTGTGAAGAGAAATGAGGACGCAGCTGCTGAGGCTAGGTCACGTCCTTCCTGCAGGCACGCGCGCGAGGAAACGAAGTTTAGTCCCACATCGTAAGATTTCAAAGCGCCGCACCCATTTAAGTTGATTTTGTGTTTTTATCATAGCGCTTCAGAACACGGGGTGAGGTCCCCTCGCCCACTTGCCCGCCTTGTCCGCGACCCACGCCACATGGACCTGGCGGATCCCACCCGACACTACCCTGCACTCCTCATGCACCACCCACGCCGGTGCGCCTGGTCCTAGTTACGCAGCCTGACTTGTTAACCTGGCTCTGGAAGAGCTTCCTATGAGCGGTTTGCAGAGAGAGAGAGACGTGCGGGTAGAGGGAAGGGATAGGTTTTGCTGTGCCTTGCGCAGGGACAGGGCGTGAAGGAAGAAGGTTCACAACTTAGTCGCAGGAAGAAGAAGAGGAGCGGAAGAAGAAACTCTGAAGAAGCCTTGCAGCTGAGCAAGGCTGAAGACCAAAGAAGAAGAAGAAGTGAAGAAGAAGCAGCGAAAGAAGAAAAGAGAGGGGAAGCACTATAGCAGACCGCCATTTAAGTCATCTGACTATGATATCAGACGACGGATGAAGCATTAGAGGAGAAAAAGCAGAGAAGAAGAAGAAGAAAAGAAAAGACTCCGCAGCTGAAGAGAAAGAAAAGAGAAGAAGGAAGAAAGAAAAGACTTTGCAGAAGACAAAGACACGAAAAAGAAGAAGAAAAAGAAAACAAGCAGAAGAAGAAGAGGCAAATAGAGAAGAAGACCCATAGAGAGAGATCCTGCAGCTGAAGAAAAGATGAAGAAGAACTGAAGAAGAAAGAAGAAAGAAGAAGAGGAGACTCAAAGAGAAGAAGAGACGAAGAAGAAGCCAAGACAAAATATCTCTATCTATCTCTCTCTCTCTCTCTCTTATTTTTGTAATAAAGAAACTCTGTACTTCTAGAATTCCAGTAGCTCCCTAAGTTCAACCTTAGGAAACTATCTCCGAGTAAGTTTTGATGGTAACGACAACCGTAGCTGTCTTATTTTGTACCACAACGACATTACTGTAATAAGCATTAAAACGGACAAAGACTAGCCACGGTTGGGAACCGTTGCCACAGTTAGAGTCCTTTTCCAATCTTAGGTGGGTTGGGTAGCCGTAAAAGGTTACCTCGAAACTCTCAACTCCAAAATCCAAAAAGAAATTAGAAAAGATGAAAATGAAAGAGAAAAAAAAAATATATATACATATATATTTGCCTCTATAGAGAATAAGGCAAGGACTTGAGCAGTCTGGATTTTGGCAGGCACCCGGGTGTTGTTGAGTCTCTGTAGGTTAGGTTCTTAGTAGAAATTTCCTCCTGTGACAAGTAACTAGTGCCTAAGTGATCGATTCTCAATTCTAGTTGTAAACAGCATTTGAGTCAACCTTGCTGATGACTATCAAGGGGTGAGCATGGGGGTATGATGACTCTACAACTATTACTGTTAATTATATCAATTAGTGTCAATTTCGAGGATACATGTGCATTAATGACATATCAAAGTGGGATTGGGAGCATTGCATGCACAATATGTTGAGATTGCTTGTAATTAATGTTTAATGACCATTGTACAACAACGTATTGAGACAGGTCTCAGATGAGTAATTTGACCACACTAATGGATTCGGAATGACAAACGGAGTCCAACAGACTCAAAATCACCTCAATCCAAACTCCGTAGCTCCCATAAAATGTCCAAGAAGTTCTAACCATTGATTCGATGATCAACGATCCTCGATGCACCACGTGGCAGCCGCCTACGCTCTCCATCTCACTCTAGCGTCCACCACCCATGCCCTTCATCTTGCGCCCACCAGCATTCGATCTTCATCAAATGCATGCCACCACTCCACGATGTGCCATGCCCACCACTGCATGATCACCATCCAATGGTCAACGTCGCACGCATCTTTGCAACAATCTGCGAGGGTAGCACATCAAGCAAGCATTGTGCTCTGAAGCAAGCGGCGAGCATTTGAAATTTGCCATGCCCCCCTAATTTACTTCACTACGAGCCCTAATTGATTAGAACCATCTGATCACCATCAAATGACCCTGAAGCAAGCGTCATGGTGCGATCTTGCTTGTCCAATACAGATGACCAGTGACGTGCGTGATAATGCACCTGAACCCGCACCATCACACGAGCGTGGGGTGCAATCTAAGGCAACAGGCGAAGTACGATCTTAGCAATCCAATCCTTGATCGAATGGCTTAAATGACGTGCACAGAGATCACCTCAACTGAAGCACAAGTGCATGCATTTTCCAGCTGAAGGAGGGCTTCACCGAAGTTTACGAAATGCTTTTAGCGACATCCTGGATGTTGCTAAAACCCCTTACCTAATTTAGAAGCCTCTTCTCTACTACAAAAACCCCCACACACCCTCCATTTATGATCATAGCTTCCTAGCTTTTTCTTAGCTCTGCCTAGCATACTCCACACCCTTTCGGAGTTGCCGAAATGCTGATGGAAGCTGCTCCACAGCCGTGGCTGCCTCACCTTTCCATTTTGCATATTCACACTTTATTTTAACGTTTGTGTTGTTTTAAGCTTTCCTTTAGCATTGTAATTGTAAAACGATTCTACTTGTGTAATACATTATCATCTTGCTTCGTCATGTTGTGTTGCATGCATAGTTAAGTAATCACCATGTTATTACTATCAATTTCTAACCCTACTCTCTCTCTCTCTCGTTCTCCCATTTTTCACAAGCAAGCTAACAAATCTCAGGCGACAAAATAAGTGACTAATTGATCCGATTTCATGCCTCCTCACGTTCGACACTTGGACTAACCTAATCATCTTCTCAGTAAGCTTGATGTCGTAACGCATGCTGCAATGAACGAATTACACTTACATGTTTTCCAACGTCAATAGACATTTTGGGATAATCTTGCCAATGGCACCTGAATCAGTACAACTTGCTTAGATGCCCCCAATAGGATATTTACATATCCAAGGATACAAGCACCGAGGAGATGATATGTTAATACACATCTTCGAAGGGAATATTCCTCCTCTCCATGTCAGGAACTCGTCCAATCAATTTGTGTTTTCAAGCCACTCCTAAGCTAGATCTTCAAGATGACTTTTCATAGCATAACACTCTTGCCATTATTTCTTCATTAAGTGCACTGAACCAGACTGGTTTGTGAATTTGGGTGCTTAGGTTACCAAGTCCCGCAAACCAAAGGGTAGGCAATGGGGTCAATTACTCCCTAAGCCTTAGACCTAGTACATCATCCTTGCACCTTCCTCAACCTCCTGAGGATTAATCTAGATCTTAATGACTACATGAGTGTTTAAGCCCTAAAACAAGCCGAAAAGGCCTAACATTAGTACTCTTTACTAATCTCCCTGTCTCTAGCACTTAGGACTTAATCTTTATTTTGATTTGGTCTAGAATTTAAGTAGATTCCATAATCAGTTACCATGACAATCAATTTGTTTCAATTTTTGCTCCTTTTTGACAATTTTTTATATCTCCTCCTCTTTTCCTCCTCAAGAAAGATTCTTAATCATTTCACAAATTTTCCTCCCTTTCTCCAATTTTTTTGAATATATATTTTTTTTTGTGAGAACCCCTCAAAGAATTGAATTTTCATTTATTTACACTTTAACACCCCCATGCCGAAGTTTTACAATGTCCTCATTGTAAACTAGGTAGGTACGAATTCAGCTTGGTTCATGAATTAGAACAGGATCAAAGGGTGGGTGAACGGGTCAAGATGACTGTTGTGGAGGATTTCAAGCATTGATATAAGTACCAAAGGTGGAGTCGGCTGTTCTAAAGTTAAACCAAAACGTGTAATAGGAGTGTAGCTTAAAAAGATGATCTAAAGGGTCTCGGGATTTTGAAATGATGGGTTACCTCCCGTAATTGCTAAATTCAATGCCTTCAGTTGAGCAGATGGTGGTCAAGGAGAATGGGTGGTCAAATCGGATGAATTTTGTAGAACAAGCACCTTGATGAGTAGCCTTGCTTGTCTGACCAGGTGATTGTTCAAATCAACAGGTTGATGATGCAAACCAAACCTAATTAGTCTGATGGGCTGATGGATGTGAATCAATAGGTGTGGAGCCCACCAAATTCTTTGAGGCTCAAGAATATATGGGAATGTGAATCTAGGGTTTAGCTGAATCGATTCAGCCTAATTTGAGTACAAGTCCCCAAAAGATAATAGATCAGTGAGAATGTAGGAAACCTACTAGTGGGATTAGAGAAGGATGAGATGTGATTGTTGGTCTGATTAGTGTCTGATTCCCAATCAAAAGATGGAGATGAATCATATGCAACCAGATTAGAGAGAAGTGAGTCAGAGTAGAAGTTGATTTTAGTGGTTGGTCGGGGTTGGGATCAGATTTTGGAAGGCTCTGTATGCGATGTGGCTTCTTCAAAATCTAGGTGCAGCATGGGCTTTTCTAGAAATGATTCATAGATGGGTTCATCTAGAGAGTCTTCATGATGCTCATCTAAATCAAATGTAAATGCCTGGACAGTGCTTATAGTATCATGGAAATCTGAGTCAATAAAAGATTTGAACTCTAGATTGCAGACACTCTTGGCACTTACTACTTCTGATTCCTGTAGACCATAACATAATGATTCTAGTTCAATAGAAAAGGAATTTGAACCAATGATCTTGTGATCAAGGACCTCAGAGTCAGAGACAAAGAACGGGTCATGGATGCTGAGGTCGTAAATTGGCTGATAATCGTCAGGAAACAAAGGTTCTCTGAAATTAGAGTATGATTTGAAATCATCAGAGAATTTATGATAATCAGCTTTTGAACCTGATTCATGATCAAAATTTCCACCATAGAATAAATCATGATTCATGAAATCGACAACCTGACTTTGATCTAACCTAGCCTCAAATTCCAAGCTCAAAGAGGTGTCCTTAATAGGCATAGGCTCAGGTTCTTGGCTCCTAGGGTAGATCCAATCAAATCCCAACTCTTCCAACTCCTCTATTTTTGTATCATAAATTGGTGCCACTTCTAATAAATCAATTTGTCCCTCTGAGAAGTCTGGAGAGGTATAATCATCAAATACTCGTCTAGAATCATAGTTTAGATCAAAAATCTGAAACTCTACACATTTGGCCTCATGATCATCTCAAATTGGCTCAGATTTAGATTCTAGGTCAGGGTTAGGGACTGGGTCACTAGAATCTAGACAAGGTTCTATTGGGATGTTAGAATCACTCTCGAGGATTACCTTAATAAGATAAGGTATGGGAATTACATCGTTGAGAAGTTAGGACTTAATTTCATTACAGGCATTTCGTAAATCAAGACATGATGGACCAACTTCATGGCTTTCTAATGCTAATTCATAATTGGGAACACTTGCAACTAGATCCACCCAACCAACATCAAGATCAGTTATGTCATTCTACAAAAACATTGAATTTAATTCCGTTCAGGTTGGGGGTGATGATAACATCATCATCAGCCATATCTAACTTTAATTATTTTTAATCAGCTGATTAATGCTACTACATAACCGCCAAAGAGTCGTTATTCATTGCATAACCATTATAAGAGATAAACATGAAAATAGGGGTAAAACAGTAGTTTTAACATAATATCCTAAATGCAGAACAATCATGGGATTTTGCAGGGGTTAAATAAAGGTCAAATGTTCATAAATATCTAATAAGAGGATTCATACAGACAGAAATAGGTTTTCACACATTTCGAGAATTAAAGAACATTTGAAACTCGAAAAGCAGACCTGCTTAAATAACTGAGGTTTCAATCTGAAAAAAATTCACCTAAACCTTCAAAAAATCATATAAAAATATTCTATAAGGTTTGGTATTCTTGCTTTGACCATCTGAACCCATTTTTGACCAAAAATAGTCTCAAACAGACAGTTGCCCTAATTTGGGTTTCTATGCAAATTACTTAGTTAAACTTTATCAAAACTTAAATCTGACTTCACCATCAAATTGCTTGGGTCTAAATTAGGTTTGTACAAAATTTAATGCCTAATCAGAGATCATCTTGACCTAGTTTGCATTTTTACCCTATTCTAAGTCTTTTTCTTACAAAGAACCACTCAGCTTTTGAAACCTTTACAAAAATACCCTTAACTTCATCATCTTATTCACCAACAAGTCCCCTCTGCCTTCAACTCTTAAACCCGCTTCACTGGTGATCTTCAATCAGGGATTACTCCCTGATTTCATGGCCAAACTCTTCCAAATTTGGAAGGAAGAATCATGAATGATTTTCCTACAATCTGAGTCGCATCTGGGGCTCCAATTCCTACTCAAAACATCATGTGAACCTTTCAAAGGTTCAGGTTTCCTTCTTTGCCAAGTTGCCATTCTTCCAAGCTTGGAACGACCATCTAACACCTTTGAAAGCATGCCTATTGCAAGGCCGTGCCCTTGAGCTTGGTTTGAAGGCAAGTTCCCTCTTCTTCCCTTCTCCTCAACTTCCATCTCCACCAACTCCAGTGAGCTTCTCTGTCTAGCCTCTTCGCTCGCCGTCATGGACAATAGCTGGTGAGTTTGTCTTCCCCAACTTCTTCCGCTCCTCGTGATACATGTAGGAGCCCCTCAAAACCCTTCTTTCCTCGCTGTTAGCCCCTCCGGGGAGTTCTCTTTCCACGGCGCTAGCCAATCAAAGCTGCCGCCTCTCCATCCCTTTTGTCCACTTAAACTAGGTTTAGTTATGTCCCTATTAGTTCTCTAGGTCCTTTCCTATATTCAAAACCTAAAAACAAACCCCCGACGTTGCCAATCACCTTCATCTTCCTCTGCTCCGGCCACTCCTCCGATGAGGATCTCCCGCCATTCCACCACTCCAAACACCTTGCCACCAACTCCAAAACTTTCACAGTCACCCCACATCCAAAACCCCTCTCTTATATCACCATTCCATCCACCTAAACTCCCCACCAAACAGCCCCACATTCTCCGACCTTCTTCGCATCTACTACACCCATACACGCTCTCTCGCCGCACTCCACCACCACCAACACCTTTGCTGCACCATTGTGATCTTCTTGAGCATTTCAACTGAGGCTTTAAGCCCGTATTCTTCATTTCAAGTCGCGATCGGAGCACCGCCATTGCGCCATTATTTCCACTCTCGTTCTTCATGTTCTAGACCACGCACATTCCGGGTGCTTACTCCAGGAGTCATGGAATAGCCCCAGGAACAATTCTAGGTCCTTGATTGTGGGAGTGAACCAAAATAGCTATGCTGATTGCATGGGGCATCTCATTGCAGTAGCACACGAGAAGAGGCTTGTGGGATAGTCCTAGATCGTGAGGACAAGAGTTCACTGCAATGCATAAATTGAATTTATCATAGCACCTTACTACCTCCAAACATGGGGTGAGGTCCCTTCACCTTACCTGCGTACCTGACTGCCTAAACCTTAGTCCTTAGCTACGACCACACGTCTACTGTCGTGGACCTGGGTACGCGATCCGATTACCTAATTAAACTAGATATCAGGGAAAGAGGAGAGGAAGAAAGAAAGAGAGAGAGAGAGAGGGGAAGGGGAGGGTTTTGATCTGGAAGGTATTGAGCAACACTTAGTCGCTGGGAAGGAAAGAAGAGAAGAGAAGGAAGGTTAAAGAGGAAAGAGAAGACCCTTGGCCATGCCAAAGAAGAAGAGAAGGGCTAAGGAAGAAAATAGAAGTAGAGGGAGAAGGAGAAGACTTAAGAAGGACAGAAGAAGAAGAGAGCAGAATTGAAGAAGAAAGAAGAGTACTGTAGTAGAGAACATTTAAGTCGTCTAACTTGAACATCAGACGTCTGAGTACTGCTCATTAACATCAATTGAGTAATTGCTATATATGTGCTTAGGCTAATAATTGGTGATCTAAATCACCATTATTTTGTTCCAGGTATCTTTTTATCCTCTTTAACTCTTGAAATACTTATATTATTCATTGAATATCTAATGTGATAGATTAGCATATTCAATGAATATGATTATTGGCTTATTTTTGTGCTCATTTATTAAAGATTAATATGTGAATTCCTATTTGCTCCCTTTGTTTGACCTCGGACTTCAAATTCGAGTATAAATTGTATTTGTTTTAGAGAGATTTTGACCTATACTACAACACAACTTTTATAACATTGATTTTGAACGTAAACCAGGGGTTCACAACAACCTCGATTTTTGAATCCTGACTCTGGGAAATCATATGATTTTCAACATTGCTCCAAGATGTCTCATCAATTTTTGAATGCTGATATGGCTATTTTTGATCAATGGCTTGTTGTAGTGTATTTAGCATATACCCACGTTTCTCAATGAGACCTTGGTGTATCTCCCAAAGTTGTGGATTTGACAAGCATTGTATATACTCAATACTATGTAGTCTCCACAATTCACTGTATTCTATTCAAAGATCATCCCTGGTTGAACCATGTATCATTTATGTGAATATCATTCTGGAACGGTTCATAATATGGGTTGATGTTTCTGGTACCTTAAACTGAATGGTTCTAAAAAGATCAAAGGCTTTGTAATACTCATCATGACGTTTAAGAGCAGCCTCGATCATTTTTTCCTTAATGCTCATACGGGATTCAGATTTTCTGAACATTCTTCGAAAATTGTCATGTTGCATTTCCAAATCAGGGGTGGATTCAGATGTAGAATCAAATTTAGTTCCATATCGAATTGATTAGATCAGAACAGATTCCCCAAAAGCTCAACTCTATTGGAGGCCTCTAGGTCAAACCTAAGGACCTTTCCTATGTGTGTGCTATAGAGAATAGATGAGGGATTGGATGCTTCTTGGACCCAATCAAGGCACCCAAAGATTTTTGAATGACTAAGGTTGTTTCAAGGTAGATGATACCTTTGAATCAGAAATCTACATACCCGAGAAATACTTGGGCAGCCAGGAAGGGAGAGTCCCGCAAAGACCCCACATGGTAAAGCACCCCCACGGGTTACAACATTTCCCCCACCTGACCTTCCTTGTCACTACGGTTCCATGTAGACTAGAATGTATGAATTGAGACCTTAAGTCTACCCATTTTAGTACTAACTTATGCCTTCAATTTAACTTGATCTAGAAGTTGATTCAATTTGTGACCTAATTTGGAGGTTGGTTAGTCCACAAAGTAGACTAACTTCACCTGACCCGCTCTAATGATGAGGATGAAATTTGGGTCAAGACCCAAATCACCCTAAATTGACAATCAGGTTATTAAGTCCAAATTTTACTGTTCAAGTGAATTTAGAGCCTTGATTTTAAGGTTCTTTTGAATAGATATTTTCAATCAAGGGCTTGGGTGGCACACAAATGTGGGAAGAGCAGTTTCCTTTAATGCATGCAAGTATGTACTAACACTTCGGAACCCTAATGTACACACCCTAATTGGCTCTATTCTCATGTCCAATTTAATCTCCATGTACACGTTGGAGTCAAACAAGAATGTGAGTAGTCCAAGATGTCGAGAATTTAAGCGTAAATCCCTAATAGTTACAAGAAATCAGGGTGGGGATCTGTAATCAAATTGTCTCAATCTTCAATCAGATATAATTCAATTTTGCAAATCAAGAAACTTTCCCTTTAAATGGTAATTACTAGAAAAATAAGGCAAGTGCATCCTAATTCATTTCTTTCCTTTTTCTCTTTCCCAAGATTAGGAGGTGCTTAGGGAAGAAGAGAAATTTTACCTACCCCTACAGTGGTTGATTGCGCAGAAGATCACTTCATGATGTACCTCACAAAATCACAAGCAAAACAAATAGGGTTAGTAATAAGCTCAATCAAATATGGGTACTGGTGAATTGCGCATTGCTCCTCGACAATAACACCAAAATGTTGTATGCGAATTTGTCGAATTTTAAGGAAGAGATATGCTTGGGTCATAGTATAATTGAGAAAAATTCTTTTACAACACTTAAATTTATAAGAGTGCTCGAAAATAGAGAATTTGAGTCTGAGGTCATTCGCAGGGAGCAAATATGGAATTAACGGACAAATCTCAATTTTAGAAATAATGAGCACAACAATACTGGTATGCAATAGAAATCGATAATTAGAATATATTCAGTAATAGCCCTAATTGTATCTCAGGTAGTGGCAGGACAAAAAGAATAGAAAGGGCTATAAAAAGTGGTGATTTAGATCACCAATTAATCCCACAATTTAAGCACATATCACAATTCTCAAATATGCCAAATATTCCAACAGTATCTTGAACCATTAATCCACGTCAGTCACATGAGCCAAGTAGTCCCACAGTACCTCAACAAGTGCCTCAATTAGACGTTGTCAAGGAGCTTCAGACGACTTAAACTCAAGGCACAAGGGCATAACAGTAAGCATGAGGTACAAGTAGAAGCCTCTCAAGCTCAAGGGCCTCTCAAATCTCAACTAAGTGTTGAGAGAGGGGCAAAGGGCTTGATTCCCGAGGTGCAAAACCCTCCCTCCACCCTCATCGGATTTCTTCCTCTTCCGTTCTCAGAACTAGCTAAAGAATTATGTGGGTAATCAGGTATGCAGGTAAAAGGTCTAGGCTCACCGGGTGTGAGGTGAGTGTGGTGTGTAAGGTAGAGTGCATGGGGGACCCGACCCCCCATTTGCTGGGAAAGCAATGTATGGCACTGTTTCAATTTATTTAGCATTGATGGTCTAGAAATCCATGATGTGGGACTAAGCGAGGGTTGACTTCGTGCACGTGCAGCTACTCAAGTCTTGAGGAATTGGTATTGCTGCTACAGTTATTCGCTATGAAATCATTGCTGGAGATGAATGGAGCACGGTGGATGGAGCTAGGGAAGATGACATCGCAGGCAGAGTCCAACGAACCCTGAAATAATGAATATAGGCTCAAAAGCTCTAATTAGCGAATTCATGAGCATCGCCAAAATGCATGGAGTGCATTGGTGGTGGTCTTGAGGGGATTGGAGTGTCGTGGTAGTCGGCTGGTGAAGAGATGACCAACGGATTGGTGCAACTTTCGACCGAGGGTTTGTGTGAGCAAAACCCTCAATTTCTTGAGGGCTTTTGCTCGTAAGGTCATGGGCGAGCTTGTGGTGGTGGAAGCGAAGGGATTCATGCGGTGTAGTGGTGGTGCAGACTCGTCGAAGTCGTTGGAGGCAAAGAAGATGATGGGGAAAGGAGGTGGTTGTTGACTGAGTGGAAATCATGAAATTGATTGGAAAACATTGTAGCATAGTCACGAAATCCAATTCAAACAAAAAAAAAGTAATGAGACGGTGAGTCCCGGTCGATCTCAGTGAGGCAGATAAAAGTGAGATTGATTTTGATTTCTCTACTTGCTTAAAATTGTACTCCGATATTAAAAATACATATATAGGATTCACCAGTTGCGTTGTTAACTCGTAAGACGTGTGCTTGAGTTAAAAATAATACAAACGTGATGGTATCCATATTGGTGCACACTATCTTAACTATGCGATGGGAACCCATAGAATATTCGTTAATCGTTAAATCATATATATCTTATGGGACATACATCTTAGTTGCAACAAGATAAGCGTATAAATCAACCAACTGATGACTGTAACATAGATAGATGAATTAGATAACAAGCAGCTGGTGATTTCATTGCCTCATAGATAATGTCATTACAATCAAGTGTAGTGGAATGCTTGTACAAGAAAGCTTGAAACAACAATTCTAGCTAACATAAACATTATGCATGTATGGATCTACGGTATATTATGCATGCATTCAACAAGGTAGAAGGTTACTACTACTAGAAAATAGTAACACACAAAATAATCTAGGAAGAACATTAATCTAGATAATAGAACTTTAGGGCATTGGAGGTGGTCTCCAATGGCCGTGTGGCTTGGAGTGGTAGGAGGAAACAGAGGGATGGCCCAAGTGGTTGGTTGGACTAGTGGCATTGCTTGGATCTTGGACTTGAAGGTGGTGGTGCTTAAAGGTGGAGGAGCTTGCCAGTAGTGTTGCAGATGGATGTGGCATCCAAGATGGATGTTTTGGTCGTCAAAAGAGAGTCTTATATAGACTTTGGATGGCCAAGGTGCTCTCAAGAGAAGTCTCTAGACCTCTCTAGAGTGGTTGGCCCTTGGGTCTATTTTTAGTCTTCTTAGATCCACATTTTGTGGATCTAAGAATGACCATGTGTAGCCATTCTAGAGACTTCTCTGGAGTGGCAGCTAGGTGTGTGTGTGTCTGTGGGTGTGTGCGTGAATATGTGGGTGTGTGTTTGTGTCAATAGGTGGTCAAATTGACCACCTAAGTCCATGGCTAGGTTGGTTGAATTGGGGTGTCTACAAATAGGTATATGTGTAACCTATTACTAAGTGATTAATCCAACTAAACTTATCCAAGTTTAATTGGGCCAATGTGCATGTAATTGGGAGAGAGAGTACCCAATTAGGTCAGGATTGAGTCAATTGGACTCTCATTGAGTCCTATTACACTTGTGTTGGTTGAGATTTGAGCTCAATTGGACTCTACCAGTCCAATTGACTAGGTGAAGTGTAATTGACTTAGATCCAAGTCAATTGGGCTTAGTGAGAACCTAGTTAGGCTCTTAAGAAGGTCTTAGGGTAGTGTACTAGGCTTACGGCACCTTAATTTAGGTTCCCTAGGGTGTAGAATTGGGTTTAGGGCCTTAGAAAATCAAGATCTATGCTTGATTTCAAAAACAGTAACTGGAGAGGGGTTCTAGATGTCAGATTTATTAATCAGATGACTTATGATTTAAAATCAAAAATCCAAATCTCTGGCTTGGACATCCAAAGTTGAGTCAGAGTGAATTTGAGGTTCTATTATATAATTCAACAAAAATTAGATGTCTGACACCTTGTCTAGACGTCCAATATTCTACCAGAGTTGGGTTCTAGGTCTGCAGGTGGTGGCTAAGGGTCCTAGACATCCAGCAACCTACCTGGACGTCAAAATATGGGTTGGGATAAGGTTTTTGAGGTTCTCTAGGCTAGGGTGACCTAATATAAGGGTGGCTAAGGTTTAAGAAGGACTCTAGGTCTATCCTAAGGCTAGGAAATGCCCTATGTTCTTCATAATTTAACTCATACATTAAAATTCTACTAATAAGGTAGTATGCCTCATCCCAACATTATGTCTTCAACTTTATTCCAGGGCTTATGCTCCAGCTCTACTGCAGATTTAGCTTCCTCCCTTTCTTCCGATCTAGCTTCAGGCCATCTCCTAAGCTTCTTATTACCTACAATCCAAATAATACACTAATCATTATATTATTTCTTGATTATTTAAGTAAACTAGAAGAGATGCAATGTATGCTATTTATTAATGAATTATACTACAATTATGCTAAGTTCAAATTTAATTCTTGTCATTTAAGTCCTATGATTGCTACGCAATTAGTTATCGGCTTAATAGGGGTAGGAAGGGGTTGGATCTAACCTACAAAAGTAGAGGAAGAAGATGGACCTAGCTACAGATGACGGGGATGAGGAAGTTGTGCTGGCTGTGATTGGCTAGCATTGGATAAGGGGAAATCTCTAGTGGGAGAGATGGTGAGGAAGAAGAGGTGGAAGGCACCCCTAAGTTGGATGTTGAGGAGCAGACGAAGTGAGGGAAGAAGGATAACTAGCCAATTTGGTCGTTGGTTTGCCATTGGAAGAGATCGAGGAGGTGTCGTCGGAGCTTGATTGGAGAAGGTCGGGTAAGGAGGAGAAGATGTGTTTTGGCCTTAAACCTTGCTAGGAGGATGGTGAAAGTTCTGGGATCTTTTATAAAGCTCAAAATCGAGCTCTAATTGAGGAAAGGAGCTTAATTGATCATTGGTTTGGAAGAAAATGATCCCACAAACTTCATGGGCTCGTTGGGGCTCAATATAGTGAATTAGGATCCCAAATCACATTCATGTGATTCCCTACCATGTGAAAATCAATCCCACCAAATTTGTTGGGAAAGGTTTGATGCTATTCTCATCAAGTCAAAGTAGGATATTTAGGGTTTGACCCAACAATAGTGGAAAGGTCCTAACGGTGAAGAAGATGAAGAAGTTGGGGACCTATTTGCAATAAAATCAAAAGTTATGGGTTTGATGGTGAGAAACAAAGATTTCAAGGGCTAAAATGTCAAATGAAATGTAAAGTAGGACAAGATGAACTCTGATTGGACCCAAATTTTGGTACTAACCTAATTTGGACCCAAGGAATCTGATGGTGAAGTTGGATTTGAGTTTTGACCATGGTTGATTAGGCAATTTGTACAGAAGCCTAAATTGGGGCAAAATCCCATTTAAGACTGTTCAAGGTAGAAATGGGTTCAGATGGTCAAACTAAGAATACCAAACCTTTCATAATATTTTTCTATGAATTTTAGGACATTTATACGAACTTTATCTTGACCAGAACCTCCTTAATTTAAGTGGGTCTGAAATTAGGGTTTTGTGTGCTGTTGCAATTCTCGAAACACGTGAAACCCTATTTTAGTCTATGTGGACACACTCTTTGGACTTTAATGCTCACTTGACCTTTACTTTACATTCTTGATGTGATGTTAAAATTGAAAAATTAGCCCCGTTTTAATGCTCTCTTCTCAAAATGGATTTTTGTGGAATTACTATCCTCATGCAATTTTTTAGGAGCATTGGCTACTTGATTTCAACTAATTAAAGCTTCTTGTGGCTAGTGATGGTGTTGCCATCACTTCCTAGACAATACTTGCCGTTGGAAATCAGCTTGTCCCACTGAGAGGTCACCCAATCTGACGGGTCTTTCCCTGTAACCAAGTAGTTCACAATATCAACAAACTAGGGAATTCCATCAATGGCCAAGAGATGACCATCTGGAGAATGCTCGATGATAAGTCCTGATGGGTCAATGATCGAAGAAGGAAGGTGAAACAAATGGTTAGCTACCACTTTCTACTTTCCTGCCGTGTCACGAATTTCAAGATCAATTTCTTGCAACAGCAAGATCTAGCAGATTAATCTAGGCTTCTCATCCTTCTTCATAAGTGCTTCATGTACTGTGATCCAAGTAAATGATGACATGGTATCCCAAGAGGTATGATAATGAATTTCCCTAGATTACTTACTATGGCCAGCAGCTCTTTCTTCGTAATAGTGTAATTACGCTAAGCCTTGTCCAATGTCTTACTAGCATAATATATAACCATTGGTTTCGCATCGATTTTCTAACCCAATACCTCTCCTACTGCATAGTCAGATCAATCGCACATGATCTTCAAGGGTTGAGACCACTTAGGGGATTGCAGGATTGGTGCATGGGTGACTTGGTCACATAGGATTTCAAACGTGTGAATGCACTCACTCATCATCTCGAAGGGCATGTCCTTTGAGAAAAGATTCGTCGAGGGACACACAATCTTGGAAAAATTAGATATGAATCGACAATAAAATCTGACGTACCCCAAGAACGATCTAATGTCCTTGACTGAAGTAGTCACAGGTAATTTGGAAATCATATTTACCTTAGCTCAGTCGACTTGGATACCTATTATCGTTCAAAATCGATGTTATAAAAGCTGTGTCGTAGTATTGGTCGAAATCGCTCGAAAACAAATAAGACTTATACTCCAAATAAATCTGAGGTCATTCGCTACGAGCAAGTGGCAAATATGAATCTCAAGATCACAATTTCAATCAAATATATGAGCAATTGCAACCCAAAACTACATAAAAAAAATGATATAGAGATGAATCTTAGTAATAAAGTGCAAAAAGAAGGGGTTAAAATGGTGATCTTAATCACCCATGAACCCTATATTTAACCATAATTTTTTTCAATGTTTGCACAGTATCAACCATAATTAATTCACACAAGATGAGTAAGCAATAGATCTTCAAAGGCTTGGATATGTGAAATCAGACAGGGATGCGTAGATTAGACGTCTTAAACAGCCAGTTGCTACAGTGCCTCCAAGAGAGTCAAGGGTCTCTTCTTCCTTTCTTCACTATTGTTCTCTTCTTTCTTCCTTGCATACATAGGCTCTTCTTTCTCTTCTGCTTTCTTCCTTGGCTCATTTCCTCTTCTTACGACTAAGTGTCGCACAACTTCCTGGAAGAGCAAAGCCCCCCTACCCTCTCTCTCTTTTCTTCTCCTTAACCCCCACTCAGATATATGCTAATCGGATTTAGGTACATGGGTAAATGGTTCAGAGCTCAGACCCGCATGGCATGGCTGCAGGCGAGAGCATGCAATGGGCATGTGTGTGGGGACCTCACCCCCTATGCATGTTAAGTCGATAAGCCAGATGCACAAAAGCAATTTAAACAGTGCGAGGGAGTCTACTCTATCCGATGTGGGACTATGTCCCTTGCAATTCATCGTGACAACACTCGTGAGCTGTAGCGAGTTTTCTTTGACAAATTGAAGTAGCTGCTGAGTTCGGGGTCTCAAATCAGGGACCTGGGACTTTGGAACTAGTGGTTCCGCACCACCTGGAGGTGATGCCTGGGGCATCTGAAGCAAGAGCACCTACTTCAAGGTGTACATGAAGCTTCGTCAATGGCGGTGGTGACTTGGTACCTGAAATAGATGAACATATGCTAACTGCCCCAATTAAGAAGCTGAGAAGGTTCGTCGTGGGATGGTGAAAGCAGTGGTGGCGATCTGAGGTCGTGTAGAGGTTGGTGTGTGTGTGTCGGCGACAAAGAGGGTGCTGCAAAAGTGGGTTGGCCGGTGGAGCGATGGAGAGGGTGAATACACTAATTGATAGAGGGCCTTTGTTGGGGGCGTCATGGTGATGCTAATGGTGGTGGTAGCAGTGAGGTTCGTCAGGTGGAGCGGTGTGTAGGCATCGCCAAAGCATCGTTGGGGCAGATGAAGATGAAGGTGTCGAGGGAGAATCCATGGTCGGAGGTGAGATGTAAGTGCGGATAAAAGATGTTGGGAGATAGAGAGAGAGATAGAGATACTTAGCGATGAGGTAGAGAGGTGGAGATGGCCAGTTGTGGTAGCCAAGCGCGTGTAGCCCAATCACCCACAGGCAGCCAAGCACACAGGCAATGCCCTCGCGCACCTTTTTGCACGTGCCCAGCACATAGCCGTGCAGCCTACAATAGCAGCCCTTCATCTTCTCTATCAACAGGTTGGCGCCCTCCTCCACCATCTGGCTGCTACCGGCCACCTCCAACCACCGTGTCACCAGCATCGTGAAGCACGTGTCGAGCCGCACCATCCCATCAACTCTCGCCGCCAACCGCGCACGACCATTCAAGCGAGGAAGAGGAGAAATCCTCTATTTTTGCCCCAATTAAAATTTACATTACATGCCATTTCCACTTTGATATTATTATTTTATTCAGGCCACATTGCATGGATGCACTTATAGTTTCTTGAATTTACTTCACCTGTGTTATGTGCATCATTCTACATTGAAATTCAAATCCGATTTGCATGCAAATCAAATTTACATGATATGCCACTACACATGCATCATATGCATATTTTTGCGAGCTTAATTCCTAAAATGAAAATTGCATAAATAACCTTAAACTTTTAAGGAAATTGCAAGCTCCATTTAGAGTAGCATATTCCTCTCATTGAAGTTGCAAAGTTGTCTGCAAATAG
The DNA here is from genome assembly GCA_037157565.1 of Thalassia testudinum. Taxonomy (NCBI): domain Eukaryota; kingdom Viridiplantae; phylum Streptophyta; class Magnoliopsida; order Alismatales; family Hydrocharitaceae; genus Thalassia; species Thalassia testudinum. Next base: position 77,631,317 of record JAZHRO010000056.1, on the reverse strand, counting down.
CATAATCCTCTACTCATGAATTTATTGGTTCTATTCCTCCCTGTGGATGCGACATTTTTATTATGGTTAAAGTTGATATTTATTTTAATTTTTAATTGAGATATTTCCACCACATAAAATACGACAAATCACTTTATTGCTATCATCTTCATAAATAGGTGAGAATCCCTCCATCAAATGGCATCGTTACCGGGGAGGCAACAGACGCAATAGATTCACTTTATTATTTTTGAATATTCTGAGTTGCACAATTATCTGATCATTTTTTTTATCTTATTGTGCAAGGAATCTGATAGGGTGACGAGGCCCAACAGAGTGGCAACATCAACCTCGAGCAAAGCCACATGAGGAAAAGATGTAGGAGACCTGGATCCCGCTTTCACAAGGGATTCCCCGTTGTTACAAAATTTATTTCTATCTTCTCTCCCTTGTAGCAATTGGGCCTAAATTTTTGGGGGTCTGTCCCCACATTCTTTAGCTACTAGGGTTTAAATTTTTCAGCATGCGTGATTTCATTTTCTGCTTGCTTGCCTTTAAAACCAACAAAAGAAAATATCGAGCTACTTGTTTATGAGTTACATGCCCTTAGGTGAGTGCATTTAGAGGTGATTAAGCAGCACATTATATCATATTATTACATTGCAAGCATATTAGCATGAAGATTGCTTGAGATAGGTACACCTTTCTAACTTTTGCATCCAACTCTTGTTCGAGCATTTGCATTCAAATTAAAATTCTAGACCACCAAGTTCCTTGAATTTACTAATTCAGTGGTCGCATAACTAAAAGTGGGACTGATGATCAGATTCGACCTTAAAATCAATTCACATTTGATCTGATTCTAAGGGACTTGTCTGCATTTTAAAATAATTAAAAAATTTGCGGTGTGATGCACACATCTGACACTGAGCATGCACATTAGGCACCACACTAAGGCTCGATCCCTCAAGGATATAGGCACCGATCTCTTTATCGATGCAAACCCTCCTATTGTGCTTTGTGGTGGTGGTACTACCATCTTTTGACCAAGTGTTTTGATACTTCATGGAGGGGGACACCCCTTAAAGGAACAAAAGTGTAGTTAAGGGGCACTGCATACGCATCGCTCAAAGGAAGGGTTCGCCCTACTTTCATCCCTTTGTTCGACGTCAGAGTAACTTCCCACTTGATCACCTGGGAGTATCATCCAAGCAAATTATAGGTCCTAAGGCACTCAAAGGTTGAATTAAGGTACGTAATTGCAGTGAAAAACTTGTTTGGCCATCTATATCAACCAATTCGACATCTACAACAAAGAAGGTTAAGATTTCAAGTCATCACCCCTCTTATACCACTTATCTTTGGAGTGGAGGTTTCAATTAATCAAGAAGAACCTGAATTGTGATTGATATTGTAAGCCTGGTAGATGCTCTCTTGAGGGTAGTCTAGTGTTTGATCCTGAGCCTGAGAGAATTCTTAGGAGAGCTCACCTAGGAGAGAAAAGAGAAGGAATGGCTAATCAAGGAGCAAATCAACAAAGGACCCTAAGGGACTATTTTATTCCAGCTAACCAACCCGCACAAGCTCTGAGACGACCGGCAGGGGATAATCCATATGAGATCAAGAATAGTACCACATCTTTGTATCCCTCCTTTTATGGTACTACTAGGGAGGACCCCTACCGGCATTTGAAGGAATTCACCGAGGCCTGTTCCATAGTGAAGCTCCAGGGCATTACTGATGAAGCCCTGATGAGGACTCTATTTCCGTTCTCCCTAAACTATAAGGCTAAGCACTGGGATCATACCCTCGATGCAAGGGTAAATGATTGGGACACCCTTAAGGGAGAATTTTGGAAAAGTATTTTCCTATGAGTAAGACCAACCATTACAGAAGAGAGATTATGGGTTTTACTCAATAGGAAGGGGAGCAATTTCATGAGACTTGGGAGTGCTTTAATGACCTTCTTAGGTTATGCCCCCACCATCAGGTGCCAAGATGGCAGTTGGTCGAAAGGTTCTATAACGGATTATCTGAAAGGCATAGGCAAACCATCGATGCAGCCTGTGCAGGAACCTTCATGACCAGAACTGAGGATGAAGCCTGGGCATTATTTGAAACATTAAGCGACAACTCCATACATTTGTCCTCTGCCTATCAAGAAAGAAAACCATCAATCTTGCAGAGGAAGATAGAGGCCCTTGAAGCCGGGGCTTCTCAGGATTAGGCTTATCAGATTCAATTATTAAATAAAAACCTTGATAGGCTTTAGCAAACCCCAGCATGAACCCGCAAGCAGCCTCTATCTTTCAAGCTTCAAGAGATTGCTCCATTTGCCAAAGCACAACACATGCCACTGCGGAGTGTCAATAGGCAAATCAACTCCCTGAGTTGATTCAGGCTGACTTGAACGTGTCCCAAAGTTTCTACCCTCCTCGCAATAGCCCTTATTCCAATACCTATAATCCAGGGTGGCGGAACCATACAAACTTCTCTTAGAAGCAAGGTGATGCTTCTAACTCAACGAATATAAGACCCTTAACTCCCCAACCCATATACCAACCATTCTTACGAAAACCCTCCTCAGAATAAGCCCTCTGAGATTGATGAACTTAAAGCCATGCTGAAAGCGATGCAAGAGCATCATAATATGGTCATCCAATCTCAGAATGAGATGATTACTGATATGCAATCCCAAATTGGTCATCTTACTAAGGCAATCAGGCAACGTGATCCGGGGAAGCTGCCTAGATCTTCTGAGGAGAACCCTAAGGGCAAGGGGGTTGTATTCAGGGAGCACTAATGAGACACTCATCATGATCTCTAATTACCCCTAATTAACTAGTCTTCCTAGCTAATTAGCTAGGGTTATGAATATATAAGGGTTAATTGTAGAATAAGGGATACTTAGTTAAGGACCTTAAAATAAGCTAGAAATGACATTTATCATTCAAATAACATTATTAATAATTTAGATAATAATTGGACTCGAAATCATACTAATCATTTCCTTAATTAATAAGATAAGTAACTTAAGCATAATGTATACCTAAATATGTAATAACTTAAGTGATTTTACTTAATCTAATAAATTAATATAAAAAGGTCAAAAATGTAAATTCAAGGTGTAAACATAATATTTACCTTATTTACTAACATATATAAAAGTTTGAAAAAGATATAAATTAAAATTTTACCTTATTTACTAACATATATAAAAGTTTGAAAAAGATATAAATTAAAGTAAACCTTCAAACCCTGGGTTTACATTTTAGTCCTTAATTTTCATTATAGTCGAGTCCTTATTTAGCACATAGGTCCTTAGGTTTTATTACTTCTAGATCCCTCTTCGTCTTCTTCTTCTTCTCCAGCCAAACTAACGGCTAGTGGCAGAGAGTCATCACATCGCACGATCACCGCCCTGCCGACATCATTCCACTTTGCCCAAGCGCCTACAGCTTGCGTTCACCACCTCCACTTGATCCATCGGTCTGGATTATCCGTAAATCCTATTTCTTAGTGGGAGTTAACCACACCATTGTCGGAGACGACGACGGAGGTTAAGCTCCTCGAGCTTCTTCTTTGACCAGACCCTGCCCCTCTCTTCGCCGCAAAATGCTATAAATACCCCCTCACACCTCTGATTTTAGTAAGTTGGCTCCCTTCCCTCTTCTAATACTGCAGCCGACCCAATAGGCTATTCTTCCAAACCTACGACGAACCTCCAATCCATTTTCCGACATCCTCCATCCATCTTAAGTAGCTGAGGAAATTCGCCGTGGTCCTCCACACCTCTGACAAAGGAGCTGACCGTAGGATTCCTCCGCTCCACCCCAAATTCGCCGCCGGAGCTCTTTCTTCAACCCTCTGATTTCCTCATCCACCATGAGACTTTAGCGGAACCCTATTGACCCATTCGTCTAGGTAACAGTAGACTAGGAGTAGTAGTAGGAGTAGGCTAGCTTAGTTAGTTAGTTTAGTTAGTTAGGTTAGAGTAATTGTAGAATTTAGCTTCATCTCTTCTAACTCCGGCAAGTTCCTTGAGCTCGCCAGAGACTTTAATTTTGTCTTTTATCTCACTGTTCACCTTCTTATATCTCTCATGTTCATTTCTAAATCAATAAATAGTTTAATTGAATCACCTAAACACCTAATTCATGTATCACCTTCATCGACTACTTCACTGTCCATGGTGACAGAAGTCGGCCAAATTCCACCTTCATTGGGTTCTTTCATCACCTTCCATCACTAATGAACCCTAACCGACTCTATATTACCTATTACTATCATCTATAATTAAACGCCCAAATTTATTTAAGTCCCTGAGCTCGCTGTCCATGGCGGCTCAGGAACATTTCAAACTATAATTAAAAATATATATATATGATTAATAATACCTGTTGACTTCATTTAACTACTCAATCGAGTAGTTAAATCAAGTCCTGAGCTTAAACAAATCAAATCTTTTAGGAAACAAGTTTATTGTCAAATCTGATATTTCAATGAACAAACGGGGAATTTAATGTGAAATAGAGGTTCCTTGTAACCTCAGAATCGTTTTTGGATTAAAAATAATTAATTTTGTTAAACTGTACATGCATTTTGCATTTTTTTGGACTCATCGGTGCTCCGGCGAGCTCCGGCGAGTCAAAGATGTGATACAGCCTCTAGAAGTTGTTAAGTGACTCCAGAATGTTATAATATAGATTACTGATCATTTTTAGGAAATTTATTTGAGGTTTCATTCACTGGAGCTTAAGATTCAACTTCATCTTCCCCAACTCCGATGAGTTGGAGAAGTCTGTTGTAAAGGAATTAAGAAGCATTTAAAGATCTAAGAAGCATCAGTGCCAAGCACTGAAGCTATTTTAACTCTTAAAACACTGAAATAAACACTGATTTACTCTGTCGAACAAGTGCTTATTTTAGTTCAGGCAGCGAGCCTGAATCCCTAGAGACTAAGGTTGAAACTTAAATCTGAAGTTCTGAGTGAGTTCCAGATGATGAAGAGAATCTAACTGATGTGTTAATTTCTTAGGAAGAAGCATTAAACAAAAAGTCAAATTTTGAGCTTCTACAGTCAAACTTAAATCTGATAATGGTGTTCTGAGCTTAAATCGAGGAATTAAGATGTGGAAAGTGTTTCTGGAATCTCATTTGATGATCTGAAATTGAATTAAGTAAGCCCAGATGATGTTTTGTGCGAAAATTTTGTTCCTATAAGTTTGGGTTACTCTTGAACCCAAACCAACAGAAGCACTGTTCTGTTGAAATTTAAACCTGAAACCTGTCCAGATTGATTAGATAAAACCCTTAGAATTAATGTAAAAAAGTTAGGAACACTTTAAGGTGTCTGTTGTAGAAATTGAAAACTGAAACTTAATCTCTGAAGTTTTCAGAGAAGAAAATAGCTTCTCTGCAACTTCTGCAGGTTTCAAGAGCCTTAAATCCATTTAAACTGAAGCGGAATTGCTTATATATTCTATATAGACCTTTAGATAGATGAGAAAAGTCCATCTGAGGACTTCCCTGTGTTAAAACATCTCCAGGCTTATCATAAAACCCATAGAAACCCCTAATTTCATCCCTAGAATTTAAGAGATAAACATAATTAAAACAATAAATTGACCTTAGAATTGAATAGATTACCCTTAGAGCTTTCCAACGAACTTTAAATCATCGAATTTGGAGCTCTGGATAGGAAGTTGTGATCAATCGAATTCAGGTCTGGAAGTGGAAACATTGTCCCACCTCGGATATCCACGAGCGCGCGCCTTAGTATAAAAGTTTTTCCATCTTAAGGCTACGCAGTCGTCAAGTGCAAGGCACACCAGTTCCGATTCTGACCTGATTTGAGCATTGTTCTAAGCTGTGGGCATTGGCCTGCGGGTTTGTGTGCCCATGGGGGCGTGTGTGTGCATGAGGATGTGTGTGCCATGGGAGGGCGAGAGTGTTTGGCCTGGGAGGCCGGGTTGAGCTGATGCGGCTCGGTTCATTGAACCGATAAATAAATAAATCGAGACAAACCTAACCAAGATTAGGCAAAGGACCAAGTAGAGTCTGGTCCCACCCTGGTCTCAGGGTGCTGTGTATCCTCGAAAGGACCTCACCACAAATACAAAAATTTTGGTTTATAAAGTTAAAGAAACCCGGTTCAGCTGAAAACCTACGGAAAGAGAAGCTGCTGAAGGATGCTGAAGGCTAAGGAAGAAAGGAGTGCAGATGTGGAGAAATGTTACGGAAACACTAAGGAACAAAAGAAAGAAACTAAGGGAAGAAGAAGAGGCAGGAGAAGATTTAAGAGAAGAACTAAGGCAGGAACAACAATAGAAGAAAGAGAGCTCAACAGAGAAGAAAATAGAAGAAACAAGAAAGAAAGATAAGTAAATAAATTTCCTCTTGCTTGAGGATATTTTTGTTCTTAATTGTAATAGGCATGCTTTAATTGGATAATTTTCTAATTGCCTTAATGAAATAAAACTGAAAAATAGCATGATTACTTGTTAATAAAGAATAACATTTTGAGTAAATATGTTTGCAAATGGAATTTTGTATGTTCTTCATAAGTTTAAATATTTGACAAAATTCATGTTTTGATAAGTAAACTAGTTTTACCTCCTAAACTTTAAGAGATAAAAGGAAATTAGTGAATTTGGAGAAAAATTATTATGCCTCCCAGTGAACAGCCTGGACTCAAGCAGTAAAATTTTCTAAAATGTTAGGTTAATTCGACCCTATACTACACAATCGACACAACTTCGAGTTAACCTAAGTGATTTCTTCTACTCCTAATTAAGTGAAATTAACTTAACTACTGAGTTGAGTGAGACACTCGACCAAGCACGCCTAAGTGGTGACCGTGCTGAGGACTGGAAAGAAGATTGACAAGCTTGATAACACTCCTACTGTTACGTCTCAGAATTTCCCTTCTACACCTGACCCTACTTCCATCTCCACCAAGGAAGAGCCACATTGCTCTCCCTCACACAAAATCAGCCACAATGAGGATGTCATTCTTCCACCACCCCTTTCCCGCCATGACAACCCCTCTACCCAGAAGCCGAGGGTGCCCTATCCAAAGCGCCTATCTGCTCCTGGGGAATCTTCTGTTGGCTCATCTGGAGCCAAGGATAGGACAGAAGAGTTTATGGACACTTTTAGGCAAGTCCAGATTAACTTGCCTCGATCGGAAGCTATTAAACAGATTTCGTGCTATGCCAAGTTTCTGAAAGACTTGCACACTCAAAGGCACCGATCTCGGAAATAGGTCCAAGCCAAGGTCATCCTGCCTGACCTTGTTAGCTCAATTCTCCATCATGGAACACCCCCCAAAATGAAAGACACAGGGGCCATATATATTTCAGTGCTTATAGGTAACCAACTCATTGACGAGGCTTTGCTCGATCTGGGTGCGGGCGTGAAAATTTTACCGAGCTCTGTCTATGACCTTTTGGGAGGAGGCAAGCTAAAGCCTAGTCTAGTAATCCTCTAGGTTTCAAATAGATCACTTAAGACACTGATAGCGATTTTACGCTGTTTGTTAATTAGGTCGTAACGCGTAAATCCGCTTTCGCTCTTAAATTTATATTCCTAGATAGGGGAGTATCTAGGGTCGTCCAAGGAGGCCAAATGTTTGCAATAGTGATTCTCTTGCTTGGAATACAATCTCAACTTTCCTTTTGGTAATTCTTTAATATATCATTTTTTTTGTTTTAAACTAAGGCAACATGCGAACTGGTGGCGGAAAAGGTGATTTACACTTCAATTTAAATACTACTTCTATGTGGCAAATAGAGCCTCTCCCTAAGCTCACTCTAGGCAAGTGGAGGCCTAGAATAATTAGGGAGAGGGGGTGAAGAATGCTAAAGACAAACAAGTAGAAATGCAAAATAAAAAAAATTGCAAAGAAAGCAACTTGATAAATGAAAAAGTGTTTTACAAAAAGGCCTAGTAGAGAAATGCTTCTACTACTAGAAAATTGAAATAAAGAAAATCAAACACAAATCCTCTAGATAGATGGTGAAGAAGAGGGCTTCTCGCTCCAAGGTTGGTAGCTCCCAATCTTGAAAAGAATCCTTCAACTCCTTCCTTGCAGTGATCCGCCAAGGTGATGCCCTCCAAGGCAAGCCCTAAGGGGGCGTGCCCTAAGCTTCTCTCCAAGGGTGGACATCCACCCTAGGTCCTTCTCCCTTGCCTGGCCATCCTCCTTGAAGTGGAAGAGTCCTCCTCCTTGGCGTGGCCCAAGTTGAAGAGAGTGGGGAGAAGAAGGCACCAAAAGGGCTGGTGATGTGCTCCTTTAATCTCCTTCTCTACTCCTTCTTCTTAGCTGTAGGTATAGGTTGTTTAGGTAGGAAATTACACTAATGGAGGATGCCCCAAAATGGTGGTAGGTGGTGGATTTTTATAGAATAGGAAGGGGACTATGGTGACCTTTGAATTGGATGGCCAAGATGAGTTGATGGAGGTGGTTGGAGATCCCATGGCCAAGGAGAGTTGGCGCCACCTTACGAGACACCAAGGGGGTAGTTATGGGTGTTGACACCCCTTAGTGTTGGAGCCAAAATGGGCTTTCTAGAATGCTATTAGGTGGCGCCACCTTAAGGTTCTAGAAGGGGGGTATGTGGATGGCTAGGATGTGTTATATGGGTAGGTGTAGGGTGGATGAAGAGGCTGAACGTTGGCACCAAAATGGGGGTGGTTAGGGGTGGTTTCTGGCACCAAATTGAAGTGTCTTTTGGTGGAGATAATGGGGTGAAGGGGTGGCTAGGTGGTGGCGACAACTTAAGTAGGGTAGCTAGCTTAGGTAGGCTTGAGTTGGTGGAGCTAGCCAGGGTTGATTTTTAAGGTAATGGATGGCCAAGGAGCTGGTTGTTAGCTAAGCTAAGCTAAGCTAAGATAAGCTAAGCTAGCTTAGCTAAAGGTGGAGTAGAGGAGAAGGTGTTGGAGCTAGGGTTTGGAGGAAGGAGCTGAGGAGGAGAAGTCTGGAGCTGGAGCTGGAGTTGGCTGCTGCTGAGGAGGCTGGCATGGGGCTACTCTAGCTGGCTTAGCTTGCTAGTTCTTTACTAGTTGCTAAGCCAAGTTAAAGCGAGCTAGCTTCTACCAAAATGAGCTGAGGTGAGCTAGGTCTGGTGCTCCCGGGGAGAATCAAGCTGGTTGAGGCAGCTAAGGTAGCTTAGCTCAACTGAGATGAGCTAAGCTGAGTCCCCGGGAGCTGGACTTGAGCTTCCTGAGCTGAGATGAATTCTTCTTCAGCTGGCTGGAGTTGAGTGGAGCTGGATGTAGCTGGATCTAAGCTGGGGTGAACTCCTGTCAACTCAGCTGAGCTAGCTAGAGCTCCCTGTGAACTAGTGGGAGCTGAGATGAGCTAGACTCAGCTAAGTTGAGCTGGATCTGAGCTGACTTGAGCTAGGGTGAGCTAAGGTGAACTCTCTTGAGCTGCCATCCAGCTGAGATTAGCTGAATGGAGCTGGGATGAGCTAACCCTAGTTCAAGTAAGCTAAGTTTCAGCTGTGGTGAGCTGGATCAAGCTGGGTTCCAGCTAGTCTGGGCTTCTCCTTCACCATTTGCCTTGTTGAGTGCTAGGGTTTTAGGGATCTGTGCATCTGTACATCCCTAACACTGACAAAAACACATTAAAATGACAATAAAAATGCAATGCATGCCTATCCTAATTTATGCCTAAATGCAGCCAAAAAACCCATTTGCGGAGTAAAATCCTAAGAGCTAGGTTAGTTTTAAAGCATAAGAATGATGATAAACTGGCGTTTATCAGACACCACGGGGATTTTTGGAAGATGTTCTTGCGAGAGTGGAGGATTTCTTCTTCCCTGTTGACTTTCTGGTGCTTGATATTGACCCATCAAATATGCCCACAAAGCCGTCCATTATTCTGGGATGCCCCTTCTTGGCCACAACCAATGCCTCTATAAATTGTAGATCTGGGGCACTTAAAATGGGCTTCGGGAATGGGAAGATCAGGTTGAATGTTTTTGATACTTATAAGCAATCCGTATTTGAAGATTGTTCTCAGATTGAGGTCGTTGATGAAATAATTGAAGAGACTAGTCCAGCACTCTTATGTAGAGATCCCATTCAAAAGGTCATATCTAAGGACCATCCCTCAATTATTAATGAAACTGAAAGGGAAATGCCTGAATTAGAAGAGCTGCTGGGGATACACACTGAGTCTCTATCCCCACCTTGGACTGTGAAGGTAGATCCGCTACCTGAGGTGGGGACATCTCAACTTAAACTCTCAATCCAAAAGGCTCCTGAGTTGGAGTTGAAACCCCTCCCGAGCACATTGAAATATGCTTTCCTTGGCCCTAATAACATGCTCCTCATTATTATCTCATCTGCATTATCTGAATTGCAGGAGGGAGCTCTACTTGAGTATTTATAAAAGCACACGGAAATAATTGCCTGGTCAATTGCTGAAATTATGGGTGTTGATCCCTCTCTTTGCATGCATCATATATACACGGACGAGTCCGTGAAACCTTTCCGAGACATGCAGAGAAGGCTCAATCCAAATATGCGGGAGGTTGTTAAAAGGGAGATTCTGAAATGGCTGGATGCAAGGATTATCTATCCCATTTCAAATAGTAAATAGGTCAGTCCTACTCATGTAGTACACAAAAAGGCAGGAATCACTGTGGAGGAGAATGACCAAGGAGAGCTGGTGACCACTGGACCCTCAACTGGTTGGAGGGTCTGCATTGATTACCGCCGTTTGAACACAGCTACCCAGAAAGACCATTTCACCTAACCTTTTATCGATCAAAGTTTGGAATGATTGGCTGGGAACAAGTACTTCTATTTTCTTGATGGGTACTCTAGGTATAATCAGATAGCCATTTTTCCTGACGATCAAGAGCATACCACCTTCATGAGTCCGCATGGCACATTTACGTTCCATCGAATGCCATTGGGGTTATGTAATGCTTCTGCCACTTTCCAGCATTTTATGATGGCTATCTTTTCTGATATGATCGATGAGTTCGTTGAAATTTTCATGGATGACTTTTCCATTTATGGCTCATTGTTTGACCTATGCCTTTCGCACCTTGATAAAGTCTTAACCCGTTGCGAAGAGGCAAAGCTGATGCTTAGCTGAGAGGAAAGCAACTTTATGGTCCAGTAGGGCATTGTCTTAGGGCATATAGTTTTCGAGAGAGGATTAGAGGTGGACACCACAAAAATTGATTCCATCTCTAAGCTTCCACTGCCCGCCAATGTTCGTCAAGTTAGATCTTTCCTTGGCCATGCTGGATTTTATAGGTGCTTCATTAGATATTTCAGTAAAATCTCTAAGCCATTCTGCAACCTGCTAGCGAAGGATGTCTCCTTCGATTTTGATAATAGATGTGGCGAGGCTTTCCAAGTCTTAAAGAAAGCCCTTATTACCACGCCGATTCTACAAGCACCAGATTGGACCCTCCCGTTTGAGCTAATGTGTGATGCTTCTGATTTTGTAGTGGGAGCGACCTTAGATCAAAGGGTTGATGGCAAACCTCATGTGTTGCATTATGCCAGCAAGACCCTTACAGATCCTTAGCAAAACTGCACAATCATTGAAAAGGAACTTCTTGCTATAGTATTTGCTTTGGAAAAGTTTCAGTCTTATCTTTTGGGATCCAAGGTTGTGGTGTTCACTGATCATTCTACACTAAAGCATCTTCTTGCTAAAGAAGACACCAAACCTCACCTAATTCATTGGATTTTGCTACGACAGGAATTTGACTTGGAAATTAAAGACAAGAAAGGAGTTAAGAATGTGGTAGCAGATCAACTATCTAGGATCCCTATTGAGGCATCAAACCCTGCTGGCGGTATTCAAGAGACTTTCCCTGATGTGTCTCTGATGGCCGTGGAAACTAAAACTCCTTGGTTCGCTGACATAGTAAACTATCTGTTCACAGGCATTACCCCAGTACTTGGGACAAGTAGAACCGAGACAGGTTTCCTGCTAACGCTAAATTTTATCGCTAGGAGGAACCCGAGCTTTTTAGAGTAGGCCCTGACCAGCTTTTTCACCATTGCATCCCTGATGAGGAACAAAGAAGTGTTCTGAGTTTTTGCCATGACCTCCATTGTTGGGGACATTTTAGTGGGAAGAAGAATGCCCATAAGGTCCTTCAGTCTAGCTTTTGGTGGCCCACATTATTCCGAGATGCACATGCGTATGTGGGCACATGTCTACGTTGGTAGCAGACGAGAACCATTGGAAAAAGGGATGAGATGCCCCAACAACCTATCCTCCCTGTTGAGATCTTTGATATTTGGCGCATTGACTTCTTGGGTCCCTTTCCTGTGTCCTTCAGATAGGAATACATCTTTGTGGCTGCAGACTATGTATCGAAATGGATAGAAGCCATACCCACACCCATGAGAACCAATGACCATTCCGTGGTCTTGGGCTTTATTAAGGCTAATATCATTTCTCTATACGGGTGCCAAGGACGATCATAAGTGATGGAGGACCTCACTTCAAGAACATACACTTCACAAGACTACTCCAAAATTTGGGAGTCAACCACATGATAACCACACCTTACCATCCTCAAACGAGTGGACAAGTTGAAGTGTCTAATAGGGAGATTAAGCAAATTTTAGAAAAAACTGTCAGGCTCGATCGGAAGGATTGGTCTAAAAAACTAAATGATGCTCTTTGGGCCTACAGAACCACGTATAAGACTCCCTTGGACATGTCTCCTTTCCATCTTGACTACGAAAAAGCATGCCACCTTCCAATTGAAATCCAACATAAAGCCTATTGGGCTATTAAAAACGTTAACTTGAATCTGGATAAAGTGGGAAAAGCACGTATGTTAGAATTAAGTAAGCTTGAGGAGCTTCGTAATGAAGCCTATGAAACTTCTCAAGCTTACAAGCAATGTACAAAGGTCTTCCATCATAAGCACATCATTAGAAAGACTTTTGAGCCCGACCAGTGGGTCTGGCTTTTCAATTCCAGACTTAAATTATTTCCTGGAAAGCTCAAGTCCCACTGGGATCGGCCATACATTGTTATCAATACTTTCCCTCATGGAGCTATAGAAATTCAGAACCCTACTTCAGGTGAGAGCTTTATGGTAAATGGCCAGCGACTTAAACCTTATCTTACTATTTCAGATGGCCAAGTTTGGATGCACTTCTGCTTGAGGAGCCTTAGCTCCTCCCACTCTCCTCCTCGGTGATATTCTTCTATGTCTGCATTTTTCCAATGAGGGCATTGTTAGTCTTAGGCATGGGGGGGTATAACCTGAGAATGTTTATAGCATTTATAAATATTTGCATACATATAAAAAAAACTCTTATTTTCTTGAGCTGAATTGGTTAGTCCCTGGCAAACATCTTTGTTATGGAGGTGTCATTAAAGAATTTTCTTCTAAAATTGTTTCTTAAGTTTCGAATCGAGTACATTTACTTCATGTGCACGTAGACTGGGTAATGGATCTTCGAGGAAAACCAATAAGCATTTTAGTCTACTGAACCCTTGGACAGTTAATAGGGAGTCAGGCATATTATCTTCTAGTAGATCCATCCCATATTTGTAAGAAGAAAGTAGAGAGATTACTGGTGCGCTAAGTCTAGTGCAAGGACTCTTAAGTTTTGGATAATTAGATGATGATACTTTAGAGTTAGGCGTAGTTTTCACTCTCTGTTCCTGTGTGCATACTTTGTGTGAATTCCTGAGAGTCACCAAATAAGGCAGATACACAGAGATTGAGTCTTAATAAAGCTATGACTATGGTGGATGGTTATGATCGTCTTTCATAGAGTCGGCTAAAGGAGGGTAATAGTGTCAATGGTCAAAAATATGCCCGTCCTATCCATTCCTTCCCGATGCCGAGAATAAGCACTTCTACCAAATAAGCCACACAATATCCTCTTGACCATCATCATCCCTAATAATGCCGCATAAATAAAAGTCTATGTCGTGTTATGTTGATTTATATAAAAAAGAAGAAGAAGAAGAAGAAACAATTACATTACAAAAAGAAAATGGAAAAAGAAGAAAGAAGAAAAGAGAGAGACAAAAGAAAAATAAAAGAGTCCAAGTTTATAATGTATCTTTGTAACATTGTTTCTAAGGCAACAAAACACCTATCACGATCCACCAAATATGACCCATACCTACCTTTCAGTATTTCTGATCACCTAAATACTGGCTAAGGACTCTAACTTAATTGTAGAGTTTTTAGGACTTTAATTGAAGTGTGAATGCCATGTGAGACCACTAAACAGTGAGTACACTTACTAAATCTACCAAGATTTGTGTTCTCAGAAAGAAAAGAAAGAAAAGAGTGAGAGCCAAGGGAAATCAAGGGAGCATAGTTGTTTAGCCTTTCTCTGGGTTGACTTGCTTAATAATCTAGAGATCTATAGTCTGTAGTACTAGATTACATGTAGCACCAGATGAGTGTGTACCACCAAATACAAATCCATTCAACTTGTTATCTCCTACCTAAGCCAAAAGCCTCGGTCAAATTACAGATTATCTGTTGCTTTATCCTCGAGGGATGTAGTTGCCTATCCTGACAGAAATATTTACCAAGGGTAAAGTACGAACTCCCAATGCGAATTGACATTTCACTTGGATCTGTTACCTAGGCTAATATCACTTCACATTTGTCTGGATCTCTAAAGTTTTGAATTAAGAAAAGAAGAAATCTTCTGATTACTTCTACTATTTTTCATTTTTGTTAGGGACTAGGAAATCTTAGGCATGGGGGTATTTGATGAGTCCATTTTAAAGGACTATTGTTACGCCTAAGTAAATCAATTCTAACATTGTATGTTTGTTAATAATCACATTAGGTCATTAAATGATTACATGTGTCATTATTTAAGTTTATATTTATTCTATTGCTTATTACGTAATTATTTTATATTTCATGCAGGTCCTGCAACGGCGCACTCGTTACATCTCCTCCACTTAATCTACTCCATCAGGCTAAAATCGGGAAGAAGAGGGAGGAGGATCAATTGTGGAAAGGAATAGGGGGTGAAGAGATATTTCTGCCCCACAAATCTCTCAACCTACGGCCAACCTCAACAACCCCATCAATAACCATCGGCCATGTTTTGTATCGGATTTTGAAAATCCCTTAATTTGCATGGGGGAGGAGATAAAAAGAGAGAGGCGGAGGGGCTTGGGGGAGGAGTGACCATCGTGAAGAAGAGGGTGTGCACTATGAAGAAGGCATGCTCTGTGCGCACTAACAACTCCCACCTGCCAGCTACCCGTAGGCGTGCCCTACCACGCCCGCAGGCAGCCCCTCCTGCAAGCCTGCCCCACCCTCGCATCACCCTTTTGCGCAGTCGCACGCTCTCCAGCGAGAGCGCAGTTCATCTTCTCTCGCCCAGCTTCCTGCAGGCGGCCAAGCATGCGCAGCCTAGCTGCCTGCAGGTAGCCAACCATGCATAGCACAGCCGCCCGTAGGCAACCATGGGCACAGGCAACGCCCTCGCGCACCCTCGTGCTCGCACCCAGCGCGCAGCCGTGCGGCCTGTAACAGCAACCCTTCATCTTTTCCGTCAATAGGCCGATGCCCTCCTCCATCGTCCGGCTGCCGCCGGCCACCTCCAGCCAGTGCATCACCACCATCGCGAAGCACACGTGGAGATGCACCATCCCGTCGACTCTCCCCACCAACTAGCATGGCCGTTAAAGCGAGGAAGAGAGAGGAGAAATCCTCTATTTTTGCCCTAGTTAAAATTTACATTGCATGCCATTTCCACTTTAATATATTATTTTATTCAGGCCACATTGCATGGATGCACATATAGTTTCTTGAATTTACTTCACTTATGTTTTGTGAATCATTCTACATTGAAATTCAAATCAGATTTGCATGCAAATCAAATTTACATGATATGCCACTACACATGCATCTTATACATATTTTTGCAAGCTTAATTCCTAATGTGAAAATTGCATAAATAACCTTAAACTTTTAAGGAAATTGCAAGCTCCATTTAGAGTAGCATATTCCTCACATTGAAGTTGCAAAGTTGTCTACAAACAGCATAATCCTCTACTCATGAATTTATTGGTACTATTCCTCCCTGTGATGCGACATTTTTATTATGGTTAAAGTTGATATTTATTTTAATTTTTTATTAAGAGATTTTCCACCAAATAAAACACAACGACATATCACTTTATTACTATCATCTTCATAAATAAGTGAGAATCCCTCCATCACTCACTAGTATGAGGAACTCCAGAGAAGTTAGAGTATGAGGGTTTAGAGTTCCCCCAACTAGAGTAGGCAAGCCTAGAGTTTCCTCTGAAATGAGGATCAGATGGGGGTGGATATGGGTCCATCCCCTGTAAGAGTGGTGGTGAATGTTCTGCACAACCTCCCTACCTGAGGGTGGTTGCACATATGTGTTCTGCTATGTAGTGGTGGCTCTCTATAGATGTCGAATGAACTCATCCACCTTCCTTTCAATGATAGAGACCTTATCCAAGCAACTGGCCACCTACTCTAAATCGATGGATGTGGATAGGCCTTGAGTCTCGTGTGCCCCTTGAGTGTTTGTCAATGTGCAGGTGGTCGTCAAGTCGAACACACCTATAGATTCATTATTTATGGAGTTCTCGCACATATTCTCAACAATCTCCCAAATGGTATCTTCATGCTAACCCATGATGTCTCCGTCACAGGTTGCATTAACAAATAGCCAGATATCCACATGAAGTCCTTGGTAAAAAGACTAGACTTGTTCCCATTTAGGAACTCCGTGACAGGGGCATTTCCACATGAGGTCCAAAAGGTGGTCCCATGCCTCATGAAGTGGTTCTCCATTTTTGCATAAAATGCGTGATCTGGTGGCTTAAAGCATTTGTGCGACCAATTGGGAAGAATTTCTTCAGGAATTCAGATTGGAGTTCCTCCCATGTGTTGATCAGACAAGTCAGAGTGTGATTCCAGTGGGTTGCCTTATCCATAAGAAAGAAGGAGAACATATACAAAAGTAGGATGTCCTAATTCCAAATAGGAAGCCTAAAGGATTGGGCCAGATGTTTTAGCTATTTGATATGCTGGAAGGGATTTTCAGAGTTTAAGGTGTGAAATTTGGGGATAGCATTAATCAGCTTTGACTTCAGTTCAGTGTCAGGTCCTCCAGCTGGGATTTGAACCATGGGTTCGATCACCACCGTAGCAGGATTGTAGTATCACGCATTTGGGAACGCTACGGCAGGTTGATGAATGCATTGAATAGATCATTGAGGTGCTACAATTGATTTTGAATGTTGGACTATTCTTCTTTGTTCTCCATGGATGCAAACGATGGAGATCTGGGGTCATATATGGAAGAGTCAGAGGAGATGTCAATCTGGTCGGGTGATAGCACAAACACATGGGTCGAGGCTTGGCCCTAATGAGAATTAACTACTAGTGGAGGCCTTAAGGGTGGTCTTAAGGACCTCCTCCAGAACATGAACTACAGAACTAGATGAGGGCCATAATATGTAATGGACCCAATCGAGGCACCCAAAAATCTTTGGATGATTGAGGAGGTTTAAGGCGGATGATACCTCTGGATCAGAAGCACACTCACCTAAGTATTTCTTGGGTAGCCGAGAAGGGAGAGTCTCGCAAAGACCCCTATATAGTAGAGCATCCCCATGCGTTATAGGATTTCTCCCACCCAACCATCCTTGTCACTGAGAGTCCAAGTAGACTACAATGAGCAAGCTTGACTCCTAAGTCTTCCAATTTTAATCCTGAGTATGTGCCTTGAATTTCACTTGATTTTGATGGTGACCTAATTTGGAGGTTGGTTAACCCACAAAGTTGATCAACTTCACCTAACCTGCCCTGAAATTGATGATGAGTTGGGTAAAGAACCCAAAATCACCCTGAGTGGTTTGCAAACAGGTTATTAGGCCCCAAGTTTTAGTGATCCAAGTGATTGTTAGAGCCTACTTTTAGGGTTCACTTGATAAGATTAATTCAACCAAGGCTTAGGTAACACGCAATGTGAGAAATCTATTCACTTTAAATTAGGCAAGTGTGTTTTCATAAAACTTTAATGTGGAAACCCTAATTTGGCTTTATTTTCCAAGTCCAATTCTTTCCAAAGTTGGCACCTAGGGCTCAATCAAGAAGGTGAAAAGCCACAGGCACCTTAAGGCCCTAATAGGTGCAAGTATCATGATTGGGATCTCTAATCAAGTCAGATCACATCAAGCAACTCAGATGATTAATTACTATGAAATAAGTAAGTTGATCCGAATTGATTCTCTTTTTAATTCTTTGAGAGATAAGGGACTTTAAGAAGAAAGGGGTGAGATTACCTACCCATGGTATGGCTGCTCTTGAGGACGCTCTTCTGATTCACCAAGCAAAATCACAACAAACCAGATAAAGCAAGTTAGTACCAAATTAGAATTGCAATTAGTCAATGAAATCCATGTTGCTCCCTAGCAATGGAGCAAAAATGTTGGCAAGCTTTCGTTGAATTTAAAATATCCATCATAATAAAGTCAACAAAAGTGAATCAACATTTACATTTGTAATATCAAAAATAAAAGTAAGTCTGAGGTCATTCGTAGGGAGCAATTTGAAGCAAATCAATCACTAATCATAATTATTGAGAACAATAATATAAGTTAATCAAAAAGATATGCAATATATGTCAAGATTGTATCAGAAGTATCATAGTGCAAAAAGAATAGCTAATTATGGTGGTTTGAACAACCAAATTTAACCCTACAAGTCAAGCTCATAATCAACTCAAATAAATCAATAGTAATCTCAATCAAATATCTCAACAATTATCAAAACCAAGCAAAGCACCAAGTTAGATGGCAGTTTTAAGGCTTACACGCCTTAACTCAAACCTTAGCCATGGCTACGGCAAAGCAAAACTGCACAAGGGCCTCAAAATGGCTAACTGCTAAGGAGAGTGGGCACGAATCTTGACGTTACAGTGCAAAAACCACCCTCCCTCCTCTTCAGATTTCTCTCTCAAAACTAGGTGAACAATAACAGGGTAATTGGATCCGACTTGAACCCACGTGCATGTGAGTGCGGGCGAGGGCCTGCGTAGGCGCGTGTGTAAGGGACCTCACCCCTCATCTGCTGAGGTGTACAACAATTGCCATGAAATCCTCTTATTTGGCTTCGCAAGCTTTTGAGACCATGATGTAGGATTAAACCCACTTCCTTTCTTCACGCGTAGCTTCGCGTGCTTGTAGCAAATGTCGTTAAGGAATTGAGGACTCTGTAGCTACATCTTCGCTCGATGAAAGGCCTAGGAAGCTGCATGAGTTAGGTCCACTTCAATTGAGGACAAAAGTAGGTCAGCTAGTTGACGGAGAGGAGTGAACGTGGTCGAAGAAGACGGTGGTGGTGACAGTGCTCCGATGAATACCTGAAGAGCAAAATACAACCTTGTAGCCTCATCAAGCAAGTTCAAATGCTTCACCCGAGCTTGGCAAATGTGTTCATGGTAGTTTAGTAGTAGCTGGAGGTTGGAGGTGGCCTGTCGAGGTTGAAGATGAAGGTGCGGTGGTGGGTTGCTCGACAGGGAGATGGGGAATGCAAATCCCAAAATTTCTTAAGGGCTTTCACTCAGTGCTATATGGTCGAGTTTGTGGAGGTGGATTTGGTGGTGTGATGTGGTCGGGTGAGCTCACCGGAGCCTTGCTAGCAATGGGGAAGATGATGGGGAAGATGATGGGGATGGTAGCGGTGCGGTGGTCAGATTGAGACGTTAAGGAAGCAAAGTTGAAGTAGAGAGGGAGAGGAATAGACGGAGGTGCTTAGCTGGACGAGAGGGAGAGGGATTGGTTCCAACTGTGATTAGCTGATGTCAAGGATGAAGATGTCTCTGACGAAGGGAATGACGATGAAGAGAGGTTCAAAGTGGACGAAGCTTTGGCCGGTTGTTGTCGAAAGAAGATGAGGAAGATGATGGTGCATCCAATTCTATTATTGGACTCATAGAAGAGGAGGGCCGAGAGGGCTACCGAAGTTGAGGTCGGAGATGGCCGGGGGAGGAGAGGAAGAGTGTTTTTGACCTCAAACCTAGCTGAGGACGACGGCAAGGCCTCGAGGACTCTTTATAGAGCTCAGGGCTAAGCTCTAAAGCAAGAAAAGAGCTTGAATAGTCTATGATTTTAGGGAAAAAGATCCCTTGAATTGTCAAGCTTGCCTGAGCTCTAGAGATCTCCATAGGAGGTTGGCTCGAATGATTGAGAGTCATCTTGCAGTCAATCCCTCTAATTTTGGAGGGGTTTGGCTCTAATTTGAGGGAGAGATCCTCCCTTGATCACACTGCAAAGCTTCATTCACATCAATGGTGGTAGGGACCCATTTGAAGAAAATGATGGGAAAGTTAGGGACCCAATGCAATAAATTTAAACTTAGGGGACTAATTGTAAGAAATAGAGTTTTTAAGGGCTAGAGTGCAAACTGGGTCAAGATTGCCTCTAATTTAGCCTAAATTTTGGTAATATCCTAATTTTGATCCAAGGAATCTAATGGTGAATTTGGTTTTAATTTTTTACCAGGTTTGACTAGGCAATTTGCAAAAAAGTCCAAATCAAGGTAATTTTCCATCTAAAACTTTAATCTATGTTAAAATAGGTGCAAATGATCAAACTAATTGTACCAAACCTCTTAGAATATTTTTCTATGGATTTTAGGAGGTTTAGATTAATTTTATCCTAATTAAAACCTCTTTAGTTTAAGTGGGTTGATAATTAGGGTTTTGGTGGTTTTCACTATCGAAATGCGTGAAACCCCATTTCGGTTAGTGGTGACCAACTTTTTAGAGTTTTGTGCACATTTAAGCAATAATTAA
The DNA here is from genome assembly GCA_037157565.1 of Thalassia testudinum. Classification (NCBI taxonomy): domain Eukaryota; kingdom Viridiplantae; phylum Streptophyta; class Magnoliopsida; order Alismatales; family Hydrocharitaceae; genus Thalassia; species Thalassia testudinum. The sequence continues at coordinate 77,610,509 of JAZHRO010000056.1, read as the reverse complement.
CCCCTGAGTGACCCTATTGTAAATCTGTGTTTATGATGTGCTATTAAAATTACTGAATTAACCTTGATTCCTTATTTTTATCAAATCGAAATGATGTAGAGTTATGACCCTTAATTGATTAGGTAGGACCTTTTATCATTCAAACCTAACTAAATGTGGCTAGTTAGGGCCCATGATGATATTACCATCACAAGGCTTCTCCTTCAAAGGTTCTTCCTTCAAGTGCTCCATGATGCCTTTGCTCAACATCAACCTCCTCCATCTCTATGGATTAAGAGCTTGAGCTCCACCAAATTGTTCTAAGCAATTGCATTAACATGAGTACTAAACACTCAAATGAAATTGTTAAATATAATTTTTTTTGTAGTCATCAAAATCAAGGACCAATGTGCATTTGCACGAACAAAAAAAAAGTGAAATCTATTTGCAGACTAAACAAACTAGAAAACCTTTCCATTCTATTTTAAGGGATAGTAAGGTTCTATAAATTATGCACATAGACATTTGTGACTTCAATGATATGTTGACTAGGGCCAATAAAAAATATTTCATCTCCTTTATAAATGAAAATAGTAGATATAGTTACTTGTATTTGCATAATTCTATGGATAAGGCATTAAGTAAATTCCTTATTTTTAAGGAAAAAATAGAAAAATTAAATGGAAAAACTCTTAATAGACTAAGGTTGAATAGATGAGGGGAATATACGTCTAATTCTTTTGATGAATAATGCTAAGCATTTGGTATAGTTCATGAGGTGACGGCCCCATATTCTCCTTAATATAATAGGATAGCAAAGTAAAAGAATAGGATCCTAGCTAGCATTGTCAACGCTCTCCTACAAAGACTAAAATTACCTACCTATATGTAGGGAAAAGCTCTAAATACGACATGCCATATTTTGAATAGAGTTCCCCATGAGCATGAGGAAAGTAGTCCACTTGAGATTTGGAAAAATAAGAAACTGAGTCTAAAAATATAGCAGAATGTGGGGTTGCCTCAAAAAGGTGATTATCCTAAAATACAAGAGGAAGAAGCTTGGTCCTAAAACTGTTGATGTGGACTTTCCAGGTTATGTTGAGAATGACTATGCCTACAGGTCTTTAGTTATAAAATACAAGATTTTAGGCATAGATGTGCATTATTGTGCAACTTTATGATACTACATTTTTTTAGGATGTCTCTTTGATGAAGATCGGATTACATTAAAATGTAACTTCACCCACGACATCTAGTTCCAATCTTAAACAAGTTGAAAAATGTCTAATGTGGGGGTTAGGTCTTCCTATTGTGAATCCAATAAAGTAGAGGACTTTGAACTAAGGAGGAGTAAACAACCAAGAATTAATAAAGATTTGGGAAGTGATTTTATTGCTTAGTAAAGCGAGGGTGATCCCTCCACTTATCATGATGGTATGACTTTGATGTAGACACATCCATTTAGGTTAAAATGCCTATTCATGCATGTTCCTAGGCTTAGATTTGCATTTCGTGTTATAAATATTGCATAGCATGCATCATACTACATTTAGAGTAGCTATGTATATTTTAGGTTAATTACATCCTTTTTATTGCTAGGAGGGAAGAAGATTTATTTCAGGGCCTTGGATGAAGAATCTGACCATACGGATTTGATCAGGACGACGATCGGAGTCCAACGCCTTCGAAATCGTTTAGATTGGAATCCTGTAGCATCATATGAAGTTAGAGAAAGATCAACAGCAATGGGGCAATGTGACATCCTTATAGGCTTTAGATGAAAAATCCGACCGTATGGATGGATCCAGAGTGACGATCTCAATTCGGCAACGTGGAAATCAACTCGATCCAAGCACCATGGCACCCTCTGCAACAGAAAGAAGATGGACAGCACAGATGGATACCATCTAGGCTGCCCAACACCAGCCAGCATCAACCGCCCAAGCCTCTCCCATCCGTACCATCAGATCTGGGCCATTGGATCTTCATCCAACAGCCATAGGAGTGCCAGGATTATGAGGTCTTCTTGACACAAAGACCTCCATAGTTCATTGGTCTCAAGTGCTGCACCCAAAGAAGGGGCACAGGTTCAAATCCTCGTTGCCCCCAATTCTTAATCAGATCTATGTGCACACTCCAGTGCAATAGCAATGGAAGTGGCCGAGCAGTGCAAGTGCATTTGCACGCTAATCACACACTAGCGCAGCACAGCAACACGAGTCACTAATCGCCCGTGTGTTCCAGCAAAGGAATTGAAGGGCAGATCTTTAGCGACACATACGGGGGCCTTTAGTGAAGCTTGCAGCTATCACTAATGGTCTGTGCACACCAACAGGAGGAATTGAAGGGTGGATCTTTAGTGACAGCTATAGGGATCTTTAGCAACCTTTACGGACGTCAGTAATGACCCATATGCGAATTTGTTCTTCCTCCTCCACTATAAAAGGACCTACCCACCACCATTCCAAACCATCTCTTCCTTTCTTCACCTTACCACCCCAAGGCTCTAGAGAGAGCTTGTCCCAAGCCTGGGATGCTCCTCTTGAGTAGAACTAAACATTTTCCCACCTCTAATCCCCCTTCGTGGAGCATCTCGTGGCTGCCCTCTCACCTCCCTTAAGGAAGAAGATCCTCACCGTGACGTCGTCGTACCCTACCCTCCATCCTCTAGCTCCATCCCCATTCATCCCTCTCCTCACCACCTTCCTCCAGGCGACGTCAGAGCGAATCATCCTCCGAGCAACCATCAAGGGGGATTCTCTTATCTCCAACTATCTTTACTGCTTTCTACTGTAGTTTTTCCAACTTTCTTAATTGTAGAAAACATTGGATTCAAAAATATATGTTATTCTCTCTCTCTCTTATATTTTTTGAAAGCAGATAAGGTTTTCATTGACCTATTCTCTTACTTGATAAAAATACTAAAAAAAACTAGAAAAGCTAAAAATGACAAAAATAAATAAAAGCGAAACGTGGATTTTTGAAACCCAAATGTTTGCCTCCCCATGTTTGACCTAGGACTCACTTTTCAAGATTCAATTATAAATTTTATCCGATAGACGCATTTTACGACCTACGACGATAGGTCCTCTGAACCCCAATTTCTACCACGTGAAACACGCCCTCATCAAGCTTCTTCTGAAAGTAAGCATTAGAAAGATGCCGTTAAGTGTGAGATGGATTTAATTGTCTCTAATGGTAGTTAGGAGTTGACTGATTTACCTCTAGGATGTTCTACTATTTGGTGCAAATGGATATTGATTATTTTGATACTTTTTTTCTAGTAACTAGGATAGCCACTATCTAGATGATTATTGCGTTGCATTCTACTTATGATCTCACTACCCATCAAATGGATGTGAAGACTATCTTTCCCTATGGAGATCTTGAGGAAGAGATCTATATCAATCAACCAAAAAGATTTGTACTGCAAAGCTGTTAAATCATTATATGGTTTGAAACAAGCACCCAAATAATGGCTTGAAAAGTTTGATAAAACTATCCAGTCTTTTGAATTTGTGATTCATGAGTGCAATAGGTGTGTCTACTCTACATTCAAGAGTGATGTGATTACTATCCTGTGCCTATACAAAGATGATATATTACTATTTAGATCAGACATAAGGATTATAAAAGGGACTAAGTCATTTTTGTGGAGTAAGTTTAAGATGAAAGATATCGATGTAGTTGATGTGATTTTGCACCTCAAGTTCACTAGTTTACTAGAGGAGATAGCCTTTTCTCAATCTCACTATGTTGAGAAGGTTCATGATAAATTTTATTATAAAGATTGCAAGGCTATGAGCAATCCCTTTGAATAATCGAAAACTCTCTAAAAGAATAAGACTAAAACACTTGTTTCATAGCTTAGATATTCACAAACTGTAGGTAACTTAACATATTTGGCTAATTGCACCAGATTGTATATTTCCTTCTCTACGTTTAAATTAAGTTGATACACAAGTTGTCCTGAGCAAACTCATCGGAATGCATTGGGCAGAGTACTTATGTACTTAACGGAAACTATATATTTATTTTAGTTTGCATTATGGTAAACATCCTTTAGTCCTGGAAGGATACAATAGTGCAAGTTGGATAGGTCAAATGGAGTATTCTAGCACTACTGGTGTTACAGGGTCTGTTTTTACCTTTAGAGGTGATGTAGTTTCCTGGAAATCTACAAAGCAAACCATTTTATCTTGAGCAACCTTTGAGGCTAAGCTATGTGCTTTGTACACCATTGAAATTTAGGTTGAATGGCTATGGGAACTTCTTTATGAAATTCCCATAATAGGTAAGAAAATTCTTGAGATACCGCTACATTATGATAACATGACCACTATAGTAAAGATTAAGAGCTCAAAGTTTAATCAGAAAATAAAAAGAAATATCCAAGGATAACACAATAGATCCATTTACTAAAGGACTTGATAGATCTTTAGTTTTAAGTCAAGGCTTGGGATGTGATTGAGACCTATTAGGAATTCACCTATAGTGGCAACTCAACCAAATTGAGTGGAGATCATACAAAGTAGGTTCAATGTGGTAATAACAAGCTATGTGGGAAATTGGTTGGCACTCATTGTTAGATGATTTTACATCTAAGTCCAATCCTTGGAAGTTTGAGTGTCTTAAACTGCAAATCTAGGAAGAACAAAAGCTTCCAATGGGTTCAAGCCTTTAATATATAATAGGATGTTAGCAATGCATCCTTGGAGAATGCTACCTATGTGAGTGTTACCATGGGCCACAGTTAAGGAATATAAAGGATCTTTCTCAAACTCATGAAACAAGACAAGGTGCATGGCCCTTAAGAGTACCAACCTTGAAGGTTATCCTCAAGAACTTAACTTTATTGTCACCACTATATCTCCATATCAAAGGTCTAAGGTTCAAGACTAGCTTCCCCTTATTTCTGTGGTGGTGAAGGAGGATGCTAACGCATTCCCGTCGAGTTTTAGAAATGCATCATAGCATAGCGACGAAAATGATTCAACATTTAAATTTATATGCTCAAAAAAGAGTTTTGAGATCATTCCCAGGGAGTAAAAGATGGTAATATAACCACCAATCAGTGAATATGAAATTAAGGCACAAGATATTGATATAAAAAGAATATAGGCTCAATGTATTGAATATCAACTCCAAAATGGAAACCAAGTGTTTGAGTGACGAAAATATACTTTAATAAACCCAACTCAGCACTGAAAAACTTAGATCAAACGTCTCGAATTAATGTTAGATGACTTAAATGTCAAACTTGGATGTCTGGTCATAATTTTGATAGAACAAAACCCCCGTTCTCTCAGCCAAAACCCCTTCCCTTCTTTCTCTAATCGGACTCGATCTAGGCCAAACCCTGTACAACCCAGACCCATGTGAAGTAAGCATGGGCAAGGGTGTGCGTGAGGCATGCGTGGGGGACCCAACCCCCATGACTTCGGCGATGGGGTTATGTACGTAGAAGGTTATGAAGGCTTTTCCAGATTAAGATCCCAAGATGTGGGCCTATCGTCTTCTCCTTTCCTTTGCTTGCAGCTACGTGGAGAGCTCCTCCAAATTGAAGTTGCTGCTACTATTGGCTTGTTCAATTGAGGGTCTAAAGGTGCTCCAAAAGGTGGTCTACAACTATCGGAAGTGGAGGCCTAGCTAATGATTGCTGGACGGTGGCTGCAATAGGTAAGGAAGATGATGGCGATGACGACAATCCTTCAAAGAAAACACAACCCTAGGGTCCTAATTAGATACGTTGAAAGCTCCACCATGGTGAGACGATGCTGGTGGTGGTCATGATTTGGTGTTTGAGTGGGTGGAATGGTTGTACGGTGAAGGAATGTGTTGCTCTGGTGGATGGCATCAGGGAAGATAGAGGAGGTGTGGTGAAGTGAAATTAGGTTGGGTAAAACACTTGTGGAGGTGTGGAGAGTGTTTCACCTAACCTAATTTGGGTGTAGAGAAATGGAGGAGGCAAGTCGATGAAGGTGGTCGGAGCGAAGGTCATCGGCATCAAGGATGGAGAAGGAGATTGGAGCTATGGAGTTGTCTAAAGCTAATTGGAGGGATAAGGAGAAGAAACCCTATGTTAATTTGGCAAGAGGGGGAGAGAAAGTGATCACCGGTGGTGCACCGATGACGAAGAAGGCAACGGAGTGGCCAAAGCGGAGGGAGAATTAAGGGTCAAAGCATTGTAGGAAGCTTTGTGGGAACTTGGGAAGAGAACCCCTCTATCTATTGTATGTGATAGAGGGTGAGGGAGAGATTCGAAGAGCTCTAGTGGTGGGTCTTCTACACTGGCGAGGAGGACAAATTTGACGGGGAATTCAATGAGAATTGCACGAAGAAGCACTTGGGCATCGTTGAAGAGGAAAATCATCGGAAAAAGATTTTGGGAAAAATTATGAGAAAAATCCATCAACGTATAATTTTAACCGAAACTCAAAAGGAATTCTAGGTTGAACACACTGAGGCAGTTGTTCGATTAAAAATCGCATTTGATTTATTATCACAAAGCAGATTAGCTGGTCGAATTAAATATAAACTAGCTATCTACTTAAAGAATTATTAATAGAAGAGAGAGAGAATAATACAAATAGAGATAAACTAGAGATAGAATAAACATGGATTTCATAACCATAGTGTAATGTTCATTACAACTAATCACTACACTAGAAAGCTGGAAATATTACAACTAGAAAGCGGCAAATCTACTCTAGAAAGCAGTAAAGAGAAGGGAGGTGAGAAATTACCCTCCTCAAAGACTGCTTGGAGGAGGAGCCACATTGACGGAGCACCCAGAAGAACGTGGTGAGATGCTAGATGAAGGAGAACGATGACGGATGACGGAGAAGATGGAAAATTATTTTTCTAACTCTAATGGAATATCCAGGGTTTTGGACCAGCTCGTAGAGCCTTTGAGAGCATGAGAGAAGAGAGAAACTGATGAGAAATATGTGGAGGTCATAGGGCTATTTCTAGGTGAGGTTTGAAGGGAAAATTAGGTCATTTCAAGTTTAAAACATTAATGTAAGGGCCTTTAGTGACAAATTTAAGCGTCACTAAAGCCCTAAATGTGGGTTTAGTGCATGCACGCCCACCTGCCGCTTCTTCTCCCTTGCCTTCAATGCACAAGCACATCCACGCTCTCTCAGTCATCCGATTGCAAGTTCGGAGGGCTTAAAATGCTCCATTGCTTCTTCACCCGTTGAGAGGCAATGCAGCCACAACGCCATCGTTGGATGAGTAATCAACGGCCTAGAACACACGATCGCACGGCTTTAGAAATCGCACCTCCTGCGCTTGAGATCAGGCATAATCGCACGGCTTTACTGATCCATTAGATCCGTTGGCCCTTGATCGAGTGGCTTGATTTCACTCTCACGCACGAGGAAGAGGGGCACTGCGCTCGATTCGAATGCACGACCTCTGTGCACACAATGCCTCGACCATTGCTCTACAGCTGCTCTTGAGGCGCTTCTGATTTAAGACGCGCATGTCCATGGCCGTTAGATCAAGATTTGACAACCCATATTAGACAAACGCATGAGGAGAGGAAGAGCAGCGGGCATTCTTAGGCTGGTGTGGGTAGCTAACATGGTGCCACGTGGTGCCATCTAGGCCAACCATTTTCCAATGCCTGTAAATGGTGCCACAGATGTCGCATTGGATCGATTTTCACACCGTTGGGCTACGATTGTTGATCTGAACCCATCCATGCAGTCAAATTTGTCATCCGATGTATGAATTTACATCATCTTGGCCCTTGACCTATGATCCTCCTTAGACTACATCTGATGCTATAGAAGTTTGATCGGGGCGATCTTGGAGTCATTGAACTCCAATCATCGCCCTGATCAGATCCGTGCGGTTGGATCTTCAATCCGAGGGCCTGATTAAATATCACCCTGTTACCTGACCACAAAAAGAGAAAATTAGCCTAAACTTTATACAAGCTAACCAAAATACTATATGATGCATGTTATGCAATATTTATATTGTATGATGCAACTATATGTCTAAGAACATAAAAAAAGATGTTTTATGTGATATAAACGTGTTTACATCACACCCCCATGCCTATCTTTTGCTAGTCCTTAGCAAAACTACATGTTCTTTCTAAGAGAATTAGAATTAGATTTCTTATGCAAAAGTTATTTTTCAACTCTTAAAAATTTCAACTAAGACCTAAACTATAGAGACACAACAGCGCCTAGGTGTCTGCCAAAATGCAGACCACCTCAAACCCTTGCCTTATTCAAAGAAGGATCTTTTTCTTTTTCTTCTTTTCTAATGTTTTTGGATTTTTGAGATAAGGGTTTCAGCGCAACTTTCTACAGCCACTCAACCCACCCATGACTCGATGAGAACTCTAAGTTCTAATCATCTTTTTGTGTTAAGTGCCAGACTCATTGATCGACAATCAGAATAGACTTCAGGTTTCTACGCCCCTAGGTGACCTTAAGAGAAATGCTGCCTAAAGGTGTATCTATACAATCGGTAGCTTTCTCCCTACTTTTATTTTTATGGGGTCAATACAAGGGCGAACCCAGTGTATATCTCCCTAGTTTCTTCTACTTTGCTGCTTTGTCCTAAGTGTTTGGAATTGAATGTGCATTTTTGTGAGTTGGGTTCTAGACAACCAACCAATGGGTTGTTACCTACGATAACTTACCAGGCATACTCGTGCTGTGAAGTATGGATTATTTCTTATTTCTTTTCTTCTTTTCTATTTCTTTTTCTTTTTCTATTTTTGGATACTTTTCTTTTTATTTTCTTTCTTTTTTTTTATGTAGGTGGCTTCCCTAATCTAAGATTTACCTAAAGGCAGCAAGAAGGGAATGGTCATGTGACTGGGCTCTGGACAACCGACCAATAGGATGTTACCCACAATAACTTACCAGCCATATCGCCTTAAAAGGTTCATTAGCTACCCAATTTTCTTTAAAATCGCCAAACAACTAGTTAGTGCGAAAAGTATGATGATACTTAGAATTAAAGTCCCCTCAAATTAGAGGGTGGGTTGATAAGTCTTGTACTTATCACCCTAACTTATTAACCAATTAAAATTTGAATTTAGAATGGTGAGGACTCGAGAAACAAGTCCACATTTTAGTGGACACCCGAGCTGATTAAGCCCAAAGACCTGAAGGATCTAAGTGTTTGGTCATATCATATCATTCTGATGGTTGACAAATTTCTAAAGCCCAAGTTCTCTTTCCCTAATTCAATTTTTTTTAAAAAATAAAGAAAAAAAAAAGAATCTACAGAGCTAGCAGGATGATTCAGAGATGTATATCCACCCCCCCATCCTATCTAATGTAATGTCCTCAATGTATTAAAAAGACATGAAATAGAGTGGAGTAGAGTAGAAAGCACCTTAATTTCGTGATTAATAGGTTGGCTTTGAGATGAAAAAGAGACTGTATACATGTTGAATTTAGTGCCTTCAGCTAGGCACACTATACAAAGAAGAAGAAATAAAGAATTCACAGGTGCAGGTCAGAATCAGGATAAAAAGATTCACCTCAGGACCTACTAGCAGATATGCACAGACGTGGACCAGATTGAGGTGCAGACTCATACCCTGTGGTCAAGTATATCGAAGATTTTGGCTAAAAATTATCCAAAACCTAAGATCAGCATGCAAATGGGGTTAGGCCTGCAAGTTGTGAGGATGCAACCAAAGACCAAAAAGTCCGATTACTAAGAAATGAAGCTCAAAAGGATAATCATTGAATTTGTGCTTTGGTTGCACATCTTCAGAATAAAAAATGTCATAAGAGTCCTGGTAGAAGGTTGGGGGTTTTGGGTAAATCGAAACCCTTAGACTTGATTTTCTGCTTCCTCCAAAATTGACTTCCCATATCGTCACTTACCAATTCCTTTCCTCTGCAATCAGGATTTCAAATTCTGGAACCTCTTGCATATTAGTCACCCCATCTGAAATTTCCAAGTCTAAGGGTTGTGATTGAATTAGAATTGACTTGGGTCGAATGATCTCAAGAATAGAATCATCATTATGCTCAATGGGGTGTGATTGAGGAATGGGGCTTTGAATTGAATCCTTCATGAAATGAGGATCTGAATCCACCATGTGAGCCCCGACAGAATCAAGTTCCTTAATTTTAGGGCCATCAAATAATTCATCATATTCCTCAAGTCCAATCGTCTCACTGAATTCATTTCCTTCAAACTCGGGTGAGACTTCACATAATGCTTCTCCACCATCAGAATCAAAGAATTCTAAATTCGCATTAATGTTTGTCTCAAAATCATCAATCACTTTTTATTCCATGGAGACGTATGTTTCCTCGTACCCAACTCAAGGATCTCAGGTGAAGAAATTAGTTCATCCTTATTTGATTCCTCTAGAACAACCTGGTTAACCCTGGTCTTGTAAAATGTGTCCCTCCTTACAGGTGCCTGAGCGAATTCTGCAATTGGCTCTCCTATCAGAGGTTCATCTTGGGAATTCTACCAAGATTGGACTAGAGCAATCACAAATCTCATCCTCAATTTTGATAACTTCCCAAGTAAAAGCTCACTCGAGTCCTTATCCTTAACATCCTAGAGCCAATCCAACAAATACGTGTTAAGATCGTCACTCATTTCATTCACAGGCTCCAATTTTTCAGTATAAGGTGTTGGCTGAGCTTCCAAAGATTGTATAGCATTCCTTAAGTTAGACAATGCCTTATCTTGGACTTGGTTAACCTGAACCAAATGGTTTGGTTCAGGGTTGGGTGGGTTTGGGTTTAATCTAGGGGAGTCAATGAATTGAGGTTCTTGATACCCTCCATGATAATAGGTCATTTCAGGTTGTCCATAAAGAGGTGTTGACCTATATGCAGCGTAATCTAAGGAAGGGTAAGGATTAACATATCCTTCTTGATTGTAGATCATATTAGGTTGTCCATATAAGGGCAGTGATCTATAATCGATGTAGCTCGGAGAAGGATAAGAATCAAGTTCATAGTGTCCAAGGTTAGACCCTAAACACAGAGGTCCAGAACTGTTTCCCCAATCAGGATTATCCCAACTAGAAGATGGATGAGAATAAATCTGGTTGGGGTAATAATCATCTTGGGAACAGGTAGTGGTGGGAAGGTAGGAATGGAAATGCAAATAGGATGTGGAAGGATCCATGACAGAACGAGAGGAAGAAAGGTGCCCTGCAATACAAACAATCAAACCTGTCCTTAACTGGGATATCTTAAAGACCTATAGACTCCCAAAACATGTCTTGAGATGAAGAAATGATTTGATCTACTTCTTTCTAGTCACTACAACAAGCTAGAGGGAGGGGCTGGGGAGAAGGTTCTTCCCTTGGCTTTCGCTTCAGGTACCTTTGATACCCCCCAACTATGATCGTTTGATTCTGCTCCCCTACCTAGACAACTGATTGAATGGTAGATGCAGACTAATTGAAATAATCTCGATCTAGGCTCCAAAGATCGAGTCCAATCCTTGAGGCCAATGTCTACTTTGTTTTAATTAAGTTTAGGTTTGAATGTGCTTTGGAATGTGATGGGCCCTTTTATCTGGGTTGTGCCCTTAATGGTTGATTGATATGTGTGTGCACGCATGACCAATGATTTTCAAGCAAGATTATTTTTGGATGCAGTGAATTTTAGGGTTTAAATCTTGCTTACTAGCTTTTCGGATTCAACTTTAGGTATATTCAATCAAGTTCAATTGGCACACCATGTTTTGATAGCATAGGTGAAGATGTTTTCCTTTGAAATCAAGCTAAAATGTGGAGTGCCTGGTTTAGTTCTAAAAGTTGAACCTATTTGGCAACTACTTGATGAGTTTTTTTCAGTTGAAGTGGCGTGGCCCAAACAGCTCAAATAATTAGCCTAATGTGCCACTTAATTAGGCACACAAGTGATTACCTAATCTGATTTCTACTCAATTATGTGTTGATGAGTGTACTGGTCCCAAAAGTCAGGTTATCGGTTGAGTATGAAGAATCAGAAGAGGTTGTGTACCTATGTGAGATTTTTTAAAAATTTTTCTTTTATATGCGAAGGGTGAGGTGGGTGGAGGTGTCAAGCAAACAATCAAAACTAACCTTAGAGCTTATGCAAGCTCCTAGATTAAATAGGATTTGTGTTATTAGGTGATGGAATGAAATCTAGTGGGTGGGAAGGTGGGGTGATGAGACACTCATCATGATCTCTAATTACCCTTAATTAACTAGTCTTCCTAGTTAATTAGCTAAGGTTATGAATATATACGGGTTAATTATAGAATAAGGGATATTTAGTTAAGGACCTTAAAATAAGTTTAAAATGACATTTTATCATTCAATTAACATTATTAACAATTTAGATAATAATTGGACTCGAAATCCTATTAATCATTTCCTTAATTAATAAGATAAGTAACTTAAGTATATTGTATACCAAAGTATGTAATAACTTAAGTGATTTTACTTAATCTAATAAATTAACCTAAAAAGGTCAAAAATGAAAATTCAAGGTGTAAACATAATATTTACCTTATTTACTAACATATATAAAAAGTTGAAAAAGATTTAAATTAAAATAAACCTTCAAAACCTGGGTTTACATTTTAGTCCTTAATATTCATTACAGTAGAGTCCTAATTTCTGACACAAGTCCTTAAGTTTTATTACTTCTAAGCCCCTCTTTGTCTTCTTCTTCTTCTTCAACTGAATGAACAACTGGTGGCAGAGAGTCACCCCACCACGCAGTCACCACCCTACCGACATCATTCCTCTTTGTCCAAGCTCTTGTAGCTTGCGCTCACCACCTCCACTTCATCCACCGGTCTGGATTAACCGAGAATCCTATTTTCCAGTGGGAGATAACCTCACCATCATCGGAGATGACGACGGAGGTTAAGCTCCTCGAGCTCCTTCTTCAGCAAGACCCCGCCACTCTCTTCACCGCAAACTGCTATAAATACCCCCTCACACCTCTGATTTTATTCAAGTTGGCTCCCTTCCCTCTTCTAACACTGTAGCCAACTTCGATAGGCTATTCGTCCAAACCACCGACACCTTCCCATTCCATTTTCCGACTTCCTTCGTCCATCTTAAGCAGTGGAGGAGATCTGCCGTGGTCTTCTGCACCTCTGACAAAGGCGTCGACCCTAGGATTCCTCTACTCCAGCTCAAATCTGCCTGCCGGAGATCTTTCTTCCACCCTCTGATTTCGTCGTCCGCTATGAACCTTCGGCAGAACCCTATTGACCCCTTCGTCCGCATAATAGTAAACTAGGAGTAGGAGCAGGATAGGAGTAGGCTAGCTTAGTTAGTTAGTTCCCTTCGTCCAGGTAACAGTAGATGAGGAGTAGGAGTAGGAGTAGGCTAGCTTAGTTAGTTAGTTTAGGTAGTTAGATTAGAGTAATGTTAGATTTTAGTTTCATCTCCTCCGACTCCGGTGAGTTCCTTGAGCTCGCCAGAGCTTTAATTTTGTCTCTTAATTCACTGTTCACCTTCTTGCATCTTCCATGTTCACTTCTAATTCACTTAATCGTTTAATTAAATCACCTAAATGCCTAATTCATATCTCACCTTCACCGACTACAGACACTATCTATGGTGACAGTAATTGGCCTAATTCCACCTTCACTCGGTTCTTTCAGCACCTATCACCACTAATGAACCCTAATCGACATTATAATACCTATTATTATCATCTATAATTAAACGCCTAAATCTTAATTAAGCTCCTGAGCTCACTATCCATGGTGGCTCAGGAACAGTTCAAACTATAAATTAAATATATATTTATGAATACTAACATCTGTTGACTTGTTTTAACTTCTTAATCGAGTGGTTAAATCTAGTCCTGAGCTTTAACCACTCAAATCTTTAAGAAAACAAACTTACTTTCAAATCTTATATTTTAATGAACAAATGAAGAATTTAAAGTGATAATGAGGTTCCTTGCAACCTCAGGATCATTTTTAGATTAAAAATGGTTAGTTTTATTAATCTGTGCATACAATTTATATTTTCTAGACTCACTAGAGCTCCGGCGAGCTCCGGTGAGCCAAAGTTGTGTTGCAGCCTCTAGAACTTGCTAAGTAGCTCCAGAATAGTTTAATAAGGATTACTGATTGTTTTAACGATATTTGTTTGAGGATTTAACCACTGGAGCTATAGATTTGAACTTCTTCTTCTCCAACTCCGGTGAGTTAAAGAAGTCTGTTAGGAAGAATTTGAGAAACATTTAAGGAGCTTAGAAGCTTTAGTGCGATGCACTGAAGCTATTTTAACCCTCAAAACATTGTAGCAATCTTCCCATGACTCTATCGAACAAACACCTATTTTAGTTCAGGGGGCAAGCCTGAAACCCTAGAAATTAAGGACAGAACACAAATCTAAAGATCTGAATAAGTTCTAGATGATGAGAAGACTCTATTTTAGGCATTAATTTCTTAGGAGGAAGCTTAGAACAGAAAGTCAATTTTCGAGCTTCCATAGTCAAACATGAGTCTGATAATGCAGTTCTTAGCTCGAATTGAGATTTTGAGGATTGAAAACTATTTCTGAAATCTTATTTGATGATCTGAGAATGATTAAAGTAAGCTCAGATGAATGAATGTGTGAGATTTAGTTTTTGCCAATTTGGGTTACTTTCGATCCCAAAACAACAGGAGTACTGTTCTGATGAAATTAAAACTTAAAACCTACCCAGATTGATTTGTTATAACACTTAGAATTAATCTAAATAGATTAGGAACACTTTAAAGTGTCTGTTGCTCATATTGAAATTTTAACATCAATCTCTGAAGCTTTCAGAGAAGAGAAAAGCTTCTCTGGTTGTTCTGATGTCTTGAGAGTTTAAAACCTACTCTATTAGAAGCAAAATTATTCATATCACAAGTACAAACCTTTTAAATAGAAGTGAGAAGTCCATTTGAAGGCTCTCTTGACATAAAAACTACTTCCAGCCTTAAAAAACTCGTAGGAACCCCTGATTTCATCTTTTAAATTGAAGGGAAAACCATCATTAAAACATTAAATTGACCCTGAAATTGTGTAGATTACCCTTAGAGCTTTCCAACAAGTTTGAAATCATTCAATTTGGAGCTCTGGGTAGAAAGTTATGAACGTTTGAATTCGGGTTTGGAAGGGGTAGGTTAGTCCCACCTCAGTTATTCACGAATGCACGCCTAGGGATAAAACCAGTTTGTTCCCTTGGCTATGCAGTCATCAGCACTCGTCGCACTAGTTTCGATTCCTTCTAATCTGATCTGAGCATTGTATGTCTGAGTGTGCGGGCTTATGCCTGCGGGTCTGTGCCCTTGGGGGCATGTGAAACTGATTATGCCCTGGGAGGGCGAGTGTGGCTTGGGAGGCCGGGTTGAGCCGAAATGGCTTGAGACTATGAACCGAAAAACAAATGAACCGAAAATGAACCTAACTGAGATTAGGCGAGGATCGAGTAGGGTCTGGTCCCACCCTGGTCTCAGGGTGCTGTGTGTATCCTCGAAAGGACCTCGCTGCAAATCGAAAAACTTTTGGTGAAAAAATTTAAGAAAGCCTGATTTAGCCGAAAGCTTAAGGAAAAGAGAAGCCGCTGAAGGATGCTAAGTGCTAGAGAAGAAGGCACAGGTGCTAAGAAGTGTTAAGGAAAAAGAGACCTAGGAACAAAGGAGAAAAACTAAGGGAAGAAGAGAAGGCAGGAGAAGATTAAAGGGAAAAAGAAGAAGAGAAGGAGGATAAGAAGGCAGGAACAACACAAGAAAATAGAAGAGGGAGAGTTTGAGAGACAGGGAAGGAAATAAAAGAAATAAAGAAGAAAATAAGAGAGAAGGAGATGAGAGGCTGAAGAAGATAAAATGAAAGATATTATTTTTTCTTGCATCATTATCCTTTTGTTCTCAAATGTAAAAAGGCATTCTTTAATTGGATAACTTTTTAATTGCCTTAATTTCTTAGAATGAAATGAAATTGAAAAACTAGCATGTTTACTTTTTAATAATGTACAACATTTTGAGTAGATATGTTTTGCATATGGAATTTTGTATATCCTTTATGGTTTAAATATTTTGACAAAATTCATGTTTTGAAAATCAAACTTATAATACCTCCTAAACTTAAAGAGATAAAAGAAAATTGGTGAATTTGGAGAAAATTATTATGCCTCCTATTGAACGACTTGGACTCAACCAGTAAAAATTTCTAAAATGTTAGGTTAATTCGACCTTATACTACACAATCGACATAACTTCGAGTTAACCTAAGTGATTTCTTCTACTCTTAATTAAGTGAAATTAACTTAATTACTAAGTTGAGTGAAAAACACGCATCATTTTAATGGCGTCGTTCCGGGGAGGTAACATTTTGATTCACTAAAATTTAAATGGATTTATTGTTTAATTAGGAGGCATTTTGTAAATATTTTTGTTTTTACTAACTTTTGTTCTAATTAGTGTGTTTTGTTTTGTTTTGTTTTTGTTTTTGTTTTGCTTTTATTTTCTATCTTCCTTTCACGTTTACCTTTGCAGGTATTCTCAGGAGAAGGCGGGATTTAGTTTTGCTATTTTTATTTTTGTGAGTATTTCTATTCTTTTTTATTGTTGCGTTTAAAAAAAATAAAAATACAAAAATACATCTTTTCTGACTAGCAGCAGCATAACAAAGGCATACACTCTTAGGAGTGCATTTCCTACTAGTATTAAGAGCGATCTGACTCAGGAAATTTTTAAATTGTTTTTCTCGCATCAGCAGGAAAACACTAGAAAACCCGCATAGATCCCTGTCCTCTGAAAATTAAAAAGACTGCATTTTTTGTTTGAAAAGATATAAAAAGCGGTCATTGTAGTTTAATTGATATATTTTTGAAAAAGACTAACTAAAAAGAGGAAGTAAAATTGGTGACTTAAAATTGTTTGCAAGATGCAAGTGGGTTTTTAATCGCTATCGTTTGTTGCATGCTATCGCGCACACAGCGCGATCACTAGAGTCATAGAAGTCTATTTTTCTATCTCTCCTCTTTGCACCCTTTAGGGCTTTGGCCGAAGATCAATAAGTCTGTCTCACTACTAGAGCCCCGGGGAGCCAGTAGTGAGCGGTCTCGATCCTAGACCTTAGACCTTTGAGCTTTAAGGTACGCACCTGCGTAGTCATGAATTAGGACGTGTATTTTGATACTGTTACTCTATTTGTTTGCGTCAAATTATTTTGCATATCTTAGTAATTTCTTCTTTCCTTTGAAAGAAGAGCAAAACACACGTCTTTTGTGCTGTTTTGTAGGTTTTTTGTGTCGCTGTTTTCGTATCGGTGGTGTGCTTGTGCCTTTGCACATTATTTTCCGTTCATGGACGGGAGGTGATCCTTGTATCCGCCTCTTGCACCACCGTTGACAGGTGATCCTAAGCCGGTTGCAGATAAGCAACCAATGGTTTTCCTGTTTGATCCATCTACTTGGATTTAATGCAAAATCTTAATCCCGAGATCCCCCACCCTTTTCCCCACCCAAAACTGTTGCAGAAAACATGCCATTTCTTTTAGGATTACACGCCATCCAGGAGAACATTCCAAGATCAAACCCATATTCAAATACCTATAATCTTGGATGGAGAAGCCACCCAAATTTTTCTTGGGCTGATCCAAATCAAAATCAAAGACCAAATTATCCAAATCAGACCCATTTTAATCCACCTCCTTTGCCTCCTTAGCAATCAAATTTAAGGCCTAGCCCGATGAGTATGCAGAATTACTCTAGGCCTATTAGAGATACACAGCTAAACCAGATTTCAAGAGCTATGTTAGAGAGTCAGCGACAAAATCCTGAAGCTCTCGCTGAGATCCATAGGCAATGTAAGGAAGAATTGGCTGATATACGAAACCGGATCACGCTTTTGGCTGAATCTCGTCAGCCAGGTACTCTTCCATCTCAGCCAATTTCGAATCCTAGGAATCTGCCAAATCCTAGGTTAAATCAAGGCCAAGTCCATTTTCTTAACCAGGCCTTTGATTCTAAAGATAATTCGTCCTCTATATTCGCTGAAAATAACCCATCAAACTCGCATCAGCAACCTATTTTTGCCAAAATGACCTACCTATTATTGAGAACCAAAACTGACTTTGCTGATCTTTTGAACTTGGTGGAATCATCTTTTAAATTGTCTCAATCTTAAATGTTCTACATCTCAACCTAAATCAGATCTATTCTTCACATGATATTCACTCTGATCTTTCTAAGATTTTTCACAAGAATCTGATTCTAAGATATGTGAGATCTATTCTTGGCAATTTCAGGACGAGTTTTGATTGGGTGGTTTAATCTGTCTTCCAATTTTTTTGATCTAATTCTTTCATAACTCCTCTGTTTTTACCATATACCTATTCTTTTTAGGAGTTCTTTACTAGGGTTTACGCCTAGTTGAAGGCATAAAACTTAGCACTTGTACATAGCTATTTCCTATTTTTACCCTTTTTGATTTTCTTATACACTTTAAAAATTTCACTTCATAGCTTTTCACCCTTCTTATAATGACATTGTAAAATTTTGGCTTGGGGGGGTGTTGAAATGAAATTTTCACCTTAAGTGTTGGTTTAAAAAATAAAAACACATAAAAATTAAATATCCAGAAATTTAAAAAAAATAGAAAATTCAAAAATGATAGAAATTTTACAAATAAAACATTTCATAAAAATTTGAAAAATTTTTGACAAAAATGACAAAAAAATTGAAAAAACTTATATACATAAAAATAAAAATATATAAATACAAAAATATAAAAAGAAAATTCATAAAAATAATAAGAGGGGTTTATTCATTAGTAATAAAGAAGAAAAGAAGAAAAGAAGAATATATATATATTATAATTAAGAGCTTTAATTTTCTTTTACGTCAGAAGTTTAAAATGTATATAGTGTAGAATATATAAATATTTAAGATCATTCAATTCTTAATTAGATTTTATTTTAAACATTCTGTAAAAACACACTTTTGTGCTTAAAATTTTTAAAAAAATAAGATTTTATTGAATTAGGAATCTTTTAAATCTTTTAAAGATTTATTTTTCTATTCTTACTTGAATTAAGAAACTAAGTGTGGTAAGATTTAAACTTAAGTTTTGGAATTAAATTATAACATTTTAATCAATTAGATTAAGTAATCTTTTGATATTTGAAAATTCGATTTTGTCATAAAGTTAAGTAAAAAGCCAGATATTTAGAGTTAATTAAATAGAGAGTTGGTAGAATTTTAGTTTACAAAACTTACAAGCTAGAGATAAATAACTAGACTTGGTAAATTTTGTCATGATGGATCCTATAGGAGGAAACTAAAAATTTGAAGAACCTAAGAGTAAAGGGCTTTGTTGTCCAAGCTCTGGTTTGAGAGCTAAGTAACCTAAACATCTAAATTCACTCACATAGAATTGTCTTGTTGACATCTGAGACCGCGAAAACACATAGGTTAAGAGATCAATTCTGAATCCTCTTTAGTCCAAGGATTTCCGCAGGGCAATTCTTGAAAGGGTGAAGGATGTGCCGCTCACCTAGAAAAAGGATTTGGAGAATAGTGATAGTAAGAAAAATGAGAAGGGGGGAAAAGAAATAGAAAAAAAGGAAAAAATAAATAAAACACCCTGCAGTTAAGTGCCTCGCTAAAAATGGGTACTTATGCAGTTTTCTATAAATAAATAAAAGCATCTCAATACAAATGGATGCTACCCTTCCTTCTATCAAAAAGAAAAAGAACACCTCGCTACAAATGGGTGTTCTAACCTATAGAAAGAAAAAAAAATATGGAGAAAAAATATTAGGAATAAGAGACCCAGTGGTCCAGTGGGGAGATATACACAAAAAGTGTTAACCTCGGGATAGAAAACTGGTGAGGAGAAAGCAACCAAACCTGAGTAAGGCCAAGCCAAAGGCTTGAATTGGAATAATTGGGATTGGAAAGTGATGTCTTAAGATCTGGATTTTTGCAACTTTCGATGTCTTTAGGACAATTCTCTTCACTAAGCATAGATGTTTTAAAATCATAGCTACTGAACCTTGGTATTGGGTAGTGAAGCCTAAGAAATTGGGTTTTGAAGATTTTAAGTTGAGACCTAAAGGAGAAAGAAGTTAATCTTTAGTGTCGTAGGTTAGTAAATTAGTGTTTTACTACTCTAAGTTTGATTAATAATGAGTATCTGGTTAGTTTGCTTAAACTTATATTGATAAAAGTCAAATATCATAAACAAAGGATTAACTTAAATCTATTTGAGTTTTTGAGTTAAAATTTAATTCTCAATCATTAATTTTTATTTTTCTTAAAACACTTTGTATTTTAATTTGAGTTAAGAATAGTTATAAAGATTAAGAGATTTTTGAAGAATTCTAATTCAAAATAAATTCTTGTTTACAAATTATTTTTAAGTGTGTTTTGAAAATGTTATAAGTATAAGTCTAAGTAAGAAAATTTTCACACATGATCTATACATTAATCATTTATATTTAACCTTAAAAATTTCTGACCTAAGCTTTCCTCTACATAGTTACTATTTATAACAATTTAAACCTAAGTGCCTTAAATCATCACAGTCTTAGTTAATTTTGCTAGGGACTAGCAAAACTTTGGCTTGGGGGTATGATGAGACACTCATCATGATCTCTAATTACCCCTAATTAACTAGTCTTCCTAGTTAATTAGCTAAGGTTATGAATATATAAGTGTTAATTATAGAATAAGGGATATTTAGTTAAGGACCTTAAAGTAAGGTTAAAATGACAATTTATCATTCAATTAACATTATTAATAATTTAGATAACAATTGGACTCGAAATCCTATTAATCATTTCCTTAATTAATAATATAAGTAACTTAAGTATAATGTCTACCTAAGTATGTAATAACTTAATTGATTTTACTTAATCTAATAAATTAACCTAGAAAGGTCAAAAATGTAAATTCAAGGAGTAAACATAATATTTACCTTATTTACTAACATATATAAAATGCTGAAAAAGATCTAAATTAAAATAAACCTTCAAAACCTGGGTTTACATTTTAGTCCTTAATATTCATTACAGTCGGGTCCTTATTTATCACATAGGTCCTTAACTTTTATTACTTCTAAGTCCCTCTTCGTCTTCTTCATCTTCAGTCGATTGATCACGCGGTGGGGTTAGATTAGAGTAATGTTAGATTTTAGTTCCAGCTCCTCTAACTCCGGCAAGTTCCCTGAGCTCGCCAGAGCTTTAATTTTGTCTTTTAATTCACTGTTCACCTTCCTGTATCTTCCATGTTCACTTCTAATTCACTTAATCGTTTAATTAAATCACCTAAATGCCAAATTCGTATCTCACCTTCATCGACTACTGACATCATTCCTCTTTGTCCAAGCTCTTGCAGCTTACGCTAACCACCTTCACTTCATCCATCTGTCTGGATTAACCGAGAATCCTATTTCTCAGTGGGAGATAACCTTACCGTCGTCGGAGACGACGACGGAGGTTAAGCTCCTCGAGCTCCTTCTTCGGCCAGACCCTGCCACTCTCTTCGCCACAAACTGCTATAAATACCCCCTCACACCTCTAATTTTATTCAAGTTGGCTCCCTTTCCTCTTCTAACACTGTAGCTGACTTTGATAGGCTATTCGTACAAACCTCTAGTGACTTCCAATTCCATTTTTCGACTTCCTCCGTCCATCTTAAGCAGCCGAGGAGATTCGCCGTGGTCTTCTGCACCTCTGACAAAGGCGCTGACCCTAGGATTCCTCTATACCACCTCAAATCTGCCCGTCAGAGATCTTTCTTCCATCCTCTGATTTCGTCATCCGCTATAAACCTTCAGCGGAACCCTATTGACCCCTTCATCTAGGTAATAGTAGACTAGGAGTAGGAGTAGGAGTTGCCTAGCTTAGTTAGTTAGTTTGGGTAGTTAGACTAGAGTAATGTTAGATTTTAGTTTCATCTCCTCGGACTCCAGCAAGTTCCCTGAGCTAGCCAGAGCTTTAATTTTGTCTTTTAATTCACTGTTCTCCTTCCTGTATCTTCCATGTTCACTTCTAATTCACTTAATCATTTAATTAACTCGCCTAAGTGCCAAATTCATATCTCACCTTCATCGACTACTGACACTATCTATGGTGACAGTAATTGGCCTAATTCCACCTTCACTGGGTTCTTTCATCACCTACAACCACTAATGAACCCTAATCGACATTATAATACCTATTATTATCATCTATAATTAAATGAATAAATCTTAATTAAACTCCCGAGCTCGCTGTCCACGGCAGCTCAAAAACAGTTCAAACTATAAATTAAATATATATTTATGAATACTAACATCTGTTGACTTGTTTTAACTTCTCAATCAAGTGGTTAAATTAAGTCCTGAGCTTTAACCACTCAAATGTTTAAGAAAACAAACTTATTGTCAAATCTTATATTTTAATGAACAAATGAAGAATTTAAAGTGATAATGAGGTTCCTTGCAACCTCAGGATCACTTTTGGATTAAAAATAGTTAGTTTTATTAATCTGTGCATACAATTTATATTTTCTGGACTCACCAGAGCTCCGGCGAGCCAAAGTTGTGTTGCAGCCTCTAGAACTTGCTAAGTAGCTCCAAAATAGTTTAATAAGGATTACTGATTTTTTTAAAGATATTTGTTTGAGGATTTAACCACTCGAGCTATAGATTTGAACTTCTTCTCCAACTCCGGCGAGTTGGAGAAGTCTGTTAGGAAGAATTTGAGAAACATTTAAGGAGCTCAGAAGCTTCAGTGCGATGCACTGAAGCTATTTTAACCCTCAAAACATTATAGCAATCTTCCCATGACTCTATCGAACAAACACCTTTTTTAGTTTAGGTGGCAAGCCTGAAACCCTAGAAATTAAGGACAAAACACCAATCTAAAGATCTGAATAAGTTCTAGATGATGAGAAGACTCTATTTTAGGCATTAATTTCTTAGGAGGAAGCTTAGAATAGAAAGTCAATTTCCGAGCTTCCATAGTCAAACATGAGTCTGGTAATGGAGTTCTGAGCTCGAATTGAGATTTTGAGGATTGAAAACTATTTCTGAAATCTTATTTGATGATCTGAGAGTGATTAAAGTAAGCTCAGATGAATGAATGAGTGAGATTTAGTTTCTGCCAATTTGGGTTACTTTCGAACCCAAACCAATAGGAGTACTGTTCTAATGAAATTCAAACTTAAAACCTACCCAGATTGATTTGTTATAACCCTTAGAATTAATCTAAGTAGATTAGGAACAATTTAAAGTGTTTGTTGCACATATTGAAATCTGAAAATCAATCTCTAAAGCTTTCAGAGAAGAGAAAAGCTTCTCTGGTTGTTCTTAAGGTCTTGAGAGTTTAAAACCTACTCTAACAGAAGCGGAATTATTCATATCACATGTACAAACCTTTTAAATAGAAGAGAGAAGTCCATCTGAAGACTCTCCTGACATAAAACTACTTCCATGTTTAA
The DNA here is from genome assembly GCA_037157565.1 of Thalassia testudinum. Taxonomy (NCBI): domain Eukaryota; kingdom Viridiplantae; phylum Streptophyta; class Magnoliopsida; order Alismatales; family Hydrocharitaceae; genus Thalassia; species Thalassia testudinum. The sequence continues at coordinate 77,587,110 of JAZHRO010000056.1, read as the reverse complement.
AAAACCCGTAGTAACCCCTGATTTCATCTTTTAAATTAATGTGCAAAACATCATTAAAACATTAAATTGACCCTGAAATTGTGTAGATTACCCTTAGAGCTTTCCAACAAACTTGAAATCATTCAATTTGGAGCTGTGGGTAAAAAGTTATGAATGTTTGAATCCGGGTCTGGAAGGGGTAGGTTAGTCCCACCTCGGTTATTCACGAGCGCACGCCTGGGGATAAAACCAATTTGTTCCCTTGGCTATGCAGTAGTCAGCGCTCGGCGCACTGGTTCCAATTCCTTCTGATCTGATCTGAGCATTGTATGTCTGAGTGTGTAGGCCTATGCCTGCGAGTGTGCGCCCTTGGGGGCATGCGAAAGTGATTGTGCCCTGGGAGGGCGAGTGTGGCCTGGGAAGCTGGGTTGAGCCGAAATGGCTCGAGATTGTGAACCGATAAACAAATGAACCGAAAATGAACCTAACTAAGATTAGGCGAGGACCAAGTAGGGTCTGGTCCCACCCTGGTCTCAAGGTGCTTTGTGTATCCTCGAAAGGACCTCGCCATAAATAAAAAATCTTTTGGTTAAAATATTAAAAAAAACCTGGTTCAATTGAAAGCTTAAGGAAAAGAGAACCCACTGAAGGATGCTAAGTGCTAGAGAAGAAGGCACAGGCGCTAAGAAGTGTTTAGGAAAAAAGAGATTAAGGTACAAAGTAGAAAAACTAAGGAAAGAAGAGAAGGCAGGAGAAGATTAAAGGGAAAAAGAAGAAGAGAAGGAGGATATCAAGGCAGGAACAACACAAGAAAATAGAAGAAAGAGAGTTCGAGAGACAGAGAAGGAAATAAAAGAGATAAAGAAGAAAATAAGAGAGAAGGAGATGAGAGGCTGAAGAAGATGAAATGAAGGATATTACTTTTTCTTGCATCATTATCTTTTTGTTCTTAAATGTAAAAAGGCATGCTTTAATTGGATAACTTTTTAATTGCCTTAATTTCTTAGAATGAAATAAAATTAAAGGACTAGCATGTTTACTTGTTAATAATGTACAACATTTTGAGTAAATATGTTTTGCATATGGAATTTTGTATATCGTTTATGGCGTAAATATTTTGACAAAATTCATGTTTTGAAAATCAAACTAGTTATACCTCCTAAACTTAAAAAAATAAAAGAAAATTGGTGAATTTGGAGAAAATTATTATGCCTCCCAGTGAACGACGTAGACTCAACCAGTAAAAATTTCTAAAATGTTAGGTTAATTCGACCCTATATTACACAATCGACACAACTTCGAGTTAACCTAAGTGATTTCTTCTGCTCTTAATTAAGTGAAATTAACTTAAGTACTGAGTTGAGTGAAAAACATGCATCATGGGGTTACTTACAGACCTTTCAATAGCACTTTACTCCAATCTACCACTTTTTCTAACCTCATCAGAGTACCTGTAATAACAATAAGAAACGGGAGAAGTAAGGTAACGATCTATAAGTTGAAAAATGTGAAAAATCAAAGAGCATCGCCCCCCTGACAATAGTGCCAAATTGTTGAAGTGGAGAATCGTCGACAACAGTGCCAAAATGTTGAAGTGAAAAATCGTCACAAAAAGATTAAGTTTAGGAAAACTTGCTATAGCGTAATTTGCGAAAAAAATCCATCAATAGATAATTTTAATCGAAACTCAAAAGGAATTTTGGGTCGACCATAGGGAGGCAGATGTTTAATTAAAAATTGCATTTGATTTATTGTCATGAAGTAGATTAGCAGATTGAATTAAATCTAAACTAGCTATGTACTTAAAGAATAATTAATAGAAGAGCCAGAAAGAATAATACAAATAAAGACAAAATAGAGATAAAATAAAAATGGATTTCATAACCATAGAATAATGTTCATTACAACTAATCACACTACACTAAAAAGCTGGAAATATTACTACTAAAGAGCGGTAAATCTACTCTAGAAGAAGGGAGGTGAGAAATTATCCCCTTTGACGACTGCTTGGAGGACGAGCCTTGTTGACAGAGTGCTTGGAATAACGTGCTGAGATACTAGACAAAGGAGAACAACGATAGACGACAAAGAATAGGGTAGGGAAAAGTTGCAGTGGGATCCACTTCCAAAATAGCGGTGAGAGGAGAATCGCAGAATGGTCCATGAAGGAGGTGAGAAGATGGAAATTATTTTTGTAACTCTAACAGAGCATCCCAAGTTTCGGACCAGCTCGTAGAGCCTTTGAGAGGGTGAGAGAAGAGAGAAAGGGATGAGAAATATGTTGGGATTGTAGGGCTATTTATAGGTGAGGTTTGAAGCAGCAATTAGGTCATTTCAAGTTTAAAACATTAATGCAAGTGCCTTTAGTGACGAATTTAAGCGTCACTAAAGCCTTGAACGTGGGCTTAGTGTACGCATGCCCGCCCATCACTTTTTCTCTCTTGGCTTCAATGCATGTGCATGTTCACGCTCTCTCAGTCATCCTATCACGAGATCAGGCAACTTAAAATGCTCCATTGCTTCTTCAGCTGTTAAGAGGCAAAGCGGCCACATCTCCACCATTCGATGAGGAATCAATAGCCCAAAATGCATGATTGCACGCATTTATAAATCATGCTTCCCGCACGTGAGATCGGGTGTGAGATCAAGCGTCATCTTGCACGTGTGGCCAATTGATCCATCAGAGCCATTGGCGCTTGATCCAGTAGCTTGATTTCATGCCCACGCGCGAGGAAGAGGGGTGCTGCGCTTTATTCGAACGTGCGACCTCTATGTGCGTAGTGCCTCGACCGTTGTGCTACGGCCTCTCTTGAGGTGAGCTTCTGATTTAAGGGGCATGAGTCCATGGCCATTGGATTAAGATCCAACGGCCCAGATCAGACGAGCTCGTGAGGAGAGAAAGAGTAGCGGGCATTCTTGGGTCGGTGTGGGAGACTGAGATGGCACCACATGGTGGCATCTAGGCCATCCATTTTCCAATGCTTGTAGATGGTGCCACGGATGTCGCATTGGACCGATTTTCGCATCGTTGGGCTTCGATTGTCGATCCAAACCCATTTGTGTGGTAAGATTTGTCATCTGAAGTATGGATTTACACCATCTTGGCCCATAACTTATGATCTTCCTCGGATAGCATCTTATACTACAGAAGCCTAATTGGGGCGATCATGGAGTCGAACTCCAATTGTCGCCATGATCGTATCCGTACGGTTGGATCTTCAATCTGAGACACCGATTAAATATCACCCTGTTACCTAGCCATAAAAAGACAAAATTAATCGAAAGTTTATACAACCTAACCTAAATGCTAGATGATGCGTGTTATGCAATATTTATAATGCATGATGCAACTATATGTCTAAGAACATGCAAAAATAGATGGTTTATGTGACATAAATGTGTTTACATCAGGCATGTGTTGTGCTTTAAATAGAACCAAAATCAAGTTCAATTAATTGATGTTAGGCACATTTGGCATGTGGCTAGACCGACTCTTGAACTTGTGTTTCCCAAGTTCGTCGGCAACAAAATTAAAGGTGATTGAGCTCGTGACATGGGTTGAATGATTGGTCATAATCTGAGGAAGGAATTTGCCAAGTTTGACAAATTATGACTAAAGTTTCTTCATTCAACTTCTTGATTTAAATAATAGCAACTTAGGTTCCTTTTCTTTTGTGTCTCAAAAATGAGAGCAAGGAAGAAGGTGATAGGGGTCTATTTTCAAGGAAGATAAGAAAGATAAGGGTGTATTTGTAAGGAAAACATAGAAAATAAGGACTCAAGTGTAATAAACTGAGATCTTGAGGGCTAAAATGCAAACTAGGTTAAGATGGAGTCTGATTGGGCTGAAAATTTTGGTGTTAACCTAATTTGGACCTAAGGAATCTAATGGTGACTTCAAATTTGAGTTTTGACCACATTTGATTGGGTAATTTTTACAAAAGCCTAAAATATGTTAAATTCCTACCTAAATCTCTATTTTTGGTCAAAGCGAAGGTTCCAAAGATCTTAGAATATTTTTAAATAATTTTTAAGAGGTTTAAGTTGCATTTATTTTTACAATGATCCATTTAATTGAAGTAACCCTATTAATTAGGGTTTCCATGTAATAAAATAGTCTTTAGAATGCAGAAACCCTGATTCAGTTAGCTCAAGCTCCCTTCTTAGGAAATGAAGCTCATTTGATCATCAATTAAACCTTGATTAAAACCCATTTTCTTGTCCTCTTCTGATATACAATTCGGAACAAAGTTATGATCTTATGATGAATATTTAGGAGCATTTATTACTATAGTTATGATAAATTAAGCTAGTTAACACAAATGATGGTGCTACCATTAGAGGATAACTTAGGTAAGGGTTTAAGCTAAAAGATACTTTTACTGAAAGTAAGGTATTGCATCTAATGTGTCTTTTCTTTTCGTATTGAGTTTTAATGATAAATTTATGGAGGAATGTTGATTTTTTAATGCTAATTGCGTTAATTAGCATGCAATTGATAGGTAGTGGCATACGAATTCATGTTGAAATCAAAGAGGATTGGTGGAGGTTTATAGTGCCATATTAGAAGTAGACAAACCTCTTGGTGGGTATAAAGGCTTTTACCCTCCATGACTTATGTAGCAAAGAGCAAGAGGTGAGGCAAAAGACCACACACATGCTTCGCCCCGCCACAAAATGACTTTGTTGTGTTCTTCTGAGGTAATTATTTTGGATGGCCACAATTGAAGTGTATCAATTGTGGTGGTATGCTTGTCGCATCCTAGGAGTGGATTATTAGACCATTTGCATCGGTATCCTAAGGGTGAATTTCCTCTAAGAAGGGTCCTTTCATGGGCACTTTGATCGTATCATTTTCTAATTTCATCTGTCTTATTTTATGTTCTTATGCATGTGTTTTATTCTAGGATTTTTTCTGGATCTTGCATTATTCATTATTTTTAATCAATTTTGGATATGTTTATGTCATAGTTCTATTCTTATCTGTTGAACATGATTGTTGAAATATGCCTAATGTGAATTTTCATGATCTTGTTAAATTATTCAAACAATGAACCAGGATATTCCTATGTCGATTTCATATTTAATTGGACATATTTGTTGTTTCCATATATTTTACATGTTCTCATTTCAATAGTTGGAATACATGGTGAGGTCCCTCCCTACTAATGACCTCCTCCCCTCCCTGTTTGTCATCTTGGATGGTCGCCTTTCCAACAAGATCACCCCCTACTGCCACTATCAATTAGCAAAGGCACATGAAGTCGATGCCCCATGGGGAAGGCAGAGCTCCTTGAGGAGCCCTACAAACTTGGCATTGTAGGTTAGTCTTGGATCATCACCAAACACCTCCACTTCCTTATGGTGGCTCTTACTTGATGAGGAGTTTTGGTGGATCAAAGGCATTGATCATTGGAGGGACAGGCCAGTTTACATTTTGAGAAGGTAGGTAGAAGTTTTCCCACCCATTTTGGTTTTTTGCCATGCCATTACTGATTCCTTTGGGAGCTTTTATTTGCTATCTTCTACTTATGGATAGGAAACATGCCCTTTTGCATTGTATAAATTGGAATTTAGCACATCTCTTGGGAACAATATGGTAGACAACTTGAGATAGAGATTAATCTAGAGTTTTTGGCCTAGCTTGTTGGTGCAAGGTGATGATAATATCATTATGATCCATAACTAGCTTTAATTAATCAGGGTTAATTGACAAATGCTCGGATAAACACACATGAAATCATGATAAATTGCTTATTTATGATAGTTCCTAGGGTTAGCATTGCACATCATGTTATAAATACTGCATAACATCGATTACATGGCATTTTGGATAGTTGCATGTTTTGTATATTAATTCCTTCATTTTATATGGCTAGGAGGCAATACGACGTCCTTACAGATTTTGGATGAAAAATCCAACCGTATGGATGGATCAAGAGTGACGATCGCTATCCGACAACATAGAAATCACCTCAATCCAAGCACCATGGCATCCTCTGCAAGCAATGATGGGTGGATGGTCTAGATGTTGCCATTTGGCACCATCTGGAGCACCCAAAGCCACCCGCCACATCTCCAAAGGCCGCCTATCTAGTGATCTCAGCCGTTGGATGAAAATCCAATGGTTGAGAGGCTGCCCCCACCACGAGAGTGCAATTCTTCTCCGCAACACACCTGCAGATGTGGCACAGTGGTGAGGCCAAGCACTCTCAAAGAGTGAGTATGAGATCATGCTGCAATTCGCCACGCCTCACTACAATGCCAGCTGTAATAGGGCTGCCTGATCGCAATCGAGCAATCCAGATTCCCCACGTGCGATCCAATGCCTCCCACCGACACAGAGGTGCATGCTAGATCACACGCATGCCATTTGGGGCATGCATTTAGGTCAACCGCTAGCAACACCTGCCGTCCGATCTTCACAGCCGCGCGAGGCAAGCGATTCAAATCATAGCACGCGTGATCTGCAGGTGCGTCTCGACTATGCGATGCATCATCCAACGGCTGCCAGTGCAAACGCCTGTGGTGCGAATTCCAAATGCTAGTAGGTGCACACTCTCCTCTCTCAGTCACAGCCATCCACTCTTGATCCAACGGCTGACGATTGCTGCACTTATGACAGCTGCGAGTGCGAGCGTTAGGTGCGGGCTTTACAAAGACAGAAGAGCGGGCCTTTAGTGACACTTGCAGCTGTAACTAAATGGCCTACACAGTGCGTGCACTAGCCAAGGCATTGAAGAGGCATGGATCTTTTGGCGACAGCTTGAGCAGCCTTTAGTGATGCTTGTAGCTATCGCTGAATGCCTATGCATGGGATGCTCTTCTTCCCTCCACTATATAGGCATCCCTACACGCCCCATTCCTCTTCATCACTACCTACTCTACTCCCACCTACTCCTAAGCTCTAGCAAGCCTACCAATGCTCCATTAGAGCTTACTCTCAAGCTCCCAAGGCTCCTATTAGTGTAGCAAACCTTTGCCTGACCAAATATTCCTCCATCATCCCGTCCCCATTCATAGGTCGCCTTGGAGCCGTCCTCCTACCTCCATTCCAGTAGCAGATCATGTCTGCCTTCTCACCTCCATTTCGGAGCCACGCCGAAGCTTTCCTCTACCTGACGTCCTCCTACATCTCACCTCTGTCATCCTACTCCTCACCTCCTTCATCCGAGCTTCCGTCAGGCGCCATCATCTCATCGAACAGCCGATTTGGGAGATTTCTTCTCCTCCCTCTCTTTTTATGCTTTCATTATTTATTATAATTGACATTGGAATGATATATATATATCATATTTGTTCCATATCTCTTGTGATTCATTCTGCTTGTCTTCTTTCAAAAATATAAAAAAATAAGAAAATCCTAAAATACCAAAAATAAACAAAACGAAGTACGATTTTCAATTAAAGTAAACATCGCCTCCTTGTGTTCGACCCAGGACTCCCTTAGAGTTTCAGTATAAATTTTATTTGATCATGAGTTTTGCAACTACAACGACGGGTTACTTGTAACCCTAATTTCAAACTCGCGAAGCACGTGTGATCGTTTTGGTGCCGCTGCCGAGGAGGCAATGGAAATTACTTTATTGTTTTCTGCGCTTCTTTGCATTTACATAGCACTAAGCCCCTTGTCTTTGATCTACTGTCTTGCAAGCACCCTAGCATGGAGATCCAAGTGCGGTAGACTAGAAGAGTAAAGTGTCGGTAGAGTGTTTTGTAAGTGTCCCCAACATTCCCCCCCACTAGTCCATTTCGCCACAAGCATAACCAAGACGTAATCTACTTAGGTGTTTGCATGAACGCTAGGATAGACTTTGTTTGTCTTTTTTGCCACCTTCGCCCATCTCACCCACATCTTATAAAAAAAACAAAAAGATATTTTTTGTGGGACGAATCAATTTACAGACTCCATACACCCACATCAAAGGCACATAACCCGACTTGATTTTCATCTACTCGACCAAGATTCTGACTTATGGATCTGGTACATGAATTCAACACATAAAAGAGTAGAAATCATATTTGGTTAATCAACTTTTTGTGTGCCTTAATTGGTGGTGCATTTGAGCTGATTGATGGAATTATTTGGGCTGCACCACCTAATCTAAAAGAGGTTCATTTTGTAGATACCCCATAGGATTCAATAACTAGGTCAATCCAGGCACTCCATATTTTTCTTGATTTCTAGAGGAAAATACTTGAACACGTGCTTTTAAAAACAAACTTGGTTTGCCTCACAAAACTTTGTTGAAAACACCTAATATTTGAATCCTAAAAGCAATTAAGCAAGATTCGAACCCTAAAACTTACCTCATCATTAATAATCTTGCTTGAAAACAACTTGATTGTGCACATTCACACATTCTCAAACAAATCATTAAGGGCACAACTCATTAAGGGCCCATCACATTCCAGAGCACTAATTTCCCAAACCTAACTAAAATCAATTAGACGTTGGCATTAAGGATTCATTCGCTCATCGAGATCCAGATTGAGATTATTCACGATTAACCTGCTTATACTAGTCAATCTGATGTCTAGCTAGGGGAGTAGCATCAAACGACCGCAGCTGGAGGGTACACGAGGAACCGGAGGTGCAAGCCAATGGAAGAACCTTCTCCCCAGTTCCTCCTTCTAACTGGTCGGATTGCCTGGACATAAGTAGAGTAAATCATCCATAATCTTTGGATGAATTATGAGAGTCAGTAAACCTTTAGGTTACCCCATCTAAGGACAGGCTTGTATTCTTATGCTTTAGGGTTCCCTCTTTTCCCCATCCATCCGACTTCCTTCCAGTCTATGCTTGGAAGGAGGTCATTGAATCCAAGATTGGAAGGACCTTTAGACCATTCTAGGAGGTGGAGGTTGAGCTATAGCCAAGTAGATCCCATGGCTGATCAAAAACCACCTCCCCTGCAACCAAATTAGCAGGAGCTGATTCAGAGGTAGTTGGAAGAATTGCAGCAGATGCAGCAATGGTTCCAACGCATGCATAGTCAGGGCGCTCGACCATTGAAGGATTTATACAATCCTTCAAACTATGGGGAACATCTCAGCGTCATGATTCTCACCGGAGACATAGAAATCAAGCCCTAAGTCTTAAGTTTTACTAAGCATTTCCAAGGGCTTGGCTCAGAGGCCCATTCCAGCACTTGGAGGATCTGATCACTTTGGTTCAAACCACCAAAGCATGGAATGTGAACGAAGAGAAAATGATCATGACGCTTTTTCCCCAATCTCTCAGGGATAAGGCCACACATTGGTACCGGACCATAGGAAGGTCGATTGAAACTTGGGCTGCTCTTAAGTCAGCTTTCTTGAAAAAATTCTTCCCTAATGGAAGGACCAATACCTTGTGACGAGCGATTACCACTTTCGCCCTGTCATTGGGGAACCATTTCATGGTGCATGGGAGTGATTCCAAGAACTTTTGAGGAAGTGTCCACACCACAAGATGTTGAAATGGCAACTCGTGCAGATTTTCTATCATAGGTTAGTTGAGCAACTCCATAATCATGTGGACGCCTCCTACGGAGGCAATTTCCTCAACAAAGATGCAGATAGCGCATATGACCTTTTTGAGGAAATGAGTGAGAACTCAGTTATTCATGCCTCCATGGATGCATTCAACCGGTCCCAACAACCTAAGTCAAGTGCTAATGAGATCCTGGATTCTCATTCATTTGACATGAATTAATTTGTAATAAACTAGATAAAATGGACTTTGTTGATAAGAGAATGGAAGAATGGAAGTCTGAGGATTCAGGAGACACTTCTATACCTACTTAATCCCAGAATTTAGGATTCTATTCCTCGCGAGCTCCCACAGGTGGGAATTCGTGAACCAACTTGATTCTACTCAACCTGTGAGCCAGAATTTCTTGGAACCTTATGGGTTCCAAGTTGGGGCCTTTGATCCCGATTTTTCTTATCCTTCCTTCTCTCCATCCTCATCCTATGAGGATGTGTATGCAATGCAGGTGAATGTTAGGTCCAACCAGTATTCCAACACTTATAACTCGGGATGGAGGAACCACCCTAACTTCTCCTGGAAAAATCAGGGGCAACAAACCCAAACTTTACCTAGCAATTATGCATCTCAAAGACTTATGGGTCAGGGTGAAGTATACACCCAGTTGCCCCCGAGACCTGTTACTCAACCAACTTGTAATGCCCAAAAATCTATAAGGCAAGCTCATTTATACCGGAAGATGGTCGAAATGCAAGGGTCCATGCTTCAGCTTATGTAGCAAATGAAGACATAGTTGGATAACTTGCAATCCGAGTTAATTGCTAACACCCGACAACCCAGATCTCTACCATCCCAACCCGTACCGAACCTGTGCAATGTGCAAAATTAGGGCAATAGGTCCTAAGGGTATGAGAATCAATGGGACTCACACGCGCATGCTCAAGTGGTTGAGCAGGGTCCCTCATCATCATCTTCTTCTTCTGGTTACATGACTAACCAAGGCCCTCCAATCTTCACAAACCCACTTCAAGACCCAAACCCGTATGCCTCTGCACACTCTGTCACCTTGAGAAGTGGAAAGCAAACCCTAACCCAAAATTACCTTCTAGATGCCAAAACCCTGAGGAGTTTGAGAGAGAAGGGGAGGAGATTGAAGAAGACAATAAAGCCCAGGGACCGAAAATTGAAAATTCCACCCATATCCTGTTCCCTGAAGCCTATTGAAAACCAAGAAGAAGAAAACCTTAGATAGCAACGAGGAGCTCCTGGATTTATTCAAGAGTGTAGAGATCAATATTCCGCTCCACGATGCTATTAAGCACATTCCGGCTTATGCTAAATTTTTGAAAGAACTATGTACCTAAAAGCATAAACTGAGAGAACCCACTTCGAGGAAGGTGATTCTCTCTGAGTAGGCAAGTTCTATGATCCTGCATCACCTTCCTCAAAAGAAGAAAGATCCAGGTGCCCCCTCGATCTCATGCATTATTGGGGAATACACTTTTTATAGGACACTATTGGATCTAGGTGCATCCATCAACCTAATCGTGACTTATCTTTATGAGAGGTTTGGTTTAGGTGAACTCAGGCCAACCTCAGTAACACTACAATTAGCGAACTGAGCAATCACCACACCGAGAGGTGTTATTGAGGATGTAATTGTCAAGGTCAAGGATTTCTATTTTCCTGTAGATTTCCTCATCTTTGACATGGATATGCCTAATGATTTGGGGAACACGCCCATCATTCTAGGGCATCCGTTACTAGTTACCACCAAGGCCAACATAAACTATGAAAGTGGCAGTATGGAGATCGCCTTTGGGGATAAGAAATTAACTCTGGATATTTTTAAGGCGATAAGAGGATTTAAGGATTGTGGATTCATTGAGGAGCTTAAGGATCAGGATCTTGAGACTTGTATGACAATCAGTGCACTCGAGGACTCAACTAGCTTTAGTGAACCCAACCAACAACCCTCTGAGGTAGACCTGCCACATCCTGAAGAGGCTGTTGATTTTGTTCATTCCCAACCTCTTCCATTGGATCATCCTGATGAATCTTCATCAGCATCCTCCCAAGCTTCTATTCTAAACCCACCCTAGCTGGAATTAAAACCATTGCCCAAAAATTTGAAATATGAGTTCTTAGGATCAGAAAACATGCTCCCTATGATTATTAGTGCTGATTTGACTAAGGAGCAAGAATCGAGGTTAATTATGGTCCTTAAGAACAAGGAGGAAATTGGTTGGACCATCCACGACATTAGGGGGATCGAGCCATCTTATTATAATCATCATATTTTCAAGGAAGATGGATCCCACCCTTCTCGCGAGATGCAAAGGAGACTAAACCTAAATATGCGAGAAGTGGTTAAGAAGGAGATAATCAAGTGTCTCGATGCTAGGATTATTTACCCAATCTCGGATAGTCCGTGGGGTAGCCCTGTTCAGATTGTACCCAAGAAGGTGGGAATAACCATTATGACTAACGAGAAAGGGGAAATCTTCACCACTCATTCAGCTTCTGCTTGGAGAGTCTGTATTGACTATAGGAAGCTGAACACAGTGACTAAAATGGATCACTTTCCCTTGCTATTCATCGATCAAATCCTTGAAAGGTTAGCTGGGCAAAAATATTTTTGCTTCCTAGACGGTTATTCAAGATATAACCAAGTCCCTATCCATCCTGAAGACCAGGAGAAGGCAACTTTCATATGTCCCTATGGAACCTTTGCATTCCGTAGAATGGCATTCGGGCTTTGCAATGTGCTTGCAACTTTTCAAAGGTGCATGCTAGCCATCTTTTCTAACATGGTGGGAGATTATCTTGAGGTGTTCATGGATGATTTCTCCATTTTCGGAGATTCTTTTGAGTCCTGCCTGGCTAACCTGGAGATGCATCAAAACATGGCTGGTCCTTAGTTGGGAAAAGAGCCACTTTATGACTCAGGAAGGCATTGTCCTTGGTCATGTGGTCTCTAACCGGGGTATTGCAGTTGATAAAGCTAAGGTGGATGCAATATCTGGACTTCCTCCACCCACATCCGGAAAGCAATCTGCTCTTTCCTTGGGCATGTGGGTTTTTACAGAAGATTCATTAAGGATTTCTCGAAGGTTGCTCGACCTTTGAGTAACCTTCTGGCCAAAGACAGGCCATTCGAGTTTGATGAATCATACCATAAGGCATTTGATTTATTAGAAACGACAGTCACCTATGCCCTGGTGTTGCAACCACCAGTCTGGAAGCCCCATTTGGAATTATGGTTGATGCATCTAATTATGCTGTCGGGGCTATCTTAGGTCAAAATATTGAGAAAAAGCCCTATGTGATTTACTACGATAGCAAGACTCTAGACGAGGCCCAAAGAAACTGCACCATTACTGAAAAAAATTGCTAACTGTAGGTTTTGCTTTAGAAAAATTCAGGGCTTATCTGTTAGGTTCTCGTGTCATCATCTATACCGACCACTCGGCCTTGAAACATCTCTTAGCCAAAAAGGATGCCAAACCTACGCTTATTCGCTGGATTCTGCTGCTTCAAGAATTCGATCTTGAAATTAAGGATAAAGCTGGGGCACAAAATGTAGTGGCAGATCATCTCTCGAGAATCCTAATTGATTCTCCTCATCCGAATGTCTTGATCTTTGATACTTTTCTGGATAGACTATCCTTAAAGGCCCGGGTATCCGAATCCCTGCTTTGCGGATATTGTCAATTATTTGGCCGTTGGTCAAATCCCCCAGGATTGTACCAAACAACAACGAGATAGACTTGTGTCTGAGGCCAAATATTATTTGTGGAACGATCCCGAGCTATACTGCATCGATGCAGACCAGATTATTCAACAATGTGTCCTGAAAATTGAGTTCCATAGCATACTCGAGTTCTGCCACACATTTGCGTGAGGTGGACACTTTTCTAAGAAAAAGATGGCAACAAAAATCTTGCAATTCAGATTCTATTGGCCATCATTAATTAAGGATGCCCAAGAATTCTCAAAGTCATGCACCCGATGCCAGACACTCCAGAACATGGCTAAAAGAGATATGATGACTCTGAACACAATTCTTTGCATCGAAATTTTTGACATTTGGGGTATCGACTTTATGGGACCCTTCCCTCCTTCATTTGGACACCAGTATATTCTAGTCGCTGTTGATTACGTGTCCAATGGATTGAGGCAATTCCCACCTGGACCAATGACCACAAGGTAGTCATCAATTTTGTGAAGAAAAATTTCTTCAATCGGTTCGGGGATCCTAAGGTAATTATCAGTGATGGTGGGACACATTTCACTCATGCCCAGTTTCAAAATTTACTGGGGAAATACGGGGTGAATCATCAGATTTCCACACCTTACCACCCTCAGACGAACGAACAGGCCGAGGTCTTCAATTGGGACATCAAAAACATTTTGAAGAAAACTGTTAGGCCTGATAGGAATGATTGGACCCAAAAGCTAGATGATGCTCTTTGGGCCTACCGTATGATGTGCAAAATGCCTATCGGTATGTCTCCATTCCGTCTGGGGTTTGGTAAGGCGTGTCACTTACCCGTAGAACTTGAACACCGTCCATTTTGGGCCATCAGGAAATGTAATTTTGACCTTGAGTTGGCTGGGAAAACAAGGAAACTCCAACTATCTGAGTTTGAGTAGCTTTGAAATGATGCTTATGAAAATGCAAGAATCTATAAGGCAAGGAGCAAAGCACTCCATGACTAGATGATTTCATGTATGAGCTTTGAGCCGAACCAGAAGGTTCGGCTTTTTGATTCTTGATTGAAGCTTTTCCTCTGAAAACTTAGGTCTAAGTTGGATGACCCGTTCGTTATTGAGTGGATTTTCACTAACGGGGCCATCGAAATATCTGACCCGAAGATGAGTAATATCTTCAAGGTCAACGAACAACGTCTCAAACCCTTTGTTGACCATGTGCTCCCTGAACCCGTCTTAGACAGGGTTGCTCTTACCTTGCCTTAACTACGTTGGCCTATCATCGCCCAACTAAAGGCACTAAACTCAGCACTTGTAAAGATTTTTCCAAGCTGACCAGAGTCTCATAGAAACCAGGTGTTATTCTTCCACTTCTACTCTCCTGCATGCTTTCATTTTGAACAATGAGGGCATTGAAATAGATAAGCATAGGGGGGTGGAAATATCTTATAATGGTTTTGTCAGCTATAACAGTAATTTCCTATTTTCTTTTTATTCTATTAAAAATAAAAGAAAAAAAATTAGAATTAGGAGACCAGAACATAGGCATTAGGAGTTACAAACTTTAGGAATTGATACTTTGAGACCTAAACACTTAGACTCTTCAAGTCTTCTGGCTTAATTAGCCCGGGTGTCCACTCGAATGTGGATTTAGTCTCGAGTCCTCGACAATTCAAAATCATTTTTAATTTGTCTAATAAATTGGGATGATAAGTATGCTACTTATCTATCCACCCTTTGATTTGATGGGACTCTAAGCCTAAGCATCTACACACTTTTTCGCACTTACCTTTTTGCGGTCTCTTCGAAAATTGGGTAGCTAATGAACTATCTAGGGTGGTATGGTTGGCAAGTTGTCGGTGGTAACAACTCATCGGCCAGTTGTCCAGAGCCCAGTCATAAGACCATTTTCTTTGTATTGCCTTTAGGTAAATCTTAGATCAGGAAATCCACCTACTTAAAAATATATATATATATATATATATAGATAAAGGAGAAAAAAGAAAATTAAACCACACTTCACCGCATGAGTATGGTTGGCAAGTTATCATGGGTAACAGCCTAATGGCTGGTTGTCCAGAACCCAACTCACAAAAAAATGCACAATAATTCCCAAAACACTAAGGGAAGAAGTGAGGAAGTAGAATAAACCGGGAAGATATACACTGAGTTCGCCCTTATGTTGACCCCATAAATAAAGGAAGTATGGAGAAAGCAACCGATCAAAAAGATAAATTTCTAAGAAAGGTCACCTAGGGTCATAGAAACCCAAAGTCCGTTTTAATGGCCATCTAGTGAGTCTTTCACTATTTTCAGAAGATGCTTAGCACTTAGAGTCCTTTTCGAGTCTTGGGCAGGTCGGGTAGCCGTAAAAAGTTATCCCGAAACTCTCAAACTCCAAAAGTACAAAAAAATTAGAAAAGAAGAAAAACAAGAAAAAAATTTTTGTAGCTTCTCTTCTCAAATAAGGCAAGGGCTTGGACAGTCTGCATTCTGGCAGACACCCGGTGGTGTCGAACCCGATTAGGTTGTTAATATGGTGATTTTATTGTTGAAGTGTGTATAGTGGTTAACCTAAATCGGACCTAGCCATCTCTTTACAAAATTTTTTAACCTAGCATACTTGATTTTATCTTGGTCACTTTTAGGCCTAGGGTCGAACTCAGGGAAGTGAGGTTACAAGTCAAGTTTCTACGCTCTTCCTACAACGAGTCTCTTCTGTTCGTTTATTGTACTTTTGGCATTTTTCTATTTAGATTTTTTTCTGATAATCTTGGTCCTTGAGGCGTACCCTTAAAATTAAGTTCTTGGCTTTGAGCCAAATCAGGGTTCCAAAAGGGGTCTTGCTATTCGCAAGATGGAGTACCTGTAAGTCAAAGATTATCTTTTCTCTCTTGTATATTTTTTTTATCTTTTTATGGGCATGCAAGAGATATAGAAATAAAGTAAATATAGCATAGATATTTATGCATATACCATATATGTATAAAGGGGTGGGGGTGGAGGCGGAGATGGAGTGTAGCACGGTGTCGAGTTGGTCGTCGTCTAGAAAGACGCAACCGACAGGACAAGGTGACATGTGGAGTGTAAGGTAGATGGCGGAAGATGTGTGTGACCATGCATTTTGTACGCGTGTATCGAGGAATATCAGCAACTGGTGCAGATATTCTCGCGATACCACGTATGATAAGTAATGTGAAAATATATATATATATGTATATATGTAAATATTTCTATATATATATATGGTTATAAATATATAGGTATATATATGCAGTTATACAGGTATATATGTATATGTATAAATATATATATGTATATGTATAGATAGATATATGTATAGATATATATATATGTATATATATATGTATGTATATGAATATAGTAATATATGTATATATAGATATTTGTAGCTAGATATGTATATATATTTATATATGTATATATAGTTATATAGATATATATGTATATATGTATGTATATTTATATATATATATGTATAAGTAGGAGTGTATATATGTATATATATGTGTATATGTATCTATACTTATACTTAGTTATTTAGGAAATAATATATATAAAGATATATGTATATATGTAAATATATATGTGTATATATATATATATAAGTATATAGATATGTATATCGACTAATACTTAGTTATATAAGTACAAATATATGTATAGATATATGTATATATGTATATATATATATATGTATATAAGTATATGTATATATGTAGATATGTATGTATATATATATATATAAGTATAGATATATGTATGTATATATATATATGTATACCAATACTTAGTTATATAAATACTACTATATATATAGATATAAGTATATATATATATAGATATACGTATATATATCAATATATATATGTATATAATAGTGTATAGGTGTGTGTGTGTGTATGAAAGTGTGAGTGTCGGTGTGTAAGTGTCATCGGTAAAGAGAGTGCCGTGAGAGAGAGAGAGGGGGAGAGAGAGAGAGAGAGGTGCCGCACACTTCCTACTCGAGTGAAGACGCGCTGGTTAAGTCGTCTGAGGCTTCCAAGCGTCGTCTAGAGTCCATGCGCACACGTGGGCGCGTAGGCGCGGAGAGGACTGCAGCGCATAGCGCTACACGGAAGGGCTGGAGCGAGCGCGCGCAGGCGCACGTGGGCATAGGGAGCAGGCGATGCAGGCGGGTGCGGGTGACGCAGATGCGCGGGAGGGCGCTGGAGCGGGATGCGGGGCGAGATGCACGTGTAGGCTAACAACGGTTGCGGCATGCTGGGTGACCGGTTAAGTGAGAAACTCACCGGTTGCCCCACTGTAGCTACAGTGTTCCACAGAAACGCTTGAACAGTGGCTATAGTGGCGGGGCGAGCCACGCAACTGCCTGCTGTAGGTGCTGTGAGTGCGGATGGCTCGGCGCGTGCGGTGGAGTGGCTCCAGCTGGTGGCTTGCGGGTTGGATGTCGCGACAGAACGCGTGGAGAGGGCTGCTGGCATGCATGGTGGAGCGCGAAGGCGACCTGCTACTTGCGCAGAGGATTGCAGGTGCTATTGGCGTGTGGTGAAGTTTGGTCGGTCGCTGCAGTGGTGCACGGTGGCCGGTTGTGGAGAAGAGAGTGCGACAGGGCGCTTGCGCGAAGAAGCTGGAGGCGAGGGCACCTGCAGGCGTGCACTGGAGGCGAGGGCGGCCTGCTGCCGCCTTGCTGCTGCTGCTGTGGGGCTTAGCCGGCTGCTACAGGGCATGCGGTGGCCGATTGAGCTTCACAACTTGAATCTTTGCGGTAATGGCTGAATGGCTTCAAATGGACAAAACAAGGAAAGAGCCACCACGCCCACCGGCTCTTTGGTGAGTTGGGTGGTGGTGGGCTCACGGTGGTGGTTGTGCACCACCGTGAGGTGCTCTTGTCTGCCGGGTGTCTCCTTAGAGGAGGAGGGCTTGCGTATGGATGGAGAGGGGAGGGGACGGTGGCCTGGAGGGAGAAGCTGCTGGGATTTTTCATGGAGGACTAGGCTGCCCGATGAAGAAGAAGCCACCCTCTTTTTAGAGAAGAAGAAAGCCATGCACAGCCATGCCCTGGCTGTGCAAGGCTTGCGCATGGCTTGGCAGGGAGTGGGCTGCTGCGCCTGGCTAGGAGAGCTGTGATTAGGGCATGGCATGAGGAAGAGGCCTCCATGCATTGCAGCCACTGGAAGAAGTGAAATAAAAATAGAATTAAAAATAAAAAGATGGTGAATTTTGCAAAGATGCACTTGAGGAAAAATGTTAATTGCAAGGCCACTTATTTCACTCTCCTCCCCTCTCAATTAAATGCATGCATGGATGTATTTTTACAAATGCGACTACGGAAACCTAATATGCACTGGTAATGCTAGAAAATAGCACAAGACGGCACAATTATAGGTGTATTTTTGCGGTGCAATCACCCGGGCACTATTGAGTTTTTGTAACTAGGTCGTGCGGCTGAGATTTTCTAAAGCAATCAACGAATTTTGCCTAAATACTCAAATCCTGATTCTACATTTGTACGTAGCATTTATCTTAACTTTACTCGGTACTAGCAAAAAGTAAGCATGGGTGTTATGATAAACACACATGAATTCATGATAAATTGCTTATTTATGAATGTTCCTAAGGTTAGCATTGCATATCATGTTATAAATACTGCATAACATCCATTGCATGGCATTTACAAAAGTTGCATGTTTTGTATATTAATTCAATCATCTTATATGGTCATTAGGCAATATGACGTCCTTACGGATTTCGGATGAAAAATCCCACTGTACCAAAGAATCTAGAGCGATGATCACATTTCGATAAAATAGAAATCACCTCAATCCAAGCATCGTGGCATCCTCTGCAAGCAATGAATGGTGGACGGTCTAGATGTTGCCATGCGGCACCATCTGGAGCACCCAAGGACACCCGCCACATCTCCAAAGGCTGCTGATCAAGTGATTTCAGAATTTCATCCTACGGCTGAGAGGCCACCCTCAACACGCGAGCGTAATTCTTCTTTGCAACACACCTGCAAATGTGATGCAGTGGTGGGGTCAAGCACTCTCAAAGAGCAAGCATGAGATTGAGCCACGATTCGTCATGCCCCGCTATAATGCCAGCTGCAATAGGGCTGCCCAATCGCAATCGAGTGATTGAGATTCCCCACACGCGATCCAACATCGCCCACCGACACAAAGACACACGCTACATCACAAGCATGCCATATGAAGCATGCATTTAAGTCGACCGTGAGTAGCGCCCTCTATTCGATCTTCAAAATCGCGTTAGGCACGCAATTCAAATCAGAGCACTTGCGATCTGCAGGCGCATCTCGACCATGCGATGCATCATCCAATGGCTGCCAGCGCATGTGCCAGTGGTGCGAATTTCAAATGCTGGCAGGCGTGCGCTCTCTTCTCGCAATCTCAGTCGTCCATGCCTAATCCAACGACTGACGATTGTCGCACCTATGACAGCTGCGGGCGTGAGCGTTGGGCGCGGGCTTTACAACTACAGAAGAGCGGGCCTTTAGTGACACTTGCAGCTATCACCAAATGGCCTGCGCAATGCGTGAGCAGCCAAGGCATTGAAGAGGCACGGATCTTTTGGCGATAGCTTGAGCGACCTTTAGTGATACTTGTAGTTGTCGCTGAATGCCTATGCGTGGGATGCGCTTCTTCCCTCCACTATAAAAACACCCCTACACCCCCATTCCTCTTCATCTCTGCCTACTCTACTCCCACCTACTCCTAAGCTCTGGCAAGCCCACCAACGCTCCATTAGAGCTTACTCTCAAGCTCCCAAGGCTCCTATTAGTGTAGCAAACCTCTACCTCACCAAATATTCCTCCATCTTCCCATCCCCATTCATAGGTCTCCTTAGAGCCATCCTCCCACCTCCATTCTAGTAGATCATCTCCGCCTTCTCACCTCCATTCCGGAGCCACGCTGAAGCTTTCCTCTACCCAACATCCTCTTTCATCTCACCTCCATTGTCCCACTCCTCACCTCCTTCGTTCGAGCTTCCGCCAGGCACAGTCATCTCGCTGAACAGTCGATTTGGGAGATTTCTTCTCACCTCCCTCTCTTTTTCTGCCTTTATAGTTTATTGTAATTGACATTGGAATGATATATATATCATATTTGTTAAATATCTCTTGTGTTTCATTCTGCTTGTCGTCTTCTTTCAAAAATACAAAAAAAAAAAATAAAACCCTAAAATACCAAAAATAAACAAAACAAAATGCGGATTTGAATTAAAGTAAATGTCGCCTCCCTATGTTCGACTAAGGACTCCCTTGGAGTTTTGATATAAATTTTATTTGATCACGAGTTTTGCAACTACGATGACGGCTTACTTATAACCCTGATTTCATACTCGCGAAACACATGTGATCATGCTCCTACATAATCACCTAAGAGAACTCGCTGAATATCCATTTAGAAAAAAGTGAATTAAATCAGGGTTAATTCTACAATTTTCATAGCATATAATGAATGCAAAATAATCATAGGGTTTCCCAGGGGTTAACCTAAGGTCTAATGAGCATTAACGACTAATCAGAGGGTCCATGCTGGTAGAAACAAGTTTTCGTGCATTTCAAGAACTAGTATAGCACTTGAAACCCTAATTTCAGACCTGCTTAAATAATAGAGGTTTTGGTCAGGATAAAATCCATCTAAACATTCCAAAATTCATATAAAAACATTCCATGAGGTTTGGTATCCTCGATTTGACCATTGGAACCTATTTTGACCTGAAATAGAGTCTCAGACAGAAAGTGCCCTAATTTGGATTTCTACGCAAATTGCTAAATCAAACTTGGGCAAAACTGAAATCCAACTTCACCATCAGTTCATTGGGTCCAAGTTAGGTTTTTACCAAAATTTGGCCCTAATCAAAGATCATCTTGACCAAGTTTGCATTTTAGTCCAATCAGACTCCTCTCTCAATTAGCCCCTCAACTTTTGAATTATTTACAGATTGGCCCCCAACTTTCTAGTCACTCTTTACAAATTGGTCCCTACCGTAATTAACATGAATACATGGGCACCATCAAGATTTGAGCAAGAATTTCTCAGGGCAAGAATCGGAGATTCCTTAAGGAACTCCCTTCCAAATGAACCTAATCTTAGAACATGATTCTTCCACAAAAGCTCATGTGAACAGTTGAAGATTCGAGTACCCTATGTGCACAAAACTCTCAAAGCTTAAAAGCTTCTTTCCAAGCTTGGATCCCCTCTCTTAGGCCTAAAAAAAGACCCAGGGTAAGAATCCGTGCTCCTTAGCTAGGTATGAGGCCAAAAACCCTCTTCTTCCCCTATCTCCAGCCAACTAGGAGGGGTGACGTAATAAATTACGGAATATAATATAAATAATCTCAAAAAAATAATCACACAATGTACACAATAATTTTTAGGTGGAAACCCAAACCGGGTGAAAACCACCACCTAACCCTCTCGAGTTAGGATATTCCGATCAACCAAGTTGATCAAATCCACTAAACGAATCACTTAAACGAGGGTGATTCAACCTCAATTACAACCACGCTACTTTATACGAGGGTAGCGTACCTCAAACTCCTCTTCACAAGAAGGATTTTGTCCCACGAAGGAGACGGGAATTCGCAAAGCGAATACCCAACCAAATAACAAAGATAAAAATAACAAATATAGTCCTATAGAGCCAACAAAGATTTAAACCTAGCTTCTATATGAATTAGGAAACTCCCCTTTGCAAGGAGTGCGTCGAGTCGATGACGCGGGTGCGTGAGCCACGCCGCGGCGCAACGTCGCTCTCGTGAACTTCGGCAGGAGAGCTAGTGCGCAAATGGAATTTGGCTCTCTAGATGATGGAGCTTGAGCATGGAGAGCAAGAGCTTTTCTTGGACACAAAAGAGTAGAAAGTATGTTGCTTGGGTGTATGCTGGTGTGTCTTGAGTGGCAAAGGCTCACCTCTATTTATAGAGGCCTTAGGAAGGCTTTGGAAGTCTTTGGAAAGCTTCCATAGCCGTTGGGTGCAAAGCCCAAGAGAATCAGGCCGAAATCAGGAACAATGATTGCACTGACAGGGTTATCAGATGTCTGATTCTAGCATCAGACGTCTGGAAGATAACTTTAAGACGTCTGAAAACAAGGTCAGACGTCTGATTTTAGGGGGATTTCTTCCTAACTTGAATCAGATCTAAACAGGGTTATTGTGCAAGTCCATCAGACGACATACAGGACGTCTGGCACCATGTCTAGACATTTGGAAACCTACTTTTTCTGTGGGAATGGATTTCCAAGTGTTGCAACGGCTGGAAAATTTCTGAGAAGAGATTTTGGGTCAGCCGAGGCAAAACGGTCATTTATCAGATGTCTGGAAAGGCCTAAGGACATCTGATAAGGCTCTAGTGGTCATATCCTTCAGTGTTTGTTGAGCCAGCCAACGGTCCACTAGTTGGATGTCTGGCAATTCCATCAGATGTTTTCTAACACTTCTGGACTGAGGTCTGGACGTCTGATTTTATCAGACAGAAATAACTAAGTCCAGCCTAAATGTTATCAGACGTCTGAATCAACAGTCAGATGTCTTAAAACTCATTATCAGACGTCTAATTTTGGAATTAGACGTCTTAAAAGGTTGTTTGAACCCTATATTGGTTTTCTATGTTTTCTACAGAAAACCTAAGTATCCTAGGGTTGTGCAAGTGTTCTTAGGACTACTGTTAGGGTACTTTGAGGCTCTTTAACAAGATATTCTAAGGAACAAAAAGACCAGAAAAAAAATAAAAGTACAAGAAAGAATTAAATAGAATTCTATCCTATTCTTCTTGTCCTTTCAATCTACCGCCTCTCGCGAAACTCCTTTGTTCTCCATCAAGCTCCTCCAATCCGTCCTGGATGCGAGCTCGAACTTCGTTTAATCACGTATCCATTTGCAATTGGCCTAAAATCTAAGACTCCAAGTGCAAATGTTAAATGACACGTGTTTTGTTATCATCAAAACAAATGATCGTGGTGCTCTAGCACCAATAATGTCCCCCTTTTTGATGATGACAAAACCATAAATAATAATTCAAAAAATCCTCCCCCTTTTTGACATTATGAAAAGGTTTGATTGATTTTAAATTTCGTATAACTCCCTCTTAAAACAAGCTTTTCTATGAATTTCTTTTAACAAAAGTAATGTTCTCCCCCTTTCTGTAACAACAAGATAGCTATTATTTTTCTCCCCCTTACTAAAGGAAAATAAGCTAACTTGCATCTCCCCCATAAAAATTGACAATTAGCTCATAATTTTTTAACTCCCCCTATCTAAATGCTAATGATAAGAAGATAGGGTAAAGAATTTTTACCTCACTTACCATGGCCAATAAAATGGCCCAAATGGTGGTGGTGGATGCCACATCGGATGGGGCTCCCATCTGTAGCTTGGAGGCCCGGGCATCAGCGCCGGTCTCCAGTCTGGTGGTCGACGTGCGGCGGGTCCATCATTTGTTCGCCGTCTCATCGGTCTTCTTGTTCACCTCCTTGGTCTACTCCTTGGTTCACCCAACTCGAGTTGACTAGCCTTGAGCTTGTAAGTCCAGTCCTTCATATTGTAGTAATCCCTGAAACCTACAAAACAAGATTCCAATTCTTTCTTTGGTATCCAAGTGAGCTTGGATCCAGATCTGTTACCGGGTCTCCTTGACGGAGATCCTTTCTCAACCTTAGTGCTATAAAAATTATCTACTTTGTTGATTAATTGGTTGGAGTTTTCCCTAAGACATGCAATTTCTTTTTCTATAATATGCATTTTAGTCTTTAAATCAAAAATTTCTAATTTTAAACTATCATTTTCTTCAATCAATTTAGTATTTTCACTGATTAAATTTTTTTTTTCTAATAATAGGTTATCATCCTTAGGACTAGAGGTACTTGCTAGGTCCTTAAGTTTTATTTCTAACCTATTATTTTCAGATTTAAGAAAGCTAAGGTTCTTTTTAATGCTTTTGTTTTCTATTCTTAATGATTTACTAGCATCAAATAGTTCATTAAAAGCTTCTTGTAAATCAAAATTTACCTCGTTGTCAGAGTCGCTTTCACTTTCGCTGTCGCTTCCTCTGGCCATGAAATCGAAGCAAGCAGTTTCTTCTTTTATAGACTTTTGTTCTTCTTCCTCTGAGCTCGAATCGTCCCAAGTGGCTTGGAACGCCTTCTTCTTAGATTTCTTCTCCTTTTCCTTCTTCTTCTCCTTTTTGAGAAGAGGGCACTCTGGTCATAGGTGCCCTTTCTCATTGCAGTGATAGCAACGTCTCGGGCTTTCCTTCTTCTCCTTTTTCTTTGATTCCCTACAAAACTTGGAAAATTTTTTAAGCAAAATTCTAAAGTCTTCGCCGTCGGAACTTACCTCGCTATCCGACATGGCTCTGAAGGCGAGAGCCTTCTTAGGTTTAGGCTCCGGTGTATCCTTCTTCTTCTGCTTCAACTTTGTCTTGTAGGCCATTAGATTGCCTAGGAGATCTTCCATGTTGAGCTCCTCCACTTTGTTTGCCTCCTCGATGGCAGTGACTTTCTGTTCCAACTCCGGTCCGAGGGAACGAAGAAGCTTCCCTTGAAGCTCCCCCTTGATGAAAGTCTTCCCTAAAGCTTTCAAATTATTTACAATGAGAGTGAACCTAGTGTTCATCTCACTTAAAGATTCGTTAGGCTTCATAGAAAAAGATTCAAATTCTTGAGAAAGTAAATTAATTTTAGAAGTTTTTACCTTAGAGGTACTTTCGTGAGTTACCTCAAGTGTGTGCCAAATCTCGTATGTGGTGGTGCATTGCGAGATTCTATTGAACTCCTCCAAGCTGAGCGCACAGTAAAGGGCGTTCATGGTCTTTGCGTTTAAAGAGAGCTCACGAATTTGTTGTTGCGAGTAGGCTCCTGCGGGTTTCTCTGGGATCTCAAATGGTCTCTCGCACCTAGCCCAATTCATGAAGTCTTTGGCTTGAAGCCAAGTCTTCATTCGTAGCTTCCAGTAGGGGTAGTTGCTCCCGTCGAAGAACGGCGGACGGGTTGTGGACTGCCCCTCGGAGATTCGAATTGCGGAATTGCTCCCCTCCATGATCTTCTTGCCGGGTGTTACTCCGATTAGCAAGGACCTGCTCTGATACCAATTGTAGATTCGCCCTACTAGGAGGGGTGACGTAATAAATTGCGTAATATACTATAAATAATCTCAAAAAATCAATCACATAATGTACACAATAATTTTTAGGTCGAAACCCAAACCGGGTGAAAACCACCACCCAACCCTCTCGAGTTAGGATTTTTCGATCAACCAAGTTGATCAAATCCACTAAACGAATCACTTAAACGAAGGTGATTCAACCTCAATTACAACCACACTACTTTATACGAGGGTAGCGTACTTCAAACCCCTTCTCTTCACGAGAAGGATTTTGTCCCATGAAGGAGACGGGAATTCGCAAAGCGAATACCCAACCAAATAACAAAGATAAAAATAACAAATATAGTCCTATAGAGCCAACAAAGATTTAACCTAGCTTCTATACGAATTAGGAAACTCCCCTTTGCAAGGAGTGCATCGAGTCGATGACGCGGGTGCGTGAGCCACGCGACGGTGCAACGTCGCTCTGGTGAACTACGGCAGGAGAGCGGGTGCGCAAATGGAATTCAGCTCTCTAGATGATGGAACTTGAGCTTGGAGAGCAAGAGCATTTCTTGGACACAAAAGAGTAGAAAGTATGTTTCTTGGGTGTATGTTGGTGTGTCTTGAGTGGCAAAGGCTCCCCTCTATTTATAGAGGCCTTAGGAAGGCTTTGGAAGTCTTTGGAAAGCTTCCATAGCCGTTTGGCGCAAAGCCCAAGAGAATCAGGTTGAAATCAGGAATAATGATTGCACTGACAGGGTTATCAAACATCTGATTCTGGCATCAGACGTCTGGAAGATCACTTTAAGACGTCTGAAATAAGGTCAGACGTCTGATTTTAGGCGGATTTCTTCCTGACTTGAATCAGATCTAAACAGGGTTCTTGTGTAAGTCCATCAGATGACATACAGGACGTCTGGCACCATGTCTGGACATCTGGAAACCTACTTTTTCTGCGGGAATGGATTCCAAGTGTTGTAATGGCTAGAAAATCTCTGAGAAGAGATTTTGGGTCAGCCGAGGCAAAACGGTCATTTATCAGACGTCTGGAAAGGCCTAAGGATGTCTGATAAGGGTCAAACAGTCATATCCTTCAGTGTTTGTTGAGCCAGCCAATGGTCCACTAGTTGGACGTCTGGTAAGTCCATCAGACATCCTCTAAGACGTCTGGACTAAGGTCTAGACGTCTAATTTTATCAGACAGAAATAACTAAGTCCAGCCTAAATGTTATCAGACGTCTGAATCAACAGTTAGACGTCTTAAAACTCATTATCAGACGTCTGATTTTGGAATTAGATGTCTGAAAAGGATGTTTGAACCCTATATTGGTTTTCTAAGTTTTCTATAGAAAACCTAAGTATCCTAGGGTTGAGCAAGTGTTCCTAGGACTACTGTTACGGTACTTTGAGGCTCTTTAACAAGATGTTCTAAGGAACAAAAAGAGCAAAAAAAAAATAAAAGTACAAGAAAGAATTAAACAGAATTCTATCCTATTCTTCTTGTCCTTCCATCTTCAATCTATCGCTTCTTGCGAAACTCCATCAAGCTCCTCCAATCCGTCCTGGATGCGAGCTCGAACTCCGTTTAATCACATATCCATTTGCAATTGGCCTGAAATCTAAGACTCCAAGTGCAAATGTTAAATGACACGTGTTTTGTTATCATCAAAACAAATGATCGTGGTGCTATAGCACATCAGATGCGGCGGACATTTTTTTGAGCATAAAACTGCAGCAAAAGTCCTCCAGTGCAGCTTTTATTAGCCCATGATTTTCAAAGATGCATACGATCACTGTAAGGCATGCACTCATTGCCAAACCTTGGGCAACATGAGCTACCACGATATGATGACTTCACAACCAATTCTCGTATGCGAAATCTTCGACATCTGGGGGATTGATTTCATGGGACCCTTCCCTATTTTGGATGGTTCGAATACATTCTTGTTGCTGACTTCTTATCCAAATGGATTAAAGTCATTGTAACCTAAACAAATAATCATAAGGTGGTAATCAAATTCATTTATCAGAACATCTTTTCTCGATTCGGGATTCCATGTGACATTATCTCCAATGGAGGGACCCATTTCACAAATGCTCAGTTTAGATCACTGATGACCAAATACGGGATGTCACACCGAAGCTCTACTCCTTATCACCCCCAAACCAACGGTCAAGCTAAGCTATCAAATAGGGAGATCAAGAAAATCCTCCAGGTCATTATCCGACCTAGCAGGAAAGATTGGTTGTCCCAACTTCTAGAAGCCTTGCGGGCCTATAGGACCGCACACAAAACCCAATTGGGCATGTCTCCTTTCATATTAGTGTACGAGAAGGCATGTCACCTCCCTGTCGAGTTGGAGCACAAAGCCTATTGGGTTGCACGGAAGTGTAATCTTGATCTTTCTAAGGTAGGAACCCACAGAAAGCTTCAAATGGGTGAGATCAATGAATTATGTAATGATGCATATGAGAACTTGAGAATTTACAAAGAGAAGGTTAAGTCCTTTCACGACAAGCACATATCCAGAAAGATCTTTCACCCTGGTCAGAAAGTCCTACTCTTTGATGGCAAATACAAATTGTTCCCAGGAAAACTCAGATGAAAATGGATTGGACCATATCTTACAAATGAATCTTTGGAATTGGAGTTGCTGAAATCAACAAACCCAACCTTGATTCAGAACTCTTTGTGGTGAACGGTCAACAACTTTAGCCATTCTTTGAACTTACTGATACAAATAAGGCTGAGGTACCTTTTGATCTCCATTCTCCCTGAGCTCATTGCAGCCGGCTGATGGTATTAAACTCAGCACTTAGCGGGAGGCAACTCGCCATTTTGAAAAAATGTGAAACCCTTCTTGACACATCTTTTGCTGAATTTAGTTTGCACTCTAGGGTTCATCCATTATAACAACTGACTCCACCTCTGGTACCCGTACCCGAGCTTGAAATCGTCAGCAACAGTCACCTTGACCCGTCCACCCACCCTAAACCTATTTTAATGTACGATCTAAGCTGAACTAGAACCCACCTAATTTATAATGAGGACAATTCAAATCATAGGCATGGGGGGTACTAAAGTACAAAACGCTGTGAGAATCACTTCACAAGAAAGGGATTTCATCAAAAAATTACATAGTCCAAAAAACCAAAAAAATAAAAAATTGAAAAAAAGAAAAAAATGGAGAAGGGAGGAAATTTTGAATGAATCAATTGCAAACCATTTTTGAGGGAAAAATGGGAGGTGATTAAAATGTCAAAAAGGAGCACAATTTGAAAAGAAAAGAAAAAAGAGATAGTCATTAGTAAAAAATTAAGGAATCGACTTAGTTCTAGACCAAATCAAAAAAGAAAGAAAATAAATGACAAAAAGAGATTAATATGAACGTTGATCTTTGGCCTCTTAGACTGTGATTTTAGGCTTAAAAATTCAAGTATCCATTAAGATTTGGATAGTCCTTAAGAGGTTGGGGAAAATGCGAAGCTTAAGTATTAGGTCTAAGGCTTAGGATTATTCGGCCTCGCTAAGTGACCCCTAGTTTGCAGGACTCGATAACCTAAGCACCCCAATCCACACACAGCCTAGTTCAGTGTGTTTAATTATCAAAATCACGTAAAGGTGTTAAATCTGTTCTGAAAAAGTTACCTAGCTTAGGAGCGGCTAATAAACACAAGTTGATTTGGATGAGTTCCTAGTGCGAAGAGGTGGGAAATTCCCCTCGAAGATGCGCAATAACATATCGTCTCCTTGGTGCTTGTCTCTTAGGATATCTAAATATTCAACCAGGGGCATGTAAGCACCTTATGCTGGTTCAGATGCCATGGCCAGCATTATCATGAAATGTTGATTGCCAGGGACTGGATTTACCTACAAAACACCATGGGCAGGATTGTCTCGAAATCTCAAAAGCCAGGGTTCGGGGGATTGCCATGGGCAGTGCTATCTCGAAGCATCGATTGCCAGGGACCCTACGAGGATTGATGGTGGGAACTAGGAATCTGATACAGATCGTGTTGTAAAGCTTATCCGAAGCTAGAAATAGAAAGAAAAGAGAGAGGAAACTCTCCAAAAATAAAGAAAAAAATTCCTCTGTCTCTCTCTTACAGAGACACTACAAACTAAACCGGGGCTAAAACATGTTACAAGCACGGATGCTTTAACCGCAGGGTTCAACGAACATTAGGTTTGTTCCTGTGGGCCTTAGAAACCTTCGCAGTGGACTAAGGCTAGAGCTGGTCAAGTTCGGATCTTTGTTGGTACTTGAGTACCTCTAGGCCTACTATTGGCATTCTAACCTAATCTACAAAAGAAAGCACACATCAGAGTTCTGAGCATAAAAAGACATGTGGTCTAGAATTTGAGTTAAACTCCTTGAGATTTTGCTAAGGGACTAGCAAAATCTAGGCAAGGAGGTATGATGAGAACACCATCATGAGCTATAAACAAGCTCAATTTGATCTGATTAAGCCTTTAAATGCACCTATATAACCACCTGGTGACTGTAATTCATTGTATAGTCATTCTGAGAGAGATAAGAAACCAAGGTTAAAATTATAATTTTACCATCATATCTTGAGTGCAGAATAACCATGGGTTTTCTCAGGGGTTAATTAAGGGTCAAATGGTCCTAAAAGACTAACAAGTTGGTTAGAAAAGACAAAAAAGGGTTTTTGCGTGTTTTGAGAATTAAATGACTTTTGAAACCTGAAAAACAGGCTTGCTTAATTAACTGAGGTTCTAGTTAGGATTCACCTAAACCCTCTGAAATTCATAGAAAA
Source organism: Thalassia testudinum (assembly GCA_037157565.1). Classification (NCBI taxonomy): domain Eukaryota; kingdom Viridiplantae; phylum Streptophyta; class Magnoliopsida; order Alismatales; family Hydrocharitaceae; genus Thalassia; species Thalassia testudinum. Next base: position 77,557,028 of record JAZHRO010000056.1, on the reverse strand, counting down.
ATATTCTCTAGGGCTTGGAACCTTCAATTTGACCAATAGAACTCATCTTGACCCAAAATAGAGTCTCAGACAGACATTTGCCCTAATTTATGTTTTTGCAAAAATTACCTAATCAAACATCATCAAAACCAAAATCCAACTTCACCATTAGATTCCTTAGGTCAAAATTAGGTTTGTACCAAAATTTGGACACAATCTGAGATTGTCTTGACCTAGCTTATAACTTGGTCCTGTCTGATAACATTTATGCCCCTAACTTTCAAAATTTTTACAAAAAGGCCCCTAATTTTGCAACCATCTTTGCAAATAGGTCCTTGATACCATTAAAGGCAACTCTGAGCTTCACCATTGAGATCGAGCGAAGATTTCCCGCATGATTGTCAATCAATCAGTCCTAAAATAGATACCCAGATTCTTGACGAAGTTGCCTTTCATTTGAGCCACATCTTGGGCTCCAAGTCTTGCCCAAATCATAATGTGAATCATTTAAAATTTGGGTTTCCAACTCTGGCAACCATCTAAGCTTGGGAAGCTTGCTTCCTAAGCTCTAATTTCCCTTTGATGACCTATGAAAGACCTCCAGATTAGGCTATTCTTCCCACGCTCGAATTCAACCTTGAACACCTCAAATTCCTCTCCTCCTTCTTGGCCGAATTGCTCCTCGACATCCAGCGACCCTCCCAGCCTCCATTCTTCCTCTGTTAACAATACCGGCAGTAGAGCTATCTCCCCCATCTTCCTTTGCATCGAGCCATACCATCCGACACCCCCTTTGCCGTCCTCCTCACCATTTCCTATCCACCAAAGCAGCCTCCTTCGGCACTGGCCATACCACAACCAGCGCCATCTCCTCTCCCCTTCGTCCATTACCATTCACAACCGACTCCTCAACTTCTTCTCATCACACCAGCATATCCAACACATCGCTTCGACCCTCGCACAACTGTCTGCAACTCCATCTTCCATCTCTCAGCAGAATTCCGGTGAGCCCTAGCACAACAGGGAAAAATTCCCCTATTTTGCTACAGTAAACCGTCAATTAAAATTTACATTTTCTACCATTGTCACATTTTAATCATATTTTATTGACTCTGCATTATGGAAAATATCCTATAGTTTCTCATAATTGCCATTTCGGCATTGTTTCTTGCTTAAACCTTAATCTAAAGGCAATCTTGCCTTGGTTCTTGTCCAAATTGACTACGAACAAACATTTTTAAGTGGCGCGAATTTTAATATGTTATTGCCTCCCTGTGGATACGACCTGCTCCTTTACGAGTGGTTATTTCTTGTTAAAAATTGATTAGTCGATTTTTCCACCACATTAAACTACAAACGACTTAAAAGCGAAAGATCGACCAGTCAAAGACTACCAGTACTTTAAGTCTCACATGACATAGACCATCGCTCGACTAACCAGGACTTTTGATATTTAAACCATAAGTACGATTTCCAGGACCCAGGAGGTTTTTGCCGTACTCGAGAGCTCAAGAGATTATGGCTTGTGCTTAGTGAAGGATCAAGACTGACCAGATGAACATTAAGACTCAAGCCATGGGTTTCACGATTTTTTTAAGTAATGGTTGGTCCTAGTTTCGGCTCATGTCTTCATATTGACCCTTAAAAAGATGACGGAAAAGCTCAACTCCCATTTTCTGATATTTGTGGCTCAAAGAAAATAGGGTATTTGCCCTGAAGAACGATTTTTGTAGGAAGATTTTACAGACATTTGTGAGATATACTGAATTACTTGCATCTTTTTTTTTTTTGAAGCACGTGTCAGTATATCTTTTACAACATTATTTGGAGGAGCACACTTTTCTTTTCGGTGGGAGAGTTCCATTTTGGTGGAAAGAGTCTCTCCTAAACACAAGACTAAAGCCAGGGATAAAAAGTCTACCTATGCGCACAGGTAAGGACTCCACCTTCCCTAATGAACACTAGGGTTGGATCTTATGTTCACCTGGTCTTTCTTGATATATGTAGTGTGAAGCAAGATTACTTAGGCTCTTGAGTAGAAGCAAACCAACGGATCCTGTACTGGTCTCTCAGGTACAAGAACACGTCCTTAGTTAGGAGAGATTCCAATCTATCTTGTCAATGCTGAAGTGAATTATGCCGTGCCTGAGCGAATCAAGCTTCTGTGGCCTGGAAAGTCTTCAAAACAGAGGTTGAATATCCATAAACACTTATTGTGTTTTTGTTTCAGCCTTCAGATCATTACTAAACACCATTTTATATATATATATATATATATATATATATATATATATATATATGTGGAAACTGCATGATACTATAAAATACCCAGATCCTTTGGATGCCTATCCAACCCCCATGCCAAACGATGATATGTCCTCATATGCATGCAGGGAAGGGTAGAGGAAGGATGAAAGATCGGGTAACGAGAGCTGAGGTGTAGGGTATATAGTAGGGTGGTAGGGTGGGTGGATGGTGGTTGGTGAAGTGAAAAGTGAAGTGATCGTGACAGTGGCGTGAAAATTGATGGTGGATGGTGAAAGATTTGGCATTTCCTGGGACGAGAGTGTCCCAGGCGGATCGGAGAACAAGTCAGGAGGAAGAGGTTGGCCCTCAGATTGGCTAAGAAGACGGGCTTCTTGGATATATGGATCCAAAAGGGAATAGCCCCAGTGAGTAGGATGTGCACTCAAGGTCCCAGTGTGGAGTTCCAAATCCGCCCGATTTGGGTGGAAAGAAAGGGCAATCCGGTCTTCAAGAGTGTGGATCGGTGGTGAGTAGCCCAGATATGACTCAGACCACGAGCTATGGGAAGCGGAGAAAACTTTGTCAGAAGTCTGGTTTGGAGAAGGTAAGGGAATAAGGAGGGATGGGGGAACGTCACAATATGTATCGATTAGGCAATCGTCAATGTCTATAGGTAATCTGCAGCAGTTAGAATAGGTCCCAATTAGTCTGATACATGCACTGACGGCCATGTCCTCATTAGACGTGTCATCCTCGATGCAATCATAATCAAAGTTCTTGGCTGCCTTGAAGATGTTAAGCTTGAGCTTCTCAGATCCAACGACAATCTCAATACAGCCCGACTCGGAGTTGATATGGGCATGGGCTGTGGCCAAGAAAGGTCAACCAAGGATGATCGGACAATTAGAAAGTGAGCTAGAAACTTCCATTTCTAAAACAAGAAAGTCAACAGGAAAATGGAGACTGTTGACCCTAACCACCACATCTTCCACCACACCCTTCGAAATTTTGACAGAACGATCTGCCAACTGCAACGTGACAGGGGTGGGTTTCAGATTTCCCAAGGAAAATTTTTCGAGCATGATGGTTGGTATAAGATTTATGGAAGATCCTAGATCAAGCAGGGAATGGTTAAAAATGCAGCCTTAGATGCTACAGGAAATAAGCTGTGTGCCTGAGTCTTTCTACTTCGGTGGTAGATTTAACAGTATAGCACAACTCGCATGAGGTGAGAGAACCACCAGATTCTTAGTTTTCTTTGACTGTCGCTTGGGTGTTGAGTAGTCTTTGAAAAATCAAGCGATAGTAGGTATGTGGTCGACAGCCTCAAGTAGGGGTACCTTGATTTCTACATCCCTGAACAAATTATGTAGGTTATCAAAGGCCTACATATCTTTCTTCTTGCCTTTTGGCTCCCTCAGTAGAGCCTCAGGGAATGGGACTGATTCTGGCACCATTTTGGGTGTATCATCCTCTTGCGAATGCGGTGTGCATCCCGAATGAGAGGGCGATAAGAAGATGGGCCAGGATCAGGTCGAGGTGGATCTACGGTCTGCTTGCTGCTCCTCGTAGTGATCACATTGGACGATGTTGGTCCAGTGGGATCATAAGGCGGAGAAGGGTTCGCAATGGGGACATAAGAGTGAGGTGCTGCAGCAGGATTAGCTTGAAATCTCGGTGGAATGCTCGGAGCCTGCAGAATTTGATGAACCTGCCCTTGAGAAGGTTGTGCCTGTGGCTGAGGACCACGGGGTACAAAATTTCGTAGGTTTGGAATAGGTTGGGTTGGAAGAGTGTCTTGAGATCGAGTCTCCATACGTAGTTTACTGATCTCAGCATTCTGCTGTGCCAATTGGTGCTGGAGAGAGGTCATGTTCTCTTCATGGCGCTTTGACATGTTCATCATCATTCGCATCAATTTATCGAGAGGACTTGATGCATGTTCTATTTGCGGTACACAAGGACTCGATGGCGAATTCGCCATAGGATTAGACTGCTCCCTTAGGATGATGGGTGCGGATGGTCGCATTGGCCCACCCGCGAGGTTTTGACACTGTAGGTTGTTGGACCATGTGAAGTTCGGATGATTATGCCACCCTGGGTTATAAGTGGCAGAGAACAGGTTGTTCCCTAGGGCGCAAGCGTCTTCTACGCCAGAAGACGCGTCCGCATGTAAATATGCTTCCGAGAACACGGAGGCTTGGTCCTCCGTGTCGAAATACTGGCTCGCAGAAGCCAGATCCTCATGGCTTACCGAGTCGCTCGTCACGACACTCGGTAAGGAAGGCCTTACGGGGTTTCTCGGGATAAGCCTGGTATTGGAATAATTGGAACTGTGATGAAGTGGTGAGGTGGGGGTGTTTGCCATAGAATGGGCAGGGTTGGCCAGAAGCTCGTCGAGCTTCTTGTGCACGATGGAGACTTCATCCAATTTTTGTGCGATAAGGTTGAGATCAGTGGATGAATGGGAGGGTCCCGTGTCAACTTCGTGGACATTACGGGGTAGGCTGGTACGATTAAAGGCGAGAATGGAGGCATTGTTCATTGAGTTTTTGCTCATATTTTCAAATAATTTGAATGCTCCATTCCCGTCTTTATTCATGAAATTCCCTCCGCAGGACGTGTCTGCAATCTGCTTCAAAGTCTCATTTAGCCCATAGTAGAAAATCTGGGCTATATGCCACTTAGGCAGACCGTGGTGTGGACACTTCCTGAGGAGGTCATTATATCTCTCCCATTCCTCATGAAATTGTTCGCCATTTTGTTGCATAAATGAAGTGATAGCATGGCGAAGCGCATTGGTTAGCCAGATTGGGAAGAACTTCTTGAGAAATACTATTCGCATCTCTTCCCAAGGGTGGATGGTTCTCCCAAGGGTGCGTAACCACTGCGACGCTTTATCCCACAATGAAAATGGGAACATTTTCATGAGGTCTTTAGGTAACTCGATATCTCTTGGTTTAACTATTTCAGCCAATCGGGTTAGGTCTTCCAAGTGGAGAAAAGGATCTTAACTTGCAAGACCATGGAAGTGAAAATTTATCAGGACAATTATGTTAGCTTTCAGTTCAAAGTCGTCCCTGCCCATGGGGACATGAATTTGTCCGATGGTCTCTGTAGTGGCGGGATTCAGATAGGAGCTAAGAGACCTAGGCTCCTCCCGTTTGGGAGGGTTGTGCATTTCCTCCAATGTTTCCCGAATGGTTTCAATTTATTTATTATACATTTCCATTTGGGCTTGGAGGTGGGTTATGGGATCTAAGGCTCCACCACCTGGTGGGTTTTGAGGGCAGTTTCCTCCTTCAGGATTTGGGGGTGGGCGTGCAGCCATGTTTGTTAAGGAGGAGGATGATTCGGCTTCTTTTCTAAATTTATCAGACAATTCACACATTTATGGTTTTGTGACCTCCTCCCTGACATTCACTACCGCAGGAAGAATTGGGGAGATAAGAAGGGAAAAGAGATGAGAGAAATGACGTCGCAATTGTACACTTGATGACAAATCAATACAATCAAATTCTTAACCTCTACAATGTGCCCTTTGACCTAAAGATCTAAGTTACCTACTATCACGACCTACGGAACCGAATGCGAGCATCGTGGAACCACTGGGCCAGATTGAAAGGCCGTTTGCCCCAGTCTTAGACACCCGATAGCACGCGGGAACCCTTACCAGCACGTAGTCGCTACACGCAGGTAGTTAGACCTCCAATCATTAATAAGGGTCAAGTTGCTACCAATTTTAGTTAGAGGCTTAGGATCAAGTGCTTCTGGAATGTGAAGGGCATTTTTTACAGGTAATGCCCAAGTGATTGGTTTTTCAAAAGTGTGTAAACCAAGCATGCAACAGGGAAATCTCCCCGAATTGAAGTTTTAATTGGTGAATGATTTTTAGAATTCAGCCTTAAGTAGTATGGATTTTAGGATTTCTCTGAATTACCAATTCAACCAATCTTTGGGTTTTGAGAGACTACAAGTTTTCTTCTAAGCCCAACAAATCCTTCTTCAATGTCAGTTGGTTAATGCATGCTAAAATGCAATGGGCTTCCCTAGATGGAGATTTCTATGTGTGGATGCAAGAATCAATTTTAGATTAATGTGAAAGGGAGCCAAAGCACTTCAATTCAAGTGCTCCAAATCACAAAAATGATTTCCACACACAAGGCTCAACCATAAGATAAAGAAAATCAAATTGTTGGGGTTGAAGTATTCAGGATCGAATCTTAGGCACTTGAAGAGTCGTGGTGGGGTTGGAATCAACTCAATTCCAAGTCTCCCCACCAAAATGGTGATCCCAAATTTGCAGATAAATGAGGCAAAGAGAGGTGCAATCAATCTTTAAATTTTTGCCTCAAAGAATACTTCACACGACGAAAGATTCAAGAATCAAGATTCTTGGATCTTCGCTATGCGAAGTGGCGGGAAATCCTGGGGCGATGGGAATGATGACAAACAATCAAACAAGTGATTTTTAATCCACTTGCCCCAAGAGATCCCAAGAAGTTTTTCTAGTTTTTTTTTTAGTTTTTTTTTTATTAAGGTGACAAGTTGACCTAAGTTGCTAAGAAAGAAAGACCTTCTTGTTTAGCAACGTGTGCGAAGCTCCAGTGCAGTGTCGGCATCTTCACGCTCTCGTTCCCGCCTTAGACCAGCCCACGTTTCCGACTTCGTCTGCCTGCCTTCTTGCAAGAGGTTCACCTGCATAGCAACAAACAAAAACACCCATGAAGAGAAGGGTGTGATAAGAGAAAAAATTATAGGAATGGAATAGAAACTTACTTGAATGCGAACTTCCCTGGCAATGGCACCATGAAAAGATGTGGTGTAGACCCGAATAGGTTTTGTTAATATGGTGATTTTATTGTTGAAATGTGTATAGCGATTAACCTAAATTGAGCCTAACCATCTCTTTACAAAATTTTTAACCAGGCCTACTTGATTTTATCCTGGTCACTTTTAGGCCCGGGGTCGAACTCAGGGAAGTGGGATTAGAAGAAGTTTCTACGCCATTCCAACAACAAATCTCTTCCATTCATCTATTGAGTTTTTGGTGTTTTTCCATTTAAGATTTTTTTCTCATAATTTTTGTCCTTGAGGTACACCCTCAAAATCAGGTTCTTGGCTTGGAGCCAAATTACGGTTCCAAAACTACTCCTGCTATTCGCAAGACTAAGTACCTGCAAGTCAAGGATTATCTTTTCTCTTTTGTATAATTTTTTTGTCTTTTGACTGGAAGGAAAGAGAAGCAGAAATAAAGTAAATATAGTATATATATATAGGTATATATTATATATGTATAAAGGGGTGGGGGTGGAGGTGGATATGGTGTGTAGCACGGTGTCAAGTCAGTTGTCATCGAGGAAGACGCAATCAACAGGATGAACTGCTACATGGAATGTAAAGTGGATGGGTGGAAGATGAGTGCGAGCATGCTTTCTGTATGTGTGTATCGGGGAATATCAGCAACTGGTGCGGATATTCCCGTGATACAACGTGTAGGATGAAATTATATATATATGTACTATATATGTAAATATATATCTATATGTATATATATATATATATATATGGTTATAAATATGTAAGTACATGTGTAGTTATATTTGTATATATATATGTATATATATATATACATATATATGGTTATAAATATATAGGTATATATGTAGTTATATGTGTATATATATATATGCATATATATATGTATATATATATATAGTAATATATGTATATGGATATATGTAAATAGATAGATATATATATATATATTTGTATACATAGTTATATAGATATATATGTATATATGTATGTATATTTGTATGTATATATATATATATGTATAAGTATTTGTGTATATATATATGTATCTATACTTATACTTAGTTATATAGGTATATATATAGGTATATATATATATTTATACGTATATAAGTATATGTATATATGTAAATATATATGTATATATATATATAAGTATATAGATGCATATATATATATATGTATGTATGTATATAGGCTAATACGTAGTTATATAAGTACTAATATATGTATAGATATATGCATATATATATATATATGTATATATGTGTATATATATATATATCTACGTATATATATATATATGTATATAGTAGAGTATTGGTGTGTGTTTGAGAGTGTGAGTGTGTGTGTGTATCTGTGTGCAGAGAGTTTGAGAGAGTGCTGTGAGAGAGAGAGAGAGAGCGTCTGCTGAGTGAAGAAGGTTGGAGTTAAGTCGTCCGCGTCCTCAGGGTGTCGTTTGATGGCCATAGCGCACCGTGCTGCGTGTAGGCGTTCGAAGATGCATGCTGGAGAGAGTGAGCGCTAGGGAGAAGGACCGCAACGCACCACGCTGCGTGAAGAGGTGAGTGCATGTGCAAAGAAGCGGGCAGGCATATGCGAGAGAAGGGAGAAGGCGAGTGTACGCGGGCGCGAGCTGGGACTGGTTGCAGCGTTCCGGGTGACTGGATAAGTGAGAAACTTACTGGTCACCGCACTGTAGCCACAGTGTTCCGCTGACTAGCGTGAACAGTGGCTACAGTGCATGGCTAAGCCGCGCGACCAGGTGCGCCCAGTGCTGTGAATGCGGGAGCCGCTGCATGAGCTGGCGTGCGCACGGAAGGTCTGCGCCGGCTGGTGGCTTGCGCGAAGAGGCGGGTGTACGCGAAGAAGCTGGAGGGGAGGGCAGCCTGCAGGCGTGTGCGGTGGCCTGCGTGCTGGCGCGGTGGCCTGCGCTGCTGCTACTACCTTGCTGCTGTTGCTGCGGAGCTTGCGGTGGCCAGTTGAGCTTCAAAGCTTGAAGCTCTAGTTGCAATGGCGGAAGTGGCTAAACGTTGAAACAGGGAAGAGAACCACCACGCCCACTGGCTCTTTGATGAGCTGGGTGGTGGTGGGACTCATGGTGGTGGTTGTGCACCATAGTGAGGTGCTCCTAGCCACAGAGTGCCTCCCCAGAGGAGGAGAGGCTACGTATGGATGGAGAGGGGAGGGGACGGCCTGGAAGGAGGGAAGCTACTGTGTTGGGTGTGTGGACCCAGATCCCTTTTGCAAAGAAGAAGCTGTGCTCTTTTAAAGAGGAAGACGGCTTGCACAGCCATGCCTTGGCTGTGCATGGCTGTGCATGCGGCAGGGAGTGCTTGCTGCAGGGCAAGCTACTGTGCAGAGCATGGCGTGAGGAAGAAGAGGCCATTGCTTACAGCGTGGGAAGAATTCAAAGTCAAATAGAAATAAAAAATAAAGATGGAGATTTTGCAAGGCAGCACTTGAGGAATTTGTTAATTTCAAGGCCATTTTATTCACTCTCCTCCCCTCTCAAATAGATGCATGCATGCGTGTATTTTTACAAATGCGACTATGGATACCTAATATTCACTGGTAATGCTAGGAAATAGCACAAGGCGGCACAATTGTTGATGTATTTTTGCTGTGCAATCACTTCCCAAGCTTGGAATGTTCGTCGGAGATGGAAGCTTGAAATATACCTAAATCTCTTATGCGTTCACATGAGAGATTGGGACGGTTGTACTGCTTAGGATCTGGCTCAAAGGGAAGGGAATTCCTTGATGAACTTTCCTTTCAAATCTTAGAGGGATTCATCAAGGAATCAAGGAAAAATTGCCAAATCAAGCTTGTCGAAGTTGTAGGATTAGGATTTTATGGTGATAGGGGCCTATTTGTGAAGAAGGCGACAACGATAGGGGGCTACTTGTAGGAAATTCAAAAGTTAAGTAGCCATGTGAAATAATGACAATCAGACTTGGACCATAGTACAAACTAGGTCGAAACAATCTCAGATTGGGCCCAAATTTTGGTTCAAACCTAATTTGGGCCTTTGAAATTCAATGGTGAAGTTGGATTTTGGTTTTTACCTATTTTGACTAGGTAATTTGCATAATTGCCCAAATTAAGGTAAATATCTGTCTGAGACTATTTTAGGTCAAGATGGGTTCCAATGGTCATATTGAAGGCACCAAAACCTAGAGAATATTTTTTTTATAATTTTTAGAGGGTTTAGGTGAATTTTATCCTGACCAGAACCTCAGTAGATTAGGTGGTTCAGTTTTTAGGGTTTCAAATGCCATTCAATTCCTAAAACACACAAAAGCCATTTTTTGTTTGTTCTGACCCACTAATTAGACTCCTAAGATCATTTGACCTTTGTTAAACCCCTGAGAGAACCTGTGGTTATTTTGTTTTTGTGATAGAATGGCAAATTTGTAGAAATAACCCTGTATTCTTGTCTTCTTCTCAAATCAATGATTTGTGCCCTTAAGACCTTTTGATGGATATGTTAGAGCTTTTATTGACATCATCAGATCAAAATGAGTTAGTTATGGCTTATGATGGTGTTCCCACCATACCCACATGCCTAGCGTTTGCTGGTCCCTTAGTAAAACCATCTGAATCTAACCAGTTATCTAGGTCGGATTTAACTGGCAGGATGCCCTACTAGGCCACATCTCTAGGAATCAGATCTTAATACCAACAATAAGCCTACAGGTACTCAAGTACCAGCCCAGATACAAACCAGACTAGCTTTCTCCTCAATCTACCACAAAGGTTTCTAAGGCCCGCAGGAACTATCCAATGGTTCATTGGACCCAGCAGTTAAAGGACCCGTGCTTGAAACATGGTCAGCCCGGTTATGTTTGCCAGTGCATTTTGAGATAGACATAGAAGGAGAATTTAACTTGTGGAGGGCTTTCTCTCTCTTTCTTTTTCATTATATTTTTCCTTAGATCCATCCTTATATTGGCCCTAAACACGGTCTGTATCAGACTCCTTGTCCCCACCATCAACCTCGCAAGGTCCCTAGCAATCAATGCTTCGAGATAGCACCACCCATGGCAACCCCCAAAACCCTGCCTTTCAGGATCTCGGGATAATCCTACCCATGGCGTTCTGTAGTTAAATCCAGACCCTGGCGATCAACATTTCATGATAATGTTGCCCATGGCATCTGAACTAGCACAAGGTGCTTACATGCCCCCAGTAGGATATTTAGATATCTTAGGACACAAGCACCGAGGAGATAGTATGTTATTATGCATCTTTGAGGGGAATTTCCCACCTCTCCGCTACGAGAACTCATCGAAATCAACTTGTGTTTTCAAGCCTCTTCTAACCTAGGTCTTAAGACCTCTTTCAGAACAGATTAACTACCTTTCGGCATGGTTTCATCTTTAGAGCACACTGAACCAGACTGTGTGTGATTTAGGGTGTTTAAGTTACCGAGTCCCGCAAACCAGAGGTTAGTTAACAGGGTCGAAAAATCCCTATGCCTTAGATATAATATATAAGCTTTGCATTTTCCCCAACCTCTTGAGTATTAATCCAGATCTTGACAATCACATGAATATATAAATCCAATACATATCCAAGAGGCCTAAGGTTGGTATTCGCCACTAATCCCTTAAGTTTTAGCCTTTCAAGTCTTAGTTCATCATTCAATCCAACCTAGAAGGTGGGTAGGTTCCAAATTGTTTCTAAGGGACGCAATTTTTTCTTTTCTTTGTGCTCCTTTTTTTTCATTTCTATTTTCTTCCCTCCTTTTCAAAGATAGCTCTTCTTTTTCCTCAACCTCCTTTTTTTTTTTGATGAAACCCTTTCTTGTAAAGTGATTCCCATAGTGTTTTGCACTTTAATACCCCCCCATGCCTACGATTTGCAATGTCCTCATTGTAAATTAGGTGGGTTCGAATTCAACTTAGATCGTACATTAGAATAGGTTTTGGTCGGTGGATGGGTTGGGATGATTGTTGCGGATGATTTCAAGCTCTGGTACGAGTACTAGAGGTATCAGAGGTGGAGTCGGTTGTTCTAATGGATGAACCCTAAAGTGTAATATGAGTTCATCATGGGATGTGTCAGGAAGGTTTTCGATTTTTTCAAAAAGATGACAGGTTGCCCCCAATTAAGCGCTAAGTTTAACGCCATCAGCTGGGCGCAATAGGCTCTGGGAGATGTGATTGACTGCATGAATGATATGATTATGATGGATGAGAAATGGATGGCCATAGATAAGTATCAAAGCATGGTGGAGAGTCATTCCAGAATATCTCTGATATAATTCAGGATGATTCATTTCTGGATGATCTTTCTTGAGGTTCCACAAAGGAAACATTTAGAAGGTATAGTGATCTTGGGATTCTATAGTAGGATTGTGGTGATTCCAAGGCTCAATAGAATGGGTCAAGTTAGTGTATCCTAGATGTATGGTTCCTCTCGTGCTCTATGACCTATCAAATCGATACCTGATGAGTCATTTTGATTCCTTCCCTCTAGGTTTGAGATTATCTCCTAAAGAAATGACTCATAGATTGGGTCTTTAAATGAATTTTCCCTATAATCTTCATCCCACTCAAAAGTGAATGCTTGGAGAGTGCCTTTTGAATTGTAAAACTTGAAATTTGTTAAGGATTCATATTCTCGGTGAAGGTCACTCTCAGTATCGTCCAATCCTGATTCCTAGTGGTCCTTAAAACACAAAGTCTCCAAATCCATGGACTCTGAATCTGGTCTGTCACCATGTTTCCCGACATTTCTGGGCATATCCTCAATTTCAATGATGAAAGCCTCCATTGTGCTCATGTCATTATGGTTAACTAGATCATTGATGATAACCACATTATGAACCCTAACTAGCACATTTTAACCTAATAAAGTGAAGAAAAGCTCCTACATAACCTAAGGGAAGGCCTAATTCAAGGAATTGCTAATCTGAGAATAAAACATGATATAAGGGGTAAAACTGCAATTTTACCATTGTAGTGTATGAACGGGATTTCTAAGGGTCTAGAAATAGGTCAAGTGAACCTAATAAAGGAAAAAGTGGGATGATTTGGTCTGAAAAGGTTTATGGTGACATCTAGGAATTAAATGACATTCTCTAACACTAAAACAAACCAACTTTAATTCACGAAGTTCCAGGAAAGATAAAAATCAACTAAACCCTCTAAAATTCATGAAAAAATATCCCCTAGGGTTTAGAACCTTCAATTTGGCCTTTGGAACCTGTTTTGACATAGATTGATGTCCATACACATTTTTTGACCTAATTTGGGTTTTTACGCAAAATATCTAGTCAAACGAGGTTAAACCTAGAATCCAACTTCCCATTGGATTCCTTAGGTCAAAATTAAGTTTATGCCAAAATTTTGACCTAAGGGAAGGTCGTCTTGACCAACTTACAATTTGGTCTTTAAAATTACTTTCTAACCCTCAACATTTTGAAACTCTTGAGTTTACCCCCTCAACTTTCCCGTCATTTTCTTCAATCCTACCCTTCTGCCACCTGCAGTAGTAGGCCATACCTCCGGCAACTTTGCGTGGAGGATGGCGCCATGCAGGCATGGGGAGCCGGCCCCAGATTTGAAAGGGGAGCTCCCTACAAAGCCCCCTATAGCATGAGCCAGCCCCCATGCCCTGAAGATCGCCATACCTCTCATGCGAACACGCGAGAGGTATGAGTCTCCACCTGTCATACCTCTAGTGAGACTTTTCCCGCCATTCTCACACGCCTCCTGGCCAGCCCTTGCTTATTGATGGAGCGGCACACCTCGCTGCATCCTTCAAGCTTAGATTGGCCTAAGATTCCCCCTCCAATTTGTCTCCTCCCAACTTCGGTCGACTACCAGAGCTTCCGATGACTCTTCCTCCACTTCCTCGTCATTTTGCCATCGTACCAATGGTAGGACTACCTCCACCATCATCCACCGCGACGCATTGTACCAGCGAGCGCCCTCCAACCCCTCTTCCTCATCGCCGTTCTCAGCCCCTAGCACCTTCGTCTCCGGCGACGGCAGGACCAGCCGCTTGCCACCTCCGCATCCCCCCCTTCACTTTGGACTCGTAGATAAGTTCCTCTTACCCTTCTCTTTATTTCCGCTCTGCCAATTTGTTATTTCTACCCCTCGACAATGGCAAACTACCACCATCTTCTCCATCTCCGATAGACCACCGGCGAGGTGTCTCCATCACCTCCCCACACCCATCCACCTCGCCAGACCCCTCAGAAGCATCACCACCACCCACTGATCATCTTGCAAGCCTCCACTGGCCGTGCCACCCACCCACTGAAACCCTTCCCCGAGTACACCCACCTGCACGCACAAAGTGTGCCCTAGGCACACGCGCACAGGCATCTTCACGCCACGCTGACCCTCGAGTCATCTTCGTCGTGCTCTGGCGAAGCTCTCCGAGCATTCTGACAGGGCCGTAAGGCCTTATGCATGATTTCAGGTCCCGAACCTCCGCCGCCATTGACGTCGAGCTTGGAGCAAGCTCGCAAGTAGCTCCCGACCTCTACAGCTCCAGGACACGAGCCCAGGTCGCGGGGAATACGTCTGTGCACAACTCCAGGCAGCTAATTGGCTTCGAAGGCGTTAGTTGTCACTGCAATTTGGATGCAACTCCTGCTGCAGGTGCGAGGTAGAAAGGTGGGAAGTTTAGTCCCACCTCAGGTGTTTTCGAGTGCCCTACAGTGCATAAATTGAGAAAGTGACATTGCCTTATCGCCTCAGTCACACGGGGTGAGGTCCCCTCGCCTACTCACTGCCACGTCCATGCTCACTCCTCTGTGGACCTGGCCACCTGACCCAATACCTGTGCAACCTCTCCCACCACCGCATGCCGGTGGGCCTGGTCTCGAGCACGTTAACCCGACCCATATACCCAAGTAGGCTCTCGGAGAGTGAACCCAAGAGAGAAACAGAGAGAGAGAGAGATGCGGGGAAGGTAGGGGTAGGTTTCTACCTAACCATGCCTGTGCAGGGAAGCTAAAGAAGGAGGAGGAAGGGGAAGCAGAAGAAGAGAAGAGGAAGCGGCCAAAGACTTAGCCGCACCAAGGAGCAGAAGCTAAAAAAGAAGATGAAAGGGAAGGAAGAAAAAGGAGCAGGAGCTTAAGCAGAAGAAGAGGAAGAGGAGAAGCCAACTAAAGAAGAAGAATGCAGAGACAGAGCCAAAGAGAAAAGAAGAAAAGAAAAGAAGAGAAGAAAAAGCCAAGGAGAAGAAGTAGAGCAGCAGCAGCCAAAGGAAGAAGAGGAAGAAGGCGTGTACTGTAGCAATGCCAGTTAAGGTGTCTGATTCCTAGAATTAGACGTCTGAAGAACAAAGAAAGAAAAGAGAGAGAGAAAGCAAAGAGGAGAGAAAAGAAGAAAAAGAGAAGAAACATTTCATTTCCTTTCTCTCTAATTTTTTTTGTAAAACAGTACATTGTTATAAATTGTGATTTTTATGCTTTTAGAAATCAAATTTGCTCCCTTAGTTCGACCTCGGAGAATTTTTGAAATATTCGAGTAATAAATAAAATTAAATCAAATTGAGGATTATCAAAAACTCATCACCAATTTAGAGAAGCTTCTAAAATCACAATTTTTGATTTTACACTGACTCAATCTCTCTTTTGTTGTGCAAGAAAGAAAGAAGAGGCAAGCAACCGCACAACAACCACACCAGGGGATAGGTAACCTTCAACCCTCTCTCTTAAGCCCCTCACATTCTAAAGAGGAGAAAACAAAAAGAAAATCAATTTAGGGCTACCTGTCTTCCATACTTAGTAATTCACAGAGTTGCCTATTTTTTAATTTCAACACATCTTAACTGCATATCCACTTAAGGTAACTAGGGCTAAAACCTTCTTGCTTGAGCCCTAGTTACCCATTTTTGAGGCAACTAATTGGACCAACTAGCGCCAAACCTAATATTCTAAGCTAGGGCTTTTAGAGACACATCTTCTAACCAAAGAATTGAAAATTCCAAAAGAGGTGTGCCTAAACCATTATTTGAAAAAACCTCTTTAAGAGAAATCCTAAGCAATCCGACTCTTAATTTACTTGAACACCAAAAGAAAGGACCTAAGAAGCTCTCACAGGAACAAAGAGGTGAAGTTGATCCTTTGGATCAACCAACCTTTAAATTAGGCCACTTTTGCACATAAAAGGTTTAAAGTTCAAGTGAAACCCTAAGCACCTTGATCTTAATTAAAAGTGGTAGACTTAAGAGGTCAAGGTCCCCATTCTAGTCTACTGGATTCTTAGTGACAAGAGAGGTCGAGTGGGGGAAACCCTGTAACTCTTGGGTGTGCTCTACCATGTAGGGGTCTTCGCGGGACTCACCCTCTCTGTCAACCCAGATAATTCTCAGGTGGACAACCTTCTGTTCAAGGGGTATCATCCACCTTGAACCTCTATAGTCACCCAACATATTTTGGGTGTCTTGATTGGGTCCAGTACGTTCTAATCTCATCCAGACCTCTCTTCCGATTCTGAACCTAGTTCCTCTTCTTCTTCCATCATGGCTCAACCTGTTGAAGAAGAGAATAATCTTGAGCACCAGCTCTAGCATCTTAATGACCTCTTCCAGAATTTCATGAACCCACCACAGCACCCCATGATGCGAGAGCACTATAATCCCGCAACACTTGCAATTGAGCCTCGAGTCAGAATCCTGACTGGAGGACCTGATTCTAAATTGAAGCCCAATATGATTCATGCCATACCTAAATTCTATGGGCTTAACTCTGAAGATCCCTTCCGGCATATCAAATAGCTCAAGCATTTGGCTAAGACCTTCAGGTCAGATGCGCAAAATCGGGATATCTTACTCATGAAGATGTTCTCTTTCTCCCTTATGGACAAGGCGGCTCATTGGTATCAAACACAAACCTGTCTGATCAACACCTGGGATGAACTTCAGTCAAAGTTTTTGAAGAAGTTCTTTCCCGTTTATCGAACAAATGCCTTACGCCATCAGATTACTCACTTCACCTAGCAGACGGGAGAACCTCTTCATGAGGCATGGGATCGATTCCTGGATCTCATGAGAAAGTGCCCCCATCACGAAGTTCCTAAATGGGAACAAGTCCAGTCCTTTTACCAGGGACTCCATGAAGATATTAGATTGTTCGTCAATGCAACTTGCGGAGAGAATATCATGGGTCAACATGAGGACACCGTGTGGGAGATTCTCAAGAATATGTGCGAGAACTCCATCAACAATGACTCCATGGGTTTATTCGACCAGACGAATACCCATGCATCGACGAATCTTAGGGGAGCACATGAGACGTAGGGCCTGTCCGCATCCGTCGACTTGGAACTAATGGCCAGTCGGTTGGATAAGGTCTTTATTATCAAGAAGAAGGTGGACAAGCTGACTCAGCACTTGCAACGAGCCACCTCTGTGCAAAACTCCTTTGCACAGTCACCTCCTGTAAGGGAAATTGTGCAAAATATCTTCCACCGATCTTCTCCCGGGATGGACCCATATCCACCGCCATCTGACTCCAGGACCGGAGGGACCTCCAATCCTTTCTATTCTTGCCAGGGGAACACTCTCCCCCATACTTCAATTTTCCTGAGGCTCCTTAGACCTGTGAGGACCTCAACGTCATCCAGAATGACCCATTTTCCAACACCTACAACCCTGGATGGCGAAACCATCCCAATTTCTAGTGGGCGAGAAATTCTCAGACCCAAAGACCACCCTATCAGCCCCGTCCACAACCCCCTCATCCTTATCAGCCGCCTCACCCTCTGCCAAACCCCACCTATCCATCCAGGCCCAACCAAGACCAAATGTCCCTCATTCTCCAAACCCTGGCTGACATTCAAAGAATGAATGCAGCTACCCAAAAATAGCACATGGATGAAATCACAAAGGTTTGCAACCAACCCACCCAAATGGCAAATTCTTGCCAACTGGGCACTCTTCACAACCTCTGCCAAACCCTAACATGCTGACCCAGAGGTGCGTTATGAACCCAAACCCAGGCCAAGCACACTTAATATGTCAGGCCCCTTCTGTTCCATCACTTGATGGGATGGAAGCATTAACCTCTTATGTGGGTTATCAACAGCAGCAGCCCATCTTACCAACCCCTAACCAGAATTAGGTAGGATTAAATTCTATGACAACCCATAGTGGTAAAGCAACCCAAGACCCACCTTATCCAGACCACTCCAAGCCTGGTAGTGACCCAAACCCTAGGGTAGTTATCCAGGATGTCCCTATCCCAGATCAAAAACCTGGACCTATTCTAGAGGAACCAACCAAGGTTCCATTTCCTGAGGCCTTGACCAAGGGAAAGTGGACAACTAAACCTATGGCTCCCGAGGAGGACCTGATCAAGCTCTTTGAGCAGGTCCAAATAAACATCCCCTTGATGGATGCAATCCGCCAAGTACCGGCTTACGCACGATTATTGAAAAACATGTGTAAGATTTCATGTAAGATTGGTGAAACCCAGTTTGATAGAGCATTATTAGACGTGGGTGCCTCCATAAACCTGATACCCACATCCCTGCTTAACCACCTTGAAGAATCCAAGCTGAAACTGACTGAGGTGACATTGCAATTAGCTGATCGCTCTATTAAGTTACCTAAAGGTGTTCTTGAGGATGTTATTGTTAGGGTGCAGGATTTCTACTTCCCCGTAGATTTTATAGTTCTAGACATGGACACACCTGAGAATCCAAGGGATACACCAATTATACTAGGGAGACCTTTTCGGGCCACTGCAAGGGCCAACATAAGTTGTAAGGAGGGTCAAATAGAGCTGAAATTTGGGAATCAAACCCTCAAGATTGATATCTTTAAGGCCCAACAAGGGATTGATTGCGATGTGGTAGAGCAAATTTGTGATATCAGAGCCATGGTTGATGAACCACAAATTGAGGACAACATGATTATCCCCAATCAACCACAAAAAGATCTAGACCAGCAATTAGAGGAGTCAGAACTTGATCTGGACGCACCCCTAACTCCTACCCTTATTCCTCATACCCATTCCGAACCACCCGCTGCTACTGATAATCCCATTTTGGAACTCAAATCCCTTCCCGATCATTTGAAATATGTCTTTCTGGGTTCCAATCAGACACTTCCTATGATTATAAACTCCAGAATCACCCCTGACAAGGAATCTCATCTGATTACTATCCTTTAGCAACATCGTAGAGCCATTGGTTGGACTATCGATGATTTGACTGGAATAAGTCCCTCTTATTGCACACACCACATCTATTCTGAAGAGGGCGCACGACCTTCATGTGAGATGCAGAAATGTCTGAACCCTAATCTGTAGGAGGTCGTGAGAAAGGAGATCATTAAGTGGTTAGATGCAGGGATCATCTACCCGATCTCCGACAGTCACTGGGTGAGCCCAATCCAGGTTGTGCCTAAGAAGCCAGGGCTCACCACCATCACGACTGAAATCAGAAAGGTCATACCGACCCGTATAGCCAACTCGTGGAGAGTCTACAAAGATTACCGAAGACTAAATTCCTCCAAGAAGAAGGATCATTTCCCACTACCGTTTATTAATCAAATTCTCAAAAAACTAGCAGGAAATAGATTCTTCTGCTTTCTTGACGAGTACTTTGGTTACAACCAAGTGGCGATTCATCCAGAGGACCAAGAGAAGACCACGTTTACCTACTCCTTCGAGACATACGCATTCCAAAGGATGCCTTTTGGTCTCTGCAATGCACCCGCAACTTTTCATAGGTGCATGCTTGCCATATTCTCTGATATGGTACGTGATTATCTGGAAGTCTTCATGGATGACTTCTCAGTTTTTGGGGGCATCATTTGAAGATTGCCTTCAGCACTTGGTTCATATACTCAAGTGATGCATTGACGTAAATCTGGTTCTTTCCTAGGAAAATAGCCACTTTATGGTGCCTGAGGAGATCATCCTGGGACATTTGATTTCAGAGAGGGGCATCCAAGTGGATCGAGCCAAGGTTAACCTAATTTCCAAACTCCCTATGCCTAGCTCGATGAGGGACATCCGATCTTTTCTGGGGCACGTCGATTTTTATCATCGATTTATCTTGGATTTCTCGAAAATTGTGTGCCCCCTAGCCACTCTTCTCTCCAAGGATGTACCTTTTGCGATTTCCAAGGAATCCACTTAAGCTTTTGAGATCCTTTGTGATCGAGATACCCAAGCCCCGATCCTATAGTCCCCTGATTGGTCTCAACCCTTTGAGATCATGTGCGATGCATCTGACTTCGTTGTAGGAGCGGTCCTGGGCAAAAGATTGACGGGAAACCCGTGGTCATCTACTACGCTAGAAAGACACTTGACGAGGCTCAATGTAACTACACGGTTACAGAGAAAGAGCTGCTGGACGTAGTTTTTGCCCTTGAAAAATTCAGGTCTTATCTCCTGGGTTCCCATGTTATAATCTACTCAGATCACACTGCTGTGAGGCATCTCCTTGGGAACAAGGATGCGAAACCACGATTAATCTGATGGATTTTGCTGTTGCAAGAATTTGACCTCGAGATTTGCAACAAAGCGGGATGATAGAATGTGGTAGCTAACCAATTGTCTTGACTTCCTTCTAAGATCATCGACCCTTTTGGACCCATCACGGAGCATTTTCCTGATGAGCACCTCTTGACTATTGGTACAGGGCTTCCTTAGTTTGCTGATATGGTAAACTACTTGGCATCACACCAGATCCTGTCTGATTGGTCGAAGGCCAAGAAAGATAAATTACGCTCCGATGCCAAGTATTACATCTGGAAAGACTCGTACTTATTCTGCATAGGTGCTGACCAAATTATCCGGTGATGTGTCCCGGAGGTCGAAATCAATGACATGCTCTCTTTCTGCCATGACCAGGCATGCAGTGGCCATTTTTCCAGGCATAAAACTGCATCGAAAATCCTCCAGTGTGGCTTTTACTGGCCAACTATCTTCAAGGACGCATACAATCACTGTAAGGCATGCAACCATTGCCAAACTTTGCACAACATGAGCCATCGTGATATGATGCCTTTACAACCGATTCTCGTATGCGAGATTTTTGATATTTGGGGGATTGATTTTATGGGCCCCTTCCCTATCTCGGACGACTTCGAATACATTTTAATCGCTGTTGACTACGTGTTCAAATGGATTGAAGCCATTCCGACCCGAACCAATGATCATAAGATCTTTATCAAATTCATTCACTAGAATATCTTCTCACGGTTGGGGATTCCTAGAGGAATCATTTCTAATGGAGGGACCCATTTCACCAACGCTCAGTTCATGTCACTGATGACCAAATACAAGGTGTCACACTGAATCTCTACTCCTTATCACCCGCAAACTAATGGTCTAGCTGAGTTAACAAATCAAGAGATCAAAGAAAATCCTGCAGGTTACTGTTCGACCTGACAGGAAGGACTTGTCAGCCTGACTTCTGGAAGCTCTGTGGGCTTATAGGACTGCCCACAAGACCAAATTAGGCATGTCTCCTTTTAGACTAGTGTACGAGAAGGCATGTCACCTTCCCATCGAACTGGAGAATAAAGCCTATTAGGCAGTACAGAACTACAACCTAGATCTTTCTATGGTTGGAACCCACAGAAATCTTCAGATAAGCGAGATTGATGAATTACGCCTTGATGGGTGATGTAAACACATTTACACTACTTAAAATGTTTATTTATGCATGTTCTTAAGCATAGGATTACATTTCATGATATAAATATTGCATAACATACATCATTTCGCATTTAGAGTAGTTTGAATAAAATGGAGGTTAATTGTTTCCTTTTATGTGCTTGGACAGGACAAACATTGTATCAAGGTCTTGGATCAAAGATCTAACCATATGGATGTGATCAGGGAGACGATTGGAGTTCAACGACTCCAAGATCGCCCTAATCAGGCATCCGTAGCATCAGATAGAGACTGGGGAACCCTAGAAGATCAAGGGCCAGGATGGTGTAAATCCGCACTTCAGATGACAAATCCGACCACACGGATGAATTCTCATCGACGATCGCAACCCAACGACACAAAAATCGACTCAATCCGACATCCATGGCACCATCTACAACTTCCAGAAGATGGACGGCCAAGATGGCGCCACGTGGCACCATCTCAGCTGCCCAAACGGCCGCTGGCATTTTGTGAAGGCCCCCGCCCGATCGCTCCCCACCGTCAGATGGAGATCCAACGGCTGTGGCCGCCTGACGCTTAAAACGTGCGCTCGACCATCCGCACCCCGCAGTGCAGCGATCGAGCGCGCTTACGCGAGCGCGAGGCGCGGGTTCGAGCCGTGGTGAGGGGATTGGAGGCGCAGGTAGTTGAGGCGCGTGGAGCATCGGATGGAGATCCTACGGTCGCGGGCTCCCGATAGCACCAACGCGCGATTGGACGCCCCACGTAACGCGCGATAGCACGCACAGGCTGGCGGGTTGTAGCGGGCGCGGACGCGATTTAAGCCGTCCGATCTCGCGATCGGACGGCTGAAAAGCGCTGGACGTGCGCGAGCGTTGAGGAGCGGGCAACCGAGGAGGCGTGCGTGGGCGCGGCGGCAATGGCCAAGTTGGGGCTTTACTGACGGATTTATCCGTCACTAAAGACCCCTTATTTATTATTTTGAAGATGTAATGTCCATTTCGCCCCCACTCCTTGCAACTATAAAAGGAGACCCCCTCCATACGAAATTCTCTTCCCTTCTCTCTCCTCTCTACCCCTCCAAAGCTCAAGAGAAGCTTGTCCCACACCCGGGATGCTTCTCGCGAGATAAAGTCCAATTTTCGTTCCCCTTCGGAAGTGGATCCCGCGATGACGACGGCATGCTGCTTTGTTCCCGTTCTTCTGCTTCGTCCTCCTTCATCCCGCTTCATTCTCCTTCGTCCAGGCGTCGTCCCGTCCGGCTCGTCCTCCAAGCAACCGTCGAGGAGGATTTCTCTCTCCCTATTCTTTTTACCACTTTCTAGTATAGATTAATCTACTCATCCTCCAAGCAATCGTCGAGGAGGACATTTCTCCCTCCATTCTTTTAATGCTTTCTAGAGTAAATTTATCATTTTCTAGAGTAATTATTTTATACTTTCCAGTTGTAATAAACAATCACTTCAATGCAAAAATTCCTTGCTTTTTCTACATCTCATTTTGATTTCTCTGTGTAATATTCTTTTTCTCTCTTACTCTCTCTCTCTTCTATTTATTGTAAATAATTAGATAGTTCTAAATTGAGTTATTCTGTAACAAATAAAAAGAAACGCGTAGGTTTTAAATCAAACGTCCGCCTCCCTGTGTTCGACTCGGAATTTTAATTTCGGTATAAATTTTATTTGTTGAACATGAATTATTCGCTTTCGAACTACAACGACAGGTTTTCCAAAACCAAACACGTTAGCGTAGGTTCGTAAACGTTCAACATTTTGGCGTCGTTGCCGGGGAGGCAACGATCTTTGATTTCTCTTCGCGTTTTGTAACTTACAAATCATTTACATCACTTTTCTCCTTTCTTATTGTAATTGCAGATACTCTTTCAAGGCAGGCAAAAGCGGTAGATTGAAGTAAAGTGCTGTAGAAGGTTTTGTGAGTTACCCCCCACCTCCCACCCATTAGATTTCATTTCATCACATAATAACTCAAACATCAATCAACCTAGGTGTTTTTATAAACTCTAAGGTTAGATTGTTTGTTGTTTGACACCCATACTCACCCCAACCCCACATTAAAAAGAAAAAAAAAAATCTCACAGAGGTACACAACCTCATCTGATTTTCAAACTCAACCGGTAAACCAATCTTAGGAGCCGGTACACATAGGCAAACACATAATTGAGTAGAAATCAGATTAGTTAATCATTTGTGTGCCTAATTAAGTGGTGCAACAGGCCAATTGTTTGAGTTGATTGGGCTGCACCACTTCAAATAAAATCAACTCATCAAGTAGCTGCCAATTAGGTTCAACTCTTAGGGATTTACCAGGCACTCCACATTCTTTTTAAGTTTTAAAGGAAAACATCTTCACCTGTGCTTGCAAAACCTGGTGTGCCAATGAAACTTGATTGAAAACACCCAAAGTTTAATCCTAAAAGCTACTAAGCAAGATTTAAACCTTAAAATTCACCACATCAAAAACAATCTTGCTTGAAAACCACTGGTTGTGCACTCACACATGAATCAATCAATCATTAAGGGCACAACCCATTTAAAGGGCCCATCACATTCCAAAGCACATTCAAACCTAACCCTAAATAAAACAGAGTAGACGTTGGCCTTAAGGTTGGACTCGCTCTTCAGAACCCAGAACGAGATTATTTTCGATTAGTCTGTTTCTACTGTTCAATCTGATGTCTAGCTAGGGGAGTAGAGTCAGACGATCGCGGCTGGGGGGTACACTAGGAACTGGAGGCGCAAGCCGAAGGAAGAACCTTCTCCCCAGTCCCTCCTTCTAACTGGTTGGATTGAACAGACGGAAGTAGATTAAATCGTTCCTTTATCTCAAGACGGGTTTTGGGAGTCTGTAGGTCTTTAGGCTAACCTATTTAAGGACAGGTTTGATTGTTTGTATTGCAGGGCACCTTTCTTCCTCTCGTGTATCATGAATCCTTCCACATATTTCATGCATTCCCGCTCTTTCCCTCCTGTTGTAAATTATCCTCAACATGACGATTATCCCAACTCGTATTGTAATCGACCATTAGTTAGTTGGGATAATTCGGATTGGGGATACAATTCTGGACCCCCGTGTTTAGGGTCTAACCCTGAACACTTTGATTCTGATTTCTATTCTTCTCAGAGCTACATCGATTATAGATCGTCCTCCTTTCATGAACAACCTAATACGATCTACAATCAAGAAGGATACACTGATCCTTACCCATCCACTGATTTCACTGCCTTTAGGTGATTACCATCTTTTCAACAATCTGAACTGACCTATCATCAGGAAGGGTATAACGAATCTCAATTCGTTAATTCCTCTACATTGATGTCAAACCCACCCAACCCTGAACCAACTCATTTGGTTCAGGTTAATCAGGTTCAAGATAAGGTTCTGGCTAACTTGAGGAATATCATTCAATCTTTAGAAGTTCAGACAATAACTTGCATTGAGAGATTGGAGCCCCTGATTGAAATGATTGATGATTTAAACAAGTCTTTGTTGGATTGGCTCCAGGATGTTAAGGATAAGAACCCGGGTGAGTTTCTACTTGGGAAATTAGCGAAATTGAGGATGAGATTCGTGGTTGCTTTGATTCAATCTTGGAATAATTCCCAGGATGAACTCTCTTCAGGAAAGCCAATGACAGAACCCGCTCAGGCACCTGTTGGGGGGATACGTGTTACGAGGCTGACCAGATTGAATTAAAACAACCAATTAAGGATGATCTGATTTCTTCGCCTGAGATCCCTAAGCCGAGTTACGAGGAAATGTATGTCTCCTTGGAACACAAAGTGACAAATGATTTTGGGACATACACTGAAACGGATCCTGATGGTGAAGATTCAAGTTGCGAAGTCTCACGCGAGTTTTCTGAACATGATTTCTGTGAGACGATTGGGCTGAGGAATCTGATTGGTCAATTGATAGCCCCATAATTGAGAACACTGATCTTATTAGGGCACACATTACGGATCCAGAATCACATTTTCTGGAGGAATCATTTCAATGTCCTGATTATCAGTTACACCCTGTTGAGCTTATAGATGATTCTAATTCTGAGATAATTAAACTCGGGTCAATTTTGATTCTGCCACATCATTTAGACTTAGAGATTTCAGACGGGGTGATGAATATACAAGAGGTCCTGGAATTTGATATGCTAAATGAGGAGGACAGGAGTTGGGAAGTTTTGATTTGGGAAGTTAATTCAGGAGGAAATGGAAGATTGAGTCGAAGGGTTCCTTTTAAGTTGAAACCATCAAATCGGAACCCTTACGACATTTGTTTCGAGGATGTTCAGCCCAAGCACATATTCAACGATTATCCTTTTGAGCTTCAATTTTCTGTAACCCGACTTTTTGGTCTTAGGTTGCATCCTCAGAAATCGCAGGCCCGATCCCGCTTACATTCTGATTTTAGGTTTTGGGTAATTTTTATCCAGAACCTAAGATATTCTCGATTATGGGGTGTGGGTCTGCACCACAATCTGGTCCACATCTGTGGACCTCTGCTGACAGGTCATAGGATTCTTCTGTTCATTCTAATTCTGACCTGCACATGTGAATTCTTCATTTCTTTTCTTTGTATAGTGTGCCTAGCTGAAGGCACTAAACACAGCACTTATACAGTTCTTTTTCGTTTTCATCTCAGAGCGGACATGACATTCATGCAATTCAGGTGCTTTCTACGCTTTTCCACTCTGTTTTATGTCTTTTTAATACAATGAGGACATTGCATTAGATAGGCATGAGGGGGTGGATATTTATCTCTGAATTCATTTGTCAGCTCCGTAGATTTGTTTTATTTTCTTTTATATATAAAAAAAAAATCAGAATTAGGAAAGAGAATTTGGGTTTAAGAAAATTTTCAATCTTAAGAAATACTACATTCAGATCTGAACACAAAGACCCTTCAAGTCTTTGAACTTAATCAGCCCGTGTATCCACTAAAATGTGGACTTGTTTTTTGAATTCTTGCCAACTTGAATTTTATTTTAATAGGAGTAAATAAGTTTGGGTTATAAGTACATTACTTATCAACCCGCCCTCTGATGTGAGGGAATTTTGATTCTTAAGCATCTACACACTTTCTTTGCACTGACTCATTGTTCGGCGATTTTAACAAAAATTGAGTAGCTAATGAACCTTCTAGGGTGATATGGCTGGCAAGTTATCGTGGGTAACAGCCCATAGGTAGGTTGTCCAGAGCCTAGTGACTGGACCATTCTCTTTTTGCTGCCTTTAGGTAAATCTTAGACCAGGGAAGCCACCTACTTAAAAAAAGAAAAAAAAATCAAAAAGTAGAAAAGAACAAAAAGAAATAAGCCACACTTTGCCGCACGAGTATGGCTGGCAAGTTGTCAGTGGTAATAGCTCATCGACCGATTGTCCAGAACCCAGGTCAGAAAATGCACTAAAAATTCCCAAAACACTTAGGAAGAAGCGGAGAAGTAGAATAAATCGGGGAGATATACACTGGATTCACCCTTGTGTTGACCCCGTTAAAAAATAAAAGTAGGGAGAAAGCTACCGGTTGTAAAGATACACCTTTAGGTAGAATTCTTTTTGAGGTCACCTAGAGGCGTAGAAATCCGAAGTCCGTTCTAATTGCCGGTCAACGAGTTTATCACAATCACAATAAGATGCTTAAAACTTAGGGTTCTCATCAAATCTTGGGTGAGTTGAATGGCCGTAGAAAGCCACTCTTAAACCCCAAAAATTGAAAATCCAAAAAAATTAGAAAAGAGTAAAAAGAGAAAAAGAAATTTTCTTTGAATAAGGCGAGGGCTTCAGGCAGTCTGCATTTTGGCTGATACCCGGGCACTGTTGTGTCTTTGAAAGTTCAGTTCCTAAGTAAACAATTTCTTAATGATTGAAAATAACTCACGTCTAAATAATCTAACCTAATTCTTTTATAAATAGCATATAGTTTTTGCTAGGGACTAGCAAAAGATAGGCATGGGGGTACAATGTAAACACATTTACACTACTTAAAATGTTTATTTATGCATGTTCTTAAGCATAGGATTTCATTTCATGATATAAATATTGCATAACATACATCATTTCGCATTTAGAGTAGTTTGAATAAAATGGAGGTTAATTGTTTCCTTTTATGTGCTTGGACAGGACAAACATTTTATCGAGGCCTCGGAACAAAGATCCAACCATATGGATGTGATCAGGGCGACGATTGGAGTTCAACGACTCCAAGATCGCCCTAATCAGGCATTCGTAGCATCAGATAGAGATCGGGGAACCCTAGAAGATCAAGGGCCAGGATGGTGTAAATTCGCACTTCAGATGACAAATCCGACCACACGGATGAATTCTCATCGACGATCGCAGCCCAACGACACAAAAATCGAGTCAATCCGACATCTGTGGCACCATCTACAACTTCCAGAAGATGGACGGCCAAGATGGCGCCACATGGCACCATCTCAGCTGCCCAAACGGCCGTTGGCATTTTGTGAAGGCCCTCGCCTGATCGCTCTCCGCCGTCAGATGGAGATCCAACGGCTGTGGCCGCCCGGCGCTTAAAACGTGCACTCGACCATCCGCGCCCCGCAGCGCAGCGATCGAGTGCGCTTACGCGAGCGCGGGGCGCGGGTTCGAGCCGTGGTGAGGGGATTGGAGGCGCGGGTAATTGAGGCGCGTGGAGTATCGGATGGAGTTCCTGCGGTCGCGGGCGCCCGATAGCGCCGACGAGCGATTGGACGCCTGTTTGCACCTCAAAACACGCCTGTAATAACGCCTTCTTGTGCTATTTTCTAGCATTAACATTGCATAATAGGATCCTGTAATCGCATTTGTAAAAACACTTGCATGCATGCATTTAATCAAGAGAGGAAGAGGAGTGAAACAATCGCCTGCATAGTTACATTTTTCTTCAAGTGCCTCCTTGCAAAATCACCCTCTTTGTATTTTTCCTCTTGATTTCTTCTTTTCTCTCCTCCCCGCGGCTGCACTCTTCCCGCAGCTGCATGCAGCAGCCACGCAGCACTTCTTCCCGTCACGTCTCCCTGCCAACGCCCCTCCCTATAGCTGCAACTCGCACACCCTCTCCCTGCTGCAGCCGGCACGCCACTCTCCCCTCCTCTATAAGTAGCTGCAGCTTCATCCTCGCAAGGGCAGCTGCTGGAAAGACCCCACAGCCACCACCTTCCTCTCCACCGTTCTCCCCTCCCATACGCCGGCCCTCCGTCGAGGAGGCACCCGGCGAGCAGGAGAACCCACTGTGGTGCACACCACCACAGTGGGAGCACCACCGCCCAGCTCTTCAACGAGCCGGTGGGCGTGGTGTTTTCTTTTCCCTTCATTTTCGTCTCCACGCCATTGCTGCCGCTTCAAGCTCCGAAGCTTGAAGCAGCAGCAGCAGCAGCTACACCGCGGCGACAGCAGCAGCAGCAGCACCCCCCGCCTCCTCCGCGACCTTCCCCACAGGCGCGCAACCCTCCGCACGCGCCTGCAGGCCCGTTCCCCGCCTCCGTCTCCGTTCTGTCCACCCCGCATTGCACCCGCAGCCGGCCGCCGCGCGCACTGCAGCGGCCGGTTACAGCCTCGCGCCGACCTCCGCGACCCTCCGCGACCACCTGCAGACCTCCTCCACGCTCGCTCCTCCACGCCTTTGCCCGCCCGTTGCCTTCGTGCACGCATGCAGGAACCCTACGCGAAGGCGCGCCCGCACCCGCCGTCTTCAGACGTCCGCCTCCGCCTTCAGACGACGCAGAGTCAGACGTCTGCCGCCTCCGGCAGACGTCTTAACTCGCGCGTCCGCGATCACTCCTTCGCCCGCTCTCTCTCTGCAGATCTCTCCCGCCTGCTCTCTCTCTGTCTGGCGCTCTCTACTCTCTCTCACGTATTCTCTCTCTCTCTCTCTTTTTTTTACTCACAGCAACATACACACACATTCACCGACACACACACACCTATACCAGCACATACACACACATTCACCGACGCACACACACACACTCACTCACTTATAGTAACATATATACATATATATATATATACATACATATATCTATATATATATACTTATATACATAGTATAGCTATATAGTTATGTATACATACATATATATATAATATACATATATATATAATATATATATATATATCTACTTATATATACATCTATATACTTATACATATACTTATATATATATAGACATATATACTTATATACATATATATATATACATATCTATATACATATATATATACATATATATAGTAATATATATATATACTTATATACATATATATACACATATATATCTATATATATATCTATACATATATAACTATACATTTATATATATATAGATATATTTACTTATATACATACATATGTACATATATTTTCATGTTATTTACTATACGCTGTATCGCGGGGATATCTGCAATAGTTGCTGATATTCCCTGATACACGCGTACAAAAAAAGCGTGGTCCCATACATCATCCATCCTCCATCCACACTCCACGCGGCACCTAGTCGTGTTGGTTGCGTCTCTCTAGACGTCGACTGACTCGACATAGTTCTACACTCCATCACCACCTACACCCCCACCCCTTTATATATATACTACACATATATATATACATACTATATTTACTTTCTGTCTATTTGCTTTTCTGTTTGTAAAAAGATAAAAAAAATACATAAAAAAGAAAAGATAATCTTTGACTTGCTGGTACCTCGTCTTGCGAGTAGCTAGACTTGTTTTGGGACTCTGTTTGGCTAAAAGCCAAGGACACAATTTTGAGGGTGTGCCTCAAGAACAAGGATTACCATAAAAAAAAACCTAAATAAGAAAAATACCAAAAACACAATAAACGAACGGAAGAGACGCGTTTTAAGGAAAACGTAGAAACTCGACTTTAACCCCACTTCCCTGTGTTCGACCCTGGGCCTAAAAGTGACAAGATAAAATCAATTAGGCCAGGTTAAAAATTTTGTAAAGAGATGGTTAGGTCCAAATTAGGTTAACCACTATACACATTTCAACGATAAAAATATCATATTAACAACCTATTCGGGTCGACCCATCATAACTTTTCTGGCGCCGTTGCCGGGGAAGTGCGCTTTCGAGTAAGTTTCTATCCAATTCCTTTAGATTTGTCTCTTCTCTCTTCACGGGTATTGTTGTTTTTGGTGTGCAGGTGAACCTGGTGGAAGGAGAAGAAGGCTGACGAAGTCGAGGACGTGAGCAGATCCAAGGCGGGAATGAGAGCGTGAAGACGCTGACATCGCATTGGAGCTTCGCACACGTTGCCGAACAAGTAGGTTTTCTTTTCTCATCAAATTAGGGTTAACTTGCCACCACAATAAAAAAAAAAAAAAAATTTTAAAACTAAAAACTAGAAAAACTTCTTGGGATTTCTTGAGGGCAAGTGGATTAAAATTCACTTGATTGATTGGTTGTCTTCACTCCCACTGCCCCGGGATTTCCTGCCTTACTTCGCATAGCGAAAATCCAAGAATCTTGATTCTTAGATTTTTCACCGTGGGAAGTATTCTTTGAGGCAAAGAAAAAGATTGCTTGTATCCCTCTTTTGCCTCACTTATCTTTAATTCAGGATCACATTTTTGGTGGGGAGACTTGGAATTGAGTTGATTCCAACCCCACCACGACTTTTCAAACTTGCCTGTGATTCGATCCTGAATACTTCAACCCCAACAATTTTATTTTCTTTATCTTTTGGTTGAAGCCTTGTGTGTGGAAATCATTTCTGGTGATTGGGAGCACTTGAATTGAAGTGCTTTGGCTCCCTATCACATTGATATAAAACTGATTCGTGCATCCACACTTAGAAATCTCCATTTTGGGTAGCCCATTGCATTTTAGCATGCATTAACTAACTGATAATTGAAGAAGGGTTTCTTGGGTTTTAGAAGGAAAACCTGTATTTTTGCAAAAACCCGGAGATTGGTTGAATTGGTAATTCAGCAAAACCCTAAAATTCATACTACTTAAGGCTGAACTCTAAAAACCATTTGCCAATAAAAAATTCAATTCGGGGAGATTTCCCCGTTGCATGCTTGTTCTTACACACTCTTAAAATCAATCACTTGGGCATTACCCGTAAACAACGCCCTTCACATTCCAAAAGCACTTGACCCTAAACCTCTAATTAAAACTG
The DNA here is from genome assembly GCA_037157565.1 of Thalassia testudinum. Classification (NCBI taxonomy): domain Eukaryota; kingdom Viridiplantae; phylum Streptophyta; class Magnoliopsida; order Alismatales; family Hydrocharitaceae; genus Thalassia; species Thalassia testudinum. The sequence goes on along the minus strand of JAZHRO010000056.1, from coordinate 77,525,218 downwards.
GTAGTAACTTGACCCTTACTAAGGATTGGAGGTCTAACTACCTGTGTGTAGCGACTACGTGCTAGTGAGAGTTCCCGCGTGCTATCGGGTGTCTAAGACTGGGGCAAACGGCCTTTCAATCTGGCCCTGTGGTTCCGCAGTGCTCGCATTCGGTTCCGTAGTTCGTGATAGTAGGTAACTTAGATCTTTAGGTCTAAGGGCACACTGTAGAGGTTAGGAACTTGATTATATTGATTTGTAATCAAGTGTACCTTTGCGGCGTCATTTCTCTCATCCCTTTTCCCTTCTCATCTCCCCAATTCTTCCTGCGGTAGTGCATGTTAGGGAGGAGGTCACAAAACCCTGAACTATTTGAATTGACTGATAAATCTAGAAAACAAGTCGAATCGTCCTCCTCCTCCACAAACATGGCTGCACGCCCACCCCCAAATCCCGAGGTAGGAAACCGCCCTCAGAACCCACCAGGTGGTGGAGCCTTAGATCCCATAACCCGCCTCCAAGCCCAAATGGAAATGTATAATGAGCAAATCGAAGCCATTCGGGAAACATTGGAGGAAATGCAAAACCCTCCCGAACGGGAGGAGCCTAGGTCTCTTAGCTCTTATCAGAATCCCGCTGCTACAGAGACCATAGGACAAATTCGGGTCCCCATGGGCGGGGACGACTTTGAATTAAAACCAAACATAACTGGCCTAATCAATTTTCACTTTCATGGTCTTGCAAGTGAAGACCCATTTCTCCACTTGGAAGACCTAACCCGACTTGCTGAAACCGTTAAACCAAGAAATGTCGGGTTATCTATAGTCCTCATGAAGATGTTCCCATTTTCATTACGGGATAAAGCGTCGCAATGGTTACGCACCCTTGGGAGAACCATCCACTCTTGGGAAGAGATGCGAACAGCGTTTCTCAAGAAGTTCTTCCCAATCGGGCGGACCAATGCGCTTCGCCGTGCTATCACTTCATTTACGCAACAAAACGGCGAACAATTTCATGAGGCATGGGAGAGGTATAACGACCTCCTCAGGAAGTGTCCGCACCACGGTCTGCCTAAGTGGCATATAGCCCAGATTTTCTACTATGGGCTAAATGAGACTTTGAAGCAGATTGCAGACGCTTCCTGCGGAGGGAACTTTATGAATAAAGACGAGAATGGAGCATTCGAGCTGTTTGAAAATATGAGTGAAAACTCGATGAACAATGCTTCCATTGTCGCCTTTAATCGCACCAGCCAGCCCCGAAATGTCCACGAAGTTGACACGGGACCCTCCCATTCATCCACTGATCTAAGCCTTATTGCACAAAAACTGGATGAAGTCTCCGTCGTGCACAAGAAGCTGGACGAGCTTCTGGCCAACCCCGCCTGATCTATGGCAAACACCACCTCTTCACCACTTCGTCACAATCCAAGTTCTTCTAATACCAGGCTTATCCCGAGAAACCCCGTTAGACCTTCCTTACCGAGTGTCGCGCCAGGCGACTCGGTAAGTCATGTGGAACTGGTTTCTGCGAGCCAGTATTTCGACACGGAGGACCAAGCCTCCGTGTGCTCAGACGCATATCTACATGCAGACGCGTCTTCTGGCATAGAAGATGCTTGCGCCCTGGGGAACAACCCATTCTCTGCCACTTATAACCCAGGGTGGCGTAATCATCCGAACTTCGCATGGTCCAACAACCCGCAGCGCCAAAACCCCACGGGTGGACCAATGCGACCGTCCGCACCCGTCATCCCAAGGGTCCAGTTTAATCTTATGGCAAATCCGCCATCAGGCCCTTGCGTACCACAAACTGAACACGCATCAAGCCCTCTTGACAAATTGATGCGAATGATGACGGAAATGTCAAAGCGCCATGAAGAGAACATGACCTCTCTTCAGCACCAATTGGCACAGCAGAACACCGAGATCAGTCAACTACGCATGGCGACTCGATCTCAGGGCACTCTTCCCGCCCAACCTGTTCCAAACCCGCGAAATTTCGTGCCCCGTGGTTCTCAACCACAGGTACGACCTTCTCAGGGACAGGTTAATCAAGTTCTGCAAGCTCCGAGCATTCCACCGGGATTTCAGGCTAATCCTGCTGCAGCACCACACTCTTATATCCCCATTGCAAACCCTCCTCCACCGTGTGATCCCACTGGACCCGCATCGTCCAATGCTATCACTAGGAGGAGCGGTAAGCAGACCGTCGATCCGCCTCGACCTGATCCTGGCCCATCTTCTTCTTCGCCCTCTCATTCGGGAGGCATACCGCATTCGCGAGAGGATGATGCACCAAAACTTGTGCCAGAATCAGTCCCATTCCCTGAGGCTCTACTAAGGGAGCCAAAAGGCAAAAAGAAAAATACGCAGGCCTTTGACAACCTACGTAATTTGTTCAGGGATGTAGAAATCAAGGTACCCCTGCTCGAGGCAATCGACCACATACCTACTGTCGCTCGATTTTTCAAAGACTACACAACACCCTGGCAACAGTCAAAGAAGACTAAGAATCCGGTGGTTCTCTCGCCTCATGCGAGTTGTGCTATACTGTCAAACTTACCACCGAAGCAGAAAGATCCGGGCACACCACTGATTTCCTGTAGCATCCAAGGCTGCAGTTTTAACCGTGCCTTGCTTGATCTAGGATCTTCCATCAATCTCATACCGACCATCATGCTCAAAAAATTTTCCTTGGGAAATCTGAAACCCACCCCTGTCACGTTACAGTTGGCAGATCGTTCTGTCAAAATCCCGAAGGGTGTGGTGGAAGACGTGGTGGTTAGGGTCAACAGTCTCTGTTTTCCTGTTGACTTTCTTGTTTTAGATATGAAAGTTCCTAGTTCACTTTCTGATTGTCCGATCATCCTCGGTCGACCTTTCTTGGCCACAGCCCGCGCCCACATCGACTGCGAGTCGGGCTGTATTGAGATTGCCGTTGGATCTGAGTAGCTCAAGCTTAACATATTCAAGGCAGCCAAGAACTTTGATTGTGATTGCGTTGAGGATGACACGTATGACGAGGACGTGGCCGTTAGCGCGTGTATCGGACTAATTGGGACCTATTCGGACTGCTGCGGATTACCTATAAACACTGATAACTGCCTGACCAACGCATACTGTGACGTTCCCCAATCCCTCCCTTGTCCAGTACCTTCTCCTGGCCAGACTTCTGACGAGGTTTTCTCCGCTTCCCATACCTCGTGGTCTGAGTCATATCCGGGCTACTCACTGTCGGTCCATACTCATGAAGACCGAATTGCCCTTTCTTCCCCGCCAAATCAGGCGGATTTACAAATCGACACTGGGACCTTGAGCCCATATACTTCTCACTGGGGCTATTCATTTTTGGATCCATCGATCCAAGAAGCCCCTCTTCTTGGCCAATCTGAAGGCCAGTTTCCTCCTCCTAACTTGTTCTCCTACCCGTCTGGGACACTCTCGTCCCAAGAAATGCCAGATCCTTCCCCATCCACTCCCGAGCTAAAAGTGCTGCCTAATACACTCAAGTATGCTTTCCTAGGACCAAATGAAACGCTCCCTGTAATCATCAGTTCAAAATTAACCATGGAGCAGGAGTGCAAACTAACTAAGGTCCTCCTAGAACACAAAGCAGCTATTGGATGGTCTTTATCAGACTTATCTGGTATTAGTCCCTCCTACTGCACTCATTGTATACATACGGAGGAGGAGGCTCGACCTTCTCGCGAGATGCAGCGACGTCTCAACCCTAACATGCGGGAGGTCGTTAAGAACGAAATCATTAAGTGGCTGGATGCGGGTATAATCTACCCGATCAGCGATAGCCCCTGGGTGAGTCCGATTCACGTTGTGCCCGAAAAGGCAGGACTCACCATCCGTGTCAATGACAGGGGCGAATCCATCCCTACACGCACTCCTACATCTTGGAGAGTGTGTGTAGATTATAGGAAACTCAATGCTGCAACCAAGAAAGATCACTTCCCGCTACCATTTATTGACCAAATCCTGGAGCGGTTAGCGGGAAATAAATTTTTCTGCTTCCTGGATGGATTCTCAGGATATAACCAGGTGGCAATAGACCCCCGAGACCAAGAGAAAACCACTTTTACCTGCCCTTTCGGCACCTTCACCTTTAGAAGGATGCCGTTCGGACTTTGTAACGCGCCAGCAACTTTCCAGAGATGCATGCTGGCGATATTTCATGACATGGTGGGTGACTTTCTCGAGGTCTTCATGGATGACTTTTCAGTCTTTGGACCATCTTTCGACGAATGTCTTGCCAACCTGACTCGCATCCTTAGGAGATGTATTGATGTAAACCTCGTGCTTTCCTGGGAAAAAAGTTATTTTATGGTGCACGAGGGAATTGTTCTTGGACATATCATCTCCGATAGGGGTATCGAGGTTGACAGAGCTAAGCTCGATATCATTGCTGATTTACCTGTGCCTGGTTCTGTCAAACAAATCCGCTCCTTCTTGGGACACGTCGGTTTCTATAGGAGATTCATCAAAGACTTCTCCAAAATTTCTCGACCCTTAACTCATCTCCTATCAACCGACGTGCCCTTCGACATGGGCCCTGACTGTATACAAGCATTCACGCAGCTGCGTAATGCTGTCACCAAGGCCCCTGTTCTCCAGCCGCCTGATTGGTCCCTCGACTTTGAACTTATGTGTGACGCTTCAGACCTTGCAGTCGGAGCCATCCTGGGACAAAGACGCGATAGACACCCCTTCGTGGTATACTATGCCAGTAAGACGTTGGACGAGGCCCAGCGTAATTATACTACCACTGAAAAGGAACTACTGGCAGTAGTCTTTGGGCTGGAAAAATTCCGTTCTTACCTTCTGGGCTCTCACGTTATTGTTTTCACTGATCACACGGCCATTCGCCATCTCATGCACAAGAAGGATGCCAAGCCTAGACTGATTCGTTGGATCCTTCTACTCCAGGAATTTGACATTGAGATTCGTGATAAGGTCGGAGCCCAGAATGTTGTGGCTGATCACCTTTCCAGACTGGACCCTGACCATATTGGACTTACTCTGCCAATTAATGAAGTTTTTCCTGATGAGCACCTATTGGCAATAAATGTGGCAAGTGGACCGTGGTATGCCGACATTGCCAATTACCTTGCTTCTGGATCTCTTCCACGTGGCTGGCCTAAAAACCAGCGCGAGCATCTCATGGCAGAAGCAAAGTATTATTTCTGGGATAATCCACTTCTTTTTCGGATAGGTGCTGATCAAATCATCCGTCGCTGTATTCCTGACAGTGAGTTCCCCAGTGTGCTATCCTTCTGCCACGATCAGGCCTGTGGAGGCCATTTCTCTGGGAGGAAAACTGCAGCCAAGGTGTTGCAGTGCGGTTTCTTTTGGCCCTCCCTTCACCAGGACGCGCACACTTATGCCAAACATTGCACTAGGTGCCAGTCATTAGGGTCAATGGCACGTCGTGACATGATGCCCTTGCAACACATCCTAGCTGCGGAAATCTTCGACATCTGGGGAATTGACTTCATGGGTCCCTTTCCTCCATCCAACGGCTTCGAATTCATCCTCGTGGCCGTCGACTATGTTTCAAAATGGATCGAGGCTATTCCCGCGCACCGTGCTGACCATGTTATCTCCGCCCGATTCGTCAAAGACCATATCTTTGCGCGTTTTGGGATCCATCGGGCCATTATCTCGGATGGAGGAAGCCACTTTACCCATGCTTCTTTTCGGGCACTTCTGAGGAGGTACGGAGTCCACCATCGTATCGCATCCTCGTATCATCCTCAGACGAACGGCCAGGCGGAAGTGTCGAACCGGCAAATCAAGCAGATTCTCCAGAAAACGGTTCGGCCTGACCGTAAGGATTGGTCCGACAAGCTGACTGACGCACTTTGGGCGTATTGGACCTCCTTCAAGGCTCCCCTTGGTATGTCTCCATATAGAATCGTTTACGGGAAGCCTTGTCATTTGCCTGTGGAGTTGGAGCACCGCGCTTATTGGGCGGTTCGCCAATGTAACCTCGACCCAGACTTGTGTGAACGAGAAAGGAAACTCCAACTCCAAGAGCTGGAAGAGCTCCGTCGTGAAGCCTATGATTCTGCTCTAACCTTTAAACAGCGCACTAAGGCTTTTCACGACAGCCATGTTCGGCGGAAGGAATTTGAGCCATCTCAGCAAGTTTGGCTCTATAATGCCCGACTCAAATTCTTTCCTGGGAAATTAAAGTCCAAATGGACTGGTCCTTTTCTGGTCTCAAGACCATTCCCCAATGGGGCCGTCGAAATCGAAGATCCCAAATCTGGGCGTAAATTTACGGTCAACGGGCAGCGTTTGAAACCCTATCTGACTCATGAACCTGCCCCCGTTGGAGAAACCGTTGCCCTGCTGGAGGGTAACTAATTCTTTGCCTCATTCTGAGTCCAGCTGGGGACATTAAATTCAGCGCTTGTTGGGAGGCACCCTAACAGCACTCACCATCCACCATCACTTTTCACACCTCTATCGCATTCACTTCACTTTTCTCTTCACCACCCACCATCCACCCACCCTTCCACCCTGATCTATACCCTGAACCTCAGCTCTTGTTACCCGATCTTCCATCCTTCCTCTGCCTTTCCCTGCATGCATATGAGGACATAGCATTGTTTGGCATGGGGGGGTGGATAGGCATCCATAGGATCCGGGTATGTTATGGTATCATACAGTTCCCACCTATTTATAAATATGCAAAAAAAAAAAAAAAAAAAAAAGAAGAAAAGAAAACGAAAAAAAAAAAATATATATATATTATAATAAATGGTGTTTAATAATGATCTTGAAGCTGAAACAAAAAGGCAATAAGTGTTTATGGATATTCAACCTCTGTTTTGAAGACTTTCCAGGCCACAAAAGCTTGATTTGCTCAGGCTCGGCTTAATTCACTTAAAGCATTGACAAAATAGATCAAGATCTCTCCTAACTAAGGATGTATTCTTGTACCTGAGACACCAGTACAGGATCCGTTGGTTTGCTTTTTCTTGAGAGCTTAAGTAAACTTGTTCACACTACACATATCAGGAAAGACCAGGTGAACATAAGATCCAACCCTAGTGTTCATTAGGGAAGGTGGAGTCCTTACCTGTGTGCGCAGGTAGACTTTTTATCCCAGGCTTTAGTCTTGTGTTTAGGAGCGACTCTTTCCACCAAAAAGAAACTCTCCCACCAAAAAAAAAAAAAAAGTGTGCTTCAAAATGTGTTGTAAGAGATATACTGACACGTGTTTCAAAAAAAAAAAAAAAAAAAATCAGAAAAGAGATGTTTTCAAAGAGTCAGTATATCTCATAAATGTCTGTATACTTTGTTTTTCGATGAGTCACAAAAAAAAAAAAAAAAAAATCAGAAAATGGGAGTTGAGTTTTCCGTCATCATCTTAAGGGTCAATTCGAAGACATGAGCTGAAACTGGGACCAACCTGTACTTAAAAATTCGTGAAACCCTGGGATTGAGTCTTAATGTTCATCTGGTCAGTCTTGATCCTTCACTATGCACAAACCATAACCTCTTGAGTTCTCGAGTACGACAAAAACCTCCTGGGTCCTGGAAATCGTACTTAAGGTTTAAATATCAAGAGTCCTGGTTAGTTGAGAGATGATCTATGTCATGTGAGACTTAAAGTACTGGTAGTCTTCTTTACAATTGGTTCTCACAATATTCCATAGTAAACACACCTGTATCACCTCAGAAGAAAATCTTCAGCTTAAGATCATTTCTAAATACTATTTTGCTAGGGACTAGCAAAAGATAGGCATGGGGGTATATGTTTGCACCTCAAAACACGCCTGTAATAACTCCTTCTTGTGTTATTTTCTAGCATTAACATTGCATAATAGGATCCTGTAATCGCATTTGTAAAAACACTTGCATGCATGCATTTAATCAAGAGAGGAAGAGGAGTGAAACAATCGCCTGCATAGTTACATTTTTCTTCAAGTGCCTCCTTGCAAAATCACCCTCTTTTTATTTTTCCTCTTGATTTCTTCTTTTCTCTCCTTCCCGCGGCTGCACTCTTCCCGCAGCTGCATGCAGCAGCCACGCAGCACTTCTTCCCGTCACGTCTCCCTGCCAACGCCCCTCCCTATAGCTGCAACTCGCACACCCTCTCCCTGCTGCAGCCGGCACGCCACTCTCCCCTCCTCTATAAGTAGCTGCAGCTTCTTCCTCGCAAGGGCAGCTGCTGGAAAGACCCCACAGCCACCACCTTCCTCTCCACCGTTCTCCCCTGCCATACGCCGGCCCTCCGTCGAGGAGGCACCCGGCGAGCAGGAGAACCCACTGTGGTGCACACCACCACAGTGGGAGCACCACCGCCCAGCTCTTCAACGAGACGGTGGGCGTGGTGTTTTCTTTTCCCTTCGTTTTCGTCTCCACGCCATTGCTGCCGCTTCAAGCTCTGAAGCTTGAAGCAGCAGCAGTAGCAGCTAAACCGCGGCGACAGCAGCAGCAGCAGCACCCCCCGCCTCCTCCGCGACCTTCCCCGCAGGCGCGCAACCCTCCGCGCGCGCCTGCAGGCCCGTTCCCCGCCTCCATCTCCGTTCTGTCCACCCCGCATTGCACCCGCAGCCGGCCGCCGCGCGCACTGCAGCGGCCGGTTACGGCCTCGCGCCGACCTCCGCGACCCTCCGCGACCACCTGCAGACCTCCTCCACGCTCGCTCCTCCACGCCTTCGCCTGCCCGTCGCCTTCGCGCACGCCTGCAGGAACCCTACACGAAGGCGCGCCCGCACCCGCCGTCTTCAGACGTCCGCCTCCGCCTTCAGACGACGCAGAATCAGACGTCTGCCGCCTCCGGCAGACGTCTTAACTCGCGCGTCCGCGATCACTCCTTCGCCCGCTCTCTCTCTCTGCCGATCTCTCCCGCCCGCTCTCTCTCTGTCTGGCGCTGTCTACTCTCTCTCACGTATTCTCTCTCTCTCTCTCTCTTTTTTACTCACAGCAACATACACACACATTCACCAACACACACACACCTATACCAGCACATACACACACATTCACCGACGCACACACACACACTCACTGACTTATAGTAACATATATACATATATATATATATACATACATATATCTATATATATATACTTATATACATAGTATAGCTATATAGTTATGTATACATACATATATATAATATACATATATATATAATATATATATATATCTACTTATATATACATCTATATACTTATACATATACTTATATATATATAGACATATATACTTATATACATATATATATATATATACATATCTATATACATATATATATACATATATATAGTAATATATATATATATATATACTTATATACATATATATACACATATATATCTATATATATATCTATACATATATAACTATACATTTATATATATATAGATATATTTACTTATATACATACATATGTACATATATTTTCATGTTATTTATTATACGCTGTATCGCGGGGATATCTGCACCAGTTGCTGATATTCCCTGATACACGCGTACAAAAAAAGCGTGGTCCCATACATCATCCATCCTCCATCCACACTCCACGCGGCACCTAGTCGTGTTGGTTGCGTCTCTCTAGACGTCGACTGACTCGACATAGTGCTACACTCCATCACCACCTCCACCCCCACCCCTTTATATATATACTACACATATATATATACATACTATATTTACTTTCTGTCTATTTGCTTTTCTATTAGTAAAAAGATAAAAAAAATACATAAAAAAGAAAAGATAATCTTTGACTTGCAGGTACCTCGTCTTGCGAGTAGCTAGACTTGTTTTGGGACTCTGTTTGGCTAAAAGCCAAGGACACAATTTTGAGGGTGTGCCTCAAGAACAAGGATTACCATAAAAAAAACCTAAATAAGAAAAACACCAAAAACACAATAAACGAACGGAAGAGACTCGTTTTAAGGAAAACGTAGAAACTCGACTTTAACACCACTTCCCTGTGTTCGACCCTGGGCCTAAAAGTGACAAGATAAAATCAATTAGTCCAGGTTAAAAATTTTGTAAAGAGATGGTTAGGTCCAAATTAGGTTAACCACTATACACATTTCAAGGATAAAAATATCATATTAACAACCTATTCGGGCCGACCCATCAATGCCCCGCGTAACGCGCGATAGCACGCGCAGGCGGGCGGGTTGCAGCGGGAGCGGACGCGATTTAAGCTGTCCGATCTCGCGATCGGACGGCTGAAAAGTGCTGGACGTGCGCTAGTGTTGAGGAGCAGGTAGCCGAGGAGGCGAGCGTGGGTGCCGCGGTGACGGCCACATCGGGGCTTTAGTGACGGATTTATCCGTCACTAAAGATCCCTTATTTAGTATTTTGAAGATGTAATGTCCATTTTGCCCCCACTCCTTGCAACTATAAAAGGAGACCCCCTCCATACGAAATTCTCATCCCTTCTGTCTCCTCTCTACCCCTCCAAAGCTCAAGAGAAGCTTGTCCCACACCCGAGATGCTTCTCGCGAGATAAAGTCCAATTTTCGTTCCCCTTCGGAAGTGGATCCCATGACGACGACGGCATGTTGCTTTGTTCCCGTTCTTCTGCTGCGTCCTCCTTCATCCCGCTTCATTCCCCTTCGTCCAGGCATCGTCCCGTCCGGCTCGTCCTCCAAGCAACCGTCGAGGAGGATTTCTCTCTCCCTATTCTTTTTATCGCTTTCTAGTATAGATTAATCTACTCATCCTCCAAGCGACCATCGAGGAGGACATTTCTCCCTCCATTCTTTTAATGCTTTCTAGAGTAAATTTATCGCTTTCTAGAGTAATTATTTTATACTTTCCAGTTGTAATGAACAATCACTTCAATGCAAAAATTCCTTGTTTATTCTACATCTCATTTTGATTTCACTATGTAATATTCTTTTTCTCTCTTACTCTCTCTCTCTCTTCTATTTATTGTAAATAATTAGATAGTTCTAAATTGAATTATTCTGTAACAAATAAAAGGAAACGCGTAGCTTTTAAATCAAACGTCCCCCTCCCTGTGTTCGACCCGGAATTTTAATTTCGGTATAAATTTTATTTGTTGAACACGAATTCTTCGCTTTCGAACTACAACGACAGGTTTTCCAAAACTAAACACGTTAGCGTAGGTTCGTAAACGTTCAACAATGAGTATGAAAACTCATGAATCTACAAAGAGCGGGTTAAAGCCTTTCATGAAAAGCACATTTCTGGAAAGATCTTCCTCCCTGGTCAGAAGGTCCTACTCTTCGATGCCTGACTTAAATTGTTCCTTAGGAAACTGCGATCCAAGTGGATCAAACCATATCTTGTCCGATAGATCTTTGGAAATGGAGCCGTATAGATCAATACGCTCAACCAGGATTCTGGACCCTTCGTCGTGAACAGTCAGAGACTCAAACTGTTCATTGATGTAACCAATACAGATTTGGCTGAGTCATCATTTATCCTTCATTCTCCTTGAGCTCATTACATCCAGCCGATGGCGTAAAAGTCAGCGCTTAATGGGAGGTAGCTCATCATTTCTTTTGAAAACCCGAAACCATTTCTGACATGTCTTTGCACTTTAGGTTCATCCTTTAGGACAGCCAACTCCACCTCAGGTACTCATACCTGAGATTAGAAATCATCCGAAACACTCACCTCAGCCCATCCACTCACCCAATACCTGTCCTAATGCATGAACCAAACTGAATAAAAACTTACCTAATGTAAAATGAGGACATTGCAAATCTTAGGCATGGGGGGGTATGAAAGTACAATAAAAATTTATAACAAGAAAAGGTTTGAACGAAAAATTCACATATGTCAAAAACACCAAAAAAATAAAAAAATTTTTTTGAAAAAGAATAAATAAATAGGAGGGAAGAAGTTGTTGGTGAGCTTTACAAAAGGAGGAGGAGAAAAAGAGCAAAATGCCAAAAAGGAGCACAAAATGAAAAAGAAGGAGATAGTCATCGGTAAGAAATTAAGGAATTAACCAAAGTTCTAGACCACATTAAAAAAAAGTAAAGAGAAAGTGCTAAAGAAACACAAAAAGATTAGTAAGAACGGTAACCTTAGGCCTTTTTGGCTAGACTCATGGTACTCATTAGACATAGATACTCCTCAAGAGGTTGAGGAAAATGAAAAGCTTAAGTATTAGGTCTAAGGCTCAGGGAGCATTCGGCCTTGTTAACTGACCTTCGATTTACGGGACTCGGTAACCTAAGCACCCCAATTCACACACAGTCTGGTTCAATGAGCATAACTATCAAAATCATGCAAAAGTGTTTCTAATGTTCTGAAAATGTCACCTAGATTAGGAGCGGCCGATCAACACAAGTTGATTTGGATGAGTTCCCAATGAAGAGGGGTGGGAAATTCCCCTCGAAGATGCATAACAACATATTGTCTCCTCGATGCTTGTCTTTTAGGATATTTACATATCCTACTGGGGGCATGTAAGCACTCTGCCAGTTCATATACCATGGATGGTATTATTACGAAATGTCAATGGCTAGGGTCTGAATTCGACCACGGAACGCCGTGGGTGGGATTATCTCGAAATCTCGAAAACCAAGGTTCTGGGGGTTACCATGGGCAGTGCTATCTTGAAGTATCGATTGCCAGGAACCTTTGAGGATTGATGATGGGGATGAGGAATCCAATACAGACCATGTTGTGAAGCCAATCCTAAGCTAGAATTAAAAAGAAAAGAGAGAGAAAACTCTCCAAACAAATAAATCCTCTATCTCTCTCTTACAAAACACACTGCAAATTGAACCAAGGCTAAAAATATCTCAAGCACGGGTCCTTTAACCGTGGAGTCCAATAAACCATAGGGTAGTTCCTACGGGCCTTAAAAACCTTTGCTAAGGCCTCAAAAACTTAAAGCTAGACAGGTCTAGATCTTGGTTGGTACCAGAGTACCTTTAGGCCCATGGTTGGCATTCTAAACTAATCAAAGAGACAAGAGAAGAAAAAGCACTTATCAAAATTGGTGAAAGGAATTCATGGTCTAGAGCAAAGGTTAAAACCTTAATATTTTGCTAAGGGGCCAGCAAAAGCTAGGCATGGGGGTATGATGAGAACCTCATCATGAACCCTAACTAGCACAATTTAACCTAATAAAGTGAACAAAAGCTCCTACATAACCTAAGGGAAGGCCTAATTCAAGGAATTGTTAATCTGAGAATAAAACATGATACAAGGGGTAAAACTGCAATTTTACCATTGTAGTGCATGAACGGGATTTCTAAGGTTCTAGACATAGGTCAAGTGATCCTAATAAAGGAAAAAGTGGGATGATTTGGTCTAAAAAGGGTTATGGTGACATCTCGAAATTAAATGACATTCTCTAACCCTAAAACAAACCCACTTTCATTCATGAAGTTCCAGGCAAGATAAAAATCAACTAAACCCTCTAAAATTCATGAAAAAATATTCCCTAAGGTTAAAACCTTCAATTTGGCCTTTGGAACCTATTTTGACCTAGATTGAGGTCCATACCCAATTTTTGAACTAAATTGGGTTTCTATGTAAAATGTCTAGTCAAACATGGTTAAACCTATAATCCAACTTCACCATTGGATTCCCTAGGTCCAAATTAGTTTTATACCAAAATTTGAACCTAAGGGAAAGTCGTCTTGACCTACTTTGCATTTTGGTCCTCAAAATTACTTTCTGACCCTCAACTTTTTGAAACTCATTCATTTACCCCCTCAACTTTTCTATCATTTTCTTCAATCTGGTCCTTCTGCCACCCACAATAGTAGGCCATACCTCCGGCGACTTTGCATGGAGGATTGTGCCACGCATGCATGGGGAGCCAACCCCAAATTTGAAAGGGGAGCTCCCTTCGGAGCCCCCTATTGCTTGGGTCGGTCCCCATTCCCTTAAGACTGTCATACCACTCATATGAACGCACGAGAGGTATGGGTCTCCACCTACCATACCTCCGGCGAGACTTTTCCCGCCGTTCACGTGCTCCTCCCTACTAGCCCTTGCCTATTTAAGGAGCAGCACACCTCGCCACATACTTCAAGCTTAGATTAGCCTAAGATTCCCCCTCAAATTTGTCTCCTCCCAGCTCCGGCCTACTACCAGAGCTTTCGGTGACTCTTCCTCCTCTTTCTTGTCGTTCTGCTAACATACCAGTGGCAGGACTACCTCCACCGTCCTCCGCCGCGCCACCCTATACCAGCAGGCACCCTCTAGCCCCTCTTCCTCATCACCGTTCTCTCCCCCTGGCACCTTTGTCTCCGACGATGGCAGGACTGGTCGCTCGCCACCTCCACATCCCCCCCTTCACTCTGGACTCGTAGATAAGTTCCTCTTACCCTCCACTTTATTTCCCCTCTTCCAATTTCTTATTGCTACCCCTCGACAACTGCAAACCACCACCATCTTCTCCACCTCCGACAGACCACCGGCGAGGTGTCTCCGTCACCTCCCCACACCCATCCACCTCACCAGACCCCTCAGAAGCATCACCTCTACCCACTGATCATCTTGCGCCCTTCACTGACTGTGCCACCCACTGAAACCCTTCCCCGAACACAGCCACCTACACGCACACAGTGTGCCCTAGGCACGTGCACACAGGCGTCTTCATGCCACACTAACCCTCGAGTCATCTTCCTCGTGCTTTGGCGAAACTCGCCAAGCATTCTGACAGGGCCGCAAGGCTGTATTCGTGATTTTAGGTCCCGAGCCTCCGCCGCCATTGATGTCGAGCTTGGAGCAAGCTCACAAGCAGCTCTTGACCTCTCCAGCTCCTGGACATGAGCCCAAGTCACGCAGAATACGTCCGCACACAACTCCAAGTAGCTAATTGGCTTCGAAGGCCTTAGCTGTCACAACAATTTGGACGCAACACTGGTAGGTCGACTTTTCACTTAGCGTTATAGTATTTAAGTGGTGGAAAAATCGACTAATCAAAAACAATGAAAATAACCACTCACAGAAGAGCAGGTCGTGTCCACAAGGAGGCAATGATATAATTAATACTTAATTATTTAATGTTATTTCGGATAGTTCGAAATTCCTTTTCAAATTGGACTTAAAATGTGAAGGAAAGTAGATTTGTAATAACCTAAAAAGTTAAGGGTGAAAGTGCAGGTTTCCCTCACTGAAATTCTCAATAAATTTAGGATGAATTAGTACAATTTTCATGTGATGTGTACTAAAGACAATTAGTACTTAAATCAAGTGCAAAATCAATCTTTAAACTAGCCAATATTAATACCAAGCAATTAGAAAGAACTATGAGTGCTTGAATGCAATTCTGCCACAATATAATAATAAAAAAAAAATCAAATTGGTGGCAATGGCATTGAATGTAATTTCTAATTCCAACAAAAATAGATCTTTCTTCCTCTCTCCTCCTCGCGAGAGAGAGAGTGATCCGAGGGGGCCGATGCAGGGCTCAAGAGGACGGCGAGGTCGAGAGCTTTCCGACGGTGGCAGCGGTGGCGGCGGAGGTGGCCAGAGGTGGCTGGAGATGAAGAACGCCGGTCTGCTAGAGGGCGACTGCTGCTGTGGCGGATCGAGCGGGCGTGCGCAAGCGCTGGTACGTGAGCAGGAAGTGGCTGCTGGTGGCGTGGAGGTGCGTAGGGTGAAGTGCGACTGCAGTTGGCGGTGGGGCGCGCTGGAGGAGAGGCGCTGGCTTGGGTGCGAGCGGTGCCTTCAGTAGCGAGCAGGCGGCAAGGATGCACCTTCAGTAGCGCTGGTGCGAGCAGGCCACGCCTGCTGATGGGTGTACAGCAGCAGGGACGTAGCAAGGAGAGGGTGCTGGGGCGCACGGTTGCCTTCAGTAACGAGCGGGCGGCAAGGACGTGCCTTCAGTAGTGCTGGTGCGAGCGGGCCACGCCTACTGATGGGCGTGCGAGCTGTAGGGACGCACCAAGGAGAGGGTGCTGGGGCGCGGTTGGCTTTGCAGATCTATAGGCGATGGAGAGGGTGTTGTGGCTGGTGCGCGGTTGCCTGCAGCGCGCAAGGAGGATGCGTCGGTGGCGGTGTGCGGGCGGAGAGACCTTTTCCCTGCAAGGGGAAAGAGGACGCAGTGCGGCACAGTGCACGCTTGTCTTCTTTTTCTCAATAGCCTTCTTCTCTCCCACCTCTTCTTTTTAAGTTCTCCCCTCACCGTGTGAGTTCAGGGATTTTCCAAAATCCACGGTCATGGCTGTTGAGAAAGGCGGTGACAAAAGTTTTGGGAAAGAGAGTTGCGGTTGTTTTGGGAATTTTATCCCCCCACCCTTACTCTTTGTGTATTTTATTACCTTCAGATAAAAATAATAGAATCATGAAGTTATAGAATGTTATAACTTAAATTATGAGGTGTACAAATCTTCTATAACTTAATTATCGTTATTAACGCACCTAAATTGTATAATTGAAGATACTTAGGCTTAATAATAGTCCAATTTAATTGACTCATCAAATACCCCCATGCCTAAGATTTGCTAGTCCCTAGCAAAAATAAATAATAGAAGTAATCAGAAGACTTCTTTGCTTATTTCAAAACTTTAGAAATCCATACAAATATGAAGTACTGATAGCCTAGGTAACAGATCCAAGTGAAAGAGCCGATTCGCATTAGGAGTTCGTACATCACCCTTGGCATAAATTTCTGTTGAGATAGGCAACTACTTCCCTCGGGGATAAAGCAGACGATAATCTGTAATTTGACCCCGACGTTTGGCTTAGGTAGGAGATATCAAGTTGGATGGACTTTTATTTGGTGGCAAACACTCGACTGGTGCTACATAAAGTGTAGTACTGCAGACTCTAGCTCTCTAGACTATTAGACAAGTCAACTCTGAGAGAGGCTATACAACTGTGCTCTCTTGATGTTCCTGGGCACTCTCTTTTCTTTCTTTTTGAGATCACGAATCTCGCCAGATTTAGAAATTACACTCACTATTTGGTGGCCTCACATGGCACCCACACTTCAATTCAAGTCCTAATAACTCTACATCTAACTTAGAGTTCTCAACCAGTATTCAGGCGATCAGAAATACTAGAAGGTAGGTATGGGTCATATTTGGTGGAACGCGATAAGTGTTTTGCTGCCTCGGAAAAAGTGTTACATCATACACTTTGACTTTTTTTTTTCTGTTTCTTTTTCTTGTACTTCTTTTCTCTTTTCTTCTCTTCTTTATATATATATATATTTTTTTTTCTTTTTTTTCTTGTTTTTGTTTCTTTTTCAATCAACACAACATAATACGAACTTTTATTTACGAGGCATTATTAGGGATGATGATGGTCAAAAGGAAGTTGTGTGGCTTATTTGGTGGAAGTGCCTATTCTCAGCACCGGGAAGAAATGGATAGGACAGGCATATTTCTGACCTTTGATACTATTACCCTCCTTCAGCTGAGGACTCTATGAAGGACGGTCGTAACCATCCACCATAGTTATAGCTTTATTAAGACTCAATCTCTGTGTATCTGCGTTATTTGGTGACTCTCAGGAATTCACTCAAAGTACGCACATAGGAACAGAGAGTGAAAGCTACGTCTAACTCTGAAGTATCATCATCTAATTTTCCAGAACTTAAGAGTCCTTGCACTAGACTTAGCGCACCAGTAATCTCTCTACTTCTTCTCACAAATATGAGGTGGATTTATTAGAAGATAATATGCCTGACTCTCTATGAACTATCCAAGGGTTCAGTAGACTACAAATGCTTATTGGTTTTCCCAAAGGATCCATTACCAAGTCTACATGCTCATGAAATAAATGTACTGGATTCTAAACTTAAGAAATAATTCCAGAAGAAAAACCTCCAATAAAGGTATTTTGCTAGGGACTAACCCAATCAGCTCAAGAAAAGAGATTTTTTTTTTTAATATGTATGCAAATATTTATAAATGCTATAAACACTATAAACATTCTCAGGTTATATCCCCCCATGCCTAAGACTGACAATGTCCTCATTGAAAAAATATAGACATAGAAGAATATCACCTGAGGAGGAGAGTGGAAGGAGCTAAGGCTTCTCAAGTCATAGTGCGTCCAAAACCTGGCCATCAGAAAGAGTAATATATGGTTTAAGTCGCTGGCCATTTACTTTAAAGTTTGCACCTGAAATAGGGTTCCTGATCTCTACAGCTCCATGAGGGAAGGTATTAATCACAATGTAAGGCCCATCCCAATGGGACTTGAGCTTTCCAGGAAATAATTTAAGTCAAGAATTGAAAAGCCAGACCCACTGGTTGGGCTCAAAAGTCTTTCTAATGATGTGCTTGTCATGGAAGACTTTTGTACGTTGCTTGTAAGCTTGAGAAGTTTCATAAGCTTCATTACGAAAATCCTCAAGCTCACTTAATTCTAACATACGTGCTCTTCCCGCTTTATCCAGATTTAAGTTAACGTTTTTAAAGGCCCAACAAGCTTTATGTTGGATTTCAACGGGAAGGTGGCATGCTTTTCCATAGACAAGACGGAAAGGAGACATACCCAAGGGAGTCTTATATGCAGTTCTCTAGGCCCAAAGAGCGTCATTTAGTTTTCTAGACCAATCCTTTCGATCAGGCTTGACAGTTTTTTCTAAAATTCTCTTAATCTCCCTATTAGACACTTCCACTTGCCCAGTCGTTTGGGGATGATAAGGTGTGGCTATCATGTGATTTACTCCCAAATTTTGGAGTAGTCTAGTGAAGTGTACATTCTTAAAGTGAGGTCCTCCATTACTTATGATCGTCCTTAGGCACCCATACCAAGAAATGATATTAGCCTTAATAAAGCCTAAGACCACAGAATGATCATTCGTTCGCGTGGGGATGGCTTCTATCCATTTTGATACATAATCAACAGCCACAAGGACGTATTCATATCCGAAGGACATAGGAAAGGGACCCATGAAGTCAATGCCCCAAATATCAAAGATTTCAATAGGGAGGATAGGTTGTTGGGGCATCTCATCCCTTTTTCCAATGGTTCCCGTTTGCTGGCAGCGTAGACATGTGCCCACATACGTATGTGCATCTCGAAATAATGTGGGCCACCAAAAACCAGACTGAAGAACCTTATGAGCAGTCTTTTTCCAACTAAAATGTCCCCCACAGTGGAGGTCATGGCAGAAACTCAGAACACTTCTTTGTTCCTAATCAGGGATGCAACGGCGAAACAGCTGGTCAGGGCCCATTCTAAAAAGCTCGGGTTCCTCCCAGTGATAAAATTTAGCATTAGCGATAAACCTGTCTCACTTTTGCTTGTCCCAAGTACTTGGGGTGAAGCCTGTGACCAGATAGTTCACTATGTCAGCGAACCAAGGAGTTTTAGTTTCCATGACCATTAGAGACTCATCAGGGAAAGTCTCTTGAATACCGCCAGTGGGGTTTGATGCCTCAATAGCGATCCTAGACAAGTGGTCTGCTACCACATTCTCAACTCCTTTCTTGTCTTTAATTTCCAGGTCAAATTCTTGGAGTAGCAAAATCCAACGAATTAGGCGAGGTTTGGTGTCCTTTTTAGCCAGAAGATTCTTAAGGGTCGAATGATCAGTGAACACCACGACCTTGGATCCCAAAAGATAAGATCGAAACTTGTCCAAAGCAAATACTACAGCAAGTAATTCCTTTTCCTTGACCGTGTAGTTTTACTGAGGATCCGTAAGGGTCTTACTGGCATAATGCAGCACATGAGGTTTGCCATCAACCCTTTGACCTAAGATCGCTCCCACTGCAAAATCAGAAGCATCGTACACAAGCTCAAAAGGGATGGTCCAATCTGGCGCTTGGAGAATCGGCGTGGTAATGAGAGCTTTCTTCAAAGCTTGGAAAGCCTCGCCACATCTATCATCAAAATCGATGGAAACATCCTTTGCTAACAGGTCGCAGAGTGACTTAGAGATTTTACTGAAGTCTCTAATGAAACGCCTATGAAATCCATCATGGCCAAGGAAAGATCTAACCTGACGAACATTGGCGGGCAATGGAACCTTAGAGATGGAATCGATTTTTGCGGTGTCCACCTCTAATCCATTCTTCGAAACTACATGCCCTAACACAATGCCCTGCTGGACCATAAAGTGGCTTTTCTCCCAACTAAGCACCAGTTTTGCCTCTTCGCAACGGGTTAAGACTTTATCAAGGTGCGAAAGGCATAGGTCAAACGACGAACCATAAATGGAGAAGTCATCCATGAAAATTTCAACGAACTCGTCGATCATATCAGAGAAGATAGCCATCATACAATGTTGGAAAGTGGCAGGAGCATTACATAACCCGAATGGCATTCAGCGGAATGCAAAACTGGCATAAGGACTCGTGAAGGTGCTATGCTCTTGATCATCAGGAAAAATGGCTATCTGATTGTACCCAGAGTACCCATCAAGAAAACAAAAGTACCTATTCCCCACCAATCGTTCCAAAATTTGATCGATAAATGGTAAGGGGAAATGGTCTTTCTGGGTAGCCGTGTTTAAATGGCAGTAATCAATGCAGATCCTCCAACCAGTTGAGGGTCTAGTGGTCACCAGTTCTCCTTGGTTATTCTCCTCCATAGTGATTCCTGCCTTTTTCGGAAGTACATGAATCGGACTGACCCATTTACTATCTGAAATGGGATAGATAATCCCTGCATCTAGCCATTTCAGAATCTCCCTTTTAACAACCTCCCGCATATTTGTATTGAGCTTTCTCTGCATGTCTCGGAAAGGCTTCATGGACTTGTCCGTGTAAATATGATGCATGCAAAGAGAGGGATCGACACCCTTAATATCAGCAATTGTCCAGGTAATTGCTTCCTTGTGCCTTTATAAACACTCAAGCAGAGCTCCCTCGTGCAATTTAGATAATGCAGACGAGATAATAACGAGGAGCATGTTATTAGGGCCAAGGAAGGCATATTTCAATGTGCTCGGGAGGGGTTTCAACTCCAATTCAGGAGCCTTTTGGATTGAGGGTTTTAGTTGAGAAGTCCCCGCTTCAGGCAGCGGATCTACCTTCACAATCCAGGGTAGGGACAAAGAATTAGTGTGTATCTCCAGCAACTCTTCTAGTTCGGGCATTTTCCTTTCAGTTTCTTTGATAATCGGGGGATGGTCCTAAGTTATGACCTTCAGACGGGGATCTCTACATAAGAGTGCTGGAGTAGTCTCTTCAATTATTTCATCAACGACCTCAATCTGAGAACAATCTTCAAATCCGGGTTGTTTGTAAGTATCAAAAACATTCAACCGGATCTTCTTGTTCCCAAGGCCCATTTTAAGTGCCCCGGATCTACAATTTATAGAGGCATTGGCTGTGGCCAAAAAGGGGCATCCCAGAATAATGGACGACTTTGTGAGCATATTAGATGGATCAGTATCAAGTACCAAAAAGTCAACGGGGAAGAAGAAATCCTCCACTCTCAGAAGGACATCTTCCAACAATCCCCGCGGTGTCTTAAGCGATCTGTCTGCAACCTGGAGGATTACTGGACTAGGCTTCAGCTTTCCCCCTCCCAACAGGTCATACACAGAGCTTGGTAGAATGTTTACCCCCGCACCCAGATCGAGCAGAGCCTCATCAATGTGTTGGTTACCTATAACCACTGAAATATACGGGGCCCCTAGGTCTTTCATTTTGGGGGGTGTTCCATTCTGTAGAATAGAGCTAACGTGGTCAGATAGGATGACCTTGGTTTGGACCTATTTCCTAGATCAGCGCTTCTGGGTGCATAGGTCCTTCAGAAACTTGTCATAGGATGGAATCTGTTTAATCGCTTCCAATAGGGGCAAGTTAATCTAGACTTGCCTAAAAGTATCCATAATCTCTTCCATCCTATCCTTGGCTCCAGACGAGCCAACAGAAGATTCCTCAGGAGCAGATAGGCGCTCTGGATAAGGCACCCTCGGCTTCTGAGTAGAGGGGTCGTCATGGCGGGAAAGGGGTGGTGTAGGACGACATCCTCATTGTGGATGATTTTTTGTGATGGAGAGTGCTGTGGCTCTTCCTCGGGTGAGATGGAGGTAGGGTCAGGTGTGGAAGGAGAATTCTGAGATGTAACCGTAGGAGTGTTATCAAGCTTGTCAATCTTTTTTCCACTCAACACGGTCACTGCCTGGGCGTGCTCCCTGAATACAACCCCCTTGCCCTTAGGGTTCTCCTCAGAAGAGCTAGGCAGCTTCCCTGGATCACGTTGCCTAACTGCCTTAGTAAGATGACAAATTTGGGATTGCATATCAGTAATCATCTTATTCTGAGATTGGATAACCATATTCTGATGCTCTTGCAACGCTTTCATCATGGCCTTCAGTTCATCCATCTCAGAGGGCTTATTCGGAAGAGGGTTTCCATAAGAAGGTTGGTATGTGGGCTGGGGAGGTAAGGGTCTTGTATTCCCTGAGTTAGAAGCATCAGCTTGCTTCCAAGAGAAGTTTGGATGGTTCCGCCACCCTGGATTGTAAGTGTTGGAGTAAGGGTTATTGCGATGGGGGCGGAAACCTTGGGTTGCATTCATGTCGGCCTGAATCAACTAAGGGAATTGGGTTGCCTGATGGCACTCTGCAGTGGCGTGCGTTGTGCTTTGGCAGATGGAGCATTCTCTTGAAGCCTGAAAAATAGAGGCTGCTTGTGGGTTCATGCCAGGGTTTGCTAAAAGCCTATCAAAATTTTTATTCAATAGTTGAATCTGATAAGCCAAATCCTGAGAAGCCCCAGCTTCATGGGCCTCTATCTTCCTCTGCAAGATTGATGGTTTTCTTTCTTGATACGCAGAGGACAAATGTATGGAGTTGTCGCTTAAAATTTTCAAATAATGCCCAGGCTTCATCCTCAGTTCTGGTCATGAAGGTTCCTGCACAGGCTGCATCAATGGTTTGCCTATGCCTTTCAGATAATCCATTATAGAACCTTTCGACCAACTGCCATCTTGGCACTTGATGGTGGGGGCATAACCTAAGAAGGTGATGTAAACACATTTACACTACTTAAAATGTCTATTTATGCATGTTCTTAAGCATAGGATTGTATTTCATGATATAAATATTGCATAACATGCATCATCTCACATTTAGAGCAGTTTGAATAAAATGGAGGTTAATTGTCTCCTTTTATGTGCTTGGACAGGGCAAACATTTTATCGGGGCCTTGGATCAAAGATCCAACCGTATGGATGTGATCAGGGCGACAATTGGAGTTCAACGACTCCAAGATCGCCCTAATCAGGCATCTGTAGCATCAGATAGATACTGGGGAACCCTAGAAGATCAAGGGCCAGGATGGTGTAAATCTGCACTTCAGATGACAAATCCGACCACACGGATGAATTCGGAACGACGATCGCAGCCCAACGACACAAAAATCGAGTCAATCCGACATCCGTGGCACTATCTACAACTTCCAGAAGATGGATGGCCAAGATGGCACCACGTGGTGCCATCTCAGCCGCCCAAACAGCCGCTGGCATTTTGTGAAGGCCCCCGCCCGATCGCTCTTTGCCGTCAGATGGAGATCCAACGGCTATGGCCACCCGGCGCTTAAAACGTGCGCTCGACCATCCGCGCCCTGCAGCGCAGCGGTCGAGCATGCTTACACAAGTGCGGGGCACGGGTTCGAGCCGTGGTGAGGGGATTGGAGGCGCGGGTAATTGAGGCGCGTGGAGCGTCGGATGGAGATCGTGCGATCGCAAGCGCCCGATAGCGTCGACGTCGCACGCGCAGGCAGGTGCAATGCAGCGGGTGAAGGCGCGATTTTAAGCCGTCCGATCTCGCGGTCGGACGGCTGAAAAGCGCTAGACTTGCACGAGCATTGAGGAGCAGGCAGCCGAGGAGGTGCGCGTGGGCGCGGCGGTGACGGGCACGTCGGGGATTTAGTGACGGATTTATCCGTCACTAAAGACCCCTTATTTATTATTTTGAAGATGTAATGTCCATTTTGCCCCCACTCCTTGCAACCATAAAAGGCGACCCCCTCCATACGAAATTCTCATCCCTTCTTTCTCTTCTCTACCCCTCCAAAGCTCAAGAGAAGCTTGTCCCACACCCGGGATGCTTCTCGCGAGATAAAGTCCAATTTTCGTTCCCCTTCGGAAGTGGATCCCGCGACGACGACGGAGTGCTGCTTCGTTCCCGTTCTTCTGCTTCGTCCTCCTTCATCCTGCTTCGTTCTCCTTCGTCCAGGCGTCGTCCCATCCGGCTCATCCTCCAAGCAACCATCGAGGAGGATTTCTCTCTCCCCATTCTTTTTACCGCTTTCTAGTATAGATTTACTGCTTACTAGATTAATCTACTCGTCCTCCAAGCAATCGTCGAGGAGGACCTTTCTCCTTCCATTCTTTTAATGCTTTCTAGAGTAAATTTATTGCTTTCTAGAGTAATTGTTTTATGCTTTCTAGTTGTAATGAACAATCTCTTCAATGCAAAAATTCCTTGTTTATTCTACATCTCATTTTGATTTCTCTGTGTAATATTCTCTTTCTCTCTGACTATCTCTCTCTCTTCTATTTATTGTAAATAATTAGATAGTTCTAAATTGAATTATTCTGTAACAAATAAAAAGAAGCGCGTAGTTTTTAAATCAAACGTCCGCCTCCCTGTGTTCGACCTGGAATTTTAATTTCGGTATAAATTTTATTTGTTGAACACGAATTCTTCGCTTTCAAACTACAACAACAGGTTTTCCAAAACCAAACACGTTAGCGTAGGTTCGTAAACGTTCGACATTTTGGCGCCGTTGCTGGGGAGGCAACGATCTTTGATTTCTCTTCGCGTTTTGTAACTTATAAATCATTTACCTCACTTTTCTCCTTTCTTATTGTAATTGCAGGTACTCTTTCGAGGCAGGCAAAAGCGGTAGATTGGAGTAAAGTGCTATAGAAAGTTTTGTGAGTTACCCCCCACCTCCCACCCATTAGATTTCATTTCATCACATAATAACTCAAACATCAATCAACCTAGGTGTTTTTATAAACTCTAAGGTTAGATTGTTTGTTGTTCGACACCCATACTCACCCCAACCCCCACATTAAAAAGAAAAAAAAAATCTCACAGAGGTACACAACCTCATCTGATTTTCAAACTCAACCGGTAAACCAATCTTAGGAGCCGGTACACACATCCAAACACATAATTGAGTAGAAATCAGATTAGGTAATCATTTGTGTGCCTAATTAAGTGGTGCAACAGGCCAATTGTTTGAGTTCATTGGGCCGCACCACTTCAAATAAAATCAACTCATCAAGTAGCTGCCAATTAGGTTCAACTCTTAGGGATTTACCAGGCACTCCACATTCTTTTTAAACTTTAAAGGAAAACATCTTCACATGTGCTTGCAAAACCTGGTGTGCTAATGAAACTTGATTGAAAACACCTAAAGTTGAATCCTAAAAGCTACTAAGCAAGATTTGAACCTTAAAATTCACCACATCAAAAACAATCTTGCTTGAAAACCACTGGTTGTGCACTCACACACGAATCAATCAATCATTAAGGGCACAACCCATTTAAAGGGCCCATCACATTCCAAAGCACATTCAACCCTAGCCCTAAATAAATCAGAGTAGACGTTGGCCTTAAGGATTGGACTCGCTCTTTAGAACCCAGAACGAGATTATTTTTGATTAGTCTGTTTCTACTGTTCAATCTAATGTCTAGCTAGGGGAGCAGAGTCAATCGATCGCGGCTGGGAGGTACACTAGGAACCGGAGGCGCAAGCCGAAGGAAGAACCTTCTCCCCAGTCCCTCCTTCTAACTGGTTGGATTGAACAGACGGAAGTAGATCAAATCGTTCCTTTATCTCAAGACGGGTTTTGAGAGTCTGTAGGCCTTTAGGCTAACCTATTTAAGGATAGGTTTGATTGTTTGTATTGCAGGGCACCTTTCTTCCTCTCGTGTATCATGAATCTTCCACATATTTCACGCATTCCCGCTCTTTCCCTCTTGTTGTAAATTATCCTCAACATGACGATTATCCCAACTCGTATTGTAATCGACCATCAGTTAGTTGGGATAATTCGGATTGGGGATACAATTCCAGACCCCCGTGTTTAGGGTCTCACTCTGAACACTTTGATTCTGATTTTTATCCTTCTCAGAGCTACATCGATTATAGATTGTCTTCCTTTCATGAACAACATAATACGATCTACAATGAAGAAGGATACACCGATCCTTACCCATCCTCTGATTTCACTGCCTTTAGGTCATCACCATCTTTTCAACAATCTGAAATGACCTATTATCTGGAAGGGTATAACGAATCTCAATTAGTTAATTCCCCTGCATTGAGCCCAAACCCGCCCAACCCTGAACCAACTCATTTGGTTTAGGTTAACCAGGTTCAAGATAAGGTTCTGGCTAACTTGAGGAATATCATTCAATCTTTAGAAGTTCAGCCAATACCTTGCATTGAGAGATTGGAGCCCCTGATTGAAATGATTGATGATTTAAACAATTCTTTGTTGGATTGGCTCCAGGATGTTAAGGATAAGAACCCGGGTGAGTTCCTACTTGGGAAATTAGCAAAATTGAGGATGAGATTCGTGGTTGCTTTGATTCAACCTTGGAATAATTCCCAGGATGAACCCTCTTCAGGAAAGCTAATGATAGAACCCGCTCAGGCACCTGTTGGGGGGGACAAGTGTTATGAGGCTGACCAGATTGAATTAAAGTAACCGATTAAGGATGATTTGATTTCTTCACCTGAGATCTCTGAGCCGGGTTACGAGGAAACGTATGTCTCCTTGGAATAGAAAGTGACAACTG
Source organism: Thalassia testudinum (assembly GCA_037157565.1). NCBI lineage: Eukaryota > Viridiplantae > Streptophyta > Magnoliopsida > Alismatales > Hydrocharitaceae > Thalassia > Thalassia testudinum. The sequence goes on along the minus strand of JAZHRO010000056.1, from coordinate 77,498,572 downwards.
ATTTTGGGACATACATTGATACGGATCCTGATGGTGAAGATTCAAGTTGCGAAGTCTCACGCGAGTTTTCTGAACATGATTTCTGTGAGACAATTGGGCCTGAGGAATCTGATAGATCATTTAATAGCCCAATAACTGAGGAAACTGATCTTATTAGGGCACACATTACGAATCCAGAATCACATTTTCTGGAGGAATCAATTCAATGCCCTGATTATCAGTTACACCCTGTTGAGTTTATTGATGATTCTAATTCTGAGATAATTAGACCCAAGTCAATTTTGATTCTGCCACATCATTTAGACTGGGAGATTTCAGACGGGGTGATTGATATACAAGAGGTCCTGGAATTTGATATGCTAAATGAGGAGGATAGGAGCTGGGAAGTTTTGATTTGGGAAGTTAATTCTGGAGGAAATGGAAGATTGAGTCGAAGGGTTCCTTTTAAGTTGAAACAATCAAATCAGAACCCTTACGACATTTGTTTCGAGGATGTTCAACCCAAGCACATATTCAACGATTATCCTTTTGAGCTTCAATTCTCTGTAACCCGACTTTTTGGTCTTGTGTTGCATCCTCAGAAATCGCAGGCCCGATCCCGCTTACATTCTGATTTTAGGTTTTGGGTAATTTTTATCCAGAACCTAAGATATTCTCGATTATGGGGTGTGGGTCTGCACCACAATCTGGTCCACATCTGTGGACCTCTGCTGACAGGTCATAGGATTCTTCTGTTCATTCTAATTCTGACCTGCACATGTGAATTCTTCATTTCTTTTCTTTGTATAGTGTGCCTAGCTGAAGGCACTAAACTCAGCACTTATACAGTTCTTTTTCGTTTTCATCTCGGAGCGGACATGACATTCATGCAATTCAGGTGCTTTCTACGCTTTTCCACTCTGTTTTATGTCTTTTTAATACAATGAGGACATTGCATTAGATAGGCATGAGGGGGTGGATATTTATCTCTGAATTCATTTGTCAGCTCCGTAGATTTGTTTTATTTTCTTTTATATATAAAAAAAAAAATCAGAATTAGGAAAGAGAATTTGGGTTTAAGAAAATTTTCAATCTTAAGAAATACTACATTCAGATCTGAGCACAAAGACCCTTCAGGTCTTTGAACTTAATCAGCCCGTGTATCCACTAAAATGTGGACTTGTTTTTTGAATTCTTGCCAACTTGAATTTTATTTTAATAGGAGTAAATAAGTTTGGGTGATAAGTACATTACTTATCAACCCGCCCTCTGATGTGAGGGAATTTTGATTCTTAAGCATCTACACACTTTCTTTGCACTGACTCATTGTTCGGCGATTTTAACAAAAATTGAGTAGCTAATGAACCTTCTAGGGTGATATGGCTGGCAAGTTATCGTGGGTAACAGCCCATAGGTAGGTTGTCCAGAGCCTAGTCACTGGACCATTCTCTTTTTGCTGCCTTTAGGTAAATCTTAGACCAGGGAAGCCACCTATTTAAAAAAAAAAAATCAAAAGAAAAGGAGAAAAGAATAAAAAGAAATAAGCCACACTTCCTCGCACGAGTATGGCTGGCAAGTTGTCGGTGGTAACAGCTCATCGACCAGTTGTCCAGAACCCAGCTCAGAAAACGCACTAAAAATTACCAAAACACTTAGGAAGAAGCGGAGAAGTAGAATAAACTGGGGAGATATACACTGGATTCAACCTTAGCTACCAGTTGTAAAGATACATCTTTAGGCGGAATTCTTTTTGAGGTCACCTAGAGGCGTAGAAATCCGAAGTCTGTCCTAATTGCCGGTCAACGAGTCTATCACAAATCACAATAAGATGCTTAAAGCTTAGGGTTCTCATCAAATCTTGGGTGAGTTGATTGGCCGTAGAAAGCCACTCTTAAACCCTAAAATTTGAAAATCCAAAAAAAATTAGAATAGAGTAAAAATAAAAAGAAATTTTTCTTTGAATAAGGCGAGGGCTTGAGGCGGTCAGCATTTTGGTTGATACCCAGGCACTGTTGTGTCCTTGAAAGTTCAGTTCCTAAGTAGACAATTTCTTAATGATTGAAAATAACTCAGGTCCAAATAATCTAACCAAATTCTTTTATAAATAGCAAATAGTTTTTGCTAGGGACTAGCAAAAGATAGGCATGGGGGTATGATGTAAACACATTTACACTACTTAAAATGTCTATTTATGCATGTTCTTAAGCATAGGATTGCATTTCATGATATAAATATTGCATAACATGCACCATCTCGCATTTAGAGTAGTTTGAATAAAATGGAGGTTAATTATCTCCTTTTATGTGCTTGGATAGGGCAAACATTTTATCGGGGACTCGGATCAAAGATCCAACCGTATGGATGTGATCAGGGCGACAATTGGAGTTCAACGACTCCAAGATCGCCCTAATCAGGCATCCGTAGCATCAGATAGAGATCGGGGAACCCTAGAAGATCAAGGGCCTGGATGGTGTAAATCCACACTTCAGATGACAAATCTGACCACAAGGATGAATTGGGATCGACGATCGCAGCCTAATGACACAAAAATCGAGTCAATCCGACATCCGTGGCACCATCTACAACTTCCAGAAGATGGACGGCCAAGATGGCATCACGTGGCGCCATCTCAGTCGCCCAAACGGCTGCTGGCATTTTGTGAAGGCCCCCGCCCGATCGCTCTCCACCGTTAAATGGAGATCCAACGGTTGTGGCCGCCCCCGCCCGATCGCTCTCCATCCGCGCCCCGCAGCGCAGCGGTCGAGCGCGCTTACGCGATCACGAGGCGTGGGTTCGAGCCGCGGTGAGGGGATTGGAGGCGCGGGTAATTGAGACGCGTGGAGCGTCGGATGGAGATCGTGCAGTCGCGGGCACCCGATAGCGTCGACGTGCGATTGGATGCCCACGCGTAACGCCCGATCGCACGCGCAGGCGGGCGCAATGCAGCGGGTGAAGGCACGATTTTAAGCCGTCCGATCTCGCGATCGGACAGTTGAAAAGCGCTAGACATGCGCGAGCGTTGAGGAGCAGGCAGCCGAGGAGGCGCGCGTAGGCGCGGCGGCGACGGCCACGTCGGGGCTTTAGTGATGGATTTATCCTTCACTAAAGACCCCTTATTTATTATTTTGAAGATGTAATGTCCATTTTGCCCCCACTCCTTGCAACTATAAAAGGAGACCCCCTCCATACAAAATTATCATCCCTTCTTTCTCTTCTCTACCCCTCCAAATCTCAAGAGAAGCTTGTCCCACACCCGGGATGCTTCTCGCGAGATAAAGGCCAATTTTCGTTCCCCTTCGTAAGTGGATCCCGCGACGATGACGATGTGCTGCTTCGTTCCCATTCTTCTGCTTCATCCTCCTTCGTCCTGCTTCATTCTCCTTCGTCCAAGTGTCGTCTCGTCCGGCTCGTCCTCCAAGCAACCGTCGAGGAGGATTTCTCTCTCCCTATTCTTTTTACCGCTTTCTAGTATAGATTTACTGCTTTCTAGATTAATCTACTCGTCCTCCAAGCAATCATCGAGGAGGACATTTCTTCCTCCATTCTTTTAATGCTTTCTAGAGTAAATTTATTGCTTTCTAGAGTAATTGTTTTATGCTTTCTAGTTGTAATGAACAATCTCTTCAATGCAAAAATTCCTTATTTATTCTACATCTCATTTTGATTTCTCTGTGTAATATTCTCTTTCTCTCTTAGTCTCTCTCTCTCTTCTATTTATTGTAAATAATTAGATAGTTCTAAATTGAATTATTCTGTAACATATAAAAAGAAACGCGTAGTTTTTAAATCAAACGTCCGCCTCCCTGTGTTAGACCCGGAATTTTAATTTCAGTATAAATTTTATTGTTGAACACGAATTCTTCGCTTTTGAACTACAACGACAGGTTTTCCAAAACCAAACACGTTAGCGTAGGTTCGTAAACGTTCAACAGAAGGTCATTAAAGCACTCCTAAGTCTCATGAAATTGCTCCCCTTCTTGCTGAGTGAAACCCATAATCTATCTTCTGTAATGGTTGGTTTTACTCATAGGAAAATACTTTTTTGGAAATTCTCCCTTAAGGGTAGCCCAATCATTTACCCTTGCATCTAGGGTATGATACCAGTGCTTGGCCTTATCCTTTAGGGAGAAAGGAAATAGAGTCCTCATCAGGGCTTCATCAGTAAAGCCCTGGAGCTTCACCGTGGAACAGACCTCGGTGAATTCCTCCAAATGCCAGTAGGGGTCCTCCCTAGTAGTGCCATAAAAAGAGGGCAATAAAGATATGGTACTGCTCTTGATCTCATATGGATTATCCCCTGCCGGTCGTCTTAGTGCTTGTGCAGGTTGGTTGGTAGGAATAAAATAGTCCCTTAGGGTCCTTTGTTGATCTGCAGCTTGCTCAGCCATTTCTACTCTTTCTTCTCCTAGATGAGCTCTCCTAAGAATTCTCTCGGGCTCAGGATCAAACACTAGACTACCCTCAAGAGAGCGTCTACCAAGCATACAAAACACAATTCAGCAAAATTTTTATTTTATTATTGAGTAAGTCAAACCTCCACTCTAAAGATAAGTCAAAAGATCAAGACTTATCCCTCCGTTCCCATGTAAGTGGTATAACAGGGGTGTGGAGTTGAAATCTTAACCTTCTTTATTTTGGATGTTGAATTAGTTAAAATAAATGGCCAAACAAGTTTTCCACTGCAATTACGTGCCTTAATTCAACCTTCGAGTGCCCTAGGACCTATACTTTGCTTAGCTAATACTCCCAGGTGATCAAGGGAGAAGTTACTCCAAGGACGAACAAAGGGATACAAGTAGGGTGAACCCTTCCTTTGAGGCGATGCGTATGCGGTGCCCCTTAACTACCCTTTTATTCCTTTAAGGGGTGTCCCCCTCCGTGGAGTATCAAAACACTTGATCAAAAGATAGTATCACCACTACCACAAAGCACAATAGGAGGGTCTGCACCGATAAAGAGATCGATGCCTATAGCCTTAAGGGATCGAGCCTTAGTGCGGTGCCTAATGTGCATGCTCAGTGTCAAAAGTGTACAACACACCGTAAATCTTTGTAATTTCTTTTTGAAATCGCAGACAAGTCCCTTAGAATCAGATCAAAAGTGAATTGCTTTGAGGGTTGAATCTTAATATTAGTTCCGCTTTTAGTTATGTGACCACTTATTTAGTAAATTCAAACAATTTGGTGGTCTTGAATTTAAATTGGAATGCAAATGCGTGAACAGAGGCTGGATGCAAAAGTTAGAAAGATATACCTATCTCCAGCAATCTTCGTGCTAAGATGCTTGCAATGCAATAATAAGATCTAATATGCTGCTCAATCACCCCTAAATGCGCACACCTAAGGGCATGCAACTTCTAAATAGGTAGCTCGATATTTTTTTATTGGTTTTTAAAAGCAAGCAAACAGAAAATATAATCACGCTTGCACCAAAAATACTATAAGCCCTAATAGCTAAAGAATGCGGGGACAAACCCCCAAAAATTTAACCTCAAATTACAAGGGCGAAAAGACAGAATTAAATTATGACGATGGAGAATCCTCTACGAAATAGGATCTTGGTCTCCTTCATCTTTTCCTTGTGTGGCTTAACTCGTGGTTGTTGTCGCTCCTCTATTGCGCCTCGACGCTTCGGCGGATTCCTTGCACAATAATCAAAATGATTAGATAATTTCGCAACTCAAAAGATTCGAAAATAATAAAGTAATTCTATTGCATCTGTTGCCTCCCCGGCAACGGCGCCAATTTGGTAAGTCGACTTTTCGCTTAGCGTTATAGTATTTATGTGGTGGAAAAATCGACTAATCAAAAACATTGAAAATAACCACTCGCAGAAGAGCGGGTCATACCCACAAGGAGGCAATGATGCAATTAATACTTAATTATTTATTGTTATTTTGGATAGTGCGAAATTCCTTTTCAAATTGGACTTAAAATGTGAAGCAAAGTAATTTGTAATAAGCTAAAAAGTTAAGGGTGAAAGTGTAGTTATCCCTCACAGAAATCCTCAATAAATTTATGATGAATTAGTGCAATTTTCACTTGATGTGTACTAAAGACAATTAGTACTTAAATCAAGTGCAAAATCAATCTTTAAACTAGCCAATATTAATACCAAGCAATTAGAAAGAACTGTGAGTGCTTGAATGCAATTCTGCCATAATATAATAATAAAAAAATCAAATCGGTGGCAATGGCATTGAATGTAATTTCTAATTTCAACAAAAATAGAGCTTTCTTCCTCTCTCCTCCTCGCGAGAGAGAGAGTGATCCGCGGGGGTCGATGCAGGGCTCAAGAGGATGGCGAGGTCGAGAGCTTTCCGACGGTGGCAGCAGTGGCGACAGAGGTGGCCGGAGGCGGTGGCCGGAGGTGGCTAGAGATGAAGAATGCCGATCTGCTGGACGGCGGCTGCTGCTGCGGCCGATCGAGCGGGCGCGCACGCACGCTGGTGCGCGGGCAGGAAGCGCCTACTGGTGGCGTGGAGGCACGCAGGATGAAGTGCGGCTGCAGTTGGCGGTAGGGCACGCTGGAGGAGAGGCGCTGGCTTGGGTGCAAGCGGTGCCTTCAGTAGCAAGCGGGCGGCAAGGATGCGCCTTCAGTAGCGCTGGTGCAAGAGGGCCGCACCTGCTGATGGGCGTACAACTGTAGGGACGCAGCAAGGAAAGGTTGCTAGGGCACGCGGTTGCCTTCAATAACAAGCGGGTGGCAAGGACGCGCCTTCAGTAGCGCTGGTGCGAGCTGGCCGTGCCTGCTGATGGGTGTGCGGGCTGCAGGGACGCAGCAAGGAGAGGGTGCTGGGGTGCGGTTGGCTTTGCAGATCTGCAGGCGATGGAGAGGGTGTTGTGGCTGGTGCAAGGTTGTCTGCAGCACGCAAGGAGGACGCGCCGGCGGCGGTGTGCGGGCGGAGAGACTTTTTCCCTGCAAGGGGAAAGAGGACGCAGTGCAGCACAGTGCACACTTTTCTTCTTTTTCTCGATAGCCTTCTCTCCCCACCTCTTCTTTTTAAGTTCTCCCCTCACTGCGTGAGTTCAGGGATTTTCCAAAATCCCCGGTCATGGCTGTTGAGAAAGGCGACGCCAGAAGTTTTGCCCAATGTCCTGCGGGGGAAGGGGGAAAGAGAGTTGCTGTTGTTTTGGGAATTTTATCCCCCTACCCTTGCTCTTTGTGTATTTTATTACCTGCACAAAAAAACAATAGAATCATGAAGTTATAGAATGTTATAACTTAAATTATGAGGTGCACAAATCTTCTATAACTTAATTACCATTATTAACACACCTAAATTGTATAATTAAAGATACTTAGGCTTAATAATAGTCCAATTTAATGGACTCATCAAACACCTGCTGCTAGCGTATGACAAAAATATAGGAAGTTTAGTCCCACCTCAGGCGTTTTTGAGTGCTCTGCAGTGCATAAATTGAAAAGGTGACATAGGCTTATCGCCTAAGTCACACGGGGTGAGGTCCCCTCGCCTACTCATCACCTCGTCCATGCTCACTCCGCAAACCTAGCTTCCTGACCCGATACTCGTGCACACCTCGCCCACCACCACACGTCGGTGGGCCTAGTCTCGAGCGCGTTAACCCGACCCGTATATCCAAGCTGGCTTTGGGAGAGCTAACCCAAGAGAGAAAGAGAGATAGAGACATGGGGAGGGTAGGGGTAGGTTTTTGCCTAACCATGCCTGTGTAGGGAAGCTGAACAAGAAGGAGAAGGAAGAGGAGGCAAAAGAAGAGAAGAGGAAGCGGCCAAAGACTTAGCCGCACCAAGGAGCAGAAGTTGAAGAAGAAGAAGAAAGGAAAGGAAAAAAAGAAGGAGCAAGAGCTGAACTAGAAGAAGAGGAAGAGGAGAAGCCAACTAAGGAAGAAGAAGGAAGAGACAGAGCCAAAAGGAAAAGAAGAAAAGAAAAGAAGAGAAGAAGAAAAAGCCAAGGAGAAGAAGAAGCAGAGCAGTAGCAGCCAAAGGAAGAAGTGGAAGAAGGCATGCACTATAGCAACGCCAGTTAAGCCGTCTGATTCCTAGAATCAGATGTCTGAAGAACAGAGAAAGAAAAGAGAGAGAGAAAGCAAAGAGAAGGAGTGAAAAGAAGAAAAAGTGAAGAAACATTTTATTTCCTTTCTCGCTAGTTTCTTTTTTGTAAAATAGTACATTGTTGTAAATTGTGATTTTTATGCTTCTAAAAACTGAATTTGCTCCATGAGTTCGACCTTGGAGAATTTTTGAAATATTCGAGTAATAAATAAAATTGAATCAAACTGAGGATGATAAGAAACTCACCACCAATCATCATCTAGGATGTGGAAGGTTTCCAATTCAGGTTCTAGGTTCCCTACTAAGGATATGGTCATGAGATCCTATATAAAACCTAGTTGTTCTATCAAGCATTTTCCTTTTGTTGCCTCAAAAATATTAATATCAGCATGTTGATTTCCAGAGGCAATTGTCATATGCTCTGATTCACAATTGATTATGGCTCTCGTAGTGGACAAGAATGGTCTTCCCAAAATCACAGGCATATCCTATACCTATTGTGGTGTCTCTTTGTCAAAAATTAGGAAATCTGCTAGCTAGTTGAAATCCTTAACTTTAATTACCACATCCTCTATCATCCCAATTGGTGTGATTAAGGTTTGGTCAATTACTTGCAAAGTGACATGAGTGGGTTTTAGTTGTCCAATCTGTAATTTTTCAAATAGGTTGGTAGGGATGAGGTTGACTGAAGTGCCCAGGTCCAATACAGCCTGCTTGAAGTTTGTATCACAGATATTGCAAGGAATTAATGGGGTGCTTAGATCAGATTTCTTAGGAGGTAGACTATTTTGGATTATGGCACTTATATTTTCAGATAGTACTACCTTTCCTAGTGTTTGTTCTTTCATCTTCCTTATAGGAAGTCAGGGGAGGTTGGGTTGAGAGTGAGGATATCAAGTAGTGGAATCGTGACTTGTGCATTCCTTAAAGGTCCCATTACATCACTTCCTGACAATCCTTTAGTGTGGAGGTGAGCTATGACCTAGGGTAGGGGAATGGATTGGCTATCTTTAGGGATGGGTTTTTGTTCTTTAATAACATTTATCATAGTACAATCATGGTGGGAAGGTGGATGGGAAAAAGTCAGACCTTGCTGTTGCTGTGGGGGTGGGGTTGGGTAAGGCATGGTGTGTTTTGGCTCAGCTGAGGTTGATGAAGAGAACACGCAGGTATGAGTCATTGGACCAGGTTGGGTATAACATGCTTGACCTTGAATTTGGTTTACAATGTGTTTTCGGGTCAACATGTTGTTAGGATTTAGCAGAGGTTGGGAAGAAAGTGCACTAGGCTGGCGAGCACTTGCTAGCTGGGCCAATTGATTACGCAGCTCAAAGATCTCTTGTGTTATTTTTGCTTGTCAACCAAGGTCTGGAGAATCAAAGATGTTTGATCTTCCTTAGGTGGTCCATATTGGAAATTTTGATTAGGCCTTGGTTGAGTGGGTTGATATGGTTGCTGGTTTTGTGGTTGCGGTTGGAATTGGGATCTCAGATTTAGGTTATTTCCTGACCACACAATGTTCGGATGATTCCTCCATCCAGGGTTATAAGTGTTGGAGAAAGGATTATTCTGGATGGCGTGGAGATCCTCGCAAGTCTGAGGAGCTCAGATATAATCAGGGTATGGGGGTTCAGAGTTCCCTCAACTGTGGTGGGCAGACCCTGAGTTGCCTCCAACGCCATAATCAGATGGGGGTGGATAAGCATCCATTCCCAAGGAGTGGTAGAAGCCTGACTTCCCATGGGTAGGTGCACGTATGTGCTTTGAGGTGCAGAGGTGGATTTGTCTAGATGACGAATGATGTCGTCCACCTTCTTTTCGATAATGGAGACCATATCCAATTGACTGGCTACCAACTCCAGATCAACGGATGCGACAAGGCCTCGGAATTCGTGTACCCCCTGATTGTTTGTCAATGTGCAGGTGGACGTCCGATCGTACGCACCAAATGACTCATTCTTTAGGGAGTTCTCGCACATGTTCTCGAGAATTTCCCAGATCATGTCCTCATGCTGACCCATGATGCTACCATCACAAGTTGCATTCACAAAGAGCTTGATGTCTTCACGGAGTCCATGGTAAAAGGTTTGGAATTGTTCCCACTTCAGAACTTCGTGATGGGGGCAGTTACACATGAGATCCAAAAAATGATCCCATTCTTCGTATAGAGATTCCCTTGCTCCTTGAGAGAAGTGCATGATTTGGTGCTGCATCCTACTTGTACGACCAATGGGGTAGAATTTTTGCAGGAAAGCGGTTTGAAGTTCTCCCCATCTGTTGATCATGTGTGGTTGAGTTTGAAACAAGTGAACAACTTTGTTAGCGAGAGAGAATGAGAAGATTTTCAAGAGTAATTCGTCCCAATTTTGTACATCTAGCTCAAAAGTGTGGGCCAGATGTTTTAGGTTTTTGATGTGTTGGAAAGGATCCTCGGAGTTCAAGCCATGAAATTTTGAGGTCATATGAAGCATGCTAGGATTGAGATCCACCTCGGGTCCTCCTGCGGGAATGTTGATTCGGATTCGATCTCCACTGTTGCAGTATTATAGTGATCTCGCATTTGAGGACGTGGCTATGGGTTCATGATGGCATTGATTTGATTTCAGAAGTCATGGAATTGTTGCTCAAGGTTTGGTTGTTCTTCTTTGTGATCCATAGCTGATAACGAGGAAGTAGGTTCTGAATCAAAAGATATGTCAATGTGATCAGGTTGTTGCACAAACACGGAAGTCGAGGCTCGACCTCGATGAGAGTGAATAGCTAATGGAGGCCTCAAGAGTGGTCTTAAGGACCTCCTCTCGAACATGCACTGATGGAATAGATGAGGCGTAGCAAGTGATGGACCCAATCAAGACACCCAAAAATTTTGGATCACTATAGAGGTTCGGGGCAGATGATACCCCTAACTCAGAAAGTCGTCCACCCGAGAATTACCTAGGCAACAAGAAAGGGAGAGTCCCGCGAAGACCCCTACACAGTAGAGCACCCCCACGGGTTACAGGGTTTCCCCCACCCAACCTTTCTTGTCACTGAGGATCCAAGTAGACCAGAATGGGGACTTGAACTCTTAAGTCTACCAGTTTTAGATTAAGAGCATCGGTGCTTATGATTTTTCTTGAACTTTAAGATGTTTTAGTGCAATGTGACTTAATTTGAAGATTGGTTAACCCAACAAGGTGGGTCAACCTCACCTATTTTGTCCTTTGAGAAATTTAGGTCCCTCTTTTAGTGTTCAAATGAAATTAAGAGACTGATTTTTGGGTTTGCTTGAATAGAACAATTCAATCAAGGCTTAGGCACACACACTGTTTGGGAAGGTTAATTCTTGATTAAGAAAGTGTGTCTCTAAAACCCTAAATTGGAAACCCTAATTGGCTCTGATTGGCCCAATTTAATTCATCCAAATGTGGTACCTAGGGCTCAAGCAAGAAGGTGATAGCCCTATATACCTTAAAACCTTAAGTAGGTGCACAAAACAGGGTTGGGTGTTCTCTAAACAGAACGTATCAAATCAGGCAACTTGATGATTAATCTAATAATAGAATGTAAGTTGAACCGAATTGATTTGTTTCCACATTTAGCTTTCTTCAGAATCAGGGGCTTAGGGAAAATTGGATGGAGTTTACCTATCCTTGGAGTGTTCTAATGTGCGGTTGATCTTCCTCCAATGAATCCTCTTGCACAGGTCATAGTCAAAAGAGATAGAGCAAGTTAGTATCAAATCAGATATTGCAATCAAGAGATCGAATTGCGCGTTGCTCCTCGGCAACGGTGCCATAATGTTAATCACTCTGAATCAGATTTTAAAATCAATGTGTTGTAGTATAGATTGAATCAGCATGAAAAACAGATAGAATTTACACTCGAATAGAAGTCCGAGGTCGAACACAGGGTGCAATTAGCAAAATCATTCTCAAGATTGCAATTCAAGCACAATATAAGCAATTTACAATAGAACTCCAAACAATAATGACATATAAATGAAAGCAAATATCAATAGTGCAAAATGAATGGGGTAAAATGGTGATTTGAATCACCAATTACCCATCATAATAATGACAAATATCTCAACAGTATCAACCAAATAAAACCTCGCAATCAAGTATTAGACGGTTAAGCACTCAATCAAATGGCTTAACCATCTCGAGCTACAATGTATAGCCTTTTCTCCCTCCTCAGCCTCTTCTCTTCTTTCTCTCCTCTGGCTTCTCTTCTTCTTCCTCTCTTCACGCACAACGAGGAAGCTTGATTTTCCCTAAGTGTTAAGTACCCTTTGAAGCAAAACCCACCCCTACCCCCATCCTCTCTCTCTTTCTCTCTCTAGGTTCCACTCTCCCAAAGCCTCGAGCAATCAGATTCGAATCTAAGCATACCTGGGACCACGGCTGCATGCGTGGGTTATAGCCGAGGTGTGCGCGGGCTAGGTGAGTCGGGTCAGTGCAGGCCCATGTGAGCAATGTCACGGACGAGGCAGTGTCGGGTGAGTGGGGACCTCACCCCCTTGTGTATGAGGCAATAGGCCTACAGTACAAAATCAATTTATGCATTTTTTGGAATTCTACCATGCCCGATGTGGGACTAAAGTCCCCGTTCTTCTGTTCGTGTGCTACAACAAAGATGCATCCACTCAATTGGATGGTTGCAGTTGATGGAGGCCTCAATCGATGACCTGGGATGGTTCCTAGGACGTAGCCACATCACCTGGAGGTGTTGCCTAGAGCTGCAGGTGTCAAAGAAAGCTTCAAGCTTCCTTCAAAGCTCTACAGTAATGGCGTGGGATCTGAAACCTAAAACACAAGAAAAAGGGCCTCGTAGCCGTGTCAGATGGCCCAATAGTATCGTTGGGGGACGGCGAGTACTATGGTGGGTGCAGTGTGGAGTGAGGGTGCATGATGTGGTTGGATGGTGATGGAGATGGCCGTGTGAAGGTGGGGTGTTCGGGGGTGTGTTTGAAGGAGCAATCGATGAAATAGATAGAGGGCTTTTTCCCCTTGGGTCAAGGCGGAGGTGTAGGGATGAACGGTGGCCAATTTGGTGGAGCGTAGTTGCCATGCGAACTCACCTGAGATACGTCGGTGAGGTGGAAGACGGGGAGTGTATGAGTGAGATGGCGGTCGAAACGGAGTGTGGTTGGTATGTGAACGAAGTAGAGGAGTTAGGAAACTTATCTAGGTAGTTGGCAGATGATGGGGAGTAGTGGCGACGGTGGTTACGGTGTGGTAAACGTCGAGGAAGAAGGTTACTCCTGTGGGGGTTGGACGGCAAGGATGAAGGAGATAGAAGCACCGGTCGGTATTACGAGACACGGAGGAAGCTGAGGGAGACAAATCCATCATCGATATTGCGAACAGACAAGGAAAGAAGACGGAGGAGGTTGTTGGATGTTGAGGAGCACTTCGGCTAGAGGAGGAGAGAAGAATTTGGGGTTATTTCCGTTGAATTCGAGTGTGGGCTCGACGGTATGCACTGAGGCTTCTTTTATAGGCCTCTGGAGGATGATTTGAGCTTGGGAGGCAAGCTTCCCATGCTTGGAATGTTCACCAGAGATGGAAGCTTGAAATATACATGAATCTCTCATGCATTCATATGTGAGATTGGGAAGGTTGTAGGGCTTAGGATCTCGCTCAAAAGGAAGGGAATTTTTTAACGAACTTCCTTTCCAAATCTGAGAGGGATTCGTCAAGGAATCAAGGTGAAAATGGCAAATCAAGCTTGCTAGAGTTTTAGGATTGGGAATTCATGGTGATAGGGAGCCATTTTTGAAGAAGCCAACAAAGATAGGGGGCTATTTGTAATAAATTCAAAAGCTAAAGGGCCATGTGAAATAAAGAAAATTAGACTTGGACCAAAGTGCAAACTAGATTGAAAAAATGTCAGATTGGGCCCAAATTTTGGTACAAACTCAATATGGACCTAAGGAATCCAATGGTCAAGTTGGATTTTGGTTTTGACCTAGTTTGATTGGATAATTTGCATAATTACCCAAATTATGGAAAATATCTATCTGAGAGACTATTTTAGGTCAAGATGGGTTCCAATGGTCAAATTGAAGACACCAAACCCTAGAGAATATTTTTCTATGATTTTTAGATGGTTTAAGTGAATTTTATCCTGACCAGAACCTTAGTAGATTAAGCAGGTCTATTTTTAGGGTTTAGGATGTCATATAATTCCTAAAATGCGTGGAAACCCTTTTCTGTCTGTCCTAACTTAAGTATTTGACAATTAAGACCATCTGACCTTTATTCAACCCCTGAGAGAACCCATGATTGTTCTATTTTTATGATAGAATGGTAAATTTGCATAAATAACCCTGTATTCTTATCTTCTCAAATAAATATTTTGTTCCCTCAAGACCTTCTGATGGATATGTAGGAGCTTTTATTGACTTCATCATATCAAACTGAGCTAGTTATGGCTCATAATGGTGTTCCCATCACTTATGTAGTGGTTTTTACCCGCAAGGATTTCCACTCTAAAATCGGGTGTCATATCTTTTTTGTTTATGTATATCTATTTCTAATCTATGGTGACTGATTGTTTAAATTCTGCAATAGGGATCAATATTAGACATTCACCCACATCTAGTGTATACTTAGTTCCTATAGGCTTTGCAAGCACTCAGATAAATTTCTAGCATAAGAGGGACATTGTTGCCTTGTAAGCTTGATAGAAATTCTTGAGAGTGCAACAAGTTCTTGAGCATGGAAGGTTTGCCTTTTCAATTCATTTTTCACACCATGTTCATTCCTAGCACTCCTTGGTAATATCTTTTAAATTAATATTATTGGGAGGCTTAGGATTAAAGTTGTAAGCTTATTATTTTCCTTGCTTGCACTTGTACTCTTTTTTTTCTCTTTGTTATCTTGTAATTGAGTTGAGGTAACTCATTAATTACCTGGTGTTATAGTTGACGAGTCAATTTTTCGCTTTTGAAAAATGATGACTAAAAAGATTTATCGTTGTAATTCTAAGTGGCGGAAAAATGACTAATCAAAATAATTAGAATTAAAATTAAATCACTCACAGGAGAGTAGGTCGTGTCCACAAGGAGGCAATGACCTATTTAAATTCACAATTAGGAAGAAATCAAGTTCACTGAAATATTCCTCAAAACAAACAATGCCTATGTAGCTCTGAATGTAAACCTTAAATTTATGGAGAAGTCAAGAGTTCTTGACATAATTTTCACGTAAGAAAATTATCCATGTGCAAGGGTATGCCATGTACTTTTCACTTGCATGAATACTAACATGTAATTCAAAATTAAATGTAATGCATATAAAGATGAATCAATAAGGCTTAACAATTATCTAGAAGAATAAGCATAAAGATGTAAATTCCCCACAATTTAATTAATCTGAAAAATCAGGAAAATAATTCTTGACAATGGCAATTTCTGTAAATAATAATACACACTAAAATAGAGGATTACACCTCTCTCCTCCTCACGCATGGGAGAGAGGTTCATTCGAGGAGCTACTCTGAGAAAAGGTCAACCGGAGCGAGGCCTTCATAGTGGTGGCGGCAGCGCGACGCGAGATGGCCTGAGCTAACTGGATGGAGGAGAGAAGCAGCAGCGACGACGACTATCGCTACTGCTCTTGTGCACAGGAATGGAGCTATTGAAGGATGCTGGAGTACATGTGCTACATGCAGGGGGAGCGACTAGAGTAGCGCGTGCAGCTGGAGGTGAGGGTCGATGGCTACGAGGAGCACGCGCTCTACTACTAGAGGGAATGTAGTGGGTGCTGTGGGTAGAGGTGCAGCAAGGGAGGCACAGGAGGAGGTGTGATAACACTACACAAGGGGGTGATAATTATGTTGAATATGGCCCATCTTTAGAATAAACGGCACAACATAAGTAGAATAGGAGCATTGCATGCATCATGTACCAAGATTGCTTATAAACTGCATTAATGGCCATTTGTGTAAGCATTTGTCAAAGCAGGCCTCAGATGAGCAATCGGACCGCACGGATGGATTCAGAACGACGAACGGAGTCCAACGGACTCAAGATCGGCCAAATCCGACATCCGAAGCTCCTACAATGGGCCCAAGAAGTTCTGACCATTGATATGGAGATCAACGGCCCAGATTACGCCACGTTAGCCCCACCCCGTCATGCGCCATGCCCTCAGCCAGTCGAGATCAAATCTCGACTGTCGATCTTGGATCGAACGGCCGAAACCCGCGCGCCCGCCCGTGGTCGCTGCGACAAAGCGTAAGCGTGGCGCAACGGTTAGTGATGAGAACCTCATCATCATGAGCCATAACTAGCTCATTTTGACATAATAAATAGAATAAAAGCTCCTACATGACTTAGAAGAGGGCTTAATTGGAGGAATAAGTGTTCTGAGAAGAAAACATGAAATAAAGGTTAAAACTGCAAGTTTACCATTGCAGTACATAAACGGAATTTCTCAGAGATAGAACAAAGGTCTAATGGTCCAAATAAGATAAAAAGTTGGTTGAATCAATTAGAAATGGGTTCATGTGCAATCTGCGAATTAAATGACATTTGTAACCCTAAAACAGACCCGCTTAATTCAACAAGGTTCCGATCAGGATAAAAATCAAATAAACCCTCTAAAAATCATGTAAAAATATCCCCTAGGGTTTATAACATTCAAATTGGCCTTTGGAACCTAGTTTGACCTAAATTAGGGTCTTAGCTCATCAATTGACCTAAATTGGGTTTTTATGCAAAATGTCCAGACAAACGTGGTCAAAGCTAAAATCCAACTTCACCATTGGATTCCTTAGGTCCAAATTAGGTTTTCACCAAAATTTAGACCTAAGGGAAGGTCATCTTGACCTACTTTGCAAAATAGTCCACCCAATTACACTCTGGCCCCTAACTTTTGAAAACTATTGCGAAAACCCCCCCAACTTTTGTTGTCACTTTCTGCATTCCGGTCCTTCTGCCAATGCAGTAGAAGAGCCATACACCGGCGAAGTTTTGATGAGGATCTCTCCTCGCTTCCCTAGGGAGATGCTCTCAGATGTGAAAGGGGGGTTCCCTGTGAAGTCCCCTACCGCCTGAGCAGCTCCCCATTCCCGGTTTTGCACCATATCTCTCGTGCGAATGCTCGAGAGGTATGGTTGTTGCACCTGCGGTGACCTCTAGTGAGAGCTTCGCCCACCCTCCGTGCATCTGCCCCTCTGTTGGCACCTTTAGAAGAAACTCCAGGACCAGCCGCTTGAGGTAGACTTGTCTTGATGGAGAAACCCTCAAAAATTCCTCTCTTCCCTCTCTGGCAGGAAACCCACAAGCTCTGGCGACCACTCCTCCTTCTTGTAGCTCTGCTGCCACACCAGCAGCAGAGCCAGCTTCGTCTCGTCTTCCCGTGTCGCGTCGCGCCAAGCGCACGCCTCCCTTCCCACTTCCTCGTCGCTGCTCCCTCCCTCTGGGTATTTCTTCTCCGGCGACAGTCGATACGACTGCCCACCTCTCCGACCCCCTTCGTCTCTGCAAGTAGGTTATAATTACTCCCCATCTTCCCCTCTTTCTTTTCCCTACTCTATTTCACTTGATTGCCCCACGACCACGCCTGCCCACCATCACCTTCCTCGCATCTGGCCAACCTCCGACGAGTCGCCCCCATCATTCCACAACTCCATACGACTCGCCGACTGTCGCAAAAACTCCACCTCATCACATGGAACATCCTCCGCCCATCCACTGCCACTCTACACTTCCACAACTCGCCCCCGATCACAGCCATCTTTCTGGCCACAGGACGACCTAGGCATGCACGCCTCGGCCGTCCCGTGGCCTGCTGCACATCGCACCACCTTCGCCGTGCCATGGCAAAAGTTCCCCAATGGTTCGATTAGGCCGAGAGGCCCTTTTAGTGCTTGACAGGTCTGCTGCCCCGGCCACCATTGTCGATGATTTGAGAAGCTCCCAAGCGAGCTCCAGGCTCCGGGGCTCCAGGATTTCAGTTGCTGCGAAGGTGGGCGAGTTGTGTGAAGGCAGTTAGCTAGCAAGAAAAGGGAATCGAGGCTACAGCTGCGGAAGCAAGGCCGAGGTCTTCCTGCGGACGCGCGCGAGGAGAAGCAACAAATTAGTCCCACATCGTAAGTTCACGAAGCGCCGCACTGGTTTAAATTGATTTTGTGCATACGGCTGATTGCCCCCAATTCCACTGTGGTGAGGTCCCTCACCCATCACACCCGCCTCGTCTGCGGATTCACCTCGTGGACCTGGCAGGATCTGACCCGGCACCACTGAGCACACCTCATGCACCATATCACGCTAGTGCACCTGGTTTCAGGTACACAACCCGACCCGTTAACCCGACTCTGGGAGAGCTTCCTGTGAGCGGTTTGCAGAGAGAGAGGTACGTGCGAGTCGAGGGAAGGGTTAGGTTTTGCTGTGCCTTGTGTGCAGGAACAGAGCGCGAAGGAGAAAGGCTAAGTACTTAGCCGCAGAAGGGAGAAGGAAGAAGCTCTGAAGAGAGGCTAAGTAGAGGAAAAGGCAAGGCAGAGAAGAAGTAGAAGAAGAGAGGCCATGCAGAAGAAATGCGAAGGAAGGAAAAGAGAACTCAAAAGAAGAAGGCTCGCCAAAGAAGAAGAAGCAGTGAAGGAAGAAAGGAAGGAAAAGAGGAGAAGCACTATAGCAGACCTACAGTTAAGTCATCTGACCGCTATATCAGACGACGGTTGAGCAGCGGCCAAAGGAGATAAAATAGAGAAGAAGAAGAAGAAAAAGAAGAAGACTCTGCAGCTGAAGAAAAGAGGAAGAAAAGAGGAAGAAAGAAAAAGAAGAAAGAAGAAGAAAAAGAAAGAGAGAAAGACAAAGGAAGAAAAGAGAAGAAGAAGACAGGATCAGAGAGAAAGCACAAAGAGAAGAAGAAGAAGCCAAGACAAAAATCTCTCTCTCTCTCTCTTATTTTTGTAATCCAATAGAGAAACTTTGTACTTCTAGAATTCCAGTAGCTCCCTGAGTTCGACCTCAGGAAAACTATTTCCGAGTAAAAAAATCTATTGTAATGACAACCGTAGCTGTCTTGTCTTATACTATAACGATTGTACTATAATATACATAAAGACGCAAAAACAGCCAAAGCGGTTGCATCATTTTGGCACCGTTACCGGGGAGCAACGGCTATTCTAGAAGCTTTAAACTCTTTATTTAAGAATTTCTAATCTTTTCCCTCTTATGTGCAGATACAAGAAAAATTAGAAGAGCAGCTGCACAACAAACACTACAAGGAACAGGTAATCTTCATTAGCCCTCTCTTAACTCCCTCAAAGTCTGAAAAGGAACAAAAAGAAGAATCAACTTAGGGCTACCTGTGTTATACTTAGTAATTCATCAAAGTTGCCTAATTTTTCATTTCAACACATTTTTAACTGCTCATCCAACTAAGGTAACTAGGGCTAAAACTTTCTTGATTGAGCCCTAGATAATAAATTTTAAGGCAACTAAATTGGGCCAACTAAAGCCAACTCAAGGATTGAAAAGCTAGGGTTTTTACACCTTCTCTTAAAAAAAAGAAGAAAAAAAAAGTTTTTCCAAAAAGAGGTATGCCTAAACCTTGTTTGAAAAAATCTATACAAGAGGAACCCTAAGCAAATCAAGCTTTTAAATCCATTTGAACCTTAAAAGAAAGGACCCAAAAAAACTCACAAAGGAACAAGAGGTGAAGTTGATCCCTTGGGTCAACCAACCTTAAAATTAGGTCACTTTTTCACTCAAAATACCTAGAAGTTCAAGTGGAACCTTAAGCACCTTGATCTTAAAGTAAAAAAGGTAGACTTAAGAGGTCAAGGTCCCCATTCTGGTCTACCTGGAACCGCAGTGACAGGAGAGGTTGGGTGGGGGAAACCCTGTAACCCGTGGGGACGCTCTATCGTGTAGGGGTCTTCGCGGGACTCACCCTCTCTGGCTGCCCAGGTAATTCTCAGGTGGCCGATCTTTTGATCAAGGGGTCCATCTGCCCCGCACCTCTATAGTCACCCAACAATTTTTGGGTGTCTCGATTGGCTCCAGCACCTTCTAATCTCATGACATCCTTTGGTGCATGTTCGGTAGGAGGTCCTTAAGACCACCCTTAAGACCTCCTTTAGAAATTCACTCTCGTCAAGGCCAAGCCTCGACGCCCTTGTTTGTGTAGCAACCCCACCACATTAGTCCTTTCCTCTGATACTGAACCAAGACTCCCTTCTTCCATCTTGGCATAACATGAGTCTACATCGAAGTTCTTGATTCTACATTTTGATTTCACCACCTGATCCAAATATGCAGCCTAATTACTTAGCATCACCCTTCAAGAGACCTGAATCTCAAAGATACATGAGAGATAGGATGATTGAGGAAACCCTTGAGTTCTACGAAATCAAATATAAACCAATAAGAAACATTCAGGTTGATGTCCCAACAACCACAGCCTTCATCATAAACTGTGCCCAAACACTATTAACAGAAGTCATAAAAGGATCAACCCAAGAAATGCTCCTAATAAGATACATTGAGATAGAAAAATTACACAAATATGAATACCATCAATGCTTGACAAATCCTGTACTTTGGGAACAAAACCAAGATGCTCTTGGAAAATGGGTAGAGATGATGAGATTACTGGAACAAACTATCAACCAAAAATACCCGTATACACCAGAAATAGAGGATGAATATCTTGGAACAGTACTAAACATCAATCCGGTTTCCCAGACCTCGAGACTGAGGCACAGGGTGGCTATAGATTCCCAACCCAGATAGAAGACAACATTAAATTAGGTTGGGAAGTTGCAGGAGAACACAATGCTGAGCCAACCCTAGACCATGAATCGCCAAGCTTAGAATTCCAAGACTCCTGCAATAATAAGATTAGAACTGAACCTCTTGAGGGTATAAATTCCACCCCTTATTTTGATAAGGTGACCTTTGAAGGTTATTCGAACTTTGATTCTAGTAATCCTACCCACATCCTAAACCTAGAATCTAGATCCGAAACTTATTGGGAAGATTATGAGGCCCCATATGAGAAAGATCAAGTTTTTAAAAAAGAATATGATTCCGGGCCTCTATTTGACGAATGTCCTTCTCCAACATCCTCAGGAAATCTGATTGATTTTCCAGAAGATATGCCAATTTACGATACAGAAACCGAGGAGTTGGATGAGTGGGGTTTCAATTGGGTCTCTCCTACCAGCTTGGAACTTGAGCCTAGACAGAACATCTTTTTAAACCCATAATTGACATATAGGCTAGACCCCAGCTAGGCTGCTGATTCCACATCAGATGATTTATACTATGGTGGAATTCATGGTTATGAATCTCATTTAGAATTGAATCTTTGCAAACTCTCTGACAACTTTAAAGTGACTCCCCTTCCTAAACACACCGGGCCAATCTACGACCTCAGCCCTCATGACTCATTCTCTGACTTTGACTCTGAGATCTCGCTTCCTAGGATCATGGAAGAAATTCCTTTTGATCCTCAGAAGCCAAAACCACAAAATGCCAAGAGTGATTGCAACCCAGAATTCAAATCTTTTCTCAAATTAGATTTTCTGCATCCTATAGACACTCTTCAGGCATGTGATAACTACCCAAAGGACTCTCTACAAGAGACCACCTATCATTCATTTCTAGAAGAGCCCTCATATACAATTCTCATTCAAGCCACCTCTTCCACACACACAGAACTGATCAAAACCTCTTCTCAACCCCAACCCGCAACCGAACTCAATTTCTATTCAGATTCACCTATCACCGAGCCGATTGCAATTCCACATCTATATCGGGTTGCAAACACTAATCGGATAAAAGACCTTGCTCCATCATTCTCTGATCACCCCTGCAGGGTTTCTGCGTCATTCACTGATTATGATACGGGTCCCTACCCTGACCAGGCTGACTTGACTCAGCCAAACCCCGCATTCACATGTCCACCTCTTGATCTACATCTATAAACCCACCAGATTGATTGGGTTTGGGGTGCATCATCAGCCAGTTGATCTGAGCAGGCACCTTGCTGGACCAACCAGGCTCTTGATCAAGGTGCATGTTATGCAAAACTCCGCTGATTTCACCATTCCCTCTCCATTCCATTTTCCGCTTAGTTGAAGGCATCAAATTTAGTACTCAACGGGAGGCAGCCCATCATTTGAAAACCTGAAACCTTTTTCTGACACCTTTGTGCACTTAAGGTTCACCCTTTAAGAAAGCCGACTCCACCTTAGATGCTTGCATCTGAGATTAGAAATCGTCCGCAACAGCCACCCCGACCCATTCACTCACTAAAATACCTATCCTAAGGAATGAACTAAGTTGAATAAAAACCCCCTAAGTCACAATGAGGACATTGCAAATCTTAGGCATCGGGGGGTATGAAAGTGCAAAACTTGTAAGAAAAGGTTTTAAACAAAAAAATTCACATTTGCCAAAAACACCACAAAAATTAAAAATTTTTTTTGAAAAAAGAATAATAGAATAAGAGAAGGAAAGAAATTTTGTGGAGGAGGGGAAAAAGAAACAAAAAATTGAAAAGAAGGAGCACAAAATAAAAGAAAAAAGGGTGATAGTCATTAGTAAGAAACTAAGGAATTAACCTAAGTTCTAGACCTCATTCAAGAAAAGAAATGAAAAGTGTATGGTGAGATTAGTAAGAACGCGAACCTTAGGCATTCTTGAATAGACTCTTAGTACCCATTAAGATCTAGACATTCCTCAAGAGGTTGAGGAAAATGGAAAGCTTAAGTATTAGGTCTAAGGCTTAGGGAGTATTTGGCCTCATTAACTAACTTTTGGTTTACGGGACTCAGTAACCTAAGCACCCTAACCCCACACACAGCCTGGTTCAGTAAGCGTAAAAATAAAAATCACGTAGAAGCGTCGCAAAATTCTGAAAAGAACACCTAGAGTAGGAGCGGCCGATCAACACAAGTTAATTTGGATGAGTTCTCAGCGTAGAGAGATGGGAAATTCCCCTCGAAGATGCATAACAAAATATCATCTCCTCAGTGCTTGTGTCTTAGGATATTTACATATCCTACTGGGGGCATGTAAGCACTCTGCTGGTTCAGATTCCCTGGATGGCATTATCACGAAGTGTCAGTTGCCAGGGTCTGGATTCGGCCACGGAACACCATGGATGGGATTATCTCGAAATCTCAATAGCCAGGGTTCCGGGGGTTGCCATGGGCGGTGCTATCTTGAAGCATCGATTGCCAAGAGCCCTTGAGGATTGATGATGGGAACAAGGAATCTGATACAGATCATGTTGAAAAGCCAATCCTAAGCTAGAATTAAAAAGAAAAAGAGAGAGAAAACTCTCCAAATAGAAACATCTTCTATCTCTCTTTCTTACAAAACGCACTGTGAACTGAGCCAGGGCTAAAATTTTTTCAAGCACGGGTGCTTTAACCACAAAGTCCAATAGACCTTAGGTTAGTTCTTGTGGGCCTTAAAAACCTTTGCTAAGGACTGAGGCTGAGGCTAGACAGATCTGGAACTTGGTTGGTACTAGAGTACCTTTTAGGCCTATGGTTAGTGTTGTCAACGTTTTGTGCGGGTTTAAAGGATGTCACGTTGTAGTATAACCGACAAAATGTCTAAACAAATATAAAGAATTTTATTACTCGAAGACTGGAGTATCCGAGGTCGATCACAGGGAGCAAATGGAATTTACTACTAGTCAAAATGTAATTGAACACTCTATTTTACTCAAAATATCAATTCAACTATGAATGTATGCGATTAAAAGTAGTTAGGACAAAAAGAAATGAAATTGGATGTCTGATCTTGTGATCAGACGTCTTAAAAGTATGTTCCCTTTTCTTCTTGATTATTCTTCTTCCTCAGCAGTCTCTCTGTTTCTTCTTTTCTGCTGCTGTGTTTGCTTTCTTTTCTTCTCTGTCTTGCTCTTTCTTCTTCTCCTGCGAAGGCTTCTTTCTTTCTTCTTTGGTCTCTCTGTTCTTCCTACCTTTCCTTCTTCCTTCTTTCTTTTCCTTCTCGCGACCAAGTCTTTCTTCCTCAACGTTCAGCCTGTGCCTACACAGAGCAAAACCTATCCTTTCTCCGTCTACCCACGCGTCTCTCTCTCTCAAGCAATTCACTCAGGGACGCTCTCCCAGAGCCAGAGGCACAGCCATAATCAGGTCGGATCGTACCCGGGACCAGGCGCACCTGTAGGTGGTGTGATGCGCGAGGAGTGCGTAGGTTTAGGTTGGGTCGGATCCACCAAATCCGCGTGGTCAAGCTGCGGACGAGGCAGGTGTGGGGTCAGTGAGGGACCTCACCCCTGTGCTTACGGAGGCAGTGAGAGTAAAACACAAATTCAATTTATGGTATGCCCGCACCTCGCGATTCCATGATGTGGGACTAAAGGTTCTGCCCTGCCTTTGCGTGCGCCCGCAGAATTGCGGGCAAATGCCACAGCTGCTGGCTCTGCTAGCGCTCCTTGCTGGACTACCTCAATTCGCGACACTCGTGCGAGTATGCAGCACCTGTAGCTTGGGAGACCGGGTGCCTGGAGCTTCGTTGGAGCTTCATCAGAGGTCGTCCATGGTGGCAGGAGCTCAAACACTGTCATGCACAAAATGAGCCTCTCGGCCCAATCAAATCAGCTAGAGACCTTCGCCGTGGCACGGCGAAGGCGGTGGACGATGCTGCAGGCCACAGGTCGGCCTAGGCATGCGTGCCTAGGTCAACCTGTGGCCGGAGATGGTGGGTTGTTCGGGGGGTGATTATGGAGGTCTGGAGTGGCAGTTGTGGGGTGGAGCGAGTTCCTGGTGGTGAGGCAGAGCTCTCGAGGTGGTTGGCGAGCCGTGTGGGGGGCTGGAATGGTGGAAGCGGCTCGCCGGAGGTCGGTCGGTGATGTGGAAGATGAGGGTGGTCAGCGTCGGTCGAGGGGTAATCAGATGAGGTAACAGGGGGAAAAGAGAGAGGAGAGGATAGAGAGGAGTTCTAACCTAATTGTAAGGATGAAAGGGGATGGATGGCGGACAGAAGTACCTGCTGTCGCCGGAGAAGATGATGCCCAGTGGGGGAGAACGGCGGCGAAGACGGGGCTGAGGCGGCGTGCGCGGGTACTACGCGATGCGGAGGGAAGTCAGGAAGCTAACTCTACCACTGGTTTTGTGGCAGAGCGAAGAGTGAGGGGAGGGGGGCTCGCCGGAGATTGCTGGGACTTTTGGCCGGGCAGGAGGAGACGAATTGGGGGTGGACACTCGGCCAAATCAAACTCGCCTTCTGCAGCAGGGTTTGGGGGGTATTTTATAGGTACTGGCCGCTCCTGTCAGTGCGTGGAGAGTGTACAATTAACGCTGCCGGCTCGCCGGAGATGGAAGGAAGGTGGATACCCAAATCTCTCATGCGTTCGCACGAGAGATTGTGTTCACACCAGTGATTGTAATTGGATTTATAAGGAAGGGAATTCCTCAGAGAATCCCCCTTCCATTTCTGGGAGGGAATCTCTGAGGGATTAGAGAGCAATCCCTCTCTGAACCTCACCGGAGCTTGGTTCTACCCTAACAATGGCGGCAGGACCGGATTGCAAAGGGGGCAAAGAACTTGGGGGGCTCTTTGCAAGGATATTCAAAAAATAGGGACCAATTTATGATTTGGGTGTACTAAATTGCTAAGTAGGTCAAGATGACCTCTCCTTAGGTCCAAATTTTGGTATAAACGTAATTTGGACCTAAGGAATCCAATGGAAAAGTTGGATTTCAGGTTTGACCTCGTTTGACTGGACATTTTGCCTAAAAACCCAAATTAGGTTAATTGAAGAGCTAGGACCCTAATCTAGGTTAAACTAGGTTCCAAAGGCCAAATTAAATGTTCCAAACCGTAGAGGTTGTTTTTCCATGATTTTTAGAGGGTTTACTTGCTTTTTGTTCTGACAGGAACCTTGTTAATTAAAGCGGGTCTGTTTTAGGGTTACCAGGTGTCATTTAATTCCTAGATTGCATATGAACCCATTTATGATTGACTCAACCCTCTTTTTATGTCATTTATACCATTTGACCTATGTTTTGCCTCTGAGAAATCCCGTTTTTGTACTGCAATGGTAAAATTGCAGTTTTAGCCTTTATTTCATGTTTTATTCTTAAGGCACTTGTTCCTTTAGTTAGGCCAGCTTCTAGGTTATGTAGGAGCTTTTATCTTCTTTATTGGGTCAAAATGAGCTAGTTATGGCTCATGATGAGGCTCTCATCTTACCCCCATGCCTAGCTTTTGCTAGTCCCTTAGCAAAATTTCAAAGTTTTAACTTCCATTCTAGACCTTGAGTGTCTGTCAACAATTATGATAAGTGCTTCTCCTTTTATTTTGTGATTTAGGTAGGAATGCTGATAATAGGCCTAGAGGTACTCTAGTACCAACCAAAATCCGGACCTGTTCCACTTTAGCTTCAGTTCTCCGCAAAGGTTTCTACGACCCACAGAAACTATCCTAGGGTTTGTTGGACTCCGTGGTTAAAGCGCCCGTGCTTGAGACATTTTTAGCCTAAATTCAGTTTGCAGTGCATTTTTTTGTAAGAGAGAGATAGAAGATTTATTTGTTTGGAGAGCTTTTCTCTCTCTTTTTTTTTATTTCTAGCTTCGGATTAGCTTCTCAACACGGTCTGTATCGGATTCCTCGTCCCCATCATCAATCCTCAAGGGTCCCTGGCTTTCGAGATTTCGAGATAATCCCGCCCATGGCAACCCCCAGAACCCTGGCTTTCGAGATTTCGAGATAATCCCGCCCATGGCGTTCCGTGGCCGAATCCAGACCCTGGCGATCGACATTTCGTGATAATGCCGCCCATGGTATCTGAACCAACAGAGTGCTTACATGCCCCCAGTAGGATATTTAAATATCCTAAGAGACAAGCACCGAGGAGACGATATGTTGTTACGCATCTTCGAGGGGAATTTCTCGCCTCTCTGCACTGGGAACTCGTCCAAATCAATTTGTGTTGATTGACCGCTCCTAATCTAGGTGACTTTTTCAGAACATTAAACGCTTTTCACGTGATTTGGATGTTATGCGCACTGAACCAGACTGTGTGTGAATTTGGGTGCTTAGGTTACCGAATACCACAAAGTGGAGGTCAGTTAACGAGGCCGAATACTTCCTAAGCCTTAGACCTAATACTCAAGCTTCGCATTTTCCTCAACCTCTTGAGGATTATCCAGATTTTAACGGTTACGCGAATTTTTAAGCTAACGGTACTAGCCCAAAAGGCCTAAGACCAGCGTTCCCACTAATCTCTTGTTATATCTCCATAACACTTTTCTTTTCTTTTTCTTGATTCGGTCTAGAACTTCAGTTAACCCCTTAATCTTTTACTAATGACTATTTCTTTTCATTTTCATTTTGTGCTCCTTTTTGTCATTTTTCTTCTTTTTCTCCTCCTTATGCTTAAGTGGCTCACAAAATTTCCTCCCTCCCCCCATTTTTTTGTTCTTTTTCTTAATTTTTTTCAATTTTTTTGCATTTTTGACATATGCAAATTTTTTTGTGTGTTAGACTCCTGATTTTTTTCTTGGTTCTGTATGTATGCACTTTATCACTCCCTCATGCCTAAGTTTTGCAATGTCCTCATTGTAAACAGAGGGTGGGAATTAGTGTTGAGGTCAGGGCCCTAGAACAGGATATATCGGGTGGGTGAATGGGTCGAAAATGACTGATGCGGATGATTTCAAGCTCTGATACGTGTACCAGAGGTGGGATCATCTGTTTAAGGCTGGACACAAGGTGCAAGAGACGTGGAGTCCAGATGGATAATCAGACGGGTCTCTGTGTTTGGGATGACGGGTTGCCTCCCGTTAAGCGCTAAATTTAATGCCTTCAGCCGAGCAGAAAATGGGGTGGAGAGGGAGTGGTCAAATCAATGGAGTTTTGGAAAACAAGCACCTTGATTAAGAGCCTGGTTGGTCCAACCAGGTGCTTGTTGAGATCAGCGGGCTGATGATGCAGCCCGAACCCAATAAGTCTGGTGGGTTGATAGATGTAGATCAGCAGATGCGGAACCCACCATATGCAGTGATGTTCTGATGGATATGGAAGTGAAAACTCGGGTTCAGGCTGACTCGAATCAGCCTGGTCAAAGTAGGGTTCCGAAAAATTATCCATGTAAGGTGTGGAATCCCTACAGAGGTGATCAAAGGATGGAGGCTTCTGATTTGTGGTCTGATCAGTACCCGATACCTGGTCTAGATATGGAGTTGAATCATCTGCAAACGGCTCAGTGAGAGGTGAATCGGAATAGAAATTGAGTCCAGTTGCGGGTCAGGGTGGGGAACGGGTTCTGATTGGTTTTGTATATGTGGAGCAGGTGGCTTCAAAGAAGATTGACATGTTATAATCAGGAGGCAGATTTTCTCCGATGTTATGGTCAGATTCGAGATCGTCGGAGAGTTTGCGAAAATCAAAGTTTGAATGAGATTCTAGATCATGAGTTCCACCATAGAATAAATCATATGTTGTATATTCAGCAGCCTGACTGGGATCTAACCTAAATGTTAATTCTGAGCTTAAAAGGGTATCCTTATCTGGTAGAGGCTCAGATTCTAAGCTAGTAGGGCAGACCCAATTGAAACCCTGCTCGTCCAACTCCTCGATTTCTGTGTCGTAGATTGGCATGACTTTCGCAAAATCGATTCGTTCCTCTGAGGAGGTTGACGAGGGATATTCATCAAATTGAGACCCAAAATCATATTCTTCATTAAGAGATTGATTTTCTTTATCTGGGGCCTTGAAATCTTCAAAATATGTTTCAGATCTAGGTTCTAGGCTTAGGATGTGGGTTGACTTACTAGAATTTAGGTCTGAATAACCTTCGAGGGCCACCTTATCAGAATAAGGGACAGAATTTACACCCTCGAGAGGTTCAGTTCTACTCTCATACTTGTAGGAGTCTTGGGATTCTAAAATGGGCTCATCATGGTCTTTTCCTGCATTTGGAGCTTCCCAACCTTCTTCAATATCAGGTGCATTATATTCCATCTGGGTTGGGAATCCACAACCATTTTGTGCCTCAAACCCGAGGTCAGATTTATCCTCGATGTTGTTCCAAGATAGCTCATCCTCTGTTGGTGGTATGTACGGGTATTTCTGATCAATCACTTGTTTTATTAATCTCATTATCTCTTCCTGTTTTTCAGGACTATCTTGGTGTTGCTTCCAAAGTCGAGGATTTGTCATACATTGAAGGTATTCACTATTATGCAATCTTTCTATCTCAATGTATGCAGTAATGAGCAAGTCACGGGTTGATCCTTTGTTGGCTTCTGCTAATAGTACTTGGGCACAAGTTATGACAAAGGTTGTGGTTGTTGGGACATCAACCTGAATGTTTCCTACTGTTGTTGAGGTTTCTTCATTTTCATAAAATCTCATGGCATCCTCAATCATTTTATCTCTCATGGATCTCCGGTATTCAGGTTTCTTGAATGGTAGTCCTAGGTGGTTCGGCTGCATATTTGGATCAGGTGGTGGAATCAAGATCAGAGTTTGACTCAAGATGTGTTATGAAGCGATCAAATCTGAATAACGAGTCCCACTGAAAATGAGTGTGTGTGCTCTAAAGAGAAAAGATGTAGGACTGGAGATGTTCTTGACCCAATCAAGACACCCAAAAGATGTTTGGATGACTATGGAGGTTCGGGGCAGATGGACCCCTAGATCTGAAGATCGTCCACCTGAGAATTACCTGGGCAACTAGAGAGGGAGAGTCCTGCAAAGACCCCTACACGGTAGAGCGTCCCTACGGGTTACAGGGTTTCCCCCACCCGACCTCTCTTGTCACTGAGATTCCAGGTAGACCAGAATGGGGACCTTGACCTCTTAAGTCTATCACTTTTTATTTCAAAGGTGCTTTTAGGGTTCTCACTTGAACTTTAGATGTTTTTGGTATTGTGACCTAATTTAGAGGTTGGTTGACCCAAGGGGTCAACTTCACCTGACCTGTCCTATAGATGGCAGAATGATTCTAAGCTCAGAGCCTAGAGATCACCCTGATTTGACTCCCAGGTTACTAGGTCAAAAAATTTTAAGATTCAAGTGATTTTAGAGCTCAATTTTAGGGTTTGTCTTATTTAGCTTTCTTCAATCAAGGGCTTGGGTAGCACACTGATGCGAGAGGGTTTATTTCCTTTTACACAAGCATGTGTGACTAGCGCTTCATGACCCTAATGTGGAAACCCTAATTTGGTTCTATTTCCAATCTTCTTTTTCTTTTTCAAAAGTTCTCTTTGGACTTATAAACAAGAAGTGTGTGGTCCGCCGAGATTAAGCGTTATTTCAATTAGGCACAAGAATTTGTGGGATGGAAAAAAAAATCACTCCAACTTCAAGAATATTTGCAGAAATTTTCGCAAAATCAGGAAATGTTTTGCCTTAGAGATGGTGATTACTATATAAAGAAGGCAATTGATTCCTAAATTGATTTTCTTCCCTTTGTCTTTCTAAGATTAGGGGACGATTAAGGAAGAAAAGAAATTACCTGCCCTGGAGTGGTTGACTTGCGGGAGAGATTTTCTCATGAAGTACCTGCAAGATCACATCAAAGCAAAGTAGGGCAAGTTAGTGTTCAATATGATAAAAAGAATGTAGAGACTAGTGGTAAGTTGCGCATTGCTCCCGGCAACGGTGCCAAAATGTTGTCAACGTTTTGTGCGGGTTTAAAGGATGTCACGTTGTAGTATAACCGACAAAACGTCTAAACAAATATAAAGAATTTTATTACTCGAAGACCGGAGTATCCGAGGTCGATCACAGGGAGAAAATGGAATTTACTACTAGTCAAAATGTAATTGAACACTTTAATTTACTCAAAATATCAATTCAACTATGAATGTATGCGATTAAAAGTAGTTAGGACAAAAAGAAATGAAATTGGACGTCTGATCTTGTGATCAAACGTCTTAAAAGTATGTTCCCTTTTCTTCTTGATTATTCTTCTTCCTCAGCAATCTCTCTGTTTCTTCTTTTTCTGCTGCTGTGTTTGCTTTCTTTTCTTCTCTGTCTTGCTCTTTCTTCCTCTCCTGCGAAGGCTTCTTTCTTTCTTCTTTGGTCTCTCTGTTCTTCCTGCCTTTCCTTCTTCCTTCTTTCTTTTCCTTCTCGCGACCAAGTCTTTCTTCCTCAACGTTCAGCCTGTGCCTACACAGAGCAAAACCTATCCTTTCTCCCTCTACCCACGCGTCTCTCTCTCTCAAGCAATTCACTCAGGGACGCTCTCCCAGAGCCAGAGGCACAACCATAATCGGGTCGGATCGTACCCAGGACCAGGCGCAGCTGCAGGTGGTGTGATGCGCGAGGAGTGCATAGGTTTAGGTCGGGTCGGATCCGCCAAATCCGTGTGGTCAAGCCGCGGATGAGGCGGGTGTGGGGTCAGTGAGGGACCTCACCCCTATCCTTATGGAGGCAGTGAGAGTAAAACACAAATTCAATTTATGGTATGCCCGCACCTCTCGATTCCATGATGTGGGACTAAAGGTTCCGCCCTGCCTTTGCGTGCGCCCGCAGACCTGCGTGCAAATGCCACAGCTGCTGGATCTGCTGGCTCTCCTTGCTGGACTCCCTCACCTCGCGACACTCGCGTGAGTATGCAGCACCTGTAGCCTGGGAGACCTGGTGCCTGGAGCTTCGTTGGAGTTTCATCAGAGGTCGTCCATGGCGGCAGGAGCTCAAACACTGTCATGCACAAAACGAGCCTCTCGGCCCAATCAGATCAGCTAGAGACCTTCGCCGTGGCACGGCGAAGGCGGTGGACGATGCTGCAGGCTGCAGGTCGGCCAAGGCGTGCGTGCCTAGCTCAACCTATGGCCGGAGATGGTGGGTTGTTCGGGGGGTGATTATGGAGGTATGGAGTGGCAGTTGTGGGGTGGAGCGAGTTCCTAGTGGTGAGGCAGAGCTCTTGAGGTGGTTGGCGAGCCGTGTGGGGGGCTGGAATGGTGGAAGCGGCTCGCCGGAGGTCGGTCGGTGATGTGGAAGATGAGGGTGGTCAGCATCGGTCGAGGGGTAATCAGATGAGGTAATAGTGGGAAAAGAGAGAGGAGAGGATAGAGAGGAGTTCTAACCTAATTGTAAGGACGAAAGGGGAAGGAAGGCGGACAGCAGTACCTACTGTCGCCGGAGAAGATGATGCCTAGTGGGGGAGAACGGCGGCGAAGACGAGGCTGAGGCGACGTGCGCGGGTACTACGCGACGCGGAGGGAAGTCAGGAAGCTAACTCTGCCACTGGTTTTGTGGCAGAGCGAAGAGGGAGGGGAGGGGGGCTCACTGGAGCTTGCTGGGACTTTTGGCCGGGCAGGAGGAGACGAATTGTGGGTGGACACTCAGCCAAATCAAGCTCGCCTTCTACGGCAGGGTCTGGGGTGTATTTTCTAGGTGCTGGCCGCTCCTGTCAGTGCGTGGAGAGCACGCAATTAACGCTGCCGGCTCGTCGGAGATGGAAGGAAGGTGGATACCCAAATCTCTCATGCGTTCGCACGAGAGATTGGGTTCACACCAGCGATTGTAATTGGATTTATAAGGAAGGGAATTCCTCAGAGAATCCCCCTTCCATTTCTGGGAGGGAATCTCTGAGGGATTAGAGAGCAATCCCTCTCTGAACCTCGCCGGAGCTCGGTTCTGCCCTAACAATGGAGGCAGGACCGAATTGCAAAGGGGGCGAAGAACTTGGGGTTCTCTTTGCAAGGATATTCAAAAGATAGGGACCTATTTGTGATTTGGGTGTACTAAATTGCAAAGTAGGTCAAGATGACCTCTCCTTAGGTCCAAATTTTGGTATAAACCTAATTTGGACCTAAGGAATCCAATGACGAAGTTGGATTTCAGGTTTGACCTCGTTTGACTGGACATTTTGCGTGAAACCCAAATTTGGTTAATTGAAGAGCTAGGACCCTAATCTAGGTCAAACTAGGTTCCAAAGGCCAAATTAAATGTTCCAAACCATAGAGGATGTTTTTCCATGATTTTTAGAGGGTTTACATGCTTTTTTTTCTGACCGGAACCTTGTTAATTAAAGCGGGTCTGTTTTAGGGTTACCAGGTGTCATTTAATTCCTAGATTGCACATGAACCCATTTCTGATTGACTCAACCCTCTTTTTATCTCATTTATACCATTTGACCTATGTTTTGCCTCTTAGAAATCCCTTTTATGTACTGCAGTGGTAAAATTGCAGTTTTAGCCTTTATTTCATGTTTTCTTCTCAAGGCACTTGTTCCTTCAGTTAGGCCAGCTTCTAGGTTATGTAGGAGCTTTTATCTTCTTTATTGGGTCAAAATGAGCTAGTTATGGCTCATGATGTGGCTCTCATCAGTTAGCATTCTAACCTAATCTAGATTTCATATGAAAAAGCACTTATCTGAAATCATTAAGAACTTCATGGTCCAGAACAAGTGTTGACACCTTGAGTTTTTGCTAACGGACTAGCAAAAGCTAGCCATGGGGGTATGATGAGAACCTCATCATGATCCATAGCTAGCTCATTTTGACCTAATAAAGAGAATAAAAGCTCCTACATGACTTAGAAAAGGGCTTAATTGGAGGAATAAGTGTTCTGAGAAGAAAACATGAAATAAAGGTTAAACAGCAAGTTTACCATTGCAGTACATAAAAGGAATTTCTTAGAGATCGAACATAGGTCAAATGGTCCAAATAAGATAAAAAGTGTGTTGAATCAATTAGAAATGGGTTCATGTGCAATCTAGGAATTAAATGACATTTGTAATCCTAAAATAGACCCGCTTAATTCAACAAGGTTTCGGTCAGGAAAAAAATCAAATAAATCCTATAAAAATCATGGAAAAATATCCCCTAGGGTTTAGAACATTCAAATTGGCCTTTGGAACCTAGTTTGACCTAAATTAGGGTCATAGCTCATCAATTGACCTAAATTGGGCTTTTACGCAAAAAGTCTAGTCAAACATAGTCAAACCTAAAATCCAACCTCACATTGGATTCCTTAGGTCCAAATTAGGTTTGTACCAAAATTTGAAACTAAGGGAAGGTCATCTTGACCTACTTTGCAAAATAGTCCACCCAATTACACTCTGGCCCCTAACTTTTGAAAACTCTTGCGAAAACCCCCCCAACTTTTGTTGTCACTATCGACATTCCGGTCCTTCTGCCAATGCAGTAGAAGAACCATACTTCGGCGAAGTTTCGAGGAGGATTTCTCCTCGCTTCCCTAGGGAGCTGCTCTCAGATGTGAAAGGGGGGTTCCCTGTGAAGTCCCCTACCACCTGAGCAGCTCCCCATTCCCTGTTTCGTCGCATACCTCTCATGCGAATGCTCGAGAGGTATGGGTGTTGTACCTGCGGCGACCTCCAGTGAGAGCTTCGCTCACCCTCCGTGCATCTGCCCCTCTGCTGGCACCATTAAAAGAAACCCCAGGACCAGCCACTTGAGGTAGGCTTGTCTTGACGGAGAAACCCTCAAAAATTCCTCTCTACCCTCTCCGACAGGAAACCCACAAGCTTTGGCGACCACTCCTCCTCCTTCTCGTCACTCTGCTGCCATACCAACAACAGAGCCATCTTCGTCTCGTCTTCCAACGTCGTGCCGCACCAAGCGCACGCCTCCCTGCCCACTTCCTCGTCGCCGCTCCCTCCCTCTGGGTATTTCTTCTCGGGCGACAGTCGATACGACTTCCTGCCTCTCCGGCCCCCTTCGTCTCTGCAAGTAGGTTATAATTACTCCCCATCTTCCCCTCTTTCTTTTCCCCACTCTATTTCACTTGATTGCCCCACGACCACGCCTGCCCACCATCACCTTCCTCGCCTCTAGCCAACCTTCGGCGAGTCGCCGCCATCATTCCGCAACTCCATACGACTCACCGACCGTCGCAAAAGCTCCACCTCATCACACAAAACATCCTCCGCCCATCCACTGCCACTCTACACTTCCACAACTCACAACCGATCACACCCATCTTTCCGGCCACAGGACGACCTAGGCACGCACGCCTAGGCCATCCCGCGACCTACTGCACATCGCACCACCTTCGCCATGCCACGGCGAAGGTTCCCCAGTGGTTTGATTAGGCCGAGAGGCCCTTTTAGTGCTTGACAGGTCTGCCGCCCCAGCTGCCATTGTCGACGATTCAAGAAGCTCCCAAGCGAGCTCCAGGCTTCAGGGCTCCAGGATTTCAGTTGCTACGAAGGTGGGCGAGTTGTGTGAAGGCAGTCAGCAAGCAAGCGAAGGGAATCGAAGCTGCAGCTACGGAAGCAAGGCTGAGGTCTTCCTGCGGGTGTGCGTGAGGAGAAGCAACCAATTAGTGCCACATCGTAAGTTCAGGAGGCACCACACTGGTTTAAATTGATTTTGTGCATACAGCTGATTTCCTCCGAATCCACTGGGGTGAGGTCCCTTGCCCATCACACCCGCCTCATCGGCGGATTCACCTCGCGGACCTGGCGGGATCCGACCCGACACCACCGAGCACACCTCGCGCACCAAATCACGCCGATGCACCTGGTCCCGTGTACGCAACCTGACCCGTTAACCCAGCTCTGGGAGAGCTTCCTGTGAGAGGTTTGCAGAGAGAGAGAGGTACGTGCGGGTAGAGGGAATGGTTAGGCTTTGCTGTGCCTTGTGTGCAGGAACAGAGCGCGAAGGAGAAAGGCTAACTACTTAGCCGCATAAGGGAGAAGGAAGAAGCTCTGAAGAAAGGCTGAGCGGAGGAAAAGGCAAGGCAGAGAAGAAGCAGAAGAAGAGAGGCCGTGCAGAAGAAAAGAGAAGGAAGGAAAAAGAGAACTCAGAAGAAGAAGGCTCGCCAAAGAAGAAGAAGCAGTGAAGGAAGAAAGGAAGGAAAAGAGGAGAAGCACTGTAGCAGACCTGCAGTTAAGTCGTCTGACCGCTATATCAGATGATGGTTGAGCAGTGACCAAAGGAGATAAGGCAGAGAAGAAGAAGAAGAAAAAGAAGACTCTGCAGCTGAAGAAAAGAGAAAGAAAAGAGGAAGAAAGAAGAAGAAGAAAGAAGAAGAAAAAGGAAGAGAAAGACAAAAGAAGAAAAGAGAAGAAGAAGACAGGATCAGAGAGAAAGCACAAAGAGAAGAAGAAGAAGCCAAGACAAAAATCTCTCTCTCTCTCTCTTATTTTTGTAATCCAATAGAGAAACTTTGTACTTCTAGAATTCCAGTAACTCCCTAAGTTCGACCTCGGGAAAACTATTTCCAAGTAAAAAATTCTATTGTAATGACAACCGTAGCTGTCTTGTCTTATACTATAACGACTGTACTATAATAAACATAAAGACACAAAAAAGCCAAAGCGGTTGCATCAGTTAGTGTGCACTCCTGCACCCACGCGACATGCGTTCGAGCCACGTGGGGTGGAAATTAAAGACGGGCGACGGGCGTGGAGAAATTGGGCCGCCTGATTAGCAGTGGGTGGCTAGGATCTTACCACGCGGCGTGATCGCAGCTCACGAGCGTCCACGTGCACACTCGCGCGTGCCCGAGGCGCGATCCCAGTGCAGGCGAGGAAGGCTCTCAGCCGTCCGATCTTTGATCGGACGGCTCTCGTTCAACAGCCACGGATCGCGTGAACAGAAGAAACGAGGCAGGCGGCTGACCAGCGGCGGGAGGGCTTCATCGACGCTTTTGGAAGCGATTTTAGCGACGCTCTGGATGTCGCTAAAGCCCCTTCTTCTTTTAGGAAGCCCTTAACTCTATTTAAACCCCCTCCAACCACCACTCAAAGCATTCACTCCCCCTTGCAACTACTCCACCCCTCTCTTAGCTAGCTTTAGGCACTCTTGTAATCATCGGAGACGATGAGCCACCGACGGAGCCTCCTCCACCGCCGTGGCTGCCTCGTCGCTCTCCACACACACACACAC
Organism: Thalassia testudinum; assembly: GCA_037157565.1. Taxonomy (NCBI): domain Eukaryota; kingdom Viridiplantae; phylum Streptophyta; class Magnoliopsida; order Alismatales; family Hydrocharitaceae; genus Thalassia; species Thalassia testudinum. The sequence continues at coordinate 77,461,765 of JAZHRO010000056.1, read as the reverse complement.
ACTCTCTCTCTCTTTTAAGCTTTTTATTACTTTTGTTGAAGCATGTATTTAATGTTGTAAGTTATGAACTACAAGTGCATGATTAATGAAGTTATTTTCCATTCCATTGTCATTTTAATTTCTGTCCAAGTTGCATTATCAAAACAAAGAGCTTTCTAACCCTAAACCTTCTCTCTCTCTATCTCTCTCTCGCTTTTCAAAACCGCATCTTTCGCAAGCAAAAACTCCTCACTTTCCATGACAACAAGTGATAAGCAAAAATCCGATTTCCACGCCTCCCTGAGACCGACACTCGGACTCACCTTCGTTTACTTATTTGAAAATCAACGTTGCAAGTGCGACTATAACGACACTTCTTAACACACACGCTCAAACACACGTCAGTTTTTGACACCGTTGCCGGGGAGGAAACGGATTTGTTTTATCACCTCCATTCCACATTCATTCTCAGATCGTCTAATGCCCTATTTTCCTTTTTACTTGACGGTTGCAGGAATTCGGCGCATGGATGGCGAAGCGACGCATCCCACGACGGTAGCAAGGGAGTAGGTGCCTCGAGGACCGATAGTGATTAACCGCTCTCTCATTGTTTGCTTGCATGAAAAAGCTAAAAAAAATTGTAAAAACTGAAAAAAATTGGCGTGGTATATGATTGCTTGACCCACATCTTTAACACATCACCCTACAAAAAAATGTACACTAACATTCTGAATAAATTCTTGGAGTGTTATATTCTTTTTCTTGAATGGTGTTTACGAAACCACCATGAGTTGACTTGGGCCGCACCACTCAACCCTAAAATTGACTCATCTAATAGAAGCTGCACAATCATTAGGATGAGTACACTAGGGTTTTAGAGCCTCTACAAAATAAAAAGGAAATCTACTTTCATCGAATTGTGTGAAGAACTTGATGTGCCCACTGAAACTTGGTTGAAAACATTAAGACACGTCAACCCTAAAAAGCACTAAAGTAAGGATGAAACACTAAAAGACACCATACCTTAAAAATCCTTGCTTGAAAACCATGTTTTGCTAGAAGCACACACCTTGGAAGTGGAAAATTAAGAGGCACCACCCCAATCAACGCCTCATCACATCACCCTTAGCACAAGCACTATCCTAGCCCTTTAAAATTGAGTAGACGTGCCGTAGGCAGGACTGAGTTAAGTCTCAAAAGGCGAGGTTTTGTTCTCTAGGAACTTGGCTTTCATTCCCTTGGTAGAATCTGGTGACTAGGCTGCGGGGCAGTGTCAAATGACCGCGGTTGTGGGGTCTACGAAATCGGAGGCGCAAGCCAAAGGAAGAACCTTCCCTGCAATCCCCTCGTAATCAACCTAGCCAGATTAACCTTGGGAAGGGGAGTCCAGTGCTTACATACTTAATCACCCTTTTGTGAGATTTCTAAGTCTCCTAAGGAATACACCATAAGGACTAGGCTTGTGTGCTTGATTGAAACACATTTCTCTCATCTGTCGCCCTCCGCATCCCCTCCTGTTCTTCTCTAGTGTATGCACGGGAGATGCTCACTGCATCCCGAGTTGTGTGTTTTGGGGCAGGAATCTACGCGATGTAATTCTGTTAGCATGGCTGAACCTAGGGTAGATGAGGCTGAGGATCAACCCCCACCAGATGCTATGGCCATCATCCAAGCTCAAATCAATGCTAACCATTGGCTTCAACAACAACAAATCCATACCATCATGCAAGCCATAAAACGGTTACAGAACCCACAAGAACAACCACCACCACCGTTCCAAGACATACCAGGACAACCACCACTTGATTTACCGCCATTTCAGGACCAGCCAAGACCCCTCCGTGATTTCTATAACCCTTCTGTTATTAGAGTCTAGCCACACCTTAGGATCCTTGAAGGGGGAGATGATTTCGAGCTAAAATCGAATGTCCTAAGTCTGATCTAGAGCCACTTTCATGGAAGCTCAAATGAGGACCCCTTTTAGTACCTAGAGGATCTCGACCGCATAGCACGAACTGTGAAACCTAGGAACATTAGCCTTGACATTGTTCTAATCAAGATGTTTCCCTTCTCATTAAGAGACAAGGCTACTCATTGGCTTAGAACCCTAGGTAGACCTATCACCACCTGGGAAGAACTGAGGCATGCATTTCTAAAGAAATTCTTCCTCACAGGAAAGACCAATGCCCTCAGAAGAGCTATCACTACCTTCACACTCCAGGGTGGGGAACAATTTCATGAGGCATTGGAAAGATTTAATGAACTTTTGAGGAAATGCCCACACCACGAAGTTACAAGGTGGCAATTAGCCCAGATCTTCTACCACTGTCTGGACAGTAACCTACGGAACTTCGTCGATGCCTCATGCGGGGGAAACCTCCTAAACAAAGACGAGGAGAGTGCATTTGAGCTCTTTGAGTCTATGAGCGAGAATTCGCTCAACAATGCCTCCATGAACCAGTTTAATAGGCCCAGTCAACCCCGTGGCTGGATTTATGAGGTGCAAGCAAATTCTGGAATGGTTGACATGGACATCATTGCCAAAAAGTTGGATCTAGTGGAATTGGTGGATAAGAAGATTGATGAGCTACTAAACCTTACCAGGAACCCCTTGCAGACTTTCTCCCTAGCAAAGGGAGCACATAATGTTGACCTGGTCCAGCCCTTCACCCAATCAAAACCTAGAACAACCCCTGGCCACGTTCCAGGGAGGGACCTTTGCTCCCTCGACCCTTGATTACTCCCTTCCCTCTTCATCAACATCGGCTATCTTAGAAGATGTGCAAGCTGTCCAAGGTTATGCGAAACCTGACCCTCTCTCCAACACTTACAACACTGGCTGGCGTAACGACTGCAACTTTGGTTGGACAAACCAGAAACCATTGCAATTCCAAAACCAGCCTAGGCCCAACCAGCAGCCACACTTGCCCCCCTATCAACAAGCACCACCAATTAGGAGGGCGGCCCCTCCCCCACAAAACCAAATGGATACCCTAATAAAGATGATGGCTGACATGAACCAGAAACATTAGGAGGAAATGGCCTTGGTAAAGGGACAGTTAAGCCAACTCTTGGACTGTAAAAAACAAGGATCCCTACCTTCCCAACCACAACCGAACCTGCGAAACATAATTAACAGAGGCCCCAATTTGCAAGGGTTCCAAAGCAACCCCGGGTAGGCTGACATGGTCCAGCCAGCCTCGCAAACACCTCCTAGGTTTGGCGCTTCTTCGTCCCCATCTTCTCAAGGATCAACCCATGGCCCCAATGCCTCTGCGAATGCTGTGACCTTGAGAAGCGGCACCAAAACCTAGGATCCCAAATGGCTGACTCTCCCCGAGACTTTACCTGCTAAAATACCCAACTCAGAAGAGGCACCAACCAAGGACCCAGACATGGAACCAATCCACATTCAGACACCCTACCCTGAGGCCTTGGAAACAATCAAGAAAAAGAAGAATACTGTGGAAACTGAGGAGCTGCTGGAAATTTTTAAGCAAGTACAGATTAATATTCCTCTCTTAGAAGTTGTCAAACACATCCCTGCTTACGCCAAGTTTTTAAAGGATGCCTATACACCCAAGCGTAAGCCGAGACCTCAAGCACCTAGGAAGGTTGTACTCTCTGAGCAAGCAAGTTCCGTGATATCAAGCAACCTTCCACTCAAGCGAACTGACCCAGGAGCGCCCCTGATTTCCTGCAATATCGGGGACATGACGTTTGATAGAGCACTCCTTGACCTAGGTGCTTCTATCAACCTAATTCCAACAACCTTGTACCACCAATTTGGTTTTGGGGAGCTAGCACCAACCCCTGTCACCATCCAGCTGGCAGAGAGATCAGTGAAAACCCCGAAGGGGGTTGTCGAGGAAATGATTGTACTGGTCAAGGACTTCTATTTCTCAGTTGACTTTTTGGTGATCGACATGGAAGTCCCTGAAAAGTTACAGAATGCATCCATAATCTTAGGCAGACCTTTCTTAGCTACAGCTAAAGAAAAAATTGATTGTGACACGGGATGTATGGAAATCGCCTTCGGGGACAGAAAAATGCAATTGGATATCTTCCGAGTGACAAAGTCTTATGATTGCGATTACATTGAGGAGCATGATCCCGTGGAAACTTTAATCGAGGAATGCCTTACCCTCAGTTCTATCTCAGACCACCAAACCCGTAGTAACTGTTCTGACCCGTCACCATCATTGCCCATTAACCTCTGTAAGGCTGAGTACTATCACATGACACCATTTGTAGAGATCGATGTTGATCAACTCCCACCCTTTCCCTCCCCGTCGACTGTGGTCCCACCCGCACCCGAACTTAAACCATTGCTCGAGAATCTCAAGTACGTCTTCTTAGGACCTGACCAGACCTTCCCAGTGATTATTAATTCTCACCTAACCAATGATCAAGAACTCAGGTTGACTGCGATCCTTTCAGAACATCGGGCCGCCCTTGGTTGGACCATTTCGGATTTAAGAGGAATTAGCCCCACCTATTACACCCACAAGATTTACCTGGGAGACGGGGCTCGACCTTCCCGCCAGATGCAGAGACGTTTAAACCCAAACATGCGGGAGGTCGTTAAAAAAGAAATCATCAAGTGGCTCGATGCCGACGTCATCTACCCTATCTCCGATAGCCCCTAGGTGAGCCCCACTCAAGTGGTTCCAAAGAAGGCTGGGCTCACCGTTGTCACCAATGATCATGGCGAATCCATCCCCACCCGCACCACCACCACATGGCAGGTGTGTATTGATTATAGGAAGCTTAATAAAGCCACTAAGAAGGACCACTTCCCCTTGCCATTCATTGACCAAATCCTTGAAAGATTGGCAGGGCAGAAGTATTTTTGCTTCCTGAATGGATATTCAGGATATAACCAAGTCACAATTGCTCCAGAAGATCAGGAAAAGACCACATTCACTTGCCCGTATGACACGTTTGCATTCCGTCGAATGCTATTCGGGTTATGCAACGCACCTGCGACCTTCCAGCGTTGCATGCTAGCCATTTTTTCAGAAATGGTGGGTGAATACTTAGAGGTCTTTATGGATGATTTCTCTGTATTCAGGAATTCATTCAACCATTGTTTGAGCAACTTGGAGAAAATCCTGAAACGATGTATCGAGGTTAACTTGGTGTTAAGTTGGGAAAAGCGCCATTTTATGGTTCAAGAAGGAATTGTCCTCGGTCACATCGTTTCGTATAGGGGCATCGAGGTAGATCGAGCTAAGGTTGATTTAATTTCCAAACTTCCTCCACATAGTTCGGTCAGGCAGATTTGCTCCTTCCTAGGACATGTTGGCTTCTACCGAAGGTTCATCAAAGACTTTTCCAAGCTTTCCAAACCCTTGACCGACCTTCTAGGCAATGATGCCACATTTCACATGTCTCCTGATTGCATCCAGGCTTATCGCACCCTCTGGGACTTAGTCTCCACCGTACCTGTACTTCAACCCCCAGACTGGTCCCAAGACTTTGAGATTATGCTTGATGCATCAGATTTTGCCATAGGAGCTGTCCTGGGACAAAGGCAAGACAAGAAGCCCGTGGTGATCTACTACGCGAGCAAAACATTGGACGAGGCCCAACGTAATTATACAGTCACAGAGAAAGAGTTGCTCACTGTATTCTTTGGACTTGAAAAATTCTGATCATACTTGCTGGGATCCCACGTGACTATTTACACTGACAATTCAGCCATCCGGCACCTGTTGGCCAAAAAGGACGCAAAACCCAGGCTCATCAGATGGATCCTGCTTTTGCAGGAATTTGACCAGGAAATCCGAGACAAGGCCAGATCAAAAAATGTGGTGGCTGACCACCTGTCGAGACTTCATCCAGACCACATTGGACCCTCCCTACCTCTATCTGATACCTTCCCTGATGAACACATCCTAGCCGTGCAAGACAAGAAAATGCCATAGTATGCTGACTACGTCAATTACCTGGTTATAGGACAAACCTCACACAACTGGTCCAGACAGCAACGGGATAGGTTCTTGGCTAAGTCCAAGCACTATTTATGGGATGATCCCATGCTGTTTCGCCTCTGTGCTGATCAGATCATCAGGAGGTGCATCCCCGAAGGCGAAGTTCAGAGTGTGCTTTCCTTTTGTCATGACCAAGCATGTGGCGACCATTTCTCTGGAAAGAAAACAGCTGCAAAAGTTTTGCAGTCTAGATTTTATGGCCGTCCCTATTTAAGGATGCACACATCTTTGCCAAGACTTGCTCACGCTGCCAAACACTGGGGACCATTGCCAAGAAAGATATGATGCCCCTTCAGCCCATTTTGATTGTCGAAATATTCGACGTTTGGGGTATCGATTTTATGGGCCCCTTTCCACCATCCAACGGCTTCGAGTGCATCCTGGTCTCAGTGGACTATGTTTCCAAATGGACTGAAGCCGTCGCCACCCAACGGTGCGATCACAAGACTATCATGGACTTTGTGAAGAAGAACATCTTTTTCCAGTTTGGAATACCCAAGGCCATGATCAGCAATGGTGGAAGCCATTTTATCCATTCCCAATTCCGTGCCCTACCTAGAAAATACGGGGTAAACCACCTCATTGCCACCCCGTATCATCCACAAACAAATGGGCAGACTGAGGTCACAAATAGACAAATCAAGAACATTTTACAGAAGACTGTGAGACCTGACAGGAAAGACTGGTCCACATGACTTGATGATGCCCTGTGGGCATACAGGACCGCTTTCAAGACCCCGATAATCATGTTACCTTATCGCCTGGTCTTTGGCAAGGCCTGCCATCTTCCTGTCGAATTGGAACACCGGGCTTACTGGGCTGTCAAGCAATGTAACATGGATCCCCAGTTAGCCGGTGCGCAGAGGACGCTTCAGTTATCTGAGCTCGAAGAAATTCGCCGGGACGCCTTTGACAATAGTCGGCTGTATAAGGAGAAAATGAAAGCCGTCCACGACCGACTCATTTATAGAAAAACCTTTAAGCCTAACCAACAAGTCTGGCTGTTTGATGCACGCCTGAAACTCTTCCCAGGGAAACTCAGATCCAAATGGACTGGACCATTTCGGGTGTTTAAGCCCTATTCTAATGGGGCGGTTGAAATCACTGATCTTAACTATGGGCACAATTTTACAGTTAATGGTCAAAGATTGAAGCATTTTTTGGCCCAGGTACCCCCCAAGGAAAGTGTCACCCTCGTTGAGGGCTAACACCAAGCTCTGCCCAACTGGAGACTCAGCACTTCCTGGGAGGCAACCCAGAGGATTCAGACTGATCTGGTAGATTACGTCACTTAGGTACTATCTTTTTGAACCCTTCTGCTTCCATGAATCTGCCAATGAGGACATTGTCCAACTTAAGCATGGGGGGGATGGTAAATTACATAATCCTGCGCTCAATTAATCAGTCTGAATGAATAAATTAATTTAATTTAAAAAAAAAAATTTTGAAATTAGGAAGAAAATTTAGGCATTAGAAACTTGTCAATAGTGGGAAATAATACAAAAGGAACTTAAACACTTAGACTTTTCAGGCCTTCAGGCTTAATCAGCCCTGGTGTCCGTTAAAATATGGATTTAGCAGCGAATCCTTGCAACCTTAAGCTATTCTAGTCCACCTACTAAATAAGGTAATAAGTATACGACTTATCAACTCACTCTCTAACTCAAGAAAACTTTGAGTCTAAGCATCTGCACACATTTTTGCACATACTCACTTCTCAGAGATTTTGACAGAAATTGGGTAGCTAATGAACCCTCTAGGGTGGTATGGCTTGCAAGTTGTCGTGGGTAACAACCCATTAGCAGGTTGTCCAGAACCCAGCCACAGGCCATTTCTTTTTTGTTGCCCCTAGGTACATTTGAGATCAGGGAAGCCACCTACGAAAGAAAAAAGGAAGAAGAAGAGAAGAAAATAAACCACACTTCACCGCACAAGTATGGCTGGAAAGTGATCGTGGGTAACAGCCCATTGGTCGGTTGTCCAGAGCCCAGCTCAATAATTGCACAAAAAAGATCAAAACACTTAAGGAAGAAGCTGGGAAGTAGTACAAGCCGAGGAGATATACACTGGAAAAATCCTTGTGTCGACCCCAATTAAAACGAACATAGGGAGAAAGCTACCAATCGAACAAATACACCTTCAGGAAAAATTTATTTTCTTTTCCGGTCACCTAGAGGCGTAGAAACTCGAAGTCTGTCTCAATTACCATTAAGTGAGTCTATCACAACATTCACACCAAGATGCTTAGCACTTAGGGTTTTGACCGAGTTTTGGGTGGGTTGGGTAGCCGTAAAAAGTTACCAACCCACACTGAATTCCAAAAAAGAAATTATAAAAATATATATATATATATACGTTTTGTTATATATACATTAAAGCAAGGATTTGGGCGATCCGTATTTTGGCAGACTGATTGCACAGCAATCATAGATCTTAATTAACCTAAATTAGGCTAGGACTTAGCATAAGATAGGGTTATTCATGCATGCACAAGCATTATCTGCATCTTTACTGCTTTCCTTTAGCCATGCATAAAATAATGTCATAATGTGCTGATTAAGTGCATTATGTCAATTGCAGGGAATAAGCAGATCAGGAGCTGGATCTGAAGCAGCATCAGGAATAACGGGAGTTGTAGCAGAGTTGGAGTAGAAGGCCTAGTTTCGATGTAGGAATAATAATGTAAGGGGGTCAAAAGTTTTCAATTCTGTTAAGTTGAAATAAAGCAGTAAAATGTGAAGAGCTTAGGTCCATCCTAGCCTTAGGATAGCCTAACGACTTCCCCAAGCTTTAGCCACCCTTAGATTAGGTCAAAACACCCTAGGAAGCCCTAAAACCCTAGTTCCAACCCTTCTCTGGACGTCCAGATAAGTCTTAAGACATCCAAGACACTTAGCCAACTCCCGCACACTTCAAACCCACTTCTGCAGTGTTATTGGACGTCCAAAAACTTTATCAGACGTCCAATTTCTGCAGAATACCCAAAACAGAACCCGAAATCCCTCCTAAATTTGATTGGACATCCAGACAACAAGTCTGGATTTCTGATTTTTGAGTATAAGACGTCTGATACTGCTCTCCAATTCCTGTTTTGAGATTTAAGCCTTGATCTTAGATCTCTAGGTCCCTAAACCTAATTCCAACCCCATAGGAACCTAAATTAAGGTGCCCTAACCCTAGTACATCACCTCTAGACCTCCCTAAGGACCTAATTAGGTCCTCACTAAACCTAATTGACTTGGATCTTAGTCAATTACATCAGCCTATTCAATTGGACTCATTGAGTCCAATTGAGCCCTGATCTCAGCATACACTGTCCAATTGGACTCAGTGAGAGTCCAATTGACCTAGACCTGACTTAATTAAGTTGTTTTACTCTCAATTAAGTTTCCACACACCCAATTAAACTAGTATTAAGTTTAATTGCACTTTACCTTAGTGAATTAGGGTTTATAACACTAATTTGAGACCTACCTTGACCTAAACCCACTAGAACCCAACCCAATCAACCTAGCCACCTAAGTTTCGACCCACACACACCCACACACACCATCTACACGAAAATATCTATCCTAGAGTTCTCTAGAGCTCTCTACCATGTGTGGTTGCCTTGGTTGCCAAAAATAGCAACCAAGAGCAATTCAATTTTAAGATTCACATTTGGTGGGTCAAAAAACCACCATCCACCCTCTCTCTCTCACTCTCCCACGAGCTCCTACCATAGGCCTCTCTAGAGAATTTCGTAATTCTCTAGAGAGCTTCCCTTAGATCTATAAAAAGATCCCTTGGGTGGCCATTTGCACCCATTCACTTCCTTGGCAATTGCACTCCATTGGTGCCATTCACGCCACCTCCACTTAGATAGTCACTCCATCTCCATGAGCTCACTACCACCACCATGGAGGACACCATGCCGGGATGCTGGATCAACCCAACCTCTCTCCAAGGGCCGGCCTAAGTTCCATTGGCCGCCCCTCCTTCTCTCGACCACTCCAAGGCCATCGGGGACCACCCCTGAATGCCCTCTCTTCTTCTAGCTTTAAATCATGCTCTTCATAATCTTTATTGCTTTCATTTACTTCTTAGTAGTGTAGTCTTACTTCTCCCCCAATGATCCATGCAGAATCCCCCCGTTGATTCTTGTATGCAATTGTTTTCTGGTTGTTAGATTTAACTTTTAAGCATTCATGTATAAGCTTTCCTCTAGATTTCCTTGTGCAACAACTCTCCAAAGATGAATGAAATTTCATTATATATAAATATATCTCTTATGTTTTTGAAGTCACCACGAGCTGAATGATTATCATATTCGCGTGATTTAAGTGCCTGTTCTTTAATTGTTTATATATTACACACCAGCACGTCATTTCCGGAGGATAGCGAAAATCTGATAATAAATGCTTTCTCTATAACTAGTCACCACCTTAGTGAAATCGTGTGCACAGAAACTCACATGTTTACTTTCGTGATTTACTTGACACATGCGCATGTGATCTGAGTTAATAACAGGAACGGTGAAATCTTAGCTAGGAGATTGGAAATTGGCGTGCGTCTTTAAATAAAGTAGAGCGGCTTTTAAAATAAAAGATCGATTTCAAAAGCAAAAACAATGCCTCCCAGAGACGAACGACCAGGACTCAAAGTCTTGTTATTTTCAAAATAATATCTTTGTTGGATCATATTTCGCAACTATACTATGACGCTTTTATCAAAAATGCGATCTACGAACTCCAAGCAAATGGCGTCGTTGCCGGGGAGGCAATGTCATTTTTTTTTATTTCGATCTTTTACTTATCATTGACAAATATGCCTTTACTTCATTTTTTTTTTTGATGTGCAAGATAACACGAAAGAAAAACAGGATCTGCGTACACAACGAGGGTGGAAAAGAAAGTAGGTGCACATCCCATTCTCTTAGATTAGGTTTATTTTCTGACCCTAGGATTAGATCTACTTCTTGCAATTTCTTTTGAAAAAAAAAAAAGATTTTTCTTATTTTCGTAGAAAAAAAGAAAAAAATCAAAAATTTTGAAAAAAAATCTAGATTAGATTTCCTTTTGAATCTAGGTTAGAAAAAAAAAACAAAAAAAGAGGTTTTCGTTGAATCTTTTGAAAAACTCTCTTTGAGAAAAAAAGTGCAAAAGATTAAAAATAAAAAAAAAAACATTTTTGGTGGAAGGCTTGAATTTCAAATTCAAACCTCTTTAAAAGCTTTTCTACCACCTTCTGATTTTCGGCCAGATTTCCCAAATTTTTGAAGATCATTTGATTCTATTTCAAAGAGAAAAATCATCCATGGGTCAACGTTCCAAATTTGACCCCGTGATATTTAAAATTTTCTAAAAATTCAGTTGAAATAGTAAAAATTCCAAAAAAATATTCTCCGAAAAACTAATTGAAAAAGGAAGCTACTCGCAAAATTTGAAATTAATTGGATTCCAATTATTATCAGAGAATCAACATTATTTTTTGTGGTCTGCTGAAATAGAGAAAAACCCTAGAAGTGCATGCAACTTAGGTTGAACCTTTAGGGTCACAAATAGAGACCACACTTTTGGCTATCCTAGACTTAATCAAGTCTAGTTAGCCAGTGAGCTTGGTCACCTTGTGGGCCACTCACCACAAACCCCACTAAAGAAAACGGGTTAAAAACTGATTTTAAAACACGAATTCAACCCGAGTTCGTTGTCGTACTACTGGATGAGTTTAATCTCTCTTGCCAAACCTGGTGACTAAGTCTGTAGGGTAGTGCCAAACGACCGTGGCTCGGGGGTCAACGAAACCGGAAGTGTAAGCCAAAGGAAGAACCTTCCCCTTAGTCCCCTCGTAACTTGACTGGCTGGGTTAGCTTGAGAGATGGGATTCACGTTCAGTCGGTTGTACAACAAACTTATCTTCAGGAATTTAAATCCATAATGAAAAATCTGGTCACCTGATCTATAAGGACCATTTGATTGACAGGGCCTTAGCCTTATTCTGCGTGGCTACACCAACCCAAGGGTTGGGCGGTGTATGCATGGAAGGAGGTCACTTCGACCTCACTTGGTTGGACCTTGGGAGCCACTCCGAAGGAGGCGAGTCACCTCGCCCGGACCATATTCTCCCCATATTTCTTCTACTCCAAGCGCCACCATGGCAAATCCTGGTCTTGGACCTAGACTGGGTCAGGACATTGAGAATCTGGACCCGATGGCTCGTCTGGAAGCCCAGGTCGGTGAATCTGAGGAGCAACATCAACAGAGCATGGATCGTATTCTGACGGCGCTTGATAGGATGCAGCACCCACCACGAGGAGAACAACTGTGGGATTTTTATGACCCAGCCACACCTATCGTTGCACCACTAGTCAAAATTCCCGCAAGCGGAGATGCATTTGAGCTCAAGTCCAATGTAATTGGGTTGATCAGCCCTCATTTCTATGGGAACTCAAGCGAAGATCCGTTCCAGCACCTTGAGGACCTGAGTCGACTAGCTAAAACGATCCAACCCAGGAATATTGATCTCGGGATCGTTCTGATGAAGCTTTTCCTGTTCTCTCTAAGGGACAAAGCTTCATACTGGTTCAAGACTATTGGGAAGCCAATTGGAACCTGGCCGGAATTACGACGTGAATTCCTGCAAAAGTTCTTCCCAATCGGTCAAACAAATGCAATGCGACGCCCAATCACGACTTTCTCCCAGATAGCTGAAGAGAAATTACATGAAGCATGGGATAGATTTCATGACCTCCAAAAATGCTCGCATCATGGTATACCCAGATGGCACTTAGCTTAGATTTTTTACCATGGGCTAGATGACACACATCGTTATCTGGCCGATGCATCTAGCGGCGGGAATTTTCTCGCAAAAGACGAGAAAAGCGCATTTGAGCTATTCGAATCATTAGCGGAGAACTCGATGAATGTCGCATCTATGAACCAGTTCCAGTGGCCTGGTCAGCAGCGGGTTGGTGTCCACGAGGCTCACACCGATTCTATTCGAGTCGACATGGATATCATCGTCAAGCAACTGGATAGACTGAACCTAATTGAGAAGAAGACTGACCAGATCAGTCAAGGTCAATCCGACTCGAGCTCTGTCGCCACAAGATCCTCTTATACACCCCGACCTCCACCTACTCGAGTTAATCTACTCACTCGGGATGCACCTTCTCCGTATTTACGAGATCCCGCATATTAGGATCTTGTGAATAATCTAGATCTAGTGCCCTACGACCAGGGTTACACACCACCCACAGATTATAATGCGTATCCCTTTGACGGATATACATCTCAGACATCTTCGGCCTACGAGGACGTCAGCGCTATCCAAGGATACGGGCGTAATAACCCGTATTCAGAGACATATAACCCTGGTTGGCTCCAGCATCTGAACTTCTCCTAGTCTCGTAACTTACAGAGACCACATCAAGATCCACACTACCAGACCAGGTAATACGGGAATGTGCAAAACACGTATCCTAGGCAGCAGCCATTCCCACCTTAGCAGCTACAACCCCGTTCGTTATACCAGCCACTGCACCAAGCTGCCAACCACCCTCCAAAGCGAGCCAACCCTTTGGAGGTGCTGAAAGAGGAGCTGCAAGAATCGATGAGGAAGTCTACACAAGATAGCTTGTAGATAATGATGGCGATGGCTGATCAAATTCAGACCATACAAAATACACATAACCAGCTGTTGTAGGAGCATAGGACTCAGGGAGCCTTGCCCTCCCAACCTGTACCAAATCCTCGATATGTGCAGAACCAGGGTGCCCCGCCTAGGTTTCAGGCACCGTAGTGATAGGCACATGCCATACTACAAGCGCCTCTTGCACCACCCGATTATGCGAAAGGCCAGCTGCCTGTGCAGAATCCCGCGTATTCTGCCCCATCCTCTCCCCCACCACCTCATGGACAGCAAGCCGATGCACACGCTGTCTCATTGCAGAGCGAAAGGAAGACATTCGACCCACCATCTAGGCAGGCGGGTTCTGATTTTTCCCACCCTTCGCCGCAGGCAGATTCGACTCCTTCAGCATCGCAGGAACCACCTGTGGTAGATAAGGGTAAGAGGCCACTTAACCCTAAGATTCCCATCCCTTTTCCTAAGGCTCTGACATGAAATATAGTATGGAAAAAGGACACAGAATTTTGAGGACTTGAAATCAATGTTTAAAGAAGTACACATTCAGGTCCCCCTCCTCGAGGCTATCAATCACATTCCCGCTGTCACTAGGTTCTTCAAGGACTACTGTACCCCGAAGCGACAGCCGAGAATTGGATGACAGGTGGTACTATCGAAAGAAGCTAGCGTCGTGATTCTAGCTGACCTACCGCCAAAGAAGAAAGACCCTGGCACCCCACTCATATCTTGCTTTTTGCAGGATTCTCCATTTGATCGAGCCCTTCTAGATTTGGGTTCGTCCATCAACTTATCTCCCATCGCCGTATTTGATCAATTTCGATTTGGGGAGTTGAAACCCACCTCGATTACGATTCAGCTGGCTGACAGATCAGTCAAAACACCGAGGGGGGTGGTTGAGAACGTGATCATAAAAGTCCATGGGTTCTACTTTCCCGTAGATTTTTTCGTTCTCGATATGGAAGTTCCTCCTAATCTCCGAGATGCACCAATTATTTTGGGTCGCCCATTTCTGGCGACAGCCCGAGCGAACATCGATTGTGCATTTGGGTGTATGGAGATTGCCCTAGGCAATGAGCGACTTCAACTAGACATATTCAGGGCAGCAAAGAACTTCGATTGTGATCGAATAGAGGAGGATGGTGAAGATGAAGATTCAACTTACTGTGGTAACATTGGGCTCCTTTGTGATGACCCAATGTCTCATTCGTCTACACTATCAGGGTTCTCGGACCTTGATCCACACGGGATTGAAACCACTGCATTACACATATCTCCCCGAAGATCTGACTGTTTGGGGTGTGCTTCTGACCACTACACCCCTGAATCCAGCTATCTTGATCCATATATTACTGAATCGCCCCTGTTATTACAGGAAGATGCGACTACAGCTAACGGGTTTCCCGTTAATGCAGTCACAATAGATTTCACAGGGAGCGACTCAGTGGGAATTCATGTGTACATGGATCAGTAGATTCCCACCCTCAATTCTGCTCCTCCCATTCTCAATTCTGACTCAGACCCACCCGTGATCAAATTGAAGCCTGTACCCACTCCACACTTTCTTATAGCTAGACTTTTTGGAGTAGGGGTGCACAATCAGCTGGTCCGCATCTCTGCACCACTGATTCTAGGAGCATACGAGCACATCTTTCTCTTAATTTTGACTGGCTCCTATGCAAGAATTGATACATCTGATTGAGTGCTCGCCCAGCTGGAGGCATTAAACTCAACACGTATAAATGCCATTTCACCATCATCTATACATAACCATTTTTATACATAACATATTTTTGTTTTAGCATATTTCCCTTTCGTATATTGCATGTTAACAGGTTGGCCGGTGCTGAATGTATATTTTTAGGAGCAATTACAGGTGACTTCTACCCACTCATCCTCTGTTAGAGTTATTTTCTTTTATATTCATGCATGAGGACATGCAAGAACTTAGGCATGGGGGGGTAGATATAGCAAAAACTGAAAAAATTTTATGCCAACACTTAGGAAAACCTCGGAGCTGCATGCAAAACATACTTTAGGACCTTAAATAAAAGAACAACCGACTCCACCTCCACTGCTCGCATTGGAGCTAGAAATCATTCGCAATAACCAATTCCGACTCACCCGCTCACCTGTTGTTCTAAATTTAGGGTTAAGCTGATTGTAACCCGATATGGGAAATTAACGAAGTACAAATTATATGAGGTTACATGTCTATAACATATATACATATTGCATTCATGAATAAGATTATTTTATTAAGAGAATGCATTAGGATTTTTATCCTTTAGTTGATTCCTGTAATCTGGAAACCAGTACAACTTTTCACACACATGTAGAATTTGCAATGGATTCATGGTGAAGGCTGATAAACGTTTTCAGTTTGTTGAGAAGAAGCAGTGCTTCTTTTCCTAAACCCTTGGACAGTGTTTTGGGAGTCAGGCTGATTTTCTTCCAAAAATCCACCAAAGAGTGTGAGATGAGAGTAGAGTGTACTGGTGCTCTAAGATTAGTGCAAGGAATCTGGAATCCTAGATAATTATGTAATGATACCCTGAGATGAGACATAGTTTTCACTCTCAGTTCCTGTGTATGCATTTTGTGCGAAATTGCGAGAGCCACTAAATAAGGCAAATACGCGGAGAGCGAGTTTTCATAAAACTAGGGCTAAGGTGGATGGTTAGGACCATTCTTTACGGAATCATCGGCTGAAGGAGGGTATTGATGTCAAGCTCAGAAATACACTGTCCTATCCGTCTCTCCCAGTGCCGTGAGTAGGCACTTCCACCAAATAAGCCACCCAATGTCTCCTGAGTACCACCAATCCCCAATAATGCCTCCTTAATAAAGTTTATGGATGTATGCCAGTTGTGTAATGCTGAAAAAAAAAATGAGAAAAAGAAAAAGAAAAAGAATGATGAAAAGAAAGAAAAACTGAACGGAAAAAAAATTTAGAAAAAGAAGAAAAAAGAAGAAAAGAATGAATATTTAGTGTTTATCAAGGCAATACCACCAAATAAAATTGAGCTCCATCAAATATGGCCTTAACCTATTTTTCTTGTGTTTCTGATCGCCTAAATACTGGCTAAGGAATTCTGACTTAGTGCTAGGGTTATGAGAACTCAATTAAAGTGTTAATGCCTAGTGAGACCACCAAATACAGAACATATGTGTGAATCTGGTGACGTTGTGAGCTCTAAGAAAAAGAAAGAAAAATAGCAAGAAAGAATAAATACAATGGAACCAAAGAGAGCATAGTTTTTGTCGTCTTTCTCTAAGTTAAGTTGCGTAGTAATTCGGGAATCTGGATTCTGTAGTACTAGTCTCTATGTAGCACCAAGTGAGAATGAGCCACCAAATATATAATCCTTTCCCTCAAAGATTCTCTACCTAAGCCCAAAGCCGAGGTGAAATTCATAGAATATCTTGAATACCCCGAGGGAAGAAATCTGTCTATCCCGCTAGAATTTCTAGGGGTCAAGTACAGGCTTTAAAGGTGTATTAGTTTTCACTCGAATTCGTTGCAAAAGCTACATAGCCGCAGTTTCATGATTGTCTGGATTTCTAGAGCATAGGATGAAAACAAAAGGGAGAAAAATCTCTATGCAAACACTTGATAAAATAACCAATCCCTTAGGGACCCTTGTTGTAAATAATTTAGTCTTGCATTTGCTAGGGACTAGCAAGATTTAGGCAAGGGGTTATGATTGTGCAGTAATCATAAGTCTTAATTGACCTGAATTAGGCTAGAACATAGCATAAGATAGGGTTATTCATGCATGAATACGCATTATCTGCATCTTTACTGGTTTCCTTTAGCTATGCATAAAATAATGTTATAATGTGCTGATTAAGTGCATTATGTCGATTGCAGGGAATAAGCGGATCAGGAGCTGGATCTGAAGCAGGATCAGGAATAACGGGAGTTGTAGCAGAGCTAGAGCAGAAGGCCTAGTTTAGATGTAGGAATAATAATGTAAGGGGGTTAAAGGTTTTCAATTCTATTAAGTAGAAATAAAGCAGCAAAATGTGAAGAGCTTAGGTCCATCCTAGCCTTAGGATAGCCTAAAGACTTCCCCAAGCTTTAGCCACCCTTAGATTAGGTCACAACACCCTAGGAAGCCCTAAAACCCTAGTTCCAACCCTTCTCTGGACGTCCAGAAAATTCTTAAGATGTCCAGGACACTTAGCCAACTCCCGCACACTTGAAACCCACTTCTGCAGTGTTATTGGACGTCCAGAAACTTTATCAGACGTCCAATTTCTGTAGAATACCCAAAACAGAACCCGAAATCCTTCCTAAATTTGATTTGACATCCAGACAACAAGTCTGGACTTCTGATTTTTGAGTATAAGACATCTGATTATATTATTAGACATCAGATACTACTCTCCAATTCCTGTTTTGAGATTTAAGCCTTGATCTTGGATCTCTAGGTCCCTAAACCCAATTCCAACCCCATAGGAACCTAAATTAAGGTGCCCTAACCCTAGTACATCACCTCTAGACCTCCCTAAGGACCTAATTAGGTCCTCACTAAACCTAATTGACTTGGATCTCAGTCAATTCCATCAGCCTATTCAATTGGACTCATTGAGTCCAATTGAGCCCTGATCTCAGCACACACTGTCCAATTGGACTCAGTGAGAGTCCAATTGACCTAGACTTGACTTAGTTAAGTTGTTTTACTCTCAATTAAGTTTCCACACACCCAATTAAACTGGTATTAAGTTTAATTGCACTTTACCATAGTGAATTAGGGTTTATAACACTAATTTGAGACCTACCTTGACCTAAACCCACTAGAACCCAACCTAATCAACCTAGCCACCTAAGTTTCGACCCACACACACCCACACGCACCATCTACACGGAAATATCTATCCTAGAGTTCTCTAGAGCTCTCTACCATGTGTGGTTGCCTTGGTTGCCAAAAATAGCAACCAAGAGCAATTCAATTTTTAGATCCACATTTGGTGGGTCAAAAAACCACCATCCACCCTCTCTCTCTCACTCTCCCACGATCTCCTACCATAGGCCTCTCTAGAGAATTCCGTAATTCTCTAGAGAGCTTCCCTTAGATCTATAAAAAGATCCCTTGGGTGGCCATTTGCACCCATTCACTTCCTTGGCAATTGCACTCCATTGGTGCCATTCACGCCACCTCCACTTAGATAGTCACTCCACCTCCATGAGCTCATTACCACCACCATGGAGGACACCATGCCGGGATGCTTGATCAACCCAACCTCTCTCCAAGGGCCGGCCTAAGTTCCATTGGCCGCCCCTCCTCTCGACCACTCCAAGGCCATCGGGGACCACCCCTGAATGCCCTCTCTTCTTCTAGCTTTAAATCATGCTCTTCATAATCTTTATTGCTTTCATTTACTTCTTAGTAGTGTAGTCTTACTTCTCCCCCAATGATCCATGCAAAATCCCCCCGTTGATTCTTGTATGCAATTGTTTTCTGGTAGTTAGATTTAACTTTTAAGCATTCATGTATAATCTTTCCTCTAGATTTCCTTGTGCAACAACTCTCCAAAGATGAATGAAATTTCATTATATATAAATATATCTCTTATGTTTTTGAAGTCACCATGAGCTGAATGATTATCATATTCGCATGATTTAAGTGCTTGTTCTTTAACTGTTTATATATTACGCACCAGCATATCGTTTCCGAAGGATAGCGAAAATCTGATAATAAATGCTTTCTCCACAACTAGTCACCACCTCACTGAAATCGTGTGCATAGAAACTCACATGTTTACTTTCATGATTTACTTGACGCATGCGCATGTGATCCGAGTTAATAACAAGAACGGTAAAATCTTAGTTAGGAGATTGGAAATTGGCGTGTCTTTAAATAAAGTAGAGTAGCTTTAAAAATAAAAGTTTGATTTCAAAAGCAAAAACAACGCCTCCTAGAGACAAACGGCCGGGACCCAAAGTCTCGTTATTTTCAAAATAATATCTTTGTTGGATCGTATTTCACAACTATACTACGACACTTTTATCGAAAATGCGATCTATGACCTCCCAACACAGACACCCGGGCACTGCTTAGTCTTTGTAGATTAAGATCTTCGTTTATTTCCTCTTATTGACAAGTAATGAAGTGCCTAAGCAATTACTTCTTGGATTCTGCAAGGAAATAAAGGCTAGAATAAACCTTGCTAGGGACTAGCAAGGAGTAAGCATGGGGGTATGGTAACACTACACAAGGGGGTGATAATTATGTTGAATATGGCTCATCTTTAGAATAAAAGGCACAACATAAGTAGAATAGGACCATTGCATGCATCATGTACCAAGATTGCTTATAAACTACATTAATGGCTATTTGTGTAAGCATTTGTCAAAGCAGGCCTCAGATGAGCAATCAGACCACACAGATGGATTCAGAATGACGAACGGAGTCCAACAGACTCAAGATCGGCCAAATCCGACATTCGGAGCTCCTACAATGGGCCCAAGAAGTTCTAACCGTTGATCTGGAGATCAATGACCCATATTATGCCATGTCTGCCCCGCCCCACCATGCGCCACGCCCTCAGCCAGTTGAGATCAAATCTCAGCCGTCGATCTTCGATCGAACGGCCGAGACACACGTGCCCGCGATCGCCGCGACAAAGCGCGGGTGTGGCGCAATGGTTAGCGCGCATGCCCGCACCCACGCGACGCACGTTCGAGCCGTGCAAGGTGGAAATTGAAGAAGGGCGACAAGCGCGAAGAAATTGGGCCCCCGATCAGCAGCGGGCGGCCTGGATCTTGCCACGCGGCTCGACCACAGCTCACGAGAGTCCACGCGCGCGCGCACGTCAGGCGGAGACGTGCGCGCACACGCGTGTCCGAGGTGCGATCCCAGCGCAGGTGAGGAAGGCTCTCAGTCGTCCGATCTTCAATCGAACGGCTCTCGTTCAACAGCCACGGATCACGCGAAGAGAAGAAATGAGGCGGGCGACTGACCAGCGACGGGAGGGCTTCACAGACACTTTTGGAAGCGATTTTGGCAATGCTCTGGTTGTCGCTAAAGCCCCTTCTTCTTTTAGGAGGCCCTTAACTCTATTTAAACCCCCTCCAATTGCCATTCAAACCATTCACTCCCCCTTGTGACTACTCCACCCCTCTCTTAGCTAGCTTTAGGCACTCTTGTAACCGTCGGAGACGACGAGCCACCGACGGAGCCTCCTCCACCGCCGTGGCTGCCTCATCTCTCTCCACACACACACACTCTCTCTCTCTTTTAAGCTTTCTATTACTTTTGTTGAAGCATATATTTAATGTTGTAAGTTATGAACTACAAGTGCATGATTAATGAAGTTATTTTCCATTCCATTGTCATTTTAATTTCTGTCCAAGTTGCAAGATCAAAACAAAGAGCTTTCTAACCCTAAACCTTCTCTCTCTCTATCTCTCTCTCGCTTTTCAAAACTGCATCTTTCGCAAGCAAAAACTCCGCACTTTCCGTGACAACAAGTGATAAGCAAAAATCCGATTTCCACGCCTCCCTGAGACCAACACTTGGACTCACCTCCATTTACTTATTTTAAAATCGACATTGCAAGTGCGACTATAATGACACTTCTTAACACACACGCACAACACACACGTCAAGATGCGAATGCACGCAGGGAGGCACACGCAGGCTAGAAGTGGGGCGCGCTCTATGCGTAGGCTAACTGGCCAAAGGGCACGCAAGCAGAGGTGCGGGAGGGTGTACGCTGATCTGCTGGTGAGCGGTGCCTATGCATAGTGCATGCTGCAAGAGGTGCTTGCACTTGGTGAGGGACTTGGGTGGGGATGGTGCTGGTGGTTGAGGAGCTGATGAAAAAGAATCACGGTGATGCAGGGACTCTGATTGGCGGTGTGGGCTATCACTCAACATGCCCATAGTGGTGGAGTCGCGCTACCATAGTTGAGGTCGATGGTGAGGAGTAGATGAGAAAGTAGGTTCTCTACATAGTGAGGAAAGGGGTGGTGGCCTCCTCTAAACGGCAACCATTCCTCCTCCTTTGTAGCCTTCCGCATGAATTTGAATGGAGAGGTAGGAGTAGATCCACATTCTCCGCTCATCCTTGAATGCAGGTTTTAGTGCGGGCAGCTGGTGGGGTTGGAGCAGCAAATTCCTGCAGAGAAGAGAAAATGAATAATAATAAAAAGATAGGTTTATTTATGTTCAAACCCTCAATAAAATGTTAATGCATAAAATGTAACCTAAGGACTAATGCATGCTAAATAATTTATAAATGTAATGCATACAAGCAAATTTAAGTAAACTAACTTATTTTTATCTTAATACATGCTATGTATACACTAATATCAATCTATTTCCTAGGCACTTAGGTAACTAAATGTTTGCGAGTCATAGAGCATGTTTTGATAGGAAAATGCATCGTAGTATAGTGTGCAATACGATCAAACAAAAATATTTATATAAGGATAACCAGACTTGAGTCCCAGTCATTCGTCTTTGGGAGGCATTTGTTCAAATCTGAAAATGATCTTTTCTAGCCCAATTAAAATCACACACTGATTTCCAATCGTCGGATTAAAGTTTTGCCACTTTCATTGTGAACCCTAAATACGTGCACAAGTGTTAGATAGGTGACAAACGTGAAAGTATGGGTTTATTACGCACGATTCTAGTTATGTGGTGGCTGTTTACAGAAAAAGCATTAATAGTTAAGTCCTCAATGTTTTCTGGTATCGACATGCTAGTTGCAATATAAAAAGTGAAAAGCAAGCAACTTGAATCACACGAAATACATTCCAATCAATAAGCTCATGGTTATTCTCAACACAGAGATATATATATAAAACATATTTCTTTCATTCACTCATTCAAGAGGGTGTTTGCAACATGGAATTTAGCGGAAAGCTTATAAAGGAAAGCTTGAAAAATACAAATCTAGCTAACAAAAAATGATCGCATACAGGAATCTATGGGGTGATTTTGCATGCATCATTGTGGGAGAATAAAAGCTACACTACTAATAAGTAAATGAAAGCATATAAATATGAAGAACTAGATACTAATCTAGCTGAAAATGAAGGCATTCGGAGGTGGGCTCCGATGGCCTTGGAATGGTTGAGAGGAGGAGGGGCAACCAATGGTGCTTAGGTCGACCCTTGGAGAGAGGTTGGAGAGATGATCCAACATCCAGGCATGGAGATGGTGGCAACCATGGTGCACAACTCGTTGAGGTGGAATGGAGATGAAGGTAGATAACCTAAGAGTGAATGAGTGCCAAGAATGGGATGGGTGCAAATGGCCACCCCTTAGGTCTTTTTATAGACCTAAGGGAAGCTCTCTAGAGAAGTGTGGAACTCTCTAGAGAGAGCCTCACAAGTAGCCAGCCAAGTGAGAGAGAGTGGTGGTTCTTAGATCCATAAAAACTGGATCTAAGAATTGAGTGGCTCTTGGTTGCTAAAATTGGCAACCAAGAGTGGCGCCACTTTGAAGAGAGTTCTAGAGAAATCTAGATGAGTGTGTGTGCATGAATGGGTGTGTGTGTGTGAGTGTGTGGCCGTGCCCTATGTGGCTAAATGGTTTAGGTTAGGTCCTAAGGTGTTTAGGTAGGTGTAGGCCTTAAATTAGGGTTACAAACCCTAATTGCTAAGGAGGAATTGCAATTAAACTTAACAAAAGTTTAATTGAATGACTATAAATGTAATTGAGAGTGAAATAACTCAATTAGGTTGGGATTAGGTCAAATGGACTCTCCCTGAGTCCAATTGGACCTGTGTAGGTTGAGATCTGAGCTCAACTGGACACTATGAGTCCAATTGACTATATATTGGTAATTGACTATGATCTAACTCAAATGGGTTTAGTGAGGACCTAATTAGATCCTTAGGAAGGTCTAGAGGTGATGTACTAGGGGTAGGGTAATTTAATTTTGGTTCCTATGGGTTGGAACTGGGTTTAGGGAGCTAGAGATCCAAGATCATGACTTGAAGCTCAAAACAGGAACTGCAGAGTAGTTCCAGGCGTCCAAAAATAGAATCAGGAATCTTATACTCAAAAATAAAAAGTCCAAACTTGTTGTCTGGACATCCAATCAGTGTCAGGGGGAATTCAAGGTTCTTCTTGGGTATTCTGTAGAAATTGAACGTCTAACCAAGTGTCTAGGCATCCAATAACATTGTACAAGTGGGTTTAAGGTGTGCAGGAGTTGGCTAAGGGTTCTAGACATCCTAAAATTCATCTGGACGTCAAGATAAGGGTTGGAATTAGGGTTTTAGGATTTCCTAGGGTGTGCTGACATAATTTAGTGGTTGTTATGTCTCAGGGAGGCTTCTAGGCTGTCCTAGGACTAGGATGGGCCTAAGTTCTTCACATTTTTCTGTTTTATTTCTACTTAATAGAGTATCATACCTTAATTCCCTTACATTATTATCTACTATATCTAATCTAAGTCTTCTGCTCTAGCTCTGCTGCAACACCAATTATTCCTAATCCAGCTTCAGATCCAAATTATTACCTGTAATTGACATAATGCACTTAACCAGCACATTATAGCATTATTTTATGCATAGCTAAAAGAAAGTAGTAAAGATGCAGATAATGCTTATGCATGCATGAATTACCCTAACTTATGCTATGTCCTAGCCTAATTTAAGACAATTAAGACCTATGATTGCCGTGCAATCATACTCCCATGACTAAATCTTGCTAGTCCCTAGGAAATGCAAGACTAAATTATTCATGGCAAGGGTCCCTAAGGGATTGATTATTTTATCAAGTGTATGCCTAGAAATTTTTGTCCTTTTTTTTTCATCCTATGTTCTAGAAATCCAGATAATCGTGAAAGTGTAGCTATGTAGCTTTTGCAATGGATTCGAATGAAAAACTAATTCACCTCTAAAGCTTGTATTAGACCCCTAGTAAAAATTCTAGCAGGATAGGAGAACTTCTTCCCTTGGGGTATCCAAGATATTCTATGAATTCCACCCTAGCTTTAAGCTTAGGTAGAGAGTCTTAGAGGGAAAAGATTATATATTTGGTGGCTCACTCTCGACTGGTGCTACATAGAGATTAGTACTATAGAATCTAGATTCCCAAATTATTACGTAACTCAACTTAGTGAAATACGAGAAAAACTATGCTCTTTTCTGGTTCCTTTGTACACATTCTCTCTTACTCTTTTTCTTTTCTCTTTTCTTTTCTTTCTTTTTCTTCGAGCTCACAATCTCACCAAATTCACACATGTTGATCGCTACGAATCGCTACGCTAACGTGTTTGGTTTTGGAAAACCTGTCATTGTAGTTCGAAAGCGAAGGATTCGTGTTCAACAAATAAAATTTATACCAAAATTAAAATTCCGGGTCGAACATAGGGAGGCGGACATTTGATTTAAAAACTTCATGTTTCTTTTTATTTGTCACGAAGTAATTCAATTTAAACTATCTAATTATATACAATAAATAAAAGAGAGAGAGAGGGTAAGAGAGAGAGAGAGTATTACACATGAAAAATCAAAATGAGATGTAGAATAAACAAAGAATTTCTCATTGAGGAGATTGTTCATTACAACTAGAAAGCATAAAACAATTACACTAGAAAGCGTTAAATTTACTCTAGAAAGCATTAAAAGAATGGAGGGAGAAATGTCCTCCTCGACGGTCGCTTGGAGGACGAGTAGATTAATCTAGAAAGCAGTAAATCTATACTAGAAAGCAGTAAAAAGAATAGGGAGAGAGAAATCCTCCTCGATAATCGCTTGGCAGACGAGCCGAACGGGACGACGCCTGGATGAAGGAGGACAAAGCGGGACGAAGGAGGACGAAGCAGAAGAACGGGAACGGAGCAGCACGCCGTCGTCGTCACGGGATTCACTTCTGAAGGGGATGAAAATTTGTACTTTATCTCGCGAGAAGCATCCCGGGTGCGGGACAAGCTTCTCCTGAGCTTTGGAGGGGTAGAGAGGAGAAGGAAGGGATGAGAATTTCGTATGGAGGGGGTCTCCTTTTATAGTTGCAAGGAGTGGGGGCAAAATGGACATTACAACTTCAAAATAATAAAAGAGGGGTCTTTAGTGATGGATAAATCCGTCACTAAAGCCTCCTTCGTGGGCGTCGTAGGTGGCTCGCACGCACCTGCTCGTCTGCTTGTGCGCGCAACGCCTGTGCACGTTTGCTGAGTCCTAACCGTCCGATCACGAGATCGGACGACTTAAAATGCATCTTCGCCCGCTGCGCTGCCCGCCCGCCTGGTGTGTCAGATTGCTTGTCCGCGCCGCATGTTCAATCGCGCGTCGGCGCTATCGGGCACGCGCGGCCGTCCGATCTCCATCTGACGCTCCACGCGCCTGCTTGCTTGCGCCCAATTTGACTCTCGCGGGACTCGAACCCGCGACCTCTGCTTCACCTGCGGCTGTGTCACCGCTGCGCTATGCCTTCAAAATGGTCGTGCGGATGAATTAGCCAGCCACATCCACAGCCGTTGGATCTTGATCCAACGGCGGAGAATTGACGCGCTGATTGAAGAAGGAAAGGTGCGGCAGTGCTGGAGGCCGTTTGGGAGTCAATCCGACATCCATGGCACCATCCACAACTTCCAGAAGATGGGCGGCTGAGATGGCTCCACGTGGCGTCATCTCAGCCGCCCATCTTCTGGAAGTTGTGGATGGTGCCATGGATGTCGGATTGACTCGATTTTTGTGTCGTTGGACTGCGATCGTCGATCCGAATTCATCCATGCGGTCGGATTTGTCATCTAAAGTGTGGATTTTCACCATCCT
Organism: Thalassia testudinum; assembly: GCA_037157565.1. Classification (NCBI taxonomy): domain Eukaryota; kingdom Viridiplantae; phylum Streptophyta; class Magnoliopsida; order Alismatales; family Hydrocharitaceae; genus Thalassia; species Thalassia testudinum. The sequence continues at coordinate 77,435,419 of JAZHRO010000056.1, read as the reverse complement.
AGCTCTTGATCTTCTAGGGTTCCTTGGTCACTGTCTGATGCTACGGATGTCTGATTGGGGCGATCTTGGAGTCGTTGAACTCCAATCGTCACCCTGATCACATCCATACGGTTGGATCTTTGATCCAAGGCCCCGATAAAATATTTTCCCTGTCCAAGCACATAAAAGGAGACAATTAACCTCCATTTTATTCAAACTACTCTAAATGCAAGATAATGCATGCTATGAAATATTTATATCATGAAATGCAATCCTATGCTTAAGAACATGCATAAATAGACATTTTAAGTAGTGTAAATGTGTTTACATCAACACATATGACTTGTATTTGGTGGTCCCACTTGGCATTAACACTTTAATTTAGTTTCCATAACTCTAACACTAAATCAGAATTCCTCAGCCAGTATTCGGGCTGTCAGAAACACAAGAGAGGTGGGTTAAGGTCATATTTGGTGGTTCTCAGATTTATTTGGTGGTATTGCCTCACTGTAACTGAAATAAATACTAAATATTCACTTTTTTTTCTCTAAATTTTTCAATTTTTCTGTCTTTTCATCATCATAGTTTTTTTCATTTTTTTTTCAACATAACCAAACTAGCACATATCCATGAGCATTACTGAGGAGGCATTATTAGGGATTGGTGGTACTCAACAGACATTGGGTGGCATATTTGGTGGAAGTGCCTACTCACGGCACCGGGAGAGATGGATAGGATGATGTATTTCTGACTTTGACATCAATACCCTCCTTCAGCCATGGATTCTGTAAAGAATGGTCATAACCATCCACCTTAGCCCTAGTTTTATGAAAAATCGCTCTTCGTGTGTTTGCCTTATTTGGTGGCTCTCACAATTTGCATAAAAATGTATATGCAGAAACCGAGAGCGAAAACTATGCCTAATCTCTGAATATCATCACCTAATTATCTAGGATTGCAAATTCCTTGCACTAATCTTAGAGCACCAGTACACTCTACTCTCATCTCACACTATTTGGTGGATTTTTGGAAGAAAATCTTCCTGTCTCCCAAAACACTATCCAGGGGTTCAGGAAAAGAAGCACTACTTCTTCTTGACAGACTAAAGACATTTATCAGCCTTCACCGTGAATCCATTGCAAATTCTATGTGTGTGTGAAAAGTTGTACTGGATTCCAGATTACAGGAATCAACTAGAGTACAAAATCCCTAATGCATTCTCTTAATAAAATAATCTTATTCATGAATGCAATATTTATATATGCTATAAACAAGTAACCACGTATAATTTTCACTTCATGAAATTTCCCTTTCGGGTTACATTCAGCTTGACCTTAAATTTAGAACAAGAGGTGACTGGGTGAGTCAGAAGTGGCTGTTGTGGACGATTTTTAGCTCTAATGCGAGCATTGAAGGTGGAGTCAGTTGTTCTTTTCTTTAGGGTCCTAAAGTATGTTTGACATGCAGCTCCGAGGTTTTCCTAAATGTTGGCATAAAAATTTCAATTTTGTTGTATCTACCCCCCATGCCTAAGTTCTTGCATGTCCTCATGAATTAATATAAAAGAACATAAATACAATAGGGTGAAAATGGGTAGAAATCACCTGTAATTGCTCCTGAAATTATACATTCAGCACTGGCCAACCGGTCAGTATGCAATATGCAGAAGGAAAATATGCCAAAAGGAGAAATATTCTATGTATAAAAACGGTTATGTATAGATGATGGTGGAATGTTGGATATGCTATCTATATGTGCTGAGTTTAACGCCTCCAGCTGGGCGAAAACTCAATCAAATCTATCAGTTCTAGCATAGGGGCTGGTCAAGATTAAGAGAAAGATGTGCTCATATGCTCCTAGAATCAGTAGTCCAAAGATGCGAACCAGCTAATTATGCACCCCTACTCCAAAAAGTCTAGCTATAAGAAAGTGTGGAGTGGTGGTGAAAAATAGAGGATAATCAGAGGGGGGATCATGATGCTGATTCAGCTGATTTATCATGTCCCATAATTCAGTAGGAAGTTGTTGAGGGAGTAGATCAAAATGTATCTTAGAACCAGAATCTGAGTCATAGGGATCCTCATAACTATAATTGACATCAAACATCATGCCCTCTCCAGGCTCTGGGTCATATGGGGGTATCCGTGAAAGTAGAAGATCTGTGGGGAGGTCACTAAAATCCTCGTCAGAAATTACTTTGTCCTCATCAGTACTCATCTCTGATTCATCGGAGGCTGGCTCTTCAGGCTCGGGGTCGAGCCATTGACTACGATGATAGGTTCATCCCCAGCTCATTCTGCACAAAGCTTCACCCTCATATGCATTGGGTTCCTCAATAATTCCTGCCTCAGGTTGCATATTTATTTCTTTGGTCAAAACATCCATTGCTACTTCTAGTCTTCGGATGTCAGCATCAGGGATAGAAGGTGTCATCTCAGAATCTCTAACATCCGAATTATGGATGTAGGTGAAAGAAGAAGAGTGCAGATTAGATGATGTTGGTTCTAGCACAGGTTCACCTACAATGGGAAGTGGCCTAGATTGATCAGTAATGTCGCATGTAATGTTTGCCTCAAGATCCATATCCTCAACTGGATCTACTTCCCTTATCTTAGTTGGGTTTTCTAACCCAAAAGGTATCTCCCAGGATTTAGGATAATCTGATTGTGGCTCAGTCCTGGAGACATCAGTCCTTTCCTCCTCAATTTCCTGAATGGAGTTCTCAGATGAACCTATTCGGCAAACTTCCTGCTCCTATCTCATATCCAAGCTAGATTCTTCTTCCCCTGAATGATCTTCTAGCATCTACTCCTGAGAATCTTCTATGTGTCCTTCCAGCGTAGTCGTTTCAGATTCTTTGAGGTTTTCAATGCTATTTTCCACTTGATATCTCAAAAGCAGTAGCTCTTGAGTTTCTCGATTTTGTCAAATTAGCCTTGTTATTCCTGATGTTCCCTGAAGGAGCTCCATCACAGCTTGTTGATGCAGAATCCAACTTTGTCTTTGGTTCGGCTCAATGATAGCTTGGATTTCGTGTAGATAGGATGTGGCCTTTTCCTTAGCACTAGCTGTAGCTCTCTGCATTCTGTAATGCAGTCACATATGCACCGGTAGCTCTTCAGGGGTTCCAGGGGGTGAATCAGGTTTACCCATATTCCATGGGTGAGAACCAGGAGTGTGAAATCCATATCATGGGTTATAAGATGCGATCCTTTGAGGGACCGACTGGTTTGGGTCATAATATGCAGGGTTGGGATATGGGTTAACCATTTCGGTAACCCGAGGAGAAGGATTAGGTGAAGCAAAAAGTCATCTTCGCCACCTTGGGTTCTGATCCCAAGGTTGAGCTGATTCAGTGACCCGGGCTCTTAGATAAGCTCATGGGTCTAGCTTTTATAGATCCTGATAAGGTCCAGATCCAGGGTTAGCCATTGCGACTAAGCGAGTAGAAGAAGCAGGGGGAGAAGATGGTCCCGATGAGGTGACTCGCATCCTTGGGAGCAGCTCCCAAGGTCCAACCAATTGAGGTCTAAGTGACCTCCTTCCTTGCATACACCACCCAACTTCTGGGTTGGTGCAGCCAGCCTGATAAGGCTAAGGCCCTGTCAATCAGATGGTCCTTATGATCTTGTGACCAAATTTTTCATTTTAAGTTCTATTTCCTAAAGAAAAATTCAACGTACAACTAACTGAAAGTGATTCCCACCTCTCGGCTAGCCCAGCCAAGAGGTTGAAAGCACCTAGTAGTACAACAATGAATTCAGGTTTATTTCATTTTTTAGACTTGATTTTTAGCCCATTTTTCTTCAATTGGGGTTTTTGGTGAGTGGCCCACAAGGTGACCAAGCTCACCGGCTAAGTACTAGACTTGACTAAGTCTAGGTTAGCCCAATGTGATCTCTAGATTGTAACCCTAAAGATATAACCTAGGGTTCATGCAATTCTAAGATTTTTTGTTGTTTTATGTTGTTCTTCAGTAGACCAAAAAATAAAATTCATTCTCTGACAAAAATTGGAATCGAATTAACTTGAAATTTGGCGAGTAGATTCATTTTTCAGTTATCCTTTCAGAGAATATTTTCTTGTAATTTTTGCTATTTCAATCGAATTTTTAGAGATTTTTTAATGTCTAGGGGTTAGATTTGGAATTTTCACCCCTGGCTGGTTTCTCATTTGAAACAACATCAAATGAATTTCAAAAATTTGAAAGAAATATGGAAAATAAAGCCAATGAGATCACCTTTCAAACCCCACTGGTTTTAGTCAAAATAGATTCGCAGATTTCTCGAAATTGCTTTTTGCATTTTGAAAAATCTCAAATCTGGGTCAGTCTTACCCCCTTGCACTTCACGAATTTTTAAAAAGTTTATTCTTGGAATTTTTTAAAAGTAATTCTGTTGTTTGGAAGATGGTTTCAAAATAAAGGTCCAACCCAAATTTCAGATTTTTTTGTTCACTAGTTTTTTGGCAACCGAATTTTTAAAGTGGACTTTGAAAAATGGCCGAAAATCAGAGAGTGGTGGAAAACTTTTAAAAAGTGTTTGAGTTTGGAATTCAAACTTTTTACCAAGGAAAAAAAAATTTCAAAGAAATTTCAATTTTTTTTTTAAAAAGGATTTTTTTTCCAAAGGATTTTCAAATTTTTCTCTTTTCTTTTTTTTTTGCTTTTTCAAAGGTAACCTAGGATTCAAAGAAAGCTAATCTAACTACCTAGATTATTTTTTTCTTTGATTTTTTTTTCCTTTTTTCATGAAAATGAATAATTTATTTTTATTCTTTTTTTCAGATGAAATTGCTAGAAGAAAATCTAATCTAGGGTTCACAAAAAAAGCCTAGCCTAAAGAAGGTGTGATGTGCACCTGGAAATTTTTTCGCGCTCATTGTGTGCGTAGATCTCATATTTCCTGTGTTGTCCTACACATCCAAAAACAAACTAGAGGAAGATTTGTCAGTGATAGTTCAAAAGATCGAAATGAAAAAAAATGATATTGCCTCCCCGGCAACGGTGCCATTTGTTTGCGAGTTGTAGAGCACGCTTTGATAGGAAAATGCATCGTAGTTTATTGCACAATACGATTAAACAAAAATGTTTATATAAGGATAACGAGACTTGAGTCCTGGTCGTTCATCTCTGAGAGGAATTTGATCAAATCTGAAAATGATCTTTTCTAACTCAATTAAAATCGCACGCAGGTTTCCAATTGTCGGATTAAAGTTTTGCCACTTTCATTGTGAACACTAATTATGTGTGCATGTGTTAAATAGATGACAAATGTGAAAGTATGAGTTTTAGTATGCATGATTCTTGTTATATGGTGGCTACTTATAGAAAACGCATTAATAGTTAAGTCCTCAATGTTTTGTAGTACCGACATGTTGGTTGCAATATAAAAAGTGAAAAGAAGGCAACTTGAATCACACGAAATACATTGCAATCAATAAGCTCGTAGTGATTCTCAACACAGAGATATATATATAAAACATATTTCTTTCATTCATTCATTCAGGAGGGTGTTTGCAACATGGAATTTAGCGGAAAGCTTATAAAGGAAAGCTAGAAAAATACAAATCTAGCTAATAGAAAATGATCGCATAAAGGAATCTATGGGGGGATTTTGCATGCATCATTGAGGGAGAATAAGAGCTACAATGCTAAGCAGTAAATGAAAGCATATAAATATGAAGAACTAGCTACTAATCTAGCAAAAAATGAGGGCATTTGGAGGTGGGCACCCATGGCCTTGGAATGGTTGAGAGGAGGAGCAGCAAAGGGTGCTTACACCAGCCATTGGAGAGAGGTTGGAGAGATGATCTAGCATACTGGCGTGGAGATGGTAGCAGCCATGGTGCACAACTCATGGACATGGGATGGAGATGAAGGTAGCTAACCTAAGAGTGAATGAGTGTCAAGAATAGGATGGGTGCAAATGGCCACCCCTTAGGTCTTTTTATAGACCTAAGGGAAGCTATCTAGAGAAGTGTGGAACTCTCTAGTGAGAGCCCCATAAGTGGTCGGCCAAGTGAGAGAGTGTGGTGGTTCTTAGATCCATAAAATGTGGATCTAAGAATTGAATGGCTCTTGGTTGCTAAAATTGGCAACCAAGAGTGGTGCCATTTTGAAGAGTGCTCTAGAGAAATCAAAATGAGTGTGTGTGCATGAATGGGTGTGTGTGTGTGTGAGTGTGTGGCAGTGCCCTATGTGGCTAAATGGTTTAGGTTAGGTCCTAAGGTGTCTAGGTAGGTGTAGGCCTTAAATTAGGGTTACAAACCCTAATTGCTAAGGGGGAATTGCAATTAAACTTAACACAAGTTTAACTGAATGAGTGTGAACCTAAATGAGAGTGAAATAACTCAATTAGGTTGGGCTTAGGTCAATTGGACTCTCCCTGATTCCAATTGGACTTGTGTGGGTTGAGATCTGAGCTCAATTGACTAAGCAATGGTAATTGACTATGATCTAAGTCAATTGGGTTTAGTGAGGACCTAATTAGGTCCTTAGCAAGGTCTAGAGGTGATGTACTAGGGTTATGGTACCTTAATTTAGGTTCCTATGGGTTTTGAATTGGGTTTAGGGAGCTAGAGATCTAAGATCAAGACTTGAATCTCAAAACAGGAACTGGAGAGTAGTTCCAGACATCCAGAAATAGAATCAGGCATCTTATACTCAAAAATCAAAAGTCCAGACTTGTTGTTTGGACGTCCAAGCAAAGTCAGGGGGAATTCTAGGTTCTATCTTGGTTATTCTACAGAAATTGGATGTCTGACCAAGTGTCTAGATGTCCAATAACACTGTAGAAGTGGGTTTAAGGTGTGCGGGAGTTGGCTAAGGGTTCTGGACGTCTGAAAATTCATCTGGACATCCATATAAGGGTTGGAATTAGGATTTTAGGGTTTCCTAGGGTGTGGTTACCTAATCTAAGGGTGGTTAAGGCTTATGGAGGCTTCTTGGTTGTCCTATGGCTAGGATGGACCTAAGTTCTTCACATTTTTCTGCTTTATTTCTACTTAATAGAGTAGCATACCTTAATTCCCTTACATTATTATCTACTATGTCTAATTTGAGTCATCTACTCTAACTCTGCTGCAGCACCAATTATTCCTAATCCAACTTCAGATCCAGTTATTACCTGTAATTGACATAATGCACTTAATCAGCACATTATAGCATTATTTTATGCATAGCTAAAAGAAAGTAGTAAAGATGTAGATAATGCTTATGCATGCATGAATTACCCTAACTTATGCTAAGTCCTAGCCTAATTTATGTCAACTAAGACCTATGATTGCTTCTCAATCACTAAATAGCACACAAGTATGGGCCCATCAAATGTCCCAATGCCTAGCTTTTGCTAGTCTTTAGCAAATCTAAGCAATAACCTAGCACTCCAAGTGGACTAGCCAACCCAATCAGTCTTCCTTTAGAAACATGTTAAGTTCAAACTTTAGACCTAAGGTTCCCAAGTAGTTGCCAAGTTACAGACTAGGTCGGCTAAAGAAGTGTTGTAGGCACAGGTTTCCCTGATTTCTAACTCTACCCTAGGATTTATTGATCCCAGAGATTAAAGCATCCGTGCATGTACATTGGTCAGAGTTATTTGAGGTTGGTATGATTGCCAACCTAGGGAGGAAAAAGGATTTATATATATATATATTTTTTTTTTTTTTTAATTCCTCTAAGTCTAACCTTGGATCATCTATCAACACAGCCTGTGTCAGATTTATTGTCCCCATCACCATAGCTCGAAGGGTGCTTGGCTTTCAATGCTTCAAGATAGCACTGCCCATAGTGACCCCAAGAACTCCTAGCAATTGACACTTCGCGACAATATCGCCCATAGATTTCTTAAGCGAATTCAGGCCTATGGCAATCAGTAGTTCAAGATAGGGCTACCCATGATACCTGAACTGCACAATGCACTTACATGCTCCTAGTAGGATGGATATCCTAACAGACAAGTGCCGAGGAGGTAACATGTATCGTCGCATCCTCAAGGTGAGTATATACTCCACCTCTCCTGCGGCAGGAACTCTTCCAATCAAATTGTGTTTTCAAGCTTCTCCTAAGTCAAAATTAAGAGAACCAACTTTTCTTAAAGAAATGAATTAGGGTGATCACTTACACAAGACCTAGTGTGTGTGAAATTTGGATGCTTAGGTTACGAGGACCTGTAAACGAAAAGGTAGAACATGACTCTAGGTACTACCCAACCTTTAATTCAATCCCTAGCTTTCCTTCCTCAACCACTTAAGGAATGGTCTACAACTTAACTCCTACTTATGTTTTTAAGTCCACAAAGGACACTAAAGGTGTAAAGCAAGTAGCTCACTTAGCTTCTAAAGTTCGACTCCTAGAATCAACTTAGTCTAACCTAAAGTTCTGGTCTGCTTAAGAATGCAGGGCCAGCCAGTTAAGCTCAATAATACAAAATATTTTTCTTCTTTTTTCTTTTTCTGAATCAATATGCATAAATGAATGCAAAATGTAGGCATGCTATAAACAGATGCCTTAGGTCCTCTCCCCCATGCTTGGTTCAAACAATGTCATCATTGGAAACAAGACAGTTAAAGGAAGATATTACCTGAGGCGGAGAATGGTAGGAGCTAAGTCTCCTTAAGAGTGACCTCATCAACCATATGGCCATCCAAAGTAATGTATGGTTTTAACCGTTGACCGTTGACGATAAAAGGAGTTGCTGAAGAGGAAGGGCTTTTAATCTTCACAGTTCCATGTGGAAACACTTTAGTGATTATATAAGGCCCATCCCAACGAGATTTTAATTTAACTGGAAAAAGCTTAAGTCTGGAATTGAAAAGCCAGACTTGCTGGTTGGGCCCAAAGGTCTTTCTAAGGATATACTTATCATGCAAGACCTTAGTTCTCTCTTTGTAAGCTCTAGAGGTGTCATAAGCATCATTCCTCAGCTCCTCAAGCTCACTTAATTCCAAAAGGAGTGCCTTACCTGCCTTTTCTAAGTCCATGTTAACACTTCAAATAGCCCAAAGTGCTCTATGTTCCAGCTCATCGGGCAAATGGCATGCTTTCCCATACACAATCCGAAGGGGAGTAGTACCCAAAGGGGTCTTATAGGCCATTCAATACGCTCACAAAGCATCATCGAGCTTTTGGGACCAGCCTTTCCTATCAGGTCTAACGGTATTTTCTAAAATATTCTTTATCTCCCTATTCGACACGTCAAGCTGGCCACTCGTCTGAGGATGGTAAGAGGTAGCGACCTTATGAGTCACTCCCAGACATCTGAGTAGCCGATTGAAGTGGTGGTTTCGGAAATGAGGTCCCCCATCACTAATAATAGTCTTGGGGCATCCAAAACAAGATATGATATTTGCCTTCACAAATTTCAAAATCACAGAATGGTCATTTGTGCACGTAGGAATGGCCTCTATCAATTTAGAGACATAATCAACTGCCACCAAGATATATTCATAACCATGGGATGAAGGGAAGGGGCCTAGAAAGTCAATTCCCCACACATCAAAAATTTCAACAGATTGAATAGGGTGTTGAGGCATCTCATTCCTCTTCCCAGTCATTCCAGTCTGTTGACATCTAATACAGGCCTTAACAAAATTATGAGAATCTTTAAATAACGACAGCCACCAAAAATCGAACTGAGAACCTTAAAAGCAATCTTTTAGCACCAAAGTGTCCTCCACAATGAAGTTCATGTCAAAAACTCAGTACACTTTGTTGCTCCTCTTCAGGTACAAATCATCTCAATACTTGGTCTAGTCCAATTCTAAATAATTCAGGCTCTTCCCAACGAAAGTATCTAGCTTGGGAAATGAATCTCTTTCTTTCCTACTCATCCCAAGAGCCAGGAGTTTCTCCAGTGATGAAGTAATTTACGATATCAGCATACCAAGGTGAAGTTGGTGTTACCTCCATAAGGGTTTCATCAGGAAATGTCTTGCGGATGTCTCTGGATAGAGAGTCTTTAAGTGGAAGGTGAGATCAGCCACAACATTTTCTACTCCTTTCTTTTCATGTATCTCCAAGTCAAATTCTTGAAGTAGGATCCACATAATCAGACGTGGCTTAGAATCTTTCTTAGCAATGAGATGTTTCACTGCCGCATGATCAATGAAAATAACCACCTTATGCCCAAGAAGATAAGACCTAAACTTCTCCAGAGCAAAAACTACAGCAAGTAATTCCTTTTCAGTGATGGTATAGTTTTGTTGTGGTTCGGTTAAAGTTTGCTGGAATAATGCATCACATGAGGTCTTCCCTCAACCCTTTCACCAAGGATTGCTCCCACTGCATAATCCAAAGCATCACACATCAGCTCCAATGGGAGTGCCCAATCAGGAGCTCCAAGAATAGGCGCAGAGATCAAGGCCTCCTTCAGTGTTTGAAAAGCCTCGACACACTTTGAATCAAAATTGAAGGAAGATTCCTTCACCAATAGGTCACAAAGTGGCCTAGAAATTTTATGAAAATTTTAATAAAGCGCCTATAAAAGTCGACATGGCCCAGAAAGGATCTAATCTATTTGACATTTGTGGGCAAGGGGAGTTTGGAAATAGAATCAATCTTGGCTTTATCTACATCTAAGCCTCGCTCGGACAGAACATTCTCAAGTACAATTCCTTTCTATACCATGAAGTGGCTTTTCTCCCAACTGAGGACTGAACCAGTCCCCTTACATCGCTTCAACACATTCACCAAGTGCAGGAGACACTGGTCGAAAGACGAGCCATAAATGGAGAAGTCATCCATAAACACTTCAACACACTCATCAATCATGTCAAAAAAAATGGGCATCGTACTCCGCTGGAAGGTTGCAGGGGCATTATATAATCCAAACAGCATACACCTGAATGCAAAGGTACCGTAAGGACTCGTGAACGTCATCTCCTAGTCATCAGGGAAGACTGGAACCTGGTTGTACCCAGAATATCCATCGAGAAAGCAATAGTACTTATTCCCCACCAATTTCTAGAGAATTTGATTAATAAAAGGCAAGGGAAAGTGATCCTTCTGGGTAGCGGTGTTCAGTTTACGGTAATCAATACAGACCCTCCATCTAGTTGAGCGTCTTGTCACAACTTGTTCACCTTGGTCATTAAATTCCACAGTAAAGCCTACCTTCTTTGTCACCACATGAATAGGACTTACCCATTTACTATTTGCAATGGGATATATGATCCCAGTGTCGAACCACTTCAGGATTTCCTTTTTAACCACCTCCCTCATATTAGGGAACAGACGCCTGTACATGTCCCTAAATGGCTTTATGGAATCATTAGTATAAATATGGTGCATGCAGAGTGTAGAGTCTATACTCTTAATGTCAGCAATGCTCCAAGCAATAGCTTCCTTGTGCTTAGACAAGCATTCAATCAAGGCTCCCTCCTGTGCCTCAGATAACACAGCCGAAATGATAATGGGGAGTGTATCATTGGCACCCAGGAAGACGTACTTGAGAGTGTCAGGAAGGGGTTTCAACTCAAGGTCGAGGGCTTGTATGGTTGAGGGTTTCATAATAGATGTCCCCATCTCAGGTAGCAGATCTACCTTGGGTAGAGATGATGGGGAAAGAGACTCAGTAGAAACACTGAGCAACTCCTCAAGTTCTAGTATATCCCCTTCACATTCCTCCAAGAGATGGGAATGCTCATTTAGCATGACATGCTGAAGGGGGTCATCACATAACATTGCAGGGGTTGTCTCTTCAATCAGGTCATCTATCACCTCAACTTGAGAACAATCCTCAAGCCCGGCTTGTTTGTAAGCATCAAACACATTAAGCCGGATTTTCCTGTTCCGAAAGCCCAATTTCAATGCCCCAGTATTGCAATTGATTGAAGCATGTGAAGTTGCAAGGAAGGAGCGGCCCAAAATGATGGAGGGTTTGGTTGGCTTGTTGGTAGGGTTAGTGTGCAAAACAAAGAAGTCGACGGGGAAGAAGAAATCCTCCACTCTCACAAGGACATCTTCCAAAATTCCCTGCGGTGTCTTAAGTGATCGATCAACAACTTGGAGGATAACCAGGCTAGGCTTCAGATTACCTCCCCCAAGTTGTTCATACACATAGCTCGGAAGGATATTCACCCTCGCACCCAGATCAAGTAGAGCCTCATCAATCTGTAAATCACCAATAACCACTGAGATGTACGAGGCTCCTGGGTCCTTAAGTTTCAGGGGTGTGCCATGTTGAACAATTGAGCTAACAGAATCAGGCAAAACAACTTTTGATTGGACCTGTTTCCTAGATTGCCGCTTTTTCGTGCATAGGTCCTTTAAGAAGCGACCATAAGATGGAATCTGCCTGATGGCTTCAAGTAAAGGCAGGTTAATCAACACTTGCTTGAAAGTTTCCATGATCTCATCCTCCTTATCTTTGGCTCCAGATGAGCAGCAGAAGTCTGCCTAGATGTGGATAACCACTCTAGAAAGAGCACTCTTGATCTCTAGGTGGAAGGGTTGTCATGTCGAGTAAGGGGTGGAACGGGGGCAACTTCTTTTGGTGAGGTGATTTCAAGCGGAGATTTAGGCAAGTCTTCAACGGTGGGGGTGAAAGTCGGAGTGGATGGTTTTTCAGAGGATGAGACTATGGAGCATCGGGTTTGGAAACTTCTTTGCCACTCCTCAGAATAGTCACTGCCAGAGCATGCTCCCTAAAGACAATCCCTTTTCCTTTAGGATTCTCCTCAGCAGCACTGTGAAGCTTCCCAGTTTCCCTCTGTCTAATAGCCTCAACAAGGTGTTCTATCTGCAATTTCATTTCATGTATAGCCTTGTCATGATATTGGATGATGGCACTTTGACTTTCTTGCATAGTTCTCAACATTGCCTTCAATTCATCCATCTCAGAGGTCTTTGTTTGGGCAAAGGTCTGAGGTTGGTTCATTTAATGGTTTTGAAAGGATTGTGGTTTATAATTCCCTAAATTTGAGACATTTCCTTGTCTCCAAGAAAAGTTTGGGTGGTTCCTCCATCCCTAATTACAAGTGTTGCAAAAAGGGTCATTACGAGATCTAGGACAGAACCCTTGAGCGGCATTCAGATCCGCCTGTACAAGATCAGGGAATTGGGATGCCAAGTGGCAATCCACAATGGCATGTGTATTGCCTTGGTGAATGGAGCATTCAGAAGCTTGGGATGTGGATGTGTTAGATACAAATTGGCCCAGGCTCATCATAAGCCTTTCCATGTTTTGATTTGATTACGCAACAATCATAGGTCTTAATTGACCTAAATTAGGCTAGGACTCAGCATAAGTTTGGGTAATTCATGCATGCATAAGCATTATCTGCATCTTTACTGCTTTCCTTTAGCTATGCACAAAATAACGTTATAATGTGCTGATTAAGTGCATTATGTCAATTACAGGTAATAAGCAGATCTGAAGCTAGATCTGAGCTGATCAAGAATAATGGGTATTGCATCAGAGGTAGAGCAGAAGAGTTAGATTAGATGTAATAGATAATAATGTAAGGGAGTTAATGTATTCTACTCTATTAAGTAGGAATAAAGCAGTAAAATATGAAGAGCTTAGGTCCATCCTAGCCCTAAGATAGCCTAGAGATTTTCGCAAGCCTTAGCCACCCTTAGATTAGGTCATCGTACCCTAGGAACCTTAAAACCCTAATTCCAACCTTTATCTGAATGTCCAGATGAATTATAGGATGTCCACAACCCTTACCCAACTCTCGCACACCTTAAACCCACTTCTGCAGTGTTATTGGATGTCCAGACACTTGGTCAGATGACCAATTTTTGCAGAATACCCAAGATAGAACCTTGAATCCTTCCTGACTCTGATTGAACATCTAGCCAACAAGTTTGGACTTCTGATTTTTGAGTATAAGACATCTGACACTTTTATTGGATGTCTGGAACTGCTCCCCAATTCTTATTTTGAGATTCAAGCCTTGATCTTGGATCTCTAGCTCCCTAAACCCAATTCCAACCCCATAGGAACCTATATTAAGGTACCCTAACCCTAGTACATCACCTCTAGACATCCCTAAGGACCTAATTAGGTCCTCACTAAACCTATTGACTTGGATCTTAGTCAATTCCATCAGCCCATTCAATTGGACTCATTGAGTCCAATTGAGCCCTGATCTTAGCACACACTATCCAATTGGACTCAGTGAGAGTTCAATTGACCTAGACCTAAGTTAATTGAGTTATTTTACTCTCAATTATGTTTCCACACACACAATTAAACTTGTATTAAGTTTAATTGCACTTTACCTTAGTGAATTAGGGTTTACAACCCTAAGTTGACACCTACCATGACCTAAACCCACTAGAACCAAACCTAATCAACATAGACACCTAAGTTTCAACCCACACACACCATCCACACGAAAATACCTAGCCTATAGTTGTCTAGAACTCTCTACCATGTGTTGTTGCCTTGGTTGCTAAAATTAGCAACCAAGAGACATTCAATTTTTAGATCCACATTTAGTGGATCTAAAAACCACCATCCACCCTCTCTCTCTCACTCTCCCACGAGCTCCCACCATAGGCCTCTCTAGGGAATTCCATAATTCTCTAGAGAGTTTCCCTTAGGTCTATAAAAAACCTGGGGTGGCCATTTGAACCCATCCCATTCTTGGCACTCATCCATCTAGGTTAGCTACATTCCACCTCCACTCCACCTCCACGAGAAGCACCACTATGGAAGCCACCATCTCCACGCCAGGATGCTAGATCATCTCCCCAACCTCTCTCCAAGGGTCAGCCTAAGCACCATTGGCCACCCCTCCTTCTCCTCTCTGCCACTCAAAGGCCATCAGAGCCCACCTCCAAATGCCGTTCTTTTCTGCTAGATAGTAACTTAGCTCTTCATAGTTTTACTACTTTCATTTGCTACTTAGTAGTGTAGCTCTTATTCTCCCCCAATGATGCATACAAAATCCCCCCATAGATTCCTGTATGTGATCATTTTCTGCTAGCTAGATTTGTGTTTTTCAAGCTTTCCTTTACAAGCTTTCCTCTAAATTCCATGTTGCAAACATCCTCCAGAATGAATGAGTGAAAGATATATTTTTATATACATATCGCTATGTTGAAAATCACCATGAGCTTTGATGAGAGACTCATCATGATCTCTAATTACCCCTAATTAACTAGTCTTCCTAGTTAATTAGCTAAGGTTATGAATATATAAGGGTTAATTATAGAATAAGGGATATTTGGTAAAGGACTTTAAAATAAGATAAAAATGACATTTTATCATTCAATTAACATTATTAATAATCTAGATAATAATTGGACTCGAAATTCTACTAATCACTCCCTTAATTAATAAGTTAAGTAACTTAAATATAATGTATACCTAAGTATATAATAACTTAAGTAATTTTACTTAATCTAATAAATTAATCTAGAAAGGTCAAAATGTAAATTCAAGGTGAAAACATAATATTTACCTTATTCACTAACATATATAAAAAGTTGAAAAAGATCTAAGTTAAAATAAACTTTCAAAACCTGAGTTTACAGTTTGGTCGTTAAAATTCATTACAATCAGGTCCTTATTTCTCACATAGGTCCTTAAGTTATATTATATATAAGTCCCTCTTCGTCTTCTTCTTCTTCTTTAGCCGAATGAACGGCTAGTGACGGAGAGTCACGCCACTGCAAGATCACCGCCCTGCTGACATCAACCTTCTTTGTCCAAGCCCTTGCAGCTTGGGCTCACCACCTCCTCTTCATGCATCGATCTGGATTAATCGGAAATCCTAATTTCTAGTGGGAGATAACCTCACCGACATCGGAGACGACGCTGGAGGTTAAGCTCCTCAAGCTCCTTCTTTGGCCAGACCCTACCATTCTCTTCACCACCAACTACTATAAATACCCCCTCACCCCTCCGATTTCACTCAAGTTGGCTCCCTTCCCTCTTCTAACACTGTAGACGACTTCGATAGGCTATTCATCCAAAACTCCAGCAACTTTCCATCCCACTTTATGACTTCCTCCATCCATTCTAATCAGCTGAGGAGATCCACTATGGTCTACCGCATCTCTGACACAGGTGCCGACCCAAGGAATCCTCTGCTTCACCTTAAATCCACCTGCTAGAGATCTTTCTTCCACCCTCTGATTTCATCGTCCGCTATGAACCTTTGGCAGAACCCTATTGACCCCTTCATCCAGGTAATAGTAGATTAGCTTAGTTAGTTAGTTTAGTTAGTAAGATTAGAGTAAATTTTAGAATTTCAGTGTAATCTTCTCCAACTCCAGCGAACTCCTTGAGCTCGCCAGAGCCTTAATTTCATCTTTTGAAATCGTTGTCCACCTACTTTTATCTTCCATGATCATTTCTAATTTACTTAATCATTAATTGAATCACCTAATCGCCTAAATCAATTTCACCTCCATCGACTACTGTCACTGTCCATGGCGACAATAGTCGAGCTAGTTCCACCTCCACTGGGTCTATCATCATCTATCCATCACTTATGGACCCTAATCAACACTATAATACATAGAATTATCACACATAACCTAAACAAACAAATTTTAATTAAGCTCCTGAGCTAACTATCAATGGCAGCTCAGGAGTGGTTCAAATCATTAATTAAATATGTATTTAGTATCACAAACATGTGTTGACTTGTCTCAACCACTCAATTGAGTGGGAGATCAAGTCCCATGCCTCAACCAACTCAATCTTCATTCAAAATAAATTCACTGTCAAATCTTACATATAAAGAGATAATGAGCAATTAAATGTGATTTTGAGGTTCCTTGCAACCTTAGGATGCCTTTCAGATTAAAAATGGCAAGTTTAAACAATCTGTACATAGTTTGTACATTTTCTGGACTCATCGAGGCTTCGGCGAGCCATTCTTGAGCTTCAGCCTCTAGAATTTGTTGAGAAGCTCTAGACCAATGATTTAACAATCACTGATTAATTTGCAGATGTTTAATTGAGATTTTAATGTCTAGAGCTGTAGGTAGATCTTCATCTTCTCCAACTCCGACAGAGTTGGAGACAAGTGACAGATAGGTTCTAGTCCTGTTTAAGAAGTTTGGAAGCATCATTGTTGATCCCTGTGTTCATTTCTGCGATCCAATCACTATCTCAACTCTTAGATTCCTCTGATGAACAAACACAATTTGAAGCTCAAGCGGCAAGCCTGAAACCTTAGAAATCTTGTTCAGAACACATATCTAAAGATCTGAATAAGTTCCTATGGTTAGGAAGACTCTATTTGAGGTTTTAATTTGCTGTGGAGAGGCTTTGAATAGAAAGTCAAATTTTTGTGCCTTCACAGTCAAACTAAGTCTGATTATGGAGTTGTGAGCTCAATCTGAGGAATTGATGCAATTAAATTGTTTTTTGGATCTTGATGAAAGATATTAGAATGAATTAAGTGAGCTCAGACTTGATATTTAGTAAAAACTTGAACTCTATTAATTTGGGTTATTTTCAAACCCAAACTACAGCATTAGCATTTTGTTGAGTTTTGACTCGAATCCTACCAAGATCAATCTATTATAACCCTTAGAACTTGTTTAAATCGATTAGTAATGTTTCTCTATCTATCTATCTATTTTAAGTCTGAAAATCTGAACTCTGAAGCTTTCAGAGAAGCTCTAAGTTTCTCTGCTGTCCCTGAAGGTCTTGTGAGCTTGGAACCTACTCTAGTAGTGCAGAATAACCTGTAGAACCTATTCAGACCTTTAAATGTGAGAGAAAAGTCCATCTAAGGACTCTGTGACATTAATTTCTATTTCTAGGCAATAAAAAACCCAGAGGAACCCCTTGATTTCACTCTTCAAATTGAAGAGGAAAACATCATCTTATCTTTAAATTGACCCTATAATCCTATAGAGTAACCTTAGAGCTTTCCAACAAACTTTAAATCATTTGTTTTGGAGCTCTGAGTAGGGAGATATGAATGATTGAAGTTGGGTCTGGAAGGGATTAAGATACTCCCACATCGTCAATTTTTGAGTGGGTGCATTGGAATAAAACGAATTTGTGTTGTAGGCTCCCTAGTCATCAAGCGCTGGGTGCGAACTGAGCATTTGGGCATTCTGATCTATTGAGCATATATGTGTGTGTGTGAGCATGTGTGCCTGCGGGTGTGCACCCAAGTGGGCATGACCGAGTGTGCCCTGGGAGGGTGAGGCGTGGGAGGCGATTGAGTCGAGTTGCCTTGAAACTATGAATTAAATGGAAATAAACCGAAATCGAACCTAATTGAGATTAGGCGAGGACTGAGCAAGGTCTGGTCCCACCTTGGTCTCAGGGTGTTGTGTATCCTTGGAAGGGCCTTACCCCAAATAAAATAATTTTTGGTTAAAAAGTAAAAAAAACCCAGTTCAACTGATGGTTCAAAAGAAAGCTTAAGGAAAAGAAGAGCTGATGGTTAAATGCTATGTGTTGAGTTGAAGGCCAAGGACCTAAGAAAGGAGAACAGGCACTGCTAAGGAGTGTTAAAAGAAGAACAGGTACTAAGGGAAGAGAAGAAAAAGGCAGGAACAGAACAGGAGAGCTCAAGAGAGAAAAGAAAATAAAAGAACGAGAGAAGAGAGAGGCTGAAGAAGTAAAGAAAGGATATTATTTTTCTTGCATCATTTTAATTAATTTTTGTTCTTAAATTTTGTAATAAGGCATGTTTTAATAAAAGAACTCTTATTGTCTTAATTTCTTTTGAAATAAAATTGGAAAACTAAAATGTTTACTTGTTAAAAAAGTAGATAATTTTGAGTAAATATGTTCTATTATGGGATTTTGCATATTACTTAATTTTAATTAATATTTTGGCAAAATTCATGTTTTAAAATTAACTTTGTTATACCTCCTAAACTTATAAAGAAAAAAAAGATAATTGGTGAATTTAGAAAAAACTATACCTCCCAGCGAATGACCTAGACTCAACTGGTAAAAATTTCTAAAATGTTAAGTTAATTCGACCCTATACTACATAACTGACATAATTTCGAGTTAACCTAAGTGACTTTTTTCTACTCTTAATTAAGTAAAATTAACTTAATTATTGAGTTGAGTGAAGCCACCGCATCATTTTAATAGTGCCGTTGCCAGGGAGGTAATATTTTATTTCACTAGAATTAAGTTGGTTTAATTGTTTAATTAGGGGGTATTTTGCAAATATATTTCTTTTGCTTTTAATAACTT
This sequence comes from Thalassia testudinum, assembly GCA_037157565.1. Taxonomy (NCBI): domain Eukaryota; kingdom Viridiplantae; phylum Streptophyta; class Magnoliopsida; order Alismatales; family Hydrocharitaceae; genus Thalassia; species Thalassia testudinum. The sequence continues at coordinate 77,416,301 of JAZHRO010000056.1, read as the reverse complement.
TTGATCTAATTAGTTGTATTTTGTTTTATTTTTATTTTATTTTTATTTTTATTTTCTGTCTTCTTTCCAGGTTTACCTTCGCAAGTATCTCAAGATATTTTCTTAGCCTTATTTTCTTGATCTAAAATATTTTTTGTGAGTATTTCTAGTCTTATTCTTTTGTATTGTTGCATTTAAATAAATAAAAAAATACAAAAAAAATACATCTTTATCATACTAGCAGCAGCATATACATAGGCATATACTCTTAGGAGTGCATTATCTGCTAGAATTAGTTCGATTTGCCTCGGGAAATATTTTTAGCTGTTTTTCTTGCATCAGTGGGAAAACACAAGAAAACCAGGGTAGATCCCTGTCCTTGGAGAATTAGAAAGATCACATATTTTTGTTTGAAAAGATATAAAAAGCGGCCATTGTATTTTAGATTCATTTATTTTTGAAAAAGATTAACTAAAAAGAGGAAGTAAAAATTGTGACCTAAATCTGATTGTAGAAATGCATGCAGGTTTTTATATCACTATCATCTGTTGCATGCTATCGCACACATAGTGCGATCACTAGAGTCACAGGAGTCCATTTTTCTATCTCTCCTCTTTGCACCTCTTAGGGCATTGGTCGAAGATCAACAAGTCTGTCTCACTACTAAAGCCCCGTGGAGCTAGTAGTGAGTGGTCTCGATCCTAAACCTTAGACCTTTAAGCTTTAAGGTACGCACATGCGTAGACACAGATTAGGATGCATATTTTGATACTGTTACTCTATTTGTTTGCATCAAATTACTTTGCGTACCTTAGGAATTTCTTCTTTCCTTTGAAAGAAAAGCAAAACCTGTCTCTTTTGCGCTATTTTGCAGGCTTTTTTGTGCCACTATTTAACCGGTGGTGTACGTGTGCACTTGCACATTATTTTTCATTTATGGATGGGAGGCGATCCTTGCATCCGCCTCTTGCACAACCATTGACAGGTGATCCTAGGCCGATTGCAGATAAGCAACCAATGGTTTTCCCATCTGATCCATCTACTTCTTTGGACTATTACAAAATTTTAACCCCGAGATCCCTTCTTCTTCTGGTTAGGGGGAGATGCCGCCTTTTAATGTTCATGAGGTGCTCCTGAACCAGAATCTTAGGATGCTTGAGCAAACAAGACAAATCAATCTATTAATAGAAGCCCTAAATAATTACAGACTCTTCAAGCCCGTCCTCCACCTCGACCTGAGGCGGGTTTTCAAATCCCTGATTTACTGATCAATCGTCCAAGGCCTCTACTTAGAGATTATTACAACCCATCTAATGCACAAGTAGAGCCTAATGCTAGGATTCCTATTGGGGAAAATGATCGTGAATTAAATCCAAACATTATAGGTTTAAACCCCCACTTTCATGGATTTGAATCCGAGGATCCACTTCAACATATTGAAGATCTAACGAATCTATCCCAAACTCTTGGTCCTCGAATCAAAATAGGGAAATCCTACTAATGAAGATGTTCTCTTTTAGCCTTAAAGATAAAGCAGCATATTAGTATAGAACTATAGCAAGACCAATCTCAACTTGGGCTGAACTTGAATTTGCATTTTTGAAGATATTCTTTCCAATTGGTCGAACCAATGCTTTTAGGCGAGCTATTACTACTTTCAATCAAAACCAAGGAGAACCAATTCATGAAGTGTGGGAACGTTTTCATGAATTGCAAAGGAAATGCCCACATCATGAGATCCCTCGTTGGCAACTCATGCATATCTTCTATTATGGTTTACAAGAGGGCATTCGCAATCTAGTTGATGCCCCTTGTGGAGGAAATTTTTTAAATCACGACATAGAATCCGCTTTAGAATTATTTGGAGGGATGGTGGAAAACTCGATCAATAATGCATCAATGTCGCAATTCACGCAGGGAGTGAATATGAATCACCAAAATCCGCATAAGGGCATTCACGAGATCGAAAATCCGTCTAGTTCAAAGGATTTAGAGATTATTGCAGAAAAACTGGGCAAAGTCGATATCGTAGCAAAGCATCCTGACGAGGTTAGAAACACAATGAAGACTCTTACGCTTCTACTTGCTACGAATTTCACGTATTCACCTGTTTCGTAAATTCTCGAGGGGAGGGAATTTGTGTATAATCTAGATTCTAGAGATCCATCTTCCTTAGGTTTTCTATCTACTCCACCAACCCAAGGAGGGACCTTTGTCCCACAATCTTACCCACCCTTTTCCCTACCCTTTTCTATTGCAGAAAACACGCCATATCTTTTAGGTTTACACGCCATCCAGGAAGACACTCCAAGACCAAATCCTTATTCAAATTCCTATAATCCTAGATGGAGAAGCCACCCAAATTTTTCTTGGGCTGATCAAAACAAAATCAAAGACCAAATTATCCGAATTAAACCCATTTTAACCCATCTCCATTGCCTCCTCAGTAATCAAATTTAAGGCCTAGCCCAATGAGTTTGTAGAATTACTCTAGGCCTATTAGAGATACACAGCTAGACCAAATTTTAAGAGCTGTGTCAGAGAGTCAGCGACAAAGTGCTGAAGCTCTCGCTAAGATCCATAGGCAATGTAAGGTAGAGTTGGCTGATTTATGAAATTAGATCATGCTTTTGGTTGAATCTTGTCAGCCAGGTACTTTTCCATCTCAGCAATTTCGAATCCTAGGAATCTGCCAAATCCTAGGCAAAATCAAGGCCAAGTCCATTTCATTAATCAGGCCTTTGATTCTAATCATAATCTGTACTCCCAGAAAATAATCCATCAAACCTGCATCAGCAACCTATTTTGTGTCAAAATGACCCACCTATTATTGAGAATCAAAACTGACTTTGTTGATCTTCTGAACTTGGTGGAAACATTTTTGAATTACCATAATCTTTAACATTCTACATCTCAACCTAAATCAGATCTATTTTTCACAAGATTCACTCTAATCTTTCTAAGATTTTCACAAGAATCTGATTCTAGGATCTACAAGATTTATTCTAGGTAATTTCAGAATGAGTTTCGATTGGGTGGTTTAATATGTTTTTCTATTTTTGATCCAATTCTTCCATAACTCTGTTTTTACCATATACCTATTCTTTTTAGGAGTTCTTTACTACGGTTTACGCCTAGCTGAAGATGTAAAATTTAGCATTTGTACATAACTATTTCCTATTTTTACCTTTTATATTTTCTTCTGCACTTACTTTAAAATTTCACTTCATATCGTACTAATTATGTTCATTTAGTCCGACTGATCACTCTGACTTTTGGTCTGATTTAAAATCGTCCGTACAGAGATTTTTAATCTCCTCTTTTCGACTCCTTCCATCACCATATACTAAATGAAGAGTAATATTTTTTTCACCCTTCTTACAATGAGGACATTGTAAAATTTTGGCTTGGGGGATGTTGAAGTGAAATTTTCACTTTAAGTGTGAGTTAAAAAATAAAAATACATAAAAATTGAATATCCACGAAATTTAAAAAAATAAAAATTCTAAAAATGATAAAAATTTTAAAAATAAAAAATTACATAAAAATTTTAAAAATTTTTGAAAAAAATTCATAAAAATTGGAAACTCTTATATACATAAAAATAAAAATATATAAATACAAAAATTTAAAAAAGAAAACTCATAAAAATAATAAGAGGGGTATAGTCATTTTTAATAAAGAATAAAAGAAGAAGAGTATATATATATTATAATTAAGAGCTTAATTTTCTTTTAGGTCAAAAGTTTAAAACGTATATAGAATATATATAGAGTATTTAAGAGCATTGAATTCTTAATTAGATTTTTACTTTAAACATTTTGTAGAAACACACTTTTGTGCTTTAAAATTTTTAAAAAATAAGGTTTTATTTGAATTAGGAATCTTTTAAATCTTTTAAAGATTTATTTTTCTATTCTTACCTTGAATTAAGAAACTAAGTGTGTTAAGATTTAAACCTAAGTGTTGGAATTAAATTATAACTTTTTAATCAATTAGATTAAGTAATCCTTTTGCTTTTTGAAAATTTGATTTTGTCATAAAGTTAAGTAAAAAGGCCAGATATTCAGAGTTAATTAAATAGAGAGTTCGTAGAATTTTAGTTTACAAAACTTACAGGCTAAAGATAAATATCTAGACTTGGTAAATTTTATCTTGACAGATCCTATGGGAGGAAACTATGAATTTGTAGAACCTAAAAGTAAAGGGCTTTGTTGTCTAAGCTCTGGTTTGAGAGCTGAGTAACCTAAACATCTAAATTCACACACATAGAATTGTCTTGTTGGCATCTGAGACTGCGAAAACACAAAGGTTAAGAGATCAATTCTGAATCCTCTTTAGTCCAAGGATTTTCGTGGGGCGATTCTTGAAAGGGTGAAGGATGTGCTACTCACCTAGAAAATGGATTTGGAGAATAAAGTTACTAAGAAAAATGAGAAGGAGGGAAAAGAAAAAGAAAAAATAAATAAATAAATAAATAAAGCACCCTGCAGTTAAGTGCCTGGTTAAAAAATGGGTGCTTATGTAGTTTTTCCACAAATAAATAAAAGCATCTCATTAGAAATGGATGCTACTCTTCCTTCCATCAAATAAAAAGAACACCTCGCTTCAAATGGGTGTTCTAACCTATAGAAAAAGCAAAAAAAAATATGGAAATAAAAATATTAGGAATAAGAGACCCAGTGGTCCACCGGGGAGATATACACAAAAAGTGTTGACCTCGGGATAGAAAGATGGTGAGGAGAAAGCAACCAAACCTGAGTAAGGCCAAGCCAAAGACTTGAATTGGAATAATTGGGATTGGAAAATGATGTCTTAAGATCTGGATTTTTGCATCTTTGGATGCCTTCAGGACAAATCTCTTCACTGAGCACAGATGTTTTAAAATCATAGCTACTAAACGTTGGTATTGGGCAATGAAGCCTAAGAAATTGGGTTTTGAAGATTTTAAGTTGAGACCTAAAGGAGAAGAATTGATACAATCCTAGGGCTAGAAGTTATTCTTTAGTGTTGTAGGCTAGTAAATTAGAGTTTTACTACTCTAAGTTTGATTAATAATGAATATCTGGTTAATTTGCTTAAACTTATATTGATAAAAGTCAAATATCATAAACAAAGGATCAAAATAATTCTATTGAGTTTTTGAGTTAAAATTTAATTCACAATCCCTTAGTTTTGTTTCCTTGAAACACTTTGTATTCTAATTTGAGTTAAGAATAGTTACACAAGAATAAGAGATTTTTGAAAAATTCTAATTCAGAGTAAAATTCTTGTTAACAAATTATTTTTAAGTGTGTTTTTGAAAATGTTATAAGTTTTAATCTAAGTAAGAAAATTTTCACAAATGCTTTGTACATTAATCATTTACAATAAACTTAAAAATTTCTAACCTAAGCTTTTATCAACATAGTTACCATTTCTGATAATTTAAACCCAAGTGCTTTAATTCATTATAGTCTTAGTTAATTTTGCTAAGGACTAGCAAAACTTTGGCTTGGGGGTATGATGAGAGACTCATCATGATATCTAATTACCCCTAATTAACTAGTCTTCCTAGTTAATTAGCTAAGGTTATGAATATATAAGGGTCAATTGTAGAATAAGGGATATTTGGTAAAGGACTTTAAAATAAGTTGAAAATGACATTTTATCATTCAATTAACATTATTAATAATCTAGATAATAATTGGACTCGAAAGTCTATTAATCGTTTCCTTAATTAATAAGTTAAGTAACTTAAATATAATGTATACCTAAGTATATAATAACTTAAGTAATTTTACGTAATCTAATAAATTAATCTAAAAAGGTCAAAAATGTATATTCAATGTGAAAACATAATATTTACCTTATTCACTAACATATATAAAAAGTTGAAAAGGATCTAAGTTAGAATAAACTTTCTAAACCTGAGTTGACATTTGGTCATTAAAATTGATTATAATCGGGTCCTTATTTCTCACACAAGTCTTTAAGATTTATTATATTTAAGTCCCTCTTCATCTTCTTCTTCTTCTTCTTCAGCCTAATGAATGGCTGGCGACGGAGAGTCACGCTACCTCATGATCACCGCCCTGCCGACATCAACCTTCTTTGTCCAAGCCCTTACAACTTGCGCTCACCACCTCCTCTTCATCCACTAATCTGGATTAACCGGAAATCCTAATTTCCAGTGGGAGATAACCTCACCGTCGTCGGAGACGATGCCAAAGGTTAAGATCCTTAAACTCCTTCTTCGGCTAGACCCCTCCATTCTCTTCGCCGCCAACCACTATAAATACCCCCTCACCCCTCCGATTTCACTCAAGTTAGCTCCCTTCCCTCTTCTAACACTGTAGCTGACTTCGATAGGCTATTCGTCCAAAACTCCGGTGACTTTCCTTCCCACTTCTGACTTCCCCCATCCATTCTAATCAACTAAGGAGATCCACCGTGGTCTACCTCATCTCTGACACAGGCGTCGACCCAAGGAATCCTCTACTTCACCTCAAATCCGCCCGACGGAGATCTTTCTTCCACCCTCTGATTTCGTCATCTACTATGAACCTTCGGCGGAATCCTATTTACCCCTTCGTCCAGGTAACAGTAGATTAGGAATAAGAGTAGGTTAGCTTCGTTATTTAGTTTTGTTAGCTAGATTAGAGTAAATATTAGAATTTCAGTGTCATCTTCACCGACTCTGGCAAACTCCTGGAGCTCGCCAGAGCCTTAATTTCATCTTTTGCCCACCTTCTTTTATCTTCCATCATCATTTCTAATTTACTTAATCATTAATTGAATCACCTAATCGCCTAAATCAATTTCACCTCCACCGACTACTGTCACTATCCATGACGACAATAGTCGAGCTAATTCCACCTCCACTGGGTCTATCAGCATCTATCCATCATTTATGGACCCTAATCGACACTATAATACATAGAATTATCACATATAACCTAAACACCCAAATTTAAATTAAGCTCCTGAGCTCGCTATCAATGGCGGCTCAGGAGTAGTTCAAATCATTAATTAAATATATATTTAGTATCACAGACATGTGTTGACTTGTCTCAACCACTCAATTGAGTGGGAGATCAGGTCCAGTGCCTCAACCAACTCAATCTTCATTCAAAATAAATTCACTATCAAATCTTACATATAAGGAGATAATAAGGAATTAAATGTGATTTTGAGCTTCCTTGCAACCTCAGGATCCTTTTCAGATTAAAAATAGCAAGCTTAAACAATCTGTACACAATTTGTACATTTTCTGGACTCATTGAGGCTCCGGCGAGCCATTCTTGAGCTTCACCCTATAGAATTTGTTGGGAAACTCCTGATCAATGATTTAACGATCACTGATTAATTTGCAGATGTTTAATTGAGATTTTAATGTCTGGAGTTGTAGATAGATCTTCATCTTGTCCAACTCTGACAGAGTTGGAGATGAGTGACAAATAGGTTCTAGTCCTGTTTAAGAAGTCTGGAAGCATCATTGTTGATCCCTGAGTTCATTTCTGTGATCCAATCACTGTCGTAACTCTTAGATTCCTCTGAGGAACAAACACTTTCTGAAGCTCAGGCGACAAGCCTGAAACCCTAGAAATCTTGGTCAGAACACATATCTGAAGATCTGAATAAGTTCCTGAGGTTGAGAAGACTCTATTTGAGGTTTTAATTTCCTATGGAGAGGCTTTGAACCGAAAGTCAAATTTTTGTGCCTTCACAGTCAAACTAAGTCTGATTGTGGAGTTCTGAGCTCAATCCGAGGAATTGATGCAATTAAATTATTTCTGGGATCTTGATGAATGATATTAGAATGAATTAATTGAACTCAGACTTGATATTTAGTAAAAACTTGAACTCTATTAATTTGGGCTATTTTCAAACCCAAACTAACAGCAGTATCATTTTGTTGAGTTTTGAACTTGAATCCTACCCAGATCAATCTGTTATAACCCTTAGAACTTGCTCAAATCAATCAGTAATGTTTCTCTGTGTCTGCCTATCTATTTTAAGTCTGAAAATCTGAACTCTAAAGTTTTCAGAGAAGCTCTAAGCTTCTCTGTTGTTCCTAAAGGTCTTGTGAGCATAGAACCTACTCTAGTAGGTGCAGAATAACCTGTAAAACCTATTCAGACCTTTAAATGAAAGAGAAAAGTCCATCTAAGGACTCTGTGACATTAATTTCTATTTCCAGGAAATAAATAACCCGTAGGAACCCCTTGATTTCACTCTTCAAATTGAAGATGAAAACATCCTCTTAACTTTAAATTGACCCTATAATCCTATAGAGTAACCTTAGAGCTTTCCAACCAACTTTAAATCATTTGATTTGGAGCTCTGAGTAGGGAGATATGATTGATTGAAGTTGGGTCTAGAAGGGGTCAAGATACTCCCACATCGTCAGTTTCTGAGCGGGTGCCTTAGAATAAAATGAATTTGTGTTGTATGCTCCCTAGTCGTCAAGCGCTGGGCACGAACTGAGCATCTGAGCATTCTAATCTATTGAGCATATATGTGTGTGTGTGGGCATGTGTGCCTGCGGGTGTGTGCCCAAGTGGGCATGACCGAGTGTGCCCTGGGAGGGTGAGGGCTAGGAGGCGGTTGAACCGAGTTGGCTCAAAACTATGAATCAAATGGAAATAAATCGAAATCGAACCTAATTGAGATTAGGCGAGGACCGAGTAGGGTCTGGTCCTACCTTGGTCTCAGGGTGCTATGTATCCTCGAAAGGACCTTGCCGCAAATAAAATAATTTTTGGTTAAAAAGTAAAAAAAACCTGATTCAACTGATGGTTCAAAAGAAAACTTAAGGAAAAGAAGAGCTGATGGTTAAATGCTATGTGTTGAGCTGAAGGCTAAGGAACTAAGAAAGGAGAACAGGCACTGCGAAGGAGTGTTAAAAGAAGAACAGGTGCTAAGGGAAGAGAAGAAAAAGGCAAGAGCAGAACAGGAGAGCTCAAGAGAGAAAAGAAAATAAAAGAAAGAGAGAAGAAGAGAGAGGCTGAAGAAGTAAAGAAAGGATATTATTTTTCTTGCATCATTTTAATTAATTTTTGTTCTTAAATTTTGTAATAAGGCATGTTTTAATAAAAGAACTCTTATTGCCTTAATTTCTTTTGAAATAAAATTTGAAAACTAACATGTTTACTTGTTAAAAAAGTAGATAATTTTGAGTAAATATGTTCTCTTATGGGATTTTGCATACTACTTCATTTTATTTAATATTTTGGCAAAACTCTTGTTTTAAAATTAACTTAGTTATACCTCCTAAACTTATAAAGAAATGAAAGATAATTGGTCAATTTAGAAAAAATTTTACTTCCCAACGAATGACCTTGACTCAACCAGTAAAAATTTCTAAAATGTTAGTTAATTCGATCCTATACTACACAACTGACACAATTTTGAGTTAACCTAAGTGACCTATTCTTAAATAAGTAAAATTAACTTAATTACTGAGTTGAGTGAGGCCACCGCATCAAGCTTATTGGTTGCAATCCATTTTGTGTGATTCAAGTTGCCTACTTTTCTTTTATATATATATTGCAACTAAGCATGTCGTACTTAAATACGTAATAACCATAAACCGCCATGCAATTTTAAGCAACTAGAGCGATAAAGATAAATTTCAGATTTGAATAAATGCCTGGCAGAGACGAACGATCGAGACTCAAAGTATCGTTATCTTTTTATAAATATTTTTGTTTGATCATATTGCGCACCATACTACGACGTTTTTCCTATCAATATGCGCTCTGCGACTCCCAAACATGATTCACCAATTGAATCTGATAGGCTAAATTTTGGATGTCCCTTACCTCATTTTCCTCCAACTTTCTTTGCGTGAGAGTGGGTTTTCTACCCATGTAGGCAGAATTCAAGTGAATAGAATTCTCACTCAAAGTATCAAAAAGGTTCCAAGCTTCATCCTCAGTCTTAGATAGAAAGGTTCCTACACAGGCACCATCCACAGTTTGGCTGTGTGAATCTTTAAGTTTGGTGTAGAACCTTTCAACTAGTTTCCACTTAGGCACCTAGTGATGTGGGCAAAGTCTTAACAGGTCATTAAAGCTCTCCCACGCATCATGGAAAGCTTCCCCATCCTTTTGAACAAAACTCATAATTTCCCTCCTAAAGTGATTTGTTTTGCTCATGGGGAAGTACTTCTTCAGAAACTCCTTCTTCAGGGCATCTCAAGTGTTAATATCATCAAGGGTATGATACCAATACTTGGCATTGTCCTTGAGGGAGAAAGGAAAGAGGGTCTGCATTTGAGCGTGTCATCAGTAATGCCCTGCAGCTTCACCGTGGAACAGACCTCGGTGAATTCCTCTATATGCCTGTAAGGGTCATCCCTAGCTGTACCATAAAAGGAGGGCAGCAAGGATATGGTACTACTTTTTATCTCATAAGGATTGTCCCCTCCAAGTCTACATAGTGCAGGGCTAGCTTGATTGGTTGTAATGAAATATTCCATAAGGATACTTTGACCAGCCATTTATTCCCTTGGGAGGTTCCTTCCTAAGATTCTTTTAGGTTCAGGATCAAACACAAGTTGTCTCCTAAGAGATCGCCTAGCAAACATGCACTACAAACACAGTTCAATAGGATTTGTTCGATCTTTAGAAATTTAGGCTTTTGACTTTAGTTCAAATTGTAGGTGACAAAGCAAGTTGCCCAATCAATTATTGTTGGGAAAATCATAGATCGCATTTTGATATGAAAGAAATGCGTGGTAGTATAGCCGCGAAGTACGATCCAACAAAGATATTGCTTTGCAAAAATTACGAGACTTGAGTCCCGGTCGTTTGTCTCTGGGAGGCATTGCTTTCACTTTTGAAATCAATCTTTTTACTACTCTACTTCATTTAAAGACGCACGCTGATTTCCAATCTCCTAACTAAAACTTCACCGCTTCTGTTATTAACTTGGATCACATGCGCATGGGTCAAGTAAATTACAAAAGTGAACATGTGAGTTTCTGTGTGCATGATTCTAGTGAGGTGGTGACTAGTTATGGAGAAAGCATCTATTGTTAGATTTTCAATATCCTCAGGAAACGACATGCTGGTGCGTAATAGATAGATGGTTAAAAAGTAGGCACTTAAATCATGCAATATGATAATTATTAAGGTCGCGGTGATTTCAAACACATAAAGAGATATATATATATATATATATATAAATGCTTTTCTCATTCATTCATTCGGAAGTTGTTTGCACAAGAAATCTAGAGGAAAGCTTATACATAAATGCTTGAAAATTAAACCTAGCTACCAGAAAACGATTGCATACAAGAATCAACGAGGGGGATTTTGCATGCATCATTGGAGGAGAAATAAGACTAAACTACTAAGCAGTAAATGAAAGCAATAAAAATTATGAAGAGCATGAATTAAAGCTAAAAGAATAGAGGGCATTCAGGGGTGGTCCCCGATGGCCTTGGAGTGGTCGGGAGGAGAATGAGGGGTGGCCAATGTAGCTTAGGCTGACCCTTGGAGTGAGGTAGGGTTGATCCAGCATCCCGGAATGATGTCCTCGATGATGGTGGTGAGCTCATGGAGGTGGAGTAGCTAACCTAAGTGAAGGTGGGCGTGTATGGAGCTAATGAAGTGAGTGGTGCCAATGGAAGCCAAGAGATGTTAATGTGTGTGTGTGTGTGTGTGTGTGTGTGTGGTCATGCTCTATATGGCTAGGTGGCTTAAGTTAGGTCCTAAGGGGTTTGGGTAGGTGTAGGTCTTGAATTAGGGTTACAAACCCTAATTGCTAAGGTGAAAATGCAATTAAACTTAACCTAAGTTTAATTGAATGAGTGTGAGCCTAATTGAGGGTGACATAACTCAATTAGGTTGGGTTTAGGTCAATTGGACTCTCACAAAGTCCAATTGAACTTGTGTGGGTTGAGATCTAAGCTCAATTGGTCTCAATGAGCCCAATTGACTTAGGTGAAGGTAATTGACTTTGATCTAAGTCAATTGGGTTTGGTGAGGACCTAATTAGGTCCTTAGGTAGGTCTAGAGGTGATGTACTAGGGTTAGGACATCTTAATTTAGGTTCTTATGGGGTTGGGATTAGGTCTAGGGAGCTAGAGATCCAAGATCAAGATTTAAATCTCAAAACAGGGACTGGAGACCAGTGTCAAACGTCCAATAATAGGATCAGACGACTTATACTCAAAAATCAGAAGTCCAGACTTCAGTTCTAGATGTCCAATTTGAGTCAGGGGGAAATCAGGGTTCTGTTTTGGGTACTCTGCAGAAATTGGATGTCTGACAAAGTATCTGGACGTCCAATAACACTGCAGAAGTGGGTTTGAGGTGTGCGGGAGATGGCTAAGGGTTCTGGACGTCCTACAACTTATCTGGACATCCAGATAAAGGCTAGAACTAGGGTTTTAAGGCTTCCTAGGGTGTTGTGACCGAATCTAAGGGTGGCTAAGGCTTGAGGAAGTCTCTAAGCTATCCTAGGGCTGGGATGGATCTAAGCTCTTCACATTTTACTGCTTTATTTCTACTTAATAGAATAGCAAACTTTTAATCCCCTTACATTATTATTCCTACATTTAATCTATGCCTTCTGCTCCAGCTCTGCTGCAACTCCTATTATTCTTGATCCAGCTTCAGATCCAGCTCCTGATTAGCTTATTCCCTACAATTGACATAATGCACTTAATTAGCACATTAGAACATTATTTTTTGCATAGCTAAGGAAGAGCAGTAAAGATGCAGATAATGTGTATGCATGCATGAATAACCCTAACTTATGCTTAAGTCCTAGCCGAATCTAGGTCAATTAAGATCTGTGATTGCTGCACAATCAATTATGCACCTATTGTCGACCTTCGAAATGCCTAAAAGGTCCTAGTTAGAGCTTAGGTGTTCTTCCTTAAATCTCAAATGGTAGAGCAACTCCAAAGATGAAAGATCGAGGAATGCAAGTAGGCCTAAGCCTTCCGTTGAAGCTGTGCTTTTGCAATGCTTATTAACTACCCCCAAAATTCTGTGACAGGGTATCCCCCTCTTTGATTTACAAAACCTTTGATCCGAAGTTCCGAACACTTTAGAATCCAACAGTAGAAGGGCTCTTGTCCTAGTAGTTCCAAGACCTAGGAGTGTCTAAATGAGTGCTGTGGTGTAAGAGATACAAGTGTGTGTACACTGTTAAGTTTTGAGTTTTGAATTTTAAACCACAACACGATGTCTCAATTCAAGTTCTTGGTTTATTGTGTTCCTCCTTAACTTAAAGTCCTTTTTCAAGAAAATATGTGCCCACTTGTTAGATCTTTTCAATTCAATTAGGTGGTCTTACAATTAAATCCAAATGCACATGCGTGAACAATATATATTGCAAAGAAACAGGACGTACCTTTCCTCCAGCAATTAGCAATGCAAGATGCACACAAAGGAAAACAAAATAAATCTAGAGGCTGCTCATTCACACCTAAATGGTCATCCTAATGCAAGCAGCTTCTAGCTAGCATCTAGTGTTTTTTGTATTTTTTTTCTTACTTATGCACAGTCAAGAAAAACTAATTCACAAAAGAAAACCTAGATCTAAAGAAGAGGGAACAGGCTCTCGAAAAGTTACCCAACACGGGCCTAAAAGAAAGTCATGGAATAAACCCCTAAAAGTGTACCCCAGAACAAGGGTCTCAAACTAAATGTGCAATGAAAATTAAGTTCTAAAGTCTTAATCCTACTCTAATCAAATCAGTGACTAAATGTGCGGAGATGATCATCACGTCCTCGTCCTTCCCCTCCTAGCAATCTTGTTCCTTTCAATGTGGCTCGAACAATTTCTCCTCTGGCAATGTCAAGGGTCGCCTCTCATGATGGCTGGTGTGATGGCGAGTCGTAGAATATGTGTCGCAAATCATTGCACTTGCACCGGAATAAAAAAAATCCAGAGTTAAATATGATTCAAAATTTAATTCAATGTGAACGAATGAATGAATGCGATTTAATTAAGCCTGTTGCCTCCCTGGCAATGGTGCCATTTAACCAGTCGATATTTCGCTTTTGGAAAATGATGATTAAGAAGTTTTATTGTTGCAATTTTAAGTGGTGGAAAAATGACTAATCAAAACAATTAGAATTAAAATTAAACCACTCACAAGAGAGCCGGTCATGTACATAGGAAGGCAATGACCTATTTAAACTCACAATTAGGTAGAAATCGAGTTTGCTGAAATATTCGTCAAATCAAACAATGACTATGTAACTCTAAACGTAAACCTTAAATTTACAGAGAAGTCAAGGGCTGTTGACATAATTTTCACATAAGAAAATTATCTGTGTGTAAGGGTATGCCATGTACTTTTCACTTGCATGCATGCTAAAATGTAATTCAAAATTAATTGTAATGCATATAGAGATGAATCAGTAAGGCATAGCAATTATCTAGAACAATAAGCAAAAAGCAGTAAATTCCCCACAATTTAATGAATCTGAAAAATCAAGAAAATAATTCTTGACAATGACAATTTCCGTAAATAAAGATACACACTAAAATAGAGGATTATACCCCTCTCCTCCACACGCAAGGGAGAGAGGCTTATTCGAGGAGTGATGAACACACATAAATTCAAAATAAATTGCTTATTTTTTATAGTTCTTAGACTTAGCATTGCATATCATGTTGTAAATATTGCATAACATCCATTACATGGCATTTAAGATAGTAGTATATTTTATATATTAATTCCTTCATTTTATATGGCCAGGGGGCAATGCGACATCCATACGGGTTTCAGATGGAAAATCCGACCGTACGGATGGATCCGGAGCAACGATCACAGTCCAACATCGCAAAAATCATCCCGATCTGAGCACTGTGGCACCCTCTGCAAGAAGAAGAAGATGGACTGTCCAGATGGTGCCACGTGGTGCCATCCAGGCCGCCCAAACCTGACCAGCAGCCACCGCCCACTCTCCCTCATCATCTACACCGTTAATCCTAGCCGTTGGATCAAGATCCAATGACTGGGAAGCGTCTGCACCGATTTCCTCCTCGCGACACAAAAGGCGACGTGGCGCACTGGTTGACGCAGCAGCTTGCAAAGGAGAGGTGCGGGTTCGATTCCCTACAGCCGCTTCAATTTGCAGTTGGACGGCCATTTGGAGTGAAGCGCAGCGGCAGCGGCAGCGGTAGCGCGCGCGTGCCGCACGGGCCAGCTCATTAAAACCGTGCACGCCAGCGCACAGCACACACGCACACAGCTGGGTGCGCGGTCAGCACGCGTGAAGAGCGGGGCAGGCGGTGCGGGTGCAAGGGGCAGTTGGCGCCAGCTTTCAGCGACAGCTGGACTGACCTACAACGACGCTTACAGCCGTCGCTGTTTCATTGCAAGCCAGCAGAGCCAGCTATGGCCGTGGGTGGTGGTGAGCTATCTACAGCAACGTTTCCAGCGATGGTCTGGAGGTCACTAGAGGTCCATTAATCCATTTTTAGCCTCTTCTCCACCACTATAAAAGGGCCTTCACCCCCTCCCTTCCAAGCCATCTCTACCTACTCTACTCCCACCTACTATCAAGCTCTAGCAAGCCTACCAACGCTCCATTAGAGCTTGTTCTCAAGCTCCCAAGGTGCCTATTAGTGTAGCGAAACCCTGCCCCACCAAATACTCCTCCAACTTCCCATCTCCCTTCATAGGTCACCTTGGAGCTGTCCTCCCACCTCCATTCCGGTAGCAGATCACCTCCGTCTTCTCACCTCCATTCGGGAGCTACGCCGAAGCTTTCCTCAACCCGACGTCCTCCAACATCTCACCTCCATCATCCCGCTCCTCACCTCCTTCATCCGAGCTTCCGCCAAGCACCGTAGTCTCGCCGAACAGCCGATTCGGGCGATTTCCTCTCACCTCCCTCTTTTTATATGCTTTCATAGTTTCTTGTAATTGACATTAGAAGTAATATATATCAGATTTGTTCCAGATCTCTATCTTGTGATACATTTTCTTGATTTCTTTTATTACAAAAATACAAAAAAAAAATCAAAACCTTAAAATACCAAAAAGAAATTAAATGAAGCATGATTTTCAATAAAGTAAACGTCGCCTCCCTGTGTTCGACCTGGGACTCCCTTGGAGTTTCAATATAAATTTTATTTGATCGACGTGTTTTGCAACTATGATGATAGGTTACTTGTAACCCCTGTTTCTAACATGCGAAGCATGGCTCGACCATTTTGGCGCCGTTGCCGGGGAGGCAACGAAATTTACTTTATTTTTTATTGCGTTTCTTTGCATTTACATAGCACTAACCCTACTTGTCTTTGATCTACTGTCTTGCAGGTACCCTAACATGGAGATCCAAGTGTGGTAGATCGGAGTAAAGTGCGGGTAGAGTACTCTGTAAGTGTCCCCCACTTCCCCCCCACTAGTTCATTTCGCCACAATCATAACCAAGACCTAATCTACTTAGGTGTTTGCATAAACCCTAGGATAGAATTGTTTGTCTTGTTTTCCACCTTCACCCATCTCACCCACATCTTATAAAAAAAAACAAAAAGATATTTCTATGGGACAAATCAATTTACACACTCTATACACCCACATTTTAGGCACATAATCGGACTTGATTTTTCATCTACTCAACCGAGCTTCCGACCTGTGGACCCGGTACACGAATTCAACACATAAAAGAGTAGAAATCATATTAGGTTAACCAAATTTATGTGTGCCTTAATTAAGTGGTGCAATAGGCTAATTGATTGAACTGTTTGGGTCGCACCACTTAAGATAAAAGAGGTTCATTTTCTAGCTGCCCCATAGGATTCAATAATTAGGTCAAGCCAGGCACTCCATATTTTCTTGATTTCTAAAGGAAAATACTTGAACATGTGCTTCCAACAACAAACTTGGTTTGCCCCACAAAACTTGGTTGAAAACACCTAATATTTGAATCCTAAAAGCTATTAAGTAAGATTCGAATCCTAAAACTCACCTCATCATTAATAATCTTGCTTGAAAACCTCTTGGTTGTGCACATTCACGCCTTCTCAAACAAATCATTAAGGGCACAACCCATTAAGGGCCCATCACATTCTAGAGCACCAATTTCCCAAGCCTAACTAAAATCAATTAGACGTTGGCCTTAAGGACTCATTCACTCATCAGGATCTAGATTGAGATTATTCACGATTAACCTGCTTATGCTAGTTAATCTGATGTCTAGCTAGGGTAGTAGCGTCAAATGACCGCGGCTGGGGGGTACACTAGGAATCGGAGGGGCAAGCCAAAGGAAGAACCTTCTCCCCAGTCCCTCCTTCTAACTTTTTGGATTGCCTAGACATAAGTAGAGTAAATCATCAATAATCTTAGGATGGATTTTGAGAGTCAATAGACCTTAGGCTACCCCATCTAAGGACAGGCTTGTATTCTTGTGTTGCAGGGTTTCCTTCCCCTCGTCCTTCCGACTTCCTTCTAGTGTATGCTTGGGAGGAGGTCATTGAACCCTAGATTGGAAGGACCTTTAGACCATTCTAGGAGGCAGAGGTTGAGCTATAGCCAAGCAGATCCCATGGCTGATCAACAATTACCTCCCCCGACTCCGAACCAGCAGGAGATGATTCAGAGGCATTTGGAAAAATTGCAGCAGATGCAGCAATGTATCCAACACATGCATGGTCAGGGCGCTCAGCCCTTGAAGGATTTTTACGATCCTTCAAACTATGGGGAACATCTCGGCATCATGATTCCCACCGGAGACATTGAAATCAAGCCCCAAGTCTTAAGTTTGATTAAGCATTTTCATGGGCTTGGCTCAGAGGACCCGTTCCAGCACCTGGAAGATCTAACCATGTTGGTTTAGACCACCAGAGCAAGGAATGTGAACGAAGAGTAAATGATCATGAGGCTTTTCCCCCACTCTCTCTGGGATAAGGCCGCATATTGGTACCGGACTATAAGAAGGCCGATTGAAACCTAGGCTGCTCTTAAGTAGACATACTTGAAGAAATTCTTCCCTATCGGAAGGACCAATGCTTTGCAATGGGCGATTGCCAACTTTCGCCCAGTGGCCGGGGGAACCATTTCATGGTGCCTGGGAGCGATTCCAGGAACTTTTGAGGAAGTGTCCACACCACGACGTACCGAAATGGCAAGTCATGCAGATTTTCTATCACGGATTGGTTGAGCATCTCAGTAATCATGTGGACGCCTCCTGCGGAGGCAATTTTCTCAACAGGGATGCAGATAGCGCATACGACTTGTTTGAGGAAATGAGTGAGAACTCAATTAATCATGCCTCCATGGATGCTTTCAACCGGTCCCAACAACCTAGGTCAAGTGCTAATGAGATCCAGGACTCTCATTCATTTGACATGGAATTAATTTGTAATAAACTGGATAAAATGGACTTGGTTGCTAAGAAAATGGAAGAATGGATGTTTGGGAATTCAGGAAACACCTCTTCACCCTCTCAATCCCAGAATTCGGGATTCCATTCCTCACGAGCTCCCATGGGGTGGGAATTCGTGAATCAACTCGAGTTGGCTCAACTTGTGAGCCAGGATTTCTCGGAACCATATGGGTTCCAAACTGGGGCATTTGATCCCAGTTTCTCTGATCCTTCTTTCTCTTCATCCTCGTTTTATGAAGATGCTTATGCAATGTAGGAGAATGTTAGGTCCAACCCGTATTCCAACACTTTCAACTGGGGATGGAGGAACCACCCTAACTTCTCTTGGAAAAATCAGGGGCAACAGACCCAATCTTGACCCAGCAACTATGCATCGCAAAAACCCATGGGTCAGGGTCAAGTATACACCCAGTTGCCCCCGAGATCGGTTAATTAGCCATCTTGGAATGCCCAACAATCTGCGGGGTAGGCTGATTTGAACCGGCAGATGGTGGAAGTGCAAGGGTCCATGCTTCAGCTTATGCAACAAATGAAGACATCCTTGGATAACTTGCACTCCAGGTTAATTGCAAACACTCGACAACTCGGATCCCTACCATCTCAACCCGTACCAAACCCGCATAATGTGCAAAATCAGGGCAATAGAACACAAGGGTATGGGAATCAAAGGGACCCACACGCGCATGCTCAGGTGGTTGAGCAGGGTCCCTCTTCTTCCTCTTCTGGTTACATGACCAACCAAGGCCCTCCAATCTTCACTAATCCACCTCAAGATCCAAACCCTTATGCCTCTGCAAACTCTATCACCTTGAGAAGTGGGAAGCAGACCAAGAACCCAGAATTACCTTCTAGAAGTCAAAATCCTAGGGAGCTTGAGAAAGAGAAGGAGGAGGCTGAAGAAGACAATAAGGCCCAGGGATCGGAAATTGAAAATTCCACCCGTATTCCCTTCC
This sequence comes from Thalassia testudinum, assembly GCA_037157565.1. Lineage (NCBI taxonomy): Eukaryota > Viridiplantae > Streptophyta > Magnoliopsida > Alismatales > Hydrocharitaceae > Thalassia > Thalassia testudinum. The sequence continues at coordinate 77,397,022 of JAZHRO010000056.1, read as the reverse complement.
CTGAGGCCCTATTGAAAACCAAGAAGAAGAAAACCTTAGATGGCAACGAGGAGCTCTTGAATTTATTCAAGAGCATTGAGATCAATATTCCGCTCCTCGATGCTATTAAGCACATCCCGGCTTACGCTAAATTCTTGAAAGAACTGTGTACCCAAAAGCGTAAGCCGAGAGAACCCACTTCGAGGAAGGTGATTCTCTCTTAGCAAGCAAGTTATGTAATCTTGCATCACCTTCCTCAAAAGAAGAAAGATCCAGGTGCCCCCTTGATCTCATGCGTTATTGGGGAATATACTTTTGATAGGGCACTATTGGACCTAGGTGCATCCATCAACCTAATCCCCACTTCTATTTATGAGAAGTTTGGATTAGGTGAACTCAGGCCAACCTCAGTAACGCTACAATTAGCGGACCGATCAGTCACCACACCGAGAGGCGTTATTGAGGTTGTAATTGTCAAGGTCAAGGATTTCTATTTTCTTGTAGATTTTCTCGTCCTCGACATGGATGTACCCAATGATTTGAGGAACACGCCCATCATTCTGGGGCGTCCATTCCTAGCTACCGCCAAGGACAACATAAACTGTGAAAGCGGTAGTATGGAGATTACCTTTGGGGATAAGAAATTAACTCTGGATATTTTTAAGGCGATAAGAGGATTTGAGGATTGTGAATTCATTGAGGAACTCGAGGATCAGGATCTTGAGGTGTGTATGACAATCAATGCACTCGAGGACTCCATTAGCTTTAGCGAACCCAACCTACAACCTTCCTCCATGGTAGACCTGCCACATCTTAAAGAGGCTGTTGATTTTGTTCATTTCCAGCCTCTTCCATTGAATCGTCTTGATGAATCTTCATCAGCATCCTCCCTTCCTTCGATTCTAAACCCACCCCAGCTGGAATTAAAACCATTGCCCAAAAATTTGAAATATGAGTTCTTAGGACCTGAAAACACGCTCCCTGTGATTATTAGTGCTGATTTGACTAAGGAGCAAGAATTGAGGTTAATTAAGGTCCTTAAGAACAACAAGGAGGCAATTGGTTGGACCATCCACGACCTTAGGGGGATCGAGCCATCTTATTGTAATCATCGTATTTTTGTGGAAGATGGATCCCACCCTTCTAGCGAAATGCAAAGGAGACTAAACCCGAATATGCGAGAAGTGGTCAAGAAGGAGATAATTAAGTGGCTCGATGCTAGGATTATTTACCCAATCTCAGATAGTTCTTGGGTTAGCCCCGTTCAGATTGTACCCAAGAAGGCGGGATTAATCGTTAGGACTAATGAGAAAGGGGAAACCTTTACCCCTCGTTCAGCTTCTACTTGGAGAGTCTGTATTGACTATAGGAAGCTGAACATTGCCACTAAAAAGGATCACTTCCCCTTGGCATTTATCGATCAAATCCTTGAAAGGTTAGCTGGGCAAAAATATTTTTGCTTCCTGGACGGTTATTCGGGATATAACCAAGTCCCTATCCATCCCGAAGACCAAGAAAAGACAACTTTCACATGTCCCTGTGGAACCTTTGCATTCCGTAGAATGCCGTTTGGGCTTTGCGATGCGCCTGAGACTTTTCAAAGGTGCATGATGGCCATCTTTTCTCACATGGTGGGAGATTGTCTTGAGGTATTCATGGATGATTTCTCCATTTTCGGAGATTCTTTTGAGTCTTGCCCGGCTAACTTGGAATTGGTCCTTCAGAGATGCATCAAGACACGGCTGGTCCTTAGCTGGGAAAAGAGCCACTTTATGACTCAGGAGGGCATCGTTCTGGGTCACGTGGTTTCTAATCGAGGAATTGAAGTTGATAGAGCTAAGGTGGATGCTATCTCTAGACTTCCTCCACCCACATCCGTAAAATAGATTCATTCTTTTCTTGGGCATGTGGGTTTTTATAGAAGATTTATTAAGGACTTCTCGAAGGTTGCTCGGCCCTTGAGTAAAGCCAAAGATGCGCCATTCAATTTTGATGATTCATGTCGTAAGGCATTTGATTTTTTAAAAATAGCTGTCACTTGTGCCTCGGTATTGCAACCACCAGTCTGGACAGCTCCATTTGAGATTATGGCTGACGTATCTGATTATGCCATCGGGGCTGTCTTGGATCAAAAGATTGAGAAAAAGCCCTCTGTGATTTACTACGCTAGCAAAACTCTAGACGAGGCCCAGAGGAATTACACCGTTACTGAAAAAGAATTGCTAGCTGTAGTTTTTGCTCTAGAAAAATTCAGGGCTTATCTGTTAGGTTCTCGCATCATCATCTATACCGACCACTCAGCCTTAAAACATCTCTTGGCCAAAAAGGATGCCAAACCCCAGCTTATTCGCTAGATTCTGCTGCTTCAAGAGTTTGATCTTGAAATCAGGGATAAAGCCGGGGCACAAAATGTAGTGGCGGATCACCTTTCGAGAATCATAATTGATTCCCCTCATCTGGATGTTCCGATCTCTGATACTTTTCCAGATGAAACTATCCTCACAATCTTAGGAATCTGAACCCCCTGGTTTGTGGATATTGTCAATTATTTTGCCATTGGTCAAATTCCCCAGGATTGGACCAAGCAACAATGGGATAGACTTGTATCTGAGGCCAAATATTATTTTTGGGATGATCCTGAGTTGTACCGCATTGGCACTGATCAGATTATTCACCGATATATCCCGGAAGTCGAATTCCGTAGCATACTTGAGTTCTGTCACACATCTGCTTGTCGTGGACACTTTTCCGGGAAAAAGACGGCTGCAAAAATTTTGCAATCCGGATTCTATTGGCCGTCATTATTTAGGGATGCCCAGGAATTCTCTAGGTCATGCACCCGATGCCAGACACTTGGGAACATGGCTAAGAGAGATATGATGCCCTTGAACCCAATTCTTTCTATCAAAATTTTTGACATTTGGGGCATCGACTTTATGGGACCCTTCCCTCCTTTATTTGGACACCAGTATATTCTGGTCACTGTTGATTACGTGTCCAAATGGATTGGGGCAATTCCCACCTGGACCAATGACCACAAGGTGGTCATCGATTTTGTGAAGAGAAATATCTTCAGTCAGTTTGGGGTTCGTAGGCCAATTATTAGTGATGGTGGCACACATTTCACTCATGCCCAGTTTCGGAATTTACTGGTGAAATACGAGGTGAGCCATCGGATTTCCACACCTTACCACCCTCAGACGAACGGATAGGCTGAGGTCTCCAATCGGGAGATCAAGAACATTTTGTAGAAAACCGTTAGGCCTGATAGGAAGGATTGGACCCAAAAGCTAGATGATGCTCTTTGGGCTTACCGTACAGCAAACAAAACCGCTATCGGTATGTCTTCGTTCTGTCTAGTGTTTGGGAAGGCATGTCACTTGCCCGTAGAACTTGAAAACTGGGCATTTTGGGCCATCAAGAAATGTAATGTGGACCTCGAGTTGGCAGGGAAAACCAGGAAACTCCAACTATCTGAGTTGGAGGAGCTTCGAAATGATGCTTATGAAAATGCCCGAATCTATAAGGCAAGGACCAAAGCTCTCCATGACCAGATGATTTCACGTAAGAGCTTTGAGCCAAACCAGAAGGTTTGGCTTTTCGATTCTAGATTGAAGCTTTTCCCCGGTAAACTCAGGTCTAAGTGGGGCGGCCCATTCGTTATTGAGCGAATTTTTCCTAATGGGGCTGTTGAAATCTCTGACCCAAAGACGGGTAATATTTTCAAGGTCAATGGGCAGCATCTCAAACCCTTTAGTGACCATGTGCTCCTTGAACTCGTCTCGGACAAGGTTGCTCTTACCTTGCCATAACCACTGCAGGCTAATCATCATCCAGCTGAAGGCACTAAACTCAGCACATGTAAAGACTATTCCAAGTTGACCTGAGTCTCACGGAAACCAGGTGCTATTCTTCCACTTCTACTCTCTTGCATGCTTTCATTTTTTTTTTTTTACAATGAGGACATTGCAATAGCTAAGCATGGGGGAGTGGACATAGTTTATAACCATTGTGTCAGCTGTAACAGTGATTTCTGTTATTCGATTCTGCTGTTATTTGATTCTTGTTTAAAAAAAAAGGAAAAAAGAAAAAAATAATACAATAATAAAAAATAATAAATAATTAATATATATATATATATAATCAGTAGACGAGAACTTAGGCACTAGGAGTTGTAAACTTTAGGAATTGATTCTTTGAGACCTAAACACTTAGACTCTTCAGGTCTTCGGGCTTAATTAGCTTGGGTGCCCACTCGAATGTGGATTTAGTCTCAAGTCCTCGCCAATTAAAATTTATTTTAATTTGTTAAATAATTTGGGATGATAAGTATGCGACTTATCAACCCGCCCTCTGATTTGGGGGGACTTTAAGCCTAAGCATCTACACACACTATTTTGCACTGACTCACTTTCCGACAGTTTTTACGGAAATTGGGTAGCTAATGGACCGACTTGGGTGGTATGGCTGGCAAGTTGTCAGTGGTAACAGCTCATCGGCCGGTTGTCCAGAGCCCAGCCACAAGACCGTTTTCGCTGCACTGCCTTTAGGTAAATCTTAGATCAAGGAAGCCATCTACTTATAAAAAAAAAGAAAAAAGAAAAAAATAAAATAAAACCACACTTCACCGCACCAGTATGGCTGGCAAGTTGTCGGTGGTAACAGCTCATTGGCCTGTTGTCCAGAACTCAGCTCATAAACAAATAAATGCACAATAATTCCCAAAACACTTAGGGAAGAAGCGGGGAGGTAGAATAAACTGGGGAGATATACACTGGACTCACCCTTGTGTTGACCCTAGAAATAAAAGAAGTAGGGAGAAAGCTACCAATCGTAAAGATAAACCTTTAGGCAAGGTCACCTAGGGTCGTAGAAACCCAAAGTCCGTCTTAACGGCTGTTTTGTGAGTCTATCACTTTTTTCACAAAGATGCTTAGCACTTAGAGTCCTTTTCGAGTCTTGGGTGCGTCGGGTAGTAGTAAAAAGTTATCCCATAACTCTCAAACTCCAAAAGTACAAAAAAAAAAAAAAATTTCTCGAATAAGGCAAGGACTCGAACGATCGGTATTCTGGTAGGCACCCAGGCACTGTTGAGTTTTCGTAATTAGGTCTTGGGGATGAGATTTTCTAAAGTAATCAATAAATCTTGCCTAATTACTCGAACCCTGATTCTACATTTATATATTGCATTTAGGTTAATTTTGCTAGGGACTATCAAAAAGTAAGCATGGGGGTATGATGAACACACATAAATTCAAGATAAATTGCTTAATTTTGGTAGTTCTTAGACTTAGCATTGCATATCATGTCATAAATATTGCATAACATCCATTGCATGGCATTTAGGATAGTAGTATATTTTATATATTAATTCCTTCATTTTATATGGCCAGGGGGCAATGCGACATCCGTACGAGTTTCAGATGGAAAATCCGACCGTACAGATGGATCTGGAGCAACAATTGCAGTCCAACATCACAAAAATCATCTCGATCTGAGCACTGTGGCACCCTCTGCAAGAAGAAGAAGATGGACAGTCTAGATGGTGCCACGTGGCGCCATCCAGTCCACCCAAACCCAGCTAGCAGCCACCGCCCACTCTCCCTCATCATCTACACCGTTAATCCTAGTCGTTGGATCAAGATCCAATGGCTGGGAAGCGTCTGCACCGATTTCCTCCACGTGACACAAAGGGCGACGTGGCGCACTGGTTGACGCAGCGGCTTCCAAAGGAGAGGCGTGGGTTCGATTCCCCGCAGCCGCTCCAATTTGCAATTGGACGGGCATTTGGAGTGAAGTGCAGCGGCAGCGGTAGCACACACGTGCACGCGCGGGCCAACGCATTGCAAGCACGCACGCCAGCGCACAGCACACGCGCACACAGCTGGTCGCATGTGAAGAGCGGGCCAGGCGGCATAGGTGCAAGGGGCAGTTGGCGCCAGCTTTCAGCGACAGCTGGACTGACCTACAGCGACGCTTACAGCCGTCGCTGTCTCATTGCAAGCCAGCAGAGCCAGCTATGGGCGTGGGTGGAGGTGAGCTGTCTACAACAACATTTCCAGCTAGAGGTCCATTAATCAATTTTTAACCTCTTCTCCACCACTATAAAAGGGCCTTCACCCCCTCCCTTCCAAGCCATCTCTACCTACTCTACTCCCACCTACTCCCAAGCTCTAGCAAGCCTACCAATGCTCCATTAGATCTTGTTCTCAAGATCCCAAGGTGCCTATTAGTGTAACGAAACTCTACCCCACCAAATACTCCTCCAACTTCCCATCTCCCTTCATAGGTCACCTTGGAGCTATCCTCCCACCTCCATTCCGGTAGCAGATCACCTCTGTCTTCTCACCTCCATTCTGGAGCTACACCGAAGCTTTCCTCAACCCGACGTCCTCCAACATCTCACCTCTGTCGTCCCGCTCCTCACCTCCTTCATCCGAGCTTCCGCCAGGCGCCGTAGTCTCGCCGAACAGCCGATTCAGGAGATTTCCTCTCACCTCCCTCTTTTTATATGCTTTCATAGTTTCTTGTAATTGACATTAGAAGTAATATATATCATATTTGTTCCAGATCTCTATCTTATGATACATTTGCTTGATTTCTTTTATTACAAAAATAAAAAAAAAATATCAAAACCTTAAGATACCAAAAAGAAATGAAATGAAGCGTGATTTTCAATAAAGTAAACGTCGCCTCCCTGTGTTCGACCCGGGACTCCCTTGGAGTTTCGGTATAAATTTTATTTGATCGACGTGTTTTGCAACTACGACAATAGGTTACTTGTAACCCCTGTTTCTAACAAGCGAAGCACGGCTCGACCAAGGAGCTACTCTGAGAAAAGGTCGGCCGGAGCGAGGCCTTTGCAGCGGTGGCGGCGACGTGCCGTGAGATTTCCTAAGTTGGCTTGATGGAGGAGAGAAGCTATGACTGCAGCTGTCTCTGCTACTCTTGTGTGCAGGAATTGACCTGCTGAGGGGCACTGGAGTACATACGCTATGTGCTGGGGGAGAGGCTGGAGTAGTGTGCGCTCTATGCGCACGGCTGGAGGTGAGGGTTTGGTGGCTGTGAGGAGCGCGTGCTTTGCTGCTGGAGGGCACACGGCGGGTGCTATGGGTAGAGGTGCAGCAAGGGAGGTGTAGGCGGAGGTGCGGACTCACATAGGGAGGCACGCGTAGGCTGGATGTGGGGCGCACTATGTGAGGGTAGAGAGGCTAGAGGGCACTCGGGCGGTGGTGCAGGAGGGCATGTACTACGCTGCTGGTGGGCGGTGCCTGCGCTTGGTGAGGGACGTGTGCAGGGATGGTGCTACTGGTTGAGGAGAGGATGAAGAAGAAGCACAGTGATATAGGAACTCTAATTGGCCGTGAGGCTTGTCACACCACACGTCCATGGTGGTGGGGTCTTGCTGCCACATTGAGGCTAGTGGTGAGGAGCGGATGAGAAACTAGGTTCTCTACACAGTGAGGAAAGGGGTTGTGGCCTCTTGTAAATGGTAGCCATTCCTCCTCCTTTGTAGCCATCTTTATAGATTTGAATGGAGAGCCGGGAGCAGATCCACATTCTCCTCTCATCCTTGAATGCAGGTTTTAGTGCGAGCAGCTGGTGGCATTGGAGTGGCAAATTCCTGCAGAGAAGAGAAAATGAATAATAATAAAAAGATTGGTTTATTTATGTTCAAACCCTCAATAATATGTTATTGCATATAATGTAACCTACACACTAATGCATGCTAAATAATTTATATATACAATACATACAAGCAAATATATATAAACAAACTTATTTATATCTTAATACTTGCTATGTATATGCTAATATCACTTTAATTCCTAGGCACCTAAGTAACTAAATAGCCCACAAATATGGGCTCATCAATAGTGAATTGATTCACTTCGGGTTGAGGGAATCGGGTTAAAAGTCCTAAGTTAAAAGACACTGGTAGAGGGGTACCTAAGTGAGGGGAACAACTATACATCTGGTGTACAATTTTGTGGTTTGCTTTTTATTATTGTATTTTTGTATTGCATTCTTGAGGGATAAGACTATTTTTAAGTTAAAAATGATGTTTTAGTGTTGTCGTTATTGCAGTATAGTGGTCACAATGCAAACGAATGTTGTGTAATTTTATTTATTTACATAATTTTTACTGATTTATTCTAGGTCATTCACTCGAAGGCAGTTATTGTTATACATCACTCTCTATGTTCCAAAAATATTCTATTATTCCAAAATGTCAATTTTATTTCCAAAATGAATTAATGACTCAAAGAATGAAAGAATGAGTCAATCATGTATAAAAGAATCAGTTGATATTCACTACAATGCTTTAAACATATTTACAACTAAACAGGCATAAAAAAAAACTATGTATGTTTACTTTATGTTGGTTATGTATAACTATCATAAATAATACCTAAGTATAGGTATAGAAATAACTACTAATATACAGTAGACTAAATATATTAACATATAATATTAAGTCTAATAACATATACTATATATAGTAACATATATAAGTGTCGCTATAGCCTTAGTAAAAATATGTAGAAATAATGAGGCAAAAGAATATGTTTACTGACATATATACGTATCTATAGTAACAGATACAGATGTCACTAAAGAAAACTTGCAAAATTATATGTAGATAATAAGGTTTATGCTAATTTACTTTTTGATATATACTTATATATATATATATTGCCTATGTGTACGTATACATTATATAGATATATTTAATTTATTATACTATTACATATATATATATCTTATATACTTATATACTACATATATATAGATATACGTATATGCACATTGTACACCTCATGCTAACATTTCCAGCACTTAGTAACTTTCACACTCTCCTTTCCCTCTTCAACACTTAGTCGCTATAGGCACTCACGGTCTCCTCACAACACTTGGTAAATTTCTTATTGAAGTTCTCCAACACATAGAACTTCGGCTTGCTGTTCACTTAGTCAAAAACTGGATTTTTTAGTGGATGAACTAGCCTTTCATAGGATACAGGACACCCAAATGGGGTGGGATTAGACCACTACTAAGTCAGTCCTAGTTCAATTAGTGTGCATTTTATTTCACAATCACAGGCCCACAGTAGGCCCACACTAGGCCCAGCACTATGCAGGCTCCCAGCCCACACACTAATACCAGATATACTCATATATATGCTCGAGAATAGAGGGGAAAGGGGTATAGGTAATGGATGCGCCCGATGCATGTCGATTGAGAAGCCCTTGATATAGACACATCTATTTAGGTTAAAATGTCTAATCATGCATGCTCCTAGGCTTAGATTTGCATTTCATGTTTTAAATATTGCATTGCATGCATCATTCTGCATTTAGAGTAGTATATAATTTAGGTTAATTGCATCCCTTTTGTGGCTAGGAGAGAATGATATTTATTTCGAAGCCTCGGATTGACGATCCGACCGTACGGATCTGATCAGGACGACGATCGAAGTCCAACGCCTCTAAAATCGCCTTAATCGGAGTTTCGTAGCACCATATGCAGTCCATGGAAGATCAACGGCCACGGGACTAGGTGACATAATTTGGAGCTTCAAACGACAAATCCGATCGTGTGGATGGATTTCGGTCTACGATCGCAGCCCAATGATGGGAATTTCGACTCAATCTGACCTTTGTAGCAGCCCCTACAACGGAAAGAAGATGGACGGCCCAGATCGCACCAAGTTGGGCAACCCAGCCCACCCATGCGCATGCATGCACCACCGCACGCGGATAGCAGCGCGAGTGTGTTCGTGCAGCGGCAACTCATGCAGGCGCATAGTGCACGAAGGCACGTGTCCGCGCACACCAGCACAACGATAACGTGGGCACGTGGGTTGTCTTCAGTGATGTTTGCAGTGGATCTTCAATGACGTTTATGACCATCACTAAATGTCCTATATACGAATTTGATTCTTTCCTCCACTATAAAAGGACCCCTACCCCTCCCAGTTTTCTTCATCTCTTCCATTCCTCCTCTCACCACATCCAAGGATCTAGAGACAACTTATCCCAAGCCCGAGATGCTCCTCTAGAGTAGAAAATCAAATAGTTTTCCCTCCCCTCATCCCCATTTGTGGAGCATCCCGAGGCCATCCTCTCACCACCCTTCAGGAAGAAGATCCTCTTCGTGTTGCCGTCCTGCCTCGTCCTCCATCCTCCAGCTTCGTCCCGTTCGTTCCACTCCTCACCGCCTTCCTCCAGGTGACATCAGAGCGAGTTGTCCTCCAAGAGAGCATCGAGGGGGATTTCTCTCACCTCTCTTGATCTTTTTACACTTTCATAGTGTAAATTTCCTGCTTTTGTAGTGTAACAAACATTCATTTATAAATCGATGATTGTCTCCCTCTCTCTCTTATATTGTTGCAAGTAGATTGGCTAGAATTCATCAACCTGATCTCTTGCCTATTAAAAATACCAAAAAAATTAGAAAAGATAAAAATGAGAAAAAGAAAGAAAGCAAAATGAGGATTTCATAAAACGAAACGTTCGCCTCCCCGTGTTCGACCCAGGACTCACTTTTCAAGTTTCGGTTATAAATTTTATCTGATAGACACGTTTTGTGAGCTACGACGACAGGTCCTCCGAACCCTAATTTTAACACGCGAAGCGCACCCTCATCTACCCTCCAACACAATTCCTTTATAAGTTTTGACTCACTCCATAGCCACTGATGTGCCGCTACTGGCAGCACGTAATTGAGCATTATACAGTGCTGCGATGTGTTTTGGATGCTTGATTTCAAGCCTCAATTTGAGAGCCGAATTAAGATCTGATTTCAAGTTAAATTATATGGTTGTAAAGCCCTTACATAAGCCTACATAATTGTATAGTTAATTTAGAAAAATAAGTTATGTATATGTATATATTAAAATTAGTTAAAGTTAGGGATTTATACATGTTAAATCTTAATTAAAGTACAAATTGATAAATTAATGATGCAATTGACTTTATAATTAGTTAATTTATATAATAAGGTATTTATTATACATTATTAATTTATTTTAGATCATTTATTTTAATTTATTAACATTTAAATACATGTTTTAGATAGATATATATACATATTTTAGTTATAAATTCTGTAATATAATACAAATATAGTATAAATAGGTCAGAAGTACATAAAATAATACTATACAAATATACAATATAGATTACTTCAGTATTAACTTAATTTACCAATTTATTTTATTTTAACTTAAAAATTTACCTAATTAACTTAATAACCAACTACCAACATTAATTACATAAATAAATAAATGTATAGGTAACATACAGAATATAATAATTAGTTAAGTATGTATATATAGTAATAGATATGGTTCTACGTATGTACATAGTTATTTATAATTACTTAGGATTACATACATTTATTTTAATATAAATTAGTATATAGTTTTTTCAAAAATAAATTAATATATTATTGTACAATAAAGTCATATATACAGTAAATCATTATAAATACTTAATTAAATATCTAGAATACGATTATAAGTTATTTGTGTACATTATTTACATATTTTACAATATCTACATATAGCTTAGTATTAAATTATATTTACAAGTATAAATACAATGTATAAGGTATTTGGAGGTATTTCTGAGCATTTTCTTATATTTATGGCTTTTATATATTCTATAGAGATATGGGATGAGAGAGAAAGGGTGAAAAAGAAGAAGAAGATGTTCTTTTTGGTGTTTTGAGATTAAGCTCTTTTATTAAGTTTCAAAGTATACCGAACTGTCAGCTGGTATATTCTACCAAGGTGGAGGTTCAGAATACTTTGTAACTTGGCATACACTCAAAGAAATTATTGAACTTACTCAAGACAGGTTTATTTTATTTTTTTGTAATTTTTTATCATTTTTTATTTATTTACAAGTTCACCGAAAGGCCTTTAAAGGCTGTTAAACTAAGAACCTAAGGCCTTCAACTAAGTATCTACAGGCTGTAACTGCATGTAACCATCCAAGCATACTCAATACATCACATGAAACATGTTTGAATCATTAAACATGATTTTAACATTGAATTCATCAAAATTTATAAGTTGGACAATTAATCACTTTACATGTAGTTGATAATAAACTTAAATAACAGTTATAAGAATTTCTAATCAGATTTAAAGTAATAAATGGTACATGAATGCTTAGAACTGAAAATCTAGCATTACAACGCCTGCCAACTCCTTAGAATCCAAAATCCCAGCCAAAATCCTCATCCATCAATCCAAGATAGTCCACAACAATGGTTGTTGCTGCTATATATCTCAGCAACAAAATCAACTGCAACTTGATGTATAATCAGCAGCTCATGTTGTTATTGCTTCTAAAAAATTCAGCAGCCAAAAGCTACTAATCACTTCAGCTGCTGACTTCATTCAAATTGCTTACAACATATTCAGTAGCATTGTTACATGCTGAAGCCTTCAAATCTAGCAGCTAATGGTTGCTGTACTCATTGAAATAGCCTTAGATCAGATCTGATCCAAGGAAAAATTCTCTTCCAAGTCCCATTGAAAATTAGTTATGAAGATCTGAATCCATTTTAATTAAATCTTGAACCACAAAATTTCTAGAAAACCTAATTCAGTCCATTTTCTTTGTTACAAACAACATAAGAAAATTCAATAGAATTAAATAGTGAATCCTCTTCACAATCCACTTAAGATCCCCATTAAAACTTTCAAATACATCAACTAAACACCAAATATCATAATGAAGACCTTTCGGATGAAAGACCAATGTCACCCTGTTTAGGGATTTTAATTTAGGATCCATTCAGATTGTCTGATCACCATGGGCTTCTAACCACTATAAATTAGTGCTAGAATCTAATATGATCCTATGCAAAATATTCGATCCTAGTTTAAGGCCTCAAATTAATATTTGATTATCCTTGGCCTAAACCACCCAAAACAAGGCTTAAAATTGGGCATATGCTCATTTGAGAATAAAACTTCAATCAAAACGCATCAAACTCATTGCAAAACACCCAATTAAGCAAATCCAAACTCGAATCACTAAATTAAATTCATTAAAACCAAATTAACTCGAAATCATGAGATTGGGCATGAAAACCAAATAAAAGAATCGGGGGGTCTTTGTGAGTTTATGGAGTGAATGGGAAGCCCCCCAGGTGAATTTTAGGTGCAAATTTAGATCTAGAAGCTGAAACTTCAGATCTGAATATGATCTTTGTGGATGGGTGGAGTATGGATTAAATCAATGAGGAAATCAAAGAATGTGAATTATGGGATGAATATTGATGGATTGAAATGGAGGTTGAAAAACACCTCTCTGATCTGAATTGATCAGAGAGGGCGAGATCAATACTAATCTAATCTACCTCCAATCTAAGCTAATCAACCATTGAATTTGATGTTTAATCTACTCCTATTGATCTACAATACCTTCACTAACACTAAAACTAATCTAAAAGTGGGAAAACCTAATCTAATCAGAGGAATGGGATGTGGGAAGAAACTACAGTTGGTGGCTACAGTGAGGAATGATGGAAGGAGCTCTGGCAGGGGAAAGCTCTCTAGTGGAGCTCAGAGTCGACCTATGGTGTTATGAAATCCTTAGTGGTGAGGAAGAGTCAGAGGAGATGGAATTCCACTGCTCATGGGGAGGAATAGGAGCTATGTGAGAAGAAACTTGAGGGAACAAGGGATCACCTCAAGTTTTTAAAATTTTTTTATATTTTTGATAACAGTGTACTATACATACTAGTGGTATGCCTATAATTTCATTTCAGAAAATGATTTCACCATTTGCACCCCCATGTTTAAATGATGCAATGTTCTCATTGCATGAATAGGGTGGATGCAAATGTATACTCTGCTTTTAACTAACTTAGACTAGGTGACGGAAGGAATTTGGAACAAGAAGATAAAAAATTCTCTGTGTAGACGATTTCAAGTCTGATATAAGATCAGAGTGGGAAGTCGGGGTAAGTAGTGAAATGCAAGATAAGTGTGACTATGAATGAGTGCTAAAAATGCAAGGATAGACACCAAAAGAAGAAATGAAAAATAAGAAAGGTGAAAAGAACTATATACAAAAGATAGGTTGCTAATTTTAACGCCTTCAGCTAGGCGTAAACCAAGATGTGTCAAAAGTAAGTTCAAAATATTGGAGCAAAATGATGGAATTGACAAGTCTGAGAGCATGCGGCTTAATGAAAGGTTTTAATCTTTGTCCATTCATGATGAAAGGTTCATATTTTTCAATCTCAATAATCTCGACAGCTCCATTACCAAAAATTCTCAAGATTTTGAAAGGTCTAGTTTATATTGATCTGAGTTTCCCTGAGAAGAGTTTCAGTCTTGAGTCGAATAGAAGGACTTTCTGACAAGGGTGAAATGACTTCCTATGGATGTGATGAACGTGAAAGGCCTTTAATTTATCCTTATAGATTCTCGAGCATTCATATGATTCATTCCTTAACTCATCAAGCTCAAAAATTTGAAGTCATCTATGATCATCGACCTTCTCTAAGTCCAAGTTACACTTCCTAATAGTCTAATAGGATTTGTGCTCAAGTTCCACAGAAAGATGACAGGGTTTCTCGTACACAAGTCAAAAAGGATAGATGCCTAATGGGGTTGTGTGAGTTGTCCTATATGCCCACAACGCATCAAAAAAGTGGGAAGATCAAAAACATGGGAAGACCAATCCTTCCTATCAGGTTTGATGGTAGTCTGTAAAATCTTCTCAATCTCCCAGTTGGATAATTCAGCTAGTCCATTGGTTTGAAGGTGATAAGGTGTAGCAATCCTATGTGTCACCCCATACTTTTGAAGTAGGGACTAGAAATGTGTGTTCCTAAAATCAGATCCTCTATCACTTATGATGGCTTTTGATACCCAATGTCTAAAGAAGATAAAGTATTGGACAAATCATGTCACAATTCTATGGTCATTTGTTCACAATGAGATGGCCTCAATCCATTTTGAAACATAATCAACTAATAACAAGATATACCCGAAGCCATGAGAACTTGGAAAAGGTCCCATGAAGTCAAATGCCCCATATGTCAAAGATTTCCCACACCATTACTAGATTCAAGGCCATCATGTCTCAGCAGCCAATACTGCCGAGAGACTGATAACGTAAACATGTCCTTCTATACTTGTGTGTGTCCTTGAAAATCGTGGACAAATAAAAATTGCTTCGCAAAATTTTTGCAGCATTCTTTTGGCTAGAGAAATGACCGCCACATGCCTGGTCATGGCAGAATGACAAAATGCTCTCTATCTCCTTATCAGGGACATACTTCATAAGGATCTGGTCTTTACTGTGCCTGAATAACCAAGGTTCTTCACAGTAATAGTGCTTACCTTCGATTCTATGTCTGTCTTCTCGATGTCAAACCCAATCATAGGGAACAATTCTAGAAGCCAGGTAGTTGACAATGTTAGCACACCAGGTAAGATCAAAATGAATGACAAGCAATTGCTCATCAGGGAAGTGGTCAGTGATTGGAAGTGAAGGAGAAATCGCTTCAGAAGGAAGGTTGGATAAGTGGTTAGCTACCACATTCTACTTCCCAGCCTTTCCACGAATCTCTAAATAAAACTCCTACAACAGCATAATCCATCTAATCAAATGAGATTTCATGTCCCTCTTTGCGAGAAGATGTCATACTGTTGTGTGGCTAGTGTAGACTATAATATGGGAACCTAAAAGACAAGCTCTAAATTTTTTCAGTACAAATACTACAGCTAGTAATTCTTTTTAGTGACTGTGTAATTCCCCTAAGCTTCATCTAAGGTCTTGCTAGCATAGTAGATGACTGTAGGTTTCCCATCATATTTTTGACAAAGGATAGCCCTGCTGCATAATCAGAGGCATTGCACATGATCTCAAAAGGTTGAGACCAATCTGAGGGTTGTAGTATTGGTGCCTTGGTAACCAGATCATGAAATGTTGTATAAGCACGAACACAATCATTAGAGATCTGGAAGTCTACATCTTTAGAGAGGAGATTAGTGAGGGGTCGGGCTATTTTCGAGAAGTCCTCTATAAAGCAGTGATAGAAACCAACATGCCCGAGAGAAGATCAGATTTGCTTAACCGACGAAGGTAAAGGTACGTCACAAATCAATTTTACCTTCTCATGATCAACCTCTATCTCTCTCTCTAAAATAAGGTGACCTAAGATAAATCCTTTTGGTACCATGAAGTGTGATTTCTACCAGGAGAGTACCAAATTCACATTGATGCATTTTTGCATGACCTTGGTCAGGTGGTCTAAACATGCATCAAATGTTCTCCCGAAGATTGAGATGTCATCCATGAGGACTTCTAAACAATCACTCACTAAATCGGAAAAGATTGCAAACATACACTGCTAAAATATGGCAGGTGCGTTGCACAATCCAAATGGCATCCTACGGAAAGCAAAGGTTCTGTAGGAGAAGGTGAAGGTCATTTTTTTCCTAGTTATCAGGTTGAATTGCCACCTGATTGTAGCCTGAGTAGCCATCCAAAGAGTAGCAAAATCTATTCCCTACCAATCTTCCCAATATCTAATTAATGAAGGGCAATGGGAAATGATCTTCGTGGCTTGGTTGAGTTTGCGATAGTCTATACATACTCACCACGAACTACCAATCCTTGTAGGGATGACTTCTCTAGACTCAGTGGTTATGATAGTAAGTTCGACCTTCTTACGGACAACCTGAATAGGACTTCCCCACTGACTATTAGAAATGGGGAAAATGATTCCATTGTCTAACCACTTAATCATTTAATTCTTTACCACCTCTTGAAGTGTCGGGTTCAATCTACGTTGTGCTTGTTGCGTAGGTCTAGGTCCTTTTTTAGTGAATATTCTATGGGAGCAGTAAGAAGGGTTGATGCTAGTAAGGTCAGCTAAGCTCCATCCTATAGCCTGTCTATGTGCTCTCAAGATAGATAAGAGTTGTGATTCCTGATTAGATGACAAGTGGGAGTTGACAATCATAGGGTAAGTTTGATCTGGTCCTAACAAGACATATTTCAAAGAGTCAGGAAGAGGTTTAATATCAATAGGTAAAGGATTAGATGGAGCAAGTGTGGAGATCTCAAAAGATCCTAAAGACACTAAAGGGATTGGAGGTAAGTCCTCCGTCTCAGGGAGAGTCAGATCAGATGAAGAAGGGAATTGAGGTTCAAAGGTCATAGAATCAATTAATGTATCCTCAACCAACTTGTCTAGTGAATCTAAAGAGAAAATCTCTCCAATTAAACTACAAGATGGTCCCTTCTCGACCTTGAAAATATCAATCTTAATTTTTTGATCTCAAAATTTTAATTCTAGAAGGCTTTCCTCACAATCTATGTCCGCCTTGGATGTTGCCAAGAAAGGTCTCCCTAGTATGATGGGTGTGTTCTGGATTTCCTCATGTACTTCCATGTCAAGGATAATGAAGTCTATGGGAAAGTAAAAGTCCTTGACCCAAACTATAGCATCCTTCAACACTCCCTGAGTGTCTAATTGATCGATCAACTAATTGCAGGGACACCACGATTGGCTTCAAATTGCCAACCTCAAAATGTTTTAGTAGGGAGGTTCGGATAACATTGATGGAAGCACCTAGGTCAAGTAAGGCTCTATTGAATGTGGTGTTTCCTATTATACAGGAGAGAAAAGGGGTGCCTGGGTTGCTCTTCTTAATAGGGAGGCTACTAGAAATGATTTAACTAACTTGTTTCGAGAGGATATAGGACTACTCCCTTTTTGAATTTTAGCTTTATGCTTAGGTGTAAAGAGGTCTTTCAGAAACTTAGCGTAAAGTGGGATGTTGTAAACCGCATCCAACAAGGGGATGTTTATATGGACTTGCTCGAAGAGTTGGAGCAGATCCTCCTCAGGAGCCACACTAGACTCTTTCTTTTTCCCTTTCTCTTCCTCTTTAAAGCCTCTGAAAATGGCATACAAATGGTAATGGGAGGGTCATTCCTTGGTTGAGAAGAATTAGGAAGAGGTAAATCGGATTGAGGTGTGGAAGTAGAAGGTCCAGGAAAAGATGTAGAAGCAGGAAATGGTGGATCTACAGTGCTTCTACCACTCCTAGTGGTGATGGCATCCAGTTCAGCTCTAGGTGTAGACAGTGTATCAGTGTTTGGAAAAAGAGGTGGTTGTGGTTGAGAATAGGATGTATTTCGATCAATGTAGAACTTAGGTTCGTGTAAGGTTTGTGAAATGACATGTGCTTGACCTTGCACCGGAGGTCTAGGTTTAACATACCTTAAGACAGGTAAGCTCCTAGGGTTGGGTTGTGCTTGAGATATAAGTGAACATGGTTGATGGGATTCCCTCAAGTGTGAAAACTGGGCTCTCATCTCAGCTAGTGCTGTGTCCTGTCTCTGCTGCATAGCAATGTTTTGTTGTTGCATGTCAGCCAGAGCTTTAATGATGGACACCAACTAATCATCTCATATAGGCCCAGATTGAGAATATTGGGTGGGCCTAGGTTGGGGTTCCTGGTAGGCATGTGGTGGATACCTATGTCATTGTGGAGGTAGTGCTACTTTTGAGTTCTGTAGTGGTGGTGTAGAAGGTTGTTGGAAATTAGGTCACTGTGAATTTCCCGACCATGAGAAATTTGGATGATTACGCCATCCAGGGTTGTAGGTTTGTGAATATGGATCATTATGAATGGCGTGGAGCTCCTCCGAAGCTCTGGAAGGTGTAGGGAATTCAGTATATGGAGTTCCTCTAGCTGGTGAAGGATATGCAAATGAATAATCTAGTAATGGTGGTTGTGTCACAGAAAGGTTGTTCACAGTTTCCCTCCCTGTGGGAAACTAAGTAGAAGTGAGTGGTGCAGGTGACTAAGAAGAAGATGAAGGTTTAGATAAGAACTTCCATACTTCATCAACTTTCTTCTCTATTAAACCAACCTTATCCAGCTGACTAGCTACAATCTCTAAATCACATGTGCTGGATTGGGCTTCATGTACCCCCAAGTGGGAATGCGAGGACTTTTTATTAAACATGCTCATTGAAGTGTTGTTTATAGAATTCTCGGC
This sequence comes from Thalassia testudinum, assembly GCA_037157565.1. Classification (NCBI taxonomy): domain Eukaryota; kingdom Viridiplantae; phylum Streptophyta; class Magnoliopsida; order Alismatales; family Hydrocharitaceae; genus Thalassia; species Thalassia testudinum. Next base: position 77,377,988 of record JAZHRO010000056.1, on the reverse strand, counting down.
CATGCCTTAGAAGAGCTCAATGGCTGAGTCCTCATCCCGACACAGGAAGTTCCTCCACATGCAGCATCTACAAAGTTCCTTATGTCATCATGGAGCCCATGGTAGAAGATTTGGACCTATTTCTAGCATGGAACACCATGGTGGGGACATTTATGCAGAAGCTCGTGGAATCACTCGCAAGCTTTATGCAATTGTTCTCCTGAATTTTGGGTGAATGTCGTGATAGCATGACTCAGAGCGTTGGTGTGGCTTATAGGAAAGTACTTCTTTAGGAACTCATGTTCCAAAGAAGCCTGCATTTCTATTGGTGTAGTCCGTGAAAGTGTTCTGAACTAGAAGGAGGCTTTGTCCTCAAGCGAAAAGGAGAACATTTTTATCAACAGCATGTGCTGATCTTGGCCTTGCAGACTCAAGGTCTCAGCGAGACTTTTCAGCTCTTCTAAATGTTAAAAGGGGTATGATAGAGAGAATTTTGCTTATTTATGAAGATGATAGCAATAAAATGATACGTTGTATTTTATGTGGTGGAAAAACTATCAATCAAAGATTAAATAATTAAATCTAACCATAGTGGATTAGGTCATTTCCATAGGGAGGAACATGCCCAATTAACTCGCTAATTTATCAAAACGTGCTGGTTCGATATTTGCCCACAATTATAATATAGCATGTACTTTATGTGAGATTAATTGAATAGAGAGAAAGATATGCATTCAGATGGCAAGAGAAATAACTAAATCTATAAGGAGTAGGCTGCAATTTCATCCAATATATATAATAACGAAAATCCACCCAAAAATTGTTGGTAATGGCAGTGAATGTACATAGAAATAGGCCCTTCTATTGTAGCAGAACAAAGCATGTGCTCTCAAGCCCAGCCATAAGAGGAGGAGGCCATGGCCGATGTTGAGGTCGCACGCAGAGGATCTCCAGAGTGTGGGCTACACGTTGGTGGTGCTAGCTCGGCACGACGAGGTCAAAGGTGGCAAAGGACACTGGCGGTCTTGGGCAATCGTGTGCAGGCACCGGCTGGTTGGCATGTGGAAAGTGGTTGCCGATGGGCTACGAGGACACTTGTGGGGTCGCGGCGATCTGAGATCGAGTGCGGTCGAGGTTTGAGGTCGAAGGAGATGACATGAAAAATGAAGGAGAAGAAAAGGAGGGGGCGGTGGTGGCAACAGCTGTGGTGTATGGACGACTGAGGGCGTGGGTTCTCAAGCGTGTGAGGGCGGCCGTTGTGGTGAACAGGTGATGGTGGTCTATGGCGAGGGGGGATTTTCGATGGAGAAGGTGAAGGTGGTGATGGTGAGTGGTAGGTGATGATGGTGGTGGTGATGCTCTTTGTCACAGAGCACCACAAGTCAAGGGTAGGCTGCAGGGTCGACGTAGTGTGCTTCAAACCATGGTGCACACTACAGCCATGGTGTTCTTCTATGTGCACGGTCCAGGTCCGAGGAAGATGATCTTGCTCTCTTTTAAAAATAAAGACCTGCCTATTTGTTTCATCGGCCGAAAGTGTCTCCAACCACTCGCAATCTTCGCTAGTGGTTGGGACAGATGGATAAGTTCTGGTGGTTCCCATTAGACGTCTGACATTATCTCCGAACGTCTTAAAAAAGAAGAATTAGGAGCTTGTGATGGCAATTCGCAGATGCCCATACTGATCTCCAAATGTCTTATAGACGTAGAAATGGATGTTTGAACTCTTGCACCTAGCCTCCATTCATCAAATAAATTATGTTATCATATCATATGTTATTAAATTTAAAATTGGTGTATAAGATTATACGCAGACTAAGGTGAATTCCCATTTAACTCCTAATTAATTAACAACTAAGAACAACTAATTAAAGAGTAATTAGGTCAAATAATGGTCCATTAAAGTAGACTTATCAGGGTCCTTAGAAGCAAGAACATGGAAGTGAGGGATAAGTGCAATGATGAACGGCTTCAATTTAGCAACATGACCCCTAGCAGGATGGTGTATCGTAGTCATAGGTGGTGCAATTGTGGGATTATAGTAATCCAGTAGTTTAGGCCTACGAGCCTGGGGACGAGGATTTGCTAGGAGATTAGTAGCTTGAGTAAGCTGTTGCACCTATTGAGTAAGGGTATTCATCTAAAATTGTGTCAAATAGGTGTTGCAGGTTAAGTTATGGACCTCTCTCCAAGTGTGGTTGATTAAGAAAGTTTAGGTTAGGAGGAGGTTGGAACTTATGAAGTGGAGGTGGTGGTGGTGGAGGATGCGCAAAACGATGAGGTGGAAGTTCTTCAAAATCCTCGAACTATGCATACTCATGGTCATCCACTGGATGAGTGGAGTGGTGAATTTGAGTTTGAGGCCTGGGAGGTATAGGATTGGATGTGGAAGGCATAGAAGTGGAGGTAGATGCTTGGGCATTAGCACCCAAGGGAGGTACAAGTTCGGGGTTTTGGGATCACCTACCAACCATGAATCAATTTTTGAAAAATGCTTTTAAAATCAGTCAAAACTCAAAACAAGGTAAATCTCACTCAATTTAAATCTCAATCATAAATTGGAAATCCCAATATCTCAATCAATCTCAATCAAAGACTAATCAATCAATCAGACAAGCAAGAAAACATGTGTTTTGCCTACAGTCTGCTACACAAAAATTGTATAGTATGCAATCAAATGTTTCAATACAATTGTATGCATCCTATAGATAACCTAGCGGGCTACAGACTGTTGAATGAGATTTCTATGCTAAAAGTTTGAGTTTGAAAACCCTATCATTGTAGTCTCATAAAAATCTGTCAAACAGATAATTTTAACCGAAATTGTGGTGAGTCTCAGGTCGAACATGGGGAGGCAAATGTTTGATTAAAAACTGCGAAGGAATTATTGTCACAAAAGCAAAATAATTGGTCGAAAATAACGTACTAGCTATTATACTTGAAGAATAATTAATAGAAGAGAGATATAATAATACAAATAAAGAGAAAATAAAGAGACAATGAACAAGAATTTTATAACAATAGGTGTATGTCCATTACAACTACTTGCTACACTAGAAAGCGAGAAATCTATACTAGAATGCAATAAAAAGAGAGGGGGTGAGAAGTGAAAGAATCCGTTTTCGCGTATTCGAAAGTCATCGGAAATTGTAGTATAGTCGTGCAAAAACATTCGTCAAAAATTAAGTTTGTAAAAATTACGAGACTTGAGTCCTGGTTGTTCGTCTCTGGGAGGCGTTTGTTTTACTTTTGAAATTGATCTTTTTGCCGTTCTACTTTGTTTAGAAATCGCATGGTGGTTTATGATTGTTACGTATTTAGATACGACATGCTTAGTTGCAATAGATGATAATGAAAAGCAGGCAACTTTAATCACACCAAATATATTGCAATCAATGAGCTCATGGTGATTCTCAACACATGGACATATATATATAGAAACATTTTTCATTCATTCAATGGGAGAGTTGTTTGCAACAAGAACTTTAGAGGAAAGCTTGTACATAAATGCTTGAAATTTAAACCTAGCTACCAGAAAATGACTGCATACAAGAATCAATGGGGGGATTTCGCATGCATCCTTGGGGGAGAAGTGAAGACTATGCTACTAAGCAGTAATAAAAGTAGTAAAAATTATGGAGAGCATAAACTAAATCTAGTAGAATAAAGGGCATTCAGGGGTGGTCCCCGATGTCCTTGGAGTGGTCGGAAGAAGAATGAGGGACGGCTAATGTAGCTTAGGCCAACCCATGGAGAGAGGTAGGATTGATCCAGCATCCCAGCATGATGTCCGCCATGGTGGTGGTAGTGAGCTCGTGGAGGTGGAGTGGCTAGCTAAGTAGAGGTGGCATGCATGGCACCAATGGAGTGAATTTACCAAGAAAGTGAATGGGTGCAAATGGCACCAATTATGGAATTCTCTAGAGAGGGCTATGGTGGGAGCTCATGGGAGAGTGAGAGAGAGAGGATGGATGGTTGTTTTTAGATCCACCAAATGTGGATCTAAAAATTGAATGGCTCTTGGTTGCTAATTTTGGCAACCAAGGCAACCACACATGGTAGAGAGTTCTAGAGAACTCTAGGCTAGGTATTTTTGTGTGGATGGTGTGTGTGGGTGTGTGTGGGTCGAAACATAAGTGGCTTGGTTGATTAGGTTAGGTTCTAGTAGGTTTCGATCAAGGTATGTCTCAAATTAGGGTTATAAACCCTAATTCACTAAGGTAAAGTGCAATTAAACTTAATACAAGTTTAATTGGGTGTGTGTGAACTTAATTGAGAGTAAAACAACTCAATTAATTTAGGTCTAGGTCAATTGGACTCTCAATGAGTCCAATTGGGTAGTGTGTGCTGAGATCAGGGCTCAATTGGACTCAAGGAGTCCAATTGAATAGGCTGATGGAATTGACTAAGATCTGAGTCAATAGGTTTAGTGAGGACCTAATTAGGTCCTTAGGGAGGTCTCAAGGTGATGTACAAGGGTTATGGCACCTTAATTTAGGTTCCTATGGGGTTGGAATTAGGTTTAGGGACCTAGAGATCCAAGATCAAGGCTTAAATCCCAAAACAGGAACTAGAGAGTAGCATCAGACGTCTAATAATAGTGTCAGACGTCTTATACTCAAAAATCAGAAGTCTAGACTTATTGTTTGGATGTCCAATTAGAGTCAGGAGGGATTTTGGATTTTGTTTTGGGTATTCTGCCAAAATTGGACGTCTGACAAAGTGTCTGGATGTCCAATAAGACTTCAGAAGTGGGTTTGAGGTGTGCGGGAGATGGCTAAGGATCCTGGATTTCCTATAACTTATCTGGACGTCCAGATAAGTGTTGGAACTAGGGTTTTAGGACTTCCTAGGGTGTTGTGACCTAATCTGAGGGTGGTTAAGGCATGGAGAAGTCTTTAGGCTATCCTAGGGCTAGGATGGACCTAAGCTCTTCACATTTTACTGCTTTATTCCTACTTAATAGAATAGCAAACCTTAACTCCCTTACATCATTATTCCTACATCTAATCTAAGTCTTCTGCTCTAGCTCTACTGCAACACCCCTTATTCCAGATCTATCTTCAGATCCTCCTCCAGATCCAACTCCAGATCTTGCTCCTGATCAGGTTATTGCCTGCAATTGATATAATGCACTTAATCAGCACACTAGAACATTATTTCATGCATAGCTAAAGTAAAGCAATAAAGATGTAGATAATGTTTATGCATGCATGAATTACCCTAACTTATGCTAAGTCCTAGCCTAATTTAGGTCAATTAAGACCTATGATTGCTGCGTAATCATATCCCCATGCCTAAATCTTGCTAGGCCCTAGCAAATGCAAGACTAAATTATTTATAGCAAGGGTCCCTAAGGGACTGATTATTTTAGCCAGTGTATGCCTAGAGAGTTTTCTCCTTTTTGTTTTCATCCTATGCTCTAGAAATCCAGACAATCGTGAAAGTGCAACAATGTAGCTTTTGCAACAGATTCGAGGGAAAAACTAATACACCTTGAAAGCCTGTACTTAACCCCTAGTAAAAATTCTAGCGGTATAGGCAGACTTCTTCCCTCAGGGTATTCAAGACATTCTATGAATTTCACCCCGGCTTTAGGCTTAGGTAGAGAATCTCTGAGAGAAAGGACTATATATTTGGTGGCTCATTCTCACTTGGTGCTGCATAGAGACTAGTGCTATAGAATCTAGATTCCCAGATTACTAAGCAACTCAACTAAGAGAAAGTCGAGAAAACTATGCTCCCTTTTGATTCCTTTGTATCTATTCCCTCTTACTCTTTTTCTTTTCCTTTTCTTTTCTTTCGTAGAGCTCACAACTTGACGAGATTCACGTATATGACTTGTATTTGGTGGTCTCACTAGGCATTAACACTTTAATTGAGTCCTCATAACCCTAACACTAAGTTGGAATTCCTTAGCCAGTATTCGGGTGATCAGACACACAAGAAAGATAGATTAAGGCCATATTTGGTGGATCTCAATTTTATTTCGTGGTATTGCCTTGATGAAATAAACACTAAATATTCATTCTTTTCTTTGCTTTTTCTTCTTTTTCTCTTTTTTTTTTCAATTTTTCTCTTTTTTTTCATCATTTTTTTTTCAACATAACACAACTAGCACACATTCATAAACTTTATTGAGGAGGCATTATTACGGATTCGTGGTACTCAAGAGACATTGGGTGGCTTATTTGGTGGAAGTGCCTACTCACGGCACCGAGAGAGACAGATAGGATGGTGTATTTCTAACCTTGGCATCAATACCCTCTTTCAACTAAGGATTCCGAAGAGAATGGTGCTAACCATCCACCCTAGCCCTAGTTTTATGAAAACTCACTCTCCGCGTATTTGCCTTGTGTGGTGGCTCTCAGTATTTCGCACATAAATGCATACGCAGGAACTGAGAGCGGAAACTATGCCTAATCTCTGAGTATCATCACCTAATTATCTAGGATTCCTAATTCCTTGCACTAATCTTAGAGCACCAGTACACTCTACTCTTCTTCTCACACTATTTGGTGGATTTTTGGAAGAACATCAGCCTAACTCCTCAACCACTGTCCAAGGGTTCAGGAAAAGAAGCACTGCTTCTTCTCGACAAACTGAAGACGTTTATCAGCCTTCACCGTGAATCATTGCAAATTCCACACGTGTGTGAAAAGTTGTACTAGATTCCAGATTACAGAAATCAACTAGATGATAAAGTCCTTAATGCATTCTCTTAATAAAATAATCTTATTCATGAATGCAATATGTAAATATTCTATGAACAAGTAACCTCATATAATTTGTACTTCGTGAATTTCCTGTATCGGGTTACAATCAGCTTGACCCCAAATTTAAAACAAAAGGTGAGTGGGTGAGTCGAAAGTGGCTATTATGAACGATTTCTAGCTCCAATGCGAGCATTGGAGGAGGAGTCGATTGTTCTTTTATTTAAGGTCCTAAAGTACGTTTTACATGCAGCTCCGAGGTTTTCCTAATTGTTGGCATAAAATTTTTTTTCAGTTTTTTTGTATCTACCCCCCCATGCCTAAGTTCTTGCATGTCCTCATGCATGAATAAAAAAGAAAATAAACATTGCAGGGAGAGAATGGGTAGAAATCACCTGTAATTGCTCCTGAAAATATACATTCAGCACTGGACAACCTGTTAGCATGAAATATACAAAAGGAAAATATGCTAAAAGAAAAATATGCTATGTATAAAAACGATTATGTATAGATAATGGTGAAATGTGGGATATATGCTATCTATATGTGCTGAGTTTAACGCCTTTAACTGGGCGAAAAATCAATTAGATGTGTCATTTCTAGCATAGGAGCTGGCTAAGATTAAGAGAAAGATATGCTCGTATGCTCCCAGAATCAGTGGTCCGGAGATGCGAACCAATTGATTGTGCACCGCTACTCCAAAATGTCTACCTATAAGAAAGTGTTGAGTGGTGGTGGAAAATAGAGGATAATCAGAGGGGGGATCATGATGTTGATTCAGCTGATTTATCATGTCCCACAATCTAGTAGGAAGTTGCTCAGGGAGTAGATCAAAATGTATCTCTGAACCAGAATCTGAGTCATAGGGATCCTCATAATGATAATTGACATCAAAGATCATGCCCTCTCCAGGCTATGGGTCATAGGGGGTATTCGTGAAAGTAGAAAATCTATGGGGAGGTTACTGAAATCCTCGACAAAAATTACTTCATCCTCATCAGTATTTATCTCTGATTTATCTGAGGCTGACTCTTCAGGCTCGGGGTCGAGCCGTTGACTAGGATGGTAGGTTCGTCCCCAGCTCATTCTGCTCGAAGCTTCACCCTCATATGCATTGGGCTCCTCAATAATATTTGCGTCGAGTAGCATATTTATTTCTTCGTTCAAGTTATCCAAAGCTGCTTCTACTTTTCGGATGCCAGGATCAGGGATAGAAAGTGTCATCTCAGAATCTTTGACATCCGAATTAGGGATGTAGGTGAAAGAAGAAGAGTGCAAATCAAAAGATGTTGGCTCCAGCATAGGTTCACCTATAATGGGAAGTGGCTTAGGCTGATCAGTAGTGTCGCATGTAATGCTTGCCTCAAGATCCATATCCTCAATTGGATCTACTTCCCTTGTCTCAATTGGGTTATCTAACCCAAGAGGTGTCTCGTAGGATTCAGGATAATCTGATTATGGCTCAATCCTGGAGATATTAGTCCTTTCCTCCTCAATTTCAAATGAACCCATTCGGCATACTTCCTGCTTCGGTCTCATATCCATGCTACATTCCTTTTCCCCTGAGTGATCTTCCAGTATCTGCTCCCGAGAATCTTTTGTGTGTCCCTCCAGCGTAATCGTTTTTTATTCCTCGTGGTCTTCAAGGCTATTTTCCACTTGATATCTCAAAAGTAGTAGTTCTTGAGTTTCCCGATTTTGTCTCATTAGCCTTGTTATCTCTGCAGTTTCCTGAAGGAGCTCCATCACAGCTTTTTGATGCGGAATCCAGCTTTGTCCTTGGTTCGGCTCAATGATAGCCTGGATTTCATGTAGATAGGATGTGGCCTTTTCCATAGTGCTCACTATAGCTCTCTGTATTCTGTAATGCAGCCACATATGCACCGGTAGCTCTTCAGGGGATCCAGGGGGTGAATCAGGTCTACCAATATTCCATGGTTGAGAAGCAGGAGTATGAAATCCATATCCTAGGTTATAAGATGCGGTCCTTTGAGGGACCGACTGGTATGGGTCATAATATCAAAGGTTAGGATATGGGTTAGCCATTTCGATAACCCGAGGAGGATCAGGCGAAGTGAAAAGTCATCTTTGAGACCTTGGGTTCTGATCCCAAGGTTGAGCTGATTCAGTGATCTGGGCTCTTAGATAAGCTCGTGGGTCCAGCTCTTCTGGATCCTGATTAGGTCCAGATCTAGTGTTAGCCATCACGGCTCAACAGATAGAAGAAGTGACTTGCCTCCTTGGGAGTCGCTCCCAAGGTCCAATAAGTTGAGGTCTAAGTGACCTCCTTCCTTGCATACACCACCCAACCCCTCGGTTGCTGTAGCCAAGCAGGACAAGGCTAAGGCCCTGTCAATCAAATGGTCCTTATGGATCAGGTGACCAGATTTTTCGTTAGAAATTTGAATTCCTGAAGATAAGTTCACCATTCAACCGACTGAAGGTGATTCCTGCCTCTCAAGCTAACCCAGCCAGTCTGGTTATGGGGGCACTAAGGGGAAGGTTCTTCCTTTGGCTTACGCCTCCAGTTCCGTTGACCCCAAGCCATAGTTGTTTGACACTACCCCGTAGACTTAGTCACCAGGTTTGGCAAGAGAGATTAAAAACACCCAGTAGTATGACAACGAACTTGGGTTGATTTCGTGTTTAAAAATTAGTTTTAACCCGTTTTCTTCAGTGGAGTTTGTGGTGAGTGGCCCACAAGGTGACCAAGCTCACTGGCTAACTAGACTTGATTAAGTCTAGGTTAGCCTAAAGTGTGGTCTCTAGTTGTAACCTTAAAGGTTCGACCTAAGTTGCATGCACTTCTAGGGTTTTTTTTTTCTTTTCTAGTAGACCACAAAAGTAATGTTTGTTCTCTGATAATAATTGGAATCCAATTAATTTGAAATTTTGTAAGTAGATTCCTTTTTCAATTAGCTTTCCAGGGAATATTTTTTTGAAATTTTTACTATTTCAATCGACTTTTTAGGGAATTTTGAATATCAGGGGGTCAGATTTGGAATTTTGACTCCTGGTCAATTTTTCACTTTGAAACAGTATCAAATGACCTTCAAAAATTTCAAAAAAATATGGAAAATAAAACCAATGAGATCAGCTTTCAAATCCCACCATTTTTAGGTAAAACAGATTTGCAGATGGGTTAGAATAACTTTTTGAAATTTGAAAAATTTTGAATCTGGGTTAGTCTAACCCCCGTGCACTTCATGAATTTTTTAAAATTGTATACTTGGAATTTTTTCAAAATAACATCGGTATTTGAAAGATGGTTTGAAAATAATAATTTAGCCTGAATTTCAGAATTTTTCGCTTACTAGTTTTTCAGCAATTGAATTTTCAAGTCAAGCTGAAATCTAGCCTGAAATCAAGAGATGGTGGAAAAGCTTTTTAAAGAGGTTTGATTTTGAAATCTAAGTTTTCCACCAAAAATGCTTTCTTTAAGAAAACAACTTTTGCACTTTTTTTTTCGCAAAGAATTTTCCAAGCAAATTCAACAAAAATATCTTTTTTTTTTAACTAACCTAAGATTCGAAAGGCAACCTAATCTAGATTTCTTTCAAATTTTTTTCCTTTTTGTTTTTTTTCTCTTTCATGAAAATGAGTAAAATCTTCTTTTTTTTTCACAAAAGAGATTGCAGGAAGTAGATCTAGTCCTAGGTTTCAGAAAAGGAAAACCTAATCTAAGGAGAATGAAGATGTGCACCTGGATTATTTCTTTGCTGCGCTCGTTGTGTGCGCAGATCCCGTTCTCTTCCCATTTTTCCTGCATATCAAAAACAAAGTAGAGGCAAATTCGTCAGTGATGTTTTAAAAGATCGAACTCAAAAAAAAAATGACATTGCCTCCTCAGCAATGGCACCATTTGACAGAATCCGTTTTCGTGCATTTGAAAGTCATCGAAAATTGTAGTATAGTCGCGCAAAAACGTTCATCAAAAATTAAGTTTCTAAAAATTATGAGACATGAGTCCCGGTCGTTCATTTCTAGGAGGCATTTGTTTCATGTTTGAAATCGATCTTTTTGCCACACTACTTTGTTTAGAAATCTCATGGTGGTTTATGATTGTTACGTATTTAGATACAACATGCTTAGTTGCAATAGATGATAATGAAAAGTAGGCAACTTTAATCAAACCAAATATATTCTAAACAATGAGCTCATGGTGATTCCCAAGACATGGACATATATATATATATAGAAACATTTATCACTCATTGAATGGGAGAGTTGTTTGCAACAAGAACTTTAGATGAAAGCTTGCACATAAATGCTTGAAATTTAAACCTAGCTACCAGAAAATGACTGCATGCAAGAATCAATGGGGGGATTTCACATGCATCATTGGGGGAGAAGTGAAGAGTACGCTACCAAGCAGTAATAAGAGCAGTAAAAATTATGGAGAGCATAAACTAAATGTAGGAGAAAAAAGGGCATTTAGGGGTGGTCCCCGATGGCCTTGGAGTGGTCGGAAGAAGAATGAGGGATGGCCAATGTAGCTTTGGCCAACCCTTGGAGAGAGGTAGGATTGATCTAGCATCCCGGCATGATGTCCTCCATGGTGGTGGTAGTGAGCTCATGGAGGTGGAGTGGCCAGCTATGTGGAGGTGGCGTGAATGGCACCAATGGAGTGAATTTGCCAAGGAAGTGAATGGGTGCAAATGGCCACCCCTTAGGTCATTTTATAGACATAAGGGAAGCTCTCTAGAGAATTATGGAATTCTCTAGAGAAGCCTACAATGGGAGCTTGTGGGAGAGTGAGAGAGAGAGGATGGATGGTGGAATGGCTCTTGGTTGCTAACTTTGGCAACCAAGGCAACCACACATGGTAGAGAGATCTAGAGAACTCTAGCCTAGGTATTTTCATGTGAATGGTGTGTGTGGGTGTGTTTGGGTCGAAACTTAGGTGGCTAGGTTGATTAGGTTAGGTTCTAGTGGGTTTAGGTCAAGTTATGTCTCAAATTAGGGTTATAAACCCTAATTCACTAAGGTAAAGTGCAATTAAACTTAATACAAGTTTAATTGGGTGTGTGGAAACTTAATTGAGAGTAAAACAACCTAATTAATTTTGGTCTAGGTCAATTGGACTCTCACTGAGTCCAATTGGACAATGTGTGCTGAGATCAGGGCTCTGTTGGACTCAATGAGTCCAATTCAATAGGTTGATGGAATTGACTAAGATCAAAGTCAATTAGGTTTAGTGATGACCTAATTAGGTCCTTAGGGAGGTCTAGAGATGGAGTACTAGGGTTAGGGCACCATAATTTAGGTTCCTATGGGGTTCGAATTAGGTTTAGGGACCTAGAGATCCAAGATCAAGGCTTAAATCTCAAAAGAAGAACTGGAGAGCAGTACAGATGTCTAATAATAGTGTCAGACATCTTTTACTCAAAAATTAGAAGTCCAGATTTGTTGTCTGGACGTCCAATCAAAGTTAGGAGGGATTTTGGGTTATGTTTTGGGTATTCTGCAGAAATTGGACGTATGACAAAGTGTCTAGTTGTCCAATAACACCGCAAAAGTGGGTTTGAGGTGTGCGAAAGATGGCTAAGGGCCCTAGATGTCCTATAACTTATATGGACGTCTAGATATGGGTTGGAACTAGAGTTTTAGGGCTTCCTAGCTTGTTAAGACCTATTCTAAGGATGGCTAAGTCTTGGGGAAGTCTCTAGGCTATCCTAGGACTAGGATAGACCAAAGCTCTTCACATTTTACTGCTTTATTCCTACTTAATAGAATAGCAAACCTTAACACCCTTACATCATTATTCCTACATCTAATCTAAGTCTTCTACTCCAGCTCTGCTGTAACACCCGTTATTCCTGATCCAGCTTCAGATCCTACTCTAGATCCAGCTCCAGATCTATCTCCTGATCAGCGTATTGCCTGCAATCGACATAATGCCTTAATCAGCACATTATAACATTATTTTATGCATAGCTAAAGTAAAGCAGTAAAGATGCAGGTAATGCTTATGCATGCATGAATTACCCTAACTTATACTAAGTCCTAGCCTAATTTAGGTCAATTAAGACCTATGATTGCTGCGTAATCAAGAAGTTATCCTCCTCGACGACTGCTTAGAGGACAAGCTACGTTGACAGGGTGCCTAGATGTGGGTGGTGAGATGTTGGTCAAAAGAGGACGAAGACGGAGAACGAAGGACGGAATAGGGTGACATTGTAGCAGGATCTGATTCTCGAACGGCGGTGATAGGACAACAACGGGCGCTCCACAAATGGGGATGAGAAGATGGAAAATTTGTATTTAAGACTCTAATGGAGCATCCCAGGTTTGCGACGAGCTCGCAGAGCTTTAGAGGGGGTGAGAGAAGAAAGGAAGGGATGAAGAAAATGTGGAGGGCGAGGACCTCTGCATAGTTGCATACATAGGGGCAAAAGAGGTATTTTAACTTTCAACATTAAACTCTATTGCTTTAGTGATGGATACATGCGTCACTGTAGATGCATGTCGCTATAACCACGTGATAGCAAAATACACGTGATTTGTAACAGCGGGTTTTTAACGTCATTATAACACGCGAATCTGCTTTTGCTTTTAAATTTATATCCTAGATAGGGGAAGTATCTAGGGTCATCCAAGGAGTCCAAATGTTTGTAAAATTGATCCTCTTGCTTACAAATAGAGCTCAACTTTCTTTTCGGTATTTTAAATATGTAATTTTTTTCATTTTGAAAAGATGAGGGCAAAATGCGAATTGTAACAGAAAGTACTAACACCTACAATTGCTAAAACTTAAAAGATAGATATATCTTCTTTGTAAGCTCACTCTAGGCAAGTGGAGGCCTAGAGTAATTAGGAAGAAGAGGTGAAACAAGTGCTAGAAGCAAAAGTAACAATTGCAATAAAAAGCTAAAAGAAGGCAATTTAATTAACTAGAATTAGTGTTCTTTTGAAGGACAAGTAGAGGAAAGCTTCTACAAGAACTAAACAAATTTCAAAGCATATAAAGAAATGCTAATCCTCTTGCAAAATTTGGTGAAGGGAGTCTTCTAGCTCCAAGCCTAGCTGCTCCTTGGCTTGAAAAGAGGGCCTCCTTCTTCTTCTTCCTTGAGAGCTCCTCCAAGGTGGAAGCTACCACCTTCAATGCTCTCTCCAAGGGGTGGGCGTGCACCACCCTCAAAAGCTCCTCCAAGGTGGTGTGGACCACCTTCAAGATCTCCTCCAAAGATCTTCCTTGCCTGGCTTCTCCTTTGGCTGGCGTGACCCAAGAGAGAAGGGAAGAGGGGAAGGCACCAAAGGGACAGAATATCCCCTTAATGTTCTTCTTCTTCTTCTCTCTTGGACGTGGGCTTCTAGGTGGAATATGAGAGTGAATTTGCTAGCCAAGGATGCCTTGAATGGTGGTGGGTAGTGGTCTTTTTATAGGGTAGGATGCGGCGTTAAGGTGCCCCTTGAAAAGGAGGGCTAGGATGGAAGGACGAAGGTGGTTGGTGATTCTATGGCCAAGGGTATTTCGTGCCAACCCAAGGGGTGTTAAAGGGGTTGGTTATGGTGGTGTTGGTGGCTTTTGGTGGTGGAGAGACACCACCAATTTGGCGCCAACATAGGGTCTTCTAGAAGCGGGGTTAGGTGGATGGTGGAGATGGATTTAAGGAGAGGTGTATGGTGGAGATGAAGGGGGCTTTTGGAGGCAAAAGTGGCACCATCAAGGGGGTGGTTAGGGTGGTTTTGGCACCAGTTTTAGGTGTCTTTTGGAGGTGGTGGTTAGGCTAGGTTGGTGACAAGTAGGTTAGCTTATGTGGAGCTTAGGTGGAGCTAGTTGGGTGGAGTTGTTAGGTAGGTTTTTGGGGTGGTACAAGCTAAGGAAGTTGGAGCATAGTTAAGCTAAGCTAAGGTAAACTATGCTAAGCTAGCTTAGCTAATGGAGGAGTAGAGGAGGTGTTGGAGCTAGGGTTTAGAGGGAGGAGTTGAGGAGAAGTCTGGAGCTGAAACTGGAGCTGGCTACTGCTGAAGAGGCTGGCATGGAGCTACTGTAGCTGGCTTAGCTTGCTAGTTCTTTGCTAACTGCTAAGCCAAACTAAAGTGAGCTAGCTTCTACCATAGTGAGCTAAGGTAGGCTAAGTCTGGTGCTCCCAGGGAGGATCAAGCTGGTTGAGGCTGCTAAGGTAGCTTAGCTCAACTGAGTTTAGCTAAGCTGAGTCCCCGGGAGCTGGACTTGAGCTTCCTAAGCTAGGATGAGTTCTTCTTCAGCTGGCTGGAGTTGAGTGGAGCTGGATGTAGCTAGATCTGAGCTAGGGTGAACTCCTGTCAACTCACCTGAGCTAGCTAAAGGTCCCTGTGGACTAGTGGGAGCTAAGATGAGCTTGACTCAGCTAAGTTGAGCTAGATTTGGGCTGACTTCAGCTTGGGTGAGCTAAGATGAACTCTCTTGAGCTGCCATTCAGCTTAGATTAGCTGAATGGAGCTAGGATGAGCTAACCCTAGTTCAAGTGAGCTAGGTTCTAGTTGTGGTGAGCTGGATCAAGCTGAGTTCCTGCTAGTCTGAGCTTCTCCTTCACCATTTTCCTTCTTGAGTTCTAAGGTTTTAGGGATCTGTATATCTGTTCATCCCTAACACTCACAAAAACATATCAAAAAGACAATAAAATATGCAATGTATGCCTAACCTATTTTATGCCTAAATGCAGCCCAAAAATCCATTTGCAGAGTAAAATCCTAAGAGGCAGGTTTGTTTTAATGCATAAGAATGATGATAAACTGGCGTTTATCACACCCCCATGCTTATCTTTTCCAGTCTCTTAGCAAAACTTTAATTTTTTGGAAAATGGAATTTTTGGGAAATCTAACTTTTTCAACTTTTGAGGAGAAAAAGAGATTAAGGGATCTTGGTAGATTAAAACACAGGATGTACGGGATTTGTTAAAGATAAACGTTGGGATTTGTTTTTGGATCCAACCATTAGATAGAACTGGATCAATATATCCTCCAGAAAATTCACAAATTAACCCCTTGTTAATTCAGATGACTTGAAATGTTCGTTTTTAGGATTTTTCTGGCTCATGAATCGGATTCGCAACTTGCAAAGTCCATTAAAACTTTGTGTCTATGCTTGTGAAAAGCCAACATTTATAAGGGCATGTTAATTTATTTATTATTACTTTTTTTTTTCTCCCCCATACTTATTTTTAGCTTAGTCTTATAACAAATGTGTCGGGATCATCATTCCCGTTACCATTCCTCGAGGGGGCTCTGGCGCTAGTACTTCAGGATAGCACTGTCCATCACACCATCCAGGAGCTCACAACCCCAAAACACGATGTGGTGTAAAGGGGCGCTCCAAGCAAACTCAAGCTCTTGCTCCGACACTATATGTAGGGCATTGTCCAAGACACTTGAGCTACTAAAATGCACTTTAATGCTCTGTCTAAAGATATGAAATATAGATATGGAGCAGCGCCAAGGCGGTAACATGTTGACATCACGTCCTCAAAGGAGGCATTTTCCTCCTTCTCGACCGTGGGAACTCAAACCAATGATCTGCTTTAGACTTTTACTATGTCCAAACATGGGAGTTTTTCAAATTTTTAGTTATTTTTAAGTGTTGGCTTGTGTGTGAAGAGTGACACAAGAAGTTTCTCAAGACATGCAAGTTTTTGAATCAGAAGCTAAGTCAAATACTTTCCACATTACAAAATAGGATCAAGTCACCTGAACTATCATGAGTTCAGGTGGAATTTTAGAGAAGGATATCTGATCTAGTCTAAAATAGACCCTGAAATTCTAATGATCAGATCCGTATCCTCATCTTTAGTTTGTTAAAGATTAAATCCCATTGTACCAAAAGTTAGTTTTTCAACCTTAGTGCCGAAAAATTTTTTTCCTCAAAAAGTTATTCATCGATTTTTTTTTTGGGTATGCAAGTAGGAAATAAATTAAAGAAAAATGCATGTTTTTAGGTTTTGAACATCCTAAATCGATCATTAAAATTAAAAACACCCCCCATGCATAAAATATGCCATGTCCTCATGCATTAAGAGGGAAAAGGGATCACCTTAGTGAAGAAAGGTCGGGTTTAGGATGGTCAAAACCTAGCAAAAGAAGAGAAAAAGAAAGCAGGAAAAAATGATTGGTTACCTCCCATCCAGTGCTATCTTTCACACCATTCAGACGGGCATGATGTGCATTAGTGATCAAGGGTGGATGGCTCAATAAAATTAAAATATTCAGATGGAATTTTAGGCGTATGATCAAAATAGGGCATTAAACTTTGGCCATTGACTTGAAATGTCGAATTAGTTTTTGGATCAAAAAGGTCAACAGCGCCGTATGGATATGTTTTATGGACAATAAAGGGGCCGGTCCATTTAGATTTTAATTTGCCAGGAAAAAGTCGTAATCTCGCATTGAAAAGCCAAACACATTGATTAACATCAAAATGCTTTCGAACAATATATTTATCATGAAATTTCTTTGTTCGATCTTTATAAATCCTCGCATTTTCATAGGAAAAATTACGCAATTCTTCCAATTCAGTTAATTGTAGTTTTCTATGGTTACCGACATTAGATAAATCAATATTGAGTTGTTTTGTTGCCCAAAAAGCCGTACGTTCTAATTCTACCGGGAGATGGCATGCCTTCCCAAAAATCAAACGGAAGGGAGACATGCCAAGCGGAGTTTTAAAAGTGGTATGGTAGGCCCATAAAGCATCGTCCAATTTGGTGGACCAATCTTTACAGTCGGGCCTAACCGTCTTTTGTAAAATATTTTTTATTTCCCGGTTAGAAACTTCAGCCTGGCCATTTGTTTGGGGGTGATAAGTTGTGGAAATTTTATGATTAACCGCATATTTAGAAAGAAGGTGACGGAATTGGGAGTGGGTGAAATGTGAGCCTCCATCACTGATAATGGCTTTTGGTATGCCGAATCTTGAGAAAATATTTTTCTTAAGAAATTCGACAACCACACGGTGATCACTAGTGTGGGTGGGTATTGCTTCTATCCATTTAGAAACATAGTCGACTGCGACTAATATATATAAATACCCACCAGAGTTGATGAATGATCCCATGAAGTCGATGCCCCAAACATCAAAAATTTCAACCTCTAAAATAGGATTAAGGGCCATCATATCCTTCCGAGTCATGTTGCCGATGCTCTGGCAACGCACACAGGACCGAACGAAGTCATGAGCATCTTTGTGCAAGCTGGGCCAATAAAATCCCGAATTAAGGATTTTAGCTGCAGTTTTCTTGCCCAAAAATTGTCCACCACAGGCCATCGAGTGACAATGTGTCAAGATATCATGGATTTCAGAATCAGGGACACATCATCGAATGACCTGTTCGGCACAAATGCGGAAAAGGTCGAGCTCCTCCCAAAAATAATATTTAATATCAGCAAAGAACTTATCCCGTTTTGTTTTTGCCCAATCAGCAGGGATTTGTTCTGTTGCTAAGTAGTTTGTGATGGGTGCAAACCAAGGGAGGGTTGTAGTAGCTAAAATGCTTTCATCGGGGAACTGATCTGGCAGGGTCATTATGTCATTCGTCATAAGACGAGAGAGATGGTCGGCCACGACATTGTGCAATCCTGCCTTATCCTTGATTTCCAGGTCAAATTCCTGGAGCAGTAGAATCCAATGGATAAGGCGGGTTTTCTCATCTTTCTTTGTTAGCAAATATTTAATTGCTGGGTGGTCGGTATAAATAGTGACATGTGACCCCAACAGATAAGATCTAAATTTTTCTAAGGCAAATACAATGGCAAGAAGTTCCTTTTCAGTAACCGTGTAATTCCATTGTGCATCATCAAGGGTTTTGCTAGCATAATAGATCACAACGGGCTTCTTGCCAATTCTTTGCCCTAGAACGGCCCCTACAGTAAAATTTGGGGCATCTGTCATTAATTCAAAGGGACTATTCCAATCAGGTCCCTACAATATTGGTGCCTCAGTAACCTCTTTCTTCAACCTCAAAAAGCTCTCCAGGCACTTATTATTAAAATCAAATGGCTAGTCTTTAGTCAGAAGTTGATTTAAGGGCTTGGAGATTTGGGATAAATTTTGTATGAATTGACGGTAGAAACCCACATACTCAAAAGGGATCTGATCTTTTTGACAATAGTGGGCGGTTGGAGCTTAGATATAGCATCTATTTTTGCTTTATCTACCGCGATTCCTTGTTTAGAAATAACATGGCCTAAGATAATACCTTCTTGGACCATGAAATGACTTTTCTCCCAGCTGAAGACCAGATTAACTTCTATGCACTTTTGGAGAGTTCTTTCAAGATTTTTGAGATAATGGTCAAAAGAATCTCCAAAAATAGAGAAGTCATCCATAAGGACTTCTAGACATTCACCTACCAGGTCTGAAAAAATTGCAAGCATGCACCTTTGAAAAGTCGCAGGTGCATTGCAACGACCGAAAGGCATTCTTCGGAAAGCAAAGGTTCCGAAGGGGCAAGTGAAAGTTGTTCTATCCTGGTCCTCAGGATGAACCGCTACCTGATTATAGCCGGAATAACCATCCAAAAAATAGTAAAATCCCGTCCGGCTAACCGCTCCAAGATTTAATCAATAAAAGGGAGTGGGAAATGATCCTTCTTAGTGGCGGTGTTTAATTTTCGGTAATCGATACACACACGCCAGGAAGAAGCGGTTCGAGTGGCTACATTTTCCCCAATATCATTAGTGACAATTGTTAGTCCAACCTTTTTGGGGACAACTTGTGTTGGACTAACCCATGAGCTGTCAGAAATGGGGTAGATGATATCAGCATCCAGTCACCTAATAATCTCCTTTTTTACCACCTCCTGCATAATAGGATTCAAGCGCCTTTGTGGTTGGCGAGAGGGGCGAGAATCATCCTCTAAATATATACGATGCATACAATAGGACGGATGAATGCCTTTAATATCAGAAAGGGTCCAGCCAATAGCTTTCCGATATTTACTCAAAACTTGGAGGAGTTTGTGCTCTTGTGCCCCGGTGAGTCCAGAATTTCTAATTAGGGGCAGGGTCTGATTAGGACCCAGGAAGGCGTATTTAAGGGAGTCAGGCAAAGGTTTTAATTCCAATTGTGGGCCCGGCTCCGAAAGAGTTTCTGCTTTGTGGGTTAGAAGTGAGGTGAGAGTGAAAGGGTCAGCTAGAATGTTAGCTGGACGTGTGGTTGGGGTGGAAGGGTGAGAAAAAGTGGATTGTTCAGGAACCGTATTTACAGCAAAATAGGAACCCAAATGGGAAATCTGCAAAGTTTCCTCCACAATGTTTTCTATTTCTAAATCCGAATCATCAAAGAAATCTGGTTCTTGGAACCGCCTAGAAGCTTGAAAAATGTCTAGGGTTACAGATTCACCGCCACACATGATCTTCATCTTTTTAGAATCACAATCAATATTGGCACAGGTGGTGGCTAAGAATGGTCTTCCAAGAATAATGGGGGTAAACTTAAGTGGTTCAGGTACGTTTATGTCCAGGACTAAAAAGTCTACTGCGAATAGACAATTTTTGACCCGGACAAGAACATCTTCAACAATTCTCCTTGGTTTAACTGTAGATCGGTCGGCTAATTGGAGAGTAACCACAACAGGCTTCAATTCACCAATATTAAATTCCTCAAAAACAACTGTGGGGATAAGATTAATTGAGGCACCAAGATCCAACAAAGCGTGATCAAATGAGGTATCATTAATGATAACTTGGATTAGGAGGCGTCGGGATCTTTTCTCTTAAGAGGCTGTCGGCTTTGCACAACTGAGCTGACTGTCTCTGGAAGAATTACCTTTCCTAAATTTCTATGCTGCCTTTTCAGTGTACATAAATCCTTTAAGAATTTTGCATAGGCAGGGATATATTTAATGGCATCTAGGAGAGGGATATTAATTTCTACTTGCCCAAATAAATGCATTAGTTTCTTCTCAGTGGGTTCGGATTTTGTCTTTTTCTTTTTTGAAGAGTGGAGGGCTTGTGGAAATGGGTCAGGGTTGCCCTGTTTTGCATGAATTGGTTCCTGAACAATAGGAGGGGAAGAGTTAATCTGTGTGTCATTAGAGCGGGTTTCTTTAACAGGCAGGATATTGTGAGTGGTTTTCCCATTCCTCAAGGTAACTGCATTTGCAGTCTGGTTGTTTCTAGGATGAGGATGGGGGGCCTGGCTGTTATTGAAACCTGGAGGATGCTGAGGTACTGGCTGAATGGGTTGACTGGGATATCCACCTTGGAATTGATTCCTTTGATTATTTGGGTTGGGCATGGGTTGGGAAGGTAAATTCCCAATAGGTCGACGATCAGGAGTAACCTTAACTTGGTGTTGCAAGTTGGTAATCATGCGGGTTACTTCTGTCATTTGAGTCTGCATTCCTTGCAGAGTATTCATGACCTGATTATTAATATCATCCTGGGATGGTCCAGGTTGATACATAGGTTGCCCATAATTCCCAAAATAGTTTTGTTTGGGAAAATGAATCGGATTCGGGTTTTTCCAGGAGTGATTCGGGTTAGTCCACCAGTTTTGATTGGAAGTGTTGGAGGGGTTTCTAAATTGCTCCTGGAGAGCATAAATATTTTTCGAGGTCGAATCAAAAATATTTTGATCAAAATTCCTAGTCAAATCTTGCGGGAAATCAGTCGAAAATTACTGGCCAGTAGATGTAGCATCAATATTTTGTAGATTTTCTCTTC
Source organism: Thalassia testudinum (assembly GCA_037157565.1). NCBI lineage: Eukaryota > Viridiplantae > Streptophyta > Magnoliopsida > Alismatales > Hydrocharitaceae > Thalassia > Thalassia testudinum. The sequence goes on along the minus strand of JAZHRO010000056.1, from coordinate 77,356,653 downwards.
GGAGAATGTGTGGGGGGTTAGTGTGTGGAGGGTGGACTTGTGGAGCTTGTTTGTTTATGAGCTTGTCTTCCATTTTCTTTTGGTGAATTTGCATCTGGTCCAGTCGTTGAGCTAACATATATAAATCATCTTGCATGACTGGAACAAAGGTGGATTTGGAGTCAATTTCATGGACTCCGTGTCTGGGGTTTTGTGATCTGCCGAAAGTGTCCATTGAAGTCATGTTAAATGAGTTTTCACTCATTTCTTCAAAGAGAAGATAGGCACTTTCGACGTCTTTGTTAAGAAAATTGCCCCCACATGAGGCATCCACAAATCGTTTCAACTGATCTTCTAATCCATGATAGAAGATCTGCACTAGCTACCATTGTGGAATTTCATGGTGGGGACAACTTCTTAGAAGTTCCTGAAATATTTCCCAAGCTTTGTTTAGTGGTTCACCAATTTTTTGTTGAAAGGTCATTATGGATCTTCTTAATGCATTCGTTCGACCGATCGAAAAATTTTTTTTAAGAAAAACACTTTTTAATTAGGGCCAGGTGGTAATAGGGCACCCAACCGTTCTAAACCAATGCGATGCTTTATCTTTAAGAGAGAGAGGAAAGAGTCTCATTAACCACATGTCTTCTTGCACATTGTAGGAACGAGTGGTTTGAGCGAGGACAGTTAATTCCTCGAGATGACAAAAAGTGTCCTCTCTTGGAAGACCAAGAAAATGCTTGATAAGGTTTAGAATGACTGGTTTAATCTTGAAATCCCCATGTGGTATGACCACCCCTGGTCTTTCCTCATAATTGTAAGGATCATAGAAATCCTTAAGAGGAACGACAGGCTGTTGGTGGGGTGGTGGATTTTGTCCTTGATTAGCTAGGTTCGTGACAATCCTAGCAAGATCTTCTTGATTTTGTTGTAGTCAAGCCAAATGGTCGACCATTAATGCAAAGGGATTTGTATTTTGGGTTATAATTGGAGGGCCACCTAGCCCTACTGGTATTTCTGGTTGCTACAAGTTAGGAAGGTTAGGGAGGGTGAAGTCAGCTTGTGGGTCGACTGACGGGTTAGAAGTGGAAGCAGAATTTTTTTGATGACTTCCTGGGTTTTCCATTTTTTTAGAAGAGGAGGGGGAAGAAAACAATGATTTCCTACTACGGGGGGCGAAATCAGATGGTCCCTCGAGGTGTGATTTTTGGGACTGTCGCCCGTGCATGCACTACTTGGAAGAACTGGAGGGGAGGAGAAAAGAAAGAGATGAGAGAAAGTGTTCAATTCAAACAAACAAAACTAGACCTAACTTAAATGTGACTCCCTAATAATAAACCTAAGACTTGGTTTATGTAGGAAATAAGTAGTCAATAGTGAATACCGCTCTGTCAACAAATCTAGCCAAGTTGCTTAAGGGGAGGTTTGGGCCCAAACGTTTCCCAGGGAAAACCCCAGGTGCTTGTATAAACCCGCGCCTGGTCATTTGACACAGCCCCTCAGCCTAAACACCAGATATAGATGACATAATTGGTACTAACTAAAGAAAACTTAAGACCTAGATAGCAAGCCTAAGTTGATGAAGCCTTAGGGGTCAAGTTGCTACAAGTTTTAATTAGGTCTAGGATACTACAGTGCACATGGAATGTGGAGGGCGTTAATTGCGTTGTTGCCCTGTTATTTCAATTTTTTTGTGTGTGTGCAGGAACTGGAGAGTGGCTCCAATGAAAATCAAGTTGTCACACAATTTTTTTATATTTATGTCTTTTAGGATTCAATTTAATTGAATGTGTTTTAGGGTTTCTCCAGTTAAATTTTCAAACAAGTTTGAAAATCCACAATCAAAGGAAAACAAGTTGTATGGGTGATTGTATATTTCCTTTAAATTGAGTCTCTAAAAAGAAAGAGGGAAACCCAAAGCCAATTGTCCCTAAGACAGAAATTTAACTACTAATGACTTATTTTTAGGCTTTCTGAATAGATAGTGGTCCAATCAATGCAACCAACACCACTACCTTAAGTGAAATCAAACAAGGATTTCAGAAAAGATTTTTGTAAGATTTTAGGAAATTATTTGATAATTGTTTTGAATTTTTAATTGTACTGGTGTCAAAGTGTAGAAATGATACCCGTGGGTATTGTGGACTTTTCAGTATTACCACCGACCTAAGAAATTTTTTGTGATTTTATGTGATGTGTAAAATTTTACAAGGATTCCACCAAGCTAAATTTCACACAAATTGGATGAGTATAGAAATTGTAAAAATTTGGGGACAGTAGCAAAATAGGAAGATTAGAGGGTGTGACCTCTCTGCAATCCACGAATTTTTAAAAATTAAATACAAATCTAATTGATCTGAAATTTGGAACAGATGTTCCCAATTTAATTGGAAATCATTGTATGAAATTTTATGATTTTAAGAGGCCTGCGATGTTAGGAATCTATTTTTCAAGTCCGGATAGAAATCTGGACCTCAAAAATAGAACACCAATACTTGCAATGGAGTGGTGTTAAAGAAGCATTCAAGCAAGCAATGGATTTTAAAATGCACACTCCACTTAATCAAGTTGTTTAGGGTTAGACCTGAATTTCGCAGGAAGAAAAGGAACTTTGAGCTCTCACTTCCAGATTCCCGCTTTCTTCCTGCAAGAGTTCCTGCACACACGAAAGAGAGCAAAGAGAAGGGGATGAGATCTACTTCAAGCAAGAGGAGAAAGAATAGCAAAGCCATGCCTCCCCAGCAATGGTGCCAAAAAGTGATAGCGAAATACGCGTGATTTGTAAAAGCGGGTTTTTAACATCGTTGTAGCACGCGAATCCGCTTTCGCTTTTAAATTTATATCTTAGATAGGGGAAGAATCTAGGGTCGTCCAAGGAGGCCAAATGTTTGCAAAATTTATCCTCTTGCTTAGAAATAGAGCTCAACTTTATTTTTTGTATTTTAAATATGTAATTTTTTTTTATTTTGAAAAGATGAGGGCAAAATGCGAATTATAACGGAAAGTACTAACACCTACAATTGCTAAAACTTAAAAGATAGATATATCTTCCGTCTAAGCTCACTCTAGGCAAGTGGAGGCCTAGAGTAATTAGGAAGAAGAGGCAAAATAAGTGCTAGAACCAAAAGTAACAATTGCAATAGAAAGCTAAAAGAAGGAAATTTAATTAACTAGAATTAGTGTTCTTTTGAAGGACAAGTAGAGGAAAGCTTCTACTAGAGCTAAACAAATTTAAAAGCAAATAAAGAAACACTAATCCTCTTGCAAAATTTGGTGAAGAAGGGATTCTTCTTGCTCCAAGCCTAGCTGCTCCTTGGCTTGAAAAGAGGGCCTCCTTCTTCCCCTTCCTTGAGAGCTCCTCCAAGGTGGAAGCTACCACCTTCAATGCTCTCTCCAAGGGGTGGGTGTGCACCACCCTCAAAAGCTCCTCCAAGGTGGCATGGACCACCTTCAAGATCTCCTCCAAAGATCTTCCTTGCCTGGCTTCTCCTTTGGCTAGCGTGACCCAAGAGAGAAGGGAAGAGGGGAAGGCACCAAAGGGACAGAATATCCCCTTAATCTTCTTCCTCTTCTTCTCTCTTGGACATGGGATTCTAGGTGGAATATGAGAGTGAATTTACTATCCAAGGATGCCTTGAATGGTGGTGGGTAGTGGTCTTTTTATAGGGTAGGATGGGGGGTTAAGGTGCCCCTTGAAATGGAGGGCTAGGATGGAAGGATGGAGGTGGTTGGTGATCCTATTGCCAAGGGCATTTGGCGCCAACACAAGGGGTGTTAAAGGGGGTGGTTATGGTGGTGTTGGTGGCTTTTGGTGGTGGAGAGACACCACCAATTTGGCACCAACATAGGGCCTTCTAGAAGGGGGTTACGTGGATGGTGGAGATGGATTTAAGGAGAGGTGTATGGTGGAGATGAAGGGGCTTTTTGGAGGGAAAAGTGGCACCATCAAGGGGGTGGTTAGGGTGGTTTTGGCGCCACTTTTAGGTGTCTTTTGGAGGTGGTGGGTAGGCTAGGTTGGTGCCAAGTAGGTTAGCTTATGTGGAGCTTAGGTGGAGCTAGTTGGGTGGAGTTGTTAGGTGGGTTTTTTGGGTGGTACAAGCTAAGGAAGTTGGAGCATAGTTAAGCTAAGCTAAGCTAAACAAAGCTAAGCTTGCTTAGCTAATGGAGGAGTAGAGGAGAAGGTGTTGGAGCTAGGGTTTGGAGGGAGGAGCTGAGGTGGAGAAGTCTGGAGCTGAAACTGGAGCTGGCCGCTGCTGAAGAGGCTGGCATGGAGCTACTCTAGCTGGCTTAGCTTGCTAGTTCTTTGCTAGCTGCTAAGCCAAGATAAAGTGAGCTAGCTTCACCCCATAATGAGATGAGGTAAGCTAGGTCCGGTGCTCCCGAGGAGGATCAAGCTGGTTGAGGCAGCTAAGGTAGCTTAGCTCAACTGAGTTTAGCTAAGCTGAGTCCCCAGGAGCTGGACTTGAGCTTCCTGAGCTGGGATGAGTTCTTCTTCAGCTAGCTGGAGTTGAGTGGAGCTGGATGTAGCTGGATCTGTGCTGGGGTGAACTCCTGTCAACTCAGCTGAGCTAGCTTGAGCTCCCTCTGGACTAGTAGGACCTGAGATGAGCTTGACTCAGCTAAGTTGAGCTAGATTTGAGTTGACTTGAGCTAGGGTGAGCTAAGATGAACTCTCTTGAGCTGCCATTCAGCTTAGATTAGCTAAATGGAGCTGGGATGAGCTAACCCTAGTTCAAGTGAGCTAGGTTCCAGCTATGGTGAGCTAGATCAAGTTGAGTTCCAGCTAGTCTAAGCTTCTCCTTCACCATTTGCCCTCTTGAGTGCTAGGGTTTTGGGGATCTGTATATCTGTTCATCCCTAACACTCACAAAAACATATCAAAAAGACAATAAAATATGCAATGCATGACTAACCTATTTTATGCCTAAATGCAGCCCAAAAACCCATTTGCGGAGTTAAATCCTAAGAGCTAGGTTTGTTTTAATGCATAAGAATGATGATAAACTGGCGTTTATCACCACGTGCCTCATCACCGCTGCTCGCTATTGATCCAAGCATCCACAACGTGCCTTGTAGATTGGCTTTTCTCCTTCGTGTGTTAAGTGCTTAATCGTGCCTCATCATGTTTAATAGATATCAATTGTTCTATCAGGAGATTGGATGACTTAGATGCGCTCAAGCCTCTTCGTCTTCAGCTCAACGTGCATCGACGTTAGATTTGGCATGCGTTGGCACACCATCGCACATGTGCGGCACTGTTCTTCCATCCGGCCGCCATGTAACCACTGCCAATGCCATCTAATCATGATCCAACAAGCAAATTTCACCTGTGGGAGCTCGCCAATTCAATTTGAGGCATGCCACGCTTCAAACAGACACCCTCTTCTCCATGTGAAGGCTCGTAACCAACAAGCTACTCAACCGTTTGAGGCGTGTTTTGGATTTAACGTTCGCACAGTCTCGGCCATTGGATCTCGATCCAACAGATGAGATTGCATCATGATCACGCCTTTAAAGGTGGAGCGAGAGGCTTGGCTAGTGATGGACGGCAAGGATGGTGCGACATGGCACCATCCTGGTCGTGCATCTTCTCTAACTTGCAGATGGTGCCACAGATGTCGGATTGGATCGATTTTCGGGCCATTGGGTTGCAATCGTTGATCCGAACCCATTCGTGCAGTTGGATTTGTCATCTGGGTACGGATTTACAACACCTTGGCCCTTGAATTCTGATCTTTCTCGAACTGCATCTGATACTACGAAGGTCCGATTGCGGTGATCTCGGAGTCGTTGAACTCTGCCCATTACCCTAATCAAATCTGTACACTTGGATCTTTAATCTAAGCCCCAATAAATGTTGCCCTATTTCCTAACCACAAAAAGGGAGAATTAACCTAAAATTTGTACAATCTAACCTAAATGTATGATGATGCATGTTATGCAATATTTATAATGTTGAATGCTTCTATGACAGTAGAAACATCCATAAGTAGGAATTTTAGGTCAATTAGATGTATGCACATCACAGACCTCGAAAATTTAGCTAGTATCTGGATAAGACCGACGTGCAAACCCAGACCCTGTGGTTGCTCAAGGAGATAAGATAGAAACCCTTGTGTTTCTTGTCCTCAAGTGATCATGCAGTGTGTACATGATATTGAAGTAATAGATAGCGATGAAAACTGAATTAGGGTTTCAGCCAAACTTTTATGTCTCCTTCCGAATTTTATTTAATATTTAAAAGTGAATTTCAAGCAACTGATCTCCGTTTTAATCTTTTCAGGCAAGAGATGGCCTTTTTAGCTCAAGTCAAATGCAAGATGGCAGGAACTAAGGAAGGATAGAACACGTACCTGACTCCAGAAATTCTTCAAAATGCAATTTGATTGTATTGAAATCTAGCAGGAAGAATGCAACCTAAGTATGGATGCCTATAAGATGCTGCTGCTAGATAATGGACGAAGTATTTTTGGTCTTTTTGATTTTGTAATTTTTTTTGGATTTTTCTAATGCAACAACAAACATCAAATCGAAAAAGAAATCGATATGAAAAATTCATTCAATAAGAGATGAATAGAGAGAGAATAAAATCCACAGTCCAAATTATTACACAAATGTATGAGAACAAGCTCTCACAACTTATGCTTATAGAAATAGAATCCTAAATATATACCTAAGCCTAAACTACCAACTATACTAAACTATACAACTAAAAATTGGAAAATGCAGCTCCTACGAGAAAAACTCCTCCTAGAAGTTGGGTCTGAAATGCAGCGGGTCCACCAGGAAGAAGACACTACTCCTACTCAAATGCTGCAAAAACACCAAATGATTAATAAGAAAATTATATACAAAAATCAATTAAAGAATAAATTGAATAAAAGAATCTATATACAACAAAGAATATAAATAAAAGAATGAATATTTACAAAGAAATCAACAATTATGTACAAATAAAGAATAAAACAAAAAGCATGGCATATAGAAAGTTTCCACCCCAGCAATGGTGCAAAAATATGACGGACAACAAACTGTGCATGTTAAAAATGATGTTCTAATGTTGTTGTTATCGTAATATATTAGTCACAATGCAAACAGATGTCCTGCCATTTTTATTTATTTACATAATTTTTATTGGTTTTTTCCAAGTCATTCACTAGAAGGCAGTTATTGATATACATCACTCTTTATGTTCCAAAAATGTTCTTTTATTTCAAAAATGTCAATTTTATTTAGAAAATGAATTAATGAATCAAAGAGTGAAAGAATTAGTCAATCATGTACAAAAGAATTAGTTAATATTCACTACAATGCCTTAAACATATTTACAACTAAATAGGCATAAAAAAAAATATGTATGATTACTCTATGTTAGTTATGTACAACTAACTAACCTAATAATACCTAAGTATAGGTATGAAAATAACTACTAATATACACTAGACTAAATATATAAACATATAATATTAACTCTGATAACATATGCTATATATATAGTAACATATATAAGTGTCGTTATAGCCTTAGTAAAAATATGTACATGTAATTAGGCAAAAGACTATGTTTACTTACATATATACATATCTCTACTGTTGGATACAGATGTCACTAAAGAAACCTTACAAAAATAAATGTACATAATAAAGTTTATACTAATCTACTATTCTATCTATACTTATATATATATATATATATTCCCTATGTGTTCGTATACATATATATATATTTAATTTATTATACATATACATATATATATTATATACCTATATACTATATATATATATATGAATATACACACTATATACATTATGCTAACACTTCCAACACTTAGTAACTTTTACGCTCTCCTTTCCCTCTTCAACACAAAGCTGCTACAGGCACTCACGCTCTCCTCTCAACACTTACTAAATTTCTTATTGAAGTTCTCTCACACACAACACTTCGAGTTACTGTTCACTTAGTCAAAAATTGGTTTTTTTAGTGGATGGACTGACTTTACGTAGGATACATAGTATCCAAATGGGGTGGGACTAGACCAATACTAGGACAGCCTCAAGCTTATGTCATCCCTAGCAATGTGGATGATCAAGAAGGATGAAGCTCCACTGTTGTCACCAACGGACCCAAGTGAACAGGAGAAGAAGAAAGCTGGAGAGGAGGAATGATCAACCCAAGGAAGTATGAGGGGAGTTGATGGGGGTCACAGAAGCACTAAGTCGGTGCTTTAGTAGGTGAGGGAGTGATTATGGTCATCGTGGTGTGAGATTAGACATGAATAAGGTTAACAGTAGGATGAGCTTGATAGGTGCACGAGAAGGATTTAAATTGAATCCCACCGATAGATGAGATCTGAGGGAGGTGACAGAGCATTGTGCAAGGGCACGAAGGGATTGGATCTGGTTTCACCATTAAATGAATGATCCAAAAGATCGACGACAGTTGGAGCTTAGGTTCCTAATGTAGGAATAGTGCATGTGGAGGAACAGGAGGTATGTTGGTGTTTTTACACCGATACCATCAAAGTAAAACAGTGGGATCTTGTATAATAAACCCATAAGTGGAAAGAATTAGGACAGTGCAATCCCTGTGAGTTTGCAAAAGGGTCCTTGAAAGTTTTAAGCTAAAGAAAATGTGAATCATTGAGGACCTAAATGTAATACGATGGTTTTAGGGTTCTATTGATGTTCAAATGCAACCAGGTTTTTATGATAGCTTAATTGAACATTTTAGAAATTAATTCAACCCTTGATTTGTACTTTTGAGCTCATAAATGTGTTCAATTGGCAATTGGATCATCATTTTTTATTTATGTATAGAATATCTCATAAATTGACCTAATTTTTAATTTTTAACCCAATTTGTGTGTTTTAGGTCATTTTCCTTAAATCCCACACTTAACTCATTTATTTTGTTAATTAGATAGTGTTAACCTAGTTTCTTGATTAACTTAGACATTTTAGCTATGATGAGCCACATGACATCAATTGTTGGCAAATAGTGAGTAGCTAGTATCAATATCCATACACGAGTATTGGTATCAACTACCCATTGAGTCAAATCTGAATGGCTAATTTACCTTAATGACCATTTGAATTACCCTACACCCAATGACTATAAAGAGTGGGTGGGTAGTTTTTGGCCTATAAATAGACCCTTCTTAGGTCATGTTTTTACACAACAAATCATACTACTCTCCTCTACTCTCAAAAGCTCCTATACACTCAAATGTTGATACCCTTATATTGATGTAACAAAATTATGTTTTATTGTGGACTAATCATTTCAGGACACTTGAAATCTAATAAAGCAATGATGATCGTAACACAAGTGGAATCAATCTCTTGATGATGATTCTGAAGACTCTTTTTATTTTTATTAAGTCTAGAATATTGTAAGGAATCTCAAAATAACAACTGATGCACTTTCAAACTCCTTAGCCATGATTTTCAGATAAAAACCTAAGTTTTCAGTACTATTGATCGATCAACTTTTATAATTAATTGACCAAACCTACTTTGATCAATCGCCACAATATTTTTAATCGACCAAAAGCCTCTAACCAACATATTATGATCTTGCTCCAGATATCGATCAATTTCCTAATTTAATCGAAAAACATGGAATTGATCAAACTGTATATTTAATCGATCAAAAGTCAATTTTATCGACCAACTATTAACTTTGATCGATGAAAGCTATGTTTCCAAACTTTCTAAATCAGGTCGAAAAACACCTACAATTTGGACTCCTGTAACGACCCGGTTCCCGAGTCCCTACGAGACACGAGAACCGGACCGACTCGACTAATCCCAAGACCTAGTCGTCCAACAAGGAAGTAACCAAAAGACAGTAAAATAAACCACATTCAGCATGAATATAACTAACAGTAAGAAAGTACAGCAGTAAGGAAAGAAACTACTACAGTAGGTACCACCACAACAGTAAAACAACATTTATCATATAACAAGAACTGCAGGTAAAGAAGGTACAGCGGAAACAAAAACTACTCACTAGAACAGAAACAAAAGAGGTACAAAAGGCTGTGGTAACTCTACTGGACCCTACTCGGCCCAGCGTCCTCTGCAGCCGTAGACCCTGGCTGCTCAACACCTGGTCCTAAAAAAGGTAACGAGTGTAACACGTCAGCAAAACGCTGAGTAGAGTGGCAAACTAACTAAAGGCAACAGTAGAGTGTACAGTAGCTGTTAAGTTCTATTACTTCCTTTATTCACATCTTTCAATTTTTCTCACTATTTCATTTATTTCTCAGATCCTTTACTTGATCTCGAATGTCCTCGTGGGAACGATCTTGATTGCAGTCTTTTCCAAAAGTAGAAGTAGCACGTGGTGCTCTCCTGACCAGGAGAGTCCCCCGTGGTGATCCTACCCTCAGTCAACCACCCCAGGGTCACTGACAGACGTAACGGTGACTACGGCACGCGCGATAAACGCACAGGTAGCTAGCCCGCACTGGCACGCGGTCAGTCGTTTCCGTTAACGGGTGCGCCCAAAGCACAGCACGGAACCAGGGCAGAGCCCTCTCAGTAACAGGGGTCCAACCCCTCCACAGTAACCAAACCGGGGCCTTGCCCCTCCACAGTCCGCGCACCCTCGCCTGACTACCCTGGTTTGCCCTAGTGGGCCTAACAAGTCGATGAAGGAGGCTAGCAGAACCCCGGGGCCCGTGGGGTAGCTAGTACTCTCCTAACACTAGTAGCTCTCCTCGGTACTACGTACACGAGGGCCAGCAAGTCAGTACAGAGCGGCCAATCCTAACCCTGGGTCCCTGGGGTGGCTGGCCCAACTCTGCACTAAACAGGTACAGGTACTTCCCTTGGTACTGCGTACCCAAGAGACAGTACGAACAACATCTCAGTTCCATTCCTTTCTCTTTCCAGGAGTTCCACTCCTAATTCCCCGTAGGGTTCCATCCTTTAATCTCAGAACATCTTATGTTTCACTTTCCAGTTTCACGTTCTTACAAACCATGATTTCAGTCATGTTCCTTATTCATAACAGGCAGCTGCTAATTCAATTTACAGGCAGCTTTATATATTCCTTTCCATTTTTCCAAGACTGCAGTAATATACATTCCACTAGTTTTTCCATCTTAGGATTCATGCCATATCCTAGAATCTATCATACAATCTAGTTTTCCGGCCCTAGGATTCATGCAACACCTAGGAGCTATCATTCCATATATTTCTCATTCCTAGGATTCATGCAATGCCCTAGGTTCTAGTTATGGTTCCATACTTTAACAGATTTTATTAATACTTAAAGCCACTCTACCAGGTACAATGGGAGTAATGGGGGCGTGATCAGGAATCCCGCGTGCCTCCGCGACTCTCAAGACTGCAACTGAACGAGGTCCTATCACAAAGATCAACACAAGGAGTGTCTCAAAACTGTGTATAGCTACTGTAGACGGGTAGAGGAATTAATTATGAAAAGAACGCAACTCGAATTGTGGAAAACGGAGCCCGAACGGGCCCTAAACGAGTCGAACAAGGCGATACTGTGCAAAATCAGACGTCTGGAACTTCTTCCAGACGTCTTAAAAAGTGGATCAGAGAATTACCTGTTCAGCGTGGTTTCCCAGACGTCCAGAAGTCTGCGGGGACGTCTGGCCTAGCTCCCAGACATCCGATTGTCACCCCGGACGTCTGGAGGTCACTCCCGCCGTCTGGTACAAATTCCAGACGTCTGATTCGCAAAGGATGGCGAATCAGCGAGCCTGCGCACAGCCAACTCCCTCCCTCAGTACGGTCAGTCGACAGGAAGGAAGGAGAAGGCGGTAAACTCACCTTTCAGATGTCTGTAAGTGCTTCAAGACGTCTATCTCGCCATCTGGCTATCAACCCAGACGTCTGATTCTGGAAATTTTTCCAGAATCAGGGCGCTGCTCGGCCTCCGCTCGCGACGCCGCCCGCGTCGCACCTCGCGCGTCTGCTGCTCAGACCGCAGCAGGTCCCTCTCCGCGTCGCTCCGCGCCCCCTGCGCCCTCCGCCGGCCGGCCAAGCCGCTCCGGCGAGCTCGCCCTCACGGCAGAGCTCCGCCCTCGCACGCCGCACCTCCGCGCTCACTGCGGCCGTCACTGCCGCCCTCGCGTCCACTCGCTCTCGCGCACAGGAAGGAGAAGAAGGAGGAGGCTGTGGAGACGGGAGGGTAGGCGTGGCCCTTTTAAGGCCGCGCGAGGAGGAGAGAGGGGGTGGCAGGCCGCCTGCAGCCGCAGAGAGAGAGAGGGAAAAAGAGAGAGAGAGAGGGAGGAATCGCGGGTCTGCGCGCACAGGCGCGCAGACGACTCTCCCGTGCGAAAATAACTGTTTTCCAGACGTCTTGATGTGATCCCAGACGTCTGTACCGACGTCTGGGCCACCTCCCAGACGTCTTAAAAGACGTCTGGGCACGCGTTCGTTACAATATAACAAACTCAAAGGAAGTTTCGTCCCCGAAACTTGCGCCAACTAGGGTGAGGAAAAAAAAAGATGTCCAGATAACCATAACAAACTCAAAGAGGACCGAAGCCGCTCCGAAAAGACGTACCCGCGAAAAGCTCCGGGTACCACTCCCGCATTGCCGCCTCAGGCTCCCAGGTAGCCTCCTCGTACCGCTGGCTCCTCCACAAAACCTTTACAAGGGGTACTTGCTTTCGTCTCAACCTGCGGACGACTCGGTCTAGGATCTGCACTGGCCGCTCGGGGTAGGTCAGGTCGTCACTCACCTCAACGCTCTCGTGACTCAGTACGTGACTGGAATCGGCTACGTACTTCCTGAGGTTGGACATGTGGAACACGTCGTGCACACCAGAAAGCTGCGGGGGAAGGGCAAGTCTGTAAGCAACGGGTCCAACCCGCCCCACGAACCTCGGCGCGAGCTTCCCTCTCACCCCAAACCGCTGTAAGCCCTTCATGGGCGAAACACGAAGGAAGACGTGGTCCCCAACCTCGAACTGCACCTCTCTGCGTCTGCGATCCGCGTAGCTCTTCTGTCTGCTCCTGACAGTGCGGAGTCATCTGTGGATCTGCTCAACTACCTCCTGACTCTGCCGGATCAACCTGGGGCCAACCTCCCACTTGGTCCCCACCTCAACCCAACTCAAGGGTGCCGTGCATTTCCGTCCGTATAGAGCCTCGTAGGGAGCCATGCCGATGCTCGAGTGATAACTGTTGTTGTATGCAAACTCCGCCAGGGGCAGGTGCTCCTCCCAAGAGCCCCTCCAGTCCAGTACACAGGCACGCAAGAGGTCCTCAAGTGTCTGTATCGTGCGCTCAGACTGTCCGTCCGTCTGGGGGTGGTAAGCCGTGCTAAACCTCAACCTCGTCCCCAAGGCCTGCTGAAACTCAGCCCAAAACTGGGACGTAAAGCGGGTATCCCGGTCGGATACGATCTCCTGCGGAACTCCGTGTAGTCGCACCACATCACGGATATACCTCTCTGCCAACTGTGCTGGTCCCAAAGTGACTCGGATCGGCAAGAAACACGCCGTCTTCGTCAATCTATCCACTATTACCCAGACTGCGTCATGTCCCCGCTGGGTAACAGGTAAGCCCACCACCAAGTCCATGGTGATGCTCCCCCACTTCCACTCTGGCACTGGAAGTGGCTGAAGCGGCCCTGCAGGCCTCTGATGCTCGGCTTTCACCTGCTGGCACACTAAGCACTGCTGCACGAACTCACCCACATCCCGCTTCATCCCTCTCCACCAAAACTCGCGTCTCAAGTCATGGTACATTTTCGGGTTTCCAGGATGTATGGTGAATCTGGAACCGTGTGCCTCAGTCAGGAGCTCTCTCAACAGCTCCTCGTCTCTGGGAATGCACAACCGTCCCCTCAAGCGTAACACTTGGTCTGTGAAAGAGAAGTCCCCTGGGTCCCCTGATAGTACTCTGTCGCGCAAAGACTGCAAGTACGGATCAGCCATCTGTCCTGTGATGATACGGTCTATCAGCTCTGGCCTGGTCTGCCGTGTCACCGTGACTGCCCCACAGTACCCTCGTAACTCTAGAGGTCGCCAACTGCCCACCTCCTCCAAAAGGCTCCAACTCTGTAACAGTAGACTGGCCAAGCGTGCGGGCGCCTTACGGCTCAAGGCGTCAGCCACCACATTGGCCTTTCCCGGGTGGTAGGAGATGCTGCAATCGTAGTCCTTCAGGAGCTCCAACCAACGTCTCTGTCTCATGTTGAGCTCCTTCTGGTCAAAAAAGATATCTGAGGCTCTTGTGATCTGTAAAAATCTCGAAGGTCTCACCGTACAAGTAGTGCCTCCATGTCTTCAGTGCGAAGACAACAGCTGCCAACTCTAGATCGTGGGTAGGGTAGGTATGCTCATGGGGCTTCAGTTGCCGCGAAGCGTAAGCGACCACGTGACCCCTCTGCATGAGCACACCTCCTAACCCCTGCAAGGAAGCGTCCGTGTACACAACGAACCCGCCACTACTGTCAGGGATGGTGAGCACGGGAGCCGAGGTCAACCTCTCCTTCAGCTCCAGAAAACGTGCCTCACAGGCGTCTGTCCAAGCGAAAGGCACGTCCTTCCGGGTCAACTGTGTCATAGCACGCGCAATCTGTGAAAATCCCCTGATGAACCGTCTGTAGTAACCTGCCAGTCCCAGGAAACTGCGAATCTCAGTGACTGAATGCGGTCTCTCCCACCTGAGCACTGCCTCGACCTTGGCGGGATCCACCGCCAGGCCGTCACCAGAGATCACATGACCCAAGAAAGTCACCTCCCTCAACCAGAACTCGCACTTGCTGTATTTGGCGTACAGCCTGCGTCATCTCAGAGTGTCCAAAACCATCCGCAAGTGCTGTCCGTGCTGCGTCCGATCTCTAGAATAGATGAGTACATCATCTATGAAAACCACCACAAACTGGTCCAAGTACGGTCTAAACACCCGGTTCATCAGGTCCATGAAAGCAGCGGGGGCATTGGTCAGCCCAAACGGCATGACCAAAAACTCGTAGTGTCCGTACCGGGTGCGGAAAGCTGTCTTGGAGAAGTCGGTCTCCCTGATCCTCAACTGGTGGTATCCAGACCTCAAGTCTATCTTGGAAAACACCGTGGCACCCCGCAACTGGTCAAACAAATCATCGATCCTCGGCAGCGGATATCTGTTCTTGATGGTGACCCTATTCAGCTGTCGGTAGTCCACACAAAGGCCTAGGGTCCCATCCTTCTTCTTCACAAACAGTACCGGGGCTCCCCAGGGAGACGCACTGGGCCTCACGAAACCTTTCTCCAAAAGGTCCTGCAACTGGGACTTGAGCTCTCGCAGCTCAAGCGGTGCCATCCTGTATGGCGCGGTGGAGATGGGGCTGGTCCCTGGTACTAGTGAGATCTCAAACTCTATCTCACGCTCGGGCGGTAGTCCTGGTAACTCCTCTGGAAACACGTCGGGGAACTCTCTGACCACCGGGATGCTTTGGAAGTCTGCCACAGGGCTGGGCTCTGCCACCACACAGGCTAGGAAGCCCTCACACCCCTGGCTCAAACGTCTCGCCACCCGAAGTGCCAAAATGCACCTGAAACCTCCGTCCACTGGCTGCCCGTGAACTCGAAAGAAGGCAACTCTGGAATGGAGAAGATAATCTTCCTCTCAAAACAGTCCACCAAAGCGTGGTAAGCGGACAACCAATCCATCCCCAGAATCACTCCAAAGTCCTCCATCTATATCATAATCAGGTCAGCTGGCAGGCTATGTCCCCCGATGCTGACCTCGCAACCCGTGTACACCTCCTCAGCTACAAACAGCTGACCACTCGGACCTCTGATTACGAATGGATTCTCTAACAGTGTATAATCCTGGGCCAAACTAACTGCGAAACTGGCTGCGACAAACGAGTGCGTAGCACCGGAATCGAAAACCGTGTAAACGAGTCTGCCAGAAACTGAAACCATACCTGCTACCACGGATCCCGAAGCTCTGGCGTCCCTGTGTGTTAGGGCGTTGATACGCCCCTCAGCTCTAGGTGCGGACGAAGCAGCCACACTCTGCGTCGGATGGGTAGGTGCTGGCCGGTACCCTCCTCGCGCCTGGGAACCGCGGCCTCCTGCGCGCCCTCCAGTGCTCTGCGTGGGAAGTATCTACTGACCTCCTGCCCTAGATGGGCAGTCCCTCCTGACGTGGCCCGGCTGGCCACACTGGTAGCAGAGGGGAACCCGACTCCCGCCCTCAGTGAGTCCCTGCTGTCGGCTAGGCAGGGGTCCGGTGCTGGCGATTGGCCCCTGCCGAGGGCCCCCAAAGGCCACTGATGGCCCTGCACAACGTGACGGCTCTCTTGCGAACGCCACGTGTCTCCGTTGAGTTCTCCTAACACGCCTAGTGTGGCATCGGAAATCTCGTTCCACCACTAACTCCCCTATCGTACGCTCGGAAGGGGGAGGGGGTGGCGACGTGGGTGGAAGCTGAAATTCTTCTCGAACCACCTCTCGAATCAGTTTGACGAGGTCTGGAGACGGTATGCTCAGGAGAAGAGGAGGGGTAGTAAGTACTCCAAGTCTGACACATCTGTCCCTCGGGCCCCGACCTTGGCCGCGGCCCACCCTCCTAACTCCACGACGAGGCATCTCCTACAATGGAGACGCGAAACAAAATGAAAAAATGT
The DNA here is from genome assembly GCA_037157565.1 of Thalassia testudinum. NCBI lineage: Eukaryota > Viridiplantae > Streptophyta > Magnoliopsida > Alismatales > Hydrocharitaceae > Thalassia > Thalassia testudinum. The sequence continues at coordinate 77,340,066 of JAZHRO010000056.1, read as the reverse complement.
CAAAACAGACGGTACCTAACGAAACTTCTAAGAGCTCATGTCAAGAGATATGTTGTGGTGGCTACTCTAGCTATAAACATGTGAATTGGTTATCTTCTAGTCAGTTGATTCACTTCTCGGGACGACCTTGCTCTGATACCATCTTGTAACGACCCGGTTCCCGAGTCCCTACGAGACACGAGAACCGGACCGACTCGACTAATCCCAAGACCTAGTCGTCCAACGAGGAAGTAACCAAAAGACAGTAAAATAAACCACATTCAGCATGAATATAACTAACAGTAAGAAAGTACAGCAGTAAGGAAAGAAACTACTACAGTAGGTACCACCACAACAGTAAAACAACATTTATCATATAACAAGAACTGCAGGTAAAGAAGGTACAGCGGAAACAAAAACTACTCACTAGAACAGAAACAAAAGAGGTACAAAAGGCTGTGGTAACTCTACTGGACCCTACTCGGCCCAGCGTCCTCTGCAGCCGTAGACCCTGGCTGCTCAACACCTGGTCCTGAAAAAGGCAACGAGTGTAACACGTCAGGAAAATGCTGAGTAGAGTGGCAAACTAACTAAAGGCAACAGTAGAGTGTACAGTAGCTGTTAAGTTCTATTACTTCCTTTATTCACATCTTTCAATTTTTCTCACTATTTCATTTATTTCTCAGATCCTTTACTTGATCTCGAATGTCCTCATGGGAACGATCTTGATTGCAGTCTTTTCCAAAAGTAGAAGTAGCACGTGGTGCTCTCCTGGCCAGGAGAGTCCCCCGTGGTGATCCTACCCTCAGTCAACCACCCCAAGGTCACTGACAGACGTAACGGTGACTACGGCACGCGCGATAAACGCACAGGTAGCTAGCCCGCTCTGGCACACGGTCAGTCGTTTCCGTTAACAGGTGCGCCCAAAGCACAGCACGGAACCAAGGCAGAGCCCTCTCAGTAACAGGGGTCCAACCCCTCCACAGTAACCAAACCGGGGCCTTGCCCCTCCACAGTCCGCGCACCCTCGCCTGACTACCCTGGTTTGCCCTAGTGGGCCTAACAAGTCGGTGAAGGAGGCTAGCAGAACCCCGGGGCCCGTGGGGTAGCTAGTACTCTCCTAACACTAGTAGCTCTCCTCGTTACTATGTACACGAGGGCCAGCAAGTCGGTACAGAGCGGCCAATCCTAACCCCGGGTCCCTGGGGTGGCTGGCCCCACTCTGCACTAAACAGGTACAGGTACTTCCCTTGGTACTGCGTACCCAAGAGACAGTACGAAAAACATCTCAGTTCCATTCCTTTCTCTTTCCAGGAGTTCCACTCCTAATTCCCCGTAGGGTTCCATCCTTTAATCTCAGAACATCTTATGTTTCACTTTCCAGTTTCACGTTCTTACAAACCATGATTTCAGTCATGTTCCTTATTCATAACAGGCAGCTGTTAATTCAATTTACAGGCAGCTTTATATATTCCTTTTCATTTTTCCAAGACTGCAGTAATATACATTCCACTAGTTTTTCCATCCTAGGATTCATGCCATATCCTAGAATCTGTCATACAATCTAGTTTTCCGGCCCTAGGATTCATGCAACACCTAGGAGCTATCATTCCATATATTTCTCATTCCTAGGATTCATGCAATGCCCTAGGTTCTAGTTATGGTTCCATACTTTAACAGATTTTATTAATACTTAAAGCCACTCTACCAGGTACAACGGGAGTAATGGGGGCGTGATCAGGAATCCCGCGTGCCTCCGCGACTCTCAAGACTGCAACTGAGCGAGGTCCTATCACAAAGATCAACACAAGGAGTGTCTCAAAACTGTGTATAGCTACTGTAGACGGGTAGAGGAATTAATTCTGAAAAGAACGCAACTCGAATTGCGGAAAACGGAGCCCGAACGGGCCCTAAACGGGTCGAACAAGGCGATACTGTGCAAAATCAGACATCTGGAACTTCTTCCAGACGTCTTAAAAAGTGGATCAGAGAATTACCTGTTCAGCGTGGTTTCGCAGACGTCCAGAAGTCTGCGGGGACGTCTGGCCTAGCTCCCAGACGTCCGATTGTCACCCCGGACGTCTGGAGGTCACTCCCGCCGTCTGGTACAAATTCCAGACGTCTGATTCGCAAAGGATGGCGAATCAGCGAGCCTGCGCACAGCCAACTCCCTCCCTCAGTACGGTCAGTCGACAGGAAGGAAGGAGAAGGCGGTAAACTCACCTTTCAGACGTCTGTAAGTGCTTCAAGACGTCTATCTCGCCATTTGGCTGTCAACCCAGACGTCTGATTCTGGAAATTTTTCCAGAATCAGGGCGCTGCTCAGCCTCCGCTCGCGACGCCGCCCGCGTCGCACCTCGCGCGTCTGCTGCTCAGACCGCAGCAGGTCCCTCTCCGCGTCGCTCCGCGCCCCCTGCGCCCTCCGCCGGCCGGCCAAGCCGCTCCGGCGAGCTCGCCCTCACGGCAGAGCTCCGCCCTCGCACCCCGCACCTCCGCGCTCACTGCGGCCGTCGCTGCCGCCCTCGCGTCTGCTCGCTCTCGCGCACAGGAAGGAGAAGAAGGAGGAGGCTGTGGAGACGGGAGGGGAGGCGTGGCCCTTTTAAGGCCGCGCGAGGAGGAGAGAGGGGGTGGCAGGCCGCCTGCAGCCGCAGAGAGAGAGGGAAAAAGAGAGAGAGAGAGAGAGGAATCGCGGGTCTGCGCGCACAGGCGCGCAGACGACTCTCCCGTGCGAAAATAACTGTTTTCCAGACGTCTTGATGTGATCCCAGACGTCTGTACCGACGTCTGGGCCGCCTCCCAGATGTCTTAAAAGACGTCTGGGCACGCGTTCGTTACAACCCCTGACCCCCATTGTAAAACACACCTCAAGAGCTTTCTACAAGCAAAAATCTCTTATTCTCTTTAGTGCTTTTGGACTCGTGCACCAACAAATATTGAGATCTAAAGCATGACTCGTTGTGATTTAGAAAAGCCCGATTTGTTTTATATTCCTAAGGTTCCATAGGTATTACTGTTATACTTTATTCCTATTATTTCCTTTTGATTTGGGATCCAAGTTGTTTTGGAGATCCCATTATTGTTCTTCTCTTGATCTTGTGTATAAAGAGAAGAAGCTTTGTAAGAGGTTGTGCCACCCTCATTCAAGTGGTGCATTAGTTGATTTGACCAGCATCGATTAGTCGAAGAAATCCTAAGTTGGGAGGCTTAGGTGGTAGGGATTTCCACTTTAAATTCAGGTGTCATCTCTCTTTAGTTTGTTTATATATATTTTTTATCTGTGGTGAATGATTTTTAAAATTTAGCGAGAGATCGATATTAGACTATTCACCACCCTTTAGTGTATACTTAGTTCCTACAGGCCCCACATGCACTCTCATCAATTTCTAGCACAAGAGGGAGATTGTTGCCTAGTAAGCTTGAGAGAAAAATTCCTGAGAGTGCAAGAAGTTCTTGAGCATGGAAATTTTGTCTTTTCAATTCGTTTTGCATGCCATTTTTGTTCTTGGCACTCCTTTGTAATATCTTTTAAATTTATATCATTGGGAGGCTTAGGATTAAAGTTGTAAGCTTATTATTTTCCTTTCTTGCACTTGCTCTCTTTTATTTCTCTTTATTATCTTGTAATTGGGTTGAGGTAACTCATTAATTATCTGGTGTAATAGTGAATCGATCCGCTATAGGTTGAGGGAATCGGGTTAAAAGTTCTTTAGTTGAAAGACTTAGGTAGAGAAGTACCCAAGTGAGGGGAACCACTATACATCTAGTGTTCAATTTTGTGGTTTGCTTTTTATTATTTTATTTTTGTATCACACTATTGATGGACAATACTGTTTGTAAGTTAAAAACACTATTTTAATGTTGTTGTTATTGTATTATAGTGGTCACAATGCAAACAAATGTTACATCATTTTATTTATTTATATAATTTTTACTGGTTTATTCCAAGTCAATCACTAGGAAGCAGTTGTTGATATACATCACTCTCTATGTTCCAAAAATATTTTTTTATTTCAAAAATGTCAATTTTATTTACAAAATGAATTAATGAATCAAAGAATGAAAGAATTAGTCAATCATGTACAAATGAATTAGTTAATATTCAGTACAATGCCTTAAATATATTTACAACTGAGCTGGCACAAAAAAACTATGTATGATTACTCTATGTTAGTTATGTACAACTATCTTAAATAATACCTAAGTATAGATGCGAAAATAACTACTAATATACACTAGACTAAATAAATTAACATATAACATTAACTCTAATAACATATACTATATGTAGTAACATTTATAAGTGTCGCTATAGCCTTAGTAAAAATATGTATAAGCAATAAGGTAAAATAGTATGTTTACTAACATATATACATATCTATAGTGACAGATACATATGTCACTAAAGAAACCTCAGAAAAATATATGTACATAATGAGGTTTATACTGATCTACTATTCTATATTTACTTATATATATTACCTATGTGTACGTATACATTATATATATTTTTAATTTATTATACATATACATATATATATTATATTCTTGTATACTATATATATACAAATATACGTATGTACACACTGTACACCTCATGCTAACACTTCCAACACTTCATTCAGAATAACTAAACACAATAAATTGAGCATAATAAAAGATATGCAATAAATGGATTGTTCTAATTGATATTCAAATGTAATTCAAAAGATCATGGGACAAAAAGAATAGAAAGATAAAATAATGGCAAATTGAATCACCAATTATTTGTCTTTAATTAAGCATATATCTCATACTCAAATTATTTAAAAAAACAAATAGTACCTTCAATCAATTAATCAATATAAACTTCGGTACTTAAATAATCCAATAGTAACCAGAACCAAAGGTCAGACATCGCCTTCATAGAACCATATGACTTAACAGAGCATAGCACTAACAGAGCACAAGTAAAAGGCTCTTTCAAGATCCTTTCTTCTTCTTCAAACCCTTCAAGAGCAAGGCCTTCAAGCACAAGCACACGGCTAAGTGTTAGCCATCCTTTAGCACAAGGCTAATTTCCTCAGAGCAAAACCCACCCCTCTCCTCTCACAGAACTCTTCTCTCTTCTCTTTCTCAGACCTAGAGGTTAATCGAGTATACAGTCAGGTACTCGGATCTGGGTAGGGGACCAAACTCGCATGGCAGTGACTGATTGTGCAGCAATCATAGGTCTTAATTGACCTAAATTAGGATAGAACTTAGCATAAGCTAGTGTAATTCATGCATGCATAAGCATTATTTGCATCCTTACTGCTTTCCTTTAGCTAAGCATGAAATAATGATATAATGAACTAATAGGTGCATTATATTATAGGAAATAAGAAGATTGGAAGTTGGATCTGAGGCTGGATTTGAAGCTGGACCTGAATCTAGTGCTGCATCAGAGCTGGAGAAGAAGATGAGAATAAAATGTAGTAGACAAATAATGTAAAGGGCACTTAAATGGAAGCCCTTCAGGAAGCGGCATCAATAACATGGGCACTTAAATAGAATCACACACTTCAGGAGATGCTGCTTTTTCATTATCAAATGGAAAATAGCCTGAGCAATCCCAAAGAACCTGAGTTGACCACACCTAACGACAATTCACAGGAGTAGATACTCGGAAGAAATTCAGGGGAAGAAGAAGATGAGTAGGAAACATCTTGAATGGATTCAGCTGGAAACTCCATTCGAGAAAATGATGAGGAAAGGATTGATTACTGTGGACCATGGGAGGCACATTATGGGTCAGACAACCTACCTGAGACAAAGGATGAAGATCCATCTGACGATATGGATCTGGAGGCGAGCATTCCATGTAACACCACCAATCAATTTATACCTATTCTTGATCTAGCATCAGCCGATTTGCACCCTTCTTTCATCTATCAAGGCAATGTTGGAATCTCTGAGACTACACTTTCGATTTTGATACCCAAAGAGCAGAGATAGCCAATGATGTCTTGCCCAAAAAAATGGACATGATATCTAAAATAGGAAGGAATAGGGAGCCTACGGCATATGAGGGCGAGGCACTAAGTAGAATGAACTAGGGACTCACCTACCATCCTAGTCAGACAAACGGATGGCTCGACTTAGAGCCTGAAGAGTCAGAGATGAGTACTGATGAGGATAAAGTGATTTCTAGCGAGGATTTCAGTGACCTCCCCACTGATCTTTTACTTTCACGGATACCCCCATATGACCCAAAGCCTAGAGAGGACATGATCTTCGATGTCAATTATCATTATGAAGACCCCTTTGACTCAGATTCTGGTCCTGAGATACATTTTGATCCACTCACTCAGCAACTTCCTGCTGAATTTTGGGACATAATAAATCAGCTGAATCAACATCATGATCCCCCCTCTGATTATCCTCTTTCATCCACCACCACTCCACACTCTATTATAGCTAGACTTTTTGGAGTAGGGGTGCCCAATCAGCTGGTTCACATTTGTGGACCACTGATTCTAGGAGCACACGAACATACCTTTCTATTAATCCTGACCTGTTGTTATGCAATTAATGATCCATCTAATTGAGTTTTGGCCTAGCTGTAGTCATTAAACTCAGCATCTACCCACATTCTTCATCGCCCTATACATACCATTCTTATACATAGCATATTTTTCTTTTAGCATATTTCCTTTTCGCATATTGCATACTATCAAGTTGGCTGGTGCTGAACGTTAAAATTCAGGAGCAATTCCAAGTGATCTCCACCCACTTACTCCCTGTTGTATTTATTTTCTTTTATATTCATGCATGATGACATGCAAGAACTTAGGCATGGGGGTGTAAATTTACAGCAAAACTGAAAAACTTTTATGCCAACACTTAGAAAACCTCGAAGTAGCATGTCAAATGTACTTTAGAATCCTAAATATAAGAACAATCGACTCCACCTCCAATGCTTGCATTGGAGCTAGAAATTGTCTACAAGATCCTTTTCCTACTCATTCGCTCACCCTTTTGTTCTAAATTTAGGATCAAGTTGAATGTAACCCGATAAAGGAAGTTATGAAGTACAAATGAAAGAGGTTACTTGTTCATAGCATATGTACATAGTGCATTCATGAATAAGATTTTTCTTACTAAGAGAATGCATTAAGGATTTTATCCTCTAGTTGATTCTTGTAATCTGGAATCCAGTACAATTTTCACACCCACACATAGAATTTGCAATGGATTCACGGTGAAGACTGATATATGTCTTTAGTTTGTCGAGAAGAAGTAGTGCTTCTTTTCCTAAACCCCTGGATGGTGTTTCGGGAGTCAGGTAGATTTTCTTTTAAAAATCCACCAAATAGTGTGAGATGAGAGTAAAGAGTATTGGTGCTCTAAGATTAGTGCAAGGAATCTAGAATTTTGGAAAATTTGGTAATGATACTCAGAGAATAGGTATAGTTTCCACTCTCGGATCCTACATATACATTTTGTGTTAAACATTGAGGGTCACCAATCAAGGCAAATATGCAGAGAGCGAGTTCTCATAAAACTATGGCTAAGGTGGATGGTAACAACCATTCTTTACGGAATCTTCAGTTGAAGGAGGGTATTGATGTCAAGGTCAGAAATACACCATCCTATCTGTCTTTCCCGGTGTTGTGAGTAGGCACTTCCACCAAATAAAGCCACCCAATGTCTCTTGATTACCACCAATCCCAAATAATGCCTCCTCAATAAAATTCAGGAATGCGTGGTCAAATTGTGTTGTGTTAGAAAAATTATATGAAAAAGAAATGAAAGAAATAAAAAAATAAAAAAATAAAAAAGTGAGAGAAAGAAAGAAAAAAGAGAAAAAAAATAAAAAAGAAAAGGTAAAAAAAAAAGAGTTATGAGTATCCAATGTTTATTTTATTTGCATTGAGGCAATGCTACGAACTAAAATTGAAATCCACCAAATATGGTCTTAACCTACTTTTCTGTGTTTCTGATTGCCCAAATACTGGCTAAGGAATTCTAACTTAGTGTTAGGGTTATTGGAACTCTATTAAAGTGTTAATGCCATGTGAGACCACCAAATATGGAATATATGTGTGAATCTGGTGAGATTGTGAGCTCAAGAAAAGAAAAAGAAAAGAAAAGAAAAGGAGAGAATGAATAAAAGGAACCAAAAGAGAGCATAGTTTTTCTCATCTTTCTCTGAGTTGAGTTACCTAATAATTTGGGATTCTAGATTCTATAGTACTAATCTATATGTAGCACCAAATGAGAGTCAGCCACCAAATAAACAATCATTTCCCTCAAACATTCTCTACCCAAGCTTAAAGCCAGGGTGAAATTCATAGAATATCTTGAATACCCTAAGGGAAGAAGTTTGCCATCCCACTAGAATTTTACTAGGGTTCAAGTGCAGCCTTTAGAGGTAAATCAGGTTTTTGACTCGAATTCGTTGCAAAAGCTACATAGTTGCACTTTCACAATTGTCTGGATTTGTAGATTTTAGGATGAACACAAAAAGGGAAAGAATCTCTAGGCATACACTTGATATAAATAATCAATCCCTTAGGGACCCTTCTGTAAATAACTAATCTTGCATTTGCTAAGGACTAGCAAGACTTAGGCATGGGGTTATGATTGTGCAGCAATCATAGGTCTTAATTGACCTAAATTAGGATAGAACATAGCATAAGCTAGTGTAATTCATGCATGCATAAGCATTATTTGCATCCTTACTACTTTCCTTTAGCTATGCATGAAATAATGATATAATGTACTAATTAAGTGCATTATATAAATTACAGGAAATAGGAAGTGTTAATCACTCTGAAATGGGTTTTAAAATTGTTGCATTGTAGTATAGATTGAATCAGTGCGAAAAATAGATAAAATGTATACTCAAATGTCAGGAATGAAGTTTCAAGTCATTCGCTGGGAGCAAATATGGAATTTAAACACCAATCTCAACAAATAATGTAAATGCACACAATTAATGATAGCAATTACTCAAAACTAATATTCAATGTAGCACATGAGTATATCAAGAATCTATTGAGGAAGAAAGTCATCTAAGACAAAATAATGGTGATTTGGATCACCAATTATTAGGTTAGATACACATATAATAATTACCTAATGGTCTAAATATGTGCACAGTATCAACTACTTTAAATCAACACAAACTTTAGTGCACAGTGCACTCCATCAGACGGCATAAGTCAGCCTTGCTACAGTTCCAAGAGGACACTATACTTCTTCCTATTCTCTTCTTTCTTTGCTCTGTCTTCTTCTCATTCTGTCTTTGTTCTCCTTCTTTTGTGACTAAGTGTCGCACAAGTGCCAGTGAAAGAAAAAACCCCCCTTAACCCCATGCGCTCTCTCTCTTTCCTTCTCTCTGATTTGTCCTCTCTATTGCCTTCACAAGGCCATGAACAGTACCGGGTTATCACGTAATTGGTCTAGAGCGCACCTGGGACTAGGGCTGTCGATGTAGGGTAGCAGCCGAGGTATGCACGGGCATTGGTGGGTAAACGAGTTGGAGCCAGAACCACATGTTGGTGTCACGGGCGAGGTGTGAGTGGGTAAGGAGGACCTCACCCTCTTGTTAGGAAGCGATAAGGCCTATGCAGAAAATCATAATAAGGCACTTCACTTGGTTGCCCACTTCCAAGGTGGGACTAATCCCCACCCCTTCTACTCAAATGCACCCGTGAATGAAGATGTCTTCGATTGGAGTAGTAGAGGGTGGTGTGGCCTCCAATTGACTACCTGGGTGTGTGCCTAGAAGCTTTCCACGCGATCTGGTGCCTACGCCTGGAGCTGGCAACGACAAGAGACCTTCTTCGAGCTCCTCGAAGGAGCTCTGTTAATGGCGATGAGGGGGTATACCTGAAATCCAAGAATACGGGCACTAAGCCCCAGTTAAAATGCTCTAGAGGATCGTTGGTGGTTGAGGAATGTGGTGGTGGTGGTTTTGTAGAATGGGAGTAAGTGTAGTGGTTGGACGGTGACGGAGACGGCCGTGAGAAGGTGTGTTGTTTGGAGGCATGTTTGGGTGAGTGGAGTGGCGAATAGGTAGAGGGATTTCTAAGAGGGGAGTACGATGGAGCTTGTGGACTAGTTGGCGAGGCAGATGGACATGTGCGGTGGATGGGAACCCACGTTGGAGTGGTCGCCAGAGATGGAGGAGATGAAGGTGAATGGTGGTGTCGAGGGTTCTTTTTTGGTTTTTTAGGAATAGGGAATTAACCTAAAAGAACTATGGATCTAATTTAACCCTAAGTTAATAGATGAAAGGGGGAGGACACCATCAGCTTTGATCAGCTGGTGTTAGGGAAGATGAATCCTCCATGAGGGGAACGGCGGCAAGGAGAGGGGAAGATGGCGCCTGATGTAACCGGCGAGACATGGAGGAAGATGAGGAAGGTTGTTGCACTTCCAATTTGGCCGTTGGAGGTGCGGAAGAGAGAGATCGAGAAGGTCCACCGGAGCTTAGTTTAGAGGTGACCGATGATAGAGAAATGAAGAGACTTTTTGCCTTGAGCCTAGCCGAGAAGAACAGGTAGGCCCTAGGGATCCTTATATAGGCCTCAGGGAGTGGGTAGAGCTTGGGAAGCAAGCTTCCCAAGCTTGGAAGTCTCACCAGAGTTGGAAACCCAACTGTTTGAAGGATTTGCATAAGGATTTGGGTGATTTCTGAGACTTCAGATCTGGCTAAAAAAGAAGCTAATTTCTTAACGAATTCCCCTTTCAAATCTGAGAAGGATTCATCAAGAAATCAGAGAGATCTTACCAAATGAAGATCATCGAAGTTGTAGGATTAGGAGTTCATGTACGGCGGGGACCTTTTTATGATGAAGACAAAGATGCTGGGGGGCTTTTTGTAAGGAATTCAAAAGTTGAGGGACTATTGGAGATAAAGAAAGTTGGACTTGGACCAAAGTGCAAAATAGGTCGAAACAATCTCAGATTGGGTCTAAATCTTGGTACAAACCTAATTTAGCCCTAAGGAATCCAATGGTGAAGTTGATTTTGGTTTTAACCTTGTTTGACTAGGTAATTTACGAAAAGACCCAAATTAGGCCATAGGTCAGTCTCTAACTGTGATTTAAGTCAAGACGGGTTCTGATGGTCAAATTGAAGGTACCAAACCCTAAAGAATATTTTGGTATGAATTTTAGAGGGTTTAGGTGTATTTTATCCTGACCAAAACCTTAGTAGATTAAGCTGGTCTACTTTTAGGGTTTTAGATGTAATTTAATTCCAGAAATGTGTAAAAGTCCATTTCTGTCTACACGTTAAGACCATTTGACCATTAATTAATCCTTAAGAGAACCAGTGACTGTACTGCAATTGAGATATACAGTTAAACTACAGTTTTATCCTGATTTTACTGTATTTCCCTCAGAATGCATTTGTAGTGAATTATGGTCCTTTGGCTATTATGTAGGAGCATTTAGTGATGGAATATGACTAAATAAAAGATATGGTTGATGATGACGTTATCATCATGCCCCCATGCCTAGCTTTTGCTAGTCCCTTAGCAAAATCTCATGGAAATAACTCACTCAAACTCTAGACCATATGTTCAAATCTCTGATGTGTGCTTTTTCTTGTAGATTAGGTTAGAATGCTAATAATAGGCCTAAAGGTACTTAAGTACCAACCAAGATCCAGACCTGACCAGCTTTAGCCTCAGTCCGCCATGAAGGTTTCTAACGCCCACATGAACTAACCTAAGGTTCGTTGATCTCCGCGGTTAAAGCACCCGCGCTTAAAACATGGTTAGTCTAGGTTCAGTTTACAGTGCATTTTTGCAAGAGAGAGATAGGAGAATCCTTTTATATTTTTAGAGAGTTTTCTCTCTCTTTCACTTCTTTATTTCTAGCTTTGAATTGGCTTTACACACAGTCTGTATCAGATTCCTAGCTCCCACCATCAATCATTGCAGGGTATTTGGCTTTCGATGCTTTGAGATAGCGTTGCCCATGGTAACCCCCAAAATCCTAGCTTTCGACACTTCGAGATAGTGTCGCCCATGGCACCTGAATCAGCACAAGGTGCTTATCTGTCCCTGGGTGGATATTTAGATGTGCTAGGAGACAAGCATTAAGGAGACGGTATGTTATTGCGCATCTTTGGGGTAATTTCTCGCCTCTTTACATCGGGAACTCATCCAAATCAAATTGTGTCGATAAGATGCTCCTAATCTAAGTAGCTTTTCATAATAGACTTAACACATTTGCATGATTTTGATAATTAAGCGCATTGGATCAGACTGTGTGTGGATTAGGGTGCTTAGGTTACCGAGTCATGCAAACTAGAGGTCAGTTAACGAGGTTGAATAATCCCTAAGCCTTAGAACTAATACTTAACCTTTGCATCTTCCTTAACCTCTTGAGGACTATCCAGATCTTAACAGATACATTAATTTTTAAGCCTAAAACAAGCCCAAGAGGCCTAAGATCAGCATTCATACTAATTTCTTTATCTCTTAGCACTTTTTGACTTTCATTTTTTTTTTTATTTGGTCTAGAACTAAGTAGATTCCTTAATCTTTTACTAATGACTAACTCTTTTCTTTTCAAATTGTTGCTCCTTTTTGACATTTAAATCACTTCCTCTCTTCCTCCTCAAGAATGATGTGCAATTTAATCTTTCAAAATTTCCTCCCTTTTCCCATTTTTTTGTTCTTTTTTAATCTTTTATTTTATTTTATTTTATTTTTTTGGAATATGTATTTTCTTGTGAGAACCCTTTAGAACTTTGAATTTTTATGTGTTTGCACTTTAACAACCCCCATGATTAAGTTTTACAATGTCCTCATTGTAAACGAAGGGTATGAAATAATTAGGGTTCAGGGATTAGAACAGGATAAATGGGTGAGCGGATGGGTCGGGATGACTGTTGCGGATGATTTCAGTGTTTGGTGCGAGTACCAAAGGTGGAGTCAACTGTTCCAAGACTGAACCTTGAGTGCATTAGACGTGAAGTACAGAAGGATAATCAGAAGGATCTCAGGTTTTTGGAATGTTGAGTTGCCTCCCGTTAAGCACTAAATCCGACGCCTTCAACCGAGTGAAGATGGTATGGAGAAGGAGTTGTCAAATCAGATGAATTTTGTAGAACAAGCACCTTAATCAAAAGCTTGCTTGGTCCAACCAGGTTTTTGCTCAAATCAACTGGCTAATGATGCAGCCCAAACCCAATCAATCTGGCATGTTGATGAATGTGGATCAAGGGATGCAGAACCCACCATATACTCTGTGACTCAAAGAGAAGTGGAAGTGAAAAACAAGGGTTTGACTGAGTCGGATTAGCCTGATCAGAGTAGGGATCCTTAAAAGAGAATGAATCAATGGAAGATGTGAGATCCCTATGAGAGTGATTAGAGAAGGATGGTGCATGATTATTACTCTAATCAAAGTTCGAAACCCTTTTAAAAGATGGAGGAGAATCATCTGCAAGTGGCTCATTGAGAGGAGAATCAGAGTAGAAATTGGGTCTGATTGCGGGTTGGGGTTGAGAATGGGTTTTGGAAGGCTCTGTATATGTTATGGAAGAGGTGGCTTTAAGAATAACTGTATGTGAGGGCTCCTCTAGAAAATGTTCAGAGGTAGGTGAATTTAGAGAGTCCTCATAGAACCCATCAAAATCAAATGTAAATGCCTGGAGAGTGCTTATAGGATCAAGGAAATTTGAGTCAAGAAAAGATTCAAACTTTGGATTGTAGACACTCTCGGCAATTACTGTTTCTGCTTCCTGAGGATCAAAAACAAATGATTCCATCTCAATGTAACCTGATTTTCAATCAATGATCTCGGGATCTAGGACCTTAGAGTAAGAGTCAAAGAATGGATCATGTATGATGAGGTCGTAGATTGGCTCAGAGTTCTCAGGAAACAACAGTTCCTCAAAATCAGAGTAAGATTCGAAATCATGGGAGAACTTGCGAGAATCATGTTCTGAATCTGATTTGGGATCAGTGGTTCCACCATTGAGTAAATCAAGATGTGAAGAAGCAGCAACCTGACTTGGGTCTGGCCTATTCTCAGAATTCGAACTTAAAAAGGTGTCCCTATTAGTCTTGGGCTTAGGTTCTTGGCTTGTAGGGAAGACCCAATCAAAACCCAACACTTCCAGCTCCTCGATTCCTGTATCATAGATTGGTATGACTTCTGAAAAATCAATCTGCATCTCTGAGGAGATTAGAGAGGTGCACTCATCAAATACGGGCCCAAAATCATAATCCAAATTGAAAATCTGATATCCATCATACAGGGTCTTGTAGTCATCCCAATAAGGCTCAGATCTAGATTCTAGGTTAAGGGTGTGGGTTTGATCACTAGAATCTAGGTTGGGCTCTATAGGGATGTTAGAATTGTTCTCAAGAGTCACCTTGTCAGAATAAGGGACAGAATTTACACCCTTGAGAGTTTCTGATTCAATCTTAGTATCACAGGTGTCTAGGAAATCTAAGCTTGGTGAACTAGGCTCTTGATTTTCTAAGGTTGGATCAAAATTGTGAACACCTATAATCAGCTCCTCCCAACCCGTCTCAAGATTAAGAATGTCAATTGCTACGAAATTTGAATCTGAAACCATCTGGGTTGGGGATTCATAACAACTCTGATCATCAAACCTGGGATTTGGGAAATTGTATTGATCATTAGACTCACTCCAAGATGTTTTATTGACTTCTAACAGGTATTTTTGATCAATGATTCTATATAACTTATTCAACAATTCTACTCGTATTTATGAAAATTCCTAGAGTTTTTCCGGAACTGATGAGCTTGGCGAACATTGTAGACATTCATTGTTATGTAATTTCACTAATTTACTGCGTTCTGTTAGTAGATTATCCTGGGTTGAACCGTGGTTCATCTGTGTTCATATTATCCCCACACTATTTGTGATGATGTTTGTTCTTTCAAGAAAATTTTCCTGAATGTCCCTTTTATAATATTCTTCATGATTTCTATAAGCATTCTCAAGTATCTTTTCTTTTATGCTCATTTGGGACTCAGGTTTCTTAAACAATCTCCCTATATAGCCAGGCTACATTTTTTAATCAAGTGGTGGAATCAAGATGTAGAACAGAACTCAAGATTAGATTGTAGTTGATCGTATCAGATTAGAAATTCCCAAGAAGATCTATGTATGTTCTTTAATAGAAAAGATGAGGGACTGGATGTGAAATTGACCCAATCAAGGCACCCAAAGTTTTTTGGATGACTAAGGCAATTTCGAGGTGGATGATACCTCTGAATCAAAAATTCGCACACCTGAGAAGTACCTGGGCAACCAGGAAGGGAGAGGCCCGCAAAGACACCTACATGGTAGAGTGTCCCCACAGGCTATAGGGTTTCCCCCCACCTGACCTTCCTTGTCACAGAGGGTCCAGGTATACCGAAATGTACAAACTGAAGACCTTAAGTCTGCCAGTTTTATGTCCTAATCTGTGCCTTTGATTTCACTTGATTAGAAGTTAATTCAACTTATGACCTTATTTAGAGGTTGGTTGGCCTACAATGTAGACCAACTTCACCTGACTTGCCCTAAAGATAGTAGAATGATATCTAGGTCAAGCCCTAGAAATCACCCTGATTTTACTCTTAGGTTCTTAGGTCCAAGATTTTAGGATTCAAGTGAAATTAGAGCCTGATTTTAGGGTTTTTCTGATTAAATGCTTTTAATCAAGGTATTGGGTAGCACACAAATGCAGGAGGGTAACTTTCCTTTAATTCAGGTAAAAATGTGTACTAGTACTCCAAACCCTATTGTTAAATCCTAATTGGCTCTATTCTGCATCCAATTTGATCTCAACATGCACACCTTCGACTCACAAGAAGGTGTGTAGTCCAAGATTATTAGAAATTAACTGTGATGCCTAATAGGCATAGGAAATTTGGGTTAGGGAATTCTAAAAAGAATTGTCTCAATCTTCAATCAGAAAAAAAAAAATTTGCAAATCAGGAAACTTGCCTCTTAAATGATAGTTACTATGAAAAATAAGGCAGGTGATTCCTAATTGATTGTTTCCCTTTTGTCTTCCCAAGATTAGGAGGTTGATTAGGGAAGAATAGAGAAGTTACTTGCCCTGGAGTGGTTGATTTGCGTGGAATATCTCCTCGTGAAGTACCTCGCAAAATCACAATAAAGAAAACAAGGCAAGTTAGTGCTCAAATATAAAAATATAGCAAGAGAATAGTGGTGAATTGCACGTTGCTCCCCGGCAATGGCGATAAAATGTTAATTGCTCTGAAATGGGTTTTAAAATTGTTGCGTTGTAGTATAGATCGAATCAGTGAGAAAACTAGACAATATTTATACTCGAATGTCAGGAACGAAGTCCAAGGTCGTTGGTTGGGGGCAAATATGGAAATCATGAGCTAATCTCAACAAATAATGTAAATGAGCACAATTAATGATAACAATTACTCGAAACTAATATTCAATGTAGCACATGAGTATATCGAGAATCTATTGAGGCAAAAAGTCATCTAAGACAAAATAATGGTGATTTGAATCACCAATTATTAGCATAGACACACATATAATAATTACCTAATGATCTAAATATGTGCACAGTATCAACCACTCTAAATCAACACAAAGTTTAGTGCATAGTGCACACCATCAGATGGCTTAAGCCAGCCTTGCTACAGTGCCAAGAGGACACTGCACTTCTTCCGCTTCTCTTCTTTCTCTGCTCTGCTCTTCTTCTTGTTTTGCCTTTCTTCTCCTCTTTTTGCGACTAAGTGTCACACAAGTGCCAGTGAAAGCAAAAACCCCCGTTAACCCCACATGCTCTCTCTCTTCCCTTTTCTCTGGTTTCTCCTCTTTCTAGCCTTCACTAGGCCATGCATAGTACAAGGTTATCGGGTGATCGGTTTAGAGCGTACTCAAGACCAGGGGTGCCGACGTGGGGTAGCAATCGAGCTGTGCACGGGCATAGGCAAGTAAACGGGTCGGAGCTAGGTCTACGCGTTGGTGTCATGGGTGAGGCGTGAGTGGGTATGGAGGACCTCACCCTCATGTTAAGAGGAGATAAGGCCTATGTAGAAAATCGTAATAAAGTGCTTCACTCTGTTGCCCACTTCCAAGGTGGGGCTAATCCCCACCCCTTCTTTTCACATCCACCCATGAATGAAGATGTCTTCGATTGGAGTAGCTGCGGGTGGTGTGGCCTCCAATTTACCACCTGGGCATGTGCCTGGATGCTTTCTACATGATTTGGTGCCTGCACCTGGAGCTGTCAACGGCAAGAGACCTTCTTCGAGCTCCTCGAAGGTGCTCTGTTAAAGGCGATGAGGGGGTATACCTGAAATCGAAGAATACGGGCACTAAGCCCTAGTTAAAATGCTGTAGAGTATCGTTGGTTGATGAGGAATGTGGTGGTGGTGGTTTTGTAGCGTAGGAGTAGGTGTACTGGCTAGACGGTGATGGAGATGGCCGTGAGGAGGTGGGTTGTTTGGAGGCATGTTTGGGTGAGTGGAGTGGCGAATAGGTAGGGGGCCTTTGACGAGGGGAGTACGGTGGTGCTTGTGGACTAGTTGGCAAGGGGAATGGACATGTGTGGTAGATGGGAACCCTCGCAGGAGTGGTCATTGGAGATGGAGGGGATGAAGGTGAACGGTGGTGTTGAGGGTTCTTTTTTGGTTTTCTGGGAATAGGGAATTAACCTAAAAGAATTATGGATCTAATCTAACCCTAATTTAATAGACGAAATGGGAAGGATGCCACCAACTTTGATTGGCCAGTGTCAAGGAAGATGAATCCTTCGTGAGGGGGACGACGGTGAGGAAAGGGGAAGATGGCGCTTGCTGTGACCGGCGAGATGCGGAGGAAGATGGGGAAGGTTACTGCACTTCCAATTTGGGTATTGGAGGCATGGAGGAGAGAGATCGAGAAGGTCCACCGGAGCTTACGTTGGAGGTGGCTGGCGATAGAGAAAAGAAGAGATTTTTGGCCTTGAACCTAGCTAAGAAGAATGGGCAGGCCCTAGGGATCCTTATATAGGCCTCAAGGAGCAGCTAAAGCTTAGGAAGCAAGCTTCCCAAGCTTGGAAGGCTTGCCATAGTTGGAACCCCAACTCTTTGAAGGATTTGCATGAGGATTTGGGCAATTTCTAGAACTTCGGATCTGGTTAAAAAGGAAGCTAATTTCTTGACGAATTCACCTTTCAAATCTGAGATGGATTCATCAAGAAATCAGAGAGATCTTGCCAAATGAAGCTCGCCAGAGTTGTAGGATTAAGAGTTCATGTGCGGAGGGGACCTTTTTGTGAAGAAGTCAAAGAAGCTAGGGGGCATTTTGTGCGAAATTCAAAAGCTGAGGGGCTACTGGAGATAAATAAGTTTGACTTGGACCAAAGTGCAAAATAGGTTGAAATATTCTCAGATTATGTCTAAATTTTGGTACAAACCTAATTTGGACCTATGGAATTCAATGGTGAAGTTGGATTTTGATTTTGACCTCATTTGTCTAGGTAATTTATGTAAAGACCCAAATTAGGGCATAGATCTATCTATGACTCTATTTTAGGTCAACACGGGTTCTGATGGTCAAATTGAAGGTACTAAACCCTATAGAATATTTTTCTATGAATTTTAGAGGGTTAAGGTGAATTTTATCCTGACCAGAACCTTAGTAGATTAAGTGGGTCTATTTTTAGGGTTTCATATGTCATTTAATTCCTAAAATGCACAAAAACCCATTTATGTCTACACGGATCCTCTTGTTAGACATTTAAGACCTTTTGACCTTTAATTAACCCCTGAAGAAACCTGTGATTGTACTGCAATTGAAATATGATGTTAAAACTGCAGTTCTACCCCTATTTTATTGTACTTCCCTCAAAATGGATTTGTAGTGACTTATGGTCCTCTAGCTGTTATGTAGGAGCATTTAATGATGGAATATGACTAAATAAAGCTAGATATGGCTGATGATGATGTTATCATCAAGAAGATTAGAAGTTGTATGTGAAGCTAGTGCTGCATCAGAGCTGGATCGGAAGATTAGAATAAAATGTAGTTGAGAAATAATGTAAAGGGTTTAGGTATTCTATTCTATTAAGTTGGAACAATGAAGTTAAATTATGAAAAGCTTAGGTTCAATCCTAGCCCCAGCATAGCTGTAGAAGCCTTCCCAAGCCTTAGCCACCCTTAAATTAGGTCACCAGATCATAGGAAGCCTCAAAACCCTAGTTCTAACCCTAATCTGGATGTCTAAATAAGTTATTGGATGTCTAAGACCCTTAGCCACAACCCGCACACCATAAACCCATGTCTACAATGTTATTGGATGTCCAAACACTTTGTCAGACGTCCAATTTCTGTAGATACCCATGACAAAAACTTGAATCCCTCCAGACTCTGATTGGACGTCCAAGCAACAAGTTTGGACTTCTGATTTTTGAGTATAAGTCCTTTGATACTATTATTGGACATCTGAAACTATTCTCCAGTTCCTATTTTGGAATTCAAGCCTTGATCCTGAGTTCTTGGGTCCCTAAACCCAATTCCAACCCATTAAGAACCTAAATTAAGGTGCCTTAACCTTAGTACACCACCTTTAGACATTCCTAAGAACTTAATTAGGTTCTCATTAAGCCCAATTGACTTAGATCATAGTCAATTACCATTGCCTAGTCAGTTGGACTCATAAAGTCCGATTGAGCTCAGATCTCAACTCATACAAGTCCAATTGGACTCAGTAAGAGTCTAATTGACCTAAGTGCAATGTAATTGAGTTATCACACTCTCAATTAGGTTCATACTCATTCAATTAAACATGTGTTAATTTTAATTGCATTTTCTCCTTAACAAATTAGGGTTTGCAACCCTAATTTGAGACCTACCCTAACCTAAACCTTTTAGGACATAACCTAGCTCACCTAGCCACCTAGGGCACGACCTCTCACACACACACACATGCCCAATCTTGTGCACACACTCACCTAGAGTTCTCTAGAACTCTCTTCAAGGTGGTGCCACTTTTGGTTGCTAAAATTAGCAACCAAGAGCCATTCAATTTTTAGATCCACAAATACTGGATGTAAAAACCACCTTGGACTGCCACACCTAGAGCTTTCTCTAGAGAGTCCCACACTTCTATAGAGAGGCTCCCTTGGGTCTATAAAAAGACCTAAGGGGTGGCCATTTGCACCCATTCACTCTTGGCTTCATTCCACCTTCCATAGCATAACTCCACCTTCACACCTCAATCTCCAAGAGCCCCACCATGACTCCACCACCTCCAGAACAAGCTTGGATCACCTCCTCCTCACAGCTGGCCTAAGCACACTTGGTTGCCCCTCTTTCTCCTCTCAACCAAGTCAAAGGCCATCGAAGCCCACCTCTGAATGCCCTTATTTCTGTTAGCTAAGTAGATATAGTTCTTCGTAGATTTACTGCTTTATTACTGCTTAGTACTGTAGCTCCATATTTCTCCCCCAATGATGCATGCATAATCCCCCATAGATTCATATATGTAGTCATTTTCTGCTAGCTAGTTTTATGTTTTCAACCATTCCTTTTCAACCCTTCCAATAGTTATGCTCAGTAACTTTGATGCAATCAATGAAATCATCTTTTTATATATCTATATATCTATGTGTGAAAATCACCATGTGGTTGATTGCAATATCTTTCTCGTGATAATCAGTTGCTTGCTCTCATTTTGTATTTCTATTATAATAGCATGTCGTGCATGAATACGTACATAATCATAAATCTGCATGAGTTGTTAAGCAAGTAGAGCGAGCAAGATCGAAATTATTTTGCATTTCCTAAACACCTCCCAATGACGAATGACTGGGACTCCAAGTCTCGTTATTTTACAAATATTTTTGTCAAGAGGATTTTGCGACTATACTATGACATTGTTTTCCTCAAAACTCATGAATTTCCACACTTGTCAATGATCACGAGTGAGGAGTGTATGGAGGCATGCATGTGAGTGCCCAGACCCCTCGTGTACTGGGCGAGGGGTCATCTTCACTTTTTCCACTTATACGATGTTGGTCGGTTGTAAACAACCGATGTGGGACTAAATTTCCTCCTGTTCTTCATGTGAAAGCTATAGGGGAAGCTTCACTCGATTGCAATTGTTGGTGGGCTTTACGTCTCAATTGGTGCTGCAACTAGATGCACTAATGTAATCCGCGTCTCGTGGAAGTGGAATTGGGTCTTGAACTCGTCAAACAACTGCAAGCAGGGGCAAAGATGATGGATGAGACGAGCTCTAGTCGATATCTAAAAACATGAAGATGACATCATGGCCCAATTGGAATTGCTCAGGAGAGTTGCCGTAAGTTAAGGAGAGTGACGACAATGTTTGTGAAGTGCGGGGAGTGGTGTGGTGGACATGCGAAGTCGGAGGTGTTCAATGGTGTGTGTTCGGTGGGAAATTCGGATGGTCAATCCCCTCAATTTCTTGAGGGGTTTTGACTGGCGTGGTGTTGAAAGTGCAAAACTATGCGATCAGAATTGGATTTGAAAAGCCCCTCGTTGTAGTTTGATTAGCGAAGCAATCCGTCAACAGATAAAATTTAACCGAAATTCATAAAGAAATTTCAGGTCGAACATAGGGAGGTGGACATTTGATTATAAATACACGTTTGTTTTGTTTGTGACGAAATGGATTAGCTGGTCGAAAACTAGCTACCTATTTAACAAATAATAAATAGAAGAGAGAGAGAATATTACAAATAAAGACAAAAGAGAGGTAGAATAAACATGGATTTCATCATCAAATGCTGTTCATTACACTAATCATTACAACTAGAAAGCAGGAAATCTACGCTAGAAAGCAGTAAATCTACTTTAGAAAGCGATAAAGAGAATGGAGAGAGAAGTATCCTCCTCGATGATTGCTTCCAAGATGAGCTGGATGGAGCAACGCCTGGATGATGGAGGACGGAGTGGGAAGAAGGAGGACGTCGTCGTCGTCGCAGGATCTACTTCCTGAATGGAGTGAGAGGACAATCGCGGGATGCTCCACGAAGGGGGGAGGTGGAAAAATTCTAATTTTTACTCTAAAGGAGGATCCTAAGTTTGGGACAAGCTCTTACAGCTTTGGAGGGGGTGAGAGAAGAGAGGAAGGGATGAGAACTATGTGGGGGCCATAGGGCTGTATATAGGTGTAGTTTGGAGGGGGTAAATGGGTCATTTCATCTCAAATCATTAATTCAAGGCCTTTAGTGACAAATTTAAATGTCGTTAAAGCCCCTGAATGTAGGCGTAGGTGTCACTCACCTGCACCTTCTCCCCTTCCGCACGCCTCAACTCTAATGCACGTCTGTGTGCTCCCAACCTTCTTATCAGGCGATCGGACATTTCAAAAGCCACCCACACCGCTTCTACTTCGGGCATTAAGCACGCCCTTTCAAGAGGCGACGCGACCTCATTTGTTGTCGTTGGATCAAAGATCCACGTCTCAGATTGTGCGCTCAGGAGCCCTTCACATTCGCGCCTCTCGCGTCAGATGGCACATTCAATGGTGTGTCCACGATCCACGCCTATCCGTGTAGCCACATGGCTTGCATTTGTGCCGCCCACGCACCATCTAACGGCTCAATTGAGCCCACTCCATGGCCGCGCCTTGATTTGTAGCGCATTGGGGATCGAACCCATGCCTTTACCTCTATGTAGCGCCTTCGCCTGTTGCACTACGCTCGCCAATACGTCATGTTAACGGCTGAGGTTCACACACTCATGGCCGTTGGATTAAGATCCAATGGCCCAGATTTGGTGGCCAGTTCAGGAGAGGAAGTGCAACAGCGATCCAAGGGCCAGTTGGGCAGTTGGGATGGTGCCACGTGTTGCCATATTGGCCGTCCATCTTCTATGTGTTGTAGATGGTGCTATGGATGTCGGATTGGATCAATTTTCATGATATTTGGCTGCGATCGTTGATCCGAACCCATACATGTAGTCGGATTTGTCGTCTGAAGTGCGGATTGACACCATCTTGGCCCTTGGTCTCTGAGCTTCCTCAAACTATATCTGGTGCTACAGATGTCCGACCAGGGCGAACTTGGAGTTGTTGAACTCCCGTCGTCGCCCTGATCAGATCCGTACAGTTGGATCTTCCGTCTGTAGCCCTGATTAAAAGTCACCCTATCCCTGGACATAAAAGGAGACAATTACTATATAATTTATACAATTTGACCTAAATGCGTGAGTATTCATGTTATGCAATATTTACAATGCATGATGCTAATATGGTACTAAGAATATGCTTTAATAGACATTTTTGGCTATTTAGATGTATGCACATCACACCCCCATGCAAATCTTTTGCTAGTCCCCAGTAAAAGCTACATGCTATTTATAAAAGAATTAGCATTGGATTACTTGGGCAATAGTCATTTTCAACATTAAGAAATTTTTACTTAGGACCTGAACATTCTAAGACACAACAGTACCCAGGTATCTGCCAAAATGCAGACCACCTTAAGCCCTCGCCTTATTCAAAGAAGGATCACTTTTTCACCTTTTTCTTCTTTTCTAATTCCCTTTTTGGATTTTTTAGTTTAGGGTTACAGAGTAGCTTTCTACGGCCACTCAAGCTACCTAAGACTTGATGAGAACCCTAAGTTCTAAGCATCTTTTTGCGAATGTGATAGATCCGTCAATCAGCAATCAGAACGAACTTCGGGTTTCTACTCCCCTAGGTGGCCTTAAAAAGAATTCTGCCTAAAGGTGTATCTGTACGACCGGTAGCTTTCTCCTTACTTTCATTTTTATGGGGTCAACACAAGGGTGAATCCAGTGTTTATCTCCCCGGCTTATTCTACTTCTCCACTTCTTCCTAAATGTTTTAGGAATTAAGCATGCATTTCTTAAGCTAGGATCTAGACAACCTACCACTGGGCTATTACCCATGATAACTTGCCAGCCATACTCGTGTGGTGAAGTGTGGCTTATTATTTTTTTCTTTTCTCCTTTTCTTTTTTTTTCTTTTTGGACTTTCTTTTTCTTTTTATTTTTTTTAAGTAGGTGGCTTCCCTGGTCTAAGATTTACCTAAAGGCAGCAGGAAAAGAATGGTCCAGTGGCTGGGCTTTGGAAAACTTACCTATAGGCTGTTACCCACAATAACTTACCAGCCATACCACCCTAGAAGGCTCATTAGCTACCCAATTTTCATTAAAATCACCGAGCAACGAGTCAGTGCAAATAGTGTGTAGATGCTTAGACTTAAAGTTCCCTCAAATCAGAGGGTGAGTTGATAAGTCGTGTACTTATCACCCAAACTTATTTAATAAAATTGAAATAGAATTCAAGATGGTGAGAACTCGATAAACAAATCAACATTTTAGTGGATACCCGGGCTAATTAAGCCCAAAGACCTGAAGGGACTTCGTGTTCAGATCCTACTATAATATTTCTTAGGATTGAAAAGTCCTAATGCCCAAGTATTCTTTCCTAATTCAAATTTTTTTTTTTAAATAATAAGAATCAACGGAGCTAACAAGATGATTCAGAAATGAATATCCACCCCCCATGCCTATCTAATGCAATGTCCTCATTGTATTAAAAGACATGAAACATAGTGGAATAGAGTAGAAAGCACTTGAATTGCCTAAATAATAGGTCAACTCTGAGATGAAAAGAACCTATATATGTGCTGAAGTTCATGGCTTTAGCTAGGCACACTATACAAATAAAGAAGAAACAGAGAATTCACAGGTGATGGTCAGAATCAGAATAAAAAGATTCACCTCAGGACCTACTAGTAGATGTTCACAGATGTGGACCAGATTGTGATGCAGACCCATACCCCATGGTCGAGTATATCTAATGTTCTGAATAAAAATTCCTCAGAACCTGAGGTCAGCATGAAAGAGGGGTTGGGCCTACGATTTGTGAGGATGCAACCCAAGATCAAAAAGTCAGGTTATAGGGAAATCAAGCTCAGAAGGATAATCAATGAATGTGTGCTTGGGTTGGACATCCTTTGAAAATATGTCATAAGGGTCCTGGTAGGTTGGGAGTTTTAGATGAATTGGAACCCTTAGACTTGGTTTTCTACTTCCTCTGAAATCAACTTCCCAAATCAACATTTCCCACTTTCTATCCTTCGCAATCAGGATTTCAAAATCTGGGACCTCCTGCATATTAATCACCCCGTCTGAATTTTCCAAGTCTAAAAGATGTGACTGAATCAGAATGGACTTGGGTTTAGTGATTTCAAAATCAAAATCATCAGCAAACTCAAAGCGGTGTAATTGAGGAATGGGGCTTTGAATTAAATCCTTCATGAAATCAGGATCTGAATCCACCATGCAAGCCCTAACAGGATCAAGTTCCTCAATTTTAGGGACATCAAATGATTTATCGAATTCCTCAGGCCCAGTTGTCTCACTAAAATCATGTTCTGTAAACTCATGTGAGACTTCGCATAATGATTCTTCACCTTCAGAATCAAAGAAATCTGAATCTGCATTAATAAATGTTTCAAAATTATCAATCACTTTCTGATCCATGGAGACATATGTTTCCTCATACCGCGGCTCAGGGATCTCAGGTAAAGAAATCTATGTATCCTTAATTGTTTGCTTTAGACAAATTTAGTCAATCTCGATTTCGTAACATGTGTCCTCCCCAACAGGTACCTGAGAGGGTTCTGACATTGGCTTTCCTGAAGGGGGTTCATTCTAAGAATCATCCTAAGATTGAACTAAAGCAACCACAAATGTCATCCTCAATTTTGATAATTTCCCAAGTAAAAGCTCACCTGGGCCCTTATCCTTAACATCCTGGAGCCAATCCAATAGACACCTGTTAAGATCATCAATCATTTCAATCAGGGGCTCCAATTCTTCAGTGCAAGGTGTTTGCTGAGTTTCTAAAGATTGTATAGTATTCCTCAAGTTAGCCAACACCTTCCCTTCGACATGGTTAGCCTGAACCAAATGGTTTGTTTCAGGGTTGGGTGGGTTTGGTTTTAGTGCAGGGAAGTTAACAAATTGAGGATCTTGATACCCTCCCGAGCAATAGGTCATTTCAGGTTGTTCAGAAGGTGGTGATGACCTAAAGGTAGTGTTTTATGGGGAGGGATAAGGATCAATGTATCCTTCTTGATTATAGATCATATTAGGTTATCCAAATGAGGACGATGATCTATAATTGGTGTAGCTCGAAGAAGGATAACAATCAAGGTCATGGTATCCAGGGTTAAACCCTAAACACTGGGGTCCAAAACTATATTCCCAATAAGGATTATCCCAACTAGAAGATAGATGAGAATAAGTTTGGCCGGAATAATAATCATTTTAGGAATAAGTAGTGGTAGAAGGATAGGAGTGGAAGTGCGAATAAGATGTGGAAGTATCCATGATAGAACAGGAGGAAGAAAGGTGCCCTACAATACAAACAAACAAACCTGTCCTTAAGTGGACTAGCCTAGAGGCCTACAGACTCCCAGAACCTATGTTGAGATTAATAAATGATTTGATCTACTTCTTTCTAATCAATCCAACCAGTTAGAGGGAGGGATTGGGGAAAAGGTTCTTCCTTTGGCTTGCATCTCAGGCTCCTAGTGTACCCCCTAGTCATGATCATTTGATTCTGCTCCCCTAACTAGACATCAGATTGAACGGTAGAAACAGACTAATAAAAAATAATCTCAGTCTGGGCTCCGGATAGCGAGTCCAATCCTTAAGGCCAATGTCTACTCTGTTTTAATTAGGGTTAGGTTTGAATATGCTGTGGAATGTCATGGACCCTTTATTTGGGTTGTGCCCTTAATGATTGATTGATATGTGTGTGCGTGCACAATCATTGGCTTTCAAGCAAGATTATTTTTGGATGTGGTGAATTTTAGGATTCAAATCTTGCTTAGTAGCTTTTAGGATTCAACTTTAGGTGTATTCAATAAAGTTCAGTTGGCACATCAGGTTTTGAAAGCACAGGTGAAGATGTTTCCCTTTAAAGCTTAAAAGAATTTGGAGTGCCTGGTAAATCCCTAAAAGTTGAACCAATTTGGTAACTACTTGATGAGTTGATTTTAATTGAAGTGGTGCAGCCCAATCAACTCAAACAATTGGCCTATTGCACCACTTAATTAGGCACACAAGTGATTACCTAATCTGATTTATGCTCGATTGTGTTTTGGTGTGTGTACCGGTTCCAAAGATCGATTTACCGATTGATTTTGAAAATCAGAAGAGGTTGTGTACCTCTGTGAGATTTTTTTAATTTTTCTTTTATATGTGGTGGGTGAGGTTGGTGGAGGTGACAACAAAATAATCAAAACTAACCTTAGGATTTAAGAGAACTCCTAGGTTAATTAGGGTTTATGTTATTAAGTGATGGAATGAAATCTAATGGATGGGGAGGTGGGGGTAACCTTACAAACCCTTCAACAGCATTTTACTCCAATCTACCGCTTTTGCTCACCTTGTGAGAGTACCTGCAATTGCAATAAGAAAGGAGAGAAGTGAGGTAAAAGATAAGTAAGGTGGGAAAACAAGAAAAATCAAAGACCGTTGCCTCCCCAGCAATGGTGTCAAAATGTTGAGTGTGGAAAACTACGCAGTCGGAATTGGATTTGAAAAACCAGTCATTGTAGTTCAAATAGCGAGGGAATCCATCAACAGATAAAATTTAACCGAATTCGTAAAGAAATTCCAAGTCAAACACAGGGAGGTAGACATTTGATTATAAATACACTTTTGTTTTGTTTGTCACGAAATAGAGTAGCTAGTTGAAAACTAGCTATCTATTTAACAAACAATAAATAAAAGTGAGAGAGAGAGAATATTACAAATAAAGACAAAAGAGAGGTAGAATAAACATGGATTTCATCATCAAATGCTACTCATTACACTAATCATTACAACTAGAAAGCAGGAAATCTATGCTAGAAAGCAGTAAATCTACTCTAGAAAGAGGTAAAGAGAATGGGGAGAGAAGTATCATTGTCAACGATTGCTTGGATGATGAGCCAAACGGAGCGATGCCTAATTGATGGAGGAAAGAGTGGGAAGAAGGAGGACAAAGTAGGAGGAACCGGGGGCAAGGCAGGACGTCGTTGTCGTCGCGGGATCCACTTCCTGAACGGAGTGAGAGGATAACCGTGAGATGCTCCATGAAGGGCGGAGAAGACAGAAAAATTCTAATTTTTACTCTACAGGAGCATCCTGGGATTGGGACAAGCTCTTAGAGCTTTGGAGGCGGTGAGAGAATAGAGTAAGGGATGAGAAATATGTGGGGGTCGTAGGGCTATATATAGGTGTAGTTTGGAGGGGGCATATGGGTCATTTCATCTCAAATCATTAATTCAAGGCCTTTAGTGATGAATTTAAACATCGTTAAAGCCCCTTAACGTGGGTGTAGGTGCCGCTCACCTACGCCTTCTCCCCTTCCGCGTGCCTCAGCGCCAATGCACGTCTACGTGCTCTTAGCCATCCGATCAAGCGATCAGATGACTTAAAAACCATCCATGCCGCTTCTGCTTCGACCGTTAAGCGTGCCCTTTCAAGATGCGACCCGGCCTCATTCGCTGCTATTTTATCAGAGATCCACGGTTCAGAATGTGCGCTCGCAAGCCCTTCACATTTGTACCTCCCGCGTCATGCCTCCACGATCCATGCCTATTTATGTAGCCACGCAACTCACATTTGCGTTGCCTACTTACCATCCAACGGCTTAATTGAGCCCACACCATGCCCGTTCCTTGATTTGAAGCGCAGTGGGGATCGAACCTGCGCCTTTGCCTCTACATAGCGCCTTCGTCCACTGTGTTATGCTTGCCAATGCATCAAGTTAATGATTGAGGTTCGCACACTCATGGTCATTGGATCAAGAACCAGCAACCCAGATCTGATGGCCGGTTGAGGAGAGGAAGTGCAACGATGATCCAAGGGCCGGTTGGGTGGCTGGGATGGTGCCACGTGGTGCCATCTTGGCCGTTCATCTTCTATGTGTTGTAGAAGGTGCTACGGATGTTGGATTGGATCGATTTTTGAGCCGTTTGTTGTGATCGTCGATCCGAACCCATCTGTGTGGTCAGATTTGTCATCTGAAGTGTGGATTTATGCCATCTTGGCCCTTGGTCTCTGAGCTTCCTTGGACTATATCTGGTGCTACGGATGTCCGATCAGGGCGATCTTCGAGTCGTTGAACTCCTATCGTCACCCTCATCAGATCCGTATGGTTGGATCTTCCATCCGAAGCCCTGATTAAAAGTTGCCCTATCCCTGGCCATAATAGGAGACAATTACTTTACAATTTATGCAATTTAACCTAAATGCATGATTATGCATGTTATGCAATATTTACAATGCATGATGCTTATATGGTACTAAGAACATGCATTAATAGACATTTGTGGCTATTTAGATTATGCACATCATGTCGGATGGCAGAGCTTTTGGGAGCGTTGCAAGGTTATTTGGTGAGATGTGGCGTCGGGGAGACTTGGCTGGAGCTTGGTTGGAGTGAAGGAGGACGGAGGGCATACGGTTGTGTCGGTGGTTGAAAAAGAAAGGGAATGAGATAAGAAGATTGAGGAGAGGGAGAGGAACAAGTTGGACCTAACTAATGGACGAAGAGGGGAGGATTTGGAATCGGCTATGATTGGCTAGCATTGGAGACGAAGAGGGCTCCGTTGAGAAGAAGCAATGATGATGAAGAGGAAGGTGACCTCTACTTTGGCTGGTGAGAGGTGGAGGAAGGAGAGGAAGGGCAAGGCCTAGCCAATTTGGCTATTGGCTGGCCTGAAGAGGTTGTCGAAGAAGCTCATCGGAGTCAGGCTAGAGGACGGCCAGAGAAGGAAAGAATTTTAGTGTTTTGGGTCTAAACTCAACTAAGGAGCTAGGCAATGAGATGGTGGTCTTTCTAAAAGCCTCAAGCAGGCTTTCAAGCTTGGAAACAAGATTGAGGAGCTTGAAAATGTAGGGAGGAAGATCCCTGAAATCCTAAGGGTTTGTACAAGCTTTTTGGTCCAAATCCGAGTCCAAGATGTGATTTAGGTGATTAGGGACTTCCTTAAGATCATCCCTTCAAATTTTGGAAGGGATTGGTTGAGAAATCAGGGAGGTGTCCTTGATTGAAGGTCTGTTATTTTGGGTTCACACCTACCTTGGCAATAGGGACCCTTTTGCAAAGAAGACAACAAAGTTGGGGCTATTTGTAATTAATTTGAATGTTAAGGGCCTGGATGTGATGAATAGAGATCTTGGGGACTAAATTGCAAACTAGGTCAAGATGGACTATGATTGGGCCCAAATTTTGGTACAAACCTAATTTTGACCCTAGGAATCTAGTGGTGAAGTTGGATTGGACTTTCGACCAAGTTTGACTTGGAAATTTGCCCAGAGGCCTAAATTAGGGTAGAATTTCATTTAAGACTCTATTCAAGGTCAAAATAGGTTCCAAAGGTCAAATCAAGGGTACCAAACCTCAAGGAGTATTTTTATATGAATTTTAGGAGGTATAGGTGAATTTTATCCTAATCAAAACCTCTGTAATTTAAGCAAGTCTGAAATTGGGGTTTTGAGTGCTCGATCAGTTCTTGAAATGCATGAAACACCGTTTCTTTCTGTACGGACCCTTTTATTAAACATTAATGCTTATTTGACCTTTAATTGACTTCTAGGAAACCTAGTGATTGCTCTGCATTCATGATATGCTATTAAAACTGTAGAATTAGCCCTGATTTAGTGTTTTACTCTTAGAATAGATATACGAGGAATTATGGCTCTCAGGGACTGTGTAGGAGCATTTGTCATTGATTATGACTAATTAAAGCTAATGATGGTTCATGATGATGTTATCATATTACACTTTCTGGAACCGCATCTAACCATCCAAGCATACTCAATATGTCACATGAAACATGTTTGAATCATTAAACATGATTTTAATATTGAATTCATCAAAACTTATAAGTTGGATAGTTAATCACTTTAGATGTAGCTGACAATGAACTTAAATAAGAGTTATAAGCATTTCTAATTAGATTTAAAGTAAAAAAGGGAACATGAATTCTTAGAACTAAAAATCTAGCATTACAACACATTCAGCTCCTTAGAATCCAAAATCCCAGCCAAAATCCAAGACAGTCCATAATAGAGGTTGTTGCTACTGTATATCTCAGCAATAAAATCAACTACAACTTGATTATAATCAACAGTTCATGCTGTTGCTACTTCTGAAAAATTCAGCAGCCTAGAGCTACTAATCACTTCAGTTGCTGACTCTATTCAGATGGCTTACAGCTTACTCAGTAGCACTGTTACATGCTAAAGCCTTCAAATCTAATAGCTAATGGCTACTGTACTTACTAAAATAGCCTTAGAACAAATCTGAGAAGATCAGATCCAAGGCAAAATTCTCATCCAAATCCCATTGAAAATTAGTTATGAAGATCTGAATCCATTTTAACTAAATCTTGAACCACAAAATTTCTAGAAAACTTAATTCAATCCATTTTCATTGCTATAAACAACATAAGAAAATTGGATTAAATTAAACAGTGTATCCACTTCACAATCCACTTAAGATCCCCATTAAAACCTTGAAACAAATCAGTTAAACACCAATTATCATATTGAAGACCTTTTGGGTGAAAGACCAATGTCAACCTATTTGGGGATTTTAATTTAGGATCCATTCAGATTGTCTGTTCACCACGAGCATCTAAACATTATAAATCAGCGTTAGAACCTCATATAATCCTATAAAAAACATTAGATCCTGGTTTAAGGCCTGAAATCAATATTTGATTCTCCAAGGCCTAAACTACCCAAAACAAGGCTTAAAATTGGGCATATAATCAGTTGAGAATAAAACTTCGATCAAACACATCAAACTCATTTTAATACACCCAATTAAGCAAATCCAAACTCGAATCACTTGACTAAATTCCATTAAAACCAAATTAACTCCAAATCATGAAATTGGGCATGAAAACAAATTCTAAAAGAATTGAGTGAATCGGTTCAGTTACAACTAGATCGAGGGCGCTTTGTGAGTTTATGGAGTGAATGGGAGACCCCTGATGATAACGTCATCATCAGCCATATCTAGCTTTAATTATCCAAAATAAACATATTAATGCTCCTACATAACTACCAAAGAGCTATAATTCACTATAAATCCATTCTGAGAGATTAACATGAACACTAGGGTAAATCTGCAATTTTAACATAATATCCTAATTGCAAAATAATCATGGGGTTTTTAGGGGTTAATTATCGATCAAATTATCATTAATGCCTAATAAGTGGGTTCATATAGACAGAAATGGGTTTTCACGTGTTTTGAGAATTAAATGACATCTAAAATCCTAAAAATAAACCCTCTTAAATAACTGAGGTTCTGGTTAAGATAAAATTCATCTAAAACCTTCTAAAAATCATATAAAAATATTCTATAGGGTTTGGTATGCTTACTTTGACCACTGAAACCCAATTTACCTAAAATAGAGCTCAGACAGATAACTACCCTAATTTGGGTTTTTTCATAAATTTTCAAGTCAAACTTGGTCAAAAATAAAATCCAACTTCACCATAGATTTATTAGGTCCAAATTAGCTTTTTACCAAAATTTGCACCCAATCAGAGTTCATGTTGACCTAGTTTGCATTTTAGTCCCAGACTTCTATTTTTCTACAAATAACCCCTCAGCTTCATCATTTCCTTTCAAAGAGGCCCCTATCTTTTCATCCCTTTTGCAAAATGGCCCAACCGCCATCATCTTCTTTTCTTCACATCTTCGCGAAGCAAAGAAGGAAACTCGCAACCTTCAAACCCAAACTGCCTCATTTAATCTGACGAATTGATTGACGAAGTCTAAATAAAAAATTGACAAACTTGGCAAAATTGTTCCTCAGATCATTCCGCATCTATCAATATCTTCCTTAAGTCCAATCATGGCCAAAATTGCGCCAGTGAGCTCAAGGAAATAGAGCTCTGAAAATAAGTTCAGCCACATTCCTTTTAGGGCATTCCAGATGAACGAAACCTCACCTATAAAAGCGGTTGCGCTTGTTCAATCTGTCGTTGTCTAGTTTTGGCATGCCAACCTCCTCCTCTCCTTCATCCATGGTTGCCATTAACGAAGGCCTGGAGATTCTTCAACTCTCTTCATCAACCGCTCCCACATACAATAGGGAGAGAGATTCCTCCCTACTCTTCATCACTATGCTTCTGAACAAAGAAGGTGGCCCAATTACCCCTTTGTCGGTTCCATCTCCAACTCCTTCATCTCCAGCTCTAGCATACCTTCAACAAACCTCCTTAGACCTCCATTCATCCAATTAGTTTAGGTCTTCTCTTCCTCTACCCTTTAATTAGATTTAGGCTAAATTTTAGGTCCCAATTCTCTCTATTGCTCCTTCTCTGACATCGACTACCACACCTCAAACCACCCTCACCGCTGGCATGCCTCTGCCCATCGCACATCCCATACCCTATGCCAAAAGCATCGCCTCAACCTCATGGAGCTTCCCAACTCCTCAATTTATCCATTGACCACCTCCATCACCTCCCTCCATCACCGACGACCGAAGCTCACTGGAGCTCCTCCGCCCCACGCATCCAACCACTCGCACACCTAATTTCTCTAGGACTTTTGTCTGGCGAGTAGCTCATGATCTTCTCATGTGCTTAATTCTGGCTCTAGGGCCATATTTTTGTTATAAGTGCTTTGCCATCTCTAGTCATCCTTTCCATCTTCGACAGACAACATCCAGGCACCTCTAGTCTTGCCCTCGCCCTTAATTGACATGAAACAATCTCTTGATCAGTTCCCGACCTTCAATTAGGCAGACTTACACCATACGAGCACCAATCAGGCAAACCTCCTGCCGTTGTTTGCACTCTAAAGAAAGATGTGGGATTAGTCCCACATCATAAGTTGACGAAGAGGAAGCAGCGAATTTACTGGTTTTGTGATTGGAGTTGTTCACCGAGTCATTTGAGGGGTCGAGACCCTCCTCAATATACTTGCACACCTCGGCTACTACCCGCTACCAGTACCCTGGTCACCCGGATCCAATTACTGTTCTTGCCTGATTATTCGGTTAACCTCAGGTCTTTGAGAGAAAGAAGAAAAGGGAAGAGAGAGAGGGGTAGGGGGTTTTTGCTCTCTTGAGGGTTGGCTGAACACCTAGCCATGAGGAAAAATAAAAAGGAAACCCTTATGCGTTAGCAGAGAAGAAGAAATTAAAGAGAAGAAGGTTAGCGAAGAAGAAGAGAGAGAGAACTTGAAGAGAACAAGGAAAGCAGAAGAAGAGAAGAAACAAAGAAGGCTTTGAGAGCCTTAATCATTTAAGTCATCTGATATACAGACCCGACGTCTGATCACTGTAGCATTCAAGTTACTATTGGGTTATTTTGAATAATTGAGATATTTGTGATGCATGCTTGGAGGGCTTATTTGGTGATCTAAATCACCATTTTTTTAGCTTCTCCTTACTTTTTGTCTCTAGATACATTGATCTTCATTGAATATTTATTGTGACAGATTATTATTAATTGGAAATCTATATTTTGCTTAATTTCATGTGCTCATTTAGATATTCATTGAGATTAGTGCGTGAATTCCTAGTTGCTCCCTATGTTTGACCTCGGACTTCACATTTAGATATTCGTGTATAAATTTTATTTGTTGATTGAGTGATTTAGAGGGTACTACAACAAACACATATTTTATCTCCTCGAAAGCTTAACATTTTGGCACCATTGTCGGGAAGCAACGCGTAATTCACCACTATTCTTGTTTTTATTTGGTTATATTTGAGCACTAAGTTGCCCTATTTGTTTCTTGTGATTTTGCGACGTACTTCACGTAGAGATCTTCAATGCAAAATAGCCACTCTTAGGCAGGTAATCTCCCCTCTTCCCTAATCTCCTAATCTTCGAAAGATAAAAAGGAAATAATCAATTAGGAACTACCTGCCTTACTTTCTTAGTTAATCATCGTTTAAAAGGCAAGTTTTCCTGATTTATAGAAATTTTCATAGCTGATTGAAGCCTGAGGTGATTTTGTTTAGAATTCCCTACCGAAATTGCCTGTACCTATTAGGGACTGCGCTTAAGTTCTGAATCTCTTTAGGCTTGCAGACTTCTTGCTTGAAGCCCAAAGTGAACAATTGGAGATCAAATTGGACTTGGAATAGAGCAAATTAGGGTTTCAACATTAGGTTTTTGAAGTGTTAGCTCACATTTTGCCTGCATTAAAGAGAATAAACCTTCTCGCATTTGTGTGCTACCCGAGCTTCTATTTGAAAAGATCTAATCAAGAACCTAAAAATCAGGCTCAATTTCACTTGAACCATAAAAATCTTGGACCTAATAACCTGAGAGTCAATTCAGGGTGATTTCTAGGTCTCGACCTAGATTTCATTTTGCTTCCTTTAGGGTAGGTCAAGTGAAGTTGGTCTACTTTGTATGCCAACCAACCTACAAATTAAGTCACAAGTCAAATCAACTTCTAATCAAGTGAAATTCAAGGCAATAATTAGGATAAAATTGGTAGACTTAAGGTCTTAAGTTCATACATTCCTGTCTACTTGGAACCACAGTGACAAGGAAGGTCGAGTGGGGGAAACTTTGTAACCCATGGGGACGCTCTACCGTGTAGGGGTCTTTGTGGGGCCCTCCCTTCCTAGTTGCCCAGGTATTTCTCGGGTGTGCGGATTTCTAATTTAGAGGTATCATCCGCCTTGAAACTGCCTTAGTCATCCAAAAAACTTTGGGTGCCTTGATTGGGTCCAAATAACATCTAGTCCCTCATCTTTTCTAAAGAGCACGTACACGAGAAGGTCATTAGGTTTTTAATCTAAGAGACCTCATTAGATCTTCTTGGGAATCTCTTTTAGATTTGATCAACTTCAATCTTAATTTGACTCTGATTCAAAATCTTGATTCCACCACCTGATTTGAAAATACAACCTGACAACTTGCGAAAGACCAATTAGGAAACCTGAGTGCAAAATGATCATAAAAGACAAAGTGATTGAGGCTACCTTTAGATATTTTGAAGACTACCCAGCCGTCATCATTCTGGTTAATGTCCCAAAAACAATAGAATATATTATGAACCATGTTAAACTATTGCTTACTCAACTAGGAAATGGTTCAATCCAGTAGACCCTCATACCAGAATTCAATGAAGCTTACGAATTACATAGAATGGAGGGTTTACATTGCTTTCCAAATCCATCACTCTGGAAGATACACTAAGATATCATTGTGCAATGTGCGGATGTTCTAAGTTTATTAAGAAAAGCCATTGATGTGGCATCTTGGAGTATTTCTAAAGCTTCTCTAGAGCCTAGGTTAGACATTCAGAGTTGTTGTGGACCTCCAACCTAAATGAATTCAAATTCAAACTTTGTAACAATTGACATTCCTGATCTTGATGTGGGTTGGGAGGAACCAATTGCAGGTGTTCTCAATTTTCAGCTAGCCCTAGGAAACCTGAAAGGTGGTCCATAGAGCTTAGATTTCCCAGACACCTGTGATGATGAGCTTAAAATAGAACTTCTCAAGAATATAAATCCCGAGCCTGATCTAGTTAAGGTGATTCTTGAGAATGATTCTGACATCCCTATAGAGCCCTACCTAGATCCTAGTAACCTAGTGCCTACCTTTGACCTAGAATATGAATTCGAGCCTATTTAGGATAATCATGAGGCCCAAAATGATGAAAGTCAGATTTTGAATTTGAATTACGAATCTGTGCCCATATTTGATGAATATATCTCTCCAACCTTCTCAGAGACAAATTGATTTTTCGAAAGTCACGCCAATCTATGATATAGAAATCGAGGACTTTGAGAACCTGAGCCTTGTTTGCACCTCAAAACACGCCTATAAGAACGCCTTCTTATGCTATTTTCTAGCATTAACTATGTATATTATAATCCTGTAGTTGCATTTGTAAAAACGCTTGCATGCATGCATTTAATTGAGAGGAGAAGAGAATGGAATAAATGGCTTGCATTTTTACATTTTTCTTCAAGTGTCTCTTTGCAAAAGTCCCCTCTCCATATTTTATTTTCATCTTTCTTTCTTCTTCCCACGGTTTTTCTTCTTCCCGCGGTTGAATTTCGTCCACGCCATGCGCCTCTCCCGCAGCCGCATGCAACGCCATGCGCCTCTCCCTGCTGTCCTTCCCGCGCCTCTCCCTGCAGCAGCCACTCTCCAACGCCTCTCCCTGCTGCTGCCATGCCTCCCCGCCATGCTATCCTCCTCTATAAAGCCGCAGCTCTTCCTCGCGATGAAAGGGGGGGATGTTGCTGCAATACGCAGCTGCTGCAGCAACTCGAACCCGCAACCACCTTCGCACCCGCTCTCCCCTCCCATATGCCGGCCCTCCGTCGAGGAGGCACCCGACGAGCAGGAGAACCCACTGTGGTGCACACCACCACAGTGGGAGCACCACCGCCCAGCTCTTCAACGAGCCGGTGGGCGTGGTGTGTTCTTTTCTCTTCGTTTGCATCTCCATGCCATTGCTGCCGCTTCAAGGTCCGAAGCTTGAAGCAGCAGCAGCAGCAGCAGCCCAGCGTCGACAGCAGCAGCAGCAGCACCCCCGCCTCCTCCGCGACCTTCCCCGCAGGCGCGCAACCCTCCGCGCGCGCCTGCAGGCCCGTTCCCCGCCTCCGTCTCCGTTCTGTCCACGCCACAGTTGCAGCCGCAGCAGGCCGCTGCGCGCACTACAGCGGCCAGGCCTCCTCGCGCCGACCCCCGCGACCCTCCGCGACCACTGCAGAACCTCCCCTCGCACCTCCGCGACCTTCCCCGCAGGCGCTCAGCTCTCCGCGCGCGCCTGCAGGGCACTTCCCCGTCTCCGCCTCTGCTCTGTCGCCTCTGCAATTCCACCCGCGACAGGCCGCTGCGCGCACTGCAGCGGCCGGCCAGGCCCCTTCCCGCCTCCCTGCCAGCACCCACAGAGCCCCGCGCGCACTGTCGCGAGCCTCCGCGCTCGCAGCAGGTCGACGCAGACTCCTCATCTCCTCTGCGCGAGTACGCCCGCCTGCATCCGCGACCATCAGACGTCGGCAGCCATCTGCAGACGACTCGACCTCCAGACGTCGGGCGCCGCCTGCAGACGACGCGGCTCCAAGACGTCTGCCGCCATCCACAGACGTCTTAACTCACGCCATCACCAGCTCTCTCGCCCGCTCTCTCTTTGCTGATCTCTCCCGCGCGCGTCCGCCCTCTCTGCCGCCCGCTCCCTCTCTGTCTGCCGCTCTCTCTCTCTCACGTATTCTCTATCTCTCCCTCTCTCTCTCTCTCTCTCTCTTTTTACTTACAGCAACACACACACACCCATTCACCGACACACACACTCACACACTAATAGTAACTTATATACATACATATATATCTATATATATATATATATATATATACATATACATATATCTATATATATATACTTATATATACATAGTATATCTATATAGTTATGTATACATACATATAATATAATATATATATACATATACATATATAATATATATATATATATATATACACATACTCATATACATATATATATATATACATATCTATATACTTATACATATACACATATATATATACATATATATCTAGATACATATATACTTATATACATATATATATATATATCTATATGGTATTATATATATATACTTATATACATATATACATAGCTATATACACATATACATACATACATATATATATATATATATATACACCTATATATATATATATATATATCTATATATATCTATACATATATACTTATACATTTATATACATACATATGTACATATATTTTCACGTTATTTATTATACGCTGTATCGCGGGGATATCTGCACCAGTTGCTGATATTCCCTGATACACGCGTACAAAAAAAGCGTGGTCCCATACATCATCCATCCTCCATCCACACTCCACGCGGCACCTAGTCGTGTTGGTTGCGTCTCTCTAGACGTCGGCTGACTCGACATAGTGCTACACTCCATCGTCACCTCCACCCCCACCCCTTTATATATATACTACATATAAATATATATCTATAGCTACTATATTTACTTTCTATCTGATAGCTTCCTTAGTAAAAAAGATAAAAAAAAGGTATAAAAGTGAAAAGATAATCTTTGATTTGCAGGTACCCCCGTCTTGCAAGTAGCAAGACGTGTTTTGAAACTCTGTTTTGGCTAAAAGCCAAGGACACAATTTTGAGGGTGTGCCTCAAGAACAAGGATTACCAGAAAAAAACCTAAATAAGAAAAATACCAAAAACAGAATAAACGAACGGAAGAGACGCGTTTTAAGGAAAACGTAGAAACTCGACTTGAACCCCACTTCCCTGAGTTCGACCCTGGGCTTAAAAGTGACAAGATAAAATCAATTAGGCCAGGTTAAAAATTTTGTAAAGAGATGGTTAGGTCTGAATTAGGTTAACCACTATACACATTTCAACGATAAAAATATCATATTAACAACCTATCCAGGCCGACCATCAAGCCTATACCTACTAGGGACACTTTTTTGAGCTCGAAATCTAAAATTAGGTTAGATCCAAGTTAGGTTGCTGATTCTACATCTCTCGATCATTTCTTTGGTGGAACTTTGATCTAGAATCGAATTCAAAACACGATCTTCGCAAGTTCTCCGATGATTTCGAATCATACTCCGATTTCGGAGAACTGTTGTTTCCTAACGATTCCAAACCAAGTTATGACCTTAGCTACTATGTCCCATCCTTTGATTTTGACATTGATGTCAATGATTTGAAAAAAACCACCTCTTCCACAGCACATACAAAACCTTCTCAAATCCAATCCCAACCTGGACCCACTACTGGAGTCAATTTCTACTCTAATTCTCCTCTCAATGATTCAGTCGGACATGATTCTTCTCCATCTTTTGATCCGGATTCGGACATCGATCAAACTACAAATCACGTCCCAACTTTCTTTGTTCACTTTTGTAGGGTTCCTACATCCTCCATAGACTCTTTTTCATTTGAGGATCCCTAATCTAACCAGGCTGAATCGAATCAGCCAAACCCTAGATTTTCATTGCCATATCTATTTGAGCCTCAAAGCATCTGGTGGGCTTCGTATCTCTTGATCCACATCCATCAACCCACCAGACTGATTGGGTTTGGGCTGCATCATCAGCCTGTTGATCTGAACAAGCACCTAGTTAAACCAACCAAGCTATTGATCAAGGTGCTTGTTTTACAAAATTCATCGGATTTGACCACTCCTTCTCCATGACCATTTTCTGCTCGGGTGAAGGCATTGACTTTAGCACTTAACGGGAGGCAACCCGTTATTCCAAAAACTTGAGATCCTTTTGATTATCGATTTGAGCTTTACGTCTACTGCACTTTTGAGTTCAATGTTAGAATAGTCGACTCCACCTCTAGTATTCATACCAGACTTTGAAATCGTACGCAACAGCCATCCCGACCCGTTCACCCACCCATTGATCCTGTTCTAACCTATGAACCAACTTCATTTCTTACCCTCTAGTTTAGAATGAGGACATTGCAAAACTTAGGCATGGGGGGTGTTAAAGTGCAAACACATAAAAATTCAAGTTTATAAAGGGTTCTAACAAAAAAATTGCTCATATTAAAAAACCAAAAAAATGATAATTGAAAAAGAACAAAAAATGGAGAAAAGGGAGGAAATTTTGTGAGCTTAATTGCATATCATTTTTTAGGAGGAAAAGAGGAGGTGTTTTAAATGTCAAAAAGGAGCTATAATTTCAAATAAAAATGTAGTCATTAGTAAATGATTATGGAATCTACTTAAGTTCTAGACCAAATCAAAAGAAAAAAATTAATTAAGTCCTAAAATAATAGAGAGACAAAGAGATTAGTATGAGTGCTGATCTTAGGCCTCTTGGGCTTGTTTAGTCTTAAAAATTCAAGTATCTGTTAAGATCTGGATAGTCCTTAAGAGGTTGAGGAACATGCGAAGCCTATGCATTAGGTCTAAGGCTTAGGGATTATTCAGGCTCATTAACTGACCCTTGGTTTGCAGGACTTAGTAAACTAAGAACCCTAATCCACACACAAGTCTGGTTTAGTGAGCTTAATAATCAAAATCATGCAAAAGCATTTATTCTGTTCTAAAAAAGCTACCTAGATTAGGAGCGGCCTGAAGACACAAGTTGATTTGGACGAGTTCCCAGTGAGGAGAGGTGGTAAATTTCCCTCGAAGTTGCATAATAACATACCATCTCCTCGGTGCCTGTCTCCTAGGATATCAAAATATCTTACTGGGGGCATGTAAGCACCTTGTACTGGTTCAGGTGCCATGGCCAGGATTATCCTGAAATGTCGATCGCCAAGGCTTGAATTTAGCTATGGAACAACATGGGCGACACTATCCTAAAGTGTCGAAAGCTAGGGTTCTGGGGGTTGCCATAGGCAGTGCTATCTTAAAGCATCGATTGCCAGGGATCCTGCGAGGATTGATGGTGGGAGCTAGGAATCCGATACAGATCGTGTTTTTAAGCCAGTGCAAAGTTAGAAATAATCAAGAAAAAGAGAGAGAAAGCTCTCCAAAAATGAAAAAATTTTTCTATCCCTTTCTCTTATAAAAACACACTACAATCTGAACCTGGACTGACCATGTTACAAGCAAGGGTGCTTTAACTACTGGGTTCAATGAACCTTAGGATAGTTTCTGTGGGTCTTAGAAACCTTCGCGACAAGGTAAGGCTAAAGCTAGTCAAGTCTGGATCTTGGTTGTTACTTGAGTACCTCTACGCCTATTATTGGCATTCTGACCTAATTTCTAAAAAGAAGAATAAATCAAGAATTTGAATATCAAAGCATGGTTTAGAATTCAAGTTCATTTCATAAGATTTTGCTAAAAGACTAGCAAAAGTTAGGCATGGGGGCATGATCATAATGTCATTATCAGCCATATCTGGCTTTAATTAGTCAAAATCAACAAATAAATGTTCCTACATAACCGTCAAAGAGCCGTAATTTATTACATATCCATTCTGAGATAAATGCATTAAAATAGGGGTAAATTAGCAATTTTTATAGAATATCCTAATTGCAAAACAATTATGTGGTTTCCCAGGGGTTTATTAAAGGTCAAATACTCATAAATGTCTAATAAGTGGGTTCATGTAGAACAAAACAGGTTTTCATGCATTTCGAGAATTAATAGACATCTAAAATCCTAAAAATAAACCTGTTTAATTAACTGTGGTCAGGATAAAATTCACCATAACCTTCTACAAATCATAGAAAAATATTCCCTAAGGCTTGGTACCTTTGATTTTACAATTGGAACCCATTTGACCTAAATTAGATTTTCAGATAGGTAGTTGCCCTAATTTAAGTTTCTGCATAAATTACCTATTCAAACTTGGTCAAAATTAAAATCCAACTTCACCATCAGATTCCTTAGGTCAAAATTATGTTTATACCAAAATTTGGGCCCAATCGAAGATCATCCTGACCTAGTTTGCATTCCAGTCCTGTTCTAACTCTTTTCTTTACACATATGGCCCTAACTTTTGAAATCCTTGCAAATACCCCCTAACTTCATCATCTTCTTCACCAATAGGTCCCTGTCATTTTCATACTCCTAAACCCATCACTGAAGACCTACAATCAAGGATTACGCCCTGATTTCACGGCCAAACCCTTCCAAAATTGCAAGGAGAATTCCTTGCGAAATCCTCTTCCATATGAGTCTCACATTGGGCTCTAATTCCTACTCAAAACCTAATGTGAATCATTTGAAGGATTGGGTCTCCTATTTCATGAAGCTTCAAAGCTTCCAAGCTTGGTTTCCAAGCTTGGAAAGCTCCCTCGAGGCCTATATAAGGACCCCTAAGGACAAACCATCCTCCTTATTAATGTTTGGGGCCAAAAACCTCTTCAAAAACCCTACCTCCGGCCCCTCTCCGACCAAGCTCCGGCAACGTCCGTCCCCTTCATCCTACAGGTAGCCAATGGCAAAATTTCCTTGCCCATCCTCTTCCTCATCTTCCTCCACACCTCGCCAGTCAAAGCGAGGGTCGTCTTCCTCGTTCCTCGTCGCCCTCCCCCTCTAGAGAGTTCATATTTTCCGTCGTCAGCTTGCGAACACCAGCGCGGACCCTAGCTCTTTCACCCAATTAGAGTGGTAGATAGGTTCCCTTAGTTCCTTATGTATTATCTGTTTATCCAAAACCCAAAAACACCCCTTGACTTAACCGCACACCATCATCTCCCTCCACTCTGGCCACCTCTCTAGCTAGGTCTTCCACTC
Source organism: Thalassia testudinum (assembly GCA_037157565.1). Lineage (NCBI taxonomy): Eukaryota > Viridiplantae > Streptophyta > Magnoliopsida > Alismatales > Hydrocharitaceae > Thalassia > Thalassia testudinum. The sequence continues at coordinate 77,296,858 of JAZHRO010000056.1, read as the reverse complement.
ACCACACACCTCCATACACCTTGCCAAACCTCCCAAAAGATCCGCCATCCATCCACCATCAAAAGCCCTCTACTATTTCATCCTCTTGACCACACAAAAGCCTCGTCGACCAACCCATCATCCACACTCCATCTCCACCTCCGTCTTGCCACTCCAATCACTCCCACACCCCATGGAAAATGCCATCATCTTCCACATCCTCCGATGACACTATTAAACCATTTAATAAGGGCTTTCAAGCTCGTATTTGTGTTTTAGGTTCCTCACTAGTCTCTGCCGTTGCCACCATTATCGTCGACATTGTTCTTTGTGTTCAAGGACCATGCAAACCCCAGGTCTTCTCTCCAGGTGCTGCAGATAAAGCTCAGGACCACTCCTAGGTCCTTGATTGAAGGAAAAAACCCAAGCAGCTACCTTGATTGGGAGAGCATCATAGCAGTAGGTGCACGTGAAGAGAAGTTGGACTGGTTAGTCTTACATCGTAGAGGCAGGAGGCACGACTATCGCATAAGTTGAATTTGTGATTGCAACTATTTCCCTCAGGCACTTGGGGGTGAGGACATCACTTACCTGTGCATGACCCGACCCGCCTAGGCCTATCACTCCTCGCTAATCACCACCATCGGTGAGCCTGGAGCCAGTTACTGTGCTCAACCCAAATAACCGATTAGTCTGGTTATTTGAGAGAAGAGAAGGGAAGGAAGGAAGGAAGGAAAGATAGAGAGAGTGGGGAAGGGGTGGGTTTTGCTCGTCGGTGTAGAAGTGTGACACTTAGTTGCTGAGAAGGAGAAGACCCTTGTTCGTGAAGAGGAAAGGAAAGGAAGAAGAAGAAGGAGAAGACCCTAAGAAGGAGGAGGGAGAGCTTTGTAGAAGAAGAAAAGAAAGAAAAGAAATAAGAACAAGAGGCTGAAGGAAGAAGATAGCAGAAGAAGAACTGAAAATCAGAAGGAAAGCACCGTAGCAGGTGACATTTAAGTCATCTAATTTGAGAGGCAGACATCTAAATACTGTTGAATTATTTTGTTTAATTGTGATATTTGTGATGCATACTTGAAGGTTTAGTTAGTGATTTAAATCACCACTTTTGGCTTTTTCTTTTTATCTCGAGATACATTGAGCTTCATTGAATATTTAATGTGATAGATTCGTATTCATTGAAATATCTTTATAGTGCTTCATTTATTGTACTCATTTATATATTAATTGAAGATTAGCATGTGAATGCAATACTTGCTCCCTGTGTTCAACCTTGGACTTCTTTTAGATATTCGAGTTATAAATATTATTTGTTGAGAGAACTATTTAGGAGATCTTACTACAACGAAGCACACTTAATCTCCTATCTAGAAACCTTCAACAGCCTTTATTTGGTGGCTCTCAGAAATTCGCACAAAATTTATACGCAGGAACTGAGAGCGAAATTATGCGTAACTCTGAGTATCATTACCTAATTTTCCAGAATTTTAGATTCCTTGCACTAATCTTAGAGCACCAGTAACACTCTACTCTCATCTCACACTAGTTGGTGGATCGTCTAGAAGACGATTTGCCTAACTCCCTAACCGTTGTCCATGTGTTTAGGAGAAGAAGCACAACATTTTCTCGACAAACTAATGAAGCTTATCAGTCTTCAAAGTGAATCCATTGCAAAATCTACGTGAGTGTGAAAATTTTACTGGATTCCAGATTACAGGAATCAACTATAGAATAAAAATCCCTAATAAAACCTCTTGATAAAATCCTTATTCATGGATGTAGATTTATATATGCTATATATAATTAACCTCTTATGATTTTTACTTTAATATAGTTCCCTAATCAGGTTACATTCAACTTTGTCCTAACTCAGAACACAAAATGAGTGGATGAGTTAAAAGTGGTTGTTGCGAACGATTTCTAGCTCCAATGTGAACATTAGAGGTGGAGTCGGTTGTTCTTAGATTAAGGAGCCTAAAGTATAATTAGCATGCTTCTTGGAGGTTTTTTCTACATATTGGCTCAAAAATTTTCAATTTCAGTTTAATGTATACTACCCCCCCCCCCCCCAAATGCCTAAGTTCTTGCATGTCCTCATGCATGAATATAACATAACTAAATTACCATAGGGAGTAAGTGGGTAGAAATCACCTGAAATCACTCCTGAATTTTTCGTTCAGCATAGGCCAACCTGATGATATGTAATATGCAGAAAAATATGCTAATATGCTATGTATAAAAAGGAAAGCAAATGTTATTTATAAATGCTGAGTTTAATGCCTCTAGCTGGGCAAAAACTCAATCAAATAGATCAGTGATTGCAGAAGAGCAGGTTAAGATCAAAAGGAAGATGTGTTCGTGTGCTCCCAGAATCAGTGGTTTGCAAATGCGAACCAACTGATGATGCATCCCTATGCCAAAGAGTCTATCTATAACAGATGTGGGATAGGGGTAAAAACTGGAGGATAACTAGAATGAGGATCATGATGCCAATTCTGCTGATCAATCATGTTCCAAAATTCAATGAGAAATTATTGAGGAAGTGGATTGATATGATGATCAAAATGCACATCAACATTAGAGTCTAGATCATATAGGTCTTCATAATGGTGATCGACATCAAAAATCATGCTCTTACCAGACCTTAGATTATATGAGGATACATGTGAGATTGGGGGTTCTACATATTGTTCACTAAAATCTTCAACAAAAATCATCTCATTCTCATTGGTATTATCTTTGGATTCATCGAAAGTTGTCTCAGTCTCTGAGTCGAGCCATCCATTAGATTGACTAGGATTGTAAGTCCACAGCTCATTCTACTTAGTAGTTCACCCTAATATGCAGTAGGTTCCTCATTATTTCCTGCTTCAAATAACATTTCCATTTCCGTAGGCATATTAGCCATTCTGATATTTGGATATCAGAATTAGGAGTAAAGAATGCAGTCTTAGAGTTTCCATCATCACCTTGGTAGGTGGAAGGAGAAAGATGCAAATCAGATGATGTCAGATTGAAAATGGATTCAGTTCCCATGGGAAGTGACTCAGACTAATTAGTAGTGTCAAATCTAGATGTTGCACTCAATTTATCCAAGAACATATGATCATCAGGAATGATTGATTCTTCCAAATGGAATGCTTGTACCTCAGGGCTTCCATCAAGATTCATATCCTCGAGTGGATCTACTTCCTACATCTTAGCTAGGTTGTCCAACCCATGAGTTATCTCCCAAGATTTTGGATATCCAGATTGAGAGTCAGTCTTGGGGATACAAATCCTCTCCTCATCACTTTCACGAATGGGGTTCTCAAATGAGCCCATTTAGGATATTCCCGACTTATGTCCCATATCCACACGAGATGTTTCTCCCCTTGAATTCATTTAGAGTATTTGCCCTAGAGAATCCTTTGTAGTACTTTCAGGTGCGGCCACTTCAAGTTCGTTGATGGCCTTGAGGGAGTTCTCCACTTGATACTGCAAAAGCAGTATTTCTTGAAGTGTACTATTTTGTTTCGTTAGCCTTGTTAGGGATTCTAATTCTTGAAATGCCATCATTAAAGTTTCTTAGGCTGGAATCCAAGTTCGTCTATGTTCTGGATCAGTGGTAGTCTGGATTTCATGCAGAGAAATTACAACAAATTGCGACGTTTTACTTAGTACTAGATATCATTTGTTGCAATCTGAAATATGCTCACATATGTAGTGGTAGCTCATTAGGGGTTCAAGGGGGTGAATTAGGTCTACCCATGTTCCATGGGTAAGATGCAGAAGTGCGAAAATCATGCCCTGGGACATAAGATGGGGTCCTTTGTGGAGCCAATTGGTATTGATCATAATAACTAGGGCTAGGATTTGGGTTAACCCTTTCAGCAACTCGAGAAGAAGGATCAGGCAATATGAAAAGCCATCTTCACCACCTTGGGTTTGGTTCCCAAGGTTGCTCTAATTCAATGACTCGGGCTTCTAGACGATCCATCAAGTCTGGATTTGTTGTATCTTGACCAAGTCAAGGTCTAGGGTTAGCTATCTTGGCTAATCGAGTTGAAGAAGGTAGGTGTGAAGAAGGTCTGGGTGATGTGATGAATCGCCTTCCCCTCCTTGGGAATGGCTCCCAAGGTCAATCTAATTGAGGTCTAACTGACCTCCTCCCTTTCATAGACCAGCCAACCTAGGTGGTGCAGCCAAGCCAAACAATGATAAGGCAAGAGGTCCTTATGATTAGGTGACTAGATTTTTTATTAAAATTCTAATTATTGAATTAAAATTTGTTATAAAATCGACTGAAAGTAATCCCAACCCCCAAGCAAACCCAGCCAATCTGTACAAGGGGACTAAGGGAAAGGTTCTTCCTTTGGCTTTCGCCTCCGGTTCCTTTGTACCCCTTAGACGCGATCGTTTGACACTACCGCGCAGATTTGGCTATGGGTTTGACTAGGGCGATTGTTATGACCCAGTAGTTCGATAACAAATGTAGGTTGATTAATGTATTTTAAGAAATTTTTGTTTAACCTTTTTCGTCAAATTAGAGTTTTGGTGAGTGGTCCACAAGGTGACTGAGCTCACTGGCTAGCTACTAGACTTGATTAAGTCTTGGCTAGTCAAGTGTGGTCTCTAAATTGTAACCCTAAAAGTTGAGTCCTAGGGTTTATGCAATGGTTAAGTGTTCAGGTAGACCACAATTCAAATTAAAACTAATCTCTACGACAATTTGAATCCAAATAGTTTAAAATTTGACAAGATTCACTTTTCAATTATCTTTTAAGAGAATATTTTTTTGAAAGTTTTATTATTTTAAATAAATTAATTCAAATTTTGAACTGTCGGGGGTTCAGATATGAATTTTGACCCATTGTTGATTTTTTGATTTGAAATAGTATCAATTTAACTCCAAAAATTCTAGAAAAATATGGAAATGAAAGTTAGTTTGATAACCATTTAAAGGGATTAGATAGATATGATTTGTGCACTATTCTAAATCACTTTTTCAAATTAAAAAAGTTTTCAAAGCTGAGTTAGTTTGACCCCCTTGTATTTTACAAATTTTTAAAAATTATACAATTCGAATTTTTTCAAATGAACATTACAGTTTGAATGCCCATTTGAAAATAATGATTTAACCTAGATTTTAGAATTTTTGGCTCGTCAAATATTCGGTAATTGAATTTTTAAATCGTAAAGAAAACCTAGGCAAATTTCAAGGTGGGTTGAAAAGGCTTTCAAAGTAAAAAATGAACCTTTTTCACCAAAATAATTTTTTTCAATCTTGCAAATTTTTTTTCAAACTTTTTCAAATATTTTTTTTCCTTTTAGATGGAAAACCTCTTCTAATGTTATTTTCTTTTTTTAAAAAAATGGAACTCCAACCCTAAGATTGAAAAGAAACCTAAGTCTAAAATCTTTTTTTTTTTCTTTCTTTGTATGAAATATTCATATTTTTTTTACTTTTCTTTTGAAAATCAAATCTTTTCCAAGGATTCAAGGGAAACCTAATCTAAGAATTTTTTTATGTGCACCTGATTTCTTCACCTGTGCTTGATGTGTATGCAGACTCTGTTCATCTTATTCCTGCACATCAAAAGCAAGCAAAAGCAGATGTGTCAATGTTAAGCTTAAAAATCAAAAATCAAAATCGCATTGCCTCCCTGGTAACAACACCATCTGTTTGGCAGTCGCGAAACAAGTATTTAGTGAGAAAAGCATCGTAGTATAGCATAAATCACGATTCCAACAAAAATAAAGTAACGAGAAGGTGAGTCCCAGTCGATCTCAGGGAGGCATATGAAAATGAAGTTGATTTCTGATTTTATAATCTTTTCTTCCTTAAAATTAGACTCCAGTTTCTATGGTGCAAGTTAGAGATGCGCCAGTCACATTATTAACGTGGAAAACATGTGTGTGCGTCAAATATATCACAATGGTGAATGTGTGTGATTGAGTTTGCATGATTTTTACTATATGATGGTGACTAGCAGAAAATGAATCTATCACTAAATCGTCAATGTCCTCTGGAATCAACATTTTGTTGCAATATAGATAAATAAATCAGATATCAGGCAACTTGTGATTTTATTTCATCACAAATAATGTCATTACAATCAAGTGTAGAGGAATGCTTGTATAGGAAAGCTTGAAAACATTGTTCTAACTAACAGAATAGATATGCATGCATGGATCTAAATAGATTATGCATGCATTCATCAAGGCAGGAGATTACTAATACTACTAGCTGATAATAATGCAAGAATTTAACTATGAAGAACAAAAATCTAGCTAATAGAAATTAGGACATTGGAGGTGGTCCCCAATGGCTATGTGGCTAGGGGTGGCAGGAGGTGAAAGAGGAATGGATAAGGTGTGAAGGTTGGCCTCTTGAGAAGGTGGGGGAGTTGCTTGGATCTTGGACGTGAGGGTGATGGTGCTTGAAGGTGGAGGAGCTCTCCATTGGTGTTGGAGATGAAGGTGGCATCCAAGATCCAGATGGGGTCCATGGCCATCCATAGCATTATATGGACTCTTGGATGATCAAGGTGATCTCAAGAGAAGTCTCTAGACTTCGCTAGAGTGGGCAGCCAAGGGGTCTATTTTTAGTCCTCTTAGATCCACTTTTTATGGATCTAAGAATGACCTTGTGTGGCCACCATTCTAGAGACTTCTCTTAGAGTGGTGGCTAGATGTGTGTGTGCGTGACTATGTGGGTGTGTGTATGCATCAATAGGTGGTCAAATGGACCACCAAGGTCCATGGGTAGGTAGGTTGGTTTAGGATGTCTAAAAATAGGTGTATGTGTAACTTATTACTAAGTGATTGATCCAATTAAACTTAACCTAGTTTAATTGGGTCAATGTGTGTGTAATTGGGAGAGAGAGTTCCCAATTAGGTTAGGCTTGTCAATTTGACTCTCACTGAGTACAATTAGACTTGTGTTGGATGAGATTTGAGCTTAATTGGACTCTACGAGTCTAATTGACTAAGTGAAGTGTGATTGACTTAGATCCAAGTCAATTGGATTTAGTAAGAACCTAAATAGGTTCCAAGGAGAGTCATAGGGTAGTGTACTAGGCTTAGGATACCTTAATTTAGGTTTCCTATGGTGTAGGATTGGGTTTAGGGACTTAAGAAATCAAGATCTTGGCTTGATTTCAAAAATAACTTCTAGAGAGGGGTTCCAGATGTCTGATTTAGTGATCATATGACTTATACTTCAAAATTAGAAGTCTAAGTCTCTGGTCTAGATGTCCAATGTTTAATCTGGTGAACTTGAGGTTCTGTCTTGGATTTCTACAGAAATTTGACGTTTGACACCTTGCCTGGAAGTCCAATATTCCAGTAGAAGGTGCTCTAGGTTCTGCAGGTGTTGTCTAAAGATCCTGGATGAACAGCAACCTACCTAGACATCCAGGTATGGGCTGGAAGATGGGCTTTAAGGTATTCTAGGCTAAGGTGACCTAATATAAGGGTGGTCAAGGTTTGGGAAGGTACCTAAGGTTGTCCTAAGGCTAGGAAAGGTCCAATGTTCTTTATATTTTAACTCATACATTAAAATTCTACTAGTAATGAAGTATACCTCTTTCCTACATTATGTTTTTGATAGCATCGGATTCGCACGCAAAAAAGATTGGAGTTTGGAAAACCCATCGTCGTAGTTCAATTCATGAGAAAATCTGTCAATCAAAAAAAATTTATAACCGAAACTCAAAATATGAGTCCCAGGTCGAACATAGGGAGGCGAACATTTGGTTCGAGAAATTTGCATTTTGCTTTTTATTTATTTTTGTCATTTTTATCTTTTTTTCTTTTTTGGTATTTTAATAGGGCAATAGATCAGCTCAATGAATTCTAGCTAATGTACTTACAAAATAAAAAGAGAGAGACAGAGAGAGAGAGAAACAATCATGTATTTTAATAATCAAATGTTCATTACAACTTGGAAAGTGGGAAAACGATACTACGAAAGCAATAATGATAGAGGTAGGTGAGAGAAATCCCCCTCGATGGCCACTTAGAGGATGACTCACTCTGATGTTGCCTGGAGGAAGGTGGTGAGGAGAGGGACGAATGAGGATAGAATCGAAGGATGGAGGGCAGGGTAGGAAGGCATCATGGTGAGGATCTACTTCCTGAAGTAGGTGAGAAGATGGCCATGGGATGCTCCATGAAGGGAGATAATAGGTGGGGAAAACTATTTAATTTCTACTCTAGAGGAGAATCCTAGGCTTGGGATAAGCTCTCTCTGGAGACTTGGAGGTGGTGAGAGGAAGAAAGCAAGAGATGAAGAAAAATGAGAGGGGTAGGGGCCTTTTTATAGTGGAGGAAAGAATCAAATTCATATACAAGACATTTAGTGACAGTCATAAACGTCACTGAAGAACTACTGCAAACGTCGCTAAAGATCCCTCTCGTGTGCCCCTACTGCTGCACCGCTGGCGCGTGCTCGATGCACCCTTGTCGCACGCGCACGCGTGCTACGAGACCACACGCCTTACGCCCGCGCACGCTGCTACTCGCGTAGCTACACATGTGCGTGTGCATGCCTTCGCACGTGCACATGCACCTGCGCTGCTATGCATGTGCGTGTGCATGGGTGGCTTGGGTTGCACCACATGGCACGACCTAGGCCATCCATCTTCTTTTCTTTGTCGGGGCTTCTACAGAGGTCGGATTGAGTTGATTTTCACGCCATTGGGCTGCGATCGTTGACCCAAATCTATCCGTGCCATTGGATTTATTATTTGAAGCTCCATATTGCATCACCTAGTCCCTTAGCCATTGATCTTCCTCGGACTGCATATGGTGCTACAGGATTCCGATCAAGGTAATTTCAGAGACGTTGGACTCCGATCATCGTCCTAATCAGATTTGTACAGTCGGAAAGTCAATCCGAGGCTCCAAAATAAATATCCTTTTCTCCTGACCACAAAAAGGATGCAATTAACCTAAAATATACACAACTACTCTAAATGCAGAATGATACATGCTATGCAATATTTATAATATGGAATGCAAATCTAAGCCTAGGAACATGCATAAATCGGCATTTTCACCTAAATGGATGTGTCTACATCAGTCTTCATCTTTATTCTAGGGCTTCTACTCCAGCTCTGCTATAGCTCTGGCTTCTTTTCTACTTTAGATCTAGCTTCAAGCTATCTCCTGAGCTTCTTATTGCCTACAATCCAAATAGTGCACTAATCAGTACATTATAGCATTATTTCATGAATATCTAAGTAAACCTGGAAAGATGGAATGTATGCTACTAAAGCAAGAATTATATTACAATTATGCTAAGTTCTAACTTAATTCAGGTCATTTAAGTCCTATGATTGCTACACAATCAAGAGGGTACATGAATGCCTAGAACTGAAAATCTAGCATTACAACACATGCTAGCTCCTTGGAATGCAAAATCCCAACCAAAATCCTCATCCATCAGTCCAAGATAGTCCACAACAGTGGTTGTTGCTGCTGTATATCTCAGCAATGAAATCAACTGCAACTTGATGTATAATTAACAGCTCATGTTGTTGCTACTACTAAAAAATTCAGCAACCAAGAGTTGCTAATCACTCCAGTTGCCGACTCCATTCAAATCGCTTACAACATATTCAATAGCACTATTACATGCTGAAGACTTCAAATCCAACAGCTAATGGCACTGTACTCACTGAAATAGCCTTAGATCAAATCTGATCCAAGGCAAAATTCTCATCCAAATCCCATTGAAAATTAGTTATGAAGATCTAAATCCATTTCAATTAAATCTTGAACCACAAAATTTCTAAGAAACTTAATTCAATCCATTTTCTTTGCTATAAACAACATAACAAAATTGGATTGAATTAAACAGTGAATCCTCTTCACAATCCACTTAAGATCCCCATTAAAACCTCCAAACACATCAGTTAAACACCAAATATTAGATTGAAGACCTTTTGGGTGAAAGACCAATGTCACCCTATTTAGGTATTTTAATTTAGGATCCATTCAGATTGTTTGATCACCATGAGCTTCTGAACACTATAAATTAGTGTTAGAACATCATATGATCCTATAAATAACATTCGGTTCTAGTTTTAGTCCTCAAATCAATATTTGATTGTCCTTGGCCTAAACTACCCAAAACAAGGCTTAAAATTGGGCATATGCTCATTTGAGAACACAACTTCGATCAAAGCACATCAAACTCATTGTAAACCACCCAATTAAGCAAATCCAAACTCGAGTCACTCAATAAAATTCCATTAAAACCAAATTAACTCCAAATCATGAGATTGAGTGTGGAAACCAATTCTGAAAGAATCGAGCAAATCAATTCAATTAAAACCAGATCAGGGGGTCTTTGTGAGTTTATGGAGTGAATGGGAGACCCCTCAAGTGAATTTTAGGTGCAAATTCAGATCTAGGAGATGAAACTCTATATCTGAATTTAACCTTGGTGGCTAGGTGGAGTGTGGACTAAATCAATGAGGAAATCAAAGAATGTGAATTATGGGATGAATAGGGAGATTAATGAATCGAAATGGAGGTGAAAAAATACCTCTCTGATCTGATTTGAATAGAGAGGGCAAGATCAATGACAATCTAATCTACCACTAATCTATGCTAATCAACCACTGAATTTGATGTTTAATCTACTCCAACTGGTCAACGGCACACTAACTAGCACTAAAACTAACCTAGAAAGTAGGAAAACCAAATCTAATTAGAGGAATGGGACCTAAGGAGAAACTACAGCTGGTGGCTGTAGCGAGGAATGATGGGAGGAGCTCCAATGGGGAGAAAAGCTCTCTTATGGAGCTTAGAGTCTCCCTGGGGTGTTATGAAATCCTTAGCAGCAAGGAAGAGTCAGAGGAGATAGAATTCCACCGCTTTGGCAGAGGAAGATGGGCTATTTGTGGAGATAAAATTGAAGGGAAGAAGGGATCACCTCAATAGATGTAGTAGGGAGGTAATGACACACGTAAGGATCGGAGGAGCTTCTTATGTAGGCTCGCCAGTGGATCAAGTGACTGCTAGGTGATTGCACAGCAATCATGCAACCTAAAACACCTGAATTGAGCTAGATTCTAGCATAACTTCAAGTCAATGCATGCATAAGCATCATAATTCGCATACTAGTTAGTTTATTAGTCATATAGATCATATCAACATGTTATGACCTAAAAAAGAGATGATTTTAATCGTAGATGATTCTAAGCCATGGATGCTAGATTAGACTAGACAGATCTTATCAAAATGACGATGGAAGTCCAACGCTTCCAAAATAGTCTCGATCAAACAACCAGAGCATCGTGTGTAGTCCATAGAAGAATGGAGATGATGGAGCCAAAGGACAAAGATCCGATCATCGGATGAGCAATCCAACAACACGGATGAATTGGAATCAACAATTGCAGTCCAACGGCTCAAAAATCAACTCGATCGGAGGTCTACAGCACCAGATACAAAGAAAAAAAGATGGATGGCCATGATGGCACCACATGGCGTCATCACAACCACTCCCTTACCACTATCCCATATATGAAGGCCGCACCGCATGCTGTGGGTCATTGGATCTTCATCCAATGACCTTGAGCACACCACGTCGCCCACCCAAACTAGATAAGCATAAATACAAATAAATATATATAACAAAAGGTTTGCGTAGTGCAATGGCTCGCACGCATGTGCGTAGGCATAGTGTGCAGGTTCGAGCCCTACGCTGGGCGAAATTGAAGCGAGCGTGTGCAGGCACAATTGCACACGAATGGAGGTGCTAAAACGTGGTGACGTGGCACGATCAGAGTGCGTAGCGGGTAGACGTGATCACCATGGTTGCTTCGACGCTATGGCAATAGTGCTTGTTATGGTCAGACGGCTGACATTATGGCGGGATTAAGGCTTGAGCGATGAGAAGGAAAAGATGAAGCCACGGGCAAGGAGGATCTAGAGACGTGAGATGGAGGATCGACGATGCACGGCATGCCACATGTCGCCACCAGAGCAAATTCGGGCATAGAAGCCTTTTTGAAGGGTATTGAGGCCAAATCAGAGCCATTGATCTCCCGATCGATGGATTTGATTAGCCAAAGGGTTGTTGCACAAGATTAAGGGTTAAAATACCCTTTTTACCCTCCAACAAAACTATAAAAGAAGGCCTAGGGCCCCCCAGTTGAAGGCATGAACTTAGAATCTCTCTCCCATCAACTCCAGATCTCTTCTACCACCTTCTTTGCAACTCTCCGTCCCGACACTCTGGAGGTGCTGGCTCACCTCGCACATGCATCCCACAAGAGACATCATTTCTCTGCCACTTTCTTCTCTCTCTCACTCTCTTTCTATCTATCTATCTGTCTCTATTAGAATTTTCTACTGTGAAAAACTTTATCTAATTGCAATAAAATTCTGATTCTTTGAATATCAGCTTTATACATATATAGATATATATATCTAGTTAGAATTAGTTTTATTGAAACGCTTTTGCAAAAATCGAGATTGCCTCCTTGCAAATGACTCGGTACTCACCGGAGTTTTATAAATTTATTTGTCGACATGTTTTTACGCTATAGTACATCTAAACAACTTTTAAAATGTGAATTACGTGCCGAACAAGTTGGCGCCATTGCCTGGGAAGCAACAGAAATTTTTGAAGCTTTTCATTGTGTATTCAAGATTTTTAACTCGCTACATTTTTCATTGATTTCGTGTGTGTAGGAAACAAAGAAATCTGAACCAAACACGACAACGGAGTAAGTGCAGGTCTGAACCTTAGGTAAGTACCTGTAGTTTAGATCAGTTAGATTTACAATTTCCTTGAATCCTAGGATTAGTTACAATTTGTTTGCTTATTAAAAATAAAAAAATAGAAAATATATATTTCTCTAGATTTCAGGCTGAAAAAAACTTTATCTTAAAAATTCAATTCCTGAAGAGCTGACGGCTGACATTAAGGCAGGAATAAGGCTTGAGTGGCGAGAGGGAAAAGACGAAGGTGCGGGCGAGGAGGATCCAGAGACGTGCAATGGAGGATTGACGATGCATGGTGTGCCACGTGTCGCCACCAGAGCAAATTCGAGCGTAGAAGGCTTTTTGAAGGCTATTTTGAGGCCAAATCAGAGCCATTGATCTCCCGATTGATGGATCTGATTAGCCAAAGGGTTGTTGCACAAGATTAAGGGTTAAAATAGCCTTTTTGCCCTCCATCAAAACTATAAAAAATGTCCCAATGCCCCCAAGTTGAAGGCATCAACATAGAATCTCTCTCTCTCATCAACTCCAGATCTCTTCTACCGTCCTCTCTACAATTCTCCATCCCAGCGCTTTAGATCTAAGGTGCTGCTGCATCCCGCACAAGCATCCCACAAGCAGCGTCGTTTCTTTGCCACTTTATTCTCTCTTTCTCTCTCTCTTTCTATCTATTTATCTATCCTTATTAGCATTTTCTACTGTGAAAAACTTTATCTAATTGCAATAAAATTCTGATTCTTTGAATATCTACTTTATACAAATATACATATATATATATATATATATCAAGTTAGAATTAGTTTTATTGAAATGCTTCTACAAAAGTCAAGATTGCCACCCTACGAATGACCCGGTACTCACCGGAGTTTTATAAATTTATTTGTTGACATGTTTTCGTGCTATACTACAACTAAACAACTTTTGAAATGTGAATTACGCGTCGGACAAGTTGGCATCGTTGAATGGGAGGCAACAAAAATTTTTGATGCTTTTCGGTGCATATTTGAGATTTCTAACTCGCAATATTTTTCGTTGATTTCATGGGTGCTGGAAACAAAGAAATTTGAACCAAACACGACGACAGAGAAAGTGCAGGTTTGAACCGTAGGTAAGTACCTGTAGTTTAGATTAGTTAGATTTAGGATTTGCTTGAACCCTAGGATTAGTAACAATTTCTTTGCTTATTAAAAAAAATAATAAAAAATATATATTTCTCTTGATTTTGGGCTAAAATAAAACTTTATCTTAAAAATTTAATTCCCGAAGATCGGATGGCTGAATTAAGGTGGGATTAAGACTTGATCGACGAGAAGGAAAAGATGAAGGCACAGATGAGGAGGATCCAAAGACGTGCGATGGAGGATCAACGATGCACGGTGTGCCACGTGTCACCACCAGAGCAAATACGAGCGTAGAAGGCTTTCTGAAGGCTATTTTGAGGCCAAATCAGAGCCGTTGATCTCCCAATCGACAGATCTGATTAGCCAAAGGGTTGTTGCACAAGATTAAGCATTAAAATACCCTTTTTGTCCACCATCAAAACTATAAAAGAAGGCCTAGGGCCCCCCAGTTGAAGGCATCAATTTAGAATCTCTCTCTCTCGCCAACTCTAGATCTCTTCTACCATCTTCTTTGCAATTCACCATCCTGACGCTTTGGATCTAAGGTGCTGCTGCATCTCGCACAAGCATTCGACAAGCGGCATTGTTTCTCTACCACTTTCTTTTCTCTCTCTCTCTCTCTTTCTGTCTATTTATCTGTCTTTATTAGCATTTTCTTTTGTGAAAAACTTTATCTAATTGCAAGAAAATTCTAATTCTCTGAATATCTGCTTTATACATATATAGATATATATATCTAGTTAGAATTCGTTTTATTGAAACGCTTCTACAAAAATCGAGATTGCCTCCCTGTGAATGACCCGGTACTCATCAGAGTTTTATAAATTTATTTGTCGACATGTTTTCGCATTATACTACAACTAAACAACTTTTAAAATGCGAATTACACCCCGGACAAGTTGGCACCATTGATAGGGAGGCAATCAAAATTTTTGAAGCTTTTCGGTGTGTATTTGAGATCTCTAACTCGCTACATTTTTCGTTGATTTTGTGTGTGCAGGAAACGAAGAAATATGAACCAAACACGACAACGGGGAAAGTGAAGGGTTGAACCTCATGTAAGTACCTATAGTTTAGATTAGTTAGATTTTGGATTTGCTTGAACCCTAGGATTAGTTACGATTTGTTTGCTTATTAAAAATTAGAAAAAAAAGAAAAAAAATATATTTCTCTTGATTTTTGGCGGAAATAAAACTTTACATAAAAAATTATATTCCCAAAGATCCCCGTGTCCAAAAATTCTCAAATTTTTACTGGACGTAGATTTCAATATCAGGAACAATATATCTAGATTTTGCTACAATCAGAGATATAGAATGATTTGAAAAATTCATGCACTGATCTGTTATCAATGCAGATTTTGTTCCTAATTTTTCAAAGTTCAAAATATCATAGGAATTTTTATGCAACTCCGATTGAAGCAAAATTTGTTGCACTGAATTTTTGAGAAAGTCAAGAATTTTAGAAAAATCTGAAAAATATTTTTTGTTCATTTGATTGCACAAATTATCTGATCACGAATTGGGGGTCAAAATAGATAGCAAAACCCCTAGTACAGTTTAAATTTGAAAAAAATAGAGAACGCGCATTAAAATTCTTGAAAAATATATTTTATGAGTGCCTAGTTAGTGGTGCAATAAGGACCAATTGATTTCATTGCTTGGGTCGCACCACTCATAATTTTAGACCTAAAAGAATCATTTAGAACAATCTGTGCTTAGGGTTCACTCTAAGGATAGAGGACACTTGCATTTCCATACTCAAAGGAAATCTATCAAATAAATTGAGATTTGCAAAACTCTTCGTGTGCCTCATCAGAACCTTTGTTGAAAATATTTATTCAAGTGAACCCTAGAACACGCTAACACAAGCATTTGAATCTTAAAAGATACTTCACCGTAAAAATTTGCTTATGAACCCTTTGCCTGTGCACTTCACATCTTTGAAATCAATTTTAAGGGCAAACACCCCCTAACGCCCGTCATATTCCAAAAGCACATCAAACCCAAACCCAAAATTAAGTAGATGTGCCCTAGGTAGGATTAGTAGACTTGGGGACTTGAAACTAGATTGGGCTAAGGTCAAGGCCTTGTCTACTTAGACCCACTGGGGGCAAGAAAGGTCAGTGCAGTAACCGTGTTGACATTTAGCTGTGTCCTACCGTGCGGGGTGTCCTAAGGTGTCCCACCCTTCTAGTCAGCCAAGTAATTCAAGGGTTGATCTAACCCAGTCTTGTTTTGGGGAGCCAAGATCAAGTCTAATTAGGGTTGACACTCTAAGGACCAATTTGATTGCTTGCATTGAGCGAGCGGGGTTTCTCTCATCTGTCTTCTCCCTTATCTACAGACATTCTTCTGGTGCATGCAAGGTAGAAGATCCCAAAATCCTTATTTATTACCACCATTAGAAAGAAATCCTAGGAGAAGAGATATTTATCTAGGATCTGAATCTAAACCCTCTGCAATGGCTAGTCATCACGAGGAAGAAGAGATCGATGAACAAAATCTGGATCCTATGACTCTCTTACAAAGGTAGATCACTAAGTAGGGCAAGCATCAAGATCGACAGATGGAAGTCATAGTGCAAGCCATCACTCGACTCCAAAATGGAAGGGCAGACCGGCCCCTCCGTGACTTTTATAAGCCTCTTATTGCCCAACTTGAACCCTTTGTTAGGGTACCTCAAAATGGGGAAGATTTTGAACTCAAACCTCAGATCATTAACTTGATTATCCACTTCCATGGCTGTGAATGAAATGACCCATTGATGGGAGCACCATCATGAGCCCTAACTAGCTTATTTTGACCTAGAAAAGAGAACAAAAGCTCCTACATAACCAAGTAAAGGGCCTAATTCAAGGAGTAACTATTCTTAGAGGAAAATAAGAAACAAAGGGTAAACCTACAATTTTACCATTACAGTACATCAATGGGATTTCTCAAGAGCTAAACATAGATCAATTGGTCTTAACAAAATAAAAAGTGAATTGGTTCAATCAGAAAAAGGTTAATGTGCAATATAGGAATTAAATGACTTCTTGTAACATTAAAATAGACCCACTTAATTTAACAAGGTTATGGTCAGAATAAAATTTAGCTAAACCCTCTAAAATTCATGGGAAAGTATCCTCTAGGGTTTAGAAACTTCATTTTGGCCTTTAGAACCTATTTTGACCAAAATAGGGGTCCTAGGCAAATATTTGCCCTAAATTGGATTTTTGGGTAGAATGCCCAGTCAAACGTAGTCAAACCTAAAATCCAACTTCACCATTGGATTCCTTAGGTTCAAATTAGGTTTGTACCAAAATTTGGACCTAAGGGGAGCTCACATTGACCTACTTTGCAAAACAGTCCAACCTAATTACTTTTATGCCCCTATCTTTTGAAAACCTTACAGACACCCCCTATCTTCCTCGCCATTCTTTGCAATTAGGTCCCTCCACCATTACAGCGGAGGAATCCTACTCCAGCGAGGATTCAAGAGGGATATGTCCTTGATTCCTCAGACAATCCCTCTCAAATTTGAAAGGGAGATTCTCTAAAGAATTCTTGTTCATGTGAACCCGATCCTAAGCTCTAATTGTCACGCAATCTCTCATGCGAACATATGAGAGAATTGGGTATCTCGCACATTCCATCTATGGCGAGGATACCCATGTTTGGAAGCTTGTCGTCCAAGCACAAGTCCTTCTGCCAGAGGCTATAAAAGAAGCCCCAGGCCCGGCCGATCATTCCAAGCTTGGTTTGGTCGATGACAACCCTCCAATTTCTTCTCTTCTCCTCTAGCCAAACATCCAGCGAGCTCCAGTGACTCCTCCTCCCTCTTCTCATCACTCTGCCACAATACAATACCAATGGCAGAGTCATCTCGGCCTCCTTCGTCCAGGTCGCACCATACCTACGCACATGCTTGCTTCCTCCTCGTCGTCGCCGTCACCCTTCTACTAGACATTCGTCTCTAGAGACAGTAGGTACGAGCTATCCTCCATCTCCTCCCCCTTCATCCATAAAATAGGTTAGATACTTCCCCTTCCTCTACTCTTTATTTTCCTGCTCTCTATTTCTGTTTCTACCCCTTGACAACCGCAAACCACCACCATCGTCTCCACCTCTGGCAGACCACCGACGAAGGCACATCCACCACTCCACAAACCCACATGCCTCGCCAACTACTGTAGAAGCTCCGCCTCTATCCACTGATCATTTCCTCCTTCTCCATCGACCGCCACACATCCCACACACTACCCCCGAACAACCCCACATTCACGGCCACAGCACGACCTCGTCATGCACACCCAGACCGTCCCATGCCACGACACCCACCGAGCCACCTTCATCGTGTCGCGATAAAGCTTCCTGAGCATTTTGACAGGGCCACGAGGCTGTAATCGTGTTGATCGGTCTAAACCCTCGCCGCCATTGGAGAGGAAGCGAAGCTTGCTTGCAAGCTTGCATCAGGTAGCCCCGCTACAGGAGACCAAGTCCCAGGTGCATGTCTTTCCTTCGCGAATAGCATCGACCATCTATTGAGGGCCAAAGCACTTTGCAACTACAACAATTAGGAGACATCCCCTACGGAATCACGCAAAGAAGCAGGTGGGACTTTTAGTCCTACCTCGGTAAGTTTGCAACGCCCTACGTAATATAAGTTCTTGTGTCATAGGCTCTTTGCCTCCTAAATCGGGGTAAGGTCCCCTCACCCACGCACTCGCCTCATCCGTGCCCACGCTACACGGATCTGACTGCCTGATTCAATTACCCAGCACTCCTTGCGCATCACCCACGCTGGTGCTCCTGGACCCGGGCACACTAACCTGACCCATTTACCCGATTGGCTTTGAGAGAGCGAGCCGAAGAGAGAAAGAGAGAGCGTTCACGTGGAGGGTAGGGGCAGCTTTTGCTCTTGTGTGTAGGGAAAGGAAGAAGGAAGAGGAAGCTGAAGGAGAAAGCTGAAGAAGGAAAAGCTAAGGGCAAGAGAAGCTGAGAGAGTGATAAATGCCAATTTATCATCATTTTTATGCATTAAAACAAACTTAGCTCTTAGGATTTTGCTTCGAAAATGGGTTTTTGGGTTGCATTTAGGCATCAATTAGGTTAGGCATGCATTGTACTTTTTATTATCTTTTAAATGTATTTTTGTGAGTGTTAGGGATATACAGATTGTCATAACTCCAAAACCCTAGCACTCAGGAAGGCAACTGGTGAAGATGAAGCTTAGACTAATTGGAACTCAGCTTGATCCATCTCAACATAGCTGGATTCTAGCTCACATGAACTAGGGTTAGCTCATCTTAGCTCCATTTAGCTCATCTAAGTTGAATGGCAGCTCAAGAGAGCTGAGCTTAGCTCACCCTAGCTTAGGTCAGCTCAAATCCAGCTCAACTTAGCTGAGTCTAGCTCATCTCAGCTCCCATTAGTTCATACGGAGATCTAGCTGGCTCAGCTGAGTTGATTGGAGTTCACCCCAGCTCAGGTTCAGGTACATCCAGCTCCACTCAACTCTGGCCAGCTGAAGATGACTTCATTCCAGCTTTGGAAGCTCAAGTCTAGCTCCCAAGGACTTAACTTAGCTCAACTCAATTGAGCAAAGCTAACTTAGCTACCTCACCCAGCTTGATCGTCCTCGGGAGAATTAGACCCAACTCACCTTAGCTCCTTTCAGCAAAAGCTAACTTGCTTTTGCTTGGCTTAATAGCTAGCAAAGAACTAGCAAGCTAAGTCAACTAAGGTAGCTCCTTGCAGCTCTCTTCAGCAGCCACCAGCTCTAGTGCAGCTCAAGATGACTACCTCTAGCTCTTCTCCCTGAAAACCCTAGCTACAAATGCCTCCAACTCTACTCCCTAATAGCTAAGCTAGCTAAGCGACTTAACTTAGTTAGTCCACCTCCATGGCACCAAAACCTACTACTCTACTACCCTACTACATAAGCTCCAGCAAAAAGACCACCTACTCCTACTTTATTTTGGTGCCAACTATCCCTTCCAACAGCACCCTACATCCACCATTAAAACCCATCTTCAAATTAATCCTATGCTACCACCACATTATTCCCATCCTCCATTAGTGTATTATTCTACCTATACCCACCTACACCTACGGCCAAGAAGAAGGAGTAGAGAAGAAGATTAAGGGGGCACATCACCCACCCCTTTGGTGCCTTCTTCTCCCCACTCTCTTCAACTTGTGCCACGCCAAGGAGGAGAGACATTCTACTTCAAGGACGATGGCCAGGCAAAGGAGAAGGACCTAGGGTGGACGTCCACCCTTGCAGGAGGAGAATTGAAGGTGGTAGCTTCCACCTTGGAGGACACCATCTTGGAGGAGCATAGCAAGGAAGGAGTTGGAGGACTCTTTTCAAGCTTGGGAGCTACCACGCTTGGAGCAAGAAGCCATCATCTTCTTCACCATTTCATTTAGAGGATTTGTGTTTTTATCTTCTTGCATTTCAAGTAGATTAGAAGCTTTCCTCTATGAGTTTTGTGTAGAACAAGTTCATTTTAATTCAAGTTGGCTTCTTTAAATTTTTGTTGCATAGATTTTTACAATTTTTGCCTAGCATTTGTTTCACTCCCTCTCCCTAATTATTCTAGGCCTCCACATGCCTAGGGTGAGCTTAGGGAGAGGCTCTGCCTATCACCTTAGGGTTAGCTTTATTGAAATAGGTTTTAGTTATTTTCTCACTATCAGCAAAAACTCACGTGTTGCCGTTATTTCAAAATCATAAAAAATATATATTCAAAAACATCAAAAAGAAAGTTGAGTTCCATCTTTAAAGCAAGGGATTTTGATTTGCAAACTTGCCTCCTTGGACGACCCTAGATACCCCACTATCCAGGTCTTATAAATTTTAAAAGTGAATCTATTTTTGTGTGTTACAATGACTTAAAATCCTAATTTAACAAACCGTGCAAAAATGCGATCACTTTTTTGCATCGTTGCCGTGGAGGCACGGCTTTGCATTAATCATTTTTCTCTTGTTTGAAGTGGATCTCATCCACTTCTCTTTCTTTTCTCTTGTGTGTATAGGTATTGCAGGAAGAAAGCAGGAATTTGGAAGCGAGAGCTCAAAGTTCCTTTTCTTCCCGCAGAATTCAGGTTGGTTCTCTTTTATGGTCACATAGTCAATTAAAACTACCAAAAAAATATTAAACATAGCTTTCAGGATCTTAAACATCTTAATTAAGTGGAGTGGTGTCCATTAAATTCATTATTTGCTAGTATGCTTCATTAAACACCACTCTAATCCAAGTGTTGGTGTTTTGATTTTCGGGTCCAGATTTATATCCGGACTTTAAAAATCAATTCCCAAAACTACAAGTCTACTAAAATTCTAAAATTTCACATAGTAATTCCAAATCAAGTAAGGAAAATTTTGTTCAAATTTCAGATCAGTTGGCTTTGAATTTAATTTTTGAAAATTAATGGACTACTAAGGGGTCACACCCTCTAAGCTTCCTATTTTTCTACTGTCCTTGAATTTTTATAATTTTTATGCTCATCTAATTTTTTCGAAATTTAGCTTTCTAGAATCCTTCTAAAATTATACATCTGACAAAAAATTATCAAAATTTTCTAAGGCTAGTGGTGGTACAAAATGTCCAGAATACTCATAGGTATCATTTCAAGACTTTGACACCAGCATAAATAAAAATTCAAAACAAATAACAAAGAAATTATTAAAATCTTACAAAAATATTTTATGGAGTTCTTGTTTGATTCTCTTCAAAGTAGTGGTTGGTTGAATTGTTTGGACCACAACTTAATATAGAAAGCCTAAAAACAACTCATTGGTAGTTAAATTTCTATCCTAGGATCAATTGGATTAGGGTTTCTTTCTCATTTTCAGAGATAAACAACCAAAAGGAAACATATCCTCAACCATATAACTTGATTTCCTCCTGTTTGTGGAATCTCAAACTTGATTGAAAACTTAATAAGAAAACCCTAAAAAATACACTAAGTTAAATCCAATCCAAAAAGATAGAAATATAATAATTGTGTGACAACTTGCTTTGCATTGGAACCACTTTCCAATTCCTGTACACACACAAAAAATTGAAATAACATGGCAACAACCCAAACAATGCCCTCCGCATTCGGTGTGCACACTAGTATCCTAGCCCTAGCTAAAATTTGTAGCAATTTGACCCCTAAGGTTTCATCAATTTAGGCTCACTATATAGGACTTAAGTTTTCTCTAGTTAATACCAATTCTATCATCTATATCTGGTGTTCAGGCTGAGGGGCCGTGTCAAACAACCAGGCGCGGGTTTGTACAAGCACCTGGGGATTTTCCTGGGAAACGCTTGGGCCCTAACCTCCCCTTAAACAATTTGGCTAAATTTGTTGACAGAAGGGGTATTCACTATTGATTACTTATTTCTTAGGTTGACCAAGTCTTAGGTTAAATTCTAGGGAGTCACAATTAAGTTAGGTCTAGAATTTTATTGCCTGTGTGCACACTTCTCTCATCTCCATCTCTTCTTCTCCCCTACCATTTCTTCCATTTTGCATGGGCGACTATCCAAAACTCCACACTTGGAGGGACCACTTGATTTTGCCTCTCCAAAAAAGAGACCTTTCCATGCATTCTTCCTCTTCTTTAAAAATGGAAAATCAAAATTAGTCCTCTAATCCGCATGTTAATTTTGTTTTCCCCTATTTTTCCACACTTGAGCTACTTAATCAGGCCCCTCCACCTAATCTCTACTATATCATGGATCAGCTAGAAATTTAGTAACAACAGTTGCATAAGGAATTAACTGACCTAGCCAACTAGGGTCAACCTGCTACACCTAACCAAGCTCCGCAAATCCCACGTCTCACCCCAGCTGACACCCGCAATAGAGAAAATCTACATAAATCCCATGTTGAGTATAATTATTATTCTAAGGCTTTCTATGATTCAACAGGAAATTATGCTTATCCCAATCATCAACCCACCCAAAATGTCCTTACTTTCCAAGAGAAATTGAAAAATTCCACTAATGGGGGGAATTATCCGGCTCACTCCTAGACCAATCCGGGTCCACACCAACAATAGAACCCATTTGGAGGGTATAGTTCAAATCAGACTTATCAATCTGGTCAATCTCAAGAAGACATTAATGCCCAAATGATGAAAACCCTGCAGGAATTACAAAGAAAAACAAAGGAAACAACCTGTCTTGTTAACAATCTCAACGATCAAATTGGGGATATTCCGACTCAAAGTTCTGTAGGACACTCACCATCCCAACCTACACCAAACCTTATTAATCACAGGAACCAACACCTGTGTGGATACCAACATCAGAACCACGCAGTTCAACCTCCTATTAACCCAATATCTCAGCACCAACCCAGTTTCTATCAACATTAGGTTCCCTCATCTCCTCCCAATGACCACCAAACTACATATGCTTGACTTTGAGGCGTGAGGAAACCACCAAGAATTTAGACCCTTCACATTCAAATGATGAAATTGATTCTCAACCAATGCAGATTGACTCTCCTAACCTCAATCAGGAAGAAAAAGGAATCCCAAAAACACCAGATTCAAACCCTATTTCCCACTCTCAAAAATTGCAATCCAACAATCCAAAATCAGAGCCCTCTCACCACAATCCTTTGGACTTATTTAGGCAAGTTGAGAGGAATATTCCCCTCCTAGATTCTCCCTCTACTAATGAGAACCACATCATGAACCCTAACTAGCACATTTTAACATAAGAAATCGAACAGAAAGCTCCTACATAACCTAAAGGAAGGCCTAAATTAGGAAATTGCAAATATTAGAATAAAACATTATACAAGGGGTAAAACTATAATTTTACCATTGCAGTACACGAATGGGATTTCTAAGGGTCTAGACATAGGTTAAGTGGACTTAAGAAGAGAAAAAGTGGGATGGTTGGGTCAAAAAAGGGTTATGACAAAATCTAGGAATTAAATGACATTCTGTAATCCTAAAACAAACCCACTTTAATTCATGAAGTTTCAATCAATATAAAAGTCAATTAAATCCTCTAACATTCATGAAAAAATATCCCCTAGGGTTTAGAACCTTCAATTTGGCTATTGGAACCTATCTTGACCTAGATTGAGAACCGTACCTAATTTTTTACCTAATTTGTGTTTTTATGCAAAATGTCCAGTAAACATGGTCAAACCTAAAATCCAACTTCACCATTAGATTCGTTAGGTCCAAATTAGGTTCATACCAAAATTTGGACCTAAGGGAAGGTCGTCTTGACCCACTTTAGAAAATGGTCCTCAGTAATTACTTTTTGACACTTAGCTTTCTGAAACCTTGCAAAGACCCCCCTACCTTTCTCGTCATCTTCTTAAATTGGGTCCCTCTACCACCCGCATGCGCAGGCCATACCTCCGGTGACTTTGCGTGGAGGATGGCACCACGCATGCATGGGGAGTCTGCCCCAGATTTGAAAGGGAGATTCCTTGCGTTGTCCCCTGCCGCATGGGTCGGCTCCCATGCCTTGTCGGCCGCCATACCTCTCGTGTGAACGCACGATAGGTATGGGTCTCCATATTCCCACATCTTCAGTGGGGTTCTTCCTACCACTTTTGCATGCTCTACCTCCGACCGACGCCTATTTAAGGAGCAGCACCCTCTGCCGCATCCTTCAAGCTTGTTTTGGCCTGAGAATCCCCCTTAATTTCATCTTCCTCATCTCCGGCCGTCTGCCCGCAAGCTCCGGTGACTTCCTCTTCCTCCTCTCATCACTCTGCCACCATACCATTGGCAGAGTCATCTCCGCCATGCTCCTCTGCGCCGCGCCGTACCTGCGTGCACCCCACAAACCCCTTCCTCGTCGCTGTCATCCTCGCCTCAGGGCCTTCGTCTCCAACGATGGCTAATATGCGCCACTTGCCCTCCACCTCCCCCCTTCGTCTGGAGACCCATAGATAAGTCCTCTCTCTCTGCTCTTTATTTTTCCCTCATTTATTTCTATTATTTTACCTCACCACTCACACACCACCGCCATCTTCTCCACCTCCGGCAGACCACCGGCGAGGTGTATCCACCACTCCACGCATCCACCCACCTCGCCAACCACCACATGCTCCGCCACGACTCATTGATCATAACCCCTCTTCCCATTCACCGCCACATGCTCCCAACACTTTCCCTGAACACACCCATCTTCACAGCCACAGGGTGACCTAGGCACGCATGCCTAGGCCACCACGCACCACGCCGACCACCGTGACACCTTTGCCCTGCCAAGGTGAAGCTCCCTGTGTGTTTTGACGAGGCCATAAGGCCGTTTTGCTTGTGGATAGGGTACAAGTCTCGGCCACCATTGGAGCAAGCTCGAAGAAGCTTGCAAGCTTCATCCCAGGCGCCAGGCATCAGGCTTCAGGTCCCAGATATGCGGACCTCGCTCACGCACGTTTCTAGCCCAATAATTGCAGTCCAAGTCCCCCGCATCTGCTGCAATTGAATAACCACCTGCTACGGAAGCGCCTGCGAGGAAGGTAGGACATTTAGTCCCACCTCGAAAGATCAAGAGAGGGCGAAGCGGCATAAATTGCAAAAGTGCCAGGGGCTTAGCACCTCCTGACATGGGGTGAGGTCCCCTCGCCCACCATGCCTCGTCCCCGGTGCATAGCTATGCAGACTTAGTATCCTATTTGACTACCCGTGCATTCCTCACGCACCACCCACACTGGTGCGCCGGGTCCCGGGCACGCATACCCGACCCGATAACCCGAGAAGGCTCTCGGATGGCTATCCTAAGAGCGAAATAGAGAGAGAGATGCGGGAGGGTAGGGGTTAGGTTTTGCCTAACCATATGCCTGTGCAGGGAACTGCAGGGAATTGAAAAAGAAGAAGGAAGAAGAAGAAGCTGAAGAAAAGGAAGAGAAAGAATAAGATAGAAGCTAAAGCAGAAGAAGAGGAAGGGGAGAAGCCACTTGAGGAAGAGAAGAAGAGGAAGCTGTTGTAGAAAGGATGGCCAAGCGGCTGAAAGAAGAGAAAAAGAAGAAGCCAAGAAGAAGAAGAAGAGCTACGATAGCAGCAGCTGAAAGAAAGAAGAAGAGCACAAGCAATGTAGCAAGTGGCTACTTAAGTCGTCTAATCCATGTAGTTAGACGTCTGAAGATAGAGAGAAAGGAGAACAAAAGAAGAAAGAGAGAAGAAAAGAGAAGAGACATTTTTATATCCTTTCTTTAATCTTTTTATAAAACAGTATATTGTAAATTGTGATTTTCTACGCTTCTAGAATCATGCTCGCTCCCTGAGTTCGACCTTGGAGAAATTTTTGTGTTCAAGTAATAAATTAAAATCAAATCGGTCAGTTTTACAAAAACCATTACCTGTTTTTGGCACCGTTGCCGGGGAGCAACGGGCATTTTAGAAGCTTCAAAATCACAATTTCTGATTTTATACAAATTTAATCTCTCTTTTGTGTGCAGGAAAGGAAAGCAAGGAAGAACAAGGTGTCGCACAACAAACACACCAAAGGATAGGTAACCCTCAACCCTCTCTCTCTTAGGCCCCTCACATTCTATAGAGGAAAAAGAAAAGAAAAATCAATCTAGGGCTACCTGTCTTCTATACATAGTAATTCTCAGAGTTACATGTTTTTAAATTTCAACACATTTTATCTGTATATCCACTTAAGGTAACTAGGGCTAAAACCTTCATGCTTGAGCCCTAGTTACGCATTTCTAAGGCAACTAGTGGACCAACTAGAGCAAACCTAGGATTCTAAGCTAGGGTTTTAGAGACACATCTTCTAATCAAGAACTAAAAATTCCAAAAGGTGTGCCTAAACCATTGCTTGAAAAGATCTATTAAGAGAAACCCTAAAAAATCCAACTCTTAATTCACTTGAACACTAAAAGAAAGGACCTAATAGGCTCTCACAAGAACAAAAAGGTGAAGTTGATCCCTTGGATCAACCAACTAGCAAATTAGGTCACTTTTTTCACACAAAAGGCTTAAAGTTCAAGTGAAACCCTAAGTACCGTGATCTTAATTAAAAGTGGTAGACTTAAGCGATCAAGGTCCCCATTTTGGTCTACCTGGAGTCTCAGTGACTAGAGAGGTCTGATGGGGGAAACCCTGTAACCCGTGGGGGCGCTTTACTGTGTAGGGGTCTTCATGGGAGTCACCCTCTCTGGCTTCCCAGGTAATTCTCAGGTGGATGACCTTCTGATCAAGGGGTATCATCCGCCTCGAACCTCTATAGTCACCCAACATATTTTGGGTGTCTTGATTGGGTCCAACACCTTCTAATCTCATCCATTCCACCAGTGCATGTTTGGTAGGAGGTCATTGAAACCTCCTCTAGAAATCCACTCTCCCCGAGGCCAAGTCTCGGCACCCTTGTTTGTGCGACAACCACTCCACATAGACCTCTCTTCTGATTCTCAACCTAGTTCCCCTTCTTCTTCCATCATGGTTCAGCTTGTTGAAGAAGAGAATAATCTTGAGCACTAGCTCCTGAGTCTTAATGATCTCTTCCAAAATTTCATGAACTCACCACAGTGCCACATGATGCAAGATCACTATAATCCTGCTGCGGTGGCAATTGAGCCTTGAGTCAGAATCTTGATTGGAGGACCTAATTTCGAATTGAAGCCCAATATGATTCATGCCATACCCAAATTCTATGGGCTTAACTCTGAAGATCCCTTCCAGCATATCAAATAGCTTAAGTATCTGGCCCAGACCTTCGTGTCAGATGCACAGAATTGAGATATCTTATTCATGAAGATGTTCTCTTTCTCCCTTATGGACAAGACGGCTCATTGGTATCAGACACAAACCTGCCCGATCAACACTTGGGAAGAACTTTAGTTCGAATTTTTGAAGAAGCTCTTTCCTGTTGGTCGGACAAACGCCTTACACCATCAGATTACTCACTTCACACAGCAGATGGGAGAACCTCTTCATGAGGCATGGGATCGATTCCAGGATCTCATGAGAAAGTGCCCCCATCACGGAGTTCCTAAATGGGAACAAGTTCAATCTTTTTACCAAGGACTCCGTGAAGATATTAGATTGTTTGTCAATGCAACTTGCAGAGGGAATATCATGGGTCAACATGAAGACACCGTGTGGTAGATTCTCTAGAATATGTGTGAGAACTCCATCAACAATCACTCCGTGGGATTATTCGATCAAACGAATACCAGCACAACGATGAACCTTAGGGGAGCACATGAGACGCAGGGCCTGTCCGCATTAGTCGACCTGGAATTAATGGCCAGTCGGTTGGACAAGGTCTTAATTATTGAGAAGAAGGTGGACGAGCTGACTCAGCACTTGCAGCGAACCACCTCTGCATAGAATTCCTTCGCACAGCTACCTCTCGCAAGGGAAACTATGCAGAACATTTTCCACCGACCTTCTCCTGGGATGGACCCGTATCCACCACCATTTGACTCCAGGATTGGAGGGACCTCCGATCCTTTCTATTCTTGTCAGGGGAACTCTACTCCCCTATTCTCTGGCTTTCCTGAGGCTCCTCAGACCTGTGAGGACCACAACGCCATCCATAATGACCCATTTTCCAACAGATACAACCCTGGATTGCAAAACCATCCCAATTTCTAGTGGATGAGAAATTCTCAGAACCCAAGACCACCCTTTCAGCTCCATCCATAAGCCCCTCATCCTTATCAGCCACCTTAGCCTCAGCCCAACCCCACTTATCCATCTGGGTCCAACTAAGACCAAATGTCCCTCATCCTCCAAACTCTGGTTGACATTCAAAGAACGAATGCGACTATCCAGAAATAACACAAGGACGAAATCATAGAGGTCCGCAACCAACTCACCCAGTTGGCGAATTCTCGCCAATCGGGCACACTTCCTTCTCAACCTCTACCTAACCCAAATAACGTGCCAACCCAGCAGCGTGTTATGAACCCATACCCAGGCCAAGCATACTTGATCTATCAGGCCCCTTCTGTTCCATCACTTGACAGGATGGAAGCATCAACCTCTTATGCGGGTTACCAATAGTAGCAACCCATCTTACCAACCCCTAACCAGAACCAGGCAGGACTAAATTCTGTGACAACCCATTGTGGTAAAGCAACCCAACACCCACCTCATCCAGACCACTCCAAGCCTGGTAGTGATCCAAACCCCAGGATAGTGATCCAAGATGTTCCTATCCCTACCCCAAATCAAAGACCTGGACCTATCCTAGAGGAACCAACCAAGGTTCCATTTCTCGAGGCCTTGACCAAGGAAAAAAGGACAGCTAAACTCGTGGCTCCTGAGGAGGACCTGATCAAGTTCTTTGAGCAGGTCCAAATAAACATCCCCTTGATGGATGCAATCCACCATGTACCAACTTACGCACGATTCTTGAAAATGTGTGCACACCCCAGCGTAAGTCGTGAACCAAGAGTGGGAGTCCAATTGTACTATCTGAGCAAGCCAGCTTTGTGATCCTGAGTAAACTCCCAACCAAGGCAAAAGACCCAGGCACTCCCTTGATTTCATGTAAGATTGGTGAAACACAGTTTAATAGAGCATTATTAGACCTAGGTGCCTCCATAAACTTGATATCCACATCCCTGCTTAGCCACCTAGAAGAATCTGAATTGAAATCGACTGAGGTGACATTGCAGTTAGCCGATCGATCCATCAAGTCACCTAAGGGATTTCTTGAGGATGTCATTGTTAGGGTGCAGGATTTCTACTTCCCTGTAGATTTCATAGTTCTAGACATGGATGCACCTGAGAATCCAAGGGATACACCAATCATACTAGGGAGACCTTTTCCGGCCATTGCAAGGGCCAACATAAGTTGTGATGAGGGCCAAATTGAGCTGAAATTTAGGAATTAGACTCTCAAGATTGACATCTTTAAAGCCCAACAAGGGATTAATTGCGATGTGGTAGAGCAAATTTGTGACATCAGAGCCGTGGTTGATGAACCACAAATTGAGGACAACATGATTATCCCTTATCAAGCACAAGAAGATCTAAAATTGCAATTAGAGGAGTCAGAACTTGATCTAGACAAACCCATAACTCCTACCATTGTACCCCACACCCACTCTGACCCACCCGCTGCTGCTGATAACCCCATTCTAGAACTCAAGCCCCTTTCTGATCATTTGAAATATGTCTTTTTGGGTTCCAATCAGACATTTCCAGTGATTATAAATTCCAGACTCACACCTAATCAGGAATCCAGTCTGATTGCTGTTCTCCTGCAACATCGTAGAGCCATTAGTTGGACTCTCGATGAGTTGACTGGAATAAGTCCTCTTATTTCACACACCGCATCTATTCTGAAGAGGGTGCATGACCTTCACGAGAGATGCAGAGATGTCTGAACCCCAATCTGCAGGAGGTCATGAAAAGGGAGATCATTAAGTGGTTAGATGCAGGGATCATCTACCCTATCTCCGACAGTCGCTGGGTGTGCCCAATCTAGGTTGTCCCTAAGAAGGTAGGGTCACCACCATCACGACTAAAACTGGAGAAGTCATACCAACCTGTATAGCCAACTCGTGGAGAGCCTGTATAGATTACCGAAGACTCAATTCCTCCATGAGGAAGGATCATTTCCCACTACCGTTTATTGATCAAATTCTCGAAAAACTAGCAGGAAATAGATTCTTCTACTTTCTTGACAGGTACTTTGGTTACAACCAAGTGGCGATTCATCCAGAGAACCAAGAGAAGACCACGTTCACCTGCCCCTTTGGGACTTACGCATTCCGAACGATGCCTTTCGATCTCTGCAATGCACCCATGACTTTTCAACGGTGCATGCTTGTCATATTCTCTGATATGGTAGGTGATTATCAGGGAGTCTTCATGGATGACTTCTCAGTTTTTGGGGCATCATTTGACGATTGCCTCCAGCACTTAGTTCACAAACTCAGGCGATGCATTGACGTAAATCTAGTTCTTTCCTGGGAAAAGAGCCACTTTATGGTGCCGGAGGGGATCATCCTGGGACACTTAATTTCTAAGAGAGGCATCCAAGTGGATCAAGACAAGGTTAACCTGATTTCTAAACTTCCTATGCCTAGCTCGATCAGGGACATCCAATTTTTTTTGGGGCACGTCGATTTTTACCATCGTTTCATCCCTGATTTCTCAAAAATCGTGCGACCCCTAACAACTCTTCTCTCCAAGGATGTACCCTTTGAGATTTCCAAGGAATGCACTTAAGCTTTTGAGATCCCTCATGATCGAGTCACCCAAGCACCGATCCTATAGTTCCCTGATTGGTCTCAACCCTTTGAGATCATGTGCAATGCATCTGACTTCGCTGTAGGAGCAATTTTGGGGTAAAAGATTGACGGGAAACCCGTGGTCATCTTCTACGCTAGCAAAACACTTGACGAGGCTCAGCGTAACTACATGGTTACGAAGAAAGAGCTACTAGCTATAGTATTTGCCCTTGAAAATTTCAGATCTTATCTCCTGGGTTCCCATGTTATAATCTACTCGGATCACACAGCTGTGAGGCATCTCCTTGCAGAGAAGGATGCGAAGCCTCAATTAATCTGATGGATCTTGCTGCTGCAAGAATTTGACCTCGAGATTTATGACAAGGTAGGAAGATAGAACATGGTAGTTGACCACTTGTCTCGCCTTCCTTCTGAGATCATCGACCCTTTTGGACCCATCACGGAGCATTTTCCTGATGAGCACCTCTTGACTATTGGTACTGGGCTTCCATGGTTTGCTAATTTAGTAAACTACTTAACATCACACCAGATCCCATTTGATTGCCCAAAGGCCAAGAAAGACAAGTTGCGCACCGATGCCAAGTACTACATCTGGGAAGACCCATACTTATTCCACATAGTTGCTGAACAAATTATCCGGCGATGTGTCCTAGAGGTCGAAATCAATAATATACTCTCTTTCTGCCATGACCAGGCATGTGGTGGCCATTTTTTTGGACATAAAACCACATTGAAAACCCTCCAGTGTGGCTTTTACTGGCCCACTATCTTCAAGGATGCATACAATCATTGTAAGGCATGCAGTTGTTCCAAACTTTGGGCAACATGAGCCATTGCGACATGATGCATTTACAGTCGATTCTTGTATGCGAGATTTTTGATATTTGGGGGATTGATTTTATGGGCCCCTTCCCTATCTCGGATGGCTTCGAGTACATTTTACTCACTGTTGACTATGTGTCCAAATGGATCGAAGCCATTCCGACCCGAACCTATGATCACAAGATCGTTATCAAACTCATTCATCAGAATATCTTCTTACGGTTCGGGATTCCTCGTGCTATCATCGTTAATGGAGGGACCCAATTTACCAATGCTTAGTTCAGGTCACTGATGAACAAATACGGGGTGTCGCACCACATATCTACTCCTTATCACACCCAGACTAATGGTCTAGCTGAGCTATCAAATCGGGAGATCAAGAAAATCCTATAGGTTACTGTTCAACCTGATAGGAAGGATTGGTCATCCTGACTTTCAGAAGCTTTGTGGGCTTATAGGATCGCCCACAAGATCCAATTAGGGATGTCTCCTTTTGGACTGGTGTACGGGAAGGCGTGTCACCTTCCCGTTGAACTGGACCATAAAGCCTATTGGGAAGTACAGAACTGCAACCTAGATCATTGTAAGGCTGGAACCCACAGAAAGCTTCAGATAAGCAAGATTGATGATTACGCCTTAATGCATATGAAAACTCACGAATTGACAAAGAGCGGGTTAAAGCCTTTCATGACAAGCACATATCTAGAAAGATCTTTCACCCTGGTCGGAAGGTCCTACTCTTCGATACCCGACTTAAATTGTTCCTTGGAAAGTTGTGATCCAAGTGGGTTGCACAATATTTTGTCTGACAGATTTTTGGAAATGGAGCTGTCAAGATCAATCCACTCAGCCATGATTTCGAACCTTTCATCGTGAATGGCCAAAGACTCCAATCGTTCATTGACGTTACCAATACAGATTTGGCCGAGTCATCATTTATCCTCCATTCTCCCTGAGCTAATTGCTCCCAGCCGATGGCGTAAAACTCAGTGCTTAACGAGAGGCATCCCGTCATTCCTTTTGAAAACCCGAAACCTTTTTCTGACATTTCTTTGCACTTTAGGTTCACTCCTTAGGATAGCCGACTTCACCTCAGGTACTCATGCCTGAGATTAGAAATCATCCGCAACAGTCACCTCGACCCATCCACTCACCTAATATCTGTTCTAATGCATGAACCAAGCCAAATAAAAACCCACCTAATGTACAATGAGGACATTGCAAAATCTTAGGCATGGGGGGGTATGAAAGTGCAATGTAATTTCATAACAAGAAAAAGGTTTCAACAGAAAAATCACATATGTCAAAAAAAAATGGGGGGGGGAGAGGGAAGCACCTTTTAAGCTTTACAAAAGTAGGAGAAGAAAAAAAGCAAAATATTAAAAAGGAGCACAAAATGAAAAAAAAGGGGGATAGTCATTAGTAAGAAATTAAGAAATTAATCAAAGTTCTAGACCACATTAAAGAAAAGTAAAGTGAAAGTGCACAAGAAGATTAGTAAGAACGCTAACCTTAGGCCTTCTTGGCTAGACTCTTAGTACCCGTTAAGATCTAGATATTCCTCAAGAGGTTGAGGAAAATGAAAAGCTTAAGTTTTAGGTCTAAGCTTAGACAGTATTCGACCTCGTTAACTGACCTTCGATTTATGGGACTCGATAACCTAAGTACCCAAATTCACACATAGTCTATTTCAATGAGCATAAATATCAAAATCACGCAGAAGCATTTCAAATGTTCTGAAAATGTCACCTAGATTAGGAGCGGCCGATCAACACAGGTTGATTTGGATGAGTTCCCGGCACGAAGAGGTGGGAAATTCCCCTCGAAGATGTGGAACAACATATCATCTCCTCGGTGCTTGTCTCCAAAGATATCTACATTGTAGATTCCCTGGTAGGAGGGGGTGATGCAATAAAGTGCGGAATAAAAAATATAACAATCTCACAAAATGATAATCACACAATGAACACAATTATTTTTAGGTGGAAACCCAAATCAGGTGAAAACCACCACCTAACCCTCTCGAGTTAGGATTTTTCGATCAACCAAGTTGATCAAATCCACTAATGTACTACTTAAACGAGGGTAGTACAACCTCAAATACAACCATGCTACAAGTGCGAGGGTAGCGTTCCTCAACCCTTCTCTTCACAAGAAGGATTTTGTCCCTCAATGGAGATGGGAATTCTCAATGCGAATACCCAACCAAAGAACAAAGTAAAATAACAACAATCCTATAGAGCCACAAATATTTGAACCTAGCTTCTATAGGAATTAGGAAACTTTCCTTTGATGGAAGTGCATTAGCTTGATGCGGATGCGTGAACCATGTGGTAACGCTTCGTCGTTCTCATAATCGTCAATGGGAGAGTGGGTGCGTAACAGGATGATGCTCTTAGGTGTGAAGAGTGCTTGTAGAGCTAGAGCTTCAACTAGATGATCTTCTACTTCTTCTTGACACAAGAGATGTGAAAATGCTATTGAAGGTGTCTTGTGTGTCTAGGTGTTAAAGGCTCCCCTCTATTTATAGAGGCCTTAGGAAGGCTTTGGAAGGCCTTGGAAGGCTTCCATATCCAGTGGGTCCAAGCTCCAAGAGAATTAAACAGAAATCAGGATTAATCATTACACTGACAGGGTTATCAGACGTCTGATCTTGGCATTGGACGTCTGGAAAACCAGTTTGAGATGTCTTTGAACAAAGTCAGACGTCTTATTTTAGGCAGGTTTTCTTCCTGACTTGAATCAGATCTAAACAGGGTTCTAGTGCATTGTCATTAAACGACATACAGGACGTCTGGACTGATGTCTGGACATCTGGAAACCTACTTTTTCTGCAGGAATGGATTTCCAAGAGATTGCAATGGCTATATGATCTCTGAAAAGAGATTTTGGGTCAGCTGAGGCAAAATGGACATTTATCAGACATCTGGGAACACTTACAGACGTCTAATATGGCTCTAACGGTCATATCCTTCAATGTTTACTAAGGCAGCCAATGGTCCACTAATTAGACGTCTGGAAAAATCATCAGACTTCTAGAATAAGGTCTGGAGGTCTGATTTCATCAAACAGAATTAACTAAGTCCAGCCTAAACAGAGTCGGACGTCTAAGTCAACATTTAGACATCTTAAAAGTATTTATCAGACGTCTGATTTTTAGATTATACGTCTGAAAAGGCTGTTTGAACTCCATTTTGGTTTTCTAAGTTCTCTACAGAAAACCTAAGTATCCTAAGGTTGTGCAAGTGTTCCTAAGACTACTGTTAGGGTTCTTTGAGGCTCTTTAACATGAATCTAAGTAAGAAAAATAAAGAGCAACAAAAGAAACAAAAATATAAAGATTACAAGGAAAGGAAATCTATCCTATTCTTCATCTCCTTCCTTGATCAAGCCATCACTCCTCGCGAAGCTCCTTTGTTCTCCATCAAGCTCCTCCAATTCGTCCAGGATGAGAGCTTGAACTCCGCCTAACCACATCTCCATTTGCAATTGACCTGAAATCTAAGACTCCAAGTGCAAATGTTAAATGACACGTGTTTTCTTATCATCAAAACAAATGATTGCGGTACTCTAGCACCAACATACATATCCTACTAGGGCATGTAAGCACTCTGCTGGTTCAGATTCCATGGATGCCATTATCACAAAATGTCAATTGCTAGGGTCTGAATTCGGCCATGGAACACCATGGGCAGGATTATCTTGAAATCTCAAAAGCCAAGGTTCTGGGGGTTACCATGGGCGGTGCTATCTCGAAGCATCGATTGCCAGGAACCTTTGAAGATTGATGATGGGACGAGGAATCTGATACAGACAGTGGTTTGAAGCCAATCCTAAGCTAGAATTAAAAAGAAAAGAGAGAGAAAACTCTCTAAATGAATAAACCCTCTATCTCTCTCTTACAAAATACAATGCAAACTGAACCAAGGCTAAAAATGTCTCAAGCATGGGTGCTTTTACCATGGAGTCCAATAAACTTTAGGGTAGTTCTTTTGGGCCTTAAAGACCTTTGCTAAAGACTGAGGGTAAAGCTAGACAGATCTGGATATTAGTTGGTACTAGAGTACATTTTAGGCCTATGGTTGGCATTCTAACCTAATCAAAGAGACAAGGAAAAGCACTTATCAAAATCAGTGAATGAAATTCATGGTCTAGAATAGAGGTTAAAACCTTAAAATTTTGCTAAGGGACTAGCAAAAGCTAGGTATGGGTATGATGAGAATCCCATCATGAATCCTAACTAGTACATTTTGACATAAGAAATTGAACAAAAAGCTCCTACATAACCTAAGGGAGGGCCTAAATCAGGAAATTGCAAATCTGAGAATAAAACATTATACAAGGGGTAAAACTACAATTTTACCATTGTAGTACATGAATAGGATTTCTAAGGGTCTAGACATAGGTTAAGTGGACTTAATAAGAGAAAAAGTGGGATGGTTTGGTCAGAAAAGGGTTATGACAAAATCTGGGAATTAAATAACATTCTGTAACTCTAAAACAAACCCACTTTAATTTACGAAGTGACGTGTCCTCGTGCGTGTGTGTTAAGAGGTGTCATTATAGTCGCACTTGATATGTCAATTTTAAAAGAAGTAAACGGAGGTGAGTCCGAGTGTCGATTTCAGGGAGGCGTGGAAATTGGATTTTGTTTATCAGTTGTTGCCATGGAAAAGGCAGAGTTTTGCATGCGAAAGATATGGTTTGAAACGTGAGAGCGAGAGATAGAGAGAGAGAGTTTAGGGTTAGAAAGCTCTTGGTTTTGATCATGCAACTTGAACAGAAATTAAAATGGCAATTGAACGGAAAATAACTTCATTAAACATGCATTCGTAGTTCATAACTTACAACATTAAATACTTGCTTCAATAAAAATAATGGAAAGCTTAAAAGAGAGAGAGAGAGTGTGTGTGTGTGGAGAGCAACGAGGCAACCACGATGGTGGAGGAGGCTCTGTCGGCAGCTCGTCGTCTCCGGCAATTACAAGAGTGCCTAAAGCTAGCTAAGAGAGGAGTGGAGTAGTTGCAAGGGGGAGTGTATGCCTTGAATGGTGGTAGGAGGGGGTTTAAATAGAGTTAAGGGCTTCCTAAAAGAAGAAGGGGCTTTAGCGACATCCATAGCGTCGCTAAAATCGCTTCCAAAAACGTCGGTGAAGACCTCCAGGCACCGGTCAGCCGCCCGCCCCGTTCTTTCTCCTTGCATGATCCGTGGTCCCTGAACGAGAGGCATCCGATCGAAGATAGGACGGCTGAGAGTCTTCCGCGCCCGTGCTGAGATTGCGCCTCGGATGCGCATGTGCGCGCGCGTCTCCGTCCAGCGTGCGCACACGCGTGGGTGCTCGTGGGCTGCGGTCACGCCGCGTGGAGAGATCCTGGCCGCCCGCTGCTGATCGGGCGGCCTAATTTTTCCGCGCCCTTCGCTCGCCTTCAAATCCTGCTTCGCGTGGCTTGAACGCGTGTCGTGTGGATGCGGGCGTGCGTGCTAACCGTTGCGCCATGCCTGCGCTTTGTCGCAGCGACCGTGGGTGGGCACGCGGATCTCGGCCGACTGAAGGCGTGCGTGCGGTGGGAGCGGGCTGACGTGGCACAATCTGGGCTGTTGATCTCTAGATCAACGGCCAGAACTTCTTGGGCCCATTATAGGAGCTCCGGATGTCAGATTTGGCCGATCTTGAGTCCGTTGGACTCCATTCATCGTTCTGAATCCATCCGTGCGGTCTGATTGCTCATCTGAGGCCTTCTTTGACAAATGCTTACACAAATGGCATCAATACAGTTTATAGGCAATCTTGGTACTTGATGCATGCAATGCTCCTATTCTACTTATGTTGTGCCTTTTATTCTAAAGATGGGCCATATTCAACATAATTATTACCCCCTTGTGTGTTGTTATCATACCCCCATGCTTACTCCTTGCTAGTCCCTAGCAAGGCTTATTCTAGCCTTTATTTCCTTGGAGAATTCAAGAAGTAATTTCTTAGGTACTTTGTTACTTGTCAATAAGAGGAAATATACGAAGATCTTAATCTACAAAGACTAAGCAGCGCCTGGGTATCTGCCAAAATATGAATCACCCGAATCCTTGCTTTAATGTATGTATATCTATACATATGTATACATATATATATATTTTTTTTTAGAATTTTTTTCGAAATTCAGTGTGGGTTGGTAACTTTTTACGGCTACCCAACCCACCCAAAACTCGATCAAAACCCTAAGTGCTAAGCATCTTGGTGTGAATGTTGTGATAGACTCACTTAGCGGTAATTGAGACAAACTTCGAGTTTCTACGCCTCTAGGTGACAAGAAAAGAAAATAAATTTTTGCCTGAAGGTGTATTTGTTCGATTGGTAGCTTTCTCCCTACGTTTGTTTTAATTGAGGTCAACACAAGGATTTTCCAATGTATTTCTCCCCGGCTTGTACTACTTCCTCGCTTCTTCCTTAGGTGTTTTGGTCTTTTTTTTTTTGTGCAATTATTGAGCTGGGCTCTAGACAACCGACCAATGGGTTGTTACCCATGATCACTTGCCAGCCATACTTGTGCAGTGAAGTGTGGTTTATTTTCTTTTCTTTTTCTTCCCCTTTTTTTTTTTTCGTAGGTGGCTTCCCTAATCTCAAATGTACCTAGAGGCAACGAAAAATAAATGGCCTGTGGCTGAGTTCTGGACAACCTACCATTGGGCTGTTACCCATGACAACTTGCTAGCCGTACCACCCTAGAGTGTTCATTAGCTACCCAATTTCTGTCAAAATCTCTGAGAAGTGAGTCTGTGCAAAAATGTGTGCAGATGCTTAGACTCAAAGTTTTCCTAAGTTAGAGGGTGAGTTGATAAGTCGTATACTTATTACCTTATTTAGTAGGTGGATTAGAATAGCTTATGGTTGCAAGGATTCGCCGCTAAATCCATATTTTAACGGACACCAGGGCTGATTAAGCCTGAAGGCCTGAAAAGTCTAAGTGTTTAAGTTCTTTTTGTATTATTTCCCACTATTGACAAATTTCTAATGCCTAAGTTTTCTTCCTAAATTCAAAATTTTTTTTTAAAATTAATTTATTTATTCAGACTGATTAATTGAGCTCAGGATTATGCAATTTACCATCCCCCCCATGCTTAAGTTGGACAATGTCCTCATTGGCAGATTCATGGATGCAAAAGGGTTCAAAAAGATAGTACCTGAGTGACGTAATCTACCAGATTAGTCTGAATCCTCTGGGTTGCCTCCCAGGGAGCGCTGAGTTTAATGCCTCCAGCTGGGCAGTGTTTGGTGTCAGCCCTCAACGAGGGTGACACTTTCCTTGGGGGGTACTTGGGTCAGGAATTGCTTCAATCTTTGACCATTGACTGTAAAGGTGTACCCGGTGTTAAGATCCGTGATTTCAACTGCCCCATTAGAATAGGGCTTGACCACCCGAAATGGTCCTGTCCATTTGGACCTAAGTTTTCCTGGGAAGAGTTTCAGGCGTGCATCAAACAGCCAAACTTGCTGGTTAGGCTCAAAGGTTTTTCTATGAATAAGTCGGTCGTGGACGGCTCTCATTTTCTCCTTATACAGTCGACTATTGTCAAAGGCGTCCCGACGAATTTCTTATAGCTCAGATAGTTGAAGCATCCTCTGCGCATCGGCTAACTGAGGATCCATGTTACATTGCTTGACAGCCCAGTAAGCCCAGAGTTCCAATTCGACAGGAAGATGGCATGCTTTGCCAAAGACCAGGCGATAAGGCGACATGCCTATCGGGCGCTTAAAAGCAGTCCTGTATGCCCACAGGGCATCATCAAGTCGTGTGGACCAGTCTTTCCTGTTAGGTCTCATAGTCTTCTGTAAAATGTTCTTGATTTGTCTATTTGAGACCTCAGTCTACCCATTTGTTTGTGGATGATATGGGGTGGCAATGCGGTGGTTTACCCCGTATTTTCTAAGTAGGGCACGGAATTGTGAATGGATGATCGCATCGTCTGGTGACGATGGCTTCAATCCATTTGGAAACATAGTCTACCAAGACCAGGATGTACTCGAAGTCGTTAGATGGTGGAGAGGGGCCCATAAAATCGATGCCCCAAACGTCGAAGATTTCGACAATCAAAATGGGCTGAAGGGGCATCATATCTTTCTTGGTCATGGTCCCCAATGTTTGGCATCGTAAGCAAGTCTTGGCAAAGATGTGTGCATCCTTAAATATGGACAGCCAGTAAAATCCAGACTGCAAAACTTTTGCAGCTGTTTTCTTTCCAGCGAAATGGCTGCCACATGCTTGGTCATGACAAAAGGAAAGCACACTCGGAACTTCATCTTCGGGGATGCACCTCCTGATGATCTGATTATCACAGAAGCGAAACAGCATGGGATCATCACAGAAATAGTGCTTGGCCTCAGCTAAGAACCTGTCCCATTGCTATTTGGACCAGCTGTGCGGGGTTTGTCCTATAACCAGGTAATTGACTTAGTCAGCATACCATGGCATTTTCTTGTCCTGCACGGCTAGGATGTGTTCATCAGGGAAGGTATCAGATAGAGGTAGGGAGGGTCCAATGTGGTCTGGATGAAGTCTTGACAGGTGGTCAGCCACCACATTTTTTGATCCGGCCTTGTCTCGGATTTCTAGGTCAAATTCCTGCAAAAGCAGGATCCATCTAATGAGCCTGGGTTTTGCATCCTTTTTGGCCAACAGGTGCCGGATGGCTGAATGGTCAATGTAAATAATCACGTGGGATCCCAGCAAGTAGGATCGGAATTTCTCAAGTCCAAAGACTACAGCGAGCAACTCTTTCTCTGTGACCGTATAATTACGTTGGGCCATGTCCAATGTTTTGCTCGCATAGTAGATCACCACGGGCTTCTTGTCTTGCCTTTGTCCTAGGACAGCGCCTATGGCAAAATTTGATGCATCACACATAATCTCAAAGTCCTAGGACCAGTCTGGGGGTTGAAGTACAGGTGAGGTGGAGACTAAGTCCCGGAGGGTGTGATAAGCCTGCATGCAATCAGGAGACATGTGGAATGTGGCGTCATTGGCTAGAAGGTCGGTCAAGGGTTTGGAAAGCTTGGAAAAGTCTTTGATGAACCTTCAGT
The DNA here is from genome assembly GCA_037157565.1 of Thalassia testudinum. Lineage (NCBI taxonomy): Eukaryota > Viridiplantae > Streptophyta > Magnoliopsida > Alismatales > Hydrocharitaceae > Thalassia > Thalassia testudinum. The sequence continues at coordinate 77,255,960 of JAZHRO010000056.1, read as the reverse complement.
AGAAGCCAACATGTCCTAGGAAGGAGCGAATCTGTCGGACCAAACTAGGTGGAGGAAGTTTGGAAATTAAATCAACCTTAGCTTGATCTACCTCGATGCCCCTATGCGAAACGATGTGTCCGAGGACAATTCCTTCTTGAACCATAAAATGGCTCTTTTCCCAACTTAACACCAAGTTAACCTCGATACATCGTTTCAGGATTTTCTCCAGGTTGCTCAAACAATGGTCGAATGAATTCCCGAACACTGAGAAGTCATCCATAAAGACCTCTAAGTATTCGCCCACCATTTCTGAAAAAATGGCTAGCATGCAACGCTGGAAGGTCGCAGGTGCGTTGCATAACCCGAACGGCATTCGGCGGAATGCAAACATGCCACACGGGCAAGTGAATGTGGTTTTTTCCTGATCTTCCGGAGCAATTGCGACTTGGTTATATCCTGAATATCCATCTAGGAAGCAAAAATACTTCTGACTCGCCAATCTTTCAAGGATTTGGTCAATGAATGGCAAGGGGAAGTGGTCCTTCTTAGTGGCTTCATTAAGCATCCTATAATCAATACACACCCGCCATGCGGTGGTGGTGCGGGTGGGGATGGATTCGCCATGATCATTGGTGACAACGGTGAGCCCAGCCTTCTTTGGAACCACTTGAGTGAGGCTCACCCAGGGGCTATCGGAGATAGGGTAGATGATGTCAGCGTCAAGCCATTTGATGATTTCTTTTTTAACGACCTCCTGCATGTTAGGGTTTAAACGTCTCTGCATCTGGCGGGAAGGTCGGGCCCTGTCTTCCAGGTAAATCTTGTGGGTGCAATAGGTGGGGCTAATTCCTCTTAAATCCGAAATGGTCCAACCAATGGCGGCCCGATGTTCTGAAAGGGTTGCAGTCAACCTGAGATCCTGATCCTTGGTTAGATGAGAATTAATAATCACGGGGAAGGTCTGGTCAGGTCCCAAGAAGACGTACTTGAGATTTTCGGGCAATGGTTTAAGTTTGGGTGCAGGTGGAACCACAGTCAATGGGAAGGGAAAGGGTGAAAGTTGATCAACATCGATCTCTTCAAATGGTGTCATGTGATGATACTCAGCCTTACAGAGGTCTACGGGAAATGATGGTGACGGGTCAGAACTACGGGTTTGGTGGTCTAAGACAGAACTGAGGGTGAGGCATTCCTCGATTAAAGTTTCCACAGGATCATGTTCCTCAATGTAATCGCAATCAAAAGACTTTGTCGCCCGGAAGATATCCAATTGCATTTTCCTGTCCCCGAAGACGATTTCCATACATCCCGTGTCGCAATCAATGTTTTCTTTAGCTGTAGCTAAGAAAGGTCGGCCTAAGATTATGGGTGCGTTCTCTAATTTTTCAGGGACTTCCATGTCGAGCACCAAAAAGTGGACCGGGAAATAGAGGTCCTTGACCCGTACAATCACGTCCTCGACAACCCCCTTCGGGGTTTTCACTGATCTATCTGCCAGCTGGATGGTGACAGGGGTTGGTGTCAGCTCCCCAAAACCAAATTGGTGGTACAGGGTTGTTCGAATTAGGTTGATAGAAGCACCTAGGTCCAGGAGCACTGTATCAAATGTCATGTCCCCGATATTGTAGGAAATCAGGGGCGCTCCTGGGTCAGTTCGCTTGAGTGGAAGGTTGCTTGATATCATGGAACTTGCTTGCTCAGAGAGTACAACCTTCCTAGGTGCTTGAGGTCTCGGCTTACGCTTGGGTGTACAGGCATCCTTTAAAAACTTGGCGTAAGCAGGGATATGTTTGACGGCTTCTAGGAGCGGAATATTAATTTATACTTACTTAAAAATTTCCAACAGCTCCTCAGTTTCCACAGTATTCTTCTTTTTCTTGCTTGTTTCGAAGGCTTCAAGATAGGGTGTCTGAATGTGGATTGGTTCCATGTCTGGGTCCTTGGTTGGTGCCTCTTTTGAGTCGGGTATTTCAGCAGGTAAAGTCTCGGGGAGAGTCGGCCATTTGGGATCCTGGGTTTTGGTGCCGCTTCTCAAGGTCACCGCATTCGCAGAGGCATTGGGGCCATGGGGTGATCCTTGAGAAGACGAGGATGAAGAAGCACCAAACCCAGGAGATGTTTGTGGGGCTGGCTGGACCATGTGAGCCTGCCCGGGGTTGCCTTGGAACCCTTGCAAATTGGGGCCTCTGTTAATTATGTTTCGCGGGTTCGGTTGTGGTTGGGAAGGTAGGGATCCTTGTTGTTTACAGTCCAAGAGTTGGCTTAACTGTCCCTTTACCAAGGCCATTTCCTCCTGATGTTTTTGGTTCATGTCAGCCATCATCTTTATTAGGGTGTCCAGCTGCCCTATTCTGGTGATATTGGGGCCTAGCTGGTGGTCCTTGTTGATAGGGGGCAAGTGTGGCTACTGGTTTGGCCTGGGCTGGTTTTGGAATTGTGGTGGTTTCTGGTTTGTCCAACCAAAGTTGGGGTGGTTACGCCAGCCGGTGTTGTAAGTGTTGGAGAAAGGGTCAGGTTTCGCATATCCATGGACGGCTTGCACATCTTCTAGAGTAGTCGATGTTGATGAAGAGGGAAGAGAGTAATCAAGGGTCGAGGGAGCAAAAGTCTCTCCCTGGAACGTGGTCAGGGGTTGTTCCAGGTTCAATTGGGTGAAGGGCTGGACCAGGTCGACATTATATGCTCCCTTTGCTAGGGAGAAAGTCTGCAAGGGGTTCATGGTCTGGTTTAGTAGCTCATCAATCTTTTTGTCCACCAATTCCACTTGATCCAACTTTTGGCAATAATGTCTATGTCAATCATTCCAGAATTTGCTTGCACCTCATAAATCCCACCACGGGGTTGACTGGACCTGTTAAACTGGTTCATGGAGGCATTGTTGAGCGAATTCTCGCTCATAGACTCAAAGAGCTCGAACACGCTCTCCTCGTCTTTGTCTAGGAAGTTTCCCCCGCATGAGGCATCGATGAAGTTCCGTAGGTTGCTATCCAGACCATGGTAGAAGATCTGGGTCAATTGCCACCTTGGAACTTCATGGTGTGGGAATTTCCTCAAAAGTTCATTGAATCTTTCCCACGCCTTATGAAATTGTTCCCCACCCTGGAGTGTAAAGGTAGTGATAGCTCTTCTGAGGGCATTGGTCTTTCCTATTGGGAAGAATTTCTTTAAAAATGCATGCCTCAGTTCTTCCCACGTGGTGATGGGTCTACCTAGTGTTCTAAGCCAATAAGAAGCCTTGTCGCTTAATGAGAATGGGAACATCTTGATTAGAACAATGTCAAGGCTAATGTTCCAAGGTTTTACTGTTCGTGCTATGCGGTCAAGATCCTCTAGGTGCTGAAAGGGGTCCTCATTTGAGCTTCCATGAAAGTGGCTCTGGATCAGACTTAAGACATTAGGTTTTAGCTCAAAATCATCTCCCCCTTCGGGGATCCTAAGGTGTGGCTCGACTCTAATAGCAGAAGGGTTATAGAAATCACGGAGGGGTCTTGGCTGGTCCTGAAATGGTGGTAAATCAAGTGGTGGTTGTCCTGGTATGTCTTGGAAAGGTGGTGGTTGTTCTGGTGGGTTCTATAACCGTTGTATGGCTTGCATGATGGTTTGGATTTGTTGTTGCTGTAGCCGATGCTTAGCATTGATTTGAGCTTGGATGATGGCCATAGCATCTGGTGGGGGTTGATCCTCGACCTCATCTACCCTAGGTTTAGCCAAGTTAACAGAATCACATCGCCTAGATTCCTGCCCCAAAACACATAACTCGGGATGCAGTGAGTGTCTCCCGTGCATACACTAGAGAAGAATAGGAGGGGATGCGGAGGGCGACAGATGAGAGAAAAGTGTTTCAATCAAGCACACAAGCCTTGTCCTTATGGTGTATTCCTTAGGAGACCTAGAAATCTCGCAAAGGGTGATTAAGTTCGTAAACACTGGACTCCCCTTCCCAAGGCTAATCTGGCCAGGTTGATTACGAGGGGATTGCAGGGAAGGTTCTTCCTTTGGCTTGCGCCTACGATTCCGTAGACCCCACAACTACGGTTGTTTGACATTGCCCCGCAGCCTAGTCACCAGATTCTACCAAGCGAATGAAAGCCAAGTGCCTAGCGAACAAAACCTCGCCTTCTGAGACTTAACTCAGTCCTGCCTAGGGCATGTCTACTCAGTTTTAAAGGGCTAGGATAGTGCTTGTGCTTAGGGTGATGTGATGAGGTGTTGATTGGGGTGGTGCCTCTAAATTTTCCACTTTCAAAGTGTGTGCTTCTAGCAAAACATAGTTTTCAAGCAAGGATTTGTTAAGATGTAGCGTCTTTTAGTGTTTCATCCTTACTTTAGTACTTTTTAGGGTTGACGTGTCTTAATGTTTTCAACCAAGTTTTAGTGGGCACGTCAAGTTCTACACACATTTGATTAAAGTAGATTTCCTTTTTATTTTATAGAGGCTCTAAAATCCTAGTGTACTCATCCTAATGATCATGCAGCTTCTATTAGATGAGTCAGTTTTAGGGTTGAGTGGTGCGGCCCAGGTCAACTCATGGTGTTTTCGCAAACACCACTCAAGAAAAAGAAAAGAACACTCGAAGAATTTATTCAGAATGTTAGAGTGTACATTTTTTTTTTGTGGGGTGATGTGTTAAGAATGTGGGTCTAGCAATCATACACCACACCAATTTTTTTAGTTTTTACAATTTTTTTAGCTTTTTCACACAAGAAAAAAATGAGAGAGAGGTTACTCACTATCGGTCTTCAAGGTGCCTACTCCCTTGCTACCGTCGTGGGATGCGTCGCTTCGCCATCCATGCACCGAATTCCTACAACCATCAAGTAAAAAGGAAAATAAGGCATTAGACGATGCGAGAATGAAGGTGGCATGGAGGTGATAAAACAAATCCGTTGCCTTCCCGGCAACGACGCCAAAAATTGACGTGTCCTCATGCATGTGTGTTAAGAGGTGTCGTTATAGTCGCACTTGATACGTCAGTTTTAAAAGAAGTAAACGGAGGTGAGTCTGAGTGTCGGTCTCAGGGAGGCGTGGAAATTGAATTTTGTTTATCACTTGTCACGGAAAAGGCAGAGTTTTGCTTGCGAAAGATATGGTTTGAAACACGAGAGCGAGAGATAGAGAGAGTTTAGGGTTAGAAAGCTCTTAGTTTTGATCATGCAACTTGAACAGAAATTAAAATGGCAATTGAACGGAAAATAACTTCATTAAATATGCATTCGTAGTTCATAACTTACAACATTAAATACATGCTTCAACAAAAGTAATGGAAAGCTTAAAAGAGAGAGAGAGTGTGTGTGTGGAGAGCGATGAGGCAGCCACGGTGGTGGAGGAGGCTCCGTCGACGGCTCGTCGTCTCCGACAATTACAAGAGTGCCTAAAGCTAGCTAAGAGAGGAGTGGAGTACTTGCAAGGGGGAGTGTATGCCTTGAATGGTGGTAGGAGGGGTTTTAAATAGAGTTAAGGGCTTCCTAAAAGAAGAAGGGGCTTTAGCGACGTCCAGAGCATTGCTAAAACCGCTTCCAAAACGTCGGTGAAACCCTCCAACTGCTGGTCAGCCACCCGCCCCGTTCTTTCTCCTTACGCGATCCGTGGCCGCTGAGAGTCTTCCGCGCCCGTGCTGAGATCGCACCTCGGACGTGCGTGCGCGTGCACGTGGGAGCTCGTGGGCTGCGGTCGCGTCGCGTGGCGAAATCCTGGCCGCCCGCTACTGATCGGGCGGCCCAAGTTTTCCGCGCCCTTCGCTCGCCTTCAAATCCCGCTCTGCACGGCTCTAAAGGGCATCTCATGGATGTGGGCGTGCGCACTAACCGTTGTGCCACACCCGCGCTTTGTTGCGGTGACCGCGGGCAAGCGCACGAATCTCGACCATTCGATCGAAGATCGATGGCCGAGATTTGTCCTCGTCCAGCTGAAGGCGTGCGTGCAGTGGGAGCGTGCTGACGTGGCACAATCTGGGCCGTTGATCTCTAGATCAATGGTCAGAACTTCTTGGGCCCATTATAGGAGCTCCGGATGTTGGATTTGGCCGATCTTTAGTTCGTTGGACTCCGTTCGTCGTTCTGAATCCATCTGTGCGATCCGATTACTCATCTGAGGCCTGCTTTGACAAATGCTTACACAAATGGCCATTAATACAGTTTATAAGCAATCTTGGTACTTGATGCATGCAATGCTCCTATTCTACTTATGTTGTGCCTTTTATTCTAAAGATGGGCCATATTCAACAAAATTATTACCCCCTTGTGTGGTGTTATCACGAAGTTCCAAGTAAGATAAAAATCAATTAAACCATCTAAAATTTATTAAAAAATATCCCATAGGATTTAGAACCTTCAATTTGGCTGTTGGAATCTATCTTGACCTAGATTGATAACCATACCTAATTTTTGACCTAATTTGGGTTTTTGTCCTAATTGTCAGGTCAAACATGGTCAAACTTAAAATCCAACTTCACCATTGGATTCCTTAGGTCCAAATTAGGTTTATACCAAAATTTGGATCTAAGGGAAGGTCTTCTTGACCCACCTTACAAAATGGTCCTCAATAATTACTTTTTGACCCTTAGCTTTTTGAAACCTTGCAAAGAACCCCCTACCTTTCCCATCATCTTCTTCAATCGGGTCCCTTTGCCATCCACATGCACAGGCCATACCTCCGGCGACTTTGCACCGCACATGCATGGGGAGCTGGCCCCAGATATGAAAGGAAGACTCCCTACATTGTCCCCTACCACGTGGGCCAGCTCCCATGCCTTGTCGGCCACCATACCACTCGTGCGTATGCATGAGAGGTATGTGTCTCCGTTTGCCCACGTCTCCGGCAGGGTTTTTCCTACCGATTTTGCGTGCTCTAACTCCGGCCAATGCCTATTTAAGGAGCGGCATCCTTTGCCTCATCCTTTAAGCTTCTTCTGGCCTGAGGAACCCACTTAATTTCATCTTCCTCATCTCCGGCCATCTGCCCGCAAGCTTCGGTGGCTTCCTCTTCCACCTCTCATCACTCTGCCACCATACCAGTGGCAGAGTCATCTTCGCCGTCCTCCTCCACGCTGCGTCATACCTGCTCGCGCCCCTCCGACCCCTTCCTCGTCGCCGTCGTCCTCACCTCAGAGCCTTCGTCTCCAGTGACTGCTAATACGTGCCACTCGCCCTCCACCTCCCCCCTTCGTCCAGATACCCATAGATAAGTCCTCTCTCTCTACTCTTTATTTTTCCCTCATTTATTTCTGTTATTTTGCCTCATCGCTCACACACCACCGCCACTTCTCCACCTCTGACAGACCACCAGCGAAGTGTATCCACCACTCCATGCATCCACCCCCCTCGCCAACCACCTCACAAGCTCTGCCATGACTCACGATCATAACCCCTCTTCCCATTCACCACCACACGCTCCCAACACTTCCCTCGAACACACCCATCTTCACAGCCACAGGGTGACCTAGGCACGCACACCCAGGCCACCACGCACCACGCTGACCACCGTGACACCTTCGCCGTGCCAAGGATAAGCTCCCTGTGCGTTTTGATGAGGCCGTAAGGCCGTTTTTCTTGTGGACAGGGTACAGGTCTTGGCTGCCATTGGAGCAAGCTCAAAGAAGCTCACAAGCTTCATCCCAGGCATCAGGCATCAGGCGTCAGGTCCCATACTCATGAACCTCCCTCACGCATGTTTCTAGCCCAGAAATTGGATTCCAAGTCGCCTGCATCTGCTGCAATTGAACAACCACCTTCTGCAAAAGCGCCTGTGAGGAAGGTGGGACATTTAGTCCGACCTCTGAAGATCAGGAGATGGTGAAGCAGCATAAATTGCAAAAGTGCCTAGGGCATAGCGCCTCTTGACATTGGGTGAGGTCCCCTCTCCCACCACTCCTCATCCGCGGTGCACACCTACACGGACTTGGTATCCTATCAGACTACCTGTCCACTCCTCGCGCACCACCCACACCTGTGCGCCTGGTCTCGGGCACTCATACCCGACCTGATAACCTGAGAGGCTCTAGGAGAGCTGTCCTGAGAGTGAAATAGAGAGAGACGTGGGGAGGGTAGGGGTTAGGTTTTGCCTAACCATATTCCTGTGTAGGGAATTGCAGGGAACTAAGGAAGAAGAGGGAAGAAGAACATGCCGAAGAAAAGGAAGAGAATGAAGAAGATAGAGTCTGAAGTAGAAGAAGAGGAAGGGGAGAAGCCACCAGAGGAAGAGAAGAAGAAGCTGCTGCAGAGAGGAAGGCCAAGCAGCTGAAAGAGGAGAAGAGGAAGAAGCCAAGAAAAAGAAGAAGAAGTAGCAGCAGAGCAGCTAAAAGAAAGAAGAAGAGCACAAGCACTGTAGCAAGTGGCTTCTTAAGGCTTCTAATCCATGGAGTCAGACGTCTGAAGACAGAGAGAAAGGAGGACAAAAGAAGAAAGAGAGAAGAAAAGAGAAGAGACAAATTTTTATTTCCTCTCTTTAATCTTTTTGTAAAATACTATATTGTAAATTATGATTTTCTACACTTCTAGATTCAAGCATGCTCACTGAGTTCAACCTCGGAGAACTTTTTGTATTCGAGTAATAAATTAAAATCAAACCGGTCGGTTTTACAAAATTCGTTACCACCTGCCTCTAAAAGATTTATTTCAAAAGGTTGCGATCAGAATCTAGGAAGGTTGGTCCCTTCAAAAACATCTAGGTCAATTTTTCAGAGCAAGTTGCTTTTTGTAAAAAAAGACCCTGGACGCATCACTCATCTCAGTTGTCTTTAATGACACCACTTTTTTTCACGCCACTCGCAACTTAGGTTCCTCTCTTAATATCATTCCCTCAGTCTTATTCACGGAATCTCAATTTGGTGATTTTACTAAGGTTAAATTTCAATTGGGAGATCGATCTACCATTCAACCATGGGGAATCATTGAGGATCATATTGTCAAGGTCTAGAATTATCTAAATTTGGTAAATTTTCTGATCCTTGACATAGAGGTACCTGCAGCTCTCACTAACACCGTGATTACAACAACAGCTAATATCAACTCTCACTATGGGAAAATGAATATAAGTTGCGGTAACCAGATTTTCTCATTACATTTATTTCAAGCTTCCAAGAGGTCCATTGATCATAAAATTTTTGAGGACACTGATAATACAATGGAAGCAATTTGTGAGAAATCTTTGTTGATCAAATCCTACTTAGCTTTGAGCACTATGGATCTAGATTTTATTGATTCTTATTCTAAGGATGATTTTGTGGTCCGAGACTTTTCAGATAAACTATGGTTTGACTTTTACTCTTTCAATCTTCCTAATTTTTCACCAAAAACATCCACACTAACTTCACCCACCCTACATCTCATTGACTCCTTTCCCCCTCCCTTTCTATTGGACCTATCACCCGACCCACCAGAGTCTGCCATTTTACATGCACTTAAACCATGGCCAGATCCGAGTCATTCTTCCATTTTTCCATTTCATTTTGATCTCGATTTCTTTACCATTCATCCTTTTAGGGATCTTGAGGATAACACATTTCTTGAGGACATTCAAGTGTCCAATTATTTACATGATTTTTCATCTTCAGTGCATACCTTCACGCCTGGTTGAATGGAGTAAAAGATAGCACTGGATGGGAGGTAGCCTATCATTTTTTTCCTTGCTTTCCTTTTTCCTTTATTTTTCTAGGTTCTGACCATCCTAAACCTGACCGCTCTTCATTAAGGTGATCCCTTTTCCCTCCTAATGCTTGAGGACATTGCATATCGTAAGCATGGGGGAGTGTTTTTAAAATTTGATGATCGATTTAGGATTTTCGAAACCTAAAAACATGCATTTTTCTTTAGTTATTTTATTTTCCTGCTTGCATACCCAACAAAATATAAATGTTGAAAACTTTTTGAGGAAAAATTTTGAAATCAGGACTAAGGTTGAAAAACTTACTTTTGGTACAATGGGATTTAATCTTTAACAAACTAGGGATTAGGATGCGGATCTGATCATTAGAATTTCAGGGTCTATTTTTAGACTAGATCAGATATCCTTCTCTAAAATTCCACCTGAACTCGTGATAGTTCAGTGACTTGATCCTCTTTTGTAATTTGGAAAGTATCTGACTTAGTTTCTAATTCAAAAACTTGCATTTCTTGTGGAACTTCCTGTGTCAAATTTCACACACAAGCCAACAATTAAAAAGAACTAAAACTTTGGAAATCTCCCATATTTTGACTTAGTAAAAGTTTGAAGTAGATCATTGGTTTGAGTTCCCACCGTCGAGAAGGAGGAAAATGCCTCCTTTGAGGATGCGATGTCAACATGTTACCACCTCGGTGCTGCTCCATAACTATATTTCATATCTTTAGATGGAGCATTAAAGCACATTTTAGCAGCTCAAGTGTCTTGGACGGTACTCTACCTATAGTGTTGGAGAAGAACTTGAGTTTTCTTGGAGTGCCCCTTTACATCGCATTATGTTTTGGGGTTGTGAGCTCCTAGGTGGTGTCATGGACAGTGCTATCTCGAAGTACTGGTGCCAAAGCCCCCTCGAGGATTGGTAACGAGAATGATGATCCCGACACATCTGTTGTAAGAAAAAGCTAAAAATAAGCACGGGAAAAAAAAAGTTTTAAACCAAAAACACACCCTTATAAATTTTGGCTTTTCACAAGCACAGACACAATGTTTTAAGGGATATTGCAAGTTGCGAATCAGATTCAAGAGCCAGAAAAATCCTAAAAATAGAAATTTCAAGTCATCTGAATTAATAAGGGGTTAATTTGTGAATTTTTTGGAGGATATATTGATCCCATTTTGTCTAATTTTTGGATCCAAAAATAAATTCTGATGTTTATCCTTAACAAATCCCTTGCCTCCTATGTTTAGATCAACCAAGGTCCCTTAATCTTTTTATCCTCAAAAGTCGAAAAAAAAATTAGATTTCTCAAAAGTTCCATTTTGTAAAAAAATAAGTTTTGCTAAGAGACTAGTGAAAGATAAGCATGGGGGAGTGATAAACGCTAGTATATCATGATTTTTATGCATTAAAACAAACCTAACTCTTAGGATTTTGCCCTGCAAATGGGTTTTTGGGCTACATTTAGCCATCAATTAGGTTAGTCATGCAATGCACTTTTTGTTATCTTTTTAATGTGTTTTTGTTAGTGTTAGGGATATACAGATTGTCAGAACTCTAAAACCCTGGCACTCAGGAAGGCAACCGGTGAAGAAGAAGCTCAGACTAACTAGAACTCAGCTTGATCTAGCTCACCATAGCTTGATTCCAGCTCACTTGAACTAGGGTTAGCTCATCTTAGCTCCTTTCAGCTCGTCTTAGCTGAATGGCAGCTCAAGAGAGCTCATCTTAGCTCACCCTAGCTCAAGTTAGCTCAAATCTAGCTCAACTTAGCTGAGTCTAGCTCATCTCAGCTCCTATTAGTCCATAGGGAGCTCTAGCTAGCTCAGCTGAGTTGACTAGAGTTCACCCCAGCTTAGGTCCAGTTACATCCAGCTCCACTTAACTCTGGCCAACTGAAGATGACCTCATTACAGCTTAGGAAGCTCAAGTCCAGCTCCTGGGGACTTAGCTTAGCTCAACTCAGTTGAGCAAAGCTACCTTAGCTGCCTCACCTAGCTTGATCCTCCCCAGGAGCATTAGACCCAGCTTACCTCAGCTCCCTTTAGACGAAGCCAGCTTGCTTAAGCTTGGCTTAGTAGCTAGCAAAGAACTAACAAGCTAAGCCAGCTAAGGTAGCTCCTTGCAGCTCTCTTCAGCAGCCACCAGCTCAAGTGCAGCTCAAGATGACTACCTCCAGCTCTTCTCCCTGGAAACCCTAGCTCCAAATGCCTCCAACTCTACTCCCTACTAGCTAAGCTAGCTAAGCTGCTTAACTTAGTTAGTCCACCTCCATGGCACCAAAACATACTACCCTACTACCCTACTACCTAAGCTCCAGCAAAAAGACCACCTACTCCTACTTTATTTTGGTGCCAACTATCCCTTCCATCACCACCCAACATCCACCATCAAAACCCATCTCCACCATCCATTTTTTCCCTCCAAAATTGCCCTCTAGAAGGTATTTTTGGAGGGAAAACCAAGGCACCTCTTCATTTCCCTCCCATTTTTCCCTCAAAAAATATCCAAGCACCCCTTCATTTCCCTCGAAAAAAATACCATAACCATCCCCCTTCCCATCCTATAAATACCCTACCCTACCACCACATAATTCCCATCCTCCATTAGTGTATTATTCTACCTATACCCACCTACACCTATGGCCAAGAAGAACGAGTAGAGAAGAAGATTAAGGGGGCACATCACCCACCCCTTTGGTGCCTTGTTCTCCGCACTCTCTTCAACTTGTACCATGCCAAGGAGGAGGGCCATTCTACTTCAAGGAGGACGGCTAGGCAAAGGAGAAGGACCTAGGGTAGACGTCCACCCTTGGAGGAGGAGAATTGAAGGTGGTAGCTTCCACCTTGGAGGACACCATCTTGGAGGAGCATAGCAATGAAGGAGTTGGAGGACTCTTTTCAAACTCGGGAGCTACCACGCTTGGAGAAAGAAGCCATCATCTTCTTCACCATTTCATTTAGAGGATTTGTGTTTTTATCTTCTTGCATTTCAAGTAGATTAGAAGCTTTCCTCTATGAGTTTTGTGTAGAATAAGTTCATTTTAATTCAAGCTTCCTTCTTTCAATTTTTGTTGCATAGATTTTTACAATTTTTGCATAGCAATTATTTCACTCCCTCTCCCTAATTATTCTAGGCCTCCACATGCCTAGGGTGAGCTTAGGGAGAGGCTCTACCTGTCACCTTAGGTTAGCGTTATTGGAATAGGTTTTAGTTGTTTTCTCGCTATCAACAAAAACTCGTGTGTTGCCGTTATTTCAAAATCATAAAAATTAAATATTCAGAAACATCAAAAAGAAAGTTGAGTTCCATCTTTAAAGCAAGGGATTTTGATTTGCAAACTTGCCTCCTTTGACAACCCTAGATACCACACTATCTATGTCTTATAAATTTTAAAAGTGAATCTATTTTTGTGTGTTGCAACGACTTAAAACCCTAATTTAACAAACTGCGCCAAAATGCAATCAGAGAGGAAGCTGAGGGTCTGAAAGCAAAGACAAAGCCAAAGTAAAGAAGACATGGCTAAAGAAGAAAGAGAAAGAAGGAGATTAGAAGCCAAGGCAAAGAAGCTTAAGGGCAAAGAAAGCTAAGGCAGAAAGGAAGGAAGAAGGAAAGAGAAGGCTGAAAGGAATAGAAGCTAAAGAAGGAACAAAAGAAGAAGAAGAAAGGAGAAGTCAGCGAAGGAAAGAAGGCAAAGAAGAAAGAAGGCATGGCTGAAGGAGAAAGAGGAAAGTCAGAGAAGAAGAAGGCTAAAGGCAAAAAGGAAGAAGAAGAAGGAAAGAGGCAAAAGAAGACAAAGAAGAGAAAGAAGAGCTAGAGAAATAAAGAAGAACAAAGGAGAAATGAAGAGAAAGAGAAGAAGCATAAGAAGAAGAGTCAAACCTTTTTAAGACGTCTGATTTTATAATAAGACGTCCAATTTCTCTTTTATGCTACATTTTTCATAAACTCATGCTTTATAGTTTGAACTAGATTTTTGAGTAATTTTATGTGTTCAAATTGCATCTATTATTGAGATTACTGTATGAATTCCATTTTCTCCCTGTGTTTGACCTCAGTCTTAAAATTCGAGTAATAAAATTTATTTGTTTTCAAAGCGATGTCAACTATACTACGATGCAATTATTTTATACCCGGCATTGTGCCTTCTTAACATTTTAGCGCCATTTCTGGGGATGATTTCGCTTTCGATGAACATTTTGACATCGCCGGGGACGATTTCGCTTCAATGAACATTTTGGCACCGTTGTCGGGGAACAATGCGCAATTCATCACTAGTCTCTACATTATTTTGATTATATTTGGCCATTAACTTGCCCTATTTATTTTATTATGATTTTGCGAGGTATTCCATGAGGAGATCTCCCATGCAAGACAACCACACCTGGGGAAGGTAACCTCTCATTAGCCCTTTCTCTTAATCCCCTCAATTCTAAAAAGAAAAACAAAGAAAAAAAATCAATTTAGGGCTACCTGCTTTCCATATCTAGCTAATTCACCAAAGTTGCCTGATTTTGATTTCAACACATTTTGAATTATGCATCTATTTAAGGAAATTAGGGCTACCACCTTCTTGATTGAGCCCTAGATACCATCTTTTGTGGCAACTAAATTGGACTAATTAGAGCCAACTTAAGGATTCAAATCTACGGTTTTTAGGGACACATCTTTCTAAGCAAGAATCAACTATTCCAAAAAGAGGTGTGCCTAAGCCTTGATTGAAAAGACTTATCCAAGAGCAACCACAAAAATCATGCTCTTAAGTTCACTTGAACCCTAAAAGAAAGGACCTAAAGCTCTAAAAGACAAATAGGTGAAGTTGACCCCTTGGGTCAACCAACCTTGAAGTTAGGTCACTTTTGCACTCAAAACATCTAAAGTTCAAGTAAAACCCTAAGCACCATTGATCTTAATTAAAAGTGGTAGACTTAAGAGGTCAAGGTAACCATTTTGGTCTACCTAGAATCTCAGTGACAAGAGAGGTTGGGTGGGGGAAACCCTGTAACCCGTCGGGATACTCTACCATGTAGGGGTCATTGCGAGACTCCCCCTCTCTGGCTACCCAAGTAATTCTTAGGTGGATGACTTTCTGATCCAGGGGTATCTTCTACCCTGAACCTCCATAGTCATCCAAACATCTTTGGGTGACTTGATTGAGTCAAAAACACATCCAGTCGCTCATCCCTTCACTTTAGAGCGCACACATAGATTTCCAGTGGGATTCTCTGTTCAGATCTAATCACTTCACAACTTGATTCTACATCTTGATTCAAATTCTGATTCTACATCTTGATTCCACCATCTGATCCAAACATGCAGCCTAGTTACCTAGGACTACCATTCAAGAAGCCTGAATCACAGAAATCCATGAGATATAGGATGATTGAGGATGCCCTTGAATTCTATGACATTGAATACAAAACCTCAACACCAGTAGCTGACATTCAGGTTAGTGTACCAACAATAGCAACTTTTGTCATAACCTGTGCCCAAGTGTTATTGACGGAAGCCACAAAAGGATCAACCCGAGACATGCTCATACAGGATACATTGAGATGGAAAAATTGCACAATTTTGAATACCTTCAATGCATGAAAAATCCTAGACTATGGGAACAACACCTAGATGATCTTGAAAAATGGGAAGAAATGATGAGATTATTAAAACAAGTCATCAATCAGCAATACCTGTACATGCCCCAAACAGATGATGAACCATCCTGGAATAGTATTGAGGATCAATCCAATTTCCTAAATCTCGGGTTTGAAGCATAAAATTCATGTAGATTCCTAACCCAGATAGAGTACAACATGCCTGATCTTGAAATAGGTTGGGAAGTTCCAATTACAAGAGAACACAATGTTGAGCCAACCCTAGATCTTGGGTCACCAAGCATAGAATTCTGAGACTCCTGCAATGATGAGATCAGAATTGAACCTCTAGAGGGTGTAAATCCCGCCCCTTATTCTGATAAGGTGATCCTTGAAGGTTATTCAGACCTAGATTCTAGAAAGTCAACCCACATCCTCAACCTAGATTCTGGATCTGAAACTTATTGCGAAGATTATGAGGCCCCATATGACGAAAATCAAAGTTTCCATGAAGATTATGATTCTGGGTCTCTGTTTAATGAATATCCCTCTCCAACATCCTCAGAGATTCAAATTCATTTTTCGAAAGCCATGCCAATTTATGATATAGAAATCGAGGAGTTGGACAAGTGGGGTTTTCATTGGGTCTTTTCTACAAGCCTAGAACTTTAGCCTAGACCAAATAAGCAGACCTTTTTGAGCTCATAATCTACATATAGGCTAGACCCTAGTCAGGCTGCTGAATCTACATCGTATGATTTATTCTGTGGTGGAACCCATGATCTCGAATCTCATTCAGAACTTGATTTTCGTAAACTCTCCGACGATTTCGAATCTTACCATAATTTTGGAGAAACTCTGTCTCCTGACTTCTACGAACCAATCTTCGACCTCAGCTAACATGATTCATTCTCCGACTCTTACTCTGAAGTCTCGGTTCCCAAGATCACTAATTTAAGATCAGGTTCCAGTAAGATGGAATCATTTCTTTTTGATCCTCAGGAATCAAAACAAGAAAATGCCAAGAGTGACTGCAACTCAGAGTACGAATCTTTTCTCGACTCTAATTTCCCTCATCCTATGGACACCCTTCAGGCATTCACTTTTGACTTTAAGAGCTACTATGAGGACTCTCTACATGAAACCACCAGTAGCTCCTTTTTCGAAGAGCTCTCATACAGAATTCTTATTAAAGCCACCTCCTCCGCATATACAAAACCTATCCAAACTCATTTTCAACCCCAACCCGCAATTGGACTCAATTTCTATTCTAATTCCCCTCTCACTGAGCCAATTGCTAATGATTGAACTCTACATATATACCGGGTTTCGAACATTGATTAGACTGAAGACCATGCTACATCATTTTCTGATCACCCCTTTAGGGTTTTCACAATATTCACTGATTATTTTACCGATCCCTACTCTGACTAGGATGATTCGACTCAACTAAACCCTGAATTCACACTTCCACATCATTCCAAGCTCCATAGTATATGGTGGGTTCCACATCTCTTATCTACATTTATTAGCCCACCAGATTGATTGGGTTTGGGCTGCATCATCAGCCTATCGATCTGAACAAGCACCTGGTTGGACCAACTAGGCTCTTGATCAAGGTGCTTATTCTACAAAACTCTGCTGATTTGACCACTCCCTCTCCATCCCATTTCCTACTCGGTTGAAGGCATTAAATTTAGTGCATAATGGGAGGCAACCCGTCATTACAAAAAACTCGAGATACATCTGCTTATCCGTCTGTACTTCACGTCTATTGCACCCTGAGTTCAGCCTTAAAATAGTCGATCCCACCTCTGGTACACATGTCAGAGCTTGAAATCGTCTGCATCAGTCATTCCCCACCCGTTCGCCCACCTGATAAATCCTATTCTCAGTCCCTGAGCCCAACACTGTTTCACACCCTCCATTTATAATGAGGACATTGCAAAACTTAGGCATGAGGGGGTGGTAAAGTGCAAACATACAGAAATCAAGAAAAATTTTGAAGGGTTCTCACAAAAAATCACATATGCCAAAAATACAAAACAAATAGAAAATTGTGAAAAAGAACAAAATAATTTTGAGGGAAGAAAACTTTGAGGCCATATAAACATGAGGAAAAGAGCAAAATGCCAAAAAAGGAGCACAAAATGAAAAAGAAAAAAAGAATAGTCATTAGTAAGAGATTAAGGAATTAACCGAAGTTCTAGACCACATCAAGGAAAAGAGAAAAATAGAAAAAAAAAGTGCTAATGAGATAAAAAGAGATTAGTAGGAATGTTGATCTTAGGCCTTTTAGGCTAGACTTTTAGGCTTAAAAATTCAAGTATCTGCTAAGATCTAAATAATCCTCAAGAGGTTAGGGAAAATACGAAGCTGAAACATTAGGTCTAAGGCTTAGGGAGTATTCGGCCTCGTTAACTGACCTTTGATTTGCGGGACTTAGTAACCTAGGCACCCAAATCCACACACAGTCTGGTTCAATGCACATAACTATGAAAAACACGCAAAGGCATTTAAATTTTTTGAGAAAAGTCACCTAGATTAGGAGTGGCCGATCAACACAAGTAGATTTGGATGAGTTCCCAATGCGGAGAGGCGAGAAAATTCCCCTCGAAGATGCGTAACAACATATCGTCTCCTCGGTGCTTGTCTCCTAGGATATTTACATATCCTACTGGGGGCACGTAAGCACCCTACTAATTCAGATGCCATGGGCGACATTATCACAAAATATCGATTGCCAGGGTCTGGATTTAGCTACAGAATGGCATGGGCGGGATTAGCTCAAAATCTCAAAAGCCAGGGTTCTGGGGGTTGCCATAGGTGGTGCTATCACGAAGCATAGATTGCCAGGAACCTTCTAGGATTGTTAATGGGGACAAGGAATCCGATACAGACCATGTTGAGAAGCCAATATGAAGCTAGAAATAAAAAGAAAAGAGAGAGAAAACTCTCCAAACAAATAAATCCTCTGTCTCTCTCTTATGAAAAAAACACTTTGCAAACTGAACCAAGGCTAAAATATGTCTCAAGCATGGGTGCTTTAACCACGGAGTCCAACGAACCTTAGGATAGTTCCTGTGGGCCTTAAAAACCTTCATAGAGGATCGAGGCTAGAGCTAGTTAGGTCCAGATCTTGGTTGGTACTTGAGTACCTCTAAGCCTACTATCAGCATTTTAACCTAATCGCAAAGAAAAAGAAAAAGCACTTATCATGAATTATGAAACGAATTCATGGTCTAGAATAGAAGTTAAAACCTTAAGATTTTGCTAAGGGACTAACAAAAGCTAGGCATGGGGTTATGATGGGAATACCATCATAAGCCATAACTAGCTCATTTTGACCTAGAAAAGAGAATAAAAGCTCCTACATAACCAAGTAAAGGGCCTAGTTCAAGGAGTAACTGTTTTGAGAGGAAAATAAGAAACAAAGGATAAAACTACAATTTCACCATTGTAGTACATCAACGGGATTTCTCAGGGCCTAAAAATAGGTCAATTGGTCTTAACAAGATAAAAAGTGGGTTGGTTCAATCAGAAAAGGGTTAATGTGCAATTTGGGAATTAAATGACTTCTTGTAACCCTAAAATAGACCCACTTAATTTAATAAGGTTTTGGTCAAGATAAAATTCAACTAAACCCTCTAAAATTCATGGACAAATATCATATAGGGCTTAGAACCCTCAATTTGGCCTTTACAACCTATTTTGACCTAAATAGGGGTCCTAGTCAAATATTTGCCCTAAATTAGGTTTTTATGTAAAATACCCAGTCAAACATGGTCAAACGTAAAATCCAACTTCACCATTTCATTCCTTAGGTCCAAATTAGGTTTGTACCAAAATTTGGACCTAACGAGAGTTCACATTAACCTACTTTGCACAACAATCCAACCCAATTACTTTTATGCCCCTATCTTTTGAAAACCTTGCAGACACCCCCTATCTTCCTCACCATTCTTTGCAATTAGGTCCCTCCACCATTACAGCGGAGGAATCCTACTCCAGCGAGGATTCAAGAGGGATATCTCCTTGATTCCTCAGAGAATCCCTCTAAAATTTGGGAAGGAGATTCTCTGAGGAATTCCCGTTCATGTGAACTTGATCCCAAGCTTTAATTGTCACCTAATCTCTCATGCAAACACTTGAGGGATTTGGGTATTTCTCACATTCCATCTCTGGCGAGGATACCCATGCTTGGAAGCTTGTCTTCCAAGCACAAGGCCCTCTGCCAGAGGCTATAAAAGAAGCCCTAGGCCCGACCGAGCATTCCGAGCTTGGTTTCGTCGGTGACAACCCTCCAATTTCTTCTCTTCTCCTGTGGCCAAACATCCAGCGAGCTCCAACAACTCCTCCTCCCTCTTCTCATCGCTCTGCCATAATACCAGTGGCAGAGTCATCTCCGCCTCCTTTGTCTGCATCGCGCCATACCTGCGCACACACCTGCATCCTCTTCATCATTGCCATCACCCTTCTACTGGACCTTCATCTTCAGCAATGGTAGGTACGAGCCATCTGCCATCTCCTCCCCCTTCATCCATAAAATAGGTTAGATACTTCCCCTTCCTCTACTCTTTATTTTCCCCCTCTCTATTTCTATTTCTACCCCTCAACAATTGCAGACCACCACCATCGTCTCCACCTCCGACAGACCAATGGCGAAGGCACATCCCCCACTCCACACACCCACACACCTCGCCAACTACCACAGAAGCTCCACCTCCGTCCATTGATCATTTCCTCCTCCATCGACTGCCACACATCCCACACACTACCCCCAAACAACTCCACATTCACGACCACTGCACGACCTAGGCATGCATGTCCAATCCATCTCGCGCCATGCCTCCCACCGAGCCACCTTCATCATTCCACAGCCAAGCTTCCTGAGTGTTTTGATAGGGTCGTGAGGCCATATTCATGTTGAAAGGTCTTAACCCTCGCCGCCATTGGAGAGGAAGCGAGGCATGCTTGCAAGCTTGCATCAAGTAGCCCCACTCCAGGAGACCAAGTCCTAGGTGCATGACTTTCCTTTGCGAACAGCATCGGCCATCTATCGAGGGCCAAAGCACTTCGCAATTGCAGCAATTAGGAGACACCCCCTGTGGAAGCGCGCGAAGAAGCAGGTGGGACTTTTAGTCCCACCTCGATAAGTTTGGAATGCCTAGTGTGATATAAGTTATTTTCGTGTTATAGGCTCTTTGCCTCCTAACAGGGGGTGAGGTCCCCTCGCCCACACACTCTCCTCGTCCGTGCCCACGCTATGCGGATCTGGCTGCCTGATCCGATTACCCAACACTCCTCGCATATCACCCAAGCTCGTGTGCTTGGACCCAGGCATGCTAACCCGACCTGTTTACCCGATTGGCTTTGGGAGAGAGAGCCGAAGAGAGAAAGAGCGAGAGCGTTCGCGGTGGAGGTAGGGGTAGGTTTTGCTCATGTCTGTAGGGAAAGGAAGAAGGAAGAGGAAGCTGAAGGAGGAAAAGCTAAGGGTAGGAGAAGCTGATAGAGGAAGCTGAGGATCTGAAGGTAAAGACAAAGCTAAAGAAAAGAAGGCACGGCAGAAGAAGAAAGGGAAAGAAGGAGATCAGAAGCCAAGGCAAAGAAGCTTAAGGGCAGAGAAAGCTAAGGCAAAAAGGAAGGAAGAAGAAGGAAAGAGAAGGCAAGAAGGAATAGTAGCTAAAGAAGGAAGGAGAAGTCAGTGAAGGAAAGAAGACAAAGAAGAAAGAAGGCTCGGCTGAAGGAGAAAGCGGAAAGTCAGAGAAGAAGAAGGCTAAAGGCAGAAAGGAAGAAGAAGAAGAAGGAAAGAGGCAGAAGAAGACAAAGAAGGGAAAGAAGAGCCAAAGTAAGAAAGCGGAATAAAGAAGAAAAGAATAGAAAGAGAAGAAGCATAAGAAGAGTCAAACCTTTTTAAGACGTCTGATTTTATAGTCAGACGTCGAATTTCTCTTTTATGCTACATTTTTCATAAACTCATGCTTTATATTTTCAACTAGATTTTTGAGTATTTTTTTGTATTCAAATTGCATCTATTATTGAGATTAGTGTATGAATTCCATTTGCTCCCTGTGTTCGACCATGGACTTAAAATTCGAGTAATAAAAGTTATTTGTTTTCAAAGCAATTTCAACTATACTATGACGCAATTATTTTAAACCAGACTTCGTGCCTTGTTAACATTTTAGCACCGTTACTAGGGACAATTTCACTTTCGATGAAGAGCTCCTACACATAGGAAGAACTTTTTGCCCTAGGAACATGAATGAAGGCACCCTAATGATGAAATATTCCCCTTCTCCTTTAAGGATAGAGCTGCACATTGGTTGAGGAAATTGGTAAACCAATCCTAACATGGGAAGACCTGAGAAGCACATTCCTAACGAAATTCTTCCCCGTAGGAAAAACTAATGCCCTTAGATGTGCCATAACAACCTTTAAGCGGAATCCTATGGAACAACTACATGTGGCTTGGGAGAGGTTCAATGATTTAGCTAGGAAATGCCCTCATCATGGGTTTCTGAAGTAGCACTTGGTCCATATTTGCTATTATGGGTTGAGGGATAATCTAAAGAATTTTGTTGATGCGGCATGTGGGGGCAATTTCCTGAGTCGAGATGCTGAGGGAGCCTTTCAATTGTTTAAGAATATGAGTGAAAATTCCCTCAACAATGCCTCAATGTCCACCTTTAATAGAGCTAATCAACCAAGAAGCAGAGTTTATGAAGTTGACAACAATTCAAACTTGTTTGATTTAGAGCTAATTGCACAACGTTTAGATAAAGTGGAACTCGTGGGAAAGAATATGGAGAACTTGGATAAGAAACTGGATAATCTTCTAAAAGGTGGGAGTTCCTTAGGAATACAATCTAGATTAAACCCTATGCCTACCCAAGGAATGAATATGTTAACCCACAACTAACTCCCCAACCCACTAGGTCAGGAATCAATGCACAACATCAATGAGCTAACAATGACTCCACCTATGAGCCAACTGTACTTGGACACATCGCTTTCTGGGTGCCAAGGAGGGACCTTGATGCCCTCGAATTCTGAACTAGGCAGCTCTATGCCTAGTTATCCTGAGGATGTGAATGCACTCCAAGGTTACACAAGAAATGAGCCTTATTCAAACAATTACAACCCTGGATGGTGTAACCATCCTAACTTTGCTTGGTCAAGTTAGAAACTTGCCCAAGTTCCTAACTTGACTAAGCTAAACACTTATGGGCAACCTAGTAGGTATACACAACCACTCACATATCAACCACAACCTAGTCAGGAAAACCAACCCTCTGATTTGAGTCTGGTCCTCAAGGAAATGTGAGAGATGAATCTGAGACATAAAGAAGAGATGAATCAATTCAGGACAGAACTAATGAGCTGACTAGACCAACTAGTTGATGCTAGATAACACGAGATGCTACCATCCCAACCCGTCCCCAACCCAAAATTTTTTAATAGGGTTAACCAAAGCAACACATGGGAGCAACAGGCACATGAAGTTCAACCTGCTCCCCAGCACCCACCTGGTTTTCCAACCTTAGTCAGGCTCCACCTATTTTCCAGAACCCACCTCAACCTTTCAACCATAACACCTTTGCTGGTGCAGTAACCTTGAGAAGTGGGAGATAGACCCAAGTTCCTTACCCTTCTAAATCTAGACCTAGACAAGATCTTGAGGAGCCCGAATCTGACCTAGGAGATGAAAATGACAAGGATTAGGGCCCAAACATTCATGATTTCTCTCAAGCACCCTTTCCTGAATCCTTGAACAAACCTAGGAAAAAGAAATGCAATTCATCTGAGGAGTGGTTTGATATTTTTAAACAAGTCCAGGTGAACATACCACTCGAAGCCATTGAGAATATCCTGCCCTGTGTAAAATTTTTAAAGGAAATGTGCACACCTAAATGACAGGCCAAAATAGCAAAAAGGGTAGCGTTATTCGAACAAGCTAGTGCTGTTATCCTTAGAAACCTACCCCGAAAATAAAAAGACCCAGGAGCCCCTCTAATCTCATGTGTTATTGAAGATACCAGTTTTGAAAGGGCTCTATTAGATTTAGGTGCCACCATAAATCTGATCCCCACTATGTTATATGAAAAATTCAAATTTGGAGAGCTAAAACCTACTGAGGTCACATTATAATTAGTTCATCGATCTGTGACCATGCCAAGGGGGATTATTGAGGATATAATTGTCAAGGTCCATGATTTTTATTTCCCAGTAGATTTATTGGTCCTTGACTTGGAGGTACCAGAAAAATTGAAGATTACCCCAATAATCCTAGGAAGACCCTTTTTAGCCACTGCCAAGGCAAACATTGATTGTGAATCTAGCAATATGGAAATCAAATTCGGGGATAAGAATACCAACATTAACTTCTTTAAGGCCATTAAACAATTTGAGGATTGTGGAATGAAAGAAGATTATGAGGATCATACTATTGAATATTGTATGGAATTAGGAATATCCCAATCCGATTCTACAGGCCTTGGCACCCAAACCAATCAGGAGGTTAGCCCACCAATCACTGGCTTGATTCTTAGACCTCTTGAGGGTAACTATGCTCCACCATTCGACCCTTTATCCCAAGGACCCAAACCTGCACTTAAACCTCTTCCCGATCATTTAAGGTATGTTTTCTTAGGAACTGATCAGACTTATCCAATAATCATTAGCTCTTACTTAACCCAGACTCAGGAAAATCAATTAATTCAAGTTTTGGGAAGAAATAGTAGAGAAATTGGTTGGACATTGGATGATCTAAGGGGAATCAGTCCTACTTACTGCACCTATAAAATCTACACTGAGGATGGATCAAGACCCTCCCAAGAAATGCAGAGACGATTGAATCCCAACATGCAGGAGGTAGTGAAAAAGGAAATAATTAAGTGGTTAGATGCAGGAATAGTCTACCCAATCTTAGATAGCCCATCGATCAATCCTATATAAGTTGTTCCTAAGAAATTTGAGCTAACTGTGATTACTAATAACAATCGGGAATTGATTCCAACCCGCACAGCTTCCTCATGGAGTGTCTGCATCAACTACAGGAAGTTGAATAGTACAACGAAGAAAGACCACTTTCCACTACCCTTCATTGATAAAATCTTGGAAAAACTAGCCAGCCAACAATTCTTCTATTTCTTCGATGGTTATTCCATCTACAATCATGTAGCCATCCACCCCGATGATCAAGAAAAGACCACCTTCACTTGTCCCTACGGAACATTTGCTTTCCATAGAATGCCTTTTGGATTATGCAATGCACCAGCAACCTTTCAAAGGTGCATGCTTGCAATCTTTTCAGATATGGTTGGTGATTTCATGGAAATCTTCATGGACAATTTTTCTGTGTTCATGGACTCTTTTGACTCATGTATGATCAATCTAGAGAGGACTCTACAGAGATGCATTGAGGTGAATCTTGTTCTATCTTGGGAAACGAGTCACTTCATGGTTAAGGATCGCATAGTTCTTGGCCATGTTGTGTCTCAAAAGGGGATCGAAGTGGATAAGGCCAAGGTGGACACTATAACTAAACTCCCGGTACCTTCGACGGTTAAGCAAGTGAGATCATTCCTTGGACATGTGGGATTTTACTGTCAATCTATTAAAGACCTTTCCAAGGTGGCGAGGCCCTTAAGCAACTTGCTAGCAAAAGATCAACCCTTTGATTTTGACTCCAATTGCTTAAGGGCTTTCAATCAGCAGAAGGACGCTATTACACAATCTCCCATCCTACAACCTCCTAATTGGGATCATCCTTTTGAAATAATGACCGACACCTCTGATTTTGCCGTTGGGGTAGCCTTAGGACAAAAGGTAGATAAGAAACCATCCATGATTTACTATGCTAGTAAAACCTTGGATGAAGCTCAAAGAAACTACACCACTACAGGAAACGAGTTGCTGGCCATAGTGTTTGCTCTGAAGAAGTTTAGATCGTACCTATTGGGATCTCATGTCACAATCATCACAGATCACACTGCATTAACGCACCTAATGTCAAAAATGGATGCAAAACTGAGATTAATCAAATGGATCCTTCTGTTACAAGAATTTGAGTTAGAAATTAAAGACAAAACTGGTACACAAAATGTAGTAGCAGGTCATCTTTCCAGAATCTTGGTAGACTCTACAACTCCTCAACCCTGTGATTCTTTCCCTGATGAGACTCTCTTGACTATTTGCAAACTACCTTGGTTTGCAGATATTGTCAACTACTTGGCCATTAGAAAATTGTCCATGGATTGGCCTAAGCATAAGCGGGATAAGTTGATTTTCAATGCCAAATACTTCTTTTGGGAAGACCTAGAGCTATTCAAAGTTTGCACAGATCAGGTTATTTGTCATTGTATTCCAGATGAGGAGATCACAAGTGTACTAGAATTATGCCATACTTATGCTTGTGGAGGTCACTTCTCAGGAATAAAGATGGCATCCAAGCTACCGTAGAGTGGATTGTATTGGCCGTCTTTATTCTGTGACTCGTACAACTTCTGTAAGTCATGTATCAATTGCCAAACCTTAGGAAACATGACCGGGATGGATATGATGCCCCTAAACCCAATCCTTGAAGTCGAGATCTTTGATGTGTGGGGCATTGATTTCATGGGACCTTTTACCAATTCATTTAGGTACCTGTAAATTCTGGGGGCAGTCGACTACGTGTCCAAATGGATTGAGGCCATCTCGACCTAAACCAATGACCATAAAGTGGTCATGGACTTTGTAAAGAAGAACATCGTTAGTCGGTTCGGCGTGCCCAAAGCTCTGATTAGTGATGGTTGGTCCCATTTCACTCACAATCAATTCAGGACCTTACTAGCCAAGTATGGGTCACTCAGAATCTCTACTCCATACCATTCGTAGACCAACGGACAAGCTGAAATCTCCAATGGAGAAATTAAAAAGATCCTTCAAAAGACGGTTCGCCCGGATCGGAAAGATTGGTCTACCAAATTGGATGATGCTCTCTTGGCCTACAAGATTGCATATAAAACTCTGAATGGAATGTCCCCACTTCATCTGGTCTACGAAAAATCTTGCCATCTGCTAATTGAACATGAACTTAAAGCTTATTGGGTGATCAGAACATTTAATCTTGATCTTAATCAATCTGGATGACAAAGAAAACTCCAATTGACTGAATTGGATGAAATCCAGAATGATGCTTATGAAAGGGCAAGAATCTATAAGAATAGGACAAAGGCTTTACATGACAAATACATCTCTAGAAAAAGCTTTGTCCCTAATCAAAAGGTTTGCTTATTTAATTCACGCTTGAAGCTCTTTCCGGGAAAGCTAAGATCAAAGTGGACAGGTCCCTTCATTATAATAAAGGTCTACCCTCATGGAGCTGTGCTTATCCAAGATCCCATGTCTGGTCTCGAAACATAGGTAAATGGTTAGAGGTTGAAACCTTGTATCACTCAGAATTGTGATCCCATTCCAGATTGTCACATCAACCTTCTGGAATCTTATTGAAGCTGAACTAAGTCTAGTAAATGACGTTCAGCTTAGCGTTGGCTGGGTGGCAACCTAGCATTCACTACAGGTAGCTCTACATCCTTTGCATCCATACTGACCTGGATTAACAAGCATTGTCAGGTGATATCCCCTCCTCTTGCATATTATATTTTGATTTTCATGCATATATTTCAATGAGGACATTGTAATGAATAGGCATGGGGGGTGGACATTGAATGTCTTATCTTTATCTCTGAAAAAAAAAATGTATTTAGGCATAAAGAATTTCTATTAAGGTTTTACTAGGGATTTATTCTTAAGTTGATTCCTGAGTTTAGAATCTAGTATAATTTCACACTTACATGTAGAATTGGTAATGGATCCTCTGTGAAGACCGATAAATAGCTTTAGTTTGTCGAAGAAGTAGTGCTTCTTCCCCTAAGCCCTTGGATAGTAATTAGGGAGTCAGGCAAACTATCTTCTAACATATCCACCAAACAGGTGTGAGATAAGAGTAGAAAGTTTACTGGTGCTCTAAGGCTAGCATGAGGAATCTTAACTTCTGGAAATGAGATAATGATACTCGGAGTTAGGCATAGTTTTCTCTTTTAGTTTCTATGTACAAGTTCTTAGTGCGAACATCATTTGAGAGCCACCAAATAAGGCAAAATACACAGAGAGCGAGTTTTGATAAAACTTTGACTAAGGTGGATGGTCACGACCGTCCGTTACGGGAACCTCGGCTGAAGGAGGGTATTAATATCAAGGTCAGAAATACGTTGTCCTATACATTCCTTTGCTGGTGCCGAGAGTAGGCACTTCCGCAAAATAAGCCACCTGATATCCTCTTGAACACCCATAATTCTGAATAATGCCTCGTGATTAAATGTCGTATGTGTTACTGTGTTGCGTTAGTAGATGTCTGAAAGAAAAAAAAAAGAAAAGGTATATATGTCTGCATGTAAAAAAAATATACATATACAAAAAAAAAGAGAGGAAAAAAAAAAGGTTCATAAATGTTTTTAGAGTTTATTTCAAGTGTATAGAGGCAGCAACACCCATCACCCTCATAATCCACCAAATACAGCCTTGACCTACTTTTTTGTTTTTCTGGCCACCTGAATACAGGCTGAGGAATGCTACTTAGTCGTAGAGTTATCAGAACCTAATTAAAGTGTTAGTGCCAGGAGAGACCACCAAATATACTGATAAATCTAGTAAGATTGTGAGCTTAAAAAGAAAGAAAAGAAAAAGAAAAAGAAAAAGGAAGACAAAGAAAGAGAGCGAGCGAGTACAAAGGAATTAAAGAGAGCACAGTTTCTCACCCCGCTCTGAGTTGAATTATTTAATAATATGGAAATCTAGGTTCTAAAGTACTAGTCTATCTGTAGCACTAGATGAGTGTGAGCCACCAAAATAAATCCACTTGACTCAAAGAAGAAAAGCTTCTACCTAACCCAAAAGCAGGGCTGAATATAAAAGTTACCTTATAACCCTGAGGGGAGAAGTTTGCCTATCCCAATATATTTTTACTAAGGGTCAAGTACGAGCTTTAGATGTGGATTGACTTTTCACATGGATCCGTCGCATAGACTACAACAAAACACACTCTCGACTATCTAGATTACTAAAGTATTGGATGAAAACAAAAGACATAAATCTCTAGTCAAACTCTTGATAGAAATCTGTCATGCATTACCACTTTGCATTTAGTCTTGCATTTACTAGGGACTAGCAAGATTTAGGAATGGGGGTGTGATTGCACAGCAATTATGCAACCTAAAACACCTAAATTGAGCTAGATTCTAGGATAACTTTGAGTCAATGCATGCATAAGCATCATAATTCGCACACAAGTTAGTTTATTAGTCATATAGATAATATCATCATTTTATGACCTAAAAGAGAGATAAGTTTAATCGCAGATGATTCAAAGCCACGGATGCCAGATCAGACTAGACTGATCTGATCAAAATGACGATGGAAGTCCAATGCTTCCGAAATCGTCCCAATCAGACAACTAGAGCATCATATGCAGTCCATAGAAGAACGGATATGATGGAGCCAAAGGACAAAGATCTGAGCCTCAGATGTGGAATCCAACCGCACGAATGAATTCGGATTGATGATCGCAGTCCAACGGGGCATAAATCAACTCGATCGGAGGTCTACAGCACCAGGTACAAAGAAAAGAAGATGGATGGCCATGATGGCGCCATGTGGCGCCATTATAGCTGCTCCCTCACCACGGCCCCATCTAGGAAGGTCGCATTGCATTGTGTGGGCTGTTGAATCTTCATCCAACCATCAAAGTTGCTCCCTCACCACGGCCCCATCTAGGAAGGTCGCATTGCATTGTGTGGGCTGTTGAATCTTCATCCAATGGCCATGAGCACACCACGTCGCCCACTCAAACGGGATAAGCATAAATACAAATAAACAAGTATGTATAACAAAAGGTTTGTTTAGCACAATGGCTCACACATGTGCATGCATGCATGGTGTGCAGGTTCGAGCCCTGCACTGCGTGAAATTGAAACGAGCATGCACGGGCACAATTGTGTGCAACTGGAGGTGTTGAAATGCGGCGATGTGGCACGATCGGGGTGCATAGCGGTATGCGTGATCTCACGCGGTTGCTTCCATGCTAAGGGAACAACGCTCGTTATGATCAGATGGCTGACATTAAGGCAGGATTAAGGCTTGAGCGGCGAGAAGGAAAAGACAAAGGCACAGGCGAGGAGGATCCAGAGATGTGTGATGGAGGATCGACATTGCATGGCATGCCACGTGTCGGCACCAGAGCAAATCCAAGAGTCCGATTGACGGATCTGATTAGCCAAAGGGTTGTTGCACAAGATTAAGGGTTACAATACCCTTTTTGCCCTCCATCGAAACTATAAAAGAAGGCCCAGGGCCCCCCAATTGAAGGCATCAACTTAGAATCTCTCTCCCATCAACTCCAGATATCTTCTACCATCTTCTCTACAATTCTTCGTCCTGATGCTCTAGATCTGAGGTGCTACCACATCTCGCACAAGCACCCCACAAGCGATGTTGTTTCTCTGCCACTTTCATCTCTCTCTCTCTCTCTTTCTATCTATCTATCTGTCTCTATTAGCATTTTCTACTATGAAAAACTTTATCTAATTGCAATAAAATTCCGATTATCAGAATATCTGCTTTATACATATATACATATATATATCTAGTTAGAATTAGTTTTATTGAAACGCTTCAACAAAAATCGAGATTGCCTCCCTGCAAACAACCCGGTACTCACCGGAGTTTTAAAAATTTATTTGTCGACATACTTTTGTGCTATACTACAGCTAAACAACTTTTAAAACGTGAATTATGCGCTGAACACTAGGTGCAATTATCCATAATTAGGTTTAATGGTGGTGATGGAAAAGATTGGTGCGCGGGAAAGTCCAAACCAAATACCCACCATCAGATGCGGTTTGGGTGAGGCTACGGTCCTTTGCACAAAGGCATGGGAATGGAGGAGAAGGATCAATCGCTGGATCAAGAGCATAGGAGATCAATAGTGACTATGTACTTGTGGCTCATGAAAAATACTAGGCTTATTGGGTAAATTGTATACAAGCCCAACTGGGAGAAACGGTAGAAGAATTGTGCAATGTCCCATTAGTGGAAAGATTCATAGCAGAGCAGTCCTTGAAGTCCTACAAATGGGCCCCTGGTGTCTTTTCAATTAAGTCCCTAGAGGTTTTATGCATGAGGACCTAAATGTAATCTAATGGATACGGGATCCTATTGATGCCCAACTGCCATGAAGATTTTATTGGATCTTAATTGAACATTTAAGAAGTTAATTCAACCCTTGATTTATACTTTTGAACTAAAACATGTGTTCAATTTGCAATTGAATCATTATTTTGCATTTATGAATAAAATATCTCATTAATTGACCTAATTGTGCATTTTAAACACCAATTTGATGTTTTAGGTAATTTTCCTTAATTTCCACACTTAACCCTTTTATCATGTTAATAATGTAGTGTTTAACCTAGTTTCTTGCTTAACTTTAACATTTTAGCTACAATGAGCCACACCTGATCAACTATTGATACCCCTTCTAGTGTGCTTGTCTATCCATATACTACAACACTGTCTTCATTGGTGTGACCTTAATTACAGTTAATGAGTTTTAAGAAAAATTCTTTACTCTAGATATAACATTCTTGTAGATAATAAATTATAAATGTCTTATTAAAACCATTTACCACTAACAGCCATCTTTCAAACTAACATCTATAGGGGTAGAAATATCATTCACCACCTTATCTCATCACCAAATTTCCAAGTAGCAAAGTTCCACACCTCGGAAAACCTCCAGGTTATCCCTCTACATCCCAAACAACCACAAGTTAATCCAGCGGGATAACTTTTCTAAAGTTTTATACCTCATATATTTCTATCCCTCCTCCCAAGTCAATCATTAGGAAGTGCGGTGACATGCAGAGGGGAAGTGTACAGGTCATGGGTGGTGTGGTGGTGATGGGATGTGATAGATACATTTATTTAAGATAAAATGCCTATTTTGCTTTTTCCTAGGTTAATAGATGCAACTATCATTGTAAATGCCGCGTAACATCCATTATCATGCTTGTAAAGTAATTTATATAAATTGTATATTAATTTACATATTTTAATGGGGATAATGTGACATACATCTAGGCATCAAATGACAGATCTGACGTACAGATGAGATCAAGGCAATGATCGAAGTCCAACACCATCGAAATCACCTTAATCGAACACTCGTAGTACCTCCTACAAGCAAAAGATGATAGGCGGCTTAGATGGTGCCACGTGGCACCATCAGGTGTGCCCACTGTTGCCTCAGCCTACCCTTCACATTTTTAAAGGCATGCCCTAATGCATATCCTCAATCATTAGATCTTAACCTAACGACTCTGATCCCTTGCTCCCACATCGTTCATCTTCAACACGCACTCAAATGCTTGATCTCCACCACCCAATCAACATCCAATGTTCGAGCCCTTACGATGTAGCACCACCATTATGTGCCCTTAGCCATCACAAGCTGCTCATCCCACGATCTCTACCACCAGATTGTGATCCAACGGGTTAGATTTGCTCTTGGCCACGTCAGGGCAATGGTAAGCATGCAACACTCACAAACAGTAGGCGAGCGATCAAATCATGGTTTGCTTGCGAGCATGAATTTAATTCCGCCGCTCGATCGCAAGCAGATGGATCAAATGAAGCCATGTCAGCGAATTAGGAGTGCCTCACAGGCTGAGCATGTGACTCACGCTTAATGAGAGTCATTCGATTTGGATCAAGCAGTGATTGGCATGGCCACGTGGCAGTGCGAATCCTCACAGGTGCGACATTTGCAATATCACGTGTGGGGGACGCACGATCTAATCCATAATTAGCACAATCTTAGTAGGGTATGTAGGTGCACTCTGAAGCACACAATGGTGATCTAACGATGCAACTCCTCCCTTGCCGAGCCTATGCTGTGCTAGCAGTGTGACACGCTGCGTAAGAAGCGTAAGAGTGTTTGGGGGCAATGCACATGCTGGCTATGTTGTGCATGGGGAATTGATGCCATGTGCACCAAATGATTCAACTCAACCCCTTTCCATGCCTATAAATACCCCTACACTCTCCCACTTTGCTCTTCATCCCTTCATGGCCTCCTCTCTCTCCCTCTAGAGCTCAAGAACACCTTCTAGGCTCTATTCTTGTGTCCTAAGCCCTAGCATGCTCCACTGAAACAATAATTTTTCCTACTTCACACCCCTTTCATGGAGCTCCCATCAATCATTTTCTCACCCCCATTCAAGAAAGTTGATCACGACAATGTCACCCTACCCCTATCTGAAAGCACTACAGGGGGTGATTAGTGCTGAAGGTGATAAAAATAATGGTAATTGAAATTAATGTAGATATAAAATATAATCAAGCAATCCACAAATATATCACCAACCACAACACAAGCATGTATAGTTGAAACCTAAATCAGAGTAAAAGCCACTACCTAGGTCTCTGAATCTAGGATTTTGCCCCGAGTCAAACTCGAAACACCTACCGACAGTTATGAGGTACCAAGCCCTTTCACAAGCCCTCTTTATTTCCCAATCAAGAATAACCACTCTCAATCGAGAGGAGAGGAACCCACAACTTCGGGTCCTCAAATTACAAGTAGATGATAGAATAAGATTGAAATAAAATAGAATTTAGCTCCTACGGATAGCCCTAAAAAGATATTCAATAGTTCTTCTGAATAAGATATCAATTAGACTAAAATGAACTCTCTTAGTGATTATAGTAAGGTGACAAAGTAGGGAGATGAGGTGGCTGACCTCCAAGGAAGTGGACTTCAAGAATAAGAGCTTAAGTCACCTTCAATGAACACCAAATGCTTGAAGTAGTATAATATGAGCTTGAATGAACTTTAAAGTGTGCTATGAGGTGTTCTCCAGCCACCAAAGTGTGGGAAATACTCTGATATATATAGAGGGGTGTTTGGACTACTTTGGGTGTGCCTAAGGCCCCTCTTCAATGGCTAAATTATTTGTCAATTTGATTTTCCAACGGCTAATGAGTTTGGTCAAAAAGTGCTTTAACTAACATTAGGTAAAAGTCATCGAACATTAGGAGAACTATCTAACATTAGATGCTCAGTTAGTGATGAATGACTTTTGGCGAAGTAAAATCGAGGTTTCGAGAACCCGTCATCGTAGTTCACAAAACGCGTTATCAAATACAATTTTTAACTGAAACTCCAAGAGAGTCTTGGGTCGAACATAGGAAGACGACGTTTACTTTCGTTGAAATCTACACTTCATTTTGTTTCTTTTTGATGTTTTTGGGTTTTGTTTTTTTTTTTTTTTATTTTTGCAATAAAGAAGCAAGCAAGATAATTTCATAAAATGGAGGGAACAAATGAATATCTTACAATGTCATTCAGTCATCAATTATAATATGCGAAAATAAAAGAGATAGGGGTGAATAAATCTTCCAAATCGACTATTTGGCGAGACAACGACACTTGGTGGCAGCTTGGACGATGAAGGTGAGGTGTTGGAAGACAGAGGTGAGATACAAGTGGATACCGGGTAGAGGAAATCTTCACCAAGGATTTCAAATGGGGAAGAGGAGATGGAGGTGATCTTCTACCAGAGTGGAGGTGGGAGGATGGCTCCAAGGTTTCCTACAAAGGTGGTGAGATGGAGGACAAATATTTAGTGGGGTATAGGAGCATTACACTAATAAGAGGCCTTTGGAGCTTGGGAATAAGCTCTAATGGAGCTTTGGTAGGCTACTAGAGCTTAGGAGTAGGTGGGAGTAGAGTAGGTACAGATGGTTTGGAAGGGAAGGGATCATGTGGTTTATATAGTGGAGGAATAGAGGTGTTTTTCACACATGGGTCTTCAGCGACATTTAAAACATCGCTAATGACCCGTTGGGGGTGTTGCTAAACATTCAAGCTCCTCTGCTAGCAAGAGGAGGCGCAATTGTAGCTGGCATAGTGCACGGAGATCTCCAGCCGTTGGATCAGGAGCGGATGGCTGAGATCGCAAGGAGGAAGTGCACGAAGATGGCATTTGAATCATGCACTTGCTGGCATCTGCGATCCCAGCCGTTGGATCCTTCATTGCATGGTTGGGAGGCAGCCGCAGATTGCACCCTCACTGGTTTAAACACTCTCGGATCGTACCTTCAAGAAGATCCAACAACCGAGAGTGCATCCGGTCATCTTAAATGAGCACCTCTAATTCCGCTCATGCAATCAGGCGTGCCTCCTCGTGTTGTTGGGTGGTCTCTGATCGCACGTGAGTAATGTCGACCGCTCGATCAGGATCTAGTGGTCCAATTTCACCGACACTAGAGGGGGCATAGAGGATTGAGGCTTGAGCTCCAGCCTCTCATTTGAGGAGCGGGTGCACTACCATTTGGCCAAAAAGTTTCTTTGTTACGTGGAGATGAGGTGCAGCCGCATGCCTCAACCGTTCGTTCAAGATCCAACAGCCGAGATAAAGTCTTCCTTGATATGCTTGAGGTCGGGCGATGTAGAGTGCTCCTCAGTAGTTGGATTCAGATCTAACGGCTGAGATCACTCCTTGCGTGAAGCTAGGGGGTTGTCGCTCGTGTAGGGCGGCCTAGATGGTGCCACGTGGCGCCATCTGGGTCGTCCATCTTCTTCTTGTTGAGGATGCCACAATGCTCTAATTGGGGTGATTTTTGCGCTGCCGGACTGCAATCGTCGTTCCGGATCCATCCGTACAGTCGGATTCTTCATTCGAAGCCCGTAAAGATGTCACACTACCTCCTAGCCAAATAAAATGTTCGAATCAATGTAGATAATATACAACTATCCTAAATGCAATGTAGTGAATGTTATTCAATATTTATACTATGATATGCAATGCTAGTCCCAGGGACATGCAAAAATAGGAATTTTAACATAATGGATGTGTCTGCATCATATCCCCATCCCTATCTTTTGCTTGTCCCTAGCAAAATTGTAGTATATGCTATGTATAAAAATGGAATTAGGGCTCGATCGTTTAAGGCATTTGTTATTTATTAACAAGAGGAAATTTTGAACTATGGTCCTAAATTATGAAAAATCAATAGTACATGGGTGTTTGCCAAAATACAAACTGCCCAAGTCCTCACCTTATTTGAGAAGGGAAGATACATATTTTTGCTTATTCTTCTTTTCTTTTCTATTTTTTTTTAAGTTTTGGAGTTTAAGAGTTTCGAGATAACTTTTCATAGCTACCTAAGGGTGGGGAAAAGGGTGGGTAAGATTGTAGGACAAAGGTCCATCCTTGGGTTAGTGAAAGAGTAGATAGAAAACCCAAGGAAGATGGATCTCTAGAATCCAGATTATTCACAAATTCCCTCCCAGTAGGAATTTGCGAAACAGGTGGATATGCAGGATTCACAGCAAGTAGAGACGTAAGAGTCTTCATTGCGTTTCTAGCCTCGTCGAGATGCTTTGCTACAATATCAACTTTGTCTAGTTTTTCTGCAATAATCTCTAAATCCTTTGAACTGGACGGATTACCGATCTCGTGAATGCCCTTATGCGGATTTTGATGATTTGTATTCGCTCCCTGCATGAATTGCGACATTGATGCACTATTGATTGAGTTTTCCGCCATCCATTCAAATAATTCTGAAGCGGATTCTGCGTCACGATTTAAAAAATTCCCCCCATGATTGCACCACAAAAATACACCAGTAATTGTGCCGTCTTGTGCTATTTCCTAGCATTACCTGTGCATATAAGGTTTCCATAGTCGCATTTGTAAAAATACATGCATGCATGCATTTAATTGAGAGGGGAGGAGAGTGAATAAAATGGCCTCGCAATTACATTTTTCCTCAAGTGCTACTTTGTAAAATTCACCATCTTATTATTTTTAATTTTATTTGACTTGGAATTATTCCCGTGGCTGTTAGGAATGGTTCTTCTTCTTCACACCTTGTCCTGACTCAGCCATGCTCTACACAGCCTCTCCTAGCAAAGCCATGCTTGAGCCATGCACAGCCAGGGCATGGCTGTGCATGCTTTCTCCCTCTATAAAAAGAACTCGGCTGCTTCTTGCAAAGGGAGCCTGGTCCTCCACAAAAAAACCCAACGCAGCATCTTCTCCAGGCCACCGTCCCCTCCCTTCTCCCACCAAATGCAAGACCTCCTCCTCAAAGGAGCCACTCTGTGGGCAGGAGTCATCACTGTGGTGCACACCCACCACCGTGAGACCACCACTGCCTAGCTCATCAAAGAGCCGGTGGGCGTGGTGGCCTTCTTTTCCCTGTGTCACGTCCAAGCCACTTCAGCCATTGGAGCAGGAGCTTCAAGCTTTGAAGCTCAAAGCTCCGCACATAGCAGCAGCAGAAAGGCGGCAGCAGCCGCACGGCCCTCCAGCGCACGCCAGTAGGTCACCCTCGCCTCCAACGCGCGCCTGCAGGTGCCCTCGCCTCTCGCTTCTTTGCACTGCACTCGCCTGTCCACCTGCAACCGGCCACCGTATGCCTCTCTAGCGGTCGGCCAAGCTTCTCCGCGCACGCCACCCAACACCCGTAGCCCCACTGCACGCCCTGTCGAGCTCCTTCGCCCACGACCTAGCCTCTCTGCGCACGCTGTCGCGAGTTCCGCCCGCAAGCCACTGGCCAACGCAACCCTTCCACGCGTGCGCAACCCCAAGCCGTCCGCACTCACAATACCGTCTGCTCCCGGTTGCGCGGCTCGCCCGTCCACTGTAGCAACTATTCAAGCATTTCTGCGGAACATTGATGCTACAGTGGGGTGATCGGTAAGTTTCTCACTTATCCGATTGCCCGGCGCGCCGCAACCGGCCAGCTCCCACGCCCATGTCTCGTATCGAGTCCGCTCCAGCGCCTGCCCGCGCATCTGCGTGCGGTCCTCTGCCAGTGCCTGCTCCCTTCGCCAGCTTACCTCTACGTGCGTCCACTCCAGCCCTTCACGTAGCACGGTGCGCTGCGTTCCATCCGCCACACGTACTCCCCTACGTGCGTGCGCTTCTCTACATGCATACATGCCTGTGCATGAGCTTGAAGCCTCAGACGACGCCCTAAGTGCACAGACGACTTAAACTTGCCTCCTTCACACAACAGGTGCTCTCTCTCCCACTCTCTCTCTCCCTCTCTCACAGCACACTCTCCCTTTCTCTCTGCAAACACACATACACACACACTCACACTCTCGCACACGCACACTCTCACTTATATAGTGTTATATACATATATATATACGTATACCTATATATATTGATATATATACATATATTTATATACATATATATATATACTTATATCTATATATATAGTAGTATTTATATAACTAAGTATTAGTATACATACATGTATATATATACATGTATCTATATACTTAAATATATATATATATACATATATATACATATATCTATACATATATTAGTACTTATATAACTATGTATTAGTCTATATACATACATACATATATATATATATCTATATACTTATATATATATATACATATATACAGACATATATACATATATATCTACTATACATACATACATATATATATACATATTTATCTACATATATCTATATATACATATATTACTATATACATACACATATATATATATACATCTATTTAGTATCATATACATACATATACTTATATATATATATATATATATATATATATACATATATCTATCTATACATATAGTTACATACCTATATATATATATACATATACATATATCAGTACATATATACCTACATATTTATAACCATATATACATATAGATATATTTACATATATATATATATTTTCACATTACTTACCTTACGTGATATCGCGGGAATATCTGCACTAGTTGCTGATATTCCCTGATACATGCGTACAAAAAGCGTGGTCACACACATCATCCACCATCCACCTTGCACTCCATGCGGCACCTCATCCTGTTGGTTGCATCTTTCTAGACGACGACCGACTCGACATCGTGCTACGCTCCATCTCTGCCTCCACCCCTACCCCTTTATACATATATAATATATAGCTATATATATACTATATTTACTTTATTTCTATTTCGCATTCCTGCTAGTAAAAACATAAAAAAAATATATAAAAAAGAAAAAATAATCTTTGACTTGCAGGTACTCCATCTTGCGAATAGCAAGACCCATTTTTGAACCCTGATTTGGCTCAAAACCAAGAACGTAATTTTGAGGGTGTGCCTTAAGGACAAAGATTATCCAAAAAAAGAAACTAAATAGAAAAACACCAAAAACACAATAAATGAACAGAAGAGATTCGTTGTAGGAAAGGCGTAGAAACTTCACTTCTAATCCCACTTTCCTGAGTTCGACCCTGGGCCTAAAAGTGACCAAGAGAAAATCAAGTAGGTCAGGTAAAATATTTTGTAAAGATATTGTTAGGTCCGATTTAGGTTAACCAGTATACATACTTTAACGATAAAATCACCATACTAACACACCTATCTAGGCCCGACCACCATCCTTTTCTGGCGCCGTTGCCAGGGAAGTGTGACTTCAATTAAGTTTTCACTCCATTCATGTAATTTTTCTCTTCTCGCACCCTTCTCTTCACGGGTGTTTTTGTTTTTGGTGTGCAGGTAAACCTGTTGCAAGGAGAAGACTGGCAGACGAAGTCGAATATGTGAGCAGATCGAAGGTGGGAACGAGAGTGTGAGGACGCCGACATCGCATTAGAGCTTCTCACACGTTGCCGAACAAGTAGGTCTTCTTTTCTTAGCAACTTAGGTTAACTTGTCACCTTAATAAAAAAAAAAGAAACTAAAAAACTAGAAAAACTTCTTGGGATCTCTTGGGGCAAGTGGATTCAAATTTACTTGTTTGATTGATTGCCTATACTCCCACCGCCCCGAGATTTCCCGCCTTACTTCGCATAGTGAAAATCCAAGAATCTTATTTCTTGAATTTTTCACTGTGTGAAGTATTCTTTGAGGCAAATATAAAAAGATTGATTGCACCGCTCTTTGCCTGACTTATCTGCAAATTCGGGATCACATTTTTGGTGGGGAGACTTGGAATTGAGTTGATTCCAACCCCACCACAACTTTTCACTTGCCTTAGATTCGATCCCGAATACTTCAACCCCAACAAATTGATTTTCCTTATCTTTTGGTTGAGCCTTGTGTGTGGACATCTTTTCGGTGATTGGGAGCACATAAATTGAAGTGCTTTGGCTCCCTTTCACACTAATCTAAAACTGATTCGTGCATCCAGAAATAGAAATCACCATTTAGGGTAGCCCATTGCATTGGAGCATGCATTAACCAATTGACAATGAAGAAGGGTTTGTTGGGATTAGAAGAAAACTTGTCTTCTTGCAAAACTTGGAGATTGGTTGAATTGGTATTTCAGCGAAATCCTAAAATCCATACTTCTTAAGGTTGAACTCTAAAAACCATTCACCAATTAAAAACTTCAATTCGGGGAGATTTCCCTGTTGCATGCTTGTTTTACACACTTGAAAAATCAATCACTTGGGCATTACCTGTAAACAATGCCCTTCACATTCCAAAAGCACCTGATCCTAAGCCTCTAACTAAAATTGGTAGTAACTTGACCCTTATTAAGGATTGGAGGTCTAACTACCTACGTGTAGCGCTGATTGCATCGCAAAAATACACCTGCAAGAGTGCCTTCTTGTTCTATTTCCTAGCATTACCTCTGCATATTAGGGTTCCATAATCGCATTTGTAAAAATACATGAATGCATGCATTTAATTGAGAGGAGAGGAGAATAAATAAGTGGCCTTGCTATTAACATTTTTTCCTTAAGTGCATCTTTGCTAATTCACCATCTTTTTATTTTTTATTTCACTTGATTTTTAAATCTTTCCCACAGTTGCATGCATCTTCTTCTTCTCCTTGCGCCATGCTTCCCAGCTCCTACCCTTCCCTGTGGCTGCCTCTCCCTGCCAAGGCCATGCATGAGCCATGCACAACCAGGGCATGGCCGTGCATGGCTTCTTCTCTATAAAAAGCCATGGCTCATCCCTTGCAAGCCAGCCTGGTCCACCACATCAAAAGCCAACGCAACTCACTTCCAAGCGACTGTCCTCTCCTCCCTCTCCCTCCATAGGCCAGCCCTCCTCGGAGACACCTGGCACACAGGAGCCCTCACTGTGTTGATCAGCCACCACAGTGAGACCACCACCGCCCAGCTCTTCAAAGAGCCGTTGGGCGTGGTGGCTCTTTTCTCATTTTCTATGTTTCCCGCACCTTCAGCCATTGCCGCAAGCTTCAAGGCCTGAAGCTCGAAGCTCGGCGGCAGCAGCAGCACAATAGCAGCAGTAGCCCCAGCCCATTTCGCGCAAGCCTGCAGGCTGCCCTTGCCTCTGTGTGTGCCTGCAAGCCTCTCCGCCTCCCGCTTCTTCTCTCTGTCGCATGCTCTCTTCCGCCCGCAACCGGCCATTGCGCTCCTTTGCAATGGCTGGCCAAGCCCCCAGCTTACCCCAGCAGCACCCGCAAGCTTCCACATGCACCTGCAGACACCATCACCTCTTGCTTCTCAGCCCTGTCGTGAACTTCTCCGTGCCTGCAACCAGCCAACGCAGACCTCTTCCTCGCAAGCCAGCCGCGAGCTGGCCACACTCACGGCACCTGCAGCTCCCGATCACGCGGTGCGGCCTTACACTGTAGCCACTGTTCACGCCAGTCTGCGCGACACTATGACTATAGTGGGGTGACCGGTGAGCTTCTCACTTTACTGGTCACCCAGCGCACCACTACCGCCATTCGCCCGTGCATGCGCCTGCATGCGCGTCTCCAGCTACGTCGCCCACACCCGCCCGCGTACGTCTACGTGCGCCAGCCCTCTCCCAGTGCCTGCCTTCACCCGCTTCTTTCACCGCATGCACCTGCGAGTGCCATCGCCTACTCCCCACATAGCGCGATGCGCTACGGCCTCCTCTGTGTGCGGCCACTCCCTTGAGCACGCACCTCTCCGCACGCATGCGCGCCTGCGGGTGCGCTTGAAGGCCTCTAGACGGTGCTGGGAAGCTGCAGACAACTTAACCTCAGTAGCGCCCTCTCTCTCCCGCTCTCTCTCTCTCTCACTCTCTCTTTACACCAACGCTTACACACACATACACTCACACTTCCACACACACACACACACCTATACACTATTATATACATATATATATATATAGTATACCTTTATATATTGATATATATATATACATATACTTATATACCTTTATATATACATACATATATATATATATATATATATACTTCTATTTATACATATAGTAGTACCTATATACTTATGTATTAGTATACATACATATATACATATATATATATATATCTATATACTTATATATATACATATATATATATACATATATACATATACTTATATACATATACATATATATATACTTATATCTATACATATAGTAGTATAAATATAACTAAGTATTAGTATACATATACATATATATACATATATCTATATACTTATATATATATATATTTATACATATATCTATACATATATTAGTACTTATATAAATAGGTAGTAGTCTACATACATACAAACAGATATATATATATATATATATACATCTATATACTTATATATATATACATATATATACACATATACTTATGCATACATATACTTCTACATATATATATATATACATACATATATGCATATATATCTATATAACTATATATACAAATATACATATATATACATATCTTGATACATATACCAATATACATATATTATTATATATACATACACACACACACATATATATATATACATCTATATAGCATTATATACATACATACATATATATATATATATATATATACATATATCTATACATATAGCTACATACATATATACATATATACTTATATATATATATTTATACATATAGATATACATATATAACTACTTATATATACCCATATATTTATAACCATATATATATATAGATATATTTACATACATATATATATTTTCACATTATTTACCATATGTGGTATTGTGGGAATATCTGCACTAGTTGCTGATATTCCCCGATACATGCATACAAAAAGCATGTTCGTATTCATCTTCCACCATCCATCCTACACCTT
Source organism: Thalassia testudinum (assembly GCA_037157565.1). Taxonomy (NCBI): domain Eukaryota; kingdom Viridiplantae; phylum Streptophyta; class Magnoliopsida; order Alismatales; family Hydrocharitaceae; genus Thalassia; species Thalassia testudinum. The sequence goes on along the minus strand of JAZHRO010000056.1, from coordinate 77,213,620 downwards.
ACACGCGGCACTTTGTCCTGTTGGTTGCGTGTTTCTAGATGACGACTGACTCGACACTGTGCTACACTCCATCACCGCCTCCACCCCCACCCCTTCATATATATAATATATACATATATATATATACTACATTTACTTTATTTCTGTTTTGCTTTCCTGTTAGTAAAAAGATAAAAAAAATATATAAAAGAGAAAATATATTCCTTGACTTGCAGGTACTCCGTCTTGCGAATAGCAAGACCCATTTTGGAACCCTGTTTTGGCTTAAAGCCAAGAACCCAATTTTGAAGGTGTGCCTCAAGGACAATGATTACCATAAAAAAATCTAAATAGAAAAAAACACCAAAAACACAATAAACGAACGGAAGAGATTCGTTGTAGGAAAGGCGTAGAAACTTAACTTGTAACCCCACTTCCCTGAGTTCGACCTTGGGCCTAAAAGTGAACAAGATAAAATCAAATCGGCTAGGTTAAGAAAAAAAAATTTTGTAAAGAGATGGTTAAGTCCGATTTAGGTTAACCACTATACACACTTCAACGATAAAATCATCATATTAACAACCTACTCGGGTCCAACACCATAACTTTTCTGACACCGTTGCCGGGGAGGTGCACCTTCAAGTGAGTTTTTACTCCATTCGTGTAATTTTTTCTCTTCTCTCTTTATGGGTATCTCTGTTTTTGGTGTGCAGGTGAACCTATTGTATGGAGAAGGCAGGCAAATGAAGTTGGAGACGTGAGCAGATCCAAGATGGGAACGAGAGCGTGAAGTCGCCGACACCGCATTGGAGCTTCGCACATGTTGCCGAACAAGTACGTTTTATTTTCTTAGCAACCTATGTTAACTTGTAACATTAATAAAAAGAAAAAACTAAAAACTAAAATCTAGAAAAACTTCTTAGGATCTCTTGGGGCAAATGGATTAAAATTCACTTGTTTGGCTGATTGTCTTCACTCCCACCACCCCGGGATTTCCTGCCTTACTTCGCATAGCGAAAATCCAAGAATCTTGATTCTTGAATTTCTCACCATGGAAGTATTCTTTGAGGCAAACATAAAAAGATTGATTGCACCCCTCTTTGCCTCACTTATCTACAATTCGGGATCACCTTTTTGGTAGGGAGACTTGTAATTGAGTTAATTCCAACCCCACCACGAATTTTCAACTTGCCTAAGATTCAATCCCGAGTATTTCAACCCCAACAAATTTATTTTGTTTATCTTCTGGTTGAGCCTTGTGTGTGGAAATCATTCAGGTGATTGGGAGCACTTGAATTGAAGTGTTTTGGCTCCCTTTCACATAAACTCTAAAACTGATTCGTGCATCCACACATAGAAATCTCCATTTAGGGAAGCCCATTGCATTTTAGCATGCACTTACCAACTGATATTGAAGAAGGGTTTGTTGGGCTTTGAAAGAAAACCTATATTCTCTCAAAACCCGGAGATTGGTTGAATTGGTATTTCAGCGAAATCTTAAAATCCACACTACTGAAGGCTAAACTCTAAAATCCATTCAGCAATTAAAAACTTCAATTCAGGGAGATTTCCCCGTTGCATGCTTGCTTTACACACTCTGAAAATTAATCACTTGGGCATTACCCGTAAACAACGGCCTTCACATTCCAAAAGCACTTGACCCTAAGCCTCTAACTAAAATTGGTAGTAACTTGACCCTTCTTAAGGATTGGAGGTCTAACTACCTGCGTGTAGAGCTTACGTACTGGTGAGGGTTCCCGCGTGCTATCGGTTGTCTAAGACTAGGGAAAACGGCCTTTCAATCGGGCCCGGTGGTTCCCCGGTGCTCGCATTTGGTTCCGTAGTTCGTGATAGTTTGTAACTTAGATCTTTAGGTCTAAGGGCACACTGTAGAGGTCAGGAATTTGATTGAACTGATTTGTCATCAAGTGTACCTTTGCGGCATCATTTCTCTCATCTCTTTTCACTTCTCAACTCCCCAATTCTTCCTGCAGTAGTGCATGTTTGGGAGGAGGTCACAAAACCCTGAACTAATTGAATTGCCTGATAAATTTAGAAAAGAAGCCGAATCGTCCTCCTCCACCACAAACATGGCTGCACACCCACCCCCAAATCCCGAGGGAGGAAACCGCCCTCAGAACCCACCAGGTGGTGGAGCGTTAGATCCCATAACCCCCTCCAAGCCCAAATGGAAATGTATAATGAGCAAATGGAAGCCATTCGGGAAACATTGGAGGAAATGCAGAACCCTCCCGAATGGGAGGAGCCTAGGTCTCTTAGCTCTTATCAGAGTCCTGCTGCTACAGAGACCATAGGACAAATTCGGGTCCCCATGGGCGAGGACAACTTTGAACTGAAACCTAACATAATTGGCCTAATAAATTTTCACCTCCATGGTCTTGTAAGTGAAGATCCTTTTCTCCACTTGGAAGACCTAACCCGACTGGCTAAAACGGTTAAACCAAGAAATGTCAGGTTACCTATAGTCCTCATGAAAATGTTCCTATTTTCATTGCGGGATAAAGCATCGCAGTGGTTATGCACCCTTGGGAGAACCAACCATTATTGGGAAGAGATGCGAACAGCGTTTCTAAAGAAGTTCTTCCCAATCAGGCGAACCAATGCGCTTCGCCGTGCTATCACTTCATTTACGCAACAAAACGGCGAACAATTTCATGACGCATGGGAGAGGTATAATGACCTCCTCAGGAAGTGTCCGCACCACGATCTGCCTAAGTGGCATATAGCCCAGATTTTCTACTACATGCTAAATGTGACTTTGAAGTAGATTGCAGACGCTTCCTGCAGAGGGAACTTTATGGATAAAGACGAGAATGGAGCATTCAAACTGTTTGAAAATATGAGTGAAAACTCGATGTGCTTCCATTGTCGCCTTTAATCGTACCAGCCAGCCCTGAAATGTCCACGAAGTTGACACGGGACCCTCCCATTCAACTACTGATCTAATCCTTATTGCACAAAAACTGGATGAAGTCTCCGTCGTGCACAAGATGCTGGACAATCTTCTGGCCAACCCCGCTCGATCTTTGGCAAACACCCCCACTTCACCACTTCATCACAATTCCAATTCTTCGAACACCAGGCTTATCCCGAGAAACCCCGTAAGACCTCCCTTACCGAGTGTCGCGACGAATGACTCGGTAAGTCTTGTGGAACTGGCTTCTGCGAGCCAATATTTCAGCACGGAGGACCAGGCCTCCATGTGCTCGGACGCATATTTACATGCGGATGCGTCTTCTGGAGTAGAAGACGCTTGCATCCTGGGGAATAACCCATTCTCTGCCACTTATAACCCAGGGTGGCGTAATCATCCAAACTTCAATGGTCCAACAACCCGCAATGCCAAAACCCTGCGGGTGGAGCAATGCGACCGTCCGCACCCGTCATCCCAAGGACCCAGTCTAATCCTTTGGCGACTCCGCCATCAGGCCCTTGCGTACCGCAAGCAGAACACACATCAAGTCCTCTTGACAAATTGATGCGAATGATGACGAATATGTCAAAGTGCCGTGAAGAAAACATGACTTCTCTTCAACACCAATTGGCACAGTAGAATGCTGAGATCAGTCAACTACGCATGGCGACTCAATCTCAGGGCACTCTTCCCACCCAACCTGTTCTAAACCCATGAAATTTCGTACCCCGTGGTCCTCAACCACAGGTACAACCTTCTCAGGGACAGGTTCATCAAATTCTGCAAGCTTCGAGCATTCCCCCAGGATTTCAGGCTAATCCTACTGCAAACCCTCCTCCGTCGTATGATCCCACTGGACCCGCATCGTCTAATGCTATCACTACGAGGAGCAGTAAGCAGACCGTCGATCCACCTCGACCTTATCCTGGCCCGTCTTCTTCTTCATCTCCCTCTCATTCGAGATGTGCACCACATTCGTGAGAGGACGATGCACCCAAATTCATGCCAGAATTAGTCCTATTCCCTGAGGCTCTACTGAGGGAACCAAAAGGCAAAAAGAAAGATATGCAGGCATTTGGTAACCTGCGTGATTTGTTTAGGGATGTAGAAATCAAGGTACCCCTGCTCAAGGCTATCAACCACATACCTACTATCGCCCGATTTTTCAAAGGCTACACAACACCCAGGTGGCAGTCAAAGAAAACTAAGAATCCGGTGGTTCTCTCGCCTCATGCGAGTTGTGCTATACTGTCAAATCTACCACAGAAGTAGAAAGATCCAGGCACACCGCTTATTTCCTGTAGCATCCAAGGTTGCAATTTTAACCGTGCCTTGCTTGATCTAGGATCTTCCATAAATCTCATACCGACCATCATGCTCGAAAAATTTTCCTTGGGAAATCTGAAACCCACCCCTGTCACGCTACAGTTGGCTGATCATTTTGTCAAAATCCCGAAGGGTGTGGTGGAAGACATGGTGGTTAGGGTCAATAGCCTCTGTTTTCCTACTGACTTTCCTGTTTTAGATATGGAAGTTCCTAGCTCACTTTCTAATTGTCCGATCATCCTTGGTTGACCTTTCTTGGCCATAGCCCGTGCCCTTATCGACTGCGAGTCGGGATGTATTGAGATTGCCGTTGGATCTGAAAAGCTCACGCTTAACATCATCAAGGCAGCCAAGCACTTTGATTGCGATTGTATCGACGATGACACGTCTGACGAGGACATGGCTGTCAGCGCGTGTATCTGACCAATTGGGACCTATTCTGACTGCTGCGGATTACCTGAAAACATTGACGATTGCCTAACCAACACATATTGTGACATTCCCCAATCCCTCCCTTTTCCCATACCATCTCCTGACCAGACTTCTGATGAGGTTTTCTCCGATTCCCATACCTCGTGGTCTAAGTCATCTCCGGGCTACTCACCACTGGTCCACACTCCTGAAGACCAGATTGCCCTTCTTTCCCACCAAATCAGGCGGAGTTGCATCTCCACACTGGGACCTTAAGCCCATATCCTACTCACTGGGGCTTTTTCCTTTTGGATCAATCTATCCAAAAAGCCCCTCTTCTTGGCCAATCTAAGGGCCAACTTCTTCTTCCTGATCTGTTTTCTGATCCGCCTGGGACACTCTCATCCCAAGAAATGCCAAATCTCTCACCATCCACCATCACTTTTCTCACCACTTTCACGATCTCTTCACTTTTCTCATCACCACCAACCATCCACCGACCCTACCACCCTGCTGTATACCCTGCACCTCAGCTCTCGTTACCCGATCTTTCGTCCTTTCTCTTCCTTTCCCTGCATGCATATGAGGACAACATTGTTTGGCATGTGGGGGTGGATAGGCATCCAGAGGATCTGGGTATTTTATGGTATCATGTAGTTCCCACCTATTTATAAATATGCAAGAAAAAGACAAAGAAAAAAAAATGTATATATATGTATATAATAAAAAGATGGTGCATAGTAATGATCTAAAGGCTGAAACAAAAATACAATAAGTGTTTATGGATATTCAACCTCTATTTTGAAGACTTTCCAGGCCACAGAAGCTTGATTCGGTCAGGCTCGTCTTAATTCACTTGAGCATTAACAAAATAGATCAGAATCTCTCCTAACTAAGTACGTATTCTTGTACCTGAGACACTAATACTAGATCCATTGGTTTTCTTTTACTTGAGAGCTTAAGTAAACTTGGTTCACACTACACATATCAGGAAAGACCAGGTGAACATAAGATCCAACCCTAGTGTTCATTAGGGAAGGTGGTGTCCTTACCTGTGCGTGCAGGTAGACTTTTTATACCAGGTTTTAACCTTGTGTTTAGGAGAAACTCTTTCTACCAAAAAGAAACTCTCCCACCAAAAAGAAAAGTGTGCTCCTCCAAATAAAGTTGTAAGAGAGATACTGACACGTGTTTCTAAAAAAAAAAAAAAAAGATGCAAATAAGTTAGTATATCTCACAAATGTCTGTAAAGTCTCTACCCTAAAAAGTTCTTCAGGGCAAGTCGCAAATACCCTGTTTTCCTGTGAGCCACAAATGTCAGAAAATGGGAGTTGAGTTTTCCGACATCTTCTTAAGGGTCAATTCGAAAACACAAGCTGAAACTGGGACCAACCTGTACTTAAAGATTCATGAAACCCTGGGCTTGAGTCTTAATGTCCATCTGGTCAGTCTTGATCCTTCACTAAGCACAAGCCATAATCTCTTGAGCTCTTGAGTATGGCAAAAACCTCCTGGGTCCTGGAGATCGTACTTAAGGTTTAAATATCAAGGGTCTTGGTTAGCCGAGAGATGATCTTTGTCATGTGAGACTTAAAGTACTGGAAGTCTTCTTTACAATTGGTTCTCACAATATCCAACAATAAACACACCTATGTCGCCTCAGAAGAAAATCTTCAGCTTAAAAACCATTTCTAAACACAACAAAAAATGTTTTGCTAGGGACTAGCAAAAGATAGGCAAGGGGGTATGATTGCACCGCAAAAATACTCCTGCAGTAGTGCCATCTTGTGCTATTTCCTAGCATTACCTCTGCATATTAGGGTTCCATAATCGCATTTGTAAAAATGCATGCATGCATGCATTTAATTGAGAGGAGAATAAATAAGTGGCCTTGCTATTAACATTTTTTCCTCAAGTGCATCTTTGCTAATTCACCATCTTTTTATTTTTTATTTCACTTGAATTTTAAATCTTTCCCGCGGCTGCATGGATCTTCTTCTTCTCCTCGCGCCATGCTTCCCTGCTCCTGCCCTTCCCTACAGCTGCCTCACCCTACGAAGGCCATGCATGAGCCATGCACAGCCAGGGCATGGTCGTGCATGGCTTCTTCCTCTATAAAAAGCCACGGCTCATCCTTTGCAAGCCAGCCTGGTCGTCCACTTCAAAAGCAAACGCAGCTCACTTCCAGGCCACCATCCTCTCCACCCTCTCCCTCCACACGTCGGCCCTCCTCGGAGACACCCGGCGGATAGGAGCCCTCTCTGTGGTGAACACCCACCACAGTGAGACCACCACCGCCCAGCTCTTCAAAGAGCCGGTGGGCGTGGAGGCACTTCTCTCATTTTTTACATTTCTAGCACCTCCAGCCATTGCCACAAGCATCAAGGTAAGAAGCTCGAAGCTCGGTGGTAGCAGCAGCATAGCAGTAGCAGCACCAGCCCATTCAGCGCAAGCTTGTGGGACACCCTCGCCTCCGCGCGTGCCTACAGGCCTCTTTGCCTCCCGCTTCTTCGCTCTGTTGCGCGCTCTCTTCCGCCAGCAACCTGCCATTGCACTCCTCTGCAGCGGCCTGCCAAGCACCCTAGTGCACCCCAGCAGCACCGGCAAGCTTTCGCATGCACCTGCGGACACCATCGCCCCCCTCTTCTCCGCCCTGTCGAGAACTTCTCCGCGCCCACAATCGGCCGGCGCAGACCTCTTCCTCGCGCACCAGCCGCGAGCCGGCCACACTCACAGCACCTGCAGCTCCCGGTCATGCGGCGTGGCCTTACACTGTAGCCACTGTTCACACCAATTTGCCTGACACTGTGGCTACAGTGGGGTGACCGGTGAGCTTCTCACTTTACCGCTCACCGAGCGCACCGCTATCGCCGTTCGCCCATGTGCGCGCCTGCCTGCGCGTCTCTGCCCGCAGTCGCCTGCGTACGTCTGCGTGCACTAGCCCTCTCCCAGCGCCTGCCTTCGCACGCTTCCTTCACCGCATGCACCTGCGAGTGCCAGTGCCTGCTCCTGACGTAGTGCGGTGCGCTGCGGCCTCCTCTGCGTGCGGTCACTCCCTTGAGCGCGCGCCTCTCCGCACGCATACGTGCCTGCGTGTGCACTTGAGGACCTCCAGATGGCACTGGGAAGCTGCAGACGACTTAACCTCAGCAGCGCCCTCTCTCTCCCGCTCTCTCTGTCTCTCTCTCACTCTCTCTCACAACACTCTCTCACTCTCTCTTTACACCAACACTTGCACACACATACACTCACACTTCCACACACACACACACACACCTATACACTTTTATATAGATATATATGTATATACGTATACCTATATATATTGATATATATATATACATATATTTATATACCTATATATATACATACATATATATATATACTTATATTTATACATATAGTAGTACCTATATACTTATGTTTTAGTATATATACATATATATATACATATATATATATATACTTATATACATATAAATATATATATATATACACTTATATCTATATATATAGTAGTGTTTATATAACTAAGTATTAGTATACATGTACATATATATACATATATCTATATACTTATATATATATATATATATTTATACATATATCTATACATATATTAGTACTTATATAAATAGGTATTAGTCTATATACATACACACACATATATATATATACATCCATATTCTTATATATATATACATATATATACACATATACTTATGCATACATATACTTCTACATATATATATATATACATACATATATACATATATATCTGTATAACTATATATACATATATATGCATATCTTCATACATATACCAATATACATATATTATTATATATACATATACATATTAAATATATACATCTATATAGTATTATATACATACAAACATATATATATATACATATATCTATCTATACATATAGCTACATACATATATACATATATAGTTATATATATATATTTATACATATAGATATACATATATAACAACTTATATATACCCATATATTTATAACCATATATATATATAGATATATATACATACATATATATATTTTTTCATTATTTACCAAACTTGGTATCGCGGGAATATCTGCACCAGTTGCTGATATTCCCCGATACACTCATACAAAAAGCGTGTTCGCATTCATCTTCCACCATCCATCCTACACCTTACAAGCGGCACTTCGTCCTGTTGGTTGCATCTTTCTAGACGACGACCGACTCGACACCGTGCTACACTCCATCTCCACCTCCACCCCCACCCCTTCATATATATAATATATACATTTATGTATATACTATATTTACTTTATTTCTATTTTGCTTTCTTGTTAGTAAAAAGATAAAAGAAATATATAAATGAGAAAAGATAATCCTTGACTTGCAGGTACTCCGTCTTGCGAATAGCAAGACCCGTTTTGGAACCCTGTTTTGGCTCAAAGCCAAGAACCCAATTTTGAGGGTGTGCCACAAGGACAAAGATTACCAAAAAAAAATCTAAATCGAAAAAAAACTAAAAAAACAATAAACGAATGGAAGAGATTCGTTGTAGGAAAGGCGTAGAAACTTGACTTGTACTCCACTTCCCTGAGTTCGACCCTCGGCCTAAAAGTGTCCAAGATAAAATCAAGTAGGCCAGGTTAAAAAAATTTGTAAAGAGATGGTTAGGTCCGATTTAGGTTAACCATTATACACACTTCAACGATAAAATCATCATATTAACAACCTATTTGGGTCTGACACCAAGCGCCTACGTGCTGGTGAGGGTTCCCGCATGCTATCGGGTGTCTAAGATTAGGGCAAACAGCCTTTCAATCTGGCCTGGTGGTTCCGCGGTGCTCGCATTCGGTTCCGTAGTTCACGATAGTAGGTAACTTAGCTCTTTAGGTCTAAGGGCACATTGTAGAGGTTAGGAATTTGATTGAATTGATTTGTCATCAAGTGTACCTTTGCGGCGTCATTTCTCTCATCTCTTTTCCCTTCTTATCTCCCCAATTCTTCCTGCGGTAGTGCACGTTTGGGAGTAGGTCACAAAACCCTGAACTGTTTGAATTGTCTGATAAAATTAGAAAAGAATCCGAATCATCCTCATCCACCACAAACATGGCTGCTTGCCCACCCCCAAATCCCGAGGGAGGAAACTGCCTTCGAAGCCCACCAGGTGGTGGAGCCTTAGATCCCATAACCCACCTCCAAGCCTGAATGGAAATGTATAATGAGAAAATTGAAGCCATTGAAGAAACTTTGGAGGAAATGTAGAACCCTTTCGAACGGGAGGAGCTTAGGTCTCTTAGCTTCTATCAGAATCCCGCTGCTACAGAGACCATAGGACAAATTCGTGTCCCCATGTGCGGGGACGACTTTGAATTGAAATCGAACATAATTGGCCTAATAAATTTTCACTTCCATGGTCTTGCAAGTGAAGATCCTTTTCTCCACTTGGAAGACCTAACCCGATTGCCTGAAACTGTTAAACTGAGAAATATCGGGTTACCAATAGTGCTCATGAAAATGTTCCCATTTTTATTGCGGGATAAAGCGTCGCAGTGGTTAGACACCCTTGGGAGAACCATCCACTCTTGGGAAGAGATACGAATAGCGTTTCTCGAGAAGTTCTTCCGAATCGGGCAAACCAATGCGCTTCACCATGCTATCACTTCATTTACGCAACAAAACGGCGAACAATTTCATGAGGCATGGGAGAGGTATAATGACATCCTCAGGAAGTTTCCGCACCACGATCAGCCTAAGTGGCATATAGCCCAGATTTTCTACTATGGGCTAAATGAGACTTTAAAGCAGATTGTAGACACTTCCTGCAGAGGGAATTTTATGAATAAAGACGAGAATGGAGCATTCGAATTATTTGAAAATATGAGCGAAAACTCAATGAACAATGCCTCCATTGTCACCTTTAATCGTACCAGCCAGACCCAAAATGTCCACGAAGTTGACACGGGACCCTCCCATTCATGCACTAATCTCAACCTTATCGCACAGAAATTGGATGAAGTCTCCATCATGCACAAGAAGCTGGACGAGCTTCTGGCCAACCCTACCCGTTCTATGGCAAACACCCCCTCCTCATCACTTCATCACAATTCCAATTCTTCCAACACCAGGCTTATCCCGAGAAACCCCATAAGACCTTCCTTACTAAGTGTCGTGCCAAGCGACTCGATAAGTCTTGTGGAACTGGCTTCTGTGAGCCAGTATTTAGACACGGAGGACCAAGCCTCCGTGTGCTCAGACACGTATTTACATGCGGATGCGTCTTCTAGCATAGAAGACGCTTGCGCCCTGGGGAGCAACCGTTCTCTGCCACTTATAACCCAGGGTGGCAAAATTGTCCAAACTTCGCATGGTCCAACAACCCGCAGAGCCAAAACCCCACGGGTGGACCAATGCGACCGTCCGCACCCGTCATCCCAAGGGCCCAGTTTAATCCTATGGCGAATCTGCCATCAGGCCCTTGCGTACTGCAAACCGAACACGCATCAAGTCCTCTTGACAAATTGATGCGAATGATGATGGAAATGTCAGAGCGCCATGAAGAGAACATGACCTCTCTTCAGCACCATTTGCATAGTAGAATGCTGAGATCAGTCAACTACACATGACGACTCGATCTCATGGCACTCTTCCCGCCCAACCTGTTCCAAACTTGCAAAATTTCATACCCTGTGGTCCTCAACCACAGGTAGGACCTTCTCAGGGGTAGGTTCATCAAATTCTGCAAGCTCCGAGCATTCCTCCAGGATTCTAGGATAATCCCACTGCAGCACCTCACTCTTATGTCCCTATTGCAAACCCTCCTCCACCGTATGATTCCACTGGACCTGCATCGTCCAATGCGATCACTACGAGGAGTGGTAAGCAAACCATCGATCCGCCTCAACCTGATCCTGGCCCGTCTTCTTCATCACCCTCTCATTCAGGATGCGTACCACACTCGCAAGAGGATGATACACCCAAATTGGTGCCAAAAATAGTTCCATTCCCTGTGGCTCTACTGAGGGAGCCAAAAGGCAAAAAGAAAGATCCACAGGCCTTTGATAACCTACGTAATTTGTTCAGGGATGTAGAAATCAAGGTACCCCTGCTCGAGGCTATTGACCACATACCTACTGTCGCCCGATTTTTCAAAGACTACACAACACCCAGGCGGCAGTCAAATAAAATTGAGAATCCTGTGGTTCTCTCGCCTCATGCGAGTTATGCTATACAGTCAATTCTACCACCAAAGCAGAAAGATCCTGGCACACCGCTTATTTCTTGTAGCATCCAAGGCTGCAGTTTTAACCGTGCCCTGCTTGATATAGGATCTTCCATCAATCTTGTACCGACCATCATGCTCGAAAAATTTTCCTTGGGAAAGTTGAAACCCACCCCTGTCACGTTACATTTGGCAGATCGTTCTGTCAAAATCCCAATGGGTGTGGTGGAAGACGTGGTGGTTAGGGTCAACAGTCTTTATTTTCCTATTGACTTTCTTATTTTAGATATGGAAGTTCCTAGCTCACTTTCTAATTATCCGATCATCCTTGGTCGATCTTTCTTGGCCACAGCCCGCACCCATGTCGACTGCGAGTCAGGTTCTATTGAGATTGCCATTGGATCTGAAAAGCTCAAGCTTAACATCTTCAAGGCAGCCAAGAACTTTGATTGCGACTGCATCGAGGATGACATGTTTGACGAGGACATGGCTGTCAGCACGTGTATTGGAATAATTGCGACCTATTCTGACTACTGCAGATTACCTGTAAACACTGACGACTGCCTGATCAACACATACTATGACGTTCCCCCATCCCTCCGTATTCCCGTACCTTCTCCTGACCAGATTTCTGACGAGGTTTCCTCCGCTTCCCATACATCGTGGTCTGAGTCATTGCCCTTTCTTTCCCGCCAAATCAGGCGGATTTGCAACTCCACACTGGGACCTTGAGCCCACATCCTACTCGCTGGGGCTATTCCCTTTTGGATCCATCTATCCAGGAAGCCCCTCTTCTTGGCCAATCTGAGGGCCAATTTCTTCCTCCTGACTTGTTTTCTGATCTGCCTGGGACACTCTCATCCCAAGAAATGCCAGATGTTTCACCATCCACCATCACTTTTCACACCACTATAACGATCAATTCACTTTTCACTTCACCATCCTCAATCCACCCACCCTACCACCCAGCTGTATACCCTGCACCTCAGCTCTCGTTACCCGATCTTTCGTCCTTTCTCTACCTTTCCCTGCATGCATATGTGGACATAGCATCGTTTGGCATGGGGGGTTGGATAGGCATCCATAGGATCTGGGTATTTTATGGTATCATGCAGTTTCTAGCTATTTATAAATATGTAAGAAAAAGAAAAAAATAATAATAATAATAAAAATGGTGTTTACTAATGATCTAAAAGCTGAAACAAAAATACAATAAGTGTTTATGGATATTCAACCTCTGTTTTGAAGACTTTCTGCGCCACAGAAGCTTGATATGCTTAGGCTCAGCTTAATTCACTTGAGCATTGACCTGATAGATCGGAATCTCTCCTAACTAAGGACGTATTCTTGTACCTGAGACACCAGTGCAGGATCCGTTGGTTTGCTTCTACTTGAGAGCCTATTTAATCTTGGTTCACACTACAAATATCAAGAAAGACCAGCTGAACATAAGATCCAACCCTAGTGTTCATCAGGGAAGTTGGAGTCCTTACTTGTGTGCGCAGGTAGACTTTTTATCCCAGCCTTTAGTCTTGTGTTTAGGAGCGACTCTTTCCACCAAGAAAGAACTCTCCCACCAAAAAGAAAAGTGTGCTCCTCCAAATAATGTTGTAAGAGATATACTGACACGTGTTTCAAAAAAAAAAAGAAAAAAGGTGCAAATAAGTCAGTATATCTCGCAAATGTCTGTAAAGTCTACCCAAAAAAAGTTCTTCAGGGCAAGTTGCAAATACCCTATTTTCCTGTGAGCCACAAATGTCAGAAAATGGGAGTTGAGTTTTCCGTCATCTTTTAAGGGTCAATCCGAAAACACGAGCTGAAACTAGGACCAACCTATACTTAAAAATTTGTGAAACCTTGACCTTGAGTCTTAATGTTCATCTGGTCAGTCTTGATCCTTCACTATGCATAAGCCATAATCTCTTGAGCTCTCGAGTACGGCAAAAACCTCCTGGGTCCTGGAAATCGTACTTAAGGTTTAGATATCAAGAGTCCTGGTGAGTCGAGAGGTGATCTATGTCATGTGAGACTTAAAGTACTGGTAGTCTTCTCTGCAATTGGTTCTCACAATATCCAACAATAAACACACCTATGTCGCCTCAGAAGAAAATCTTCAGATTAAAGATCATTTCTAAATACTATTTTGTTAGGGACTAGCAAAAGATAGTCATGGGGGTATGATTGCACCGCAAAAATACACCTGCAATTGTGCCGTCTTGTGCTATTTGCTAGCATTACCTGTGCATATTAGGTTTCCATAGTCGCATTTGTAAAAATACATGCATCCATGCATTTAATTGAGAGGGGAGGAGAGTGAATAAAATGGCCTCGCAATTACATTTTTCCTCAAGTGCTGCTTTGCAAAATTCACCATCTTTTTATTTTTAATTTTATTTGACTTGGAATTCTTCCCGCGACTACTAGGAATGGTTCTTCTTCTTCGCACCTTGTCGTGACTCAACCATGCTCTGCACAGCCTCTCCCTGCCAAGCCATGCATGAGCCATGCGTAGCCATGGCATGGCTGTGCATGCTTTCTCCCTCTATAAAACGAACTCGGCTCCCTCTTGCAAAGGGAGCCTGGTCCTCCACAAAAACACCCAACGCAGCTTCTTCTCCAGGCCACCGTCCCCTCCCCTCTCCCTCCATACGCAGGACCTCCTCCTCAGAGGAGCCACTCTACGGGCAGGAGTCATCACTGTGGTGCACACCCACCACCGTGAGACCACCATCGCGCAGCTGATCAAAGAGCCGGTGGGCGTGGTGGCCTTCTTTTCCCTGTCTCACGTCCATGCCACTTCAGCCATTAGAGTAGGAGCTACAAGCTTTGAAGCTCAAAGCTCCGCACGTAGTAGCAGCAAGGTGGAAGCAACCGCACGGCCCTCCAGCGCATGCCTGTAAGACTCCCTCGCCTCCCGCTTCTTCGCACTACACTCGCCTGCCAACCTGCAACTGGCCATTGCGCGGCCCTGCATCGGTCGGCCCAGCTTTTCCGAGCACGCCAGCCAACACCCGTAGCCCCACCGCACGCCCTATCGTGCTCCTTCTCCTACGACCTAGCCTCTCTATGCACCCTGTCGCGAGTTTTGCCCGCAAGCCACCGGCCGGCGCAACCATTCAACGTGTGCGCTAGCTTGTGCATGCCAGCCCCAAGCCGTCTGCACTCAGCACCGTCCTCACCCGGTAGCGTGGCTCACTCAACCACTGTAGCCACTGTTCACGCGTTTCTGCAGAACACTGTGGCTACAGTGGGGTGATTGGTAAGTTTCTCACTTATCCGATCACCCGATGCGCCGCAATCGGCCAACGTCCGTGCCCGCATCCCTCATCGAGTCCGCTCCAGTGCCAGCCCGTGTGTCTGCGTGCGGTCCTCTGCCAGCGCCCGCTCCCTTCGCTTGCTCCCTTTGCCCGCGTACCTCTGTGTGCGCCCGCTCCAGCCCTTCACGTAGCGCGGTGCACTACGTTCCTTCCTCCACTCCCACTCCCCTACGTTCGCTCGCTTCTCTACGCGCAAACGCACTTGTGTGCGAGCTTGAAGCCTCAGATGATGCCCTGAGCGCACAAACGACTTAAACTCTCCTCTTTCACATAGCAGGCACTCTCTCTCCCTCTCTCTCTCTCTCTCTTATAGCACATTTCGCCTCTCTCTCTGCAAACACACATACACACACACTCACACTCTCGCACACAGACACTCTCACTTATATAGTGTTTTATACATATATTTATATACGTATACATATATATATTGATATATATACATATATTTATATACATATATATATATACATATATCTATATACATATATATATATACATATATCTATATACTTATATATACATTTATATACATATATCCATACATATATTAGTACTTATATAACTATGTATTAGTCTATATACATACATGCATATATATATATATCTATACAATTATATATATATACATATATATCTACATATATACATATACTTATATGCATATATATATATATATACGTATATACATACATATATACATATATATCTATAACTATGTATACATACATATATATATTTATACTTATCTACATATATCTATATATACATATATTACTATATGCATACACATATATATATATGCATCTATATAGTATCATATACATACATATACATATATCTATCTATACATATAGTTACATACCTATATATATATACATATACATATATATATATACATATATAACTACATATATACCTATATATTTATAACCATATATACAAATAGATATATTTACATATATATATATTTTCACATTACCTACCATACGTGGTATCACGGGAATGTCTGCACCAATTGCTGATATTCCCCGATACACGCATACAAAAAGCGTGGTCACACACATCTTCCGCCATCCACCTTATTTACTTCCTCTTTTTACTTAATATTTTACAGAAATATATCAATCTAAAATACAATGGCTGCTTTTTAGATCTTTTCAAACAAAAATATGTGGCCTTTTTAATTCTCCAAGGACAGGGATCTACGCGGGTTTTCTCATGTTTTCCCGCTGATGCGAGAAAAATAGTTAAAAATTCCCAGGTCATATTCGCACTAACTACTAGCAGATAATGCACTCCTAAGAGTGTATGCCTATGTTATATGCTGCTGCTAGTCAGATAAAGATGTATTTTTTGTATTTTAAATTTTAATTCTTTTATGCAACAATACAAACTACTCTAAAGAGTAAGACTAAAAATACTCACAAAA
Organism: Thalassia testudinum; assembly: GCA_037157565.1. Taxonomy (NCBI): domain Eukaryota; kingdom Viridiplantae; phylum Streptophyta; class Magnoliopsida; order Alismatales; family Hydrocharitaceae; genus Thalassia; species Thalassia testudinum. The sequence continues at coordinate 77,196,989 of JAZHRO010000056.1, read as the reverse complement.
ACAAAAACAGCAACACGCAAAAATAGTTTCCTGCCTTCTCCTGAGATTACATGCAGAGGTAAACCTGAAAGGAAGACAGAAAATAAAAACAAAAACAAAAACAAAACAAAACACAACCAATTTGAAGAAAAATAGAAATATAATTACAAATACCTCCTAATTAGACAATTAAATGAACTAATTTCTAGTGAATTAAAATATTGCCTCCCCGGCAATGGCGCCATTAAAATGATGATTAGACGAAACAATGCTAGGGAATGTTTTGATGAATGAAATGAAACAAAATATTACCTCCTCGGCAACGGTGCCATTAAAATGGTCGATGGCTTTAATCAACTCAATAATTAAGTTAATTTTACTTAATTAAGAGTAGAAAAAGTCACTTAGGTTAACTTGAAATTGTGTCAGTTGTGTAGTATAGGGTTAAATTAAGCTAACATTTTAGAAATTTTTACCGGTTGAGTCCAAATCGTTCGCTGGGAGGTATAATTCATTCTAAATTCACCAATTATCTTTTATTTTCTTTATAAGTTTAGGAGGTATAATTCAGTTAATTATAAAGCATGAATTTTGCCAAATTATTTGATTAAAATGAAGTAATATGCAAAATCCCATAAGAGAACATATTTACCCAAAATGATCTACTTTATTAACAAGTAAACATGTTAATTTTCCAATTTTATTTCAAAGAAATTAACGCAATAAGAAATTCTATTAAAACATGCCTTATTACAACAATTGAAAGGGAAAAGAAATATAGCAACAAAAACAAATTTTTTTGTTTATTTCCTCAGCCTCTCTTCTCTCCTTTCTTTATCTTTTACTCTCTCGAACTCTTTTCTTTTTCCTCTGTTCTTCTGCTCCTGCCTCTTCTTCTCTTCCCCTTAGTCTTCTCCTTCTTTTGCTCCTTAGTGCATGTTCTCCTTCTTTCCTTTAACAATTAGTGATTTCATTACTTCAACCCATCTGTTTCTCTACTTTCCTTTAGCTTTCTCTTTGAACATCAGTTGAACCGGGTTTATTTCATTTTTAACCAAAAATTATTTTATTTGCGGTGAGGTCCTTTCGAGGATACACAGCACCCTGAGACCAGGGTGGGACCAGACCCTACTCAGTCCTCACCTGATTTCAGTTAGGTTCGATTTTGGTTTATTTTTTCAATTCATAATTTCGAGCCAATCCGGCTCAACCGCCTCTTAGGCCTCGCTCACCCAGGGAACACTCGCTCACGCCCACTCGGGCGCACACCCGCAGGTACACATGCCTGCACACACACATACATATGCTCAAGAGGTTAGATGCTCAGTTCGCACCCAATGCTTGATGACTGGGGAGTCTACAGCACAAATTACTTTTATTCCAAGGCACCCGCTCAGAGATAACCGATGTGGGACTATGTTCACCCCTCCAGATGTAACTTCAAGGGATCATAACTCCTTACTCAGATTTCCAAATCAAGTGATTCAAGGCTTGTTGGAAAGCTCTAAGGTTACTCTATTGGATTGCAGGGTCAATTTAAAGATAAGGGGATGTTTTCATCTTCAATTTAAAGAGTGAAATCAAGGGGTTCCTACGGGTTAAAATTGCTTGGAAATGGTTTTAACGTAATAGAGTCCTCAGATGGACTTATCTCTTTCATTTAAAGGTCTAAATAGGTTCTACAGGTTAATTCCACATCTACTGGAGTAGTTTCTAAGCTCTCAAGACCTTCAAGAATAGCAGAGAAGCTTAAAACTTCTTTGAAAGCTTCAGAGATCGAATTTTTAAATGTGAAATAGTTTAACAAACATCGAAGAACATTACTGATCAATTTAACAAGTTCTATGGGCTGTAACAGATTTATCTGGGTAGGATTTCATCTCAAATTTCATCAGAATGCCCCTGCTGTTAGTTTAGGTTTAAAAATAACCCAAATTGACAGAGTTCGAATTTTGACCAAAATACAGGTTTGAGCTCACTTAATTCACTCTAATACCATTCAACAAGATCTCATAATACATTCTATCTCATCAATTCCTCAAATCGAGCTCAGAACTTCATAATCAAACTCAGTTTGACTGTAAGGCTAAAAAATTTGACTTTCTGTTCAAAGCCTTCTTACAAGAAATTAAAACCACAAATAGAGTCTTCTCAACCTCAGGAACTTGCTCAACCTCTCAGAAAGGTGTTTTAACTAATATTTTTAGGGTTTCAGGCTCGCCACCTGTGCTTCAAAATGTGTTTGATCGTTAGAAGGATTGAGAGGTTGTTATAGTATTCTAAGGGTATAAACAGCTTCAGTGCATTACACTGAAGCTTCTAGGTTCGTTAAATGCTTCGTAGATCTCTCTGTCAGACTTCTCCAACTTCGTCGGTGTTGTAGAAGATGAACTTCAATCTTTAGCTCCAGACACTAAATCTTCAAATAAACAACATCAGAGCAATCCCTGATCCATATTATATCATTCTAGAGCGTCTCACTAAGTTTCACAGGCTGAAGAACAAAAATGACTCGTCAGAGCTCGTCGAAGCTCTGGTGAGTCCAAAAAATGTGAAAAGTGTGTACAGATTGTTTAAACTTGCCATTTTTGATCTAACAAGGTTCCTGAGGTTGCAAGGAACCTCAAGAACTCAATTAATTCTCCATTTTTTCATTAGAGTAAAGATTTGATAGTAAAATCATTTCTTTAAAAGGTCTATGTGGATTAAGCTTAGGACCTTTTTACCACTCAATTGAGTGGTTAAAACAAGTCAACAAGTATTTATAATTATAAATATATATTTAATTTAGGAGTTGAACTGCTCCTAAGCCGCCATTGACAGCGAGCTCAGAAGCTTAATTAAAATTGGGCATTTAATTTACATGTGATAATTCTATGTATTATAGTGTCGATTGGGGTCCCTAAGTGATGGATAGATGATGATGGACCCAATGGAGGTGAATCTAAGCCTACTATTGTCGCCATGGACGGTGACAGTAGTCGGTGGAGGTGAAGTTGATTTAGGCAATTAAGTGATTAATTAAGTGATTAAGTGGATTAGAAATGATCATGGGAGTTAAAGGAAGGTGGACAGTGATTTCAAAAGATAAAATTAAGGCTCTGGCGAGCTCAAAGAGCTAGCTAGAGTCGGAGAAGATAACATCTAAAATATGCAATTACTCTAATATAACTATCTAATTAGCTAAGCTAACCTACTCCTACTCCTACTCCTAATCTACTGTTACCTGGATGAAGGGGTCAATAGGGTTCTGCCGAAGGTTCATAGTGGACGATGAAATCAAAGGGTGTAGAGGAAGATCTCTGGCGGGTGGATTTGAGGTGAAGCAGAGGATTCCTTGGTTGGCGCCTGTGTCCAGAGATGTGGCAGACCACGACGGATCTCCTTAGCTAGTCAAGTTGGATGGAGGAAGTTGGAAAGTGAGATGGAAAGTCGTCGAAGTTGTAGACGAATAGCCTATCGAAGTTGGCTGCAGTGTTAGAAGTGGGAAGGGAGCCAACTTGAGTGAAATTGGAGGGGTGAGGGGGTATTATAGTGGTTGGCGGCGAAGAGAGTGGTAGGGTCTGGATGCATAAGGAGCTTGAGAATCTTAACCTTTGACGTCGTCTCCAATGATGGTGAGGTTATCTCCCACTGGAAATTAGGATTTCCAGTTAATCCAGACCGGTGGATGAAGAGGAGGTCGTGAGCGCAAGCTCCAAGAGCTTGGACAAAGAAGAGTGATGTCGGCAGGGCGATGATCGTGCGGTGGCGTGACTCTCTGTTGCTAGCCGTCCATCCGACTAAAGAAGAAGAAGAAGGAAAAGGGACTTAAATGAAATGAAACTTAAGGACTTATGTGAGAAATAAGGACCCGATTGTAATGAATTTTAGGGACCAAAATGTAAACTTAGGTTTTAAGGATTTATTTTAACTTAGATCTTTTTCAATTTTTTATATTTGTTAGCAAATAAGGTAAATATTATGTCTTCACCTTGAATTTACATTTTTTACCTTTTTAAGTTAATTTATTAGATTAAGTAAAATTACTTAAGCTACTATATCTTAGGTATATATTATGTTTAAGCTACTTAACTTAATAATTAAGGGAATGATTAATAGAATTTCGAGTCCAATTATTAACTAAATTGTCAATAATGTTAATAGAATGATAAAAAGTAATTTTAAAGTTATTTTCAGGTCCTTTACTAAATATCCCTTATTCAATAATTAACCCTTATATATTCATAACCTTAGCTAATTAACTAGGAAGACTAGTTAATTAGGGGTAATTAGAGATCATGATGAGTCTCTCATCACTACCCGACTCGTCCAAGACTCGAAAAGGACTCTAAGTGCAAAGCATCTTGTGAAAGGGTGGTAGACTCACTAGGCAGCCATTAAAATTGACTCTAGGTTTCTACGACCCTAGGTGACCTAAAAAAATTCTGCCTAAAGGTTTATCCTTCCAATCGGTAGCTTTCTCCCTACTTTTTTTTATTTTTTTATGGGGTCAACTCAAGGGCGAACCTAATGTATATCTCCACAAATTATTCTACTTCTCTACTTCTTCTATAGGTGTTTTAGGAATTATTTGTGCATTTTTGTGAGCTGGGCTCTGGACAACTGGCCAATGGGCTATTACCCACGGTAACTTGCCGCCATACTCATGCGATGTAGTGTGGTTTTCTATTTTTATTTTTCTCCTTTTTCTATTTTTGATTTTTTTTTATTTTTGAGTATCCATTTCTTCATTTTCTAAGTAGGTGGCTTCCATGATCTAAGATTTACCTAAAAGTAGTAGAATGAGTATGGTTATGTTCCTGGTCTCTGGACAACTGGCCAATGGGCTGTTACTCACGGCAACTTGCCAGCCATACTGCCCTAGAAAGTTCATTAGCTACCTAATTTCTGTAAAAACTAGCGAAAAATGAGTCAGTGCAAATAGTGTGTAGATGCTTAGGCTTAAAGTTACCATAAATTAGAGGGTAGGTTGATAAGTCGTGTACTTATCACCCCAATTTATTGACCAAATTAAAATAGAATTACTTGGCGAGGACTTGAGACTAAGTCCACATTCGAGGGGACACCCAAGCTGATTAATCCTGAAGACTTAAAGAGTCTAAATGTTCAGGTCCTAAAGTAACATTTCCTAAAGTTATTAACTTCCCAAAGCCTAAGTTTTCTTCTCCTAATTCTATTTTTTTTTCTTTTTTTATCTTTTTTAATTTTCAAAATTTTTTTAAAAGAAAATAAAAGGAATTATATTGAGCTAATGAAATAATTTCATAATTAAGTATCCAGGCCCCCATGCCTAAATGATTCAATGTCCTCATTATAGAAATAAAGACATGAAACAAGCGGAATAACAAAATATCACCTGAGTTTTTTGACAATCCGATTAGCTTCGCAAAGTGGAGAGTATACACACGTGCTAAGTTTAATGCATTTAGCTAGGCATAAAGTACATACAAGGAAGAAATTGAGAATTCACAAGTACAGGTTAGAACTAAAATCAAAAGGTTAATCCTCAGACCTACAGCAGAAGATGTCCACAGGTGTGGACCAAGTTGTGTTGTTGACCTTGCCCCATGGTCGAGTGGTACTAAGGTTCTAGATGAAAATCTCACAGAACCTAAGATTGTTGTATTTGCGGGGCCGGGCCTGTGGTTTGGTCGTGTGCAACCCAAGACTAAAGTGTCGGACAATGGGTAAGTCTAAATCACTATGCCTATTTGTCTATGTGGAATTTGGATCAAAAATATAATCAATTATGTTATGCTTTGGTTGTAAGCACCTTTGTTTTGATGCACCAAAATTATCATTATTGCTAGACTAACATTTCAGGACTATCTCTGAATAAAGCATTAAAGCATCTTTCAAGACAAGAGCAGATAGTTGCTGATGTGTGTCTTTTCACCTTTATCTTTGTCTAGGACATTATTGTAAGGAACCTCAAATGAAACTCAAATATGGACTTTTCGCGTATCTTTTTAAAACCAAGCTTTTAGGGTTATTGATCGACTAAACTAGCTAATTGATGGACCAACCAACTTCATTAAACAATCAAATCAACCCATTTTACATAGTTGGGAAAAATCATTTTGATCGACCGACCAAGTTAACTGATTGATCAATTAGTGATCGACCAAACATCTTAATTGATTGACCAAATTGCCTTTTGATCGACCAATTTAATTTCTTATTTAGACAAAACTTTTAGTGTAAATAGAGGTTGTACACAGCCCATCCTTTCATAACTTTCAAATAGAAATACCATTCAAAAATAGAGTTTCTCGTGCTTATTCCAAATGCTTTCGCATCTCATTCTTCATGTTCTTCAAAAGCACAAAACCTCAAACATCTGTGAAAAATCGATTTGATCTTTTATTAAGGTTCCATAGAAGTTATTTTTATTATTCTATTTTGTTGTTTTGATTTACGGATCCCAAGTTTGTTGGGTAGATCTGTGGTTATTGTTTTTGCTTCTCTTCAGGATAAAAAGGGAAGTGGTTGTAAGAGGTTGTGCCACCCTCGTTCAAGTGGTACATATAGTGGATTGACTAGCTTGGACTAGTTAGAGAAATCCTAAGCTGGGAGGCTTAGGTAGTAGTTTTCACCCGGATTGGGTTTCCACTATAAATTAGGTGTACTATGGCATGAATCTTTGGTGCTTTATTTTTTTATCTGTGCATATATTTTAAAGCAGTACTAGTCACCCCTACCCTCTAGTATTTAGTTATGATCCATAGGATATTCTCTTACTCACACTTGGTATTAGAGCCTAGTTGTCCAAAAGATGTGAAAGTCATCTACCGACACATATCCTGAGGGGCAATTTGCTCTTCGTCCTCCTCTCTTTGATGGGACGAATTACAAATACTAGAAGACTAGGATGCAGATCTTCCTATAATCCATGGACTTCGAGGTATGGGATGTCATCACCCCTAAGTACACTCATTCTGAAATCAAGGAAGGAATGGTGGTGACACCAGATCAAAAGAAGATGGCAACCCACAATGCCAAAGCCATGGGTGCAATCTTCTACGAGCTTTCGAGAGCAAAATTCAACTGGGTCCCTACTTGCAAAATAGCCTATGAGATCTAGAGTGTCCTTGAAGTCACCCATGAGGTGACAACTAAGGTAAAAGAAACTCGAGTAAATTTACTAATGCAGAATTACAAGCTTTTCGGGATGATGAAAGGTGGGTCAATCGAGATGTTCATGAGATTTATGGACATCATAAACTCTCTAAGAAACCTGCATCAGGAGATAAAAAATGAAACCTTAGTGAGAAAGATACTTCGATCACTTGTTAGTGATTGAGAGGCCAAGACTACAACCATGCAGGAGTCGAAAGATATGTCTACCCTAAAACTAGACGATCTTATCGGAAGCCTTATGGCCTACGAAGTTTAACTTCAGCACATGAGGGAACAAGAAGATGAAGGAATAAAGAAGAATGCCATAGCCCTTGAAGCCATTCAAGAATTTGAAGAAACTTCAAGTGGAGAAGAAGAGGAAGATATAGCACTCCTATCTAGAAAATTCAGGAAGTTCTTTAAGGATAAGAAGAACTAGAGGAAGAAGAAAGAAGAAACCAAGAACGATACAGTCATCTGTTACAACTGCAAGAGAAAGGTACACATCAAGAAGGATTGTACGCTTCTCAGGAAGGAATTAGATAAGAAGCACTTCATAAAAGATGGAAAGAAGAAAGCTTTTGCTGCAACTTGGGAAGAGTCAGACTCAAGTTCATAGGAAGAAGAAACCTTGAGAGAAGAAGCTCTTCTCAATATTATGGCAGTAGATGAATTATTCATAGCATTCTTTGAGATGCATGATATAGCAAAATCATTAAAATTAGAAAACAAAAACCTAGTAAAAGCATTAGGTAAAGAAAAAGCACAAAAAGAAGTACTTGAAAATCAAAACAAATAGTTATCTGTCGAGATCATTACATTATAATCACAGATAAACAACCTAAAAGTAGATATAGACAAACTAAAAGAAAACTCTGCTATTTTGTTAAATGACCTAACTAAATTTACAAATGGAAGTAAAAACTTGCATAATTGTTTGGAACACAAACCCAAAGCGCCACAAAATTTGGGTTAGTCTATATACCAAAAAATAACGATGAAGCATCTAGTTCTAGCTAGAATAAAGAGAAAGGTAGCTTGCCAATGTAGGTAACGCGAACTAACCACCGTGGACCCAAAAAAAATGGATACCAAAAGGTATTTTGCAATCTTGTTTTGAAGGTTCTGTAGATTATAAGAAGTGGACTTTTCAGCAAATCAATGGAACATTGAAGCCACTCTATCAAACAAAACCTCACACTCACAAACCAATGACAAGAAAGAGAAGAAAGAAGATGGACAATGGACAATGGTTGTTCCAAGCACATGACTGGCGAGGAAGACCTATTCCTATAGCTTATCCGTCAGGAACGTAGTACGGTCACATTTTGGGGCATCCACAAGGGCCGTATATTGGTATTGGCCAAATTGGTAATTCTTCTAATGTGCATTTAGTTAAAGGTTTAAAATGTAATTTGTCATGTGCAAGTCAAATATGTGATAAAGGGAATAAAATTACATTCACATCAAAAGGTTTTAAAATTCATATTAAAGAAACAAAATAAATTATTCTTAAAGGAAATATAAATAAGGACATTTACACTGTAAACTTCGACAAATATGACAGTCTTGAATGTTTAGTCATATCTGACGAAGAAGTAACACTTTGGCATAAATGACTAGGTCATGTTCACATGGGCAACAATAGAAAACTTGTGAAACATGAACTTATCAAGGGTCTACCAAAGATCAACTTCAAGAAAAGCAAAGTTTGCGATTCTTGTCAAGTTGGTAAGCAAACCAAAAGTCCTTTTAAACCAAAAAGGATGGTTAGCACTTCTCAACCCCAAGAGTTACTTTACCTAGTGTTCGTACCAACCAAATCCGAAAGCCTAAGCTGGTGCAGATACTATTTAGTCATAATTGTTGACTTCTCTAGATTTACTTGGGTATCTTTCTTAAAAAGTAAGGACCTAAACATAGATGCCTTTAGCAAGCTAGTTAGAAGATTACTGAATGAGAAAGGATCTGAGGTAATTAGGATAAGAAGTGATCATGGTGGAGAATTTGAAAATGAATCTTTTTTGAATTTTTGCGATCAATATGGAATCAAACATGAGTTTGCCTTCCCTGGAGTTGCACCTCAGAATGGTGCAGTTGAGAGGAAAAATAGGACTTTGCAAGAGTATGCCAGCACAATGCCGTGCGAGTCAAAGCTGCCTCGATATTTTTGGGCTGAGGTTGTAAACACTACTTGTTATATCAAGAATAGAACCTTGATTAGACCAATCCTAAAGAAGACACCTTTTGAACTCTATCATGGAAGAACACCTAGATTTTCTACTTCATGATTTTTGGATGTCGATGCGTTATACTTAACACTAAAGATAATCTTAATAAGTTTGATGCTAAAATCTCGGAAGGGATTTTCTTAGGTTATTCAACTAGAAGTAAAGCCTATAGGGTCTTTAATAAGTGGAACTCTGTTGTTGAGGAAACCATGAATGTATCATTTGATGAAACATTAGTTCAACCTAAATTTTCTACAATTAATGGTGATGACCTAATACAAGATCCATGAAACATTCCATAAGAGAATATTTCTAATGAACTACCAAAAGATATCTCTTTTATGAAAGATCATCCTAAAATACTGGTAATAGGAGAATTGCCGAAAGTAGTTCAAACCAGATCTTCCCTTGACACACTAGCCTTTACAGCCTTTGTTTCTCAATTAGAACCTAAAAATGTTAAGGAAGCCTTCTCAGACAACTGCTGGATTATTGCTATGCAAGATGAGCTAAATCAATTTAAGAAAAATCAAGTATGGGAACTTGTTTCAAAGCTTGAATCACAAACTCTTGGATACGGAAAACTGCACGATCGAAGTTGGATTTGAAAACCTATCGTTGCAGTTCGATTGCGAAGCAATCCGTCAACAGATAAAACTTTACTAAAATTCGTAAAGAAATTTCTACTTGAACATAGGGAGGCTTTGTTGATCTAAAATCCATGATTATATTTTTTTGTATTTTTGTTTGAAAGCGAGATAATTATAATGGAACTGACATTAACACAAAGAGAGAGAGAGAGAATAATCACTTGATATAAGAATACTATTTTTACAACTAGAAAGTGGGAAATTCTATTGTAGAAAGCGATAAAAAGAAGGGAGAGAGATGTTATCCTCCTCGATGAATGCTTGGATGATGAGCTGGATGGAGTGACACCTGGAAGACAGAGGATGCAGCGAGATGGAGGACGAAGTAGGAGGAAGTGGGAACAAGGTAGCTTGTTGTCGTTGTCATGGGATCCACTTCCGAAAATGGGGCAAGAAAACATTGGATTTGGCTCTAAAGGAGCATCTCGGGTGTGGGAGAAGCTTCTCTAAAGCTTTGGAGAGGGAGAGAGGTGAAGGGATGCGAATTTCATAGGGTAGCGGTCTCCTTTTATAGTTGCAAGGATTGGGGGCAATTTGGTCATTCCATATTCAGAAGCATTAAAATCAGGCCTTTAGTGACGGATTTATTCGTCACTAAAGACCTATCGTGGGCGATGTGTGCATGCACCGCGCTCGCCTCCTCCTCTCACAAGTGCCTAAAGCAAGCACATGTCCAAGCAATCTCAGCCATCCTATCCCAATCAAATGGCTCAGATCGCCCCTCGCCCGCTTCAGCTTCGCATAACCATGCACCCGTCCATGTAATGGAGCATCAGATGCGCGTTAGATCACACATAGGTGATCCACGTGCTCTGGTGCTACCACATCTCCCGCATCTGCATCGCCTGCTCACCATCCAATGGCTCAATTGAGCCTGTACTCGCATCCTCGGCTGATTTGGGGCATGTCGCATTTTGAATGCGCGCCCTACGCCTCGCAGAGAGACGCTTGCCTGCTGCGCTATGCATGCGTTTGAGGGGCACGTATGATTTTCTGCATGTGCGACCATGGCCATTGGATCGAGATCCAAAGGCCTAGATTGTCCGTGCCTTTTTCCTTATGAAAATGAGAGCGGGCGCGTCCGAGTAAATCTTGGCTGTTGGATCAAGATCCAACGGTTAAGATCACACAATGGAGAGCCCTTTGAAATGCAGCGGTGGCTCTTTGGGCTGATTGGGCAGCTGAGATGGATCCATGTGGTGCCATCTTGGCCATCCATCATCTGTGTGTTGTAGACGGTGCCATGGAAGTCGGATTGGACTAATTTTCGCACTGTTAGGCTACGATCGTCAATCCAAACCCATTCGTGTGGTCGATTTTGTCATCTGAAATGCACATTGACACCATCTTGGCCCTTAATTTCTGAGCTTCCTCGAACTATATCTGGATCTATAGATTTCGATCAGAGCGATCTTGGAGTCATTGGACTCCAGTCATCGCCTTATTCAAATCAGTACGGTTGGATCTTCTGTCTAAAGTCCTGATTAAATATTGCCCTGTCCCTGGTCGTAAAAGGAGACAATTACTATGCAATTTGTATAATTTCACCTAAATGCATGATTATGCATGTTATGCAATATTTACAATGCATGATGCTAATATGGTACTACGAACATGCATGAATAGACATTTTTGGCTATTTAGATGTATGCACATCACAAACCATTATCAGACCCAGGTGGCTTTTTAGGAACAAAGTTGATGAATCAGGAAATGTAGTTAGAAATAAAGCTAGACTTGTGGCTCAAGGATACAATAAAAAAGAAGGAATAGATTTTGATGAAACATATGCACCTGCTGCTCAATTAGAATCTATTAGAATGTTGCTAGCTTTTGCAGCCCATATGGAATTCAAACTCTTCCAAATGGATGTCAAAGGTGCCTTTCTAAATGGATTCATCAAGGAGGAAGTCTTTATTAAACAACCTCCATGATTTGAAGATCCAAATCATCCAGAACACGTACACAAATCAAGCAAAGCATTACATAGTCTAAAACAAGCTCCATGAGTTTGGTACAATAGATTGAAAACATATCTAATTGACAATGAATTTAAAATTGGTCAAATAGACCCAACCCTATTCATTAACAAGAGAGGAAATGATCTTTTCATAATACAAATATATGTTGATGATATTATTTTCGATGCTGCTAACGATCTGTTATGGCAAGACTTTGCAAATGTAATGTAAGATTAGTTTGAGATGAGTATGATGGGAGAGCTTTGGTTCTTTCTCGAACTTCAAATTGATCTGTTGTCCTCTGGAATCTTCATATCACAAACAAAATACACAGCAGAGATACTGAAGAAATTCTCGATGGACAAAGCCAAAGGTAAGGAAACACCGATGGTAGCTTCTACTCAATTGAAAATTGATGACACAGATAAATCAATAGATCAAAAACTATACAGAAGTATAATAGGATCTCTATTATATTTAACTACAAGTAAACCTAACATTCTATTTTGTACTTGTTTGTGTGCTCGCTTTGAAATAAGCCCTAAAGAAAAACATCTAAATGCTATTAAAAGAATACTTAGATATCTAAACAACACACAAGACTTAGGACTTTTTTATCCGAAGTTAGACACATTGGAATTATATTTCTTTTGTGATGCTGGCTATGCAAGTAGTTTCACAGATCGTAAGAGTACTAATGGAACTTGTCAATTTCTCCAAAATTCCCTAGTCTCTTGGTTCTCTAGAAAATAAAATGTTGTATCACTACCTACAACTGAAGAAGAATATGTAGCAGCATCTTTAGCTTGTTCACAACTATTGTGGATGAAACAGACCTTACAAGACTTTCGCTTATCTTATAAGAATAATAAAATTTTGTGTGACAACACAAGTGCTGTTAACCTATCCAAAAATCTAGTACATCACTCTAGGACTAAGCGTATAGATGTTAGACATCACTTTCTTAGAGATTATGTCTTAAAAGGAGACATTAATTTAGAATTTATTAACATAGGAAATTAACTAGCTGATATATTCACAAAACCTTTGCCTAAGGAAAGGTTTAATCAAATCTGTCATTCACTAGGATTATCTAGATGAAAAGAGCTTAATTAATTTGTACTAGATGATTAAATGTTATATCAATTTCTATCTTTATTTTAGCATGTATAACTTAATTTTTCTCAGAACATTTATATTCTATGCACTGCTTATCTAGACTCTTTATTTATGCATGATGATTATCTCTCTTAGTTTTATGTTTCCCTCTTATTGCATGATATTTCTGATGCTTCAATTACATGTTTAAGGGGGAGTTCAATGTAAAATGAACAGCAGCATGTTTTACTTTTTGCTGAAACAAAAAGAGGGAGATATTATGCAACCTTTTAAATTTCATAATTATAATCTTGTTGTCATAAAAAAGGGGGAGAATGTAAGCACCTCTACTTTGATGCACCAAAATTATGCTTATTGCTAGACTAACATTTCAGGACTATCTCGGAATAAAGCATCAAAGCATCTTTCAAGGCAAGTGCAGATAGTTGCCAATGTGTGTCATTTCATCTTTATTTGAGTCTATGATATTATTGTAAGGAACCTCAAATAAAATTCAAGTGCAGATTTTTCGCGTATCTTTATTTGAGTCTAGGACATTTTTGTAGGATAAGTTATTCTTGTTATTCTATTTTATTGCTTTGATTTATAGATCCTAAGTTTGCTGGGTAGATCCATGGTTGTTGTTTTTGCTTCTCTTCAAGATAAAAAGGGAAGTGGTTGTAAGAGGTTGTGCCACCCTCGTTCAAGTGGTACGTCTAGTGGATTGACTAGCTTGGACTAGTTGGATAAATCTTAAGCTGGGAGGCTTAGGTAGTGGTTTTCACCTGGATTGGGTTTCCACTATAAATCAGGTGTACTTTGTGCATGAATCTCTGGTGCATTATTTTTTCATCTATGCATATATTTTAAAGCAATACTATTCATCCCTCCCCTTTAGTATTTAGTTGCAATCCACAATATATTCTCCTACTCACATGGGTTTCACATCAAAGACATCATAACGGTCCTTGTAGAAAGTTGGTAGTTTTAGGTCAATAGGAACCCTTAGCTCTATGATCTGGCTTTTCGAGAAGCTAACTTCCCAGATCCTCACTACCATATTCCTATTTTCTAACATCATGTGCTTGAGCTCTGGGACCTCCAGCATATCATTCACCCCATATGATTTACCCAAGTCCAGAAATCGTGGCTGAATCAAAATTAACTTGGGCACAATGATCTCAAAAGTATGATCATATAGCTCTTCAGGGTGTGGTTGATGAATAGGGCTACTAATTGAATCTTCTAGTAGATGAGGATTCGGATCCTCCAAGTTAGCCCCAACCAGGTCATAATCTTCAATAATTAGGATATCAAAAGGTTTGTCATGCTCCTTGAGCCTGTTCGTCTCACTAAAATCGCCTTCCTTAAGCTCAAGTGGGACTTCACTTAAAGATTCTTCACCCTCAGAGTCAAAGAATTCTTGATCCTCATTTACCTATGTCTCAAAATTGTTTATCATTTCCTGGTCCATAGAGACATATTTTTCGTTGTTCCCTAGCTTGGGGATCTCGGGTGAAGCAATCGGTTCATCCTGAATCAGTTGCTCTAGACCAACCTGGTCATCTCCATTCTCAAAACATGTATCCCCCCTGATAGGTGCCTAAGAGGGTTCAGACATTGGATCTCCTAAAAGAGGCTCATCTTGAGAATCATCCAAGATTGGACTAGGGCAACCACAAATTTCATCTTTAATCTTGATAATTTCCCAAGTAGAAACTCACCCGGGCTCCTATCTCTAACATCTTGGAGTAAATCCAATAAAGAGCTATTAAGCTCATCAATCATTTTGATCGTAGGCTCCAATGCTTCAGTGCATGGTGTTGGCTAAGATTCTAAAGATTGTATAGTGTTCCTTATGTTAGCCAACACCCTATCCTTGACCTGGTTCCCCAGAACCGTATGGTTCGATCCAAGGTTGGGTGGGTTTGGGTTCAATCTAGGGGAGTCAAGATATTGAGGTCCTCCCTGATAATAGGTCATTTCAAGTTGTTCAAAGAATGGTGGTGACCTATGTTTAGCATAATCCTGGGGATGGTAAGAGTTATAATCATCATATCCTTGTTGATTGTAAATCTGGTTAGGTTGATCATCAAAGGGTGGAGATCTATAATCATTGTATCTCAGGGAAGGATACTAATCATAGACTTATTGTTCAGGGTTAGGCCTTGGATATTGAGGTCCAGATTCATATCCATAATCAAAGTTATCTAGAGTAAGAGATGGGTAGTCATAAATCGAGTAGGGATAGTAATCATCTTAAGGATAGGAAATGGTAGGAGGGTAGGATTGGAATTGTGTGTGTCACACCCCGAAAATCCATTGAATGGGTTTCCGAGGGTGAGGGCAGGGAAAGTCCCAGCGATGAAACGGTTAAAGTCAAAGGGCACTTAATTCAATAGAGATAAATCAAATAAAAAAAAAGGAATCCAATGAACAATAATAGGGTATCCTTGTTAGAGGGGAGATTTCGAAACTCCCCACCTGCTAGAGAAACCATAATTTATACCACCCTAGTAGTCATACATCGAAATAGAAACCATGCAGTAAAGCATCATTCATTTCCAGGCACGTACAAAAAGTTCCCCTATCATACATACTGTCATACACATGCACACATTCATATAGGTATATATGTACAAGCCTTGTTTCTTCCCCTATTACAAAGTAACCTATATAACACAAAAGTAATATACATCAACTTCGGGAAAGGGCTACAAAAGGGGAGGCCACACAGTCCACATTCACAAAAAGAAAAGATGGTTTGCAAAAGAGGACCCTCAAGTGAAAGGAGGCATCGGTCCCTCAAAAGTCCTCCCATGTTCTGACAAGTCGAATTTTCGCTTTCGAATAATATGATTAAGATGATTTGTCATTGTATTTTAAAGTGGTGGAAAATCGACTAATCAAAGCAATTAAAAATAACTACTCAATCAGGAGTGGGTCGTATCCACTGGGAAGCAATTGCCTAATTAAAACTCGCTAAAGTCTTTCACAAAAGTTCACAATTGAAATCGCAGAAAATTGATATCCAAATCACTCTCAAATGGGGCTTATAATGTTCACATATGCTGACAAAGTGATTAAAGCAAATATGAGGGCTCACTTAATAAAATGGTCGACATTATAAAAATAATAGCATAAATCCAAGTTTCCCACAATGGCACAACAATGTAAAATTTAATTGAATGAGAAATAGGGGAAACGTTTCTCTTGACCTTGCACGTGGAGGAAGGAATGTCGGGAAGCGAGAATGCAACTGGAGGTTGAGTGGACCGAGTCGCTTCCAATGGTGGTGACATTGCTGCTGGGGATGGACGGAATCGACGACAGGGCAACAAGGAGTGGGCGGTAGTGGTTGTTGTTGCTGGAGGTGCTTGCACGTGGAGAGGGACATGCACGAGTATGATGGAGCTACCCTTGGAGGACGGTGCAGCCCGTAGTGCGTGTAGCATGAGATGAGGTGCGCCGAGGGGAGGCACACATGGGCTGGAAGTGGAGGACAGCTGCTGCAGGTGTGCGGTAGGGGTGCGCACGGTCCTGCTGCTGCTGGTAGAGGTGTAGCAAGAGAGGCGCAGGTAGAGGTGCAGTGTGCCCTGCATACAGGTAAAGCGGTTGGAGGGCATGTGGGCTATGCTGCTGGAGGTGACTGCACACGGTGGAGTTGAAGGGCAATGCTGTGCATGGTGTTTGTGGCAGGAGATGAGGTGCTGGGATGGTGCTGGTGGTTGAGGAGTTGATGAAGAACAAGCGTGGTGATGCAGGGACTCTGATTGGTGGTGTGGGCTGTCACACCACATGCCCACGGTGCTAGAGTCGCGCTGCCGCAGTTAAGGCTGGTGGTAATGAGTGGATGAGAATCTAGGTTCTCTACATACTGAGGAAAGGGGTGGTGGCCTCCTCCAGCATGACAGCAGCTCCACCACTCTTGCATCCATCTGCATGGATTTGAAATGGAGAGGCGAGAACAGATCCACATTCTCCGCTCGTCCTTGAATGTAGGTTTTAGTTTGGGCAGCTGCTGGAGTTGGAGCGGCAAATTCCCTACAGAGAAGAGAAAATGAATAATAATAAAAAGATTGGTTTATTTATGTTCAAACCCTCAATAAAATGTTAATGCATATAATGTAACCTAAAGACTAATGCATGTTATTCTAATGCATGCTAAATAATTTATATATGTAATTCATACAAGCAAATATATATAAACTAACTTATTTATATCTTAATACATGCTATGTATACGCTAATATCAATCTAATTCCTAGGCACTTAAGTAGCTAAATAGCCCATAAATATGTGCTCATCAAATGCCCACATGCCTAGTTTTTGCTAGTCCCTAGCAAATCTAAGCAATAACCTAGCTCTCAAAGTAGTCTAGCCAACCCAATCGGTGTTCCTTTTGAAACATGCTAAGTTCAGAATTTAGACCTAAGGTTCACAAGTAGTTGCTAAGTTACAGACTAGGTTAGCTAAAGACGAGTTGCAGGCACAGGTTTTCCTGATTTCTAACTCCACCCTAGGGTTTATTGATCCCCGAGATTAAAGCATCCATGCATGTGCATTGGTCTGAGTTATTTAAGGTTGGTATGATTGCCAACCTAGAGAGGAAAAGGGATTGTTTTTTCTTAATATATATATTTTTTGTTTGATTTCTCTAAGTCTAACCTTGGATCAGCTATCAACACGGTCTGTGTCGAATTCATTATCCCCATCACTATACCTCAAAGGGTGTTTGGCTTTTGATGCTTCTATATAGCAACGCCCATAGCGACCCTAGGAACTCCTGGCAATCGACACTTCGAGATAGTATCACCCCTGGATTTCTAATGTGAATTCAGGCCTACGGCAATCGTCACTTCGAGATAGGGCCGCCCATGGTACCTGTTAATAGGGAGAGATAGAGGTTTTTAAAAGAATAAATGTTGTTTGCATTGTAGTATAAGTGAAATCTGCTTGCAAACAAATAAGAATTTTTATTACTCGAATGTTGAGTCCGAGCTCGAACATAGGGAGCAAATGGAATTTATTCACTAATCACAATAAATGAAATTTGAACACTTAAATCTACTCAAAATCTAATTCAGAGTATAATGCAAGAGTTTATGAATTATAGAATGTTGCAAAATAGAGAGATTGATAAGAATAGGGCAAAAAGTCTGATTCTCTTTCTCTTGTCTCTTTAGCTTTCTCTTCTTTTCTTTCTTGGCTCTTTCCTTCTCTGTGTTTTCCTTGGCTTCTCTTCTTTCCTTTCTTCTTCCTTCTTTTCTTTCCTCTGCGTGCTTGCCTTAGCTTATCTTCCTGTTCTGCCTTTTTGATGAGAACCTCATCATGAACCCTAACTAGCACATTTTGACCTAATAAATTGAACAAAAGCTCCTACAAACCTAAGGGAAGGCCTAAATCAAGGAAATGTTAATCTGAGAATAAAACATTATACAAGGGTTAAAACTACAATTTTACCATTGCAATGCATGAATAGGATTTCTAAGGGTCTAGACACAGGTCAAGTGGACTTAATAAGAGAAAAAGTGGGATGGTCTGGTCAGAAAAGGGTTATGACAAAATCTAGGAATTAAATGACATTCTATAACCCTAAAATAAATCCACTTTAATTCACAAAGTTCCAGGCAAGATAAAAATCAACTAAACCCTCTAAAATTCATCGAAAAATATCCTCTAGGGTTTATAACCTTCAATTTAGTCGTTGGAACCTGTTTTGATCAAGATTGAGGACCATATCCAATTTTTGACCTAATTTGAGTTTTTGTGCAAAATGAGTAGTCAAACGTGGTAAAACCTAAAATTCAACTTCACCATTGGATTCCTTAGGTCCAAATTAGGTTGGTACCAAAATTTGGACTTAAGGATAGGTCGCCTTGACCCACTTTGCAATTTAGTCCTCAAAATTACTTTCAGACCCTCAACTTTTTGAAACTCTTACAAATACACCCTATCTTTCCCGTCATTTTCTCCAATCTGGTCTCTGCCATACGCTACTCAAACCATACCTCCGGCGACTTTGAGCAGAGGATGGAACCACGCATGCATGGGGAGTCGACCCCAGATTTGAGAGGGAGACCCTTTGCAATGTCCCCTACCACATGGGCCAGCTCCCATGCCCTATCAACCGCCATACCTCTCATGCGAACGGTCTCTGCCTGCTACATCTCCAGTGAGACTTTTCCCTTCGCTCTCGTGTGCCTCCCGGCCATCCCTCGCCCATATAAGGAGCGGCACTCTCTGCCGCATCTCTCAAGCTCCATTTGGCCTAAGAATCCCCTCTAATTCCTCTCCTCCCTACTCCGACCATTCACCCAGATCTTCCGGCGACACTCCCTCTCCTCTCTCATCGCCCTGCCACCATACCAGCGGTAGGGTTACCTTCTCCATCTTCCTCCGCGCCGTGCCAAACCAGCGGGCACCCTCCAGCCCCTCTTCCTCGTCGCCATCTCTTCCCCTGGGTGCCTTCGCCTCCAACCACGGTAGCACCGGCCGCTCACCACCTCCACATCCCCCCTTCACTCTGGACTAACAGCTAAGTCCCTCTCACCCTTCTCTTTATTTCCCCTCTGTCAATTTGCTATTCAAGCCCCTCGACAACCGCAAGCCACCACCATCTCCTCCTCCTCCGGTAGATCACCGGCGAGGTGTCTGCGTCACTTCCCCACACCCATCCACCTCGCCAAACCCCTCAAAAGCATCACCTCCACCCACTGATCACCTTGCGACCCTCCACTGACCGCGCCACCCACTATCGCCTCCCCCCGAACAGACGCACTCACACAGACTTAGACCGACCTAAGCACGCCCGCCTTGGTCGCTCAGAGGCATGCCAACCCCTGCAGTATCTTCGCCGTGCTCTGGCGAAGCTCACCGAACATTCTGACAGGGCTGCAAGGCCATATTCTTGACTTCATTCCCGTGCCCTCGCCACCATTAGCAAGCAAGCTTCAAGCTTGCTCGCAAGCTCACTCCAGGCACCCTTGTCCCAGGTTCGAGTCCCATGCAATGCGAAAGAGCCTCGCGCACAGTCCTAGTTCCCCAATTGAAGATGCAAGCCTCACGTCTTGCTGCATTTGGAAGGGCACCCCCTACTGCGGGCATGCGAGAAAGGAGGGGCACGGATAGTCTCACACCAGTAGCTGTTGAAGCTACACACCCGCATAAATTGTAAAAGTGACTAAGGCTTATCGCCTCAGTCACACAGGGTGAGGTCCCTCTCACCCGCTTACCCGGCCTCGTCCGCAACCACCCCACACGGACCTGGCCCAACCCATTTACCTAAGCCTTGCACTCCTTGCCCACCACAACACGCCGGTGGGCCTGGTCTCGGGCGCGTTACCCGACCTACATACCCAAGTAGGCTTTGGGAGAGTGAACCCTGGAGTGAAACAGAGAGAAAGCGACGTGGGGAGGGTAGGGGTTAGGTTTTGCCTAACCATGCTTGTGTAGGGAAACTAAAGAAGGAGGAGGAAGAGGAAGCGGAAGAAGAAGCGGCTGAGGACTTAGCCACGAAAGTAGTTGTAGCTGTAGAGAAGAAAAAGCAGACAGTAGCTAAAGTGGGAAGGGGAGAAGCCAACTGAAGAAGAAGGAGAAGACTGCGGAAGGAACGAAGAAAAAGCTATCGCAAAGAAGAAGGGCAAGTAGGGAAAAGAAGAAGAGAAGAAGAAAAAGCCAAGGAAAGCAGAAGCTGTAGTAGAGAAAGGAAGAAGGAGACATGCACTGTAGCAAGTGGCTACTTAAGGCATCTGGTTCCTAGAATCAGATGCCTGAAGATTGAAAGAGGGGAAAGAAGGACAAAGAAGAAAGAGAGAAGAAAAGAATAGAGAAGAAACATTTTTTTCATTCTCTCTAGTTCTTTTGTAAAATAGTGTATTATTGTAAATTGTGATTTTCTACACTTCTAGATTCAGGCTTGCTCCTTGAATTCGACCTTGGAGAATTTTTGTATTCAAGTAATAAAATCAAATCAGACAGGTCTACGTCCAGTTTTTGATGCCGTTGCCAGGGAGCAATGGGTATTTTAGATGCTTCAAAATCATAATTTCTGATTTTATACTAATTAAACCTCTCTTATGTTGTGCAGGAAAGGAAGGCAAGAAAGAACAAGTTGCCGCACAACAAGCACACCAAAGGACATGTAACCCTCAACCCTCTCTCCTAAGCCCCTCATATTCTAAAGAGGAAAAAGAAAAGAAAATCAATCTAGGGCTACCTGTCGTCTATACATTGTAATTCGCAGAGTTGCCTGTTTTTGAGTTTCAACACATTTTATCTGCTTATCCACTTAAGGTAACTAGGGCTAAAACCTTCTTGCTTGAGCCCTAGTTACCCATTTCTGAGGCAACCAATTTGACCAACTAGAGCCAACCTAGGATTCTAAGCTAGGGTTTTAGAGACACATCTTCTAAACAAAGAATTGGAAATTCAGAAAGGATGTGTGCCTAAAGCATTGCTTGAAAAGATCTATTAAGAGAAACCCTAAGCAATCCAGCTCTTAATTCACTTGAACACTAAAAGAAAGGACCTAAGAAGCTCTCTCAACAAAGTGGTGAATGTTCTCACGTTTTTGTGCAGGTTTAAAGTATATCTGATGGGTCGGCCTGGATAGGTTGTTAATATGATGTTTTTATCGTTGAAATATGTATAGTGGTTAACCTAATTCAGACCTAACCATCTCTTTACAAAATTTTTAACCTGGCCTAATTGATTTTATCTTGTCACTTTTAAGCCCAGGGTCGAACTCAGGGAAGTGGGGTTCAAGTCGAGTTTCTACGTTTTCCTTAAAACGCGTCTCTTCCGTTTGTTTATTCTGTTTTTGGTATTTTTCTTATTTAGGTTTTTTTTCTGGTAATCCTTGTTCTTGAGGCACACCCTCAAAATTGTGTCCTTGGCTTTTAGCCAAAACAGAGTTTCAAAACACGTCTTGCTACTTGCAAGACGGGGGGTACCTGCAAATCAAAGATTATCTTTTCACTTTTATACCTTTTTTTTATCTTTTTACTAAGAAGGAAGCTAACAGATAGAAAGTAAATATAGTAGCTATAGATTTATATGTAGTATATATATAAAGGGGTGGGGGTGGAGGTGACGATGGAGTGTAGCACTATGTCGAGTCAGCCGACGTCTAGAGAGACGCAACCAACACGACTAGGTGCCGCGTGGAGTGTGGATGAAGGATGGATGATGTATGGGACCACGCTTTTTTTGTACGCGTGTATCAGGGAATATCAGCAACTGGTGCAGATATCCCCGCGATACAGCGTATAATAAATAACATGAAAGTATATGTACATATGTATGTATATAAATGTATAAGTATATATGTATAGATATATATAGATATATATATATATATGTATGTATATATGTATATAGCTATGTATATATGTATATAAGTATATATATATAATACTATATAGATATATATATATATATATGTATATAAGTATATATGTATCTAGATATATATGTATATATATATGTGTATATGTATAAGTATATAGATATGTATATATATATATATGTATATGAGTATGTGTATATATATATATATATATATATATATATATTATATATGTATATATATATATATTATATTATATGTATGCATACATAACTATATAGATATACTATGTATATATAAGTATATATATATAGATATATGTATATGTATATATATATACATATATATATATATGTATGTATATAAGTTACTATTAGTGTGTGAGTGTGTGTGTCGGTGAATGGGTGTGTGTGTGTTGCTGTAAGTGAAAAAAGAGAGAGAGAGAGAGAGAGAGAGAGAGATAGAGAATACGTGAGAGAGAGAGCGGGAGACAGAGAGGGAGCGGGCGGGAGAGATCGCGGAGAGAGAGAGAGCGCCAGAGAGAGAAAGAGCGGGCGGGAGAGATCGCGAGCGCGGACGATGGCAGCGAGTTAAGGCATCTGCTCGCGGCGGCGGACGTCTGACGCCGCGTCGTCTGAAGGCGGAGGCGGACGTCTGAAGATCGCGGATGCAGGCGCGTCTTCGCGCGGAGAAGGTGACGTGTCTGCAGGCCGGGTGCGAGGAAGGAGAGCGGGCGATGGCGTGCTCGGAGAGGGCGGCGGGGAGTCTGCAGTCGGTCGCGGAGGGTTGCAGAGGTTCGCGGGGGTCGGCGCGAGGCCGTAGCCGGCCGCTGCAGTGCGCGCAGCGGCCTGTCGCGGGTGGAATTGCAGAGGCGACAGAGCAGAGGCGGAGACGGGGAATGGGCCTGCAGGCGCGTGCGGAGGGTTGCGCGCCTGCGGGGAAGGTCGCGGAGGAGGCGGGGGTGCTGCTGCTGCTGCTGTCGCCGCTGGGCTGCTGCTGCTGCTGCTGCTTCAAGCTTCGGACCTTGAAGCGGCAGCAATGGCGTGGAGATGAAAACGAAGAGAAAAGAAAACACCACGCCCACCGGCTCGTTGAAGAGCTGGGCGGTGGTGTTCCCACTGTGGTTGTGAGCACCATAGTGGGTTCTCCTGCTCGTCGGGTGCCTCCTCGACGGAGGGCCGACGCATGGGAGGGGAGAACGGGCGAGGAAGGTGGCTGCGGGTTTTTTTCAGTAGCTGCGACCGCCCCCTCGCGAGGATGAAGCTGCAGCTACTTATAGAGGAGGGGAGAGGGGCGTGTTGGCTGCAGCAGGGAGAGGGCGTGCGAGTTGCAGCTGTAGGGAGCGACGTTGGCAGGGAGACGTGACGGGAAGAGGTGCTGCGTGGCTGCTGCATGCAGCTGCGGGAAGAGTGCAGCCGCGGGAAGGACGCAGCCGCGGGAAGAAGAGAAAAGCCGTGGGAAGAAGAAAGAAAGATGAAAATAAAATATGGAGAGGGGACTTTTTGCAAAGAGACACTTGAAGAAAAATGTAAAAATGCAAGCCATTTATTCCATTCTCTTCTCCGCTCAATTAAATGCATGCATGCAAGCGTTTTTACAAATGCAACTACACGATTATAATATACATAGTTAATGCTAGAAAATAGCATAAGAAGGCGTTCTTATAGGCGTGTTTTGAGGTGCAAACATATACCCCCATGCCTATCTTTTGCTAGTCCCTAGCAAAACCGTATTTAGAAATGATCTTAAGCTGAAAATTTTCTTCTGAGGTGATATAGGTGTGTTTATTATCGAATATTGTGAGAACCAATTGTAAAGAAGACTACCAGTACTTTAAGTCTCACATGACATAGATCATCTCTCAACTAACCAGGACTCTTGATATTTAAACCTTAAGTACGATTTCCAGGACCCAGGAGGTTTTTGCCGTACTCGAGAGCTCAAGAAATTATGGTTTGTGCATAGTGAAGGATCAAGACTGACCAGATGAACATTAAGACTCAATCCCAGGGTTTCATGAATTTTTATGTACAGGTTGGTCCCAGTTTCAGCTCATGTCTTCGAATTGACCCTTAAGATGATGACGGAAAACTCAACTCCCATTTTCTGATTTTTTTTTTTTTTTTTTTTTGTTTTTTTGTTTTTTTTTTTTTTGACTCACCGAAAAACAAAGTATATAGACATTTATGAGATATACTGACTCTTTTAAAACATCTCTTTTCTGATTTTTTATTTTATTTTATTTTTTTTTTTTTGAAACACGTGTCAGTATATCTCTTACAACACATTTTGAAACACACATCTTTTTTTTTTTTTTTTTTTTTGGTGGGAGAGTTTCTTTTTGGTGGAAAGAGTCGCTCCTAAACCCAAGACTAAAGCCTGGGATAAAAAGTCTACCTGCGCACACAGGTAAGGACTCCACCTTCCCTAATGAACACTAGGGTTGGATCTTATGTTCACCTGGTCTTTCCTGATATGTGTAGTGTGAACCAAGTTTACTTAAGCTCTCAAGAAAAAGCAAACCAACGGATCCTATACTGGTGTCTCAGGTACAAGAATACATCCTTAGTTAGGAGAGATCTTGATCTATTTT
The DNA here is from genome assembly GCA_037157565.1 of Thalassia testudinum. Taxonomy (NCBI): domain Eukaryota; kingdom Viridiplantae; phylum Streptophyta; class Magnoliopsida; order Alismatales; family Hydrocharitaceae; genus Thalassia; species Thalassia testudinum. The sequence continues at coordinate 77,172,006 of JAZHRO010000056.1, read as the reverse complement.
GTCAATGCTTTAAGTGAATTAAGCCGAGCCTGAGCGAATCAAGCTTTTGTGGCCTGGAAAGTCTTCAAAACAGAGGTTGAGTATCCATAAACACTTATTGCCTTTTTGTTTCAGCTTCAAGATCATTATTAAACACCATTTATTATATATATATATATATATTTATATATATATATATATATATATATATATTTTTTTTTTGTATATTTATAAATAGGTGGGAACTGTATAATACCATAACATACCCGGATCCTATGGATGCCTATCAACCCCCCCATGCCAAACAATGCTATGTCCTCATATGCATGCAGGGAAAGGCAGAGGAAGGATGGAAGATCGGGTAACAAGAGCTGAGGTTCAGGGTATAGATCAGGGTGGAAGGGTGGGTGGATGGTGGGTGGTGAAGAGAAAAGTGAAGTGATTGCGATAGAGGTGTGAAAAGTGATGGTGGATGGTGAGTGCTGTTAGGGTGCCTCCCAACAAGCGCTGAATTTAATGTCCCCAGCTGGACTCAGAATGAGGCAAAGAATTAGTTACCCTCCAGCAGGGCAACGGTTTCTCCAACGGGGGCAGGTTCATGAGTCAGATAGGGTTTCAAACGCTGCCCGTTGACCGTAAATTTACGCCCAGATTTGGGATCTTCGATTTCGACGGCCCCATTGGGGAATGGTCTTGAGACCAGAAAAGGACCAGTCCATTTGGACTTTAATTTCCCAGGAAAGAATTTGAGTCAGGCATTATAGAGCCAAACTTGCTGAGATGGCTCAAATTCCTTCCGCCGAACATGGCTGTCGTGAAAAGCCTTAGTGCGTTGTTTAAAGGTTAGAGCAGAATCATAGGCTTCACGACGGAGCTCTTCCAGCTCTTGGAGTTGGAGTTTCCTTTCTCGTTCACACAAGTCTGGGTCGAGGTTACATTGGCGAACCGCCCAATAAGCGCGGTGCTCCAACTCTACAGGTAAATGACAAGGCTTCCCGTAAACGATTCTATATGGAGACATACCAAGGGGGGCCTTGAAGGCGGTCCGATACGCCCAAAGTGCGTTAGTCAGCTTGTCGGACCAATCCTTACGGTCAGGCCGAACCGTTTTCTGGAGAATCTGCTTGATTTGCCGGTTCGATACTTCCGCCTGGCCGTTCGTCTGAGGATGATACGGGGATGCGATACGATGGTGGACTCCGTACCTCCTCAGAAGTGCCCGAAAAGAAGCATGGGTAAAGTGGCTTCCTCCATCCGAGATAATGGCCCGAGGGATCCCAAAACGCGCAAAGATATGGTCTTTGACGAATCGGGTGGAGATAACATGGTCAGCACGGCGCGCGGGAATAGCCTCGATCCATTTTGAAACATAGTTGACGGCCACGAGGATGAATTCGAAGCCGTTGGATGGAGGAAAGGGACCCATGAAGTCAATTCCCCAGATGTCGAAGATTTCCGCAGCTAGGATGTGTTGCAAGGGCATCATGTCACGACGTGCCATTGACCCTAATGACTGGCACCTAGTGCAATGTTTGGCATAAGTGTGCGCGTCCTGGTGAAGGGAGGGCCAAAAGAAACCGCACTGCAACACCTTGGCTGCAGTTTTCCTCCCAGAGAAATGGCCTCCACAGGCCTGATCGTGGCAGAAGGATAGCACACTGGGGAACTCACTGTCAGGAATACAGCGACGGATGATTTGATCAGCACCTATCCGAAAAAGAAGTGGATTATCCCAGAAATAATACTTTGCTTCTGCCATGAGACGCTCGCGCTGGTTTTTAGGCCAGCCACGTGGAAGAGATCCAGAAGCAAGGTAATTGGCAATGTCGGCATACCACGGTCCACTTGCCACATTTATTGCCAATAGGTGCTCATCAGGAAAAACTTCATTGATTGGCAGAGTAAGTCCAATATGGTCAGGGTCCAATCTGGAAAGGTGATCAGCCACAACATTCTGGGCTCCGACCTTACCACGAATCTCAATGTCAAATTCCTGGAGCAGAAGGATCCAACGAATCAGTCTAGGCTTGGCATCCTTCTTGTGCATGAGATGGCGAATGGCCGCGTGATCAGTGAAAACAATAACGTGAGAGCCCAGAAGGTAAGAACGGAATTTTTCCAGCCCAAAGACGACTGCCAGTAGTTCCTTTTCAGTGGTAGTATAATTACGCTGGGCCTCGTCCAACGTCTTACTAGCATAGTATACCACGAAGGGGTGTCTATCGCGTCTTTGTCCCAGGATGGCTCCGACTGCAAGGTCTGAAGCGTCACACATAAGTTCAAAGTTGAGGGACCAATCAGGCGGCTGGAGAACAGGGGCCTTGGTGACAGCATTACGCAGCTGCGTGAATGCTTGTATACAGTCAGGGCCCATGTCGAAGGGCACGTCGGTTGATAGGAGATGAGTTAAGGGTCGAGAAATTTTGGAGAAGTCTTTGATGAATCTCCTATAGAAACCGACGTGTCCCAAGAAGGAGCAGATTTGTTTGACAGAACCAGGCACAGGTAAATCAGCAATGATATCGAGCTTAGCTCTGTCAACCTCGATACCCCTATCGGAGATGATATGTCCAAGAACAATTCCCTCGTGCACCATAAAATGACTTTTTTCCCAGGAAAGCACGAGGTTTACATCAATACATCTCCTAAGGATGCGAGTCAGGTTGGCAAGACATTCGTCGAAAGATGGTCCAAAGACTGAAAAGTCATCCATGAAGACCTCGAGAAAGTCACCCACCATGTCATGAAATATCGCCAGCATGCATCTCTGGAAAGTTGCTGGCGCGTTACAAAGTCCGAACGGCATCCTTCTAAAGGTGAAGGTGCCGAAAGGGTAGGTAAAAGTGGTTTTCTCTTGGTCTCGGGGGTCTATTGCCACCTGGTTATATCCTGAGAATCCATCCAGGAAGCAGAAAAATTTATTTCCCGCTAACCGCTCTAGGATTTGGTCAATAAATGGTAGCGGGAAGTGATCTTTCTTGGTTGCAGCATTGAGTTTCCTATAATCTACACACACTCTCCAAGATGTAGGAGTGCGTGTAGGGATGGATTCGCCCCTGTCATTGACACGGATGGTGAGTCCTGCCTTTTTGGGCACAACGTGAATCGGACTCACCCAGGGGCTATCGCTGATCGGGTAGATTATACCCGCATCCAGCCACTTAATGATTTCATTCTTAACGACCTCCCGCATGTTAGGGTTGAGACGTCGCTGCATCTCGCGAGAAGGTCGAGCCCCCTCCTCCGTATATATACGATGAGTGCAGTAGGAGGGACTAATACCAGATAAGTCTGATAAGGACCACCCAATAGCTGCCTTGTGTTCTAGGAGGACCTTAGTTAGTTTGCACTCCTGCTCCATGGTTAATTTGAACTGATGATTACAGGGAGCGTTTCATTTGGTCCCAGGAAAACATACTTGAGTGTATTAGGCAGCACTTTTAGCTCGGGAGTGGATGGGGAAGGATCTGGCATTTCTTGGGACGAGAGTGTCCCAGACGGGTAGGAGAACAAGTTAGGAGGAAGAAACTGGCCTTCAGATTGGCCAAGAAGAGGGGCTTCTTGGATAGATGGATCCAAAAATGAATAGCCCCAGTGAGAAGTATATGGGCTCAAGGTCCCAGTGTGGATTTGTAAATCCGCCTGATTTGGCGGGGAAGAAAGGGCAATTCGGTCTTCATGAGTATGGACCGACAGTGAGTAGCCCGGATATGACTCAGACCACGAGGTATGGGAAGCGGAGAAAACCTCGTCAGAAGTCTGGCCAGGAGAAGGTACTGGACAAGGGAGGGATTGGGGAACGTCACAGTATGCGTTGGTCAGGCAGTTATCAGTGTTTATAGGTAATCCGCAGCAGTCCGAATAGGTCCCAATTAGTCCGATACACGCGCTGACGGCCATATCCTCGTCAGAAGTGTCATCCTCAATGCAATCGCAATCAAAGTTCTTGGCTGCCTTGAATATGTTAAGCTTGAGCTTCTCAGATCCAACGGCAATCTCAATACAGCCCGACTCGCAGTCGATGTGGGCGCGGGCTGTGGCCAAGAAAGGTCGACCGAGGATGATCGGACAATCAGAAAGTGAACTAGGAACTTCCATATCTAAAACAAGAAAGTCAACAGGAAAACAGAGACTGTTGACCCTAACCACCACGTCTTCCACCACACCCTTCGGGATTTTGACAGAACGATCTGCCAACTGTAACGTGACAGGGGTGGGTTTCAGATTTCCCAAGGAAAATTTTTTGAGCATGATGGTCGGTATGAGATTGATGGAAGATCCAAGATCAAGCAAGGCACGGTTAAAACTGCAGCCTTGGATGCTACAGGAAATCAGTGGTGTGCCCGGATCTTTCTGCTTCGGTGGTAAGTTTGACAGTATAGCACAACTCGCATGAGGCGAGAGAACCACCGGATTCTTAGTCCTCTTTGACTGTCATCTGGGTGTTGTGTAGTCTTTGAAAAATCGAGCGACAGTAGGTATGTGGTCGATTGCCTCGAGCAGGGGTACCTTGATTTCTACATCCCTGAACAAATTACGTAGGTTGTCAAAGGCCTGCGTATTTTTCTTTTTGCCTTTTGGCTCCCTTAGTAGAGCCTCAGGGAATGGGACTGATTCTGGCACAAGTTTTGGTGCATCATCCTCTCGCGAATGCGGTATGCATCCCGAATGAGAGGGTGATGAAGAAGATGGGCCAGGATCAGGTCGAGGCGGATCGACGGTCTGCTTACCGCTCCTCGTAGTGATAGCATTGGACGATGCGGGTCCAGTGGGATCATACGGTGGAGGAGGGTTTGCAATGGGGATATAAGAGTGTGGTGCTGCAGCAGGATTAGCCTGAAATCCCGCTGGAATGCTCGGAGCTTGCAGAACTTGATTAACCTGTCCCTGAGAAGGTCGTACCTGTGGTTGAGAACCATGGGGCATGAAATTTCGCGGGTTTGGAACAGGTTGGGCGGGAAGAGTGCCCTGAGATCGAGTCGCCATGCGTAGTTGACTGATCTCGGCATTCTGCTGCGCCAATTGGTGCTGAAGAGAGGTCATGTTCTCTTCATGGCGCTTTGACATTTCCGTCATCATTCGCATCAATTTGTCAAGAGGGCTTGATGCGTGTTCAGTTTGTGGTAAGCAAGGGCCTGATGGCGGATTTGCCATAGGATTAAATTGGACCCTTGGGATGACGGGTGCGGACGGTCGCATTGGTCCACCCGCGGGGTTTTGGCGCTGCGGGTTGTTGGACCATGCAAAGTTCGGATGATTACGCCACCCCGGGTTATAAGTGGTAGAGAACGGGTTGTTCCCCAGGGCGCAAGCATCTTCTATGCCAGTAGACGCGTCCGCATGTAGATATGCGTCCGAGCCCACGGAGGCTTGGTCCTCCGTGTCGAAATACTGGCTCGCAGAAGCCAGTTCCACATGACTTACCGAGTCGCTTGGCGCGACACTCGGTAAGGAAGGTCTAACGGGGTTTCTTGGGATAAGCCTGGTATTAGAAGAACTTGGATTGTGACGAAGTGGTGAAGAGGTGGTGTTTGCCATAGATCGAGCGGGGTTGGCCAGAAGCTCGTCCAGCTTCTTGTGCACGACGGAGACTTCATCCAGTTTTTGTGCAATAAGGCTTAGATCAGTGGATGAATGGGAGGGTCCCATGTCAACTTCGTGGACATTTCGGGGCTGGCTGGTACGATTAAAGGCGACAATGGAAGCATTGTTCATCGAGTTTTCACTCATATTTTCAAACAGCTCGAATGCTCCATTCTCGTCTTTATTCATAAAGTTCCCTCCGCAGGAAGCGTCTGCAATCTGCTTCAAAGTCTCATTTAGCCCATAGTAGAAAATCTGGGCTATATGCCACTTAGGCAGACCGTGGTGTGGACACTTCCTGAGGAGGTCGTTATACCTCTCCCATGCCTCATGAAATTGTTCGCCGTTTTGTTGCGTAAATGAAGTGATAGCACGGCAAAGCGCATTGGTCCGCCCGATTGGGAAGAACTTCTTGAGAAACGCTGTTCGCATCTCTTCCCACGAGTGGATGGTTCTCCCAAGGGTGCGTAACCATTGCGACGCTTTATCCCGTAATGAAAACGGGAACATCTTCATGAGGACTATAGATAACCCGACATTTCTTGGTTTAACGGTTTCAGCAAGTCGGGTTAGGTCTTCCAAGTGGAGAAATGGGTCTTCACTTGCAAGACCATGAAAGTGAAAATTGATTAGGCCAATTATATTTGGTTTTAATTCAAAGTCGTCCCCGCCCATGGGGACCCGAATTTGTCCTATGGTCTCTGTAGCAGCGGGATTCTGATAAGAGCTAAGAGACCTAGGCTCCTCCCGTTCGGGAGGGTTCTGCATTTCCTCCAATGTTTCCCGAATGGCTTCGATTTGCTCATTATACATTTCCATTTGGGCTTGGAGGCGGGTTATGGGATCTAAGGCTCCACCACCTGGTGGGTTCTGAGGGCGGTTTCCTCCCTTGGGATTTGGGGGTGGGCGTGCAGCCATGTTTGTGGAGGAGGAGGACGATTTGACTTGTTTTCTAGATTTATCAGTCAATTCAAATAGTTCAGGGTTTTGTGACCTCCTCCCAAACATGCACTACCGCAGGAAGAATTGGGGAGATGAGAAGGGAATAGGGATGAGAGAAATGACGCCGCAAAGGTACACTTGATTACAAATCAATACAGTCAAGTTCCTAACCTCTACAGTGTGCCCTTAGACCTAAAGATCTAAGTTACCTACTATCACGAATTACGGAACCGAATGCGAGCACCGCGGAACCACCGGGCCAGATTGAAAGGCCGTTTGCCCCAGTCTTAGACACCCGATAGCACGCGGGAACTCTCACCAGCACGTAGTCGCTACACACAGGTAGTTAGACCTCCAATCCTCAGTAAGGGTCAAGTTACTACCAGTTTTAATTAGAGGCTTAGGGTCAAGTGCTTTTGGAATGTGAAGGGCGTTGTTTACGGGTAATGCCCAAGTGATTGATTTTAAGAGTGTGTAAGAACAAGCATGCAACGGGGAAATCTCCTCGAATTGAAGTTTTTATTGGCGAATGGTTTTTAGAGTTCAGCCTTAAGTAGTATGAATTTTAGGGTTTTGCTGAATTACCAATTCAACCAATCTCCGGGTTTTTTGCAAAAATACAGGTTTTCCTTCTAAAACCCAAGAAACCCTTCTTCAATTATCAGTTAGTTAATGCATGCTAAAATGCAATGGGCTACCCTAAATGGAGATTTCTAAGTGTGGATGCACGAATCAGTTTTATATCAATGTGACAGGGAGCCAAAGCACTTCAATTCAAGTGCTCCCAATCACCAGAAATGATTTCCACACACAAGGCTTCAACCAAAAGATAAAGAAAATAAAATTTTTGGGGTTGAAGTATTCAGGATCGAATCACAGGCAAATTTGAAAAGTCGTGGTGGGGTTGGAATCAACTCAATTCCAAGTCTCCCCACCAAAAATGTGATCCTGAATTAAAGATAAGTGAGGCAAAAGAGGGATACAAGCAATCTTTTTCTTTGCCTCAAAGAATACTTCCCACGGCGAAAAATCTAAGAATGAAGATTCTCGGATTTTCGCTATGCGAAGTAAGGTGGGAAATCCGGGGCAGTGGGAGTGAAGACAACCAATCAATCAAGTGAATTTTAATCCACTTGCCCTGAAGAAATCCCAAAAAGTTTTTCTAGTTTTTAGTTTTAAAAATTTTTTTTTTTTTATTTTTGTGGTGGCAAGTTAACACTAATTTGATGAGAAAAGAAAACCTACTTGTTCGGCAACGTGTGCGAAGCTCCAATGCAATGTCGGCATCTTCACGCTCTCGTTCCCGCCTTGGATCTGCTCACGTCCTCGACTTCGTCAGCCTTCTTCTCCTTCCACCAGGTTCACCTGCACACCAAAAACAACAATACCCGTGAAGAGAGAAGAGACAAATTTAAAGGAATTGGATAGAAACTTACTCGAAAGCGCACCTCCCCGGCAGCGGCGCCAGAAAAGTCATGATGGGTCGGCCTGGATAGGTTGTTAATATGATGTTTTTATCGTTGAAATATGTATAGTGGTTAACCTAATTCAGACCTAACCATCTCTTTACAAAATTTTTAACCTGGCCTAATTGATTTTATCTTGTCACTTTTAAGCCCAGGGTCGAACTCAGGGAAGTGGGGTTCAAGTCGAGTTTCTACGTTTTCCTTAAAATGCGTCTCTTCCGTTTGTTTATTCTGTTTTTGGTATTTTTCTTATTTAGGTTTTTTTTCTGGTAATCCTTGTTCTTGAGGCACACCCTCAAAATTGTGTCCATGGCTTTTAGCCAAAACAGAGTTTCAAAACACGTCTTGCTACTTGCAAGACGGGGGTACCTGCAAATCAAAGATTATCTTTTCACTTTTATACCTTTTTTTTATCTTTTTACTAAGAAGGAAGCTAACAGATAGAAAGTAAATATAGTAGCTATAGATTTATATGTAGTATATATATAAAGGGGTGGGGGTGGAGGTGACGATGGAGTGTAGCACTATGTCGAGTCAGCCGACGTCTAGAGAGACGCAACCAACACGACTAGGTGCCGCGTGGAGTGTGGATGAAGGATGGATGATGTATGGGACCACGCTTTTTTTGTACGCGTGTATCAGGGAATATCAGCAACTGGTGCAGATATCCCCGCGATACAGCGTATAATAAATAACATGAAAGTATATGTACATATGTATGTATATAAATGTATAAGTATATATGTATAGATATATATAGATATATATATATATATGTATGTATATATGTATATAGCTATGTATATATGTATATAAGTATATATATATAATACTATATAGATATATATATATATATATGTATATAAGTATATATGTATCTAGATATATATGTATATATATATGTGTATATGTATAAGTATATAGATATGTATATATATATATATGTATATGAGTATGTGTATATATATATATATATATATATATATATATTATATATGTATATATATATATATATTATATTATATGTATGTATACATAACTATATAGATATACTATGTATATATAAGTATATATATATAGATATATGTATATGTATATATATATACATATATATATATGTATGTATATAAGTTACTATTAGTGTGTGAGTGTGTGTGTCGGTGAATGGGTGTGTGTGTGTTGCTGTAAGTGAAAAAAGAGAGAGAGAGAGAGAGAGAGAGAGAGATAGAGAATACGTGAGAGAGAGAGCGGGAGACAGAGAGGGAGCGGGCGGGAGAGATCGCGGAGAGAGAGAGAGCGCCAGAGAGAGAAAGAGCGGGCGGGAGAGATCGCGAGCGCGGACGATGGCAGCGAGTTAAGGCGTCTGCTCGCGGCGGCGGACGTCTGACGCCGCGTCGTCTGAAGGTGGAGGCGGACGTCTGAAGATCGCGGATGCAGGCGCGTCTTCGCGCGGAGAAGGTGACGCGTCTGCAGGCCGGGTGCGAGGAAGGAGAGTGGGCGATGGCGTGCTCGGAGAGGGCGGCGGGGAGTCTGCAGTCGGTCGCGGAGGGTTGCAGAGGTTCGCGGGGGTCGGCGCGAGGCCGTAGCCGGCCGTTGCAGTGCGCGCAGCGGCCTGTCGCGGGTGGAATTGCAGAGGCGACAGAGCAGAGGCGGAGACGGGGAACGGGCCTGCAGGCGCGCGCGGAGGGTTGCGCACCTGCGGGGAAGGTCGCGGAGGAGGCGGGGGTGCTGCTGCTGCTGCTGTCGTCGCTGGGCTGCTGCTGCTGCTGCTGCTTCAAGCTTCGGACCTTGAAGCGGCAGCAATGGCGTGGAGATGAAAACGAAGAGAAAAGAAAACACCACGCCCACCGGCTCGTTGAAGAGCTGGGCGGTGGTGTTCCCACTGTGGTGGTGAGCACCACAGTGGGTTCTCCTGCTCGTCGGGTGCCTCCTCGACGGAGGGCCGACGCATGGGAGGGGAGAACGGGCGAGGAAGGTGGCTGCGGGATTTTTTCAGTAGCTGCGACCGCCCCCTCGCGAGGATGAAGCTGCAGCTACTTATAGAGGAGGGGAGAGGGGCGTGTTGGCTGCAGCAGGGAGAGGGCGTGCGAGTTGCAGCTGTAGGGAGCGGCGTTGGCAGGGAGACGTGACGGGAAGAGGTGCTGCGTGGCTGCTGCATGCAGCTGCGGGAAGAGTGCAGCCGCGGGAAGGACGCAGCCACGGGAAGAAGAGAAAAGCCGTGGGAAGAAGAAAGAAAGATGAAAATAAAATATGGAGAGGGGACTTTTTGCAAAGAGACACTTGAAGAAAAATGTAAAAATGCAAGCCATTTATTCCATTCTCTTCTCCTCTCAATTAAATGCATGCATGCAAGCGTTTTTACAAATGCAACTACAGGATTATAATATACATAGTTAATGCTAGAAAATAGCATAAGAAGGCGTTCTTATAGGCGTGTTTTGAGGTGCAAACAATATCACGTTGTAGTATAACCGACAAAATGTTTAAACAAATATAAGGAATTTTATTACTCGAAAAACTAAAGTATCCGAGGTCGAACACAAGGAGCAAGCTCAGTACTTTTTAAAACCAAAGAATACAACTGTTAAATGAAAAGGATTGATTCAAAGAGAGAATTTTAAAAAGGATTTGTGAAATAAAAATAGAATTGGACGTCTGATTTCTGTATCAGAAGTCTTAAATGTAATCTCCTTTCTCTCTTCTTCTTCGTTGCTCTTTTCTCTTTCTGCCATTGCTTCTTGTCTTGTGCAGGCTTCTTCTTCCTGCCTCTGTTTCTTTTCTCTTATTTCTTCTTCTGCCTTGCCTTTCTTCTTCTTCACTTGGCCTCTCTTTGTTCTTCTCTTCCTTCTGCCTTGCCTTCCTTCTTCTTCACTTGGCCTCTCTACGAAAGCTTCTCCTTCTTTTACAGCCTCTTCTTCTTTCTTCTCTTCCTATTCTGCAGCTGCTTCCTTTGCTTCCTCCTTCCTACACACACCACAGCCGAAGCAAAACCTACCCCCATCCCTCTCTCTCACAAGCAATTCGCTCAAGGACGCTCTCCTAGAGCCACACGGGTAGTCGGGTCAGATCCCACCAGATCCGCGAGGTCAAGCCGCGGACGAGGCAGGTGTGAGGGCAGGTGAGGGACCTCACCCCTGTGCTTACGGAGGCAATGAGAGTAAAACACAAAAATAATTTATACTATACCTGTGTTTTGCGATCCCACGATGTGGGACTATCTGGTTAGGCCTGCTTTCACGCGCACCCGCAGAATTCTCATCGTGCAATTGCCCCAGCTGCTGGCTTCGCAGTGCGACTTGCTAGCCTAAGTCGCTTTGCAACACCTGCGTGCACCTGCAACCTGGAAGCCCTGGTGCCTGAAGCTTCTTCAAGCTCCTCGCTTCTTCGACCGTCAATGGCGGCAGGAGCTACAACCTGTTACACACGAGAATGGTCTATTGGCCCAATCAGATTAGCTGGAAACTTTTGCTGTGGCACGGTGAAGGCGGTAGGCGGTGCTGCAGGTTGCAGGTCGGCCTAGGCGTGCGTGCCTAGGTCAACCTGTAGCCGGAGATGTGGGGTTGTTCGGGGGGCTACTGTGGGGGTCGGGAGTGGAAGTGGAGGGGTGGAATGAGTTCCTGGTGGTGAGGCGGAGGTCACGAGGGGGTTGGCGAGCCGTGTGGAGGGGCGAAGTGGTGCGGGCGGCTCGCCGGAGGTCGGTCGGAGGCGAGGACGATGGAGGTGGTTAGGCACTGTCGGGGGGTAATCAGATAAAATAGCACGGGGAAAAGAGAGAGGAGAGGATGGAGAGGGTATCTGGGGTGATCTGGAAGGAAGGGAGGTAGCAGAGTGGACGGCGCGTAACTGCCGTCGTCGGGGAAGAAGGACCCTGAGGGAGGGAACAGCGACGAGGAAGAGGTCAGGAACACGCGCGCTTGGTACGGCGCGACGTGGGAGGAAGCGGCGGAGTTGACTCTGCTGCTGGTATGGCAGCAGAGCGACGAGAAGGAGGAGAGGAGGTCGCCGGAGCTTGTGGGTCTTTTGGCCGGAGATGGAAGAGAGGGAAATTGGAGGGGATCTCTGTCAAAATCAAGCTTAGGTTCTGCGGCAGGGTCTGGGGAGCCTTTTATAGGAGCTGGCCGAACCTTCTAGCGTGTGGAGACCGCGCAATCACCTCCGCCAGCTCGCCGGAGTTGGAAAGGGGGTGGATACCCCAATCTCTCGTGCATTCACGCGAGAGATTAGGTTAACACCAGCGATTGTAATTGGCTTTAGAAGGAAGGGAATTCCTCAGAGAATCCCCCTTCCATTTCTGGGAGGGAATCTCTGAGGGATTAGAGAGTAATCCCTCTCTAAACCTCGTCGGAGCTCGGTTCTACCCTAACAATGGCGACAGGACCGGATTGCAAATGGGGCGGAAAACATGGGGGGCTCTCTGCAGAGATATTCAAAAGATAGGGACCAAATTGTGCTTTGGGTGTACTAAATTGCAAACTAGGTCAAGATGACCTCCCCTTAGGTACAAATTTTGGTACAAACCTAATTTGGACCTAAGGAATCCAATGGTGAAGTTGGATTTTAGGTTTGACCTCGTTTTTCTGGACATTTTGTGTAAAAACTGAAATTATGCTAATTGAAGAGCTAGGACCCTAATCTAGGTCAAACTGGGTTCCAAGGGCCAAATTAAGTGTTCTAAACCCTAGAGAATGTTTTTCCACGATTTTTAGAGGGTTTACTTGATTTTTATTCTGACCAGAACCTTGTTAGTTTATGCGGGTCTGTTTTAGGGTTACCAAGTGTCATTTAATTCTTAGATTGCACATAAACCCATTTCTGATTGACTCAACCCACTTTTTATCTCATTTAGACCATTTGACCTATGTTTTACCTCTGAGAAATCCCGTTTATGAACTGCAATGGTAAAATTGCAGTTTTAACCTTTATTTCATGCTTTCTTCTCAGAGCACTTGTTCCTTCAGTTAAGCCGTCTTCTAGGTTATGTAGGTGCTTTTATCTTCTTTATTGGGTCAAAATGAGCTAGTTATGGATCATGATGAGGCTCTCATCATACCCCCATGCCCAGCTTTTGCTAGTCCCTTAGCAAAATTTCAAAGTTTTAACTTCCATTCTAGACCCTGAGTGTTTGTCAACAATGATAAGTGCTTCTCCTTTTATGATTAGGTAGGAATGCTGACAATAGGCCTAGAGGTACTCAAGTACCAACCAAAATCTGGACCTGTTCTGCTTTGGCCTCAGTCCTCCGCAAAGGTTTCTACGGCCCACAAAAACTAACCTAGGGTTTGTTGGACTCCGCGGTTAAAGCACCCATGCTTGAGACATTTTTAGCCTAAGTTCAGTTTGCTGTGCATTTTTGTAAGAGAAAGATAGAATATTTATTTGTTTGGAGAGCTTTTCTCACTCTTTTCTTTTTATTTCTAGCTTCGGATTAGCTTCTCAACACTGTTTGTATCGGATTCCTTGTCCCCATCATCAATCCTCAAGGGTCCCTGGCTTTCGAGATTTCGAGATAATCCCACCCATGGCAACCCCCGGAACCCTGCCTTTCGAGATTTCGAGATAATCCCACCCATGGCGTTCCGTGGCCGAATTCAGCCCCTGGCGATCGACATTTCGTGATAATGCCGCCCATGGTATCTGAACCAGCAGAGTGCTTACCTGCCACCAGTAGGATATTTAAATATCCTAAGAGACAAGCACCGAGGAGACGATATGTTGTTACGCATCTTCGAGGGGAATTTCCCGCCTCTCCGTGTTGGGAACTCGTCCAAATCAATTTGTGTTGATTGGCCGCTGCTAATCTAGGTGACTTTTTCAGAACATTCAACACTTTTCGCGTGATTTGGATGTTTATGCACAATGAACCCGACTGTGTGAATTTGGGGTGCTTAGGTTACCGAATCCCGCAAACCGGAGGTCAGTTAACGAGGTCGAATACTTCCTAAGCCTTAGGCCTAATACTCAAACTTCGCATTTTCCTCAACCTCTTGAGGACTATCCAGATTTTAATGGATACGTGAATTTTTAAGCTAAAGATACTAGCCCAAGGGGCCTAAGACCAGCATTCCTGCTAACCTCTTGTTATATCCCCATAGCACTTTTCTTTTCTTTTTCTTGATTCGGTCTAGAACTTCAGTTAACCCCTTAATCTTTTACTAATGACTATTTCTTTTTATTTTCCTTTTGTGCTCCTTTTTGTCATTTTACTCTCTTTTCTTCCTCTCATTTGTATGACCCTGAATTGTTCCTCCCCTCTATCAAGTCTTTTTTTTTATTTTTTTATTTTTTTATTTTTTTTATGAAACCCTTTTCTTGATATGAATTTTCTAACATTTTGCACTTTCATACCCCCCCATGCTAAAGATTTGCAATGTCCCCATTGTAAATTAGGTGGGTTCGTATTCAGCTTAGTTCATGCATTAGGACAGGTGTGTGGTGAGTGAATGGGTCGAAGTGACTTGTTGTGAATGATTTCTAATCTCGGGTAGGTATACCTGAGGTGAAGTCGGCTGTTATAATGGATGAACCCTAAAGTGCAATATGAGTTCCGTATAGAGATGTCAGAAAAGGTTTTGGATTTTTCAAAGAATGACGGGTTGCCTCCCGTCAAGTGCTGAGTTTTACGCCATCGGCTGGGCGCGATGAGCTCAACAGGAAAGGAGGGTAAAGGATGACTCAGCCAAATCTATATCAGTCATGTCAATGAACGGCTTGTGGCATGGCCTATTGGCCTATTACAGTCATGTCATGTCATGTCAAAGCTACAACCTGTTACACACAAGAATGGCCTATTGGCCAATCAGATTAGCTGGAAGCTTTCACCGTGGCATGGCGAAGGCGGTGGGCGGTGCTGCAGGATGCAGGCTGCAGGTCGGCCTAGGCGTGCGTGCCTAGGTCAACCTGTAGCCGGAGATGTGGGGTTGTTCGGGGGGCTACTGTGGGGGTCGGGAGTGGCAGTGGAGGGGTGGAATGAGTTCCTGGTGGTGAGGCGGAGCTCACGAGGGGGTTGGCGAGCCGTGTGGAGGGGCGGAGTGGTGTGGGCGGCTCGCCGGAGGTCGGTCGAAGGCGAGGACAATGGAGGTGGTTAGGCACTGTCGGGGGGTAATCAAATAAAATAGCAGGGGGAAAAGAGAGAGGAGAGGATGGAGAGGGTATCTGGCGTGATCTGGAAGGAAGGGAGGCAGCGGAGTGGACGGCGCGTAACTGCCATCGTCGGGGAAGAAGGACCCTGAGGGAGGGAGCAGCGACAAGGATGAGGTCAGGAACAGGCGCGCTTGGTGCGGCGTGACGTGGGAGGAAGCGGCGGAGTTGACTCTGCTACTGGTATGGCAGCAGAGCGACGAGAAGGAGGAGAGGAGGTCGCCGGAGCTTGCGGGTCTTTTGGCCGGAGATGGGAGAGAGGGAAATTGGAGGGGATCTCCGTCAAAATCAAGCTTAGGTTCTGCGGCAGGGTCTGGGGAGCCTTTTATAGGCGCTGGCTGAACCTTCTAGCGTGTGGAGACCGTGCAATCACCTCCACTGGCTCGCCGGAGTTGGAAAGAGGGTGGATTCCCCAATCTCTCGTGCGTTCACACGAGAGATTGGGTTTACACCAGTGATTGTAATTGGCTTTAGAAGGAAGGGAATTCCTCAGAGAATCCCCCTTCCATTTCTGGGAGGGAATCTCTGAGGGATTAGAGAGTAATCCCTCTCTAAACCTCGCCGGAGCTCGGTTCTGCCCTAACAATGGCGGCAGGACCGTATTGCAAAGGGGGTGGAAAACTTCGGGGGCTCTCTGCAGAGATATTCAAAAGATAGGGACCAAATTGTGCTTTGGGTGTACTAAATTGCAAAGTAGGTCAAGATGACCTCCCCTTAGGTCCAAATTTTGGTACAAACCTAATTTGGACCTAAGGAATCCAATGGTGAAGTTGGATTTTAGTTTTGACCTCGTTTGTCTGGACATTTTGCATAAAAACCCAAATTAGGTTAATTGAAGAGCTAGGACCCTAATCTAGGTTAAACTGGGTTCCAAGGGCCAAATTAAGTGTTCCAAACCCTAGAGAATATTTTTCCATGATTTTTAGAGGGTTTACTTGATTTTTATTCTGACCGAAACCTTGTTAATTTATGCGGGTCTATTTTAGGGTTACCAAGTATCATTTAATTCTTAGATTGCACATAAACCCATTTCTGATTGACTCAACCCACTTTTTATATCATTTAGACCATTTGACCTATGTTTTGCCTCTGAGAAATCCCATTTATGAACTGCAATGGTAAAGTTGCAGTTTTAACCTTTATTTCATGCTTTCTTCTCAGAGCACTTGTTCCTTTAGTTAAGCCGTCTTCTAGGTTCTGTAGGAGCTTTTATCTTCTTTATTGGGTCAAAATGAGCTAGTTATGGCTCATGATATGGCTCTCATCAGTGAAGTTGATCCTTTGGATCAACCAACCTTCAAATTAGGTCACTTTTTGTGCATAAAAAGCTTAAAGTTCAAGTGAAACCCTAAGCACCTCGATCTTAATTAAAAGTGATAGCTTAAGAGGTCAAGGTCCCCATTCTAGTCTACCTGGAATCTCAGTGACAAGAGAGGTCAGGTGGGGGAAACCCTGTAACCTGTGGGGGCGCTCTACCATGTAGGGGTCTTCGCGGGACTCACCCTCTCTAGCTGCCCAGGTAATTCTCAGGTGGACGACCTTCTGATTAAGGGGTATCATCCGCCCCGAACCTCAATAGTCACCCAACATATTTTGCGTGTCATGATTGGGTCCAACACATTCCAATCTCATCCAGTCCATCAGTGCATGTTTGGTAGGAGGTCCTTGAAACCTCCTCTAGAAATCCACTCTCCCCGAGGCCAACCATCAGCACCCTTGTTTGTGCAACAGCCACTTCACGTAGACCTTTCTTCCGATTCTGAAGCTAGTTCCCTTTCTTCTTCCATCATGGCTCAGCCTATTGAAGAAGAGAATAATCTTGAGCACCAACTCTAGCATCTTAATGACCTCTTCTAAAATTTTATGAACCCACCGCAGTGCCCCATGATGCGAGATCACTATAATCCTTCTGCGGTGGCAATTGAGCCTTGAGTTAGAATCCCAATTGGAGGACCTGATTCTGAATTGAAGCCCAAGATGATTCATGCCATACCTAAATTCTATGGGCTTAACTCTGAAGATCCCTTCCAGTATATCAAACAGCTTAAGCATTTGGCCCAGACCTTTGAGTCAGATGTGCAAAATTGGGATATCTTACTCATGAAGATGTTCTCTTTCTCCCTCATGGACAAGGTGGCTCATTGGTATCAGACACGGACCTACCCGATCAACAACTAGGATGAACTTCAGTCCGAGCTTTTGAAGAAGTTATTTCCCGTTGGTCAGACAAATGCCTTGCACCATCAGATTACTCACTTCACTCAGCAGACGGGAGAACCTCTTCATGAGCATGGGATCGATTTTTGGATCTCATGAGAAGGTGCCCCCATCATGGAGTTCCTAAATGCGAACAAGTCTAGTCTTTTTAACTAGGGACTCCATGAGGACATTAGATTGTTCATCAATGCAACTTGCGGAGGGAATATCATGGGTCAACATGAAGACACTGTGTGGGAGATTCTCGAGAATATGTGCGAGAACTCCAGCAACAATGACTCCATGGGATTATTTGTCCAGATGAATACCCGCACAGCGACGAATCTTAGGGGAGCACATGAGGCGCAAGGCCTGTCTACATCTGTCGACTTTGAATTAATGGCCAGTCGATTGGACAAGGTCTCTATTATTGAGAAGAAGGTGGATGAGTAGACTTAGCACTTGCAGTGAGCCACCTCTGCGCAAAACTCCTTCGCACAGCCACCTCCCGCAAGGGAAGCTGTGTAGAACATCTTCCACTGATCTTCTCTTGGGATGGACCCATATCCAACCCCATCTAACTCTAGGATCGAAGGGACCTCCGATCCTTTCTATTCTTGCCAGGGGAACACTACTCCCCCATACTCCAATTTTCTTGAGGCTCCTTAGACCTGCGGGGACCTCAACGCCATCCAGAATGACCCATTTTCCAACACCTACAACCCTGGATGGCGAAACCATCCCAATTTCCAGTGGGTAGGAAATTCTTAGACCCAAAGACCACTTTATCAGCCCTGTCCACAAGCCCCTCGTCCTTGTCAGCCGCCTCAGCCCTTCCCCAACCCCACTCATCCATCCAGGCCAAACCAAGACCAAATGTCCCTCATCCTTCAAACTCTGGTTGACATTCAAAGAATGAACACGGCTCTCCAAAAATAGCACAAGGATGAGATCACAGAGGTCCACAACCAACTCGCCCAATTGGCAAATTCTCGCCAACAGGGCACACTTCCTTCACAACCTCTACCTAACCCTAATAACATGCCGACCCAGCGGCACGTTATGAACCCAAACCCGGGCCAAGCACACTTGATCTATCAGGCCCCTTCTGTTCCAGGACTTGACCGAATGGAAGCATCAACCTCCTATGCAAGTTGCCAACAACAGCAACCCATCTTACCAACCACCAACCAGAACCAGGTAGGACTAAATTATGTGACAACCTGTAGTGGTAAAGCAACTCAAGACCCACCTTACCAAGACCACTCCAAGCCTGGTAGTGACCCAAACCCTAGGATAGTTATCCAGGATGTCCCTACCCCTGTCCCAGATCAACAACCTGGACCTATTCCAGAGGAACCAACCAAGGTTCCATTTCCCGAGGCCTTGACCAAGGGAAAAAGGATAGCTAAACTCGTGGCTCCTGAGGAGTACTTGATCAAGCTCTTTGAGTAGGTCCAAATAAACATCCCCTTGATGGATGCAATCTACCATGTATCGGCTTACGCATGATTTTTGAAAAACATTTGTACACCCCAGCATAAGCCACTAACCAGGAGTGGGAGTCCGATTGTACTATTAGAGCAAATCAGCTTGTGATCCTGAGTAAACTCCCACCCAAGGCAAAAGACCCAGGCACTCCCTTTATTTCTTGTATGATTGGTGAAACCTAGTTTGATAGAGCTTTGTTAGACCTAGGTGCCTCCATAAACCTTATACCCACATCCCTGCTTACCCACCTAGAAGAATCTGAACTGAAACCGACTGAGGTGACATTGAATTTAGCTGATCAATCCATTAAGTCACCTAAAGGAGTTCTTGAGGATGTTATTGTTAGGGTGCAGGATTTCTACTTCCCTGTAGATTTTATAGTTCTAGACATGGACGCACCTGATAATCCAAGGGATACACCAATTATACTAGGGAGACCTTTTCTGGCCACTGCAAGGGCCAACATAAGTTGTGAGGAGGGCCAAATAGAGCTGAAATTTAGTAATCAGACTCTCAAGATTGATAGCTTTAAGGCCCAACAAGGGATTAATTATGGTGTGGTAGAGCAAATTTGTGACATCAGAGTCGTGGTTGATGAACCACAAATTGAGGACAATATGATTAATCAACCACAAGAAGATCTAAAATCGCAATTAGAGGAGTCAGAACTTGATCTAGACAAACCCATAACTCCAACCCTTATTCCTCACACCTATTCTGAACCACCGGCTGCTGCTGATAACCCCATTTTGGAACTCAAGCCCCTTCCTGACCATTTGAAATATATCCTTTTGGGCTCCAATCAGACACTTCCTGTGATTATAAATTCTAGACTCACCCCTGACCAACAATCCCAACTGATTGTTATTCTCCAGCAACATCGCAGAGCCATTAGTTGGACTCTCGATGATTTGACTGGAATAAGTCCCTCTTTTTGCACACACCACATCTATTCCGAAGAGGATGCACAACCTTTGCGCAAGATGTAGAGACGTCTGAACCCTAATCTGCAGGAAGTCGTGAAAAAGGAGATCATTAAGTGGCTAGATGCAGGGATCATCTACCCGATCTCCGACAGTTGCTGGGTGAGCCCAATCTAGGTTGTACCTAAGAAGGTAGGGCTCACCACCATCACGACTGAGATCGGAGAGGTCATACCTACCCGTACAGCCAATTTTTTGAGAGTCTGCTTAGATTACCAAAGACTCAATGCCTCGACGAAGAAGGATCATTTCCCACTACAGTTTATTGATCAGATTCTCGAAAAACTAATGGGAAATAGATTCTTCTGCTTTCTTGATGGGTACTCCGGTAACAACCAAGTGGCGATTCGTCTAGAGGACCAAGAGAAGACCACATTCACCTGCCCCTTCGGGACATATGCATTTCGAAGGATGCCTTTTGGTCACTGTAATGCACCCGCGACTTTTCAGCGGTGCATGCTTGCCATATTCTCTGATATGGTAGGTGACTATTTGGAAGTCTTCATGGATGACTTCTCAGTTTTTGGGACATCATTTGACGATTGCCTCCAGCACTTGGTTCATATACTCTCGCGATGCACTGACGTAAATCTGGTTCTTTCCTGGGAAAAGAGCCACTTTATGGTGCCTGAGGGGATCGTCCTGGGACACTTGATTTCTGAGAGAGGCATCCGAGTGGATCGAGCCAAGGTCAACCTGATCTCCAAGCTTCCTATGCCTAGCTAGATCAGGGATATCCAATCTTTTTTGGGCCACGTCGATTTTTACCGTCGATTCATCCCTGATTTTTTGAAAATTACGCATCCCCTGACCACTCTTCTCTCGAAGGATCTACCCTTTGAGATTTCTAAGGAATGAACTCAAGTTTTCGAGATCCTTCGTGATAGAGTTACTCAAGCCCAGATCCTACAGTCCCCTGATTGGTCTCAACCCTTTGAGATGATGGGCGATGCATCTGACTTCGCTGTAGGAGCCATTCTGGGGCAAAAGATTGACGGGAAACCCATGGTCATCTACTATGCTAGCAAGACACTCAACAAGGCTCAGCGTAACTACACGGCTACAGAGAAAGAGCTACTAGCTATAGTATTTGCCCTTGAAAAATTCAGGTCTTAACTCTTGGGTTCCCACATTATAATCTACTCGGATCACACAGCTGTGAGGCATCTCCCTGCGAAGAAGGATGCGAAATCTCGATTAATCTGATGGATCTTGCTATTGCAAGAATTTGACCTCAAGATTCGTGACAAAGTGGGAATACAGAACATGGTAGCTGACCACTTGTCCCGCCTTCCTTCTGAGATCATCGACCCTTCTGGACCGATCATGGAGCATTTTCTTGATGAGCACCTCTTGACCATTTGTATAGGGCTTCCATGGATTGCTAATATAGTAAACTATTTGGCATCACATCAGATCCCATTTGATTGGCCGAAGGCCAAGAAAGACAAGTTGCGTTCCGATCCCAAGTATTACATTTGGGAAGACCCATACTTATTCTGCATA
This sequence comes from Thalassia testudinum, assembly GCA_037157565.1. NCBI lineage: Eukaryota > Viridiplantae > Streptophyta > Magnoliopsida > Alismatales > Hydrocharitaceae > Thalassia > Thalassia testudinum. The sequence continues at coordinate 77,150,723 of JAZHRO010000056.1, read as the reverse complement.
GGTGCTGACCAAATTATCCAGCGATGTGTCCTGGAGGTCGAAATCAATGACATTCTCCCTTTCTGCCATGACCAGGCATGCGATGGCCATTTTTCTGGGCATAAAACCACATCGAAAATCTTCCAATGTGGCTTTTACTGGCCCACTATCTTCAAGGACGCATACAATCACTGTAAGGCATGCAGTTGTTGCCATACTTTGGGCAACATGTGCCATCGCGACATAATGCCTTTACAGCTGATTCTCTTATGCAAGATTTTTGATATTTGGAGGATTGATTTTATGGGCCCCTTCCCTATCTCGGATGGCTTCAGGTACATTTTACTCGCTGTTAACTACGTGTCCAAATGGATCGAAGCCATTTTGACCCGAACTAGTGATCAGAAGATCGTTATCAAATTCATTCATCAGAATATCTTCTCACGGTTCGAGATTCCTCGAGCAATCATTTCTGATGGAGGGACCCATTTCACCAATGCTCAGTTCAGGTCACTAATGACCAAGTATGGGGTGTCACATCGAATCTCTACTCCTTATCACCCCCAAACTAGTGGTCTAGCTGAGCTATCAAATCAGAAGATCAAGAAAATCCTACAAGTTACTATTTGACCTGACAGGAAGGACTGGTCATCCTGACTTCTGGAAGCTTTGTGGGCTTATAGGAAAACCCACAAGACCCAATTAGGCATGTCTCCTTTTAGACTAGTGTATGGGAAGGCGTGTCACCTTCCTGTCGATCTGGAGCATAAAGCCTATTGGGCAGTACGGAACTGTAACCTAGATATTTCTAAGGCTGGAACCCACAGAAAGCTTCAGATAAGAGAGATTGATGAATTACGTCTTAATGCATGTGAAAACTCGCGAATCTACAAAGAGTGGGTTAAAGCCTTTCATTACAAGCACATATCTAGAAAGATCTTTCACCCTGGTCAAAAGGTCCTACTCTTCGATGCCTGACTGAAATTTTTCACTGGAAAATTGCAATCCAAGTGGGTCGGACCATATCTTGTCCGACAGATCTTTGGAAATGGAGCCGTTGAGATCAGTCCACTCAGCCACGATTCCGAACCTTTCGTCATGAATGGTCAGAGACTCAAACCATTCATTGACGTGGCCAATACAAATTTGGTTGAGTCATCATTTATCCTCCATTCTCCCTGATCTCATTGTGCCCAGCCGATGGCGTAAGACTCAACACTTAACAGGAGGAAGCTCGTCATTCTTTTGAAAACCCAAAACCTTTTTTGGCATATCTTTGGACTTTTCGTTCATTCCTTAGGACAGCCGACTTCTCCTCAGGTACTCATACCTAAGATTAGAAATCATCCGCAATAGTCACCTCGACCCATCCACTCACCAAATACCAGTCCTAATGCATGAACCAAGCTAAATAAAAACCCACCTAATGTACAATGAGGACATTGCAAATCTTAGGCATGGGGGGCTATGAAAGCGTAATAAAAATTCATAACAAGAAAAGGTTTCAAAAAAAAAATCACATATGTCAAAAACACCAAACAAAGATTAAAAACTTTTTTTAAAAAGAAAAAAAAATGGGAGGGAAGCACTTTTTGGTGAGCTTTACAAAAGGAGGCGGAGGAAAAGTGCAAAATTCTAAAAAGGAGCACAAAATGAAAAAGAAGAGATAGTCATTAGTAAGAAATTAAGAAATTAACTAAAGTTCTAGACCACATTAAAACAAAAGCAAAGAGAAAGTGCTGAAGAAGCACAAGAAAATTAGTAAGAACGCTAACCTTAGGTCTTCTTGGACTAGACTCTTAGTACCCAATAAGATCTTGATATTCCTCAAGAGGTTGAGGAAAATGAAAATCTTAAGTATTAAGTTTAAGGCTTAGGGAGTATTTAGCCTCGTCAACTGACCTTCAGTTTATGGGACTCGGTAACCTAAGCACCAAAATTCACACACAGTCTGGTTCAGTGAGCATAAATATCAAAATCACGCAGAAGCATTTCTAATGTTCTGAAAATGTCACCTAGATTAGGAGCGGCAATCAACACAAGTTGATTTGGATGAGTTCCTTCGTGCGGAGAAGTGGGAAATTCCCCTTGAAGATGCGTAACAACATATCATCTCCTTGGTGCTTGTCTCCTAGGATATTTACATATCCTACTAGGGGCATGTAAGCACTCTGCTGGCTTAGATTCCATGGATGGCAATATCACGAAATGTCAATTGCCAGGGTCTGAATTCAGCCATGGAACACCATGGGTGGGATTATCTCGAAATCTCGAAAACCAGGGTTCTGGGGGTTACCATTGGTGGTGCTATCTCGAACCATCGATTACCAAGAACCTCTGAGGATTGATGATGGGGACAAGGAATCCGATACAGACCGTGTTGTGAAGCCAATCCTAAGCTAGAGTTAAAAAGAAAAGAGAGATAAAACTCTCCAAACAAATAAACCCTCTGTCTCGCTCTTACAAAACGGACTACAAACTGAACCAAGGCTAAAAAATTCTCAAGCACGGGTGCTTTAACCACGGAGTCCAATAAACCTTAGGGTAGTTCCTGCAGACCTTAAAAACCTTTGCTGAGGACTAAGGCTAAAGCTAGATAGATCTGGATCTTGGTGGGTACTAGAGTACCTTTAGGCCTAAAGTCGGCATTCTGACCTAATCAAAGAGACAAAGGGAAGGAAAAGCACTTCTCAAAATTGATGAAAGGAATTCATAGTCTAAAATAAAGGTTAAAACCTTAATATTTTGCTAAGGGACTAGCAAAAGCTAGGTATGGGGGTATGATGAGAACCTCATCAAGAACCCTAAATAGCACATTTTGACCTAATAAATTAAACAAGGGCTCCAACATAACCTAAGGGAAGGCCTAAATCAGGGAATTATTAATCTGAGAATAGAGCATTATACAAGGGGTAAAACTACAATTTTACCATTGCAGTGCATGAACGGAATTTCTAAGGGTCTAGACACAGGTTAAGTTGACTTAATAAGAGAAAAAGTGGGATGGTTTGGTCAGAAAAGGGTTATGACAAAATCTGGGAATTGCATGACATTCTCTAACCCTAAAACAAACTTACTTTAATTCACGAAGTTCCTGGCAAGATAAAAATAAACAAAATCCTCTAAAATTCATGGAAAGATATCCTCTAGGGTTTAGAACCTTCAATTTGGCCATTGGAACCTGTTTTGACCTAGATTGAGGACCATACCCAATTTTTGACCTAATTTAGGTTTTTGTGCAAAATGTCTAGTCAAACATTGTCAAACCTAAAATCTGACTTCACCATTGGATTCCTTAGGTCCAAATTAGATTGGTACAAAAATTTGGAACTAAGGATAGGTCGCCTTGACCCACTTTGCAATTTAGTCCTCAAAATTACTTCCAGACCCTCAACTTTTTGAAACTCTTACAAATACCCTATATCTTTCCCGTCATTTTCTTCAAACCAGTCCCTCTGCCATCCGCTGCGTAGGCCATACCTTTGGTGCCGCGCATGCATGGGGAGCAGACCCTAAATTTGAATGGGAGACTCTATGATGTCCCCTACCGCATGGGCCGGCTCCCATGCCCTGCCGACTATCATACCTCTCGTGCGAATACGCGAGAGGTATGGGTCTCCGTCTACCACATCACTGGAGAGACTTTTCCCACCACTCTCACATGCCTCTCGACCATCCCTCGCCTATATAAGGAGCGGCACCCTTCGCCGCATCTCTCAAGCTCCATTTGGCTTGAGAATCCCCTCTAATTCCTCTCCACCCTACTCTGGCCATTCGTCTAGAGCTTCCGGTGACACACCCTCTCCTTTCTCATCACCCTACCACCATACCAGTGGCTGGGTTACCTTCGCCATCTTCCATCGCGCCGCGACGTACTAGCGGGCGCCCTCCAGCCCCTCTTCGTCGTCGCCATCTCTTCCCCTCGGTGCCTTCGTCTCCGGTAACGGTAGCACCAGCCGCTCGCCACCTCCGCATCCCCCCCCTTCACTGTGGACTTACAGCTAAGTCCCTCTCACCCTTCTCTATGTTTCCCCTCTGTCAATTTGCTATTCAAACCACTCGACAATCACAAGCCACCACCATCTCCTCCACCTCTGGCAGATCACCGACGAGGTGTCTCCGTCACTTCCCCGCACCCATCCACCTCGCCAGACCCCTCAAAAGCACCACCTCCACCCACTGATCACCCTGCGACCCTCCACTGACCGCGTCACCCACTGTCGCCTCCCCCCAAACATACCCACTCACACAGACTCAGATCGACCTAGGGATGCCCGCCTAGGTCACTCAGAGTCACGCCAACCCCTGCAGTATCTTCACCGTGCTCTGGAGAAGCTCACCGAATGTTCTGACAGGGTTGCAAGGCTGTATTCTTGATTTCACGTCCTGAGCCCTCTCCTCTGTTAACGAGCAAGCTTCAAGCTTGCATGCAGGCTCGCTCCAGGCACCCTTGTCCTAGGTTGGAGTCCCAGGCTGCGCGAAAGAGCGTCGCAGAGGTCCCAGGTCCGCAATTGAAGACGCAAGCCTTACACTTTGTTGCAATTGGAGCGGCACCCCCTACTGCGGGCATGTGAGAAATGAGGGGCTTGGATAGTCCCACATCGGTTGCTGTTGAAGCCACGCACCTGCATAAATTGTAAAAGTGACTAAGGCTTATCGCCTCAGTCACACGGGGTGAGGTCCCTCTCACCTGCTTACCATCCCTCGTCCATGACCACCCCATGTAGACATGGCCTGACCCGTTTACCTAAGTCTTGCACACCTCTCCCACCACCACACACCGGTGGGCCTGGTCCCGGGCACATTACCCGACCCGCATACCCGAGTAGGCTCTGGAAGTGCGAACCCTAGAGTGAAAAAGAGAGAAAGAGATGTGGGGAGGGTAGGGGTTAGGTTTTGCCTAACCATGCTTGTGTTGGGAAACTGAAGGAGGAGGAAGAGGAAGGAGGAGAAGAAGCGACTGAGGACTTAGCTGCGGAAGCAGCTGCAGCCGTAGAGAAGAAAAGGAGACAGCAGCTGAAGCAGGAAGGGGAGATGCCAATTGAAGAAGAAGGAGAAGACTGCGGAAGGAAGGAAGAAGAAGCTGTCGCAAAGAAGAAGGCGAAGTAGGGAAAAGAAGAAGAGAAGAAGAAAAATCCGAGAGTAAAAGCAGCAGCAGAGAAAGGAAGAAGGCGACGTGCACTATAGCAAGTGGCTACTTAAGGCGTCTGATTCCTAGAATCAGATGCCTGAAGATTGAAAGAAGAAGAGAAAGAAGGGCAAAGAAGAAAGTGAGAAGAAAAGAACAGAGAAGAAACATTTGTTTCATTCTCTCTAGTTTTTCTTTTGTAAAATAGTGTATTATTGTAAATTGTGATTTTCCACGCTTCTAGAATCAAGCATGCTCTCTGAGTTCACCCTCGGAGAATTTTTGTATTCGAGTAATAAAATCAAATCAGACAAGTCTACCACCACTTCTCTACCTTTCTTCTTTTCTCCATCTTGGCTTATTCCATCTTCTCTACGTTTGCCTTTTCTTCAGCCGCACCTTCTTTTGCGACAGTGCTTCTTCTTCCTTCCTTGTCTTCTTTTGCTTCTGATTTCCTTCTCTTTTCTTCTTCAGCAGCGCCTTCTTCTTCCTTCTTCAACCTCTGCCTTCAAGTCCTCCTTAGCTCCTCTACAGCTTCCTTTGCTTTTCCTTTCTTTCTCATTTGCCTTAGCTTCCTCAGATTTTTCCTTCTTCGCTTCAACTTTCTCTTCCTTCTTCCTTTCCCTGCACACATGAGTGCAAAACCTACCCCTACCCTCCCCACGTACACTCTCTCACTATTTTTCTCTTGGGTCCACTCTCCTAGAGCCAGCCAATCGGGTATTCGGGTCCAGTTACGCACACCTGGGTCTACGCGCACTGGCATGGGCGGTGCGCATGGAGTGCTGGGTAAATGGGTCAGCCAGGTCCACGGAGCGTGGGTCGTGGATGAGGTGGGTGAGCAGGCGAGGGGACCTCACCCCGTTATTTGAAGCGATAAGGTGGAAACACAAATTCAATTTATACCACTTACCGCACGCTAAACTTTTCGATGTGGGACTAAAAGTCCCACCAACTTCGCTCGCACACCTGCAGGAGTGCTCTGCCTAATTGCTATAGTTGTGATCCTCACAAAGCCAATTACTTGGCTGGATGTGTGCGCAAGACCAACTCGCATCACCTGGGCCTGTTCGCTTAGAGCGCAATTGCTTGGAGCGAGATTGTGAGCTCCTTGCTCGTGCTGCAATGGCGGGAAGGGCAGGTGAACCTGCGATCAATCAATATGGCCTTGCAGCCTAGTTAGACCACACTGGTATCCTCGCCGTGGAATGATGAAGGTGCAACTGTAGGTGGCTGGCCACAGGGTGACCTAGGGGTGAGTGCCTAGGTCGCTCTATGGCCGTGAAAGTGGGTTTGATCAGGGGGCGAGTGTGGAGGTGTTGGTGGTCAGTGAATATGTGGATAAGGATCAGTGGATGATAGAAAAAGTTTTGAGGGATCTGGCGAGGCATGTGGAAGCATGGAGAGATGGAAGTGCCTCGCCAGCGGTCTTCTGGAGATGAGGAAGATGGTGGTGGTCTGCGGTGTCGAGGGATTGAAAGTAGAAACAAAGAAGGGGGAAATGAGGAGAGGAGAGAGGGGAAGGGATCTAACCTACTTAAGGGATGAAAGGTAGGAGGGAGACGGCTCGTACCGGCTGCTACCGATGAAGGAAGTTCCAGTGGAGGGAGAACGATGATGACAAAGAGGCTTTTGGCACATGTGCAGGTATGGCACAATGCGGACGACGGAGGTAAAGACGTCTCTACCACTGGTATTGTGGCTAAGCAACGAGAAGGAGGAGGAGTCGCCGGAGCCTACTGGACACTTGGCCAGAGGAGAAGGGAAGAAATCGAAGGTGGTTCTCTGGCCAAGTCAAGCTAAATCTGAGCGACAGGGATAGGGGGTCCTTTTATAGGTACTAGCAGAGGTCCTTCTGCTTGGAAGGCAGGCTTCCAAGTGCAAGAATCCTCGTCGGAGAAGGAATGTGAGAGATACCCATATCTCTCGTGTGTTCTCACGAGAGATTGGGCACAAATCAGATCTTGGCATTGCATTCAGATGATAGGAAAATCCTTAGAGAATCTCCCTTTCCATTTTTAGAGGGAATCTCTGAGGGATTTGGGAGAAATCCTCCTCGAATCCTCGCTGGAGTAGGACTCCTCCACTGTAATGGTGGAGGGACCTATTTCCAAAGAGTGGCGAGGAAGATAGGGGGGTCTGCTTAATGATTTTCAAAAGCTAGGGTAAAAATGTAATTGGGTGCACTATTTTGCAAAGTAGGTAAAGGTGACCTCCCCTTAGGTCCAAATTTTGGTACAAACCTAATTTGGACCTAAGAAATCCAATGGTGAAGTTGGATTTTAGATTTTACCATGTTGACTGGGTATTTTTGCATAAAAAACCAAATTAGGGCAAATAATTAGCTAGGACCCCTATTTAGGTCAAAATAGGTTCCAAAGGCCAATTTCAAGGTTCCAAACCCTAGGGAACTTTTTTCCATGAATTTTAGTGGGTTTAGTTGATTTTTATCTAGACCCCTTCCATGTTAAACTAAGTGGGTTTGTTTTAGGGTCATAGGATGTCATTTAATTCTCAGATCTCACAATAACACATTTCTGATTGAACCATCCCACTTTTCATCTTGTTACAGCCAATTGACCTATGTTTAGCCCCTGAGAAATCGTGTTGATGTACTGCAATGATAAAATTGCAGCTTTACCCTTTGTTTCTTATTTTCTTCTTGGAATAGTTATTCCTTGAATTAGGCCCTTCTCTAGGTTATGTAGGAGCTTTTATTCTCTTATCTAGGTCAAAATGAGCTAGTTAAGATTCATGATGGTGTTCCCATCATACCCCCATGTCTAGCTTTTGCTAGTCCCTTAGCATAATTTCAAGGTTTTAACTTCTGTTCTAGACCATGAGTTCCTTTCACAATTTATGAAAAGTGCTTTTTCCTTTTCTTTTGATTAGGTTAGAATGATGACAGTAGGCCTAGAGGTACTCAACTACTAACCAAGATTTGGACCTAACCAGCTCTAGCCTCAGTCCTCCGTGAAGGTTTTTAAGGCCCACAGGAACTATCTTGAGGTTTGTTGGACTCCGCGGTTAAAGCACCCATGCACGAGACATATTTTCGCCTTGGTTCAGTTTGCTGTGCATTTTTGTAAGAGAGATATAGAGGATTTATTTGTTTGGAGAGTTTTCCCTCACTTTTCTTTTTATTTCTAGCTTCAGATTGGCTTCTCAACACAGTCTGTATCGGATTCCTCGTCCCCATCATCAATCCTCAAAGGTCCCTAGCAATCGATGCTTCTTGATAGCACTACCTATAGCAACCCCCAAAACCCTAGCATTCAAGATTTCAAGATAATCCCACCCATGGCATTCTGTAGCCAAATCCTGACCCTGGTAATCGACATTTTGTGATAATGCCTCCCATGGTATCTGAACTAGCGGAGTGCTTACGTGCCCTCAGTAGGATATGTAAATATCCTAGGAGATAGGTACCGTGGAGGCGATATATTGTTACGCATCTTCGAGGGGAATTTCCTGCCTCTCCATGTCAGGAACTCGTCCAAATCAACTTGTGTTGATCGGCTACTCCTAATCTAGGCAACTTTTTTCAGAACATTAAAACTCTTTTGCGTGATTTTGATAGTTATGTTCACTGAACCAGACTGTGTGTGGATTGGGGTGCTTAGCTTACCGAGTCCCGCAAACCAAAGGTTAGTTAACGAGGTTGAATACTCCCTAAGCCTTAGGCCTAATACTTAAGCTTCGCATTTTCCCTAACCTCTTGAGGATTATCTAGATCTTAGCGGATACTTGAATTTTTAAGCCTAAGAGTCTAGCCTAAGAGGCCTAAGATCAGTGTTCCTACCAATCACTTTTTTGTGTCTCACTAGAACTTTTTTCCTTCATTTTTCTCTTTTTCCGTGATGTGGTCTTGAACTTCGGTTAATCCCTTAATTTCTTACTAATGACTATTCTTTTTCCTCTTTTTTTTTGTGCTCCTTTTGACTTTTTCCTCCTTTCCTCCTCGTGTTTATATGGCTTCAAAATTTTCTCTCCCCTCAATTTTTTTTTCTTTCTCATAATTTTCTAATTTTTTTGGTATTTTTGACATATGTGAATTTTTGTGAGAATCCTTCCACCTTTTCTTGGTTTTGTATGCTTGCACTTTTCCACCTCCTAATGCCTAAGTTTTGCAATGTCCTCATTGTAAACGGAGGGTGTGAAACAGTGTAGGGTTCAAGGACTTAAAACAGGATATATTAGGTGGGCAAATGGATCGGGAATTGACTTTTACAGATGATTTCAAGCTCTGGCATGTGTACCAGAGGTGGGATCGACTGGTCTAAGGCTGAACTCAAGGTGCAATTGACGTGAAGTACAGAGGGTTAATCAGATGGATCAAAGGGATAAATTCAACGCCTTTAGCCGAGTAGGAAATAGGATGGAGAAGGAGTGGTCAAATTAGTTGACTTTTGTAGAACAAGCACCTCGATCAAGAGCCTAGTTGGTCCAACCAGGTGCTTGTTCAGATCAGTAGGCTAATGATGCAGCCCAAATCGAATCAATCTAGTGGGTTGATAAATGTCGATCAAGAGATGTGGAACCCACCATATGCTATAAACCTCGGATGGATGTGGAAGTGTAAATTCGGGTTTTGGCTGAGTCGAATCTGCTTGGTCAGAGTAGGGCTCCAAATAGTAATCAGTGAATGGTGCGGAAACCCTACCAGGGTGATCAGAGAATGATGGAGCATGGTTTTCATTCGGATCAATGTTTGATACCCGATATATGTGTGGAGTGGAATCATCTGCAGTCGGCTCAGTGAGAGGGGAATCAGAATAGAAATTGAGTCTGATCGCGGGTCTGGGTTGAAAATGTGTTTTGATGGGTTCTGTATGTGTGGAAGGGGTGGCTTCAATGAGAATTGTGTATGAGGGCTCTTCTAGGAAGGAGTGACAGGTGGTTTTGTGTAGAGAGTCCTCCTAGTAGCTTTCAAACTAAAAAATGAATGCCTGAAGAGTGTCTATATGATGAGGGAAATTTGAGTTGAGAAAAGATTCGTACTCTGGGTTGTAATCACCCTTGGCATTTTTTGGTTTTGATTCCTGAGGATCGAAAAGAAATGATTCCATGTCACTGGAACCTGAGCTTAAATTAGTGATCTCGGGAACTAGGACCTTAGAGTCGGAGTCAGAGAATGAATCATGCAAGCTGAGCTCGTAGATTGGTTTGTTGTAATCAGGAAGCAGAGTCTCTCCGAAATCATGGTCAGATTGGAAATCGTCAGAGATGTTATGAAAATTGAGTTCTGAATGAGATTAAAGACCATGAGTTCCACCACAGAACAAATCACATAATGTGGTCTTAGCATCCTGACTGGGGTCTAGCCTATATTCAAATTCTGAGCTTAAAAGGTGTCCTTATTTGGTCTAGGCTCAAGTTCTAGGCTTGTGGGAAAGACCTAATCAACACCCCACTCGTCCAACTCAGTTTCTATGCCGTAAATTGGCCTGACTTTCGAAAAATTGATTTGATACTTTGAGGATGTTGGAGAGGGATATTCATCAAATAGAGGCCCATAATCATATTCTTCATTGAAAATTTGATCTTCTTCATACAGGGCCTCGTAATCTTCCTAATAAATTTCAGATCCAGATTCTAGGCTTAGGATGTGGGTTGAATCACTAGAATCTAAGTCTGAATAACCTTCGAGGGTCACCTTATCCGAACAAGGGGCGGGAATTACACCCTCGAGATGTTCAGTGCTAATCTCATCATTGTAGGAGTCTTGGAATTTTATGCTTGGTGCTTCAGGGTCTAGGGTTGGCTCAACATTAGGTTCTCTTGCAATTGGAACCTCCCGACCTACTTCATTATCGAGCACATTGTACTCCATCTAGGTTGGGACTCCATAACAACTCTGTGCCTCAAACACAAGATTTGGGAAATTAGATTGATCCTCAATACTACACCAAGATGGTTTATCATCTGTTTGGGGCGTATACGGGTATTGCTGATTGATAACTTGTTTCAATAATCTCATCATCTCTTCCCACTTTTCCAGATCATCTTGGTGTTGTTCCCAATGTACCAGATTTGTCATGCATTGGATGTATTCAAAATTATGCAATTTTTCTATCTCAATGTATCCTGTGATGAGAATGTCTTGGGTTGATCCTTCTGTAGCTTCTGTTAATAAAACTTAGGCACAGTTTATGATGAAGGTTGTGGTTGTTGGTACATTAACTTGAATGTCTTCTACTGGTGTTGAGGTTTTGTATTTAATTTCATAGAATTCAAGGGCATCCTCGATCATTCTATCTTTTCATGGTTCTTCGGGATTTAGGTTTCTTGAATGGTAATCCTAAGTAACAAGGCTGCATGTCTGGATCAAGTAATGGACTCAAGATGTAGAATCAGAATTTGGATCAAGATGTTGAATCAAGTTGTGAAGCGAATAGATCTGAATAAAGAGTCCCACTGAAAATGTATGTGTGTGCTCTAAAGAGAAGGGATGAGGGACTGGATGTGTTTTTGACCCAATCAAGGCACCCAAAGATGTTTAGATGACTGTGGAGGTTCGAGGCGGATGATACCCCTTGATCGGAAAGTCATCCACCTGAGAATTACCTGGGCAGCCAGAGAGGGAGACTTCCGCAAAGACCCTTGCATGGTAGAGTGTCCCCTTGGGTTACCGGGTTTCCCCCACTTGACCTCTCTTGTCACTGAGATTCAAGGTAGACCAGAATGGGGACCTTGACCTCTTAAGTCTATCACTTTTATTTCAAATAAAAGGTGCTTTCGGGTTTTTACTTGAACTTTAGATGTTTTGATTTTGTGACCTAATTTCAAGGTTGGTTGACCCAAGCGGTCAGCTACACCTGACCTGCCCTAAATATGGCAGAATGATTCTAGGTCAAGACCTAGAAATCACCCTGATTTGACTCCCAGGTTATTAGGTCCAATGTTCTTAAGATTCAAGTGATTTTAGAGCTCAATTTTAGGGTTTGTCTTACTTAGATCTTTTTAATCAAGGGCTTGGGTAGCACACTGATGCGGGTGGGTTTGTTTCCTTTTATGCAAGCATGTGTGAACTAGCACTCCAAAAACCGTACTGCAGAAACCCTAATTTGGTTCTATTTCCAATCCTCATTGCTTTTCACAAAACTTCTCTTTGGACTTTAAAATAAAAAGTGTGTAGTCTGTGGAGATTTAGAAAGTAAGCGTGATTTCTAGTAGGCATAGGAATTTGTGTGCAATTTCAAGAAATCGCTTCAACTTCAATAGGTTTTTAAAAAAATTTCACGAAATCAGGAAACTTTGCCTTTAAAATGGTAATTACTATGAAAAGAAGGCAAGTGATTCCTAATTTGATTATTTCTTTTTTTTGTCTTCTCAGGATTAGGAGATGGATGTAGGGAAGAAGAGAGAATTTAACTGCCCTGGAGTGGCTGATTTGCACGGATGATCTCCTCGTGAAAACCTCACAAAAATCACAGCAAAGCAAAAAGGGCAAGTTAGTGCACAAATATAATAAAAAATAATGCAGAGACTAGTGACGAATTATGCGTTGCTCCCTAGCAAAGGCACCAAAAATGCTAACCTGTGAAAGAGCGGCAACGAGATCATCCTCAGCGACAGTGCCAAAATGTTTAGAGGAGCACGAAGTCGGGTTTAAAATAAGTGCATCGTAGTATAGTCGAAACTGCTTTGAAAACATATAAATTTCTATTACTCGAATGTTGAGTCCAAGGTCGAACACAGGGAGCCAATGGAATTTATTCACTAATCTAATAAATGTAATTTGAACACTTAAATCTACTCAAAATCTAATTCAAAGTATAATGCAGGAGTTTATGAATTATAGAATGTAGCAAAATAGAGAGATTGATAAGAATAGGGCAAAAAGTCTGATTCTCCTTCTCTTGTCTGTTTAGCTTCCTCTTATTTTCTTTCTTGGCTCTTTCCTTCTCTGCCTTTTCCTTCTTGGCTTCTCTTATTTCCTTTCTTCTTCCTTCTTTTCTTTCCTCTGCATGCTTCCCTTAGCTTCTCTTTCTGTTCTACCTTCTCTGCCTTTCTTCTTTTCTCCTTCTTGGCTTATTCCTTCTTCTCTGCCTTTGCCTTTTCTTCAGCCGCACCTTCTTTTTCGACAGTGCTTCTTCTTCCTTCCTTGTCTTCTTTGGCTTCTGATTTCCTTCCTTCTCTTTTCTTCTTGAGCAGTGCCTTCTTCTTCCTTCTTATTCAGCTTCTGCCTTCAAGTCCACCTTATCTCCTCTGCAGCTTCCTTTGCTTTTGCTTTCTTTCTCTTTTGCCTTAGCTTCCTCAGCTTCTTCCTTAGCTTTTTCCTTCTTCGCTTCATCCTTCTCTTCCTTCCTCCTTTCCCTGCACAGACGAGTGCAAAACCTACCTCCACCCTCCCTGCATACACTCTCTATTTCTCTCTTGGGTTCGCCCTCCCAGAGCTAGCCAATTGGGTATTCGGGTCGGGCTACGTGCACCCGGGTCCAGGCGCATCGGCGTGGGTGGTGCATGAGGAGTGTTGGGTAAATGGGTCAGCCAGGTCCATGGAGCGTGGCTTGCGGACAAGGCGGATGAGCTGGCAAGGGGACGTCACCGAGTGATCTGAGGTGATAAGATGGAAACAAAAATTCAATTTATACCACTTGCCACACGCTAAACTTTCCGAGGTGGGACTAAAAGTCCCACCCACTTCACTCGCACACCTACAGGAGTGCTCTACCTAATTGCTGCAGCTGTGATCCTCGTAAAGCCACTTACTTGGCTGGATGTGTGCACGAGACCAACCCCCATCACTTGGGCCAGTTCACCTGGAGCGCAACTGTCTGGAGTGAGCTTGCGAGCTCCTTGCTCGTGCTCCAATGGCGGAAAGGGGGGGTGAACCTATGATCAATCAATACGGGCTTGCAGCATCGTTAGGCCTCATGGGGAGCTTCACCATGGCACGGCGTAGGTGCTACAGTAGGTGGCTAGCCACGGGGTGTCTTAGGCGTGCGTGCCTAGGTCGCTCTGTGGCCATGAAAGTGGGTTTGATCGGGGGGCGAGTGTGGAGGTGTTGGCGGTTAGTGAATGTGTGGATAAGGATCAGTGGATGATGGCGGAAGTTTTGAGGGGTTTGGCAAGGCGTGTGGAAGCGTGGAGCGATGGAAGCGCCTCGCCGGTGGTCTGCCGGAGATGAGGAAGATGGTGGTGGTCTGCAGTGTCAAGGGGTTTAAAGTAGAAATAAAGAAGGGGGAAATGAAGAGAGCAGAGAAGGGAAGATACCTAACCTACTTAAGGGACGAAAGGAGGGAGGAGGCAGATGGCTAGTACCTGCCGCTGCCAGAGAAGAAAGTTCCAGTGGAGGGAGAACTGCGACGACGAAGAGGCTTTTGGCACATATGCAAGTATGTCACGACGCGGATGCCATAGGTGAAGACATCTGTGCCACTGGTATTGTGGAAAAACGATGAGAAGGAGGAGGAGGAGTCACTAGAGCCTGCTGGACACTTGACGGAGGGGAAGGGAAGAAATCAGAGGTGGTTCTCCGGCCAAGCCAAGCTAAATCTGAGCGGTAAGGACAGGGGGTACTTTTATAGGTACCGGCAGAGGTCCTTGTACTTGGAAGGCAAACTTCCAAGCACAAGAATCCTCATTGGAGAAGGAATGTGAGAGATACCCATATCTCTCATGCGTTCACATGAGAGATTGGGTATGAATCAGATTTTGGAATTGCATTCAAATGATAGGGAAATCCTCAGAGAATCTCCCTTTCCATTTTGAGAAGGAATCTCTGAGGGATTCGGGAGAAATCCTCGTCAAATCCTCATTAGAGTAGGACTCCTCCACTGTAATGGCAAAGGGACTTAATTGCAAAGAGTGGCGAGGAAGATAGGGTGGTCTGTGCAATGATTTTCAAAAGCTAGTGGTCAAAATGTAATTAGGTGGACTATTTTGCAAAGTAGGTCAAGGTGACATCCATTTAGGTCCAAATTTTGGTACAAACCTAATTTGGACCTAAAGAATCCAATGGTGAAGTTGGATTTTAGGTTTGACCACATTTGACTAGGTTTTTTGCATAAAAACCCAAATTAGGGTAAATAATTATGTAGGACTCCTATTTAGGTAAAAATAGGTTCCAAAGGCCAATTTGAAGGTTCTAAATCCTAGGGGATATTTTTCCATGAATTTTAGATGGTTTAGTTGATTTTTATCCAGACCCAAACATTGTTAAATTAAGTGGGTTTGTTTTAGGGTTAGAGGATGTCATTTAATTCTCAGATCTCACAATAACCCATTTCTAATTGAACCATCCCACTTTTCATCTTGTTAAGACCAATTGACCTATGTTTAGCCCCAGAGAAATCCTATTGATGTACTGCAATGGTAAAATTACATTTTTTCCCTTTATTTCTTATTTTCTTCTGAGAACAGTTATTCCTTGAATTAGGCCCTTCTCTAGGTTATGTAGGGGCTTTTATTCTCTTATCTAGGTCACAATGAGCTAGTTAGGATCATGATGGTGTTCCCATCAGTACCTAAACTGCGCAATTTACTTACATGCCCCCAGTAGGATGGTCATCCTAAGAGACAAGCACCGAGGAGGTGACATGTTATCATCACATCCTCAAGGTGAGTACATACTTCACCTCTTCTACAGCAAGTACTCTTCCAATCAAATTGTGTTTCAAGCTTCTCCTAAGTCAAAACTACCAGAACCAAAGTTTCTTTTAAGAAAGGAATTAAAGTAATCATTATTTACACAAGACCAAGTGTGTGAAGTGTGGATGCTTAGGTTGCGAGGACCTGCAAACCAAAAGGTAGAAAAAGACATCAGGTACTACCCAACCTTTAACTCAAACCCTAGCTTTCCTTCCTCAACCTTTTAAGGAATGGTCTGCAACTTAAATCCTACATAACTTTTTAAGTCAACAAAGGACCCTAAAGGTCTAAAGCTAGTATCTCAACTTTACTTCTAAATTTAGACACCTAGAGTTAACTTAGTCTAACCTAAAGCTATGGTCTACCTAAGAATGCAGGGCCCAGCCAGTTAAGCTTAACGCAAAATGGTTTTTCTTTTTGTTTTACGTGTGTGTGCGTGTGTGTGATTTTTTTTTTCAATGCAAATTTATGCAATGTCAAATGCTTTAACTAAATGCATGAATGAACTATGTATAAATGCTATGTATATCCCTAAGTACACCCCCCCATGCCTGAAACTTGCAATGTCCCCATTGCATAGAACGATAACCTGGGTCAGAGTTGGGCTACCGTTGTTTTGTTAGCAGCCGAGTAGCCACAGAACCTACAAATCAGGTTTAAGGACAACAGAAATAGGCCTTAAAAATGAGCAAAGTAATGCTGGCCTATAAAATAAGTAACCTAGGATATTGGCGAGCTAATGATGAATCCCAATAGCAAACGCTCGCACAAACAAGATGGGAATGAAATCTTCCTAGGTCACCAGAGGTGATTCTAAAGGATATACTGGAATAGCAGCCTCTAAACTGGTAGGAAGCGGATGACAAGGATCCTCCAAAAGAAATGGGGAAGGAATAGTGTAAAGATATACCCCTTGGGTGATGGACTGACCATAGAAAGCATCAATCCATACTCGGTACACCATTATAGGAAATATTGGTCTGTTAAGCCCCCCAATCAGAGCAAAAGTGAGCCTAACTTGAAGCTAGGGATTGCCTAGGGTGTCTAAGTTTCAAGGTTGTGGAATGGCCATAAGATCTAAGTTGGGTTTAATCAGCTCAATGTCCATCGCTAACACTCTTCCTAATTCCTTAATCGCATCCCTAGCATCCCTAGTACTAACACAAGTATCTTCATGCACTTCATCATGAGTCAAAATTTCACCTTGAGGCATAGGCAAATCGGATGGTGACTTCGAATCAACTGAAGGTAGGTTGGAAGCAACAGATTTAGGGATTAACCTATCAACGACATCCTCGGATTCTTGTTCTTTACTCAAATCCTCCTCGGAGTCTATATGTGAATCCACGTAAATCTCATAATTTGCTTACACATTTTCCATTATTTCATCATGAGGAGGGAGATCATCAATTAGTGTGCTAAGGAAACCTAATTTGATCAAATTTGTGACATCCTCAAAGGCTAATTCTTCAAATACGACATAATCACCCTTAGTGTCACTCCAAATCTTGAATCTAGTTTCCTCATATAATTCATCCTTCTCCTCATCATATGATTCATCATATACCCGAGGTCTAGAATCATTTAAAATCTCAGCAGATTCCCTAGGGCACTCTATTTGGGGTAAATGGCTTACACTGGTAACATTGAACTCCTCAGATAGGTGAATTTCTTTAGGGTTAGGTTCCCTAAGGGTGGGTTTAAGTTCCATCTCCTGATCAGAAGGGAGGGTGAGATTAACAACTTAACTTCGACCCACTTCATCAAATACGACGAAAATACTATCATCAGGGTTGGGGTCTTCCAATGGTACCATCATTCCCTTTGTTTGACACCAATATAATTTAGGTGGATACTCAACCAGATAATCATCTTCCTCAGGTTGCCACCTTTCTTCGTCTAATGTATAGCTACTTTCATACATATCCTCCTCCCACTTAAAGCGTGGACCTCTCAAGGAAGTGTCATCTAGTGGGGAGGGTTCAAAATCAATCCTCGAAAAGTAGCAATTCTCCTTTACATAATCCCCAAAATTCCTCAACTTTGGGTGTGGCTCTCCCATGGGAGATGCATCTAGCATAGATGGGTGAACTTCATCCCCAATGGGGTAGATTGGGTGGCTAATTTCGTCCTTTTCTTGCTGGCTTGCTCTTGAAGATTCTCCTAATAATTCAATCATTTCGTCTTGCATTTTCTGTATTTGCATCTTCAAGGAGGAGAGGTTATCATTTCTATCAGAATAGAAGTCAGGCTTAGGGTTATAGTACCGAGGAGTATCTGTCCAAACATTATAATCATTCAGGGAGGGTGGGTTGGGTATTTGCATGGTGTGCAGGATATTAGGCAAGGCAAATCCCGCTCCTAGGTTCTGCTCATTGATTTGGGGCTTGACCAGGCCAACACTCCTATAATAGGAGTAGAAAGTATACTAATAATTATCATTATGTCCATCAAAGGATGGACCATCTCGGCATATGGGATAGAAGATTGTACAGTGGGGGTAAGGGTGTGGGCAAGATGTGAAAGGATGAAAGTCAATGTGGTCCATTCTAACTCACATCTCAATCAGAATTCCCTAAGTAAAACACAATTCAAAAAGGACTTTTTAGGTCTTTCCCAATTAAGGCTTTTGATTTTAAGTTGGATTGTAGGTGACAATACAATTTGTTCAATCAATTTACGTGCTTATTGTTGACCTACGGATCGCCTAAAAAGATCTAATTGGGACTTAGGTGATCCTCCCTAAAGCCCAAAAAGTTCAGTCACCACCAAACACGGCAAAGAAGGATGCAAGTAGGGTTAAGCCCTTCCTTTGAAGCATTGCTTTCACGGTGCTTCTTAACTACCCTCAATCCACAATGTTTGGAGGCTACTTCACCTCTGAACTAAAGTTTGGGTCACTTTAGACCTCAATAATAGGAGGCTCTAGTCCTAACGGTTGCAAACCTGAGGAGTGTCTAAAAGCGTGCCTTGGTGTAAGAGATATAACTGTGCATACACCAGAAAAGATTTTGAATTTTGAATCACACGCCAAGTTTGAAAATCAAGTCCTTGATTTGTAAATGTCGCTCCTTTAATTAGTCCTTTTTCAAAAATTAAATGTGACCACTATATTAAATCGCTTCAAGAGAGATTATGTGGTCTAAAAATTAATCCAAATGCATTTGCATGACAGGTAGAAATGCAAAGTTAGAAGTGCATACCTGAGTCCAGCATTCTTCATGCAGTATGCAAGATGGGAAGTTAGATCTTGATGCTGCTCATTCAAACCTAAATTATTCTACCTAAGTGCAGGTAGCTTCTAGCAGGTAGCTGATTGCACCACAAAAATACACCTGCAATTGTGTCATCTTGTGCTATTTCCTAGCATTACCAGTGCATATAAGGGTTCCATAGTTGCATTTGTAAAAATACATGCTTGCATGCATTTAATTGAGAAGGGAGGAGAATGAAGTAAATGGCCTCGCAATTCACATTTTCTTCAAGTGTTGCTTCGCAATATTCCCATCGTTATTTTTATTTCCATTTGATTTGGAAATCTATTCCCGCGGCTACATGGGACAACACCTTTCTTCCTCACGTGCCATATCCTACTCCTGCCCTTCCCTACGGCTACCTCCCTGGCCAAGGCCATGCATAGCCAGGGCATGGCTGTGCATGGCTTTCTTCTTCTATTAAAAGACCACGACTTCTTCATCAGCAGCCTGGTCCTCCACTTCAAAAACCAAATGTAGCTCACTTCCAGGCCACCATCCTCTCCTCCCTTTCCCTCCACACACCGGCCCACCTCGGAGACACCCGGCGGACAGGAGCCCTCACTGTGGTGCACGCCTACCACAGTGAGACCACCACCGCCCAGCTCTCCAAAGAGCCGGTGGGCGTGGTGGCACTTTTCTAGTTTTTTTCCGTTCCAGCACCTTCAGCCATTATAGCGCAGGCTTCAAGCTTGAAGCTCAAAGCTCCAGCAGCAGCGGCAAGGCTGCAGCAGCAGTAGTCGCCCAGTCCACTCCGCGGAAGCCTACATGCCACCCTCGCCCTCCGCACGCACCTGCAGGCATCACCGCCTCCTGCTTCTTCGCTTTGCCGCGCTCTCTCTTCCTCCCGCAGCCAGCCACTGCGCATAACTACTGCGGCCGGCCAACCCTCACCGCGCACCCCAGCAGCAACCGCATCGCCCTCGCCCTCCCCGTCAAACGCCAACTCCCTCTCCACGTGCTCTGTCGCGAACTTCTCTGCGCCCACAATCGGCCGGTGCAGACCTTCCTCCTCGCGTGCGCCAGCCACGAGCCGGCTGCACTCACAGCACCTACAGTTCCCGGTTGTGCAGCACGGCCTTACACTGTAGCCACTGTTCACGAAAGTCAGCGCAACACTGTGGCTACAGTGGGGTGACCGGTGAGTTTCTCACTTTACCGGTCACCCGACGCGCTGCTACCGCCCATCGCCCGTGCACACATGCAGTCCCGCACTCGCTCCAACGGCTGCCACAGCGTCTGCGAACGCCCGCTCCCAACACCCGCGTCTGCCAACCCGCACCCGACTCTTCGCGCAGCGCTGTGCACTGCAGCCTCCTCTGCGTGCACCCACTCCCTCCAGCGCACTCCTCTCTGCGCATACGCAACTGCGCAAGCGTGCGTGGATCAGACGACGGCCCTGAAGCTCAGACGCCCTAACAGCTCCAGCCCTCACCTCCAGCAGCGCTCTCTTTCTCTCCCTCTCTCTCACAACACTCTCTCACTCTCTTCACCGACACTTACGCACACATACACTCACACTTCCACATACACACACACACCTATTCACTATTATATACATATATATATATACATATATTTATATACATATATATATATACTTATATTTATACATATAGTAGTACCTATATAATTATGTATTAGTATACATACATACATATATATATATATATGCATATATATATATATATATATACATACATATATACATATACTTATATACATATACATATATATATATATATACCTATACCTATATATATATAGTAGTATACATATATATATATACATACATCTATATACTTATATATATATACATACATATATATTTACATATATACATATACTTATATACATATACATATATATATATATATCTATACATATATTAGTACTTATATAAATATGTATTAGTCTATATACATACACATCTTTATATATATACATACATCAATATACTTATATATATATATACATATATATATATATACATATACTTATACATACATATATATACCTATATACCTATATATACATATACTATTATATATATATATACACATATATATATATACATCTATATAGTATTATATACATACATACGTGTATATATATATATACATCTATACGTATATCTATCTATACATATAGCTACATACATATATACATAAACTTATATATATATATATATATACATATATATATATACACATATATATATATACACATATATATATATACATATATATACCTATATATAACCATATATACATATAGATATATTTACATATATACATATATAGATATATTTTCACGTTATTTACCATACTTGGTATCACAGGAATATCTGCACCAGTTGCTGATATTCCTCGATACACGCGTACAAAAAGCGTGGTTGTATACATCTTCCACCATCCATCCTACACTCCACATGGCACTTCGTCCTGTTGGTTGCGTCTTTCTAGACAACGATCGACTCGACACCGTGCTACACTACATCTCCGCCTCCACCCCGACCCCTTTATACATATATAATATATACCTATATATATAAATATACTATATTTACTTTATTTCTGTTTCGCTTTCCTACTAGTAAAAAGATAAAAAAATATATAAAAGGGAAAGCATAATCTTCGACATGCAGGTACTCCGTCTTGAGAATAGCAAGAGCCTTTTTGGAACCCTATTTTGGCTCAAAGCCAAGAACTAAATTTTGAGGGTGTGCCTCAAGGACAAGGATTACCAAAAAAAAAAATCTAAATAGAAAAAAACAAAAACACAATAAACGAATGGAGGAGATTCGCTGTAGGAAAGGCATAGAAACTTGACTTGTACCCCACTTCCCTGAGTTCGACCCTGGGCCTAAAAGTGACCAAGATAAAATCAAGTAGGCCAGGTTAAAAAAATTTGTAAAGCGATGGTTAGGTCCGATTTAGGTTAACCACTATACACACTTCAATGATAAAATCACCATATTAACAACCTATTCGGGTACGGCACCACACCTTTTCTGGCGTCGTTACCGGGGAAGTGCGCCTGCAAGTAAGTTTCTATTCCATTCCTTTCATTTTTTTTCTCTTCTCCCTTCACGGGTATCTCTATTTTTGGTGTGTAGGTGAACCTATTGCAAGGAGAAGGCAGGCTGACAAAGTCAGAGACGTGAGCAGATCTAGGGCGGGAACGAGAGCGTGAAGACGCCGACACCGCACTGGAGCTCCGCACACGTTGCTGCACAAGTAGGTTCTTTATTTCTTAGCAACTTAGGTTAACTTGTCACCCTAAAAAAAAAAATTAAAAACTAAAAAAACTAGAAAAACTTCTTGGGACCTCTTGGGGAAAGTGGATTAAAATTCACTTCTTTGATTGATTGCCCTTACTCCCACCGCCCCGGGATTTCCCGCCCTACTTCGCATAGCGAAAATCCAAGAATCTTGATTCTTGAATTTTTCGCCTTGTGAAGTATTCTTTGAGGCAAATAAAAAGATTGATTTCCACACCTCTTTGCCTCATTAATCTATAATTTGGGATCACCTTTTTGGTAGGGAGACTTGGAATCGAGTTGATTCCAACCCCACCACGACTTTTCAACTTGCCTAAGATTCGATCTCGAATAATTCAACCCCAATAATTTGATTTTATTTACCTTTTGGTTGAGCCTTGTGTGGACATCTTTTGGGTGATTGGGAGGACTTGAATTAAAGTGCTTTGGATCCCTTTCACACTAATCTAAAACTGATTCGTGCATCCACACATAGAAATCTCCATTTAGGGTAGCCCATTGCATTTTAGCATGCATTAACTAAGTGACATTGAAGAAGGGTTTGTTGGCCTTAGAAGAAAACTTGTAAAACCCGGAGATTGGTTGAATTAGTATTTCAGCGAAATCCTAAAATTCATACTACTTAAGGCTGAACTCTAAAAACCATTCACCAATTAAAAACTTCAATTTGGGGAGATTTCCCTGTTGCATGCTTATTTTACACACTCTAAAAATCAATCACTTGGGCATTACCCGTAAACAATGCCCTTCACATTCCAAAAGCACTTGACCCTAAGCCTCTAACTAAAATTGGTGGTAACTTGACCCTTACTAGGGATTGGAGGTCTAATTACCTGCATGTAGTGTCTACGTGCTGGTGAGGGTTCCCACATGCTATCGGGTGTCTAAGACTGGGGCAAACGACCTTTCAATCTGGCCCGGTGGTTCCACGGTGGTCGCATTCGGTTTCGTAGTTTGTGATAGTAGGTAATTAGATCTTAAGGTCTAAAGGCACACTGTAGAGGTTAGGAATTTGATTGTACTGATTTGTCATCAAGTGTACCTTTGCGGTGTCATTTCTCTCATCTCTTTTCCCTTCTCATCTCCCCAATTCTTCCTGCGGTAGTGCAAGTTTAGGAGGAGGTCACAAAACCCTGAACTGATTGAATTGCCTGATAAATGTGGAAAAGAAGCCGAATCGTCCTCCTCCTCGACAAACATGGCTGCACGCCCACCCCCAAATCTCGATGGAGGAAACCGCCCTCAGAACCCACCAGGTGGTGGAGCCTTAGATCCCATAACCCGCCTCCAATCCCAAATGGAAATGTATAATGAGCAAATGGATGTCATTCGGGAAACATTGGAGGAAATGCAGAACCCTCCCAAACTGGAGGAGCCTAGGTCTCTTAGCCCCTATCAGAATCCCGCTACTACAAAGACCATAGGACAAATTCGGGTCCCCATGGGTGGGGACGACTTTGAACTGAAACCTAACATAATTGGCCTAATAAATTTTCACTTCCATGGTCTTGCAAGTGAAGATCCTTTTCTCCACTTGGAAGACCTAACCTAATTGGTTGAAACGGTTAAACCAAGAAATATTGGGTTGCCTATAGTCCTCATGAAAATGTTCCCATTTTCATTGCGGGATAAAGCATCACAGTGGTTACGCACCCATGGGAGAACCATCCATTCTTGGGAAGAGATGCGAACAGCATTTCTCAATAAGTTCTTCCCAACCGGGCGAACCAATGTGCTTCGTCGCGCTATCACTTCATTTACGCAACAAAACGGCAAACAATTTCATGAGGCATGCGAGAGGTATAACGACCTCCTTAGGAAGTGTCTGCACCACGGTCAGCCTAAGTGGAATATAGACCAAATTTTCTACTATGGGTTAAATGAGACTTTGAAGCAGATTGCAGACGCTTCCTGTGGAGGGAACTTTATGAATAAAGACGAGAATGGACCATTTGAATTGTTTGAAAATATGAGTGAAAAGTCGATGAACAATGCTTCCATTGTCGCCTTTAATCGTACCAGCCTGCCCCGAAATGTCCACGAAGTTGACACGGGACCCTCCCATTCATCCATTGATCTAAGCCTTATTGCATAAAAACTGGATGAAGTCTCCGTCGTGCACAAGAACCTGGACGAGCTTCTGGCCAATTTCGCTCGTTTTATGGCAAACACCACCTCTTCACCACTTCGTCGCAATCCAAATTCTTCCAACACTAGGCTTATCCCGAGAAACCCTGTAAGACCTTCCTTGCTGAGTGTCGCACCAAGCGACTCGGTAAGTCATGTGGAACTAGCTTCTGCGAGCTAGTATTTCGACACGGAGGACCAAGCCTCCGTGTGCTCGAATGCATATTTACATGCGGACGCGTCTTCTGGCATAGAAGATGCTTACACCCTGGGGAACAACCCGTTCTCTTCCACGTATAACCCAGGATGGCGCAATCATCCAAACTTCGCATGGTCCAACAACCTGCAGTGCCAAAACCCCGCAGGTGGACCAATGCGACCGTCCGCAGCTGTCATCCCAAGGGCTTAGTCTAATCCTTTGGCAAATCCGCTATCAGGCCCTTCCGTGCCGCAAGCAGAACATGCATTAAGTCCTCTTGACAAATTGATGCGAATGATGACGGATATGTCAAAGTGCCATGAAGAGAACATGACCTCTCTTCAGCACCAATTGGCGCAGCAGAATGCTGAGATCAGTCAACTACGCATGGCGACTCGATCTCAGGGCACTCTTCCCGCCCAACCTGTTCCCAATCCGTGAAATTTCGTACCCCATGGTCCGGAACCACAGGTACAACCTTTTCAGGTACCGGTTCACCAGATTCTGCAGGCTCCAAGCATTCCACCTGGATTTCAGGCAAATCCTACTGCAGCACTGCACTCTTATGTCCCTATTGCAAACCCTCCTCCGCCGTATGATCCCACTAGACCCGCATCGTCGAATGCTATCACTACGAGGAGTGGTAAGCAGACTGACGATCCGCCTCGACCTAATCCTAGCCCATCTTCTTCTTCATCGCCCTCTCATTCGGGATGCGCACCGCATTCGCGAGAGGACGATACACCCAAAATGTTGCCAGAATCAGTCCCATTCCCTGAGGGTCTACTGAGGGAGCCAAAAGGCAAAAAGAAAGATATGCAGGCCTTTGATAACCTGCGTAATTTGTTCAAGGATGTAGAAATCAATGTACCCCTTCTCGAGGCTATCGACCACATACCTACTGTCGCCCGATTTTTCAAAGACTACACAACACCCAGGCGACAGTCAAAGAAAAGTAAGAATCCGGTGGTTCTCTCGCCTCATGCGAGTTGTGCTATACTGTCAAACCTACCACCGAAGCAGAAAGATCCAGGCACTCCACTGATTTCCTGTAGCATCCAAGGCTGCATTTTAATCGTGCCATGCTTGATCTAGGATCTTCCATAAATCTCATACCAACCATCATGCTCAAAAAATTTTCCTTTGGAAATCTCAAACCCACCCCTATCAGGTTACAGTTGGCAGATCGTTCTGTCAAAATCCTGAAGGGTGTGGTGGAAGACGTGGTGGTTAGGGTCAACAGTCTCTATTTTCCTATTGACTTTCTTGTTTTAGATATGGAAGTTCCTAGCTCAATTTCTGATTGTCCGATCATCGTTGGTCGACATTTCTTGGCCACAGCCCGCACCCTTATCGACTATGAGTCGGGCTGTATTGAGATTGCCGTTGGATTTGAGAAGCTCAAGCTTAACATCTTCAAGGTAGCCAAGAACTTTGATTGCAATTGTATGGAGGATGACACATCTGACGAGGACACGGCCGTCAGTGCGTGTATCGGACCAATTGGGACCTATTCTGACTGCTGCGGATTACCTGAAAACATTAATGATTGCCTGACCAACACATATTGTGACATTCCCCCATCCCTCCCTTGTCCCGTACCTTCTCCTGGCCAGACTTCTAACGAGGTTTTCTCTGCTTCCCATACCTCATGGTCTGAGTCATATCTGGGCTGCTCACCGCCGGTCCACACTCTTAAAGACTGGATTGCCCTTTCTTTCCCATCAAATCAGGCGGATTTGCGACTCCACACTGGGACCTTGAGCCCATATCCTACTCACTGGGACTTTTCCATTTTGGATCCATCTATCCAAAGAGCCCCTCTTCCTGGCCAATCTAAGGGCCAACTTCTTCTTCCTGATCTATTTTCTGATCCGCCTGGGACACTCTCGTCCCAAGAAATGCCAAATCTCTCACCATCCACCATCACTTTTCATGCCACTATTATGATCTCTTCACTTTTCACTTCACCACCCACCATCCACCCACCCTACCACCCTGCTGTATACCCTACTCCTTAGCTCTCATTACCCGATCTTTCGTCCTTTCTCTTCCTTTCCTGCATGCATATGAGGACATAGCATTGTTTGGCATGGGGGTTGGATAGGCATCCATAGGATCTAGGTATTTTGTGGTATCATGCAGTTCCCACCTATTTAAAAATATGAAAGAAAAAGAAAAAAGAAAAAAAAGAAAGAAAAATATATATAATATATAATAATAATAATAAAATGGTGTTAGTAATGATCTGAAAGTTGAAACAAAAATACAATAAGTGTTTATGGGTATTCAACCTCTATTTTGAAGACTTTCCAGGTCACAGAAGCTTGATTCGCTCAGGCTCAGGATTAATTCACTTGAGCATTGACGAAATAAATCAGAATCTCACCTAACTAAGGACGCATTCTTGTACCTGAGACATCAGTACAAGATCCGTTGGTTTGCTTCTACTTGAGAGCCTAAGTAATCTTGGTTCACACTACACATATCAGGAAAGACCAGGTGAACATAAGATGCAACCCTAGTGTTCCTTAGGGAAGGTGGAGTCCTTACCTGTGCACGCAGGTAGACTTTTTATCCCAGGTTTTAGTCTTGTGTTTAGGAGAAACTCTTTCGGCCAAAAAGAAACTCTCCCACCAAAAAGAAAAGTGTGCTCCTTCAAAAAATGTTGTAAGAGATATACTGACACATGTTTCAAAAAAAAAGAAAAAAGCTGCAAATAAGTCAGTATATCCCACAAATGTCTATATTGTCTTCTCCCTACTAGAAGTTCTTTAGGGAAAGTTGCGAATACCTTGTCTTCCTGTGAGCCACAAATGTCAGAAAGTGGGAGTTGAGTTTTCCGTCATCCTCTTAAGGGTCAATCCGAAAACACAAGCAGAAGCTGGGACCAACATGTATTTAAAAATTCGTGAAACCCTGGGCTTGAGTCTTAATGTTCATCTGGTCAGTCTTGATCCTTCACTATGCACAAGCCATAACCTCTTGAGCTCTCGAATACGACAAAAACCTCTTGCGTCCTGGAAATCGTACTTACGGTTTAAATATCAAGAGTCCTGGTTAGTCGAGAGATGATATTTGTCATGTGAGACTTAAAGTACTGGTAGTCTTCCTTACAATTGGTTCTCACAATATCCAACAATAAACACACCTATGTTGCCTCAGGAGAAAATCTTTAGCTTAACGATCATTTCTAAATACAATACAAAAAATGTTTTGCTAGGGACTAGCAAAAGATAGCCATGGGGGTACGATTGCACCACAAAAATACACCTGCAATTGTGCCATCTTGTGCTATTTCCTAGCATTACCAGTGCATATTAGGGTTCCATAGTTGCATTTGTAAAAATACATGCATGCATGCATTTAATTGAGAAGGGAGGAGAATGAAATAAATGGCCTCGAATTCACATTTTCTTCAAGTGCTGCTTCGCAATATTCCCATCTTTATTTTTCTTTCCATTTGATTTGGAAATCTCTTCCCGCGACAGCATGGGACAACACCTTTCTTCCTCGCGTGCCATTCCCTACTCCTGCCCATCCCTGCGGTTGCCTCACCCTGCCAAGGCCATGCATGGCTTTCTTCTTCTATAAAAAGACCACGACTTCTTCTTCATCAGCAACTTGGTCCTCCACTTCAAAAACCAAACGCAGCTCACTTCCAGGCCACCATCCACTCCTCCTGCCCATAACTGCGGTTGCCTCACCCTACCAAGGCCATGATAAACACCAGTTTATCATCATTTTTATGCTTTAAAACTAACCTAGCTCTTAGGATTTTACTCCGCAAACGGGTTTTTGGGCTGCATTTAGGCATAAATTTAGATAGGCATGCATTGCATTTTTTATTATTGTTTTAAAGTGTTTTTGTGAGTGTTAGGGATGTACAGATTCACAGATCCCTAAAACCCTAGCACTCAAGAAGGCAATTGGTGAAGGAGAAGCCTAGACTAGTTGGAACCCAGCTTGATCCAGCTCACCATAGCTGGAACCTAGCTTACTTGAACTAGGGTTAGCTCATCCCAGCTCCATTCAGCTAATCTCAACTGGATGGCAGCTCAAGAGAGTTCACCTTAGCTCACCCTAGCTCAAGTCAGCTCAGATCCAGCTCAACTTAGCTGAGTCTAGCTCACCTCAGCTCCCACTAGTTCACAGGGAGCTCTAGCTAGCTCAGCTGAGTTGACAGGAGTTCACCCCAGCTCAGATCCAGCTACATCCAGCTCCACTCAGCTCCAACCAGCTGAAGAAGAATTCATCCCAGCTCAGGAAGCTCAAGTCCAGCTCACAGGGACTCAGCTTAGTTCAACTCAGTTGAGCTAAGCTACCTTAGCTGCCTCAACCAGCTTGATTCTCCCCGGGAGCACCAGACCCAGCTCACCTTAGCTCATTTTGGTAGAAGCTAGCTCACTTTAGCTTGGCTTAGCAACTAGCAAAGAACTAGCAAGCTAAGCCAGCTAGAGTAGCCCCATGCCAGCCTCTTCAGCAGCAGCCAGCTCCAGCTCCAGCACCAGACTTCTTCTCCTCAGCTCCCTCCTCCAAACCCTAGCTCCAACACCTTCTCCTCCACTCCACCTTTAGCTAAGCTAGCTTAGCTTATCTTAGCTTAGCTTAGCATAGCTAACAACCAGCTCCTTGGCCCTTCATTACCTCCAAAATCAACCCTAGCTAGCTCCACCAACTCAAGCCTACCTAAGCTAGCTACTCTACTCAAGTTGGCGCCACCTCCTAGCCATCCCTTCACCCCATTATCTCCACCAAAAGACACTTCAAGTTGGCGCCAAAAACCACCCCTAACCACCTCTATATTGGCGCCACTTTTCCCTCCAAAATCTCCTCTCATCTCCACCACACAATATCCCTTGAACCCATCTCCACCTTCCACCTAACCCCCCTTCTAGAAGACCCCATGTTGGCGCCAACATGGTGGTGTCTCTCCACCACCAAAAGACACCAACACCACCATAACTACCCCCTTTAACACCTCTTGGGTTGGCGCCAACTCTCCTTAGCCATAGGATCACCAACCACCTCCATTCTTCCATCCTAGCCCTCCATTTCAAGGGGCACCTTAACCCCCCATCCTACCCTATAAAAAGACCACTACCCACCACCATTGAAGCCATCCTTGGCTAGCCATTTCACTCTCATATTCCACCAAGAATCCCACGTCCAAGAGAGAAGAAGAAGAAGAAGATTAAGGGGATATTCTGTCCCCTTGGTGCCTTCCCCTCTTCCCTTCTCTCTTGGGTCATGCCAGCCAAAGGAGAAGCCAGGCAAGGAAGATCTTGGAGGAGATCTTGAAGGTGGTCACGCCACCTTGGAGGAGTTTTAAGGGTGGTGCACGCCCACCCCTTTGGAGAGAGCATTAAAGGTGGTAGCTTCCACCTTGGAGGAGCTCTCAAGGAAGGAGAAGAAGGAGGCCCTCTTTTCAAGCCAAGGAGCAGCTAGGCTTGGAGCAAGAAGACAACCTTCTTCACCATTGTTACAAGAGGATTTGTGTTTCTTTTCTTGCTTTTAAATTGTTCAATTCTAGTAGAAGCTTTCCTCTACTTGTCCTTGAAAAGAACACTCATTCTACTCAATCAAAAAATGGCCTTCTTTTAAGCTTTTTATTGCAGTTGTTTGTTTTGGTTCTAGCACTTATTTCACCTCTTCTTCCTAATTACCCTAGGCCTACACTTGCCTAGAGTGAGCTTAGGAAGAAGATATTTCTATCTTTTAGATTTTTAATCATTTGTAGGTGTTAGTTCTTTTCGCTACAATCTGCCGTTTACCCTCGTCTTTTCAAAATACAAAAAAAAATTACATATTGAAAAATATTAAAAAGAAAGTTGAGATTGTATTCCAAGCAAGAGAATCATTATTGCAATTTTTGCCTCCTTGGACGACCCTAGATACTCCCCTATCTAGGATATAAATTTTAAAAGCGAAAGCGGATTCGCGTGTTACAACGACGTTAAAAAACTGCTTTTACAAATCACGCGCATTTCGCTATCACTTTTTGGTGCCGTTGCCGGGGAGGCACGGCTTTGCATTAACTCATTTTCTCTTGCTTGAAGTGGATCTCATCCCCTTCTCTTTCTTTCTTTTTTGTGTGCAGGAACTACAGCGGGAAAGCGGGAATCTGGAAGCGAGAGCTTAAAGATCCTTTTCTTCCCACGAAAATTCAGGTTGGTTCCTCTTTCTAGTCACATAATTAATTAAAACTACCAAAAATATATTAAACTTGGCTTTCAGGACCCTAAACACTTAAATTAAGTGGAGTGGTGCATTTTAAAATTTGCTTGTATGCTTCTTTAGCACCATTCCATTGCAAGTATTGGTGTTCTATTTTTCGGGTCTAGATTTCTATCCAGACTTGAAAAATCGATTCCTAACACCACAGGCCTCCTAAAATCATAAAATTTCATAGAGTGATTCCCAATTAAGTTTTTAACATCTGTTCCAAATTTCAGATCAATTGGATTTGTATTTAATTTTTGAAAATTCGTGGATTACAGAGGGGTCACACCCTCTAATCTTCCTGTTTTGCTACTATCCGCGAATTTTCAGAATTTTTATACTCATC
The DNA here is from genome assembly GCA_037157565.1 of Thalassia testudinum. NCBI lineage: Eukaryota > Viridiplantae > Streptophyta > Magnoliopsida > Alismatales > Hydrocharitaceae > Thalassia > Thalassia testudinum. The sequence continues at coordinate 77,119,589 of JAZHRO010000056.1, read as the reverse complement.
CAATTTTTGTGAAATTTATCTTGTTAGAATCCCTGTGAAATTTTACATATCATATAAAATCATAAAAATTTTCTGAGGTCGGTGGTAATACTGAAAAGTATATAATACCCACGGGTATTATTTCTGGACTTTGACACCAGTACAATTAAAAATTCAAAACTATTATCAAACAAATTCCTAAAATCTTACAAAAATCTTTTCTGGAATCCTTGTTTGATTTTCTTCAAAGTAGTGGTGTTGTTTGACTTGTTTGGACCACTACTTAATTCTGAAAGCTAAAAATAATTCATTAGTAGTTAAATTTCTGTCTCAGGGATAATTGGTTTAGGGTTTCTTCTTTCTCTTTAGAGACTCAATTAAAAGGAAATATACAATCACACATACAACTTGTCTTTCCTTTGATTGTGAACTTTCAAACTTGTTTGAAAACTTAAAGAGAAAAACCCTAAAATTCATTTAATTAAATCACATCCTAAAAGACAAAAATATAAAAAAAATTGTGTGACAACTTGATTTTCATTGGAGCCACTCTCCAATTCCTGCACACACACAAAAAAATCAAATAACAGGGCAACAACCCAATAAACGCCCTCCACATTCCGTGTGCACTATAGAATCCTAGACCTAATTAAAATTTGTAGCAACTTGACCCCTAAGGCTTTATCAACTTAGGCTTGCTATTTAGGTCTTAAGTTTTCTTTAGTTAGTACCAATTCTATCATCTGTATCTGGTGTTCAGGCTGAGGGGCCGTGTCAAACGACCAGGCGCGGGTTTGTACAAGCACCTGGGGTTTTCCCTGGGAAACGTTTGGGCCCAAACCTCCCCTTAAGCAACTTGGCTAGATTTGTTGATAGAACGGGTATTCACTATTGACTACTTATTTCCTATATAGACCAAGTCTTAGGTTATTATTAGGGAGTCACATTTAAGTTAGGTCTAGTTTGTTTGTTTGATTGCACACTTTCTCTCATCTCTATCTCTTCTCCTCCCCTCCATTTCTTCCAAGTAGTGCATGCACGGGCGACAGTCCCAAAAGCCACACCTTGAGGGACCATCTGATTTCGCCCCCCGTAGCAAGAAATCATTGTTTTCTTCCCCCTCGTCTTCTAGAAAAATGGAAAACCCAGGAAGCCGTCAAAAAAATTCTGCTTCCACTTCTAACCCGTCAGCCGACCCACAAGCTGACTCCACCCTCCCTCACCTTCCTAACTTGGAGCAACCAGAAATATCAGCAGGGCCAGGTGGCCCGCCAATTATAACCCATAATACAAATCCCTTTGCATTAATGGTCGACCATTTGGCTCGGCTACAACAAAATCAAGAAGATCTAGCTAGGACTGTCACGAACCTAGCTAATCAAGGACAAAATCCACCACCTCGCCAACAGCCTGTCGTTCCTCTTAAGGATTTCTATGATCCTTCCAATTATGAGGAAAGACCAGGGGTGGTCATACCACAAGGGGATTTTGAAATCAAACCCGCTATTCTAAACCTTATCAAGCATTTTCATGGTCTTCCAAGAGAGGACCCTTTTTGTCATCTCGAGGAATTAACTGTCCTCGCTCAAACTACTCGTTCCCGCCATGTGCAGGAAGACATGTGGTTAATGAGACTCTTTCCTCTCTCTCTCAAAGACAAAGCATCACATTGGTTTAGAACAGTTGGGCGTCCTATTACCACCTGGCCCCAATTAAAAAGTACTTTTCTTAAAAAAAATTTTCCGATCGGTCGAACAAATGCATTAAGAAGATCTATAACGACCTTTCAACAAAAAATTGGTGAACCCCTCCATGAAGCCTGGGAAAGATTTCAGGAACTTCTAAGAAGCTGTCCCCACCATGAAATTCCACAATGGCAGCTAGTGCAGATCTTCTATCATGGATTAGAAGATCAATTAAAACGATTTGTGGATGCCTCATGTGGGGGCAATTTTCTTAACAAAGACGTCGAAAGTGCCTATCTTCTCTTTGAAGAAATGAGTGAAAACTCATTTAACATGACTTCAATGGACACTTTTGGCAGATCACAAAACCCCAGACATGGAGTCCATGAAATTGACTCCAAAACCACCTCTGTTCCAGTCACACAAGATGATTTATATATGTTAGCTCAACGACTGGACCAGATGCAAATTCACCAAAAGAAAATAGAAGAAAAGCTCACAAACAAACAAGCTCCACACGTCCACTCTCCACACACTAACCCCCCACACATTCTCCGAAGAGAGAATTTACACAATATCGATGCCACATCTGTTGACCAGCAATTCCCGGCTGATTTCCCGCAAGATTTAACCGGGAATTTTGACCAAAATATTGTTGATTCCACCTCGGAAAATATTTATGCTCTCCAGGAGCAATTTAGAAACCCCTCCAACATTTCCAATCAAAATTGGAGGACTAACCCGAATCACTCCTGGAAAAACCCGAATCCGATTTCTCTTCCCAAACAAAACTATTTTGGGAATTATGGGCAACCTTTGTATCAACCTGGACCATCCCAGGATGATATTAATAATCAGGTCATGAAAACTCTGCAAGGAATGCAGACTCAAATGACAGAAGTAACCCGCATGGTTACCAATTTACAACAAGTTAAGGTTACTCCTGATCATCGACCTATTGGGAATTTACCATCCCAACCCATGCCCAACCCAAACAATCAAAGGAGTCAATTCCAAGGTGGATATCACAGTCAACCTATTCATCCAGCACCTCAGCATCCGCCGGGTTTCAATAACAGCCAGGCTCCCCGTCCTCACCCTAGAAACAACCAGACTGCAAATGCAGTTACCTTGAGGAATGGGAAAACCACTCAAAATACCCTGCCTGTTAAAGAAACCCGCTCTAATGACACACAGATTAACTCTTCCCCTCCTATTGTTCAGGAACCAATTCACGCAAAACAGGGCAACCCTGCCCCATTTCCACAAGCCCTCCACTCTTCAAAAAAGAAAAAAACAAAATCTGAGCCCACTGAGAAGGAATTAATGGATTTATTTGGGCAAGTAGAAATTAATATCCCTATCCTAGATGCCATTAAGTATATCCCTGCCTATGCAAAATTCTTAAAAGATTTATGTACTCCAAAAAGGCAGCCCAAGAATTTAGGAAAGGTGATTCTTCCAGAGACAGTCAGCTCAGTTGTGCAGAGCCGACTGCCTCTTAAGAGAAAAGATCCCGGCGCCCCCCTAATCCAAGTTATCATTAATGATACCTCATTTGATCGCGCTCTGTTGGATCTTGGTGCCTCAATTAATCTTATCCCCACAATTATTTTTGAGGAATTTAAGATCGGTGAATTGAAACCTATTGAGGTTACTCTCCAATTAGCCGACCGATCTACGATTAAACCAAGGGGAATTGTTGAAGATGTTCTTGTCCGGGTCAAAGATTGTCTATTCGCAGTAGACTTTTTAGTCCTGGACATAGAGGTACCTGAAGCACTTAAGTTGGCCCCCATTATTCTTGGAAGACCATTCTTAGCCACCGCCCGCGCCAATATTGATTGTGATTCTGGCAAGATGAAGATCATGTGTGGCGGTGAATCTGTAACCCTAGACATTTTTCAAGCCTCTAGGCGATTCCAGGAACCAGATTTCTTTGATGATTCGGATTCAGAAATAGAAAACATTGTGGAGGAAACATTGCAGATTTCCCAATTAGGTTCCTGTTTTGCTGTAAATACGGTTCCTGAACAATCTACTTTTTCTCACCCTTCCACCTCAACTACACAACCAGCTAACATTCCAGCTGACCCTTTCACTCTCACCTCACCTCTAACCCACAAAGCAGAAACTCTTTCGGAACCGGGCCTACAATTGGAATTAAAACCTTTGCCCGATTCACTTAAATATGTTTTCCTGGGTCCAAATCAGACCCTGCCCCTGATTATAAATTCTGGACTCACCGGGGCACAAGAGCACAAACTTCTCCAGGTTTTGAGTAAATATCGAAAAGCTATTGGCTGGACCCTTTCTGATCTTAAAGGCATTCATCCGTCCTATTGTACGCACCGTATATTTTTAGAGGACGATTCTCGCCCCTCCCGCCAACCACAAAGGCACTTGAATCCTAGTATGCAGGAGGTGGTAAAAAAGGAGATTATTAAGTGGCTGGATGCTGATATCATCTACCCCATTTCTGACAGCTCCTGGGTTAGTCCAACTCAAGTTGTCCCCAAAAAGGCTGGACTAACAGTTGTCACCAATAAAAAGGGGGAAAATATAGCCACTCGAACCGCTTCTTCTTGGCGCGTGTGTATAGATTATCGAAAATTAAACACCGCCACTAAGAAGGATCATTTCCCGCTCCCTTTTATTGATCAAATCTTGGAGCGGTTAGCCGGACGGGAATTTTACTATTTTTTGGACGGTTATTCTGGCTATAATCAAGTAGCGGTTCATCCTGAGGACCAGGATAAAACAACTTTCACCTGCCCCTTCGGAACCTTTGCTTTCCGAAGAATGCCCTTCGGTCTTTGCAACGCACCTGCGACTTTTCAAAGGTGCATGCTTGCAATTTTTCCAGACCTGGTAGGTGAATGTTTAGAAGTTTTTATGGATGACTTCTCTATTTTTGGAGATTCTTTTGATCATTGCCTCAAAAATCTTGAAAGAACCCTCCAAAAGTGCATAGAAGTTAACCTGGTCCTCAGTTGGGAAAAAAGCCATTTCATGGTCCAAGAAGGTATTGTCTTGGGCCATGTTATTTCTAAACAAGGAATTGCGGTAGATAAAGCAAAAATAGATGCTATATCTAAGCTCCCACCGCCCACTACTGTCAAACAAATCAGATCCTTTTTGGGTCATGTGGGTTTCTATCGTCGATTCATACAAAACTTTTCCCAAATCTCCAAGCCTTTAAGTCAGCTTCTTACTAAAGACCAGCCATTTGATTTTAATAATAAGTGCCTGGAGAGTTTTTTGAGGTTGAAGAAAGAGGTTACTGAGGCACCAATATTGCAGGGACCTGAATGGAATAGTCCCTTTGAATTAATGACAGATGCCTCAGATTTTGCTGTAGGGGCCGTTCTAGGGCAAAGAATTGGCAAGAAACCCGTTGTGATCTATTATGCCAGCAAAACCCTTGATGACGCACAACGGAATTACACGGTTACTGAAAAGGAACTTCTTGCCATTGTATTTGCCTTGGAAAAATTTAGATCTTATCTGTTGGGGTCACGTGTCACTGTTTATACAGACCACTCAGCAATTAAATATTTGCTGACTAAGAAAGATGCGAAACCCCGCCTTATCCGTTGGATTCTGCTGCTCCAGGAATTTGACCTGGAAATCAAGGATAAGGCGGGATTGCACAATGTAGTGGCCGATCATCTCTCTCGTCTTATGACAAATGACATAATGACCCCACCAGATCAGTTCCCTGATGAAAGTATTTTAGCTGCTACAACCCTCCCTTGGTTTGCACCCATTGCAAACTACTTAGCAACAGAACAAATCCCCGCTGATTGGCCAAAAACAAAACGGGATAAGTTCTTTGCTGATATTAAATATTATTTTTGGGAGGAGCCCGACCTTTTCCGCATTTTTGCCGATCAGGTTATTCGACGATGTGTCCCTGATTCTGAAATCCATGATATCTTAACACATTGTCACTCAATGGCCTGTGGCGGACATTTTTCGGGCAAGAAAACTGCAGCTAAAATCCTTAATGCAGGATTTTATTGGCCCAGCTTGCACAAAGATGCTCATGACTTTGTTCGGTCCTGTGTGCGTTGCCAGAGCATCGGCAACATGACTCGAAAGGATATGATGCCCCTTAATCCTATTTTAGAGGTTGAAATTTTCGATGTTTGGGGCATCGACTTCATGGGACCGTTCATCAAATCTGGTGGGTATTTGTATATATTAGTCGCAGTAGACTATGTTTCTAAATGGATAGAAGCAATACCCACCCGCACTAGTGATCACCGTATGGTTGTCGAATTTCTTAAGAAAAATATTTTCTCAAGATTCGGCATACCAAAAGCCATTATCAGTGACGGAGGCTCACATTTCACCCACTCACAATTCCGTCACCTCCTTTCTAAATACGGGGTTAATCATAAAATTTCCACACCATATCACCCCCAAACTAATGGCCAGGCTGAAGTTTCTAACCGGGAAATTAAAAATATTCTACAAAAAACGGTTAGGTCCGACCGTAAAGACTGGTCCACCAAATTGGACGACGCTTTATGGGCCTACCGTACCGCTTTTAAAACTCCACTTGGCATGTCTCCCTTCCATCTGATTTTCGGGAAGGCATGCCATCTCCCGGTAGAATTAGAACATAGGGCTTTTTGGGCAATAAAACAACTTAATATGGATTTATCTGATGCCGGTAGCCATAGAAAATTACAATTAACTGAATTGGAAGAATTACGTAATTTTTCCTATGAAAATGCGAGGATTTATAAAGACCGAACAAAGAAATTTCACGATAAATATATTGTTCGGAAACACTTTGACGTTAATCAACTGTTTGGCTTTTCGATGCGAGATTACGTCTTTTTCCTGGCAAATTAAAATCTAAATGGACCGGCCCCTTTATTGTCCATAAAACATATCCATACGGCGCTGTTGACCTTTTTGATCCACAAACTAATTCGATATTTCAAGTCAATGGCCAGCGTTTAAAGCCCTATTTTGACCATACGCCTAAAATTCCATCTGAATCTTTTAATTTTACCGAGCCAACCACCCTTGATCACTAGTACACATCACGCCCGGCTGAATGGCGTAAAAGATAGCACTGGATGGGAGGTAACCCATCATTTTCTTGCTTTCCTTTTTTCTTCTTTTTCCAGGTTTTGATCATCCTAAACCCGACCGTCATCACTAAGGTGATCCCTTTTCCCTCCTAATGCATGAGGACATGGCATATCTTAAGCATGGGGGGGTGTTTTTAAATTTTTATGATCGATTCAGGATGTTCAAAACCTAAAAACATGCAATTTTCTTTAATTTATTTCCTGCTTGCATACCCAAAAAAATAAAAATGTTGAAAACTTTTTGAGGAAAAATTTTGAAATCAGGACTAAGGTCGTAAAATTCACTTCTGGTACAATGGGATTTAATCTTTAACAAACTAAGGATGAGGATATGGATCTGATCATTAGAATTTCAGGGCCTATTTTAGACTAGATCAGATATCCTTCTCTAAAATTCCACCTGAACTCATGATAGTTCAGGTGACTTGATCCTATTTTGTAATATGGAAAGTATTTGACTTAGTTTCTGATTCAAAAACTTGCGGGTCTCAAGAAACTTCTTGTGTCAATTTTCACACACAAGCCAACACTTAAAAACAACTAAAAAAATTGAAAAGCTTCCTTGTTTGGATTTAATAAAAGTCTGAAGCAGATCATTGGTTTGAGTTCCCACCGCCGAGAAGAAGGAAAATACCTTCTTTGAGGATGCGATGTCAACATGTTACCGCCTCGGCGCTGCTCTATATCTATATTTCATATCTTTAGACAGAGCATTAAAGCGCATTTCAGCAGCTCAAGTGTCTTGGACGGTGCTCTACCTATAGCGTCGGAGCAAGAGCTTGAGTTTGCTTGGAGCGCCCCTTTTCACCGCATCGTGTTTTGGGGTTGTGAGCTCCTGGGTGGTGTCATGGACAGTGCTATCCCGAAGTACTGGCGCCAGAGCCCCCTCGAGGAATGGTAATGGGAATGATGATACCGACACATCTGTTGTAAGACTAAGCTAAAAATAAGCATGGGTAAAAAAAAAAAAAAAAAAAAAAAAAAAAAAAAAAACGTCCTTATAAAGGTTGGCTTTTCACAAGCACAGACACAAGGTTTTAAAGGAATTTGCAAGTTGCGAATCAGATTCACGAGCCAGAAAAATCCTAAAAACAAACATTTCAAGTCATCTGAATTAACAAGGGGTTAATTTGTGAATTTTCTGAGGATATATTGATCCCGTTCTATCTAATGGTTGGATCCAAAAACAAATCCTGATGTTTATCTTCAACAAATCCCGTATCTCCTGTGTTTTAATCTACCAAGGTCCCTTAATCTCTTTTTCTCCTCAAAAGTCAAAAAAATTAGATTTCCCAAAAATTCTGTTTTCCAAAAAAAAAAAAAAAAAAAAAATTAATGTTTTGCTAAGAGACTAGCAAAAGATAAGCATGGGGGTGTGATAAACACCAGTTTATCATCATTTTTATGCTTTAAAACTAACCTAGCTCTTAGGATTTTACTCCGCAAACGAGTTTTTGGGCTGCATTTAGGCATAAATTTAGATAGGCATGCATTGCATTTTTTATTATTGTTTTAATGTGTTTTTGTGAGTGTTAGGGATGTACAGATTCACAGATCCCTAAAACCCTAGCACTCAAGAAGGCAATTGGTGAAGGAGAAGCCCAGACTAGTTGGAACCCAGCTTGATCCAGCTCACCATAGCTGGAACCTAGCTTACTTGAACTAGGGTTAGCTCATCCCAGCTCCATTCAGCTAATCTCAGCTGGATGGCAGCTCAAGAGAGTTCACCTTAGCTCACCCTAGCTCAAGTCAGCTCAGATCCAGCTCAACTTAGCTGAGTCTAGCTCACCTCAGCTCCCACTAGTTCACAGGGAGCTCTAGCTAGCTCAGCTGAGTTGACAGGAGTTCACCCCAGCTCAGATCCAGCTACATCCAGCTCCACTCAGCTCCAACCAGCTGAAGAAGAATTCATCCCAGCTCAGGAAGCTCAAGTCCAGCTCACAGGGACTCAACTTAGTTCAACTCAGTTGAGCTAAGCTACCTTAGCTGCCTCAACCAGCTTGATTCTCCCCGGGAGCACCAGACCCAGCTCACCTTAGCTCATTTTGGTAGAAGCTAGCTCACTTTAGCTTGGCTTAGCAACTAGCAAAGAACTAGCAAGCTAAGCCAGCTAGAGTAGCCCCATGCCAGCCTCTTCAGCAGCAGCCAGCTCCAGCTCCAGCTCCAGACTTCTTCTCCTCAGCTCCCTCCTCCAAACCCTAGCTCCAACACCTTCTCCTCCACTCCACCTTTAGCTAAGCTAGCTTAGCTTATCTTAGCTTAGCTTAGCATAGCTAACAACCAGCTCCTTGGCCCTTCATTACCTCCAAAATCAACCCTAGCTATCTCCACCAACTCAAGCCTACCTAAGCTAGCTACTCTACTCAAGTTGGCGCCACCTCCTAGCCATCCCTTCACCCCATTATCTCCACCAAAAGACACTTCAAGTTGGCACCAAAAACCACCCCTAACCACCTCTATATTGGCGCCACTTTTCCCTCCAAAATCTCCTCTCATCTCCACCACACAATCTCCCTTGAACCCATCTCCACCATCCACCTAACCCCCCTTCTAGAAGACCCCATGTTGGCGCCAACATGGTGGTGTCTCTCCACCACCAAAAGACACCAACACCACCATAACTACCCCCTTTAACACCTCTTGGGTTGGCGCCAACTCTCCTTAGCCATAGGATCACCAACCACCTCCATTCTTCCATCCTAGCCCTCCATTTCAAGGGGCACCTTAACCCCCATCCTACCCTATAAAAAGACCACTACCCACCACCATTGAAGCCATCCTTGGCTAGCCATTTCACTCTCATATTCCACCAAGAATCCCACGTCCAAGAGAGAAGAAGAAGAAGAAGATTAAGGGGATATTCTGTCCCCTTGGTGCCTTCCCCTCTTCCCTTCTCTCTTGGGTCATGCCAGCCAAAGGAGAAGCCAGGCAAGGAAGATCTTGGAGGAGATCTTGAAGGTGGTCACGCCACCTTGGAGGAGTTTTAAGGGTGGTGCACGCCCACCCCTTTGGAGAGAGCATTAAAGGTGGTAGCTTCCACCTTGGAGGAGCTCTCAAGGAAGGAGAAGAAGGAGGCCCTCTTTTCAAGCCAAGGAGTAGCTAGGCTTGGAGCAAGAAGACAACCTTCTTCACCATTGTTACAAGAGGATTTGTGTTTCTTTTCTTGCTTTTAAATTGTTCAATTCTTGTAGAAGCTTTCCTCTACTTGTCCTTGAAAAGAACACTCATTCTACTCAATCAAAAAATGGCCTTTTAAGCTTTTTATTGTAGTTGTTTGTTTTGGTTCTAGCACTTATTTCACCTCTTCTTCCTAATTACCCTAGGCCTACACTTGCCTAGAGTGAGCTTAGGAAGAAGATATTTCTATCTTTTAGATTTTTAATCATTTGTAGGTGTTAGTCCTTTTAGCTACAATCTGCCGTTTGCCCTCGTCTTTTCAAAATACAAAAAAAAAATTACATATTGAAAAATATTAAAAAGAAAGTTGAGATTGTATTCCAAGCAAGAGAATCATTATTGCAATTTTTGCCTCCTTGGACGACCCTAGATACTCCCCTATCTAGGATATAAATTTTAAAAGCGAAAGCGGATTCGCATGTTACAACGACGTTAAAAAACTGCTTTTACAAATCACGCGCATTTCGCTATCAGGCCATGCATGGCTTTCTTCTTCTATAAAAAGACCACGACTTCTTCATCAGCAACTTGGTCCTCCAGTTCAAAAACCAAACGCAGCTCACTTCCAGGCCACCATCCTCTCCTCCCTTTCCCTCCAAATGCCGACCCTCCTCGGAGACACTCGGTGGACAGGAGCCCTCACTGTGGTGCACACCCACCACAGTGAGATCACCACCGCCCAACTCTTCGAAGAGCTGGTGGGCGTGGTGGGTCTTTTCTAGTTTTTTTCCATTCCAGCACCTTCAGCCATTGAAGTGCAGGCTTCAAGCTTGTAGCTCAAAGCTCCAGCAGTAGTGGCAAGGCGGCAGCAGCAGCAGCCACCCAGTCCATTCCACGCAAGCCTGCAGGCCACCCTCGCCCTCCGCGCATGCCTGCAGGCATCACCGCCTCCAGCTTCTTCCCTCTGTTGCACTCTCTCTTCCGCCTGCAGCCGGCTACCATGCGTCACTGCAGCGGTCAGCCAACCCTCACCGCGCACCCCAGCAGTGCCCGCATCGCCGTCGCCCTCCCCCGGGCACGCCAACTCCCTCTCCACGCGCTCTGTTGTGAACTTCTCCGCGCCCGTAATCGGCAGGCACAGACCTTCTTCCTCGCGCGCCAGCCGCGAGCCGACAGCACTAACAGCACCTGCAGTTCCTGGTTGCGCGGCTCGACCTTACACTGTAGCCACTGTTCATGCAAGTCTATGCAACACTATGGCTACAGTGGGGTGACTGGAGAGTTTCTCACTTTACCGGTCACCCGACGTGCCGCTACCGCCCATCACACGTGCATACGTGCAGTCCAGCGCCTGCTCCAGTGCCCGCCACAGCGTCTGCAAACGCTCGCTCCCAGTGCCTGCGTCTGCCAACCGGCACCCAATTCTTCACGTAGCGCTGTGTGCTGCGGCCTCCTCTGCGTGCACCAACTCCCTCCAACGCGCTCATCTCTGTGCATACGCACTTGAGCAAGTGCACGTGGATCAAATGACGGCCTTGAAGCTCAGACTCCCTAACCGCTCCAGCCCTCACCTCCAACAGCGCTCTCTTTCTCTCCCTCTCTCTTACAACACTCTCTCACTCTCTTCACCGACAGTTACACACACATACACTCACACTTCCACACACACACACACACCTATACACTATTATATACATATATATATACATATACATTTATATATATATATATATAGAAATATTTATATACATATATATATATATACATATATGTATACTTATATTTATACATAAAGTAGTACCTATATAATTATGTATTAGTATGCATACATACATATATATATATATATATACATAAATCTATACATATATTAGTACTTATATAAATATGTATTAGTCTATATACATACACATCTATATATATGTAAATACATATATATACATATATATATACATATACTTATACATACATATATATACATATACTTATACAAATATAAATATATATATATAAACATCCATATATACATATATATCTATATAACTATATATACATATATACATATATCTGCATATCTAGCTACATATACCTATATATACATATATTTATATATACATCTATATAGTATTATATACATACATACATATATATATATATATTTGCATCTATACAAATATCTATCTAAACATATAGCTACATACATATATACATATACTTATATGTGTATATATATATATACATCTATATATATACACCTATATATATATACATATATATACCTAGGTATAACCATATATACGTATAGATATATTTACATATATACATATATAGATACATTTTCACGTTATGTACCATACGTGGTATCACGGGAATATCTGCACCAATTGCTGTTATTCCCCGATACATGCGTACAAAATGCGTGGTCATATACATCTTCCACCATCCATCCTACACTCTACGCGGCACTTCGTCCTGTTGGTTGCGTCTTTCTAGACGACGACCGACTCGACACCGTGCTACACTCCATCTCCGCCTCATCTCCCACCCCTTTATACATATATAACATATACCTCTATATATATATACTATATTTACTTTATTTCTGTTTCACTTTCCTGCTAGTAAAAAGATAAAAAAATATATAAAAGAGAAAAGATAATCTTCGACTTGCAGGTACTCCGCCTTGCGAATAGCAAGAGCCATTTTGGAACCCTGTTTTAGCTCAAAGCTAAGAACTCAATTTTGAGGGTGTGCCTCAAGGACAAAGATTACCAAAAAAAAATTCTAAATAGAAAAAAACAAAAACACAATAAACGAACGGAAGAGATTCGCTGTAGGAAAGGGGTAGAAACTTGACTTGTACCCCACTTCCCTAAGTTCGACCCTGGGCCTAAAAGTGACCAAGATAAAATCAAGTAGGCCAGGTTAAAGAAATTTGTAAAGAGATGGTTAGGTCCGATTTAGGTTAACCACTTTACACACTTCAACGATAAAATCACCATATTAACAACCTATTCGGGTCCGACACCAGTAGCTTGTGTTTTTTTTTTCTAGCTACTTTTGCATAAACAAATTAAGGGTAAACAACCCACAAAGAAATCCTAGATCTAAAGAAAAGGGAACAAACTCCCAAAAATTACCCATGCAAGGGCTTAAAAGAAAGTCGAGGAACAAACCCTAAAATGCACCCCAGAACAAGGGTCTCAAGCCAAATGTGCAATGAAAATTAAGTTCTAAAACCAAAATTCTATCTACTAAAAGGAGAAAATCACTGAAGATGAAAATGATCACTCCAGATGTCCTCCTATGGTGGTGGAGACAAGGCCCACCACAGTGTGTCGAGCTCCTACCTTCAGAAATGGAGCTCCCAGTGTCCTCTGAGAAATGGAAACAAGGTCCACCTTGATGTAGCTGAGGCTGGTGCAACAACTTGTCAAGCAGATATGAGTACCTCACACCAAAAAGATCGAAGTTAAATATGCCTCAAAAATAATTTATGAACCAAAAAATAAATGAATGCAAGTTTAACAGGTTCATTGCCTCCCCAGCAACAATGCCATTTGACAAGTCGAATTTTCTCTTTCGAATAATATGATTAAGATGATTTGCCGTTGTATTTTAAAGTGGTGGAAAACTGACTAATCAAATCAATTAAAAATAACCACTCAATTAAGAGCGGGTCATATCCACTAGGAAGTAATTGCCTAATTAAAACTCTCTAAAGTCTTTCACAAAAGTCCACAATTGAAATCGCAGAAAATTGATATCCAAACCACTCTCAAATGAGCCTTATAATGCTCACATATGCTGACAAAGTGATTAAAGCAAAGAGGAGGGCTCACATAGTAAAATGGCCAACATTGTAAAAATAATAACATAAATGCAAGTTTCCCATAATGGCACAGCAATGTAAAATTTAATTGAATGGGAAACAGGGGAAACGTTTCTCTTGACCATGCGCGTGGAGGAAGGAATGCCGACAAGCGAGAATGCAATCAGAGGTTGAGTGGACCGAGCTGCTTCCAATGGTGGCGGCATTGCTGCTTGGGATGGACTGAATCGACGGCGTGGAGGCGAGGAGTGGTCGATGGTGGTTGTTGCTGCTGGAGTTGCCTACGCATGGAGAGGGACGTGCGCAAGGATGTTGGAGCTGGAGGATAGTGCTGATCATGGTGCATGCAGCAGGAGATGAGGTGGGCCGAGGCGAGGCTAACGCTAGTTGGAAGTGGAGGGCGGCTGTTGCGAGTGTGTGGCAGGGGCGCGCACGGTCCTGCTGCAGTGAGCAGAGGTGTAGCAAGGGAGGCACAGGCAGTGGTGCGACACGCTCTGTGTGCAGGCAGAGAGATCGGAGGGTGTGCGGGCTGTGCTGCTGGAGGTAACTACGCGTGGTGCGTGCGGCAGGAGATGAGGTGCGGGGATGGTGCTAGTGGTTGAGGAGCTGATGAAGAAGAAGCGCGGTGATGCAGTGACTCTGATTGGCGGTGTGGGCTATCACACCACACACCCATGGTGGTGAGGAGCAGATGAGAAACTAGGTTCTCGGAACAGTAAGGAAAGGGGTGGTGGCCTCCTCCAGCATGATGACAGCTCCACATCTCTTGTAGCCGTCTGCATGGATTTGGAATGGAGAGCCAGGTGCAGATCCACATTCTCCACGTCCTTGAGTGTAGGTTTCAGTACAGGTAGCTGGTGGTGTTGGAGCGGTAAATTCCATGCAGAAAAGAGAAAATGAATAATAATAAAAAATTGGTTTATTTATGTTCAAACCCTCAATAAAATGTTAATGCATATAATGTAACCTAAAGACTAATGCATGTTATTCTAATGCATGCTAAATAATTTAGATATGTAATGCATAGAAGCAAATATATATAAAATAACTTATTTATATCTTAATACATGCTATGTATACACTAATATCAATCTAATTCCTAGGCACTTAAGTAAATAAATAGCCCACAAATATGGGCTCATCACATTCTGCGGGGTCAAAAACATGCAAAATAGATTGCCTGCTCTAGTTGATAGGCAGCCCTTATAAATTCTATGGCAGCATTTTCAACAGACTCAGTAGGTGGGTCCGCCCATTTTCCCAAGTATTGGGCTTCCACTATCGCCCTCTCCAATCCTATCAGTGTCATCACGAATAGTCGATCCATAGCCGCTAAGCACCTACATTGCTTATGGGTAAGGCGGAATCATCTTTCCTACGGCATCGGAACCTAAAATGGGATGATTGCACAGCAACCATAAGCCCTAATTTGCCTGAATTAAGTTAGAACCTATCTTAATATTAGCATGCAGCATGCATAGACATCGTACTTTACATCCTGGATGGTTTATATGTTTTATACACAATAACGTGCTATTTCAGAGGTAGTAATAATTGCAAATTATCCATGTCTGCAGATAACCGATCCAACCTTGTGGATCTGCTTGGAATGACAACGAAAGTCCAACACTTCCAAAAGTGCATCAAGCAGACTCCCATAGCATCCTAGGGAGTCTGTAGAAGAAGCAAGAGCCAAGGGGTAAATTGAAGAATATCCGGCCTCATATGACAAATCCAACCACACGGATGGATCTGGATCGATATTTGCAGTCGAGCAGCACAGAAATCAACTCAATTGGAGGCCTACGTCAGCAGATACAAAGAGAAGAAGATGGATGGCCACTATGGTGCCACATGGTGCCATCGCAGCTGGCCCTCACCATGCCCTAATCTGAGAAGGAAAGTAGTGGGTCATTGGATCGTCATCCAATGGCCGTGATGCATCCACGTCACCCGCCTCCAGCCGCTTCATCACATGAGGACGTGATCTCAATATCCAACGGTTGAGAATAGCGGTGTGAAGAGTTGGAAACCCGACGTAAAGTCATCCGCAATGCATTGGTTAGGGCCTTCATGCCTAAGAAATCGATGCAGGTTCAAGGAGCGCCCAGCGTGAAATCAGGAAGAGTGGAGAGTGCAGATGCAAATGACCGTAGGATCTTCATCGGGTGGATTAGGCCGGACGCGTGGCGGGCGCTGCAGTGTCAGATGAAGACGCATGCCTTAGGATTCGGCCGGGTGCTGTGCACGCTCTTTAAGTCGTCCGATGGAGAGATTGGACGTCTGACAAAGATTAGGATTTGAGGCATGTTTAAGTGTGGAGCGACGGGCGTGCGGAGGCAGTGGTGATCGGCAGGCGAGTGGAGGCCATCAGATGCAGATCCAAGGGCACACAATGCTCCACGTGTCAGCACCAAATCAAATTGTGGATGGTAGAAGTATTTGGAAGGCTTGATTAGGACCGTTGATCTCTGGATCAACAGATCTATTTAATCTAAAGCCTTTTCATGGAATTAAGGTATCCAATGCCCTAAATGCCCTTCACAAAAGCTATAAAAAGAGACCTAAGGGTCCCCTTTGAAAGGCATTCAATAGCTTTCTTCTTCTTCCTCCTTCTAAAACTCTTCTCTCTTCTTCTTCTTCCTATCTTCTCTTCCTCTATCTCTGCATCTCCATTTGAAGCATCTGTTGGGCCACCCCAACGGATCGTTGCTACTCTTCCCAACCTTTCCAGAAGGCCACCATGAGCCACCCATGGTGCCCTTGTTCTGTTACATAAGTAGTTTAGGTTTATGTTAGAATTTGTTTAGTTAGATGTATGCAATTCATGTTCAAACTCTCTGATTGATATATATATTTACTATCATATTTTGTCTATGCCATTTAGTAATTATATTTGGAACAAACACATGAAATCAAAAGTGCTTGTTGCCTCCCTATGATCGACCGAGACTCACCAGTTTTGTTAATTTATTTGCTCGAGACATATTTAGCGCTATACTACAATGTGCTCATCTTTTACATGATTTACACCTCGAACAAATTGGCGCTATTGCTAGGGAGGCATGGAGACTTTTGATTTCATCTCTAACATAGTATTTTTGTGTGCAGGACGCGAAGCGGCGAATGAAGCAAAGTAGGCATTGTGAAAATTAGGTGCACAAATTCTTATTAGAAACTCCGCCAGAAATTAAGTGTCATTTTTATAATTCAATTGCTGTGTTTTTGATGCTCCAAAAATCATGAAATTTAGACTAGAACTAGATCTTTAAATTATCTTTCCAATGCCACATTTCCAAAAGAAATTCCTTCTGTGGAATTTTTAAAAATTCGTGGAGTACATACTAGTCAGATTGCTTGAAAATAGAAATTTTATGAATTGTAGAAATCAATCTGACCAACATACAAATTGAATTTACTCATGATTTGTGGGGTTTGAAAGATAATCAAATTATCTTTCATTGTCATATTTTTACAAAATTTTTGGAGCATATTTGATATTTTTTCCAATAGGAAAACCAACACGAGGTCTAAATCTAGGATTTGACCTCTGGTTTGTTAAAAATTCATAACTAATTGCTAGAAATAGTAAACATTTTGGAAAAATACTCTCTGAAAAGATTTTTGAAAAATAAATCTTCTTGCGAAGTTTCAAATCATTTGGATTCCATCTTACTTGAACGTATACATTTGAATTGTGGTCTTCAATTTGAAAAAAAAATTAAAAGTGCATGAGCCAATAGGACCACATAGACTAACTTGGACTTCGACGAGCCCAAGAGTTAGTCGGTGAGGCAAGTCACCTTGTGGGCCACCCACCATCTACCAAATTGATGAAACAGGTTAAAATTTACGAAAATATATCAAATAACCTTCATTTGGCTTGAAACTACTAGGTAGTTCCAACCTCTCTTGCAAAACCTGGTGTCTAAGCCGGTGGGGTAGCATCAACTGACCGTGACTGCAGGGTAACAGAATCGGAGGCAAAAGTCGAAAGAAGAACCTTCCTTGTAGTCCCATCATAACCAGCCTGACCGAGTTAGCCTGAGAGGTAGGAATTACTTGTAGTCAGTCTCTCGCCAAATTTTTTTAATAACACAAACTTAAATGAAAAAATTCAGTCATCCGATCTAAAGGACCACTCTAATTAACATGGCCTTAGCCTTGTTTTGCTTGACTACACCAACCCTTTTTGTTGGTGTATGCAAGGAAGAAGGTCGTCAAGACCTAAACTTATGGGACCTTGGGAGCCGAACCCAAGGTGGCAAAGGCATTTCTCACCTGACCTCTCTTCTCAACCTTCCTCCACTCAATTAGCTGAGATGGCTAATCCTAGTCCTCGAGTTGGTCAAGACCCTCAGAATCAGGACCCAATGGCTCGTCTGCAAGCTAGGGTCGAGGAAACGGAATAGAAATATGAGCAGAGCATCGATAGGATTCTCACAACATTTGACAAGATGCAGCATCCACCATGCGAAGGACAATTGCGGGACTTCTATGATCCGATGGCAACAATTATAGCATGTCAGGTCTGGATTCCCGCAGGTAGAGACACATTCGAGTTGAAGCCGAATATCATAAGTCTGATTCAAACTCATTTCCATGGAAACTCGAATAAGGATCCCTTCCTGCACATCAAAGATCTGACTCGGATTGCAGAGTAAGTTCGACCCAGAAAAGTAGATATCGGAATTGTTCTCTTGAAGCTTTCTCCTTTTTCTCTCAAGGATAAAGCTGCTTATTGGTTAAACACTATCGAGAGGCCAATTGGAGCCTGGGAGGAATTATGTCGCGAATTCCTCCAAAAGTTCTTCCCGATTGGTCGAACAAATGCTATGAGTCATGCGATCACGACCTTTGCCCAAGGCCCTGGAGAGAAGCTGCATGACGCCTGGGATAGATTTGACGATCTTCTAAGGAAGTGCCCACACCATGGTGTGCCCAAATGGCATGTCACTCAAGTATTTTACCATGGGATGGATGACACACATTGGTACCTAGCCGATGCATCTAGAGTGGGAATTTCTTCGTGAAGGACGAGAATAGTGCAATTGAACTGTTTGAGTCCTTAGTAGAGAAATCGATGAATGCTGCCTCAATGGACTAATTCCAGCTACCTAGACAGCAACAAGTCAGTGTCCACGAAGATCAAGCCGAGTCTGCCCGAGCCAACATGGACATTATCACCAAAAAGCTGGACAAGGTGGATCCGCTCGATAAGAAGCTCGATGAATTAATGTGAGCGAGATCTGGATCTTCTGACAGCATTGCTCCATCTTACTCCTCTCAAGCATCCCGAGCCCCCTCTGCTCGTACATATCTGTTCACTCGAGATGTTTTCTCTCCATATTCGTGGGATCCTAAGTATTAGAAACCCGTGAACAGTGTGGATCTGGCATCGTACAATTCGGGTTACGCACCACATGACAATGTTAGTGTGTATTCTTTTGATGAATTTACATCTGAGATAACTTTGTCCTACGAAGATGTCAATGCTATTCAGGGTTACGGCCGTAACAACCCGTATTCTGAAACATATTACCTTGGTTGGCGCTAGCATCCCAATTTCTCCTTGTTTGGTAACCCACAGAGACCGGGTCAAGCTCCACACTACCAGACCAAGCAATACGGGAATGCGCAGAACATGTACCCAAGGCAGCAACCATTCCCGTCTCAGCAGCAACAAACCTGTTCTATTTATCAGCCACTGCACCAAGCTACCACCTACCCTCCAAAGCATGCCAACCTTTTGAAGTCTCTAAAGGAGAAATTGCAAGCATCAATTTGGTTATCCACTCATGACAACCTGCAAATAATGAAGGCAATGGCTAACCAAATTCAGAGCATACAAAACACTCAAAACCAGATGATGCAGGAGCATAGATCACTAGGAGCTTTGCCCTCCCAACCTGTCCCAAACCCAAGATATGTGCAGAATCAGGGTGCCTCGCTTTGATTCCAAGCACTACAAGGGTAGGCACATGGTGTTCTGCAAGCACCTCCCGCACCACCTGGTTAAGGGCTTGGTCAGCCACCTCTATTGCCAAATCCTGTGTATTTAGAACAACCTGCTCCTTTGCCCCTTCATGGATAGTACACCAATGCAAAAGTTGTCACGTTAGGGAGAGGAAAGATTACACAAGACCTGCTACCTAGGCAAGCGGGTAATGATCTTTCCTACGCTCTACCGCAAGATGGCTCACAACCCTCTTCCTCTCACAAGCCATCTTCATTATATAAAGGAAAGAAGCACCTTGACCCTGAAATTCTCGTCCCTTTTCCCACGGCTCTAACGTTAGATCGATTTCCATCAACCTAACTCCCACCACAGTATTTGATCGATTTTGATTCGGGGAGTTAAACCCCACCTCAGTTACCATATAGTTGGCTGACCGATCGGTGAAAATGATGAGGGGGGTGGTTGAAAATGTGATCGTAAAAGTCCAAGGATTCTACTTCAAAGCGAACCTTTTTGTTCTTGATGTGGAGGTTCCTCCTAACCTCCATGATGCAGCGATTATTTTATGCCGCCTATTCTTGGCAACCGCCTATGCGAACATCGACTGTGCATTAGGATGCATTGAGATTGCGTGAAGATGAAGATTCGACGTTCTATGGGAACATTGGGCTCCTCTACAGCAACCCAATGGCACATTCATCTTCACTATCAAGGGTCTTAGATCGCGATCCACACAGGACTAAGACTAATGATATACACATTTTATCCCATGGATCTAGTTGTCGTGGGTGTTCATCTGCTTCCAACACCCCTAATCCTGACTATCTTCTCCAATCTAACACTGATATCTTAAGATAGGATTACATGACCACTGTGAACAGATTCTCCATCACTCAGGATCAGTAGATTTCCACTGTTGTTTCCTCTCCTCCTCGGCAGAAACCCTCTCCCCACCCCTCACTACTAGAGTTACTGCCCTTACCTGATTCACTCAAGTATGTGTTTCTGGGAGAAAGTGAGACATATCCTATGATTATCAATTCTCACTTGACTCTAGACCAGGAAAACCAGTTGAACTTCGTTCTACAAGCACATAGGGCTGATATTGGGTGGGGCATTATTAATCTTCATGGGATTCGCCCTCATATTGCACTAACCATATCTACACTAATTAAGGGGTAAGACCATCGAGACAGCCTCAAAGATACATGGTCGGGCGGGTTTCACGTGTTAGAAATTGGGGTTACAAGTAACCCGTCATTGTAGTTGCAAAACACATCAATAAGATAAAATTTATATCGAAGCTCCAAGGGAGTCCCAGGTTGAACACAGGGAGGTGACATTTACTTAACTGAAAACCATGCTTAGATTTGTTTCCTTTTGGTATTTTAGGGTTTTGTAATTCTTTTTTATTTTTGTAAGAAGAAAATAAGCAAACGAATCACAAGATAGAGACCGAACGAAAATGGTATAGATATCACTTCATTGTCCATTACAAGCAACTATGAAAGCATAAAAAGGGAGGGGGTGAGAGGAAATCTCTTGAATCGGCTATTCAGTGAGACGACGTCACCTGGCAAAAGTCTGGACGAAGGAGGTGAGGAGCGAGATGACAGAGTTGTGATGCAGGAGGACGTCGAGTAGAGGAAAGCTTTGACGTGGCTTTAGAATGGAGGTGAGAAGACACAGATGATATGCTACTAGAATGGACGTGGGAGGACTGCTCCAAGGCGACCTATGAAGGGGGATGGGAAATTGGAGGAGTATTTGGTGGGGCAAAGGTTCGCTACACTAATAGGTGGCCTGGGAGCTTGAGAACAAGCTCTAATGGAGCATTGGTAGGCTTGCTAGAGCTTGGGAGTTGGGGGGAGTAGAGTAGGTAGAGATGACTTCCAAGGGAGGGGGTGTAGGTCCTTTTATAGTGGAGGAGAAGAGGAAAAAATAAGTATGGGACCATTAGTGACATCCAGGCCATCGCTGGAAACATCGCTATAGGCAGCTCATGCCCGCTCGTGCCCCCTCACGCCCACAATTGGCTTTGCTGGCTCGTGAAGAATTAGCGACGTCTGTAAGCAACGCTGTAGGTCCAGCTCATGTGTCGCTATTGGCTAGCTCATGCGCCTCTAGCACGTGCTATCCTCTCTTTGCCATGTGCACACGCACGCCCACACATTGGCATTGCGCTATTCGCATGGGCGCCTACGCGTGCGTGCGGTGGTATGTGTGTGTGCTGGGCGGCCTGGGCAGTGCCACGTGCCGTAATCTGGGTCGTCCATCTTCCTTTTGTTGTAGGGGCTGCTATAGAGGTCGGATTGAGTTGATTATCACGCTGTTAGGCTGCAATCGTCAACCTGAATCCATCCACATGGTCAGATTTGTCATTTGAGCTCCAAATTACGTCACCTAGTTCCATGGCCATTGATCACCCTTGGACTGCATATGGTGCTATGGGACTCCGATCGAGGCGATTTTAGAGGCGTTGGACTTCAATCGACGTCTTAATCAGATCCGTGTGGTCAGATCGTCAATCCGAAGCTTCAAAAATAAATATCCTTCTCTCCTAACCCAAAAAAGGATGCAATTAACCTAAATTATATACAACTACTCTAAATGCAAAATGATGCATGCTATGCAATATTTATAACATGAAATGCAAATCTAAGCCTAGGAACATGCATGAATAGGCGTTTTACCCTCAATAAATGTGTTTACATCATACCCCCATGCCTATCTTCTGCTAGACCCTAGCAAAATTAAACCACATTCTATGTACTACATCAAAACTAGGATGAGATCACTTAGGCCTAAGTCATTTATTAATAATAGAAATTTCAACTACGGTCCTAAACTACGAAAACTCAATAATACAAGGGTACCTGCCAGAATGCAGACCACCCAAGTTTTCGACTTATTTGAAAAGGGAAGATACATTTTTTCAATTATATTTCTTCTTTTCTAATTTTTTGGTACTTTCAGAGTTTGAGACTTCTGGGATAACTTCTTATGCCTACCCAACCCACCCAAGACTCGAAAAGGATTCTAAGAGCTAAGCATCTTGTGAAAATAGTGAAAGACTCACTAGGTGACCGTTAAAACGGACTTCGGGTTTCTACGACCCTAGTTGCCCTTGCCTAGAGGTTTATCTTTTCAATCGATAGCTTTCTCCCTACTTTTATTTATGGAATCAACAGAAGGGCAAACCTAGTATATATCTCCATTTATTCTACTTCCCTGCTTCTTCCTTAAGTTTTTTGAGAATTATTGTGCAATCTTTTGTGAGCTGGGTTATGGACAATCGACACTTGTGCTGTTAGCACCGACAACTTGCCAGCCACACTCGTGCAGTGAAGTGTGGCTTTATTTGTTTTTTTATTTTCTCCTTTTTCTATTACTTTTTTTATATATTTTCTTTTCTTTTCTTTTTATTTTTTTTTAAGTAGGTGGCTTTCCTGATCTAAGATTTACGTAAAGGTTGTACAATGAAAATGGTCTTGTGACTGGGCTCTGCTCAACCGGTCACTGAGTTGTTACCACCGACTACTTGCCAGACATATCACCCTAGATAGTTCATTAGCTACCCAATTTCCAATGAAACTGCCGAAAAGTGAGTCAGTGCAAAAAATGTGTGTAGATGCTTACACTTAAAGTCCCCCTAAATCAGAGGGCGAGTTGATAAGTCGCATACTTATCATCCCAATTTATTAGCAAAATTAAAAATGAATTTGAATTGGCAAGGACTCGAGACAAAGTCCACATTCGAGTGGACACCCGAGCTAATTAAGCCTGAAGACTTGAAGAGTCTAAGTGTTTATGTCCTCTCGTATCATTTCCTAAAGTTAATAACTTCCAAATGCCTAAGTTCTCTTTTCCTAATTTCTTTCCTTTTTATCTTTTTTCTAATTTTATAAGAAACTAAAAGAAATTCTATGGAGTTAACATAATAATTTCAGGAATTGATTATCCACCCCCCTTGCCTAAATGTTGCAATGTTCTCATTGTAAAAATAAAGGCATGAATAGGGTAGAGTAAACAGAATATCACTAGAGTGTCGTGAAAATTCGGTCAGCTCTGTAGACAGAAGATTGTATACACACGCGCTAAGTTTAATGCCTTCTGCTAAGCATAACATACATACAAAGAAGAAATTGAGAATTCACAAGTGCAGGTCAGAATCAAAATCAAAAGGTTGATCCTGAAATTCATCTGCAAAAGTTGTGCACAGATGTGGACTAGATTATGGTGCAGACCCATGTCCTAGGGTCTAGTGGTTCTAAGGTTCTAGAAGGAAATCACCCAGAATCGAAGGTTGTTGCGTTTACAGGGCCGGGCCTGTGATTTAGTGGTGTGCAACCCAAGACCAAAGTGTCGGACAATGGGTAAGGATGGTTCAATAGGTGTGGTTGTCCACTTAACATCTAGCTTAGAA
The DNA here is from genome assembly GCA_037157565.1 of Thalassia testudinum. NCBI lineage: Eukaryota > Viridiplantae > Streptophyta > Magnoliopsida > Alismatales > Hydrocharitaceae > Thalassia > Thalassia testudinum. The sequence continues at coordinate 77,095,480 of JAZHRO010000056.1, read as the reverse complement.
AAATAATCAATTATTTTGAGATAGGGTTGCACGTGAAAGATATCGTAAGGGTCCTGGTAGAAAGTAGGTGGTTTCAGGTCAATAGGAACCCTTAAATCCAAAATCAAAGTTCCCTCAGAATTGGCTTCCCAGATTTTTAATTCCAACTTCCTATCCTCCGAAATCAATGTTTGCAGGACTTCCAAATCATTGTACACCCCATCTAATGTACCCCAATCCAACAATTATGGCTGAATCAGGATTGACTTAGGTTTGGTGATCTCAAAAATATCATCATTCAGTTCTTTAGGGTGTGTTTGAGGAATGTGGCTACTGATTGAATCATCAGTATTTGAATCGTCAAAGTTAGCCCCAACATGATCATAATCTTCAATGATCTGGCTATCAAATAGTTCATCATACTCATCGAGCCTGATTGTCTCACTAGAATCCTCTTCCTTAAGTTCAAATGAGACTTCACCAAAAGATTCTTCACCATCAAAATCAAAGAATTCATGATCTTCATTTATATATGTCTCAAAATCATATGTCATTTCATGGTCCGTGGAGACATATTTTTTGTCAATCCCTGGCTCAAGGATCTCGAGTGAGAAATTTGATTCATTCTCAAAGGGTTGCTCTAGACCAACCTAGTCATCTACAATCTCCGAATATGTATCCCCCCGACAGGCCGCTGAGCGGGTTCAGACAATGGTTCTCATGAAGAGGGTTCATCTTGAGAATCATCCCAAGCTTTGACTAGCGCAATCATTTTGATCATAGGCTCCAATGCTTCAGTGCATGATGTTGGATGAGCTTCTAAAGATTGGATGGTGTTCCTCAAGTTAGCCAACACCCTATCCAGGATCTGGTTCACCTGAACTAACTGGTTCGATTCAGGTTTGGGTGGGATTGGGTTAAATCTAGGGAAGTCAAGATGTCGAGGTTCTTGGGTTCCTCCCTGATAGTAGGCCATCTCGGGTTGTTCAAGGAATGGTGGTGACCTATATTTAGTGGAGTACTGGGGAGGGTAGGTGTTATAATCATCATATCCTTCCTGATTGTAGATCTAGTTGGTTTGATCATCAAAGGATAGAGATCTATAATCAATGTAGCTCTAGGTAGGATAGTAATCATAGTCTTGTTGTCTACGGTTAGGCCCTGGACACTAAGGTCCGGATTCGTATCCCCAATTAAAGTTATCTTGACTAGTGGATGGATAATTACAAGTTAAGTCGAGATAGTAATCATCTTGGGGGTAAGTGGTGTTAGGAGGATTGGATGTGAAATGTGCGTAGGATGTGGAAGGGTACATGGTGAAGTAAGGAGGGAAATCAGAAGAGAAAGGAGCCCTACAATACAAAAATGCAAGCCTATCCTTAGGTTGGGTAGCCTAAAGGTTTACAGACTCTCAGAATCTGTCCTAAGATTATGGATGATTTACTATACTTATGTCCAGGCAATCCAACCAGCCAGAAGGAGGGACTGGGGAGAAGGTTCTTCCTTTGGCTTGCACCTCCGGTTCCTAGTGTACCCCCCAGCCGTAGTCGTTTGACGCTACTCCCCTAGCTAGACATTAGATTAACTAGTATAAGCAAGTTAATCATGAACAATCTCAATCTGGATCCCGACGAGCGAACTTGTCGTTAGGGCCAACGTTTAATCAATTTTAGTTATGCTCAGGACAATGGTGCTTTAGGAATGTGATGGGCCCTTTGGATGGGTTGTGCCATTAATGATGAGTTAAAATCTGTGCGTGTGCACAACTAGGGTTTGCAAATAAGGTTATTTGATGATGTGTCTTTTAGGGTTTAATCTTTAGATATATTGAACCAAGCTTCAGTAGAACACTCGACATTTTGAAAGCACTATTGTAGATATATTCCTCTAAAAATTAGAAATAAAATGTGGAGTTCCTGGTTCACTCCTAAAAATCAACCCTAAGTGGCAAGCTACTTGATGAATCACTTTTATCTTAAGTGTTGCAGCCCAAACAGTTCAATTACTTGGCCTATTGTACCACTTAGTTAAGGCGCACAGAAATGTTTGACCAATCCAGATTTCTACTCACTTATTTGTGTGTTGAATTAACTGTACCGGGTCCACAAGTCAGATCCTGGTTAAGTGGTAGAATCGATGTGATTGTGCGCCTTAGCGTGAGATGTTGTTGGTGTTAAGTGTGTCTCTTTCAAAAAATCCCACAATCAGATAACATTATTTCTTTATTTATTTATGTGAATGGCAAGGTGAGTGGAGGTGGCAAACAAACAACCAAATCTATCCTAGGGTTTATAGAAAGCAACTACGTTGATTTGGGTTTGAGTTATTTGGTTATGGAACGAAAACTAAGGTGGGGGTGTTGTGGGGGACACTTAGAAAACACTTTACCTGCACTTTACTCCGGTCTATCGCACTTGGATCTCCATGCTAGGGTACCTGCAAGGCAGTTGATCGAAGCAAGCAGGGTTAGTTCTCTGTAAATGCAAAGAAGCACAAAAAATAATAAAGTAAATTCTATTGCCTCCCCAGCAACGGTGTTAAAATGGTCGAGCAGGTATCGTATGTTAGAAATCAGGGTTACAAGTAACCCGTCATTGTAGTTGCGAGACATGTAAATATGATAAAATTTATACCGAAACTCCAAGGGAGTCCCAGGTCGAACACAAGGAGGTGACGTTTACTTTAACTGAAAATCGTGCTTCGATTTGTCTCTCTTTGGTATTTTAGGGTTTTGTTATTTTTGTGTATTTTTGTAAGAAGTAAACAAGCAAACCAATCACTAGATAGAGATGGAACGAAAATGGTATAGATATCACTTCAATGTCTATTACAATCAACTATGAAAGCATAAAAGGCGAGGGGGGTGAGAGGAAATCTCCTAAATAGGCTTTCCGGCGAGACGACGGTGCCTGGCAGAAGCTAGGACGAAGGAGGTGAGGAGCAGGATGACGGAGGTGAGATGCAAGAGGATGCTAGGTGGAGGAAAGCTTCAGCGTGGCTTCGGAATGGAGATGAGAAGATGGAGATAATCTGCTACTGGAATGGAGGTAGGAGGACAACTCCAAGGTGACCTATGAAAGGGGATGGGAAGTTGGAGTATTTGGTGGGGTAGAGGTTTGCTACACTAATAGGTGCCTTGGGAGCTTGAGAACAAGCTCTAATGGAGCGTTGGTAGGCATGCTAGAGTTTGGGAATAGGTGGGAGTAGAGTAGGTAGAGATGGATTGGAAGGGAGGGGGTGTAGGTACTTTCATAATGGAGGAGAAGAGGCAAAAATAGGTATGGGACCATTAGTGACATCCAGGCTATCGCTAGAAGAGTCGCTGTATGCAGTTCATGCCTGCTCATGCTCGTTCATGCCTACAGATGGCTTTGCTAGCACGTGAAGAATTAGTGATGGCTGTAAGCGTCACTGTAGGTCCAGCTCATGCGTCGTTGTAGGCCAACTCATGCGCCGCTGGCATGTGCTGTCTTTTCTTTGCCACATGTGCACGCACAGTCACGCATTGGTGCTGTGCTGCGTGCATGCATGCTTGTGTGAGCACCTGCACTGCTATGCGCGTGCAGTGGCGCATGCATGAGCTGGGCAGCCTGTGCTATGCCACATGGCACAATCTGGGCTGTCCATCTTCTTTTTGTTGTAGGGGCTGCTACAGAGGTCGGATTGAGTCGATTTTCATGCCGTTAGGCTGTGATCGTTGATTCAAATCCATCCGCACAGTCGAATTTGTCATTTGAAGGTCCGAATTATGTCACATAATCCCTTGGCCATTGATCTACCTTGGACTGCATATGGTGCTACGAGACTCCAATCGAGGTGATTTCAGAGGCGTTGGACTTCGATCGTCGTCTTGATCAGATCCGTACAATCGGATCGTCAATCTGAGGCTTAGAAATAAATATCCTTCTCCCTTGACCACAAAAAGGATGCAATTAACGTAAATTATATACAACTACTCTAAATGCAGAATGATGCATGCTATGCAATATTTATAACATGAAATGCAAATCTAAGACTAGGAACATGCATGAATAGGCATTTTACCCTCAGTAAATGTGTTTACATCAACACCTAAATCCAAATATGTTGGAGGTTGTCAAGAAGGAGATCATTAAATGCTTGGACGTGGGCATTATCTATCCAATTTCAGATAGCCAGTGGGTGAGTCCCATTCAGATTGTGCCCAAAAAGGCGGGACTCACCATGATAAAAAATTAATTGGGTGAATCCATCTCGACCCACACCACGACTTCTTGGCTTGTCTACTTTGACTATAGGAACCTAAACTCAGCCAAAAGGAATCATTTTCCTTTACCCTTTATTGGTCAGATTTTAGAATGGCTGGCCGTGAGTAGTTTCTTATGCTTTCTGGATGGATACTCCAGGCACATTCAAGTAGCGATCAACCTAGAAGATCAAGACAAGATAACTTTTATATAATCCTTCGGAACATTCGCTTTTAAATGGATGCCATTTTGCCTTTGCAATGCACCAGCTACTTTTCAGTGATGCATGATGGCCATCCTTTCAAACATGATCGGGGACTACATAGAAGTGTTCATGGACAACTCCATGTTTGGAGACAAGTTTTCATCTTGTCTTGATAACCTCACAAAGATCCTATGAAGATGTACAGAAGTTAACCAAGTACTTTCATGGGAAAAAAAACATTTTATGGTGGCGGATGGTGTCGTACTAGGCCACAGGATATCCTCTAATGGACTCGAGGTTGACTGAGCTAAGTCCGAAATCATTTCGTGATTACCTCCACCTAGCTTGGTTTGGAAAATCAGATCATTCTTAGGGCATGTCGGATTTTATCGAAGATTCATTCGAGATTTCTCCAAAATTGCTCATCCATTAACGAATCTTCTAGTAACCGACACTCCCTTTGATTTAGACTACTTGTGTCTCAGCGCTTTTGAGACCTTGCAAAGCATTGTTTCAAGTGCACCTATTCTCTATCCTCCCTCTTGGTCTCTTTACATCGAGATGATGTGTGACACCTCCGACTTCGCCGTCAGAGCTATTCTTGGCCAGCGTTGGGATCGCCATCCATTCGTAATATACTATGCTAGCAAAATGCAGAATGAGGGTCAGCGTAACTATACAGTCACTGAGAAAGAATTGCTAGCTGTGGTATTCAGGTTGTAGAAATTTAGGTCATACTTACTTGAGTCCAAAGTTGTCATCTACCCTGACCATTCTGCCCTCAGGCATTTGTTGGCAAAGAAGGATGCCAAAGCCCGCCTTATCAGATGGATCCTTCTTCCGCAGGAGTTCAATGTTGAAATCCACAACAAAGCCAGAGCCCATAATGTTGTGGCGGATCACTTGTCTTGACTAGACCCATACTATATTATGTACTCCCCGCCAATATTAGATCGATTTTCGAATGTCTCTATTGTTTATCAACTCTATTGGGTTCCTTGGTTTGTTGATATAGCAAACTATCTCATTGCAGGCAGACTACCTGTGAGATTATCCAAGGATCAAAAACTCAAATTTATATCAGGGGCTAAATTCTAGTTTTGGGATGATCCACTACTCTTTCACATTGGGGCTGATCAGATCATCCATAGATGCGTCCCTGATTTGGAAATCTCTAGTGTGCTATCCTTCTGGCACAATGGTGCTTGTGGGGGTCATTTCTCAAGCTGAAAGACCGCTGCCAAGATTTTACAGTCGGGATTTTTCTGGCCAACCATTTTCAGAGATGCACACGAGTTTGCCAAGTGCTGTAAGCGACGGCAGTCGATCGATTCTATGACCCAGAGAGACATGATGCCTCTCAAATCTATTTTTGTCATAGAAGTGTTCAACATCTGGGGCATCAACTTTATGGGTCCCTTCCCAAACTCGCATGGCTTTGAGTACATATGCCATGTAGTAGACTATGTCTCAAAGTGGGTAGAAGCTATCCCAGCAAGACTAGTCGATCATAAGACTGTTATATCCTTCGTCAATAATTCATTTTTGCGAGATTCGGAGTTCCCCACGCCCTGATAAGCGAAGGGGGTACTCACTTCATCCGTGCCCATTTTAGGACATTACTGAAGAAATAAGGGGTGCAACACTGCATTGCTACCCCATATCATCCACAGACCAATGGGCAGGTATTCTTATGCGCTGGGTCGAGGGGTTTTAAAAGATGCATTCGTTGTAGTGATAATTCCTCAAAAATAGCTCGAACAATAGATAAAATTTATAACTTGAATGTCGAAAGTGACGTCTGAGGTCATTCGCTGGGAGCAAATATGGAATTCACAAGCTAATCTCAACAATAAATGAGCATAATTAACTAAAAATCTAATATGCAATGCAAAACATGAGTATATGAAGAGTAAAAAGTAATCTAGACAAAATAATGGTCATTTGGATCACTAATTATAAGTCTAACACATATAGCAATTACTCAAATATAATCAAATGACGAAACAGATAATCAGTTGCTACAGTGCTCCTCTTGATTTTCTTCTGCCTGCTTCTTATTTCCTTGCCATCTCTTTCTCTTCTTCTTCTTTCTCTGCATACACAGGCCCTCTTCCTTCACCTTTCTTTCTTCTATCCTCGGCTTTGTCTCTTATGCACAGGGGCGCACCTTTGATTTTTGGCTAAGTGTTAGCCAATACACAACAGAGCAAAACCCCCCCTTAACCCGTGCTCTCTCCTTCTCTCTCTAGGTCAACCTTTTTCTTTCTTAGGGATAACCGGGTAGTTGTCTATCGGGCATGAGCGTACCCGGGACCAGGAATGCCGACGTGGGCTAGCAGCCGAGGTGTGCACAGGCGTAGGTGGGTGTATGGGTCAGAGCTAGGCCCCCGTGCACAGTGTCATAGGTGAGGCATGTGAGGGATGCGGGGGACCTCCCCCTTAAGTGTTGAGGCAAAAACCCTCAACACCTTTTCCTATTATGTGCTGCCATTGCTATTGCCACTACCGCTGTGGGACTATGTCCCCATCCTTTTGCTCGTGTGCTGTAGCGAAGGAACTTCCACTCAATTGGATGGCTACAGCTGATGGAGGTCTCAATCAAAGACCTGGGACTATTCCTGGAGGTGTTCTGCAACACCTGGAGGTGGCACTTAGGACTTGAAGTAGCTGGAGAGTGCTTCAAGCAAGCTTGAAGCTTTCCTGCTAATGCTGGTGGTGGCAGTGAATTTGAAATGAAGAGCACAGCCTTGCGGCCATGTCAGATGGTTTAGCAGCTTCGCCGTGTGACGACGAATGTGGTAGTGGGTGCAGCGTGGCATGCGTGTGTGTGTGGATGTCGTATGACCTCAGTGAGTCAGTGTGGAGGCGATGGAGTCGGGGGAGGTGAAGGAGAGGCCAATCCCTTCAATTACTTAAGGGGTTTTCATCTCTGGGTCAAGGCGATGGTGAGTAGCGTACAGAACTCCTCACCAGAGTAGTGGCCGGAGATGTGGAAGACGAGGGTGATTAATGGCATCGAGGGGATACTTTTGGTTTTTGAGGCTATAAAACTAACTTAAGAGAACTAAGGAAAGTAACTACCTATTCTAAGTGGATGAAAGGAGGGGAATCCGCGTCGGGGGTATGTCGGCGATAGAGAAGACGAAGTGCTGCGGTGAGGTCGAAGCGGTGACGACGATGGGAAGGAGGCTCCTGCTGGTATGATGAAGAGCAGAAGAAGTTGAGGGGAAGGAATCCACTATTGGTATTGCAAACGGACAACAAGGAAGATCAGGAGGAGTCCCTAGACATCAAGGAGCCTCTCGACCGGAGAAGAGGGATGATGTAGAGGGTTTTCTGGTCGAAATCAAGCATAGGAAGGACGACGTGCACTGGGTTCCTTTTATAGGTCTCTAGAGGGTGGTTAGAGCTTAGGAAGCAAGCTTTCCAAGCTTGGAAGGCTCATCGAAGTTGGAAACACAAATCCCTCATGCTTTCTCCTGAGAGATTGGGAAAGAATTGAAGTTCAAGAATCGATCTGATTGGAAGATAATTTCAAGAGGGATCTCTGGTTCAAATTTGAGAAGGTTTGATTGAGAATCCAGTGAGAAATCTCTACACGAATCTCATCGGAGCAAGGTGCATTCACACAAATGGTGGCAAGACCAATTTGTAAAGAAGGAGATGAAGTTAGGGAGTAAACACAAATACTTTCAAAAGCTAGGCGTATGGGTGTGAGATAAGGTATCAGACTAGACAGAAATGCAAACTTGGTTAAGATGATCTCAGATTGTGCCTAAATTTTCGTACAAACCTAATTTGGACCCAAGGAATCCAATGGTGAAGTTAGATTTAGGTTTTGATTGAGTTTGACTAGGTAAATTGCACAGTTACCCAAATTAGGGCAACTTTCTATCTGAGACTCAATTTTAGGTCAAAATGGGTTCTGATGGTCAAATTGAAGGTACCAAACCCTAGAAAATATTTTTGTATGATTTTTAGAGGGTTTATGTGAACTTTACGTTGGCTAGAACCTCATTAGATTAAGCGGGTCTATTTTTAGGGTTTCTGATGTCATTTAATTCTCGAAACGTGTGAAAACCCTTTTCTGTCTGCATGAACCCACTTGTTGCACATTTAAGACCATTTGTCATTTAATTAACCCCTGATAAAACCTGTGATTGTACTAAAATTGATATATGTTGTTAAAACTACAAATTTACCCCTGTTTTCTTGTTATTCTCTTAGAATGGATTTATAGTGAATTATGGCTCTCTGGCAGTTATGTAGGAGCATTTATTCCTTATAACTAATTAAAGCTAGATATGGCTGATGATGATGTTATCATCATACCCCCATGTCCAACTTTTGTTAGTCCCTTAGCAAAATTTTACGGAATTAACTTAAATTCTAGACCATGTCGTTTTATACTCAGATTTCTGATGTGTGCTCTCTTTTATAAATTAGGTCAGAATGCTAACAATAGGCCTAGAGGTACTCAAGTACCAGCCAACATCCAAACCTGACCAGTTTTAGCCTCAGTATACTGCGAAGGTTTCCAAGGCCCACAGGAACTAACCTAAGGTTCTTTGAACTCCGCGGTTAAAGCAACCGTGCTTAAAACATGGTTAGTCTAGGTTCAGTTTGTAGTGCATTTTTGTAACGGAGAGACAGAAGAATTTTTGCATTTTTTTGTAGTGTTTTCTCTCGCTTTTTCTTCTTTATTTCTAGCTTCAGATAGGCTTTGCAACATGGTCTATATCAAATTCCTAGTTCCCACCATCAATCCTCGCAGGGTCCCTAGCAATCGATGCTTCGAGATAGCATCGCCCTTGGCAACCCCCAAAACCCTAGCTTTCGACACTTCGGGATAGTGTCGCCCATGGTGTTCTGTAGCTAAATTCAAACCTTGGCAATCGACATTTCGGGATAATCCCACCCATGGCACCTGAATCAGCACAAGGTGCTTACATTCCCCCAGTAGGATATTTAGATTTCTTAGGAGACAAGCATCGAGGAGGTGGTATGTTATTGCACATCTTAGAGGGGATTTTCCTTCCTCTCCACATCAAGAACTCATTCAAATCAACTTGTGTTGATAAGCTGCTCTTAATCTAGGTAGCTTTTCATAATAGAATTAGTGCTTTGCATATTTTTGATAATTAAGAGCATTGAACTAGACTGTGTGTGGATTAGGGTGCTTAGGTTACCTAGTCCCACGAACCAGAGGATAACGATGCTGAATAATCCCTAAGCCTTAGACGTAATACTTAGGCTTTGCATTTTCCTCAACCTCTTGAGGACTATCCAGATCTTAACGGATACTTGAATTTTTAAGCCTAAAACATGCCCAAGAGGCCTAAGATCAGCACTCATACTAATCTACGTGTCTCTTATCACTTTTGTCTTTTATTTCTTTATTTTGATTTGGCTTAGAACTTAAATAGGTTTCTTAATCTTTTACTAACGACTAACACTTTTCTTTCAAATTGTTGCTACTATTTGACATTTAAAATCACCTTCCTTTTCCTCCTCAAGAATGATATGCATTCAATTTTCAAAATTTCCTCCCTTCTCCAAATTTTTTCTTTTTTTCTCAATTTTTTTTATTTTTTTGGAATATGTATTTTTTTGTGAGAATCCATCAGAACTGCGAATTTTTATGTGTTTACACTTTAACAACACCCCATGCCCAAGTTTTGCAATGTCCTCATTGTAAATGGAGGGGATGAAATAGTTTGGGTTCAAGAATTAGAACGGGATAATCAGGTGGACGAATGGGTCGGGATGACTAGTGCGAACGACTTCGAGCTTTGGTACGAGTACCAGAGGTGGAGTCGACTGTTCTAAAACTAAACTTGAAGTGCAATGGACGTAAAGTACAAAAGGATAATCAGAACGATATCAGGTTTTTGGCTTGACTGGTTGCCTCCCGTTAAGTGCCAAATTCAATGCCTTCAGCTGAGAAGAAAATGGTATGGAGTGGTCAAATCAGATGAATTTTGTAGAACAAACACCTTGATCAATAGCCTAGTTGGTCCAACTATGTGCTTGTTCAAGTCAACAGGTTGATGATGCAGCCCAAACCCAATCGATCTGGCAGGTTAATGAATGTGGATCAAGAGATGTGATGCCTACTAGATACTGTAAAGCTTGGAATGATGTGGAAATGTAAACATGGGTTTGGTTGATTTAAATCAATCTTTTCAGAGTAGGGATCCTCAAAAGAGAATGAATCAGTAGAGTATGTGAGATCCCTATGGGAGTGATCAAAGAAGGATGGGACATGATTTGTAGTCTGATCGATGTCCAAAACCCAATTGGAATGTGGAGGAGAATCATATGCAACTGGCTCATTGAGAGGAGAATCAGAGTGGAAATTCAGTTCGGTTGTGGGTTGGGGTTGGGAACAGGTTTTAGATGGTTTTGTATGTGCTGTAAAAGAGGTGGCCTCAAGAAAAATTATGTGTGAGGGCTCCTCTAGGATGTGTTCCAAGGTAGGTTCATCTAGAGAGTCCTTATACTGGCCATCAACATCAAATGTAAATACCTAGAGAGTGCTTATAGGATCAAGAAAATCTAGTTCAAGAAAACATTTGAACTCTGGATTGTAGACACTTTCGGTAATTACTATTTCTGATTCTTTTGGATCAAAAAGAAATGATTCCATCGCAATGGAACATGATTTTAAATCAATGATCTCGAGATCAAGGACCTCAAAGGTAGAGTCAAAGAATGGGTCATGGATGTTGAGGTCGTAGATTGGCTCGTAGTGTCAGGAAACAACAATTCTCCAAAATTAGTGTAAGATTCGAAATCATTGAAGAACTTGAGAGAATCATGTTCAGAACCTGATTCCAGATTTGAGGTTCCACCACAGAGTAAATTAAAAGATGTAGAATTAGCAACCTGACTTGGGTCTGGCCTATTCTCAGATTCCAAGCTCAAAAAGTTTTCCCTATTAGGCATAAGCTTGGGTTGTTTGCTTGTAGAGTAGACCCAATCGATTCCTAACTCTTCCAACTCCTCGGTTTCTATATCATAGATTGACGTTACTTCCAAAACATCAATCTATATCTCTGAGGAGTTTAGAGAGGTGCATTCATCAAATACAGCCCTAGAATCATAATCCAAATTCAAAATCTGATTTCCATCAAATGGGGTGTTGTAATCATCTCAATAAGGCTTAGATCTAGATTTTAGGTTAAGGGTGTGGGTTGGATTACTAGAATCCAGGTTAGGCTCTACAAGGATGTCAGAATTGCTCTCAGGAGTCACCTTATCAGAATGAGGGACGAAATTTACACCCTCAAGAGATTCTGATTCAATCTCAATATCATAGGTGTTTAGGAAACCTAAGCTCGGTGAACCAGGCTCTTGATTTTCTAGGGCTGGCTCAAAATGTGAACACCTGTAATTAGATCCTCCCAACCCATCTTAACATCAAGTGTATCAGTTTGTTCATAATTTGAATTAGATTTCATTTGGGTTGAGGGTCCATAACAACCTTGATCATCACACCAGGGATTTAGGAAATTACATGGATTACTGGAATTACTCTAATATGTCATCTTAACTTTTGACGGGTATTTTTGATCGATGGTTCTATATAACCCATTAAGCAATTCTCCCTATTCTTTCAAAAAATTCTGGAGTTCTTTCGGAACTGATGGATTTGACCAATATTGCAGACAATCATTGTTGTGTAATTTCGCCATTTCGCTGTGTAGATGATTACAGATTGAACCATGTATCATTTGTGTCCATATTATCCCTACACAGTTCATGATGAGGTTTGGTATTTTTGCAAATTTTTCCAGCATGTCCTTGATGCGAAAAGTCATGTGATTTGTAAAAGCGGGTTTTTAATGTCATTGTAACATGCGAATTCGCATATGCTTTTAAATTTGTATCATAGATAGGGGAGTATCTAGGGTCATCCAAGGAGTCAAAAATTGTAAGTCAATTCTATTTCTAAAAATAAATCCCACCTTTGTTTTTGGTATTTTAAATATATATATTTTTTTGTGTTTTGAAATAACAAGGGCAAAGTGCGAATTATGATGAAAAAAGTGCTAACATCTAAAATGCTAAGCTAAAACTTAAGAGATTAAAATTTCCACTACCTAAGCTCACTCTAAGCAAGTGGAGGCCTAGAATAATTATGGAGTGGAAGTAGAACAAGTGCTAGAACAACAGTAACAATTGCAATAGGAAATTAAAAAGAAGGCAATTTGATTAACTAGAATTTGTGTTCTTTTCAAAGACAATTAGAGGAATGCTTCAACTAGAAATGAAAAAATTTAAAAGCAATAAAAGAAACACAAATCCTCTTGCAAAATTTGGTGAAGAAGGGAGTCTTCTTGCTCCAAGCCTAGCTGCTCCTTTGTTTGAAAAGAGGGCTTCCTTCTTCTCCTTCCTTGAGAGCTCCTCCAAGGTGGATGCTACGACCTTCAATGCTCTCCTCCAAGGGGTAGGCATGCACCACCCTCAAATTCTCCTCCAAGGTGGCGTGGACCACCTTCAAGATCTCCTCCAAAGATCTTCCTTGCCTCGCTCCTCCTTTGGCTAGCGTGGGCATGGGCTCAAGAGAGAAGGGAAGAGGGGAAGGCACCAAAGGGACAGAATATCCCCTTAATGTTCTTCTTCTTTTCTCTTTGGCGTGGGCTCTAGGTAGAGTATGAGAGTGAATTTGCTAGCCAAGGATGGTTTAAATGGTGGTGGGTAGTGGTCTTTTTATACGGTAGGATGGGGCGTTAAGGTGACTCTTCAAATGGAGGGCTAAGATGGGAAGATGGAGGTGGTTAGTTGATCCTAGGGTTAAGGATGGTTGGCGCCACCTAAGGGGTGTAAGGGGGGTAGTTAGGGTTGGTCAAGGGGCACCTAAAAGTGGTGCCAACCATGGAGAGGTGCCATGGGTTGGAGCCAACTTTGAGGCTTCTAGAAGGTGAAATTATGTGGATGGTGGAGATGGCTTTAAGGAGAGATGTGTGGTGGAGATGAAGGGGGTTTTTGGAGGGAAAAGCAATGCCAACAGGGGGGTAGTTGGGGTGGTTTTGGTGCCACTTTTAGGTGTCCTATGGAGGTGGTGGGTAGGCTAGGTTGGTGCCAAGTAGGGTTAGCTTATGTGGAGCTTAGGTGGAGCTAGTTGGTGGAGTTGTTAGGTATGGTTTTTGGGTGGTACAAGCCAAGGAAGTTGGAGCATAGCTAAGCTAAGCTAAGCTAAGCTAGCTTAGCTAATGGTGGAGTAGAGGAAGAGGTGTTGGAGCTATGGTTTGGAGGCAGGAGCTGGTTCTAAAGAGTCCGGAGCTGAAGTGGGGCTGGCAACTACTGAAAAGGTCAACATGGGGCTACTCCAGCTGGCTTAGCTTGCTAATTCTTTGCTAGCTACCTAGCCAAGCTAAAGTGAGCTGGCTTCTATTGAATGGAGCTGAGGTGAGCTAGGTCTAGTGCTCCCAGGGAGGATTAAGCTGGTTGAGAAAGCTAAGGTGGCTTAATTAGCTAGAGCTAAGCTGGGTCCCCAGGAGCTGGACTTGAACTTCCTGAGCTGGGATGAGTTTTTCTTCAGCTGGCTAGAGTTGACTGGAGCTGGATGTAGCTAGATCTGAGCTGGGGTGAACTCTAGTCAACTCAATTGAGCTAGCTAGAGCTCCCTGTGGACTAGTGGGAGCTAAAATGAGCTAGACTCAACTAGGTTGAGCTGGATCTGAGTTGACTTGAGCTAGGGTGAGCTAAGATGAACTCTCTTGAATTGCCATTCAGCGGAGATTAGCTGAATGGAGCTGGGTTGAGCTAACCCTAGTTCAAGTGAGCTAGGTTCCAGATGTGGTGAGCTGGATCAAGCTGAGTTCTAGCTAGTCTAAGCTCCTCCTTCACCATTTGCCTTCGTGAGTGCTAGGGTTTTAGGGATCTGTATATCTGTTCATCCCTAACACTCACAAAAACACATTAAAGCAACAAAAGAAAACGCAATGCTTGCCTAACCTAGTTAATGCCAAAATGCAACCCAAAAACTCATTTGCGGAGTAAAATCCTAAGAGCTAGGTTTGTTTTAATGCATAAGAATGATGATAAACTAGCATTTATCAGTTCCTTGTATATTATTCTTCATGATTGCTATAGCCATTCTCGATTATCTTTTCTTTCATGCTCATTTGGGACTCAGGTTTTCTAAATAGTCTTCCTATATAGCCAGGTTGCATTTTTTTGAATCAAATGGTGGAATCCAGATGTAGAATCAAAACTTAAGATTAGATTTGAAGCTGATTAGATTAGATTTAGAAATCCCCAAGAAGATCAAATGAGGCCTCTTAGGTAAAAAGCCTAATAGCCTTCCTGTGTATGTGTTCTAAATAGAAGGGATGAGGGACTGGATGTGAAATTGACCCAATCAAGGCACCCAAAGAGTTTTGGATGACTAAGGCAGCTTCGAGGCGGATGATGCCTCTGAATCAAAAATTCGCACACATGGGAAATACCTGGCCAGCGAGGAAGGGAGAGCCCCGCAAAGACCCCTATACGGTAGAGCATCCCCGTGGGTTACAGGCTTCCCCTACTCGACCTTCCTTGTCACTGAGGGTCCAGGTAGACCGGAATGTATGAACTTAAGTCCATAAGTCTACCAATTTTATGTCCTAATTTGTGCCTTTGATTTCACTTGATTTGAAGTTAATTGAACTTGCAACCAATTCAGAGGTTGGTTGGCCTACAATGTAGGCCAACTTCACCTGACCTGCCCTAAAGATGGCAGAATGGGATCTAGGTCAAGACCTAGAAATCACTCTGAATTTACTCCTAGGTTATTAGGTCCAAGATTTTAAGTGTTCAAATGAAATTCGAGCGTGATTTTAGGGTTTTTCTAATTAGATATTTTCAATCAAGGGCTTGGTAACACACGAATGTGGGAGGGTAACTTTCCTTTAATTCAGGCAAAAATGTGTACTAGCAATCCAAATCCTAATGTCAACCCCTAATTGGCCCTATTCTGCCTCCAATTTGATCTCAACATGTACACCTTGGACTGAAATAGGAAAGTGAGTAGTCCAAGATGATCAGAAATTAAGCGTGATCCCTAATAAGCATAGGAAATTTGGGTTAGGGAATTCTAAACAAAAACGTCTCAATCTTCAATCATATTTGAAAAAAATTTTCTTAAATCATGAAACTTGGCTTTTAAATGGTAATTACTATAAAAATAAGGCAGGTGATTTCTAATTGGTTATTTCCTTTTTATCTTCCCAAGACTAGGAGATTGATTAGGGAAGAATAGAGAAGTTAGCTACCCTGGAGTGGTTGATTTGGAATGAAGATCTCCTCGTGAAGTACCTCGCAAAATCACAATAAATCAGACAAGGTAAGTTAGTGCTCAAATATAATCAAATAAAGCAAGAGCATAGTGGTGAATTACGTGTTGCTCCCCAGCAACGATGCCACAATGTTGTTTGTTTACCCAGTATGGTGTGAAAATGTTGTTACGCACTGGATTGAGGGTGTTTTAAAAGATGCATTTGTTGTAGTAATAATTCCTCAAAAATAGCTTGAACAACTGATAAAATTTATAACTCGAATGTCTGAAATGAAGTCTGAGGTCGTTCGTTAGGAGAAAATATGGAATTCACACGCTAATCTCAACAATAAATGAGCACAATTAATTACTCAAAGCTAATATGCAATGTAAAACATGAGTATAAGAAGAGTAAAAAGTAATCTAGACAAAATAATAGTGATTTGGATCACCAATTATAATTCTAACACATATAATCAGTTGCTACAGTGCTCCTCTTGATTTTCTTCTGCCTGCTTCTTGTTTCCTTACCTTCTCTTTCTCTTCTTCCTCTTTCTCTGCATGCACAGGCCCTCTTCCTTTTCCTTTCTTTCTTCTATCCTCGGCTTTGTCTCTTATGCACAGGGGGGATCCTTCAATTTTTGGCTAACTATTAGCCAATACACAATAGAGCAAATCCCCCCCTTAACCCGTGCTCTCTACTTCTCTCTCTGGGTCAACCACTTTCTTTCTCAAGGATAGCTGGGTAGTCAGGTATTAGGCATGAGTGTACCCGGCACCAGGGCTATCGGCGTGGGGTAGTAGCCGAGGTGTGCACAGGCGTAGGCGGGTATACGGGTCGGAGCTAGGCCCACGTGCACAGTGTCATGGGCAAGGCCTGTGTGGGGTACGGGGGACCTTACCTCCAAAGTGTTGAGGGAAACAACCCACAACACCTTTTCCTTTTTTGCGCTGCCACTACTGTCGCCACTTCCAATATGGGACTTTGCCCCCGTCCTTTTGCTCGTGTGCTGCAATGAAGATACTTTGCTCAATTGGATGGCTGTAGTTGATGGAGACCACAATTCAAGAGTTGGGACTATTCCTGGAGGTGTTCCACATTCCTGGAGGTGGCGCCTAGGACTTGCAGTAGCTGGAGAGCGCTTCAAGCAGGCTTGAAGCTTGCCTGCTAATGGCGGTGGTGGCGGTGAACCTGAAATGAAGAATGCGGCCTTGTAGCATCGCAAATGGTTCAGCAGCTTCGTCGTGTAACGACGAACGTGGTAGTGGGTGCAGCGTGGCATGCATGTGTGTGTGGAGGTTGTATGACCTCGGTGAGTTAGTGAGGAGGTGATGGAGTCAGGGGAGGTGATGGAGAGGCCAATCCCTTCAATTACTTGAGAGGTTTTGGTCTCTATGTCTAGGCGATGGTGAGGAGCGTGTCAGCGAGGAGTATGGAGGTGAGTAGTGTATGAAACTCCTCACCGGAGAAGTGGCCAGAGATGGGGAAGATGACGGTGATTGACGGTGTTGAGGGGATATTTTTGGTTTTTGTGGGTGCAAAGCTAGCCTAAGAGAACTAAGGAAACTAACTACCCATTCTAAGTGGATGAAAGGAGGGGAATCCGCATCGGGGGTACATTGGCGACAGGGAAGATGAAGTGCTCTGTTGAGGAAAAAGCGGCGACGACGATGGGACGGAGGCTCCAACTGGTACGGCCAAGAGCGGAAGAAGTTGAGGGGATGGAATCCACTGCTGGTATTGCGGATGGATGATGAGGAAGATCAGGAGGAGTCATCAGATGTCGAGGAGCCTTTTAGCCGGAGAAGAGGGATGAAGTAGAGGGTTTTTTGGCTGAAATCGAGTGTAGGATGGATGGTGTGCACTGGGGTTCCTTTTATAAGTCTCTAGAGGGTGGTTAGAGCTTGGGAAGCAACCTTCCCAATCTTGGAAGGCTCGCCGAAGTTGAAAACCTAGATCTCTCATGTGTTCGCATGAGAGATTGAGAAAGAATTGAAGCTCAAGAATCGGTCAGATTGGAAGAAAATTTCAAGAGGGATCTTTGATTCAAATTTGAGAAGGTTTAATTGAGAATCAAGAGAGAATCTCCACTTGAATCTCACCGGTACAAGGTGCGTTCACACCAATGGTGGCGGGACCAGTTTTTAAAGAAGGAGATGAAGTTAGGCGGGTAAACACAAATACTTTCAAAAGCTAGGGGTATGGGTGTGAGAGAAAGGATCAGACTGGACTGAAATGCAAACTTGGTCAAGATGATCACAGATTGGGCCCAAATTTTGGTACAAACATAATTTAGACCCAAGGAATCCAATGGTGAAGTTAGATTTAGGTTTTGAAGAAGTTTGATAGGGTACATTGCACAGCTACCCGAATTAGGGCAACTTTCCGTCTGAGACTCAGTTTTAAGTCAAAATGGGTGCTAATGGTCAAATTGAAGGTACCAAGCCCAGAAATCAGTGGTGAATTGGCCTCCAAGTTGGAAAACCTAGCTAAGGATGGGGAAAAAGAAAAGCATGCCATTACCTTGTTAGACACAGATAAAATTAAACCTGACTTCCATAGAAGATGTATCTACTACAAGGTCATCAACAAAAGGCAAATCAAACCAAGAAACTAGATGGACATGTTGTAGCAAAAGGCTTGGTCCTTCTCGGCACCCCTTACATTTCAAGAAACAAAGAATTAATGTGGGTTACCTATATACGCAAATCTCATCAACATGCAGACCTCATTAGGAGTAGGAATCGTGGCATTTTGAAGGAAATCTTATTGCTTTAGAAAGAGCCCTACCAAGTTAGACCCCCTCGGAATATGCTTTCAATAAGGCAGCTTTTTAGGTGTAGATATATGATATCCCTTCTAAATTCTGGGACAAAGCAACCACTTTTAAGATTGTGGTGAGCCTGGGAGAAGTGGTGGATACAACCCTAGAATTCAAAAGTAGAAGAAGTAATGCTTCCTTCAAGATCATGGTTGATATCTGTGTTGGATTTGAGAGTCTAATTGCATCAATAGGGATGTAATTGCTATATGGTGACATGGAAATTCATGTTGAAATTAGTGAGATTTGGGAGAGGTTTTTAATCTCATACTGGAAGTGGACAAACCTCTTGGGGTGTAAAAGGCTTCTGCCTTCCATGGCTTATGTTGCAAAGAGTGAGAGGCGGGATAGGGGATCGCGCACGCACGTGCATGTCCCCTACCTCTCACCTGATGGGAACACCATCATAAGCCCTAACTAGCATGTTTTAGTCCTAGAAAGGTAATAAAGCTCTTACATAACCATCAAAGTGTCCTAAATGCTTGATGTTCTGTTTTGAGAAGAAAATATGAAACCAGTGTTATTTCTACAATTTTAACAACATTTCACAATTATAGAGTAACCACGGGGTATTCCAAGGGCTAATTGAAGGTCAAATGGTTTTAAATGTCTAAAAAGAGGGTCCATTCAGAAAGAAACCTATTTTTTTAAGTGTTTCGAGAATTAACAGACATCTGAAACCCTAAAAGCAGTCCTACGTAAATAACTGAGGTTCCAGTGATGATAAAATTCACCTAAACCTTGTAAAAGTCATAGAAAAGTATTCCATAATGTTTGGTACTGATAAACATCAGTTTATCATCAGTCTTATGTATTAAAACAAACTTAGCTCTTAGGATTTTGGTCCGCATATGGGTTTTTGGGTTGCATTTAGGCATCAATTAGGTTAGGCATGCATTGCATTTTTTATTCTCTTTTTAATATATTTTTATGAGTGTTAGGGATATACAGATTGACAGATCCCTAAAACCTAAGCACTCAAGAAGGCAACCGGTAAAGGAGAAGCCCAAACTAGCTGGAACTTAGCTTTATCTAGCTCACCATTGCTCGAATCTGATTGCACAGCAATCATGCAACCTAAATCACCTAAATTAAGCTAGATTCTAGCAAAACTAAGGAATAAGGCATTCATAGGTATCATAATTTGCACAATAGCAAGTCTATTAGTCATATAAATAATATCATCATTTTATGTACTAATGAGAGTTGATTTTAATCACAGATGATTCGAAGTCGCTGATGTCAGATCTGATTAGATTGATGAGGGAGTCCAATGCTTTCAAAATTGTCTCAATCATACAACCAGAGCTTCGTGTGCAGTCCATAAAAGAATGGAGATCATGGAGCCAAAGGACAAAGATCCGAGCCTCAGATGAAAAATCCAACTGCATGGATGGATCCGGATCAATGATCACAATCCAATGGTGCAAAAATCAACCCAATCAGAGGTCTAGATCACCAGATACAAGGAAAAGAAGATGGACAGCCATGATGGTGCCATATGGAGCCATCACAGCTACCCCCTCATTGTAACCCCATTTAAGAAGGCTACCCTCACACATTGTGGGTTGCTGGATCTTCATCCAACGACCACAAGCATACCACATTGCCCATCCAACTGCACCTCATCAACGGAAAGAAGATCTTGACTGTTGGATCTTCATCCAACAGCCAAGAATAAGTTTACTTAAAATAAAAAATGCAACAAACCAAAGGCGCAGTGTAGCGGTTCGCACCTTCACTGCAGGCAAGCGACACAGCTCGATTTGCGTCGCACGAGAAATTAGGAGAACATTAGGCGCAGGCACAATTGGACCTTTGGATGGCAAGCGGAGCACACAGATGCGACTACATGGCACGATCTAAGCACGCTGCAGCTCAATGCAAGAACACACGCATAATCTCACACGCTTGCTTAGACAGAAAGGCAGCGGGCATAATCTTTAATCTATCCGATCGTGAGATTGGAGGACTGAGGATCAGGTGCTTATTTTGAGTGAGCAGGCATATGAAGAAGAGAAGCGGGCGTGCACGGAGGAATGGGAGCTGTGCGAGCATGGATCAAGGGCTTTGGGCATGCCATGTGTCAGCATCTCCTGTACCCAGAGCATAGAAGGTGATTTTAAAGGAGTTTTGAGGCCTAATCAGGTCCTTTGATCTCCCAATTGGCAGATTTGATTGCCAAGGGGTCGCTGCATGGTTTTGAGGCCTAAAATACCCACTTTGCTCCTCATTAAACCTATAAAAGAAGGCCCAAGGCTCCCCAGTTGAAGGCATCTCTTCCATCAACTCCAGACATCTCTTCCACCTTCTCTTTGATTCTCTGTCCCTCTGAAACTCTTCTCTGACCTTCATCCTAGTGCTATGGATCTGAGGTGCTGCCGCATCTCGCACTAGCATCCTACAAGCAACATCGTCTCCCTGCCTCCTTCTATCTCTCTCTCTTTATCTGTCTCTACTTTTTGCATAGCAATTTCTATAGTGAAAAGCTCTTTATCAATGCAATGAAATTTAATCTTATGGATATTTGATGCCGCTTTATACATATATACATATATGAATACATGTAGAACTAGTTTTATTGAAAAGCTTCTGTTAAAAATGAGATTTGCCACCTTACGAACAACTCGATACTCATCGAAGTTTATAAATTTATTTGTCGATGCATTTCGCGCTATACAACAACTAAATAATCTTTTAAAATGCGATTTACGTGCCGAACAAGTTGGCGCCGTTGCCGAGGAGGCAGCGAAAATTTTTGAATCTTTTAGGTGCAAATTGGAGATCTTTAAATGCTATTTTTGTTGGTTTCGTGTGTACAGGAAAGTAAGGGAATCAGAACGAAACTCGATAACAAGAATTGCGGGTTCAAACCTTAGGTACGTACCTGTTGGATTAGTTAGATTTAGGATTTGTTTGAGCCTTAGGATTAGTTAGAATTTGCTTGCTTATTAAAGAAAAATTCCCATAATTTTTTGGTTGAAATAAAGTGTTATCTTAAAAATTCAATTTTCGAAGATTCGTACATCAAAAAATCCTCAAATTTTTAATGGATGTGGGTTTCAAATTCAGGAACAACATATCCAAAATTTATGCAAATGAAAGTTATAGTAATACTGATGATCAATCCAATTTCCCAAGTCCTAGATTCGAGAATCAAGGTTTTACAGATACCCACCCCAGATGAATTATGATCCAACTTATGTACAACCTGATATGCCTAATCTTGAGTTGGGTTGGTTCAATCCAATTGCAGGTGCTCTTGATTTCGAGCTAACCTTAGAGATACGAGAACCTGGTTCGCCTAGCTTTGAATTCCCAGATCCATGTAATGATGAACTTAAAACGGAACTCGAGAATGTAAATCCAGAGCCTTATCCCGCTAAGGTAATTCTCGAGGATGACTCTGACATCTCAATAGAGCCCAGACTAGGTTCTAGTAATCCAACCCACACCCTTAACCTAGAATCTAGATCCGAGGCTATTTGGGATAATTATGAGGCCCCATGTGATGAGAATCAAATTTTTGATTTGAAATATGATTAGGCCCTATGTTTGATGACTACACTTCTCCAGACTCCTCCGAGATATAGATCGAGTTGTCAGAAATCACGCCAATTTGCGACACAGAGATCGAGGAGCTGGAAGAATTGGGATTCAACTAGGTCTACCCTAGGAACCTAGGACCTAAGTTCATGCCTAACTGGGACACCTCTTTGAGTTCGAACTCTGAGTTTAGGTTAGATCCAAGTTAGGTTACTGCTTCTTGATTAGCCCATAGTTGTGGGTTATTTAAGTATTTAAGTGCCTACACATTAGGTTAATTCTAACATTTATTTAGTATAAATTAGGATGTAAATAGATTAATTCATAGTTTTAATCTAATTACATAATCCATACATTGCATTCATATCTTAAGTGCATTTAGAATTAGCTTAGAATAGCATTCATTTAATTAGATAACCAATTAGGTATATTGTTTTTATTAACATAGAAGTTGAGGGTCTATACATAAATAACCCTAATATTTTAATAATATTTGCTTTATTCGTCTTCTTTCAGAACGGCTGGCTGCCGCTCCAACGCCCGGCTGCTGCAGTGATGAAGCCATTCAAGGGGGAGCGGATGTGGTGGATCTGGTCGGCGACTGATTTCAAAATTGTTCAAGACACTATAAAAGGAGCACGGAAGCTTCCGGCTGCAGCAGGCCTCCGCCACCGACCCACCACTGTGCAGAGAGATCCTCTCTCTTCCACTCCACACTGCCGGCCTCTACCGTGGCGGCGAGTCTCCACCACCGTGGGCGCCTTAGCGTGCAACTCCCTCGCCGTCGTCGCCGACCACCGTCACCAACCTACTGATCAGCCACCCTCTCAGTAACTTAAGACGTCTGGGAAATTTCCCAGACGTCTGAAGTTACCCGCTCACTTCACCGCACACGCCTGAAATCGCCTGCAGACCCCTTCCCGCACCTGCAGAACCTTCAGCGCACCCACGTCCGTCAACCTTCAGCTCAAACAAGCACAACCGCCTGCAGTCCACGCCGTTCACCACACCATCTGCAAACCACCGCGCAAGCGCCCCCTCTGCAGCTTCCACTGCACACGCCAGCGCCCGCCTACAGACCACCGCAGCCACGCCTCCGCGCGCCAGCGCCCTCCGCAGCCCCTCTGCAGCTTTCACCGCACAGCCATCTGCAAACCACCGCGCAAGCGCCCCCTCTGCAGCTACCACCGCAGCCACGCCAGCGCCCGCCTGCAGACGCCCGCCTGCAGACCACCGCGCGCCAGCGCCCTCCGCAGACCTTCCGCGCGCCCACGCACAGCCACCTGCAGAACCGCCAGCAACCGACCTCTGCAGCTACCACCGCAGCCACGCCAGCGCGCGCCAGCGCCCGCGTGCAGACCACTGCAGCCACGCCTCCGCGCGCCAGCGCCTTCCGCAGACCTTCCGCGCGCCCACGCACAACCGCCTGCAGCACCTCCGCCGGAGCTCGTCCGGCCACCTCCGGCCGCCGCGCGACTCGCCGTCACCACCGATTTGAAGCCCTTGATCCAAGGGACCTCCGCCGAGCTTCCCGCGCCCAGCCATCGGCTCCTCGTCACGCAAGACAACGGGGAAAAATTCCCCTGTTTTGCTACAGTAAAGCATTGATTAAAATTTACATTTTCTGCCATTGCCAGATTTTATTCATATTCTATTCAGTCTGCATTGCGGAAAATATCCTGTAGTTTATCATAATTGCCATTTCAGCATTATTTCTTGCTTAAACCTTAATCTAAAGGCAATCTTGGCTTGGTTCTTGTCCAAATTGACTCCGAACAAACATTTTTAAGTGGCGCGAATTTTAATACGTTATTGCCTCCCTGTGGAAACGACCCGCTCCTCTGCGAGTGGTTATTTCTTATTAAAAATTGATTAGTCGATTTTTCCACCACATTAAACTACAAACGACTTAAAAGCGAAAGATCGACCCGATCACTTCTCCACATCTCGACTCATTTTGTGATGGAACTATCGATCTAGAATCAGGTTCAGAAACTTCTCGCAAATTCTCCGACGATTTTGAATGTTACTCTGATTTTGGAGAATCCTTGTTTCCTGATGACTACGAGCCAATTTATGACCTCAGCATCCACGACCCACTCTTTGACTCTGACTATAAGGTCCCCGATCCCGAGAATATCAATTCAAAATTAGGTTCCACTGAGATGGAAACATTCCTTTTTTATCCTAAGGAATCATAAATAGTAATTGCCAAGAGTATCTGCAATCCATAGTTTGAATCTTTCCTTAACTTAGATTTCCGTAACCCTTTAAAACTCTTCAAGCATTTACATTTGCTTTTGAAAGCCATTATGAGGACTCTCTAGATGAACCTACCTTGGAATCCTTCTTGGAAGAGCCCTCACATACAATTATTCTTGAAGCCACCTCTTCTACACAAGCATAACCTTCCCAAACCCGTTTTCAACCTCAACCCACAACCAGACTCAATTTCTACTCTAATTCCCCAATCAATGAGTCAGTTGCACATGATTCTCCTCCACATTTTTATCAGGTTTTGAACATCGATTAGACTACAAATCATGCCCCATCCTTCTCTGAGCACTTTCGTAGGGTTCCTACATCCTCCACTAATTCTTTTTCATTTGAGGATCCCTACTCTAATCGGGCTGATCCAATTCAGCCAACCCTAGCTCTACACTTCGACATCATTTCGAGCTACACAGCATCTAGTGGGTACCACATCTTTTGATCCACATCTATCAACCTGCTAGATTGATTGGGTTTGGGTTGCATTATTAACCTACTGATCTAAACAAAAAACTAGTTGGACCAACCAGACTATTAATCAAGGTACTTGTTCTACAAAACTCATCTGATTTGACCATTCCTCTCTCCATACCATTTTTTGGTCGATTGAAGGCATTAAATTTAGCATTTAACAGGAGGTAACCCATCATTCCAAAAACCTGAGATCCTTTTGATTATCCTTTTGTACTTCACATTTATTGCACTTTGAGTTCGATTTTAGAGTAGTGATCGCACCTCTGGTACTCGTACACGGGCTTGAAATCGTTTGCAATTGTCATCCCGATCCATTCACCCACCCGATAATCCTATTCTAATCCCTAAACCCTATCTATTTCGTACCCTTCGTTTATAATGAGGACATTGCAAAACTAAGGTATGGGGGGTGTTAAAGTGCAAACACATAAAAATTCAAAGTTCGAAAGGGTTCTCACAAAGGAGAATACATATTCCAAAAAACCAAAAAGATTAAAAAAAATTGAAAAAGAACAAAAAATGGAGAAGGGAGGAAATCTTGAATGAATTAATTGCATATCATTCTTGAGGAGGAAGAGGGGAGGTGATTTTGAAATGTCAAAAAGGAGCAACAATTTGAAATAAAAAGAGTTAATCATTAGTAAAAGA
Source organism: Thalassia testudinum (assembly GCA_037157565.1). Classification (NCBI taxonomy): domain Eukaryota; kingdom Viridiplantae; phylum Streptophyta; class Magnoliopsida; order Alismatales; family Hydrocharitaceae; genus Thalassia; species Thalassia testudinum. Next base: position 77,070,043 of record JAZHRO010000056.1, on the reverse strand, counting down.
TTAAGGAATCTACTAAGTTCTTGGCCAAATCAAAAGAAAGAAATAAAAGACGAAAAGTGTTAAGAGACAAAAGATTAGTATGAATGCTAATCTTAGGCCTCTTGGGCATGTGTTTAGGCTTAAAAATTCAAGTATTCGTTAAGATCTCGATAATCCTCAAGAGGTTGACGAAAATGTGAAGCTGAAGTATTAGTTCTAAGGCTTAGGGATTATTCAACATCATTAATTGACCTCTAGTTTGTGGGACTCAGTAACCTAAGCACCCTAATCCACACACAGTTTGGTTTAGTGCAGTTAATTATCAAAATCACGCAAAAGCGTTAATTCTATTATGAAAAATCTACCTAGATTAGGAGCGGCTAATCAATACAAGTTGATTTGGATGAGTTCCCGACGCGAAGAGGCGGGAAATTCCCCTTGAGGATGTGCAATAACATACCCTCTCCTCGATGCTTCTCTCCTAGGATATCTAAATATCCTACTGGGGGCATGCAAGCACCTTATGCTGATTCAGGTGCCATGGGTGGGATTATCCCAAAATGTCAATTGCTAGGGCTTGAATTTAGCTACAAAATGCCATGGGTGGCGCTATCTCAAAATGTCGAAAGCCAGGGTTTTAGGGTTGCTGTGGGTGGTGCTATCTTGAAGCATCGAAAGCCAGGGACCCTACGAGGATTGATGGTGGGAGTGAGGAATCCGATACAAACTGTGTTGTAAAGCCAATCCAAAGCTAGAAGTAAAGAAAAGAAAAGAGAGAAAACTCTCAAAAATACAAAAAACTCTTTTGTCTCTCTCTTAAAAAAATGCACTACAAACTGAACCTGGACTAAACATGTTTTAAGCACAGGTAAACTTTTGCCCTAATTTGGGTAATTGTGAAATTTCTCCAATTAAAATTGGTCAAACCTAAATATAACTACACCATTGGATTCCTTGGTTCAAAATTAGTTTTGTACCAAAATTTAGGCCCAATCTGAGATCATCTTGACCAAGTTTGCGATTTGGTCCTGTCTAACTCTTTTCTCTCACACAGAAACCCCTAACTTTTGAATTTATTACAAATAGCCCACCAACTTTGTCATCTTCTTCACAAATAGGTCCCTACCACCATGAAATCCTACAACTCCAGCGACCTTTGATTGAAGAGAACTCCTCCGATCAATCAATCCCTTCCAAAATTGGAAGGAAGATTCCTTGAGGAGTCCTCTTTCCAATGAATCCAGTCTCGAACCCCAAAACCTTCCCAATCTCTCGTGTGAACGCATGAGAGATTCAGGTGTCTTTATGTTTCCAACTCCAACGATCTTTCCTAGCTTAGGAAGATTGCTTACCAAGCTCAAATTGACCTCTAGAGCCCTACGAAAGAACCCCTGATGCACGACCATTTTTCTAAGCTAAGGTTTGGCCTAAAAACCCTCGTCAAACTCCCTCTCAGGCCATGTTCCATCCTAGCTCCAGCAACCTTTGTCTTATAGACAACCAACGGTCAAATTGGCTTGCCCATCTTCTTTTTCTATACACCTCGCTAGCCAAAGCGAGGGCTGTCTCCTCTCTTTGCCACCGTCTCCCTCAAGGAACACGCTTCTTCCATGGCGTCAGCCATCACACCTATGCTCATATTCCTTCCCCTTTGTCCATAATATTAGTCCCTTTAACTCCCTTTCCCTCTCTCTCCATTAATCCTAGCTTCTTTCCTACCGCTTTCGACCACCGACAACACCGTTCACCATCATCCCTTCCATCTCCGATGCCCAATCCGGCGAGGGCGTCCGTCCACTACACACATCCATCCCCCTCGCCAACTAGTTCACAAGCTCTGCCATGACTCCACTATGAAAAGCCCTCTACTATTTTTTTCCCTCGCTCGCCCTAGCTCTCCATCGACTAAACCCATTGCCATCCACCTTTGTTGACCTTCGTCGGCCACCACACACCCTAATTCACCATGAAATTACCATGACCACCCTTGCCGTCCTCAGGAAATCATCTTGCTCTATTTTAATGCGGTTGTGACACCCTATTTCATGTTTGAAGTCATCGCCATCCATCGCCATCATTGCCTCCATCTCCGATGTCATTCATGCTCCTCTAGTAGTGTTCTTTGCCAATTCCACGTCCAGGCAGCGTGGCTTACTCCTAGGTTGCCAAGTGAAGGTCACCGTGTCTCATTCATTCGTAATTGGATGAAGCACAATTCTGCTGCTGCTGGTATCATGTGATGGAGGAATCAACTCTATTAGTGCCACATCGTGGAAGGAAGGAGCCCCTCAACTGTATAAGGTAATTTTGCGAATAGGGCTCCTTGCCTCGACACTGGGGGTGAAGTCCCCTTCACTAGCATGCACCCGACCCAACTAAACCTATACACACCTCGGCTACTACCCACTACAAGTAGCCTTGGTCCTGGGTAGGCTCAAATCCGTTACCCGAATATCCGATTATCCTTGAGAGAGAGAAGAGGAGGAAGGAAGAGAGAGAGACTATGGATAAGGGGGGTTTTTGCTCTTCATTGTTCCTAACACTTAGCCAATTTCGTAAGGTGCTCCCCTATGCACAAAGGTTAGAGAAAAGGAAGAGAAGCCATAGAAGAACCAAAGGAAAGGCAGAGAAACCAAGGAAGAAAGAAAGAAGAGGAGAAGACCTAAAGAAGAAGAAATTAGAGAAGACAGAAGAAGAGGACCGTAGAAAGAGAAGGGTAGAGCAATAGAAGAGAAGAAAAAGAGAAGCCAAGGCAAAAGAAGCACAGGAGGAGGAGAAGAATGTGACGTCTAATTGCAAAATAAGATCTCTAATCATATGCTCCTTCAAATTGATTGATTGGAATAGTTGTTATATGTATTAGACTTATAATTGGTGATCTAAATCACCATTGTCTAGAATTCTTTTTACTCCTCATACACTCGTGCTACATTGCATATTTGATTTTTGAGTAATTAGGTGTGCTCTTGTACATTACATATTGAGATTAGCTTGTGAATTCCAACTTGCTTCCAGTGAATGACCTCAAGTTTCTTTCAAGTTAAAAATTTTATCTGTTGTTTGTGCTATTTTTGAGGATTTATGACTACAACGAATGCATCTTTCTAAAGCCTCGATCTAGCCCTATCAACACCCTCCCTTCACCAAGCTACATAGAATTATGCTAAAAGGTGCACTAGGTGCAGTCACTAGGGTCACTGTCATGTCAAGACATGATGCCCTAACATCCCATCCTAACTGTTGAAATCTTTGATATTTGGGGAATCGATTTCATGGGTCCCTTTCATCCATCCAATGGCTTCGAGTACATCCTCATTGCTGTTGATTATGTTTCGAATGGATCGAGGCTATTCCTACGCGCCATGCTGACCATGTCATATCTACTGGATTTGTCAAAGACCACATTTTTACGTGCTTTGGGATCCCTCGAGCCATTATTTCTGATGGAGGATGTCATTTTACCCATGCATCTTTTCAGGTGCTTCTAAGGAAATACGAAGTCCACCACCATATTGCATCTCCGTATCATCCTCAGACGATCGACTAGGTGAAGGTGTCGAACTGACAAATCAAGCAAATTCTCCAAAAAATGGTTCAGCCTGACCGTAAGGATTGATCCGATAAGCTGATTGACGAATTTTGGGCATATCGGACTACCTTCAAGGCTCCCCTTGGTATGTCTCCATATAGAATTGTTTATGGGAAGCCTTGTCATTTGCCCATGGAGTTGGAGCACCGTGCTTATTGGGCTACACGCCAATGTAACCTTGACCTAAGCCTATGTGGTCGAGAAAGGAAACTCCAACTCCAGGAGATGGAAGAGCTTCGTCATGAGGCCTATGATTCTGCATTAACTTTCAAACAGTGCACCGAGGCCTTTCATGATGTTGTAGCGGAAAGTCTATGAAAAAAGGATTGGATTTTGAAAAACCCGTTGTTGAAGGATGATTTGCAAAGAAATCCATCAACAGATAAATTTACTAAAATTTGTAAAGAGATTCCGGGTCGAACACAGGGAGGCTACGTCGATCTAAAATCTGTAATTATATTCTTTTGGTATTTTTATTTTAAAAGTGAGATAATCAAAATGAGTTTGAAATTAACACTGAGAGAGAGAGAGAAAGAGAGAGAGAGAACAATCACTTTGCAATAGAATATTGTCTTTACAACCAGAAAGTAGGAAATGATTATAGCCAGAAAGTGGGAAATTCTATTCTAGAAAGCAATAAAGAAGGGAGGGAAATGTTATCCACCACAATGGTTGCTTGTAGGACGAGCCAGGCGGGGCGACACCTGGAAGATGGAGGATAAAGATGGAAGATGACAAATGGAGGAGGAAGAACTGGGGGTGAGGTAGGGCATCGCCATCGTGCGATCCACTTCTTGAATGGGGGGAGAAAACTTAGTTTTAGCTCTAGATGAGCATCTCGGGTTTGGGACAAGATTCTTTAGAGCTTTGGAGAGGGAGAGAGGTGAATGAAGGGATGAAGAAAGTCCGGTGGTCGTAGGGCTATTTATAGGTGAGGTTTGAATGGGCAAATAGGTCATTTTACTTTAAAAACATTAAATCAGAGTCTTTAGTGATGGGAAAAATCATCACGAAAGCCTAGATCGTGGGCATAGCTGTCGCACACACCGCACCTCATCCTCTCCCTACCCCTCAACGCATGTGCACGTATGCGCATTCTCAACCGTCCGATAGTGAGATCGAACGACTTAAGTTGCACGCACCTGCTCGTTGCTTCAAGGACATAATGCATGTGCACACCAACTTTCAGCCGTCCATCTTGAATCCGACGACTCAGATCGCATCATGCCCTCACCTCCTCAAAGCAAGGGCCCGCCCGCACGCAATCCTCTCTCATCCGTGCAACCACGTTGCATGCCATCTGAATGCTCACGTCACATCCAGTGGCTAAAATCAGCCACTTCGTGCCTGATTGGAGATGCAGCGGGGATCGAACCAGTGCCTCTCACTGGCGAAGAAGTGCTCGACCGTTGCGCTGCGGCTGTTGCTTTGTCGTACTTATGTTTTAAGCGTGCGTGCCCATGGCCGTTGGATCAAGATCCAATAGCCTAGATCTTGCCCCGCCCGCACCTTCAAATGTTGAGAAGAGCTGCTGTGGCCGGTTTGGCGACTGTGATGGTAGCACGTGGCACCATCATGGCCATCCATCTTCTTGAGCTGTAGATGGTGCCACAGGTATCGGATTGGATCGATTTTCATGCTGTTGGGCCACAATCATTGATCTGAACCCACCCATGCGATCGGATTTATCATCTGAAGTGTGGATTTACATCATCTTGGCCCTTGATCTCTGACATTCCTCGGATTATATCTAATGCTACGGAAGTCCGATCGAGGCAATCTTAGAGTCGTTGAACTCCATCAGTCGCCGTGATTAGATATGTACGGTTGGATCTTTGATCTGAGGCCCTAATTAAAAGTCTCCCTATCCCTGGCCACCAAAAAAAAGAAATTACTATACAATTTTTGCAATTTGACCTAAATGTGTGATGATGCATGTTATGCAATATTTACAATGCATAATGCTATTTTGATAGTAAGAACATGAATTAATAGATATTTTTGGCTATTCATATGTATGCACATCACACCCCCATGTCTATCTTTTGCTAGTCCCTAGCAAAAACTATGCTATTTTGAAAAGAATTAGGTCAGATTTCTTGGGCAAAAGTTATTCTTCAACACTAGGAAATTTTTACTAAGAACCTGAACTACAAAGACAAAACAGTGCTTAGGTGTCAGCCAAAATGCAGACTGCCTCAAGCCCTCCCTTTATTCAATGGAGGATCTTTTTCTTCTTTCCTTCTTTTCTAATTTTTTTGGATTTTTTAGTTTAGGGTTTCGGAGCAGCTTTCTATGGCCACTTAACCCACCCAAGACTCGAAGAGAACCCTAAGTTGTAAGAATCATTGTGTGAAATGTGATAGACTCACTGATCAACGATTAGAACGGAGTTCGAGTTTCTACGCCCCTAGGTGACCTTGAAAAGAAATTATACCTAGAGGTGCATCTATTCGACCGATAGCTTTCTTCCTACTTTTATTTTATGGGGTCAACACAAAGATGAACCCAGTGTATATCTCCCTAGCTTATTCTGCTTCTCCGCTTCTTCCTAAGTGTTTTGGAATTTAACATACATTTCTTGAGCTGGGTTCTGGACAACCTACTAATGGACTATTACACACGATAACTTGCCAGCCATACTCGTGCGGTGAAGTGTGGCTTATTTCTTTTCCTTTTCCTTTCTCCTTTTCTTTTTTTTTTTGGATTTTTTTTTTTTAAGTAGGTGGCTTCCATAATTTAAGGTTTGCTTAAAGGTAGTAGGAAAAGAATGGTAGTGTAAGTAGGCTCTGGACAACCAACCAATGGACTATTACCCAAGATAACTTGCCAGCCATACCACCCTAGAAAGTTCATTAGCTACCCAATTTCCCTAAAAACTGTCAAAAAGCGAGTCAGTGCAAATAGTGTGTAGATGCTTAGACTTAAAATCCCCTCAAATCAGAAGGCGGGTTGATAAGTCATGTTGTTATCACCTAAAATTTTTTAACTAATTTGAAGTAAATTTAGAATGGCAAGGACTCAATAAGCAAATCCACATTTTATTGGACACCCAAGCAGATTAAGCCCAAAGATTTGAAGGGTCTAATTATTCACATCCTACTGTATTATTTCCTAAGGTTGAAAAATCCTAATACCCAATTATTCTTTCCTAATTCAACTTTTTTTTTCATTTTTTTAAATAATAAAGAAAGAAAGAAAAAGAAAAGAAAAGTAAAATTTACAAGAATTCCACAGAGCAGACAAAATGATTCAGAAATGAATCCACCCCCACATGCCTAGCTAATGCAATGTCCTCATTGAAAATAAAATGCATTAGAAGCAGGGTAGAATGAAGAAGATATCACCTATATATGATGATCAAGTTAGCTTTGAGTCAGACTATACGTGTGATAAGCTTAATGCCATTAGCTAGACGAAGTTCAGCCAAAGAAATCACTATATCAATAGAGCAACCATGTCTGAGATGGGTTCTAGAATAATACAATCAACAAAAGGCTTCAGACGTTGACCATTGACTTTAAAGAATTGCCTTTCTTTGGGTCAGAGATCTGAACAGCCCCGTTTAGAAATATCTGATCGACAATGAACAGGTCATTCCATTTTGACCTAAGTTTGCCGGGAAAGAGCTTAAGTCGAGAATCAAAGAGCCAGACCTTCTAGTTTAGCTCAAAGCTCTTTCAAGATATCAATTGGTCGTGAAGAGCTTTGGTCCGAGCCTTATAGATTTTGGCATTCTCGTATGCGTTGTTTCTAAGCTCGTCCAACTCAGATAGTTGGAGTTTCCTGGTCTTTTTGGCTAAACTCAAATCCAAATTACATTGCTTGATTGCCTAGAGTGCCAAATGTTCAATCTCTACGGGTAAATCCAATGCCTTTCCATACACCAGACGAAACAGTGACATGTTGATAGGCATTTTGTATAGTGTACAGTAGTCGCAAAGAGTGTCCTCAAGCTTGTGAGTCCAATCTTTACGATCAAGTTTAACTATTTTCTGTAGAATATTCTTGATCTTTCGATTAGAGATCTCGGCCTGTCCATTCGTATAGGGGTGGTAAGGTGTGCAGATTCTGTGATTTACCCTATATTTTGCCAGTAACCTATGGAATTGTGCATTAGTGAAATGAGTTCCACCATAGCTAATGATGCCCTTGAAATCCCGAACCAACTGAAGATATTCTTCTTGACGAAATCGATGAACACCTTGTGGTCATTGGTTCTAGTGGGAATGGCCTCAATCCACTTGGACACGTAATCAATAGCGATAAGAATGTACTAGTGTCCAAATTAAGGGAGGAAGGGTTCCATGATGTCGATGCCCCAAACGTCGAAGATTTCAATGGGAAGAATTGGGTTTAGAGGCATCATATCTCTTTCAGTTATTCTCCCAAGTGCCTGGCATTGGGAACACGACCTCGAGAATTCCTGGGCATCCTTGAATAAAGATGGCCAATAGAATCCAAATTGCAAAATTTTTGCAGTAGTCTTTCTCATAGAAAAATGTCCACAACAAGTAGATGCATGGCAGAACTCGAGTATACTTTGGAATTCATTCTTCGGAACACATCAGCGAATAATCTGATCAGAGCCGATGCGGTACAGTTCAGGGTCCTCCTAGAAGTAATATTTGGCCTTAGATTTGAGTCTATCTCATTATTGCTTGCTCCAATCCTGGGGGATTTAACCAATGGCCAAATAATTTACAATGTCTGCAAACCACGGGGTTTGGACACCTGATAATGTAAGAATTGTTTCATCCAAAAAAGTATCAGCAATCAAAATATCAAATGAGAAGAATCACTTAAATGTCTCTTCAGATGGTCTACCACCACATTCTGTGCCCCGAATTGATTTTTAACTTCAAGATTGAATTTCTGCAACAGAAGAGTCCATCGGAAAAGTCAGGGTTTGGTATCCTTTTTGGCCAAGAGATGTCTCAAGGCTGAGTGGTCGGTGTAAATTATGTCGTGAGACCTTAATACATAAGCCCTGAATTTCTCCAAAGCAAAAACTATAGCTAGCAATTCCTTCTCGATAATAGTGTAATTCCTCTGGGCCTCGTCTAGAGTTTTGCTAGCATAGTAGATGACAGAGGGCTTCCTATCAATCTTTTGACCCAAAATAGCCCTGACCGCATAATCAGAAGCATTAGTCATGATCTCAATTGGGGCTACGCAAATCGGTGGTTGCAACACCGAAGCACAAGTGACTGCTGTTTTAAGAAAATCAAATGCCTTACTGCATGATTCGTTGAAATCAAATAGCATATCTTTGGCAAGAAGGTTGCTCATAGGATGAGCAACCTTAGAGAAGTCCTTGATGAACCTCCTATAGAATCCCACATGACCAATAAATGAGCGAATTTGTTTGACAGATGTGGGAGGAGGAAGTTTGGAGATAGCATCAACCTTACCTTTGTCAACTTCAATTCCCCATTTAGAGATTACATGACCCAAGATGATGCCTTCTTGTGTCATGAAATGACTCTTTCCCCAGCTAAGGACCAATCATGTTTTGATGCATCTTTTAAGGATCATTTCAAGATTAGCCAAGCAAGAATCAAATGATTCTTCGAAAACAAAGAAATCATCCATGAAGACTTCCATAAACTCTCCCACCATGTCAGAGAATATGGCTAGCATACACCTTCGAAAAGTCGTAGGTGCATTGCATAAGCTGAATGGCATTCTATGAAAAGCAGAGTTTCTGTAGGGACAGGTGAAAGTCATTTTCTCCTGATCCTCGAGATGGATAGGGACTTGATTGTATCCTGAGTAACCATCTAGGAAACAGAAGTACTTTTGCCCAGCTAGTCTCCCAAGGATTTGATCAATCAAGGCCAAAGGGAAATGATCTTTTTTCATGGTTGTGTTCAGCTTCCTGTAATCAATAAAGACCCCCCAAGAGGAAGCTGGACGAGTTGTGACAGATTCTCCTTTCTGATTAGTCACAACGGTAATTCAGGCTTTCTTTGTAACAATTTGCACGGGATTTACCCAAGGACTATCTGAGATCGGATGAAAGATTCCTACGTTGAGCCACTTAATTATTTCCTTCTTGAATAGTTCTCGCATATTAGGGTTTAATCTCCTCTTCATTTGGCGAGAAGGGTGAGATCCATCTTCCAAGAATATTCTGTTATTGCAGTAGATGTCCTTAACCTTGACAATAACATCCTTAATAATGCCTCTCAGATTTGTGACTGAACGATCCGCTAACTACAATGTTACTAAGGTCGGCCGAAGTTCACCTAATCCGAACTTCTCGTAAAGAGAAGTCGGAATTAGGTTAATGGATGCACCTAGATCAAGAAGTGCCCTATCAAAAGTGTAATCTCTGATGACACAAGAAATCAATGGAGCACCTAAATCTCTCTTTTTCGGAGGAAGGTGATGAAGGATAACAGAACTAGCCTACTAGTATAGTATCACTTTCCTCAGAACAAATTCCCTTGACTTATGCTTTTGAGTTCATAAATTCTATAAAAATTTAGCGTAAGCCAGCATGTGTTTGATATCATCTACCAGTGGGATATTGAATTGGACATTCGTGAATATAGTCAAGAGCTCCTTGTTACTATCAACAGCCTTCTTCTTCCTGGGTTTAATCAAGGCCTCAGGAAAGGGAACATGAGTCAAATCTTTGGAATCAGGTTCCTTAACCTTGATTTCTTCTTTAGAGTTTTCCTTTCTCTCCTTAGGTTCTCCAGGATTTGGTAGACCTGAACAAGGTGGTTTTGGGTCTTGGGTTTGCCTTACACTCCTTAAGGTAACAGAGTTAGCAGATGCATAAGGGTTTGGGTCTTAGGGAGGGTTAGGAAAGATTAGAGGGGCTTCATTAGCCAAAAACCACAGATTTAATGAAGAAGCAAAAGAGGAAGGACCTTGCTCAACCACCTGAGCATGTGCATGTGGGTCCCTCTAATTCCCGTACCCTTGGCTTGATTGCTCAGATTCTGTATATTATGTGGGTAAGGTATGGGTTGAGATGGCAGAGATCGGGTTGACGAGAATTATCAATGAACCCAGTTTGCAAGTTGTTCAGTGAGGTTTTCATTTGCTGCATGAGTTGGAGCATAGATCCTTGCATCTTTATATCTGACGGTTCAAATCAGCCTGCCCTACAGGTTGAGGGGCATTCCAAGCTAGCTGATTGACATGTTTTTGGGGTAGTTGAGTGTAAACATGACCCTGACCCATTGGTCTTTGCGGAGCATAGTTGCTGGGTCAGAATTGGGTCTACCACCCCAGGTTTTTCCAGGAGAAGTTAGGGTGGTTCCGCCAACCAGGATTACAAGCACTGGAGTAAGTGTTGGACCTAACATTCTCCTGTATAGCATAGAGAACCTCATAGGGTGAGGATGAAGAGAAAGAAAGGGAGGGATCAGAGAAACTGGGACGAAAGGCTCAAGTTTGGAACCCGTGGGGTTTCGAATAATGCTAGCTCACAAATTGAGCTGCATCCAGTTGATTCACGAACTCCTACCCAGAAGGAGCTCGAGAAGAATGGAATCCTAAATTTTGGGATTGAGTGGATTGAGAATTATTGTAGAGTTTTCCACCATCCACTCCTCCATCCTTTTGGCAACCAAGTCCACCTTATCTAGTTTATTACAAATCAGTTCCATATCGAATGAATGGGAGTCATGGACCTCATTAACAATCATTCTGGGTTGTTGGGACTAGTTAAAAGTATCCATGGAGGAATGATTGATTGAATTTTCACTCATTTCCTCAAACAAATCGTGCGTGCTATCTACGTATTTATTGAAGAAATTGCCTCCGCAGGAAGCATCCACATGATTTTTGAGTTACGCAGTGAACCCATGGTAAAAGATCTGCATGAGCTATGATGTAAACACGATTACACTACTTAAGAAGTCTATTTATGCATGTTCTTAAGCATAGGATTGCTTTGCATGCTATAAATATTGCATAACATGCATCATCTTGCATTTAGAGTAGTTTGAATAAAATGGAGGTTAACTATCTCCTTTTATGTTCATGGACAAGGCAAACTTTTTATCGGGGCCTCGGATCGAAGATCCAACCGTACAGATGTAATCAGGGCGACGATTGGAGTTCAACGACTCCAAGATTGCCCTAATCAGACATCTGTAGCATCAGATAGTGATCAGGGAACCCTATAAGATCAAGGGCTAAGATGGTGTGAATTCGTACTTCAAACAACAAATCCAACCACACGGATGGATTCGGATCAACGATCGCAGCCTAACGACGCAAAAATTGAGTCAATCCGACACCCGTGGCACCATCTACATCAACTAGAAGATGGATGGCCAAGATGGCACCACGTGGCACCATCTCAGCCGCCCAATCGTCCCCACGCACCCGCTGAAGACCTCTGCATCCGCCTTCCCCCACCTTTGGATCAAGATCCAACGGCTGCGACACGCCCGCACTGAAGTTAGGCGGTCGACATAAATGCACCCATAGCGCGTTGGTCGAGCTCTCTAACGCGAAGCTAAGGCATGCGTTTGAGCCTCGCCATGCTAAAATTGGAGCAGAGGTGCACCTTCGATCGACCGCACGATTGTGATCCAACGGCCATGAGCACTCAATCAAGATGACTCGCCTACGCACGCCTGCGCGTAACGCGGGATCGTACGGGGGCGGGCGAACAACGTAGGCGGGTGAAGGTGCGATCTAAGCCGTCTAATCTCGCGATCGGACAGCTGAGAATGGCTGGACATGCGCGTGCGATGAGCGTACGGGGAAGCGAGCGGGCGCGCGCGTGCCACCCACTACGCACACGTTCAGACCTTTAGCAATGGTTTTATCTGTCACTAAAGGTCCTGAATGAATGTTTTAAGAGTTGTAATGACCAAATTGCTCCCACTCCTTGCAACTATAAAAGGAGACCCCCTCCACACAAAATTCTCATCCCGTCCTTCTCTTCTCTCCCTCTCCAAAGCTCAAGAGAAGCTTGTCCCATACCTGAGGTGCTTCTCGCGAGACAAAGTCAATTTTTCGTCCCCCTTTCAGAAGCGGATTCTGCGACGACGACGACGTGCTGTCCCATTCCTGTTCTTCCTACTTCGTTCTCCTTCATCCTGCTCCGTCCTTCGTCCAGGCATTGTCCCGTCTGGCTCATCCTCCAAGTGACCGTCGAGGAGGATATTTCTCTCCCCATTCTTTTACTACTTTCTAGAGTAGTTCGGCTCGTCGTCCAAGTGACCATCGAGGAGGATATCTCTCTCCCCATTCTTTTTGCTGCTTTCTAGAGTAAATTTACTGCTTTCTAGTGTAATTTTTTTCCCACTTTCTAGTGTAATGAACAATCGTTCTGATGATGAAATTCTATGTTTATTCTACATCTCATTTTGGTTTCTGTTTGTAATATCCCTTCTCTCTCTTTTCTATTTATTGTAAATAGTTAGATAGTTCTAATCAATTGAATTATTTCGTGACAAATAAAAACAAATGCGTAGTTTTTAAATCAAACGTCCGCCTCCTTGTGTTCGACCCAGAATTTCCATTTCGGTATAAATTTTATTTGTTGAACAGGAGTTTTCACTTTCATACTACGACGACAGGTTTTTCAAAACCAAACACATTAGCGCAGCAACCAGCGTTCAACATTTTGGCGCTGATGCAAAGTAGGCGACACTCTTTGATTTTTTTTCTTCGCTTTTCCTAACTTACAAATCATTTACCTCACTTCTCTCCTTTCTTATTGTGATTGCAGGTACTCTTTTGAGACGAGCAAAAGCGGTAGATTGGAGTAAAGTGCTGTGGAAGGTTTAGTAAGTTATCCCCCACCTCCCACCCATTAGATTTCATTTCACCACATAATAACACAAACATCAATCAACCTAGGTGTTCTTATAAACTCTAAGGTTAGATTGTTTGTTGTTTGACACTCACACTCGCCCCAACCCCCACATTAAAAAAAGAAAAACAAAAAAAATCTCACAAAGGTACACAACCACATCTGATTTTCAAACTCAACCGGTAAACCGATCTTAAGAGATGGTACACACATCCAAACACATAATTGAGTAGAAATCAGATTAGGTAATCACTTGAGTGCCTAATTATGTGGTGCAACAGGCCAATTGTTTGAGTCGATTGGACCGCACCACTTTAATTAAAATCAACTCATTAAGTAGCTGCCACTTAGGTTCAACTATTAGGGATTTACTATGCACTCCACATTCTTTTTAAGCTTCAAAGGAAAACATCCTGTGCTTTCAAAACCTGGTGTGCCAACAAAACTTGTTTGAAAACACCTAAAGTTGAATCTTAAAAGCTACTAAGCAAGATTTGAACCCTAAAATTCACCACATCAAAGAAAATAATCTTGCTTGAAAACCACTGGTTGTGCACGCACACACAAATCAATCAATCATTAAGGGCACAACCCATAAAAAGGGCCCATCACATTCCAAAGCACATTCAAACCTAGCCCTAAATAAAATAGTGTAGACGTTGGCCTTAAGGATTCAACTCGCTCTTCAGAGCCCAGAACGAGATTATTTTCAATTAGTCTATTTCTACTGTTCAATCTGATGTCTAGCTAGTTGAGCAAAATCAAACGATCGTGGCTGAGGGGTACACTAGGAACCGGAGGCGCAAGCCGAAGGAAGAACCTTCTCCCCAATCCCTCCTTCTAACTGGTTTGATTGAATAGACAGAAGTAGATCAAATCATTCCTTTATCTTAAGATGGGTTTTAGGAGTCTGTAGGTCTATAGGCTAACCCACTTAAGGACATGTTTGATTGTTTGTATTACAGGGTGCCTTTCTTCCTCCCATCTCTCATGAATCCTTCCACATATTACACGCATTCCCGCTCTTTCCCTCCTATTTTGAATTATCCTCAACATGATGATTATTCCGACTCGTACTATAATCAACCATCAATTAGTTGGGATAACTTAGATTGGGGATATAGTTCCGGACCTCCGTGTTTAGGGTCTAACCCTGAACACTTTGACTGTGATTTCTATCCTTCTCAGAGCCACATCGATTATAGATTGTCATCCTTTTATGAACAACCTAATATGATCTACAATCAAGAAGGATACACCAATGCTTACCCATCCTCTGATTACACTGCCTTTAGGTCATCACCACCTTTTAAACAATCTAAAATGACCTATTATCAGGAAGGGTATAACGAATCTCAATTCGTTAATTCCCCTGCATTGACCCCAAACTCGCCCAACCTTGAACCAACTCATTTGGTTCAGGATAACCAGGTTCAAGAGAAGGTTCTGGCTAACTTGAGGAATATCATACAAACTTTTGAAGCTCAGCCAACACCTTGCATTGAAAATTTGGAGCCCCTAATTGAAATGATTGATGATTTGAACAAGTCTTTGTTGGATTGGCTCCAGGATGTTAAGGATAAGAACCTAGTTGAGTTTCTACTTGGGAAGTTAGCAAAATTGAGGATGAAATTTATGGTTGCTTTGATTTAGGAGAGACAATTTTAGAACCCGCTCAGGTACCTGTTGGGGGGGACAGGTGTTACGATGCTAACTAGATTGAATTAGAGCAACCAATTAGGGATGATCTGATTTCTTCACCTAAGATCCCTGAGCCGGGGTACAAGGAAACGTATGTCTTCATGGATCAGAAAGTGACAGATGATTTTGAGACATACATTAATACGGATCTTGATTTCTCTGATGGTGAAGATTCAATTTGCGAAGTATCATGCAAATTTACAGAATATGATTTCTGTGAGACGATTGGGCCTGAGGAATCTAATAGATCATTTGATAGCCCAATAACTGAGGAAACTTATCTTATTAGGGCTCACATTATGGATCCAGATTCACATTTTTTGGAGGATTCAATCAAATGCCCTGATTGTCTGTTACACCCCATTGAGCTTATTGATGATTCTGTTTCTGAGATAATTAGACCCAAGTCAATTCTGATTCAACCACATCTTTTAGACTTGGAAATTTTAGACGTGGTGATTAACATGAAAGAGGTTCTGGAATTTAACATTCTGATTGAGGAGGATAAAAGCTGGGAAGCTTTGATATGGGAAGCTAGCTCCGGATGAAGTACAAAACTGAGTCTAAGGGTTGCAATTCATCTGAAACCATCAAACCAAAACCCTTATGACATCTGTTCTAAGGATGTTCAACTCAAGCACATATTCAATGATTATCCTTTTGAGCTTGAATTCTCTCTAACCTGACTTTTTGGTCTTGGGTTGCATCCTCATAAATCGTAGGCCTGACCCCACTTGCATGCTGATTTTAGGTTTTGGGTAATTTTTATCTAGAACCTGAGATATTCTCAATTATGGGGTATGGGTCTACACTACAATCCGATGTGGACATTTGTTGACAGGTCAGAGGATTCTTTTGTTTATTCTGATTCTGACCTGCACCTGTGAATTCTTCATTTCTCTTCTTTGTATAGTGTGCCTAGCTGAAGGCACTAAATTCAGCACATGTACAGTTTTTTTTTTAGTTTCTATCTCAGAGCGGACCTAACATTCATGCAATTCAGGTGCTTTCCACGCTACTCCACTCTGTTTTATGTCTTTTTAATACAATGAGGACATTACATAAGATAGGCATGGGGGTGGATATTCATCTCTGAATTTATTCGTCAGCTCCGTAGATTTGTTTTATTTTATTAAAAAAAAAATTGTGGAATTAGGAAAGGGAACTTAGGTTTAACAAAAATTTCAATCTTAGGAAATACTACGTTATGATTTGAACACAAAGACCCTTCGAGTCTTTGGACCTAGTCAGCCCGTGTATCCACAAAAATGTTGATTTGTTTATCGAGTCCTCGCCAACCTAAATTCTATTTTAATTGGAGTAAATAAGTTTGGGTGATAAGTACACGACTTATCAACCCGCCCTCTAATTTGAGGGAATTTTGAGTCTTAAGCATCTACACACTATCTTGTCACTGACTCGTTGTTCGGCGATTTTAATGGAAATTGGGTAGCTAATGAACCTTCTAGGGTGATATGGTTGGAAAGTTATCGTGGGTAACAGCCCATAGGTAGGTTGTCCAGAGCCCAATCACTGGACCTTTCTCTTTTTGCTGCCTTTTGGTAAATCTTAGACCAGGGAAGCCACCTACTTAAAGAAAAAAATCAAAAAGAAAAGGAGAAAAGAAAAAAAGAAATAACCCACACTTCACCGCACGAGTATGGCTGGCAACCGGTTGTCCATAACCCAGCTCAATAAATGCATTGAAAATTCCCAAAACACTTAGGAAGAAGCAGAGAAGTAGAATAAACCGGGGAGATATACATTGGATTCACCCTTGTGTTGACCCCGTAAAAATAAATAGAAGCAGGGAGAAAGCTACCGATTGTAATGATACACCTTTAAGCAGAATTCTTTCTTAGGTCACCTAGAGGCGTAGAAATCCGAAGTCCGTTTTAACTACCGGTCAACGAGTCTATCACATTCACAATAAGATGCTTAGTACTTAGGGTTCTCATCAAATCTTGGGTGAGTTGAATGGCCGTAGAAAGCCACTCTTAAACCCTAAAACTTGAAAATCCAAAAAAAAAAAATTAGAAAAGAGGAAAGAAGAGAAAAAGAAATTTTCTTTAAATAAGGCAAGGGCTTGAGGCGGTCTGCATTTTGGCTGATACTCGGGCACTGTTGTGTCTTTAAAAGTTCAGATCCTAAGTAGACATTTTCTTAATGATTGAAAATAACTCAAGCCCAAATAATGCAACCTGATTCTTTTATAAATAGCATATAGTTTTTGCTAGAGATTAGAAAAAGATAGGCATGGGGGTATGATGTAAACACATTTACACTACTTAAGATGTCTATTTATGCAGGTTCTTAAGCATAGGATTGCATTGCATGCAATAAATATTGCATAACATGCATCATCTTGCATTTAGAGTAGTTTGAATAAAATGGAGGTTAATTATCCCCTTTTATGTTCATGGATAGGGCAAACCTTTTATCGGGGCCTCGGATCGAAGATCCAACTGTACAGATGTAATCAGGGCGACGATTGGAGTTCAACGACTCCAAGATTGCCCTAATCATACATCTGTAGCATTAGATAGTGACCGGGGAACCCTAGAAGATCAATGGCTAAGATGGTATGAATCCACACTTCAAACGACAAATCCGACGGCACAGATGGATTCAAATCAACGATTGCAGCCTAACGACGCAAAAATCGAGTCAATCTGACACCCGTGGCACCATCTTCATCATCCAGAAGATGGACGGCCAAGATGGCGCCACGTGGTGCCATCTCGGCCGCTTAATCGTCCGCACACACCCACTGAAGACCTCCGCATCTGCCTTTCCATGCCGTTGGATCAAGATCCAACGGCTGCAACAAGGCCGTGCTGAAGTTAGGTGCTCGACACAAACGCGCCCATAGCACGTTGGTCGAGTGCTCTAACGCGAAGCGAGAGCGTGCGTTTGAGCCTTGCCACACTGAAATTGGCGCGGAGGAGCACCTTCGATCGACCGCACGACCGCGATCCAACGGACGCACGCGCTCAATCAAGATGACGCACCCATGCATGCCCGCACGTAACGCAGGATCGTACTCGGGCGGGCGCGCAACATAGGCAAGTGAAGGTGTGATCTAAGCCATCCAATCGCGAGAATGGCAGGATGTGCGCCTACGTTGAGCGCGCGGGGAAGCGAGCGGGCGTGCGTGCGCCGCCCATTACGCCCACGTTCAGACCTTTAGCGACGGTTTTATCCATCACTAAAGTCCTGAATTAATGTTTTAAGAGTTGTAATGACCAAATTGCCCCCACTCCTTGCAACCATAAAAGGAGACCACCTCCACACGAAATTTTCATCCCTTCCTTCTCTTCTCTCCCTCTCCAAAGCTCAAGAGAAGCTTGCCCCACACCGGGGATGTTTCTCGAGAGGTAAAGTCAATTTTTCGTCCCCCTTTCAGAAGTGGATCCTACGACGACGATGATGTGCTACCCCATTCCCATTCTTCCCGCTTCGTTGTCCTTCGCCCTACTCTGTCCTCCTTTGTCCAGGTGTCGTCCTATCTGGCTCGTTCTCCAAGCGACCGTCGAGGAGGATATTTCTCTCCTCATTCTTTTACTGCTTTCTAGAGTAGTTCAGCTCATCCTCCAAGCGATCGTCGAGGAGGATATCTCTCTCCCCATTCTTTTTATTTCTTTCTAGAGTAAATTTACTACTTTCAAGTGTAATCATTTCCTTGCTTTCTAGTGTAATGAATAATCGTTCTAATGTTGAAATTCTATGTTTATTCTACATCTCAATTTGATTTTTTGTTTGTAATATTCCTTCTCTCTCTTATTCTCTCTCTCTTTTCTATTTATTGTAAATAGTTAGATAGTTCTACTCAATTGAATTATTTCGTGACAAATAAAAACAAACGTGTAGTTTTTAAATCAAACGTCTGCCTCCCTGTGTTCGACCCAGAATTTTCATTTCGGCATAAATTTTATTTGTTGAACACGAGTTCTTCGCTTTCATACTACGACGATAGGTTTTTCAAAACCAAACACGTTAGCGCAGCAACCCGATGTTCAACAGGCACCTAGGCACCTCGTGGTGTGGACACTTCTGTAATAAGTCCTAAAATCGCTCCTAGGCAACAAGAAGCTACTTCTTTGGCTGCTGGGTGAAGGTAGTAATCGCCCATCTTAGAGCATTGGTGCGTCCGATGATGTACACACAATTATTGAGGGTAAAATGCCTATTCATGCATGTTCCTAGGCTTAGATTTGTATTTCATGTTATAAATATTGCATGGCAAGCAACGTTCTGCATTTAGAGTAGTTGTGTATATTTTTTAGGTTAATTGCATCCTTTTTGTGGTCAGGAGAGGAGATTTATTTCGGAGACGAAGATTAATGATTCAACCATACGGATCTGATCAGGACGATGATCGGAGTCCAACACCTCTGAAATTGCCTTCATCGGAATCATATAGCTCCATATGCAGTCCGAGGAAGATTAATGGCCAAGGGACTAGTTCACATAATTTGGAGCTTCAAACAACAAATTCGACCATGAGGATAGATTCAGGTCGACGATCGTAGTCAAACGGCCCAAAAATCGATGCAATCCGACCTCTATTGCAGCCCCAACAACGAAAAGAAGATGGATGACCTAGATCGTGCTACATGACGCAACCCAGGCTACCCATGTGCACGCACATGCCACAGCATGTGCATAGCAGCGCAGGCGCATGCACGAGCAGTGGTAGTGCACATAGGCGCGCGGAGCGTACGCCAGCGCAACGGCAGTGTGGGTGAGTGAGCTATCTTCAATGACGTTTATGACCATCACTAAATGACCTGGATACGAATTTGATTCTTTCCTCCACTATAAAAGGACCCCCACCCCTCCCATTTTTCTTCATCTCTTCCTTTCTTCCTCTCACCACCTTGAAGGCTCTAAAGAGAGCTTGTCCAAGCCTAGGATGCTCCTTTAGAGTAGAAAATCAAATAGTTTTCCTACCTCATCCCCATTCGTGGAGCATCCTGTGGCCGTCCTCTCACCGCCCTTCGAGAAGAATATCCTCACCGCGACGTCATCCTGCCCCATCCTCCGTCCTCCAACTCCATCCTCGTTCATCCCGCTCCTCACCACCTTCCTCTACTGAGCAACCGTCAAGGGGATTTCTTTCACCTCATTCTACCTTTTTACAATTTCGTATTATAGATTTTCTTGCTTTTGTAGTTGTAACAAACATTCATTTATAAATAGATGATTGTTTCTCTCTCTCTCTCATATTTTTGCAAGTAGATAATGTTTTTATCGACCTAATCTCTTGCTTGATAAAAGTACAAAAAAATTAGAAAAGATAAAAATGACAAAAGGAAATAAAAGAGAAATGCAAACTTTTATAAAACCAAATGTTCGCCTCCCTGTGTTCGGCCAGGGGCTCCCTTGAAGTTTTGGTTATAAATTTTATCTAATAGATGTGTTTTGTGAGCTACGACGATGGGTTCTTCCAAACCCTGATTTTAATTCGCAAAATGTGCCCCCATCATCTGACAAGGAATAATTTCTTTACAAAAGCCAATTTCAGATCGTTCCATGTTGCTATCGGCCTTCCTATGGTCCTGTACCAATGAGCGGCTTTATCCTTAAGAGAGTTGGGAAAGAGCCTCATGATCATCTGCTCTTCATTCACGTTTTATGCTTTGGTGGTCTAGACGAAAGTGGTTAAGTCCTCCAAATGCCAAAATGGGTCTTCAGAGCCAAGCCCATGAAAGGTTTGATTAGACTTAACACCCAGGGCTTGATTTCTACATCTTCGGTAGGAATCTGGACGCCGGGACATTCCCTGTAATTTGAAGGATGATAAAATCCTTCAAGGGCTGAGCGTCCTGCATTCTCTGGAACCATTCTTGCATTCTTTGCATTTGTTCCAGCTACCTTTGAAACATCTCCTGTTGATTCTGAGATAGAGGAGGTTGTTGATCAGCATGGGATCAATTTGGCCAAAATTTAATCTGCGCCTCCTAGAATGATCTAATGGTCCTTCTAATCGGGGATTCAATGACCTCCTTCCAAGCATAAATTAGAAAGAGGTCAGAAGGACTGGGGATAAGAACCCTGTGGAACAACAAAACAATCCTGTCCTTAAATTGGGTAGCCTAAGAATCTACAAACTCTTAGAATCCATCTTAAGATTATAGACGATTTACTCTAATTGTATCAGTCAATCTAAACAACTAGAAGGGGAGGCTGGGGAGAAGGTTCTTCCTTCAGCTTATGCCGCCGATTCCTTATGTACCCCCCATCCACGATCTTTTTATTCTACTCCCCTAGCTAAACATTAGATTGACTAGTACAAGCAGGTTAACCATAAACAATCTCAGTCTGGGCTCCGAAGAGCGAATTAGTCCTTAAGGCCATTATCTACTTGATTTTACCTAGGCTTAGGATTGTAGTGCTTATGGAATGTAGTGGGCCCTTAAAATTGGTTGTGCCCTTAATGATCGATTGAATATGTGCGAGTGCATGCACAACTAGGGTTTTCAAGTAAGACTATTTGGATGAATGGATTTTAGGGTTGAAATCTTGCTTAAGTAGCTTTTTGGGTTTAAAATTAGGTGAGTTCAATCAAGTTTCAAAGGCAAACCAGATATTCAAACACGGGTGAAGATCATTTCCTTTTGAAATCAAAAAGTAAAGTGGAGTGCCTGGTATTGACCTAAATTGTAAACCCTAAGAGGAAGCTACTTGATGAGTTGATTTTAAAATGAATTGGTGCGGCCCAAGCAACTCAAACAATTGGCAGAAATTCACCACTGAGTTAGCCACACAAGATGATTAACCTAGACTGATTTCTACTCTCTTATATGTTGATTTGCATGTACCGGTTCCACAAGTCATAACCTTAATTGAGTAGATAAAAATCAAGTTAGGTTATGTGCCTTGAATGTAGGTGTATGTAGTGTGTATGTTGATTTATCCCAGAAGAAGTATCTTTTCATCTTTTTTTTTGTTCTACGAAGGTGGGATGAATGGAGGTGGAAACCAAAGCGTCCAAACTAATCCTATGTTTTTTGCGAACACCAAGGTTAATTGGGGTTTGAATTAAGATTGTGGATGGAAATTTATGGAGGGGGAAAGAATGGGGAGCACTTACAGTTGTCTTCAACTACACTTTACTCCTTTCTACCTCTTGAAGATTCCCTGTTGAGGTACCTGAAAAAAAATAGAAGTGAAATAAAAGCAAGTTAGAAAGCAATAAATTACGTGAAATGCGAAAAGAGAATCGAGATTCGTTGCCTCCTCAAAAACAGTGCCAAAATGTTGAAGTGGAAGATCTACATAAAAAGGATTGGATTTTGAAAAATTCATCGTCATAGTATGATTTGTAAAGAAATTCGTCAGCAGATAAATTTACAGAAATTCGTAAAGAGATTCCAGGTCCAACACACGGAGGCTATGTCGATCTAAAATCTGCAATTATATTTTTTTGGTATTTTTGTTTTAAAGGGAGATAATCACAATGAGTTTGATACTAACACTTAGGGAGAGAGAGAGAGCAATCACTTTGCAACAGAATATTATTTTTACAACTAGAAAATATGAAATGATTACAGCTAGAAAGCGGGAAATTCTATTCTAGAAAGCAATAAAGGGAGAGAGATGTTATCCTCCTCGATGGTTGCTTGGAGGACGAGCTGGACAGAGCGACTCCTGGAGGATGGAGGACAAAGACGGAAGACAAAGAATGGAGCAGGAAGAACTGGGGGCAAGGCAGGGCATCGTCGTCATCACGGGATCCACTTCAAGAATGGTGGGAGAAAACTTTGATTTTGGCTCTAGAGGAGCATCCTAGGTTTTGAACAGGCTTCTTTAGAGCTTTGGAGAGGGAGAGTGTTGGAGGAAGGGATGAAGAAAGTGTTGTGGTCGTAGGGCTATTTGTAGGTGAGGTTTGAATGGGAAAATAGGTTATTTTACTTTAAAAACATTAAATCAGGGTCTTTAGTGACGAATAAAATCGTCACTAAAGCTAGATTGTGGGCGTAGCTACCACGCACGATGTGCCTCCTCTCCCCGCGCCTCAATGAAGCTGCACGTACAGGCATTCTCAACTGCCCGATCATGAGATCGGACAGCTTAAGATGCGTGCACCCGCTCGTTGCTTTAGTGCCTTAATGCATGCACACACCAACTCTCAGCTGTCCACCTAGCAACCGACGGCTAAGATCACATCGCACCCACGCCTCTTCAACGTAAGAGCCTGCCCATACGCGATCCTCGCTTATCCGTGTAGCCACGTTGCATGCCATCTGACTGCTCGCACTGCATTTAGCGGTTGAAATCAGTCGCTCCGTGCCCTGATTTAAGGCACAGTGGGGATCAAACTCGTGCATCTCCCTCGTGAAGAAGCACTCGACTACTGTACTACGGCTACTGCTTTGTCGCTCTTATGTTTCATGTGCGTGCACCCATGGCCATTGGATCAAGATCTAACGGCTCAGATCTTGCCTCGCCCGGGCCTTCAAAGGTTGAGAAGAGGTGCTGCGGCCTGTTTGGCAGCTGTGATGGTGCCAGTGGCACCGTCATGGCTGTCCATCTTCTGTGAGTTGTAGATTGTGCCAGGAGTGTCGGATTGAACTGATTTTCACGCTATTGAGCTACGATCATCGATTTGAACCCATCCATGCGGTCGGATTTGTCATCTGAAATGCTGATTGACACCATCTTAGCCCTTGATCTCTAACCTTCCTCAGATTATATATGATGCTATGGAAGTCCGATTGGGGCGATCTTGTAGTCATTGAACTCCAATCGTCTCCCTGATCAGGTTCGTATGATTTGATCTTTGATCCAAGACCCCGATTAAAAGTTACCCTGTCCCTGACCACCAAAA
Organism: Thalassia testudinum; assembly: GCA_037157565.1. Classification (NCBI taxonomy): domain Eukaryota; kingdom Viridiplantae; phylum Streptophyta; class Magnoliopsida; order Alismatales; family Hydrocharitaceae; genus Thalassia; species Thalassia testudinum. The sequence continues at coordinate 77,046,148 of JAZHRO010000056.1, read as the reverse complement.
AGAAGAAATTACTATATAATTTGTACAATTTGACCTAAATGCATGATGATGCATGTTATGCAATATTTACAATACATGATGGTAATATAATACTAAGAACATGCATTAATAGACATTTTTGGCTATTTAGATGTATGCACACCACACGACAGCCGCATTCGGCAGAAGGAATTTGAGCCATCACAGCAAGTTTGACTTGATAATTCCTAGCTCAAACTCTTTCCAAGGAAACTAAAGTCCAAATGGACTGGTCCCTACTTGGTCTCGAGACCATTTCCCAATGGGACCATCAAAATTGAACATCCTAGATCTGAGCATAAATTTACTGTCAATGGGCAGTAGTTAAAACCTTATCTTACTCATGAAGTTGCCCCCATTGGTGAAACTATTATCCTACTGGAGGATAACTAACTTCATGCCTCACTCTAAGTCTAGCTGTGGATATTGAATTCAGCGCTCGTTAGGAGGCACCCCAGCAACACTCCTCTTCCACTTTCGCCTCCACATTCCATTTCCCTTCACTTCACTTCGCACTTCATTTTCTTCACCACCCACCATCCACCCGCCCTGCCACCCTGCTGTATATCTCGCACCTCTGCTCTCGTACCAAGACCCTTGGACCTTGCTTAACCCTGCATGCATGTGAAGACTTGGCATCATTTGGCATGGGTGGGTCGATAGGCATCCATAGGATCTAGGTATTATATAAGTATCATGAAGCTTCTCATCCATTATACGTATCTATCTATAAATATGTACATGCCTAGTTGTTTCAAAAAAAAATTACAAAACCAAAAAAGCCATAAAAAAGGTAAAATGTTTAGCTATGATCCGAAAGCTGGAACAAAATACAATAAGTGCTTATGGATATTCAACCTCTACTTTGAAGACTTTCTAGGCCAGAGAAGCTTGATTCGCTCAGACTTTTGATTAATTCACTCAAGCATTGATAAGATAGATTAGAATCTCTCCGAACTTTGGACGTATTCTTGTACCTGAGTCATGAGTACAATATTCGTTAGTTTGCCTCTACTTGAGAGACAAAGTAATATTGGTTCACACTACACATATTGAGAAAGACCAGGTGAACGTAAGATCCAACCTTAGTGTTCATTAGGGAAGGTGGAGTCCTTACCTGTGCATGTAGGTAGACCTTTCATCCAAGTCTTTAGTCTTGTGTTTAGGAGAAACTCTTTTCAGCAAAAGTGCTCACCCACCAAATCGGTGTGCTCTTCCAAATATAGTTGTTGGAGATATACTGACACTTGTTTCAGAAAAAAAAAATCTTACGAATAAGTCAGTATGTTTTCCAAAAGTCTCCCCAAAAGTTTTTCAAGGTGCGTTACAAATACCCTGCTTATACTATATATTCTTTAAGCCACAGAAAACAATAAAAGTGGGGTAGAGTTTTTCCATGATTTTTTGAGGGTTAATCCAAAGACATGAGCTAAAGGTGGAACCAACCTGGTCAAGATCATTTCTAAACACAATACAAATAAATGTTTTGCTTGGGAATAACATAAGATGACATATTTAAAGGCGTAGCTTGCTGTACAAACAACGTGCACCTTAGAAGTCAGCTGAGCACTGCAAATGCTCTTTAAGCCATCCAATCGAGAGATCAGATGGCTGATAAAGCTTAGGATTTGAGGTGCGTTAAAATGTGGAGCGACAGATGTGCGGAGGCAGCGATGAGAGGCAGGTAAGCGGAGGCTGTTAGATGTAGATCCAAGGGTGTACAATGCACCACGTGTTAGCACCAGATCAAATCGTGGATGGAAGAAGGATTTGGAAGTCTTAATCAGGACCATTGATCTCCTGATCAGCGGATCTGATTAATCTGAAGTCTTTGCACGAAATTAAGCGCTCCAATGCCCTAAATGGCCTTCACAAAAGCTATAAAAGGAGACCATTTAATAGCTTTCTTCTTCTTCCTCCTTCTACAACTCTTCTTTCTTCTTCTTCCCATCTTCTTTGCCTCTGTCTCTGCATCTCCGTTCGAAGTGTCTATTGGGCGACCCCGATGGATCATTGCTACTCTTCCCAACCACTCCAGAAGGCCACCACGAACCACCCATGGTGCCCTTGTTTTGTTACATAAGTAGTTTATGTTTATGTTAGAATTTGTTTAGTTAGATGTATGCAATTCATTTTCAAACTCTCTGATTGATATATATATACTACAATATTTTTTCTATGCCATTTAGTAATTATATTTGGAATAAATCCATGAAATCGAAAGTGTTTTGTGCCTCCCTATGATCGACCGGGACTCACCAGTTTCTTTAATTTATTTGCTTGAGATGTATTTCGCACTATACTACAATGTGCTTATCTTTTACGCGATCTACGCCGTGAACATGGGTCAAAAAATAAAAGAAAGGGGAGAGCTATATAGCTCGGTAGGGATCTAACTACATGTAAAGCCCAGCAAGCTGGGGTTGATAAATGTTTGTTTTTTTTATAACATTATCCACCACTTCCCATCAAATTTTTATCTAGATCCTTAAGATAACTTATTTTGGTTCTCACATCTATTCCCTCACTCGCCACAGGTATCGGATTTAGAAGATCATCAATCTCTAATCAGAGGAGATTTTGACATATCCTTCCCCTTAGATCCTCACCTGGTGGCCTCTCCTTGGTCAGGGGAGGGCTAACAGGACAAGCGACCATTGTGAAAGGCATACCCATTCTCGATGTATCGAGAACATTGCTGACCTTAGCCAGAAGATTGAAGTCTCTTGGGAGCTACCCAGGCCAGTGCCTCATGTCAGCGAGGAGCAACTCCATCCGCCGCCAGGAAGGCCTAGTTGTAATTACATAGATTATGTTGTAGGGTAGGTCAGAATTGTCGAGCCACACTATTTGCTCCCACTAAGAACGTAACCACGAGGTGTGTCCTCTCAATCCGCCGCCGGACAAGATCTCAACCAAACCCATCATGGTACCCTCGACATCTCTCCACACATGCAGGTGCCTGGTGAGCCTCTTGCTCGAGTACCCTATTTGCCATGAGTCGGATTCGGGTATGCTCAGATACCTCCTTCTGATGATGACCCAACGCTCGTCACCACTCCTGGGAACTCCATAAGTTGCAAGGTAAGTACCTATGTAGGTCTTTGCTACCCCACATCTCGAGTCTCCTTCCCAAGTGTGAACTCAATTAACGAAGTCTTAGGCACAACCTTATGAGCCCACCTAGCAGATTTGTCATATTATTATTTTATTTGGTTCCAAGTCTAGAACAACATCCAAGAGACCTAGTGGATCTCCTAGGGTCTGACCACAGACCTTTTGAATCCAAGAGGATTTTTCATTTAAATCCTAAGAAGTCACCATTTGACATATTATATACTTCCATATACTTAAATTCATTTACCTAGGTTTCATTCACACCCTTCCAGAGTTGATTTATCACCTCCTCTGGCTGGTAGTCTTTTAGGTGTTTGCAAATTTACGCATATTTCTTAACTTCATATCACATATCCATGCTTGCATACTTTCCTTATTTATTCAAGTGCTAAAATAGGAGCATGGTCACTTAGGCCAGTACCGATACTGTCCCTCAGTACTGGTACTAGGATAGTACTACCTCGGCTATAGCCAGATCATAGCCATTCAATCCAGTACCGGTACTGATCATTAGTACCAGTACTAGACCAATTCTATATAGGGCTCCCACTCAGGCTAGTACCAGTACTAATCATCAGTACTGGTACTAGACCAGTTTTGTTTCCCTTGATGAATGAATTAAGGGGACCTCTAGAGCCATCTAGTACAGGTACTGATCATCAGTACCTGTACTGGGTGGTTCCAAGCACTAGTCCAGCATGATTTTTAACCCCGCATCACAACCCACAGTTTCCGGATGTAATGTCAATTATCCCATTGATTTTAGGTAGAAAACACATGCTTAGTACTTAGTGAACCCTCGCAAACAACACGATAAGGTGGCTAATGATGAGTCCATTTTAATGGACTATTGTTACGCCTAAGTAATTCTATTCTAACATTGTACATTGGTTAATAATCACATTAGCTCATTAAATGATTGCATGTGTCATTATTTAAGTTTACATTTATTCTATTGCTTTTTATGTAATTATTTTATATTTCATGCAGATCCTGCAATAGCACACCCGTTACATGTCCTCCACCAGGCTAATAATCGAGAAGAAGAGAGAGGAGGATCAATTTTGAAAAAGAACAGGGGGCTGAAGAGATATTTCCCCCCCACAAATCTCTCATCCTACGACTAGCCTCAACAACTTCACCAACAGCCGCCAGACAAGTTCAGTAAGGGATTTTGAAAATCCATTGACTTGCACCGAGGGAGGAGATAAAAAGAGAGAGGCAGAGGGGCCTGGGAGGGAAGACCATCGGGGAGAAGAGACTGCGTGCACTGTGGAGAAGGCATGCACGGTGCCTCTAGCCTGCTTACAAGCTATCCAACACCACAGCCATAGGCTCCTCGCGCATGCATCCTCCCACCACGCGCCCTGTAGGTGCACCACCACCCACGACCACAGCCTTTGCGCGCCCTTGCAGCGCTTCTGCCAACAACTTGCACCGCCTACGCACCTTGACAACCCCCCCCACCGTGCCAAGCAGCCACCAGTGCCTTCACTAAGTGCACTCCAGCCTCTCGCACTGCCAGCGCAGGCGCTGCACCATCCTCCCACCGTGTACCCTGCAGGTGCGCCCGAGCAGGTTTACCCCACCCTCATAGCGTCCTTGTGTGTAGCTGCACCCTCTCCAGTAAGAGCACGGTTCATCTTCTCCATCCTGCCACCCCCGCAGACACCACCTCCACAACTAGCATGCAAAGTAGACATTGCAGCGCACCCCCTCCACGTGCTGCCCTCATCGCACAACCCTTACCACACCCGCGTGCGTAGCCCAGCTGCCTGCAGGCAGCCAAGCGAGAGCAGACCAGCCGCCCGCAGGTAGGAAAGCACACAACCTAGCAGCCTGCGGGCAACCAAGCGCACGCAAGAAGATCGCCCACAAGTAGCCAAGCATGCATGGCCAAGACCACCTGCAGGCAGCCAAGTGCACAGGCAGTGCCCTCACGTGCCCTGCAGTAGCAGCTCTTCATCTTCTCCATCAACAGGTTGGCACTCTCCTCCACCATCTGACCATCGCCGGCCACCTCCAACCATTGCATCACCACCTTCGCAAAGAACTCGTCGAGGCACACCATCCCATCGACTCTCGCCGCCAGCCGCACATAGTCGTTCAAGCGAGGAAGAGAGAGGAGAAATCCACCATTTTTGCCCCAATTAAAATTTACATTGCATGCCATTGCCACTTTAAAATTATTACTTTATTTAGGCCACATTACATGGATGCACTTATAGTTTCTTGAATTTACTTAACTTGTGTTATGTGTATCATTCTACATTGAAATTCAAATCAGATTTGCATGCAAATCAAATTTACATGATATGCCAGTACACGTGCATCATATGCATATTTTTGGGAGCTTAATTCCTGACGTGAAAATTACATAAAAAGCCTTGAACTTTTAAGGAAATTGCAAGCTCCATTTAGAGTAGCATATTGCTTGCATTGAAGTCACGAAAGCGTCTGGAAACAGTACAATCCTCTACTCATGAATTTATTGGTTCTATTCCTCCCTGTGGATGTGAAATTTTATTGTGGTTAAATTTGATAATTATTTTAATTTTTGATTGAGATTTTCCACCACATGAAACACAACGACATATCACTTTATTGCTATCATCTTCATAAATAAACGAAAATCCCTCCATCAAATGGTACCGTTGCCAGGGAGGCAACAGACACAATAGATTCACTTTATTATTTTTGAATATTCTAAGTTGCGCAATTACCTGATCATTTTTTTTGTCATATTGTGCGAGGAATCTGACAGGGCGATCGGTGCAACAGAGGGGTGACATCAACATCAAGCTAGGCCACACGAGGAGAAGACGTAGGAGACCTAGATCTTGCTTTCACACGGGATTCTCCGTCGTCACAAAATTTATTTCTGTCTTCTCGCCCTTGTAGTAATTGGGGTTGAATTTCTGGGGGTCTGTTCCTACATTCTTTACCTACTAGGGTTTACATTTTTTTGCATGCGTGATTCCATTTTCTACTTGCTTGCCTTCAAAACCAACAAAAGAAAATATTGAGCTGCCTGTTTAGAAGTTGTATGCCCTTAGGTGCATGCATTTAGGGGTGATTGAGCAACACATTAGATCTTATTATTGCATTGCAAGCATATTAGCACAAAGATTGCTGGAGATAGTTACACCTTTCTAACTTTTGCATCCAGCTCCTGTTCACGCATTTGCATTCACATTGAAATTCAAGACCACCAAGTTGTTTGAATTTACTAATTCAGTGGTCGCTTAACTAAAAGTGGGACTAATAGTCAAATTCAACCTTAAAATCAATTCACATTTGATCTGATTCTAAGTGACTTGTCTGCATTTTCAAAAAATTAAAAAGATTTGCGATGTGATGCACACTTCTAACACTGGGCACGCACATTAGGCACCGCACTAAGGCTCGATCCCTTAAGGCTATAGGCACCGATCTCTTTATCGGTGCAAACCCTCCTATTGTGCTTTGTGGTGGTGGTGGTACTATCTTTTGACCAAGTGTTTTGGTACTTCACGGAGCGGGACATCCCTTAAAGGAACAAAAGGCTAGTTAAGGGGCACTGCATATGCATCACCTCAAAGGAAGGGTTCATCCTACTTGCCTCCCTTTGTTCATCCTTGGAGTAACTTCTTACTTGATCACCTAGGAGTATCATCCAAGCAAAGTATAGGTCCTAAGGCACGTAATTGCAGTGAAAAACTTGTTTGGCCATCTATATCAACCAATTCGACCTCCACAACAACGAAGGTTAAGATTTCTAGTCATCACCCCTCCTATACTTCTTACGTGGGAATGGAGGGATAAGACTTGACCTTTTGACTTATCTTTGGAGTGGAGGTTTCACTTAATCAATAAGAACCTGAATTGTGATTGATATTGTATGCTTTGTAGATGCTCTCTTGAGGGTAGTCTAGTGTTTGATCCTGAGCCCGAGAGAATTCTTAGGAGAGCTCACCTAGGAGAGAAAAGAGAAGGAATGGCTGATCAAGGAGCAAATCAACAAAGGACCCTAAGGGACCATTTTATTCCAACTAACCAACCCACACAAGCACTGAGACGACCGACAAGGGATAATTCATATGAGATCAAGAGCAGTACCATATCTATGTTACCCTCCTTTTATGGTACTACTATGGAGGACCCCTACAGACATTTGGAGGAATTCACCGAGGTCTGTTCCATGGTGAAGCTCCAGGGCTTTGCTGATGAAGCCCTGATGAGAACTCTATTTCCATTCTCCATAAAGGATAAGGCCAAGCACTAGTATCTTACCCTCGATGCAAGGGTAAATGATTGGGCCACCCTTGAGGGAGAATTTCTGCAAAAGTACTTTCCTATGAGTAAGACCAACCATTACAGAAGAGAGATTACGAGTTTTACTCAATAGGAAGGGGAGCAATTTCATGAGACTTGGGAGCGCTTTAATGACCTTCTTAGGTTATGCCCCCACCATCAGGTGCCAAGATGGCAATTGGTCGAAAGGTTCTATAACGGATTATCTGAAAGGCATAGGCAAACCATCGATGCAGCCTGTACAGGAACCTTCATGACCAGAACTGAGGATGAAGCCTAGGCATTATTTGAAACATTAAGCGACAACTCCATACACTTGTCCTCGACCTATCAGGAAGGAAAACCATCAATCTTGTAGAGGAAGATAGAGGCCCATGAAGCCGGGGCTTCTTAGAATTTGGCTTAGCAGATTCAATTATTGAATAAAAACTTTGGTAGGCTTTTAGTAAACCCTAGCATGAACCTACAAGCAGCCTCTATCTTTGAAGCTTCAAGAGAATGCTCCATTTGCCAAAGTACAACGCACACCATTGTGGAGTGCCGTCAGGCAAATCAATTCCCTGAGTTGATTCAGGCTGACTTGAATGCGGCCCAAGGTTTTCACCCTCCCCCTTTCAATAACCCTTATTCCAATACCTATAATCTGGGGTGGCAGAACCATCCAAACTTCTTTTGGAAGCAAGGTGATTCTTCTAACTAAGGGAATACAAGACCCTTACCTCCCCAACCCATATACCAACCATCTTATGAAAACCCTCCTTAGAATAAGCCCTTTGAGATGGATGAACTTAAAGACATGATGAAAGCAATACAAGAGCATTAGAATATGGTCATCCAATCTCAGAATAAGATGATTATTGATATGCAATCCCAAATTGGTCATCTTACCGAGGCAGTTATGCAACATGATCTGGGGAAGCTGCCTAGCTCTTCTGAGGAGAACCCTAAGGGCAAGGGGGTTGTATTCAAGGAGCACGCCCAAGCGGTGACCGTGCTGAGGACTGGAAAGAAGATTGACAAGCCTGATAACACTCTTACGGTTACGACTCAGAATTCCCCTTCTACACCAGATCCTACATCCATCGCCACCGAGGAAGAGCCACATTGCTCTCCCTCGCACAAAATCACCCATAATGAGGATGTTGTCCTTCCACCACCCCTTTCCCACCATGATGGCCCCTCTACCCAGAAGCCGAGGGTGCCCTATCCAGAGTGCCTATCTGCTCTTGGGGAATCTTTTGTTGGCTCATTTGGAGCCAAACATAGGACAGAAGAGATTATGGACACTTTTAGGCAAGTCCAGATTATCTTGCCTCTGTTGGAAGTTGTTAAACAGATCCCGTCCTATGCCAAGTTTATGAAGGACTGTTTGCACCTCAAAACACGCCTATAAGAACGCCTTCTTGTGCTATTTTCTAGCATTAACTATGTATATTATAATCCTGTAGTTGCATTTGTAAAAACGCTTCCATGCATGCATTTAATTGAGAGGAGAAGAGAATGGAATAAATGGCTTGCATATTTACATTTTTTCTGAAGTGTTTCTTTGCAAAAGTCCCTTCTCTATTTTTATTTTCATCTTTCTTTCTTCTCTTCCCACGGCTGCAACTCCTCCCGCAGCCGCATGCAACGCCATGCGCCTCTCCCTGCTGTCCTTCCCACGCCTCTCCCTGCAGCTGCCACTCCCCAACGCCTCTCCCTGCTGCTACCATGCCTCCCCGCCATGCTCTCCTCCTCTATAAAGCCGCAGCTCTTCCTCGCGACGAAGAACAGGGACGTTGCTGCAATACGCAGCTGCGGCAGCAACTCAAACTCGCAGCCACCTTCGCACCCGCTCTCCCCTCCCATGCGTCGGCCCTCCGTCGAGGAGGCACCCGACGAGCAGGAGTACCCACTGTGGTGCACACCACCACAGTGGGAGCACCACCGCCCAGCTCTTCGACGAGCCGGTGGGCGTGGTGCCTTCCCTCGTTGCGTTTTTCTCTTTAACGCCATTGCTGCCGCTTCAAGCTCCGAAGCTTGAAGCAGCAGCAGCAGCAGCTAAACCGCGGCAACAGCAGCAGCAGCAGCACCCCTCGCTCCTCCGCGACCTTCCCCGCCGGCGCTCAGCTCTCTGCGCGCGCCTGCAGGGCACTTCTCCGCTCCGTCCTCTGCTCTGTCGCCGCTGCCATTGCACCCGCGACCGGCCGCTGCGCGCACTGCAGCGGCCGGCCAGGCCCTCTCGCCGCCCCCTGCCAACCTATGCAACCCTCCGCGACTGACTGCAGACTCCCCGCTGCCATCGTTCGCGCGTCCGCGATCACTCCTTCGCCCGCTCTCTCTCTCTGCCGATCTCTCCGCCCGCTCCCGCTCTCTCTCACGTACTCTCTCTCTCTCTCTCTCTCTCTTTTATTCAACTTACAGCAACACACACACACCCATTCACCGACACACACACACACACACTCATAGTAACATATATACATATATATATATATATATATACATATATCTATATATATATACTTATATATATATAGTATATCTATGTAGTTATGTATACATACATATAATATAATATATGTATACATATACATATAATATATATATATATATATATACACATACTCATATACATATATATATATACATATCTATATACTTATACATATACACATATATATATACATATATATATAGATACATATATACTTATATACATATATATATATACATCTATATAGTATTATATATATATATACTTATATACAAATATCCATAGCTATATACATATATACATACATATATATACATATACACCTATATATATATATACATATATATCTATATATATCTATACATATATACTTATACATTTATATATATATATATAGATATATTTACTTACATACATACGTATGTACATATATTGTCACGTTATTTACTATACGTTGTATCGTGGGAATATCTGCACCAGTTGCTGATATTCCCTGATACACGCGTACAAAAAAAGCATGGTCCCATACATCATCCATCCTCCATCCACACTCCACGCGGCACCTAGTCGTGTTGGTTGCGTATCTCTAGACGTCGACTGACTCGACATAGTGCTACACTCCATCGTCACCTCCACCCCCACCCCTTTATATATATACTACATATAAATATATATCTATAGCTACTATATTTACTTTCTATTTGTTAGCTTCCTTCTTAGTAAAAAGATAAAAAAAAAGGTATAAAAGTGAAAAGATAATCTTTGATTTGCAGGTACCCCGTCTTGCAAGTAGCAAGGCGTGTTTTGAAACTCTGTTTTGGCTAAAAGCCAAGGACACAATTTTGAGGGTGTGCCTCAAGAACAAGGATTACCAGAAAAAAACCTAAATAAGAAAAATACCAAAAACACAATAAACGAACGGAAGAGATGCGTTTTAAGGAAAACGTAGAAATTCGACTTGCACCCCACTTCCCTTAGTTCGACCCTGGGCCTAAAAGTGACAAGATAAAATCAGTTACGCCAGGTTAAAAAATTTTGTAAAGAGATGGTTAGGTCTGAATTAGGTTAACCACTATACACATTTCAACGATAAAAATATCATATTAACAACCTATTTGGGCGGACCCATCATAACTTTTCTGGCGCCGTTGCCGGGGAGGTGCACTTTCGAGTAAGTTTCTATCCAATTCCTTTAAATTTGTCTCTTCTCTCTTCACGGGTATTGTTGTTTTTGGTGTGCAGGTGAACCTGGTGGAAGGAGAAGAAGGCTGACGAAGTCGAGGACGTGAGCAGATCCAAGGCGGGAACGAGAGCGTGAAGACGCCGACATCGCATTGGAGCTTCGCTCACGTTGCCGAACAAGTAGGTTTTCTTTTCTCATCAAATTAGGGTTAACTTGCCACCACAATAAAAAAAAAAAAAAAAATTTTAAAACTAAAAACTAGAAAAACTTCTTGGGATTTCTTGAGGGCAAGTGGATTAAAATTCACTTGATTGATTGGTTGTCTTCACTCCCACTGCCCCGGGATTTCCCGCCTTACTTCGCATAGCGAAAATTCTAGAATCTTGATTCTTAGATTTTTCGCCATGGGAAGTATTCTTTGAGGCAAAGAAAAAGATTGCTTGTATCCCTCTTTTGCCTCAATTATCTTTAATTCAGGATCACATTTTTGGTGGGGAGATTTGGAATTGAGTTGATTCCAACCCCACCACGACTTTTCAAACTTGCCTGTGATTCGATCCTGAATACTTCAACCCCAACAGTTTTAGTTTCTTTATCTGTTGGTTGAAGCCTTGTGTGTGGATATCTTTCTGGTGATTGGGAGCACTTTAATTGAAGTGCTTTGGCTCCCTTTCACATTGGTATAAAATTGATTCGCGCATCCACACATAGAAATCTCCATTTAGGGTAGCCCATTGCATTTTAGCTTGCATTAACTAACTGATAATTGAAGAAGGGTTTCTTGGGCTTTAGAAAGAAAACCTGTATTCTTGCAAAACCCGAAGATTGGTTGAATTGGTAATTCAGCAAAACCCTAAAATTCATACTACTTAAGGCTGAACTCTAAAAACCATTCGCCAATAAAAACTTCAATTCGGGGAGATTTCCCCGTTGCATGCTTGTTCTTACACACTCTTAAAATCAATCACTTGGGCATTACCCGTAAACAACGCCCTTCACATTCCAAAAGCACTTGACCCTAAGCCTCTAATTAAAATTGGTAGTAACTTGACCCTTTTTAAGGATTGGAGGTCTAACTACCTACGTGTAGCGGCTACGTGCTGGTGAGAGTTCCCGCGTGCTATCGGGTGTCTAAGACTGGGGCAAACGGCCTTTCAATCTGGCCCGATGGTTCCGCGGTGCTCGCATTCGGTTCCGTAGTTCGTGATAGTAGGTAACTTAGATCTTTAAGTCTAAGGGAACACTGTCGAGGTTAGGAACTTGATTGTATTGATTTGTAATCAAGTGTACCTTTGCGGCGTCATTTCTCTCATCCCTTTTCCCTTCTCATCTCCCCAATTCTTCCTGCGGTAGTGCATGTTTGGGAGGAGGTCACAAAACCCTGAATTGCTTGTATTGACTGATAAATCTAGAAAAAGAGCCGAATCATCCCCCTCCTCCACAAACATGGCACACACCCCCGCCTCACCACTTCGTCACAATTTCAATTCTTTCAACACCAGGCTTATCCCGAGAAACCCTGCAAGACCTTCCTTATCGAGTGTCGCGCCAAGCGACTCGGTAAGTCATGTGGAACTGGCTTCTGCGAGCCAGTATTTCAACACGGAGGACCAAGCCTCCGTGTACTCGGACACATATGCGGACACGTCTTCTGGCATAGAAGATGCCTGCACCCTGGGGAATAACCCGTTTTCTGCCATGTATAACCCAGGGTGGCACAATCATCCCAATTTTGCATGGTCCAACAACCCGCAGTGTCGAAACCCCGCTGGTGGACCAATGCGATCGTCCACACCCATCATCCCAAGGGCCCAGTCTAATCCTATGGCAAATCTGCCATCAGGCCCTTGTGTACAGAAAACCAAACACGCATCAAAACCTCTTGATAAATTGATGCGAATGATGACGGAAATGTCAAAGCGCCATAAAGAAAACATGACCTCTCTTCAGCATTTGGCGCAGCAGAATGCTGAGATCAGTCAACTAAGCATGGCGACTTGATCTCAGGGCACTTTTCCCGCCCAACCTGTTCCAAACCCGCAAAACTTTGTACCCTGTGGTCCGCAACCACAGGTACAACCTTCTCAGGAACAGGTTCATCAAATTCTGCAAGCTCCGAGTATTCCTCCGGGATTTCAAGTTAATCCTGCTGCAGCATCGCACTCTCATGCTGATAGCGATTACATCAAGGATGACACGTCTGACGAGGACATGACTGTCAGTACGTGTATCGAACTTATTGGAGCCAATTCAGACTGCTGCGAATTACCTGATGACTGCCTGACCTATACAAACTGTGACGTTCTCCAATCCCTCCCTATTCCTGTACCTTCTCCTGACCAGACTTCTGACGAGGTTTTTTCCGCTTCCCATACCTTGTGGTCTGAGTCATCGCCGGGCTGCTCACCGCCGGTCCACACTATGGAAGACCGGATTGCCCTTTCTTTCCCGCTAAATCAGGCGGATTTGCAAATCCACACTGGGACCTTGAGCCCACATCTTACTCACCGGGGCTATTCCCTTTTGGATCCATCTATCCAAAAAGCCCCCCTTCTTGGCCAATATAAGGGCCAACTTCCTCTTCCTGATCTGTTTTCTGATCCGCTTGGGACACTCTTGTCCCAGAAAACGCCAAATCTCTCACCATCCACCGTTACTTTTCACGCCTCTATCGCGATTACTTCACTTTTCTCTTCACCACCCACCATCCACCCACCCTTCCACCCTGATTTATACCCTGAACCTCAGCTCCTGTTACCCGATCTGTCGTCCGTTCTCTGCCTTTCCCTACATGCATATGAGGACATAGCATTGTTTGGCATGGGGGGGTGGATAGGCATCCATAGGATCCGGGTATTTTATGGTATCAGACAATTACCACCTATTTATAAATATGCAAGAAAAAGAAAAAAGAAAAGAAAATAAATAAATAAATATATATATATATTAGTAATAAATGGTGTTTGGTAATGATCTAAAAGCTGAAACAAAAAATACAATAAGTGTTTATGGATATTCAACCTCTGTTTTGAAGAATTTCCAGGCCACAGAAGCTTGATTTGCTCAGGCTCGGCTTAATTCGCTTAAAGCATTGACGAAATAGATCGAAATCTCTCCTAACTAAGAACGTTTCTTGTACCTGAGATACCAGTACAGGATTCGTTGGTTTGCTTTTTCTTGAGAGATTAAGTAAACTTGGTTCACACTACACATATCAGGAAAGACCAGGTGAACATAAGATCCAACCCTAGTGTTCATTAGGGAAGGTGGAGTCTTTACCTATGCGCGCAGGTAGACTTTTTATCCCAGGCTTTAGTCTTGTGTTTAGGAGCGACTCTTTCCACCAAAAAGAAACTCTCCCACCAAAAAGAAAAAAAAAAAGTGTGCTCTGTCAAAATGTGTTGTAAGAGATATACTGACACGTGTTTCAAAAAAAAAAAAAAAAAGAGAGAGTTGAAAAAAAAGAAAAAAAGAAAAAAAAATATATATATATTTTAAAAGAGTCACTATATCTCATAAATGTCTGTATAATTTGTTTTTCGGTGAGCCACAAAAAAAAATCAAAAATGGGAGTTGAGTTTTCCGTAATCATCTTAAGGGTCAATCCGAAAACACGAGCTGAAACTGGGACCAACCTGTACTTAAAAATTCGTGAAACCCTGGGAGTGAGTCTTAAGGTTCATCTGGTCAGTCTTGATCCTTCACTATGCACAAACCATAACCTCTTGAGCTCTCGAGTACGGCAAAAACCTCCTGGGTCCTGGAAATCGTACTTAAGGTTTAAATATCAAGAGTCCTGGTTAGTTGAGAGATGATCTATGTCATGTAAGACTTAAACTACTGGTAGTCTTCTTTACAATTGGTTCTCACAATATTCGATAATAAACACACCTATATCACCTCAGAAGAAAATCTTCAGCTTAAGATCATTTCTAAATAAAGTTTTGCTAGGGACTAGCAAAAGATAGGCATGGGGGTATATGTTTGCACCTCAAAACATGCCTATAAGAACGCCTTCTTGTGCTATTTTCAAGCATTAACTATGTATATTATAATCCTGTAGTTGCATTTGTAAAAACGCTTGCATGCATGCATTTAATTGAGAGGAGAAGAGAATGGAATAAATGGCTTGCATATTTACATTTTTTCTCAAGTGTTTCTTTGCAAAAGTCCCTTCTCTATTTTTATTTTCATCTTTCTTTCTTCTCTTCCCGCGGCTGCAACTCCTCCCGCAGCCGCATGCAACGCCATGCGCCTCTCCCTGCTGTCCTTCCCGTGCCTCTCCCTGCAGCTGCCACTCTCCAACGCCTCTCCCTGCTGCTGCCATGCCTCCCCGCCATGCTCTCCTCCTCTATAAAGCCGCAGCTCTTCCTCGCGACGAAGAACAGGGACGTTGCTGCAATACGCAGCTGCGGCAGCAACTCAAACTCGCAGCCACCTTCGCACCCGCTCTCCCCTCCCATGCGTCGGCCCTCCGTCGAGGAGGCACCCGACGAGCAGGAGTACCCACTGTGGTGCACACCACCACAGTGGGAGCACCACCGCCCAGCTCTTCGACGAGCCGGTGGGCGTGGTGCCTTCCCTCGTTGCGTTTTTCTCTTTAACGCCATTGCTGCCGCTTCAAGCTCTGAAGCATGAAGCAGCAGCAGCGGCAGCTAAACCGCGGCAACAGCAGCAGCAACAGCACCCCTCGCTCCTCCGTGACCTTCCCCGCAGGCGCTCAACTCTCCGCGCGCACCTGCAGGGCACTTCTCCGCTCCGTCCTCTGCTCTGTCGCCTCTGCCATTGCACCCGCGACCGGCCGCTGCGCGCACTGCAGCGGCCGGCCAGGCCCCCTCGCCGCCCCCTGCCAACCTCTGGAACCCTCCGCGACCTTCCCCGCAGGCGCTCAGCTCTCCGCGCGCGCCTGCAGGGCACTTCTCCGCTCCGTCCTCTGCTCTGTCGCCTCTGCCATTGCACCTGCGACCGGCCGCTGCGCGCACTGCAGCGGCCGGCCAGGCCCTCTCGCCGCCCCCTGCCAACCTCTGCAACCCTCCGCGACCGACTGCAGACTCCCCGCTGCCATCGTTCGCGCGTCCGCGATCAATCCTTCGCCCGCTCTCTCTCTCTGCCGATCTCTCCGCCCGCTCCCGCTCTCTCTCACGTACTCTCTCTCTCTCTCTCTCTCTCTTTTATTTAACTTACAGCAACACACACACACCCATTCACCGACACACACACACACACACACTCATAGTAACATATATACATATATATATATATATACATATATCTATATATATATACTTATATATACATAGTATATCTATATAGTTATGTATACATACATATAATATAATATATATATATACATATACATATATAATATATATATATATATATATACACATACTCATATACATATATATATATACATATCTATATACTTATACACATACACATATATATATACATATATATCTAGATACATATATACTTATATACATATATATATATACATCTATATAGTATTATATATATATATACTTATATACAAATATCCATAGCTATATACATATATACATACATATATATACATATACACCTATATATATATATACATATATATTTATATATATCTATACATATATACTTATACATTTATATATATATATATAGATATATTTACTTATATACATACATATGTACATATATTTTCACGTTATTTATTATACGTTGTATCGTGGGAATATCTGCACCAGTTGCTGATATTCCCTGATACACGCGTACAAAAAAAGCGTGGTCCCATACATCATCCATCCTCCATCCACACTCCACGCGGCACCTAGTCGTGTTGGTTACGTATCTCTAGACATCGACTGACTCGACATAGTGCTACACTCCATCGTCACCTCCACCCCCACCCCTTTATATATATACTACATATAAATATATATCTATAGCTACTATATTTACTTTCTATCTGTTAGCTTCCTTCTTAGTAAAAAGATAAAAAAAAGGTATAAAAGTGAAAAGATAATCTTTGATTTGCAGGTACCCCGTCTTGCAAGTAGCAAGGCGTGTTTTGAAACTCTGTTTTGGCTAAAAGACAAGGACACAATTTTGAGGGTGTGCCTCAAGAAAAAGGATTACCAGAAAAAAACCTAAACAAGAAAAATACCAAAAACACAATAAACGAACGGAAGAGACGCGTTTTAAGGAAAACGTAGAAATTCGACTTGAACCCCACTTCCCTGAGTTCGACCCTGGGCCTAAAAGTGACAAGATAAAATCAGTTAGGCCAGGTTAAAAAATTTTGTAAAGAGATGGTTAGGTCTGAATTAGGTTAACCACTATACACATTTCAACGATAAAAGTATCATATTAACAACCTATTTGGGCCGACCCATCAAGGACCTATGCACCCAAAAGCATCGATCTAGGAAACAGGTCCAAACCAAGGTCATCTTGCCTGACCATGTTAGCTTGGTTCTCCAGCATGGAACACTCCCCAAAATGAAACACCCAGGGGCCCCGTATATTTCAGTGGTTATAGGTAACCAACACATTGACAAGGCTCTACTCGATCTGGGTGCGGGGGTGAACATTTTACTAAGCTCTATCTATGACATTTTGGGGGGAGGCAAGCTAAAGCCTAGTCCAGTAATCCTCCACGTCGCAGGCAGATAACTTAAGACACCACGGGGATTGTTGGAAGATGTCCTTATGGGAGTGGAGGACTTCTTCTTCCCTATTGATTTTCTGGTGCTTGATACTGACCCATCAAATAAGCCCACAAAGCTGTCCATTATTCTGGGATGCCCCTTCTTTGCCACAGCCAACGCCTCTATCAATTGTAGATCTAGGGCACTTAAAATGGGCTTCGGGAACAAGAAGATCTGGTTGAATGTTTTTGATACTTACAAGCAATCCAGATTTGAAGATTGCTCTCAGATTGAGGTCGTTGATGAAATAATTGAAGAGACTACTCTAGCACTCTTATGTAGAGATCCCCTTCAAAAAGTCATATGTGAGGACCATCCCCCAATTATTAAAGAAACTAAAAGGGAAATGCCCAAATTAAAAGAGTTGCTAGGGATACACACTGAGTCGCTGTCCCTACCCTGGACAGTAAAGGTAGATCCGCTACCTGAGGCAGGGACATCTCAACTTAAACCCTCAATCCAAAAGGCTGCTGAGTTGGAGTTGAAACCCCTCCCGAGCACATTGAAATATGCTTTTGTTGGCCCTAATAACATGCTCCCCGTTATTATCTTGTATGCATTATCTGAATTGCTGGAGGGAGCTCTACTTGAGTGTTTACAAAGGCACAAGGAAGTAATTGCCTGGTCAATTGCTGATATTAAGGGTGTTGATCCCTTTGTTTGCATGCATCATATTTACACGGACGAGTCCGTGAAACCTTTCTGAGACATGTAGAGAAGGCTCAATCCAAATATGTGGGAGGTTGCTAAAAAGGAAATAATGAAATGGCTGGATGCAGGGATTATCTATCCCATTTCAGATAGTAAATGGGTCAGTCCTATTCATGCAGTACCCAAAAAGGTAGGAATCACTGAGGAGGAGAATGACCAAGGAGGGCTGGTGACCACTAGACCCTCAACTGGTTTGAGGGCCTGCATTGATTATCGCCATTTGAACATGGCTACCCAAAAAGACCATTTGCCCTTACCATCTATCGATCAAATTTTGTAACGATTGGCGGGGAACAAGTACTTCTATTTTCTTTATGGGTACTTTGGGCATAATCAGATAGTCGTTTTTCCTGGCGATCAGGAGAGTACCACCTTCACGAGTCCGTATGGCACATTTGCATTCTGCCGAATGCCATTCGGGTTATGCAATGCTCCTACCACTTTCCAATGTTGTATGATGGCTATCTTTTCTTATATGAGGGACGAGTTCATTGAAATTTTCATGGATGACTTCTCCATTTATGGCTCGTCATTTGACTTATGCCTTTCGCACCTTGATAAAGTATTAACCCATTGCAAAGAGGCAAAGCTAGTGCTTAGCTTGGAGAAAAGCCACTTTATGGTCTAGCAGGGCATTATGTTGGGGCATATAGTTTTTGAGAGAGGATTAGAGGTTGACACCACAAAAATTGATTCCATCTCTAATCTTCCATTGCTTGCTAATGTTCGTCAAGTTACATCTTTCCTTGGCCATGTTGGATTTCATAAGCGCTTCATTAGAGATTTCAGTAAAATCTCTAAGCCACTCTGTGACCTGTTAGTGAAGGATGTCTCCTACAATTTGGATGATAGATGTGGTGAGGCTTTCCAAGTCTTGAAGAAAGCCCTTATTACCATGTCGATTCTCCAAGCACCAGATTGGACCCTCCTGTTTGAGCTAATGTGCGATGCTGCTGATTTTGCAGTGCGAGCGGTCTTAGGTCAAAGGGTTGATGGCAAACCTCATGTGCTGCATTATGCCGGCAAGACCCTTACGGATCCTCAGCAAAACTACATGGTCACTGAAAAGGAGCTTCTTGTTGTAGTATTTGCTTTGGAAAAGTTTCGATCTTATCTTTTGGGATTCAAGGTTGTGGTGTTCACTGATCATTCTGCCCAAAAGCATCTTCTTGCTAAAAAGGACACCAAACCTTGCCTAATTTGTTGGATTCCGCTACTCCAAGAATTTAACCTGGAAATTAAAGATAAGAAAGGAGTTAAGAATGTGGTAGCAGATCATCTATCTTGGATCCCTATTGAGGCATCAGACCCTTCTGGCTATAATCAAGAGGCTTTCCTTGATGAGCCTCTGATGGCTGTGGAGTCTAAAACTCCTTGGTTTGTTGACATAGTGAACAATCTGGTCACGAGCATTACCCCCAGTACTTGGGACAAGCAGAAGTTAGACAGGTTTCTTGCTAATGTTAAATTTTATCACTAGGAGGAACTCGAGCCTTTTAGAGTAGGCCCTGACCAACTTTTTCGCCGTTGCATCCCTGATGAAGAACAAAGAAGTGTTCTGAGTTTCTGCCATGACCTCCGTTGTGGGGGACCTTTTAGTGGGAAGAAGACTGCCCATAAGGTTCTTCAGTCTGGCTTTTGGTGGCCCACATTATTCTGAGATGCACATACGTATGTGGGCACATGTCTGTGTTGCCAGCAGATGGGAACCATTGGAAAAAGGGATGAGATGGCCCAACAACCTATCCTCCCTGTTGAGATCTTTGATATTTGGGGCATTGACTTCATGGGTCCCTATTGGGCTACTAAAAATGTCAACTTGAATTTGGATACAGTAGGAAAGGCACGTTTGTTAGAATTGAGCCTGAGGAGATTCGTAATGAAGCCTGTGAAACTTCTCAAGCTTACAAGCAACGTACAAAGGTCTTCCATGATAAGCACATCATTAGAAAGACTTTTGAGCCCAGCCAGTGGGTCTGGCTTTTCAATTCTAGACTTGAATTATTTCCTGGAAAGCTCAAGTCCCACTGGGATGGGCCATACATTGTTATCAATACTTTCCCTCATGGAGCTGTAGAAATTCGAAACCCTACTTTAGGTGCGAGCGTTAAGGTAAATGGCCAATGACTTAAACCTTATATTACTCTTTCAGATGGCCAGGTTTTGGACACACTTCGACTTGAGGAGCCTTAGCTCCTCCCACTCTCCTCCTCAAGTGATATTTGTCTATGTCTACATTTTTCCAATGAGGACATTGTCAGTCTTAGGCATGGGGGTATAACTTGAGAATGTTTATAACATTTATAAATATTTACGTACATATTAAAAAAAAACTCTTATTTTATTGACCTGAATGGGTTAGTCCCTAGCAAAATATCTTTGTCATTGGAGGTTTTTCTTCTTGAATTATTTCTTAAGTTTAGAATCTAGTACATTTACTTCACGTGCACATAGACTGGGTAATGGATCTTTGAAGAAAACCAATAAGCATTTTTAGTGTACTGAACACTTGGACAGTTAATAGGGAGTCAGGCATACTATCTTCTAGTAGATCCACCCCATATTTGTAAGAGGAAAGTAGAGAGATTACTGGTGCGCTAAGTCTAGTGCAAGGAATCTTAAGTTTTGGATAATTAGATGATGATACTTCAGAGTTAGGTGTAGTTTTCGCTCTCTATTCCTGTGTGCGTACTTTGTCTGAATTCCTGAGAGTCACCAAATGAGGCAAATACATAGAGATTGAGTATTAATAAAGCTATGACTATGGTGGATGGTTACGACCGTCCTTCATAGAGTCCTCGGCTGATGGAGGGTAATAGTGTCAAAGGTCAGAAGTGCATCTATCCTATCCATTCCTTCCCCATGCCGAGAATAAGCACTTCCACCAAATAAGCCACACAATATCCTTTTGACCATCACCATCCCTAAAATTGCCTCATAAATAAATGTCTATGTCGTGTTGTGTTGATTTATAAAAAAAACAAAAAGAAAAAGAAGAAGAAAAGAGAGAGAGAAAAGAAAAAGAAAAGTGTCCAAGTTTATAATGTTATCTTTGTAACATTGTTTCTGAGGCAACAAAACACCTATTGCGATCCACCAAATATGACCCATACCTACCTTTCAGCATTTCTGATCGCCAGAATTCTGACTAAGGACTCTAACTTAGTTGTAGAGTTATTAGAACTTTAATTGAAGTGTGAATGCCATGTGAGGACACCAAACAAAGAGTACACTTACTAAATCAGGCAAGATTTGGGTTCTCAGAAAGAAAAGAAAGAAAAGAGTGAGTGGCAAGGAACATCAATGGAGCACAGTTGTTTAGCCTCTCTCTAAGTTGACTTGTTTAATAATCTAGAGATCTAGAGTCTGTAGTACTAGATTACATGTAGCACCAGATGAGTGTGTGCCACCAAATACAAATCCATTCAACTCAATATCTCCTACCTAAGCCAAAAGCTAGGGTCAAATTACAGATTATCTTCTTTATCCCGGAGGGAAGTAGTTGCCTATCCCAACAGAAATATTTACCAAGGGTAAAGTATGAACTCCCAATGCGAATTGGCCTTTTGATAACACTACACAAGGGGGTGATAATTATGTTGAATATGGCCCATCTTAAGAATAAAAGGCAGAACATAAGTAGAATGGGAGCATTGCATGCATCATGTACCAAGATTGCATATAAACTGTATTAATGGCCATTTCTGTAAGCATTTGTCAGAACAGGCCTCAGATGAGCAATCGGACCGCACGGATGGATTCAGAACGACGAATGGAATCCGACGGACTCAAGATTGGCCAAATCCAACATCCGGAGCTCCTACAATGGGCCCAAGAAGTTCTCCCCGTTGATCTGGAGATCAACGGCCCATATTGCGCCACGTCAACCCTCACTCCACTGCGTGCCATGCCTTCATCCAGCCAAGATCAGATCTCAACCATCGATCTTCGATCGAACGGCCTAGACTCAAGCGCCTGCCCGCAGTCGCCGCGACAAAGTGCGGGCGTAGCGCAACAGTTAGCGTGCACGCCCGTACGCACGCGATGCGGGTTTGAGCAGCGCAGAGTCGAAATCGAAGACGAAGGACGCGCGTGATGAAATAGGGCTGCCCAATCAGCAGCGGGCGGCCGAGATCTCGCCACGCGGCACAACAGCAACTCACGGGCACCCACGCGCGCGCGCATGCCGCGTGATGACGCCCGCTCACACATGCACACGAGGCGCGATCCCAGTGCTACTGAGGAGGGTTCTCAGCCGTCCGATCTGGCTCTCGTTCAGCAGTCGCGGATTGCACGAGGAGAAGAAACGAGGCAGGCGGCTGACTAATGGGTGGAGGGCTTCACCGACGCTTTTGGGAGTGGTTTTAGCGATGCTCTGGACGTCGCTAAAACCCCTTCTTCTTTTAGGAAGCCCTTAACCCTATTTTAGCACCCTCCAACCACTCATTCAAGGCATTCACTCCCCTTGCAGCTACTCCACCCCTCTCTTAGCTAGCTTTAGGCCCTCTTGTAATCACCGGAGATGACGAGCCGCCGACGGAGCCTCCACCACCGTGGCGCCTCGTCGCTCTCCACACACTCCCTCTCTCTCTCTCTCTTTTTAAAGCTTTCCATTACTTTTGTTTGAAGCATGTATTTAATGTTGTAAGCTATGAACTATAAGTGCATGATTAATGAAGTTATTTTTCGTTCAATTGTCATTTTAACTTCCGTTCAAGTTGCATGATCAAACAAAGAGCTTTCTAACCCTAAACCATCTCTCTCTCTCTGCTTTTCTCTCGCTTTTCAAAATCGCATCTTTTGCAGGAAAAACTCCGCACTTTCCGTGACAACAAGTGATAAGCAAAAATCCAATTTCCACGCCTCCCTGAGACTGACACTCGGACTCACCTCTGTTTACTTATTTTAAAACCGACGTAGCAAGTGCGACTATAACGACACTTCTTAACACACGCACAACGACACGTCACCTTTCACTTGGATCAGTTACCTAGGCTATCATCACTTCACATTTGTCTGGATCTCTAAAGTTTTGAAATAAGAAAAGAAGAAATCTTCTTATTACTTTTATTATTTTTCATTTTTGCTACGGACTAGCAAATCTTAGGCATGGGGGCATTTGATGAGTCCACTTTAATGGACTATTGTTACACCTGAGTAATTCTATTCTAACATTGTATATTTGTTAATAATCGCATTAGGTCGTTAAATGATTGCATGTGTCACTATTTATGTTTACATTTATTCTATTACTTATTATGCAATTATTTTATATTTCATGCAGGTCCCCTAACAGTGCACCCATTACATCTCCTCCATCAAGCTAATAATCGGGAAGAAGAGAGAGGAGGATCAATTTTGGAAAAGAACGGGGGGGTGAAAATATATTTCCCCCCCACAAATCTCTCAACCCACAGTTGGCCTCAACAACTCCATCAACAGCTGCCGACCATGTTAGTAAGTGATTTTGAAAATCCCTTAACTTGTGCCGAGGGAGAAGATAAAAAGAGAGGCGGAGGGGCTTGGGAGGGAAGACCATTGGGGAGAAGAGACTGCATGCACTATGGAGGAGGCGTGCATGGTGGCTCTAGCTTGCCTGCAAGCTCTCCAACACCACAGCCACAGGCTCCTAGCGTGAGCATCTTCCCACAATGTGCCCTGTAGGCGTACCACCACCCACTGCCACAGCCTTCGCACTCCCTTGCAGTGCTTCTGCCAATAACGTCCACCGCCTACCCACCTTGCCAGCCCCCCTTACCGCGCCAAGCAGCCACTAGCACCTTCACCAAGTGCACTCTAGCCTCTCCCACCATCAGCGCAGGCACTGCACCATCCTCCCATCGCACACCCTGCAGGCTTGCCCCACCCTCGTAGCACCCTTGTGCATAGCCACACCCTCTCCAGCGAGAGCACGGTTCATGTTCTCCATCCTGCTACCCCTGCAGACACCACCACCACAACCAGCGCTCAAAGCAACCACTGCAGTGCACCCCCCTCCGTGTGCTGCCCTCACCGCGTTTCCCTCACCGCACCCACGTGCGTAGCCCAGCCGCCCGCATGTAGCCAAGCGCGCGTAGCCAAGACTGCCTGCAGGTAGCCAAGCGCACAGGCAGCGCCCGCACACGCCCTTATGCACATGCCCATCATGTAGCCGCGCGCCCTGCAGCAGCAGCACTTCATCTTCTCCATCAACATGCCGACGCTCTCCTCCACCATCTGGCCACCGCCGGCCACCTCCAGCCGTCGCGTCACCACCATCGCGAACCACTCATCGAGGTGCACCATCCCGTCGACTCTCGCTGCCAACCGTGCATGGCCGTTCAAGCGAGAAAGAGAGGGGAGAAATCCTCTAATTTTTCCCCAATTAAAATTTACATTGCATGCCATTGTCACTTTAATATTATTATTTTATTCAGGCCACATTGCATGGATGCACTTATAGTTTCCTGAATTTACATAACTTGTGTTATGTTCATCATTCTACATTGAAATTCAAATCAAATTTACATGATATGCCACTACACATGCATCATATACACATTTTTTGGAGCTTAATTCCTGATGTGAAAATTACATAAATAGCCTTGAACTTTTAAGGAAATTGCAAGCTCCATTTAAAGTAGCATATTCCTCGCATTGAAGTCACGAAAGTGTCTGCAAACAGTATAATCCTCTACTCATGAATTTATTGATTCTATTCCTCTTGTGGATGTGACATTTTTATTGTGGTTAAATTTGATATTTATTTTAGTTTTTGATTGAGAGATTTTCCACCACATAAAACATGAAATATCACTTTATTACTATCGTCTTCATAAATAAGCGAAAATCCCTCCATCAGTTAATTCTCTTAGCATGCCTCCAATCCCTTTTTATTCACCAACCCTAGGTATGTACTCCGTTACATGCTTGGCTACCATTAACCCAAAATCTAAAGAGGTACTCATAAAACAAAGAGTTAGCAATCCTACCTTAAGCTTTTGGGCCACAGCTCCTATCTTCTATTCCTTCCCGATCTGCTCAAAATGAAACTGCACCCATGACACTACAAGAACAAGTGCAACTGCTGCTCCTGCACTTTTCCTTCTCCTCCCATGCTAGCAACACTAGCAGCAAGGCACTGGCAGCAGCTAGAACAACCACCAAGGGAGGATGATGGGGGTCTCTTCTCTCCTCTTGCCAAAATGATCAATACAAGGAAATGATCATTGGCTTTCTAAGAAAGCCAAAAGCCTAATATCAAAAGGGTCTTTTGGTCCATACCCCCCTCCATTTCTTACTTAAGGGGCAAGCAAGTCCCCCAACTATCTTTTCTTGCAAAGAGCCCCTCACCACCACAAAATGTAAAGCCTTACCAATCAAGAGGGAAAAATCATGGCTTTTAAGGGTCTTTTAACTCATTAAACACCCTACTTAAGTGGGTTAAAAAAATCACCCAAAAATTTTTGGGTCGTTACACCCTAACCCTTAAAAGGATTTCATCCACGAAATCAAGCATACCTCAAAGTTGGAAGAGGTGGGGTATTGGTTCTGCATCATAGCTTCAAGTTCCCAGGTGGCTTCATCAAATTTCCGACTATGCCATAATACCTTTACCAAGGGCACTACCTTACTGTGTAGTTTCCTCATTGAGCGATCCAGGATTTGCACGGGGTGAACCTCATAACTGAGATCCAATTTAATTTGCAAGTCATCATGACACTCAACATCATGGCTCTCATCTGCGATGTACTTTTGAGCATAGATACATGGAAAACGTCATGCATGGTTGATAAGTGCAGAGGCAAGGAAACACGATACGCTACCAAGGCAACTTGTTCTAAAATCTCAAAAGGGCCCACATACCAAGGGCTCAGCTTTCCCTTAGTTCCAAAGTGGTAAATGCCTTTTGTCGGTGATACACGTTGGAACACTCTATCCCCAACTTGAAATTGCAAATCCCATCATCGACGATTACTATAACTTTTCTATCTAGACTAGGAGGCCAACAACTTCCTCTTGATAGATGCGACCTTTTCTGACATCAACTAAATCAACTCAGGATCTTGCACGAATTTCTCCCTTATTTCCATCTAGTTCATTGGCGAGTGACACTTCCACCCATAAAATGCTTCAAATGGTGCCATGCCTATTCTAGCATGGTAACAATTATTGTAACCAAATTTGACGGCAAATGGTCCTCCCAAGATCCTTACCAATCAAGAACACAACATCTCAATAAATCCTCCAAAGTTTGAATAGTCCGCTCAGACTTTCCCAAAGCGTCTTGCAAATTGCTCCAGAAGTGTGATATGAACCTCAGATCCCTGTCAGAAACAATGTCCTTGGGGATGCCATGAAGTCTAATAATCTCCTTAACATATATCTCTGCAAATTGGCTTGGTTTAAAGGTGGTTTTAGTTTCCACAAAATGAGCTGACTTAGAAAATTGATCAATAATGACCCAAATGCCATCATGCCCATGAGGCATCCTCAGTAACCCCACCACAAAATCCATTGATATACTCTCCCACTTCCACTGTGGCACCGGGAGGCTACAACAATTCCACAGGGCTTTTGTGTTCCACCTTAACTTGTTGACAGGTCAGACACCTGTTGACATACTGTGCTATACCCAGCTTCATTGCTTTCCAGCAAAAGTCTCCATATATGTCCTTACTCATACTGGTGCTACCCGGATGTATCGTCAATCGGGAGTTGTGCATCTCATACATCGGCTATCGCTTCAAGGTCTCATTTCTAGGCACACAAAGTCATTTCAAGAAGTAAAGTGCCCCTCCAAGAAGGGAGAAATCCAATGACTATCCCATCAGAACCTTGTCTCTAATTCGAGCTAACTTCGGGTCAGTGAACTGCATCCCTTTAATCTCATGGATTAACTCTAGCTGCAGTCTATGCGACAATGTTAAGGTACCCAAAAACTTCTGACCAACGATGGGCCTCCAATACTGATCTTAGTAAGCCAATCCCACTCCTTGATCTGGAGTTGGGCTACCATCATTGTCGGATTATGGCTCAACGCATCAGCCACTACATTGCCCTTGCTGGGGTTGTATAGGATGCTACAGTCATAGTATTTTAACAAGTCCATCCAATGGTGTTGCCTCATATTCAGTTCCTTCGGAGAAACGATATACTTGAGGCTTTTGTGATCGATGAAGTTATCAAAGGTTTCACCATAAGGGTAGTGCCTCCAAACCTTAAGGGCAAAAATAATAGTTGCTAGTTCTAAATCATGTGTCAGATAATTTCGTTCATGGTTTCGTAGTTGTCTTGAGGGATAAGCAATTACCCTATCATTCTGCATGAACACACAGCCAAGACCAAGGTGTGAAGCATCGCTATATACGACGAACCCACCACTTCCTAAAGGTAGAGCTAAGATTGGTGCCGAGGTTAATCTATTCTTCAATTCTTGAAAGCTCCACTCACAGTCTAAGGTCCACACGAAATTGACCCCCTTCTTGGTTAAGCTGGTCAGAGGAACCACAATCTTGGAGTACTTCGGAATAAAACGCTAATAATATCCTACTAATTCCAAGAAACTTCGGATATTAGTCACCGATCTCAGTCGAGACCACCTTAACACTGCTTCGACCTTGGCGAGGTCTACAGACACACCCCTGTTGTTAATCACATGGCCCAAAAATATGACCTTGGGTAAACAAAATTCACACTTGTCGAATTTGGCGAAAAGCTGATGACGTCGTAGGGCATCCAATACCCTTCTCAAATGTTCCGCATGAAGATCCAAACTTCGCGAGTAAATCAAAACATCAACAAATACTACAAATAACCAGTCTAAGAAGGGTCAGAACACTTGATTCATTAGATCCATAAAGGCTACATGGGCATTGGTTAGTCCAAATGGCATAACGAAAAACTCATAATGTCCATATCGAGTATGGAAGCAGATTTTGGTATATCTTCCTCTTTAATTCACAACTGATGGAACCTTGACATTAAGTCAATTTTGGAGAATACCATGGATCCTTGCTACTGGTCAAACAGGTCATCAATTCGAGGTAGTAGGTACTTATTCTTGACGGTGACCTTATTCTATTGTCTTTAGTCAATGCAAAGTCATAGAGTACCATCTTTCTACTTAACAAATAGCATAGGGGCTCCCCACAATGACACGCTAGGTTAGATGAAACCCGTGTTCAAAATTTCTTGCAGTTGAATTTTTAATTCCCTGAGCTCAATTGGAGCCATCCTATACGGAGCCCTAGAGAATGGACCCACCCCTGGTACTAGTTGAATCTCAAACTCAATTTCTCGATGTGGAGGAATCCCCGGCAATTCGTCAGGAAAGACATCTAGAAATTCCTTTACCACAGCCACATCTTGAATCTCTGACCTGTCCTCCCTGGTTGCAACCACAAAGTCCAGGTAACCATCACATTCTCTAAATAACAATCTACAAGCCTTTAGCATCGAGATCCTCTTAGCAATGCCACATTGGCCCTAGATCTCAAACCGTGGCCATCCTGGAAGAGAAAAGACTACTTTCTCCTTGAAACAGTTTAAAAGGGCGTGATGTCCGACCAACCTATTCATCCCCAGGATGACATCAAAATCCTTCATGTCAAGGATTACCAAATCAGCCGATAGTTCATGGTCGGCAACATAAACAGGGCAATTCGGTATCGACAAGTTGGATATCAATAGCTGCTCGCTAGGCTCGCTGACCTTATAGGGGTTGACCAAATCTAACATAGGCCTGCCCAGTGTGTTCACCAATCTAGGCGATATAAATGAATGCGTAGCCCTTGAGTCGAATAAGACATTGGCCAAAATATCACAAATTAAAACCATACCTTGGACCACAGAAGTAGAAGCCTGTGCATCTTTCAGTGTTAGGGTGTTAACTCTTCCTATCACTTGTCTCATACCAGGCAGCCTCGTAGATGCTAGAACCAACTGGTTGTTAAGTGGGCAGTCCTTCCGTAGGTGCACTGGCTGATGGCACAAGAAGCAGAGCCGTTCAAGCCTACACTCCCATGGATGGTTCTTTCCACTGTTCTTACGTCCCTATCACCTCTTCCACTAGCTCATCTTGTTTCTACTTTAGTCCTTGAGTGCCTTGTGAGATTGTCTTAGAGATTGTCATTGCCCGCACTTGGTTGGAGGAGGTGGGCTTTGATGTCCGTGAATTACTCGGATTAGGCCTCCTTGGCGGTTGTGGCATCGACTCAGCCCGCCAGATCTCTTCTATGCCTGTTCCTGTTCGCACACAGTGAATAGTACTCATTCCATTTCCATGGCTCTTTCTGCCACCCCTGATGGATAGTCCATCAGGGTTCCTGCTAGCTTAAATTACAAATTATTCCTCAGTCCACTAACAAACTGCCATACTTGAGTATCTTCCTCATAATTGTGTAGCAATTCACGCCTCTAGGTAGGCCAACTTATTCTATTTTCTAGCATTAAGTATTTAGATTAGATAGCCATGCATGCAACTTGTGAAATATTTGCATTTGTGCATTTTATGGAGAGGAAGATAGACAGAGAGAGATTGAGCATCCATTCTTCCATTTCATCCCTTCCAAGGCCATCTCATTCCCATTTAAATTCCATGACTTATTCCATCCAATAAAAACCTACATTCATTTCCCAACAACCTAAATGCCTACATGCAATATTTCATTTTTTTCAAATATCCTAACAACCTATGCCCACACTCGCCACCCTACCGCCCATTATCTATAAAACAATCCTCACCTCAACCTTTGCGAACATCAGCACACACAGTCAGCCACCTCCACTTCCACCCTCAGTCTTACACACACAGCACCTCACTACCATCTGCCTGCCAGCCACTCCAGCTCTCCTCTATCCCTCTCCTCACGCTCAACACCCTCTCATAAGTTGAGTGGGACGTTAGGAACAAAGGAGTTCTCTCTTGTGGCTGCATCCACCACAGTGAGAGAGCACCACCGCCTAGCTCCATCACGAGCAAGTAGGCGTAGTGTATTCTTTCTATTTGTTTTTGTTAGTTTTGGTTTGTTTTGTTTCCAGTTTGTGCTCTATGTTTTACTCTGTAGCGCCATTGGTAGAGGTTCAAGCTCTGAAGCTCCAACTCTACACCACTTTGTGTGTTTCAGCCACCTCTGTGCTCCACCGTGTGCCTCAGGCTCCCCTTCCGAGTGCATGTGCACACTTTCCAACTCCACAGTGCCCTCCGCATGCTGCATCGCCTCAAATGGTTACCACTCTCCAAGTGGCATTGTAGCGCACTGTTCACCACAGTCAGCGTGACACTGTAGCCACCAGAGAGTTTCTCACTTATCTGGTGGCATAGTGTTCTCTCTCCTCCCACACAACTGCCTCCAACCGGTCACACGCAGTTGACACGGCTAGATCGTGTTTTAACAGTTAATTACATCGTAGTATAGGTGATCAAGAGTCGTCAACAAATAAAAGTTTTATTACTCAAAAATCGGAGTATCCGAGGTCGAACACAGGGAGCAATTGGAATTCATTACTAATCTCTAGAATGTAATTGAACACTTTAATTACTCAAAAGCAATACAGTAAATGCATGAGTTTCCCTTCCTTGAACACTGTAATTGAACACAAGGAATTCAAATGTAAATGCACGAGTTTGAAAAGCAATTATAGTAAAAAGAAAGAATTGGACGTCTGATCATGGGATCAGACGTCTTAAAATGTGTTTCCCTTCCTTGATTCTTCCTCTTCTGATTTTCTTCCTTTCGTCTTCTCTATGCTTGTTCTTTCTCTTCTGCAGTGCTTCTTTTCTTCCTACTTTCTTCTGTCCTCTTTGCTCTGTAGTTTCTCTCTCTACAGGTCTTCTTCTTCCTTGGCTCTGCTTCCTTCCTTGGTTCTCTTCTTCTTCTTCAGTTCTTTTTCTTTTTCCTTTCGCGAAGGCTTCCTTCTTCATTTTTGCCTCTGCTTGCCTTCTACTTTCTTTTCTTCTTCCCTTGCTAGCAGCGGCTAATGGTTGGCTTCACTCCTTCCTTCATTCTTCCTTCCCTGCACAACCACAGCTAAGCCAAACCTAACCATCTACCCACACCCGTGTGTCTCTCTCTCTCTACAAACCACTCTCAGGACGCTCTCCCAGAGCCGGGTTAAAGGGTCGGATCGCGTGCCTGTGACCAGGCACATCGGCGTGAGGGTGATGCACGCGGTGTGCTCGGGATAGGGTCGAATCCGGGTGGCGCCAGATCCGCGTGGTGAAATCGCGGACGAGACAGCGTGAGAAAGGTGAGGGACCTCACCCCAGGTGCGTTCGGAGGCGACCAGCTTATTTCATAAAATCAATATAAAGGATATCAGCGCGTCGTGAATTACCGATGTGGGACTAAAGGTTGTCGCCTTCTCTCGCGCATGATGGCAGAACTCCTTCATTCAATTTCCATAGCTGCGGCTTTTGTTGCATTGCTCGCTGGACCCCTTGGCTTCGCAGGGCCTGCCCAAGTCAGCTGCTCCTGGAATCTTGCAATCCTGAAGCCTGGAGCAAGTGTGGAGCTTCTGCAAGTTGTCGTCAATGGTGGCCGGGGCGTGAACCTGTCAGACACTATAATGGCCTCGCGGCCTAATCAGATCACCCGGGAACCTTCGCTGTGTCGTGGCAAAGGTGAAGAGCAAGGTGGCAGGCTGCGAGGCAGCCTAGGCGTGCGTGCCTAGGTCATCCTGTGGCCAGATGGATGGGTGAGTTTGGGGGACCATTGGGTAGGCTTATAGGGACTGTGGATGGGCGGAGATTACTTAGTGAGGTGAGGCGGAGGTTATGTGATGGTCGGCGAGGCATGTGGGCTGCGGAGCAATGGGAGCGCCTCGCCGAAGGGTGGCCGGAGATGAGGAAGGTGATGGTGAACAGCGGCGGTTGAGGGTCGAGTGTGTGAAATAGAGTAAGGGGGATGAAAGAGGGGGTAGAGAAGAAGAGTTTTAACCTAATTTAAGGGACGAATGGGATGAAGAGGTGGATGGCAATACCTGCTGTCGCCAGAGAAGAAGACGCCCAGTGGAGGAAGATGGCGGCAATGACGGGGCTAGGGCAGCGTGCGCAGGTGTTGCACGACGCGGAGGAGGATGAGGAAGTCGTCTCTTCCACTAGTTTTGTGGTAGAGCGAAGAGGAAGGGGAGGGGGGCTCGTCGGAGCTCGCTGGACCCTTGGTCGGAGAAGAAGGAGATGAATTTAAGGTGGAAATCTGACCCAGTGAAGCTGAGGAAATGCGGCCGGAGTTGGGGTTTAATTTCTAGGTGTTTGGCCGTGCTTTTTGTGCGTGGAGGGCACGACTTCTGTTGCCGACATCTCACCGGAGATGGAAGCTGGTTAGATACCCAAATCTCTCGTGCATTCTCACGAGAGATTGGGTGCAAATCTAGGATCAAGATCAGGCTAAGATGGAAGGGGATTCCTCAGAGAATCTCCCTTCCAATTTTGGGAGGGGATCTCTGAGGGATCTGAGAGTATTCCCTCTCTAATCCTCGCCAGAGCAGGATCTCTCCCCAATAATGGTGGAGGGACCTGATTGAGATATTGGCGAGGAATCTAGGGGGGTTTAAGTAATAGTTTTCAAAAGATAGGGACCAAAGTGTGATTGGGTGTACTAAATTGCAAAGTAGTTCAAGATGACCTCCCCTTAGGTCCAAATTTTTGGTACAGACCTAATTTGGACCTAAGGAATCCAATGATGAAGTTATATTTTCGGTTTGACCATGTTTGACTAGACATTTTCCATAAAAACCCAAATTAGGTCAATTGATGAGCTAGGGCGCTAATCTAGGTTAAACTAGGATCCAAAGGCCAATTTGAATGTTATAAACCCTAGGGGATATTTTTCCATGATTTTTAGAGGGTTTACTTGATTTTTTTCTTGACTAGAACCTTGTTGAATTAAGCGGGTTTGTTTTAGGGTTACCAAATGTCATTTAATTCCTGGATTGCACATGAACCCATTTCTGATTGATTCAACCCACTTTTTATCTCATTTATACCATTTGACCTATATTTTGTCTCTGAGAAATCCCATTTATGTACTGCAATGGTAAAATTGTAGTTTTAACCTTATTTCATGTTTTCTTTTGAGAACACTTATTCCTTCAGTTAAGCCCTCTTCTAAGTCATGTAGGAGCTTTTATTCTCTTTATTAGGTCAAAATGAGCTAGTTATGGCTTATGATGAGGCTCTCATCATACCACCATGCCTAGCATTTGCTAGTCCCTTAGCAAAATCTCAAGGTTTTAACTTCTGTTCTAGACCCTGTCTGTCATCAATTATGATAAGTGCTTCTTTTGTGATTTGGTCAGAATGCCAATAATAGGCCTAGTGGTACTCAAGTACCAACCAAAATTTAGACCTGACCCGCTTTAGTCACAGTGCTCCGCAAAGGCTTTTAATGCCCACAGAAACTAACCTAGGGTTTGTTGGACTACGTGGTTAAAACACCCGTGCTTGAGACATTTTTAGCCTAGGTTCAGTTTGCAGTGCAATTTTGTAAGAGAGAAACAGAAGATTTATTTGTTTGTAGAGCTTTCTCTCTCTTTTCTTTTTATTTCAAGCTTCGGATTAGCTTCTCAACAGGGTCTGTATCGGATTCCTCGTCCCCATCATCGATCCTCAAGGTTCCCTGGCTAGCAATGCTTCGAGATAGCACCGCCCATGGCAACCCCCAGAACCCTGCCTTTTGAGATTTTGAGATAATCCCGTCCATGGCGTTCCGTGGCCGAATTCAGACCCTGGAGATCGACATTTCCTGATAATGCCACGCATGGTATCTGAACCAGCAGAGTGTTTACATGCCCCCAGTAGGATATTTAAATATCCTAAGAGACAAGCATCGAGGAGACGATATGTTGTTACGCATCTTCGAAGGGAATTTCCTACCTCTCCGTGGCGAGAACTCGTCCAAATCAACTTGTGTTGATCGGCCTCTCCTAATCTAGGTGACTTTTTGAGAACATTAAACGATTTTGCGTGATTTGGATATTTATGCGCACTGAACCAAACTGTGTGTGAATTTGTGGTGCTTAGGTTACCGAATCCCACAAATCGAAGGTTAGTTAATGAGGCTGAATACTTCCTAAGCTTTAGACCTAATACTTAAGCTTCGCATTTTCCACAACCAATTGAGGATTATCCAAATTTTAGCGTATACATGAATTTTTAAGCTAAAGAATCTAGCCCAAGAGGCCTAAGACCAACGTTCCCGTTAATCTCTTGTTATGTCTCCTTAGCACTTTTCTTTTATTTCTTTTCTTGATCTGGTCTAGAACTTTAGTTAATTCCTTAATCTTTTACTAATGACTACCTCTTTCTCTTTTTCATTTTGTGCTCCTTTTGTCATTTTTGCTCTTTTTCTCCACCTTATGATTATGTGGCTCACAAAATTTCCTCCCCCCATTTTTCTATTCTTTTTCAATTTTTCAATTTTTTTGTCTTTGATTTGACATATGTGAATTTTTTTGCATGAGAATCCTTCTGATTTTTTCTTGGTTCTGTATGTATGCACTTTATCACCACCCCATGCCTAGGTTTTGCAATGTCCTCATTGTAAACAGAGGGTGTGAAATAGTGTTAAGGTCAGGGACTTCGAACAGGATACATCGGGTGGGTGAATGAGTTGGAAATGATTGATGCGAACAATTTCAAGCTCTGGTACGTGTACCAAAGGTGTGATCAACTATTTAGGGTTGAACTCAAGGTGCAATGGATGTGGAGTACAGATGGATAATCAGACGGGTCTCTATTTTTGGGATGACGGGTTGCCTCCCGCTAAGCGCTAAATTCAATGCCTTTAGCCAAGTAGAAAATGGGGTGGGGAAGGAGTGGTCAAATCAGCGGAACTTTGTAAAACAAGCACCTTGATTAAGAGCCTGGTTGGTCCAACCAGGTGCTTGTTCAGATCAGTGGACAGATGATGCAGCCCAAACCCAATAAGTCTGGTGGGTTGATAGATGTAGATCAACAGATGCGGAACCCACCATTTGTAGTGAAGTTCAAATGGATATGGAAGTGAAAACTCGGGTTTAGGCTAAGTCGAATCAACCTGGTTAGAGTAGGGTTCCGAAAAATAATCAATGTATGGTGTGGAATCCCTACAGGGGTGATCAAACAATGTTGGCTCCTATTTTTCAGTGTGATCAATGCCCGATACCCGATATAGATATGGAGTTGAATCATCTGCAAACGGCTTAGTGAGAGGTGAATCAGAATAGCAATTGAGTCTGGTTGCAGGTTGAGGTAGAGAATGGGTTTTGATTGGTTCTATATAAGTGGAGCAGGTGGCTTCAAAGAAAATTGGCTTGTTATAATCAGGAAGCAGATTTTCTCTGATGTTATGATCAGATTCAAAATCGTCGGAAAATTTGAGAAAATCAAAATTAAAATGAGATTCAAGATCATGAGTTCCACCATCATAGAATAAATCATATATTGTAGATTTAGCAGCCTGACTGGGGTCTAGCCTAAATGTTAATTCCGACCTTAAAAAGCTGTTCCTATCCGATAGAGGCTCAGATTCTAAGCTAGAGGGCAGACCCAATTGAAACCCCACTCGTCCAACTCCTCAGTTTCTGTATCGTAAATTGGCGTGACCTCCGAAAAATCGATTAGTTCCTCTAAGGATGTTAGCGAGGGATACTCATCAAATAGAGGCCCAAAATCATATTCTTCATTAAAAGATTGATCTTCTTCATATGGGGCCTTGAAATCTTCAAAATGGGTTTCAGATCTAGATTCTGGGCTTAGGATGTTGGTTGAATTACTAGAATCTAGGTCTGAATAACCTTCGAGGGTCACCTTATCAGAATAAGGGACGGAATTTACACCCTCGAGAGGTTCAGTTCTACTCTCATTATTGCAGGAGTTTTGGGATTCTAGAATGGGCTCAACATTGTATTTTCCTGCATTTGGAACTTCCCAACCTTCTTCAATATCAGGCACATTATACTCCATTTGGGTTGGGAATCCACAACCATTTTGTGCCTCAAACCCGAGATCAGATTTATCCTTGATGTTGTCCCAAGATAGTTCATCCTTTGTTTGTGGTATATACGGGTACTTCTGGTTAATAACTTGTTTTACTAATCTCATTATCTCTTCCCATTTTCCAAGACTATCTTGGTGTTGGTTCCAAAGTCGAGGATTTGTCATACATTGAAGGTATTCAAGATTGTGCAGTTTTTCTATCTCAATGTATGCAGTAATGAGCAAGTCACGGGTTGATCCTTTTGTGGCTTCTGTTAATAATACTTGGGCACAAGTTACGATAAAGGTTGTGGTTGTTGGGACATCAACCTGAATGTTTCCTATTGTTGTTAAGGTTTCTTCATTTTCAAGAATTTCATGGCATCCTCAATCAATTTATCTCTCATGGATCTCCGATATTCAGGTTTCTTGACTGGTAGTCCTAGGTGGTTTGGCTGCATATTTGGATCAGGTGGTGGAATCCAGATGTAGAATCAGATTTTGAATCAAGATGTAGAATCAAGATGCTTGGATGACTATGGAAGTTCGGGGCAGATGGTACCCCTGGATCAGAAGATCGTCCACCTGAGAATTACCTAGGCAGCCAGAGAGGGAGAGTCCCGCAAAGACCCCTACACGATAGAGCATCCCCACGGGTTACAAGGTTTCCCCCACCCGACCTCTCTTGTCACTGAGATTCCAGGTAGACCATAACGGGGACCTTGACCTCTTAAGTCTACCACTTTTATTTCAAAGGTGCTTTTAGGGTTCTCACTTGAACTTTAGATGTTTTGATGTTGTGACCTAATTTAGAGGTTGGTTGACCCAAGAGGTCAACTTTACCTGACCTGTCCTATAGATGGTTGAATGATTCTAGTCTTGGGACCTAGAGATCACCCTGATTCGACTCCCAGGTTATTAGGTCCAAAAAATTTTAAGATTCAAGTGATTTTAGAGATCAATTTTTCTTAGGGTTTATCTTGTTTAGATCTCTTCAATCAAGGGCTTGGGTAGCACATTGATGCGGGAGGATTTATTTTCATTTATGCAAGCATGTGTGACTAACACTTCAAGACCCTACTGTAGAAACCCTAACTTGGTTCTATTTCCAATCCTCTTTTTCACAAAAATTCTCTCTGGACTTTAAAACAAGAAGTGTGTTGTCTGTCGAGATTAAGCATGATTTCTATTAGGCACATGAATTTGTGGGATAGAATCTAAAAAAAAAATCGCTCCAACTTCACAGATTTGAAAAAATTTTCGCAAAATTAGGAAACGTTTGCCTTAAAATGGTGATTACTATAGAAAGAAGGCAACTGATTCCTAAATTAATTTTCTTCCTTTTGTCTTTCAAAGATTAGGGGAAAGTTTAAGGAAGAAATTAGTTGCCCTTGAGTGGTTGACTTGCGGGAGGGATTTTCTCGTGAAATACCTGCAAGATCACAACAAAGTAAAGTAGGGCAAGTTAGTGTTCAATACGATAAAAAGAATGTAGAGACTAGTGATAAATTGCGTGTTACTCACCGGCAACGGCGCCAAAATGTTGATGCGGCTAGATCGTGTTTTAACAGGTAATTACGTCGTAGTATAGGTGATCAAGCGTCGTCAACAAATTAAAGTTTTATTACTCGAAAATCGGAGTATCCGAGGTCAAACACAGGGAGCAGTTGGAATTCATTACTAATCTCTAGAATGTAATTGAACACTTTAATTACTCAAAAGCAATATAGTAAATGCATGAGTTTCCCTTCTTTGAACACTGTAATTGAACACAGGGAATTCAAATGTAAATGCATGAGTTTGAAAAGAAGTTATAGTAAAAAGAAAGAATAGGACGTCTGATCAATGGATCAGACGTCTTAAAAATATGTTTTCCTTCTTTGATTCTTCTTCTTCTGATTTTCTTCCTTTCCTCTTCTCTGTGCCTGTTCTTTCTCTTCTACAGTGCTTCTTTTCTTCCTATTTTCTTTTGTCTTCTTTGCTCTGTAGTTTCTCTCTCTATGGGTCTTCTTCTTCCTTGGCTCTGCTTCCTTCCTTGGTTCTCTTCA
This sequence comes from Thalassia testudinum, assembly GCA_037157565.1. Classification (NCBI taxonomy): domain Eukaryota; kingdom Viridiplantae; phylum Streptophyta; class Magnoliopsida; order Alismatales; family Hydrocharitaceae; genus Thalassia; species Thalassia testudinum. The sequence goes on along the minus strand of JAZHRO010000056.1, from coordinate 77,007,660 downwards.
TCTTCAGTTCTTTTTCTTTTTCCTTTCGTAAAGGCTTCCTTCTTCATTTTTGCCTCTGCTTGCCTTCTGCTTTCTTTTCTTGTTCCCTTGCTAGCAGCGGCTAAGGGTTGGCTTCACTCCTTCCTTTTTTCTTCCTTCCCTGCACAACCACAGCTAAGCAAAACCTAACCCTCTACCCACACCCGCGTGTCTCTCTCTCTACAAACCACTCTCAGGATGCTCTCCCAGAGCCGAGTTAACAAGTCGGATCGCATGGCTGTGTCCAGGTGCACCGGCGTGAGCGTGATGCGCGAGGTGTGCTCAGGATAGGGTCGGATCCGGGTCGCGCCAGATCCGCGTCGTGAAATCGCAGACGAGGTGGCATGAGATAGGTGAGGGACCTTACCCCAGGTGCGTTCGTAGGCGACCGACTTATTTCATAAAATCAATATAAAGGATATCAGCGCGTCGTGAATTACCGATGTGGGAATAAAAGTTGCCGCCTTTTCTCACATGCACCTGCAGAACTCCATCATTCAATTTTCACAGCTGCGGCCTTCGTTACATTGCTCGCTGGACCCCTTGGCTTCATAGGGCCTGCCCAAGTCAGCTGCTCCTGGAATCTTGCAATCCTGAAGCCTGGAGCAAGTGTGGAGCTTCTCCAAGTTGTCGTCAATGGTGGCCGGGGCGCGGAACCTATCAGACACGAAAATGGCCTCGTGGCCTAATCAGATCACCGAGGAACCTTCGCCATGTCACGGCGAAGGTGAAGAGCAAGGTGGCAGGCTGTGGGGCGGTCTAGGCATGCGTGCCTAGGTTGTCCTGTGGTCGGATGGATGGGTAAGTTCGGGGGACCGTTGGGTAGGCTTCTAGGGACTGTGGATGGGCGAAGATTACTCAGTGAGGTGAGGCGGAGGTTATGTGATGGTCGGCGAGGCATGTGGGGCTGCGGAGCGATGGGAGCGCCTCGCCGGAGGGTGGCCGGAGATGAGGAAGGTGATGGTGAACAGCGGCGGTTGAGGGTCGATTGTGTGAAATAGAGTGGGGGAGATGAAAGAGGGGGTAGAGAAGAAGAGTTTTAACCTAATTAAAGGGACGAAGGGGACAAAGAGGCGGACGGTAGTACCTGCTGTCGCCGGAGAAGAAGACGCCCAGTGGAGGAAGATGGCGGCGACGACGGGGCTAGGGCAGCGTGTACATGTGTTGCGCGACGCGGAGGAGGATGAGGAAGACGTCTCCACCACTGGCTTTGTGGCAGAGTGAAGAGGAAGGGGAGGGGGGCTCGCCGAAGCTCGCTGGACCCTTGGCCGGAGAAGGAGATGAATTTGAGTTGGAAACTCGGCCAAGTCAAGCTGAGGAGATGCTGTCGGAGTTAGGGTTTAATTTATAGGTGTTTGGCCGTGCTTCTGGTGCATGGAGGGCATGCCTTTTGTCGTCGACATCTCGCCTGAGATGGAAGGTGGTTAGATACCCAAATCTCTCGTTTGTTCGCACGAGAGATTGGGTGCAAATCTGGGATGAAGATTAGGCTTAGATGGAAGGGGATTCCTCAGGGAATCTCCCTTCCAATTTTGGGCGGGGATCTCTGAGGGATCTGAGAGTATTCCCTCTCTAATCCTCGCCGGAGCAGGATCTCTCCGCAATAATGGCGGAGGGACCTGATTGAAAGATTGGTGAGGAAGATAGGGGGGTTTAAGTGATAGTTTTCAAAAGATAGGGACCAAAGTCTGATTGGGTGTACTAAATTGCAAAGTAGGTCAAGATGACCTCCCCTTAGGTCCAAATTTTGGTACAAACCTAATTTGGACATAAGGAATCCAATGGTGAAGTTGTATTTTAGGTTTGACCACGTTTGGCTAGACATTTTGCGTAAAAGCCCAAATTAGGTCAATTGATGAGCTAGGACCATAATCTAGGTCAAGCTAGGTTCCAAAGGCCAATTTGAATGTTCTAAACCCTAGGGGATATTTTTCCATGATTTTTAGAGGATTTACTTGATTTTTATCCTTACCGAAACCTTGTTGAATTAAGCGGGCCTGTTTTAGGGTTACCAAATGTCATTTAATTCCTGGATTGCACATGAACCCATTTCTGATTGATTCAACCCACCTTTTATCTCATTTATACCATTTGACCTATGTTTTGTCTCTGAGAAATCCTGTTTATGTACTGCAATGGTAAAATTACAGTTTTAACCTTTATTTCATGTTTTCTTCTCAGAACACTTATTCCTTCAGTTAAGCCCTCTTCTAAGTCATGTAGGAGCTTTTATTTTCTTTATTAGGTCAAAATGAGCTAGTTATGGCTCATGTTGAGGCTCTCATCACCCGCACCTTCACCCAGCACCCGTGCTTCACCAGATGCCTTAACGCCTCACCCCTCAACGTGCAGCCCTTCTGCACTATGGCTTTTCCTCATGCTGTTGAGTTTGTGCAAGTTCTCCCCTCCCTCCAATGCATGCACGCATGGCTCCTATCACCCTCTCATTCTCTCACACACATTGGCAGGAACTCACACACCCTTTCCCTTTCACACTGACGCTCACCTACGCACACATTGACACACACCTATATGCATATACACATACATATATCCACATATTCCCTCCCCCATTTATATCTATATATACATAAATATATATATATATTTATATATATATACACATATACATATAAGCTGTATACACTTATATGGTTATATATACTTGTTTGTACACATATCACATTCGCTCGTACACACATTCACCTTATATCTCCTACCCACATACTCATGCACTCACCACTTCACCGTGCATTGTATCGAGTGAATAATCGCACCAGTTGCAAATATTTCCCGATACTCATGCAAAGCAAGTGCTTCCACCCACACTCACACACATCTGCTCCACAATCCACGTGGCACTTAGTCTTGTTGGTTGCATCTTGCTAGACATGGACCAACTGGACATCGTGTATCCCATCCCCATTTCCTTGTCCACCCCTATATATATAGTATCTATACATATATATAAATGTATTCTGTATCCACTTACATATCTACTTAATATATATACATATATTAAGCTAAGTATCTCTTTTTATTTGTTTCCTTGTATTTTATTTTGCTTTCATTTGTCTTTTATTCTTACTATTAAAAAGACCAAAAAAAAGTATAAAAGAGAAAAGACAATTCTTGTCTTGCAGGTACCTGATCTTGTGAGTGACATGATCAATTTTGGAACCCTAAATTGGCTTCAAGCCAAGGATCATTTCGCTCAAGGCCAAGGACATCAGTTTTGTGGGTGTGCCTCAAGGACAACATTATCACAAAAATCTTAAAAGTAGAAAAAAAACCAAAAGCATAATAAACACAATGAAGGGATACGTTCTAGGAAAGTGATAGAAACTTCCTAGTCTCCTAATTCCTGCCTCCTTGAGATCGACCCCAGGCCTAAAAGTGACCAAGATAAAATTAAGTCGGCCAAGTTAAAATTTTTGTGAAACTAGTGTAGACTCGATTTAGGTTAACTCACTGTACTAATTTCGACGATAATATCACCATATTAAGTAAGCCTATTCGAGTTCGCAACACATTTTTCTAGCGCCGTTGTCGGGGAGGTGCCATTCGGAGTAAATGTTTTTATCCTTTTCATTTGTTTCTTTTCCCACCCTTGTCTTCACGGGTGTGTTTGTTTGTGTTGTCTTGGTGAGCTAGTTGTTGGGAGGAGGAACAAAGTGAAGGTGGGAGATGGGAGCAATGCCAAGGCGGGAGCGTGAAGTTGCCACTGTCACCTCTTGGGTCTTCGTAACCATTGTAGATAAGGTTAGTGTTCTTCTCTTTAGTAAACTAGATCCTTTTGTCACCCTCAATTCAAAATAAAAAAAAAACTAAAAATTTCAAAAGCCCTAAAAACATTTCTTGGGGTGAGTGGACTAAAACCCACTTACTGATTGTTTGCTATTATCCCCACCACCCCTTGATTTCCCACAAACTTTGCATAGAAAAAATCCAAGAATCTTGATTCTTAGCAATTTCATTGTGTGAAGTCTTCTTACAGGCAAGATAAAAATTGATTGATTCCCATCCTTCCTTGCCTCATTTATTAGCATTTTAGGATCACATTTTTGGTGGGGAGGCTTGGTATTGAGTTGATTCCAACCCCACCATGACTTTACATTTGCCTTAGATTCAATCCTAAATATTTAAACCCCAACATTTTCATTTTCTTTACATCATTTGGTGGATGAGCCCTCATGTGGAATTTCATTTTGGTGATTGGGAGCACTTGAATTGAAGTGTTTGGCTCCCTCTCACATTAAGCTAAAATTGACTTGTGCATCCAAACATAGAAATTTCCATCTAGGGAAGCCCATTGCATTTTTAACTTGCATCAACTATTCCACACTAAAGAAGGGTTTGTTGGGCACAAAAAGAACTTGTATTTTTTGAAAACCCGGAAATTGGTTGAATTGGTAATTCCGTGAAATCATAAAATCCATACTACCTAAGAGCAAAACTCTAAAACCAATTCACCATCTAAAACTTCAATTCAGGGAGAGATTCCTGTTGCATGTTTGCTTGAGACACTCTTAAAATCAATGCACTTGGGCATTACTCGTATACAACGCCTTTCACATTCCTTGAGCACTTGATCCTAAGCCTCCAAATTAAAACTGGGAGCAACTTGACCCCTCTTATGGATTGGAGATCTAACTACCTACGTGTAGTGCCTACGTGCTAGTGTGGGTTCCCACATGCTATCGAGTGTCTTAGACTAGGGCAAACGGCCTTTCAATCTGTCCTGGTGGTTCCACGGTGCTCTCATTTGGTTCCATAGGTTGTGATAGTAGGTAACTTAGATCTTTAGGTCCAGGGGCACATTTTCGAGGTTAGGAAATTGACTGCTTTGATTTGTCATCAAGTGTACCCTTACGGTATTGTTTCTCTCATCCCCTTTACCTTCTCATCTCCCCAATTCTTCCTGCGGTAGTGCATGTTTGGGAGGAGGTCACAAAACCCTGAATTGTTTGAATTTTCGGATAATTCTAGAAGGGTAGAAACTGGTGAATCATCATCCTCCTCTGTAACATGGCTGCACGCCCACCCCGAAACCTGAGGGAGGAAACTGCCCCCCTCCAAACCCATCAGGTGCTGGTGGAGCCGTAGACCCCATAACTCGCCTCCAAGCCCAAATGGCTTTGTATAATGAACAAATCGAGGCCATGAGGAAAATAATGGAGGAGCCTAGGTCTCTTAGTTCCTATCAAAATCCCAATGCTATAGAGACCATTGGGCAAATTCTGGTCCCCTTGGGTGGGGACGATTTTGATTTGAAACCTAAAGTCATTGGCTTAATTAATTTCCACTTCCATGGTCTTGCAAGTGAAGATCCCTTCCTTCATTTGGAAGACTTAACCCGATTGGCAAAAGCTGTTAAACCAAGAAACATCAGGTTATCAATAGTCCTCATGAAATTGTTCCTATTTTTGTTGCGTGACAAGGCATTGCAATGGTTATGCACCCTTGGGAGACCCATTCATTCTTGGGAAGAGATGCGCATGGCATTTCTCAAGAAATTCTTCCCAATCGGGCATACCAATGCACTTCATCGGACCATAACTTCATTCATGAAACAAAATGGCAAGCAATTTCATGTGGCTTGGGAGAGGTACAATGACCTGCTAAGGAAGTGCCCACACCATGGTCTTCCAAAGTGGCATATAGCCGAAATCTTCTATTATGGGCTAAATGAGTCTTTGCGACAGATCACCGACTCTTCCTACGGAGTGAATTTAATGAATAAAGATGAGAATGGAGCATTTGAATTATTTGAGAGCATGAGTGAAAACTCAGTGAGCAATGTCTCCATTGTCACTTTTAATCATACCAGCATGCCCCACAATGTTCACAAAGTTGACACAAGACCCTCCCATTTATCCATAGATCTTCGCTTAATTGCACAAAAATTGGATGAAGTCTTCGTCATGCACAAGAAACTGGATGAGCTTTTGGCCAACCCTACCTGCTCTATGGCAAACACCTCCACACCATCACTCCATCACAACCCTAATCCTTCCAATGCCAAGCTTATTCCCAAGAATCCTGTGAGATCGTCCTTACCGAGTATCGCACCGAGTGATTTGGTGAGCAATGTGGACCTAGCTTCTGTGAGCCAATATTTTGATGCGGAGGACCAACCTCCATGTGCTTGGATGGATATACACATGCGGACTCATCTTTTGGCTTAGAAGATGCTTGTTCCATGGGGAACAACCCGTTCTCTGCCACCTATAACCCAGGGTGGCGAAATCATCCTAACTATGCATGGTCTAGTAACCCATAGTGCCAAAACCCCACAGGTGGACCAATGCGACCATTCGCACTTGTCATCCCAAGGGTCCATTATAACCCTGTGGCAAATCTACCGTCGAGCCCTTGCGTACCTCAAACAGAACATGCACCAAGTCCTCTTGATAAAATGATGTGAATGATGATGAAAATGTCCAAGTGCCATGAAGAAAACATGACCTCTCTTCAGCACCAATTGGCATAGCAGAATACTGAGATCAGTAAACTACGCATGACGACTTGATCTTAGTGCACTCTTCCTGCCCAACCTATTCCTAACAAGTGAAATTTTGTACCTTGTGGTCTGCAACCACAGGTACGACCTTCTCAGGGGTAGGTTCATCAGATTCTGCAAGCCCCGAACACTCCATTGGGATTTTAGGCTAATCCCATAGTAGCACATCACTCTTGTGTCCATATTGTGAACCCTCCTCTGCCTTATGATCCCACTGGACCTGCGATGCCCAATGCGATTACTACAAGGAGTGGTAAGCAAATCGTCGATCTGCCTTGACCTGATCCTGGCCCATCTTCTTCAGTGCCCTCTCATTCAGGATGCGCACCACATTCTCGTGAGGATGATACGCCCAAACTTGTGCCAGAATCGATCCCATTTCCTGAGGCTCTACTAAGGGAGCCAAATGGAAAGAAAAAGAACACGCAGGCCTTTGATAGCCTGTGTAATTTATTCAAGGATGTTGAGATCAAAGTACCCCTGTTGGAGGCTATCGACCATATACCCACTGTCGCTCGATTCTTCAAAGACTACACTACACCTAGGCGACAGTCAAAGAAATGAAAGAATCTGGTGGTCCTCTTGCCTCATGCGAGTTGTGCTATACTTTCAAATCTACCACCGAAGTAGAAAGATCCGGGCACACTGCTTATTTCATGTAGCATCCAAGGCTACAATTTTAACCGTGCCCTTCTTGATCTAACATCTTCGATCAATCTTATACCAACCATCATGCTCGAGAAATTTAACTTAGGAAATCTGAAACCCACCCCTGTTACATTACAATTGGCAGATCGTTCTGCCAAAATCCCGAATGGTGTGGTGCAAGACGTGGTTGTTATGGTCAATAGTCTCTGTTTTCCTGTTGACTTTCTTATTTTGGATATGGAAGTTCTGAGCTCACATTCTGATTGTTCGATCATCCTTGGTTGACCTTTCTTGGCCATAGCTTGCTCCCATAACAACTATGAGTCAGGCTGCATTGAGATCGTCGTAGGCTCTGAGAAGCTCAAGATAAACATTTTCAAGGCCGCTAAGAACTTTGATTGCAATTGCATCGAGGATGACACATCTGACAAGGACATGGCTGTCAGCGCATGCATCAGACTAATAGGGACCTATTCTGACTGCTGTGGATTGCCCCTGGACACAGACCATCACCTGAGAGACTTATACTGTGACGTTTCCCCACCCCTCCCCTTACCCATACCTTCTCTTAACCAAACTTCTGATGAGATTTTCTCTCTTCCCACACCTTGTTGTCTGAGTCATATCCAGGCTACTCACCTCCAGTCCACCCTCTTGAAGATCAGATTGTCCTTTCTTTCCCGCCAAATCAAGTAGAAATGCTTCTCCATACTGGAACCTTGAGCCCAAATGTTGATCACTGGAGCTCTCCTTTCTTGGATCCATCAATACAAGATGCCCCTCTTTTGGGCCAATCTAAGGACCAACTTATTTCTCCTGCCCTTCTTTCTTCTGATCCTTTTGGGACACTCTCATCCAGAGAAATGCCAGATCTTTCACCATCCACTCTCGAGCTGAAAGCGCTGCCTGACAGGTTTAAATATGCTTTTCTAGGACCAAATGAAATGCTCCCCATAATTATTAGTTCAAAACTGACTAGGGAGCAAGAGTGCAAGCTAATGAAGGTCCTCGTGGAACACAAGGCAATCATTGGATGGTCCTTATCTGATTTAATTAGTAGTAGCCCTCCTACTGCACTCACCGTATATACATAGAGGCGGAGACTCCACCTTCCCATGAGATGCAGTGATGTCTCAGCCCTAACATGTGGGAAGTCATTAAAAAGGAAATTATTAAGTGGCTGGATGTAAGTATAATCTACCCAATCAGCGACAGGCCCAGGGTGAGCCCGATTCATGTCGTGACCAAAAAGGCAGGACTCACCATATGTGTTAATGATAGGGGTGAATCCATCCCTACATGCACTCCTACATCTTGGAGAGTGTGTGTAGATTATAGGAAACTGAATGCTGCAACAAAGAAAGACCATTTTCTATTACCTTTTATTGACCAAATCCTGGAGCAGTTAGTGGGGAATAAGTTTTTCTATTTCCTGGATGGATTCTCTGGATATAACCAGGTGGCCATTAACCCCTGGGACCAAGAGAAAACCACCTTCACCTACCCCTTTGGTACCTTCACATTTAGAAGGATGCCACTTGGACTCTGTAACATGCTAGCAACTTTCCAGAGATGTATGCTGGCAATATTTCATGATGTGGTGGGTGATTTTCTTGAGGTCTTCATGGACGACTTTTCGGTCTTCGAACCCTCATTTGATGATTGTTTAGCCAACCTAACTCGTATCCTCAGAAGATGTATTGATGTAAACCTCATGCTTTCTTAGAAAAAAAGTCTTTTTATGGTACAAGAGGGAATTATTCTTGGTTACATCATCTCTGAATAAGGTATTGAGGTGGACAGAGCTAAGGTAGAGATGATTGCAGATTTACATGTGCCTAGCTCTGTTCGACAAATCAGCTCCTTTTTAAGACACGTCGGTTTCTATAGGAGATTCACCAAAGACTTATCCAAGATTTCTAGACCTTTAACTCATCTCCTTTCCAGTAACGTACCCTTTGATATGGGCCCCAACTGTATACGAGCATTCATGTTGCTACGTGAGGTTGTCGCCAAGGTCCCTGTTCTCCAGCCACCTAATTGGTCCCTCGACTTTGAACTCTTGTGTTATGCTTCTGATCTTGTAGTCGGAGCCATCCTAGGACAAAGACGCGGTAGACATCACTTCATGGTGTACTATGCCAGAAAGACGCTAGACGAGTCCCGGCATAATTATACGACTATTGGGAAAAGCTACTAGTAGTTGTCTTTGGGCTGGCAAAATTCTGCTCTTACCTTCTGGGCTCGCATGTTACTGTATTCACTAACCACGCGGCCATTCGTCATCTCATGTAGAAGAAGGATTCCAAGCCTAGACTGATTCGTTGGATCCTTCTACTCCAAGAATTTGACCACGAGATACGCGATAAGGCTGGAGCTCAGAATGTTGTTTCCGATCATCTCTTGAGACCAGACCATGTCCACATTGGTCTTAACCCTTCCGATTAATGAGGTTTCTCCCGATGAGCACCTACTGGCGATTAATGTGGCAAGTGGACTTGGTATGATGACATTGCTAATTACCTTGCTTCTGGCTCCCTTCCACGTGGCTGGCCTAAAAACCAATGCAAGTGTCTAATCGCAAAAACAAAGTGCTACTTCTAGGATAATCCACTACTTTTTCAAGTAGGTGCTGATTAGATCATTCATCGTTATATTCCTGACAGCGAGGTCCACAATGTGCTATCCTTTTGTCATAATCAGGCCTGTGGAGGCCATTTCTCTAGGAGGAAAATTGCAGCCAAGGTGTTGCAGTGTGGTTTCATTTGGCCTTCCCTTCACCAGGATGTAAACAATTATGCTAAACGATGCATTGGGTGCCAGTCGGTAGGGTCAATGTCACGTCGTGACAAGATGCCCTTGCAACCCATTCTAGCTGTTAAAATCTTTGATATTTGGGGAATCGATTTCATGGGTCCCTTTCTTCCTTCCAATGGCTTCGAGTACATCCTCGTTGCTATTGATTACGTTTCAAAATGAATCGAGGCTATTCCCACACACCATGCTAATCATGTCATACCTACTCGATTTGTCAAAGACCACATTTTTGCACACTTTGAGATCCCTTGAGCCATTATCTCTGATGGAGGAAGTCATTTGACCCATGCATCCTTTCGAGCACTTCTAAGGAAATACAGAGTCCACCAACGTATCGCATCTCCGTATCATCCTCACATTAACGGCCAGGTTGAGGTATCGAACCGGCAAATCAAGTAAATTCTCCAAAAAATGGTTCAGCCTGACCATAAGGATTGGTCTGATAAGCTAATTGACGCACTTTGGGTGTATCAGACCGCCTTCAAGGCTTCCCTTATTATGTCTCCTTATAGAATTGTTTACTGAAAGCCTTGTCATTTGCCCATTGAGCTGGAGCATCGCGCTTATTGGGAGGTTTGCCAATGTAACCTCGACCCAGACCTATGTGGTTGAGAAAGGAAACTCCAACTCCAAGAGCTGGAAGAGCTCCATCGTGAGCCCTATGATTCTACCTTAACTTTAAAACAACGCACTAAGGCCTTTCATGACAGCAGCATTCGGCGAAAAGAGTTTGAGACATCACAGCAAGTTTGGCTTTAGAATGCCCGACTCAAATTCTTTCCCGGGAAACTGAAGTCCAAATGGACTGGTCCCTACTTGGTCTCGAGACCATTTGCCAACGGGGCCGTCGAAATTGAAGATCCCAGATCTGGGCATAAATTTACGGTCAATGGGCAGCGGTTAAAACCCTATCTTACTCATGAACCTACCCCCGTTGGTGAAACTGTTGCCCTGCTGGAGGGTAACTGACTTTGTGCCTTACTCTGAATACAGTTGGGGATGTTAAATTCAACGCTCGTTGGGAGGCACCCCAGCAACACTCCTCCTCCACTTTCACCGTCACATTCCATTTTGCTTCACTTCACTTCACACTTCTTCACTTTTCACTTCACCACCCACCATCCACCCACCCTGCCACCCTGCTCTATACGTCACACCTCAGCTGTTGTGCCAAGACCCTTGGACCTTGCTTAACTCTACATGCATATGAGAACATAGCATCATTAGGCATGGGGGGTGGATAGGCATCCATAGGATCTGGGTATTATATGGGTATCATGCAGCTTTTGCATCCATTATACATATCCATCTATAAATATGTACATAGTCTATTTGTTTCAAAAAGAAAAAGTGTTTAGCTATGATCTGAAATCAGAAACAGAAATACAATAAGTGTTTATGGATATTCAACATCTACTTTGAAGACTTTCCAGGCTACTAAAGCTTGATTCGCTTAGGGTTTGGATTAATTCACTCGAGCATTGATAAGATAGATTAGAATCTATCCTAATTTAGGATGTATTCTTGTACCTGAGTCACTAGTACAGGATTCGTTGGTTTGCTTCTACTTGAGAGCCTAAGTAATATTGGTTCACACTGCACATATTGAGAAAGACGAGGTGAACGTAAGATCCAACCCTAGTATTATTAGGGAAGGTGGAGTCCATACTTGTGTGCGCAGGTAGACTTTTTATCCCAGTCTTTAGTCTTGTGTTTAGGAGAAACTCTTTCCACCAAAAAGTACTCACCCACCAAATAAGTGTCTCTTCCATATAGTTGTAGGAGATATACTGACACTTGTTTCAAAAAAAAGAAAAAATCTTGGGGATAAGTCAGTATATCTTGTAAAAGTCTATAAATTCCTCTCCCCAAAAGTCTTTTAGGGTGCGTTACAAATACCCTGTTTCAACCAAATATTCTTCAAGCCACAAAAACAATAAAAGTGGGGATGAGTTTTTCCATCACTTTTTCACAGTTAATCCGAAGACAAGAGCTGAATCTGGGACCAACCTGGACTTAAAAATTTTTGAAACCCTGGGCTTGCGCCTTAATGTTCATCTGGTTGATCTTGATCCATCACTATGCACAAACCATAACCTCTTAGCTCTCAAGTATGGTAAAAGCCTCCATGTCCTGGAAATCGCACTTAAGGTTTAAATAACAAGAGTCCAGGTTAGTTGAGAGATGGTCTATATCATGTAAGACTTGAGTACTGGTAGTTTCTCTACAATTAGTTCTCACAATGTCCAATAGATAAGCACATTAATGGCTTCAGAAAAATCTTCAGCTTAAGATCATTTCTAAACATCATACAAACAAATGTTTTGCTAGGGACTAGCAAAAGGTAGGCTTGGGGGTGTGATTGTAGAGCAATTCATGCCTCTATGTAGCCCAACTTATGCTATTGTCTAGCATTAAACATTTAGATTAGATAACCATGCATGCATCTTATGAAGTACTTTCATTTGTAATTTTTATGCAGAGGAAGATAGAGAGAGAGAATGAGCATCCACTCATCCATTTCATCCCTTCCATGGCCACCTCATTCCCATTTAAATTCCACCACTTATTCCATTCAATAAAGCCTACATTCATTTTCCAACAACCTAAGTGCCTAGAAGCAATATTCCCTCTTTTTTTTAATATCCTAACAACATATGCCCACACTCACCACCCTACCTCCCATTACCTATAAAACAACCCTAACCTAAACCTTTGCGAGGGGTCGGCCCATCCCCTCACATCAGCACACACAGTCGGTCACCTCCACTTCCACCCTCAGTTGAACACACACAGCACCTCACCACCATCTGCCTACCGGCCACTCTAGCTCTCCTCTCTCCCTTTCCTCACGCTCAGCACCCTCTCACAAGTCGAGAGGGACGTTGGGAATAGAGCAGTTCTCTCTTGTGGCTGCATCCACCACAGTGAGAAAGCACCACCGCCCAACTCCATCGCGAGCAGGTGGGCATGGTGTATTCTTTTTATTTGTTCCGGTTAGTTTTGGTTCATTTTGTTTTATTTGTTTTGTTTCCAGTTTGTTCTCTCCATTTTTCTCCGTAGTGCCATTGATAGAGATTCAAGTTCAAAGCTCCAGTGTGCGCACCACTGTGTGCATTTCAGCCACCGCCACATGCCACCGGGTGCGTCGGGCTCCCCTTCTGTGCGCGTGTGCATGCTTTCCAACTCCACAATGCCCTCCGCACGCTGCACTGCCTCAACCAATTACCACTCTCCACGTGGCACTGTAGCACACTGTTCACCATAGTTAGCGTGACATTGTAGCAACCGAAGAGTTTCTCACTTATCCAGTGGCAAATATTTCGCACCAGTTGCAAATATTTCTCGATACCCTCGCAAAGCAAGTGCTTCCACCCACACTCACACACATCTGCTCTGCACTCCACGCGACACTTAGTCTTGTTGGTTGCGTCTTGCTAGACATGGACCAACTTGACACCGTGCTACATCCCATCCCCATTTCCATCTCCACCCCTATATATATAGTATCTATATATCTATATCTATTCTATATCAACTTACATATCTACTATATATATACATACATATATATATACATTTACTAAGCTAAGTATCTCTTTTCATTTCTTTCCTTGCATTTTATTTTGCTTTCATTTGTCTTTTATTCTTTCTATTAGAAAGACAGAAAAAAAGTATAAAAGAGAAAAGATAATTCTCTTCTTGCAAGTACCTGATCTTGTGAGTGACAAGATCAATTTTGGAATCTTAAATTGGTTTCAAGCCAAGGACCATTTGGCTCAAGGCCATGGACTTCTTTTCTGATGGTGTGCCTCAAGATCAACATTATCACAAAAATCTTAGAAGTAGAAAAAAAACCACAAACATAATAAATGCACGGAATAGATACGTTCTAGGAAAGGCATAGAAACTTCATAATCTCCTAATTCCCGCCTCCCTGAGATCGACCTTGGGCCTAAAAGTGACCAAGATAAAATCAAATATGCCAGGTTAAAATTTTTTTGAAACTAGTGTAGGCTCGATTTAGGTTAACTCACTGTACTAATTTCGACAATAATATCACCTTATTAAATAAGCCTATTCGAGTCTGCAACACCACAGCAAAAGATTCCTCTGCGAAGCGAAGGAGTTCCAAGAATTTTATCCGATACTCAGCAACAGTCATCTGCCCTGCTGATGGTGAATAAATTCATCCTGTTTTTGAGCCTTCCACTCCATCGGGTAGAATTGGTAATTAAAGAACTTAAAAAGCTTGTCCCATGTGATTGAGGTAGCCTCCGTTGTCTCAACTGTGGCCCACCATCGCTTGATTATACCCTTAAATTGGAAAGTTGCCAATGTCACCTTATTCTCCCTGGTAACCTTTAGGGCAGAAAAGATCTTCTTAATCTTCAAAATCTAGTCTTCAGCAGAAGACAGATCCCCAGCACCAAAAAAAGTCGGTGGCTTCATCTTCTCAAATTGCTCAAATTCAGCATTGTCAGTGAGTTATGGCTAGTGGCTGGCCAGACCACTCGTTACATGGGGATCCACCCGAATTATCACCACCCCCAGTACCACCCGGCCCACCATAGCCTTGATCCCCCAATCCAGTACTAGGTTTTCCAATGGTAGAAGCCACGTTTGCAATGTCCCCTGCATTTATTGCATGGTTTCCTGGAATTGCATGAGGACCGCATTGGGCCAGGTGGTTCTGTTCACCTCCCGATTGTCCTCTACATCTTGAAGGCATCCTAAAATGAACACAGACTCCATTAACACCAGACATGGAAGTCAAACAACATAATATACAATGTACATGAACTATAATAAGCTTCAGGTCTATAACCCTAACCCTACTCTGATGCCATGTTTGTCACACCCCGAAAATCCATTCAATGGGTTTCCGAGGATGAGGTCGGGGAAAGTCCCAACGGTGAAACGGTTAAAGTCGAAGGGCGCTTAATTCAATCAAGATAAATCAAATAAAAGAAAAGAATCCAATGAATAATAACAGGATATCCTTGTTGGAGGAGAGATTTCCAAACTCCCCACCTGTCGGAAGAATCATAATTTATACCACCCTAGCAGTAATACGTCGAAATAGAAACCAAGCAGCAAAGCATCGTTCATTTCCAGGAACATACACAAAGTTCCCCTATCATACATACTATCATACATATGCACACATTCATATAGGTATATATGTACAAGCCTTGTTTCTTCCCTTATTACGAAAGTAACCTGTATAACACAAAAGAAATATACATCAACCAGGCCAAAGGGCTACAAAAGGGAGAGCCACACAATCCACATTCATAAAAGATGGTTTGCAAAAGAGGACCCTCAAGTGAAAGGAGGCATCGGTCCCTAAAAAGTCCTCCCACGTTCCACAGGGTCGGAAACCTGCAAAACAGATTGCCTACTCTAGTTGACAGGCTTCCCTTATAAATTCTGTGGCAGCATTTTCAATAGACTCAGTAGGTGGGTCCGTCCACCTTCCTGGGTATTGGGCTTCCACTATCTCCCTCTCCAAATGTATGAGTGTCATCACGAATAGTTGATCCGCCGCTGCTAGGCATCTGCACTGCTTGTGGGTAAGGCAGAATCTGCTTGCCTATGCCATCAGAACCTGAAATGGGTCACAAAAGAAGAGAAAGAGGTGAGCTATACAGCTCGATAAGGATCTAACTACGTGTGAAGCACAGCAAGAGGGGCTGATAAATGTTTGTTTTTTTTTTATAACATTATCCACCACTTCCCATCAAATTTCTATCGAAATCCTTAAGATAACTTATTCTGGTGCTCACATCTATTCCCCCACTCGCCACAAGTATTAGATTTAGAAAATCATCCCTCTCTAATCAGAGGAGATTTCGGCGTATCCTTCCCCTTAGATCCTTGCTTGGTGGCCCCCCCTATCAAGGGTGGGATAATAGGATAAGTGACCCTTGTGAAAGGCATACCCCCTCTTGACATATCGAGAACATTGCTGACCTTAGTCAGAAGATTCGAAACTCTAGGGAGCTAGCCAGGCCAGTGCCTCGTGTCAGCGAGGAGCAACCCCATCCGTCGCCAGTAAGGCCAAATTGTAATTTACACAGATTATGTCGTAGGGTTGGTAAGAATTGTCGGGCCACACCATTTGCACCTGCTAGGAACGTAATCACATGGTGTGCCCTCTCAGTCCACTGCCGGATGAGATCTCAACCAGACCCATCATGGTACCCTCGGCATCTCTCCGCACATGCAGGGGCCTGGTGATCCTCTTAGTCGAGTACCTTATTTGCCATGAGTTGGATTCAGGTATGCTCAGATACCTCCTTCTGATGACCACCCAAGGCTCGTTACCACTCCTAGGAACTCCTCAAGTTCCAAGGTAAATCCTTGGGTAGCTCTTCACTACCCCACATCTTGAGTCTCTTTCCAAAGTGGTGAACTCAATTCACCATGTCTAAGGCACAACCTTACAAGCCCGCCTATCAGACCTGTCATATTCTTATTTTATTTGGTTCCAAGTCTGGAACAACATCCTAAAGACCTAGTGGATCTCATAGGGTCTGACCACAGACCTTTAGAATCCAAGAGGATTTTTCATTTAAATCCTAAGAAGCCACCATTTCACATATTGTATACTTCCATATGCTTAAATTCATTTACCTAGCATTCATTCACACCCTTCCAAGGTTGATTTATCACCTCCTATGGCCGCTAGTCTTTCAGGTGTTTGCAAATTTATGCATTTTTCTTAACTTCATATCACATATCCAGGCTTGCCTACTTTACTTATGTATTCAAGTGCTAAAACAGGAACATTGTCACTCAGGCTAGTACTGGTACTGACCCTCAATACTGGCACTGGGCTAGTACAACCCCAGCTATAGTTGAATCATAGCCATTTAGGCCAATACCGGTATTGATCATCAGTATTAGTACTAGACCAGTTATGTATAGGGCCCCCATTCAGGCAGTACCGGTATTGATCACTAGTACCGGTACAAGACCAGTTTTGTTTCCCTAATGAATGCATTAAGGGGACCTCTGACGCCATCTAGTACCAGTACTGATCATCAGTACCGGTACTAGGTGGTTCCAGGCCCTAGTCTAGCATGATATTTAACCTACACCACAACCTGCTATTTTCAGATGTAGAGTCCATTATCCCATAGATTTTATGTATAAAACACATGCTTAGTACCCGGTGAACCCTCGTAAACAACACGATATGGTGCTAATTCTCTTAGCATGTATCGAACCCCTTTTTATTCACCAACCCTACGTATGTACTCCATTACACGCCTGGCTACCCTTAACCCAAAATCTAAAGATGTACTCAAAGAATAAAGAGTTAGCACCCATACCTCAAGCTTTTGCGCTGTAGCTCCTATCTTCTACTCCTTCCCGATCTACTCAAAATGCAACAACACCCACCACATTACAAGAATAGCTGCAGTAGCCGCTCCTGCACTTTGCCTTCTCCTCCTACGACAGTAGCACCGACAGCAAGGCACTGGCAGCAGCTGGAATAGCCACCAAAGGGAGGACGATGGGGGTCTCTCCTCTCCTCTTACCAAAATCATCATGCCAAGGAAATGATCGTTGGCTTTCTAAGAAAGCCAAAAGTCTAATATCAAAATGGTCATTTGGTCCATGCCCCCCCCATTTCTTACTTGAGGGGCAAGCAAGTCCCTCAACTATCTTTTCTTGCAAGGAGCCCCTCGCCACCACAAAATGTCAGGCCTTGCCAATCAGGAGGGAAAAATCATGGCATTTATGGGTCTTTTAACTCATTAAACACCCTACTTAAGTGGGTTAAAAAAATTACCCAAAAATTTTCAAGTCATTACAATGTGTATGGTGTGGAAGCATACATGGTAGAGTAGGAGGGAAAATAGAGAAGGGAAAGAAAGGAGCCCTGCAATACAAGCAACCAAACCAGTCCTTTTGTGGGTAGCCTAAAGATCTATAGACCCTCAGAATCCATCTTAGGATTATAAATGATTTACTCTACTTTTATCTGGCCAATCCAACTAGTTAGGATGAGGAGCCGGGGAGAAGGTTCTTCCTTTGGCTTGCACCTCCGGTTCCTTTGATACCCCCCAACTGTGGTCGTTTGACACTACTCCCATAGCTAGACATTAGATTGACTAGTATAGCAGGTTAATCAAGAACAATCTCAATCTGGGCCCCAAAGAGTGAATTAATCCTTAAGGCCAATGTTTAATCAATTTTAGTTAGGCTTGGGATATTAGCCTTTCTGGAATGTGATGGATGCTTAATGGGTTGCGCCCTTAATGATTTGTTTGGAATGTGTGTATGTGCACAACCAAAAGTTTTCAAGCAAGATTATTCAGCATGAAGTGAGTTTTAGGATTCAGATCTTGCTTAGTAGCTTTTAGGATTCAAATATTAGGTATATTCAACCAAATTTCCTGAGACAAACGAAGTTTGAAATCACGAGTTCACGTATTTTCCTTTACAAATCAGGAAAATATGGAGTGCCTGACTTGACCTAATTATTGAGTCCTATGGGGCAACTACAAAATGAATTCCTTTTAGATTAGGTGGTGCAGCCTAAACTATCCAATCAACTAGCCCAGATGCACCACCGATTAGAGCACACAAAAGGTGATTAACCAAGTCTAATTTTTACTCCTTTATGTGTTGAGTTGGTGTACCAGTTCCACAGGTCAGAATTTTGATTGAGTAGATAAAATGCAGATAGGTTATGTTCCTCAAATGTGAGTGTTCATAGTGTGTATGTTGATTTGTCCCACAAGAAGTATCTTTTTATTTTCTTTTTATAATATGCTAGGGTGAGATGAGTGGAGGTGACAAACAAGACGAACAAATTCTATCATAAGGTTTATGCAAACACCTAATTAGATTAGGTCTTGATTATGGATGTGGAGAAATTGAAACTAGTGGGGGTGAATGTGGGGGGCACTTACAAATTACTCTACCTGCAGTTTACTCCGATCTACCACACTTGAATATCCTTGCTAGGGTACCTACAAGACAGTAAATCCTAGGTAAGTGAGGTTAATAATAAGTGAATGCAAAAAAATATGGAAAACAAGAAAGCAAATTCCGTTCGTCCCCAGCAATGGCGCAAAAATGAATAAGTTTCGGCGAAGTAAAATTGGGGTTTCAAGAACCCGTGAGGTGTTGGACTATGGAGATGAGATGCAAGAGGACGTCGGTAGAGGAATGCTTCACCAAGGCTTTGGAATGGGGATGAGGAGATGGAGGTGATCTTCTACTGTAATGGAGGTGGGAGGATGGCTCTAAGGTTTCCTACAAAGGTGGTGAGATGGAGGATGAATATTTAGCGGGATATTGGAGCATTACACTAATAGGAGGCCTTTGAAGCTTGGGAATAAGCTTTAAGGGAGCTATGGTAGGCGACTAGAGCTTAAGACTAGGTGGGAGTAGACTTGGTCGAGATGGTTTGGAAGGGAAGGGGTCATGGGGTTTATATAGTGGAGGAATGGAGGTGTTTTGCATGCATGAGTCTTCAACAACATTTAAAACGTCGCTAAAAGCCTACTGGGGTGTTGCTAAACATTCAAGCGCCTCTGCTGGCATGAGGAGGCACGGCTGTAGCTGGCACAATGCACAGAGATCTACAGTCATTGGATTAGGCACAGATGGCTGACATCGCGAGGAGGAAGCATGCAGAGATGGCATTTGAATCCTGCAAGCATTGGCATCTGCTATCCCAACCGTTGGATCCTTCATTGCACAGCTGGGAGGCAACTGCGGATCGTACCCTCGCTGCTTTGAACGCGCGTGGATCATGCCTTCGAGAAGATTCGACGACCGAGAGTGTAGCCAGTCATCTTAAATGAGTGCCTCTGATTGTGTGCTTGCGATCAAGCATGCCTCCTCACATCGTTGGGTGGTGTATGATCACATGTGAGTAATCTTGACCACTCGATTAGGATCGAGCGGTCCAATTTCACCAATGCTGGAGGGGGCGTAGAGGATTGAGGCTTGAACCCGCGCCTCTCGTTTGAGGAGCAGGTGCAGTACCGTTTGGCCAAAAAGTTTCTTGGTCGCATGGAGATTGGGTGTGACTATGCATCTCAACCATTAGATGATGATCCAATGGTCTAGATGAAGTCCTCCTTGATATTCTTGAGGCCAGGCAATGTAGAGCGCTTCTCAGCCGTTGAAATCAGATCCAACGACTGGGATCACTCCTTGAGTGAAGCTGGGGAGGCTGTGGCTCATGCAGGGCGGCTTGGATGGTCCCATGTGGTGCCATCTGGGCTATCCATCTTCTTCTTGTAGAGGATGCCACGGAGCTTTGATCAGGGTGATGTTTGCATTGACGAACTACGATCATCGCTCTGGATCCATCCGTATGATCAGATTCTTCATTCGAAGCCGATAAAGATGTCGCACTGCCTCCTAGCCATATAAAATGTTGGAATTAATGTACATAATATACAACTATACTAAATGCAATGCAATGAATGTTATGCAATATTTATACTATGATATGCAATGCTAGGCCTAGTGACATGCATAAATAGGTATTTTAACTTAATTGGATGCGTCTACATCAGTTAGGTACAAAGTTCGCTGCCTCCTGGACTCGCTCAATTTGGCCCAAAATGGCCTACTTGACGTTAGGTATATCTTGTCCAACATAGTTCAACTACCTAATGTTAGATGCTCAGTTCAATGCAAAATTCACTATCTCCTGAATCTCCCAAACTCACTTCAAACTTACTACCTAATGTTGGGTAACTTCTACCTAACATTAGATAGACTGTGAAAAGTCCTTTAACTGTCCAAATGAGGTTTAAGCTACTTATGCATTTCTAGGATGATCCACTAACATCCAGAAGTAAGTTTTATCACATTTTTGACTTGATTAGCTAGAGCATTGTCAATTTTAATGACTTGTGGAAGTTGTGCCGTAGTAATGTAATTTTATGCAAATATAATTGGGGCCTTCCTTACAGTCTAAAGAATATAAAATTACAACTCAATTCCTATAATACAAAGAGACCTAAACGTGTTATTTCCTCCTTTCTCTTAGCTTCTAATTTCAACAAGAAAGCTTCAACCTGAAAATCAATTTTGCAATATATATGCATAAGATCCAATTTTAATCTCAATTAGTTGATATGCCTATTATCATCAAATCCATTATTAAAGGCTAATGTGGTGTCTAATTGCTTATGCACCTACATCATCTTCTTCGTCTAGCTTAGTCCTCCTTCCAGCTCAGCACCACCTTCATTCGAGCATCATTCATCCCCCAAGCAGTCGTCGAGGGGGATTCTCTCTCTCTTTTTTATCACTTTAATAGTTTAGATTTATTTTCAACCATTACTATTTGTAATAAACATTTTCTTCAACTTAATATATCCATTAGTTATCTCTCTCTTTCTTTCTCTTTAATTACTTGCCACAACAACATTTTGCATCAACACCGACGGTCAGTAACCATCGGTATAGGTCAAAATAACCGTCACTGTAGTTCCAGAGAGCTATTCCGACTGTCATTGAAGGTGTTCTCTTAAGAGGCATCGCTATAGGCAACAACGACGGTTTTTTACCGTCGGTGTTGTACCTAGACCTACAATGACGGTCACATCCTAGAAGCTAGCCATTTTTTGTGATAGCAGGAACAACGCTTTTAGCCGTCGCTATAGGGTAAGAAATGTTGCTAAAACCATCACTACAAGTAATAACTAGAATTGTCATTTTAACATAATACCAACACAACCATCCGTCACTAAATCTGTAAATGTAGATATCAATGCAATATCTTAATATATTTAAGATTTAATCTTATCATCAACAACAATATTTACCTTCATTCAAGTAAGATTAAATAAAAATATACAAGATATAACTCATTTGAAATAACAAATTGAATTATCCATAAAACCATACATGTACATTCAATGGAACAATTTTTCCAAATCATTCTAAAAGAACATTATCAATCTACAAGTACTATAAGTGGCATGAGCCATAATTATCCATAATCCCTCTCTCTATGCACTTGTATCTAATTGTTCGAATAGTTTGTTAGTTGTCAAGTACTTCAACCATGAAATTTTGAGTAGCTCGCAAAGGTTCTTAATCAACTTGAAGTGATGCACAACTACAAATCATTAAACATGATGTTAGAGCTCCTAAAAAGAAAAGATGATATTATAATTTACCTATACACAAATAAAATCATCATTAACTTATTCATTAAGATAAAAAAGAAGATGAGTAACCTATTCTACTAGCAAATAGTAGATGAAGCCCTTCAATAGAGAGCAAGGCAACAATAAAGATAGGATTGGCAATAATAAGCTGACCCATAGGTAATTATAGCCAAAGCCCTCTTTTCTCCTCGAACAAGAAGCATGTAGTTAAGTAATTCCTAGATTATTTTGACTAAATGGGATAAATTTAAAACCTCCAAATAAATTGTGGGTCCATTTGGCTAAGTTGGAAGTCCAAGGGCTCATTAGAATGGACCCCATTCTTAAAGCTGGCACACTGGAGATTCAAACACCAACTCAATTAGATCATTTACAAATTCGAGTTCTTTGTTCTAAAGAAATAGGCTTATTTGAAGATAATACAGTACTTTAGATAGTACTTTTATTCATTGCCACACTCATAATTTCTAAATAACATCATATTTATATACATAGGGTAAATTAAAGATGCATAATCATTTCGGTTAGAAATATTTGTAAGTTAACATAATCATCAAACAAGTGTCATTAAAAATGTATTAATCTACAAAGAAAAGCAAAAGGTGCTCCCTCCAAGATAAGCATAAATATCCTTTTGGCAATTTTTTCTGTAGAACCAAGAAAATAACTACAAACCAAGCAGGAAGTTAACACAACTTGGCCACAATTGCGCCTCTTGGCTTGAATCCATGTAGGTTCTAAGAAATAGAAAAATGTAAAAGCTCTTGATGTCATTGTTACATAGGAAACTGATATAAATGTGGTTGAATCATGCTACCTATTGTGATAGGGCAATTGTCAGTTAAATGTGAAAGGGCAATTGTGAAAGAGGGAAAATAATGTATTTGCTTCAATTATGGTGTGGTCTCTATTAGGTTGTTTCAAGTTAAATTATGAGGTTCTTCTGTTAACATGTCATAATGTGCCTAAGTTAGCATGTCATGATTATTGCCAAAAGCAGAATGAATTGACGGCTAAAGTGGAGATGGACATCATGTAAGGAAAAAAAAATGCTATAAAGATATATAAGAATTAAGAAGTATAATACCGGAAGCACTTGCACCCACCAACCTACATGTCACAAAGAAAAGCTCGTAAGATACATGAATTACTGAAGGGATTGATCCAAAAAAAAAAGACAATTATGGAATTATAAAGTGGGAAAATAATGTATTTGCTCTGTAGTTTGATCTTGTAAAGAAATAACAGTAGATCACACACTCCATGAGATTCTTAGGTTCCCCACAAGGCTAGGAGGGAATAATAATTTGATTGCCACCATTATTACATTCCAGTATTTCAATTTTGGTTCTAAAGTGGACAATTCCAAATTATAACTAAATGACATGGAACTATTACTATTGCTTGCTATAGTGAATTGTAGCAACTACTCCAATGACAGTAGACCAAATTAAACTATGATGAACTGAACAAGACCTAGGACATAAATCATGGGTAGCCAGTAACAAGAAAAATATGCTAAGTACTACTACCCATTTCTTAGATGTATGCATTTACACAAAAATTACTAGGATCATCTTGATTTGGGCCTAGAATGGGTCTGCCCATGGGATTGTGGAGAGATAATGACAACCAAATGAAAATGAATGCCAGTGGCTCATGAAGAGTTGTAGCATGAGAATTAGGATTCATAATGTCATGGAAAAGGCTAAAAATGCCTTAGTCTCTATTTGGTGGTAGAACAACTCTAGGGTTATCCCATTAGAGGAGGTTATCATCTATAATGCCAATGGTTATGTCGAGACAAAGTTGGGCTTGCAGTTCTCTATGCCAACCTTTTTGAAGTTCAAATATGAAAAAAATATTATAATCACTTCTACTATGATAGCTATATCACATTATACCCATTACTTATCCCACCACACATTTTAACACCTTAATCCACTTATTCAGGTTACAATTTATCTTGTTATTAAGTGCAGCCTTGGTGTGTAGATAAGGACATTCTAAGACAATCTTGAAAATCTACCTACTTATGGTCCATAAAATACAACGCTTTTGATTAGGTATATGCTAGGCAACTAGGTGCATGTAATCCAACAAAATTCATAACATAATGAGCAATATGCATTATGGTAGATAGTTGTAATTTTGTAGTTGGGAGAGAGACAAAATGAACGTGCACATAAAAAAAGAAAAAAAAATTAACCCAGCTTGTTTCATGGTAAGGCTTAAGGCCTTTAATAACCCATGTTTGGTTTTCTATATGGCATCGTTATAGGTATATGATGAGAATCTCATCATGAACCCTAACTAGCACAATCTAAACTAGATATGCAAAAAACAGCTCCTACATAACTCAAAGAAAGTCTTAACTCAGAGAATTCTGAGTTTAAGAAGAAAATAAGTCAAAAGGGGTAAAAATGCAATTTTACCAACACAATCTGCAAACAGGGTAACTCAGGGTCCAAACACAGGTCAAACAAACCAAATAAGAAGGAAAGTTGGATGATCTGATCCAACAAGGGCTACAGCAACTCCAGGAAATTAAATGACATTCTGTAACCCTAAAACATACCCACTTCAATTCATGAGATTTGAGGCATGGTAAAAATCAACTAAACCCTCTAAAATTCATAGAAAAATAATCTCTAGGGTTTAGAACCTTCAATTTGGCCTTAGAAACCCATTTTGACCAACATTGAGAACCATGTCCAATTAAAGATCTAATTTGGGTTTTTACGTAAATTTGCCAGTCAAACATGGTCTGACCTAGAAACAAAATTTACCATTAAAATCCTTAGGTCTAATTTAGTCATGCATAAAAACTTGAGCCTAAGAAGAGACCTCCTTGACCGACTTTGCAATTTGGTCCTCATCATTTACTTTTTGACCCTCAACTTTCGAAACCCTTACATTTTGGAACCTAATTTCCTCGTCATTCTTTGCATTTTGGTCCCTCCTGCAAGTCTCCGTGCAGTGCCATGCTCTGGCGACTTTGCGCAGAGCATGGCGCTGCACAGGGTGAGGGGGACGTCCTACAAAGAGTACGTGGAGTTCCCTACGACGTCTCCTGTCGCAGGGACTCTGCAATGCTGCCTGACGATGCCCACACCTTCCGTGAGAATGCACGGAAGGTATGAGTCTCGTCTCCGACCATACCCCGACGAGGGACTCACGTTGCCAGCGTGCGTCCGCCCCTCTGCCACCGCCTTTATAATGACCAGCATCGCCAGCCGGTTCTCCCAGCTTGGTCATGACGGAGAAAACCTCAACCCTTCCTCTCTCCCCACTCTGACAGGAACCCACCAGCTCCGACACCTCCTTCACCTCCTTCTCGTGGCTCTGCTGCAATACCAGCAGCAGAGCCACCTTCGCCTGATCTCCCCGCGTCGCGCCGCACCAAGCGCGTGCCTCCCTGCCCTCTTCCTCGCCGTCACTCTCTCCCTCTGGGTGTTTCTTCTCCGGCGAAAATTGGAACGACTGTCACCCTGCTTCGGCCCCCCTTCATCCCCGTAGGTATGTTACAGTTATTTCCCTTCCTCCCCTCTTTCTTTTCCCCAACTTGTTTTGCTTGATCTCCCTACGACCACACTTCACTACCCTCATCTTCCCCACCTCTGGCCTCTCTCCGGCGAGTCGTTCCCGTCATTCCACAACCCCATATGACTCTCCAACCATCCCGAAAGCTCTGCCTCACATCACAAAATGCCCTCTGCCCCTCCACTGCCACTCCACACCTCCACAACACTCCCCTGATCAAACCCACTTTTCGGTTGCAGTCTGACCTAGGGTTGCCGCCATACACCGCCCCGCGACCTGCTGCACCCCGCACTACCTTCGCCGTGCCACGGTGAAGGTTCCCCTGTAGTCTAATTAGGCCGAGAGGCCTTTCTTGTGTTAGACAGACCTGCTGCCCATGCCTCCATTAGCGACAACTCGAGGAGCTTCCAAGTGAGCTCCTGGCCTTAGAGCGTCAAATTTCCTGCTGAGGCGAATTGGGGAAACTTGGGTGAAGGTAGGCAGCTAGTTTGCGAAGGGAAACGAGGATGCAGCTGCTGAAGTGAAGTCGCGTCCTTCCTGCGGGCACGCGCGAGAAGGAGCATCAATTTAGTCCCACATCGTGAGTCTTCAAATCGCCGCACCACTTTAAATTATTTTTGTGTATACGGCTGGTTGCCTCCAAACGCACCTGGGGTGAGGTCCCTCGCCCATCACCCACCTCATTCAAGGATTCATCTCATGGACCTGGCGGATCTGACCCGACACTACCCTGCACTCCTCGCGCACCACCCACGCCGGTGCGCTTGGTCCCGGTTACGCAACCCGACCCGTTAACCTGACTCTGGGAGAGCTTCCTGTGAGCGGTTTACAGAGAGAGAGAGACGTGCGGGTAGAGGGAAGGGATAGGTTTTGGTTTCCCTTGTGCGCGGAACAGGGCGTGAAGGAGGAAGGCTCAACACTTAGCCGCAGGAAGAAGAGGAAGAGGAGTAGAAGAAGAAACTCTGAAGAAGCCTTGCAGCTGAGTAAGGAAGAAGAAGAGGAGAAGAAGAAGCAGCGAAGGAAGAAAAAGAGGGGAAGCACTGTTGCAGACCGCCGTTTAAGTCGTCTGACTGTGATATCAGACAATGGATAAACCTTCAGAGGAGATAAACCAAAGAAGAAGAAGAAGAAAAGAAAAGGCTCCGCAGCTGAAGAGAAAGAAAAGAGAAGAAGGAAGAAAGAGAAGACTTTGCATAAGATAAAGACAAGAAAAAGAAGACAAGCAGAAGAAGAAGAGGCAAACAGAGAAGAAGACCCATAGGGAGAGATACTGCAGCTGAAGAAAAGAAGAAGAAGAACTGAAGAAGAAAGAAGAGGAAAGAAGAGGAGACTCAAAGAGAAGTAGAGACGAAGAAGAAGCCAAGACAAAATATCTCTCTCTCTTATTTGTGTAATAAAGAAACTTTGTACTTCTAGAATTCTAGTAGCTCCCTGAGTTCGACCTCGGGAAACTATTTCCGTGTAAAATTTTGATAGTAACGACAACCGTAGCTGTCTTATTTTGTACCACAACGACATTACTATAATAAGCATTAAAATGCACGAAGACTAGCTGCGGAAGATCTGTTCAGTATTCTTGGCGTCGTTGCCGTGGTGCAACGGCTATTCTCGAAGCTTTGAATTTCTTTTAAAAATTGCTATCTTTTTCTCTCTTGTGTGCAGGTAAAGGAAAAGAATTGCAAGAGTAGCCGCACAACGAACACTCCAACAAACAGGTAATCTTCATTAGCCCTCTCTTAAACTCCCTTAAAATCTTAAAAGGAACAAAAAGAAGAATCAATATAGGGCTACCTATGTTATACTTAGTAATTCATCAAAGTTGCCTAATTTTTCATTTCAACACATTTTTTAACTGTTCATCCAACACACGTAACTAGGGCTAAAACTTTCTTGATTGAGCCCTAGATACTAAATTTTGAGGCAACTAAAATGGACCAACTAGAGCCAACTCAAGGATTGAAAAGCTAGGGTTTTTAGAGACACACCTTCTATTAACAAAGAAAAGATCTTCCCAAAAAGAGATGTGCCTAAACCTTGTTTGAAAAGATCTATGCAAGAGGAACCATAAGCAAATCAGGCTCTTAAATCCATTTAAACCTTAAAAGAAATGGACTCAAAAGCTCTCAAAGGAACAAGAGGTGAAGTTTACCCCTTGGGTCAACCAACCTTAAAATTAGGTCACTTTTTCACTCAAAATACCTAAGAGTTCAAGTGGAACCGTAAGCACCTTGATCCTAAAATAAAAATTGGTAGACATAAGAGGTCAAGGTCCCCATTTTAGTCTACCTGGAACCGCAGTGACAAGAGAGGTTGGGTGGGGGAAACCCTGTAACCCGTGGGGACGCTCTACCGTGTAGGGGTCTTCGCGGGACTCACCCTCTCTGGCTGCCCAGGTAATTCTCAGGTGGACGAACTTTTTGATCAAGGGGTCCATCTACCTCGCACCTCTATAATCACCCAACAATTTTTGGGTGTCTCGATTGGGTCCAGCACCTTCTAAACTCATCACATCCTTCGGTGCATGTACGGTAGGAGGTCCTTAAGACCACCCTTAAGACCTCCTTTAGAAATTCACCCTCGTCAAGGCCAAGCCTCTACGCATGTGTTTGTGCAGCAACCCCACCACATTATTCTCTCATCTGATTCAGAACCAAGCTCTTCTTCTTCCCCCATCATGGCTCAGCCAGTTGAGGAAGAAAATAATCTGGAGCACCAGCTCCAGCGACTCAATGACCTCATCCAAAACTTTGTGCACCCACCACAGCGTCCTATGATGTGGGACCATTATAATCCTACTGCGGTGGCCATTGAGCCTCGAGTCAGAATCTCGACTGGAGGACCTGATTCCGAATTAAAGCCCAATATGATTCATGTTATACCTAAATTCCATGGGCTTAATTCCGAAGATCCCTTCCAGCACATCAAACAGTTGAAGCATCTGGCCCAAACTTTTGGGTCAGATGCACAAAATCGGGACATTCTCCTCATGAAAATGTTCTCCTTCTCTCTTATGGACAAGGCCGCTCATTGGTATCAGACTCAGACCCGGCCGATCAACACTTGGGAAGAACTTCAGTCCGAATTTTTGAAGAAGTTCTTTCCCGTTGGTCGGACCAATGCCTTGCGCCATCAGATTAGTCACTTCACTCAGCAAACAGGGGAACCTCTCCATGAGGCATGGGATCGCTTTCAGGATGTCATGAGAAAGTGCCCCCATCACGGAGTTCCTAAATGGGAACAAGTCCAATCTTTTTACCAGGGACTCCGTGAAGACATCCGTCTTTTTGTCAATGCAACCTGCGGAGGGAATATCATGGGTCAACATGAGGACACCGTGTGGGAGATTCTTGAGAACATGTGCGTGAACTCCATCGACAATGACTCCATGGGATTATTCGACAAGTCAAATACCCACGCATCGACGAACCTTAGGGGAGCACATGAGATGCAGGGCCTGTCCGCATCAGTTGACCTGGAATTAATGGCCAGTCAATTGGACAAGGTCTCAATCATTAAAAAGAAGGTGGATGAGCTAACTCAGCACTTACAGCGAGCAACCTCTACGCATAGCTCCTTTGCACAACCTCATTCCACACGGGAGACTGTGCAAAACATTCTCCACCGATCTTCTCCTGGAATGGATCCATATCCATCATCTGATTCTCGGATCGGAGGGTCATCCGATCCCTTCTATACCAGCCCGAGGAATTCCATTCCCCCTTTCTCTGACTCTCTGGAGGTTCCTCAGACCTGCGAGGACCTCAACGCCATCCAGAACGACCCATTTTCCAACATCTACAACCCTGGATGGCGAAACCATCCCAACTTTCAGTGGGCGGGAAATTCCCAAACCCAAAGACCACCCTTTCAGTCCTACCCACAACCCCCTCGTCCTTACCAGCCGCCTCAGCCTCAGCCCAACCCTACTTATCCATCAGGGCCAAATCAAGATCAAATGTCCCTTATCCTTCAGACTCTGGCTGACATTCAAAGAATGAATGCGGCTATCCAAAAACAACACAAGGACGAACTTACAGAGGTCCAAAATCAATTGGCCTAGTTGGCAAATTCCTGCCAGCCAGGCACTCTTCCTTCCCAACCTCTTCCTAACCCGAATAATGTGCCAACACAGCGGCGCGTTAAGAACCCAAACTCGGGCCAAGCCCACATGATTTATTAGGCCCCCTCTGTTCCTTCACCTGATAGGATGGAGGCTTCCACTTCTTTTGCGGGCTATCAGCAACAACCCATCTTACCCAATCCCAACCAAAACCAGGTAGGACTTAATTCCGTGACAACCCGTAGTGGTAAGGAAACCAAAGATCCACCTTATCCAAACCACTCTAAGCCTGGTAGTGATCCCAAGCCTAGGACGGTAATCCAGGATGTTCCTATCCCTGTCCCAGATCAAAGACCTGGACCTATCCTAGAAGAACCAACCAAGGTTCCATTTCCCGAGGCCTTGACCAAGGGAAAGAAGTCTACGAAGCCCGTGGCACCTGAGGAGGACCTGGTCAAGCTCTTCGATCAGGTCCACATAAACATCCCCTTGATGGATGCAATCCGCCACGTACCGGCTTACGCATGATTCTTAAAGAATGTGTGTACACCCCAGCATAAGCCGCGAATCAAGAGTGGGAGTCCTACTGTACTGTCAGAGCACGCCAGCTCTGTAATCCTAAACAGACTCCCACCCAAGGCTAAAGATCCTGGTACTCCCCTGATTTCCTGCAAGATAGGTTATACCCAATTTGATAGAGAATTGCTAGACTTGGGTGCTTCCATAAATCTGATACCCACATCCTTAACCATCTAGAAGAATCTGAGCTAAAACCAACTCATGTGACATTACAATTAGTAGATCGATCTATAAAGTCACCAAAAGGGATTCTCGAGGATGTTTTTGTAAGAGTGCGGGATTTCTACTTTTCTGTAGACTTTATAGTCTTAGACATGGACACACCTGAAAACCCTAGGGATACACCGATCATTCTAGGGAGACCTTTCTTGGCTACTGCTAGAGCCAACGTTAGCTGTGAGGAGGGCCAAATAGATCTCAAATTTGGAAATCAAACCCTGAAAATTGATATATTTAAGGCCCAACAAGGATTCAATTGCGGTGTCATCGAACAAATTTGTGACATTAGGGCTTTGGTTGATGAAACACACTTTCAGAATGACCTGATTATACCTCATCAACCGCAGAAAGATCTTGACCCTCAAACAGAGGAGTCGAATCCAGATTTAGACAACCCAATAGCTCCTACCCTTGAACATCACATCTATTCTGAACCACCCGCTGCTGCTGATAACCCCATTCTCGAACAAAAGCCCCTTCCTGATCACTTGAAATACATCTTTTTGGGTTCTAATCAGACCCTTCCTGTGATTATCAATTCCAAGCTCAATCTTGAATAGGAATCCCGTCTGATTGCTATCCTCCAGCAACATCGCAGAGCCATCGGATGGACTCTCGATGATCTGACTGGAATAAGTCCCTCCTATTATACTCATCATATCTATTCAGAAGAGGGTGCACGACCTTCTCGTGAAATGCAGGGACGCTTGAACCCCAATCTGCAGGAGGTCGTGAAAAAGGAGATCATCAAGAGGTTAGATGCTGGGATCATCTACCCGATCTCCGATAGTCATTGGGTGAGCCCAATTCAGGTCGTGCCTAAAAAGGTAGGACTCACCACTATAACGACTGAAATCGGAGAAGTCATTCCTACCCGATTAGCCAACTCGTGGAGAGTCTGTATAGATTACCAATGACTCAATTCCTCCACGAAGAAGGATCATTTCCCACTACCTTTCATTGATCAGATTCTCGAGAAATTAGCAGGAAATCGATTCTTCTGCTTTCTTGACGGGTACTCCAGTTACAACCAGGTGGCAATCCATCCTGAGGACTAAGAAAAGACCACGTTCACCTGGCCCTTCGGAACGTATGCATTCCGAAGGATGCGTTTCGATCTTTGCAATGCACCCGCGACCTTTCAGCAATGCATGCTTGCCATATTCTCAGATATGGTAGGTAATTATCTGGAAGTCTTCATGGATGACTTTTCAATTTTTGGAGCATCATTTGACGATTGCCTCCAACACTTGGTCCAAATACTCAGGCGGTGCATCGATGTGAATTTGGTTCTTTCCTGGGAAAGGAGCCATTTCATGGTGCCTGAGGGAATTGTCCTGGGACTTTTAATCTCGGAGAAAGGCATCCAAGTGGATCGAGCTAAGGTTGATCTTATCTCCCACCTTCTTATGCCTAGCTCAATCAGGGACATCTGCTCTTTTCTAGGGCACGTCGGTTTTTACCGACGTTTCATTCCTGATTTCTCAAAAATCGTGCGCCCCTTGACTTCTCTTCTCTCTAAGGATGTCCCCTATGAAATCTCCAAGGAATGCACACTAGCCTTTGAAAACCTTCATGACCGAGTCACCCAGGCACCTATCCTACAATCCCCTGACTGGTCTCAACCCTTTTAGATCATGTGTGATGCATCTGATTTTGCTGTAGGAGCAATCCTGGGGCAGAAAGATGACAGGAAACCCGTGGTCATTGATGAGAGCCTCATCATGAGCCATAACTAGCTCATTTTGACCCAATAAAGAAGATAAAAGCTCCTACATAACCTAGAAGAAGGCCTAACTGAAGGAACAAGTGCCTTGAGAAGAAAACATGAAATAAATGTTAAAACTGCAATTTTACCATTGCAGTACATAAACGGGATTTCTCAGAGGCAAAACAAAGGTTAAATGGTATAAACGAGATAAAAATAGGATTGAGTCAATCAGAAATGGGTTCATGTGCAATCTAAGAACTAAATGACACTTGGTAATCTTAAAACAGACCTGCTTAAATTAACAAGGTTCCGATCAGAACAAAAAGCAAGTAAACCCTCTAAAAATCATGGAAAAACATCCTCTAGGGTTTAGAACACTTAATTTGGCCTTTGGAACCTAGTTTGACCTAGATTAGGGTCCTAGCTCTTCAATTAACCTAATTTGAGTTTTTACGCAAAATGTCTAGTCAAACGAGGTCAAACCTGAAATCCAACTTCGCCATTGGATTCCTTAGGTCCAAATTAGGTTTATACCAAAATTTGGACCTAAGGGGAGGTCATCTTGACCTACTTTGCAATTTAGTACACCCAAATCACAAATAGGTCCCTATCTTTTGAATACCTTTGCAGAGAGCCCCCTAGGTTCTTCGCCTCCTTTGCAAACCGGTCCTGCCGCCATTGCTAGGGCAGAATCGAGCTCCGACGAAGTTTCGAGAGAGATTGGTCTCTAATTCCTCAGAGATTCTCTCCCAGAAATGGAAGGGGGATTCTCTGAGGAATTCCCTTCCTTTTAAAGCCGATTACAATCGCTGGTGTGAACCCAATCTCTCGTGCGAGCGCACGAGAGATTTGGGTATCCACCTTCCTTCCAACTCCGGCAAGCCGGCAGACCTAATTGCGTGCTCTCCAAGCGCTGGCAGGAGCAGCCAGCACATATAAAACCCCCCCCAGACCCTGCCGCAGGACCCGAGCTTGATTTGGCTGAGTGTCCACCCCCAATTCGTCTCCTCCTGCCCAGCCAAAACTCCCAGCAAGCTCCGTCGAGCCCCCCTCCCCTCCCTCTTCGCTCTGCCACAAAACCAGTGCCAGAGTTAGCTTCTTGACTTCCATCCACGTCGCGCAGTACCTGCGCACGCCGCCTCAGCCCCGTCGTCGCCGCCGTTCGCCCCCACTGGGCATCATCTTCTCCTGCGACAGCAGGTACTGTTGTCCGCCTTCCGTCCCCTTTCGTCCTTACAATTATGTTAGAACTCCTCCCAATCCTCTCCTCTCTCTTTTCCCCCTATTATCTCATCTGATTACCCCTTGACCGACGCTGACCACCCTCATCTTCCACATCACCGACCGACCTCCGGCGAGCCGCTTCCACCATTCCAGCCCCCCACACGGCTCGCCAACCACCTCGAGAGCTCCGCCTCACCACCAGGAACTCGCTCCACCCCACAACTGCCACTCCAGACCTACATAATCACCCCCCAAACAACCCACCATCTTCGGCCACAGGTTGACCTAGGCACGCACGCCTAGGCCAACCTGCGGCCTGCAGCATCGTCCACCGCCTTCGCCGTGCCACGGCGAAGGTCTCTAGCTGATCTGATTAGGCCGAGAGGCTCATTTTGTGCATGACAGTGTTTAAGCTCCTACCGCCATGGACGACCTCTGATGAAGCTCCAACAAAGCTCCAGGCACCCGGTCTCCCAGGCTACAGGTGCTGCATACTCGCGCGAGTGTCGCGAGGTGAGGGAGTCCAGCAAGGAGCGCCAGCAGAGCCAGCAGCTGTGGCGTTTGCACACAGGTCTGTGGGCACGCGCAAAGGCAGGGCGGAACCTTTAGTCCCACATCGTGGAATCGCGAGGTGCGGGCATACCATAAATTGAATTCGTGCTTCATTCTCACTGCCTCCGTAAGCACAGGGGTGAGGTCCCTCACTGACCCCACACCCGCCTCGTCCGCGGCTTGACCACGCAGACCTGGCGGATCCGACCCGACCTAGACTTACGCACTACTCGCGCATCATCACCTGCAGGTGCGCCTGGTCCAGGGTACGATCCGACCCGATTATGGCTGTGGCTCTGGGAGAGCGTCCCTGAGTGAATTGCTTGAGAGAGAGAGATGCGTGGGTAGAGGGAGAAAGGATAGGTTTTGTTCTGTGTAGGCACAGGCTGAACACATTGAGGAAGAAGGACTCGGTCGCAAGAAGGAAAAGAAGAAGGAAGAAGGAAAGGCAGGAAGAACGGAGAAGACCAAAGAAGAAAGAAAGAAGTTCGCAGGAGAAGAAGAAGGAGCAAGACAGAGAAGAAACAAGGCAGAGAAGAAGAAGAAAGAATGAAGCCTTCGCAAGAGAAGAAGAAAGAGAAGAAAAGAAAGCAAACACAGCAGCAGGAAAAGAAGAAATAGAGAGACTGCTGAGGAAGAAGAATAATCAAGAAGAGAAGGGAACATACTTTTAAGACGTCTGATCACAAGATCAGACGTCCAATTTCATTTCTTTTTGTCCTAACTACTTTTAATCGCATACATTCATAGTTGAATTGATATCTTGAGTAAATTAGAGTGTTCAATTACATTTTGACTAGTATTAAATTCCATTTGCTCCCTATGATCGACCTTGGATACTCCGGTCTTCGAGTAATAAAATTCTTTATATTTGTTTAGACGTTTTGTCAGTTATACTACAACGTGACATCCTTTAAACCTGCACAAAACGTCGACAACATTTTGGCACTGTTGCCGGGGAGCAATGCGCAATTTACCACTAGTCTCTACATTCTTTTTATCATATTGAACACTAACTTGCCCTACTTTGCTTTGATGTGATCTTGCAGGTACTTCATTAGAAAATCTATCCCGCAAGTCAACCACTCCAGGGCAGGTAATTTCTTTTCTTCCTTAATCATCCGCTAATCTTTGAAAGACAAAAGGAAGAAAATCAGTTTAGGAATCAATTGCCTTCTTTATATAGTAATCACCATCTCTAAGGCAAAACATTTCCTGATTTTGCGAAAATTTCTGCAAATATTCTTGAAGTTGGAGTGATTTTTTTTTTTCCATCCCACAATTTCTTGTGCCTAATTGAAATAACACTTAATCTCGGCGGACCACACACTTCTTGTTTATAAGTCCAAAGAGAACTTTTGAAAAAATAAAAAGAGGATTGGAAATAGAACCAAAATATCGTTTTCACATTAGGGTCTTGAAGCACTAGTCACACACGCCTGTGTAAAAGGAAATAAACCCTCCCGCATCAGTGTGCTACCCAAGCCCTTGATTGAAGAAAGCTAAATAAGACAAATCCTAAAATTGAGCTCTAAAATCACTTGAATCTTAAAATTTTTTGACCTAATAACCTGGGAGTCAAATTAGGGTGATCTCTAGGCTCCGAGCTTAGAATCATTCTGCCATCTATAGGACAGGTCAGGTGAAGTTGACCCCTTGGGTCAACCAACCTCTAAATTAGGTCACAATACCAAAAACATCTAAAGTTCAAGTGAGAACCCTAAAAGCACCTTTGAAATAAAAAGTGATAGACTTAAGAGGTCAAGGTCCCCATTCTGGTCAACCTGGAATCTCAGTGACAAGAGAGGTCGGGTGGGGGAAACCCTGTAACCCGTAGGGACGCTCTACCGTGTAGGGGTCTTTGTGGGACTCTCCCTCTCTGGCTGCCCAGGTATTTCTCAGGTGGACGATCTTCGGATCCAGGGGTCCATCCGCCCCGAACCTCCATAGTCATCCAAACATCTTTTGGGTGTCTTGATTGGGTCAAGAACATCTCCAATCCTGCATCTTTTCTCTTTAGAGCACACACACTCATTTTCAGTGGGACTCGTTATTCAGATCTGATCGCTTCATAACACATCTTGAGTCAAACTCTGATCTTGATTCCACCACCTGATCCAAATATGCAGCCGAACCACCTAGGACTACCATTCAAGAAACCTGAATACCGGAGATCCATGAGAGATAAAATGATTGAGGATGCCATGAGATTTTATGAAAATGAAGAAACCTCAACAACACTAGGAAACATTCAGGTTGATGTCCCAACAACCACAACCTATGTCATAACTTGTGCCCAAGTACTATTAGCAGAAGCCAACAAAGGGGCAACCCGTGACTTGCTCATTACTGCATACATTGAGATAGAAAAATTGCACAATAGTGAATACCTTCAATGTATGACAAATCCTCGACTTTGGAAGCAACACCAAGATAGTCTTGAAAAACGGGAAGAGATAATGAGATTAATAAAACAAGTGATTGATCAGAAATACCCGTACATACCACCAACAGAGGATGAGCTATCTTGGGACAACATCGAAGATAAATCTGACCTCAGGTTTGAGGCACAAAATGGTTGTGGATTCCCAACCCAGATGGAGTATAATGCACCTGATATTGAAGAAGGTTGGGAAGCTCCAAATGCAGGAAAAGACCATGATGAGCCCATTTTAGAATCCCAAGACTCCTACAAGTATAAGAGTAGAACTGAACCTCTCGAGGGTGTAAATTCCATCCCTTATGCTGATAAGGTGACCCGCGAAGATTATTCAGACCTAAATTCTAGTAATTCAACCCACATCCTAAGCCTAGAACCTAGATCTGAAACATATTTTGAAGATTTCAAGGCCCCAGATGAAGAAAATCAATCTCTTAATGAAGAATATGATTTTGGGCCTCGATTTGATGAATATCCCTCATCAACCTCCTCAGAGGAACGAATTGATTTTGCGAAAGTCATGCCAATCTACGACACAGAAACCGAGGAGTTGGACGAGTAGGGTTTCAATTGGGTCTGCCCTACTAGCTTAGAATCTGAGCCTCTACCAGATAAGGATACCCTTTTAAGCTCAGAATTAACATTTAGGCTAGATAACAGTCAGGCTGCTGAATATACAACATATGATTTATTCTATGGTAGAACTCATGATCTAGAATCTCATTCAAACTTTGATTTTCGCAAACTCTCCGACGATCTCGAATCTGACCATAACATCGGAGAAAATCTACCTCCTGATTATAACATGTCAATCTTCTTTGAAGCCACCTGCTCCACATATACAGAACCAATCAAAACCCGTTCCCCACCCCGACCTGCAACCGGACTCAATTTCTATTCCGATTCACCTCTCACTGAGCCGGTTGCAGATGACTCAACTCCATATCTATACCAGGTATCGGGTACTGATCAGACCACAAATCAGGAGCCTCCATCCTTTGATCACCTCTGTAGGGATTCCACACCTTACATGGATAATTTTTCGGAACCCTACTTTGACCAGGCTGATTCGACTCAGTCTGAACCCGAGTTTTCAATTCCATATCCATCAGAACGTCACTACATATGGTGGGTTCCACATCTGCTGATCTACATCTATCAACCCACCAGACTTATTGGGTTCGGGCTGCATCATCAGCCCACTGATCTCAACAAGCACCTGGTTGGACCAACCAGGCTCTTAATCAAGGTGCTTGTTTACCAAAACTCCATTGATTTGACCACTCCCTCTCCACCCCATTTTCTGCTCGGCTGAAGGCATTAAATTTAGCGCTTAACGGGAGGCAACCCGTCATCACAAACACAGAGACCCGTCTGATTATCCATCTAGACTCCACGTCTATTGCACCTTGAGACCAGCCTTAGACATATGATCCCACCTCTGGTACACATATCAGAGCTTGAAATCATCCGCATCAGTCATTTACGACCCATTCACCCACCCGATATATCCTGTTCTAAGCCCCTGACCTCAACACTAATTCCCACCCTCTGTTTACAATGAGGACATCGCAAAACTTAGGCATGGGGGGTGATAAAGTGCATACATACAAAACCAAGAAAAAAATCAGGAGTCTCACACACAAAAAAATTTGCATATGTCAAAAATGCAAAAAAATTGAAAAATTAAGAAAAAGAACAAAAAAATGGGGGGAGGGAGGAAATTTTGTGAGCCACTTAAGCATAAGGAGGAGAAAAAGAAGAAAAATGACAAAAAGGAGCACAAAATGAAAATGAAAAGAAATAGTCATTAGTGAAAGATTAAGGGGTTAACTGAAGTTCTAGACCGAATCAAGAAAAAGAAAAGAAAAGTGCTACGGAGATATAACAAGAGATTAAGGGGAACGCTGGTCTTAGTCCTTTTAGGCTAGTACCTTTAGCTTAAAAATTCATGTATCCGTTAAAATCTGGATAATCCTCAAGAGGTTGAGGAAAATGCGAAGCTTGAGTATTAGGTCTAAGAGTTAGGAAGTATTCGGCCTCGTTAACTGACCTCCAGTTTGCGGGATTCGGTAACCTAAGCACCCAAATTCACACACAGACTGGTTCAATGCGCATCAACATCCAAATCACGCGAAAAGCGTTTAATGTTCTGAAAAAGTCACCTAGATTAGGAGCGCTCAATCAACAC
Organism: Thalassia testudinum; assembly: GCA_037157565.1. NCBI lineage: Eukaryota > Viridiplantae > Streptophyta > Magnoliopsida > Alismatales > Hydrocharitaceae > Thalassia > Thalassia testudinum. The sequence continues at coordinate 76,968,974 of JAZHRO010000056.1, read as the reverse complement.
AAATTGATTTGGACGAGTTCCCAGCGCGGAGAGGCGGGAAATTCCCCTCGAAGATGCGTAACAACATATCGTCTCCTCGATGCTTGTCTCTTAGGATATTTAAATATCCTACTGGGGGCATGTAAGCACTCTGCTGGTTCAGATACCATGGGCGGCATTATCACGAAATGTCTATCGCCAGGGTCTGGATTCGGCCATGGAACGCCATGGGCGGGATTATCTCGAAATCTCGAAAGCCAGGGTTCTGGGGATTGCCATGGGCGGGATTATCTCGAAATCTCGAAAGCCAGGGACCCTTGAGGATTGATGATGGGGACGAGGAATCCGATACAGATCGTGTTGAGAAGCTAATCCGAAGCTAAAAATAAAAAGAAAAGAGAGAGAAAAGCTCTCCAAACAAATAAATCTTCTATCTCTCTTTTACAAAAAATGCACTGCAAACTGAACTTAGGCTAAAAATGTCTCAAGCACGGGTGCTTTAACCGTGGAGTCCAACAAACCCAAGGTTAGTTTCTGTGGGCCGTAGAAACCTTTGAGGAGGACTGAGGCTAAAGCGGAACAGGTCTGGATTTTGGTTGGAACTTGAGTACCTCTAGGCCTATTATCGGCATTCCTACCTAAATCACAAAATAAAAAGAGAAGCACCTTTCATAGTTGTTGACTGACACTCAGGGTCTAGAATGGAAGTTAAAACTTTGAAATTTTGCTAAGGGACAAGCAAAAGCTAGGCATGGGGGTATGATGAGAGCCTCATCATGAGCCATAACTAGCTCATTTTGACCCAATAAAGAAGATAAAAGCTCCTACATAACCTAGAAGAAGGCCTAACTGAAGGAACAAGTGCCTTGAGAAGAAAACATGAAATAAAGGTTAAAATTGCAATTTTACCATTGCAGTAAATAAACGGGATTTCTCAGAGGCAAAACATAGGTTAAATGGTATAAATGAGATAAAAAGAGGGTTGAGTCAATCAGAAATGGGTTCATGTGCAATCTAAGAACTAAATGACACTTGGTAATCCTAAAACAGACCTGCTTAAATTAACAAGGTTCCGGTCAGAACAAAAAGCAAGTAAACCCTCTAAAAATCATGTAAAAACATCCTCTAGGGTTTAGAACACTTAATTTGGCCTTTGGAACCTAGTTTGACCTAGATTAGGGTCCTAGCTCTTCAATTAACCTAATTTGGGTTTTTACGCAAAATGTCCAGTCAAACGAGGTCAAACCTGAAATCCAACTTCTCCATTGGATTCCTTAGGTCCAAATAAGGTTTATACCAAAATTTTGACCTAAGGGGAGGCCATCTTGACCTACTTTGCAATTTAGTACACCCAAATAACAAATAGGTCCCTATCTTTTGAATACCTTTGCAGAGAGCCCCCTAGGTTCTTCGTCTCCTTTGCAAACCGGTCCTGCCGCCATTGCTAGGGCAGAACCGAGCTCCGGCGAAGTTTCAAGAGAGATTGCTCTCTAATTCCTCAGAGATTCTCTCCCAGAAATGGATGGGGGATTCTTTGAGGAATTCCCTTCCTTTTAAAGCCAATTACAATCGCTGGTGTGAACCCAATCTCTCGTGCGAACGCATGAGAGATTTGGGTATCCACCTTCCTTCCAACTCCAGTAGGCCAGCAGACCTAATTGCACGCTTTCCACGCGCTGGCAGGAGTGGCCAGCACCTATAAAACACCCCCCAGACCCTGCCGCAGGACCCGAGCTTGATTTGGCCGAGTGTCCACCCACAATTCGTCTCCTCCTGCCTGGCCAAAAGTCCCAGCATGCTCCGGCGAGCCCCCCTCCCCTCCCTCTTCGCTCTGCCACAAAACCAGTGGCAGAGTTAGCTTCCTGACTTCCCTCCGCGTCGCGCAGTACCCGCGCACGCCGCCTCAGCCCCGTCGTCGCCGCCGTTCTCCCCCACTGGGCATCATCTTCTCCGGCGACAGCAGGTACTGTTGTCCGCCTTCCGTCCCCTTTCGTCCTTACAATTAGGTTAGAACTCCTCTCCATCCTCTCCTCTCTCTTTTCCCCCTGTTATCTCATCTGATTACCCCTCGACCGACGCTGACCACCCTCATCTTCCACATCATCGACCGACCTCCGGCGAGCCGCTTCCACAATTCCAGCCCCCCACACGGCTCGCCAACCACCTCGAGAGCTCCGCCTCACCACCAGGAACTCGCTCGACCCCACAACTGCCACTCCAGACCTCCATAATCACCCCCCGAACAACCCACCATCTCCGGCCACTAGTTGACCTAGGCACGCACGCCTAGGCCAACCTGCGTCCTGCAGCATCGTCCACCGCCTTCGCCGTTCCACGGCGAAGGTCTCTAGCTAATCTGATTGGGCCGAGAGGCTCGTTTTGTGCATTACAGTGTTTGAGCTCCTACCGCCATGGACGACCTCTGATGAACCTCCAACGAAGCTCCAGGCACCCGGTCTCCCAGGCTACAGGTGCTGCATAGTCGCGCGAGTGTCGCGAGGTGAGGGAGTCCAGCAAGGAGCGCCAGTAGAGCCAGCAGCTGTGGTGTTTGCACGCAGGTCTGCGGGCACGCGCAAAGGCAGGGCGGAACCTTTAGTCCCACATCGTGGAATCGCGAGGTGCGGGCATACCATAAATTGAATTCGTGCTTCATTCTCACTGCCTCCGTAAGCACAGGGGTGAGGTCCCTCACTGACCCCACACCCGCCTCGTCCGCGGCTTGACCACGCGGACCTGGCAGATCCGACCCGACCTAGACCTACGCACTCCTCGCGCATCATCACCTGCAGGTGCGCCTGGTCCCGGGTACGATCCGACCCGATTATGGCTGTGGCTCTGGGAGAGCGTCCCTGAGTGAATTGCTTGAGAGAGAGAGACGCGTCGGTAGAGGGAGAAAGGATAGGTTTTGTTCTGTGTAGGCACAGGCTGAACACGTTGAGGAAGGACTCGGTCGCGAGAAGGAAAAGAAGAAGGAAGAAGGAAGAAGGAAAGGCAGGAAGAACAGAGAAGACCAAAGAAGAAAGAAAGAAGTTCGCAGGAGAAGAAGAAGGAGAAAGACAGAGAAGAAACAAGGCAGAGAAGAAGAAGAAAGAAGCCTTCGCAAGAGAAGAAGAAAGAGAAGAAAAGAAAGCAAACACAGCAGCAGAAAAACAACAAACAGAGAGACTGTTGAGGAAGAAGAATAATCAAGAAGAGAAGGGAACATACTTTTAAGACGTCTGATCACAAGATTAGACGTCCAATTTCATTTCTTTTTGTCTTAACTACTTTTAATCGCATACATTCATAGTTGAATTGATATTTTGAGTAAATTAGAGTGTTCAATTACATTTTGACTAGTATTAAATTCCATTTGCTCCCTGTGATCGACCTCGGATACTCCGATCTTCGAGAAATAAAATTCTTTATATTTGTTTGGACGTTTTATCGGTTATACTACAACGTGACATCCTTTAAACCCGCACAAAACGTCGACAACAGTCATCTACTATGCTAGCAAGACACTTGACGAGGATTAGCGTAACTACACGGTTACGGAGAAAGAGCTACTAGCCATAGTATTTTCCCTTGAAAAATTCCGATCGTATCTCCTGGGTTCCCACGTCATCATCTACTCGGATCACATGGCTGTGAGGCATCTCCTTGCCAAGAAGGACGCAAAGCCCCGACTAATCTGATGGATCTTGCCATTGCAAGAATTCGATCTCGAGATTCGTGACAAGATGGGAAGGCAGAATGTGGTAGCCGACCACTTGTCCCGTCTTCCTTCTGAGATTATCAACCCTTCTGGACCCATCACGGAACATTTTCCTGATGAGCACCTACTGACTATTGGCACTAGACTTCCATGGTTTGCTGATATAGTAAACTACTTGGCATCTCATCAGATCCCGTCTGATTGGCCGAAGGCCAAGAAAGACAAATTACGCTCTGATGCCAAGTATTACATCTGGGAAGACCCGTACCTTTTCTGCATAGGTGCAGACCAAATCATCCAAAGATGTGTCCCGGAAGAGGAAATCAACAATATTCTCCCTTTCTGCCTTGACCAGGCGTGCGGTGGCCATTTCTCTCGACATAAAATCGCATCAAAAGTCCTCCAGTGCGGCTTTTACTGGCCCACACTGTTCAAAGACGCATACAGTCACTGCAAGGCATGCAGTCATTGCCAAACTTTGGGCAACATGAGCCATCGCGACATGATGCCTTTGCAGCCGATTCTCGTATGCGAAATCTTTGATGTTTGGGGGATTGATTTTATGGGCCCCTTTCTTGTTTCGGATGGTTTCGAATACATTCTGCTTGCTGTGGACTACGTGTCCAAATGGACCGAAGCCATACCGACCTGAACCTATGATCACAAAATCGTTCTCAAATTCTTTCATCAAAACATTTTCTCAAGGTTTGGGATTCCTCATGCTATAATCTCAGATGGGGGGACCCATTTCACAAATGCTTAGTTTAGGTCACTGATGACCAAATATGGGGTGTCTCACCGAATCTCTACTCCTTATCACCCCCAGACTAATGGTCTAGCTGAGTTATCAAATCGGGAGATCAAGAAAATCCTGTAGGTCACTGTTCGGCCAGACAGAAAGGAGTGGTCGTCCTGACATCCGGAAGCCTTGTGGGCCTATAGGACCACCCACAAAGCCCAATTAGGCATGTCTCCCTTTAGACTGGTGTATGGGAAGGCGTGTCACCTTCCCGTCTAACTGGAGCATAAAGCCTATTGAGCAGTACGGAACTATAATCTAGATCTTTCAAAGGCTGGAACCCACAGAAAGCTTCAAATCAGCGAGATCGATGAATTACGCCTTGATGCGTATGAGAACTCGCGAATCTACAAGGAGCGGGTTAAAGCCTTGCATGACAGGCATATCTCAAGAAAGATCTTTCATCCTAGTCAGAAGGTCCTACTCTTTGATGGCCGACTCAAACTTTTCCTTGGAAAGTTGCGATCCATGTGGGTCGCACCATACTTGGTCTGACAGATTTTTGGAAATGGAGCCATAGAAATCAGTCCGCTCAGCCACGATTCCGAACCTTTTATCGTGAACGGTCAAAGACTCAAACCGTTCATTGATGTAACTGATTTGGCTGAATCATCTTTTATCCTCCATTCCCCATGAGTTTATTGCGCCTGACCAATGGCGTAAAACTCAGTGCTTAACGGGAGGCAGCCCGTCATTTTCTTCGAAAACCTAAAACCTTTTTGACACCTTTGTGCACTTAAGGTTCACCCTTTAAGACAATCGACTCCACCTCAGATGCTTGCATCTGGGATTAGAAATCATCCGCAACAGTCATCCCGACCCATTCACTCATCAAAACATCTGTCTTAAGGAATGAACTAAGTAAATGAAAACCCCCTAAGTCACAATGAGGACATTGCAAACCTTAGGCATGGGGGGGTATAAAAGTGCAAAACTTGTAAGAAAAGGTTTTAAACAAAAAAATTCACATATGCCAAAAACACCATAAAAATTAAAAAAAAATTTCAAAAAAGAATAAAAGAATAAGAGGAGAAAGGAAATTTTATGGGAAAAGAAACAAACTGAAAAAAGAGCACAAAAATGTGAGAAAAAAGTGATAGTCATTAGTAAGAAACTAAGGAATTGACCTAAGTTCTAGACCTCATTCAAGAAAAGAAATGAAAAGTGCATGGTGAGATTAGTAAGAACGCAAACCTTAGGCATTCTTGGATAGACTCTTAGTACCCATTAAGATCTGGACACTCCTCAAGAGGTTGAGGAAAATGAAAAGCTTAAGTATTAGGTCCAAGGCTTAGGGAGTATTTGGCCTCATTAACTAACTTTTGGTTTACGGGACTCAGTAACCTAAGCACCCTAACCTCACACACAGCTTGGTTCAGTAAGCGTAAAAATCAAAATCATGCAGAAGCGTCACAAAATTCTGAAAAGAACACCTAGAGTAGGAGCGGCCGATCAACACAAGTTTATTTGGACGAGTTCCAAATGCGGAGAGGTGGGAAATCCCCCTCGAAGATGTGTAACAGAATATCATCTCCTTGGTGCTTGTCTCTTAGGATATTTACATATCCTACTGAGGGCATGTAAGCACTCTGCTGGTTCAGATTCCATGGATGGCATTATCACGAAGTGTCAATTGCTAGGGTCTGGATTCGGCCACGGAACACCATGGATGGGATTATCTCGAAATCTCAATAGCCAGGGTCCGGGGGTTGCCTTGGGTGGTGCTATCTCGAAGCATCGATTGCCAGGAACCCTTGAGGATTGATGATGGGAACAAGGAATCTGATACATACCATGTTGAAAAGCCAATCCTAAGCTAGAACTAAAAAGAAAAAGAGAGAGAAAACTCTCCAAATAGAAAAATCTTCTATCTCTCTCTCTTACAAAATGCACTGCGAACTGAGCCAGGGCTAAAATCATTTCCAACATGGGTGCTTTAACCACAAAGTCCAATAGACCTTAGGTTAGTTCTTGTGGACCTTAAAAACCTTTGCTAAGGACTGAGGCTGAGGCTAGACAGATCTGGATCTTGGTTGGTACTAGAGTACCTTTCAGGCCTATGGTCAGCATTCTGACCTAATCTAGGTTCAAATGAAAAAAGCACTTATCTGAAACTATTAAGAACTTCATGGTCTAGAACAAAGGTTGAAACCTTAAATTTTTGCTAAGGGACTAGCAAAAGCTAGGCATGGGGGTATGATGAGAACCTCATCATGAACCCTAACTAGCACAATCTAACCTAGATATGCAAGAAAAAGCTCCTACATAACTCAAAGAAAGGCTTAACTCAGAGAATTCTGAGTTTAAGAAGAAAATAAGTTAGAAGGGGTAAAAATGCAATTTTACCAACACAATCTGCAAACAGGGTAACTCAGGGTCCAAACATAGGTCAAACAAACCAAATAAGAAGGAAAGTGGGATGATCTGATCCAACAAGGGCTACAGCAACTCCAGGAAATTAAATGACATTCTGTAACCCTAAAATAAATCCACTTCAATTCACGAGGTTCGAGATAGGGTAAAAATCAATTAAACCCTCAAAAATTCAAAAAAAAAAATAATCTTTATGGCTTAGAACCTTCAATTTGGCCTTAGAAACCCATTTTGACCTACATTGAGAACCATGCCCAATTAATGATTTAATTTGGGTTTTTACATAAATTGGCTGGTCAAAAATGGTCTGACCTAGAAAAAAAATTCACCATTAAAATCCTTAGGTCCAATTTAGTCATGCATAAAAACTTGAGCCTAAGAAGAGACCTCCTTGACCGACTTTGCAATTTGGTCCTCATCATTTACTTTTTGACCCTAAACTTTCGAAACCCTTGCATTTTGGACCCTAATTTCCTCATCGTTCTTTGCATTTTGGTCCCTCCAGCAAGTCTCTGCGCAGCGCCATGCTCCGGCGACTTTGCGCAAAGCATGGCGCCGCGCAGGGTGAGGGGGACGTCCTGCAAAGAGTTCGCGGAGTTCCTTGCGACGTGTGCTGTCGTAGGGACACCGCCATGCTGCCTGACGATGCCCACACCTTCCGTGCGAACGTGCGGAAGGTATGGGTCTCATCTCCGACCATACTCCGGCGAGGGATGCCCGTCGCCAGTGTGCGTCCGCCCCTCTACCACAGCCTTTATAAGGACCAGCATCGCCAGCCAGTTCTCCCAGCTTGGTCTTGACGAAGAAAACCTCAGCCCTTCCTCTCTCCCCACTCCGACAGGAACCCACTAGCTCCGGTGGCTCCTCCTCCTTCTCATCGCTCTGCTGCAATACCAGCAGAGCCACCTTCGCCTGATCTCCCCGCGTTGCGCCACACCAAGCGCGTGCCTCCCTGCCCTCTTCCTCGCCGCCGCTCTCTCCCTCTGGGTGTTTCTTCTCCGGCAACAGTTGGTACGACTGTCGCCCTGCTCCGGCCCCCCTTCGTCCCCGTAGGTAAGTTACAGTTATTTCCCTTCCTCCCCTCTTTCCTTTCCCCAACTTGTTTTGCTTGATCGCCCTACGACCACACCAGACCACCGTCATCTTCCCCACCTCCGCCCACTCTCCGGCGAGTCGTTCCCGTCATCCCACAACCCTATACAGCTCGCCAACCATCCTGAAAGCTCCGCCTCACCTCACCAAATGCCCTCCGCCCCTCTACTGCCACTCCACACCTCCACAACACTCCCCCGATCAAACACACTTTTCCGGTTGTAGTCCGACCTAGGGCTGCCGCCATACACCGCCCCGCGACCTGATGCACCCCGCCGTACCTTTGCCGTGCCACGGTGAAGGTTAGCCTATAGTCTGATTAGGCCAAGAGGCCCTTCTTCTGTTAGACAGACTTGCTACCCCGGTCGCCCTTGGCGACAACACGAGGAGCTTCCAAGAGAGCTCCATGCCTCAGAGCGTCAAATTTCCTACTGAGGCGAATTGCGGAAACTCGGGTGAAGGCAGGCAGCTGGTTTGCGAAGGGAAATGAGGACGCAGCTACTGAAGCAAAGTCGCGTCCTTCCTGCAGGTGCGTGCGAGAAGGAGCATCAATTTAGTCCCACATCGTGAGTCTTCAAATCGCCGCACCACTTTAAATTATTTTTGTGTATACGGTTGGTTGCCTCTGAATGCACCTGGGGTGAGGTCCCTCGCCCATCACCCGCCTCGTCTGCAGATTCATCTCGCGGACCTAGCGGATCCTACCCGACACTACCCTGCACTCCTCGCGCACCACCCACGCCGGTGCGCCTGGTCCCGATTACGCAACCCGACCTGTTAACCCAGCTCTGCGAGAGCTTCCTGTGAGCGGTTTACAGAGAGAGAGACGTGCGGGTAAAGCGAAGGGATAGGTTTTGCTTTCCCTTGTGTGCAGAAAAGGGTGCGAAGGACGAAGGCTCAACACTTAGACGCAGGAAGAAGAAGAAGACGAGCGGAAGAAGAAACTCTGAAGAAGCCTTGCAGCTGAGCAAGGCAGAAGACCAAGGAAGAAGAAGCAGAAGGAAGAAGAAGAGGAGAAGAAGAAGCAGCGAAGGAAGAAAAAGAGGGGAAGCACTGTAGCAGACCACCGTTTAAGTTGTCTGACTGCGATATTAGGCGATGGATAAACATTCAGAGGAGATAAAGCAGAGAAGAAGAAGATGAAAAGAAAAGGCTCCGCAGCTGAAGAGAAAGAAAAGAGAAGAAGGTAGAAAGAGAAGACTTTGCAGAAGATAAAGACAAGAAAAAGAAGAAAAAGAAGAAGAAGAGGCAAATAGAGAAGAAGACCCGTAGAGAGAGATACTGCAGCTGAAGAAAGGAAGAAGAAGAACTGAAGAAGAAAGAAGAGGGAAGAAGAGGAGACTCAAAGAGAAGAAGAGAAGAAGAAGAAGCCAAGACAAAATCTCTCTCTCTCTCTTATTTTTGTAATAAAGAAACTTTGTACTTCTAGAATTCTAGTAGCTCCCTGAGTTCGACCTCGGGAAATTATTTTCGAGTAAAATTTTGATAGTAACGACAACCGTAGCTATCTTATTTTATACCACAACGACATTACTATAATAAGCATTATAACGCACGAAGACTAGCTGCGGAAGATCCGTTCACTAGTATAGCACATTGTAACACTTATTTTATTTTATGTTATTTGAAAGGAAGTAGATTACAACACTATATCAGCATATGATTTCAACTTGCTTCAAGAAAAAATAATAATAATTATAAGCTACTTTGAGAATGACCTTGATGACCTTATTGATTCTTACTACTGTTTATTTTATTTTAGACCTTCCTTCCACTAACTTCTTCCTGAACACCTTTACTCAACTCTGAAACTGATCTTGCTTTTTACGTCCTAAAATCTATTGAACAAAATATATGGCTTCTAAAAGTGATATACCTTATCAAAGAAACAAAAAATACGAATGGTTTGACCATATAGGTGGGACAATATGGTTTGAAATAAAAAATATGAACGGTTGGTAGAATTTGTAATTTGAATCATATACCTTATCGTTTGTTGATAGATGATGAAGACCCATTTTCTCCACGAGAGTTGCTAGGTACATTTCTAGCATGAGAAACCTGTGAAGTAATAGATAATTACCAAACACAATCAAATTATATAATTACATAACAAAATGTTCATGTCTTTTATACAAATAAAATAATGGAATACATCCTTTTGTCCTACCTTTACCTATATGTACAAAATAAACATTCAAATGAGATTAAAATTCATGAATATCACCCATGACAAATAAATGTATCAAATCATACCTCCATATCCAATTGCCTTGCATGTTGTATAATATCATCCATGTTGGCATTGGGAAATTGTTCGACCATCCCCGAAATAATCCCAAAAAGTCAATTCAAAGTCTCATGGATATTAGATTGAGGGGATGTTGTCATCATGAAGCTTTTGGAAGGAGCAATTGCTCCCAAACAATGAACTCTATCTTTCCTCTCATCTCCCTTCACCTTTGAGTAAGTATCCCCTTGGCAGGAAGTAACTCCCTCAGAAGTTGAACAACTAGCTTCACTCTAATACTTCTTCATGAGGTCAAAATGATTGCAACAAGAAAAAACTCAAGCCTAAAAATATTTTATATTTTCTTTTATTCTAAAATTTGTGTTCTTTTATAAAAATCACACTAGGATGTGTCCACAAGAACAAACTGCATGTAGTCATGACTCGATTGACAAGTAAGACACTCCCAACCTTACTCCCATTAGTACTCCATTCTATCAACATATTCACCATCATCTAATGATCATCCTGAGGTTGGTCCTATCATTGGGATAAAGGGGGGACTACACAAGGGAGTAGAGGAGGGAGTCATCCACAAGGTTCTCTTATGGCTTCAGTCAGTCACATTGGTAAGCACACCCTTATAATTCTCAACTTGCAGAATCTGTTAGCCAAGGTTGACTTGGAACTCAAATTGTTAGATAGATACTGCTGACTCAGGACGATGGCTAATCGAGGTTAAGGTAACTACCATTGAACTTGGTTGCCCAGCCTATATGGTTGAGCCAAGGAGTTGGAAGGCCCTTCTCATGGTTGATTGTTGAACCAAAAGTGATTTAGGGCTGATTGGAGTCCTAGTTCAGTAACAAAGAGAAGACAAGGTTGCAGCTATGTGATCCAAAACAAAGGTCTCCCATGTTTTTCTTGATTTCTAGTTTGCAAAATCTTTATTGTGTACGGGAAAGGCATCCCAATAATTTTATTAACTTTGGGAATGTCTAAGAAGAATTAGAGGAGTTGGTGGAAAAATAAAAACATAGGAAGATCATCACCCTTCAAAAAGATTACCTGAAACTCTTAAAAGGAATCAAAGACAATGACTTAACATGCATGCTGATTGTATGTTGGTGCACAGACCTGATAACTGAGAGAAAACCCATATAAATGAGAAAGAGAAAAAACTTGCTACTTGCTTTCGAAAAAACTATGTTTTCCTAACATGTATATAGTATGATGAGCTTATGTATAAGCTAACAAGAGCATTCTCTTGCAACAACTATATAGTAACTCAAGGTTGTAAACAACACCATGACTTGCCTACCAGTTATCCTTCACATTGCAAATTATGCCCAGTGCTTTCGCATCACTTGCTGTTGGCGGGATATTCAGTTTCTACCAGATCTCTGTGCTGAATGTGCGATGGAATGGATTGCACATTTTCTCTATCTCCAATGTTGGAGGAATCTGCAAGGCAAAATAAATTATGCAAGAACCTGAATTGTTTGTAGGTTATTTCCATTCTTTTTTTTGAAACGGGAGTTATTTCCATTATTGCATGCTTTTCAAGTTATTTCAATAATTCTGACTTCCAAAGGCCCTCCAGAAAAACTCCCAACAAAGTTACAAAACCAAACTAAAACTAAGCCTTATCCTACCTTAGTTGGGATCCTTTGTGTAGATTCTTCCTCCAGTTTGACCTCTATAGTGATTTTCCCCACAATTTAATCCAAATAAGCAATATCATACTTAATGTTTTCCTTAACACACTTAGCTCATCTTTCCAACCCTTCCCATATGGCTCACCACCCAACTTCTAACACCTTGGAACCTAGGCATCAATTAGCATACTCCCATCCACAAATTCCCAAACCACATTAAACAAATCGCACATCTTATCTTTTACTAGTTCCCTTCCAATCGTTTTCTAACAATCTCATTGCATAGCCGATCCTTTTTTGTGTTTACAGACATCATCAACATACAACATCTCCTCCCCTCTCCCACATACACATACACAAAAAAAAGGACATGAACATGTGCATGCACACTCACACACTCAACGTGAAGAAAGCACACATAGCCACCCACCATCAGACCAGCCAAAAGATAAAAGGAAAGCAAGGCAAACAAAAAGCTACAATGACTCTAAAATGCCGTTCTTGCGAAGGATGAAATAACAACCTAAGGTTAAATCCATGAACCATGGGAATCAAATATACAAGTGATGCCAAGCTATGGGAAGTTGTGCTGGTTGCTATCACTCACCGTTGGAAACTTCTTATTGTGAAGTTGGATTATTTTAGTTGCATAGGCCTGAAATCCTTATTTTTTGGCTCTATAGACAAGGCAAATCTGGAGTTGCTCTATTCATCAAATGCTTCAGTTTGCAACTCGAAACACTTTGAGACCTTATAAACGTATCAATTTAAGGATTTGCAAATGAAAGTTGTATACTAGTGTATATTCATGACCACAATATATTTTTGTGTCATCTGGTAAAGACATGATCTTCTTGAGAGAAGAAAACTTCTACAAAAGAAAGATCCAAGGTAAGGTTTAAGCCAAATCAAAAGATAATGCCATTGAGGGAAGTAGTTAGAGAATCACATTCCATATAAGAATCACATGTTATTTATTATTTGAGATACAAATCCTAGGCCATAGAAAACTGTAAGATTCAAGCATTGATTCTAAGTCTTGCACCATTTTTTTAACACACACGACCATATTTGTCCTTGTAAGTTTTTGGAGATATATCTCAGTGATGATTATAGGATATCCAACCTAACAAACCTTAAACCTTCTCTTTTTGGAAAGTAGAGGCTGTAAATGCAAACTAACACAAACAGGTGCGCCAACCTAACAACATTTACCACATTATGTAAGTAAAAAATCATTAAACATCGTCAGACTTACGTATTCAAAATTAGGCACCACAGAACAAAGACACAATCATATCATGCATGCCAAATCCAGAGATATGACTCCATGACAAATGAAATTTAGAAAACTAGTGAACAGTTTTCCCTGGTTTAGCAGTATGAGAACATGACTTATGTGCAAAGAATTGCCAAGTAGCATAGAAACCTCATAAAACCACATTGTAGTTGCATCATTTCGACCTTGTTTTTCCCCAAAAGTTTAAACCTTTTCCTTGCATCATAGAAAGTTTTGGATTGACCTAAAAAACGTAGTACCAAAGAAGCATGATTAGAAATTTCTTAAACATAGGCATTGACGTGCAGGAATGAAATTTTCAAGCATCCTTATACCTACTTGAAGAAGTGATTTTTTTAATGGAAATTGATGAAGTGCTTATTTGTATAATTTTTTGGAATATCGAAAACATAGGGATTGATTTTGTTTTTTGATACTTATTAAGTCTATGTGGAAGTTGTCCAACCCTCAAAACTTGCTCTTGTTCAATGAAACAATACTACTGAACCTTTATGTTTAAAGGCCATTTACAGTTATAATCTATTTAGCAACAAGATAAAACCATACTTGTGAACCACTAAAAATTGACATCAAGACATTTAAAGTAAATGAACAACTGTCCCATTAGCTGAAATAAACAAAGTTCCTTATTTTCCCTCTTTATTTCCACAAGAACCAATGGATAGAGCTCTAAATTGGACTTAATAAGAGATATGTCAATTTCAAACAAGGTTAGCCATTTTGGTACCTATCAAACAAGGGTCCACCAATTTGCCCGTTCAATGAGCATTAAACTAGCTCTTGTTCAATCAAACTAGCTCTTGTTCAATGAAGAGATATGTCTGTTTCAAAGGAACCGATGGAAGATTTGCTTTGTACTGCAAATATGCCTAAATTGCTCGTTGCTCCTTGACAACGGCGTCAAAATGTTCAGGTGCTAAATCGGTGGTTTAAAATTGTCGCGTTGCAGTATAGCCAAAATAGTGCTCATACAAATAAATTTATTACTTGAAATAGTTCCTAGGTCGAACATAAAGTGCAATATGGACTTTAAAAATGAAGATGACAATTTAAATCAAGAATAGAGATTGCAATAAGAAAAATGTCAGGATCAATATGCAAAAAGATTGGAGTAAAATGATTATTTAAATCACCAATTACTCTGCACAAATAACACTTAAATCAAGCCTCAAGTATATGCAATCAAACTATTAGACATCTTAAATAGGCCTGTGCTACAGTGCTAGAGACTCAAGGGTCTCTCTCTCTTCCTATGTAGCCTTTCTTCTCCTTATGGTTCTTTCTCTGTTTCTTCTCCTTCTCCTCTTCTAGTGTGGCTCCCTCTCTTCTTCTTCTGCTCTTATCTTTTCTATCTCTCTCCTTCTTCAGCTATGGCCCTTCTTCTTTTCTTCTTTCTTTCTCTGTTCAGCTACTTCACACAGAGGGGGAAGGCTTCCTGAATTTGGCTAAGTGTCAACCTGTTCTTGCCAAGAGAAAAAGCCCCCTATTCATGAAGAGTCTCTCTCTTTCTCTCTTCTTAGGCTCTGCCCTCCTATGGCCTTTCACGGTATAGTCAGGTAATTGGGCAAGTGCGTACCCAGGTCCAGGGCTATGGGAGTGGTTGCATTCGAGTGAAGGCTTAGGTGAATCGGGCGCACCAAGTCTGTTGGTGAGATGTCACGGATGAGGAGCAGGTGTGTGCAGGTGAGAGGGACCTCACCCCGTGTTTGGAGGTGATAAGCCTCTATCACAAATTCAATTTATGTGATAGCGTTGCTTCTGCTGTTTCAGATATGGGACCAAACGTCCCTGCTTTGCCTGCGTGATGGTAGCTGTAGTTAGTGGCTTCAATTGAGTTCAGGGAAGCAGTTAATTCTCCCAATTGACCTACTTCGTGTGCTACTGAGAAGGTTCCGCAACACCTGGGACCAAAATCTGGAGTTGCAAGTCTTGAAGAGTTCTTCAAGCTTCCTTCGAAGCTCTGCAGTAATGGCGGATGAAGACCTGATACCTGAAATCATAATATGGCCTCTCAGCCTCATCAAAATAATTCAAGAAGTATTGACGGATGTCATGGAGTGCAATGGTGGTGGTGGTGCACTGTGATCATGTGTGAGGAGTTCTGACGACCTCAAGATGGGTGGCCGGAGGTGCGTGAGTTGGGTGCAAATTTTGGAGGAGCAATTAACCTAATGAAATTAGGGCTTTTTCTCCTGAGGTCGAGGAGGAGGTGTGGAGCATAGAAGCGGTGGCGGAGGTGAACTGTGGAAGCCACTAGGGCTCGTCGGAGGTCTGCTGGTGAGTTGGAAGATGGACTCGCGGAGGTCGTTGGCAAGGTTGAAATGAAGTGTGGAGTTGCTGTTGTGATGAGGGGAGGCTAGGGAGTCGTGTGAGAGTGGTAGCAGATGACAAGAAGTGGTGCTGGCACTGGTTGCGATATGGCCAGCGTCGGAGATGAAGCTTGCTCTAATAAGGTTTGGACTGTGAGGATGAAGGAGATAGGGACACCGGTTGGTGCTGCTCGACGCGGAAGACGGCAAGGAAGGAGGATCTACTGCTGGCATTACAGTTAGACGATGAGGAGAGGCAAGGAGGGTCATCAGAGCTTGAAGAGCATTTCGACCAGAGGAGGATAGAAGAATTGGGTGTTACTTTGGTCGAATTCAAGCCTGGGGAGTTCGGTTTGGTCTGGGCTTTATTTTCTAGGTCATTAGAGGGTGATTAGAGTTTAGAAAGTAAGCTTCCCAAGCTTGGAAGGCTTGACGGATTAGGAAATCCCTTGAGACCCAAATCTCTCATGCATTTCCATGAGAGATTGGTTAAGTTTTAGGGCGTGGGATTGGGTTCAAAAGGAAGGGAATTTCTTGACAAACTTCACCTTCAAATTTGAAAGGGATTCGTCAAGAAATCAGGGAGTTCCTCCAAATTAAGGTCTCCAGAGCAAGTAGGAATAGGTTTAATGGCAGCAAGGGCCCTTTTGTGGGAATGATGACAAAGTTAGTGGTCAGTTTGAAACGATTTTTAAAGTTAAGGATAGAAATGCTTTCAGACAGGACCAACTTGCAAACTAGTTCAAGACAAACTCACCTTGGGTTCAAATTTTGGTATAAACCTAATTGGACCTAAGGAATCCAATGGTAAAGTTGGATTTTGGTTTTGACGACATTGACTAGATAATTTTCGCAAAAACCCAAATTTGGGCAAATGTCTGTTGGTGACTCTATTTTAGGTCAAAATAGGTTCTGATGGTCAAATTGAAGGTTCCAAACCCTGAGAATATTTTTCTATAAATTTTAGAGGTTTTAGGTTAATTTTATCGTGATCAGAACCTCGGTTAATTAAGCGGGTCTATTTTTAGGGTTTCAAAAAGTCATTTAATTCTCAGAACACATGCAAACCCTTTTCTGATTGATTTAACCCACTTGTTAGCTTTCTAAGACCATTTGACCTTCATTCGACCCTTGAGAAAACCCATGGTTGTACTGCATTCTTGATATGCTGGTAAAATTATGATTTTAACCCTAGTTTCTTATTTTTCCATCAGAATGATTATGCAGTGATTTATGACTCTCTAGAAGTTATGTAGGAGCATTTACTGACCTAATTGGGTCAAAATGAGCTAGTTATGGCTCATGATGGTCTTTCCATCATACCCCCATGCATAGTTTTTGCTAGTCCCTTTAGAAAATTTCAAGGTATTAACTTTGATTCTAGACCATATAACTTTTGACCCTTAAAACTTTGATGTGTGCTTTCTTTTGTAGATTAGGTTAGAATGCCGATAGTAGGCCTAGAGGTACTCAAGTACCAACCAAGATCCGGACCTGACCAGCTCTAGCCTCAGTCCGCTGCAAAGGTTTCTAAGGCCCACAGGAACTTACCTAGGATTCGTTGAACTCCGTGGTTAAAGCACCTGTGCTTGTAACATGTTTTAGCCTAGGTTCAGTTTGGAATGTGTTTTTGTCAGAGAGAGATAGAAGAATTTTTCTCTATTTTTGGAGAGTTTTCTCTCTCTTTTCTTCTTATTTCTAGCTTTGGATTAGCTTTACAACATGATTTATATTGGATTCCTAGTTCCTACCATCAATCCTTGTAGTGTCCTTATCAAGCAATGCTTCGAGATAGCACTGCCCAAGTTAGGCCCTAGAACCCTAGCTTTCGAGATTTTGAGAAAATCCCACCCATGGCCTTCTGTAGCTAGATCCGGACCCTAGCAATTGACATTTCGAGATATTGCCGCCCATGGCATCTGAACCAACACAAGGTGCTTACATGCCCCTGGTAGGATATTTAGATATCCTAGGAGACAAGCACCAAGGAGACGATATGTTATTGTGCATCTTTGAGGGAAATTTCCCACCTCTCCACATCGGGAACTCATCCAAATCAAGTTGTGTTGATCAGCCGCTCCTAATCTAGGTAACCTTTTTTCAAAACAGGTTTAATGCAATTACGTGATTTTGATACTTAGGTGCACTGAACTAGACTGTGTATGGATTGGGGTGCTTAGGTTACCGAGTCTGGCAAGCTAGAGGTCAGTTAACGAGGCTGAATAATCCCTAAGCCTTTGACCTAATACTTAAGCTTTGCATTTTCCCCAACCTCTTGATGACTATCTAGATCTTAGTGGGTACTTGAATTTTTAAGCCTAGGATTGTAGCCTTACCACCTTTGGCCTTTTATTTTCTTTCTTTCAATTCGGTCTACAACTAAGTCATTTCCTTAATCTTTTACTAATGACCACCTCTTTTTCTTTTCTTTTCA
The DNA here is from genome assembly GCA_037157565.1 of Thalassia testudinum. NCBI lineage: Eukaryota > Viridiplantae > Streptophyta > Magnoliopsida > Alismatales > Hydrocharitaceae > Thalassia > Thalassia testudinum. The sequence goes on along the minus strand of JAZHRO010000056.1, from coordinate 76,951,103 downwards.
AATTGTGCTCCTTTTCGACATTTTTATCTCCTCCCTTTTTCTCCTCAAAACTGATTTGCCATCAAAATTTCCTCCCTTTTCATATTTTTATTCTTTTTTAATTTTTATTTTTTTTATTTCCTATCTTTTATTTTTGTTGGTTTTTTTGGAATATGTGATTTTTTTTATAAAATCCTTTCCTGTTTGGTGATTCTCATGGCATTTTGCACTTTAATACCCCCATGCCTACGATTTGCAATGTCCTCATTGTAAATTAGGTGGGTTCGAGTTCAGCTTAGATCATTCATTAGAACAAGTGTTGGGTAGGTGAATGGGTTGGGGTGACTTGTTGCGGATGATTTCAAGCTCAGGTATGGGTACCAGAGGTAGAGTCAGCTGTTGTAATGGATGAACCCTAAAGTGCAATATGGGTTCAGCATAAGATGTGCCAGGAAGGGCTTTGGATTTTTCAAAATGACGAGTTGCCTTCTATTAAGTGCTGAGTTTATACCATCAGCCGGGTGCAATGAGCTCAAGGAGAATGGAGGGTAAAAGATACCTCAGGAAAATTTGTTTTAGTGAGTTTAATGAACAGTTTAAGTCTCTTACCATTCACAACGAAAGGTTCTGAATCATGGCTACGTTGACTGATTTCGATAGCTCCATTTCCAAAGATTCGTTGGACAAGGTATGGTCCAATCCATTTTGATCTGAGTTTTCCTGAGGACAATTTGAGTTTGGCGTCAAAGAGTAGGACATTCTGACCAGGGAAAAAGATCTTTCTGGATATGTGCGTGTCTTGAAAGGCCTTAACCCACTTTTTGTAAATTCATGAGTTCTCATATGCGTCATGCTGTAGTTCATCGATCTCACTCATTTGAAGCTTTTTGCGGGTTCCTGTCTTAGAAAGATTGAGATTGTAGTTCTGTACTACCCAATAGGCTTTGTGCTCCAATTCAACAGGGAGGTGATACCTTCTGGTACACCAACTTGAATGGCGACATGCGTAATTGGGTTTTGTGGGCAGCCCTATAAGCCCACAAAGCTTTCGGAAGTTAGGATGGCCAATCTTTTCTGTCAGGTCGAACAATTACCTAGAGGATTTTCTTAATCTCTCGATTTGATAACTCAGCTAGACTATTAGTTTGGGGGTGATAAGGAGTCGAGATTCTATGCGACACCCCGTACTTGGTCATCAGTGATCTGAACTGAGCATTCGTGAAATGGGCCCCTCCATCGGAGATTATGGCACGTGGAATCCTGAATCAAGAAAAGATGTTCTAATGAATGAATTTGATAGCCACCTTATGATCGTTAGTTCTGGTCGGAATGACTTTGATCCATTTGGACACGTAGTCAACAGCGAGAAGAATGTATTCGAAGCCATCCAAAACAGGGAAGGGTCCCACAAAATGAATCCCCCAGATATCAAAGATTTTGCACAAGAGAATTGGCTATAAGGACATCATATCGCGGTGGCTCATGTTGCCTAAGGTTTGGCAACGCGTGCATGCCTTATAGTGATTGTATGCATCTTTAAAAGTCATGGGCCAATAGAATCTACAATAGAGGACTTTTGCTGCGATTTCATGACTAGAGAAGTGTCCACCGCAGGCCTAGTCATGGCAGGACAAAATGTCTTGTATTTCCACTTCCAGAACACATCGTCGGATGATCTGATTAGCACCAATGTAAAAGAGATACGGGTCTTCCGAAAAGAAGTACTTGGCATCGGAAAGTAATTTGTCCTTCTTGGCTTTTGGCAAATCAGATGGGATTTGATGTGATGCCAACTAGTTTACTAGATCAGCAAATCATGGAAGTCCCGCACTAATAGTCAGGAGGTTCTCGTCGGGAAAATGTTCAGTAATGGGTTCGGAAGGGTCGATAATGTCGAAAGGAAGGCAGGATAAGTGATCAACTACCACATTCTATTTTCCTACCTTGTCGTGAATCTTGAGGTCAAACTCTTGCAACAGTAAGATCTAGCGGATTAGTTGAGGTTTCGCATCCTTCTTCGAAAGAAGATGCCTCACAGTAGTGTGATATGAGTAAATGATAACACGGGAACCCAAAAGATATGATCTAAACTTTTCTAGGGCAAATACTACGGCTAGCAGCCTTTCTCAGTAACTATGAAGTTATGCTGAGCCTTGTCAAGTGTCTTGCTAGCATAGTAGATGACCACATGTTTCCCATTCATTTTCTACCCAAGTACCACTCCTACAGCATAATTAGATGCATCACACATGAACTCAAAGGCTTGAGACCAATCAGGGGACTGAAGGATAGGTGCTTGGGTCACTCGATCACGCAGGATCTCAAATGCCTGGGTGCACTCCTTGGAGATTTCGAAGGAGACATCCCTAGATAAAAGATTAGTCAGGGAACACGCGATTTCCAAGAAATCAAGAATGAATCGACCGTAAAATCAAACATGTTGCAGAAAGGATTAGATGTCTTTGACTGAGCTAGGCATCGGGAGTTTGGAAATCTGATTCACCTTGGCTCGATCAACCTGGATGCCCTTTTTTGAGATAATATGTCCCAAGACAATTCCCTCAGGTACCATGAAGTGGCTCTTTTCCCAAGAAAGGACCAAGTTCACTTCGATGCATCGCCTGAGGATCTAGACCAATGTAGGTGGCAATCCTCAAATGATTCACCAAATACCGAGAAGTCATCCATGAAGACTTCTAGGCATTCACCTACTATATCTGAGAATATGGCAAGCATGCACCACTAAAAGGTAGCAGGTGCATTGCAAAGACCGAACGGCATCCTTCGGAATGCGTAAGTTCCGAAGGAGTAGGTGAAGGTGGTCTTCTCTTGGTCTTCGGGATGGATTGCGATCTGATTGCAACTAGAGTACCCGTCCAAAAAGCAGAAAAATCAATTTCCCACTAGTTTCTCAAGAATCTGATCAATGAATGATAGTGGGAAATGATCCTTCTTTGTGGAGGAATTGAGTCTTCTGTAATCAATGCAGACTCTCCACGTGTATGTTGTATGAGTCGATATGGTTTCTCTGATTTTAGTTGTGATGACGGTGAGCCTTGCCTTTTTAGGCACAACTTGGTTTGGGCTTACCCATCAACTATCGAAGATTGGGTTGATGATCCCTACATCTAACCACTTGATAATCTCCTTTTTTACGACATCCTGCAGATTTGCATTCAGGCATCTATGCATTTCATGGGATGGTCGTGGGCCCTCTTCAGTGTAGATGTGATGTGTGTAGCATGAGGGGCGGATACCTGTGAGACCGTCAAGAGTCCATCCAATGGCTCTTCGATGTTGCTGGAGAATAGAAATCAGGCTTGTTTCCTGATCAGGTGTGAGTCGGGAGTCGATAATCACAGGAAACGTCTAATTTGAACCCAAAAAGACATACTTGAGATGATCGGGAAGAGGCTTTAATTCCAAAACTGGGTTTTATGCAGCAGAGGGTAATTCAGGATGGGTGTTGGGAGCAAAGGAAGGAGCTATGGATGTGTCTAGGTTGAGTTCGAGCTCCCCTAATTACATGTTTTGATCCTCTTGTTGTTCATCCGAAATAGTTTTCCTCGATGAAGTCATCAACCACTGCTTCAATATAACAAATTTGTTCTATGAATCCACATTTAATTCCTTGTTGGGCCTTAAAGATGTCGATCTTTAGTGTCGTTCTTCCAAATTTTAATTCAATTTGGCCCTTCTAAAAATTGATATTGGCCCTAGTAGTGGCCAAAATGGGTCTCCTTAGTGTGATCGATGTATTCCTCACATTCTCAGGAGTATCCATGTCTTGGACAATAAAATCCACTAAAAAACAGAAATCATGCACCCTAACTATGACATCCTCGAGAATTCCTTTTTGTGACTTAATTGATCGGTCGGCTAGTCGTAAAGTCATTTCAGTCAATTTAAGTTCAGATTCCTTGAAATAGTCTAGTAGGGATGCGGGTATCAAATTTATGGAGGCTCCTAAGTCTAATAAGGCTCAGTCAAATCGTATATCACCGATTTCACAAGAGATCAAAGGGGTGCCTGGATCTTTTGCCTTAGGTGGGAGTTTTCTCAAGATGACAGACCAGGCTTGCTCTGATAGTACGATCGGACTCCCGTTTTTGGTTCGCAGCTTACGCTTAGGCATACATATGTCTTTCAGAAATCGTGCGTAGGCCAGTACATGGCGTATCGCATCCATTAAGGGGATGTTTATATGGACGTGCTCAAAGAGCTTAACCAGGTTCTCCTTAGGTGCCACGGTTTTGGTTATCCTTTTTCCTTTGGTCAAGGCCTCAGGAAATGGAACCTTAGATGGTTCCTCTATAATGGGTCCAAGTTCTTGATCTGGGATAGAGGTGTCCTGGATGACTACCCTAGAGTTAGGGTTTGTATTACCAAGCTGGGTTTGGTTTGGATAAGGTGGGTCCTGTGTTGTTTTGCTAGCACGGGTAGTAACATAATTCAATCCTGCCTAGTTCTAGCTTGGTGTGGGTAGAAGAGTTGTTTGCTACTGGTAACCTGTATATGATGTCAAAGCCTCCATCCCATCAAGTGATGGAGTAGAAGGGGCCTGATAAACAAAGTGAGCTTGACCCAGATTTGGGTTCATAGCACAACTCTGGTTCGGCACATTATTCAGATTAGGCAGACGTTATGAAGGAAGTGCACCAGGTTGGCAAGGATTTGCCATCTGGGCAAGATGATTGCAAACCTCCGTGATCTTGTCTCTGTGCTATTTTTGCATAGCCGCATTCATCTTCTGAATGTCAACCAGAGTCTAAATGATAAGAGTCATTTAATTTGTCTGAGTCGGCCCAGATTGATAAGTTGGGTTAGGACGAGGCTGAGGTGACTCATATGGACGAGGAGCTTGCGATTGAGGCGGATATTGAGGTCTCTGATTTTGATTATTGCTAAACCACAAGAAATTGGAATGATTACGCCATCCAAGGTTGTAGGTGTTTGAGAATGGATCATTCTGAATGGCGTTGAGGTCCTCACATGTCTGAGGAACCTCAGGAAGATCAGAATATGAGGGTTCAGAGCTCCCCCAACTAGAGTAGGTGGATCTAGAGTTTCCTCCATAACCAGAATTAGACAGGGGTGGATATGGATCCATCCCCTGAGAATGTCAGTGATAGATGTTGTGCACGGCCTCGCTACCAAAAGTTGGTTGTGTGAACTGATTTTGCGTAGAGGTGGCTTGCTGCAAATGTTGAGTTAGCTTATCTACCTTCTTCTCAATAATAGAGACCATGTCTAGATGACTGGCCATCAATTCCAAGTTGATGGAAGAGGATAGGCCCAGCGTCTCATGTGCTCCCTTTGGATTCGTCAATGCACATGCATTCATCCAGTCGAACATGCCTGTTAACCACACTTGGTTGAGTTTTAAGTGAGTCACGTCGTAAAATAGTTGATCAAACATTATTAACAAATAAGAAGTTTTTATTACTCAAAAACCTAGGTATCAGAGGTTGAACACAGGAAGGAAATTGTCATTTTAAGAACTAAAATCACAATCTCAAATTACTCAAAATGTGATGTTCAACAGGAATATAAATGAGATTCAATGTAGATAAAAGTTAAGGAGAGAAGAAAAATGCAAAAGAAATTGAATGTTTTCTCTCTTCTTTCTTCTTTCTCTTTGATGGCTTCTTCTTTCTTCTCTTTTCTTCTCTACCTTCAATTTCTCAGCTTCTGACTTTGCCTTTAGATTTTCTCTCTTCTTCTTCCTTCTATCTTCTTCTATCTTCTTCTTCCTTCTTTTTCTTCTATTGGCTTTAGTTTCTTCTTTAAGTTCTTTCCTTCAACTCTTCTTCTTCGGCCTTCTTTCCTTCAGCCTTTTGTTTAGCCGCTATAGTTCTTCTTCCTTCCTTCCTTATGTTCTTCAGCTTCTGCCTCCAAGTCTTTCTTCTTCCTTCCTTCGCTTCTCCTGCCTTCAGCTTCTTCCGCAGCTTCTTCCTTCTCCTCCTTTCCCTGCACAAAGCGGAGCAAAACCTACCCTCTACCCTCCCTCGCTCTCTCTATTTCTCTCTTTGCTCTCTCAGAGCCAGCCGGGTAATCAGGTCGGGTTACATGCACCTGGGTCCATGCGCGCCGGTGTGGGTGGTGCGCGAGGAGTGCAGGGTAAACGGGTCAGCCAAGTCTGCGTAGGTGTGGTTGCGGATGAGGCAGGTGGAGTGGGCGAGGGACCACACCCCGTCTTACTTGAGGAGACCATATAAAAGCACAAAAAATAATGAAAAGCCCATACCGCGTGCCTGAGTTTCCGAGGTGGGACAAAAAGTCCCACTCACTTCGCTTGTGCACCTGCAAGTGAACTTCGTCTAATTGCTGCTGCAGTGATCCCTCTCCAGGCCTCTCACTTGGCAGGATGTGTGCACGCACTCCTCACGCATGACCTTGGACTCATCTGCCAGGAGCACATGACCTAGAGAAAGCAAGCAATCTCCATCAAGCTTCCTCCAATGGTGGCAGATGCTCAAACCTAAAATGCACAAATATGGCCTCGCAGCCCTGTCAAATGCCTTGAGGAGCTTCTCCATGTCACGACGAAGGTGAGGCGGGGGTTGGTGTGGTGTAGAATGGCCTAGGCATGCGTGCCTAGGTCGTTCTATGACCATGGAAGTGCGTGTGTCCGGTGAAGGTGTAGGGCGTGTGTGGCAGTTAGCGGAGGAGTGGATGGTGATCGTGAGATGAGGCGATGCTGTCGAGGTGGTTGGCGAGGTTTGTGAGTGAGTAGAGTGATGGATGCACCTCGCCGGTGGTCTACTGGAGGTGGAGAAGGCGATAGTGGTCTGTGGTTGTCGAGGCATAGTAGTAGAAATTGATAAGGTGAAAAGAAAGAGTAGGGGAAGGGGTCTTATCTGTGAGTAGCTGAACAAAGGGGAGGTAGAGGAGATGACTGGCGCGCATGTGCCGTCGTCGAGGAGGAAGGCCTTGAGGTGAGGTTGATGGTGACGAGGAAGGGGTCAGAGAGGCGCACGCAGGTACGGCGTGACACAGAGGAGCAAGGTAGAGAAGTCTCTGCCATTGGTATTATGGCAGAGCGACGAGAAGAGGGAGGAGGGATCACCAAAGCTTGCAAGCAGTTGGCCGGAGATGAGGGAGGATGAACTTGGGGGTGTATCAGTAGCCAAAACAAGCTTGGAAGATGAGGAAAGAATCGGGGGTCCTTTTATAGCTGCTGGCCGAGACCTTTGTGCTTCGAAGGCAAGCTTCCAAGCGCAAAGATCTCGTCGGAGATGGAAGGTGCGTAAGATACCCAATTCTTTCGAGAGTTCATACGAGAGATTTAGTGTAAATCCGATCTTAGGATCCTGTTCAGACGGTAGGGAATTCCTTAGAGAATCTCCTTTCCAAATCTTGGAGGAGATCTCTGAGGATTCAGGGAAAAATCCTCCTCAAATCCTCACCGGAGTAGGATTCTTCCGCTGTAATGGCGGAGGGATCTGAATGCAAGGAGTGGCGAGGAAGATAGGGGGTCTGTGCAAGGATTTTCAAAAGCTATGGGTCAAAATTTAATTGGCTGGACTATTTTGTAAAGTAGATCAAGGTGACCTTCTGTTAGGCCCAAATTTTGGTAAAACCTAATTTAGACGTAAGGAATCCAATGGTGAAGTTAGATTTTAGGTTTTACCATGTTTGACTGGACATTTTACATAAAAAGCCAAATTAGGTCAAAAACTGAGCTAGGACCCCTATTTAGGTCAAAATAGTTCCAAACCCTAGGGGATATTTTTCCATGAATTTTAAAGGGTTTATTTGATTTTTAACCTAACCAGAACCTTGTAAAATTAAATGAGTTTATTTTAGAGTTACATAATGTCATTTAATTCTTAGATCTCACAATAACCCTTTTCTGACAGAACCATCCCCCTTTTCCTCCCATTAAGTCCAATTGACCTGTGTTTAGCCCTTGAGAAATCCTGTTGATGTATTGCAATGGTAAAATTACAATTTACCCTTTATTTCATGTTTTCTTCTTAGAACAGTTTTTCCTTGAATTAAGCCTTTCTTTAAGTTTTGTAGGAGCTTTTGTTCTCTTTCCTAGGTCGAAATGAGCTAGTTAGGGCTCATGATGAGGTTCTCATCATACCTCTATGCCTAGCTTTTGCTAGTCCCTTTGCAAAATTTTAAGGTTTTGACATCTGTTCTAGACCATGAGTTTCTTTCACCAGTTATGATAAGTGCTTTTTCTTCTTTTGTGACAAGATTTGAATGCCGACAATAGGCTTAGAGGTACTCAACTACCAATGAAAATCCTGACCTGACCAGCTTTATCCTCGATCCTCCGCAAAGGTTTTTAAGGCCTACAAAAACTATCCTAGGGTTCATTGGACACCGTGGTTAAAGCACCCATGCATGAGACATATTTTAGCCTAGGTTCAGTTTGCAATGCATTTTTGTTAGAGAGAGACAGAGGATTTATTTGTTAGGAGTGTTTTCTCTCCCTTTTCTTTCTATCTCTAGCTTCGGATTGGCTTCTCAACATGGTCTGTATCGGATTCCTCGTCCCATCATCAGTCCTCAAAGGTCCCTGGCAATCGATGCTTCGTGATAGCACCACCCATGTCAACCCCCAGAACCCTAGCTTTCGAGATTTCGAGATAATCCTACACATGGCGTTCCGTGGCTAAATCTAGACCCTGGCAATTGACATTTCATGATAATGCTACCCATGGCATCTGAACCAGCAGAGTGCTTACATGCCCCCAGTAGGATATGTAAATATCCTAAGAGACAAGCATCGAGGAGATGATATGTTGTTATGCATCTTCGACGGGAATATCCTGCCTCTCCACGCTGGGAACTCATCCAAATCAACTTGTGTTGATTGGCCACTCCTAATCTAGGCAACTTTTTTTAGAACATTAAAAATACTTTTGCATTGATTTTGATAGTTATGCGCACTGAACCAGACTGTGTGTGGATTGCGGTGCTTAGGTTATCAAGTCAAGCAAACCAAAGGTCAGTTAACGAGGTCAAATACTTCCTAAGCCTTAGACCTAAAACTTAAGCTTCGCATTTTCCCCAACCTCTTGAGGATTATTCAGATTTTAGTGGATACGTGAATTTTTAAGCCTAAAAGTCTAGCCCAAAAGGCCTAAGGTCAGCATTCCTACTAATCCTTTTTTGTGTCTCCTTAGCACTCTTTCTCATTTTTCTTTTTTCTTGATGTGGTCTAGAACTTCAGTTAATCTATTAATTTCTTACTAATGACTATTCTTTTTCTTTTTCATTTTGTGTTACTTTTTTGTCATTTTGCTCTTTTTCTTCTCCTCATGTTTTGTATAGCCTCAAAAATTCTATCCCCCCTCCATAGTTTTTTTGTTCTTTTTCAAGATTTTTCAATTTTTTGTGTTTTTTGTGATATGTGATTTTTTTGTTGAAACCTTTTCATGATATCAGTTTTCATAACATTTTGCACTTTCATAACCACCCATGCCTGTGATTTGCAATGTCTCCATTGTAAATTAGGTGGGTTCGAATTCAGCTTAGTTCATTCATTAGGATAGGTGTTGGGTGGGTCAACGGGTCGAGGTGACTATTGCAGATGATTTCTAGACTCAGGTACTGGTACATGAGGTGGAGTCGACTATTCTAATGGATGAACCCTAAAGTGCAATATGAATTCAACATAGAATTGTTAGGAAAGGTTTCGGGTTTTTTCAAAGAATGACGGGTTGCCTCCTGTTAAGTGTATGGTCAAGCCCGGATAGGTTGTTAATATGATGATTTTATCGCTGAAATTTCTATAGTGGTTAACTAAATCGGACCTAACCATATCTTTACAAAATTTTTTTACCTGGCCTATTAGATTTTATATTGTCACTTTTAGGTCCAGGGTCGAACTCAGGGAAGTGGGGTTACAAGTTTAGTTGCTACGCCTTTCCTACAACGAGTCTCTTCCATTCGTTTATTGTGTTTTTGGTGTTTTTCTTATTTAGATTTCTTTTCTAGTAATCCTTGTCCTTGAGGCACACCCTCAAAATTGTGTCCTTGGCTTTGAGCCAAAACAGACTTCCAAAACGAATCTTACTATTTGCAAGACGGGGTACCTGCAAGTCAAAGATTATCTTTTCTCTTTTATATATTTTTGTTTTATCTTTTTACTGACAGAAAAGTGAAATAGAAATAAAGTAAATACAGTATATATATATGTATATATTATGTATATAAAGGGGTGGGGGTGGAGGCGACGATGGAGTGTAGCACTGTGTCGAGTTGGTCATTGTCTAGAGAGATGCAAGCAACAGGACTAGGTGCCGCATGGAGTGTGGGATGGATGGTGGAAGATGTATGTAACCATGCTTTTTGTACGCATGTATCAGGGAATATTAGCAACTGCTTCAGATATTCCCGCGATACAGCGAATGGTAGATGATGTGAAAATATATATATATGTATATATGTAAATATATCTAGATGTATATATATATGGTTATAATTATATAGGTATATATATATATGTAGATATATATATATGTATATATATAGGTACATGTATATATATATATGTGTATGTATATATAACTATATAGAGGTATATATATATGTATGTATAAGTATATAGCAATATATGTTTATATAGATAAATGTAGCTAAATATATATATATATATATATATATGTTTGTATATCTAGTTATAGATATATATATGTATAGATGTATATATGTATATAATACAATATGGATGTATATATACAGGTATATAGGTATATGTATCTAGATATGTATATATATATATATAAGTATATATATAAGTATGTAGATATATATATGTATATAAGTATACTAATACTACTATATATATTGATGTAAGTATATATATACATGTATATGCACAGTAGTATATGTATATATGTATATATATGTAAGTATGTATGTATACTAATACATAAGTATATAGGTACTACTATATGTATAAATATAAGTATATATAGATATATATATATGTATATATATATCAATATATAAGTATACGTATATATATGTTTATAGTAGTGTTTATGTGTGTGTGGGTGTGTGAAAGTGTGCGTGTAGGTGTGCGTGTGCGTCGGTGTAGAGTGTGAGAAAGTGTTGTGAGAGAGAGTGAGAGAGAGAGAAAGAGAGAGCGGGAGAGAGAGGGCAGGAGAGCGGGAGAGAGCGCGCAGCCGCTGCTCCTGGAGTGAAGGAGTTAGGTCGTCTGGAGGTGAAGACCATCATCTGATGGTCGTGGGCGTGTATTCGCGTAGAGGACGAGAGGTGTCTACGTCGACCTACTGCGAGTGCGGAGAGCTCGCGACAGCGTGCTCGGAGAGGGAGGCGAGGTGTCTACACACGGGCGTGGAGGTTTGCAGAGGCTGGCCGGGGGTGGGGAGCTGCTTGGCCGGCCGCTGCAGAGGCACGTAGCGGCCGGTTGCGGGTGCGGAGGGCGTGCGTCAGAGCGGAGAAGCGAAAGCGGGGAAGGTCTGCAGGCACGCGCGGAGGGGCTGGGGCGCTTGTAGACACTCGCGGAAGCTGCTGGGCCTGCTGCTGCTGCTGTTGCCGTCGCTTAGCTACTGCTGTTGCTGCTTCAAGCTTCGAACCTCGAAGCGGCAGCAATGGCGGGAAGGTGCAGGAACGGAAACAAAAACGAAAGAAGAGCCACCACGCCCACCGGCTCTTTGAAGAGCTGGGCGGTGGTGGTCTCACTGTGGTGGTGTGCACCACAGTGAGCTCCTGCCTGCACGGTATCTCCTCGGAGGAGGGCCAGCGTATGGAGGGGAATGGAGGAGAAGGTGGTGGCCAGGAAGCTGCTGCATTTTCTTTATTTTGCTGCTGCCGCCTGCCCCCCTTGAAGAGAAGAAATCGTGGCTTTTTATAGGAGGAGAAGGCAAGGGCATGCAACATGGCTGCTGCAGGGTGAGGCTGTAGCAGGGACAAGCTTTGCAGGGAGAGGGAGGGAATGGCGCAAGGAGAAAATGCAGCAGCCGTGGGAAGCTTTACAAAAAATCAAGTGGAAGAAATAAAAGGATGTGGATTTTTGTAAGGAGGCACTTGAGGAAAATGCGAATTATGAAGCCATTTATTTCATTCTCCTCTCCTCTCAATTAAATGCATGAATGCATGTATTTTTACAAATGCAACTACGGAATCCTAATATGCATAGTTAATGCTAGGAAATAGCACAAGAAGGCATTATTGCAGGCGTATTTTGAGGTGAAATCATACCCCCATGCCTATCTTTTGCTAGTCCCAAGCAAAATAGTATTTAGAAATGATCATAAGCTGAAGATTTTCTTCTGAGGCAATATAGGTGTGTTTATTGTTGGATATTGTGAGAACCAATAGTAGAGAAGACTACCAGTACTTTAAGTCTCACATGACTTAGATCAACTCTCAACTAACCAGGACTCCTGATATTTAAACCTTAAGTATGATTTCCAGGACCCAGGAGGTTTTTGCCGTACTCGAGAGCTCAAGAAGTTATGGCTTGTGCATGGTGAAGGATCAAGACTGACCAAATGAACATTAAGACTCAAGCCTAGGGTTTCATGAATCTTTAAGTACAGGTTGGTCCCAGTTTCAACTCGTGTTTTCGGATTGACCCTTAAGAAGATGACGAAAAACTCAACTCCCATTTTCTGATTTTTGTGGCTCAAAGGTATTTGTAACCTGCCCTAAAGAACTTTTTGTAGGGCGAGGACTTTACAGACATTAGTGAGATATACTAACTCTTTTGCAACTTTTTTTTTTCTTTGAAACACATGTCAGTATATCTCCTACAACATTTATTTGAAGGAGCACACATTTTTTTCTTTTTGGTTGGAGAGTTTCTTTTTGGTGGAAAGAGTTGCTCCTAAACACAAGACTAAAGCCTGGGGTAAAAAGTCTACCTACGCGCACAGGTAAGGACTCCACCTTCCCTAATAAACATTAGGGTTGGATCTTATGTTCACCTAGTCTTTCCTGATATGTGTAGTGCGAACCAAGTTTTCTTGAGCTCTCAAGTAAAAGCAAACCAACAGATCCTGCACTGGTGTCTCAGGTACAAGAATACGTCTTTAGTTAGGAGAGATTCTGATCTATTTTGTCAATGCTTTAATTGAATTAAGCTGAGCCTGAGTGAATCAAGCTTCTGTGGCCTGGAAAGTCTTCAAAATAGAGCTTGAATATCCAAAAACACTTATTGTATTTTTTTGTTTCAGCTTTCAGATCATTACTAAACACCATTTATTATTATATATATATATATAATTTTTTTCCTTTTTCTTTTTCTTGCATATTTATAAATAAGTGGAAATTGTATGATACCATAAAATACCCGGATCCTATGGATGCCTATCCACCCCCCCATGCCAAACAATGCTATGTCCTCATATGCATGCAGGGAAAGGCAGAGAAAGGACGAAAGATCGGGTAACGAGAGCTGAGGTTCAGGGTATACAGCAGGGTGGTAGGGTGGGTGGATGGTGGGTGGTGAAATGAAAAGTGAAGTGCTTGTGATAGTGGTGTGAAAAGTGATGGTGGATGGTGAAAGGTCTGGCATTTTCTGGGACGAGAGTGTCCCAGGCGGATCAGAAAATAGACCAGGAAGAAGAAGTTGGCCCTTAGATTGGCCAAGAAGAGGGGCTCCTTGGATAGATGGATCCAAAAGGGAATAGTCCCAGTGAGTAAGTTGTGGGCTCAAGGTCCCAGTGTGGAATTGCAAATCCTCCTGATTTGGTGGGAAAGAAAGGGCAATCCGGTCTTCCAGAGTGTGGACTGGCGGTGAGCAGCCTGGCGATGACTCAGACCAAGAGGTATGGGAAGCGGAGAAAACCTCGTCAGAAGTCTAGTCAGGAGAAGGTACGGGACAAGGGAGGGATTGGGGAACATCACAGTTTGTGTTGGTCAGGCAGTCGTCAGGTAATTCACAATAGTCTGAATCAGTCCCAATTAGTTCGATGCACGCACCGACGGTCATGTCCTCGTCAGACGTGTCATCCTTGATGCAATCGCTATCAACATAAGAGTGCAGTGCTGCACCAGGATTAGCCGGAAATCCCGGTGGAATGCTCGGAGCTTGTAGAATTTGATGAACCTATCCCTGAGAAGGTTGTACCTGTGGTTGCAAACCACAGGGTACGAAGTTTCACGGGTTTGGAACAAGTTGGGTGGGAAGAGTGCCCAGAGATCGAGTCGCCATACGTAGTTGACTGATCTCAGCATTCTGCTGCGCCAAATGGTGCTGAAGAGAGGTCATCTTCTCTTTATGGCGCTTTGACATTTCTGTCATCATTCGCATCAGTTTATCAAGAGGCCTTGATGCATGTTTGGTTTGTGGTACGCAAGGGCTTGATGGCCGATTCGCCATAGGATTAGACTGGGCCCTTGGGATGACTGCTACGGACGGTCACATTGGTCCCCTCGCAGGATTTTGGCGCTGCGGGTTGTTGGACCATGCGAAGTTTGGATGATTACTCCACCCTCGGTTATAAGTGGCAGAGAATGGATTATTCCCCTGGGCGCAAGCATCTTCAATGCCAAAAGACATGTCCGCATGTAAGTATGCGTCCGAGCACACAGAGGCTTGGTCCTCCGTGTCAAAATACTGGCTCGCAGAAGCCAGTTCCACATGACTGATCAATTCGCTTGGCGCGATACTCGGCAAGGAAGGTCTTACAAGGTTTCTCGGGATAAGACTGGTGTTGGAATAATTGGAATTGTGATGAAATGGTGAGGTGGGGGTGTTTGCCATGTTTGTGGAGGAGGAGGACAATTCGGCTCTTATTCTAAATTTATCAGTCAATTCAAATAATTCAGGGTTTTGTGACCTCCTCCCAAACATGCACTATCGCATGAAGATTTGGGGAGATGAGAAGGGAAAAGAGATGAGAGAAATGACGCCGCAAAGGTACACTTGATTACAAATCAATACAGTCAAGTTCCTAACCTCTACAGTGTTCCCTTAGACCTAAAGATCTAAGTTACCTACTATCACAAACTACGGAACTGAATGCGAGCACCGCGGAACCACCAAGCCAGATTGAAACGTCGTTTGTCCCAGTCTTAGACACCCGATAGCACGCAGGAACTCTCACCAGCACGTAGCCGCTACACGTAGGTAGTTAGACCTCCAATCCATAAGAAGGGTCAAGTTACTACCAATTTTAGTTAGAGGCTTAGGTTTAAGTGCTTCTGGAATATGAAGGGCATTGTTTACAGGTAATGCCCAAGTGATTGATTTTCAAAGTGTGTAATCCAAGCATGCAATGGGGAAATCTCCCCGAATTGAAGTTCTTAATTGGTGAATGGTTTTTAGAGTTCAGCCTTAGGTGGTATGGATTTTAGGATTTCGCTAAATTACCAATTCAACCAATCTCCGAGTTTTTGTGAGAATACAAGTTTTCTTTCTAAGCCCAACAAACCCTTCTTCAATATCAGTTAGTTAATGTATGCTATAATGCAATGGGCTACCCTAAATGGAGATTTCTATGTGTGGATGCACGAGTCAGTTTTATATCAGTGTGAAAGCGAGCCAAAGCACTTCAATTCAAGTGCTCCCAATCACCAGAAATGATTTCCACACACAAGGCTTCAACAAAAAGATAAAGAAAATCAAATGTTGGGGTTGAAGTACTCGGGATCGAATCTCAGGCAAATTGAAAAGTCATGGTGGGGTTGGAATTAACTCAATTCCAAGTCTCCCCACCAAAAATGTGATCCCGAATTGAAAATAAGTGAGGCAAAAGAGGGGTGCAATCAAACTTTTTATATTTGCCTCAAAGAATACTTCACATGGTGGGAAATTCAAGAATCAAGATTCTCGGATTTTCTCTATGCGAAGTAGGGCGGGAAATCCCGGGGCGGTGGGAGTGAAGACAATCAATCAAATAAGTGAATTTTAATCCACTTGCCCCAAGAGATCCCAAGAAGTTTTTCTAGTTTTTAGTTTTTAAATTTTTTTTTTCATTTTTTTTTATTAAGGTGACAAGCTAACCCTAGTAGCTAAGAAAAGAAGACCTACTTGTTCGGCAACGTGTGGGAAGCTCCAATGCAGTGTCGGCGTCTTCATGCTCTCGTTCCAACCTTGGATCTGCTCACGTCTTTGACTTTGTCTACCTACCTTCTCTTTCCACCAGGTTCACCTACACACCAAAAACAGAAATACCCATGAAGATAGAAGAGAAAATTTGAAAGGAATTGAATAGAAACTTACTTGAAGGCGCACCTCCCCGGCAACGGTGCCAGAAAAGATGTATGGTCGAGCCCAGATAGGTTGTTAATATGATGATTTTATCGTTGAAATGTGTATAGTGGTTAACCTAAATCGAACCTAACCATGTCCTTACAAAATTTTTTTACCTGCCCTATTTGATTTTATCTTGTCACTTTTAGGCCCAAGGTTGAACTCAGGGAAGTGGGGTTACAAGTCTAGTTCCTATGGCTTTCCTACAACGAGTCGCTTCCGTTCGTTTATTGTGTTTTTGGTGTTTTTCTTATTTATATTTTCTTTCTGGTAATCCTTGTCCTTGAGGCACACCCTCAAAATTGTGTCCTTCACTTTGAGCCAAAATAGAGTTCCAAAACGAATCTTGCTATTCGCAAGACGGGGTACCTGCAAGTCAAAGATTATCTTTCCTCTTTTATATATTTTTGTTTTATCTTTTTACTAATAGAAAATTGAAACAGAAATAAAGTAAGTACAGTATATATATATATACATGTATATATTATGTATATAAAGGGGTGGGGGTGGAGGCGACGATGGAGTGTATCACTGTGTCGAGTTGGTCGTCGTCTAGAGAGACGCAACCAACAGGACTAGGTGCCACGTGGAGTGTGGGATGGATGGTGGAAGATGTATGTAAACATGCTTTTTGTACACGTGTATCGAGGAATATCAGCAACTGGAGCAGATATTCTCGCGATACAGCGTATGGTAAATGATGTGAAAATATATATATATGTATATATTTAAATATATCTAGATGTATATATATATATATGGTTATAATTATATAGGTATATATATATATGTATTTATATAAGTATATGTATATGTATATATATATGTGTATGTATATATAACTATATAGATGTATATATATATGTATGTATAAGTATATAGTAATATATGTTTATATAGATATATGTAGATAAATATATATATATATGTATATATATGCATGTATGTATGTATAATTATAGACATATATATGTATAGATGTATATATATATATATATGTATGTATATATATAGGTATATATATATATATAACTATGTACGTATACTAATACATAAGTATATAGGTACTACAATATGTATAAATATAAGTATATATATATATATGTATATATATATGTATATAAATATATATATGTATATATATATCAATATACAAGTATACGTATATATATGTTTATAGTAGTGTATATCTGTGTGTGGTTGTGTTAAAGTGTGAGTGTAGGTGTGTGTGCGCATTGGTGTAAAGTGTGAGAAAGTGTTGTGAGGGAGAGTGAGAGAGAGAGAGAGAGCCGGAGAGAGAGGGTTGGAGAGTGGGAGAGAGCGCGCAGTCGCTGCTTCTAGAGTGAAGGAGTTAGGTCGTCTGGAGGTGAAGGCTGTCATCTGATGGTCACGAGCACGTATTCGCGCAGAGGAGGAGAGGTGTCTGTGTCGACCTGCTATGAGCGCGGAGGGCTTGCGACAGCACGCTCGGAGAGGGTGGCGAGGTGTCTGCAGGCAGATGCGAAGGCTTGCAGAGGCAGGCCGGGGGTAGGGAGGTGCTTGGCCGGCTGCTGCAGAGGCGTGCAGTGGCCGGTTGCGGGAGCGGAGGGCATGCGTCAGAGCGGAGAAGCGGAAGCGAGGAAGGTCTACAGGCACGCGCGGAGGGGCTGGGGTGCTTGCAGACGCTCACAGAAGCTGCTGGGGCTGCTGCTGCTGCTGCTTCAAGCTTTTGACCACAAAGCAGCAGCAATGGGGGGAAGGTGTGGGAACGGAAACGAAAACGAAAGAAGAACCACCACGCCCACCGGCTCTTTGAAGAGCTAGGCGGTGGTGGTCTCACTGTGGTGGTGTGCACCATAGTGAGCTCCTGCCTGCCAGGTACTCCTCGTAGGAGGGCTGGCGTATGGAGGGGAATGGAGGAGAAGGTGGTGGCCGAGAAACTGCTGCGTTTTATTTATTTGCTGCTGCAGCCAACCCCCCTTGAAGAGAAGATACCGTGGCTTTTTATAGGAGAAGACAAGGCCATGCAGCATGGCTGCTGTAGAGAGAGGCTGCAGCAGGGACGAGCTTGGTAGGGAGAGGGAGGGAATGGCGCAAGGAGAAAATGCAGCTGCCGCTGGAAGCTTTACAAAAAATCAAGTGGAAGAAATAAAAAGATGTGGATTTTTGCGAAGAGGCACTTGAGGAAAATGCGAATTATGAAGCCATTTATTTCATTCTCCTCTCCTCTCAATTAAATGCATGAATGCATGTATTTTTACAAATGCAACTACGGAATCCTGATATGCATAGTTAATGCTAGGAAATAGCACAAGAAGGCATTATTGCAGGCGTATTTTGAGGTGCAATCATTAAGCGTTGAGTTTTACGCCATCGGCTGGGTGCAATGAGTTCAGGGAGAATGGAGGATAAAGGATGTCTCAACCAAATCTGTATCGGTCATGTCAATGAACGGTTTGAGTCTCTGACCATTCACGACGAAGAGCTCAGAATCGTGGCTGAGTGGACTGATCTCAACAACTCCATTTCCAAAGATTTGTCTGACTAGGTAGGGTTTGATCCATTTAGATCGTAGCTTTCCAGGAATAATTTGAGTTGTGCAACGAAGAGTGGGACCTTTTGACCAGAATGAAAGATCTTTCTAGATATGTGCTTGTTGTGAAAGCCTTTAACCCGCTCTTTGTAGATTTGCAAGTTCTCATACGCGTCGTGGCATAATTCATCGATCTCGCTCATTTGAAGCTTTCTATGTGTTCTAGCCTTAGAAAGATCTAAGTTGCAATTCCGTTTTACCCAATTGGCTTTCTGCTCCAATTCGATGGGGAGGTGACACGCCTTCCTGTACACTAGTCTGAAGGGAGACATACCTAATTTTTTCTTGTGGGCGGTCCTATAAGCCCACAATGCTTCTAGAAGCCGGGATAACCAATCCTTCCTATCAGGTCGAACAGTAACCTAGACGATTTTCTTGATCTCCCGATTTGATAGCTCATCTAGACCATTAGTTTGGGGTGGTAAGGAGTAGAGATTCAATGCGACACCCCGTATTTGGTCATCAGTGACCTAGATTGAGCATTTTTGAAATGAGTCCCTCCATCGGAAATTATTGCACGTGGAATCCCGAACCGTGAGAAGATGTTTTGGTGAATGAACTTGATAACAACTTTATGATCATTGGTTCGGGTCGGAATGGCTTCGATCCACTTGGACACATAGTCAATAGCGAGTAAGATGTATTTGAAGCTGTCTGAGATATTGAAGGGTCCCATAAAATTAATCCCCCAAATGTCGAAGATCTCGCATACTAGAATCGGCTGTAAAGGCATCATGTCTTGATGGCTCATGTTGCCCAAGGTCTGGTAATGGGTACATGCCTTACAGTGATTGTATGCATCTTTGAAAATTGTAGGCCAGTAAAAGCCACACTAGAGGACTTTTGATGTAGTTTTATGTCCTGAAAAATATCCACCACATGCCTGGTCATGGCAGAAAGAGAGTATGTCTTTGATTTCCACTTCAGCAACACATCGTCTAATTATCTAATCAGCACCAATGTGGAATAGATACAGGTTTTCCCAAAGGTAATACTTGGCATTGAAATGCAATTTGTCCTTCTTGGCCTTCGGCCAATCGAACGGGATCTGATGTGATGCCAAGTAGTTCACTATGTCAGCAAACCATGGAAGCCCTGTATCGATAGTCAGGAGGTGCTCATTAGGAAAGTGTTCCGTGATGGGTCCAGAAGGGTCAATGATCTTAGAAGGAAGGCAGGACAAGTGATTAGCTGCCACGTTCTATTTTCTCGCTTTTTCGTGAATCTCGAGGTCAAATTCTTGCAATAGTAAGATCGATCGGATTAATCAAGGTTTTACGTCCTTCTTTGCAAGGAGATGCCTCACAGCTGTATGATCCGAGTAGATGATAACATGGGAACCCAGGAGGTATGATCTGAATTTTTCTAAGGCAAATACTATGGCTAGCAGCTCTTTCTCAATAACTGTATAGTTATGCTGAGCCTTGTCAAGTGTTTTACTAGCGTAGTAAATGACCACAGGTTTCCTGTCAATTTTCTGCCCCAAAATCGCTCCTACAGCAAAGTCAGATGCATCACACATGATCTCAAAGGATTGAGACTAATCAGGGGACTGTAGGATAGGGGCTTGGGCAACTCGGTCACGAGGATCTAAAATGCTTGAGTGCATTCCTTAGAGATTTTGAAAGCTACATCCTTGGAGAGAAGAGTAGTCAGCTGGCATGTGATTTTTGAAAAATCAGGGATAAATCGATGGTAAAAACTGACGTGCCCAGAAAAGATCGGATGTCCTTGATCGTGCTAGGCATAGGGAGTTTGGAAATCAAGTTAACCTTGGCTCAATCGACTTGGATGCCTTTCTCCGAAATTAGGTGTCCCAGGATGATTCCCTCAGGCACCATGAAGTGGCTCTTTTCCCAGGAAAGAACCAGATTCACGTCAATGCATCATCTTAGTATTTGGCAAGTGATGGAGGCAATTGTCAAATGATGGTCCAAATACTGAAAAGTCATCCATGAAGACTTCCAGATAATCACCTACCAGATCTGAGAATATGGTAAGCATGCACCACTGAAAAGTCGTGGGTGCATTGTAGAGACTGAATAGCATACTTCATAATGCGTACGTCCTGAAGGGGTAGGTGAAAGTGGTCTTTTCTTGGTCCTTAGGATGGATTGCCACTTGGTTATAACCGGAGTACCCGTCAAGAAAGCAGAAGAACCTATTTCCCACTAGTTTCTCGAGAATCTAATCAATAAATGGTAGTGGGAAATGATCCTTCTCTGTGGAGGAATTGAGTCTTCTGTAATCAATGCAGACTCTCCACGAGTTAGCTATATGGGTCGGTATGACCTCTCCTGTTTCAGTCGTAATGATGGTGAGTCCAGCCTTCTTAGGCACAACCTAGATTGGACTCACCCAGCGAGTGTCGGAGATCGGGTAGATGATCCCTGCATCTAACCACTTGATGATCTCCTTTTTCAAAACCTCCTGCAAATTAGGGTTCAAACGACTCTGCATTTCTCGCGAAGGTCGTGCGCCCTCTTCATTGTAGATTCGATGTGTGCAATAAGAGGGTCTTATGCCAGTCAAGTCATCAAGAGTCCTTCCAATGGCTCTACGATGTTGCTAGAGGACAGTAATTAAACGGGATTCCTGGTTAGGCGTGAGTCTAGAGTTGATAACCATAGGAAATGTCTGATTGGAACCCAAAAAGACGTACTTCAGATGATCGGGACAGGGCTTGGTTCCAAGACGGGATTATTAGCAGCAGCATGTAGTTCAGGGTGTGTGTAAGGAACAAGGGTGAGTTATGCATGTATCTAGATCAGGTTCAAACTCCTCTATTTGTGGGTTTTGATCTTCTGGTGGTTGATCAGGGATAATCAGGTTGTCCTCGACATGCGGTTCATCAACCACAGCTTTGATATCACATATTTGTTCTATAACACCATAATTAATCCCTTATTGGGCCTTAAAGATGTCCATCTTTAGAGTTTGGTTCCCAAATTTTAGTTCTATTTGGCCCTCCTCATAGTTTATATTGGCCCTAGCAGTGGCCAGAAAAGGTCTCCCTAGTATAATCGATGTATCCCTTGGGTTCTCAGGTGCATCCATATCTAGGACTATAAAATCCACCGAGAAGTAGAAATCTCGTACCCTAACAATGACATCCTCGAGTATTCCTTTAGGTGACTTGATGGATTAATCGACTAGCTGCAACGTCATCTCTGTCAGTTTAAGCTCGGATTATTCAAGGTGGTCAAGGAGGGATGTAGGTATTAGGTTTATGGAGGCACCTAGGTCTAATAAGGCTCTGTCGAATTGGGTATCACAAATTGTACGTGAAATCAGGGGAGTACCTGGGCCTTTAGCCTTGGGTGGGAGTTTGCTCAAGATTATAGAGTTGGCTTGCTCTGACAGTACGATCGGACTCCCACTTTTGGTTCGCAGCTTATGCTTGGGTGTACACACATCTTTCAGAAATTGTGCGTAAGCTGGTACGTGGCGGATTGCATCCATCAAGGGGATGTTTATCTGGACCTGTTCAAAGAGCTTGACCAGATCCTCCTCAGGAGCCACAGATTTGGTTATCCTTTTTCCCTTGGTGAAGGCCTCAGGAAATGGAACCTTGGTTGGTTCCTCTAGAATAGATCCAGGTTCTTGATCTAGGATAGGGGTATCCTGGATAACTATCCTAGAGCTTGGGTTACTACTAGGCTTGGAGTGGTTTGGATAAGGTGGGTCTTGAGTTGCTTTACCACTACGAGTTGTTACAGAGTTTAATCCTGCCTTGTTTTGGTTTGGGTTTGGTAAGATGGGTGGCGGCTGCTGAAATCCTGCATAAGATGTCGAAGCTTCCATCTCGTCAAGTGATGGAACAGAAGGGGCCCGATAAATCATATGTGCATGGCCTAGATTTGGGTTCATAATGTGCCTGTAGGTCAGCACGTTATTTGGGTTTGGCAGAGGTTGCGAAGGAATGGTGCCAGGTTAGCGAGGATTCGCCATCTGGGCAAGTTGATTGCGAACCTCTGTGATCTCATCCTTGTGTTGTTTCTACATTGCCGCATTCGTCTTCTGAATGTCAACCAGTGTTTGAAGGATAAGAGTCATGTGATCTTGGTTTGGCCTAGATTGATAGCTGGGGTTGGGCCAAGGCTGAAGTGGTTGACATGGACGAGGAGCTTGTGGACGGGGTTGATAAGGTGGTCTCTGATTCTGAGAATTTCCCACCCACTGGAAGTTGGATGATTTCGCCATCCAGGGTTGTAGGTATTGGAGAATGGGTCATTCTGGATGGCATTGAGGTCCTCGCAAGTTTAAGAAGCCTCAGGAAAATCAGAGTACGAGGGTTCAGAGTTCCCCCAACTAGAATAGAGTGGATCAGAGGTCCCTCCAATCCTGGAGTCAAATGGGGGTGGATACGAGTCCATCCCCTGAGAAGATCGGTGATAGATGTTTTGCACAGTTTCCCTCGCAAGAGGTGGCTGTGCAAAAGAGTTCTGCGCAGAGGTGGCTCGCTGCAGATGCTGAGTCAGCTCATCCACCTTCTTCTCTATGACAGAGCCTTGTCCAACCGACTGGCCATCAGTTCCAAGTCGACGGATGCGGACAAGCCCTACGTCTCATGTCCTCCCCTAAGAATCGTCGATGCACGGGCATTCGTTCGGTCGAATAAGCCCATAGAGTCATTATTGATGGAGTTCTTGTACATATTTTTGAGAATCCCCCACACCATGTCCTCATGTTGACCCATGATGTTTCCTCCGCAGGTTGCATTGACGAACAATTAAATGTCTTCACGGAGTCCCTGGTAAAAAGATAGGACTTGTTCCCATTTAGGAACTCCGTGATGCGGTCACTTTCACATGAGATCCAAGAATCGATCCCATGCCTCATGAAGAGGTTTTCCCGTTTGTTGAGTGAAATGAGTGATCTGGTGGTGCAAGGCATTTGTCCGGCCAACCGGGAAGAACTTTTTCAAAAATTCGGACTGGAGTTCAACCCATGTGTTGATCGGATGCATCTGAGTTTGGTACCAATGAGCAGCCTTGTCCATGAGGGAGAAAGAAAACATCTTCATGAGCAGAATATCCCGATTTTGTGCATCTGACCCAAAGGTCTAGGCTAGATGTTTGAGCTGCTTAATGTGCTGGAATGGATCCTCAAAGTTAAGCCCGTGGAATTTTGGTATGGCAAGAATCATATTGGGCTTGAGTTCAGAATCATGACCTCTAGCCGGGATTTGGACTCGAGGCTCGATTGCGACAGCAGCAGGATTATAGTGATCTCGCATCATAGGACGCTGCGGCGAGTTTACAATGTTTTGGAAGAGATCATTTAGGCACTGAACTTGGCGCTCTAGGTTGTTCTGTTCTTCAATGGGTTGTGCCATGATGGAAGAAGGAGAACTTGGTTCTAAATCAGAGGAATGATCTATGTGGTGGGGTTGCTGCATAAACAAGGGCATCGTGGCTTGGCCTCGACGGGAGTAGATTTCTAAAGGTGGTCTTAAGGACCTCCTACCAAACATGCACCGAAGGATTTGATGAGATTAGAATGTGCTGGACCCAATCGAGACACCCAAAAAAATGTTAGGTGACTATAGAGGTTCAGGGCGGATGATACCCCTTAGTCAGAAAGGCCATCGACCTGAGAAATACCTGGGCAGCCAGAGAGGGAGTTCCGCAAAGACCCCTACATGGTAGAGCGTCCCCACGAGTTACAAGGTTTCCCTCACCCAACCTCGCTTGTCACTGAGATCCCAAGTAGACCAGAATGGGGACCTTGACCCCTTAAGTCTACCTCTTTTAATTATGATCAAGGTGCTTAGGGTTCCACTTTAACTTTAGGTCTTTTGAGTGCAAAAAGTGACCTAATTTTAAGGTTGGTTGACCCAAAGGGTCAACTTCACCTCCTTGTTCCTTTGAGAGCTTTTAGGTCCTTTCCTTTAGGGTTCAAGTGAATTAAGAGCTAGATTTCCTTAGGGCTTCTCTTGGATAAATCTTTTCAAACAAGGCTTAGGCACACCTCCTTTTGAAATTTTTGATTCTTTGCTTAAAAGAAGATGTGTCTCTAAAACCCTAGATTGAAATCCTTAGGTTGTCTCTATTTTGTCCAATTTAGTTGCCTCAAAAATAAGTATCTAGGGCTTAATCAAGAAGGTGTTAGCCCTAGTTACCTTAAATGGATGTGCAATTCAAAATGTTTTAAAAGTAAAAATCAGGCAACTTTTGTGAATTACTAAATTTGGAAATAGGTAGCCCTAGATTGATTTTTCTTTATTTTCCTTTTCAGATTTTGAGGGGATTAAGAGAGAGAGCAATGAAGATTTACCTATTCCTTGGTGTGGTTGTTGTGTGGCTGTTTTTCTTTTCGTTTCTTCCCCTGAAACAAAGACAGCAAAAGAGAGAGATTAAGTCAGTACTGAATCAGAGGTTGTGATCACAGTTTCTAAAATGCCCGTTGCTCCCTGGCAATGGCACCAAAATGTTAACCACACTTGGTTGGGTTTTAAGTGAGTCATGTTGTAGTATAGTCAATCGAGCGTTATTAACAAATAAGAAGTTTTTGTTACTAGAAAACCTAAGTATTCGAGGTCGAACATAGGGAGCAAATTGGTATTTTAAAAACTAAAATCACAATCTCAAATTACTCAAAATGTGATGTTCAACAAGAATATAAATGTGATTCAATGCACATAAAAGTTGAGAGAATAAAAATGCAAAAGAAATTGACTGTTTCCTCTCTTCTCTCTTCTTTCTTCTTTCTCTCTGATGGCTTCTTCTTTCTTCTCTTTTCTTCTCTGCCTTTGATTTCTCAACTTCTAACTTTGCCTTTGGATTTTCTCGCTTCTTCTGCCTTCTATCTTCTGCGGCTACTCCTCTTCTTCTATCTTCTTCTTCCTTCTTTTTCTTCTCTTTGCTTCAGTTTCTTCTTTGAGTTCTTTCCTTCAACTCTTCTTCTTTGGCCTTCTTTCGTTCAGCCTTTTCTTCAGCCACTACAGTGCTTCTTCCTTCCTTCCTTCCTTGTCTTCTTCAACTTCTACCTCCATGTCTTTCTTCTTCCCGCCATCACTACTCCTGCCTTCAGCTTCTTCCGTAGCTTCTTCTTCCTTCTCCTCCTTTTCCTACACAGAGCAGAGCAAAACCTACCCCCTACCCTCCCCCGCTCTCTCTCTATTTCTCTCTTCGCTCCCTTAGAGCCAGCTAGGCAATTGGGCCGAGTTATGCGTGCCTGGGTCCAGGCACACCAGCGTGGGTGGTGCGCAAGGAGTGCAGGGTAAACAGGTCGGCCAAGTCCGCGTAGGTGTGGTCGCAAACGACGCAGGTGGACTGGGTGAGGGACCACACCTCATGTTACATGAGGCGACTAAATAAAAGCACAAAAACAATAAAAAGCACTTACCGCTTGCATGAGTTTATGAGGTGGGACTAAAAGTCCCACCCGCTTCACTTGTGTGCCTGCAGGAGAACTACGCCTAATTGCTACTACGGTGATCCCTCTCCAAGCCGCTCACTTGGCTGGATGTGCGCACACACTCCTCGTGCGTCACCTTGGACTCATCTGCCTGGAGCACGCGACCAGGAGAAAGCAAGCAAGCTCCTTCAAGCTTCCTATAATGGCGGTGGATGCTCAAACTTGGAATTCACGAATATGGCCTTGGGGCCCTGTCAAATGCCTTGGGGAGCTTCGCCGTGTCATGGAAAAGGTGAGGCGGGGGTTGGTGTGGCACAGAATGGCTTAAGCGTGCATGCCTAGGTCATTCTGTGACAGTGGAAGTGCGTGTGTCCGGTGAGGGTGTAGGGCATGTGTGGCGGTTAGTGAAGGAGTGGATGGTGATCAGTGAGATGAGGTGATGCTGTCGAGGTGGTTAGCGAGGCGTGTGAGTGCGTGGAGTGGTGGATGCACCTCGTCGGTGGTTTGGTGGAGGTGGAGAAGGTGGTGGTGGTCTGTGGTTGTCGGGGCCTAATAGTAGAAATTGATAAGGGGAAAAGAAAGAGTAGGGGAAGGCAACTTATCTGCGAGTAGCTAGATGAAGGGGAGGCAGAGGGGACGAGCAGCGGTATGTGCCATCATCAGGGAAGAAGGCCCTGAGGTGAGGATGACGACGACGAGGAAGGGGTCGGAGAGGTGAGCACGGGTACAGCACGATGCGGAGGAGCAACGCTGAGAAGACTCTGCCACTGGTATTATGGTAGAGCGACAAGAAGAGAGAGGAGGGATCACTAGAGCTTGCGGGCAGTTCGCCGGAGATGAGGGAGGAGGAAATTAGGGGTGTATCAGTAGCCAAAACAAGCTTGGAAGATGAGGCAAGAACCGGGGGTCCTTTTATAGCTGCTGGCTGAGACCTTTGTGCTTGGAAGGCAAGCTTCCAAGTGCAAAGATCTCATCGGTGATGGAAGGTGCGTAAGATACCCAATTCTCTCGAGCGTTCGTACGAGAGATTTAGTGTAAATCCGATCTTGGGATCCTGTCCAGACGGTAGGGAATTCCTCAAAGAATCTCCCTTCCAAATATTGGAGATCTCTGAGGATTTAGGGAGAAATCCACCCCAAATTCTCACCAGAGTAGGATTCTTCCGCTGTAATGGCGGAGGGACTTGAATGCAAAGAGTGGCGAGGAAAGTAGGGGGTCTGTGCAAGGATTTTCAAAAGCTAGGGGTCGAGATGTAATTGGCTGGACTATTTTGCAAAGTTGGTCAAGGTGACCTTCCATTAGGCCTAAATTTTGGTAAAAACATAATTTAGACCTGAGGAATCCAATGGTGAAGTTAGATTTTAGGTTTGACGACGTTTGAATGGACATTTTACATAAAAACCCAAATTAGGTCAAAAACTGAGTTAGGACCCCTATTTAGGTCAAAATAGGTTCCAAAGGCCAATTTGAAGGTTCTAAACCCTAGGAGATATTTTTCCATGAATTTTAAAGGGTTTAGTTTATTTTTAACCTAACCAAAACCTTATAAAATTAAATGAGTTCGTTTTAGAATTATATAATGTCATTTAATTCTTAAATCTCACAATAACCCTTTTCTAACTGAACCATCCACCATTTCCTCCTATTAAGTCCAATTGACCTGTGTTTAGCCCTTAAGAAATCCTGTTGATGTATTGCAATGGTAAAATTATAATTTTTCCCTTTATTTAATGCTTTCTTCTTAGAACAGTTCTTCCTTGAATTAAGCCTTTCTTTAGGTTATGTTGAAGCTTTTGTTCTCTCTCCTAGGTCAAAATGAGCTAGTTAGGGCTCATGATGAGGTTCTCATCAATGCCCATGGATTCATTATTGATGGAGTTCTTGCACATATTATCGAGAATCTCCCACCCAGTGTCTTTGTGTTGACCCATGATGTTTCCTCCGCAGGTCGCATTGGTGAATAATCGAATATCCTCACGGAGTCCCTGGTAAATAGGCTGGACTTATTCCCATTTAGGAACTCCGTGGTGGGGGCACTTTCACATGAGATCCAGAAAACTATCCCATTCTTCTTGGAGTGGTTCTCCTTCTTGTTGTTTGAAATGTGTGATCTGGTGCCATAAAGCATTTGTCCTACAAACAGGGAAGAACTTTCTCAAAAACTTGTATTGAAGTTCCACCTATGTGTTGATTGGACATGTTTGGGTTTGGTACCAGTGAGCAGCTTTATCCATGAGAGAGAAGGAGAACATTTTCATGAGTAGAATATCCCAATTTTGAGCTTCTGACTCGAAGGTTTGGGCTAGATGCTTAAGTTGTTTGATATGTTGGAAAGGATCTTTAGAATTACGCCTATGGAATTTGGGAATGGCATGAATCATGTTGGGCTTGAGTTCAGTGTTAGGACCTCCAACAAGGATTTGTACTCGAGGTTCGATCGCCACTACAACGGGATTGTAGTGATCTCGCATCATTAGATGTTGCGGTGGGTTCACAAAGGCTCGGAATAGATCATTGAGGCACTGAAGTTGACTTTCAAGATTATTTTCTTTTGTGAGTTGTGCCATGATGATGGATGAAGGAGAATCAGGTTCAGATGAATCGGAAGAGATATCAATAGGATTGGGTTGTTGCACAAATAAGGAGGTCGAGGCTTGGCCTTGACATGAATGAGTGGCTAAAGGAGGCCTCAAGGATGGTCTTAGAGACCTCCTCCCGAACATGCACCAATGGAGTAGATGAGAGGTAGAATGTGATGGACCCAATGAAGACACCCAAAAAATTTGGATGACTATAGAGGTTTAGGGCGGATGATACCTCTTAGTCAGAAAGTCGTCCACCTGAGAATTACCTAGGTAGCCAGAGAGGGAGAGTCCTATGAAGACCCCTACACGGTAGAGCACCCCCACGGGTTATACGGTTTCCCCCACCGGACCTCTCTTGTCACTGATGTTCAAGGTAGACCAAAATGGGGACTTGACCTCTTAAGTCTACTAGTTTTAATTTGGAGCAAAGGTGCTTTGAACATTAAGATGTGTTGACTGCAAAAGTAACCTAATTTGAAGATTGGTTGACCCAACAAGGTTGGTCAACTTCACCTGTATTGTCGTCTTGTGAATCCTAGGTTCCTCTTTTAGTGTTCCAATGATTTTAAGAGCCCGATTTTTAGGGTTTTACTTCAATAAATCAGTTCAATCAAGGCTTAGGCACACATTGTTTTGGAGAGATGATTTCTTGATTAAGCAAGTGTGCCTCTAAAAACCCTAAACTAGAATCCTCACTTGGCTCTAATTTGGTGCAATTTAATTTGTCAAAAGGTGGTACCTAGGGCTCAAGCAAGAATGTGATAGCCCTAGATACCTTAAGCTTTAAGTAGGTGCACAAATCAAGATTTGTTGTCTAAATAAAATGTATTAAATTAGGGTACTTGATGAATTATCTAAGGATAGAATGCAAGTAGCCCTAATTGATATTTTCCTTTTTACCTTTTCAAAATCAAGGGCTTAAGAGAGAGTAATTAGAACTTACCTGCCCCAGGTGTGCTTAATGGGCAGCTGATCTTCTCTGAATGTATCCCTCCCCGGAACAACCACAGCAAAAGAGGTATAGCAAGTTAGATTACAAATCAGGAATTGCAATCAAGAGGTCTAACTTGCCCATTGCTTCCCGGCAACGGTGCCAAAATGTTTGGGCACTAAATAGGTATTTTAAAATTGTCGTGTTGCAGTATAGCCAAAATAGTGCTCAAACAAATAGATTTGTTATTTGAAAAAGTTTCGAAGTCGAACATAGGGAGCAATATGGACTTTAAAACTCAAGATCACAATTTAAATCAAGAATAGAGATTGTAATAAGAATAATGTTAGGATCAATATGCAAAAAGAATAGAGTAAAATGGTGATTTAAATCACCAATTACTCCTCACAAATAACATTTAAATCAAGCATCAAGTATATGCAATCAAAGTATCAATCATCTTAAATTGGCCTATGCTACAGTGCTAGAGACTCAAGGGTCTCTCTCTCTTCCTGTGCAGCTTTTCTTCTCCTTCTTGTTCTTTCCTTGTTTCTTCTTCTTCTCCTCTTCTTCTTGTGTGACCCCCTCTCTTCTTCTTCTACTCTTCTCTTTTCTATCTCTCTTCTTCTTCAGCTATGACCCTTCTTCTTTTCTTCTTTCTTTCTCTGTTCAGCTACTTCACACAGAGGGGGAAGCTTCTTGAATTTGGCTAAGTGTCAGCCAGATCTCACCAAGTGCAAAAGCCCCCCTACCCACGCAGAGTCTCTCTCTTTCTCTCTTCTTAGGCTCCGCCCATCTAGGCCCTTTCAAGGTATAGTCAGGTAATTGGGTAGGTGTGTACCCGAGTCCAGGGCTGCGGGAGTGGTCCCAGTCAAGGAGTGAAGGCTCAAGCGGGTTAGGCGCACCAGGTCCACAGGTGAGGTTTCGTGGACGAGGCGTAGGTGTGCGTGGGTGAGAGGGACCTGACCCCGTGTTTAGAGGCGATAAGCCTTTATCACAAATTCAATTTATGTGATAGCACCACTTCTGCTATTTTTGATATGGGACTAAATGTCCCTGCTTTGCCTGCATGATGGCAGCTGCAGTCAGTGGCTTCGATTGAGATCAGGGAAGCAATTAATGCTCCCAATTGACTTGCTTCATGTCCTACTGAGAAGGTTCCGCAGCACCTGGGATCAAAGTCTGGAGCTGCGAGACCTAAAGAGCACTTCAAGCTTCCTTTGATGCTCTGGGGCAATGGCAGATAAAGTCCTGATACCTAAAATAAAAATATGGCCACTCAGCCTCGTCAAAACAATTTAGGAAGTATCGTCGGATGTCGTGGAGTGCAACGGTGGTGGTGGTGCGCTGTGATCGTGTGTGAGGAGGTCTGACGACCATGAGAAGGGTGGCTGGAGGTGCGTGAGTTGGGTGTAGATTTGGAGGAGCAATTGACCTAACGAAGTTAGGGCTTTCGCTCCTAAGGTCGAGGTGGAGGTGTGGAGCATGGAAGCGACGGTGGAGGTGAACTGTGGAAGCTGCTAGGGCTTGCCAGAGGTCTACTGGCGAGCTGGAAGATGGAGTCGCGGAGGGCGTTGGCGGGGTTAAAATGAAGTGTGGAGTTGCTGTTGTGATGAGGGGAGGCTGAGGAGTCATTTAGGTGAGGTAGTAGACAACAGGAAGCGGAGCTGGCATTGGTTGCAGTATGGCCAGCACTGGAGACGAAGCTTGCTCTGATAAGGTTTGGACGGCAAGGATGAAGGAGATAGGGATGTCGGCTGGTGCTTCTCAACGTGGAAGAATGCAAGGAAGGAGGATCTGCCCCTGGTATTACATTCAGATGATGAAGAGAGGCAAGGAGTGTCACCGGAGTGATGAGTGGCTACTCATCATAGCTAAAAAGCTAAAGTAAGCTAGAAACAGGGTTAAACAATATCAAATTAGCAAACAAAAAGGGTTAAGTGTGGCAATCAAAGAAAAAGACCTAAAGCCTTAATTCTGTGTTAAAATTGCATGATTAGGTCATAAAATGAGATATTCTTAAGATAAAGGTCAAATGGTGATTCAAGTGTTAATTGAACACACAAATAAGTTTAAAAGTCTAAATCAAAAGTATAATTAATTTCTCAAATGTTCAATTGAGCACATATAAAAACTTGAAGGCATTTGGACATCATTAAGGCTTTGAAACTTAAAGTTTACATTTAGGTGCTTTATGCATCACATTTTCTTCTATAGAAAACTTTCTCAGACCTATTTGTAACCCGTAGGAACCTCTTTGAAAGCCCCTAGGGTCCATTCGGTTATTATTTCTTACCAGCTATGGAACTACCCATAATTTTTCTACCCCTTCATAAGGGGCCTCTCCTTGCAATTTGCCCGAAAGAACCTGCCGCCTACTGCCCTCGCTCATGCACTATAGCATGCAAAGAACACGGAGAATCTCGACCATCCAAACTCCCTTGATTATGATCTGTGGCCCAATCTGAATTGAAGCTTCTCGCGAAGCGGCGTGTGTGCTCACCCAGCTCCCCAGATCTCATCCTACGGTCAGATTTCAATAAGGCAACCCACGCACTCCTCTCCTCTCATCCTTGCCATCGGTTCCCACGACAACTATCTTCACCCCTACGGTGATCTGAGCCACTAAGATTGCTACTTAAGCACCTCAATGGTCATGTGTGCAAAGGATCGCACTCTCCTACCTTCTTACCTATCGTTCTTCCACTCCAGCTACCCTCCCCACCAAATCCCTGATTTCACAGCCATCGGTTGTGAAATCCTCGACTTCTCTCTGACCCTCCTCGTCACTAAGGACCTCATAGCACCTGAGGACGACCCTAAAGCTTCACTAGAAGGCTTTTCCCCCCATTGGAGCTCACCTCCCTCCCTTCTTCCTCCTTAGCCACCGGCTAAGGACCCATAAGTCCCATTCTTCCTATTAGAATAGTTTTATTGCTTTGTATTTTAGCTGTAGAAATAGTTAAGTAGATTAGCAGTAGAATTAGAGTAAATTTTAGTGATTAAATTTATTGTTCTGTTAGTTTAGTAGTATGATTAGAATTAGAGTAAATGCCCCCCCTCACCTCCTCTGATCATTCTAGATCAGAGGGAATGGTTTCACACAGTCACTGATCATGAATTTTCTCCCTCTGCATGTTTTCCATATCGTTTTTGATTCCCATGATTTATTTCTCGTAATTCACCTGCTCATTAGGCCTAATTTTAGATCTGATTGTTTTCTAATCTCAAATCTGAAATTAGCGTCAAAGATCATATTAGGGGCTTCTCACTCATTCCATTTTGCTCACAAAAGCCCCTTATCTAAGCTTAAAAGAGAACTACTTTGCTGGATTGGTTTTGAATTTGGATTGTAATGAATTTTAATCCTTTGAGCTCTGAACATTTGATCTAGCAGACTGAGGATTTTGATTGTGATTCACTGATTGGCAAGGAATCTTAGGTGATTTTGAAGTCAAAATTCACCTTAGAAGAGCCATGATCTAATCTAGATTTTTGTAAGGTTTTAAATGTCTTGAATGCATGGTTGAGCCAATGAAAATCACTTAGTTGATTTGAAACTCTACCTTGCATCTTCTAGTTGATTTTGAGGAGTAAATCTGATTTACTAACCTAAGGAATTCCCCATATTCCTTAAGGTTCCAGAGTTCTGGGATTGGAGTGTATGATTTAATTTGACTGATTTAATTCTTTCTACATGCTGTCTAAAGCATTAGAAAGAGTTAGATCAGCTTCACTTTTAACTCTTATTTGATCAACTACTACTAACAAGGGATCTTGGTCATGATTTGTATTCCCGAGTGGTTTTTATATGAATTGGAACCCTTGTCAGATTGTGTTGAGGGAATTTCTGATTTATGTTTTATGTGTTTAAATCCCAGACTTATAGCAAACTACTATAGAAGTAGCTACATTCCCCTCCTTAATTCCAGCCAAGTGCTCCCTGGATTAACCCTTTTGAATCCCTGACTAGGCTGTCCATAATCTGATCTGGGATATAAAGGGTTAAATCAAGAGATACATGTTGGAATTAACCTTTTTCTTTCCTGTTGTAAACCTATTCCTCTTTAGATGAGTTAACTGTAGCAGCAGTTAAGACGTCTGAGGAAGGATTTAGTTTGATGAATGGGTCAAAGTCAGCAACTTCCACTAGTATCTGCTGCTATAGATGTTAGCTTCTTTCTGCTGTTTTAGCAGAAGTCCTATGCCTAAATAAACCCTATGGACAGTAGCTTAGGTTTAGATCTGTTAAAATAGTTGACTGATGTACAATGTTGTGTTAACTTGTATAGAAGGTTTCTTCTATTGTAATTGACTTTTAATATCCTTTGAATGCTTGTAATGAAGTTTTTTTTAATCCTTTGCCAGCTAACTATTAAGTCCAACTATCCACTTAGTGAAATTAATTGAAATCTTTCTTGATTTGCATGCTTAATTTCATGTATCTTTTCCATATCTCACACTGAACATGTTCAAGGCAGTTCACTGCCTTTTAGACTCTTAGGTTCCATCCTAAGCCTTTAGGACACATTAGACAACCCTCTAAAGGCTTAAGATGAGTGAAGTTTGGAATTAAATAAAAACTATATAAAAATTCTAAAAAAATAAAATAAACCTGTCTGATTGATGATTAGGTACTTCCCTAAATGCATACCATGTTTCATGATATTCTGAACCCCCGACAAGGTATAATTTGCTACTCGATGATTCTGTATACCATGGAATTTAATAAAAGAAACTACCCTTAAAAACACCAAAACATCTCCTTCTTCTCATCCATTTCTTTCCATCTCTTCCCCTACCTCCATAATATCTATAAAACCCATAAAAAGCTGAAAAAAAATTCAAAAACACTTTAAAATCCTTCGTATACTATGTATATATGTGTATATATAAGCTATATTTTAAGGCTTATTCTTGTATAATGTAAATTATACATATGTAGGGTATAAATAGCTTAGGTATATATTGTAGTATATCAATTAAGTATTTAAGTTGGATTATACTATATATATCCTAATTATACAACTAATTATTAATTAAACTAATGTATATCTACAATAAGCTATATAATGTAACAAGCACTATAAATAACCTTATTAAGTTATAATACTATATATAAGTATTTATATGTAAATAATAAACATACTAAACCCTGTACCTTAATTTAACTATACATATAGAATAAATAATTAATTTATTAAGTTAATAGTTAAGTTATTAGACTAAATTAAAATAAATTAGTAGATTAAGTTAAAACTAAGTTAATTTATGCGGTATATGTATACTACTGTATTTTAAGTAAGTTAACCTAATTTAAGTATATTTATAATGTATACACTATTTAAATTTAATTTACAAATAAAACAATCCAAAAAGTTGCTATTTAAACGTAAATAAAATAGAAGTTAAACCTATAAAATACAATAAAAATGTTTATAAAATATTTAGACTAGTATACTAACTCTGTCTAAGGTCAATTAGACCATATAATAACTAATTTATATGTAATTAGGGAACAAAGCCTAAAATTAATTATGTATAAACTGTATAATTTAGCTAATTTATTTATATAGTAAATATAAGTAAAATTTCAAATTAATTGTACAATTGTATAGTATTATTTAAATACTTGATTTTCACGTAATTTATTTTTAATATTTAATAAATTATGGCCCTCGAATTGAGGGCTAAAATTGTGAATTCTACATGGCCACACAGAATTTCCAACGATGCGCAAGCGCTTAATTAGTCCCACATCGTTGGTGGGCGAGCGCGTAGAGTGCTTTAAGTTGTTTTTGTCGTATGGGATGTTCAGTCGTCACGGGTGCTGGGCACCCATACAACCGAACATCCCTTATGATACTAAGCATATATTGAGCATCTATGTGCGGGGTCGGGGGCCTATGAGTGTGTGGGCTTGGTTAAGCCTAAATCTAAGCATGAAAATGTAATTAAGCATCCTAATTAAGAAATTATGGCGTGCTTAGTAAAGGTCTTGTCTCACCCATTCTCTAGGTGCTGTGTATCCCTCGAAAAGCATGCCTGCAAATTAAACAAATTTTTTATTAAGTAAGAGCCCTAATGACACTGTTAAAATGCCTAAGTGTTAATTGCCTAAGTGTTACTGAGAACATAAGAAGAGTGAAAGAGAGAAGAGAAGTATGTATATGTATAATATCTAACAGAGACCCGTATAAATAGTATTTATAAATAAATATGTTTAAGACGAATAAAGTATATATATAGGTAGTATAGCTATTTACATTTATATATAACTTCATACTTTTACTAACAAATAAAATGTCACTGTGGGTGAAATAACTATCGCTATAGACGCTTGTTTCCTTCTTACAGTTTGTATATTTGTATAAGTTATATTCGTCGAGGCCAAACCTCGACTTCCCTATTTGTGTAACAACCCGACCAGATTGATATCTCTTCTGATTCATCTGAGACTAGATGTCCTTCATCCATACTCATGGAACACCCAGCAGAAGAAGAGAACAATCTCCAGAATCAGCTTCACCGCGTCAGCGATCTATTCCATGCCTTTATGAATCCACCGTAGTGTCCTATGATGTGAGATCATTACAATCCCACTGCGGTGGTGATCAAACCTCGAGTCCAAAACTTGGCTAGAAATCCTAATAATGAACTCAAGCCCAACATGATTCATGCTATTCCTAAATTTCATGGGCTTAATTCCAAAGATCCTTTCCGACATATCAAGCAACTCAAGCATCTATCCCAAACCTTCTGGTCAGAAGCTAAAAATTGAAATATCTTGCTCATGAAAATGTTGTCCTTCTCTCTCATGGACAAGGCCACTCACTGGTACCAAACCCTAACTCATCCAATCAACACATGGGTTGAACTGCAATCCAAGTTTCTGAAAAAATTCTTCCCTGTTGGTCAGACAAATGCGCTGCGGCACCAGATCACACATTTCACGCAATAGGTAGGAGAACCGCTTCATGAGGCATGGGATCACTTTCTAGATCCCATGTGAAAGTGCCCCCACCACGGAGTTACTAAATAGGAACAAATCCAATCTTTTTACCAAGGACTCCGTGAGGATATTCGATTGTTCGTCAATGCGACCTATGGAGGAAACATCATGGGTTAACAAGAAGACACCGTGTGGGAGATTCTCGAGAACATGTGTGAGAACTCCATCAATAATGAATCCATGCGCATGTTCGATCGGATGAATGCCTGTGCATTGACGAATCCACAGGAAGCACATGAGACGCAGGAACTCTCCTCTTCCATCGACTTGGAGTTACTGAACAATCGCCTGGACAAGGTCTCGATCATTGAGAAGAAGGTGGATGAGCTGACCCGTCATCTGCAACGAGCCACCTCTATGCAAAACCCATTTGCACGACCACCCTCTGGAAGGGAGGCTGTGCATAACATCTACCACCAATCTTTTCAACGAATGGATCCTTATCCACCCGCATCTAATCTAGGGTTCAAAGGAAACTCCAGATCTGGCTACACTAGTTGGGGGAACTCTGAACCCTCGTCTTATGTTTTCTCCAAGGTTCCTTAGACTTGAGAGGACCTCAACGCCATCTAGAATGATCCTTTCTCAAACACCTACAACCTTGGATGGCGTAATCATCCTAATTTCACATGGTCAGGGAACAATCAAAATCAAAGACCTCAATATCAACCCCAACCGCAAGTTTCTCATCAATATCAGTTACCTCAACCTCGGCCCAACTTGACTTACCAAACTGGGCCAACTCGAGAAGATCAAATGACTCTTATCCTTTAGACTTTGGCTGCAATTCAGAAGACAAATGCAGCTATGCAAAAGTAGCACAAAGATGAGATCACAGAGGTTCGCAATCAATTCACCCAGATGGTAAATCCCCACCAACCTGGTGCACTCCCTTCACAACCTCTGCCCAATCCAAATATCATGCCAAACCAGAGGCGTGCTATGAACTCGACTCAAGGCCAGGCTCACTACGTCTATCAGGCCCTTCTACTACACCCAATGGGATGGAGGCTTTGACATCATACGTGTGTTATCAGTAGAAACCACCTCTTTTTCCTACCCCAACCCAGAACCAGGCAGGAATAAACTCTATTACCACCCGTAGTGGCAAAACAATCTGGACCCACCTTACCCGAGCCACTCTCAACCTGGTAATTTACTCCAAAATCGTAGGTTGGCTATCTAGGATACCCCTATCCTAGATCAGGAACTTGGACCAATTCTAGAGGAACTTGCAAAGGTTCCATTTCCGGAGGCCTTGACTAAAGGAAAAAGGAAACCCAAACCCATGGCTCTTGAGGAGGACCTGGTCAAGCTCTTTGAGCAGGTCCAAATAAACATCTCGTTGATGGATGCAATTTGCCACGTACCGGCTTATGCAAGATTTTTGGACTCGTATGTACACCTAAGCGTAAGCTATGAATCAACGGTGGGAATCCAATCATACTGTCGGAGAAAGCTAGCACCATCATTTTGATTAGACTCTCTCCTAAAGCAAAAGACCCTGGTACCCCTCTGATTTCATGCAAGATCGGTGATTTAGAGTTCGACAGAGCCCTTTTAGACTTAGG
Source organism: Thalassia testudinum (assembly GCA_037157565.1). Lineage (NCBI taxonomy): Eukaryota > Viridiplantae > Streptophyta > Magnoliopsida > Alismatales > Hydrocharitaceae > Thalassia > Thalassia testudinum. The sequence goes on along the minus strand of JAZHRO010000056.1, from coordinate 76,912,902 downwards.
AGCTTCCATCAATTTGATCCCTATGTCCTTACCAAATCATTCCAAGGAGACTGAGCTAAAATCGATTGAGGTGACTTTACAGTTAACTAACTGATCGATCAAGTCACCTAGAGGAGTTCTCAAGGGTGTTCTAGTTTTGATCCACGATTTCTACCTTCCTGTGGACTTCATTGTGTTGGATGTGGAAACTCCTAAGAATCTGAGGAATACACCGATTATATTAGGTGGACCGTTCTTAGCAACAGCTAAGGCAAACATTAATTGCGAAAAGGGCCAGATTGAATTGAAATTCGGGAACAAGATGCCAAAAATTAAAATATTTAAGGCCCAAAAGGGAATTAACTATGGGGTAGTGGAACAAGTATGCGACATTAGTTCTGTAGTTGAGGACATGTTTCTCGAAGACGACCTGATTATCCCTGATCCTTAGCCCCAAGCAGATCATACCTCGCAAATAGAGGAGCCTAGTACCGATCTTGACCCACCCACGGCTCCCACCTTTTCTTCTGAGGCCCATCCCAACCTACCTGTTGCTACTGATAATCCTATTATGGAACTAAAGCCTCTTCCCGATCATCTGAAGTACGTCTTTTTGGGTTCTGATCAGACATTTCCTATGATTATCAATTCCCACTTCACCTTTGATAAGGAAACATGTCCGATTACTATCCTCCAGCAGCATCAGAGAGCCATTGGTTAGACTCTTGATGATCTGACTGGCATTAGCCCTTCATATTGCACACATCGTATTTACACCGAAGAGGGTGCACGACCATCCTGTGAAATGCAAAGATGTCTAAATCCTAATCTGCAGGAGGTCGTGAAGAAGATCATCAAGTGGTTAGATGAAGGGATCATCTACCCGATCTCCGACAATCGGTGGGTGAGTCCAATCCAGGTTGTGCCTAAGAAAACAGGAGTCACCGTGATCATGACTGAAACCAAAGAGAACATAGTGACTCGTATAGCAAACTCGTGGAGAGTCTGCATTGATTACAGAAGACTAAATGCTTCCACAAAGAAGGATCATTTCCCACTACCATTCATTGATCAAATTCTTGAGAAACTATCGGGAAATCGATTCTTCTACTTTTTGGATGGGTACTCCGATTACAATTAGGTGGAAATCCATCTTGAGGGCCAAGAGAAGACCACCTTCACCTACCCCTATGGGACATACGCATTTTGTAGGATGTCTTTCGGTCTCTGCAATGCACCTGCTACCTTTCAACGCTGCGTACTTGCCATATTCTCAGATATGGTAGGTGAATACCTTGAAGTCTTCATGGATGACTTCTAGGTATTTGGGAAATCTTTTGACGATTGCCTCCTATACTTGGTCCAAATCCTTAGGCATTGCATTGACGTGAATTTGGTTCTTTCCTGGGAAAAGAGCCATTTCATGGTTCCTGAGGGAATTGTCCTAGGTCACCTTGTTTTTGAGAATGACATCTAGGTTGATCTAGCCAAGGTTAATTTGATTTCTAAACTACCCATGCCTAGCTCGGTCAAGGACATCCGTTCTTTTCTTAGGCGTGTCAATTTTTACTGCCATTTCATTCCTAGTTTCTAGAAAATTGCATGCCCCTTGACTAATCTTCTCTCAAAGGATGTCCCTTTTGACATCACCGATGAGTGCACTCACGCATTTGAGGGCCTACGTGATCGAGTTACTCAAGCACCAATCCTACAATTCACTAACTAGTCTCTACCCTTTGAAATCATGTGCGATGCAACTAACTATGTAGTAAGGGCAGTGCTTGGGCAGAAAATTGATGGGAAACCTGTGGTCATCTACTACACCAGCAAGATGCTGGATGAGGCTCAGCGTAACTACACGATTACAAAGAAAGAGCTGTTGGGAGTAGTATTTGGCCTAGAGAAATTCAGATCTTATCTTTTGGCTTCCCGTGTCATCATTTACTCAGATCACACCACTATGAGGCACTTACTTGCGAAGAAGGATGTGAAACCTTGATTAATCCATTTGATCTTGCTGTTGCTAGAATTTGATCTTGAGATTCACGATAAGGCAGGAAAACAGAACATGGTAGCTGAACATTTGTTCCGTCTTCCTTCTTTAGTCATCGACTCATCTGGTCCGATCACCGAGCATTTTCTGGATGTGCATCTACTAGCCATTCACAATCTCCCCTAGTTTGCTGATATTGTAAACTACTTGGTTACAGGGAAAGTCCCACCAGATTGGATGACTTCTAGGTGGGACAAGCTGATTTCTGAGGCCAAGTACTATATTTGGGAGGAACCATATCTCTTACACTTTGGCAATGATCAGGTGATCCAAAGATGCATTCCTAATGACGAGGTTAATGATGTGATCTCATTTTGTGACGACCAGGCCTACGGTGGCCATTTCTATGGGTGTAAAACCACAGCAAAAATTCTCCAGTTTGGGTTTTTTTGGCCCACAATGTTCAAAGATGCACAAGTGTATTATAGGGCATGCACTCATTGTCTGACCTTCAGCAACATGGGCCTATAGGATACGATGCCTTTGAGCCTGATAATTGTATGCGAAATCTTTAACATATGGGGAATCGATTTTATGGGACCCTTTCCCAGATCTAGCAGCTTCGAATACATCTTGGTCACTATTGATTACATCTCTAAATGGATCCAAGCTATCCTAGCGATCATAAAGTTGTTCTTCGATTCATCCAAGAGAACATCTTTTCCGGATTTGGGTTTCCTGAGGCCATCATCAGAGATGGCGAGTCTCATTTCAATAAATGTGCACTTCCAGTCATTGGTGAAAATGTATGGGGTGTCGCATCGTATCTTGACTCCTTACCACTCTCAGACTAATGGATTGGCAGAATTGTCGAATCGAGAGATCAAGAGAATCCTTCAGGTCACTGTTCGACCTGATAGGAAGGACTGGTCTACTCGCTTTCTAAAAGCTTTGTGGGCCTATAGGACCACCAACAGGACCCAATTAAGCATGTATCCCTTCATATTATTGTATGGAAAGGCATGCCACCTTCCCGTAGAGATGGAGAATAAGGCCTATTTGGCAGTACGGAAGTGCAATCTGGATCTAATGAAGGCTGGAATACACCGTCGGTTGCAAATGAGCGAGATCGAGGAACTACGCAATGACGCATACAAGAACTCGCATATCTACAAAGAGCATATCAATGCCTTCCATGATAGACACATTGTGCGAAAATCTTTTCACCTTGGTTAGAAAGTCCTACTCTTTGATGCCAAGCTCAAACTCTTCCCAGGCAAACTCAGATCTATGTGCATTGGACCTTTCATGGTAACAAAAATTTTTGGAAATGGAGCCATTGAAATTAGTGAACTCAGCCATAATTCTGAACCTTTTGTCATAACAGTCAGAGACTCAAATCATTCGTCGATCTCAATGACCTGAACATGGCTGAGTTATCTTTGGATCTCCATTCTTCCTGAGATTATTGCACCCAGATGATGGCGTTAACCTTAGCGCTTAACGGGAGGCAACCCTTCATCTCTTTCAAAAACCCAAAATCCTTTTAACATATCACTTCGCTGAAATCATATTGCACTTTAGGGTTCGTCCATTAGAGTAACTGACTCCACCTCTGGTACACATACCAGAGCTTGAAATCATCTGCAATAGTCACCACGACCTGTCCACCCACCCTTTGAACTTGTTCTATTGTACGATCTAAGGTGAACTTGAACCCACCTAATTTACAATGAGGACATTGCAAATCGTAGGCATGGAGGGATATTAAAGTGCAAAATGCTGTGAAAATCAACTCTCACAAAAAAAAAATGGAGGATTGAGAAAAGAGAAGGCCCATTTGAGAGAAAAATGAGAAAAGGTAGGGAGGAAAAATTGAAAAGGAAAGAAAGGAGCAAAAGGATAAAGGAAGAAATTGAGTCCCTTCAAAATGATATGGAGCTTACCTAACTTCTAGGTTGGATCAAATGATGAATTAAGACCTATAAGGCTAAAACTTAAGGGATTAGTGCCGAATGCAGACCTTAGGCCTCTTAGATCTGTTTTAAGATTTAAACACATGTGCTTGTCAAGAGCCAGATTAATCCTCAAGAGGTTAAGGAAAATGCAAAGATTGTTTATTAGGTCTAAGGCTTAGGTAGTATCCGACCTCGTTAACTGACCTCTGGTTTGTGGAACTTGGTAACTTAAGCACCCGAAAATCACACAGAGTCTGATTCAGTGCGCTCCAATATGAAATTATGCCAAAAGCATTTATGCTATTCTATAAATGGTCCTAAGATCTAGATTATGAGAAGCTCGAAAACACAAGTTGATTTGGACCAGTTCATGATGTAGAGAGGTCGGAAATTTCCCTCAAAGATACGGAATAACATACTGTCTCCTCAATGCTTGTCTCCTAAAATATATAAATATCCTCTTGAGGGCACGTAAAAACCTTGTGCTGGTTCAGATGCCATGTGTGGCATTATCACGAAATGTCGATTGTCGGGGTCTAGATTTAGCTACAGAATGCCATGAGCAGTACTATCCTAAAGTGTCAAAATCCATGGATCTAGGGTTGTAATTGTGCCTTAATCACCCAAGGAAAGGGAAGAAAGAACCTAGTGTAGGAGAGAGACCTTGTGCCTCTATGCGGTTAAGTGAAGAATAGAAGAGAAAGAAGCATAAGAATGACCGTATATATGTATATGTATATATCTATTCTATATATATAAGTAGAAATGTATAGTATATTGTAAATAAATAATGTAATAATAAGTATACATTAGAGTATAGTATATTGTTTAAGCTCATTATGTATATAAATAACTTGTGAGCGTTAGTGACAGATAAGTATGTCACTGTGTATGGAATAAATGTTAATATAGATCCTATTTTTACCTTAGCTTATATATATATATACTTTTTCCTAAGGTTTAGCGATGTTATAGAAGTCGTACATACTATATATGTTACTATGGGTGTTAATATATTAAGTTAAGTTAGTATAGTCAATATTATACCATAATATTATATAAATATGTAAGTATTAGTATTATAAGATGTAAATAGATAGTATATAGTATTTAACTAAAGTGTTTGATGCTTGTTTGTAGATAGATGTTTGTAAGCTTTTTATTTCATTCTTTTGTACATAAATTATTTTATTCTTTCATTTATTAGTTAATTCATTCATATTTGTATATAATACAAATCTTTTTGGAGTTCAAGAATAATATTGGACTTAGAAAGTGATGTATATTAATAATTGCCTCTTAGTGAACAACTTGGAATAAATCAGTAAAAATTAATGAAATAAATAAAATTGACGCAACAACGGTTTGTATTTCTAACATATACTACAACAGCGACATTTTTTATATGAATCGTGGTTGATCGCTTCATATTTTTGGCACCATTACCAGGGAGGCAACTCTCTATATGACAAAATTATTCTTTAGTTCCTCTATTTAGAAATAATTTTTGCTTTTGTAAATAAACATTTATTCATTTAGATTTTTTAGTGTATAGAGATTCTTTTATTATTCTTTTGTATATAAATTCTTTAACTTTTGCTAATCATTTGTTGTTTTGCAACACTTGAGGAGTGGGAGGAGTAGCGTCATCTTCCATGCGGAGTTCGTCTTCCTGGCAAATTCACTACAATTCTAACCCAACTTCCCAGTGGAGTTTTCCCATGGAGTTGCATCTTCATTTTTTCTAGTATAGTATAGTTTAGATTTAGGTATAATATATAACAATTATTTGTTAGGAATAAGTTGTGAGAGCCTATTCTCACACATGTTGTAATAAATGTGGACTCTCTGGACTCTTATTTTCTCTCTACTCATCTCTCGTTGACGTGGTTTTTCTGTTTGTGGTTTTTCCATATCGATTTCTTTTATTTTGATTTTATTTGTTACATTATTTAAAAATACAAAAAAATTATAAAATAAGAAACACAAAAAGATCTCAATCCTTATCTAGCAGCAGCATCTATTAGGCATCCATTTTTAGGTTGCACATTTCCTGCTAGATTTTAATTTCAAGTCAAATTGCATAACTTGTAGAGTTGCTGGAGTCAGGTATGCATCTTCTTACTTTCCTCAACTCCTGCCATCCCTACATTTGACTTAAAACTAAAAAGACCATCTCTTGTTTCAAAAGATTAAAAAGCGAGACAAGCAGGATAGAAAACATCCTCTAAACACTTGAATCGAAATCAAAAGGAGACATAAAAATTTGTTTGAAACCCTGACTGAGATTTTCACTGATATTGTGTTGATTTCTATCGTTCACATAGCACGATCACATAAGAATCACATACATGTGTTTTTATCTCATCTCCTTTAACACCCACAGGATCTGGATTCGCATGCCAGTCTTATCCAGACTCCCGGTGCATTATAGAGGTCTGCACCCCGCTAGGTTTATCGGTAGGACACGTACAATTGTTTGAAATATTTGTTTGCATACTACTATTATTGCGTAGCAGTCTTTAGGGAAATTCTATTTCATCTCGTTTACTTGTTAGATTGGTCTTTTCTATGATTGTGATTGATTGGGATTTCTGATTTTTGTGAGATTGAGATTGATTGATTCTTTCCCTGAGTTGTGACTGATTTAAAACTGCATTTTCAAAAATCGACTCAATGGAAGGTAGGAGATCCCAAAACCCTGAACTTGTACCTCCCATGGGTGCTGATGCCCAAGTTTCTACTTCCACTTCTATGCCTTCCACATCTGATCCTATACCTCTTAGGCCTCAAACTCCTATTCACTGCTCCACACATCATGAGGATGATGTTGATTCTACACAGTTTGAGGATTTTGAAGAACTTCCGCCACATCTTGCTACACATCCTCCACCACCACCACCACCACCAATGCATAGGTTCCAACCTTCCCCAAACCCAAACTTTCTTAACCCACCACTGGAGAGAGGATCTATGCCTCACCTTCAACACATGTTTGAAACACAACTACAATTCAATACCCTTACACAACAGGTGCAACAACTTACTCAAGCTGTTAATCTTCTAGCAAACCCAAACCTCAACCTCAACTTAGAAACCCCCAGGCACTGATGATAACATCATCATCAGCCATATCTAGCTTTAATTAGTCACAATTAAGGAATAAATGCTCCTACATAACAGCCAGAGGACCATAATCCACTACAAATCCATTCTAAGAGAATAACAAGAAAATAGGGGTAAAACTGCAGTTTTAACAACACATCTCAATTGTAGAACAATCACAAGATTTCTTAGTGGTTAATTAAAGGTCAAATGATCTTAAATGTCTAACAAGTGGGTCCATATAGACAAAAATAGGTTTTCACGCATTACGAGAATTAAATGACATCTAAAACACTAAAAATAGACCTACGTAATCTATTAAGGTTCTGGTTAGGATAAAATTCACAAAAACCCTCTAAAAATCATAGAAAAATATTCTCTAGGGTTTGGTATTCTTGATTTGACCATTAGAACCCAATTTGACCTAAAATAGAGTCTTAGATAAATAGTTGCCCTAATTTGGGTTTTTGCAAAAATTATCCTATCAAGCTTGGTCAAAACCTAAATCCGACTTCACCATCAAATTCCTTGGGTCAAAATTATGTTTGTACCAAAATTTGGGCCCAATCTAAGATCATTTTGATTTAGCCTACAATTCAATCCAGTCTGATTCTTTCTCTCACACCCGTACCCCTAGCTTTTGAAAGTACTAGCATTTACCCCCCTAACTTCATCTCCTTCTTCTCAAATAGGTCCCATTCACTTGTAGTTTCCTAAATCCTACTTCAACAACCTTCAAATAGGAAGATCTCCCTGATTTCTCGCTCAATCCCTTCCAAAATTGGAAGGGAGATTCCTAAGAAGATCTACAATTTGAGTCACACATTGGGCTCTGATTTGCACCCAAATCCTCATGCGAATCCTTCAAAGAGTTGGATTTCCAACTTCGACTAGCCTTCCAAGCTTGGAAGCTTGGCTTCTAAGCTCAAACCAATCCCTAAGGTCTATATAAGGATCCCTAGGGCCTACTCGTTCTCCTCATCAAGGTTTTGGGCCGATGACCTCTTCCTAACCCTACCTCCGGCCCCTCTCCAACGGAGCTCTGGCAAGCCTCTTCCTCAATCGTCTCTGGTCTCCCAACTCCCAACTTGGGAGCGCCAATATCTTCGTTTCCTTCATCTGCGCTCGGTGTGCCAGAGCCAAGGTTGTTCTTTCCTGTTCTTCCTCCCTGTCCCCTACCGGAGAACTTCTCTTCCATGGTGTCGGCCAATCAAAGCCGACGTCCTCCTGCCCCTTTCGTCCATAATTCTAGGGTTAGTTTAGTTATTTTAGCATCTTAGGTTAGCTTTACACCCCAAAAACCCAAAAAACAAACCCTCGACACCACTGATCACCCTCATCTTCTTCGTGTTCGACAACTACTGTGGTGAGGCGTTTCCACCGCTACACAACTTCATCCATGTTGCCGACACACCCACAAGCATTGCCATCCCTTCTCAAACAAAACTCCTCTATCTATTTGCTATTCCACCCACTAGAACTCTCCATCAACCTACCCACCTTCATACAGCCATCTCTGTCACCGTCTGGCCACCTCATGCACTCTCACACCACCAGACCACCATCCACACGTTCGCCGTGGTCAAGCGAAGGTTCTGAACTACTTTAACATGGCTGAGAGGCTTTATTCTTATTTTCAGGTACAGGAGTTATTCCTCCATTACTGCTGAAGCTTTGAACACACTCGAAGCTCGTTCTTCAGATGATTGCTCCAGGATTCGATCCTGGGTGCTGCGGAACCCTCTCAACAACACATGTAGTAGGTCAATTAGGAGCATTGACCACTTCCTAGACCTCAATCAAAGCTACCTGCTACTGCTACTACACGCGAAGACAGCAGGGACATTTAGTCCCACATCGGAAGTGGCAATAGCAGCAATAGTGTAAAAGTTGATTTTGTCATCTTAGTTGTTCGCCTCAAGTAACACTAGGGCTAAGGTCCCCTCTCACACCCACTCACACGACCCGACCCACCTAAGCTCACACTCCTGGGTCACTATACCACATCGGTGACTTGGGGCCCAGGTGCGCGCATACCCGACTACCTAGTTATCCCTGAGAGAGAAAGAGATGGAAGAGAGAGAGAGCGTGGGGTTAAGGGGTTTTTCTCTTCAATGTTCTCTACACTTAGTCCATTTTAGAGGAGAGTTCCCCCCTATGCATGAAAAGGGCCAAAGAAGGAAGGAACGAAGAAGAGGAGAGGTTCTGAAGTAGAAGAGAAGGCTTGTGCTTGCCTTCTATTAAGACATCTGATTTCCAAGCCTGTCGACTGAGGCACTATAGCATTCAAGCTACTATTCGTTTATTTGAGATAATTGATGGTTGAACGCATTCTTAAAATTTAGAGGATATAAGTAGTGATTCTAATCACCATTGTCTTTTATTTTTTTTTCTTTTTATCCTCATATTCTTGAGATACATTGGATTTCATTAAATAACTAATGTGACATGTTATTATTCATTGAAAATCTATACTTTGCATAATTTCTTGTGCTCATTTATATTATATGTTGAGATTGGAGCGTAAATGCAAACTTGCTCCCAGCAAGCGACCTCGGACTTCATTTCTGCCATTCGAGTTATAAATATTATCTATTATTTGAGATATTTTTTAGGAATTATTACTACAATGAATGCATCTTTTAAAACCTCAACGTAGCCCATACAACAGGCACCACCCCAACCTCGTTGACCTCAACTATGGGATTACTATAATCCCACAGTTTCACAACCTATGCCTGTGGTACATTATCCCGATGGGGGTCATGCTACTGAACTAAAGCCAAGCATCATTGCACTTATTCCTCACTTCCATGGCCTGGCTTCTGAGGGCCCTGTTCAACATTTAGAGGAGCTGAAAAATCTTGCTCAAACTCTAGGTCAGCAAGGCCATGATCAACACATGCTTTTGATGAAATTGTTCTCCTTTTCATTGAAAGATAAAGCCGCCTTCTGGTTTAGAACCTTAGCATGGACTATACCTATAGACACTTGGGCTTCTTTGGAACATGAGTTCCTAAAGAAGTACTTTCCAGTAGGCTACACTAACGCTCTAAGGCATGCTATCACCACCTTCACCCAAAATTCAGGAGAACAAATGCACAAGGCCTAGGAGAGATTCCACGAGCTTCTGAGAAAATGTCCCCACCTTGGTGTCCCATGCTAGAACAGGTCCAGATCTTCTATCATGGGCTCCATGATGAGACACGGAACTTTGTAGATGCTACTTGTGGAGGCAATTTTCTGTGTCGAGACAAGGACTCAACTTTTGAGCTCTTCGAAGGCATGACCGAAAATTCTATTAACAATGCTTCAATGAGCATGTTTAATAGACGGTCCTCACATTCCCACTCATACTCGGGGGTACAAGAAGCCCAATCCAACAGCAGGGACTTAGAGATAGTGGCTAGTTAGCTCAATAAAGTGGGCTTAATAGAGAAGAAAGTAGAAGTATGGAAATTCCTATCTAAACTTCATCATCTCCTTCTTCTCAGTCACCTACACCACACACTTCTTCTCAGTTTTCCACAGGGAGGAAAACTGTGAACAACCTTGCTGTGACACAACCTGCACTACCAGAACCTTTGCTCCACCTTACACTAACTTCCCTGCACCTTCTAGAGCTTTGAAGGAGTTCCACACCATTCACAATGACCCTTGCACACAAACCTATAACCCTGGATGGCGAAATCATCCAAATTTCTTGTGGTTGTGAAATTCTCAATGACCTACCTATCAACAACCTTCTGCACCAACACTTCACAACTCGATCCTAGCACAACCTCCATAAACACATGGGTATCCACCGCGTGCCTACCAACAACCCCAACCAACCACCTAGAACTCTCAACCTGGGCCTACATGAGATGATCAGTTGGGGTCAATCATGAAAGCTCTAGCTGATATGCAACAACAAAATATTGCTATGCAAAAGAGATAGGACGTGGCACTGGCTTAGATGAGAGCCCAACTAACGCACTTGATGGAATCCCGTCAATTACACATTCTCCCATCTCAAGCACAAACCCGACCTCCTTTGCAAGGTCAAGCAAACATTATAACACAAACCTTGGATGAACCTGAGCCTTATTTTGATCCTAATTCTTTCTATCTTGATCCTACCTATGATTCCTAACCACCTATCCTCCATAATCCTGATGATTTTTCTACTCAAGAATCTGTCTTAAATGTCGTCACTACTAGGAGTGGTAGAGCCACATCTGATCCACCTTTTCCAACTTCTACATCTTTACCTGGACCTTCCTCTCCTCCTGCTGATTCACCTATTCCTAACTCTTCTGAGCCTATGATTGATCCCTCCACTTCTACTTTTGTACCTTTTCTGTGCGGCACCTGAGAAGGATCTACTAAAGCTCTTTGAACAAGCCCATATAAACATTCCCTAATTGTATGCGATCTGCCACATTCCCCCTTACATAATGTTTTTGAAAGACCTATGTACACCTAAGCATAAGGTTAGAATTTAGAAAGGGAGTAGACCTGTCATTCTCTCAGAACAAGTGAGTTCCCTCATTTCAAACCTCCCTATTAAGAAGAAAGACCCAGGCACCGCTCTTCTCTCCTACATGATAGGTAACACCACATTTAATAGAGCACTACTTGATCTAGGTGCTTCCATCAATCTTATTCCAACCTCCCCACTGACACATTTCAAGGTTGGCAATCTGAAGCCAACCAAGGTGTCCCTGCAATTAGCAAACAGATCAATTAAGACACCTCAGGGAGTGTTGGAAGATGTCATAGTACGGGTCATGGATTTTTACTTTCCTGTAGACTTTATAGTCCTTAACATGGAAGTATGTGATGATATCCAGAATACGCCTATCATACTAGGAAGACCTTTCTTGGCTATGACCAAGGCAAACATCAATTGTGAGAAGGGCCTAATAGAGATGAAATTTGGAGATCAAAGGATGAAGATTGATATTTTTCAGGCCCAAAGGGGACCATCCTGTAGTTTAATTGAGGAAATCTGTTCCTTTTATTCTTTACATAAGTTGGTTGAGGATATATTGATTAATTCAATAAATTTAGAACCTCAACACCCTTTGGACACTGACATAACTCTCTCTATGACACCAGGAGTAGAAACTGAGTGCTTACCTCTAATTCCTTTAGTGTCTTTAGGATCTTCTGAGATCTACACACCTGCTCCTTCACCTGATCCTATACCTGTTAAACTCAAACCTCTTCCTGACTCTCTAAAGTATGTCTTCTTTGGACCTGATCAGACTAATCCTGTGATTTTCAACTCTCATCTTTCCTCTGATCAAGAATCACGACTTGATCGCACGGGTTCCACAAGTTTGAAATCAGGATTACAAGTAACCCGTCATCATAGTTGCAAAACTAGTGGTCAAATAAAATTCATACCGAAACACCAAGGGAGTCCTGGGTCGAACATAGGGAGGTGAACGTTTGGTTTTATAAATCTACGTTTAGCTTTTATTTGTTTTTTTCATTTTTATCTCTTCTAATTTTTTTATATTTTTATCAAGCAAGAGATTAGGTCGATGAAAACTTTATCTACTTGCAAAAATATATGAGAGATAGGGAGAAAGAGAGAGAGAAACAATCATCTATCCATGAAGAATTGTTTGTTAAAACTACGAAAGAGGGAAAATCTACACTATGAAATCATAAAAAGATAGAAAGAGATGAGAGAAATCCCCCTCAACAGTCGCTCGAGGGATGACTTGCTCTGACATCGCCTGGAGGAAGGCGGTGAGGAGCAGGATGAAGGAGGATGGAGGATGGGGCAGGATGGCGTCCCATCGTGGATCTTCTTCCCCAAGGGTGGTGAGAGGACGACCACAGGATGCTCCATAAATGGGGATGAGGGGAGGGAAAAATATTTGGTTTTTCTCTAAAGGAGCATCCCAGGCTTGGGACAAGCCCTCTCTAGGGCCTTGGAGGTGGTGAGGTGACGGAAGAGATGGTTTGGAATGGTGGTCGGTAGGACCTTTTATAGTGTAGGAGGAAGAACAAATTCTCATCTAGGTCATCTCTAACGTCCATAAATGTCGCCGCAGCTGTCGCTGAAGATTCGCCCTTCAATTCCTCTTGCTGGCATGTGCAGACCATTAGTGACTGCTGCAAGCATCACTAAAGGCCCGTGTTGCTGAAGATCCATACCTATCCTCCGCTGGCACCAACTCGGCTAACACGCACATTGTACGCTTCACGTGCCCATGCTCCCTGCGTCGTGCGCACGCGCACGGTGGCATGCACTACACTGCTACTGCGTGCAGCTACAGCTGTTCGCGGTGTACGACTGCGGCTGCAGCTGTGCGCTGTGCGCTGTGCGCTACTACTGGCTGGTGTTGGGCGGCTTGGATGGCTCCACGTGGCATCACTTGGGCCAACCATTCTTCTTTGTTTTGTAGAGGGTGCCACGGTGCTCAGATCGAGATGATTGCGGCGCTGCTGGACTATGATCGTCTCTCTGGATCCATCCATATGGTTGGATTTTCCATTTGAAACCCATATGGATGTTGCATTGCCCCTTGACTGTTGATCTTCCTCGAACTTCGTATGATGCTATGGTTCTCCGATCTAGACGATTTCAGAGGTGTTAGACTCCGATCGTTGTCTTAATCAGATTCGTATGGTCCGATCATCCATCGAGGCCATGAAATAAGTCTTCTTCTCTCTTTACCAAAAAAAGGACCTAATTAACCTAAAATATATGCGACTACTCTAAATGCAAAATGATGCACGTTATGTAATATTAATAACATGAAATGTAAATCTAAGCCTTGGAACATGCATCAATAGGCATTTTAACCTAAATAGATGTGTCTATATCATACCCCCATGACTATCTTTTGCTAGTCCCTAGTGAAATTAAACTACATGCTATGGATAAAATCACAATTATGATTAAATCACTTAGGCCTAAGTCATTTATTATCAATTGAAAATTTCAACTAAGGTCCTAAACAACGAAAACTCAACAGTACCCGAGTGCCTGCCAGAATGGAGACTACCTAAGTCCTCGCTTTATTTGGAAAGGAAAAATACATTTTTTTTTATTTTTCTTCTTTTCTAATTTTTTTGTACTTTTGGAGTTTGACAGTTCCGAGATAACTTTTTACAGCTACCCGACCCGCCCAAGAGTAGAAAAGGACTCTAAGTGCTAAGCATCTAGAGAAAAGAGTGGAAGACTCACTAGGCGGCCATTAAAATGGACTTTGGGTTTCTACGACCCTAGGTGACCTTGCCTTGAGGTTTATCTTTTCGAACAGTAGCTTTCTCCCTACTTTTGTTAATGGGGTCAACACAAGGACGAACCTAGTGTATATCTCCCCAGTTTATTCTACTTCCTCGCTTCTTCCCTAAGTGTTTCGGGAATTATTGTGCATTTTCTTGTCAGCTGGGTTTTGGACAACCGAACAATAGGCTATTACCCACGGCAACTTGCCAGCCAAACTGGTGCGGTGAAGTGTAGTCTTGTTTATTTTTTATTTTTCTCTCCTTTTTCCTTTTTTTTTTCTTTTTCTTTTTGTTTGTTTGCTTCTTTTTTCTTTTAAGTAGGTGGCTTCCCTGATCTAAGATTTACCTAAAGGCAGTATAATGAAAATGGTCTTGTGATTGGGCTGTGGACAATCAGCCGATAAGCTATTACCACTGACAACTTGCTAGCCATACCACCCTAGATAATTCATTTGCTACCCAATTTTCAAAGAAATTGCCGAAAAGTGAGCCAGTGCAAAAAAAGTGTGCAGATGCTTAGGCTTAAAGTCCCCCCAAATCAGAGGGCAGGTTGATAAGTTGCATACCTATCATCCTAATTTATTTACCAACTTAAAATGCATTTTAACTGGCGAGGACACAAAACTAAGTCCACATTCGAGTGGACACCCAGGATAATTAAGCTCAAAGAACTAAAGAGTCTAAGTGTTTAGGTCCTCTCATATCATTTCCTAAAGTTAATAACTTCCAAATGCCTAAGTTCTCTTTTCCTAATTTCTGTCTTTTTTTTATCTTTTTAAAGTTTTCAATTTTTTTTTCTAATTTTATAAGAAACTAAAAGAAATTCTATGGAGTTAACATAACGATTTCAGGAATTGATTATCCACCCCCCCATTCCTAAATGATGCAAAGTCCTCATTCTAAAAACAAAGACAAGAAAAGGGTAGAGTAAACAGAATATCACCTGAATTTTAATGACAACCTAGCCAGCTTCGAAGAGAGAAGAGAGTTGACACACGTGCTAAGTTTATTGCCTTCAGCTAGGCATAATATACATACAAAGAAGAAATTGAGAATTCACAAGTGCAGGTCAGAATCAAAATAAAAATATTGATCCTCAGACCTGCCAATAGAATATGTCCACAAATGTGAACCAAGTTATGGTGCGGACCCATGCTCCAGGGTCGAGTGGTTCTCAGGTTCTAGATGAAAATCACCCAAAACCTAAGATTATTATGTTTGCGAGGCCAAGCTTGCGATTTTGTGGTATGCAACCCAAGATGAAAGTGTCGGACAACGGGTAAAGATGGTTCAATAGGTTCAGATGTCCTCTTAACATTTAGCTCAGAAAAATAATCAGTTATTTCGAGCTTGGGTTGCATGTGAAAGATATCATAAGGGTCCTGGTAGAAAGTCGGTGGTTTCAAGTTAATAAGAACCCTTATATCCAAAATCAAAGTTCCCTCAGAATTAGCTTCCCAGATTTTTTATTCCAACTTCCTATCCTCAGAAATCAATGTTTCTGGGACCTCCAAATCATTGTGCACCCCATCTAAAGTACCCAAGTCCAACAATTGTGGCTGAATCAAGATTGACTTGGGTTTGGTGATCTCAAAAATATCATTGTTCAATTCTTTAGGGTGTGTTTGAGGAATGGGGCTACTAATTGAATCATCAGGATTCAAATCATCCAAGTTAGCCCCAACATGATCATAATCTTCAATGATCGGGCTATCAAATAGTTCGTCATACTACTCGAGCTCGATTGTCTCACTAGAATCCTCTTCCTTGAGTTCAAATGAGACTTCACCAAAAGTTTCTTCACCTTAAGAATCAAAGAATTCATGATCCTCATTTATATATGTCTCAAAATCGATTATCATTTCCTGGTTTAAAGAGACATTTTTTTTCTCGCTCCCTGGCTAGGGGATCTCGGGTTTATCAATCGTTTTATCCACAATGGGTTACTCTAGCCCAACCTGTTAATCTCCAATTTCAGAATATGTATCCCCCCCGATAGGCGCCTGAGTGGGTTCAGACATTGGCTCTCCTGAAGGGGGTTCATCATGAGAATCATCCCAAGATTTGAGTAGGCCAACCACAAATTTCATCCTCAACCTCGACAATTTCCCAAGAAGAAACTCACCAGGTCCATATCCTTAACACTTTGGAGCAAATCAAATAAAGAGCTATTTAGCTCATCAATCATTTTTATTATAGGCTCCAATGCTTCAATGCATGGTGTTGGTTAGGCTTCTGAAGATTATATAGTGTTCCTCAAATTAGCCAACACCCTATCCCAGATTTGGTTCACCTGAATTGACTAATTCGATTCAGGTTTGGGTGGGTTTGGGTTAAATCTAGGGTAGCCAAGATGTCGATGTTCTCGGGTCCCTCCATGAAAGTAGGCCATTCTAGGTTGTTTAAAGGATGGTGGCGACCTCTATTCAATGGAATACTGGGGAGGGTAGGTGTTATAATCATTATATCCTTCCTGATTGTAGATCGGGTTGGGTTGATCATCAAAGGATGGAGATCTATAATCATTGTAGCTTAGGGAAGGATAGTAATCATAGCCTTATTGTCCAAGGTTAGGCCTTGAACACTAAGGTTCGGATTCATATCCCCAATCAAAGTTATCCTTGCTAGTGGATGGGTAATCATAAGTCGAGTTGGGATAGTAATCATCTTGAGGATACGTGTTGGTAGGAGGGTAGGATTGGAAATGTGTGAAAGATGTGGAAGGATACATTGTCGAGTAGGAGGGAAAGCAGAATAGAGAAAGGTGCCCTACAGTACAATCAACCAAATCCATCCTTATGTGGGTAGCCTAAAGACCTATAGACTCCCAGGACCCGTCTTGAGATTATAAACGATTTAGTCTACTTTTATCCGGTCAATCCAAACAGTTTGAAGGAGGGACTAGAGAGAAGGTTCTTCCTTTGGATTGCACCTTCAGTTCCTAGTGTACCCCGCAGTCGTGGTTGTTTGACACTACTCCCCTAGCTAGACATTAGATGGACCAGCAAAAGCAGATTAATAAAAAAAAAATCTCAATCTGAGCCCCGAAGAGCGAATCAATCCTTAAGCCAACGTCTACTCAATTTTAATTAGGCTTGGGATGATTGTGCTCTTGGAATGTGATGGGCCTTTTAGTTGGGTTGTGCCATTAATGATCAGTTAAAATGTAAGTGCTTGCACAACCAGGGTTTGCAAACAAGGTTATTTGATGATGTGTCTTTTAGGGTTTAACCTTGTTTAATAGCTTTTAGGGTTTACTCTTAGGTATATTCAATCAAGTTTAGGAGAACACTCTAAGTTTTGAAAGCACTGGTGATGATATATTCCTTTAGAAATCAGAGAAAAAATGTGGAGTGCTTGGTTTAGCCCTAAGAATCAACCCTAAGTGGCAAGCTACTTGATAAATCGCTTTTATTTTGAGTGGTGCAGCTCAAACAAATCAATCAATTGGCCTATTTGCACCATAGATTATGGCACACAATGTCTTAGCCTAATCATATTTCTACTCATTTATTTCTTTTGAGTTGAAGTGTATCGGATCCACAGGTTAGATCCCGATTAAGTGGTAGAATCAAAGTGGAGTGGTGTGCCTTAAGTCAGGAGTTGTGGGTGTTATGGTGTGTCTCTTTCAGAAATCCCACAATCAGATAACACTTTTTATTATTATTAATTTTTACTTATGTGGATGGTGAGGTGAGTGGAGGTGGCAAATAAACAACCAAATCTATCCTAGGGTTTATAGAAAGAACTTAAGTTGATTTGGTTATGAGTTATTAGGTTATGGAATGAAAACTAAGGTGGGGCGTTGTGGGGGACACTTACAAAACCTTCATCCACACTTTTCTCCGATCTAACCGCTTTGGCCCACCTCAGAAGAGTACCTATAATCACAGTAAGATCAAAGAAAAAGTGATAAAAGTTAGGTAAGGTGGATAAAACATGGAAAAAAAACCAAAGAGCGTTGCCTCCTTAGCAACGGTGCCAAAATGATCACACGGGTTTCACGAGTTTGAAATCAGGCTTACAAGTAGCCCATCATCGTAGTTGCAAAACTCATGGTCAAATAAAATTTATACCGAAACTCCAAGGGAGTCCCAGGTCGAACACAGGGAGGCAAACATTTGGTTTTATAAATCCGCGTTTTGCTTTTATTTGTTTTTTGTCATTTTTATCTTTTCTAATTTTTTGTATTTTTATCAAGCAAGAGATTAGGTCGATGAAAATTTTATCTACTTGCAAAAATATATGAGAGAAAGGGAGAAAGAGAGAGAGAAACAATCATCTATTCATGAAGAAATGCTTGTTACAACTACGAAAGCAAGACAATCTACACTACGAAAGCATAAAAAGATAGAAAGAGATGAGAGAAATCCCCCATGACAGTTGCTCGGAGGACTACTCGCTCTGACGTCGCCTAGAGGAAGGTAGTGTGGTGTAGGATGAAGGAGGATGGAGCCGGAGGATGGACAATGGGGCAGGACGGCGTCACAACGAGGATCTTCTTCCCGAAGGGCAGTGAGAGGATGGCCACAGGATGTTCCATGAATGAGGATGAGGGGAGGGAAAACTATTTGGTTTTACTCTAGAGGAGCATCCCAGGCTTGGGACAAGCTCTTTCTAGAGCCTTGGAGGTGGTGAGATGAAGAAAGGAAGAGATGGTGTGAAATGGTGGTGGGTAGGTCCTTTTATAGTGGAGGAGGAAGAACAAATTCGCATCTGGGCCATTACTGACGTCCATAAATGTCACTAAAGATCTGCCCTTCAATTCCTCTTACTGGCACACGTAGACCATTAGTGACAGCTACAAGTGTAACTAAAGTCCCGCATCGTAGAAGATCCATGCCTATCCTCCGCTATCACACGCATCCCGCGCTACGCGCTTCACACGCCCATGCTCCCCTTGCGGTGCACTCCCACGCGCTAGCATGCGCTACGCTGTTGCTACGTGCGGCTGCAGCCTTGGCTGTGTGCGGTGCGCTGCGTGCGGCTGCAACTGTGCATGGTGCGCTATTGCTAGTCGACGTTCGGCAACCTGGATGGTACCATGTGGCACCACCTAGGCCGTCCATTCATCTTTCTTTTGTAAAGGGTGCCACAGTGCTCAGATCGAGATGATTCCCGTGCTGTTGGACTGCGATCATCGCTCCGAATCCATCCGTATGGTCGGATTTTACATTCGAAACTCTTATGGATGTTGCATTGTGATTGCACAGTAATCATAGGTCTTAATTAACCTAAATTAGGTTAGGACTCAACATAAGTTAGGGTAATTCATGCATGCATAGGCATTATCTACATCTTTACTGCTTTCTTTTAGCTATGTATAAAATAATGCTACAATATGCTGATTAGGTGCATTAAGTTAATTACAGGTAATATGTTGGATCTGAAGCTGGATCAGAAATAATGGGTGTTGCAGCAGAGCTGGAGCTGAAGACTTAGATTAGATGTAGTAGATGATAAAGTAAGGGAGTTACGGTATGCTACTCTATTAAGTAGGAATAAACCAGTAAAGTGTGAAGAACTTAGGTCCATCCTAGCCCTAGGATAGCCTAGAGACTTCCCCAAGCCTTGCCACCCTTAAATTATGTCATCGCACCCTAGGAAACCTTAAAGCCTTAATTCCAACCTTTTTCTGGACATCTAGATGAGTTAAGGATGTTCGGAACCCTTAGCCAACTCCCGCACACCTTAAACCCACTTCTGCAATGTTATTGGACGTACAGACACTTGGTCAAACGTCCAATTTCTGCAGAATACCCAAAATAGAACTCAAAATCCCTCCTCACTCTGATTGGACATCTAGACAACAAGTCTGGACTTCTGATTTTTCACTATAAGATGTCCGGCACTTTTATTAGATGTCTAGAACTGCTATCCAGTTCCTATTTGAGATTCAAGCCTTGATCTTGGATCTTTGGGTCCCTAAACCCAATTCCAACCTCATAAAAACCTAAATTAAGGTGCCTTAACCCTAGTACATCACGTCTAGACATCCTTATGGACCTAATTAGGTCCTCACTAAACCAAATTGACTTGGATCTTAGTCAATTCCAGTAGCCTATTCAATTGGACTCATTGAGTCCAATTGAGCCCTGATCTCAGCACACACTACCCAATTGGACTCAGTGAGAGTCCAATTAACCTATACCTGACTTAATTGACTTATTTTACTCTCAATTAAGTTTTCACACACCCAATTAAACTTGTATTAAGTTTAATTACGCTTTACCTTAGTGAATTAGGGTTTACAACCCTAATTTGAGACCTACCTTGACCTAAACCCACTAGAACCTAACCTAATCAACCTAGCCACCTATGTTTCAACCCACACACACCCATACACACCATCCACACAAAAATACCTAGCCTAGAGTTCTCTAGAACTCTCTACCATGTGTTGCTGCCTTGGTTGCTAAAATTAGCAACCAAGAGCCATTCAATTTTTAGATCCACAATTGGTGGATCTAACAACCACCATCGATCATCTCTCTCTCACTCTCCCACGAGCTCCCACCATAGGCCTCTTTAGAAAATTCCATAATTCTCTATTGAGCTTCCCCTAGGTCTATAAAAAGACCTAAGGGGTGCCCATTTGCACCCATCCCATTCTTGGCACTCATTCACACTTAGGTTAGCTACCTTCACCTCCATTCCACCTCCACGAGTTATGCACCATGGAAGCCACCATCTCCACGCCTGGAGGCTGGATCATCTCCCCAACCTCTCTCCAAGGGCCGACCTAAGCACCATTGGCCGCCCCTCCTCTCAGCCACTCAAAGGCCATCGGAGCCAGCCTCCGAAGGCCCTTCTTTTCTGCTAGATTAGTAACTCAGCTCTTAGTTGTTTTGCTGCTTTCATTTACTGCTTAGTAGTGTAGCTCTTATTCTCCAACAATGATGCATGCAAAATCCCCCCATAGATTCCTGTATGCGATCATTTTCTATTAGCTGTTTCATGTTTTTCAAGCTTTCCTCTACATTCCATGTGCAAACATCCTCTGAATGAATGAATAAAAGATATATTTTTATACATACCTCTATGTTTGAAATCACCATGAGCTTATTGGTTGCCATCTCTTTTGTGTGATCCAAGTTGCCTATTTTTCACTTATATATATTTTGCAACAAGCACGTCGGTTCCAAAAAATATAGATCTAACTATAAATGCATTTTCTGTAAATAGCCATTACATCACTAGAATTGTGCACACTGAAACTCATACTTTCACTTTCATTATCTATCTAACACGCGCATGTAATCAGAACTCACAATAGAAGTGGCAAAACTTTATTCCGACGATTCGAAACCAGCATGCCATTCTAAATAAAGTAGAGCAATAAAAGATCGATCTTAGATTTGAACAAACGCCTCCCAGAGACGAACAACCAAGACTTAAAGTCTCGTTATCTTTTTATAAATATTTTTCTTTTATCGTATTGCTCACTAAACTATGACACTGTTTCCTATCAAAACATGCTCTACGATTCCCAACAAATGGTGCTGTTGCCGGGGAGGTATTGTCTTTTTTTTCTTATTTCGATCTTTTAAATTATCACTGACAAATCTTCCCCTACTTTGTTTTTGAATGTGCAAGTCAACAAAGTAAAAATGGGATCTGCGTACACATTTAGCGCGGAAAAAGGAAATCAGGTGCACCTCCTCTTAGACTAGGTTTTCTTTTGAACCCTAGGATTAGATTTGCTTCCAACAATTTCTTTTGAGAAAAAAAAAACTTTTTCATTTTCTTGAAGAAAAAAAAATTAAAAAAAAAATCTAGGTAGTTAGATTATGTTTCTTTTTGTATGCTAGGTTAATTTGAAAAAGCAAAAAAAAAAAATGAAAATCCTTTGAAAAAAATATCCTTTTTGAAGAAAAAATAATTTTTGCAAAATTTTTGAAAAAAAAAACATTTTTTTGTGGAAAGTTTGAATTTCAAACTCAATCACTTTTCAAAGGTTCTCCACCATTCTCTGATTTTTGGCCAGGGCATAAAGTCTGTTTTAAAAATTCGATTTCCAAAGAACTAGTGAACAAAGAAATCTAAAATTTGGGCTAGATCTTCACTTTCAAACCTTCTTTGAAAAGGCACTGTTCTTTTGAAAAAATTCCAAGAATGAAATTTTTAAAAATTCACGAAGTGCAAGGGGCTCAGACTGACCCAGATTAGGGATTTTTGAAAATTCAACAAGCAATTCCGAGCAATCCGCAAATCTGTTTTGACTAAAAATGGTAGGGTTTGAAGCTAATCTCTTTCGCTTTATTTTTGATATTTTTTTTGAATTTTGAAAAGTCATTTGATACTATTTCAAAGTGAAAAATCGAGCAAGGGTCAAAATTGCAAATCTGACCCCCTGACATTCAAAAATCCCTAAAAATTCGATTGAAATAGTAAAAAGTACAAAAAGATATTCTCTGAAAATATAATCGAAATAGAAATCTACTCGCCAAATTTCATGTTAATTGGATTCCAATTCTTGTCAGAGAAAAAATTGTATTCTTTGTGGTCTGCTTAAGAAAAAAAAATAAAAGAACAAAACCCTAGAATTGCATGAATCGTAGGTTGCACCTTTAGGATTACAATTTAGAACCACATTTGGGCTAACCTAGACTTAGTCAAGTCTAGTACTTAGTCAGTGAGCTTGGTCACCTTGTGGGTCACTCAACAAAATCCCCAACTGAAGAAAAAATGGGCTAAAAATCAAGCCTAAAACACGAAATCAACCCAAATTCGTTGTCGTACTACTGGGTGATTTCAACCTCTTGGCTAGGTTAGCCGAGAGGCGGGAATCGCTTTCAGTCAGTTGTACGATGAATTTTCTTCAGGAATTAGAACTTAAAATGAAAGATCTGATCATCTAGTCCATATGGACCATCTGATTGATAGGGCCTTAGCCTTGTTTGGCTTGGCTACACCAACCTAGGGGTTGGGTGGTGTATGCAACAAAGGAGATCACTTAGACCTCAATTGGTTGGACCTTGGGAGCTGCTCCCAAGGAGGCAGGGCACCTTGCCAGGACCATCTTCTCCCCCCACTTCTATCTGCTTAGCCGCAATGGCTAACCCTAGATATGGACCTAATCAGGATCTAGAAGAGTTTGACCCACGAGCTTATCTGAGAGCCTGGGTCACTGAATCAGCTCAGCCTTGGGATCAGAACCCAAGGTGGCGAAGATGACTTTTCGCTTCGCCTGATCCTTCTTCTCGGGTTACTGAAATGGTTGACCAGTATCCTAACCCTGGATATTATGACCCATACCAGTCTGTCCCTCAGAGGACTACATCTTATAACCCAGGATATGGATTTCATACTCTTGCTTCTCACCCATGGAATATGGGTTGACCTGATTCACCCCCTGGAACCCCTGAAGTACTATCGGTGCATATGTGACTGCATTACATAATACAGAGAGCTACAGCTAGCGCTAAGGAGAAGGCTGCATTCTACCTACACGAAATCCAAGCTATCACTGAGCCGAAACAAAGACAAAGCTGGATTCCACATCAACTAGCTGTGATGGAGCTCCTTCAAGGAACAGCAGGGATAACAATGCTAATTGGACAAAATTAGGAAACTCAAGAACTACTGCTTTTGAGATATCAGGCGGAAAATAGCCTTGAAGACCTCGAAGAATTTGAAATGACTACGCCGGAAGGACACACAGAAGATTCTCGGGAGCAGATGATGGAAGATCATTTAGGGGAAGAAGAATCTAGCTTGGATATGAGACTAGAACAAGAAGTATGCCGAATGGGTTCATCTGAGAACTTCATTTAGGAAATTGAGGAAAAGACGGATATCTCTAGAACTGAGCCACAATCAAATTATCCTAAATCCTGGGAGATACCTCTTGGGTTAGATAACCCAACTGAGATAACGGAAGTAGATCCAATTGAGGATATGGATCTTAAGGAAACATTACATGTGACACTACTGATCAATCTAGGCCACTTCCCATTATAGGTGAACCTGTGCTAGAGCCAACATCTTCTGATCTGCACTCTTCTTCTTTCACCTACATACCTAATTCGGATGTTAGCGATTCTGAGATGACACTTTCTATCCCTAATGCTGACATCTGAAGACCAGAAGTAGCTATGGATGTTTTGACCAAAAAAATAAATGTGCTACCTAAGGCAAGAATTACTGGGGAACCCAAAGCATATGAGGGTGAAGCTTTGAGTAGAATGAGCTGGGGATGCACCTATCATCCTAGTCAATGGCTCGACCTCGAGCCTGAAGAGTCAGCCTCCGATGAATCAGAGATGAGTACTAATGAGGATGAAGTAATTTCTGACGAGGATTTCAGTGAACTCCCTACAGATCTTCTACTTTCACGAACAACCCCGTATGATCCAGAGCCTGGAGAGGGCATGATCTTTGATGTTAATTATCGTTATGAGGATCCCTACGGCTTAGATTTTGGTTCTGAGATACATGTTGATCTACTCCCTGAACAACTTTTTGCTGAATTGTGGGACATGATAAATCAGCTGAATCGACATCATGATCCCCCCTCTGATTATCCTCCATTTTCCACCACCACTCCACACTTTCTTATAGCTAGACTTTTTGGAGTAGGGGTACACAATCATCTGGTTCACATCTTCGGACCACTAATTCTGGGAGCATACAAGTATATCTTTCTTTTAATCTTGACCGGCTCCTATGCTAGAACTGATACATCTGATTGAGTTTTTGCCCAGCTGGGGGTGTTAAACTCAGCATCTACTCCACATCCCTCATTTATACATAACCAGTTTTATTCATAGCATATTTTTCTTTTAACAAATTTCCTTTTCGCATATTGCATACTGTCAGGTTGGCTGGTGCTGAATGTTAAACTTTAGGAGCAATTCCAGTTGATTTCTACCCATTTACCCCCTGCTGCATTTATTTTCTTTTATATTCACGCATGAGGACATGCAAAAACTTAGGCATGGGGGGGTAGATACAACAAACTGGAAAATTTTATGCCAACATTTAGGAAAACCTCAGAGCTGCAAGTAAAACATACTTTAGGACCCTAAATAAAAGAACAACCAACTCCACCTCCAATGCTAGCAATGGAGCTATAAATCATCCACAACAGCCATTTCCGACTCACCCGATTACCTCTTGTTCTAAATTTAAGGTCAAGCTGATTGTAACCTAATATGGGAATTTCATGAAGTATAAATTATACAAGGTTACTTGTTTATAGCATATATACATATTGCATTCATGAATAAGATTATCTTATTAAGAGAACACATTAGGGATTTTATCATCTAGTTGATTCCTGTAATATGAAATCCAATACAATTTTTTCACACATACGTAGAATATGCAATGGATTCACTGTGAAGGCTAATAAATGCCCTTAGTCTGTCGAGAAGAAGCAGTGCTTCTTCCCCTGAAACCCTGGAAAGTGTTTTGGGAGTCAGGTAGATTTTCCTCCAGAAATCCACCAAATAGTGTGAGATGAGAGTAGAGTGTACTGGTGCTCTAAGATTAGTGCAAGGAATCCGGAATCCTAGATAATTAGGTGATGATACTTAGAGATTAGGCATAGTTTCCGCTCTTGGTTCTTGCATATACATTTTGTGTGAGTTTTGACAACCACCAAATAAGGCTAATACGCGGAGAGCAAGTTTTCATAAAACTAGGGCTAAGGTAGATGGTTACGACCATTCTTTACGGAATTCTAGCCTGAAGGAGGGTATTGATGTCAAGGTCAGAAATATACCTTCCTATCCATCTCTCCCGGTGCTGTGAGTAGGCACTTCCACCAAATAAGCCACCCAATGTCTCTTGAGTACCATTAATCCCTAATAATGCCTCCTCAATAAAGTTCATCGATGTGTGCTAGTTGAGTTGTGTTGAAAAAAAGGAAAAGAAAAGAAAAAAAAATTTACATAGAAAAAAAAATAAAAAAATAATGAAAAGAAAGAAAAATTGAAAAAAAAAAAATAGAAAAGAAGAGAAAGCAAAGAAAGAGTGTGCGAATATTTAGTGTTTATTTCAGTTGCATTGAGGCAATACCACTAAATAAATTTAAGAACCACCAAATATGGCCTTAACCCATCTTTCTTGTGTTTCTGACCGCCCAAATACTAGCTGAGGAATTCCAACTTAGTGTTAAGGTTATGGGAACTCAACTAAAGTGTTAGTGCCAAGTGAGACTACCAAATACTGGTCATATGTGTGAATCTAGTCAGATTGTGAGCTCCAAGAAAAAGAAAGAATAGAAAAGAAAAATAAAAAGAGTAAGGGAGAATGAATACAAAGGAATCAAAAGAGAGCATAGTTTTTCTCATCTTTCTCTGAGTTGAGTTACTTAGTAATCTGAGAATCTAGATTCTGTAGCACTAATCTCTATGTAGCACCAGTCAAGAGAGAGACACCAAATATATAATCTTTCCCCTCAAAGATTCTCTACCTAAGCCTACAGTTGGGGAGAAATTCATAGAATATCTTGAATACCCCGAGGGAAGATGTCCGCCTATCCTGTTAGAATTTTTACTAGGGCTCAAGTACAGGCTTTAAAGGTGTATCAGTTCTTCCCTCGAATCCATTGCAAAAGCTACATAGCTACACTTTCACGTTTGTCTGGATTTCTAGAGCATAGGATGAAAACAAAAAGAAGAAAAATCCCTATGCATACACTTGATAAAATAATCAATCCCATAGGGACCCTTGCTTTGAATAACTTAATCTTGCATTTGCTAGGGACTAGTAAGATTTAGGTAGGGTGGTATGATTGCGCAGCAATCATAGGTCCTAGTTCACCTAAATTAGGCTAGGACTCAACATAGGTTAGGGTAATTCATGCATGCATAAGAATTATCTGCATCTTTACTACTTTCTTTTAGCTATGTATAAAATAATTCAATAATGTGCTAATTAGGTGCATTATGTCAATTACAGGTAATAAGTAGGATCTGAAGCTGGATTAGGAATAATGGGTGTTCCAGCGAAGCTAGAGCTAAAGATTTAGATTAGATGTAGTATATAATAATGTAAGGGAGTTAAGGTATGCTACTCTATTAAGTAGGAATAACGCAGTAAACTGTGAAGAACTTAGGTCCATCCTAGCCTAGGATAGCCTAGAGACTTCCCCAAGCCTTAGCCACCCTTATATTAGGCCACTACACCTTAGGAAACCTTAAAACCCTAATTCCAACCCTTATCAGGACGTCCAGATGAGTTATACGATGTCAAGGACCCTTAGCCAACTCTCGCACACCTTAAACCCATTTCTGCAGTGTTATTGGACGTCCAGACACTTGGTCAGACGTCCAATTTCTGCAAAATACCCAAAATAGAACCCAAAATCCCTCCTAACTTTGATTGTACGTCCAGACAACAAGTCTGGACTTCTAATTTATCACTACAAGATGTTTGACACTTCTATTGGATGTCTAGAACTACTCTCTAGTTCCTGTTTTGAGATTCAAGTCGTGATCTTGGATCTCTAGGTCCCTAAACCCAATTCCAACCCCATAGGAACCTAAATTAAGGTGCCCTAACCCTAGTACATCACCTCTAGACCTCCCTAAGGACCTAATTAGGTCCTCACTAAACCAAATTGACTTGGATCTTAGTCAATTCCATCATCCTATTCAATTAGACTCATTGAGTCCAATTGACCCTTGATCTCAGCACACACTATCCAATTGGACTCAGTGAGAGTCTAATTGACCTATACCTAACTTAATTGAGTTATTTTACTCTCAATTAAGTTTTCACACACCCAATTAAACTTGTATTAAGTTTAACTGCACTTCACCTTAGTGAATTAGGGTTTACAACCCTAATTTGGGACCTACCTTGACCTAAACCCACAAGAACCTAACCCAAGCAACCTAGCCACCTATGTTTCGACCCACACACACCCACACACACCATCCACACGAAAATACCTAGCCTAGAGTTCTCTAGAACTCTCTACCGTGTGTTGTTGCCTTGTTTGCTAAAATTAGCAACCAAGAGCCATTTAATTTTTAGATCAACAATTGATGGATCTACAATGCACCATCCATCCTCTCTCTCTCACTCTCCCATGAGCTCCCACCCTAGGCCTCTCTAGAGAATTCCATAATTCTCTATTGAGCTTCCCTTAGGTCTATAGAAAGACCAAAGGGGTAGCCATTTGCACCCATCCCATTCTTGGTAGATTATTAACTTAGCTCTTAGTAGTTTTACTACTTTCATTTACTGCTTAGTAGTGTAGCTCATATTCTCCCCGAATGATGCATCCAAAATCCCCCCACAGATTCCTGTATGCGATCATTTTCTGTTAGCTAGTTTTATGTTTTTCAAGCTTTCCTCTACAAGCTGTCCTCTACATTCCATGTTGCAAACATCCTGTGAATGAATGAATAAAAGATATATTTTTATACGTACCTCTATGTTTGAAATCACCATGAGCTTATTTGTTGCCATCTCTTTTGTGTGATCCAAGTTGCCTGTTTTTGACTTATATATATTTTGCAACAAGCATGTCAGTTCCGGAAAATATCGATTTAGCTATAAATGCATTTTCTGTAAATAGCCACCACATCACTAAAATTGTGTGCACTAAAACTCATACTTTCACTTTCGTTATCTATTTAACACATGCACATGTAATCAAAACTCACAATAGAAGTGGCGAAACTTTAATCCGACGATTGGAAACTGGTGTGCGATTCTAAATAAAGTTGAGCAATAAAAGATCGATCTCATATTTGAACAAATGCCTCCCAGAGACGAACGACCGGGACTCAAAGTCTAGTTGTATTTTCATAAATGTTTTTGTTTGATCATATTGCACACTACACTATGATGCTTTTTCCTATCAAAACGTGCTCTACGATTCCGGTAGATACAACAAAACTGAAAATTTTATGCCAACATTTAGGAAAACCTCGGAGCTACATGTAAAACGTACTTTAGGACCTTAAATAAAAGAACAATCGACTCCACCTCCAATGCTCGCAGTGGAGCTAGAAATCATCCACATCAGCCATTTCCAACTCACCCGCTCACCTCTTATTCTAAATTTATTGTCAAGTTGACTGTAAACCGATATGGGAATTTCATGAAGTACAAATTATACGAGGTTACTTGTTTATAGCATATATACATATTGCATTTATGAATAATATTATCTTATTAAGAAAATGCATTAGGGATTTTATCCTCTAGTTGATTCCTGTAATTAGAAATCCAGTATAATTTTTTCACACACACGTAGAATTTGTAATGGATTCACTGTGAAGGCTTATAATCGTCTTTAGTCTGTCGAGAAGAGGCAGTGCTTCTTCCCTTGAACCCTTGGACAATGTTTTGGGAGTGAGGCTGATTTTCTTCCAAAAATTCGGCAAATAGTGTGAGATGAGAGTAAAGTGTACTGGTGCTCTAAGATTAGTGCAAGGAATCCAGAAACCTAGATAATTAGGTATGATACTCAGAGATTAGGCATAGCTTTAGCTCTCGATTCCTGTGTATACATTTTGTGTGAATTTTGAGAGCCACCAAATAAGGGAAATACGCGGAGAGCGAGTTTTCATAAAACTAGGGCTAAGGTGGATGGTTATGACCATTCTTTAAGGAATCCTTGGCTGAAGGAGGGCATTGATGTCAAGGTCAGAAATACACCATCCTATCTGTCTCTCCTGGTGCTGTGAGTAGGCACTTCCACCAAATAAGCCACCCAATGTCTCTTGAGTACCATCAATCCCTAATAATGCCTCCTCAATAAAGTTCATGGATGTGTGCTAGTTGTGCTATGTTGAAAAAAAAAAAGAAGGAAAAAATTTTTTTCAATAGAAAAAAAATAAAAACAAATGATGAAAAGAAATATAAATTGAAAAAAAATTAGAAAAGAAAAAGCAAAGAAAGAGTGTGTGAATATTTAGTTTTTATTTCAATTGCATTGAGGCAATACCATCGAATAAATTTGAGATCCACCATATATGGCCTTAACCAACCTTGTGTTCCTGACCACCCGAATACTGGCTGAGGAATTCCGACTTAGTGCTAGGGTTATGGGAACTCGACTAAAGTGTTAATGCCAAGTGATACCACCAAATACAAGTCATATGTGTGAATTTGGTGAGATTGTGAGCTCCAAGAAAATGAAAGAAAAGAAAAGAAAAAGAGTAAGAGAGAATGAATACAAAGGAATCAAAAGAGAGCAGAATTTTTTCTCGTCTTTCTCTGAGTTGCGTTACTTAGTAATCTGGGAATTTGGATTCTGTAGCACTAATCTCTCTGTTGCACTAGTCGAGAGTGAGCCACCAAATATATAATCTTTCCCCTCAGAGATTCTCTACCTAAGCCTAAAGCCGGGGTGAAATTCATAGAATATCTTGAATACCCCAATGGAAGAAGTCTGCCTATCCTGTTAGAATTTTTACTAGGGGTCAAGTACAGGATTTAGAGGTGTATCAGTTTTTCACTCGAATCCGTTGCAAAAGCTACATAGTTGCACTTTCACGATTGTTTGGATTTCTAGAGAATAGGATGAAGACAAAAAGGAGAAAAATCCCTATGCATACACTTGATAAAATAATCAATCCCTTAGCGACCCTTGCTATGAATAATTTAGTCTTGCATTTGCTATGGACTAGCAAGATTTAGGCATGGGGGTATGATTGCGCAGCAATCAAAGGTCTCAATTGACCTAAATTAGGCTAGGACTCAGCATAAGTTAGGGTAATTCATGCATGCATAAGCATTATCTACATCTTTCCTGCTTTCTTTTAGCTATGTATAAAATAATGCAATGATGTGCTGATTAGGTGCATTATGTCAATTACAGGTAATAAGTTGGATCTGAAGCTGGATCTGAAGCTAGGACAGGAATAATGGGTGTTGCAGCAGAGCTGGAGCTGAAGACTTAGATTAGATGTAGTAGATAATAATGTAGGCGAGTTAAGGTATGCTACTTTATTAAGTAGGAATAAAGCAGTAAAATGTGAAGAACTTCGGTCCAAGCTAGCCCTAGGATAGCCTAGAGACTACCCCAAGCCTTAGCCGCCCTTAGATTAGGTCACCGCACCCTAGGAACCTTAAAACCCTAATTCCAACCTTTATCTGGATGTCTAGATGAGTTATAGGACATCCAGAACCCTTACCCAACTCCCGCACACCTTAAACCCACTTATGCAGTTTTATTGGACATCCTGACACTTGGTCAGACGTCCAATTTCTGCAAAATACACAAAACAAAATCCAAAATCCCTCCTGACTCTGATTGGACTTCTAAACAATAAGTCTGGACTTCTGATTTTTCACTACAAGATGCTTGACACTTTTGTTGGACATCTGGAACTGATCTCCAGTTCCTGTTTTGAGATTCAAGCCTTGATCTTGGATCTCTAGGTCCCTAAACCCAATTCCAACCACATATGAACCAAAATTAAGGTGCCCTAACCCTAGTACATCACCTCCAGACCTCCCTAAGGACCTAATTAGCTCCTTACTAAACCTAATTGACTTGAATCTTAGTCAATTCCATCAGCCTATTCAGTTGGACTCATTGAGTCCAATTGATCCCTGATCTCAGTACACACTATCCAATTGGACTCAGTGAGAGTTGAATTGACCTATACCTGACTTAATTGAGTTATTTTACTCTCAATTAAGTTTTCACACACCCAATTAAGCTTGTATTAAGTTTGAATGCACTTTACCTTACTGAATTGGGGTTTACAACCCTAATTTGAGACCTACCTTCGCCTAAACCCACTAGAACCTAACCTAATCAACCTAGCCACCTAAGTTTCGACCCACACACACCCACACACACAATCCACATGAAAATTCCTAGCCTAGAGTTCTCAAGAACTCTATACCATGTGTTGTTGCCATGGTTGCTAAAATTAGCAACCAAGTGCCATTCAATTTTTAGATCCACATTTGGTCGATCTAAAAACTACCATCCATCCTCTCTCTCTCACTCTCCCATGAGTTCCCACCATAGGCCTCTCTAGAGAATTTCGTAATTCTCTAGAGAGCTTCCCTTAGGTCTATAAAAGAACCTAAGGGGTGGCCATTTGCACCCATCCCATTCTTGGTAGGTTAGTAACTTAGCTCTTAGTAGTTTTACTACTTTCATTTACTGCATAGTAGTGTAGCTTTTATTCTCCCCCAATGGTGCATGCAAAATCCCCCCATAGATTCCTGTATGCGATCATTTTCTATTAGGTAGTTTTATATTTTTCAAGCTTTCCTCTACAAGCTTTCCTCTACATTCCATGTCGCAAACATCCTCTGAATGAATGAATAAAAGATATATTTTTCTACATACCTCTATGTTTGAAATCACCATGAGCTTATTGGTTGCGATCTCTTTTGTGTTATCCAAGTTTCCTGTTTTTCACTTATATATATTTTGCAACAAGCATGTCAGTTCCAGAAAATATGGATCTAACTATGAATGTATTTTCTGTAAACAGCCACCACATCACTAGAATTGTGCACACTGAAACTCATACTTTCACTTTCGTTATCTATCTAACACACGCGCATGTAATCAAAACTCACAACAGAAGTGGCAAAAGTTTAATCCGATGATTGGAAACCGACGTGCGATTCTAAATAAAGTAGAGCAATAAAAGATCAATCTCAGATTTGAACAAACGCCTCCCAGAGACGAACTGCCAGGACTCAAAGTCTCGTTATCTTTTTATAAATATTTTTGTTTTATCGTATTGCACACTATAGTGCGATGCTTTTTTCTTATCAAAACGTGCTCTACGATTCCCAACACATTGCCCCCTGGCCATTGGTCTTCCTCGAACTTCGTATGATGCCACAGTTCTTCGATCTAGACGATTTCAGAGGTATTAGACTCCGATCGTCATCTTAATCAAATTCGTACGGTCCGATTATCCATCCAAGGCCTTGAAATAAGTCTTTTTCTCTCCTGACCATAAGAAGGACCTAATTAACCTAAAATATATACAACTACTTTAAATGCAAAATGATGCATGTTATACAATATTTATAACATGAAATGCAAATCTAAGCCTAGGAACATGTATGAATAGGCATTTTAACCTAAATAGATGTGTCTATATCATGACTCTTATCTGTCCTGAGAGAACATAGACAGGCTATAAGATGGACCCTCTCTGACTTAACTAGCATTAGTCCTTCTTACTACACTCATAGGATTTTTGCTAAAGAAGGATCTAGACCGACTAGGCAACCACAACGTAGATTGAATCCTACACTTCAGGAGGTGGTTAAAAATGAGATGATCAAGTGGTTAGACAATGGAATCATTTTCCCCATATCTGATGTCAATGGGTAAGTTCCATTCAAGTTGTGCCTAAGAAGGCCGAACTTACCATCATAACCACTGAATCTGGAGTTCATCCCTACACGAATTGCAAGTTCATGGCAAGCATGTATTGATTACCACAAGCTCAGCCAAGCCACGAAGAAAGATCACTTCCCATTTCCCTTCATTGATCTGATAATGGAAAGATTGGTTGGGAATAGGTTTTCCTACTTTCTGGATGGCTATTCAGGTTATAATCAGGTGGCAATTCACCACGATGACCAGGAGAAAATGACCTTGACCTGCCCCTATAGAACCTTTGCATTCTATGGGATTCAATTTAGATTATGCAACGCAACTGCTACATTTCAGCAGTGTATGTTTGCAATCTTTTCCGATTTATTCTGATCCTAATTCTTTCTATCCTGATCCTACCTATGATTCCCAACCACCTATCCTCCCTGATCCTGATGATTTTCCTACGTAGGAATTGACTTAAATGCCGTCATTACTAGGAGTGGTAGAGCCACATCTGATCCATCTTTTCCAACTTCTACATCTTTACCTGGACCTTCCACTCCTCCTACTGATTCACCTATTCCTAACTCTTCTGAGCCTATGATTGATCCTTCCACTTCTACTTTTGTACCTTTTCCGAAGGCTTTAGAAAAGAAGAGTGAAAAATAAAAGAAGAAAACTTGTGTGGCACCTGAGGAGGATCTGCTCAAGCTCTCTAAGCAAGTCCATATAAACATTCCTTATTGGATGTGATCCGCCACATTCCCCCTTACGCTAAGTTTTTGAAACACCTATGTATTCCAAAGTGCATGGTTAGAATTCAGAAAGGGAGTGGACCTGTCATTCTCTCGGAATAAGTGAGTTCCCTCATTTCAAACCTCCCTATTAAGAAGAAAGACCCAGGCACCCCTCTTCTCTCCTGCATGATAGGTAACACCACATTTAATAGAGCACTACTTGATCTAGGTGCTGCCATCAGTCTTATACCAACCTCTCTACTGACACATTTCGAGGTTGGCAATCTGAATCCAACTGAGGTGTCCCTGCAATTAGCTAACAGATCAGTTAAGATGCCTCAAGGAGTGTTGGAAGATGTTATAGTCTAGGTGAAGGATTTTTACTTTCGTGTAGACTTTATAGTCCTTGACATGGAAGTACCTAAGGATATCCAGAATACACCTATCATACTAGGAAGACCTTTCTTGGCTACGACCAAGGAAAACATCAATTGTGAGGAGGGCCTAATAGAGTTGAAATTTGGAGATCAAAGGATGAAGATTGATATTTTTCAGCCCCAAAGGGGACCATCCTATAGTTTAATTGAGGAAATCTATTCCTTGGATTCTTTAGATAAGCTGGTTGAGGATACATTGATTGATTCAATAAGTTTAGAACCTCAACACCCTTTTGTAACGACTCGGTTCTCGAGTCCCTACGAGACACGAGAACCGGACCGACTCGACTAATCCGAAGACCTAGTCATCCAACGAGGAAGTAACCAAAAGAGCAGTAAAATAAACCACATTCAGCATGAATATAACTAACAGTAAGAAAGTACAGCAGTAAGGAAAGAAACTACTACAGTAGGTACCACCACAACAGTAGAACAACATTTATCATGTAACACGAACTACAGGTAGGGAAAGTACAGCGGAAACAAAACTACTCACTATAACAGAAACAAAAGAGGTACAAAAGACTGTGGTAAACTCTACTGGACCCTACTCGGCCCAGCGTCCTCTGCAGCCGTTGACCCTGGCTGCTCAACACCTGGTCCTGGAAAAGGTAACGAGAGAACACGTCAGCAAAACGCTGAGTAGAGTGGCAACTAACTAAAGGCAACAGTAGAGTGTACAGTAGCTGTTATGTTCTATTACTTTCTTTATTTACATCTTTCAATTGTCTCACTATTTCATTTATTCTCAGATCTTTTACTTGATCTCGAATGTCCCTCGTGGGAACGATCTTGATTGTAGTCTTTTCCAAAAAGTAGAAGTAGCACGTGGTGCTCTCCTGGCCGGGAGAGTCCCCCGTGGTGATCCTACCCTCATTCAACCACCCCAAGGTCATTGACAGACGTAACGGTGACTACGGCATGCACGATAAACGCACAGGTAGCTAACCCGTACTGGCACGCGGTCAGTCGACAGGAAGGAAGGAGAAGGCAGAAAAGTCACCTTTCAGACGTCTGTATGATCTTCCAGACGTCGACCTCGCCGTCTGGCTATCAACCCAGACGTCTGATTCTGGAAATTTTTTCCAGAATCAGGGCGCTGCTCGGCCTCTGCTCGCGACGCCGCCCACGTCGCACCTCGCGCGTCGGCTGCTCAGACCGCAGCAGGTCCCTCTCCGCGTCGCTCCGCGCCCCCTGCGCCCTCCTCCGGCCGGCCAAGCCGCTCCGGCGAGCTCGCCCTCACGGCAGAGCTCCGCCCTCGCACGCCGCACCTCCTCCGCGCTCACTGCGGCCACCGCTGTCGCCCTCGCGCTCGCTCGCTCTCGCGCACAGGAAGGAGAAGAAGGAGGAGACGGTGGAGACGGGAGGCGTGCCTTTTAAGGCCGCGCGAGGAGGAGAGAGGAGCGTTGCAGGTCGCCTACAGCCGCAGAGAGAGAGAGAGGGAAAAAGAGAGAGAGAGAGGGGAATCGCGGGTCTGCGTGCACAGGCGCGTAGACGAATCTCCCGTGCGAAAATAACTGCTCTCCAGACGTCTGGAAATGATCCCAGACGTCTGGTCAGACGTCTGGATGTGATCCCAGACGTCTGGTCCGACATCTGGGCCACCTCCCAGACGTCTTAAAGGACGTCTGGGGCACGCGTTCGTTACAATATAACAAACTCAAAGGAAGTTTCATCCCCGAAACTTGCGCCAACTAGGGTGCGGGAAAAAGATGTCCAAATAACCATAACAAACTCAAGGAGGATAGAAGCCGGTCCGAAAAGACGTACCCACGAAAAGCTCCGGGTACCGCTCCCGCATTGCCGCCTCAGGCTCCCAGGTAGCCTCCTCGTACCATTGGCTCCTCCACAAAACCTTTACCAGGGGTACTTGCTTTCGTCTCAACCTGCGGACGGCTCGGTCTAGGATTTGCACTGGCCGCTCAGGGTAGGTCAGGTCGTCGCTCACCTCGACGCTCTCGTGACTCAGTACGTGACTGGAATCGGCTACGTACTTCCTGAGGTTGGACACGTGGAACACGTCGTGCACACCAGAAAGCTGTAGGGGAAGGGCAAGTCTATAAGCAACGGGTCCAACCCGCTGCAGGACCTCAAAGGGCCCTAAAAACATCGACGCGAGCTTCCCTCTCACCCCAAACCGCTGTAAGCCCTTCATGGGCGAAACACGAAGGAATACATGGTCCCCAACCTCGAACTGCACCTCTCTGCGTCTGCGATCCGCGTAGCTCTTCTGTCTGCTCCTGACAGTGCAGAGTCGTCTGTGGATCTGCTCAACTACCTCCTGACTCTGCCAGATCAACCTGGGGCCAACCTCCCACTTGGTCCCCACCTCAACCCATCTCAAGGGTGCCGTACACTTCCGTCCGTACAGACCCTCGTAGGGAGCCACGCCGATGCTCGAGTGATAACTGTTGTTGTATGCAAACTCCGCCAGGGGCAGGTGCTCCTCCCAAGAGCCCCTCCAGTCCAGTACACAGGCATGCAAAAGGTCCTCAAGTGTCTGTATCGTGCGCTCCGACTATCCGTCCGTCTGGGGGTGGTAAGCCGTGCTAAACCTCAACCTCATCCCCAAAGCCTGCTGAAACTCAGCCCAAAACTGGGACGTAAAACGGGTATCCCGGTCGGATACGATCTCCCGCGGAACTCCGTGTAGTCGCACCACATCACGGATATACCTCTCTGCCAACTGTGCTGGTCCCAAAGTGACTCGGATCCGCAAGAATCGCGCCGTCTTCGTCAATCTATCCACTATTACCCAGACTGCGTCGTGTCCCCACTGGGTAACAAGTAAGCCCACCACCAAGTCCATGGTGATGCTCTCCCACTTCCACTCTGGCACTGGAAGCGGCTGAAGCGGCCCTGTAGGCCTCTGATGCTCGGCTTTCACCTGCTGGCACACTAAGCACTGCTGCACGAACTCACCCACATCCCGCTTCATCCCTCTCCACCAAAACTCACGTCTCAAGTCATGGTACATTTTCGTGTTTCCGGGATGTATGGTGAATCTGGAACCGTGTGCCTCAGTCAGGAGCTCTCTCAACAGCTCCTCGTCTCTGGGAACGCACAGCCGTCCCCTCAAGCGTAACACCTGGTCTGTGAAAGAGAAGTCCCCTGGGTCCCCTGATAGTACTCTGTGTCGCAAAGACTGCAAGTACGGATCGGCCATCTATCCCGTGATGATGCGGTCTATCAGCTCTGGCTTGGTCTACCGTCTCACCGTCACTGCCCCACAGTATCCTCGTAACTCTAGAGGTCGCCAACTGCCCACCTCCTCCAAAAGGCTCCAACTCTGTAACTGTAGACTGGCCAAGCGTGCGGGCGCCTTACGGCTCAAGGCGTCAGCCACCACATTGGCCTTTCTCGGGTGGTAGGAGATGCTGCAATTGTAGTCCTTCAGGAGCTCCAACCAACGCCTCTGTCTCATGTTGAGCTCCTTCTGGTCAAAAAGATATCTGAGGCTCTTGTGATCTGTAAAAATCTCGAAGGTCTCACCGTACAAGTAGTGCCTCCATGTCTTCAGCGCGAAGACAACAGCTGCCAACTCTAGGTCGTGGGTAGGGTAGGTATGCTCATGGGGCTTCAGTTGCCGCGAAGCGTAAGCGACCACGTGACCCCTCTGCATGAGCACACCTCCTAACCCCTCCAAGGAAGCATCCGTGTACACAACGAACCTGCCACTACTGTCAGGGATGGTGAGCACGGGAGCCGAGGTCAACCACTCCTTCAGCTCCAGAAAACACGCCTCACAGTTGTCTGTCCAAGCGAAAGGCACATCCTTCCGGGTCAACTGTGTCATAGGACGCGCAATTTGTGAAAATCCTCTGATGAACCGTCTGTAGTAACCTACCAGTCCCAGGAAACTACGAATCTCAGTGACTGAACACGGTCTCTCCCACCTGAGCACTGCCTCGACCTTGGCTGGGTCCACCGCCAGGCCGTCTCCAGAGATCACATGACCCAAGAAGGTCACCTCCCTCAACCAGAACTCGCACTTGCTGTATTTGGCGTACAGCCTGCGTCGCCTCAGAGTGTCCAGAACCATCCGCAAGTGCTGTCCGTGCTGCATCCGATCTCTAGAATAAATGAGTACATCATCTATGAAAACCACCACAAACTGGTCCAAGTACGGTCTAAACAACTGGTTCATCAGGTCCATGAAAGCAGCGGGGGCATTGGTCAGCCCAAATGGCATGACCAAAAACTCGTAGTGTCCATACCCGGTGCGGAAAGCTGTCTTGGAGACGTCGGTCTCCCTGATCCTCAACTGGTGGTATCCATACCTCAAGTCTATCTTGGAAAACACCGTGGCACCCCGCAACTGGTCAAACAAATCGTCAATCCTCGGCAGCGGATATCTGTTCCTGATGGTGACCCTATTCAGCTGTCGGTAGTCCACATAAAGGCATAGGGTCCCATCCTTCTTCTTCACAAACAGTATCGGGGCACCCCAGGGAGATGCACTGGGCCTCACGAAACCTTCTCCAAAAGGTCCTGCAACTGGGACTTGAGCTCTCGCAGCTCAAGCGGTGCCATTCTGTATGGCGCGATGGAGATGGGGCTGGTCCCTGGTACTAGTGAGATCTCAAACTCGATCTCACGCTCGGGCGGTAGTCCTGGTAACTCGTCTGGAAACACGTCGGGGTACTCTCTGACCACCGGGATGGTCTGGAAGTCTGCCACGGGGCTAGGTTCTGCCACCACGCAAGCTAGGAAGCCCTCACACCCCTGGCTCAAAAGTCTCGCCACCCGAAGCGCCGATATGCACCTGAAAGCTCCATCCACTGGCTGTCCGTGAAACTCGAAAGAAGGCAACTCCGGAATGGAGAAGACGATCTTCCTCTCAAAACAGTCCACCAAAGCGTGGTAAGTGGACAGCGAATCCATCCCCAGAATCACTCCAAAGTCCTCCATCTGTATCATAATCAGATCAGTTGGCAGGCTATGTCCCCCGACGCTGACCTCGCAACCCGTGTACACCTCCTCAGCTACAAACAGCTGACCACTCGAACCTCTAATTACGAACGGATTTTCTAACAGTGTATAATCCTGGTCCAAACTAACTACGAAACTGGCTGCGACAAACGAGTGCGTAGCGCCGGAATCGAAAAGCATGTAAACGAGTCTGCCAGAAACTGAAACCATACCTGCTGCCACGGATCCTGAAGCTCTAGCGTCCCTATGTGTTAGGGCGTTGATACGCCCCTCAGCTCTAGGTGTGGACGAAGCAGCCACACTCTGCGTCAGACGGGTAGGTGCTGGCCGGTACCCTCCTCGCGACTGCTGTCCTCCTCCTCGCGCCTGGGAACCGCGGCCTCCTGTGCGCCCTCCAGTGCTCTGCACGGGAAGTATCTGCTGACCTCCTGCCCTAGATGGGCAGTCCCTCCTGACGTGGCCCGGCTGGCCACACTGGTAGCAGAGGGGAACCCGACTCCCGCCCTCAGTGAGTCCCTGCTGTCGGCTAGGCGGGGGTCCGGCGCTGGACACGAGGGAGGGGATGCGCCGCTGCCGCCCCCACTTTCCTCCGACACTTTTGTACCCGAGGCACGTTCTCCTGGAGGTGCACCAGCACCTCCCCTACAGCGCCACTTCGAGCTTTTTGGACAGTTCCGGAAGCTAAAGCCCCCCTCCTTCAAGGGGGATGAGGACCCGACCGAGGCAGAGGACTGGCTTGAGTAGCTCGAAAAGATCTTCGACACCCTTCGCCCCCCGGTGGAGTGCCGCGTGGCCTTTGCCACGTACCAGCTGGAGAGTGCGGCACACCGGTGGTGGAGGGCAGTCCGGGACAGGAGAGGGACAAGCCGATGTGGGACTAGTTCCTCACCCTCTTCTGCGAGCAGTACTTCCCCCAGACGTGGCAGGACCAGAGGAGGCGAGAGTTCCACACTCTCCGCCAGGGGACGATGACTGTGAGCGCGTACCGCACGCGTTTCTTGGAGCTGTCCCGCTTTGCAGCGACAGCGGTAGCCACTGAGGAGGAGCGCCTTTGGAGGTTCACCGAGGGGCTCCGACCTTGCTCTGATACCATCTTGTAATGACCCGGTTCCCGAGTCCCTACGAGACACGAGAACCGGACCAACTCGACTAATCCCAAGACCTAGTCGTCCAACGAGGAAGTAACCAAAAGAGCAGTAAAATAAACCACATCCAGCATGAATATAACTAACAGTAAGAAAGTACAGCAGTAATGAAAGAAACTACTACAGTAGGTACCACCACAACAGTAGAACAACATTTATCATGTAACACGAACTACAGGTAGGGAGAGTACAGCGGAAACAAAACTACTCACTATAACAGAAACAAAAGAGGTACAAAAGACTGTGGTAAACTCTACTGGACCCTACTCGGCCCAACGTCCTCTGCAGCCGCTGACCCTGGCTGCTCAACACCTGGTCCTGAAAAATGTAACGAGAGAACACGTCAGCAAAACGCTGAGTAGAGTGGCAACTAACTAAAGGCAACAGTAGAGTGTACAGTAGCTGTTATGTTCTATTACTTTCTTTATTTACATCTTTCAATTGTCTCACTATTTCATTTATTCTCAGATCTTTTACTTGATCTCGAATGTTCCTCTTGGGAACGATCTTGATTGCAATCTTTTCCAAAAATGAGAAGTAGCACGTGGTGCTCTCCTGGCCGGGAGAGTCCCCCGTGGTGATCCTACCCTCAGTCAACCACCCCAAGGTCACTGACAGACGTAACGGTGACTATGGCACACGCGATAAACGCACAGGTAGCTAACCCGTACTGGCACGCGGTCAGTCGACAGGAAGGAAGGAGAAGGCAGAAAACTCACCTTTCAGACGTCTGTATGATCTTCTAGACGTCGACCTCGCTGTCTGGCTATCAACCCAGACGTCTGATTCTGGAAATTTTTTCCAGAATCAGGGCGCTGCTCGGCCTCTGCTCGCGACGCTGCCCGCGTCGCACCTCGCGCGTCGGCTGCTCAGACCGCAGCAGGTCCCT
Source organism: Thalassia testudinum (assembly GCA_037157565.1). Lineage (NCBI taxonomy): Eukaryota > Viridiplantae > Streptophyta > Magnoliopsida > Alismatales > Hydrocharitaceae > Thalassia > Thalassia testudinum. Next base: position 76,871,215 of record JAZHRO010000056.1, on the reverse strand, counting down.
CTCCGCGTCGCTCTGCGCACCCTGCGCCCTCCGCCGGCCGGCCAAGCCGCTCCGGCGAGCTCGCCCTCACGGCAGAGCTCCGCCATCGCACACCGCACCTCCTCCGCACTCACTGCGGCCGCTGCTGCTGCCCTCGCGCTCGCTCGCTCTCACGCACAGGAAGGAGAAGAAGGAGGAGACGGTGGAGACGGGAGGCGTGCCTTTTAAGGCCGCGCGAGGAGGAGAGAGGAGCGTGGCAGGTCGCCTGCAGCCGCAGAGAGAGAGAGGGAAAAAGAGAGAGAGAGGGGAATCACGGGTCTGCGCGCACAGGCGCGCAGACGAATCTCCCGTGCGAAAATAACTGCTCTCTAGACGTCTGGAAACGATCCCAGACGTCTGGTTAGACGTCTGGATGTGATCCCAGACGTCTGGTCCGACGTCTGGGCCACCTCCCAGACGTCTTGAAAGACGTCTGGGGCACGCGTTCGTTACACCTTTGGACTCTGACTTGACTCTTTCTATGACACCAGGAGTAGAAACTGAGGGCTTGCCTCCAATTCCTTTACTGTGTTTATGATCTTCTGAGATCTCCACACCTACTCCTTCACTTGATCCTATACCTGTTGAACTCAAACCTCTTCCTAACTCTCTAAAGTATGTCTTCTTGGGACCTGATCAGATTTATCCTGTGATTGTCAACACTCATTTTTCCTCTGATCAAGGATCACGACTCTTATCTATCCTAAGAGCACATAGATAGGCTATAGGATGGAGCCTCTCTGACTTGACTGGCATTAGTCTTTCTTACCACACTCATAGGATTTTTATTGAAGAAGGATCTAGACCGGATAGGTAGCATAGCATAGATTGAATCCTACACTTCAGGAGGTTGTTAAAAATGAGATGATCAAATGGTTAGATAATGGAATCATTTTCCCCATATCTGACAGTCAATGGGTAAGTCCTGCTCAAGTTGTGCCTAAGAAGGCCAGACTTACCATCATAACCACTGAATCTGGAGAAGTCATCCCTACACAAATTGCAAGTTCGTGGCAAGTATGTATTGATTACCGCAAACTCAGCCAAGCCACGAAGAAAGATCACTTTGCATTACCCTTCATTGATCAGATACTGGAAAGATTGGCTGGGAATAGATTTTTCTACTTTTTGGATGGCTATTCAGGTTATAATCAGGTGGCAATTCACCCTGATGACCAATAGAAAATAGCCTTCACTTGCCCCTATGGAACCTTTGCATTCTGTAGGATGCCATTTGGATTGTGCAATGCACCTGCTACAATTCAGCAGTGTATGTTTGCAATCTTTTTTGATTTAGGAGGTGATTGTTTAGAAGTCTTCATGGATGACTTCTCGGTCTTCGAGAGCACATTTAATGCATCCTTAGACCACCTAACTAAGGTCCTGCAAAGATGCATTAATGTGAATCTGGTACTTTCCTAGGAGAAATTTCATTTCATGGTACTAGAAGGACTAGTCTTAGGTCACCTTATTTCTGAGAGAGGAATAGACTTTGACCGTACGATAGTAAATTTTATTTTTGAACTACCACTACCTTCGTCGGTTAAGCAGGTTACATCTTTTCTTGGGCATGTTGGTTTTTATTGCCGATTTATAGCGAATTTGTCAAAGATTGCTCGACCTCTCACAAATCTCCTCTCTAAGGATGTAGACTTTCTGATCTCTAATGATTGTGTTCATGCCTATATGACACTACGTGATCTGGTTACCAAGACACCAGTACTGCAACCCTCAGATTAGTCTCACCCTTTTGAGATCATGTGTGATGCCTTTGATTATGCAGTAGGGGTTGTCCTTGGTCAAAAACTAGATGGGAAACCTACAATCATCTATTACGCTAGCAAGACCTTAGATGAATCATAGAGGAATTACACCATCATTGAAAACGAATTGCTAGCCGTAGTATTTGCACTGGAAAAATTCAGACCCTATCTTCTTGGTTCCCACATTATAATCTACACTGACCACACTACAGTTTGACATCTTCTCGCCAAGAAGGACGCAAAATCTCATCTGATTAGATGGATCCTGCTGTTGCAGAAATTTGATTTAGAGATTCGTGACAAAGCTGAGAAGCAGATGTGGTAGCTGACCACTTATCCCGCCTTCCTTCCGAAGCGATATGCCCTTCACTTCCCATTCTGACAACTTCCCTGATGAGCAATTGCTGGTCATCCATTTTGATCTTCTCTGGTATGCCGACATTGTCAACTACTTGGCTTCTAGTGTATTCCCCTCTGATTGGAACCAGCATAAAAAAGACAGACTTAGATCTGAGGCCAAGCACTATTACTGGGAAGAACCATGGCTTTTCAAACATTGCAAAGACTAGATCCTTAGGAAGTGTGTCCCTGATAAGGAAATTAATAGCATTTTGTCATTCCATCATGCCCAGGCTTGTGCCAGTCATTTCTCTGGCAGAAAGACTACTGCAAAAGTCTTGCAAAGTGGATTTTATTGGCCCACACTTTTCAAAGATGCACACGAATATAGTAGGCCATGTCCATGCTATCAATCTCTCGGAAATATTGGCTAACCAGACATTATGCCCTTGAATTTGATCTTAGTGTGTGAAATCTTTGATATTTGGGGCATTGACTTCGTGGGGCCTTTTTCAAATTCTGATGGCTTCGAGTATATCGTATTGGCAGTTGATTATGTTTCTAAATGGATTGAAGCCATCCCCTCGAGGATCAATGACCATAGAGTTGTGACTGAATTTATGCAAAATTATATCTTCTCTAGATTTGGGGTACCAAAGGCCATCATTAATGATGGAGGGTCTCACTTTAGGAACATCCACTTTCAGCCCCTACTTCAATAGTATGGGGTGTCACATAGGATTGCTACACAATATCACCTTAAAACCAATGGACTAGCAGAATTGTCTAATCGAGAGATCAAGAAGATTTTACAGACTACCATCCGACTTGATAGAAAGAATTGGTCTTCACGCCTTTCTGATGCATTGTGGGCATATAGAACAGCTCAGAAAACCCCATTAGGCATGTCTCCTTTTAGACTTGTGTATGGGAAACACTGTCATCTTCCCATAGAACTTGAGCACAAAGACTATTGGGCCATCTGAAAGTGTTACTTGGACTTAAAGAAGGCCGATGATCATAGAAGATTGCAAATTTTCGAGCTAGATGAATTAAGGAATGAATCTTATGAAAGCTAGAGAATTTATAAGGATAAATTAAAGGCCTTCCATGACCATCAGATCCGTAGGAAAACCTTTCACCCCAGTCAAAAAGTCCTATCTGATTCTAGATTTAAGCTTTTCCCAGGGAAACTAAGATCCAAGTGGACAAGACCTTTTCAAATCTTGAGAATCTTTGACGATGAAGCCGTTGAGATCACTGAGATTTACAAATCTGAACCTTTCACTGTCAATGGACAATGATTAAAACCTTTTATTGAGCCACATGATCTCAGACTTGTTAATTCTACCATTTCACTCCAACTTCTTGAACCTGCTTTTATTGACACATCCGCTGGGTTTACACCTAGCTAAAGGCGTTAAACTTAGCAAACCTACCCTTGAATATAGCTATTTTGCTTTTTCTTATTTTCACCTTTGTTGCTTTAGTGTCTACCCTTGCATTTCAAGCATACATTCACTATCACATATGTCATGCATTTCACTTCTTAGCCTGACTTTCCACTCTAATCTTGTATTGGACTTGAAATTGACCATACAGAGATTTTATCTCCTCATTTCGACTTCCTTCCATCACCCAATCTAGGATAGTGAAAGCAGAGCATGCATTTGCATCCACCCTATTCAGTTAACGAGGACATTTCATCATTTAAGTATAAGGGAGTGTAAATGGTGAATCATTTACTAAATGCAAGTGTAGACACACACCTGTAGTATACATAGTTAGTATTATCAAAAATACCAAAAAAATTTCAAAAATTTTGAAAAAAATTACAAAGCCAAAAATACAAAAAAATGAAAAAACACAAAAATTCCAAAAATGCAATAAGGGACATGAACTTTATTTTTGAGGGAGAACTCCACAACAAAATTATGAGAAGAGAAAAGACATGAAAAGAAATGCACGTGTTTAACTATGATCTTATAGCTGAAAACAAAAATAGAATAAGTGTTTATGGACATTCAACCTTTGCTGGTTAGACTCTCCAGGCCACTATAGCTTGATTTGCTCATGCTTTGTCTTAATACACTTCAAGCTTTGACAACATAGACCAGGATCTATCCTAGTTCTAGGAGGTATTCTTGTACCTGAGTCACTGGTACAGGATTTGCTGATTTGCCTTGACTTAGGAGTCTAAGTAACCATGGTTTACACTACACAGTGTTGGGAAAGACCTTGTGAATTTGAAATTCAACCCTATTGCTCATTACGAAAGGTGGAGTCCTTACCTGTGTGTGCAACTAGACTCTGTGTCCTTGTCTTTAGTCTTGTGTCTAGGAGAAGCTCTTTCCACCAAAGAACTCACCCACCAAATAAGTGTGCTCTACCAAATAAAGTTGCCAGAGACATACTGACATCTATGTGAAAAACAAAAGTTTCAAAAAGAAATTCTTTGGAATAAGTCAAGTATGTTCTCCAAGTGCTGTAAATATAAAATTCCACCAAAAATGTCACTTAGGTTCCAATAAAAATACCCTGTTCCACCTATAATTCTTTAAGCCACAAATGCAATAAAAGTTGGGTTTGAGTATTCCTTATTTCTTGAGACTCAATCCAAAAAATGAGTTGAAGCTAGGACCAACCTGGAATTAAAAAGGAGTGAAACCTCGGGATTGAGTTTTAAAATTCACCTGATTAGTCCTAGCTCATCACTAAGCATAGCCATAACCTCTTAGTGTCTGAGTGTCTGTAAAACCCTCTAAGTCCTGGAATTCGACTGAAGGGTTTAAATATAAAGAGTCCTTGTTAGTCAAGAGATGGTTTATGTCATATCAGTCTTAAGTTCTGGTCAGTCTTCCTAAGAAATAGGTTCTCACAATGTCTAGACAAAAACAAAGTTAGTTTACCAAAAAATCTTTTACCTTAAAGATCATCTTTAAACACTTAAATTTTTGAGAAAAAGAAAGGAAAGAAAAATAGATATCTCAACACACTTACCTTACTGATGCCTAATGTTATGCACTTTAATGAGTTGTTTGCTAAGGGACTGGCAAAACCTAAGCATGGGGGTATGATGAGTTGTGACTCATCATAGCTAAATTGCCTAAGTTAAGCTAAAAACTAGGTTAGACACTATGGAATTAGCACATAAAAAGGGTTAAGTGTGGGAAATAGAGAAAAAGACCTAAAACATCAATTTTGTGCTAACAATACAAAATTAGGTCAATTATTGAGATATTATATTAAATATGGTTAAATAATGATCCAATTGCAAATTGAACACATAAATGAGTTGAAAAGTTCAAATCAAAAGTAAAATTAACTTGTAATATGTTAAATTAAGCTTCATTAGAAACCTAATTACATTTGGTCATCATTAGGGCCTTACATTTAAAGATTCTCACTTAGGTCCTTAGTGCATCATATTTTATGCTTCCAACGACTTATTTGCAACCCGCAGGGACCTTTTTGTAAAGCCATAAGGTCTATTCTAAGATAAATTCCTGCCACTTATGGGTCTCCTAGCTATTTCTCGACTCCTTCGCCTAAGGGCCCTCCCTGTAATTTCACCAATAGATCTAGCTGCACCTGAGCTCCTCACAGACCACTGTTCACTACGAAGAACTCAACCAATCATGGCCGTTCATTCGCTAATCCGCTTGATCTGTGGTTTGATATGATTCGAATGTTTGCGCAACTTGGTGGGTGCAATCACCACCTCACCCAGATCCCATCCTACAGCCACATATTGATTCGAATCTTGCCACGTGCCTCTCCTTGAATCCTCAGCATGGATCATCTAAGCACCTAATTTGACCCTCATGAGGAGGGGAATCACTGCCAAGCTCTACTTAAACACCTACCTTGATCGCATGCATGCCATCGACCTCCTCTCCTACTTCCTTGAGGCCGATCCCTTTGTCCTCTCCAGCTCCCCTAACCCTTTCAATCACCACATCAGTGATAGTGGTGTGGTTTTTCACCAACATTTCCTCCTCGCTGCTAGGGATGACATATGCCTGAGGTCGACCTTGAAGCTTCACTAGAAAGCTTTTCACTTGCTAGAGATCCCCCTCCATTCCTCCTCCTTAGCCGTCGGCTCTGGATCCAAAGGTCCCATTCGTCTAATTAGATTAGGATTTACTACTTTCTAGAGTAGCTGTAGTGATAATTAGAGTAGTTTAGGAGTAGAAATTAGAAGTAGATTTCTTTTGATCTGATTGTGTGATGTTTGTTAGCTTCGGAGTAGATTTAGAGTAAAGTTCTCACTCCACCTCGTCTTATCATTTCAGATCAGAGGAGATGATTTCACCCCCTCACTGATCACTATTTTCTCCCTCTTCATATTTCCATTTTGCTTTCTGATTTCCCTCAAATTTTAATCCACAATCCACCCATCCATTTGGAGTCAAACCCTCATCTCAGTGCTCTCAAGCTTTAAGATGAGGATTTGAGCTCAAATATATCCTGGGGTCTCCCATTCATTTCAAAAATCCATAAAGACCCCTGATCTTGATTTAAAATGGAATCGGTTCACTTGATCTGATTTTAATTTGATTTTCAATGCAAAATCACGAGATTTTGATCCATTTGAGTTCTATGGGACTTTTGATCGTGTGAACTAATGTATTTTTGTGTTATTCAGTCCATGGAAGTGAATCTAAGATGATTTTAATGATAGATTTTTCCTCAGATGAGCCACGGTTGTATTTGGTTTTAATTGGAGATTCTGATGGTATCAATGTGTGGGAGAGCCAAGGAGAATCAACTTTGTTGATTTGAGGCTCTACCTAGTATTTGTGAGTTGTTTTTGAGTGAGATTTTGATGTTTAACCTAAGGAATTTTCAATATTCCTTAAGGTTTCAGAGGTTTGGGATTGAAGCTTTTGGATTAAATTGACTGATTTAATAACTTCCTTCATGCTGTCTATGGCATAAGGAAGGGGTTAGGTTAGTGTTCTTTCTCTGATTTCAAGTGGAGAGTGCCATTTAAGAGTTTTTCATGAAGATTTAACACTTCAAATTGATTTTAAAATGATTTTCAAGCCTTATCAGATCTTAAGGTTGTTTAGTGCTTTGGTTTTGAATCCCAATTCAACACATTAAAGTGCTGCATTAACAGCTATATTCCAAGGGTTTCCCAAACCTAAATTTGATGAAAATTATTCTCTGAGTTGGATATTTCATATCCCTAATTAGCCTTCTCAAGTTTGATCTAAGATACGCGTGTAATGAATTTGGGACTGATCTATTGATTTGACGATCCAGACCTTGCTTCAGCTGTTGCTTTGATTTCTGGATGTACTACAGTAGGGATTTGAATCATACTTAAGATGTCTGAAGTAATTTTGGAATGTTTGAAGTGAGATACTGCGTCTATAGCAAATCTTCATAGCTACTATTTCAGCAACTGTGTTGCTCCTACTGCTAGCTGCAGCTAATGCGGCAGTGGATGAGATTTAGGATTGTTGAGATGCTGACTTGTTATATATGATTATTTCACTTGTACAAGCCTTCATGTACTATTAGTGTCTTTAAATTCAATTTTATTGGCTTGTAATCCCTCAAATAAATTCCTTTGTCAGTTGAAATATGTGCATAACTGTTCTATAATGGAAATTGGATAAATTAACTGGAAAATCATGTTTACCTATGGGAACACCTCTTATATAATTTGTTAAACAATTCTGAGGCAGTTTACTACCTATTTAGTCACTAGAATTACCTTCAGGGTCTTAGGATTTACTTTAAAACTCACTAAAGACCTAAAAATGAGACAAACATGAAAATAAATAAAAGTCATTTAAAAAATCCAAAAAGAATAAAATAAACATGTCTTGGTAAAGATTAGGTATATTTTTAAGTATGTGTCAAGTTTCAAGACATTCTGAACCCTCGGCTTGGTAGAACATACCAGCCAATAGTTTAGTCTACCTTGAAACTTAATAAAAGACCTCGACTATTAAAAACCCCAAAAACACTTCTTCTCATCAATTTCTTTCTCTCTCATCCCCTATCTCTACAAAACACATAAAACCCATAAAAAGAAGAAAATGCCAAAAATACTCAAAAATACCGTGTCTACCATGTATATACATGTAAATATAAGGTGTATATTAAGCTATGTAAATAGTGTAAAATATGTTTATAAACTGTATAAATAACTTATGTATATATTCTATACTGTAAATTAAGAATTTAAGATAAGTTATTATTTATATAATTTATTTGTACAATTAGCCATTAATTTAATTAACTTATATGTACTATAAGCTACATAATTATAGAAACCCTAATAAATAAACTTATTTATAAGTAATATTGTACATATGTAATTATATAAGTATTATGTACATATTGAATCATGTAACATAATTTAATTATGTACATATATAAAAAAAATAATTTATTAAGTTACTAGCTAAGTTATTATATTAAATAAAAATAAACTTAGCTTAGATATATAATAACTTAGCTAATTTCTTTTACTAACTTATTTTCCACCATGACTAAATCCTTCTCCTATTTCACCAATCAACCCACTGAATCGCCCCACCGAACTCACCCACCACCGTTCACCTTCCCCGACTTCGTCCAAGCACTTCACACACTCCCACACCCCACGAACACTGCTACCATCTTCCTCATTCTTCGGCAATACTATTGAACCATCTGATGAGGGCTTTCAAGCTCGTATTTATGTTTCAAGTATCTGTCGGAGCTCCGCCACCGTTGCCATTTTCACCATCTTGTTCATCATGTTCAAAGCCATGCAAGTCCTAGGTGCTTCACCCAGGTTGCGCGGAGGAGCTTTAGGCAGGTCTCCAGGAGATCAATTGAAGAAGCCCATACCTGCTGCTGCCCCAATTGAAGAAGACTCCTCTACGGTAGAAACATGAAGAAGAGGGTGGGACTTAGTCCCACCTCGTGAAGAGAAGAAGTGGCAACAGTGTACAAATTGAATTCGTGCTATGGGCTCTGCCTCAGTAAGCACGAGGGTAAGGTCCTCTCATGCATGCCCTCGCCCATGCTCACACCTCGCGGGTCTAGGCCTTGATCCAATTACCTCGATACCTGGGTCTGGTCTAGTTTGCCTGATTCCTAGAGAGAAAGAGGAGAAAGAGAGAGAGTGGGGGGTTTTTGCCCTCTACTGCTCTCTACACTTAGAGAAATTGAGAGGCCTTCACCTCTGTGCTACTGTGCTGTGCTATCTTGCCTCTCCCTAAGGCCTGAAGGAAAAGAGAGGCCTTTGCCTCTGTTGCTAGTTCTGAGTCACTGTTGCATTATTGAAATATATAAGTTGACGTGGAATATTTGGTTGGATTCACTACTCATTTATTTGATATGCTTGAACTTAGTTAAAAGGGGTTAATTGGTGATTCAAATCACCATTTTAACCCATCATTTTTTTGCTATTGATACTTGAGATCTTGATATATCATTTTTGAATAAGTTTTGGTTGCAATTACTTATATTTAAAATTGTGATCTGTGAGATTGAATTGCCAGTTTTGCTCCTAGTGAACGACCTCATAGTTGCGAGTTATAAATTTTAAGTGTTCAAATGTGATTTTATCCTATACTATAGTGCATCTTTCAAACATCGACGATTTTGCATAAATAGTAGGCCTGGCTATACCCGAGAAATATGAGGTGTAGGCAACGGAATCAAGTCCAGGGTGTTGAGGAGAGTTCTCCCATCCTGAAGAAGTTGAAGTAAGGGAACGGTTGGGATAGGGATAAAAAGGAGGAATAGTGTGAGGCAAAAGAGTATGGGTCCATAGTTTCCTCAATCAATTCTTCCTCATAGAAATTAACTATTGGAATTTATTTAGAAAAATTAGATCTTCTCCTTAGTTTACTCTCTAAAGGTGGTACCAAGTTACGGTTCAAAGACCTTTTAGCATCCATGTACCCGAAGAAGGTTAATAGATGAGAGAGAGAAGACAAATGAGAGAATTCCCTGCCCTTTTGAATACAAGCAATCAAACTAGTCCTTATAGTGTTAACCCTAAATAGACTTAACCCTGGTTCCCTAAAACACGATTGGGTTACAACAACCATTGAATTACTTGGTTGGCCAAAAGGGTGGGACCCCTTGATTGCACAGCAAAAATGCACCAACAATTGTGCCATCTTGTGCTATTTCCAAGCATTGCCAGTGTATATTAGGTAGCCAAAGTCGCATTTGTGAAAATAAACGCATGCATGCATTTATTTGAGAAGGGAGGAGAGTGAATAAAATGGCCTTGAAATTAACGTATTCCTCAAGTACTGCATCGCAAAATCACCGTCCTCAATTTTTATTTGCTTTGAATTTCTTCTTCTCCGCGGCTACAGGGCATGGCAGCTCTTCTTTACGCCATTCTCTGCAACAAGCTTTCCCTGCAAGTCGCATGCAGAGCCATGCACAGCCTAGGGCATGGCTGTGCATGCCTCTTTCCTCTTTAAAATGGCACAGCCATCTTCCTTGCGGCTGAGCCTGGTCCACACAACAATAGCACCTCCTTCCTCCAGGCTGTCTCCTGCTCTCTCCCCTCCATATGTAGCCTCTCCTCCTCCTGAAGAGCTACGCTGAGGGCAGGAGCAGCTCACAGTGGTACACAACCACCACTGTCAGTCCCACCACTGCCCAGCTCATCAAAGAGCCGGTGGGTGTGGTGTTTCTCCTCTCTGTTTTGAACATTCCATCCATTTCCGCCATTGCCACGGAGTCAAGCTTTGAAGCTCAACCGCAGTTGCAGCAAGGAATCGACCGCCCCACGCTGCGCGCAAGCCACCGTGCACCCCTGCAGCTGCCGGTGCAGCTCTTTCCCCACGCCCAGGCACGCTTCGCAGCGCCCGCACACACAGAACCGCCAGCACTCGGTCGCACGAGTCGAGCGCGCATTGTAGCTACTGTTCACGCTAGAGAGCGCGACACTGTAGCTACAGTGCGGTGACCGGAAAGATTCTTACTTATCCGATCACTGCGTGCTCTCGCTCTGTGCCGCAACCGTCACTAGCCCGTTCGCATGCCTGCTCCCGCGTACGCCAGCACCTCCACCCGTCTGCGCCCGCATCTCTCCCAGCGCCTGCTTCTTCGCCCGTGTTCACCTCAGGACGTAGCACGGTGCACTGCGGTCCCTCCCTCACTCTCACTCCCTAAAGCGTGCGCGCGGATCTTCGCACGCTTACGCGCCTGCGCCTGCGCATGGACATCAGACATCGGCCACTGCTTCCAGATGGCTTAACTCACCTGTGCCTTCTTCACTCCAGCAGACGCTCTCTCTCTCTCTCTCACAGCACTCTCTCACTCCCTCTCGCGGGCACACACACACACACACACTCTAGTACACACACACTCTCACTTGTACACGCCTATATACACACTTATATATATATATATACCTATATATATTTATATATATATTTATATATATATATATATACATATTAGTACCTATACAATTATATATAAGTATATATACATACATACATATATATATACTTATATATATATATACATATAATTTTACATATATATATTTATATACGTATATATATATATACATATATCTATGCATATATTATTAGCTATACAACTAAGTATAAGTATATATACATATATATATATATACATATATAACTACATATACACCTATATAAATATAACCATATCTAAATATATACATATAGATATATATTTACATATATACATATATATATATATTTTCATATCATCTACCACACGTTTTATCGCGGGAAAATATGCACCAGTTGCTGATATTCCCCGATACACGAGTACAGAAAGCATCTCTGCATACACCTTCCACCCATCCATCCTACACTCCACGCGGCACTTCGTCCTGTTGGTTGCGTCTTCCTAGATGACGATCAACTCGACACCGTGCTACATGCCATTTCCACCTCCACCCCTACCGCTATATACATATATATATACTATATTTACCTTATTTATATTCCTCTTTCCTGCCATTAAAAAGATAAAAAAAATATACAAAAGTGAAAAGATAATCCTTGACTTGCACGTACTCAGTCTTGCGAATAGCAAGACTAGTTTTGAAACCCTAATTTCGCTCAAAGCCAAGAACTTGATTTTGTGGGTGCACGTCAAGGACAAATATTATAAAAAAAAATAATAAATAGAAAAATACCAAAAACATAATAAACGAACGGAAGAGATTTGTTGTAGGAAGGGCGTAGAAACTTGTTCACCTCTAATCACGCTTCCTTGAGTTCGACCTTGGGCCTAAAAGTGACCAAGATAAAATCAAGTAGACCAGGTTAAAAACTTTTGTAAAAAGATGGTTAGACTTGATTTAGGTTAACCACTATACGCATTTCAATGATTAAATCACCATATTAACACAACCTATCCGGGTCCCGACCACACTTTTTCTGGCACCGTTGCCGGGGAAGTGCACATTCAAGTAAGTTTTTACTCCATTCCTTTAATTTTTCTCTTCTCACACCCTTCTCTTCACGGTTGTTTTTGTTTGTTGCTGTGTAGGTGAACCTGTAGCAAGGAGAAGACAGGCAGACGAAGTCAGAGACGTGGATAGATCCAAGGCAAGAACGAGAGCGTGAAGTCGCTGGCACCGCACTTGAGCTTCGCACACGTTGCTGAACAAGTAGGTCTTTCTTAGCAACTTAGGCCAACTTGTCACCTTAATAAAAATAATAAAAAAAAACACTTCTTGGGATCTCATGGGGCAAGTGGATTAAAAATCACTTGTTTAATTGTTTGCCATTACTCCCATTATCCCGAGATTTCCTGCCAAACTTCGCATAGCGAAGATCCTAGAATCTTGATTCTTGAATCTTTCGTCGTGTGAAGTATTCTTTGAGGCAAAGATAAATAGATTGATTGCCATCCCTCTTTGCCTCATTTATCTACAATTCGGGATCACCTTTTTGGTGGGGAGACTTGGAATAGAGTTGATTCCAACCCCACCATGACCTTTCACGTGCCTAAGATTCGATCCCGAATACTTCAACCCCAACAATCCGATTTTCTTTATCTTATGGTTGAGCCTTATGTGTGCAAATCATTTTGGTGATTGGGAGCACTTGAATTGAAGTGCTTTGGCTCCCTTTCACACTAATCTAAAATTGACTCATGCATCCACACATAGAAATCTCCATCTAGGGAAGCCCATTGCATTTTAGCATGCATTAACCAACTGACATTGAAGAAGGGTTTGTTGGGCTTAGAGAAAAACTTGTATTCTCTCAAAACCCAAAGATTGGTTGAATTGGTAATTCAGAGAAATCCTAAAATCCATACTATTTAAGGCTGAAACTCTAAAAACCATTCACCAATTAAAACTTCAATACGGGGAGATTTCCTCGTTGCTTGCTTGGTTTACACACTTTGTAAAATCAATCACTTGGGCATTACCCACAAATAACGCCCTTCACATTCCAGAAGCACTTGATCCTAAGCCTCTAACTAAAATAGGTAGCAACTTGACCCTTATTAAGGATTGGAGGTCTAACTACCTACGTGTAGCGCCTACGTGCTGGTGAGGGTTCCCGCGTGCTATCGGGTGTCTAAGATTGGGGCAAACGACCTTTCAATCTGGCCTGGTGGTTCCGTAGTGCTCGCATTCGGTTCCATAGGTCGTGATAGTAGGTAACTTAGATCTTTAGGTCTAATGGCACACTGTAGAGGTTAGGAATTTGATTGTATTGATTTTTCATCAAGTGTACCTTTGCGGCGTCATTTCTCTCATCTCCTGTTCCCTTCTTATCTACCCAATTCTTCTTGCGGTAGTGCATGTTTGGGAGGAGGTCACAAAACCCTGAACTGTGTGAATTGTCTGATAATTTTAGAAAAGAAGCCGCGTCGTCCTCCTCTTCCACAAACATGGCTGCACGCCCACCCGCAAATCCCGAGGGAGGAAACCACCCTGAAAACCAACCAGGTGGTGGAGCCTTGGAACCCATAACCCGCCTCCAATCCCAAATTGAAATATATAATGAACAAATTGAAGCTATTAGGGAAACATTGGAGGAAATGCAGAACCCTCTCGAATGGGAGGAGCCTAGGTCTCTTAGCTCCTATCAGAATCCTGCTGCTACAGAGACCATAGGACAAATTCGGGTCCCCATGGGCGAGGACGACTTTGAATTGAAACCTAACATAATTGGCCTGATAAATTTTCACTTCCATGGTCTTACAAGTGAAGATCCTTTTCTCCACTTGGAAGACCCAATCCAATTAGCTGAAATTGTTAAACTAAGAAATATCGGGTTACCTATAGTCCTCATGAAAATGTTCCCGTTTTCATTGAGGGATAAAGCATCGTAGTGGTTACGCACCCTTGGGAGAACCATCCACTCTTGGGAAGTGATGAGAACAGCGTTTCTCAAGAAGTTTTTCCCAATCGGGCAAACCAATGCGGTTTGCCGTGCTATCACTTCATTTACGCAAAAAACGGCGAACAGTTTCATGAGGCATGAGAGATATAATGACCTCCTTAGGAAGTGTCCGCACCACGGTCTACCTAAGTTGCATATAGCCCAGATTTTCTACTATGGGCTAAATAAGACTTTGAAGCATATTGCAGACACTTCCTGCGGAGGGAATCATGAATAAAGACGAGAATGGAGCATTCAAATTATTTGAAAATATGAGGAAAAACTCAATGAACAATGCCTCCATTATCTCCTTTAATCGTACCAGCCTACCCCGTAATGTCCATGAAGTTGACACGGGACCCTCCCATTCATCCACAGATCTCAGCCTTATCGCACAGAAATTGGATGAAGTCTCCGTCGTGCACAAGAAGCTGGACGAGCTTCTGGCCAACCCCACCCGTTCTATGGCAAACACCCCCACCTCACCACTTCATCACAATTCCAATTCCTCCAACACCAGGCTTATCTCGAGAAACCCCGTAAGACCTTCCTTACCAAGTGTCGCGCCAAGTTATTCGGTAAGTCATGTGGATCTGGCCTCTGCGAGCCAGTATTTTGACATGGAGGACCAAGCCTCCGTGTGCTCGGAAGCATATTTACTTGCGGACGTGTCTTCTAGCATAGAAGATGCTGACGCCTTGGGAAACAACCCATTCTCTGTCGCTTATAACCCAGGGTGGCGAAATCATCCAAACTTCACATGGTCTAGCAACCCGCAGTGCCAAAATCGCGTGGGTGGACCAATGCGACCATTCGCACCCGTCATCCCAAGGGCCCAGTCTAATCCTATGGCGAATCCGCCATCGGGTCCTTGCGTACCGCAAATAGAACACACATCAAGTCCTCTTGATAAATTGATGAGAATGATGACGGAAATGTCAAAGCGCCATGAAGAGAACATGACCTCTCTTCAGCACCAATTGGTGCAGCAGAATGCTGCGATCAGTCAACTACTCATGGCGACTCGATCTCAGGGCACTCTTCCCGCCCACCCTGTTCCCAACCCATGAAATTTCGTACCCCATGGTCCTCAACCACAGGTACGACCTTCTCAGGGGTAGGTTCATCAGATTCTATAGGCTCTGAGCATTCCGCTAGGATTTCAGGCTAATCCCGCTACAACACCTCACTCTTATGTCCCTATTGCAAACCCTCCTCTGCCTTATGATCCCACTGGACCCGCATCGTCCAATGTGATCACTGCAAGGAGCGGTAAGCAAACCATCAATTCGCCTCGACCTGATCCTGGCCCGTCTTCTTCATCGCCCTCTCATTCGGGATGCGTACCGCATTCATCCGAGGATGATACACCCAAATTGATGCCAGAATCAATCCCATTCCCTGAGGCTCTACTGAGGGAGCCAAAAGGCAAGAAGAAGGATATGCAGGCCTTTGATAACCTGCGTAATTTATTCAGGGATGTTGAAATCAAGGTACCCCTACTAGAGGCTATCAGCCACATACCTACTATCACCCGATTTTTCAAAGACTACACAACACCCAGGCGACAGTCAAAGAAAACTAAGAATCCGGTGGTTCTCTCGCCTCATGCAAGTTGTGCTATACTGTTAAATCTACCACCGATGCAGAAAGATCTGGGTACACCGCTTATTTCCTGTAGCATCCAAGGCTGCAATTTTAACCGTGCCCTGCTTGATCTAGGATCTTCCATCAATCTTATACCAACCATCATGCTTGAAAAATTTTCCTTGGGAAATTTGAAACCCACCCCTGTCACGTTACAGTTGGCAGATCATTCTGTCAAAATTCCAAAGGGTGTGGTGGAAGACGTGGTGGTTAGGGTCAACAGTCTCTGTTTTCCTGTTGACTTTCTTGTTTCAGATATGGAAGTTCCTAGCTCACTTTCTGATTGTCCAATCATCCTTGGTCGACCTTTCTTGGCCACAGCCCGTGCCCATATAGACTGCGAGTCGGGCTGTATTGAGATTGTCATTGGATCTGAGAAGCTCAAGCTTAACACCTTCAAGGCAACCAAGAACTTTGATTGTGATTGTATCGAGCATGACACGTCTGATGAGGACATGGCCGTCAACACGTGTATCGGACTAATTGGGACCTATTCTGACTGCTGCGGATTACCTGTAAGCACTGACGATTGCCTAATCGATACATATTGTGACGTTCCCCCATCCCTCCCTATTCCCGTATCTTCTCCTGACCAGACTTCTAACGAGGCTTTCTCCACTTTCCATACCTCGTGGTCTGAGTCATATCCGGGCTACTCATCGTCGATCCACACTCTTGCAGACCAGATTGCCCTTTCTTTCCCGCCAAATCAGGCGGATTTGCAACTCCACACTGGGACCTTGAGCCCACATACTATTCACTGGGGCTATTCCTTTTTGGACCCATCTATCCAAGAAGCCCCTCTTCTTGGCAAATATGATGGCCAACTTCTTCCTCCTGACTTGTTTTTCGATCCGCCTGGGACACTCTTGTCCCAAGAAATGCCAGACCTTACACCATCCACTCCCGAGCTGAAAGAGCTGCCTAGTACACTTCAGTATGTTTTCCTGTGACCAAATGAAATGCTCCCCGTAATAATTAGTTCAAAATTGACTAGGGAGCAAGAGTGCAAACTAACGAAGGTCCTTATGGAACACAAGGCAGCCATTGGATGGTCTTTATCAGACTTAACTGGCATTAGCCCCTCCTATGCACTCACCGTATATATACGGAGGAGGAGGCTCGACCTTCAAGCGAGATGCAGTGATGTCTCAACCCTAACATGCGGGAGGTCATTAAGAAGGAAATTATTAAGTGGCGGGATGCGGGTATAATCTACCCGATCAGCGATAGCCCCTGGGTGAGTCCTATTCACTTCGTACCCTAAAAGGCAAGGCTCACCATCTGTGTCAATGATAGCGGCGAATCCATCCCTACACGCACTCCTACATCTTGGAGAGTGTGTGTAGATTATAGGAAACTCAATGCTGCAACTAAGAAAGATCACTTTCCGCTACCTTTCATTGACCAAATCCTAGAGCAGTTAGCAGGAAATAAATTTTTCTATTTCCTGGATGGATTCTCAAGATATAACCAAGTGGCAATTGACCCCCGGGACCAAGAGAAAACCACTTTTACCTACCCCTTCAGCACCTTTGCATTTAGAAGGATGCCATTCGGACTTTGTAACGTGCCAGCAACTTTCCAGAGATGTACGTTGGCGATATTTCATGACATGGTGGGTAACTTTCTCGAGGTCTTCATGGATGACTTTTCAGTCTTTGGACCATCTTTTTATGACTGTCTTGCCAACCTGACCCGTATCCTTAGGAGATGTATTGATGTAATCCTCGTGCTTTCTTGGGAAAAGAGTCATTTTATGGTACACGAGGGAATTATTCTCGGACATATCATCTCCGATAGGGGTATCGAGGTTGACAGAGCTAAGCTTGATGTAATTGCTGATTTACCTGTGCCTGGCTCTGTCAAACAAATTCGCTCCTTCCTTGGAAACATCAGTTTCTATAGGAGATTCATCAAAGATTTATCCAAGATTTCTCGACCTTTAACTCATCTCCTACCGACCGACGTACCCTTCGATATGGGCCCCAAGTACATACGAGCATTCACGCAGCTATGTAATGTTGTCACCAAGGCCCCTGTTCTGCAGCCACCTGATTGGTCCCTCGACTTTGAACTCATGTGTGATGCTTCCGACCTTGCAGTCGGAGCCATCCTGGGACAAAGACGTGATAGACACCCTTCGTGGTGTACTATGCCAGTAAGACGTTGGATGAGGCCCAGCGTAATTATACTACCACTGAGAAAGAACTACTGGTGGTCGTCTTTGGGCTGGAGAAATTTCACTCTTACCTTCTGGGCTCACATGTTATTTTTTTCACTGATCACGCGGCCATTCGCCATCTCATGCATAAGAAGGATGCCAAGCCTAGACTGATTCGTTGGGTCCTTCTACTCCAAGAATTTGACATTGAGATCCGCGATAAGGTCGGAGCCCAAAATGTTGTGGCTGATCATCTTTCCAAACTAGACCCTGAACATATTGGACTTACTCTACCAATTAATGAGATTTTTCCTGATGAGCACCTATTGGCAATTAATGTGGCAAGTGGACCTTGGTATGCCGATATTTCCAATTACCTTACTTCTGGATCCCTTCCACGTGGCTAGCCAAAAAACCAGCTCGAGCATCTCATGATAGAAGCAAAGTATTATTTCTAGGATAATCCACTTCTTTTTCGAATAGGTGTCGATCAAATCATCCGTCGCTATATGCTTGACAGCGAATTCCCAAGTGTGCTATCCTTTTGCCATGATCAGGCCTGCGGAGGCCATTTCTCTGGGAGGAAAACTACAACCAAGGTGCTGTAGTGCGGTTTATTTTGGCCCTCCCTTCACCAGGATGCACACAATTATGCCAAACATTGCACTAGGTGCCAGTCGTTAGGATCAATGTCACGACATGACATGATGCCCTTGCAACCCATCCTAGCTGCAAAAAACATCGACATTTGGGGAATTGATTTCATGGGTCCCTTTCCTCCTTCCAACGGCTTCGAATTTATCCTCGTGGCTGTTGATTATGTTTCAAAATGGATTGAGGCTATTCCCATGTGACGTGCTGACCATGTTATATCCACTCGATTTGTCAAAGACCACATTTTTACGTGCTTTGGGATCCCTCGAGCCATTATCTCAGATGGAGGAAGCCACTTTACCCAAGCTTCTTTTCGGGCACTTCTGAGGAAATATGGAGTCCACCATTGTATCACATCCCCGTATCATGCTCAGACGAACGGCTAGGCAGAGGTGTCGAACCGGCAAATCAAGAAAATTCTCTAGAAAATGGTTCGGCCTGACCCTAAGGATTGGTCCGACAAGCTGATTGACGCACTTTGGGCCTATCAGACTGCCTTCAAGGCTGCCCTTGGTATGTCTCCTTATAGAATCATTTACGGGAAGCCTTATCTTTTGCCCATGGAGTTGGAGCACCGGGCTTATTGGGCGGTTCGCCAATGTAACCTCGACCCAGACCTGTGTGGTCGAGAAAGGAAACTCCAACTCCAGGAGCTGGAAGAGCTCCGTCGTGAAGCCTATGATTCTACCTTAACCTGCAAGCAATGCACTAAGGCTTTTCACAATAGCCGTATTCGACGGAAGGAATTTGAGCCATCTCAGCAAGTTTGGCTCTACAATGCCCAGCTGAAATTCTTTCCTAGGAAATTGAAGTCCAAATGGACTGGTCCTTTTCTGGTCTCGAGACCATTTCCTAACGGGGTCGTTCATATTAAAGATCTCAAATCTGGGCAGAAATTTACGGTCAATGGGCAGTGTTTGAAACCCTATCTTACTCATGAACCTGCCCCTGTTGGAGAAACTGTTGCCCTGTTGGAGGGTAACTAATTTTGTGCCTCATTCTGAGTCCAGCTGGGGACGTTAAATTCAGCGCTCGTTGGGAGGCACCCCAACAACATGCCACCACTGTCACGCTCACTTCACTTTTCACTTCACCACCCACCATCCACCCACCCTACCACCCTGCTGTATACCCTGCACCTCAGCTCTCGTACCCGATCTTTCGTCCTTCCTCTACCCTACCCTGCATGCATATGAGGATATAGCATCGTTTGGCATGGGGGGGTGGATAGGCATCCATAAGATCTGGGTATTTTATGGTATCATGCAGTTTCCATCTATCTATATACAAGAAAAAATGGTGTTTAGTAATGATCTGAAGGCTGAGACAAAAATATAATAAGTGTTTATGGATATTCAACCACTGTTTTGAAGACTTTCAAGGCCATAGAAGCTTGATTCGCTCAGGCTCGGCTTAATTCACTTGAGCATTGACAAGATAGATCGAAATCTCTCCTAACTAAGGACGTATTCTTGTACCTGAGACACCAGTACAGGATCCGTTGGTTTGCTTCTACTCGAGAGCCTAAGTAATCTTGGTTCACACTACACATATCAAGAAAGACCAGGTGAACATAAGATCCAACCCTAGTGTTCCTTAGGGAAGGTGGAGTCCTTACTTGTGCGCGCAGGTAGACTTTTTATCCCAGCCTTTAGTCTTGTGTTTAGGAGAGACTCTTTCCACCAAAAAGGAACTCTCCCACCAAAAGAAAATTGTGCTCCTCCAAATAAAGTTGTAAGAGATATACTGACACATGTTTCAAAAAAAAGCAAAAAAAGATGCAAGTAAGTATATCTCGCAAATATCTGTAAAGTCTTCCCCCTACAAAAGTTCTTCAGGGCAAGTTACAAATGCCCTATTTTCTTTGAGCCACAAATGTCATAAAATGGGAGTTGAGTTTTCCGTCATCTTTGTAAGGGTCAATCCAAAGACATGAGCTAAAATTGGGACCAACCTGCACTTAAAAATTCATGAAACCCTGGGCTTGAGTCTTAATGTTCATCTGGTCAGTCTTGATCCTTCACTAAGCACAAGCCATAATCTCTTGAGCTCTCGAGTACGGCAAAAACCCCCTAGGTCCTGGAAATCGTACTTAAGGTTTAAATATCAAGAGTCCAGCTTAGTTGAGAGATGGTCTATATCATGTAAGACTTAAAGTACTGGTAGTCTTCTCTACAATTGGTTCTAAAAATATCCAACAAATAAGCATACCTATGTTGCCTCTGATGAAGATCTTCAGCTTAAGATCATTTCTAAATAAAATACAAAAATGTTTTGCTAGGGACTAGCAAAAGATAGGCATGAGGGAATGATTGCATAGCAAAAATGCACCAACAATTGTGCCATTTGTGCTATTTCCAAGCATTTCCAGTGTATATTAGGTAGCCATAGTCGCATTTGTGAAAATAAATGCATGCATGCATTTATTTGAGAGGGGAGGAGAGTGAATAAAATGGCCCTGAAATTAACATATTCCTCAAGTGCTGCCTCACAAAATCACCATCCTCATTTTTTATTTGCTTTGAATTTCTTCTTCTCTGCGGCTACAGGGCATGGCAGCTCTTCTTCGCGCCATTCCCTGCAACAAGCTTTCCCTACTAGCAGCATGCAGAGCCCTGCACAGCCCAAGGCATGGCTATGCTTGCCTCTTTCCTCTTTAAAATGGCACAGCCATCTTCCTTGCGACTGAGCCTGGTCCACACAACAACAGCACCACCTTCCTCCAGGCCGTCTCCTCCCCTCTCCCCTCCATACGTTGCCTCTCTTCCTCCTGAAGAGCTACGTTGCGGGCAGGAGCAGCTCACAGTGGTATGCAACCACCACTGCGAGTCCCACCACCGCCCAGCTCATCAAAGAGCCGGTGGGCGTGGTGGTTCTCCTCTCTGTCTTCGACATTCCATCCATTTCCGCCATTGCCACAGAGTCAAGCTATGAAGCTCAACCGTAGCTGCAGCAAGGAATAGGCCACCCCATGCTGTGCACATGACAACACGCGCCCTTGCAGCAGTCGGAGTAGCTCTTTCCCTGTGCGCAGGCATGCTCCGCAGCACACGCACGCGCAGAACCACCAGCACCCGGTCGCGTAAGCCGAGCGCGCACTGTAGCTACTGTTCACGCTAGAGAGCGCGACACCATAGCCAACCCGTCTGCGCGCTCGCTCCCGCGTACAGCAGCGCCTACACCTATCTGTGCCCGTGTCTCTCCTAGCACCCGCTTCTTCGCCCGCGTTCACCTCAGTGTGCAGCGTGGTGCGCTGTGGTCCCTCCCTCGAGCTCACTCCCTCCATCGTGCGCACATATTTTCGTGCACCTACGCGCCTGCGCCTGCGCGTGGACATCAGACATTGGCCGCTACCTCTAGATGGCTTAACTCACCCATGCCATCTTCACTCCAACAGGCACTCTCTCTCTCTCTCTCTCTCTCTCTCTCTCTCACAGCACTCTCTCACTCCCTCCTGCAGACACATACACACACACACACTCTAGTACACACACACTCTCTCTTGTACACGCCTATATACACACTTATATATATATATACATATTAGTACTTATACAATTATATATAAGTATATATACATACGTACATACATACATATATATATATCTATATACTTATATATATATACACGTATATATTTACATATATATATATTTATATACGTATATATATATATACATATAGCTATACATATATTACTACCTATACAACTAAGTATAAGTATATATACATATATATATACATATATTTATACATATATATATATATATATATACAAATATACATACATATATACAGATATATATCTACAACTATAAATACATATATATATATATATCTATCTACATATATCTATATACATATATACATATCCATAACTATATACATATATTACTATATACATATATATATGTACATATCTATATCTATATAGAGGTTTTTATGCATGCATATATATATAATTATAATTATAAATATATATATATGCATATATAACTACATATACACCTATATAATTATAATCATATCTACATATATACATATAGATATATACTTACATATATACATATATATATATATATTTTTTCATATCATCTACCACACGTTGTATCACGGGAATATCTACACCAGTTGCTGATATTCCCCGATACACGAGTACAGAAAGCATCTCCACACACACCTTCCACCCATCCATCTTACACTCCATGCGGCACTTTGTCCTGTTGGTTGCATCTTCCTAGACGATGATCAACTCAACACCATGCTACATGCCATTTCCACCTCCACCCCCACTCCTATACACATATATAATATATACATATATATATACTATATTTACCTTATTTCTATTTATCTTTCTTGCCATTAAAAAGATAAAAAAAAATACAAAAGGGAAAAGATAATCCTTGACTTGCAGCTACTTGGTCTTGTGAATAGCAAGACCAGTTTTGAAACCCTAATTTGGCTCAAAGCCAAGAACCTGATTTTTATGGTGTACCTCGAGAACATAAATTATTAGAAAAATCTTAAATAGAAAAGCACCAAAAACATAATAAATGAATGGAAGAGATTCATTGTAGGAAGGGCGTAGAAACTTGTTCACCTCTAATCACACTTCCCTGAGTTCGACCCTGGGCCTAAAAGTGACCAAGATAAAGTCAAGTAGGCCAGGTTAAAAATTTTTGTAAAAGGATGGTTAGACTTGATTTAGGTTAACCACTATACGCAATTCAACGATTAAATTACCATATTAAAACAACCTATCTGAGTCCCGACCACCCCTTAGGACACCTCACATGGCGGGACACCACTAAGGGTTAACGCAGTTATCTCACCGACCTTTCTTTTCACCAGTGGGTCCAAGTAGACAAGGCTTGACCTTAGCCTAATCTAGTTTCAAGTCCCCAAGTATATTAGTCCTGCCTAGGGCACGTCTACTCAGTGTTAAGCTTAGGTTTGATGTGCTTTTGGAATATGATGGCCGTTAAGGGGTGTTTGCCCTTAAGATTGATTTCAGAGATGTGAAGTGCACAGGCAAAAGGGTTCACAAGCAATTTTTCTTAATGAAGTGAATTTTAAGATTCAATTGCTTATGTTAATGTGTTTTAGGGTTCACTTGAGTTAATATTTTCAATCAATGTTTTGATGAGGCACACAAGAGTTTTGCAAATACCAATTTTTTTGATAGATTTCCTTTAAATATGGAAATGCACATGTGCTCTATCCTTAATGTGAAACCCTAAGTACAGATAATTCTAGGATGCTTCTTTTAAGCCCAAATTCAGGGAAGTGGTGCGACCCAAGCAATGCAATCAATTGGCACTTTTTCACCACTAACTAGGCACTCAGAAAATATTTCTCAAGAATGTTTAATGCATGGTTTCTATTTTTTTTTTATTTAAAGTGTACTGGGGTATTTTAGGCTATTTTGTCCCCTAGTTAGTGATTGGATAATCCATGAAATCAAACATGTAATAAATACTTTTTTCAGATTTTTAATAAATTTTTTATTATCTCAGAAATTTAGTGCCATAAATTTCAAGTCAATCAGAGTTGTATAAAAATTCCTATGATATTTTGAACTCTGAAAAATCAAGAACAGTAACTGAATTGATAACATATCAGTGTGTGAATTTTTAAACTTTTTCTATAAATTTAATTTGCATAAATTTTGGATATGTTGTTCCTGAATTTGAAACCCACGTCCATTAAAAATTTTAGATTTGTTTGACACACAAATCTTTGAAGATTGAATTTTTAAGATAAAACTTTATTTTAGCCTAAAAATCAAGGGAATTTATTTTTCAATGAGCAAGCAAATTCTAACTAATCCTAAGGTTCAAACAAATCCTAAATCTAAATAATCTAAACTACGGGTACTTACCTGAGGTTCAAATTTGCAATTCCCGTTGTTGAGTTTCATTCTGATTCCCTTACTTTCTTGCACACACAAAATCAACGAAAATGACAAGGTAGAAATCTCAAATTTGCACCAAAAAGCTTAAAAAATTTTCGTTGCCTCGTCGGCAATGGCGCCGAATTATTCAGCATGTAAATCACATTTTAAAAGACTATTTAGTTGTAGTATTGCACGGAATGCGTTGATAAATAATTTTATAAATATCGGTGAGTACCGGATCATTTGCAGGGAGGCAATCTTGATTTTAACAGAAGCTTTTCAATAAAACTAGTTCTACAGGTATTTATATTTGTATATATGTATAAAGAGGCATCAGATATCCATAGGATTAAATTTCATTGCATTGATAAAGAGCTTTTCATAGTAGACATTGCTATGCAAAAAGTAGAGACAGATAGAGAGAGAGAGAGAGAGATAGAAGGAGGTAGGGAGACGACGTTGCTTATAGGATGCTTGTGTGAGATGTGGCAGCACCACAGATCCAAAGCACCGGGATGAAGGTCAGAGCAGAGTTGCAGAGGGATGGAGAATCGTAGAGAAGAAGTTGGAAGAGATGTCTGGAGTTGATGGAAGAGATGCCTTCAACTGGGGAGCCCTGGGCCTTCTTTTATAGCTTTAATGAGGAGCAAAGTGGGTATTTTAGCCCTTAAAAACGTGCAACAACCCCTTAGCAATCAAATCCGTCAATCGGGAGATCAACAAACCTGATTAGGCCTCAAAACTCCTTCAAAATCACCTTCTATGCCTGGGCACACGAGATGCTGACACATGGCATGCCTAAAGCCCTTGATCCATGATCACACTACTCCTGTTCCTCCACACACGCCCACTTCTCTTCTTCACATGCCCACTCACTTAAAATGAGTGCCTGATCCTCAGCCATCCAATCTCACGATAGAATGGCTTAAAGATTGCACTCGCTACCTTTCTGTCGAAGCAAGCGCATGAGATTGTGCGTGAGTTCCCGCATCAAGCTGTGGCATGTGCCACGCGGTCGCATCTACACGCTTTGCTTGTCATCCAATGGTCCAATTGCTCCTACGCCTAACGTTCTCCTGATTTCTCGTGCGACGGGGAAAGAGCCATGTCGCTTGCTTGTGGTGGAGCGAACCGTTGCGCTGTGCCTATGGTTTGTTTCATTTTTTATTTTAAGGCAACTTATTCTTGGCCATTGGATGAACATCCAACAGTCGAGATCTTCTTTTCGTTGATGAGGCACGGTTGGATGGGCAACGTGGTGTGCTCATGGCCATTGGATAAAGATCCAACAACCCACAACGTGCGAGGGTAGGCTTGTCAAATGGGGTTATGATGAGGGGGTAGCTGTGATGGCTCCACATGGCGCCATCATGGCCATCCATCTTCTTTTCATTGTATCTGGTGATGTCGACCTCTAAACAGGTTGATTTTTGCACCATTGGACTGCGACCGTTAATCTGGATCCATCCGTGCGGTTGGATTTTTATCTGATGCTCAGATCTTTGTCCTTTGGCTCCATGATCTCCGTTCCTTTATAGACTGTACACGATGCTCTCATTATCTGATTAAGACGATTTCGGAAGTGTTGGACTACCATTATCGTTTTGATCAGATCTATCTAGTCTAATCTGACATCCACGACTTCGAATCATCTACGATTAAAATCAACTCTCATTAGTACATAAAATGATGATATTATCAATATGACTAATAAACTAGCTATTTTGCAAATTACGATACCAATGAATGCATTATTCATTAGTTATGCTAGGATCCAGCTTAAATTAGGTGATTTAGGTTGCATGATTGCTGTGCAATCAGATTCCAGCTATGGTGAGCTTGATAGAGCTGAGTTCCAACTGGTTTGGGCTTCTCCTTTACCAGTTGCCTTCTTAAGTGCTTAGGATTTAGGGATCTATCAATCTGTATATCCCTAACACTCATAAAAATGCATCAAAAAGACAATAAAAAATGTAATCCATGCCTAACCTTATTGATGCCTAAATGCAACCCAAAAACCCATTTGCAGATCAAAATCCTAAGAGCTAAGTTTGTTTTAATGCATATGAATGATGATAAACTAACGTTTATCAGTACCAAACCTTATTGAATATTTTTCTATGATTTTTAGAAGTTTAGGTGAATTTTATCATCACCGAAACCTCAGTTATTTACGCTGGGCTGCTTTTAGGGTTTCAGATGTCTGTTAATTCTCAAAACACTTAAAGAAAACACATTGCCTTCTGCATGGACCCTCCTTTTAGACATTTAAAGCCATTTGACCTTCAATTAGCCCTTGGAATATCCCATGGTTACTCTATAGTTGTGCAATGCTGTTAAAATTGTAGAAATAACCCTTATTTCGCGTTTTCTTCTTAAAATAGAACATCAAGCATTCAGGAAACTCTGATGGTTATGTAGGAGGTTTATTACCTTTTTAAGACCAAAACATGCCAGTTAGGGCTTATGATGGTGTTCCCATTGGTGTCAAACCCGAATAGGTTGTTAATATGGTGATTTTATCTTTGAAGTGTGTATAGTAGTTAACCTAAATTAGACCTAACCATCTCTTTACAAAAATTTTTAACCTGGCCTACTTGATTTTATCTTGGTCACTTTTAGGCCCAAGGTCGAACTCAGGGAAGTGGGGTTACAAGTCGAGTTTCTACGCCTTTGCTACAACGAGTCTCTTCCATTCATTTATTGTGTTTTTGGTGTTTTTTCTATTTAGATTTTTTTCGGGTAATCTTTGTCCTTGATCCACACCTTCAAAATTAAGTTCTTGGCTTTGAGCCAAAACATGGTTACAAAATGGGTCTTGCTATTCGCAAGACGGAGTACCTACAAGTCAAGGATTATCTTTTCTCTTTTATATATTTTTTTATCTTTTTACTAATAGGAAAATGAAACAAAAATAAAGTAAATACAGTATATATATAGGTATATATTATGTATATAGAGGGGTGGGGGTGGAGGCGGAGATGGAGTGTAGCATGGTGTCGAGTCGGTCGTCATCTAGAAAGACGCAACCAACAGGACGAGGTGCCGTGTGGAGTGTGAGATGGATGGTGGAAGATGTATGTGACCACGCTTTTTGTACGCGTGTATCAGGGAATATCAGCAACTAGTGCAGATATTCCCGCAATACCACGTATGGTAAATAATGTGAAATTATATGTATATGTATGCAAGTATATCTATATATATATATGGTTATAAATATATAGGTATATATATATGTTGTTGTAAATGTATATATGTATATGTATATATATATAGGTATGTAAATATATATATAAGTCTATGTATAGGTAGATATATGTATAGATCTATATATATATATAGATATATATGTATATATTTATATGTATGTGTACGTATATGATACTATATAGGTGTATATATATATGTGTATGCATATAGTAATATATGTAAATATAGATATATGTAGATAAGTATATATATATATGTATATATAGTTATAGATATATATATGTATTTATATGTATGTATATTTGTATGTATATATATATATATATATAAATATATAAGTATATAAGTATATGTATATAGGTAGATATATATGTATATATATATAAGTATATGGATATATATATATATATGTATGTATGTATATCGACTAATACATAGTTATATAAGTACTAATCAATATATAGATATATGTGTAATTATATATATATATGTATATAAGTATATGTATATATGTAAATATATATGTATATATATATATAAGTATATAGATATATGTATATATATATATATGTATACTAATACTTAGTTATATAATACTAGTATATATATAGATATAAGTATATATATATATAGGTATATAATAGTGTACAGGTGTGTGTGTGTGTGTGTGGAAGTGTGAGTGTATGTGTGTGAGCATCGGTAAAGAGAGAGTGTTGTGAGAGAGAGTGAGAGAGAGAGAGAGAGCAGGAGAGAGAGGGCGCTGTTGAGGCTTGGCGTTAAGTCATCTGCAGCTTCCAAGCGTCGTCCGGAGGCTCCATGTGTGCACGTGCAGGCGCGTCTACGCGTAGAGAGGAGTGCGCTCGAGGGAGCGGCCACATGTAGAGGAGGCCGCAGCGCATCGTTCTCTGTGGAGAGCAAGCGCTGGCGCTCGCAGGTGCACACGGTGAAGGAAGCTGGTGAAGGCAGGTGCTGGGAGAGGGCTGGCGCATGCAGACTTTTGCGGGCGGGTGCGGGCGACGCAGGCGGAGACGCGCTCACGGACGAATGGCGATAGTGTCGCGCAGGGTGACCGGTAAAGTGAGAAACTCACCGGTCACCCCACTGTAGCCACAGTGTCACGCAGACTGGCATGAACAGTGGCTACAATGTAAGACCGTGCCGCGCAACTGGGAGCTGCAGGTGGTGTGAGTGAGGCCGGCTCGCGGCTGGCGCACGAGGGCTGGCGCACGAGGAAGAAGATCTATGCTGGTCGGTTGTAGGCGCAGAGAAGCTCGCGACAGAGCATGCAGAGAGGGAGTTGGCATGCGCAGGGGAAGGAGAGGGGGATGCGAGCACTGCTGGGATGCTCTGGGGTGCTTGGTCGGCCGCTGCAGTGACGCGCGGTGGAAGGTTGCAGACGGAAGTGAGAGCACGACAGAGCGAAGAAGCGAAGGCGGAGGCGCTTGCAGGTGCGAGAGGAAAGGTGAAGGCAGCCTACAAGCTTGTGCAGAAAGGAGTAGGGCGGCTGCTGCTACCCTTGCTGCTGTGTGCGGAGCTTGAGCTTCAAAGCTTGAAGCTACCGATCCAATGGCTGGAATGGCATGGAAGGTGAAAACAGTGAAGAAGCCCACCACGCCCACCGACTCTTTGAAGAGCTACGCGGTGATGGTTTCACGGTGGTCGGTGCTCACCACAGTGAAGACTCCTGTCCGCCGGGTGTCTCCTCTGAGGAGGGCCGGCATGTGGAGGGAGAGGGAGGAGATGGTGGCCTGGAGGGAGAAGGTCTACAGAGTCTTTTTTTGGCTTTTGTTTTTATGAGGACCAGGCTATTTGAAGAAGAAGATGCCTTGTATTTATAGAAGAAGAAAGCCATGCACAGCCATGCCTTGGTTGTGCATGGCTCATGCACGGCTCATGGCAGGGAGAGGTGAAGCAGAACATGGCGTGTAGAGAAGAAGTTGTTGTCCCATGCAACCACAGGAAGAGATTTTCGAATCAAATGGAAATAAAAATAAAGATGGGAATATTGCAAAGCAGCACTTGAAGAAAATGTGAATTGCGAGGCCATTTATTTCATTCTCCTCCCTTCTCAATTAAATGCATGCGTGCATGTATTTTTACAATGCAACTATGGAGACCTAATATGCATTGGTAATGCTACGAAATAGCACAAGATGTCACAATTGCAGGTGTATTTTTTGTGGTGAAATCATACCCCCATGCCTATCTTTTGCTAGTCCCTAGCAAAATGGTATTTAGAAATGAGCTTAAGCTGAAGATTTTCTTTTGAGGCGATATAGGTGTGTTTATTGTTGGATATTGTAAGAACCAATTGTAGAGAAGACTGCCAGTACTATAAGTCTCACATGACATAGATCATCTCTCGACTGACCAGGACTCTTGATATTTAAACCTTGAGTACGATTTCCAGGATCCAGGAGGTTTTTGCCATACTCGAGAGCTCAAGAGATTATGGCTTGTGTATAGTGAAGTATCAAGACTGACCAGATGAACATTAAGACTCAAGCCCAAGGTTTCATGAATTTTTAAGTAAAGGTTGGTCCCAATTTCAGCTCGTGTTTTCGGATTGACCCTTAAGAAGATGACGGAAAACTCAACCCCCATTTTTTGACACTTGTGGCTCACAGGAAAACAGGGTATTTGCGACCTGCCCTGAAGAACTTCTTAGAGGGTGAAGACTTTACAGACATTTATGAGATATACTGACTTATTTGCATTTTTTTTTTTGAAACACGTGTCAGTATATCTCTTACAACATTATTTGGAGGAGCACACTTTTCTTTTTGGTGGAAAGAGTCACTCCTAAACACAAGACTAAAACCTGGGATAAAATGTCTACCTGTGCGCACAGGTAAGGACTCCACCTTCCCTAATGAACACTAGGGTTGGATCTTATGTTCACCTGGTCTTTCCTGATATGTGCAGTGTGAACCAAGTTTACTTAAGCTCTTGAGTAGAAGCAAACCAATGGATCCTGTACTGGTGTCTCAGGTACAAGAATACGTCCTTAGTTAGGAGAGATTCCGATCTATTTTGTTAATGCTCAAGTGAATTAAGCCGAGCCTGAGCAAATCAAGCTTCTGTGGCCTAGAAAGTCTTCGAAACAGAAGATGAATATCCATAAACACATATTGTATTTTTGTTTCAGCCTTCAGATCATTACTAAACATCATTTATTATTATATATATTTTTTTTCTTTTTCTTTTTCTTGCATATTTATAAATAGGTGGGAACTGCATGATACCATAAAATACCCAGATCCTATGGATGCCTATCCACCCCCCATAATAAACAATGCTATGTCCTCATATGAATGCAGGGAAAGGTAGAGAAAGGATGAAAGATCGAGTAATGAGAGTTGAGGTGCAGGGTATACAGCAGGGTGGTAGGGTGGGTGGATGGTGGGTGGTGAAGTGAAAAGTGAAGAGATCGTGATAGTGGCATGAAAAATGATGGTGGATGGTGAAAGGTCTGGCATTTCATGGGACGAGAGTGTCCCAGGCGGATCGGAGAACAAGTCAGGAAGAAGTTGGCCCTCAGATTGGCCAAGAAGAGGGGCTTCTTGGACAGATGGGTCCAAAAAGGAACAACCCCAGTGAGTAAGATGTGGGCTCAAGGTCCCAGAGTGGAATTGCAAATCTTCCTTGTTTGGCAGGAAAGAAAGGGCAATCTGGTCTTCAAGAGTGTGGACAGGCGGTGAGTAGCCTCGATATGACTCAGACCATGAGGTATGGGAAGCGGAGAAAACCTCGTCAAAAGTCTGGCCAAGAGAAGGTATGGGACAAGGGAGGGATGGGGGAACGTCACAATATGTGTTGGTCAGGCAGTCGATAGTGTTTATAGGCAATCCGCAGCAGTCAGAATAGGTCCCAATTAGTCCGATACATGCACTGACGATCATGTCCTCGTAAGACGTGTCAATCTCGATGCAATCGCAATCAAAGTTCTTGGCTACCTTGAATACGTTAAGCTTGAGCTTTTCAGATCCAACGACAATCTCAATACAGCCCGACTCGCAGTTAATAAGGGCACGGGCTGTGGCCAAGAAAGGTCGACCGAGGATGATCGGACAATCAGAAAGTGAACTAGGAACTTGCATATTTAAAATGAGAAAGTCAACAGGGAAATAGAGACTATTGACCCTAACCACCTGATGTAAACACATTTACACTACTTAAGATGTCTAGTTATGCATGTTCTTAAGCATAGGATTGCATTTCATGATATAAATATTGCATTACATGCATCATCTTGCATTTAGAATACTTTGAATAAAATGGAGATTAATTGTCTCCTTTTATGTGCTTGGACAGGGCAAATATTTTATCAGGGCCTCGGATCAAAGATCCAACCGTATGGATGTGATCAGGGCGAGGATTGGAGTTCAACGACTCCAAGATCGCCCTAATCAGGCATCCGTAGCATCAGATAGTGACCCGGGAACCCTAGAGGATCAAGGGCCAGGATGGTGTAAATCCGCACTTCAGATGATAAATCCGACCGCATGGATGAATTCGGATTGACGATCGCAGCCCAACGACACAATAATCAAGTCAATCCGACATCCGTGGCACCATCTACAAGTCAGAAGATGGACAACCAAGATAGCGCCACGTGGCGCCATCTCAGCTGCCCAAATGGCCGCTTGCGCCTTGTGAAAGCCCCACGCCTGATCGCTCTCCGCCGTTGGATCTTAATCCAACGGCTGTGGGCGCTCGCAATTAAAAGCGCCCGCTCGACCATCCGAGCCCCAAAGCGTAGTGGTCGAGCGCGCTATCGCGAGCGCGGGGCGCGGGTTCGATCCGCGACGAGGAGCAGCGGGTACGAACGATTGGGCGCGGGTGGAGCGTCGGATGGAGATCGGACGGCCACGCGTGCCCGATAGCGTCGACGCGCGATTGGACGTGCAATCGGACGCGCAATCAGACGTGCGGGGGGCGAGCATCGCAGCGGGCGCTGACGCATCTTAAGCTATCCGATCTCGCGATTGGACAGCTGAAAATCAATGGATGTGCACGGGCGTTGCACGCGCAAGCAGCCGAGTGGATGCGCACGTCGCCCACGAAGGGAGCTTTAGTGACGGATTTATCCGTCACTAAAGACCCCTCATTTACTATTTTGAAGTTGTAATGTCCATTTTTCCCCCACACCTTGCAACTATAAAAGGAGACCCCCTCCATACGAAATTCTCATCCCTTCTTTCTCCTCTCTACCCCTCGAAAGCTCAAAAAAATCTTGTCCCACACCCGGGATGCTTCTTGCGAGATAAAGTCCAATTTTCGTTCCCCTTCGGAAGTGGATCCCGCGACGACGACGGCATGCTGCTCCGTTCTCGTTCTTCTACTTCGTCCTCCTTCATCCTGCTTCGTTCTCCTTCGTCCAGGCGTCATCCCGTCCGGCTCATCCTCCAAGCAATCATCGAGGAGGATAACTTCTCTCTCCCATTCTTATTTACAGCTTTTCTAATGTAGAATTTTCCTGCTTTATAGTGTAATTGATTTTCCGCATTCTAGTGTAACTTTTATAAACAATTGAAATATTGAATGCATGTTCTCTTTCTCTCTCTCTCTCTCTTAGTTTGATAGCTCCATTGTAATTATATCGCCTTGCTTAACAAAAATCCTAAAAAAAAAATATAATTGCGAATATAGATCAACGTAGCCTCCCTGTGTTCGACTCGGAATTCTTTTCTGTATAAATTTTATTTGTTGAACACGAATTCTTCGCTTTCGAACTACAACGACAGGTTTTCCGAAACCAAACACGTAAGCGTAGCGATTCGAAAAAACCCGTTCGACATTTTGGCGCTGTTGCTGGGGAGGCAACGATTTCCATTCTTTTCTTCGCATTTCTTGCACTTTATTTGTTTTATAACTAGCTTTCTCTTGTGTCTATTGTTTTGCAGAGACCTCCATCAAGGAATCAACAAGCGGTAGACTGGAGTAAAGTGCAGTTGAAGACAACTGTAAGTGCTCCCCCATTCTTTCCCCCTCCATAGATTTCATTCCCCACATTAAATCGAAATCCCAATTAACCTAGGTGTTTGCATAAATCATAGGAATAGTTTGGTTGTTTGGATTTTCACTCACATTCATTCCACCCTTATCCATAAAAAAAAAAGAAATAACAAAAAGATAATCTTGTGGGGTAATTTTCAACAAACACACAACACACACCCACATTCAAGGCACTTGATCACTTGATTTGTTTTCTACTCAACCGGGTTCTGATCTGTGGAACCGGTACACACAAAGCAACACATAACAGAGTAGAAATCATTCTAGGTTAATCATCTTTGAGTGCCTAACTTAGTGGTGCATTTGTGGCCTGTTGTTTGAGTTGTTTGGGCCGCACCACTTTATTTTAAAACCAACTCATCAAGTAGCTCTTCCTTAGGGTTTTCAATCTAGGTATATTCCAGGCACTCCACTTTCCTTCTGATTTTAAAGGAAAACAATCTTCACCTGTGTTTTACAACTTGGTTTGCCTAGAAACTTGATTGCAATTCACCTAATTTGAAACCCTAAAAGCTACTTAAGCAAGATTTGAACATTAAAATTCATGCATTATCAATAATCTTGCTTGAAAACCCTGGTTGTGCACGCACTTACACAAATCTCAATCAATCATTAAGGGCACAACCCATTGTAAGGGACCATCACATTTCATAAGCACCACAATCCCAGGCCTTAATAAAATTGAGTAGACGTTGGCTTTAAGGTTTGATTCACTCTTCAGGGCCTAGTCTGAGATTATTTTTGATTAACCTACTTGTACTGATTAATCTGATGTCTAGCTAGGGGAGTAGAGTCAAACGATCGCGGCTGGGGGGTACACTAGGAACCGGAGGCGAAAGCCAAAGGAAGAACCTTCTCCCCAATCCCTCCTTCTAACTGGTTGGATTAAACAGACACAAGTAGAGTAAATCACTTACAGTCTTAAGGCTGGTTTTGGGAGTTAGAAGATCCTTAGGCTACCCTACTTAAGGACAGCCTTGTTTTGTTGTGCTGCAGGGTCCCTATCCCCGGTCCTTCCGACCTTCTCCTAGTTTATGCTGGGAAGACGGTCATTGAATCCCCGATTGGAAGGATTGTTAGAACATTCTAGGAGGCGCAACTTAGATTTTGGCCAATTTGATCCCATGGCCGAACAACAGCCTCCTCTACTTGAAAATCCACAGGAAGAATTTAGAAGGCAGCTGGAACAAATGCAGAGAATGAAAGAATGGTTCCAGAGAATGCAGGGCGCTCAGCCCTTGAAGGATTTTTATGATCCTTCGAATTACGGGGAACGTCCCGGCGTCCAGATTCCAGCCGGTGACGTAGAAATCAAGCCCCAGGTGTTAAGCCTGATTAAACATTATCATGGGCTTGGCTCCGAAGATCCATTTCAGCACTTGGAAGATTTGACCACTTTGGTCCAGACCACCAAGGCTCGAAATGTTAACGTGGAGCAAATGATCATGAGACTCTTCCCCCACTCTCTTAGGGATAAAGCCGAGCATTAGTATAGGACAATAGGAAGACCAATTACAACTTGGAATGAGTTGAAATCGGCCTTTCTGAAGAAATTCTTCCCAGTCGGTCGTACCAATGCTTTGAGACGGGCAATCACTACCTTTACCCAGCGGCCGGGGGAGCAGTTTCATGTGGCCTGGGAGCGATTCCAGGACTTATTGCGGAGGTGTCCACACCACGAGGTGCCGAAATGGCAACTCGTGCAGATCTTCTATCATGGGTTGAATGAGCAACTCAGAAACCATGTGGATGCTTCTTGCGGAGGTAATTTCCTCAATAAAGATGCAGATAGTGCACATGATTTATTTGAGGAAATGAGTGAGAATTCAATTAATCATGCCTCCATGGATACTTTTAACCGGTCCCAGCAACCCAGATCAAATGTCAATAAAGTCCATGACTCTCATTCGTTTGATATGGAATTGATTTGTAGTAAACTTGATAAGGTGGACTTGGTTGCTAAAAGAATGAAAGAGTGGATGACTGGCAATTCCATGAACAACTCTCAATCCACTCAATCCCAAAATTTGGGATTCCATTCTTCACGAGCTCCTTCTGGACGGGAGTTCGTGAATCAACTCGATGCAACTCAACCTATGAGTCAGCATTTCTCGGAACCCCATGGGTTCCCAACTGGGGCCTTTGATCCCAGTTTTTCTGATCCTTCCCTTTCTTTCTCTCCATTCTCACCCGATGAGGATGTCTGTGCTGTACAAGAGAATGTTAGACCCAATCCCTACTCGAATGCCTATAATCTAGGTTGGAGAAACCACCCTAACTTCTCTTGGGAAAATCCAGGGCAACAGACCCAATTCCGACCCAGCAAATATGCTCCGCAACGACCAATGGGTCAGGGTCAAGTATATACTCAGTTGCCTCCGAATCAGGTCAATCAGCCAGCTTGGAATGCCCGTCAACCCGCGGGGTAGGCTGATTTGAACCGTCAAATGGTAGAGATGCAATGATCTATGCTCCAGCTCATGCAGCAATGAAAAACTCGCTGGACAACTTGCAATCCGGGCTCATTGCTAACTCTTGTCAACCCGGATCTCTACCATCCCAACCCATACCCAACCCGTGAAACATTATAAATTCGAGCAATCAAGCCCAAGGGTACGGAAATCAAAGGGACCTGCACGCACATGCTCAGGTGGTTGAGCAGGGTTCCTCATCTTCTTCTTCTACTAATCAACATTTCATGGTCAATCAAGCCCCTCCAATCTATCCTAACCCTCCCCAAGACCCAAATTCTTACGCTTCTGCAAATTTTGTCACTTTAAGGAGTGGTAAGAAGACTCAGGATCCACAACCACACTATTCTGATCTTTTGAATCCTGAAGAATCTGAGGAGAGAGAGGAAAATTCTATAGGAGAAATCAAGGCTCAGGAACTTGATTCCAAAGATCTGACTCATGTTCCTTTTCCTGAAGCCTTAGCCAAAGCAAAGAAGAAGTCTGTTGATAGCAATGAGGAGCTTCTGAATTTATTTAAGAATGTTGAGATCAATATTCCGCTCTTGATGCTATCAATCACATACCGTCTTACGCAAAATTTTTAAAGGAATTATGTACACAAAAGCGTAAGTCGAGAGAATCTGTTCCGAGGAAGGTGGTACTCTCCGAGCAGGCTAGCTCTATTATCCTGCACTACCTCCCTCAGAAAAAGAGAGATCCTAGTGCTCCTTTGATTTCTTGCGTTATCGGAGATTACACATTTGATAGAGAACTTTTGGATCTCGGCGCATCCATCAACCTAATTCCGACTTCTCTTTATGAGAAGTTTGGGTTAGGTGAACTTCGGCCAACTTCAGTAACGCTACAGTTAGCGGACCGTTCGGTTACAAACCTGCGAGGCGTTATTGAAGATGTTATAGTTAAGGTCAAGGATTTCTATTTTCCTATAGATTTCCTTGTCCTTGACATGGATGTACCAGATAATCTGAGGAACACGCCCATCATTCTGGGGCGTCCGTTCCTGGCTACCGCAAAGGCCAACATTAATTGTGAAAGCGGTAGCATGGAAATCGCCTTTGGGGACCAACGAATGAAATTGGATATTTTTAAGGCGATAAACAAATTTGAGGATTGTGGATTTATTGAGGAACTTGATGAGGATAATGTTAATATTGAAACTTGTTTGACAGTTTCTTCAATTGAAAGTTCCTCTTTGGTTGATGAATTTGACCTACAATCCTCTGACCTGACATCTTCGGAAGAGGTTACTGATTTTGTTCACTCAAAACCTCTTCCTCTTGTTGAATCTTCAACATCTACCCTACCATCAATCATTACCCCACCCCAGCTTGAATTGAAACCATTGCCTGAGAATTTAAAATATCAATTCTTAGGACTGCAGAATACGCTCCCTGTGATTATTAGTGCTAAATTGACAAAGGAGCAAGAGATTAAATTGATTAAGGTTCTAAAGGAACATAAGGAGGC
Organism: Thalassia testudinum; assembly: GCA_037157565.1. Lineage (NCBI taxonomy): Eukaryota > Viridiplantae > Streptophyta > Magnoliopsida > Alismatales > Hydrocharitaceae > Thalassia > Thalassia testudinum. The sequence goes on along the minus strand of JAZHRO010000056.1, from coordinate 76,833,191 downwards.
AATTGGTTGGACCATTCATGACCTCAGGGGGATCGAGCCATCTTACTGTAATCATAGAATATTTTTGGAAGATGGATCCCGCCCTTCTCACCAGATGCAGAGGAGATTGAATCCAAATATGCGAGAAGTGTTCAAAAAGGAAATCATCAAGTGGCTCGATGCAGGAATTATTTATCCAATCTCTGACAGTCCCTGGGTAAGTCCCATTCAGATTGTTCCAAAGAAAGCCGGGATTACTGTTGTGACTAATGAGAGAGGTGAATCTGTCACAACTCGTTCAGCTTCCTCTTGGAGAGTTTGTATTGATTACAGGAAGCTGAACACAGCCACTAAAAAGGATCATTTTCCCCTGCCTTTCATTGATCAAATCTTGGAAAAATTAGCTGGATAGAAGTACTTCTGTTTTCTTGATGGCTACTCGGGATATAACCAAGTTCCTATCCATCCTGAGGATCAGGAAAAAACTACTTTTACCTGTCCCTACGAAACCTTTGCTTTTCATAGGATGACTTTTGGGTTATGCAATGCACCTGCAACTTTTCAAAGGTGTATGCTAGCCATATTTTCCGACATGGTGGGAGAGTTTATGGAAGTCTTCATGGATGATTGCTCTGTTTTCGGAGAATCATTTGACTCTTGTTTGGCTAATTTAGAAATGATTCTTAAGCGATGTATCAAGACACGACTGGTCCTTAGCTGGGAAAAGAGTCATTTCATGACCCAAGAAGGCATCGTTTTGGGTCATGTAATCTCTGAATGGGGAATTGAAGTGAACAAAGCTAAGGTTGATGCTATCGCTAAACTTCGTCATCCCACATCTGTTAAACAAATCAGATCATTTCTTGGCCATGTGGGATTTTATCAAAGATCATCAAGGATTTCTCGAAGGTTGCTCGTCCTTTGAGCAATCTTCTTGCCAAAGAAATGCCGTTTGTTTTTGACGAATCATGCCGAAAGGCATGTCATTTTCTGAAAACAGCAGTCACGTGTGCTCCAATTTTACAACCACCAATTTGGGTAGCCCCTTTTGAGATCATGACCGACGCTTCTGATTACGCGGTCGGGGCTATCCTGGGTCAGAAAATTGATCGAAAGCCCTCTGTCATTTACTACGCTAGTAAAACTTTGGATGAAGCCCAGAGGAATTACACTGTTACTGAGAAGGAATTACTAGCTATAGTATTTGCTTTGGAAAAATTCAGGGCTTATCTCTTGGGGTCTCATGTTATTATTTATATCGACCACTCGACCTTGAGACATCTCTTGGCTAAAAAGGATGCTAAACCCCGGCTTATTCGTTGGATTCTTCTTATTCAAGAATTTGATCTTGAAATCAAGGATAAAGCCAGGGTGCAAAATGTGGTAGCGGATCATTTGTCGAGACTCCTAGGTGATTCTTCTTGTCCGGACATTCCGATTGCTAACACTTTTCTGGACGAAACCATTCTTACAGTTTTAGGTGTCCACTCCCCATGGTTTGCTGATATTGTTAACTATTTGGTCGTTGGTCAAATCCCCCAGAATTGGACCAAGCAACAACGAGATAGACTCAAATCTGAGGCCAAATACTACTTTTGGGAGGACCCTGAACTGTATCGCATCGGCTCTGATCAGATTATTCGCCGATGCATACCAGAGAATGAATTCAATAGTATACTCGAGTTCTGCCATGCATCTGGGTGTGGTGGACATTTCTCCGGAAGAAAGACGGCTGCAAAAATCTTGCAATCTGGCTTCTATTGGCCATCTTTATTCAAGGATGCCCAGGACTTCTCAAGGTCATGTTCTCAATGTCAGTCACTCGGGAACATAACTAAGAGAGACATGATGCCCCTAAACCCTATTCTTCCTGTAGAAATTTTTGATGTTTGGGGCATCGATTTCATGGGACCCTTTATCCCTTCATTTGGACATCAGTACATTCTTTTGTTGTTGATTATGTGTCCAAATGGATTGAGGCAATTCCCACCCAAATCAATGACCACAAGGTAGTCATCAATTTTGTCAAGAAAAATATCTTTAGGAGGTTCAGGATTCCGAGGGCTATCATCAGTGATGGTGGCACTCATTTTACTAATGCCTAATTCCGGAATTTATTGGCCAAATACGGGGTTAATCATCGAATTTCCACACCTTACCATCCCCAAACGAATGGACAAGCCGAGATCTCCAATCGAGAGATCAAGAACATTCTGCAAAAAATGGTTAATCCTGATCACAAGGATTGGACTCAAAAGCTTGAGGATGGTCTTTGGGCCTACCGTACGGCGTATAAAATGCCCATCGGCATGTCTCCATTCCGTTTGGTGTATGGAAAGGCGTGCCATCTACCCATAGAGATTGAACACAGGGCATTTTGGGCAATCAAACAATGCAATTTAGATCTGAATCTAGCTGGAAAGACTAGGAAACTCCAACTATCTGAGTTGGAGGAGCTTAGAAAAGATGCTTATGAGAATGCCAAGATCTACAAGGCTCGGACCAAAGCTCTACATGATCAATTGATTTCCCATAAGAGCTTTGAGCTAAACCAGAAGGTCTGGTTATTTGATTCTTAACTTAAGCTCTTTCCTGGTAAACTTAGATCTAAATGGAATGGCCCATTCATAATTGATCAGATTTTTCCTAATGGTGCCGTTCAGATTTCTGACCCAAAGACAGGTAACAACTTTAAAGTCAACGGTCAATGTTTAAAGCCTGTTGTTGACCGTAATTTTCCAGAACCCGTCTCAAACTCTGTTGCTCTACTCATTCTGTGACTACTTTGGCTGGACTTCGCCTAGCTGATGGCATTAAACTCAGTAATTGTACATATGACACAAGGCTGATATGAGATTCATATCCAGGTGACATCTTTCATATTCTACCCTTTCTTTCATGTCTCTTTTTCAATGAGGACATTGCATCAGCTAGGCATGGGGGGGTGGATTCATTCTTGAATTATTTGGTCAGCCTTGTGAAATCCATGTAAATTGTCTCTCTTCTTATTTAAAAAAATTTAAATAAAAAAAAAATTAGGAAGGATTAGTTGGACATTAGGACTTTTCAATCCTAAGAAATTTTACATTAGGATCTGAACACAAAGACCCCTCAGGTCTTTGGACTTAATTAGCCTGTGTATCCACTAAAATGTGGATTTGTTTTTGAGTCCTCGCCATCTTAATTCTTTCGTAATTGGAGTAAATAAGTTTGGGTGATAAGTACACGACTTATCAACCCGCCCACTGATTTGAGGGAATTTTAAGTCTTAAGCATCTACACACTTTGCACTGACTCGTTGTTCAGCGATTTTAGCGGAAATTGGGTAGCTAATGAACCTTCTACGGTGATATGGCTGGCAAGTTATTGTGGGTAACAGCCCATAGGTAGGTTGTCCAGAGCCTAGTCACTGGACCTTTCTTAGTTTGCTGCCTTTAGGTAAATCGTAGACTAGGGAAGCCACCTACTTTTAAAAAAAAAAAAAGAGAGAAAAGAACAAAAAGAAATAAGCCACACTTCGCCGCACGAGTATGGCTGGCAAGTTGTCGGTGGTAACAGCTCATCGACCGGTTGTCCAGAACCCTACTCAGAAAATGCACTAAACATTCCCAAAACACTTAGGAAGAAGCGGAGAAGTAGAATAAACTGGGGAGATATACACTAGATTCACCCTTGTGTTGACCCCGTAAAAAAAAATAAAAGTAGAGAGAAAGCTACCAGTTGTAAAGATACACTTTTAGGTAGAATTCTGGTTAGGTCACCTAGAGGCGTAGAAATCCGAAGTCCGTTCTAATTGCCGGTCAATGAGTCTATCACAATCACAATAAGATGCTTAAAGCTTAGGGTTCTCATCAAATTTTGGTGAGTTGAATGGCCGTAGAAAACCACTCTTAAACCCGAAAATTTGAAAATCATAAAAAAAAAAATTAGAAAAGAGAAAAAGAGAAAAAGAAAATTTTCTTTTAATAAGGCAAGGGCTTGAAGCGGTCGGCATTTTGGCTAATACCCGGGCACTGTTGTGTCTTTGAAAGTTCAGTTCCTAAGTAGACAATTTCTTAATGATTGAAAAATAACTCAAGTCCAAATAATCTAACCTAATTCTTTTATAAATAGCATATAGTTTTTGCTAGGGACTAGCAAAAGATAGGCATGGGGGTATGATGTAAACACATTTACACTACTTAACATGTCTATTTATGCATGTTCTTAAGCATAGGATTGCATTTCATGATATAAATATTGCATTACATGCATCATCTTGCATTTAGAATACTTTGAATAAAATGGAGGTTAATTGTCTCCTTTTATGTGCTTGGACAGGGCAAGTATTTTATCAGGGCCTCGGATCAAAGATCCAACCGTATGGATGTGATCAGGGTGACGATTGGAGTTCAACGACTCCAAGATCGCCCTAATCAGGCATCCGTAGCATCAGATAGTGACCCGGGAACCCTAGAAGATCAAGGGCCAGGATGGTGTAAATCCGCACTTCAGATGATAAATCCGACCGCACAAATGAATTCGGATTGATGATCGCATCCCAACGACACAAAAATCGAGTCAATCCAACATCCGTGGAACCATCTACAACTTCCAGAAGATGGACGGCCAAGATAGCTCCACATGGCGTCATCTCAGCTGCCCAAACGGCAGCTTGCATCTTGTGAAAGCCCCACGCCCGATCTTAATCCAACGGCTGTGGGCAATCGCAATTAAAAGCGCCCGCTCGACCATCCGCGCCCCATAGCGCAGTGGTCGAGCGCGCTATCACGAGCACGGGGCACGGGTTTGATCCGCTGTGAGGAGCGGCGGGCGCGAGCGATTGGGCGTGGGTGGAGCGTCGGATGGAGATCGGATGGCCGTGCGCGCCCGATAGCATCGACGCGCGATTGGACACGCAATCGAACGCGCAATCAGACGCGCGGGGGGCGCGCATCGCAGCGGGCGAGGATGCATCTTAAGCAGTCCGATCTCGCAATCGGACGGCTGAAAATCAATGGACGTGCACAGGCGTTGCGCGCGCAAGTAGCCGAGCGGACGCGCACGTCGCCCACGAAGGGAGCTTTAGTGATGTATTTATCCGTCACTAAAGACCCCTCGTTTACTATTTTGAAGTTGTAATGTCCATTTTGCCCCACTCCTTGCAACTATAAAAGGAGACCCCCTCCATACGAAATTCTCATCCCTTCTTTCTCCTCTCTACCCCTCCAAAGCTCAAAAGAAGCTTGTCCCACACCCGGGATGCTTCTTGCGAGATAAATTCCAATTTTCGTTCCCCTTTGGAAGTGGATCCCGCGACGACGACGGCGTGCTGCTCCATTCCCATTCTTCTACTTAGTCCTTCATCCTGCTTCGTTCTCCTTCGTCCAGGCGTCGTCCCGTCCGGCTCGTCCTCCAAGCAATCGTCGTGGAGGATAACTTCTCTCTCCCATTCTTATTTAAAGCTTTTCTAGTGTAGAATTTTCCTGCTTTATGGTGTAATTGATTTTCCGCATTCTAGTGTAACTTTTATAAACAACTGAAATATTGAATGCATGTTATCTTTCTCTCTCTCTCTCTCCCTTAGTTTGATAGCTCCATTGTAATTATATTGCCTTGCTTAACAAAAATCCTAAAAAAAAAATATAATTACGAATATAGATCAACGTAGCCTCCCTGTGTTCGACCTGGAATTCTTTTCGATAAAAATTTTATTTGTTGAACACGAATTCTTCGCTTTCGAACTACAACGATAGGTTTTCCGAAACCAAACACGTAAGCGTAGTGATTCGAAAAAACCCATTCAACACCACCACATCTTCCACCACACTCTTCGAGATTTTGACAGAACGATCTGCCAACTGTAACGTGACAGGGGTGGGTTTCAGATTTCCCAAGGAAAATTTTTTGAGCATGATGGTCGGTATAAGATTTATGGAAGATCCAAGATCAAGCAGGGCATAACTAAAATTACAGCCTTGGATGCTACAGGAGATAAGCAGTGTGCTCGGATCTTTCTGCTTCGGTGGTAGATTTGACAGTATAGCACAACTTGGATGAGGCGAGAGAACCACTGGATTCTTAGTTTTCTTTGGCTGTCGCCTGGGTATTGTGTAGTCTTTGAAAAATTGGGCGACAAAAGGTATGTGGTAGATATCCTCGAGCAGGGGTACCTTGATTTCTACATCCCTGAACAAATTACGCAAGTTATCAAAGGTCTGCGTATCTTTCTTCTTGCGTTTTGGCTCCCTCAGTAGAGCCTCAGGGAATGGAACTGATTATGGCACCAATTTGGGTGTAATGTCTTCTCGCGAATGCAGTGCACATCCCGAATGAGAAGGCGATGAAGAAGACGGGCCAGGATCAGGTTGAGGTAGATCGACGATCTACTTACCGCTCCTCGTAGTGATAGCATTGGACGATACGGGTCCAGTGGGATCATACGGCGGAGGAGGGTTCGCAATAGGGACATAAGAGTGAGGTGCTACAGCTGGATTAGCCTGAAATCCTGGTGGAATGCTTGGAGCTTGCAGAATATGATGAACCTGCCCCTGAGAAGGTCGTACCTATGGTTAAGGACCATAGGGTACGAAATTTCACGGATTGGGAACAGGTTGGGCAGGAAGAGTGCCCTGAGACCGAGTCGCCATGGGTAGTTACTGATCTCAGCATTCTGCTGCGCCAATTAGTGCTCAAGAGAGGTCATGCTCTCTTCATGGCACTTTGACATATCTGTCATCATACGCATCAATTTATCAAGAGGACATGATGCGTGTTCTGCTTGCGGTACGCAAGGGCCTGATGGTGGATTCGCCATAGGATTAGACTGGGCCCTTGGGATGACGGGTGCGGACGGTAGCATTGGTCCACCCGCAGGGTTTTGGCGCTACGGGTTATTGGACCATGCGAAGTTCGGATGATTGCACCACCCTGGGTTATACGTGGTAGAGAACGGGTTGTTCCCTAGGGCGCAAGCGTCTTCTATGCCAGAAGATGCGTCCGCATGTAAATATGCATCCGAGCACACGGAGGCTTGGTCCTCCGTGTCGAAATACTGGCTCACAGAAGCCAGTTTCACATGACTTACCGAGTCGCTTAGCGTGACACTCGGTAAGGAAGGTCATATAGGGTTTCTCGGGATAAGCCTGGTGTTGGAAGAATTTGGATTGTGACGAAGTGGTGAAGAGGTGGTGTTTGCCATAGAACGAGTGGGGTTGGCCAGAAGCTTGTCCAACTTCTTGTGCACGACAGAGACTTCATCCAGTTTTTGTGCAATAAGGCTTAGATCAGTGGATGAATGGGAGGGTCCCGTGTCAACTTCGTGGACATTTCGGGGCTGGCTGGTACAATTAAAGGCGACAATGGAAGCATTGTTCATCGAGTTTTCACTCATATTTTCAAACAAATCAAATGCTCCATTGTCATCTTTATTCATAAAGTTCCCTCCATAGGAAGCATCTGCAATCTGCTTCAAAGTCTCATTTTTCCCATAGTAGAAGATCTGGGCTATATGCCACTTAGGCAGACTGTGGTGTGGACACTTCCTGAGGAGGTCGTTATACCTCTCCCATGCCTCATGAAATTGTTCGCCGTTTTGTTGCGTAAATGAAGTGATGGCACGGCGAAGCACATTGGTTCGCTCGGTTGGGAAGAACTTCTTGAGAAATGCTATTCGCATCTCTTCCCAAGAGTGGATGGTTGTCTAAAGGGTGTGTAGCCACTGCGATGCTTTATCCTGCAATGAAAATGAGAACATTTTCATGAGGACTATAGGTAACCCGACATTTCTTGGTTTAACCATTTCAGCTAGTCGGGTTAGATCTTCCAAGTGGAGAAAAGGATCTTCACTTGCAAGACCATGGAAGTGAAAATTTATCATGCCAATTATGTTGGATTTTAATTCAAAGTCGACCCCACCCATGGGGACCCAAATTTTTCCTATGGTCTTTGTAGAGCGGGATTCTGATAAGAGCTAAGAGACCTAGGCTCCTCTCGTTCGGGAGGGTTCTGCATTTCCTCCAATGTTTCCCGAATGGCTTCCATTTTCTCATTGTGCATTTCCATTTGGGCTTGGAGGAGGGTTATGGGATCTAAGGCTCCACCACCTGATAGGTTCTAAGGGCGGTTTCCACCCTCAGGATTTGGGGGTGGGCGTGCAGCCATGTTTGTGGAGGAGGATGATGATTCAGCTTCTCTTCTAGATTTATCAGGCAATTTAAACAGTTCAGGGTTTTGTGACCTCCTCCCAAACATGCACTACCGCAGAAAGAATTGGGGAGATGAGAAGGGAAAAGAGATGAGAGAAATGACGCCACAAAGGTACACTTGACAATAAATCAATAAAGTCAAATTCCTAACCTCTACAGTGTGCCCTTATACCTAAAGATCTAATTTACCTACTATCATGAACTATGAAACCGAATGCGAGCACCGCGGAACCACCAGGCCAGATTGAAAGCCCGTTTGCCCCAGTCTTAGACACTCGATAGCACGCGGGAACTCTCACCAGCACGTAGATGCTACACGCAGGTAGTTAGACCTCCAATCCTTAGTAAGGGTCAAGTTACTACCAATTCTAGTTAGAGGATTAGGGTCAAGTGCTTTTGGAATGTGAAGGGTGTTGTTTACAGGTAATGCCCAAGTGATTGATTTTTTTCAAAGTGTGTAATCCAAGCATGCAGCAGGGAAATCTCCCCGATTGAAGTTTGTAATTGGTGAATAGTTTTTAGAGTTTAGCCTTAAGTAGTATGGATTTTAGGATTTTGCTAAAATACCAATTCAACCAATCTCTGGGTTTTGAGAGAATACAAGTTTTCTTTTAAGCCCAACAAACCCTTCTTCAATGTCAGTTGGTTAATGTAACGACCCGGTTCCCGAGTCCCTACGAGACACGAGAATCGGACCGACTCGACTAATCCCAAGACCAAGTCATCCAACGAGGAAGTAACCAAAAGACAGTAAAATAAACCACATTCAGCATGAATATAACTAACAGTAAGAAAGTACAACAGTAAGGAAAGAACTACTACAGTAGGTACCACCACAACAGTAAAACAACATTTATCATATAACAAGAACTGCAGGTAAAGAAGGTAAAGCGGAAACAAAAACTACTCACTAGAACAGAAACAAAAGAGGTACAAAAGGCTGTGGTAACTCTACTGGACCCTACTCGGCCCAGCGTCCTCTGCAGCCGCCGACCCTGGCTGCTCAACACCTGGTCCTGAAAAAGGTAACGAGTGTAACACGTCAGCAAAACGCTGAGTAGAGTGGCAGACTAACTAAAGGCAACAGTAGAGTGTACAGTAGCTGTTATGTTCTATTACTTCCTTTATTCACATCTTTTAATTTTTCTCACTATTTCATTTGTTTCTCAGATCCTTTACTTGATCTCGAATGTCCTCGTGGGAACGATCTTGATTGCAGTCTTTTCCAAAAGTAGAAGTAGCACGTGGTGCTCTCCTGGTCGGGAGACTCCCCCGTGGTGATCCTACCCTCAGTCAACCACCCCAAGGTCACTGACAGACGTAACGGTGACTACGGCACGCACGATAAACGCACAGGTAGCTAGCCCGCACTGGCACGCGGTCAGTCGTTTCCGTTAACGGGTGCGCCCAAAGCACATCACGGAACTAGGGCAGAGCCCTCTCAGTAACAGGGGTCCAACCCCTCCACAGTAACCAAACCGGGGCCTTGCCCCTCCAAAGTCCGCGCACCCTCGCCTGACTACCCTGGTTTGCCCTAGTGGGCCTAACAAGTCGGTGAAGGAGGCTAGCAGAACCCCGGGGCCCGTGGGGTAGCAGGTACTCTCCTAACACTACTAGCTCTCCTCGGTACTACATACACGAGGGCCAACAAGTCGGTACAGAGCGGCCAATCCTAACCCCGGGTCCCTGGGGCGGCTGGCCCCACTCTGCACTAAACAGGTACAGGCACTTCCCTTGGTACTGCGTACCCAAGAGACAGTACAAACCACATCTCAGTTTCCATTCCTTTTTCTTTCCAGGAGTTCCACTCCTAATTCCCCGTAGGGTTCCAGCTCTTTATCTCAGAACATCATATGTTTCACTTTCCAGATTCACGTTCTCAAAATCCATGATCTCAATCATGTTTCTTTATTCATAACAGACAGCTATTAATTCAAATTACAGGTAGCTTTATATTCCTTTCCATTTTTTTCCAAGACTGTAGTATTATACATTCCACTAGTTCTTCCATCCTAGGGTTCATGTCACATCCTAGGATCTAGCATACAACTAGTTTTCCAGCCCTAGGATTCATGCATCACCTAGGAGCTATCATTCCATACATTTCTCATTCCTCGGATTCATGCAATGTCCTAGCTTCTAGTTATGGTTCCATACTTTAACAGATTTTATTAATAAACTTAAGCCACTCTACCAGGTACAACGGGAGTAATGGGGGCGTGATCGGGAATCCCGTGTGCCTCCGCGACTCTCAAGACTGCAACCGAACGAGGTCCTATCACAAGGATCAAACACAAGGAGTGTCTCAAAACAGTGTATAGCTACTGTAGACGGGTAGAGGAATTACTTCCGAAAAGAACGCAACTCGAATCGCGGAAAACGGAGCCCGAACGGGCCCTAAACGGGTCGAAAAGGACGGTACTGTGCAAAATCAGACGTCTGGAACTCCTTCCAGACGTCTTAAAAAGTGGATCAGAGAATTACCTGTTCAGCGTGGTTTCCCAGACGTCCAGAAGTCTGCGGGGACGTCTGCCCTACATCCCAGACGTCCGATGGTCCCTCCGGACGTCTGGAGGTCACTCCCGCCGTCTCGTACAACTTCCAGACGTCTGATTCGCAAAGGATGGCAAATCAGCGAACCTGCGCACAGCCAACCCCCTCCCTCAATACGGTCAGTCGACAAGAAGGAAGAAGAAGGCGGAAACTCACCTTTCAGACGTCTGTATGATCTTACAGACGTCGACCTTGCCGTCTGGCTATCAATCCAGACGTCTGATTCTGGAAATTTTTCCAGAATCAGGACCCTGCTCGACCTCCGCTCGCAACGCCGCCCGCGTCGCACCTCGCGCTCCTGCTGCTCAGACCGCAGTAGGTCCCTCTCCGCGTCGCTCCGCGCCCCCTGCGCCCTCCGCCGGCTGGCCAAGCCGCTCCGGCGAGCTCGCCCTCACGGCAGAGCTCCGCCCTCGCATGCCGCACCTCCGCGCTCACTGCGGCCGCCACTGCCGCCCTCGCGTCCGCTCGCTCTCGCGCACAGGAAGGAGAAGAAGGAGGAGACGGTGGAGGCGGGAGGGGAGGCGTGGCCCTTTTAAGTCCGCGCGAGGAGGAGAGAGAAGGTGGCAGGCCACCTACAGCCGCAGAGAGAAAAAGAGGGAATATGCGGTCTGCGCGCTCAGGCGCGCAGGCGACTCGCGTGTGTCGAAAATAACGGATTTCCAGACGTCTGGAAACGATCCCAGACGTCTTATCAGACGTCTGGTTGTGATCCCAGACGTCTGGTACGACGTCTGGGCCACCTCCCAGACGTCTTAAAAGACGTCTGGGGCACACATTCGTTACAATATAACAAACTCAAAGGAAGTTTCGTCCCCGAAACTTGCGCCAACTAGGGTGCGGGAAAAAGATGTCCAATAAACCATAACAAACTCAAAGAGGACCGAAGCCGGTCCGAAAAGACGTACCCGCGAAAAGCTCCGGGTACCGCTCCCGCATTGCTACCTCAAGCTCCCAGGTAGCCTCCTCGTACCGCTGGCTCCCCCACAAAACCTTTACCAGGGGTACTTGCTTTCGTCTCAACCTGCGGACGGCTCGGTCTAGGATCTGTACTGGCCGCTCGGGGTAGGTCAGGTCGTCACTCACCTCGACGCTCTCGTGGCTCAGTACGTGACTGGAATCGGCTACGTACTTCCTGAGGTTGGACACGTGGAACACGTCGTGCACACCAGAAAGCTGCGGGGGAAGGGCAAGTCTGTAAGCAACGGGTCCAACCCGCTCCAGGACCTCAAAGGGCCCCACGAACCTCGGCGCGAGCTTCCCTCTCACCCCAAACCACTGTAAGCCCTTCATGGGCGAAACACGAAGGAAGACGTGGTTCCCAACCTCGAACTGCACCTCTCTGCGTCTGCGATCCGCGTAGCTCTTCTGTCTGCTCCTGACAGTGCGGAGTCGTCTGTGGATCTGCTCCACTACCTCCTGACTCTGCCGGATCAACCTGGGGCCAACCTCCCACATGGTCCCCACCTCAACCCAACTCAAGGGTGTCGTACACTTCCATCCGTACAGAGCCTCGTAGGGAGCCATGCCGATGATCGAGTGATAACTGTTGTTGTATGCAAACTCCGCCAGGGGCAGGTGCTCCTCCCAAGAGCCCCTCCAGTCCAGTACACAGGCACGCAAAAGGTCCTCAAGTGTCTGTATCGTGCGCTCAGACTGTCCGTCCGTCTGGGGGTGGTAAGCCGTGCTAAACCTCAGCCTCGTCCCCAAGGCCTGCTGAAACTCAGCCCAAAACTGGGATGTAAAGCGGGTATCCCGGTCGGATACGATCTCCCGCGGAACTCCGTGTAGTCGCACCACATCACGGATATACCTCTCTGCCAACTGTGCTGGTCCCAAAGTAACTCGGATCGGCAAGAATCGCGCCGTCTTTGTCAATCTATCCACTATTACCCAGACTGCGTCGTGTCCCCGCTGGGTAACAGGTAAGCCCACCACAAAGTCCATGGTGATGCTTTCCCACTTCCACTCTGGCACTGGAAGCGGCGGAAGCAGCCCTGCAGTCCTCTGATGCTCGGCTTTCACCTGCTGGCACACTAAGCACTGCTGCACGAACTCACCCACATCCCGCTTCATCCCTCTCCACCAAAACTCGCGTCTCAAGTCATGGTACATTTTCGTGTTTTCGGGATGTATGGTGAATCTGGAACCGTGTGCCTCAGTCAGGAGCTCTCTCAACAGCTCCTCGTCTCTGGGAACGCACAACCGTCCCCTCAAGCGTAGCACCTGGTCTATGAAAGAGAAGTCCCCTGGGTCCCCTGATAGTACTCTGTCGCGCAAAGACTGCAAGTACGGATCGGCCATCTGTCCCGTGATGATGTGGTCTATCAACTCTGGCCTGGTCTGCCGTGTCACCGTCACTGCCCCACAGTACCCTCGTAACTCTAGAGGTCGCCAACTACCCACCTCCTCCAAAAGGCTCCAACTCTGTAACTGCAGACTGGCCAAGCGTGCGGGTGCCTTACGGCTCAAGGAGTCAGCCACCACATTGGCCTTTCCCGGGTGGTAGGAGATGCTGCAGTCGTAGTCCTTTAGGAGCTCCAACCAACATCTCTGTCTCATGTTGAGCTCCTTTTGGTCAAAAAGATATCTGAGGCTCTTGTGATCTGTAAAAATCTCGAAGGTCTCACCGTACAAGTAGTGCCTCCAGGTCTTCAGCGCGAAGACAACAGCTGCCAACTCTAGGTCGTGGGTAGGGTAGGTATGCTCATGGGGCTTCAGTTGCCGCGAAGCGTAAGCGACAACATGACCCCTCTGCATGAGCACACCTCCTAACCCCAGCAAGGAAGCGTCCGTGTACACAACGAACCCGCCACTACTGTCAGGGATGGTGAGCACGGGAGCCGAGGTCAACCTCTCCTTCAGCTCCAGAAAACACGCCTCACAGGCGTTTGTCCAAGCGAAAGGCACATCCTTCCGGGTCAACTGTGCCATAGGACGCGCAATCTGTGAAAATCCTCTGATGAACCGTCTGTAGTAACCTGCCAGTCCCAGGAAACTGCGAATCTCAGTGACTGAACGTGGTCTCTCCCACCTGAGCACTGCCTCGACCTTGGCGAGATCCACCGCCAGGCCGTCTCCAGAGATCACATGACCCAAAAAGGTCACCTCCCTCAACCAGAACTCGCACTTGCTGTATTTGGCGTACAGCCTGCGTCGTCTCAGAGTGTCCAGAACCATCCGCAAGTGCTGTCCGTGCTGCGTCCGATCTCTAGAATAGATGAGTACATCATCTATGAAAACCACCACAAACTGGTCCAAGTACGGTCTAAACACCCGGTTCATCAGGTCCATGAAAGCAGCGGGGGCATTGGTCAGCCCAAACGGCATGACCAAAAACTCGTAGTGTCCGTACCGGGTGCGGAAAGCTGTCTTGGAGACGTCGTTCTCCCTGATCCTCAACTGGTGGTATCCAGACCTCAAGTCAATCTTGGGAAAACACCGTGGCACCTCGCAACTGGTCAAACAAATCGTCAATCCTCGGCAGCGGATATCTGTTCTTGATGGTGACCCAATTCAACTGTCGGTAGTCCACACAAAGGCATAGGGTCCCATCCTTCTTCTTCACAAACAGTACCGGGGCTCCCCAGGGAGACGCACTGGGCCTCACGAAACCTTTCACCAAAAGGTCCTGCAACTGGGACTTGAGCTCTCGCAGCTCAAGCGGTGCCATTCTGTATGGCGCGGTGGAGATGGGGCTGCTCCCTGGTACTAGTGAGATCTCAAACTCGATCTCACGCTCGGGCGGTACTCCTGGTAACTCGTCTGGGAACACGTCGGAGAACTCTCTCACCACCGGGATGCTCTGGAAGTCTGCCACAGGGCTGGGCTCTGCCACCACACAGGCTAGGAAGCCCTCACACCCCTGGCTCAAAAGTCTCGCTGCCCGAAGTGCCGGAATGCACCTGAAACCTCCGTCCACTGGCTGCCCGTGAAACTCGAAAGAAGGCAACTCCGGAATGGAGAAGACAATCTTCCTCTCAAAATAGTCTACCAAGGCGTGGTAAGCGGACAGCCAATCCATCCCCAGAATCACTCCAAAGTCCTCCATTTGTATCATAATCAGGTCAGCTGGCAGGCTATGTCCCCCGATGCTGACCTCGCAAGCCGTGTACACCTCCTCAGCTACAAACAGCTGACCACTCGGACCTCTGATTACAAACGGATTCTCTAACAGTGTATAATCCTGGTCCAAACTAACTGCGAAACTGGCTGCGACAAACGAGTGCGTAGCGCCGGAATCGAAAAGCATGTAAACGAGTCTACCAGAAACTGAAACCATACCTGCTACCACGGATCCCGAAGCTCTGGCGTCCCTGTGTGTTAGGGCGTTGATACGCCCCTCAGCTCTAGGTGCGGACGAAGCAGCCACACTCTGCGTCGGACGGGTAGGTGCAGGCCGGTACCCTCCTCGCGACTGCTGTCCTCCTCCTCGTGCCTGGGAACCGCGGCCTCCTACACGCCCTCCAGTGCTCTGCACGGGAAGTATCTGCTGACCTCCTGCCCTAGATGGGCAGTCCCTCCTGACGTGGCCCGGCTGGCCACACTGGTAGCAGAGGGGAAACCGACTCCCACCCTCAGTGAGTCCCTGCTGTCGGCTAGGCGAGGGTCCGGTGCTGGCGACTGGCCCCTGTCGAGGGCCCCCAAATTCCACTGATGGCCCTGCACAACGTGACGGCTCTCCTGCGAACGCCACGTGTCTCCGTTGAGTTCTCCTAACACGCCTGGTGTTGCGGCGGAAATCTCGTTCCTCCACTAACTCCCCTGTCGTACGCTCGGAAGGGGGAGGGGGTGGCGACGTGGGTGGAAGCTGAAATTCTTCTTGAACCACCTCTCGAATCAGTTGGACGAGGTCCCGAGACGGTATACTCAGGAGAAGAGGAGGGGTAGTATGTATTCCAAGCCCAACACATCTGTCCCCCGGGCCCTGACCTCGGCTGCGCCTGCGACCCACCCTCCTAGCTCCACGACGCGGCATCTCCTACAATGGAGACGTGAAACAAAATGAAAAGTGTCAAAACAGACGGTACCTAACAAAACTTCTAAGAGCTCATGTCAAGAGATATGTTTTGGTGGCTACTCTAGCTATAAACATGTGAATTGGTTATTTTCCAGTCAGTTGATTCACTTCTCGGGATGACCTTGCTCTGATACCATCTTGTAACGACCCGGTTCCCGAGTCCCTACGAGACACGAGAACCGGACCGACTCGACTAATCCCAAGACCTAGTCGTCCAACGAGGAAGTAACCAAAAGATAGTAAAATAAACCACATTCAGCATGAATATAACTAACAGTAAGAAAGTACAGCAGTAAGGAAAGAACTACTACAGTAGGTACCACCACAACAGTAAAACAACATTTATCATATAACAAGAACTGCAGGTAAAGAAGGTACAGCGGAAACAAAAACTACTCACTAGAATAGAAACAAAAGAGGTACAAAAGGCAGTGGTAACTCTACTGGACCCTACTCGGCCCAGCGTCCTCTGCAGCCGCCGACCCTGGCTGCTCAACACCTGGTCCTGAAAAAGGTAACGAGTGTAACACGTCAGCAAAACGCTGAGTAGACTGGCAGACTAACTAAAGGCAACAGTAGAGTGTACAGTAGCTGTTATGTTCTATTACTTCCTTTATTCACATCTTTCAATTTTTCTCACTATTTCATTTGTTTCTCAGATCCTTTACTTGATCTCGAATGTCCTCATGGGAACGATCTTGATTGCAGTCTTTTCCAAAAGTAGAAGTAGCACGTGGTGCTCTCCTGGCCGGGAGAGTCCCCTGTGGTGATCCTACCCTCAGTCAACCACCCCAAGGTCACTGACAGACGTAACGGTGACTACGGCACGCGCGATAAACGCACAGGTAGCTAGCCCGCACTGGCACGCGGTCAGTCGTTTCCGTTAACGGGTGCGCCCAAAGCACAGCACAGAACCAGGGCAGAGCCCTCTCAGTAACAGGGGTCCAACCCCTCCACAATAACCAAACCGGGGCCTTGCCCCTCCACAGTCCGCGCACCCTCGCCTGACTAGCCTGGTTTGCCCTAGTGGGCCTAACAAGTCGGTGAAGGAGACTAGCAGAACCCCGGGGCCCGTGGGGTAGCTAGTACTCTCCTAACACTACTATCTCTCCTCGGTACTACGTACACGAGGGCCAACAAGTCGGTACAGAGCAGCCAATCCTAACCCTGGGTCCTTGGGGCGGCTGGCCCCACTCTGCACTAAACAGGTACAGGTACTTCCCTTGGTACTGCGTACCCAAGAGACAGTACAAACTACATCTCAGTTTCCATTCCTTTTTCTTTCCAGGAGTTCCACTCCTAATTCCCCGTAGGGTTCCAGCTCTTTATCTCAGAACATCATATGTTTCACTTTCCAGATTTACGTTCTCAGAATCCATGATCTCAATCATGTTTCTTTATTCATAACAGACAGCTATTAATTCAAATTACAGGCAGCTTTATATTCCTTTCCATTTTTTTCCAAGACTGCAGTATTATACATTCCACTAGTTCTTCCATCCTAGGGTTCATGTCACATCCTAGGATCTAGCATACAACTAGTTTTCCAGCCCTAGGATTCATGCATCACCTAGGAGCTATCATTCCATACATTTCTCATTCCTAGGATTCATGCAATGTCCTAGCTTCTAGTTATGGTTCCATACTTTAACAGATTTTATTAATAAACTTAAGCCACTCTACCAGGTACAACGGGAGTAATGGGGGCGTGATCGGGAATCCCGCGTGCCTCCGCGACTCTCAAGACTGCAACCGAACGAGGTCCTATCACAAGGATCAAACACAAGGAGTGTCTCAAAACATTGTATAGCTACTGTAGACGGGTAGAGGAATTACTTCTGAAAAGAATGCAACTCGAATCGCGGAAAATGGAGCCCGAACGGGCCCTAAATGGGTCGAAAAAGACGATACTGTGCAAAATCAGACGTCTAGAACTCCTTCCAGACGTCTTAAAAAGTGGATAAGAGAATTACCTGTTCAGCGTGGTTTCCCAGACGTCCAGAAGTTTGCGGGGACGTCTGCCCTAGATCCCAGACGTCCGATGGTCCCTCCGGACGTCTGGAGGTCACTCCCGCCGTCTGGTACAACTTCCAGACGTCTGATTCGCAAAGGATGGCGAATCAGCGAACCTGCGCACAGCCAACCCCCTCCCTCAGTACGGTCAGTCGACAAGAAGGAAGAAGAAGGCGGAAACTCACCTTTCAGACGTCTGTATGATCTTACAGACGTCGACCTTGCCGTCTGGCTATCAATCCAGACGTCTGATTCCGGAAATTTTTCCAGAATCAGGACCCTGCTCGGCCTCCGCCCGCGACGCCGCCCGCGTCGTACCTCGCGCTCCTGCTGCTAAGATCGCAGCAGGTCCCTCTCCGCGTTGCTCCGCGCCCCCTGCGCCCTCCGCCGGCCGGCCAAGCCGCTCCGGCGAGCTCGCCCTCACGGCAGAGCTCCGCCCTCGCACGCCGCACCTCCGCGCTCACTGCGGCTGCCACTGCCGCCCTCGCGTCCGCTCGCTCTCACGCACAGGAAGGAGAAGAAGGAGGAGACGGTGGAGGCAGGAGGGGAGGCATGGCCCTTTTAAGGCCGCGCGAGGAGGAGAGAGAAGGTGGCAGGCCGCCTGCAGCCGCAGAGAGAAAAAGAGGGAATATGCGGTCTGCACGCTCAGGCGCGCAGGCGACTCGCGTGTGTCGAAAATAACAGATTTCCAGACATCTAGAAACGATCCCAGACGTCTTATCAGACGTCTGGTTGTGATCCCAGACGTCTGGTACGACGTCTGGGCCACCTCCCAGACGTCTGGGGCACACATTCGTTACAGTTAATGCATGCTACAATGCAATGGGCTTCCCTAGATGGAGATTTTTATGTGTGGATCCAGGAATCAATTTTAAATTAGTGTGAAAGGGAGCCAAAGCACTTCAATTTAAGTTCTCCCAATCACCAAAACGATTTCCACACACAAGGCTCAACCAGAAGATAAAGAAAATCAAATTGTTGGGGGTTGAGGTATTCGGGATCAAATCTTAGGCAAGTTGAAAAGTCATGGTGGGGTTGGAATTAACTCAATTACAAGTCTCCCCTCCAAAAAGGTGATCCTGAATTTTAGATTAATGAGGCAAAGAGGGGTGGCAATCAATCTTTTTATTTGCCCCAAAGAATACTTCACATGCTGAAAAATTCAAGAATCAGGATTCTTGGATTTTCGCTATGCGAAGTAGGGTGAGAAATCCCGGGGCGGTAGGAGTAAGGGCAATCAATCAAACAAGTGAATTTTAATCCACTTGCCCCAAGAGATCCCAAGAATCTTTTCTAGTTTTTAGTTTTTAGGTTTTTTTTTATTAAGGTGACAAGTTAACCCTAGTTGCTAAGAAAAGAAGACCTACTTGTTTAGCAACGTGTGCGAAGCTCAAATGAGGTGTCGGCATCTTCACGCTCTCGTTCCCGCCTTGGATCTGCTCACGTTGTCGACTTCGTTTGCCTGCCTTTTCCTTGCAACAGGTTCACTTGCACACCAAAAACAGAGACACCCGTGAAGAGAGAAGAGAAAAATTGAAAGGAATTGAATAGAAACTTTACTTGATGGTGTATTTCCCCGGCAACGGCGCCACAAAAGGTATGGTGTCGGACCTGAATAGGTTGTTAATATGGTAATTTTATCATTGAAGTGTATATAGTGGTTAACCTAAATCGGACCTAACCATCTCTTTACAAAAATTTTTAACCTGGCCTACTTGATTTTGTCTTGGTCACTTTTAGGCATAGGGTTGAACTCAGGGAGGTGGGGTTACAAGTCGAGTTTCTACGCCTTTCCTACAACGAGTCTCTTCCATTCGTTTATTATGTTTTTGGTGTTTTTTCTATTTAGATTTTTTTCTGGTAATCTTTGTCCTTGAGGCACACCCTCAAAATTAAGTTCTTGGCTTTAAGCCAAAATAAGGTTCCAAACGGGTCTTGCTATTCGCAAGATGAAGTACGTAGAAGTCAAGGATTATCTTTTCTCTTTTATATACTTTTTTATCTTTTTACTAACAGGAAAGCGAAACAGAAATAAAGTAAATATAGCATATATATAGGTAAATATATTGTGTATAAAGGGGTGGGGGTGGAGGCGGAGATGGAGTGTAGCACGATGTAGAGTCGGTCGTCATCTAGAAAGATGCAACCAATAGGACGAGGTGCCGCATGGAGTGTGGGATGGATGGTGGAAGATGTATGTGACCACACTTTTTGTACGCGTGTATTGGGGAATATCAGCAACTGGTGCAGATATTCCCGTGATACCATGTATGGTAGATAATGTGAAATTATATGTATATGTATGCAAGTATATCTATATATATATATGGTTATAAATATATAGGTATATATATATGTTGTTGTAAATGTATATATGTATATATATATATAGGTTTGTAAATATATATATAAGTATATATATAGATAGATATATGTATAGATCAATATACATATATAGATATATATATATATATTTATATGTATATGTATGTATATGATACTATATAGATGTATATATATATATATGTGTGTATGTATATAGTAATATATGTACATATAGATATATGTAGATAAGTATATATATATATATGTATATATAGTTATAGATATATATATCTATATATATGTATGTATATTTGTATATATATGTATATATATATAAGTATATAAGTCTATGTATATATGTAGATATATATGTATATATATATATAAGTATATATATATATATATGTATGTATGTATATAGACTAATACATAGTTGTATAAGTACTATTATATATATAGATATATGTATAAATATATATATATATGTATATAAGTATATGTATATATGTAAATGTATATGTATATATATATATATATATATATATATATATATATATATATATATATATATATATATAAGTATATAGGTATATGTATATATATATATGTATACTAATACTTAGTTATATAATACTACTATATATATTGATATAAGTATATATATATATGTATATGTATATAAGTATTTGTATATATGTGTATATATATATATATATGTATATATATAGGTATATATATATATATGTGTGTATGTATGTATGTATACTAATACATAAACATATAGCTACTACTACATGTATAAATACAAGTATATATATATATATATGTATATATATACGTATATAAATATATGTATACATATAATGTATACGTGTATACGTATATATATATGTATATAATAGTGTATAGGTGTGTGTGTGTGTGGAAGTGTGAGTGTATGTGTGTGTGAGCGTCAATAAAGACAAAGTGTTGTGAGAGAGAGCGAGAGAGAGAGAGAGCGGGAGTGAGAGGGCGCTGCTGAGGGTTGGCGTTAAGTCGTCTGTAGCTTCCAAGCATCGTCTGGAGGCTCCACGCGTGCACACGCAGGCGCATCTGCGTGTAGAGAAGAGTGCGCTGGAGGGAGTGGTCGCATGCAGAGGAGGCCGCAACGCACCGTGCTGCATGGAGAGCAGGCATTGGCACTCGCAGGCCCACGCGGTGAAGGAAGCGGGAGAAGGTAGGTGCTGGGAGAGGGCTGGCGCACGTAGACATACATGGGCGGGTGCGAGAGACGCGGGCGGAGACACACGCACGGGCGAATGACGGTAGAGACACACCGAGTGACAGGTAAAGCGAGAAACTCACCAGTCACCCCACTGTAGCCACAGTGTTGCGCAGCCTGCCTTGAACAGTGGCTACAGTGTAAGGCCATGCCTCGCAACCGGGAGCTGCAGGTGGTGTGAGTGCGGCCAGCTCGCGGCTGGCATGCGCGGGCTGGCGTGCGAGGAAGAAGGTCTGCATTGGCCGGTTGCAGGTGTGAGAAGCTCTCAACAGAGTGCGTGGAGAGGGAGTTGGCGTGTGCGAGGGAAGGCGAGGGTGACGCGGGCGCTGCTGGGGTGCTTAGGGGTGCTTGGCCGGCCGTTGCAGTGACGTGCGGTGGCTGGCTGCGGGCGGAAGAGAGAGCACGACATAGCGAAGAAGTGAAGGCGGAGGCACCTACAGGCACGCCAGGAAAGGCGAAGGCGGCCTGCAGGCTTGCGCGGAAAGGAGTGGGGCGGCTGCTGTTGCGTGCTGCTGCTGCCCTTGCTGCTGCATGCGGAGCTTGAGCTTCAAAGCTTGAAGCTACCGCTCCATTGGCTGGAATTGAGTGGAAGGTGAAAACAGTGAAGAAGGCCACCACGGCCATCGGCTCTTTGAAGAGCTGGGCAGTGGTGGTTTCACGGTGGTGGGTGCTCACCACAATGAAGAGGCCTGTCTGCCGGGTGTCTCCTCTGAGGAGGAGGGCCGGTGTGTGGAGGGAGAGGGAGGAGATGGTGGCCTAGAGGAAGAAGTTCTGCAGTCTTCTTTTGGCTTTATTTTTGGTGAGGACCAGGCTGTTTGAGGAAGAAGAAGACGCCTTGTATTTATAGAAGAAGAAAGCCATGCACAACCATGCCATAGCTGTGCATGGCTCATGCACAGCTCATGGCAGGGAGAGGTGCCTACAGCTGCAGGGAGAGGTGAAGCAGGACATGGCATAAAGAGAAGAAGTTGTTGTCCCATGCAGTCGCGGGAAGAGATTTACAAATCAATTGGAAATAAAAATAAAGATGGGAATGTTGCGAAGCAGCACTTGAAGAAAATGTGAATTGCGAGGCCATTTATTTCATTCTCCTCCCTTCTCAATTAAATGCATGCATGCATGTATTTTTACAATGCAACTATGGAGACCTAATATGCATTGGTAATGCTAGGAAATAGCACAAGATGTCACAATTGCAGGTGTATTTTTTGCGGTGCAATCACCCATCAGGGGCGAGGCAGGGCACGTGCGTGTGCGTGCATGATCCCCTATCCCGCCTCTCACTCTTTGCAACATATGCCATGGAAGGCAGAAGCCTTTTACACCCCAAGAGATTTGTCCACTTCTAGTTTGGGATTGAAAACCTCTCCTAAATCTGATTAATTTCAACATGAATTCCCATGTCACCATATAACAATTACATCCCTATTGATGCAATTAGGCTCTAGAATCCAACACAGATATCAACCATGATCTTCAAGGAAGCATTACTTCCTCTACTCCTTTTGAATTCTGGCGTTGTGTCCACCACTTCTCCCAGTCTCGCCCCATTCTTAAAAGTGGTTGCTTTGTCCCAAAATTCCGAAGGGATATCATGTATCTGCACCTAACAAGCTGCCTTGTTGATAGCATATTCTGAGGGGGTTTAATTTGGTAGGGCTCTTTCTAAAGCAATAAGATTTCCTTCAAAATGCCACGGTTCCTACTCCAAATGAGTTCTGCATGTTGATGAGATTTGAGTATATAGGTAACCCACATTCATTCCCAGTTTCTTAAAATGTAGGGGGTGCCGAGAAGGACCAAGCCTTTTGTTGCAACATGTCCATGAAGTTTCTAGGTTTGATTTGCCCTTAGTTGATGACCTTGTAGTAGATACATCTTCTGTGGAAGTCAGGTTCAATTTTATCTACGTTTGAGAATGTAATGACATGCTTTTCTTTTTTCCCATCCTTAGCCAGGTTTTGCAACTTGTAGACCAACTCTTCTGCTGCATTTATGATCCCATAAGAAGAATGCTTGGCTATCAAGTTAAACATGCGAGCATTAGTCCTTGCATTAAAGAAGAGGGAAGAAGAGTAATGGCTACAAAGAGATAATGGGAGAGTAAAGAGAGAATGGTAATGCAAGTGGTTACAAGAGAATAGAAGATTAAAGAGAGACAAATGGGTAGTTGACTACTTATAGTTCTCCTAGCTCCACAATCCCTCTTTGGAGGGGCACCAGGCCACCACCACTCTTGGAATGGAGGTGGAGAAAGATTAGAGAGAGCTCTTCGGACTCGACCCTCCTCAGCAAGTCAAATGGAAACTTTGAATTGTTTTGTTTTTAAAGTTGCGATAGTTACACCAACATACGAATTGGTTGCGTCAACGTCCGTCACTTGAATTTAGCTAGACATGTGCGCGAATCAAAATGGTTTTGAAGCCATATTAATTTGTGAAAATGTATAGAAGCTTAAAAGAACGGTGCATCTTGCAATGAACAAATGTAATGGATACGGTCCCATCGTACATGTTAACATTTAGTGTGTGGATTTGTTGAGTCAGCCTCACACTCACAAATTCAATACAAGTATTGTGACATGGTGAGATTCACTATTACTCAAATAATCACCATTACTTGTGAGTCAAGAAATCACGAGTGATTTTTGATTTTAAATAAAAACACATAGATATTTTTATTTTATATGAAAAATGCAAAGATGTTAAATTTTGATTTTGAATCAAAACATACAATTTTTTGTTTTATATCAATGCAATTTGATCATGAACTAAATGCACCTATGATTTTTGATTTTGCATTGATATAATTTGATTCTAACCTATAACGCTGGTGATTTTTTATTTTGCATGGGTATATTTTGATTTTGTAATGTTGTGTTTTTGGTTCAGAAGAAGTGATACATTTTAAGTAGTGGTAGTCTACACTGCGTGACAATACTTACATTACTTTTCACTTTAAGTGTTCAAGTGAAGAAGACACCTGATATGATCTCCACTATTACATAGCAAAGTGCATTTTTGACATTTTTGTTATTTAGAGTTACATTAAGAATTCTTTACACCGTATAAGATGATACAAGTGAAAACTTTCAAAAGCCATCTTAAGCATGCATTTCACATTTTGGGGCCACTACTGGAGAGGTTCTTCCTTCAATTAGTAGCTATTTTCTAATACGTGCATTATGTTATGTTAGCCTAAGATATCATCTATAATCAAGAGATAATATATGTATATAACATGGATATTTATATTTTACAAGCCATTTTGTGAAATTATGAGGAAATTAATATAGTTATAATTTGCGTAAAATGGCCATAATATTCATATATTTCTAAGAACTATAAATTGCAGGAAGAAGCACCCAACTATATGATTGTGGAGGCTTATTAAGCTTGCAATATAAAGGATGATAATTGTCGAATAACATTTATAATCCCCTTCAGTGCAAGTTTAATGTATAGAAAGTTTATCTTTCATATTTTTCTATGAAGTGTCGTATGGAGGTTGGAATGGATTCATCGGGTAGTTCAATTGATGACTAGGTTTATATCATTTAAGTAGGAATGATAGATCTCCAATTTGAATTCGAACTAACGTGAAAAGATAGATTTGCAAACTATTTATCCCTCCACCCAAGATAAGAGCCATTCTATGAACGTTATAACCTCCAATGTGCTAGCACATGGGCAAGGATCGAGCCAGACAATTTGTTTAGAATGGCACATACGCAACTACGCATATGCACACATAAATTGGAAAAAATATGCTGATCAACATATTAGATGAGAGAGTATTGTATCATTGTGTATAACTAAAATTGATAAGGTTTGTAAATCTAAAATGTACCTATGCCACGTGTCTATATTGTCAAAGTCTTCCCCTATTGTTGTCGAAATATTAGACAAGATTTGCACCAATGTATTCAGTTAGATGGTTGATGGTTTAAAGATAGATTTAAATGATGAAATTATTAACAATAAATGATTAAATGTCATGTAATTGTTAGATTATAATCATGTTTAATTTAATTTATAATATCATTCTAAACTAAGCTAGAAGTAGAGAAATGCATGTACTGATGTAAAAGGTGATGCAGGAAAATATGTGGGAACTATTTTTGTATTTCGCACACGTTGAGAACGTAGACCACGTAGACCTACTTGATAATTGATATTTAATGTAAAGAAGTAAAAGAACGTAAGGTTTATTACATGGTGGTCCCCACCACATTCAAAAGAACCACTACACCACATGCACAAGTGATAAATAGCTTTACACCGATTATAAATAACTTTGCACCAATGATAAACTATTTTGCATCGGTGATAAATTATTTTGAGTGATTTTACTCTGATGTAAAATCCTTTTACACTAGTGATAAATTATTCTAAGCTGTCTTTGCACCGTTGCAATCTCATTTTGCATCGGTGCAAAATTATTCCAAGGGTACTTTCACCTATCCAAAGTGATTTTGTACCCGTGCAAAGTGATTTTCACCTATGAGTTTAGGATTTAGGTTTTAGGTTTATGAAAAGTGATTTTACATATGAGAAGTGATTTTTCACGTGAAAGGTAATTTTTAACCTAAAGGTTTAGGGTTTAGGAGGAAAAATCACCTTTTAAATGTACTATCACTTGTCATAGGTGAAGAAACACTTGAAATTTAATTTTGCACAAGTGCAATCTTACTTTGCACTGTCACTACAAGAATATTGAGTATTCTCGACCGTTAAAAATAGTTGCCAATGTTTAAATAACCGTCGACAAAAGGGGTCGAGGAATGTATAGTCGTGATTGGGTTTTCTCGACTGCTCTTGAACAATATGGTCAAAAAAAGGCATACCCCACTCGACGTTTGGTCAGTTCTCTCGTCAATTTTCAATGGTCGATAATTCTCTATTCCAACCGTTCAATGTCCACGGTCAGTGAAAGTCTTTACCTCGACTGTTATTTAGACAGTCAAGTAAGGGCAAATTTCCGACCGTTTGTTAATAACAGTCGAAAATAATGATATTTTCGTCGATTTACGGACCATCGACAATGTTAATTTTTTGCGACAGTTATTGACTAACGGTCGGGAAAACTCATTTTATAAACCATTTTAAACAGTCGAAAATGTTAACTATTAGCGACAGTTATTTTATTACGATTGGGAAAGTTAAATTAGCGACAATTTTAATAGTCGATAATATTAACAATTGTCGACCATATTTAAATAACGGTTGAGAATAATAAGGAGATTTTTTTTAAATATATTTAATTTATTTGAAATACCTATAAATAATGTCCTATTAAGAGTATAAATCAATCACACAACTTAAAAATTTATGCATTTAAGAAAAAGAGAATAAATGAAAATTAAATTTTTATAAATAAAAGTAACGTATACAAAGTTCATTACAAATGGTAATATATATAAAAAATACAATTATAATGTGGCACCAATGCCTCCATCACTGCTACCACCTAAATCATCGTTATCACGATGATTTCTATACTGATGAAAGGATGGGTGATCAATTCCTCCCTTATGAAGTAATGCAAGGAGCTCGTTGATGGTCTTATTGGATTCCTTGGTTTGCATTGTGTTGTCCCTGACCAATGTTGTCAACTCCTCAATCCGATGGTCCTTCTCCTTGTCTTTGTGGTGTAATGCCGCAATCTCCTTCCTCATCTCCTGCACCTCAGTTGAAGAGGATGATGCTCCCCTTCTCGCATACCACTGAGATGGTCTCCCTCAGCCATGCGCTATGGACGTACCCGCCATGCTTAGGTGACATGATGGTCTGGTAGGCCTCCTCTGCTGTCAGTGGCTACTGAACTGTACCAGAGTTTTCATCTTCAAGAGGATGTATTAAGTTGATCATATTATCCTGAAAGATATTGAATTATGTTAAGCAATTTCATTTAGTTATATAATTACGAAATAAAATAAAAGTATCATATTTTTTTAACTTACGTGTCTCTATTGGTATATGTCATGAAGCCTCTCTATTTCCCTCTTCGCTCATCTTGCTATGAGTGGCCTCATATACTCCTATCCAATCAAGTTGTGCACTTTGATGCATGGCGGACTACAATAATTTGAAACATTTAATTTTAATAAATAAGAAATTTTTGTAAGGTTTAAAAGAAAATATTAATTAAAGATACTTACGTATATAGATTTCATCCCATCTATACTCCTACCCAAGACATGGATCTTCAGTGGAGCCTTAGCCCTATTTTCCTTATTTTTCTTGGCTTGCTCCTGAAAATGAAGGTACGATTTATTAACTTAGAAAATGTTTAGATAAATGATAATATATGAAATACTTTTAACCTGCATCGCTAGATCATGGCAATGCTCGCACGCTTCCTTCTAAATGTGCGGTTGTATCAAAAGAGGTGCATTATGCAATGCCTCATCATGATTCTTATTCTTATAATACTAAAAAATATAATTTTAATGTTAGAAATAATATTTGAATAGTGGTAAAGGAAATAAATAAATAGAGTTAAAATTTATCTTTTACCTTATTCTTCATCTCCAATCTCCAATCTTTATGAATCTTCGCTGCGTGCTTAAGGATATATTTGGGGATGTTTGGATCATCGCCCCACTTGAACATAGCCTACATTAGGAAGAGAACAGAAATTGTTACATAATTTACACTCATATGAAGTAATTTACAAAAGTTATTAGTTTTTACCAATTACCTCTAACTCTCGAATGAGCTGCCTTTTTAGCTCGTGTGGCACCTTCCTCCAATCGAAGTGGGACAGTGGGATGATCGCCTTTATCAGCATACCTAGTCTACTAACAAATGGAGGATAGTCCACTGCTTCCCCCTCTGGTGTGACCCACACTGAAATGAGAGCCCCATGCGGAATTCTTTCTAAGTCCTTGCTCCGTGTGGGACCTCTCCCCCTACGTGCACCTATAAGATAGAATTATTACATAAAATTAAATAACAAAAAAAAAATAAGAACATAACATTTACCAAATCTTAAATTCATATCAAAATTGTGGGCCGGTGGTGGTGGTGCAGAACATCCCATTTGAGAAGGATCTAGGTCAGTCGTCTGCTCTAGCAGATCATCCAATCTAGCATCTCCTGATCAAATGAACTACTATCCTCCTCCTCCTCATTGGCAGGTGCATCCTTCTCATAGTTAGAATCCTCTACTAGGAGATTCATCAAATGAGGCATCGGACTCTTCCCCTTCGCCCTACCTCCCTTCCCCTGACTCTGGAAATATCAAGCTACATCTCCAGGCCTCAGAAACTGCTGGCGAGGTGCTTAGGGCTGAGGCTAAGGATGCTGGTGGTGAGCCTAAGGCTGAGGCTACTGGCAGGGGGCCTCAGGCTATTGGGAGGCCTGAGCCTCCTCCCTGCTCCTCCTACAAGCCTTTTTCTTGAAAATAACCTACGTAAAAGCATCACAAATAATCAGATATCTTTTAAAAAAATTCACCAGTATTTCCCCAATATATTGTGATATTTCAAAAATCCTGTATGAAATAAGTACACAAATAATTGAAAATGAAATGAGAGTATATAAATAAAATAACCTCCCTTTCGTAATTTTCCTCCCCTTCCTCTTTCTTAAATTCCATTTCCCCTTCCCTTAACCTCTCATTCCTCTTTCTTCTCCTTCTCATTCTCCCTTTCTCCTTAACCTCCCCTTCCATTTTCTCCCCTTCCTCTTCTCCATCTCTTTCTCCCTTTGTTCCTTAGTTACCCTCCCCTTCTTATTTCCCCTCCTCTTTCTTCTCCTCTTTCCCCTTCCCTTATCCTCCCCTTCTCTTTCTCCCTTTCTCCTTAACCTCCCCTTCCTTTTTCTCCCCTTCCTCTTCTCCTTCTCTTTCACCCTTTGTTCCTTAGCTACCCTCCCCTTCTTATTTCCCCTCCTCTTTCTTCTCCTCTTTCCCCTTCCCTTACCCTCCCTTTACCTTTCTCCCTTTCTCCTTATCCACCCCTTCTCTTTCTCTCTTTCTTCCTTAGTTACCGTCCCGTTCTTATTTTCACTCCTCTTTCTTCTCCTCTTTCCCCTTCCCTTACCCTCCCCTTCTCTTTCTCCCTTTCTCCCTTACCTTCCCTTCTCTTTCTCTCTTCCTTCCTTAATTACCCTCCCCTTCTCTTTCTCCCTTTCTCCTTAACCTCCCCTTCCTCTTTCTCCCCTTCCTCTTCTCCTTCTCTTTCTCCCTTTGTTCCTTAGTTACCCTCCCCTTCTTATTTTCCCTACTCTTTCTTCTCCTCTTTCCCCTTCCCTTACCCTCCCCTTCTTATTTCCCCTACTCTTTCTTCTCCACTTTCCCCTTCCCTTACCCTCCCCTTCTCTTTCTTTCTTTCTTCCTTAGTTACCATTCCCTTCTTATTTCCTCTCCTCTTTCTTCTCCTCTTTCCCCTTCCCTTACCCTCCCCTTCTCTTTCTCCCTTTCTCCCTTTCTCCCTTACCTCCCCATCCCTTTCTCTCTTCCTTCCTTAATTACCCTCCCCTTCTCTTTCTCCCTTTCTCGTTAACCTCCCCTTCTCTTTCTCTCTTTATTCCTTAGTTACCCTCCCCTTCTTATTTCCTCTCCTCTTTCTTCTCCTCTTTCCCTTTCCCTTACCCTCCCTCCCCTTCTCTTTCTCACTTTCTCCCTTACCACCTCTTCTCTTTCTCTTTTCCTTCCTTAATTACCCTCCCCTTCTTATTTCCTCTCCTCTTTCTTCTCCTCTTTCTTCAATATAAAGCATTCACGATACCAAAAAAAAGCATCATTCTACACAAGAAATAAATCTAAGTGGACACATCCCACAAAAAAAAATTAAATCTAAGTGGGTGCACCCGACTCTTAAAATAAACCTAAGTGGGCACACACCACATCTAACATGATAGTAGCAATTTAAGAAAAAAGTAGTAAGAAACTCATCATGCATGAACTTCTTGAACACCTTAGTGGGCAATCAAAATTTCTCCAAACACTAGCTACATGCAAGAAGTAGCCCTAAGTTGTGATCAAATCTTAAGGACCCCCCTTTGTTGAGAACTTCTTTGAATAAAAGACGACGACACTTATGGCATGTTATAAAGACAACGCATCTTGCATGTGTGTGACATATACACACACTCTGTATTGTCCGTATAACATGTTCATAAGTCTCGACGGGCTAGTATTTTGACACAATTATGTCCCTCCCACAACCTGTTGCCTAGGAGTTAGAATTCCTATTGTTTGTCACTACCGTGCATCTAAATTTGTGCAAGTGCGTGTATGTACAAAGTTGCAAAAAAAGTTGTAATAAAACATGTTTACAATCATGCATGTTAAGCCTTAAAACCCTAATTTGTAACCTGAAACCATACAATCAAAACCCAAACCCTAACCCTGACCCTCTAATCCTAAACCTAAATCGAAGTTTGAGCAGAAATGAGGACACAAGAATATGTGCCGTAACCAGTTCTCATCTAAGTTAAGTACGGTTAACCCACTCACCAACAAGAAAAGACTAACGAAATGACATTTATGGTTAACCTCCCCTTCTTTCCCTGTTCAATCTTTCCATCCAAACAGAGGCTCTTATTTTTACGATGGTAACAACCCCCTTCTCCTTCCTTCCTCATCTTGACTCATGCACCCAATATCCTCATTTAAAGCATCCCACCGCAAAACCCTAAACCCAAATCAAAACATACCTAAATCAAACCTAAAACCTAAATCAAACCTAACCATAAAACCTAAACCCAACCTCTAAACCAAAACCTAAAACCTAAACCCTAATTACTTTAATACAAAACCTAAAGCTTACACCCTAACTCTAAAACAAATACCAAAACCTATGTCCTAACTCTTAAACCCTAAACTCATCCCACATCTTACTACTATAAATAAATCAAATTGACATGTGGGCATACCCCACATGTCACATTACATTCACATTTAATTCACATGAGAAATTTAACATCAAATTCAAATAACATACAATAATTTAGATCAAATTTTACATTAAATTAAACAACTATGAAATTATTTTATTATCAACAAAAGTAATAAAAATAGACAAATAAAATTTTACAAAAATATAAACAAGGGTGTAGGAAGAGGGGGCAGGGGGTTGGACATGGTAAGGGGGAGGAGGGGGATGTGGCAGAGAAGGGAAGGTGGAGGAGGGTTAGGGGAAGTGGGAGGAGGAGGACGGGTGGGGGCAGGGGGAGATATGGTGGCTGGTGGTGGTGGCGGTGGCAGGTGGTGGTGGTGTTGGTAGTAGGTAGTGGTGCTACTGGTGGTGGGTTGTGGTACTACTGCTGTTGTTGGTCGCAGGTGGTGGGGGTGGGGTTAGGGGGTGGTGGTCTTGGTGCTGGTGGTGGAGGGGGGCGACAACGAGGGGGATGGGAAGGCTGACGACGAGGAGGAGGGGAAGGAGGAGGCGGGCGGAGGAGGAAGAAGAGGAGGAGGAGGCCTACCTGCAGCAATGTCGACCGTGAAGGAGGAGGGGTATTGTTGGTGCTGGGAGTCACGGAGGAGTCGAGGCGGAGGAGGAGCCACAGTGAGGGCCGAGGTGGAGGAGCTCGAGCAGGTTTAGGAGGGTTCAGGAGGAAGAAGAAATTTGGGAGGAAGGAGGAGGGAGGCAGGGCGGGCATAGGGATTTTAGCCAACTTTCCCAACTGTTCTTCATAAATGGTTGGCAATAACTCTTTTGCCGACCG
The DNA here is from genome assembly GCA_037157565.1 of Thalassia testudinum. Lineage (NCBI taxonomy): Eukaryota > Viridiplantae > Streptophyta > Magnoliopsida > Alismatales > Hydrocharitaceae > Thalassia > Thalassia testudinum. The sequence continues at coordinate 76,801,181 of JAZHRO010000056.1, read as the reverse complement.
TTATGATGGAACGGTCAACGATGAGTTTTGAAAATTTGCCGGCCTGTGATGGCAGGTTATGAAAAGATTATCGTCGACTATTATTATAGAAATGGTTGACCATATAGTTATTCTTGACCGTTATAAACGGTCGAAAATGTTGTTAATGACCAGACTTTTGGCGACCTCTTCTATTAAAACGGTCGAAAATAATGTTATTACCGACCGTTACTTTAACGGTTGATAATTTCCTTTGCGAACATTACTATTTCTAGTAGTGTGTGCAAAGTAAGATTGCACCCATGTAAAATTATTTTGAAGGTGCAAAGTAATTTTACACAGTTGCAAAATAAGATTGCACCTATGTAAAGTGGTTTTTCACCAGTGCAAATTGGTTCTGAAGGTGATTTGAGTGATTTACACCTGTACGAAACTGATTTGTTGTTAATTTCAGCAGTGGTGGATCTTACCATGTGTCAGCACTTTTTTTCATAAAGAGGAGGGGTATGGGTTGCGACCACATTCACACTACTTTGCGTTAACTTTTGCAACAACTTGTACATTTTCCAACATGCATCCCTAAACTAAATAGCTGTGCTTCCCCTATCAGATGTTAGTCTTTCACACAATCAATAGAAAAAAAAAAGGCTTTTGCATTCACCTTTGAAAAGATAGATCTTAAGTACAATAATGTTAAATAGTTTTCGGTTATTTATTGGGAGATAAGAATGGGAATGGTTCCCATTTTTCAGTAACTATGTTTGAGGGTTACCTCTAAACGAAAGATATGTGGGCTTGGAGCAATTAAACATGTATCCTTTCATCGTCTAAGTTAAGAGGGAGGAAATGCCACCTACTTGGAAGACAGCAGGGAAATGTTGGGTCAGGGAAACCAATTTACATTTATGAAATAATAATTTTTCCAATAATCAAAATAAAGAGGTACTTAAATAATGAAAGTACATGGTCAGAAAGAATGCCATCCAAGTAATTCGCGAAACGAAATGCCATCCAAAATAGGTGAAAAATATATTATTAATCTAATCAGTTTGGGAAATACCTTAAAATGAAAAACCACTTTGCTGTAATATAATATTTATTAAAGAATTATTATAATATTTGAGGATTACTTGAGACAAGAGAGAGAGAAACAGAGTCAAAATTAATTGCCTGCCAAAGGATGCAGGCAGCCATATGTAACGTGGGGATTGAGGACGGTGAGGGATAATAGAACTTGTAAAATATTGTATTTGTATTTTAATCCACATTTCTAGAGCACATATTTTCACAGCGATTTTTCTTTTCAGATACTTTACAACATATTATTCCAAGTTTATATCATAGAAAAACAATCTGCAAAGCATCTTTTCAGGAGTCATACTCTTCGGTTCTTACATATAAGCCCTGGGCGTACTGTTTGAATGTTACACCACATTCAGTTAGATTTTTGATATCACCATGAATACCTTTTTAATTACAAAAATTTCTGACATGTATACCCTTTCCAAGAATAAAAACTAAAAGTTAAAAAACTTTCACGAAAAAGTTCGCACAGAATTTTTCTTTTTTATTTGTAAGTATCCTTCTTTCCTTCCCCTTGTCCCTCTTCCCACTTCACTCCGTCTGGCGTGGCGTAGATGAGGTCACCATCATCTTCTACAAAAATGGACATCAGGTGGATGGTGAATTACTACATCTCGAGGCTAACTTACCACAACACGGAGGTGGAGGTGATACAACATCTGAGTTGCAATGGATGGCGAGGTTCATCCCATGCACCTTTTGGAGAGGGCCGTCGGAGATGATAAGGACCCTATGAAATCATTCACAAATACTCCTATTCTTCTATAATTTCCCTTTTCCTTCCACCACCGATGGTGTATCATCCTGATTGGCAATAATTTGTGCACGGAAAGATAGTTTAGGGTTTTGAGAAAGAGAAACCTTCATCGTAGTATACATAAAATTTCGTTATCAAATAAAAATAATTAAGACTTTGTGAGTTCCAAGTAAAACACAGGAAGATGACGTTTGGTTTAAAAAAAATCTACATTTGATTTTATTTCCTTTTAATATTTTCTCCTGTATCTATTTTTCTGATATTTTAGATAGCAGAAGATTAGGTCAGAATAATCTAAATTAAGCAACACAAATCTACTCAACACACTACAAAATAAAAACCCTATGCCAACAATAGTTCTACATTGATAGCCAACTAACGTCACTATAAATCGCTTGATAAGCCGGCATTATTCACTGCTACATCAACGGGCACCATTTTCAAAAAAAGAGGGAACAAATGTGTCTTTTGCCACATCCAAATCTTTTGCTATCTAGAAAACATCATCAATGCCTTCTCATTCCTATCGATTGAGCTCCTAAAGCAACACCACCTCTCATCCATGCCCCCATCGTCCACGCATATCTCTCATTCTCATCGATGCAGGTCTATTCGATCTTCAATCTCTTACATCCTTGTGCTTGATGTCGCTCACTCTTGAAGCACTTTCATATTTTTTGAAGATCATGAAAGCCGTTATGAGATTTCTAATCTCAGATCCACACTTGGATAATTTCTTTTAAGGTTTTGGATCTCATATTTAATATGTAGGTGGCAATCTCAGATCATGCTTTTGCTTAATCAATCTCTCTCTCTCTAAATGCATCGATATCTCTCTCTCTCGATCTGCGTTGATCTATCTCGATCACTCACAGGGGCTAGGATTAGGGGATTAGGGTTAGGAGGTAGATTTGGATGATGGTTTTGGTCTCGGAATATGGGTCATGGTGGGTTGCGGTGGTGGAGTACAAGTGTTCGATGAAATGTGTAAGAGAGGATTTTTGTTGGTCATCGTGATCAAATTTACCTGTCGGTTGATTTAGAGTCTTCATAAGCAAATTAAGGCTATATGCATAGATTTACAATTTCATGTGGCAATATTTTGATAAATCATCAATGGCAATATTAGTACCTTCAATGGTAGTTATCTGCACAATCATTTTATCATGGTGTCTTGGAGTGCCTCGTTTTGATGAGATATGATCCAGTTAGGTGGCTGTTGATTTTGTTCCTTACACTCTGACTATTGATATGATATTTTTCTTTAAGATCAGTTGGTGTGATTTGTTTTCGAATCATGGTTATTATGGGTGGTCCCACTATTTCATCTCCAGGAACAATGAAGTTCCAAATTGTTGTTTGATATGAAACACCTGCAATTAACATGGACTATGGAATTACCTCCCGTCTATGTGATAGAACAATGTAGTATGTGGGGTTGAGGAAAAGAGGAAGATTAAAATCATAACTTTTTTTCGACTAAAAATCATAACTACTTGTGCCTACCCTTTGTGCTTCTTTAGCTATTTCTATTTCAAAATCTTTGTTGCCAACAGGAAAAAAATTTGGCTTGCTTTTAATATGTGCATGATGAGAACACCATCATGGGCCATAACTAGCTCATTTTGATCCAATTAAGTTAGTAAATGCTCCTACATAACTGTTAGAGAGTCATAAGTCATTGCATAATCATTCTGAGGGAAAATAAAGAAACTAGGGTTAAAACTATAATTTTACAAGTATATCATGAATGTAGTACAACCATGATTTTTCTCAGGGGTTGAATGAAGGTCAAATGGTCTTAGAAAGCTAACAAGCGGGTTAAAATAATCAGAAAAGGGTTTGCATGTGTTCTGAGAACTAAATGACTTTTGAAACCCTAAAAACAGACTCGCTTAATTAACTGAGGTTCTGATCAGGATAAAATTTACCTAAATCCTCTAAAATTCATAGAAAAATATTCTCTAGGGTTTGGAACCTTAAATTTGACCATCAGAACCCGTTTGACCTAGAACAGAGTCACAGATAGACATTTGCCCTTGTTTAGATTTTTGCATTAATTACCCAGTCAAATGTGGTCAAAACCAAAATCCAATTTCACCATTGTATTCCTTAGGTCCAAATTAGGTTTATACCAAAATTTGGACCCAAGATGAGTTTGTCTTGACCAAGTTCACAACTTGGTCCTATCTGATTACATCTCTACCCTTCACTTTCAAAATCTTTTCAAACAGAACCCTAACTTCGTCATTCTCACAAAAAGGTCCCTACTGCCATTAAACCTATTCCTACTTGCTCTAGCGACCTTAATTTGGAAAGAACTCCCTGATTTCTTGACGAATCCCTTTCAAATTTGAAAAAGAAGTTCATTAAGAAATCCCCTTCCTTTTGAACCCAATCCCATGCCCTAAAACTTGCCCAATCTCTCATGCGAATGCATGAGAGATTTGGGTCTCAAGGCATTTCATAATCTGGCAAGCCTTCCAAGCTTACTTCCCAAGCTCTAATCACCTTCTGATGACCTATAAAAGAAAGCCCAAATTAGGCCGAACTCCCCAAGCTTGAATTTGACCAGAGTAACCCCTAATTCTTCTCTCCTCCTCCAGCCGAAATGCTCTTCAAGCTCCGTGATGAAGAGTGGTTCTCACTATACACTAATGGTCGGTGATGATTGTGAATTGATGTTGTTGTAGTAAATGTAGGAAATCAAACCGTTATCATGACCATTTTATTTAATTATCTAATTTTTACTGGTTTATTCCAGGTGGTTCACTGGGAGGTAGTTATTGATATACATCACTCTCTAGGTCCAAAATTATTTATTAATTCCAAAAATGATTAATTTTATATACAATCAATAATGAATGAATGAATCTATAAAAAAAATGAATTAATGGTTTCGTTATGTACAAAAAGAATCAATGAAAATACTTGCAAAAATCTACTTACAAACAAGCATCAAATAATACATAGGTATATTTTATACTATCTATTTATAAGTTATATTACTAACACTTACATCAATATACACTACTAATAAATATTACATAGCATACTATCTTAACTTAATATACTGACATATATAGTAACACATATAATAGCTACAGCGACAGATATAAATGTCGCTGGAGCCCAAAAAAACTATATACAAACTATAAGAAGGAAACAAGGGTCTATAGCGACAGTTATTTCACCTACAGTGACATTTTATTTGTTAGTAAAAGTAAGAAGTTATATATAAATGTAAATAGCTATACTACGTATATATATATACTTTATTTGTCTTATACATATTTATTTATAAAAATTATTTATACGGGTCTCTGTTATATGTTGTACATATACATACTTCTTTCTCTCTTTCACTCTTATGTTCTCAGTAACACTTAGGCATTTAACACTTAGGCATTTTAACAGTGTCATTAGGGCTCTTACTTAATCAAAAATTTGTTTAATTTTCGGGTACACTTTTCGAGGGATACACAGCACCTAGAGACTGGGTGGGACCAGACCACTACTAAGCACACCCTAATTTCTTAATTAGGCTGCTTAATTACGTTTTCAAGCTCAAATTTAGGCTTGACCAAGCCCACACACACACAGGCTCTCGGCACCGCACACAGATGCTCAATATATGCTCAATATCATATGGGATGTTCGGTTGTTCGGGCGCCCAGCGCCCGTGATGACTGAACATCCCATAAAACAAAAATAACTTAAAGCATTCTGCGTGCTCGCCCACTCACGATGTGGGACTAATTAAGTGCTTGCGTAGTGTTGGAAATCCAGTGCGGCCATATAGAATTTGCAATTTTAGCCCTCAATTAGAGGGCCATAATTTATTAAATATTAAAAATAAATTATGTGAAAATCAAGTATTTTTATAGTACTATACAATTGTACAATTAATTTGGAATTTTACTTATATTTACCATATAAATAAATTAGCTAAAGTAAACAGTTTATGCATACTTAATTTTTGGTTTTGTTCCTTAATTATGTATAAATTAGTTATTATATAGTCTAAATGACCTTATACAGGGTTAGTCTACATGTCTAAATATTTTATAAACATTTTTATTGTATTTTACAGGCTTAATTTCTATTTTATTTACATTTAAATAGCAACTTTTTGGATTATTTTTTTTGTAAATTAAAATTAAATAGTGTATACATTATAAATATACTTAAATTAGGTTAACTTACTTAAAATATAGTAGTATACATATACAACATAAATTAACTTATTTTTAACTTAATCTACAAATTTATTTTAATTTAATCTAATAACTTAACTGTTAACTTAATAAATTAATTATTTATTCTATATGTATAACTAAATTAAGGTAGAGGGTTTAGTATGTTTACTTTTTACATATAAATACTTATATACAGTATTATAACTTAATAAGGTTATTTATAGTGCTTGTTACATTCTATAGCTTATGTTAAATATACATTAGTTTAATTAATAATTAGTTGTATAATTAAGATATATACGTTATAATCCAACTTAAATACTTAATTGATATACTACAATATATACCTAAGCTATTTATACCCTACATATGTATAATTTAGATTATAGAAGAATAAGCTTTAAAATATACCTTATATATACGCCTATATACATAGTATAGAAAGGATTTTTAGGTGTTTTTGAGTTTTTTTTAGAATTTATGGGTTTTATATATATTATGGAGGTAGGAGAAGAGATGGAAAGAAATGGATGAGAAGAAGGAGATGTTTTTGGTGTTTTTAAGGATAGTTTCATTTATTAAATTCCATGGTATACAGAACCGTTGACTGGCAAATTATAACAAGTCAAGGGTTCAGAATACCAAGAAACATGGTATGCATTTAGGGAAGTACCTGAACTTCAATTAGACAGGTTTATTTTATTTATTTATAATTTTTATATAGTTTTTATTTAATTCCAAACTTCACTCATCCTGAGCCTTTAAAGGGTTGTCTAATGTGTCCTAAAGGCTTAGGATGGAATGTAGGAGTCTAAAAGGCAGTGAACTACCTTGAACATGTTCAGTATGAGATATGGAAAGGATATATGCAATTAAGCATGCAAATCAAGAAAGATTTCAATTAATTTCACTCGGTGGACAGTTGGACTTAATAGTTAACTAACAAAGGATTAAAAAAAAAATTCATTACAAGCATTCAAAGGATATTAAAATTAAATTACAATATAGGAAAGCTTGTATACAAGTTAACACAACATTGTACATCAGTCAACTATTTTAACAGATCTAAACCTAAGCTACTGTCCACAGGGTTTATTCAGACATAGGACTTCTGCTAAAACAGCAGAAAGAATCTAACATCTGCAGTAGCAGATACCAGTAGAAGTTGCTGACTTTGACCTATTCATCAAACCAAATCCTTCTTCAAACGCCTTAACTGCTGTAGTAGTTAACTCATCTAAAGAGGAACAGGTCTGCAGCAGGAAGAAAAAAAGGTTAATTCCAACATGTATCTCCTGATTTAACCCTTTATATCCCAGATCATATTGTGGATAGCCTGGTCAGGGATTCAAAAAGGTTAATCCAGGGAGCACTTGGTTGGAATTAAGGAGGGGAACGTAGCTGCTTCTATAGCAGTTTGCTATAAGTCTGGGATTTAAACACATAAAACATAAATCAGAAATTCCCTCAACACAACCTGACAAGTGTTTCAATTCATATAAAAACCACTCAGGAATACAAATCAAGACCAAGATCCCTTGTTAGTAGCATCTGATCAAATCAGAGTTAAAAGAGAAGCTCATCTAACTCTTTCTAATACTATAGACAGCATATAGAAAGAATTAAATCAGTCAAATTAAATCATACACTCCAATCCTAGAACTTTGGAACCTTAAGGAATATGGAGAATTCCTTAGGTTAGTAAATTAGATTTACTCCTCAAAATCAACTAGAAGATGCAAGGTAGAGTCTCAAATCAACTAAGTGATTTTCATTGGCTCAACCATGCATTCAAGACATTTGAAACCTCATGAAAATCCAGATCAGATCATGGCTCTTCTGAGGTGAATTTTGAGTTTAAAATCACCTCAGATTCCTTGCCAATCAGTGAATCACAATCAAAATCCTCAATCTGCTAGATCAAAAATTCAAAGCTCAAATGATTAAAATTCATTACAATCCAAATTCAAAACCAATCCAGCAAACCAATTCTCTTTTAAGCTCAGATCAGGGGCTTTTGTGAGCAAAATGGAATGAGTTAGAAGCCCTTGATATGATCTTTGACACTAATTTCAGATCTGAGATTAGAAAATAATCAGACCTAAAATTAGGTCTAATGAGTGGGTGAATTGTGAGAAATAAATTACGGGAATCAGAAGAGATATGGAAAACATGAAGAGGGAGAAAATTCATGATCAGTGATTGTGTGAAACCGTTCACTCTGATCTCAAATGATCAGAGGAGGTGAGGGAGGGGAATTTACTCTAATTCTTCTCCTACTGCTAAACTAACAGAACAACAAATTTAATCACTAAAATTTGCTCTAATTCTATTGCTAATCTACTTAACTACTGCTACAGCTAAACTACAAAGCAATAAAACTATTCTAACAGGAACAATGAGACCTATGGGTCCTTAGCCACCTTAACCGGAGGATAAGGAGGAAGAAGGGAGGGAGGTGAGCACCAACAGGGCGAAAAGGCTTCTAGTGTATCTTTAGGGTCGTCCTCAGGTGCTATGAGGTCCTTAGCGACGAGGAGGGTCAGAGAGAAGTCAAGGATTTCACAGTCGGTGGCTGTGAAATCAGGGATTTGGTGGGGAGGGGTAGCTGGAGTGGACGAACGTTCGCTAAGATGGTAGGAGAGAGCGATCCTTTGTGCGCGCCACCACTGAGGTGCTTAAGTAGCAATCTCTGTGGCTCAGATCACTGTGGGGGCGAAGATAGTTATCGAGGGAACCAGCAGTAAGGATGAGAGGAGAGGAATGGGCGGGCTGCCAAACTGAAATCTGATCGTAGGATGAGATCTGAGGAGTTGGGTGAGCACACGTGTCGCTTCGCGTGAAGCTTCCATTTAGATCGGGTCATAGATCATAATCAAGGGAGGTTGGATGGCTGAGATTCTCCGTGTTCTTCGCGTGCTACAATGCGTGCATGGGGGCAGCAGGTGGCGGGATCTTTCGGGCAAATTGTAGGGAGAGGCCCCTTATAAAGGGGTAGAAAAATTACGAGTCGGTCCATGAGTGGTATGAAATAATAACCGAAATGACCCTAAGGGCTTTCAAAGAGGTCCCTGCAGGTTGCAAATAGGTCAGAAAAAGCTTTCTAAAGAAGAAAATGTGATGCATAAAGGACCCAAATGTAAACTCTAAGTTTCAAGGCCTTAATTATGTCCAAATGCCTTCAAGTTTTTATATGTGCTCAATTGAACATTTAAGAAATTAATTGTACTTTTGATTTGGACTTTTAAACTTGTTTGTGTGTTCAATTAACACTTGGATCACCTTTTGACCTTTATCTTAAAAATATCTCATTTTATGACCTAATTATGCAATTTTAACACAGAATTAAGGTTTCAGGTCTTTTTCATTGATTCCCACACTTAACCCTTTTTATTTGTTAATTTGATATTGTTTAACCCAATTTCTAGCTTAACTTTAGCTTTTTAGCTTTGATGAGTAGCCACTCATCGTATCCCCATGCTTTTGGTTTTGTTAGTCCCTTAGCAAACAATTCATTAAAGTGTAGAGCAATTTAAGTATCAGCAAGGTAAGTGTGAAGAGATATCTTTTCTTCTTTTCATTTTTCTCAAAGTTTTAAGTGTTTGAAGATGATCTTTAAGCTGAAAGATTTTTTTGATAAAGCAACTGTGTTTATCTTTGGACATTGTGAGAACCTTATTACTGAGGAGGACTCACAAGAACTCAAGACTTAAATGGCATAGACCATCCCTCAACTAACAAGGACTCTTGATATTTAAACCTTAAGTCGAATTCCAAGACTTAGGGGGTTTTACAGAGACTCGGAATGCTATGAGGTTATTACAGTGCTTTGTTATAAGTTAGGACTAACCAGGTGAATTCTAAAACTCAATCACGAGGTTTCACCTCCTTTTAAGTCTAGGTTGGCCCTAACTTCAGCTCATGTTTTTGGATGACTCTTAAGAAATGACGAGTACTCAAACCCAACACTTATTGTGCTTGTGGCTCAAAGAATTTTTTTGGTGGAAGAACAGGGTATTTGTATTGAACCCTGAAAACATTTTTGGTGGAACTTTTGTATTTACAGACTTTGGAGAACATACTTGACTTATTCTCAAGAACTTTCTTTTTATACTTTTCTAATTTTTTTTTTTTTTCTGTCAGTATGTCCCTGACAACTTTATTTGGTAGAGCGCACCTTATTTGGTGGGTGAGTTTTTTTTATGGAAAGAGTTTCTCCTACACACAAGACTAAAGGATAGGACAAAGAGTCTACCTGCACGCACAGGTAAGGACTCCACCTTCCCTAATGAACACTATGGTTGAATTTCAGGTTCAAATGATTTTTCTTGACATTGTGCACTGTAAGCCAAGGTTACTTAGACTCCTAAGTCAAAGCAAACCAGCAAATCATGTACTGGTGACTCAGGTACAAGAATATATCCTAAAGTTAGGAGAGACTGTGGTCTATCTTTTCAAAGCTCAAAGTGTATTAAGGCAAAGCTTGAATCAAGCTACAGTTGCTTGGCAAGTCAAGCCAGCAAAGGTTGAATGTCCACAAACACTTATTCTATTTTTGTTTTCAGCTAGAAGATCATAGTTAAACACTTATTTTTCTTCTTTTAAAACTTTTTTCTCTCTCATTAGAAATTTATTTGGAGTTCTCCCTTGACAAAAGAGTGCATGTCCCTTATTGTATTTTTGGAGTTTTTGTGTTTTGTCATTTTTTGTATTTCTGGCTTTTGAATTTTTTTTTTTTTGGGGTTTTTGATAATACTAAACTTTAGGTGTGTCTACAATTGCATTTTAGTTGAATGGTTCACCATCTACACCCCATATGCTTAAATGTTGCAATGTCCTCATTAAATGAATAGGGTGGATGCAAATGCATGCTCTGCTTTTCACTATCCTAGACTGGGTGACGAAAGGAAGTCAGAATGAGGAGATAAAATCTCTGTGCGGACAATTTCAAGTTTGATACAAGATCATAGTGGAAAGTCGGGCTAGGAAGTGAAATGCATGACATGTGTGTCATTGAAAGTATGCTAAAAATGCAAAGGTAGACACCTAATGCAAATAATGGTAGAAGTAAGAAAGGTGAAAAATAGCTATATACAAGGATAGGTCTTGCTAAGTTTAACGCCTTCAACTAGGCGTAAACCCAGTTGGCAATTCAAAATGTAGGAGCGAAATGGTGGAATTGATAAGTCTGAGATCATGTGGCTCAATGAAAGATTTTAGTCTTTGTCCATTGACGGTGAAAGGTTTAGATTTGTCAATTTCAGTGATATCAACGGCTCCATTGTCAAAGATTCTCATGATTTTGAAAGGTCCAGTCCATTTTTATCTTAGTTTCCCTGGAAAGAGTTTTAGTCTAGAGTCGAAGAGAAGGACTTTTTGACCAGGGTAAAATGATTTCCTATGAATGTGACAGTCATGGAAGGCCTTAAGTTTATCCTTATAAATCCTTGAGCTTTCATAAGATTCATTCCTTAACTCATCTAGCTCGAAAATTTGTAATTTTCTATGATCGCCGGCATTCTCTAGGTCCAAGTTACATTTTCTATGATCACCGGCCTTCTTTATGCTCAAGTTCTATGGGAAGATGGCAGTGTTTCCCATACACAAGTGATAAACGCCAGTTTATCATCATTCTCATGCATTAAAACAAACCTAGCTCTTAGGATTTTACTCCGAAAATGGGTTTCTGGGCTGCATTTAGGCATTCACTAGGTTAGGCATGCATTGCATTTTCTTTTGTTATTTTAATATGTTTTTGTGAGTGTTAGGGATGAACAGATATACAGATCGCTAAAACCCCAACACTCAAGAAGGCAATTAGTGAAGGAGTTCAGACCAGCTGGAACTCAGCTTAATCCAACTCACCACAACTGGAACCCAGCTCACTTGAACTAAGGTTAGCTCATCCTAGCTCCATTCAGCTAATCTCAGCTGAATGGTAGCTCAAGAGAGTTCATCTTAGCTAACCTTAGCTTAAAGTAGCTCAAATCCAGCTCAAATTAGTTGAGTCTAGCTCATCTCAGCTCCCATTAGTCCATAGGGAGCTCTAGCTAGCTCAGTTGAGTTGACGGGAGTTCACCCCAGCTCAGACCCAGCTACATCCAGCTCCACTCAACTCCAGCTAGCTAAAGAAGAACTCATCCCAGCTCAGGAAACTCAAGTCCAGCTCCCAGGGACTTAGCTTAGCTCAACTCAGTTGAGCTAAGTTACCTTAGCTGCTTCAACCAACTTGATCCTCCCCTGTAACGACCCAATTCCCAAGTCCCTACGAGACACGAGAATCGGACCGACTCGACTAATCCCAAGACCTAGTCGTCCAACGAGGAAGTAACCAAAAGAGCAGTAAAATAAACCACATTCAGCATGAATATAACTAACAGTAAGGAAATACAGCAGTAAGGAAAGAAACCACTACAATATATACCACCACAACAGTAGAACAACATTCATAACATAATATGAACTGCAGGTAAAGAAAAGTACAGAGGAAATAAGAACTACTCACTATAACAGAACAAAAAGAGGTGCAAGAGAACAGTGGTAACTTTATTGGACCCTACTCGGCCCAGCGTCCTCTGCAGCCGCTGACCTTGGCTGCTCAACACCTAGTCCTGAAAGGTAACGAGTGTAACACGTCAGCAAAACGCTGAGTAGAGTGGCAGCTAAACTAAAGAAACAGTAAAGTGTACAGTAGCTATTTAATTTGCTTTCTTCCTTTATTTACGTCTTTCTATTATTTCATAATTTATCTATTTCTCAGATCCTTCACTTGATCTCGAATGTTCCTAGTGGGAACGATCTTGATTGCAGTCTTTTCCGAACAGTAGAAGTAGCACGTGGTGCTCTCCTGGCCGGGAGAGTCCCCCGTGGTGATCCTACTCTCAGTCAACCACCCCAAGGTCACTGACAGACGTAACAATGACTACGGCACGTGCGGTAAACGCACGGGTAGCTAACCCGCACTGGCACGCGGTCAGTCGTTTCCGTTAACGGGTGCGCTCAAAGCACAGCACAGAACCAGTACAGGGTAGAGCCCTCTCAGTAACAGGGGTCCAACCCCTCCACAGTAACCAAATAGGGGCCTTGCCCCTCCACAGTCCGCGCATCCTCGCCTGACTGCCCTAGTTTGCCCCAGTGGGCCTAACAAGTCGGTGTGGTAGGCTAGCAGAACCCCGGGGCCCGTGGGGTAGCTAGTACCTCCCTACACTAGTAGCTCTCCTCGATACTACGTACACGAGGGCCAGTTAGTCGGTACAGAGTGGCCAGTCCTAACCCCGGGTCCCTGGGGCGGCTGGCTCCGCTCTGCATTAAACAGGGGGGACAGTCGCTCTCCTTGGTACTCCGTACTGAAGGGCCAGCTCACTTCCCCAATTCTATTCCATTCACTTTCCAGGAGTTCTACTCCTAATTCCCCGTAGGGTTCCAGCTCTTTAACTCAGAACATTCTAATTTCACCATTCCAGTTTCACGTTCATACATCCCATATTCTTAATCATGTTCATTTATTCATAACAGGCAGCTGTTAATTCAATTCACAGGCAGCTATTATTTCCTTTCCACATTTTCCAAGATTGTAGTATTCATACATTCCACTAGTTTTCCCGTCCTAGGATTCATGCCATATCCTAGGATCTAGCATACAATCTAGTTTTCCAGCCCTAGGATTCATGCAACACCCTAGGAATCTACCATTCAATCTACTTCTCATTCCTAGGATTCATGCAATGTCCTAGGTTCTATTTATGGTTTCGTAATTTAACAGATTATACTTAAAGCCACTCTACCGGTTACAATAGGCGAACTGGGGGCTTGGTCAGGAATCCCGCGCGCCTCCGCAACCCCCTAGACTGTAATGGAATAGGGTCCTATCACAAGGATCAAACACAAGGAACTTCTCAAAATAGTATACAGCTACTGTAGACAGGTAGAGGATGTAATTCCGAAAAGAACGCAACTCGAAACGTGGAAAATGGAGCCCGAACGGTTCCAAAATGGGTCGAAAACGATGAAACAGTGCAAAATCAGACGTCTGGAACTTCTTCCAGACGTCTTAAAAAGTGGATCAGGGAATTACCTCGCTCTGTGTGGGCTCTCAGACGTCCAGAAGCCTGTGGGGGTGTCTGGCCTAGTTCCCAGACGTCCGATGGTCGCCCAGGACGTCTGGAAGTCATTCCCGTCGTCTGGTGCTACAGCCAGACGTCTGATTCGCGTTGGATGGTGAATCACCGAACCTCCGCGTACCCATCTCTCTCTCTCAGTAGGGTCAGTCGAAGAAAAGGAAGAAGACGGAAAATAACTCACCTTTCAGACGTCTGGACAGTCTTCCAGGCGTCGTTCCCGTCGTCTGGCTACCAACCCAGACGTCTGATTCTGGAAAAGTTTCCAGAACCAGGGCGTGACTCACCCTTCGCTCGCGACACCCGGCCGCGCTGTGAGTGCTCCACCTACTGCTCGAGCTGCAGCAGGCCTCCCGCGTCTCTCCGCGCCCGCTGCACCCCTGCCGGCCGGCTCCCGCTGCCCCGGCAAGCTCGAGCCCTCACGGCCGACGCCTCCTCCCCCGCGCAGCACCTCCTCCCGCACCCGTCGCGAGTGTCGCCGCCGCCGCTCACCCTCGCGCTCGCTCTCGCGCACTGGCTGAAGGAGAAGAGGAAGGAGGCGGAGGTGACGGGAGTGAGGAAGAGGCGTGGCCCTTTTAAGGCCACGCGAGGAGGAGAGAGAGAATGCGGCAGAGGCGTCTGCGGCTGTAGGAGAGAGGGAAAAAGAGGGAGAGAGAGAGAGAAAATGCAGGTCTGCGCGCTCAGGCGCGCAGAAGAATAGTAGCGTGCCAAAATAACCGATTTCCAGACTCTGGAAATGATCCCAGACATCTGGTCCGACGTCTGCAAGTAATTCCAGACGTCTTAAAAGACGTCTGAAGCACCCGTTCGTAACATCCACAGAAGCACCGAACCTAGCTCACCTCAGCTCATTATGCTAGAAGCTTGCTCACTTTAGCTCGGCTTAGCAACTAGCAAAGAGCTAGCAAGCTAAGCCAACTAGAGCAGCTCCATGCTAGCCCCTTGAGCAGCAGCCAGCTCCAGTTTCAGTTCCAAACTTCTCCTCCTCAACTCCTCCCTCCAAACCCTAGCTCCAACACCTCCTTCTCTACTCCTCCTTTATCTAAGCTAGCTTAGCTTAGCTTAGCTATGCTCCAACTTCCTTGGCTTGTACCACCCAAAAACCCTACCTAACAACTCCACCTACTAGCTCCACCTAAGCTCCACCTACATGGCACCAACCTAGCCTACTCACCACCTCCAAAAGACACCAAAAAGTGGCACCAAAACCACCCTAACCACCCCCTTTATGGCAGCACTTTTCCCACCAAAAATCCCCTTCATCTCCACCACACATCTCCCCTAAACCCATCTCCACCCTCCACATAACCCCACCTTCTAGAAGCCTTAAAGTTGGAGCCAACCCATGGCACCTTTCCATGGTTGGCGCCACTTTTAGGTGCCTCTTGACCAACCCTGACTACCCCTCTAGCACCCCTTAGGTGGCGCCAACCATCCTTAAGCCTAGGACCATCTAACCACCTCCATCCTACCATCTTAGCCCTCCATTTCAAGAGGCACCTTAACCCCCCATCCTACCCTATAAAAAGACCACTACCCACCACCATTCAAAGCATCCTTGGCTAGCAAATTTACTCTCGTATTCCACCTATAATCCCACGTCAAAGAGAGAAGAAGAAGAAGATTAAGGGGATATTCTGTCCCTTTGGTGCCTTCCCCTCTTCCCTTCTCTCTTGAGTGACGCCAGCCAAAGGAGAAGCTAGGCAAGGAAGATCTTTGGAGGAGATCTTGAAGGTGGTCCACGCCACCTTGGAGGAGCTTTTGAGGGTGGTGCATGCCCACCCCTTGGAGGAGAGCATTGAAGGTGGTAGCTTCCACCTTGGAGGAGCTCTCAAGGAAGGAGAAGAAGGAGGCCCTCCTTTCAAGCCAAGGAGCAACTAGGCTTGGAGCAAGAAGATTCCCTTCTTCACCATTTTTGAAAGAGGATTTGTGTTTCTTTTCTTGCTTTTTGAGTTTTTTTTATTTTAGTAGAAGCATTCCTCTACTTGTCTTGGAAAATGAACATAATTTCTAGTTAGTCAATTTGCCTTCTTTTACTTTCTATTGCAATTGTTGTTTTGGCTCTAGCACTTGTTTCACCTTTTCTTCCTAATTACTCTAGGCCTCCACTTGCCTAGAGTGAGCTTAGGAAGAAGATATATCTATCTTTTAAGTTTTAGTTAAGCAATTATAGGTGTTAGTACTTTCCGCTACAATTTGCATTTTGCCCTCGTCTTTTCAAAACAAAAAAATTACATATTTAAAATACCAAGAAGAAAGTTGAGATCTATTTGTAAGCAAGAGGATTAATTTTGCAAACATTTAGCCTCCTTGGACGACCCTAGATACTTCCCCTATCTAGGATATAAATTTAAAAGTGAAAGCGGATTTACGTGTTGCAATGACACTAAATTACCTAATTAACAAACCGTGTATTTTCGCTATCACTTTTTGGCGCCGTTGCCGGGGAGGCACGGCTTTGCATTAGTTAATTTTCTCTTGCTTGAAGTGGATCTCATCCCCTTCTCTTTCTTTTGTGTGTGCAGGAATTACAGCGGGAAGGTAGGAATTTGGAAGCGAAAGCCTAAAGTTCCTTTTCTTCCCGTGAATTTCAGGTTGGTTCCCCATCACTTGTAACACATTACTTAAAAAGCTACCAAAATACACTAAACTTGGCTTTCAGGACCGTAAACAACTTAACTAAGTGGAGTGGTGCATTTTAAAATCTATTGTTTGCTTGAATGCTTCTTTAACACCACTCCATTGCAAGTATTGGTGTTCTATTTTTCGGGTCTGAATTTCTGTCTTAAATTGAAAAATCAATTCCTAACTCCACAGGCCTCCTAAAATGATAACATTTTATACAATGATTCCCAAATGAGTTAGGAAGATTTTTTATAAATTTTTGATAAATTGGCTTTGTATTTAATTTTTAAAAATTCATGGACTATAGAGGGGTCACACCCTCTAATCCTCCTATTTTGCTACTGTCTGCGAATTTTTAGAATTTTTATACCCATCCAATTTTTGTGAAATTTAGCTTGCTAGAATCCTTGTGAAATTTTACACATTATATAAAATCACTAAAATTTCATGATGTCAGTCGCAATACTAAAAAGTCCAAAATACCCACAGGTATCATTTCTGGACTTTGACGCTAGTATAATTAAAAATTCAAAATAATTATCAAACAAATTCCTAGAATCTTACAAAAATCTTTTTTGGAATCCTTGTTTGATTTTCTTCAAAGTAGTGGTGTTGTTTGACTTGTTTGGACCACTACTTAATACAGAAAGCCTAAAATTAATTCATTGTTAGTAATTTTCTATCTTAAGGGTAATTGGCTTAGGGTTTCTTTCTTTCTTTTTAGTGACTCACATTAAAGGAAATTAACCATCACCAATACAACTTGTCTTTCCTTTGATTGTGGAGTTTCAAACTTTTTTTAAAATTTAAAAAGAAAAACCCTAAAACACATTTAATTAAATCAAATCCTAAAAGACAAAAAGATAAAAAAATTGTGTGACAACTTGATTTTCATTAGAGCCACTCTCCAATTACTGCACACACACAAAAAAAAATGAAATAACAGGGCAACAACCTAATTAACGCCCTCCACATTCTGTGTGCACTGTAGTATCCTAGACCTAATTAAAACTTGTAGCAACTTGACCCCTAAGGCTTCATCAACTTAGGCTTGCTATCTAGGTCTTAAGTTTTCTTTAGTTAGTACCAATTCTGTCATCTATATCTGGTGTTCAGGTTGAGGGGCCATGTCAAACGACCAGGCGCAGGTTTGTACAAGCACCTGGGGTTTTCCCTAGGAAACATTTGGGCCCAAACCTCCCCTTAAGCAACTTGGCTAGATTTGTTAATAGAACGGGTATTCACTATTGACTACTTATTTCCTACATAGACCAAGTCTTAGGTTATAATTAGGGAGTCGCATTTAAGTTCGGTCTAGTTTTGTTTGTTTGAATTGTACACTTTCTCTCATCTCTTTCTCTTCTCCTCCCCTCCAATTCTTCCCAAGTAGTGCATGCACGGGCGACGGTCCCAAAAACCACACCTCGAGGGACCATCTGATTTTGCCCCCCGCAGCAGAAAATCATTGTTTTCTTCCCCCTCCTCTTCCAAAAAAATGGAGAACCCAAGAAGCCGTCAAAAAAATTCTGCTTCCACTTCTATCCCGTCAGCCGACCACAAGCTAACTTCACCCTCCCTCACCTCCCTAACTTGGAGCAACCAGAAATACCAGCAGGGCCAGGTGGCCCTCCAATTATAACCCAAAATACAAATCCCTTTGCATTAAAGGTTAACCATTTGGCTCGAATACAACAAAATCAAGAAGATCTAGCTAGGACTGTCACAAACCTAGCTAATCAAGGACAAAATCCACCACCCCGCCAACATCCTGTCGTTCCTCTTAAGGATTTCTATGATCCTTCCAATTATGAGGAAAGATCAAGGGTGGTCGTACCACAAGGGGATTTCGAGATCAAACCAGCCATTCTAAACCTTAGCAAGCATTTTCATGGTCTTCCAGGAGAGGACCCTTTTTGTCATCTCGAGGAATTAACTGTCCTCGCTCAAACCACTCATTCCCGCAATGTGCAGGAAGACGTGTGGTTAATGAGACTTTTTCCTCTCTCTCTCTTAAAGACAAAGCATCTCATTGGTTTAGAACAGTTGGGAGCCCTATTACCACCTGGCCCTAATTAAAAAGTGCTTTTCTTAAAAGATTTTTTTCGATCAGTCGAACGAATGCATTAAGAAGATCCATAACGACCTTTCAACAGAAAATTGGTGAACCCCTGCACGAAGCCTGGGAAAGATTTCAGTAACTTCTAAGAAGTTGTCCCCACCATGAAATTCCACAATGGCAGTTAGTGCAGATCTTCTATCATGGATTAGAAGATCAATTGAAATGATTTGTGGATGCCTCATGTGGGGGCAATTTTCTTAACAAAGATGCCAAAAGTGCCTATCTTCTCTTTGAAGAAATGAGTGAAAACTCATTTAACATGACTTCAATGGACACTTTTAGCAAATCACAAAACCCCAGACATGGAGTCCATGAAATTGACTCTAAATCCACCCCTGTTCTAGTCACGCAAGATGATCTATATATGTTAGCTCAACGACTGGACCAGATGCAAATTCACCAAAAGAAAATGGAAGAAAAGCTCATAAACAAACAAGCTCCACAAGTCCACTTTCCACACACTAACCCCCTACACATTCTCCGAAGAGAAAATCTACACAATATTGATGCCACATCTGCTGGCTAGCAATTTCCGGCTAATTTCCCGCAAGATTTGACTGGGAATTTTGATCAAAATATTTTTGATCCCACCTCGAAAATTATTTATGCTCTCCAGGAGCAATTTAGAAACCCCTCCAAAACTTCCAATCAAAACTGGAGGACTAACCCGAATCACTCCTGGAAAAACCCGAATCCGATTCCTTTTCCCAAACAAAACTATTTTGGGAATTATGGGCAACCTATGTATCAACCTGGACCATCTCATGTTGATATCAATAATCAAGTCATGAAAACTCTGCAAGGAATGCAGACTCAAATGATAGAAGTAACCTGCATGATTACCAACTTGCAACACCAAGTTAACGTTACTTCTGATCATCGACCTATTGGGAATTTACCTTCCCAACCCATGCTCAACCCAAATAATCAAAGAAATCAATTCCAAGGTGGATATCCCAGTCAACCCATTCAGCCAGCACCTCAATATCCACCGGGTTTCAATAACAGCCAGGCCCCCATCCTCATCCTAGAAACAACCAGACTGCAAATGCAGTTACCTTGAGGAATGGGAAAACCACTCACAATACCCTGCTTGTTAAAGAAACCCGCTCTAATGACACACAGATTAACTCTTCCCCTCCTATTGTTCAGGAACAAATTCATCCAAAACAGGGAAACCCTGCCCCATTTCCACAAGCCCTTCACTCTTCAAAAAAGAAAAAGACGAAATCCGAGCCCACTGAGAAGGAATTAGTGGATTTATTTGGGCATGTAGAAATTAGTATCCCTCTCCTAGATGCCATTAAATATATCCCTGCCTATGCAAAATTCTTAAAAGATTTATGTACTCTGAAAAGGCAGCCTAGAAATTTAGGAAGGGTAATTCTTCCAGAGACAGTCAGCTCAGTTGTGTAGAGCTGACTGCCTCTTAAGAGAAAAGATCCTGGCGCCCCCCTAATCCAAGTTATCATTAATGATACCTCATTTGATCGCACTTTGTTGGATCTTGGTGCCTCAATTAATCTTATCCCCACAGTTGCTTTTGTGGAATTTAAGATTGGTGAATTGAAGCCTGTTGAGGTTACTCTCCAATTAGCCAACCGATCTACGATTAAACCAAGGGGAATTGTTGAGGATGTTCTTGTCCGGGTCAAAAATTGTCTATTCACAGTAGACTTTTTAGTCCTGGACATAGAGGTACCTGAAGCACTTAAGTTTGCCCCCATTATTCTTGGAAGACCATTCTTAGCAACTGCCCGCACCAATATTGATTGTGATTCTGGAAAGATGAAGATCACGTGTGGCGGTGACTCTGTAACCCTAGACATTTTTCAAGCTTCTAGGCGGTTCCAAGAACCAGATTTCATTGATGATTCGAATTCAGAAATAGAAAGCATTGTGGAGGAAACTTTGCAGATTTCCCATTTAGGTTCCTATTTTACTGTCAATACGATTCCTGAACAATCCACTTTTTCTCACCCTTCCACCCCAACCACACGTCCAGCTAACATTCCAGCTGACCCTTGCACTCGCACCTCACCTCTAACCCACAAAGCAGAAACTCTTTCAGAGCTGGACCCACAATTGGAATTAAAACCTTTGCCCGACTCCCTTAAATAATTCTTCCAAGGTCCTAGTCAAACCCTGCCCCTGATTATAAATTCTGGACTTACCGGGGCACAAGAGCACAAACTCCTCTAGGTTTTAAGTAAATATCGGAAAGCTATTAGCTGGACCCTTTCTGATCTTAAGGGTATTCATTCGTCTTATTGTACGAATCGTATATATTTAGAGGACGATTCTCGCCCCTCCCACCAACCACAAAGGCGCTTGAATCCTACTATGCAGGAGGTGGTAAGAAAGGAGATTATTAAGTGGCTGGATGCTGATATCATCTACCCCATTTCTGATAGCTCTTGGGCTAGTCCAACACAAGTTGTCCCCAAAAAGGCTGGACTAGCAGTTGTCACTAATGATAATGGGGAAAATGTAGCCACTTGAGCGGCTTCTTCATGGCGCGTGTGTATCGATTACCGAAAATTAAACACCGTCACCACGAAGGACCATTTCCCGCTCCCTTTTATTGATCAAATCTTGGAGCAGTTAGTCAGATGGGATTTTTACTATTTTTTGGATGGTTATTCCAGCTATATCAGGTAGCGATTCATCCTGAGGACCAGGACAAAACAAATTTCACCTGCCCCTTCAGAACCTTTGCTTTCCGAAGAATGCCCTTCGGTCTTTGCAACGCACCTACGACTTTTCAAAGGTGCATGCTTGCAATTTTTTCAGACTTGGTAGGTGAATGTTTAGAAGTCTTTATGGATGACTTCTCTGTTTTTGGAGATTCTTTTGACCATTGTCTCAAAAATCTTGAAAGAACTCTTCAAAAGTGCATAGAAGTTAATCTGGTCCTCAGCTAGGAAAAAAGTCATTTCATGGTCCAAGAAGGTATTGTCTTGGGCCATGTTATTTCAAAATAAGGAATCGTGGTAGATAAAGCAAAAATAGATGCTATATCTAAGCTCCCACCGCCCACTACTGTCTAACAGATCAGATCCTTTTTGGGTCATGTGGGTTTCTACCGTCGATTCATACAAAATTTTTCCCAAATCTCCAAGCCCTTAAGTTAGCTTCTCACTAAAGACCAACCATTTGATTTTAATAAGTGCCTGGAGAGTTTTTTGAGGTTGAAGAAAGAGGTTATTGAGGCACCAATATTGCAGGGACCTGATTGGAATAGTCCCTTTGAATTAATGACAGATGCCTCAGATTTTGCTGTAGGGGCCGTTCTAGGGCAAAGAATTGGCAAGAAACCCATTGCGATCTATTATGCTAGAAAAACCGTTGATGATGCACAACGGAATTACACGGTTACTGAAAAGGAACTTCTTGCCATTGTATTTGCCTTAGAAAATTTAGATCCTATCTGTTAGGGTCACATGTCACTGTTTATACCAACCACTCAGCAATTAAATATTTGCTAACAAAGAAAGATGCGAAACCCCACCTTATTCGTTGGATTATGCCGCTCCATGAATTTGACCTGGAAATCAAGGATAAGGTGGGATTGCACAATGTAGTGGCCGACCATCTCTCTCGTCTTATGACGAATGACATAATGACCCTGCTAGATCAGTTCCTCGATGAAAGCATTTTAGTTGCTACAACCCTCCCTTTGTTTGCGCCCATCGCAAACTACTTAGCAATAGAACAAATCCCCGCTGATTGGCCAAAAATAAAACGTGATAAGTTCTTTGCTGATATTAAATATTATTTTTGGGAGGAGCCCGACCTTTTCCGCATTTGTGACGATCAGGTCATTCGTCGATGTGTTCCCGATTCTGAAATCCATGATATCTTGACACATTATCACTCAATGGCCTGTGGTGGACATTTTTCGGGCAAGAAAACTGTAGCTAAAATCCTTAATGTGGAATTTTATTGGCCCAGCTTGCACAAAGATGCTCATGGCTTTGTTCGGTCCTGTGTGCGTTACCAGAGCATCGGCAACATGACTCGGAAGGATATGATGCCCCTTAATCCTATTTTAGAGGTTGAAATTTTTGATGTTTGGGGCATAGACTTCATGGGACCGTTCATCAATGCTGGTGGGTATTTATATATATTAGTCGCAGTCGACTATGTTTCTAAATGGATAGAAGCAATACCCACCCGCACTAGTGATCACCGTGTGGTTGTCGAATTTCTTAAGAAAAATATTTTCTCAAGATTCGACATATCAAAAGCCATTATCAGTGATGGAGGCTCACATTTCACCCACTCACAATTCCGTCACCTTCTTTCTAAATATGGGGTTAATCAAAAAATTTCCACACCTTATCACCCCCAAACAAATGGCCAGGTTGAAGTTTCTAACTGGGAAATTAAAAATATTTTACAAAAGATGGTTAGGCCCGATCGTAAAGATTGGTCCACCAAATTGGACAACGCTTTATTGGCCTACCATACCACTTTTAAAACTCTGCTTGGCATGTCTCCCTTCCGTCTGATTTTTAGGAAGGCATGCCATCACCTGGTAGAATTAGAACATAGGGCTTTTTGGGCAATAAAACAACTCAATATGGATTTATCTGACGCTGGTAACCATAGAAAATTACAATTAACTGAATTGGAAGAATTATGTAATTTTTCCTATGAAAATGCGAGGATTATAAAGATCGAACAAAGAAATTTCACGATAAATATATTGTTCGGAAACACTTTGATGTTAATCAATGTGTTTGGCTTTTCGATGCGAGATTACGTCTTCTTCCTGGCAAATTAAAATCCAAATGGATCAGCCCCTTTATTGTCCATAAAACATATCCATACAGCACTGTTGACCTTTTTGATCTGAAAACTAATTCGACATTTCAAGTCAATGTCCAATGTTTAAAGCCCTATTTTGATCATACACCTAAAATTCTATTTGAATCTTTTAATTTTACTGAGCCAGCCACCCTTGATCACTAATGCACATCATGGCCGGCTGAATGGCGTAAAAGATAGCACAGGATGGGAGGTAACCCATCACTTTTTTTTGCTTTCCTTTTTTTTCTTTTTCCAGGTTTTGATCATCCTAAACCCGACCATTCTTCACTAAGGTGATCCCTTTTCCCTCCGAATTCATGAGGACATGGCATATCTTAAGCATAGCGGGGTGTTTTTAAATTTTGACGATCGATTTAGGATGTTCAAAACCAAAAACATGCATTTTTCTTTAATTTATTTCCAACTTGCATACCCAAAAATAAAATAAAAATGATGAAAAACTTTTTGAGGAAAAATTTTTTCAGGACTAAGGTTGAAAAAACACACTTTTGGTACAATGGGATTTAATCTTTAGCGAACTAGGGATGAGGATGTGGATCTGATCATTAGAATTTCAGGGTCTATTTTAGACTAGATCAGATATCCTTCTCTAAAATTCCACCTGAACTCATGATAGTTCAGGTGACTTGATCCTATTTTGTAATATGGAAAGTATTTGGCTTAGTTTCTGATTCAAAAAACTTTCATGTCTTGAGGAACTTCTTGTGTCAATTTTCACACACAAGCCAACACTTAAAAAAACAACGGAAAATTTGAAAAACTCCCTTGTTTGGATTTAGTAAAAGTCTGAAGCAGATCATTGGTTTGAGTTCCCGCCGCCGAGGAGGAAAATGCCTTCTTTAAGGATGCGATGTCAACATGTTACCGCCTCGGCACTACTCCATGTCTATATTTCATATCTTAAGATGGATCATTAAAGCACATTTTAGCAGCTCAAGTGTCTTGGACGGTGATCTACCTATAGTGTTGGAGCAAGAGCTTGAGTTTGCTTGGAGCGCCCCTTTACACCGCATCGTGTTTTAGGGTTGTGAGCTCCTGGGTGGTGTCTTAGACAGTGCTATCCCGAAGTACTGGTGCCAAAACCCCCTCGAGGAATGGTAACGGGAATGATGATCTCGACACATCTATTGTAAGACTAATCTAAAAATAAGCATGGGAAAAAAAAAGTAATAATAAACTAATTAACATGCCCTTATAAATGTTGGCTTTTCACAAGCACAGACCCAAGGTTTTAAAGGATTTTGCAAGTTGCGAATCAGATTCATGAGCCAGAAAAATCCTAAAAATAAAAATTTCAAGTCATCTAAATTAATAAGGGGTTAATTTGTGAATTTTCTAGAGGATATATTGATCCCCTTCTATCTAATGGTTGGATCCAAAAACAAATCCGGATGTTTATCTTTAACAAATCCTGTATCTCCTGTGTTTTGATCTACAAGTTCCCTTAATCTTTTTTCTCCTCAAAGGTCAAAAAATTAAATTTCCTAAAAATTCCGTTTTCCAAAAAATTGAAGTTTTGCTAAGAGACTAGCAAAAGATAATCATGGGCGTGTGATAAACGCCAGTTTATCATCATTCTCATGCATTAAAACAAACCTAGCTCTTAAGTTTTTACTCCGCAAACGGGTTTTTGGGCTACATTTAGGCATTCACTAGGTTAGGCATGCATTGCATTTTCTTTTGTTATTTTAATATGTTTTTGTGAGTATTAGGGATGAACAGATATACAGATCCCTAAAACCCTAGCACCTAAGAAGGTAATTGGTGAAGAAGGAGTTCTGACCAGCTGGAACTCAGCTTAATCCAGCTCACCAAGCCTGGAACCTAGCTCACTTGAATTAAGGTTAGGTCATCCTAGCTCCATTCAGCTAATCTCAGCTGAATGGCAGCTCAAGAGAGTTCATCTTAGCTAACCCTAGCTCAAGGCAGCTCAGATCCAGCTCAACTTAGCTGAGTCTAGCTCATCTTAGCTCCCACTAGTCCACAGGGAACTCTAGCTAGCTCAGCTGAGTCAACGGGAGTTCACCCCAGCTCAGATCCAGCTACATCCAGCTCCACTCAACTCCAGCCAGTAGAAGAAGAACTCATCCCAGCTTAGGAACCTCAAGTCCAGCTCCCGGGGACTCAGCTTAGCTAGACTCAGTTGAGCTAAGTTACCTTAGCTGCCTCATCCAGCTTGATCCTCCCCAGAAGCATCGAACCTAGCTCAGCTCAGCTCATTATGGTAGAAGCTAGCTCACTTTAGCTTGGCTTAGCAGTTAGCAAAGAACTAGCAAGCTAAGCTAGCTAGAGTAGCTCCATGCCAGCCTCTTCAGCAGCAGCCAACTCCAGTTTCAGCTCCAGACTTCTCCTCCTAAGCTCCTCCCTCCAAACCCTAGCTCCAACAACTCCTTCTCTACTCCTCCTTTAGCTAAGCTAGCTTAGCTTAGCTTAGCTTAGCTTATCTATGCTCCAACGTCCTTGACTTGTACCACACAAATCCCTACATAACAACTCCATCTACTAGCTCCACCTAAGCTCCACCTACTTGGCGCCAACCTAGCCTACTCACCACCTCCAAAAGACACCAAAAAGTGGCACCCAAACAACCCTAACCACCCCCTTTATGGCACCACTTTTCCCACCAAAAATCCCCTTCATCTCCACCACACATCTCCCCTTAAACCCATCTCCACCCTCCACATAACCCCACCTTCTAGAAGCCTTAAAGTTGGCGCCAACCCATGGCACCTTTCCCTGGTTGGCGCCACTTTTAGGTGCCGCTTGACCAACCCTAACTACCCCCCTAGCACCCCTTAGGTGGTGGCAAGCATCCTTAACCCTAGGATCATCTAACCACCTCCATCCTACCATCTTAGCCCTCCATTTCAAGAGGCACCTTAACCCCCATCCTACCCTATAAAAGGACCACTACCAACCACCATTCAAAGCATCCTTGGCTCGCAAATTCACTCTCATATTCCACCTAAAATCCCACGTCCAAGAGAGAAGAAGAAGAATATTAAGGGGATATTCTGTCCCCTTGGTGCCTTCCCCTCTTCCCTTCTCGCTTGAGTCACACCAGCCAAAGGAGAAGCCAAGCAAGGAAGATCTTTGGAGGAGATCTTGAAGGTGGTCCATGCCACCTTAGAGGAGCTTTTGAGGGTGGTGCGTGCCCACCCCTTCGAGGAGAGCATTGAAGGTGGTAGCTTCCACCTTGGAGGAGCTCTCAAGGAAGGAGAAGAAGGAGGCCCTCTTTTCAAGCCAAGGAGCAGCTAGGCTTGGAGCAAGAAGACTCCCTTCTTCACCATTTTTGCAAGAGGATTTGTGTTTCTTTTCTTGCTTTTAGAGTTTTTTTTATTTTAGTAGAAGCATTCCTCTACTTCTCTTGGAAAAAGAACACAATTTCTAGTTAATCAATTTGCCTTCTTTTACTTTCTATTGCAATTGTTGTTTTGTCTCTAGCACTTGTTTCACCTTTTCTTCCTAATTACTCTAGGCCTCCACTTGCCTAGAGTGAGCTTAGGAAGAAGATATATCTATCTTTTAAGTTTTAGTTAAGCAATTATAGGTGTTAGTACTTTCCGCTACAATTCACGTTTTGCCCTTATCTTTTCAAAATAAAAAAAAATTACATATTTAAAATACCAAAAAGAAAGTTGTAAGCAAGAGGATTAATTTTGCAAACATTTGGCCTTCTTGGATGACCCTAGATACTTCCCCTATCTAGGATATAAATTTAAAAGTGAAACCGGATTTACGCATTGCAACGACACTAAATTTCCTAATTAACAAACCGTGTATTTTCGCTATCAACAAGTCTAAAAGGAGACATGCCTAATGGGGTTTTGTGAGCTATCCTATATGCCCACAACGCATCAGAAAGGCAGGAAGACCAATCCTTTCTATCCGGTCGGATGGTAGTCTGTAAAATCTTCTTAATCTCCCGATTGGACAATTCAGCAAGTCCATTGGTTTGAGGGTGATATGGTGTAGCAATCCTATGTGACTCCCCATACTTTTGGAGTAGGGACTGAAAATGTGTGTTTCTAAAATGAGACCCTCCATCACTAATGATGGTTTTTTGTACCATAAATCTAGAGAAGATGAAATCTTGAACAAATTGTGTCACAACTCTATGATCATTAGTCCTTGAGGGGATGGCTTCTATCCATTTAGCAACATACTCAACTGCCAACAAGATATACTCGAAGCCATAAGATTTAGGAAAAGGTCCCATGAAGTCAATGCCCCAGATGTCAAAGATTTCGCACACTATGTTCAGGTTTAAGGGCATCATGTCCCAGTAGCTAATACTGCCAAGAGACTGATAGTGTGAACATGCCCTGCTATATTCGTGTGCATCTTTAAAGATTGTGGGCCAATAAAAATCTCTCTGCAAAATCTTTGTAGCAGTCTTTTTGCCAGAGAAATGACCACTGCACGCCCGGTCATGGAAGAACTACAAGATGCTTTCTATCTCCTTATCAAGGACACACTTCCTAAGGATCTGGTCTTTGCATTGTTTGAAAAGCCATGGTTCTTCCCAGTAATAGTGCTTGGCCTTGGATCTAAGTCTCTTTTTGTTGTCAGACCCAATCAGTGGGGAGGATTCAAGAAGCCAGGTAGTTGACAATGTCAGCATACCAAGGAAGATCAGAATGAATGACCAGCAATTGCTCGTCAGGGAAGTGGTCAGAAATAGGCAAAGAAGGAGAAATCGCTTCAGAAGGAAGGCAGGATAAGTGGTCAGCTACCACATTCTACTTTCCAGCCTTATCACGAATCTCTAAATCAAATTCCTGTAAAAGTAGGATCCATCTAATCAGACGAGATTTAGCGTCTTTCTTGGCGAGAAGATGTCGAACTACAGTGTGGTCAGTGTAGACTATAATGTGGGAACCTAAAAGATAAGGTATCAATTTTTCCAGTGCAAATACTACAGCTAGCAATTCATTTTCTGTGACGGTGTAATTCCTCTAAGCTTCATCTAAGGTCTTGCTAGCGTAATAGATGACTGTGGGTTTCCCGTTTAGTTTTTGACCAAGGACAGCCCCAACTACATAATCAAAGGTATCACACATGATCTCAAAAGGGTGAGACCAATTTGGAGGTTGTAGTATTGGTGCCTTGGTGACTAGATCATGAAGTGCCGTATGGGCACGAACACATTCATCAGAGATTTGGAAGTCTACATGTTTAGAGAGGAGATTAGTGAGAGGTCAGGCTATTTTCGAGAAATCTGCTATAAAGTGGCGATAAAAACCAACATGCCTGAGAAAAGATCTAATTTGTTTAATCTATGAAGGTAGTGGTAATTCAGAAATCAATTTTACCTTCGCACGGTCAACCTCTATTCCACTCTCAGAGATAAGGTGACCTAATACTAGTCCTTCTGGTACCATGAAATGTGATTTCTCTCAGGAAAGTACCAGATTCACATTTATGCATCTTTGCAGGACCTTAGTAAGGTGGTCTAAGCATGCATCAAATGTGCTCCTGAAGATCAAGAAGTCATCCATGAAGACTTTTAAGCAATCGCCTACCATGTCGGAAAGGATTGCAAACATACACCATTGAAATGTAGTAGGTGCATTGCACAATCCAAAAGGCATCCTACGGAATGCAAAGGTTCCATAGGGGTAGGTGAACGTCGTTTCTTCCTGATCATTGAGGTGAATTGCCACCTGATTATATCCTGAATAGCCATCCAAAAAGCAGAAAAATCTATTCCCCGCCAGTCTATCTAGTATTTGATCAATGAAGGGCAATGGGAAATGATCTTTCTTCGTGGCCTGGTTGAGCTTCCAGTAATCAATACATACTCGCAACGAGCTAGCAATATGTGTAGGGATGACTTCTCCAGAATTAGTGGTGACGACGATAAGTCCAGCCTTCTTTGGCACAACCTGAACAGGACTTACCCATCTGCTCTCAGAAATGGGGAAGATAATTCCATTGTCTAACCACTTAATCATTTCATTTTTCACCACCTCTTGAAGTGTTGCGTTCGATCTACGCTGGGGCTGTCTAGTAGGTCTAGATCCTTCTTCAGTGAAAATCCTATGTGTGCAGTAAGAAGGGCTAGAGCTAGTTAGGTCTGAGAGGCTCCATCCTATAGCTTGTTTATGTCCTCTCAGGACAGATAAGAGTCGTGATTATTGATCAGATGATAAGAAAGAGTTAATAATCATAGGATAGGTCTGATCAGGTCCTAAGAAAACATACTTAAGAGAATCAGGGAGAGGTTTGAGTTCAACAGGTACAAGATCAGAAGGAGTAGGTGTGGAAGCTTTAGGAGATCCTAGAGACACTAATGGACTAGGAGGTAAGTCCTCAATCTCTAAAGTGGGTATCTTAGTGAAAGTCAAGTCAGAGTCCAAAGAGTGTTGAGGTTCTAAATTTAGTGAATCAATTAAGGTATCCTCAACCAATCGATCCAAAGAATCCAAGGAACAAATTTCCTCAATTAAACTAAAAGTCGGTCCTCTTTAGGCTTGAAAAATATGAATTTTTATTTTCTGACCTCCAAACTTCAATTCTATAAGGCCCTCCTCACAATTAATGTTTGCCTTGGCCGTAGCCAAGAAAGGTCTTCCAAAAATGATTGGTGTGTTCTGGATATCCTCAGGTACTTCCATGTCAAGGACTATAAAGTCTACAGGAAAGTAAGAATCCTTGACCCGCACTATAACATCTTCCAACACTCCCTGAGGTGTCTTAACTGACCTATCAGCTAATTACAGGGACACCTCGGTTGTCTTCAAATTGCCAACCTCTAAATGTGTCAGTAGAGAGGTTGGGATAAGATTGATGGAAGCACCTAAGTCAAGTAGTGCTCTGTTAAATGTGGTGTTACCTATCATGCAGGATAGGAAAGGGGTGCCTGGATCTTTCATCTTAGTAGGGAGGGTACTGGAAATAATGAATTAGCTTATTCCAAGAGGATGATTGGACTACTCCCTTTTTGAATCCTTGCTTTATGCTTAGGTGTACATAGGTCTTCTAAAAGCTTAGCGTAAAGAGGTATGTGGTGAATCGCATCCAACAAGGGAATGTTTATGTGGACTTGCTCAACGAGCTTAAGCAAATCCTCCCCAGGTGCCACACAGGTCCTTTTCTTTCCTTTCTCCTTCTTCTTTAAAGCCTCAAGAAATGGTATAGAAGTGGTGACAAGAGGTTCAGTCCTAGGTAAAGGAGAAGCAGGAAATGGTGAATCAGATGGAAGAGTGGAAGTAGAAGACTTGGGATAAGACGTAGAAGCAGGAAAAGGTGGATCTATGGTGCTTTTACCACTCCTAGTGACTATGGCATTTAATTCGGCCCTAGATGTAGATGGTAATTTGGTAGTAGGTAGCAGAGGTGGTTGGGTTTGTGTATAGGAAGAATTTGGGTCAGTGTAAAATTCAGTGTCGTGCAAGGGTTGTGAAATGACATGTGCTTGACCTTGCACTGCTGATCTAGGTTGAACATACCTCTGGGCAGGTATGTTCTTAGGGTTGGGTTGTGCTTGAGATGGAAGTGAATGTGGCTGACGGGATTCCGTCAAGTATGATAATTGGGCTCTCATCTCAGCTAAGGCCTCATCCTATCTCTGCTGCATAGCAATATTTTGTTGTTGCATATCAGCTAGAGCTTTCATGATAGACCCCAACTGGTCATCTCGAGTAGCCTAGGTTGAGAGTATTGGGCGGGCCTGGGTTGCGGTTGCTGGTAGGCATGTCGTGGATATCCATGTGATTGTGGAGGTGGTTCTTGGATCGGGTTGTATTGTGGTGGTGCTGAAGGTTGTTGAAAAGGAGGTCCCTGTGAATTTCCCGACCACGAGAAATTTGGATGATTGCGCCATCCTGGGTTGTATGTCTATGCAAAAGGGTCATTGTGAATGGCATAGAGCTCCTCTGAAGCTCCAGAAGGTGTAGGGAAGTCAGTGTAGGGAGGAACAAAGGTTCCTCCAACCGGTGAAGGAAATGGAAATGGAAAATCCGATAGTCCAGATTGTGCCACAGAAAGATTATTCACAGTTTCCCCCCTTGTGGGAAACTGAGAAGTGTTTTGTGCTGGTGACTGAGAAGGAGATGATGAAGGTTTTGAGAGAAATTTCCATACTTCATCTACTTTCTTCTCGATTAAGCCCACCTTATTCAGTTGACTAGCCACTATCTCTAAGTCTCTGCTACTAGATTGGTCTTCGTGTACCCCTGGATGTGAGTGGGAATGTAAGGAATTTCTATTGAGCATGCTCATCGAAGCATTATTAATAGAATACTCGGGCATACCTTCAAAGAGTTCAAAGGCTAAGTCGTCATCCCGACACCAGAAATTGCCTCCACAAGTGACATCTACAAAATTCTGTGTGTCATCATGTCTGGACCTGTTGCTAGCGTGGGGCACCATGGTGGGGACATTTTCTCAGAAGCTGGTGGAATCTCTCCCAAGCCTCGTGCATTTGTTCTCCTGAATTCTGAATGAATGTGGTGATAGCACACCTTAAGGCATTAGTGCGGCCTACAAGAAAGTACTTTAAGAACTCATGTTCTAAAGAAGCCCAAGAATCTATAGGTGTAGTTTGTGCAAGTGTTCTAAACCAAAAGGCGGCCTTATCTTTTAATGAAAAGGAGAACATTTTCATTAAAAGCGTGTGCTGATCATGACCTTGCGAACCCAGAGTTTGAGCAAGATTTTTCAGCTCCTCTAAATGCTGAAAAGGGTCCTCAGAAGCAAGTCCATGGAAGTGAGAAATGAGTGCTATAATGTTCGGCTTCAGTTCAGTAGCATGACCCCCATCGGGATATCGTACCACAGGCATCGGTTAAGCAACTACAAAATTATAGTAATCCCGTAGTTGAGGTCTGCGAGGTTGGGGTGGTGCCTGAGGGTTCCTATGTTGGGGTGGTTGTGGTTGGGGGTTAGCTAAGAGATTAATAGCTTGAGCAAGCTGTTGCACCTGTTGGGTTAAGGTATTCTTTTGTAGTTGTGTTTCAAACAGGTGATGAAGATGAGGCATAGGTCCTCTCTCCGGGGGTGGATTAGGAAGATTAGGATATGGTGGAGGTTGGAACCTATGGATAGGTGGTGGTGGAGGATGTGCAATCAGATGTGGAGGAAGTTCTTCAAAATCCTTGAATTGTGATGGCTCATGATCATCCTCTTGGTGAGTGGAATAGTGAATAGGAGTTTACGAGTCAGGAGGCAAGGGATTGGAAGTGGAAGGCAAAGAAGTGGATGCAATTACTTGGGCATCCGTACCCAAGGGGAGTACTAGCTCTGGGTTCTGAGATCTCCTACCTTCCACTGAGTTGTTTTTTTGAAAACGATAACAATTAGTCACAACTCAATAGAATCGTTTTAGCTTAATTCACAAAAAGTGGAAAATCCCAATCAATTCCCAATCAACTCAAGAGACCAATACAAGCAAGCAAGAGGAATCGAATTTTTACCTAGAGGCTGTTAAGCAAAATTATATAGTATGCAAACAACTGTTTCAAATAATTGTACGTGTCCTAAAATAGGCCTAGCGATGTGCAGACCTCTAAAATCCACTAGGAGTCTGGATAAGACTGGCATGCGAATCCAGATCCTATGGTTGTAGAAGGAGATGAGGTAGAAACCCATGTGTTGTGATCATAAGTGATCGTGCTGTGTGCATGATAGCAATCAACACAATGTGGTAAAATCTCAATCAAGGTTTCACTCAGATTAAAATGTCTCCTTTTGATTTAGTTCAAGTGATTATGAAATGACTTCTATGCTGCTTGTCTCGCTTTTTAATCAATTCAATAGAAGAGATGGTCCTCTTAGATTTTAAGTCAAATGCACTTATGACAGGAGTTTGAGAAAGGTAGGGAATGCATACCTGACTCCAGCAATCTACAATATGCAAATTGACTTGGAATTAAAATCTAGCAGGAAAAATATGCAACCTATGATGGATGCCTAAGGGTATGCTACTGCTAGATAAGGATGAGATCTTTTTGATTTTTTTTTTTGAATTTTTAATTTTTTTGGATTTTGAATAATGCAACAAACAAAAATAGAGAAAGAAATCGATTCGAAAAATTACAATCGGAAAACCGTATCGATGAGAGATGAGTTTGAGAAATAGAAAAACAAAGTCCAGAAAGTCCACAGTTATTACAATATATGCGTGAGAACAGGCTCTCACAACTTATGACTAACAAATGGTCCTAAGTAATATACCTAAGTCTAACTAAAGAATACTATTGCTATACTACTACTCCTATAGCTACTCTGAGGGAACACTCCACCTGGACATCAGGTCAGAAGTGTAGCGGTTCCACAAGAAAGATGACCTCCACCTAGAAGGTGATGCTGCTCCTCCTACTCATCAAGTGCAGTGGAAAAACAACAAATGATTAGTAAAAGAATAAAAGAATGTATACACAATAATGAATTAATCAATGGAAGAAAATAATTACATACAATCAATGGGTTTGAATGAAATGAAATCAAGAATTATATACAAATAAAGAATTAAAAAGTAATTTTGGTGTAAAGAGAGTTGCCTCCCCGGCAATGGTGCCAAACAATAGTGATGAAGAGTGGTTCTCACTATACACTAATGGTCAGTGATAATTGTGAGTTGATGTTGTTGTAGTAAATGTAGGAAATACAAACTGTTATCATGACCACTTTATCTAAGTACCTAATTTTTACTGGTTTATTCTAGGTCGTTCATTGGGAGGCAGTTATTGATATACATCACTCTCTAGGTCCAAAATTATTCTTTAATTCCAAAAATGATTAATTTTATATAAAATCAATAATAAATGAATGAATGAATATATAAAAAAAATGAATTAAGGGTTCCATTATGTACAAAAAGAATCAATGAAAATGCTTGCAAAAATCTACTTACAAACAAGCATCAAATAATACATAGGTATATTCTATACTATTCTATTTATAAGTTATATTCTATACCTATAAGTTATATTTATAGGTAACAAATATCTTTGGATGACTATAGAGGTTTGGGGTAGATGATACCCCTAGATCAGAAAGTCGTCCACCTGAGAATTACCTGGGCGACAAGGAATGGAGAGTCCCACAAAGACCCCTACATGGTAGAGTGCCCCCACGGGTTACAGGGTTTCCCCCACCGGACCTTCCTTGTCACTGAGGGTCCAGGTAGACTAGAATGGATAAGTTGACCTCTTAAGTCTACAAATTTCAAGATGTTTTTGTGAGTGGTGACGTAATATGAAGATTGGTTGACACTGCAAGGTGGGTCAACTTCACCTGATTTATCCTTGATTATTAGGTTTCGATTTTAGGATTCAAGAGAGATTTAAAGCTTGATTCTTAGGGTTTGCTTATTTAGGTAAGTTCAATCAATGTTTAGGACACACAGTTTGGGAAGATTGATTCTTTTTTAAGCAAGTGTGTCTCTAAAACCCTAGAATGGAAACCCTAATTGGATCTAATTGGTCAATCAATTAATTCCAAATCTGGCACCTAGGGCACAATCGAGAAAGTGGTAGTCTTAGGTGTCTTACAACCCTTAATAGTTGCAAAAATCAGATTTGGGATATTTCCAAAAATGAATCAAATCAAGCAACTTGTTGTGATTGAATCTAAATATAGAACTCAAGTTGGTCCTAATTGATTTTTTCCTTTTTTAGCTTTTCAGAATCTCGAGCTTAATGAGGATGGAAAATGAGATTACCTACCCCTGGAGTGCCTGTTGTGTGGTTGATCTTGCTCCTTGGCTAAATTCCTGTACAATCACAATCAAAAGAGATAAATCAAGATAATATCAAGTCAAGAATCGTAATCAAGAGATCAAATTGCACGTTGCTCCCCGGCAACGGCACCAAAATGTTTATGGGAAATCGTTGATGTTTGAAAGATGCATTATAGTATAGGACAAAATTGCATTTAAACACTTAAAATTTATAACTCACAAGTATGAGGTCATTCACTATGAGCAAAACTGTCAATTCAATCTTACATATCACAATTTTAAATATAAGCAATTGCAACCAAAACTTATTAAAAAATGATATTTCAAGATCTCAAGTATCAATATGCAAAAAATGATGGTTTAACATGGTGATTTGTATCACCAATTAACCCCTTTCAATTAAGCTCAAGTATCTCAAATAAATGAACAGTGAATCCAACCAAATATTCCACGTCAACTTTAGTATTTCAATAATGCAACAGTGACTCAGAACCAGCAACAAAGGCAAAGGCCTCTCTTTTCCTTCAGGCCTCAGGGAAAGGCAAGCACAATATATCATAATAGAACAGAGGCGAAGGCCTCTCAATTTCTCTAAGTGTAGAGTGCAGCAAAGGGCATACCCCCCCACTCTCTCTCTTTCTCTTCTTTCTCTCTTCAAATCAGGCGAACCAGACTGGACCTGGGTATCCAGGTAATCGGATCAAGGCCCAGACCCGCGAGGCGTGAGCGCAGGCGAGGGTGTACATATGCACGTTTGTGAGAGGACCTCACCCTCATGGTTACCGAGGCGAAGAGCGCATAGCACGAATTCAATTTGTGCACTGCTGCCACTTCTTCTCTTCACGAGGTGGGACTAAGTCCCACACTCTTCTTCGTGTTTCTGTCATGGAGGAGTCTTCTTCAATTGGGGTAGCAGTAGGCATGGACTCCTTCAATTGATCGCCTGAAGACCTGCCAGGAGCTACTCTATGCAACCTGGGGAAGCACTTAGGACATGTGTGGCTTTCAACATGATGAACAGGGTAGCAAAAATGGCATTGGTGGCGAAGCTCCGATAGATACCTGAAACACAAATAAAGGCTTGAATGCCCTCCTCAAATGGTTCAATAGTATCGCTAAAGAACAAGGAAGATGATAGTGGTGTCCATGGGGTGTGGGAGTGTGTGAAGTGCTCGGGCAAAGGCAGGGAAGGTGAACGGGGGTGGGTGAGTTTGGTGGAGTGATTCAGTGGGTGGATCGGCAAAATAGGGGAGGGGTTTTGGTCATGGTGGAATGGCGAAGCTTTTGGGAGTTGTAGCGAGGCGGATGGTGGTTTGTGGAGTGCGGGCAAACTTGCCGAAGCTCTACCGGAGGTGGAGAAGATGGAGGGGAGATAAGTGATTGGCGATCATGCATGTGTTGTGAGTGTTGGAAAGAGAAGTAGAGGGAAAGAGAAAGATGCAGAGGGTCTCAGGAGAGAGATTTGATGCCAATAGCCTCTGGTTGCGGTTGGCTGGAGTCGAAGAAGATGATGGAGCGAGAGCATGGCGATGATGAACCGGGCAAGGAGACGTCCTCTCTTTGATCGGAGAGGAACACAAGGAAGAGAGAAAGAACTTGGACCATCCAATTTGATGGTTGGATGGCCAGAGGAGGGGGATCCAAGGAGGTCGCTAGAGCAAGGACGTTTGGTGGCCAAAGAGGGTAGATTAGGGTGTTTTGACTCACCAAAATTTGCTAAGGAGATCGACTTTGCGACCTGGGTCCTTAAATGGAGCTTAGAATGACATTCGAAGCTTGGAAGCACGTGGTGCTTGCACGATAAGAAGACCTGCATCTCCCAAGCATTCGCATGGGAGATTGGGAAATAATTGGAGTCCATGGACGGGCTTGATTGAATGAGAATTCCTCAAGGAATCTTTGGTTCAAATCTGGGACTAATTGATTGAGAAATGAGCGAGAAAATCTTGCTCGAATCTTGTCGGAGATGCTACAGCTATTTCTAATGCCAGCAGGGACCTGGATTTGAAGAAGATAAGGAAGTTAGGGGTCCCTGCAAGGTTTTCAAAAGCTAAGGCATTCTTTGTAAGAAAAAGAGTTAGAATAGGATTAAAATGCAAATTAGGTCAAAATGATTTCTGATTGAGCCCAAATTTTGGTACAAACCTAATTAAAACCTAAGGAATCTGATGGTGAAGTCAGATTTAGGTTTTGGCCAAGTTGCGTAGAAACCCAAATTAGGGCAACTATTTGCCTGAGACTCTATTTTAGGTAAAAAAATAGGTTCAGATGGTCAAATCAAGGATGCCAAACCCTAGAGAATATTTTTCTATGATATTTAAAGGGTTTGTAA
Organism: Thalassia testudinum; assembly: GCA_037157565.1. Taxonomy (NCBI): domain Eukaryota; kingdom Viridiplantae; phylum Streptophyta; class Magnoliopsida; order Alismatales; family Hydrocharitaceae; genus Thalassia; species Thalassia testudinum. Next base: position 76,763,448 of record JAZHRO010000056.1, on the reverse strand, counting down.
GAATTTTATCTTGACCAGAACCCTAATTAATTAAGTGAGTTTGCTTTTAGGGTTTCAAATGTCCATTAATTCTTGAAATGAATAAAAACCTATTTCTATCTGTATAGAACCACTTGTTAGACATCAATGACCATATGACCTTTAATAAACCCTTGGCATACCCCATGGTTATTCTATATTTGTGATAAGATGGTAAAATTGCATAAATAACCCTATTTTCATCTTTTTTTCTCAAAATAGAATGTTAAGCACTTAGGACCCTCTGAGGGTTATGTAGGAGCTTTTATTGACTTTATTTGACCAAATTGAGCTAGTTATGGCTCATGTTGGTGTTCCCATCACCTACCTCGAATCCTAAATGAATCTCTAGATATCAAGGATCTCTACAACCTCAAAAGACACTCTCCATGCAGGACCAGTACTTGATTGGCATGACCAACTATCTTGACCGATTCAGCCAAACTCATCTCTCCCTAGAGCAGGGATATGCCTTAGAATCCCAATACATAGAATACCAATCCTATCCTTGAAATCACTTTGCAAATTATCCCAATTCCACCCAAACAACTTCACCTTCTCATTGGGATAACCCTACAACACCAAACCAAGGATATGATTCTTACCTTAGGTATTCAGATGATAGATATTCTGATTCAACTAAGGAAAGAAATCCTGGAAATTATTATCATCAGCCTGATCAAATCTCTGACCATAGTGGTGATCCTGAGATCACCTAATTACTGCAAGTAGTCTAGGGGATGAGAGAAGCTAAATAAAAGCAATACAGATAATCTAACAAAAATGGGTCAATAGAATCCGAAAATAAAAAGATGATAAACCTGGTCTGAGTATGCCACAAGTTGGTGGTAAACCACTTAAGGTTGAGGATACAACCTTAAAAATGACATCTTATCCAATCCCAACCTCTACATACACTGAACCCACCTACCGGCCTCGTGATTATGCAGAACAAACCCTTTTTGATATACCCAAAACTAACTTTGAGGAGGAAGTCTCATAGAAGGAATTATGTCTTGATTTAGGCCCTGATTTGCAACCATTCTATTTTGAAGAGCCAATCAATGGTGGGTGGGAGTATGAGTCATTTATGTTTAAAGACATACACAATTGGACTACATGGATGATTTGGGAGAATCGGAGCAAGATCAAGAAGATAGAAAGTTTGGGAACACTGACACTCCCAGCCAAGCACGGTTGGATGGCTTTGATGTCATCTTTTCTGAGGATTACCATGATCAGATGTGCTTAAATGAATCGATATCTTGATTCAGCAATACTAATCATTCTAAGATATCCCTTATAGAAGCCAAATCTATTATAACTTCTGTTTCAGCTAATTCGCACCCTTCTTTTACCATCCATGAGAGTTCTAAAGAAAAATCGGACCCTTATCCCTAACATCTTGAGATTGAACAAGACAAACAATCCCCTTATGAAAAAGATCAAGAAATTACAGAATTACTGGGGATGACTTATGAAGATCTATCTGAGGAAGCAAAGAATTTAGCTGAATCATGGAATCCTGAGGAGTTTGACTTGACTGATGATGAACAAAAAAACATTCCCTTAGAAGATGTAATTCAAGAGAAAATCAATTGGGATCAAATTCATAAGTCCACAAAACAAAAAGGATTTGAGATCTTGACTAATCTAAACCACGATCTTACTCCCCCTGGGGAAATGTATTTAATGAAAAATGAATTAAAATAAGATTTAGGCTACTCGAATGAGACTTTTGATCACCCTGGGGATAAGATTGAGGATTTTGATAAGTCAGGAACTATTGAGATGGACCATTGGATCTTATTTGACTCGCCTACTCGACATCCATCCATACCTAACTTGACTTGCAAAGTGATTTCTTCTACCATTTCAAACTACACCACTAGGGTTCCTCCTTTTATTTCCCATTACTCTCAAGACCCATATGATTTATTCACCACAAACCACCCTATATCCACCTCATCTACCTTCCTTATGCATCACTTTATTAGGTTGCCATTATCTACTTTCCACTATGGCACTCGCACTAATATTTCTCTTTTGTAGCATCTGCTTGCAAATGTTTCAAGCCTATTCACTTTATTTTTCTGACCTTTTGAGCTTGGTATTCACCATCAACTGATCTGCATTTGTGGATCACTGATCCTTTCATTACATGATCACGTCTTCATTTTAATCTTGATTCAACCCCTTTATCTGATTATTTATTTTTGTGTTTATGTTCGGTAAATGACATTAAACTTAGAGCTGGCTGGGAGGCAACCCATTATTCATTACAGGTAGCTCTACATCCTCTACATCCATGTTGTCCTAGATTAACAAGCATAGTCAGGTGATATCCCCTCCTCTTGCTTATTATATTTTGATTTTCATGCATACATTTCAATGAGGACATTGTAATAAATAGGCATGGGGGGGTCGACATTGCATGCCTTATTTTATGTCAAAAAAAATAATGTGTTTAGGCATAAGAATTTTTATTAAGATTTTATTAAGGATTTATTCTTGAGTTGATTCCTAAGTTTAGAATCCAGTACAATTCCATACTTACATGTAGAATTTACAATGGATCCTCTGTAAGGACTGGTAAACATCTTTAGTTTGTCGAGAAGAAGCTGTGCTTCTTCTCCTAAGCCCTTGGACAGTAATTAAGGAGTCAGGTAAACTATCTTCTACTAGATCCACCAAACAAGTGTGAGATGAGAGTAGAAACTCTATTGGTGCTCTAAGGCTAGTAGGAGGAATCTTATACTCTAGATAATTGGATAATGATACCTAGAGTTAGGCATAGTTTTTGCTCTTTATGTCTGCATGCAAGTTCTTAGTGCGAATATTTTAAGAGACACCAAATAAGGCAAATACGCAGAGAATGGGTTCTGATAAAACTAGGACTGAGGTGGATGGTCACGATTGTCCTTTACAGAATCCTCTGCTGAAAGAGGGTATTAATGTCAAGGTCAGAAATACGCTGTCCTATCCATCCCTTTCCCGATGCTGAGAATAGACACCTCCACCAAATAAGCCATCCGATATCCTCTTGAACACCCCTAATCCTGAATAATGCCTCATAAATAAAAGTCGTATGCGATATTGCATCACGTTAGTAGATGTCTGGATGCAAAAGAAAAAGAAAGAGAAAAAAGAGGTATATATGTCTTTGCGTATAGAAAAAATCTATATATATACAAAAAAGAGAGAGCAAAAAAGAATGAAAGAAAAAGTAGAAAAAAAGAGTTTATATGTGTAAAGAGTTTATTTCAAGTATATGACGCAACAACACCTACCACCCTCATGATCCACCAAATACAGCTTTGACCTACTTTTCTATATCTCTGGCTTCTTAAATACGGGCTGAGAAATTCTAACTTAGTCTTAGAATTATCAGAACCTAATCAAAGTGTTAACGCCAGGAGAGACCATCAAATATATTGATAAATCTGGTGAGATTGTGAGCTCAAAAAGAAAGAAAAGAAAAGAAAAGAAAAAGAAAGAGAAAAGAAAGAGAGAGAATAAGTACAAAGGAACAAAGAGAGCACAGTTTCTCCACCTCTCTTTAAGTTGAATTATTTAATAATCTGGAAACCTAGGTTCTAAAGTACTAGTCTAGATGTAGTACCAGATGAGTGTGAGCCACCAAATACAAATCTACTTGACTCAGAAATCTTCTACCTAAGCCAAAAGATGGGGCTAAATTTACAGATTATTTTATAACCTCGAGGGGAGAAGTTTGCCTATCCCAATAGATTTTACTAAGGGCTAAGTACAAGCTTTAGAGGTGGATTGGCTTTTCACTTGGATCCGTTGCATAGGCTACAACAAAATATTTTCACGATTGTTTGGATTACTAAAGCTTTGTATGAAAACAAAAGAAATAAAACTCTAGTCAAACTCTTGATAAAAAAATTGGTCATCACTTTCCATTTAGTTTTGTATTTGCTAGGGACTAGCAAGATTTAGGCATGGGGGTGAGATTGCATAGCAATCATGCAACCTAAATCACCTAAATTAAGCTAGATTCTAGCATAACATAGGAATAATGCTTTCATAGGCAACATAATTTGCACAATAGCTAGTTTATTAGTCATATATATAATATCATCATTTTATGTACTAATAAGTGATGATTTTAATTGCAGATGATTCGAAGCTGCTGATGTCAGATCAGACTGAATAGATTTGATCATAATGACGATGGGAATCCAACGCTTATGAAATCGTCTCGATCAGACAACCAGAGCATCGTGTGCAGTCCATAAAATAACTAGAAAGTTAGCTCAGATCCAACTAAACTTAGCTGAGTCTAGCTCATCTCAGCTCCCATCAGTTCACTGGGAGCTCTAGCTAGCTCAGCTGAGTTGACTAGAGTTCACCTTAGCTCAGGATCAGCTACATCCAGCTCCACTCAACTCCAACCAATTGCAGATGACTTCATCTTAGCTCGAGAAGCTCAAGTCCAGCTCTTGGGGACTCATCTTAGCTCAACTTAGTTGAGCTAGGCTACCTTAGCTTCCTCAACTAGCTAGGTTGATGTGCATACATCTAAATAGCCAAAAATGTCTATTAATGCATGTTCTTAGTGCCATATTAACATCATGCAATGTAAATATTACATAACACGCATAATCATGCATTTAGGTCAAATTATACAAACTGCATAGTAATTGCCTCCTCTCATGGCCAAGGACAGGGAAACTTTTAATTGGGCCTTCAGACAGAAGATTCAACCATATGGATCTGACCAAGGTGTTGACAGGAGTTCAATGACTCCACGATCACTCCGATCAGACATCTGTAGCAACAGATATAGTCCGAGGAAGCTCAGAAATTAAGGGTAAGATGGTGTCAATCCACACTTCAGATGACAAATCCAACCATATAGATGGGTTTAGATTGATGATCACAGCCTAACAGCGTGAAAATCGGTCCAATCTGACATTCGTGGCACCGTCTACAACAAACATAAGATGGACGACCAAGATGGCACCACGTGGCACCATCTCAGCCACCTAATCTGCCCAAAGACCCACTACTGCATTTCAAAGGGCTCTCCATCATGTGATCCTAGCCATTGGATCTTGATCCAATGGCTAGGATTTACTCAGATGCTCTCGCTCTCATCTTCGCAAGGAAAAAGGAGTGGATGGTCTAGGCCATTGGATCTCGATCCAATGGCCATGGTCGCTAGTGCAGAAAATCATCCACATGCCTCAAATGCATGCACAACGCAGTGGGCGAGCGTCTCTCTGCGAGGCATAGGGCACGCATTCGAAACGCTGTGCACCCCAAATCAGTCGAGGACACGAGTGTAGGCTCAATTGAGCCGTTGGATGGTGAGCGGGCAGTGCACATGCAGGAGTCGTGGCAGCACCAGAGTGTGCGGATCACCTACGTGTGATCTAATGCACATCTGTATGTTCCATCGCATGCACGGGCGTGCGGTTACGCGAAGCTGAAGTAGGCGAGGAGCGATCTGAGTCGTCCAATCTCATGATCGGATGACTGAGATTGCTTGGACGTGCGCTTGCATTAGGCTTGCGGAATGGGAGGAGGCGCACGCGGCGTGTGCACATGTCACCCACGACAAGTCTTTAGTGATGAATAAATCCATCACTAAAGACCTGATTTTAATGTTTTTGAATATGGAATGACAAAAATGCCCCCAATCCTTGCAACTATAAAAGGAGACCCTTACCCTATGAAATTCTCATCCCTTCCTCTCTTCTCTCACCCCCTCCAAAGCTCAAACAGCTTGTGCAAAACCCGGGATGCTCCTCTAGAGTAAAAATTAGAATTTTTTCCACCTTCTCCCACCTTCATGGAGCATCCCACAGTTGTCCTCTCACTCCATTCGGGAAGTGGATTCGGCAATGACGACGATGTCCTGCCTTGCCCCCAGTTCTTCCCACTTCATTCTCCTCCTTCCGGCTTCGTCCTCCATCTTCCAGGCGTGGCCCCGTTCGACTCATTATCTAAGCAGCCATCGAGGAGGAGAACTTCTCTCTATCCTCTCTTTTACTGCTTTCTAATATTGATTTCCCGCATTTTAGTGTAGTGAGTAGTTGTAATTGTAATGAACAACAATTTATGGTAATGAAATCCATGTTTATTCTATCTATGTTTTCTCTTATTTGTAATATTCTCTCTCTGTGTTCTATTCTTTATTCTTTACGTAGATAGTTAGTTTAGATTCAATTCGACTAGCTAATCTTCTTCATGACATTAAACAAACGCAATTTTTAATCAAACGTCCACCTCCCTGTGCTTGACCTGGAATTTCTTTACAAATTTTGTAAAATTTTTAACAGTTGAAGGATTACTTCGCAAATCGAACTACAATGACGGATTTTCAAAATCCAATTCTGATCGCATAGTTTTCCACATTCAATATTTTGGTGCTATTGCCAGGGAGGCGACGATCTTTGATATTTTGCATTTTCCCACCTTACTTATCTTTTACCTTACTTCTCTCCTTTCATATTGTGATTGTAGGTACTCTCACGAGGCAAGCAAAAGCGGTAGATTGGAGTAAAGTGCAGTTGAAGGGTTTGTAAGTTTACCCCTACCTTCACACCAACTAGATTTTGTTCCATCACTTAATAACATAAACCCTAATTAACCTAGGAGTTCTATTAAACCCTAAGGTTAGTTTTGATTCTATGGTTATCACTTCCACCCACCTTACCTTCCATATATAAAAGAAAAATTAAAAAAAGATCTCACAGAGTCACATAACCTCTTTTGATTTTCAAACTCAACCAGTAAATCAATTTTTCAAACCAGCACACACACCCAAAGACATAATTGAGCAAAAATCAGATTAGGTAATCATTTGTGTGCCGAACTGGTCGTGTCGTGTTTCGCGTGTTAGAAATCAAGGTTACAAGTAACCTGTCGTCGTAGTTGCAAAACACGTCGATCGAATAAAATTTATATCGAAACTCCAAGGGAGGCTCAGGTCGAACACAGGGAGGCGACATTTACTTTATTGAAAACCACTCTTCGATTCATTTCTTTTTGGTATTTTTGGGTTTTGTTATTTTTTTGTGTTTTTGAAATAAAAGACAAGCAAATGAATCACAAGATAGAGATGTGGAATGAAAATGGTATATATATCAATCCAATGTCTATTACAATCTACTATGAAAGAATAAAAAGAGAGGGAGGTGAGAAGAAATCTCCTAAATCAGCTGTTCGGTGAGACGACGGTGCCTGGTGGAAGCTCGAACGAAGGAGGTGAGGAGCGGGACGATGGAGGTGAGATGTTGGAGGATGTCGGGTTAAGGAAAGCTTCGACGTAGCTCCAGAATGGAGGTGAGAAGATGGAGTTGATCTGCTACCGGAATGGAGGTGAGAAGATAGCTCCAAGGTGACCTATGAAGGGAGATGGGAAGTTGGAAAAATATTTGGTGGGGCAGAGGTTCGCTACACTAATAGGCACCTTGGGAGCTTGAGAACAAGCTCCAATGGAGTGTTGGTAGGCTTGCTAGAGCTTGGGAGTAGGTAGGAGAAGAGTAGGTAGAGATGGCTTGGAAGGTAGGGGGTGTAGGTCCTTTTATAGTGGTGGAGAAGAGGCAAAAATCGTATCTGGGTCTTTACTGACGTCCACAAACGTCACTGCAACAGTCGCTGAAGATCCTCCCTTTAATTGTTCTTGCTGGCACGCACGGGCCATTAGTGACGTCCACAAACGTCGCTGCAACTGTCGCTGAAGATCCACCTATTGAATCCTCTTGCTGGCATTCACAGACCATTAGTGACAGCTGCAAGCGTCACTAAAGGTGCGTCGCTGAAGATCTGCGTGCCTCCCTGCTGGCGTGCGCTCCGCTAGCACTACGCCCTTCACACACTCGTGTCGCGCGTGCGCTGGTGTGCGTTGGCATGCACGTACGGGTACGCTATGCTGGCGCTGCTACGCACTGCACGGCTGCTATTGAGCGGCCGGTGAAATTGGAAATTAAGGGGGCTACGGGGATTCAAACCCAAGCCCCTCCTTTGAAGCCAGTGCTACCACCATTGCGCCAACCCCTCCCTTGTGTCCTGTGGAGCGGCTTGGTGTGTCTGCTTCCCAGCCGTTGGATCTTGATCCAATGGCTAGGATTGAAGGGCACGGATGAAGGAGCTGGGCGGTGCTGCTGGCCGGTGTTGGGTGGTTTGGATGGCGCCATGTGGCACCATCTGAGCCGTCCATCTTCTTCTTCTTGTAGATGGCGTTGCGGTGCTCAGATCAAGATGATTCCCACAATGCCGAACTGCGATCGTCGCTCTGGATCCATCCGTACAATCTGATTTTCCATCCGAAATCTGTATGGATGTCGCATTGCCCCCCTGGCCGTTGATCTTCCTCGGGCCTAATGTGATGCTATGGGACTCCGATCTGGATGACTTCAGAGGTGTTAGTCCATATGGTATGATCGTCCATCCGAGGCCCTAAAATAAATCCTCTTTTCTCCTGACCATAAAAAGGACCTAACTAACCTAAAATATAAACAACTACTCTAAATGTAGAATGATGCATGCTATGCAATATTTATGTCATGATATGCAGTGCTAAGCCTAGGAACTATCACAAATAAGCATTTTACGATGAATTTATACGTGTTTATCATACCCCCATGCTTACTTTTTGCTAGTCCCTAGCAAAATTAAACTATTTGCAATGTATAAAGTGAAAACGAAGATTAGATTTCTTAGGCCTAAGTCATTTTTTAACAATAGAAAATTTCAACTAAGGTTCTAAACTACGAAAACTCAATAGTACCCGGGTGTCTACCAAAATGCAAACCGCCCAAGTTCTCGCCTTATTGAGAAGGGAAGATATATATTTTTTTATTTTTCATCTTTTCTAACTTTTTTGTACTTTTGGAATTTGAGAGTTCTGGGATAACTTTTTATGGCTACCCGACCCACCCAAGACTCGAAAACGACTCTAAGTACTAAGAATCTTTGTGAAAAGGTGATAGACTCACAAAACGGCCGTTAAGATGAACTTCGGGTTTCTACGACCCTAGGTGACCTTGCCTAAAGGTTTATCTTTATGATCGGTAGCTTTCTCCCTACTTTCTTTTATATGGGGTCAACACAAGAGTGAACCCAGCGTATATCTCCCCGATTTATTCTACTTCCCTGCTTCCCTAAGTGTTTTGGGAATTATTGTACGTTTTTTTGTAAGCTGTTACCACCGACAAGTTGACAGCCATACTTGTGCGGTGAAGTGTGGTTTTATTTATTTTTTTATTTTCTCCTTTTTTTTTTGAGTGTTTCTCTTTTCTTTTTTTCTAAGTAGGTGGCTTCCCTTATCTAAGATTTACCTAAAGCCAGTACAATGAAAATGGTCTTATGGCTGGGCTCTGGACAACCGGCTGATGAGTTGTCACCACCGACAACTTGCCAGCCATACCACCCAAGTCGGTCCATTAGCTACCCAATTTCCGTAAAAATCACCGGAAAGTGAGTCAGTGCAAAAAAATGTGTGTAGATGCTTAGGCTTAAAGTCCCCCCAAATCAGAGGTTGGGTTGATAAGTCGCATACTTATCATCCCAAATTATTTACCAAATTAAAATAAATTTTAATTGGTGAGGACTTGAGACTAAATCCACATTTGAGTGGGCACCGAAGCTAATTAAGCCTGAAGACCTGAAGAGTCTAAGTGTTTAGATCCTCTCGTATCATTTCCTAAAGTTAATAACTTCCAAATGCCTAAGTTCTCTTCTCGTAATTTCTTTCTTTTTTCTTTTAATTTTTCTTTTAAATTTTCAAAATTTTTTTGAAATTTAATAAGAAACTAAAAGAAATTCTCTGGAGTTAACATAATGATTTCAGGAATTAATTATCCACCCACCCATGCCTAAATGATGCAATGTCCTCATTGTAAAAATAAAAACATGAAGAGGGCAAAGTAAATAGAACATAACCTGAGTGTCGTGAAAATTTGGTCAGCTCTGCAGAGAGAAGGGTGTATACACACGTGCTAAGTTTAATGCCTTCAGCTAGGCATAATATACATACAAAGAAGAAATTGAGAACTCACAAGTGCGGGTTAGAATCAAAATAAAAAGGTTGATCCTGAAACCCGTCTGTACAAGATGTCCACAAACGTGGATGAGATTATGGTGTAGACCCATGCCCCAGGGTCGAGTGGTTCTCAGGTTCTGGATGAAAATCACCCAAAACTGAAGGTTGTTGTATTTGCAGGGCCGAGCCTGTGGTTTAGTGGTTTGCAACCTAAGAGCAAAGTGTCGGACAACGGGTAAAGATGGTTCAATAGGTGCCGTTGTCCACTTAACATCTAGCTTAGAAAAATAATCGGTTATTTCTATCTTGGGTTGCACATGAAAGATATCATAAGGTTCCTGGTAGAAAGTAGGTGGTTTTAGGTCAATAGGTACCCTTAGATCCAAAATCAAACTTCCCTCAGAATTAGCCTCCCAAATCTTTATTTCAACAATCCTATCCTCCAACATCAAGGGCTCAGGCTTTGGGACCTCTAGCATATTATTCACCCCATATGATTCTCCCAAGTCCAGAAATCGTGACTAAATCAAGATTGACTTGGGCATAAAGATCTCAAAGGTCAACTCTTCGAGGTGAAGATGAGGACTGGGGTCACTGATTGAATCATCAAGATTCAGATCCTCCATGTTAACCCCAACCGAATCCAAGTCTTCAATAATTGGGCTATCAACTGGTTTGTCAAATTCCTCAAGCCCATTTGTCTCACTAAAATCCTCTTCCTTAAGTTCAAGTGAGACTTCACCAAAAGATTCTTCACGCTCAGAGTTAAAGAATCCATGATCCTCATTTATATATGTCTCAAAATCATATGTCATTTCATGGTTCATCCTCAAATGGTTGCTCTAGCCCATCCTGGTCATCCCCAGTCTCAGAAAATGTATCCCTCCCGACAGGCGCCTGAGTAGGTTTAGACATTAGCTCTCCTGAAGGGGGTTCATCTTGAGAATCATCCCAAGATTTGACTAGTGCAACCATAAATTTCATCCTCAACCTCGACAATTTCCCAAGAAGAAACTCACCCAAGTCCCTATCCCTAACACTTTGGAGCAAATCCAATAGAGAACCATTAAGTTCATTAATCATTTTGATCATAGGCTCTAGTGCTTCACTGCATGGTGTTGGTTGAGCCACTAAAGATTGTATAGTGTTCCTCAAATTAGCCAACACCCTATCCTGGATCCGGTTCACCTGAACTGACTCGTTCGGTTCAGGTTTGGGTGGGTTTAGGTTAAATCCAGGGGAGTCAAGATGTCGAGGTTCTCGGGTCCCTCCCTGAAAGTAGGTCATTCTAGGTTGTTCAAAGGATGGTGGCGACCTATATTCAGTGGAATACTGGGGAGGGTAGGTGTTATAATCATGATATCCTTCCTGATTGTAGATCGGGTTGGCTTGGTGATCAAAGGATGAAGATCTATAATCAATGTAGCTCTGATAAGGATAATAACCAAAGTCTTGCTGTCTAGTGTTAGGCCCTGGACACTGAGGTCAAGATTCATATCCCCAATCAAAGTCATCCTGGCTAGTGGATGGGTAATTACAAGTGAAGTCGGGATAGTAATCACCTTGGGGATAAGTGGTGGTACGAGGATAGGATGGGAAATGCATGTAAAAAGTGGAAGGGTACATGGTGAAGTAGGAGGGAAAACAGAAGAGAGAAAGGTGCCCTGCAGTACAATCAACCAAAGCTGTCCTTATATGGGTAGCCTAAAGACTTATAGACTCCCAGGACCCATCTTGAGATTATAAATGATTTAGTCTACTTTTATCTGGTCAATCCAACCAATTAGAAGGAGGGACTGGGGAGAAGTTCTTCCTTTGGCTTGTGCCTACGGTTCCTAGTGTACCCCCCAGCCGCGGTCGTTTGACGCTACTCCCTTAGCTTGACATCAGATGGACCAACAAAAGTAGATTAATCAAAAAGAAAAATCTCAGTCTGAGCCCCAAAGAGCGAATCAATCCTTAAGGCCAATGTCTACTCAGTTTTAGTTAGGCTTGGAATGATCGTGCTCTTTGAATGTGATGGGCCCTTAAGATGGGTTATGCCCTTAATGATCAGTTAAAATGTGTGTGCGTGCACAACCAGGGTTCTCAAACAAGGTTATTTGATGATGTGTCTTTTAGGATTTAACCTTGTTTAATAGCTTTTAGGGTTTAATTCTTAGGTTGGTTCAGTCAAGGTTTAGTAGAACACTCCAAGTTTTGAAAGCACGGGTGATGATATGTTCCTTTAAAAATAAAAAATAATGTGGAGTGCCTGGTTCAGGCTAAGAATCAACCATAAGTGGCAAGCTATTGGATGGATCAATTTTTGATTGAGTGGTGCAACCCAAACAGCTCAATCAATTGGCTTGTCGCACCACTTAGTTAAGGCACACAAGAATGCTTAACCTATTTAGATTTCTACTCACTTATGTGTATTGAGTTGAGGTGTACCGGGTCCAAAGGTCATATCCCAGTTGAGTGGTAGAATCAAAGTGATTGTGCACCTTATGATAAGACGTTGTGGGCGTTAAGTGTGTTGCTTTCAGTTAAATCCCACAAGAGAAGAATATTTTTTTTAGTTTTTTTATATATGCGAATGGCGAGGTGAGTGGAGGTGGCAAACAAACAACCAAATCTAACCTAGGGTTTATAAAAAGCACCTAAGTTGATTTGAGTTTGAGTTATTAGGTTATGGAATGAAAACTAAGGTGGGGGTGGTGTGGGGGACACTTACAAAACACTCTACCCGCACTTTACTCCCATCTATCGCACTTGGATCTCCATGCTAGGGTACCTGCAAGACAGTCGATCAAAGACAAGTAGGGTTAATGCTATGTAAATGCAAAGAAACGCAATAAAAAATAATAAAGTAAATTTCGTTGCCTCCCCGACAACGGCACCAAAATGGTCGTGTCATGTTTCGCACGTTAGAAATCGAGGTTAGAAGTAACCTGTTGTCGTAGTTGCAAAACACGTCGATAAAAAAAAATTTATACTGAAACTCCAAGGGAGTCCCGGGTCGAACATAGGGAGGCGACGTTTACTTTAGTGAAAACCACGCTTCGATTCGTTTCTTTTTGGTATTTTAGGGTTTTGTTATTTTTTTGTGTTTTTGAAATAAAAGACAAGCAAATGAATCACACGATAGAGATGTGGAACGAAAATGGTATATATATCAATCTAATGTCTATTACAATCTACAATGAAAGCATAAAAAGAGAGGGAGGTGAGAGGAAATCTCACGAATCGACTGTTCGGTGAGACGACGGTGCCTGGCGGAAGCTAAGATGAAGGAGGTGAGGAGCGGGACGATGGAGGTGAGATGTTGGAGGACGTCGAGTTGAGGAAAGCTTCGACGTAGCTCCGGAATGGAGGTGAGAAGATGGAGTTGATCTGCTATCGGAATAGAGGTGAGAAGACAGCTCCAAGGTGACCTATGAAGGGAGATGGGAAGTTGGAGGAATATTTGGTGGGGCAGAGGTTCGCTACACTAATAGGCACCTTAGGAGCTTTAGAACAAGCTCTAATGGAGCTTTGGTAGGCTTGCTAGAGCTTGGGAGTAGGTGGGAGTAGAGTAGGTAGAGATGGCTTGGAAGGGAGGGGGTGTAGGTCCTTTTATAGTGGTGAAGAAGAGGCAAAAATAGTATCTGGATCTTTATTGACGTCTACAAACGTCGCTGCATTTGTCGCTGAAGATCCACCCTTCAATTGTTCTTGCTAGCGCGCACGGGCCTTTAGTGACGTCCATAAATGTCGCTGCAGCTGTCATTGAAGATCCGCCTATCAAATCGTTTTGCTGGTGTGCGCAGACCATTAGTGACAGCTGCAAGCGTCACTAAAGCTGCGTCGCTGAAGATCCGCTTGCCTTCCTGCTGGCGTGCGCTCCGCTGGCGCTGCGCCCTTCGCACACCTGTGTCGCTCGCACGCTGGCGTGCGCTAGCATGCGCGTACGCATACGCTGCGCTAGTGCTGCTGTGTGCTGTTCGGCTACGCGGCTGCTGCTGAGCGGCTGGTGAAATTGGAAATTGGGGGGGCTACGAGAATTCGAACCCGCGCCCCTCCTTTGCAAGCTAGTGCTACCACCATTGCGCCAACCCCTCCCATGTGTCGTGCGGAGCGGCTTGGTGCGTCGGCTTCCTAGCCATTGGATCTTGATCCAACGGCTAAGATTGAAGGGTGCGGATGAAGGAGTTGGGTGGTGCTACTGGCCGGTGTTGGGCGGTCTGGATGGCTCCACGTGGTGCCATCTGGGCCGTCCATCTTCTTCTTCTTGTAGAGGGTGCTACGGTGCTCAGATCAAGATGATTCCCGCGATGCCGAACTGCGATCGTCTCTCCGGATCCATTCGTACAGTCAGATTTTCCATCCGAAACCCATATGGATGTCGCATTGCCCCCTGGCCGTTGATCTTCCTCGAGCTTAATGTGATGCTATGGGACTCCGATCTGGACTATTTCAGAGTCGTTAGTCTCCGATCGTCATCCCGATCTGATCCGTTTGGTCTGATCGTCCATCCGAGGCCCTAAAATAAGTCCTCTTTTCTCCTGACCATCAAAAGAGCCTAATTAACCTAAAATATAAACAACTACTCTAAATGCAGAATGATGCATGCTATGCAATATTTATATCATGATATGCAGTGCTAAGCCTAGGAACTATCACAAATAAGCATTTACGATGAATTTATACCTGTTTATCACTAAGTGGTGCATCAGGCCAATTGTTTGAGTTGATTAGGCTGCACCACTTCAATTAAAATCAACTAGCTGCCACATTGGTTCAACTTTTAAGGATTTACCAGGCACTCCACATTCTTTTAAGTTTCAAAGGAAAACATCTTCACTTGTGCCTTTGAAACCTGGTGTGCCAACTGAACTTGATTGAATATACCTAAAGTTGAATCCTAAATGCTACTAAGCAAGATTTAAACCCTAAAATTCACCGCATCAAAAAATAACCTTGCTTGAAAACAACTGGCTGTGCACGTACACACATATCAATCAATCATTAAGGGCACAAACCAGATAAAGGGCCCATCACATTCCAAAGCACATTCAAACGTAACCTGGTGTAGACCAGGATAGTTTGTGTTAATATGGTGATTTAATCATTAAAATTAGTATAGTGGTTAACCTAAATCGAGCCTAACCATCTTTTTACAAAAATTTTTAACCTGGCCTACTTGATTTTATCATGGTCACTTTTAGGCCCAGGGTCAAACTCAAGGAAGCGGGATTAGAGGTGAATCAGTTTCTAGCGGGATTAGAGGTGAATTAGTTTCTACTCCTTTCCTACAACGAATCTCTTCCGTTCGTTTATTATGTTTTTGGTGTTTTTCTACTTAAGATTTTTTTTCTGATAATTTTTGTCCTTGAGGTACACCCTCAAAATCAGGTTCTTGGCTTAGAGCCAAATTATTCTTACCTTTGAGCCAAATTAGGGTTCCAAAATTGGTCTTGCTATTCGCAAGACCGAGTACCTGCAAGTCAAGGATTATCTTTTCTCTTTAACTATTTTTTTTACCTTTTTAATAGCAGGAAAGAGAAATAGAAATAAGATAAATATAGTATATATATATGTATATATTATATATGTATATAGGGGTGGGGCGGAGGTGGAAATGGCGTGTAGCACGGTGTCGAGTTGATCGTCGTCCAGGAAGACGCAACCAACAGGATGAAGTGTCGTGTGGAGTGTAGGATGGATGGGTGGAAGATGTGTGCAAAGACGCTTTCTGTATGCATGTATCGGGGAATATCAGCAACTCGTGCAGATATTCCCGCGATACAATGTGTGGTAGGTGATATGAAAAAAAATATATATATATATATATGTATATATATATAGCTATGGTTATAATTATATAGGTGTATATGTAGTTGTATATGTATATGTATATATTTATATAGAGATATGTAAATATATATACAGATAGATGTATGTATATATGTATATATATATATATGTATATTTATAATTGGATATATATGTACATATATATAACTATATATAGATATATATATATATATAGTAATATATGTATATAGTTATATATATGTGTATATGTATATATATATATTATTATAAGTATCTATCGATATATGTAGATAGATATATATGTATATAAATATATCTGTATTTGTAGTTATAGATATATATGTATATATGTATGTATATTTGTATATATATATATGTATAAATATATGTGTATATATATCTATATATATATATTTATATATACTTATACTTAGCAGTATAGGTAATAATATATGTATAGATATATGTATATATATATATATGTGTATAAATATATATGTATGTAAATATATATATGTATATATATATATAAGTATATAGTTGTGTACGAGAGTGTGGGTGTGTGTGTGTATGAGAGATTGTGTGTGTGTGTATGTGTCTGCGAGAGGGAGTGAGAGAGAGTGCATCTGCTGGAAGAAGAGGCGCGGCGAGTTAAGTCGTCCGGATGCCTCAGCCGTCGTCTGATGGTCATGCACAGGCGCAGGCACGTAGGCATGCGAAGATGCGCGTGCACTCAGGAGGGAGTGAGCGTGAGAGGAAGGTGGAGCACAGTGCACTGCAGATTGCTGCGCACCGTGCTTCGCGCTGAGGGAAATGCATGCGAAGAAGCAGATGAAGACTCTGGCAGGCGCTGGAGCGAGCGCGGGTAGAGATGCGGGCACGGGCTGGCGACGGTTGCAGCGCGAAGAGAGAGTGGCTGGTGACTGGATAAGTGAGAAACTTTCCTGTCACCGCACTGTGCAGCATGAGATCGCGGCTACAATGCAAGGGCAAAAAGTTCACCGACTGGCGCGCGAGAAACCGACTGGGCCGCGGGTGGGGATTTGCAACAGAGCGCACTGAGAGGGGCGAGGGCGACCTACTGGTGCGTGTAGAGCCTGCGAAACTGGCACCTGAGGCTCGTGGTGGCCTGCACTGCTTCTGCTTGAGCTTCTGAGCTTGAAGCTCCTATCAATGGCAGTGATGGGCTGGAACGACGAAATAGAGAGGTGAACCATCACGCCCACTGGCTCTTTGATGAGCTGGGCGGTGGTGGGACTCATAGTGGTGGTTGTGTACCACTGTGAGCTGCTCCTGCCCACAGCGTAGCTCTTCAAGAGGGAGAGAGGCTACGTATGGAGGTGCTGTTGGTGTGTGGACCAGGCTCAGCAGCAAGGAAGATGGCTGTGCCCTTTTTAAAGAGGAAAGAGGCATGCACAGCCATGCCCTGGGCTGCATGCATGGTTGTGCATGCGGCTGGTAGGGCAAGCTGTTGCAGAGGATGGTGCGAAGAAGATCAAGCCATGCCCTGTAGCTGCGGAGAAATTCAAAGCCAAAATAAAAATAAAAATAAATATAGTGAATTTGCGAGGTAGCACTTGAAGAATATGTTAATTTAAAGGCCATTTTATTCACTCTTCTCCCCTCTCAAATAAATGCATGCATGCATTTATTTTTACAAATGCGACTATGGCTACCTAATATACATTGGTAATGGTTGGAAATAGCACAAGATGGCATAATTGTTGGTGCATTTTTCTGTGCAATCATACCCCATGCCTATCTTTTGCGAGTCCCTAGCAAAACTTTTTTGTATTTTATTTGGAAATGATCTTTAAGCTGAAGATTTTCTTCTGAGGCAACATAGGTGTGTTTATTTGTTGGATATTGTGAGAACCAATTGTAGAGAAGACTACCAGTACTTTAAGTCTCACATGACAAAGACCATCTCTCAACTAACCTGGACTCTTGATATTTAAACCTTAAGTATGATTTCCACGATCCAAGAGGTTTTTGCCGTACTCGAGAGCTTAAGAGATTATGGCTTGTGCTTAGTGAAGGATCAAGAATGACCAAATGAACATTAAGACTCAAGCCTAGGGTTTCACGAATTTTTAAGTGCAGGTTGGTCGCAGTTTCAGCTCGTGTCTTTGGATTGATTCTTAAAAAGATGACGTAAAACTCAACTCCCATTTTATAACATTTGTGGCTCAAAGAAAACAGGGTATTTGTAACTTGCCCTGAAGAACTTTTGTAGGGGAAAGATTATATAGATATTTGCAAGATATACTAACTTATTTGTATCCCTTTTTTTTTCTTTTTTTTTTTCGAAACACGTGTCAGTATATCTCTTACAACTTTATTTGGAGGAGCACACTGTTCTTTTGGTGGGAGAGTTCCTTTTTGGTGGAAAGAGTCTCTCCTAAACTGTTATGACCCGGTTCCCGAATCCCTACGAGATACGAGAATCAGACCGACTCGACTGATCCAATGACCCAGTCGTCCAACGAGAAAGTAACCAAAAGAGCAGTAAAATAAACCACATTCACCATGTATATAACTAGTAGTAACAAAATACAGTAGTAAAGAAAAGAAATACTACAGTATACACCACCACAACAGAAAAGAAATAAACATGTACATAAACATAAAGCTTACAATGAAAAGAGTACAGGGGTAACAGAAACTACTGACTACAATAGAAAGAAAGTACAATGGGTACTACACAAGTGACACTACTAGGCTCTACTAGGCCCAACACCCTCTGCAGCCGCCGGCTCTGGCTGCTGAACACCTGGTCCTGACAAGGTGACAAAGGTGACACGTCAACGAAATGCTGAGTAGAGTGGCAACTAAAAGCTACGAAACAGTAAGGTGGACAGTAGCTATTATATTTTTTATTTCTTTCTTTATATTTTCCGTTTACTCGTTTTTGAATTATACCTCAGATTCTTCTCTTGATCTTGAATGTTCCTCGTGGGAATGATCTTCATTGTAGTCTTTTCCAAAAGGTAGAAGTAACACGTGGTGCTCTCCTGGCCGGGAGAGTCCCACGTGGTGATCCTACCCTCAGTCAACCACCGCAAGGTCGTTGACAGACATAATGGTGACTACAGCATGTGCGATAAACGCACAGGTAGCTACCCCGCACTAGCACGCGGTCAGTCGTTTCCGTTAACGGGTGTGCCCGAAGCACAGCACGGAACGAGTATAGGGTAGAGCCCTCTCAATAACAGGGGTACAACCCCTCCACAGTAACCAACAGGGGTCTCGCCCCTCCACAGTCCGCGCACCCTCGCCTGACTACCCTGGTTTGCCCTAGCGGGCCTAACAAGTCGATGTAGGAGGGCTAGCAGAACCCCAGGGACCATGGGGTAGCTAGTGCTCTCCCTACACTAGTAGCTCTCCTCGGTACTATGTACACGAGGGCAAAAAGTCAGTACAAAGTGGCCAGACCTACCTCGGGTCCCGAGGGCAGCTAGCTCTGCTTTGCACTAAACAGGGGGGACAGTCGCTCTCCTTGGTACTCTGTACTCAAGGGCCAGCTCACTTCCCCATTTCTATTCCATTCACTTTCCAGGAGTTCTACTCCTAATTCCCCGTAGGGTTCATACTCTTTCAACTCAGCTAATTTAGGTTTCATCTTTTCAACTTTATATTTATATAGCTCATGTTCCCAACTATAATTATTCATTCCTAATCAGGTAGCTGTTAACCAATTATAGCCAGTTATCGTTTCCTTTCTACTTTTCCAAGACTGCAATGTATATATATTCAATCTAGTTTTCCAGTCCTACGATTCATGCCATACCGCAGGATCTATCATTCAATCTAGTTTTCCAGTCCTAGGATTCATGCATTACCCTAGGATCTATCATTCAATCTAGTTTTTCATTCCTAGGGTTCATGCAATACCCTAGACTCTATTAATTATTTCACAAGTGCATAATTTTTGATAAATAATTGAAATGGCCACTCTACCCGCAAAGTTGGGAGTACTAGGGGCGTGATCGGCAATCCCGCGCGCCTCTGCAACCCCGAGAGCTGCAACGGAATGGGGTCCTAACACAAGGATCAAATGCAAGGAATTACTCAGAACAGCATACAATTACTGTAAACAGGTAGAGGAACTAAATTCTAGAAGAACGAGACCTGAAATGCGGAAAACGGACTCCGAACGGACCCTAAACGGTCAAAAACGACGAGTCTGCCCAAAATCAGATGTCTGGAACTTCTTCCAGATGTCTTAAATGACAGCTCAGGTCATACCTTGATCTGTGCGGTTCTTCAGACTTCCAGAAACCCATTGAACCGTTTGGACTTAGTTTCCAGACGTCCGACTGTCACTCCGGACATCTGAAGACCCTCTTCGTCGTCTGGTGCTATGCCCAGACGTCTGAAATGGGTCGGATGGCGTGCCCTTGTGCCTTCCCGAACAAATCCTGCACACACACATGCCTGTTCTCAACACGAAAGGATGCAGAAGACTTCGGCGGAACGGCTGCATGGACATACACATGAAAGAAGAAGATGATAAAAATAACGTACCTTTCAGACGTCTGGAGCTTCCTCTAGATGTCTCCTGCGTCGTCTGGACGTAAGTCCAGACGTCTGATTCTGGGAATTTTCCCAGAATCAGAACCTTTTCGCTCTCCGCCTGCAGCGCTCGGCCGTGCTGCGTCGCATCTGCCTTCTGCCTGAGATTCGCATCCAGACGTCGGCCGTGCCTAATGCCCTCTGAAGAGCTATCACTACCTTTACACACCAGGGCGGGGAACAATTTTATGAGGCGTGGGAAAGATTTAATGAACTTTTAAGGAAATGGCCACACCACGAAGTACCAAGGTGGCAATTGGCCGAGATCTTCTACCATGGTCTGGATAGAAACCTACGGAACTTCGTCGATGCCTCATGCGGGGGAAACTTCCTGAACAAAGACGAGGAGAGCATGTTTGAGCTCTTTGAGTCTATGAGCGAGAATTTGCTCAACAATGCCTCGATGAACCAGTTTAACAGGTCTAGTCAACCCCGTGGCAGGATTTATGAGGTGCAAGCAAATTCTGGAATGGTTGACATGGACATCATTGCCAAGAAGTTGGATCGAGTGGAATTGGACAAAAGGATTGATGAGCTATTGAACCAGACCAGGAACCCCTTGCAGACTTTCTCCATAGCAAAGGGAGCACATAATGTTGACCTAGTCCAGCCCTTTACCTAACTAAACCTGGAACAACCCCTAACCACGTTCCATGGAGGGACCTTTTCTCCCTCAACCCTTAATTACCCCCTTCCCTCTTCATCAACATCGGCTATCCTAGAAGTTGTGCAAGCTGTCCAAGGTTATACGAAACCTGACCCTTTCTCCAACACTTACAACACTGGCTGGCGTAACCACCGCAACTTTGGTTGGGCAAACCAGAAACCACCGTAATTCCAAAACCAACCTAGGCCAAACCAGCAGCCACACTTGCCCCCCATCAGCAAGGACCACCAGTTAGACCCCAATATAATCAGAATAGGGCGGCCCCTCCCCCACAAAACCAAATGGATACCCTAATAAAGATGATGGATGACATGAACCAGAAACATCAGGAGGAAATGGCCTTGGTAAAGGGACAATTAATCCAACTCTTGGACTATAAACAACAAGGATCCCTACCTTCCCAACCACAACCAAACCCGCGAAACATAATTAACAGAGGCCCCAATTCGCAAGGGTTCTGATGAGTGGCTACTCATCATAGCTAAAAGGCCG
Source organism: Thalassia testudinum (assembly GCA_037157565.1). Lineage (NCBI taxonomy): Eukaryota > Viridiplantae > Streptophyta > Magnoliopsida > Alismatales > Hydrocharitaceae > Thalassia > Thalassia testudinum. The sequence goes on along the minus strand of JAZHRO010000056.1, from coordinate 76,741,879 downwards.
AAATTAAGCTAGATACTAAGCAAAACAATATCAAATTAACACATAAAAAGGGTTAAGTGTGGGAATTAAAGAAAAGACCTAAAACTTTTAATGTGTGTTAAAATCTCCTAATTAGGTCACAAAAATAAGATATTCTGAAAATTAAAGAATAAATGATGATCCATGCATAAATTGAACACATAAACAAGTTTGAAAAGCCAAATCAGAAGTAAAATCAATGTCGTAAATGTTCAATTAAGCACATGTAAAAATTTGAAAGCAATTGGACATCATTTAGGCTTAGAAATAAATAGATTACAATTAGGTCCTTCATGCATTACATTTCTACCCTTCAAAACTCCTTCTTGGACCTATTTGCAAGCCGCAGGGACCCTTTTTTAAGACTGCAGGGCCCTTCCAGCTGCTATTCTTCTCGCTTATGGGCCTGCATGCAAATGTTCTACCCCTTCTTCTAAGGGTCCGTCTGCAAATTTCCCCTTTATTTCAAAGAGAAGCCTGTGTTCTTCACGCGCACTGTAGCGCGCGAAGAACACAGCCATTCTCGACCGTCCATCGCACTTTTGATCTCGATCTGCGGCTGGATTCAAATGGAACCTTCGCGCGATTCGGTGCGTGCGTTCACCTCTCTTCCCAGATCTCATCTGACGGTCAGATCTCTCTCTTGACTCGCCGCGCGCTCTACCCATCTCATCCTCACCGCCGGCCTGATTCTGATTAACCTCACCCTTGCGGTGATCTCAGTCACTGAGCTGCTATTTAAGCACCTCAGTGGTGTCGCGCGCGAGGCATCGCTCCCTCCTACATCTCTCAGCGATCAATTCTTCCACTCCAGTCTCTCCTCCTCATCTGGACCCTGATTTCACAGCCACCGGCTGTGGAATCATCGCCTGCTCTCGACCCTCCTCGTCGCTAAGGACCTCGTAGCACCTGAGGACGACCCTGGAGTCTCACTAGCAGACTCTTCCCTCCGCTGGAGTCACCCTCCTCCTTTCTTCCTCCTTAGCCGCCGGCTAAGGACCCATAGGTCCCATTCTTCCTTTTAGTTTAGTTTTTAATTCTGCACAAGTAGTGTTAGATTTAGTTTGCAGTAGTTTAGAATAGATTTAGTTTTAGTCGTTAGCGTTTAATGTTAGCTGTAGTTAGATTAGTCTTAGGAGTAGAATTAGTATTAGATCCCCTCCCTCACCTCCTCTGATCAGTCCAGATCAGAGGGGAAGAATCATCTGTTCATTAATCAATTTATCTCCCTCTTCATGTTTTGTTTTTCCACCATCCAATTCTGATTTATGTTCCTTTTAACGATGAATCTTTCATCTGTCACCCACACATCTGGACCCAATTCCAGATCTGATGGTGTACTACCTCAGATCTGAAATTGGCGTCACAAGCACCATTTGGGGCTTCTCACTCACCCCATTTGTGTTCACAAAAGCCCCTTTTATTTTAGATTGATTGCCTCAGTTTGTCAGATTCACTTTAACATGGGTTTTGAAGAGATTTTGCTTTCTGAAATGTCTTGACAGATCTGACAAATTGAAGGGATTTTGGTTTTTCTTGAGGGCAAGGATTCTGAGAAGTTCTCTGGTGACAGAGAACAAATCAGAAGAGCCTTTCATGAATTTGCTTCTGCCTTGATCTGAATGCATTTGCTAGCTTTTATAAATTCCTTTAATGCATTCTTTATTTTTCTGATTTGTCATTTCAGAACTGCCATACACCACCTGTTTGATAATTATTTTTGTATGGTGATTCTCTAACCTAAGGAGTTTTCCATACTCCTTAAGGTTGCAAGAAACTGGGATTGTATGTTTTTGGTTTTAATTGATTGAGTTAAGTCTTCCTTCATGCTGTCTATGGCATTAGGAAGACTAACTCAATGCCATTTGTGTTTTGATCTGAAATGATGCTTTTGATAAGGGCTTTTCCTTGTGGGTATTTGAACTGAATTCTTATGTATTTTCGTGAGATTTATACCCTTATCAGATTTGGATTTCACTCTTTAATTTTTAGTTTGTTCTGAATTTTCTCTTATTCCCAGTTATACAGTAAAATGCTGCAAACTGCAGCAACATTCCCCTCTTCTCTAAATTCTCCTCTTCTCTGTGAATGCTTTCCCCCTCTTCAAATGGACTAACTGCAGCAGCAGTTAGCCCATTTGACAGTGGCTGAAGCCACTGACACTGGTAAAACACCCTGAACAGTACATTCTCTTCCCTCTCCATCTTCTCTGACAGTAGCTTAGCTGCTGTTTAAAATGAAATAAAAACTTAATTAACCCTCATTCCCTAAATTCCTACTAAAACCTAATTATACATACTTAATTTCACACTGTAAATATACATATCCATACTATTATAACTATAATATACAGCCTGATTATGTACGTAGACATACATAGATATACGGTAAATACTGTATAAACTTGTACATAAATCTATATACATATGTAATCTATGTAAATATATGTATAAATACTGAACTATTATGTATGTATTTACTGATATATGTATATGTATATATACAGATTCATATGTACATATTCAGTAGCTATATTGTAGAATAAATTAGCTAAATTAATAATTTAGAGCTATAATTAAGTAAATAAATCTATGGACTTAGGTTAACATATATAGTAAGTAATTTAAGTTAGTTAAAGTACAATTATACCTAGTATAGCTTACTGTAACTTAGTTTTATTTAAAACACTCAGAACAGCTAGTTTAGCTTAAATAAAATAGAAATAAATTCGTAAATATACAATAAAAATACGTATAAAATACTTAAGTATGTAAATTAAATCTGTATAAGGTCAATTATACCATTTACTAACTATTTTATAAGTAATTAACTATTTAATCACCTAAATCAACCTGTACAACCAGCCTAGTTTAGCGAATTTATTTGTATAGTAAACATATTTAAAATTCAAAATTAATTGATCAATTATGTAGTATTATGTAAATACTTTATTAACCATATTTTATTTTATTTTATTTTATAATTTATGGCCCCCAAATCGAGGGCCAAAAGTACGATCAGACGCAGCTGCGCCTGACTTCCAGCGCACGATGTGGCGCTGGAATAGCGCCACATCGTGTGCTGCAAGTCAAGCGCAGCCGCATAAATGGAATTTGTGTTTCCTATACACCAGTCGTCACGGGCGCCGGGCGCCCGAAACACTGCCTTTACCCGATTACCCAATGAGCTCCGGTCTGAGTACTCTGTCTGATTTGCGATTAGTGTGTGGCCGGGGGCCCGAGCGTGTTCGAGCATATGGCGTTGGGCTGAGGCCTGGCGCTGAGATGAAAGACATAATTAAGCCACCCAATCTGAGATTAGGGCGCGCTTAGTAGAGGTCTGGTCCCACCCTTAGGGTGCTGTGTATCCCTCGAAAAGCGTGCCCGTAAACTAAACACGTTTTAAACTAATGATATTAGCCTAATCCCCTCCCCACCGCAGCCTCTGAAATATGCTAAGACAGAAGAGTGAACAAAGAGTTAACACGAAAAAAAAAAAAAAAAAAAAAAAGCAAAGAGTACAAGAACAACAGAGAAAAGAACAAGAGTAATAAAAAGAGAAAGAAGAAGATGAATACTTAAAACAGAAATATGAACGCAAGAAGAACAGGAGTTAAGAATACAAAAAACAGAGACTTAATGAAGAAAGAAAGAGGAACAAAGAATTAAGTAGTATACATACGTATAAGTAAATTTATATAATTACTAACAGAATAAAGTGACACTATAAACGTCGCTAAAGATCTCAATTTTGCCTCTTTAGGTTGTATAGTGTTTTCTGAGATTTAGCGACGCTTATATCTGTCACTGAAACTGCTGTTTATGTTACTGTACATAACAGACTAATAAGTTAAATTTCTACACCATTGCATTCTAATGTATTATATACTATTATGATAGTATTAATAGGATAACTTGTAAATACATAGTTTAGAGTATAATAATAGATTGTTTGATGCTTGTTCATAGTTAGTATTTTTGCAAGCATTTCTTAGTAATTAGGTAAATAAAACACACATTCATTCATTCTTTAATAAAATGTAAAGTTTCTTTTTTTTTGAATAAGAAGACAATTTTGAGATAATCAAAGAGTGACCGAATTAAATTCAATAAATTGCCTCCCAGTGAACGACCTGGAACAAAATCAGTAAAAATTAGATAAATAAGCAAATGATAATAATGGTTGTAATGACTGGAACTCACCCATACTCACCACTATACGACATCCTTAATGTTATATTGTACACCCTGTACTACAACGACATAATCAACAATTATTACCAATTTCAAACACAACAACCACACAACCGAAAACCCGTCATTATTTTGGCACCGTTGCCGGGGAGGCAACGCTCTTTGCACCAAAAATTTTCTTTTCATTCTTTTGTATATAGAAATTCTTTATTCATTCATTATAATTGCTTTTATTTTCCATTGAATTAACTGTGTATACATTCCTTTATTCTTTTACTAATCATTTGTTTTTTCCACAGCACTTGAGGAGGAGTGTCGTCTTCCTGGTGGAGTCGCTGCGCTCCAGATTCGTCTTCCTGGTGGAGTTTTGCCTCGAAGTCGCTGTAGGATTTTAGTATTAGTTTTAGTATAGATAGTTTTAGGTTTATTGATTAGGAGCAATTGTTAGTCATAAGTTGTGAGAGCTTGTTCTCACACAATTTTTGTAATAATTCTGGACTATCTGGACTATATTTCTTTCTCTTCTTAATTTCTTTCCTTACTTTTGAATTGCATATAAAATTTTTTCAAAAAGAAAGAAAAAAAAAAAATCAAAAAGACCTCATACTTATCTAGTAGCAGCATAACCTCAGGCATCCATTTTTAGGATTGCATTTCATTCCTGCTAGATTTTAATTCAAGTCAAATCTGCATTAGAAGATTGCTGGAGTCAGGTACGCATTTCTTACCTAACTCTAACTCCTGCCATATTTGCATTTGACTTAAAATTAAAGAAGACCACTACTTGTTCTGAATTTAGTAAAAAGTGAAATGAGCAGCATAGAAAACATATTTTAATCACTTTAATTAAATCAAAAAGGAGATAGCAAAATTGGGTGAAACCATGTTTGAGATTTTAATCGCCTTGTGTTGAATGTTATCGTGCACACATCACGATCACTTAAGGCCACAATACACGGGTTTCTACCTCATCTTTCTGCAACCACAGGATCTGGATCCGCACGCTCAGTCTTATCCAGATTCCCAGTGGATTTTAGAGGTCTGCACTTCGCTAGGTTTATCTTAGGATACGTACAATTGCTTGAAACAATTGTTTGCGTATAACATACTTTGCGTAGCAGCCTCTAGGAAAAATTTTCTCCGATTCATTTCGATTGATTGGTCTTCTTGAATTGAGATTTTATTGGGATTCTTCTGTTTTATTGTGAACGTTAAAAATTTTTTCCCATTGAGTTGGATCGAATTAGAGTAAACGGGATTTCAAAAAAAAAAAAATCAACTCAATGGAAGGTAGGAGATCCCAAAACCCAGAACTTGTACTCCCCTTGGGTACTGCTACCCAAGCTACTGCATCATCTTCTTTGCCTTCCACTTCTAATCCCTTACCTCCTGAGTCTCAAAATACTTTCCACAATCCCCCTCGCCAAGAGGATGATCTTGATTCTTCACACTTTGAGGATTTTGAAGAACTTCCTCCAGACTTAGTTGCACATCCTCTACCACAGCAACCACCTATCCCTAGGTTCCAACCTCCACCTTATCCTAATCATCCTAATCTACCCCCGGAGAGAGGACCTATGCCTCATCTTCAGCACCTTTTCGATACACAACTACAAATGAATACCTTAACCCAACAGGTGCAACAGCATGCTCAAGCTGTAAATCTATTAGCTAACCCCCAACCACAACCACTTCAACCTAGAAATCCTCAGGCACCACCCCAACCCCGTAGACCTCAACTACGAGATTACTATAATCCCGCAGTTGCCCAACCAATGCCTGTGGTACGTTATCCCAATGGGGGTCGTGCTGCTGAACTGAAGCCGAACATTATAGCACTCATTCCTCACTTCCATGGACTTGCTTCTGAGGACCCTTTTCAGCATTTAGAGGAGCTGAAGAATCTTGCCCAAACTTTGGGTCCGCAAGGACATGATCAGCACACGCTTTTGATGAAAATGTTCTCCTTTTCATTAAAAGATAAGGCAGCCTTTTGGTTTAGAACACTTGCACGGACTACACCTATAGATTCCTGGGCTTCTTTAGAACATGAGTTCTTAAAGAAGTACTTTCCTGTAGGCCGCACTAATGCCTTAAGGCGTGCCATCACCACCTTCACCCAGAATTTAGGAGAACCTATGCACGAGGCTTGGGAGAGATTCCATGAGCTTTTGAGAAAATGTCCCCACCATGGTGTCCCACGCTGGCAACAGGTCCAGATCTTCTACCATGGGCTCCATGATGACACACGGAATTTTGTAGATGCCGCTTGTGGAGGCAATTTCCTGTGTCGGGACGAGGACTCAGCCTTTGAGCTCTTTGAAGGCATGGCCGAAAACTCTATTAACAATGCTTCAATGAGCGTGTTTAATAGAAAGTCCTCACATTCCCACTCACACACGGGGGTACATGAAGCCCAATCCAGTAGCAAAGACTTAGAGATAGTGGCTAGTCAACTGGATAAAGTGGGCTTAATCGAGAAGAAAGTAGATGAAGTATGGAAATTTCTCTCAAAACACCCATCTTCTTCTTCTCAGTCACCAGCACAAAACACTTCTTCTCAGTTTCCCACAGGGAGGGAAACTGTGAATAACCTTTCTCTGACACAAACTGCATTACCGGATTTTCCATTTCCATATCCTTCACCGGTTGGAGGAACCTTTGTTCCTCCCTTCACTGACTTCCCTGCACCTTCTGGAGCTTCGGAGGAGCTTCATGCCATTCACAATGATCCTTTCACACAAACCTATAACCCTGGATGGCGTAATCATCCAAATTTCTCGTGGTCGGGAAATTCACAAAGACCTCCTTTTCAACAACCTTCTGCACCACCATTGCACAACCCGATCCGAGCACCACCTCCACAATCACACGGATATCCACCGCGTACCTACCAGCAACCCCAACCCAGGCCCACCCAATACTCTCAATCTGGGCCTACACGAGATGACCAGTTGGGGTCTATCATGAAAGCTCTTGCTGATATGCAACAACAGAATATTGCTATGCAGCAGAGACAGGACGCGGCCTTAGCTGAGATGAGAGCCCAGCTATCAAACTTGACGGAGTCCCGTCAACCACATTCACTCCCATCCCAAGCACAACCCAACCCTAGGAACATACCTGCTCAAAGGTATGTCCAACCTAGACCAACACTGCAAAACCAAACACATGACATTTCACAAGCAGTGCACAACACTGAATTCTTCACTGACTCAAATTCTTCTCTTGCACAAACGCAACCACCTCTGCTACCTAACAATGATTTACCATCTACCTCTAGAGCTGAACTAAATGCCATAGTCACTAGGAGTGGTAAATGCACACTAGATCCACCTCTTCCAACACCTACCACTTCTAGTTCTGCTCCTCCACTTCCTACTTCTCCTCTACCTATAACTGAACCTCTCACAACTCCAGTACCTTTTCCTGAAGCTTTAAAGAAGAAGGAGAAAGGAAAGAAAAAGACCTGTGTGGCACCTGAGGAGGATTTGCTTAAGCTCTTTGAGCAAGTCCACATAAACATCCCCTTGTTGGATGCAATCCGCCACATCCCTCTTTACGGTAAGTTTTTAAAAGACCTATGTACACCTAAGCGTAAAGCAAGAATTCAAAAAGGGAGTAGTCCAATCATTCTCTCGGAACAAGCTAGTTCCATCATCTCTAGTACCCTCCCAACTAAGATGAAAGACCCAGGCACCCCTCTCTTATCCTGCATGATTGGTAACACCACATTCAATAGAGCACTACTTGACCTAGGTGCTTCCATCAATCTTGTCCCAACCTCTCTACTGACACATTTTGAGGTTGGCAATTTGAAGCCAACCAAGGTGTCCCTGCAATTAGCTGACAGATCAGTTAAGACACCTCAGGGAGTGTTGGAAGATGTCATAGTGCGGGTCAAGGATTTTTACTTCCCTGTAGACTTTATAGTCCTTGACATGGAAGTACCTGAAGATATCCAGAATACACCTATCATTTTAGGAAGACCTTTCTTGGCTACGGCCAAGGCAAACATCAATTGTGAGGAGGGCCTTATAGAATTAAAGTTTGGAGATCAGAAAATAAAAATTGATATTTTTCAGGCCCAAAGAGGACCGACCTGTAGTTTAATTGAAGAAATCTTCTCCCTGGATTCATTGGATCAATTGGTTGAGGACACCTTGATCAATTCATTAAATTTAGAACCTCAACACTCTTTGGACTCTGACGTGACTTCCACTGAGATACCAAATTTAGAGACTGAGGACCTTCCTCCCATTCCATTAGTATCTCTAGGATCTCCTGAAACTTTCACACCTGCTCCTTCTGATCCTGTGCCTGTTGAACTCAAACCTCTTCCTGACTCTCTCAAATATGTTTTCTTAGGACCTGATCAGACCTATCCGGTGATTGTTAACTCTTCCCTTTCTTCTGATCAAGAGTCACGACTCTTATCTGTCCTAAGAGCACATAGGCAGGCTATAGGATGGAGCCTTTCTGACCTTACTGGCATCAGTCCTTCTTATTGCACACATAGGATTTTCACTGAAGAAGGATCTAGACCTACTAGACAGCCCCAGCGTAGATTAAATCCTACATTACAAGAGGTGATAAAAAGTGAAATGATTAAATGGCTGGACAATGGAATTATCTACCCAATTTCTGACAGTAGATGGGTAAGTCCTGTTCAGGTTGTGCCAAAAAAGGCCGGACTTACCATCATCACCACTGATTCTGGAGAAGTCATCCCTACACGCATTGCTAGTTCGTGGCGAGTATGTATAGATTACCGAAAACTCAACCAAGCCACGAAGAAAGATCATTTCCCTTTGCCCTTCATTGATCAAATACTGGAAAGAGTGGCAGGGAATAGATTTTTCTGCTTTTTGGATGGCTATTCAGGATATAATCAGGTGGCAATTCACCCCGATGATCAGGAGAAAACAACATTCACCTGCACCTACGGAACCTTTGCATTCCGTAGGATGCCTTTTGGATTGTGCAACGCACCTGCTACATTCCAGTGGTGTATGTTTGCAATCTTTTCTGACTTAGTAGGCGATTGTTTAGAAGTCTTCATGGATGACTTCTCGGTCTTCGGGAGCACATTTGATGCATGTCTAGACCACCTGACCAAGGTCCTGCAAAGATGCATTAATGTGAATCTGGTACTTTCCTGGGAAAAATCTCATTTCATGGTAACTGAAGGACTTGTATTAGGTCACCTTATTTCTGAGAGAGGAATTGAGGTTGACCGCGCGAAGGTAAAGTTGATTTCTGATTTACCACTACCTTCGTCGGTTAAGCAAATTCGATCTTTCCTCGGGCATGTTGGTTTTTATCGCCGCTTTATAGCGGATTTCTCGAAAATAGCCCGACCTCTCACTACTCTCCTCTCTAAAGACGTAGACTTCCAGATCTCTGACGATTGTGTTCGTGCCTATACGACACTTCGTGATCTGATTACCAAGGCACCCATACTGCAACCCCCGAATTGGTCTCACCCTTTTGAGATCATGTGTGATGCCTCTAATTATGCAGTAGGAGCTGTCCTTGGTCAAAAATTGGACGGGAAACCCACAGTCATCTATTACGCTAGCAAGACCTTGGATGAAGCTCAGAGGAATTACACCGTCACGGAAAAGGAATTGCTAGCTGTAGTATATGCACTGGAAAAATTCAGACCTTATCTTTTAGGTTCCCACATTATAGTCTACACTGACCACACGGCAATTCGATATCTTCTCGCCAAGAAGGACGCGAAATCTCGTCTGATTAGATGGATCCTACTTTTACAGGAATTTGATTTAGAGATTCGTGATAAGGCTGGAAAGCAGAATGTGGTAGCTGACCACTTATCCCGCCTTCCTTCTGAAGCGATTTCTCCTTCTTTACCCATCTCTGACCACTTCCCTGACGAGCAATTGCTGGTCATTCATTCTGATCTTCCCTGGTATGCTGACATTGTCAACTACCTGGCTTCTGGACTCATCCCCACTAATTGGGTCCGACATCAAAAAGACAGACTTAGATCCGAGGCCAAGCACTATTACTGGGAAGAACCTTGGCTTTTCAAGCATTGTAAAGACCAGATCTTTAGGAGGTGCGTCCCTGATAAGGAGATTAGAAGCATCTTATCATTCTGCCACGACCAGGCGTGCGGCGGTCACTTCTCTGGCAAAAAGACCGCTGCAAAGATTTTGCAGAGTGGTTTCTATTGGCCCACAATCTTCAAGGATGCACACGAATATAGCAGGGCATGTTCACGATGTCAGTCTCTTGGTAGTATTGGCCGCCGAGACATGATGCCCTTGAATCCGATCATGGTGTGCGAAATCTTTGACATTTGGGGCATTGACTTCATGGGACCTTTTCCTAAATCTTATGGCTTCGAGTACATATTGTTGGCAGTTGAGTATGTTTCAAAATGGATTGAAGCCATCCCCTCAAGGACTAATGATCATAGAGTTGTGACACAATTTGTTCAAGATTTCATCTTCTCTAGATTCGGGGTACCTAAAGCCATCATTAGTGATGGAGGGTCTCATTTTAGAAACACACATTTTCAGTCCCTACTGCAAAAGTATGGGGTGTCACATAGGATTGCTACATCTTATCACCCTCAAACCAATGGACTTGCTGAATTATCTAATCGGGAGATCAAAAAGATTTTACAGACTACCATCCGACCTGATAGAAAGGATTGGTCTTCCCGCCTTTCTGATGCGTTGTGGGCATATAGGACAGCCCACAAAACCCCTTTAGGCATGTCTCCTTTTAGACTTGTGTACGGGAAACACTGTCATCTTCCTGTCGAATTAGAGCACAAAGCCTATTGGGCCATCAGAAAGTGTAACTTAGACTTAGAGAAGGCCGGTGATCTTAGGAAATTACAAATGTCTGAGCTCGATGAATTAAGGAATGAATCTTATGAAAGCTCAAGGATGTATAAGGACAAACTTAAGGCCTTCCATGACCGTCACATTCTTAGGAAATCTTTTCACCCTGGTAAAAAAGTCCTTCTCTTCGACTCTAGACTGAAACTCTTTCCTGGGAAGTTAAGATCAAAATGGATTGGACCTTTCAAAATCTTGAGATTATTTGATAATGGAGCCGTTGAGATCACTGAACTTGACAAATCTGAACCCTTTATTGTTAATGGACAAAGACTGAAACCTTTCATTGAGCCGCAGGATCTCAGACTTGTCAATTCCACCATTTCGCTCCTACATTTTGAATTACCATGTAAGTTTTCGCCTAGCTGAAGGCGTTAAACTTAGCAACACCTACCCTTGTATATAGCTGTTTTACACTTTTCTTACTCTTGCCTTTATTTGCATATAGTGTCTACCCTTGCATTCTGAGCATACATTCATTGACACACATGTCATGCATTTCACTTCCTAGCCCGACTGTTCACTCTGATCCTAGATCAGACTTAAAATCGTCCGCACAGAGATTTTATCTCCTCATTCCGACTTCCTTCCATCACCCAGCCTAGGATAGTGAAAAGCAGAGCATGCATTTGCATCCACCCTTTCATTCAATGAGGACATTGAAACATTTAAGCATGGGGGGGGGATGTAAATGGTAAACCATTTAAACCAAAATGCAATTGTAGACACAACTATAGTACATATAGTATTATCAAAAAATTATATACTTCAAAAAAAAAAAAAAAAAAAATGTGAAAAATTTTTGAAAAAATTACAAAGCTAAAAATACAAAAAAATAACAAATCAGAAAAATTCCAAAAAAAATACAATAAGGGACATGTACTTCATTGTCAAAGGAGGATATTCATTTCAAGAGAGGAGGGAGAAAAAGAAAAAAGAAAAGATAAGTGAGCTTATAGCTGAAAACAAAAAAATAGAATAAGTGTCTATGGACATTCAACCATTACTGGTTTGACCTACCGGGCCATAGGAGCTTGATACAAGCTTAGGCTTAATACACTTCGAGCCTTGACAAGATAGACCACAGTCTCTCCTAACTTTAGGACAATTCTTGTACCTGAGTCACCAGTACAGGATTCGTTGGTTTGCTTTGACTTAGGAGTCTAAGTAACCTTGGCTTACACTACACAATGTCAGGAAAGACCACTTGAACCTAAACCTCAACCCTTGTGTTCATTAGGGAAGGTGGAGTCCTTACCTGTGCGTGCAGGTAGACTCTTTGTCCTAATCTTTAGTTTTGTGTCTAGGAGAAGCTCTTTCCACAAAAGAAATCCACCCACCAAATACAGTGCGCTCTACCAAATAAGTTTTGGAGACATACTGTTCAAAAAAAAAAAAAAAAAAAAAAAAAAAAGAAGTTAAGTATGTTCTCCAAAATGTCTGAAAAACAACTCTTCCACCAAAAATGTTTTCAGGGTTCAAAATAAATACCCTATTTTTCCACAAAAAAAAAAAAAAAAAAAAAATCTTCTCTGAGCCACAAATACAATAAGGGTTGGGTTTGAATACCATCAATTTTTGAGAGTCATCCGAAAACATGAGCTGAAGTTAGGACCAACCTGGACTTAAAAAGAAGTGAAACCCTGGGATTGAGCCTTAGAATTCACCTGGTTAGTCCTGACTTATCACAAAGCACAGCCATAACTTCGTAGTATTCTGAGTCTCTGTAAAACCTCCTGAGTCCTGGAATTCGACTTAAGGTTTAAATATCAAGAATCCTTGTTGGTTGAGAGATGGTCTATGTCATTTAAGCCTCGAGTTCTGGTAGGTTATCCTCAGTAACCAGGTTCTCACAATGTCCAAAAACACAGTCGGTATTGGAAAATGTTTCAGCTTAAAGATCATCATCATAAACACTTAAAAATTTTTGAAAGAAGAAAAAGATATCTTTACACACTTACCTTGTTGATACTTAAATTTCCTTACACTTCAATAGATTGTTTGCTAAGGGACTAGCAAAACGTAAGCATGGGGGTATGATGAGTGGCTACTCATCATAGCTAAAAGGCCGAAATTAAGCTAGATACTAAGCAAAACAATATCAAATTAACACATAAAAAGGGTTAAGTGTGGGAATTAAAGAAAAGACCTAAAACTTTTAATGTGTGTTAAAATCTCCTAATTAGGTCACAAAAATAAGATATTCTGAAAATTAAAGAATAAATGATGATCCATGCATAAATTGAACACATAAACAAGTTTGAAAAGCCAAATCAGAAGTAAAATCAATGTCGTAAATGTTCAATTAAGCACATGTAAAAATTTGAAAGCAATTGGACATCATTTAGGCTTAGAAATAAATAGATTACAATTAGGTCCTTCATGCATTACATTTCTACCCTTCAAACCTCCTTCTTGGACCTATTTGCAAGCCGCAGGGACCCTTTTTTAAGACTGCAGGGCCCTTCCAGCTGCTATTCTTCTCGCTTATGGGCCTGCATGCAAATGTTCTACCCCTTCTTCTAAGGGTCCGTCTGCAAATTTCCCCTTTATTTCAAAGAGAAGCCTGTGTTCTTCACGCGCACTGTAGCGCGCGAAGAACACAGCCATTCTCGACCGTCCATCGCACTTTTGATCTCGATCTGCGGCTGGATTCAAATGGAACCTTCGCGCGATTCGGTGCGTGCGTTCACCTCTCTTCCCAGATCTCATCTGACGGTCAGATCTCTCTCTTGACTCGCCGCGCGCTCTACCCATCTCATCCTCACCGCCGGCCTGATTCTGATTAACCTCACCCTTGCGGTGATCTCAGTCACTGAGCTGCTATTTAAGCACCTCAGTGGTGTCGCGCGCGAGGCATCGCTCCCTCCTACATCTCTCAGCGATCAATTCTTCCACTCCAGTCTCTCCTCCTCATCTGGACCCTGATTTCACAGCCACCGGCTGTGGAATCATCGCCTGCTCTCGACCCTCCTCGTCGCTAAGGACCTCGTAGCACCTGAGGACGACCCTGGAGTCTCACTAGCAGACTCTTCCCTCCGCTGGAGTCACCCTCCTCCTTTCTTCCTCCTTAGCCGCCGGCTAAGGACCCATAGGTCCCATTCTTCCTTTTAGTTTAGTTTTTAATTCTGCACAAGTAGTGTTAGATTTAGTTTGCAGTAGTTTAGAATAGATTTAGTTTTAGTCGTTAGCGTTTAATGTTAGCTGTAGTTAGATTAGTCTTAGGAGTAGAATTAGTATTAGATCCCCTCCCTCACCTCCTCTGATCAGTCCAGATCAGAGGGGAAGAATCATCTGTTCATTAATCAATTTATCTCCCTCTTCATGTTTTGTTTTTCCACCATCCAATTCTGATTTATGTTCCTTTTAACGACGAATCTTTCATCTGTCACCCACACATCTGGACCCAATTCCAGATCTGATGGTGTACTACCTCAGATCTGAAATTGGCGTCACAAGCACCATTTGGGGCTTCTCACTCACCCCATTTGTGTTCACAAAAGCCCCTTTTATTTTAGATTGATTGCCTCAGTTTGTCAGATTCACTTTAACATGGGTTTTGAAGAGATTTTGCTTTCTGAAATGTCTTGACAGATCTGACAAATTGAAGGGATTTTGGTTTTTCTTGAGGGCAAGGATTCTGAGAAGTTCTCTGGTGACAGAGAACAAATCAGAAGAGCCTTTCATGAATTTGCTTCTGCCTTGATCTGAATGCATTTGCTAGCTTTTATAAATTCCTTTAATGCATTCTTTATTTTTCTGATTTGTCATTTCAGAACTGCCATACACCACCTGTTTGATAATTATTTTTGTATGGTGATTCTCTAACCTAAGGAGTTTTCCATACTCCTTAAGGTTGCAAGAAACTGGGATTGTATGTTTTTGGTTTTAATTGATTGAGTTAAGTCTTCCTTCATGCTGTCTATGGCATTAGGAAGACTAACTCAATGCCATTTGTGTTTTGATCTGAAATGATGCTTTTGATAAGGGCTTTTCCTTGTGGGTATTTGAACTGAATTCTTATGTATTTTCGTGAGATTTATACCCTTATCAGATTTGGATTTCACTCTTTAATTTTTAGTTTGTTCTGAATTTTCTCTTATTCCCAGTTATACAGTAAAATGCTGCAAACTGCAGCAACATTCCCCTCTTCTCTAAATTCTCCTCTTCTCTGTGAATGCTTTCCCCCTCTTCAAATGGACTAACTGCAGCAGCAGTTAGCCCATTTGACAGTGGCTGAAGCCACTGACACTGGTAAAACACCCTGAACAGTACATTCTCTTCCCTCTCCATCTTCTCTGACAGTAGCTTAGCTGCTGTTTAAAATGAAATAAAAACTTAATTAACCCTCATTCCCTAAATTCCTACTAAAACCTAATTATACATACTTAATTTCACACTGTAAATATACATATCCATACTATTATAACTATAATATACAGCCTGATTATGTACGTAGACATACATAGATATACGGTAAATACTGTATAAACTTGTACATAAATCTATATACATATGTAATCTATGTAAATATATGTATAAATACTGAACTATTATGTATGTATTTACTGATATATGTATATGTATATATACAGATTCATATGTACATATTCAGTAGCTATATTGTAGAATAAATTAGCTAAATTAATAATTTAGAGCTATAATTAAGTAAATAAATCTATGGACTTAGGTTAACATATATAGTAAGTAATTTAAGTTAGTTAAAGTACAATTATACCTAGTATAGCTTACTGTAACTTAGTTTTATTTAAAACACTCAGAACAGCTAGTTTAGCTTAAATAAAATAGAAATAAATTCGTAAATATACAATAAAAATACGTATAAAATACTTAAGTATGTAAATTAAATCTGTATAAGGTCAATTAGACCATTTACTAACTATTTTATAAGTAATTAACTATTTAATCACCTAAATCAACCTGTACAACCAGCCTAGTTTAGCGAATTTATTTGTATAGTAAACATATTTAAAATTCAAAATTAATTGATCAATTATGTAGTATTATGTAAATACTTTATTAACCATATTTTATTTTATTTTATTTTATAATTTATGGCCCCCAAATCGAGGGCCAAAAGTACGATCAGACGCAGCTGCGCCTGACTTCCAGCGCACGATGTGGCGCTGGAATAGCGCCACATCGTGTGCTGCAAGTCAAGCGCAGCCGCATAAATGGAATTTGTGTTTCCTATACACCAGTCGTCACGGGCGCCGGGCGCCCGAAACACTGCCTTTACCCGATTACCCAATGAGCTCCGGTCTGAGTACTCTGTCTGATTTGCGATTAGTGTGTGGCCGGGGGCCCGAGCGTGTTCGAGCATATGGCGTTGGGCTGAGGCCTGGCGCTGAGATGAAAGACATAATTAAGCCACCCAATCTGAGATTAGGGCGCGCTTAGTAGAGGTCTGGTCCCACCCTTAGGGTGCTGTGTATCCCTCGAAAAGCGTGCCCGCAAACTAAACACGTTTTAAACTAATGATATTAGCCTAATCCCCTCCCCACCGCAGCCTCTGAAATATGCTAAGACAGAAGAGTGAACAAAGAGTTAACACGAAAAAAAAAAAAAAAAAAAAAAGCAAAGAGTACAAGAACAACAGAGAAAAGAACAAGAGTAATAAAAAGAGAAAGAAGAAGATGAATACTTAAAACAGAAATATGAACGCAAGAAGAACAGGAGTTAAGAATACAAAGAACAGAGACTTAATGAAGAAAGAAAGAGGAACAAAGAATTAAGTAGTATACATACGTATAAGTAAATTTATATAATTACTAACAGAATAAAGTGACACTATAAACGTCGCTAAAGATCTCAATTTTGCCTCTTTAGGTTGTATAGTGTTTTCTGAGATTTAGCGACGCTTATATCTGTCACTGAAACTGCTGTTTATGTTACTGTACATAACAGACTAATAAGTTAAATTTCTACACCATTGCATTCTAATGTATTATATACTATTATGATAGTATTAATAGGATAACTTGTAAATACATAGTTTAGAGTATAATAATAGATTGTTTGATGCTTGTTCATAGTTAGTATTTTTGCAAGCATTTCTTAGTAATTAGGTAAATAAAACACACATTCATTCATTCTTTAATAAAATGTAAAGTTTCTTTTTTTTTGAATAAGAAGACAATTTTGAGATAATCAAAGAGTGACCGAATTAAATTCAATAAATTGCCTCCCAGTGAACGACCTGGAACAAAACCAGTAAAAATTAGATAAATAAGCAAATGATAATAATGGTTGTAATGACTGGAACTCACCCATACTCACCACTATACGACATCCCTAATGTTATATTGTACACCCTGTACTACAACGACATAATCAACAATTATTACCAATTTCAAACACAACAACCACACAACCGAAAACCCGTCAGGTTCCAAAGCAACCCTAGGTAGGCCCACATTATCCAGCCAGCCACGCAAACACCTCCTGGTTTTGGTGCTTCTTCGTCTTCGTCTTCTCAAGGATCAACCCATGGCCCCAATGCCTCTGCGACTGCGGTGACCTTGAGAAGCGGCACCTAAACCCAGGATCCCAAATGGCTGACTCTCCCCGAGACTTCACCTGCTGAAATACCCGACTCAGAAGAGGCACCAACCAAGGACCCAGACATGGAACCAATCCACATTCAGACACCCTACCCTGAGGCCTTGGAAACAATCAAGAAAAACAAGAATATTGTGGAAACTGAGGAGCTGTTGGAAATTTTTAAGCAAGTACAGACTAATATTCCGCTCCTTGAAGCCGTCAAACACATCCTTGCTTACGCCAAGTTTTTAAAGGATACCTGCACACCCAAGCGTAAGCCGAGACCTCAACCACCTAGGAAGGTTGTACTCTCTGAGCAAGCAAGTTCCGTAATATCAAGCAACCTTCCACTCAGGCGAACTGACCCAGGAGCGCCCCTGATTTCCTGTAACATCGAGGACATGACGTTTGATAGAGCGCTCCTGGACCTAGGTGCTTCTATCAATCTGATTCCAACAACCTTGTACCACCAATTTGGTTTTTGGGAGCTGACACCAACCCCTGTCACCATCCAGCTGGCTGATAGATCAGTGAAAACCCTGAAGGGGGTTGTCGAGGATGTGATTGTACGGGTCAAGGACTTCTATTTCCCAGTCAACTCTTTGGTGCTCGACATGGAAGTCCCTGAAAAATTACAGAACGCACCCATAATCTTAGGTAGACCTTTCTTAGCTATGGCTAAAGCAAACATTGATTGCGACAAGGGATGTATGGAAATCGCCTTCGGGGGTAGAAAAATGCAATTGGATATCTTCCGGGCAACAAAGTCTTTTGATTGTGATTGCATTGAGGAACATGATCCCATGGAAACTCTAATCGAGGAATGCCTCACCCTCAGTTCTGTATTAGACCACCAAACCCGTAGTGACTGTTCTGACCTGTCACCATCATTATCCGTGGACCTCTGTAAGGCTGAGTACCATCACACGACACCTTTTGAAGAGATCGATGTTGATCAACTCCCGCCCTTTCCCTTCCCATCGATTGTGGTCCCACCCGCACCTGAACTTAAACCATTGCCCGAGAATATCAAGTACGTCTTCTTGGGACCTGACCAGATGTTCCCAGTGATTATTAATTCTCATCTAACCAAGGATCAGCAACTTAGGTTGACTGCGACCCTTTCAGAACATCGGGCCACCATTGGTTGGACCATTTCGAATTTAAGAGGAATTAGCCACACCTATTGCACCCATAAGATTTACCTGGAAGACGGGGCTCGACCTTCCCGCCAGATGTAGAGACGTTTAAACCCAAACATGCGAGAGGTTGTTAAAAAAGAAATTATCAAGTGGCTTGACGCCGACATCATCTACCCTATCTCCGATAGCCCCTGGGTGAGCCCCACTCAAGTGGTTCGAAAGAAAGTTGGGCTCACCGTTGTCACCAATGATCATGGCGAATCCATCCCCACCTGCACCACTACCGCATGGCTGGTGTGTATTGATTATAGGAAGCTTAATGAAGCCACTAAGAAGGACCACTTCCCCTTGCCATTCATTGACCAAATCCTTGAAAGATTGGTAGGGCAGAAGTATTTTTTCTTCCTGGATGGATATTTGATGGCGAAAATACGCGGTTTGTTAAAATACGTTGTTGTAACGCGTAAATCCGCTTTCGCTCTTAAATTTATAATCCTAGATAGGGAAGTATCTAGGGTCGTCCAAGGAGGCAATATGGTTGCAAAATTGATTCTCTTGCTTGGAATATATCTCAACTTTCTTTTGGTAATTTTCAATATACCATTTTTTTTTTGTTTTTGAACTAAGGCAACATGCGAAATTATGGCGGGAAAAGTGTTTACACTTCCAATTAAGTAAACTACTCTAAAGTGGCAAGTAGAGCCTCTCCCTAAGCTCACTCTAAGCAAGTGGAGGCCTAGAATAATTAGGGAGAGGAAGTGAAGAATGCTGAAAATAAGCAAATAGAAATGCAAACAAGATATGCGAAGAAGGCAACTAGATAATTGATAAAGTGTTTAACAAAAATGCCTAGTAGAGGAATGCTTCTACTACTAGATAATTGAAATAAAGAAAGAAAACACAAATCCTCTAAATAGATGGTGAAGAAGAGGGCTTCTTGCTCCAAGGTTGGTGGCTCCCAAGCTTGAAAAGAATCCTTCAACTCCTTCCTTGCAGAACTCCGCCAAGGTGATGACCTCCAAGGCAAGCCCTAAGGGGGCGTGCCCTAAGTTTCTCTCCAAGGGTGGACGTCCACCCTAAGCTTTTCTCCTTTGCCTGGCCGTCCTCCTTGAAGTGGGAGAGTCCTCCTCCTTGGCGTGGCTCAAGTTGAAGAGAGTGGGGAGAAGAAGGCACCAAAAGGGCTGGTGATGTGCCCCTTTAATCTCCTTCTCTACTCCTTCTTCTTGGCCGTAGGTATAGGTGGTTTAGGTAGAAAATATACTAAGGGAGGATGCCCAAAAATGGTGGTAGGTGGTGGCCTTTTATAGAATAGGAGGGGGGCTATGGTGACCTTTGAAATGGATGGCTAGGATGGAAGGAGGGAGGTGGTTAAGGATCCAATGGCCAAGGGTGTTTGGCGCCACCTTAAGGGACACCTAAGGGGTGGTTATGTGTGTTGACACCCCTTGATATTGGCGCCAAAAGGGCTTCTAGAAGAGGGTCTAAGTTGGCGCCAAGAAGGATTCTAGAAGGGGGGTTAGGTGGATGGCTAGGATGGCTTATGTGGGTAGGTGTAGGGTGGATTAAGGGGCTGAAAGTGGCGCCAATATAGAGGTGGTTAGGTGTGGTTTTTGGCGCCAACTTGAAGTGTCTTTTGGTGGAGATAATGGGGTGAAGGGATGGCTAGGAGGTGGTGCCAACTTGAGTAGGGTAGCTAGCTTAGGTAGGCTTGAGTTGGTGGAGCTAGCTAGGGTTGATTTTGGAGGTAATGAATGGCCAAGGAGCTGGTTGTTAGCTAAGCTAAGTGATGAGAACCTCATCATGAGCCATAACTAGCTCATTTTGACCTAATATAAAGGATAAAAGCTCCTACATATCTCAAGGAAAGGCTTAACTCAGAGAATCCTGAGTTTGAGAAGAAAACAAGTCATAAGGGGTAAAAATGCAATTTCACCAGTATAATCTACATACAGGGTAATTCAGGGCCCAAACATAGGTCAAAGCAGCTTAATAAGAATAAAAGTGGGATGAAATGATCTAGCAAGGGCTACAGCAATTCCAAGAAACTAAATGATAAATCTGTAACCCTAAAATAACCCACTTCAATTCACAAGGTTCGAGGCAAAGTAAAAATAGAATAAACCCTCTAAAATTCATAGAAAAATAATCTCTAGGGTATAGAACCTTCAATTTGGCCTTTAGAACCCATTTTGACCTACATTGAGAACCATGCCCAACTAATAACTTAATTTGGGTTTTTGCGCAAATTGACCGGTCAAACAAGGTTTAATATGAAAATGAAATTCACCATCAGATTCCTTAGGTCCTAATTAGTCATGTATAAAAACTTGAGCCTAAGAAGAAACCTCCTTGACCGACTTTACACTTTGGTCCTCATATATTTACTCGTTGGCCCTCAACTTTTGAACCCTCGCATTTTGGCCCCTAACTCTCCTTCGTTCTTTGCAATCAGGTCCCTCTTGCAAAACCTGCCAGCACCATGCTCCGGCGACCTTGCGCGGAGCATGGCGCCGCGCAGGGTGAGGTGGGGGACCTGGCAAGTAAACCGGGGGTGCCCTGCGTCGTTAGCCGTCGCAGGGACACCCCCCTGGTCATTGTTACCCACCATACCGGCCGTGCGAACGCACGGACGGTATGGGTTCTTGTTTCCGACCATTCTCCGGCGAGGGAGACACGTCGTCTCCCTCCGCCTTCCTCCCTGTTTCATCCCTATAAATACCCCCCGCTGCTCCACCGACCAGGGCAGCCTGGATCTGACGGAGAAAATCCCCAACTTTCTTCTCTTCTTCCTCCGGCAGACGCTCACCAGCTCCGGCGGTTTCCTCCCCCTCCACCTCTTCGCTCTGCCGCAATACCAGCAGCAGAGACTTCCTCCCGCGCTCTTCCCGCGCCACGCCGCACCCAGCTGGCGCCTCTCAGGCTTTCTGCTCGCCGCCGCCCCTTTCCCTGAGCATCGTCTTCTCCGGCGACAGTCGATACGACTGTCGCCCTGTTCCTCCCCTTTCGTCCCTGCAAGTAAGCTAGAGCCACTCCCCTTCTTCTCCTCTTTCTTTCCCCGCTTTCAATTTATTCATTTAAGCCCTCGACCGACCCTGACCACCTTCACCCCCTTCGTCTCCGACCACCCTCCGGCGAGCCGCTCCCATCACCTCAGCGACCCACACGGCTCGCCAACCACCGCAGGACCTCCGCCTCCTCACCCTGATCAATCTCCGCCCTACCACTTCCCCCACATCACCCTCTGCAACTCCACCGAACAGACCCATCCTCCGACCCACAGTCCGACCTAGGGCAGCCCTCGCACGCCGCCCCGCGCCTCGCCACCACCCACACGAGCTTCGCCGCACCTTGGCGAAGCTCCTGGCACTCTCTGATTAGGCCGAGAGGCCATTTTCTTGTGAACAGGCCACCCGACCTCCGCCGCCATTGACGCGCAGGAGGAACTGCTTCCGCCTGCAGCTACAGGCGCGCCACGCTCAGCGCCAAGCCCAGATTCACTCCCAGGCCTTGCGAGGAGTTTTGGCAAAACACCAGGTTCGCAGCTAAGCCAGAAAGCTTCGCGTGACGCCGCCATCTCCTGCTGAATTCCCCGCTGCGGGCGCGCAATTGAGGTGGGCCGTTTAGTCCCACCTCGGAAATGCCTGAAGAGACGCAGCGACATAAGATGCAAAAGTGCAGTAGCCTTACTGCCTCAGTACACGGGGTGAGGTCCCCTTCACCCGCCCGGTTACCCGGTCTCGTCCGCGCTCACGCCCCGCGGACCTGACCCGAACCGACCCGACCTGACTCGACTGACCTGCACTCCTCGCCCACCACGCACGCCGGTGGGCCTGGACCCGGGCCTGATCCGAACCCGGTTACCCGGTAGCTCTGGGAGAGCTTTCCCAAGAGTGGTTTCAGAGAGAAAGAGAGACGCGGGGGGGGGGGGGGGTAGAGTAAGTTTTGCCTCTGACGAAAAACTCTGAAGTGTGCAGGCGCAGGCGAAGAAGAAGACCCACGGAAGAAGGAGCTGCACTGTAGCAAATGCATAGTTAAGTCGTCGAAGCACCGGGTCAGACGACGGAAGGTCAGCAGCCAGAGCAGGAAAGAAGGCAAGCTGAAGAAAGAAAGAAAAGAAGAGCAACGGCCAAAGCTGAAGAAGAAGAAAGGAAGACTTAGTAGCTGAAGAAAGAAGAAGAAGAAGAAGGAGATCTGAGGAGGAACATCACCTCTGCAGAACAAAGAAGAAGAAGGAGATCTGAAGAAAAGAAAGAAAGAAGAACATCACGAGGAGAAAACGAAAAGAACAACAAATTCTTTCCCTCTCTCTTTCTTTATTTTGTAAAAGAAACATGTATATCTCTAGAATACTACTTGCTCCCTGAGTTCGACCTCGGGAACTCTTTTATTTTCCGAGTAAAAAAATTTATATTTGAAATGTTGGTAATAACCGGCTTTACTACAACGTTATAACAAAACCAAAACCCGGTCATCAAATCGCAACCGACGTTTCACTAAGCTAAGCTAAGATAAGCTAAGCTAGCTTAGCTAAAGGTGGAGTAGAGGAGAAGGTGTTGGAGCTAGGGTTTGGAGGAAGGAGCTGAGGAGAAGAAGTCTGGAGCTGGAGCTGGAGCTGGCTGCTACTGAAGAGGCTGGCATGGGGCTACTCTAGCTGGCTTAGCTTGCTAGTTCTTTGCTAGTTGCTAAGCCAAGCTAAAGTGAGCTAGCTTCTACCAAAATGAGCTAAGGTGAGCTGGGTCTGGTGCTCCCGGGGAGAATCAAGCTGGTTGAGGCAGCTAAGGTAGCTTAGCTCAACTGAGTTGAGCTAAGCTGAGTCCCTGTGAGCTGGACTTGAGCTTCCTGAGCTGGGATGAATTCTTCTTCAGCTGGTTGGAGCTGAGTGGAGCTGGATGTAGCTGGATCTGAGCTGGGGTGAACTCCTGTCAACTCAGCTGAGCTAGCTAGAGCTCCCTGTGAACTAGTGGGAGCTGAGGTGAGCTAGACTCAGCAAAGTTGAGCTGGATCTGAGCTGACTTGAGCTAGGGTGAGCTAAGGTGAACTCTCTTGAGCTGCCATCCAGCTGAGATTAGCTGAATGGAGCTGGGATGAGCTAACCCTAGTTCAAGTAAGCTAGGTTCCAGCTGCGGTGAGCTATATCAAGCTGAGGTGAGCTGGATCAAGCTGAGGTGAGCTGGATTAGGCTGAGTTCCAGCTAGTCTGGGCTTCTCCTTCACCATTTGCCTTCTTGAGTGCTAGGGTTTTAGGGATCTGTGCATCTGTGCATCCCTAACACTCACAAAAACTCATTAAAATGACAATAAAAAATGCAATGCATGCCTATCCTAATTTATGCCTAAATGCAGCCCAAAAACCCATTTGCAGAGTAAAATCCTAAGAGCTAGGTTAGTTTTAAAGCATAAAAATGATGATAAACTGGCGTTTATCACACCCCCATGCTTATCTTTTGCTAGTCTCTTAGCAAAACATTAATTTTTTTGGAAAACGGAATTTTTGGGAAATCTAATTTTTTTTTTACTTTTGAGGAGAAAAAGAGATTAAGGGACCTTGGTAGATTAAAACACAGGAGATACGGGATTTGTTGAAGATAAACATCAGGATTTATTTTTGGATCCAACCATTAGATAGAATGGGATCAGTATATCCTCAGAAAATTCACAAATTAACCCCTTGTTAATTCAGATGACTTGAAATGTTTGTTTTTAGGATTTTTCTGGCTCGTGAATCTGATTCTCAACTTGCAAATTCCTTTAAAACCTTGTGTCTGTGCTTGTGAAAAGCCAACCTTTATAAGGACGTGTTATTATTATTATTTTTTTTTTTTTTTTTTTTTTCTCTCCCCCATGCTTATTTTTAGCTTAGTCTTACAACAGATGTGTCGGTATCATCATTCCCGTTACCATTCCTCGAGGGGGCTCTGGCGCCAGTACTTCGGGATAGCACTGTCCATGACACCACCCAGGAGCTCACAACCCCAAAACACGATGCGGTGAAAAGGGGCGCTCCAAGCAAACTCAAGCTCTTGCTCCGATGCTATAGGTAGAGCACCGTCCAAGACACTTGAGCTGCTGAAATGCGCTTTAATGCTCTGTCTAAAGATATGAAATATAGATATAGAGCAGCACCGAGGCGGTAACATGTTGACATCGTGTCCTCAAAGAAGGTTTTTTTCCTTCTTCTCGATGGTGGGAACTCAAACCAATGATCTGCTTCAGACTTTTACTAAATCCAAACAAGGGAGTTTTTTCAAATTTTTAGTTATTTTTAAGTGTTGGCTTGTGTGTGAAAATTGACACAAGAAGTTTCTCAAGAACCACAGGTTTTTGAATCAAAAACTAAGTCAAATACTTTCCATATTACAAAATAGGATCAGGTCACCTGAACTATCATGAGTTCAGGTGGAATTTTAGAGAAGGATATCTGATCTAGTCTAAAATAGACCCTGGAATTCTAATGTTCAGATCCATATCCTCATCCTTAGTTTGTTAAAGATTAAATCCCATTGTACCAGAAGTGAATTTTTCGACCGTAGTCCCGATTTCAAAAGTTTTCCTCAAAAAGTTTTCAATATATATATATATATATATATATATATATATATATTTGTTTTTGGGTATGCAAGCAGGAAATAAATTAAAGAAAATTGCATGTTTTTAGGTTTTAAACATCCTAAATCGATCGTAAAAATTTAAAAACACCCCCCCATGCTTAAGATATGCCATGTCCTCATGCATTAGGAGGGAAAAGGAATCACCTTAGTGAAGAACGGTCAGGTTTAGCATGAATAAAACCTGGAAAAAGAAGAAAAAAGGAAAGCAAGAAAAAAAATGATGGGTTACCTCCCATCCAGTGCTATCTTTTATGCCATTCAGCCGGGCGTGAAGGTATGCACAGAAGACGGAAAATCATGTAAATAATTGGACACTTGAATGCCTGCAAAAAAGGTGTCTTCGTCTAGATCCCTAGAAAATTGATTAGAAATAATATTGGGATCAAAGTGAGATGGAAATTGATAAGTGTGGCCCGAGTCTGGCCATGGTTTTAATTCAGGTTGGGTGCCAAACTCGGGCGGGGTTGGTGGCAGGTCCGTAAGAAAGGGGTCGGGGAAGGAATGGTGAGTTAGTGTGGAAAAATTAGGTGCGTGAATAGTGGGTGGGTCAGGGGGGTATCAGGAACAAATTTGGAGTCAAGACAAGTTTCCGGATCACAGATCTCGCCGACCACTGAGTTTGAATCAGAGTCCTCAAAAAAACTGTGGTCGGTAAGGGTATCTATTAACATTGTCTCCTCCACCATATTAGAAATTTCAGTATCTGAGTCCTCAAAGAAGTTATCATCATGGAATCTCCTGGAGGATTTAAAAATATCTAAGGTGATAGTTTGGCCTGCACAGTTGATATCCATTTTGCCTGTGTGGCAATTGATATTTGCCTTTGCAGTAGCCAAAAAGGGGCGTCCAAGGATTATCGGGGAGTCCAGTAATGATTCGGGTGCCTCAATGTCAAGAACCAGAAAGTCTGCAGGGAAGACACAATTCTGGACCTTGACTAATACATCCTCAACAATCCCACGAGGTTTGATTGTAGATCGGTCGGCTAATTGCAGGGTAACCTCGACGGGTTTTAATTCACCGATCTGAAATTCTTCGAATAAACTTGTGGGAATAATATTTACAGAGGCACCAAGATCAAGGAGGGCGCGATTAAATGTAGTGTCATCAAGAATTACAGAAATTAAAGGCGCCCCCGGATCTTTCATCTTAGGAGGCAGCTTACTCTGTATGACAGAGCTTACTGTCTCTGAAAGATGCACCTGTCCTAGATTTTTAGCCTGCCTTTTAGGAGTACAAATATCCTTCAAAAATTTAGCATAGGCAGGTATATTTGATGGCATCTAGGAGAGGGATATTGATATGAACTTGCCCAAATAGCTCCATGAGTTCTTCTGTAGTGGGCTCAGATTTCTTTCTTTTGTTGGTGGTAGGGTAGAGAGCTTGTGGGAAAGGGATAGGAATCTTGTCTTGAGATTTTTGTTGTTCTTTTTCTTCCTGATGGGGAGGTGGGGAGTCAACTTGCACATGTATCTTACCAGGTTCGTGCGAAGGCTCGGGGTCAGTGGTGGTTTTCCCACTCCTCAAGGTAACTGCATGTGCAGTCGGATTATTATTTGGAGGAGGTGGGGGGGCCTGTGATTGCAGGAACCTGGGCGGCTGCTGAGGTGGATTAGGAGGAGGCTGATTTGGATAATGTGGATTTCTGCCCATATAATGGTTCCCTTGGTGATTGGGATTGGGTATGGGTTGGGACGGAAGATGTCCTACAGGTCTTTGCGTGGGAGCAACCCCAATCTGATTGTTCAGATTTGTGATGTTGCGGGTTACTTCTGTCATTTTTGTTTGCATATCCTGCAGGGTCCGTAGCATCTGGGCATTGATATCTTGTTGGGATGGCCCAGGATGGAAATTTGGATTCGACCCATACCCATTAAAATGATATGGTTGGGAGGAAACTTGATTATTCCAGGAGTAGTTCGGGCAATTTTTCCAATTGGAAGAATTTTTAAAGGGCTCCTGGATGGCAGAAATATTTTCGGTGGGGTTAAGATCTGGATAATTGAAATTCCCCAGTGAATCATGGGCAACCTCAGAATAATCAGTAGGAGTGGTGTTGAGATTGTGCAAATTTTCTCTTCGTGGAAAGTTAGATGGGGTTAGATGTGGTTGTGGAGCTTGAATTGATGTGGCGAGTCTTTCCTCAATTTTCTTCTGATTAATATGCATCTGGTCGAGTTTCTGAGCGATCATTTGAAGATCGTCTTGGGTGACTGGGATAGATTGAGCGCCTATTTCATGAACACCAAACTGCGGGTTTTGGGTTCTGCAAAATGTGTTCATGGAAGCTTGGTTAAATGAGTTTTCACTCATTTCTTCAAATAGATCATAAGCACTTTCAGCATCTTTATTTAAGAAGTTGCCGCCACACGAGGCGTCGACAAATTGTCGGATTTGATCTTCTAATCCATGATAGAAGATTTGCACGAGCTGCCACAAAGGAATCTCGTGGTGCAGGCAACTTCTTAAAAGGTCCTGAAATCTTTCCCAAGAATCATGGAAAGTTTCGCCAGATTTTTGGTGAAAGGTCGTAATAGATCTTCGTAAGGAATTGGTACGACCTATGGGAAAGAATTTCTTGAGGAAGGCACTCTTGAGTTGAGGCCATGTTGTAATGGGTCGGCCAATGGTCCTGAACCAATAAGCGGCCTTATCTTTAAGAGATAATGGAAAAAGCTGCATCAGCCATATGTCTTCTTGCACATTTCGGGAACGGGTTGTCTGTGCAAGAAGAGTTAGTTCTTCAAGGTGGCTGAAAGGGTCTTCCCTAGGAAGGCCATGAAAGTGTTTAATCAGGTTCAGGACGGCTGGCTTGATCTCAAAGTCCCCCTCCGGTATGACCACCCCTGGTCGTTCCTCATAATAAGACGGATCATAGAAATCTTTTAGAGGAACAACAGGCTGCTGACGGGGTGGTGGGTTTGGCCTTGGATTGGCTAGGTTTTGGATGTTCCTAGTCAATGTTTGTTGATTGGAATTTAACTTATTAATCTGATCGGCCATCAATTTTAAAAGATCAGGTAGGGGGTCTTGATGTTGTGTGTGGGGCAACTCAAGATTGGGGAGCTCCAAGTGTGGAAAGTTACTGGTGGTTGGGTTTTGAGTGGAAGGGTTAGAATTAGGGTTAGAGGTGGGGTTAGAGGTAGACGTGGAAGGGTCAGTGGACCTATTTTGTTGTGTTTCCATTTTTTTAGGAGAAGACAGAAAAAGTGGTCTTTTTACGTGAGGGGCGAAATCAAATGGTCCTTCCAAGTGCGGATTTTGAGACCGTCGCCCGTGCATAAAATGGAAGAACGGGGAGGGGAGGAGAAGAGGAAGAGATGAGAGAAAGTGTGCAATTCAAACAAACAAAAACTAGACCTAACTTAATTGTGACTCCCTAATAATAACCTAAGACTTGGTCTATATAGGAAATAAGTAGTCAATAGTGAATACCCGTTCTATCAACAAATCTAGCCAAGTTGCTTAAGGGGAGGTTTGGGCCCAAACGTTTCCCAGGGAAAACCCCAGGTGCTTGTACAAACCCGCGCCTGGTCGTTTGACACGGCCCCTCAGCCTGAACACCAGATATAGATGACAGAATTGGTACTAACTAAAGAAAACTTAAGACCTAAATAGCAAGCCTAAGTTGATAAAGCCTTAGGGGTCAAGTTGCTACAAATTTTAATTAGGTCTAGGATTCTATAGTGCACACGGAATGTGGAGGGCGTTTATTGGGTTGTTGCCCTGTTATTTGATTTTTTTGTGTGTGTGCAGGAATTGGAGAGTGGCTCCAATGAAAATCAAGTTGTCACACAATTTTTTTTATATTTTTGTCTTTTAGGATGTGATTTAATTAAATGAATTTTAGGGTTTTCTTTAAGTTTTCAAACAAGTTTGAAAGTTCACAATCAAAGGAAAGACAAGTTGTATGTGTGATTGTATATTTCCTTTTAATTGAGTCTCTAAAGAGAAAGAAGAAACCCTAAACCAATTATCCCTGAGACAGAAATTTAACTACCAATGAATTATTTTTAGCTTTCAGAATTAAGTAGTGGTCCAAACAAGTCAAACAACACCACTACTTTGAAGAAAATCAAACAAGGATTCCAGAAAAGATTTTTGTAAGATTTTAGAAATTTGTTTGATAATAGTTTTGAATTTTTAATTGTACTGGTGTCAAAGTCCAGAAATAATACCCGTGGGTATTATAGACTTTTCAGTATTACCACCGACCTCATAAAATTTTTATGATTTTATATGATATGTAAAATTTCACAGGGATTCCAACAAGATAAATTTCACAAAAATTGGATGAGTATAAAAATTCTGAAAATTCGCGGACAGTAGCAAAACAGGAAGATTAGAGGGTTTGACCCCTCTGTAATCCATGAATTTTTAAAAATTAAATACAAATCCAATTGATCTGAAATTTGGAACAGATGTTCCAAACTTAATTGGGAATCACTCTATGAAATTTTATGATTTTAGGAGGCCTGTGGTGTTAGGAACGATTTTTCAAGTCTGGACAGAAATCTAGACCCGAAAAACAGAACACCAATACTTGCAATGGAATGGTGCTAAAGAAGCATACAAGCAAACAATGATTTTAAAATGCACCACTCCACTTAATTTAAGTGTTTAGGGTCCTGAAAGCCAAGTTTAATATATTTTTGGTAGTTTTAATTAATTATGTGACTAGAAAGAGGAACCAACCTGAATTTTCGCGGGAAGAAAAGGATCTTTAAGCTCTCGCTTCCAAATTCCCGCTTTCCCGCTGTAGTTCCTGCACACACAAAAGAAAGAAAGAGAAGGGGATGAGATCCACTTCAAGCAAGAGAAAATGAGTTAATGCAAAGCCGTGCCTCCCCGGCAACGGCACCAAAAAGTGATGGCGAAAATACGCGGTTTGTTAAAATACGTCGTTGTAACGCGTAAATCCGCTTTCGCTCTTAAATTTATAATCCTAGATAGGGAAGTATCTAGGGTCGTCCAAGGAGGCAATATGGTTGCAAAATTGATTCTCTTGCTTGGAATATATCTCAACTTTCTTTTGGTAATTTTCAATATACCATTTTTTTTTTGTTTTTGAACTAAGGCAACATGCGAAATTATGGCGGGAAAAGTGTTTACACTTCCAATTAAGTAAACTACTCTAAAGTGGCAAGTAGAGCCTCTCCCTAAGCTCACTCTAAGCAAGTGGAGGCCTAGAATAATTAGGGAGAGGAAGTGAAGAATGCTGAAAATAAGCAAATAGAAATGCAAACAAGATATAAGAAGAAGGCAACTAGATAATTGATAAAGTGTTTAACAAAAATGCCTAGTAGAGGAATGCTTCTACTACTAGATAATTGAAATAAAGAAAGAAAACACAAATCCTCTAAATAGATGGTGAAGAAGAGGGCTTCTTGCTCCAAGGTTGGTGGCTCCCAAGCTTGAAAAGAATCCTTCAACTCCTTCCTTGCAGAACTCCACCAAGGTGATGACCTCCAAGGCAAGCCCTAAGGGGGCGTGCCCTAAGTTTCTCTCCAAGGGTGGACGTCCACCCTAAGCTTTTCTCCTTTGCCTGGCCGTCCTCCTTGAAGTGGGAGAGTCCTCCTCCTAGGCGTGGCTCAAGTTGAAGAGAGTGGGGAGAAGAACGCACCAAAAGGGCTGGTGATGTGCCCCTTTAATCTCCTTCTCTACTCCTTCTTCTTGGCCGTAGGTATAGGTGGTTTAGGTAGAAAATATACTAAGGGAGGATGCCCAAAAATGGTGGTAGGTGGTGGCCTTTTATAGAATAGGAGGGGGGCTATGGTGACCTTTGAAATGGATGGCTAGGATGGAAGGAGGGAGGTGGTTAAGGATCCAATGGCCAAGGGTGTTTGGCGCCACCTTAAGGGACACCTAAGGGGTGGTTATGTGTGTTGACACCCCTTGATATTGGCGCCAAAAGGGCTTCTAGAGGAGGGTCTAAGTTGGCGCCAAGAAGGATTCTAGAAGGGGGGTTAGGTGGATGGCTAGGATGGCTTATGTGGGTAGGTGTAGGGTGGATTAAGGGGCTGAAAGTGGCGCCAATATAGAGGTGGTTAGGTGTGGTTTTTGGCGCCAACTTGAAGTGTCTTTTGGTGGAGATAATGGGGTGAAGGGATGGCTAGGAGGTGGTGCCAACTTGAGTAGGGTAGCTAGCTTAGGTAGGCTTGAGTTGGTGGAGCTAGCTAGGGTTGATTTTGGAGGTAATGAATGGCCAAGGAGCTGGTTGTTAGCTAATCTAAGATAAGCTAAGCTAGCTTAGCTAAAGGTGGAGTAGAGGAGAAGGTGTTGGAGCTAGGGTTTGGAGGAAGGAGCTGAGGAGAAGAAGTCTGGAGCTGGAGCTGGAGCTGGCTGCTGCTGAAGAGGCTGGCATGGGGCTACTCTAGCTGGCTTAGCTTGCTAGTTCTTTGCTAGTTGCTAAGCCAAGCTAAAGTGAGCTAGCTTCTACCAAAATGAGCTAAGGTGAGCTGGGTCTGGTGCTCTCGGGGAGAATCAAGCTGGTTGAGGCAGCTAAGGTAGCTTAGCTCAACTGAGTTGAGCTAAGCTGAGTCCCTGTGAGCTGGACTTGAGCTTCCTGAGCTGGGATGAATTCTTCTTCAGCTGGTTGGAGCTGAGTGGAGCTGGATGTAGCTGGATCTGAGCTGGGGTGAACTCCTGTCAACTCAGCTGAGCTAGCTAGAGCTGCCTATGAACTAGTGGGAGCTGAGGTGAGCTAGACTCAGCTAAGTTGAGCTGGATCTGAGCTGACTTGAGCTAGGGTGAGCTAAGGTGAACTCTCTTGAGCTGCCATCCAGCTGAGATTAGCTGAATGGAGCTGGGATGAGCTAACCCTAGTTCAAGTAAGCTAGGTTCCAGCTGCGGTGAGCTATATCAAGCTGAGGTGAGCTGGATCAAGCTGAGGTGAGCTGGATTAGGCTGAGTTCCAGCTAGTCTGGGCTTCTCCTTCACCATTTGCCTTCTTGAGTGCTAGGGTTTTAGGGATCTGTGCATCTGTACATCCCTAACACTCACAAAAACTCATTAAAATGACAATAAAAAATGCAATGCATGCCTATCCTAATTTATGCCTAAATGCCGCCCAAAAACCCGTTTGCGGAGTAAAATCCTAAGAGCTAGGTTAGTTTTAAAGCATAAGAATGATGATAAACTGGCGTTTATCAATATTCAGGATATAACCAAGTCGCAATTGCTCCGGAAGATAAGGAAAAGACCACATTCACTTTCCCGTATGGCACGTTTGCATTCCGTCAAATGTCGTTCTAGTTATATAATGCACCTGCAACCATCCAGCATTGCATGCTAGCCATTTTTTCAGAAATGGTGGGTGAGTACTTGGAGGTCTTTATGGATGATTTCTTTGTATTCAGGAATTCATTCGACCATTGTTTGAGCAACTTGGAGAAAATCCTGAAACGATGTATCGAGGTTAACCTGGTGTTAAGTTGGGAAAAGAGCCATTTTATGGTTCAAGAAGGAATTATCCTCTGTCACATCGTTTCGCATAGGGGCATCGAGGTAGATCGAGCTAAGGTTGATTTAATTTCCAAACTTCCTCCACCTAGTTCGGTCCGACAAATTCGCTCCTTCCTAGGACATGTTGGCTTCTACCGAAGGTTCATGAAAGACTTTTCCAAGCTTTCCAAACCCTTGACCGACCTTCTAGCCAAAGATGCCATATTCCACATCTCTCCTGATTGCATCCAGGCTTATCACACCCTCCAGGGCTTAGTCTCCACCGCACCTGTACTTCAACCCATAGAGTGGTCCCAAGACTTTGAGATTATGTGTGATGCATCAGATTTTGCCATAGGCGCTGTCCTGGGACAAAGGCAAGACAAGAAGCCCATGGTGATCTACTATGCGAGCAAAACATTGGACGAGGCCCAACGTAATTATACTGTCACAGAGAAGGAGTTGCTCGCTGTAGTCTTTGGACTTGAAAAATTCCAATCGTACTTGCTGGGATCCCACGTGACTATTTACACTGACCATTCAGCCATCCGGCACCTGTTGGCCAAAAAGGATGCAAAGCCCAGGCTCATCAGATGGATCCTGCTTTTGCAGGAATTTGACCTGGAAATCCGAGACAAGGTCGGATCGAAGAATGTGGTGGCTGACCACTTGTCGAGACTTCATCCAGACCACATTGGACCCTCCCTACCTCTATCTGACGCCTTCCCTGATGAACACATCTTAGCCGTGCAAGACAAGAAAATGCCATGGTATGCTAACTATGTCAACTACCTAGTTGTAGGACAAACCTCGCACAGCTAGTCCAGACAGCAACGGGACAGGTTCTTGGCTGAGGCCAAGCACTATTTCTGGGATGATCCCATGCTATTTCGCCTCTGTGCTGATCAGATCATCAGGAGGTGTATCCCCGAAGACGAAGTTCAGAGTGTGCTTTCCGTTTGTCATGACCAAGCATGTGGCGGTCACTTCTCTGGAAAGAAAACAGCTGCAAAAGTTTTGTAGTCTAGATTTTACTGGTCGTCCCTATTTAAGGATGCACACATCTTTGCCAAGACTTGTTCACGTTGCCAAACGCTGGGGACCATGACCAAGAAAGATATGATGCCCCTTCAACCCATTTTGATTGTCGAAATCTTCGACGTTTGGGGTATCAATTTTATGGGCCCCTTCCCACCATCCAACGGCTTCGAGTACATCCTCGTCTCGGTAGACTATGTTTCCAAATGGATTGAAGCCGCCGCCACCCGACGATGCGATCACAGGACTGTCATGGACTTTGTTAAGAACATCTTTTCCCGGTTTGGAATACCCAAAGCCATGATCAGTGATGGTGGAAGCCATTTTATCCATTCCCAATTCCGTGCCCTACTTAGAAAATACAGGGTAAACCACCGCATTGCCACCCTGTATCATCTACAGACAAATGGGCAGACTGAGGTCTCAAATAGATAAATCAAGAATATTTTACAGAAGACTGTGAGACCTGACAGGAAAGACTGGTACACATGACTTGATGATGCCCTGTGGGCATACAGGACCGCTTTCAAGACCCCGTGTTCTCGCGTTTTTGTGTGGGTTTAAAGTATATCACGTTGTAGTATAACCGACAAAACGTTTAAACAAATATAAGGAATTTTATTACTCAAAAAACTAAAGTATCCGAGGTCGAACACAGGGAGCAAGCTCAGTACTTTTTAAAACCAAAGAATACAACTGTTAAATGAAAAGGATTGATTCAAAGAGAGAATTTTAAAAAGGATTTGTGAAATAAAAATAGAATTGGACGTCTGATTTCTGTATCAGACGTCTTAAATGTAATCTCCTTTCTCTCTTCTTCTTCGTTGCTCTTCTCTCTTTCTACCTTTGCTTCTTGTCTTGTGTAGGATTCTTCTTCCTGCCTTTGTTTCTTTTCTCTTATTTCTTCTTCTGCCTTGCCTTTCTTCTTCTTCACTTGGCCTCTCTTCGTTCTTCTCTTCCTTCTGCCTTGCCTTCCTTCTTCTTCACTTGGCCTCTCTACGAAAGCTTCTCCTTCTTTTACAGCCTCTTCTTCTTTCTTCTCTTCCTGTTCTGCAGCTGCTTCCTTTGCTTCTTCCTTCCTGCACACACCACAGCTGAAGCAAAACCTACTCCCGTCCCTCTACCCAAGCGTCTCTCTCTCTCACAAGCAATTCACTCAAGGACGCTCTCCCAGAGCCACACGGGTAGTCGGGTCGGATTCGCACCCGGGACCAAGCGCACCAGCAAGTGGTGGTGCGTGAGGAGTGCTCAAGGTTTGGGTCACGGGTCGGATCCCACCAGATCCGCGAGGTCAAGCCGCGGACGAGGCGGGTGTGAGGGCAGGTGAGGGACCTCACCCCTGTGCTTACGGCGGCAATGCGAGTAAAACACAAAAATAATTTATACTATACCTGTGTTTTGCGATCCCATGATGTGGGACTATCTGGTCAAGCCTGCTTTCACGCGCGCCCGTAGAATTCTCATCGTGCAATTGCCCCAGCTGCTGGCTTCGTAGCGCGACTTGCTGGCCTAAGTCGCTTCGCAACACCTGCGTGCACCTGCTGCACCTGCAACCTGGAAGCCCTGGTGCCTGAAGCTGCTTTAAGCTCCTCGCTGCTTCTACCGTCAATGGCGGCAGGAGCTACAACCTGTTACACAAAAGAACGGCCTATTGGCCCAATTAGATTAGCTGGAAACCTTCGCCGTGGCACGGCGAAGGCGGTGGGCGGTGCTACAGGCTGCAGGTCAGCCTAGGCGTGCGTGCCTAGGTCAACCTGTAGCTGGAGATGTGGGGTTGTTCGAGGGGCTACTGTGGGGGTCGGGAGTGGCAGTGGAGGGGTTGAATGAGTTTCTGGTGGTGAGGCGGAGCTCACGAGGGGGTTGGCGAGCCGTGTGGAGGGGCGGAGTGGTGTGGGCGGCTCGCCAGAGGTCGGTCGGAGGCGAGGACGATGGAGGTGGTTAGGCACTGTCGACAGGTAATCAGATAAAATAGCAGGGGGAAAAGAGAGAGGAGAGGATGGAGAGGGTATCTGGGGTGATCTGGAAGGAAGGGAGGCAGTGGAGTGGACGGCGTGTAACTGCCGTCATCGGGGAAGGACCCTGAGGGAGGGAGCAGTGACGAGGAAGAGGTCAGGAACACGCGCGCTTGGTACGGCGTGACGTGGGAGGAAGCGGCGGAGTTGACTCTGCTGCTGGTATGGCAACAGAGCGACGAGAAGGAGGAGAGGAGGTCGCCGGAGCTTGCGGGTCTTTTGGCCAGAGATGGGAGAGAGGGAAATTGGAGGGGATCTCCGTCAAAATCAAGCTTAGGTTCTGCGGCAGGGTCTGGGGAGCCTTTTATAGCCGCTGGCCGAACCTTCTAGCACGTGGAGACCACGTAATCACCTCCACCGGCTCGCTGGAGTTGGAAAGAGGGTGGATACCCCAATCTCTCGTGCGTTCACACGAGAGATTGGGTTCACACCAGTGATTGTAATTGGCTTTAGAAGGAAGGGAATTCCTCAAAGAATCCCCCTTCCATTTCTGGGAGGGAATCTCTGAGGGATTAGAGAGTAATCCCTCTCTAAACCTCATCGGAGCTCGGTTTTGCCCTAACAATGGCGGCAGGACCGGAATGCAAAGGGGGCGGAAAACTTAGGGGGCTCTCTGCAGAGATATTCAAAAGATAGGGACCAAATTATGCTTTGGGTGTACTAAATTGCAAAGTAGGTCAAGATAACCTCCCCTTAGGTCTAAATTTTGGTACAAACCTAATTTGGACCTAAGGAATCCAATGGTGAAGTTGGATTTTAGGTTTGACCTCGTTTGTCTAGACATTTTGCATAAAAACCCAAATTAGGTTAATTGAAGAGCTAGGACCCTAATCTGTGTCAAACTGGGTTCCAAGGGCCAAATTAAGTGTTCCAAACCCTAGAGAATGTTTTTCCAAGATTTTTAGAGGGTTTAATTGATTTTTATTCTAACTGGAACCTTATTAATTTATGCGGGTCTGTTTTAGGGTTACTAAGTGTCATTTAATTCTTAGATTGCACATAAACCCATTTCTGATTGACTCAACCCACTTTTTATCTCATTTAGACCATTTGACCTATGTTTTGCCTCAGAGAAATCCCGTTTATGAATTGCAATGATAAAATTGCAGTTTTAACCTTTATTTCATGCTTTCTTCTCAGAGCACTTGTTCCTTCAGTTAAGTCGTCTTCTAGGTTATGTAGGAGCTTTTATCTTCTTTATTGGGTCAAAATGAGCTAGTTATGGCTCATAATGAGGCTCTCATCACCCCGATAGGCATGTCGCCTTATCGCCTGGTCTTTGGCAAGGCTTGCCATCTTCCTGTCGAATTGGAACACCGGGCTTACTGGGCTATCAAGCAATGTAACATGGATCTCCAGTTAGTCGGTGCGCAGAGGATGCTCCAATTATCTGAGCTCGAAGAAAGTCATTGGGACACCTTTGACAATAGTCAACTATATAAGCAGAAAATGAAAGCCGTCCATGACCGACTCATTCATAGAAAAACCTTTGAGCTTAACCAGCAAGTTTGGCTGTTTAACGCATGCCTAAAACTCTTTCCTGGGAAACTCAGGTCCAAATGGACAGGACCATTTCGGGTGGCTAAGCCCTACTCTAATGCGGCGGTTGAAATCGTTGATCTTAACACTGGGCACACTTTTACAGTTAATGGTCAAAGATTGAAGCATTTCCTGGCCCAGGTTCCCCCAAAGGAAAGTGTCACCCTCGTTGAGGGCTGACACCGAGCACTGCCCAGCTGAAGGCGTTAAACTCAGCGCTTCCTAGGAGGCAACCCAGAGGATTCAGACTAATCCGGTAGTTTACGTCACTCAGGTACTATCTTTTTGAACGCTTTTGCAACCATGTACTTGCCAATGAGGACATTCTCCAACTTAAGCTTAGGGGGGTGGTAAATTGCATAATCCTGAGCTCATTTAATCAGTTAGAATAAAAAAAAATTGATTTTAGGAAGAAAAGTTATGCATTAGAAACTTGTCAATAGTTGGAAATAATACAAAAAGAACTTAAACAATTAGACCTTTCAGGCCTTCAGGCTTAATCAGCCCTGGTGTCCGTTAAAATATGGATTTAGCTTCGAATCCTTGCAACCTTAAGCTATTCTAATCCACCTACTAAATAAGGTGATAAGTATATGACTTATCAACTCACCCTCTAACTCAGAAAAACCTTCAGTCTAAGCATCAGCACACATTTTCGCACAGACTCACTTCTTGGAGATTTTGACAGAAATTGGGTAGCTAATGAACTCTCTATGGTGGTATGGCTGGCAAGTTGTCGTGGGTGACAGCCCATTGGCAGGTTGTCCAGAACCCAGCCACAGGCCATTTCTTCTTCATTACCTCTAGGTATATTTGAGATCAGGGAAGCCCCCCACGAAAAAAAAAAGGAAGAAGAAAATAAAATAAACCACACTTCACCGCACAAGTATGGCTAGCAAGTGATCGTGGGTAATAGCCCATTGGTCAGTTGTCCAGAACCCAGCTCAATAACTGCATAAAAATGACCAAAACACTTATGGAAGAGGTGGGGAAGTAGTACAAGCCGGGGAGATATACACTGGAAAAATCCTTATGTTGACCCCAATTAAAACAAACGTAGGGAGAAAGCTACCAATCGAACAAATACACCTTCAGGCAAATTTATTTCCTTTTCCAGTCACCTAGAGGCGTAGAAACCCGAAGTCTGTCTCAATTACCATTCGGTGAGTCTATCACAACATTCACACCAAGATGCTTAGCAGTTAGGGTTTTGATCGAGCTTTGGGTAAGTTGGGTAGCCGTAAAAAGTTACCAACCCACACTGAATTCCGAAAAAATTCTAAAAAATATATATACATATACATGTGTATAGTTATATACATTAAAGCAAGGATTCGGGCAATTCGTATTTTGGCAGACACCCGGGCGCTGCTTAGTCTTTGTAGATTAAGATCTTCGTATATTTCCTCTTATTGACAAGTAACGAAGTGTCTAAGCAATTACTTCTTAAATTCTGAAAGGAAATAAAGGCTAGAATAAACCTTGCTAGCGACTAGCAAGGAGTAAGCATGGGGGTATGATAACACTACACAAGGGGGTGATAATTATGTTGAATATGGCCCATCTTAAGAATAAAAGGCACAACATAAGTAGAATGGGAGCATTGCATGCATCATGTACCAAGTTGCTTATAAAACTGTACTAATGGCCATTTGTGTAAGCATTTCTCAAAGCAGGCCTCAGCTGAGCAATCAGACTACATGGATGGATTCAGAACGACGAACGGAGTCCAACAGACTCAAGACCAACCAAATCCGACATACGGAGCTCCTACAATGGGCCTAAGAAGTTTTGACCAATGATCTGGAGATCAACGGCCCATATTGCGCCACGTTAGCCCCCGCTCCACCGCTCACCGCCTCTTCATCTAGCCGAAATCAGATCTCGGCCGTCGATCTTTGATCGAACGGCCGAGACTCGTGAGCCCGCCCGCAGTCGCTGTGACAAAGCGCGGGCGTGGCACAACAGTTAGCGTGCACGCCTGCACACACACAACGTTGGTTCGAGCCACGTTGAGCCTGAAATTGAAGACAGAGGTTGCGCGCAGCGAAATTGGGCCACCCGATCAGGAGCTGCCAGCCGAGATTTCGCCACGCGGCGGAACCACAGCTCATGGGTGGCCACGCGCGTGCGCACATCGGGCGATGATGCCCGCACACACGCGCGCCCGAGGCGCGATCCCAGTGCAGCAGAGGAGAGATCTCAACCGTCCGATCTTCGATCGGATGGCTCTCATGCACCAGTCGTGGATCACACGAGAAGAAGAAACAAGATGGGCAGCTGACCGACGGCTGGAGGGCTTCACCGACACTTTTGGGAGTGGTTTTAGCGATGCTCTGGATGTCGCTAAAGCCCCTTCTTCTTTTAGGAAGCCCTTAACCCTATTTAAACCCCCTCCAACCACTCATTGAAGGCATTCACTCCCCTTGCAACTACTCCACCCATCTCTTAACTAGCTTTAGGCCCTCTTGTAATCGCCGGAGACGACGAGACACCGACGATGCCTCCTCCACCGTCGTGGCTACCTGTCGCTCTCCACCCTCTCTCTCTGTCTCTCTCTTTTAAGCCTTCCATTACTTTTGTTTGAAGCATGTATTTAATGTTGTAAGCTATGAACTACAAGTGCATGATTAATGAAGTTATTTTCCATTCAATTATCACTTTAATTTATGTTCAAGTTGCATGATCAAACAAGGAACATTCTAACCTTAATCTCTCTCTCTCTATCTTTCTCGCGCTTTTCAAAATCGCATCCTTTGCAAGCAAAACTCCACACTTTCTATGACAACAAGTGATAAGCAAAAATCTGATTTTCACGCCTCCCTGAGACCGACACTCGGACTCACCTCTGTTTACTTATTTTAAAACCGGCATTGCAAGTGCGACTATAACGACACTCCTTAACACACACTCACAACAGCACGTCAGTACACGAGGGCCAAAAGTTGGTACAAAGTAGCCAGACCTACCCTGGGTTCCTGGCGCAGCTAGCTTCGCTTTGCACTAAATGGGGGGGACAATTGCTCTCCTTGGTACTCCGTAATGAAGGGCCAGCTCACTTCCCCAATTCTATTCCATTCACTTTCCAGGAGTTCTACTCCTAATTCCCCGTAGGGTTCGTGCTCTTTCAACTTAGCCAATTTAGGTTTCATCTTTTCAGCTTTATATTTTTATAACCCATGTTCCAAACCGTAATTATTCATTCCTAATCTGGTAGCTGTTTACCAATTATAGGCAGTTATCGTTTCCTTTCTACTTTTCCAAGACTGCAATGTATATATATTCAATCTAGTTTTCCAGTCCTAGGATTCATGCCATACCTTAGGTTCTATCATTCAATCTAGTTTTCCAGTCCTAGGATTCATGCATTACCCTAGGATCTATCATTCAATCTAGTTTCTCATTCCTAGAGTTCATGCAATACCCTAGACTCTATTAATTATTTCACAAGTGCATAATTTTGATAAATAATTGAAAGGGCCACTCTACCCGCAAAGTCGGGAGTACTGGGGGTGTGATCGGCAAGCCTGTGCACCTCTGCAACCCCTAGAGCCGCAACGGAATGGGGTCCTAACACAAGGATCAAATACAAGGAGCTACTCAGAATAGTATACAATTATTTTAAATAGGTAGAGGAACTAAATTCGAGAAGAACGAGACTTGAAATGTGGAAAACGGACTCCGAATGGACCCTAAACGGGTCAAAAACGACGAGTCTGCCCAAAATCAGACGTCTGGAACTTCTTCCAGACGTCTTAAATGATAGCTCAGGTCATACCTTGATCTATGCAGTTCGTCAGACATCCAGAAGCCCGCTTAACCATCTAGACTTAGTTTCCAGACGTCCGACTGTCACTCCAGACGTCTAGAGACCCACTCCGTCATCTGGTGCTGTGCCCAGACGTCCGATCTGGGTGGGATGGCATGCCCTTGCACCTTCCTGAACAAATCCTTCACACGCACACGCCCGTTCTCAACATGAAAGGATGCAGAAGACTTCGGCGGAAAGGCTGCATGGTCGTACACGCGAAAGAAGAAGAAGATAAAAATAACGTACCTTTCAGATGTCTGGAGCTTCCTCCAGACGTCTCCTACGTCGTCTGGACGAAAGTCCAGACATCTGATTCTGGAAAATTTTCCCAGAATCAGAACCTTCTCGCTCTCCGCCCACAGTGCTCGGCCGTGCCGCGCTGCATTCGCCTGCTGCCTGAGCTGCAGCAGCTCCTCTGTGGCACCACACACTTGCTGCA
This sequence comes from Thalassia testudinum, assembly GCA_037157565.1. Lineage (NCBI taxonomy): Eukaryota > Viridiplantae > Streptophyta > Magnoliopsida > Alismatales > Hydrocharitaceae > Thalassia > Thalassia testudinum. The sequence continues at coordinate 76,700,195 of JAZHRO010000056.1, read as the reverse complement.
CACCTGCCAGTTGGCTCTGGTTGCTCCGGTGAGCTCGTACTCTCGCGGTCAAGCTCCCTCTTCCTCTCGCAACAGCCCCTCCTCCCCACACACTCGCCGCAGCCGCGACTGCCGCTCTCGCCTGCTCGCTCTCTCGTTGACTGGGAGAAGAAGTAGAAGAAGGCGATGATGTGATGGTGATGGAGAGGGAGAGGCATATTTCAAGGCAGCGTGGGGCGAGAGAAAGAGGAAAAAGGCCGCGTCTGCAGGGAGGGAGGAAAGAGAAGGAGGAGGGTGGCGGGTTCAGTCTGTGTGCGCATGTGCACAGATGCGAACCCGTACGCCGAAAAATTTAATTCCAGATGTCTGACTAGACGTTTGGACCACTTCCCAGATGTCTTATATGATGCTTGATGCCCCGGGTTATAACATAAACACAAGACTAAAGCCTGGGATAAAAAGTTTACCTGCACGCACAGGTAAGGACTCCACCTTCCCTAATGAACACTAGGGTTGGATCTTATGTTCACCTGGTCTTTCTTGATATGTGTAGTGTGAACCAAGATTACTTAGGCTCTCGAATAGAAGCAAACCAACGGATCCTGTACTAGTGTCTCAGGTACGAGAATACATCCTTAGTTAGGAGAGATCCTGATCTATCTTGTCAATGCTCAAGCGAATTGGCTGGTCGATCTTTCGCTCTAAAGTCGTTTGTAGTTTAATGTGGTGGAAAAATCGACTAATCAATTTTTAACAACAAATAACCACTCGCAGAGGAGCGGGTCGTATCCACAGGGAGGCAATAACGTATTAAAATTCGCGCCAATTAAAAATGTTTGTTCGTAGTAAGTTTGGACAAGAACCAAGCCAAGATTGCCTTTAGATTAAGGTTTAAGCAAGAAACAATGCTGAAATGGTAATTATGAGAAACTACAGGATATTTTCCGCAATGAAAAATCAATAAAATATGATTAAAATGTGGCAATGGCAGAAAATGTAAATTTTAATTGATGATTTACTGTAGCAAAACAGGTGAATTTTTCCCTGTTGTCTTGCGCGACGAGGAGCCAATGGCCGGGCGCAGGAAGCTCGGAGGAAGTCCCTTGGACCAAGAGCTTCGAATCGGTGGTGGCGGCAAGTCGCGCGGCGGCCGGAGGTGGCCGGACGAGCTCCGGCGGAGGTGCTGCTGGTGGCGGCTGCAGGCGGTTGAGCGGGTGCGGCTGCAGCTGTTGAGGGCGCGCAGGCTGTTGTGCGTGGGCGGAGGGCGCTGCGGGCTGCTGGCGTGTGCGCGCAAGCTACGGGCACATCTGCAAGAGCGGGCGGAGGATGCTGCAGGCGCGTGGAGATGGGCTCTGCAGGCGCGGGCAGAGGCGTGGCGGTGGTCTGCAAGCGCGGTGAAGCGTTGGTCTGCAGGCGCGTGGAAGCATTGTGGTGGTCTGCAGGCGCGTGGAAGATGGTTGCGGTGGTCTGCAGGTGCGGGCGGAGGCGTGGCTGTTGGAGAGTTGAGGCACGCTTGAGCTGAAGGTTGACGGACGTGGGTGCGCTGAAGGTTCTGCAGGTGCGGGAAGGGGTCTGCAGCCGACTTCAGGCGTGTGCAGTGGCAGTGAGCAGGTAACTTCAGACGCCTGGGAAATTCCCCAGACGTCTAAAGTTACTGAGAGGGTGGCTGAATCAGTAGCTCGGTGATGGTGGTCGGCGATGACGGCGAGGGGGATGCACGCTAAGGTGCTCACGGTGATGCGGCGAGCTCCGGATGGCGGTGTGGCCTGTCACACCACACGCCCACGGTGATGGAGACTCGTCACCACAGTAGAGGCTGGCAGTGTGGAGTGGAAGAGAGAGGTTCTCTCTGCACAGTGGTGGGTCGGTGGCGGAGGCCTCCCGAGCTCGGCTGCCTCCCTCCTCTTTTGTAGTGGCCTGCACACATTTGAAATCATCCACCCGACCAGATCCATCACATCCGCTCCCACTTGAATGGGTTCTTCACTGCACCAGCCGTTCGTCGTTGGAGCGGCAGCCAGCCGTTCTTGCAAGAAGAAAAGAAAATAATGTTAAAATATTAGGGCCATTTATATACAGACCCTCAACTTTTATGTTAATAAAAACAATATACTTAATTGGTTATCTAATTAGATAAATGCCATTCTAAACTAATTCTAAATGTACTTAAAGTATGAATGCAATGCATGGATTATGTAATTAAATTAAAACTATGAATTAATCTATTTACATCCTAATTTATACTAATTAAATGTTAGAATTAACCTAATGTGTAGGCACTTAAATACTTAAATAGCCCACAACTATGGGCTAATCAAGTACCCCCATGCCTAGTTTTTGATAGTCCCTAGCAAAATTAAGCGAAACCTAGCACTCTAAGTAGACTAGTCAACTCACTTAGTCTTCCTTCAGAAGCATATTAAGTTCAGGTTCTAGACCCAAGGTTCCTAAGTAGTTGCTAAGTTACAGACTAGGTCGGCTAAAGACGAGTTGCAGGCACAAGTTTCCCTGATTTCTGACTCTACCCTAAAGTTTATTGATCCCTGAGATTAAAGCATCCGTGCTTGTGCATTGGTCCGAGTAATTTGACTTAAAGGAAAATTTTTTTTTTATATATATACCCCTTTTTTTTTTTTTTTTTTATTCTTCTAAGTCTAACCTCAGATCAGCTATCAACATGGTCTATGTCGGATTCATTGTCCCCATTACCATACCTCGAAGGGTGCCTGGCTTTCGATGCTTCGAGATAGCACCGCCCATAACGACCCCAAGAACTCCTGGCAATCGACACTTCGACATAGTATCGCCCATGGATTTCTTAAGCGAATTCAGGCCTATGGCAATCGGCACTTCGAGATAGGGCCGCCCATGGTACCTGAACCGCGCAATGCGCTTACATGCCCCCAGTAGGATGGATATCCTAAGAGACAAGCGCCGAGGAGGTAATATGTTATCATCGCATCCTCAAGGTGAGTATATGCTCGACCTCTCCCGCGGCGGGAACTCTTCCAATCAAAATGTGTTTTCAAGCCTCTCTTAAGTCAAAATTAAGAGAACCAAATCTCTTTTCAGAAAGACGAAAATTAAGTTGATTACCAGACCAAGTGTGTGAAATTTGGATGCTTGGGTTACAAGGACCCGTAAACCAAAAGGTAGAATAAGACTCCAGGTACTACCCCACCTTTTAACTCAAACCCTAACTTCCCTTCCTCAACCTCTTGAGGAATGGTCCGCAACTTAACTCCTACTTAAGTTTTTAAGTCCACAAAGGACCCTAAAGATCTAAAGCTAGTAGCTCATTTAGCTTCTAAAGTTTGACCCTAGAATTAACTTAGTCTACCCTAGAGTTCTGATTAGCTTAATACTGCAAGATCTAGCTAGTTAAGCTCAAAACCTTTTTTCTTTTTTTTTATGTGTACAAATGTATGCAATTATGCTATGTATATCCCCAAGTGCACCCCCCCATGCCTAAAATCTGCAATGTCCTCATTGCATAGAAGGATATTACCTAGGTCAGAGCTGGGCTAAGTAGTCGAAGAACCTGCAAATCAGGTTCAAGAATTGCAGAAATAGGCCCTAAAAATGAGCAAAGCAAAGTTGGCCTAGAAAATAGGTAACCTAGGATGTTGGCGAGCTGATGATGAATCCCGATAGCAAATGCTCGCCCAACTAAAATGGGAATGAAATCTTCCCAGGTCACCAGAAGAGGTTCTAAAGGATAAACAGGTAAAATAACCTCCAAAGGGGTAGGGGGAGGATGACAAGGATCCTCCAAAAAGAATGGGGAAGGAATGGTATAGAGATAAACCCCCAGGGTAATGGACTAACTAAAGAAATCATCAATCCATACCCGATACTCCATTACAGAAAATATTGGTCTATTAAGCCCCATACTCAGAACAAAAATGAGCAATTCTCTAAGGCAAGGATCGTCTAGGGTGTCCAAGTTAAGAGGTTGTGGGATGGCCATAAGATCTAGGTTGGGTTTAATCAGCTTGGTGTCCATCCCAAGCACTCTTTCTAAATCCTCAATTTCATCCCTAGCATTCCTTGCACCATCACGTGGATCTTCCTGCTCTTCATCAGGAGTCACAATTTCGCTTTCAGATATAAGAGAATCAGAGGGTGACTTCGAAGTGAATGAAGGCAGGTTGGAAGCAACAGATCTAGGGATTATCCTATCAATGTCATCCCCGGGTTTTTGTTCTTTACTCAAATCTTCCCCGGAGTCTATATGTGACTCCACATAAATCTTAGAAATTGCTTCCAAATTTTCCATCATTTTATCATGAGGAGAAATATCATCAATGGGTGTGCCAAGGAAACCTAATTTGGTCAAATTTGTGACATCCTCAGGGGCTAACTCTTCAAATAAGACATAATCACCCTTAGTGTCACTCCAAATCTTGAATGTAGGTTCCTCATATAATTCGTCTTCCTCCTCATCACACAATTCATCATGTACCCGAGGTCTAGAATCATTTAATATCTCTGCAGATCCCCTAGGGTTCTCTATCTGAGGTAAATTGTTTACATTAGTTACATCAGACTCCTCAGATAGGTCAATTTCTTTAGGGTTAGGTTCCCTAAGGGTGGGTTTGAGTTCCATATCGTGATCAGAAGGGAAGGTAGGATTAACAACTTGACTTTGACCCACTTCATCAATTGTCACGAAAATACTATCATCTGGGTCGAGGTCTTCCAATGGTACCATCATTCCCTTTTTTTGACTCCAATATAATTCAGGTGGATGCTCAACCTTATCATCATCTTCCTCCGGTTGCCACCTTTCTTCATCCAATGCATAGCTACTTTCATGTGTATTTTCCTCCCACCTAAAGTGTAGATCTCTCAAGGAAGTGTCATCTAATGGGGAGGTTTCAAAATCGATCCTCGAAAAGTAGCTATTCTCCCCAGAATTTCCCTCCAACTTAAAATGTAGCTTTCCCACGGGAGATGCATCTATTGTAGAGGGGTGTACGTCATCGTCAATGGGGTAGATTGGGTGGCTAATTTCATCTCTTTCTTATTGGCCTTCTCTCAAAGATTCTCCTAACAATTCACTCATTTCATTTTGCATTTTCTATATTTCCATCTTCAAAGAGGAGAGGTCATTTCTATCATAAGAGAAGTCAGACTCAGGCTTATAGTACCCAGGAGTGTTTGTCCAACCATTATAAGTTTTCAGGGAGGGTGGGTTGGGTATTTCTTTGGTATGTGGGATATTGGGCAAGGCAAATCCCGCTCCTGAGTTCTGCTCACTAATTTGGGGCTAAACTAGGCCAATACTCCTATAATAGGAGTAAAACGGATCCCAATGATTGTCATTATGCCCATCAAGGAATGGACCATCTCGGCGTATGGGATCGAAGGATGCAGAGTGGGGGTGAGGGTGTGGGCAAGATGTGAAAGGATGAAAATCAATGTGGTCCATTCTAACTCACACTTCATTCAGAATTCCCCAAGCAAGACACAATTCAAAAAGGACCTTTTAGGTCTTTCCCAATTTAGGCTTTTGATTTTAAGTCAGATTACAGATGACAATACAATTTGTTCAGTCAATTTACGCGCCTATTGCCAACCTACGGTTCACCTAAGAAGACCTAGTTGGAGCTTACGTGTTCTTCCCTAAATTTCAAATGGTCAAGTAAATCCAAAGATGGAAGATCGAGGGATGCAAGTAGGCCTAAGCCTTCCTTTGAAGCTGTGCTTTCGCGGTGCTCCTCAACTACCCCCAAAAATCCGTGACAAGGTATCCCCCTCTTTGGATTTACAAAACCTTTGATCTCAAGTTCCGAACACTTCAGAATCCAACGAAAGGAGGGCTCTTGTCCTAGTATTTCCAAACCTAAGGAGTGTCTAGAAGCGTGCCGTGGTGCAAGTGAAATAAGTGTGCATACAAAGTCAAATATTTTGAACTTTGAATCGCACGCCAAGTTTGAAAATCAAATCCTTGGTTTTTAAAATGTCCTTCCTTTAATTAGTCCTTTTTCTAAAAAAAATGTGACCACTTGTTAGATCGCTTCAAGACAAACTTTGTGGTCTTTGCATTAAATCCTAAATGCAATGCGTGATCAAAAATAGGATGCAAAGTAAGAGAATACGTACCTTGCCTCCAGCGATCTTCCATGCAAAAATGCACGCAATGCAGAAAAGCAATTCTAGAGGCTGCTCATATAGACCTAAATGGTTCGTCCTAGGGTAGGCAGCTTCTAGCAGGCAGCTCATTTTTTTTTTCTTTTTTTATTTTTTTTAGAACTACTTATGCACAAGCAAATAAAAGAAATAATAAAAAAGATAAACCTAAATCTAAAGAAAAGGGAACAGGCTCCCAAAAATTACCCAACACGGGTCCAAAACAAAATCGGGGAACAAACCCCTCAAAATATGCCCCAGAACAAGGGTTTCAAACTAACTGTAATGAGAAATTAAGTCTACAATCTTAATTCTATTCTAATTAAACAAATGACTAAATGGTGTCCGTCACGTCCTCGTCCTTCTCCTCCGTTTAAAAATTGCTCGTCCAATTCTCGTCTGGCGACGTCAAGGATCGCCTCTCACAGTGGCTGATTCTTGCATAAATTTTCTCGCACAGAAAATAAAATAACGAATGGTCAAATCTCTGTGCAATTGACAAATAATCAAAATAAAATTAGGCAAAATTATTGCATCTATTGCCTCCCCGGCAACAGCACCATTTGACTGGTCGATCTTTCGCTTTAAAGTCGTTTGTAGTTTAATGTGGTGGAAAAATCGACTAATCAATTTTTAACAACAAATAACCACTCGCAAAGGTGCGGGTCGTATCCACAGGGAGGCAATAACGTATTAAAATTCGCGCCACTTAAAAATGTTTGTTCGTAGTCAATTAGGACAAGAACCAAGCCAAGATTGCCTTTAGATTAAGGTTTAAGCAAGAAACAATGCTGAAATGGTAATTATGAGAAACTATAGGATATTTTCCGCAATGCAGAATCAATAAAATATGATTAAAATGTGGCAATGGCAGAAAATGTAAATTTTAATTGACGATTTACTGTAGCAAAATAGGGGAATTTTTCCCCGTTGTCTTGCGTGACGAGGAGCCGATGGCCGGGCACGGGAAGCTCGGAGGTGGTCCCTTGGACCAAGAGCTTCAAATCGGTGGTGGCGGCGAGTCGCGCGGCGGCCGGAGGTGGCCGGACGAGCTCCGGCAGAGGTGCTGCTGGTGGTGGCTGCAGGCGGTTGAGCGGGTGCGGCTGCAGCTGATGAGGGCGCGCAGGCTGTTGTGCGTGGGCGGAGGGCGCTGCGGGCGGCTGGCGTGTGCACGCAAGCTGCGAGCGCTTCTGCAAGCGCGGGCGGAGGATGGTGCAGGCGGGTGGAGATGGGCTCTGCAGGCGCGGGCGGAGGCGTGGCGGTGCTCTGTAGGTGCGGTGAAGCATTGGTCTGCAGGCACGTGGAAGCGTTGTGGTGGTCTGCAGGCGCGGGCGGAGGCGTGGCTGTTGGAGAGTTGAGGCGCGTTTGAGCTGAAGGTTGACGGACGTGGGTCCGCTGAAGGTTCTGCAGGTGCGGGAAGGGGTCTGCAGGCGACTTCAGGCGTGTGCGGTGGAAGTGAGCGGGTAACTTCAGACGTCTGGGAAATTCCCCAGACGTCTTAAGTTACTGAGAGGGTGGCTGAATTAGTAGCTCGATGATGGTGGTCGGCGATGACGGCGAGGGGGATGCATGCTAAGGTGTTCATGGTGATGCGGCGAGCTCCGGATGGCGGTGTGGCCTGTCACACCACACGCCCACGGTGATGGAGACTCGTCACCACAGTAGAGGCCGACAGTGTGGAGTGGAAGAGAGAGGTTCTCTCTGCACAGTGGTGGGTCGGTGGCAGAGGCCTCTCGAGCTCGGCTACCTCCCTCCTCCTTTTGTAGTGGCCTGCACACATTTGAAATCATCCACCCGACCAGATCCATCACATCCGCTCCCACTTGAATGGGTTCTTCACTGCACCAGCCGTTCGTCGTTGGAGCGGCAGCCAGCCGTTCCTGCAAGAAGAAAAGAAAATAATGTTAAAATATTAGGGCCATTTATATACAGACCCTCAACTTTTTTGTTAATAAAAACAATATACCTAATTGGTTATCTAATTAGATAAATGCCAGTCTAAACTAATTCTAAATGTACTTAAAGTATGAATGCAATGCATGGATTATGTAATTAAATTAAAACTATGAATTAATCTATTTACATCCTAATTTATACTAAATAAATGTTAGAATTAACCTAATGTGTAGGCACTTAAATACTTAAATAGCCCACAACTATGGGCTAATCACGAATTAAGCCAAGCCTGAGCAAATCAAGCTTCTATGCCCTAGAAAGTCTTCAAAACAATGGTTGAATATCCATGAACACTTATTGTATTTTTGGTTCAGCCTTCAGATCATTACTAAACACCATTCTTTTATATATATATATAGGTGGAAACTGCATGATACCATAAAATACCCAGATCCTATGGATGACTATCCACCCCTCATGCCAAACGCTGCTATGTCCTTATATGCATGCAGGGAAGGGTAGAGGAAGGACGAAAGATCGTGTAACGAGAGCTGAGGTGAAGGGTATACAGCAGTGTGGTAGGGTGGGTGGATGGTGGGTGGTCAAGTGAAAAGTGAAGTGAACGTGACAGTGGCGAAGTATTGTTGGGGTGCCTCCCAACAAGCGCTAAATTTAACGTCCCCAGCTGGACTCAGAATGAGGCACAAAATTAGTTACCCTCCAGCTGGGCAACAGTTTCTCCAACGGGGGCAGGTTCATGAGTAAGATATGGTTTCAAGCGCTGCCCATTGACCATAAATTTATGCCCAGATTTGGGATATTCAATTTCAACGGCCCCATTGGGAAATGGTCTCGAGACCAGGAAAGGACCAGTCCATTTGGACTTTAGTTTCCCAGGAAAGAATTTGAGCCGAGCATTGTAGAGCCAAACTTGCTGAGATGGCTCAAATTCTTTTCACGAAATACGGCTGTCGTGAAAAGCCTTAGTGCATTGCTTGAAAGTTAAGGCAGAATTATAGGCCTCACGACGGAGCTCTTCCAGCTCCTGGAGTTGGAGTTTCCTTTCTCGACCATGATGAGTCCATTAAAATGGACTAATATTAAGCCTAAGAATATTTAATCGTATAGTTTAGGTGTGTTAATAATGGCAATTAAGTTATAGAATAATTGTACACCTCATGATTTAAGTTATAACATTCAATAACTTAATGATTTTATTATTTTTATGTGCAAGTAATAAAATGCATAAAGAGCAAGGGTGGGGGGATAAATTTCCCAAAACAACCGCAACTCTTTCCCCCCTCCCCCTCCAGACATTGGGGTAATCTTCTCCTCTGCCGCCTTTCTCAACTACTGTAACCGGGGATTTGGGAAAACCCCTGAACTCACGCGCAAGGGAGAAGTTAAAAAGGAAGAGGAGGGGAACAAAAGGGAGGAATCTTTCCCCCTCCGGGGAACTGCTCTCTCTTCTCCACTGTGCAGAGGGAGAGCACTGTGCCGCTCCTCTACCTTACGCAGTCGCACCCGCGTGCCCATCACCTGGCTGCACCCAATGGTGCACCCGCTAAGCGCCCACTGCAGCGCGCCTACAACTTCAGGCGCAGCACCATCACTACACCCGCAACAAACGCCTGCATCCTCCACCAGTCGTCCCTGCAGCACCTGCTCCATCACCTTCGTGCGCTCCTCTCCAGTGCCTCAGCACGCCCATCTTCCAGCGCGCCCCCCTCCTTCCTGCAAGCACAGCATCTCCTTCCTCTTTCCTGCTCTTGCACGCCCACACTACACCAACCGCAAGCATTGCGTGCAAGGCACCTGCACGCCACCAACCGCAAGCGTTGCGTGCAGAGAGCCCGCACACCTTGCTGGCACCTCCCACCTCTCTGCAGGCGCACCCACAGGCACTGCAGCACCCGCAATGCCCACTTCGCCCATCTACAGGCCACAGCGCTCGCACGGCCGCCTTCACGTCCTACCTGCAGAGCACCGTCTCGCCTCAGCTGCCCATCTGCAAGTGCCCGCACGCCCATCAGCAGGCGTGGCACCGCTCGCCTGTGCACTAATCCCATAGGCGCTAACTGCAGACCGCCGCGCCCGCACAAGCAGACCCGCTCCACAACAGCAGCCACAGCAGCAACCTTCGCTGGTCCTCATCTCCTCCGCCGGTCGGCCACCTCCGGCCGTCTCCGTCAACGCTGCTGCAACCATCGGAGAGCCCCCGTCCTCACCGTCATCCTGAGCCTCGCGACAGCCCCGCCGGTGCTCTCTCTCTCACGAGGAGAGAGGACAAATGCTCTGTTTTCTCCACCATTAAAATTTACAGAAAATGCCATTATCAAGTTACTATTCATTTATTTTCTGAATTAATATATTGTTGCACAATTTACGCTGACACCCCTTGCCTAATTCGAAATTACATATAATTGATTTCTCCTTCTGAATGACATACAATCTGAGATATTAATTACAGTGTTATTAGTTAGGAGATTAATATTAACATTGTTTGTTATTACCAAGGTCATTATTTAGAATATTATATTGTATGAATTCTGCATATGCACCCTCATCTTCTTGATTAATTATCTATATTGAAAATTTATGTGAGAAAAAGAAAAGCACGAAGTAGCATGCATATCTATTGAGTTTCCCGAATAAACGTGACACTATTTATTAATTTAAATAGGCTAATTCCTCCCTATGGAGATGACCTAACTATTCGTGGTTAGATTCTGACAATTAAAATGTTTTTGAAAAGTGATTACCACGTGATTAAATACAACGATATATCATTTTATGATAAAGTTTTAAACGAAAACAGACATCGCTCCTTCAGACCACATAGGTCTGGGTCGAGGTTACATTGGCGAACCGCTGAAGAAGCGCGGTGCTCTAGCTCCATGGGCAAATGACAAGGCTTCCCGTAAACGATTCTATAAGGAGACAAACCAAGGGGGGACTTGAAGGCGGTCCGATACGCCCAAAGTGCATCAATCAGCTTGTCGGACCAATCCTTGCGGTCAGGCCGAACCATTTTCTGGAGAATTTGCTTGATTTGTCGGTTCGACACCTCTGCCTGGCCGTTCGTCTGAGGATGATACGGAAATGCGACATGATGGTGAACTCCGTATTTCCTCAAGATTGCCCGAAAAGAAGCATGGGTAAAGTGGCCTCCTCCATCCGAGATAATGGCTCAAGGGATCCCGAAGCGTGCAAAAATGTGGTCTTTGACAAATTGAGTGGATATAACATGGTCAGCACGGCGCGTGGGAATAGCCTCGATCCATTTGGAAACATAATCAATAGCCACGAGAATGAATTCGAAGCCATTGGAAGGAGGAAACGGACCCATGAAATCAATTCCCCAAATGTTGAAGATTTCCGCAGTTTGGGTGGGTTGCAAGGGCATCATGTCACGACATGACATTGATCCTAACGACTGGCACCTAGTGCAATGTTTGGCATAATTGTGTGCATCTTGGTGAAGGGAGGGCCAAAAGAAACCGCACTGCAACACCTTGGCTGCAGTTTTCCTCCCAGAGAAATGGCCTCTGCAGGCCTAATCGTGGTAGAATGACAGCACACTGGGGAATTCGCTGTCAGGAATATAGCGACAGATGATTTGATCAGCTCCTATTCGAAAAAGAAGTGGATTATCCCAGAAATAATACTTTGCTTCTGCCATGAGATGCTCGCGCTGGTTTTTAGGCCAGCCACGTGGAAGGGATCCAGAAGTAAGGTAATTGGTAATGTCGGCATACCAAGGTCCACTTGCCACATTAATTGCCAATAGGTGCTCATCAGGAGAAATCTCATTAATCGGCAAAGTAAGTCCAATATGGTCAGGGTCCAGTCTAGAAAGATGATCAGCCACAACATTCTGGGCTCCGACCTTATCGTGGATCTCAATGTCAAATTCTTGGAGCAGAAGGATCCAACGAATCAGTCTAGGCTTGGCATCCTTCTTATGTATGAGATGGCGAATGGCCACGTGATCAGTGAAAACAATAACATGTGAGCCCAGAAGGTAAGAGCAAAATTTCTCCAACCCAAAGACGACCGTCAGTAGTTCTTTCTCAGTGGTAGTATAATTACGCTGGGCCTTGTCCAATGTCTTACTGGCGTAGTACACCACGAAGGGGTGTCTATCACGTCATTGTCCCAGGATGGCTCTAACTGCAAGGTTGGAAGCGTCACACATGAGTTCAAAGTCGAGGGATGATGAATGGCTACTCATCATGGCTAAAAGGCTGAAATTAAGCTAGACACTAAGCAAAACAATATCAAATTAACGGATAAAAAGGGATAAGTGTGGGAATTAAAGAAAAAGACCTAAAACTTTTACTTTGTGTTAAAACTTCATAATTTGGTCACAAAAATGAGATATTCTGAAAGAAAAAGAACAAATGATGATCCATGCATCAATTGAACACATAAACAAGTTTGAAAAGCCAAATCAAAAGTAAAATCAATGTCTTAAATGTTCAATTAAACACATGTAAAAATTTAAAGGCAATTGGACATCATTTAGGTTTGGAAATAGATAGTTTACATTTAGGTCCTTCATGCATTACATTCCTACCCTTAAAAACTCCTCTTTGGACCTACTTCCAAGTCGCAGGGACCCTTTTGTAAGACTGCAGGGCCCTTCTAGCTGTTGTTCTTCTCACTTACGGGCCTGCATGAAAAATTTATACCCCTTCGTTCAAGGGCCTTCCTGCAAAATTCCCTTATTTCAGAGAGAAGCCTGCTGCTCTTCACGCGCAGTGTAGCGCGCAAAGAACACAGCCATTCTCAGCCGTCCATTACTTTTCAGATCTTGATCTACGGTTGAAATCAAATGGAACTTTCGCACGATTTGGCATGTGTGTTCACCTCTCTTCCCAGATCTCATCTGACGGCCAGATCTCGCTCTCTGCTTACCACGTGCTCCGCCCATCACATCCTCACCGCCGGCTTGAATTCGATTATCTTCACCTGCGCGGTGATTCCAGCCACTGAGCATGCTACTTAAGCACCTCAGTGGTGTCGCGCGCAGGGGATCGCTCCCTCCTACACCTCTTAGCGATCAATTCGTCCACTCCAGTCTCTCCTCCCCATCCAACCTCTAATTTCACAGCCACCAGCTGTGAAATCATCGCCTGCTCTCGACACTCCTCGTCGCTAAGGACTTCGTAGCACCTAAGGATGGCCCTGGAGTCTCACTAGCAGACTCTTCCCTCCGCTGGAGACACCTTCCTCCTTTCTTCCTACTTAACCGCTGGCTAAGGACCCGTAGGTCCCATTCTTCCTTTTAGTTTAGGTTTTTAACTCGGCATAATTAGTGTTAGCTGTAGTTTATAGTAGCTTAGAATAGAATTAGCTTTAATTGTTAGTGTTTAATTTTCGATGTAGTTTAAAGTAGCCTTAGGAGTAGAATTAGCATTAATCCCCTCCCCTCACATCCTCTGATCAGTCCAGATCAGAGGGGAAGAATCCATCTACTCATTGTTCAAATTATCTCCCTCATCATGTTTTGTTTTCTACAATCCAATTCTGATTTATGTTTTTTAACGACGATTTTTCTCATCCTTCACCCACACACCCTGATCCAATTTCAGATCTGGTGGTATACTACCTTAGATCTAAAATTGGCGTCACAAGCACCTTTGGGGCTTCTCACTCACCCCATATTTGTTCACAAAAGCCCCTTGATTTTAGGTTGAATGCTTCAGTTTGTCAGATTCATTTTCAACATGGATTTTGAAGAATTTTTGCTTTCTGGATTGCCTTTCCAGATCTAACAGATTGAAGAAAATTGGGTTTTCTTGTTGGCAAGGACTCTGAGAAGTTTTCTGGTGATAGAGAACAACTCAGGAGAGCCATCCTTGAATCTATTTTTGCCTTGATTTGAATGCATTTACAAGTTAATGTGTATTCCCTTAATGCATTCTCAGTCCTATTTTGACACTTCAAAATTGCCAAACACCATCTATTTTGGATAACAACTTTAGTATGGTGATTTCCTAACCTAAGGAGTTCTCCATACTCCTTAAGGTTGCAAGAAACTGGGATTGGATGTATTGGTTTTAAGTTACTGAATTAAATCTTCCTTCATGCTGTCTATAGCATTAGGAAGAGTTAATACAGTGTATTTGTGGTTTTAATCTGAAATGATTTTTTTGATGAGGGTTTCTTTTTGGGTATTTAAATTGAGATATTGTGTGATTTTCGTGAGATTTAAACCCTTGTCAGATTTGGAATTCAACTGTCTAATTTTTAGTTTGTTTTGATTGTTTTTACTCCCAGTTGTACAGTGAAGTGCTGCATCTTGCAGCTACATTTCCCCTCTTCTCTAAATTCCCTTCTCATCTGTAGAATACATTCTCCTCTTCAAATGGACTAACTGCAACAGCAGTTAGCCCATTTGACAGTGGCTTAAGCCACTGCTAAAAAGCACTGAACAGCAACACATTTTCATCTTCTCCACCTTCTCTGACAGTTGCTGGAGCTACAGTTAAAAACAAAATAAAACTTAATCAACCCTTCTTTCCTCATTCTCCTACTGAAACCTAATTGTACATACTTAAATCTAATACTGTATATATACCTATACTACTAACTATAACTATAATGTACATAATAACTATGTAAGTATAGATACATATATATAATGTATACTGTATAAACACATATATATCTATATACATATGTAATCTATGTAAATATATGTATAAATACTGAATTATTATATATATAATTACTGAATTATGTATATACACATGTACTGATTTATATTTACTCAGTTAATAGCTATACTACAGATTAAATTAGCTAAACTAATAATATAGAGTTATAATTAAGTTAAGTAAATCTATAGACCTAGGTTAATATATATAGCAAGTAATTTAAGCTAGTTAAAGTATATTTATATCTATTGTAGTTTACAGTTAGTTAGTTTTAATGTAAACAGCCAAGAATTGCTATTTTAACTTAAATAAAACACAAATAAATTTGTAAAAATATAATAAAAATATGTATAAAATACTTAAGTATATGATTTAAATCTGTATAAGGTCAATTAGACCATTTACTAACTAATTTATAAGTAATTAACTAAATAAACACCTAAATTAGCCTGTACAAACTGCCTATTTTAATGAATTTATTTGTATAGTAAACCTAATTAAAATTTGAAATTAATTAACCAATTATGTAGTATTATGTAAATACTTTATTATCCATATTTTATTTTATTTTTTTAATAATTTATGTCCCCCAAATCGAGGGCCAAATGTGCATCCAGGCGCAGCTGCGCCCGATTTCCAGCGCAGATGTGGCGCTGGAATAGCGCCACATTGTGCGCTGCAAATCGAGTACAGCGACATAAGATGAATTTATGCTATGGCCTTAGCAGTCTTCACGGGCGCCGGGCGCCCGAAACACTACCTATACATACGGATCCGATTACCCATTGAGCATGTGATTTGAGCACTCTGTCTGATATGTGATGAATATGCGATGTGTGTGGGGTCGAGGGCCTGAGCATGTGTGTGTGCGGCGTATGGCTGAGGCCTTGTGCTGAGATTGAAAATGTAATTAAGCCACCTAATCAAGATTAGGGCACACTTATTAGAGGTCTGGTCCCACCCTCTGGGTGTAGCGTATCCCTCAAAAGGCGCACCGGCAAACTAAACACATTTTAAACTAATGACATTAGCTTAATCCCCTCCCCACCGCAGCCTCTGAAAGGTGTTAGGACAGAAATGTTAAAGTAAAAGAAGAAGAATAGAAGAGTTAACACAAAAATAAGAAGAACAGAAGAGTAATAACAAGAGTAAAAGAAGAACACGTAACAGAGACATAACGAAGACACAAGAGATAGAAGAAAGAACAAAAAGACTTAACGTAGAAATAAAAGAGAGAGAAGAGACTTAGTGTACATACATAGAAGAAGAACAAGTAGTATACATACGTAAGTACAAGTAGTGTAGCTTATTATTTGTATAAGTAAACTTATATAATTACTAACAGAATAAAATGACACTATAAACGTCGCTAAAGACCTCAGTTTTTCCCTCCTTAGGTTGTATATAGTGTTTTCTAAGATTTAGCGACGCTTATATCTGTCACTGAAATTGCTGTATATGTTACTATAAATAACAGACTAATAAGTTAAGTCTTTACACTATAGTATATTATTGTATTATGTACTATCATATTAGTATCAATAGTATAACTTGTAAATACATAGTTTAGAGTATAGTAAGAGATTGTTTGATGCTTGTTTATAGTTAGTATTTGCAAGCATTTCTTAGTAATTAGGTAAATAAAATAGACATTCATTCATTCTTTAATAAAAAGTAAAATTTCTTTTTGGAATAAGAAGATAATTTTGAGATCAAAGAGTGACCGATTTAACTCAATAAATTGCCTCCCAGTGAACGACCTGGAACAAAACCAATAAAAATTAGATAAGTAAATAGTAATAATGGTTGTAATGACTGGTACTCACCCTACTCACCACTATGACACCCTCAGTGTTTCATCACTATACTACAACACAAACATCATAATCATCATTATAATCCATTCTATTATCAAGGGACCAATCAGGTGGCTGGAGAGCAAGGGCCTTGGTGACAGCATTACACAGCTGCGTGAATGCTCGTATGCAATTGGGGCCCATATCGAAGGGCACGTCGGTCGATAGGAGATAAGTTAAAGGTTGAGAAATCTTGGAGAAATCTTTGATGAATCTCCTATAGAAACCGACGTGTCCCAGGAAGGAGTGGATTTGTTTGACAGAGCCAGGCAAAGGTAAATCAGCAATTATATCAACCTTAGCTCTATCAACCTCGATACCCCTATCGGAGATGATATGTTCGAGAACAATTCCCTTCTGTACCATAAAATGACTTTTTTCCCAGGAAAGCACGAGGCTTACATCAATACATCTCCTAAGGATACGAGTTAGGTTGGCAAGACATTTTTCGAAAGATGGTCCAAAGACCGAAAAGCCATCCATGAAGACCTCGAGAAAGTCACCCACCATGTCATGAAATATCGCCAGCATACATCTTTGGAAAGTTGCTGGCGCGCTACAAAGTCCGAACGGCATCCTTCTAAATGCAAAGGTGCTGAAGGGGCTTGTAAAAGTAGTTTTCTCTTGCTCCCGGGGGTCAACTGCCACCTGGTTATACCTTGAGAATCCATCCAGGAAACAGAAAAATTTTTTTCCCGCTAACCGCTCTAGGATTTGGTCAATGAAAGGTAGCGGAAAGTGATCTTTCTTAGTTGCAGCATTGAGTTTCCTATAATCGACACACACTATCCAAGATGTAGGAGTACGTGTAGGGATGGATTCGCCCCTGTCATTGACACAGATGGTGAGTCCTGCCTTTTTGGGCATGACGTGAATCGGACTCACCCAGGGGCTATCGCTGATCGGGTAGATTATACCCACATCCAGCCACTTAATAATTTCCTTCTTAACGACCTCCCGCATGTTAGGGTTGAGGCGTTGCTGCATCTCGCGGGAATGTCGAGCCTCCTCCTCAGTTATATATGGTGAGTGCAGTAGGAGGGGCTAATGCTAGCTAAGTCTGATAAAGACCATCCAATGGCTGCCTTGTGTTCCATAAGGACCTTCGTTAGTTTGCACTCTTGCTCCCTGGTCAATTTTGAACTAATGATTATGGGGAGCATTTCATTTGGTCCCAAGAAAACATACTTAAGTGTACTAGGTAGCTCTTTCAGCTCAGGAGTGGATGGTGAAAGATCTGGCATTTCTTGGGACAAGAGTGTCCCAGGCGGACCGAGGAACAAGTCAGGAGGTAGTAGTTGGCCCTCAGATTGGCCAAGAAGAGAGTCTTCTTGGATAGATGGATCCGAAAAGGAATAGCCCCAGTGAGAAGTATCTAGGCTCAAGGTCCCAGTGTGGAGTTGCAACTCCGCCTGATTTGGTAGGAAAGAAAGGGCAATCTAGTCTGCAAGAGTGTGGACCGGCGGTGAGTAGCCCGGATATGACTCAGACCATGAGGTATGGGAAGCGGAGAAAACCTTGTCAGAAGTCTGGTCAGGATAAGATATGGGAATAGGGAGGGATGGGGGAACATCACAATATGTGTCTGTCTGGCAATCGTCAGTGTTTACAGGCAGTCCGCAGCAGTCAAAATAAGTCCCAATTAGTCCGATACATGCGCTGATGGCCATGTCCTCGTCAGACGTGTCATCCTCGATACAATCGCAATCAAAGTTCTTTGCTGCCTTGAAGATGTTAAGCTTAAGCTTCTTAGATCCAACGACAATCTCAATACAGCTCGACTCGCAGTCGATATGGGCGTAGGCTGTGGCCAAGAAATGTCGACCAAGGATGATCGGACAATCAGAAAGTGAGCTAGGAACTTCCATATATAAAACAAGAAAGTCAACAGGAAAATAGAGACTGTTGACCCTAACCACCACGTCTTCCACCACACCCTTTGGAATTTTGATAGAACAATCTGCCAACTGTTACGTGACAGGGGTGGGTTTCAGATTTCCCACCGTGGGTTATAAGTGGTAGAGAATGGCTTGTTCCCCAGGGCGCAAGCACCTTCTATGCTAGAAGACACATCCACATGTAAATATGCTTCCGAGCACATGGAGGCTTGGTCCTCCGTGTCAAAATACTGGCTTGTAGAAGCCAGATCCACATGACTTACCAAATTGCTCGGCACGACACTCGTTAAGGAAGGTCTTACGGGGTTTCTCGGGATAAGCCTGGTGTTGGAAGAATTGGGATTGTGACGAAGAGGTGAGGTGGGGGTGTTTGCCATAGAACGGGAGGGGTTGGCCCGAAGCTCGTCTACCTTTTTGTGCACGACGAAGACTTCATCCAATTCTTGTGTGATAAGGCTGAGATCTGTGGATGAATGGGAGGGTCCCGTGTCAACTTCATGGGCAATACGGGGTAGGTTGGTACGATTAAAGGCGACAATGGAAGCATTGTTCATTGAGTTTTCGCTCATATTTTCAAATAATTCTAATGCTCCATTCTCGTCTTTATTCATGAAATTCCCTCTGCAGGAAGCATATGCAATCTACTTCAAAGTATCATTTAGCCCATAGTAGAAAATCTGGGCTATATACCACTTAGGCAGACTGTGGTGCGGACACTTCCTGAGGAGGTCATTATATCTCTCCCATGCCTCATGAAATTGTTCGCCGTTTTGTTGCGTAAAGGAGGTGATAGCACGGCGAAGCGCATTGGTTCACCCGATTGGGAAGAACTTCTTGAGAAACGCTTTTCGCATCTCTTCCCAAGAGTGGATGGTTCTGCCATGGGTGCGTAACCACTTCAACGCTTTATCCCATAATGAAAATGGGAACATTTTCATGAGGACTATAGGTAACCCGATATTTCTTGGTTTAACTATTTCAGCCAATCGGGTTAGGTCTTCCAAGTGGAGAAAAGGATCTTCACTTGCAAGACCATGGAAGCGAAAATTTATCAGGCCAATTATGTTAGGTTTCAGTTCAAAGTCGTCCTCGCCCTTAGGGACCCGAATTTGTCCTATGGTCTCTGTAGCAGCGGGATTCTGATAGGAGATAAGAGACCTAGGCTCCTCCTATTCGGGAGGGTTCTACATTTCCTCTAATGTTTCCCTAATGGGCTTAATTTGTTCATTTTACATTTCCATTTGGGCTTGGAGGCGGGTTATGGGATCTAAGGCTCCACCACCTGGTGGGTTTTGAGGGCGGTTTCCTCCCTCGAGATTTTGGGGTGGGCGTGCAGCCATGTTTGTGGAGGAGGAGGACGATGCGGCTTCTTTTCTAAAATTATCAGACAATTCACACAGTTCAGGGTTTTGTGACCTCCTTCCAAACATGCACTACCGCAGGAAGAATTGGGGAGATAAGAAGGGAACAGGAGATGAGAGAAATGACGCCGCAAAGGTACACTTGATGACAAATCAATACAATCAAATTCCTAACCTCTACAGTGTGCCCTTAGACCTAAAGATCTAAGTTACCTACTATCACGATCTACAGAAGTGAATGCGAGCACCACGGAACCACCGGGCCAAATTGAAAGGCCGTTTGCCCTAGTGTTAGACACCCGATAGCACACGGGAACCTCAGTAGCACGTAGGCACTACACGCAGGTAGTTAGACCTCCAATCCTTAATAAGGGTCAAGTTGCTACCAGTTTTAGTTAGAGGCTTAGGATCAAGTGCTTCTGGAATGTGAAGGGCGTTATTTATGAGTAATGCCCAAGTGATTGATTTTGTAAAGTGTGTAAACCAAGCATGCAACGGGGAAATCTCCCAAATTAAAGTTTTAATTAGTGAATGGTTTTTAGAATTCAGCCTTAAGTAGTATGGATTTTAAGATTTCTCTGAATTACCAATTCAACCAATCTGCGGGTTTTGAGAGAATACAAGTTTTCTTCTAAGCCCAACAAACCCTTCTTCAATGTCAGTTGGTCAATGCATGCTAAAATGCAATGGGCTTCCCTAGATGGAGATTTCTATGTGTGGATGTGATTGCACCGCAAAAATACACCTGCAATTGTGCCGTCTTGTGCTATTTCCTAGCATTACCAGTGCCTATTAGGTAGACATAGTCGCATTTGTGAATATAGACACATGCATGCATTTAATTGAGAGGGGAGGAGAGTGAAATAAATGGCCTTGTAATTTACATCTTCCTCAAGTGCTGCTTTGCAAAATTTTCATCTTTATTTTTTATTTTATTTGATTTTGAACTTCTTCTCCACGGCTGCAATGCTTGGCAGCCTCTTCCTCGCGCCATGTCCTGCTCAGCATGTTCTGCAGCAAGCATGCCCTGCCAAGCCTTGCCAGCCATGCACAGTCGCATGCACAGCTAGGGCATGGCTGTGCATGCCTTATCCCTCTAAAAAAAAAAGGCACGGCTTCTTCTTGCAGGGGAACCTGGTCCACATGAAAAAGAACCCACACAGCAGCTCTTCCCTTCCAGGCCGCCTCCTCCCCTCTCCCTCCATACGCAGCCTCTCCACCTCTGAGCAGCCATGCTGTGGGCAGGAGCAACTCACAGTGGTGCACAACCACCACTGTGAGTCCACCATCGCCCAACTCATCAAAGAGCCGATGGGCGTGGTGGTTCTCTTCTCTGAATTCGTCCTTTCAAGCCTCTCCGCCATTGCTGCAGAGTCAAGGTCTCAAGCTCACAGCAGCAGCAGTAAGGTGTCGGCCACCACGCGCCCTGTCGCAGACCTCCACCACGCGCGCCTGCAGGCCGCTCGTGCCTCCAGTGCGCACCTACAGGCCGTCTTCGCTTCCCGCTTCTTCGTGTCTTCGCCTGCCTCTCCGCGCAAGCCACCAGCTGGCGCAGGCCATCCGTGCTCGTGCCAGCTTGCGCAGCGGCTCCGCACTCACAGCACTGGTCACCCAGCGCGCTGCAACCACTGCTAGCCCACGCCCGCATCCTACCCCGCGCCTGCTCTAGCGCCCATCCACGCGTCTGCGTGCGCTCGCGTCTACCAGCGCCCGCCCGCTTCAACGTCTATGTCCGCATCTCCCTTCTCCCGCACCCACCCGCTTCAGCGCCCGCTCTTCACGCAGTGCGGTGAGCTGCGGTCCTTCCCCCGCATGCTCACTCCCTCCAACGCACGTCTTCGCGTGCCTACGCGTAGCGTGGTGCGCTGTGGACACTAGACGTCGGCCCTGAAGCATCAGACGGCTTAACACACCTCTCCTTCACTCCAGCAGAAGTGATCTCTCTCTCTCTCACAGCACTCTCTCCCTCTCTCTCTGCAGACACACACACACTCACACTCTAGCACACACATCCACTCACCTATACACTAATATATACTTATATATATATACGTACGTATATATATTTATATATATATATATACTTATGTCTATACATAGTAGTACCTATATAACTAAGTATTTTTATACATATATACATATATATATATATCTATATACTTATATACATATATACACATATATATTTATATATACATATACCTATATACGTGTAAATATATATATATTTATATGTATATATATATACATCTATATATATACCTATATAACTAAGCATAAGTGTGGATACATATATATATATATATACATATACACACATATATACTTATACATATATATATATATATATATACACATATACATACATATATACATATATATCTATATAACTATATATACATATGTATATATATATACATATCTATCTACATATATCTATATACATATATTACTATATATATATACACATACATATATATACATATATATAGTTATTTATACTTACATATACATATATATATATAAATCTTTACATATATCTATCTATACATATATTTCCATATCTATATATATACATATATAACTACATATATACATATATATTTATAACCATACATATATATATACATATAGATATATTTACATATATACACATATATATATATATTTTCATATTATTTGCCATACATTGTATCACGGGAATATCCATGCCAGTTGCTGATATTCCCCGATACACGCGTACAGAAAGCATGTTCGCACTCATCTTCCACCAATCCGCCTTACACTCCACACGGCACTTCGTCCTGTGGGTTGCGTCTTTCTAGACGACGACCGACTTGACATAGTGCTACCACCATCTCCACCTCCACCCCCACCCCTTTATACATATATATTATATACATATATACTATATTTACTTTATTTCTGTCTCTCTTTTTTGCAAGTAAAAAGATAAAAAAATATATAAAAGAGAAAAGATAATCCTTGACTTGCAGGTACTCAGTCATGTGAATAGCAAGACTAGTTTTAAAATCATAATTTGGCTCAAAGCCAAGAACATGATTTCGAGGGTGTGTCTCAAGGACAAGAATTATCAGAGAAAAATCTAAATAGAAAAATACCAAAAACATATTAAACGAACGAAAGAGATTCAATGTAGGAAAGGCGTAGAAACGTCTTCTAACCCCACTTCCTTGAGTTCGACCCTGGACCTAAAAGTGACCAAGATAAAATCAAGTAGGCCAGGTAAAAAATTTTGTAAAGAGATGGTTAGGCTCGAATTAGGTTAACCACTATACACATTTCAATGATAAAATCACCATATTAACACACCTATCCGGGTATACACCATAATCTTTCTGGCGCCGTTGCCGAGGAAGTGCGCATTCAAGTAAGTTTCTACTCCATTCTTTTAATTTTTCTCTTCTCACACCCTTCTCTTCACGGGTGTTTTTGTTTGTTGTTGTGTAGGTGAACCAGTTGCAAGGAGAAGAGAAGCAGACGAAGTCAGAGATGTGGGCAGATCCAAGTCGGGAATGAGAGTGTGAAGATGTCGGCACCGCCCTGGAGCTTCGCACACGTTGCTGAACAAGTAAGTCCTCCTTTCTTAGCTATTAGGGTCAACTTGTCACCTAAAAAAAAAAAAAGAGAAAAACTAAAAAAAAAAACTAGAAAACCTTCTTGGGATCTCTTGGGGCAAGTGGATTAAAAACCACTTGTTTGATTGTTTGTCATCATTCCCACCGCCCAGGGATTTCCCGCCAAACTTCGCATAGTGAAGATCCAAGAATCTTGATTCTTGAATCTTTTGTCATGTGAAGTAGTCTTTGAGGCAAATAAAACAATTGATTTCCATCCCTCTTTGCCTCACTTATCTACAATTCAGGATCACCTTTTTGGTGGGAGACTTGGAATTGAGTAGATTCCAACCCCACCATGACTTTTCACTTGCCTAAGATTCGATCTCGAATCCTTCAACCCAACAACTTGATTTTCTTTATCTTTTGGTTTAGCCTTGTGTGTGGACATCATTCTGGTGATTGGGAGCACTTGAATTGAAGTGCTTTGGCTCCCTTTCACACTAATCTAAAATTGATTCGTGCATCCACAAATAGAAATCTCCATTTAGGGAAGCCCATTGCATTTTAGCATGCATTAACCAACTGACATTGAAGAAGGGTTTGTTGGGCTTAGAAGAAAACTTGTATTCTCTCAAAACCCAGAGATTGGTTGAATTGGTAATTCAGCGAAATCCTGAAATCCATACTACTTAAGGCTGAATTCTAAAAACCATTCACCAATTAAAACTTCAATTCGGGGATATTTCCCTGTTGCATGCTTGGTTTACACACGCTCTATAAAATCAATCACTTGGGCATTACCCGCAAGAAACGCCCATCACATTCCTGAAGCACTTGATCCTAAGCCTCTAGCTAAAACTGGTAGTAACTTGACCCTTGTCAAGGAATGGAGGTCTAACTACCTGCGTATAGCGGCTACGTGCTGGTGAGGGTTCCCGCATGCTATCGAGTGTCTAAGACTGGGGCAAACGGCCTTTCAATCTGGCCTGGTGGTTCTGCGGTGCTCGCATTCGGTTCCGTAGGTCGTGATAGTAGGTAACTTTGATCTTTAGGTCTAAGGGCACACTATAGAGGTTAGGAATTTGATTGTATTGATTTGTCATCAAATATACCTTTGCGGCATCATTTCTCTCATCTCTTTTCCCCTCTTATCTCCCCAATTCTTCTTGCAGTAGTGCATGTTTGGGAGGAGGTCACAAAACCCGGAACTGTGTGAATTGTCTGACAAATTTAGAAAAGCCGAATCATCCTCCTCCTCCACAAACATGGCTGCATGCCCACCCCAAAATCCCGAGGGAGGAAACTACCCTCAAAACCCACTAGGTGGTGGAGCCTTAGATCCCATAACCTGCCTCCAAGCCCAAATGGAAATGTATAATGAACAAATCGAAGCCATAAGGGAAACATTGGAGGGAAAGCAGAACCCTCTCGAACGGGAGGAGCCTAGGTCTCTTAGCTCCTATCAGAATCCCGCTGCTACAGAGACCATAGGACAAATTCGGCTCCCCATGGGCGAGGACGACTTTGAATTGAAGCCTAATATAATTGGCCTAATAAATTTTCACTTCCATGGTCATGCAAGTGAAGATCCTTTTCTCCACTTGGAAGACCTAACCCGATTGGCTGAAACTGTTAAGCCAAGAAATATCGGGTTACCTATAGTCCTCATGAAAATGTTCCCATTTTCATTGCAGGATAAAGCATCGCAGTGGTTACGCACCCTTGGCAGAACCATCCACTCTTGGGAAGAGATGTGAACAGCATTTCTCATGTTCTTCCTCATCAGGGGAACCAATGCGCTTGGCCGTGCTATCACCTCCTTTACGCAACAAAATGGCGAACAGTTTCATGAGGCATGGTAAAGATATAATGACCTCCTCAGGAAGTGTCCGCACCATGGTCTGCCTAAGTGGCATATAGCCCATATTTTCTACTATGGGCTAAGTGAGACTTTGAAGAAGATTGCAGACGCTTCCTGCAGAGGGAATTTCATGAATAAAGATGAGAATGGAGCATTCGAATTGTTTGAAAATATGAGTGAAAACTCAATGAACAATGCCTCCATTGTCGCCTTTAATCGTTCCAGCCAACCCTGTAATGTCCACGAAGTTGACACGGGACCCTCCCATTCATCCACTGATCTCAGCCCTATCGTACAGAAATTGGATGAAGTCTCCGTCATGCACAAGAAGCTGGACAAGCTTCTGGCCAACCCTACCCATTCTATGGCAAACACCCCCACCAAACCACTTCGTCACAATCCCAATTCTTCCAACACCAGGCTTATCCCGAGAAACCCCATAAGACCTGCCTTACCAAGTGTCTCGCCGAGCGATTCGGTAAGTCATATTGATCTAGCATCTGCAAGCCAGTATTTCGACATGGAGGACCAAGCCTCTGTGTGCTCGGATGCATATTTACATGCAGACACATCTTCTGGCATAGAAGACGCTTGCACCCTGGGGAATAACCCATTCTCTACCACTTATAACCCAGGGTGGCGAAATCATCCAAACTTTTCATGGTCCTACAACCCGCAGCGCCAAAACCCCATGGGTGGACCAATGCGACCGTCCGCACCCGTCATCCCAAGGGCCCAGTCTAATCCTATGGCGAATGCTCCATCGGGTCCTTGCGTACCGCAAATAGAACATGCATCAAGTCTTCCTGATAAATTGATGTGAACGATGACAGAAATGTCAAAGTGCCATGAAGAGAACATGACCTCTCTTCAGCAACAATTGGCACAGTAGAATGCTGAGATCAGTCAACTACGCATGGCAACTCGATCTCAGGGCACTCTTCCTTCCCAACCTATTCCAAACCCGCGAAATTTCGTACCCTATGGTCCTCAGCCATAGGTATGACCTTCTCAGAGGTTGGTTAATCAGATTCTGTAGGCTCCGAGCATTCCACCGAGATTTTAGGCTAATCCCTCTATAGCACCTCACTCTTATGTCCCTATTACGAACCCTCCACCGCCATATGATCCCACTAGACCCGCATCGTCCAATGCGATCACTACGAGGAGCGGCAAGCAGACTGTCGATCTGCCTCAACCTGATCCTGGCCCATCTTCTTCATCGCCCTCTCATTCGGGATGCACACCACATTCACGAGAGGACGATACACCCAAATTGGTGCCAGAATCAGTCCCATTCCCTGAGGCTCTACTGAGGGAGCCAAAAGGAAAGAAGAAGGATACGCAGGCCTTTGATAACCTATGTAATTTGTTCAGGGATGTTGAAATTAAGGCACCCCTGCTCGAGGCTATCGACCACATACCTACTATCGCACGATTTTTCAAATACTACACAACACCCAGGAGACAGTCAAAGAAAACTAAGAATCTGGTGGTTCTCTCGCCTCATGCGAGTTGTGCTATACTGTCAAATCTACCACCGAGGCAGAAAGATCCGAGCACACCGCTTATCTCCTGTAGCATCCAAGGCTGCAATTTTAGTCATGCCCTGCCTGATCTAGGATCTTCCATCAATCTTTTACCAACCATCATGCTCGAAAAATTTTCCTTGGGAAATCTGAAACCCACCCTTATCACGTTACAGTTGGCAGATCATTCTGTCAAAATTCCGAAGGGTGTTGTGGAAGATGTGGCAGTTAGGGTCAATAGTATCTATTTTCCTGTTGACTTTCTTGTTTTAGATATGGAAGTTCCTAGCTCACTTTCTGATTGTCCGATCATCCTTGGTCGACCTTTCTTGGCCACAGCCCGTGCCCATATCGACTGCGAGTCAGGCTGTATTGAGATTTCCGTTGGATCTGAAAAGCTCAAGCTTAACATCTTCAAGGCAGCCAAGAACTGTGATTGTGATTGCATCGAGGATGACACATCTGATGAGGACATGGCCGTCAGCACGTGTATCGGACTAATTGGGACCTATTTTGACTGCTGCGGATTACCTGTAAACATTGACGATTGCCTGACTAACACATATTGTGACGTTCCCCCATCCCTCCCTATTCCCGTACCTGTATGGGCGAGCCCGGATAGGTTGTAAATATGATGATTTCATCGTTGAAATGTATATAGTGGTTAACCTAAATCGGACCTAGCCAAATCTTTACAAAACTTTTTTAACCTGGCCTATTTGATTTTATCTTGTCACTTTTATGCCTAGGGTCGAACTCAGGGAAGTGGGGTTACAAGTTGAGTTTCTACACCTTTCCTACAACGAGTCTCTTCTGTTTGTTTATTGTGTTTTTGGTGTTTTTCTTATTTAGATTTTTTTCTGATAATCTTTGTCCTTGAGGCACACCTTCAAAATTGTGTTGTTGGCTTTAAGCCAAAACAGAGTTCCAAAACGAATCTTGCTATTCGCAAGACGGGGTACCTACAAGTCAAAGATTATCTTTTCTCTTTTATATATATATTTTTTTATCTTTTTACTAACAGAAAAGGGAAACAAAAATAAAGTAAATACGATATATATATATGTATGTATCTATTATGTATATAAAGGGGTGAGGGTGGAGGCGGCGATGGAGTGTAGCACGGTGTCGAATTAGTCATCATCTATAAAGACGCAACCAACAGGACTAGGTGCCGCGTGGAGTGTGGGATGGATGGTGGATGATGTATGCGACCATGCTTTTTGTACGCGTGTATTGGGGAATATCAGCAACTGGTGCAGATATTCCCACGATGTAGCGTATGGTAAATAATGTGAAAAAAAATATATATATGTATATAAGTAAATATATCTATACGTATATATATATATAGTTATAAATGTATAGGTATATATATATATATAGGTGTATATGTATATATATATATGTTTATGTATGTATAACTATATAGCGGTATATATATATATATATATGCATATGTATATAGTAATATATGTATATATAGATATATGTAGCTAAGTATATATATATATTTGTATGTATATATAGTTATAGATATATATATGTATAGATGTATATATATATATATATGTATATATAGTTATATAGATATTTATATATGTATGTATCTATACTTAGTTATATAGGTAGTATATACATAGATATATGTATATAAATATATATGTATATTTATATAAGTATATGTATATATGTATATATATATATAAGTATATATAAAAGTATATAGATATATATATATGTATAAATATAAGTATATATATATATAACTATATATATATGTATATATGTATATATATATCAATAGATAAGTATACGTATATATATATGTTTATAGTATAGGTGTGTGTGTGTGTGAAAGTGTGAGTGTAGGTGTGTGTGTGCGTCGGTGTAGAGTGCTGTGAGTGTTGTGAGAGAGAGAGAGAGCGGGAGAGAGCGGGTAGTGGGGTTAAGTCGTCTGCAGGTGAAGGGCGTTGTCTGATGGTCTTCAACACGCGGGCGCGTATTCGCGCAGAGGAGATCGCCTGCGCCGGCCGGCTACGTGCGCTGAGTGCTCACGACAGCACACTCGGAGAGGTAGGCGAGGTATCTGCAGGCACGCGCTGAAGCTTGCAGAGGCTGGCAGGGAGGCAGGGAGGCGCTTGGCCGGCAGCTGCAGAGGCGCGCAGCTGCCGGTTGTGGGCATGGAGGGCGTGCAACAGAGCGGAGAAGTGGAAGCGGAGAAGGTTCTGCAGGCGTGCGCGGAGGGCTGGGGCGCCTGCAGGGAAGCGCGGAAGCTACTGGGGCTGCTGCTGCTGCTGCTACTGCCGCCAAGCTACGAAGCTTCAGACCTTGAAGCGGCTCCAATGGTGGGAAGTTGCCGGAATGGAAAAAAAAGTGAAAGAAGAGCCACCATGCCCACTGGCTCTTTGAAGAGCTGGGCGGTGTTGGTCACACTGTGGTTTGTGCACCACAGTGAGCTCCTGCCCGCTGGGTTTCTCCTCGGAGGAGGGCCGACGTATGGAGTGGAATGGTGGAGAGGACGGGGGTGGCCTGCTGGTGGAGTTTATTTCTTGCTGCAGCCACCAGCTTCAAAGAGATGGAGCCATGGCTTTTTATAGGAGAAGTCATGGCCTTGCATGCGGCTGCAGGGGGAGGGAGGGAATGGCATGGCAGGGAATGGCAAGTTGCAGCTGCGGGAGGCATGGCGCGAGGAAGAAAATGCATGTAGCCGTAGGGAAAAATAAAAAGATGTGGATTTTGCAAGGATGCACTTGAGGAAAAAAAGTGATTTGTGAGGCCATTTATTTCATTCTCCTCTCCTCTCAATTGAATGCATGAATGCTTGTATTTTTACAAAATGCAACTATGGAATCCTAATATGCATAGGTAATGCTAGGAAAAAGCATAAGAAGGCATTATTGCAGGCGTATTTTGCAGTGCAATCATACCCCCATGCCTATCTTTTGCTAGTCCCTAACAAAACAGTACTTAGAAATGATCTCAAGCTGAAGATTTTCTTCTGAGGTAATATAGGTGTGTTTATTGTCGGTTATTGTGAGAACCAATTGTAGAGAAGACTACCAGTACTTTAAGTCTCACATGACATAGATCAACTCTCAACTAACCAGGACTCTTGATATTTAAACCTTAAGTACGATTTCCAGGACCCAGGAGGTTTCTGCCGTACTCGAGAGTTCAAGAGATTATGGCTTGTGCATAGTGAAGGATCAAGACTGACCAAATGAACATTAAGACTCAAGCCCAGGGTTTCACGAATCTTTAAGTACAGGTTGGTCCCAGTTTCAGCTCATGTTTTCAGATTGGCCCTTAAGAAGATGACAAAAAACTCAACTCCTATTTTCTGATTTTTGTGGCTCAAAGGAAAACAAGGTGTTTGAAACCTACCCTGAAGAACTTCTTGTAGGGTAAAGATTTTACAGACATTTGCGGGATATACTGACTTATTTGCATTTTTTTTTTGAAACACGTGTCAGTATATCTCTTGCAACACTTTTTGAAGGAGCACACTTTTTTTTCCTTTTGGTGGAAAGAGTCGCTCCTAAACACAAGACTAAAGCCTGGGATAAAAGGTCTACCTGCACGCATAGGTAAGGACTCCACCTTCCCTAATGAACACTAGGGTTGGATCTTATGTTCACCTGGCCTTTCCTGATATGTGTAGTGTGAACCAAGTTTACTTAAGCTCTCAAGTAGAAGCAAACCAACGGATCCTATACTGGTGTCTCAGGTATAAGAATACGTCCTTAGTTAGGAGAGATTCTGATCTATTCTGTCAATGCTCAAGTGAATTAAGCTGAGCCTGAGTGAATCAGGCTTCTGTGGCCTGGAAAGTCTTCAAAACAGAGGTTGAATATCCATAAACACTTGTATTTTTGTTTCAGCTTTCAGATCATTACTAAACACCATTTATTATTATATACATATATATATTTTTTTTTCTTTTTCTTTTTCTTACATATTTATAAATGGGTGGAAACTGCATTATACCATAAAATACCCTGATCCTATGGATGCCTATCCACCCCCCCATGCCAAACAATGCTATGTCCTCATATGCATGCAGGGAAAGGTAGAGAAAGGAAGAAAGATTGGGTAACGAGAGCTGAGGTTCAGGGTATACAACTGGGTGGTAGGGTAAGTGGATGGTGGGTGGTGAAATGAAAAGTGAAGTGCTTGTGACGTGAAAAGTGATGGTGGATGGTGAGAGATTTAGCATTTTCTGGGATGAGAGTGTCCCAAGCGGAACAGAAAATAGGTCAGGAAGAAGAAGTTGGCCCTCAGATTGGCGAAGAAGAGGGGCTCTTCGGATAGATGGATCCAAAAGGGAATAGCCCCAGTGAGTAAGATGTGGGATCAAGGTCCCAGTGTGGAGCTGCAAATCCGCCTGATTTAGCGAGAAAGAAAGGGCAATCCGGTCTTCTAGAGTGTGGATCGGCGGTGAGCAGCCCGGCGATGACTTAGACCACGAGGTATGGGAAGCGAAGAAAACCTCGTCAGAAGTCTGGTCAGGAGAAGGTATGGGAATTGGGAGGGATTGGGGAACGTCATAATTTGTGTTGGTCAGGCAGTCATCAATGTTTATAGGTAATCCGCAGTAGTCCGAATAGGTCCCAAATAGTCCGATACAGACACTAACGGTCATGTCCTCGTCAGATGTGTCATCCTCAATGCAATCGCAATCAAAGTTCTTGGCTACCTTGAAGATGTTCAGCTTGATCTTTTCAGATCCAACGGCAATCTCAATACAGCCCGACTCGCAGTAAATAAGGGTGCGGGTTGTGGCCAAGAAAGGTCGACCGAGGATGATCGGACAATCAGAAAGTGAACTAGGAACTTCTATATCTAAAACAAGAAAGTCAACAAGAAAACAGAGACTGTTGACCCTAACCACCACGTCTTCGACCACACCCTTCGAGATTTTGACAAAACGATCTGCCAACTGTAACGTGATAGGGGTGGGTTTCAGATTTCCCAAGGAAATTTTTCGAGCATGATGGTCGATATGAGATTTATGGAAGATCCTAGATCAAGCAGGGCACGGTTAAAATTGCATCCTTGGATGCTACAGGAAATCAGCGGTGTGCCAGGATCTTTCTGCTTCGGTGGTAGGTTTGATAGTATAGCACAACTCACATGAGGCGAGAGAACCACCAGATTTTTAGTTTTCTTTGACTATCGCCTGGGTGTTGTGTAGTCTTTGAAAAATCGGGCGACAGTAGGTATGTGGTCGATAGCCTCGAGCAGGGGTACCTTGATTTCTACATCCCTGAACAAATTACACAGGTTATCAAAGGCCTGCGTGTCTTTCTTTTTTCCTTTTGGCTTCCTCAGTAGAGCCTTAGGGAATGGGACTGATTCTAGCAACAATTTGGGTGTATCGTCCTCTCTCGAATGCGGTGCGCATCCTGAATGAGAGGGCGATGAAGAAGAAGACGGGCCAGGATCAGGTTGAGGCAGATCGATGGTCTGCTTGCCGCTCCACATAGTGATAGCATTGGACGTTGCGGGTCTAGTGGGATCATACAACGGAGGAGGGTTCGCAATGGGGACATAAGAGTGCGGTGCTGCAACGGGATTTACCTGAAATCCCGGTGGAATGCTCGGAGCTTGCAGATTTTGATGAACCTATCCCTGAGAAGGTTGTACCTGTGGTTGCGGACCACGGGGTATGAAGTTTCGCGGGTTAGGAACAGGTTGGGAGGGAAGAGTGCCTTCAGATTGAGTCGCCATGCGTAGTTGACTGATCTCAGCATTCTGCTGTGCCAATTGGTACTGAAGAGAGGTCATGTTCTCTTCATGGCACTTTGACATATCCGTCATCATTCGCATCAATTTGTAAAGAGGACTTGATGCGTGTTCAGTTTGTGGTACGCAAGGGCCTGATGGCGGATTTACCATAGGATTAGACTGGGCCCTTGGGATGACAGATGCGGATGGCCGCATTGGTCCACCCGCGAGGTTTTGTCCCTGCAGGTTGATGGACCATACGAAATTCGGATGATTACGCCACCCTGGGTTATAAGTGGCAGAGAACGGGTTGTTCCCCAGGGCGCAAGCATCTTCTATGCCAGAAGACGCATCCTCATGTAAGTATGCGTCCGAGCACACGGAGGCTTGGTCCCCCGTGTCGAAATACTATCTCGCAGAAGCCAGTTCCACATGAGTTACCGAGTCGCTTGGCGCGACACACGGTAAGGAAGTTCTAACGGGGTTTCTCGGGATAAGCTTTGTGTTGGAAGAATTTGGATTGTGACGAAGTGGTGAAGAGGTGGTGTTTGCCAGAGATTAGGCGGGGTTGGCCAGAAGCTCATCCAGCTTCTTGCGCACGACGGAGACTTCATCCGATTTTTGTGCAATAACGCTTAGATTAGTGGATGAATGGGAGGGTCCCGTGTCAACTTCGTGGACATTTTGGGGCTGGCTGGTACGATTAAAGGTGACAGTGGAGGCATTGTTTATTGAGTTTTCACTCATATTTTTAAACAGTTCAAATGCTCCATTCTCATCGTTATTCATAAAGTTCCCTCCGCAGGAAGCATCTGCAATCTACTTCAAAGTCTCATTTAGCCCATAGTAGAAAATCTGGGCCATATGCCACTTAGGCAGACCGTGGTGCGGACACTTCCTGAAGAGGTCATTATACCTCTCCCATGCCTCATGAAATTGTTCGCCGCTTTGTTGCGTAAATGAAATGATAGCACGGTGAAGCGCATTGGTTCGCCCGATTGGGAAGAACTTCTTGAGAAATGCAGTTCGCATCTCTTCCCAAGAGTGGATGGTTCTCCCAAGGGTGCGTAACCACTGTGAGGCTTTATCCTGCAATGAAAATGGGAACATTTTCATGAGGACTATAGGCAACCCGACATTTCTTCGTTTAACAGTTTCAACCAATCAGGTTAGGTCTTCCAAGTGGAGAAAAGGATCTTCACTTGCAAGACCATGAAAGTGGAAATTTATTAGGCCAATTATGTTTGGTTTCAGTTCAAAGTCGTCCCCTCCCATGGGGACCCGAATTTGTCCTATGGTCTCTGTAGTAGTGGGATTCTGATAAGTGCTAAGTGACCTAGGCTCCTCCCGTTCGGGAGGGTTCTACATTTCCTCCAATGTTTCCCGAATGGCTTCGATTTGCTCATTATACATCTCCATTTGGGATTGGAGGCGGGTTATGGGATCTAAGGCTCCACCACGTGGTGGGTTCTGAGGGTGGTTTCCTCCCTTGGGATTTGGGGGTGGGCGTGCAGCCATGTTTGTGGAGGAGGAGGATGATTCGGCTTCTTTTCTAGATTTACCAGTCAATTCAAACAATTTAGGGTTTGTGACCTCCTCCCAAACATGCACTACCGGAAGAAGATTTGGGGAGATGAGAAGGGAAAAGAGAGGTGAGAAATGACGCCGCAAAGGTATACCAGATTACAAATCAATTCAATCAAATTCCTAACCTCTACAGTGTGCCATTAGAGCTAAAGATCTAAGTTACCTACTATCACGAACTACGGAACCGAATGTGAGCACCGCGGAACCACCAGGCCAGATTGAAAGGCCATTTGCCCCAGTCTTAGACACCCGATAGCATGTGGGAACTCTCACCAGCATGTAGCCGCTACACGCAGGTAGTTAGACCTCCAATCCTTAGTAAGGATCAAGTTACTACCAGTTTTATTTAGAGGCTTAGGATCAAGTGCTTCTGTAATGTGGAGGGCATTGTTTATGGGTAATGCCCAAGTGATTGATTTTAAGAGAGTGTGGAAAACAAACATGCAACGGAGAAATCTCCCAGAATTGAAGTTCTTAATTGGTGAATGGTTTTCAGAGTACAGCCTTAAGTAGTATGAATTTTAGGATTTTGCTGTATGACCAATTCAACCAATCTCTGGGTTTTTGTGAGAATACAAGTTTTCTTTCTAAGCCCAAAAAACCCGTCTTCAATATCAGTTAGTTAATGCATGCTAAAATGGAATGGGCTACCCTAATTGGAGATTTCTATGTGTGGATGCACGAATCAGTTTTATATTAGTGTGAAAGGGAGCCAAGCACTTCAATTCAAGTACTCCCAATCACCAGAAAATGTCCACACACAAGGCTCAACCATAAGATAAAGAAAATCAAATTGTTGGGGGTTGAGGTATTTGGGATCGAATCTTAGGCAAGTTGAAAAGTCGTGGTGGGGTTGGAATTAACTCAATTCCAAGTCTCCCCACCAAAGAGGTGATCCCGAATTATAGATAAGTGAGGCAAAAGAGGGGTGCAATCAATCTTTTTATTTGCCTCAAAGAATACTTCCCACGGCAAAAAATTCAAGAACCAAGATTCTCTGATTTTCGCTATGCGAAGTAGGGTGGGAAATCCCGCGGCGGTGGGAGCGAAGACAATCAATCAAACAAGTGAATTTTAATCCACTTGCCCCAAGAGATCCGAAGAAGTTTTTCTAGTTTTTTTAGTTTTTAGTTTTTTTTTTTTATTAAGGTGGCAAGTTAACCCTAGTTTGCTAAGAAAAGAAAACCTACTTGTTCGGCAACGTGTGCGAAGATCCAATGTGGTGTCGGCGTCTTCACGCTCTCGTTCCCGCCTTGGATCTGCCCTCGTTCCTGACTTCGTCTGCCTTCCTTCTCCTTGCAACAGGTTCTCCTGCACACCAAAAACAAAAATACCCATGAAGAGAGAAGAGAAAAATTGAAAGGAATTGAATAGAAACTTACTTGAAGGCGCACTTCCCCGGCAATGGCGCCAGAAAAGATGTATGGTCAAGCCCGGATAGGTTGTTAATATGATGATTTTATCGTTGAAATGTGTATTGTGGTTAACCTAAATTGGACCTAACCATATCTTTGCAAAATTTTTTTAACCTGGCCTATTTGATTTTATCTTGTCACTTTTAGGCCCAGGGTCGAACTCAGGGAAGTGTGGTTACAAGTCGAGTTTCTACGCCTTTCCTACAATGAGTCTCTTCCATTTGTTTATTGTGTTTTTGGTGTTTTTCTTATTTAGATTTTTTTCTGGTAATCTTTGTCCTTGAGGCACACCCTCAAAATTGTGTTCTTGGCTTTGAGACAAAATAGAGTTCCGAAACGAATCCTGCTATTCGCAAGATGGGGTACCTGCAAGTCAAAGATTATCTTTTCTGTTTTATATATTTTTTTTTCTTTTTACTAACAGAAAAGCGAAACAGAAATAAAGTGAATACAGTATATATATATGTATATATTATGTATATAAAGGGGTGGTGGTGGAGGCGGCGATGGAGTGTAGCATGGTGTCGAGTTGGTCGTCGTCTAGAGAGATGTAACCAACAGGACTAGGTGCCACGCGGAGTGTGGGATGGATGGTGGATGATGTATGCGACCACGCTTTTTGTACGTGTGTATCGGGGAATATCAGCAACTGGTGCAGATATTCCCGCGATACAGCATATGGTAAATAATGTGAAAATATATATATATATATGTATATAAGTAAATATATCTATATGTATATATATATAGTTATAAATGTTTAGGTATATATATATATATGTATATATATATAGGTCTATATGTATATATATATGTGTGTGTATGTATATATAACTATATAGAGGTATATATATATGTATGTATAAGTATATAGTAATATATGTATATATAGATATATTTAGCTAAGTATATATATATATGTACGTATATATAGTTATAGATATATATAAGTATAGATGTATATATATATATGTATGTGTGTATATAATACTATATAGATGTATATATATATATATGTATACATATATATAATAATAATATATGTATATAGGTATATGTATCTAGATATGTAGAT
The DNA here is from genome assembly GCA_037157565.1 of Thalassia testudinum. NCBI lineage: Eukaryota > Viridiplantae > Streptophyta > Magnoliopsida > Alismatales > Hydrocharitaceae > Thalassia > Thalassia testudinum. Next base: position 76,663,627 of record JAZHRO010000056.1, on the reverse strand, counting down.
ATATGTATATATGAATATATAGTTGTATAGATATATATATATATGTATGTATCTATACTTAGTTATATAGGTAGTATATATATAGATATATGTATATATATATAAATGTGTATGTGTATAGATATATGTATTTGCGTAAGTATATATGTATATTTATATAAGTATATGTATATATGTATATATATAAGTGTATATATAAGTATATAGATATATATATGTATAAATATAAGTATATATATATATATCTATATATGTATATATGTATATAAAAAAAATATACATATATATATGTGTATATATATCAATAGATAAGTATACGTATATATATATGTTTATAGTATAGGTATGTGTGTGTGTGTGAAAGTGTGAGTGTAGGTGTGTGTGTGCGTCGGTGTAGAGTGCTGTGAGTGTTGTGAGAGAGAGAGAGAGAGCGGGAGAGAGAAAGAGAGAGAGCGGGAGAGAGTGGGCAGAGGAGTTAAGTCGTCTACAGGTGAAGGCCGTCGTCTGATGGTCTTCAACATGCGGGCGCGTATTCCCCCAGAGGAGATCGCCTGCGCCGGCTGGCTGCTAGTGTGGAGAGCTCGCGACAACACGCTCGGAGAGGGAGACGAGGTGTTTGCAAGTGCGTGCTGAAGCTTGCAGAGGCTGGCAGGGAGGCGGGGAGGCACTTGGCCGGCCGCTGCAGAGGCGCGCAGCGGCCAGTTGCGGGCATGGAGGGCGTGCGACAGAGCGGAGAAGCGGAAGCGGAGAAGGTCCTGCAGGCATGCGCGGAGGGCTAGGGCATTTGCAGGGAAGCGCGGAAGCTGCTAGGGCTGCTACTGCTACTGCTGCTGCCGCCGCTTAGCTGCTGCTGTTGCTACCACAAAGTTGCGAAGCTTTAGACCTTGAAGTGGCTCCAATGGCGAGAAGTTGCGGGAACGGAAAAAAAAGCGAAAGCAGAGCCACCACGCCCACTGGCTCTTTGAAGAGCTGGGCGGTGGTGGTCTCATTGTGGCGGTGTGCACCACAGTGAGCTCTTGCCCGCCGGCTTTCTCCTCGGAGGAGGGCCAGCGTATGGAGGGGAATGGAGGAGAGGACGGGGGTGGCCTACTGGTGGAGTTTATTTCTTACTACAGCCACCAGCTTCGAAGAGATGGAGCCGTGGCTTTTTATCGGAGAAGAAGTCATGGCCTTGCATGCGGCTGCAGGGAGAGGGAGGGAATGGCATGGCAGGGAATGGCAAGTTGCAGCTGCGGGTGGCATGGCGCGAGGAAGAAAATGCATGCAGCCACAGGGAAAAATAGAAATCAAGTGGAAAAATGAAAAGATGTGGATTTCGCAAGGATGCACTTAAGGGAAAAAAGTGATTTGTGAGGCCATTTATTTCATTCTCCTCTCCTCTCAATTGAATGCATGTATTTTTACAAAATGCAACTATGGAATCCTAATATGCATAGGTAATGCTAGGAAATAGCTTAAGAAGGCATTATTGCAGGCGTATTTTGCGGTGCAATCAGTACCTTCTCCTGACCAGACTTCTGACGAGGTTTTCTTCGCTTCCCATACTCGTGGTCTGAGTCATATCCGGGCTACTCACCGTCGATCCACACTCTTGAAGACCGGATTGCCCTTTCTTTTCTGCCAAATCAAGTGGAGTTGCAAATCCACACTGGGACCTTGAGCCCATATACTACTCACTGGGGCTATTCCTTTTTGGATCTATTTATCCAAGAAGCCCCTCTTCTTGGCCAATCTGAGGGCCAACTTCTTCCTCCTGACTTATTTTTTGATCTGCCGGGACACTCTTGTCCCAAGAAATGCTAGACCTTTCACCATCCACTCCCGAGCTAAAAGAGCTGCCTAGTACACTTAAATACATTTTCCTGGGACCAAATGAAATGCTCCCCGTAATCATTAGTTCAAAATTGACCATGGAGCAAGACTGCAAACTAACAAAGGTCGTCATAGAACACAAAGCCGCCATTGGATGGTCTTTATCAGACCTATCTGGCATTAGCCCATCCTACTGCACTCACCGTATATATACGGAGGAGGAGGATCGACCTTCCCATGAGATGCAGCGACGTCTCAACCCTAACATGCGGGAGGTCGTTAAAAAGGAAATTATTAAGTGGCTGGATGCGGGTATAATCTACCCGATCAGCGACAGCCCCTGGGTGAGTCCGATTCACGTCATGCCCAAAAAGGCAGGACTCACCATCCGTGTCAATGACAGGGGTGAATCCATCCCTACACGTACTCCTACTTCTTGGAGAGTGTGTGTAGATTATAGGAAACTCAATGCTGCAACTAAGAAAGATCACTTTCCGCTACCTTTCATTAACCAAATCCTGGAGCGGTTAATGGGAAATAAATTTTTCTATTTCCTGGATGGATTCTCAGGATATAACCAGGTGGCAATTGACCCCCGGGACCAAGAGAAAACCACTTTTACCTGCCCCTTCGGCACCTTTGCATTTAGAAGGATGTCGTTCGGACTTTGTAACGCACCAGCAACTTTCCAGAGATGTATGCTGGTGATATTTCATGACATGGTGGGTGAATTTCTCGAGGTCTTCATGGATGACTTTTCGATCTTTGGACCATCTTTCAATGACTATCATGCCAACCTGACTCGTATCCTTAGTAGATGTATTGATGTAAACCTCATGCTTTCTTGGGAGAAAGTCATTTTATGGTGCACAAGGGAATTGTTCTCAGACATATCATCTCCGATAGGGGCATCGAGGTTGACAGAGCTAAGCTTGATGTAATTGCTGATTTACCTATGCCTGGCTCTGTCAAACAAATCCTCTCCTTCCTGGGATACGTCAGTTTCTATAGGAGATTCATCAAAGATTTCTCCAAGATTTCTTAACCGTTAACTCATCTCCTATCGACCGACATACCCTTCGATTTGGGCCCCGACTGCATACGAGAATTCACGCAGCTGCGTAATGCTGTCACCCAGGCCCCTGTTCTCCAGCCACCTGATTGGTCCCTCGACTTTGAACTCATGTGTGATGCTTCCGACCTTGTAGTCGGAGCCATCCTGGGACAAAGATGCGATAGACACCCCTTCGTGGTGTACTACGCCAGTAAGACATTGGACGAGGCCCAGTGTAATTATACTACAACTGAGAAAGAACTACTGGCAGTTGTCTTTGGGCTAGAGAAATTTCGCTCTTACCTTCTGGGCTCACACGTTATTGTTTTCACTGATCACGGGGCCGTTCGCCATCTCATCCACAAGAAGGATGACAAGCCTAGACTGATTCGTTGGATCCTTCTGCTCCAAGAATTTGATATCGAGATTCCCGATGAGGCCAGAGCCCAGAATGTTGTGGCTGACCATCTTTCCAGACTGTACCCTGACCATATTGGACTTACTCTGCCGATTAACAAGATTTTTCCTGATGAGAACCTATTGGCAATTAATGTGGCAAGTGGACCATGGTATGCCAACATTGCCAATTACCTTGCTTCTGGATCCCTTCCACGTGGCTAGCCTAAAAACCAGCGCGAGCTTCTCATGGCAGAAGCAAGGTATTATTTCTGGGATACTCCACTTCTTTTTCGAATAGGTGCTGATCAAATCATCCGTCGCTGTGTTCCTGACAACAAATTCCCCAGTGTGCTATCCTTCTACCACAATCAGACCTGCGGGGGCCATTTCATTTGGAGGAAAGCTGCAGCCAAGGTGTTGCAGTGCGATTTCTTTTGGCCCTCCCTTCACCAGGATGCACACAATTATGCCAAACATTGCACTAGGTGCCAGTCGTTAGGGTCAATGTCACATCGTGACATGATGCCCTTACAACCCATCCTAGCTGCAGAAATCTTCGACATTTGGGGAATTGATTTCATGGGTCCCTTTCCTCCTTCCAATGGCTTCGAATTTATCCTCGTGGCTGTGGATTATGTTTCAAAATGGATCGAGGCTATTCCCGCGCGTCGTGCTAACCATGTCATATCCACTCGATTTATCAAAGACCACATCTTTGCACGCTTTGGGACCCTCGAGCCATTATCTCGGATGGAGGAAGCCACTTTACCCATGCTTCTTTTCGGGCAGTTCTGAGGAAATACGGAGTCCACCATCATATCGCATCCCCATATCATCCTCAGACGAACGGCCAGGCAGAGGTGTCGAACCGGCAAATCAAGCAAATTCTCCAGAAAATGGTTTGGCCTGACCGTAAGGATTGGTCCGACAAGCTGATTGATGCACTTTGGGCGTATCGGACTGCCTTGAAGTCTCCCCTTGGTATGTCTCCTTATAGAATCGTTTACGGGAAGCCTTGTCATTTGCCCGTGGAGTTGGAGCACCACGCCTATTGGGCGGTTCGCCAATGTAACCTCGACCTAGGCCTGTGTGGTCGAGAAAGGAAACTCCAACTCCAGGAGCTGGAAGAGCTCCGTCATGAAGCCTGTGATTCTGCTTTAACTTTCAAACAACGCACTAAGGCTTTTCACAACAGCCGTATTCGGCAGAAGGAATTTGAGCCATCTTAGCAAGTTTGGCTCTACAATGTCGGCTCAAATTCTTTCCGGGGAAACTGAAGTCCAAATGGACTGGTCCTTTCCTGGTCTCAAGACCATTTCCCAATGGGGCTGTCAAGATTGAAGATCCCAAATCTAGGCATAAATTTACGATCAACAGGCAATGTTTGAAACCCTATCTTACTCATGAACCTGCCCCATTGGAGAAACCGTTGCCCTGCTAGAGGGTAACTAATTTTGTGCCTCATCCTGAGTCCAGTTGGGGACATTAAATTCAGCGCTCGTTGGGAGGCACCCCAACAACACTGACCATCCACCATCACTTTTCACGCCACTATCACGATCACTTCCCTTTTCACTTCACCACCCACCATCCACCCACCCTACCACCCTGCTGTATACCCTGCACCTCAGTTCTCGTTACCCAATCTTTCGTCCTTCCTCTACACTTCCCTGCATGCATATGAGGACATAGCATCATTTGGCATGGGGGGGTGGATAGGCATCCATAGGATCTGGGTATTTTAGGGTATCATGCAATTTCCACCTATATATATATATAAAATGGTATTTAGTAATGATCTGAAGGCTGAAACAAAAATACAATAAGTGTTTATGGATATTCAATCACTGTTTTGAAGACTTTCCAGGCCAAAGAAGCTTGATTCGCTCAGGCTCAGCTTAATTCACTTGAGCATTTACGAGATAGATCGGAATCTCTCCTAACAAAGGACGTATTCTAGTACCTGAAACACCAGTACAGGATCCGTTGGTTTGCTTCTTTTCGAGAGCCTAAGTAATCTTGGTTCACACTGCACATATCAAGAAAGACCAGGTGAACATAAGATCCAACCCTAGTGTTCATTAGGGAAGGTGGAGTCCTTACCTGTGCACGTAGGTAGACTTTTTATCCCAGGCTTTAGTCTTGTGTTTAGGAGAGACTCTCTCCACCAAAAAGGAACTCTCCCACCAAAATGAAAAGTGTGCTCCTCCAAATAATGTTCTAAGAGATAAACTGACACGTGTTTCAAAAAAAAAAAAGATGCAAATAAGTCAGTATATCTCACAAATTTCTATAAAGTCTTCCTCCTACAAAGTTCTTCATGGCAAAGTACAAATACGTTGTATTCTTTGAGCCACAAATGTCATAAAATGGGAGTTGAGTTTCCATCATCTTTTTAAGGGTCAATCCGAAGACATGAGCTGAAACTGGGACCAACCTGTACTTAAAAATTCTTCAGACCTTGGGCTTGAGTCTTAATGTTCATCTGGTCAGTCTTGATCCTTCACTAAGCACAAACCATAATCTCTTGCGCTCTCGAGTATAGCAAAAACCTCCTGGATCCTGGAAATCGTACTTAAGGTTTAAATATCAAGAGTCCTGGTTGGTCGAGTGATGGTCTACGTCATGTTAGACTTAAAGTACTGGTAGTCTTCTCTACAATTGGTTCTCACAATATCCAATAATTAACACACCTATGTCTCCTCAGGAGAAAATCTTCAACTGAAGATCATTTCTAAATACAATACAAAAAATGTTTTTCTAGCGACTAGCAAAAGATAGGCATGGGGGTATGATTGCACTGCAAAAATACACCTGCAATTGTGCTGTCTTGTGCTATTTCCTAGCATTACCAGTGCATATTAGGTAGACATAGTCGCATTTGTGAATATAGATGCATGCATGCATTTAATTGAGAGGGGAGGAGAGTGAAAAAAATGGGATTGTAATCTACATTTTCTTCAAGTGCTGCTTCGCAAAATTTCCATCTTTATTTTTTATTTTATTTGATTTTGAATTTCTTCTCCGCAGCTCCAATGCAAGGCAGCCTCTTCCTCGCGCCATGTCCTGCACAGCATCCTCTGCAGCAAGCTTGCCCTGTAGCCGCATGCCCTGCCAACCCATGCCAGCCATGCACAGCCGTAAGCACAGCCCGGGCATGGCTGTGCATGCCTTCTTCCTCTATAAAAAAAAGGCACGGCTTCTTCTTGCAAGGGAGCTTGGTCCACACGAAAAGAAACCCACACAGCAGCTCTTCCCTTCCAGGCTGCGTCCTCCCCTCTCCCTCCATACGTAGCCTCTCCTCCTCAGAGGAGCCACGCTGCGGGTAGGAGCAACTCACAGTGGTGCACAACCACCACTGTGAGTCCACCATCTCCCAGCTCATCAAAGAGCCGGTAGGCATGGTGGTTCTCTTCTCTGAATTCGTCGTTTCAAGCCTCTCTGCCATTGTCGCAGAGTCAAGGTCTCAAGCTCGCAACAGCAGCGGCAAGGCATCGACCACCGCACGCACTGTCGTAGACCTCCACCACGCGCGCTTGCAGGCCGCCCGTGCCTCCAGCGTGCGCCTGTAGGCCATCTTCGCTTCCAGCTTCTTCACGTCTTCGCCCATCTCTCCATGCAAGACACCAGCTGGCGCAAGCCTTCCGCGCTGGCGCCAGCCCGCGTAGCATCTCCTCACTCACAGCACCGGTCACCCAGCACGCCGCAACCGCTGCTAGCCCACACCCATGTCGAGACCCGCGCCCGCTCGAGCACCCACCCATGCGTCTACGTGCGCCCGTGTCTGCCAACGCTCGCACGCTTCAGCGTCTGCGTCCGCGTCTTCCTTCGCCTGCACCCACTCGCTTCAGCGCCTGCTCTTCACGCAGCGTAGTGCACTACGGTCCTTCTCCCGCGTGCTCACTCCCTCCAGTGTGCTTCTTCGCACGCCTACGCACAGTGTCGTGCACTGTGGACACCAGACGTCGTCCCTGAAGCATCAGATGGCTTAACACACTGCTCCTTCACTCCAGCAGAAGCGATCTCTCTCTCTCTCTCTCACACAGCACTCTCTCCCTCTCTCTCTGCAGACACACATACACACACACACTCACACTCTCGCACACACATCCACTCATCTATACACTAATATATACTTATTTATATATACGTACATATATATATTTATATACATATATAGATATATATGTATACTTATATCTATACATAGTAGTACCTATATAACTAAGTATTATTATACATATTTACATATATATATATATCTATATACTTCTATATATATACCTATATAACTAAGCATAAGTATAGATACATATATATATACATATATATATATACATATATACAGATATATACTTATACATATATATATACACACACACACATATATACATATATATCTATATAACTATATATGCATATATATATATACATATCTATATACATATATTACTATATATATACATACATACATATATATACATCTATATAGTTATATATACATACATATACATCTATATATATATATACATCTATACATATATCTATCTATATATATATACATATATAACTACATATATACCCATATATTTATAACCATATATATATACATATAGATATATTTACATATATCCACACTAGTTGCTGATATTCCCCGATACATGCATACAGAAAGCGTGTTCGCACTCATCTTCCACCAATCCACCTTACACTCCACGCAGCACTTCATCCTGTGGGTTGCGTCTTTCTAGATGACGACTGACTTGACACTGTGCTACACACCATCTCCACCTCCACCCCCACCCCTTTATACATATATATTATATATATATATATAATATATACATATATATATACTATATTTACGTTATTTCTATCTCTCTTTTCTGCAAGTAAAAAGATAAAAAAATATATAAAAGAGAAAAGATAATCCTTGACTTGCAAGTACTCAGTCTTACGAATAGCAAGACTAGTTTTGAAACCCTAAGTTGGCTCAAAGCCAAGAACTTGATTTTGAGGGTGTGCCTCAAGGACAAGAATTATCAGAAAAAAATCTAAATAGAAAAACACGAAAAACATAATAAACGAACGGAAGAGATTCGTTGTAGGAAAGGCGTAGAAACTTCTTCTAACCACACTTCCCTAAGTTTGACCCCGGGCCTAAAAGTGACCAAGATAAAATCAAGTAGGCCAAGTAAAAAATTTTGTAAAGAGATGGTTAGGCTCAATTTAGGTTAACCACTATACACATTTCAATGATAAAATCACCATATTAACACACCAATCCGAGTCTACACCAGGATTCACAAATCAATTTTAGATTAGTGTGAAAGAGAGCCAAAGCACTTCAATTCAAGTGCTCCCAATCACCAAAAATGATTTCCACACACAAGGCTCAACCATTAGATAAAGAAAATCAAATTGTTGGGGTTGAAGCATTCGGGATCAAATCTTAGGCACGTGAAAGGTCATCGTGGGTTTGGAATCAACTCAATTCCAGGTCTCCCCACCAAAAATCTAATCCTGAATCGCAGATAAATGAGGCAAAGAGGGATGGCAATCAATCTTTTTTTTTTTGCCTCAAAGAATACTTCACATGACGAAAGATTCAAGAATCAAGATTCTTGGAACTTCACTATGCGAAGTTTGGCAGGAAATCCCAGGGCAATGGGAGTGATGGCAAACAATTAAACAAGTGATTTTTAATCCACTTGCCCCAAGAGATCCCAAGAAGTGTTTTTTTTTTTCTTAAGGTGACAAGTTGACCTAAGTTGCTAAGAAAGAGAGACCTGCCTGTTCAGCAACGTGGGTGAAGCTCCGGTGTGGTGCCGGTGACTTCACGTTCTTGTTCCCGCCTTGGATCTGCCCACATCTCTGACTTCGTCTGCCTGCCTTCTCCTTGCAACTGGTTCACCTGCACACCGACAAATAGAAGCACCCATGATGAGAAGGGTGTGAGAAGAGAAAAATTAAAGGAATGGAGTAGAAACTTACATGAATGCGCACTTCCCCGACAACGGTGCTAGAAAAACTCTTGTGTAGACCCGGATAGGTTGTGTTAATATGGTGATTTAATCGTTGAAATGAGTATAGTGGTTAACCCAAATCGAGCCTAACCAACTTTTTACAAAAATTTTTAACCTGGCCTACTTGATTTTATCTTGGTCACTTTTAGGCCCAGGGTCGAACTCAGGTGAATCAGTTTCTACGCCTTTCCTACAACGAATCTCTTCCATTTGTTTATTATGTTTTTGGTGTTTTTCTATTTAAGATTTTTTTTCTGATAATTTTTGTCCTTGAGGTACACCCTTAAAATCAGGTTCTTGGCTTAGAGCCAAATTATTCTTGGCTTTGAGCCAAATTAGGGTTCTAAAACTGGTATTGCTATTCGCAAGACTGAGTACCTACAAGTCAAGGACTATCTTTTCTCTTTTACTAATTTTTTTTTATATTTTTAATGGAAGGAAAGGGAAATAGAAATAAGATAAATATAGTATATATATATGTATATATTATATATGTATATAGGTGTGGGGGGGAGGTGGAAACGGCATGTTGCACGGTGTCGAGTTGATCGTCGTCTAGGAAGATGCAACCAACAGGACGAAGTGCCGTGTGGAGTGTAGGATGGATGGGGGGAAGATGTGTGCGAAGATGCTTTCTGTACACGTGTATCAGGGAATATCAGCAACTGGTGTAGATATTCCCGTGATATAATGTGTGGTAGGTGATATGAAAATATATATAAATATATCTATATGTATATATATATAGCTACGGTATTAATTATATAAGTGTATATGTAGTCGTATATGTATATATATATATATATAAAGATATGTAAATATATATACAGATAGATGTATGTATATTTGTATATATATATATGTATATTTATAATTAGATTTATATGTATGTATATATAACTATATATAGATATAGATATATATATATATATAGTAATATATGTATATAGTTATATATATGTGTATATGTATATATATATATATATACGTGTATATATATATATGTAAATATATATATGTATATATATATAAGTATATAGTCATGTATGAGAGTGTGTGTGTGCGTGTATGAGAGTGTGTGAGTGTGTATGTGTCTGCGGGAGGGAGTGAGAGAGAGAGAGAGAGCGTCTGTTGGAAGAAGAGGCGCGACGAGTTAAGTCATCCGGATGCCTCAGCCGTCGTCTGATGGTCACACGCAGGTGTAGGCGCGTAGGCGCATGAAGATGCGCATGCACGCAGGAGGGAGTGAGCACGAGAGGAAGGTGGAGTGCAGCGCACTGCAGATCGCAACGCACCGCACTTCGCACTGAGGGAAATGTAGGCGAAGAAGTGGGCGAAGATGCAGGCGGGTGAAGATGCGAGCGTAGGCGCTGGAGCAGGCGCGGGGAGAGACACCGGCGTGGGCTGGAGACGGTTGCAATGCGGAGAGAGAGTGCCTGGTGACCAGATAAGTGAGAAACTTTCCGATCACCACACTGTAGCAGTGTGAGATCTCGGCTACACTGCAAGGGCAAAAAGTTGACCGGCTGGCGCGCGAGAAATCGGCTGGGCCGCAGGCAGGGATTTGCGACAGTGCGTGCGGAGAGGGGCGAGGGCGACCTGCTGGAGTGCGCAGAGCCTGCGGAACAGGCCCCTAAGGCATGTGGTGGCCTGCGCTGCTGCTGGCTGCCGCTGCTTCTGCTTGAGCTTCCAAACTTGAAGCTCCTGTCAATGGCAGCGATGGGCTGGAACGACAAAACAGAGAGGTGAACCACCACGCCCACCGGCTCTTTGATGAGCTGGGTGGTGGTGGGACTCATAGTGGTGGTTGTGTACGACTGTGAGCTGCTCCTGCCCGTTGTGTACGACTGGTAGCACTTCAAGAGGAAGAGAGGCTATCTATGGAGGGGAGAGGGGAGGCGATGGCGTGGAGGAAGGAGGTGCTGTTGGTGTGTGGACCAGGCTCAGCCGCAAGGAAGACGGCTGTGCCCTTTTTAAAGAGTCAAGTGGCATGCACAACCTTGCCCTGGGTTGCATGCATGGCTGTGCATGCGGCTGGCAGGGCAAGCCATTGCAAAGGATGGCACGAAGAAGATCAAGCCATGCCCTGCAGTCACAGAGAAATTCAAAGCCAAAATAAAAATAAAAATAAAAATGGTGAATTTGTGAGGTAGCACTTTAGGAATATGTTAAATTCAAGGCCATTTTATTCACTCTTCTCCCCTCTCAAATAAATGCATGCATGCATTTATTTTTACAAATGCGACTATGGCTACCTAATATACACTGGTAATGCTTGGAAATAGCACAAGATAGCACAATTGTTGGTGCATTTTTGCTGTGCAATCATAACCCTAATTAAAATAGAGTAGACGTTGCCCCTAAGGATTAGACTCGCTCTTCGGAGCCCAGACAGAGATTATTTTCGATTAGTCTGTTTCTATCGTTCAATCTGATGTCTAGCTGGGGGAGTAGAATCAAACAATCGCGGCTGGGGGGTACACTAGGAACCTAAGGCGCAAGCCAAAGGAAGAACCTTCTCCCAGTCCCTCCCTCTAAATTGTTGGTTTGACCAGAAAGAAGTAGATTAAATCGTTTATTAATCTCAAGAGGGTTTCTGGGAGTCTATAGGTCTTTAGGCTAGCCCACTTAAGGATAGGTTTGTTTGTTCATATTGCAGGGCACCTTTCTTCCTCCCATTCTGTCATGGATCCTTCCACATCCTATTCAAACTTCCACTCCTACCGTCCTACCACTACTTATTCCAAAAGTGATTATTATTCCAACTAGACTTATTCTCATCCATCTTCTAGTTGGGATAATTCTGATTGGAGATACAGTTCCAGACCTCTGTGTTCAGGCTTTAACCCTGGAAACCATGATCTTGATTCTTATCCATCTCTAAGCTACATTGATTATAGATCATTTTCCTCATTTGGACAACCTGATATGATCTACAATCAAGAAGGATGCACCGATCCTTACCCCTCCCCAGAATACACTGCCTTTACGTCATCACCACCTTATGAACAACCTGAAATGACCTATTATCAGAGAGGGTATCAAGATCCTCAATTCGTTGATTCTCCTACACTAAACCCAAACCCACCCAACCCTAAACCAAACCATTTGGTTCAGGTTAACTAGGTCCAAGAGAAGGTGTTGGCTAACTTGAGGAATATTATACAATCTTTAGAAGCTCAACCAACACCTTGTTCTGAAGAATTGGAGCCCCTGATTGAAATGATTGATGACCTTAACAAGTATCTGTTGGATTGGCTCCAAAATGTTAAGGATAAGGGCCTGGGTGAGTTTTTACTTGGGAAATTATCAAAATTGAGGATAAGATTTGTGGTTGCTTTAGTTCAATCTTGGGATGATTCCTAGGATGAACCCCCTTCAGGAGAGCCAAGGTTAGAACTCACTCAGGTGCCTGTTGGGGGGGCCACGTGTTATGAGACCAGGATTGACCAGGTTATTCTAGAGCAATCAAATAAGGATGAATTGATTTCTTCACCGGAGATCCCTGAGCTGGGGTACGAGGAAACGTATGTCTCCATGGATTAGAAAGTGATTGATGATTTTGAGACACACATTAATGAGGATTTAGATTTCTTTGATTCTGAAGGTGAAGAATCATTATGCGAAGTCTCACATGAGTTTACAGAACACAATTTTAGTGAGACATCTGTGCCTGAGGAATTTCATAAATCATTTGATGGCCCTAAAATTGAGGAATTTGATCCTGTTGGGGCTTGCATGGCAGATTTAGATGCAATTTTGAACAATTCAATTCATAGCTTCGATCCTCAATGACACCCCATAAAGTTTACTAATGATTTTGATTTTGAAATCACTAAACCCAAGTTCATTCTAATTCAGGCACATCTTTTATACTTGGAAAATTCAGACGGGGTGATTAATATGCAGGAGGTCCCGCAAGTTGAAATTCTAATTGCCGAGGATAGAAAGTAGGAAATGTTGATATGGGAAGTCAATTCCGGAGGAAGCAGAAAACCAAGTCTAAGGGTTCCAATTTGTCTAAAGCTCCCAACCTTCTACCAGAACCCTTATGACATATTTTCAGAGGATGTCCAACCCAAGCACACGTTCATTGATTATCTTTTTGAGTTTGATTTCTCTGTAACCCGACTTTTTGGTCTTGAGTTACATCCTCACAAATTGCAGGCCCGACCCCACTTGCATACTAATTTCAAGTTTTGTATAATTTTTATCCAGAACCTTAGATATACTCGACCATGGGGTATGGGTCTGCATCACAATCTGATCCGGATCTGTGGACATCTACTGGCAGGTCCTAAGGTGAATCTCTTTGTTCTGATTCTAACCTGTACTTGTGAATTCTTTGTTTATTCTTTTTTTGTATAGTGTGCCTAGCTAAAGGCACTAACTTCAACACATATACAGGTTCTTTCAATTTCAGAGCTAACCTGTTATTCATGCAATTTAGGTGCTTTCTACTCTATTCCACTCTGTTTCATGTTTTTTAATACAATGAGGACATTGCATTATATAAGCATGGGGGGGTGGATATCCATCTCTGAATCATCTTGTTAGCTCCGTTGATTCTTTTCATTTTCTCTTTATTTTTGAAAAAAAAATTGAATTAGGAAAGAATACTTGGGCATTAGGACTTTTCAATCTTAGGAAATATTACAGTAGGATCTGAACTCACCATCCTGAATTCTATTTCAATTTGATTAAATAAGTTGGGGTGATAAGTACATGACTTATCAACTCGCCCTCTGATTTGAGGGAACTTTAAGACTAAGCATCTACACACTATTCGCGTTGACTCATTGTTCGGCGGTTTTAACAGAAATCGGGTAGCTAATAAACCTTCTAGGGTGGTATGGCTGGCAAGTTATTGTGGGTAACAGCCCATAGGTGAGTTGTCCGGAGCCCAACCACTGGCCCATTCTTTTCCTATTGCCTTTAGGTAAATCTTAGACCAGGGAAGCCACCTAGTTAAAAAGAAAAAGAAATTCCAAAATAAATAAGGAAAAGAAAAAGAAAAAGAAAATGAGAAAATAAAAGAAATAAGCTACACTTCACCGCATGAGTATAGCTGGCAAGTTATCGTGGGTAACAACCCATTGGTAGGTTGTCCAGAACCCAGCTCAAAAAATGCACGTAAAAATTCCTAAAACACTTAGGAAGAAGTGGAGAAGTAGAATAAGTTGGGGTGATATACACTGGATTCACCCTTGTGTTAACCCCATAAAAAAATAAAAGTAAGGAGAACGCTACCGGTCGTATGATACACCTTTAGGCAGAATTCTTTTTAAGGTCACCTAGTGGCGTAGAAACCCAAAGTCCGTTCTGATCCTTCTTTGAATAAGGCGAGGGCTTGAGGCGGTCTGCATTTTGGCAGATACTCGGGCGTTGCTGTCTTTGAAAGTTCAGGTCCTAAGTAAAATTTCTTAATGTTGAAAATGACTTTTTCCTGAGTAATCCAATCATAATTCTTTTATAAATAGCATGTAGTTTATGCTAGGGACTAGCAAAAGATAGGCATGGGGGTGTGATGTGCATACATCTAAATAGCTAAAAATGTCTATTAATGCATGTTCTTAGTATCATATTAACATCATGCACTGTAAATATTGCATAACACATATAATCAAGCAATTAGGTCAAATTGTACAAATTATATAGTAATTGTCTCCTTTTATGGCCAGGGGCAGGACGACTTTTAATTGGGGCTTCAGACAAAAGATCTAGCCGTACGGATCTGATCAGGATGATGACTGGAGTTCAACAACTCCAAGATCACTTCGATCGGACATCTGCAACACCAGATATAGTCCGAGGAAGCTCAGAAATTAAGGGGCAAGATGGTGTCAATCCACTCTTCAGATGACAAATATGATTGCACAAATGGGTTCGGATTGACGATCATAGCCTAACGGCATGAAAATCGATCCAATCCGACATCCGTGGCACCGTCTACAACACACAAAAATGGATAGCCAAGATGGCACCACGTGGTACCATCTCAGCCACCTAATCAGCCCAAAGACCCGTCACTGCATTTCAAAGGGCTCTCCATCACGTGATCCTAGCCATTGGATCTTGATCCAACGACCAGGATTTACTAAGACACACCCACTCTCATCTTCATAAGGAGAAAGGCATGGATGATCTGGGCCGTTGATATTGATCCAACAGCCATGGTCACTCATGCAGAAAATCATCCGCACACCTCAAACGCATGCATAGCGCACCGGGCGAGCATCTCTCTGTGACGCGTATAGTGCTCATTCAGAATGTGGTGCACGCCAAATCAGCTAAGGACACGAGTGCGGGCTTAATTGAGCCGTTGGATGGCGAGCGGGCAATGCAGATGCGGGAGACGTGGTAGCACTAGAGTGCGCAGATCACCTACGTGCAATCTAACACTCATCTGAATGCTCCATCGCATGCACGGGCGCACAGTTACTCGAAGTTAAAGTGTGCAAGGAGTGATCTCAATCGTCTGATCTCGCGATCGGACAGCTGAGATTGCTTGGACGTGCACTTGCATTAGGCACGCGGGAGAGGAGGCCCACGCAGCATGCGCACAAGTCTCCCACGATAGGCCTTTAGTGACGAATAAATCTGTCACTAAAGACCTGATTTAATGTTTTTGAATATGGAATGACCAAATTGCCCCCAATCCTTGCAACTATTAAAGGAGACCCCTACCCTAGGAAATTCTCATCCCTTCCTCTCTTCTCTCACCCCGTCCAAAGCTCTAAGAGATTGTCCCAAACTCGAGATGCTCCTCTAGAGTAAAAATTAGAATTTTTTCCACCTTCTCCCCCCTTCGTAGAGCATCCTGTGGTTGTCCTCTCACTCCATTCGAGAAGAGGATCTTGTGACGACGACGATGTCCTACCTCGCACCTGGTTCTTCCCACTTCATTCTCCTTCTTGCTACTTCGTCCTCCATCTTCCAAGCATTACCTCGTCCGGCTCTTCCTCTAAGCAGCCGTCGAGGAGGATAACTTCTCTCTATCTTCTCTTTTACTACTTTCTAGTATAGATTTCCCGCTTTCTAGTGTAGATTTCTTACTCTCTAGTATTGTGAGTAGTTGTAATTGTATTGAACATCAGCTTACGACAATGAAATCCATGTTTATTCTATCTCTATTTTCTCTTTATTTGTAATATTTTCTCTCTGTCTTCTATTCTTTATTCTTTAAGTAGATAGTTAGCTTAGATTCAATTTGACTAGCTAATCTGCTTCATGACAATTAAACAAATGTGATTTTGAATCAAACTTCTGCCTCTTTGTGTTTGAGCCGAAATTTCTTTACGAATTTTGGTAAAATTGTATCTGCTGACGGATTGCTTCGCAAATCGAACTACAATGATGAGTTTTCAAAATCCAATTCCGATCGCTTAGTTTTCCGCATTCAACATAGGTCCTCCCTGGGAGCATCAGACGCAGCTCACCTCAGCTCATTTCAGCAAAAGCCACCTTGCTTTTGGTTGGCTTAGTAGCTAGTAAAGAACTAGCAAGGTAAGCCAGCTAAAGTAGCTCCATCCCATCCTCTTTAGTAGCTGCCAATTTTAGTTCAGCTCCAGACTTCTTCGGTCCAGCACCTCCCCTCAAACCCTAGCTCCAATTGCCTTCTCCTCTACTCTACTACTAGCTAAACTAGCTTAGCTAGCTCAGCTTAGCTAAACTCTAGCTCCCTTGGCAATCTAATACCCTAAAACCCTACCTAACTAGCTCCACCAACTAAACCTTGCCTAAGCTCACCTAAGCTAGCTCCACCCTACTCCAAGTTGGCACCACCACCTAGCCACCCTTTCACCCCTCAACCACCAACAAGAGACACCTATTTTGGTGCCAACTAACCCTTCTAGAACCCCCACCTTCTGGTGCCAAAATGACCTTCAATCACCACCCTACACTTCACCAACCAACCCATCTCCACCCTTGACTCTTGGTGCCAAAACACCTCCTTCTAGAAGATAAAAGTGGCACCATTTTTAGGTGTCCTTTGGCCACCATAACTAACCCCTTAGCACCTCTTCAGTTGGAGCCAAATAGCCCCCTCCATTGGATCATTACAGCCACCCTTAACCACCTTGTAAGCCCATCCTAGCCCTACATGTGTCCTCACCAACCCCTCCCCTCCTAAACCTTATATATAACCCCCTTAACCACCATCATAACCCATTCTCAATTTAGTTTAATTCCACCCTACAACCACCATATCTCATGGCCAAAAAGGAGGAGGGAAGAAGATTAACGAGGCTACACCTTGCCTCATTGGTGCCTTCTTCCCCTCCATTCTTCTTCCTGTGCCAAGCCAAGAACGAGGACCATTCACCACTTGGAGGATGGCTAGGCATTTGAGGAGAAGGGTGGTGCACGTCCACCCTTGGAGAGCATAGGGCACACCCCACCTTTTGTGGGTGGTAGAACTCGAATAGTTGTGTTAATATGGTGAAATTATCATTAATGTTATTACAGTGGTTAACCTAAATTGAGTCTAACCATCTTTCATAAATTTTTTTTTTACCTAGCCTACTTGATTTTATCTTGGTCACTTTTAGGCCCAGGGTCGATCTCAGGGAGGTGGGAATTAATGGTTAAGGAATTTCTATGCCTTTCCTAAAACATCTCTTCCTTGCGTTTATTATGTTTTTGGTTTTTCTATTTATGATTTTTTTTTTGTTGATAATATTGTCCTTGAGGCACACCCTCAAAATCAACTTCTTGGCCTTGAGCCAAATGGTTCTTGTCTTGTAGCCAACTTGGGGTTTCCAAAAAAAACTGGTCCTATTATTCACAAGACCGATTACCTGGAAGACAAGAATTATCTTTCCTCTTTTACTCTTTTTTTTTTCTTTTTAATAGAAAGAAATAACGGATAAATAAAAACAAGGTAGGTTGCTGGCAAAGAAAGGAGTACCTAGCTTAATATGTATAGATATATAATAGATATAGTATTAATACATATATATGTATATATTATATATAGGGGTGGAGGTGGAAGTGGAAATAAAGTATAGCACAGTGTCAAGCTGGTCCACGTCTAGTAAGATGCAACCAACAAGATGGGGTGTCGCGTGGAGTGTGGGGCGGATGTGTGGGAGTGTGCATGGAGGCGCTTAGATACAGTATTAATACATATATATGTATATATTATATATAGGGGTGGAGGTGGAAGAGGAAACGGAGTATAACACAGTGTCAAGTTCGTCCACATCTAGTAAGATGCAACCAACAAGATAGAGTGCCGCATGGAGTGTCGGGCAGATGTGTGGGAGTGTGTTTTGAGGTGCCTACTTTGCACGGATATCGAGGAATATCAGCAACTGGTGTAGATATTCTCGTGATATGATGTGCGGTGGAGTGACTAGTGCACGGGCGTATAGATATGGGTAGGTGATGTGTATGTAAATATATATGTATATGTATATTTAGATAGATCTATAACTATATATGTGTAGTTGTGTGTATATATATATATGTATAGATATGTAAATATGTATATGTATATGTATATATATATTTGTACATATATATATAGATATATATATGTATATATGTATATATGTATGTATATATTTATATATATATATATAGTTGTATATGTATATAGATATGAATATGTATATATGTATATACATATATATATATATATGTATATAGATATATTTAGGTATATAACTGAGTGGATATATATATATATGTAGGTGTGGGTGTGTACAAGTGCGTGTGTGTGAGTACGAGTGTGTGTCTGTGTATACTGGAGGAGTGTAAGAGAGAGAGAGAAGTTAAGCCGTCTGCCAGGTTAGAGCATCGTCTGGAGAGCAAGACACGCGCAGGTGCACAAGGGCTGTGCGCGGGTGCGTAGGTGCAAACGAGTACGAGTGAGTGCGGGAGAGTGTAGCGCAACACACAACGCTGCAGGAGGGAGTGGGAGCTGGCACGGGAGGGTGAGCGTGGGTGACCAGCTCGCACGAGTAACGGGAGAGGAGAGAGAGCGCGCTGCCACCGGCTAAGTGAAAAGCGAGCCGGTGGCTTTAGTGTCACGCAGACCATGCGCTACAGTGTGCTATAGTGCACGCGTGGTCTGTCGACTGTTACCGACCAGTTTCGCATGCGCGGGCACACTGGGAAGCGCCTGCACGTGCGGAAAGAAGCTGCAGAGGTTTGCTGGCATGCGTGGGGTGGCTGGCAGCTGCTGCAGGGCGATGGACGTGCTGTTGGAGCTTCTGACCTTGAAGCTCTAGCAATAGTGGAAATAGTGATCAGCAGTGAAAACAAAAGGTGAAACCACCACGCCCACCTGCTCACGAAAGAGCTGGGCGGTGGTAGAACTCACAGTGGAGGTTATATTGCCCACAATATGTCTCTTCAGTGAGAACAGATACTGCGTATGGAGAGGGTGAGGGGAGAAGGTTGGCCTGACGGTAGAGGGAAGTGCCAGTATGTGTGTGTGCAAAGGCCTCCTCGCCCAAGGGAGAGAGCAAGGCAATATATAGCCGAGGAAGCATGTCACGGCCATGCTACTGGCATCGCATGTTCAGCCATGCTACTGGAAGAGGAGTGGCACAAAGCAGCGTGCATGCACCCTGCCCTGCAGCCGTGAGAAATTCAAAGCAAATAAAGAAATGAAAATGGTGAAATTGCGAGGCAGCACTTGATGAAGATGTTAATTAATAGATGGCCAATTATTCATACTCTCCTCCCCTCTTTAAAAATGCATGCATGTGTCTGTTTTTACAAATGCAATTATAGCTATATAAGATGCAATGGCAGTGTTAGTGAATAACACAAGACGGCATTTTTACCAGGGTATTTTGGGTGTGCAAACATACCCCCATTCCTCTCTTTTGCTAGTCCCTAGCAAAACAATTTGTATTGTATTTAGAAATGATCTTAAGCTGAAGATTTTCTTCTGATATGTGTTTATCTATTGGATATTGTGAGAACCAATTGCAGAGAAGACTACCAGTACTTTAAGTCTTACATGACATCGACCATCTCTCGACTAACCTGAACTCTTGATATTTAAACCTTAAGTACGATTTCCAGGACTCAAAGGGTTTTGCTATACTTGAAAGCTCAAGAGATTATGGTTTGTGCATAGTGAAGGATCAAGACTGACTAGATGGACATTAAGACTCAAGCCCAGGGTTTTATGAATTTTTAAGTGCAGGTCAGTCCTAGTTTCAGATTGTGTCTTCGGATTCACCCTTAAAACGATGATGGAAAACTCAACTTCCATTTTATTGCTTTTGTCAGTCAAGGAATATATGGTAGAAGCAACGTATTTATGGCTTGCCCTGAAACTTTTTGGAGAGGAGAATTTACAGACATTTGAAAGATACACTGACTTATTTGCATAGTTTTTTTTTTTTTGAAACAAGTGTCAGTATATCTCTTACAACTTTATTTGGAGGAGCACACATTTTTGGTGGGAGAGTTCCGTTTTGGTGGAAAGAGTTTCTCCTAGATACAAGACTAAAGCTTGGGATAAAAAGTCTACCTGCACGCACAGGTAAGGACTCCACCTTCCCTAAGGAACACTAGGGTTGGATCTTATGTTCACCTGGTCTTTCTTGATATGTATAGTGTGAACCAAGATTAGTTAGGCTTTCAAGTAAAAGCAAACCAACGAATCCTTTACTAGTGACTTAGGTACAAGAATACGACCTTAGTTAGGAGAGATTCTAATCTATCTTGTCAATGCTCAAGTGAATTAAGCTAAGCCTGAGTGAATCAAGCTTCTGTGGCCTGGAAAGTCTTCAAAACAGTGGTTGAATATCCATAAACACTTATTGCATTTTTGTTTCAACCTTCAAATCATTACTAAACACCTTTTTTTTTTTTTGCTATGTACATATTTATAGATGGATATATATAATGGAAGCTGCAAGATACCATATAATACCCAGATCCTATGGATGCCTATCCACCCCCCCATGCCAAACAATGCTATGTCCTCATATGCATGCAAGGTAGAGGAAGATCCAAAGATCAGGGAACGAGAGTTGACCTGCAAGGTATATAGTAGGATGGTAGGGTGGGAAGATGGTGGGTGGTGAAGTGAAAAGGTGTGAAGTGAAGTGACATGGAAGTGTGTATGTGACAGTGGAGGAGTGTTGCTGGGGTGCCTCCCAAAGAGCACTGAATTTAACGTCCCCAGCTGGACTTAGAATGAGGCACAAATTAGTTACCCTCCAGCAGGGCAAAAGTTTCACCAACGGGGACAGGTTCATGAGTAAGATAAGGTTTTAAATGCTACCCATTGACAGTAAATTTATGCCCAGATTTGGGATCTTCAATTTCAATGGCCCAATTGGGAAATGGTCTTGAGACCAAGAAGGGACCAGTCCATTTGGATTTTAATTTCCCCGGAAAGAATTAGAGCCGGGGATTGTAAAGCCAAACTTGTTGAGATGGCTCAAATTTCTGACGCCAAATTCGTCTGTCATGAAAAGCCTTAGTGCGTTGCTTGAAAGTTACGGCAGAATCATAGGCTTCACGGTGGAGCTCTTCCAGCTCTTGGAGTTGGAGTTTCCTTTCTCGACTACATAGGCCTGGGTCGAGGTTACATTTGCGAACCGCCCAATAAGCGTGGTGCTCCAGCTCCACGGGCAAATGATAAGGCTTCCCGTGAATGATTCTATAAGGAGACATACCTAGGGGAGCCTTGAAGGCGGTTCGATATGCCCAAAGTTCATCAATCAGCTTGTCGGACCAATCCTTACGGTCAGGCCGAACCATTTTCTGGAGAATTTGCTTGATTTGCTGGTTCAACACCTTAGCCTGGCCGTTCGTCTGAGGATGACACGGAGATGCGATATGATGGTGGACTCCATATTTCCTCAGAAGTGCCCGAAAAAAAGCATGGGTAAAATGGCTTCCTCCATCCGAGATAATGGCTCGAGGGATCCCAAAGCATGCAAAAATGTGGTCTTTGACAAATCATGTAGATATGACATGGTCAGCATGGCGCATGGGAATAGCTTCGATCCATTTGGAAACATAATCAATAGCAATGAGGATGTACTCGAAGCCGTTCGAGGGAGAAAAGGGACACATGAAATTGATTCCTCAAATGTCAAAGATTTCGACAGCTAGGATGGGTTGCAAGGGCATCATGTCATGACGTGATATTAACTGTAACAACTGGCACCTAGTGCAATGTTTGGCATAATTGTGTGCATCCTGGTGAAGGGTGGGCCAAAAGAAACTGCACTACAACACCTTCGCTGCAGTTTTCTTCCTAGAGAAATGGCCTCTGCAGGCCTGATCGTAGCAGAAGGATAGCACACTGGGGAATTTGCTATTTGGAATACAGCAACGGATGATCTGGTCAGCACCTATTCGAAATAATACTTTGCTTCTGCAATGAGACGCTCGCGCTGGTTTTTAGGCCAGCCACATGGAAGGGAACTAGAAGCAAGGTAATTGGCAATGTCAGCATACCAAGGTCGACTTGCCACATTAATTGCCAATAGGTGCTCATCGGGAAAAACCTCATTGATTGGCAGGGTAAGTCTAATGTGGTCAGGGTCCAGTCTCGAGAGATGGTCAGCAACAACATTCTAAGCTCTGACCTTATCGCGGATCTCAATGTCAAATTCTTGGAGCAGAAGGATCTAACGAATCAATTTAGGCTTGGCATCCTTCTTGTGCATGAGATTGAGAATGGCTGTGTGGTCAGTGAATACAATAACATGCGAGCCCAGAAGGTAAGAGAGGAATTTCTCCAGCCCAAAGATGACCGTCAGTAGTTCTTTCTCAGTGGTTGTATAATTACGCTGGGCCTCGTCCAACGTCTTACTGGCGTAGTACACCACGAAGGGGTGTCTATCGCGTCTTTGTCCCTTGATGGCTCCGACTGCAAGGTCGGAAGCGTCACACATGAGTTCAAAGTCGAGGGACCAGTCAGGTGGCTGGAGAACAGGGGCCTTAGTGACAGCATCATGCAGCTACGTGAATGCTCGTATGCAGTCGAGGACCATATCAAAGGGTACCTCGGTCGATAGGAGATGAGTTAAAGGTCTAGAAATCTTGGAGAAGTCTTTGATGAATCTCCTATAGAAACTGACGTGTCCCAAGAAGGAGTGGATTTGTTTGACAGAGCTAGGCATAGGTAAATTAGCAATTACATCAAGCTTGGCTCTGTCAACCTCATTACCCCTATTGGAGATGATATGTCCGAGAATAATTCCCTCGTGTACCATAAAATGACTTTTTTCCCAAGAAAGCACGAGGTTCACATCAATACATCTCTGAAGGACACAGGTCAGGTTGGCAAGACAGTCATCAAAAGAGGGTCCAAAGATCGAAAAGTCATCCATGAAGGCCTCAAGAAAATCACCCACCATGTCATGGAATATCACCAGTATACATCTCTGGAAAGTTGCTGGTATGTTACAAAGTCTGAAAGGCATCCTTCTAAATGCGAAGGTGCCAAAGGGGTAGGTACAGGTGGTTTTCTCTTGGTCCCAGGGGTCAATTGCCACGTGGTTATATTCAGAGTATCCATCCAGGAAATAGAAAATTTTATTTCCCGCTAACCGCTCCAGGATTTGGTCAATAAAAGGTAGCAGAAAGTGATCTTTCTTAGTTGCAGCATTCAATTTCCTATAGTCTACACACACTCTCCAAGATGTAGGAGTGCGTGTAGGGATGGATTTGCCCCTGTCATTGACACGGATGGTGAGTCCTGCCTTTTTGGGCATGACATGAATCGGGCTCACCCAGGGGCTATTGCTGATTGGGTAGATTATACCCGCATCCAGCCACTTAATAATTTCCTTTTTCACGACATCCCACATGTTAGGGTTGAGACGTCGCTGCATCTCGTAGGAAGGTCGAGCCTCCTCCTCTGTATATATATGGTGAGTGCAGTAGGAGGGACTAATGCCAGTTACGTCTGAAAAGGACCCTCCAATGGCTACCTTGTGTTCCATAAGGACCTTTGTTAGTTTGCACTTTTGCTCCCTGGTCAATTTTGAACTAATGATTATGGGGAGCATTTCATTTGGTCCCAAGAAAACATACTTAAGCGTATCAGGTAGCTCTTTCAGCTCGAGGGAGGATGGTGAAAGATTTGGCATTTCTTGGGATGAGAGTGTCCCAAGCGGATCAGAAGAGAATAAGGCAGGAGGAAGAAGTTGGCCCTCAGATTGGCCAAGAAGAGGGGCATATTGTATTGATAGATCCAAAAAGGGATAGCCCCAGTGAGTAGTATGTAGGCTCAAGGTCCCAATGTGGAGTTGCAATTCTGCTTGATTTGGCGGGAAAGAAAGGGCAATCCGATCTTCAAGAGTGTGGATCGACGGTGAGTAGCCCAAATATGACTCAGACCACGAGGTATGGGAAGCGGAGAAAACCTCGTTAGAAATCTGGTCAGGAGAAGGTATGGGTAAACGGATGATGGGGGAACGTCACAATATGTGTCGGTTAGGCAATGGTCTGTGTTCAAAGGCAATCCACAGCAGTCAGAATAGGTCCCTATTAGTCCGATACACGCACTGACGACCATGTCCTCATCAGACATGTCATCCTTGATGCAATCGCAATCAAAGTTCTTGGCTGCCTTGAAGATGTTTAGCTTGAGTTTCTCAGAGCCAACGGCAATCTCAATATAGCCCAACTCGCAGTCGATATGGGCATGGGCTATGGCCAAGAAAGGTTGACCAAGGATGATCGGACAATCAGAAAGTGAGCTAGGAACTTCCATATCCAAAATAAGAAAGTCAATAGGAAAATAGAGACTGTTGACTCTAACCACCATGTCTTCCACCAAACACTTCAGTATTTTGACAGAACAATCTGTCAACTGTAACATGACAGGGGTGTGTTTCAGATTTCCTAAGGCAACTTTCTCGAGCTTGATGGTTGGTATAAGATTGATGGAAGATCTTAGATTAAGCAAAGCACGGTTAAAATTATAGCCTTGGATGCTACAAGAAATCAGTAGTGTACCCGGATCTTTCTGTTTCGGTAGTAGATTTGATAGTATAGCACAACTAGCATGAGGTGAGAGAACCACTGGATTCTTTGTTTTCTTTGACTGTCGCCTGGGTGTAATGTAATCTTTGAAAAATCAGGCGACAGTGGATATATGGTCGATAGCCTCCAATAGGAGACGTTGATTTCAACATCCTTAAATAAATTACGCAGGTTATCAAAGGCCTGCGTATCCTTTTTCTTTCCTTTTGGCTCCCTTAGTAGAGCCTCAGGGAATGGGACTGATTCTGGCACTAGTTTGGGTGTATCATGCTCACGCAAATGCAGTGCATATCCCAAATGAGAGGGTGATAAAAAGATGGTCCAAGATCAGGTCGAGGCAGATCGACGGTTTGCTTATCGCTCCTCGTAGTAATCACATTGGACGTCACAGGTCCAGTGGGATCATAAGTCGAAGGAGAGTTCGCAATAGGGACATAAGGGTGAGGTGCTGGTGCGGGATTAGCTTGGAATCTCAGAGGAATGCTCGATGCTTGTAGAATCTGATGAACCTGCCCCTTAGAAGGTCGTACCTATGGTTGAGTACCACGAGGTACAAAATTTCGCAGGTTGGGAATAGGTTGGGTTGGAAGGGTGCCCTGAGATCGAGTCGCCATGCATAGTTGACTAATCTCAGCATTCTACTGCGCCAATTGGTGCTGAAGAGAGGTCATATTCTCTTCATGGCACTTAGACATTTCCATCACCATTCGCATCAGTTTATCAAGAGGACTTGATGCGGGTTCTATTTGCAGTATGCAAGGACTCGATGGAGGACTTGCCACAGGATTAGACTGGGCCCTTGGGATGACGGGTGCCGACAATCGCATTGGTCCACCTGCGGGCTTTTGGCACTGCAGGTTATTGGACCAAGCAAAGTCAGGATGATTTCACCTCCCTGGGTTATAAGTAGCAAAGAACGGGTTGTTCCCTAGGGCACAAGCATCTTCTAAGCTAGAATACGGGTCCGCATGTATGTATGCATCCGAGCACATGGAGGCTTAGTCCTCTGTGTCAAAATACTGGCTTGCAGAAGCCAGATCCACATTACTTACCGGATCGCTCGATGCGACATTCGGTAAGGAAGATCTCATGGGGTTTTTCGGAATAAGCCTAGCATTGGAAAGATTAGGATTGTGACGAAGTGGTGAGGTGGAGGTGTTTGCCATAGAATAGGCAGGATTGGCCAGAAGCTCGTCCAGCTTCTTGTGCATGACAGAGACTTCACCCAATTTTTGTGCGATAAGATTAAGATATGTGGATGAATGGGAGGGTCTCGTGTCAACTTCGTGAACATTACGGAGCAGGCTGGTATGATTAAAGGTGACAATGGAGGCATTGTTCATTGAATTTTCACTCATGTTTTCAAGTAATTCGAATGCTCCATTCTCGTCTTTATTTATGAAATTCCCTTCGCAGGAAGCATCTGCAATCTACTTCAAAGTCTCATTTAGCCCATAATAGAAAATCTGGGCTATATGCCACTAAGGAGACCGTGGTGCGGACACTTCCAGTGGAGGTCATTATACCTCTCCCAAGCCTCATGAAACTGCTCGTCGTTTTGTTGTCTGAAGGAAGTTATAGCACGGCGAAGTGCATTGGTTCACTCGATTGGGAAGAATTTCTTGAGAAATGCTGTTCTTATCCCTTCCCAAGAAGGGATGGTTCTCCCAAGGGTGTGTAACCATTGCGATGCTTTATGCCGTAACGAAAATAGGAACATTTTCATGAGGACAATTGATAACCCGATGTTTCTTGGTTTAACCATTTCAGCCAATCGGGTTAGGTCTTCCAAATGGAGAAAAGGATCTTCACTTGTAAGACCATTGAAGTGATAGTTAATTAAACAAATTACATTGGGTTTCAGTTCAAAACAGTCCCCACCCATGGGGACCCGAATTTGTCCTATGGTCTCTATAGTAGTGAGATTTTGATAAGAGCTAAGAGACCTCGGCTCCTCCCGTTTGGGAGGGTTATGCATTTCCTCCAAGGTTTCGCTAATGGCTTTAATCTACTCATTATACATTTCCATTTGGGCTTGGAGGTGTGTTATGGGGTCTATGGCTCCACCACCACCTAGTGGGATTTGAGGGGGCAGTTTCCTCCCTCAGGATTTGGGGGTGGGTGTATGGTTGACCTGGATAGGTTGTTAATATGATGATTTTATCATTGAAGTATGTATAGTGGTTAACCTAATTCGGACCTAACCATCTCTTTACAAAATTTTTAACCTGGCCTACTTGATTTTATCTTGTCGCTTTTAGGCCCAGGGTCGAACTCAGGGAAGTGGGGTTAAAGTTGAGTTTCTACGCTTTTCCTAAAATGCGTTTCTTCCGTTTGTTTATTATGTTTTTGGTGTTTTTCTTATTTAGATTTTTTTCTAGTAATCCTTGTCATTGAGGCACACCCTCAAAATTGTGTCCTTGGCTTTTAGCCAAAATAGAGTTCCAAAACGAGTCTTGCTATTCGCAAGACGAGGTACCTGCAAGTCAAAGATTATCTTTTCTCTTTTATATATATATTTTTTGTCCTTTTATTATCAGGAGAGCGAAATAGAAATAACATAAATATAATATATATATGTATATATTATATATATAAATGGGTTGGGGTGGAGGCGACGATGGAGTGTAGCACTTTGTCGAGTCGGTCGACGTCTAGAGAGACGCAACCAACATGACTAGGTGCCGCGTGGAGTGTGGATGGATGATGGATGATGAATGTGTCCACGCTTTTTTGTACGCGTGTATCGGGGAATATCCGCAATTGGTGTAGATATTCCCACAATACAGTGTATGCCAAATAATGTGAAAATATATATGTATGTATATAAGTAAATATATGTATATATATCTATTGTTATAAATGTATAGGTATATATGTATATGTATATATATATATATAGGTGTATATGTATATATATATATGTATGTATATATGTATAATACTATATAAATGTATATATATATGTATATAAGTATATGTATATATATATAAGTATATGTATAAGTATATAGATATATATAAGTAGATATATATATATATAGATATATGTATGTATATGTATATATGTATATATATGTTACTATATATACATATACGTATATATATATATATATAAGTTTATACCAGTGTTTATGTGTGTGTGGGTGTGTGTAAGTGTTGGTGAAGGTGTGTGTGTGCGTCGGTGTAATGGGTGCTGTGAGTGAGTGAAAGAGAGAGAGAGAGAGAGCGGGAGAGAGCACAGAAGAGAGCGGGAAAGAGCGAGAGAGAGCGGGCGGTAGAGGACGTAGGAGACGTGAGTTAGGTCATCTGCAGAAGGCGGCAAACGTCTGGAAGTCACGTCATCTGGAGATGGCGGCAGATGTCTGGAAGTTGTGTCTGCAGGCACGTCTTCGCGCAGAGGAGGAGGGGAGACTGCAAGCCGGCTGCGAGCGTGGAGAACGGGCGACGACGTGCTCGGAGAGGGCGGCGGGGAGTCTGCAGTCATGCGCGGAGGACGGCAGAGCTGGCAGGGGGCGGCGAGAGGGCCTGGCCGGCCGCGACAGTGCGCGCACCGGCCAGTTGCAAGCGCGAAGGCGGAGGCGACAGAGTGGAGGACGGAGCGGAGAAGGCCCTACAGGCATGCGCGAAGGGGCTGAGCGCCTGCGGGGAAGGTCGCGGAGGAGGTGTGGGGTGCTACTGCCACCACCATTTGGCTACTGCTGCTGCTGCTTTAAGCTTCAGACCTTGAAGCAACAGCAATGGCGGGAAGAAGAAAAAAAATGAAAAAGAGAACACCACGCCCACCAGCTCGTTGAAGAGCTGGGTGGTGGTGGTCCCACTGTGGTGGTGTGCACCACAGTGAGCTCCTGCTCGCCGGGTGTTGCCTTGGAGGAGAGCCGGCATATGGGAGGGGAGGATGGGAGTGGAAGGTGGTGGAGCTGCGGGTCTCTTGCTGCAGCAGCGTGTGTGTTTTTGAAGAAGAAGCTGCGGCTTCTTATAGAGGAGGAGAGCATGGCGTGGAGTGCATGGCTGCAGCAGGGAGAGGGCGCGAGAATGGCAACCGCAGGGAGTGGCTTTGGCAGGGAGAGGGTGCGTGAATGGCATGAAGATGCATGCAGCCGCAGGAAGAAGCTTGGCACAGCGGGAAGAGAAAAAAGAAAAATCAAGAGGAGAAAATAACAAAGATGTGGATTTCGCATTGCGGCACTTGAGGAAAAATGTAATTTATGAGGCTTTTATTTCATTCTCTTCTCCTCTCAATTAAATGCATGAATGCAAGTGTTTTTACAAATGCTACTATGGAATCCTAATGTGCATAGTTAATGCTAAGAAATAGCATAAGAAGGCATTATTGCAGGCGTATTTTGAGGTGCAAACAGTGGGCGTGCAGCCATGTTTGTGGAGGAGGATGACGAATCGGTTTCTATCCTTCTAAAATTATCAGACAATTCAAACAATTCAGGGTTTTGTGACCTCCTCCCAAACATGCACTACCACAAGAAGAACTGGGGAGATAAGAAGGGAAATGGGGATGAGAGAAATGATGCTGCATGGGTACACTTGATAACAAGTCAAAGCAATCAATGTCCTAACCTCTACAATGTGCCCTTAGACCTAAAGATCTAAGCTACCTACTATCACAACCTACAAAACCAAATGAGAGTACCGCGGAACCATCAGGCCAGATTGAAAGGCCGTTTCCCCAGTCTTAGACACCCAATAGCACGCAGGAACTCGCACCAGCACGTAGGCACTACATGCAGGTAGTTGACCTCCAATCCTTAATAAGGGTCAAGTTGCTACCAGTTTTATTTAGAGCCTTAGGATCAAGTGCTCCAGGAATGTGAAGGGCGTTGTATACGGGTAATGCCCAAGTGCGTTGATTTTTAAAAAGTGTGTAAACCAAGCAAGCAACGGGAAAATCTCCCCTAATTGGCATTTTAGATGGTGAATGGTTTTTAGAATTTCAACCTTAAGTAGTACGGATTTTAAGATTTCGCTGAGTTACCAATTCAACCAATCTTCGGGTTTTGAGAAAACACAAGTTCTTCTATGCCCAACAAACCCTTCATCAATGTGAATTGGTTAATGCATGCTAGAAATGCAATGGGCTTCCCTAGATGGAAATTTCTATGTGTGGATGCATGAGTCTATTTTAAGCCAATGTGAAAGGGAGCCAAAGCACTTCAATTCAAGTGCTCCCAATCACCAAAAATGATATTCCACACAAAAGACTCAACCACAAGATGATGCAAAGAAAATTAGAGTGTTGGGGTTGAAATATTCGGGATCAAATCTAAGGCACGTAAAAGGTCGTGGTGGGGTTGGAATCAACTCAATTCCAAGTCTCCCCACCAAAAAAATGTGATCCCGAATTGTGAATAAATGAGGCAAGGAAGGATGGCAATCAATCTATTTAAGCTTGCCTCAAAGAACACTTCACACGACGAAAGATCCAAGAATCAAGATTCTTGAATTTTCGCTATGCGAAGTTTGGTGAGAAATCAAGGGGCGGTGGGGGTGATATCAAGCAATCAATCAAATGATTTAATCCACTTGTGCCAAGAAATTCCTAAGAAGTGTTTTTAAGTTTTTTTTTTATATTTAGGTGACAAGTTAACCTAAGTTGCTAAGAGAGAGACACCTACCTCTTCAGCAATGTGGACGAAGCTCCAGTGCGGTGCCAACGACTTTTACGCTCTTGCTCCCACCTTGGATCTGCCTATGTCTCCGACTTCCTCTGCTTGCCTCCTCCTTGCAACCAGTTTACCTGCACACAAGCAAACAAAACACCCATGAAGAGAAGGGTGTGAGAAGAGAAAATCAAAGGAATGAGTAGAAACTTACATCAATTTGAACCTCCCCGGCAATGTCTCCAGAAAAAGCGTGGTAGAACTCGAATAGGTTGTGTTAATATGGTGAAATTATCGTTAAAGTTGTCATAGTGGGTCAACCTAAATCGAGTCTAACCATCTTTCACAAAATTTTTTTTTACCTGGCTTACTTGATTTTATCTTGGTCACTTTTAGGCCCAGGGTCAATCTCAGGGAGGTGGGAATTAAGGGTCAAGGAATTTCTACACCTTTCCTAAAATGTATCTCCTCCTTGCGTTTATTATATTTTTGGTTTTTCGATTTAAGATTTTCTTTTTGTTGATAATATTGTCCCTGAGGTATACCCTCAAAATCAAGTTCTTAGCTTTGAGCCAAATGGTTCTTGGCTTGTAGCCAACTTAGGGTTTCCAAAAAAAACTGGTCCTGTTATTGGCAAGACCGGGTACTTGCAAGACAAGAATTATCTTTTCTCTTTTACTCTTTTTGTTTCTTTTTAATAACAAGAAACAAAGGATAAATAAAAACAAGGTAGGTTGCTGGCAAAGAAAGGCGTACCTAGCTTAATATATGTATAGATATATAATAGATACAGTATTAATATATATATATGTATATATTATATATAGGGGTGGAGGTGGAAGTGAAATGGAGTATAGCACAGTGTCAAGTTGGTCCACGTCTATTAAGATGCAACCAACAAGATGGAGTACCGCGTGGAGTGTGGGGCAGATGTGTGGGAGTGTGTATGGAGGTGCTTACTTTGCACGGATATCAGGGAATATCAGCAACTGGTGTAGATATTCTTGTGATATAATGCACGGTGGAGTGACTAGTGCACGAGCATATGCCTACAGGTAGGTGATGTGTATGTAGATATATATATATATATATATATATATATTTAGATATATCTATAACTATATATGTGTAGTTGTATATATATATATATGTATAGATATGTAAATATGCATATGTATATGTATATATATGTTTGTATATATATATATATAGATATATATATGTATATATGTATGTATGTATGTATATATTTATAAATATATATATATATAGTTGTATATGTATATAGATATGAAGATGTATATATATATAAATATTTAGGTATATAAGTGAGTGGATATATATATATGTAGGTGTGAGTGTGTACAAGTGAGTGTGTGTGAGTACAAGTGTGTGTGTGTGTATGCTGGAGGAGTGAGAGAGAGAGAAGTTAAGCTGTCTGGCAGGTTAGAGCGTCGTCTGGAGAGCAGGACGTGCGTAGGCGCACAAGGGCTGCGCGTGGGCGCGCAGGCGCAGACGAGTGCGGGCGAGTGCGGGAGAGTGTAGCGCAGTGCACTACGTTGCGTAGCGCACAGTGCTGCGGGCGGGAGCGGATGCAGGTGGGCGAGCACGGGTGACCGGCTGGCGCAGGTAGCAGGCGAAGAGAGAGAGCGCGCTACCACCGGCCAACTGAGAAGCGAGTTGGTCGCTACAGTGTCATGCAGAGTGCGCGCTACAGTGCACTACAATGCGCACGTGGTCTGCCGACTGGTAGTGGCTGGTTTCGCATGCGCGGGCACGCTGGGAAGCACCTGCGTGCGCGGAAAGAAGCTACAGAGGCCTGCTGGCATGCGTGCAGTGGCTGGCAGCTGTTGCAGGCCGACAAACATGCTGTTGGAGCTTCTGACCTTGAAGCTCTAGCAATGGTGGAAACGGTGATCAGTACTGAAAACGAAAGATGAAACCACCATGCCCACCAGCTCACGAAAGAGCTGGGCAGTGGTGGAACTCACAGTGGAGGTTGTGGGACAACTGTGAGTTTTCTCCTACCCACAGTGTGTCTCTTCAGTGAGAAGACATACTACGTATGGAGAGGAAGAGCGGAGAAGGTTGGCCTGACGGTAGAGGGAAGTGTCTGTATGTGTGTGGGCAAAGGCCTTCTCGCCCAAGGGAGAGAGCAAGGCAATATATAGCTGAGGAAGCATGCCACGGCCATGCTACTAGCATCGCATGTCCAGCTATGCTGCTGGCAGAGCAGTGGCGTGAAGAGGCATGCATGCACCTTGCCCTGCAACCGTGAGAAATTCAAAGCAAGTAAAGAAATGAAAATGGTGAAATTGCGAGGCAGCACTTGATGAAGATGTTAATTAATAGATGGCCAATTATTCATACTCTCCTCCCCACTTTAAAAGTGCATGCATGTGTCTATTTTTACAAATGCAATTATATCTATATAAGTTGGAATGGTAGTGTTAGGGAATAACACAAGATGGCATTTTACTGGTATATTTTTGGTGTGCAAATAGTGGGCCTGCCATGGAGGACAACATCTTGGAGAAGCCTTTCATGGAAGAAGGAGGAGTTTTCTTTTCAAGTCAAGGAGCTACTATGCTTGGACCAAGAAGCCCCTCTTCTTCACCATTTTTATGTAGAGGATTTGTGTTTTTATTTTCTTGCATTTACAAGTAGAGTAGAAGCATTCCTCCACGTGTTTTGTGTAGAACAAGTTTCTATCAATTCAAGTTGCCTTCATTTCAATTCTAATTGCATTTGTTTTCTTTGTCTCTAGCGCTCTTCACTCCCTCTCACTAATTACTCTATGCCTCCACGTGCCTAGGGTGAGTGTAGGGAGAGGAATTATTTGTCACTTAGGTTTTAGTTTAGTGATTGTAGGCGTTAGTTGATTTTGTCAACAATTTCCCAATTGCCTCCTGATTTCAAAACCTACAAAAATTATATATTGAAAAATACCAAAATGAAAGGTGATTTTTATTTCCAAGCAAGAGACGTATTTTTGTAAACATATTACTTCCTTGGATGACCCTAGATACTTCCCTATCTAGGCTTAGAAATTTAAAAGTGACTCAATTTTTGTGCATTGCAACGATCTTAAAAACCTTAATTACAAACTATGCAAAAATCTAATCAAGTACCTTTGATTTGACCATTGGAACCTATTTTGACCTAAAACAGAGTCTTAGATAGACAATTGCCCTAATTTAGGTTTCTACGCAATTTACCCAGTCGAACTTGGTCAAAACCAAAATCTGACTTCACCATCAGATTCCTTGGGTCCAAATTAGGTTTGTATCAAAAGATGGGCCCAATAAGAGATTATCTTGACTTAGTTTGCATTTTGGTCCACCTAGACACTTTTTCTCTCAATTTGACCCCTAAGTTTCTAAATTCCTTACGTTCAGCCCCCTGAGTTTGTCGTCTCCTTCACTGATTGCCCCCTGCCGATTGAATCCTACACAAGTTCCTAAATCCAAACCCGACGAGGATCTTGGCTTGATTTGCCAATCAATTCCCTCCAAAATTGGAGGGAAGAATCTTGAGTTTCCCGATCTATTAAGGCATCTTGTAGATCCTAAAATGAATCCTAGAGCCCAGGTGAGCTTGAGGATTTTTAGGAACTTTTCCCAATAAACCGCAAAGCAATCAACGCTATTTCCTGATCTAGAGGTCACCCTAGAGCACTATAAAGCTTCCTTGTGCACAACCTCTCCAAACTAGCAAGTTTTGGTGAGCCAAATACCCCTCTTTCTCCTCCTTCAACCATCGAAACTATTGCTCTGACAACCACCTTAATCCCCTTCCTTCGGCTGTCCAACCATCAAATTGGATGGCCCATCCTATTCCTTGCAACCTCGCGATCCTCTCTGGCCAAAGCAAGGTCGTTCTTCTGGCTCGTTCGCCATCGCTACCTCACCGTCTCCATCCCCTTCTCTGGCTCCAATCAAGCTATGACCAGAGCTCTTCGGACTTCTCCCACTCCTCTAAGACCCTCTACCTACTCCTCTACATCATTTCCCCCTCACACTCCAAATCAACCATGCTACCATCCACTACACCATCATCTTCTTCCACTTTGGGGATGCTCCGGCAACACCTATCCACCGCTTCACTGTACGAATCTTGCCAGTGAAATACGCGTGATTTGTAAAAGTGGGTTTTTAACGTCGTTGTAACACGCGAATCCGCTTTCGCTCTTAAATTTATATTCCTAGATAGAGGAGTATCTAGGGTCATCCAAGGAGGCAATATGTTTGCAAAATTAATTCTCTTGCTTGGAATATAAATCTCAACTTTCTTTTTGATATTTTTCAATATGTAAATTTTTTTTTGTTTTGAAAAGACGAGGGCAAAATGCGAATTGTAACGAAAAGTACTAACACCTACAAATGCTTAACTAAAATTTAAAAGATAGAAATATCTTCTTCCTAAGCTCACTCTAGGCAAGTGGAGGCCTAGAGTAATTAGGAAGAAGAGGTGAAACAAGTGCTAGAACCAAAAGTAACAACTGCAATAAAAAGCTAAAAGAAGGCAATTTGATTGAGTAGAATGAATGTTCTTTTCAAGGACAAGTAGAGGAATGCTTCTACTAGAATTAAACAATCTAAAAGCAAGAAAAGAAACACAAATCCTCTTGTAACAATGGTGAAGAAGGTTGTCTTCTTGCTCCAAGCCTAGCTGCTCCTTGGCTTGAAAAGAGGGCTTCCTTCTTCTCCTTCCTTGAGAGCTCCTCCAAGGTGGAAGCTACCACCTTTAATGCTCTCTCCAAAGGGGTGGGCGTGCACCACCCTCAAAAACTCCTCCAAGGTGGCGTGACCACCTTCAAGATCTCCTCCAAGATCTTCCTTGCCTGGCTTCTCCTTTGGCTGGCGTGACCCAAGAGAGAAGGGAAGAGGGGAAGGCACCAAGGGGACAGAATATCCCCTTAATCTTCTTCTTCTTCTTCTCTCTTGGACATGGGCTTCTTGGTGGAATATGAGAGTGAAATTGCTAGCCAAGGATGATTTGAATGGTGGTGGGTAGTGGTCTTTTTATAGGGTAGGATGGGGGGTTAAGGTGCCCCTTGAAATGGAGGGCTAGGATGGAAGGATGGAGGTGGTTGGTGATCCTATGGCTAAGGTGAGTTGGCGCCAACCCAAGGGGTGTTAAAGGGGGTGGTTATGGTGGTGTTGGTGTCTTTTGGTGGTGGAGAGACACCACCATTTTGGCGCCAACATGGGGTCTTCTAGAAGGGGGGTTAGGTGGATGGTGGAGATGGATTCAAGGGGAATTGTGTGGTGGAGATGAGGGGGAATTTTGGAGGGAAAAGTGGTGCCATTAAGGGGGTGGTTAGGGGTAGTTTTTGGCGTCACTTTTAGGTGTCTTTTGGAGGTGGTGGGTAGGTTAGGTTGGTGCCAAGTAGGTTAGCTTATGTGGAGCTTAGGTGGAGCTAGTTGGGTGGAGTTGTTAGGAGGGTTTTTGGGGTGGTACAAGCCAAGGAAGTTGGAGCATAGCTAAGTTAAGCTAAGTTAAGCTAAGCTAAGCTAAGCTAAGCTAGCTTAGCTAATGGAGGAGTAGAGGAGAAGGTGTTGGAGCTAGGGTTTGGAGGGAGGAGATGAGGTGAGAAGTCTGAAGCTGAAATTGGAGCTGGCTGCTACTGAAGAGGCTGGCATGGAGCTACTCTAGCTGGCTTAGCTTGCTAGTTCTTTGCTAGCTACTAAGCCGAGCTAAAGTAAGCTAGCTTCTACCATAATGAGCTGAGGTGAGCTACGTCTGGTGCTCCTGGGGAGAATCAAGCTAGTTGAGGCAGCTAAAGTAGCTTAGCTCAACTAAGCTGAGCTAAGCTAGGTCCCCGAGAGCTGGACTTGAGCTTCCTGAGCTGGGATGAGTTCTTCTTCAGCTGGCTGGAGTTGAGTGGAGCTGGATGTAGCTGGATCTGAGCTGGGGTGAACTCCTGTCAACTCAGCTGAGCTAGCTAGAGCTCCCTGTGAACTAGTGGGAGCCGAGATGAGCTAGACTCAGCTAAGTTGAGTTGTATCTGAGCTGACTTGAGCTAGGGTGAGCTAAGATGAACTCTCTTGAGCTACCATTCAGCTGAGATTAGCTGAATGGAGTTGGGATGAGCTAACCCTAGTTCAAGTGAGCTAGGTTCCAGCTGTGGTGAGCTGGATCGAGCTGAGTTCCAACTAGTCTGGGCTTCTCCATTACCATTTGCCTTCTTGAGTGCTAGGGTTTTAATGATTTGTATATCTGTACATCCCTAACACTCACAAAAACATATTAAAAAGACATAAAAAGTGCAATGCATGCCTAACCTAATTTATGCCTAAATGCAGCCCAAAAACCCATTTGCGGAGTAAAATCCTAAGAGCTAGGTTTGTTTTAATGCATAAGAAAGATGATAAACTGGCGTTTATCAAATCTCACCACAATCACCCCCTTCAGCTTTGCCATGATGCCACCAACTAAAGCCTTAACCTAATTCCACCGATTAGCCACTCTACCATCTCCCCGAAAACCACCACCTACACAGCTTCACCTCGACCTTGCCGTATGCACACACCTCCCCACATCATGAAACCACCACTGCCACGTTCGCCGTGCTCCGACGGACCTTTTGAGTTGGTTTGACGACGTCGAAAGACCATATTTTTATTTTCAGGGAAACAAGTCAACATGCCATTGCTGCATCTACTTCGGGCGAGCTTGAGGCATGTTCTTTAGATGTCCACTCCAGGTTTGCGACTCAGGCGAAGCGAACTTGGCCCAGGAAGATTCCTAGGCACTCAATTAGGGGTGTTAAATGCTTCCCCCACACCAATTTCACGAAGGAGGCAACAACAATTTCATGTTAAGGAAGGTGGGATTTTAGTCCCACTTCGGAGATAGCTCAGCCTT
The DNA here is from genome assembly GCA_037157565.1 of Thalassia testudinum. NCBI lineage: Eukaryota > Viridiplantae > Streptophyta > Magnoliopsida > Alismatales > Hydrocharitaceae > Thalassia > Thalassia testudinum. The sequence goes on along the minus strand of JAZHRO010000056.1, from coordinate 76,625,870 downwards.
CAACTGCGGATAAAGGGAATTCGTGCTGCAGCCTTGTCGCCTCGACACACGGGGGTGAGGTCCCCTACACACCTGTGCACCCTCATCCATGCTCACAGCCCACAGAACTGGACCTCTGGCCGCATACCCGGTTACCGACCCGATTAGCCCCAGGTTTGAGAGAGAAAGAAGAGGAAAGAGAGAGGGGGTTTTTGCCTCAGCTGACTCTCTCAACACTTAGTTGCCGATGAGGCAACCGTGCTTCTGTGCTGTGCCTTGTGAGAAGAGAAAAAGAAGAGAAGGAAAAGACGAGCTGAGAAAGGAAGAAAAGAAGCTGAAGAAGAAGTGACAATGCCTTTACACTGTAGCTGAGGGCGATTTAAGTCATCTGATATTGTGTTCCACCATCTAATTACTTCTGACAAAGTGTATTGTGCACTTGCTTGCGTGGATTAAATTTGGTTGGTACTGTTAAGATATTGCTATTATTGTAACTAGGGTAAATTCGTGATTTAAATCACCATTTTACTCTAACCATTTTGCATCATTAACATTTTCTCTTATATATACATCATTATTGCTTGGATTTTTCATTATATATTGCTATCTTATGCTTAAATTGTGATCTTGAGATTAATTGCTACTTGCTCCCTGCATTGGACCCCAGACTTCAAATTCGAGTATAAATTGTATTTGTTTTCGTGTGATTTTGACTATTCTATGATGAAGTATTTTAAAACTCGATTTTACTCATCAATAGCCCTGGCTCGGCCTCACACTTGGGTGAGAATCAATTTAGAACTTAGAACTTAGACTCTTTTGCTACGAATTTTTAATCTCACAATTTTGACTCGGAATGGTCGATCAAAAGGTAAGATTGGTCGATCAATTATTTTGATGGATCAATGAGTTTAGTTTGGTCAATCAATGACTTAGTCGACCAAAATGTTAAGTTTGATCGATCAATTGATTTTGGTTGATCAATGAACTTAACTAGTTGATCAATTGCTATATTTACATAAAATGGGAATTTTCATAAATGTCTGGTTATGAGCTCTATATAAGGGCCATGAGGGTGCTCTCATTTGACACACAACAAAAGCACAAAAGCTCTCTCCAGTCACTCCCCCTCTCTCATTCTTATCTCTCTTTCTTGGTGTGTTCGTTTGATGTAAGAATGGTAGAAAAATCTCCATTCACTTTTGTCGATCTTGCATAAGGAGATCGGGAGATCCACAAAATGTTTTTGGTTCATCAAACCATTAAATTGGTAGATTAATAGGGAATTCGATTGGAAACCAAATTCCTTGATTTTATTCTCCTGAGGTGGTTTTTTAGGACGTCCAAGATCGGAGTGGGCCGAATCTTGGAGGTGGTGTTGGAAGGGTTCTAGATAGGAGTTTTAAGTGTCACGTTGTGGTAAAGTCCCTTGAATTGATCTCTCAACAAATAAAATTTATAACTCAAATATCTAAAAGAAGTCCGAGGTCGAACACTAGGAGCAAGTATTGCATTCAAGTGCTAATCTCAATTAAAATATAAATGAGCATGGGAAATAAGCCAAGAATAATGATGTTCAATGAATAATCTCTACTCAAAATTGATATTCAATGCATAACATGAGTGTTGCAAAAGTTGAATATGACAAAAAGAAAGGTTAAGGCAAAGTAATGGTAATTTAGATCACTAATTATTAATCTAAGCACATATATATCAGCTATTGAATAATATAAAATAAATGAACAGTGATCATATGTCAGACGACTTAAATGTCACCTGCTATAGTGTTTTCTTCTGATTTTCAGGCTTTCCTCTTCTTCTGTTCTCTTCTTCTTTTCTAATTCCTTCTGCCTCTTTCCCATATTCTCTGGTACGGCTCCCTTTCCTTTCTTCTCTTCTTTGCTTCTGCCTTTCTCTTCACAGCCTTCTCCTCTTCTTTCTCTCTTCTTCTTCTACTTCAGAGCCCTTCCTTCTTCTCAGCGTCTTCTCCTTCTCAGCGACTAAGTGTCGCACAATGCACAGAGGAGCAAAACCCACCCCTCCCCTGCTCTCTCTCTTTCCTTCCTTTCTCTCCACTTCTCTCAAAATATCTGGACCTCAGTCGGGTATACAGGTATGCAGTAACCAGGTCTAGGCTCACTGAGGGTAGTGGTGAGCGAGGAGTGTATAGTCAGGTCAGGTCATGTGAATTGGTGAAGGGACCTCACCCCATGTGTTCTTGAGGTAGTAAGGCCATATCACAAAAATAATTTAAGTGCATCCACACTCTCTCCCACTGATGTGGGACTAAATCCAGTCCTTCTTTTGCATGTGCAGCAGAGATGAAGACGTCTCCAATTGAAGCAGTCGTTGGGGTTCACGCTCTCAATCAAGGACCTGGGACCGGTCCTGGGGTTTGTCCGCATGTCCTGGAGTGAAGACATGGGGCTATCATGGCCTTGAGCACGAAGAACAAGGTGGCGACAGAGGAGCGACAGCAAGACCTGAAAAACACACAAATGGCCACACGACCACATTAAGCTTGCTTAGGAGGTTCGTTGGATGTTGGTGAATGTAGTGGCAATGGTTGTGTGGAGCATGGAGGTGCGTGGTGGTCGGACGAAGTCGGGGACGATGTGCGGATGATGGGTTGGTCGACGGGTGATTTGGGTGGCCAATAGGTGACGTGAACCATTCTTGTGCATTTGAAAGTCATCGGAGTATAATATAGTCACGCAAAAACGTTCGTAAAAAATAAGTTTGTAAAAATAACGAGATTTTGAGTCCTGGTCGTTCGTCTTTGGGAGGCATTGCTTTCACTTTTGAAATTGATCTTTTAACTACTCTACTTCGTTTAAAGATGCACGCCGGTTTCCAATCTCCTAACTAAGACTTCACCTCTTCTGCTATTAACTTGGATCACATGCGCATGGGTCAAGAAAATTACGAAAGTGAACGTGTGAGTTTCTATGCGCACGATTCTAGTGAGGTGGTGACTAGTTATGGAGAAAGCATCTATTGTTAGATTTTCAATATCCTCAGGAAACGACATGCTAGTGCATAATAGATAGACAGTTAAAGAGTAGGCACTTAAATCACACAATATGATAATTATTAAGCTCGCAGTGATTTCAAACACACAAAGAGATATATATATAAAAATGCTTTTTTCATTCATTCATTGGGGAGTTGTTTGCACAAGAAATCTAGAGGAAAGCTTATATATAAATGCTTGAAAATTAAACCTAGCTACCAGAAAATGATTGCATACAAGAATCAATGGGGGGATTTCGCATGCATCATTGGGGGAGAAGTAAGACTACACTAATAAGTAGTAAATGAAAGAAATAAAAACTATGAAGAGCATGAATTAAAGCTAGAAGAATAGAGGGCATTCAGGGGTGGTCCTCGATGGCCTTGGAGTGGTCGGGAGAAGAATGAGGGGCAGCCAATGTAGCTTAGGCCGACCCTTGGAGAGAGGTAGGGTTGATCCAGCATCCGGGCATGATGTCCTCCATGGTGGTGATAGTGAGCTCATGGAGGTGGAGTGACTATCTAAGTGGAGGTGGCATGAATGGCACCAAAGGAGTGCAATTGCCAAGGAAGTGAATGGGTGTGTTTGGCCGCCCATGGGGTCTTTTTATAGACCCAATGGCTTCTCTCTAAAGAGGTGTAGAACTCTCTAGAGAGAGTCCAAGAGTGGCCGCCACATGTGTGTGGAGGTGGTCTTTGAGATCCAAGAATTGTGGATCTCAATTTGAATGCCTCTTGGTTGCTAAATTTGGCAACCAAGAGGTGGTGCCATCTCAAGAGATCTCTAGAGAATTCTAGAGAAGTGTGTGTGCATGAAAGGGTGTGTGTGTGTGTGTGTGTGTGTGTGTGTGTGGTCGTGCTCTATGTGGCTAGGTGGCTTAGGTTAGGTCCTAAGGGGTTTAGGTAGGTGTAGGTCATGAATTAGGGTTACAACCCCTAATTGCTAAGGTGAAAATGCAATTAAACTTAAGCTAAGTTTAATTGAATGAGTGTGAGACTAATTGAGGGTGACATAACTCAATTAGGTTGGGTTTAGGTCAATTGGACTCTCACAAAGTCCAATTGAACTTGTATGGGTTGAGATCTAAGCTCAATTGGACTCAATGAGTCCAATTGACTTAGGTGAAGGTAATTGACTTTGATCTTAGTTAATTGGGTTTGGTGAGGACCTAATTAGGTCCTTAGGTAGTTCTAGAGGTGATGTACTAGGGTTAGGACAACTTAATTCAGGTTCCTATGGGGTTGGAATTAGGTCTAGGGAGCTAGAGATCCAAGATCAAGACTTGAATCTCAAAACAGGGATTGGAGACCAGTGTCAAACGTCCAATAATAGGATCAGATGACTTATACTCAAAAATCAGAAGTCCAGACTTCAGTTCTGGATGTCCAATTTGAGTGAAGGGGAAATCAGGGTTCTGTTTTGGGTACTCTATAGAAATTGGATGTCTGGCAAAGTGTCTGGATGTCCAATAACACTGCAGAAGTGGGTTTGAGGTGTGCAGGAGATGGCTAAGGGTTCTAGACATCCTATAACTTATCTGGACGTCCAGATAAGGGCTGGAGCTAGGGTTTTAAGGCTTCCTAGGGTGTTGTGACCTAATCTAAGGGTGGCTAAGGCTTGGGGAAGTCTCTAGGCTATCCTAAGGCTAGGATGGACCTAAGCTCTTCACATTTTACTGCTTTATTTATACTTAATAGAATAAAAAACCTTTAACCCCCTTACATTATTATTCCTACATCTAAACTAGGCCTTCTGCTTCAGCTCTGCTACAACTCCCATTATTTCTAATCCAGCTTCAGATCCTGCTGCAGATCCAGCTTCAGATCTACTTATTGCCTGCAATCAACATAATATACTTAATCAGCACATTATAACATTATGCGTGCATGAATTTCCCTAACTTATGCTAAGTTCTAGCCTAATCTGGGTCAATTAAGACCTATGATTGTTGCACAATCAATAGGGTGGAATAGGTTAGGGCTGTTGTTCATGGTGGGATGGCAGAAGTGTAGGAAGTGGTGGTGAGGTGTTTGGAGTTGTGTAGCGTGCAAATGACCTCACTGGAGGTGCAGCCGAAGGTGGAAGAGATGATGGTGAATGGCGGCATCAAGGGTTATTTTTGGGTTTTGAATAGTGCAAACTAACCTAAGGATCTAAGGGAACCTATCTACCTACTATAATTGAACGAAAGGGATAGGGTCCATGCTAGTTTTGGCGGGCCAGCAATGGAGATGATGAACTCTCCTAAGGGTGAACAGCGAGGAAAGAAGGGGTCTAAGGAGCTCCTATGCATATCGCAAGGAGTGGAAGAAGTTGGGGAAGACAAACTCACTGGCTATTGTCCATGACGGTGAGCGAAGAGGATAAATGAAGGAACTCATCGGAGTTGGTGGAGATGGAGGTCGGGGAGAAGGGAAGAAGGGAGAACCAGCCTCCAAACCAAGCTAAGTTGAGAAGGTTTGCAATGTGGGTCCTTTTATAGGCCATAGGGTCAAGCTTCAAGCTTGGAAACAATCTTGAAAGCTTCACAGATTAGGAAATAGGACCCACGAATTCAAGAAGCTTGCATGAGCATCTCAGCTCAAATTCGAGATCGAGATTGCGATTAGATGGAAGAGGAAGGTCTCAAGATCCTCTCTTCCAATTTCAGAAGGGATTGGCCGTGAAATCAGGGAACTCTTCCTAATTGAAGGTCGGTGCAAGGTGGGTTTAGGAGTTTTGTAGGTATGGAGGTGGTGGGGACCGTTTGGTGAAGAAGATGATGAAATTAGGGGGGTATTTGTAAGGATTTCAAAGGTTAGGGGCATATGTGTAAAGAAAGGAGTTAGAATAGGACTGGAATGCAAAATAAGTCAAGATGATCTCTAATTGGGTCCAAATTTTGGTACAAACCTAATTTGGACCCAAGGAAGCTGATGGTGAAGTCAGATTTAGGTTATGACCAAGTTTGACTAGGTAATTTGCGTAGAAATCCAAATTAGGGTAATTGGTTGTCTGGGACTCTACTTTAGGTCAAAATGAGTTCCAATGGTCAAATCAAAGGTGCCAAACCTTAAGGAATATTTTTATATGATATTTAAAAGGTTTAGGTGAATTTTATACTGATCAAAACCTCAATTAATTAAGCAAGTCTATTTTTAGTGTTTCAGATGTCATTTAATTCTCGAAACAAGTGAAAACTTATTTCATTCTGCATGAACCCACTTATTAGACATTTATGACCATTTGACCTTCATTTAACCCCTAGGAAACCCCCAGATTATTCTGCATTTAAGATACTTTGTTAAAGCTGCAGTTTTACCCCTATTTTAATGCATATCTCTCAGAATGGATATGTAGTGAATTACGGTCTTCTGCCAGTTATGTAGGAGCATTTTTCTGTTGATTATAACTAATTAAAGCAAGATATAGCGGATGATGACGTTATCATCATGTGGATCATTGTATCCTAGGAGTTTGTCAGACCTTGATGCACCAATATTTTGGGGAGCAATACCTTCTTTAAGGGAACTCCGTAATGGGCTCTTCGATCGGAGTAATCTCTAACTTTTATTTGTTTTGTTTATTTATGCTATTGCATGTTATTTGTTCTCTATTTTATTTTTGATCTTGTCAAATCATGTTTGACCTGCTTGATTTAATATTTTTGATCTATGCGAAAATGTTGAAAATGCATATGGTTTTATTTATTTATTTTCTTTATGCATTTATATCAACAAGTTGTAACCCTTTGACCCTATATGTGGAAGCTACTATAGAAGGAGAAATTCAATTGAAGCTTCCAATCAGGTATGAAGGGTTGTCACAATTCTACTCATTCCATGGGAGGTTGGGACATGTATATCACTGGTGTAGCAAAGTGGTTTAAGGTAAGCAGTTGATGGTGGGAGTGCCTAAGGTTAAGAACAAGGAATTGGAGGAAAAATTTCTACCAGTAAGATACTAGAGTCACTGAGAGTGGTTAGAAGATCTTCTAAAAGTGGGGATGGATCCTCCTCCAATAGGGTAGCCAATGGGGATGGAAGATCTAGTAGGGGAGTTGGGGGGTGTTCGGTGTGCTCTTCAAGGCTTCTTACGAGCATTGATTGTAGGCCTCAGGGTATGTTGCTCGAGATGGCTTCAGTATCTCCCTAGAAAGTTTGTCCTACCACCTTTGCCTTACTGCAAGCACCATACCCTACTTTAAAGTCTACTGTTTCCTTGCCTTCTAATCATAAAGGTTGCCTATTATCAAACACCACATCCCTACCTCAATTTCTACCCTAATTACTTCTTCCCACTCCCCCCTCCCCAGCCCTCCATTAATCCTCTCCTTCATGGATTGGAAAATTACACCCAGGCTCTTAATGTGGACACTGGTGCCTATTTGTAAGGAGTTCCTTGCAATTTCTCCCCTCATATTACCATAATGCTACCCCATTCTAATTCCAAACCATTTGAAACACCAATGCCCAATTCCAATCCACCCACACATTTGGTCCTACAACCAATCCCATCACATCAGACTAAGACAACCTTTTCAGCACAACAATGTAGCATCCCTATCAGTTGGTTGAGTCACCAAAAAATCATCTAGCAAAACACTTCACTTCCCACTTATTCTGAAAGGCATAGCCCTGGAGATGGAAGCATACAAAATTCTGAACAAACCGACGAAAACCCTCACTCAAGTTGTACTTACTCCACCCTTCACCCTTCCCATTACCCAACCTTAAACATGCCCACAACCTAGCATACCACCTCCTTTAACCCTCTCGACATTCCTTAGTATCAACTAAACCCTCTTCCTAGGCTTAGGAAATTTCCCAAATCCAGGAAACATTAGGCAAGGAACATACACAGGAGTATGGTGGAAGGAATGGTCTGTAAAAATCTCAAGGATAAAAAAGGAAACAAGGAAGTTGTGGCCATCGCAATTGATAAGGAAGAACCATTTAAATACTCTAAGAAGGAGGAGAATTGGATAGTTGAAGGAGTTCATCAACAACAACTCTCAATTTAGGCTCTGGCAGCTAATCCCTAATAGTTGTAAGACTGGCAATGAGTATTCTTTCACACAATTGTAGGGGTTTCATGGGAGCCCTTGCAATTCGACACCTCCAAAATATCCTCAAGTTAGTGAAGCCAAATATTTGTTTCATTATTGATGATAATGCCATCATCAGCCATATCTAGTTTTAATTAGTCAAAATCCATTGATAGATGCTCCTACATAACGCCAAAGGACCATAATTCACTGCACATCCTTTCTGAGAGTTTAACATGAAACCAGGATTAAAACTACAGTTTTAACATAATATCCTAATTCCAAAACAATCATGGGGCTTCTCAGGGGTTTATTAAAGGTTAAATATGCATTAAAGTCTAACAAGAGGATCCGTGTAGATGGAAACGAGTTTTCACGCGTTACGAGAATTAACAAACATCTGAAACCCTAAAAGCAGACCTACTTAATTCATTGATGTTTTGGTTAGGATAAAATTCACCAAATCCTCTAAAAATCATAGAAGACTATTCTCTAGGGTTTGGCATCCTTGATTTGACATCAGGGCCCATTTTGACCTAAAATAGTCTTAGAAAGATAATTACCTAATTTGGGTTTTTGTATAAATTACCCAGTCAAACTTGGTCAACATCTATATCCGACTTCACCATCAGATTCCTTGGGTCCAAATTAGGTCTATACAAAAATTTGGGCCCAATCAAAGATCAAATTGACCTAGTTTGCATTTTAGTCATGTTCTGACTCTTTTTCCTACAAAGAATGCCTTAGCTTTTGAAATCCTTGCAGGGACCCACCTAACTTCTTCATGTTCTTCACATCTATGTCCCTACCGTAATTAGGAATAGCTGTAGCACCTCCGAAGAGATATGAGCTAGATTTTCTCACTCATTTCTCAATCAATCAGTCCCATATTTGAATCAGAGATTCCTTGAGGAATTCTCTTTCAATCAAACCTGACCTTGGACCCTAAGTATTTCCCAATCTCCCCTACGAACACATGGGAGATGTGGGTATCCCACATGTGCAAGAAGCTTTGAGTTTCCATGCCTGGAACTCCATTCTAAGCCCTATAAAACCTCGCCCAATGCAAGGCTGTGCTCCTTAGCTAGGTTTTCGCCCAAAAACCCTCTTCAAACTCCCTCTTCGGCCACCTCCATCCTATCTCCGGTGAGCCTCCTTCTTCGTCATCCTACGGCCTCCCAACGACCAAATTGGGAGTGTCTCCTTCCTCCCTAGCTTCCTTTGCCTCTCGACGGTCAACTTAGAGGCGCCTTAGCCCCTTCTTCCTCATCATCTCTCTCGTCGAAGAATTCCTCGTCTCTGGTGCCAACAATCACACCAGTGCCACTCCTCCCTTTTGCCCATTAAAAATAGGTTAGTTAGGCCTCTCTTCTTTCCTAGATTCTATCCCTCTATTTTTATCTCTATTTTGGCCCACATTTTCATCATTCACCGTCATCCTCCCCATCTCCGACCATACCTCTGGTGAGTTCACCACACCTCCACAGGCCACCAAACACCTCACTGACAAGTCCATGAGCTCCGCCGTATGCCTTCACACAAAACACCTCTACCTATTTATCATTACATCCACCCAAAAGTCCCACTAATCACCGCCTCCTTCTCATGCCTTCACTGACCTCCGTCTGCCACCAAACACCCCAATTCGCCATGAAACCACCACCCTCGCCGTCCTCAGGTGATCATCCTGTGCTTTTTAACGTGGCTGTGAGGCCCTATTTCATGTTTCAGGTCATCGCTGTCCACCATCGTCACTACCATTTCCTCTAGCCTCATTCTTCAAGCTTCAGGCCATATTCTTCATCAAAGAAACTTTCAGGCTGTGTGGAATCATCAGCTCTAGGCCTCCAGATCATCAATCGAGTGGTAGAGCTACATCTGCAACATCAATTGATGAGGTTCTCAAAGTGATTGCATGCAAAGGAGGATGTGGGATTAGTCCCACCTTATAAAGAGATGCTTGCGTGCATACAGATAAATTGGAATCGTGCTTAGGCCTCTTTCCCCAAGACACCGGGGCTCAGGTCCCCGTGCACCCTCATCCGTGCCCACATGCACATGGACCTGGAGCTCTGACCATATACCCATTTACCCCAATACTATCCGAATATCCGAGAAAGAAGAGAAGGAAAGAAAGGAAAGAGAGAAGGGGGGTTTTCTCTTCATACCAAGGGTTCAACGCTTAGCCGCTGTAGGATTTGAGTTCCTTGGTGCGTGAGAAGAAAAGAAGAGAAGAAGAGTTGAAGAGGAGAGGCCTTGAGAGATTGTGCATTGCTGGCGTGGAAATATGGTTTAAGTGGTTCAGGTCACTGTGCATTTATTTGATATTATTGAGTGATTGATATGTACATTGTTAATACTAATAATTGGTGATTCAAATCACCATTATTTTATCTTAGACATCTTTTTGCCTCATTAAACTCTTGAAATACTCATGTTCTACATTGAATATCAGATTTAACTAGATATTTTTCATTGATCATCATTATTGGCTTGATTTCCTATGCTGCATTATATTTTGATTAAGATTAGCACGTAAATTCCTATTTCCTCCCTGTGCTCGACCTTGGATTTCACTTTTAGATATTAGAGTTATAAATTTTATTTGTTTAAGCGCATTTACTTCAATGCATATCTTAAACAATGACAAATTCACTTCAACATTTTGGTGCCGTTGCTGGGAAGCAACATGCAATTCATCACTATTCTCTTGCTTATTTAATTATATATTTGGGCACAAACTTGCCCTATCTATTTTCTTGTGATATTGTGAGGTACTTCACGAGGAGATTTTCCGTGCAAATCAGCCACTCCTGGGGCAGGTAATTCCTGTTCTTCCCTAATCAACCTCCTAATCTTAGGAAGATAAGAAGGGAAAGAGTCAATTAGGAATCACCTGCCTTAGTTTCATAGAAATTTTTTCACCTAGAAGGCAAGTTTTCCTGATTTGCGGAAAATTTTCATATCTGATTGAAGTAGAGATGATTCTATTAGAGATCCGGACCCTACTTTCCTGTACATATTAGGGATTATGGTTAACTTCTAATCTTCTTGGACTGTGAACTTCTTGTTTGAAGTCCAAGAAGAACATTTTAAAGATCAAATTGGATTCAGAATAGAGCCAATTAGGGTTTCTACATCAGGGTTTCTGGAGTGCTAGTTCACATTTGCCTACATAAAAGGAAATAAACCCTCCTACATTTGTGTTCTACTCAATCCCTGTTTGAAAAGTTCTAATCAAGAAAACCCTAAAATCCAAGCTCTAAATTCACTTGAATCTTAAAATCTTGGACCTAATGACCTAGGAGTCAAATCAGATTGATTTCTGGCTCTTGACCTATATTTCATTCTCCATCATTTAGGGTAGGTCAGGTGAAGTTGGTCTACTTTGTAGGCCAACCAACCTCCAAATTAGGTCACAAATCAAATCAACTTCTAATCAAGTGAAATTCAAGGCACAAATTAGGACTTAAAACTAGTAGACTTAAGAGGTCAAGTTATCCATTCTGATCTACTTGGATCTGTGGTGACAAGGAAGGTCAAGTGGGGGAAACCCTGTAACCTGTAAGGACGCTCTACCATGTAGGGATCTTCGCGAGACTCTCCGTTCCTGGCTACCCAAGTAATTCTCAGGTAGACGACTTTTTGATCCAGGGGTATCATCTTCCTCGAACCTCTGTAGTCGTCCAAAAATTTTTGGGTCCCTTGATTGGGTCCAATTCATATCCAGTCCCTCATCTATTCTTTAGAGCACACGCATAGGAAGGTCCTTGGGTTTTTAACCTAAGAGGCCTCATTAGATCTTCTACGGGATTTCTAATCTTATCGGATCACTTCGATCTGAACTTGAATTTGATACTACATTCTAATCCACCACTTGATTTAAAGATGCAGCTTGGCAATTTAGAAAGGCCATTTAGGAAACCTAAATCCTGAACGTCCTTGAGAGATAGAATGATTGAGGATGCCCTGAAATTTTATAGAGTTAATGACAAAACCTCAAATCCAGTCAACATGATTCAAGTTAATATCCCATAAACGACATCCTTTATTACAAATTATGCTCAATTAATATTAACACAAATAACAAATGGATCAACCTGGGATATTCTCATTACTGAATATATTGAATTGGAAAAATTACATAACTTTCAATATCTCTAATGTCTGATAAATCCTGTCCTTTGGGAAAGTCACCAAGATGACCTTGAGAAAAGGGAAGATATGATAAAATTATTGAAACAGATTATCGATCAAAAGTACCCATATATTCTTCAAGCATTTAGCAAAACATCTTGGAATAAGACTAAGGATCAATCTGATTTCCCAAATCCCAGATTCGAGAATCAAGGTTGTTGTGAATCCCAACCCAGATGGAATATGATCCAACTTATGTACAGACTGACACGCCTGATCTTGAGTTGGGTTGGCAAGATTCAATTGTAGGCATTCTTGATTTCAAGCCAACCCTGGAGATATGAGAACTTGGTTCACCTAGCTTTGAATTCCCAGACACCTGTAATGATGAGCTTAAAATAGAACTCCTCAAGAATGTAAATCCCAAGCCTTATCCTATTAAGGTAATTCTCGAAGATGATTCTGATATCCCAATAGAACCCAGCCTAGATTTTAGTGATCCAATCCCTACCCTTAACCTAGAATTTTGATTTGAGCCCATTTGGGATAATTATGAGGCCCCATGTGATGAAACTCAGATTTTTGAGTTAAACTATGATTCTGGGCCTATGTTTGATGACTACACCTCTCCAGACTCCTCCGAGATATAGATCGATTTGTCAGAAATTACGCCAATTTATGACACAGAAATTGAGTTGGAGGAGTTGGGATTCGATTACGTCTCTCCTAGGAGCCAAGAACCCAGCCCAAGCTTAATATGGACACCTTTTGAGTTTGGATTCTGAGTTTAAGTTAGATCCAAGTCATGTAGCTACTTTTCCTCATCTTGAATCACTCTATGGTGGAATGTTCGATCTAGAATTAGGTTCAAAACACTATCTTTGCAAGTTCTCTGACTGTTTCGAATCTTACTCTGATTTCGGAGAATCTTTGTTTCCTGATGACTACGATCCAATTTATGACCTCAGCATCCACAACCCATTCTTCAACAATAATTCTGAGGTTTCTGATCCTGAGATCATCGATTCAAAATCAAGTTCCATTGATTTGGAATCATTCCTTTAAGATCTACAGGATTCAGAAACTACAAGTGCCAAGAGTGTATGTAATCTAGAGTTTGAATCTTAACTCCAATTTTCATGATCCTATAAGCACTCTCTAGGCATTTACATTTGATTTTGATGGGCTCTATGAGGACTCTCTAGATACAACTACCTTTGAACCTTTTCTAGAGGGGCCCTCACACACAGTTCTCTTGGAAGCCACCTCTTCTACAGCACATACGGAACCTGCTCAAATCTGATCCCACCCCCGACTGGCAACCGAAATTAATTTCTATTCTGATTCTCCTCTTTCTGATCCGATCGCACCTGATTCCTCTCCACAATGTGATCAGGTTTCGAATATCGATCATACTAAAAATCACGCCCCATCCTTCTCTGATCACTCCCATAGGGATCTCACATCCTCCACAGATCCATTCTATTTTGAGGATCCCTACTCTGACTAAGCTTATTAGAATCAACCAAACCCACATTTCACATTGCTGCATCTCTTTGAGCCTCAAAGCATCTGGTGGGCACCACACCTCCTGATCCATACTCATCAACCCACGAGACTAATTGGGTTTGGGTTGCATCATCAGCCTATTGATCTGACCAAGCACCTGGTTGTACCAACCAGACTTTGGTTAAAATGCTTGTTCTATAAATTCCTCTGATTTGACCACTCCTTCTCCATGACCATTTTCTACTCGGCTGAATGCATTGAATTTAGTGCTTAATGGGAGGCAACCCATCATTCCAAAAACACAAGATCCTTTTAATCATCCCTTTTGAGCCTCATGTCTGGTGCACTCTAAGTTCAGTTTTAGAATAGCCAACTCCAGCTCTGCTACCTATACCTAAGCTTGAAATCGTCTGCAATAGTCATCCTGACCTATTCACCCACCCTTTTGATCCTGTTCTAACCCATAAACCAACCTAATTCTATACCCTTCGGTTTACAATGAGGACATTGCAAAACTTAGGCATGGTGGGGTGTTAAAGTGCAAACATAAAAATTCAAGTTTCTAAAGGGTTCTCACAAAAAATTACTCATTCAAAAAAATCAAAAACTTAAAAATTGAAAAAGAACAAAAAAAAATGGAAAGGGGAGGAAATTTTGTGGGATTAATTGCATATAATTCTTGAGGAGGAAATGAGGAGGTGATTTAAATGCCAAAAAGGAGCTACAATTTGAAACAAAAAGGGATAGTCATTTGTAAATGATTATGGAATGTACTTAAGTTCTAGACTAAATCAAAAGAAAAAAATTAAGTCCTAGGAAAATAGATAGAGAAAGAGATTAGTATGAATGCTAATCTTAGGCCTCTTAGGCATGTTTTAGGGCTTAAAAATTCAAGTATCAATTAAGATCTGGATAATCCTCAAGAGGTTGAGGAAAATGCTAAGCTTATGTATTAGGTCTAAGGCTTAAGGATTATTCGGCCTCATTAACTGACCTCTAGTTTATGGGACTTGGTAACTTAAGCATCATAATCCACACACAATCTGGTTTAATGCGCTTAATCAATAAAAATCATGCAAAAGCATTTATTCTATTATGAAAAAGCTACCTAGATTAAGAGTGGCTTATCAACACAAGTTGATTTGGATGAGTTCCTGACGCAGAGGGGTGGGAAAGTCCCCTCGAAGATACGCAATAACATACCGTCTCCTTGGTGCTTGTCTTTTAGGATATCTAAATATCCTATCAGGGGCATGTATGCACCCTGTGCTGGTTCAGGTGCCACGGGTACGATTATCCTTAAATGTCAATTGCCAAGGCCTAAATTTAGCTACAAAATGCCATGGGCAGCACTATCTCGAAGTTTCAGAATCCAGGGTTCTGGGGGTTGCTATGGGCGGTGCTATCTCGAATCATCGATAGCAAGGGACCCTATGAGGATTGATGGTGGGAGCAAGGAATCTGATACAAACCATGTTTTTGAGCCAATTTGAAGCTAGAAATAAAGAAAAGAAAAAGAGAGAAAAGGCTCTCCAAAAATGAAAAAATTCTTCTATCCCCCTCTCTTGTAAAAATGCACTACAAGTTGAACCTGGACTAACCATGTTACAAGCACAAGTGCTTTAACCGCGGGGTTCAACAGACCTTTGGATAGTTTTCTGTGGCCCTTAGAAGCCTTCACAATAGACTAAGGCTAATGCTGGTCAGGTCTGGATCATGGTTGGTACTTGAGTACCCTAGGCCTACTATTAGCATTTTGACCTAATTTCTAAAAAGAAGAAAGAATCATGACTTTGAGCATCAAGGCATGGTCTAGAATTTGAGTTAAATTCATAAGATTTTGCTAAGGGACTAGCAAAAGTTAGGCATGGTGGTACGATGATAATATCATCATCAGCCATATCTACCTTCAATTAGTCAAAATCCATTGATAAATGCTTCTACATAACTACCAAAGGACCGTAATCCATTACACATCCTTTTTAAGAGTTTAACATGAAACGAGGGTTAAAACTATAATTTTAGCAGAATATCTGAATTGCAAAACAATCACAAGGTTTCTCAAGGGTTTATTAAAGGTTAAATATGCATTAAGGTCTAATAAGAGGATCCGTGCAGACAGAAATGGGTTTTCATGTATTACGAGAATTAATGGACATCTAAAACCTTAAAAATATACCCACTTAATTCACTGAGGTTCTGGTTAGGATAAAATTCACCTAAAACCTCTAAAAATCATATAAAAATATTCTCTAGGATTTAGCATCCTTGATTTGACCATCATAGCCTATTTTGACCTAAACTAGGGTCCTAGAAAGATAATTTTTCCCTAATTTAGATTTTTGCATCAATTACCTAGTCAAACTTGATCAAAACCTATATTCGACTTCACCATTAGATTCCTTGGGTCCATATTAGGTCTATTCCAAAATTTGGGCCCAATCAAAGATCATATTGGCTTAGTTTGCATTTCAATCCTGTTCTAACTCTTCTTCTTACAAAGAACCTCTTATCTTTTGAAATCCTTGTAGGGGCCTCCCTAACTTCATCTTCTTCACATCCAGGTTCTTGCTGCCATTAGGAATAGCTATAGCACCTCCAGCAAGGTACGAGCGAGATTTTCTCTCTCGTTTCTCAATCAATCAGTCCCAAATTTGAACCAGAGATTCCTTGAGGAATTCTCTTTCAATCAAACCCACCCTTGGACCCTAAGTCTTCCCCAATCTCCCATACGAACACATGGGAGATGTGGGTATCCCACATTCGCAAGAAGCTCAAAGTTTCGAAGCTTGTTTCGAAGCTTGGAACTCCATCTTTAGCCCTATAATAGCATGCCCAATTCAAGGCCATGCTCCTTAGCTAGGTTTTGGCCCAAAAACCCTCTTCAAACTCCTTCTCTAGCCATCTCTGGCCTAGCTCCAGTGAGCCTCATCCTCCATCACCCTACAGCCTCCCAATGGCCAAATTGGGAGTGTCTCCTTCCTCGACTTCCTCCGCCTCTGGACGATCAACGTAGAGGCGCCCTAGCCCCTTCTTCCTTGCCATCTCCTTGTCGAAGAATTCCTCGTCTCTAGTGCCAGCAATCACACCAGCGCCATTTCTTCCTTTTGTCCATTAAAAATAGGTTAGTTAGGTCTTTCTTCTTTAATAGATTCTATCCCTCAATTTTTATCTCTATTTCGACCCACATTTTCACCATTCACCGTCATCATCCCCATCTTCGACCACACCTCCGACGAGTCTGCCCCACCTCCACAGGCCACCAAACACCTCGTCGACAAGTCCACGAGCTCCATCGTGTGCCTCCGCACATAACCCCTCTACCTATTTGTCATTTTGTCCACCCAAATGTGCCACCAAACACCACCTCCTTCTCACACCTTCACTGACCTCCGTTGGCCACCATAAACCTCAATTTACCATGAAACCACCACGACCACCCTCGCTATCCTCAGGCGATCATCTTGCATTGTTTTAGCATAGCCGCGAGGCCTATTTCATGTTTCAGGTCATCGTCGTCCACCATCATCGCCGCCATTACCTCTGGCCTCATTCTTCAAGTTTCAGGCCATATTCTTTGTTGAGGAAGCTTTCAAGTTGTGCGGAATCCTCAGCTCTAGGTCTCCAGGTCATCAATCGAGTGGGAGAGTAGCATCTGCAGCACCAATTAGATGAGGTTCTTACAATGATTACACTCAAAGGAGGATGTGGGATTAGTCCCACCTCGTAAAGAGAAAGATCCGTGTGCATAGATAGATTGGAATCGTGCTCAGGCCTCTTTGCCCGAGACACTGGGGGTCTAGTCCCCGCTTCATGAACCTACGTACCCTTGTCCTTGCCCACGCTTACGCAGATGTGGAACTCTAACCAAATACCCGTTTACCCAAAAACAATTTGAATATCTGAGAAAGAAGAGAAGGAAAGAAAGGAGAGAGAGAGGGGGTTTTCCTCTTCATACCAAGGGTTCAACACTTAGCTGCTGTGGGATTTGAGTTCCATGGTGCGTGAGAAGAAAAGAAGAGAAGAAGAAGAGCTGAAGAGGAGAGGCCTTGAGAGATTGTGCACTGCTGGTGTGGAAATATGGTTTAAGTGGTTCAGGCCACTAGGCGTTTATTTGATATTATTGAGTGATTGATATGTATATGCTTAAGATTAATAATTGGTGATTGAAATCACCATTAATTTATCTTAGACATCTTGTTGCCTCATTAAGCTCTTGATATACTCATGTTCTACATTGAATATCAGATTTGAGTAGATATTATTCACTGATTATCATTATTAGCTTGATTTTCTATGCTCATTTATATTTTGATTAAGAATAGCACGTGAATTCCTCTTTACTTCCTGTGTTCGACTCGAACTTCACTTTTAGATATTCGAGTTATAATTTTATTTGTTTAAGCTCATTTGTCCTATACTTCAACACATATCTTAAACAACAATGAATTCGCTACAACAATTACAGAAACCCATTGCCAGAATAACCATTACAACAACCTACAGAGGAAATTTTCAAAATACAATTGGATATAAGAAGAAACATGTTGTCGATCTGGGGGACTTGCATTATTAATTCAGGAGGATCTAGATTGGAGTTTCAAGTATGTGAGCAAGCACTGTATAATGGTCATCGTCAATTGGTTGGGCACCCCCTCCAAGATGTAGCTATGTGCATACGGGACCCAAAGAAAAGTGGCTAGGGAAAAAATTTGGTAAAGGATGGTTGACATTGCCAAGAGGTAGACCTAATTACTTGTTATCAGTGATTTCAATGCATTGATTAAATCTACTGATAAGAAGAGAGGATTGTTTTGTAAGCCTTGGGAGTTAGCTTATGTCAGGGATTTCATCTCTGAACTTAGTCCTCTTGATCTGGGCTTCTCAAGGATAGCATGTGCATGGTCGAATAGAAGGGGTAGAAACTTGGTAAGGGAGAGTCTAGATTGTGCTTTGTCCATTAGTGATTGGTGTTTGGATTTTCCTAATGCAGGTGTTCTCCATATTCTAGCAATAGTTAGCAATCATGCACCAATCTTGATCAAACTGCAAGGAAAAAAGAAGAAAAGATTTATTCCATGGAATTTTTAGCAATGGCGGTTGCGAGAGGCATCATGTAAATCAGTTATCAGAAAGGTTTGGCAAGAAAAAGATCCAAACAACCTGTTCATATCCAAGCTAAATGTAGTTAGATCCAAATTGTCAAAATGGGCGACTAAAGAAATCAAAGATAGAAGAAAGGAAAAAGATGAAATTGAAAGGAAATTGGTGAAGATGCAAGCAATTGGGGATAATGCTATCACCATTAAAGAAGAGTGAATGTTGTAGAAAAATATGAAGTGGTCATACAGAAGGCGAAGATTTACTAGTTTCAAAGATCGAGACATAATTGGATGGAACATGGAGATAGGAATACAAAGTTCTACAATATATATGCTATGATCAGGAAGAAAAAATATTATAGCATGAATTAAGATGGAGAATGGAAGATTCATTGGTAATGAAGAAGAAATTAGGGACTGCTTTTATCGCCATTTCACTAAGTTGTTTGATGCCAATGGAGGAGGGGATCTCATGCCTTCAATTTTTAAGGAGGGAGATCGGCTTACTGAGGAAGAATCCTCCTATGCTAGCAGCATTCTTACTCTAGAAGAAATTGAAAGATGCATATTTATTCTTAATCCCTCAAAATGCCCCTGTCCGGATGGATTTCGGGCTATATTCTTCATATAGAATTGGGACATCCTCTAATCGGATATCATTCAATTGGTGTAATTAGCTTTTCAGGTTGGTACTTTTCCATTTGAGATTAATTCCACATACATAGCACCAGTCCCAAAAAATAGAAATGCTGATCAACTAAAGGAGTTTTGGTTCATTAGTCTAACAAATATGCTTTACAAGTTAATTGCAAAGCTTATTACTTCTATAGTGAAAAAGGTCTTGCTTAAGAACATCTCGCCAAACCAAAGTGCTTTCTTGGAGGGGAGGCAAATTTTGGATAATATTATTGCAGCTAAGGAGATCTTGCAATCTATAAGAATTGGTAAAATCAAAAGAAAGAGCATAGCTATCAAGTTAGACATGGAAAAAGCATTCGATTGCATTAAATGGATGTTTACTCTTAATATATTATCCCAATTAAATTTCCTTCCCATCTTTTCAAACTTGTGAACTTTTGCTTAACTACTACCTAGATGGTTATCTTGGTCAATGCTTCTCCCACTACTACAATCTCTCCAAAACGAGAGATAAGAGAACATTTCCCACTCTCTCCCTTCTTATTGATTCTCTATTCTGAATTTCTAACTCGACTATTGATGAAATCTCAGGTTGTAAGCTGTATTATGGATTACAAAGTCACAAGGAAGGTTTCCTCTATAGCCCACCTCATGTTTGCAGATGATACAACGATATTTTGTAAAGCTAATCCTTTAGAGGCTCTTAATAATCTTCTTCTTCTGGACCACTATGGATAGTTCTCTGCACAAAAAGTCAACTACTCCAAGTCTAAGATGTTCTTCGATAAGTGAGTGAATGAAGGAGACAAACAAACTATTAAGCAAGTCTTGGGTATCCACGCTAATTTTTAGGATATGACTTATATCTAGGTTATCCAATATGTGATGGTAGATCACAGAGAAGGGTGAAATAGCAAATCCTCGCTAAGTTCAAAACAAAAATGAGTGGGTGGAAATGCAGGGCACTCTCTTAAGCTGGCAATATTGTTCCGATTAAATCTTCCTTAGAGTCTATTTCTATACACATTTGATGTCAATAACTGCTCTACCAAAGTGAATGTGCAAAGCTATTGACAAATATTAGAGAGATTTTCTGTGGGGTTTTGAAGATGATAAGAGGCATTGTTACCTAAAAAGTCGAAGCTCCATGGGCATCCCAAAAGAGATGGGCAGGCTTGGGTTTAGGAGCACCATGGATTTTAATTATTCACTCTTGCTAAAACTGCTCCGTAGAATAATGAGCAGAGAGGGAAAATTTTCTGCAGCAATTATGAAGGCTAAATATTTTGAAGATGGTGACTTCTGGGAGGCTCAGTACAAATATAATCATCTATCCTTTGGGATGACCTATGGAGGTTAAGAGACATACTTTTTCAGTACTCTTTGTGGATGATAGGAGATGGCAAGACAATAATTATTTGGCATGATGCTTAACTACCAAATTTTTCCAACCCTGTCATTCTAATACTAAATGCAAAGATCACTCCCACATATGTGGCGTAGCTCATGGATGAAAATGGAAGGTGGAATGAGGAATTGCCAACAAAATTCTTCCCTTAGTAAGTGGTGCAACTTGTACGAGAGGTGAATGCCAATGTTTAAAATGAGGATGTGCTCATATGGAGGCTGACTGGTCGATCTTTCGCTTTTAAAGTCGTTTGTAGTTCAATGTGGTGGAAAAATCGACTAGTCAATATTTAACAAGAAATAACCACTCGCAGAGGAGCGGGTCGTATCCACAGGGAGGCAATAATGTATTAAAATTCGCGCCACTTAAAAATGTTTGTTCGTAGTCAATTTGGACAAGAACCAAGCCAAGATTGCCTTTATATTAAGGTTTAAGCAAGAAACAATGCTGAAATGGCAATTATGAGAAACTATAGGATATTTTCCGCAATGCAGAGTTAATAAAATATGATTAAAATTTGGCAATGGCAGAAAATGTAAATTTTAATTGAAGGTTTCCTGTAGCAAAACAGGGGAATTTTTCCCCGTTGTCTTGCGCGATGAGGAGCCGATGATCGGGCGCGGGAAGCTCGGAGGAGGTCCCTTGAACCAAGAGCTTCGAATCGGTGGTGGCGGCAAGTCGTGCGGCGGCCGGAGGTGGCCGGACGAGCTCCGGCAGAGGTGCTGCAGCCGGTGAGCTCGCGCGGCTGTTGGCGTGAGATCTGCTCGCGCGCTGCAGCTGACGGCTCTGCAGGCGCGGGAGGACGGGTCTGCAGGCGGTTGAGCGGGTGCGGCTGCAGCTGGCGGGGGTGCGCAAGATGCAGCAAGCGCGGGCGGGGGGCGCTGCTGGCGGTTCTGCAGGCGCGGGGGTGAACGGCGTGGATTGCAGGCGCTGTTGGAGTTCTGCAGGCGCGGTTGCTGCTGTAGGCACGGGAGGTGGGTGCTGCAGGCTGAGGACTGCGTGCGCGGTCTAGAGGGCGTGGAGATGGAGAAGGCTGATGGTGGGCGCGGTTGCGCTGGAGGCTGGTGGGTGACGCTGCAGGCGTGGGCGTGCACGGATGAAGGCGCAGGCGCGGGGGTGGTGGTGCGGGCGTGAACGGTGAGATGGGCGGATGTGGCTGTGCGGGTGCGGGTGGAGTTCAGACGGGTACGCAAGCGGGTGATCGCAGGTGAGCGGGTAGCTTCAGACGTCTGGGAAATTCCCCAGACGTCTTAAGTTACTGAGAGGGTGGCTGAATCAGTAGCTCGGTGATGGTGGTCGGCGATGACGGTGAGGAGGATGCACGCTAAGGTGCTCATGGTGATGCGGCGAGCTCCGGATGGCGGTGTGACCTGTCACACCACATGCCCACAGTGATGGAGACTCGTCACCACAGTAGAGGCCGGCAGTGTGGAGTGGAAGAGAGAGGTTCTCTCTGCACAGTGGTGGGTCGGTGGCGGAGGCCTCCTGAGCTCGGCTGCCTCCCTCCTCCTTTTGTAGTGGCCTACACAAGTTTGAAATCAGCAGCCCGACCAGATCCACCACATCCGCTCCCCCTTGAATGGCTTCTTCACTGCAGCAGCCGGGCATTGGAGCGGCAGCCAGCCGTTCTGAAAGAAGAAGAATAAAGAAAATAATGTTAAAATATTAGGGTTATTTATGTACAGACCCTCTGTAAATGAAAACAATGTACCTAATTGGTTATCTAATTAGATGAATGCTATTCTAAGCTAATTCTAAATGCACTTAAGATATGAATGCAATGTATGGATTATGTAATTAGATTAAAGCTATGATTAATCTATTTACATCCTAATTTATACTAAATAAATGTTAGAATTAACCTAATGTGTAGGCACTTAAATACTTCAATAGCCCACAACTATGGGCTAATCAAATACCCCCATGCCTAGTTTTTGCTAGTCCCTAGCAAAATTAAGCGAAACCTAGCATTCTAAGTAGACTAGTCAACTCACTTAGTCTTCCTTCAGAAGCATATTAAGTTCAGGTTCTAAACCCAAGGTTCCTAAGTAGTTGCTAAGTTACAGACTAGGTCGGCTAAAGACGAGTTGCAGGCACAAGTTCCCCTGATTTCTGACTCTACCCTAAAGTTTATTGATCCCTGAGATTAAAGCATCCGTGCTTGTGCATTGGTCCGAGTTATTTGAGTTAAAGGGAAAAATTTTTTTTATATATATATCCTTTTTTTTTTTTTTTTTTATTCTTCTAAGTCTAACCTCAGATCAGCTATCAACACGGTCTGTGTCGGATTCATTGTCCCCATTACCATACCTCGAAGGGTGCCTGGCTTTCGATGCTTCGAGATAGCACCGCCCATAACGACCCTAAGAACTCCTGGCAATCGACACTTCGAGATAGTATCGCCCATGGATTTCTTAAGCGAATTCAGGCCTATGGCAATTGGCACTTCGAGATAGGGCCGCCCATGGTACCTGAACCGCGCAATGCGCTTACATGCCCCCAGTAGGATGGATATCCTAAGAGACAAGCGCCGAGGAGGTAATATGTTATCATCGCTTCCTCAAGGTGAGTATATGCTCGACCTCTCCTGCGGCGGGAACTCTTCCAATCAAAATGTGTTTTCAAGCCTCTCTTAAGTCAAAATGAAGAGAACCAAATCTCTTTTCAAAAAGACGAAAATTAAGTTGATTACCAGACCAAGTGTGTGAA
The DNA here is from genome assembly GCA_037157565.1 of Thalassia testudinum. Classification (NCBI taxonomy): domain Eukaryota; kingdom Viridiplantae; phylum Streptophyta; class Magnoliopsida; order Alismatales; family Hydrocharitaceae; genus Thalassia; species Thalassia testudinum. The sequence continues at coordinate 76,602,348 of JAZHRO010000056.1, read as the reverse complement.
ATTTGGATGCATGGGTTACAAGGACCCGTAAACCAAAAGGTAGAATAAGACTCCAGGTACTACCCCACCTTTTAACTCAAACCCTAGCTTCCCTTCCTCAACCTCTTGAGGAATGGTCCGCAACTTAACTCCTACTTAAGTTTTTAAGTCCACAAAGGACCCTAAAGGTCTAAAGCTAGTAGCTCATTTAGCTTCTAAAGTTTGACCCTAGAATTAACTTAGTCTACCCTAGAGTTCTGATTTGCTTAAGACTGCAAGATCTAGCCAGTTAAGCTCAAAACCTTTTTTTTTTTTATGTGTGTACAAATGTATGCAATTATGCTATGTATATCCCCAAGTACACCCCCCCATGCCTAAAATCTGCAATGTCCTCATTGCATAGAAGGATATTACCTGGGTCAGAGCTGGGCTGAATAGCCGAAGAACCTGCAAATCAGGTTCAAGAATTGCAGAAATAGGCCCTAAAAATGAGCAAAGCAAAGTTGGCCTAGAAAATAGGTAACCTAGGATGTTGGTGAGCTGATGATGAATCCCGATAGCAAATGCTCGCCCACTAAAATGGGAATGAAATCTTCCCAGGTCACCAAAAGAGGTTCTAAAGGATAAACAGGTAAAATAACCTCCAAAGGGGTAGGGGGAGGATGACAAGGATCCTCCAAAAAGAATGGGGAAGGAATGGTATAGAGATAAACCCCCAGGGTAATGGACTGACTAAAGAAATCATCAATCCATACCCAATACTCCATTACAGAAAATATTGGTCTGTTAAGCCCCCTAGTCAGAACAAAAATGAGCAATTCTCTAAGGCAAGGATCGTCTAGGGTGTCCAAGTTACGAGGTTGTGGGATGGCCATAAGATCTAGGTTGGGTTTAATCAGCTTGGTGTCCATCCCAAACACTCTTTCTAAATCCTCAATTTCATCCCTAGCATTCCTTGCACCATCACGTGGATCTTCCTGCTCTTCATCAAGAGTCACAATTTCGCTTTCAGATATAAGCGAATCAGAGGGCGACTTCGAAGTGAATGAAGGCAGGTTGGTAGCAACAGATCTAGGGATTATCCTATCAATGTCATCCCCGGTTTTTGTTCTTTACTCAAATCTTCCCCGGAGTCTATATGTGAATCCACATAAATCTTAGAAATTGCTTCCAAATTTTCCATCATTTTATCATGAGGAGAAATATCATCAATGGGTGTGCTAAGGAAACCTAATTTGGTCAAATTTGTGACATCCTCAGGGGCTAACTCTTCAAATAAGACATAATCACCCTTAGTGTCACTCCAAATCTTGAATGTAGGTTCCTCATATAATTCGTCCTCCTCCTCATCACACAATTCATCATGTACCCGAGGTCTAGAATCATTTAATATCTCAGCAGATCCCCTAGGGTGCTCTATCTGAGGTAAATGGTTTACACTGGTAACATCAGACTCCTCAGATAGGTCAATTTCTTTAGGGTTAGGTTCCCTAAGGGTGGGTTTGAGTTCCATATCGTGATCAGAAGGGAGGGTAGGATTAACAACTTGACTTTGACCCACTTCATCAAATGTCACGAAAATACTATCATCTGGGTCGAGGTCTTCCAATGGTACCATCATTCCCTTCTTTTGACTCCAATATAATTCAGGTGGATACTAAACCTTATCATCATCTTCCTCAGGTTGCCACCTTTCTTCTTCCAATGCATAGCTACTGTCATGTGTATTTTCCTCCCACCTAAAGTGTAGATCTCTCAAGGAAGTGTCATCTAATGGGGAGGTTTCAAAATCGATCCTCGAAAAGTAGATATTCTCCCCAGAATTTCCCTCCAACTTAAAGTGTAGCTTTCCCACGGGAGATGCATCTATTATAGAGGGGTGTATGTCATCGTCAATGGGGTAAATTGGGTGGCTAATTTCATCTCTTTCTTGTTGGCCTGCTCTCAAAGATTCTCCTAACAATTCACTCATTTCATTTTGCATTTTCTGTATTTCCATCTTCAAAGAGGAGAGGTCATTTCTGTCATAAGAGAAGTCAGGCTCGGGCTTATAGTACCCAGGAGTGTTTGTCCAACCATTATAAGTTTTCAGGGAGGGTGGGTTGGGTATTTCTTTGGTATGTGGGATATTGGGCAAAGCAAATCCCGCTCCTGAGTTCTGCTCACTAATTTGGGGCTTAACTAGGCCAATACTCCTATAATAGGAGTAAAACGGATCCCAATTATTGTCATTATGTCCATCAAGGAATGGACCATCTCGGCGTCTGGGATCGAAGGATGCAGAGTGGGGGTGAGGGTGTGGGTAAGATGTGAAAGGATGAAAATCAATGTGGTCCATTCTAACTCACACTTCAATCAGAATTCCCCAAGCAAGACACAATTCAAAAAGGACCTTTTAGGTCTTTCCCAATTTAGGCTTTTGATTTTAAGTCAGATTGCAAGTGACAATACAATTTGTTCAGTCAATTTACGCGCCTATTGCCAACCTATAGTTCGCCTAAGAAGACCTAGTTGGAGCTTAGGTGTTCTTCCCTAAATTTCAAATGGTCAAGTAAATCCAAAGACGGAAGATCGAGGGATGCAAGTAGGCCTAAGCCTTCCTTTGAAGCTGTGCTTTCGCGGTGCTCCTCAACTACCCCCAAAAATCCATGACAGGGTATCCCCCTCTTTGGATTTACAAAACCTTTGATCTCAAGTTCCGAACACTTCAGAATCCAACGAAAGGAGGGCTCTTGTCCTAGTATTTCCAAACCTAAGGAGTGTCTAGAAGCGTGCCGTGGTGCAAGTGAAATAAGTGTGCATACACCGTAAAAGATTTTGAACTTTGAATCGCACGCCAAGTTTGAAAATCAAATCCTTGGTTTTTAAAATGTCCTTCCTTTGATTAGTCCTTTTTCTAAGAAAATGTGACCACATATTAGATTTATTCAGTACAGATTAGGTGGTCTTCGCATTAAATCCCAAATGCAATGCGTGATCAAAAATAGGATGCAAAGTAAGAGAATGCGTACCTTGCCTCCAGTGATCTACGATGCAAGAATGCACGTAATGCAGAAAAGTAAATCTAGATGTTGCTCATACAGACCTAAATGGTTCATCCTAGGGCAGGCAGCTTCTAGCAGGCAGCTCATTTTTTTCTTTTTCTATTTTTTTTTAGAACTACTTATGCACAAGCAAATAAAAGAAATAATAAAAAATAAACCTAAATCTAAAGAAAAGGGAACAGGCTCCCAAAAATTACCCAACACGGGTCCAAAACAAAATCGGGGAACAAACCCCTCAAAATATGCCCCAGAACAAGGGTTTCAAACTCTCTGCAATGAAAAATTAACTCTACAGTCTTAATTCTATTCTAATTAAATTAGCGATTAAATACAATGGTGTCCGTCGCGTCCTCGTCCTTCTCCTCCATTTAAAAATGGCTCGCCCAATTCTCGTCTGGCGACGTCAAGGGTCGCCTCTCACACTGGCTGATTCCCGCACAGAAAAAAAAAAAATAATGAATGGTCAAATCTCTATGCAATTGACAAATAATCAAAATAAAATTAGGCAAAATTATTGAATCTATTGCCTCCCCGGCAACGGCGCCATTTTGACTGGTCGATCTTTCGCTTTTAAAGTCGTTTGTAGTTCAACGTGGTGGAAAAATCGACTAGTCAATATTTAACAAGAAATAACCACTCGCAGAGGAGCGGGTCGTATCCACAAGGAGGCAACAACGTATTAAAATTTGCACCACTTAAAAATGTTTGTTCGTAGTCAATTTGGACAAGAACCAAGCCAAGATTGCCTTTAGATTAAGCTTTAAGCAAGAAACAATGCTGAAATGGCAATTATGAGAAACTATAGGATATTTTTCGCAATGCAAAGTTAATAAAATATGATTAAAATTTGGCAATGGTAGAAAATGTAAATTTTAATTGAAGGTTTCCTGTAGCAAAACAGGGGAATTTTTCCCCGTTGTCTTGCACGATGAGGAGCCGATGACCGGGCGCGGGAAGCTCGGAGGAGGTCCCTTGGACCAAGAGCTTCGAATTGGTGGTGGCGGCGAGTCACGCGGCGGCCGGAGGTGGCCGGACGAGCTCCGGCAGAGGTGCTGCAGCCGGTGAGCTCGCGCGGCTGTTGGCGTGAGATCTGCTCGCGCGCTGCTGCTGACGACTCTGCAGGCGTGGGAGAACGGGTCTGCAGGCGGTTGAGCGAGTGCGGCTGTAGCTGGCGGGGGTGCGCAAGCTGCAGCAAGCACGAGCGGGGGGGCGCTGCTGGCGGTTCTGCAGGCGCGGGGGTGAACGGCGTGGATTGCAGGCGCTGTTGGAGTTCTGCAGGTGCGGTTGCTGCTGCATGCGCAGGAGGTGGGTGCTGCAGGCTGAGGAGTGCGTGCGCGGTTTAGAGGGTGTGGAGATGGCGAAGGCTGATGGTGGGCGCGGTTGCGCTGGAGGCTGGTGGGTGACGCTGCAGGTGTGGGCGCGCAGGGATGAAGGCGCAGGCGCGTGGGTGGTGGTGCGGGCGTGAATGGTGAGATGGGCGGATGTGGCTGTGCGGGTGTGGGTGGAGTTCAGATGGGTATGCAAGCGGGTGATCGCAGGTGAGCGGGTAGCTTCAAACGTCTGGGAAATTCCCCAGACGTCTTAAGTTACTGAGAGGGTGGCTGAACCAGTAGCTCAGTGATGGTGGTCGGCGATGACGGCGAGGAGGATGCACGCTAAGGTGCTCACGGTGATGCGGCGAGCTCCGGATGGCGGTGTGGCCTGTCACACCACACGCCCACGGTGATGGAGACTCGTCGCCACAGTAGAGGCCGGCAGTGTGGAGTGGAAGAGAGAGGTTCTCTCTGCACAGTGGTGGGTCGGTGGCGGAGGCCTCCTGAGCTCGGCTGCCTCCCTCCTTTTGTAGTGGCCTGCACAAGTTTGAAATCAGCAGCCCGACCAGATCCACCACATCCGCTCCCCCTTGAATGGCTTCTTCACTGCAGCAGCCGGGCGTTAGAGCGGCAGCCAGCCATTCTGAAAGAAGAAGAATAAAGAAAATAATGTTAAAATATTAGTGTTATTTATGTACAGACCCTCAACTTCTATGTAAATGAAAACAATGTACCTAATTGGTTATCTAATTAGATGAATGCTATTCTAAGCTAATTCTAAATGCACTTAAGATATGAATGCAGTGTATGGATTATGTAATTAGATTAAAACTATGAATTAATCTATTTACATCCTAATTTATACTAAATAAATGTTAGAATTAACCTAATGTGTAGGCACTTAAATACTTAAATAGCCCACAACTATGGGCTAATCAGAGGCCACACTCATGCTTTCTCCATAAAATCAATCTATAATGCAATAATGGAGGGAAGAAGAATTTGTTTTGATTCATAGTTAAAATACTCAATGTTGATATGGAAATGGAAAAAGCTAGGGCCTAGAGTGCAATTATTCATGTGGGAGCTAATCAGTAACTGCTTGCTAATTGTGGATATTTTGGCATAATTCCTAACCATTCCAATGAATTTGTAGTGTGCTTTGAGCATATGAAAACCATTCAACATTTGTTTATGGAATGTCATCTTGCAAGATTTCTATGGCTTTGCTTGGGAATCAAAGTGAATGATAGACCAGGGGATCTATTTGAGCTTCTCTTCCATGAAGATACTATGTCAAATGATTATTTTAGATATGCTTTCTATCTCCTCCATTAGATTTGGCTAGCAAGGTGTGAGTATAAGCACAAGACAACTAAACCTGACTTGCACAGAATCATTAGGCATTTGGGAAGAAGCCTCTGTCAGGATCAGAGTTAGAAGGAGAAGAAGAAGAAGAGATGGAGGAAGAATTGGCTTTACTTTGGGATCGTGTAACAACCAGTATGTAAAGAAGAAGGGACAACATGGGAATGACCGAGGACGACAAAGGAGGAATAGGGGAAGTCTGGAAAGGGTGGCTAATCACAACACACCCCTTTTGATTGTCATTACTTACTACTTATCGCTCAGGGGATCTCCACAATTGGGTCTCCTTGTTACAACAAACATTGGCGCCAACCAACCAACTATACAATAGATTTAGCTACTAACATAACTGCCAGTTATTGTCAAGTTACTACCTAACAAATCTCCTCCCCTTATTAAACCTTGTCCTCAAGGTTGAAGCCTAGAAATCACTGTTCAAAAACATCATAATCAATCCATGTAGGATCCTCTACCGAATGGGTAGCCCAATGTATTAAAAGTTGGGTTAGTGCCTTATTATCTTGTTTAACCATTCGACATCCCAGAAGCTTGTAAGGTCATGGAAATTCCTCCAACATTACTGGTAGTAGCTCAATGTGTACAACATGCTACCTGTGCTTCTTATTTAACTGAGAAATGCGAACAGTGTGATGAATTTTTAATCTTGGAGGCAATCTAAGTTGATAAGCTACTACCCCTATATGACAAAGCACTTAATAAGGGCCATAATGTCACGCAGCTAATTTATAGTTGTAGTGCTTCTCAAGCGAATTTTTCCAATATGGTTGTAACTTAAGATAGACCTAATCTCCATCTACAAATTCATGCTCTATCCTCTTTTTATCAGCTTGCTGCTTCATTCGGTGTTGGGCACATATTAAATGAGCATGTAACTCATGGAGAATTTCATCATGACTGTGAAAAGTGGTAACTACATCAGCTGTAAAGGAAGCGCCTATTGTATATGTTGAAATAGATGGCAAGAGCCTGCCATAGACAACCTCAAATGGATAACATCTAATAGAAGTATAGAACTAGTATTGTACCAATATTCAGCCTAGGGAAGCCATTGTATCTAAGCATTTTGATGCTGAAAACAAAAACACCTCAAATAAGTTTCCAGATATCTATTTAGCACTTCAGATTGGCCATCTAGCTAAAGATGCTATGTTGAACTCATTCGGAGCTGTGTTTTAGTTGCTGCAAATAATTCCTACCAAAAGGAGCTTAAGAAGATAGCATCATGATAAGAAACTATGGAGAAGGACATGCCATGTAATCAAACTATTTCATGAACAAATAAATCAGCAACATCTCTAGTTGAATAAGAGTGTTTCATTGGTAGAAAGTGGCCATATTTTGAGAGACGATCAACAACCACTAATATTACTGATTTCTTTCTTGAAACAGGGAGTCCTTCAATGAAGTCCAAGACAATGTCTTCCCAAATGCAATTGGGAATCGGTAAAGGTTGCAGTAGTCCTGGCGGAGCCTGGTGGTCTACCCTACAACGTTGACATACATCACAGGCTTTGTGATGAGTCCATTTCAATGGACTATTGTTATGCCTAAGTTAGTTTTATTCTTGCATTTTATATTCCTTAATAGCTACATTAGGTCATAAAATAATTGCATACATCATTACTTAGAATTTCATTTGTTATATTGTATTTTATAACTTATTATGTATATAAATAACTATTTTATATATCGTTATTTCAAGAATAAACCATCCACCAACCACCGCCCACCCTCTCCTCACCGTAACCCTCCCACCAACCGTATCTCCTCTGCCAAACCCACTTACCCTCTTCATGCAATGCCAACCCAACTTCCTTATTGGGTCATGGCTAATTTTAGTAATGAAAATTCAAAATCCTAAAGGTTGTGGCCGTCGGTTAGTAGCTCTGCGAAGGACTAGGATAGAAAGCCCCCCTCGACCTTCCCCCTCGGAGTTCATCATCTTCTTCCTCGCACTCCACCGTTCTCCTCATGCACACACCATGGACATGGCATGCACCATGATTTGAAGCAGGCTCCACCTTTGCCTGCCCTCAACCTCCTATGCACGGTGACAGTGTGCACATCCTCACCACCAACATCTCTATAGTAGCACGCATTGCAGCAGCGTGCACATCATCCCCTCACCACAGACCACCATCCCCATCACTGACCCCTCGCCGCAGTAGCCCCCCCACATGATCATAAACACCACCGCTGCCAACACCATCACCTGTCCATGACCTCACCTCCACTTCATTCCATCTTCTTCATCTTCTTCTTCTTCTCATGCACTTTCCTTGCCATGAAAAAGAACCCAAAGTTGCAGCTGCCTCCTGGCCTCATACAGTCACTACAAGCGACCAAACTCACCATCAACCTCGTCGTTCTCCTCGTCTCATGCCCATGACCTCGATACGACTGCCAGCTGTCCTCCAAGATGAGCATGCACACCTCTTGCCATCATCGTCGGCCAACGTCCTCCACCACCGACAGGCCACCGCCAACTACCTCTGGTTACGCCACAATTGTCAACACATAGCCCACGCTTCGAAGGACCTTCATGTGCAACCACGTCGCCAACCATCTCCTCCTCGTTCAGCAACATGGCCGGAAGCAAATCCTTTGTTTTGAAGTCAACTAGAATTTACATCCATTGCGATTGCGAACTCTTATTTTTCCATTTAATATTTATTTATTACGTGAATTGCAGCCAGCCCCTTGAGTTCTTGCTATATTATCTAATTTCATTTCTCTACAATCTATTGGCCTCCCATACATTACATGATATATTATAATTATGGGCAAATATCTTACCATAACGTTTGAATAAAGAAATCATAAATTTGTGAGTTAATTTGGCATGTTCCTCCTTGTAGATATGACATTTTTACTGTGATTTAAACTGATATCTATTTTAATCTTTGATTGAGAGATTTTCTACCACGTGACAAAATATGACACGTCATTTTATGTTTAAAAAATCAACGAAAATGAGAGTCACTCTATCAAATGGCACAGGCAATGAGCCTAGTAAACTCATGTATTTCCTGTTCATAGTAATTTCTAATCAGGGCTATATATTCATTGATATATTTCTTTTCCCTGTGCGAGGTACATCAAAGGAGCTTGTGGGCCTTGATCCCATATGTGTGGAGACGCACAGAGGACCATCTAGGAAGATCCTACCTCTTAGATTTCTGATTTAGAATTTTATAATCGACTCTTTAGGATTTAGTCTAGTTATTTATTTTCTCACCCTTGTACTCTGGGGCCAGTTTTTGGGGTAGTGTCCCCGATTCATTAGATTCTAGGTTTATTCTTAGTTAGTTAGTTCTTTTGATTGCTCATTAATTAAAAAAAAAATCGGAACTGCTTGCTAGAAGCTGCATATCTTTAGGGCAACCATCTAGGATTCCTCGAGCAGCATCTAGATTTTCTTACTGCAATGTGTATATTTTTGCATTGAAGAGTGCTAGCGCAAGGTACATATTTCCTATCTTTCTACATCAGTTATCTGCACATGCATTGCATTTGGACATAATTAAAGAAGACCACTTAAATTCACTGAAAAGATTAATCAAGTGGTCACATTACTTCTTGAAAAGAAAATAAAATATATAGGAAGTGTTTGAATAACTTGATTGTGACTTTCAAAAGAAAAATCACTTTGCACGATGTGTTGCACACTTCCTACGCTGAGCACAAACTATAGTCATTGCACTTGGACTTGGATCCTTAAGGCTATAGGCATCGATCTCTTTATCGGTGTAAACCCTCCTATCTCGCTTTGTGACGGTGGTATTAACTTTTTCCTGAGTGATTTGATACTCTAAGGAGGGGGACACCCCTTAAAGGAATTCAAGGGTAGTTAAGAGGCAACACTAACGCATCACCTGAAAGGAAGGGTTCGCCCTACTTGCATCCCTTGGTTCCATCCTTGGAGTACCTTTTTACTTGAGCATTTGAGAATATCATTGCAACAAAGTGTACGTCTCTAGGGCACTCGAAGGCCAATTTAAGTTGCGTAATTGCTTGACAACTTGTTTGGTCACCCACAAAGGACTAAAAGTAGCCTCAAGCTCAACAGAAATTGATCAGGAATCTCAAGTGCCTCATTTCTCTTACACCACTTACATGGGAATAGAGAAACACTGCCTTGACTCTATTTGGACAAGCTAAAGAGTTGGAAGAGGACTTAAAGTACTTTCAATCAACCAAAGACCTGTTACCTTGTGTTTGCTTTGTGTATGCTTGGAAGGCATTCTCTTAGAAATAACCTTGTTTTCAACCCAGAACCAGAGAGAATTATTAGAAAAGCCAACCAAGAAAGAAGAAAAATGGCAGAAGAAAGACCTAAAGAAGAGATTAGGGTTGGCGAAAACCAAAGAACCTTAAGAGAACCTTAAGAGACTATTTCCTTCCTACCACTCACCAAGCCCTACCTATCCAGAGACCTGGAGTGGATAATCCTTATGAGATCAAGAACAGCACCATATTATTGCTCCCCTCTTTGTATGGTACTACTAGGGAGGATCCCTATAGGCATCTTGAGGAATTCACCGAGGTCTATTCCATGGTGAAGCTCCAAGGCTTTACTGATGAAGCCCTGATGAGAACTTTATTTCCTTTCTCCCTAAAGGATAAGGCCAAGCACTGGTATCAAACCTTGGATGCAAGGGGAAATGATTGGGCAACCCATAAGGGAGAATTCTTGAAAAAGTACTTTCCTATGAGTAAAACCAACCATTACAGAAGGGAGATTATGGGTTTTACTTAGCAGGAATGGGAGCAATTTCACGAAAGGTTATGCCCCCACCATCAGGTGACATGATGGCAATTGTTCAAAAGGTTCTACAACAGATTATCTGAAAGGCACAGGCTAACCATCGATGCAGCCAGTGTAGGAACCTTCATGACCAAAACAAAGGATGAAGCCTAGGCATTATTGAAACACTAAGTGAGAATTCCATACACATGTCCTCTGGTTATCAAGAAAGAAAATCATCAAACTTGCAGAGGAAGGTAGAGGCCCATGAAGTCGAGGCTACTTAGGATCTGGCTTATCAGATTCATTTATTGAACAAAAAATTTGATAAGCTGTTATCAAACCTTGGCATGAACTTGCAAGCAGCCACTATCTTTCAGGCTTCAAGTGAATGCTTCATTTGCTAAAGCACAGCGCATGCCACTGCGCAGTGCCACCAGGCAAATCAATTCCCTGAGTTGATTGAGGCTAACCTGAACACAGCCGAAGGTTTCCTACCACCCCCTCGTAATAACCCCTATTCCAATACCTATAATCCAGGGTGGTGGAACCATCCGAACTTCTCATGGAAGCAAGGTGATGCATCCAACTTAGGGAATGCAAGACCCCAACCTCCCCAACCTATATATCAACCTTCCTATGCACAACCTTCTCAGAATAAGCCTTCTGAGATGGATGAACTAAAAGCCATGATAAAAGTGATGCAAGAGCATCATCATATGGTCATTCAATCTCAAGGTAAGATGATCACTGATATGCAATCTGAAATTGCTCATCTTACTAATGTAGTTAGGCAACGAGATCCAGGGAAGCTGCCCAGCCCTTCGGAGGAGAACCCAATGGGTAAAGGGGTCATATTCAGGGAGCACGCTCAAGCTATGACTATGCTAACGAATGGAAAGAAAATTGCCAAACCTAATAGCACTCCTACAGTCACCTCTCAAAATTCCCCTCCAACATCGAACCCGATTTCAACCCTCACCGAGGAAGAGCTACACTACTCTCCCTCGCTTGAAATCACCCACGCAGAGGATCTCATCATTCTACCACCCCTTTCCCGACATGATGAACCCTCTACCCAGAAGCCAAGGGTGCCTTATCCTGAGTGCCTATCCGCTCCTGGGGAATCTTTTGTTGGCTCATCTAGAGCCAAGGATAGGACGGATAAGATTATGGACACTTTCAGGCAAGTCCACATCAACTTGCCTTTATTAGATGCTATTAAATAGATCCCATCCTATGCCAAGTTTTTAAAGGGCCTATGCACCCAGAAGAGCCGATCTAGGAGACAGGTCTAAGCCAAGGTCATCTTGCTTGACCATGTTAGCTCGGTTCTCCTACATGGAACACCCCTTAAAATGAAAGACCCAGGGGCCCCGTATATTTCAGTGGTTATAGGTAACCAACACATTGACGATGCTCTACTCGATCTAGGCACGGGGGTGAATATTTTACCAAGCTCTGTCTTTGACCTGTTGGGAGGAGGTGCTTTAAAGCCCAGTCTAATCATCATCCATGTTCCAAACAGATCACTTAAGACACCACAGGGATTACAGGAAGATGTCCTTATGAGAGTGGAGGACATCTTCTTCCTTGTTGACTTTCTTGTGCTAGATACTGACCCATCTAATAAGCCCACCAAGCCATCCATTATTCTAGGACACCCCTTCCTGGACACAGCCAATGCCTCTATTAATTGTTGATCAAGGGCACCTAAAATGGGACTTGGGAACAAGAAGATCCGACTGAATGTTTTTGATACATACAAGCAATCTGAATTTGAAGATTATTATAAGATTGAGGCTATTGATGAAATTATTGAGGAGACTACTCCATCACTCTTATGTAGAGATCCCCTTCAAATGGTCATATCTAAGGGCCATCCTCCGAGTGTTGAAGAGAATGAAGGGAATATACCCAAATTAGAAGAGTTGCTAGGGGTACACATGGAGACTCTGTCCCACTCTGGACCATGAAGGTAGATCCACTACCTAAGGCGGGGACATCTCAACTCAAACCCTCAATCCAAAAGGCTCCTGAGTTGGAGTTGAAACCCCTCCCAAGCACATTGAAGTATGCCTTCCTTGGTCCCCGTCATTATCTCATCTACATTATCTGAATCATAGAAGGGAGCTCTGCTTGAGTGTTTACAAAGGCACGAGGAAGCAATTACTTGGTCAATAGACGATATTAAGGGTGTTGATCCCTCCCTTTGCATGCATCATATATACACAGAAGAGTCCGTGAAACCCTTTCAAGACATGCAGAGAAGGCTCAACCCCAATATGCGGGAGGTTGTTCAAAAGGAGATTCTGAAATGGCTAGATGCAGGAATTATCTATCCCATTTTTGACAGTAAATGGGTCAATCCTATACAAGTGGTGCCCAAAAAGGTAGGAATCACTTTGGAAGAAAATGACCAAGGAGAGTTGGTGACAACTAGACCCTCCACTGGCTAGAGGGTTTGCATTGATTACCGCCGTTTGAACACGGCTACCCAGAAGGACCATTTCCCCTTGCCATTTATTCATCAGATTTTGGAATAACTGGCGGGGAACAAGTGGTCCTTGATGGGTACTCTGGGTATAATCAGATAGCCATCTTTCCTGACGATTAGGAGAGTACCACTATAACGAGCCCATATGGCACATTTACATTCCACCGAATGCCATTCGGGTTATGTAATGCTCCTGCCACATTCCAATGATGTATGATGGCTATCTTTTCTGAGATGATCAATGAGTTTGTAGAAATTTTCATGGATGATTTCTCCATTTGCGGCTCATCATTTGACCTATGCCTTTCGCACCTTGATAAAGTCTTAACCCATTACAAAGAGGCAAAGCTAGTGCTTAGTTGGAGGAAAAGGCAGTTTATGGTCCAACAGAACATTGTTTTGGGGCATGTAGTTTCCGAGAGAGGATTAGAGGTGGATACCGCCAAAATTGATTCCATCTCTATGCTTCGATCACCCACCAATGCTCATCAAGTTAGATCTTTCCTTGGCCAGGCTGGATTCTATAGGTGCTTCATTAGAGAATTTAATAAAATCACTAAGCCACTCTACGACTTGTTAGCGAAGGATGTTTCCTTTGATTTTGATGAAAGATGTAGCGAGGCTTTCCAAGTCTTAAAGAAAGCCTTTATTACAGCATCGATTCTCCAAGCACCAAATTGGACTTTCCCATTTGATCTAATGTGTGATGTTTCTGATTTCGCAATGGGAGCGGTCTTAGGTCAAAGGGTTGATGGCAAACCTCATGTTTTGCATTATGCCAGTAAGACCCTTATGGATCCTCAGCAAAACTACATGGTCACTTAAAAGGAACTTCTTGCTGTAGTATTTGCTATGGAAAAGTTTCAGTCTTATTTATTGAGATACCTTCTTGCAAAGAAGGACACCAAACCTTGTTTGATTTGTTGGATTCTACTACTCTAGGAGTTTGACATGGAAATAAAAGAAAAGAAAGGAGTTAAGAATGTATTAGCAGATCATCTATCCAAGATCCCAACTGAGGCATCAACCCCAACTGGTAGTATCCAAGAGACTTTTCCTGATGAGTCTCTGATGGCCGTGGAGGCCAAAATTCCTTGGTTCATTGACATAGTGAACTATCTTGTCACGAGTATTACCCCCTAATAAATGCCAGTTTATCATCATTCTTATGCATTAAGAAAAACCAAGCTCTTATGTTTTTGCTTTGCAAATGAGTTTTTGGGTTGCCTTTAGGCATAAATTAGGTTAGGCATGCATTTTATTTTTTATTGTCTTTTTGATATGTTTTTGTGAGTGTTAGGGTAAAAAAATTGATAGATCCCTAAAACCCTAGCACTCTTGATGGCAACTGGTGAAGAGGAAGCTCAATTAGGCTAGGACTTAGCTAATTCCAGCTCATCATGGCTGGATACTAGCTCCCTTGGACTAGGGTTAGCTCTATTCAGCTCACCTTAGCTGAATGGTAGCTCAAGGCAGCTCATCTCAACTCAACCCAGCTCAGATCCAGCTCAACTTAATTGAGTCTAGCTCATCTCAGCTCCCATCAGTTCACTGGGCACTCTAGCTAGCTCAACTAAGTTGATAGGAGTCCATCTCAGCTCAACCCCAGCTCATTCCAACACTACCCAGCTCATAGCATCTGGACTCCATGCTAGCTGAGCTACTACTTGTCAACTAGTAGCTTAGCAATCTCTAGAGTTCTCAGCTAAGGTAGTTCCAGCTTAACCTAGCTCTAGCTAAGTTGAGGCCAGCTCAACTTAGCTCAACTACCCAAACCTAACTACTAGCATAAAACTAGGTAGCTTTGCTAAGTTGTTGAGCTCCCCATGAAGCTGCCTCATCAGATCCAACTCCAGATATAGCAACCACCAGCACCAGATTTATTTCCTCCAGCTCCCTTCATAAAACCCTAGTTCCACCACCTCTACTCTACTAGCTAAGCTTGCTTAGCTCCCAACTAGCTCCACCTCTATAGCCAACCACCCTTTCCTCTTAACCGTAACTAAACCCTAACCTAACCCACCTACTTTTGGCGCCAACCCTCTTCAACCACCACCCCATCACACCTCCTCATGTTGGTGCCAAAACCACTCACATGCACCCCTTCAAAATGGTGCCAACCACCCCTTAATCTCCACCCTACACATCATCACCTAAGGCTATCCCCACCACACACATAAACCCCTTCTAGAAGCCTTAGGTGGCTCCAACCTTAACCACCTCTATCCCACCCTAAACCACCTCTAGTTGGTGCCAAAAACTCCTACCCACACCCCTTCATGTTTGCGCCAACATCACCTTAAATCTCCACCACTCCATCAACGGCACAACCTATCCTAACCGTTCATCTAGTGGCGCCACCTAACTTTCTCCATTAACCAACATAAAGTGGCACCAAATCTACTTAAACCCACACCCACCACCACCTCATACAACCCCTCACTTGGCACCACCTTATATCTACCACCCATACACCAACCACCACCCTACAACTCCATCCTAACCCTACACATGTCCTACATGCCACCTAACCCTACCACCATCAACCCTTAACCCTAGTCCCCGCCTAGGGTTGGCGCCAAATTACCATGCATCCCCTCATTTGGAGCCACCCATTATCCACCCTATGATCTACTAACCACTCTTTACAAGCCATCCTAACCCTCCATTCACTAACTACCCCTAACGTCCCTCCATTCCTATAAAAAAACCACCACCCACCACCATTAAATCACCTTTGGCTACATTTTTTTTCCACCTATATTCTACCCTATAGCCCACGACCAAGAGAGAAGAAGAAGAAGATTAAGGGGACACTTTGTCCCCCTGGTGCCTTCCCCTCTTCTCTTCTCTCTTGTGTCCATGCCAGCCAAAGAAAGAAGCCAGGCAAGGAGGATCTTTGGAGGAGGTCTTGAGGGTGGTACACACCCACCCTTGGAGGAGCTTTTGAGGTGGAAACCATCAACCTATGGAGGAGCTAAGGCATGCCCCATCTAGGTCTTGCAAGGAGTAGTACATACCTTGAAGGAGCAATTCAAGGAGAAGGGGGAGGAATCCTTTTCAACTATGGGAGTAGCCGCAGTTGGAGCAAGGACCCTTGCATCTTCATCATCGTCATCAAGAGGACATTGACCTTTTATTTTGTTGTTTTTCTTATTTAGTAGAAGCATTCCTCTACTTGTAAAACAATATCTTCCTTTAGTAAAATTTTTCCATCTCTAATTTTTGTTGCATTTCTAGTTGCATCTTGTTACTTTTTCCTAGTGCACACCCACTCTCTCTTTAATTACTCTAGTTTTCCACCTACCTAGTGTGAGCTTAGAAAGAGAACTTTCTTGTCACTTAGGTTTTAGTTTCAACAACTTAGGCATAGTTGCCTTCTCACTTCAATTTCGCAATTGCCCCTATTATTTCAAAAACCCAAAAAAAATCTCATATTCCAAAAATACAAAAAAGAAAGGTGATTTCCAATTTCAAGTAAGAGATTTATAACTAGAAAATTCCGTCCTTGGATGACCCTAGATACCCCACTATCTAGGTTTAAAAATTTAAAAGCATTTACAATTTTGTGTGGTACAACGATTTGAAACACTAATTAAAAATCATGCGTATTTTCGCAATAATTTTTGGCGCCGTTGCCAGGGAGGCACGACTTTGCATTATCATCTTTCTCTTGCTTGAAATGGATCTCATCCCCTTGTCTCTCTTCTTTCCTTTGCGTGTAGGAACTGCTGGAAGAAAGCAGGAATTTGGAAGCAAGAGCTCAAAGTTCCTTTTCTTCCAATGATTTCAAGTTGGTTTCTCTTTGCTTGTCACATAAACCTTTAAAAAACTACCAAAAATACATTAAAATTGGCTTTTAGAATCTTAAACATTAAAATTAGGTGGAGTGGTGCCATTTAAAATTCATTATTTGCTTGATTGCTCCATTAAACACCACTTTACCTTAAGTGTGGGTGCGCTAATTTCCAAGTCCAAACTTTTGTCCAGAATTCTAAAATCAATTCCCAACACCAAAGGTCTTTTAAAATCTTGAAATTTCACCCAAAGATTCTAATTCAAGTAAGGAACATCCATTCCAAATTTCAGAACAATTGGATTTTTAATTCATTTTTAAAAATTTGTAGATTGCATAGGGGTCACACCCTCTCATGTTCCTGTTTTGCTACTATCTGCAAATTTTAGGAATTTTTATGCTCATCTAATTTTTGTGAAATTTATCTTTCTGGAATCCTTGTAAGATTCTGCATATCATATAAATTTACAAAAATTTTCTACTGTTGGTGGTGGTACTGAAAAGTCCAAAATACCCTCGAGTATCTTTTCTGGACTTTGACACCAGCATAAATAAAAATCTTTTAAAAATAACAAACAAATTCATAAAATCATTTTAAAATATTTTTTGGAATCCTTATTTGATTTTCCATATAGTAGTAGTGTTGTTTACCTTGTTTGGATCACTACTTTAAAAAAAAATCATAAAGCAAATTCATTGGTAGTTAAATTTTTTGTTTTAGGGCCAAATTCAAATAGGTTCCTTTCTTTTTTAGTCCCACAATATGAAGGAAATATACTATCACCAACACAACATGTTTCTCCATTATTTTTGTAATATCAAACTTGTTTGAATACTTAAAGAGAAAAACCCTAAAACACACTATGCTAAAGCAAATCCTTAAAACAGAAATACAATAATTGTGTGACAACTTGATTACTAATTGGAATCACCTTCCAATTCTTGCACACACCATAAAAATTGAAATAGCAGGGCATTACCCAAATGAATACCCTCCACATTCTATGTGCGCTTCAGTCTCCTACACTATTTGAATGCTAGATCGGTGTTTTAAGAATGCCGCATTTTAGTATAGCCAAAATAGCATTTAAGCAAATAAATTTTATTACTCAAAAAAGTTCCGAGGTCGAACACAGGGAGTAATATGAATTCACACACTAGTCTCAAATAATGCAAATGAGCATAAGAATTTAACCCAAATAAACTACTCAAAAATGATAATCAATGTAGAATATGAGTATAACAATAATTCAACATGATAAAAAGAAATCTATAACAAAATAATGGTGATTTCAATCACCAATTATTTAGTATAGATATATGTAAACAAGAGTAATCAATACAGTAATCAAGACCAAATATCCGGACAGTAGCTTGAATGCTACAGTAATCAGGCGTCTCCCTTGGAGATCAGATGCCTTAAATGGCCTCCTCATTTGTTTCTCCTTTCTCTTCTTTCACTTTTTCCTTCTCCTTCTTCTGCTTCTGCTTCTGCTTTCTTCTTCTCTGATTTCTTCTTATGTGGCTCTCCTTCTTCTTCTCTAATTTCTTCCTATGTAGCTTTCCTTCTTTTGTCCTCTCAGCTTTCTCTTCTTTCTCCTCCTCTTCAGGCCTTCTTTTTCTGTCCATCTTCTTCCTTCTTCTCTAAGCACAGGGGAAAAGGCTCATATTTTGGCTAAGTGTTAGTCAATGCACAGAGGAACAAAACCCTCCCTTACCCTCGCATAATCTCTCTTTCTCTTTCCAGTTCATGATCTCCTAGAGTCTTGCACATCGGGTTATCGGAGGATCCGCGTACCTGGGTTCAGGGTCACCGGCGAGGGGTAGTGACCGAGGAGTGAAGGCTTAGGCAAGTTGGGTGCACCAGGTTCGTGGAGGAGAGGTCTTGGATGAGGCACATGAGGGTGCAGGGGACCTCACCCCCGAGTGTTGAGGTGATAAGCCCTCAACACTTTTGCAACTTATGCGGTAGCGACGCTTCCAAATCCCACGATGTGGGACTATCTTGCCCACCTTCTTCGTATGCACCTGCAGTAAGGAAATCTCCTCCAATTGGAGTAGCTGCTAAGGGTAGGGACCTCAATTGGCCACCTGGAAGTGCTCTTGAGGCTCTTCTGCATGGTCAGGAATGAAGACGTGGGACTATCGTGGCCTTGAACACGAGGAACAACATCGGAGGGATGACGCTGCGGTGGAGCTCCGACGTGATACCTGAAACACAAAGAATGGGGTAAAAGGCCTAATTAAAATGCTTAGGAGGATCATCGTAGGGTGTGGTATGTGATGGTGGTGGTTTCATGGAAGATGGAGGTGCATGGTGCTCGGACGAAGTCGAGGACGGAGGCCAATGATGGGTTTGTTCAGTGGCGATTGTGAGAGGTTAATAGGATGAAATAGGAGAGGGGTTTTGTGCGACAATGAGTGGCGGAGCTTTTGGGAGTGTCAGCAAGGTGGATGCAGTTGTGTAGCGAGTGGATGACCTCCCTAGAGGGCGATCAGAGGTGGAGAGGATGAAGCTGAACGGGTGCATCGAGGGGATATTTTTGGTGTTTTTGGGTAGGAAATTAGCCTAGGAAGCTAAAGAGACCTAACTGTCTAGTCTAAGTGGACGAAAAGGGGAAGGATGGCACCGGCTGGTATGGCTGGTGTCGGGGAAGATGATTTCTCCGGTAGGAAGGAGCGGTGATGAAGACGTTGAAAGGGAACGACTGCTGGTATTGTGGCACATGGAAGAATCTGATGATGAGGAATCCGTTGCTGGTTTTGTGGGAATGGACGAGGAAGGAGGTCAAGGATATCACCAGAGCTCATGGAGCTTTTCAGTCGGAGAGGAGGGAAAACCATGGGGTAACTCCGGCCAAAAACGAGTCTGGGGAACTTGGCGAGGTCTGAGGGTCCTTATAAACGGCTCTAGAGAGAATTTTGAGCTTGGAAGCCAAGCTTCAAAGCTAGGAATGCTCACAGGAGTAGGATTTTGAAGGATACCCAAATCTCTCATGCATTCACATGAGAGATTGGGAAGGCTATGGAGCTCATGGATGGATTCAGAAGGAAGAGAACTCTTCAAAGAATCTCCCATCCAATTTTCGAAGGGATTGATTGAATAGAGGAGTTCTCCTCAATCAAAGGTTGCCGGAGAAGGATTCCTCCACGATAATGGTGGAGGGACCTATTTACGAAGAGTGACGACAAAGATAGGGGCCTTTTTGTAAGGATTTTGAAAGTTAAGGATAGAAATAATTTTTTTTTTTTTTGAAACAGAAAGGAGAGCTATCGTCCTGCGATAGCAGTCCAAAGTAGTATATTATGTGCAAAGAAGGGAGATTACAAAAAGGATCCCCAAGACTGTATGAGGGACCAGCACTCTCTTACAATATTCTCACAACATACCGGCCTCTCCTGAAAAAGTCTCTCATTCGTTGCCTTCCATACACACCAAATAGAAGCAGCCATGTGGACATGTGGTTTCCGTCTCACCTCAAACCCATGCCACAAAGAAGCCCACTCTGGTAAAGGCTCCTGACAATTTTTTCTCCAAATGACATCAGTGGTAAGGCAAGAAGAGAAGAGGTGATTTACATTATCAGTACCCAATCTTCTGTGGCGTAGATCACTTGTGATTAATCCATCCCTCCTGCATAACCAAAGGAAGATTTGTACATTGAGAGGAATTTTTAACAACCATATCTTCTTATCAGTGGAATCATGTCTCCATCCCTCTTCAAAATTTAGCATTCTGTTATACCCAGATTTGACACTATAGATCCCATCCCACAAATATCTGTCCTCCGTTCCAGGCCTAGGTCAAAAATTTTCAAGGTCTAATAAAAGGCTTCTCTTCTCATCCCATAATCGGGTTGTTCTTCTGCTACTGCTGGATTCCACATCATCCAGAATCCAGCTGCTGCTGTTGCAAGACCAGATCTTGCTGACCATAGGATTCTTGTCAGCTGCTACATCAAAAGCTCTCAGATAGAGCTCCCTCAAAGACCCCCAATTCAGACCATTCCTCTTTCCAGAAACTAAAAGACCTGCCATCTCCAAGTGATGGTTGCAGCAAATGGAAGTGATCAGCCAAAGCCTTAGTTACTGATTTCCAGAAAGGTGATGGACAGTTTGGCTGCAGTCTGGAAAATCTGCTGTTGGAAGCTCCATATCTATCTCTGATCAGATCAGACCACGGTTTAAGATCACCTTGCAGCAGTTTAACAGCCCATTTAAGCAGCAAGGCATCATTAAAGTGCTGCAAGGACTTGATCCCAAGACCACCCAACTCCTTAGGATAGCAGATTTGATCCCATTTGAGAGGCTGCAAGAAGCTGCCCTTGTGTCTAGCTCCCTTCCAAAAAAATCTCTTCCTCATCACATCTAATCTTTTCCAAACAGATCTTGGTGCTTTGAATTGGAGAAGTAGAAAGCAGGGATGGAGGTGATCAGGGAATTGAGCAAGATAAGCCTTCCACCTCTGGATAAGAATCTGCTGTGCCAACCATCAAGTTTCATAGAGATCTTGTCAAAAAGGCAATTCCAATCACCTCTCTTCAACCTGGAAAACCTTAAAGGCAGCCCAAGATATCTAATAGGAAGACTGATGCGGGGAGTCATCAGGATGGTTGCTAAGGCCTCTTACTCCACCACAGATAAACCAAAGCAAACCATACCAGACTTGTCCCTATTTGACCTCAGTCCAGAAAGCTCACCAAAGATATCAACCAAGTGATGCAAAGCCAACGCTCCATCCATGGATCCTTCAACAAAAAAGACAGTACCATCTGCATATTGAAGAATGGGAGCCAGACTGTTCCTTCAAGAGAGTGAATATCCTCTAACAAGACCCACTTCAGAAAGCTTACAAACAAACTAGGCTAAACTGTCAACTGCCAAAATAAATATCAATGGGGCCAGGGGGCATCCTTGCCTGATGGCAAATTGAGGCTGGATCCATGCACCATAGGGTTTCCCATTTATTAGAGGGGTAAAGGAGGCCATGGTAATACATCTCTTAACCCAAGCTATCCAAGTAGGGTGAAAGCCCCTTCTTTTAAGCACATCCCATAAATAAGGCCAACTGATTGAGTCATAAGCCCTACGAAAATCAACCTTCCACATGAAGGCCTTGCATCTCCTCTTATGCCAGCCACAAACCATCTCTTGGGCCAATATAAAAGATTCTTGTAGGGATCTACCCGAAAGGAAAGCAGACTAGGCAAGATGGATCAAATCTTACAGTACAGGCCTCAATCTATTAGCCAGGACCTCTCTGATCACCAGATATAAGGAGCTAGAAAGAGCAATGGGTCTAAATTCCTGAAATGATTCAGCACCAAGAGTTTTAGGCAAAAGAAACAGATAAGATCTATTAATTGTTTCAAAGCCAAAATTGCCACTTTGGAATTCTCTAATTACGCCCATAACCTCTGAGCCCACAATGTCCCATAGTTCTTTGTAGAAGAAAACCTGGATTCCATCTGGACCAGGCGATCCTTCACAATTAAGATCATTAATAGCCTTCAATACTTCAGCCTCAGAAATAGATTCAATCAGGATGTCCCCTTGATACTCATTAATCCTGGGCAAATCATTTGCTGTCATTCTCCAGTTGCCCCTACCTGCAGCTCTTGAAGATTCCTTGAAGCATCTTACGGCCTCAGTTCTGATATTAGATAAGGAGGTAATTCTCTGCCCCTCTACAACCATTGATGAGATCAGATTTGTTCTCCTCCTAGAGCTAGCAGCCAAATGAAAAAATTTGGTGTTTGCATCCCCCTCACTTAGCCATAGCTGTCTAGATCGCTCCCTCCAATCCATCTCCAATTTCAGGTCTTCTTCAATTACCACCCCGTGCCATCTTCTTCTATCAACAAGATCAAGTTCAGATAGATGGTCCACTGCTTCCTTGGTATCCAGTTCCTGAATTTTCAGCAAGGCCTCATGAGCTTCTGATGTCTAAGAACTGAGACAATATCTCCATACTCCTTCAGCATGCCTTTCAGAGCCTTAAGCTTAGAAGCCAGTCTGGAGGTGGCTATACCCTCACCCTGCTGTGACAAATTTTGATAGGACAAGACAAACTAGGTCAAGACAAACTCATCTTGGGTCCAAATTTTGATACAAACCTAATTTGGACCAAAGGAATCAAATGGTGAAGTTGGATTTTGGTTTTGACCTTGTTTGACTAGGTAATTTATGCAAGAACCCAAATTAGGGCAAATGTCTGTCTATGGTTCTATTTTGGGTCAAAATGGGTTCTGATGGTCAAATTGAAGATTCTAAACCCTAGAGAATATTTTTCTATGAATTTTATAGGGTTTAGGTGAATTTTGTCCTGATCAAAACCTCAGTTAATTAAGCTAGTCTGCTTCTAGGATTTTAAAAGTCATTTAATTCTCAGAACACGTGCAAACCCTTTTCTATCTATTTTATCCCACTTATTATCTTTTTAAGACCAATTGACCTTCATTAAACCCCTGAGAAAGCCCTTGGTTGTACTGCATTCATGATGAGCTGGTAAAATTGTAGTTTTATCCCTAATTTTTTATTTTTCTTTCATAATGAATATGTGTTGAACTTATGGATTGCTACGCTAATGTGTTTGGTGTTAAAACCTTGCCGTTGTTGCTTGAAAGCGAAGAATTTGTGTTCAACAAATAAAATTTATACCAAAATTTGAATTCTAGGTCAAACACAGGGCGGCTACGTCGATCTATATTCATAATTATATTTTTTTTTAGAATTTTTGAAAAGCGAGGTGATATAATTACAATGAAACTATCGAACTAAAAGGGAGAGAGAGAGAGAAAGAGAGAGAGAGAGAGAACATGCATTCAATATTTCAAAATGGCTATACAATCAAACCAAATACAAATTACACTAGAAAGTAGGAAATCAGCTACACTACAAAGTAGAAAAATTCTACAATAGAAAAGCTGTAAAGAAGAATGGGAGAGAGAAGTTATCCTCCTCGACGATCGCTTGGAGGACGAGCCAGACGGGATGATGCCTGGACGAAGGAGGACGAAGCAGAAGAATAGGAACAGAGCAACACGTCATTGTCGTCGTGGGATCCACTTCCGAAGGGGGACGAAAATTTGGAGTTTATCTCGCGAGGACCATCCCAGGTGTGAGACAAGCTTCTCTTCAGCTTTGGAGAGGTAGAGAAGAGAAGGAAGTGATGAGAATTTCGTATGGAGGGGGTCTCCTTTCATAGTTGCAAGGAGTGGGGGCAAATTGGTTATTACATCTTTAAAACATTAAATAAGGGGTCTTTAGTGACGGATAAAATCGTCGCTAAATCCCCAACATGGGCATAGTGGCCGCTGCCCAAGCGCACCCGCTCGGCTGCTCGCTCTCAATGCATCCACACATTCAACGAATCTCATCCGTCCGATCACGAGATCGGACGGCTTAAGATGTGCCTCCCCCGCTCCTCACTACGCGCTTGCCCGCGTTCGATGGCGCGTCCTCGCCACACGCGAACCAGCGCGTGGGCACTATTGGAAGATCTGAGCCGCCCGCTGCCGATCAGGCGGTCGCCTTTAATTGCGTGCGCCTGCAGATCACGACTCTAACCCGCATCTTGTGAACGCGGAGCGCCTTGCGACCGCTGCGCTATGGAGTGCAAATGGTCGCGCGGATGATTTGAGGCGCAGCCGTTTACAGCCGTTGGATCGAGTTCCAATGGCGCAGAGGGGCGGATGCAGGGGACTTCAGCAGTTGCGTGCTGGCGTTTAGGCGGTCGAGATGGTGCCACGTGGTGCCATCTTGGTCGTCCATCTTCTGGATGTTGTAGATGGTGCCACAGGTGTCGGATTGACTCAATTTTTGCATCGTTAGGCTGCAATCGTCGATCCAAATTCATTTGTACGGTCAGATTTATCATTTGAAATGTAGATTTACACCATCCTAGCCCTTGATCTTCTAGGGTTCCCCGATCACTACTTGATGCTACAGATGCCTGGTTAGGGCGATCTTGGAGTCGTTAAACTCCAATAGTCACCCTGATCACATATGTACGGTTGGATCTTCGATCCAAGGCGCTGATAAAAAGTTTGTCCTGTCCAAGCACATAAAAGCAGACAATTAACCTCCATTTTATTCAAACTACTCTAAATGCAAGATGATGCATGTTATGCAATATTTATATCATGCAACACAATCCTATACTTAAGAACATGCATAAATAGACATCTTAAGTAGTGTAAATGTGTCTACATCAAAGCCCCATGCCTATCTTTTGCTAGTCCCTACCAAAAAACTATATGCTATTTATAAAAGAATTAGGTTGGATTATTTGGGTATAAGTTATTTTCAATCATTAAGAAATTGTCTACTTAAAATCTGAACTTTCAAAGACACAACAGTGCCCGAGTATCTGCCAAAATGCAGACTGCCTCAAGCCCTCACCTTATTCAAAGAAAATTTTCTTTTTTTCTCTTTTCTAATTTTTTTTTGAATTTTCAAATTTTAGGGTTTAAGAGTGACCTTCTACGGCCATTCAACTCACCCAAGATTTGATGAGAACCCTAAGTTTTAAGCATCTTATTGTGAATGTGATAGACTCGTTGATCGGTAATTAAAATGGACTTCGGATTTCTATGCCTCTAGGTGACCTAAAAAGAATTCTGCCTAAAGGTGTATCTTTACAACCTGTATCTTTCTCCCTCCTTTTATATTTTTTTTACGGGGTCAACACAAGGGTGAATCTAGTGTATATCTCCCTAGTTTATTCTACTTCTCTACTTCTTCCAAAGTGTTTTGCAAATTTTTTTAGTGCATTTACTAAGCTGGGTTCTAGACAACCGGTCGATGAGCTGTTACCATCGACAACTTGCCAGCCATACTCGTGCGGCGAAGTGTGGCTTATTTCTTTTTTTTTTCTTTTCTCCTTTTCTTTTTGATTTTTTTTTTTTTTAAGTAGGTCGCTTCCCTAGTCTAAGATTTACCTAAAGGCAGCAAAAAGAGAAAGGCCCAGTGACTGGGCTCTGGACAACATACCTATGGGCTGTTACACACGATAACTTGCCAGCTATATCACCTTAGAAGGTTCATTAGCTACCTAATTTCCATTAGAATCACCGAACAACGAGTTTGTGAAAAGAAAGTATGTAGATGCTTAAAACTCAAAAATTATCTCAAATCAGAGGGTGGGTTGATAAGTCGTGTACTTATCACCCAAACTTATTTATTCCAATTACGATAGAATTAAGATGGTGGGGACTTGAAAGATAAATCCACATTTTAGTGGATACATGGGCTAATTAAGTCCAAAGACCTGAGGGGTCTTTGTGTTCAGATCCTAATGTAAAATTTCTTAGGATTGAAAAGTTCTAATGTCCAACTAATCCATCCTAATTTTGATTTTTTTTTATATAAATAAAAAGAGAAAAATAATTTACATGAATTCCACAAAGCTGACCAAATGATTCAAAAATGAATCCACCCCCCCATGCCTAGCTGATGCAATGTCCTCATTGAAAAAGAGACATGAAAGAAAGGATAGAATATGAAAGATGTCACCTGAATATGAAGCTCGTATCATCTTGTGTCATATGTACAACTGCTGAGTTTAATGCCATTTGCTAGGCGAAGTCCTGCTAAAGAAGTCATACAATGGCTAGAGCAACTGAGTTTGAGACAGGTTCTGGAAGAATATGGTCAACAACAGGCTTCAGACGTTGACCGTTAACTTTAAATGTGTTACCCGTCTTTGGGTCAAAAATCTGAACGACACCATTTGGAAAAATATGGTCAATTATGAATGGGCCATTCCATTTAGATCTAAGTTTGCCAGGAAAGAGCTTAAGTTTAGAATCGAATAACCAGACCTTCTG
The DNA here is from genome assembly GCA_037157565.1 of Thalassia testudinum. Taxonomy (NCBI): domain Eukaryota; kingdom Viridiplantae; phylum Streptophyta; class Magnoliopsida; order Alismatales; family Hydrocharitaceae; genus Thalassia; species Thalassia testudinum. The sequence goes on along the minus strand of JAZHRO010000056.1, from coordinate 76,575,753 downwards.
GTTTGGCTCAAAGCTCTTGCGGGAAATCAGTTGATCATGTAGAGCTTTGGTCCGAGCTTTGTAGATCTTGGCATTCTCATATGCATCATTTCTAAGCTCCTCCAACTCAGATAGTTGGAGTTTCTTAGTCTTCCCAGCTAGATTCAGATCTAAATTGCATTGTTTGATTGCCCAGAATGCCCTGTGTTCAATCTCTATGGGTAGATGGCATGCCTTTAGATACACCAAATGGAATGGAGACATGCCGATGGGCAGTTTATACGCTGTACGGTAGGCCCAAAGAGCGTCCTCAAGCTTTTGAGTCCAATCCTTGCGATTAGGCCTAACTGTTTTCTGCAGAATGTTCATGATCTCTCGATTGGAGATCTCGCCTTGTCCATTTGTCTGGTCATGGTAAGGTGTGGAAATTCAGTGATTAACCCTATTTTTGGCCAATAAATTCTGGAATTGGGCATTAATAAAATGAGTGCCACCATCACTGATGATAGCCCTCGGAATCCCGAACCTACTGAAGATATTTTTCTTAACAAAATTGATGACCACCTTGTGGTCATTGGTTCGGGTGGGAATCACCTCAATCCATTTGGACACATAATCAATAGCAACAAGAATGTATTGATGTCCAAATGAAGGGATAAAGGTCCCATGAAATTGATGCCCCAAACATCGAAAATTTTGACAGGAAGAATAAGGTTTAGGGGCATCATGTCTCTCTTAGTTATGCTCCCGATTGCCTGACATTGAGAACATGACCTTGAGAATTCCTGGGCATCTTTGAATAAAGATGGCCAATAGAAGCCAGATTGCAAAATTTGTGCAGCCGTCTTTTTCCTGGAGAAATGTCCACCACACCCAGATGCATGGCAAAACTCGAGTATACTGTTGAATTCATTCTCCGGTATGCATCGGCGAATAATCTGATCAAAGCCGATGCGATACAGTTCAGGGTCCTCCCAGAAATGGTATTTGGCCTCAGATTTGAGTTTATCCCATTGTTGCTTGGTCCAATCCTGGGGGATTTGACCAATGGCCAAATAATTAACAATGTCAGCAAACCATGGGGTGTGGACACCTAAAACTGTGAAAATAATTTCGTCTGGAAAACTGTCAGCAATCAGAATGTCCGGACAAGAAGAATCACCTAGGAGTCTCAACAAATGATCCGCTACCACATTTTGTACCTCGGTTTTATCCTTGATTTCAAGATTAAATTCTTGAAGAAGAAGAATCCAACAAATAAGCCAGGGTTTAGCATCCTTTTTAACCAAGAGATGTCTCAAGGCCGAATGGTCGGTATAGATGATAACATGAGACCCTAAGAGATAAGCCTTGAATTTTTCCAAAGTAAACACTACAGCTAATAATTCCTCTAGGCTTCATCCAAAGTTTTACTAGCATAGTAGATGACAGAGGGCTTTCGATCAATTTTCTGACCTAGGACAACCCCGACCGCGTAATCATAAGTGTCAGTCATGATCTCAAAAGGGGCTATCCAAATTGGTGGTTGCAAAATTGGAGCACAGGTGACTGCCATTTTCATGAAATCAAATGCCTTTCGGCATGATTCATCAAAAACAAACGGCATTTCTTTAGCACAAAGATTGCTCAAAGGACGAGCAACCTTCGAGAAATCCTTGATGAATCTTCGATAAAATCCCACATGGCCAAGAAATGATCGGATTTGTTTAACAGATGTGGGAGGAGGAAGTTTAGCAATAGCATCAACCTTAGCTTTATCCACTTCAATTCCCCGTTCAGAGATTACATGACCCAAAAATGATGCCCTCTTGGGTCATGAAATGACTCTTTTCCCAGCTAAGGACCAGTCGTGTCTTGATACATCGCTTAAGAATCATTTCCAAATTAGCCAAACAAGAGTCAAATGATTCTCTGAAAATAGAGAAATCATCCATGAAGACTTCCATAAACTCTCCCACCATGTCAGAAAATATGGCCAGCATACACCTTTGAAAAGTCGTAGGTGCATTGCATAACCTAAAAGGCATCCTACGAAAAGTAAAGGTTCCGTAGGGACAGGTGAAAGTAGTTCTTTCCTGATCCTCAGGATGGATAGGAACTTGGTTGTATCTCGAGTAGCCATCAAGAAAACAGAAGTACTTCTGCCCAGCTAATTTTTTCAAGATTTGATCGATGAAGGGCAGGGGAAAATGATCCTTTTTAGTGGTTGTGTTCAGCTTCCTGTAATCAATACAAACTCTCCAAGAGGAAGCTGAACGAGTTGTTACAGATTCTCCTCTCTTGTTAGTCACAACAGTAATCTCTACTTTCTTTGGAACAATCTGAACGGGACTTACCTAGGGACTATTAGAGATTGGATAAATAATTCCTGCATCGAGCCACTTGATAATTTCCTTTTTGACCACTTCTCGCATATTTGGATTCAATCTCATCTACATCTGGCGAGAAGGGTGGGAACCATCTTCCAAAAATATTCTATGATTACAGTAAGATGGCTCGATCCCCCTGAGGTCATGAACGGTCCAACCAATTGCCTCCTTATGTTCCTTTACGACCTTGATCAATTTAATCTCTTGCTCCTTTGTCAATTTAGCACTGATAATCACAGGGAGCGTATTCTGAGGTCCTAAAAATTGATATTTCAAATTCTCAGGCAATGGTTTCAATTCAAGTTGGGGTAGGTTGATGACTGATCGTAGGGTAGATGCTGAAGATTCAACAAGAGGAAGAGGTTGAGAGTGAACAAAATCAATAACCTCTTCTGAAGATGTCAAGTCAGCCATAGAGGGTTGCGGGTCAAATTCATCATCCAAAGAGGAACTTTCAATTGAAAAAATTGTCAAACAAGTTTCAATATTATCATTATCCTCATCAAGTTCCTCAATAAATCCACAATCCTTAAATTTGTTGATCGCCTTAAAACTATCCAATTTCATTCGTTGGTCCCCAAAGGCAATTTCCATGCTACCACTTTCACAATTAATGTTGGCCTTAGCGGTAGCCAAGAACGGATGCCCCAGAATGATGGGCGTGTTCCTCAGATTATCATGTACATCCATGTCAAGGACAAGGAAATCTACAGGAAAATAGAAATCCTTGACCTTAACCATAACATCTTCAATAACGCCTCGCGGGTTTGTGACCGAACGGTCCTCTAACTGTAGCATTGCTGAAGTTGGCCGAAGTTCACCTAACCCAAACTTCTCGTAGAGAGAAGTTGAAATTAGGTTGATGGATGCCCCCAGATCCAAATGTGCTCTATCAAATGTGTAATCTTCGATAACGCAAGAAATCAATGGAGCACCAGTATCTCTCTTTTTCTGAGGGAGGTAGTGCAGGATAATAGAACTAGCCTGCTCGGAGAGTACCACCTTCCTCGGAACAGATTCTCTCGACTTACGCTTTTGTGTACATAATTCCTTTATAAATCTTGTGTAAGCTGGTATATGCTTGATAGCATCAAGGAGCGGGATATTGATCTCAACATTCTTAAATAGATTCAAAAGCTCCTCATTGCTATCAACAGACTTCTTCTTCTTTCATTTGGTTAAGGCTTCAGGAAAAGGAACATGAGTCAGATCTTTGGAATCAGGTTCCTGAGCCTTGATTTCTCCTCTAGAATTCTCCTCTCTCTCAGGTTCTTTAGGATTCAAAGAACAGAATAGTGTGGTTGTGGATCCTGAGTCTTCTTACCACTCCTCAAAGTTACAGAATTTGTAGAAGCATAAGAATTTGGGTCTTAGGGAGGGTTAGGAAAGATTGTAGGGGCTTGATTAACCATGAATTATTGATTTACAGAAGAAGACGAGGAACCCTGCTCAACCACCTGAGCATGTGCATGTGAGTCCCTCTGATTTCTGTACCCATGGACTTGATTGCCCGAATTCATAATATTTTGTGGGTTGGGTATGGGTTGGGATGGTAGAGATCCGGGTTGACGAGAGTTAGCAATGAGCCTGGATTGCAAGTTGTCCAACGAGTTTTTCATTTGCTGCATAAGCTGGAGCATGGATCCTTGCATCTCTACCAATTCACGGTTCAAATTAGCCTACCCTGCGGATTGACGGGCATTCCAAGCTAGCTGATTGACCTGATTCGGAGGCAACTCAGTATATATTTGACCCTGACCCATTGGTCGTTGCGGAGCATAATTGCCGGGTTGGAATTGGGTCTATTGCCCCGGATTTTTCCAAGAGAAGTTAAGGTGGTTTCTCCAACCTGGATTATAGGCATTCGAGTAGGGGTTGGATCTAACATTCTCTTGTACAGCGCAGACATCCTCATAGGGTGAGGATGGAGAGAAAGAAAGGGAAGGATCAGAAAAACTGGGATCAAACGCCCCAGTTGGGAACCCGTAGGGTTCCGAAAAATGCCGACTCACAAGTTGAGCTGCATCGAGTTGATTCACGAACTCCTATCTAGAAGGAGCTCGTGAGGAATGAAATCCCAAATTTTGGGATTGAGTGGACTGAGAGTTGTTCATAGAATTGCCAGCCATCCACTCTTCCATTCTTTTTGCAACCAAGTCCACCTTATCAAGTTTGTTACAAATCAATTCCATATCAAATGAATGAGTGTCATGGACTTCATTAACATTTGATCTGGGCTGCTGGGACCAGTTAAAAGTATCCATGGAGGCATGATTAATTGAATTCTCACTCATTTCCTCAAATAAATCATGTGCACTATCTGCATCTTTATTGAGGAAATTGCCTCCGCAAGAAGCATCCACATGATTTCTAAGTTGTTCAGTCAACCCATGACAGAAGATCTGCACAAGTTGCCATTTTGGCACCTCGTGGTTTGGACACCTCCGCAATAAGCCCTGAAATCACTCCCAGGCCACATGAAACTGCTCCCCCGGCCACTGGGTAAAGGTAGTGATTGCCTGTCTCAAAGCATTAGTACGTCCGACTGGGAAGAATTTCTTCAGGAAGGTCGATTTCAACTCATTCTAAGTTGTAATTGGTCTTCCTATTGTCCTATACCAATGCGCGTCCTTATCCCTAAGAGAGTGGGGGAAGAGCCTCATGATCATTTGCTCCTCGTTTACATTTTGTGCCTTGGTGGTCTAGAGCAAAGTGGTCAAGTCCTCAAAGTGTTGAAACGAATCTTCGAAGCCAAGCCCTTGATAATGTTTAATCAGGCTTAACACCTGGGGCTTGATTTCTACGTCACCGGCTAGAATCTGGATGTCGGGATGTTACCCGTAATTTGAAGGATCATAAAAATCCTTCAAGGGCTGAGCGCCCTGCATTCTCTGGAACCTTTCCTACATTCTCTGCATTTATTCCAGCTGCCTTCAAAATTCTTCCTGTGGATTTCTAAGTAGAGGAGGCTGTTGTTCGGCCATGGGATCAAATTGACCAAAATCCAATTTGCACCTCCTAGAATGTTCTAATGGTCCTTCCAATCGGGGATTCAATGACCATCTTCCCAGCATAAACTAGGAGAAGGTCGGAAGGACTGAGGATAAGAACCCTGCAGCACAACAAAACAAGGTTGTCCTTAAGTGCGGTAGCCTAAGGATCTACTGATTCCCAAAACCTGCCTTAAGACTATAAATGATTTACTTTACTTGCGTCTGTTTAATCCAACCATTTAGGAGGGACTTGGGAGAAGGTTCTTCCTTCGGCTTTCTCCTCCAGTTCCTAGTGTACCCTCAAGCCGTGGTCATTTGACGCTTTTCCCCTCACTAGACATCAGATTAATCAATACAAGTAGGTTAATCAAAAATAATCTCAGACTAGGCCCTGAAGAGCGAATCAGACCTTAAGGCCAACATCTACTCAATTTTATTAAGGCTTAGGATTGTGGTGCTTATGGAATGTGATGGGCCCTTAAAATGGGTTGTGCCCTTAATGATTGATTGAGATTTGTGTAAGTGCGTGCACAACTAGGGTTTTCAAGCAAGATTATTTGTGATGCGTGAATTTTAATGTTCAAATCTTGCTTCAGTAGCTTTTAGGGTTTCAAATTAGGTGGATTGCAATCAAGTTTCTAGGCAAACCAAGTTATAAAACACGGGTGAAGATTGTTTTCCCTTAAAACCAGAAAGAAAGTGGAGTGCCTAGAATAGACCTAGATTGAAAACCCTAAGGAGGAGCTACTTGATGAATTGGTTTTAAATAGAGTGGTGCGGCCCAAACAACTCAAATAATTGGCCACAAATGCACCACTAAGTTAGGCACTCAAAGATGGCTAACCTAGAATGATTTCTACTCTTTTATGTATTGCTTTGTGTGTACCAGTTCCACAGATCAGAACTCGGTTGATTAGAAACAAATAAATTTGATTAAGTGCCTTGAATATGGGTGTATGTTGTGTGTTTGTTGAAAATTACCCCATAAGATCATCTTTTTGTTATTTTTTTTTTTTATAAATGAGGGTGGAATGAATGTGAGTGAAAATCCAAACAACCAAACTATTCCTAGGATTTATGCAAACACCTAGGTTAATTGGAATTTGGATTTAATGTGGCGAATGAAATCTATGGAGGGGGGAAGAATGGGGAGCACTTACAGTTGTCTTCAACTGCACTTTACTCCAGTCTACCGCTTGTTGATTCCTTGATGGTGGTCTCTGCAAAACAATAGACACAAGAGAAAGTAAGTTAGAAAACAACAAAGTGAAAGAAATGCAAAAAGAAGATCGGAAATCGTTGCCTCCCTGGCAATGGTGCCAAAATGTTGAACTTACGGATTGCTACGCTAACGTGTTTGGTGTTAAAACCTTGTCATTGTAACTTGAAAGCAAAGAATTTGTGTTCAACAAATAAAATCCATACCGAAATTTGAATTTCGGGCCGAACACAGGGAGGCTACGTCGATCTATATTCGCAATTATATTTTTCTTTTAGAATTTTTGAAAAGCGAGGCGATATAAATATAATGAAACTATCAGACTAAAAGGGAGAGGGAGAGAGAGAAAAAGAGAGAGAACATGCATTCAATATTTCAAAATGTTTATACAATCAAACCAAATAAAAATTACACTAGAAAGCGGGAAATCAGCTACACTAGAAAGCAGAAAAATTCTACACTAGAAAAGCTGTAAAGAAGAATGGGAGAGAGAAGTTATCCTCCTCGACGATCGCTTGGAGGACGAGCTGGACGGGATGATGCCTGGATGAAGGAGGATGAAGCACGATGAAGGAGGACAAAGCAGAAGAACGGGAATGGAGCAGCACGTCATCGTCGTCACAGGATCCACTTCCGAAGGGGGACAAAAATTTGAACTTTATCTCGGGAGGAGCATCCTGGGTGTGAGACAAGCTTCTCTTGAGCTTTGGAGAGGTAGAGAAGAGAAGGAAGGGATGAGAATTTCATGTGGAGGGGGTCTCCTTTTATAGTTGGAAGGAGTGGGGGCAAATTGGTCATTACATCTTTAAAACATTAAATAAGGGGTCTTTAGTGACGGATAAAACCGTCGCTAAAGCCCCAACATGGGCATAGTGGTCGCTGCCTACGCGCGCCCACTCAGCTGCTCGCTCTCAATGCATCCGCACATTCAACGAATCTCAGCGATCGGACGGCTTAAGATGCGCCTCCCCCGCTCCTCGCTGTGCGCCCACCCGCGTTCAATGGCACGTCCTCGCCTCGTGTGAAATAGCGCGTCGGTGCTATTGGAAGATCTGAGCCACCCGTAGCCGATTGGGCGGTAGCCTTTAATCGCGTGCGCCCGCAGATCGCGAGTCGAACCCACGTCTTGTGAACGCAGAGCGCCTTGCGACCGTTGCGCTACGAAGCGCGGATGATTTGACGCGCAGCCGTTCACAGCTGTTGGATTGAGATCCAACGGCGGTTAGGGGCGGATGCGGGGGACTTCAGTGTTTGCGTGCGGGTGTTTGGGCGGCCATGATGGTGCCACATGGCACCATCTTGGCTGTCCATCTTCTAGATCTTGTAGATGGTGCCACGGGTGTCAAATTGACTCAATTTTTGCGTCGTTAGGCTGCGATCGTCGATCCAAATTCATCCGTGCAATCAGATTTGTTATTTGAAGTGTGGATTTACACCATCCTTGCCCTTGATCTTCTAGGGTTCCCCGATCATTATTTGATGCTACAGATGACTGATTAGGGTGATCTTGGAGTCGTTGAACTCCAATTGTCGCCCTGATCACATATGTACGGTTGGATCTTCGATCTGAGGCCCTGATAAAAAGTTCGCCCTGTCCAAGCGCAAAAAAGGAGACAATTAACCTCCATTTTATTCAAACTACTCTAAATGCAAGATGATGCATGTTATGCAATATTTATATCATGCAATGCCATCCTATGCTTACGAACATGCATAAATAGACATCTTAAGTAGTGTAAATGTGTTTACATCAATATGCATTGACTTGTGACTCTCTAGCGGTTACATAGGAGCATTTGTTGACTTAATTGGGTTAAAATAAGCTTGTTATGGCTCATGATGGTGTTCCCATCATACCCCCATGCCTAGCATTTGTTAGTCCCTTAGCAAAATTTTAAGGTATTAACTTTGATTCTAGACCATAAAAATCTTTTCATGCTTAAAAACTTTGTTGTATGCTTCCTTTCGTAGATTAGGTTGGAATGCCGATTGTAGGCCAAGGGGTACTCAAGTATCAACCAAGATCCGGACCTGACCTGCTCTAGCCTCAGTCTGCCATGAAGGTTTCTAAGGCCCACAGGAACTAACCTAAGGTTCGTTGAGCTCTGCGGTTAAAGCACCCATGCTTGTAACATATTTTAGCCTAGGTTCAATTTGCAGTGTGTTTTTGTCAGAGAGTGACAGAGGAGTTTTTCTTTATTTTTGGAGAGTTTTCTCTCTTTTTCACTTTTTATTTCTAGCTTCGGATTGGCTTTACAACATGGTCTGTATCGGATTCCTAGCCCCCATCATCAATCCTCGCAGGGTTCCTGGCAATCGATGCTTTGAGATAGCACCACCCATGGCAACCCCCAGAACCTTGGCTTTCAAGATTTCGAGAAAATCGCACCCATGGCATTCTGTAGCAAAATCCAGACCTTGGCAATCAACATTTCGAGATAATGCTGCCCATGATACCTGAACTAGCACAGGGTGCTTACATGCCCCCAGTAGGATTTGTAGATATCCTAGGAGACAAGCACCGAGGAGATGATATGCTATTGCACATCTTCGAGGGGAATTTCTTGCCTCTTCACACCGGGAACTCGTCCAAATCTACTTATGTTGATCAGCCGCTCCTAATCTTGGTAATTTTTTTAGAACAAGTTTAACACATTTGCATGATTTTCATACTTAAGTGCACTGAACCAGACTATGTGTTGATTGGGGTGCTTAGGTTACCGAGTCCCGCAAACCAGAGGTCAGTTAATGAGGCCAAATAATCCCTAAGCCTTAGACCTAATACATAAGCTTCGCATTTTCCCCAACCTCTTGAAGATTATCTAGATCTTAGCGAGTACTTGAATTTTTAAGCTAAGGATTAAAGCCCAAGAGGCCTAAAATTAGTGTTCCTACTAATCTCTTGTTTGTTTTATTAGCACTTTTTGCCTTTCGTTTTCTTTCTTTTGATATGGTCTAGAACTACATCAATTCCTTAATCTTTTACTAATGACTATCTCTTTTTCTTCTTTTCAAATTATGCTCCTTTTTGATATTTTTATTTCCTGCCCTTTTTTTTCTTAGAATCTGATATGCTATCAATTCAAAATTTCCTTCCTTCTCCTATTTTTATTCCTCTTTTCCCTTTTTTTTTTGAAATATATGCTTTTCTTTTGTGAGAAACCTTCCAAACTTTGAATTTTTTTGTATGTTTGCACTTTATCACCCCTCCATGCATAAGTTTTGCATTGTCCTCATTGTAAATGGAAGGTGTGAAACAGTTTTGGGTTTAGGAATTAGAATAGGATTATCGGGTGGGCGAACAGGTCGGGAATGACTGTTGCAGACGAATTCAAGCCCTAGTACGTGACCAGAGGGGGATCAACTGTTCTAAAGTAAACTCAAGGTACAATAGACATGAAGTACAGAAGGATAATCAGAAGGGTCTTAGGTTTTTGGAATGACAGGTTGCCTCTCGTTAAGTGCTAAATTCAACACCTTCAGCCGAGTGGAAAATCAGACAAGTTTTGTAGAACAAGCACCTTGATCAATAACCAGGTTGGTCTAACCAGGTGCTTATTTAGGTTAATAGGCTGATGATGCAACTTGTTGAACGCTTCGACTTGCTATGCTAACGTGTTTGGTTTTGAAAACCTGTCATTGTAGTTTGAAAGCAAAGAACTCGTGTTCAACAAATAAAATTTATACCGGAATAGAAATCCTAGGTAGAACACAGGGAGGCGGACGTTTGATTTAAAAAATATGCATTTGTTTTATTTATCACGAAGTAGAATAATTGATTAAAAACTATCTAACTATTTACAACAAATAGAAGAGAGAGAGAGTAAGAGAGAGAGACTATTATAAAGAAAACAAAAAGAGATGTAGAATGAATATGGAATTCATTATCAGAAGGTTTGTTCATTACACTAAACATTACGATGAGAAAGCAGGAAAATGATTACACTATACAGCAGTAAATCTACTCTAGAAAGTAGTAAATCTACTCTAGAAAGTAGTAAAAAGAATGGGGAGAGAGATATCCTCCTCGACAGTCGCTTGGAGGACGAGCCAGACGGGACCATGCCTGGAAGATGGGGAACAGAGCAAGACAAAGGAGAACGAAGCGAGAAGAACAGGAACGGGGCAGCACGTCATCGTCGTCGCAGGATCCGCTTCCAAAAGGGGGACAAAAATTTGACTTTATCTCGCGAGAAGCATCCCGGGTGTGGGACAAGCTTCTCTTGAGCTTTAGAGAGGGAGAGAAGAGAAGGAAGGGATGAGAATTTCATGTAGAGGGGGTCTCCTTTTATAGTTGCAAGGAGTGAGGGCAATTTGGTCATTTAAATCTCAAAACATTAAATAAGGGCTCTTTTAGTGACGGATAAAACCGTCGCTAAAGCCCCATCGTGGGCATAGTGGGGCATCGCTCACTAGGTTGCTTGCCTCCTCATGTGTAGCGTGCACTCCACGATCTACGAATCTTAGCCGTTCGATCTAAGTTGCCTCTCCGCCCACCTCCTCTACGCATGCTTGCTGCATCTGATCCCGTGTTACGCGTGGTAGTATGATGCCGTATCAACGCTATTGCGCGTGTGGGACCGCTCGATCGCGATCGAGCGGTCAATCGCGCCTGCTCACCGCACCCGCTTGCTTGCTAGCCACAATTCGATCATTCGCTGCTCGCTCGCGTAAATGCTATCGCCCACTGCACTGTGGAGGAGAAATGGTCACGCAGATGAGTTGAGGAGCAACTGTCCATGGCCGTTGGATGGTGATCCAACGGCCATGATTCAACGCGTGGTAGAAGGGTGCGGTCGGCTCTAAACTCAGCTGGGCCAGTTTGGGCGGGCGAGATGGCACCACGTGGTGCCATCTAGGCCGTCCATCTTCTAGATGATGTAGATGGTGCCACAGTTGTCGGATTGAGTCGATTTTCACACCATTAGGCTACGATCGTCGATCCGAATCCATCCATGCGATCGGATTTGTTGTTTGAAGTACAAATTCACACCATTTTGGCCCTTGATCTTCTAAGGTTCCCAAGTCTCTATCTGATGCTACAGATGTCTGATTAAGGCGATCTTGGAGTCGTTAAACTCCAAACGTCACCCCGATCACATCTGTACAGTTGGATCTTTGATCCGAAGCCTCGATAAAAATTTTGCCCTATCCCTGGACATAAAAGGAGACAATTAACCTCCATTTTATTCAAACTAATCTAAATGCAAGATGATGCATGCTATGTAATATTTATAGTATGTAATGCAATCTTAAGCTTAAGAACATACATAAATAGACATCTTAAGTAGTGTAAACATGTTTACATCATACCCCCATGCTTATCTTTTGCTAGTCCCTAGCAAAAACTACATGCTATTTATAAAGGAATCAGGTTGGATTATTTGGGCTTAAGTTATTTTCAATCATTAAGAAAATGTTTACTTAGGATCTGAACCTTCAAAGACACAACAGTGCCTGAGTATCTGCCAAAATGTAGACCGCCTCAAGCCCTCTCCTTATTCAAAGAAAATTTTATTTTTCTCTTTTTCCTCTTTTCTAATTTTTTTGGATTTTCAAGTTTTAGGGTTTAGGAGTGGCTTTCTACGGCCATCCAACTCACCCAAGATTTGATGAGAACCCTAAGTTCTATGTATCTTATTGTGATTGTGATAGACTCATTGACCTGCAGTAAAAATGGACTTCGGATTTCTACACCTCTAGATGACCTTAAAAAGGGAATTCTATCTAAAGGTGTATCTTTACAACTGGTAGCTTTCTCCCTACTGTTATTTTTATGGGGTCAACACAAGAGTGAGTCCAGTGTATATCTCCCCGATTAATTCTACTTCTCTGCTTCTTCCTAAGTGTTTTGGGAATTTTTAGTGCATTTATTGAGCTGGGTTCTGGACAACCGGTCGATGAGCTATTACCACCGACAACTTGCCAGCCATACTCGTGCAGTGAAGTGTGGCTTATTTCTTTTTCTTTTCTCCTTTTCTTTTTAAGTAGGTAGCTTCCTTGGTCTAAGATTTACCTAAAGGCAGTAAACAGAGAATGGTCTAGTGACTAGGCTCTGGACAACCTACGTATGGGTTGTTACTCACGATAACTTGCTAGCCATATCACACTAGAAGGTTCATTAGCTACCCAATTTCCATTAGAACCACTGATTAACGAGTCAGTGACAAGATAGTGTGTAGATGCTTTAGGCTTAGAGTTCTCTCAAATCAGAGGGTGGATTGGTAAGTCGTGTACTTATCACCCAAAGTTATTTACTCCAATTAAAATAGAATTCAGATTGTGAGGACTCAAAAGACAAATTCACATTTTAATGGATACACAGGCTGATTAAGTTCAAAGACCTGAAGGGTCTTTGTGTTCAAATCATAATGTAGTATTTTCTAAGATTGAAAATTTTCTTTAACCCAAGTTCTCTTTCCTAATTCCAATTTTTCTTTTAATAAAAGAAAAAATAAAACAAATCTACGGAGCTGATGAATAAATTCAGAGATGAATATCACTCCACCATGCCTATCTAATGTAATGTCCTCATTGTATTAAAAAGACATAAAACAGAGTGGAATAGAATAGAAAGCACCTGAATTGCATGAATGTCAGGTCTGCTTCGAGATAAAAACTAAAGAGAACTGTATACGTGCTGAATTTAGTGCCTTTAGCTAGGCACACTATACAAAGAAGAGAAATAAAGAATTCACATGTGCAGGTCAGAATCAGAATAAAAAGATGAAACCTCTGACTTGTCAGCAGTGGTCCACAGATGTGGACCAAATTGTGGTGCAATCCCATACCCCATAATCTAGAATATCTAAGGTTTTGGATAAAAATTACCGAAAACCTAAAATCAAGATGCACGCGAGGTCGGGCCTGCGATTTATGAGGATGCAACCCAAGACCAAAAAGTCGGGTTACAGAGAAATCATGTTCAAAAGGATAATCATTGAATGTGTGCTTGGGTTTGACATCCTCAGAACAAATGTCGTAAGGGTCTTGGTTTGATGGTTTCAGCTTAATAGGAACCCTTCGACTCAATCTTCCTTTTCAACTTACTTCCCAAATCAAAATTTCCTGACTCCTATCCTCATTTAGCATGTCAAATTCCAGGACCTCTTGCGTATTAATCACCCCATCCGAAATCTCCAAGCCTAAATGATGTGGCTGAATCAGAATTGATTTAGGTCTAATTATCTCAGAAATAGAATCATCGATAAGCTCAATGGGGTGTAACTAACAATCAAGGCATTAAATTGAATCCTCTAGAAAATGCAATTCCGGATCCGTAATGTGAGCTCCAATAAGATCAGTTTCCTCAATTATTGGGCTATCAAATGATCTATCAGATTCCTCAGGCCCAATCGTCTCACAGAAATCATGTTCTATAAACTCACATGAGACTTCCCAACTTGAATCTTCACCATCAGAATTAAAGAAATCAAGATCCGTGTTAATGTATGTCCCAAAATCATCTGTCACTTTCTGTTTGAAGGAGACATACATTTCCTTGTACCTAGCTCTGGGATCTTAGGTGAAGAAATCAGATCATCCTTAATTGGTTGCTCTAATTCCATCTGGTCAGCCTCGTAACACGTGTCCCTCCCAATAGGTGCCTGAGTAGGTTCTGACATTAGCTCTCCTAAAGGGAGTTCATCCTGGGAATCATCCCACGATTGAACTAAATTAACCACAAATCTCATCCTTAATTTCACTAACTTCCCAAGTAGAAACTCACCCGGATTCTTATCCTTAACATCCAGGAGCCAATTCAACAAATACTTGTTCAAATCATCAATCATTTCAATCAGGGGCTCCAATCTTTCAATGCAAGGTATTGGCTGAACTTATAAAGATTGTATGACATTCCTTAAGTTAGCCAGAACCTTATCTTGAACTTGGTTACCCTGAACCAAATGAGTTGGTTCAGGGTTAGGTGGGTTTGGGGTCAATGTAGGGGAATTAACGAATTGAGATTCGTTATACCCTTCCTGATAATAGGTCATTTTGAATTGTTCAAAAGGTGGTGCTGACCTAAAGGCAGTGTAATCAGAGGATGGGTAAGGATCAATGTATCCTTCCTGATTGTAGATTGAATTAGGTTGTCCATGAAAGGATGGCGATCTATAATTGATGTGGCCCTGAGAAGGATAGAAATCGCAATCATAGTGTTCAGGGTTAGACCCTAAAAACGGAGGTTCGAAATTGTATTCCTAATCCGAGTTATCCAAACTAACTGATGGTTGATTACAGTATGAGTCGGGATAATCGTCATATTGAGGATAATTCAAAACAGGAGGGAAAGAGCGGGAATGAGTATAATATGTGGAAGGAATCATGATAAATGGGAGGAAGAAAGGCACCCTGCAATACGAGCAATCAAACCTGTCCTTAACTGGGCTAGCCTAAAGACCTACAGGCTCCCACAACTTATCCTGAGATAAAGGAACGATTTGATCTACTTCTGTCTACTCAATCCAACCAGTTAGAAGGAGGGACTGGGGAGAAGGTTCTTCCTTCGGCTTGCGCCTCCAGTTTCTAGTGTACCCCCCAGCCATGATCATTTGATTCTGCTCCCCTAGCTAGACATCAGATTGAACAGTAGAAACAGATTAATCGAAAATAATCTCGTTCTAGGCTTTGAAGAGCGAGTCAAATCCTTAAGGCCAACGTCTACTCTATTTTATTTAGGGTAAGGTTTACATGTGCTTTGGAATGTGATGGGCCCTTTATCTAGGTTGTGCCCTTAATGATTGATTGATTTATGTGTGCGTGCACAACCAGTGGTTTTCAAGCAAGATTACTTTTGATGCGGTGAATTTTAAGGTTCAAATCTTGCTTAGTAGCTTTTAGGATTCAACTTTAGGTGTTTTCAAACAAGTTTTGTTGGCACACCAGGCTTTGAAAGCACAGGTGATGATGTTTTCCTTTGAAGCTTAAAAAAATGTGGAGTGCCTGGTAAATCCCTAAGAGTTGAACCTAATCGACAGCTACTTGATGAGTTGATTTTAATTGAAGTGGTGCAGCCCAATCAACTCAAACAATTCACCTGTTGCACCACTTAATTAGGCACACAAGTGATTACCTAATTTGATTTCTACTCAATTATGTGTTTGGATGTGTGTACCAGCTCCAAAGGTTGGTTTACCAATTGAGTTTGAAAATCAGATGAGGTTGTGTACCTCTATGAGTTTTTTTATTTTTCTTTTTAAATGTGGAGGTTGGGGTGGGTGTAGGTGTCAAACAACAAACAATCTAACCTTAGAGTTTATAAGAACACCTAGGTTGATTGATGTTTGTGTTATTATGTGGTGAAATGAAAACTAATGAGTGGGAGGTGGGGGATAACTTACAGAACCTTCCACAGTATTTTACTCCAATCTACCGCTTTTGCTCATCTCAAAAGAGTACCTACAATCACAATAAGGAAGGAGAGAAGTGAGGTAAATGATTTGTAAGTTGGAAGATGTGAAAAAAAAAATCAAATAGAGTCACCTCCCCAGCAACGGCACCAAAATGTTGAATGCTTCGAGTTGCTATGCTAACGTGTTTGGTTTTGAAAACCTGTCATTGTAGTTTGAAAGCGAAGAACTCATGTTCAACAAATAAAATTTATACTGGAATAGAAATCCCAGGTCGAACACAAGGAGGTGGACGTTTGATTTAAAAAATATGCGTTTGTTTTATTTGTCACAAAGCAGAATAATTGTTTAGAAACTATGTAACTATTTACAATAAATACAAGAGAGAGAGAGAATATTACAAAAAAACCAAAAGGAGATGTAGAATGAACAAGGAATTCATTATCAGAAGGATTGTTCATTACACTAAACATTACGACTAGAAAGTGGGAAAATGATTACACTAGAAAGCAGTAAATCTACTCTAGAAAGCAGTAAAACGAATGGGGAGAGAGATATCCTCCTCGACGGTCGCTTGGAGGATGAGTCGGACGGGATGACGCCTGGAAGATGGGGAATGGAGCAGGATGAAGGAGAACGAAGCGGGAAGAACGGGAACGGGGCAACACGTCGTCATCGCGGGATCCGCTTCCGAAAGGGGGATGAAAAATTGACTTTATCTCGCGAGAAGCTTCCTGGGTGTGGGACAAGGTTCTCTTGAGCTTTGAAGAGGGAGAGAAGAGAAGGAAGGGATGAGAATTTTGTGTGGAGGGGGTCTCTTTTTATAGTTTCAAGGAGTGAGGCCAATTTGGTCATTTAAATCTCAAAACATTAAATAAGGGGTCTTTAGTGACGGATAAAACCGTCGCTAAAGCCCCATCGTGGGTGTAGTGGGGCACTGCCCGCTCGGCCGCTCTCCTCCTCATGAGTAACGTGTGCTCCACAATCTGTGAATCTGACGATCGAACGGCTTAAGTTGCCTCTTCGCCTGCCTCTTGTAAGCACGCTTGCCACATCTGATCCAGCATTACGTGCGGGCATCTGATGCAGCGTCAACGCTATTGCGCGCACGCGACCGCTCAATCGCGATCGAGCAGTCAATCGCACCCGTTCACCGCGTCCGCTCGCCCACTAGCCGGGATTCAATCGTGCGCCGCTCGCTCGTGTAAACGCTCTCACCCACTGCACTATGGAAGAGAAATGGTCGCGCGGATGAGTTGAGGAGCGGCTGTCCATGGCCATTGGATGGCGATCCAGCAGCCATGATTCAACGTGCGGTAGAAGAGTGCGGTTAGCTCTGAGCTCAGCTGGGTCGGTTTGTGCGGTCGAGATGACGCCATATGGCACCATCTTGGCCGTCCATCTTCTGGATGATGTAGATGGTGCCACGGTTGTTGGGTTGCGTCGATTTTCACCACTTTAGGCTGCGATCGTCGATCCGAATCTATCCTTGTGGTCAGATTTGTCATTTGAAGTGCGGATTCATACCATCTTGGCCCTTGATCTTCTAGGGTTCCCTGATCTCTATCTGATGCTACAGTTGTCTGATTAAGGCGATCTTGGAGTCGTTAAACTCCAATCGTTGCCCTGATCACATCTGTACAGTTGGATCTTCGATCCAAAGCCCCGATAAAAATTTTGCCCTGTCCCAGAACATAAAAGGAAATAATTAATCTTTATTTTATTCAAACTAATCTAAATGCAAGATGATGCATGCTATGAAATATTTATAGTATGTAATGCAATCCTATGCTTAAGAACATGCATAAATAGGCATCTTACGTAGTGTAAACATATTTACATCATAGCCCAAACCCAATCAATTTGGTGGGTTGACAGATGTAGATCAAAAGATGCAGAACCCACCAGATGCTGTGGAGCTCAAAAGGATATGGAAGTGAAAAGCTAGGGTTTGGCTGAGTCGGATCAACCTGGTCAGAGTAGGGATCCTCAAATGAGAAAGAATTAGTGGAGGATGTGAGAACCCTACGAGAGTGATCAGAAATGGATGGGGTGTGATTAGCCTGATCGAAGTCCGAAACCTGATTTGAATGTGGAGGAGAATCATCTGCAACTGGATCATCAAGAGGAGAATCAATGTATAAATTGAGTCCAGTTGCGGGTCGGGGTTGAAAACGAGTTTAGGAAGGTTCTGCATGTGTTAAAGAGGTGGTTTCAAGAATAATTGTGTATAAGGGCTCTTCTAGCAAGGATCAAATGTGGGTTCATTTTGAGAGTCCTCATAGTAGCCATCAAATTCAAAGGTAAATGCCTGAAGAGTGTTTATAAGATGAAGGAAATCTATGTTAAGAAAAGATTTGAACTTTGGGTTGTAGACACTCTTGGCAATTTCTATTTTTGATTACTGAGTATCTAAAAGGAATGTCTCCATTTCAATGGAACCTGATTTTGAATTAGTGATCTCAAGATCAGGGACCTCAAAGTCAGAGTCGAAGAATGGATCATGTATGCTAAGATCGTAGATTGGCTCATAGTCATCAGGAAACAAAGGTTCTCCAAAATCATAGTAAGATTCGAAATTGTCGTAGAATTTGCGAGAATCAAGTTCTGAATTTGATTTGGGATCAGAGATTCCACCACAAAATAAATCACAAGATGTAGACTTAGCAACCTAACCTGGGTCTAGCCTATCCTCAGATTTTGAGCTTAAAAGGGTGTCCCTATTAGGTCTGGGCTCAGGTTTTTGGCTTGTAGGGAAGATCCAATCAAAACCCAACTCTTCCAACTCCTCGGTTTCTGTATCATAGATAGGCGTGACTTCCAAAAAATCAATCTATATTTCTAACAAGGTTGGAGAGGTATATTCATCAAATAAAGGCCCAGAATCATAATCCAAATTCAAACTCTGAATTTCATCACACAGGGCCTTCTAATTATCCCAAGAAGGCTCAACTCCAGATTCTAGGCTAAGGGTGTGGGTTGAATCACTAGAATCTAGGTTGAGCTCCATAGGGATACTAGAATTGCCCTCGAGGGTCACCTTATCAGAGTAAGGAGCAGAATTTACACTGCCGAGAGGTTCTAATTCAATCTCATTATCACAGGAGTTTAGGAAATCTACACTTGGCGAACCAGGGCTTTGTGTCTCGAGGGTTGGCTCGAAATCATGTTCTCCTGCAATTGGATCCTCCCAACCTATCTTAAGGTTAGGCGTATCAATCTATGTATTAGGTTGATCATATTCCGTTTGGGTTGGAGGTCCACAACAACCTTGATTCTCCAAGCCAGGATTTGGAAAATCTGATAGATCCTCAGTATTGTTCCAAGATGTTTCGTTAAAAGTTTGGGGAATGAACGGGTATTTTTGATCGATAATCTACATTAATAATTTTATCATCTCTTCCCATTTTTCAAGATCCTCTTGGTGTCTTTCCCAAAGTACAAGATTTGTCATGCATTGAAGATATTCAAAGTTATGTAATTTCTCTAACTCAATGTATCCTGTCATGAGAACATCCTGGGTAGATCCATTTGTTACTTGTGTTATAATTACTTGGGCATAGTTTATGATGAAGGTTGTTGCTATCGAAACATTAACCAGAATGCTTTCAATTGGTTTTGAGGTTTTGTCATCAATCTCATAAAATCTAAGGGCATCCTCAACCATTCTATCTTTCATGGATATTTGAGATTCAGATTTCTTCAATGGTTTTCCTAAATAACCACGCTGCATTTTTGAATCAGATGGTGGAATCATGATGTAGAATCAAAATTCAAGATTAGATCGAAATTGATTAGCTCTGAAAAGAGATTCCCAAGGAAATCTATGTGTGTGCTCTAAATAGAAGGGATGAGGGATTGGATG
This sequence comes from Thalassia testudinum, assembly GCA_037157565.1. Taxonomy (NCBI): domain Eukaryota; kingdom Viridiplantae; phylum Streptophyta; class Magnoliopsida; order Alismatales; family Hydrocharitaceae; genus Thalassia; species Thalassia testudinum. Next base: position 76,555,975 of record JAZHRO010000056.1, on the reverse strand, counting down.
TGAGATTGACCTAATCAAGCCACCCAAAGATTTTTAGATGACTAAGTCAATTTTGAGGCGATTGATACCACTGAATCAGAAATTCACACACCCGAGAAGTACCTAGGTAGCTAGGAAGGGAGAGTCTCGTAAAGACCCTTACACGGTAAAGTGTCCCCATAGGTTACAAGGTTTCCCCCACCCGACCTTCCTTGTCACTGAGGGTCCAAGTAGACCGGAATGTATGAACTTAAGTCCTTATGTCTATCACTTTTATGTCCTAATTTGTGCCTTGAGTTTCATTTGATTAAATTTTAATTTGACTTGTGACCTAAATTAGAGGTTGGTTGGCCTACAATGTTGATCAACTTCACCTGACCTGCCCTAAAGATGGAAGAATGAGATCTAGGTCAAGACCTAGAAATCACCCTGATTTGACTCCCAGGTTATTAGGTCCAAGCATTATTAGGGTTCTAATGAATTAGAGCCTATTTTTAGGGTTTTTTCTGGATTAGATCTTTTCAATCAAGGGCTTGGGTAGCACACAAATACAGGAGGGTAACTTTCCTTTAATTCTGGCAAACATGTGTACTAGCACTTCAAAAACCTTAATTGGCAATATTTCCAAGTCCAATTGATCTTTGATATGTTCACCCTGGGCTTCAAGCAAGAAGTGTGTTAGCCCAAAAAGTGATTAGAAATTAAACGTAGTCCCTAATAGGCATAGGAAATTTCAGGTAGGATCTCTAAACAGAATCGCTTCAACTCAATGAGATTTGAAAAGAATTTCAAAAATCTGGAAATTCGCCCTTTTAAATGATGATTACCATGAAGTAAGGCAGGTGTTTCCTAATTAGTTGTTTCCTTTTCTCTTTTGTCTTCCCAACATTAGGAGGTTGATTAGGGAAGAATGGAGAAGTTACCTGTCCTAGTGTAGTTGTTTTGCATGGAAGATCTCCAGGTGAAGTACCTTGCAAAATCACAAAAAAAAAAAACAAACAGGGCAAGTTAGTGCCCAAATATAATCAAATAATGCAGAGAATAGTGGTGAATTGCGTGTTGCTCCCCGGCAACGGCGCCAAAATGTTTGAATGCTAGATTGGTGTTTTAAGAATGTTGCATTGTAGTATAGCCAAAATAGCATTTAAAAAATAAATTTTCTTACTCGAAAAAGTTCCGAGGTCGAACACAGGGAGCAATATGAATTCACACACTAGTCTCTAATAATGCAAATGAGCACAATCATTTAACCCAAATAAACTACTAAAAAAAGATAATCAGCATAGAATATGAGTATAACAATAATTCAACATGATAAAAAGAAATCTATAACAAAATAATGGTGATTTAGATCATCAATTATTTAGTATAGATATATATAAACTAGAGTAATCAATACGGTAATCAAGACCAAATATCCACACAGTAGCTTGAATGCTACAGTAATCAGACGTCTCCCTTGGAGATCAGACGCCTTAAATGGTCCCCTCCTTTGTTTCTCTTTTTCTTCTTTAACTTTTTCCTTCTCCTTCTTCTGCTTCTGCTTTCTTCTACTTCTCTGATTTCTTCTTATGTGGCTCTCCTTCTTCTTCCCTGATTTCTTCCTATGCGACTTTCCTTCTTTTGTCCTCTCCGCTTTCTTTTCTTTCTCCTCTTCAGGCCTTCTTTTTCTGCCCATCTTCTTCCTTCTTCTCTAAGCACAGGGGAAAGGGCTCAGATTTTGGCTAAAGTGTTAACCAATGAATAGAAGAACAAAACGCTCCCCTACCCCCGCGCAATCTCTCTTTCTCTCTCTGGGTCACTCTCTCCCAGAGTCATGCACATCGGGTTATCTGAGGATCCACGTGCCCAGGTCCAGGGTCACCGGTGTGGTGTAGTGATTGACAAGTGAAGGCTTAGGTGGGTCGGGTGCACCAGGTCCATGGAGGAGAGGTCGCAGACAAGGCACGTGAGGGTGCAGGAGACCTTACCCCCTGAGTGTTGAGGCGATAAGCCCTCAACAATTTTGTAACTTAAGCGATAGCGGTGCTTCCAAATCCCATGATGTGGGACTATCTTGCTCCCTTCTTTGCATGCACTTGAAGAAAGGAAATCTACTCCAGTTGGAGTAGCCGCTAAGGGTAGGGACCTCAATTGGCCACGTGGAAGTGCTCCTGAGGCTCTTCCGCACAATCAGGAATGAAGACGTGGGACTATCGTGGCCTTGAACATGAAGAACAATGACGGAGGGATGACGTTGCGGTGGAGCTCTGACGTGATACCTGAAACACAAAGAACGGGCTAAAAGCCCTGGCTAAAAGGCTCAGGAGGATCATCGTAGGGTGTGGAATGTGATGGTGGTGGTTTCGTGGAATGTGGTGGTGCAAGGTGGTCGGATGGAGTCGAGGACAGAGGCCGGTGATGGGTTTGTTCGGTGGCAGTTGTGAGAGGTCAACTGGATGAAATAGGAGATGGGTTTTGTGCGGGAATGAGTGGCAGAGCTTTTGGGAGTGTCAGAGAGGTGGATGGAGTTGTGTAGCGAGTGGATGACCTCGCCGGAGGATGACCGGAGGTGGAGAAGATGAAGGTGAACGGGTGCACCGAGGGGATATTTTTGTTGTTTTTGGGCAAGAAATTAACCTAGGAACCTAAAGATACCTAACTACCTATTCTAAGTGGTCGAAAAGGGGAAGGACGGCACCAGCTGGCATGGCCAGTGTCAGGGAAGTTGATTTCTCCGGTAGGAAGGAGCGGCGATGAAGACGTGGAAAGGGAACGGCCGCTGGTATTGTGGCATGCGGAAGAATCTGAGGATGAGGAATACGTTGCTAGTTTTGCCAGAACTGACGAGGAAGGAGGTCAAAGATATCATCAAAGCTCACAAAGTCTTTCGGTTGGAGAGGAGTGAAGAGCATGGGGTAGCTCCGGCCAAAAACGAGTCTAGGGAACTTGGCGAGGTCTGAGGGTCATTATAAAGGGCTTTAGAGAGAGTTTTGAGCTTCAAGCTAGGAATGCTCGTCAGAGTAGGATTTTGAAAGATACCCGAATCTCTCTTGCGTTCGCATGAGAGATTAGGAAGGCTATGGAGCTCATGGACAGATTCAGAAGGAAGAGAACTCAAAGGATCTCCCTTCCAATTTTGGAAGGGATTGATTGAACAGAGGAGTTCTCTTCAATCAAAGGTCGTCGGAGAAGGATTCCTCCATAATATTGGTGGAGGGTCCTATTTGCGAAGAGTGACGACAAAATATGGGCCTTTTTGTAAGGATTTTGAAAGTTAAGGGTAGAAATGAAATTAGAGAGGACCAATTTGCAAACTAGGTCAGGACAAACTCATCTTGGGTCCAAATTTTGATACAGACATAATTTGGACCTAAGGAATCCAATAGTGAAGTTGGATTTTGCTTTTGACCATGTTTGACTGGGTAATTTATGTGAAATCCTAAATTAGGCCAAATGTCAGTCTATGGTTCTGATTTGGGTTAAAATGGGTTCTTATGGTCAAATTGAAGGTTCTAACCCTAGAGAATATTTTTCTATGAATTTAATAGGGTTTAGGTGAATTTCATCTTGATCGAAACCTCAGTTAATTAAGCAGATCTATTTTTAGGATTTCAAAGGTCATTTAATTCTTAGAACACGTGCAAACCCTTTTCTATCTGTCTTATGCCACTTGTTATCTTTTTAAGATCAATTGACCTTCATTCAACCCCTCAGATGTACTGCATTCATGATGAGCTGGTAAAATTGTAGTTTTAGCCCTAGTTTCTTATTTTTCTTTCATAATGAATATGCAATGACTTGTGACTCTCTGGCGGTTATGTAGGAGCATTTATTGACTTAATTGGGTCAAAATAAGCTAGTTATGGCTCATGATGGTGTTCCCATCATAGACCTAACTAAAAATTGTAGCAATTTGACTCCTAAGGTTTCATCAACTTAGGTTTACTATCGAGGTCTTAAGTTTTCTCTAGTTAATATCAATTATGTCCTCTATACCTAGTGTCAGGCTGAGGGGCCATGTCAAACAGCCAGGCGCGGGTTTACACAACTTCCTGGGGATTTTCCCTTTGAATTACTTGGGCTCAACCCTCCCCTTATGCAACTTGGCCAGATTTGTTTATAGAACATGTATTCACTATTAATTTCTTATTTCCTAGTTAGATCAAGTCTTAGGTTATTTTTTTAGGGAGTCACATTTAAGTTAGGTCTAGAATTATGTTGCTTGAATTCCACACTTTCTCACATCTCTCTCTCTTCTCCTCCCCTCCAATTCTTCCAAAAAAGAGTGCATGCACAGGCAAAGGTCCTAGAACCCACATCTTAAGGGACCATCTGATTTTGCCCCTTACATTAGAAAATCTTTGTTTTCTTCTTCCTTTTCTAGTAATATGGAAAACATGGGAAACTAATAAAAAATTATGCTTCTACCTCTAATCCGTCATCCAACCCACAAGCTGACTTCCCCATCCCTAACATCCCTCATCTGGAGCAACCAGAAAATCCTGCAGGGCCAGGTGGCCCTCAAATCCAAACTCAAAATACAAACCCCTTGGCCTTTATGGTTGACCATCTGGTTCGACTTCAACAAAACCAAGAAAATTTGGTTAGGACTATGCAAACCTAGCCAACCAAGGGCAAACCCCACCACCTCGTCAGTAGCCTGTCATTCCTCTTAAGGATTTTTTTGATCCTTCCAATTATGAGGAAAGACCTGGGGTGGTCATACCACAAGGGGATTTTGAGATCAAACCAACTATTCTGAACCTAATTAAGCATTTCATGGTCTTCCGAGAGAGAACCCTTTCTGTCATCTTGAGGAATTAACTATCCTCGCTCAAACCACTCATTCCTGCAATGTGTAGGAAGGCGTGTGGTTAATGAGACTTTTTCCTCTCTCTTTAAAAGATAAAGCTTCAAACTGGTTTAGAACGGTTCGGTGCCCTATCACCACCTGGCCCCAATTAAAGAGCACTTTTCTTAAAAAAAAATTTTCGATCGGTTGAACTAATGCTTTAAGAAGATCCATAACGACCTTTCAACAAAAAAATGGTGAACCCCTCCATGAATCTCGGGAAAGATTCCAAGAACTTCTAAGAAGTTGTCCCCACCATGAAATTCAGTGCAGATCTTCTATCTGGATTAGAAGATCAATTAAAGAGATTTGTGGATGCCTCATGTGGAGGCAATTTCCTTAATAAAGATGCCAAAAGTGCCTACCTCCTTTTTGAAGAAATGAGTGAAAACTCATTTAATATGACTTCAATGGACACTTTCATTAGAACGCAAAACCTAAGGCACTGAGTCAAGATGATCCATATATGATAGCTCAACGACTGGATCAGATGCAAGTACACCAGAAAAAAATGGAAGAACAGCTCACTCATAAACAAGCTCCACACATTAACTCTCCACACCTTAATTCTCTACACTTTAACTCTCCACACACTAACACTCAACATCTTCGAAGAGAAAATCTACACAACATAGATGCCACACCTGCTGGTTAGCAGTTTTCTACTAATTTTACATAAGATTTGACTGGGAATTTTGATTTTCTGAATCAGAATATTCTTGATCCCACCACGAAAAATATTTATGCTCTACAAGAGAAATTTAGAAACCCCTCCAACACATACAATCATAACTAGAGGACCAACCCGAATCACTCCTAGAAAGCCTCGAACCCGATTCCATTTCCCAAACAAAATCAATTTGGGAATTATGGGCAGCTTGCATATCAACCTGGACCATCCTAGGAAGATATCAATATCCTGGTCATGAAGACTCTGCATGGTATGTAGAATCAAATGACAGAGGTAACCTGCATGATCACTAACTTGCAACATCAAGTTAAGGTTACTCCTGATCATCAATCTGCTGGGAATTTACCTTCCTAACCCAAGCCCAACTCGAATAATCAATGGAATCAATTCCAAGGTGGATATCCTAGTCAACCCATTCACCTAGCACCTTAGCATCCCAAGGATTCAATAACAATCAGGCTTCCCGTCCTCATCCTAGAAACAATCATACTACAAATGTAGTTACTTTGAGGAATGGGAAAACCACTCAAGATCTCCTACCTATTAAAGAAACACGTTTAAATGAAAAACACATCAACTCTTCTCCCTCTTCCTCTAACCCTGTTCAGGAACCTAATAATGCAAAATAGGAAAACCCTGTACCCTTTCCACAAGCCCTTCACTCTTCACACACCAAGAAGAAAAAATCTGAGTCGACTGATAAGGAATTAATGGATCTTTTTGGGCAAGTAGAGATTAATATCCCTCTCCTAGACACCATAAAATATATTCCAGCCTATGCAAAATTTGTAAAAGATTTTTGTACTCCTAAAAGGTAGCCTCGAAACATTGGAAAGGTGATACTTCTAGAGACAATTAGCTCAGTTGTGCAGAGTAAACTACCTCTTAAGAAGAAAGATCCAGGCACACCCCTGATTCAAGTTGTCATTAATGACATTTCTTTTTATTGCGCTTTACTGAATCTTGGTGCCTCAATTAATCTTATCCCCACAATTATTTTTGAGGAATTTAAGATCAACGAATTAAAGCCTATTGAGGTTACTCTGCAATTAGCAGATCGATCTACAATTAAACAAAGGGAAATTGTTGAGGATGTTCTTGTCCGAGCCAAAAATTATCCATTTGCAGTAGACTTTTTAGTCCTAGACATGAGGTATCGGAAGCTTTAAAGTTTGCCCTGATAATTCTTGGAAGATCATTCTTAGCCATCGCCCATGCTAATATTGATAGTGATTCTGGCAAGATGAAGATCATGTGTGGTAGTGAATCTATTACTCTAGATATTTTCCAAGCATCTAGGTGATTCCAAGAACTTGATTTCTTTGGTGATTCGGATTTAGAAATGGAAAATAAAGTGGAGGAAACTTTGCAGATTTCACACTTGGGTTCCTATTTTGCCATTAACACAGTTCCTGAACAATCCATTTCATCCCACCCTCCCACCCTAACCACACATTCTTCAGCTAACACTTCAGTTGACCCCTTCAATCTCACTTCACCACTAACTCCTAAAGCAGAAATTCTTTCGAGTCGGGTAAACATCTGGAGTTAAAACCCTTGCCCAACTCACTTAAACATGTTTTCCTAAGTCCAAATCAGACCCTGCTGATGATACACTCATCATGATTTCTAATTACCCCTAATTAACTAGTCTTCCTAGTTAATTAGCTAAGGTTATGAACATATAAGGGTTAATTATAGAATAAGGGATATTTAGTAAAGGACCTTCAAATAAGTTTAAAATGACATTTTATCATTCAATTAACAGTTTTAATAATTTAAATAATAATTGGACTCAAAATTCTATTAATCATTCCCTTAATTAATAAGTTAAGTAACTTAAACATAATGTATATCTACGTATATAATAACTTAAGTGAATTTACTTAATCTAATAAATTAATCTAAAAAGGTCAAAAATGTAAATTCAAGGTAAAAATATAATATTTATCTTATTTACTAACATATATAAAAAGTTAAAAAAGATCTAAATTAAAATAAACCTTCAAAACTTGAGCTTACATTTTGGTCCTTAAAATTCATTACAATTGGGTCCTTATTTCTCACAAAGGACCTTAAGTTTTATTACATTTAAGTCCCTTTTCTTCTTCTTCTTCTTCAGCCGAATGAACGGCTGGCGACGGAGAGTTACGCCACCACTTGATCACCGCCCTGTCGACATCATTCTTCTTTGTCCAAGCTCTTGCAGCTTGCACTCACCACCTCCTCTTCATCCTCCGGTCTGGATTAACCGGAAATTTTAATTTCCAGTGGGAGATAACCTCACCGTCGTCGGAGACGACGTCGAAGGTTAAACTCCTCAAGCACCTTCTTCAACCAGACCCCGCCACTCTCTTCACCGCCAACTACTATAAATACCCCCTCACCCCTCAGATTTTACTCAAGTTGGCTCCCTTCCCTCTTCTAACACTGCAACCGACCCAATAGGCTATTCGTCCAAAACTCTAGCGACTTTCCATCTCACTTTCCGACTTCCTCCATTCATTCTGATCAGCCGAGGAGATCCGCCATGGTCTTCCACGTCTCTGACATAGGCGCTAACCAAAGGAGTCCTCTACTCCACCTCAAATACGCCTGCTGGAGATCTTTCTTTCACCCTCTGATTTCGTCGTCCGCTATGAGACTTCGGTAGAACCCTATTGACCCCTTCGTCCAGGTAACAGTAGATTAGGAGTAGGAGTAGGAGTAGGAGTAGGAGTAGGTTAGCTTAGTTAGTTAGGTAGTTAGTTAGACTAGATGTAATTTTAGAATTTTAGTGTCATCTTCTCCGACTCCAGCGAACTCCTTGAGTTCGCCAGAGCCTTAATTTCATCTTTTGAAATCGTTGTCCACCTTTCTTTAACTTCCATGATCATTTCTAAACCATTTAATCATTTAATTGATCACCTAATCGCCTAAATCAATTTCACCTCCACCGACTACTGTCAATGTCCATGGCGACAGTCAATGTCCATGGCGACAGTAGTCGAGCTAATTCCACCTTCATAGGGTCTTCCATCATCTATCCATCACTTACGGACCCTAATTGACACTATAATACATATAAATATCACATATAAATTAAATGCCCAATTTTAATTAAGCTCCTGAGCTCGTTGTCAATGGTGGCTCAGGAGTAGTTCAAACTATTAATTAACTATATAATTATGACTGCTATTATCTGTTGACTTGTTTTAACCACACAATTGAGTGGTAAAGCAAGTCCTAAGCTTCATTCAAATTAGATTTTAAAGGAAATGAATTCACTGCCAAATATTACATATAAAGAAATAATGAGGAATTAAGTGTGATTCTGAGATTCCTTGCAACCTCAAGATCATTTTTAGATTAAAAATGGCAAGTTCAAAGAATCTGTACACAGTTTTCATATTTTCTGGACTCACCAGAGCTCCGGCGAGCCATTCTTGAGCTTCAACCTCTAGAATTTGTTGAGAAGCTCCAGAATGATTCAAATCTGATCATTGATTAATTTGAGGATGTTTAATTGAGGATTTAGCCACTGGAGTTGTAGATAGGTCTTCCTCTTCTCCAACTCTGGCGGAGTTGGAGAAGTTTGATAGAAGAGATCTGAGAAGAATTTAAGGTACCTAGAAGCTTCAGTGCAATGCACTAAAGCTGTTTATGCTCTTAGAATACTGTAATAACCTCTGATTTCCTCTGACGAACACACACCCTTTCAAGCTCAAGTGGTGAGCTTGAAACCCTAGAAATCTTGGTTAGAGCACTTATCTGAAGATCTGAATAAGTTCGTGAGGTTGAGAAGACTCTATTTGAGGTTTTAATTGCCTATGGAGAAGCTTTTAATAGAAAGTCAAATTTTTGTGCCTTCACAGTCAAACTGAGTCTGATAATGGAGTTCTGAGCTCAATCTGAGAAATTGATGAGATTAAGTTGTTTCTGGGATCTTGTTGGATAGTTTTAGTGTGATTAAACTGAGCTCAGGTGAATAATTGTGTGAGAATTCAAACCCTGTTAATTTGGGTTACTTTCGAACCCAAACTAACAGCAGAATCATTTTGATGAGATATGAACTTGAATCTTGCCCAAATAAGTCAATTACAACCCTTAGAATTTGTTTAAATTAATTAGAAACATTCTTAAGTGTCTATTCATCTATTTTAGTCTAAAAATTTTGAACTCTGAAGCTTTCAGAGAAGTGTAGAGCCTTCATGTTGTTCCTGAAGGCTTGTGAGCTTAGAACCTACTCTAACAGCTGTAGAATCATTTGTATTAACTATTCAGACCTTTAAATGAGAGAGAAAGTCCATATGAGGACTCTGCAGACATAAAAATCGTTTCCAGGCAATTTTAACCTGTAGGAACCCCTTATTTCACTCTTCAAATTGAAGAGGAAAACATCCTCTAAACCTTAAATTGACCCTGCAATTGTGTAGATTTATCTTAGAGCTTTCTAACAAACATTAAATCACTTGATTTGGAGCTCTGAGCTGGGAGATATGATTTTTTGAAGTTGGGTCTGCAAAGGGGGAACATAGTCCCACATCGGTAGATTTTGAGTGCGCACTTGGGAAGAAAAGTAATTTGTTACCTCGGCTATTCAGTCGTCAGCGGTCGGCGCACCGGTTACCGATCTGAGCATTCTGAACCTATCTAAGCATGTGTATGTGTGTGTGCGAACATGTGTGCCTGCAGGTGTGCGCCTGAGTGGGCGTGAGCGAGTGTGCCCTAGGAGGGCGAGGCCTGGGAGGCCAGGTTGAGCCGGATGGGCTCTAGACTACGAGCCCAAATGAAATAAACCAAAATCAAACCTAATTGAGATTAGGCGAGGATCGAGTAGGGTCTGGTGCCACCCTGGTCTCAAGGTGCTATGTATCCTCGAAAGGACCTCACCGCAAATAAAATAATTTTTGGTTAAAAAGGAAAATAAACCTAGTTCAACTGATGGTTCAAAAGAAAGCTTAAGGAAAAGAAGAGCTGAAGGTTAAGGTTAAGCTAAGTGCTGAAGGCTAAGGAAAGAAAGGAGAACAGGCACTACTACTAAGGAACGAACGAAGAAGAAGACTAAGGGAAGAGAATAATAGGCAGGAAGAGAAGAAGGCAGGAGAAGAAGAGAGAAGCTGAAGAAATAAATGAAGGTTTATTTTTCTTGCATCATTTTAATTACTTTTTGTTCTTAAATGTTGTAATAAGCCATATTTTAATAGAATAATTCTTATTGCCTTAATTTCTTTTGAAATAATATTGGAAAACTAACATGTTTAGTTGTTACTAAAGTACATCATTTGAGTAAATATGTTTTTCATATGGAATTTTGTATATTCTTTATAGTTTTAATATTTTGGCAAAATTCGTGTTCTTAAAATCAACTTAGTTATACCTCCTAAACTCATAAAGGAAATAAAAGATAATTGGTGAATTTAGAGAAAAAATTATACCTCCCAGTGAACGACCTGGACTCAACCAGTAAAAATTTCTAAAATATTAGGTTAATTCTACCCTATACTACACAACCGACACAATTTCGAGTTAACCTAAGTGACGTTTTCTACTCTTAATTAAGTGAAATTAATTTAATTACTGAGTTGAGTGGAAGTTACCGATCATGATCATAAATTCTAGACTTACTGGGGTGCAAGAGGAAAACCTTCTCCAGGTTTTAACTACAAACCAAAAAGCTATTGGCTGGACCCTTTCTAACCTTAAGGGTATTCATCTGTCCTATTTCACTCGTCTATCTTGACGATGACTCACGCCCCTCTTGCCAACCACAAAGTCGCCTGAACCCTACTATACAGGAAGTGGTAAAAGAGGAGATTATTAAGTGGCTTGATGCTGATATCGTCTACCCCATTTCTGATAGCTCTTGGGTTAGTCCCACTGAAGTTGTTCCTAAAAAGGCTCAACTAACAGTTGTCACCAATGAAAATGGGGAAAACATAGCCACTAGGACCGCTTCTTCTTGGCACATGTGCATTGATTATAGAAAATTAAACAGTACCACCAAGAAAGACCATTTTCTGCTCCCTTTTATTAATCAAATCTTGGAGCAGTTAGCCGAACGTGAATACTATTGTTTTCTTGATGGGTATTTCGACTATAATCAAGTAGCAGTCCATCCTGAGGACCAAGACAAAACTACATGCACCTGCCCCTTCGGAACCCTTGTTTTCTGAAGAATGTCCTTCGGTCTCTGCAACGCATCGGCAACTTTTCAATGGTGTATGCTTGCAGTATTTTTAGACCTGGTAGATGAATGTCTGAAAGTCTTTATGGATGACTTCTCTATTTTTGGAGATTCTTTTGACATTTGTCTTCGGAATCTTGAAAGAACCCTCCAAACATGCATAAAAGTTAATCTCCTCCTCAGTTCAAAACAAAGTCATTTTATAGCCCAGGAAGGTATTGTCTTGGGCCATGTTATTTCTAAAAAAGGAATTGTGGTAGATCGAGCTAAAATTGATGCCATCTCTAAGCTCCCACCACCCACTAATGTGAAACAGATTCGCTCCCTTTTAGGGCATGTGGGTTTCTACCGTCATTTGATTAAAAATTTTTCCCAAATCTCCAAGCCCTTAAGTCAGTTACTTACTAAAGACCAGCCATTCATATTCAATGCTAAATTCCTAGAGAGTTTTTTGAGGTTGAAGAAGGATGTTATCGAGGCACCAATTTTACAGGGCCCTAATTGGAATTGTCCCATTGAACTTATGACTGATTTCTCAGATTTTGCCGTGGGGGTTGTTCTTGGGCAAAGAATTGACAAGAAGCCTATTGTGATCTATTATGCTAGCAAAACTCTTGATGATGCAGAATGAAATTACATGGTTACTGAAAAAGAACTTCTTGCCATTCTATTTGCCCTAGAAAAATTTAGATCTTATCTTCTATGGTCACATGTCACTGTATATACCGACCACTCAGCACTAAAGTATTCGCTAACAAAAAAAGATGCGAAACCCTTCCTTATCCGTTGGATCCTGCTGCTTTAGAAATTTGACCTGGAAATCAAGGATAAGGTGGGATTGCAAATGACATGATGACCCCTTATCAATTCCTTCATGAAAGCATTTTACCTGCCAATACCCTCCCTTGGTTTTCACCCATTGCAAACTATCTAGCAACAGATCAAATCCCCTCTAATTAGCCAAAAACCAAAAGGGATAAGTTCTTTACTGATATTAAATACTATTTTTGGGAGGAGCCCGACCTTTTCCACATTTGTGTCGATCAGGTCATTGGACGATGTCTCCCTGATTTAGAAATCCATGATATTCTGACACATTGTCATTCAATGGCCTATGGTGGACATTTTTCGAGCAAGAAAACTGCAGCTAAGATCCTTAATTCTGGATTCTTCTAGCCCATCCTACACAAAGATGCTCATTCTTTTGTTTGGTCTTGTGTGTATTGCCGGAGCATCGGCAACATGACTCGGAAGGATATGATGACCCTTAATCCAATTTTAGAGGTTGAAATTTTCAATGCATTGGGCATCAACTTCATGGGACCATTCATCAACTCTGGTGGGTATTTGTATATACTAGTCACAGTCGACTATGTTTCTAAATGGATTGAATCAATAGCCACTCACACCAATGATCACCATATGGTTGTCGAATTTATTAAGAAAAATATTTTCTCAAGATTTGGCATTCCAAAGGACATTATCAGTGATGGAGGCTCACACTTCACTCACTCATAATTCCGTCACCTTCTTTCCAAATATGGGGTTATCACAAAATTTCCACACTTTATCAACCCCAAACAAATGGCCAAGCAAAAGTTTCTAACCAGGAAATCAAAAATATTTTACAAAAGAAGGTTAGGCTCGATCGTAAAGACTGGTCCACCAAGTTGGACGATGCGTTATGGGCCTACCGTACCACTTTCAAAAACCCACACGGCATGTCTCCCTTCCGTCTGATTTTTGGGAAGGCATGCCATCTCTCGGTAGAACTTGAACATAGGGATTTCTGGGCAATAAAGTAATTAAATATGGATCTATCTGACGTCGATATCCATAGAAAATTACAATTGACTGAAATGGAAGAATTACGTAATTTTTCTTATGAAAATGTACGAATTTATAAAGATCGAACAAAGAAATTTAATGATACATACATTGTTCGAAACATTTTGACGTCAATCAACGCGTTTGGCTTTTTGATGTAATATTACGTATTTTTCCTGGAATGTTAAAATCAAAATGGACCAGCTCCTTTATTGTCCTAAAAACATATCCTTACAGTGCTGTTGATCTTTCTGATCCCAAAACTAATATGAGTTTTCAAGTCAATGGCCAACATTTAAAGCCCTATTTTGATTATGCCCTGATCTTCCTTCAAAATCTTTCAATTTAACTGAACCAACCACAGCTAATCATTGATGCACACTACGCCCGGCTAAATGGCGTAAAAGATAGCACTAGATGGGAGGTAATCCATCATTTTTCCTACTTTTTGTTTCTTTCTTTTCTCTAGGTTTTGACTATCCTAAATCCAACCACCTTTTACTATGGTGATCCCTCTTTCCCTCCTAATGCATGAGCACATCGCATATCTTAAGCATGGAGGGGTGTTTTTAAAATTTTGACGATCGATTTCGAATTTTCAAAACCTAAAAATATGCATTTTTCTTTTGTCATTTTTGTTTTCTACTTGCATACCCACAAAAATAAAAAATGTTGAAAACTTTTTGTGGAAAATTTTGAAATCGAGACTAAGGTTGAAAACTCACTTTTGGTACAATGGGATTCTATCTTTAACAAACTAGGGATAAGGATACGGATGTGCTCATTAGAATTTCAGGGTCTATCTTAGATCAGATCGGATATCCTTCTCCAAAATTCCACCTGAACTCATGATAGTTCAAGTGACTTGTTCCTCTTTTGTAATATCAAGAGTATCTAGATTAGTTTCTGATCCAAAAACTTTCATTTCATGTGAAACTTTCTATGTCAAATTTCACACACAAGCCAACACCTATAAACTACTAAAAATTAGAAAAACCCCCTTGTTTAGCCTTGGTAAAAGTCTGAAGCAGAACATTGGTTTAAGTTCCCACTGCCGAGGAGGAAAATGCCTCCTTTGAGAGCATGATGTCAACATCTTACCACCTCAGTGCTGCTGTATATCTATATTTCATATCTTTACATGGAGCATTAAAGCGCATTTTCGCAGCTCAAGTGTCTTGGACAGTGCTCTACCTATAGTGCCAGAGCAAGAGCTTAAGTTTGCTTAGAGTGCCCCTTGGCACCACAATGTGTTTTGGGGTTGTAAGCTCCTGGGTGGTGTCATGGATAGTGCTTTCTCCAAGTACTGGTGCTAGAACTCCCTCGAGGATTGGTAATGGGAATGATGATCCCAACACATCTATTGTAAAACTAAGCTAATGATTGCACCGCAAAAATACACTTGCAATTGTGCCATCTTGTGCTATTTCCTAGCATTACCTATGCATAATTGGTCTCCATAGTTGCATTGTAAAAATACATGCATGCATGCATTTAATTGAGAGGAGAGGAGAATGAAATAAGTGGCCTTGCATTTTACTTTTTTCCTCAAGTGACTCTTTGTAAAATCGACCATCTTTTTATTTTTCCACTTGATTTGGAAATCTCTTCCCACGGCTGCACCTTTCTTCTCCGCATGCCATGCTTCCCTACGGCTAGCTCTCCCTGCCAGCCCTTCCCTGCGGCTGCCATTCCCTGCATGAGCCATGCACGGCCATGCCTTCCTCTTCTACTTAAAGGCCACGGCTTCTCCTTCAGTAGCAGGCCTGGTCCTAGCAAAAGAAACCTCCAGCACTCCTTCCAGGCCGTCCTCTCCTCCATTCTCCTCCATACGCTGGCTCTCCTCGGAGATACCCGGCAGGCAGGAGCTCTCACTGTGGTGCACACCACCACAGTGAGACCACCACCGCCCAGCTCTTCAAAGAGCCGGTGTGTGTGGTGGCTTTCTTCACTGTTTTCTCCATTCCAGCCATTTCAGCCATTGCCACAACCTTCAAGCTCGAAGCTCGGTGGCAGCAGCAGCGGCAAGGAAGCAACAGCAGCAGTAGAAGCAGCCGCCCAATCTCCTTCCGCGCATGCCTGCAGGTGCCCCAACCCTCCGCGCGCACCTGTAGGTCTTCTCTGCCTCAGCTTTCTCCACTTTTTCACAAGCTCACTTCCGCCCGCAACCGGCCACTGCGCGCCTCTGCAGCTGCTGGCTAAGCGCTTCCCGCCCCCCTGCCAGCACCTGCAAGCTTCCTCGCAAGCTACAGAAGCCCTCGCCTCCCTCTCCGTGCGCTCTGTAGTGAGCTCCCCACGCTCGCAACCAACCGGCGCAGGCCTTCTCCCTCGCGCGCCAGCCCGCGTGCGCCAGCCGCAAGCCGGCCTCACTCACAGCACCGCCCACTACCAATTGCGCGGCGTAGACAACCACTGTGGCCACTGTTCAAGCGAGTATTCGCGACACTGTGGCTACAGTGGGGTGACCGAAAAGCTTCTAACTTTCCCGGTCACCCGGCGTGCTGCAACCGACCCTCGCCCGTGCGTACACCTGCCCGCGTGTCTGCCAGCCCTCATCCGCACCCGTCTGCTTCCCCCGCACTCGCCCACGCACGCCTGCCAGTGACCTCTCCAACGTCTGCGAACGACCGCCCTCAGTGCCCGCATCTGCCAAACTGCTCCAGCCCTCACGCAACACGGTGCGCTGCGTATCTTCTCTCTGCGCCCTCACCCTCCAGTGCGGGCTTGTCAGCACGCACACGGACCCGCGCGCGAGCTTGAACCTCCAAACGGCGTGGTGAAGCTGCAAACGACTTAACCTGCGACCTTCTCTCTCCCGCTCTCTCTCTCTCATTCTCTCTCACAACACTCTCTCACTCTCTTCACCGACACACACACACACACACCTACACTAACACTTCCACACACCCACACACACCTATACACTGTTATGTACATATATATATATATACGTATACATATATTTATATATATATACATATATTTACATACATATATATATATACATATATACATATATATATATACTTATATTTATACATATAGTAGTATCTATATACTTATGTATTAGTATACATACATACATATATATATATATATATATATATACTTATATATATACTTATATATATATATATATACATATATACATATATCTATACACATATATATAGATATAAATGTACATATATCTATATATATATTGCCTATATAACTAAGTATAGATACATATATATATATATATATATACATATATACACACCTACTTATATATACATACGTATATACATATATATATTTATATAACTATATATACATATATACATATATATACATATCTAGATACATATACCTGTATAAATATATTATTATTATATATATATATACATCAATATAGTATTATATGCATACATACATATATATATATATATATATACTTAGCTACATATACCTATATATACATATATTACTAAATACTTATACATACATATATATATACCTCTATATTGTTATATATATACATACACGCACATATATATATATACATATACACTTATATATATATACATATATATATATATATCTACATATATATATACCTATATATTTATAACCATATATATATACATATAGACATATTTACATATATATATATTTTCACATTATTTTCCATACGGTGTATCACGAGAATATCTGCACCAGTTGCTGATATTCCCCGATACACACATACAAAAAGCGTGGTCGCATACATCATCCACCATCCATCCCACACTCCACGTGGCACCTAGTCCTGTTGGTTGCGTCTCTCTAGACGATGACCGACTCGACACCGTGCTACACTCCATCTCCGCCTCCACACCCCCCCTTTATATACATAATATATACCTATATATACGTATATACTATGTTTACTTGATTTCTTTTTCGCTTTCCTATTAGTAAAAAGATAAAAAAATACATATAAAAAGGAAAATATAATCCTCGACTTGCAAGTACTCCGTCTTGCGAATAGCATGACCCATTTTGGAATCCTGTTTTGGCTCAAAGCCAAGACTCAATTTTGAGGGTGTCCCTCAAGGACAAAGATTACCAGAAAAAAAATATAAATGAGAAAAACACCAAAAACACAATAAACGAATGGAAGAGAGTTGTTGTAGGAAAGGCGTAGAAACTTAACTTGTAACCCCACTTCCCTGAGTTCGACCCTGGGCCTAAAAGTGACAAGATAAAATCAAGTAGGCCAAGTTAAAAATTTTGTAAAGAGATGGTTAGGTCTGAATTAGGTTAACCACTTCAACGATAAAATCATTATTTTAACAACCTATTTGGGCTCAACATCATACTCTTCTGGCGCCGTTGCCGGGGAAGTGTGCCTTCAAGTAAGTTTCTATAGAATTCCTTTCAATTTTTCTCTTCTCTCTTCACGGGTATCTCTATTTTTGGTATGCAGGTGAACATGTTGCAAGGAAAAGGCAGGCAAATGAAGTCGAAGATGTGAGCAGATCCAGGGTGGGAACGAGAGCATGAAGATGCCGACACCGCATTGGAGCTCCGCACACATTGCTGAACAAGTAGGTCTTCTCTTCTTAGCAACCTAGGATAACTTGTCACCTTAATAAATTTAAAAAAAAACTAAAAAAACTTCTTGGGATCTATTAGGGCAAGTGGATTAAAATTCACTTGTTTAATTGATTGTCTTCACTCCCACCGCCCCGAGATTTCCCGCACTACTTCGCATAGCGAAAATCCGAGAATCTTGATTCTTGAATTTTTCACCGTGTGAAGTATTCTTTGTGGCAAATACAAAAAGATTGATTGCACCCCTCTTTTGCCTCACTTATCTACAATTTGGGATCACCTTTTTGGTGGGGAGACTTGGAATTGAGTTAATTCCAACCCCACCATGACTTTTCAACTTGCCTAAGATTCGATCCCGAATACCTCAACCCCTAACAATTTGATTTTCTTTTGGTTGAGCCTTGTGTGTGGACATTTTTTCTTGGTGATTGGGAGCACTTGAATTGAAGTGCTTGGCTCCCTTTCACACTAATATAAAACTGATTCGTGCATCCACACATAGAAATCTCCATTACGGGTAGCCCATTGCATTTTAGCATGCATTAACTAACTGATATTGAAGAAGGGTTTCTTGGGCTTAGAAAGAAAACTTGTATTTTCACAAAATCCCGGAGATTGGTTGAATTGGTAATTCAACAAAATCCTAAAATTCATACTACTTAAGGCTGAACTCTAAAAACCATTCACCAATTAAAAACTTCAATTCGGAGAGATTTCCCCATTGCAAGCTTGTTTTACACACTCTGAAAATCAATCACTTGGGCATTACCCGTAAACAATGCCCTTCACATTCCAGAAGCACTTGATCCTAAGCCTCTAACTAAAACTGGTAGTAACTTGACCCTTACTAAGGATTGGAGGTCTAACTAACTGCGTGTAGCAGCTACGTGCTGGTGAGAGTTCCCGCATGTTATCGGGTGTCTAAGACTGGGGCAAACGGCCTTTCAATCTGGTCTAGTGGTTTCGCGGTGCTCGCATTCGGTTCCATAGTTCGTGATAGTAGGTAACTTAGATCTTTAGGTCTAAGGGTACACTGTAGAGGTTAGGAATCTGATTGAATTGATTTGTAATCAAGTGTACCTTTGCGGCATCATTTCTCTCATCTCTTTTCCCTTCTCATCCCTCCCAATTCTTCCTGCGGTAGTGCATGTTTAGGAAGAGGTCACAAAATCCTGAACTATTTGAATTGACTGATAAATCTAGAAAACAAGCCGAATCGTCCTCCTCCCCACAAACATGGCAAACACCCCCACCGCACCACTTTGCCACAATTCCAATTCTTCCAACACAAGGCTTATCCCAAGAAACCCTGCAACACCTCCCTTACCGAGTGTCGCACCGAGCGACTCTGTAAGTCATGTGGATCTGGCTTCTGCAAGCCAGTAATTTCGACACGGAGGACCAAGCCTCCGTGTGCTCAGATGCATATTTACATGCGAACACATCTTCTGGCATAGAAGATGCTTGAACCCTGGGAACAACCCGTTCTCTACCACTTATAACCCAGGGTGGCGTAATCATCCGAATTTCGCATGGTCCAACAACCCGCAGCGCCAAAACCTCGCTGGTGGACCAATACGATCGTCCGCACCCATCATCCCAAGGGCCCAGTCTAATCCTATGGCAAATTTGTCATCAGTCCCTTGAGTATCGCAAACAAAACACGCATCAAATCATCTTAATAAATTGATGCGAATGATGACGTAAATGTCAAAGCGCCATAAAGAGAACATGACCTCTCTTCAGCACCATTTGGCGCAGCAGAATGCTGAGATCAGTCAACTATGCATGGCAACTCGATCTCAGGGCACTCTTCCCACCCAACCTGTCCAAACCCGCAAAACTTCGTACCCTGTGGTCCGCAACCACAGGTAAAACCTTCTCAGGGACAGGTTCATCAAATTCTACAAGCTCCGAGCATTCCGCTGGGATTTCAGGCTAATCCCACTGCAGCATCGCACTCTTATGTTGATTGCGATTGCATCGAGGATGACACGTCTGACGAGGACATGACCGTCAGTGAGTGTGTCAGACTAATTGGGACCTATTCTGACTGCTACGAATTACCTGACAACTGCCTGATCAACACATACTGTGACATTCCCCCATCCCTCCCTTGTCCCGTACCTTCTCCTGGCCAGACTTCTGACGAGGTTTTCTCCACTTCCCATAACTCGTGGTCTGAGTCATATCCGGGCTGCTCACCGCCAGTCCATACTCTTGAAGATCGGATTGCCCTTTCTTCCCCGCCAAATCAAGGGGATTTGCAATTCCACACTGGGACCTTGAGCCCACGTCTTACTCACTGGGGCTATTCCCTTTTGGATCCATCTATCCAAGGAGCCCTCTTCTTGGCCAATCTAAGGGCCAACTTCTTCTTCCTGATCTATTTTCTGATCTGCCTAGGACACTCTTGTCCCAGAAAATGCCAGATCTTTCACCACCCACCATCCACCCACCCTACCACCCTGCTGTATACCCTAAACCTCAGCTCTCGTTACCGGATCCTTCGTCCTTTCTCTACCTTTCCCTGCATGCATATGAGGACATAGCATTGTTTGGCATAGGGGGTGGATAGGCATCCATAGGATCTGGGTATTTTATGGTAACATACAGTTCCCACCTAATTATAAATTTGCAAGAAAAAGAAAAAGAAAAAGAAAAAATATATATAATATATAATAAAAATAATAAATAAATGGTGTTTAGTAATGATCTGAAAGCTGAAACAAAAATACAATAAGTGTTTATGGATATTCAACCTCTGTTTTAGGGACTTTCCAGGCCACAGAAGCTTGATTCGCTCAGGCTCGGCTTAATTCACTTGAGCATTGACAAGCTAGATCGGAATCTCTCCTAACTAAGGACGTATTCTTGTACCTGAGACACCAGTACGGGATTCGTTGGTTTGATTCTAATTGAGAGCTTAAGTAAACTTGGTTCACACTACACATATCAGGAAAGACCAGGTGAACTTAAGATCCAACCCTAGTGTTCATTAGGGAAGGTGGAGTCCTTACCTGTGCATGTAGGTAGACTTTTTATCCCTGGTTTTAGTCTTGTGTTTAGGTGAAACTCTTTCTACCAAAAAGAAACTCTCCCACCAAAAAGAAAAGTGTGCTCCTCCAAAAAATGTTGTAAGAGATATACTGACACGTGTTTCAAAAAAAAAAAGTTGCAAATAAGTGAGTATATCTCACAAATGTCTGTAAAGTATTCGCCCTACAAGAAGTTCTTCAGGGCAGGTTACAAATACCTTGTTTTCCTTTGAGCCACAAAAATCAGAAAATGGGAGTTGAGTTTTTCGTCATCTTCTTAAGGGTCAATCTGAAAACACGACGTGAAACTAAGACCAACCTGTACTTAAAGATTCGTGAAACCCTGGGCTTGAGTCTTAATGTTCATCTGGTCAGTCTTGATCCTTCACTATGCACAAGCCATAACCTCTTGAGCTCTCGAATACGGCAAAAACCTCCCGGGTACTGGAAATCGTACTTAAGGTTTAAATATCAAGAGTCCTGGTTAGTCGAGAGATGTTCTATGTCATGTGAGACTTAAAGTACTGGTAGTCTTCTCTACAATTAGTTCTAACAATATCCAACAATAAACACACCTATATCACCTCAGAAGAAAATCTTCAGCTTAAGATCATTTCTAAATACTATTTTGCTAGGGACTAGCAAAAGATAGGCATGGGGGTATGATTGCACCGCAAAAATACTCCTGCAATTGTGCCATCTTGTGCTTTTTCCTAGCATTACCTATGCATATTAGGCCTCCATATTTGCAACGTAAAAATACATGCATGCATGCATTTAATTGAGAGGAGAGGAGAATGAAATAAGTGGCCTTGCATTTAACTTTTTTCCTCTAGTGCCTCTTTGCAAAATCCACCATCTTTTTATTTTTCCACTTGATTTGGAAATCTCTTCCCGCAGCTGCACTTTTCTTCTCCGCGTGCCATGCTTCCTTGCGGCTGCCTCTCCCTACCAGCCCTTCCCTGCGGCTGCCATTCCCTGCATGAGCCATGCACGGCCATGCCTTCCTCTTCTATTTAAAGGCCACAGCTTCTCCTTCAGCAGCAGGCCTGGTCCCAGAAAAAGAAACCTCCAGCACTCCTTCCAGGCCATCCTCTCCTCCATTCCCCTCCATACGCCGACCCTCCTCGGAGATACCTGGTGTGCAGGAGCTCTCACTGTGGTGCACACCACCACAGTGAGACCACCACCACTCAGCTCTTCAAAGAGCTGGTGGGAGTGGTGGCTTTCTTCATTGTTTTCTCCATTCCAGCCATTTCAACCATTGTCGCAAGCTTCAAGCTCGAAGCTTGACAGCAGCAGCAGTGGCAAAGAAGTAGCAGCAGTAGCAGAAGCAGCCGGCCAGCCACCTTCCGTGCACACCTACAGGCGCCCAGGCCCTCCACGCGCGCCTGCATGTCCTCTCCGCCTCCGCTTTCTCTGCTCTGTCGCAAGCTCACTTCCGCCCGCAACCGACCACCGCACACCTCTGCAGTGGCCGGCCAAGTGCTTCCCGCCACCCTGCCAGCACCTGCAAGCTTCCGTACAAGCTGCAAATGCCGTCGCCTCCCTCTCCGCGCGCTCTGTCGCGAGCCCTCCACGCTCGCAACTGACCGACGTAGGCCTTCTCCCTCACGCGCCAGCCCGGCATGCCAGCCGCAAGCCGGCCTCACTCACAGCACCGCCCACTGCCGATTGCACCGCGCGGAAGACCACTGTAGCCACTGTTCATGCGAGTCTTCGCGACACTGTGGCTACAGTGTGGTGACCGAAAAACTTCTCACTCTCAGTCACCCGACGTGCCGCAACAGGCCCTTGCCCGTACGCGCACCCGCCCGCTTGTCTGCCAACCCTTGTCCGCACCCGTCTGCTTCGCCCGCACTCTCCCACGTGTGCCTGCCAGCGCCCACTCCAGCGTCTGTGAACGATCGCCCTCAGCGCCTACGTCTGCCAAACCACTCCAGCCCTTGCGCAGCATGGTGCGCTACGTATCTTCTCTCCGCGCCCTCGCCCTCCAGCGCACACTTGTCTGCGCGCACACACGCCTGCGTGCAAGCTTGAACCTCCAGACGACGCGGTGAAGTTGCAGACGACTTAACCTGTGGCCTTCTCTCTCCTGCTCTCTCTCTCTCATTCTCTCTCACAACACTCTCTCACTCTCTTCACCGACACACACACACGCCTACACTAACACTTCCACACACGCACACACACCTATACACTATTATATACATATATATATATGTATACATATATATATTGATATATATATACATATATTTATATACATATAAGTATACATATATACATATATATATACTTATATTTATACATATAGTAGTATCTATATACTTATTTATTAGTATACATACATACATATATATATATATATATATATATATATACTTATATATATATATATACATATATACATATACTTATATAAATATACATAGATACTTACATATATACATATATCTATACACATATATCTATATATATGACCTATATAACTAAGTATAGATTCATATATATGTATACATATATATACATATATACACACCTACTTATATAGACATACATTTATACATATATACATATATATACATATCTAGATACATATACCTGTATACATATATTATTATTATTATATATATATATATATATATATACATCTATATAGTATTATATACATACATACATATATATATATATATATACATCTATACATATATTTATCTATAACTATATATACATACATATATATATATATATACTTAGCTACATATATCTATATATACATATATTAGTAAATACTTATACATACATATATATATACCTCTATATAGTTATATATATACATACACACATATGTATATATATATACATATACACTTATATATATATATGCATATATATATACCTATATATTTATAACCATATATATATATATACATATAGACATATTTACATATATATATTTTCACATTATTTACCATACGCTGTATCGTGGGAATATCTGCACCAGTTGCTGATATTCCCCGATACACGTGTACAAAAAGCGTAGTCGCATGCATCATCCACCATCCATCCCACACTCCACGCGGCACCTAGTCCTGTTGGTTGCGTCTCTCTAGATGATGACCGACTCGACACCGTGCTACACTCCATCTCCGCCTCCACACCCACCCCTTTATATACATAACATATACCTATATATATGTATATATTATATTTACTTGATTTTTATTTTGCTTTCCTATTACTAAAAAGATAAAAAAATATATATATAAAAGAAAAGATAATCCTCGACTTGCAGGTACTCCGTCTTGCAAATAGCAAGACCTGTTTTGGAACCCTATTTTGGCTCAAAGCCAAGAACTCAATTTTGAGGGTGTGCCTCAAGGGTAAAGATTAGCAGAAAAAAATATAAATGAGAAAAACACCAAAAACACAATAAACGAATGGAAGAGAGTCATTGTAGGAAAGGCGTAGAAACTTAACTTGTAACACCACTTCCCTGAGTTCAACCCTGGGCCTAAAAGTGACAAGATAAAATCAAGTAGGCCAGGTTAAAAATTTTTTAAAGAGATGGTTGGTCCGAATTAGGTTAACCACTATACACACTTCAACGATAAAATCATCATATTAACAACCTTTCCGGGCTCGACATCAGCTAAAAATAAGCAAGGGGTAGAAAAAAAAAGTTTTAAACAAAAACATGGGCTTATAAATGTTGGCTTTTAACAATCATGGACATAAGCTTTTAATGGTTATTTCAAGTTGCGAATCAGATTCAAGAGCTAAAAAAATCCTAAAAACAAAAATTTCAAGTCATCTGAATTAACAAGGGGTTAATCTGTGAATTTTTTGGAGGATATATTGATCCCATTTTTGCCAAATTTTTGGATCCAAAAATAAATTCCAATGTTTATCTTTAACAAATTTTGTACCTCTTGTGTTTGGACCAACCAAGGTCCTGTAATCTCTTTCTTCACAAAAGTCAAAAAATTAGATTTCCCGAAAATTTTGTTTTGTAAAAATTAAAGTTTTGCTAAGACACCAGCAAAAGATAAGCATGGGGGTGTAATAAATGCCAATTTATCATCATTCTTATACATTAAAACAAACTTAGCTCTTAGGCTTTTCTCTACAAATGAATTTTTGGGTTGCATTTAGGCATAAATTAGGTTAGGCATGCATTTTACTTTTTATTGCCTTTTGATATGTTTTTGAGTGTTAGGGATAAACAAATTGATAGATCCCTAAAACCCTAGCACTCTTGAAGGCAACTAGTGAAGAGGAAGCTCAATCAAGGTAGGACTCAGCTAATTCCAGCTCATCATGGCTGGATACCCGCTACCTTGTACTAGGGTTAGCTCTATTCAGCTCCATTTAGCTCACCTTAGCTGAATGGCAGCTCAAGGCAGCTCATCTCAGCTCAACCCAACTCAGATCCAACTCAACTTAATTGAGTCTAGCTCATCTCAGCTCCCATCAGTTCACTGGGAGCTCTAGCTAGCTCAATGAAGTTGACAAGTGTCCATCTCAACTAAGCCCCAACTCATTCCAGCTCCACCCAGCTGATGGCAGTTGAACTCCATGCTATCTAAGCTACTACTTGTCAACTAGTAGCTTAACTAGCTCTAGAGTTCTCAGCTAAGGCAATTCCAGCTAAGTTGAGGCCTACTCAACTTAGCTCAACTACCCAAGCCTAGCTACTAGCATAAGAACAAGGTAGCATAGCTAAGTAGTTGAGCCCCTTATGAAGCTGCCTCATCAGCTCCAACTCTTGATATAGCAACCACCAGCTCCAGATTTATTTCCTCCAGCCCCCTTCATAAAACTCTAGCTCCACCAGCTCTACTCTACCATCTAAACTAGCATAGCTAGCTTAGCTAAGCTCCCAACTAGCTCCATCTCCATGGCCGTCCACCCTTTCTTCTTAACCCTAACTAAACCCTATCTTAACCCACCTACTTTTGGTGCCAACCCTCTTCAACCACCACCCCATCACACCTCTTCATGTTGGCACTGAAAGCACCCACATGCATTCCTTCAAAATGGCACCAACCACCCCTTAATCTCCACCCTACACATCACCACCTAAGGCTATCTCCACCCTACACATAAACCCCTTGTAGAATCCTTAGGTGGCGCCAACCTTAACCACCTCTAACCCACCCTAAACCACCTCTGGTTGGCGCCAAAAACTCCTACCTGCATCCCTTCATGTTGGCACCAACATCACCTTAAATCTCCACCACTCCG
Organism: Thalassia testudinum; assembly: GCA_037157565.1. Lineage (NCBI taxonomy): Eukaryota > Viridiplantae > Streptophyta > Magnoliopsida > Alismatales > Hydrocharitaceae > Thalassia > Thalassia testudinum. Next base: position 76,529,612 of record JAZHRO010000056.1, on the reverse strand, counting down.
TCAACACAATAACCTATCTTAATCCTTCATCTAGTGGCCCCACCTAACCCTCTCCCTTAACCAACATAGATTGGCACCAACGCTACTTAAACTCGCACCAACCACCACCTCAAACAACCCCTCACTTGGTGCCACCTTATATCTACCACCCGTAGATCAACCACCACCCTACAACTCCATCCTAACCCAACACATGTCCCACATGCCACCTAACCCTACCACCATCAACCCTTAACCCTAGTCCCCACCTAGTGTTGGCGCCATCGATTGGCCACCGGTGGCTACTTCTGATCATGCCACCACCATCAACACGTAAGCCATGCTCCAGAGTCCTTCATGTGCGACCACGCTGTCAACCATCTCCTCCCTTTTCATCAACATGGCTGGAAGCAAATCCTCTATTTTGAAGTCAATTAGAATTTACATCCACTGCATTGCGAACTCTTATTTTTCGATTTAATATTTATTTATTGCATGAATTACAACCAGTCCCTTGAGTTCTTGCTATATTATTTGATTTCATTTCCCTACAATCTATTGGCCTCCCATACATTACATGATATGTTATAATTATGGGCAAATATCTAACCAAAATGTTTGAATAATGAAATCATAAATTTACGAGTTAATTTGGCACGTTCCTCCATGTGGATACAACATTTTCACTATGGATTAAAGTGATATCTATTTTAATCTTTGATTGAGCGATTTTCTACCATGCGACAAAATACGACACATCATTTTATGCTTAAAAATTCAATGAAAATGAGAATAGCTCTATCACTTTGATGTAAGATTTTACTATAGTAGACATGCCCTTCCAATAGAAATTACATTTTAGGCAATGTTAAGTTTTAAGAAACCTAGAATACTCCCTTCTAAGGAATCATGTGCCAAATGAAGTGCTTTAGGAACAAAATCAAAGGTTAGAGAAAGCAACATGTGATTTTTATACCAAAGGATTCCATGATGCAAATGGTACTATCATGAGAAGGAGACCTAATCGAAGAAATTCTTGACACTGTTGTCAGGCTTTTATCCCTGGCAAAAATAATTGCCTTTCAACAACATTCGTCAAACAATCACAATAAAGTGCTGTTGATGGGTTTTTTATCCTCTGCAACAGTGCCAAAATATGATTGTCAATGACCAGTTCGTATTAAAAAGGGGTTTTAAATGTCGTTGTTGTACTATATGTCACAAATACAAATCGTTGTCGTGTTAATTTTATTTATATACTTAATTTTTACTAGTTTATTCCAGGTCATTCACTGGGAGGCAATTATTGATATACATCGCCCTCTAAGTCTAATAATATTCTTTAATTCCAAAAAGATTGATTTTATGCACAATAATGAATGAATCAATCAAATAATGAAAGAATAAATCAATTTTAAGCACAAGAATGGATTACAATGCTTGAAAACATTTATCTACAAACAAGTATCAAAAACCATAAATAAATACTCTATGTTATCTATTTACAACTAATAATAATAATACTTAGCTATATGTACAATAATGAGTAATAATATGTACTATACTAACCTAACTTACTAATATCTACGGTAACATATATGTTTATGCGAAAGTGAAATCGAGTTTGTAAATATTGCATTGTAGTATAGTTCAAATCGCTTCGAAAAACAAATGAGAATTTATTACTCAAAAAACTAAGAATCCGAGGTCGAACACGGGGAGGAAATTGGGATTTGAAAACTAAGAACACAACTTCAATTTAATCAAATGAGATGTTCAACCAAAGTATAAAGTAATGGAACTAGTCTCAATGTATATAGAAATATGAATAAATGTAAAAATCAGATGCTTCTATCTTGGGCTTTCTCTTCTTCTTCTTCTTTGCTTCTTCTGATGTCTTCTTGCTTCTTTACTCTTCTTTCTCTTTCTCTGTCTTCAGCCTTTAGCTTTTTTTCCTTCTTCAATCCTTCTTTCTTTCGTTGGCTTCTTTCCTTCTTCTTCTTCTTTCTCTGATTTCTCCTTCCTTCCTCTGGCTTGGCTTCTTTCTCCTCTCTACCTTCTCTGCAATAGTGCCTTCTCCTTCCTTCCTCTACATCTCCTTCCGAGTCCTCTTCTTTCCTCAGCTGTGCCTTTGCTTCTCTTTATTCTCTTCTCTCTTTCCTATGATGTATTCTTCTTTGCTCTTCTTTCTCTGACTTCAGCCATGCCCTCTTCTTTGGCTTCTCTGCTTCTTCTTCTTTCCTTCTTCTTTTTCTTCCTTCTCTACAACCTTGCCTTTGCCTTTTTCCTTAGCATCCCCTACAACTCCTTCTCTTCAACTTCCTCTTCCTTCTTCCTTTCCTTGCACACAAGTGCAAAACCTACCCCTAACCTCCCCTGCGAACTCTCTTTCTTTTCTCTCTTCAGCTCGCACTCCTAGAGCCTTTCTCAAGTAAATGGGTCGGGTTAGCGTGCCTGGGTCCAGGCACACCGGTGTGGGTGATGCGTGAGGAGTGCACAGATAATCGGGTCAGGTAGCCACGTCCGGGTAGCATGGGCACGGACGAGGCTAGAGTAGGTGAGAGGGACCTCACCCCGTGTCAGGAGGCGATAAGCCCCTGACACAAATTCCACTTATACTGCAATAACGCTTCCAAACTTTCCAAGGTGGGACTAAAAGTCCCACCTGCTTCTTCGTGCATGCCCACCGGGGATGTCTTGCTTAGTTGCTATTGCTGCGGTGCCTTAGGACTGCAATGGTTAGCGTGAAGGGAGCGCGAAGAAAGCCCGCATACCTGGCACCTGGTCTCCTGGAGCAAGGCTGCCTAGAGTGAGCTTGCAAGCAAGCTTCGCTCCCTCTCCAATGGTGGATAGGGGTCAGACCCTGTCAACACAAATACGGCCTCATGGCCCTATTAAAATACTCAGAAAGCTTTGCCGTGATACAGCGAATGTGGCTCAGGTGTTGGTGTGGTGTGGGATGGCCTGGGCGTGCGTGCCTAGGTCATTCTGTGGCCGTAAAGGTGGGCTTGTTCGGGGGCAGTGTATGGCATGTGTGGCGGTCGATGGAGGGGTGGAAGATGATCAGTGGACGGAGGTGATGCTTCCAAGGTAGTTCACGAGGCGTGTGGGTGCGTGGAGTGGTGGATGCGCTTCACCGGTGGTCTGTCGGAGGTGGAGAAGGTGAGGGTGGTCTGTGGTTGTTGAGGGTACGAAAATAGAAATAAAGATGGGGGAAATGAAGAGTAGAGAGAGGGGATTTATTTGCGAGTGATTGGACAAAGGGGGAGTAGAGGGCGGATAGCGCATATCTACCATCGCTGGAGATGAAGGCCCGGAGATGGAGAGGGATGAAGACGTGGGCGCAGGTATGGCACAACGAGGAAGAATGGGGCAGAGAAGACTCTACCACTAGTATGGTGGCAGAGTGACGAAAAGAGGGAGGAAGAGTCGCTAAAGCTTGCGGGCTACTTGGCCAGAGAGAGGAATGGAGGAATTCTGGAGGATTCTTCGGCTAAAACAAGCATAGGATGGTCGGGAGGACTTGGGGCATCTTTTATAGTCGTAGGTGGAGGACCTTGTGCTTGGAAGGCAAGCTTCCAAGCATGGCAACCTCGTCGGAATTGGAAGGCCGAGAGATATCCATATCTCTCATGCATTCGCATGAGAGATTGGGTGGGAATCAAATCACCTAATTGGGTTCACACGGTCGGGAATTCCTCAGAGAATCTCCCTTTCAAATTTGAAAGGGATTCTCTAAGGAATTAAGGAGATATCCCTGTTGAATCCTCGTCGAAGTAGGATTCCTCAGCTATAATGGTGGAGGGACCTAATTGCAAAGAAGGACGAGGAAGATAGGGGAGTCTCTGCAAGGTTTTCAAAAGGTGGGGTGACTCGTCGATTGTTCGCTTTAAAGTCATTTGCATTTTATGTGGTGGAAAAATCAACTAATCAATATTTAAAAAGAAATAACCACTCGCAGAGGAGTGGGTCGTATCCACAGGGAGGCAATGACGTATTAAAATTCGCACCAGTTAAAAACATTTGTTCATACTTAGTTTGGACAAGAATCAAGCCAAAATTGCCTTCAAGTTAAGGTTGAAGCAAGAAATAATGCTGAAATAGCAATTTTGAGTAACTAGATGATATTTGTCGCAATGCAGAATCAATAAAATATTATTAAAAGTGATAATGGCAGAAAATGTATTTTTTAATTGCTCGGTTACTGTAGCAAAACAGGGGATTTTTCCCCCTTTGCCTTGCGCGACGAGGAGTGGACGGCCAGACGCGGGAAGCTCAGAGGAAGTTCCTTGGATCAAGGGCTTCAAAGCGGTGGTGGCGGCATGTCGCACGGTGGCCGGAGGCAGCCGGACGAGCTCCGGCAGAGGTGGCCGCAGCACCGCAGCAGATGTTGCACCTGCTGTTGGCGTGCACTGCAGCCGGTGCGTGCTCTGTTGGCGTGGAGAGCGGGTGCTGCAAGCATGGGAGGAGGGCATGCGTGGTGAGGCGCGCGCGGGATTGCTGGCGGGAGGGCACTAGCGGTGAGTTCTACAGGTGCTGCAGCAGCTTGTGTGGGCGCGCACTGCAGCCGATGCGGGGAAGGTGCTGCGGGCGTGGGAGTGATGCGGGTGAGGTTCTGCAGGCGTGGAAGGAGGGCGTGCACGGTCTGGAGGGCGTGGAGATGGCGAAGGCTGATGGTGTCGTGGATGCGCTACAGGCTAGTGGGCGCAGGTGTGGCTGGAGGGAGCATGCGAGGTTGGAGGTGTCGCGGGTGCGCAGCCTGTTGGCAGAGGGCGCGGGGGCGGCTGGAGGTGAGCGGGTGGCTGCTGCGGCGTGGGTGGTGGAAGTGAAGTGGGAGGATGGAGATTGCTGCTGGAGTGGGGGGTGGACTTCAGACGTCCGGGAAATTTCTCGGACGTCTTAACTGACTGAAAGGGTGATTGCACAGCGGCTACGGTGGTGGTGGTTGGTGACGACGGCGAGGGAGATGCACGCTAAGGTGCTCACGGTAATGCGGATGAGCTCCGGATGGCGGTGTGGCCTATCACACCACACGCCCACGGTGGTGGAGACTTGCCGCCACGGTTGAGGCCGACGATATGGAATGGAAGAGAGGAGATCTCTCTACACAGTGGTGGTCGGTGGTGGAGGCCTTCCCTCGCTCAGCACCCTCTCTCCTCCTTTTGTAGTGGCCTGCACAAATTTGAATGGAGAGGCAAGAGCAGATCCACCTTCTCCGCTGATCCATGAATGTGCTTTTAGTACGGCCGGAGGCGTTGCAGCGGCAATCGAGCTGTTGCTGAGAAGAAGAAGATAAATGATATTATTAAAATATTATGGTTATTTATATACAAAGCCTCAACTTTTATGTTAACTAAAACAATGAACCTAATTGGTTAACTAATTAGATGAATGTCATTCTAAGCTAATTCTAAATGCACTTAAAATATGAATGCAATGCATGGATTATGTAATTAAATTAAAAATATGAATTAATCTATTTACATCGTAATTTATGCTAAATAAATGTTAGAATTAACCTAATGTCTAGGCACTTAAATACTTAAATAGCCCACAACTATGGGCTAATCAAATACCCCCATGCCTAGTTTTTGCTAGTCCCTAGCAAAATTAAGTGAAACCTAGCACTCCAAGTAAACTAGTTAACTCACTTAGTCTTCCTTCAGAAGCATATTAAGTTCAGACTCTAGACCCAAGGTTCCTAAGTAGTTGCTAAGTTACAAACTAGGTCGGCTAAAGATAAGTTGCAGGCGCAAGTTTCCCTGATTTCTGACTCTACCCTAATGTTTATTGATCCCTGAGATTAAAGCATCCGTGCCTATGCATTGGTCTGAGTTATTTGAGTTAAAGGATTTTATATATATATATATATATACTTTTTTTTTTGTTTGTTTGATTCTTCTAAGTCTAACCTCAGATCAGCTATCAACACGGTCTGTGTTAGATTCATTGTCCCCATTACCATACCTCGAAGGGTGCCTGGCTTTTGATGCTTCGAGATAGCACCGCCCATAACGACCCCAAGAACTCCTGGCAATCGACACTTGGAGATAGTATCGCCCATGGATTTCTTAAGCGAATTCAGGCCTATGGCAATCAGCACTTCGAGATAGGGTCGCCCATGGTACTTGAACCGCACAATGCGCTTACATGCCCCCAGTAGGATGGATATCTTAAGATACAAGCGCCGAGGAGGTAATATGTTATCATCGCATCCTCAAAGTGAGTATATACTCCACCTCTCCTGCGGCAGGAACTCTTCCAATCACAATGTGTTTTCAAGCCTCTCCTAAGTCAAAACTAAGAGAACCAAATCTCTTTTCAGAAAGACAGAAATTAAGTTAATTACCAGACCATGTGTATGAAATTTGGATGCTTGGGTTACAAGGACCCATAAACTAGAAGGTAGAATAAGACTCCAGGTACTACCCCACCTTTTAACTCAAACCCTAGCTTCCCTTCCTCAATCTCTTGAGGAATGGTCCATAACTTAACTCCTACTTAAGTTTTTAAGTCCACAAAGGACCATAAAGGTCTAAAGCTAGCAGCTCATTTAGCTTCTAAAGTTTGACCCTAGAATTAATTTAGTCTACCCTAGAGTTCTGATTTGCTTAAGACTGCAAGATCTAGCCAATTAAGCTCAAAACTTTCTTTTTTTCATTTTCTCTCTCTATCTTTTTATATATATATATATATGCATGCTATAAACAAAATGCCTCAGGTCCTCTCCCCCATGCCCAGTTCAACAATGTCCTCATTGAAAACAAAAATAGCTAAAGGAAGATATTACCTGAGGCGGAGAATGGTAGGAGCTAAGGCTCCTCAAGAGTGACTTCGTCAACCAAATGGCCATCTAAAGTTATGTACGGTTTTAACCGTTGACCGTTGACGATAAAGGGAGTTACTGAAGAGGAAGGATTTTTGATCTCCACAGCTCCATGCGGAAATACTTTGGTGATTATGTAAGGCCCATCCCAATGAGATTTTAACTTCCCAGGAAAAAGCTTAAGTCTGGAATTGAAAAGCCAGACTTGTTGGTTGGGCTCAAAGGTCTTTCGAAGAATAAACTTATCATGCAAGACCTTAGTTCTTTCTTTATAAGCTTGAGAGGTGTCATAAGCATCATTCCTCATCTCCTCAAGCTCACTTAATTCTAGAAGTCGTGCCTTACCTACCTTCTCTAAATCCATGTTAACACTTCGAATAGCCCAAAGTGCTTTATGTTCCAACTCAACAGGTAAATGGCATGCTTTTCCATACACAATCCGAAAGGGAGAAGTACCCAAAGGGGACTTATAGGCCGTTCGATAAGCCCACAAAGCATCATCGAGCTTTTGGGACCAGTCTTTCCTATCAGGTCTAACGGTCTTTTCCAAAATATTTTTTATCTCCCTATTTGATACTTCAACCTGGCCACTTGTCTGAGGGTGGTAAGGGGTTGCAACCTTGTGAGTCACGCCCAAACTCTTGATTAACCGATTGAAGTGGTGGTTTCGGAAATGAGGTCCCCCATCACTTATAATAGTCTTGGGGCAGCCGAAATGGGATATGATATTGGCCTTCACAAATTTCAAAACCACAGAGTGGTCATTTGTGTGCGTAGGAATAGCCTCTATCCATTTAGAGGCATAATCAACTGCCACCAAGATATATTAAAAACCATGGGACAACGAAAAGGGGCCCATAAAGTCAATTCCCCACACATCAAAAATTTCAACAGATTGAATAGGATGTTGAGGCATTTCATTCTTCTTACCAATCGTTCCAGTCCGTTGACATCTAATACAGGCCTTAACAAAATTATGAGAATCCTTAAATAAGGAAGGCCACCAAAAATCGTACTGGAGAACCTTAAAAGTAGTTTTCCTATCACCAAAGTGTCCTCCACAATGAAGTTCATGGTAAAAACTCAACACACTTTGTTGTTCCTCTTCAGGCACATGTCTTAATACTTGGTCTTATCCAATTCTAAATAATTCTGGCTCTTCCAATGAAAATATCTTGCTTGAGAAATGAATCTCTTTCTTTTCTGCTCATCCCAAGAGCCAGGAGTTTGTCCAGTGACCAAGTAATTTACAATGTCTGCATACCAAGGTAAAGTTGGTTTTACCGCCATCAGAGTTTCATCGGGAAATGTCTCACGAATGTCTTCAGAAAGAGAGTCATTAAGAGGAAGGCGGGACAGGTGGTCAGCCATAACATTTTCTACTCCTTTCTTTTCACGTATTTCCAAGTCAAATTCTTGAAGGAGTAAGATCCACCTAATCAGATGTGGCTTAGAATCTTTCTTAGCAATGAGATGTTTCACTACTACATGATCAGTAAAAATAACCACCTTAGACCCAAGTAAAAAAGACCTAAACTTCTCCAGAGCAAAAACTACAGCAAGTAATTCTTTTTCAGTGACGGTGTAGTTTTGTTGAGGTTCGGTTAAAGTCATGCTTGCATAATGCAGCACATGAGGTCTTCCCTCAACCCTTTGTCCAAGGACTGCTCCCACTGCATAATCCGAAGCATCACACATAAGCTCAAATGGGAGTGTCCAATCAGGACCTTGGAGAATAGGCGTAGAGATCAAGGCTTCCTTTAGAGTTTGAAAGGCCATGGCACACTTTGAATCAAAACTGAAGGGAGATTCCTTCGCCAACAAGTCACAAAGTGGCCTAGAAATCTTACTAAAATTTTTAATAAAGCGCCTATAAAAGCCAGCATGGCCCAGAAAGGATCTAATCTGTTTGACATTCGTAGGCAATGGAAGTTTGGAAATAGAATCAATCTTGGCTTTATCTACTTCCAAACCTTGCTCGGATACAACATGCCCAAGTACAATTCCTTTCTATACCATGAAGTGACTTTTCTCCCAGCTGAGGACTAAACCAGTCTCCTTACTTCGTTTCAACACATTCTCCAGGTGTAGGAGACACTGGTCAAAAGACGAGCCATAAATAGAGAAGTCATCCATAAATACTTCGACACACTCGTCAATCATGTTCGAAAAGATAGACATCATACATCGCTGGAAAGTTGCAGGGGCATTACATAATCCAAATGGCAAACGCCTTAATGCAAAAGTACTATAAGGACTCATGAATGTCATCTTTTCTTGGTCGTCAGGAAAGACTGCCACCTGATTGTACCCAGAATATCCATCGAGAAAGCAATAATACTTATTCCCTGCCAATTTTTCGAGAATTTGATCAATAAAAGGCAAAGGAAAGTGATCCTTCTGGGTAGCGGTATTCAGCTTGCAGTAATCAATACAGACCCTCCATCCAGTTGAGGGTCTAATGACAACTTGTTCACCTTGGTCGTTGAGTTCCACAGTAAAGCCTACCTTCTTTGGCACCATATGAATGGGACTGACCCATTTACTGTCAGCAATGGGATATATGATCCCAGCATCCAACCACTTCAAGATTTCCTTTTTTACAACCTCCCTCATATTAGGGTTCAGGCGTCTCTGCATGTCCCTAAAAGGCTTGATGGAATCATCAGTATAAATGTGGTGCATGCAGAGTGTAGAGTCTATACCGTTAATGTCAGCAATGCTCCAAGCAATATCTTCCTTGTGCCTAGACAGGCATTCAATCAAGGCTCCCTCCTGTGCCTCAGATAGCACAGCAGAAATGATAACGGGGAGCATATCATTGGCACCTAGGAAAACATACTTGAGAGTGTCAGGGAAGGGTTTCAACTCAAGGTCGGGGGCATGTATGGTTGAGGGTTTCATAATAGATGTCCCCATCTCAAGTAGCAAATCTACCTTCGGCGGAAATGATGGGGGAAGAGACTTAGCAGAAACTCCTAGCAATTCCTCTAGTTCTAGTATATCCCCTTCACATTCCTCCACGAGATGGGAATGCTCATTTAGCATGACATGCTGAAGGGGGTCATCACATAACACTGCAGGAGTTGCCTCTTCAATCAGGTCATCTATCACCTCAACTTGAGAACAATCCTCAAGTCTGGCTTGTTTGTAAGCATCAAACACATTAAGCCGAATTTTCCTGTTCCCAAAGCCCATTTTTAATGCCCCAGTATTGCAATTAATTGAAGCATGAGAAGTTGCAAGGAAGGGGCGGCCCAAAATGATGGAGGGTTTGGTTGGCTTGTTGGTAGGGTCAGTGTCCAAAACTAAGAAGTCAACGGGAAAGAAGAAATCCTCCACTCTTATGAGGACATCTTCCAAAATTTCCCGTGGTGTCTTAAGTGATCGATCAGCAACTTGAAGGATTACAGGGCTAGGCTTCAGATTGCCTCCCCCAAGTTGTTCATACACGTATCTCGGAAGGATGTTCACCCTCGCACCCAGATCAAGTAGAGCCTCATCAATTTGTAAGTCACCAATAACTACAGAGATGTATGGGGCTCCTGGGTCCTTAAGTTTCGGGGGTGTGCCATGTTGAACAATTGAGCTAACAGAATCAGGCAAGACAACTTTTGATTGGACCTGTTTTCTAGATTGCCGCTTTTTCATGCACAGGTCCTTTAAGAAGCGGGCATAAGATAGAATCTACCTGATAGCTTCAAGCAAAGTCAGGTTAATCTGCACTTGCTTGAAAGTTTCCATAATCTCATCCGTCTTATCTTTGGCTCCAGATGAGCCAACAGAAGTCTGCCCAGAGGTGGATAAGCGCTCTGGAAAAGGCACTCTCGATCTCTAGGTGGAAGGGTTGTAATGTCGAGTAAGGGGTGGAACGGGGGCAACTTCTTCCGGTGAGGTGATTTCAAGCGGAGAAGATTTGGGCAAGTCTTCTCCGGTCGGGGTGAAAGTCGGGGTGGATGGTTTTTTAGGGGGTGAGACTATAGGAGCATCGGGTTTGGAAATTTCTTTCCCACTCCTCAGAATAGTCACCGCCTGAGCATGCTCCCTAAAGACAATCCCTTTTCCTTTAGGATTTTCCTTAGCAGCACTGGGGAACTTCCCAGTCTCCCTCTGTCTAACGGCCTCAAGAAGGTGTCCAATTTGTGATTTCATCTCATGTATAGCCTTGTCATGAGATTGGATGTGGCACTTTGACTTTCTTGCATAGTTTTCAACATCGCCTTCAATTCATCCATCTCAGAGGTTTTAGGTTGGGCAAAGGTCTGAGGTTGGTTCATTTGATGGTTTTGAAAGGATTGCGATTTGTAATTCCCTGAATTTGAGACATTTCCTTGTCTCCATGAAAAGTTTGGGTGGTTCCTCCATCCATCATTATAAGTGTTGGAGAAAGGGTCATTACGAGGTCTTGGACGGAACCCTTGAGCGGCATTCAAATCCGCTTGTACAAGCTCAGGGAATTGGGAGGCCAAGTGGCAATCCACAGTAGCATGTGTATTGCCTTGACAAATTACACATTCAGAAGCTTGGGATGTGGAGGTGTTAGGTACGAATGAACTCGGGTTCGACATAAGCCTTTCCATGTTTTGATTCAATAATTGAATCTGATAGGCTAAATTCTGGGTGTCCCTTGCTTCACTCACCTCCAACATTCTTTGCATGAGAGTGGGCTTTCATCCATGTAGGCAGAAATCAAGTGAATAGAATTCTCACTCAAAGTATCAAATAAGTTCCAAGCTTCATCCTCAATCTTAGATAGAAAGGTTCCTGCACAGGCACCATCCATAGTTTGCCTATGCGAATCATTAAGTCCGGTGTAGAACCTTTCAACTAGTTGCCATTTAGGCACCTGGTGATGTGGGCAAAGTCTCAACAAATCATTAAAGCGCTCCCACGCATCATGGAATGCTTCCCCATCCTTTTGAACAAAACTCATAATTTCCCTCCTAAAGTGATTTGTTTTGCTCATGGGGAAGTACTTCTTTAAAAACTCCTTCTTCAGGACATCCCAAGTATTTATATTATCAAGGGTGTGATACCAATACTTGGCTTTGTCCTTTCGGGAGAAGGGAAAGAGGGTCCGTATTTGAGCGTCATTAGTAACGCCCTGCAGCTTCACCGTGGAACAGACCTCGGTGAATTCCTCAATTTGCCTCTAAGGGTCTTCCCTAGTAGTACCATAAAAGGAGGGTAGCAAGGATATGGTACTACTTTTGATCTCATACGGATTGTCCCCTCCAAGTCTACGTAGTGCTGGGCCAACTTGATTGGTTGGGATGAAATATTCCTTAAGGCTCCTTTGACCGGCCATATCTACCCTTGGAAGGTCTCTTCTTAGAATTCTTTCAGGTTCAGGATCAAATACAAGTTGTCTCCTAAGAGAACGCCTACCAAGCATGCACTACAAACACAATTCAAAAGGACTTGTTTGGTCTTTACAAATTTAGGCTTTTGACTTTAGTTCAAATTGTAGGTGACAAAACAAGTTGCCCAATCAATTACGCGCCTATTGTCAACCTTCGAAATGCCTAAAAAGACCTAGTTGGAACTTAGGTATTCTTCCCTAAATATCAAATGGTCAAGTAAATCCAAAGACGGAAGATCGAGGGATGCAAGTAGGCCTAAGCCTTCCTTTGAAGCTGTGCTTTCGCAGTGCTTGTCAACTACCCCCAAAAATCCGTGACAGGGTATCCCCCTCTTTGGATTTACAAAACCTTTGATCTCAAGTTCTGAACACTTCAGAAACCAACGATAGGAGGGCTCTTGTCCTAGTCGTTTCAAGACTTAGGAGTGTCTAAATAAGTGCTGTGGTGCAACAGATTTAAGTGTGCATTCACCGCAAAAGGATTTTGAATTTTGAATCGCACACCACGTTTTACAATCAAGTCCTTGATTTTTAGATGTCCCTCCTTTAATTAGTCCTTTTTTCGAATATATGTGACCACTTGTTAGATAGCTTCAAGACAAACTTTGTGGTCTTTGAATTAAATCCCAAATGCAATGCATGATCAAGAATGGGATGCAAAGTAAGAGAATGGGTACCTTGCTTCCAGCGATCTATGATGCAAGAATGCACGCAATGCAAAGAAGTAAATCTAGAGGCTACTCATACAGGCCTAAATGGTTCGTCCTAGGGCAGGTAGCTTCTAACAAGCAACTCATTTTTTTTTTATTTTCTTTTTAAAACTACTTATGCACAAGCAAATAAAAGTAATAAAAAAATCTAAATCTAAAGAAAAGGGAACAGGCTCCCAAAAATTACCCAACACGGGCCCAAAAAAAAATCAGGGAACAAACCCCTCAAAATATACCCCAGAACAAGGGTTTCAAATCAAAATGCAATGAAAAATTAAATCTAAAGTCTTAATCTATTCTAATCAAACTAGCGACTAAATATACAATGGTGTCCGTCGCGTCCTCGGCCTTCTCCTTTTCAAAATATCTCGTCCAATTCTCCTCTGGCGATGTCAAGGGTCGCCTCTCACAATGGCTGATTCTTGCACAAATTTTCTCGCACAGAAAAGAAAATAATAAATGGTCAAATCACTGTGCAATTGACAAATAATCAAAATAAAATCAAGCGAAATTATTGAGTCTATTGCCTCCCCAACAACGACGCCATTTGACTCATCAATTGTTCTCTTTAAAGTCGTTTGTAGTTTTATGTGGTGGAAAAATCGACTAATCAATATTTAAAAAGAAATAACCACTCGCAGAAGAGTGGGTCGTATCCACAGGGAGGCAATGACGTATTAAAATTCGCACCAGTTAAAAACGTTTGTTCGTAGTTAGTTTGGACAAGAATCAAGCCAAAATTGCCTTCAGATTAAGGTTGAAGCAAGAAACAATGCTGAAATAGCAATTTTGAGTAACTAGATGATATTTGTCGTAATGCAGAATCAATAAAGTATTATTAAAATGTGACAATGGCAGAAAATGTAATTTTTAATGGCTCGGTTACTATAGCAAAACAGGGGATTTTTCCCCTTTTCCTTGCGCGACGAGGAGTGGACGGCCGGACGCGGGAAGCTCGGAGGAAGTTCCTTGGATTGAGGGCTTCGAAGCGGTGGTGGCGGCGTGTCGCGCGGCGGCCAGAGGCAGCCGGACAAGCTCCGTTGGCGTGGAGAGCAGGTGCTGCAGGCACGAGAGGAGGGCGTGCGCGGTGAGGCACGCGCGGGACTGCTGGCGGGAGGGCGCTAGCAGTGAGGTTCTGCAGGTGCTGCTGCAGCTGGCGTGGGCGTGCATTGCAGCTGGTGCGGGGAAGGTGATGCGGGCGCGGGAGTGATGCAGGTGAGGTTCTGCAGGCATGGGAGGAGGGCGTGCGCGGTCTGGAGGGCGTGGAGATGGCGAAGGCTGATGGTGTCGCAGGTGCGCTGTAGGCTGGTGGGTGCGGGTGCGGCTGGAGGGAGCGTGCGAGGTTGGAGGTATCGCGGGTGCGTAGCCTGTTGGCAGAGGGCGCGGGAGCGGCTGGAGGTGAGCGGGTGGCTGCTGGAGTGGGGGGTGGACTTTAGACGTCCGGGAAATTTCCCAGACGTCTTAACTGACTGAAAGGGTGATTGCACAGTGGCTGCGGCGGTGGTGGTTGGTGACGACGGCGAGGGAGATGCACGCTAAGGTGCTCATAGTAATGCGAACAAGCTCTGGATGGCGGTGTGGCCTGTCACACCACACCCCCACGGTGGTGGAGACTCGCCGCCACGGTTGAGGCTGGCGGTATGGAATGGAAGAGAGGAGATCTCTCTGCACAGTGGTGGTCGGTGGTGGAGGCCTTCCCTCGCTCAGCACCCTCTCTCCTCCTTTTGTAGTGGCCTACACAAATTTGAATGGAGAGGCAGGAGCAGATCCACCTTCTCCGCTGATCCATGAATGTGCATTTAGTACGACTGGAGGCGTTGCAGCACCAGCCGAGCAATTGCTGAGAAGAAGAAGATAAATGATATTATTAAAATATTATGATTATTTATATACAAAGCCTCAACTTTTATGTTAACTAAAACAATGAACCTAATTCGTTAACTAATTAGATGAATGTCATTCTAAGCTAATTCTAAATGCACTTAAAATATGAATGCAATGCATGGATTATGCAATTAAATTAAAAATATGAATTAATCTATTTACATCCTAATTTATGCTAAATAAATGTTAGAATTAACCTAATGTCTAGGCACTTAAATACTTAAATAGCCCACAACTATGGGCTAATCATGGGGGCATAAAAGTAATTGGGTTAGACTATTTTGCGAAGTTGGTCAAGGTGAACTCCCCTTAGGTACAAATTTTGGTATAAACCTAATTTGGACCCAAGGAATCCAACGGTGAAGTTGGATTTTAGGTTTTACCATGTTTGATAGGGCATTTTGCATAAAAACCTAATTTAAGGCAAATGTTTGACTAGGACCCCTATTTATGTCAAAATAGGTTATAAAGGCCAAATTGAAGGTTCTAAACCCTAGAGGATATTTTTACATGAATTTTAGAGGGCTTAGTTGATTTTTATCCAGATCAAAACCTTGTTGAATTAAGTGGGTTTGTTTTAGGGTTACAAGATATTATTTAATTCCCAGATCTCACATTAACCCTTTTCTTATTGAACCATCCCACTTTTATCTTCTTAGGACCAATTAACCCATGTTTAACCCCAGAGAAATCCTGTTGTTGTACTGCAATGGTAAAATTACAGTTTTATCCTTTGTTTCTTGCTTTTCTTTCAACCTAGTTATTCCCTGAGTTAGGCCCTTCACTTGGTTTTGTAGGAGCTTTTATTCTCTTTTCTAGGTCAAAATGAGCTAGTTAGGGCTCATGATGGTGTTCCCATCATACCCCCATGCCTAGCTTTTGCTAGTCCCTTAGCAAAATGTTAAGGTTTTAGCTTCTATTCTAGACCATGAGTTTCTATCACAATTTATGATAAGTGCTTTTTCTTTTTCTTTTTGATTAGGTTAGAATGCTGACAGTAGGCCTAGAGGTACTCAAGTACCAACCAAGATTCGGACCTAGCCAACTCTAGCCTCGATCCTCCACAAAGGCTTTTAAGGCCCGTAGGAACTATCCTAAGGTTTGTTGGACTCTACGGTTAAAGCACCTGTGCTTGAGACATATTTTAGCCTTGATTCAGTTTGCAGTGCATTTTTTATAAGAGACAGAGGATTTATTTGTTTGGAGAGTTTTCTCTCTCTTTTCTTCTTATTTCTAGCTTCAGATTGCTTCTCAACATGGTCTTTATCGGATTCCTCGTCCCCATCATCAATCCTCAAAGGTCCCTGGCAATCAATGCTTTGTGATAGCACCGCCCATGGCAAACCCCAAAACCCTGGCTTTCGAGATTTCGAGATAATCCTGCCCATGGCATTCTGTAGCCAAATCCAGATCCTAGAAATCGACATTTTATGATAATACCGCCCGTGGCATCTGAACCAGCAGGGTGCTTAAGTGACCCCAGTAGGATATGTACAATCCTAGGAGACAAGCACCGAAGAGATGATATGTTGTTAAGCATCTTCTAGGGGAATTTCCCGCCTCTCCGTGCCGGAAACTCGTCTAAATCAACTTGTGTTGATCGACCGCTCCTAATCTAGGCAACTTTTTTCAGAACATTTAAATGCTTTTGCATGATTTTGATAGTTATGCTCACTGAACCAGACTGTGTGTGGATTGGGTTGCTTAGGTTACCGAGTCCCGCAAATTGAAGGTCAGTTAACCAAGCCGAATATTCCCTAAGCCTTAGACCTAATACTTAAGCTTCACATTTTTCCTAACCTCTTGGGATTATTAAGATCTTAGCAGGTACTTGAATTTTTAAGCCCAAGAGTCTAGCCCAAAAGGCCTAAGATCAGCGTTCCTACTAATCTCAGTTTTGTGCCTCATTAGACTTTTTTCCTATTTTTCTCTTTTCCTTGATGTGGTCTAGAACTTCAGTTAATTCCTTAATTTCTTACTAGTGACTATTCTTTTTCTTTTTCATTTTGTGCTCCCATTTTTTTTTGTCATTTCTCTTTTCCTCCACATGGTTTGTATGGCCTCAAAAATTTTCTCTCCCTCCCCTCAGTTTTTTTTTGTTCTTTTTCAAGATTTTTTTTCATTTTTTTTGGTGTTTCTTGTGATATGTGAGTTTTTTGTTGAAACCTTTTCTTGTGAGATGAGTTTTCATGAAGTTTTGCACTTTCATACCCCCCATGCCTATGATTTGCAATGTCCCCATTGCAAATTAGGTGGGTTCAAATTTTGCTTAGTTGATTCATTAAGACAGGTTATGGGTGGGCGAACAGGTCGAGGTGATTGTTGCGAATGATTTCTAGACTCAAGTATGGGTACCTAAGGTGGAGTCAGCTGTTCTAATGGATGAACCCTAAAGTGCAATATGAATTCAGCGTAGAAATGTCAAGAATGGTTTCAGGTTTTTCAAGAATGACGGGTTGCCTCCCATTAAGCATTGAGTTTTACACCATCGGTGGGAGCAAAGAGCTTAGGGAGAATGGAGGGTGAAGGATATCTCAGCCAAATTTGTATCTGTCATGTAAATGAATGGTTTGAGTCACTGACCATTGACGATGAAGGGTTTGGAATCAAGGCTGAGTGGACTAATCTCGATGGCTCCATTTCCAAAGATTCGTTGGACTAAGTAGGGTCTGATCCATTTTGATCGTAGTTTTCCTGGGAACAGTTTGAGTCTGGCATCGAAGAGTAGGACCTTTTGACCAGGATGAAAGATCTTTCTAGATATGCGCTTGTCGTGAAAGGCATTAACCTGCTCTTTGTAAATTCATGAGTTCTCATACACATCGTGGCGTAATTCATCGATCTCGCTCATTTGAAGCTTTCTATGGGTTCCATCCTTAGAAAGATCTAGGTTGCAATTTTGTACTACCCAATAGGCATTATACTCCAATTCGATGGGGAGATGACACGCCTTCCCGTACACCAGTCTGAAGGGAGACATACCTAATTGGGTCATGTGGGTGGTCTTATAAACCCACAAAGCTTCCAGAAGCTGGGATGACCAAGCCTTCCTATCAGGTCGAACAGTAACCTGGAGGATTTTCTTGATCTCCTAGTTTGATAGCTCAACTAGACCATTACTTTGGGGGTGGTAAGTGGTAGAGATTCGGTGTGACACCCCATACTTGGTCATCAGTGACCCGAACTGAGCATTTGTGAAATGGGTCCCTCCATCAAAAATTATTGCACGTGGAATTCCGAACCATGAGAAGATGTTCTGGTGAATGAATTTGATAACTTTATGATCATTGGTTCGGGTCGGGATGGCTTCAATCCATTTGGACACATAATCACCAGTGAGTAAAATGTACTCGAAGACGTTCAAGACAGGGAAGGGTCCCATAAAATCAATCCCCCAAATGTCAAAAATTTCGCATACCAAAATCGGTTGTAAAGGCATCATATCTCGATGGGTAATGTTGCCCATGGTCTGGCAACAGGTGATTGTATGCGTCGTTGAAAATTGTGGGCCAGTAAAAGCCACATTGGAGGACTTTTGTTGTGGTTTTATGTCCTGAAAAGTGTCCACCGCATGCCTGGTCATGGCAGAAAGAGAGTATTTCTTGGATTTCTGGTTCCGTGACACATCGTTGAATTATTTAATCAACACCGATGCGGAAAAGATGCGGGTCTTCCCAGAAGTAATACTTGGCATTGGAAAGTAATTTGTCCTTCTTGGCCTTCAGCCAATCAGACGGGATCTGATGTGATGCCAAGTAGTTTACTTTATCAGCAAACCATGGAAGTCTTGTATTGATAGTTAGAAGGTGCTCATCAGGAAAATGTTCCATGATGGGTCCGGAAGGGCGATGATCTCAGAAGGAAGGATCGACATGTGATCAGCTACCACATTCTATTTTCCCACTTTGTTGCGAATCTTGAGATCAAATTCTTGCAACAGCAAGATCAAGCAGATTAATCGAGGTTTCGCATCCTTCTTTGCAAGGAGATGCCTCACAGCTGTGTGATCCGAGTGGATGATAACAAGGGAACCCAGGAGATAAGATCTGAATTTTTCCAGGGCAAATACTACGGCTTACAGCTCTTTCTCACTAACTGTGTAGTTACGCTGAGCCTTGTCAAGTGTTTCGCCAGCTTAGTAAACGACCACGGGTTTCCGTCAATTTTTTGCCCCAATACCACTCCTACAACGAAATCAGATGCATCGCACATGATTTCAAAGGGTTGAGACCAATCAGGGGACTGTAGGATCAGGGCTTGGGTAACTCGATCACTGATGAACTCAAATGCTTGAGTGCATTCCTTGGAGATTTCGAAAGGTACATCCTTGGAGTGCAGAGTGGTCAGTGGGCGTGCGATTTTCAAAAAATTAGGGATAAATTGACAGTAAAACCGACGTGCCCCAGAAAAGATCGGATGTCCTTGATCAAGCTAGGCATAGGGAGTTTGGAAATCAAGTTCACCTTTGCTCGAATGACCTGGATGCCCTTCTCAGAAATCAGATGTCCCAGGACAATTCCTTTAGGCACCATGAAATGGCTCTTTTCCCAAGAAAGAACCATATTCACATCAATGCACCACCTGAGGATTTGGGCCAAGTGCAAGAGGCAATCATCAAATGATGCTCCAAATACTGAAAAGTCATCCATGAAGACTTCCAGATAATGACCTACCATATCTGAGAGTATGGCAAGCATGCACTGCTGAAAAGTCGCAGGTGCATTGTAGAGACCGAATAACATCCTTCGAAAAGCGTACATCTCGAAGGGGCAGGTGAAGGTGGTCTTTTCTTGGTCCTTAGGATGGATTGCCACTTGGTTATAATCGGAGTATCGATCCAAAAGGTAGAAGAATCTATTTCCCTCTAGCTTCTCGAGGATCTGATCAATAAACGGTAGTGGGAAATGATCCTTCTTCATTGAGGAATTGAGTCTTCTGTAATCAATGCAGACTCTCCATGAGTTAGCCACACGAGTCGGTATGACCTCTCCAATTTCAGTCGTAATAACGGTGAGTCTTGCCTTCTTAGGCACAACCTGGATTGGACTCACCCACCGATTGTTGGAGATCAGGTAGATGATCCCTACATCTAACCACTTAATGATCTCCTTTTTCATGACCTCCTGTAGATTAAGGTTCAAATGTGTCTGCATTTCTCGTGAAGGTCGTGTGCCCTCTTCAGTCTATATTCGATGTGTACAATAAGAGGGACTAATGCCAGTCAAATCATCGAGAGTCCATCCAATGGTTGTATGATGTTGCTAGAGAACAGCAATCAGACGGGATTTCTGGTCAGGTGTGAGTCTGGAGTTGATAATCACAGGAAAAGTCTGATTAGATCCCAAAAAGACGTATTTCAGATGGTTGAGAAGAGGCTTGAGTTCCAGGACAAGGTTATCAGCAGTAGCGGGCGGTTCAAGGTGTGTGTCAGGAACAAGGGAGGGAGTTATGGGTGTATCTAGATCAGGTTTAGACTCCTCTGTTTGTGGGTTTTGATCTTCTGGTGGTTGATCGGGACTAATCAGGTTGTCCTCGATATACTGTTCGTCAACCACGGCTTTGATGTCACATATTTTTTCTATAACACCGCAATTGATCCCTTGTTGGGCCTTAAAGATGTCAATCTTCAGTGTTTGGTTCCCAAATTTTAGTTCTATTTGACCCTCTTCACAGTTTATATTGGCCCTAGCAGTGGCTAGAAAAGGTCTCCCAAGTATAATCGATGTATCCCTTGGGTTCTCAGGTGCATCCATATCCAAGACTATAAAATCCATCGAGAAGTAGAAATCTCGTACCCTAACAATGACATCCTCAAGTACTCCTTTAGGTGACTTGATGGATCGATCGACTTACTGCAACGTCACCTCTGTCGGTTTAAGCTCGGATTCTTCAAGGTGGTCAAAGAGGGATGTAGGTATTAGGCCTATGGAGGCACCTAGATCTAATATGGCTCTGTTGAATTGGGTATTACCGATAGTATATGAAATTAGGGGAGTACCTGGGTCTTTAGCCTTTGGTGGGAGTTTGCTCAAGATTACAGAGTTGGCTTGCTCTGACAATACAATCGGACTCCCACTTTTGGTTCGCTGCTTACACTTGGGTGTACACACGTCTTCTAGAAATCATGAGTAAGCTGGTACGTAGCAGATTTCATCCATCAAGGGGATGTTTATCTGGACCTATTCAAAGAGCTTGACTAGATCCTCCTCAGGAGCCACGGGTTTTGTTATCTTCTTTCCCTTAGTCAAGGCCTCGGGAAATGGAACCTTGGTTGGTTCCTCTAGAATAGGTCCAAGTTCTTGATCTGGGATAGGGGTATCCTGGATAACTATCCTAGGGCTTGGGTTACTACCAGCCTTGGAGTGGTTTGGGTAAGGTGGGTCTTGAGTTGCTTTACCACTACAGGTTGTTATGGAGTTTAGTCCTACCTAGTTTTGGTTTAGGGTTGGTAAAATAGGTGGCTCCTATTGAAATCCCACATAAGATGTCGAAGCTTCCATCCGTCGGGTGTTGGAACAGAAGGGGCCTGATAAATCATGTGGGTGTGGCCTGGATTTGGGTTCATAACGCGCCTTTGGGTTGGCACGTTATTTAGATTCGGCATAGGTTGCGAAGGGAGTATCCAGGTTGGAGGGAATTCACCATCTAAGCGAGTTGATTGCGAACCTCTAAGATCTCGTCCTTGTGCTGCTTTTGTATTGTCGTATTTGTCTTTTGAATGTCAACCAGAGTTTGAAGGATAAGAGTCATTTGATCTGCTTGGTTTGGCCCAGATTGATAGGCGGGGTTGGGCCGAGGCTGAGGCAGCTGATATGGACGAGGAGCTTGTGGACGGGGTTGATAAGTGATGAGTCCATTTTAATGGACTAATATTACGCCTAAGTAACTTTAATTGTACATTTTAGGTTTGTTAATAACTACACTAAGTTATAGAATAATTGTATGCATCATGATTTAATTTTATAACATTCTATAATTTAATGTGTAATGATTATGTTCTTTCTATGTGCAGGAAAACTAAGTGGCAAAAGAATGAGGAGGAAAGGGTAAATTACCCTTTTAACCGGTGGCTGCTCTTTTCCCTTTCTATCGGCCACCCTCAACAGCCGCCGACGTCTCCCCAACAGCCTCCTGCCAAAATTAGAAAAGGGATTTGAAAATCCCTTGATTGGCGCACGCGGGGAGAGAGAGGAGTTAAAGAGAGGAGGCGGCGTGCACTGGAAATCTTCTTCCCCCTGCCAGGGAACAACCCAGCGTGCACTGTGGACCAGGATCTACATCTTCTCCGTGCGCACATCTCCAGCCGCTTCTCCAATCCAAGCACACCGCCCACCTATGCCCGCTCCATCACCAAGTCTTCATTGCCTAGTGCTCTCCAGCACGGTGCCCGCTCCTTCTCCACCGCATGCACTGTGTGCTTAGCATCACCAGACCGTCCACCTTGCGTGCCCGCAGGCGTGCGCCCTCTCCATCATGCCTCTCCCACGTCGCAACCTCCAGCAGTGCCTAAGGGCGCTGTGCGCCACAACACGCCATCCTCCAGCGTGCCCCCCTCCAACCTGCAGGCATTCGCGCCCGCCTTCTCCGTGCAGCACCGTGCGGAATGGCTGCAGCATCGCGCCTGTAGGCATCCACTCGTGCCTTCTCCAACACTTGCAGGCGCTCGTTGCCATCTTAGGTGCTTCCTCCTTCAGCTGGCACCCGCTCCTTCACCACCGCTCTGCCTCATGCCCCTCAACAACCTGTAGGCATCCCAGCCAACGCCTTCAACCTCCCTGCAACACCCGCGCCTCAACCTGCAGCTGTGCACCTTCACCACTGCCACACCCTCCTTCCTACAAGCGCATCTGCAGACCGCAGGTGTCCGCACGCCTCACCGCGCGTGCTCCAACCTCTCAAGCAGACGCCCGCACCTTGTAACTTCCCTCCGCATGCCCGCAAGCATGCCTCTCCCTCATAGCATCTCCGTCCAACCGCGCCTCAAGGCGCTGTGCGCCTTCACCTCTGCAACTGCCTGCAGCACACCTCCGCAAGCCGCATCTGCACGGGCACGCACTAGCATGCGCACGCTCACACAGCTGCAGGCGCTGTGTTCTCCTCCGCCTTCTTGTTCAACAAGCCAGAGCTCCGGCCACCTCCGTCGCCGCCGCTGCCACCACCGGAGAGTCCTCAGCCTCGCTGTCCTCCTGAGCCTCGGAACAGCCCCGCGGTGCTCTCTCTCTCTCACAAGGAGGAGAGAGGAAAAAAGCCCTGTTTTCCCACTAGTTAAAATTTACATTCAATACCATTGCCACCAAATTTGATTTTATTTATTATTATTATTATATTATGGCAGAATTGCATTTGAACACTCATAGTTCTTTATAATTGCATGATATTAATATTAACTAGTTTAAGGATTGATTTTTGGGCTTAACTTAAGTAGTAATTGTCTCTAGTACATATCACGTGAAAATTGCATAAATTCATCATAAATTTATTGAGGATTTCTGTGAGGGAAAACTGCACATATACCCTTATCTTTTTAAGTTATTGCAAATCTACTTTTCCTTCACATTTTAAGTTAGATTTGAATACGGATTTCGCACTATCCGAAATAACATTAAATAATTAAGTATTGATTGCATAATTGCCTTCTGCGAGTGGTTATTTTCATTGTTTTTAATTAGTCGATTTTTCCACCACTTAAATACTATAAGAAAGCGAAAAGTCGGCTCGTCAAATTGGCGCCGTTGCCAGGGAGGCAACAGACGTAATAGATTTACATTATTATTTTTTATTATCCTGTGTTGCGAAATTATCTGATCATTTTATTATTGTGCGAGAAATAAAACACGCAACGAATGCGACGGATGTGCACGGCAGAGACGATCGTTTTGGTGGACCTTGAAGCCACCTGGAGCACGGCAACAGGAACATGTGGGCCTTGATCCCACACACATAGGCTTACGGAGAAGCCTATTTCTGATTTAGGTAGAAGATCTTAGTTAGATTTAGTTAGATAGACATTAGAATTTAAATTCTGTCTTTTAGACCCTTGTTGGATATTTTTGGGAACATGTCCCTAGTGCCACTTTATTT
Source organism: Thalassia testudinum (assembly GCA_037157565.1). Taxonomy (NCBI): domain Eukaryota; kingdom Viridiplantae; phylum Streptophyta; class Magnoliopsida; order Alismatales; family Hydrocharitaceae; genus Thalassia; species Thalassia testudinum. Next base: position 76,505,770 of record JAZHRO010000056.1, on the reverse strand, counting down.
CTCATGCGGGAGCGTGTTGCCATTTATTTAGATTATAGGATTATTTGCACTATTTGAACTAAATTTCGATTAGTTAGTTAGATTAATTCTTTTTTTTATTATATATATAAAAAAATTCTCTTTTCTTGAGTTTATTGGGTTAGTCCCGATGCGAATTGTCTCTTTCACTTGGATCTGTTACCTAGGCTATCAACACTTCACATCTGTCTGGATTTCTAAAGTTTTGAAATAAGAAAAGAAGTCTTCTGATTACTTCAATTATTCATTTTTGATAGGGACTAGCAAATCTTAGGCATGGGGGTATTTGATGAGTCCATTTTAATGGACTAATATTACGCCTAAGTAACTTTATTTGTACATTTTAGGTTTGTTAATAACTACACTAAGTTATAGAATAATTGTATGCATCATGATTTAATTTCATAACATTCTATAATTTAATGTGTAATGATTATGTTCTTTTTATGCGCAGGAAAAATAACTGGCAAAAGAATGAGGAGGAAAGGGTAAATTACCATTTTAACCGGCGGCTGCTCTTTTCCCATTCTATCGGCCACCCTCAATAGCTACCGGCGTCTCCCCAATAGCCTCCTACCAAAATTAGAAAAGGGATTTGAAAATCCCTTGATTGGCGCACGCGGGAAGAGAGAGGAGTTAAAGAGAGGAGGCGGTGTGGACTAGAAATCTTCTTCCCCCTCACGGGGAACTACCCAACGTGCACTATGGACCAGGATATACATCTTCTCCACGCGCACATCTCTAGCCGCTTCTCCAATCCAAGCACACCACCCACCTATGCCCGCTCCTTCATCACCAAGTCTTCACTGCCTAGTGCTCTCCAGCACGGTGCCCACTCCTTCTCCACTGCATGCACTATGTGCTCAGCATCACCAGACCGTCCACCTTGCACGCCCGCAGGCGTGTGCCCTCTCCATCACGTCTCTCCCGCGCTGCAACCTCCAGCATCGCCTAAGGGTGCTATGCACCTCAGCACGCCATCTTCCAGCGCGCCCACCTCCAACCTGCAGGCATCTGCGCCTGTCTTCTCCGTGCAGCACCATGGGGAATGGCTGCAGCATCGCGCTTGTAGGCATCCGCTCGTGCCTTCTCCAGCACCCGTAGGCGCTCGTTGCCATCTTAGGTGCTTCCTCCTTCAGCCGGCACTTGCTCCTTCACCACCTCTCTGCCACACACCCCTCAGCGACCTGCAGGCATCCCAGCTAGCGCCTTCAACCTCCGCGCAGCACCCGTGCCTCAGCCTGCAGCTGCGCGCCTTCACCACTGCCACACCCTCCTTCCTGCAAGCGCATCTGCAGACCGCAGGCATCCGCACGCCTCACCGCACACACTCCAACCTCTCATGCAGATGCCCGCGCCCTGCAACTTCCCACCGCATGCCCACAGGCACACCTCTCCTTCACAGTATCTCCCTCCAGCTGCGCCTCAAGGCGTTGTGCACCTTCACCTCTGCAACTGCCTGCAGCACACCTCCGCGCTTCGCATCTGCACGGGCGCGCACCAGTGCGCACACGCTCGCACAGTCGCAGGCGCTGCGTTCTCCTCCGCCTTCTTATTCAATAGGCCGGAGCTCCGGCCACCTCCGCCGGCCACCTCCATCACCGCCGCTGCCACCACCGGAGAGCCCTCGACCTCGCCGTCCTCCTGAGCCTCGCAATAGCCCCGCGGTGCTCCCTCTCTCTCGCAAGGAGGAGAGAGGAAGAAAGCCCTATTTTCCCAGTAATTAAAATTTACATTCAATGCCATTGCCACCTAATTTGATTTTATTTATTTATTATTATATTATGGCAGAATTGCATTTGAACACTCATAGTTCTTTATAATTGCATGATATTGATATTAACTAGTTTAAAGATTGATTTTTGGGCTTAACTTAAGTACTAATTGTCTCTAGTACACATCACGTGAAAATTGCATAAATTCATAATAAATTTATTGAGGATTTCTGTGAGGGAAAACTACACATATACCCTTATCTTTTTAAGTTATTGTAAATCTACTTTCCTTCACATTTTAAGTTAGATTTGAATAGGGATTTCTCACTATCCAAAATAACATTAAATAATTAAGTATTGTTGCATAATTGCCTCCCTGTGGACACGACCCGCTCTTCTATGAGTGGTTATTTTCATTTTTTTTGATTAGTCGATTTTTCCACCACTTAAATACTATAACACAAAGCGAAAAGTCAGCTCGTCAATAAGGTGGTCTTTGATTCTGAGAATTTCCCGCCCATAGGAAGTTGGGATGATGCTGCCATCCAGGGTTATAGGTATTGGAGAATGGGTCATTCTAGATGGCGTTGAGGTCCTCGCAGGTCTGAGGAGCCTCAGGAAAATCAAAGTATGAGGGTTCAGAGTTCCCCCAACTAGAATAGATTGGATCAGAGGTCCCTCCGATCCAAGAGTCAGACGGGGGTGGATTCGGTTCCATCCCTTGATAAGATCAGTGATAGATGTTCTACACAGTTTCCCTCGCAAGAGGTGGTTGTGCAAACGAGATTTGCACAGAGGTGGCTCGCTGTAGATGCTGGGTCAACTCGTCCACCTTCTTCTCTATGATAGAGACCTTGTCCAACTGACTGGCCATCAGTTCCAACTCGACGAATGTAGATAGGCCCTGCATCTCATGTGCTCCCCTAAGATTCGTCGATGCACGAGCATTCGTCCGGTCGAATAAGCCCATGGAGTCATTATTGATGGAGTTTTCGCACATATTCTCAAGAATCTACCACACCGTGTCCTCATGTTGACCCATGATGTTTCCTCTGTAGGTTGCATTGATGAACAATCGAATGTCTTCACGGAGTCCTTAGTAAAAAGATTGGACTTGTTCCCATTTAGGAACTCCGTGATGGGGGCACTTTCGCATGAGATCCAAGAATCGGTCCCATGCCTCTTGAAGAGGTTCTACCGATTGTTGAGTGAAGTGAGTGATCTGGTGGCGCAAGGCATTCGTCCGACGAATGGGGAAGAACTTTTCAAAATTCAGACTAGAGTTCAACCCATGTGTTGATCGGACGTGTTTGAGTCTGATACCAATGAGCAGCCTTGTCCATAAGGAAGAAAGAAAACATCTTCATGAGCAAAATATCCTGATTTTGTGCATCTGACCCGAAGGTCTGGGCCAGATGTTTGAGTTGTTTGATGTGCTGGAAGGGATCCTCAGAGTTAAGCCCATGGAATTTTGGAATGGCATGAATCATGTTGGGCTTGAGTTCAGAATCAAGACCTCCAGCCAGGATTTGGACTCGAGGCTCGATTGCCACCGTAGTGGGATTATAGTGATCTTGCATCATAGGACGCTGTGGGGGGTTTACAAAGTTTTGGAATATATCATTCAAGCGCTGAAGTTGGTGTTCAAGGTTGTTCTCTTCTTCAGTTGGTTGTGCCATGATGGAAGAAGGAGAACTCGGTTCTGATGAACCAAAGGAGAGATCTATGTGGTGGGGTTGCTACACAAACACGGACATCGAGGCTTGGCCTCAGTGGGAGTGGATTTCTAGAGGAGGCCTTAAGGATGGTCCTAAGGACCTCCTACCAAACATGCACTAAAGGATTAGATGAGATTAGAATGTGCTGGATCCAATCGAGACACCCAAAAAATTTTGGGTGACTATAGAGGTTCGAGGCGGATGATACCCCTTAGTTAGAAAGGCCGTCCACCTGAGAAATACCTGGGCAGCCAGAGAGGGAGAGTCCCGCAAAGACCCCTACATGATAGAGCGTCCCCATGAGTTACAGTGTTTCCCCCACCCGACCTCTCTTGTCACTGAGATTCTAGGTAGACTAGAATGGGGACCTTCACCTCTTAAGTCTACCACATTTAATTAAGATCAAGGTGCTTAGAGTTCCACTTGAACTTTAGATCTTTTGAATGCAAAAAGTGACCTAATTTCAAGGTTGGTTGACCCAAGGGGTCAACTTCACCTCTTTGTCCTTTGAGAGCTTTTAGGTCCTTTCTTTTAGGGTTCAAGTGAGTTAAGAGCTTGATTTTCTTAGGGTTTCTCATGGATAAATCTCTTCAAACAAGGCTTAGGCACACCTCTTTTTGAAAATTTTGATTCTTGCTTAGAGAAGATGTGTCTCTAAAACCCTAGATTGGAATCCTTAAGTTGGCTCTATTTGGTCTAATTTAGTTGCCACATAGATGGTATCTAGGGCTCAATCAAGAACGTGCTAGCCCTAGTTACCTTAAATGGATGCACAATTCAAAATGTGTTGAAATTAAAAGTAGGCAACTTTGGTGAATTACTAAGTATGGAAAGTAGGTAGCCCTAGATTGATTTTCTCTTCGTTTTCCTTTTCAGAATTGAGGGGATTAAGAGAAAGGGCTAATGAGAATTTACCTGTTCCTAGTGTGGTTGTTGTGAGGTTGTTATCGTTTCTTCCCCTGAAATAATAACAAAAGAAATAGAGCAAGTTAGTACTAAATCAGAAGATGTGATCCAAGTTTCTAAATTTCCCGTTGCTCCCCAACAATGACGGCAAAATGTTTATGCGAAAGCGAAATCGGATTTGTAAATATTGCATTGCAGTATAGTTGAAATAGCTTCGAAAAACAAATGAGAATTTGTTACTCGAAAAACTAAGAATCTGAGGTCGAACACGGGGAGCAAATTTGGATTTAAAAACTAAGAACACAACTTCAATTTAATCAAATAAGATGTTCAACCAAAGTATAAAGCAATAGAACTAGTCTCAATGTATATAGAAATATGAATAAATGTAAAAATTAGATGCTTCTATCTTGGGCTTTCTCTTCTTCTTCTTCTTTGTTTCTTCTGATGTCTTCTTTCTTCTTTACTCTTCTTTCTCTATCTTCAGCCTTTAGCTTCTTTTCCTTCTTCAGTCCTTCTTTCTTTCGTTGGCTTCTTTCCTTCTTCTTCTTCTTTCTCTGATTTCTCCTTCCTTCCTCTACCTTGGCTTCTTTCTCCTCTCTGCCTTCTCTGCAACAGTGCCTTCTCCTTCCTTGCTCTACGTCTCCTTTAGAGTCCTCTTCCTTCTTTAGCTGTGCCTTAGCTTCCCTTTCTTCTCTTCTTTCTTTCCCTTGTTGTCTTCTTCTTTGCTCTTCTTTCTCTGACTTCAGCCGAGCCCTCTTCTTCTTTGGCTTCTCTGCTTCTTCCATCCTTCTTTTTCTTCCTTCTCTGCAACCTTGCCTTAGCCTTTTCCCTTAGCATCCTCTGTAGCTCCTTCTCTTCAACTTCCTCTTCCTTCTTCCTTTCCCTACACACAAGTGCAAAACCTACCCCTACCCTCCCCTGCGAACTCTCTCTTTTTTCTCTCTTTGACTCGCACTCCCAGAGCCTTTCTCGGGTAAACGGGTCGGGTTAGCACGCCTGGGTCTAGGTGCACCGGCAATGGTGATGTGCGAGGAGTGCACAGATAATCGGGTCAAGCAGCCAAGTCCGCGTAGACTGGGCACGAACAAGGCGAGAGTAGGTGAGAGGGACCTCACCCTGTGTCAGGAAGCGATAAGCCCCTGACACAAATTCCACTTATACCACACCGTCACTTCCAAACTTTCCAAGTTGGGACTAAAAGTCCCATCTGCTTCTTCGTACCTGCCTGCAGGGGATGTCTCACTTAATTGCTGCAGCTGTGGTGCCCTAGGACTCCAATTGTTGGCATGAAGGGATTGCGAAGAAAGCCCGCATACCTGGGGCCTGATCTCCTGGAGCAAGGCTGCCTGGAGTGAGCTTGCAAGAAAGCTTCGCTCCCTCTCCAATGGGGGATAGGGGTCAGACCCTGTCAACACGAATACGGCCTCATGGCCCTGTTAAAATACTCAGAAAGCTTCCTCGTGATACGACGAAGGTGGCTCGGGCATTGGTGTGGTGCAGGATGGCCTGAGTGTGCATGCCTAGGTCTTTATGTGGCAGTGAAGGTGGGTTTGTTCGGGGGCAGTGTATGGTGTGTGTGGCGGTTGATGGAGAGGTGGAAGATAACCAGTGGACGGAGGCAATGCCTCCGAGGTAGCTGGCGAGGCGTGTGGGTGCATAAAGTGGTGGATGACCTCGCTGGTGGTCTGTCGGAGGTGGAGAAGGTGAGGGTGTTCTATGGTTGTCGAGGGTACAAAAATTGAAATAAAGAGGGGGGAAATGAAGAGTAGGGAGTGGGGATTTATCTGCGAGTGATTGGGCGAAGGGGGAGCAGAGGGCGGACAGCGTGTAACTACCATCGTCGGAGACATTAGCCCTGAGATGGAGAGGCGGCGACGACGAGAGTGATGAAGACGCAGTCGCAGGTATGGCACGACGTGGATGAATGAGGCGGAGAGGACTTTACCACTGGTATGGTGGCAGAGTGATGAAAAGAGGGAGGAAGAGTCACTGGAGCTTGCGGGTTCTTGGTCGGGAAGGGGAAAGGAGGAATTCTGGGGGATTCTTCGGCCAAAACAAGCTTAGGATGGTCGGGAGGACTTGGGGCATCTTTTATAGTTGCGAACGGAGGGCCTTATGCTTGGAAGGCAAGCTTCCAAGCACAGCAACCTCGCCAGACTTGGAAGGCTGAGAGGTACCCATATCTCTCATGCATTTGCATGAGAGATTGGGTGGGAATCAAATCACCTAATTGGGTTCACACGGTCGGGAATTCCTCAGAGAATTTCCCTTTCAAATTTGAGAGGGATTCTCTGAGGAATCAGGGAGATATCCCTCTTGACTCCTCACTAGAGTAGGATTCCTCTACTGTAATGGCGGAGGGACCTAATTGCAAAGAATGATGAGGAAGATAGGGGGTCTCTGCATGGTTTTCAAAAGATGGGGGCATAAAAGTAATTGGGTTGGCCTATTTTGTAAAGTACGTTAAGGTGAACTCCCCTTAGGTCCAAATTTTGGTATAAACCTAATTTGGACCCAAGGAATCCAATGGTGAAGCTGGATTTTAGGTTTGACCACGTTTGACTGGATATTTTGCATAAAAATCGAATTTAGGGTAAATGTTTGACTAAGACCCTTATTTAGGTCAAAATAAGTTTTAAAGGCTAAATTGAAGGTTTTAAACCCTAGAGGATATTTTTCCATGAATTTTAGAGGTCTTAGTTTATTTTTATCCATACCAGAACCTTGATGAATTAAGTGGGTTTGTTTTAGGGTTGCAGGATGTCATTTAATTCCTAGATCTCACATTAATCCTTTTTTGATTGAACCATCCAACTTTTTATCTTGTTAGGACCAATTGACCTATGTTTAACCCCTGAGAAATCCTTTTGTTGTACTGCAATGGTAAAATTACAGTTTTACACTTTGTTTCTTGCTTTTCTTTCAACCCAGTTATTCCCTAAGTTAGGCCCTTCACTTAGTTATGTAGGAGCTTTTATTCTCTTTCCTAGGTCAAAATGAACTTGTTACGGCTCATGATGGTGTTCCCATCAATATAATATATCTACAGCGACATATAAAAGTGTCACTAAAACCTTAGGAAAACTATATACATAAGGTAAGGTAAAAGACTAAGGTCTATATTGACATACAATACTATCTACAGTGATAAACATATCTGTCACTAAATCTATCTTTTATTTATATACATAATAGCTCAAACAATACTACTATACTCTAAGTATACTTACATACATATTACTTACATATATACTATATATATATATACAATATATATATACAGACGTAGTCATTAACCAGTTCAAACTAGCTCTTAACCCAAAAATGGTTTAAATGGTAAGCAGCCTTTTCGAGGGATACACAGCACCCATTACTAGGTGGGACCAAACCTCTACTAGGGACACCTTAGTTATCATCAGGTGCATTTTAATCGATTTACAGCTCGTTATTAGGCCCATACAGGCCCATGCACAGTACACAGCCCCTGGCCATGCACCACACTTGCATAATTCCATGCTAAATCAATTCTCATTCATTTCATATGCTCAGAGGTAAGGGGAAGGAAGTAATGTGTAATGGGGGCACCCAATGCCTGACGAGTAGGTATCCCTCATCACAAAATCAATTTATGGCACTAAGAGTGCCTGTTCACTCACAATGTGGCACAAAAGTGCCCTCACTCAATGCAGCAATCCAATGCACTAGTGGCTGATTCATCAAGCTTGGGCCCTCAATTTGAGGGCCCAATTGAGTTCCAATTGTTAATTAAATTATATGGTTGTAAAGCCCTTATATAGGGCTATATAATTATATAGTCTATTTATGAAAATAATTAATTTTACTATATAAATAAATTAGCTAAAGTTTACAAATTATACACATTGGTTTATATGTTTATTTCTTAATTAACATATAAATTACTTAAATAATGGTCCAATTGACTTAATATAGTATTAATATACATGTTAAATTATTTAATGCATATTTTTATTAAATTTTACCAATTTTATTTTAATTTATATACAATTAAATTTACATTTCAAGACATTTTACAAATAAATTGGGTATAAATAATATAATATAGCATAAATATAGTTAAATTATTTCAAAATACTTAAAATAATATAATACAACTATACAATATAATTTAGTTCAATAAAAACATAATTTATTAATTTATTTTAATTTAAGTTAGTAAACTACTTCATAAATTAATAAATTAATTATTTATTGTATAAATATAATTAAATTAGTTTGCAGGTATTCTAGTATGCATAATAAGTATATAAATATGTATGTATAGTATCATTGATAAATAAGCTTATTTATTGGGGTTTATATAATTTTATAGCTTATAGTACATACAAGATAATATAATTAATAGATACTTATTTAATAAAGTTATACATAATTTAGTTTACACTAAATACTTAATTTATACTATAGAATACATACATAAGTTATATATACAGTTTATATACATATTATACACTGCATACATAGTTAACTTAGTAAATAGCTTATATATACATGTATATACATAGAATATATAGTATTTTTAGGTATTTCTAGAGTTTTTTTTATTTTGATGGGTTTTATATATATAATATAGGTAGGGGAAGAGAGAGAAAGAGAGAGATGAGAATAATAGCATGTTTTTCTTATTTCTGAAGTTAATGACTTTTATTAAGTACCAAGGTAGACTGAACCGTCGACTGGTATGTCCTACCAAGCAGAAGGTTTGGAAAGCCTTAAAACTTGGCACACATTTAAAAATATACTTATTCTTACTCACTACATATTTATTTTATTTTTTTGGAATTTTTTAGTAGTTTTTATTTATTTAATAAACTAACAAATTCAAGGCCTATAAGGGGTTTAGACTTAAGAACCTAAGGTCTAAATGAGGGTTGTTAGGTATGGAATGTCAATGTAGGCATTCAGAATGGTTCAACAAATTATATGAAAGATGTGCAAGCAGTTGAACATGATGTTCACTTCATTTTTCATTAATTTTCAATGTTTGGACAGTTGAACACATATATAGATTTAGAACTGAAATCAAGTCATTCAATTGCAATCTAAAGATCATTTCATGTACATGAATGCTTGTACAAGGTGTATACAACAAGTAAAACATGTCAGCCACTTAGAATTCCAATTCCCAGCTACTGCCCAATGAAATCAGGTTACTCATCAGTATTGCTGCAAATGCAGCAATAGAAGAAGCCACAGCAGCAAAAATAGCCATAGCTGCTGCCTGATCAATCTGCTACTGCCATCAGTAGCTCTTATGCCTTCATCCAGACATCTTAAAATTCATTTCAAAGGCTACTGTGTAGCCATTTCCTAATTCCAATAGCCTGACTTGGATTTTAGATGTACAACAATCCTAGATTAGACTTAAGACAGTCTGGTCAGGGATCAAGAGTATCCAAATCAGGAGTACATTGTGTCTTAAAATCATCTTGCAATCAGAGAAGAAAGTCTGAAATCATCTTTATAAAATGGAAGTTCAATCCTCTTTGCAAACCTTGCTAATCCAATTTCAAAAACTCTATAGAATCCCAATCATAACCTTCATTACAAAATCATAGAAGTGGATAAATGGAGGATGAAATGTTCCCCCAATTAGGCTTTTACTTTGGGACTTATGGTGATCTTTCCACTCAATCTACTTGACCACCATCGATGGATGTTCAAGGTGATTTGGTGGATTGATCAAAACCTGTTGGGTCCTTGTTCCATCTAAAATTAGGGAGACTAATTCTCCTTGATAGAACCCTCCAACATAGGGTTTAAATTAGGTATATGCTCATGTACAATTTAAAAGAAAACTTAAACACATTGAAATCCTTGCATACACCTAAATCAGGCCCTTAAATTCTCAAAAACCTCGACTAAATTAATTGAAACCTCAGGTAGATTTCAAATCACTGATTTGAACATTTAAAACCCATTTTTAAACAAAACCAAGCTAATTGAGTTAATAAACAAGGTCAGGGGGTTGATGGGAACACTATCATGAGCCCTAACTAGCTCATTTTGACCCAATGAAGTTAATAAATGCTCCTACATAATTGCCAGAAGGTCATAACTCATTGCATTACCATTATGAGAGAAAAATAAGAAACTAAGGGTAAAACTGCAATTTTACCAATGCAGTACAACCATGGGTTTTCTCAAGGGCTGAACAAAGGTTAAATGGTCATAATAAGAAAATAAGTGGGTTAGATTAGATAGAAAAGGGTTTGTGTATGTTCTGGGAATTAAATGACTTCTTCAAACCCTAAAAACAGACCTACTCGATTAACCAACGTTTTGGTCAGAATAAAATTCACCTAAACCCTGTGAAAATCATATAAAAATATTCTCTAGGGTTTAGTGCCTTCAATTTGGCCATTTGAACCCATCTTGACCTAGAATGGAGTCTCAAATAGATATTTACCCTAACTTGGGTTTTTGTATAAATTACCCAAAAAAGCATGGTCAAAACCAAAATCCAACTTTACCATTGGATTCCTTAAGGCCAAATTAGGTTTGTACCAAAATTTGGACCCAAAATGAGTTTTCCTTGACCTAGTTTCCAAAAAGGTCCTATCTAATTACATTTCTACCTCTAACTTTCAAAAACCTTTCATTTAGCCCCCTATCTTCCTCGCCATCTTCACAAATAGGTCCCTATCGTAGAGGAAACCTACTCCGACAACCTTTTACAGGGAAAATCTCTTTGATTTCTCAGAGAATCTCCTCCAAAATTGGAAGGGAGATCCTATGAGAAATTCTCTCCCGTTTAAACCCATTGATGAGCTTTGATTCCTTCCCAATCTCTCATGCGAACACATGAGAGATTTGGGTGTCCTAACAAGCTCCCATCTTCGGCAACATTCCAAGCTTGGGAAGCTTACTTTGCAAGCCCTAACCAGCCTTCAGAGCCCTACTTAAAGAAGCCCAGATCGCCCTAACTTCTTCACGCTCGAATTCGACCACGAATACCCTCAATTCTTCTCTTCCCCTCACGGCAGAAGGCTCCTCGACGTTCGGCGACCTTCCTTGCTCCTTCTCATCATCCGATCGCCATACCTATGGTGGATTCCTCCACCTTTCTCTCCTTCGCGTCTCGCCATACCAGCAGATGCCACTCCCTCTTTATCCTCGCCATTCCCACTTCACCGAAGCCACCTTCATCTCCTATGTCAGCCACACCAGACTCGACACCCTCTCTCATCCCCTTCGTCCCTTAACATCCAAGCTAAGTTCCCTTTTCCCTCTATTTTCTTCCTCTCTCTTTATCTCCCAAAATCTGCCACTGACGCCCTTTGCACCTCCATCTCCAACCACCACCTCCGACAAGGCCACCCACCTCCACAGGCCACCAAAACCCACGCTGACCCTCACAAAACCTCCGGCACACAATCTGCCCTAGGCACGCACTCACGGCCGCTGCCACGCCATGCTACCCCCTCCAACACATTCACCGTGCTCCGGTGATCCTCCCTGAGCGATTTGACGTGGCCACGAGGTCATTCTACTAATTTCAGGTACAGGCCTTGGCTGCCATTGGCCAGCAAGCATGAAGCTTGCTTGAAGTTGCTCCAGGTGCTACCAAGCCCAGGTTGTTGCCCCAGGATGCGCGGAAGACTTTTACGCATGCACCTAGGACCTCAATTGAAGTCGTGTGCCTCCACAGCTGCTGCAATTGGAAGATCAATCTCTGCTGCAGTCGCGCGAGAAGAGAGGCGCAGATAGCCCCACCTCAGAAACGAAGAGGCATCCATACCCGAATAAATTGCAAAAGTGTTGTAAGCTCATCACCTCAGTTACCACGGGATGAGGTCCATCTCACCCACACCTGGTCTCGTCCGTGACACCTGACCTGCGGACCTGGCTGACCTGACCCGACCTACACTCTTCGCTCACCATGCACGCCGGTGAGCCTAGACCAGGGTACGCACCCGACCCGATAACCCGAATACCTATGTCGCTCTGGGAGAGCAGATCCTAAGAGAGAAAGAAGAAAGGAGTGTCGTGTAGATAGGGGGAGGGTTTTGCTATAGGGATCTTTGGCCGACAGTTCGTAGATTCTGAAGAAGAAGAGGAGGTTAGGGTTGAAGGCTAGAAGAAGAGGAAGAGGTCAGTGCAGCAGTTGAAGAGAAAGAGAAGGATCGCAGAAGAAGAAGAAGAGGAAACCAGAAGAGGAAGCCTGAAGCTGAAGAAGAGGACCTCAGAGAAAGCTAAGCACAGGGAAATTAAAGACAGAGAAGAAGAGAAGAAGAAGAGGTGAAGGCATGAAGAGAGGAAGAGAACAGCAGAGACAAAGACAGAGAAGAAGAAAAGAAGACAAGGAAGAATCAGATACTTTAAGTCGTCTGATTCCTTCGACAGGCGACAGATTCTAGTTCTCATTGCATATTCATACATTGAGTTATTTGGTGATATTGTAGGAGTATTTAGTGATTTACACCACCATTCTACTCCCATAATTTTGCACATTGCTACTGCTATTATTGCAAATCCTTTTAATTTTGAATTATGATCTTAATTTCTAAATACCAATTTTCTCCCTGTGTTCGACCTCGGAAACCTATTCAAGTAATAAAAATTATATTTATTTTCAAAGCGATTTCGACTATACTGCAACACGATTATTTTAAACCTTACGATCTCACTTTGCGACTAAAACATTTTGGCGTCGTTGTCGGGGAGCAACGTGTAATTCACCACTATTCTCTACATTATTTGATTATATTTGAGCACTAACTTGCCCTATTTGCTTTATTGTGATTTTGTAAGGTACTTCATGAGGAGATCTCCCAAGCAAATCAACCACTCCAAGGCAGGTAACTTCTCTATTCTTCCCTAACCAACCTCCTAATCATGGGAAGACAAAAAGAAAACAATCAATTAGGAATCACCTACCTTATTTTGCAGAGTAATTATCATTTAAAAAGGCAAGTTTCCTGATTTGTGAAAGCTTTTTTCCAAATCTCATTGAAGTTGAAGCGATTCTATTTAAGAGATCCTACCCCAAATTTCCTGTGCCTATTAGGGACGGCGCTTAATTTCCAATCTTCTTGGACTATGCACTTCTTATTTGAAGACAAGGGAGAACATTTTTGAAGATTAAAGAGGACTTGGAAATAAAGCCAAATTAGGGTTTCTGCATTAGGGTTTTGGAGTGATAGTTCACACTTGCCTGCATAAAAGGAAACAAACCCACCTGCATTTGTGTACTACCCAAGTCCTTGATTGAAAAGATCTAATCAAGAAAAGCCCTAAAATTAGGCTCTAAAATCACTTGAACCTTAAAATCCTTGGACCTAATAACCTAGGAGTCAAATCAGGGTGATTTCTAGGTCTTGACCTAGAAGTTCATTCTGCCATCTTTAGGGTAGCTCAGGTAAAGTTGGACTACGATGTAGGCCAACCAACCTCCAAATTTGGTTAGAAGTCAAATCAACTGCTAATTCAAGTGAAAACAAAGGCACAAATTAGGACAAAAAACTGGTAGACTAAAGAGATCAAGTTATCCATTCTGGTCTTCCTAAACCCTCAGTGACAAGGAAGGTCAGGTGAGGGAAACCCTATAACCCGTCGGGGTACTCTAACGTGTAGGGTGCTTTGCAGGACTCTCCCTTCCTGGCTGCCTAGGTAATTCTCAAGTGGATGACTTTCTGGTACAGGGGTATCATCCGCCCTGAACCTCTATAGCCATCCAAAAATCTTTGGGTGCCTTAATTGGGTCAATACCTCATCCCTTCTATTTAGAACACACACAGATTTTCTTAGGGAGTTCTATTCAGATCAAATCACTTCATTCTGAATTTGAATTTTGATTCTACATCTTGATTCCACCATCTGATTCAAAAATGCAGCCTGGCTACCTAGAAAGACCATTGAAGAAACCTGAATCTTAAAGATCCATGAAAGATAGAATGGTTGAGGATGCCCTTACATTTTATGAGATTGATTACAAAACCTCAAAACTAATTGAAGACACTCAGGTTGATGTATCAACAACAACAACCTTCATCATAAACTGTGTCCAATTATTATTAATAGAAGCAACAAATCGATCAACTTGGAATATTCTCATAATAGGATACATCGAGATAGAAAAATTGCATAACTTTGAATATGTCCAATGCATGACAAATCCTGTACTTTAGGAAAACACAAGATGATCTTGAAAAATGGGAAGAAATGATGAAATTGTTAAAACAAGTTATCGATCAAAAATACCCATACATGTCCCAAATAATTAATAAAACATCTTGGAATAATATTGAGGATCAACATGACTTCGCAAATCCCAGGCTTGAGACACATGGTTGTTGTGGGTTCCCAACCCAGATGGAATATGATATGCCTGATCTTGAAATAGGTTGTAAGGTCCCAATTGGAGGAGAACACGATTTTGAGACAACTCCAGAAAACCAAAACCCTGGCGTAGAATTCCTAGACTCCTAAAATAATGAGATTGAATCAGAACCTCTCAAGGGTGTAAATCTTGCCCCTTATTCTGATGAGGTAACCCCTAAAGGCAATTATGACCTAGATTCTAGTAATTCCACCCACATCCTTAGCCTAGAATCTGGATCTGAATCTTCTTGGGAGAATTACAAGGCCCTGTATGACGAAAATCAAAGTTTGAATTTGGATTATGATTCTAGGCCTTTATTTGATGAATGTACCTCTCCAACCTCATCAGAAATACAGATTGATTTCTCGGAAGTCACGCCAATCTACAATATAGAAATTGAGGAGTTGGAAGATTGGGGTTTTGATTGGGTCTTCCTCACAAGCCAGAAACCTAAGCCCAGATCCAATAGGGGTACCTTTTTAAGCTCAGAATCTACGAATAGGCTAGACCCAAGTCAGGTTGCTGAGTCTACATCTTGTGATTTATTCTGTGGTGGAACCTCTGATCTCAAATCAAATTCACAACTTGATTCATGCAATTTCTTTGATGATTTCAAATCTTACTATGATTGCGAAGAACCATTGTTTCCTGATGACTACAAGCCAATCTACAACCTCAGCTCACATGATCCATTCTTCGACTCTGACTCTGAGGTTCCTATTCCTGAGATCACTAATTTAAATTCAGGTTCCATTGAGATGTAATCATTTCTTTTCGATCCTCAAGAATCAAAAACAAAAAGTGTCGAGAGTGACTACAATCTAGAATTTGAATCTTTTCTTGACTTAGATTTTCTTTATCCTATAAACACTCTTCAGGCATTTACCTTTAAGTTTGCTGGCTACTATGAGGACTCTCTAAGTGAACCCACCTTTAATTCTTTTTTAGATGAGCCTTCATACACAATTCTTATTGGTGCCACTTCCTCTATGCATACAGAACCTATTCAAACCTGTTTTCAACCTTGACCCACAATCGGACTCAATTGCTATTCTGATTCCCCTCTTAATGAGCTGGTTGCAGATGATTCTCCTCCACATTTTTATCGGGTTTCGGACATCGATCAGACTACAAATCACACCCCATCCTTCTCTTATCACTCTTGTAGGGTTCCTACATCCTCCATTGATTCTTTTTCATTTAAGGATCCCTACTCTGATCAGGTTGATTCGACTCAGCCAAACCCTAGCTATACACTTCTATACCCTCTCGAGTTCCAAAGTATATGGTGGTTTCCACATCTCTTGATCTACATTTATCAACCCACCAAAGTGATTGGGTTTGGGTTGCATCATCAGCCTATTGATCTGAATAAGCACCTGGTGGGACCAACCAGTCTCTTGATCAAGGTGCTTGTTCTGCAAAACTCATCTAATTTGACCACTCATTCTCCATACCATTTTCCGCTCGGCTGAGGGCATTGAATTTAGCACTTAACGGGAGGCAACCTGTCATTCCAAAAAATCAAGATCCCTCTGATTATCCTTCTATACTTCATGTCTATTGCATCCTGAGTTCGATTTTAGAACAGTCAATCCCACCTCTAGTACAAGTGCTAGAGCTTGAATCATCCGCAATAGTCATTCCCGACCCGTTCATCCACCCGATAATCCTGTTCTAAATTCCTAAACCCAAAACTGTTTCACACCATTCGTTTACAATGAGGACATTGCAAAACTTAGGAATGGGGGGGTGGTAAAGTGCAAGCATACAAAAGTCAAAGTTCGGAAGGGTTCTTACAAAAAAATCACATATTCCAAAAGTACCAAAAAAATAAAAAAAATTCTTAAAAAAGTTCAAAAGAATGAGAAGAGAGGAAATTTTTATGGCATATCAAATTTTAAGGAGAAAATGAGGAGAAGTTAAAAATGTCAAAAAGGAGCACAATTTGAAAAGAAAAGAAAAAGAGGTAGTCATTAGAAAGAAATTAAGGAATTGACTTAGTTCTAGACCATATCAAAAGAAAGAAAATGAAAGGCAAACAGTGTTAATGAAATAAAGAGATTAGTAGGAACGCTGATCTTAGGCCTTTTGGGCTGTGATCATAGGCTTCAAAATTCAAGTACTCGCTATGACCTATATAATCATTAAGAGGTTGAGGAAAATGCGAAGCTTAAGTACTAAGTCTAAGGCTTAGGAAGTATTCATCCTTGTTAACTGACCTCTGGTTTGCGGGACTCGGTAACCTAAGTACCCTAATCCACACACAGTCTGGTTTAGTGCACTTAAGTATCAAAATCACACAAATGCATTTAAATTGTTCAAACAAAGTTGCCTAGATTAGGAGCGGTTGATCAACACAAGTTGATTTGGATGAGTTTCCGATGCGAATAGGTGGAAAATTCCCCTTAAAGATGTGAAATAACATATCATCTCCTAAGTGCTTGTCTCCTAGGATATCTACATATCCTACCGATGGCATGTAAGCACCCTATGCTAGTTCAGATGCCATGGGCAGCATTATCCCAAAATGTCGATTGCCAGGGTTTGGATTTAGCTACAGAACACCATGGGCAGGATTATCTCGAAATCTAGAAAGCCAGGGTTCTGGGGGTTGCCATGGGTGGTGCTATCTCAAAGCATCGACTGCCAGGAACCCTTCGAGGATTGATGATGGGGACTAAGAATTCGATACAGACCGTGTTTTAAATCTAATCCGAAGCTAGAAATAAAAAGAAAAGAGAGAGGAAACTCTCCACAAAGAAAATTCCTCTATCTCTCTCTGACGAAAATGCACTGCAAACTGAACCAAGGCTAAAACATATTACAAGCACGGGTGCTTTAACCATGGAGTTCAACGAACCATAGGATAGTTCCTGTAGGCCTTAGAAGCCTTCGAGGCAGATTGAGGCTAGAGCTGGTCAGGCCTGGGCCTTGGTTGGTACTTGAGTACCTCTAAGACCACTATTTGCATTCTAATTTAATCTACAAAAGAAAAGCACACATCACAACTTTGAGTATCAAAAGATTTCATGGTCTAGAATCAAAGTTAAAACCCTGAAATTTTGCTAAGGGACTAGCAAAAGCTAAGCATGGGGGTATGATGGGAACACCATCATGAGCCCTAACTAGCTCATTTTGACCCAATGAAGTCAATAAATGCTCCAACATAACTGCTAGAAGGTCATAACTCATTACATAACCATTATGAGAGAAAAATAAGAAACTAAGGGTAAAACTACAATTTTACCAATGCAGTACAACCATGTGTTTCCTCAAGGGCTGAACAAAGGTCAAATGGTCTTAATAAGATAATTAGTGGGTTAGATTATACAAAGAAGGGTTTGTGTATGTTCTAGGAATTAAATGACTTCTTAAAATCCTAAAAATTGACCTATTCGATTAACCAAGGTTCTGGTCAGGATAAAATTCACCTAATCCCTCTAAAAATCATAAAAAAATATTCTTTAGGGTTTAGTACCCTCAATTTAGCCCTTAGAACCCATCTTGACCTAGAATGGAGTCTCAGATAGATATTTTCCTTAATTTGGATTTTTGCATAAATTACCTAGACAAACGTGGTCAAAACCAAAATCCAACTTCACCATTGGATTCCTGAGGTCCAAATTAGTTTTGTAACAAAATTTAAACCCAAAATGAGTTTACCTTAACCTAGTTTGCAAAAAGGTCTTGTCTGACTACATTTCTACCCCTAACTTTCAAAAATCCTTACATTTAGCCCCTAGCTTCCTCGTCGTCTTCACAAGTAGGTCCCTCTACCATTATCGCAGACGAAACCTACTCCGGCGACCTTTGACAGTGAAAATCTCTTTAATTTCTCAGAGAATCTCCTCCAAAATTGGAAGGGAGATCCTTTGAGAAATTCTCTCTCGTCTGAACCCAGTGATGAGCTTCGATTCCTTCCCAATCTCTCATGTGAACGCACGAGAGATTTGGGTATCCTAACAAGCTCCCATCTCCGATGACCTTCAAAGCTTGGGAACCTTGCTTCCCAAGCCCTAACCGCCCATCAAACCCCTATTTAAAGAAGCCCAGATCTTTCTGACTTCTTCACTCTCGAATTCTGCTGTGAATACCCTCAGTTCCTCTCTTCCCCTCATGGCCGAAGGCTCCTCGATGCCCAGTGACCTTCCCTTCCCCTTCTCATTGTCTAATCGCCATACCTGGGATGGATTCCTCCTCCTTGCTCTCATCCACGTCTCGCCGTACCAGCAGACACCACTCCCTCTTCATCCCCGTCGTTCCCACTTCACCGAAGCCGCCTTCATCTCCGACGTCGGCCACACCAGACTCGACGCCCTAGCTCACCCCATTCATCCCTTAACATCCTAGCTAAGTTCCCTATTCTTTCTATTTTCTTCCTCTCTCTTTATCTCCCAAAATCCACCGCTGACACCCTTCGCACCTCCATCTCCTCCATGTTCGACCACCACATCCGGCGAGGCCATCCCACCTCCACAGGCCACCAAAACCCTCACCGACCCTCGCAAAACCTCTGCCACACTTCACTAATCACTTCCCCTCTCCTTATTCACCTTGCCATCCACCCAAATCACCGCACTCATATGCACACAGTCTGCCCTGGGCACTCACTCACGGCAACTGCCACACCACGCCACCCCCTCCAGCACATTCATTGTGCTCTGGCAATCCTTCCAGAGCAATTTAACGTGGCTGCAAGGCCGTTCTTCTGATTTCAAGTACAAACCTTGGCCGCCATTGGCAAGCAAGCTTGAAGCTTGCTTGAAGCTGCTCCAAGTGCTGCCAAGCCTAGGTTGCTACCCCAGGACGTGCGGAAGACTCTTGGCCATGCACCCAAGACCTCAATTGAAGTCGTGTGCCTCCGTAGCTACTACAATTGGAAGATCAATCTTTGCTGCAGGGGCGTGAGAAGAAGGGGCGCGAATAGTCCCACCTTGGAAATGAAGAGGCGCCCGCACCCGGATAAATTGCAAAAGTGTTGTAAGCTCATCACCTCAATTACCATGGGGTGAGGTCCCTCACACCCACACCCGGTCTCATCCTCGACACCTCACCCACGTACCTAGCTGACCTAACTTGACCTGCACTCCTTGCTCACCACGCACGCCGGTGAGCCTGGACCTGGGTATGCACCTAACCTGATAACCTGAATACCCGTGTGGCTCTGGGAGAGCAGATCCTATGAGAGAAAGAAGAAAGGAGTGTCGCATAGGTAGGGGGAGGATTTTGCTATGTGGATCTTTGGCCAACACTTAGTAGATTCTGAAGAAGAAGAGGAGGCTAGGGTTGAAGGTAGAAGGAAGAAGAAGAAGAAGAGGCCAGAGCAGTAGCTGAAGAGAAAGCGAAGGATCGCAGAAGAAGAAGAAGAGGAAGCCAAAAGAGGAAGCTAGAAGCTGAAGAAGAGAACGACCTCAGAGAAATCTAAGGATAGAGAAAGTAAAGACAGAGAAGAAGAAGAAGAGAAGAAGAAGAGGTGAAGGCTTGAAGAGAAGAAGAGAACAACAGAGACAAAGATAGAGAAGAAGAAAAGAAGACAAGGAAGAATCAGATACTTTAAGTCGTCTGATTCCTTCATCAGAGGACAGATTCTAGTTCTCATTGCATATTCATACATTGAGTTATTTGGTGATATTGTAGGAGTATTTGTTGATCTACACCACCATTCTACACCTATATTTTTGCACATTGCTACTGCTATTATTGCAAATCTTTTTAATTTTAAATTGTGATCTTGATTTTGAAATACCAATTTGCTCCCTATGTCCAACCTCGGAAACCTATTCGAGTGATAAAAATTATATTTATTTTCAAAGTGATTTTGACTATACTGTAACGTGACTATTTTAAACCTTACGATCTCGCTTTGCGACTAAAACAAGGGTCATTGTGGAATTGCGGAATGGATGGGAGAGCCCCCAAAGTGATTTTTGGCACTAATTTTAAATCTAAGCACCAAGGTTCTCAGGTTTGTAATTAGACCTTAATGTATGGGTAATCAATGAAAATAAAATCGAGGGAAGAAGGAAGTGATCAAATGAATTTAAGGGTAGATTATGGTGATGATGATGTGCATGAGAGTCTCTCTAATCTGAATTGACCAGAGTGATGTGGATCATAGCAAAATTATCCTACTCCTAAGCTAATGTAACAATCAATTATCTAGAAAGCACTAAAACTGTACTAATTCTACTCCTAGATAGCAATTAAATTAATCTAATGGGAAGAAAGAGGTGTCCAAGGTCACTTGCTGGTGGTTGATGATGACAAAAGGGAAGGATGCCCATCAGCTACCGAAGGTGATGTCCAAGAGCCAATGGCCGATAGCTAGAGGCAATTGAAAGGGGGAGGAAAGCTTGTGCTATCAGTGCAGACCAATGAAATTGAGGTGAGGGGAGCTGAGGGTGTAGAAGAATGGGACCACTGAGGGGAGGGGGGTGATTAATGATGATAACAACATCATTAGTCATATTTAGCATTATTTAATCATAATCAAAGAATAAATGCTCCTACATAACTGCCAGAGAGACGTAATTCACTGCAAATCCATTATAACAGAAAGATAAGAAAACAGGACTAAAACTATAGTTTTAACAGCATATCTCAGTTGTAATACAATCATGGGATTTCTAAGGGATTAATTAAAGGTCAAATGATCTTAAGAGTCCAAGAAGTGGGTTAGAATAGATAGGAAAAGGGTTTTTGCATGTTTTGAGAATTAAATGTCTTCCGAAACCTTAAAAATAGACCTGCTTAATTAGATGAGATTCTGGTCAGGATAAAATTTACCTAAACCCTCTAAAATTCATGAAAAAATATTCTCTAGTGTTTGGTGCCTTTAATTTGACCATTGGAACCTGTCTTAACATAAAATAGAGTCTCAGACAGACCTATGCCCTAATTTAGGTTTTTGCATAAATTACCCATCCAAACTTGGTCAAAACCAAAATCTAACTTCACCATTGGATTCCTTGGGTAAAAATTAGGTTTGTACCAAAATTTGGGCCCAATCTGAGATCATCTTGACCAAGTTTGCATTTTGGTCCAGTCAAACTTTTTATATCTCATTCAAACCCTTAGCTTTTTGAATTCCTTACAAATAGCCTCCCAGCTTTGTCATCTTCTTCACATATAGGTCCCTACTGCCATGAAATCCTATTTCTGCAACTCCGATGACCTTTGATTGAGGAGAACTCCTTCTCTGATCAATCAATCCCTTCCAAAATTGGAGGGAGATTCCTTGAGGAGTCCTCTTTCCAATGGGACCAACCTTGGATCCCAACTCCAAGCCAAAAGCTCGTGTGACTGTTTTGAAGGAATGGGTATCCTATTTTTTGTATAAGGCCTAAGGTTCCAAACCTTGTTTCAAAGCTTGGAACCCCCTCCCATGTCCTATATAAGCATGCCCAATGTGTGATCATGCTCTTTAGCTAGGTTTTGGCCCAAAAACCCTCTTCCTAACCCTACCTTGGGCCTCCTCCAACCTACGCTCCAGCAGCCTTCTTGACCTCCTTCCTCTGTGCCTCCAATGGCCAAATTGGAAGTGCAGCAGCCTTCCCCATCTTCCTTCGCGCCTTGCCGGTTACAACAGGCGCCATCTTCCCCTTTCTTCACCGTCGTCTCCCCCACCGAAGTTACCTTCATCTCTGGCACTGACCACTCAAAGTCGGTGCCAATTCCTCATCCCCATCATCTTTTAGTTAGGTTAACACCCTTCTCTCTCCTTCTACTCTATCTCCTACTCTTTATTCTCCAAATCTGATCACCAACAACACCGAACGCCTTCATCTCCTCCATCTCTGGTGACCACTCCGACGAGTACTTCTGTCCCTACACACATCCATCCCCCTCACCAACTACCCCTACACCTCCACCTTGACCTTAGGGGCAAAAGCCCTCTATCTATTTCACTAATTCATCACCCAAACTCGCCCCCAAACAACCCATCACCGCACCTCTGGTCCCGACTCCGTCCAACATCCACAATGCTCCTCGCCTCACGCTGAACCTGTCACCACATTCGCTGTGCTACGGCAAAGCCTACTGAACCTTCTAACAAGGCCGCAAGGCCTTATTCTTCTTTGCAGGTATCCTCGCCGGAGCTCCGCCACTTCTGCCATTGCTGCCCTTGTTCTTCAAGTCCCATGCGTCACGAGCCCCAGGCAACCTCCCCAAGCAACGCAACTTACTCTCTGGAGAGCATCTAGGTCCTCAGTTGAAGACTACAGGAGTAGCAACCACTCCAATTGAAGGTGCCACCACCTGTTGCTACGCGAAGGAAGGGTGGGACATTTAGTGCCACCTTGAAAACAAATGAAGAGGCAGCACCGCATAAATTGTTTTTGTCACATGAGCTATTCGCCTAAAGTAACGCACAGCGGGTGAGGTCCCCACACGCCCCTCACATGCGCCTCGCCTGTGACACTACTCACATGGGCCTAGCACGGATCCGACCTACCTAACCCACTCACTCCTCGCTCACCACCGACTGCTGGTGAGCCTAGTCCCAACTGCGCTCTACCTAAATATCCGATTACCCAACACTATTTGAGGCCCTGGGAGGGCAGATCCCAGAGAGAGAAAGAGAGAGAGCATAGGGAAGGGGGGGGGTTTTGCTCTCTTGAGAAATGGCTGACACTTAGCCATTTAAAGAAGAGGAGAAAAAGAAGAAGGCCTGGGAAGAGGAAGAAAGAAGAAGAGAAGGCCTTGGCTGTGGAGGACAGTACAAAGAAGAACAAGAGAAGGAAGAAAAGCTTGAGGAGAAGAACAGCGAAAGAAGAGAAGTTGAAGAAGAAGCATAGTGCCCTGGTTGATACTGTTGATATATTTAAGTACTTAAGTTTACTTGTTGATGGCATTGTTGCATTATTTGAACTCAATGCATATATGCTTAAATTGAACAATTGGTGATCTAAATCACCATTATTTTTGCTTTGAGATTTTTTTGCCATATGTTAAACTCATACTTTATATTGATAATCATTTCTGAGTAATTGTTATTCATTTCTTGATATTGTTTGGCTTGAATCTTGTGCTCATTTGCATTATTTATTAAGATTAGCAATTGAATTCCTATTTGCTCCCTGTGTTTGACCTCAGACTTCTATTTGAGTAATTAATTTTATTTATTTTTAAGCGATTTCGACCTATACTATGTCGCAGCTTTTATAACCTCAATTTTGCTCGTTAACAATCAAGGTGTGTGCACGAGTTGAGTGCTTAAGTAGAGTAACCAATGGATCAGGTCACTTCATGGTGGGATTAAACAATTAGGTCAGGGACGGTGAGGATGATTGGAGAGGGCATGCAAAATTTTCAAGTCAAATCACGGCTGCTAGATGGGATCTGGGGGTAGAGGTGAAGTGACGCGAGGATTCACGCGAAGCTTCGATTGATTTCAAGCCACAGATCAAGAGGAGATGCGGAATCAACAGCTATGGTTGTTTGTGTTCTTGCAATGAACAGTGCACCAACAGGTGCATCGTTCATGCAAGTTCTAATGGTGTAATTGCAACAACAGTCCTCAAGGAAATGGTGTAAATATTGCAGCAAGGTCAGAAAATGGTATACAATTCTATCAAAGAGTCCCTATAATCTTACAAACAAGTCCTTGCGGCCTACAGTTAAGTCTTTGGAGGTTTTCTAATGTGAATAAATTTTATGAATGAAGGACCTAAATGTGAATCTCTAAATGCAAGGTCCTATTGATGTCCAAATGCTACCAAGTTTTTATTGAAGCTTAATTGAACATTTTAGAAGTTAATTTCACTTTTGATTTGAACTTTTGAGCTTATTTGTGTGTTCCATTTACAATTGGATCATCATTTTGTATTTATTAACATAATATTTCAATAAATGATCTAATTATGCATTTTTAACATAGATTTGGTGTTTTAGGTCTTTTCTGCTAATTCTCACACTTAACCCTTTCTTTTTGTTAATTTGGTAGTGTTTAACCTAGTTTCTATCATAACTTAGGCATTTTAGCTATGATGAGTCACACCTCATCAAGACCTTAATGCCATTGTTGTAGAAGTTGAATAAGACTTGCATCAGTGGTGTAGAAATTTTTTAATTCACCAAACCATTGATGAACAGGCCCTACAATAGCACAAAGAACCTTATATTCTTCAAGCCTGGATGGTGCATCTGTAGCCTGATTATGTTTGCTATCCGTATATTCCAAATGGAAGTCAAGATCCATGAAGCGAATCAGACATTTATGTTGGGCTGGAGTGTTGGCTCTTTGTTGGCGAAAATGTTGCAGACTCTGATGTTCTGTACGAATATTAAAATGACCACCCAACAAATAATGTTGCCATTTTCGTACAGCAAATAGAATTGCATGATGTTCCTTCTCATATGTAGACCACATTCGTTGTTTTGGTGTGAATGTTTTACTAATATAGGTGTCAACGAGGCAAGATCGAGGTTTTAAAAAGATGTGCATTGTAGTATAAACGAAATCACCTTGAAAACAAATAAGATGTTTTTATTACTCGAAAACCTAAATATCCGAGGTCGAACATAGGGAGTAAATGGAATCTATTCACTAATCTCAATAATGTAATTCAAACACTCAAATTTACTCAAAATCTAATTCAAACTAGAATGCATGAGTTTATGAAAACGTAGCAAAAGAAGAATTGGACGTCTGATTCTATAATCAGACATCTTAAAAAGATATGCTTCTTCTCTCTCTTATTTGGCTCTTCTTTTCTTCTCTTTCTACCTTCTCCTTTCTGCTTCTCTTCTTTCTTTTCCTCTTCTTCTTTGGTTTTCCTCTATCTTCTTTCTCTGAGCGTCTCTTCTTTTCTCAGCCTTCTGCTTCTCTTCTTTTCTTCTTCTTCTATTCTTTGGCCTACTTTCTTCTTCTTTGATTTCCTTCTCAAACTTTAGTCTTTCTTCTTCCTTGATTTCTCCTTCCTTCTTCTCTACCTTGTGCTTTCTGCCTTTGCCTGCCCTTCTTCTTTCCTTTGGCTTCTTCTTCCTTTCCTCTACCTTAGCTGTGCCTCTCTTCTTCAGCTTCTTCCTTGGCTCTCCTCTGTGGCTACAGTGCCTTCTGCTTCCCTGCTTCCAAGTCCTTCTTCTTCCTTCACTTCTTCTGCTGTGCCTCTTCCTTCCTTCACTGCGACTATGCCTTAGCTTCTTCCTTCCTTCTTCTTCCTCCACTGCGACTACGCCTTAGCTCCTCTTCCTTCTTTCTTTTCCCTGCACACAGTGGAGCAAAATCTATCCCCTACCCTCCCCCGCATCACTCTCTCTATTTCTCTCTTGGGTTTGCTCTCCTAGAGCCAAGTAATCGGGTCGGGTTTCGCATGCCCGGGTCCAAGCGCACCGGCGTGGGTGGTGCGCGAGGAGTGTATGCAGGTCTCTTACCAGGTCTGCGTAGGTGTGGATCACGGACGAGGCGGGGGTGTAGGCGAGGGACCACACCCCATGTCACTTGAGGCGAACAACAGAGAACACAAAAACAATATAAATCGTGCACCTCACTCCTGAGTTCACGAGGTGGGACTAAAAGTCCCACCCACTTTGCTTGCGCGCCCGCAGGAGGCTTCGCCTAATTGCCGCTGCTGCAGTCGCTCTCCAGGCTCGTTCTCTATCTGGATGTGTTCGCGCACTCGACGCGCGTCACCTGGAGCACAACACCTGGAGCGAAGTGGCCAGAAGCAAGCTTACGAGCTCTATGCTTCTACGTAAATGGCAGAAGGGGGGTCGACCTGCATTTCACTCAATACGGCCTGTCGGCCCCATTAAAACACATGAGGAGCTTCGTCATGTCATGGCGAAGGTGAGGCAGTGGGTGGCTGGCTGCGGAGCGGCCTAAGAGTGCGTGCCTAGGTCACTTTGCAACTGTGTTTATGGGTGTGTTCAGTGGGCGTTTAGGGAAGTGATGGCAGTCAGTGAAGGGGTGGATTGTGCTCAGTGGATGGTGGCAGAGGTGATGAGGGGTCTGGCGAGGCATGTGGAGGTGCAGAGAGGTGGAAGCACCTTCGCTGGTGGTCAATCGGAGATGGAGATGGTGGTGGTGGTCTGCGGCGTCGAGGGGTCGAAAGTGGAAATTAAGAGAGGGGAAATGACGAGGGGAGAGAGGGGAATATTTCTAACCTAGCTAGGTGGACGGAGGGGGGTAGAAAGACGGCTAGTCGTACCTGCCATCGCCGGAGAAGAAGACATCTAGAGGAGGGAGAACGGCGATGACGAAGCTGCTGGAGCACATGCGCGGTTATTACGCGATGAGGACGAAAGAGACGAAGATGGCTCTACCACTAGTATTGTAGCAGAGCGGCGAGAAAGAGGAGGACTCGCCAGAGCTCGCTGGACTCGTGGTCGGAGGAGAAGGGAGGAAATTGGGGTGGTTCTCCGGCCAAGTCAAGCAAATTCTGTGTGGCCGGAGGTGGTAGTCCTTTTATAAGTGCTGGTTGGGGCTCTCATGCTTGGAAGACAAGCTTCCAAGTGCGAGAGTCCTCACCGGAGAAGGAATCAATTGGAGACCCAAATCTCTCGTACATTCGCACAAGAGATTGGTTGCGAATCAGTGATTGGGATTATGCTCAGATGGAAGGGAATTCCTCAGAGAATCTCCCTTCCAAATCTAGGAGGGGATCTCTAAGGAATCAGGGAGTAATCCCCCTCAACTCCTTGCCAAAGTAGGTCTTCTCCGCTTTAATGGCGGAGGGACCTAATTTTAAGGGTAGCGAGGATGTTAAGGGGGTCTGCGCAATGAATTTCAAAAGCTAGGAACCAAAATGTAATTGGGTGGACTGTTTTGCAAAGTAGGTCAAGATGACCTCTCCTTAGGTCCAAATTTTGGTACAAACCTAATTTGGACATAAGGAATCCAATGGTAAGGTTAGATTTTAATTTTGACCACGTTTAACTGAATATTTTACACAAAAACCCAAATTAGGTCAAATAATGAGTTAGGACCCCAATCTAGGTCAAAATAGGTTCCAAAGGATAAATTGAAGGTTCTAAACCCTAGGGGATATTTTTCCATGAATTTTAGAGGGTTTATTTGAATTTTATCCTAATCAGAACCTTGTTGAAATAAGCAGGTCTGTCTTAGGGTTATAGAATGTCATTTAAATCCTAGACTGCACATGAACCCATTTCTGACTGACCCAACCCACTTCTTATCTTATTCAGACCATTTGACCTATGTTTTGCCTCTGAGAAATCCCGTTGATGCATTGCAATAGTAAAATTATAATTTTAACCTTTATTTCATATTTTCTTCTCAGAGCATTTCTTCCTTGAATTAGGCCCTTCTTTAGGTTATGTAGGAGCTCTTATTCTCTTTCTCAGGTCAAAATGAGCTAGTTGGGACTCATGATGAGATTCTCATCAATAGGAAATTGGTTTGCCTTGCTGAGACAACACTACTCCCATCTGATAGCGATTTCACGCGGTTTGTTAATTAGGTCATTGTAACGCGTAAATCCGCTTTCTCTCTTAAATTTATATTCCTAGATAGGGGAGTATCTAGGGTCGTCCAAGGAGGCAATATGTTTGCAAAATTAATTCTCTTGCTTGGAATATAAATCTCAACTTTCTTTTTGGTATTTTTCAATATATCATTTTTTTTGTTTTTTAAACTAAGGCAACATGAGAACTTATGGAGGAAAGGTGTTTACACCTCAAATTCAATAAACTACTTCTAAAGTGGCAAGTAGAGCCTCTCCCTAAGCTCACTCTAGGCAAGTGGAGGCCTAGAATAATTAGGGAGAGGGAGTGAAGAATGCCGAAAATAAGCAAATAGAAATGCAAACAAGAAATGCAAAGAAGGCAACTAGATAATTGAAAAAGTGTTTAACAAAAATGCCTAGTAGAGGAAAGCTTGTACTACTAGAAAAATGCAAATAAGAAAGGAAAACACAAATCCTCTAGATAGATGGTGAAGAAGAGGGCTTCTTGCTCCAAGGTTGGTGGCTCCCAATCTTGAAAAGAGTCCTTCAACTCCTTCCTTGCAGTACTCCGCCAAGGTGATGTCCTCCAAGGCAAGCCTTAGGGGGGCGTGCCCTAAGTTTTTCTCCAAGGGTGGATGTCCACCCTAAGCTTTTCTCCTTTGCCTGGCCATCCTCCTTGAAGTGGGAGAGTCCTCCTCCTTGGCGTGGCTCAAGTTGAAGAGAGTGGGGAGAAGAAGGCACCAAAAGGGCTGGTGATGTGCCCCTTTAATCTCCTTCTCTACTCCTTCTTCTTGGCCGTAGGTATAGGTGGTTTAGGTAGAAAATATACTAAGGGAGGATGCCCCCAAAATGGTGGTAGGTGGTGGGTTTTTATAGAATAGGAAGGGGGCTAAGGTGACCCTTGAAATGGAGGGCTAGGATGGAAGGAGGGAGGTGGTTAAGGATCCAATGGCCAAGGGTGTTTGGCGCCACCTTAAGGGACACCTAAGGGGTGGTTATGTGTGTTGACACCCCTTGATATTGGCGCCAAAATGGCTTCTAGAAGAGGGTCTAAGTTGGCGCCAAGAAGGATTCTAGAAGGGGGGTTAGGTGGATGGCTAGGATGGCTTATGTGGGTAGGTGTAGGGTGGATTAAGGGGCTGAAAGTGGCGCCAATATAGAGGTGGTTAGGGGTGGTTTTTGGCGCCAACTTGAAGTGTCTTTTGGTGGAGATAATGGGGTGAAGGGATGGCTAGGAGGTGGTGCCAACTTGAGTAGGGTAGCTAGCTTAGGTAGGCTTGAGTTGGTGGAGCTAGCTAGGGTTGATTTTGGAGGTAATGAATGGCCAAGGAGCTGGTTGTTAGCTAAGCTAAGCTAAGCTAAGATAAGCTAAGCTAGCTTAGCTAAAGGTGGAGTAGCGGAGAAGGTGTTGGAGCTAGGGTTTGGAGGAAGGAGCTGAGGAGAAGTCTGGAGCTGGAGATGGAGCTGGCTGCTGCTGAAGAGGCTGGCATGGGGCTACTCTAGCTGGCTTAGCTTGCTAGTTCTTTGCTAGTTGCTAAGCCAAGCTAAAGTGAGCTAGCTTCTACCAAAATGAGCTAAGGTGAGCTGGGTCTGGTGCTCCCGGGGAGAATCAAGCTGGTTGAGGCAGCTAAGGTAGCTTAGCTCAACTGAGTTGAGCTAAGCTGAGTCCCTGTGAGCTGGACTTGAGCTTCCTGAGCTGGGATGAATTCTTCTTCAGCTGGCTGGAGCTGAGTGGAGCTGGATGTAGCTGGATCTGAGCTGGGGTGAACTCCTGTCAACTCAGCTGAGCTAGCTAGAGCTCCCTGTGAACTAGTGGGAGCTGAGGTGAGCTAGACTCAGCTAAGTTGAGCTGGATCTGAGCTGACTTGAGCTAGGGTGAGCTAAGGTGAACTCTCTTGAGCTGCCATCCAGCTGAGATTAGCTGAATGGAGCTGGGATGAGCTAACCCTAGTTCAAGTAAGCTAGGTTCCAGCTGCGGTGAGCTAGATCAAGCTGAGGTGAGCTGGATCAAGCTGAGGTGAGCTGGATTAGGCTGAGTTCCAGCTAGTCTGGGCTTCTCCTTCACCATTTGCCTTCTTGAGTGCTAGGGTTTTAGGGATCTGTGAATCTGTACATCCCTAACACTCACAAAAACTCATTAAAATGACAATAAAAAATGCAATGCATGCCTATCCTAATTTATGCCTAAATGCAGCCCAAAAACCCGTTTGCAGAGTAAAATCCTAAGAGCTAGGTTAGTTTTAAAGCATAAAAATGATGATAAACTGGCGTTTATCACCATCCTGAGGCTACTAGCAACACATTCCACAATAAGTAATGAGAAATTTGGTAGAGCCAAAACTGGATTGGATACTACTAATGCATCTTTAAGTGCCAAGAATGCTTGTTCAGCCTTTATATTCCACACAAATGAATCTTTTTTTAAAAGATCAGTCAAGGGAGTAGCAATAATACTAAAGCCTTTAATGAATTTACGATAATATCCCACAAGCCCTAAAATTCCTCTAAGAGCCTTAATAGAGGTAGGTACTAACCAACAAACAATAGCTTGAATCTTATCTCCTTCCATGGACACCATCCTGAGAAGTAATATGGCTCAAATAGATTACTTGAACGAGAGATTTCACTTGTCAGAATGATAGCAGGGAATATGTTGTTGTAGTAAATAATGTGATGGAAAATCCTCGATAAAAAATTACTAAAAATATAATGAAATTGAACCACAAAATCAGGTCATATCATAGGGAGGCACAAACCAATAAATGCACAAATTATCTCACATTCATAAATGCAATTGTCTAAAAATATCATTCACTAAATATTTTCTCAAAAAAAATCAAGCCAAAACCCTCTTTAATTAGGCATAAGGTATACAGATTCAATGAAATTGCAGTTTAAATGAAAGATGAGGGGATTCACACAAATTCGTCATAATATTAAAATAATAAAAATGAAATGTGGGAAGAGTAATTTTTAGTTGAACTCAAAACAGAGGATTCATTCCTTTCTACCGTGTGTGCTCGTGAGGCTGCGGCGGATGGCGAGGAGCTCGAGGAAGGTTGGCATCGTCAAAAGCTACGCATCGGTGTTCATAACGGGAATGGAGGCAGGCAGAGCTACCACTGGCGACAAGGAGGAGAGGCAGCGGTGGTGTCCTGTTGCCACTGATGGAGCACGCAGATGGCGTGGATGAAGGTGTAGGCGTGCATGTAATGTCGTGGCGAGGTCAACGACATCGACAGAGCAGAGTGTGGCGGTCGGCTGGGGCAGCTGTGCGGAGGGGGATGGCTGACGACTTTGGGTTCTTTAGAGAGAAGAAGAATAGTGTGTGAAGGTGGCCAAGCATCAGGGATGTTAGCCAGCTGGGCATCGGGTGTGCATGTGCACGCAAGGGTTGCCGAAGGTGGCTGGAGGTTGGCAGTGCGTGTGAAGTGCCATTGACGATCGAGGAGATAGTGGCCGCTGTTGGGTTGGTGAAGGAGCTATTGAAGAAAAAGAAGAAGAGGTGCATGGTCGAGGAAGAACGGGTGTTTGCTGTGGTGGCTGTCAGGGCAGTGAGCGCTCCAGCTGAGGGAAGGAACATGTGGTGATGGTAGTTGGTCCTCAAGCTCTGCAGGCAGAGGTCGTTGGGCATTTATGGTCGCAGAGAAGAAGGTGGTCGGCATGGTGTAGAGGCTCACAATCAGTGTAAGTGACAAGGGCGCAAACGATCTGGCCAAGACGAGGAAGCTTAGTGGTCGCTCCTCTGTCCTTGCATGAGGATGGTGTCTCGCAGTGGTCTGTTAGGTCGATGAGATGTGACCGTAGAGGAGGCTGTCGTTGTCATGGTTGAAGGAGGAGCACGGTCATGGGCACGCGGTCGTGGCTGAGGGCCTCGACTGGATGTCTGATGGAAGGGATGGATAACTTAAGTCCTTCCCCCTTGTCAGGTGTTGAGCAAAGCATAGTAGTGGTGTAGTGGTTGTTGTCGATTCTCGTGGTGGTGGAGTTGTTGGTGGCTCGCAGTGGTGCATGGTGGTCGATCTGGTGATGGCCCACGGTGGTGAAGAAGTGGGTCACTTTAAGGTGGCGCCCTCTCATCTGTTTGGAAGGAGAGGACATTCCTTTATGACCTATCAGGGAGATGTCCTTCACCCTTTATCTTCCTTCCCTGTTGATGGGAACACCATTATGAGCTATAACTAGATCAATTTGGTCTAAAAAGATTGACAAATGCTCCTACATATCCATCAAAAGGTCTTAAGGGTATAATTTCTTGTTTTGAAAAGAAGAGAAGAATATAAGGTTATTTCTACAAAATTAACAGCATTCCACAAATACAGAATAACCATGGAGTATTTTAGGGGTTTATTAAAGGTCATACAGTCATTAATGTCTAATAAGTGGGTCAATGCAGAACGAAATAAGTTTTCACGTGTTTTGAGAATTAATGGACATCTGAAACCCTACAAACAGATCTGCTTAATTAACTGATGTTCTGGTCAGAATAAAATTCACCTAAACCTCTAAAACTCATATAAAAATATTATATATGGGTTTATACCTTTGACTTAACCACAAAAACTATTTTGACATAAAATAGGGTCTCAAACGGACAATTGCCATAATTTGGGCTTCTATTTAAATTTACTAGTCAAACTTGGCTAAAATCAAAATCCAACTTCACCATTAGATTCCTTAAGTCAAAACTAGTTTTGTACCAAAATTTTGGCCCAGTCGGAGTTTGTCTCAACCTAGTTTGCATTTAGGTCCTCTCAGACCTATTTTCTCTCTTATACCCCTCAGGTTTTGAAAACTTTGCGAAATGCCCCTAGGTTTATCTTCGTTCTTTGCAGTTGGGTCCCTTCCGCCATGGTAGGTGTGAATCCAAAGCAGTAGAACTTCAATCAAGAATTCCTTCCTAATTTCTTGGTCAATCTCTTCCAAATTTGGAAGGGTGACTCCTAAGGAGATCCTCTTCATTTTAGGTCGTATCTCGACCTCTGATTCTTGTCCAAAAGCTCGTGCAAATTCTTGAAAACTCCTAAACCTATACGATGAAATCCGAGCTCTCCATGCTTGTTTCCAAGCTTAGAGACTCGCCTAATGGCCTACAAAAGATCCTCATGGACAACCTTACATCCTTGGCGAGTTTTTGAGCCAAAAATACCTCTTCCTTCTCTACCTCCGGCTCGGTCCAACTCATCTCTGGTGATCACTCTACCTCTGGCCTCTTTGCCAGCTGCCACATACCATAGGCGATCGGTTCTCCTACCCTACGTCTTTCCACACCTTGCAATGCTGGCGAGATGTCCTCTAACCTTCCGTCATCGTCGTTCTTCACCATCGGAGCTACTTCCCTCTCCGACGTCGACTCATCACAGCTGACGTTTTCTCCAACTCCCCTTCATCTGTTAGCTTCCTACATCAACTCCTCTTCTTCCACTGATCTTCCCAGCATCATTAGACTTTAGGTCCGCTTGCGAATCTACCCACTCCATCATCGCCTCCCCCACTTTTGGCATACCTCCAGTGACCTCAATAGCCCGCTACACACCACCAAGCCACTCGCCTCCAACTCCTACACCATTGCCATGTCCATGCGAGCAAAACCCCTCAAGAAATTGAAGGGATTGCTGCGCCCATCACCTCCCCAAACACTTCCTCCACACTTACATTTTGACTTCGCCAGCCCACCACGATCACTCGCATGGCATGCCACCGCTACCACCGCCTTTGCCACATCTGTACGCATCTCCTAAGGTTTTCTGATGTGGCTGTAAGGTCGTATTTTCCCTTTCAGGTTCACAGGTCATTGCCGCCATTAACGAGCTCCTTTAAGAGAGCTTGAAGCGTGTTCTTGCTCAAAGCAAGTCCAGGTTGCTGCTCCAGGTGACATGGAATACCTCTAGGTTCACATCCAGGGTTCCAATTAGGAGCTTCGAGTGCTCCTTCATCACCAATTGGACATGAGTTTCACTTGGCTACTCACGCAAAGGAGGGACCAGATAGTCCCACATCGGGGACTGACGAGCATCAGAGGATGCATAAATTGATTTTGTGTTTACACTCTATTGCCCAAAATCACTTGGGGTCGGGTCCCCACTCACGTGCCTCCTCGCATTCACTCCTCACCCGCTACACCATGCAGGCGGGTCTAGTCCCTGGTCAGATTACCCGATTAGTCGGGTTTGAGAGAAAGAAGAGAAAAAAAAAAGAGAGGGGGGTTTTCCCTCGCTTTCTAACTCTCTAACACTTAGAAGTATTCAGAAGAGGCCTTTGCCTCTGTTGTGCGTGGCTACTGTGCCTCTCCCAGAGGCTTGAAGAGAAGAGGCCTTTGCCTCTATGCGTGACTTGAAGAGAAGAAGAGAGGCCTTTGCCTCTATTGATTAAGGCGTCTGAATGCCTATTATGACGTCTGGTATTCTGATGAATTTGTACTGTGGTTGACATTAAGTGCTTGCAAAACTTAAAGAGTAATTTGGTGATTCAAATCACCATTTTACTCTAATCTTTTTACATTTTTAGACTTGAATCTTCTGATATATATTCCTCTTGTTATAATTGCTTATATTTGTGATTCTATTGCGATCTCTGAGGTTAAATTGCTATAATTGCTCCATGTGTTCGACCTGGGATACTCTTTTGAATTCAAGCTATAAATTGTATTTGTTCACGCATTATTTCAGCTATATTGCAACAAAGTGATTTTAAAACCCGATTTAGCACGTCAACACCTGTTATATAGAGAGAAAATCAGAGAGAGAATAACAGCATGATTTCATGAAAATAAAAAGGGAGAGAGGTTAATCATGGCTTGCAGTGATTTGTATTTTTTAAAAAATTGATGAGTCCTCTCTTATGTTTCGTCTTTTAGCCAGATTCCTTCATTGATTATTCCTCAACCAAAATCTCTCAATTTTTAATGTTACTTGTAAGATGCGATTTCGAAGTATTTCCTGCAATAAGCGAACTTAATTATATGCTTCATGCTTTGCGTCAAGGAATCATGTAGGAATACTAAATCAGGACTCTACTAATTTTTCAGTGTATTGTATACTAGAAGTCCCATTTAATCTTAGAATTGGTTGTTCTTAAGCCTAATTATTATCTCCTAAAGTAGACATATCATTACTGATTCTGTCGCCATTGTACACTTGGACTGCTTTAAAAATAGGGAATGTTGTCATAGAATGCAAAGTCTTTTGCTAAATGTAGGAGAGGTAATTTAGAGGATTGGCTATACACCAGAATATCATAAAAAAACCAGTACAAATTTCTTGAGAAATGGCTTGAATATATTGTTCATTAAGTGTTGAAAAGTGGAAGGAGCATTGGTGAGTCCAAAGGGCATTACTAAATATTCATAATGGCCCTCATGTGTATGAAAGCTGTTTTGTGGATATCATCTTCATGGACACGAATTTGATGGTATCCTGAACGAAGATCGAGCTTGGTAAAAAACATAGAGCCTACTAGTTCATCCAACAAATCATCAATAAGTGGAATTGGAAATTTATCCTTTAAGCCCTCTAAAATCAATGCACATACGCCAAGAACCATCTGTTTTTTAACCAGAAGTATTGGGGCTGCAAAAGAACTAGTACTCGGCTTGACTGACCCATCCTTAAGTGCCTCTTGAACTTGCTACTCAATTACTTCTTTTTGCATAAGGGAGTGCCTATA
Source organism: Thalassia testudinum (assembly GCA_037157565.1). Taxonomy (NCBI): domain Eukaryota; kingdom Viridiplantae; phylum Streptophyta; class Magnoliopsida; order Alismatales; family Hydrocharitaceae; genus Thalassia; species Thalassia testudinum. The sequence goes on along the minus strand of JAZHRO010000056.1, from coordinate 76,469,970 downwards.
AGGTGGACGAGATACTGCCAAAGCTCCATGCAGCAAAGGAATGTGGTGATCACAATCATGCTTAGGAGGTAAACCATGTGGGACCTGGAAAATATCTTGATACTGAGATAGCAAATCCCGCAACTCTTTTGCCTTTTCAACCAATGGAATAGCTTCAAAGGGTTGTACTTGTGCTGACAAAACTTGATTCATGAAGGCTATCTTGGCTATAGATAAATCTTTGGAGAAGGCCTTTGTATCGACAACGTAGAGTTGTTTAGGCTTAATGCCATGTAACAAATATCTGTGCCCACATACAGAAAAATTCTTAAAGAGTTCCTTAAAGTTCCATTCAATTGTGCCCATTTTCTTCAACCATTCTGTGCCAAGGACTACATCACAACCCCCCAAGGGTAGCATATAAAAATCTAATAGGATTTTCAGATCATTAAGCTGAATATGAATGCCTGTGCAGTGACCTAAACTAGTGACTTTGTGAACATTGGCAACCATAACTTGGAATTGAGAGGGATTTGTGACTCTTAGGCCCAATTTAGTTACCATCCTTGGGTCTAAGAAATTATTGGAACTGCTTGAATCAATTAGGATAGTTGTTAAAACCCCTTGAATAGTCCCCTTAACACATAGTGGATTTGCTATCAGTGCCATTGATTGCATGGGAGGAAATTTCTGGTAGTTGGTCTTCAAAAATCTCATCATCAACCCCATCTAGTGATAAATTTTCTAGCAAATATTTGTCTTGAGATTCAGGAACTAACTGAATAGTATAGAGAGTTTTACATTTGTGGCCCTTAGACCATTTATCTCCACATTGCAAGCATAAACCCTTTTTAATGTGTTCTTCGTACTGAGAGGGAGTTAATTTTTTAATTTGAGGCTTAGTCGTCGTTAAGAAAGTTTTGGAAGGAATGGGTAACAACCCCTTTTGAGAATCTAATGATCGAAAAGGCTTCCTAAGAGACTGCAACTTGGCTTCCTGAATTCACGAGAGTTCTATTGCCTGTATCAAGGAAGATGGCTGAAAAGAACTAGCTTCAAAAGCATGATCATCACGTAGCCCACTAATAAAGGTGCCCAACAAAGTGCTCTTCTGGAATACCTCTAATTCTATTTGAAAGCCTTTCAAATTCTTTTACATAATCAACCAACAACCCGACTTGCTTCAATTTACTTAAAGCCCCAAGGGGATCCTTAAGAATATTTGGAGTGAATCAAACATGTAGTGCAACAACAAAAGAATCCCAATCTAATCTACCCTTAGTATTGGTATACCACCAATACCACTATAAAGCATCTCCATTAAGATGGAAAGAAGCTAATGGCAATTTCTAATTTGCAGGAATATTATAAAACTGGAAATATTGTTCAGCCTTGTTCCTTCAAGCAAAAGATCAGAAGAATCGTCAAAGAAAGGAAATTCCAGCCTTTTCCCTTTGATTTGAAGTAAGGGTCCTTGATAAAAAATTTCTTTACAACCAAGGTTGCTAAAGAACTTGACGCAGCATCCTTAATTTGCGAAATTTGTTGGTGAATCTTTGTACGGATCTCAACACGAAGATCTTCCATGGCACGATCAACTGTATCAGAGAGAATCTTTCGCATGTGCGGCAATATCCTCAGGTGACATGGCAGTGAAGGAGCTTGAGGGTGGATCAGATACCACTTTGTCAGGGGAGATGGAGGAGGAGAAGAAGAAGAGATGGAGGCAGAATTGGCTTTACTTTGGGATCATGTAACAGCCAGTGTGTAAAGAAGAAGGGAGAACAGGGGAAAGACCAGGGAAGACAGAGGAGGAACAAGAGAAGTCTGGAAAGGGTGGCTAATCACAACACACCCCTTTTGATTGTCATTGCTTACTACTTATAGCTTAGGGGATCTCCATAATTTGGGTCTCCCGGTTACAACCAATATTGGCGCCAACCAACCAAGTGTACAGCAGATTTAACTGCTTACATAAATGTTACTTATTTTCATGCTACTGCCTAACAACCTCCATCAGTCGTTTTTGAATGATGCTGCTAAACCATTGGAAATGGATCCCACCCTTCCTTCACATGACTTGCTTATTTAGGTCGACACATCATACTACAGGGGACTTGCAGTAGCTGTAGCTTTCTGTCTGATAGCTGGGGAACACTTCTTTCATGTGGATGCTCAAAGAATTGGAGCCTCAAATCCGAAGAAAGCTGAGTTAGTCGCAATTAAGATGGAGCTGGAAATGGCATTCGATTTTGACTACTACAAAGTTTTAGTTCCTAGTGACTGTTGCAATGCAGCACAGATGATCCAAAATCAGCACGCTCCGCCTTCGTACACCAAAGATCTCATTGGTGACGGTCAGGTCTTGCTCACAAATAATCCTTGCATTAATTTGGCTGGTTGTTGGGGCATTGCTAGTCCCCGTGGTGTCAGGATAATTCACGTAACTAACGTAGAAAATAACTTTGGATACAAAATATTAGTATTCTTCACCATTGAACTTGGGTATTGTAAACTATAGTGCAAACGTGTGCATTTATTCATTCGTACATACCAAGGTTTCCCACTCATATGTTGGATAACGCAGGGGAATCCTTCATTTATTTATACCATATATAAGCACGAGTACAATTTTAAGAAAAACACTCACGAAAGCGTATCAGAAATTCGTTAGTGCATGCATTCAGACATGCCTGGTTCAAGACTCGGCAAATCCTTTTACAGACGGTCAAAGCAGTTATGGTGTTGTTCGTGCAGGTAATGCCTTGAGTAGATCCCTTCGGTAATAAGATTGCCATGGTCACCAGCATCAGTATCATTGCCATGCGAATCTGTGCACAGCCTGCCATCTCTTTATTTTATGGGTTTGGAGTCGTTAGATTGCTGAAGGTGGCAACGAACCGATGGTTGGTGATGAAAACACGCCCCCTGCACTCTTATATAGAGCATGTGAAAGTAGTTTGTTAGAAATGTTGTTCCTTCATTAGATTTACGGCCCACGATACCTTTAATGTTGTTGGACTAATAACTGTCGTGCCGTAGATGGCTTGACTTTTTTGAAGTATATATGTAGTAATGTGGTTTCCCCGATTGCTTCCAGCCCATTTATACATCAACTTTATAGCTTGTCTCTTAAATGCGTAAGGAGAAAAATCAATGTTTCAGCCCAAAATTCATCTTCTGTTGATTGGTGAATTTGAATTTAAGTCATGTATTTATTGGACCTTTTAGTTGTTCGCATCTCATTGGAATAATGCTATGGTCATTAGAGCTTTTGTTCAAGTTGTTATGTTCTCCAATCCTTAAAGTCAACAAGCTAAGCTAAATATCCCTTGCCAGTGATTCTAACATATTTCATTTACAATTCTAACAAATCCTTCCCGAGAGGAATAATAAAATTTTCAAAATTTAGCTTATATAGTTTTTCTATATCAATCAGGAATGGAATAAAATCTTATTGCATAGATCATTGCTTTTATATTGTTGCCTCAATTTACATTTTAACTTGCAATCTATATGACAAAATGCAACAACCTTCTTAAAATCATTTGATCAAACAAAAATGCCCAAGCATTAATATTTGTTACCGATCACATGCCTTTCATATCTAGATGCATGTGGCACTATTCATCTTTTAGATTAAAATGATAGACAGATCAATAAAAAATAAAGAGTTAAAATCCAAATCATTAAATTTGAGTTTTATATATACCTTGTAGAGAGACAAAATGCACAACTTGTGCTTACTTCTCATGGCTTGGAAATGCTTTGGTTGGAAGATTATTTGCAAAAGAGATAGGATGGTTTATACTATTAATATATCTGGTTGTACAGTTAGTTCTACTATTATACTTGTAAGGTTGTTATAGCTTTTGATTTTGAGTTTGTTGTGGTTATTGTCAAGGTGATTGGGTTGGTGTAATAGTGATGGTTTGCTTGACATCATCCTCCCCCTCTTACTTGTACTCTGCAAATACTTGACAATGGTAATGAGAAGCTCAGAACCCATTTCACCATCAACTAGTTTAAGATGGTATCAGAGCTTCTAAAGGAAATCTTGATCAACCAACTAACTTGGCTCAAAGTTGAGCTAAGATTCTTGATGAGTTAGTGATTTATACCAGTGATCATTATGCAACTTTGTTAGATAATTTTTCTTCTCTAGAAATTGGTGGCTCACCTTCATCAAACTGCGAATCTCCTACAACTTATGGCTCTTCTTCGCCATATTGAGCTTTCCTCTCAATCCACTTGAACAAAGGCTTGTTTGCTTTGACAATTAGCTTGTTTTGGTCTTCTTTTGTCATATCTATGTCTGATCTAAACCCTAAATTGTTTTGATGGAGGCTTCACTAAATAGTGGCACTTCTTTAGGTTCTAGTGCTCAAAATGACTTACATCAACCTAGTAATCCTACTATTCCATCCACAATACAACACAATATATCATATAAGCTTACTTTTGCAAACTTTCTATTAAGGTTTGCTCAATTTATTCATACATGCATATGATGATCTTATTGGTATTGTGGATGGATCTATTCCAAGACCACCATAGTTTACACTAGTAGAAAAATTAGGTTTGGTCATGGCTATTTCATTACAGCTCTTAAAACCATGATCAAAAGTAACCTTTGGTTGCTATTTGGGGTTGAATCGTGACCAAAATAATTAAATAGGCCAATTTTGCACTAAACATTTTGCAACAGTTTTAGAAACCATGATGGAAAGCCTTCAATCATGGTTCTGGGTGGGACTGTGGCCAATAACCTTTCCTCATGATTTCAGAATCGTGACCAAAAGTAAAATGAAAAAAGGAAATGGTTTCCCCCTTGCCTTCACCTCTGATCACTTGCTCGCCACTCCCCAACCTCCCACTTATCACTCCCCCTTCCCCCAACATCTCGCCTCTCTTGCTTCCCTGTCCTCGACTCTAGCTTCTCTCAGTTCCCTTCCCCTTTCCCTTTCCACCAACCTCCCCTTTAGGTCCTTGCTCTTCTCCTCATCTTCCTCTTCTTTTACCACTCCTCTTTTACCAATTAATCCCACCCCTCCCTCCTCTACCTCCCATCTCGACTGTTGATTCCTTCACAGCTCCTCTTAAGGGGGCCCCTCTTAGGAGAAACACGTCTACTCCTCCACAAGCATTTTCCCCCTTCATCCTTGTCCTCGCCCTGCCATGGCATCTTCCTCCTCATCATGGGCACTGTAGGCTTCATCAACATCCACTAGTACTTGTAGTAAGGGTTGCGATGACCAGCACCAACAAGTTCTACGGGGACACCCTCGATCACCTGAAGAACGAGACTTGTTAGTAGAAAATTACCTTTGATAAATACTTAGCATTATAATGTGAAAATCCATGAACATTTTAAATTTATAATTGATAAACGTCAGTTTATCATCATTCTTATGCATTAAAACAAACCTAGCTCTTAGGATTTTACTCCGCAAACGGGTTTTTGGGCTGCATTTAGGCATAAAATAGGTTAGGCATGCATTGCATTTTTTATTATCTTTTTAATATATTTTTGTGAGTGTTAGGGATATACAGTTATATAGATCTCTAAAACCCTAGCACTCAAGAAGGCAAATGGTGAAGGAGAAGCCCAGACTAGCTGGAACTCAGCCTAATCCAGCTCACCTCAGCTTGATCCAGCTTACCTCAGCTTGATCCAGCTCACCGCAGCTGGAACCTAGCTTACTTGAACTAGGGTTAGCTCATCCCAGCTCCATTCAGCTAATCTCAGCTGGATGGCAGCTCAAGAGAGTTCACCTTAGCTCACCCTAGCTCAAGTCAGCTCAGATCCAACTCAACTTAGCTGAGTCTAACTCATCTCAGCTCCCACTAATCCACAGGGAGCTCTAGCTAGCTCAGCTAAGTTGACAGGAGTTCACCCCAGCTCAGATCCAGCTACATCCAGCTCCACTCAACTCCAGCCAGCTGAAGAAGAACTCATCCCAGCTCAGGAAGCTCAAGTCCAGCTCCCGGGGACTCAGCTTAGCTCAACTCAGTTGAGCTAAGCTACCTTAGCTGCCTCAACCAGCTTGATTCTCCCCGGGAGCACCAGACCCAGCTCACCTTAGCTCATTATGGTAGAAGCTAGCTTACCTTAGCTCGGCTTAGTAGCTAGCAAAGAACTAGCAAGCTAAGCCAGCTAGAATAGCTCCATGCCAGCCTCTTCAGCAGCAGCCAGCTCCAAATTTCAGTTCCAGATTTCTCCTCCTCAGCTCCTTCCTCTAAACCCTAGCTCCATTACCTTCTCCTCTACTCCTCCATTAGCTAAGCTAGCTTAGCTTAGCTTAGCTTAGCCTAGCTTAGCTATGCTCCAACTTCCTTGGATTATACCACCCCAAAAACCCACCTACTAACTCCACCCAACTAGCTCCACCTAAGCTCCACATAAGCTGACCTACTTGGCACCAACCTAAGCTACCCACCACCTCCAAAAGACACCTAAAAGTGGCGCCAAAAACTACCCATAACCACCCCTTAATGGCGCCACTTTTCCCTCCAAAATCTCCCCTCATCTCCACCACACAATCCCCCTTGAACCCATCTCCACCATCCACCTAACCCCCCTTCTAGACGACCCCATGTTGGCGCCAACATGGTGGTGTCTCTCCACCACCAAAAGACACCAACACCACCATAACTACCCCCTTTAACACCTCTTGGGTTGGCGTCAACTCTCCTTAGCCATAGGATCACCAACCACCTCCATTCTTCCATCCTAGCCCTCCATTTCAAGGGGCACCTTAACCCCCCATCCTACCCTATAAAAAGACCACTACCCACCACTATTCAAGCCATCCTTGGCTAGCAATTTCACTCTCATATTCCACCAAGAAGCCCACGTCCAAGAGAGAAGAAGAAGAAGAAGATTAAGGGGATATTCTGTCCCCTTGGTGCCTTCCCCTCTTCCCTTCTCTCTTGGGTCACGCCAGCCAAAGGAGAAGCCAGGCAAGGAAGATCTTGGAGGAGATCTTGAAGGTGGTCCACACCACCTTGGAGGAGTTCTTGAGGGTGGTGCACGCCCACCCCTTGGAGAGAGCATTGAAGGTGGAAGCTTCCACCTTGGAGGAGCTCTCAAGGAAGGAGGAGAAGGAAGCCCTCTTTTCAAGCCAAGGAGCAGCTAGGCTTGGAGCAAGAAGACAACCTTCTTCACCATTGTTACAAGAGGATTTGTGTTTCTTTTCTTGCTTTTAGATTGTTTAATTCTAGTAGAAGCATTCCTCTACTTGTCCTTGAAAGGAACACTCATTCTATTCAATCAAAATTGCCTTCTTTTAGCTTTTTATTGCAGTTGTTTGTTTTGGTTCTAGCACTTGTTTCACCTCTTCTTCCAAATTACCCTAGGCCTCCAATTGCCTAGAGTGAGCTTAGGAAGAAGATATTTCTATCTTTTAGATTTTAGTTAATCATTTGTAGGTGTTAATTCTTTTAGCTACAATCTGCAATTTTCCCTCGTCTTTTCAAAATACAAAAAAATTACATATTGAAAAATATCAAAAAGAAAGTTGAGATCTATCTGCAAGCAAGAGGATTAATTTTGCAATTTTTTCCTCCTTGGACGACCCTAGATACTCCCCTATCTAGGATATAAATTTAAAAGCGAAAGCGGATTCGCGTGTTACAATGACGTTAAAAACCCGCTTTTACAAATCATGCGTATTTCGCTTTGAATAATGTATCAAACTTGCAATAATTTCAACAAGACTCGATATTCTGGCTCGTTCGAAAGGAAGCAAATTTAGTTAATCATATTTGAAAATACTCTTTTATTATTTTTTTGGCATTTTATATTTTCTGATTTTTTTATATTTTTGCATAAGGAGAAAGATGTGAAGAGAAACTATGATCTATGTCTAACTACGAAAGAAAAGTCTAGATATGAGCATCAAATAAATAAAGTAATACTAATAGGAAGCATGAATAGAGATAGAAGATATGAAATAAAACATTTCATTAATAAAAAAGAAAGTTGATTGCAATTGATAATAGTAAAAAGGAAACAACAACTAAGAGAAAAAATAAAAGGAGAAACAAGAATTGAGCAAAAAAATTACTGAAGTGCTGAAGCAAATGCATAAGCTTTGGAGTGGGTTGGAGGTTTCCACAAAGTCTTCTTGCCCTTGAAATAGTAGGAAGGAGGTAGGAGATGGAACCTAAGGGAACATCTAAGGTGCTAGCTAATGGTGAATGGTGGCGTGGATGTAAAGGAATGCTTAGAGATAGGATATGGAGGATCTCCTAAGGTAAGGAGGCCTAAGCTAGGGAGATGTAGTACCTAGGAAGCTAATGGAAGAGGGTGGTCAGCCATAATAGCTCTAAAATGCCTATTTTTGTTTAGAGCAAAGCTTGCACAACTTTGTAAATATGTACATCATGCATTTCATGCATTCATGGATAATTAGATCATGCATCTAGTTAGCATCTAATGAGTAATAATTATATTAAAACATATGTTTCGTTAATTTTAGGAACTAAGCATCTGAATAAAGAATAAGGGAGCAAGCACATCATGGAGTACAGAGAGCTGCATTGGACCTATATCATGCTTGCATCTTTGCATCCAAAATAAATGGAGGACCTATAACCAATTACACACTTACCACCCATTTAAAACCTCACCTACCCTTTAGTCCCTACACTTAAGCGTAAGCCATAGCAACAACCCCCATTTAATCCTAATCCATACCTCAACTTAAGCCTAAAACTACGTCCATAAACACAATAAGACACTGATAACAGTCTAATCTATTACCCTAATTGCCTTAATCTAGGGCTAATTCCTTAGTAAAATCATGCATTAGGCTTATAAGTATTGCATTTAGAGCATGCATGCATATTTGAGCTTTGTATTTATTTTACAAATAATTATCTCCTAATTCTAGTCTTTTGTGAATAATGTAGGAGATAGGTTTCAAAGTGATTTGAAGAATCGAGAAATAAAGTTGGATAAGAGTAGAAGCTATAGTTGAGCTAGGAGCTAATTGCGGAATAAAGTTGAAATAAAGAAAGATTGAAGACACAAGAATAGAGAAAGGAAGAGAGGAATTAGGATAACCCTACCCTATCCCTAAAACCTTAGGATGACCCTATCCCAGTGCCTATCCTTGAACTAGCTCAACATTACCATGAACCTATCCACTCTATCCATAGTCCTATCCTACTATCCATAACCCTAGTCAACTTATCTAATACCGTATCCCTAACCTAGAAACCTGTTTAGGTCCATACCACACCTAATTGACTTATTTTGAGTTAATTGGGTTAGCCATGTGTCAATTGGGTCCATGGGACCTAATTGGACTAACTCTGAGTTGAGTACACTCATTTGAGTCTAATCAGACCAAGCCCTTACCCAATTGGGTGCACACCTACTTGATTTGGTGCACCTACTTTCAATCAGGTTCACCCAGAACTTGATTGACTTACCCATGACCTAATTAGAATTAAGCTTAAACCAATTTTAGGATTTCCTTAAACCTAATTACACTCACACACACAATTAGACTAGGATCAATCCAATTGAACCTAACCCATTAGATTTAGGGTTAACCTAGCCAAATTAGGAGCCCATTCCCAGATCCTACACCTACAAAACCTAAACCTCACCTAATCCTCTTCAAGTTGGCTCCAACTTGAGAGGATCTTATTCTTTACGGCCGTCCAACATGGATAGATCACAACTTATGATCTATCTCTTCAATCAACCCACATAAAGTTCATGAGATAAGATCTTTCCAAGAGGATTTTATCCTCTTTTAGCCTCCTATTTTTAGAATCTAACCCATCGTATGCTAGCCTTACAATCTAGATCCTAAGATCCCCATCTAAGCAATCTTAGGCACCACTTATGATTTAATCTAATCCATCCAAGTTAGAAATCCTAGGCACCATGGATTGACCAATAGGAAGCCACCTAGATGTCTATAAAATGACCTAGCCTCGAACCCTTACCAATTAGTTTCAGTTAATTAGTCTTAGCCTAGTTAAGTAGTAGCCTCCCTACATAGTTCCATCATAAATGCATGCCCACCACCATTATTCCTCCACCTTCTTCCAGCCTCTCTGGTCTTCATCTTCTTCTCGATGCCCTGGATCTGAAGCCCCATCAAAAGCTTCCAACATGCATCCCTCAAGTCGCTTCGTTCTCTTCTTCTATTCTCTTATATTTTTATTCATATTGTGATATTATATTTCTATGACGTAGTTTTGAATTTGCAATAAAATTCAGAATTCATTTGATATCTGCATCTCTATTACTATTATTTTCTACTTGATGTAAACACATTTACAATACTTAAGATGTCTATTTATGCATGTTCTTAAGTATAGGATTGCATTGCATGATATAAATATCGCATAACATGCATCATCATGCATTTAGAGTAGTTTGAATAAAATGGAGGTCAATTGTCTCCTTTTATGTGCTTAGACGGGGCAAACTTTTTATCGGGGCCTTGGATCGAAGATCCTACTTTATAGATGTGATCAGGGCAACGATTGGAGTTCAACGACTCCAAGATCGCCCTAATCAGGTGATGTAAACACATTTACACTACTTAAAATGTCTATTTATGCATGTTCTTAAGCATAGGATTGCATTTCATGATATAAATATTGCATAACATGCATCATCTCGCATTTAGAGTAGTTTGAATAAAATGGAGGTTAATTGTCTCCTTTTATGTGCTTGGACAGGGCAAATATTTTATCGGGGCCTCGGATCAAAGATCCAACCGTATGGATGTGATCAGGGCGACGATTGGAGTTCAACGACTCCAAGATCGCCCTAATCAGGCATCCGTAGCGTCAGATAGATATCGGGAAACCCTAGAAGATCAAGGGCCAGGATGGTGTAAATCTGCACTTCAGATGACAAATCCGACCGCACGGATGAATTCGGATCGACGATCGCAGCCCAACGACACAAAAATCGAGTCAATCCGACATCCGTGGCACCATCTACAACTTCCAGAAGATGGACGGCAAAGATGATGCCACGTGGCGCCATCTCAGCCGCCCAAACGACTGCTTGCATCTTGTGAAGACCGCGCACCCGTCTCCTCTCCGCCGTTGGATCTCGATCCAACGGCTGCGACGTGCCCGCACTGAAGTCAAGCGCTCGACACAAACGCGACCGCAGCGCATCGGTCGAGCGCTCTAACGCGAAGCAGGGACGCGCGTTCGAGCCGCGCCCCGCAGAAATTGGAGTGGTGGTGCGCCTCCAATCGACCGCACGATTGCGATCCAACGGCCGTGCACGCCCGATAGCACCTACGCGCGATTGGACGCGCGCGTCAACGCGCGATTGCACTCACAGGCGGGCGGGCGGCAGCGGTGAAGGCGCGATTTTAAGTCGTCCGATCTCACGGTCGGACGGCTGAGACTTCACGGACGTGCGTAGGCATTACGCACGCGGGCAGCCGAGCGGACGCGCGTGGGAGCGACGGCGACGGCCACGTCAGGGCTTTAGTGACGGATTTATCCGTCACTAAAGACCCCTTATTTATTATTTTGAAGATGTAATGTCTATTTTGCCCCCACTCCTTGCAACTATAAAAGGAGACCCCCTCCATATGAAATTTTCATCCCTTCTTTCACCTCTCTACCCCTCCAAAGCTCAAGAGAAGCTTGTCTCACACCCGGGATGCTTCTCGCGAGATAAAGTCCAATATTCGTTCCCCTTCGGAAGTGGATCCCACGACGACGACGACGTACTGCTTCGTTCCCGTTCTTCTGATTCGTCCTCCTTTGTCCCGCTTCATTCTCCTTCGTCCAGGCGTCGTCCCGTCCGGCTCGTCCTCCAAGCAACCGTCGAGGAGGATTTCTCTCTCCCTATTCTTTTTACCGCTTTCTAGTATAGATTTATTGCTTTCTAGGTTAATCTACTCGTCCTCCAAGCAATCGTCGAGGAGGACATTTCTCTCTCCATTCTTTTAATGCTTTGTAGAGTAAATTTATCGCTTTCTAGTTGTAATGAACAATCTCTTCAATACAAAAATTCCTTGTTTATTCTACATCTCATTTTGATTTCTCTGTGTAATATTCTCTTTCTCTCTTACTCTCTCTCTCTCTTCTATTTATTGTAAATAATTAGATGGTTCTAAATTGAATTATTCTATAACAAATAAAAAGAAACGCGTAGTTTTTAAATCAAACGTCTGCCTCCCTGTGTTCGACCTGGAATTTTAATTTCGGTATAAATTTTATTTGTTGAACACGAATTCTTCGCTTTCAAACTACAACGACAGGTTTTCCAAAATCGAACACGTTAGCGTAGGTTCGTAATCGTTCAACATCAGGCATCTGTAGCATCTGATAGTGACCGGAGAACCCTAGAAGATCAAGGGCCAATATAGTGTAAATCTGCACTTTAAATGACAAATCCGACCACACGGATGGATTCAGATCGATGATCGCAGCCTAACGGTGCAAAAATTGAGTCAATCCGACACCCGTGGCACCATCTACAACATCCAGAAGATGGACGGCCAAGATGGCACCACGTGGCACCATCTCAGCCATCCAACCGGCCCCCAGCACCACCGCACCTTCTCTTCTTCAATCAGAGCACCACTTCTCCGCCGTTGGATCAAGATCCAACGGCTGTGGATGCGGTGCCTTGAATACGTCTACGCGACCATTTGGCCGAGGCAGCACAGCGGTCCAGCACCCTATCGCGAGGCGTTGGCACAAGTTCGAGTTGCAGTGAGCGGGATTTGGAGTGGGGGGTGCGCCTTCAATCGACCGTCAGATCGTGATCCAACGGCCTCCCATGCTCGATAGCGCCGACGTGCTATCGCATGCCTGCAGCTCACGTGGCATCGCATGTGGGCGGGCACGTGTTGAGGAGCAGGGAAAGCGCATCCTAAGCCATCCGATCGAGAGATTCAGCGAACGTGTGGCAAGCGTTAAGTGCGTGTGGAAGCCAACAGCTGCGCGGGCAGCGCCCACTACGCCCACGATGGGACTTTAGCGACGATTTTATCCGTCACTAAAGACCCCTTATTTAATGTTGTAAAGATGTAATGACCAATTTGCCCCCACTCCTTGCAACTATAAAATGAGACCCCCTCCACATGAAATTCTCATCCCTTCCTTCTCTTCTCTACCTCTCCAAAGCTTAAGAGAAGCTTGTCCCACACCTGGGATGCTCCTCGCGAGATAAAGTCCAAATTTTTGTCCCCGTTCGGAAGTGGATCCCGCGACGATGATGACGTGCGGCCACATTCCCATTCTTTTACTTCATCCTCCTTCGTCCTGCTCCGTCCTCCTTCATCCAGGCATTGTCTCGTCCGGCTCGTCCTCCAAGCGATCGTCGAGGAGGATAACTTCTCTCTCCCATTCTTCTTTACAGCTTTCTAGTATAGAATTTTTCTACTTTCTAGTGTAGCTAATTTCCCACTTTTTAGTGTAATTCTTATTTGGGTTTATTGTATAAACATTTTGAAATATTGAATGCATGTTTTCTCTCTCCCTCTCTATTTTCCTTTTAGTCTGATTATTCTAATAGCTTCATTGTAATTACATCGCCTCACTTTTCAAGAAAAATTCTAACAAAAAAATATAATTGCAAATATAGATCGACGTAGCCTCCTTGTGTTCGACCCGAAATTTAAATTTTGGTATAAATTTTATTTGTTGAACATGAGTTCTTCGCTTTCAAGCTACAACGATAAGGTTTTAAAAACCAAACACGTTAGCGTAGTAATTCGTTCGTCCAACATTTTGGCGCCGTTGCTAGGGAAGCAACGATTTCCGATCTTCTTTTCGCATTTCTTGCACTTTATTATTTTCTAACTTGCTTTCTCATGTGTCTATTGTTTTGTAGAGACCTCCATCAGGAAATCATCAAGCAATAGACTGGAGTCAAGTGCAGTTAAAGACAACTGTAAGTGCTCCCCATTCTTCCCCCCCTCCATAGATTTCATTCACCACATTAAATCCAAATTCCAATTAACCTAGTTGTTTGCATAAATCCTAGGAATAGTTTGGTTGTTTGGATTTTCACTCACATTTATTCCACCCTCATTTATAAAAAAAACAACAAAAAGATAACCTTGTGGGGTAATTTTCAATAAACACACACACCCACATTCAAGGCACCTAACTGGATTGATTTGGTTGTACTCAACCGGGTTCTGATCTGTGGAACCGGTACACACAAAGCAACACATAAAAGAGTAGAAATCATTCTAGGTTAACCATCTTTGAGTGCCTAACTTAGTGGTGCATTTGTGGCCAATTATTTGAGTTGTTTGGGCTGCACCACTCTATTTAAAATCAACTCATCAAGTAGCTCCTCCTTAGGATTTTCAATCTAGGTCTATTCCAGGCACTCCACTTTCTCTCTGGTTTTAAAGGAAAACAATCTTCGCCCGTGTTTTACAACTTGGTTTGCCTAGAAACTTGATTGCAATCCACCTAATTTGAAACCCTAAAAGCTACTTAAGCAAGATTTGAACATTAAAATCCATGCATCACAAATAATCTTGCTTGAAAACCTTGGTTGTGCACGCACTTACACAAATCTCAATCAATCATTAAGGGCACAACCCATTTTAAGGGTCCATCACATTCCATAAGCACCACAATCCCAGGCCTTAATAAAATTGAGTAGATGTTGGCCTTAAGGTCTAATTCGCTCTTCAGGGCCTAGCCTGAGATTGTTTTTGATTAACCTACTTGCACTAATTAATTTGATGTCTAGCTAGGGGAGTAGCGTCAAACGACCGCTGCTGGAGGGTACACTAGGAACCAGAGGCGAAAGCCGAAGGAAAAACCTTCTCCCCAGTCCCTCATTCTAACTGGTTGGATTAAACAGACGCAAGCAGAGTAAATCATTTACAGTCTTAAGGTGGGTTTTGGGAGTCAGTAGATCCTTAGGCTGCCCCCTTAAGGATGGCCTTGTTTTGTTGTGCTGCAGGGTCCCTATCCCCAGTCCTTCCGTCCTTCTCCTAGTTTATGCTGGGTAGACGGTCATTGAATCCCGATTGGAAGGACCATTAGAGCATTCTAGGAGGCCCAAATTAGATTTTGGTCAAGTTGATCACATGGCCGACCAACAGCCTCCTCTGCTTGGAAATCCACAGGAAGAATTTCGAAGGCAGCTGGAACAAATGCAGAGAATGTAGGGCGCTCAACCCTTGAAGGATTTTTATGATCCTTCAAATTACCGGGAACGTCCCGGAATCCAGATTCCAGCCGATGACGTAGAAATCAACGCCAAGGTGTTAAGCCTGATTAATCATTATCATGGGCTTGGCTCTGAAGATCTATTTCAGCACTTGGAGGACTTGACCACTTTGGTCCAGACCACCAAGGCACGAAACATAAATGAGGAGCAAATGATCATGAGACTCTTCCCTTACTCTCTTAGGGATAAGGCCGCGCATTGGTATAGGACAATAGGAAGACCAATTACAACTTGGAATGAGTTGAAATAGACCTTTCTGATGAAATTCTTCCCAGTCGGACGTACCAATGCTTTGAGATGGGCAATCACTACCTTTACCCAGCGGCCGGGGGAGTAGTTTCATGTGGTCTGGCAGCGATTCCAGGATTTATTACGAAGGTGTCCACACCACGAGGTGACAAAATGGCAACTCGTGCAGATCTTCTATCATGGGTTGACTGAGCAACTAAAAAATCATGTGGATGCTTCTTGCGGAGGCAATTCCTCAATAAAGATGCTGATAGTGCACATGATTTATTTGAGGAAATGAGTGAGAATTCAATCAATCATGCCTCCATGAATACATTTAACCGGTTCCAGCAGCCCAGATCAAATGTCAATGAAGTCCATGACTCTCATTCATTTGATATGAAATTGATTTGTAACAAACTTGATAAAGTGGACTTGGTTGCTAAAAGAATGGATGAGTGGATGGTTGGCAATTCTATGAACAACTCTCGATCCACTCAATCCCAAAATTTGGGATTCCATTCCTCACGAGCTCCTTCTGGACAGGAGTTCGTGAATCAACTCGATGCGGCTCAACCTGTGAGTCAGCATTTTCCGAAACCCCATGGGTTCCAAATTGGGGCCTTTGATCCCAGTTTTTCTGATCCTTCCCTTTCTTTCTCTCCATCCTCACCCTATGAGGATGTCTGTGCTGTACAAGAGAATGTTAGATCCAACCCTACTCAAATGCCTATAATCCAGGTTGGAGAAACCACCCTAACTTCTCTTGGAAAAACCTGAGGCAACAGACCCAATTCCGACTCGGCAACTATGCTCTGCAATGACCAATGGGTCAGGGTCAAGTATATACTCAGTTGCCTCCGAATCAGGTCAATCAGCCAGCTTGGAATGCCAGTCAACCTGCAGGGCAGGCTGATTTGAACGGTCAAATAGCAGAGATGCAAGGATCCATGCTCCAACTCATGCAGCAAATGAAAAACTCGCTGGACAACTTGCAATCCAAGCTCATTGCTAACTCTCGTCAACCCGGATCTCTACCATCCCAACCTGTACCCAACCGGCGAAATATTATGAATTCGGGCAACCAAGCCCACGGGTACGGAAATCAGAGGGACCCACACGCACATGCTCAGGTGGTTGAGCAAGGTTCCTCATCCTCTTCTACTTCTTCTGCAAATCAACAATTCATGGTTAATCAAGCCCCTCCAATCTTTCCTAACCCTCCCCAAGACCCAAATTCTTATGCATCTGCAAATTTTGTCACTTTGAGGAGTGGTAAGCAGACTCAAGATCCACAACCAAAATATTCTGATCTTTTGAATCTTGAAGAACCTGAGGAGAGAGAGGAGAATTCTAGAGGAGAAATCAAGGCTCAGGAACCTGATTCCAAAGATCTGACTCATGTTCCTTTTCCTGAAGCCTTAACCAAATCAAAGAAGAAGAAGTCTGTTGATGGCAATGAGGAGCTTCTGAATCTATTTAAGAATGTTGAGATCAAGATCCCACTCCTTTATGCTATCAAGCACATACCGGCTTACATAAGATTTTTAAAGGAATTATGTACACAAGAGCGTAAGTCGAGAGAATCTGCTCCGAGGAAGGTGGTACTCTCTGAGCAGGCTAGTTCTGTTATCCTGCACTACCTCCCTCAGAAAAAGAGAGATCCTAGTGCTCCATTGATTTCTTGCATCATCGGAGATTATACATTTGATAGAGCACTTTTGGATCTAGGTGCATCCATCAACCTAATTCCGACTTCTCTTTACGAGAAGTTTGGGTTAGGTGAACTTCGGCCAACTTCGGTAACGCTACAGTTAGCAGACCGCTCTGTCACAAACCCGTGAGGCGTTATTGAAGATGTTATAGTTAAGGTCAAGGATTTTTATTTTCCTGTAGATTTCCTTGTCCTTGACATGGATGTACCTGATAATCTGAGGAATATGCCCATCATTCTGGGACGTCCATTCTTGGCTACCTCTAAGGCCAACATTAATTGTGAAAGCGATAGCATGGAAATCGCCTTTGGGGACCAACGAATGAAATTGGATACTTTTAAGGTGATCAACAAATTTGTGGATTGTGGATTTATTGAGGAACTTGATGGGGATAATGATAACATTGAAGCTTGTTTGATGGTTTCTTCAATCGAAAGTTCCTCTTTGGAAGATGAATTTAACCCGCAACCCTCTATGGCTGACCTGACATCTTTGGAAGAGGTTATTGATTTTGTTCACTCATAACCTCTTCCTCTTGTTGAATCTTCAGATCTACCCTACCATCAATCATCAACCCGCCCCAGCTTGAATTGAAACCTGATGAGAACCTCATCATGAGCCATAACTAGCTCATTTTGACCTAATACAAAGGATAAAAGCTCCTACATATCTCAAGGAAAGGCTTAACTCAGAGAATCCTGAGTTTGAGAAGAAAACAAGTCATAAGGGGTAAAAATGCAATTTTACCAGTATAATCTGCATACAGGGTAATTCAGGGCCCAAACATAGGTCAAAGCAGCTTAATAAGAATAAGAGTGGGATGAAATGATCTAGCAAGGGCTACAGCAATTCCAAGAAACTAAATGATAATCTGTAACCCTAAAACAACCCACTTCAATTCACAAGGTTCGAGGCAAAGTAAAAATAGAATAAACCCTCTAAAATTCATAGAAAAATAATCTCCAGGGTTTAGAACCTTCAATTTGGCCTTCAGAACCCATTTTGACCTACATTGAGAACCATGCCCAATTAATAACTTAATTTGGGTTTTTGCGTAAATTGACCGGTCAAACAAGGTTTAATATGGAAATGAAATTCACCATCAGATTCCTTAGGTCCTAATTAGTCATGTATAAAAACTTGAGCCTAAGAAGAAACCTCCTTGACCGACTTTACACTTTGGTCCTCATATATTTACTCTTTGGCCCTCAACTTTTGAACCCTCGCATTTTGGCCCCTAACTCTCCTTCGTTCTTTGCGATCAGGTCCCCCCTGCAAAACCTGCCAGCACCATGCTCCGGCGACCTTGCGCGGAGCATGGCGCCGCGCAGGGTGAGGTGGGGGACCTGGCAAGTAAACCGGGGGTGCCCTGCGTCGTCAGCCGTCGCAGGGACACCCCCCTGGTCGTTGTAACCCACCATACCGGCCGTGCGAACGCACGGACGGTATGGGTTCTTGTTTCCGGCCATCCTCCGGCGAGGGAGACACGTCGTCTCCCTCCGCCTTCCTCCCTGTTTGATCCCTATAAATACCCCCCGTTGCTCCACCGACCGGGGCAGCTTGGATCTGACGGAGAAAATCCCCAACTTTCCTCTCTTCTCTCTCCGGCAGACGCTCACCAGCTCCGGCGGTTCCTCCCCCTCCACCTCTTCGCTCTGCCGCAATACCAGCAGCAGAGACTTCCTCCCCTGCTCTTCCCGCGCCACGCCGCACCCAGCTGGCGCCTCTCCGGCTCTCTGCTCGCCGTCGCCCCTTTCCCTGAGCATCGTCTTCTCCGGCGAAAGTCGATACGACTGTCGCCCTGTTCCTCCCCCTTCGTCCCTGCAAGTAAGCTAGAACTACTCCCCTTCTTCTCCTCTTTCTTTCCCCGCTTTCAATTTATTCAATTAAGCCCTCGACCGACCCTGACCATCGTCATCCCCTTCGTCTCCGGCCACCCTCCGGCGAGATGCTCCCATCGCTCCACAGCCTCACACACCTCGCCGACCTTCACCGAACCTCCGCCTCATCACACTGAGCTCCCCCCACCCCTTCACTGCCACTCCACACCTCCGTAACGCTTCCCCCAACGAACCCATCCTCCGACCCACAGTCCGACCTAGGGCAGCCCTTGCACGCCGCCCCGCGCCTCGCCACCACCCACACGAGCTCCGCCGCACCCTGGCGAAGCTCCTGGCACTTTCTGATTAGGCCGAGAGGCCGTTTTCTTGTGAACAGGCCACCCGACCTCCGCCGCCATTGCCGCACAGGAGGAACTGCTTCCGCCTGCAGCTACAGGCGCGCCACGCTCAGCGCCACGCCCAGATTCAACTCCCAGGCCTTGCGAGGCGTTTTGGCAAAACACCAGGCTCGCAGCTAAGGCAGAAGGCTTCGCGTGACGCCGCAATCTCCCGCTGATTTCCCCGCTGCGGGCGCGCAATTGAGGTGGGACATTTAGTCCCACCTCGGAAAAGCCTGAAGAGTCGCAGCGATATAAGATGCAAAAGTGCTGGAGGCTTACTGCCTCAGCACACGGGGTGAGGTCCCCTTCACCCGCCCGGTTACCCGATCTCGTCCGCGCTCACGCCCTGCGGACCTGACCCGACCCGACCCGACTTAAGACTGACCTGCACTCCTCGCCCACCACACACGCCGGTGGGCCTGGACCCGGGCACGACCCGTACCCGATTACCCGGCAGCTCTGGGAGAGCTTTCCCAAGAGTGGTTTCAGAGAGAGAGAGACGCGGGGGGGGGAGAGGGTAGAGTAGGTTTTGTTCTCTGACGTAAGCTCTGAAGTGTGCAGGCACAGGTGAAGAAGAAGAACCGCGGAAGAAGAAGGAAGCTGAGGGAGACACTGTAGCACAGGCTGTTTAAGTCGTCTGATTTGGAAATCAGACGACGGCCTGAAGGGAAAAGAAGAAAGAAGGAGGGGTGACGTCCCTGGCTGAAAAAGAACAGAAGACGACAGAAGAAAAAGGAGGAGCAGGAACAGCAGGAAGAAAGAGGAGCATCACCTCTGCAGCAACAAAGAAGAAGAAGGAGATCTGAAGAAAGAAAGAAAGAAGAACATCACGAGGAGAAAACAAAGAGAACAACAAATTCTTTCTCTCTCTCTCTTTTTTTATTTTTGTAAAAGAAACATGTATATCTCTAGAATACAACTTGCTCCCTGAGTTCGACCTCGGGAACTCTTTTATTTTCCGAGTAAAAAATTTATATATTTGAAATGATGGCAATAACTGGCTATATTACAACGACATAACAATAAAACCCGGTTATCGCTCGAAGCCATCGTTATCAATTGGCGCCGTTGCCGGGGAGCAACGGCTATTCTAGAGGTAAACATTCCTGTTTCTTTTTTAATTTCTGATAATCTCCCCTCTTTTGTGCAGCTACAGGAACTCAAGAAGACATGCAACCACACGACAACCACTCCGAAGACAGGTAAATTTTTCCTCTCACTATTAACCCCTAAACTCTAAAAGAGGAAGAAAAGAAAAGAACAAGCAATATAGAGCTAACCTGTCTTCCATACTTAGTAACCATAAAGAGTTGCATGTTTTCAACTCATCACTCCTGCACACTATTAAGGGTATTTAAGGGCTAACACATTCTTGCTTGAGCCCTAATTGCCCAACAAAGAATTAAATGGACCAAGTAGAGCCAACATAAGGTCAAACATTAGGATTTCAGTAAAGACACACCCCTTAATCAAGAATTGAGGAAATCCAAAAGAGGTGTGCCCAAGCCATTGATTGAAAATAATTAACAAGAAAAATCCTAAACAATTGGCTCTCTCTAAACACTTGAACCCTAAAAGACAAGACCTGAAAGCTCTCAAAGAAAACAAGAGGTAAAGTTGACCCCTTTGGGTCAACCAACCTTAAATTAGGTCACTCTTTGCACTTAAAAAGACTAAAGTTCAAGTGAAACCTTAAGCACCCTGATCTTAAAATTGGTAGACTTAAGAGCTCAAGATCCCCATTCTGGTCTACCTGGAACCGCAGTGACAAGAGAGGTCGGGTGGGGGAAACCCTGTAACCCGTGGGGACGCTCTACCGTGTAGGGGTCTTCGCGGGACTCTCCCTCTCTCGTTGCCCAGGTAATTCTCAGGTGGACGATCTTTCTGATCAAGGGGTCCATCTGCCCCGCACCTCTATAGTCACCCAACACATTTTTGGGTGTCTTGATTGGGTCCAGCACCTTCTAAACTTACCTCTTCCAACAGTGCATGTACGGAAGGAGGTCTCTAAGACCACCCTTAAGACCTCCTTTAGAAATTCGCTCTCGTCAAGGCTAAGCCAAGACGCTCGTGTTTGTACAGCAACACCCTCACATTATTCTCTCTTCTGATTCAGAACCAAGTTCTTCTTCTTCCCCCATCATGGCTCAGCCAGTTGAGGAAGAAAATAATCTAGAACACCAGCTCCAGCGACTCAATGACCTCTTCCAAAACTTCGTGCACCCACCACAGCGTCCTATGATGCGGGACCACTACAATCCTGCTGCGGTGGCCATTGAGCCTCGAGTCAGAATCCCGACTGGAGGACCTGATTCCGAATTAAAGCCCAACATGATTCATGCTATACCTAAATTCCATGGGCTTAATTCTGAAGATCCCTTCCAGCACATCAAACAGCTAAAGCATCTGGCCCACACTTTTGGATCAGATGCGCAAAATCGGGATATTCTTCTCATGAAGATGTTCTCCTTTTCTCTTATGGACAAGGCTGCCCATTGGTATCAAACTCAGACCCGGCCGATCAACACTTGGGAAGAACTTCAATCCGAATTTTTGAAAAAGTTTTTTCCCGTCGGTCGGACCAACGCCTTGCGCCATCAGATTACACACTTCACTCAACAATCAGGAGAACCTCTCCATGAGGCATGGGATCGTTTTCAGGATCTCATGAGAAAGTGCCCCCATCATGGAGTTCCTAAATGGGAACAAGTCCAATCGTTTTACCAGGGACTCCGTGAGGACATCCGCCTTTTCGTCAATGCAACTTGCGGAGGAAACATCATGGGTCAACATGAAGACACCATATGGGAGATTCTCGAAAACATGTGCGAGAACTCCATCAACAATGACTCCATGGGATTATTCGACAGGACGAATACCCGCGCAGCGACGAATCTTAAGGGAGCACATGAGACGCAGGGCCTGTCCGCATCAGTCGACCTGGAATTAATGGCCAGTCGATTGGACAAAGTCTCAATCATTGAAAAGAAGGTGGATGAGCTGACTCAGCACTTGCAGCGAGCCACCTCCGCGCGTAACTCCTTTGCACAACCTCCTTCCACACAGGAAACTGTGCAAAACATCCTCCACCGATCTTCCCCTGGGATGGATCCATATCCACCCCCATCTGATTCTTGGATTGGAAGATCATCCGATCCTTTCTACACCAGCCGAGGGAACTCCATTCCCCCTTTCCCTGACTCTCAGGAGGTTCCTCAGACCTGCGAGGACCTCAACGCCATCCAGAACGACCCATTCTCCAACACTTACAACCCTGGATGGCGAAACCATCCCAATTTTCAGTGGGCAGGAAATTCCCAAACTCAAAGACCACCTTTTCAGTCCCACCCACAGCCCCCTCATCATTACCAGCCGCCTCAGCCTCGGCCCAACCCTACTTATCCATCAGGCCAAATCAGGATCAAATGTCCCTAATCCTTCAGACTCTGGCTGACATTCAAAAAACGAATGCGGCTATTCAAAAACAGCACAAGGACGAGCTTACTGAAGTTAAAACTCAACTGGCCCAGTTGGCAAATTCTCGCCAGCCAGGCACACTCCCTTCCCAACCTATTCCTAACCCAAATAACGTGCCAACCCAGAAGCGCGTTATGAATCCAAATTTAGGCCACGCTCAATGGATTTATCAGGCCCCTACTGCTCCATCTCCAGACGAGATGGAAGCCTCAACTTCTTATGCGGGATTTCAGCAGCAGCCACCCCTCTTACCAAACCCAAACCAAAATCAGGCCGGATTAAATTCTGTAACAACACGTAGTGGTAAAACAACTGAAGACCCGCATTATCCAAACCACTCCAAGCCTGATAACCATGACCCTAGGATAGTTATCCAAGATACCGCTGTTCCGGATCCACAACCTGGACCTATCCTAGAAGAACCAACCAAGATCCCGTTTCCCGAGGCCTTGACCAAGGGAAAGAAGACCACCAAACCCGTGGCCCCTGAGGAGGACCTGGTCAAGCTCTTTGAGCAGGTCCACATAAACATCCCCTTGATGGATGCAATCCGCCACGTACCAGCTTACGCACGATTCTTAAAGAATATATGTACACCCCAGCGTAAGCCGCGAACCAAGGGAGGGAGCCCAATTGTTCTGTCAGAACAAGCCTGCTCTGTAATCCTCAGTAGACTCCCACCCAAGGCAAAAGATCCTGGAACTCCCCTGATTTCCTGTAAGATAGGTGGTACCCAATTTGATAGAGCTTTGTTAGACTTGGGTGCATCCATAAACCTGATACCCACATCCTTACTCGACCATCTAGAAGAATCTGAGCTAAAACCAACCGAGGTGACATTACAATTAGCAGATCGATCTATAAAGTCACCAAAAGGGATTCTCGAGGATGTTATCGTGAAAGTGCGGGATTTCTATTTTCCAGTGGACTTTATAGTCTTAGATATGGATGCACCTGAGAACCCTAGGGATACACCAATCATTCTAGGGAGACCTTTCTTGGCTACTGCTAGAGCCAACATCAGCTGTGAGGAGGGCCAAATAGAGCTTAAGTTTGGAGATCAAACACTGAAAATTGATATATTTAAGGCCCAACAAGGAATTAATTGCGGCGTCATCGAGCAAATTTGTGACATCAAGACGTTGGTTGATGAATCACACCTCCAGAATGACTCGAGTATGCCTCATCAACCACAGAAGGATCTTGACCCGCAAACAGAGGAGTCAAATCCAGATGTGAACAACCCAGTAACTCCCACCCTTGAACCTCACATCTATACTGAACCACCCGCTGCTGCTGAAAACCCCATCCTCGAACTGAAACCCCTTCCTGCTCACTTAAAATACGTCTTTTTGGGGTCTAATCAGACCCTTCCTGTGATTATCAATTCCAACCTCAGTCCTGAACAGGAATCCCGTCTGATTGTTGTCCTCCAGCAACATCGCAGAGCCATCGGATGGACTCTCGATGATTTGACTGGAATAAGTCCCTCTTATTGTACTCATCATATCTATTCAGAAGAGGGCACACGACCTTCTCGTGAAATGCAGAGACGCTTAAACCCCAATCTGCAGGAGGTCGTGAAAAAGGAGATCATCAAGTGGTTAGATGCCGGGATCATCTACCCGATCTTCGATAGTCGTTGGGTGAGCCCAATTCAGGTCGTGCCCAAGAAGGCAGGACTCACCACTATAACGACTGAGACCGGAGAAATCATTCCTACCCGATTAGCCAACTTGTGGAGAGTCTGTATAGATTACCGTCGACTCAATTCCTCCACGAAGAAGGATCATTTCCCACTACCCTTCATTGATCAAATTCTCGAAAAACTAGTGGGAAATAGGTTCTTCTGCTTTCTTGACGGGTACTCCGGTTATAACCAGGTGGCAATCCATCCTGAGGACCAAGAAAAGACCACGTTCACCTACCCCTTCGGAACATACGCTTTCCGAAGGATGCCTTTCGGTCTTTGCAATGCACCCGCTACTTTTCAGCGATGCATGCTTGCCATATTCTCAGATATGGTAGGCGATTATCTGGAAGTCTTCATGGATGACTTTTCAATTTTCGGAGCATCATTCGACGATTGCCTCCAACACTTGGTCCAGATACTCAGGCGGTGCATCGATGTGAATTTGGTTCTTTCCTGGGAAAAGAGCCATTTCATGGTGCCTGAGGGAATTGTCCTGGGACACTCAATTTCGGAGAAAGGTATCCAAGTGGATCGAGCTAAGGTTAATCTGATCTCTCACCTTCCTATGCCTAGCTCAATCAGGGACATCCGATCCTTTTTAGGGCATGTCAGTTTTTATCGACGATTTATCCCTGATTTTTCAAAAATCGCACGCCCCCTGACCACTCTTCTCTCCAAGGATGTTCCCTTCGAAATCTCCAAGGAATGCACTCAAGCATTTGAAATCCTGCGTGACCGAGTCACCCAAGCCCCGATCCTACAGTCCCCTGATTGGTCTCAACCCTTTGAGATCATGTGTGATGCATCCGACTTCGCTGTAGGAGCGGTTTTGGGACAGAAAAATGACAAGAAACCTGTGGTCATTTACTACGCCAGCAAAACACTCGATGAGGCTCAGCGTAACTATACGGTTACTGAGAAAGAGCTGCTAGCTGTAGTATTTGCCCTAGAAAAGTTCAGATCGTACCTTCTGGGTTCCCATGTCATCATATACTCGGATCACACAGCTGTGAGGCATCTCCTTGCGAAGAAGGACGCGAAACCTCGATTAATCCGATGGATCTTGCTGTTGCAAGAATTTGACCTTGAGATTCGCGACAAAGCGGGAAAGCAAAACGTGGTAGCTGATCACTTGTCCCGTCTTCCTTTTGAAATAATTGACCCTTCCGGACCCATCACTGAGCATTTTCCCGATGAGCACCTGCTGACTATTGGTACTAGCCTTCCATGGTTTGCTAATATAGTAAATTACTTGGCATCTCATCAGATCCCGTCCGATTGGCCGAAGGCCAAGAAAGACAAATTACGCTCCGATGCCAAGTATTACATTTGGGAAGATCCGTACCTCTTCCGCATAGGTGCCGATCAGATCATCCGAAGATGTGTCCCGGAAGGGGAATTCAACAATATCCTCTCTTTCTGCCATGACCAGGCATGCGGTGGCCATTTTGCCGGGCATAAAACCGCATCAAAAGTCCTCCAGTGCGGCTTTTACTGGCCCACACTGTTCAATGACGCATACAATCACTGCAAGGCATGCAGTCGTTGCCAGACTTTGGGCAACATGAGCCATCGCGACATGATGCCTATGCAACCAATTCTAGTATGCGAAATCTTCGATGTTTGGGGGATTGATTTTATGGGCCCCTTTCCTATTTCGGATGGTTTCGAATACATTCTGTTGGCTGTGGACTACGTGTCCAAATGGATCGAAGCCATACCGACCCGAACCTGTGATCACAAAATCGTTCTCAAATTCATTCATCAACACATTTTCTCAAGGTTCGGGATTCCTCGTGCAATAATCTCTGATGGAGGGACCCATTTCACAAATGCTTAGTTTAGGTCACTGATGACCAAATACGGGGTGTCTCACCGAATCTCTACTCCTTACCACCCCCAAACTAATGGTCTAGCTGAGCTGTCTAATCGGGAGATCAAGAAAATCCTGCAAGTCACTGTTCGACCTGACAGGAAGGACTGGTCGTCCCGACTTCCGGAAGCATTGTGGGCCTATAGGACCGCCCACAAAACCCAATTGGGCATGTCCCCCTTTAGACTGGTGTACGGAAAGGCATGCCA
Organism: Thalassia testudinum; assembly: GCA_037157565.1. Lineage (NCBI taxonomy): Eukaryota > Viridiplantae > Streptophyta > Magnoliopsida > Alismatales > Hydrocharitaceae > Thalassia > Thalassia testudinum. The sequence continues at coordinate 76,443,367 of JAZHRO010000056.1, read as the reverse complement.
CCTTCCCGTAGAACTGGAGCATAAAGCCTATTGGGCAGTACGGAACTGTAATATAGATCTTTCCAAGGCTGGGACCCACAGAAAACTCCAAATCAGCGAGATCGATGAATTACGCATAGACGCGTACGAGAACTCGCAAATCTACAAGGAGCGGGTTAAAGCCTTCCACGACAAACACATCTCGAGAAAGATCTTTCATCCTGGTCAAAAGGTCCTACTCTTTGATGCCCGACTCAAACTCTTCCCAGGAAAACTGAGATCTAAGTGGGTCGGACCATATTTGGTCCGACAGGTTTTTGGAAATGGAGCAATCGAAATCAGTCCACTCAGCCACGATTCTGAACCTTTCATCGTGAACGGTCAGAGACTCAAGCCGTTCATTGATGTAACTTCTACTGATTTGGCTGAGGCATCTTATATCCTCCTTTCCCCTTGAGCTTATTGCGCCCAGCCGATGGCGTAAAACTCAGCGCTTAACGGGAGGCAGCCCGTCATTCTCTTTGTAAACCTGAAACTTGTTCTGACACCTTTTAGCACTCGAAGCTCACCCTTGTAGACAGCCGACCCCAACTCAGATGTTTGCATCTGGGATTTGAAATCGTCCGCAAAAATTCAACCCGACCCATCCACTCACCCAAATTTCTGTCTTAAGGAATGAACTAAGACCCCCTAGGTTACAATGAGGACATTGCAAATCTTAGGCATGGGGGGGTATGAAAGTGCAAAACTTGTAAGAAAAGGTTTCAAACAAAAAAATTCACATATGCCAAAAACACCATAAAAATTAAAAAAAAATTTTTCGAAAAAGAATAAGAGGAAAAGAGGAGAAGGAAATTTTGTTAAGGAGAAAAGAAACAAAATGAAAAAGGAGCACAAAATTATGAGAAAAAGTGATAGTCATTAGTAAGGAACTAAGGAATTAACCTAAGTTCTAGACCTCATTCAAGAAAAGTGCACAATAAGATTAGTAAAGAATGCAAACCTTAGGCATTCTTGAATAGACTCTTAGTACCCATTAAGATCTGGACACTCCTCAAGAGGTTGAGGAAAATGAAAAGCTGAAGTATTAGGTCTAAGGCTTAGGGAGTATTCGGCCTCGTTAACTAATTTTTGGTTTACGGGACTCAGTAACCTAAGCACCCTAACCTCACACACAGTCTGGTTCAGTAAGCGTAAAAATCAGAATCACGCAGAAGCGTCGCAAAAATCTGAAAAGATCACCTAGAATAGGAGCGGCCGATCAACACAAGTTGATTTGGACGAGTTCCCAGCGTGGAGAGGCGGGAAATCCCCTCGAAGATGCGTAACAAAATATCATCTCCTCGGTGCTTGTCTCTTAGGATATTTACATATCCTACTGGGGGCATGTAAGCACTCTGCTGGTTCAGATTCCATGGATGGCATTATCTCGAAGTGTCAATTGCCAGGGTCTGGATTCGGCCACGGAATACCATGGATGGGATTATCTCGAAATCTCAATAGCCAGGGTTCCGGGGGTTGCCATGGGCGGTGCTATCTCAAAGCATCGATCGCCAGGAACCCTTGAGGATTGATGATGGGAGCAAGGAATCTGATACAGACCGTGTTGAAAAGCCAATCCTAGGCTAGAACTAAAAAGAAAAAGAGAGAGAAAACTCTCCAAACAGAAAAACTTTCTATCTCTCTCTTACAAAACGCACTGCGAACTGAGCCAGGGCTAAAATCATTTCAAGCACGGGTGCTTTAACCACGAAGTCCAATAAACCTTAGGTTAGTTCTTGTTGACCTTAAAAACCTTTGCTAAAAGACTGAGGCTAAGGCTAGACAGATTTGGATCTTGATTGGTACTAGAGTACCTTTTAGGGCTATGGTCAGCATTCTAACCTAATCTATGCTCAAATAAAAAAGGCACTTGTCTAAAACTATTAAAAACTTCATGGTCTAGAACAAGGGTTGAAACCTTAAGTTTTTGCTAAGGGACTAGCAAAAGCTAGGCATGGGGGTATGATGAGAACCTCATCATGAGCCATAACTAGCTCATTTTGACCTAATACAAAGGATAAAAGCTCCTACATATCTCAAGGAAAGGCTTAACTCAGAGAATCCTGAGTTTGAGAAGAAAACAAGTCATAAGGGGTAAAAATGCAATTTTACCAGTATAATCTGCATACAAGGTAATTCAGGGCCCAAACATAGGTCAAAGCAGCTTAATAAGAATAAGAGTGGGATGAAATGATCTAGCAAGGGCTACAGCAATTCCAAGAAACTAAATGATAATCTGTAACCCTAAAACAACCCACTTCAATTCACAAGGTTCGAGGCAAAGTAAAAATAGAATAAACCCTCTAAAATTCATAGAAAAATAATCTCCAGGGTTTAGAACCTTCAATTTGGCCTTCAGAACCCATTTTGACCTACATTGAGAACCATGCCCAATTAATAACTTAATTTGGGTTTTTGCGTAAATTGACCGGTCAAACAAGGTTTAATATGGAAATGAAATTCACCATCAGATTCCTTAGGTCCTAATTAGTCATGTATAAAAACTTGAGCCTAAGAAGAAACCTCCTTGACCGACTTTACACTTTGGTCCTCATATATTTACTCTTTGGCCCTCAACTTTTGAACCCTCGCATTTTGGCCCCTAACTCTCCTTCGTTCTTTGCGATCAGGTCCCCCCTGCAAAACCTGCCAGCACCATGCTCCGGCGACCTTGCGCGGAGCATGGCGCCGCGCAGGGTGAGGTGGGGGACCTGGCAAGTAAACCGGGGGTGCCCTGCGTCGTCAGCCGTCGCAGGGACACCCCCCTGGTCGTTGTAACCCACCATACCGGCCGTGCGAACGCACGGACGGTATGGGTTCTTGTTTCCGGCCATCCTCCGGCGAGGGAGACACGTCGTCTCCCTCCGCCTTCCTCCCTGTTTGATCCCTATAAATACCCCCCGTTGCTCCACCGACCGGGGCAGCTTGGATCTGACGGAGAAAATCCCCAACTTTCCTCTCTTCTCTCTCCGGCAGACGCTCACCAGCTCCGGCGGTTCCTCCCCCTCCACCTCTTCGCTCTGCCGCAATACCAGCAGCAGAGACTTCCTCCCCTGCTCTTCCCGCGCCACGCCGCACCCAGCTGGCGCCTCTCCGGCTCTCTGCTCGCCGTCGCCCCTTTCCCTGAGCATCGTCTTCTCCGGCGAAAGTCGATACGACTGTCGCCCTGTTCCTCCCCCTTCGTCCCTGCAAGTAAGCTAGAACTACTCCCCTTCTTCTCCTCTTTCTTTCCCCGCTTTCAATTTATTCAATTAAGCCCTCGACCGACCCTGACCATCGTCATCCCCTTCGTCTCCGGCCACCCTCCGGCGAGATGCTCCCATCGCTCCACAGCCTCACACACCTCGCCGACCTTCACCGAACCTCCGCCTCATCACACTGAGCTCCCCCCACCCCTTCACTGCCACTCCACACCTCCGTAACGCTTCCCCCAACGAACCCATCCTCCGACCCACAGTCCGACCTAGGGCAGCCCTTGCACGCCGCCCCGCGCCTCGCCACCACCCACACGAGCTCCGCCGCACCCTGGCGAAGCTCCTGGCACTTTCTGATTAGGCCGAGAGGCCATTTTCTTGTGAACAGGCCACCCGACCTCCGCCGCCATTGCCGCACAGGAGGAACTGCTTCCGCCTGCAGCTACAGGCGCGCCACGCTCAGCGCCACGCCCAGATTCAACTCCCAGGCCTTGCGAGGCGTTTTGGCAAAACACCAGGCTCGCAGCTAAGGCAGAAGGCTTCGCGTGACGCCGCAATCTCCCGCTGATTTCCCCGCTGCGGGCGCGCAATTGAGGTGGGACATTTAGTCCCACCTCGGAAAAGCCTGAAGAGTCGCAGCGATATAAGATGCAAAAGTGCTGGAGGCTTACTGCCTCAGCACACGGGGTGAGGTCCCCTTCACCCGCCCGGTTACCCGATCTCGTCCGCGCTCACGCCCTGCGGACCTGACCCGACCCGACCCGACTTAAGACTGACCTGCACTCCTCGCCCACCACACACGCCGGTGGGCCTGGACCCGGGCACGACCCGTACCCGATTACCCGGCAGCTCTGGGAGAGCTTTCCCAAGAGTGGTTTCAGAGAGAGAGAGACGCGGGGGGGGGAGAGGGTAGAGTAGGTTTTGTTCTCTGACGTAAGCTCTGAAGTGTGTAGGCACAGGTGAAGAAGAAGAACCGCGGAAGAAGAAGGAAGCTGAGGGAGACACTGTAGCACAGGCTGTTTAAGTTGTCTGATTTGGAAATCAGACGACGGCCTGAAGGGAAAAGAAGAAAGAAGGAGGGGTGACGTCCCTGGCTGAAAAAGAACAGAAGACGACAGAAGAAAAAGGAGGAGCAGGAACAGCAGGAAGAAAGAGGAGCATCACCTCTGCAGCAACAAAGAAGAAGAAGGAGATCTGAAGAAAGAAAGAAAGAAGAACATCACGAGGAGAAAACAAAGAGAACAACAAATTCTTTCTCTCTCTCTCTTTTTTTATTTTTGTAAAAGAAACATGTATATCTCTAGAATACAACTTGCTCCCTGAGTTCGACCTCGGGAACTCTTTTATTTTCCGAGTAAAAAATTTATATATTTGAAATGATGGCAATAACTGGCTATATTACAACGACATAACAATAAAACCCGGTTATCGCTCGAAGCCATCGTTATCAAAACCATTGCGTAAGAATTTGAAATATCATTTTTTAGGACCTCAGAAGATGCTCCCCGCGATTATCAGTGCTAAATTAACAAAGGAGCAAGAGAATAAATTGATCAAGGTCCTGAAGGAACATAAGGAGGCAATTGGTTGGACCATTCATGACCTCAGGGGGATCGAGCCATCTTATTGTAATCATAGAATATTTTTGGAAGATTGATCCCGCCCTTCTCGCCAGATGCAGTGGAGATTGAATCCAAATATGCGAGAAGTGGTCAAAAAGGAAATCATCAAGTGGCTCGATGTAGGAATTATTTATCCAATCTCTGATAGTCCCTAGGTAAGTCCCGTACAGATTGTTCCGAAGAAAGCTGGGATTACCGTTGTGACTAACGAGAGAGGAGAATCTGTCACAACTCGTTTAGTTTCCTCTTCAAGGGTTTGTATTGATTATAGGAAGCTGAACACAGCCACTAAAAAGGATCATTTTCCCCTACCCTTCATCGATCAAATCTTGGAAAAATTAGCTGGGCAGAAGTACTTCTATTTTCTTGATGGCTACTTAGGATACAACCAAGTTCCCATCCATTTCGAGGATCAGGAAAAAACTACTTTTACTTGTTCCTATGGAACCTTTGCTTTTCGTAAGATGCCTTTTGGGTTATGCAATGCACCTGTGACTTTTCAAAGGTGTATGCTAGGCATATTTTCTGACATGGTGGAAGAGTTTATGGAAGTCTTCATGGATGATTTCTCCATTTTCGGAGAATCATTTGACTCTTGTTTGGCTAATCTGGAAATGATTCTTAAGCGATGTATCAAAACACGATTGGTCCTTAGCTGGGAAAGGAGTCATTTCATGACCCAAGAAGGCATCATTTTGGGTCATGTAATCTCTGAACGGGGAATTGAAGTGGGTAAAGCTAAGGTTGATGCTATCACCAAACTTGCACTTCCCACATCAGTTAAACAAATCCCATCATTTCTTGGCCGTGTGGGATTTTATTGAAGATTTATCAAGGATTTCTAGAAGGTTGCTCATCCTTTGAGTAATCTTCTTGCCAAAGAAACGTCGTTTGTTTTTGACAAATCATGCCGAAAGGCATTTGATTTCCTGAAAATGGTAGTCACCTGTGCTCCAGTTTTGCAACCACCAATTTGGATAGCCCCTTTTGAGATCATCACCGACGCTTCTGATTACGCGGTCGGGGTTGTCCTGGGTCAAAAAATTGATAGAAAGCCCTCTGTCATCTACTATGGTAGTAAAACTCTAGATGAAGCCCAGAGGAATTATACTGTTACTGAAAAGGAATTACTAGCTGTAGTGTTCGCTTTGGAAAAATTTAGCACTTATCTCTTAGGGTCTCATGTTATCATCTATACTGACCACTCGGCCTTGAGACATCTCTTGGCCAAAAAGGATGCTAAACCCCGGCTTATTCATTGGATTCTTCTTTTCAAGAATTTGATCTTGAAATCAAGGATAAAATCGGGGTACAAAATGTGGTAGCAGATCATTTGTCGAGACTCCTAGGTGATTCTTCTTGTCCGAACATTCTGATTGCTGACACTTTTCCGGATGAAACTATTCTTACAGTTTTAGGTGTCTACACCCCATGGTTTGCTGACATTGTTAACTATTTAGCCGTTGGTCAAATCCCCCAGGATTGGACCAAGCAACAATGGGATAGACTCAAATCTGAGGCCAAATACTACTTCTAGGAGGACCTTGAACTGTATCGCATCGGCTCTGATCAGATTATTTGTCGATGTATACCGGAGAATGAATTCAACAGTATACTCGAGTTCTGCCATGCATCTGGGTGTGGGGGACATTTCTCCGGGAAAAAGATGGCTGCAAAAATCTTGCAATCTAGCTTCTATTGGCTCATCTTTACTCAAGGATGCCCAAGATTTCTCAAGGTCATGTTCTTGATGTCAGGCACTCGGGAGCATAACTAAGAGTGATATGATGCCCCTAAACCCTATTCTTCCCGTCGAAATTTTCGATGTTTGGGGCATCCATTTCATGGGACCCCTTATCCATTCATTTGGACATCAGTACATTCTTGTTGCTGTTGATTATGTGTCCAAATGGATTGAGGCGATTCCCACCTGAACCAATGACCACAAGGTGGTCATCAATTTTGTCAAGAAAAATATCTTCAGTAGGTTCGGGATTCCGATGACTATCATCAGCGATGGTGGCACTCATTTTACTAATGCCCAATTCCAGAATTGATTGGCCAAATACGAGGTTAATCACCGAATTTCCACACCTTACCATCCCCAGATGAATGGACAAGTCGAGATCTCCAATCCAGAGATCAAGAACATTCTGCATAAAACGATTAGGCCTGATCGCAAGGATTGGACTCAAAAGCTTGAGGATGCTCTTTGGGCCTACTGTATGACGTATAAAATGCCCATTGGCATGTCTCCATTCCGATTGGTGTATGGAAAGGCATGCCATCTACCCGTAGAGATTGAACACAGGGCATTCTGGGCAATCAAACAATGCAATTTAGATATGAATTTAGCTGGGAAGACCAGGAAACTCCAACTATCTGAGTTGGAGGAGCTTAGAAATGATGCTTATGAGAATTCTAAGATCTACAAGGCTCAGACCAAAGCTCTACATGAACAACTGATTTCCCACAAGAGCTTTGAGTAGAACCAGAAGGTCTGGTTATTCGATTCTAAACTTAAGATCTTTCCTTGCAAACTTAGATCTAAATGGAATGACCCATTCATAATTGACCAGATTTTTCCAAATGGAGCCGTTCAGATTTCTGACCCAAAGATGGGTAACACATTTAAAGTCAACGGTCAACGTCTGAAGCCTGTTATTGACCGTATTCTTCCAGAACCCATCTTAGGCACAGTTGCTCTAGCCATTCTATGACTTCTTTGGCTGGACTTTGCCTAGCTGACGGCATTAAACTCAGCAGTTGTACATATGACATAAGGCTGATACGAGCTTCATATTCAGGTGACATCTTTCATATTCTACCCTTTCTTTCATGTCTCTTTTTCAATGAGGACATTGCATCAGCTAGGCATGGGGGGGTGGATTCAGTTTTGAATCATTTGGTCAACTTTGTGAAATTCATGTAAATTATTTTTCTCTTCTTATTTATACATAAAAAAAAATCAAAATTAGGAAGGATTAGTTGGACATTAAGACTTTTCAATCTTAGGAAATTTTACATTAGGATCTGAACACAAAGACCCTTCAGGTCTTTGGACTTAATTAGCCCATGTATCCACTAAAATGTGGATTTGTCTTTCCAGTCCTTGCCATCTTAATTCTATCATAATTAGAATAAATAAGTTTGGGTGATAAGTACACGACTTATCAACCCACCCTCTGATTTGAGGGAATTTTTGAGTTTTAAGCATCTACACACTTTCTTTGCACTGACTCATTGTTTGGCAATTCTAACGGAAATTGAGTAGCTAATGAACCTTCTAGGGTGATATGGTTGGCAAGTTATCATGGGTAACAGCCCATAGGTAGGTTGTCCAGAGCCTAGTCACTGGACCTTTCTCTTTTTGCTGCCTTTAGGTAAATCTTAGACCAGGGAAGCCACCTACTTAAAAAAAAAATTAAAAAGAAAAGGAGAGAAAAAAAAGAAATAAACCACACTTCCCACATGAGTATGGCTAGCAAGTTGTCGGTGGTAATAGCTCATCGGTCGATTGTCCAGAACCCAGCTCAATAAATGTACTGAAAATTCCCAAAACACTTACGAAGAAGCAGAGAAGTAGAATAAACCGGGGAGATATACACTAGATTCACTCTTGTGTTGACCCCGTACAAAAAAAAATAAAAGTAGGGAGAAAGCTATCGGTTGTAAAGATACACCTTTAGGAAGAATTCTTTTTAGGTCACCTAGAGGTGTAGAAATCCGAACTCCATTTTAATTGCCAATCAACGAGTCTATCACATTCACAATAAGATGCTTAGAACTTAGAGTTCTCATTAAATCTTGGGTGAGTTGAATGGCCGTAGAAATCCACTCTTAAACCCCAAAACTGGAAAATCCAAAAAATTAGAAAAGGGAAAAAAAAAAGAGAAAAAGAAAATTTTCTCTAAATAAGGCGAGGGCTTGGGGCAGTCTGCATTTTGGCAGATACTCGGACACTGTTGTGTCATTGAAAGTTCAAATCCTAAGTAGACAGTTTCTTAATGATTGAAAATAACTCGTGCCTAAATAATCCAACCTAATTCTCTTATAAATAGCATATAGTTTTTGCTAGGGACTTGCAAAAGATTGGCATGGGGGTAGGATGTAAACACATTTACAATACTTAAGATATTTATTTATACATGTTCTTAAGCATAGGATTGCATTGCATGATATAAATATCGCATAACATGCATCATCTTGCATTTAGAGTAGTTTGAATAAAATGGAGGTTAATTGTCTCCTTTTATGTGCTTGGACAGGGCAAACTTTTTATCGGGGCCTCAGATCGAAGATCCAACTGTATAGATGTGATCAGGGCAATGATTGGAGTTCAATGACTCTAAGATCGCCCTAATCAGGCATCTGTAGCATATGATAGTGATTGGGGAACCCTAGAAGATCAAGGGCCAAGATGATGTAAATCCACACTTCAAACGTCAAATTCGACCGTACGGATGGATTTTGATCGACGATCGCAGCTTAATGATGCAAAAATCAAGTCAATCCGACACCCATGGCACCATCTACAACATCCTGAAGATGGACGTCCAAGATGGCACCACGTGGCGCCATCTCAGCCATCCAACCAGCCCCCAGCACCGCCGCACCTTCTCTTCTTCAATCAGAGCATCGCTTCTCCGCCATTGGATCAAGATCCAACGGCTGTGGATGCGGCGCCTTGAATACGTTCGCGCGACCATTTGGCCGAGGCAGCACAGCGGTCCAGCGCCTTATCGCGAGGTGCTGGCGTGAGTTCTAGTCACAATGAGCGGGATTTGGAGTGGGGGGCACGCCTTCAATCGACCGTCAGATCGCGATCCAACGGCCGCCTGCGCTCGATAGCGCTGACATGCTATCGCAAGCCCGCACCTCACGCGGCATCGCACGCGGGCGGGTGCGCGTTGAGGAGCGGGGAAAGCACATCTTAAGCCGTCTGATGTCGCGATCAGACGGCTGAGAATCAGCGAACGTGCGGTAAGTGTTAAGCGTGCGTGGAATCCAACAGCCGCGCGGGCAGCGCCCACTACGCCCACGATGGGGCTTTAGCGACGATTTTATCCGTCACTAAAGACCCCTTATTTAATATTTTAAAGATGTAATGACCAATTTGCCCCCACTCCTTGCAACTGTAAAAGGAGACCCCCTCCACACGAAATTCTCATCCCTTCCTTCTCTTCTCTACCTCTCCAAAGCTCATGAGAAGCTTGTCCCACACCTGGGATGCTCCTCGCAAGATAAAGTCCAAATTTTCATCCCCGTTCGAAAGTGGATCCCGCGACGACGATGACGTGTTGCCCCGTTCCCGTTCTTCTGCTTCGTCCTCCTTCATCCTGCTCCATCCTCCTTCATCCAGGCATCGTCCCATCCAGCTCATCCTCCAAGCGATCGTTGAGGAGGATAACTTCTCTCTCCCATTCTTCTTTATAGCTTTCTAGTATAGAATTTTTCTGCTTTCTAGTGTAGCTCATTTCCCGCTTTCTTGTGTAATTCTTATTTGGGTTTATTGTATAAACATTTTGAAATATTGAATGCATGTTTTCTCTCTCTCTCTTTTCCTTTTAATCTGATTATTGTTATAGCTTCATTGTAATTACAACGCCTCGCTTTTCAAGAAAAATTCTAACAAAAAAATATAATTGCGAATATAGATCGACATAGCCTCCTTGTGTTCGACCCGAAATTTAAATTTCGGTATAAATTTTTTTTGTTGAACATGAGTTCTTCACTTTCAAGCTACAATGACAAGGGTTTAAAAACCAAACACGTTAGCATAGTAATTTGTTCGTCCAACACTACTCTACCATATAATAATTGGGAGAGGTATTAAATCATGACTGCCTCCCTTTGTTCTACCTATACCCCTTGTACTTAGGATATATAAATTTAATTGATCACTTAATTTGCGTGCTACAACGATTAGATATTTTTAATCACGTAGATTTTAGCAAATATGAATTTGGCATCATTGCCAAGGAAGCATGGATTTAATTTTAGCCTTTTGATTCTACACTTATTTTTTGATTACTACTCAACTTTGCTTCGTATTTGTTGGCCTGTGTGTAGGTATCAGAAATTTGAAGAAAAGCAGATTCAATCATCTTAAGGTAAGTGTTTCTATCTTAGGTTTCTTTCGATATAAAAAAATCCAAAAAATTAGGTGCGTTGCTTGATCCTTAGGTTAGAAATATTTTCTTTTACTTATTTACTTTCTTTAAAAAAAATAATAGACTCTTTTTGGTGGACATTATTTGTTGGAAATCAACAAAAACACATTCTATAAATTCAGACTGCAAGTAAATCTATTTTTCAAAAATTATTTTCTAAAATTATAAGTTCAAAAATTCTAAAATTTCTCCTAGACATAGATATTGAAGTCGGGAAGCTCTTGTCAAAATTTCATACTCATCTGACTTATAATAAATTTTTGAAAATTCACGAACTGCACTACTATCAGATCTACTTTTAATTCCTGATTTTTGATACTTGAAAAATCATAGGAATTTTTATACTTCAATGATTACATGACATTTATGGCATTAGATTCTTGCGATAATTGGTAATCTTAAAAAAATATGAAATAAATATTTTGAGCACCTCTAATTGCCCGGAGAAATCAATCACTGAATAGGTGTTAAAATAGACTTGAAGACCATAGTGCACTATTAAATCTGAAAAAAATATAAAATGTGCATTAAAATTCTGAAAATTTTATTTCTAAAAACCTTAGTTAGTGGTACTTTGAGACCATTGATTGCTTGGATTGGGTCGCACCACATTTGGCCTATTGGACTTAAATTCTATCATTTAGCGCTATTTGCTTTTATGGTTTCAAATTAAGGTAGAGTACATTTACATCTCCATACTTAAAGTAAATTTATCAAATAATTGGGACTTGCAAAACCTCTTGTGTGCCTTACTAGAACGTTGTTTGAGTTTACTTTACCAAGTGAACCCTAACATCTACTAATACAAGCATTGAATCTTAAAAGATACCACATTAATTAAGCTTGTATTATGAAACCCTTTTGTTTGTGCACTACACATTTCAAATCAATTTCTAAGGGGCACCAATTGAGTAAAAAAAGCCCCATAACATTCCTTGAGCACATTCTACCTAACCCTAAAAAAAGAGTAGATGCATGATAAATGTAGTTTAACATCATTTTTATCCCTTAAAATAAATCTAGCTCTTAGGTTTTTAACTCTGCAAATGGGTTTCTTAGGCATCATTGCATAATTTTTGTCTTTTTGACATGTGTATTTGAGTGATAGGGATAAACAGATAACCAGATCTCTCAAACCCTAGCATTCGGGAAGGCAGAAGGTGAAAAGGAAGCTCATTCCAGTTGGATCCTAGCTGAATCTAGCTCCTCACTACTGCATCCCAACTCAACTAGGTTAGGTTTAGCTCATCCCAACTCTATTCATCTCATCTCAGCTGGATGGCAGCATAGGGTAGCTCAACTTAGCTTAAATTAGCTTAGATCCAGCTCAACATAGTTGAGTCTAGTTAATCCCAACTCCAATTAGTTTTCTAGGAGCTCAAGCTAGCTTAACCTAGCTGACATGATTTCACTCTAGCTTTAGTCCAGCTCTCCCCAGCTCCACTCAGCTCACAACAGTTAAACTCCCTCTAGTTTAGTTACTACTTGTTAACTTAATAGCTAAGCATGCCCAGGAGTTGATGGCAGCACCATCATGACTTAAAACTAGCTTTATTTAGTCATAATCAAATGACATATGCTCCTACATCGTCACCAAAGAGTCAAAATCCATACAAAACCAGTTTAAGAAGAAAACATGAAATCAGGGTTAATTCTACAGTTTTAGCATCACATTATGAATGTCGAATAACCACAGGATTTTACAGGGGTTAATCTAAGGTCTAATGATCATTAAAGTCTAATAAGAGGGTCCATACAGATAGAAGTAGGGTTTCACACATTTCGAAAACTAATACAGCACCCAAAAACACTAATTTTAGATCGCTTGAATTACAGAGGTTTTGGTCAGGATAAAATTCATTTAAACCTCCTAAAATACATATAAAAATATTCCTTGTATTTTGGTATCCTTGATTTAGCCATTTGAATCTATATTGATCATAAATAGAGTCATAGATAGATTTCTACCCTAATTTAGGTTTCTATGCAAATTACCTAGTCAAACTTAGTCAAAACTGAAATCTGACTTCACCATCAGATTCATTGGGTCTAAATTAGGTTTGTACCAAAATTTGGGCCCAATCAGAGTCTATCTTCACCAAGTTTGCATTTCAGTCCATTAAAACTCTATTTCTCTCAATCAAGTCACTAGCTTTTGAATTATTTCCAGAGAGCCCCCAAACTTTATCATCATTTTCACAGAAAGGCCCCTACTGCCATTGATGGTCAATTGACCTTCAGGCAGTTTTTGACCAAATCAAATCCCACTCAAATCGCTACTAAATCTCACCAAAATTGGTAAGATTGGTGTTCACATAGTGAGGAATCGTTTGGGCATGTTTTATGAATCAAAACTTGTGTGAATCCATGAAAATCCGTGGGTTTCTTTGACCTATTCTGAAATGACCCATCTCGAAGGTCATTTAGGCTTTTCTGAAACCTTAGGGGCCTTTCGTAAATTCTACGCACCAAAAAAGCCCCATGTGGATTTTTTGGCTTTTGGAAGGGGTCATGCGCAATTCCAACACCCTAGAAATTGTTCTGTGAGGTCAAGTGCAATTTTCCTGACCACACCTTATCCCACACAATAACCCCTACGCAACCCCACCTCCCAAACCCTATTCTCACCTCTTTAAAACCCTCCACCCACACCCCCCACTCCTCCACTTTGTTATCTGTTTACGCGGCTAGATCGTGTTTTAACAGATATATCATTGTAATATAGATGAACTCTCTGCGAAAACAAATAAGAAGTTATAACTCAAAAATCAAAGTATCCGAGGTCGAACACAGGGAGCAATTTGGGTATTCCAAAACTTGAGAACACAACTTTCAATAAAAGCAATAACTAGTTTAACAAAAATAGTAGAGTAATGTTATGGAGAAAGTGCTCAAATAGAATTGGACGTCTGATATTTTATCAGATGTCTTAAAAATTTAGACTACAGTGCTTTTAAATTTGTTGGCCTTTTGTCATTTCCTTTTTTGCTTTGCCCAGCGGCTATGGCTTCTTCTTCTCTTTTTCTTTTTCTTCCTTAGCCGCTTCTGCTTCTCTTCTTTTTCCTTCCTTTGCTTTCTCTCTTCTCGATTCTCTTCCTACAGCTAAGTCCTGGCCTCTTCTTCTTGTCTTCCTTAGTTCCTTCTTCTTTTTCTTCCCTTGGTCTGCCGCTCCTCTACTACAGTGCGTCTCTCTTCTTCTTCTCCTTCTCCTGCTGTGGCTAAGTCCTACTTCCTTTCCTTCTCTTGCTGCGCTTCTTCATCCCTTAGCTTCCTCTTCCTACACAATCACCACACAACAAAACCTATTCCCCTACCCTCCCCACGTGTCTCTCTCTCTCTATGTATCACTCTTCGGTACACTCTCCTAGAGCCAGATTATCGGGTCGGTCGCGTGCCCGGGTCTAGGCGCACTGGCATGGGTGTGGTGCACGAGGAGTGCACGTATAGGTTAGTCGGGTCTGGGTGACAGGTCCGCGGGGGAAGTGTCGTGGACGAGGCATGGCAAGTAAGGGTGAGGGACCTCACCCCAGTGATTTCAAGGCAGATAGCATAAAACACAAAATCAACTTAAACTACACAGGAAGCTCAAAACTTACCGAGGTGGGACTAAAAGTCCCACCCGCTTCTGCTAGCACCTGCAGTCGGATGACTTCGCAATTGATGCAGCTGCAGGTCTCGCGGCAACTGCTCTCAGGCTGGACTTGCACACACTCTCAACCCGCACAGCCTGGGAGCTTGAATCCTGAAGATTATGGCCTGAAGTTGGAGAACAAGCAAGCTCGTGTGCTTGTTAATGGCATATGGGAGCTCTACCCTGCAGACACAAAAGGAGCCTTGCGGCTCTATCGGACAATCTGTGTCACGGCAAAGGTGAGGTAGGTGTTGGCATGGCTCAGACCAGCCTAGGCATGCGTGCCTAGGTTGGACTGTGACCGTGTGAGTGGGTGTGTTTGGTGGAAGCGTGGAGCGCGTGTGGCGGTCTGTGTGTGGGTGGAAAGTGTTCAGCGGTCGATGGCGGAGGTGTTGAGGTCGGTGGCGAGACGTGTGGAGTGATGGATGCATCTCACTGGAGGTTGGCCGGAGGTGGCGAACAGTGGCAGTCAAGGGGTGTTTTGAGAAATAGAATGAGGGAAAATAGAGAGTAGGGGAAGAGGAGCTTATCTGGGGTACTTGCAGTGAAGGGGAGTCAGAGGAGATGGATGACACGTTTATGCTGTCGTCGGAGAAGACGACCCTGAGGGGGAGATAACAGCGACGAGGAAGAGATCAGGAAGGCGTGTGTTGGTGTGGCACAATGCAGAAGAGTGAGGTGAAGTGAACCCTACCGTTGGTATGGCAGCAGAGCGACGAGAGGGGGAAGGAAGAATCGTCGGAGCTTGCGGGCAACTTGACCGGAGAGAGGGGAGATGAATTCTGAGGGAGTCTGCGGCTAAATCAAGCTTGAGGGATTCGCAGAGGACTGTGGATCCTTTTATAGTTGCTGGTCGAGCTTCTGGTGCTTGGAGGGCAAGCCATCTATCATGACTCCTTGCTAGAGAAGGAAGGTAGTTGGAGATCCAAATCTCTTGTGCATTCGCATGAGAGGTTGGATGCAAATCAAAGATTGCAATTGAGCTCAGATGGAAGGGAATTCCTTAGAGAATATCCCTTCCAAATCTAGGAGATCTCTGAGGAATTAAGGAGTAGTCCCCCTCCATTCCTCGTCGGAGAAGGATTTCTCCCCATTAATGGTGGGGGGACCTTTTTGTAAGAGTGGCAAAGAAGTTAGGGGGGTTTTTGTAATAGTTTTCAAAAGATAGGGGCCACAATGTAATTTGGTGTACTATTTTGCAATGTAGGTTAAGATGACCTCTCCTTAGGTCCAAATTTTGGTACAAACTTAATTTTGACCTAAGGAATCCAATGGTGAAGTTGTATTTTAGGTTTGACCACGTTTGACTGGACTTTTTGCATAAAAACCTAAATTAGGTCAATTAATGAGTTAGGACCCTAATCTAGGTCAAAATAGGTTCTAAAGGTCAAATTGAAGGTTCTAAACCCTAGGGGATATTTTTCCATGAATTTTAGAGGGTTTATTTGATTTTTAACTTTTCCAGATCCTTGTTGAATTAAGCAGGTCAGTTTTAGGGTTACAGAATGTCATTTAAGTCCTAGACTGCACATTAACCCATTTCTGATTGAACCAACCCACTTTTTATCTTATTCAGATCATTTGACTTCTGTTTTGCCTCTGAGAAATCCTATTTATGTATTGTAATTGTAAAATTACAGTTTTAACCTTTATTTCATGTTTTCTTCTCAGAACACTTATTCCTTGAATTAAGCCCTTCTCTAGGTTATGTAGGAGCTCTTATTCTCTTTTCTTAGGTTAAAATGTGCTAATTAGGGCTTATGATGAGGCTCTCATCATACCCCCATGACTAGCTTTTGCTAGTCCCTTAGCAAAATTTTAAGATTTTAACTTCTGTTCTAGACCCTGAGTGTCTGTCACCAGTTATGATAAGTGCTTTTCTTTTTCTTTTATGATTAGGTCAGAATGTCGATAATAGGCCTAGAGTTACTCAAGTATCAACCAAAATCCGTACTTGACCCGCTTTAGCCTTAGTCTTTCGTAAAGGTTTTTAAGGCCCGCAGAAACTAACCTAAGCTTTGTTGGACTCCGCAGTTAAAGCACCTGTGCTTGAGACATTTTTAGCCTAGGTTCAGTTTGCAATGCATTTTGTAAGAGAGAGACAGAGGATTTATTTTTTTGGAGAGCTTTCTCTCTCTTTTCTTTTTATTTCTAGCTTCGGATTGGCTTTTGAACAAGGTCTACATCGGATTCCTCATCCCCATCATCAATCCTCAAGGGTCCCTGGCAATCGATGCTTCGTGATAGCACCGCCCATGGCAACCCCGAGAACCCTGGCTTTCGAGATTTCGAGATAATCTCTCCCATGGCGTTCCGTGGCCAAATTTAGACCCTGGCAATCATCATTTCGTGATAATGCCGCCCATTGTATCTGAACTAGCAGAGTGCTTACATGCCCCTGGTAGGATATTTAAATATCTTAAGAGACAAGCACCGAGGAGACGATATGTTGTTACGCGTCTTCGAGGGGAATTTCCCGCCTCTCCACGTCGGGGACTCGTTCAAATCAACTTGTGTTGATCTGCTACTTCTAATCTAGGTGACTTTTTTCAGAACATTGAAATGCTTTTTGCGTGATTTTGATATTTATGCACACTGAACCATACTGTGCATGAATTGGGGTGCTTAGGTTACCAAATCTTGTAAATCGAAGGTCAGTTAGCGAGGTCGAATACTCCTTAAGCCTTAGACCTAATACTTAAGCTTCGCATTTTCCCCAACCTCTTGAGGAGTATCTAGATTTTAACGGGTACTTGAATTTTTAAGCCTAAGAGTCTAGCCAAAAAGGCCTAAGATTAGCATTCCTGCTAATCTCTTTTTATGTCTCCTTAGCACTTTTCTTTCATTTTTCTCTTTTCTTGATATGGTATAGAACTACAGTTAATCCCTTAATCTTTTACTAATGACCACTTTTTTCTTTTTCATTTTGTGCTCCTATTTTAGCATTTTTCTCCTTTCCTCCTCTCATTTTGTATAGCCCAAAAATTGTCTCTCCCCCCTACTCAGTTTTTTTCTTTTTCAAGATTTTTTTTTTGGGTTGAAACCTTTTCTTGATATGAGTTTTCCTGACATTTTGCACTTTCATACCCCCCCATGACTACTATTTGCAATGTCCCCATTGTAAATTAGGTGGATTTGATTTCAGCTTAGTTCATGCATTAGGACAAGCGTTGGGTGGGCGAACAGGTCAAAGTGATTGTTGCGAACGATTTCTAATCTCAGGTAGGGTACCTGAGGTGGAGTCAGCTGTTCTAATGGATTAACCCTAAAGTGCAATTTGAATTCAGCGTAGAATGTCAAAAAAGGTTTCGAGTTTTTCAAAGAATGATGGGTTGCCTCCCATTAAGCGCTGAGTTTTACACCATCGGCTGGGTGTAATGAGCTCAAGGAGAATGGAGGGTAAAGGATGACTCAGCCAAATTTGTATTCGTCATGTTAATGAACGGTTTGAGTGTCTGACTGTTCACAACAAAGGGTTCGGAATAGTGGTTGAGTGGGCTGATCTCGATGGCTCTATTTCCAAAGATTTGTCGGACTAGGTAGGGTCTGATCCACTTAGATCATGGCTTTCCTGGGAATAATTTGAGTTGGGCATCAAAGAGTAGAACCTTTTGAACAGGATGAAAGACCTTTCTAGAAATGTGTTTGTCATGAAAAGCTCTAACCTGTTCTTTGTAAATTCATGAGTTCTCATACGCATCATGGTGTAATTCATCGATCTCGCTTATTTGAAGCCTTCTATGGGTTCCAGCCCTAGAAAGATCTAAGTTGCAATTCCATACTACCCAATAGGCTTTATGCTCCAATTTGACAGGGAGGTGACATGCCTTCCCGTACACCAGTCTGAAGGGAGACATACCTAACTGGCTCTTGTGGGCGGTCCTATAGGCCCACAATGCTTTTGGAAGCCGAGAAGACCAATCCTTCCTATTAGGTCGAACAGTAACTTGGAGGATTTTCTTGATCTCTCGGTTTGATAGCTCAGCTAGACCATTAGTTTGGGGGTGGTAAGGAGTGGAGATTCGATACGACACCCTGTAATTGGTCATCAGTGACCTGAACTAAGAGTTTGTGAAATGTGTCCCTCTGTCGAAAATTTTTGCTCGTGGAATCCCGAACCTTGAGAAGATGTTTTGATGAATGAATCTGATAACAACCTTATGATTATTGGTTCGGGTCGGAATGGCTTCTACCTACTTGGACACGTAGTCAACGGCGAGTAAGATGTATTCGAAGCCATCCAAGATAGGGAAGGGTCCTATAAAATCGATCTTGCAAATGTCAAAAATTATGCATACCAGGATCGATTGTAAAGGCATCATGTCTCGATGGCTCATGTTGCCCAAGGTCTGGCAACGGGTACATGCCTTACAGTGATTGTATGCATCCTTGAAAATTGTGGGCCAGTAAAAGCCACGTTGGAGGACTTTTGATGCGATTTTGTGTCCTGAGAAATGTCCACCGCATGCCTGGTCATGGCAAAAGGAGAGTATGTCTTTGATTTCTACTTCTGCGACACATCGTCGAATTATTTGATCAGTACCAATGCGAAATAGATACAGGTCCTCCCACAGGTAATACTTGGCATCAGAACACAATTTGTCCTTCTTGGCCTGCGACCAATCGGACAAGATCTGATGTGATGTCAGGTAGTTCACTATATCTGCGAACCATGGAAGCCCTGTATTGATAGTCAGGAGGTGCTCATCAGGAAAGTGTTCTGTGATGGGTGATGCGTGCGTTTCACTCAACTCAGTAATTAGGTTAATTTCATTTAATTAAGAGTAGAAGAATTCACTTAGGTTAACTCGAAGTTGTGTTGATTGTGTAGTATAGGGTCGAATTAACCTAGCATTTTAGAAATTTTTACTAGTTGAGTCCAGGTCGTTCATTGGGAGGCATAATAATTTTCTCCAAATTCACCAATTCTCTTTAATTTCTATAAGCTTAGGAGGTATAACTAGTTTGATTTTCAAAACAAGAATTTTGTCAAAATATTTAAACTATAAAAAATATACAAAATTCCATATGCAAACATATTTACTCAAAATGATCTACTTTATTAATAAGTAAACATGCTAGTTTTTCAATTTTATTTCATTCTAAGAAATTAAGGCAATTAAAAAGTTATTCTATTAAAACATGCCTTTTTCCAATTAAGAACAAAAAGTAATTATGCAAGAAAAATAACTTCAGCCTCTCATCTTCTTTCTTTCTTTTATTTTCTTCTCTATCTCTCAAACTCTTTTCTTACCTTTCTTCTTTTCTTCCTGACTCTTATCCTCTTCCCTTAGTCTTCTCCTGCCTTCTCTTCTTCCCTTAATTTTCTCTTGCCTTCTCTTTTCCTTAACACTCCTTAGCGCCTGTGCTCCTTCTTTAGCTTTCAGCTTCAACACTTAGCTTTATCCTTCAGCGGCTTCTCTTTTCCTTAAGGTTTCAGCTGAATTGGGCTTTTTTACTTTTTTAACCAAAAGTTATTTTATTTGCGGCGAGGTCCTTTCGAGGATACACAGCACCCTGAGACCAGGGTGGGACCAGACCCTACTCTGTCCTCGCCTAATCTCAGTTAGGTTCATTTTCGGTTAATTTGTTTATCGGTTCACAGTTTTGAGCCATTTTGGCTCAACCCAGCCTCTCAGGCCACTCTCGCCCTCCCAGGGCACAACCTCATTCACACGCACCCAAGGGCGCACACCTGCAGGCATAAGCCCGCACACACAGAACATATGCATTGCTTAGATCAGATCAGATGGAATCGATAATCGGTGTGCCGAGCGCTGACGACTGCATAGCCAAGGAATTGAATTACTTTTATCCCCAGGCACGCGCTTGTGAATAACCGAGGTGGGACTATCCTACCCCTTTCAGACCTGAATTCAAATGTTCATAACTTTCTACCTAGAGCTCCAAATTGAATGATTTCAAGTTTGTTGGAAAGCTCTAAGGGTAATCTACACAATTACAGGGTCAATTTAATGTTTTAATGATGTTTTCCTTTTCAATTTAAATCAGGAGAGTGGAATTAAATCAGGAGAGTCCTCAGATGGACTTCTCTCTTCTATTTAAAGGTCTGTATAAGTGATATAAGTAATTCCACTTCTGTTAGAGTAGGTTTTAAGTTCTTAAGACCATCAGAACCACCAGAGAATCTTTTCACTTCTTTGAAAGCTTCAGAGTTTGATTTTTCAAACTTCAATAAGTGCAACAGACACTTAAAAGTGTTTCTAATCAATTTAGATTAATTCTAAGGGTTATAACTGATCAATCTGGGCAGGTTTTAAGTTTAAATTTCATCAGAATAGTACTCTTGTTGGTTTGGGTTCGAAAGTAACCCAAATTGGCAGAAACTAAATACTCACAAATTCATTAACCTGAGCTCACTTTAATCATTTTTAGATCATCAAATAAGATCTCAGAAACAGTTTTCACTCCTCAAAATCTCAATTCGAGTTTAGATCTCCATTATCTGACACATATTTGACTATGGAAGCTCAAAAATTGACTTTTTGTTTAAAATCTTCTCCCAAGAAATTAATCCCTCAAATAGAGTCTCCTAAACATCTAGAACTTATTCAGATGTTCAGGAAGTTGTTTCAACCTTTATTCCAAGGGTTTCAGGCTCATCGCCTTAACTAAAATAGCTGTTTATTCGACAGAGTTATGGGAAAATTGCTATAGTGTTCTAAAGGTTTAAACAGCTTCAGTGCATCGCAATGAAGTATCTGAGCTCATTAAATGCTCTTCAGATTATTCCTTCTCCAACTCGTCGGAGTTGGGGAAGATGAAGTCAAATCTATAGCTCTAGTCGTTAAATCCACAAACAAATTTCTTCAAAACAATCAGTAATCCTTATTTTACTATTCTGGAGCTACTCAGAAAGTTTTAGAGGCTGCAACACAATAATTGCTCGCTGGAGCTCCGGTGAGTCCCGAAAATATAAAATTGTATATATAGGTTGACAAAACTAACCATTTTTTATTCAAAAAGGATCCTAAGGTTACAAGGAACCTCAGTATCACTTTTAATTCCTCATTTGTCTCATTAGAATTATTATTTGACAGTAAGTTTATTTTCTTAAAAGATTTGAGTGATTAAAGCTCAGGACTTGTTTAACCACTCGGCTGAGAAGTTAAATCAATTCAATAGATGTTATTATTCATAAATATGTATTTAATTTATAGTTTGAACTGTTCCTGAGCCGCCATGGACAGCAAGCTCAGGAACTAAATTAAATTTGGGCGTTTAATTATAGATGATAATAATAGGTATTATAATGTCGATTAGGGTTCATTAGTGGTGATAGGTGATGAAAGAACCCAATGAAGGTGAAATTATCTCGATTACTATCACCATAGACAGTGTTAGTAATCGGTGAAGGTAAGATATGAATTAGGCGAGTAGGTGATTTAATTAATGATTAAATGATTTAGAAGTGATCATGGAAGATACAGAAAGGTGGATAGTGAATTAAAGGACAATATTGAAGCTCTGGCAAGCTCAAGGAACTCGCCGGAGTCGGAGGAGATGAAACTAAATCTAACATTACTCTAATCTAACTAATTAAACTAACTAACTAAGCTAGCCTACTCCTACTCCTACTCCTAATCTACTGTTACCTGGACGAAGGGGTCAATAGGGTTTCGCCGAAGGTTCATAGCGGATGACAAAATTAGAGGGTGGAAGAAAGATCTCCGACGGGTGGATTTGAGGTGGAGCGGAGGAATCCTTGGGTCGGCGCCTGTGTCAGAGGTGCGGAATACCACGGCGGATCTCCTCATCTACTTAAGATGGACGAAGGAAGTCGGAAAATGGAATGGAAAGTCACTGGAGTTTTGGACGAATAGCCTATCAAAGTCGGCTACAGTGTTGGAAGAGGGAAGGGAGCCAACTTGAATAAAATCAGAGGTGTGAGGGGGTATTTATAGCAGTTTGTGGCGAAGAGAGTGGCGGGGTCTAGCCGAAGAAGGAGCTCGAGGAGCTTAACCTCCGTCGTCCTCTCCGACGACGGTGAGGTTATCTCCCATTGAAAAATAGGATTCTCGGTTAATCTAGACCGATGGATGAAGTGGAGGTGGTGAGCACAAGCTGCAAGAGCTTGGATAAAGAGGAATGATGTCGGCAGGGCGGTGATCGCGCGGTGGGGTGACTCTCTGTCGCTAGCCGTTCATTCGGCTGGAGAAGAAGAAGAAGAAGACGAAGAGGGACATAAAAGTAATAAAACTTAAGGACCTGTGTGAGAAATAAGGACCCGACTATAATGAATATTGAGGACTAAAATGTAAACCCAGGTTTTGAAGGTTTATTTTAACTTAAATCCTTTTTAACTTTTTATATATGGTAGCAAATAAGGTAAATATTATGTTTGCACCTTGAATTTACATTTTTGACCTTTTTAGGTTAATTTATTAGATTAAGTAAAATTACTTAAGTTATTACATACTTAGGTATACATTATATTTAAGTTACTTAACTTATTATTTAAGGGAATGATTAATAGGATTTCGAGTCCGATTATTATCTAAATTATTAATAATGTTAATAGAATGATAAAATGTCATTTTTAACTTATTTTAAGGTCCTTAACTAAATATCCCTTATTCTATAATTAACCCTTATATGTTCATAACCTTAGCTAATTAACTAGGAAGACTAGATAATTAGGGGTAATTAGAGATCATGATGAGTGTCACATAAATGGGTCCGGAAGGGTCAATTATTTCAGAAGGAAGGCGGGACAAGTGATCAGCTACCATATTTTGCTTTCCCGCTTTGTCGCGAATCTCAAGGTCAAAGTCTTGCAATAGCAAGATCCATCGGATTAATCAAGGTTTCACGTCCTTCTTTGCAAGGAGATGCCTTATAGCTATGTGATCCGAGTATATGATAACACGGGAACCCAGGAGGTATGATCTGAAATTTTCTAGGGCAAATACTGCAGCTAGCAGCTCTTTCTCAGTAACCGTATAGTTACGTTGAGCCTTATCTAGTGTTTTTCTAGTGTAGTAAATGAGCACGGGTTTCATGTCAATTTTCTGTTCCAAAACTGCACCTACAGCGAAGTCAGATGCATCGCACATGATCTCAAAGAGTTGAGACCAATCAGGGGACTGTAGGATTGGGGCTTGGGTGACTTGTTCACAAAGGATCTCAAATGCTTGAGTGCATTCCTTGGAAATTTCAAAAGGCAGGTCCTTCGAGAGAAGAGTAGTCAGGGGGGCACGATTTTTGAAAAATTAGGGATAAATCGATGGTAAAAATCGACATGCCCCAAAAAAGATCGAATGTCCTTAATCGAGCTAGGCATAGGGAGATTGGAAATTGGGTTAACCTTGGCTCGATCGACTTGGATGCCTTTCTCCGAGATTAGATGTCCTAGGATGATTCCCTCAGGCACCACGAAATGGCTCTTTTCCCAGGAAAGAACCAAATTCACATCGATGCACCGCTTGAGTATTTAGACCAAGTGCTGGAGGCAATCATCAAATGATGCTCCAAAAATTGAAAAGTCATCCATGAAGACCTCCAGATAATCACCTACCATATCTGAGATTATGGTAAGCATGCACTGCAGAAAGGTCGTGGGTGCGTTGTAGAGACCGAAAGGCATCCTTCGAAACGCATATGTCCCGAAGGGGCAAGTGAACGTGGTCTTTTATTGTTCTTATGGATGGATTGCCACCTGGTTGTAACTAGAGTACCCATCAAGAAAGTAGAAGAACCTATTTCCCGCTAGTTTCTCGTGGATCTGATCAATAAACGGTAGTGGGAAATGGTCCTTCTTCATGGAGGAATTGAGTCTTCTATAATCAATGCTGACTCTCCATGAGTTAGCTATTTAGGTAGGAATGACCTCTCCGATTTTAGTCGTGATGATGGTGAGTCCGACCTTCTTAGGCACAACCTAGATTGGACTCACCCAGCGACTATCGGAGATCGGGTAGATGATCCCTGCATTTAACCACTTAATGATCTCCTTTTTCATGACCTCCTACAGGATAGGGTTTAAACGTCTCTGCATCTCTTGTGAAGGTCGTGCGCCCTCTTCTGTGTAGAATCGATGTGTGCAGTACGAAGGGATTATGCCAGTCAAGTCATCGAGAGTTCATCCAATGGCTCTACGATGTTGCTGGAGAACAGTAATCAGACGAGATTCCTCGTTAGGTGTGAGTTGGGAGTTGATAATCACAGGAAACGTCTGATTGGAACCCAAAAAAATGTACTTCAGATGCTTGGGAAGGGGCTTGAGTTCCGTGACAGGATTGTCAGCAGCAGCAGGTGGTTCGGGGTTTGTATTCGGAATAAGGGTCAGAGTCATGGGTGTGTCTAAAGTAGGTTCATACTCCTTTGTTTGCGGGTTTTGATCTTCTAGTGGTTGATCAGGTTGTCCTCAGTATGCGATTCATCAACCACGGCTTTGATATTACATATTTGCTTTATAACCCTGCAATTAATCCCTTGTTGGGCCCTAAAGATGTCAATCTTCAGAGTTTGATTCCCAAATTTTAATTCTATTTGGCTCTCTTCATAGTTTATGTTGGCCCTAGCAGTGGCCAAAAAAGGTCTCCTTAATATGATTGGTGTGTCGGTTGGGTTCTTAGGTGCGTCCATATCCAGAACTATGAAATCCACCGGGAAGTAGAAATCCCGTA
The DNA here is from genome assembly GCA_037157565.1 of Thalassia testudinum. Classification (NCBI taxonomy): domain Eukaryota; kingdom Viridiplantae; phylum Streptophyta; class Magnoliopsida; order Alismatales; family Hydrocharitaceae; genus Thalassia; species Thalassia testudinum. The sequence goes on along the minus strand of JAZHRO010000056.1, from coordinate 76,418,077 downwards.
CCCTAACAATGACATCCTTGAGTATTCCTTTAGGTGACTTGATGGATCAATCGGCTAACTGCAACGTCACCTCAATCGGTTTAAGTTCGAACTCTTCAAGGTGGTCAAGGAGGGATGTAGGCATTAGATTTATGGAGGCACCTAGGTCTAGCAAGGCTCTATCAGATTGGGTTTCACCAATTTTACAATAGATCAGGGGAGTTCATGGGTCTTTAGCCTTGGGTGGGAGTTTACTCAAGATGATAGAGTTGGCTTGCTCTGATAGTACAATCGATTCCCACTCTTGGTTCGCGGCTTACGTTTAGGTGTACATACGTCTTTCAGAAATCTTGCGTAAGCCGGTACGTGGTGAATTGCATCCATTAAGGGGATGTTTATCTGGACCTGTTCAAAGAGCTTGACCAAATCCTCCTCGGGAGCCACGGGTTTGGTGATCCTTTTTCCTTTGGTCAAGGCCTCAGGAAATCGAATCCTAATTGGTTCCTCTAGAATAGGACCAGGTTCTTGATTTGGGATAGGGTATCCTGGATAACTATCCTAGGGTTTTGGCTACTACTAGGCTTGGAGTGGTTCAGATAATGTTGGTCTTGGGTTGCTTTACCACTATGAGTTGATACAGAGTTTAATCCTGCCTGGTTTTGGTTTGGGTTTGGTAAGAGGGGTGGCTACTGCTAAAATCCCGCATAAGATGTCGAAGCTACCATCCCGCCTGGTGATGGAGCAGCAGGGGCCTGATAAATCAAATGTGCATGGCCTGAATTTGGGTTCATAATGCTCCTCTGGGTCGGCACGTTATTTGGGTTTGGCAGAGGTGCCCGGTTGGCGGGAATTTGACATTTGGGCTAGTTGATTGCAAACCTTTGTGATCTTGTCCTTGTGTTGTTTTTGCATTGCCACATTCATCTTTTGAATGTCAGCTAGTGCTTGAAGGATAAGAGTCATTTGATCCTGGTTTGGCCTGGATTGATAGGTGGGATTGGGCTGAGGCTGAGGCGACTGATATGGACGAGGAGCTTGTGGACGGGGCTGATAAGGTTGTCTTTGAGTATGAGAATTTCCCATCCATTGAAAGTTGGGATGATTTCGCCATCCAGGGTTGTAGGTATTGGAGAATGGGTCATTCTGGATGGCATTAAGGTCCTCATAGGTCTAAGGAACCTCAGGAAAGTCAGAATATGAGGGTTCAGAGTTCCCCCAACTCGAATAGAGTGGATCGGAGGTCACTCTGGTCTGAGAGTTAGACGGGGATGGATATGGGTCCATCTCCTGAGAAGATTGGTGGTAGATGTTCTGCATAGTTTCCCTTGCCAGAGGTGGTCGTGCAAAAGAGTTCTACGTAGAGGTGTCTCACTACAGATGCTGAGTTAACTCGTCCACCTTCTTCTCTATGATAGAAACCTTGTCCAACCGACTGGCAATCAGTTCCAAGTCGACGTATGTCGACAGGTCCTGTGTCTCATGTGCTCCCTTAAGATTCGTCGATGTGCAGGCATTCGTCCTATCGAATAAGCACATGGAGTCATTATTGATAGAGTTCTCGCACATGTTTTTGAGAATCTCCCATACTGTGTCCTCATGTTGACCCATGATGTTTCCTCTGCACGTTGCAGTGACGAATAATCGAATGTCTTCATGGAGTCCTTGGTAAAAAGACTGGACTTGTTCCCATTTAGGAACTCCGTGATGGGGGCACTTTTGCATGAGATCTAAGAATCGATCCCATGCTTCATGAAGAGGTTCTCCCATTTGTTGAGTGAAATGGGTGATTTGGTGGCGTAAGGCATTTGTCTGGCCAACGAGAAAGAACTTTTTCAAAAATTCGGACTGAAGTTCATCCCATGTGTTGATCGGACGAGTCTGAGTTTGATACCAATGAGCAGCCTTGTCCAGGAGGGAGAAAGAAAACATTTTCATGAGCAGAATATCCCAATTTTGTGGATCTGACCCGAAGGTCTGGGCCAGATGCTTGAGTTGTTTACTGTGCTGGAATGGATCCTCGGAGTTAAGTCCATGAAATTTTGGTATGACATGAATCATATTGGGCTTGAGTTTAGAATCAGGACCTCCAACCGGGATTCAGACTCGACGCTTGATTGCCACCACAGCGGGATTATAGTGATCTCGCATCATTGGTCATTGCGATGGGTTTACAAAGTTTTGGAAGAGATCAGTCAGGTGCTGAAGCTGGTGCTCAAGGTTGTTCTCTTCTTCAATGGGTTGTGACAAGATGGAAGAAGAAGGAGAACTTGGTTCTAAATTAGAGGAAAGGTCTATGTGGTGAGGTTGCTGCACAAACAAGGGCATCGAGGCTTGGCCTTGGTGAGAATGAATTTCTAAAAGAGGTCTTAAGGATGGTCTTAAGGACCTCCTACAGAACATGCACTGAAGGATGTAATGAGATTAGAAGGTGCTGGACCCAATCGAGACACCCAAAAATTATTGGGTGAGTATAGAGGTTCGGGGCAGATGAAACCCCTTAGTCAGAAAGGTCGTCCACTTGAGAAGTACCTGGGCAACCAGAGAGGGAGAGTCCCGTAAAGACCCCTACACGGTAGAGCGTCCCCACGAGTTACAGGGTTTCCCCCACCCGACCTCTCTTGTCACTGAGATTCCAGGTAGAATAGAATGGGGACCTTGACCTCTTAAGTCTACCTTTTTTACTTAAGATCAAGGTGCTTAGGGTTCCACTTGAACTTTTAGGTCTTTTGAATGAAAAAAGTGACCTAATTTTAAGGTTGGTTGACCCAAAGGATCAACTTCACCTCTTCTTCCTTTGAGAGCTTTTAGGTCCTTTCTTTTAGGGTTCAAATGGATTGAGTGCCTGATTTGCTTAAGGTTTCTCTTGTATAGATCTTTTCAAACAAGGATTTGGCACCCCTCTTTTTGAAATTTTTTGCTTCTTTGTTTAAGAGAAGATGTGTCTCTAAAAACCCTAGCTTTGCAATCCTTAGGTTGGCTCTAGTTGGTCCAATTTAGTTGCCTCAAAAATTTATTTCTAGGGCTCAATCAAGAAAGTTTTATCCCTACATACCTTAGTTGGATGTGCAATTCAAGATGTGTTGAAATGAAAATCAGGCAACTTTGATGATTTACTAAGTATGAAACAGGTAGCCATAGGCTGATTTTTCTCTGTTTTCTTCCTTTTCAAACTTTTAGGGGATTAAGAGAGAGGGCTAATGAAAGTTACCTATTCCTTGGTGTGGTTGTTGTGTAGCAGCTATTCTTTCCTCAGCTTTCCCTGAGACAAGCACAACAAAGGAGAAAAATTAAGTCGGTATTGGATCAGAAGTCGCAATCAAAAGCTTCAGAAGTGCCCGTTGCTCCCTGGCAACGGTGCCAAAATGTTTACACGGCTAGATCTTGTTTTAACAGATATCTCGTTGAAATATAGATGAACTCTCCGTGAAAATAAATAAGAATTTTTAACTTGAAAATCAAAGTATTCGAGGTCAAACACAGGGAGCAATTTGGGTATTCCAAAACTTGAGAACACAACTGATGAGAACCTCATCATGAGCCATAACTAGCTCATTTTGACCTAATACAAAGGATAAAAGCTCCTATATAACTCAAGGAAAGGCTTAACTCAGAGAATTCTGAGTTTAACGAGAAAACAAGTCATAAGGGGTAAAAATGCAATTTTACCAGTATAATCTGCATACAGGGTAATTCAGGATCCAAACATAGGTCAAAGCAACCTAATAAGAATAAAAGTGGGATGAGATGATCTGGCAAGGGCTACAGCAATTCTAAGGAAATAAATGATAATCTGTAACCCTAAAATAAATCCACTTCAATTCACGAGGTTCAAGGCAAAGCAAAAATGGAATAAACCCTCTAAAATTCATAGAAAAATAATCTCTAGGGTTTAGAACCTTCAATTTGACCTTAGGAACCCATCTTGACCTACATTGAGAACCATACCCAATTAATAACTTAATTTGGGTTTTTACGTAAATTGACCAGTCAAACAAGGTTTAATCTAGAAATAAAATTCACCATCAGATTCCTTAGGTCCTAATTAGTCATGTATAAAAACTTGAGCCTAAGAAGAAACCTTCTTGACCAACTTTACACTTTGGTCCTCATATATTTACTTTTTGGCCCTCAACTTTTGAACCCTCGCATTTTGGCCCCTAACTCTCCTTCGTTCTTTGCGTTCAGGTCCTCCCTGCAAAACCTGCCAGCACCATGCTCCGGCGACCTTGCGCGGAGCATGGCGCCGCGCAGGGTGAGGGGGAGGGTCTGGCAAGTAAACCGGGGGTGCCCTGCGTCGTCAGCCGTCGCAGGGACACCCCCCTGGTCGCTGTAACCCACCATACCGGCCGTGCGAACGCACGGACGGTATGGGTTTCCATCTCCGGCGTCCTCCGGCGAGGGAGACACGTCGTCTCCCTCCGCCTTCCTCTCTGATTCGGTCCCTATAAATACCCCCGTCGCTCCACCGTTCTTCCCAGCTCGGATCTGACGGAGAAAACCCCCAACTTTCCTCTCTTCTCACTCCGGCAGACGCCCACCAGCTCCGGCGGTTCTTCCTCCTCCTCCTCTTCGCTCTGCCGTAATACCAGCAGCAGAGACTTCTTCCCCTGCTCTTCCCGCGCCACGCCGCACCCAGCTGGCGCCTCTCCGGCCCTCTGCTCGCCGCCGCCCCTTCCCCCGGGCATCTTCTTCTCCAGCGACAGTCGATACGACTGTCGCCCGCTCCGACCCCTCCTCGTCCTGCTAAGTAGGTAGAACTCCTCCTCTTCCTCCCCTCTTCCTTTTCCTCACTTTAAATATCTACTGTCGCCCTCGATTCCAACCAATCACCCTCACCTTCTCCGCCTCCGGCCATCCTCCGGCGAGCCGCTCCCATCACTCCAGCATTCCACACGGCTCGCCGACCTGCACATAATCTCCGCCTCCTCACCCTGATCCATTTCCGCCCCTCCACTTCCCCCAAATCACCCTCTGCAACTCCACCGAACAAACCCATCTCCCGACCCACAGTCCGACCTAGGGCTGCCCTTAGGCTCTGCCCCGCCGCCTGCACACCCTCCGACCACCTTCGCCGTGCCACGGCGAAGGTCCTCCGCGTTTCTGATTGGGCCGAGAGGCCGTTTTTCTGTGGGCAGGTACCTGCGCTCGTCGCCGCCATTGTTGAAGCGAAGCAGCTTCTTCACCTGCTGCCCCAGGTGCGCCACGCCCAGGTTACGCTCCCAGACAACGCGAGGCCCCTTCGCGAAGTACCAGGCTACAGTCGAGTCGAAGCTCTCGCGCGAAGCCCCCGCGCTTCGCCTCGACGGCTGCTGCTTCCTCCGCGCAGGCACCGAAATTGGGGTGGGACATTTAGTCCCACCTCGTAACCTTTCAAAGGAGAGCGCCCGCATGATAGCGAAATACGCGTGATTTGTAAAAGCAGTTTTTTAACGTCGTTGTAACACCGAATCCGCTTTCGCTTTTAAAATTTATATCCTAGATAGGGGAGCATCTAGGGTCGTCCAAGGAGGCAATATGGTTGCAAAATTGATTCTCTTGCTAGGAATATAAATCTCAACTTTCTTTTTGGTATTTTTCAATATATCATTTTTTTTATTTTTAAACTAAGGCAACATGCGAACTGATGGCGGGAAAAGTGTTTACACTTCGAATTAAAATACTATTTTTAGATGACAAGCAGAACCTCTCCCTAAGCTCACTCTAGGCAAGTGGAGGCCTAGAATAATTAGGGAGAGGGAGTGAAGAATGCTGAAAATAAGCTAATAGAAATGCAAACAAAAAAAATTGCAAAGAAGGCAACTAGATAATTGATAAAGTGTTTAACAAAAATGCCTAGTAGAGGAATGCTTCTACTACTAGATAATTGAATTAAAGAAAGAAAACACAAATCCTCTAAATAGATGGTGAAGAAGAGGGCTTCTTGCTCCAAGGTTGGTGGCTCCCAAACTTGAAAAGAATCCTTCAACTCCTTCCTTGCAGTACTCCGCCAAAGTGATGACCTCCAAGGCAAGCCCTAAGGGGGCGTGCCCTAAGTTTCTCTCCAAGGGTGGACGTCCACCCTAAGCTTTTCTCCTTTGCCTGGCCATCCTCCTTGAAGTGGGAGAGTCCTCCTCCTTGGCGTGGCCCAAGTTGAAGAGAGTGGGGAGAAGAAGGCACCAAAAGGGCTGGTGATGTGCCCCTTTAATCTCCTTCTCTACTCCTTCTTCTTGGCCGTAGGTATAGGTTGTTTAGGTAGAAAATATACTAAGGGAGGATGGGAATTATGTGGTGGTAGGGTAGGGTATTTATAGGATGGGAAGGGGGGGTGGTTATGGTGTTTTTGGAGGGAAATGAAGGGGTGCTTGGTTATTTTTGGAGGGAAAAATGGGAGGGAAATGAAGAGGTGCCTTGGTTTTCCCTCCAAAAATACCTTCTAGAAGGCAATTTTGGAGGGAAAAAATGGAGGGTGGAGATGGGCTTTGATGGTGGATGTAGGGTGGTGATGGAAGGGATAGTTGGCACCAAAATAAAGTAGGAGTAGGTGGTCTTTTTGCTGGAGCTTAGGTAGTAGGGTAATAGGTTTTGGTGCCATGGAGGTGGACTAGCTAAGTTAAGCAGCTTAGCTAGCTTAGCTAGTAGGGAGTAGAGTTGGAGGCATTTGGAGCTAGGGTTTTCAGGGAGAAGAGCTGAGGAGGAGAAGTCTGGAGCTGGAGCTAGAGCTGGCTGCTGCTGAAGAGGCTGGCATGGGGCTACTCTAGCTGGCTTAGCTTGCTAGTTCTTTGCTAGTTGCTAAGCCAAGCTAAAGTGAGCTAGCTTCTACCAAAATGAGCTGAGGTGAGCTAGGTCTGGTGCTCCCGAGGAGAATCAAGCTGGTTGAGGCAGCTAAGGTAGCTTAGCTCAACTGAGTTGAGCTAAGCTGAGTCCCCGGGAGCTGGACTTGAGCTTCCTGAGCTGAGATGAATTATTCTTCAGCTGGCTGGAGTTGAGTGGAGCTGAATGTAGCTGGATCTGAGCTGGGGTGAACTCCTGTCAACTCAGCTGAGCTAGCTAGAGCTCCCTGTGAACTAGTGGGAGCTGAGATGAGCTAGACTCAGCTAAGTTGAGCTGGATCTGAGCTGACTTGAGCTAGGGTGAGCTAAGGTGAACTCTCTTGAGCTGCCATCCAGCTGAGATTAGCTGAATGGAGCTGGGATGAGCTAACCCTAGTTCAAGTAAGCTAGGTTCCAGCTATGGTGAGCTGGATCAAGCTGAGATGAGTTGGATCAAGCTGAGGTGAGCTGGATTAGGCTGAGTTCCAGCTAGTCTGGGCTTCTCCTTCACCATTTGCCTTCTTGAGTGCTAGGGTTTTAGGGATCTGTGCATCTGTACATCCCTAACACTCACAAAAACACATTAAAACGACAATAAAAAATGCAATGCATGCCTATCCTAATTTATGCCTAAATGCAGCCCAAAAACCCATTTGCGGAGTAAAATCCTAAGAGCTAGGTTAGTTTTAAAGCATAAAAATGATGATAAACTGGCGTTTATCACACCCCCATGCTTATCTTTTGCTAGTCTCTTAGCAAAACATTAATTCTTTTGGAAAACAGAATTTTTGGGAAATCTAATTTTTTTTTTTTTTTTTTGACTTTTGAGGAGAAAATGAGATTAAGGGACCTTGGTAGATTAAAACACAGGAGATTCGGGATTTGTTGAAGATAAACATCAGGATTTGTTTTTGGATCCAACCATTAGATAGAACAGGATCAATATATCCTCAGAAAATTCACAAATTAACCCCTTGTTAATTCAGATGACTTGAAATGTTTGTTTTTAGGATTTTTCTGGCTCGTGAATCTGATTCGCAACTTGCAAATTCCTTTAAAACCTTGTGTCGGTGCTTGTGAAAAGCCAACCTTAATAAGGACGTGTTATTATTATTATTATTATTTTTATTATTTTTTTCTCTCCCCCATGCTTATTTTTAGCTTAGTCTTACAACAGATGTGTCGGTATCATCATTCCCATTACCATTCCTCGAGGGGGCTCTGGCGCCAGTACTTCGGGATAGCACTGTCCATGACACCACCCAGGAGCTCACAACCCCAAAACACGATGCGGTGAAAAGGGGCGCTCCAAGCAAACTCAAGCTCTTGCTCCGACGCTATAGGTAGAGCACCGTCCAAGACACTTGAGCTGCTGAAATGCGCTTTAATGCTCCGTCTAAAGATATGAAATATAGATATAGGGCAGCGCTGAGGCGGTAACATGTTGACATCGCGTCCTCAAAGAAGGTATTTTCCTTCTTCTCGACGGTGGGAACTCAAACCAATGACCTGATTCAGACTTTTACTAAATCCAAACAAGGGAGTTTTTCAAATTTTTAGTTGTTTTTAAATGTTAGCTTGTGTGTGAAAATTGACACAAGAAGTTTCTCGAGAACCGCAAGTTTTTGAGTCAAAAACTAAGTCAAATACTTTCCATATTACAAAATAGGATCAAGTCACCTGAACTATCATGAGTTCAGGTGGAATTTTAGAGAAGGATATCTGATCTAGTCTAAAATAGACCCTGGAATTCTAATGATTAGATCCAAATCCTCATCCTTAGTTTGTTAAAGATTAAATCCCATTGTACCAGAAGTGAATTTTTCGACCTTAGTCCTGATTTCAAAATTTTTCCTCAAAAAGTTTTCAACATTTTTTTTTTTAATTTTTTTTTCTTTTTATTTTTTTTTTGGGTATGCAAGTAGGAAATAAATTAAAGAAAAATGCATGTTTTTAGGTTTTAAACATCCTAAATCGATCGTAGAAATTTAAAAACACCCCCCCATGCTTAAGATATGCCATGTCCTCATGCATTAGGAGGGAAAAGGAATCACCTTAGTGAAGAACGGTCAGGTTTAGGATGAATAAAACTTGGAAAAAGAAGAAAAAAGGAAAGCAAGAAAATGATGGGTTACCTCCCATCTAGTGCTATCTTTTACGCCATTCAGCCGGGCGTGAAGGTATGCACGGAAGACGTAAGATCATGTAAATAATTGGACACTTGAATGTCCGCAATAAAAGTGTCTTCCTCAAGATTCCTAAAAAGATGAGTGGTAAAGATAAAGGGATCAAAATAAAATAGAGAAATGGAAAAATGACCCAGATCTGGCCATGGTTTAAGTGCTTGTAAATTTTCAGATTCTGGTGGGTCGAGTGATAGGTCCAATGGAAAGGGATGGGGAATGGAGTCAGTGAGATGTAGGGTGTGTGAAGTTAGTGTGGATGTTTCAGGAAGATGAAAAGGGGGAAAGTCAAACCCTAGTTGATCTGGAAAGTCTTGGACCACATAACTATCCTTAGAATAAGAATCAATAAAATCTAGATCAATAGTGGTCAAAGATGAATGAGATTGGATCAACATAGACATTTCAAATACTGCTTCCATTTTATTATCAGTGTCCTCAAAAATTTTGTGATTAATGGACCTCTTGGAAGCTTGAAATAAATCTAATGAGAAGGTCTGGTTACTGCAACTTATATTCATTTTCCCAGAATGAGAATTGATATTAGCTGCTGCCATAATCAAAAAAGGTCTTCCAAGGATGGCATTAATGAGAGCCTTGGGTACCTCTATGTCAAGGACCAGAAAATTTACCGGAAATAGACAATTCCGGACCTTGATAATACTATCCTCAACAACTCCCCGCGGTTGAATGGTAGATCGATCATCCAATTGAAATTGAACCTTGGTAGGTTTTAAATCACTGAATCGAAATTCCTCGAATAAGACAGGGGGGATGAGATTACTAGAGGTACCTAAGTCGAGAGGGGCACGAAAAATGGTGTCAGTTACGACAATTGAGATAAGTGATGTGCCCTGGTCCTTTTTTGTGAAAGGCAGCTTGCTCTGAAAAACTGAGTTGGCTGTCTTTGAAAGGACCAACCTTTCTAGATTCTGATCATGCCCTTTTGCAGTAAATTCTTTAGAGGCATGGGGGGAATCTAGGAAGGGAATATTCCTCTCGACTTGCTCAAATAAATCCAAAGAATTGTGGTCAGAGGGCTCTGATTTTGGATTGTTGGATTGCAGTTTTTGAGAGTGGGAAATAGGGTTTGAATCAAGTGTTTTTGGGGTTTCTTTTTCTTCTTCCTTATTAAGGTTAGGGGGGTCAATCTGCATTGGTTGAGAATCAGTTTCATCATTTGATTGAGAAGGCCTTAAATCCATGGTGGTTTCCTCACTCCTCATAGTCTCTGCATATGCAGCTTGGTGTTCACTGAGAGGAGGTAAGGGGGCCTGATGTTGAAAGAAACTGGGTAGGTGCTGTGATATTGGGTTAATAGGAGGCTGAATCATGTGGTTCTGATGTTGGTAGACACCCGGGTGTTGGTTCCTGTGATTAATAAAGTTTGGTGTGGGTTGGGATGGTGAGTGTCCTGCAGGTCTTTGAGTCGGAATATCCCCAATTTGATCATTAAGATTGTTAATAAGATGGGTTGTTTCCTTTGTTTTTCTTTGTAACTCTTGCAAGGTTTTCATCATCTGGGCATTAATGTCTTCTTGAGATTGCCCAGATTGATAAGTCTGATTTGAACCATACCCTCCAAATGGGTTCTGTTGTTGGTGTGGAACCGGATTGGTCCAGGAGTGGGTCGGATAACCCCCCCCATTAGAGGAATTTTTCAATTTCTCCTGGATAGTAGGGACATTTTGGGTGGGGTGATGATTGGGATAAACATAATTCCCTGTTGAACCATAGAAAGCCTCAGAATAACAATTATACTCAGCATGGGATTTATGCAGATTTTCTCTCTTGTGGGTGTTAAAAGGGGTGAGATGTGGAATGTGTGGAGCTTGGGCAGGTGTGGCAGGATTCCCTTGGTTGGCCAGGTTTGTTAAATCCTTATGCAACTGTTGTTGCTTAACTTGTAGCTGAGCCATGATAGAGTAGAAATTAGGTGGAGGGGCCTGATTAAGAAGCTCCTGGGTGGAAGAATAGGGGAAAGAAAAATTAGCATGCGGGTTAGAGGACCAATTTTTATTTTCCATTTTAAAAGAATAGGAAGAATGCAGAAAAGTCATTTCTTGGGGAGGCAAAATCAAGTGGTCCCTCCAAGTGTGGAGTTTTGGACCGCCGCCCGTGAAAAATGGAAGAAACGGGAGGGGAGGAGAAGAGATGGAGATGAGAGAAAGTGTGCAAATCAAACAGACAAAACTAGACCTAACTTAAATGTGACTCCCTAATAATAACCTAAGACTTGGTCTATATAGGAAATAAGTAGTCAATAGTGAATACCCGTTCTATCAACAAATCTAGCCAAGTTGCTTAAGGGGAGGTTTGGGCCCAAACGTTTCCCAGGGAAAACCCCAGGTGCTTGTACAAACCCGCGCCTGGTCGTTTGACACGGCCCCTCAGCCTGAACACCAGATAGAGATGACAGAATTGGTACTAACTAAAGAAAACTTAAGACCTAAATAGCAAGCCTAAGTTGATAAAGCCTTAGGGGTCAAGTTGCTACAAATTTTAATTAGGTCTAGGATTCTATAGTGCACATGGAATGTGGAGGGCGTTTATTGGGTTGTTGCCCTGTTATTTGATTTTTTTGTGTGTGTGTAGGAATTGGAGAGTGGCTCCAATGAAAATCAAGTTGTCACACAATTTTTTTATATTTTTGTCTTTTAGGATGTGATTTAATTAAATGAATTTTAGAGTTTTTCTCTTTAAGTTTTCAAACAAGTTTGAAAGTTCACAATCAAAGGAAAGACAAGTTATATGTGTGATTGTATATTTCCTTTTAATTGAGTCTCTAAAGAGAAAGAAGAAACCCTAAGCCAATTATCCCTAAGACAGAAATTTAACTACCAATGAATTATTTTTAGCTTTCAGAATTAAGTAGTGGTCCAAACAAGTCAAACAACACCACTACTTTGAAGAAAATCAAACAAGGATTCCAGAAAAGATTTTTGTAAGATTTTAGGAATTTGTTTGATAATAGTTTTGAATTTTTAATTGTACTGGTGTCAAAGTCCAGAAATAATACCCGTGGGTATTATAGACTTTTCAGTATTACCACCGACCTCATAAAATTTTTATGATTTTATATGATATGTAAAATTTCACAGGGATTCCAACAAGATAAATTTCACAAAAATTGGATGAGTATAAAAATTCTGAAAATTCGCGGACAGTAGCAAAACATGAAGATTAGAGGGTGTGACCCCTCTATAATCCACGAATTTTTAAAAATTAAATACAAATCTAATTGATCTGAAATTTGAAACAGATGTTCCAAACTTAATTGGGAATCACCCTATGAAATTTTATGATTTTAGGAGGCCTGTGGGGTTAGGAATCGATTTTTCAAGTCTGGACAGAAATCTAGACCCGAAAAATAGAACACCAATACTTGCAATGGAATGGTGCTAAAGAAGCATACAAGCAAACAATGATTTTAAAATGCACCACTCCACTTAATTTAAGTGTTTAGGGTCCTGAAAGCCAAGTTTAATATATTTTTGGTAGTTTTAATTAATTATGTGACTAGAAAGAGGAACCAACCTGAATTTTCGCGGGAAGAAAAGGATCTTTAAGCTCTCGCTTCCAGATTCCCGCTTTCCCGCTGTAGTTCCTGCTCACACAAAAGAAAGAAAGAGAAGGGGATGAGATCCACTTCAAGCAAGAGAAAATGAGTTAATGCAAAGCCGTGCCACCCCGGCAACGGCGCCAAAAAGTGATAGCGAAATACGCGTGATTTGTAAAAGCAGTTTTTTAACGTCGTTGTAACACCGAATCCGCTTTCGCTTTTAAAATTTATATCCTAGATAGGGGAGCATCTAGGGTCGTCCAAGGAGGCAATATGGTTGCAAAATTGATTCTCTTGCTAGGAATATAAATCTCAACTTTCTTTTTGGTATTTTTCAATATATCATTTTTTTTATTTTTAAACTAAGGCAACATGCGAACTGATGGCGGGAAAAGTGTTTACACTTCGAATTAAAATACTATTTTTAGATGACAAGCAGAACCTCTCCCTAAGCTCACTCTAGGCAAGTGGAGACCTAGAATAATTAGGGAGAGGGAGTGAAGAATGCTGAAAATAAGCTAATAGAAATGCAAACAAAAAAAATTGCAAAGAAGGCAACTAGATAATTGATAAAGTGTTTAACAAAAATGCCTAGTAGAGGAATGCTTCTACTACTAGATAATTGAAATAAAGAAAGAAAACACAAATCCTCTAAATAGATGGTGAAGAAGAGGGCTTCTTGCTCCAAGGTTGGTGGCTCCCAAACTTGAAAAGAATCCTTCAACTCCTTCCTTGCAGTACTCCGCCAAAGTGATGACCTCCAAGGCAAGCCCTAAGGGGGCGTGCCCTAAGTTTCTCTCCAAGGGTGGACGTCCACCCTAAGCTTTTCTCCTTTTCCTGGCCATCCTCCTTGAAGTGGGAGAGTCCTCCTCCTTGGCGTGGCCCAAGTTGAAGAGAGTGGGGAGAAGAAGGCACCAAAAGGGCTGGTGATGTGCCCCTTTAATCTCCTTCTCTACTCCTTCTTCTTGGCCGTAGGTATAGGTTGTTTAGGTAGAAAATATACTAAGGGAGGATGGGAATTATGTGGTGGTAGGGTAGGGTATTTATAGGATGGGAAGGGGGGGTGGTTATGGTGTTTTTGGAGGGAAATGAAGGGGTGCTTGGTTATTTTTGGAGGGAAAAATGGGAGGGAAATGAAGAGGTGCCTTGGTTTTCCCTCCAAAAATACCTTCTAGAAGGCAATTTTGGAGGGAAAAAATGGAGGGTGGAGATGGGCTTTGATGGTGGATGTAGGGTGGTGATGGAAGGGATAGTTGGCACCAAAATAAAGTAGGAGTAGGTGGTCTTTTTGCTGGAGCTTAGGTAGTAGGGTAATAGGTTTTGGTGCCATGGAGGTGGACTAGCTAAGTTAAGCAGCTTAGCTAGCTTAGCTAGTAGGGAGTAGAGTTGGAGGCATTTGGAGCTAGGGTTTTCAGGGAGAAGAGCTGAGGAGGAGAAGTCTGGAGCTGGAGCTAGAGCTGGCTGCTGCTGAAGAGGCTGGCATGGGGCTACTCTAGCTGGCTTAGCTTGCTAGTTCTTTGCTAGTTGCTAAGCCAAGCTAAAGTGAGCTAGCTTCTACCAAAATGAGCTGAGGTGAGCTAGGTCTGGTGCTCCCGAGGAGAATCAAGCTGGTTGAGGCAGCTAAGGTAGCTTAGCTCAACTGAGTTGAGCTAAGCTGAGTCCCCGGGAGCTGGACTTGAGCTTCCTGAGCTGAGATGAATTATTCTTCAGCTGGCTGGAGTTGAGTGGAGCTGAATGTAGCTGGATCTGAGCTGGGGTGAACTCCTGTCAACTCAGCTGAGCTAGCTAGAGCTCCCTGTGAACTAGTGGGAGCTGAGATGAGCTAGACTCAGCTAAGTTGAGCTGGATCTGAGCTGACTTGAGCTAGGGTGAGCTAAGGTGAACTCTCTTGAGCTGCCATCCAGCTGAGATTAGCTGAATGGAGCTGGGATGAGCTAACCCTAGTTCAAGTAAGCTAGGTTCCAGCTATGGTGAGCTGGATCAAGCTGAGATGAGTTGGATCAAGCTGAGGTGAGCTGGATTAGGCTGAGTTCCAGCTAGTCTGGGCTTCTCCTTCACCATTTGCCTTCTTGAGTGCTAGGGTTTTAGGGATCTGTGCATCTGTACATCCCTAACACTCACAAAAACACATTAAAACGACAATAAAAAATGCAATGCATGCCTATCCTAATTTATGCCTAAATGCAGCCCAAAAACCCATTTGCGGAGTAAAATCCTAAGAGCTAGGTTAGTTTTAAAGCATAAAAATGATGATAAACTGGCGTTTATCACCGCATAAAGGCAAAAAGTGCCTTATGCTCGTTGCCTCCTGAGCACGGGGTGAGGTCCCTCTCACTCACTCGCTCTCTCGACCCGGTCTCGTCCGCGACCACGCCCCGCGGACCTGGCCCGACCCGACCCAACTTAGACTGACCTGCACTCCTCGCCCACCACGCACGCCGGTGGGCCTGGACCCGGGCGCGACCCGTACCCAGCTACCCGGCAGCTCTGGGAGAGCTATCCTATGAGCGGATTCTGTGAGAGAGAGACGCGGGGGAGGGTAGAGGTAGGGTTTGCCCCTCTCTGATCAAGCTGTGTAAGTGTGAAGGCACAGGTGAAGAAGAACCGTGGAAGAAGACGAAGGCTGAAGGAAGGAGGATCACCGAGAGGCACTGTAGCAGCGGCGGTTTAAGTCGTCTGATTGGAAAATCAGACGACGTCCTGAAGGCAAAGAAGGAGAAGGAAGGCGAGGCAGAGGAGAACACAGAAAGACAAGCAGAAAGAGCTGAAAGAAGAAGGAGAACGCAGAGAGGCCAAGACAAGAACTGAAAGAAGAAGAAGAGCACGAGAAGAAGAAGGTCTGAAGAAAGGAAAAGAAGAAAGAAAGAAGAAGAAGAAGAACAGGACCGCAAGGGAGAAGAAAAAGAAAGAAACGAGCAGAAACAAGAACTGAAAGAAGGAGAAAAGCATCACTACTGCTGCAGATAAAGCAGAAGAGCCAAAGAGAAAAGAAGAGAAGAAGAAAGAAGCCAACAAATTCTCTCTCGCTCTCTCTCTTTATTTTTTTGTACAAGAAACTTGTATCTCTAGAATAGAACTTGCTCCTTGAGTTCGACCTCGGGAACTCTTTTATTTCCGAGTAACAAATTGTATTAAACTGGTAATCACCTCTCTATACTATACTACGACGAAATAATAAAACTATAGAGGAAGGTAGCCCACCTGTTTTTGGCGCCGTTGCAGGGGAGCAACGGCTATTCTAGAGGTAAACATTCCTGTTTCTTTTTAGTTTCTGATAATCTCCTCTCTTTTGTGCAGCTGCAGGAAATCAAGAAGACAAGCAACCGCACGACAACCACTCCAAGGACAGGTATATATATATATTTTTTTCCCTCTCGCTATTAACCCCTAAACTCTAAAGAGGGAGAAAAGAAAAGAACAAGCAATATAGGGCTAACCTGTCTTCCATACTTAGTAACCATAAAAAGTTGCATGTTTTCAACTCATTACTCCTGCACACTATTAAGGGTATTTAAGGGCTAACACATTCTTGCTTGAGCCCTAATTACCCAACAAAGAGCTAACTGGACCAAGTAGAGCCAACCTAGGTTCCAACACTAGGGATTTAGAGACACACTCCTTAAGCAAGAATTGAGAAAACCAAATGAAGTGTGCCCAAGCCCTTGTCTGAAAATACCTATCCAAAGAAAACCTAAAACAATTGGCTCTCTAAACACTTGAACCCTAAAAGACAAGAAAGCTCTCAAAGGAAACAAGAGGTAAAGTTGACCCCTTGAGTCAACCAACCTTAAATTAGGTCACTCTTTGCACTTAAAAGACTAGAGTTCAAGTGAAACCTTAAGCACCCTGATCTTAAAGTAAAAATTGGTAGACTTAAGAGGTCAAGATCCCCATTCTGGTCTACCTGGAACCGCAGTGACAAGAGAGGTCGGGTGGGGGAAACCCTGTAACCCGTGGGGACGCTCTACCGTGTAGGGGTCTTCGCGGGACTCTCCCTCTCTGGCTGCCCAGGTAATTCTCAGGTGGACGATCTTTCTGATCAAGGGGTCCATCTGCCCCGCACCTCTATAGTCACCCAACACATTTTGTGGGTGTCTTGATTGGGTCCAGCACCTTCTAAACTTACCTCTTCCAACAGTGCATGTACGGAAGGAGGTCCTTAAGACCACCCTTAAGACCTCCTTTAGAAATTCGCTCTCGTCAAGGCCAAGCCTCGACGCCCATGTTTGTGCAGCAACACCCTCACATTATTCTCTCTTCTAATTCAGAACCAAGTTCTTCTTCTTCCCCCATCATGGCTCAGCCAGTTGAGGAAGAAAATAATCTGGAGCACCAGCTCCAGCAACTCAATGACCTCTTCCAAAACTTCGTGCACCCACCACAGCGTCCTATGATGCGGGACCACTACAATCCTGCTGCGGTGGCCATTGAGCCTCGAGTCAGAATCCCGACTGGAGGACCTGATTCCGAATTAAAGCCCAACATGATTCATGCTATACCTAAATTCCATGGGCTTAATTCTGAAGATCCCTTCCAGCACATCAAACAGCTAAAGCATCTGGCCCACACTTTTGGATCAGATGCGCAAAATCGGGATATTCTTCTCATGAAGATGTTCTCCTTTTCTCTTATGGACAAGGCCGCCCATTGGTATCAAACTCAGACCCGGCCGATCAACACTTGGGAAGAACTTCAATCCGAGTTTTTGAAAAAGTTTTTTCCCGTTGGTCGGACCAACGCCTTGCGCCATCAGATTACACACTTCACTCAACAATCAGGAGAACCTCTCCATGAGGCATGGGATCGTTTTCAGGATCTCATGAGAAAGTGCCCCCATCACGGAGTTCCTAAATGGGAACAAGTCCAATCTTTTTACCAGGGACTCCGTGAGGACATCCGCCTTCTCGTCAATGCAACTTGCGGAGGAAACATCATGGGTCAACATGAAGACACCATATGGGAGATTCTCGAAAACATGTGCGAGAACTCCATCAACAATGACTCCATGGGATTATTCGACAGGACGAATACCCGCGCAGCGACGAATCTTAAGGGAGCACATGAGGCACAGGGCCTGTCCGCATCAGTCGACCTGGAATTAATGGCCAGTCGGTTGGACAAGGTCTCAATCATTGAGAAGAAGGTGGATGAGCTGACTCAGCACTTGCAGCGAGCCACCTCCGCGCGTAACTCCTTTGCACAACCTCCTTCCACACAGGAGACTGTGCAAAACATCCTTCACCGATCTTCCCCTAGGATGGATCCATATCCATCCCCATCTGATTCTCGGATCGGAGGATCATCCGATCCTTTCTACACCAGCCCGGGGAACCACATTCCCCCTTTCCCTGATTCTCAAGAGGTTCCTCAGACCTGCGAGGACCTCAACGCCATCCAGAACGACCCATTCTCCAACACTTACAACCCTGGATGGCGAAACCATCCCAATTTTCAGTGGGCGGGAAATTCCCAAACCCAAAGACCACCTTTTCAGTCCCGCCCACAACCCTCTCGTCATTACCAGCCGCCTCAGCCTCGGCCCAACCCTACTTATCCATCAGGGCCAAATCAGGATCAAATGTCCCTAATCCTTCAAACTCTGGCTGACATTCAAAGAACGAATGCGGCTATTCAAAAACAGCACAAGGACGAGCTTACAGAGGTTAAAACTCAACTGGCCCAGTTGGCAAATTCTCGCCAGCCAGGCACACTCCCTTCCCAACCTCTTCCTAACTCGAATAACGTGCCAACCCAGAAGCGCGTTATGAATCCAAATTTAGGCCACGTACAATGGATTTATCAGGCCCCTACTGCTCCATCTCCAGACGAGATGGAAGCTTCAACTTCTAATGCGGGATTTCAGCAGCAGCCACCCCTTTTACCAAACCCAAACCAAAATCAGGCCGGATTAAATTCTGTAACAACACGTAGTGGTAAAACAACTCAAGACCCGCATTATCCAAACCACTCCAAGCCTGATAACCATGACCCTAGGATAGTTATCCAAGATACCACTGTCCCGGATCCACAACCTGGACCTATCCTAGAAGAACCAACCAAGATCCCGTTTCTTGAGGCCTTGACCAAGGGAAAGAAGACCACCAAACCCGTGGCCCCTGAGGAGGACCTGGTCAAGCTCTTTGAGCAGGTCCACATAAACATCCCCTTGATGGATGCAATCCGCCACGTACCAGCTTACGCACGATTTCTAAAGAATATATGTACACCCCAGCGTAAGCCGCGAACCAAGGGAGGGAGCCCAATTGTTCTGTCAGAGCAATCCAGCTCTGTAATCCTCAGTAGACTCCCACCCAAGGCAAAAGATCCTGGTACTCCCCTGATTTCCTGCAAGATAGGTGGTACCCAATTTGATAGAGCATTGTTAGACTTGGGTGCATCCATAAACCTGATACCCACATCCTTACTTGACCATCTAGAAGAATCTGAGCTAAAACCAACCGAGGTGACATTACAAATAGCAGATCGATCTATAAAGTCACTAAAAGGGATTCTCGAGGATGTTATCCTAAGAGTGCGGGATTTCTATTTCCCAGTGGACTTTATAGTCCTAGATATGGACGCACCTGAGAACCCTAGGGATACACCAATCATTCTAGGGAGACCTTTCTTGGCTACTGCTAGAGCCAACATCAGCTGTGAGGAGGGCCAAATAGAGCTTAAGTTTGGAGATCAAACACTGAAAATTGATATATTTAAGGCCCAACAAGGAATTAATTGCGGCGTCATCGAACAAATTTGTGACATCAGGACTTTGGTTGATGAATCACACTTCCAGAATGACTCGATTATGCCTCATCAACCACAGAAGGATCTTGACCCGCAAACAGAGGAGTCGAATCCAGATATGAATAACCCAGTAACTCCCACCCTTGAACCTCACATCTATACTGAACCACCCGCTGCTGCTGATAACCCCATCCTCGAACTGAAACCCCTTCCTGCTCACTTGAAATACATCTTTTTGGGTTCTAATCAGACCCTTCCTGTGATTATCAATTCCAACCTCAGTCCTGAACAGGAATCCCGTCTGATTGTTGTTCTCCAGCAACATCGCAGAGCCATCGGGTGGACTCTCGATGATTTGACTGGAATAAGTCCCTCTTATTGTACTCATCATATCTATTCAGAAGAGGGCACACGACCTTCTCGTGAAATGCAGAGACTCTTAAACCCCAATCTGCAGGAGGTCGTGAAAAAGGAGATCATCAAGTGGTTAGATGCCGGAATCATCTACCCGATCTCCGATAGTCGTTGGGTGAGCCCAATTCAGGTCGTGCCCAAGAAGGCAGGACTCACCACTATAACGACTGAGACCGGAGAAATCATTCCTACCCGATTAGCCAACTCGTGGAGAGTCTGTATAGATTACCGCCGACTCAATTCCTCCACAAAGAAGGATCATTTCCCACTACCCTTCATTGATCAAATTCTCGAAAAACTTACGGGAAATAGGTTCTTCTGCTTTCTTGACGGGTACTCCGGTTATAACCAGGTGGCAATCCATCCTGAGGACCAAGAAAAGACCACGTTCACCTGCCCCTTCGGAACATACGCTTTCCGAAGGATGCCTTTCGGTCTTTGCAATGCACCCGCTACTTTTCAGCGATGCATGCTTGCCATATTCTCAGATATGGTAGGTGATTATCTGGAAGTCTTCATGGATTTCAGTTTTCGGAGCATCATTCGACGATTGCCTCCAACACTTGGTCCAGATACTCAGGCGATGCATCGATGTGAATTTGGTTCTTTCCTGGGGAAAGAGCCATTTCATGGTGCCTGAGGGAATTGTCCTGGGACACTCAATTTCGGATAAAGGTATCCAAGTGGATCGAGCTAAGGTTGATCTGATTTCTCACCTTCCTATGCCTAGCTCGATCAGGGACATCCGTTCCTTTTTAGGGCATGTCGGTTTTTATCGACGATTTATCCCTGATTTTTCAAAAATCGCGCGCCCCCTGACCACTCTTCTCTCCAAGGATGTTCCTTTCAAAATTTCCAAGGAATGTACTAAAGCATTTGAAATCCTGCGTGACCGAATCACCCAAGCCCCGATCCTACAGTCCCCTAATTGGTCTCAACCCTTTGAGATCATGTGCGATGCATCCGACTTCGCTGTAGGAGCGGTTTTGGGGTAGAAAATTGACGGGAAACCTGTGGTCATTTATTACGCCAGCAAAACACTCAATAAGGCTCAGCGTAACTATACGGTTACTGAGAAAGAGCTGCTAGCTGTAGTATTTGCCCTAGAAAAATTCAGATCATACCTTCTGGGTTCCCGTGTCATCATATACTCGGATCACACAGCTGTGAGGCATCTCCTTGCAAAGAAGGATGTGAAACCTCGATTAATCCGATGGATCTTGCTGTTGCAAGAAGTTGACCTTGAGATTCGCGACAAAGAGGGAAAGCAAAATGTGGTAGCTGATCACTTGTCCCGTCTTCCTTCTGAAATAATTGACCCTTCCGGACCCATCACTGAACATTTTCCCGATGAGCACCTGCTGACTATTGGTACTAGCCTTCCATGGTTTGCTAATGTAGTAAATTACTTGGCATCTCATCAGATCCCGTCCGATTGGCCGAAGGCCAAGAAGGACAAATTACGCTCCGATGCCAAGTATTACATTTGGGAAGACCCGTACCTCTTCCGCATAGGTGCCGATCAGATCATCCGGAGATGTGTCCCGGAAGAGGAATTCAACAATATCCTCTCTTTCTGCCATGACCAGGCATGCGGTGGCCATTTCGCCGGGCATAAAACCGCATCAAAAGTCCTCCAGTGCAGCTTTTACTGGCCCACACTGTTCAAAGACGCATACAATCACTGCAAGGCATGCAGTCGTTGCCAGACTTTGGGCAACATGAGCCATCGCGACATGATGCCTATGCAACCGATTCTAGTATGCGAAATCTTTGATGTTTGGGGGATTGATTTTATGGGCCCCTTTCCTGTTTCGGATGGTTTCGAATACATTCTGTTGGCTGTGGACTACGTGTCCAAATGGATCGAAGCCATATCGACCCGAACCTGTGATCACAAAATCGTTCTCAAATTCATTCATCAAAACATTTTCTCAAGGTTAGGGATTCCTCGTGCAATAATCTCTGATGGGGGGACCCATTTCACAAATGCTCAGTTTAGGTCACTGATGACCAAATACGGGGTGTCTCACCGAATCTCTACTCCTTACCACCCCCAAACTAATGGTCTAGCTGAGCTGTCTAATCGGGAGATCAAGAAAATCCTGCAAGTCACTGTTCGACCTGACAGGAAGGACTGGTCGTCCCGACTTCCGGAAGCATTGTGGGCCTATAGGACCGCCCACAAGACCCAATTAGGCATGTCTCCCTTTAGACTGGTGTACGGAAAGGCATGCCACCTTCCCGTAGAACTGGAGCATAAAGCCTATTGGGTAGTACGGAACTGTAATCTAGATCTTTCCAAGGCTGGGACCCACAGAAAACTCCAAATCAGCGAGATCGATGAATTACACCTAGACGCGTACGAGAACTCGCAAATCTACAAGGAGCGGGTTAAAGCCTTCCACGACAAACACATCTCGAGAAAGATCTTTCATCCTGGTCAGAAGGTCCTACTCTTTGATGCCCGACTAAAACTCTTCCCAGGAAAACTGAGATCCAAGTGGGTCGGACCATATTTGGTCCGATAGGTTTTTGGAAATGGAGCAATCGAAATCAGTCCACTCAGCCACGATTCTGAACCTTTCATCGTGAACGGTCAGAGACTCAAGCCGTTCATTGATGTAACTTCTACTGATTTGGCTGAAGCATCTTATATCCTCCATTCCCCTTGAGCTTATTGCGCCCAGCCGATGGCGTAAAACTCAGCGCTTAACGGGAGGCAACCCGTCATTTTCCTAAAAATCCAAAACTTTTTCTGACACCTTTTTGCACTTAAGGTTCACCCTTGTAGACAGCCGACCCCACCTCAGATGCTTGCATCTGGGATTAGAAATCGTCCGCAAAAATTCAACCCGACCCATTCACGCATCCAAATTTCTGTCTTAAAGAATGAACTAAGCTAAATAAAAACCCCCTAGGTTACAATGAGGACATTGCAAATCTTCGGCATGGGGGGGTATGTAAGTGCAAAACTTGTAAGAAAATGTTTCAAACAAAAAATTCACATATGCCAAAAACACCATAAAAATTAAAAAAAAATTTTTGAAAAAGAATAAGAGGAAAAGAGGAGAAGGAAATTTTGGTAAAAAAAAAAAAAAAAAAAAGAAACAAAAGGAAAAAAGGAGCACAAAATTATGAGAAAGAAGTGATAGTCAT
The DNA here is from genome assembly GCA_037157565.1 of Thalassia testudinum. NCBI lineage: Eukaryota > Viridiplantae > Streptophyta > Magnoliopsida > Alismatales > Hydrocharitaceae > Thalassia > Thalassia testudinum. The sequence continues at coordinate 76,395,245 of JAZHRO010000056.1, read as the reverse complement.
TAGTAAGGAACTAAGGAATTAACCTAAGTTCTAGACCTCATTCAAGAAAATAACTAAAAGTGCATAATGAGATTAGTAAGAACGCAAACCTTAGGCATTCTTGGATAGACTCTCAGTACCCATTAAGATCTGGACACTCCTCAAGAGGTTGAGGAAAATGAAAAGCTGAAGTATTAGGTCTAAGGCTTAGGGAGTATTTGGCCTCGTTAACTAATTTTTGGTTTACGGGACTCAGTAACCTAAGCACCCTAACCTCACACACAGCCTGGTTTAGTAAGCGTAAAAATCAGAATCACGCAGAAGCGTCGCAAAATTCTGAAAAGAACACCTAGAATAGGAGCGGCCGATCAACACAAGTTGATTTGGACGAGTTCCCAGCGCGGAGAGACGGGAAATCCCCTCGAAGATGCGTAACAAAATATCATCTCCTCGGTGCTTGTCTCTTAGGATATTTACATATCCTACTGGGGGCATGTAAGTACTCTGCTGGTTCAGATTCCATGGATGGCATTATCTCGAAGTGTCAATTGCCAGGGTCTGAATTCAGCCACGGAACACCATGGATGGGATTATCTCGAAATCTCAATAGCCAGGGTTCCGGGGGTTGCCATGGGCGGTGCTATCTAAAAGCATCGATCGCCAGGAACCCTTGAGGATTGATGATGGGAGCAAGGAATCTGATACAGACCGTGTTGAAAAGCCAATCCTAGGCTAGAACTAAAAAAAAAAAAAAAAGAGAGAGAAAACTCTCCAAACAAAATAACTTTCTATCTCTCTCTTACAAAACGCACTGCGAACTGAGCCAGGGCTAAAATCATTTCAAGCACGGGTGCTTTAACCACAAAGTCCAATAAACCTTAGGTTAGTTCTTGTGGGCCTTAAAAACCTTTGCTAAGGACTAAGGCAAAGGCTAGACAGATTTGGATCTTGATTGGTACTAGAGTACCTTTTAGGCCTATGGTCAGCATTCTAACCTAATCTGAGCTCAAATGAAAAAGCACTTATCTATAGCTATTAAGAACTTCATGGTCTAGAACAAGGGTTGAAACCTTAAGTTTTTGCTAAGGGACTAGCAAAAGCTAGGCATGGGGGTATGATGAGAACCTCATCATGAGCCATAACTAGCTCATTTTGACCTAATACAAAGGATAAAAGCTCCTATATAACTCAAGGAAAGGCTTAACTCAGAGAATTCTGAGTTTAAGGAGAAAACAAGTCATAAGGGGTAAAAATGCAAATTTACCAGTATAATCTGCATACAGGGTAATTCAGGATCCAAACATAGGTCAAAGCAACCTAATAAGAATAAAAGTGGGATGAGATGATCTGGCAAGGGCTACAACAATTCTAAGGAAATAAATGATAATCTGTAACCCTAAAACAAAGCCACTTCAATTCACGAGGTTCAAGGAAAAGCAAAAATGGAATAAACCCTCTAAAATTCATAGAAAAATAATCTCTAGGGTTTAGAACCTTCAATTTGACCTTAGGAACCCATCTTGACCTACATTGAGAACCATACCCATTTAACAACTTAATTTGGGTTTTTGCATAAATTGACCAGTCAAACAAGGTTTAATCTAGAAATAAAATTCACCATCAGATTCCTTAGGTCCTAATTAGTCATGTATAAAAACTTGAACCTAAGAAGAAACCTTCTTGACCAACTTTACACTTTGGTCCTCATATATTTACTTTTTGGCCCTCAACTTTTGAACCCTCGCATTTTGGCCCCTAACTCTCCTTCGTTCTTTGCGTTCAGGTCCTCCCTGCAAAACCTGCCAGCACCATGCTCCGGCGACCTTGCGCGGAGCATGGCGCCGCGCAGGGTGAGGGGGAGGGTCTGGCAAGTAAACCGGGGGTGCCCTGCGTCGTCAGCCGTCGCAGGGACACCCCCCTGGTCGCTGTAACCCACCATACCGGCCGTGCAAACGCACGGACGGTATGGGTTTCCATCTCCGGCGTCCTCCGGCGAGGGAGACACGTCGTCTCCCTCCGCCTTCCTCTTTGATTCGGTCCCTATAAATACCCCCGTCGCTCCACCGTTCTTCCCAGCTCGGATCTGACGGAGAAAACCCCCAACTTTCCTCTCTTCTCACTCTGGCAGACGCCCACCAGCTCCGGTGGTTCTTCCTCCTCCTCTTTGCTCTGCCGCAATACCAGCAGCAGAGACTTCTTCCCCTGCTCTTCCCGCGCCACGCCGCACCCAGCTGGCGCCTCTCCGGCCCTCTACTCGCCGCCGCCCCTTCCCCCGGGCATCTTCTTCTCCGGCGACAGTCGATACGACTGTCGCCCGCTCCGGCCCCTCCTCGTCCTGCTAAGTAGGTAGAACTCCTCCTCTTCCTCCCCTCTTCCTTTTCCTCACTTTAAATATCTACTGTCGCCCTCGATTCCGACCAATCACCCTCACCTTCTCCGCCTCCGGCCATCCTCCGGTGAGCCGCTCTCATCACTCCAGCATTCCACACGGCTCGCCGACCTGCACATAATCTCCGCCTCCTCACCCTGATCCATTTCCGCCCCTCCACTTCCCCCAAATCACCCTCTGCAACTCCACCGAACAAACCCATCTCCCGACCCACAGTCCGACCTAGGGCTGCCCTTAGGCTCCGCCCCGCCGCCTGCACACCCCCCGACCACCTTCGCCGTGCCACGGCGAAGGTCCTCCGCGTTTCTGATTAGGCCGAGAGGCCATTTTTCTGTGGGCAGGTACCTGCGCTCGTCGCCGCCATTGTTGAAGCGAAGCAGCTTCTTCACCTGCTGCCCCAGGTGCGCCACGCCCAGGTTACGCTCCCAGCCAGCGCGAGGCCCCTTCGCGAAGTACCAGGTTGCAGTTGAGTCGAAGCTCTCGCGCGAAGCCCCCGCGCTTCGCCTCGACGGCCGCTGCTTCCTCCGCGCAGGCACCGAAATTGGGGTGGGACATTTAGTCCCACCTCGTAACCTTTCAAAGGAGAGCGCCCGCATAAAGGCAAAAAGTGCCTTATGCTCGTTGCCTCCTGAGCACGGGGTGAGGTCCCTCTCACTCACTCGCTCTCTCGACCCGGTCTCGTCCGCGACCACGCCCCGTGGACCTGGCCCGACCCGACCCGACTTAGACTGACCTGCACTCCTCGCCCACCGCGCACGCCGGTGGGCCTGGACCCGGGCGCGACCCGTACCCAGCTACCCGGCAGCTCTGGGAGAGCTATCCTATGAGTGGATTCTGTGAGAGAGAGACGCGGGGGAGGGTAGAGGTAGGTTTTGCCCCTCTCTGATCAAGCTGTGTAAGTGTGCAGGCACAGGTGAAGAAGAACCGTGGAAGAAGACGAAGGCTGAAGGAAGGAGGATCACCGAGCGGCACTGTAGCAGCGGCGGTTTAAGTCGTCTGATTGGAAAATCAGGCGACGTCCTGAAGGGAAAGAAGGAGAAGGAAGGCGAGGCAGAGGAGAACACAGAGAGACAAGCAGAAAGAGCTGAAAGAAGAAGGAGAACGCAGAGAGGCCAAGACAAGAACTGAAAGAAGAAGAAGAGCACGAGAAGAAGAAGGTCTGAAGAAAGGAAAAGAAGAAAGAAAGAAGAAGAAGAAGAACAGGACCGCAAGGGAGAAGAAAAAGAAAGAAACGAGCAGAAACAAGAACTGAAAGAAGAAGAAAAGCATTACTACTGCTGCAGATAAAGCAGAAGAGCCAAAGAGAAAAGAAGAGAAGAAGAAAGAAGCCAACAAATTCTCTCTCTCTCTCTCTCTTTATTTTTTTGTACAAGAAACTTGTATCTCTAGAATACAACTTGCTCCCTGAGTTCGACCTCGGGAACTCTTTTATTTCCGAGTAACAAATTGTATTAAACTGGTAATCACCTCTCTATACTATACTACGACGAAATAATAAAACTATAGAGGAAGGTAGCCCACCAACAACTTTCAATAAAAAGTAATAACTAGTTTAACAAAAATAGCAGAGTAATGTTATGGAGAAAGTGCTCAAACAGAATTGGACATCTGATATTGTATCAGACGTCTTAAAAATTTAGATACAGTGCTTTTAAATTTGTTGGCCTTCTATGTTTTCTTTTTTTGCTTTGCCCAACGGCTATGGATTCTTCTTCTCCTTTTCTTTTTCTTCCTTAGCTACTTCTGCTTTTCTTCTTTTTCCTTCCTTTGCTTTCTCTCTTCTCGATTCTCTTCCTGTAGCTAAGTCCTAGCCTCTTCTTCTTGTCTTAGTTTCCTTCTTTTTCTTCCCTTGGTCTGTCACTCCTCTGCTATAGTGCATCTCTCTTCTTCTTCTCCTTCTCTTGCTGCAGCTAAGTCCTGCTTCCTTTCCTTCTCTTACTGCACTTCTTCCTCCCTTAGCTTCCTCTTCCTGCATAATCACCACACAGCAAAACCTATTCCCCTACCCTCCACGCGTGTCTCTTTCTCTCTGTGTATCTCTCTTCGATACGCTCTCCCAGAGCTGGGTTATCGAGTTGGTCGCGTGCTTGAGTCCATGTGCACTGGTGTGGGTGTGGTGTGTGAGGAGTGCACGGATAGGTTAGTTGGGTTCGGGTGCCAGGTTCACGGGGGACGTGTCGTGGACGAGGCATGGCAAGTGAGGGCAAGGGACCTCACCCCAGTGATTTTCAGGTAGATAGCATAAAGCACAAAATCAACTTAAACTACACAGGAAGCTCAAAACTTACCGAGGTGGGACTAAAAGTCCCACTTGCTTCTGCTGGCACCTGCAGGTGGATGACTTTGCAATTGATGCAGTTGCAGGTCTCGTGACAACTGCTCTCAGGCTGGACTTGCTCACACTCTCAACCTGCACAGCCTGGGAGCCTGAATCCTGAAGCTTGCGGCCTGAAGCTAGAGAACAAGCAAGCTCGTGTGCTTGTTAATGGCGGACAGGAACTCTACCCTGCACGACACAAAAGTAGCCTTGTGGCTCTATCAGACAATAGGAGAACCTTCGCCGTGTCACGACAAAGGTGAGGCGGGTGTTGGCGTGGCTCAAACCAACCTAGGCGTGCGTGCCTAGGTCGGACTGTGACCGTGTGAGTGGGTGTGTTCGGTGGAAGCGTGGAGCACGTGTGGCAGTCTGTGAGTGGGTGGAAAGTGTTTGGCGGTCGATGGCAGAGGTGTTGAGGTTGGTGGCGAGACGTGTGGAGGTGTGGAGTGATGGGTGCATCTCGCCAGAGGTTGGCTGGAGATGGGGAAGATGAGGGTGGACAATGGTAGTCGACGGGTGTTTTGAGAAATAGAATGAGGGAAAATAGAGAGTAGGGGAATAGGAGCTTATCTGGGGTAGGCGGAGGAGATGAACGGTGTGTTTGTGTTGTCGTCGGAGAAGACAGCCCTTAGGGGGAGATAACGGCGATGAGGAAGAGATCAGGAAGGTGTGCGCTGGTGTGGCACAATGCGAAAGGACGAAGTGAAGTGAGCCCTGCCATTGGTATGGCAGTAGAGCGACGAGAGGGGGAAGGATGAATCATTGGAGCTTGCGGGCTACTTGACCAGAGAGAGGGGAGATGAATTCTGAGGGAGTCTATGGCCAATTCAAGCTTGAGGGATTCGCAGAGGACCGGGGATCCTTTTATAGTTGCTGGCCGAGCTTCTAGTGCTTGGAGGGCAAGCCTTCTATCACCGACTCCTTACCAGAGAAGGAAGGTAGTTGGAGATCCAAATCTCTCGTGCGTTCACAAGAGAGATTGGATGCAAATCAGAGATTGCAATTGAGCTCAAATGCAAGGGAATTCCTCAAAGAATCTCCCTTCCAAATCTGGGATGAGATCTCTGAGGAATCAAGGAGTACTCCCCGTCCATTCCTCACCGAAGAAGGATTTCTCCCCACTAATGGTGGGGAGACCTGTAAGAGTGATGAAGAAGTTAGGGGGGTTTGTGTAATGGTTTTCAAAAGATAGGGGCCAAAATGTAATTAGGTGTACTATTTTGCAAAGTAGGTTAGGATGACCTCCCCTTAAGTCCAAACTTTGGTAAAAACCTAATTTGGACCTAAGGAATCCAATGGTGAAGTTGGATTTTAGGTTTGACCATGTTTAACTAGACTTTTTGCACAAAAACCTAAATTAGGTCAATTAATGAGCTAGGACCCTATCTGGGTCAAAATAGGTTCCAAAGGTCAAATTAAAGGTTATAAACCCTAGGGGCTATTTTTCTGTGAATTTTAGTGGGTTTAGTTGATTATTAACGTATCCAAAACCTTGTCGAATTAAGTGGATCTATTTTAGGGTTACAAAATGTCATTTAATTCTTAGACTGCACATTAACCCATTTCTGATTGAACCAACCCACTTTTTATCTTATTTAGATCATTTGACTTCTATTTTTCCTTTGAGAAATCCCATTTTTGTACTGCAATGGTAAAATTGCAATTTTAACCTTTATTTCATGTTTTCTTCTTAGAACACTTATTCCTTGAATTAAGCCCTTCTCTAGGTTATGTAGGAGCTCGTATTCTCTTTTCTTAGGTCAAAATGTGCTAGTTAGGGCTTATGATGAGGCTCTCATCATTCTCCTCATGCGGCCACCTTCCTCCCCCATCAACCATAGCCTCCTTACCTATTGAGAGGTGTGCAGCCGAGGGAGGGAGGGTGTACGAGAGAGTATGTAAAGGAGATTGGGAGAGGGCGAGGTCATGAGGGTGGGGAGTAGCAGGAGGAGCTCGGGAGAGAAAGAGAGAGTATGGGAGAGGGAGTGCAGCAGGAGGAGAAGCTGCTGCTGTGAGGCAAGAAGGACAGTCACTGCGAGGAAGGTCCTACACGCGGAGATTGGAGGCATTTTCCATGATAACACGACGTCTGTGACGTCATGCAGATGACCTGAAGGCTTCGTAGATGTCCATAGAGAGCTCCAGACGTCTGGAAATGCACTTGGTACCAAGGTATTGCTCTGCCCGAGTGTCTGCGTGTGATTGTGCAGTAATCATAGGTCTTAATTGACCTAAATTAGGCTAGGACTTAGCATAAGTTAGGGCAATTCATGCATGCATAAGCATTACTTGCATCTTTACTGCTTTCTTTTAGCCATGCATAAAATAATGCTATAATGTACTGATTAAGTGCATTATGTCAATTGCAGGAAATAAGCTGATCAGAAGCTAGATCTGAAGCTAGATCTAAAGCAGGATCTGAAGAATAAAGAGTAACTGGTGTTGCAGCAGAGCTGGAGCGGAAGACCTAGATTAGATGTAGTAGATAATATTGTAAGGGAGTTAAGATATGCTATTCTATTAAGTAGGAATAAAGCAGTAAAATATGAAGAACTTAGGACCATCCTAGCCCTAGGATAGCCTAGAAACTTCCCCAAGCCTAAGCCACCCTTAGAAGGTTACCATGTTGGGAGAGCGTAGATCGCATTTTTGATAAAAGCATTGTAGTATAGTCGCGAAATACGATCCAGCAAAGATATTGTTTTGTAAAAGTAACGAGACCTGAGTCCCGTTCGTTCGTCTCTGGGAGGCGTTGTTTTTGTTTTTGAAATCGATCTTAAAGCCGCTCTACTTTATTTAAACGACATGCTGGTGCGTAATATATAGGCGGTTAAAGAACAGGCAAAAGATATATATATATATATATATATAATGAAATTTCATTCCTCATGGGAGAGTTGTTGCACAAGGAAATCTAGAGGAAAGCTTATACATGAATGCTTAAAATGAAATCTAACTACCAGAAAACGATTGCATACAAGAATCAACGGGGGGATTTCGCAAGCATCATTGGGGGAGAAGTAAGACTACTCTACTAAGCAGTAAATGAAAGCAAAAAAAATTATGAAGAGCATGATCTAGAGCTAGAAGAATAGAGGGCATTCAGGGGTGGTCCTCGATGGCCTTGGAGTGGTCGAGAGAAGAAGGAGGGGTGGCCAATGTAGCTTAGGCTGACCCTTGGAGAGAATTAGGGTTGATCCAGCATCCCGGCATGGTGTCCTCCATGGTGGTGGTAGTGAGCTCGTGGAGGTGGAGTGAGTGGCTAAGTGGAGGTGGTGTGAATGGCACCAATGGAGAGAAATTGCCAAGGGAGTGAATGGGGGTGCATGGCTGCTCAAGGGGTCTTTTTATAGACCCAATGGCTTCTCTATAGAGAGGTGTAGAACTCTCTAGAGAGAGTCCAAGAGTGGCTGGCCACATGGGGTGGAGATGGTCTTTGAGATCCAAGAATTGTGGATCTCAATTTGAATTCCTCTTGGTTGCTAAATTTGGCAACCAAGAGGTGGCGCCATCTCAAGAGCTCTCTAGAGAATTCAAGAGAAGTGTGTGTGTGAATGGGTGTGTGTGTGTGTGTGTGTGGTCGTGCTATATGTGCCTAGGTGGCTTAGGTTAGGTCCTAAGGGGTTTGGGTAGGTGTAGGTCTTGAATTAGGGTTACAAACCCTAATTTCTAATGGGAAAATGCAATTAAACATAACCTAAGTTTAATTGAATGAGTGTGAATTGTAATTGAGAGTGGAATAACTCAATTATGTTCGATTTAGGTCACTTGAATGCTCACCAAGTCCAATTAAACTTGTTTGGGTTGAGATCTAAGCTCAATTGGACTCAATGAGTCCAATTAACTTAGGTGAAGGTAATTGACTTTGATCTAAGTCAATTGGGTTTACTGAGGACCTAATTAGTTCCTTAGGGAGGTCTAGAGGTGATGTACTAGGGTTAGGGCACCTTAATTTAGGTTCCTATGGGGTTGAAATTGGGTTTAGGGACCTAGAGATCCAAGATCAAGACTTGAATCTCAAAGCAGGGACTCGAGACCAGCATCAGACATCCAATAATAGGATCAGACGACTTATACTCAAAAATTAGAAGTCCAGACTTCAATTCTGGATGTCCAATTTGAGTCAGGGGGAAATCACGGTTCTGTTTTGGATATTCTGTAGAAATTGGACATCTAACAAAGTGTCTGGACGTCTAATAACACTGCAGAAGTGGGTTTGAAGTGTGTGGGAGATGGCTAAGGGTTCTGGACATCCTATAACTTATCTGGACGTCCAGATAAGGACTAGAACTAAGGTTTTAGGGCTTCCTAGGGTGTTGTGACCTAATCTAAGGGTGGCTAAGGCTTGGGGAAGTCTCTAGGCTATCCTAGGGCTAGGTTGGACCTAAGCTCTTCACATTTTATTGCTTTATTTCTACTTAATAGAATAGAAAATGTTTAACCCCCTTACATTATTATTCTTACATCTAAATTAGGCCTTCTGCTCTAGCTCTGCTACAACTCCTGTTATTCCTGATCCAACTTCAGATCCAGCTCATGATCAGGTTATTCCCTGCAATCGACATAATGCACTTAATCAGCACATTATAATATTATTTTATGCATAGCTAAAGGAAAGCAGTAAAGATGCAGATAATGTGTATGCATGCATGAATAGCCCTAACTTATGCTAAGTCTTAGCTTAATCTAGGCCAATTAAGACTTATGATTGCTGCGCAATCATATCCCCTTGCCTAAATCTTGCTAGTCCCTAGAAAATGCAAGACTAAATAATTTACAGCAAGGGTCCGTAAGGGACTGGTTATTTTATCAAGTGTTTGCATAGAGATTTTTCTCCCTTTTATTTTTATCCTATGCTCTAGAAATCCAGACAATCGTGAAGGTGTAGCTATGTAGATTTTGCAACGGATTCGAGTGAAAACTAATACACCTCTAAAGCCTGTACTTGACCCCTAATAAAAATTCTAGCGGGATTGGTGGATTTCTTCCCTCGGGGTATTCAAGATATTCTAAGAATTTCACCCCGGCTTTGGGCTTAGGTAGAGAATCTTTGAGGGAAAGGATTATATATTTGGTGGCTCATTCTCACTTGGTGCTACATAGAGACTAGTACTACAGAATCCAGATTCCCGAATTACTAAGTAACTTAACTTAGAGAAAGACGAGAAAAACTATGCTCTCATTGATTCCTTTGTATTCATTCTCTCTTGCTCTTTTTCTTTCTTTTTCTTAAAGCTCACAACCTCACCAGATTCACACATAGGATCTGTATTTGGTGGTCCCACTAGGCATTAACACTTTAATTGAGTTCTCATAACCCTAACACTAAGTCGGGATTCCTCAGCCAGTATTCGGGCGGTAAGAAACACAAGAAAAATAGGTTAAGGCCATATTTGGTGGAGCTCAATTTTATTTGGTGGTATTGCCTTGATAAACACTAAATATTCATTTTTTCTTCTTTTTTCTTCTTTTTCTAATTTTTTTTATTTTAGTTTTTCTTTCTTTTCATCATTCTTTTTCTTTTTCTTTTTCTCCTTTTTTTTTTTTAGCATAACACAACTGGCATACATCCATGAACTTTATTAAGGAGGCATTATTAGGGATTGGTGGTACTCAAGAGACATTGGGTGGCTTATTTGGTGGAAGTGCCTACTCACGGCACCGGGAGAGACTGATAGAACGGTGTATTTCTGACCTTGACATTAATACCCTCCTTCAGCCGAGGATTCTGTAAAGAATGGTCATAACCATCCACCTTAGCCCTAGTTTTATGAAAACTCGCTCTCCGCGTATTTGCCTTATTTGGTGGCTCTCAAAATTTTGCACAAAATTGTATACGCAGGAATCGAGAGTGAAAACTATGTCTAATCTTAGAGTATCATTACCTAATTATCTAGGATTCCAGATTCCTTGCACTAATCTTAGAGCACCAATACACTCTACTCTCTCACACTATTTGGCGGATTTTTGGAAGAAAATCAGCCTGACTCCCAAAACACTCTCCAGGGGCTCAGGAAAAGAAGCACTACTTCGTCTCGACAGACTGAAGATGTTTATCAGCCTTCATCGTGAATCCATTGCAACTTCTACGTGTGTGTGAAAAGTTGTACTGGATTCCAGATTATAGAAATCAACTAAAGGATAAAATCCCTAATGCATTCTCTTAATAAAATAATCTTATTCATGAATGCAATATCTATATATGCTATAAACATGTAACCTCATATACTTTGTACTTCATGAAATTCCCGTATTGGGTTACAATCAGCTTGACCCTAAATTTAGAACAACAGGTGAGCGGGTGAGTCGAAATTGGTTATTGCAAACGATTTCTAGCTCCAATGTGAGCACTGGAGGTGGAGTCAGTTGTTCTTTTATTTAAGGTCCTAAAGTACGTTTTACATGCAGCTCCGAGGTTTTCCTAAGTGTTGGCGTAAAATTTTTTTTCAGTTTTTCTGTATCTTCCCCCCCATGCCTAAGTTCTTTCATGTCCTCATGCATGAATGTAAAAGAAATTAAATGCTGCAGGGAGTGAATGGGTAGAAATCACCTGTAATTGCTCCTGAAATTATATTCAGCACTGGCCAACCTGTTAATATGCAATATAAAAGGGAAATATGCTAAAACAAAAATATGCTATGTATAAAAAATGATGGTGGAATGTGGGGCGAATGGTATCTATATGTGCTGAGTTTAACGCCTCCAGCTGGGCGAAAACTCAATGAGATGTGTCATTTCTAGCATAGGAGCCGGCTAAGACTAAGAGAAAGATATGCTCGTATGCTCCCAGAATCAGTGGTCCGGAGATAAGAACCAGCTGATTGTGCACCCCTACTCCAAAAAGTCTAGCTATAAGAAAGTGTGGAGTGGTGGTGGAAAATAGAGGATAATCAGAGGGGGGATCATGATGTTGATTCAGCAGGAAGTTGCTGAGGGAGTAGATCAACATGTATCTCAGAACCAGAATTTGAGTCGTAGGGATCCTCATAATGATAATTGACATCAAAGATCATTCCCTCTCCAGGCTCTGGGTCATACGGGGGTATTCGTGAAAGTAGAAAATCTGTGGGGAGGTCACTGAAATCCTCATCAGAAATTACTTCATCCTCATCAGTACCTGATGAGACACTCATCATGATCTCTAATTACCCCTAATTAACTAGTCTTCCTAGTTAATTAGCTAGGGTTATGAATATATATGGGTTAATTATAGAATAAGGGATACTTAGTTAAGGACCTTAAAATAAGTTAAAAATGACATTTTATAATTCAAATAACATTATTAGTAATTTAGATAATAATTGGACTTGAAATCATAGTAATCATTTCCTTAATTAATAGGATAAGTAATGTAAGTATAATGTATACCTAAATATGTAATAACTTAAGTGATTTTACTTAATCTAATAAATTAATACAAAATGGTCAAAAATGTAAATTTAAGGTGTAAACATAATATTTACCTTATTTACTAACATATATAAAAAGTTGAAAAAATATAAATTAAAATAAACCTTCAAACCCTGGGTTTACATTTTAGTCCTTAATTTTCATTACAGTCGAGTCCTTATTTAGCACATAGGTCCTTAGGTTTTATTACTTCTAGATCCCTCTTCGTCTTCTTCTTCTTCTTCTCCAGCCAAACGAACGGCTGGCAGCAGAGAGTCACCCTATCGTGCGATCACCGCCCTACCGACATCATTCCTCTTTGCCCAAGCTCCTGCAACTTGCGCTCACCACCTCGACTTGATCCATCGGTCTGGATCATCCGTAAATCCTATTTTTCAGTGGGAGCTAACCTCACCGTCGTCGGAGACGACGATGGAGGTTAAGCCCCTCGAGCTTCTTTGACTAGACCCCGCCCCTCTCTTCGCCGCAAAATGCTATAAATACCCCCTCACACCTTTGATTTTAGCAAGTTGGCTCCCTTCCCTCTTCTAACACCGAAGCTGACTTCGATAGACTATTCTTCTAAAACCTCCGACGAACCCCCATTCCATTTTCCGACTTCCTTCGTCCATCTTAAGTAGCCGAGGAAATTCGCCGTGGTCTTCCGCACCTCTGACAAAGGTGCCGACCCTAGGATTCCTCCGCTCTACCTCAAATTCGCCCGCCGGAGCTCTTTCTTCAACCCTCTGATTTCGTCATCCACCATGAGACTTCGGCAAAACTCTATCGACCCCTTCGTCCAGGTAACAGTAGATTAGGAGTTGGAGTAGGCTAGCTTAGTTAGTTTAGTTAGTTAGGTTAGAGTAATTTTAGAATTTAGCTTCATCTCTTCCAGCTCCGGCGAGTTCCTTGAGCTCGCCAGAGACTTTAATTTTGTCTTTTAACTCACTGTTCGCCTTCTTATATCTCTCATGTTCATTTCTAATCCACTAAATAGTTTAATTAAATCACCTAAATGACTAATTCATGTATCACCTTCACCGACTACTTCACTGTCCATGGTGACAGAAGTCAGCCTAATTCTACCTTCATTGGGTTCTTCATCACCTTCCATCACTAATGAACCCTAATCAACTGTATATTACCTATTACTATCATCTATAATTAAATGCCTAAATTTATTTAAGTCCCTGAGCTTGCTGTCCATGGTGGCTCAGGAACATTTCAAACTATAATTAAATATATATGTATGATTAATAATACCTGTTGACTTCATTTAACTACTCAATTGAGTAGTTAAATCAAGTCTTGAGCTTAAACCAATTAAATCTTTTAAGAAACAAGTTTACTGTCAAATCTGATATTTCAATGAACAAACATGAAATTTAATGTGAAACAGAGGTTCCTTGCAACCTCAGAATCATTTTTGGAATAAAAATCATTAATTTTGTCAAACTGTACATGCATTTTGCATTTTTCTGGACTCACCGGAGCTCCGACGAGCTCTAGTGAGCCAAAGATGTGTTACAGCCTCTAGAAGTTGCTAGGTGACTCCAGAATGTTATAATATAGATTACTGATCATTTTTAAGAAATTTATTTGAGGTTTCATTCACTGGAGCTTAAGATTCAACTTCATCTTCCCCAACTCCGGCGAGTTGGAGAAGACTGCTGTAAAGGAATTAAGAAGCATTTAAAGATCTAAGAAGCATCAGTGTGAAGCACTGAAGCTATTTTAACTTTTAAAACACTATAATAAACATTGATTTACTCTGTCGAACAAGTACCTAATTTAGTTTAGGCGGCGAGCCTGAATCCCTATGAATTAAGGTTGAAACTCAAATCTGAAGATCTGAGTGAGTTCCAGATGATGAAGAGAATCTAACTGATGTGTTAATTTCTTAGGAAGAAGCATTAAATAAAAAGTCAAATTTTGAGCTTCTACAGTCAAAATTAAATCTGATAATGGTGTTCTGAGCTTAAATTGAGGAATTAAGATGTGGAAATTATTTCTGGAATCTCATTTGATGATCTGAAATCGATTAGAGTAAGCTCAGATGATGTTTTTATCGAAAATTATGTTCTTGTAAGTTTGGGTTACTCTTGAACCCAAACCAATAGAAGCACTGTTCTGTTGAAATTTAAACCTGAAACCTGCCCAAATTGATTAGATAAAACCCTCAGAATTAATCTAAATAAGTTAGGAACACTTTAAAGTGTCTGTTGCACAAATTCAAACTTGAAAATTAATCTCTGAAGTTTTCAGAAAAGAAAAAAGCTTCTCTGCAAGTTCTGTAGGTTTCAAGAGCCTTAAATCCATCCAAACTGAAGTGGAATTGTTCATATAATGTATATAGACCTTTAGATAGATGAGAGAAGTCCATCTGAGGACTTCCCTATGTTAAAACATCTCTAGGCTTGTCATAAAACTCGTAGAAACCCTTGATTTCATCCTTTAAATTGAAGAGCTAAACATAATTAAAACATTAAATTGACCTTAAAATTGAATAGATTACCCTTAGAGCTTTCCAACGAACTTTAAATCAACGAATTTGGAGCTCTGGGTAGGAAGTTGTGATCAATCGAATTCGGGTCTGGAAGTGGAAACTTTGTCCCACCTCGGAAATCCACGAGCGCGCGCCTTAGTATAAAAGTTTTTCCTTCCTAAGGCTACGCAGTCGTCAAGCGCAAGGCGCACCGGTTCCAATTCTGATCTGATTTGAGCATTGTTCTGAGTTGTGGGCATTGGCCTACGGGTGTGTGCGCCCATGGGGGCATGCGTGTACATGCGGATGTGTGTGCCCTGGGAGGGCGAGAGTGTTTGGCCTGGGAGGCCAGGTTGAGCCGATGCGGCTCGATACTGTGAACCGATAAATAAATAAATCGAAATAAACCTATCCGAGATTAGGCGAGGATCGAGTAGGGTCTGGTCCCACCCTGGTCTCAGGGTGCTGTGTATCCTCGAAAGGACCTCGCCGCAAATGCAATAACTTTTGGTTTATAAAGTAAAAAAAACCCGGTTCAGTTGAAAACCTAAGGAAAGAGAAGCTGTTGAAGGATGCTGAAGGCTAAAGAAGAAAGGAGTGCAGATGCTAAGAAGTGTTAAGGAAACACTAAGGAACAAAAGAAAGAAACTAAGGAAAGAAGAGAAGGCAGGAGAAGATTTAAGAGAAGAATTAAGGCAGGAACAACAATAGAAGAAGAGAGCTCGATAGAGAAGAAAATAGAAACAAGAAAGAAAGAAGATTAGAGGCTGTAGAAAGATAAAAAGTAAATAAATTTCCTCTTGCTTGAGTATATCTTTGTTCTTAATTGTAATAGGCATGCTTTAATTGGATAATTTTCTAATTGCCTTAATGAAATAAAATTGAAAACTAGCATGTTTACTTTTTAATAAAGAATAATATTTTGAGTAAATATGTTTGCATATGGAATTTTGTATGTTCTTCATAAGCTTAAATATTTGACAAAATTCATGTTTTGATAAGTGAAACTAGTTTTACCTCCTAAACTTAAAGAGATAAAAAGAAAATTAGTGAATTTGGAGAAAAATTATTATGCCTTCCAGTGAACGACCTGGACTCAACCAGTAAAAATTTCTAAACTGTTAGGTTAATTCAACCATATACTACACAATCGACACAACTTCGAGTTAACCTAAGTGATTTCTTCTACTCTTAATTAAGTGAAATTAACTTAATTACTGAGTTGAGTGAAGACACACAACCAGTACCCATCTTTGATGCATCAGAGGCTGTCTCCTTAGGCTTAGAGTCGAGACATCTATTAGATTGACTAGGATGATAGGTGCGTCCCTAGCTCCTTCTGCTCAAAGCTTCACCCTTGTATGCATTAGGTTCCTCAGTAATTCTGGCATCCATAGCTATTTCTGGTCTTTGAATGTCATGCTCGAGGATGGAAAGTGTCATCTCAAAATCTCTAGCATCCGAATTAGGGATGTAGGTGAAAGAAGAAGAGTGCAGATCAAAAGACGTTAGCTCCAGCATAGGTTCACCTACAATGGGAAGTAGCTTAGGCTAATCAGTAGTGTCGCATGTAATGCTTGCCTCAAGATCCATATCCTCAATTGGATCTACTTTCCTTGTCTCGATTGGGTTATCTAACCCAAGAGGTGTCTCCCAAGATTCAGGATAATCTGATTGTGGCTCAGTCCTGGAGATATCAGTCCTTTCCTCCTCAATTTCAGATGAACCCATTCGGCATACTTCCTTCTCCTGTCTCATATCCATGCTAGATTCTTTTTCCCCTGAGTGATCTTCAGGCATCTGCTCCTGAGATCTTCTGTGTGTTCTTTCGGCGTAGTTGTTTCAGATTCTTCGAGGTCTTCAATGCTATGTTCCACTTGATATCTCAAAAGCAATAGTTCTTGAGTTTCCTGATTTTGTCCCATTCGCCTTGTTATCTCTGTTGTTTCCTGAAGGAGCTCCATCACAGCTTGTTGATGCGGAATCCGGCTTTGTCTTTGGTTCGGCTCAATGATAGCCTGGATTTCACATAGATAGGATGTGGCCTTTTCCTTAGCGCTCGCCATAGCTCTCTGTATTCTATAATGTGGCCGCATATGCATCGGTAGCTCTTCAGGGGTTCCAGGGGGTGAATCAGGTCTACCCATGTTCCATGGGTGAGAAGCAGGAGTATGAAATCCATATCCTGGGTTATAAGATGCGATCCTTTGAGGGACCAACTGGTATGGGTCATAATATCCAGGGTTAGGATATGGGTTAACCATTTTGGTAACCCGAGGAGAAGGATCAGGCGAAGCGAAAAGTCGTCTTTGCCACCTTTGGTTCTGATCCCAAGGTTGAGCTAATTCAGTGACCCGAGCTCTCAGATAAGCTCGTGGGTCCAGCTCTTCTGGATCCTCATTAGGTCCAGATCCAATGTTAGCCATCGCGGCTCAGCAAATAGAAGAAGTGACTCGCCTCCTTGGGAGCGGCTCCAAAGGTCCAACCAAGTGAGGTCGAAGTGACCTCCTTCCGTGCATACACCGCCCAACCCCTGGGTTGGTGTAGCCACGCAGGACAAGGCTAAGGCCTTGTCAATCAAATGGTCCTTATAGATCAGGTGACCAGATTTTTCGTTATGGATTTAAATTCCTGAAGATAAGTTCGTTGTACAATTGACTGAAAGTGAATCCCACCTCTCAAGCTAACCCAGCCAGTCTGGTTACGAGGGGACTAAAGGGAAGGTTCTTCCTTTGGCTTACGCCTCCGGTTCCATTGACCCCCGAGCCACGGTTGTTTGACACTACCCCGCAGACTTAGTCACCAGGTTTGGCAAGAGAGATTAAACTCATCCTGTAGTACGACAACGAACTCGGGTTGAATTCGTGTTTTAAAATCAATTTTTTTTTAACCAATTTTCTTCAGTGGGGTTTGTGGTGAGTGGCCCACAAGGTGACAAAGCTCACCGGCTAACTAGACTTAATTAAGTCTAGGTTAGCCAAAAGTGTGGTCTCTATTTGTGACCCTAAAGGTTCAACCTAAGTTGCATGCACTTCTAGGGTTTTTCTCTATTTTAGCAGACCATAAAAATAATGTTGATTCTCTGATAATAATTGGAATCCAATTAATTTGAAATTTTTCGAGTAGATTCCTTTTTCAATTAGTTTTTTAGAGAATATTTTTTTTGGAATTTTTACTATTTCTTTCGAATTTTTAGGAACTTTTAAATATCAGGGGGTCATATTTGGAACGTTGACTCCTGGATGGTTTTTCGCTTTGAAATAGTACCAAATGATCTTAAAAAATTCAAAAAAAATATGGAAAATAAAGCCAATTAGATCAGCTTGAAAACCCCACCATTTTTAGTCAAAACAGATTCGCGGATTGCTTGGAATCATTTTTGGAACTTTGAAAATTTTTGAATCTGGGTCTTTTTGACCCCCGTGCACTTCACGAATTTTTAAAAATTTTATACTTGAAGTTTTTTTAAAGTAATAGTGGAATTTGAAAGATGGTTTGAAAATGAAGGTTTTGCCCGAATTTTAGAATTTTTCGCTAACGGATTTTTCGGCAATCGAATTTTTAAGTGAGATTTGAAATATGGACGAAAATCAGAAGGTGGTGGAAAAGCTTTTAAAAAGGTTTGAATTTGAAATTCAAGCCTTCCACCAAAAACGATTTTTTTTTAATCTTTTGCACTTTTTTTTTCAAAGAGAATTTTTCATAAGATTCAATGAAAATCTCTTTTTTTTCTTTTTCTTTTTTCTAACCTAGATTCAAAAGGAAATCTAATCTAGATTTTTTTTCAAAATTTTTGATTTTTTTTCTTTTCCACGAAAATAAGAAAAATCTTTTTTTTTTTCAAAAGAAATTGCAGGAAGTACATCTAGTCCTAGTGTTCAGAAAATAAACTTAATCTAAGAGAATGGGATGTGCACCTGATTTCTTTTCCGCGCTCGTTGTGTGCGCAGATCCCATTTTTCTTCTGTGTTATCCTGTACATCAAAAAAAATGAAGTAGAGGCAGATTTGTCAATGATGAGTAAAAGATCGAAATCAAGAAAAATGACGTTGCCTCCCTGGCAACAGTGCCATTTTGTTGGGAGAGTGTAGATCACATTTTTGATAAAAGCGTCGTAGTATAGTCGTGAAATACGATCCAACAAAAATATTGTTTTGTAAAAGTAACGAGACTTGAGTCCTGGTCGTTCGTCTCTGGGTGGCATTGTTTTTGTTTTTGAAATCGATCTTAAAGCCACTCTACTTTATTTAAACTACATGCTGGTGTGTAATATATAGGCGGTTAAAGAACAGGCACTTAAATCATGTAAATATGATAATCATTCAGCTCAAGGTGATTTCAATCACATAAGAGATATATATATAAATTGAAATTTCATTCCTCATGGGAGAGTTGTTGCACAAGGAAATCTAGAGGAAAGCTTATACATGAATGTTTAAAATGAAATCTAACTACCAGAAAATGATTGCATACAAGAATCAACGGGAGGATTTCACATGCATCATTGGGGGAGAAGTAATACTACTCTACTAAGCAGTAAATGAAAGCAATAAAAATTATGAAGAGCATGATCTAGAGCTAGAAGAATAGAGGGCATTCAGGGGTGGTCCCCGATGGCCTTAGAGTAGTCGAGAGAAGAATGAAGGGCGGCCAATGTAGCTTAGGCCGACCCTTGGAGAGAAGTAGGGTTGATCCAGCATCCCGGCATGGTGTCCTCCATGGTGGTGGTAGTGAGCTCGTGGAGGTGGAGTGAGTGGCTAAGTGGAGGTGGCGTGAATGGCACCAATGGAGAGAAATTGCCAAGGGAGTGAATGGGAGTGCATGGCTGCCCAAGGGGTCTTTTTATAGACCCAATGGCTTCTCTCTAGAGAGGTGTAGAACTCTCTAGAGAGAGTCCAAGAGTGGCCGGCCACATGGGGTGGAGATGGTCTTTGAGATCCAAGAATTGTGGATCTCAATTTGAATTCCTCTTGGTTGCTAAATTTGGCAACCAAGAGGTGGCGCCATCTCAAGAACTCTCTACAGAATTCTAGAGAAGTGTGTGCGTGAATGGGTGTGTGCGTGTGTGTGTGTGGTCATGCTATATGTGGCTAGGTGGCTTAGGTTAGGTCCGAAGGGGTTTGGGTAGGTGTAGTCTTGAATTAGGGTTACAAACCCTAATTGCTAATGGGAAAATGCAATTAAACTTAACCTAAGTTTAATTGAATGAGTGTGAATCCTAATTGAGAGTGGAATAACTCAATTAGGTTGGATTTAGGTCACTTGAATGCTCACCAAGTCCAATTAAACTTGTGTGGGTTGAGATCTAAGCTCAATTGGACTCAATGAGTCCAATTGACTTAGGTGAAGGTAATTGACTTTGATCTAAGTCAATTGGGTTTAGTGAGGACCTAATTAGGTCCTTAGGGAGGTCTAGAGGTGATGTACTAGGGTTAGGGCACCTTAATTTAGGTTCCTATGGGGTTGAAATTGGGTTTAAGGACCTAGAGATCCAAGATCAAGACTTGAATCTCAAAATAGGGACTGGAGACTAGCATCAGACGTCCAATAATAGGATCAGACGACTTATACTCAAAAATCAGAAGTCCAGACTTCAGTTCTGGACGTCCAATTTGAGTCAGGGGGGAAATCAGGGTTCTGTTTTGGGTATTCTGCAGAAATTGGATGTCTGACAAAGTGTCTAGACATCCAATAACACTTCAGAAGTGGGTTTGAAGTGTGCGGGAGATGGCTAAGGGCTCTGGATGTCCTATAACTTATCTGGACTTCCAGATAAGGACTGGAACTAAGGTTTTAGGGCTTCCTAGGGTGTTGTGACCTAATCTAAGGGTGGCTAAGGCTTGGGGAAGTCTTTAGGCTATCCTAGGGCTAGGTTGGACCTAAGCTCTTCACATTTTACTGCTTTATTTCTACTTAATAGAATAGAAAACGTTAAACCCCTTACATTATTATTCCTACATCTAAACTAGGCCTTCTGCTCCAGCTCTGCTACAACTCCTGTTATTCCTGATCCAGCTTCAGATCCAGCTCCTGATCAGCTTATTCCCTGCAATCGACATAATGCACTTAATCAGTACATTATAACATATTTTATGCATAGCTAAAGGAAAGTAGTGAAGATGCAGATAATGTGTATGCATGCATGAATAGCCCTAACTTATGCTAAGTCTTAGCTTAATCTAAGCCAATTAAGACCTATGATTGCTGCGTAATTACACCACACCCTAGGAAACCTTAAAACCCTAATTCCAACCTCTATCTAGACGTCCATAACCCTTAGCCAACTCCCACACACCTTAAACCCACTTCTGTAGTATTATTGGACGTCCAGACACTTGGTCAGACGTCCAATTTCTGCAGAATACCCAATAAAGAACCTAGAATCCCTCCTGACTCTGATTAGACATCTAGAATTGAGGTCTAGACTTCTGATTTTTCACTATAAGACGTCTGATACTATTATTGGACGTCTAGAACTACCCTCCAGACCCTGTTTTGAGATCCAAGCCTTGATCTTGGATCTCTAGCTCCCTAAACCCAATTCCAACCCAATAGGAACCCAAATTAAGGTGCCCTAACCCTAGTACATCAACTCTAGACCTCCCTAAGGATGCAGTTAGGTCCTCACTAAACCTAATTGACTTTGATCATAGTCAATTACCATTGCCTAGTCAATTGGACTCATAGGGTCCAATTGAGCTCAGATCTCAACCCATACAAGTCCAGTTGGACTCAATGAAAGTCCAATTGACCTAAGCCCAACCTAATTGAGTTATTTCACTCTCAATTAGGTTCACAATCATTCAATTAAACTTGTGTTAAGTTTAATTGCATTACCCCCTTAGCAATTAGGGTTTGTAACCCTAATTTAAGACCTACGCCAACCAAAATCCCCTTAGAACCTAACCTATATCACTTAGACACATAGGGCATGACCACACACACACACCCATTCACACACTCCCATGCCACCTAGAGTGTTCTAGGTTCTTCTAAAGGTGGCACCACTCTTGG
Organism: Thalassia testudinum; assembly: GCA_037157565.1. NCBI lineage: Eukaryota > Viridiplantae > Streptophyta > Magnoliopsida > Alismatales > Hydrocharitaceae > Thalassia > Thalassia testudinum. Next base: position 76,373,672 of record JAZHRO010000056.1, on the reverse strand, counting down.
TTGCCAAAATTAGCAACCAAGAGCCATTCAAGTTGGAGATCGACAAATCGTGGATCTAAAAACCACCTCTCTCTCTCCTTGGCCAGCCACTCTTGGAGCTCTCTCTAGAGAGTTCCACACTTCTCTAGAGAATCTCCCTTAGGTCTATAAAAAGACCTAAGGGTGGATATTTGCACCTATCCATTCTTGGCTTCATTCATACTTGGCTTCCATTTAGTTTAGCCACATCCACCTCCACTCCATCTCCACGAGTAGCATCACCATGGCCACCACCACCTCCACACCAAGATACTGGATCACCTCTCCAACCTCTCTCCAATGGCCGACCTATGCACCATTGGCCGCCCCTCCTTCTCCTCTCGACTAACTCAAAGGCCATCGGAGCCTACCTCCGAATGCCCTTATTTCTACTAGATTAGTAGCTTAGTTCTTCGTAGTTTACATCCTTTTATTATTGCTTAGTAGTGTAGCTCTTTATTCTCACCCAATGATGCATGCAAAATCCCCCCATAGATTCATGTATGCGATCATTTACTGTTAGCTAGATTTATGTTTTCAAGCTTTCCTCTATAAGCTTTCCACTAGTTCCATGTTGCAAACACCCTGCCGAATCAATAAAAGATTTTTTTCTCTACATATATCTCTATGTTGAGAAACACCATAAGCTTGTTGCAATATATTTTATGTGATTAAAGTTGCCTGCTTTTAATTATTATCTATTGCAACCAGCATGTTGATACCTGAAAATATTGAGGATCTAACTATTTGCGCATTTTCTGTAAATAGCCACCACATAACTAGAATCATACGTATTGAAATCCACACTTTCACATTTTTCATCTATCTAATACATGCGCACGTAATTAGGGTTCATAATGAAAGTGGCCAAACATTGATTTGACGATTAGAAACTAGCGTGCGATTTTAAGCAAGTAGAACGAAAAAAAAAGATTGATTTCAAATTTGCATAAATGCCTCCCAGAGATGAACGACCAGGACTCAAGTCTCGTTATCCTTACAAATCATTTTTGACGAGAGTTTAGCGCAACTATAGTATGATTTCTGATGATTTCAAAATGCACGAAAATGGGTTTGTCAACGTGGTGTGTGTGCACTACTCTAGTGTTCTAGTAGGCGCTTGTGTCTTCGTAGGTAAGCACAGGGATAAGAGGATTTGGGAAGGCACGCTGGTGTGACATTTGAGGCACTTACGAACATCTGGAGGTGGTGCCAAACATCCGATTGCCCTCTCAGATGACTAGGCGTAGTGTCAGACATTTGGTAACACCCTTAGATGGTTGTGAGGGGCAGTAGACGACTGGAATCGAAATAAGAGCTCAACGTGAGATTCTGCGTACGTTTAGGACATCTGGGACTTACTCCAGACGTTTGATTTTGGTTAGGGTACACATGTTAGGGCCGGTTCAGGGGCCAAACGAAGTCAGACTTGTGCAATTAAATTACCGTTGGTTTCCTTTCTGAATTTCCTGCATGTTAGAAGTGTTGTAACACTGTTTTTTTCCTAATTGATGTACTCAAATGTTGGTCAACGATAGTAATGTCCAGTTTGACCAATTATTTGGAATAGGTCTCCAGTCTATAGTGCACATGGGACCTGCAAAGACATTCGAATTCACCATTCGTGCCCTCATATCACTTGTACCTTTTGGTAGAGTGGTCCTCTCTACTCTTGTTAAATTAAATTGTTAAGTGCATGCCAAATTAGAGATCTCTGTTTGAAAATTAGGGCATGAAATGAGCCCTAAGGTTGAGAATAGTGCATGTTTACATTGAAAACCTCTCTTGTTACAATTTATGTATACATGTTGATGAATTCAACATTGTGAATAATTGGCAAGTAAGTTGATGTAATTGGATGCTTTTTCTATTGAATCACGAGTTGCCTGTTGTATGAGTAACAAACCTGAATGTGAATAGAGATACATGCCGCGTATTAGAATGAAACGAGTATCATGCACGAACCCTACGAGGAATTAGGAAAGAAATAAAAGTACAGTGACACAGATACATGATGTATGATGGAATACCTCACCTATACAGGCATGTTGGTTGGTTGTTTGGGCATGGGTACAGAAAGTGGGTTGGCCCTTGTGTACGTGGTACTGAGGAGAGCTACCTGGACTTTTATGTAGGGAGAGAGCTAGCCTCCCCTTGGCTTAGGACTCAGGGTTAGGAATGGCCTCCCTACACAGACTCTTGTTGGTCCCATTAGGCTAACTAGGATAGTCGAATGAGGGTATGCAGACTGTAGAGGGGTGTAGCCCCTGTTCTATTTTGTGTTGTACATTAGAGCATAGCCGCTAGCAGAGAAACTGATCACGTGCTAGTGCGGGGTAGATACCCGTGCACTTCTCGGGGTAGATACCTAGGGTGGTAGACTCAGTATAGGGCTACCACGGGGTTCTCTATTGGCCGAGAGAGTGTCACTTGTGCATCCTGAAGGTTCGTCCCTACCAGGAGGGGTGACGTAATAAAATTGCGGAAATAAAAATATAAAAAGCAATCTCACAAAAAATAAGCAATCACAAAATGTACACAGGTATTTTTAGGTGGAAACCCAAACCGGGTGAAAACCACCACCTAACCCTCTCGAGTTAGGATTTTCCGATCAACCTAGTTGATCAAATCCACTAACCGAATCACTTTGAACGAGGGTGATTCAACCTCAATACAACCACGCTACAAGTACGAGGGTAGCGTTCCTCAACCCCTTCTCTCCACGAGAAGGATTTTGTCCCACGAAGGAGACGGGAATTCGCAAAGCGAATACCCAACCAAAATACAAAGATAAAATAAAACAACAGTCCTATAGAGCCAACAAAATTAAACCTAGCTTCTATAGGAAATAGGAAACTCCCCTTTGCAAGGAGTGCGTCGACGATGACGCGGTGCGTGAGCCACGCGACGGCGCAACTTCGCTCTCGTGAACTACGGTGGGAGAGCGGGTGCGCAACAGCTTGATGCTCTCAAGAGAATGGTGCTTGAGCTTGGAGAGCAAGAGCTAGCTAGGACACAAGAGAGTGGAAAGTGTAATACAAATTGTTTCTTGTGTATCTTGGTCTCTCTAGGTGTGTATCTTGTGTTGTGTTTTTTGTTACAAAGGTTCCCCTCTATTTATAGAGGCCTTAGGAAGGCTTTGGAAGGCTTGGAAAAGCTTCCATAGCCGTTGGGTGCAAAGCCCAAGAGAATCAGGCCGAAATCAGGACAATGATTACACTTCACAGGGTTATCAGACGTCTAACTCTGGCATCAGACGTCTGGAAGGCCACTTTAAGACGTCTGATTCCAAGGTCAGACGTCTGATTCTATGCGGGTTTCTCCATGACTTGAATCAGATCTAAACAGGGTTTTTGTACAAGTCCATCAGACGACATAGAGGACGTCTGGCACTAAGTCTGGACGTCTGGAAACCTACTTTTACCGTGGGAATTGATTTCCAAACGTTGCAACGGCTAGAAAATCTCTGAGAAGAGATTTTGGGTCAGCCGAGGCAAAACGGTCATTTATCAGACGTCTGTGAAGTCCTATGGACGTCTGATAAGGCTCTAACGGTCATATTCTTGAGTGTCTTCTAAGCCAGCCAACGGTCCACTAACTGGACGTCTGGCAAAGTCATCAGACGTCTCCTAAGAGGTCTGGTCTAATGTCTGGACGTCTGATTTCATCAGACAGAACTAACTATGTCCAGCCTAACAGTTATCAGACGTCTGAAACAACAGTCAGACGTCTTAAAATTCTTTATCAGACGTCTGATTTTGGAATTAGACGTCTGGAAGTGCTGTTTGAGCCCTATATTGGTTTTCTAAGTATTCTACAGAAAACCTAAGTATCCTAGGGTTGTGCAGGTGTTCCTAGGACTACTTTTAGGGTACTTTGAGGCTCTTTAACATAATGTTCTAAAGAATCAAAAAGAGCAAGAAAATAAATACAAGAGATACATGAAAGGATAAAAAAGAATCTATCCTATTCTTCTTTTCTTCCATCTCCAATCTTTCGCTCCACGCGAACCTCCTGTGTTTTCCGTCAAGCTCCTCCAATCCGTCCTGGATGCGAGCTTGAACTCCGTCTAAACACGTCCACATTTGCAATTGACCTGAAATCTAGGACTCAAATTGCAAATGTTAAATAACACGTGTTTTGTTATCATCAAAATAAATGATCGTGGTGCTCTAGCACCAACAATCTCCCCCTTTTTGATGATGACAAAACCGTAAATAATAATGCATAAAAATCCTCCCCCTTTTTGACATTATCAAAAAGGTTTAATTGATTTTATATTTCCTATAACTCCCCCTTAAAACATGCTCTTCTATTTATTTTAACAAAGGTAATGTCCTCCCCCTTTTTATAACAACAAGATAGCTATTATTTTTCTCCCCCTTACTAAAGGAAATTTAGCTACCTTATTTCTCCCCCTTAAAAATTGACAATTAGCTCATCATTTTTTAACTCCCCCTATCTAAATGCTTATGATAATAAGATAGGGTTAAGAATTTTTACCTCACCTACCATGGCCAATAAAATGGCCCGAATGGTGGTGGTGGATGCCACATCGGATGGGGCTCCCATCCGTAGCTTGGAGGCCCGGGCATTGGCGCCGGTCTCCAATCTGGTGGTCGACGTGCGGCGGGTCCGTCGTTTGTTCGCCGTCTCGTCGGTCTTCTTGTTCTCCTCCTTGGTCTACTCCTTGGTTCTCCCAACTTGAGTTGACCAGCCTTTAGTTTGTAGGTCCAGTCCTTTATGTTGTAGTCATCCCTGAACCCTACAAAACAAGATTCTAATTTTTTCTTCGGTATCCAAGTGAGCTTGGATCCGGATTTGTTAGAAGGTCTCCTTGATGGAGATCCTTTCTCAACCTTAGGGCTATAAAAATTATCAACTTTGTTGATTAATTTGTTAGAATTTTCCCTAAGACATGCGATTTCTTTTTCTATAATATCCATCTTAGTCTTTAAATCAGAAATTTCTAACTTTAGACTATTATTTTCCTCAATCAATTTAGTATTTTCATTGATGAGGTTATGATTATCTAATAATAATAGGTTATCATCCTTAGGACTAGCTTCTATGTCCTTAAGTTGTTTTTCTAACCTATCATTTTCATTTTTAAGAAAACTAAGGTTCTTCTTCATGCTTTTGTTTTCTATTTTTAGTGATTTACTAATCTCGAATAATTCATTAAAAGCTTCTTGTAAATCAAAATTTACCTCTTCGTCGGAGTCGCTTTCGCTTTCACTGTCGCTATTGGTTCCTCTAGCCATGAAACCAAAGCAAGTGGTTTCTTCTTCTTTTTCTTCTTCTTCTTCCTCCGAGCTGGAATCCTCATGAGTGCCTTCCAACCTCCTCCATATGTCGTGGGCGGTGGTGCACTCTTGGATTTTCTCGAACTCTTCCGGACTCAACGCGCAATACAGGGCATTCATTGCCTTTGCGTTGAGTGAGAGCTCTAGAATCTGCACCTGCGAGTAGCCTTCTTGGGGTCGCTTCGGGATCTCGTATGGGGTTTCGCAACATCCCCATACCTCGAATTCAGTGGCTTGGAGCCACGTCTTCATCCTCAGCTTCCAGTAGCTGTAGTTGTTCCCGTCAAAGTAGGGCGGACGGGTTGTGGACTGCCCCTCGGAAATCCTACTTGTGGAACAGCTTCCCTCCATGTTTAGATCCTCGCCGGTTTGTAACGCCGAAAATGCGAGACCTGCTCTGATACCAATTGAAGGTTCGTCCCTACCAGGAGGGGTGACGTAATAAAATTGCGGAAATAAAAATATAAAAAGCAATCTCACAAAAAATAAGCAATCACAAAATGTACACAGGTATTTTTAGGTGGAAACCCAAACCGGGTGAAAACCACCACCTAACCCTCTCGAGTTAGGATTTTCCGATCAACCTAGTTGATCAAATCCACTAACCGAATCACTTTGAACGAGGGTGATTCAACCTCAATACAACCACGCTACAAGTACGAGGGTAGCGTTCCTCAACCCCTTCTCTGCACGAGAAGGATTTTGTCCCACGAAGGAGACGGGAATTCGCAAAGCGAATACCCAACCAAAATACAAAGATAAAATAAAACAACAGTCCTATAGAGCCAACAAAATTAAACCTAGCTTCTATAGGAAATAGGAAACTCCCCTTTGCAAGGAGTGCGTCGACGATGACGCGGTGCGTGAGCCACGCGACGGCGCAACTTCGCTCTCGTGAACTACGGTGGGAGAGCGGGTGCGCAACAGCTTGATGCTCTCAAGAGAATGGTGCTTGAGCTTGGAGAGCAAGAGCTAGCTAGGACACAAGAGAGTGGAAAGTGTAATACAAATTGTTTCTTGTGTATCTTGGTCTCTCTAGGTGTGTATCTTGTGTTGTGTTTTTTGTTACAAAGGTTCCCCTCTATTTATAGAGGCCTTAGGAAGGCTTTGGAAGGCTTGGAAAAGCTTCCATAGCCGTTGGGTGCAAAGCCCAAGAGAATCAGGCCGAAATCAGGACAATGATTACACTTCACAGGGTTATCAGACGTCTAACTCTGGCATCAGACGTCTGGAAGGCCACTTTAAGACGTCTGATTCCAAGGTCAGACGTCTGATTCTATGCGGGTTTCTCCCTGACTTGAATCAGATCTAAACAGGGTTTTTGTACAAGTCCATCAGACGACATAGAGGACGTCTGGCACTAAGTCTGGACGTCTGGAAACCTACTTTTACCGTGGGAATTGATTTCCAAACGTTGCAACGGCTAGAAAATCTCTGAGAAGAGATTTTGGGTCAGCCGAGGCAAAACGATCATTTATCAGACGTCTGTGAAGTCCTATGGACGTCTGATAAGGCTCTAACGGTCATATTCTTGAGTGTCTTCTAAGCCAGCCAACGGTCCACTAACTGGACGTCTGGCAAAGTCATCAGACGTCTCCTAAGACGTCTGGTCTAATGTCTGGACGTCTGATTTCATCAGACAGAACTAACTATGTCCAGCCTAACAGTTATCAGACGTCTGAAACAACAGTCAGACGTCTTAAAATTCTTTATCAGACGTCTGATTTTGGAATTAGACGTCTGGAAGTGCTGTTTGAGCCCTATATTGGTTTTCTAAGTATTCTACAGAAAACCTAAGTATCCTAGGGTTGTGCAGGTGTTCCTAGGACTACTTTTAGGGTACTTTGAGGCTCTTTAACATAATGTTCTAAAGAATCAAAAAGAGCAAGAAAATAAATACAAGAGATACATGAAAGGATAAAAAAGAATCTATCCTATTCTTCTTTTCTTCCATCTCCAATCTTTCGCTCCACGCGAACCTCCTGTGTTTTCCGTCAAGCTCCTCCAATCCGTCCTGGATGCGAGCTTGAACTCCGTCTAAACACGTCCACATTTGCAATTGACCTGAAATCTAGGACTCAAATTGCAAATGTTAAATAACACGTGTTTTGTTATCATCAAAATAAATGATCGTGGTGCTCTAGCACCAACACATCCTACATCACGAGAAAACTGCATCAAGATCGTTCCCTTAGGGAACATGTCGATTAAATGATGATATGGACCCTTACTAAAATAACCAAATCTTAACACGTGGTAATTATCATTGGAACCAGATGACAATTGTCTAAATAACTAAAAAATGTTTGAATGGCATATTGCTTTCCTTTTATTTGTTGCATTAGATGCTCTTATGTGCCAGTCTACTCAACATTTAGCTGACAATAGTTGTATATGTTCAAGTCAGGGAGCTGAGCAGCCAGTACTACCGGCTGCAGAGGGTGCTGGCCTAGTCAAGCCCACTAGTGGCCTATTTCTGTCTCATTTCCATTTTGAGATACTTTCACTGTAGTGAGTACTTTTAGTATATTGAAAACTTATGTTGTTGTTTTACGTCTTCTTATAGTTGTTGTCATGTCTAGCTAGCAAACCTTCCTTGTTGTCTGTGGCATGTTATTGTTTGAACTGCTGTTGTGTTTCTATCTCTACCTTTTTATTCTAATGCTTAGCTACATTGCATTTATGGATTATTGTATGATTTATTGCATTTAGCCTATTTCTCGATGGACGGTTGGGTCTTGGGATTAGTCAGGGTGAGCCGTTCCCAGGTTCCATGAGGAGCTAGGTTAGGGTGGTAACAAGATGGTATCAGAGCAAGGTCATCCCTAGAAATAAACCAAATGATTTGGAAGTAACCACTCATGCCCATGTAACTTGGATAGCCATCAGAACGTGCTATCTTGATCTTCACTTCTGAGTCCTATTTTTGTAGCCTAGTATCATTGGCAATCCTTGTTCTTTTTCTTCCATCTCCTTACCGGAGATGCCTTGTCGAGCAGCCCGTGTGGCAGGCTGCAGGCATGGCTGTGGTCGTGGGGGCAGGTGTGTCGGACTTGAGGAAGAGGTAGATACATGATAAACACGCATAAATTCATGATAAAATGCTTATTTATGATAGTTTCTAAGCCTAGCATTGCATTACATTGCATTTAGGATAATTTGTGTATATTGTTTAGTAATTCTGACATTTATGGCTAGGAGGCAATGCGACATCTTTACAGGCTTTGGATGAAGAATCCGACTGTACGGATGGATCTAGAGCGACGATCGTAGTTCGACAACATGGAAATCACCTTGATTCGAGCACCATGGCATCCTATGCAATCGAGGAAAGGTGGATGATCCAGATGGTGCCACATGGCACCATTTAGAGTACCTAAGGCAGCCCAACGTCCCTCCAAGGGCTTCTCAATGAGTGATTTTAGCCGTTGGATGAAAATCCAATGGCTGAGAGACCCCCTTCATCGCTCACCCACGACTTACCTTTGTGACATAAACGTGGGCCTGGCACATTGGTTGAAGCACCAGCCTCCAAGGGAGGGGCATAGGTTCAAGACCCACAGAACTCCTTAATTTTTCAATTTGGCACACTAGCACTCATGCCAAGGCATGCCAACATGCGTTAGCATGCACCTGCATGCACTCTAGCGTGCAATAGCAGGGCATGAGCGTGATTCGTGCATGTGATGGAGGGCTAGTGGAATGCACATGTGAGCAGGCATGAGTTGGCTACAACAATGTTTGAGTTGGACCAACAGCGACGTTCTGGAGGTTGCTAATTACCTTGTGTCCATTTTTGGCCCCTTCCCGTCCACTATATAAAGACCTACACACCTCCCTTGCTTAGCTATCACTACTTACTTTACTCCCACCTACTCCTAAGCTCTATTAGCCTACCAAAGCTCTATTAGAGCTTATTCCCAAGCTCCAAAGGCCTCTTGTTAGTGTAATGCTCCTATATCCCACCAAATATTCATTCTCTGTCCCACCACCTTCAAAAGAAGCCTTGGAGCCATCCTCCCACCTCCATTCTGGCAGAAGATTGCCTCCATCTCCTCATCCCCATTCTAAAGCCTTGGTGAAGCATTCCTCTACCTGGTGTCCTCTTGCATCTCACCTTCGTCGTCCGACACCTCACCTACTTGATCCAAGTTGCTGCCAAGCATTGTCGTCTCACCACACAGGCGATTTGGGAGATTTCTTCTCACCCCTATCTCTTTTGCATTTCATAGCTTATTGTAATAAACAATTGCATGATATATCAAATTTGTTTCCATCTCATTTTGTGACATTATCTTTCTTGGTTCTTTATTGCAAAAACAAAAGAAAAAAATCACAAAACCCTAAAACCTAAAAAAGAAACAAAATTAAGTGCAGATTTCGAAGAAAGTAAACGTCACCTCCCTGTGTCCGACCTGTGACCCCCTTGGAGTTTCAGTTATAAATTGCATTTGATAACGCATTTTGCGAGCTATGACGATTGGTACTTGAAACTATGATTTTTCTTCACCAAAACCCATTGATCATTTTGGCACCGTTGCTGGGGGAGGCAACGGAATTTGCTTTCTTGTCTTCCATGTTTCTTTGCATTTACTTATTATTAACCCTGCTTGTCTCTGATTTAATGTCTTGCAAGTAGCCTAGTAAGGAGATCCAAGTGCGGTAGACCTGAGTAAAGTACCGGTAGAGTAATTTATAAGTGCCCTCCCACATTCTCCCCCCCACTAGTTTCATTTCACCACATCAATAACCAATACCTAATCTACATAGGTGTTTGCATAAACCTTAGGATAGAATTTGTTTGTCTTGTTTGTCACCTCTACTCATCTCACCCTTACATATCATAGAGAGAAAAAAAAAGATACTTCGTTTGGGACAAATCAACATACACACTACGAACACCCACATTTGAGGCACATAACCTATCTTCATTTTATCTACTCAATCAGACTTCTGACCTGTGAAACCGGTACACCAATTCAACATATAAAGGAGTAGAAATCATACTAGGTTGACAACCTTTTTGTGTGCCCTAATCGGTGGTGCATTTGGGCCAGTTGATTGAATTGTTTGGGCTGCACCACCTAATCTAAAAGGAAGTCATTTTGTAGCTGCCCTATAGGATTCAATAATGAGGTCAAGCTAGGTACTCCATATTTTTCTTGATTTACATAGGAAAATACTTGAACTCGTGATTTCAAACTTGGTTTGCCTCCTGGAAACTTTGTTGAATATACCCAATATTTGGATCCTAAAAGTTACTAAGCAAGATTCGAAACCTAAAAGTCACTTCATTATCAATAATCTTGCTTGAAAACATACACACGTTTTTAACGAATCATTAAGGGCACAACCCATTAAGGGCCCATCACATTCCAAAAGCACTAAATATCCCAAGCCTAACTAAAATTGGTTAGACGTTGGCCATAAGGACTGATTCACGTTTTGGGACTCGAATTGAGATTGTTCACGATTAACCTACCTATACTAGTCAATCTGATGTCTAGCTAGGGGAGTAGGGTCAAACGACCACGGCTAGGGGGTACATTAGGAATCGGAGGCACATGCCAAAAGAAGAACCTTCTCCCCAGTCCCTCCTTCTAACTGGTTGGATTGGTTGGATATAAGTAGAGTAAATCATCTAAAATCTTAAGACGGATTCTAAGAGTCTGTAGACCTTTAGGCTACCCAACCTAAGGATAGGCTTGTATTTTTTATGCTGCAGGGTTCCTTCTCTTCCCCATCCTTCCGACTTCCTTCCAGTGTATGCTTGGAAGAAGGTCATTGAACCCTCGTTTGGAAGGACCTTTAGACCATTCCTGGAGGTGGAGGTTGAGTTATAGCGAAGCAGATCCTATGGCTGATCAATAACCACCTCCCCCACCCCCGAACCAGTAGGAGCTAATTCAGAGGCAGTTGGAAGAATTGCAGCAGATGCAGCAATGGTTCCAACGGATATATGGTGAAGGCTCTCATCCCTTGAAGGATTTCTATGATCCTTCAAACTATGGGGAATGTTTTGGCGTCATGTTTCCCGTCGGAGACATAGAAATCAAGGCCTAAGTCTTAAGTTTGATTAAGCATTTCCATGGGCTTGACTCAGGGGACCCATTCCAGCACTTAGAGGATCTAACCACTTTGGCTTAGACCACCAAAGCAAGGAATGTGAACGAAGAGCAAATGATCATGAGGCTCTTTCCCTACTCTCTCAATGATAAGGCCTCACATTGGTACCAAACATTGGATGGCCGATAGAAACATGGGTTGCTCTTAAGTCAGCTTTCTTGAAGAAATTCTTCCCAATTGAATGGACCAATTCCTTGCGACAAACAATTACCACTTTCGCCCAGTGGCCAGAGGAATCGTTTCATAGTGTCTAGGAGCGATTCCAGGAACTTTTGAGGAAGTGTCCACACCACAAGGCACCGAAATGCTCGTGCAGATATTCTATCACAGGTTGGTCGAACAACTCCGTAATCACATGGATGTCTCCTGGGGAGGTAATTTCCTCAACAGGGATGTAGATAGCCCATATGACCTGTTTGAGGAAATGAGCGAGAATTTAATTAATCACGTCTCCATGGATGCCTTCAATCGGTCCCAATAACCCAAGTCAAATGCTAATGAGATTCAGGATTCTCATTCATTTGACATGGAATTGATTTGTAACAAGCTCAATAAGATGGAGTTGGTTGCTAAAAGAATGCAAGAATGGATGTCTGGGAATTCAGGAAACTCATCTACACCCACTCAATCCCAGAATTCAGGATTCCATTCCTTACGAGCTCCCACGGGGTGGGAGTTCGTGAACAAACTTGAATCGACTCAAGCTATGAGCTAGGATTTCTTGGAACCTTACTGGTTCCAAATTGGGGCCTTTGATCCTGGTTTTTCTGATCGTTCCTTCTCTTCATCCTCACCCTGTGTGGATACATATGCAATACAGGAGAATGCTAGGTCCAACCCATATTCCAACACTTACAACTTGGGTTGGAGGAACCACCCTAACTTCTCCTGGAAAAGTCGGGGGCAACAGACCCAAACACGGCCTAGCAACTATGCATCTCAAAGACCTATGGGTCAGGGTCAGGCATCACCCAATTGCCCTTGAGACTGGTTTCTCAGCCACCTTGGAATGCCCAAAAATCTGCAGGGTAGGTGATTTACATCGACAGATAGTAGAAATGAAAGGGTCCATGCTGTAGCTTATTGAGCAAATGAAGACATCCTTGGACAACTTGCAATCTGGGTTTATTGCCAACACTCGATAGCCCGGATCTCTACCATCCCAACCTGTACCCAACCCATGCAATGTGTAAAATCAGGGCAATAGAGCCCAAGGGTACGGAAATCAAAGGGACCCTCACTCACATGCTCAGGTGGTTGAGTAGGGACCCTCCTCTTCTTCATCTGGATACATGACCAATCAAGGCCCTCCAATCTTCACTAACCCACCACAAGACCTGAACCCATATGCCTCTGCAAACTCTGTCACCTTGATAAGCGAAAATCAGACCTAGGACCTTGAATTACCTTCTAGAAGCCAAAACCCTGGGGAGCTTGAGAGAGAAAAGGAGGAGATTGAAGAAGACAATAAGGCCCAGGAACCAGAAATTGAAGACACCACCCACATCCCGTTCCCTAAAGCCTTATTGAAAACCAGGAAGAAGAAAACCTTAGAGAGCAACGAGTTGCTCCTACATTTATTCAAGAGTGTAGAGATCAATATTTTGCTCCTCGATGCTATTAAGCATATCCCGACTTACGCTAAATTTTTGAAATATTTATGTACCCAAAAGCATAACCCGAGAGAGCCCACTCTGAGGAAGGTGATTCTCTCTGAGTAGGCAAGTTTTGTTATCCTGCATTACCTTTAAAAGAAGAAAGATCCAGGTGCCCCTAGATTTCATGCATCATTGGGGAGTAGACTTTTGATAGCGCACTATTGGATCTAGGTGCATCCATCAACCTAATCCACACCTCACTTTATGAGAGGTTTGGGTTAGGCGAACTTAGGACAACCTCAGTAACGCTACAATTAGCAAACCGTTCGGTCACCACACCGAAGGGTGTTATTGAGGATGTAATCATCAAGGTTAAGGATTTCTACTTTCCTGTAGGTTCCTATTTCTAGACATGGATGTACCTAACGATTTGAGGAACACACCCAACATTTTGGGGCGCTCGTTCCTAGCTACTGCTAAGGCCAACATAAATTGTGAGAGCGGTAGTATGAAAATTGCCTTTGGGGATAGGATGCTAACTCTTGATATTTTTGTGGTGATAAAAGGATTTGAGGATTGTGGATTCATTGAGGAGCTTTAGGATCACAATTTTAATTTTGAGACTTGTATGATGATCAGTGTACTTGAGGACTCCACCAGCCTTAGGAAACACAACCCACAACCCTCCATGGTAGACCTGCCACACCCTGAAGAGGCTATTGATTTTGTTCAATCCTAGCCTCTTCCTTTGGATCATCCTGATAAAGCTTCATTAGCATCCTCCCTTCCCTCTGTACTAAATCCACCTCAACTAGATTTGAAACCATTGCCTAAATTTTGAAATATGAGTTCTTAGGACCTAAGAATACACTCCCTGTGATTATTAGTGTTGATTTGACTGAACAAGTAGTGAGATTAATTAAGGTCCTTGAGAAAAATAAAGAGGCAATTGGTTGGACCATCCATGACCTCAGGGGGATCGAGCCATCTTACTGTAATCACTGTATTTTTATGGAAGATGGATCCCTCCCTTCTTGCGAAATGCAAAGGAGATTAAACCCAAATTTGTAAGTAGTAAAAAAGGAGATAATCAAGTGGCTCGATGCTGGAATTATTTACCTGATCCTGGATAGTCCGTGGGTTAGGCCCGTTCAAATTATACCCAAAAAGGTGGGAATAACCGTTATGACTAATGAGAAAGGGGAATCCTTTACCACCCATTTAGTTTCTACTTGGAGAGTTTGTATTGACTATAGGAAGCTGAACACAGCCACCAAAAAGGATCATTTCCCCTTGCCATTCATTGATCAAATCCTGAAAAGGTTAGTTGGGCAGAAGTACTTTTTCTTCCTGGACGGTGATTGAGGATATAACCAAGTCCCTATCCATCCTGAAGACTAGGAAAAGACAACTTTCACATGTCCCTACGGAACCTTTGCATTCCGTAGAATGCTATTCAAGCTTTGTAATGCACCCGTGCCTTTTCAAAGGTGCTTACTGGCCATCTTTTCAGGCATGGTGGAATATTTTCATGAGGTGTTCAGGGCTGATTTCACCATTTTTGGAGATTCCTTCGAGTCATGCCTAGCTAACTTGGAATTGATCCTTCGGAGATGCATGAAGACACGGCTGGTCTTTAGCTGGGAGAAGAGCCACTTCATGATCCAAGAAGGCATTGCCTTGGGTCATGTGGTTTCCAATCGAGGTATCGAAGTTGATAAGGCTAAGGTAGATGCTATCTCTAGACTCTCTCCACCCACATCCGTAAAACAGATCAGCTCTTTCCTTGGGCATGTGGGTTTCTATAGAAGATTTGTCAAGGACTTCTCGAAGGTTGCTCAACCCTCAAGTAACCTTCTGGCCAAAGACACGCTGTTCGAGTTTGATGAAGCATGTTGTAAGGCATTTTATTTATTAAAAATGGCAGTCACCTATGCCCCAGTGTTGCAACCACCAGTTTGGACAACCCCATTTGAGATATTGGCAGATGCATCTGATTATGCAGTCAGGGTTGTCTTGGGTCAGAAAATTTAGAAAAGGCCCTCTGTAATCTACTATGCTAGCAAGACTCTAGATGAGGCCTAGAGGAATTACACTTTCACTGAAAAAGAGTTGCTAGCCGTAGTTTTTGCCTTAGAAAAATTTAGGGCTTATCTTTTAGGTTCTCATGTTATCATTTACACCAACCACTCATCCTTGAAACATCTCTTGGCCAAAAAGAAATCCAAGCCCCAGTTTATTCGCTGGATTCTATTACTTCAAGAATTTGATCTTGAAATCAGGGATAAAGCCGGGGCACAAAATGTAATGGTAGATCACCTTTCGAGAATCCTAATTGATTCACCTCATCTGGATATCCCAATCTCTGAAACATTTTCGGATGAGACTATCCTTACAGTCTCAGGTATCTGAACCCCCTGGTTTAAGGATATCGTCAATTATTTGGTCGTTGGTCAAATCCCCTAGAATTGGACTAAACAACAATGGGACCGACTTATGTTTGAGGCTAAATATTATTTTTGGGATGATCCAAAGCTTTACCATATCGGTGCTGACCAGATTATTCGCTGATGCATCCCGAAAAATGAGTTCCATAGTATACTTGAGTTCTACCATGCATCTGTGTGTGGTGGACATTTTTTCGGGAAAAAGACAATGGCCAAAATTTTGCAATCCAGATTCTATTGGCCGTCGTTATTTGAGGATGCCTAGGAATTGTCAAGGTTTTGTTGCCGATGCCAAACACTCAAGAACATGGCCAAGAGAGACATGATGCCGCTAAACCCAATACTTTTCATCGAAATTTTCGACATTTGGGGCATCGACTTCATGGGACCCTTCTCTACTTCATTTGGACACCAGTATATTTTGGTCGCTATTGATTATGTGTCCAAATGGATTGAGGCAATCCCACTCAAACCAATGACCGCAAGGTGGTCATCGATTTTGCATAGAAAAATATTTTCAGTCAGTTTGGGATTCCTTGGGCAATTATCGGTGATGGTGGTACACATTTCACTCATGGCCAGTTTCAGAATTTACTGGGAAAATATGGGGTAAATCATCAGATTTCCACACCGTATCACCCACAGACGAATGGACAGGCTGAGGTCTCCAATCGGGAGGTCAAAAACATTTTGCAGAAAACTGTAAGGCCTGATAGGATGCATTTGACCCAAAAGATAGATGATGCTCTTTAAGTTTACCGTACGACATACAAAATGGTTATCGGTATGTCTCCATTCTATCTGGTGTTTGGTAAGGCATGTCACTTACCAAAGAGTTAGAACACAAGGAATTTTGGGCCATCAAGAAATGTAATTTTGACCTAGAGTTGGCCGGGAAGACCAGGAAACTCCAACTATTTGAGTTGGAGGAGCTTAGAAATGATGCCTATGAAAATGCCAGAATCTATAAGGCAAGAACTAAAGCTCTTCATGACCAAATGATTTCACGTAAGAGCTTTGAGCCAAACCAAAAGTTTGGCTTTTCGATTCTCGACTAAAGCTTTTCCCTGGTAATCTTAGGTCTAAGTCGAATGACCCGTTTGTTATTGAGCAGATTTTTCCTAATGGGGTTGTCGAAATATCTGACCCAAAGATGGGTAATTCCTTCAAGGTCAACGGGCAACGTCTCAAACCCTTTGTTGACTGTGCTCCCTGAACCTGTCTTAGGCAAGGTTGTTCTCACCATGCCCTAACCACTGCTAGCCGAACATAGCCTAGCTGAAGGCACTAAACTCAGCACGTGTAAAGGCTATTTTGAGCTGACTATAATCTCATGAAAACCAGGTGCTATTCTCCTAATTCTGCTATCCTGCATGTTTTCATTTTAACAATGGGGAGATTGCATTAGCTAAGCATGGGGGGGTGGATATCTTATGAAATAATCTTTTTGTCAATGATAGAGGAAATTTCCTATTATTTTATTTAAAAAGAAAATAGAAGTAGGAGAAGAGAACTTAGGTATTAGGACTTGCAAACTTTGGGAATTGATACTTTGGGACCAGAATACTTGGACTCTTCAGATCTTCAGGCTTAATTAGCCCGAGTGTCTGCTGGAACGTGGACTTAGTCTCGAGTCCTCACCAAATAATTTTATTCTAATTTGGATAATAAATTCGGGTGGTAAGTACATGACTTATCAACCTGCCCTCTGATTTGAGGAGACTATAAGTCTAAGCATCTACACACTATTTGCATTGACTCACTTTTCAGCGGTTTCTTCGGAAATTGGGTAACTAATGAACTTTCTAGGGTAGTATGGCTAGCAAGTTGTCATGGGTAACAGCCCATTGGCCAGTTGTCCAGATCCCAGCTACAAGGCCATACTCATTCTACTACTTTTAGGTAAATCTTAGATCATGGAAGCCACCTATCTAGAAAAAAAATGATGCTAAAAAATAAATAAAAAAAAGAAGAATAGAAAAAGGAGTAAATTGAAAATAGAAAAATAAACCACACTTCACCGCACGAGTATGGCTGGCAAGTTGTCATGGGTAATAGCCCATTGGCCGGTTGTCCAGAGCCCAGCTCACAAGAATGCACAAATAATTCCGAAAACACTTAGGGAAGGAGTAGGGAAGTAGAATAACTAGGGAGATATACACTGGGTTCACCCTTGTGTTGACCCCATAATTTTTTTTTTTAAAGTAGAGAGAAAGCTACCGTTCAGGAAGATAAACCTTTAAGTAGAAACTTTTAAGGTCACCTAGGGTCATAGAAACCTGAATTTCATTTTAACGGTCGCCTAGTGAGTCTTTCACTCTATTCACAAGATGCTTAGCACTTAGAGTACTTTTCGAGTCTTGGGTGGGATAGGTAGTCGTAAAAAGTTATCCCGAAACTCTCAAACTCAAAAAAATTGAAAAAATTAGAAAAGAAGAAAAAGTAAAAAAAAATTATATCATCTTTTTTCAAATAAGGCAAGCGCTTGGGCTGTCTGCATTCTGGCAGATACCCAGGCACTATCGAGTTTTTGTAACTAGGTCTTGGGTTGAAATTTTCTAAAGCAATCAACAAATCTTGCCTAAGTAATCAAATCCTGATTCTACTTTTACACATAGGATTTAGGTTAATTTTGCTGGGGACTAGCAAAAGACAAGCATCGGGGTATGATAAACACGCATAAATTCATGATAAAATGCTTATTTATGATAGTTCCTAAGCCTAGCATTGCATTCCAAATGCATAAATAGTGCATAACATGCATTACATTGCATTTAGGATAATTTGTGTATATTGTTTAGTAATTTTGACATTTTATGGACAGGATGCAATGCGACATCTTTACAAGCTTTGGATGAGGAATCCAACCGTATGGATGGATCTGACAACATGGAAATCACGTCGATCCGAGCACTGTGGCACCCTCTGCTAGCGAGGAAAGGTGGACGGTCAAGATGGTGCCACATGGCACCATTTGAAGCACCTAAGGCCACCTGGCATCCCTCCAAGAGCTTCTCAATGAGTGATCTCAACTGTTGGATGAAAATCCAACAGTTGAGAGACCCCTTACATCGCGTGCACATGACTCACCTTCACAACATAAACGTGGGCTTGGCGCATTGGTTGAAACATCGGCCTCCAAGGAAGGGGTGCGGGTTCAAGGCCCGCAGAGCCCCCCAATTCGTTAATTTGGCACACCAGCGCGAACCAGCAGTGCGCACCCACGTGCACCAGTTGGGCATGAGCGTGATTTGCTTGAGTGATGGTGGGCCAGCGGAGCGAGCGTGTGAGCAGGTGTGAGTTGGCTACATAAACGCTTGAGTTGGACCTACAACGACGTCCTGGTGGTCGCTAGTTACCCTGTGTCCATTTTTGGCCCCTTCCCATCCACTATATAAAGACCTACAGATTTGCCTTGCCTAGCTATCTCTACCTACTCTACTCCCACCTACTCCTAAGCTCTAATAGCCTACCAAAGCTCTATTAGTGCTTATTCCCGAGCTCCAAAGTCCTCTTGTTAGTGTAATGCTCCTATATCCCACCAAATATTCATCCTCCATCCCACCACCTTCATAAGAAGCCTTGGAGCCGTCTCCTACCTCCACTCCAGTAGAAGATTGCCTCCATCTCCTCATTCCCATTCCAGAGCCTTAGTGAAGCATTTCTCTACCCAGCATCCTCCTGCATCTCACTTCCGTCGTCTACCACCTCACCTCCTCCATCCAAGCTGTCGCCAAGCATCGTCATCTCACCAAACGGGCTATCTAGGAGATTTCTTCTCACCCCTATCGATTTTGTATTTCATAGCTTATTATAATAAACAATTCCATGATATATCAAATTTGTTTCCATCTCATTTTGTGAGATTATCTTGCTTGCTTCTTTTTTCCAAAAACAAATGAAAGAAAATCACAAAACCCTAAAACCTCAAAAGGAAACAAAATAAAGTGCAGATTTCAACAAAGGTAATCGTTGCCTCCCTATGTTCTACTCAGCACTCCCTTGGTGCTTTGGTCATAAATTGTTTTTGATAATGCATTTTGTGAGCTACAACGATGGGTTCTTGAAGCCCTAATTTTTTCTTGCCAAAACCCGTTGATCAATCCACCCCTCCTCCTGGGCATCCAGGCCCAGGACCTCACTCAGCTAATCCAGGATATAGTGCGGGAAGAGTTTCAACAGCCTCCTCCTCAGCCACCCCCCTAAGGATGTGGATGGGGATCCTCTGTGGGATAGGGGAGTTGTTGCAGTGCTGGATGAGCTGGAGGGGGATGGGGTGATCCTCCACCACCACCACCACCACCCTCAAACATTGCTGAGCATGAGTCCTCCCTACCAAGGGTTGCACTCGTTCCCTTGTTGCGGCTCCACCATGAGCTTTTCACCCAGTTCCGTAAGCTGAAGCTCCTCTCTTTCAAGGGGGATGAGAGCCTATTCAATGCGTAATTCATGTTTAAAATATTATTTAGTTGTTGTATAGTGTGAAAAATTTTGACAAATAAATTTGTAAAGACTGGTAAGTACCGGGTCGTTCACAAGAAGGCAATTGCAATTTATGTAGAAGCATTTCAATAGAACTTGTTCTAAATAGATATTTATATATGTATATATGTATAAGAATCAGATATATGCATTCAGAAGATCAAAATTTTATTGCAATGAAAATAGAGTTTTCACAATAGAGAATGCTACGAGGCACAAATAGATAGATAGATAGAGAGAGATATAGAAAGTGGCATGGAAATGACGCTGCTTGTAGGATGCTTGTGCAAGATGCAGTAGCACCTCAGATCCAGAGTGCCGAGATGAAAGTCAGAGTAGAGTTGCAGAGAAGGTGGAAGATGTCTGGAGTTGATGGAAGAGAGATGCTTCAACTTGGGGCCCTGGGCCTTCTTTTATAGTTTTAATGAGGGGAAAAGTTGGTATTTAACCCCTTTATCTCATGCAACAACTTTTATTTGATCAGATCCGTTGATCGGGAGATCAACGAACCAAATCTAGCTTCAAAACACCTTCATTTGCACCTAAAATGCTCGGATTCAACCTGGGCTTGACACGTGGTAGCTTCTTGGCCTTCAGATCGAGATCACATGGCTTTTGCTCCTCCTCGCGTGCCCACTATAGCAAATCTCTCTCTACACGTGCACCCTCAAGCCTCTTTTCAGTGCCTGATCGTTAGCCATCCGATCGCTCTCGTGCCCACGTGCCATGCCAAAATGCGTGGAGCATCCTGATCATGCCACGTGGCAAGGTCAGCATGCGCCAATGCAAATCCCATGACCAATAATGCTCGCACTCACTGCCATCCGAATTTCATGCTTAGGTAGTTTCGAACCCACGAGCTTCGCTTCCAATGCAAGCACGTGAGCCAACGAGCTATGCACGAGTTTTGTTATAGTTTCCTCTTTGTATCTATTTATTCTTACCTGGCTGGACGGGCAACGTGGCACGCTCATGGCCATTGGATGAAGATCTAACGTCCCATGGCATGCAAGGTGGCCATCCTAGATGGGGTGGTGGTGATGGGGCCATTGTGATGGTGCCACGTGGCGCCATCGTGGCCATCCATCTTCTTTTCCTTGTATTTGCTACTATAGCCCTCCGATCGAGTTGATTTTTCTGTCGTTGGATTGCGATCGTCAATTCAGATTCATCTTTGTGGTTGGATTCTTTATCTGAGGCTTGGATCTTTTTCTTTTGACTTTATGACTTCTGTTCTTTTGTGGACTGCACAAGATGCCCTAGTTATCTGATTGAGACGATGTCGGAAGCATTGGACTCCCGTCGTCATTCTGATCTGATCTATCCGATTTGATCTGACATCCACAGCTTCAAATCATTTGCGATTAAAATCATCTCTTTTTGGTCATATAATGACGATATTATCTATATGACTAATAAACTATCTATTGTGCAAATTACAATGCATATGAATGCATTAATCCTAAGTTATGCTAGGATTTAGCTTAATTCAAATGATTTAGGTTGTATGATTGCTGTGTAATCACACCACCATGCCTAAATCTTGCTAGTCCCTAGCAAATGCAAGAATAAATGCAAAATGGTCCTATATGACTAATTTGTATCAAGAGTGTGACTAGAGGCTTTTGTCATTTGTCTTCATCTGAAGCTTTAGTAATCCAGATAATCGTGATTGTGTTTTGTTGTAGCCTATGCAACGGATCCAAGTGAAAGCCAATCCTCATCTAAAGCTCATACTTGCCCTTAGAAAAATTTATTGGGATAGGGAAACTTCTTCCCTCAGGGTTATAAAGTAACTTGTATATTCAGCCCTGACTTTTAGCTTAGGTAGAAGATTTCTGAGTTAAGTAGATTTGTATTTGGTGGCTCACACTCATCTGGTGCTACATATAGACTAGTACCTTAGAATCTAGATTTCCAGATTATGAAATAATTCAACTTGGAGAAAGGCAAGAAACTGCGCTCTCTTTAGTTCCTTTGTACTCATTCTCTCTCTCTTTATTTCTCTTTCTTTTTCTTTTTCTTTTTCTTATGTTTTCTTTTCTTTTCTTTCTTTTTGAGCTCACAATTTCATCAGATTTATCGGTATATTTGGTGATCTCTCCTGGCACTAACA
Organism: Thalassia testudinum; assembly: GCA_037157565.1. NCBI lineage: Eukaryota > Viridiplantae > Streptophyta > Magnoliopsida > Alismatales > Hydrocharitaceae > Thalassia > Thalassia testudinum. The sequence continues at coordinate 76,351,579 of JAZHRO010000056.1, read as the reverse complement.
CTTTGATTAGGTTCTGATAACTCTAAGACTAAGTTAGAATTTCTTAGCCCATATTCAGGAGGCTAGAAATACAGAAAAATAGGTCAAGGTTGTATTTGGTGGATCGTGAGGGTGGTAGGTGATGTTACCTCATTACACTTGAAATATATTCTAACTCATAAACTCTTTTTTTTCTAGTCTTTTCTTTTTCTAAATTTTTTCTATATATGTATATTTTTTTTCTTTTCTTCCTTTTTTCTTTTTTCTCCTTTTTTCCCTCATCCAAATATCTACCAATGCAATGCAGCATACGAACTTTTATTTATGAGGCATTGTTCGAGATTATGTGTGTTCAAGCGGATATCGGGTGTCTTACTTGGTGGAAGTGCCTATTCTCGGCATCGGGAAAGGAATGGATAGGAGAAAGTATTTCTGACATTGATATCAATACCCTGCTTTAGCTAAAGATTCCATAAAGGATGGTCGTAACCATCCACTTCAGTCCTAGTTTTATCAGAACCATCTGTCTGCATATTTGCCTTATTTGGTAGCTCTCAAGAGAGTAGTGATGAATCCATTTTAATGGATATGTATTACGCCTAAGTAACTTTAATCTTACCTTTTAGGTGTGTTAATAACTACAATTAAGTTGTAGAATATTTATATGCATCATGATTTAGGCTTATAACATTCTATAACTTAATATGTAATGATTTTGTTATTTTTATGTGTAGGAATGGTATTTAGAAAGAACAAGGGTTGGGGAGTAAATTTCCCCAACAACTGACGGCATCTTTCCCTTTCCTCCGGCCAGCCGTAACTCTCCCCTCAATGCCCGCCGGCCAAAAATAGCAAAGGGATTTGGAAAATCCCTTAACTCACGCATGTGGGGAGAGAGGAGTTAAAGAGGAGGCAGAGAAAGGAGAGGGGCATCTGCATCTTGCCCCCTGGCGGGGACCTGCAACCCCAGCGTGCACTGTGGACCAGGATCTTCTTCCCCCTGGCGAGGAACCTTCATCACCTCCACGCGTCCATCTCCACCCTGTTCCAGCGCTCCTGCAGGCGTGTTCCCCCTCATAGGGGCCCGCTCATGCTCCCTGCAGGCAGGTGCGCCCCCTCCTGCAGGCACCCTTCTCTAGTGCCTGCAGGCCCTCACTGGCACCTTGCGTGCTCCTGCACTGCCCTCACCTCACCCGCGCCCTTGCAGTTGCATCTCCTACCCGCAGGCGCCCGCTCACGCACCCGCACCACCAACGCTTCCCTCCAATGCTGTAGGCCCTAACGCCAGCTCTACCCGCACCCACCATCACCGCACCGCCCCACCCGCTGCTGCAAGGCGCTTGCTCCTTCCAGCGCCTAGTGCTCCCCGAAGGCAACGCACGCCAATCACCACCAACTCTCCCCTCCCACGTTGTAGGCGCTTGCACCATCACCTCTGCCTGCTCCAGCCCTTCTACAGGCGCTAGTACTATGCCACCCACTCCCGCAGGGCGTGCCTCTCTAGTCATCGCACCAACATAGCGCCTGCACCTACGCCCAACCTCTGTAGGCGCCCGCTCCACCTTGCGTGCTCACCGGCCACCGCAGCCAGGCCGCACCTGCACAACACCTCCCTGCAGTGCTTGCCTGCAGGCATCCACCCGCCTTCACCCTGCCAGGCCGTGCACACCTCCACACGCCCCTCTGAAGTAGCTCCTTCACAACAGATAGCCTCCTCCGACGTTCTTCTCCTCCATCGACCGACCACCTCCGGCCATCTCCATCGATGCCGCAACCTCCATTGGATCGGCCTCGTCATCGCCAACCTCCCTTGCGTGTGAAAGCCCCGCCGGTGCTCTCTCTCTCTCACGAGGAGAGAGAGCAAATGCTCTGTTTTACATTCCATTAAAAATTACATCTAATGCCATTGCCATCAGAAATTAATTATTGATTTATTATTATTTTATTATGGCAAAATTGTGAATGCACACTCATGCTTTCTGATAATTGCACGTTATTGATATTCACCTATTTCAAGATTGGTTTTGGGCTTAACCAATCTTCTCTAGTATATGTCAATTAAAAATTACATAAAATCATCATGTATTTATTGAAGATTTCAGTGAGGGAAAACTGCACATATACCCTTATCTTTTTGAGTTATTGTGAATCTTCTTTCCATCACATTTTAGGTCGGATTTGAATAGGGATTTCACACTTAACCGAAAGAATATAAAATAATCGAGAGTTTATTGCATAATTGCCTCCCTGTGGACATGACCCGCTCTTCTGTGAGTGGTTATTTTTATCGTTGATTAGTCAAATTTTCCACCACTTAAATACTACAACGCATTATTTCATTTGCAAAACTCATTTGAAAGTGGAAAATCGACCCGTCAAATTAGCGTCATTGTTGGGGAGGTAACAGACGCAATAGATTTACTTCATTGTTTCTGAATATTCTGAGTTGCGAAATTATCTAATCATTTTTATTATTGTGCGAGGAATCTGACACGGCGACTGGTGCAGCAAAGCAACGTCATTGGCCCTGAATGACGCGCATGGTGTAGACAATCTTTTTGGTAGACCTTGACGCCACCTGGAGGATGGCAACAGGAACATGTGGGCCTTGATCCCACGCACATAGGCTTACGGAGAAGCCTATTTCTGATTTAGTCAGTAGATCTTAGTTAGATTTAGTTTAGATAGACATTAGAATTTAATTTCTCTCTTTTGGACCCTTATCGGGTATTTTTGGGAACTTGTTCCCAGTGCCACTTTATTTCTTATCGCTCTTATATGTGGGAGCGTATTTTCGGGAGCATATTCCCATTTATTTAGATTATAGGATTATTTGAATTGTTTGAACTGAATTTCGGTTAGTTAGTTAGATTAGGTTTGTTTATTATTATTATTTTAAAAAAAAATTGAAATGCCTGCTAGAAGTTGCATATCTATAGGATGACCATCTAGGACTGAATGAGTAGCATCTAGTTTACTTTTATTGCATTGCATTCATTATTGCACGAAGAAAGCTGGAGTAAGGTACGTCTTTTCTTAAGCATCAATTGCCTGCCATGCATATGCATTGAACCTAAATCTAAGACCACTAAAGTACTTGAATCAAATTAATTCAGTGGTCACTTTAAAAATTGGGACTGCTAAGAGGTTGGATCATAAAATCTATGACAGAAAATTGTGTGCAAAAGGATCCTGTTTGCGAAATTTCAAAAATCAAAACACGATTGTATGTTTACGCACTTGAGACACTGTGCATCTCACACATAAGGTCACTAGATAAATTTCTACCTCTCCACTTTTGCACCACAAGGGAAGTTAGTTGGAAATCAACAAGCCTATCCACCAAGTTACTTCGATTCCTCGTGTGTGGGCTCAATTCGAGACTTCCATCCCTTGTGAGTAGGTTATAGGCACCAGCGAAGGTTGGCCTAAGAAGCGTAATATTTTGCAAAACTTATTTGGCCACCAATTGAACATTTAATTCTAAGACCTTCAATCTACTAAAAATAGATTCCTTTGAATTTGCATTTGCTTTGACAGTAAAACTCTTTAGGAAGTTTCTGCTTATATTATGATTTCTTCCAAATCTTAAGAGAGTTAAAACTATTTTGCTTAAAGAAATGGATTACCCTTACTCCTATCATTTAGATTATCAGAGTCAATACTTCCCATCTTGTAATCAGAATCCCATGCCCCGAGCATATCCATCCTTTGATGGGTACATTGACAATTCATGGGATCATTCTTATCCTAGGAGTTCTGGCTTGATAACTCCTACTTTTAAGCAGAGCTTAGGAGCGGGATTTCCCAACCCTGAAATCCCTACTTCCATGCAAACACCCAACCCTCCCACCCTTCATGATTTTCCATATCGAGGTTGGACCGATACCCCTAGGAAACCAGAGCCTGAAATTTACTATCCTCCCCAACCTGATAATAGTAGCCTCTCCTTTTTTATGATAGAAATGCAAAAATAGCAAAAGGAAATAATGGAATCAATGGGAGAAATGTTGAGGAATAGTCAACATTTAAATGAAGAAATAAGACAACTTAGCTACATGCTTCCCAATAGTCCTGATCCCTACCCATACGATCATGATCACGAAAAAGATTCTAAGGAACCTAATGACAATAGGGATCCAATTTTATGTAGCTATCACTTAGACTCTCCTAATGAGACACAACCACTAGAGGACAATGATCATAGTGATTATCCACCTGAACTATATTGGAGTCAAAAGCAAGGGAAGATGGTACCTCTTGAGGACCTTGACCCCAATGACAGTATTCTCTTTACCCCTACCAACCCGGGTCAAGGTTATATTGTTCCTATCACTTCCCCTCTTGGTTATTTGGTGGAATCCCATTCTACCCTTAGTGAGTGTAACGAACGCGTGCCCCAGACGTATTTTAAGACGTCTGGGATCACATCAAGACGTCTGACAGGACGTCTGGGATCGTTTCCAGACGTCTGAAAAATCGTTATCTTCCACACACGCGAGTCGTCTGCGCGCCTGAGCGCGCAGACCCGCATATTCGATATTCCCTCTCTCTCTCTCTGCAGCTGTAGACCCCTGCCGCGCTCCTTCTCTCTCCTCCTCGCGCGGCCTTAAAAAGGCCACGCCTCCCCTCCCGTCGTCTCCACCCCTTCCTCTCCTCCTTCCTGTGTGCGAGAGCGAGCGAGCGCGAGGGTGGCAGCGGCGGCCGCAGTGAGCGAGGAGGTGCTGCGTGCGAGAGCGGAGCTCTGCCGTGCGGGCAAGCTCGCCGGGGCTACTAGGGCCGGCCGGCGGAGGGCGCAGGGGGCGCGGAACGACGCGGAGAGGGACCTGCTACGGTCTGAGCAGCAGACGCGCGAGGTGCGACGTGGGCGACGTCGCGAGCGGAAGCCGGGTGGTGCCTTGTTCTGGAAAAATATCCAGAATCAGACGTCTGGGTTAATAGCCAGATGGCGAGGGAGACGTCTGGAAGATCATACAGACGTCTGAAAGGTGAGTATTCCGCTTTCTTCTTCCTTCATGTCGACGGACCGTACTGAGGGAGGGAGTTGGCTGTGCACAGGCTCGCTGATTCTCCATCGTTTGCGAATCAGACGTCTGGCTGTTGTACCAGACGGCGGGAGAGACCTCCAGACGTCCGGGGTAACCATCAGACGTCTTGAAGCTAGGCCAGACGTCCCCGCAGACTTCTAGACATCTGGGAAACCACGCTGAGCAGGTAATTCTCTGATCCACTTTTTAAGACGTCTGGAATAAGTTCCAGACGTCTGATTTTGCACAGTATCGTCTTTTTCGACCCGTTTAGGGCCCGTTCGGGCTCTGTTTTCCGCGATTCGCGTTGCGTTCTTTTCAGAATTAATTCCTCTACCCGTCTACAGTAGCTATGCACTGTTTTGAGACTTTCCTTGTGTTTGATCCTTGTGATAGGACCTCGTTCAGTTGCAGTCTTGGGAGTCACGGAGGCACGCGGGATTCCCGACCACGCCCCCATTACTCCCGTTATGCCTGGTGGAGTGGCTTTAAGTTATTAAAATCTATTAAATTATGAAACCATAAATAGAACCTAGGACATTGCATGAACCCTAGGAATGAGAAATAGATGGAATGATAGCTCGTAGGTGTTGCATGAATCCTAGGACTGGAAAACTAGATTGTATGATAGATCCTAGGATATGGCATGAATCCTAGGATGGGAAAACTAGTGGAATGTATAATACTACAGTCTTGGAAAATGGAAAGAAATATAAAGCTGCCTGTAATTTGAATTAATAGCTGGCTGTTGTGAATAGATAACGTGGTTGAGAACATGTATTGTAAGAATGTGAAACTGGAAAGTGAAACCTAGATGTTTGAGTAAAAAGGATGGAACCCTACGGGGAGGTAGGAGTAGAACTCCTGGAAAGTGAATGGAATAGTTTTGGGGAAATGAGCTGGCCCTTGAGTACGGAGTACCAAGGAGAGCGACTGTCCCCCTATTTAGTGCAGAGCGGAGCTAGCTGCCCCAGGGACCCGGGGTTAGGACTGGCCACTCTGTACCGACTTGCTGGCCCTCGTGTACGTAGTACCGAGGAGAGCTACTAGTGTAGGGAGGTACTAGCTACCCCACGGGCCCCGGGGTTATGCTAGCCTCCCACACCGACTTGTTGGGCCCGCTGGGGCAAACCAGGGTAGTCAGGCGAGGGTGCGCGGACTGTGGAGGGGCAAGGCCCCGGTTTGGTTACTGTGGAGGGGTTGGACCCCTGTTACTGAGAGGGCTCTGCCCTGGACTGGTTCCATGCTATGCTTTGGGCGCACCTATTAACGGAAACGACTGACCGCATGCCAGTACGGGTTAGCTACCTGTGCGTTTATCGCGCGTGCCGTAGTCACCGTTACGTCTGTCAGTGACCTTGGGGTGGTTGACTGAGGGTAGGATCACCACGGGGGACTCTCCCAGCCAGGAGAGCACCACGTGCTACTTCTACTTTTTGGAAAAGATTGCAATGAAGATCGTTCCCACGAGGAACATTCGAGATCAAGTAAAAGATCTGAGAAATAAATGAAATAGTGAGACAATTGAAAGATGTAAATAAAGAAAGTAATAGAACATAACAGCTACTGTACACTATACTGTTGTCTTTAGTTTTAGTTGCCACTCTACTCAGTGTTTTGCTGACGTGTAACACTCGTTACCTTTTTCAAGACCAGGTGTTGAGCAGCCAGGGTCAGCGGCTGCAGAGGACGCTGGGCCGAGTAGGGTCCAGTAGAGTTTACCACAGTCTTTTGTACCTCTTTTGTTTCTGTTATAGTGAGTAGTTCTTGTTTCCGCTGTACTTTCTTTACCTGCAGTTCATGTTATATGATAAATGTTGTTCTACTGTTGTGGTGGTATCTACTGTAGTAGTTTCTTCCCTTACTGCTGTACTTTCTTACTGTTAGTTATATTCATGCTGAATGTGGTTTATTTTACTGCTCTTTTGGTTACTTCCTCGTTGGACGACTAGGTCTTGGGATTAGTCGAGTCGGTCCGGTTCTCGTGTCTCGTAGGGACTCGAGAACCGGGTCGTTACATAGATGGTATTTGAGCAAGGTCGTCCCGAGAAGTGAATCAACTGACTGGAAAATAACCAATTCGCCTGTTTATAGCTAGAGTAGTCACCACAACATATCTCCTGACTTGAGCTCTTAGAAGTTTCGTTCGGTACCGTCTGTTTTGACGTTTTCGTTTGGTTTCGCGTCTGCTTGCAGGAGATGCCTTGTCGCGGGACTGGCGAGACTGGCCGCGGCCGAGGGCGAGGTTGGTGAGGTGGACGTGCTGTTGTTGACGTCTCGGTGGACCAGCCACCACTCCTGGGCATCCAGGCCCAGGACCTCGCCAGACTGATACGAGATATTGTACGAGAGGAGCTCCACCCACCGCCCCGAGCGCCTCCTCCTGGGGCTGCAGAGGGGGAGTCCTCTGTGGGACCACGCGACGGACACGGCGCTGGACACGAGGGAGGGGATGGGCCCCTGCCGCCCCCACCTTCCTCCGACACTTCTGTACACGAGGCACCTTCGCTTGGAGGTGCACCAGCACCTCCCCTACAGTGCCACTTCGAGCTTTTCGGATAGTTCCGGAAGCTGAAGCCCCCCTCCTTCAAGGGGGATGAGGACTCGACCGAGGCAGAGGACTGGCTTGAGCAGCTGGAGAAGATCTTCGACACCCTTCGCCCCCCGGTGGAGTGCCGCGTGGCCTTTGCCACGTACCAGCTGGAGAGTGCGGCACACCGGTGGTGGAGGGCGGTCCGGGGACAGGAGAGGGACAAGCCGACGTGGGACCAGTTCGTCACCCTCTTCTGCGAGCAGTACTTTCCCCAGACGTGGCAAGACCAGAGGAGGTAGGAGTTCCACACTCTCCGCCAAGGGACGATGACTGTGAGCGCGTACCGCACGCGTTTCTTGGAGCTGTCCCGCTTTGCAACGACAGCGGTAGCCACTGAGGAGGAGCGCTTTTGGAGGTTCACCGAGGGGCTCCGGCCTGCGATCTGGGGGTATGTCAAACCCCTGAAGCTGCCTACGTTTTCGAGGGTGGTAGAGGCAGCTATGACTTACGAGGAGACCAACCCGTCCGCGCGAGAGACCGACGGCGGGCGAAAGAGGCCCTTTCAGCCAAACTTCTCACAGGGCCGGCGAGAACGAAGACACGTGGCGTCCGCAGGAGAGCCGTCACGTTGTGCAGGGCCATCAGTGGCCTTTGGGGGCCCTCGACAGGGGCCAGTCGCCAGCACTGGACCCCCGCCTAGCCGACAGCAGGGACTCACTGAGGGCGGGAGTCGGGTTCCCCTCTGCTACCAGTGTGGCCAGCCGGGCCACATCAGGAGGGACTGCCCATTTAGGGCAGGAGGTCAGCAGATACTTCCCGTACAGAGCACTGGAGGGCACGCAGGAGGCCGCGGTTCCCAGGCGCGAGGAGGAGGACAGCAGTCGCGAGGAGGGTACCGGCCAACACCTACCCGTCCGACGCAGAGTGTGGCTGCTTCGTCCGCACCTAGAGCTGAGGGGCGCATCAACGCCCTAACACACAGGGACGCCAGAGCTTCGGGATCCGTGGTAGCAGGTATGGTTTCAGTTTCTGGCAGACTCGTTTACACGCTTTTCGATTCCGACGCTACGCACTCATTTGTCACATCCAGTTTCGCAGTTAGTTTGGACCAGGATTATACACTGTTAGAAAATCCGTTCGTAATCAGAGGTCCGAGTGGTCAGCTGTTTGTAGCTGAGGAGGTGTACACGGATTGCGAGGTCAGCGTTGGAGGACATAGCCTGCCAGCTGACCTGATTATGATCCAGATGGAGGACTTTGGTGTGATTCTGGGGATGGATTGGCTATCCACTTACCACGCCTTGGTGGACTGTTTTGAGAGGAAGATTATCTTCTCCATTCCGGAGTTGCCTTCTTTCGAGTTTCACGGACAGCTAGTGGACGGAGGTTTCAGGTGCATTTCGGCACTTCGGGCGGCGAGACTTTTGAGCCAGGGGTGTGAGGGCTTCCTAGCCTGTGTGGTGGCAGAGCCCAGCCCTGTGGCAGACTTCTAGTGCATCCCGGTGGTCAGAGAGTACCCCGACGTGTTTCCAGACGAGTTACCAGGACTACCGCCCGAGCGTGAGATCGAGTTTGAGATCTCACTAGTACCAGGGACCAGCCCCATCTCCACCACACCATACAGGATGGCACTGCTTGAGCTGCGAGAGCTCAAGTCCCAGTTGCAGGACCTTTTGGTGAAAGGTCTCGTGAGGCCCAGTGCGTCTCCCTGGGGAGCCCCAGTACTGTTTGTGAAGAAGAAGGATGGGACCCTACGCCTTTGTGTGGACTACCGACAGCTGAATAGGGTCACCATCAAGAACAGATATCCGCTACCGAGGATCGACGATTTGTTTGACCAGTTGCGGGGTGCCACGGTGTTTTCCAAGATAGACTTGAGGTCTGGATACCACCAGTTGAGGATCAGGGAGACCGACGTCTCCAAGACAGCTTTCCGCACCCGGTATGGACACTACGAGTTTTTGGTCATGCCGTTTGGGTTGACCAATGTGGGTTGACCAATGCCCCCGCTGCTTTCATGGACCTGATGAACCGGGTGTTTAGACCGTACTTGGACCCGTTCGTGGTGGTTTTCATAGATGATGTACTCATCTATTCTAGAGATCGGACGCAGCACGGACAGCACTTGCGGATGGTTCTGGACACTCTGAGGCGACGCAGGCTGTACGCCAAATATAGCAAGTGCGAGTTCTGGTTGAGGGAGGTGACCTTCTTGGGTCATGTGATCTCTGGAGATGGCCTGGCGGTGGACCCAGCCAAGGTCGAGGCAGTGCTCAGGTGGGAGAGACCGCGTTCAGTCACTGAGATCCGCAGTTTCCTGGGACTAGCTGGCTACTACAGACGGTTCATCAGGGGATTTTCACAGATTGCACGTCCCATGACATAGTTGACCCGGAAGGACGTGCCTTTCGCTTGGACAAACGCCTGTGAGGCGTGTTTTCTGGAGCTGAAGGAGAGGTTGACCTCGGCTCCCGTGCTCACCATCCCTGACAGTAGTGGCGGGTTCATTGTGTACACGGACGCTTCCTTGCAGGGGTTAGGAGGTGTGCTCATGCAGAGGGGTCACGTGGTCGCTTACGCTTCACAGCAACTGAAGCCCCATGAGCATACCTACCCTACCCACGACCTAGAGTTGGCAGCTGTTGTCTTCGCGCTGAAGACATGGAGGCACTACTTGTACGGTGAGACCTTCGAGATTTTTACGGATCACAAGAGCCTCAGATACCTTTTTGATCAGAAGGAGCTCAACATGAGACAGAGACGTTGGTTGGAGCTCCTGAAGGATTACGACTGCAGCATCTCCTACCACCCGGGAAAGGCCAATGTGGTGGCTGACGCCTTGAGCCGTAAGCCGCCCGCACGCTTGGCCAGTCTACAGTTACAGAGTTGGAGCCTTTTGGAGGAGGTGGGAAGTTGGCGACCTTTAGAGTTACGAGGGTACTGTGGGGCAGTGACGGTGACACGGCAGACCAGGCCAGAGCTGATAGACCGTATCATCACAGGACAGATGGCCGATCCGTACTTGCAGTCTTTGCGCGACAGAGTACTATCAGGAGACCCAGGGGACTTCTCTTTCACAGACCAGGTGCTACGTTTGAGGGGACGGTTGTGCGTTCCCAGAGACGAGGAGTTGTTGAGAGAGCTCCTGACTGAGGCACACAGTTCCAGATTCACCATACATCCCGGGAACACGAAAATGTACCACGACTTGAGACGCGAGTTTTGGTGGAGAGGGATGAAGCGGGATGTGGGTGAGTTCGTGCAACAGTGCTTAGTGTGCCAGCAGGTGAAAGCCGAGCATCAGAGGCCGGCAGGGCCGCTTCAGCCGCTTCCAGTGCCAGAGTGGAAGTGGGAGAGCCTCACCATGGACTTGGTGGTGGGCTTACCTGTTACCCAGCGGGGACACGACGCAGTCTGGGTAATAGTGGATAGACTGACGAAGACGGCGCGTTTCATTCCGATCCGAGTCACTTTGGGACCAGCACAGTTGGCAGAGAGGTATATCCATGATGTGGTACGACTACACGGAGTTCCGCGGGAGATCGTATCCGACCGGGATACCCGTTTTACGTCCCAGTTTTGGGCTGAGTTTCAGCAGGCCTTGGGGACGAGGTTGAGGTTTAGCACGGCTTACCACCCCCAGACGGACGGACAGTCTGAGCGCACGATACAGACACTTGAGGACCTTTTGCGTGCCTGTGTACTGGACTGGAGGGGCTCTTGGGAGGAGCACCTGCCCCTGGCGGAGTTTGCATACAACAACAGTTATCACTCGAGCATCGGCATGGCTCCCTACGAGGCTCTGTACGGACGGAAGTGTACGGCACCCTTGAGTTGGGTTGAGGTGGGGACCAAGTGGGAGGTTGGCCCCAGGTTGATCCGGCAGAGTCAGGAGGTAGTTGAGCAGATCCACAGATGACTCCGCACTGTCAGGAGCAGACAGAAGAGCTACGCGGATCGGAGACGCAGAGAGGTGCAGTTTGAGGTTGGGGACGACATCTTCCTTCGTGTTTCGCCCATGAAGGGCCTGCAGCGGTTTGGGGTGAGAGGGAAGCTCACGCCGAGGTTCGTAGGGCCCTTTGAGGTCTTGGAGCGGGTTGGACCCGTTGCTTACAGACTTGCCCTTCCCCCACAGCTTTCTGGTGTGCACGACGTGTTCCACGTGTCCAACCTCAGGAGGTACGTAGCCGATTCCAGTCACGTACTGAGTCACGAGAGCGTCGAGGTGAGCGACGACCTGACCTACCCCGAGCGGCCAGTGCAGATTCTAGACCGAGCCGTCCGCAGTTTGAGGCGAAAGCAAGTACCCCTGGTAAAGGTTTTGTGGAGGAGCCAGCGGTACGAGGAGGCTACCTGGGAGCCTGAGGCGGCAATGCGGGAGCGGTACCCGGAGCTTTTCGCGGGAACGCCTTTTCGGACCGGCTTCGGTCCTCTTTGAGTTTGTTATGGTCATTTGGACGTCTTTTGCCACACCCTAGTTGGCGCAAGTTTCGGGGACGAATCTTCCTTTGAGTTTGTTATATTGTAACGAACGCGTGCCCCAGACGTATTTTAAGACGTCTGGGAGGTGGCCCAGACGTCGGACCAGACGTCTGGGATCACATCAAGACGTCTGACAGGACGTCTGGGATCATTTCCAGACGTCTGAAAAACCATTATCTTCCACACGCGCGAGTCGTCTGCGTGCCTGAGCGCACAGACCCGCATATTCGATATTCCTTCTCTCTCTCTCCGCGGCTGCAGACCCCTGCCGCGCTCCTTCTCTCTCCTCCTCGCGCGGCCTTAAAAAGGCCACGCCTCCCCTCTCGTCGACTCCACCCCTTCCTCTCCTCCTTCCTGTGTGCGAGAGTGAGCGAGAGAGAGGGCGGTAGCTGCGGCCGCAGTGAGCGAGGAGGAGGTGCTGCGTGCGAGAGCGGAGCTCTACCGTGCGGGCGAGCTCGCCGGGGCTGCTAGGGCCGGCCGGCGGAGGGCGCAGGGGGCGCGGAACGACGCAGAGAGGGACCTGCTACGGTCTGAGCAGCAGACGCGCGAGGTGCGATGCGGGCGGCGTCGCGAGCGGAAGCCGGGTGGTGCCCTATTCTGGAAAAATTTCCAGAATCAGACGTCTGGGTTAATAGCCAGACGGCGAGGGAGACGTCTGGAAGATCATACAGACATCTGAAAGGTGAGTATTCCACTTTCTTCTTCCTTCCTGTCGACTGACCATTCTGAGGGAGGGAGTTGGCTGTGCGCAGGCTCGCTGATTCGCCATCGTTTGCGAATCAGACGTCTGGCTGTTGTACCAGACGGCGGGAGAGACCTCCAGACGTCCGGGGTAACCATCAGACGTCTTGAAGCTAGGCCAGACATCCCCGCAGACTTCTGGACGTCTGGGAAACCACGCTGAGCAGGTAATTCTCTGATCCACTTTTTAAAACGTCTGGAATAAGTTCCAGACGTCTGATTTTGCACAGTATCGTCTTTTTCGACCCGTTTAGGGCCCGTTCGGGCTCCATTTTCCGCGATTCGAGTTGCATTCTTTTCAGAATTAATTCCTCTACCCGTCTACAGTAGCTATGCACTGTTTTGAGACTTTCCTTGTGTTTGATCCTTGTGATAGGACCTCGTTCAGTTACAGTCTTGGTTGTCACGGAGGCACGCGGGATTCCCGACCACGCCCCCATTACTCCCGTTGTGCCTGGTGGAGTGGCTTTAAGTTATTAAAATCTGTTAAATTATGAAACCATAAATAGAACCTAGGACATTGCATGAACCCTAGGAATGAGAAATAGATGGAATGATAGCTCCTAGGTGTTGCATGAATCCTATGACTGGAAAACTAGATTGTGTGATAGATCCTAGGATATGGCATGAATCCTAGGATGGGAAAACTAGTGGAATGTATAATATTGCAGTCTTGGAAAATGGAAAGAAATATAAAGCTGCCTGTAATTTGAATTAATAGCTGGCTGTTGTGAATAGATAACGTGGTTGAGAACATGGATTGTAAGAATGTGAAACTGGAAAGTGAAACCTGGATGTTTGAGTAAAAAGGATGGAACCCTACGAGGAGGTAGGAGTAGAACTGCTGGAAAGTGAATGGAATAGTTTTGGGGAAATGAGCTGGCCCTTGAGTACAGAGTACCAAGGAGAGCGACTATCCCCCTGTTTAGTGCAGAGCGGAGCTAGCCGCCCCAGGGACCCAGGGTTAGGGCTGGCCACTCTGTACCAACTTGCTGGCCCTCGCGTACGTAGTACCAAGGAGAGCTACTAGTGTAGGGAGGTACTAGCTACCCCATGGGCCCCAGGGTTCTGCTAGCCTCCCACACCTACTTGTTAGGCCCGCTGGGGCAAACCAGGGTAGTCAGGCGAGGGTGCGCAGACTGTGGAGGGGCAAGGCCTCGGTTTGGTTACTGTGGAGGGGTTGGACCCCTGTTACTGAGAGGGCTCTGCCCTGGACTGGTTCCGTGCTGTTCTTTGGGCGCACCTGTTAACGGAAACGACTGACCGCGTGCCAGTACGGGTTAGCTACCTGTGCGTTTATCGCACGTGCCGTAGTCACCGTTATGTCTGTCAGTGACCTTGGGGTGGTTGACTGAGGGTAGGATCACCACGGGGGACTCTCCCAGCCAGGAGAGCACCACGTGCTACTTCTACTTTTTGGAAAAGACTGCAATCACGATCGTTCCCACGAGGAACATTCGAGATCAAGTAAAAGATCTGAGAAATAAATGAAATAGTGAGACAATTGAAAGATGTAAATAAAGAAAGTAATAGAACATAACAGCTACTGTACAGTCTACTGTTGTCTTTAGTTTTAGTTGCCACTCTACTCAGCGTTTTGCTGACGTGTTACACTCGTTACCTTTTTCAGGACTAGGTGTTGAGCAGCCAGGGTCAGCGGCTGCAGAGGACGCTGGGCCCAGTAGGGTCCAGTAGAGTTTACCACAGTCTTTTGTACCTCTTTTGTTTCTGTTATAGTGAGTAGTTCTTGTTTCCGCTGTACTTTCTTTACCTGCAGTTCATGTTATATGATAAATGTTGTTCTACTGTTGTGGTGGTATCTACTGTAGTAGTTTCTTCCCTTACTGCTGTACTTTCTTACTGTTAGTTATATTCATGCTGAATGTGGTTTATTTTACTGCTCTTTTGGTTACTTCCTCGTTGGACGACTAGGTCTTGGGATTAGTCGAGTCAGTCCGGTTCTCGTGTCTCGTAGGGACTCGGGAACCGGGTCGTTACAGTGAGCCTACTCCTGACCCTCCACTTAGGGAATCAACACCTACCATTCAGCATCCTGAGGATTTAAATGCACCCAATGAAGGTGACCATAAGGGAATAGAGGATGATCAATTTTGGTCTCAGGGATATGAAGAGTCTATTTTAGAGGATGGGGATGCCCCAATAGAGGATCCTGGACTGAAAATCTGGAGTGAATCATAGGGGAATTATTTATCATTTGAGGATTTACCTTCAGAGGATAGAAATAATATGATTAGATGCAGATTCCTCCTTTCTTTTGAGAGTCATCCGCCATCAAAATAGGAGTTGATATTAGAGGAGGACAAACAAAATAATGAGAAGTCTATGGGAGACTCTTGGGGACTAAACACATCAATTGAGGATTTATACCCCGAGAACAATAATGAATTCAATGATATAGGCTTGCTCCAAAATATTAAGACTGATCCTCCTTTAGAAATAATTGAGGATACTGATCCAACTCCTAATGAATTACATATACACCTCGACAAATATTTTAGTGAACCAAATGAATTCGGGGATGAGATTAATAATAATGATTCAGATATTTTGACCCTGCCATCAAAGAGTTGTAATTTGGAGTCTACCCTTGATTCAAATATGACTTCGATCATTAATACTAGGCATGGTAACGTGAAGTTGTCTACAACTAGGGAGTGTACACAATCTGAGTCATTGTTGGTATTGGACCAAACTAAGCCCTCATTGGACTTAACCATTACCTTCCAACACTACAAACAACCCTTATACTCCCTAACCGATCCTTGGCTCAGATCTCTGCTCATGTACATTCTTTCTGGAGAACATATCAGGCTAGTACATCCTCGGGTAGAATGGCAAGTATGGATTGATGCTTGTACTTTTACTCTCGTAATTCAAGGGTTTGAACTAATAATGATTATATCTTTTAAAACCCGTCCTGCTTTGGAGGATCCTTGTTATCCTCCACTTATTCTATTTCGGGAGGCCTCTTTTCATATTCCCTTTCTTATTCCTAGACCTCCCCAAGTAGCCCACGAGATTTTCTGTTTTCAATTCTTCTAGTGAGCATTTGGAATTGCATTGCATCATCAGCTCGCCAGCATCTGTGGCTACTTGTTTTCTAGGCCCGCACTGTTACACATATTTTTAGGGCCTAACTTTATTGTTTGGAACCAGACTTATAGGTTCCTTCTAAGTCTGGCTGCTGACCGAAAATGAAGCGCTTGTTGGGAGGCAACCCAGCGGTCGGAATAACACTTTGTTAGGTGATGCTTTTCCTTTCTCCTCCTGTTTTAATTTTACAATGGGGACGTTGTAGGATTTAGGCATGGGGGGGTGCATTTGCATTTTATGAAGTATTCATGCATTTAGGTTAGCATATATAAAAAAAAAATCTTCTTTTCTTGAGCTGATTGGGTTAGCCCTAGCAAAATACCTTTGTCATTGGAGGTTTTTCTTCTGGAATATTTCTTAAGTTTAGAATCCAGTACATTTATTTCACATGCACGTAGACTGGGTAATGGATCCTCGAGGAAAACCAATAAGAATTTGTAGTCCACTGAACCCTTGGACAGTTCATAGGGAGTCAGGCACACTATCTTCTAGTAGATCAACTTCATATTTGTGAGAAGAAAGTGGAGATTACTAGTGCGCTAAGTCTAGTGCAAGGACTCTTAAGTTTTGGATAATTAGATGATGATACTTCAGAGTTAGGCGTAGTTTCCACTCTCGGTTCCTATGTGCATACTTTGTGTGAATTCCTGAGAGTCACCAAATAAGGCAGATACATAGAGATTGAGTCTTAATAAAGCTATAACTCTGGTGGATGGTTACGACCGTCCTTCATAGAGTCCTCGGCTGAAGGAGGGTAATAGTGTCAAAGGTCAGAAATACACCTGTCCTATCCATTCCTTCCTGGTGCCGAGAATAGCCACTTCCACCAAATAAGCCACACAATATCCTCTTGACCATCATCATCCCGAATAATGCCTCATAAATAAAAGTTTGTGTCGTGTTATATTATATAAAAAAAAAGAGAGAAAAGAAAAGAAGAAAAAGAAGAAATAGAAAATGAAGAAATATTTATATTACAAAAAAAAGGGGTCCAAGTTATAATGTAACATTATTTTTGAGGCAACGGAACACCTATCGCGTTCCACCAAATATGACCCATACCTACCTTTTAGTATTTCTGATCGCCTGAATACTGGTTGAGTACTCTAACTTAGTTGTAGAGTTATTAGGACTTTAATTGAAGTGTGGATGCCATGTGAGGCCACCAAATAGTGAGTACAATTTCTAAATCTACCGAGATTTGTGATCTCAGAAGGAAAAAGAAGAGGAAGTGCCCAGGAACATCAAGAGAGCACAGTTGTATAGCCTCTCTCAGAGTTGACTTGTCTAATAGTCTAGAGATCTAGAGTCTACAGTACTAGACTATATGTAGCACCAGATGAGTGTGTGCCACCAAATACAAATCCATACTACTTGATATCTCCTACCTAAGCCAAACGCCGGGTGATATGCCGTATGGTTCGTCGGCCGGTTTCGTGTTATATCGTTGTAGTAAAACCGGTTGTTACCAACGTATCAAATAAAAATTTTTTACTCGGAAAAATAAAAGAGTTCCCGAGGTTGAACTCAGGGAGCAAGTTGTATTCTAGAGATATACAAGTTCTATTACAAAAATAAAGAGAGAGAGAGATGAAAATTTGGCTTCTTCTTCTTTTCTTCTTTCTTCCTCTTTGTCTTTGGTTCTTCCTGTTCTTTGTTCTTCTTCTTCTTCTTCTTCTTTTTCTTCTGCTTTCTTCAGATTTTCCCCTCGTGCTCTTCTTCTGTTCTTCCTTGTTTCCTTTCTTTCTTTTTCGTCAGATCGTCTTCTTCTTTTCTTGCTTCTTGCTTCTTTGGCCTGCACACTTCAGAGTTTATTTGTCAAGGCAAAAACCTACTCTACCCCCCTCCCCCGCGTATTTCTCTCTCTGAAATCACTCTTCGGAAGCTCTCCCAGAGCGCTACCGGGTAATCGGGTTCGGGTCAGGCCCGGGTCCAGGCCCACCGGCGTGCGTGGTGGGCGAGGAGTGCAGGTCAGTCTAATCGGGTCGAGCCAGGTCCGCGGAGCGTGGTCACGGACGAGGCCGAGTCGGGTCGGGTCGGGTGAGAGGGACCTCACCCCGTGGTAACTGAGGCAAACAGCATAAGGCAGTTTTTGCCTTTATGCATCCGCGCGCCTTTGAGAGATTCCGAGGTGGGACTAAATGTCCCACCCCAATTCTCTCACGCCTGCAGCAGGGATGGTGCTCCCAATTGCATCGGCTGTTGAGGCGCACAGCTCCAATTGAGGGCCAGGGTGTGTGCGCGAGACTCTTCCGCGCTGGCCGTGGCTATTCAACCTGGGATATCTCGGCTTGGAGCAACCTTGAGCAGGCTTCGAGCTTCCTCGCCAATGGCGGTCAAGGCCTGGAACCTGAAACCAATGGCACGGCCTCTCGGCCAGATCAGACAGGCGGGGGACCTTCGCCGTGGCACGGCGAAGGTGGTCAGGGGGTCTGCAGGGGGCGAGATGGGGCTGTCTGGTCGTCCTAGGTCAAACTGTGAGCGAGGGAGTGGGTGTGTTCGGTGGGTCTGCAGAGGGTGTTTGGTGGGAAGTGGAGGGGCGGAAGAGGATCAGGGTGAGGAGGCGGAGGTTCTGCGGTAGTCGGCGAGCCGTGTGGGTTGCTGAGGTGATGGGAGCGGCTCGCCGGAGGGTGGTCGGAGGCGGAGAGGATGAGGGTGAACAGGGTCGGTAGAGGGCTTAATTGACTAAATCGAAAGCGGGGAAAGAAAGAGGAGAAGAAGGGGAGTAAGTCTAACTTAACTGCAGGGACGAAAGGGGAGGAACAGGGCGACAGTCGTATCGACTGTCGCCGGAGAAGACGATGCTCAGGGAGAGGGGCGGCGGCGAGCAGAAGGCTGGAGAGGCGCCAGCTGGGTGCGGCGTGGCGCGGGAAGAGCAGGGGAGGAGGTCTCTGCTGCTGGTAGTGCGGCAGAGCGAAGAGGTGGAGGGGGAGGAAGTCGCCGGAGCTGGTGAGCGTCTGCCGGAGAAAGAAGAGAAGAAAGCTGGGGGTTTTCTCCGTCAGGTCCAGGCTGCCTTGGTCGGTGGAGCGGCGGGGGGTATTTATAGGGTTGAAGCAGGGAGGAAGGCGGAGGGAGACGACGTGTCTCCCTCGCCGGAGCATGGTCGGAATTCGAACCCATACCGTCCGTGCGTTCGCACGGCCGGTATGGGGGGCTACAGTGACCATGGGGGTGCTCCTGCGACGGCTGACGACGCAGGGCACCCCCGGTACACTTGCCAGGTCCTCCACCTCACCCTGCGCGGCGCCATGCTCCGCGCAAGGTCGCCGGAGCATGGTGCTGGCAGGGTTTTGCAGGAGGGACCTGTTTGCAAAGAACGAAGGAGAGTTAGGGGCCTAAATGCGAGGGTTCAAAAGTTGAGGGCCAAAGAGTAAATATATGAGGACCAAAGTGTAAATTCGGTCAAGGAGGTTTCTTCTTAGGCTCAAGTTTTTATACATGACTAATTAGGACCTAAGGAATCTGATGGTGAATTTTATTTTCATATTAAACCTTGTTTGACCGGTCAATTTGCGCAAAAACCCAAATTAAGTTATTAATTGGGCATGGTTCTCAATGTAGGTCAAAATGGGTTCTAAAGGCCAAATTGAAGGTTCTAAACCCTAGAGATTATTTTTCTATGAATTTTAGAGGGTTTATTCTATTTTTACTTTGCCTCGAACCTTGTGAATTGAAGTGGGTTGTTTTAGGGTTACAGATTATCATTTGGTTCCTTGGAAGTGCTGTAGCCCTTGCTAGATCATCTCATCCCACTTTTATTCTTATTAAGCTGTTTTGACCTGTGTTTGGGCCCAGAATTACCCTGTATGCAGATTATACTGGTAAAATTGCACTTTTACCCCTTGTGACTGGTTTTCTTCTCAAACTCAGAATTCTCTGAGTTAAGCCTTTCCTTGAGATATATAGGAGCTTTTATCCTTTGTATTGGGTCAAAATGAGCTAGTTATGGCTCATGATGAGGTTCTCATCATACCCCCATGCCTAGCTTTTGCTAGTCCCTTAGCAAAAAAAACTTAAGGTTTCAACCCTTGTTCTAGACCATGAAGTTTTCAATGGTTTTAGATAAGTGCTTTTTTTTTTTTTTTTTTTATTTGAGCATAGATTAGGTTAGAATGCTGACCATAGGCCTAAAAGATACTCTAGTACCAATCAAGATCCAAATCTGTCTAGCCTTAGCCTCAGTCTTTTAGCAAAGGTTTTTAAGGCCCACAAGAACTAACCTAAGGTTTATTGGACTTCGTGGTTAAAGCACCCGTGCTTGAAATGATTTTAGCCCTGGCTCAGTTCGCAGTGCGTTTTGTAAGAGAGAGAGATAGAAAGTTTTTTTCTGTTTGGAGAGTTTTCTCTCTCTTTTTCTTTTTAGTTCTAGTCTAGGATTGGCTTTTCAACACGGTCTGTATCAGATTCCTTGCTCCCATCATCAATCCTCAAGGGTTCCTGGCGATCGATGCTTCGAGATAGCACCGCCCATGGCAACCCCCGGAACCCTGGCTATTGAGATTTCGAGATAATCCCATCCATGGTATTCCGTGGCCGAATCCAGACCCTGGCAATTGACATTTCGAGATAATGCCATCCATGGAATCTGAACCAGCAGAGTGCTTACATGCCCCCCGTAGGATATGTAAATATCCTAAGAGACAAGCACCGAGGAGATGATATTTTGTTACGCATCTTCGAGGGGATTTCCCGCCTCTCCGCGCTGGGAACTCGTCCAAATCAACTTGTGTTGATCGGCCATTCCTATTCTAGGTGTTCTTTTCAGATTTTTGCGACGCTTCTGCGTGATTCTGATTTTTATGCTTACTGAACCAGGCTGTGTGTGAGATTAGGGTGCTTAGGTTACTGAGTCCCGTAAACCAAAAATTAGTTAACGAGGCCGAATACTCCCTAAGCCTTAGACCTAATACTTCAGCTTTTCATTATCCTCAACCTCTTGAGGAGTGTCCAGATCTTAATGAGTACTAAGAGTCTATTCAAGAATGCCTAAGGTTTGCATTCTTACTAATCTCATTGTGCACTTTTCAGTTATTTTCTTGAATGAGGTCTAGAACTTAGGTTAATTCCTTAGTTCCTTACTAATGACTATCAACTTTTCTTATAATTTTGTGCTCCTTTTTCATTTTGTTTCTTTTCTCCTTCACAAAATTTTCCTTCTCCTCTTTTCCTCTTATTCTTTTTCGAAAATTTTTTTTAATTTTTATGGTATTTTTGGCATATGTGAATTTTTTTGCTTGAAACCTTTTCTTACAAGTTTTTGCACTTTCCTACCCCCCCATGCCTAAGATTTGCAATGTCCTCATTGTAACCTAGGGGGTCTCAGTTCAGGGTGAACTTCGAGTGCTGAAAGGTGTCAGAACAAGTTTCAGGTTTTCAAAGAGAATGACGGGCTGCCTCCCGTTAAGCGCTGAGTTTTACGCCATCGGCTGGGCGCAATAAGCTCAAGGGGAAAGGAGGATATGAGATGCCTCAGCCAAATCAGTAGAAGTTACATCAATGAACGGCTTGAGTCTTTGACCATTCACGATGAAAGGTTCAGAATCGTGGCTGAGTGGACTGATTTCGATTGCTCCATTTCCAAAAACCTGTCGGACCAAATATGGTCCGACCCACTTAGATCTCAGTTTTCCTGGGAAGAGTTTGAGTCGGGCATCAAAGAGTAGGACCTTTTGACCAGGATGAAAGATCTTTCTCGAGATGTGTTTGTCGTGGAAGGCTTTAACCCGCTCCTTGTAGATTTGCGAGTTCTCGTACGCGTCTGTGCGTAATTCATCGATCTCGCTGATTTGGAGTTTTCTGTGGGTCCCAGCCTTGGAAAGATCTAGATTACAGTTCCGTACTGCCCAATAGGCTTTATGCTCCAGTTCGACGGGAAGGTGGCATGCCTTTCCGTACACCAATCTAAAGGGAGACATGCCCAATTGGGTCTTGTGGGCGGTCCTATAGGCCCACAATGCTTCCGGAAGTCGGGACGACCAGTCCTTCCTGTCAGGTCGAACAGTGACCTGTAGGATTTTCTTGATCTCCCGATTCGACAGCTCAGCTAGACCATTAGTTTGGGGGTGGTAAGGAGTAGAGATTCGGTGAGACACCCCGTATTTGGTCATCAGTGACCTAAACTGAGCATTTGTGAAATGGGTCCCCCTATCAGAGATTATTGCACGAGGAATCCCGAACCTTGAGAAAATGTGTTGATGAATGAATTTGAGAACGATTTTGTGATCACAGGTTCGGGTCGGTATGGCTTCGATCCATTTGGACACGTAGTCCACAGCCAACAGAATGTATTCGAAACCATCCGAAACAGGAAAGGGGCCCATAAAATCAATCCCCCAAACATCAAAGATTTCGCATACTAGAATCGGTTGCATAGGCATCATGTCGCGATGGCTCATGTTGCCCAAAGTCTGGCAACGACTGCATGCCTTGTAATGACTGTATGCGTCTTTGAACAGTGTGGGCCAGTAAAAGCCGCACTGGAGGACTTTTGATGCGGCTTTATGCCCGGCAAAATGGCCACCGCATGCCTGGTCATGGCAGAAAGAGAGGATATTGTTGACTTCCCCTTCCGGGATACATCTCCGGATGATCTGATCGGCACCTATGCGGAAGAGGTACGGGTCTTCCCAAATGTAATACTTGGCATCGGAGCGTAATTTGTCTTTCTTGGCCTTCGGCCAATCGGACGGGGTCTGATGAGATGCCAAGTAATTTACAATATTAGCAAACCATGGAAGGCTAGTACCAATAGTCAGCAGGTGCTCATCGGGAAAATGCTCAGTGATGGGTCCGGAAGGGTCTATCATTTCAGAAGGAAGACGGGACAAGTGATCAGCTACCACGTTTTGTTTTCCCGCTTTATCGCGAATCTCGAGGTCAAATTCTTGCAACAGCAAGATCCATCGGATCAATCGAGGTTTCGCGTCCTTCTTTGCAAGGAGATGCCTCACAGCCGTGTGATCCGAGTATATGATGACATGGGAACCCAGAAGGTATGATCTGAATTTCTCTAGGGCAAATACTACAGCTAGCAGCTCTTTCTCAGTAACTGTATAGTTACGCTGAGCCTCATCGAGTGTTTTGCTGGCGTAGTAAATGACCACAGGTTTCTTGTCATTTTTCTGCCCCAAAACCGCTCCTACAGCGAAGTCGGATGCATCACACATGATCTCAAAGGGTTGAGACCAATCAGGGGACTGTAGGATCGGGGCTTGGGTGACTCGGTCACGCAGGATTTCAAATGCTTGAGTGCATTCCTTGGAGATTTCGAAGGGAACATCCTTGGAGAGAAGAGTGGTCAGGGGGCGTGCGATTTTTGAAAAATCAGGGATAAATCGTCGATAAAAACCGACATGCCCTAAAAAGGATCGGATGTCCCTGATCGAGCTAGGCATAGGAAGGCGAGAAATCAGATTAACCTTAGCTCGATCCACTTGGATACCTTTCTCCGAAATTGAGTGTCCCAGGACAATTCCCTCAGGCACCATGAAATGGCTCTTTTCCCAGGAAAGAACCAAATTCACGTCGATGCACCGCCTGAGTATCTGGACCAAGTGTTGGAGGCAATCGTCGAATGATGCTCCGAAAACTGAAAAGTCATCCATGAAGACTTCCAGATAATCACCTACCATATCTGAGAATATGGCAAGCATGCATCGCTGAAAAGTAGCGGGTGCATTGCAAAGACCGAAAGGCATCCTTCGGAAAGCGTATGTTCCGAAGGGGCAGGTGAATGTGGTCTTTTCTTGGTCCTCAGGATGGATTGCCACCTGGTTATAACCGGAGTACCCGTCAAGAAAGCAGAAGAACCTATTTCCCGCTAGTTTTTCGAGAATTTGATCAATGAAGGGTAGTGGGAAATGATCCTTCTTCGTGGAGGAATTGAGTCGACGGTAATCTATACAGACTCTCCACGAGTTGGCTAATCGGGTAGGAATGATTTCTCCGGTCTCAGTCGTTATAGTGGTGAGTCCTGCCTTCTTAGGCACGACCTGAATTGGGCTCACCCAACGACTATCGGAGATCGGGTAGATGATCCCGGCATCTAACCACTTGATGATCTCCTTTTTCACGACCTCCTGCAGATTGGGGTTTAAGCGTCTCTGCATTTCACGAGAAGGTCGTGTGCCCTCTTCTGAATAGATATGATGAGTACAATAAGAGGGACTTATTCCAGTCAAATCATCGAGGGTCCATCCGATGGCTCTGCGATGTTGCTGGAGGACAACAATCAGACGGGATTCCTGTTCAGGATTGAGGTTGGAATTGATGATCACAGGAAGGGTCTGATTAGAACCCAAAAAGATGTATTTCAAATGAGCAGGAAGGGGTTTCAGTTCGAGGATGGGGTTTTCAGCAGCAGCGGGTGGTTCAGTATAGATGTGAGGTTCAAGGGTGGGAGTTACTGGGTTGTTCACATCCGGATTGGACTCCTCTGTTTGCGGGTCAAGATCCTTCTGTGGTTGATGAGGCATACTCAAGTCATTCTGGAGGTGTGATTCATCAACCAAAGTCTTGATGTCACAAATTTGTTCGATGACGCCGCAATTAATTCCTTGTTGGGCCTTAAATATATCAATTTTCAGTGTTTGATCTCCAAACTTAAGCTCTATTTGGCCCTCCTCACAGCTGATGTTGGCTCTAGCAGTAGCCAAGAAAGGTCTCCCTAGAATGATTGGTGTATCCCTAGGGTTCTCAGGTGCATCCATGTCTAAGACTATAAAGTCCACTGGAAAATAGAAATCCCGCACTCTTACGATAACATCCTCGAGAATCCCTTTTGGTGACTTTATAGATCGATCTGCTAATTGTAATGTCACCTCAGTTGGTTTCAGCTCAGATTTTTCCAGATGGTCAAGTAAGGATGTGGGTATCAGATTTATAGATGCTCCTAAGTCTAACAATGCTCTATCAAATTGGGTACCACCTATCTTACAGGAGATCAGGGGAGTTCCAGGATCTTTTGCCTTGGGTGGGAGTCTACTAAGGATTACAGAGCTGGCTTGCTCTGACAGAACAATTGGGCTCCCTCCCTTGGTTCGCGGCTTACGCTGGGGTGTACATATATTCTTTAGAAATCGTGCGTAAGCTGGTACGTGGTGGATTGCATCCATCAAGGGGATGTTTATGTGGACCTGCTCAAAGAGCTTGACCAGGTCCTCCTCAGGGGCCACGGGTTTGGTGGTCTTCTTTCCCTTGGTCAGGGCCTCGGGAAACGGGATCTTGGTTGGTTCCTCTAGGATAGGTCCTGGTTGTGGGTCTGGAACAGCGGTACCTTGGATAACTATCCTAGGGTCATGATTATCAGGCTGGGAGTGGTTTGGATAACGCGGGTCCTGAGTTGTCTTACCACTACGTGTTGTTACAGAATTTAATCCGGCCTGATTTTGGTTTGGATTTGGTAGGAGGGGTGGCTGCTGCTGAAATCCCATACGAGAAGTAGAGGCTTCCATCTCGTCTGGAGATGGGGCAGTAGGGGCCTGATAAATCCATTGAGCGTGGCCTAAATTTGGATTCATAACGCGCTTCTGGGTTGGCACGTTATTTGGGTTAGGAAGGGGTTGGGAAGGGAGTGTGCCTGGCTGGCGAGAATTTGCCAACTGGGCCAGCTGAGTTTTAACTTCAGTAAGCTCGTCCTTGTGCTGTTTTTGAATGGCCGCATTCGATTTTTGAATGTCAGCCAGAGTCTGAAGGATTAAGGACATTTGATCTTGATTTGGCCCTGATGGATAAGTAGGGTTGGGCCGAGGCTGAGGTGGCTGGTAGTGATGAGAGGGCTGTGGGCGGGACTGAAAAGGTGGTCTTTGGGTTTGAGAATTTCCCGCCCACTGAAAATTTGGATGGTTTCGCCATCCAGGGTTGTAAGTGTTGGAGAATGGGTCGTTCTGGATGGCGTTGAGGTTCTCGCAGGTCTGAGGAACCTCCTGAGAATCAGGGAAAGGGGGAATGGAGTTCCCCCGGCTGGTGAAGAAAGGATCGGATGATCTTCCAGTCCAAGAATCAGATGGGGACGGATATGGATCCATCCCAGGGGAGGATCGGTGTAGGATGTTTTGCACAGTCTCCTGTGTGGAAGGAGGTTGTGCAAAGGAGTTACGCGCAGAGGTGGCTCGCTGCAAGTGCTGAGTCAGCTCATCCACCTTCTTTTCAATAATTGAGACCTTGTCCAATCGACTGGCCATTAATTCCAGGTCGACTGATGTGGACAGGCCCTGCGTCTCATGTGCTCCCTT
The DNA here is from genome assembly GCA_037157565.1 of Thalassia testudinum. NCBI lineage: Eukaryota > Viridiplantae > Streptophyta > Magnoliopsida > Alismatales > Hydrocharitaceae > Thalassia > Thalassia testudinum. The sequence goes on along the minus strand of JAZHRO010000056.1, from coordinate 76,325,471 downwards.
AAGATTCGTCGCTGCGCGGGTATTCGTCCTGTCGAATAATCCCATGGAGTCATTGTTGATGGAGTTCTCGCACATGTTTTCGAGAATCTCCCATACGGTGTCTTCATGTTGACCCATGATGTTTCCTCCGCAGGTTGCATTGACGAAAAGGCGGATGTCCTCACGGAGTCCCTGGTAAAAAGATTGGACTTGTTCCCATTTAGGAACTCCGTGATGGGGGCACTTCCTCATGAGATCCTGAAAACGATCCCATGCCTCATGGAGAGGTTCTCCTGATTGTTGAGTGAAGTGTGTAATCTGATGGCGCAAGGCGTTGGTCCGACCAACGGGAAAGAACTTTTTCAAAAACTCGGATTGAAGTTCTTCCCAAGTGTTGATCGGCCGGGTCTGAGTTTGATACCAATGGGCGGCCTTGTCCATAAGAGAAAAGGAGAACATCTTCATGAGAAGAATATCCCGATTTTGCGCATCTGATCCAAAAGTGTGGGCCAGATGCTTAAGCTGTTTGATGTGCTGGAAGGGATCTTCAGAATTAAGCCCATGGAATTTAGGTATAGCGTGAATCATGTTGGGCTTTAGTTCGGAATCAGGTCCTCCAATCGGGATTCTAACTCGAGGCTCAATTGCCACCGCAGCAGGATTGTAGTGGTCCCGCATCATAGGACGCTGTGGTGGGTGCACGAAGTTTTGGAAGAGGTCATTGAGTCGCTGGAGCTGGTGTTCCAGATTATTTTCTTCCTCAACTGGCTGAGCCATGATGGGGGAAGAAGAAGAACTTGGTTCTGAATCAGAAGAGAGAATAATGTGAGGGTGTTGCTGCACAAACACGGGCGTCGAGGCTTGGCCTTGACGAGAGTGAATTTCTAAAGGAGGTCTTAAGGGTGGTCTTAGAGACCTCCTTCCGTACATGCACAGTTGGGAGAGGTAAGTTTAGAAGGTGATGGACCCAATCAAGACACCCAAAAATGTGTTGGGTGACTATAGAGGTGCGGGGCAGATGGACCCCTTGATCAGAAAGATCGTCCACCTGAGAATTACCTGGGCAGCCAGAGAGGGAGAGTCCCGCGAAGACCCCTACACGGTAGAGCGTCCCCACGGGTTACAGGGTTTCCCCCACCCGACCTCTCTTGTCACTGCGGTTCCAGGTAGACCAGAATGGGGATCTTGACCTCTTAAGTCTACCAATTTTAAGATCAGGGTGTTTAAGGTTTCACTTGAACTTTAGTCTTTTTAGGTGCAAAGAGTGACCTAATTTAAGGTTGGTTAACCCAAGGGGTCAACTTTACCTATTGTTTTCTTTAAGAGCTTTTAGGTCCTGTCTTTTAGGGTTCAAGTGTTTAGAGAGAGCCAATTGTTTAGGATTTTTCTTGTATAGGTATTTTCAGACAAGGGCTTGGGCACACTTCATTTGGTTTTCTCAATTCTTGAGTTAAGTAGTGTGTCTCTAAATCCCTAGTGTTGGATCCTAGGTTGGCTCTACTTGGTCCAGTTAATTCTTTGTTGGGTAATTAGGGCTCAAGCAAGAATGTGTTAGCCCTTAAATACCCTTGATAGTGTGCAGAAATAATGAGTTGAAAACATGCAACTTTTATGGTTACTAAATATGGAAGACAGGTTAGCCCTATATTGCTTGTTCTTTTCTTTTCTTTCTCTTTAGAGTGTAGGGGTTAATAGTGAGAGAAAAGATTTACCTGTCTTCGGAGTGGTTGCTTGTCTTCTTGAGTTCCTGTAGCTGCACAAAAGAGAGGAGATTATCAGAAATTAAAAGATACAGGAATGTTTACCTCTAGAATAGCCGTTGCTCCCCGGCAACGGCGCCAAAATGATATGCCGTATGGTTCGTCGACCGGTTTCGTGTTATATCGTTGTAGTAAAACCGGTTGTTACCAACGTATCATATAAAAATTTTTTACTCGGAAAAATAAAAGAGTTCCCGAGGTCGAACTCAGGGAGCAAGTTGTATTCTAGAGATATACAAGTTCTATTACAAAAATAAAGAGAGAGAGAGATGAAAATTTGGCTTCTTCTTCTTTTCTTCTTTCTTCCTCTTTGTCTTTGGTTCTTCCTGTTCTTTGTTCTTCTTCTTCTTCTTCTTTTTCTTCTGCTTTCTTCAGATTTTCCCCTCGTGCTCTTCTTCTGTTCTTCCTTGTTTCCTTTCTTTCTTTTTCGTCAGATCGTCTTCTTCTTTTCTTGCTTCTTGCTTCTTTGGCCTGCACACTTCAGAGTTTATTCGTCAAGGCAAAAACCTACTCTACCCCCCTCCCCCGCGTATTTCTCTCTCTGAAATCACTCTTCGGAAGCTCTCCCAGAGCGCTACCGGGTAATCGGGTTCGGGTCAGGCCCGGGTCCAGGCCCACCGGCGTGCGTGGTGGGCGAGGAGTGCAGGTCAGTCTAATCGGGTCGGGCCAGGTCCGCGGAGCGTGGTCACGGACGAGGCCGAGTCGGGTCGGGTCGGGTGAGAGGGACCTCACCCCGTGGTAACTGAGGCAAACAGCATAAGGCAGTTTTTGCCTTTATGCATCCGCGCGCCTTTGAGAGATTCCGAGGTGGGACTAAATGTCCCACCCCAATTCTCTCACGCCTGCAGCAGGGATGGTGCTCCCAATTGCATCGGCTGTTGAGGCGCACAGCTCCAATTGAGGGCCAGGGTGTGTGCGCGAGACTCTTCCGCGCTGGCCGTGGCTATTCAACCTGGGATATCTCGGCTTGGAGCAACCTTGAGCAGGCTTCGAGCTTCCTCGCCAATGGCGGTCAAGGCCTGGAACCTGAAACCAATGGCACGGCCTCTCGGCCAGATCAGACAGGCGGGGGACCTTCGCCGTGGCACGGCGAAGGTGGTCAGGGGGTCTGCAGGGGGCGAGATGGGGCTGTCTGGTCGTCCTAGGTCAAACTGTGAGCGAGGGAGTGGGTGTGTTCGGTGGGTCTGCAGAGGGTGTTTGGTGGGAAGTGGAGGGGCGGAAGAGGATCAGGGTGAGGAGGCGGAGGTTCTGCGGTAGTCGGCGAGCCGTGTGGGTTGCTGAGGTGATGGGAGCGGCTCGCCGGAGGGTGGTCGGAGGCGGAGAGGATGAGGGTGAACAGGGTCGGTAGAGGGCTTAATTGACTAAATCGAAAGCGGGGAAAGAAAGAGGAGAAGAAGGGGAGTAAGTCTAACTTAACTGCAGGGACGAAAGGGGAGGAACAGGGCGACAGTCGTATCGACTGTCGCCGGAGAAGACGATGCTCAGGGAGAGGGGCGGCGGCGAGCAGAAGGCTGGAGAGGCGCCAGCTGGGTGCGGCGTGGCGCGGGAAGAGCAGGGGAGGAGGTCTCTGCTGCTGGTAGTGCGGCAGAGCGAAGAGGTGGAGGGGGAGGAAGTCGCCGGAGCTGGTGAGCGTCTGCCGGAGAAAGAAGAGAAGAAAGCTGGGGGTTTTCTCCGTCAGGTCCAGGCTGCCTTGGTCGGTGGAGCGGCGGGGGGTATTTATAGGGTTGAAGCAGGGAGGAAGGCGGAGGGAGACGACGTGTCTCCCTCGCCGGAGCATGGTCGGAATTCGAACCCATACCGTCCGTGCGTTCGCACGGCCGGTATGGGGGGCTACAGTGACCATGGGGGTGCTCCTGCGACGGCTGACGACGCAGGGCACCCCCGGTACACTTGCCAGGTCCTCCACCTCACCCTGCGCGGCGCCATGCTCCGCGCAAGGTCGCCGGAGCATGGTGCTGGCAGGGTTTTGCAGGAGGGACCTGTTTGCAAAGAACGAAGGAGAGTTAGGGGCCTAAATGCGAGGGTTCAAAAGTTGAGGGCCAAAGAGTAAATATATGAGGACCAAAGTGTAAATTCGGTCAAGGAGGTTTCTTCTTAGGCTCAAGTTTTTATACATGACTAATTAGGACCTAAGGAATCTGATGGTGAATTTTATTTTCATATTAAACCTTGTTTGACCGGTCAATTTGCGCAAAAACCCAAATTAAGTTATTAATTGGGCATGGTTCTCAATGTAGGTCAAAATGGGTTCTAAAGGCCAAATTGAAGGTTCTAAACCCTAGAGATTATTTTTCTATGAATTTTAGAGGGTTTATTCTATTTTTACTTTGCCTCGAACCTTGTGAATTGAAGTGGGTTGTTTTAGGGTTACAGATTATCATTTGGTTCCTTGGAAGTGCTGTAGCCCTTGCTAGATCATCTCATCCCACTTTTATTCTTATTAAGCTGTTTTGACCTGTGTTTGGGCCCAGAATTACCCTGTATGCAGATTATACTGGTAAAATTGCACTTTTACCCCTTGTGACTGGTTTTCTTCTCAAACTCAGAATTCTCTGAGTTAAGCCTTTCCTTGAGATATATAGGAGCTTTTATCCTTTGTATTGGGTCAAAATGAGCTAGTTATGGCTCATGATGAGGTTCTCATCACCGGGGTCAAATTATAGATTATCTTATGCTTTATCCCCGAGGGAAGTAGTTGCCTATCCTGACAAAAATATTTGCCAAGGGTGTTGTACGAACTCCCAGTGCGAATTGGCTTTTTCACTTCAATTTCTTACTTAGGCTATAATCACATCACATTTGTCTATATCTCTAAAGTTTTGAAATAAGAAAAGAAGAAATCTTCTGATTACTTTTATTAATTTTGCTAGGGACTAGCAAATCTTAGGCTTGGGGGTATTTGATGAATCCATTTTAATGGATTTGTATTACGCCTAAGTAACTTTAATCTTACCTTTTAGGTGTGTTAATAACTACAATTTAGTTGTAGAATACTTGTATGCATCATGATTTAAGCTTATAACATTCTATAACTTAATATGTAATGACTTTGTTAATTTTATGTGTAGGAATGATATTTAGAAAGAACAAGGGTTGGGGAGTGAATTTCCCCAACAACCGGCGGCATCTTTTCCCTTTCCTCCGGCCAGCCGTAACTCTCCCCTCAACGCCCGCTGGCCAAAAATAGCAAAGGGATTTGGAAAATCCCGTACTCATGCACGTGGGGAGAGAGGAGTTAAATAGGAGGCGGAGAAAGGAGAGGGGCATCTGCATCTTCCCCCTTGGCGGGGAACTGCAACCCTAGCATGCACTGTGGACCAAGATCTTCTTCCCCCTGGTGGGGAACCTTCATCACCTCCGCGTGCCCATCTCCACCTTATTCCAGCACTCTTGCAGGCATGTTCCCTCCTACAGGCGCCCTTCTCCAGTGCCCGCAGGCCCTCGCTGCCACCTTGCATGCTTCTGCATTGCCCTCGCCTCACCCGCAGCCCTGCAGGCGCATCCCCTCCCTCAGGCGCCCGCTCACGCACCTGCACCACCAGCGCTTCCCTCCAACACTCCAGGCGCTCACGCCACCTCTACCCGCACCCGCCATCACGCACCACCCCATCCGCTCCCGTAAGGTGCTTCCTCCTTCCAGCGCCTAGCGCTCCCCGAGGGCAACGCATGCCAAGCACCACCAGCGCTCCCCTCCCACACTGCAGGCACTCGCACCATCACCTCTGCCTGCTCTAGTCCTCCTGCAGGCGCTAGCACCATGCCACCTGCTCCCGCATGGTGCGCCTCTCCAGTCACCTTACCAGCTTAGCGCCTGCACCTACGCTCAACCTCTGCAGGCACCCGCTCCATCTTGCGTGCTCACCGGCAACTGTAGCCAGGCCGCACCCATACAGCGCCTCCCTGCAGCGCGCGCCTACAGGCGTCTGCCCGTCTTCACCTTGCCAGGCCACGCACACCTCCGCGTGCCCCTCTCAAGTAGCGCCTTCATAGCAGACAACCTCCTCTGGCATTCTTCTCCTCCACTGACCGGCCACCTCCGGCTTTCTCCGTCGACGCTGCAACCTCCATCGGATCGGCCCTGTCTACACCAACCTCCCTTGCATGTGAAAGCCCTGCCGGTGCTCTCTCACTCGCGAGGAGAGAGAGAAAATGCTCTATTTTACATTCCATTAAAAATTACATCTAATGCCATTGCCATCAGAAATTAATTGTTGATTTATTATTATTTTATTATGGCAAAATTGCGAATGCACACTCATGCTTTCTGATAATTGCACGTTATTGATATTCACCTATTTCAAGATTGGTTTTGGGCTTAACCTGTGCACCAATTTTCTCTAGTATATGTCAATTGAAAATTGCATAAAATCATCATATATTTATTGAAGATTTCAGTGAGGGAAAACTGCACATATACCCTTATCTTTTTGAGTTATTGTGAATCTTCTTTCCATCACATTTTATGTTAGATTTGAATAGGGATTTCACACTTAACTGTGGACACGACCCGCTCTTCTGTGAGTGGTTATTTTTATTGTTAATTAGTCGATTTTTCACCACTTAAATACTACAACGCATTATTTCATTTGCAAAACTCAATCGAAAGCGAAAAATCAACCCATCAATTAGCACTAAGAACTTCTATGCAGAAATGAAGAGTGAAAACTATGCCTAACTCTGAGTATCATTATCTCATTATCTAGAGTTTAAGATTCCTCATACTAGCCTTAGAGCACCAGTAGACTTTCTATTCTCACCTCACACTTTAGAAGATAGTCTACCTGACTCCCTAATTACTGTCCAAGAGTTTAGGAGTGGAAGCATTGCTTCTTTTCGACAAATTAAAGATGTTTATCGGTCTTCACAGAGGATCCATTGCAAATTCTACGTGTAAGTGTGAAATTATACTGGATTTTAAACTCAAGAATAAACTTAAGAATAAATCCCTAATAAAACCTTAATAAAAATTCTTTATTCCTAAATGCATTTTTTTTTTGACATAAAAATAAGACATGCAATGTCCACCCCCCCATGCCTATTCATTACAATGTCCTCATTGAAATGTATGCATGAAAATCAAAATATAATAAGTAAGAGGAAGGGATATCACCGGACTATGCTTGCTAATCCAGGTCAGTATGAATGCAGAGGAAGTAGAGCTACCTGTATAGAGTATTGGGTTGCCTCCCAGCCAGCGCTAAGTTTAACGTCATTTGCCAGACTTAAACAGAAAAATATGTAGTTTAATACTATGGGTTATGAGAAGAAGTAATAATAGTTGCAGGGGAATTTAAGATTAGTAGAAAGATACGATCATTTGGTCCCCGAATCAGTGATCCACAAATGCAGACCAACTGATGATGTAGCCCTATTCCAAAGACTCTTTCTGATTTGGAATATGAAATAGGGTCGGGTGGATGAGGTTCAAATTGCAAAGCCTGTCTATCAATCTAGTTCCACAAATCAAGAAGAGGTGGTATAGGGTGTGGATTGAAATCATGATTTAGAATTAAATTTGGTTCTGAATCAGAGTAGTAAGGGTCTTCATAATGGTAGTTGATGTCAAAAATCATGAGTTCTCCAAGCTCTAGGTCATATGAGGATAGGGGTAGAGTTGTGTGGAATTCTTCAAAATCTTCATCAGAAATTTCCTCTTCCACATCCGAAGTTACTTCTTCTGAGTCAAGCCATCCATTTGAACTAGTTGGCTTATAAGTTCTTCCCCAGTCCAGTATGTGTTGAACTTCTTCTTCTGGGGTTACTTCCTAGTTCATGTCATTCGATTGTTCATTTTCTTGAACTCCCTTAGAATTCAAAAGTACTTGAATTTTAGGGTGGATGTATTGAGGATTCTTTATATTATTATATAATTCATCATAAGTTACTCCCAGGAGTTTTCAATCTCACTAATGTCTTGTTCAATTTTATTTTCCATGGGAGATGGTAGATCAAAATTATCCTCAAGTACATCCCCTTCTTTCCATTCATGCTGGTCTTGAGCTTTGGCAAGATTCGGATCATCTTTAGTGTGAATTGCCAAAACTTGTTCAATTGTTCCTACAACCTCGATGGAACCACAATTCACCATATTCTTTTGGGAGGTTTTAAAGATATTGAGTTGACAATTCTTTCTTCCAGAGGTGATGTGCATAATCCCATCTCATAGTTGATTAGAGCCTTACCCGTGGCCAAGAAAGGTCTCCCTAATATTATCGGGGTGTAGTTCAGGTTTTCTGATGCCTTCATACCCAAAATAAGGAAGTCCATAGGATACTCAAAATCCCTCACTTTTATAATCACATTCTGTAGAAGGCCCTTTGGAAGTTTGGTTGACCTATCAGCAAGCTGAAGGGTCACATCAGTGTGTTGCAAGGGTCCTAAATTCAACTCTTCATATAATTCTGTTCGGATTAAGTTGACGGAGGCACCAAGGTCTAGTAAGGCTTGATCTAGGATGAATCCATCTATTTCACATGAAATTAAGGGTGTCCCTGGATCTTTCTTTTTAGGAGGGAGCTTATTTAGGATGATGGCACTAGCTTGTTCAGAAATCACGACCCTTTTTGATGATTTGGCCTGGCATTTTGGTGTGCATAATTCCTTTAGAAATTTCACACAGGCTGGGATGTTCTCAATGGCCTCTAGGAGTGGTATATTTACCTGGAGTTGTTTTAGAATCTCAAGCTACTCCTTAGACTGGTTGGTTTTCTTTTCCCTAGGTTTGACCAAGGCTTCTGGAAAAGGTGCTTGAGAAAAATCATGAGTATTCAAATCCTGAGTATTATTTTCTAGAGTAGCTTGGTCTCCAGGTCAGATTCAGCCTCCTCAAGATCTTGATAAGATTTTGATGTAGAAGGATCTTGGATTTGTTTCCCACTTCTCACTGTGGCAGCATAGGCATGTGCATTAGTGTTAGAAGGGTAAGGTTGGCTTTGCAAAATGGGTTGAGCCTGGGTTGGGTTAGGGTTAACAAAACCTGGTGGGTGCTGGGGAGCAGGCTGAATTAGGTGTGCTTGTTGCTCCTGTGTGTTGTGCTTATTAACCCTATTGAAGTTTCTTGGGTTTGGGATGGGTTGGGATGGCAACATCTCGTGTTGTCTAGCATCAACTAGCTAGTTTAATCATCCCGTAAAATCTATCCTCAATTGATTCATTTCTTCTTTATGTCTTTGGTTCATTTCTCACATTTCTTTGAGGACCAGACTTAGATCAGTGGGCTGGTTTTCTTGAGTAGGTTGTGGCTGGTATGTGTGTGGTTGTGTGTACCTAGTAGGTTGCCCATAAGTGTTTGGCTTAGTCAAGTTAGGACCCTTGGCGGGTTTTTGACTTGACCAAGTAAAGTTAGAATGGTAGTGTGTGGTGTCGGACCCAGTTATGTTGTTAATATGGTGATTTTATCGTTGAAATGTGTACAATGGTTAACCTAAATCGGACTTAACCATCTCTTTACAAAATTTTTAACCTAGCCTACTTGATTTTATCTTGGTCACTTTTAGGCCCAGGGTCGAACTCAGGGAAGTGGGGTTACAAGTCAAGTTTCTATGCCTGTCCTACAATAAATCTCTTCCTTTCGTTCATTGTGTTTTTGGTGTTTTTCTATTTAGATTTTTTTCTGGTAATTCTTGTCCTTGAGGCACACCCTCAAAATTGGGTTCTTGGCTTTGAGCCAAATCAAGTTTCCAAAATGGGTCTTGCTATTCGCAAGACGGAGTACCTGCAAGTCGAGGATTATCTTTTCTCTTTCATATATATATTTTTTATCTTTTTATTGGTATGCAAGAGAGATAGAAATAAAGTAAATATAGTATAGATATATATGTCTATACCATATATGTATAAAGGGGTAGGGGTGGAGGCGGAGATGGAGTGTAGCACGGTGTCGAGTTGGTCATCGTCTAGAAAGATGCAACCGACAGGACGGGGTGCCACGTGGAGTGTAAGGTGGATGATGGAAGATGTATGTGAACACGCTTTTTGCTGGTGTGTATCGGGGAATATCAGCAACTGGTGCAAATATTCCTACGATACCACGTTTGATAAGTAACGTGAAAAAAAAAATATATATATATATATATATGTATATATATATATCTATATATATACATATATGGTTATAAATATATAGCTATATATATGTAGTTATATATGTATATATGTAAATGTATATATATATATCAGTATACGTATAGATAGATATATGTATAGATATATATATATATATGTATATATATATGTATAAGTATGTATATATAACTATATAGATGTAAATATATATATATCTATATACGGTAATATATGTATATAGATATATGTAGATAGATATGTATATATATATATTTATATATAGTTATAGATATATATATATGTATGTATAAGCATATGTGTATATATATGTATATATATATAAGTATATAGATGTGTATATATATATATGTGTGTATGTATATAGACTAATACATATTTATATAAGTACTAATTTATGTATAGATATATGTATATAAGTATATGTATATATGTAAATATATATGTATAAATATATATAAGCATATAGATATATGTATATATATATATGTATACTAATACTTAGTAATATAACTACTATATATATATAGATATAAGTATATATATATATATATGTATGTATATAAATATATGTATATATATCAATATATATATGTATATGTATATATATATGTATATAATAGTGTATAGGTGTGTGTGAGCGTATGGAAGTGTGAGTGTATGTGTGTGTAAGCGTCGGTAAAGAGAGTGAGAGAGTGTTGTGAGAGAGAGAGAGAGAGGGTGGAAGAGATGGCGCTGCTAAGGCGTCTGGAGCTTCCACGCGACGTCTAGAGTCCACGCGCGCGTCCAGGAATGTATGCACGTAGAGAGGAGCGCACTGGAGGGAGTGCACGCACGCAGAGGAGGCTGCAGCGCATCGCGCTGTGTGAAGAGAAGGCGTTGGCGCTCACAAGCACACGCGGTGAAGGAAGCGGGCGAAGGCAGGCGCTGGGAGAGGCGGGAGCACACATACGTACGCGGGTGGGTGCGGGCGACGCAGGCCGAGACGTGTGTGCAGGCGCTGGCCCGATAAGTAAGAAGCTTTCCGGTCACCCCACTGTAGCCACAATGTTCCGCAGACTGGCGTGAACAGTGGCTACAGTGTAAGGCCGTGTTGCACAACCGGGAGCGGGCTGTGCTGTGATTGCGGACGGCTCGGCACGTGCGGTGGAGTGGCTTTGGCTGGTGGCTTGCGGGTGGGATGTCTTGACAGAGCACATGGAGAGGGTCGCTGGCGTGCGCGGTGGAGGGCGAGGGCGACCTGCTGCTTGCGCGGAGGTTTGTGGGTGCTATTGGGGTGCACGGTGAGGCTTGGTCGACCGCTGCAGTGGCGTGCGGTGGCCGGCTGCGGGTGGGAAGGCGAATGCAGTGAGAACGAGCAGGAGGCGAGGGCGCCTACAGGCACGTGCAGAAAGGCGAGGGCGGCCTGCAGGCTTGCACGGAAAGGGCTGGGCGGCTGTTGTCGCCTTACTACTGCTGCCGCGGAGCTTCAGACCTTGAAGCCTGCGGCAATGGCTGAAGTGGCTGGAAAGTGAAGAAGTCAGGGAAGATCCACCACGCCCACCGGCTCTATGGTGAGCTGGGCAGTGGTGAACTCACGGTGGTGGTTGTGCACCACCGTGAGGTGCTCCTGTCCGCCGGGTGTCTCCTCAAAGGAGGAGGGCCGACGTATGGAGGGAGAGGGAGGAGAGGACTGTGTCCTGGAGGGAGAAGCTGCTGGGTTTTTTCGCGGAGGACCAGCCTTGCTGCAAAGAAAGAACTGTGCTCTTTTTAAAGAAGAGGAGAGCATGCACAGCCATGCTCTGGCTGTGCATGCTCATGCATGGCTCATGGCAGGGAGAGGCTGGCGCAGGAAAGGGCCTGAGCAGGGAATGGCACGAGGAGGAAGAGGATGCTTCATGCAGCCGCGGGGAAGATTTCGAAATCAAGTGAAATAAAAATAAAAAGATGGTGAATTTTGCAAAGATGCACTTGAGGAAAAAATGTTAAATGCAGGGCCATTTATTTACTCTCCTCCCCTCTCAATTGAATGCAAGCATGCATGTATTTTTACAAATGCGACTATGGAACCCTAATATGCACTGGTAATGCTCGGAAATAGCACAAGACAACACAATTGCAGGTGTATTTTTGTGGTGCAATCATACCCCCATGCCTATCTTTTGCTAGTCCCTAGCAAAACATTTTTTGTATTATTTTGAAATGATCTTAAGCTGAAGATTTTCTTCTGAGGCAACATAGGTGTGTGTTTATTGTTGGATATTGTGAGAGCCAATTGTAAAGAAGACTACCAGTACTTTAAGTCTCATATGACATAGATCATCTCTCGACTAACCAAGACTCTTGATATTTAAACCTTAAGTACGATTTCCAGGACCCAGGAGGTTTTTGCTGTACTCGAGAGCTCAAGAGGTTATGGCTTGTGCGTAGTGAAGGACCAAGACTGACCAGATGAACATTAAAACTCAAGACAAGGGTTTCACGATTTTTTAAGTAAAGGTTGGTCCCAGTTTCAGCTCATGTCTTTGGATTGACCCTTAAAAATATGATGGAAACTCAACTCCCATTTTCTGACATTTGTGGCTCACAGGAAAATATGGTATTTGCAACTTGCCCTGAAAAACTTTTTTAGGGTAGAGACTTTACAAACATTTGCAAGATATACTAACTTATTTGCTTTTTTTTTTTTGAAACATGTGTCAGTATATCTCTTACAACATTATTTGGAGAAGCACACATTTCTTTTTGGTGGGTGAGTTCTTTCTTGGTGGACAGAGTCGTTCCTAAACACAAGACTAAAGCCTGGGATAAAAAGTTTACCTGCGTGCATAGGTAAGGACTCCACCTTCCCTAATGAACACTAGGGTTGGATCTTATGTTCACCTGGTCTTTCCTGATATGTGTAGTGTGAACCAAGTTTACTTAAGCTCTCAAGTAAAAGCAAACCAACGAATCCTGTACTGGTGTCTTAGGTACAAGAATACGACCTTAGTTAGGAGAGATTCTGATCTATCTTGTCAATGCTCAAGTGAATTAAGCCAAGCCTGAGCGAATCAAGCTTCTGTGGCCTGGAAAGTCTTCAAAACAGTGGTTGAATATCCATAAACACTTATTGTATTTTTGTTTCAGCTTTTAGATCATTACTAAACACTATTTAAATATATATATATTATTATTTTTTTCTTTTTCTTTTTCTTGCATATTTATAAATAGGTGGAAACTACATGATGCCATAAAATACCCAGATCCTATGGATGCCTATCCACCCCCGAATGCCAAATGATGCTATGTCCTCATATGCATGCAGGGAAAGGTAGAGAAAGGATGAAAGATTGGGTAATGAGAGCTGAGGTGCAGGGTATACAGCAAGGTGGTAGGGTGGGTGGATGGTGGGTGGTGAAAGATCATGCATTTTCTAGGACGAGAGTGTCCCAGGCAGAACAGAAAACAAGTCAGGAGGAAGCAGTTGGCCCTCAGATTGGCCAAGAAGAGGGACTTCTTGGATAGATGGATCCAAAAGGGAATTGCCCCAGTGAGTAAGATGTGGGCTCAAGGTCCCAGTGTGAAGTTGCAAATCCACCTGATTTGGCGGGAAAGAAAGGGCAATCCGGTCTTCAGGAGTGTGGACCGGCGGTGAGTAGCCCGGATATGACTTAGACCACGAGGTATGGGAAGCAGAGAAAACCTCGTCAGAAGTCTAGTCGAGAGAAGGTATGGAAATAGGGAGGGATGGGGGAACGTCACAATATGTGTAGATTAGGCAAACGTCAATGTTTATAGGTAATCCGCAGTAGTCTGAATAGGTCCCAAATAGTCCGATACATCGTTGATGGCCATGTCTTGTCATACGTGTCATCCTCGATACAATCGCAATCAAAGTTCTTGGCTACCTTGAAGATTGTTAAGGCCTACCATCAAATGTATTTTAAGACGTCGGGGAGTTAGTCTAGACGTCTGGTCAGACGTTTGGAAGCTTTCCCAGATGTCTGGAAATTAATTTTTTCGGCGTACTGTTTTGAGTCTGCGCGCATGCGCGCGCAGACTGAACCACTGCCCTCTTTTCTTCTCTCTCTTCCTCCCCATCAAGCAAGTGCAGTTTTCTCCTCTCTCTCTCCCCCACGGTGCCTTCAAATACCTCCCCCTCTCCTCTCCCTCACCATCACTCCACTACCTTCTTCTTCTTCTTCCTGTTAACGTGAGAGTGAGAGGGCAAGGGCAGCAGCTGCTGCCGTGTGTGCTCTAGGAGGAGGAGTTGCAGCGAGAAGGAGAAGAGTTGAGTGCGAGAGTGCAAGCTCGCTGGAGCAGCCAGGGCCGGCAGGCGGGTGCACAGCAGGAGCGCGGCGCTGGGGAGGTGCTGTTGTAGCTCAGGAAGCAGGCAAGTGCGGCGCGGCACTGCTGTGCGCAGTAGGCAGAGGGCGAGGAGGTCCTAATTCTGGGAAAATTTCCCAGAATCAGATGTCTGGACCTACGACCAGGCGACGCGGGAGACGTCTAGAGGAAGATCCAGACGTCTGAAAGGTACGATATTTTCCATTTCTTCTCCTTTCGCGTGTACGGCCATGTAGGTTGTTCCGTCGAAGGGTTCTGCGTCATTTGTGTGTTGAGGTCGATTGCATACGCGTGCAGGGTTGTTCGGGAAGGCGCAAGGGCATGCCCTCCCACACAGATTGGACGTCTGGGCACAACACCAGACGATGGAGAGGGTCTCCAAATGTCCACAGTGACAGTCGGACGTCTGGAACTAAGCCCAGACGGTTCAGTAGGATTCTGGACATCTGAAGAACCGCACAGAAACAAGGTATGACCTGAACCATCGTTTAAGATGTCTGCAAGATGTTCCAGACGTTTGATTTGGGATAGACTTGTCATTTTTGACTCGTTTAGGGTCCGTTCGAAGTCCGTTTTCTGCATTTCAAGTTTCATTCTTCTCAGAATTAGTTCCTCTACTTGTTTATAGTATTTGTATCTTGTTCTGAGTAGTTCCTTGTGTTTGATCCAAGTATTAGGACCCCATTCCTTTGCGGCTCTGGGGGTTGCGGAGGCACGCGGACCTACCGATCACGCCCCCAGTAGTCCCAATTTTGCGAGCAGAGTGGCTCCCTTTAATTTTTTATCAACATTTATGCACTTGTGAGATAATTAATAGATTCTATGGTATGGCATGAACCCTAGGATTGGAAAACTTGAGTGAATGATAGATCCTAGGGTATGGCATGAATTCTAGGGCTGGAAAACTAGATTGAATGATAGAGTCTAGGGTGTGGCATGAATCCTAGGAACAAAAACAACGAGATGAATGTCATGAATATATGAATTGCAGTCTTGGAAAAGTAAAAGCAAAAATGCTAACTGCCTGTAATTGGATAATAGTTGCTTGTTTATGAATGGATATTAACTGTTGAGAACATGGGCTATATGAAAATAAAGCTGAAATGATGAAACTTAAATTGCCTTAGGTAAAGAAATATGAGCATGAACCCTACGGGGAATTAGGAGTAGAACTCCTGAAAATAAATGGAATGATCTAGAAAAGTAAAATGGGAAAGTTTGTTATCTCTTGGGTACGTACTACCAAGGAAAGCACATGTTACCTCTTAGTGCAGAGGAGAGCCAGTCTCCCTAGGGACCCGGGGTTAGGTTTTGCCACTTTGTACCAACTCTTGGCCCTCGCGTACTGATTGCACCGCAAAATACGCCTGCAATAATTCCTTCTTGTGCTATTTCCTAGCATAACTTAAATTGCATTTTAGGATTCCACAGTTGCATTTGTAAAAATACATGTATACATGCATCTAATTGAGAGGAGAGAAGAATGAAACAAGTGGCCTTGCATTTTACTTTTTTCCTCAAGTGCCTCTTTGCAAAATCCACCATCTCTATTTTTATTTCCATTTGATTTTTAAATCTTTCTCCCCGCGGCTGCATGGAGCAATTTCTTCCTCGCGCGCCATGCTTCCCATAGCTGTAACTTGCCATTCCCTGCTCTCCATCCCTCTCCCTACAGCCATGCACGGCCATGCCTTTTCTATTTAAAAGCCATGGCTCCTTCTTGCAAAAGGAGTCTTGGTCCCAGCTGAAGAAACAACCACCTGCACTTCTTCTCCAGGCCACCACCTTCTCCTCCAATCCCCTCCATATGCCGGTCCTCTTCCGAGGAGAAACCCGGCGGGTAGGAGCTCTCACTGTGGTGCACACCACCACAGTGAGACCACCACCACCCAACTCTTCAAAGAGCTAGTGGGCGTGGTGGCTCTTTTCCATTTTTTTTACGTTCCCGCACCTTCCAGCCATTGGAGCAGCTTCAAGGTCTGAAGCTCAAAAGCTTCGCTCACGGTAGCAACAGCAGCAAGGCAACAGTAGCAGCAGCCCCTTCCGCACGCGCCTGTAGGCGCCCCAGCCCTCCACATGCGCCTACGTGCCTTCTTCCCCTCTGCTTTCTCCACTCTGTCGCACACCTTGTCGCCTGCAACCGGCCACCGCACGTCGCTGCAGCGGCAGGCCAAGCACTCCCCGCCCCTCCTGCAGCACCTGCAAGCTTCCGCGCAAGCTGTAGGCACCCTCACCCTCCACCGTGCACGCCAGCACGCTCTGTCGCAAGGTTCCGCCCGCAAGCCACCAACCGATGCCACTTCGCAGCACGCGCCGAGCCAGCCTCACTCACAGCACTGCCCACTGCCAGTCGCGTGGCGCGAACGACCACTGTAGCCACTGTTCACACGAGTCATCGCGGCACTGTGGCTACAGTGGTGTGACCAGAAAGCTTCTCACTTTCCCGGTCACTCGGCATGCCACGACCGCCGTTCGCCCGTGCGTGCGCCCGCCCACGCATCTCCGCCCGCATCGCCCGCTCACGCCCGCGCGTCTGCCAGCCCTCTCCCAGCTCCTGCATCGCCCGCTCCCTTCACGCGCGCCTGCCTTCGCCCTCTCCAGTCTCCGCGCAGCGCTGGGCGCTGCGAGTTCCTTGCCGCACCCCACGCCGGTGTACGCCTCTCTACACATACGCGTCTACGCAAGCGCGCGTGATCAGGCGATGGCCCTGGACTGCAGACGACTTAACCTGCGTGCTCTCTCTCTCTCGCTCTCTCTCTCTCTCTCTCACAACACTCACTCTCTCTTTCCACTGATGCGCACACACACCTAAACCAACACTTCCACACACCCACACACACATATACACTATTATAAACATACATATATATATATACGTATACTTATATATAGCGATATATATACATATATTTATATACAAATATATATATATACATATATATATATATCTATATATAAATATATACTTATATTTATATATATAGTAGTACATTTATACTTATGTATTAGTATACATACGTACATATATATATATATACCTATATAAATACATACATATATATATATACATAAATACATATACTACTATACATATACATATATATATATACTTATATCTATATATATAGTAGCATTAGTATCCTTATATACATATATACATATATCTATATACTTATATATATATATACATATATACTTACATATATCTATGCATATATTAGTACTTATATAAATATGTATTAGTCTATATACGCATATATATATACTTATACATGCATATATACATATATTTATCTATAACTATATATACATACATATATAAATACATATATCTATCTATACATATAGCTACATATATCTATATATATACATATATCACTATATCCTTATACAAACATATTTACATATATACGTCTATATAGTTATATATATAAACTTATACATATATATATAAATATATAAATATAGATCTGTACATATATCTATCTATACTTATATATATGTATATATTTACATACCTATATATATATACATATACATATATACATATATACATATATAGCTACATACATATCTACATACATATATCTATATACATGTATATACCTATAGATAACCATATATATATACATATATATATATGTTTCACAATATTTACCATGCGCTGTATCGCGGGAATATCTGCACCAGTTGCTAATATTCCCTGATACACATGTACAAAAAGTGTGGTTGCATACATCATCCACCATCCATCCCACACACCACGTGGCACCTAGTCCTGTTGGTTGCATCTCTCTGGACGACGACCGACTCGATACTGTGCTAATCTCCATCTCCGCCACCACCCCCACCCCTTATATACATAATATATATACCCATATATATATACTATATTTACTTTATTTCTGTTTTGCTTTCCTGATAGTAAAAAGACAAAAAAAAATATATAAAAGAGAAAAGATAATCTTTGATTTGCAGGTACTCCATTTTGAGAATAGCAAGACTCGTTTTGGAACTCTGTTTTGGCTCAAAGCCAAGAACCTAATTTTGAGGGTGTGCCTCAAGGATAAAGATTACTAGAAAAAAATTTAAATAAGAAAAACACCAAAAACACAATAAACGAACGGAAGAGACTCGTTGTAGGAAAAGCGTAGAAACTCGACTTGTAACCCCACTTTCCTGAGTTTGACCCTGGGCCTAAAAGTGACAAGATAAAATTAAGTAGGCCAGGTTAAAAATTTTGCAAAGAGATGGTTAGGTTCGAATTAGGTTAACCACTATACACACTTCAATGATAAAATCACCATATTAACAACCTATCCGGGCTCGACCGTACACATACACCGTACCGGGGAGAGCTACTAGTGTAGGGAGGGAGCTAGCCACCCCACGGGCACCGGGGTTCAGCTAGCCGTCCTACACCAACTTGTTAGGCCCTCTGGGCAAACCAAGGTAGTCAGGCGAGGGTGCGCGGACTGTGGAGGGGCAAGACCCCTGTTTGGCTACTGTGGAGGGGCTGGACCCCTGTTACTGAGAGGGCTCTGCCTTATACTGGTTCCGTGCTGTGCTTTGGGCGCACCCGTTAACGGAAACGACTGACCGTGTGCCAATGTGGGGTAGCTACTCGTGCATTTATCATGTGTGCCGTAGTCACCATTACGTCTGTCAGTGACCTTGGGGAGGTTAACTGAGGGTAGGACCACCTTGGGGGACTCTCCCGGCCAGGAGAGCACCACGTGCTACTTCTACTTTTCGGAAATCAAGATCGTTCCCATGAGGAACATTCGAGATCAAGAGAAAGATCTGAGGAATAATTCAAGAATGAGTAAATAGAAAATAAAGAAAGAAATTAAAAATAACAGCTACTTGTCCACCTTACTATTTTTCTTAGCTTTCGGTTGCCACTCTACTCAGTGTTTCGCTGACGTGTCACCTTTGTCACCTTTTCAGGACCAGGTGTTGAGTAGCTAGAGCCGACGGCTGCAGAGGGTGCTGGACCTAGTAGAGCCCAGTAGTTTTACTTGTGTACTACCTACTGTACCTTTCCTTCTGTTGTATTGAGTATTTTCTGTTACTACTATACTCTTTTATTGTAAGCATCATGTTTATGTACCTATTTAATTCTCTACTGTTGTGGTGGTGTGTACTGTAGTAGTTCTTTTCTTTACTGTTGTACTTTTGTTACCGCTAGTTATAACATGGTGAATGCGATTTATTTTACTGCTCTTTTGGTTACTTTCTCGTTGGACGATTGGGTCTTGGGATCAATCGAGTCGGTCCGATTCTTGTGTCTCGTAGGGATTTGAGAATCGGGTCGTAACAAAATCGCATCAGAGCAAGGTCGTCCCGAGAAGTGAACCAACTGGCTGTTAAATAACCAATTCATGTGTCTGCAACTAGAGTAGCCACCACAATGTATCTTTTGATATCTGTTCTTAGACTTCTCCATTAGATATCGATTCGTATTGATGTCTTTTCTGTTCCATGTTCACGTCTCCTTGCAGGAGATGCCTCGACATGGAGCCAGGAGGGTGGGCTGCAGGCGTGGCCAAGGTCGAGGCTTGAGGGACAGATTGTCGAGCTTGGAGTACATGCTTCCCCTTCTCTTCTCCTGAGCATACTGTCTCCGGACCTCATCCATCTGATTCGAGAGGTGGTTCGAGAAGAATTTCAGCTTCCACCTACTTCGTCGCCCCCTCATCTCCTTTCCGAGGGTACGACAGGGGAGTTTATCGTGGAATGAGATTTTCGCCGTCACACTAGGAAGGTTAGGAGAGCTCAATGGAGGCACATGGTGCTAGTAGGAGAGCTTTCACATTTTGCGGGGCCATTAGTGGCCTTTGGGGGCCCTCGACAGGGGCCATCTGCTAGCACCGGACCCCCACCAACTGCCAGTAGGGACCTACCGAGAGAGGGAGTCAAGTTCCCCTCTGCTACCAGTGTGGCCAGCTGGGCCATTTCAGGAGGGACTGCCCGTCTAGGGCTGGAGTGTAGTAGACACTCACCGCTTCGAGCACTGAGGGCCAGTCGGGTGGTTGTGGGTTCCAGGTGCCTGAGGGAGGACAGCCGCCACAAGGAGGATACCGGCCAGCTGTCACTAGCTCTGCCCCAGGCCTACCTTTTTTGTTTGTTCCCAGTACTGAGGAGTGTCGCGACGCTGTGACTCACGGAGACATCATAGCTTCAGTTTATACGTTGACAGGTATGGTTACAAGATTTGGTCTTTCTGGAGTACGTAATTCCTGCTCCTCGTACGATGTACCTTCTTGCTCCATGAGTTGTTGCTACTCTGGAGTATGATAGCACTCCATCAGGGGATTGGTGGTAATCAGAAATCTTGGTGGTCAGCTATTTGTAGCTGAGGGGGGGTGTACATAGGTTGTGAGGTCAGTGTTGGGGGACACAGCCTTCCCGCTGACCTGATTATGACATAGACGAAGAACTTCAGCGTAATTCTGGGGATGGACTGCCTGTTCGCTTACCACGCCCTGGTGGACTGCTTTGGGAGAAAGATCGACTTGAGATCTGGATACCACCAGTTGAGAATCAAGGAGGCAGACGTCTCCAAGACAGCTTTCCGCACTCTGTACAGACACTGTGAGTTTCTGGTCATGCCTTTGGGCTGACCAATGCCCCCGCTGCCTTCATGGATTTGATGAACCGGGTGTTTAGACCATACTTGGACCAATTCGTGGTGGTATTCATTAATGATGTGCTCATCTACTCTCGGGACGAGACACAGCATGGACAACACTTGCGGATGGTTCTGGACACATTGAGACGACGTAGGCTGTATGCCAAATACAGCAAGTGCAAGTTCTGGTTGAGGGAGGTGACCTTCTTAGGTCATGTGATCTCCGGGGATAGCTTGACTGTGGACCCAGCCAAGGTCGAGGCAGTGCTCAAGTCGGAGAGAGCATGTACGGTCACTGAAATTCGCAGTTTCTTGGGACTGGCAGGCAACTACAGGCGATTTATCAGGAGCTTCTCACAGATTGCACGTCCTATGACACAGCTGAACCAGAAGGATGTGCCCTTTACTTGGACAGATGCCTGTGAGGTGTGTTTTCAGGAGATGGAGAGGCTGACTTCAGCTCCCGTGCTCACCATCCCAGACAGTAGTGGCGGGTTTGTTGTGTACACGGATGCCCCTTTGTAGGGGTTAGGGGGTGTGCTCATGCAGAGGGGTCACATTGTCGCTTACACTTTGTGGCAACTGAAGCCCCATGGGCATAGCTACCCTACCCATGACCTTGAGCTGGCAGCTGTCGTCTTCGCATTGAAGACTTGAAGGCACTACTTGTACGGTGAGACCTTTGAGATTTTCACAGATCACAAGAGCCTCAGATACCTGTTTGATCAGAAGGAGCTCAACATGAGAATGAGACGTTGGTTGGAGCTCCTGAATGACTATGACTGCAGCATTTCCTACCACCCAGGAAAGGCCAACGTGGTGGCTGATGCTTTGAGCTAGAAGGCGCCCGCACAGTTGGCTAGTTTACAGGTGTAGAGTTGGAGCCTCTTGGAGGAGATGGGCAGTTGGCGACCCCTAGAGTTACGGGGGCACTGTGGGGTAGTGATTGTGACGTGACAGACGAGGCCAGAGCTGATAGATCACATCATCACAGGGTAGATGGCCGACCCGTACTTACAGTCCTTGCGTGACCGAGTACTGTCAGGAGGCCCAGGAGACTTCTCTTTTACAAGAACAGGTACTGCGCATGAGGGGACGTTTGTGCATTCCCAGAGACAAGGAGCTGTTGAGAGAGCTCCTGACTGAGGCACGCAGTTCCAGATTCACCATACATCCCGGAAACACAAAGATGTACCATGATTTGAGACGTGACTTTTGGTGGAGGGGAATGAAGCAGGATGTGGGTGAATTCGTGTAGCAGTGCTTAGTGTGCCAGCAGGTGAAGGCTGAGCATTAGAGGCCTGCAGGGCTGTTGTAGCCACTTCCAGTGCTAGAGTGGAAGTGGGAGACCATCACCATGGACTTGGTGGTGGGCTTACCTATTACCCAGTGAGGACACGACGCAGTCTGGGTAATTGTTGACATATTGACAAAGACGGCACATTCTTGCCGATCCGAGTCACCTTGGGACCAGCATAGTTAGCTGAGAGGTATATCCGCGACATGGTACGTCTACACGGAGTTCCATGGGAGATCGTATCCGACCAGGATACCTGCTTTACGTCCCAGTTTTGGGCTGAGTTTCAGCAAGCCTTGGGGACGCAGTTGAGGTTCAGTACAACATAGCACCCTAAGACGGACGGACAGTCTGAGCGCAAGATACAGACACTTGAGGACCTTTTGCGTGCTTGTGTACTGGACAGGAGGGGCTCTTGGGAGGAGCACTAGCCCCTGGCAGAGTTTGCTTATAATAACAGTTGTCACTCGAGCATCGGCATGGCACCCTATGAGGCTCTGTATGGGCGGAGGTGTACGGCACCCTTGAGTTGGGTTGAGGTGGGGACCAAGTGGGAGGTTGGCCCTAGGCTGATCCGGCTGAGTTAGGAGGTAGTCGAGCAGATCCACAGGCAACTCTGAACTGTTAAGAGCAGACAGAAGAGCTATGCAGATCGGAAATGCAGAGAGGTGTAGTTTGAGGTTGGGGACCACGTCTTCCTTCGCATTTCACCCATGAAGGGCCTGCAGCAGTTTGGGGTGAGAGGGAAGCTTGCATCGAGGTTCGTGGGATCCTTTGAGGTCCTAGAGTGGGTTGGACCTGTTGCTTACAGGCTTGCCCTTCCTCCCCAGCTTTCTGGTGTGCAAGACGTGTTCACGTGTCCAACCTCAGGAAGTACGTCGCCAATCCCAATCACGTCCAGAGTCACGAGAGTGTCGATGTGGGTGACGACCTGACCTACCCCGAGCGGCCAGTGCAGATTCTCGACAGAGCCATCCACAATGTGAGACAGATGCAAGTACCCCTGGTGAAAGTTTTGTGGAGGAGCCAACGGTATGAGGAGGCTACCTGGGAGCCTGAGGTGGCGATGCAGGAGTCGTGCCCAGAGCTTTTTGAGGGTTCATCCTTTCGGACCGGCTTTGATCCTCCTTGAGTTTTTTATACGTATATCGTTCTTTTCCGCACCCTAGTTAGCGCAACTTTTGGGTACAAAACTTCCTTTGAGTTTGTTATGATGTTAAGACCTGGCATCAAACATCTTTTAAGATGTCTGGTAGTTGGTCTAGACATTTGGAAGCCTTCCTAGATGTCAGGAAATTAATTTTTTCGGCGTACAATTTCACGTCTGCGCGTAAGCGCACACAGACTGAACCGCCGCCCTCTTTTCTTCTCTCTCTTCCTCCCCGTCCTGCAGGGGCAGCTTTCTCCTCTCTCTCTCCCCCACGGCGCCTTCAAATACCTCCCCCTCTCCTCTCCGTCACCATCATTCCACCATCTTCTTCTTCTTCCTATTAGCGTGGGAGTGAGAGGGCGAGGGCAGTAGCTGCTGCCATGTGTGCACGGGGAGGAGTTGCAGTGAGAAGGAGAAGAGTTAGAGTGCTAGAGTGCGAGCTCGCTAGAGCAGCCAGGGCTGGCAGGCGAGTGCGTAGCGGGAGCACGGCGCTGGGGAGGTGTTGTTGCAGCTTAGGCAGTAGGCGAGGCAGCGCGGCACGGCCGTGCACAGCAGGCGGAGGGTGAGGAGGTCCTGATTATGGGAAACTTTCCCAGAATCAGATGTTTGGACCTACGTCCAGACGACGTGGGAGACGTCTGGAGGAAGATCCGGACATCTGAAAGGTACGATATTTTCCATTTCTTCTCCTTTCGCGTGTACGGCCATGCAGGCCATTCCACCGAAGGGTTCTACCTCATTTGCGTCTTGAGGTCGATTGCGTACGTGTGCAGGGTCGTTCGGGAAGGCGCAAGGGCATGCCCTCCCACACAGATTGGACGTCTAGGCACAACACCAGATGGCGGAGAGGGTCTCTAGACATTCGGAGTGACAATCGGACATCTGGAACTAGGTCCAGACGGTTTAGTGGGATTTTGGACGTCTGAAGAATCGCGCAGAAACAAGGTATGACCAGAACCATCGTTTAAGACGTTTGGAAGATGTTCCAGATGTCTGATTTGGGACAGACTTGTCATTTTTGACCCGTTTAGGGTTCGTTCGAAGTTTGGTTTCCGCATTTCAGGTTTCGTTCTTCTTAGAATTAGTTCCTCTAGTTGTTTACAGTATTTGTATCCTGTTCTGTGTAGTTCCTTATGTTTGATCCTTGTATTAGGACCCCATTCCGTTGCGGCTCTGGGGGTTGCGGAGGCACGCGGACCAACTGATCACGCCCCCAGTACTCCCGGTTTTGCAGGTAGAGTGGCTCCCTTTAATTATTTATCAATATTTGTGCACTTGTGAGATAATTAATAGATTCTAAGGTATGGCATGAACCCTAGGACTGGAAAACTAGAGTGAATGATAGATCCTAGGGTATGGCATGAATCCTAGGACTGGAAAACTAGATTGAATGATAGATCCTAGGGTATAGCACGAATCCTAGGAACAGAAACACCGAGACGAATGTCGTGAATATATGAATTGCAGTCTCGAAAAAGTAAAAGGAAAAATGCTAACTGCCTGTAATTGGATAACAGTTGCTTGTTTGTGAATGGATATTAACTGTTGAGAACATGGGCTATATGAAAATAAAGCTGAAATGATGAAACTTAAATTGGCTTAATTAAAGAAATATGAGCATGAACCCTATGGGGAATTAGGAGTAGAACTCCTAAAAATAAATGGAATGGAACTGGAAAAGTAAAACGGGAAAGTTTGTTGTCTCTTGGGTACGTAGTACCAAGGAAAGCACTTGTCACTTCTTAGTGCAGAGGAGAGCCAGCCGCCCTAGGGACCCGTGGTTAGGTTTGGCCACTTTGTACCGACTCTTGGCCCTCGCGTACACCATACCGGGTAGAGCTACTAGTGTAGGGAGGCAGCTAGCCACCCCACGGGCCCCAGGGTTCAGCTGGCCGTCCTACACAGGCTTGTTTGGCCCACTGGGCAAACCAAGGTAGTTAGGCAAGGGTGCATGGACTGTGGAGGGGCAAGACCCCTGTTTGGCTATTGCGGAGGGGCTGGACCCCTGTTACTGAGAGTGCTCTGCCCTATAATGGTTCCGTGCTTTGCTTTGGGCACACCCGTTAACGGAAATGACTGACCGCGTGCTAGTACGGTGTAGCTACCCGTGCATTTATTGTGCGTGCCATAGTCACCGTTATGTCTATTAGTGACCTTGGGGTAGTTGACTGAGGGTAGGACCACCACGAGGGACTCTCCCGGCTAGGAGAGCACCACGTGCTACTTCTACCTTTCGGAAAAGACCGCAATCAAGATCAAGAGAATGATCTGAGGAATAATTCAAGAATGAGTAAATAGAAAATAAAGAAAGAATTTAAAAATAATAGCTACTTGTCCACCTTACTATTTTTCTTAGCTTTTGGTTGCCACTCTACTCAGGGTTTCACTGATGTGTCACCATTGTCACCTTTTCAGGACTAGGTGTTGAGTAGCCAGAGCTGGCGGCTGCAGAGGGTGCTGGGCCTAGTAGAGCCTAGTAGTTTTACTTGTATAGTACCTACTGTACCTTTTCTTCTGCTGTAGTGAGTATTTTTTGTTACCACTATACTCTTTTATTGTAAGCATCATGTTTATGTACCTGTTTAATTCTCTACTATTGAGGTGGTGTGTACTGTAGTAGTTCTTTTCTTTACTGCTATACTTTTGTTACTTCTAGTTATATACATGGTGAATGCGGTTTATTTTACTGCTCTTTTGGTTACTTTCTCGTTGGACGACTGGGCCTTGGGATCAATCGAGTCGGCCCGATTCTCATGTCTCGTAGGGATTCGGGAATCGGGTTGTAACAAAGATGTTAAGCTTGAGCTTTTTAGATCCACGGCAATCTAAATATAGCCCGACTCACAATTGATATGGGCGCGGGTTGTGGCCAGGAAAGGTCGACCGAGGATGATCGAACAATCAGAAAGTGAACTAGGAACTTCCTTATGTAAAACAAGAAAGTCAACAGGAAAACCAAGACTGTTGGCCCTAACACCACGTCTTCCTCCACACCCTTTGGGATTTTCACAGAACGATCTGCTAACTGTAACGTGACTAGGGTTGGTTTCAGATTTCCCAAGGAAAAATTTTCAAGCATGATGGTCGGTATAAGATTTATGGAAGATCCTAGATCAAGCAGGGCACGGTTAAAACTACAACCTTGGATGCTATAGGAAATAAGCGGTGTGCCCGCATCTTTCTGCTTCGGTGGTAGGTTTGACAGTATAGCACAACTCGCCTGAGGCGAGAGAACCACCAGATTCTTAGTTTCTTTTACTGTCGCCTGGGTGTTGTGTAGTCTTTGAAAAGTCGGACGACAGTAGGTATGTGGTCGATAGCCTCGAGTAGAGCTACCTTGATTTCTACATCCCTGAACAAATTACGCAGGCTATCAAAGGCCTGCGTGTCTTTCGTCTTGCCTTTTGGCTCCCTCAGTAGAGCCTCAGGGAATGGGATTGGTTCTGGCACCAATTTGGGTGTATCATACTCTCGCGAATGTGGTGCGCATCTCGAATGAGAGGGCGATGAAGAAGATGGGCCAGGATCAGGTCTAGGCGGATCGACAGTCTACTTACCACTCCTCGTAATGATAGCATTGGATGATGCGGGTCCAGTGGTATCATACGGCGGCGGAGGGTTAGCAATAGGGACATAAGAGTGCGGTACTGTAGCGGGATTAGCCTGAAATCCCAGTGGAATGCTCGGAGCCCGTAGAATTTGATGAAACTACCCCTGAGAAGGTCGTACCTATGGTTGAGGACCACAGGTATCAAATTTCGTGGGTTTGGGGCAGGTTGGGCGGGAAGAGTGCCCTGAGATTGAGTCGTCATGCGTAGTTGACTAATCTCAGCATTCTGCTGTGCCAATTGGTGCTGAAGAGAGGTCATGTTCTCTTCATGGCACTTTGACATATCTATCATCATTCGCATCAATTTGTCAAGAGGACTTGATGCTTGTTCTGCTTGCAGTACGCAAGGCTTTGATGGCGGATTCGCCAAAGGATTAGACTGTGGCCTTGGGATGACGGGTGTGGATGGTCGCATTGGTCCACCCGCAGGGTTTTGGCACTGTGGGTTGTTGGACCATACGAAGTTTGGATGATTTTGCCACCTTGGGTTATAAGTGCTAGAGAACGGGTTATTCCCTAGGGCACAAGCGTCTTCTATGCTAGAAGACGTGTCCACGTGTAAATACGCTTCCGAGCACATGGAGGCTTGGTTCTCCATGTCAAAATACTGGCTCGCAGAAGTGAGATCCACATGAATTATCGAGTTGCTCGACCCGACACTCAGTAAGGAAGGTCTTACGGGGTTTCTCGGGATAAGCCTAGTGTTGGAAGAATTTGGATTATGACGAAGTGGTGAAGTGGGGGTGTTTGCCATAGAATGGGCGGGGTTGGCCAGAAGCTTGTCCAGCTTCTTGTGCACGACAGAGACTTCATCCAGTTTTTGTGTGATAAGGCTTAGATCTGTGGATGAATGGGAGGGTCCTGTGTCAACTTCGTGAACATTTCAGGGCTGGCTGGTATGATTAAGGGCAACAAAGGAGGCATTGTTTATTGAGTTTTTACTCATACTTTCAAACAATTCGAATGCTTCATTCTCGTCTTTATTCATAAAGTTCCCCCTGCAGGAAGCATCTGCAATCTGCTTCAAAGTCTCATTTAGCCCATAGTAGAAAATCTAGGCTATATGCCACTTAGGCAGACCGTGGTGCGGACACTTCATGAGGAGGTCGTTATACCTCTCCCATGCCTAATGAAATTGTTCGCCATTTTGTTGCGTAATTGAAGTGATGGCACGACGAAGTGCATTAGTTCGCCTGATTGGGAAGAACTTCTTGAGAAACGCTATTCACATCTCTTCCCAAGAGTGGATGGTTCTCCCAAGGGTGCGTAACCACTGCGACGCTTTATCCTGCAATGAAAATGGGAACATTTTCATGAGGACTATAGGTAACTCGACATTTCTTGCTTTAACCGTTTCAGCCAGTCGGGTTAGGTCTTCCAAGTGGAGAAAAGGATCTTCACTTGCAAGACCATGAAAGTGAAAATTTATTAGGCTAATTATGTTCGGTTTCAGTTCAAAGCCATCCCCACCCATGGGGACCCGAATTTGTCCTATGGTCTCTGTAGCAGCGGGATTCTGATAAGAGCTAAGAGACCTAGGCTCCTCCCGTTCAGGAGGGTTCTGTATTTCCTCCAATGTTTCCCGAATGGCTTCCATTTGCTCATTAGACATTTCCATTTGGGCTTGGAGGTGGGTTATCGCATCTAAGGCTCCACCACCTGGTGGGTTTTGAGGGCGGTTTCCTCCCTCAGGATTTAGGGGTGGGCGTGCAGCGATGTTTGTGGAGGAGGAGGATGATTCAGCTCCTTTTCTAAAATTATTAGGCAATTCAAACAGTTCAGGGTTTTGTGACCTCCTCCCAAACATGCACTACCGTAGGAAGAATTGGGGGGATACGAAGGGAAAAGAGATGAGAGAAATGATGCTGCAAAGGTACACTTGATGACAAATCAATTCAATCAAATTTCTAACCTCTACAGTGTGCCCTTAGACCTAAAGATCTAGTTTACCTACTATCACGAACTATGGAACCGAATGCGAGCACCGCGGAAACACTGGGCCAGATTGAAAGGCCGTTTGCCCCAGTCTTAGACACCCAATAGCATGCGGGAACCCTCACCAGCATGTAGGCGCTACACGCAGGTAGTTAGACCTCCAATCCTTAATAAGGGTCAAGTTGCTACCAATTTTAGTTAGAGGCTTAGGGTCAAGTGCTTTTGGAATGTGTAGGGCATTGTTTATAGGTAATGCCCAAGTGATTTATTTTCAGAGTGTGTAAAACAAGCATACAACGGGGAAATCTCCCTGAATTAAAGCTTTTAATTGGTGAATGGTTTTTAGAGTTCAGCCTTAAGTGGTATGAATTTTAGGATTTCGCTGAAATACCAATTCAATCAATCTCCGAGTTTTGAGAGTATACAAGTTTTCTTCTAAGCCCAACAAACCCTTCTTCAATTTCAATTGGTTAATGCATGCTAAAATGCAATGGGCTACCCTAAATGGAGATTTCTATGTGTGGATGCACGAATCAGTTTTAGAGTTTATGTGAAAGGGAGCCAGAGCACTTCAATTCAAGTGCTCCCAATCACCAGAAATGATTTCCACACACAAGGCTTCGACCAAAAGATAAAGAAAATCAAATTGTCAGGGTTGAAGTATTCGGGATCGAATCTTAGGCAAGTTGAAAAGTCATGGTGGGGTTGGAATTAACTCAATTCCAAGTCTCCCC
The DNA here is from genome assembly GCA_037157565.1 of Thalassia testudinum. Classification (NCBI taxonomy): domain Eukaryota; kingdom Viridiplantae; phylum Streptophyta; class Magnoliopsida; order Alismatales; family Hydrocharitaceae; genus Thalassia; species Thalassia testudinum. Next base: position 76,295,982 of record JAZHRO010000056.1, on the reverse strand, counting down.
ACCAAAAAGGTGATCCCGAATTGTAGATAAGTGAGGAAAAAGAGGGGTGCAATCAATCCTTTTATGTTTCCCTCAAAGAATACTTCACACGACGGAAAATTCAAGAATCAAGATTCTTGGATTTTCGCTATGCGAAGTAAGGTGGGAAATCCTGGGGTGGTGGGAGTGATGTCAATCAATCAAACAAGTGGTTTTTAATCCACCTGCCCCAAGAGATCCCAAGAAGTTTTTCTAGTTTTTTTTTTTAGTTTTTAGTTTTTTTTTTTATTAAGGTGACAAGTTAACCTAAGTTGATAAGAAAAGAAGACCTACTTGTTCGGCAATGTGTGCGAAGCTCCACTGCGATGTCGGCATCTTCACGCTCTCGTTCCTGCCTTGGACCTGCGCACATCTCTAACTTTGTCTGCCTGCCTTCTCCTTGCAACAGGTTTACCTGCACACCAAAAATAGAGACACCCATGAAGAGAGGAGAAAAATGAAAGGAATGGAATAGAAACTTACTTCAAGGCGCACTTCCTCGACAACGGCGCCAGAAAAGGTGAGGTGTCGGACTCGGTTAGGTTGTTAATATGGTGATTTTATCATTGAAATGTGTATAATGGTTAACCTAAATCGGACCTAACCATCACTTTACAAAATTTTTAACCTAGCCTACTTGATTTTATCTTGGTCACTTTTAGGCCCAGGGTCGAACTCAGGGAAGTGCTGTTACAAGTCAAGTTTCTATGCCTGTCCTACAACGAATCTCTTCCATTCGTTTATTGTGTTTTTGGTGTTTTTCTATTTAGATTTTTTTCTTGTAATTCTTGTCCTTGAGGCACACCCTCAAAATTGGGTTCTTGGCTTTGAGCCAAATCAGGGTTCCAAAATGGGTCTTGCTATTCACAAGATGGAGTACCTGCAAGTCAAGGATTATCTTTTCTCTTTTATATATATTTTTTATCTTTTTACTGGTATGCAAGAGAGATATAAATAAAGTAAATATAGTATAGATATATATGTATATACTAAATATGTATAAAGGGGTAGGGGTGGAAGCGGAGATGGAGTGTAGCATGGTGTCGAGTCGGTCATCATCTAGAAAGACGCAACTGACAGGATGGGGTGCCGCGTGGAGTGTAAGGTGGATGATGGAAGATGTATGTGAACATGCTTTTTGCAAGCATGTATCGGGGAATATCAGCAACTGGTGCAAATATTCCCGCGATACCACGTATGATAAGTAATGTGAAAATATATATATATGTATATATATAAATATATCTATATATATATATGGTTATAAATATATAGGTATATATACGTAGTTATATATGTATATATGTATATGTATATATATATATGTATATATAGTTATAGATATATATATATATATGTATGTATATGTATATGTGTATATATATGTATATATATATAAGTATATAGATGTATATATATATGTGTATGTATATAGACTAATACATATTTATATAAGTACAAATATATGTATAGATATATGTATAAATATATATATATATATATGCATATAAGTATATGTATATATGTAAATATACATGTATATATATAAGTATATAGATATATGTATATATATATATATGTATACTAATACTTAGTAATATAAATACTATATATATATTGATATAACTTTATATATATATATATGTATATATATCAATATATATATGTATATGTATATATATATATGTATATAATAGTGTATAGGTGAGTGTGTGTGTATGGAGGTGTGAGTGTATGTGTGTGTAAGCGTCGGTAAAGAGAGTGAGAGAGTGTTGTGAGAGAGAGTGAGAGAGAGAGAGTAGGAGAGATGGTGCTGTTAAGGCGTCTGGAGCTTCCACGCGATGTCTGGAGTCCACGCGCACGTGCAGGCGCGTATGCGCGGAGAGAGGAGCGCGTTGGAGGGAGTGGGCACACGCAGAGGAGGCCACAGTGCACCGCGCTGCGTGAAGAGCAGGCACTGGTGCTCATAAGCTCACGTGGTGAAGGAAGCAGGCGAAGGCAGGCCCTGGGAGAGGCAAGCGCACACAGACGTACATGGGTGGGTGCAGGCGACGTGGGCCGAGACGTGTGCGCAGACGCTGGTCGGTTGCGGCGCATCGGGTGACCGGATAAGTGAGAAGCTTTCCGGTCACCCCACTGTATCCACAGTGTTCCGCAGACTGGTGTGAACAATGGCTATAGTGTAAGGCCACGCCGTGCAACCGGGAGTAGGCGGTGCTGTGAGTGTGGACGGCTTGGCACGCTTGGTGGAGTGGCTCCGGCTGGTGGCTTGCGGGTGGGATGTCGTGACAGAGCACGTGAAGAGGGTTGCTGGCGTGCGCAGTGCAGGGTGAGGGTGACCTGCTGCTTGCGCGGAGGCTTGCGGGTGCTGCTGGGGTGCGCGGTGAGGCTTGGCCGACCGCTGCAGTGGCACGCGGTGGCTAGCTGTTAGCGGGAAGGCGAATGTAGTGCGAATGAGTGGGAGGCGAGGGTGCCTGCAAGTGCCCGCGGAAAGATGAGGGCGGCCTGTAGGCTTGTGCGTAAAGGGCTGGGCGGCTGCTGTTGCATGCTTCTGCTGCCGCGGAGCTTCAGACCTTGAAGCCTGCGGCAATGGCTGAAGTGGCTGGAAAGTGAAGAAGTCAGGGAAGGGCTGTCACGCCCGCCGGCTCTATTTTGAGCTGGGCGGTGGTGGACTCATGGTGGTGGTTGTGCACCACCGTGGGGTGCTCCTGTCCACTGGGTTTCTCCTCAGAGGAGGAGGGCCGACGTATGGAGGGAGAGGGAGGAGAGGACAGTGGCCTGGAGGAAGAAGCTGCTGGGTTTTTTCGTCGAGGACTAGCCTGGCTGCAAAGGAAGAACCGTGCTCTTTTTAAAGAAGAGGAGAGCATGCACAGCCATGCTCTAGCTGTGCATGCTCATGCATGGCTCATGGCAGGGAGAGGCTGGCGTAGGGAAGGGCCTGAGCAGGGAATGGTGCGAGGAGGAAGCGGATGCTTCATGTAGCCGCGGGGAAGATTTCGAAATCAAGTGAAATAAAAATAAAAAGATGGTGAATTTTGTAAGGATGCACTTGAGGAAAAATGTTAAATGCAAGGCCATTTTTTTACTCTCCTCCCCTCTCAATTAAATGCATGCCTGCATGTATTTTTACAAATGCGACTATGGAACCCTAATATGCACTGGTAATGCTAGGAAATAGCATAAGATGGCACAATTGCAGGTGTTTTTTTGAGGAGCAATCATTGTGCCATCCAAGGTTGCAAGTGCTTGAATATGGCTCATTTCTAGTGTAACCCTGAAGTGCATTCACTTCCTCAGGATAACTAGGAATCGGGTTGCCTAGTTCAAAATTCGAGGGCATCAACGTCTTTCCTTGGTACCCAGAAGGAGATGGGTCCAAGTATGGTTTGCTCATAGGTGGAGCCATGGTTAGGTCAATAATGTTGTGCATTGATTCCTGACCTAGTGGGTTGCGGAATTGGTTATGGGTTAATATAGGCACTCCTTGGGTAGGTATAGGATTTAATCTAGATGTGTACCTAAGATTTCCCATCCTTCAGAAGATTATCCAATTTCTTATCCAAATTCTCCACATTCTTTCCCATGAGTTCCACCTTGTCTAATTGTTGAGCAATTAACTGTAAATCAACTAATTTTGAATTGTTGTTAACTTCATAAACTCCGCTCCTTAGTTGATTAGCTCTGTTAAAGGCAGACATTGAGGCATTGTTGAGGAAAATTTCACTCATATTCTCGATCAATTGAAAGGCTCCCTTAGCATCTCGACTTAGGAAATTGCCCCCACATGCTGCATCAACAAAATTCTTTAGATTATCACTCAACCCAAAATAGAAAATATGGGCCAAGTGCCACTTTGGAATCCAATGATGAGGACATTTCCAAGCTAAATCAATGAACCTCTCCCAAGCCTCATGTAGTTGTTCCACGGGGTTCTTCTTAAAGGTTGTTATGGCACATATAAGGGCATTAGTTTTTCCTACGGGGAAGAATTTCTTTAGGAATGTGCTTCTCAGGTCTTCCCAAGTTAGGAATGGTCTACCAATTATCCTTAGCCAATGTGTAGCTCTATCTTTCAAGGAGAATGGGAACATTTTCATCATTAGGGTACCTTCATTCATGTTCCTAGGGCCAAAAGTTCTTCCTATGTGTAGGAGCTCTTCAAGGTGGTTGAAGGGGTCATTTGACTCATGGCCATGAAAGTGGGGAATCAAGTTAATGATCTGAGGTTTGAGTTCAAAATCTTCCCCATCCTAAGGTACCCTAACAAAGGGTTCAGGTTGGGCATTAGGAGGGTTATAAAAGTCACGGAGGGGCTGGTCTGCCCTTTCGTTTTGGAGTCTAGTGATGGCCTGCACTATGACATCCATCTATCGATCATGATGCTGGCCCTGCTTAGTGATTTGCCTTTGTAAGAGAGTCATAGGATCCAGATTTTATTCATCAATCTCTTCTTCCTTGTGATGATTAGCCATTGTAGAGGGTTCAGATTTAGATTCTGGATAAATAGGTCTTCTCCTAGGATTTATTTCTAATGGTGGTAGCAAATTAGGATTTTAAGATCTTCTACCATGCATGCACCAGAAGAATGTCTGTAGATGAGAGACAAGACTAATGAGAGAAACCCTACCCACTCAATGCAACCAATCAAACTGGTCCTTAGAGTGTCAACCCTAATTAGACCTGACCCTGGCTCCCCAAAACATGACTGGGTTAGATCAACCCTTGAATTACTTGGCTGGCCAGAAGGGTAGGACACTTTAGGATGCCCCGCTTGGGTGGACACCACTAAGGGTTATCACGGTTATTGCACTGACCTTTCTTGTCACCAGTGGGTCCAAGTAGACAAGGCTTTGACTTTAGCCCAATCTAGTTTCAAGTCCCCAAGTCTATTAGTCCTGTGTAGGGCACATCTACTCAGTTTTAGGCATGGGTTTGATGTGCTTGTGGAATATGATGGGTGTTATGGGGGTGTTTGCTGAATGGGAGATTTTTGCTTGTTTATGATAGCAATAGAAGGAAGTGTCGTTGTGTTTAATGTGGTGGAAAATCACTCAATCAAAACTAAATATCAATTTTAACCATAGTAAAGATGTCATATCCATAGGGAGGAATAGACTAATAAATTCACAAGAAGAGGAATATAATGTTCGCAGACACATTGACACTTTAATGCAGGGAATATGCTATTTTAAATGGAGGTTGCAATATCTTTAAAGGCATAGGGTTAGTTATGCAATTTTCATGTCAGGAATTAAGCTTCAAAAATATGCATATGATGCATGTGTAATGGTAGATCATATAAATTCAACTTGCATGCAAATTTGATGTGAAATTTAATGTAGAATCATGCACATAACACAAGTAAAGTAATTTCAGGAAAGTCTGAGTGCATCAATGCAATGTGGCCTGAATAAAATATGAATATATAATTTGCAATGGCATTGAATGTAATTATTAATTGAGAGGAAAACATATGATTTCTCCTCTCTCTTCCTTGCGTGGGTGGCCGTGCACAGTTGGCAACGAGAGTCAATGGGGAGGTGCGCCTCGATGAGGGCTACGTAATGGCGGTCACGCGGTGGTCGGAGGTGGCTGGCGACGGCCGGGCAAAGGAGAATGGTCGTCAGCCTATTGGAGGAGGAAGCCACACGTGGATGCGTGGGCACCCTGATGCAGCGTGCGTGGCTATGCGCTGGGCGCATGCGCAAGGCGTGGCTTGCGGGAGTGTAGCTGGAGTGCCTGCAGGCATGGTGCATGCTGCCTGCGATGCGATGCTTGCGAGCGCTTGGCGTGGGGGTGCCTGCAGGGTGTGATGAGACACTCATCATGATCTCTAATTACCCCTAATTAACTAGTCTTCCTAGTTAATTAGCTAAGGTTATGAACATATAAGGGTTAAATATAGAATAAGGGATATCTAGTAAAGGACCTTAAAATAAGTTAAAAGTGACATTTTATCATTCAATTAATAGTATTAATAATATAGTTAATAATTGGACTCAAAATCCTATTAATCATTTCCTTAATTAATAAGATAAGTAACTTAAACTTAATCTATACCTAAGTATATAATAACTTAAGTAATTTCACTTAACCTAATAAAGTAACCTAAAAAGGTCAGAAATGTAAATTCAAGGTGAAAACATAATATTTACCTTATTTACTAACAAATATAAAAAGATGAAAAAGATCTAAGTTAAAATAAATCTTCAAAACCTGGGTTTACATTTTGGTCCTTACTTTTCATTACAATCGGGTCCTTATTTCTCACACAGGTCCTTAAGTTTTATTACCTTTATGTCCCTTTCCCTCTTCTTCTTCTTCTTCTTCAGCCGAATGAACGACTGGCGGTAGAGAGTCACCCCACCGCACGATTACCGCCCTACCGACATCATCCTTCTTTGTCCAAGCTCTTGCAGCTTGCACTCACCACATCCTCTTCATCCACCGGTCTAGATTAACTGGGAATCCTATTTTTCAGTGGGAGATAACCTCACCATCGTCGGAGATGACGACGGAGGTTAAGCACCTCAAGCTCCTTCTTCGGCCAGACCCCGCCATTCTCTTCGCCGCCAACTGCTATAAATACCCCCTCACACCTCGGATTTTACTCAAGTTGGCTCCCTTCCCACTTCTAACACTGCAGTCGACCCAATAAGCTATTCGTTCAAAACTCCGGCGACTTCCCATTCCACTTTCCGACTTTCTCCATTCATCTTAATCAGCCGAGGAGATCTGCCATGGTCTTCCGCGTCTCTGACATAGGCACCGACCCAAGGAATCCTCCGCTCTACCTCAAATCCACCCGCCGGAGATCTTTCTTCCACACTCTGATTTCGTCGTCCACCATGAGACTTCAGCGGAACCCTATTGACCCCTTCGTCCAGGTAACAGTAGATTAGGAGTAGTAGGCTATCTTAGTTTGTTAGTTTAGGTAGTTAGATTAGAGTAATTTTAGAATTTTAGTTTCATCTTCTCTGACTCCGACGAGCTCCTTGAGCTCACCAGAGCTTTAATCTTGTCTTTTTAATTCACTGTACACCTTCCTTTAACTTCCATGATCATTTCTAAATCACTTAATCGGTAATTGAATCACCTAATCGCCTAATTCATATTTCACCTCCACCGACTACTATCACTGTCCATGGTGACAGTAATCGACTTAATTTCACCTTCATAGGGTTCTTCATCAACTATTCACCACTTTATAACCCAAATCAACACAATAATACATATTAATATCACATATAAATTAAACGCCCAAATTTAATTTAGTTCCTGAGCTCGCTGTCAATGGAGGCTCAGGAGCAGTTCAAATCTTAAATTAAATATATATTTATGAATATAAACATCTGTTGACTTGTTGTAACCTCTCAATCGAGTGGTTAAACAAGTCCTGAGCTTTAACCACTCAGATCCTTTAAGAAACAAACTCACTGTCAAATATTACATTTAGAGACAAATGAAGAATTAAATGTGATACTGAGGTTCCTTGCAACCTCAGGATCCTTTCTAAATCAAAAATGGTAAGTTTTCATAATCTGTACACACTTTTCTTATTTTCTGGTCTCATCGGAGCTTCGGCGAGCTCCGACGAGCCAAAACTGTGTTTCAGCCTCTAGAATCTATTGAGAAGCTCCAGAATGGTATAATGTGGATCACTGATTATTTTAAGGATGTTTAATTAAGATTTTAATATATGGAGCTGTAGATTTGACTTCATCTTCTCCAACTCCGGTAGAATTGGAGAAGTCTATTAGAGAGATGTAAAAAGCATTGAAGGAACTCAGAAGCTTCAGTGCAATGCACTGAAGCTGTTTAAACTCTTGGAATGCTGTAATAACCTTCCATTTGCTCTAACGAACACACACCTTTTCAACCTCAGGCGGCGAGCCTATAACCCTAGGAATCATGGTCAGAACACCTATCTGAAGATCTGAATAAGTTTCTGATGTTGAGGAGACTCTAATTGAGGCTTTAATCTGTTGGGAGAAAGCCTTGAACAGAAAGTCAAACTTGAGGCCTCTATAGTCAAACCTGAGGAGGAAACTTTATTTCGGAGTTCAATCTGAGGAATTGATGCAATTAAGTTGTTTCTGGGATCTTGTTTGATGGTTTTAGAGAGAATTAAGTGAGCTTAGGTGAATAAAAGTTTGAGAATTTGAATCCTATCAATTTGGGTTACTTTTGAACCTAAACAAATAGCGGTGCCATTTTATTGAAATATAAACTTGAATCCTACCCAGATGAGTCTGTTATAACCCTTAGAATTAGTTTAAATTGATTAGAAGCATTCTTAAGTGTCTGTTGCACATAATGGACTCTGAAGATCTAAACTCTGAAGCTTTCAGAGAAGTGTAGAGCTTCTCTGCTGGTCCTAAAGGTCTTGAGAGCTTAAAACTTACTCTAAGAGATGCATAATTAATTGTATAACCTGTACAAATCTTTAAATAAGAAAGAAAAGTCCATCTGAGGACTCTGTAGATATTATTTCGCTTTCCAGGCTAGTAATAACCCGTAGGAACCCCTGAGTTCATCTTTCAAATTGAAGAGGAAAACATCTTCAAAACCTTAAATTGACCTTGCAATTGTGTAGATCTACCTTAGAGCTTTCTAACAAACTTGAAATCACTCGATTTGGAGCTCTGGGTAGAAAGTTATGATCATTTGAAGTTGGCTCTGGAAGGGGTTAGATAGTCCCACATCATTGGATTCTGAGCGCACTCATGGGGATAAAACGAATTTGTTGCGTGGCCTCTTCAGTCGTCAGCGCTCGACGCAGCTGTTACCGATCTGATCCTATCTCAGCATGTGCATATGTGTGTGTGTGTGAGCTTGTGTGCCTGCTAGTGTGCGCCCTTGGGGGCGTGAGCGAATGTGCCTTGGGAGGGCGAGAGGCTTGGGAGGCTGGGTTGAGCCGAATTGGCTTGAGAGTATGAACCGATATGAAATAAATTGAAAACAAACCTAATTGAGATTAGGCGAGGACCGAGTAGTGTCTGGTCCCAACCTGGTCTCAGGGTGCTGTGTATCCTCGAAAGGACCTCATCGCAAATAAAATAAATTTTGGTTAAAAAAGTAAAAGAAACCCAGTTCAGCTGAAAGTCTAATGGAATTGAAAGAGAAGCCAATGGTTGTTAAGCTAGGTATTCAAGGCTAAGGAAAGGAGGAGAACAGGTGCCAAGGAATCAAAAGGAAAGAAAGGAGCACAGGTAAAAGAAGAAGACTAAGGGAGAGAGAATAAGAGACAGGAAGAGAAGAAGGCAGGAACAACAGAGGAAAGGTAATAAAGAGAGCTCAAGAGAGAGAAGAAAATAAAAGTAAAGGAGAAGAAGATGAGAGGCTGAAGGAAATAAATGAAGAAAATCTTTTCTTGCATCATTACATTTTGTTTTAATTGTAAAAAGGCATGTTTTAGTGGAACAACTTTTATTGCCGTAATTGCTTTGGAATAAAATAGGAAAACTAACATGTTTACTTGTTAATAAAGTAAAACATTTGAGTAAATATGTTTTTCATATGGAATTTTGTATATTCTTTATAGTTTAAATATTTTGGCAAAATTCATGTTTTAAAAATCAACCTAGTTATACCTCCTAAACTTATAAAGAAATAAAAGAAAATTGGTGAATATGGAAAAAATTATTATACCTCCCAGTGAACGACCTGGACTCAACCAGTAAAAATTTCTAAAATGTTAGGTTAATTCGACCCTATACTACACAATCGACACAACTTCGAGTTAACCTAAGTGACTTCTTCTACTCTTAATTAAGTGAAATTAACTTAATTACTGAGTTGAGTGAAACCTCGCGATCATTTTAATGGCATCGTTGCCGGGGAGGTAATATTTTGATCCACTCATCAAAATATTCCCTGGCATTAGTTCATCTAATTACCATTTTAATTGTGCCGTTGCCGGGGAAGCAATATTTTGATTCACTAAAATTTAAAAGGATTAATTGTTTAATTAGGAGGTATTTTGTAAATATTTTTGTTTTTACTAATGTTTGTTCTAATTAGTGTGTTTTGTTTTGTTTTGTTTTTGTTTTTATTTTCTGTATTCTTTTCAGGTTTACCTTCATGGGTGATCTCAGGAGAAGGCAGGAAATTATTTTGCTATTTTTGTTTTTGTAAGTATTTCTTAATCTTTTGTTATGTTGCATTTAGAAATTAAAAAAACACAAAAATATATTTTTATCTGACTAACAGCAGCATATACATAGGCATACACTCTTAGGAGTGCATTATTCTGCTAGTCTTAGAGCTATCTGACTCAGGAATTTTAAATTATTTTTCTTGCATCAGCGGGAAAACATGAGAAAACCCGCGTAGATCTCTGTCCTCTGAGATTTAAAAAGACCACAAATCTTTGTTTGAAAAGATATAAAAAGCGGCCATTGTATTTTAATTGATATATTTTTGAAAAAGATGAACTAAAAAGAGGAAGTAAAATTGGTGACTTAAATTTGATTGCAGAAATGCATGCGGGTTTTTATATCGCTATCGTCTGCTGCATGCTATCACGCACACAGCGCAATCACTAGAGTCACCCGAGTCTATTTTTCTGTCTCCTCCTCTTTGCACCTATTAGGGCTTTGGCCGAAGATCAACAAGTCTATCTCACTACTAGAGCCCCAGAGAGCCAGTAGTGAGAGGTCTCGATCCTAGACCTTAGACCTTTGAGCTTTAAGGTATGCACCTGCATAGTCACAAATTAGAACACGTATTTTGATACTGTTACTTTATTTGTTTGCTTCAAATTACTTTGCATATCTTAGGAATTTCTTCTTTCCTTTGAAAGAAGAGCAAAACCCGTGTCTTTTGCTTTGTTTTGCAGGTTTTTTGTGCCACTGTTTTCTTATCTGTGGTGTGCGTGTGCCTTTGCACATTATTTTTCGTTTATGGACAGGAGGCGATCCTTGCATCCGCCTCTTGCACCACCGTTGACAGGTGATCCTACGCCGGTTGTAGATAAGCAACCAATGGTTTTCCCGTCTGATCCATCTACTTCCATGGATCCAATGCAGAATCTTAATCTCGAGATCCGTTCTTCTTCTGGTCAGGGGGAGATGCCGCCTTTTGATGTTCATGAGGTGCTCATGAACCAGAATCTTAGGATGCTAGAGCAAACAAGACAAATCAATTTATTAATAGCAGGCATAAATAATTTACAGACTCTTCAAACCCATTCTTCAGCTCGACCTGAGGTGGGTTTTGAAAATCCTAATTTACAGATCAATCATCCAAGGCCTTTACTTAGAGATTATTATAACCCATCCAATGCACAAGTAGAGCCTAATGTTAGGATTCCTATTGGGGATTATGATCCAGAATTAAAGCCAAATATTATAGGTTTAATCCCCCATTTTCACGGATTTGCATCCGAGGATCCATTTCAACACATAGAAAATCTTAAAAATTTATCCCAAATTCTTGGTCCTTGAAATCAAAATAGGAAAATCCTACTAATGAAAATGTTCTCTTTTAGCATTAAAGATAAAGTAGCATATTGGTATAGAACTATAGCAAGACCAATCTCAACTTGGGTTGAACTTGAATCTGCATTTTTGAAGAAATTCTTTCCTATTGGTCGAACCAATACTTTAAGGCGAGCTATTACTACTTTCAATCAAAATCAAGGAGAACCAATTCATGAAGCGTGGGAACATTTTCATGAATTGCAAAGGAAATGCCCACATCATAAAATCCCTCGTTGGCAACTCATGCATATCTTTTATTATGGTTTACAAGAGGGCATTCGCAATCTAGTCGATGCCTCTTGTGGAGGGAATTTTCTAAATCGTGACGCAGAATCTGCTTCAGAATTATTTAAAGGGATGGCGGAAAACTCAATCAACAATGCACCAATGTCGCAATTTACGTGGGGAACGAATACGAATCATCAAAATCCACATAAGGGCATTCATGAGATCGGTAATCCATCCAGTTCAAAGGATTTAGAGATTATTGCAGAAAAACTGGACAAAGTAGATATTGTAGCAAAGCATCTCGACGAGGTTAAAAACACAATGAGGACTCTTACGCCTCTACTTGCTATGAATCTCGCATATTTACGTGTTTCACAAATTCCCGCAAGGAGGGAATTTGTGAATAATCTGGATTTTAGAGATCCATCTTCCTTGGGATTTTTATCTACTCCTTCACCAACCCAAGGAGGGACCTTTGTCCCACAATCTTACCCACCCTTTTCCCCACCCTTTTTTATTGCAGAAAACACATCATATCCTCTTGATTTAAACGCCATTCAGGGATACACACCGAGATCAAACGCATATTCATATTCCTATAATCTTGGATGGCGTAACCGCCCTAATTTTTCTTGGCCTGACCATACACAAAGACCATCATATCCGACTCAGAAGAGACAAAACCCGCCTACATTGTCGTTTTAGCAACACAATGCGAGGCCATTTTACGCCAGTTCACAAAACCCCGTAGGGCCAAATAGAGATTCACAGCTAGACCAGATTTTGGGAGCTGTGACTGAGAGCCAATGACCAAATGCTGAGGCTCTTGCTGAAATCCAACGACAATGTTCAGCAGAATTGGCTGATCTTAGGGGTCAAATCACACAGTTAGCTGAATCTCGTTAGCTAGGGACCCTTCCATCCCAGCCAATTCGAAACACTAGGAATATCAAGCAAAGACAACACCTAGGAGTTCAAAATCCGAATCAGGGACATGTCCATCTTCTTAATCAATTACCCTTGAATCGAAATTTGAAACAAAATCTGAATCCACCTATTTCTAATCTTGATTTTGAATATCCAAATCAACAGCAATCAGTTGCGAATCAACCATTAGGTAATGATCTATCTTTCCAAAATTCACAAGCATCTTCTTCTTCAACTGCTTCTTCTCATGTGGGTATTAACTCTGTTACAACTCACCGTGGAACTTCCACTAGGGATTCAATTTTTCCAAGGAACCTATCCCAAGACCCTAGTACATCTAGATTAACCCCTATTTCTACATCTGGAAGAGGTGCAGAACGTGATCCTGCAATTCCCGCTAATTCGCAAGATCAGGATAACACCTCAGTAGAACAGGAAACCCACATCCCATTCCTAGAAGCTTTGAAGAAGACTAGGAAACAAAAACAACCTGTTATATTAGATGAAGATTTGATTAAGATTTTTGAATAGGTACATATTAATATCCCACTCCTAGATGCTATCAAACACATTCCGACTTACGTGAGATTTCTTAAGGAATTGTGTACTCCTAAGCATAAGTCGAAGAAAGGAAGCATTACTGTACTTTCAGAGCATGTGAGCTCTATTATTTCAAGTACGCTTCCTTTAAAAAAGAAAGACCCAGGATCTCCATTTATTTCCTGTATAATTGGGGGTCAATGTTTTGATAGAGTTCTCCTAGATTTAGGGGCTTCTATTAACCTCATTCCTTTCTCTTTGGTAAAACACTTTCAAATAGAAAACCTTAAGTCTACTGACGTGTCTTCGTGCGTGTGTGTTAAGAGGTGTCGTTATAGTCGCACTTGATACGTCGATTTCAAAAGAAGTAAACGGGGGTGAGTCCGAGTGTCGGTCTCAGGGAGGCGTGGAAATCGAATTTTGTTTATCACTTGTCACGGAAAGGGCGGAGTTTTTCTTGCGAAAGATGAGATTTTGAAAAGCGAGAGAGAGAGATAGAGAGTTTAGGGTTAGAAAGCTCTTGGTTTTGATCATGCAACTTGAACAGAAATTAAAATGCAGTTGAACGGAAAATAACTTCATTAAACATGCATTCGTAGTTCATAACTTACAACATTAAATACAAGCTTCAACAAAAGTAATGGAAAGCTTAAAAGAGAGAGAGAGTGTGTGTGTGGAGAGCGACAAGGCAGCCACGGCGGTGGAGGAGGCTCCGTCGGTAGCTCGTCGTCTCCGGCGATTACAAGAGTGCCTAAAGCTAGCTAAGAGAGGAGTGGAGTAGTTGCAAGGGGGAGTGTATGCCTTGAATGGTGGTAGGAGGGGGTTTAAATAGAGTTAAGGGCTTCCTAAAAGAAGAAGGGGCTTTAGCGACGTATAGAGTGTCGCTAAAACCACTTCCAAAAACGTCGGTGAAGCCCTCTGGCCGTCGGTCAGCCGCCCCCCCCGTTCTTTCTCCTCGCGCGATATGTGGCCGCTGAACGAGAGCCGTCCGATCAAAGATCGGACTGCTGAGAGTCTTCCTCGCCCGTGCTGAGATTGAGCCTCGAGCGCACGTGTACGTGCGCGACTCTGCCCGGCGTGCGCGCGCGTGGGCGCTCGTGAGCTGCTGTCGCGCCGCGTGGCGAGATCCTGGCCGCCTACTGCTGATCGGGCGGCCCAATTTCTCCGCGCCCTTCGCTCGCCTTCAAATTCCACCTCGCGTGGCTCGAACGCGTGCGTGCGGTGGGGGCAGGTTGACGTGGCACAATCTGGGCCGTTGATCTCCAGATCAGTGGTCAGAACTTCTTGGGCCCATTGTAGGAGCTCCAGATGTCGGATTTGGCCGATCTTGTGTCCCTTAAACTCCGTTCATCATTCTGAATCCATCCGCGCGGTCCGATTGATCATCTGAGGCAAGCTTTGACAAATGCTTACACAAATGGCCATTAATACAGTTTATAAGCAATCTTGGTACTTGGTGCATGCAATGCTCCTATTCTACTTATGTTGTGCCTTTTATTCTAAAAATGGGCCATATTCAACATAATTATTACCCCCTTGTGTGGTGTTATCATACCCCCATGCTTACTCCTTGCTAGTCCCCAGCAAGGTTTATTCTAGCCTTTATTTCCTTGGAGAATTCAAGAAGTAATTTCTTAGGTACTTCGTTACTTGTCAATAAGAGGAAATATATGAAGATCTTAATCTACAAAGACTAAGCTGCGCCCGGGTATTTGCCAAAATACGAATCGCCTGAATCCTTGCTTTAATTATACAAATGTATACGTATATATATTTTTTAGAATTTTTTTTCAGAATTGAGTGTGGGTTGGTAACTTTTTACGGCTACCCAACCCACCCAAAACTCGGTCAAAACCCTAAGTGCTAAGCATCTTGGTGTGAATGTCGTGATAGACTCACTTAACGGTAATTGAGACAGACTTCGAGTTTCTACGCCTTTAGGTGATCGGAAAAGAAAGTAAATTTTTGCCTGAAGGTGTATCTGTTCGATTGGTACTTTCTCCCTACGTTTGTTTTAATTAGGGTCAACACAAGGATTTTCCAGTGTATATCTCCCCGGC
This sequence comes from Thalassia testudinum, assembly GCA_037157565.1. Classification (NCBI taxonomy): domain Eukaryota; kingdom Viridiplantae; phylum Streptophyta; class Magnoliopsida; order Alismatales; family Hydrocharitaceae; genus Thalassia; species Thalassia testudinum. The sequence continues at coordinate 76,280,726 of JAZHRO010000056.1, read as the reverse complement.
TTGTACTACTTCCCCGCTTCTTCCTTAGGTGTTTTGGTCTTTTTTTGTGCAATTATTGAGCTGGGCTCTGGACAACCGACCAATGGGCTGTTACCCACGATCACTTGCTAGCCATACTTGTGCGGTGAAGTGTGGTTTATTTTCTTTTCTTCTTCTTCCTTTTTTTTTTTTTGTAGGCGGCTTCCCTAATCTTAAATGTACCTAGAGGCAACGAAAAAGAAATGGCCTGTGGCTGGGTTCTGGACAACCTGGCAGTGGGCTGTTACCCACGACAACTTGCCAGCCAAACCACCCTAGAGAGTTCATTAGCTACCCAATTTCCGTCAAAATTTCTGAGAAGTGAGTCTGTGCAAAAATGTGTGCAGATGCCTAGACTCAAAGTTTTTCTGAGTTAGAGGGTGAGTTGATAAGCCGTATACTTATTACCTTATTTAGTAGGCGGTTAGCATAGTTTAAGGTTGCAAGGATTCGTCGCTAAATTCATATTTTAACGGACACCAGGGCTGATTAAGCCTGAAGGCCTGAAAGGTCTAAGTGTTTAAGTTCCTTTTGTATTATTTCCCACCATTGACAAGTTTCTAATACCTAAGTTTTCTTCCTAAATTCTTTTTTTTTTTTTTCAAATTAATTTATTTATTCAGACTGATTAATTGAACTCAGGGTTATGCAATTTATCATCCCCCCATGCTTAAGATGGACAATGTCCTCATTGGCAGATTCATGGATGCAAAAGGGTTCAGAAAGATAGTACCTGAGAGACGTAATCTACCAGATCAGTCTGAATCCTCTGGGTTACCTCTTAGGAAGCACTGAGTTTAACGCCTCCAGCTGGGCGGTGCTTGGTGTTAGCCCTCAACGAGGGTGACACTTTCCTTGGGGGGTACCTGGGCCAGGAAATGCTTCAATCTTTGACCATTGACTGTAAAGGTGTGCCTGGTGTTAAGATCCACGATTTCAACCACCCCATTAGAATAGGGCTTGACCACCCGAAATGGTCCTGTCCATTTGGACCTAAGTTTCCCTGGGAAGAGTTTCAGGTGTGCATCAAACAGCTAAACTTGCTGGTTAGGCTCAAAGGTTTTTCTATGAAAAAGTCGATCGTGGATGGCTGTCATTTTCTCCTTATACAGTCGACTATTGTCAAAGGCATCCCAACAAATTTCTTCGAGCTCAGACAGTTGAAGCATCCTTCGTGCAACGGCTAACTGAGGATCCATGTTACATTGCTTGACAGCCCAGTAAGCCCGGTGTTCCAATTCGATAGGAAGATGGCATGCTTTGCCAAAGACCAGGCGATAAGGCGACATGCCTATCGGGGTCTTAAAAGTGGTCCTGTATGCCCAGAGGGCATCATCAAGTTGTGTGGACCAGTCTTTCCTGTCAGGTCTCACAGTCTTCTGTAAAATGTTCTTGATTTGTCTATTTGAGACCTCAGTCTGCCCATTTGTTTGTGGATGATACGGGGTGGCAATGCGGTGGTTTACCCCGTATTTTCTAAGTAGGGCACGGAATTGGGAATGGATAAAATGGCTTCCACAATCACTGATCATGGCCTTGGGTATTCCAAACAGAGAAAAGATGTTCTTCTTCACAAAGTCCATGACAGTCTTGTGATCGCATTGTCGGGTGGCGACGACTTCAATCCATTTGGAAACATAGTCTACCGAGACCAGGATGTACTCAAAGCCGTTAAATGGTGGAAAGGGGCCCATAAAATCGATTCCCCAAACGTCGAAGATTTCAACAATCAAAATGGGCTAAAGGGGCATCATATCTTTCTTGGTCATGGTCCCCAGTGTTTGGCATCGTGAGCAAGTCTTGGCAAAGATGTGTTCATCCTTAAATAGGGACAGCCAATAAAATCCAGACTACAAAACTTTTGCAGCTGTTTTCTTGCCAGAGAAATGGTCGCCACACGCTTGGTCATGACAAAAGGAAAGCACACTCTGAACTTCATCTTCGAGGATGCACCTCCTGATGATCTGATCAGCACAGAGGCGAAACAACATGGGATCATCCCAGAAATAGTGCTTGGCCTTTTGCCAAGAACCTATCCCGTTGCTGTCTGGACCAGCTGTGTGATGGTCGGCCTGGATAGGTTGTTAATATGATATTTTTATCGTTGAAATGTGTATAGTGGTTAACCTAATTCAGACCTAACCATCTCTTTACAAAATTTTTAACCTGGCCTAATTGATTTTATCTTGTCACTTTTAAGCCCAGGGTCGAACTCAGGGAAGTGGGGTTCAAGTCGAGTTTCTACGTTTTCCTTAAAACGCGTCTCTTCCGTTCGTTTATTCTGTTTTTGATATTTTTCTTATTTAGGTTTTTTTTCTTGTAATCCTTGTTCTTGAGGCACACCCTCAAAATTGTGTCCTTGGCTTTTAGCCAAAACAGAGTTTCAAAACACGTCTTGCTACTTGCAAGATGGGGTACCTGCAAATCAAAGATTATCTTTTCACTTTTATACCTTTTTTTTATCTTTTTACTAAGGAAGCTATCAGATAGAAAGTAAATATAGTAGCTATAGATATATATTTATATGTAGTATATATATAAAGGGGTGGGGGTGGAGGTGACGATGGAGTGTAGCACTATGTCGAGTCAGCCGACGTCTAGAGAGACGCAACCAACACGACTAGGTGCCGCGTGGAGTGTGGATGGAGGATGGATGATGTATGGGACCACGCTTTTTGTACGCGTGTATCAGGGAATATCAGCAACTGGTGCAGATATCCCCGCGATACAGCGTATAATAAATAACGTGAAAATATATGTACATATGTATGTATATAAATGTATAAGTATATATGTATAGATATATATAGATATATATATATATATATATATAGGTGTATATATATATATATATGTATGTATATATGTATATAGCTATGTATATATGTATATAAGTATATATATATATAATACTATATAGATATATATATATATATGTATATAGGTATATATGTATCTAGATATATATGTATATATATATGTGTATATGTATAAGTATATAGATATGTATATATATATATATGTATATGAGTATGTGTATATATATATATATATATATATATATATATATTATATATGTATATGTATATATATATTATACTATATGTATGTATACATAACTATATAGATATACTATGTATATATAAGTATATATATATAGATATATGTATATGTATATGTATATATATATATATATATATATATATATGTATGTATATAAGTTACTATTAGTGTGTGAGTGTGTGTGTCGGTGAATGGGTGTGTGTGTGTTGCTGTAAGTGAAAAAAGAGAGAGAGAGAGAGAGAGAGAGATCGGCAGAGGGAGAGAATGCAGCCACTCTGCAGGAGGCACGATACGTCGTCTGCAGATGGCGGCCGACGTCTGGAGGTCGCGGGCGCACGGGGGCGTACTCGCGCAGAGGAGATGAGGAGTCTGCGTCGACCTGCTGCGAGCGCGGAGGCTCGGGACAGTGCGCGCGGGGCTCTGTGGGTGCTGGCAGGGAGGCGGGAAGGGGCCTGGCCGGCCGCTGCAGAGGCGCGCAGCGACCGGTTGCGGGCGCAGAGGCGGGCGACAGAGCAGACGAACGGAGGCGGGGAAGGCCTGCAGGCGCGCGCAGAGGGGCTGGGGCGCCTGCAGTTGCTCGCGGAGGCTGCGGGGGCCGCTGCTGCTGCTGCTTCAAGCTTCAGACCTTGAAGCGGCAGCCATGGCGGGAAGTGCGGGAATGGAAAAAAAATGAAAAAGAGAAGAGCCACCACGCCCACCGGCTCTTTGAAGAGCTGGGCGGTGGTGGTCTCACTGTGGTGGTGTGCACCACAGTGAGCTCCTGCCCGCCGGGTGTCTCCTCGAAGGAGGTCCGGTGTATGGAGGGGAGGACGGTGGTGGTGATGAGCTGAAGGTGGGTTTTTTTCTTGCTGCCGCCAGCCCCCGAAGAAGAAGAACCCGTGGCTTCTTATAGAAGAAGAGAGCATGGTCATGCAGCATGCGGGGAATGGGAGGAATGGCAGCCGCAGGGAATGGCTTGGGCAGGGAGAGGGCGGACGCGCGCGGGAAGTTGCAGCAGCGGGAAGGACGGCAGGGAGAGGCAGCGGAGAAGAAGTTGCAGCCATAGGGAGAAAAAATAGAAATCAAGAGGAAATAAAAATAGAGAAGGGAATTTTTGCAAATATGCACTCGGGGAAAAAAGTGAATTATGAAGTCATTTATTTCAATCTTCCCTCCTCTTAATTAAATGCATGAATGCAAGTATTTTTACAGATGCGACTATAGGATTATAATATACATAGTTAATGCTAGAAAATAGCATAAGAAGGCGTCCTTATAGGCGTGTTTTGAGGTGTAAACATATACCCCCATGCCTATCTTTTGCTAGTCCCTAGCAAAACCGTATTTAGAAATGATCTTAAGCCGAAGATTTTCTTCTGAGATGATATCGGTGTGTTTGTTATCAGATATTGTGAGAACCAATTGTAGAGAAGATTACCAGTACTTTAAGTCTTACATGACAAAGATTATCTCTCAACTAACCAGGACTCTTGATATTTAAACCTTAAGTACGATTTCCAGGACCCAGGAGGTTTTTCCATACTTGAGAGCTCAAGAGGTTATGGTTTGTGCATAGTGAAGGATCCAGACTGACCAGATGAACCTTAAGACTCACTCCCAGGGTTTCACGAATTTTTAAGTACAGGTTGGTCCCAGTTTCAGCTCGTGTTTTCGGATTGACCCTTAAGATGATTACGGAAAACTCAACTCCCATTTTCGAAAAACAAATTATACCGACATTTATGAGATATACTGACTCTTTTGCAACATCTTTTTTTTTTTTTTTTGAAACATATGTCAGTATATCTCTTACAACACATTTTGAAAGAGCACACTTTTTTTTTTTTTTTTTTTTTTTGGTGGGAGAGTTTCTTTTTGGTGGAAAGAGCCACTCCTAAACACAAGACTAAAACTTGGGATAAAAAGTCTACCTGCACGCACAGGTAAGGACTCCACCTTTCCTAATGAACACTAGGGTTGGATCTTATGTTCACCTGATCTTTCCTGATATGTGTAGTGTGAACCAAGTTTACTTAAGCTCTCAAGAAAAAGCAAACCAACGAATCCTGTACTGTGTCTCAGGTACAAGAAACGTTCTTAGTTAGGAGAGATTTTGATCTATTTCGTCAATGCTTTAAGTGAATTAAGCCGAGCCTGAGCGAATCAAGCTTCTGTGGCCTGGAAATTCTTCAAAACAGAGGTTGAATATCCATAAACACTTATTGTATTTTTTGTTTCAGCTTTTAGATCATTACTAAACACCATTTATTACTAATATATATATTTATTTTTTTTTTTCTTTTCTTTTTTCTTTTTCTTGCATATTTATAAATAGGTGGTAATTGTCTGATACCATAAAATACCCGGATCCTATGGATGCCTATCCACCCCCCCATGCCAAACAATGCTATGTCCTCATATGCATGCAAGGAAAGGCAGAGAACGGACGACAGATCGGGTAACAGGAGCTGAGGTTTAGGGTATAAATCAGGGTGGAAGGGTGGGTGGATGGTGGGTGGTGAAGAGAAAAGCGAAGTAATCGCGATAGAGGCGTGAAAAGTAATGGTGGATGGTGAGAGATTTGGCGTTTTCTGGGACGAGAGTGTCCCAGGCGGATCAGAAAACAGATCAGGAAGAGGAAGTTGGCCCTTAGATTGGCCAAGAAGGGGGGCTTTTTGGATAGATGGATCCAAAAGGGAATAGCCCCGGTGAGTAAGCTGTGGGCTCAAGGTCCCAGTGTGGATTTGCAAATCCGCCTGATTTAGCGGGAAAGAAAGGGCAATCCGGTCTTCCATAGTGTGGACTGGCGGTGAGCAGCCCGGCAATGACTCAGACCACGAGGTATGGGAAGTGGAGAAAACCTCGTCAGAAGTCTGGTCAGGAGAAGGTACAGGAATAGGGAGGGATTGGGGAACGTCACAGTTTGTGTTGGTCAGGCAGTCGTCAGGTAATTCGTAGCAGTCAGAATCGGCTCCAATTAGTTCGATACACGTACTGACAGTCACGTCCTCGTCAGACGTGTCATCCTTGATGTGATCACTATCATCATAAGAGTGCGGTGCTGCAGCGGGATTAACCTGAAATCCCGAAGGAATACTCGGAGCTTGCAGAATTTGATGAACCTGTTCCTGAGAAGGTTGTACCTGTGGTTGCGGACCACAGGGTACAAAGTTTTGCGGGTTTGGAACAGGTTGGGCGGGAAAAGTGCCCTGAGATCGAGTCACCATGCTTAGTTGACTGATCTCAGCATTCTGCTGCGCCAAATGCTGAAGAGAGGTCATGTTTTCTTTATGGCGCTTTGACATTTCCGTCATCATTCGCATCAATTTATCAAGAGGTTTTGATGCGTGTTTGGTTTTCTGTACACAAGGGCCTGATGGCAGAGTTGCCATAGGATTAGATTGGGCCCTTGGGATGACGGGTGCGGACGATCGCATTGGTCCACCAGCGGGGTTTCGACGCTGCGGGTTGTTGGACCATGCAAAATTGGGATGATTGTGCCACCCTGGGTTATACGTGGCAGAAAACGGGTTATTCCCCAGGGTGCAGGCATCTTCTATGCCAGAAGACGTGTCCGCATATGTGTCCGAGTACACGGAGGCTTGGTCCTCCGTGTTGAAATACTGGCTCCCAGAAGCCAGTTCCACATGACTTACCGAGTCGCTTGGCGCGACACTTGATAAGGAAGGTCTTGCAGGGTTTCTCGGGATAAGCCTGGTGTTGAAAGAATTGAAATTGTGACGAAGTGGTGAGGCGGGGGTGTGTGCCATGTTTGTGGAGGAGGAGGATGATTCGGCTCTTTTTCTAGATTTATCAGTCAATACAAGCAATTCAGGGTTTTGTGACCTCCTCCCAAACATGCACTACCGCAGGAAGAATTGGGGAGATGAGAAGGGAAAAGGGATGAGAGAAATGACGCCGCAAAGGTACACTTGATTACAAATCAATACAGTCAAGTTCCTAACCTCTACAGTGTGCCCTTAGACCTAAAGATCTAAGTTACCTACTATCACGAACTACGGAACCGAATGCGAGCACCGCGGAACCACCGGGCCAGATTGAAAGGCCGTTTGCCCCAGTCTTAGACACCCGATAGCACGCGGGAACTCTCACCAGCACGTAGTCGCTACACACAGGTAGTTAGACCTCCAATCCTTAGTAAGGGTCAAGTTACTACCAGTTTTAATTAGAGGCTTAGGGTCAAGTGCTTTTGGAATGTGAAGGGCGTTGTTTACGGGTAATGCCCAAGTGATTGATTTTAAGAGTGTGTAAGAACAAGCATGCAACGGGGAAATCTCCCCGAATTGAAGTTTTAATTGGTGAATGGTTTTTAGAGTTCAACCTTAAGTAGTATGAATTTTAGGATTTTGCTGAATTACCAATTCAACCAATCTCCGGGTTTTGCAAGAATACAGGTTTTCTTTCTAAAGCCCAAGAAACCCTTCTTCAATTATCAGTTAGTTAATGCATGCTAAAATGCAATGGGCTACCCTAAATGGAGATTTCTATGTGTGGATGCGCGAATCAATTTTATATCAATGTGAAAGGGAGCCAAAACACTTCAATTCAAGTGCTCCCAATCACCAGAAAGATATCCACACACAAGGCTTCAACCAACAGATAAAGAAAGTAAAATTGTTGGGGTTGAAGTATTCAGGATCGAATCACAGGCAAGTTTGAAAGGTCGTGGTGGGGTTGGAATCAACTCAATTCCAAATCTCCCCACCAAAAATGTGATCCTGAATTAAAGATAATTGAGGCAAAAGAGGGATACAAGCAATCTTTTTCTTTGCCTCAAAGAATACTTCCCATGGCGAAAAATCTAAGAATCAAGATTCTAGAATTTTCGCTATGCGAAGTAAGGCGGGAAATCCCGGGGCAGTGGGAGTGAAGACAACCAATCAATCAAGTGAATTTTAATCCACTTGTCCTCAAGAAATCCCAAGAAGTTTTTCTAATTTTTAGTTTTAAAATTTTTTTTTTTTTTTTTGTGTGGTGGCAAGTTAACCCTAATTTGATGAGAAAAGAAAACCTACTTGTTCGGCAACGTGTGCGAAGTTCCAATGCGATGTCGGCGTCTTCACGCTCTCGTTCCCGCCTTGGATCTGCTCACGTCCTCGACTTCGTCAGCCTTCTTCTCCTTCCACCAGGTTCACCTGCACACCAAAAACAACAATACCCGTGAAGAGAGAAGAGACAAATTTAAAGGAATTGGATAGAAACTTACTCGAAAGTGCACCTCCCCGGCAACGGCGCCAGAAAAGTTATGATGGTCGGCCTAGATAGGTTGTTAATATGATATTTTTATCATTGAAATGTGTATAGTGGTTAACCTAATTCAGACCTAACCATCTCTTTACAAAATTTTTAACCTGGCCTAATTGATTTTATCTTGTCACTTTTAAGCCCAGGGTCGAACTCAGGGAAGTGGGGTTCAAGTCGAGTTTCTACGTTTTCCTTAAAACGCGTCTCTTCCGTTCGTTTATTCTGTTTTTGATATTTTTCTTATTTAGGTTTTTTTTCTTGTAATCCTTGTTCTTGAGGCACACCCTCAAAATTGTGTCCTTGGCTTTTAGCCAAAACAGAGTTTCAAAACACGTCTTGCTACTTGCAAGATGGGGTACCTGCAAATCAAAGATTATCTTTTCACTTTTATACCTTTTTTTTATCTTTTTACTAAGGAAGCTATCAGATAGAAAGTAAATATAGTAGCTATAGATATATATTTATATGTAGTATATATATAAAGGGGTGGGGGTGGAGGTGACGATGGAGTGTAGCACTATGTCGAGTCAGCCGACGTCTAGAGAGACGCAACCAACACGACTAGGTGCCGCGTGGAGTGTGGATGGAGGATGGATGATGTATGGGACCACGCTTTTTGTACGCGTGTATCAGGGAATATCAGCAACTGGTGCAGATATCCCCGCGATACAGCGTATAATAAATAACGTGAAAATATATGTACATATGTATGTATATAAATGTATAAGTATATATGTATAGATATATATAGATATATATATATATATATATAGGTGTATATATATATATATATATGTATGTATATATGTATATAGCTATGTATATATGTATATAAGTATATATATATATAATACTATATAGATATATATATATATATGTATATAGGTATATATGTATCTAGATATATATGTATATATATATGTGTATATGTATAAGTATATAGATATGTATATATATATATATGTATATGAGTATGTGTATATATATATATATATATATATATATATATATATATTATATATGTATATGTATATATATATTATACTATATGTATGTATACATAACTATATAGATATACTATGTATATATAAGTATATATATATAGATATATGTATATGTATATGTATATATATATATATATATATATATGTATGTATATAAGTTACTATTAGTGTGTGAGTGTGTGTGTCGGTGAATGGGTGTGTGTGTGTTGCTGTAAGTGAAAAAAGAGAGAGAGAGAGAGAGAGAGAGAGATCGGCAGAGGGAGAGAATGCAGCCACTCTGCAGGAGGCACGATACGTCGTCTGCAGATGGCGGCCGACGTCTGGAGGTCGCGGGCGCACGGGGGCGTACTCGCGCAGAGGAGATGAGGAGTCTGCGTCGACCTGCTGCGAGCGCGGAGGCTCGGGACAGTGCGCGCGGGGCTCTGTGGGTGCTGGCAGGGAGGCGGGAAGGGGCCTGGCCGGCCGCTGCAGAGGCGCGCAGCGACCGGTTGCGGGCGCAGAGGCGGGCGACAGAGCAGACGAACGGAGGCGGGGAAGGCCTGCAGGCGCGCGCAGAGGGGCTGGGGCGCCTGCAGTTGCTCGCGGAGGCTGCGGGGGCCGCTGCTGCTGCTGCTTCAAGCTTCACACCTTGAAGCGGCAGCCATGGCGGGAAGTGCGGGAATGGAAAAAAAATGAAAAAGAGAAGAGCCACCACGCCCACCGGCTCTTTGAAGAGCTGGGCGGTGGTGGTCTCACTGTGGTGGTGTGCACCACAGTGAGCTCCTGCCCGCCGGGTGTCTCCTCGAAGGAGGTCCGGCGTATGGAGGGGAGGACGGTGGTGGTGATGAGCTGAAGGTGGGTTTTTTTCTTGCTGCCGCCAGCCCCCGAAGAAGAAGAACCCGTGGCTTCTTATAGAAGAAGAGAGCATGGTCATGCAGCATGCGGGGAATGGGAGGAATGGCAGCCGCAGGGAATGGCTTGGGCAGGGAGAGGGCGGATGCGCGCGGGAAGTTGCAGCAGCGGGAAGGACGGCAGGGAGAGGCAGCGGAGAAGAAGTTGCAGCCATAGGGAGAAAAAATAGAAATCAAGAGGAAATAAAAATAGAGAAGGGAATTTTTGCAAATATGCACTCGAGGAAAAAAGTGAATTATGAAGTCATTTATTTCAATCTTCCCTCCTCTTAATTAAATGCATGAATGCAAGTATTTTTACAGATGCGACTATAGGATTATAATATACATAGTTAATGCTAGAAAATAGCATAAGAAGGCGTCCTTATAGGCGTGTTTTGAGGTGTAAACACTGTGCTGGGTTTGTCCTATAACCAGGTAATTAACGTAGTCAGCATACCATGGCATTTCTTGTCTTGAACGGCTAGGATGTATTCATCTGGGAAGGTATCAGATAGAGGTAGGGAGGGTCCAATGTGGTCTGGATAAAGTCTTGACAGGTGGTCAGCCACCACATTTTTCGATTCGGCCTTATCTCGGATTTCCAGGTCAAATTCCTGCAAAAGTAGGATCCATCTGATGAGCCTGGGTTTTGCGTCCTTTTTGGCCAATAGGTGCCGGATGGCTGAATGGTCAGTGTAAATAGTCACGTGGGATCCCAGCAAGTATGATCGGAATTTTTCAAGTCCAAAGACTACAGCGAGAAACTCTTTCTCTGTGACCGTATAATTACGTTGGGCCTCGTCCAACGTTTTGCTCGCGTAGTAGATCACCACGGGCTTCTTTTCTTGCCTTTGTCCCAGGACAACACCTATGGCAAAATCTGATGCATCACACATAATCTCAAAGTCCTAGGACCAGTTTGGGGTTTGAAGTACAAGTGCGGTGGAGACTAAGTCCTGGAGCGTGTGATAAGCCTGGATGCAGTCAGGAGACATGTGAAATGTGGCGTCGTTGGCTAGAAGGTCGGTCAAGGGTTTGGAAAGCTTGGAAAAGTCTTTGATGAACCTTTGTTAGATGCCAACATGTCCTAGGAAAGAGTGAATTTGCCGGACCGAACTAGGTGGAGGAAGTTTGGAAATTAAATCAACCTTAGCTCGATCTACCTCGATGCCCCTATGTGAAACGATGTGTCCGAGGACAATTCCTTCTTGAACCATAAAATGACTCTTTTCCCAACTTAACACCAAGTTAACCTCGATACATCGTTTCAGGATTTTCTCCAAGTTGCTCAAACAATGGTAGAATGAATTCCCAAACATCGAGAAGTCATCCATAAAGACCTCTAAGTACTCACCCACCATTTCTGAGAAAATGGCTAGCATGCAATGCTGGAAGGTCGTAGGTGCATTGCATAACCCAAATGACATTCGACGGAATGCAAACATGCCATATGGGCAAGTGAATGTGGTCTTTTCCTGATCTTCCGGAGCAATTGCGACTTGGTTATATCCTGAATATCCATCCAGGAAGCAAAAATACTTTTGCCCTGCCAATCTTTCAAGGATTTGGTCAATGAATGGTAAGGGGAAGTGGTCCTTCTTAGTGACTTCATTAAGCTTCCTATAATCAATACACACCTGCCATGCGGTGGTGGTGCGGGTGGGGATGGATTCTCCATGATCATTGGTGACAACGGTGAGCCCAGCCTTCTTTGGAACCACTTGAGTGGGGCTCACCCAGGGGCTGTCGGAGATAGGGTAGATGATGTCGGCGTCAAGCCACTTGATAATTTCTTTTTTAACGACCACCCGGATGTTTGGGTTTAAACGTCTCTGCATCTGGTGGGAAGGTCGGGCCCCATCTTCCAGGTAAATCTTGTGGGTGCAATAGGTGGGGCTAATTCCTCTTAAATCCGAGATGGTCCAACCAATGGTGGCCCGATGTTCTAAAAGGGTCGCAGTCAACCTGAGTTCCTGATCCTTGGTTAGATGAGAATTAATAATCACTGGGAAGCTCTAGTCAGGTCCCAAGAAGACATACTTGAGATTCTCGGGCAATGGTTTAAGTTCGGGTGCAGGTGGGACCACAGTTGATGGGAAGGGAAATGGCAGGAGTTGATCAACATTGATCTCTTCAAATGGTGTCATGTGATGGTACTCAGCCTTACAGAGGTCCATGGGTAATGATGGTGACAAGTCAGAATAGTCACTATGGGTTTGGTGGTCTGAGACAGAACCGAGGGTAAGGCATTCCTCGATTAAAGTTTCCACGGGATCATGTTCCTCAATGTAATCGCAATCAAAAGATTTTGTCCCCCGGAAGATATCCAATTGCATTTTCCTGTCCCCGAAGGTGATTTCCATACATCCTGTGTCGCAATCGATGTTTGCTTTAGCCGTAGCTAAGAAAGGTCTGCCTAAGATTATGGGTGCATTCTGTAATTTTTCAGGGACTTCCATGTCGAGCACCAAAAAGTCGACCGGGAAATAGAAGTCCTTGACTCGTACAATCACGTCCTCGATAACCCCCTTCGGGCTTTTCACTGATCTATCTGCCAGCTGGATGGTGACAGGGGTTGATGCCAGCTCCCCAAAACCAAATTGGTGGTACAAGGTTGTCGGAATTAGGTTGATAGAAGCACCTAGGTCCAGGAGCACTCTATTAAATGTCATGTCCCCGATATTGCAGGAAATCAAGGGTGCTCCTGGGTTAGTTCGTTTGAGTGGAAGGTTGCTTGATATCACGAAACTTGCTTGCTCAGAGAGTACAACCTTCCTAGGTGCTTGAGGTCTCGGCTTACGCTTGGGTGTACAGGCATCCTTTAAAAACTTGGCGTAAGCGGGGATGTGTTTGACGGCTTCTAGGAGCGGAATATTAATCTGTACTTGCTTAAAAATTTCCATCAGCTCCTCAGTTTCCACAGTATTCTTCTTTTTCTTGATTGTTTCCAAGGCCTCAGGGTAGGGTGTCTGAATGTGGATTGATTCCATGTCTGGGTCCTTGGTTGGTGCCTCTTCTGAGTCGGGTATTTTGGCAGGTAAAGTCTCTGGGAGAGTCGGCCAATTTGGGATCCTGGGTTTTGGTGCTGCTTCTCAAGGTCACCGCATTCGCAGAGGCATTGGGGCCATGGGTTGATCATTGAGAAGACGAGGACGAAGAAGCGCCAAACCCAGGAGGTGTTTGTGGGGCTGGCTGGACCATGTGAGCCTGCCCGGGGTTGCCTCGGAATCCTTGCGAATTGGGGCCTCTGTTAATTATGTTTAGTAGGTTTGGTTGTGGTTGGGAAGGTAGGGATCCTTATTGTTTACAGTCCAAGAGTTGGCTTAACTGTCCCTTTACCAAGGCCATTTCCTCCTGATGTTTTTGGTTCATGTCAGCCATCATCTTTATTAGGGTGTCCATTTGGTTTTGTGGGGGAGGGGCCGCCCTATTCTGGTTATATTGGGGCCTAGCTGGTGGTCCTTGCTGATAGGGGGGCAAGTGTGGCTGCTGGTTTGGCTTGGGCTAGTTTTGGAATTGTGGTGGTTTCTGGTTTGTCCAACCAAAGTTGGGGTGGTTATGCCAGCCGGTGTTGTACGTGTTGGAGAAAGGGTCAGGTTTCGCATATCCTTGGATGGCATGCACATCTTCTAGAATAGCCAATGTTGATGAAGAAGGAAGGGAGTAATCAAGGGTTGAGGGAGCAAAGGTCCCTCCTTGGAACGTGGTCAGGGGTTGTTCCAGGTTCAGTTGGGTGAAGGGCTGGACCAGGTCAACATTATGTGCTCCCTTTGCTAGGGAGAAAGACTGCAAGGGGTTCTTGGTCTGGTTTAGTAGCTCATCAATCTTCTTGTCCACCAATTCCACTCGATCCAACTTTTTGGCAATATGTCCATGTCAACCATTCCAGAATTTGCTTGCACCTCATAAATCCCACCACGGGGTTGACTGGACTTGTTAAACTGGTTCATGGAGGCATTGTTGAGCGAATTCTCGCTCATAGACTCAAAGAGCTCAAACGCGCTCTCCTCGTCTTTGTTTAGGAAGTTTCCCCCGCATGAGGCATCGACGAAGTTCCGTAGGTTGCTGTCCAGACTGTGGTAGAAGATCTGGGCCAATTGCCACCTTGGAACTTCGTGGTGTGGGCATTTCCTCAAAAGTTCATTAAATCTTTCCCACGCCTCATGAAATTTTTCCCCACCCTGGAGTGTAAAGGTGGTGATAGCTCTTCTGAGGGCATTGGTCATTCCTATTGGGAAGAATTTCTTTAAAAATGCATGCCTCAGTTCTTCCCAGGTGGTGATGGCTCTACCTAGGGTCCTAAGCCAATGAGAAGCCTCGTCTCTTAATGAGAAAGGGAACATCTTGATTAGAACGATGTCAAGGCTAATGTTCCTAGGTTTCACAGTTCGTGCTATGCGGTCGAGATCCTCTAGGTGCTGAAAGGGGTCCTCATTTGAGCTTCCATGAAAGTGGCTCTGGATCAGACTTAAGACATTAGGTTTTAGCTCAAAATCATCTCCCCCCTCGGGGATCCTAAGGTGTGGCTCGACTCTAATAGCAGAAGGGTTATAGAAATCACGGAGGGGTCTTGCCTGGTCTTGAAATGGCGGTAAATCAAGTGGTGGTTGTCCTGTTATGTCTTGGAAAGGTGGTGGTGGTTGTTCTAGTGGGTTCTGTAACCGTTGTATGGCTTGCATGATGGTTTGGATTTGTTGTTGCTGCAGCCGATGGTTAGCATTGATTTGAGCTTGGATGATGGCCATAGGATCTGGTGGGGGTTGATCCTCGACCTCATCTACCCTAGGTTCAGTTATATTAACAGAATCACGTCGCCTAGATTCCTACCCAAAACACGTAACTCAGGATGCAGTGAGCGTCTCCCGTGCATACACTAGAGAAGAACAGGAGGGGATGCGGAGGGCGACAGATGAGAGAAATGTGTTTCAATCAAGCACACAAGCCTAGTCCTTATGGTGTATTCCTTAGGAGACCTAGAAATCTCGCAAAGGGTGATTAAGTCCATAAACACTGGACTCCCCTTCCCAAGGCTAATCTGGCCAGGTTGATTACGAGGGGATTGCAGGGAAGGTTCTTCCTTTGGCTTGTGCCTCCAGTTTCGTAGACCCCACAACTGCAGTCGTTTGACACTTCCTTGCAGCCTATTCACCAGATTCTACCAAGGGAATGAAAGCCAAGTGCCTAGCGAACGAAACCTCGCCTTTTGAGACTTAACTCAGTCCTGCCTAGGGCACGTCCACTTAGTTTTAAAGGGTTAGGATAGTGCTTGTGCTTAGGGTGATGTGATGAGGCGTTGATTGGGGTGGTGCCTCTTAATTTTCCACTTTTCAAGGTGTGTGCTTCTAGCAAAACATGGTTTTCAAGCATGGATTTTTAAGGTGTGGTGTCTTTTAGTATTTCATCCTTACTTCTAGTGCTTTTTAGGGTTGACGTGTCTTAATGTTTTCAACCAAGTTTCAGTGGGCACGTCAAGTTCTACACACAATTCGATGAAAGTAGATTTCCTTTTTATTTTGTAGAGGCTCTAAAACCCTAGTGTGCTCATCCTAATGATCATGCGGCTTTTATTCGATGAGTCAATTTTTGGGGTTGAGTGGCGCGGCCCAGGTCAACTCATGGTGGCTTCGCAAACACCACTCAAGAAAAAGAAAAGAACACTCCAAGAATTTATTCAGAATGTTAGAGTGTACATTTTTTTTTGTGGGGTGATGTGTTAGGAATGTGGGTCAAGCAATCATACACCACGCCAATTTTTTTCAGTTTTTACAACTTTTTTTAGCTTTTTCACGCAAGCAAACAATGAGAGAGAGGTTACTCACTATCGATCCTCGAGGCGCCTACTCCCTTGCTACCATCATGGGATGCGTCGCTTCGCCGTTCATGCGTCGAATCCTGCAACCGCCATGGGATGCGTTGCTTCACCGTCCATGCGTCGAATTCCTGCAACCATCAAGTAAAAAGGAAAATAGGGCATTAGACGATGTGAGAATGAATGCGGAATGGAGGTGATAAAACAAATCCGTTGCCTCCCCGGCAACGGCGCCAAAAACTGACGTGTCTTCGTGCGTGTGTGTTAAGAGGTGTCGTTATAGTCGCACATGATACGTTAGTTTTAAAAGAAGTAAACGGAGGTGAGTCCGAGTGTCAGTCTCAGGGAGGCGTGGAAATCGGATTTTGTTTATCACTTGTCACGGAAAGGGTGGAGTTTTGCTTGCGAAAGATGCAGTTTTGAAAAGCGAGAAAGAGAGATAGAGAGAGAGAGTTTAGGGTTAGAAAGCTCTTGGTTTTGATCATGCAACTTGAACAGAAATTAAAATGGCAGTTGAACGGAAAATAACTTCGTTAAACATGCATTCGTAGTTCATAACTTACAACACTAAATACAAGCTTCAACAAAAGTAATGGAAAGCTTAAAAGAGAGAGAGAGTGTATGTGTGGAGAGCGACGAGGCAGTCACGGTAGTGGAGGAGGCTCCGTCGGCGGCTCGTCGTCTCCGGCGATTACAAGAGCACCTAAAGCTACCTAAGAGAGGAGTGGAGTAGTTGCAAGGGGGAGTGTATTCCTTGAATGGTGGTAGGAGGGGGTTTAAATAGAGTTAAGGGCTTCCTAAAAGAAGAAGTGGCTTTAGCGATGTCCAGAGCGTCGCTAAAACCGCTTCCAAAAACGTTGGTGAAGCCCTCCAGCCGTCGGTCAGCCACCCGCCCCGTTCTTTCTCCTCGCGCGATCCGTGGCTGATAAATGAGAGCCGTCCGGTCGAAGATCGGACGGCTGAGAGTCTTCCTCACCCGCGCTGAGATTGCGCCTTGGGCGCGCATGTGTGCGTGCGTCTCCGCCCTGCGTGCACACACCCATGGGCGCTCGTGAGCTGCTGTCGCGACGCATGGCGAGATCCTGGCAGCCCGCTGCTGATCGGGCGGCCCAATTTCTCTACACCCTTCGCTCACCTTCAAATTCCACCCCGCGCGGCTCGAACGCATGCGTGCGGTGGGGGCGGGCTGACGTGGCACAATCTGGGCTGTTGATCTCCAGATCAACGGTCAGAACTTCTTGGGCCCATTGTAGGAGCTCTGGATGTCAGATTTGGCCGATCTTGAGTCCGTTGGACTCCGTTCGTCGTTCTGAATCCATCCATGCGGTCCGATTGCTCATCTGAGGCCTGCTTTGACAAATGCTTACACAAATGTCCATTAATACAGTTTATAAGCAATCTTGGTACTTGGTGCATGCAATGCTCCTATTCTACTTATGTTGTCCTTTTATTCAAAAAATGGGCCATATTCAACATAATTATTACCTCCTTGTTTCGTGTTATCATCAACCAATGTGACTTTACAATTAGCTGATAGATCTATTAAGTCACCAAAAGGAATGCTGGAGGATGTTATTGTAAGAGTTCAGGATTTTTACTTGTAGATTTTATTGTTCTTGATATGGAAGTACCTGAATACATTAGCCGCACCCCAATTATCTTAGGGAGACCCTTTTTGGCTACTGCAAAAGCCAATATTGATTGTGAATCAGGAAAGATTGAATTGAAATTTGGGAAGAAGACAATTAAGTTAGATATATTTAGAGCTTCTAGTGGATTTGATTGTGAATGGATTGAGGAAATAAAATCAATAGAAGTTTTTGAGGATGACATTAGTTCTCTAGAACTAGAAGGCACATCTTTTGATATCCTATATCCTCAAAGCAATGAAACGTTATTGGAATCTCTACTCAATCCCGAATTTGACTCTGAATCTGAATCACTTTTCACAATTGAAAATCCCGCCCCAAATCCTGTTGTTGATTCAACTCCTATGCTTGAATTGAAACCATTGCCTGATAATCTTAAATATGTATATCTCGAATCTGATCAAACATATCCTGTAATAATAAATTCTCATCGATCTGAATTACAAGAATCCAAATTGATCAAAGTTCTTCTAGATCACAAGAAGGTAATTGGGTGGAATTTACATGATCTCACCAGGATTAGCCCCAATTTTTGTACTCATCGCATCTATATTGAAGATGGGGCATGACCTCCAAGAGAAGCTCAAAGACGCCTAAACCCTAATCTAAAGGAGGTCGTTAAGAAAGAGATAATCAAGTGGCTTGATGCTGATATTATTTATCCTATATCTGATAGCCCTTGGGTGAGTCCAATTCAAGTGGTACCCAAAAAGGCAGGACTCACCATAATCAAAACTGAATCTGGAGAAACCATTCCCACATGAATTGCAAATTCGTGGCAGGTTTGTATAGATTATCGAAAACTGAATTCTGTTACAAAGAAGGACCATTTCCCTTTACCATTCATTGATTAGATCCTTGAGAGATTAGCTGGTAATAGGTTCTTCTACTTTTTAGATTGTTACTCTGGATATAATCAAGTTGCAATTTATCCTGAAGATCAAGAGAAAATGACTTTCACCTGCCCCTTCGGAACCTTTGTTTTCTGAAGAATGCCATTTGGACTTTGCAACGCACCCGTGACTTTTCAGCGTTGCATGTTAGCCATTTTTACCGAAATGGTGGGTGAATATATGGAGGTTTTTATGGATGATCTTTTAGTGTTCGGGAAAGCATTTGATATTTGCTTGGATAATTTGTCGAAGGTTCTAAAAAGATGTATTGAGGTTAACCTTGTCCTTAGTTGGGAGAAGAGCCATTTTATGATTCCTGAGGGCATAGTACTTGGTCATCTTGTATCTGAGCAGGGTATCCATGTAGATTGAGCCAAGATCAATCAAATTGCAAATCTTCCAATTCCTGACTCAATTAAAGGCATCAGATCGTTTCTCAAGCATGTGGGATTTTATAGAAGATTCATCCTTGATTTTTGAAAAATTGCCGGACGACTCACAAACCTCCTCACAAAGGATGAGATTTTTGAGATGAATGAGGAGTGTATTTTAGCATTTAAAACTTTGAGAGGCAGAGTTACACATGCTCCAATTTTTCAACCACCTAATTGGGATTTACCATTTGAAATCATGTGTGATGCATCAGATTATGCAATAGGAGCTATTTTAGGACAGAAAATTGAGAAGAATCCGATGGTAATTTACTATGCTAGTAAAACATTGAATGAGGCACAAAGGAATTACACAGTTACAGAGAAAGAGTTACTAGCAATAGTATTTGGATTAGAAAAATTTAGATCTTACATACTCGGATCTCAAATCATAGTGTACTTTGATCACTCAGCTATTCGACACCTTCTATCTAAGAAGGGCACGAAACCTAGGTTAATCAGATGGATCTTGCTTTTGTAAGAATTTAACCTAGAAATTCGTGATAAGGCGGGTAAGCAAAATGTTGTTGCAGATCATCTTTCCCATCTTCCTTCTGATACAATCAAATCATCTCCACCAATCACTAAACACTTCCCTAATGAACGTCTTTTCACTATATCCATAGATCTTCCTTGGTATGCAGATATTATTAATTATTTGGTTACACATCAATTCCCACCAAATTGGGATGGGAATCGCAAATCACGACTCAAAGTAGAAGCCAAATACTATTTTTGGGAAGATCCATATCTTTTTAGACTCTGTATTGATCAAATCATCAGGCGTTGTGTCACCTCTTCTAAGATTGATTCTATCCTATCATTTTGTCACGACCAGGCCTGTGGTGGTCACTTTTCTGGTAGAAAGACAGCTGCAAAAGTTTTGCAATGAGGGTTTTATTGGTGCACATTATTTGCTGATTCTCAGACTTATTGTAAGGAGTGTAGTCGCTGCCAAACACTTGGTGGCATGTCTCGAAAAGACATGATGCCTTTGAACCCAATTCTAGTCTGTGAAATCTTTGACATTTGGGGCATAGATTTTATGGGTCTATTTCCATCCTCTTTTGGCTTCCATTATATTTTACTTGCTATCAATTATGTTTCTCGTTGGATTGAAGCCATACCCACACGCACAAACAACCATCGAGTTGCCATTCCCTTTATGCAGTGTCACATTTTCGCTCGTTTTGAGGTGCGTCGTGCTATTATTTCTGACGGCGGTTCCCATTTTATTAACGCCCAGTGTAAACATTTACTTAGAAAATATGGGGTTACACATTGTATTTCTACACCTTATCATCCCCAGACTAATGGGCAAACTGAGGTCTCTAATCAGGAGATCAAAAAGATCCTTCAAATGACAATCCAACCCGATAGGAAGGATTGGTCTTCCTGTTTAGATGAGGCTTTGTGGGCTTATAGGACTACCCACAAAACTCCAATAGGCATGTCACCATATAGACTTGTTTACAGGAAACCCTATCATCTTCCCATAGAAATTGAACACAAGGCCTATTGGGCAATCAAAGCCTATAATTTAGACCTCTTGAAGGCTGGTGAAAATCGTAGATTACAGCTTAGTTAACTCGAGGAATTACGTCATGATTCCTATGAAAGTTCAAGGCTGTATAAGGAGAAACTTAAAGCCTTCCATGACAAATTCATTTCCCATAAATCCTTTGCACCTGGTTAGAAGGTGTTGTTATTTGATGCTCATTTGAAGCTCTTCCCGGGTAAACTTAAGTCTAAATGGCAAGGGCCATTTATTGTAGTTAGAGTCTTCGGCAACAGAGCTGTTGAAATCACTGAACCCAACAAGGATCAACCCTTCAAAGTTAATGGTCAACGTCTTAAACCTTTCTTAGAATGACATCCTTTGGGTCTTGTTGGAGAATGTTACCGACTCCACTAGGGTTTTTTCTATCCATCCACCACACTTGTACATAGCTATTTCCTATTTTTACCCTTTTTGATTTTCTTATACACTTACTTTTAAAATTTCACTTCATATCATATTGATTACCTTCATTTAGCCCAACTGATCACTCTGACCTTTGGTCAGACTTGAAATCGTACGCCCAGAGATTTTTAATCTCCTCTATTCGACTCCTTCCATCACCCTATACTAAATGAAGTGTAATATCTTTTCACCCTTCTTACAATGAGGACATTATAAAATTTTGGCTTGAGGGGGTGTTGAAGTGAAATTTTCACTTTAAGTTTGGGGTAAAAGATAAAAACACATAAAAATTAAATATCCACAAAATTTAAAAAATTGAAAATCTAAAAATGATAAAAATTTTAAAAAATTTCAAAAATTTCATAAAAATTTGAAAATTTTTTGAACAATTCATAAAAAAATTGGAAAATCTTATATACATAAAAATAAAAATATATAAATACAAAAATTTGAAAAAAGAAAATTCATAAAAATAATATGAGGGGTATATTCATTTTTAATAAAGAAGAAAAGAAGAAGTATATATATTATAATTAAGAGCTTAATTTTCTTCTAGGTCAGAAGTTTAAAATGTATATATATATATATAAGTATTTAAGAGCATTCAATTCTTAATTAGATTTTTATTTAAACATTTTGTAAAAACACACTTTTGTGTTTAAAGTTTTAAAATAGGATTTTATTTGAATTGGGAATCTTTTAAATCTTTTAAAGATTTGTTTTTCTATTCTTACATGAATTACGAAACTAAGTGTGTTAAGATTTAAACTTAAGTTTTGGAATTGAATTATAACTTCTTAATCAATTAGATTAAGTAATCCTTTAACTTTTTGAAAATTTGATTTTATCATTAACTTAAGTAAAAGCCAGATATTCAGAGTTAATTAAATAGAGAGTTGGTAGAATTTTAGTTTACAAAACTTACAAGCTAGAGATAAATAACTAGACTTGGTAAATTTTGTCTTGACGGATCCTATAAGAGGAAACTAAGAATTTGAAGAACCTGAGAGTGAAGGGCTTTGTTGCCCAAGCAATGGTTTGAGAGCTAAGTAACCTAAACATCTAAATTCACACACATAGAATTGTCTTGTTGACATCTGAGACCGCAAAAACACAGAGGTTAAGAGATCAGTTCTGAATCCTCTTTAGTCCAAGGATTTCCGCGGGTCGGTTCTTGAATGGGTGAAGGATGTGCCACTTACCTAGAAAAAGGATTTTGAGAATAATGGTAGTAAGAAAAATGAGAAGGGGGGAAAAGAAAAGAAAAAGAAAAAGGAAAAGTAAATAAAACACCCTGCAGTTAAGTACCTTGTTAAAAAATGGGTACTTATGTAGTTTTTCCATAATAAATAAAGCATCTCGTTACAAATGGATGCTACCCTTCCTTCCATCAAATAAAAAGAACACCTCGCTACAAATGGGTGTTCTAACCTATAGAAAAAGAGAAAAAAAATATGTAGAAAAAATATTAGGAATAAGAGACCCAGTGGTCCACCGGGGAGATATACACAAAAAGTGTTGACCTCGAGATAGAAAATTGGTGAGGAGAAAGCAACCAAACCTGAGTAAGGCCAAGCCAAAGGCTTGAATTGGAATAATTGGGATTGGAAAGTGATGTCCTAAGATCTGGATTTTTGCAACTTTCGATGTCTTTAGGACAATTCTCTTCACTAAGCACATATTTTTAAAATCATAGCTACTGAACCTTGGTATTAGGCAATGAAGCCTACGAAATTTGGTTTTGAAGATTTCAAGTTGAGACCTAAAGGAGAAGAATTGACAGAATCCAAGGTCTAGAAGTTAATCTTTAGTGTTGTAGGTTAGTAAATTAGAGTTTTGCTACTCTAAGTTTGATTAATATTGAGTATTTGGTTAATTTGCTTAAACTTAGATAGATAAAAGTCAAATATCATAAACAATGGATTAACTTAAATCTATTTGAGTTTTTGAGTTAAATTTAATTCTCAATCCTTAAGTTTTGTATCCTTAAAACACTTTGTATTCTAATTTGAGTTAAGAATAGTTACAAGATTAAGAGATTTTTGAAGAATTCTAATTCAGAGTAAAATTCTTATTTACAAAATGTGTTAAGTGTGTTTTGAAAATGTTATAAGTATAAGTCTAGGTAAGAAAATTTTCACATATGCTCTATATATTAATCATTTATATTGAACTTAAAAATTTCTGACCTAAGCTTTCCTCTACATAGTTACTATTTATAATAATTTCAACCCAACTGCTTTAAATCTTCATAGTCTTAGTTAATTTTGCTAGGGACTAGCAAAACTTTGGCTTCGGGGTATGATGAGACACTCATCACGATCTCTAATTGCCCCTAATTAACTAGTAACCCCTAATTAACTAGTAACTAGTCTTCCTAGTTAATTAGCTAAGGTTATGAACATATAAGGGTTAATTATAGAATAAGGGATATCTAGTAAAGGACCTTAAAATAAGTTTAAAATGACATTTTATCATTCAATTAATATTATTAATAATATAGTTAATAATTGGACTCGAAATCCTATTAATCATTTCCTTAATTAATAAGATAAATAACTTAAACTTAATGTATACCTAAGTATATAATAACTTAAGTAATTTTAGTTAATCTAATAAATTAATCTAAAATTGTCAAAAATGTAAATTCAAGGGGAAAACATAATATTTACCTTATTTACTAACATATATAAAAAGTTGAAAATGATCTAAGTTAAAATAAATCTTCAAAACCTGGGTTTACATTTTGGTCCTTAATTTTCATTACAATCGGGTCCTTATTTCATTACACATGTCCTTAAGTTTTATTACCTTTAAGTCCCTTTCCCTCTTCTTATTCTTCTTCAGTCGAATGAACGGCTGGCGGCAGAGAGTCACCTGACCACGCGATTACCACCCTGCTGACATCATCCTTCTTTGTCTAAGCTCTTGCAGCTTGCGCTCACCACCTCCACTTCATCCACCGGTCTGGATTAACCGGAAATCCTATTTTTTAGTGGGAGATAACCTCACCGTCATCAAAGACGACGACGGAGGTTAAGCTCCTCAATCTCCTTCTTCGACCAGACCCCGCTATTCTCTTCGCCGCCAACTGCTATAAATACCCACTCACACCTTGGATTTTACTCAAGTTGGCTCCCTTCCCTCTTCTAACACTATAACCGACCCAATAGGCTATTCGTCCAAAACTCTGGCTACTTACCATTCCACTTTCCGACTGATGTAAACACATTTACACTACTTAAAATGTCTATTTATGCATGTTCTTAAGCATAGGATTGCATTTCATGATATAAATATTACATTACATGCATCATCTTGCATTTAGAGTAGTTTGAATAAAATGGAGGTTAATTGTCTCCTTTTATGTGCTTGGACAGGGCAAATATTTTATCGGGGCCTCGGATCAAAGATCCAACCGTATGGATATGATCAGGGCGACGATTGGAGTTCAACGACTCCAAGATCGCCCTAATCAGGCATCCGTAGCATCAGATAGAGACCGGGGAACCCTAGAAGATCAAGGGCCAGGATGGTGTAAATCCACACTTCAGATGACAAATCCGACCGCACGGATGAATTCGGATCGACGATCGCAGCCCAACGACACAAAAATCGAGTCAATCCGACATCCGTGGCACCATCTACAACTTTCAGAAGATGGACGGCCAAGATGGCGCCATGTGGCACCATCTCAGCCGCCCAAACGGCCGCATGCATCTTGTGAATACCGCGCGCCTGATCCCTCTCCGCCGTTGGATCTCGATCCAACGGCTGCGGTCTCTTGCGCTTAAAAGCGTCCGCGCGACCATTTCGTCCGCGTAGCGCAGCGGCGACGTAGCTGCGGGCGAAGCGGAGGTCGCGGGTTCGAGCCGTGGTGAGGGGGAGGAAGGCGCGGGCGAGCCGGCGCGGATGAGCGTCAGATGAAGATCCAACGGCTGCGCGCGCTCAATCAGGACGACGAGCGATTGGACGCCGGGCGTAACGCGCGATCGCACGCGGGCGGCGCACTATGCAGCGGGCGCGGACGCGATCTAAGCCGTCCGATCTCGCGATCGGACGGCTGAGACTACGCGGACGTGCGTAGGCGTTACGCGCGCGGGTAGCCGAGCGGGCGCGTGTGGGCGCGGCGACGACGGCGACGTCGGGGCTTTAGCGACGATTTTATCCGTCACTAAAGACCCCTTATTTATTATTTTGAAGATGTAATGTCCATTTTGCCCCCACTCCTTGCAACTATAAAAGGAGACCCCCTCCATACGAAATTTTCATCCCTTCCTTCTCCTCTCTACCTCTCCAAAGCTCAAGAGAAGCTTGTCCCACACCCGGGATGCTTCTCGCGAGATAAAGTCCAAATTTTCGTCCCCCTTCGGAAGTGGATCCCGCGATGACGACAGCGTGCTGCTTCGTTCCCGTTCTTCTGCTTCGTCCTCCTTTGTCCCGCTTCGTTCTCCTTCATCCAGGCGTTGTCCCGTCCGGCTCGTCCTCCAAGCGACCGTCGAGGAGGATTCTCTCTCCCTACTCTTTTTACTGCTTTCTAATATAGATTTACTGCTTTCTAGAGTAATCGCTTTATGCTTTCTAGTTGTAACGAACGATCTCTTTTATGATAAATTCCTTGTCTATTCTACATCTCATTTTGATTTCCATGTGTAGTATTCTCTCTCTCTCTTACTCTCTCTCTCTTCTATTTTGTTGTAGATACTTAGATAGTTTAAATTGAATTTCTTCATGACAAAATAAAAACGAAACGCGAAGTTTTTAAATCAAACGTCCGCCTCCCTGTGTTCGACCCGAAATTTTAATTTCGGTATAAATTTTATTTGTTGAACACGAATCCTTCGCTTTCGAACTACAATGACAGGTTTTCCAAAACCGAACATGTTAGCGTAGCTTCGTAATAGTTCAATGATAACACCACGCAAGGGGGTAGTAATTAGGTTGAATATGGCCCATATTTAGAATAAAAGGCACAACATAAAGTAGAATAGGAGAGTTGCATGCATCAAGTACCAAGATTGCTTATAAACCGTATTAATGGCCATTTGTGTAAAGTATTTGTCAAAGCAGGCCTCAGATGAGCAATCGAACTGCACGGATGGATTCAGGACGACGAACGGAGTCCAACGGACTCAAGATCAGCCAAATCCGACATCCGGAGCTCCCACAATGGGCCCAAGAAATCATGACCGTTGATCTGGAGATCAACAGCCCAGAACGCACCACGTCGCCTCGCCCCCGCTGCTCTCTCGCCCTCAAGCCAGCCAAGAACGAATCTCGGCCGTTGATCTTCGATCGAACGGTCGAGATCCGCGCGCTCGCCCGCGGTCGCCGCGACAAAGCACGGGCATGGCGCAACGGTTAGCGCGCACGCCCGCGACGCAGCGACGCGCGTTCGAATCGCGCGGAGCGGAAATCAAGCACGAGCGAAGGGCGCGGCGAAATTGACCCGCCCGATCAGCAGCGGGCGGTCAGGATTGCGCCACGCGGTGCGACGACAGCACCCGAGCGCCCACGCGCGCATGCACGGCGGGCGGAAACGCGGGCGCGCACGCGTGCCCGAAGCGCGATCTCAGCACGGGCGCGGGAGGATCTCAGCCGTCCGATCTTCGATCGGACGGCTCTCGTTCATCATCCACGGATTGCGCTTGGAGAGAGAGAGGGGGCGGGCGGCTGACCGGCGGCAGAAGGCCTTCACCGACGTATCTGGAAGCGGTTTTAGCGACGTTCTGGATGTCGCTAAAGCACATTCTTCTTTTAGGAAGCCCTTAACTCTATTTAAACCCCCTTCTACCACCATTCAAGGCATCCTCTCCCACTTGCAACTACTCCACTCCTCTCCTAGCTAGTCTTAGGCACTCTTGTAATCGCCGGAGACGACGAGCCGCCGACGGAGCCTCCTCCACCGCCGTGGCTGCCTCGTCGCTGTCCACTCTCTCTCTACCTCTCTCTCTCTCTCTTTTAAGCTTTCATTTACTTTTGTTGAAGCATGTATTTAATATTGTAAACCATGAACTATGAATGCATGTTTAATGAAATTATTTTCCATTTAGTTGCCATTTTACTTTCTGTTTAAAGTGCATGATCAAAACCAATAGCTTTCTAACCCTAAACTCTCTCTCTATCTCTCACTTTTCAAAACCGTCTCTTTCGCAAGCAAAACTCCGCCTTTTTCGTGACAACAAGTGGTAAACAAAATCCGATTTCCACGCCACCCTGAGATCGACACTCGGACTCACCTCCGTTTACTTCTTTTAAAACCGACGTATCAAGTGCAACAATAACGACACCTCTTAACACACACGCACGAAGGCACGTCATTCAACACCGACTTTCTCCATTCATCTTAATCAGCCGAGGAGATCCGCCGTGGTCTTCCGCGTCTCTGACACAGGCACCAACCCAAGGAATCCTCCACTCCACCTCAAATCCACCTACCAGAGATCTTTCTTCCACACTCTGATTTCGTCGTCTGCCATGAGACTTCGGCGAAACCCTATTGACCCCTTCGTCCAGGTAACAATAGATTACGAGTAGGAGTAGTAGGCTAGCTTAGTTAGTTAGTTTAGGTAGTTAGATCAGAGTAATTTTAGAATTTTAGTTTCATCTTCTCCGACTCTGGCGAGCTCCTTGAGCTGGCCAGAGCTTTAATCTTGTCTTTTTAATTCACTGTACACCTTCCTTTAACTTCCATGATCATTTCTAAATCACTTAATCGGTAATTGAATCACCTAATCGCCTAATTCATATTTCACCTCCACCGACTACTATCACTGTCCATGGTGACAGCAATCGACTTAATTTCACCTTCATAGGGTTCTTCATCAACTATTCACCCCTTTAGAACCCTAATCGACACTATAATACATATTAATATCACATATAAATTAAATGCCCAAATGTAATTTTGTTCCTGAGCTCGCTGTCAATGGCGGCTCAGGAGCAGTTCAATCTTAAATTAGATATATATTTATGAATATAAACATCTGTTGACTTGTTGTAAGCTCTCAATCAAGTGGTTAAACAAATCCTGAGCTTTAACCACTCAGATCCTTTAAGAAACAAACTCACTATCAAATATTACATTTAAAGAGACAAATGAAGAATTAAATGTGATACTAAGGTTCTTTGCAACCTCAGGATCCTTTCTAAATCAAAATGGTAAGTTTTCACAATCTGTACACACTTTTCTTATTTTCTGGACTCATCGAAGCTCCGGCGAGCTCCGGCAAGCCAAAACTGTGTTTCAGCCTCTAGAATCTGTTGAGAAGCTCCAGAATTGTATAATGTGGATCACTGATAGTTTTAAGGATGTTAAATTGAGATTTTAATATATGGAGCTGCATATTTGACTTCATCTTCTCCAACTCTGGTAGAGTTGGAGGTCTATTAGAGAGATATAAAAAGCATTGAAGGAACTCAAAAGCTTCAGTGCAGTGCACTGAAGCTACTTAAACTATTGGAATGCTGTAACAACCTTCCATTAGCTCTAACGAACACACCCCTTTTCAACCTCAGGCAGCGAGCCTGTAACCCTAGGAATCAAGGTCAGAACACCTATCTAAAGATCTGAATAAGTTTCTGATGTTGAGGAGACTCAAATTGAGGCTTTAATCTCTTGGGAGAAAGCTTTGAATAGAAAGTCAAACTTGAGGCCTTTATAGTCAAACCTAAGGGGGAAACTTTGTTTTCGAGTTCAATCTGAGGAATTAATGCAATTAAGTTATTTCTGGGATCTTGTTTGATAGTTTTAGAGCGAATTAAGTGAGCTCAGGTGAATAAATGTTTGAGAATTTGAATCCTATCAATTTGGGTTACTTTCAATCTCAAACCAACAGCAGTGCCCTTTTGTTGAAATATAAACTTGAATCCTACCGAGATGAGTCTGTTATAACCCTTAGAATTAGTTTAAATTGGTTAGAAGCATTCTTAAGTGTCTGTTGCACATAATGAAGCCTGAAGATCTAAACTCTGAAGCTTTCAGAGAAGTGTAGAGCTTCTCTGCTGGTCTTGAAGGTCTTGAAAGCTTAAAACTTACTCTGACAGATGCAGAATTAATTGTATAACCTATACAAACGTTTAAATAAGAAGGAAAAGTCCATTTGAGGACACTGTAGATATAATTTCACTTTCTAGGCTAGTAATAACCAGTAGGAACCCCTAATTCATCTTTCAAATTGAAGAGAAAACATCTTCAAAACCTTAAATTGACCCTGCAATTGTGTAGATCTACCTTAGAGCTTTCTAATAAACTTGAAATCACTCGATTTGGAGCTCTGGGTAGAAAGTTATGATCATTTGATGTTGGGTTTGGAAGCGGTTAGATAGTCCCACATCGTCGGATTCTGAGCACGCGCATGGGGATAAAATGAATTTGTTGCATGGCCTCTTCAGTCGTCAGCGCTCGGCACACTGGTTACCGATCTGATCCTATCTGAGCATGTGCATATGTGTGTGTCTGCGGGCTTGTGTGCCTGCGGGTGTGCACCCTTGGGGGCGTGAGCGAATGTGCCCTAGGAGGGCGAGAGGCCTGGGAGGCCGGGTTGAGCCGAATTGGCTCGAGACTATGAACCGATATGAAATAAATCGAAAATGAACCTAATTAAGATTAGGTGAGGACTGGGTAGGGTCTGGTCCCTCCCTGGTCTCAGGGTGCTGTGTATCCTCGAAAGGACCTCGCTGCAAAAAAAATAAATTTTGGTTAAAAAAGTAAAAGAAACCTGGTTCAGCTGAAAGTCTAATGGAATTGAAAGAGAAGCCGATGGTTGTTAAGCTAAGTATTCAAGGCTAAGGAAAGGAGGAGAACAGGTGCTAAGGAATCAAAAGGAAAGAAAGGAGCACAGGTAAAAGAAGAAGACTAAGGGAAAGAGAATAAATGACAGGAAGAGAAGAAGGTAGGAACAACAGAAGAGAGGTAAGAAAGAGAGCTCGAGAAAGAGAAGAAAATAAAAGAAAAGGAGAAGAAGATGAGAGGCTGAAGGAAATAAATGAAGAAAATCTTTTCTTGAATCATTACTTTTTGTTTTAATTGTAAAAAGGCATGTTCTAATCGAACAACTTTTATTGCCGTAATTGCTTTGGAATAAAATTGGAAAACTAACATGTTTACTTGTTAATAAAGTACAACATTTGAGTAAATATGTTTCTCATATGGGATTTTGTATATTCCTTATAGTTTAAATATTTTGGCAAAATTCATGTTTTAAAAAATAACTTAGTTATACCTCCTAAAGTTATAAAGAAATAAAAGAAAATTGGTGAATATGGAAAAAATTATTATACCTCCCAGTGAACGACCTGGACTCAACCAGTAAAAATTTATAAAATGTTAGGTTAATTCGACCCTATACTACACAACCGACACATCTTCTAGTTAACCTAAGTGACTTCTTCAACCCTTAATTAAGTGAAATTAACTTAATTACTGAGTTGACTGAAACCTCGCGAGTGCGAGGGCAGGTTGGCCTGCACCTGCAGAGGGCACGAGAGCGTGGTGGGGACACAGGTGCGCACCTGTAGAGGGCGCGGTGCAGCTCTTGTAGGCTCTTGGGAGGGTAGGCGCTTGCAGTGGAAGGTGAAGCGCACGGTGGAGGGTGCAAGTGCAGGCAGGCGGTTGCGCTCTAAAGGAAGGAGGGCTTGGCGCAGTGAAGGCAGTGCAAGCACTGGAGAGTGTGCGTGCAAGGGGCCCAGGTGAGTGTTGCGGCAGTGGGTTGGTGCAGTTTCAGGTGTGTGGTGAGGGCAGGCGGAGAAGGGCTTGGCTGTGGCTTGCAAGGGATTGATGAAGGCGCTGGTGTGCATAGTACACACTTGGTTCCACAGTGTCTTTTCTCTCCATAGTTGGGGAGGTGGAGAAGGATATCCCCCAAGGGGGAGGAAGAAGATGAAGCCCGATTCAACTTTGCTAAGCCTTTTTATCACCTCTCCCCGCATGAGTTAAGAGATTTTCAAATCCCTTTACTAATTTTGGCCAGCGGCTGTTGGGTGTGTTGAGGCCGCCAGAGATTGGGTGAGGTGAAGTTGAGGTTGTTGGGGAAAATTTCTTTCACTCCCTCCTGTTCGTTTCCAACTTGATTCCTACAACAACAAAACATAAAATCATTACATATTAAGTTATAGAATGCGATAAAATAGATGTAGACTTAAATAATGGTGCATGCAAACATTCTATAACTTAATTTAGTTATTAACAAACCTAAATGGTAAGAATGAAGTTAACTTAGGCGTAACAATAGTCCATTAAAATTGACTCATCAAATACCCCCATGAGTAAGATTTGCTAGTCCCTAGCAAAAAGAAAAAAATAATAATAGAAGTAATCAGAAGATTTATTCTTTTCTTATTTCAAAACTTTAGAGATCCAGACAAATGTGAAGTGATGATAGCCTAGGTAATAGATCCAAGTGAAAATAACCAACTTACATTTGTAGTTTGCACTTAACCCTTGATAAAATTCTATCGAGATAGGCAACTACTTCCCTCGGGGATAAAGAAGAAGATAATCTGTAATTTGACCCTGGCGTTTGGCTTAGGTAGGAGATATCGAGTTGAATGAATTTGTATTTGGTGGCGCACACTCATCTGGTGCAACATGTAGTCTAGTACTACAGATTCTAGATCTCTAGACTATTAGACATGTCAACTTAGAGAGAGGCTAAACAACTGCGCTCTCTTGATGTTCCTAGGCGCTCACTCTTTTCTTTCTTTTCTTTCTGAGATCACAAATCTTGCCATATTTAGTAATTGTACTCACTGTTTGGTGGCCTCACATGGCATCCACACTTCAATTAAAGCCCTAATAACTCTACAACTAAGTTAGAGTCCTTAGCCAGTATTCAGGCGATCAGAAATACTGAAAGGTAGGTATGGGTCATATTTGGTGGATCGCGATAGGTGTTTTGTTGCCTCAGAAACAATGTTACATTATAAACTTGGACTTTTTTTTTCTTTTTCTTTCCTCTCTCACTTTTCTTCTTCTTCCTCCTTTCTTTTTTTTTTTTGGAATATAACTGTTTCTTCTTTTTCTTCTCTATGTTTCTTCTTTTTCTTCTTCTTTTCTTTTCTCTCTATTTTTTTTTATAAATCAACATAACACGACACAGACTTTTATTTATGAGGCATTGTTAGGGTTGATAATGGTCAAGAGGATATTGTGTGGCTTATTTGGTGAAATTGCCTATTCTCGACACCGGGAAGGAATGGATAGGATAGGTGTATTTCTGACCTTTGACACTATTACCCTCCTTCAGCCGAGGACTCTATGAAGGACGGTCATAACCATCCATCGTAGTCATAGCTTTATTACGACTCCATCTCTGTGTATTTGCCTTATTTGGTGACTCTCAGGAATTCACACAAAGTACGCAGACAGAAAAACAGAGAGCGAAAACTACACCTTACTCTGAAAAATCATCATCTAATTGTCCAAAACTTAAGAGTCCCTACACTAGACTTAGCGCACCAGTAATCTCTCCACTTTCTTCTCATAAATATGAGGTGGATCTACTAGAAGATAGTGTACCTGACTCCCTATGGACTGTCCAAGGGTTCGGTACACTACAAATGCTTATTGGTTTTTTTCAAGGATCCATTACCAAGTCTACGTGCATGTGAAATAAATGTACTGGATTCCAAACTTAAGAAATAATTCAAGAAGAAAAACCTTCAATGACAAAGGTATTCTGCTAGGGACTAACTGATTCAGCTCAAGAATTTTTTTTTTATATGCTAACCTAAATGCATGAATACTTCCTAAAATGCAAAATGCACCCCCCCATGCCTAAATCCTAAAATGTCCCCATTGTAAAATTAAAATAGGGGGAGAAAGGAAAGAAATCACCTGACAACGGTGTTATTCAGAACACTGGGTTGCCTCCCAACAAGCACTGCATTTTCTGTCAGCAGCCAGACTTATAAGGAACCTGTAAGTCTGGTTCCAGACAGAAAATGTTAGGACCTAAAAATATGCGTAACAGGGCGGGCCTAGAAAACGAGTAGCCATGGATGTTGGCGAGTTGATGATGCAACGCAATCCCAAATTCTCGCCAGAAAGTATGAAAGCAGAAAACCTCATCGGCTACTTGGGGAGGTCCAGGAGTAAGAATGGGAATATGAAAAGAGGCCTCCCGAAATAGAATAAGTGGAGGATAACAAGGATCCTCCAAAACAGAATGGGTTTTAAAAGATATAAACATTAATATTTGAAACCCTTGGATGGGAAGACTAAAAGTCAAGCATCAATCCACACTCGCCATTCTACCTGAGGATGTACTGGTTGGATATGCACTCTAGAAAGAATGTACAAGAGCAGAGATCTGAGACAAGGATCGGTTAGGGAGTATAAGGGTTGTTTCTAGTGTTGGAAGGTAATTGTTATGTCCAATGAGGGCATAGTCGGTGTCAGGTCCAATTCCAACAATGATTCAGATTGTTTATACTCCTTAACAATTGTAGACATTTGCACAATACCCTACCTAGCATTAATGATCGGAGTCATATTTGAATCAAGGGTAGATTCCAAATTACAACTCTTTGAAGGAAGGGTTAAAATATCAGAATCATTATCATTAAGCTCATCCCTGGATTCGTTTGGTTAACTCAAATTTTTGTTGGGGTGCATATGTGATTCATTAGGAGTTGGATCTGTATCCTCAATTATTCCTAAAGGAGGATACGTCTTAATGTTTTGGAGCAAGCCTATATCACTGAATTCGTTATTCTTCTCGGGGTATAAATCCTCAATTGACATGTTTTGTCCCCGAGGGTCTCCCATAGGCTTCTCACTATTTTGTTTGTCCTCCTCTAATATCAACTCCTATTTTGATGGAGGATGATTCTCAAAAGAAGGTAGGAATCTGGATTTGACCATATTGTTTATATCCTTTGGAGGTAAATCCTCAAAGGATAAATAATTCCCCTGTGATTCAGTCCAGAGTTTTAGTCCAGGTTCCTCTATTGGGGCATCCTCGTCCTCTGACATAGACTCTTCATATCCTTGAGAACAAAATTGATCTAATTCATCCTCCAATCCCTTAGGGTCACCTTCATTGGATGCATTTAAATCCTCAGGATGCTGAATGGTAGGTGTTGATTCCCTAAGTGGAAGGTCAAGAATAGGCTCACTAAGGGTAGAATGGGATTCCACCAAATAATCAATAGGGGAAGTGATAGGAATATTACAACCTTGACTCGGGTTGGTAGGGGTAAGGAGAATACTGTCATTGGGGTCAAGGTCCTCAAGAGGTACCATCTTCCCTTGCTTTTGACTCTAATATAGCTCAGGTGGATAATCACTATGATCGTTCTCCTCTAGTGGCCATGTCTCATTACGAGAGTCTAAGTGATAGCTACATAAAACTGGATCCTTATTGTCATTGGTTTCCTCAGAATTATTTACACGATCACGGTCGTCTGGGTAGGGATCCGGATTATTGGGAAGCATGTAGCTAACTATCTTATTTCTTCATTTAACTGTTGACTATTCCTCAACATCTCTCCTATTGATTCCATCATTTCCTTCTGTTGTTTTTGCATTTCTATCAAAAAAGAGGAGAGGCTACTATTATCAGGTTGAGGAGGATAGTCAATTTCAGGCTCTGGTTGCCTAGGGGTATCGGTCAAACCTCGATACGAAAAATCATGAAGGGTGGCAGGGTTGGGTGTTTGCATAGAAGTAGGGATTTCAGTGTTGGAAAATCCCGCTCCTAGGCTCTGCTCAAAAGTGGTAGTTATCGGGCAAGTACTCCCAGGATAAGAATATGAATGATCCCATGAATTGTCAGCGTACCCATCAAAGGATGGATACGCTCGGGGCATGGGATCCTGATTAAAAGATGGGAAGTATTTACTCTGATAATCAAAATGATAGGAGTAAGGGTGAGCCATTTCTTTAAGCAAAATAGTTTCAACTCTCTTAGGGTTTAGAAGAATTCCGAACACGAGTAGAAACATCCTAGAGAGTTCTACTGTCAAAGCAAACGCAAATTCAACGGGATCTATTTTTAGTAGATTGTAGGTGATTGCACAGCAAAAATACACCTACAATTGTGCCATCTTGTGCTATTTCCTAGCATTGCCAGTGCATAATAGGTAACCATAGTCGCATTTGTGAAAATACACGCATGCATGCATTTATTTGGGAGGGGAGGAGAGTGAAATAAATGGCCTTGTAATTGATAAATTCTTCAAGTGCTGCCTGGCAAAATTTCCATCTTTATTTTTATTTCTATTTGATTTTGAATTTCTTCTCCGTAGCTGCAAGGCATGGCAGCTCCTCTTTGCGCCATGCTCTGTACAGCCACTCCCTACCAGGCAATGCACAGCCATGCATAGCCAGGGCATGGCTGTGCTTGCCTTCTTCCTCTTTAAAAAGGGCTCAGCTTTCTTCTTTGCGGAGAGCCTGGTCCACACACCAAAAACACATAGCAGCTTCCCTCCTTCCAGGCCGTCTCCTCCCCTCTCCCCTCCATACGCAGCCTCCCATCTCTTTGAAGAACCACGCTGCTGGCAGGAGTAGCTCACAGTGGTGCACAACCACCACTGTGAGTCCCACCACCGCCCAGCTCATCAAAGAGCCGGTCGGCGTGGTGGTTCACAGCTCGGATTTCATCGTTCCAAGCATCTCCGCCATTGCCGTAGAGTCAAGGTCTGAAGCTCTACAACAGCAGCAAGTCATCAGCAGTGGCAGCCAGCAACAGCGCAGGCCACCACGTGCCTCAGGCGCTGGTTCTGATACCTCTGCACGTGCCAGTAGGCCGCCCTCGCCTCTCTCTGCATAAGCCAACAGGCCACCCTCGCCTCTCTCGGTGCAAGCCAGCAGCCAGTGCAGCCTCTTCCACACGTGAGCAAGCCGCTCCACACCGCCCGCACACGTTGAACCGGGCACAGGCGAGCGTGCACTGTAGCCACTGTTCACGTGTTTCAGTGGAACATTGTGGCTAAAGTGCGGTGACCGGTAAGTTTCTCACTTATCCGGTCACCCGATGCTCTCTCTCCAAGCTGCTATCGGCGTCAGCCCGTTAGTGCGCGCCCGCTCCCACGTACGCCAGCGCCCGCCCGCGTCTTCGCTCGCTTATTCGTCCGCATCTTCGCCTGCTTCTGCACCCGCCTCATCACGTAGCACGATGCGCTGCGATCCTTCCTCCCACGCCCGCTTCCTCTAGTGCACGCCTCTTCGCTCGCCTACGCACTTGCACGTGCTTGTGCATGCTCCTGCGCGCACCATCAGACGTCGCCTGCTGTTCCGGAGGACTTAACTCACAGCGCCTTCTTCAGCAGATGTCCTCTCTCTCTCTCTCTGACACCGCACTCTCTCACTCCTGCAGACACACACACACACACACACTCTCGTACACACACCCACTCACTTATACACCACTATATACTTATATATATTTATATTTATATACATATATATATACTTATATCTATACATAAAGTAGTACATATATAACTAAGTATAAGTATATATACCTATACATATATATACATTTATATACACATATAGTTATACATATATATATATATATATATATATATATATATATATATATATATATATATAAATGTACATACATATGTACATATACCTATAACTATAAATACATATATATATATTTGTATATCTATCTACATATATCTATATACATAAATACTTATACTAATATATATATATATACATATACACATACATATAGTTATATACATATATTACTACATATATACTTGTATATATATATATACATACATATATACATATCTATATCTATATATATAGTTATATATACATACATATATATACAATTATAAATATATATATATATACATATAGAAACATCTATCTATACATATATTTAAATACCTATATATATATATATACATATACTGCTACATATACACCTATATAATTATAACCATATATATATATACATATAGATATATATTTACATACATACATATATATATTTTTTCATATCACCTACCATACGTTGTATCACGGGAATATCTGCACCAGTTGCTAATATTCCCCGATACACACGTACAGAAAGCATCTTCGCACACATCTTCCACCATCCATCCTACACTCCACGCGGCACTTCGTCCTGTTGGTTGCATCTTTCTAGACGACGACCGACTCGACATCGTGCTACACACCATTTCCACCTCCAACCCTACCCCTATATACTTATATACATATATATATATACTATATTTACCTTATTTCTATTTCTCTTTCCTGCCATTAAAAAGATAAGAAAAATATACAAAAGAGAAAAGATAATCCTTGACTTGCAGGTACTCAGTCTTGCGAATAGCAAGACCAGTCTTGAACCCTAATTTCGCTCAAAGCGAAGAACCTGATTTTGAGGGTGTACCTCAAGGATAGAAATTATCAGAAAAAAAAAATCCTAAATAGAAAAGCAACAAAAACATGGTAAGCGAACGAAAGAGATTCGTTGTTGGAAAGGCATAGAAACTTATTCACTTCTAGTCCCACTTCCCTGAGTTCGACCCTGGGCCTAAAAGTGACCAAGATAAAATCAAATAGCCAGGTAAAAAATTTTGTAAAGAGATGGTTAGGCTCGATTTGGGTTAACCACTATACTCATTACAACGGTAAAATCAGCATATTAACACAACCTATCCAGGCTCGACCATACACTCTTTTTCATGGCGCTGTTGCCGGGGAAGTGCACATTCAAGTAAGTTTCTACTCCATTCCTTTAATTTTTCTCTTCTCACACCCTTCTCTTCACGGGTGTTTTCGTTTGTTGCTGTGCAGGTGAACCTGTTGCAAGGAGACGATAGGCAGAAGAAGTCAGAGACATGGGCAGATCCAAGGTGGGAACGGAAGCGTGAAGTCGCCACACCGCACTGGAGCTTCGCACACATTGCTGAACAAGTAGGTCTTTCTTTCTTAGCAACTTAGGTTAACTTGTCACCTTAATAAAAAAAAAACTAAAAAAAAAAAAGAAACTAGAAAAACTTCTTGGGATCTTTTGGGGCAAGTGGATTAAAAAATCACTTGTTTGATTGTTTGTCATCACTCCCACCACCCCGGGATTTCCCGCCAAACTTCGCACAGCAAAGATCCTAGAATCTTGATTCTTGAATCCTTCGCCGTGTGAAGTATTCTTTGAGGCAAATACAAAGATTGATTGTCACCCCTCTCTGCCTCATTTATCTACAATTTGGGATCACCTTTTTGGTGGGGAGACTTGGAATTGAGTTGATTCCAACCCCACCACGACCTTTCACATGCCTAAGATTTGATCCCAAAAACTTCGACCCCAACAATTTGATTTTCTTTATATTATGGTTGAGCCTTGTGTGTGGAAATCATTTTGGTGATTGGGAGCACTTCAATTGAAGTGCTTTGGCTCCGTTTCACACTAGTCTAAAATTGACTCGTGCATCCACACATAGAAATCTCCATCTAGGAAAGCCCATTGCATTTTAGCATGCATTAACCAATTGACATTGAAGAAGGGTTTGTTGGGCTTAGAAGAAAACTTTTATTCTCTCAAAACCCGGAGATTGGTTGAATTGGTAATTTAGCGAAATCCTAAAATCCATACTACTTACGGCTGAATTCTAAAAACCATTCACCAATTAAAACTTCAATTCAGAGAGATTTCCCCGTTGCATGCTTGGTTTACACACTCTCTAATAATCAATCACTTGGGCATTACCCGTAAATAACGCCCTTCACATTCCAGAAGCAGTTGATCCTAAGCCTCTAACTAAAACTGGTAGCAGCTTGACCCTTCTTAAGGATTGGAGGTCTAACTACCTACATGTAGCACCTACATGCTGGTGAGGGTTCCCGCGTGCTATCGGGTATCTAAGACTAGGGCAAACGGCCTTTCAATCTGACCCAGTGGTTCCGCAGTGCTCGCATTCGGTTTCGTAGGTCGTGATAGTAGGTAACTTAGATCTTTAGGTCAAAGGGCACACTGTAGAGGTTAGGAATTTGATTGTATTGATTTGTCATCAAGTGTACCTATGTGGTGTCATTTTTCTCATCTCTTTTCCCTTCGTATCCCCCTAATTCTTCCTGCGGTAGTGCATTTTTGGGAGGAGGTCACAAAACCCTGAACTATGTGAATTGCCTGATAATTTTAGAAAAGAAGCCAAATTGTCCTCCTCCTCCACAAACATGGCTGCACGCTCACCCCCAAATCCGAAGGGAGGAAACCGCCCTCAAAACCCACCAGGTGGTGGAGCCTTGGATCCCATAACCCACCTCCAAGCACAAATGGAAATGTATAATGAATAAATTGAGGCCATTAGGGAAACATTGGAGGAAATGCAGAACCCTCCCGAATGGGAGGAGCCTAGGTCTCTTAGCTCCTATCAGAATCCCGCTTCTACAGAGACCATAGGACAAATTCGGGTCCCCATGGGCGGGGACGACTTTGAATTGAAACCTAACATAATTGGCTTGATAAATTTTCACTTCCATGGTCTTGCAAGTGAAGATCCTTTTCTCCACTTGGAAGACCTAACCCGATTGGCTGAAACAGTTATACCAAGAAATATTGGGTTACCTATAGTCCTCATGAAAATGTTCCCATTTTCATTGCGGGAAAAAAGGCGCAGTGGTTATGCACCCTTGGGAGAACCATCCACTCTTGGGAAGAGATGCGAACAATGTTTCTCAAGAAGTTCTTCCCAATTGAGCGAACCAATGCGCTTTCTGTGCTATCACTTCATTTACGCAACAAAACGGTGAACAATTTCATGAGGCATGGGAGAGATATAATGACCTCCTCAGGAAGTGTCTGCACCACGGTCTGCCTAAGTGGCATATAGCCCAGATTTTCTACTATGGGCTAAATGAGACTTTGAAGCAGATTGCAGACGCTTCCTGTGGAGGGAATTTCATGAATAACGACAAGAATGGAGCATTCAAATTATTTGAAAATATGTGTGAAAACTCAATGAACAATGCTTCCATTGTCACCTTTAATCGTACCAGCCTGCCCCGTAATGTCCACGAAGTTGACACGGAACCCTCCCATTCATCCACAGACCTCAGCCTTATCGCACAGAAATTGGATGAAGTCTCCGTCGTGCATGATGAGAACCTCATCATGAGCCATAACTAGCTCATTTTGACCTAATACAAAGGATAAAAGCTCCTACATATCTTAAGGAAAGGCTTAACTCAGAGAATCCTGAGTTTGAGAAGAAAACAAGTCATAAGGGGTAAAAATGCAATTTTACCAGTATAATCTGCATACAGGGTAATTCAGGGCCCAAACATAGGTCAAAGCAGCTTAATAAGAATAAGAGTGGGATGAAATGATCTAGCAAGGGCTACAGCAATTCCAAGAAACTAAATGATAATCTGTAACCCTAAAATAATCCACTTCAATTCACAAGGTTCGAGGCAAAGTAAAAATAGAATAAACCCTCTAAAATTCATAGAAAAATAATCTCCAGGGTTTAGAACCTTCAATTTGGCCTTCAGAACCCTTTTTGACCTACATTGAGAACCATGCCCAATTAATAACTTAATTTGGGTTTTTGCGCAAATTGACCGGTCAAACAAGGTTTAATATGGAAATGAAATTCACCATCAGATTCCTTAGGTCCTCATTAGTCATGTATAAAAGCTTGAGCCTAAGAAGAAACCTCCTTGACCGACTTTACACTTTGGTCCTCATATATTTACTCTTTGGCCCTCAACTTTTGAACCCTCGCATTTTGGCCCCTAACTCTCCTTCGTTCTTTGCAATCAGGTCCCTCCTGCAAAACCTGCCAGCACCATGCTCCGGCGACCTTTCGCGGAGCATGGCGCCGCGCAGGGTGAGGTGGGGGACCTGGCAAGTAAACCGGGGGTGCCCTGCGTCGTCAGCCGTCGCAGGGACACCCCCCTGGTCGTTGTAACCAGCATACCGGCCGTGCGAACGCACGGACGGTATGGGTTCTTGTTTCCAGCCATCCTCCGGCGAGGGAGACACGTCGTCTCCCTCCGCCTTCCTCCCTGTTTGATCCCTATAAATACCCCCCCGTTGCTCCACCGACCGGGGCAGCCTGGATCTGACGAAGAAAATCCCCAACTTTCTTCTCTTCTTCCTCCGGCAGACGCTCACCAGCTCCGGCGGTTTCCTCCCCCTCCACCTCTTCGCTCTGCCGCAATACCAGCAGCAGAGACTTCCTCCCCTGCTCTTCCCGCGCCACGCCGCACCCAGCTGGCGCCTCTCCGGCTCTCTGCTCGCCGCCGCCCCTTTCCCTGAGCATCGTCTTCTCCGGCGACAGTCGATACGACTGTCGCCCTGTTCCTCCCCCTTCGTCCCTGCAAGTAAGCTAGAGCTACTCCCCTTCTTCTCCTCTTTCTTTCCCCGCTTTCAATTTATTCACTTAAGCCCTCGACCGACCCTGACCACCTTCACCCCCTTCGTCTCCGACCACCCTCCGGCGAGCCGCTCCCATCACCTCAGCGACCCACACGGCTCGCCGACCACCGCAGGACCTCCGCCTCCTCACCCTGATCAACCTCCGCCCTGCCACTTCCCCCACATCACCCCCTGCAACCCCACCGAACAGACCCATCCTCCGACCCACAGTCCGACCTAGGGCAGCCCTCGCACGCCGCCCCGCGCCTCGCCACCACCCACACGAGCTTCGCCGCACCCTGGCGAAGCTCCTGGCACTTTCTGATTAGGCCGAGAGGCCGTTTTCTTGTGAACAGACCACCCGACCTCCGCCGCCATTGCCGCGTAGGAGGAACTGCTTCCGCCTGCAGCTACAGGCGCGCCACGCTCAGCGCCAAGCCCAGATTCAACTCCCAGGCCTTGCGAGGCGTTTTGGCAAAACACCAGGTTCGCAGCTAAGGCAGAAAGCTTCGCATGACGCCGCAATCTCCTGCTGACTTGCCCGCTGCGGGCGCGCAATTGAGGTGGGACATTTAGTCCCACCTCGGAAACGCCTGAAGAGTCGCAGCGACATAAGATGCAAAAGTGCTGAAGGCTTACTGCCTCAGCACACGGGGTGAGGTCCCCTTCACCCGCCCGGTTACCCGGTCTCGTCCGCGCTCACGCCCCACGGACCTGACCCGACCCGACCCGACTTAAGACTGACCTGCACTCCTCGCCCACCACGCACGCCGGTGGGCCTGGACCCCGGCCTGACCCGAACCCGGTTACCCGGCAGCTCTGGGAGAGCTTTCCCAAGAGTGGTTTCAGAGAGAGAGAGACGCGGGGCGAGGGTAGAGTAGGTTTTGCCTCTGACGAAAAACTCTGAAGTGTGCAGGCACAGGCGAAGAAGAAGACCCGCAGAAGAAGAAGGAAGCTGACTGTAGCAACAGGTAGTTAAGTCGTCTGATTTGGAAATCAGACGACGGCCTGAAGGGAAAAGAAGGAAGGAGGGGTGACGTCCCTGGCTGAAAAAGAAAAGAAGAAGCTGACACTTAGCCGCAGGGAGGAGGAACAAGAAGAAACTCTAAAGAAGAGGCTGAGCAAGGCAGAAGAAGAGAAAAGGCTACAGAGAAGAAGCACAGCAGAGCCAAGGAAGAAGAAACCTTCACAGAAGAGACTGCAGAAAAAGAAGAAGAGAGGCCAAGACAGAAACCAAGGAAGAAGAAGAAGGAGATCTGAAGAAAGAAAGAGGAGCATCACCTCTGCAGAACAAAGAAGAAGAAGGAGATCTGAAGAAAGAAAGAAAGAAGAACATCACGAGGAGAAAACAAAGAGAACAACAAATTCTTTCCCTCTCTCTTTCTTTATTTTGTAAAAGAAACATGTATATCTCTAGAATACAACTTGCTCCCTGAGTTCGACCTCGGGAACTCTTTTATTTTCCGAGTAAAAAAATTTTATATATTTGAAATGTTGGTAATAACTGGCTATACTACAATGTTATAACAAACTAAAACCCGGTTATCCCGAAGCCAACCGTTTCATTTTGGCGCCGTTGCCGGGGAGCAACGGCTATTCTAGAGGTAAACATTCCTGTTTCTTTTAATTTCTGATA
This sequence comes from Thalassia testudinum, assembly GCA_037157565.1. Taxonomy (NCBI): domain Eukaryota; kingdom Viridiplantae; phylum Streptophyta; class Magnoliopsida; order Alismatales; family Hydrocharitaceae; genus Thalassia; species Thalassia testudinum. The sequence goes on along the minus strand of JAZHRO010000056.1, from coordinate 76,237,805 downwards.
ATCTCCTCTCTTTTGTGCAGCTACAGGAACTCAAGAAGACAAGCAACCACACGACAACCACTCCGAAGACAGGTAAATTTTTCCTCTCACTATTAACCCCTAAACTCTAAAGAGGAAGAAAAGAAAAGAACAAGCAATATAGGGCTAACCTGTCTTCCATACTTAGTAACCATAAAGAGTTGCATGTTTTCAACTCATCACTCCTGCACACTATTAAGGGTATTTAAGGGCTAACACATTCTTGCTTGAGCCCTAATTGCCGAACAAAGAGTTAAATGGACCAAGTAGAGCCAACATAAGGTCAAACATTAGGATTTCAGTAGAGACACACCCCTTAATCAAGAATTGAGGAAATCCAAAAGAGGTGTGCCCAAGCCATTGATTGAAAATAATTAACAAGAAAAATCCTAAACAATTGGCTCTCTCTAAACACTTGAACCCTAAAAGACAGGACCTAAAAGCTCTTAAAGAAAACAAGAGGTAAAGTGACCCCTTGGGTCAACCAACCTTAAATTCGGTCACTCTTTGCACTTAAAAGACTAAAGTTCAAGTGAAAACCTTAAGCACCCTGATCTTAAAATTGGTAGACTTAAGAGGTCAAGATCCCCATTCTGGTCTACCTGGAACCGCAGTGACAAGAGAGGTCGGGTGGGGGAAACCCTGTAACCCGTGGGGACGCTCTACCGTGTAGGGGTCTTCGCGGGACTCTCCCTCTCTGGCTGCCCAGGTAATTCTCAGGTGGACGATCTTTCTGATCAAGGGGTCCATCTGCCCCGCACCTCTATAGTCACCCAACACATTTTTGGGTGTCTTGATTGGGTCTAGCACCTTCTAAACTTACCTCTTCCAAACAGTGCATGTACGGAAGGAGGTCCCTAAGACCACCCTTAAGACCTCCATTAGAAATTCGCTCTCGTCAAGGCCAAGCCTCGACGCCCGTGTTTGTGCAGCAACACCCTCACATTATTCTCTCTTCTGATTCAAGACCAAGTTCTTCTTCTTCCCCCATCATGGCTCAGCCAGTTGAGGAAGAAAATAATCTGGAACACCAGCTCCAGCGACTCAATGACCTCTTCCAAAACTTCGTGCACCCACCACAGCGTCCTATGATGCGGGACCACTACAATCCTGCTGCGGTGGCCATTGAGCCTCGAGTCAGAATCCCGACTGGAGGACCTGATTCCGAACTAAAGCCCAACATGATTCATGCTATACCTAAATTCCATGGGCTTAATTCTGAAGATCCCTTCCAGCACATCAAACAACTAAAGCATCTGGCCCACACTTTTGGATCAGATGTGCAAAATCGGGATATTCTTCTCATGAAGATGTTCTCCTTTTCTCTTATGGACAAGGCCGCCCATTGGTATCAAACTCAGACCCGGCCGATCAACACTTGGGAAGAACTTCAATCCGAATTTTTGAAAAAGTTTTTTCCCGTTGGTCGGACCAACGCCTTGCGCCATCAGATTACACACTTCACTCAACAATCAGGAGAACCTCTCCATGAGGCATGGGATCGTTTTCAGGATCTCATGAGAAAGTGCCCCCATCACGGAGTTCCTAAATGGGAACAAGTCCAATCTTTTTACCAGGGACTCCGTGAGGACATCCGCCTTTTCGTCAATGCAACTTGCGGAGGAAACATCATGGGTCAACATGAAGACACCGTATGGGAGATTCTCGAAAACATGTGCGAGAACTCCATCAACAATGACTCCATGGGATTATTCGACAGGACGAATACCCGCGCAGCGACGAATCTTAAGGGAGCACATGAGACGTAGGGCCTGTCAGCATCAGTCGACCTGGAATTAATGGCCAGTCGATTGGACAAGGTCTCAATCATTGAAAAGAAGGTGGATGAGCTGACTCAGCACTTGCAGCGAGCCACCTCTACGCGTAACTCCTTTGCACAACCTCCTTCCACACAGGAGACTGTGCAAAACATCCTCCACCGATCCTCCCCTGGGATGGATCCATATCCATCCCCATCAGATTCTTGGACTGGAAGATCATCCGATCCTTTCTACACCAGCCGGGGGAACTCCATTCCTCCTTTCCCTGATTCTCAGGAGGTTCCTCAGACCTGCGAGGACCTCAACGCCATCCAGAACGACCCATTCTCCAACACTTACAACCCTCGATGGCGAAACCATCCCAATTTTCAGTGGGCGGGAAATTCCCAAACCCAAAGACCACCTTTTCAGTCCCGCCCACAGCCCTCTCGTCACTACCAGCCGCCTCAGCCTCGGCCCAACTCTACTTATCCATCAGGGCCAAATCAAGATCAAATGTCCTTAATCCTTCAGACTCTGGCTGACATTCAAAAAATGAATGCGGCTATTCAAAAACAGCACAAGGACGAGCTTACAGAAGTTAAAACTCAACTGGCCCAGTTGGCAAATTCTCGCCAACCAGGCACACTCCCTTCCCAACCTCTTCCTAACCCAAATAACGTGCCAACCCAGAAGCGCGTTATGAATCCAAATTTAGGCCACGCCCAATGGATTTATCAGGCTCCTACTGCTCCATCTCCAGACGAGATGGAAGCCTCAACTTCTTATGCAGGATTTCAGCAGCAGCCACCCCTCCTACCAAACCCAAACCAAAATCAGGCCGGATTAAATTCTGTAACAACGCGTAGTGGTAAGACAACTCAAGACCCGCATTATCCAAACCACTCCCAGCCTGATAACCATGACCCTAGGATAGTTATCCAAGGTACCGCTGTTCCAGATCCACAACCTGAACCTATCCTAGAAGAACCAACCAAGATCCCGTTTCCCGAGGCCCTGACCAAGGGAAAGAAGACCACCAAACCCGTGGCCCCTGAGGAGGACCTGGTCAAGCTCTTTGAGCAGGTCCACATAAACATCCCCTTGATGGATGTAATCCGCCACGTACCAGCTTACGCACGATTTCTAAAGAATATATGTACACCCCAGCGTAAGCCGCGAACCAAGGGAGGGAGCCCAATTGTTCTGTCAGAGCAAGCCAGCTCTGTAACCCTTAGTAGACTCCCACCCAAGGCAAAAGATCCTGGAACTCCCCTGATCTCCTGTAAGATAGGTGGTACCCAATTTGATAGAGCATTGTTAGACTTGGGTGCATCTATAAATCTGATACCCACATCCTTACTTGACCATCTAGAAGAATCTGAGCTGAAACCAACCGAGGTGACATTACAATTAGCAGATCGATCTATAAAGTCACCAAAAGGGATTCTCGAGGATGTTATCGTGAGAGTGCGGGATTTCTATTTTCCAGTGGACTTTATAGTCTTAGACATGGATGCACCTGAGAACCCTAGGGATACACCAATCATTCTAGGGAGACCTTTCTTGGCTACTGCTAGAGCCAACATCAGCTGTGAGGAGGGCCAAATAGAGCTTAAGTTTGGAGATCAAACACTGAAAATTGATATATTTAAGGCCCAACAAGGAATTAATTGCGGCGTCATCGAGCAAATTTGTGACATCAAGACTTTGGTTGATGAATCACACCTCCAGAATGACTTGAGTATGCCTCATCAACCACAGAAGGATCTTGACCCGCAAACAGAGGAGTCAAATCCAGATGTGAACAACCCAGTAACTCCCACCCTTGAACCTCACATCTATACTGAACCACCCGCTGCTGCTGAAAACCCCATCCTCGAACTGAAACCCCTTCCTGCTCACTTAAAATACGTCTTTTTGGGTTCTAATCAGACCCTTCCTGTGATCATCAATTCCAACCTCAGTCCTGAACAGGAATCCCGTCTGATTGTTGTCCTCCAGCAACATCGCAGAGCCATCGGATGGACTCTCGATGATTTGACTGGAATAAGTCCCTCTTATTGTACTCATCATATCTATTCAGAAGAGGGCACACGACCTTCTCGTGAAATGCAGAGACGCTTAAACCCCAATCTGCAGGAGGTCGTGAAAAAGGAGATCATCAAGTGGTTAGATGCCGGAATCATCTACCCGATCTCCGATAGTCGTTGGGTGAGCCCAATTCAGGTCGTGCCCAAGAAGGCAGGACTCACCACTATAACGACTGAGACCGGAGAAATCATTCCTACCCGATTAGCCAACTCGTGGAGAGTCTGTATAGATTACCATCGACTCAATTCCTCCACGAAGAAGGATCATTTATCACTACCCTTCATTGATCAAATTCTCGAAAAACTAGCGGGAAATAGGTTCTTCTGCTTTCTTGACGGGTACTCCGGTTATAACCAGGTGGCAATCCATCCTGAGGACCAAGAAAAGACCACGTTCACCTGCCCCTTCGGAACATACGCTTTCCGAAGGATGCCTTTCGGTCTTTGCAATGCACCCGCTACTTTTCAGCGATGCATGCTTGCCATATTCTCAGATATGGTAGGTGATTATCTGGAAGTCTTCATGGATGACTTTTCAGTTTTCGGAGCATCATTCGACGATTGCCTCCAACACTTGGTCCAGATACTCAGGCGGTGCATCGATGTGAATTTGGTTCTTTCCTGGGAAAAAAGCCATTTCATGGTGCCCGAGGGAATTGTCCTGGGACACTCAATTTCGGAGAAAGGTATCCAAGTGGATCGAGCTAAGGTTAATCTGATTTCTCACCTTCCTATGCCTAGCTCGATCAGGGACATCCGATCCTTTTTAGGGCATGTCGGTTTTTATCGACGATTTATCCCTGATTTTTCAAAAATCGCACGCCCCCTGACCACTCTTCTCTCCAAGGATGTTCCCTTCGAAATCTCCAAGGAATGCACTCAAGCATTTGAAATCCTGCGTGACCGAGTCACCCAAGCCCCGATCCTACAGTCCCCTGATTGGTCTCAACCCTTTGAGATCATGTGTGATGCATCCGACTTCGCTGTAGGAGCGGTTTTGGGGCAGAAAAATGACAAGAAACCTGTGGTCATTTACTACGCCAGCAAAACACTCGATGAGGCTCAGCGTAACTATACGGTTACTGAGAAAGAGCTGCTAGCTGTAGTATTTGCCCTAGAGAAGTTCATATCGTACCTTCTGGGTTCCCATGTCATCATATACTCGGATCACACAGCTGTGAGGCATCTCCTTGCAAAGAAGGACGTGAAACCTAGATTGATCCGATGGATCTTGCTGTTGCAAGAATTTGACCTTGAGATTCGCGACAAGGCGGGAAAACAAAACGTGGTAGCTGATCACTTGTCCCGTCTTCCTTCTGAAATAATTGACCCTTCTGGACCCATCACTGAGCATTTTCCCGATGAGCACCTGCTGACTATTGGTACTAGCCTTCCATGGTTTGCTAATATTGTAAATTACTTGGCATCTCATCAGACCCCGTCCGATTGGCCGAAGGCCAAGAAAGACAAATTACGCTCCGATGCCAAGTATTACATTTGGGAAGACCCGTACCTCTTCCGCATAGGTGCCGATCAGATCATCCGGAGATGTGTCCCGGAAGGGGAAGTCAACAATATCCTCTCTTTCTGCCATGACCAGGCATGCGGTGGCCATTTTGCCGGGCATAAAACCGCATCAAAAGTCCTCCAGTGCGGCTTTTACTGGCCCACACTGTTCAAAGACGCATACAGTCATTGCAAGGCATGCAGTCGTTGCCAGACTTTGGGCAACATGAGCCATCGCGACATGATGCCTATGCAACCGATTCTAGTATGCGAAATCTTTGATGTTTGGGGGATTGATTTTATGGGCCCCTTTCCTGTTTCGGATGGTTTCGAATACATTCTGTTGGCTGTGGACTACGTGTCCAAATGGATCGAAGCCATACCGACCCGAACCTGTGATCACAAAATCGTTCTCAAATTCATTCATCAACACATTTTCTCAAGGTTCGGGATTCCTCGTGCAATAATCTCTGATGGGGGGACCCATTTCACAAATGCTCAGTTTAGGTCACTGATGACCAAATACGGGGTGTCTCACCGAATCTCTACTCCTTACCACCCCCAAACTAATGGTCTAGCTGAGCTGTCTAATCGGGAGATCAAGAAAATCCTGCAAGTCACTGTTCGACCTGACAGGAAGGACTGGTCGTCCCGACTTCCGGAAGCATTGTGGGCCTATAGGACCGCCCACAAGACCCAATTAGGCATGTCTCCCTTTAGACTGGTGTACGGAAAGGCATGCCACCTTCCCGTCGAACTGGAGCATAAAGCCTATTGGGCAGTACGGAACTGTAATCTAGATCTTTCCAAGGCTGGGACCCACAGAAAACTCCAAATCAGCGAGATCGATGAATTACGCATAGACGCGTACGAGAACTCGCAAATCTACAAGGAGCGGGTTAAAGCCTTCCACGACAAACACATCTCGAGAAAGATCTTTCATCCTGGTCAAAAGGTCCTACTCTTTGATGCCCGACTCAAACTCTTCCCAGGAAAACTGAGATCTAAGTGGGTCGGACCATATTTGGTCTGACAGGTTTTTGGAAATGGAGCAATCGAAATCAGTCCACTCAGCCACGATTCTGAACCTTTCATCGTGAACGGTCAGAGACTCAAGCCGTTCATTGATGTAACTTCTACTAATTTGGCTGAGGCATCTTATACCCTCCTTTCCCCTTGAGCTTATTGCGCCCAGCCGATGGCGTAAAACTCAGCGCTTAACGGGAGGCAGCCCGTCATTCTCTTTGAAAACCTGAAACTTGTTCTGACAGCTTTTTTTGCACTTGAAGTTCACACTTTAGGGCAGCCAACTCCACCTCAGGTGCTTGCATCTGAGACTCATCAAAACAGCTATCCTAATGTATGAACTTAGTTGAATAAAAACCCCTAGGTTACAATGAGGACATTGCAAATCTTAGGCATGGGGGGGTAGGAAAGTACAAAAACTTGTAAAGGTTTCAAACAAAAAAATTCACATATGCCAAAAACACCATAAAAATTAAAAAATTTTCGAAAAAGAATAAGAGGAAAAGAGGAGAAGGAAATTTTGTGAAGGAGAAGAAAACAAAATGAAAAAGGAGCACAAAATTATAAGAAAAAGTGATAGTCATTAGTAAGGAACTAAGGAATTAACTTAAGTTCTAGACCTCATTCAAGAAAAGTGCACAATGAGATTAGTAAAGAATGCAAACCTTAGGCATTCTTGAATAGACTCTTAGTACCCATTAAGATCTAGACACTCCTCAAGAGGTTGAGGAAAATGAAAAGCTGAAGTATTAGGTCTAAGGCTTAGGGAGTATTCGGCCTCGTTAACTAATTTTTGGTTTACGGGACTCAGTAACCTAAGCACCCTAACCTCACACACAGCCTGGTTCAGTAAGCGTAAAAATCAGAATCACGCAGAAGCGTCGCAAAAATCTGAAAAGATCACCTAGAATAGGAGCAGCCGATCAACACAAGATTGATTTGGACGAGTTCCCAGCGCGGAGAGGCGGGAAATCCCCTCGAAGATGCGTAACAAAATATCATCTCCTCGGTGCTTGTCTCCTAGGATATTTACATATCCTACTGGGGGCATGTAAGCACTCTGCTGGTTCAGATTCCATGGATGGCATTATCTCGAAGTGTCAATTGCCAGGGTCTGGATTCGGCCACGGAATACCATGGATGGGATTATCTCGAAATCTCAATAGCCAGGGTTCCGGGGGTTGCCATGGGCGGTGCTATCTCGAAGCATCGATCGCCAGGAACCCTTGAGGATTGATGATGGGAGCAAGGAATCTGATACAGACCGTGTTGAAAAGCCAATCCTAGGCTAGAACTAAAAAGAAAAAGAGAGAGAAAACTCTCCAAACAGAAAAACTTTCTATCTCTCTCTTACAAAACGCACTGCGAACTGAGCCAGGGCTAAAATCATTTCAAGCACGGGTGCTTTAACCACGAAGTCCAATAAACCTTAGGTTAGTTCTTGTGGGCCTTAAAAACCTTTGCTAAAAGACTGAGGCTAAGGCTAGACAGATTTGGATCTTGATTAGTACTAGAGTACCTTTTAGGCCTATGGTCAGCATTCTAACCTAATCTATGCTCAAATAAAAAAGGCACTTATCTAAAACTATTAAAAACTTCATGGTCTAGAACAAGGGTTGAAACCTTAAGTTTTTGCTAAGGGACTAGCAAAAGCTAGGCATGGGGGTATGATGAGAACCTCATCATGAGCCATAACTAGCTCATTTTGACCTAATACAAAGGATAAAATCTCCTACATATCTTAAGGAAAGGCTTAACTCAGAGAATCCTGAGTTTGAGAAGAAAACAAGTCATAAGGGGTAAAAATGCAATTTTACCAGTATAATCTGCATACAGGGTAATTCAGGGCCCAAACATAGGTCAAAGCAGCTTAATAAGAATAAGAGTGGGATGAAATGATCTAGCAAGGGCTACAGCAATTCCAAGAAACTAAATGATAATCTGTAACCCTAAAACAACCCACTTCAATTCACAAGGTTCGAGGCAAAGTAAAAATAGAATAAACCCTCTAAAATTCATAGAAAAATAATCTCCAGGGTTTAGAACCTTCAATTTGGCCTTCAGAACCCTTTTTGACCTACATTGAGAACCATGCCCAATTAATAACTTAATTTGGGTTTTTGCGCAAATTGACCGGTCAAACAAGGTTTAATATGGAAATGAAATTCACCATCAGATTCCTTAGGTCCTCATTAGTCATGTATAAAAACTTGAGCCTAAGAAGAAACCTCCTTGACCGACTTTACACTTTGGTCCTCATATATTTACTCTTTGGCCCTCAACTTTTGAACCCTCGCATTTTGGCCCCTAACTCTCCTTCGTTCTTTGCAATCAGGTCCCTCCTGCAAAACCTGCCAGCACCATGCTCCGGCGACCTTGCGCGGAGCATGGCGCCGCGCAGGGTGAGGTGGGGGACCTGGCAAGTAAACCGGGGGTGCCCTGCGTCGTCAGCCGTCGTAGGGACACCCCCCTGGTCGTTGTAACCCACCATACCGGTCGTGCGAACGCACGGACGGTATGGGTTCTTGTTTCCAGCCATCCTCCGGCGAGGGAGACACGTCGTCTCCCTCCGCCTTCCTCCCTGTTTGATCCCTATAAATACCCCCCCGTTGCTCCACCGACCGGGGCAGCCTGGATCTGACGGAGAAAATCCCCAACTTTCTTCTCTTCTTCCTCCGGCAGACGCTCACCAGCTCCGGCGGTTTCCTCCCCCTCCACCTCTTCGCTCTGCCGCAATACCAGCAGCAGAGACTTCCTCCCCTGCTCTTCCCGCGCCACGCCGCACCCAGCTGGCGCCTCTCCGGCTCTCTGCTCGCCGCCGCCCCTTTCCCTGAGCATCATCTTCTCCGGCGACAGTCGATACGACTGTCGCCCTGTTCCTCCCCCTTCGTCCCTGCAAGTAAGCTAGAGCTACTCCCCTTCTTCTCCTCTTTCTTTCCCCGCTTTCAATTTATTCACTTAAGCCCTCGACCGACCCTGACCACCTTCACCCCCTTTGTCTCCGACCACCCTCCGGCGAGCCGCTCCCATCACCTCAGCGACCCACACGGCTCGCCGACCACCGCAGGACCTCTGCCTCCTCACCCTGATCAACCTCCGCCCTGCCACTTCCCCCACATCACCCCCTGCAACCCCACCGAACAGACCCATCCTCCGACCCACAGTCCGACCTAGGGCAGCCCTCGCACGCCGCCCCGCGCCTCGCCACCACCCACACGAGCTTCGCCGCACCCTGGCGAAGATCCTGGCACTTTCTGATTAGGCCGAGAGGCCGTTTTCTTGTGAGCAGACCACCCGACCTCCGCCGCCATTGCCGCGTAGGAGGAACTGCTTCCGCCTGCAGCTACAGGCGCGCCACGCTCAGCGCCAAGCCCAGATTCAACTCCCAGGCCTTGCGAGGCGTTTTGGCAAAACACCAGGTTCGCAGCTAAGGCAGAAAGCTTCGCGTGACGCCGCAATCTCCTGCTGACTTCCCCGCTGCGGGCGCGCAATTGAGGTGGGACATTTAGTCCCACCTCGGAAACGCCTGAAGAGTCGCAGCGACATAAGATGCAAAAGTGCTGAAGGCTTACTGCCTCAGCACACGGGGTGAGGTCCCCTTCACCCGCCCGGTTACCCGGTCTCGTCCGCGCTCGCGCCCCGCGGACCTGACCCGACCCGACCCGACTTAAGACTAACCTGCACTCCTCGCCCACCACGCACGCCGGTGGGCCTGGACCCGGGCCTGACCCGAACCCGGTTACCCGGCAGCTGTGGGAGAGCTTTCCCAAGAGTGGTTTCAGAGAGAGAGAGAGACGCGGGGCGAGGGTAGAGTAGGTTTTGCCTCTGATGAAAAACTCTGAAGTGTGCAGGCACAGGCGAAGAAGAAGACCCGCAGAAGAAGAAGGAAGCTGACTGTAGCAACAGGTAGTTAAGTCGTCTGATTTGGAAATCAGACGACGGCCTGAAGGGAAAAGAAGGAAGGAGGGGTGACGTCCCTGGCTGAAAAAGAAAAGAAGAAGCTGACACTTAGCCGCAGGGAGGAGGAACAAGAAGAAACTCTAAAGAAGAGGCTGAGCAAGGCAGAAGAAGAGAAAAGGCTGCAGAGAAGAAGCACAGCAGAGCCAAGGAAGAAGAAACCTTCACAGAAGAGACTGCAGAAAAAGAAGAAGAGAGGCCAAGACAGAAACCAAGGAAGAAGAAGAAGGAGATCTGAAGAAAGAAAGAGGAGCATCACCTCTGCAGAACAAAGAAGAAGAAGGAGATCTGAAGAAAGAAAGAAAGAAGAACATCACGAGGAGAAAACAAAGAGAACAACAAATTCTTTCCCTCTCTCTTTCTTTATTTTGTAAAAGAAACATGTATATCTCTAGAATACAACTTGCTCCCTGAGTTCGACCTCGGGAACTCTTTTATTTTCCGAGTAAAAAAATTTTATATATTTGAAATGTTGGTAATAACTGGCTATACTACAATGTTATAACAAACTAAAACCCGGTTATCCCGAATCCAACCGTTTCAGTGCACAAGAAGCTGGACGAGCTTTTGGCCAACCCCACCCATTCTATGGCAAACACCCCCACCTCACCACTTCGTCACAATCCCAATTCTTCCAATACCAGGCTTATCCCAAGAAACCCCGTAAGACCTTCCTTACCGAGTGTCGCACCAAGCGATTCGGTAAGTCATGTGATTTGGCTTCTGCAAGCCAGTATTTTGACATGGAGGACCAAGCCTCCGTGCACTCGGAAGCATATTTACATGTGGAAACGTCTTCTGGTAGAGAAGATGCTTACGCCCTGGGGAAAAACCCGTTCTCTGCCATTTATAACCCAGGGTGGCGAAATCATCTGAACTTCACATGGTCCAACAACCCACAGTGCCAAAACCCTGTGGGTGGACCAATGCGACCGTCCGCACCCATCATCCCAAGGGCCCAGTCCAATCTTATGGCGAATCCGCCATCGGGTCCTTACGTACCGCAAACAGAACATGCATCAAGTCCTCTTGATAAATTGATGCGAATGATGACGGACATGTCAAAGTGCCATAAAGAGAACATGACCTCTCTTCAGCACCAATTGGCGCAGCAGAATGCTGAGATTAGTCAACTACGCATGGCGACTCGATCTCAGGGCACTCTCCCAGCCCAACCTGTTCTAAACCCATGAAATTTTGTACCCCGTGGTCCTCAACCACAGGTATGACCTTCACAGGGGCAGGTACATCAAATTCTGTAGGTTCCAAGCATTCCACCAGGATTTTAGGCTAATCTCGCTGCAGCACCTCACTCTTATGTCCCTATTGCGAACCCTCCTCTGCCTTATGATACCACTGGACTCGCATCATCCAATGCGATCACTACGAGGAGCGGTAAGCAGATCGTCGATCCGCCTCGACCTGATCCTGGCCCATCTTCTTCATCGCCCTCTCATTCGGGATGCGCACCGCATTCGCGAGAGGACGATACACCCAAATTGGTGCCAGAATCAGTCCCATTCCCTGAGGCTCTACTGAGGGAGCCAAAAGGAAAAAAGAAAGATACGCAGGCCTTTGATAACCTGCGTAATTTGTTCAAGGATGTTGAAATCAAGGTACCCCTACTAGAGGCTATGAACCACATACCTATTGTTGCCCGATTTTTCAAAGACTACACAACACCCAGGCGACAGTTAAAGAAAACTAAGAATCCGGTGGTTCTCTCGCCTCATGCAAGTTGTGCTATACTGTCAAATCTATCACCGAAGCAGAAAGATCCAGGCACATCGCTTATTTCCTGTAGCATCCAGGGATAAAATTTTAACAGTACCCTACTTGATCTAGGATCTTCCATTAATCTTATACCAACCATCATGCTCAAAATATTTTCCTTGGGAAATCTGAAACCCAGCCCTGTCACATTATAGTTGGCAGATCGTTCTGTCAAAATTCCGAAGGGTGTGGTGGAAGATGTGGTGGTTAGGGTCAACAGTCTCTGTTTTCCTATTGACTTTCTTGTTTTAGATATGGAAGTTCCTAGCACACTTTCTGATTGTCCGATCATCCTTGGTCGACCTTTCTTGGCCATGGCCCGCACCCAAATCGACTACGAGTCGGGCTGTATTGAGATTGCCGTTGGATCTGAAAAGCTCGAGCTTAACATCTTGAAGGCAGCCAAGAACTTTGATTGCGATTACATCAAGGATGACACGTTTGATGAGGACATGGCTGTCAATGCGTGTATCGGACTAATTGGGACCTATTCTGACTATTGTGGATTACCTGTAAACATTGACGATTGCCTGACCGACACATATTGTGATGTTTCCCCATCCCTCCCTTGTCCTATTCCTTCTCCTGACTAGACTTCTGATGAGGTTTTCTCTGCTTCCCATACCTCGTGGTCTGAGTCATATTCAGGCTACTCACCGCCGGTCCACACTCTTGAAGACCGGATTGCCCTTTCTTTCCCACTAAATCAGGCGGATTTGCAACTCCACACTGGGACCTTGAGCCCATATACTACTCATTGGGGCTATTCCTTTTTGGATTCATCTATCCAAGAAGCCCCTCTTCTTGGCCAATCTGAGGGCCAACTTCTTCCTCCTGACATGTTCTCTGACTGGTCGATCTTTCGCTTTTAAGTCGTTTGTAGTTTAATGTGGTGGAAAAATTGACTAATCAATTTTTAACAAGAAATAACCACACGCAGAGGAGCGGGTCGTATCCACAGGGAGGCAATAACGTATTAAAATTCGCGCCACTTAAAAATGTTTGTTCGTAGTCAATTTGGACAAGAACCAAGCTAAGATTGCCTTTAGATTAAGGTTTAAGCAAGAAACAATGCTGAAATGGCAATTATGAGAAACTATAGGTATTTTCCGCAATGCAGAGTCAATAAAATATGATTAAAATTTGGCAATGGTAGAAAATGTAAATTTTAATTGAAGGTTTCCTGTAGCAAAATAGGGGAATTTTTCCCCGTTGTCTTTCGCGACGAGGGGTCGATGACCGGGCGCGGGAAGCTCGGAGGAGGTCCCTTGGACCAAGAGGTTCGAATCGGTGGTGGCGGCGAGTCGCGCGGCGGCCAGAGGTGGCCAGACGAGCTCCGGCGGAGGTGCTGCTGGTGGCGGCTGCAGGCGGTTGAGCGGGTGTGGCCTGTTGGCGTGAAGTCTGTCGTGCGCTGCTGCTGCGGGGGGTGGTTGCTGCTGCTGGCGTGGGCGCTGCTGCGGCTGGTGTGGGCACGGGAGCTCAGGCGTGGTGAGCACTGGATTGCAGGTGCAGGGAAGAGGGCGCTGCAGGCGGTTCTGCAAGCGCGTGCGGAGGGTGCTGCAGGTGCGGGAGCGGGTGTGCAAGCTGCAGGCGTGGGCGTGGCTCTGCTGGTGGCGTTCTGCAGCTGCGTGCGGTTCTGCAAGCGCTGGAGGACAGCGCGGCGGGCTGAGGAGGGCGTGCGTGGTTGGCGACGGCTGATGGTGGGCGCGGGTGTGCTGCAGGCTGATGGGCACGGGGAAGGTGGCGTGGGCTGATCTGCAGGTGTTGTTGGAGGATGCTGCGGGCGACTCTGTAGGTGCGGGAAGAGGGCGCTGCGTGGAGAGCGGTTGCGGGTGGACTTCAGATGGGTACGCAGGCGAGTGGGTGGAGGTGAGCGGGTAACTTCAGACGTCTGGGAAATTCCCCAGACGTCTTAAGTTATTGAGAGGGTGGCTGAATCAGTAGCTCGGTGATGGTGGTCGGCGATGACGGCGAGGGAGTTGCACGCTAAGGTGCTCACGGTAATGCGGGTGAGCTCCGGATGGCGGTGTGGCCTGTCACACCACACGCCCACGGTGATAGAGACTCGTCGCCACAGTAGAGGCCGGCAGTGTGGAGTGGAAGAGAGAGGTTCTCTCTACACAGTGGTTGGTCAGTGGCGGAGGCCTCCCGAGCTCGGCTGCCTCTCTCCTCCTTTTGTAGTGGCCTGCACAAGTTTGAAATCAGCCGCCCGACCAGATCCACCACATCCGCTCCCTCTTGAATGGCTTCTTCACTGCAGGAGCCGGGCATTGGAGCGGCAGCCAGCCGTTCTGAAAGAAGAAGAATAAAGAAAATAATGTTAAAATATTAGGGTTATTTATGTACAGACCCTCAACTTCTATGTTAATGAAAACAATGTACCTAATTGGTTATCTAATTGGATAAATGCCATTCTAAACTAATTCTAAATGTACTTAAAGTATGAATGCAATGCATGGATTATGTAATTAAATTAAAACTATGAATTAATCTATTTACATCCTAATTTATACTAAATAAATGTTAGAATTAACCTAATGTGTAGGCACTTAAATACTTAAATAGCCCACAACTATGGGCTAATCATTCTCTGATTCGCCTGGGACACTCTCGTCCCATGAAATGACAAATCTTACACCATCCACTCCAGAGCTGAAAGAATTTCCTGGTACACTTAAGTGTATTTTCTTGGGACCAAATGAAATGCTCCCTGTAATCATCAGTTCAAAATTGACCAGGGAGCAAGAGTCCAAACTAACGAAGGTCCTTATGGAACACAAGGCAGCCATTGGATGGCCTTTATCAGACTTATCTGGCATTAGCCCCTCCTATTGCACTCATGATGAGAGCCTCATCATGAGCCATAACTAGCTCATTTTGACCCAATAAAGAAGATAAAATCTCCTAGATAACCTAGAAGAAGGCCTAAATGAAGGAATAAGTGCTCTGAGAAGAAAACATGAAATAAAGGTTAAAACTGTAATTTTACCATTGCAGTACATAAATGGGATTTCTCAGAGGAAAAACATAGGTCAAATTGTCTAAATAAGATAAAAAGTGGGTTGAGTCAATTAGAAATGGGTTCATGTGCAATCTAGAAATTAAATGACATTTGGTAACCCTAAAACAGATTCGTTTAAATTAACAAGGTTTCGGTCAGAATAAAAATCAAGTAAACCCTCCAAAAATCATGGAAAAATATCCTTAAGGGTTTAGAACATTTAATTTGGCCTTTGGAACCCAGTTTGACCTAGATGAGGGTCCTAGGTCATTAATTAACCCAATTTGGGTTTTTATGCAAAATTTCCATTCAAATGTTATCAAACCTAAAATCCAACTTCACCATCAAAATTAGGTTTGTACCAAAATTTGGACCTAATGGGAGGTCATCTTGACCTACTTTGCAATTTAGTACACCCAAATCATAATTTGGTCCCTATCTTTTGAAAATCATCGCAGAGAGCCCCCTACTTCCTCTCCACCATTAAAATCAGGTCCTTCCACTATTATTGGGGCAGAATCCTACTCCGGCGAGGATTTGAGAGGAAATACTCTCTGATTCCTCAGAGATCCCCTCCCAGAAATGGAAAGGAGATTCACTGAGGAATTCCCTTCCATCTGAGGCCAATCTTGATCCCTGGTGTGAACCCAATTTCTCGTGCGAACGCACGAGGGATTTGGGTATCCTCCCACTTTCCTGCCCTGGCGAGCCGTCGGAGATGATTGTGCACCCTCCACGCACTAGAAAGTTCGGCCATCACTTATAAAAGAATCCCCAAACCCGGCCGCTCAAATTCAGACTTGTCTTGGCGGAGATTCACCCAAATTTTCTTCTCTTCCATCTCCGGCCAAGGAACCTGCAAGCTCTGGCGACCTCCTCCCCTCCTTCTCGTCGCTTTGCTGCCATACCAGCAGCAGAGTCCACTTCGCCTCTTCCTCCTGCGTCGCGCCGTACTAAGTGCGCGTTCCCCCGACCTCTTCCTTGTCACCGCTCCATCCCTCTGGGTGCTTCTTCTCCAACGACGGTAGCTACGAGCCTCCCACTCCGCTGCCTCCTTCTCTACCAGAACAATCCAGATACATTCTCCATCTTCCCCTCTCTCTTTTCCCCCTTGCATTTAATTTAGTTACCCCACGACCATGCCTGACCACCGCCATCTTCCATCCCTACGGCCAACCTACGACGAATTGCTCAGGTCGCTCCACACTTTCGCATGACTCACCGACCAAATCAGAGGCTCCGCCTCACCACAAGGAACAACCTCCACCCATGCACCATCCCTCTTCGCCTCCACAACAGCCCCCCGAACACACCCACACCTCCGGTCACAGGACGACCTAGGCACGCATGCCTAGGCCATCCCGCGACCTGCTGCATGGCTCATAACCTTCGCCGTGCCACGGAGAAGGTCCCTCGGCGATCTGATTAAGCCGAGAGGCTTGTTTTGTGTCTGACAGTTTTCAAGCCCCTACCGCCATTGACGGTGACGCGAAGCAGCTCCAGGCTTCAGGATGACCAGGCTTCAACTGCAGCTGACTCGGGCAAGCACTGCGACGCTATCTGACGAAGTGAACAACGCAACAAAGTTCATAGCTTTGGTAATCGGCTAAGAATCATCCTGCGGGCGCCCGCGAGAAGAGCGCAGAGGATAGTCCCACATCGTGAGTTGACCAAACCCCGCAGTAGTATAAGTTGAATTTGTGTTATTCTCTTATTGCCGCCGAACTCACAGGGGTGAGGTCCCTCACCTTACTCATGCTCGCCTCGTCCGTGGTTTCACCTCGCGGATCTGGCGGGATCACCCTATCTGAGCACACCTCGCGCATCACCCTCACGCCGGTGTGCTTGGTCCCAGGTGCGCTACCCGACCCGATTACCCGCGGCTCTGGGAGAGCGTCCAGTGAGTGATTTGCAGAGAGAGAGACGTGCGGGTAGAGGGACAGGGTAGGTTTTGCTCTTTGTGCAGGCTGGCTGAGAGTTGAAGAGAAGAGACTTAGCCGCAAGGAAGAAGAAGAGAAGAAGCAGAAGAAGAGGCTGAGTGAGGTAGAGAAGAGAAGGAAGAAGAAGACCTGTAGATCAAAAGAAAAGAAAATAAGAGCCTACGCAGAAGAAGAAGGCAGAAGAAACAAGTAAGGAGGAAGACTACAGAAGAAAGAATGTAAGATCAGAAGAAGAAAAATAATCAAAGAGGGGAAAATACTTTTAAGACGTCTGATCTCGTGATCAGATGTCCAATTTTACTCTTTTGCCTGAATTACTTTTTAAATGCATTTGAATTAAACTTTTGAGTAAATTAGAGTGTTCAATTACATTTGAGATTAGTAGTAAATTCCGATTTCTCCCTGTGTTCGACCTCGGATACTCCGACTTTCGAGTAATAAAATCTTTATTTGTTTTGAACGCTTTTTCGGCTATATTACAACGTGTTATTCTTTAAAACCCGATCAAGAGCTGCAAACATTTTGGCACCGTTGCCGGGGAGTAACGCGTAATTTACCACTAGTCTCTACATTCTTTTTATCATATTGAACACTAACTTGCCCTACTTTGCTTTGTTTTGATCTCGCAGGTATTTCACGAGAAAATCCCTCCCGCAAGTCAACCACTCCAGGGCAGGTAACATCTTTTCTTCCTCAAACTATCCCTTAATCCTGAAAAAACAAAAGGAAGAAAATCAATTTAGAATCAATTGCCTTCTTTATATGGCAATCACGATCTTCAAGGCAAACATTCCCTGATTTTGCGAAAATTTTTCAAATCTTCTTGAACTTGGAGCGATTTTTTTCCTACCCCACAAATTCATGTGCCTAATAGAAATCACGCTTAATCTCGGCGGACAACACACTTCTTGCTTTTAAGTCCAAAGAGAACCCTTTCAAAAAAGAAAAAGAGGATTGGAAATAGAACCAAATTAGGGTTTCTACAGTTGCGTCTGGAAGTGCCAGTCACACATGCCTGCATAAAAGGAAATAAACCCTCCCGCATCTGTGTGCTACCGAAGCGCTTGATTGAAGAGATCTAAACAAGACAAACCCTAAGAAAAAATTGAGTTCTAAAATCACTTGAATCTTAAAATTTTTGGACCTAATAACATGCGAGTCAAATCAGGGTGATCACTAGGCTCCAAACCTAGAATCATTCTGCCATCTGTCGGACAGGTCTGGTGAAGTTGGCCCCTTGGGTCAACCAACCTCTAAATTAGGTCACAACATCAAAACATCTAAAGGTCAAATGAGAACCCTAAAAGCACCTTTGAAAAAAAAGTGGTAGACTTAAGAGGTCAAGGTCCCCATTCTGGTCTACCTGGAATCTCAGTGACAAGAGAGGTCGGGTGGGGGAAACCCCGTAACCCGTGGGGACACTCTACCGTGTAGGGGACTTTGCGGGACTCTCCCTCTCTGGCTACCCAGGTAATTCTCAAGTGGATGATCTTTTGATCCAGGGGTCCATCCGCCCTGAACCTCCATAGTCATCCAAACATCTTTTGGTGTCTTGATTAGGTCAAAAAACATCTCCAATCCCTCATCTTTTCTCCTTTAGAGCACACACACACATTTTCAGTTGGACTCGTTATTCAGATCTGATCGCTTCATAACTTGATCTTGATTCAAACTCTGATTCCACATCTTGATTCCACCACCTGATCCAAAAATGCAGCCAAACCACCTAGGGCTACCAGCCAAGAAACCTGAATATTGGAGATCCATGAGAGATAAAATGATTGAGGATGCCATGAAATTCTATGAAAATGAAGAAACCTCAACAATAGTAGGAAACATTCATGTTGATGTCCCGACAACCACAACCTTTATCATAACTTGTGCCCAAGTACAATTGGCAGAAGCCAACAAAGGATCAACCCGTGACTTGCTCATTACTGGATACATTGAGATAGAAAAACTGGACAACCTTGAATACCTCCAATGTATGACAAATCCTCGACTTTGGAAGCAACACCAAGATAGTCTTGAAAAATAGCAAGAAATAATGAGATTAGTAAAACAAATTATTGACCAGAAATACCCGTATATACTAACAGAGTATGAACTATCTTGGGACAACATCGAGGATAAATCTGATCTCGGGTTTGAGGCACAAAATGGTTGTGGATTCCCAACCCAGGTAAAATACAATGTGCCTGATAGTGAAGAAGGTTGGAAGCTTCAAATGCAGGAAAATACAATGTTGAGCCCTTTTTAGAAGCCCAAAACTCCTGTAAGTATGAGAGTAGAACTGAACCTCTCGAGGGTGTAAATTTCATCCCCTGTTCTGATAAGGTGACCCTCAGAGGCAATTCAGACCTGTATTCTTGTAATTCAGCCCACATCCTAAGCCCAGAATCTAGATCTGAAAACTATTTTGAAGATCTCCAGGCGCCATATGAAGAAGATGAATCTTTCATTGAAGAATATGATTTTGGGTCTCTATTTGATGAATATCCCTCGCCAACATCCTCAAAGGAACAAATTGAATTTTCGGAAGCCATGCCAATCTATGACACAGAAACTGAGGAATTGGATGAGTGGGGTTTCAATTGGGTCTGCCCTACTAGCTTAGAACCTGAGCCTCTACCAGATAGGGACACATTTTTAAGCTTAGAATTAACATTTAGGCTAGACCCCAGGCAGGCTGCTGAATCTACAGAATATTATTTATTCTATGGTGGAACTCACGATCTTGAATCTCATTCATTTTATGATTTTCTCAAACTCCTCGACGATTTCGAATCTGACCATAACATCGGAGAAAATCTGCTTCCTGATTATAACATGCCAATTTTCTGTGAAGCCACCTACTCCAAACATACAGAACCAATCAAAACCCGTTCCCTACCCCGACCTGTAACCGGACTCAATTTCTATTTCGATTCACCTCTCACTGAGCCGATTGCAGATGATTCAACTCCATATCTATACCGGGTATCGAGCATTGATCAGACCAAAAATCAGGAGCCAACATGCTGTGTTCACCCCTGTAGGGATTCCACACCTTACATTGACTATTTTTCTGAAGCCTACTCTGACCAGGCTGCCTCGACTCAGCCTGACCCCGAGTTTTCACTTCCATATCCATCAAAACTTCATTGCATATGGTGGGTTCTGCATCTGCTGATCTACATCTATGAACCCACCAGACTTATTGGGTTTGGGCTGCGTCATCAGCCTACTGATCTTAACAAGCACCTGGTTGGACCAACCAGGCTCTAAATCAAGGTGCTTGTTTTCCAAAATTTCGGTGATTTGACCACTCCTTCTCCACCCCATTTTTTGCTCGGCTGGTGGCATCAAATTTAGCACTTAACGGGAGGCAACCCGTCATCCCAAAAACAGAGACCCGTCTTTTTATCTGTCTGTACTCCACGTCTATTGCACCTTGAGTTCAACCTTAGACAGTTGATCCCACCTCTAGTCCATGTATCAGAGCTTGAAATCGTTCGCATCAGTCATTTTCGACCCATTCACCCACCCGATGTACCCTATTCTAAGTCCCTGACCTCAACACTGTTTCCCACCCTCTGTTTATAATGAGGACATTGCAAAACTTAAGCATGGCGGGGTGATAAAGTGCATACGTATAGAACCAAGAAAAAATCAGAAGGATTCTCACACAAAAAAATTCACATAGGTCAAAAACACAAAAAAATTGAAAAAAACAAGAAAAATTGGGGGGAGGGAGGAAATTTTGTGAGCCACATAATCATAAGGAGGAGAAAAAGAGCAAAAGTGACAAAAAGGAGCACAAAATGAGAAAGAAAAAAAAAAATAGTCATTAGTAAAAGATTAAGGAATTAACTGAAGCTCTAGACCAATATCAAGAAAAGAAATAAAAGAAAAGTGCTAAGGAGACATAACAAGAGATTAGCGGGAACGCTGATCTTAGGCCTCTTGGGAAAGAATCTTTCGCTTAAAAATTCACGTATCCGCTAAAATCTGATAATCCTCAAGAGGTTGGGGAAAATGCAAAGCTTAAGTATTAGGTTTAAGGCTTAGGAAGTATTTGGCCTCGTTAACTGACCTCTGGTTTGTGGGATTCGGTAACCTAAGCACCCCAAATTCACACAGAGTCTGGTTCAGTGCGCATAAGCATCCAAATCACGCAAAAAGCATTTAATATTATGAAAAAGTCACTAGATTAGGAGCAGCCAATCAACACAAGTTGATTTGGATGAGTTGCCAGCGCGGAGAGGCAGGAATTCCCCTCGAAGATGCGTAACAACATATTGTCTCCTCGGTGCTTGTCTCCTAGGATATTTAAATACCCTACCAGGGGCATGTAAGCACTCTACTAGTTCAGATACCATGGGCGACATTATCACGAAATGTCGATCGCCAGGGTCTGAATTCGGCCACAGAACGCCATGGGAGGGATTATCTTGAAATATCGAAAGCTAGGGTTCTGGGGGGTTGCCATGGGCGGGATTATCTCGAAATCTTGAAAGCCAGGGACCCTTGAGGATTGATGATGGGGACGAGGAATCCGATACAGACCGTGTTGAGAAGCTAGTCCGAAGCTAGAAATAAAAAAGAAGAAAGAGAGAAAAGCTCTCCAAACAAATAAATCTTCTACCTCTCTCTTACAAAAACGCACTACAAAACTGAACCTATGTTAAAAATGTCTCAAGCACGGGTGCTTTAACCGCGGAGTCCAACAAACCCTAGGTTAGTTTTTGTGGGCCGTAGAAACATTTGCAGAGGACTGAGGCTAAAGCGGGTCAGGGTCGGATTTTGGTTGGTACTTGAGTACCTATAGGCCTATTGTCGGCATTCCTACCTAATCACAAAAGAAAAGGAGAAGCACTTATCATGATTGTTGACAGACACACAGGGTCTAGAACGGAAGTTAAAACCTTCAAATTTTGCAAAGGGACTAGCAAAAGCTAGGCATGGGGGTAGGATGAGAGCCTTATCATGAGCCATAACTTGCTCATTTTGACCCAATAAAGAAGATAAAAGCTCCTACATAACCTAGAAGAAGGCCTAAATGAAGGAATAAGTGCTCTGAGAAGAAAACATGAAATGAAGGTTAAAACTGCAATTTTACCATTGCAGTACATAAACGGGATTTCTCAGAGGCAAAACATAGGTCAAATGGTCTAAATAAGATAAAAAGTGGGTTGAGTCAATTAGAAATGGGTTCATGTGCAATCCAGAAATTAAATGACATTTGGTAACCCTAAAACAAACCCGCTTAAATTAACAAATTTTTGGTTAGGATAAAAATCAAGTAAACCTTCTAAAAATCATGGAAAAATATCCTCAAGGGTTTATAAGACTTAATTTGGCCTTTGGAACCCAGTTTGACCTAGATGAGGATCCTAGGTCATTAATCAACCCAACTTGGGTTTTTATGCAAAATGTCCAGTCAAACGTGGTCAAACCTAAAATCCAACTTCACCATTGGATTCCTTAGGTCCAAATTAGGGTTGTAGCAAAATTTGGACCTAAGGGGAGGTCATCTTGACCTACTTTGCAATTTAGTACACCCAAATCACAATTTGGTTCCTATCTTTTGAAAATTATCGCAGAGAGCTCCCTAACTTCCTCTCCACCTTTACAATTAGGTCCTTCCACCATTATTGGGGCAGAATCCTACTCCGGCGAGGATTTGGGAGGGAATACTCTCTGATTCCTCAGAGATCCCCTCCTAGAAATGGAAGGGAGATTCTCTGAGGAATTCCCTTCCATCTGAGGCCAATCTTGATCCCTGGTGTGAACCCAATCTCTCGTGCGAACGCACGAGGGATTTGGGTATCCACCCTCTTTCCTTCCCCGACGAGCTATCGGAGATGATTGCGTGCCCTCCATGCACTAGAAAGTTTGGCCATCACCTATAAAAGCATCCCCAAACCTGGCCACTCAAATTCAAACCTGTCTTGACGGAGATTCCCCCAAATTTTATTCTCTTCCATCTCCGGCCAAGGAACCCGCAAGCTTCGGCGAGCTCCTCCCCTCCTTGTCGTCGCTCTACTGCTATACCAGCAGCAGAGTCCACTTCGCCTCTTCCTCCCGCATCGCATTGTACCAAGCGCACGTTCCCCCGACCTCTTCCTCCTCGCCGATCCCTCCCTCAGGGTGCTTTTTCTCCGACGACGGCAGCTGCGAGCCATCCACTCCACTGCCTCCTTCTCTTCCAGAACAGTCCAGATACATTCTCCATCTTCCCCTCTCTCTTTTCCCCCTTGCATTTCATTTAATTACCCCTCGACCACGCCTGACCACCGCCATCTTCCATCCCTCCGGCCAACCTCCGGCGAATCGCTCCCGTCGCTCCACACTTCCGCACGACTTGCAGACCAACTCAGAGGCTCCACCTCACCACAAGGAACAACCTTCGCCCATCCACCATCCCTCTACGCCTCCGCAACAGCCCCCCGAACACACCCACAGCTCCAGTCATAGGACGACCTAGGCACGCATGCCTAGGCCATCCCAAGGCCTACTGCATGGCTCATAACCTTCGCCGTGCCACGGCAAAGGTCCCCCGGTGATCTGATTAAGCTGAGAGGATTGTTTTGTGTCTGACAGTTTTCAAGCCCCTGCTGGCATTGACGGTGACGCGAAGCAGCTCCAGGCTTCAGGACGGCCAGGCTTCAAGTGCAGCTGACTCGGGCAAGCACTTCGACGCTATCTGACCTAGTGAACAACGCAACAAAGTCTGCAGCTTTGCCAATCGGTGAAGAATCGTCCTGCAGGCGCGTGCGAGAAGAGTGCAGAGGATAGTCCCACATCGTGAGTTTACCAAACCCCGCAGTAGTATAGGTTGAATTTGTGTTATTCTCTTATTGCCTCCGAACGCACAGGGGTGAGGTCCCTCACCTTACTCACGCTCGCCTCGTCCGCGGTTTCACCTCGCGGATCTGGCGGGATCCGACCCGACCCTATCTGAGCACACCTCGCGCATCACCCTTACGCCGATGCGCCTGGTCCCGGGTGCGCTACTCGACCCGATTACCCGCGGCTCTGGGAGATCATCCAGTGAGTGATTTGCAGAGAGCGAGAGACGTGCGGGTAGAGGGATAGGGTAGGTTTTGCTCTTTGTGCAGGCAGGCTGAGAGTTGAGGAGAAGAGACTTAGCCGCAAGGAAGAAGAGAAGAAGCAGAAGAAGAGGCTGAGTGAGGCGGAGAAGAGAAGGAAGAAGAAGACCTGTAGATCAAAAGAAAAGAAAAGAAGAGCCTACGCAGAAGAAGAAGGCAGAAGAAACAAGTAAGGAGGAAGACTACAGAAGAAAGAAAGTAAGATCAGAAGACAAAAAATAATCAAAGAAGGGAAAATACTTTTAAGATGTTTAATCTTGTGATCAGACGTCCAATTTTACTCTTTTGCCTGAATTGCTTTTTAAATGCATTTGAATTAAACTTTTGAGTAAATTAGAGTGTTCAATTACATTTGAGATTAGTAGTAAATTCCGATTGCTCCCTATGTTTGACCTCGGATACTCCGGTTTTCGAGTAATAAAATCTTTATTTCTTTTGAACGCTTTTTCGGCTATATTACAACGTGTTATTCTTTAAAACCCGATCAAGCGCTGCAAACATTTTGGCACCATTGCCGGGGAGTAACACGTGATTTACCACTAGTCTCTACATTCTTTTTATCATATTGAACACTAAATTGCCCTACTTTGCTTTGTTTTGATCTTTCAGGTATTTCACGAGAAAATCCCTCCCGCAAGTCAACCACTCCAGGACAGGTAACTTCTTTTCTTCCGCAAACTATTCCCTAATCCTGAAAAGCAAACGGAAGAAAATCAATTTAGAATCAATTTCCTTCTTTATATAGTAATCACCATCTTCAAGGCAAACATTCCCTGATTTTGTGAAAATTTGTCAAATCTTCTTGAAGTTGGAGCGATTTTTTTCCTACCCCACAAATTCATGTGCCTAATAGAAATCACGCTTAATGTCGACGGACAACACACTTCTTACTTTTAAGTCCAAAGAGAACCCTTTCAAAAAAGAAAAAGAGGATTGGAAATAGAACCAAATTAGGGTTTCTACAGTAGGGTCTGGAAGTACCAGTCACACATGCCTGCATAAAAGGAAATAAACCCTCCCGCATCTGTGTGCTACCCAAGCCGTTGATTGAAGAGATCTAAACAACACAAACCCTAAGAAAAAATTGAGTTCTAAAATCACTTGAATCTTAAAATTTTTGGACCTAATAACATGCGAGTCAAATCAGGGTGATCACTAGGCTCCAAACCTAGAATCATTCTACCATCTGTAGGACAGGTCAGGTGAAGTTGACCCCTTGGGTCAACCAACCTCTAAATTAGGTCACAACATCAAAACATCTAAAGGTCAAATGAGAACCCTAAAAGCACCTTTGAAAAAAAAGTGGTAGACTTGAGAGGTCAAGGTCCCCATTCTGGTCTACCTGGAATCTCAGTGACAAGAGAGGTCGGGTGGGGGAAACCCTGTAACCCGTGGGGACACTCTACTGTGTAGGGGTCTTTGCGGGACTCTCCCTCTCTGGCTACCCAGGTAATTCTCAAGTGGACGATCTTCTGATCCAAGGGTCCATCTGCCACGAACCTCCATAGTCATCCAAACATCTTTGGGTGTCTTGATTGGGTCAAAAAACATCTCCAATCCCTCATCTTTTCTCCTTTAGAGCACACACACACATTTTTAGTGGGACTCGTTATTCAGATCTGATCGCTTCATAACTTGATCTTGATTCAAACTCTGATTCTACATCTTGATTCCACCACCTGAACCAGAAATGCAGCCAAACCACCTAGGGCTACCAGCCAAGAAACCTTAATATCGGAGATCCTTGAGAAATGAAATTTTTTAGGATGCCATGAAATTCTATGAAAATGAAGAAACCTCAACAACAGTAGGAATCATTCAGGTTGGTGTCTCGACAACCACAACCTTTATCATAACTTGTGCCCAAGTACAATTGGCAGAAGCCAACAAAGGATCAACCCGTGACTTGCCCATTACTGGATACATTGAGATAGAAAAACTGCACAACCTTGAATACCTCCAATGTATGACAAATCCTCGACTTTGGAAGCAACACCAAGATAGTCTTAAAAAATGGGAAGAAATAATGAGATTAGTAAAACAAATTATTACCAGAAATACCCGTACATACAAATAGACGATGAACTATCTTGGGACAACATCGAGGATAAATCTGATCTCGGGTTTGAGGCACAAAATGGTTGTGGATTCCCAACCCAGGTAAAATACAATGTGCCTGATAGTGAAGAAGGCCGGGAAGCTTCAAATGCAGGAAAATACAATGTTGAGCCTGTTTTAGTAGACCAAAACTCCTGCAAGTATGAGAGTAGAACTGAACCTCTCGAGGGTGTAAATTTCATCCCCTGTTCTGATAAGGTGACCATCAGAGGCAATTCGAACCTGGATTCTGGTAATTCAACCCACATCCTAAGCCCAGAATCTAGATATGAAAACTATTTTGAAGATCTCCAGGCCCCATATGAAGAAGATCAATCTTTCATTGAAGAATATGATTTTGGGCCTCTGTTTGATGAATATCCCTCGCCAACATCCTTAAGGGAACAACTGATTTTTCGGAAGCCATGCCAATCTACGACACAGAAACTGAGGAATTGGACGAGTGGGGTTTCAATTGGGTTTGCCCTACTAGCTTAGAACCTGAGCCTCTACCAGATAGGGACACCTTTTTAAGCTTAGAATTAACATTTAGGCTAGACCCCTGGCAGGCTGCTGAATCTACAGAATATGATTTATTCTATGGTGGAACTCATGAACTTGAATCTCATTCATATTATGATTTTCGTAAACTCCGCGACGTTTTCGAATCTGACCACAACATCGGAGAAAATCTGCTTCCTGATTATACCATGCCAATTTTCTGTGAAGCCACCTGCTCCAAATATACAGAACCAATCAAAACCCGTTCCCTACCCCGACCTGCAACCGGATTCAATTTCTTTTTCGATTCACCTCTCACTGAGCCGATTGCAGATGATTCAACTCCATATCTATACTGGGTATCGGGCATTGATCAGACCAAAAATCAGGAGCCAACATGCTGTGATCACCCCTGTAGGGACTCCACACCTTACATTGACTATTTTTCGGAAGCCTACTCTGACCAGGCTGCCTCGACTCAGCCTGACCCTGAGTTTTCACTTCCATATCCATCAGAACTTCATTGCATACGGTGGGTTCCGCATCTGCTGATCTACATCTATCAACCCACCAGACTTATTGGGTTTGGGCTGCATCATCAGCCTACTGATCTTAACAAGCACCTGGTTGGACCAACCAGACTCTTAATCAAGGTGCTTGTTTTCAAAAATTTCGGTGATTTGACAACTCCTTCTCCACCCCATTTTTCGCTCGGCAGAAGGCATCAAATTTAGCGCTTAACGAGAGGCAACCCGTCATCCCAAAAATAGAGACCCGTCTAATTATCCATGTGTACTCCACGTCTATTGCACCTTGAGTTTAGCCTTAGACAGTTGATCCCACCTCTGGTCCATGTATCGGAGCTTGAAATCGTTCGCATCAGTCATTTTCGACCCATTCACCCACCCGATATACCCTATTCTAAGTCCCTGACCTCAGCACTGCTTCCCACCCTCTGTTTACAATGAGGACATTGCAAAAATTAGGCATGGCGGGGTGATAAAGTGCATACGTAAAGAACTAAGAAAAAATCAGAAGGATTCTCACACAAAAAAATTCACATAGGTCAAAAACACAAAAAAATTGAAAAAAAATTGAAAAAAACAAAAAAAAATTGGGGGGAGGGAGGAAATTTTGGGAGCACATAATCATAAGGAGGAGAAAAAGTGCAAAAATGGGAAAAAGGAGCACAAAATGACAAAGAAAAAAAAATAGTCATTAGTAAAAGATTAAGGAAATAACTGAAGCTCTAGACAAAGATCAAGAAAAGAAATAAAAGAAAAGTGCTAACGAGACATAACAAGAGATTAGCGGGAACGCTGATCTTAGGCCTGTTGGGTTGGAATCTTTAGCTTAAAAATTCTTGTATCCGCTAAAATCTGGATAATGCTCAAGAGGTTGGGGAAAATGCAAAGCTTAAGTATTAGGTCTAAGGCTTAGGAAGTATTCGGCCTTGTTTACTGACCTCTGGTTTGTGGGATTCGGTAACCTAAGCACCCCAAATTCACACACAGTTTGGTTCAGTGCGCATAAGCATCCAAATCACGCAAACAGCGTTTAATATTACGAAAAGTCACTAGATTAGGAGCGGCCAATCAACACAAGTTGATTTGGACGAGTTCCCAGCGCAGAGAGGTGGGAAATTCCCCTCGAAGATGCGTAACAACATATTGTCTCCTCAGTGCTTGTCTCCTAGGATATTTAAATACCCTACCGGTGGCATGTTAGCACTCTGCTGGTTCAGATACCATGGGCGACATTATCGCGAAATGTCGATCGCCAGGGTCTGAATTCGGCCACGGAACGCCATGGGAGGGATTATCTCGAAATCTCGAAAGCCAGGGTTCTGGGGGTTGCCATGGGCGGGATTATCTCGAAATCTCGAAAGCCAGGGATCCTTAAGGATTGATGATGGGGACGAGGAATCCGATACAGACCGTGTTGAGAAGCTAGTCCGAAGCTAGAAATAAAAAAGAAGAAAGAGACAAAAGCTCCCCAAACAAATAAATCTTCTACCTCTCTCTTACAAAAACGCACTACAAAACTGAAACTAGGATAAAAATGTCTCAAGCACGGGTGCTTTAACCGCGAAGTCCAACAAACCCTAGGTTAGTTTCTATGGGCCGTAGAAACATTTGCGGAGGACTGAGGCTAAAGCGGGTCAGGTCCGGAATTTGGTTGGTACTTGAGTACCCATAGGCCTATTGTCAACATTCCTACCTAATCACAGAAGAAAAGGAGAAGCACTTATCATGATTGTTGACAGACACTCATGGTCTAGAACGGAAGTTAAAACCTTGAAATTTTGCTAAGGGACTAGCAAAAGCTAGGCAAGGGGGTATGATGAGAGCCTCATCATGAGCCATAACTAGCCCATTTTGACCCAATAAAGAAGATAAAAGCACCTACATAACCTAGAAGAAGGCCTAAATGAAGGAATAAGTGCTCTGAGAAGAAAACATGAAATAAAGGTTAAAACTGCAATTTTACCATTGCAGTACATAAACCAGATTTCTCATATTCAAAAAAAGGTCAAACGGTCTAAATAAGAAAAAAAAGTTGGTTGTCAATTAGAAATGGGTTCATGTGCAATCTAGAAATTAAATGACATTTGATAACCCTAAAACAGACCCGCTTAAATTAACAAGGTTTCGGTGAGGATAAAAATCAAGTAAACCCTTTAAAAATCATGGAAAAATATCCTCAATTGTTTAGAAAACTTAATTTGGCCTTTGGAACCCAGTTTGACCTAGATGAGGGTCTTAGGTTATTAATTAACCTAATTTGGGTTTTTATGCAAAATGCCCTACCAAACGTGGTCAAAACTAAAATCCAACTTCACCATTGGATTCCTTAGGTCCAAATTAGGTTTGTACCAAAATTTGGACCAAAGGGGAGGTCATCTTGGCCTACTTTGCAATTTAGTACACCCAAATCACAATTTGGTCCCTATCTTTTCAAAATCATCACAGAGAGACCCCTAACTTCCTCTCCACCTTCACAATCAGGACCTTCCACCATTATTGGGGCAGAATCCTACTTCGGCGAGGATTTGAGAGGGAATACTCTCTGATTCCTCAGAGATCCCCTCACAGAAATGGAAGGGAGATTCTCTGAGGAATTCCCTTCCATCTGAGGCCAATCTTGATCCCTGGTGTGAACCCAACCTCTCGTGCGAATGCACGAGGGATTTGGGTATCCACCCTCTTTCCTTCCCTGGCGAGCCATCAGAGATGATTGCGCGCCCTCCATGCACTAGAAAGTTCGGCCATCACCTACAAAAGCATCCCCAAACCCAGCCGCTCAAATTCAGACCTGTCTTGGCAGAGATTCCCCCAAATTTTCTTCTCTTCCATCTCCGGCCAAGGAACCCGCAAGCTCCGGCGACCTCCTCCCCCCTTGTCGTCGCTCTGCTGCCATACCAGCAGCAGAGTCCACTTCGCATCTTCCTCCCGCGTCGCGTCGTACCAATCGCACATTCCCTCGACCTCTTCCTCGTCGCCACTCCCTCCCTCGGGGTGCTTCTTCTCCGACGACGGCAGCTACGAGCCATCCACTCCACTGCCTCCTTCTCTTCCAGAATAGTCCAGATACATTCTCCATCTTCCCCTCTCACTTTTCCCTCTTGCATTTTATTTAATTACCCCTCGACCATGCCTGACCACTGCCATCTTCCATCCCTCCGGCCAACCTCCGGTGAATCGCTCCCGTCGCTCCACACTTCCGCACGACTCGTAGACCAACTCAGAGGCTCTGCCTCACCACAAGGAACAACCACCGCCCATCCCCCATCCCTCTACGCCTCCACAACAGTCCCCCGAACACACCCACACCTCCGGTCACAGGACGACCTAGGCACGCACGCCTAGGCCGTCCCGCAGCCTGCTGCATGGCTCATGACCTTCGTCGTGCCACGGTGAAGGTCCCTCGGTGATCTGATTAAGCCGAGAGGCTTGTTTTGTGTCTGACAGTTTTCATGCCCCTGCCGCCATTGACGGTGACGCGAAGCAGCTCCAGGCTTCAGGAAGGCCAGGCTTCAGGTGCAGCTAACTCGGGCAAGCACTGTGATGCTATCTGACCCAGTGAACAATGCAACAAAGTTCGCAGCTTTGGCAATCCGTGAAGAATCATCCTGCGGGCGCGTGCGAGAAGAGCGCAGAGGATTGTCCCACATCGTGAGTTTACCAAACCCCGTAGTAGTATAAGTTGAATTTGTGTTATTCTCTTATTGCCTCCGAACGGACAGGGGTGAGGTCCCTCACCTTACTCACGCTCGCCTCATCCGCAGTTTCACCTCGTGGATCTGGCAGGATCCGACCCGACCCTATCTGAGTACACCTCGTAAATCACCCTCACGCCGGTGCGCCTGGTCCCGGGTGCGCTACCCGACTCGATTACCCGCGGCTCT
This sequence comes from Thalassia testudinum, assembly GCA_037157565.1. Lineage (NCBI taxonomy): Eukaryota > Viridiplantae > Streptophyta > Magnoliopsida > Alismatales > Hydrocharitaceae > Thalassia > Thalassia testudinum. The sequence continues at coordinate 76,206,631 of JAZHRO010000056.1, read as the reverse complement.
GGGAGAGCATCCAGTGAGTGATTTGCAGAGAGAGAGAGACGTGCGGGCAGAGGGACAGGGTAGGTTTTGCTCTTTGTGCAGGCAGGCTGAGAGTTGAAGAGAAGAGACTTAGCCGCAAGGAAGAAGAAGAGAAGAAGCAGAAGAAGAGGCTGAGTGAGGCAGAGAAGAGAAGGAAGAAGAAGACCTGTAGATCAAAAGAAAAGAAAAGAAGAGCCTACGCAGAAGAAGAAGGCAGATCAAACAAGTAAGGAGGAAGACTACAAAAGAAAGAAAGTAAGATCGGAAGAAGAAAAATAATCAAAGAAGGGAAAATACTTTTAAGACGTCTGATCTTGTGATCAGACGTCCAATTTTACTCTTTTGCCTGAATTGCTTTTTAAATGCATTTGAATTAAACTTTTGAGTAAATTAGAGTGTTCAATTACATTTGAGATTAGTAGTAAATTCCGATTGCTCCCTTTGTTCGACCGCGTATACTCCGGCTTTCGAGTAATAAAATCTTTATTTGTTTTGAACGCTTTTTCGGCTAGATTACAACGTGTTATTCTTTAAAACCCGATCAAGCGCTGCAAACATTTTGGCACCGTTGCCGGGGAGTAACACGTAATTTACCGCTAGTCTCTACATTCTTTTTATCATATTGAACACTAACTTTCCCTACTTTGATTTGTTTTGATCTTGCAGGTATTTCACGAGAAAATCCCTCCCGCAAGTCAACCACTCCAGGGCAGGTAACTTCTTTTCTTCCTCAAACTATCCCCTAATCCTGAAAAAACAAAAGGAAGAAAATCAATTTAGAATCAATTGCCTTCTTTATATAGTAATCACCATCTTCAAGGCAAACATTCCCTGATTTTGTGAAAATCTGTCAAATCTTCTTGAAGTTGGAGCGATTTTTTTCCTACCCCACAAATTCATGTGCCTAATAGAAATCACGCTTAATCTCAGCGGACAACACACTTCTTGCTTTTAAGTCCAAAGAGAACCCTTTCAAAAAAGAAAAAGAGGATTGGAAATAGAACAAAATTAGGGTTGCTACAGTAGGGTCTGGAAGTGCCAGTCACACATGCCTGCATAAAAGGAAATAAACCCTCCCGCATCTGTGTGCTACCCAAGCCCTTGATTGAAGAGATCTAAATAAGACAAACCCTAAGAAAAAATTGAGTTCTAAAATCACTTGAATCTTAAAATTTTTGGACCTAATAACATGCGAGTCAAATCAGGGTGATCACAAGGCTCCAAACCTAGAATCATTCTACCATCTGTAGGACAGGTCAGGTGAAGTTGACCCCTTGGGTCAACCAACCTCTAAATTAGGTCACAACATCAAAACATCTAAAGGTCAAATGAGAACCCTAAAAGCACCTTTGAAAAAAAAGTGGTAGACTTAAGAGGTCAAGGTCCCCATTCTGTTCTACCTGGAATGTCAGTGACAAGGGAGGTCGGGTGGGGGAAACCCTGTAACCCGTGGGGACGCTCTACCGTGTAGGCGTCTCTGCGGGACTCTCCCTCTCTGGCTACCCAAGTAATTCTCAGGTGGATGATCTTCTGATCCAGAGGTCCATCCGCCACGAACCTCCATAGTCATCCAAACATCTTTGGGTGTCTTGATTGGGTCAAGAAACATCTCCAATCCCTCATCTTTTCTCCTTTAGTGCACACACATTTTCAGTGGGACTCGTTATTCAGATTTGATCGCTTCATAACTTGATCTTGATTCAAACTCTGATTCTACATCGTGATTCCACCACCTGATCCAAAAATGCAGCCAAACCACCTAGGGCTACCAGCCAAGAAACCTAAATATCGGAGATCCATGAGAGATAAAATGATTGAGGATGCCATGAAATTCTATGAAAATGAAGAAACCTCAACAACAGTAGGAAACATTCAGGTTGATGTCCCGACAACCACAACCTTTATCATAACCTGTGCCCAAGTGCAATTGGCAGAAGCCAACAAAGGATCAACCCGTGACTTGCTCATTACTGGATACATTGAGATAGAAAAACTACACAACCTTGAATACCTCCAATGTATGACAAATCCTCGACTTTGGAAGCAACACCAAGATAGTCTTGAAAAATAGGAAGATATAATGAGATTAGTAAAATAAATTATTGACCAGAAATACCCGTATATACAAACAGAGGATGAACTATCTTGGGACAATATCGAGGATAAATCTGATCTTGGGATTGAGGCACAAGATGGTTCTGGAATCCCAACCCAGGTAAAATACAATGTGCCTGATAGTGAAGAAGGTTGGGAAGCTTCAAATGCAGGAAAATATGATGTTGAGCCCTTTTTAGAAGCCCAAAACTCCTGCAAGTATGAGAGTAGAATTGAACCTCTCGAGGGTGTAAATTCCATCCCCTGTTCTAATAAGGTGACCCTCGGAGGCAATTCGGACCTGGATTCTAGTAATTCAACCCACATCCTAAGCCCAGAAGCTAGATCTGAAAACTATTTTGAAGACCTCCAGGCCCCATATGAAAAGATCAATCTTTCATTGAAGAATATGATTTTGGGCCTCTATTTGATGAATATCCCTCACCAACATCCTCAAAGGAACAAATTGATTTTTCGGAAGCCATGCCAATCTACGACACAGAAACTGAGGAATTGGATGAGTGGGGTTTCAATTGGGTCTGCCCTACTAGCTTAGAACCTGAGCCTCTACCAGATAGGGACACCTTTTTAAGCTCAGAATTAACATTTAGGCTAGACCCCAGGCAGGCTGCTGAATCTACAGAATACGATTTATTCTATGGTGGAACTCATGATCTTGAATCTCATTCATATTATGATTTTCGCAAACTCCTCGACGATTTCGAATCTGACCATAACATCGGAGAAAATCTGCTTCCTGATTATAACATGCCAATTTTCTGTGAAGCCACCTGCTCCGAATATACAGAAGCAATCAAAACCCGTTCCCTACCCTGACCTGCAACCGGACTCAATTTCTATTCCGATTCACCTCTCAGTGAGCCGATTGCAGATGATTCAACTCCATATCTATATCGGGTATCGGGCATTGATCAGACCAAAAATCAGCAGCCAACATGTTGTGATCACCCCTGTAGGGATTCCACACCTTACATTGACTATTTTTCGGAAGCCTACACTGACCAGGCTGCCTCGACTCAGCCTGACCCCAAGTTTTCACTTCCATATCCATCAGAACTTCATTGCTTATGGTGGGTTCCTCATCTGTTGATCTAGATCTTTCAACCCTCCAGACTTATTGGGTTTGGGCTGCATCATCAGCCTACTAATCTTAACAAGCACCTGGTTGGACCAACCAGACTCTTAATCAAGGTGCTTGCTTTCCAAAATTTTGGTGATTTGACCACTCTTTCTCCACCCCATTTTTCGCTCGGCTGAAGACATCAAATTTAGCGCCTAACGTGAGGCAACCCGTCATCCCAAAAATAGAGACCCGTCTGATTATCCGTCTGTACTCCACGTCTATTGCACCTTGAGTTCAGCCTTAGACAGTTGATCCCACCTCTGGTCCATGTATCGGAGCTTGAAATCGTTCGCATCAGTCATTTTCGACCCATTCACCCACCCGATGTACCCTATTCTAAGTCCCTGACCTCAGCACTGTTTCCCACCATCTGTTTACAATGAGGACATTGCAAAACTTAGGCATGGCGAGGTGATAAAGCGCATACGTAGAGAACCAAGAAAAAATCAGAAGGATTCTCACACAAATAAATTCTCATAGGTCAAAAACATAAAAAAATTGAAAAAAAAAAAAAATGGGGGGAGGTAGGAAATTTTGTGAGCCACATAATCATGAGGAGAAAAAGAGCAAAAATGACAAAAAGGAGCGCAAAATGAGAAAGAAAAAAAAAATAGTCATTAGTAAAAGATTAAGGAATTTACTGAAGCTCTAGACCAAGATCAAGAAAAGAAATAAAAGAAAAGTGCTAAGGAGACATAACAGGAGATTAGCGGGAATGCTGATCTTAGGCCTCTTGGGCTAGAATCTTTAGCTTAAAAATTCACGTATCCGCTAAAATCTGGATAATCCTCCAGAGGTTGGGGAAAATACAAGGCTTAAGTATTAGGTCTAAGGCTTAGGAAGTATTCGGCCTCGTTAACTATCCTCTGGTTTGCGGGATTCGGTAACCTAAGCACCCCAAATTCACACACAGTCTGGTTCAGTGCGCATAAGCATCCAAATCACGCAAAAAGCGTTTAATATTCTGAAAAAGTCACCAGATTAGGAGTGGCCAATCAACAAAAGTTGATTTGGACGAGTTCCCAGCACGGAGAGGCGGGAAATTCCCCTCGAAGATGCGTAACAACATATTGTCTCCTCGGTGCTTGTCTCCTAGGATATTTAAATACCCTACCGGGGGCATGTAAGCACTCTGCTGGTTTAGATACCATGGGCGACATTATCACGAAATGTCGATCGCCAGGGTCTGAATTCGGCCACGGAACGCCATGGGAGGGATTATCTAGAAATCTTGAAAGCCAGGGTTCTGTGGGTTGCCATGGGCGGGATTATCTCGAAATCTCGAAAGCCAGGGACCCTTGAGGATTGATGATGGGGACGAGGAATCCGATACAAACCATGTTGAGAAGCTAGTCCGAAGCTACAAATAAAAAAGAAGAAAGAGAGAAAAGCTCTCCAAACAAATAAATCTTCTACCTCTCTCTTACAAAAAGGCACTACAAAACTAAACCTAGGTTAAAAATGTCTCAAGCACGGGTGCTTTAACCGCGGAGTGCAACAAACCCTAGGTTAGTTTCTGTGGGCCATAGAAGCATTTGCGGAGGACTGAGGCTAAAGCGGGTCAGGTACGGATTTTGGTTGGTACTTGAGTACCTATATTCCTTTTGTCGGCATTCCTACCTAATCACAAAATAAAAGGAGAAGCACTTATCATGATTGTTGACAGACACTCAGGGTCTAGAACGGAAGTTAAAACCTTGAAATTTTGCTAAGTGACTAGCAAAAGCTAGGCATGGGGGTATGATGAGAGCCTCATCATGAGCCATAACTAGCTCATTTTGACCCAATAAAGAAAATAAAAGCTCCTACATAACCTAGAAGAAGGCCTAAATGAAGGAATAAGTGCTCTGAGAAGAAAACATGAAATAAAGGTTAAAACTGCAATTTTACCACTGCAGTACATAAACGGGATTTCTCAGAGGAAAAACATAGGTCAAATAGTCTAAATAAGATAAAAAGTTGGTTGAGTTAATTAGAAATGGGTTCATGTGCAATACAGAAATCAAATGACATTTGGTAACCCTAAAACAGACCTGCTTAAATTAACAAGGTTTCGGTCAAGATAAAAATCAAGTAAACCCTCCAAAAATCATGGAAAAATATCCTCAAGGGTTTAGAACACTTAATTTGGCCTTTGGAACCGAGTTTGACCTAGATGAGGGTCCTAGGTCATTAATTAACCTAGTTTGGGTTTTTATGAAAAATGCCCTACCAAACGTAATCAAAACTAAAATCCAACTTCACCATTGGATTCCTGAGGTCCAAATTAGGTTTGTACCAAAATTTGTACCTAAGGGGAGGTCATCTTGACCTACTTTGCAATTTAGTACACCCAAATCATAATTTGGTCCCTATCTTTTGAAAATCATCACAGAGAGGCCCCTAACTTCCTCTGCACCTTCACAATCAGGACCTTCCACCATTATTGGGGCAGAATCCTACTTCGGCGAGGATTTCAGAGGGAATACTCTCTGATTCCTCAGAGATCCCTTCCCAGAAATGGAACGGAGATTCTCTGAGGAATTCCCTTCCATCTGGGGCCAATCTTGATCCCTAGTGTGAACCCAATCTTTCGTGCGAACGCACGAGGGATTTGGGTATCCACCCTCTTTCCTTCCCCGGTGAGCCATCGGAGATGATTGCGCTCCCTCCATGCACTAGAAAGTTCGGCCATCACCTATAAAAGCATCCCCAAACCCGGCCGCTCAAATTCAGACCTGTCTTGGTGGAGATTCCCCTAAATTTTCTTCTCCTCCATCTCCGGCCAAGGAACCTGCAAGCTCCGGCGAGCTCCTCCCCTCCTTGTCGTCGCTCTGCTGCCATACCAGTAGCAGAGTCCACCTCGCCTCTTCCTCCCGCGTTGCGCCGTACCAAGCGCACGTTCCCCCGACCTCTTCCTCGTCGCCGCTCCCTCCCTCAGGGTGCTTCATCTTCGACGACGACTGCTACGAGTTGTCCACTCCACAACCTCCTTCTCTTCCAGAACAGTCCAGATACATTCTCCATCTTCCCCTCTCTCTTTTCCCCCTTGCATTTCATTTAATTACCCCTCAACCATGCCTGACCATCGCCATCTTCCATCCCTCCGGCCAACCTCCGGCGAATCGCTCCCGTCGCTCCACACTTCCGCACGACTCGCTGACCAACTCAGAGGCTCCGCCTCACCACAAGGAACAACCTCCGCCCATCCACCATCCCTCTACGCCTCCACAACAGCCCCTCGAACACACCCACACCTCCGGTCACAGGATGACCTACGCACGCATGCCTAGGCCATCCCGCGGCCTGCTGCATGGCTCATAACCTTCGCCGTGCCACGGCGAAGGTCCCCCGGTGATCTGATTAAGCCGAGAGGCTTGTTTTGTGTCTGACAGTTTTCAAGCCCTTCCCGCCATTGACGGTGATGCGAAGCAGCTCCAGGCTTCAGGACGGCCAGCCTTCAGGTGCAGCTGACTCGGGGAAGCTCTGCGACGCTATCTGACCCAGTGAACAACGCAACAAAGTCCACAGCATTGGCAATCGGCGAAGAATCGTCTTGCGAGCGCGTGCGAGAAGTGCGCAGAGGATAGTCCCACATCGTGAGTTTACCAGACCCTGTAGTAGTATATGTTGAATTTGTGCTATTCTCCTGTTGCCTCCAAAGGCACTGGGGTGAGGTCCCTCACCTTACTCATGCTCGCCTCGTTCACGGTTTCACCTCGCTGATCTGGCAGGATCCGACCCGACCCTATCTGAGCACACCTCGCGCATCACCCTCACGACGGGGCGCCAGGTCCCAGATGCGCTACCCGACCCGATTACCCACGACTCTTGGAGAGCATCCAATGAGTGATATGCAGAGAGAGAGAGACGTGCGGGTAGAGGGATAGGGTAGGTTTTGCTCTTTGTGCAGGCAGGCTGAGAGTTGAAGAGAAGAGACTTAGCCGCAAGGAAGAAGAAGAGAAGAAGCAGAAGAAGAGGCTGAGTGAGGTAGAGAAGAGAAGGAAGAAGAAGTCCTGTAGATCAAAAGAAAAGAAAAGAAGAGCCTACGCAGAAGAAGAAGGCAGATGAAACAAGTAAGGAGGAAGACTACAGAAGAAAGAAAGTAAGATCAGAAGAAGAAAAATAATCAAAGAAGGGAAAATACTTTTAAGACGTCTGATCTTGTGATCAGACGTCCAATTTTACTCTTTTGCCTGAATTACTTTTTAAATGCATTTGAATTAAACTTTTGAGTAAATTAGAGTGTTCAATTACATTTGAGATTAGTAGTAAATTCCGATTGCTCCCTGTGTTCGACCTCGTATACTCCGGCTTTCGAGTAATAAAATCTTTATTTGTTTTGAACACTTTTTTGGCTATATTACAACGTGTTATTCTTTAAAACCCGATCAAGCGCTGCAAACATTTTGGCACCGTTGCCGGGGAGTAACGCGTAATTTACCACTAGTCTCTACATTCTTTTTATCATATTGAACACTAACTTGCCCTACTTTGCTTTGTTTTGATCTTGCAGGTATTTCACGAGAAAATCCCTCCCGCAAGTCAACCACTCCAGGGCAGGTAACTTCTTTTCTTCCACAAACTATACCCTAATCCTGAAAAAACAAAAGGAAGAAAATCAATTTAGAATCAATTGCCTTCTTTATATAGTAGTCACCATCTTCAAGGCAAACATTCCCTGATTTTGGGAAAATTTTTCAAATCTTCTTGAAATTGGAGCGATTTTTTTCGTACCCCACAAATTATTGTGCCTAATAGAAATCACGCTTAATCTCTGCGGACAACACACTTCTTGCTTTTAAGTCCAAGGAGAACCCTTTCGAAAAAGAAAAAGAGGATTGGAAACAGAACCAACTTAGGGTTTCTACAGTAGGGTCTGGAAGTGCCAGTCACACATGCCTGCATAAAAGGAAATACACCCTCCCGCATCTGTGTGCTACCCAAGCCCTTGATTGAAGAGATCTAAACAAGACAAACCCTAAGAAAAAATTGAGTTCTAAAATCACTTGAATCTTAAAATTTTTGGACCTAATAACATGGGAGTCAAATCAGGGTGATCACTAGGCTCCAAACCTAGAATCATTCTGCCACCTATAGGACAGGTCAGGTGAAGTTGACCCCTTGGGTCAACCAACCTCTAAATTCGGTCACAACATCAAAACATCTAAAGGTCAAGTGAGAACCCTAAAAGCACCTTTGAAAAAAAAGTGGCAGACTTAAGAGGTTAAGGTCCCCATTCTGGTCTACCTGGAATCCCAGTGACAAGAGAGGTCGGGTGGGGGAAACCCTGTAACCCGTGGGGATGCTCTACCGTGTAGGGGTCTTTGCGGGACTCTCCCTCTCTGGCTACCCAGGTAATTCTCAGGTGCACGATCTTCTGATCCAGGGGTCCATCCGCCACGAACCTCCATAGTCATCCAAACATCTTTGGGTGTCTTGATTGGGTCAAAAAACATCTCCAATCCCTCATCTTTTCTCCTTTAGAGCACACACACACATTTTCAGTGGGACTCGTTATTCAGATCTGATCGCTTCATAACTTGATCTTGATTCAAACTCTGATTCTACATCTTGATTCCACCACCTGATCCAAAAATGCAGCCAAACCACCTAGGGCTACCAGCCAAGAAACCTAAATATCGGAGATCCATGAGAGATAAAATGATTGAGGATGCCATGAAATTCTATGAAAATGAAGAAACCTCAACAACAGTAGGAAACATTCAGGTTGATGTCCCGACAACCACAACCTTTAACATAACCTGCGCCCAAGTGCAATTGGCAGAAGCCAACAAAGGATCAACCCGTGACTTGCTCATTACTGGATACATTGAGATAGAAAAACTACACAACCTTGAATACCTCCAATGTATAACAAATCCTCGACTTTGGAAGCAACACAAAGATAGTCTTGAAAAATGGGAAGAAATAATGAGATTACTAAAACAAATTATTGACCAGAAATACCCGTATATACAAACAGAGGATGAACTATCTTGGGACAACATCGAGGATAAATCTGATCTCGGGTTTGAGGCACAAAATGGTTGTGGATTCCCAACCCAGGTAAAATACAATGTGCCTGATAGTGAAGAAGGTTGGGAAGTTCAAATGCAGGAAAATACAATGTTGAGCCCTTTTTAGAAGCCCAAAACTCCAGCAAGTATGAGAGTAGAACTGAACCTCTCGAGGGTGTAAATTCCATCCCCTGTTCTGATAAGGTGACCCTCAGAGGCAATACGGACCTGGATTCTAGTAATTCAACCCACATCCTAAGCCCAAAATCTAGATCTGAAAACTATTTTGAAGATCTCCTGGCCCCATATGAAGAAGATCAATCTTTCATTGAAGAATATGATTTTGGGCCACTATTTGATGCATATCCCTCGCCAACATCCTCAAAGGAACAAATTGATTTTTCGGAAGCCATGCCAATCTACGACACAGAAACTGAGGAATTCGACGAGCGGGGTTTCAATTGGGTCTGCCCTACTAGCTTAGAACCTGAGCCTCTACCAGATAGGGACACCTTTTCAAGCTCAGAATTAACATTTAGGCTAGACCCCAGGCAGGCTGCTGAATCTACAGAATATGATTTATTTTATGGTGGAACTCATGATCTTGAATCTCATTCATATTATGATTTTCGCAAACTCCTCGACGATTTCGAATCTGACCATAACATTGGAGAAAATCTGCTTCCTGATTATAACAAGACAATTTTCTGTGAAGCCTACTACTCCAAATATACAGAACCAATCAAAACCCCTTCCCTCCCCCGACCTGCAACCGGACTCAATTTCTATTCCGATTCACCTCTCACCGAGACGATTGCAGATGATTCAACTCCATATCTATTCCGAGTATCGGGCATTGATCAGTCCAAAAATCAGGAGCCAACATGCTGTGATCACCCCTGTAGGGATTCCACACCATACATTGACAAATTTTCGGAACCCTACTCTGACCAGGCTGCCTCGACTCAGCCTGACCCCGAGTTTTCACTTCCATATCTGTCAGAACTTCATTGCATAAGGTGGATTCTGCATCTGCTTATCTACATCTATCAACCCACCAGACTTATTGGGTTTGGGCTGCATCATCAGCCTACTGATCTTAACAAGTAGCTGGTTGGACCAACCAGGCTCTTAATCAAGGTGCTTGTTTTCCAAAATTTCGGTGATTTGACCACTCCTTCTCCACCCCATTTTTTGCTCGGCTGAAGGCATCAAATTTAGTGCATAATGGGAGGCAACCTGTCATCCCAAAAATAGAGACCCGTCTGATTATCCGTCTGTACTCCACGTCTATTGCACCTTGAGTTCATCCTTAGACAGTTGATCCCACCTCTAGTCCATGTATCCGAGCTTGAAATCGTTCGCATCAGTCATTTTCGACCCATTCACCCACCCGATGTACCCTATTCTAAGTCCCTGACCTCAACACTGTTTCCCACCCTCTGTTTACAATGAGGACATTGCAAAACTTAGGCATGTCGGGGTGATAAAGTGCATACGTTCAGAACCAAGAAAAAATCAGAAGGATTCTCACACAAAAAATTCACATAGGTCAGAAACACAAAAAAATTGAAAAAAAATTGAAAAAAACAAAGAAAAATGGGGGGAGGGAGGAAATTTTGTGAGCCACATAATCATAAGGAGGAAAAAAGAGCAAAAATGACAAAAAGGAGCACAAAATGAGAAAGAAAAAAAAATAGTCATTAGCAAAAGATTAAGGAATTAACTGAAGCTCTAGACCAAGATCAGGAAAAGAAATAAAAGAAAAGTGCTAAGGAGACATAACAGGAGATCAGCGGGAATGCTGATCTTAGGCCTCTTGGGCTAGAATCTTTAGCTTAAAAATTCACGTATCCACTAAAATCTGGATAATCCTCAAGAGGTTGGGGAAAATGTAAAGCTTAAGTATTAGGTCTAAGGCTTAGGAAGTATTCGGCCTCATTAACTGTCCTCTGGTTTACGGGATTCGGTAACCTAAGCACCCCAAATTCACACATAGTCTGGTTCAGTGCGCATAAGCATCCAAATCACGCAAAAAGCGTTTAATATTCTGAAAAAGTCACTAGATTAGGAGCGGCCAATCAACACAAGTTGATTTAGACGAGTTCCCAATGCGGAGAGGCGGGAAATTCCCCTCGAAGATGCGTAACAACATATTGTCTCCTCGGTGCTTGTCTCCTAGGATATTTAAATACCCTACCGGGGGCATGTAAGCACTCTGCTGGTTCAGATACCATGGGCGACATTATCACGAAATGTTGATCGCCAGGGTCTGAATTCGGCCACAGAACGCCATGGGAGGGATTATCTCGAAATCTAGAAAGCCAGGGTTCTGGGGGTTGCCATGGGCGGGATTATCTCAAAATCTCGAAAGCCAGGGACCCTTGAGGATTAATGATGGTGACGAGGAATCCGATACAGACTGTGTTGAGAAGCTAGTCCGAAGCTAGAAATAAAAAAGAAGAAAGAGAGAAAATCTCTCCAAACAAATAAATCTTCTACCTCTCTCTTACAAAAATGCACTACAAAACTGAACCTAGGTTAAAAATGTCTCAAGCATGGGTGCTTTAACCGCGGAGTCCAACAAACCCTAGGTTAGTTTCTGTGGGCCGTAGAAACATTTGCGGAGGACTGAGGCTAAAGCAGGTCAGGTCTGGATTTTGGTTGGTACTTGAGTACCTATAAGCCTATTGTCGGCATTCCTACCTAATCACAAAAGAAAAGGAGAAGCACTTATCATAATTGTTGACAGACACTCAGGGTCTAGAACGGAAGTTAAAACCTTGAAATTTTGCTAAGGGACTAGCAAAAGCTAGGCATGGGGGTATGATGAGAGCCTCATCATGAGCCATAACTAGCTCATTTTGACCCAATAAGGAAGATAAAAGCTCCTACATAACCTAGAAGAAGGCCTAAATGAAGGAATAAGTACTCTGAGAAGAAAACTTGAAATAAAGGTTAAAACTGCAATTTTACCATTGCAGTACATAAACGGGATTTCTCAGAGGCAAAACATAGGTCAAATGGTCTAAATAAGATAAAAAGTCAGTTGAGTCAATTAGAGATGGGTTCATGTGCAATCTGGAAATTAAATGACATTTGGTAACCCTAAAACAGACCCGCTTAAATACACAAGGTTCCGGTCAGGATAAAAATCAAGTAAACCCTCTAAAGATCATGAAAAAATATCCTCAAGGGTTTAGAATACTTAATTTGGCCTTTGGAACCCAGTTTGACCTAGATGAGGGTCCTAGGTCATTAATTAACCTAATTTGGGTTTTTATGCAAAATGTCCAGTCAAACGTGGCCAAACCTAAAATCCAACTTCACCATAAGATTCCTTAGGTCAAAATTAGGTTTGTACCAAAATTTGGACCTAAGGGGAGGTCATCTTGACCAACTTTGCAATTTAGTACACCCAAATCATAATTTAGTCCCTATCTTTTGAAAATTATCGCAGAGAGCCCCCTAACTTCCTCTCAACCTTTGCAATCAGGTCCTTCCACCGTTATTCGGGCAGAATCCTACTTCGGCGAGGATTTGAGAGGGAATACTCTCTGATTCCTCAGAGATCCCCTACCAGAAATGGAAGGGAGATTCTCTGAGGAATTCCCTTCCATCTGAGGCCAATCTTGATCCCTGGTGTGAACCCAATCTCTCGTGCGAACGCACGAGGGATTTGGGTATCCACCCTCTTTCCTTCCCCAGTGAGCCATCGGAGATGATTGCGTGCCCTCCATGCACTAGAAAGTTCGGCCATCACCTATAAAAGCATCCCCAAACCCGGCCGCTCAAATTCAGACCTGTCTTGTTAGAGATTCCCCTAAATTTTCTTCTCTTCCATCTCCGGCCAAGGAACCCGCAAGCTCCGGTGAGCTCCTCCCCTCCTTGTCGCCGCTCTGCTGCCATACCAGCAGCAGAGTCCACTTCGCCTCTTCCTCCCGCGTCGCGCCGTACCAAGCGCACGTTCCCCTGACCACTTCCTCGTCGCTGCTCCCTCCCTCAGGGTGCTTTTTCTCCGATGACGGCAGCTACGAGCCGTCCACTCCACTGCCTCCTTCTCTTCCAGAACAGTCCAGATACATTCTCCATCTTCCCCTCTCTCTTTTCCCGTTGCATTTCATTTAATTACCCCTCGACCACGCCTGACCACCGCCATCTTCCATCCCTCCGGCCAACCTCCGACGAATCGCTCCCGTCGCTCCACACTTCCGCACGACTCGTAGACCAACTCAGAGGCTCTGCCTCACCACAAGGAACAACCTCCGCCCATCCACCATCCCTCTACGCCACCACAACAGCCCCCCGAACACACCCACACCTCCGGTCATAGGACGACCGAGGCACGCATGCCTAGGCCATCCCACGACCTGCTGCATGGCTCATAACCTTCGTCGTGCCACGGCAATGGTCCCCCAGTGATCTGATTAAGTCGAGAGGCTTGTTTTGTGTCTGACAGTTTTCAAGCCCCTGCCGGCATTGACGGTGACGCGAAGCAGCTCCAGGCTTCAGGACGGCCAGGCTTCTGGTGCAGCTGACTCGGGCAATCACTGCGACGCTATCTGACCTAGTGAACAATGCAACAAAGTCCGCAGCTTTGGCAATCGGCGAAAAATCGTCCTGCGAGCATGCACGAGAAGAGCGCAGAGGATAGTCCCACATCGTGAGTTTACCAGACCCCGCAGTAGTATAAGTTGAATTTGTGTTATTCTCTTATTGCCTCCGGACGCATAGGGGTGAGGTCCCTCACCTTACTCACGTCCGCGGTTTCACCTCGCGGATCTGGCGGGATCCGACCTGACCCTTCTTAGCACACCTCGCGCATCACCCTCACGTCGGTGTGCCTGGTCCCGGGTGCGCTACCCGACCCGATTACCTGCGGCTCTGGGAGAGCGCCCAGTGAGTGATTTGCAGAGAGAGAGAGACGTGCGGGTAGAGATAGAGGGTAGGTTTTGCTCTTTGTGCAGGCAGGCTGAGAGTTGAAGAGAAGAGACTTAGCCGCAAGGAAGAAGAAGGGAAGAAGCAGAAGAAGAGGCTGAGTGAGGCAGAGAAGAGAAGGAAGAAGAAGACCTGTAGATCAAAAGAAAAGAAAAGAAGAGCCTACGCAGAAGAAGAAGGCAGAAGAAACAAGTAAGGAGGAAGACTGCAGAAGAAGGAAAGCAAGATCAGAAGAAGAAAAATAATCAAAGAAGTGAAAATACTTTTAAGACGTCTGATCTTGTGATCAGACGTCCAATTTTACTCTGTTGCCTGAATTACTTTTTAAATGCATTTGAATTAAACTTTGAGTAAATTAGGGTGTTCAATTACATTTGAGATTAGTAGTAAATTCTGATTGCTCCCTATGTTCGACCTCGGATACTCCGATTTTCGAGTAATAAAATCTTTATTTGTTTTGAACGCTTTTTCAACTATATTACAACGTGTTATTCTTTAAAACCCGATCAAGCGCTGCAAACAACTCACCGTATATATACGGAGGAGGAGGCTCGACCTTCCCGCGAGATGTAGTGACGTCTCAACCCTAACATGCGGGAGGTCGTTAAGAAGGAAATTATTAAGTGGCTGGATGCGGGTATAATCTACCCGATCCGCGATGGCCCCTGGGTGAGTTCGATTCACGTCGTGACCAAAAGGGTAGGACTCACCATCCGTGTCAATGACAAGGGCGAATACATCCCTACATGCACTCCTAAATCTTTTAGAGTGTGTGTAGATTATAGGAAACTCAATGCTGCAACTAAGAAAGATCGCTTTCCGCAACCTTTCATTGACCAAATCCTCCAGCGGTTAGCAGGAAATAAATTTTTCTATTTCCTGGATGGATTCTCAGGATATAAGCAAGTGGCAATTGACCCACGAGACCAAGAGAAAACCACTTTTACCTGCCCCTTCGGCACCTTTGCATTTAGAAGGATGCCATTTGGACTTTGTAATGCACCAGCAACTTTCCAGAGATGTACACTGGTGATATTTCATGACATGGTGGGTGACTTTCTCGAGGTCTTCATGGATGACTTTTCAGTCTTTGAACCATCTTTTGATGACTGTCTTACCAACCTGACCCATATCCTTAGGAGAAGTATTGATGTAAACCTCGTGCTTTCCTGGGAAAAAAGTCATTTTATGGTACACGAGGGAATTGTTCTTGGACATATCATCTCCGATAGGGGTATCGAGGTTGACAGAGCTAAGCTTGATGTAATTGCTGATTTACCTATGCCTGGCTCTGTCAAACAAATCCACTCCTTCCTGGGACACATCGGTTTCAATAGGAGATTCATCAAAGATTTCTCCAAGATTTCTCGACCTTTAACTCATCTCCTATCAACCGATGTACCCTTTGATATGGGCCCTGATTGCATACAAGCATTCACGCAGCTGCGTAATGCTATCACCAAGGCCCCTGTTCTCCAGCCACCTGATTGCTCCCTCGACTTTGAACTCATGTGTGATGCTTCCGACCTTGCAGTCGGAGCCATCCTAGGATAAAGATGCGATAGACAACACTTCGTGGTGTACTATGCCAGTAAGACGTTGGACGAGGCCCAGCATAATTATACTACCACTGAGAAAGTGCTACTGGCCGTCGTGTTCGGGATGGAGAAATTCCGCTCTTACCTTCTGGGCTAACATGTTATCGTTTTCACTGATCACGCAGCCATTCACCATCTCATGCACAAGAAGGATGCCAAGCCTAGACTGATTCGTTGGATCCTTCTACTTCAAGAATTTGACATTGAGATCCGTGATAAGGTCGGTGCCCAGAATGTTGTGGCTGGTCATCTTTCCAGACAGGACCCTGACCATATTGGACTTACTCTGCCAATTAATGAGATTTTTCCTGATGAGCACCTATTGGCAATTAATGTGGCATGTGGACCTTGGTATGTCGACATTGCCAATTACCTTGCTTCTGAATCCCTTCCACATGGCTAGCCTAAAAACTAGCGCGAGCGTCTCATGGCAAAAGCAAAGTATTATTTCTGGGATAATCCACTTCTTTTTCGAATAGGTGCTGATCAAATCATTCATCGCTGTATTCCTGACAGCGAATTCCCCTGTGTGCTATCCTTCTGCCATGATCAGGCCTGCGGAGGCCATTTCTCTGGGAGGAAAACTGTAGCCAAGGTGTTGCAGTGCTGTTTCTTTTGGCCCTCCCTTCACCAGGATGCACACAATTATGCCAAACATTGCACTAGGTGCCAGTCGTTAGGGTCAATGTCACGTCGTGACATGATGCCCTTACAACCCATCCTAGCTACAGAAATCTTCGACATTTGGGGAATTGATTTCATGGGTCCCTTTCCTCCTTCAAATGGCTTCGAATTTAATTCTCGTGGCTATTGATTATGTTTCAAAATGGATTGAGGCTATTCTCTCGCGCCGTGCTGACCATGTTTATCTACTCGATTTGTCAAAGACCACATTTTTGCGCACTTTGGGATCCCTCGAGCCATTATCTCAGATGGAGGAAGCCACTTTACCCATGCTTCTTTTCGGGCACTTCCAAGGAAATACGGAGTCCACCATCGTATCTCATCCCCGTATCATCCTCAGACGAATGGCCAGGCAGAGGTGTTGAACTGGCAAATCAAGCAAATTCTCCAAAAAATGGTTCGACCTGACCATTAGGATTGGTCCGACAAGCTGATTGACATACTTTGGGCGTATCGGATCGCCTTCAAGGCTCCCCTTTGTATGTTTCCTTATAGAATCATTTACGGGAAGCCTTGCCATTTGCCCGTGGAGCTGAAGCACCGTGCTTATTGGGAGGATCGCCAATGTAACCTTGACCCAGACCTGTGTGGTCGAGAAAGGAAACTCCAACTCCAAGAGTTGGAAGAGCTCCCTCGTGAAGCCTATGATTCTGCCTTAACTTTCAAGCAACACACTAAGGCTTTTCACGACAGCCGTATTCGGTGGAAGGAATTTGAGCCATCTCAGCAAGTTTGGCTCTACAATGCCTAGCTCAAATTCTTTCCTGGGAAACTAAAGTCCAAATGGACTGGTCCTTTCCTAGTCTTGAGACCATTTCCCAACGGGGCCGTTGAGATTGAAGATCCTAAATCTGGGCAGAAATTTATGGTCAATGGGCAGCGTTTGAAACCCTATATTACTCATGAACCTGCCCCCGTTGGAGAAACTATTGCCCTGCTGGAGGGTAACTAATGTTGTGCCTCATTATGAGTCCAACTTGGGACGTTAAATTCAGCACTCGTTGGGAGGCACCCCAACAACACTTCACCACTGTCACGCTCACTTCACTTTTCACTTCACCACCCACCATCCACCCACCCTACCACCCTGTTGTTTACCCTGCACCTCAGCTCTCGTTACCCGATCTTTCGTCCTTCCTCTACCCTACCCTGCATGCATATGAGGACATAACATCGTTTGGCATGGGGGGGTAGATAGGCATCCATAGGATCTGGGTATTTTATGGTATCATGCAGTTTCCATGTATCTATTTATATATATATATATAATGGTGTTTAGTAGTCATCTGAAGGCTGAATCAAAAATACAATAAGTGTTTATGGATATTCAACCTCTATTTTGAAGACTTTCCAGGCCACAGAAGCTTGATTCGCTTAGTCGCGGCTTAATTCACTTGAGCATTGACAAGATAGAATGGAATCTCTCCTAACTAAGGACGTATTCTTGTACTTTAGACACCAGTACAGGATCCGTAGGTTTGCTTCTACTCGAGAGCCTAAGTAATCTGGTTCACACTACACATATCAAGAAAGACCAGGTGAACATAAGATCCAACCCTAGTGTTCATTAGGGAAGGTGGAGTCGTTACCTGTGCGCGCAGGTAGACTTTTTATCCCAAGATTATCTTGTGTTTAGGAGAGACTCTTTCCACCAAAAAGGAACCCTCCCACCAAAAAGAAAAGTGTGCTCCTCCAAATAATGTTGTAAGAGATATACTGACACATGTTTCAAAAAAAAAAAAAGGGAGAGAGATGCAAATAGGTCAGTATATCTCACAAATGTGTGTAAAATCGCCCTACAAAAGTTCTTCAGGGTAGGTTACAAATACCCTATTTTCTTTGAGCCACAAACGTCAAAAAATGGGAGTTGAGTTTTCCGTCATCTTTTTAAGGGTCAATTCGAAGACATGAGCTGAAACTGGGACCAACCTGCACTTAAAAATTTGTGAAACCCTGGGCTTGAGTCTTAATGTTCGTCTGGTCAGTCTTGATCCTTCACTAAGCACAAGCCATAATCTCTTGAGCTCTCAAGTATGGCAAAAACCTCCTGGATCCTGGAAATCGTACTTAAGGTTTAAATATCAAGAGTCCAGGTTAGTCGAGAGATGAACTATGTCATGTGAGACTTAAAGTACTGGTAGTCTTCTTTGTAACTAGTTCTCACAATATCCAACAATAAACACACCTATGTCGCCTCAAAAGAAAATCTTCAGCTTAAGATCATTTGTAAATACAATACAAAAAAAATGTTTTGCTAGGGACTAGCAAAGGATAGGCATGGGGGTATGATTGCACAGCAAAAATACACCTACAATTGTGCCATCTTGTGCTAGTTCCTAGCATTGCCAGTGCATAATAGGAAATCATAGTCGCATTTGCGAAAATACACGCATGCATGCATTTATTTGAGAGGGGAGGAGAGTGAAATAAATGGCCTTGTAATTGACAAATTCTTCAAGTGCTACCTCACAAAATTTCCATCTTTATTTTTATTTCTATTTGATTTTGAATTTCTTCTATGCGGCTGCAAGGCATGGCAGCTCCTCTCCACGCCATGCTTTGCACAGCCATACCCTACCAAGCCTTGCACAGCCCTGCACAGCCAGGGCATGGTTGTGCTTGCCTTCTTCCTCTTTAAAAAGGGCTCAGCTTTCTTCTTTGCAGAGAGCTTGGTCCACACACCAAAAACACACAGCAGCTTCCCTCTTTCCAGGCCGTCTCCTCCCCTCTCCCCTCCATACGCAGCCTCTCTTCTCCTTGAAGAGCCACACTGTGGGCAGGAGCAGCTCACAGTGGTGCACAACCACCACTGTGAGTCCCACCACCACCCAACTCATCAAAGAACCGGCGGGCGTGGTGGTTCACCACTCTGATTTCATCGTTCCAAGCATCTCCACCATTGCTGCAGAGTCAAGGTTTGAATCTTCGCAGTAGCAGCAAGGCGTCAGCAGCGGCAGCCAGCAGCAGCGCAGGCCACCACACACCGTAGGCCCTAGTTCTGCGGTCTCTGCATGTGCCAGCAGGCAGCCCTCGCCTCTCTCCGTGCAAGCCAGCAGCCAGCGCAGCCTCTTCCACGTATGCGCCAGCCGCTCCACACCGCCCGCACATGCTGAACCAGGCACAGGCAGTCGAGCGAGCCGAGCGCGCACTGTAGCCACTGTTCACACGTTTCAGCATAACACTTTGGCTATAGTGTGGAAGCCAGTAAGTTTCTCACTTATTCGGTCACCCGAGGCTCTCTCTCCATGCCACTACCGGCGCCAGCCCATCCACGTGCACCTGCTCCCACGTACGCCAGCTCCCGCCCGCTTCTTCTCCCGCTTCTTCGCTAGCATCTTCGCCCGCTTCTGTGCCTGCCTCTTCGTGCAGCGCAATGCATTGCGGTCCTTCCTCCCACACCCGCTCCCTCCAGTGTGTGCCTCTTTGTGTGCCTACGTGCCTGTGCGTGTGCGTGCACACTCCTGCGTGCACCATCAGACGTCGCCCACTACTCTGGACGACTTAACTCACAGCGCCATCTTCAGTAGATGCCCTCTCTCTCTCTCTCTCACAGCTCTCTCTCACTCTTGCAGACACATACACAGACACACTCTCGTACACACACCCACCCACTTATACACCACTATATACTTATATGTATATACATATATATATTTATATATATATATATATATTTATATACATATACATATATATACTTACATCTGTAGATATAGTAGTACATATATAACTAGGTATAAGTATATATACATATACATATATATACATATATATACACATATATTTATACATATATATATATATATATAAATATACATACATATATACATATACCTATAACTATAAATACATATATATATATATTTGTATATCTATCTACATATATCTATATACATAAATACTTATACTAATATATATATATACATATACACATATATATAGTTATATGCATATATTACTACATATATACCTGTATATATATATATAGATACATATATACATATCTATATCTATATATATTGTTATATATACATACATATATATACAATTATAAATATATATATATATATATATATACATATATAACTACATATACACCTATATAATTATAACCATATATATATACATATAGATATATATTTACATACATACATATATATATATATCTTCATATCACCTACCATATGTTGTATCGCGGGAATATCTACACCAGTTGCTGATATTCCCCGATACACGCGTATAGAAAGCATCTTCGTACACATCTTCCACCATCCATCCTACACTCCATGCGGCACTTCGTCCTGTTGGTTGCATCTTTCTAGACGACGACCGACTCGACACCGTGCTACACACCATTTCCACTTCCATCCGCACCCCTATATACATATATACATATATATATATATACTATATATACTTTATTTCTGTTTCTCTTTCCTGCCATTAAAAAGATAAAAAAAATATACAAAAGAAAAAAGATAATCGTTGACTTGCAGGTACTCTATCTTGCGATTAGCAAGACCAGTTTTGAACCCTAATTTGGCTCAAAGCCAAGAACCTGATTTTGAGGGTGTACCTCAAGGACAAAAATTATCAGAAAAAAAAAATCTTAAATAGAAAAACACCAAAAACATAATAAGTGAACAGAAGAGATTCGTTGTAGGAAAGGCGTAGAAACTTATTCACTTCTAATCCCACTTCCCTGAGTTCGACCCTAGGCGTAAAAGTGACCAAGATAAAATCAAGTAGGCCGGGTAAAAATTTTTGTAAAGAGATGGTTAGGCTCGATTTAGGTTAACCACTATACTCATTACAATGATAAAATCACCATATTAACACAACCTATCTGGGCTCTACCATACACTCTTTTTCAGTAGGTCTTAGAGTTAAATGTTCAGTTGGTGGCCAAATAAGTTTTGCACAAATTACGCTTCTTAGGCCAACCTTCACTGGTCCCTATAACCTACTCGCAAGGGATGGAAGTCTCGAATCGAGCCCACACAAGAGGAACCAAAGTAACTTGGTGGATAGGCTTGTTGATTTCCGACTAACTTCCTTTGTGGTGCAAAAGAGGAGAGGTAGAAATTTATCTAGTGACCTTATGTGTGAGGTGCGCAGTGTCTCAGGTATGCAAACATACAATCGTGTTTTTATTTTTAAAATTTCACAAACAAGATCCTTTTGCACACAATTTTAAGTCACAAATTTTAAAGTCTAACCTCTTAGCAGTCCCAATTTTTAAAGTGACCACTAAATTAATTTGTTTCAAGCACTTTAGTGGTCCTAGATTTAGGTTCAAAGTAGATGCATGACAAGTGATTGAAGCTTAAGAGAAGATGTACCTTACTCCAGCTTTCTTTGTGCAATAATGAATACAATGCAGTAAAAATAACATAGATGCTGCTCATTCAGATCTAGATGGTCATCCTATAGATATGCAACTTCTAGCAGGCAGTTTGATTATATATATATTTTTAATAATAATAAACAAACAGACCTAATCTAACTGACTAACCGAAATGCAGTTCAAATAATTCAAATAATCCTATAATCTAAATAAATGGGAACACGCTCCGGAAAATACACTCCCGCATACAAGATCGATAAAAAAAAGGAGGCACTGGGAACACGTTCCCAAAAATACCTGATAAGGGTCCAAAAGACAGAAATTAAATTCTAATGTCTGTTTATACTAAATCTAAACTGAGATCTACTGACTAAATCAAAAACAGACTCCTCCGTAAGCCTATGTGCGTTGGATCAAGACCCACATGTTCCTGTTGCTAACCTCTAGGTGGCATCAAGGTCCACCAACAAGATCGTCTCCACCATGCACATCGTTCAAGTCAATGTCGTCGCTCTGCTGCTCTTATCGCCGTGTCAGATTCCTTGCACAATAATAAAAAAAATGATTAAATAACTGCTCAACTCAAAATATTCAAAAATAATGAAGTGAATCTATTGCGTCTGTTGCCTCCCCAGCAACGGTGCCATTTGACTAGGAGATTTTCGCTTATTTATGATAGCAATAGAAGGATGTGTATCAAAACTAAATGTCAATTTTAACCACAGTGAAGATGTCGTATCCACAGGGAGGAATAGACCAACAAATTCACGAGAAGAGGAATATAATGTTCACAGGCACTTTCGCGACTTTAATGCGAGGAATATGCTATTTTAAATGGAGCATGCAATATCTTTAAAAGTTGAGGGTTAGTTATGCAATTTTCTCGTCAGGAATTAAGCTCCAAAAATATGCATATGATGCATGTGTAAAGGCATATCATATAAATTCAACTTGAATGCAAATTTGATTTGAAATTCAATGTAGAATCATGCACATAACACAAGTAAAGTAATTTCAGGAAAGTCTGAGTGCATCAATGCAATGTGGCTTGAATAAAATATGAATATATAATTTGTAATGGCATTGAATGTAATTATTAATTGAGAGGAAAATAGAGGATTTCTCCTCTCTCTTCCTCGCGTAGGCGGTCGTGCACGGTTGGCGACGAGAGTCGACGGGGAGGTGCACCTCGACGAGGGCTACGCAACACTGACGACGTGGTGGCCAGAGGTGGCCAGAGGTGGCTGGGAGGAGGAGAATGGCTTCCAACCTGTTGGAGGAGGAAGCCACACATGGATGCACAGGCACCCTGCTGCAGCACGTGCGGCTGCGCGCTAGGCGCACGTGCAAGGTGTGGCCTACGGGAGTGCAGCTGGAGTGCCAACGAGCGTGGCGCCTACTGCCTACGGTGCAGCGCCTGCGGGGGCTTGGCATGGGGGAGCCTGCGGGGCAGCGAGGGCAGGTTGGCCTGCACCTGCAGAGGGCACGAGAGTGCGGTGGAGGCATAGGTGCGCACCTGTAGAGGGCGCGATGCAGCGTCTGGGGGCTCTTGGGAGGGCAGGCGCTTGCGGTGGAAGGTGAAGTGCACGGTGGAGGCTAGTGCACGCCTGCAAAGCGTGCAAGTGCAGGCAGCCGGTTGCACGCTGAAGGAAGGAGGGCTTGGCACAGTAAAGGCAGTGCAAGCACTATAGGGTCTACGTGCAAGGGCCATAGGCGCGGCTGTGGCAGTGGGTTGGTGCAGTTTTAGGCGTGTGGTGAGGGTAGGTGGAGAAGGGCTTGGTTGTGGCTTGCAAGGGATTGATGAAGGCGTTGGTGTGCGTAGTGGATGCTTGGTTCCACAGTGTCCTTTCTCTCCATGGTTAGGGAGGTGGAGAAGAAGGATATCCCCCCAGGGTAAGGAATAAGATGAAGCCCGATCCAACTTTGCCAAGCCTTTTTATCACCTCTTCCTACGTGAGTTAAGGGATTTTCAAATCCCTTTACTAATTTTGGCCGGCGGCTGTTGGGTGTGTTGAGGCCATCGGAGATTGGGTGAGGTGAAGTTGAGGTTGTTGGGGGAAATTTCTTTGACCCCCTCCTGTTCTTTTCCAACTTGATTCCTACAACAACAAAACATAAAATCATTACATATTAAGTTATAGAATGCGATAAAATAGATGTAAACTTAAATAATGATGCATGCAAACATTCTATAACTTAATGTAGTTATTAACAAGCCTAAAAGATAAGAATAAAGTTAACTTAGGCGTAACAATAGTCCATTATAATGGACTCATCATTTGCCCTTAAATTGATTTTGAAATGTGTGAAGTGCTCAGGAAAATAGGGTTCACAAGCAATTTCTTGTGATGAAGTGATTTTTAAGATTCGAATGCTTGTGTTAATGCATTTTAGGGTTCACTTCAGTTAATATTTTTAGTCAAGGTTTTGAGGAGGCACACAAGAGTTTTACAAATCCCAATTTATTTGATAGATTTCTTTAAGTATGGAAATGCAAGTGTACTCTGTCCTTGGCGTGAAATCCTAAACGAAGATAGTTGTAAATGTTCTTTTAAGTCAAATTCAGAGAAGCGGTGCAACCCAAGCAATGCAATCAATTGATATTATTGCACCACTAACTCCGCACTCAGAAAATAATTTTATAGAATTTTTAATACACATTTCTAATTTTTTCTGATTTAAGGTGTACTGGGGGTTTTGCAGTCTGTTTTGACCCCCATTTTGTGCTGGGATAATATGAGCAATCGAACGTGCAATAAATATTTTTTTCATATTTTTCATAAATTCTTGATTATCTCAGAAATTCAGTACCTTAAATTTCAAGTCAATTGGATTGTATAAAAATTCCTATCATATTTTGAACTCTGAAAAATTAGGAATAATAACCGGATTTACATTTGATCACTATGCAAATTTTTAAAATCTTTTTGTAACTCTAATTTGTGCGAGATTAGGATACGTTTTTCCTAACTTTGAAATCTACATTCAGTAATTGTTTGAGAACTTTTGGATTTATGGATCTTCGGGAATTGAATTTTTAAGGTAAAACTTTATTTTAGCCCGAAAATCAAGAGAATTTTTTTTTAAAATAAGAAAACAAATTCTAACTAATCCTAGGGTTCAAGCAAATCCTAATTCTAATTAATCTAAACTACAGGTACTTACCTGAGGTTCGAACCCACAGTTCCTATTATCGTGTTTCGTTTTGATTTCCTTATTTTCCAACGCACATGAAATCAATGAAAATAATAAGTTAGAAATTTCAAATTCGCACCAAAGAAAGCTTCGAAAATTTCCATTGTCACCCTGGCAATGGTGCCAACTTGTTCGGTGCGTAATTCGCTGTTAAAATACTATTTAGTTGTAGTATAGCCCGAAAACACGTTGACAAATAAATTTGTAATGACTGGTAAATACCGGGTCATTCGTTGGGAAGCAATCGTAATTTATGCAGAAGCGTTTCAATAGAACTTGTTCAAAATAGATATTTATATTTGTATATATGTATAAGAATCAGGTATATGCAATCAAAAGATTAGAATTTTATTGTAATTAAAATAGAGTTTTCACAATAGAGAATGCTACTAGAAACAAATAGATAGATAGGTAGAGAGAGAGAGAGAGAGAGAGAGTGATAGAAAGTGGCAGAAAAATGATGTTGCTTGTAGGATGCTTGTGCAAGATGTGGCAGCACCTCAGATCCAGAGCTTCAGGATAAAGGTCAGAGCAGAGTTGCAGAGGGACGGAGAGTTGCAGAGGTGGAAGATGTCTGGAGTTGATGTAAGAGAGATGCTTCAACTTGGGGGACCTGGGCCTTCTTTTGTAGTTTCAATGAGGGGCAAAGTGGCTATTTAACACCTTTATCTCATGCAACAACTCTTATTTGATCAAATCCGTTGATCGGGAGATCAACAGACTAAATCTGCCCTCAAAACACCTTCATTTGCACCTAAAACGCTCAGATTCAACCTGGGCTTGACACCTGGCAGCTTCTCGCCTTCAGATCGAGATCATACGGCTCCCACTCTTCCTTGCCGCCCGCTGCAATGAATCTCTCTTCACGCATGCACCCGTAAGCCTCTTTTCAGCACCTTATCGTCAGTTGTTCGATCTCACGATTGAATGGCTCTCATGTGCATGTGACTCGCCAAAATGCATGGAGCATCCTGATCGTGCCACATGGCAACGTTTGCGTGTGCCTATGCACCAATCCCACGGCCAATAGCAACTGCGCTCACCGCCTTCCGAATTTCATGCTCTGGCGGTTTCGAACCCACGCACTTCGCGTCTAGTGCAAGCGCGTAAGCCAACACGTTAGGCACGAGTTTTGTTATAGTTTCCTCTTTGTATCTATTTATTGTTATCCCAGTGGAATGGCGACGTGGTGCACTCATGGTTGTTGGATGAGGATCCAACGGCCCACAGCATGTGAGGGTGGCCTTCCTAGATGGGGTGGTGGTGAAAGAGTGGCTGTGATGGCACCACGTGATGCCATCGTGGCTGTCCATCTTCTCCTTATATCTGGTGCTGTAGACCTCCGATTGAGTTGATTTTTCTGTCGTTGGACAACAATTGTCGATACGGATTCATCTGTGTTCTTGGATTCTTCATCTGAGGCTCAAATCTTTGACTTTTAACTTTCTGATCTCTGTTCTTTTATGGACTGCACAAGATACCCTTGTTGTCTGATCAAGACAATTTCGGAAGTGTTAGACTCCCGTCACTGTTCTAATCAGATTTGTCCGATCTGATTTGACATCCATGGCTTTGAATCATCTACGATTAAAATCATCTCTCTTTTAGGTCATAAAACGATGATATTAACTATATGACTAATAAACTAGCTATTATGTAAATTACAATACTTGTGAATGCATTAATCCTAAGGTATGCTAGGATCTAGCTTAATTTAGGTGATTTAGGTTGCATGATTAGTGTGTAATCAGAACCCGTCTGAGGCAGAGCACTGGCTGAAGTAGATGGAGAAGATCTTCGACACACTCCACCCTCTTGTAGAGTGCCACGTGGCCTTTGCCACATACCAGTTGGAGAGTGCAGCCCACAGGGGGTAGAGGGTAGTCAGAGGCCAAGAGGGGAGAGAGCCATCGTGGGACTGGTTTGTGGTGCTCTTCAGCGAGCAATACTTCCCATAGACCTGGCAGGACCAGAGGAGGTGGGAATTTCACACTCTTTTCCAAGGGGCAATGATGGTTAGTGCGTACAGTATGCGTTTCCTCAAGCTATCACGCTTCACCCTGTCGGTTGCATCTACAAAGGAGGATCACCTATGGAGGTTCATTGAGGGCCTTCGGCCAGCTATTTGGGGGTATGTGAAGCCCCTGAAGTTACCTACCTTCTCCCATGTTGTCGTGGCAGCCATGACCTAGGTGGAGATCAACCCGATTGCATGAGACACTAATGGAGGAGGATGGAAGAGGCCCTACCAGCTTGAGCACTCATAGGGCCACCAAAAGAGGAGGCACACGGTGCTCGCGGGTGAGTCGTCCCACTCTGTGGGGCCACCAATGGCCTTTAAGGGCCCCAGACTGGGGCCCGCTGCCTACACCAGACCCTTGCCCAGTTACCATCAGGGCAGACTGAGGGAGGAGGTCGAGCCCCTCTTTGTTACCAGTATGGGCAGTCTGACCACAAGAGGAGGGACTACCCATCTAGGGCCGGAGCATATAGATGCTCCCAACACCAAGTACTGGAGACCGATCTGGCCGCCATGGTTACCATGCATGTGGGGGAGGACAGCAGTCGCTAGGAGGGTACCGACCAGCTGCTACTCACCCGACCTAGAGCATGGATGCTTCTTTCCCACCTAGGGCTGAAGGACATGTCAACGCCCTAACTCACAGAGACGCCAGAGCTTTAGGTTCTTTGGTGGTAGGTATGGTTACAGTTTCCAGAAGATTAGTCTACGTGCTTTTTGATTCTGGTGCCATGCATTCCTTTGTCTTCATGAGTTTTGAAGTCAGTTTGGGGTCGAGCAGTACACTGTTAGAGGATCTGTTCCTGATTAGAGGCCTAGGTGGACAGTTGTTTGTCGTAGAGGAGGTTTTCATAGACTGTGAGGTCACTATAGGGGGACATAGCTTTCCTGTTGACCTGATTGTGATCCTGATGGAGGATTTCGATGTGATTCTAGGGATGAACTGGTTGTCTACCTATCACTCCCTGGTGGACTGCATTGGCAGGAAGATCGTCTTCTCTATAACTGAGTTGCCACCCTTTGAGTTCCACAGCCAGACAGTGGACGGAGGTTTTAGGTGCATCTCCGCTCTTCAGGTAGCGAAGCTACTGAGATAGGGGTGTGAGGGCTTCCTAACCTATGTTGTAGCAAAGCCTAACCCAGTGGATGACTTATAGAGTATTCTGGTGGTCTCTGAGTACCTCGATGTCTTTCGAGAGGAGCTGCCAGGACTACCACCTGAGTTGAGATAGAGTTTTAGATCTCACAGGTATCGGGGACCAGCCCCATCTCCATTTCACCGTATAGGATGGCACCACATAAGCTGTGAGGGATCAAGTCTCAGTTGCAGGATTTGTTAGAGAAGGGCATTGTGAGGCCTAGTGCATCCCTATGGGGGGCCCTTGTGTTGTTTGTAATGAAGGATGGCACCCTTCGGCTTTGTGTTGACTACAGACAACTAAATCGGGTCATCGTCAAGAACAAGTATCCGCTGCCCTGCATTGATGATAAACACACATGAATTCATGATAAAATGCTTATTTATGATACTTCCTAGGCTTAGCATTGCATATCATGTTATAAATACTGCATAACATCCATTGCATGGCATTTACAATAGTTGTATGTTTTGTATATTAATTCCTTCACTTTATATGGCCAGGAGGCAATATGACATCCTTAGGAACTTTGGATGAAAAATCCGATCGTACGGATGGATCCGGAGCGACGATCGTAGTCCGACAACATAGAAATCACCTTGATCCGAGCACTGTGGCATCCTCTACAAGTAATGAAGTGTGGATAGTCCAGATGGTGCCATGTGGCACCACCTGGAGTGCCCAAAGCCACCCACCACATCTCTAAAGGCTGCTAATCAAGTGATCTCAGCCATTGGATGAAAATCCAATGGTTCAAAGCCTGCCCTCACCACATGGCTGCAACTCCTCTTCGCGACACACCCGTGGATGTGGCGCAATGGTGAGGACAAGTGCTCTCAAAGAGCAAATGCAAGATCGAGCTGCTATTCACCATGCCTGCTATAGTGCCAGCTGTAATATGGCTACTTGATCTTGATCGAGCGGTCAAGATTCCCCACGCACGATCCAACGTTGCCCACATTAGTGAAGGCACACGCCAGATCACACGCACGCTATCTGGGGTGTGCATTTAAGTCGACTGCAAGCAGTGCCCCCCGTCCGATCCTCTCAATCACGTGAGGCGAGCGATTCAAATTAGAGCACGTGCGATCTACAGGCGTGCCTCATCTGATGGCTGCCAGTGCACATGCCAGCGGTGTGAATTTCAAATGCTGGCAGGCACACGCTCTCCTCTTGCAATCACAGTCGTCCATGCCTGAGGCAATGGCCGACGATTGCCGCACCTACGACAGTTGCAGTCGAGCATTCAAGCACCGGCCATGGTGTGCGAATGCTTTAGCGACATCTCTGGCAGGTCTTTAGCGATGTCTTAAATGTCACTAAAGGCCCGTGCATGCAAACCACCTCCATTCCACCACTATATAAACACCCCTACACCCCCCATTCCAAGCCATCTCTACCTACTCTACTCCGACCAACTCCTAAGCTCTAGCAAACCTACCAACGCTTTGTTAGAGCTTACAATCAAGCTCCCAAGGCTCCTGTTAGTGTAGCGAACCTCTACCACACCAAACATTCCTCCATCTTCCCATCCCCATTCATAGGTTGCCTTGGAGCCATCCTCCCACCTCCATTTCGGCAACAGATCATCTCTGCCTTCTCACCTCCATTCCAAAGCCACATTGAGGCTTTCCTCTACCCAACGTCCTCCTGCATCTCACCTCCATCGACCCCCTCCTCACCTCCTTCGTCTGAGCTTCTGCCAGGCGCCATCATCTCACCAAACAGCCGATTCGGGAGATTTCTTCTCACCTCCCTCTCTTTTTATGCTTTCGTTGATTATTGTAATAGATATTCATGCAATATATCACATTTGATTCCATCTCTTTCTTGTGATTGCTTGTCCTTTTATTTCAAAAATAAAAAAAAGCAAAACCCTAAAACACCAAACAGAAACAAATCGAAGCGCGAATTTCATACAAAGTAAACATCACCTCCCTGTGTACGACCCGGAACTCCCTCGAAGTTTCGGTATAAATTTTATTTGATCACGAGTTTTCCAACTACGACGAAAGGTTACTTGTAGCCTTGATTTCAAACATGTGAAACCCATTCGACTATTTTGCCGTCATTGCAAGGGAGGCAACGAAATTTACTTGATTGTTTGCTTCGCTTCTTTGCATTTACATAGCACTAACCCCGCTTGTCTTTGATCTACTGTCTTGCAGGTACCCTAGCATGGAGATCCAAGTGTGGCAGACCGAAGTAAAGTGCAGGTAGAGTGTTTTGTAATTGTCCCCTACATTTCCCCCCCACTAGTTCAGTTTGCCACTATCATAACCAAGACCTAATCTACTTAGGTATTTGCGTAAATCCTAGGATAGACTTTGTTTGTCTTGTTTTCCACCTTCACCCATCTCACCCACATCTTATAAAAAAAAACAAGAAGATACTTTCTGTGGGATGAATCTATTTACTTACTTTATACACCCACATCAGTGGCACATAACCTGACTTGATTTTCATCTACTCAACCGAGATTCCGACCTGTGGACTTGGTACACGAATTCAACACATAAAAGAGTAGAAATCATATTAGGTTAATCACCTTTTTGTGCCTTAATCGGTGGTGCATTTGAGCTGATTGATTGAATTGTCTAGATCGCACCACCTAATCTAAAAGGGGTCATTTTGTAGCTACCCCATAGGATTCAATAACTAGGTCAAGCCAGGCACTCCATATTTTTCTTGATTTCTAAAGGAAAATACATGAACACATGCTTTTAGAAACAAACTTGGTTTGCCTCACAAAACTTTGTTGAAAACACCTAATTTTTGAATCCGAAAAGCTATTAGGCAAGATTTGAACCCTAAAACTCACCTCATCATTAATAATCTTACTTGAAAACCTCTTGGTTGTACACATTCACACATTCTCAAACAAATCATTAAGGGCACAACAAATTAAGGGCCCATCACATTCCAGAAGCACCAATTTTCCAAGCCTAACTAAAATCAATTAGACATTGGCCCTAAGGATTCATTCGCTCGTCGGGATCCAGATTGAGATTATTCACATTTAACCTGCTTATACTAGTCAATCTAATGTCTAGCTAGGGGAGTAGTGTCAAACGACCGCAGCTGGGTGGTACACTAGGAACCGAAGGCGTAAGCCAAAGGGAGAACCTTCTCCTCAGTTCCTCCTAATTGGTTGGATTACCTGGATATAAGTAGAGTAAATCATCCATAATCTTAGGATGGATTATGAGAGCCTATTGACCTTTAGGCTACCCCTTCTAAGGATATGCTTGTATTCTTGTGCTGTAGGGTTCTCTCTCTTCCCTGTCCTTCCGACTTCCTTCCAGCGTATGTTTGGAAGGAGATCATTGAATCCTAGATTTGAAAGGAACTTTAGACCATTCTAGGAGGCGGAGTGTTGAACGATCGAATTGCTACGCTAACGTGCTTGGTTTTAAAACCTTGTCGTTGTAGTTTGAAAGCAAAGAATTCCTATTCAACAAATAAAATTTATACCGAAATGTAAATTTCGGGTCGAACACAGGGAGGCTATGTCGATCTAAATTCGCAATTATATGTTTTTTGGAATTTTTTGAAAAGCGAGGCGATATAGTTACAATGAAGCTATCAGACTAAAAGCAAGAGAGAGAGAGAGAACATGCATTCAATATTTCAAATTGTTTATACAATCAAACCAAATAAAAATTACACTAGAAAGCGGGAAATCAGCCACACTAGAAAGTAGGAAATTTCTATACTAGAAAGGCTGTAAAGAAGAATGGGAGAGAGAAAGTTATCCTCCTCGACGATCGCTTAGAGGATGAGCCGGATGGGACGACGCCTGGATGAAGGAGGATGAAGCAGGACGAAGGAGGACGAAGCAGAAGAATGGGAACGGAGCAGCACGTCATCTTCGTCGTGGGATCCACTTCCGAATGGGGACAAAAATTTGGACTTTATCTCACGAGGAGCATCCTGGGTGTGGGACAACCTTCTCTTGAGCTATGGAGAGGTAGAGAAGAGAAGGAAGGGATCAGAATTTCGTGTGTAGGGGGTCTCCTTTTATAGTTGCAAGGAGTGGGGGAAAATTGGTCATTACATTTTAAAACATTAAATAAGGGGTCTTTAGTGATGGATAAAATCGTCACTAAAGCCCCAACGTGGCCGTAGTGGCCGTTGCCCGCGCACGCCCGCTCGTCTACTCACGCTCAATGCATGCCACAAGTTCAACCGTCCATAGCCGTTAGATCACGAGATCGGCCAGCCCAAATCGTTCCTTCGCCCGCCCCAACGAGTGCGATGCCGCGTGAGGCGCGTGCGTGCTATAGCGCGTTAATGCTATTGAGCGCGGACGGCCGCCCGATCAAGATCTGACGCACACCCACGCTTGCTCACCCGCTCCCTTCGCTTGCACGCTGCGGCTCGAACCTGCGTCCGCTACTCACGATAACTCCCTCGCCCACTACGTTGCGGAGCGCGGATGGTCGCGCGGATGATTTCAACGCGTCGCATCCATAGCCGTTGGATCTTGATCCAACGGCGGAGAAGAGCGGATGCAGGAGCTTCAGCGGGTGCGTACGGGAGTTTAGGCTGCCGAGATGGTGCCACGTGGCTCCATCTTGGCCATCCATCTTCTGGATGATGTAGATGGTGCCATGGGTGTCAGATTGACTCGATTTTTGCGTCGTTAGGCTGCGATCGTCAATCCGAATCCATCCGTGAGGGAAGATTTGTCATTTGAAGTGCGGATTTACACCATGCTGGCCCTTGATCTTCTAGGGTTCCCCGATCACTATCTGATGCTACAGATGCCTGATTAGGACAATCTCAGAGTCGTTGAACTCCAATCGTCGCCTTGATCACATCTGTACGGTTGGATATTTGATCCGAGGCTCCGATAAAAAGTTTGCCCTGTCCAAGCACATAAAAGGAGACAACTAACCTCCATTTTATTCAAACTACTCTAAATGCAAGATGATGCATGTTATGCAATATTTATAGCAAGCAATGCAATCCTATGCTTAAGAACATGCATAAATAGACATCTTAAGTAGTGTAAATGTGTTTACATCACAGAGGTTGAGCTATTGCCAAGTAGATCCCATGGCTGATCAACAACCACCTCCCCCACCCTCGAACCAGCAGGAACTGATTCAGAGGCAGTTAGAAGAATTGTAGCAGATGCAATAATGGTTCCAACTTATGCATGGTCAGGGTGCTCTGCCCTTGAATTAGTTTTACGATCCTTCAAACTATGGGGAAGGTCTCGG
This sequence comes from Thalassia testudinum, assembly GCA_037157565.1. Taxonomy (NCBI): domain Eukaryota; kingdom Viridiplantae; phylum Streptophyta; class Magnoliopsida; order Alismatales; family Hydrocharitaceae; genus Thalassia; species Thalassia testudinum. The sequence goes on along the minus strand of JAZHRO010000056.1, from coordinate 76,173,227 downwards.
CATCATGATTCTCATTGAAGACATAGAAATCAAGCCCCAAGTTTTAAGTTTGATTAAGGATTTCCATGGGCTTGGCTCGGAGGACCCATTCCAGCACCTAGAGGATCTGACCACTTTGGTTCAGACCACCAGAGCAAGGATTGTGAATGAAGAGCAAATGATCTTGAGGCTTTTCCCCCACTCTCTCAGGGATAAGGCCGCACATTTTTACCAGACCATAGGAAGGTCGATTGAAACTTGGGCTGCTCTTAAGTCATCTTTCTTGAAGAAATTCTTCCCTATCAGAAGGACCAATGCCTTGTGATAAGCGATTACCACTTTCGCCCAGTGGCCGGGGGAACCGTTTCATGGTGCCTGGGAGCGATTCCAAGAATTTTTGAGGAAGTGTCCACACCACGAGGTGCGGAAATGGCAACTCATGTAGATTTTCTATCATGGGTTGGTTGAGCAACTCCGTAATCATGTGGACGCCTCTTACGGAGGTAAGTTCCTTAATAGGGATGTAGATAGCAAATACAACCTATTTGAGGAAATGAGGGAGAAATCAATTAATCATGCCTCCATGGATGCATTCAACCAATCCCAACAAGTCAGGTCAAGTGCTAATGGGATCCAGGATTCTCATTCATTTGACATGGAATTGATTTGTAATAAACTTGATAAAATAGACTTGGTTGCTAGGAGAATGAAAGAATGGATGTCTGGGAATTTAGGAAACACTTCTATACCTTCTCAATCCTAGAATTCAGGATTCCATTCCTCATGAGCTCCCATGTGGTGGGAGTTCATGAACCAACTTGAATCAGCTCAACCTGTCAGCTAGGATTTCTCGGAACCTTATGTGTTCCAAACTGGGGCCTTTGATCCTACCTTTTCTGATCCTTGCTTCTCTCCATCCTCAACCTATGAGGATGCGTATGCAATGGAGAATGTTAGGTCCAGCAAATATTCCAAAACTTATAACTCTTGTTGGAGGAACCACCCTAATTTCTCCCGTAAAAGTCAGGGGCAACAGACCGAAACTCGACCCAGCAACTGTGCATCTGAAAGAGCTATGGGTCAGGGTCAAGTATACATGCAGTTGCCCTCGAGACTAGTTACTTAGCCATCTTGAAATGCCCAACAATCTGCAGGGCAGGCTGATTTAAGCCGATAGATGGTGGAAATGTAAGGGTCTATGCTTCAGCTTATGCATCAAATTAAGACATCATTGGATAACTTGCAATCTGGGTTAATTGCTAACACCCAACAACTCGAATCTCCTCCAACCCGACCCATACCCAACCTGCGCAATGTTCAAAATCAAGGCAGTAGAGCCCAAGTGTACGAGAATCAAAGGGACCCACGTGCACATGCTCAAGTTGTTGAGCAGGGTCCCTCATCTTCTTCTTCTGGTTACATGACTAACCAAGGCCCTCCAATCATCACTAACCCACCTCAAGACCCAAACCCTTATGCCTCTACAAACTCTGTCACCTTGAGAAGTGGAAAGCAAATCCAGGACCCTAAATTACCTTCTAGATTCCAAAACCCTGGGTAGCTTGAGAGAGAAGAGGAGGAGACTAAAGAAGACAATAAGGCCCAGGGACTGGAAATTGAAAATACCACCCATATCTCATTCCCTGAAGCCCTATTGAAAACCAAGAAGAAGAAAACCCTAGATAGCAATGAGGAGCTCTTGGATTTATTCAAGAGCGTAGAGATCAATATTTCGCTCGTCAGTGCTATTAAGCACACCCCGGCTTACGCTATATTTTTGAACGAACTATGTACCCAAAAGCGTAAGCTGAGAGAACCCACTCCGACGAAGGTTATTCTCTTTGAGCAGGCAAGTTTTCTGATCCTGCATCACCTTCCTCAAAAGAAGAAAGATCTAGGTGCCCCCTTGATCTCATGCATTATTGGGGAAAACACTTTTGATAGGGCATTGTTGGATCTAGGTACATCCATCAACATAATCCCAACTTCTCTTTATGAGAGGTTTGGGTAAGCTGAACTCAAACCAACCTCAGTAACGCTACAATTAGCAAACCGTTTGGTCGCCACACCGATAGGCCTTATCGAGGATGTAATTGTCAAGGTTAAGGTTTTCCATTTTCGCGTAGATTTCCTCGTCCTTGACATGGATGTACCAAATGATTTGAGGAACATGCCCATCATTCTAGGGCATCTGTTCCTAGCTACTGCCAAGGCCAACATAAACTGTGAAAGCGGTAGTATGGAGATCGCCCTTGGGGATAAGAAGTTAACTCTAGATATGTTTAAGGCAATAAGAGGATTTAAGGATTATGGATTCATTGAGGAGATCGAGGATCAAGATCTTGAGACTTGTATGAAAATCAATGCACTCGAGGACTCCACCAGCTTTAAGGAACCCAACCCACAACCCTCCGTGGTAGACCTGCCACATCCTGGAGAGGCTGTTGATTTTGTTCATTCCTAGCATCTTCCACTAGATCATCCTGATGAATCTTCAGAAGCATCCTCCCTACCTTCTATTCTAAACCCACCCCAGCTAGAACTAAAACCATTACCCAAAAATTTGAAATATGAGCTCTTAGGACTTGAAAGCATGCTCCATGTGATTATTAGTGCTGATTTGACTAAGGATCAAGAATCGAGGTTAATTAAGGTGCTTAATAACAACAATGAGGCAATTGGATTGACCATCCATGATCTTAGGGGGATCGAGCCATCTTATTGTACCCTTCTTGCGAGATGCAAAGGAGACTAAACCCAAATATGCAAGAAGTGGTCAAGAAGGAGATAATCAAGTGGCTCGATGCTAGGATTATTTACCCAATCTCGGATAGTCTGTGGGTTAGCCACATTCAGATTGTACCCAAGAAGGCAGGAATAACGAGAAAGGGGAAACCTTCACTACTCATTCAGCTTCTGCTTGGAGAGTCTGTATTGACTTTAGGAAGCTGAACACAGCTTCTAAAATGGATCACTTTCCCTTGCCATTCATCGATCAAATCCTTGAATGGTTAGTTGGGCAAAAATACTTTTGCTTCTTGGCTGGTTATTCGGGATATAACCAAGTCCCTATCCATCCCGAAGACCAGGAAAAGACAACCTTCACATGTCCCTACGAAACCTTTGCATTCCTTAGAATGCCTTTCGGGCTTTGCATTTCACCTGCGACTTTTCAAAGGTACATGCTGGCCATCTTTTCTGACATGGTGGGAGATTGTCTTGAGGTATTCATGGATGATTTCTCTATTTTTGGAGATTCTTTTGAGTCTTGCCTAGCTAACTTGGAATTGATCCTCCAGAGATGCATCAAAACACAGCTAGTCCTTAGCTGGGAAAAGAGCCACTTTATGACTCAAGAAGGCATTGTCTTGGGTCATGTGGTCTTTAGTCAGGGTATTGAAGTTGATAAAGCTAAGGTGGATGCTATCTCTAGACTTCCTCTACCCACATCCATAAAACAGATCTGCTCTTTCCTTGGGCTTGTGGGTTTTTATAAAAGATTCATTGAGGACTTCTTGAAGGTTGCTCAGCCCTTGAGTAACCTTCTGGCCAAAGACATGCAATTCGAGTTTGATGAATCATGTCATAAGGCATTTGATTTATTAAAAATAGTAGTCACTTGTGTCCCGGTGTTGCAACCACTAGTCTGGACAACCCTATTTGAGATTATGGTTGACGCATCTGATTATGCTGTTAGGGTTGTCTTGGATTAGAAGATTGAGAAAAGGCCCTCTGTGATTTACTACACTAGCAAGACTCTGGATGAAGCCTAGAGGAACAACACCGTTACTGAAAAAGAATTGCTAGCTGTAGTTTTCGCATTAGAAAAATTCAGTGCTTACCTTTCAGGTTCTTATGTCATCATCTATACCAACGACTCAGCCTTGAAACATCTCTTGGCTAGAAAGGATGCCAAATCCTGGCTTATTCGCTGGGTTCTGTTACATCAAGAATTCGATCTTGAAATTAGGGATTAAGCTGGGGCACAAAAAGTAGTGGCGAATCACCTCTTGAGAATCCTAATTGATTCTCCTTAGCCAGATGTCCCGATCTCCGATGCTTTTCCGGATGAAACTATCCTTACAGTCTCAGGTATCCGAACCCCCTGGTTTGCAGATATTGTCAATTATTTGGCCGTTGGTCAAATCCCCCAGGATTGGACCAAACAACAATGGGATAGTCTTGTGTCTGTTGCCAAATATTATTTTTAGGACGATCCTGAGCTATACTACATCGATGCAGACCAGATTATTCATCGATGCGTCCCAGAAATCGAGTTCCATAGCATACTTGAGTTTTGCAACTCATCTACATGTGGTGGACACCTTTCCAGGAAAAAGACGGTAGCAAAATTTTGCAATCAGGATTCTATTGGCTGCCATTATTTGAGGATGCCCAGGAATTCTCAAAGTCATGCACCCGATGCCAGACACTTGGGAACATGGCCAAGAGAGATATGATGCCCCTGAACCCAATTCTTTCCTTCGAAATCTTCGACATTTGGGGCATCAACTTTATGGGGCACTTCCATCCTTCATTTGGACACTAGTATATTCTGGTCATTGTTGATTATGTGTCTAAAGGATTGAGGCAATTCCCACCCGGACCAATGACCACGAGGTGGCTATCGATTTTGTGAAGAAAAATATCTTCAGGCGATTCGGGGTTCCTCGGGCAATTATTAGTGATGGTGGCACACATTTCACTCATGCCCAATTTCAAAATTTACTTGGAAAATACGGGGTGAATCATCGGATTTCCACACCTTACCACCCTCAAACGAACGGACATGCCGAGGTCTCTAATTGAGAGATCAAAAACATTTTGCAGAAAACCGTTAGGCCTGATAGGAAGGATTGGACCCAAAAGCTAGATGATGCTCTTTGGGCCTACCGTATGGTGTACAAAATGCCTATCGGTATGTCTCTGTTCTATCTCGTGTTTGGTAAGGCATGTCACTTACCCGTAGAACTTGAACACCAGGCATTTTAGGCCATCAGGAAATGTAATTTTGACCTTGGGTTGGCCGTGAAAACGAGGAAACTTCAACTATCTAAGTTGAAGGAGCTTCGAAATGATGCTTATGAAAATGCCAGAATCTATAAGGCAAGGACCAAAGCTCTCCATGACCAGATGATTTCATGTAAGAGCTTTGAGCCGACCAGAAGGTTTGGCTTTTCAATTCTCGTTTGAAGCTTTTCCTCAGAAAACTCAGGTCTAAGTGGGATGGCCCGATCATTATTAAGCGGATTTTCCCTAACAAGGCCGTCGAAATCTCTGACCCTATGATGGGTAATATCTTCAAGGTCAATGGACAGTGTCTCATACCCTTTGTTTACCATGTGCTCCTTGAACCCATCTCGGATAGGGTTGCTCTTACCTTTCCTTAACCACTGCAGGCCGATCATGGCCCAGCTGAAGGCACTAAACTCAGCACATGTAAAGATTGTTCCAAGCTGACCAAAGTCTCACAGAAATCGTGTCAGCTATAACTGTAATTTCTTGTTATTTGATTCTATTAAAAAAAAAATTAGAATTAGGAGATGAGAACTTAGGCATTAGGAGTTGGAAACTTTAGGAATTGATACTTTGAGACCTGAATACTTAGGTCTTCGGTCTTAATTAGCCCAGGGGTCCACACGAATGTGGACTTACTCTCGAGTCCTCACCAATTAAAATTCATTTTAATTTGGTAAATAAATTGGGATGATAAGTATCTGACATATCAACCCGCCCTCTGATTTGGGGGGACTTTAAGCCTAAGCATCTACATACTTTTTTTTTGCACTGACCCACTTTTCGACAATTTCCTCGGAAATTAGGTAGCTAACGAACTATCTATGGTGGTATGGCTGGCAAGTTGTCAGTGGTAACAGCTCATCGGCTGGTTGTCTAGGGCCCAATCACAAGACCATTTTCATTGTATTGTCTTTAAGTAAATCTTAGATTAGGAAAGCTACCTACTTAAAAGAGAGAGAGAGAGAAAAAGAAAAAAATAGAAAATGGAGAAAAAAATAAATAATAAAACCACACTTCACCGTACAAGTATAACTAGCAAGTTGTCATGGGTAGCATCCCATTAGCCGGTTGTCCAAAACCCAGCTTAGAAAAAAAATGCATAATAATTCTACAAACACTTAGGGAGGAAGCGAGGAAATAGAATAAATCAGGGAGATATACACTGGGTTCACCCTTGTGTTGACCCCATAAATAAAAGTAGGGAGAAATCTACTGTTCGAAAAGACAAACCTCTAGGCATGGTCACCTAGGGTCGTAGAAACTCAAAGTCCATATTAACGATTGCCTAGTGAGCCTTTCACTCTTTTCACTAGATGCTTAGCACTTTGAGTCCTTTTTGAGTTTGGGGTGGGTTGGGTAGCTGTAAAAAGTTATCTCGAAACTCTCAAACTCCAAAAGTAGAAAAAAAATTAGAAAAGAAGGAAAATAGGAAAAAAAATTTTCAATCTTCTTTTGTCAAATAGGCTTGGACGGTTTGCATTCTGGTAGACACCCAGGCACTGTCGAGTCTTTGTAACCAAGTCTTGGGTTGAAAGTTCCTAAGGCAACCAACAAATTATGCCTAAGAGATTGAGTTTTGTAAATAGCATTTAGGCTAATTTTGCTGGGGACTAGCAAAAAGTAAGCAATGAAGTATGATAAAATGGCTATTTATGATAGTTCATAGGCTTAGCATTGCATATCATGTTATAAATACTGCATAACATCCACTTCATGGCATTTAGGATAGATGTATGTTTTGTATATTAATTCATTCATTTTATATGGCCAGGAGGCAATGCGATGTCCTTATAGACTTTGGATGAAAAATCTAACCATACGGATGGATCCAGAGCGACGATAGCTATCCGACAATGTAGAAATCACCTCGATCCGAGCACTGTGGCATCCTCTGCAACCAATGAAGGATGAATGGTCTAGATGGTGCCACATGGCACCATCTGGAGTGCCCAAAGCCACCTGCCACATCTCTAAAGGTCGCCCATCAAGTCATCTTAATCGTTGGATGAAAATCCAATGGCTAAGAGCCAACCCTCACTACACGGACGCAACTCCTCTTTGTGACACACCCTTGGCCATGGCATAATGGTGAGGATGAGCGCTCTCAAAGAGCGAGCACGAGATGGAGCTGCGATTTGCTACACTCACTACAGTGCCAGCTGCAATAGGGCCACTTGATCTCGATCGAGCGATCGAGATTCCCCACACGCGATACAACGACACCCACCAACGCGAAGGCACACGCCAGATCACACGCATGCCATCTGTGGTGTGCATTTAAGTCAATCGCGAATAACACCCGCCATTTGATCCTCACAATTGTGCGAGGTGCGCGATTCAATTCAGAGCGCGTGCGATCTACGGGCGCGCCTTGATGCCTCATCCGACAGCTACTAGCGTGTGCACCAGCGGTGCGGATTTCAAATGATCGTAGGCATGTGCTCTCCTCTGGCAATCACAGCCGTCCACGCCTAATCCAACGGCCGACGATCGTCGCACCTATGACAGCTGCAGTCGAGCGTTCAAGCACCAGCCAAGGCACATGAATGTTTTAGCGACGTCTCTGGTGGGTCTTTAGTGCCATCTTTAAAGCCACTAAAGGCCCATGCACGCAAACCACCTCTATTCCACCACTATATAAACACCCCTACACCCCCCATTCCAAACCATCTCTACCTACTCTACTCCTACCTACTCCTAAGCTCTAGCAAGCCTGCCAATACTCTGTTAGAGCTTAGTCTCAAGCTCCCAAGTCTCCTATTAGTGTAACGAACCTCTGCCTCACTAAATATTCCTCCATCTTCCCATCCCCATTCATAGGTCACGTTGGTGCCATCCTCCCAACTCCATTCCGGTAGCAGATCATCTCTGCCTTCTCACCTCCATTCCGGAGCCATGCTAAAGCTTTCCTCTACCCGACATCCTCCTACATCTCACCTCCGTCGTCCCGCTCCTTACCTCCTTCGTCCAAGCTTCTGCCAGGCACCGTTGTCTCACCGAACAGTCGATTCAGGATATTTCTTCGCTCCTCCGTCTATTTTTATGTTTTCATAGATTATTGTAATAGACATTCACACAATATATAACATTTGCTTTCATCTCTCTCTTGTAATTTCTTGTCTTTTTAATTCAAAAATAAAAAAAATAACAAAACCCTAAAACATCAAAAAGAAACAAATCGAAGCGTGATTTTCATCCTAAGTAAACGTCGCCTCCCTGTGTTAGACCCAGGACTCCCTCGGAGTTTCGATATAAATTTTATTTGATCACGAGTTTTACAACATGACGATGGGTTATTTGTAACCCTAATTTCAAACACGCGAAACCCATTCTTCCAATTGACGACCTCTTTGACCAGTTGAGAGATTTGATGGTGCTCTCCAAGATAGACTTGAGGTCAGGTTACCATCAGTTGAGGATTAGGGAGACTGACATGTCCAAGATAGCTTTCCATACACTGTATGGACACTATGAGCTTTTGGCCATGCCGTTTGGGCTGACCAACGCCCTCGCTGCTTTCATGGATCTGATGAGCTGTGTCTTTAGAACATACTTGGACCAGTTTGTAGTGGTATTCATTAACGATGTGCTGGTTTAGTCTCGAGATCAGTCATAACATGGACAGCAACTACGCATGGTACTAGACACTTTGAGATGGAGTAGGTTGTATGCCAAGTACAACAAGTATGCGTACTGGTTGAGACAGATTACCATTTTGGGCCATGTGGTCTCAGGAGATGGGATTTCTATGGATCCAGCCAAGGTTGAGGCCATGCTTAGGTGGGAGAGGCCACGTATAGTGACAGAGATATGCAGCTTCTTAGGGCTGGCAGGCTAGTACCGACGATTTATTAGGGGATTCTCCCAGATTGCGAGTCCTATGACTCAGTTGACTAGGAAGGACTTGCCTTTCACTTGGATAGGCAAGTGTGAGTTGTGCATTCAGGAGTTGAAGGAGAGGCTGACTTTAGCTCCTATACTCACCATTCCAGTCAATAGTGGCTGGTTTGTGGTTTACACTGATGCTTCATTGTAGGGGCTGGGTGGTGTGCCCATGTAGTGGGGTCATGTTGTCACTTACACTTTGTGGCAACTAATGACCCATGAGCATAACTGCCCCACTCTTGACTTAGAGTTGGCAGCAATTCTCTTCACGCTGAAGATATGGAGGCACTACCTGTACAGTGAGACCTTTGAGATCTTCACGGATCATAAGAACCTTAAGTACCTGTTTGATTAGAAGGAGCTCAACATAAGGTACAGGCACTGGTTAGAGCTTCTGAAGGACTACGACTGTAGCATCTCCTATCACCCAGGGAAGGCCAATGTGGTGGCTGACACCTTGAGCCGGATGGAGTCCGCCCACTTGCCTAGCTTATAGGCACGAAGTTGGAGACTCATGGAGGAGCTAGGCAGTTGGTGACCCCTAGAGCCATGAGGGTACAACGGGGCAGTGACAGTGACGAGACAGGCACGACCAGAGCCTATAAACCGTATCATCATTGGACAGATGGTCGATCTATATTTACAGATGCTGCAAGATAGGGTGTTGACAAGGGACCCAGGAGACTTCACTTTTACTGATGAGATTCTATGTATAAGGGGACGTTTGTGCGTTTTGAGAGAGGAGGAGTTGTTGAGGGAGCTTCTGGTTGAGGCAGACGGGTCCAAGTTCACCATACATCCCAGGAACACTAAGATGTACCATGATCTACGGCATGACTTCTGGTGGAGGAGGATGAAGTAGGATGTTGGTGAGTTCATGCAGTAATGTTTGGTATGCCAGCAGGTGAAGGTTGAGCACCAGAGGCCTACAGGGCCGCTACAGCCACTTTTTGTGCCAGAGTGGAAGTGGGAGAGTGTCGCTATGGACCTAGTAGTGGGGCTACCAGTTACACAGCGTGGACACGACACCGTTTGGGCTATAGCAGATAGATTGACAAAGACAGCGCGATTTTTGCCAATCTAAGTCACCTTTGGGCCAGCATAGTTAGCATAGCATTACATCAGGGATGTGGTGTACCTTCATAGAGTCCCTCGTGGGATCATATCCAACCGGGATACCCATTTCACTTCCCCATTTTGGGCAGATTTCCAGCATGCCTTGGGGACTCGCTTGAGGTTCAGCATTGCCTACCACCCCCAGGCCGACGGACAGCCGGAGAGCACCATTCAGACCTTTGAGGACCTTCTACGTGCTTGTGTACTAGATTGGAGAGTCTCCTAGGAGGAGCATTTGCCCCTCGAGGTGATAGAGTAGGTTCACAGACGACTCTATACCACTAGAGTAGGCAGAAGAGCTACACTGATAGGAAGTGTCGAGAGGTACAGTTTGAGGTTGGGGAACATGTGTTTCTCCATGTTTCGCCCATGAAGGGCTTGCAGCATTTTGGAGTAAAGGGGAAGCTCACGTCGAGGTTTGTAGGAACTTTTAAGGTCTTGGAATGGGTAGGACGCATTGCATACTGGCTTGCCCTTCTTCCCTAGATATCTAGAGTGCATGATGTGTTCCATGTGTCCAACCTCAGGAGATGCATCACCGATTGTAGCCACAGTTTGAGTCATCAGAGTATCGAAGTAGGAGATGACCTGACTTGCCCTGAGAGACCAGTACAAATACTTGATAGAGCTGTCAAGAGCCTGAGATAGAAGGAGGTGCCACTAGTGAAGGTTCAATGGAGAAGCCAACGGTAAGAGGAGGCAACTTGGGAGCCCGAGGTGACAATGCGATATCGGTACCCAGAGCCTTTTGAGGGTACGTTGTTTCTGACCTACTTTCAACCTCTTTCAGTTTGTTATGCACACATTTGTTTCCTTCTGCATCCTAGTTTAGCTCAAGTTTCGGCGGCAAAACTTCCGTTAAGTTTGTTATGTTGAAATGATCTATCCCAAGGGTCATTTGGACTTTTTGAAAACCTAGGGGCCTTTATGTAAATTCTGGGCACCAAAAAGAGCACGTGCGGAGTTTTTGGCTTTTGGGAGGGGTCTTGCACAATTCCAACACCCCAGAAATTATTCTATAGGGTCGAGTACAATTTTACTAACCCCACCATATCCTACACAACATCCCCCACGCAACCACACCTTCTAAACCCTATTCCCACCTCTATAAAACCATTAAAACCCTCCACCTAGACCCCCACTCCACTTTGTTCCCCTCAAGCGGCCACCTTCCTCCCCCATCCATCGTAGCCTCCATACCTGCAAAGAGGTGTGCAGTTGAGGGAGGGAGATCATGAAGGAGATTAAGAGAGGACGAGGTCAGGGGGGAGGAGAGTAATAGGTGGAGCTTGGGCAAGAAAGAAAGAGTGTGGGAGTGCGAGAGTAGCAGGAGGAGATGCTACTGCTACGAGGCAAGAAGGAGAGCCATTGCGAGGAAGGTCCTGCACGTTGAGATTGGAGGCATTTTCCGCGATAATCAGATGTCTGTAATGTCTTGCAGATGACCTGAAGGCTCCGCAGATGTCTAACGATAGCTCCAGACATTTCGAAACGTGCTTGGTACCGAGGTATTGCTCAGCCTGAGTGTCTGCGTGGTGTGTGTGCTACTCTAGTGTTTTAGTAGGCTCTTGTGTCTTTGTAGGTTTGCGCAGGGACGAGAGGCATTGGGAAGGTGCGCTGGTGCGACATTTAAGACACTTTCGAACGTTTGAAGGTAGTCTCAGACGTCCAACTGCCTTCCCAGGCGACTGGGTGTAGTGTTAGACGTCTGGTAACACCCTCAGATGGTTGTAAGGGGTAGCAGACTATTGGAGCTAAAATAGGAGCTCATGGTGAGATTCTGCACATGTTTAAGACATCTAGGACTCTCTCCAAACATTTGATATTGGTCAGGGCATGCGTTTCAGGGCTGATTAAGGGCCTAAATGAAGTTAGATTTGTGCAATTAAAGTACCGTTGGTTTCCTTTCTAAATTTCCTACATGTTAGAAGTGTTGTCACATTGTTTTGAGCCTAATTAATGTACTGAAATGTTGGTCAGCGATATCAATGTCTAGTTTGACCAACAGTTTGGAATAGGTCTCCAGTCCGTAGTTCACTTTGGACCTGCGGAGACATTGGGATCAGTCATTCGTGCCCCCCATATCACCCATAACTTTTGGTAGAGTGTTCCTTTCTACTCTTGTTAAATTAAATTGTTAAGTGCATGCCAAATTAGAGATCTCTACTTGAAACTTAGGACATGAAATGAACCCTAGGGTTGAGAATGGTGCATGTTTACATTCAAAATCTCGCTTGTTACAATTTCAGTATACATGTTGATGAATTCCATATTGTGAGTAATTGGCAACTAAATTGATGTAATTGAATGCTTTTCTTGTTGAATCACGAGCTGCCTATTCTATGACTAAGAAACCTGAATGTGAATAGAGATAAATGCCACATATTGGAATGAAATGAGTACTTAGGAAATAAATAAAAAAATAGTGAGATGGATACATGATGTATGATGGAATACCTTGCCTATACAGGAATGTTGGTTAGTTGTTTGGACATGGGTACAAAAAGTGAGCTAGCCCTCATGTACGTGGTATCGAGGAGAGCTACCTGCACTTTTGTGTAGGGAGAGGCTAGCATCCACTTGGGTTGGGACCTAGGGTTAGGAATGGCCTCCCTACACCGACTCTTGTTAGGCCCACTGGGCTAACAAGCAGAGTCGGGTGAGGGTACATAGACTGTTGAGGGGTGTGGCCCCAATTATGTTCTGTGTTGTACGTTAGAGCGTACCCACTAGCAGAGAGGACTGATCGCGTGCCAGTGCATGGTAGCTACCCATTCTCTTATCACACGTGTCGTAGTCACCGCTACGTCTCGACCATGACCCTGGGGTGGTAGACCAGGTGTAGAACACCATGGGGTGCTCTCCTGATCAAGAGAGTGCCACGTTTGCATTCTGCATCACTGGAAAATTGCATCAAGATCGTTCCCCTAGACAACATGTGGATTAAGTGATGATATGGACCCTTACTAAAATAACCGAATATTAACACGTGGTGAATATAAATGGAACCAGATGATAACTATCTAAATAACTGAAAAATGTATGAATGGTTTACTACTTTCCTTTATTTATTGCATTAGATGTTCTTAGGTGCCACTCCACTTAGCGTTTAGCTAACAATAGTTGTATATGTTTAGGTCAGGGAGCTGAACAGCGAGTACTACCGGGTGTAGAGGGTGCTGGGCCCAATCAAGCTCAGTAGTAGCCTATTTCTGTCTCGTTTCCATTTTGAGATACTTCCACTGCAGTGTGTACTTTTAGTATATTGAGAACTTATGTCATTTTTTTACGTCTTCTTATAGTTGTTGTGATGGCTAGCTAGGAAACCTTCCTTTTTGTCTGTGGCATGTTATCATTCGAACTTCTGTTATGTTTCTATCACTGCCTTTTTATTCTAATGCTTAGCGACATTGCACATGTGGATTGTTGCTTGATTTCTTGCATTTGGCCTATTTCTCGAAGGATAACTGAGTCTTTGGATTAGTCAAGGTGAGCCATTCCAGAGTTCCATGAGGAGTCGAGTTCAGGTCGTAACATATTCCCCAAGCAATCATGGCTATTTCCTTGTCTAGAGCTTTCCTCAGGCTCTATAAAAGCATCCCCTTTTGAAAGCCTTGATCCTTAGCATGGTTTGGCCTCATTTCTTCACCAATTCTCCTTCTCCGGCCACCTCCACCGCAGCTTCAACAACTCCTCTCTCTCTGACTTCCTCACTCACTGCCACATACTATAGACAGTGGGAGCCCCAACCCCTCTCATTGCTAGCCATAACAGTAGTCCCCAGACCCCTCTCATCATCGTTGATCCACTACCAGAAACCTCTCCTTCCTCGACTCTAGCCAGTCATAGCTGATGCCTCCCTTGCCATTTTGTCCATTAATTTAGATCTTAAGCTCTCCCTCTTCTTTTCCTCAATCTCCTTATCCCCTTCTTCCCCTATGTCAACCATCCAACTACCTGTTCCACCAACATTTTCCTCTGCTGCAACGACGCTCCGATGAAGCCTCCCGCACTACATAGTCCACGAAATTCCACACCACCCCCACAACCTTCACCATTCCATGCCCACCAAAACCAATCAAGAAATTGAGGGGATTACCCACTCAAAACCTTCGTCGAACTCACCCTCCATTGCACCTCTTCCCTGACTTCGCTAGACCAGCACATGCCCCCATGCACCACACGAGCATCACCACCACCTTCGTCATCCTCCAGCGATCCTCTGATTGGTCCATCTGATTGGGGCATAGTGCTTGTATTCATGAGTTGCAGGTCTCACTGGAGCTCCACCGTCGCCACCATCTTCTCTGGTTCTAGCTGCAGTCCTCTGGTCAAGTTCTTTATAGCTACCACCTCCAGGCATTGCGGAACTTCCCCAGGTCCCTTCCCAAGTTGTCAATTGCTATTGCTAGGATGTCTTCATCCCCAATTAGTGGGAACATCACCTGTAGCTGCTGTGCGAGGGAAAGCCCCCTCGTTTAGTCCCATATCATAAGACGAAGGGCTCGCACAGGTGCTTAAGTGGAGTTCTTGATTTGTGCTCTTCGCCCAAGTCACCCAGGGGTTGGGTCCCTTGCTCACATGCCACGCAAGCCTCGCCCATAGGTCTAGCCACTATTTATGACCTAATAACCTGTTGGTATACTCGATTGGCCATCGTCTGACAAAGAAGGAAGAGGATTTGTCAGTGGAGGGGGGAGGGTTTTGCTCTAAATTCCTTGGGTGCGTGTTGAAGTGGAGGCATTACACTTAGTCTCTGAGAGAGATGGCCCTGTTTAATGCTCCGAGTTGCTATGCTAACATGTTTGGTTTTGAAAACCTGTCATTGTAGTTTGAAAGCGAAGAACTCGTGTTCAACAAATATAATTTATACCGGAATAGAAATCTCGAGTCGAACGACGGGAGGTGGATGTTTGATTTAAAAAAATACGTCTTTGTTTTATTTGTCACGAAGTAAATTAATTGACTAGAAACTATCTATCTATTTACACTAAATAGAAAAGAGAAAAAGAGAGAGAGAATATTACAAACAAACCCCAAAAAGAGATGTAGAATGAATATGGAATTCATCACTAAAAAGATTGTTTGTTACACTAAGCATTATGACTAGAAAGTAGAAAATGATTACACTACAAAGCAGTAAATCTACTGTAGAAAGCAGTAAATCTACTCTAGAAAGCATTAAAAGGAATGGAGAGAGAAATATCCTCATCGACGGTCGCTTGGAGGACGAGCCAGACGGGACGATGCCTGGAAGTAAGAGGACGGAGTAGGACGAAGGAGAACGAAGCAGGAAGAATAGGAATGGGGTAGCACATCGTCGTCGTCATAGGATCTGCTTCCGAAAGGGGGATGAAAAATTGACTTTATCTCGCAAGAAGCATCCCGGGTGTGGGACAAGCTTCTCTTGAGCTTTGGAGAGGGAGAGAAGAGAAGGAAGGGATGAGAATTTCGTGTAGAGGGGGTCTCCTTTTATAGTTGCAAGGAGTGAGGGCAATTTGGTAATTTTAATTTGAGAAACATTAAATCAGGTGTCTTTAGTGATAGATAAAACCGTCACTAAAGCCCCATCGTGGACGTAGTGGGGTGCCGCCCGCACGATCTCTTGCCTGCTCGTGCATAACGCATGTTCACGTTCAGCTGATCTCAGCCATCCGATCGTGAGATCGGATGGCTTATCTCGCGCCTTCGCCCACCTCCTCTGCGTAATCGCTCACGTCTGATCTCGCGTGAGGCGCGGCGTGCGATACGGCGTGAGTGCAATTGCACATGCATGACCGCTCGATTGTGATCGAGTGGTCAATCGTGCCCGCTTGCCCACATCGCTCGCCCACTCTTTGCGATTCGAACGTGCACCGCCCGCTAGCGACAGGGCCTCCACCTACTGGGCTACGGAGGGGAAATGGTCGCGCGGATGAGTTGAGTAGCTGTCCGTGGCCGTTGGATTGTGATCGTGCTGTCTAGATCAAACGCGCGGTGGTCTTCAAGATTAGCAGGGCCGATTTAGGCAGTCGAGGTGGCACCACGTGCCTCCATCTTGGCCGTCCATATTCTGGATGATGTAGATGGTGCCACGATTGTCAGATTTAGTCGATTTTCATGCCATTAGGCTGCGATCGTCGATCTGAATCCATCCATGTGGTCAGATTTGTCGTTTGAAGTGTGGATTCACACCATCTTGGCCCTTGATCTTCTAGGGTTCCCCGATCTCTATCTGATGCTACAGATGTCCGATTAGGGCGATCTTGGAGTCGTTGAACTCCAATCGTCTTCCTAATCACATCTGTTTGGTTGGATCAGTGATTCGAGGCCCCGATAAAAAGTTTTGCCCTGTCCATGAACAAAAAAGGAGAATTAACCTCCATTTTATTCAAACAAATCTAATGCAAGATGATGCATGTTATGCAATATATATATATATTTTTTAAATAGAAAGGAAAGCTATCGTCCTGCGATAGCAGTCTTGAGTAGTATATTATCTGCAAAGGATTACAGAAAGGATCCCCAAGACTTAAGTATGCTATGCAATATTTATAGTATGCAATGCAATCCTATGCTTAAGAACATGCATAAATAGACATCTTAAGTAGTGTAAACATGTTTACATCATACACACATGCCTATCTTTTGCTAGTCCCTAGGAAAAGCTATATACTATTTATAAAAGAATCAGGTTGGATTATATGGGCTTGAATTATTTTCAATCATTAAGAAAATGTTTACTTAGGATTTGAACTTTCAAAGACATAATAGTGCCTGAGTATCTGCCAAGAGTGGTTTTCTACGGCCATTCAACTCACCCAAGATTTGATGAGAACCCTAAGTTCTAAGCATGTTATTGTGAATGTGATAGACTCGTTGACCGACAGTAAAAACGATCTTTGGATTTCTACGCCTATAGGTGACATTAAAAAGAGAATTCTACCTAAAGGTGTATCTTTACAACCAGTAGATTTCTCCCTACTTTTATTTTTACGGGGTCAACACAATGGTAAATCCAATGTATGTCTCCCTAGTTTATTCTACTTCTCCACTTCTTCCTAGGTGTTTTGGGATTTTTCAATGCATTTATTGAGCTGGGTTCTCCATAACCGGTCGATGAGCTGTTACCACCGACAACTTGGCAGCCATACTCGTGCGGCGAAGTGTGGCTTATTTCTTTTTTTTCTTTTCTCCGTTCTTTTTTATTTTCTTTTTCTCTTTTTAAGTAGGTGGCTTCCTTTGTCTAGGACTTACCTAAAAGCAACAAAATGAGAAAGGTCCAGTGACTGGGCCCTAGACAACCTACCTTTGTGCTGTTACCCACAATAACTTGCCAGCCATATCACCCTAGAAGGTTCATTAGCTGCCCAATTTTCGTTAAAATCATCAAACAACGAGTTAGTGACATGATAGTGTGTAGATGCTCAAAATACAAAATTCCCTCAAATCAAAGAGCGGGTTGATAAGTCATGTACTTATCACCCAAACTTATTTACTCCAATTAAAATAGAATTCAAGTTGGCGAGGACTCAAAAAACAAATCCACATTTTAATGGATACACAGGCTGATTAAGTCTGAAGATCTGAAGGGTCTTTGTGTTCAGATCATAATGTAATATTTCCTAAGATTGAAAATTTTCTTAAACCCTAGTTCTCTTTCCTAATTCCATAATTTTTTTTTAATAAAAGAAAATAAAACAAATCTACGGTGCTAATGAATAAATTCAGAGATGAATATCCACCCCCTAAGCCTATCCAATGCAATGTCCTCATTGTATTAAAAAGACATAAAACAGAGTGGAATAGCGTAGAAAGCACCTGAATTGCATGAATGTCCAGTCTGCTCCGAGATGAAAACTAAAAAGAACTGTATACGTGCTGAATTTAGTGCCTTTAGCTAGGCACACTATACAAAGAAGAGAAATAAAGAAGTCACAGGTGTAGGTCAGAATCGAAATAAACATAAGAAACCTCTGTCCTGTCAGCAGATGTCCAAAAATGTGGACCAGATTGTGGTGCAGACCCATACCCCATAATCGAGAATATCTCAGGTTTTAGATAAAAATTACCCAAAACCTAAAATTAGTATGCAAGTGGGGTCGAGCTTGCGATTTATAAGGATGCAACCTAAGACCAAAAAGTCGGGTTACAGAGAATTCAAGCTCAAAAGGATAATCATTGGAAGTACGCTTAGGTTGGACATTCTCAGAACAGATGTCGTAAGGGTCCTGGTTTGATGTTTTCAGATGAATTGGAACCCTTAAACTTAATCTTCTATTTCCTCCAAAGTTAGCTTCCCAAATCAAAACTTCCCAACTCCTATCCCCCTAAATCAGAATGTTAAATTTCGAGACCTCTTGCAAATTAATCACTGATGAGAGCCTCATCATGAGCCATAACTAGCTCATTTTGACCCAATAAAGAGAATAAAAGCTCCTACATAACCTAGAAGAAGGCCTAAATGAAGAAATAAGTGTTTTGAGAAGAAAATATGAAATAAAGGTTAAAACTGTAATTTTACCATTGCAGTGCATAAACGGGATTTCTCAGAGGCAAAACATAGGTCAAAAGGTCTAAATAAGATAAAAAGTGGGTTGAGTCAATCAGAAATGGGTTCATGTGCAATCCAGAAATTAAATGACATTTGGTAACCCTAAAATAGACCCGCTTAAATTAACAAGGTTTCGGTCAGGATAAAAATCAATTAAACCCTCTAAAAATCATGGAAAAATATCCTCTAAGGTTTAGAACACTTAATTTGGCCTTTGGAACCCGGTTTGACCTAGATTAGGGTCTTAGCTCTTCAATTAACCTAATTTGGGTTTTTACGCAAAATGTCTAGTCAAACGAGGTCAAACCTAAAATCCAACTTCACCATTGGATTCCTTAGGTCTAAATTAGGTTTATACAAAAATTTGGACTTAAGGGGAGGTCATCTTGACCTACTTTGCAATTTAGTACACCCAAATCACAATTTGGTCCCTATCTTTTGAAAATCATTGCAGAGAGCCCCCCAATTTCCTCGCCACCTTTGCAATCAAGTCCTTCCGCCATTGTTGGGGTAGAATCCTGCTCCGGCGAGGATTAGAGAGGGAATACTCTCTGATTCCTCACAGATCCCCTCCCTGAAATGGAAGGGAGATTCTTTGAGGAATTCCCTTCCATCTGAGGCCAATCTTGATCCCTGGTGTGAACGCACGAGGTATTTGGGTATCCACCCTCTTTCCTTCTTCGGCGAGCCGTCGGAGATGATTGCGCGACCTCCACGCACTAGAAAGCACGGCCCAGTGCCTATAAAAGAACCTCTAAACCCGGCCGCTCATTTTCAGCTCGACTTGGCCGGGGTTCCACCTCCAATTCGTCTCTTCTTTCTCGGCTAGGGAACCCAGCGAGCTCCAGCGAGCTTGCTTTCCCTCCCTCTTTGCTCTGCCACAAAACCAGTGGCAGAGTCATCTTCCTGATTCTCCTACGCATCGCGCAACACCCACGCACGCCGCCTCAGCCCCATCGTCACCACCGTCCTCCTCCACTGGGCAGCTTTTTCTTCGGCGACAGCAGGTACAGCAGTCCGCCTCTCCGTCCCCCTTCGTCCCTATAGCTAGGCTTAAACTATTCTCCTCTATCCCCTCTTTCATTCCCCTCACCTTATTTCATCAATCGACCCTCGACCGTCGCTGACCACCGCCATCTTCCTCGCCTCCGACCAACCTCCGGCGAGTCGCCCCCGTCGCTCGACACTTCCACACGACTCACCGACCAACTCAGAGGCTCCGCCTCACCTCACCGAACAACCTCCACCCCTCCACTGCCACTCCACACCTCCACAACTCACCCCCGAACACACCCACACCTCAGGTCACAGGATGACCTAGGCACATATGCCTAGGCCGCCCCGCGACCTGTTGTACGTCGCACCACCTTCGCCATGCCACGGTGAAGGTCTGCAGGTGGTTTGATTAGGCCAATAGGCCGTATTCGTGCATGACAGGATCGGAGCTGCAACCGCCATTGACGACGGTTGAAGCGGCTTCCAAGCAGCTCCAGGCTTCAGGACGGCCAGGCTTCAGGTGCAGTGGACTTGGGCAAGCAGTGCGAAGTTATCTGGTCCAGCAAGGAGCGCAGCGAAGTCCGCAGCCTTGGCAATCGAAGAAGGTCTTTTGCGGGTGCGCGCGAGAGAGGGACAGGACCAATAATCCCACATCGGAAATCTACGAGGTGCAGGTGTAGTTTAAATTGATTTTGTGTTATTGCCTCTTTGCCTCCGAACGCACAGGGGTGAGGTCCCTCACCTAACGCACGCTCGCCACGTCCGCGATTTCACCTCACGGATCTGGTGGGCTCTGACCTGATCCAATCTGAGCACACCTCGCGCATCACCCACATGCCGGTGCACCTAGTCCCGGGTACGAAATCTGAATCGATTACTCGCGGCTCTGGGAGAGTGTCCTTTGAGTGAATTGCAGAGAGAGAGAGACGTTCGGGTAGAGGGGAAGGGGTAGGTTTTGCTTCCCCGTTGTGCAGGCAGGCCATGCGTTGAAGAGAAGAAACTTAGCCAAGGAAGAAGCAGCAGAAGAAGAGGCTGAGCGAGGCAGAGAAGAGAAGGAAGAAAGAAGGACTGCAGACAAAAAGAAGAAGAAGACAGAAGAGAAAAGAAGCAAAGGCAGGAAGAAGAGAAGAGACCAAGGAAGAAGAAGAAGCCTTCGCAGAAGAAAGAAGAGAAGAAAGGAAGAGAGACTGCAGAGAAAGAAGAAAGGCAAAGTGAAGACTGCAGAAGAAAGAAAGCAAAAGAAAAAGGGAAAACACTTTTAAGACGTCTGATCACAAGATCAGACGTCCAATTTTACTCTTTTGTCATAATTACTTTTTAACCGCATACATTCATATTTGAATTCAAGTTTTGAATAAATTAGAGTGTTCAATTACATTTGAGATTAGTAGTAAATTCCGATTGCTCCCTGTGTTCGACCTCGGATACTCCGATTTTCGAGTAATAAAAATCTTTATTTGTTGACGACGCTTGATCACCTATACTACGACGTAATTAACTGTTAAAGCACGATCGAGCCAGTCCCCTCAACAAAATGGCGCCCTTGCCGGGGAGCAATGCGCAATTTACCACTAGTCTCTACATTCTTTTTATATTGAACACTAACTTGCCCTACTTTGCTTTATTTTGATCTTGCAGGTAGTTCACGAGAAAATCCCTCCCGCAAGTCAACCACTCTAGGGCAGGTAATTTCCTTTCTTCCTTAAGCATCCCCTAATTCTGAAAAGACAAAAGGAAGAAAATCAATTTACAATCAATTGCCTTCTTTATATAGTAATCACCATCTTTAAGGCAAACATTTCCTGATTTTGCGAAAATTTTTCAAATCTTCTTAAAGTTGGAGCGATTTTTTTTAGATTCTATCCCACAAATTCATGTGCCTAATAGAAATAATGCTTAATCTCTACGGACAACACAATTCTTTCTTTCAAATCCAAAGAGAATTTTTGTGAAAAAGAAAAAGAGGATTGGAAATAGAACCAAATTAGGGTGTCCACAGTAGGGTCTTGAAGTGTTAGTCACACATGCCTGTAGAAAAGGAAATGAACCCTCCCGCATCAGTGTGCTACCCAAGCCCTTGATTGAAGAGATATTAACAAGACAAACCCTAAGAAAAATTGAGTTCTAAAATCACTTGAATCTTAAAATTTTGGACCTAATAACCTGGGAGTCAAATCAGGGTGATCTCTAGGCTCTAAACCTAGAATCATTCTGCCATCTATAGGATAGGTTAGGTGAAGTTGACCCCTTGGGTCAACCAACCTCTAAATTAGGTCACAACATCAAAACATCTAAAGTTCAAGTGAGAACCCTAAAAGCACCTTGGAAATAAAAGTGGTAGACTTAAGAGGTCAAGGTCCCCATTCTGGTCTACCAGGAATCTCAGTGACAAGAGAGGTCGGGCGGGGGAAACCCTGTAACTCGTGGGGACGCTCTATCGTGTAGGGGTCTTTGCGGGACTCTCCCTCTCTGGCTGCCCAGGTAATTCTCAGGTGGACGATCTTCTGATCCAGGGGTCCATCTGCCCAGAACCTCCATAGTCATCCAAACATCTTTGGGTGTCTTGATTGGGTCAAAAAAACATCTCCAGACCCTCATCTTTTCTCTTTAGAGCACACACACTCATTTTCAGTGGGACTCGTTATTCAGATCTGATCGCTTCCTGACTTGATTCTACATCTTGATTCAAATTATGATCCTACATCTTGACTCCACCACCTGATCCAAAAATGCAGCCAAACCACTTAGGACTACCAATCAAGAAACCTGAATATCAAAGATCCATGAGAGATAGAATGATTAAGGATGCCATGAAATTCTATGAAAATGAAGAAACCTCAACAACAGTTGAAACATTCAGGTTGATGTCCCAACAACCACAACCTTTGTCATAATTTGTGCCCAAGTGTTATTAGCAGAAGCCAACAAAGGATCAACCCGTGACTTGCTCATTACTGCATACATTGAGATAGAAAAATTGCACAACCTTGAATACCTCCAATGTATGACAAATCCTCAACTTTGGAAGTAACACCAAGATAGTCTTGAAAAATGGGAAGAGATACTGAGATTAGTAAGACAAATTATTGACCAGAAATACCCATATATACCAACAGAGGATGATCTATCTTGGGACAACATCGAGGATAAATCTGATCTCGGGTTTGAGGCACAAAGTGGTTGTGGATTCCCAACCCAGATAGAATACAATGTGCCTAATATTGAAGAAGGTTGGGAAGCTTCAAATGCAGGAAAATACAATGTTGAACCCATTCTAGAATCCCAAAACTCCTACAAGTATGAGAGTAGAACTGAACCTCTCGAGGGTATAAATTCCATCCCTTATCCTGATAAGGTGACACTCGAAGGTTATTCAGACCTAGATTCTAGTAATTCAACCCACATCCTAAGCCCGGAATCTAGATCTGAAACCTATTTTGAAGATTTCCTGGCCCCATATGAAGAAGATCAATCCTTCACTGAAGAATGTGATTTTGGGCCTTTATTTGATGAATTTCCCTCGCCAACATCCTCAGAGGAACTAATCGATTTTTCGGAAGAAATGCCAATCTACGACACAGAAATCGAGGAGTTGGAACAGTAGGGTTTCAATTGGGTTTGCCCTACTAGCTTAGAACCTGAGCCTCTACCAAATAGGGACACCTTTTTAATCTCAGAATTAACATTTAGGCTAGACCCCATTCAGACTGCTAATACAGAATATGATTTATTCTATGGTGGAACTCATGATCTTGAGTCTCATTTCAATTTTGATTTTCGCAAACTCTCCAACGATTTTGAATCTGACCATAACATCAGAGAAAATCTGCTTCCTGATTATAACAAGCCAATTTTCTTTGAAGCCACCTGCTCCACATATACAAAATCAATCAAAACCCGTTCTCTACCTTGACCCGCAATCAGACTCAATTTCTATTCTGATTCACCTGTCACTGAGCCGATTGTAGATGATTCAACTCCATATCTATACCGGGTATCGGGTATTGATCAGACCAAAAATCAGGAGCCTCCTTTCTTTGATCACCCCTGTAGGTTTTCCATACCATACATTGACTATTTTTCGGAACCCTACTTTGACCAGGCTGAGTCGACTCAGCCCAAACCCGAGTTTTCACTTCCATATCCGTCAGAACTTCACTGCATATGGTGGGTTCCGCATTTGTTGATCTACATCTATCAACCCACCAAACTTATTGGGTTTGGGCTGCATCATCAGCCCACTGATCTTAACAAGCACTTGGTTGGACCAACCAGGCTCTTAATCAAGGTGCTTGTTTTCCAAAATTCTGATGATTTGACCACTCCCTCTCCACCCCATTTTCCGCTCAGTTGAAGGCATCAAATTTAGCACTTAACGGGAGGCAACCCGCCATCCCAAAAATAGAGACCCATCTGATTATCCGTCTGTACTCCACATCCATTGCACCTTGAGTTCAGCCTTAGACAGTTGATACCACCTCTGGTACACGTACCAGAGCTTGAAATCGTTCGCATCAGTCATTCCTGACCCATTCACCCACCCGATATATCCTGTTCTAAGTCACTGACCTCAACACTAATTCACACCTTTTGTTTACAATGAGGACATTGCAAAACTTAGGCATGGGGGGGTGATAAAGTGCATACATACAAAACCAAGAAAAAATCAGAAGGATTCTCACACAAAAAAATTCACATAGGTCAAAAACACAAAAAAATTGAAAAATTATGAAAAAGGTGGGAGGGAGGAAATTTTGTGAGCCACATATTCATAAGGAGGAGAAAAAGAGCAAAAATAAAAAAAGGAGCACAGAATGAGAAAGAAAAGAAATAGTCATTAGTAAAAGATTAAGGAATTAACGGAAGTTCTAGACCAGAAAAGAAATAAAAGAAAAGTGCTAAGGAGATATAACAAGAGATTAGCGGGAACGCTGATCTTAGGCCTCTTGGGCTAGAATCTTTTGCTTAAAAATTCACGTATCCGCTAAGATCCGGATAATCCTCAAGAGGTTGGGGAAATTGCGAAGCTTAAGTATTAGGTCTAACGCTTAGGAAGTATTCGGCCTCATTAACTGACCTCCGGTTTGCGGGATTCGGTAACCTAAGCACCCCAAATTCACACACAGTCTGGTTCAGTGCGTCTAAATATCAAAATCACGCAAAAGCGTTTAATGTTCTGAAAAAGTCACCTAGATTAGGAGCCGCCAATCAACACAAGTTGATTTGGACGAGTTCCCAATGCAGAGAGGTGGGAAATTCCCCTCGAAGATGCATAACAACATATCATCTCCTCAGTGCTTGTCTCGTAGGATATTTAAATATCCTACTGGGGGCATGTAAGCACTCTGCTAGTTCAGATACCATGGGTGGCATTATCACGAAATGTCGATCGCCAGGGTCTGAATTCGGCCACGGAACGCCATGGGCAGGATTATCTCGAAATCTCAAAAGCCAGGGACCCTTGACGATTGATGATGGGGACAAGGAACCCGATACAGACTATGTTAAGAAGCTAATCCAAAGTTAGAAATAAAAACAATAAAGAGAGAAAAGCACTCCAAACAAATAAATCTTCTATCTCTCTCTTACAAAAAATGCACTGCAAACTGAACTTAAGCTAAGAATGTCTCAAGCACGGGTGCTTTAACCGCAGAGTCCAATAAACCCTAGGTTAGTTTCTGTGGGCCTTAGAAACCTTTGCGGAGGACTGAGGCTAAAGCGGGTCAGGTCCGGATTTTGGTTGGTACTTGAGTACCTCTAGGCCTATTGTTGGCATTCCTACCTAATCACAAAAGAAAAGGAGAGGCACTTATCATGATTGCTGACAGACACTCAGGGTCTACAGCAGAAGTTGAAACCTTGAAATTTTGCCAAGGGACTAGCAAAAGCTAGGCATGGGGGTATGATGAGAGCCTCATCATAAGCCATAACTAGCTCATTTTGACCTAATAAAGAGAATAAAAGCTCCTACATAACCTAGAAGAAGGCCTAAATGAAGAAATAAGTGTTCTGAGAAGAAAATATGAAATAAAGGTTAAAACTGCAATTTTACCATTGCAGTGCATAAACGAGATCTCTCAGAGGCAAAACATAGGTCAAAAGGTCTAAATAAGATAAAAAGTTGGTTGAGTCAATCAGAAATGGGTTCATGTGCAATCCAGAAATTAAATGACATTTGGTTACCCTAAAACTGACCCGCTTAAATTAACAAGGTTCCGGTCAGGATAAAAACCAAGTAAACCCTCTAAAAATCATGGAAAAATATCCTCTAGGGTTTATAACACTTAATTTGGCCTTTGGAATCCAGTTTGACCTAGATTACGGTCCTAGCTCTTCAATTAACCTAATTTGGGTTTTTACGCAAAATATCCAGTCAAACGAGGTCAAACCTAAAATCCAACTTCACCATTGGATTCCTTAGGTCAAAATTAGGTTTATACCAAAATTTGGACCAAAGGGGAGGTCATCTTGACCTACTTTGCAATTTACTACACCCAAATCATAATTTGGTCCCTATCTTTTGAAAATCATTGTAGAGAGCCCCTAATTTCCTCTCCACCTTTGCAATCAAGTCCTTCCGCCATTGTTGGGGCAGAATCCTACTCCGGCGAGGATTAGAGAGGGAATACTCTCTGATTCCTCAGAGATCCCCTCCCAGAAATGGAAGGGAGATTCTCTGAGGAATTCCCTTCCATCTGAGGCCAATCTTGATCCCTGGTGTGAACCCAATCTCTCATGCGAACGCACGAGGGATTTGGGTATCCACAGTCTTTCCTTCTCCGACGAGCCGTCGGAGATGATTGCGCGACCTCCACACACTAGAAAGCACGGCCTAGTGCCTATAAAAGAACCTCTAAACCCGGCTGCTCATTTTCAGCTCGACCTGGCCGGGGTTCCACCTCCAATTCGTCTCTTCTTTCCCGGCCAGGGAACCCAGCGATCTCCGGCTAGATCCCTTTCCCTCCCTCTTTGCTCTACCACAAAACCAGTGGCAGAGTCATCTTCCTGATTCTCCTCCGCGTCGCGTAACACCTGCGCACGCCGCCTCAGCCCCGTCGTCACCGCCGTCCTCCTCCACTGGGCTACTTCTTCTCTGGCGAAAGCAGGTACAGCCATCCGCCTATCCATCCCCCTTCGTCCCCGTAGCTAGGCTTAAACTATTCTCCTCTATCCCCTCTTTCATTCCCCTCACCTTATTTCATCAATCGACCCTCGACCATCGCTGACCACTGCCATCTTCCTCGCCTCCAACCAACCTCCAGCGAGTCGCCCCCGTCGCTTGACACTTCTGCACGACTCGCCGACCAACTCAGAGGCTCTGCCTCACCTCACCGAACAACCTTCGCCCCTCCACTGCCACTCCACACCTGCACAACTTGCCCCCGAACAAACCCACACCTCCGATCATAGGACGACCTAGGCACGCACGCCTAGGCCACCTCGCGACCTGTTGTGCGTCACACCACCTTCGCCGTGCCACGGCGAAGGTCTGCAGGTTGTTTGATTAGGCCAATAGGCCGTATTCGTGCACGACAGGATCGGACCTGCAGCCGCCATTGACGACGGTTGAAGCAGCTTCCATGCTGCTCCAGGCTTCAGGACGGCCAGGCTTCAGGTGCAGCGGACTTGGGCAAGCAGTGAGAAGTTATCTGGTCCAGCAAGGAGCGCAGCGAAGTCCGCAGCCTTGGCAATCGAAGAAGGTCTTTTGCAGGCACGTGCGAGAGCGGGGCAGGACCAATAGTCCCACATTGAAAATCTATGAGGCGCAGGTGTAGTTTAAATTGATTTTGTGTTATTGCCTCTTTGCCTCCGAACGCACAGGGGTGAGGTCCCTTACCTAATGCACGCTCGCCTCGTCCATGGTTTCACCTCGCGGATCTGGTGGGCTCCGACCTGACCCAATCTGAGCACACCTCGCGCATTGCCCACACGCCGGTGCGCCTGGTCCAGAGTGCAAAATCCGACCCGATTACTCGTGGCTCCGGGAGAGCATCCTTTGAGTGAATTGCAGAGAGAGAGATGTTCGGGTAGAGGGGAATGGGTAGGTTTTGCTTCCCCGTTGTGCAGCCAGGCCAGGCATTGAAGAGAAGAAACTTAGCCAAGGAAGAAGCAGCAGAAGAAGAGGTTGAGCAAGGCAGAGAAGAGAAGGAAGAAAGAAGAACTGCAGACAAAAAGAAGAGGAAGACAGAAGAGAAAAGAAGCAAAGGCAGGAAGAAGAGAAGAGACCATGGAAGAAGAAGAAGCCTTCGCAGAAGAGAGAAGAGAAGAAAGGAAGAGAGACTGCAGAGAAAGAAGAAGAAAGGCAAAGTGAAGACTGCAGAAGAAAGAAAGCAAAAGAAAAAGGGAAAACACTTTTAAGACGTCTGATCACAAGATCAGACGTCCAATTTTACTCTTTTGTTACTTTTTAACCACATACATTCATATTTGAATTCAAGTTTTGAGTAAATTAGAGTGTTCAATTACATTTGAGATTAGTAGTAAATTCCGAATGCTCCTTGTGTTCGACCTCGGATACTCTGGTTTTCGAGTAATAAAAATCTTTATTTGTTGACGACGCTTGATGACCTATACTATGACGCAATTAACTGTTAAAACACGATCGAGCCAGTCCCCTCAACAATCACCCCGTGTGAAATTTCCAAGTCTAAAAGATGTGGCTAAATCAGAATTGACTTGGGTCTAGTTATCTAAAAAATAGAATCATCGATAAGCTCAATGGGGTGTAACTGACAATCAAGGCATTTGATTGAATCCTCCAGAAAATGAGATTTTGGATCCGTAATGCGAGCCCTAATAAGATCAGTTTCCTCAGTTATTGGGCTATCAAATGATCTTTCAAATTCCTCAGGCCCAATCGTCTCACAAAAATCATATTCTGTAAACTCACGTGAGACTTCGCAAATTGAATCTTCACTATCAGAATCAAAGAAATCAAGATTCGTATTAATGTATGTCCCAAAATCATCTGTCACTTTGTATTCCAAGGAGACATACGTTTCCTCGTACCCTGGCTCAGGGATCTCAGGTGAAGAAATCAGATCATCCTTAATTGGTTGCTCTAATTCAATATGGTCAGCCTCGTAACACGTGTCCCCCCAACAGGTGCCTGAGTGGGTTTTGTCATTGGCTCTCCTAAAGGGAGTTCATCCTGGGAATCATCCCACGATAGAACTAAAGCAACCACAAATCTCATCCTCAATTTCACTAACTTCCCAAGTAGAAACTCACCTGGGTTCTTATCCTTAACATCCTGGAGCCAATCCAACAAATACTTGTTCAAATCATCAATCATTTTAATCAGAGGCTCCAATCTCTCAATGAAAGGTATTGGCTAAACTTCTAAAGATTGTATGATATTCCTCAAGTTAGCCAGAACCTTATCTTGAACCTGGTTACCCTGAACCAAATGAGTTAGTTCAGGGTTGGGCGGGTTTGGGGTCAATGCAGGGGAATTAACGAATTGAGATTCGTTATGCCCTTCCTGATAATAAGTCATTTCAGATTGTTCAAAAGGTGCTGATGACCTAACGGAAATGTAATTAGAGGATGGGTAAGGATCAGTGTATCCTTCTTGATTGTAGATCGTATTAGGTTGTTCATGAAAGGTTGACGATCTATAATCGATGTGGCTCTGACAAGGATAGAAATCACAGTTAGAGTGTTCAGGGTTAGACCGCAAACATGGAGGTCTGGAACTATATCCCCAATCCGAGTTATCCCAACTAACTGATGGTTGATTACAGTACGAGTCGGGATAATCGTCATGTTGAGGATAATTCAAAACAGAAGGAAAAGAGCGGGAATGCGTGTAATATGTGGAAGGATTCATGAGGGATGGGATGAAGAAAGGCACCCTGCAATACAAACAATAAAACCTGTCCTTAAGTGGGCTAGCTGAAAGACCTACAGACTCCCAAAACCCATCTTGATATAAAGGAACGATTTGATCTACTTCTATCTGTTCAATCCAACCAGTTAGAAGGAGGGACTGGGGAGAAGGTTCTTCCTTTGGCTTGCGCCTCCGGTTCCTAGTGTACCCCCCAGCTGCAATTGTTTGATTCTGCTCCCCTAGCTAGACATCAGATTGAACAGTAGAAGCAGACTAACAAAAAATAATCTCGTTCTGGGCTCTGAAGAGCAAGTCGAATCCTTAATGCCAACGTCTACTCTGTTTTATTTAGGGCTAGGTTTGAATGTGCTTTGGAATGTGATAGGCCCTTTATATGGGTTGTGCCCTTAATGATTGTTTGATTTATGTGTGCATGCACAACTAATGGTTTTCAAGCAAGATTATCTTTTTGATGCGGTGAATTTTAAGGTTCAAATCTTGCTTAGTAGCTTTTAGGATTCAACTTTAGGTGTTTTCAAATAAGTTTTGTTGGCACACCAGGTTTTGAAAGCACGGGTGAAGATATTTTCCTTTAAAACTTAAAAGAATGTGGAGTGCTTGATAAATCCCTAAGAGTTGAACCTAAGTGCCAGCTACTTGATGAGTTGATTTTAATTGAAGTGGTGCGGCCCAATCAACTCAAATAATTGGCCTGTTGCACCACTTAATTAGGTACACAAGTGATTACCTAATCTAATTTCTACTAAATTATGTGTTTGGATGTGTGTACCGGCTCCAAAGATCGATTTACTGGTTGAGTTTGAAAATCTGATGAGGTTATGTACCTCTATGAGATTTCTTTTTTTAATTTTTTTTAAATGTGGAGGTTGGGGCAGGTGTGGGTGTCAAACAGCAAACAATCTAACCTTAGAGTTTATAAGAACACCTAGGTTGATTGATGTTTGTGTTATTATGTGGTGGAATGAAAACTAATGAGTGGGAAGTGGGGGATAACTTACAGAACCTTTAATAGCACTTTGCTCCAATCTACTGGTTTTGCTTGTCTCAAAAGAGTACCCGCAATCACAATAAGAAAGGAGAGAAGTGAGGTAAATGACTTGTAAGTTGGAAAACGTGAAAAAAAAAATCAAAGAGCGTCGCCTCCCGGCAACGACGCAAAAATGTTGAATGCTCTGAGTTGCTACGCTAACGTGTTTGGTTTTGAAAACCTATCATTGTAGTTTAAAAGTGAATAACTCATGTTCAATAAATAAAATTTATACTGGAATAGAAATCCTGGGTCGAACACAGGGAGTCGGACGTTTGATTTAAAAAATACGTGTTTGTTTTATTTGTCACGAAGTAAATTAATTGACTAAAAACTATCTATCTATTTACACTAAATAGAAAAGAGAAAAGAGAGAATATTGCAAACAAAACCCAAAAAGAGATGTAGAATGAACATGGAATTCATCACTAAAAAGATTGTTTGTTACACTAATCATTATGAATAGAAAGTAGAAAACAATTACACTACAAAGTAGTAAATCTACTCTAGAAAGCAGTAAATCTACTCTAAAAAGCATTAAAAAGAATGGAGAGAGAAATATTCTCCTCGACGGTCGCTTGGGAACAAAGGTGGACGTCCTCAAACGAAGGAGGACGAATGCTTGAGAAATATCCTCCTCGACGGATGCTTAAGAAATATCCTCCTCGAAGGAGGACGGAGCAGGACAAAGGAGAATGAAGCAGGAAGAATGGGAACGGAGCAGCACATCCTCATCGTCGTGGGATCTGCTTCTGAAAGGGGAACAAAAAATTTACTTTATCTTGCAAGAAGCATCCTGGGTGTGGGACAAGCTTCTCTTGAGCTTTGGAGTGGGAGAGAAGAGAAGAAAGGGATGAGAATTTCATGTGGAGGGGGTCTCCTTTTATAGTTGGAGGACAAGCTAGATGGGACGATGCCTGGACAAAGGAGGACAGATCAGGATAAAGGAGAACGAAGCAGGAAGAATGGGAATGGGGCAGCACGTCCTCATCGTCGTGAGATCCGCTTCCGAAAGGGGAATAAAAAATTGACTTTATCTCGCAAGAAGCATCCTGGGTGTGGGACAAGCTTCTCTTGAGCTTTGGAGAGGGGGAGAAGAGAAGGAAGGGATGAGAATTTCGTGTGGAGGGGGTCTCCTGTTATAGTTGCAAGGAGTGAGGGCAATTTGGTCATTTTAATTTGAAAAAATTAAATCAGGGGTCTTTAGTGATGGATAAAACCGTCGCTAAAGCCCCATCTTGGGCGTAGTGGGGTGCCGCCCGTGCGACTACTCGCCTGCTCGCACGTAACATGTGTTCACGTTCAGCTGATCTCATGATCGGACAGCTTATCTCGAGCCTCCGCCTGCCTCCTTTGCACGCCCGCCCACGTCTGATCTTGAGTGAGGCGCGGCATGCGATATGGCGTGAGCGCAATCGTGCGCGTGTGACAGCTCGATTGCGATCGAGCAGTCAATTGCGCCTGCTCGCCCGCTCTTTGCAATTCGAACGAGCGTTGCCCGCTCGCGATATGGCCTCCACCCGTTGCGCTACGGAGGGGAAATGGTCGCGCAAATGAATTGACGAGCAACTGTCCATGGCCGTTGGAACGTGATTGTGCGGTCCAGATCTAATGCGCGGTGGTCCTCAAGATCAGTTGGGTCGGTTTGGGTGGTCGAGATGACACCACGTGGTGCCATCTTGGCCGTCCATCTTCTAGATGATGTAGATGGTGCCACGGTTGTCGGATTGAGTCGATTTTCACGCCGTTAGGCAGAGATCATCGATCCGAATCCATCCGTGTGGTTGGATTTGTCGTTTGAAGTGCGAATTCACACCATCTTATCCCTTGATCTTCTAGAGTTCCCCAATCTCTATCTGATGCTACAGATGTCTGATTAGGGCGATCTTGGAGTTGTTGAACTCCAATCGTCACCCTGATCACATTTGTACGGTTGGATCCTCGATCCGAGGACCTAATAAAAAGTTTTACCCTATCCATGAACATAAAAGGAGACAATTAACCACCATTTTATTCAAGCTAATCTAAATGCAAGATGATCCATGTTATGCAATATTTATAGTATGCAATGCAATCCTATGCTTAATAACATGCATAAATAGAAATCTTAAGTAGTGTAAACATGTTTACATCATACCCCTTGCCTATCTTTTGCTAGTCCCTAGCAAAAATTATATCCTATTTATAAAATAATCAGGTTGGATTATTTGGGCTTGAGTTATTTTCAATCATTAAGAAAATGTTTACTTAGGATCTGAACTTTCAAAGACACAATAGTGCCTGAGTATCTGCCAAATGTATACCACCTCAAGCCCTCGCCTTATTCAAAGAAAAATTTATTTTTCTGTTTTTCCTCTTTTCTAATTTTTTTGGATTTTCAAGTTTTAGGGCTTAAGAGTGGCTTTTTATGGCCATTCAACTCAACCAAGATTTGATGAGAACCCTAAGTTCTAAGCATCTTATTGTGAATGTGATAGGCTCGTTCACCGACAGTAAAAACGAACTTCGGATTTCTACGCCTCTAGGTGACTTTAAAAAGTGAATTCTACCTAAAGGTGTATCTTTACAACCAGTAGCTTTCTCCCCACTTTTATTTTTATGGGGTCAACATAAGGGTGAATCCAGTGTATATCTCCCCGGTTTATTCTACTTCTCCGCTTCTTCCTAGGTGTTTTGGGATTTCTCAGTGCATTTATTGAGTGAGGTTCTGGACAACCGGTCGATGAGCTGTTACCACTGACAACTTGCCTGCCATACTCGTGCGGCGAAGTGTGGCTTATTTCTTTTTTTTTCTCTCTTTTTTTTTTATTTTCTTTTTCTCTTTTTAAGTAGGTGGCTTCCCTGGTCTAAGATTTACCTAAAAGCAGCAAAAAGATAAAGGTCCAGTGACTAGGCTCTGGACAACCTACTTATGGGCTGTTACCCACGATAACTTGCTAGCCATATCACCCTAGAAGGTTCATTAGCTACCGAATTTCCATTAAAATCATTGAACAACGAGTTAGTGACAAGATAGTGTGTAGATGCTTAAAACTCAATTCCCTCAAATCAGAGAGCGGGTTGATAAGTCATGTACTTATCTCCCAAACTTATTTACTCCAATTAAAGTAGAATTTAAGTTGGCGAGGACTCGAAAAACAAATCCACATTTTAATGCATCTTATTGTCGTTTGAAGTGCGGATTCACACCATCTTGGCCCTTGATCTTTTAGGGTTCCCCAGTCTCTATCTAATGCTACAAATGTCTGATTAGGGCGATCTAGGAGTTGTTGAACTCCAATCGTCGCCTTGATCACATCTGTACGGTTGGATCATCGATCCAAGGCCCTGATAAAATGTTTTGCCCTATCCATGAACATAAAGGGAGACAATTAACCTCCATTTTATTTAAACTAATCTAAATGCAAGATGATGCATGTTATGAAATATTTATAGTATGCAATGCAATCCTATGCTTAAGAACATGTATAAATAGAAATCTTAGGTAGTGTAAACATGTTTACATCAGGCCCTGTGTTTGTGAAGCCTTAAAGAAGGTAAAGCCTTTGAGCTGTGCTATAACTTAGAACCTTTGAGGCACTTGTGGGAGACTTACCTTCTATGGGGCTATGCTATGTGAAGGTTAAGTCATCTGATACACATGGGTGTTATCTGATTGAGCCTTTGATTCTGGTTACTATGACATTATTTAAGTACCTAAGTTAATGTTGATTAATTGATTGAAGTTACTGTTAGTTTATTTGAATACATGGGATGCATGCTTAATTAAGAATAATAATTGATGATTTAAATCATTATTGTATTGTGTTTCTATTTCTTTTTATACCATGATCTTTTGTGATACATTTGTTGCATATCCTTTTCGCTTAATTTACTATTCTTACTAATTCTAAAAAGTGATTAGTGCTTGAATTCCACATTTGCTCCCTACGAACGACCTCAAACTCCAATTAGAATCTGAGTTAATAAATTTAAGTGTTTATTGTGCGATTTAGGAGTGTTTATCCTTAAATCTCCTAATTTGGCCGGTATCATTTTGGCGCTGTTGCTAGGGAGCAACGTGCAATTCACCAGTAGTCTTATCTTTCTTGATTTATTTGAGCACTAACTTGCCCTATCTTCTTTGCTTGTGATTTTATGAGATACATTACGAAGAGATCTTCCACGCAATCAACCATTCCAGGGGTAGGTAAAATTCTATTTTTCCCTAATCAACCTCCTAATCTTGGGAAAGATAAAAAGGAAACAAATGAATTAGGATCTACTTGTCTTATTTTTGTAGTAATTATCATTTAAAGGCAAGTTTCCTAATTTACGAACTTAACTTGATATTTGATTGAAGTGAGATGATTTGTTTAGAGATGCCTATCCTGATTTCCTATACCCATTAGGGATTTGCACTTAATTTGTAAACATCTTAGACTACTCACTTTTTTATTTGAGTCCAAGGTGTTACCCTTGAGATTAAATTGGACCTTAAAATAGTACCAATTAGGGTTTCCACTTTAGGGTTTTGAAGTGTTGGTACACACTTGCTTGTATTAAAGGAAATTGATCTTCCTACATTTGTGTGCTACCCAAGCCCTTAGTTAAAAAGATCTATTCAAGGAAAACCCTAAAAATTTAGCTCCAAATTCACTTGAATCTTAAAATCTTTGGACCTAATAACCTGAGAGTCAATTCAGAGTGATCTTTAGGTCTTGACTCAGATTTCATCCTCAATCCTTTAGGGCAAGTCAAGTAAAGTTGGTCTACTTTGTGGGCTAATCAACATACAGATTAGGTCACAAATTGAATGAAATTCTAATCAAGTGAAGTCCAAGGCACAAATTAGGACCAAAATTTGGTAGACTTAAGGTCTCAATTCACACATTTCGGTCTACTTGGAACCGCAATGACAAGGAAGGCCGGGTGCGGGAAACCTATTGTTGACAAGGCGATATCATCATTTTAAAATAAACCGTTGTAATATAGTCGAAATCACTTTGAAAATAAATAGATTTTATTACTCGAAAAACTTCCGAGGTCGAACATAGGGAGCAATATGGGAATTTAAATCTCAAGAATTGCAATATAAGACAAGAAAGCTATAGAATTGAAATAAAGAATTATTTCAAAATAATATAGCACTTGGATCAAGTATCAATTTGCAAAAATAATGGAGTAAAATAGCGGTTTAAACCACCATATACTCCTTACAATAATAGCTGAGGAACTCAAATTTCAATATATGAAATAATACTCAAATGTGTCATCTCATGGTAGGATCAGACATCTTAAACGTCTGATTCTATAGTGCTTGGATTTCTTCTTCGTTCTCTATTCCTTGCTTTCTATTGCTTCTTCTTCTTTCTCTTCTCTTCCTCTTCTCATGAAGCTCCTCTTCTTCTCTTTTCTACTTTGACTTCTTGAGCCTTCCTCTTCTTTCTGCTTCCTTGTTCTTCTCACAGGGGAGGGGAACTTCTCAAATTGGCTAAGTGTCAGCCAAAGCCTTCAACAGCAAAACCCTTCCCCTACCCCATGCAGATATCCTCTCCTTCTCTCTTTAGAATCCGCTCTCCCAGAGCCACGGGTAATCGGGTTACCGGATCGTACGCACCCGGGTCTAGGCTCACCGAGTGCGATGGTGAGCGAGGAGTGCAGGTCAGTCTACACAAGTAAATGGGTCGGCCAGATCGGCGAGGAAGATGTCGTGGATGAGGCACAGATGTGCGTGGGTGAGTGGGACTTCACCCCATGTTATAAGACGAATAGCCTCTAACACGTTTTCACTTTATGCATGCCAAGGGACTCTACAGCTTCCGAGATGGGACTATCCCACCCTCCTTTCTTCGCGAGTCTGCAGTAGCGACTTCCTTTGTTGAATTGGTGTAGAGGCTCTGGTCAAAATCTCCAATTGACCACGTGGGGATACACCTGAGTCGATTTTACAGCCGCTGGAGTTGAGTGTTGGAGCTGCAGGTGAAGAACAAGCTCTAAAGCTTGCTTCTGAGCTCTACGTCAATGGTGGAGAGCGGCTGTGCCAGAAATCAGAAATACGGCCTTTCAGCCCTGTCAGAATGTTCAAGGAGGATCGCCGGACTACGGCGAGTGTTATGGGGGGTTTTGTGTGGCATCTCATGGTCCGTGCGTGTGTGTCGAGGATGGTCTGTGTGTGTGAAAGTGGGTGTTCGAGTGTGTGCGTGAGTGAGCGAGAGGATGAATAAGGAGAGGGGAAATGAGTGGAGAGGTGAGGCGAAGGTTTTGAGGTAGTCGGCGAAGGGGATGGTCGCGTGTAGAGGGTGGAATCCTTCGCTGGAGTGCCCACCGGAGATCGAGGAGATGAAGTCGCGAAGGGTCGTTGGTGGTCGAAATGAGATGGGATGAGTGTGAGAATGAAGTATAGAAAGTAAGGGACTTAGCTAGGAGTTTGTTAAATGAAGTGAGGCGGAGATGGCGTCGGTTGAGGTATTGCTGACTGATGTAAACACACTTACACTACTTAAAATGTCTATTTATGCATGTTCTTAAGCATAGGATTGCATTTCGTGATATAAATATTGCATAACATGCATCATCTTGCATTTAGAGTAGTTTGAATAAAATGGAGGTTAATTGTCTCCTTTTATGTGCTTGGACAGGGCCAACATTTTATCGGAGCCTCAGATCAAAGATCCAACTGTATGGATGTGATCACCTAATCAGGCATCCGTAGCATCAGATAGTGACCGGGAAACCCTAGAAGATCAAGGGCCAGGATGGTGAAAATCCGCACTTCAGATGACAAATCCTACCGCACGGATGAATTCAGAACAACGATCGCAGCCCAATGACGCAAAAATTGAGTCAATCCGACATCCGTGGCACCATCTACAACTTCTAGAAGATGGACGGCCAAGATGGAGCCATGTGGTGCCATCTCGGCCGCATGCATTCTACGAAGGCCCCACACCCGCTCGCTCTCCACTGTTGGATCTCAATCCAACGGCTGTGGGCGGCTGTGCTTAAAAGCGCTCGCTCGACCATTCGTGCCCCGTAGCGCAGCGGTCGAGTGAGCTTACGCGAGCGGCAGTCGCGGGTTCGAGCCGTAGCGAAGGGATGGAAGGCGTGGGTGATTGAGCGCGGGTAGGCGTTGGATCGTGATCAGATGGCTGTGCGTGCCCAATAGCATTCACGCGCGATTGAACGCGCGGCATGGATGCACGATCGCACGTGGGCGGGCGCGCAGCGCAGCAGGTGAAGGCGTGACTTAAGCCGTCCGATCGCTAAGATTCAAAGGATGTGGGTAGGCGTTGCGCATGCGAACAGGCGAGCCGCCCACGACGCCCACGAAGGAGGCTTTAGCGACGGTTTTATTCGTCACTAAAGACCCCTCATTTATTATTTTGAAGTTATAATGTCCATTTTGCCCCCACTCCTTGCAACTATAAAAGGAGACCCCCTCCATACGAAATTCTCATCCCTTCCTTCTCTTCTCTACCTCTCCAAAGCTCAAGAGAAGCTTGTCCCACACCCAGCATGCTTCTCGCGAGATAAAGTTCAAATTTTCGTCCCCCTTCGGAAGTGGATCCCGTGATGACGATACCGTGCTACTCAATTCCCATTCTTCTGCTTCGTCCTCCTTCGTCCTGCTTCATTCTCCTTCGTCCAGGCATCGTCCCATTCGGCTCGTCCTCCAAGCGACCGTCGAGGAGGATTTCTCTCTCCCTATTCTTTTTACTGCTTTCTGGTATAGATTTACTGCATTCTAGAGTAGTCTGCTCGTCCTCCAAGCGATCGTCGAGGAGGACATTTCTCCCTCCATTATTTTAATGCTTTCTAGAGTAAATTTATCGCTTTCTAGTGTAATTGTTTTATGCTTTCTAGTTGTAATGAACAGTCTTCTTAATGATAAATTCTCTGTTTATTCCACATCTCATTTTGATTTCTATGTGTAATATTCTCTCTCTCTTCTATTTGTTGTAGATACTTAGATAGTTTTACTTTAAATTACTTCGTGACAAATAAAAAGAAACGTCTAGTTTTTAAATCAAACGTCCGCCTTCCTGTGTTCGACCTGGAATTTTAATTTCGATATAAATTTTATTTGTTGAACACGAATTCTTCGCTTTGAAGTTACAACGACAGGTTTTCCAAAACCAAACACGTAAGCGTAGCGATTCGTAACGATTAACATTTTGGCGCCGTTGCCAGGGATCGCACGTTCAACATTTTGGCACCGTTGCCTGGGAGGCAACGATCTTTGATTTCTCTTCGCGTTTTGTAACTTACAAATCATTTACCTCACTTTTCTCCTTTCTTATTGTAATTGCAGGTACTCTTTTGAGACAATCAAAAGCGGTAGATTGGAGTAAAGTGCTGTGGAAGGTTTTGTAAGTTAACCCCCATTCATTCCCCCTCCATAGATTTCATTCGCCACATTGAATCCAAATTCCAATTAACCTAGGTGTTTGCATAAATCCTAGGAATAGTTTGGTTATTTGGATTCTCACTCACATTCATTCCACCTACATTTATAAAAACAAAAAAAACAAAAAGATAATTTTGTGGGGCAATTTTCAACAAACACACAATGTACACCCACATTCAAAGGCACTTAACTGAATTGATTTGTTTCTACTCAACCGGGTTCTGATATGTGGAACCGATACACATAAAGCAACACATAAAAGAGTAGAAATCATTTTAGGTTAACCATCTTTGTGTGCCTAACTTAGTGGTGCATTTGTGGCCAGTTGTTTGAGTTGATTGGGCCGCACCACTTCAACTAAAATCAACTCATCAAGTAGCGGCCAATTAGGTTCAACTCTTAGGGATTTACCAAGCACTCCACATTCTTTTTAAACTTTAAAGAAAAATATCTTCACCTATGCTTGCAAACCCTGGTGTGTCAACTAAGGCTATTTGAAAACACCTAAAGTTGAATCCTAAAAGCTACTAAGTAAGATTTGAACCTTAAAATTCACCACATCAAAAATAATCTTTCTTGAAAACCATTGGTTGTGCACGCACACACAAATCAATCAATCATTAAGGGCACAACCCATTTAAAAGGGCCCATCACATTCCAAAGCACATTCAAACCTAGCCCTAAATAAAACAGAGTAGACGTTGTACTTAAGGATTGGACTCGCTCTTCAGAACCCAGAACGAGATTATTTTCGATTAGTCGGTTTCTACTGTTCAATCTGATGTCTAGCTAAGGGAGCAGAGTCAAACGATCGCGGCTGGGGGGTACACTAGGAACTGGAGGCGCAAGCCGAAGGAAGAACCTTCTCCCCAGTCCCTCCTTCTAACTGGTTGGATTGAATAGACAGAAGTAGATCAAATTGTTCCTTTATCTCAAGACGGGTTTTGGGAGTCTGTAGGTCTATAGGCTAACCCACTTAAGGACAGGTTTGATTGTTTGTATTGCAGGGCACCTTTCTTCCACCTGTGTCTCATGTATCCTTCCACATATTTCACGCATTCCCGCTCTTTCCCTCCAATTGTGAATTATCCTCAAAATGATGATTATCCCGACTCGTATTGTAATCAATCATCAGTCAGTTGGGATAATTCAGATTGGGGATACAGCTCTGGACCTTCGTGTTTATTGTCTAACCCTGTACACTTTGATTCTGATTTCTATCCTTCTCAGAGCTACATCGATTATAGATCGTCTTCCTTTCATGAACAACCTAATACGATCTACAATGAAGAATGATACACCAATCTTTACCCATCCTCTGATTTCACTGCCTTTAGGTCATCCCCATCTTTTGAACAATCTGAAATGACCTATTATCAGGAAGGGTATAACGAATCTCAATTCGTTAATTCCCCTGCATTGAGCCCAAACCCACCCAACCCTAAACCAACTCATTTGTTTTAGGTTAACCAGGTTCAAGATAAGGTTCTGGCTAAGTTGAGGAATATCATACAATCTTTAGAAGTTTAGCCAATACCTTGCATTGAGAGATTGGAGCTCCTGATTGAAATGATTGATGATTTGAGTAAGTCTTTATTGGATTGGCTCCAAGACGTTAAGGATAAGAACCTAGGTGAGTTTCTACTTGGGAAATTAACAAAATTGAGGATGAGATTCGTGGTTGCGTTGATTCAATATTGGGATGATTCCCAGGATGAACCCTCTTCAGGAAAACCAATGACAGAACCCGCTCAGGCACCTGTTGGGGGGACACGTGTTACGATGCTGACCAGATTGAATTAAAACAACCAATTAAGGATGCTCTGATTTCTTCACCTAAGATCCCTGAGCCGGGTTATGAGGAAACGTATGTCTCTTGGGAACACAAAGTGACAACTGATTTTGGGACATACATTGATACAGATCCTGATTTCTTTGATGGTGAAGATTCAAGTTGCGAGGTCTCACGCGAGTTTCCTGAACATGATTTCTGTGAGACGATTGGGTCTGAGGAATCTGCTAAATCATTTGATAGCCCAATAACTGAGGAAACTGATCTTATTAGGGCACACATTACGGATCCAGAATCACATTTTCTGGAGGAATCAATTCAATGCCCTGATTTTCAGTTACACTCCGTTGAGCTTATCGATAATTTTATTTCTGAGATAATTAGACCCATGTCAATTTTGATTCTGCCACATCATTTAGACTTGGAGATTTCAGACAGGGTGATTAATATACAAGAGGTCCTGGAATTTGATATGCTGAATGAGGAGGATAGGAGCTGGGAAGTTCTGATTTGGGAAGTTAATTTTGGAGGAAATGAAAGATTGAGTCGAAGGGTTCCTTCTAAGCTGAAATTATCAAATTAGAACCCTTACGACATTTGTTTCGAGGATGTTCAACTCAAGCACACATTCAACGATTATCCTTTTGAGTTTCAATTCTCTATAACCCCGACTTTTTGGCCTTGGGTTGCATCCTCATAAATCGTAGGCCCGACCCCGCTTGCATTCTGATTTTAGGTTTTGGGTAATTTTTATCCAGAACCTAAGATATTCTCGATTATGGGGGATGGGTCTGCACCACAATCTGGTCCACATCTGTCGACCGCTATTGATAGGTTAGAGGATTCTTCTATTTATTTTAATTCTGACCTGCACTTGTGAATTCTTCATTTCTTTTCTTTGTATAGTGTGCCTAGCTGAAGGCACTAAACTCAGCAC
Organism: Thalassia testudinum; assembly: GCA_037157565.1. Classification (NCBI taxonomy): domain Eukaryota; kingdom Viridiplantae; phylum Streptophyta; class Magnoliopsida; order Alismatales; family Hydrocharitaceae; genus Thalassia; species Thalassia testudinum. The sequence goes on along the minus strand of JAZHRO010000056.1, from coordinate 76,131,701 downwards.
ATATACAGTTTTTCTTAGCTTTCATCTCAGAGCGGAACTGACATTCACGCAATTCAGGTGCTTTCTACGCTTTTCCACTCTGTTTTATGTCTTTTTAATACAATGAGGACATTACATTAGATAGGCATGGGGGGTGGATATTTATCTCTGAATTCATTCGTCAGCTAGTAGATTTGTTTCATTTTCTTTTATTAAAAAAAAAATCGGAATTAGGAAAGAGAATTTGGGTTTAAAAAAATTTTCAATCTTAGGAAATACTACATTATGATTTGAACACAAAGACCCTTCAGGTCTTTGGACTTAATCAGCCCGTGTATCCACTAAAATGTGGATTTGTTTTTTGAGTTCTCGCCAACCTGAATTTTATTTTAATTGGAGTAAATAAGTTTGGGTGATAAGTACACGACTTATGAACCCACCCTCTGATTTGAGGGAATTTTGAGTCTTAAGCATCTACACACTTTCTTTGCACTGACTCGTTATTCGGCGATTTTAACGGAAATTGGGTAGCTAATGAACCCTCTAGGGTGATATGCCTGGCAAGTTATCGTGGGTAATAACCCATAGGTAGGTTGTCCAGAGCCCAGTCACTGGACCTTTCTCCTTTTACTGCCTTTAGGTAAGTCTTAGACCAGGGAAGCCACCTACTTAAAAAAAAAAAGAAAGAAAAGAAATAAAAAATCAAAAAGAAAAGGAGAAAAGAACAAAAAGAAATAAGTCACACTTCGCCGCACGAGTACGGCTGGCAAGTTGTCGGTGGTAACAACTCATCGACCGGTTGTTCAGAACCCAGCTTAGTAAATTCACTAAAAATTCCCAAAATACTTAGGAAGAAGCGGAGAAGTAGAATAAACCGGGGAGATATACGCTGGATTCACCCTTGTGTTGAACCCGTAAAAAAATAAACGTAGGGAGAAAGCTACAGGTTGTAAAGATACACCTTTAGGAAGAATTCTTTTTGAGGTCACCTAGAGGCGTAGAAATCTGAAGTCCATTTTAATTGCCAGTCAATGAGTCTATCACAATCACAATAAGATGCTTAAAGCTTAGGGTTCTCATCAAATCTTGGGTGAGTTGAATGGCCGTAGAAAGCCACTCTTAAACCCAAAAATTTGAAAATCCAAAAAAAAAAAAAAAAAAGAGTAAAAAGAGAAAAAGAAATTTTTCTTTGAATAAGGCGAGGGCTTGAGGCGGTCTGCATTTTGGCTGATACCCGGGCACTGTTGTGTCTTTGAAAGTTCAGTTCCTAAGTAGACAATTTCTTAATGATTGAAAATAACTCAGGTCCAAATAATCCAACCTAATTCTTTTATAAATAGCATATAGTTTTTGCTAGGGACTAGCAAAAGATAGGCATGGGGGTACGATGTAAACACATTTACAGTACTTAAAATGTCTATTTATGCATGTTCTTAAGCATAGGATTGCATTTCATTATATAAATATTGCATAACATGCATCATCTTGCATTTAGAGTAGTTTGAATAAAATGGAGGTTAATTGTCTCCTTTTATGTGCTTGGACAGGGTAAACATTTTATCGGGGCCTCGGATCAAAGATCCAACCGTATGGATGTGATCAGGGCGACGATTGGAGTTGAACAACTCCAAGATCGCCCTAATCAGGCATCCGTAGCTTCAGATAGTGACCGGGGAATCCTAGATGATCAAGGGCCAGGATGGTGAAAATCTGCATTTCAGATGACAAATCCGATCGCACGGATGAATTCAGATCGACGATCGCAGCCCAACGACGCAAAAATCGAGCCAATCCGACATCCGTGGCACCACCTACAACTTCCAGAAGATGGATGGCCAAGATGGTGCCATGTGGCGCCATCTCGGCTGCCCAAACGGCCACACTCATTCTATAAAGGCCCCGCACTTGCTCGCTCTCCACCGTTGGATCTCAATCCAACGGCTGTGGGTGGCCGCGCTTAAAAGCGCCTGCTCGACCATCCGCGCCCCGTAGCACAGCGGTCGAGCGCGCTTATGCGAGCGGCGGGCGCGGGTTCGAGCCGCAGCGAAGGGCTGGAAGGCACGGGCGTTTGAGCGCGGGTGGGAGTTGGATCGCGATAGGACGGCCACGTGCGATTGAACGCACAGCATGGACGCGCGATCGCGCGTGGGTGGGCTCACAGCGCAGCGGGTGAAGGCGTGACTTAAGCCATCCGATCTCACTGAGATTAAAAGGATGTGGGCAGGAGTTGCGTGCGCGAGCCGCCCACGACGCCCACGAAGGAGGCTTTCGCGACGGTTTTATCCGTCACTAAAGACCCCACATTTATTATTTTGAAGTTGTAATGTCCATTTTGCCCCCACTCCTTGCAACTATAGAAGGAGACCCCCTCCATACGAAATTCTCATCCCTTCCTTCTCTTCTCTACCTCTCCAAAACTCAAGAGAACCTTGTCCCACACCCGGGATGCTTCTCGTGAGATAAAGTCCAAATTTTCGTCCCCCTTCGGAAGTGGATCCCGCGACGAAGATGGAGTGCTGCTTCGTTCCCATTCTTCTGCTTTGTCCTCCTTCGTACTGCTTCGTTCTCCTTCGTCCAGGCGTCGTCCCGTCCGGCTCATCCTCCAAGCGACTGTCGAGGAGGATTTCTCTCTCCTTATTCTTTTTACTACTTTCTAGTATAGATTTACTGCATTCTAGAGTAGTCTGCTCGTCCTCCAAGCGATCATCGAGGACATTTCTCCCTCCTTTCTTTTAATGCTTTCTAGAGTAAATTTATCGCTTTCTAGTGTAATTGTTTTAAGCTTTCTAGTTGTAATGAACAGTCTTCTTAATGGTAAATTCTTTGTTTATTCTACATCTCATTTTGATTTCTATGTGTAATATTCTCTCTCTCTCTCTCTCTCTTACCCTCTCTCTCTCTTCTATTTGTTGTAGATACTTAGATAGTTTTACATTAAATTACTTCGTGACAAATAAAAAGAAACGCGTAGTTTTTAAATCAAATGTTCGACTCCCTGTGTTCTATCCGGAATTTCAATTTCGGTATGAATTTTATTTGTTGAACACGAATTCTTCGCTTTCAAGCTACAACGACAGGTGTTCTAAAACCAAACATGTAAGCGTAGTGATTCGTAACGATCAACATTTTGGCGCCGTTGTTGGGGATCGCACGTTCAACACCGACATCGGAGACAAAGGTGGTTCCAGTGAGGAAGAAACGGCGAGGATGATGAAGGAGGCGTCTGCCGGTATGGCGAGATGCGGAAGGAGGTGAGGAAGATAGATCGACCACTAGTATTATAGATGAATAATGAGGAAAGGCAGAGGGGATCCTCGAATGTCGAGGAACCTTCGGCCATGAAAGAGAGAGAGGAATTATGGGGAATCTCGGTCGATTTAGAGTGTGGGAAGTTCAGGAGGATCAAGGCTCTCTTATATAGGCCTTTAGAGAATGCCTGGGCTTGGGGAACAAGCTTTCCAAGCTTGGAAGGCCTCATCGGATTTGGGATTTTCTTGAGACACAAATCCCTCATGCGTTCGCATGAGAGATTGGGTATGTTCTGGTGCTTAGGATTCGGTCCAATAGGAAGGAGATTTCTTGACAAACTTCTTTTTGAATTTTGAAAGGGATTCGTCAAGAAATCAGGACGTTCCTTCCATTTTAAGGTTGCTAGAGTAAGTAGGAATAGGATTAATGGTGGTAGGGACCTTTTTGTGAGAGCGACGACAAAGTTAGGAGCCTGTTTGAAGGGATTTTGAAAGTTAAGGGTAGAAATGAAATTAGACAGGACCAATTTGCAAACTTGGTCAAGAAGAACTCATCTTCAGTCAAAATTTTGACACAAACCTAATCGGACATAAGGAATACAATGGTGAAGTTGGTGTTTGATTTTGACCATGTTTGATCAGGTAATTTATGCAAAAACCCAAATTAGGGCAAATGACTGTTTATGGTTCGATTTTGGGTCAAAATGGGTTCTGATGGTCAATTGAATGTTAAAAAAACTATAGAATATTTTTATATGAATTTTGGAGGGTCTAGGTGAATTTTATCCTGATTAAAACCTCAGTTAATTTAGCGGTCTATTTATAGGGTTTTAAAAGTCATTTAATTCTCAGAACACGTGGAAACCTTTTTCTGTCTGTCTTATCCCATTTGTTATTTCTTAAGACCAATTGACCTTCATTTAACCCTTGAGAAATCCTTTGGTTGTACTACATTCGTGATGAGTAGGTAAAATTATAGTTTTAGCCCTAGTTTCTTATTTTTCTTTCATAATAAATATGCAATGACTTGTTACTCTCTGGTGGTTATGTAGGAGCATTTATTGACTTAATTAGGTCAAAAATGAGCTAGTTATGGCTCATGATGGTGTTCCCATCATACCCCCATGACAAGCTTTTTCTAGTCCCTTAGCAAAATTTAAAGGTATTAATCTTTGATTTTAGAGCATAAAATCTTTTGATGCTTAAAAACTTTGTTGTGTGCTTCCTTTTGTAGATTAGGTTAGAATGCCACTAGTAGGCTTAGAGGTACTCAAGTACCAACCAAGATCCGGACCTAACCAGCTCTAGCCTCAGTCTGCCGTGAAGGTTTATAAGGCCCATAGTAACAATCCTAAGGTTCGTTAAACTCCGTGGTTAAAGCACCCGTGCTTGTAACATGTTTTAGCCTTGGTTCAGTTTGCAGTGCATTTTTGTCAGAGAGAGAGATGAATTTTTACATATTTTTGGAGAGTTTTCTCTCTTTTCTTTTTATTTCTAGCCTCGGATTAGCTTTACAACATGGTCTGTATCGGATTCCTACTCTCCATCATCAATCCTTGCAGGGTCCCTGGTAGTCGATGCTTCGAGATAGCACCGCCCATGGCAACCCTCAAAACCTTGGCTTTCAAGATTTCGAGAATATCCCGCCCATGGCATTCCGTAGCTAAATTCAGACCCTGGCAATCGACATTTCGGGATAATGCCGCCCATGCCATCTAAACCAGCACAGGGTGCTTACATGCCCCCAGTAGGACATGTAGATATCCTTGGAGACAAGCACCGAGGAGATGATATGCTATTGCACATCTTCAAGGGAAATTTCTCGCCTCTCTGCACCGAGAACTCATCCAAACAACTTGTGTTGATTAGCTACTCCTAATCTTGGTGACATTTTCAGAACAATTTAAACGCATTTGCATGATTTTGATACTTAGGCGCACCGAACCAGACTGTGTGTGGATTGGGGTGCTTAGGTTACCAAGTCCCGCAAAATTAGTGGTCAGTTAACGAGGCCAAGTACTCCCTAAGCCTTAGACCTAATACTTAAGCTTCTCATTTTTCCCAACCTCTTGAGGACTATCCAGATCCTAGTGGGTACTTGAATTTTTAAGCTAAGGATTATAGCCCAAAAGGCCAAAAATCAACGTTCCTATAAATCTCTTCTCTATTTTATTAGTACTTTTTGCCTTTCATTTTCTTTCTTTTGATATGGTCTAGAACAAAGTTAATTTCTTAATCTTTTACTAATGACTACCTCTTTTTCTTTTCTTTTCAAATTGTGCTCCTTTTCAACATTTTTATCTCCTCCCCCATTTTCTCCTCAGAATTTGATATGCCATCAAAATTTCCTCTCCTCTCATATTTTTGTTCTTTTTCAAGAATTTTTTATTTTCTTGGTATTTTTGGAATATATGATTTTTTGATGAAACCCTTTCTTATGAAAATGTTTTCATGGTGTTTTGCACTTTACTATACCCCCATGCCTATAATTTGCAATGTCCTCAATGCAAATTAGGTGGGTTTGAGTTTAGCTTAGATCATTCATTAGAACAGGTTTCGGCTGGGTGAATGGGTCCGGATGACTGTTGCAGACGATTTCATGCTCGGGTACGGGGACCAAAGGTGGAGTCGGCTGTTCTAATGGATGAACCCTGAATTGCAATATGAGTTCAGCATAAAAATGTGTCAAGAAAGGTTTCGGGCTTCTTCAAAAATGACGGGTTGCCTCCTGTTATGCACTGGGTTTAATGACATCAGCCAGGCGCAAAGTGGTCAGGGAGAATGGAGGGTAAAACATATCTCAGCCACATTTGTATCGGTAAGTTCAATGAACGGTTTGAGTCTCTGACCGTTCAAGACAAAAGGTTCTGAATCATGGCTGAGTTGACCGATTTCGACAGCACCATTTCCCAAGATTCGTCAGACAAGGTATGGTCCAATCCATTTTGATCTGTGTTTTCTTGGGAATAGTTTGAGTTTGGCATCAAAGAGTAGGTCTTTCAGACTAGGGAAAAAGATTTTTCTCGAGATGTGCTTGTCTTGAAAGGCCTTAACCTACTCTTTGTATATTCGCGAGTTCTCATATGCGTCGTGGTGTAATTCATCGATCTCGCTTATTTAAAGCATTCTATGGGTTCTTGCCTTAGAAAGATCGAGATTTCAGTTCTGTACTGCCCAATAGGCTTTCTGCTCCAATTCAAAGGGGAGGTGACATGCCTTCTTGTACACTAATCTGAAGGGAGACATGCCTAATTGGGTTTTGTGGGCAGTCCTATAAGCCCACAAATCTTCCAGAAGTAGGGATGACCAATCTTTCCTATCAGGTCAAATAGTGACCTGGAGGATTTTCTTGATCTCCCGATTCGATAGCTTAGCTAGATCATTGTTTTGGAGGTGATAAGGAGTAGAGATTTTGTGTGACACCCCGTATTTGGTCATCAGTGATCTGAACTGGGCATTAGTGAAATGGGTCCCTCCATCGGAGATTATGGTACGTGGAATCCTGAACTGAGAAAATATGTTCTGATGAATGAACTTGATAAACCACCTAATGATCATAGATTTGGGTCGGAATGGCTTCGATCCATTTGGACACGTAGTCAACAGAAAGTAGAATGTACTCGAAGCCATCAGAAATAAGGAGGGGTCCCATAATATCAATCCCCCAGACATCGAAGATTTCACATACGAGAATCGGCTGTAAGGGCATCATATCACGGTGGCTCTTGTTGCCCAATGTCAGGCAACTAGTGCATGCCTTACAGTGATTGTATGTGTCGTTGAAAATTGTGGGACAATAGAAGCCACACTGAAGGATTTTTGCTGCGATTTTATGACTAGAGAAGTGTCCACCGCATGCCTAATCGTGGTAAAAGGATAAATTGTCCTGAATTTCCACTTCCGAATCACATCATCGAATGATTTGATCTACACCAACGCGGAAGAGATACGGGTCTTCCCAAATGTAGTACTTGGCATCGAAAAGTAATTTGTCCTTGGCCTTCGGCCAATCGAATGGGATCTAATGTGATGCTAAGTCGTTTACTAGATCAACAAACCATGGAAGGCTTGTACTGATAGTCAGGAGGTGCTCATCAGGAAAATGTTTCGTAATGGGTTCGGAAGGGTCAATAATGTCAAAAGGAAGGTGGGATAAGTGATTAGCTACCACATTCTGTTTCCCCACCTTGTCGTGAATCTCGAGGTCAAACTCTTGCAAATGCAAGATCTAGTGGATTAGTCAAGGTTTCACATCCTTCTTTGCAAGGAGATGCCTCATAGTCATGTGATCTGAGTAAATGATAACATGGGAACCCAGAAGATATGATCGAAACTTTTCCAAGGCAAATACTACGTCTAGCAGCTCTTTCTCAGTAACTGTGTAGTTACGCTGAGCCTCATCAAGTGTCTTGCTAGCGTAGTAGATGACCACGAGTTTCCCGTTAATTCTCTGCCCAAGGACCACACCTACAGCGTAATCAGATGCATCGCACATGATCTCAAAGAGTTGTGACTAATCAGGGGACTGTAGGATCAGAGCTTCTATAACTCGATCATGCAGGATCTCAAATGCTTAAGTGCATTACTTGGTGATTTCAAATGAGACATCCTTAGATAGTAGATTAGTCAGGGGGCACGTGATCTTCAAGAAGTCTGGAATGAATCGCTGGTAAAAATCGATGTACCCCAAGAAGGATCAGATGTCTTTGACTGAGCTAGGGATAGGGAGTTTGGAAATTAGATTCACCTTGGCTCGATCAACCTGGATGCCTTTCTAAAAGATGAGATGGCCTAAGACAATGCCTTCAAGCACCATTAAGTGGCTCTTTTCCCAGGAAAGAACCAGATTCATGTCAATGCACCACCTGAGAATCTTGACCAATTGCAGGAGGCAATCGTCGAATGATTTGCCAAAAATTGAGAAGTCATCCATGAAGACTTCCAGATATTCACCTACCATATTTGAGAATATGGAAAGTATGCACCACTGAAAAGTAGTGGGTGCATTGCAGAGACCGAAAGGCATCCTTCGGAATGCGTATGTCCTGAAGAGGTAGGTGAAAGTTGTCTTCTCTTGGTCCTCAAGATGGATTACTACCTGGTTATAGCTGGAGTACCCATCCAAGAAGCAGAAGAATTTATTTCCTGCTAGTTTTTCTAGGATCTGATCAATAAACGGTAGTGGGAAATGGTCCTACTTTGTGGAGGTATTGAGTCTTCTATAATCAATGTAGACTCTCCACGAATTTGCTACACGGGTCGGTATGATTTCTCCGGTCTCGGTCGTGATCATGGTGAGTCCTTCCTTCTTAGGCACAACCTGGATTGGACTCACCCACCGACTGTTGGAGATCGGGTAGATGATCTCATCATCTAACCACTTAATGATCTCCTTTTTCACGACCTCCTGTAGATTATGATTTAGACATCTCTGCATTTCACGGGAAGGTCGTGTGCCCTCTTCAATATAGATGCGATGTGTACAATAGGTTGGGCTAATACCAGTCAAAACATTGAGAGTCCATCCAATGGCCCTTTGGTGTTTCCAGAGAATAGAAATCAGATGGGATTCTTGATCAGGTGTGAGTCTGGAGTTGATAATCACAGGAAACATCTGATTGGAATCCAAAAAGACGTACCTTAGATGATCGGGAAGAGGCTTTTGCTCTAAAACAAGGTTATCAGTAGTAGCAGGTGGTTCAGGGTGGGTGTCAGGAGCAAGGGAAGGAGATATGGGCATGTCTAGGTTGAGTTCGGACTCCTCTAATTGTAGGTTTCGATCTTCTTATGGTTGATCAAAAGTAGTCAGGTTTTCCTCGATATACCGATCGTCAACCACAACCTTGATATCACATATTTGTTCTATAACCTGCAATTAATCCCTTGTTGGGTCTTAAAGATGTCAATCTTTAGTGTCTGGTTCCCAAATTTTAGTTCAATTTATCCCTCCTCACAATTAATGTTGGCCCTACCAGTGGCTAGAAAGGGTCTCCCTAGTATGAACGGTGTGTTTTTCAGATTCCTTGGAGCATCCATATCCAAGAATATGAAATCCATCAGGAAATAGAATTCCCAAACCCTAACAATGACATCCTCAAGAACTCCTCTAGGTGACCTAATAGATCGATCTGCCAACTGTAATGTCACCTCTGTTGGTTTAAGCTCAGATTCCTCAAGATGGTCAAGTAGGGATGTGGGTATTAGGCTTATGGAGGCTCCTAGATCCAATAATGCTCTATCAAATTGGATTTCACCAATTGTACAAGAAATCAGGGGAGTGCCTGGCTCTTTTGCCTTAGGTGGGAGCCTACTCAAAATGATGGAGCCGGCTTGCTCCAACAATACGATTGAGCTCCCACTTTTGGTTCACGACTTATGCTTAGGTGTACACATGTCTTTCAGAAATCGTCCGTAAGTCGGTACGTGGCAAATTACATCCATGAAGGGGATGTTTATATGGACCTATTCAAAGAGCTTGACCAAGTCCTCTTCAGGTGAGACGGGTTTGGTTGTCCTCTTTCCCTTGGTCAAGGCCTCGGGAAATGGAAGCTTAGATGGTTCCTCTGGAATAGGTCCAGGTTCTTGATCTGGGACAGTGGTATCCTAGCTGACTATCCTATGGTTTGGGCTTGGGTAAGGTGGGTCCTGGGTTGCTTTGCCACTACGAGTCGTAACAGAATTCAGTCTTACCTGGTTCTGGTTTGGTGTACGCTGAAATATCGAGTATGATGTTAAAGCTTCCATCTCGTCGGGTGATGGAGCAGAAGGGGCCTGATAAACCATGTGGGCTTGGCCTTGATTTGGGTTTATAACACGCCTCTGATTTGGCATGTTATTGGGATTAGGTGGAGGTTGCGAAGGGAGTGTACCAGGTTGGTGGGAATTTGCCATCTGGGTGAGTTGATTATTAACCTTTGTGATCTCATCTTTGTGTTGTTTTTGCATAGCCGCATTCGTCTTTTGAATGCTAGCAAAAGTCTGAAGGATAAGAGTCATTTGATCTCCTTGAGTTGAACCAGATTGATAGGTGGGGTTGGGCCAAGGTTGAGGTGGCTGATATGCACGAGAAGCTTGTGGACGAGGCTAATATGGTGGTCTCTAATTCTGATTGTTTCCCACCAATGTGAAATTAGGATGATTTCGCCATCTAGGGTTATTGGTATTGGAGAATGGGTTGTTCTAGATGGCATTGAGGTCCTCGTAGGTTTGAGAAACCTCAGAAAGGTCAGAATACGAGGGTTCAAATTTCCCCCAACTAGAATAGGTAGATCCAAAGTTTCCTCTGGACCTAGAGTCAGACGGGGGTGGATACAGGTCCAACCCTTCAGAAGATCAGTGGTAGATGTTATGCGCAGCTTCCCTCCCAGAGGGCAGCTGTGCGAACAGGTTTTGTATTGAGGTGGCTTGCTGCAAATGTTGAGTTAGCTCATCCACCTTCTTTTCAAAAATAAAGACCTTATCCAAATGACTGGCCATCAGTTCCAAGTCGACAGAAGTGGACAGGCCCTGCATCTCATGTGCTCCCCTTGGATTCAACAATGCGCGGGCATCCATCTGGTTGAATATGCCCATGGAGTCATTATTGATGGAGCTCTCACACATATTCTCGAGAATCTACCACACAGTGTCTTCGTGTTGACCCATGATATTTCCTCTACAAGTTGCATTGACGAATAATCGGATATCTTCATGGAGGCCCTGGTAAAAAGACTGGACTAGTTCCCATTTAGAAACTCCGTGATGGGCGCACTTTCGCATGAGATCCAGGAAACGATCCCATGCTTCATGAAGTGGTTCTCCAGGCTGTTGTGTGAAGTGTGTGATCTGGTGTCATAAAGCATTCCTTCGACCAACTGGGAAGAACTTTTTAAAAAACTCAAACTGTAGTTCAACCAATGTGTTGATTGGACGCATTTAAGTCTGATACTAGTGAGCTGCTTTGTCCATGGGAGGGAAGGAGAACATTTTCATGAGAAGAATATCCTGATTCTGAACATTTGACCCAAAGTTCTAGGCTAGATGCTTGAGTTGTTTAATGTGCTGGAAAGGATCCTCACAATTGAGCCCATGAAATTTCGGAATAGCATGAATCATGTTGGGCTTGAGTTCAGTATCAGGACCTCTAGGCAGGATTTGGACTCGAGGTTCGATCACCATCGCGGTGGGATTGTAATGATCTCGCATCATAGGACACTGCGGTAGATTCACAAAGGCTTGGAATAGATCATTAAGGCACTGAAGCTGATTCTCGAGGTTGTCCTCTTCTGCTGGTTGTTCCATGATGATGGAAGGAGAGTTAGGCTCAGATGAATTGGAAGAGATGTCTATACGATGGGGTTGCTGCACAAACACGGAAGTCGAGGCCTGGCCTCGACGGGAGTGAATAACTAATGGAGGCCTCAAGGACCATGCACCGATGGACTGGATGAGAATAGAATGTGATGGACTCAATCAAGACACCCAAAAATTTTGGATGACTATAGAGGTTCGGGCCGAATGATATCCCTTAGTCAAAAAGCCATCCACCTGTGAATTACACGGCAGCTAGAGAGGGAGAGTCCCTCGATGACCCCTACATGATAGAGCATCCCCATGTGTTACAGGGTTTCCCCCACCCGACCTCTTTTGTCATTGATGGTTCAGGTAGACTAGAATGGGGACTTGACCTCTTAAGTCTACCAGTTTTATTAAATGCAAGGGTGCTTAGAATTTCAATTGAACTTTTAAGATGTATTGAGTGCAAGAGTGACCTAACTTAAAGATTGGTTGACCCAACAAGGTGGGTCAACTTCATTTGTTTGTCATTTGAGAAATTTAGGTCCCTCTTTTAAGATTCAAGTGAGATTAAGAGCCTGATTTTTAGGGTTTTCTTGAATAGATCAATTAAATCACGTCTTAGGCACACTTTGTTTGGAAAGATCAATTCTTGATTAAGTGTGTCTTTAAAACTCTAAACTGGAATCCTAACTTGGCTCTGATTTGGTCCAATTTAATTTGTCCAAATGTGATACCTAAGGCTCAAAGAAGAATGTTGTAGCCCTAGATACCTTAAACTTTAAGTGGGTGCACAAATCAAGGTTTGTTGTTTTCTAAATAGAATGTATCAAATCAGGCAACTTGATGATTAATCTAAGAATAAAATGCAAGTAGCCCTAATTGACTTTTTCCTTTTAACATTTTCAGAAATAGGGGCTTAAGAGAGAAGAGATAGAGCTTACCTGCCCCTGGTGTGTTTGATGTACGGCTGAACTTTCTTCAATGAATCCCTCCTGAAACAACAACAAAGAGATAAGACAAGTTAGTACGAAATCAGGAATTGCAATCAAGAGTTCTAAATTGCCCATTGCTCCCCGACAACAGTGCCAAAATGTTGACAAGGCGATATCGTCCTTTTAAAATAAAGCGTTGTAATAAAGTCAAAATCACTGTGAAAACAAATAGATTTTATTACTCGAAAAAGTTTCGAGGACAAACATAGGGAACAATATGGGAATTTAAATCTCAAGAATTGCAATATAAGATAAGAAAGCTATAGAATTGAAATCAAGAATTATTTCAAAATAATGTAGCACTAGGATCAAGTATCAATTTGCAAAAATAATGGAGTAAAATGGTAGTTTAAACCACCATATACTACTTACAATAATAGCTAAGGAACTCAAATATCATTATATGAAATTTTGCTCGAATGTGTCATCTGATGGTCGGATCAGATGTCTTAGACGTCTGATTCTACAATGCTTGGATTTCTTCTTTGTTCTCTGTTCCTTGCTTTCTACTGCTTCTCCTTTCTTTCTCTTCTCTTCCTCTTCTTCTCGTGCGGCTCCTCTTCTTCTTCTCTTTTAAACTTTGACTTCTTAAGCCTTCTTCTTCTTCTTTCTGCTTCCTTCTTCTCACAGGGGAGGGGAACTTCTTAAATTGGCCAAGTGTCAGGCAAAGCCTTCAGCAGCAAAACCCTCCCCCTACCCCGTGTAGCTATCCTCTCCTTCTCTCTTTAGAATCTGCTCTCCCAGAGCCATGGGTAATCTGGTTATCGGATAATACGCACCAGGGTCCAGGCTCACTTGCGAACAGTGGTGAGCGAGGAGTGTAGGTCAGTCTAGGTGGGTAAATGGGTTGGCCAGATCCGTGGTGTAGATGTTGCAGACGAGGCTCGGGTGTGCGTGGGTGAGTAGGACCTCACCCCATGTTATGAGGCGAATAGCCACTAACACCTTTTCACTTTAGGTGCACGCAGGGACTTTGCCGCTTCCGAGGTGGGACTATCCCACCCTCCTTTCTTCTCATGTCTGCAGCAATGACTTCCTTCGTTGAATTGGTGCAGAGGCTCTAGTCAAAGTTCCAATTGACCTTGCAGGGATACCCCTGAGTCAATTCTGCAGCCACTGGAGTTGAGTCCTGGAGTTGTAGGTGAAGAACAAGCTCTGAAGCTTGCTTCAGAGCTCTGCATGAATGGCGGAGAGGGGCTGCACTTGAAATCAGAAATATGGCCTTTCGACCCTATCAGAATGTTCAGGGAGGATCATCGGACTACGACGAGTGTGATGGGGGGTTTTGTGTGGCATCTCGTGGTCCGCGCGTGTGTGTCGAGGTCGATTTGTGTGCATGAAAGTGGGTGTGTTCAAGGGTGTGCGTGAGTGAGCGAGAAAATGAATAAGGAGAGGGGAAATGAGTGGAGAGGTGAGGTGGAGGTTTTGAAGTAGTCAGTGAAGGGGATGGTTGAATGTAGTGCGTGGAATCCTTCGCCAGAGTGGTCACCGGAGATGGAGGAGATGAGGTCGCAGAGGGTTGTCGGTGGTCGAAACGATATGCGATGAGTGTGAAAATGAAGTATAGTAGGTAAGGGACTTAGCTAGGAGGTTGTTGGTCGAAGCAAGGCAAAGATGGCATCGGTTGAGGTATTGCCGCCGTCGGAGATGAAGGTAGTTCCAGTGAGGAAGAAATGGTGAGGATGACAGAGAAGGAGGCGTCTGCTAGTATGGCGAGATGCAGAAGGAGGTGTGGAAGATATATCCATCGCTGGTATTGTGGACAGACAATGAGGAAAGGCAAAGGAGATCGCCGGACATCAAGGAACCTTCAGTCATGAAAGAGAGGAATTGTGGCGAATGTCGACTGATTTCGAGCATGGGAATTTTGAGAGGATCTGGGCTCTCTTATATAGGAATTTAGAGATTGCCTGGGCTTAGGAAACATGCTTTCTAGCTTGGAAAGCCTCGTCAGATTTGGGATTTTCTTGAGACCCAAATCTCTTATGCGTTTGCATGAGAGATTGGGTAAGTTGTAGGGCTTAGGATTGGGTCCAATAGGAAGGGGATTTCTTAACAAACTTCCCTTTCAATTTTGAAAGGGGTTCGTCAAGAAATTAGGGCATTCTTTCCATTTTAAGGTCGCCGAAGCAATTAAAAATAGGATTAATGGTGGCAGGGACCTTTTTGTGGGAATGATGACAAAGTTAGGGCCTTATTTGAAAGGATTTTGAAAGTTAAGGGTAGAAATGAAGTTAGATAGGACCAATTTCCAAACTTGGTCAAGGCAAACTCATCTTGGGTCAAAATTTTGATACAAACCTAATTTGGACCTAAGGAATCCAATGGTGAAGTTGGATTTTGGTTTTGATCATGTTTGACTATGTAATTTATGCAAAAACCCAAATTAGGGTAAATATCTATCCATGGTTATGTTTTGGGTCAAAACGGGTTCTTATAGCCAAATTGAAAGTTCTAAACCCTATAGAATATTTTTCTATGAATTTTAGAGGGTTTAAGTGAATTTTATCCTGATCAAAACTTTAGTTAATTAAGTAGGTCAGTTTCTATGTTTTCAAAAGTTATTTAATTCTCAGAACATGTGGAAATCCTTTTCTATCTGTCTTATCCCACTTGTTATCTTTTTAAGACCAATTGACCTTTGTTAAACCCCCTGAGAAAACCTTTGGTTGTGCTGCATTCATGATGAGTTGGTAAAATTACAATTTTATCCCTAGTTTTTTATTTTTCTTTCATAACGAATATTCGATGACTTGTAACTCTCTAGTTGTTATGTTGGAGCATTTATTGACTTAATTGGGTCAATAATGAGCTAGTTATGGCTCATGATGGTGTTCCAATCACATGTAACCCATGGGAGTGCTCTATCATGTAGTGATCTTTACGGGGCTCTTCCTTCTTAGCTGCCTAAGTACTTCTCGGGTGTATGGATTTTTGATTCAGAGGTATCGTCTGCCTCGAAATAGCCTTAGTCATCCAAAAATCTTTGGGTCCTTGATTGGGTCCAATTCACATCTAGTCCCTCATCTATTCCTTTGAGCACATACAAAGGAAAGGTTCCTAGGTTTTTGAGCTAGGGGCCTTCATTAAAGTTGATCTTCTGTAGGAGTTCTGATATGATCTTATCAATTCAATCTGAACCTGAATTTGATTCTACATCTTGATTCACCACCTGATTTGAAAATGCAACCTGACAATTTAGGAAGAATTTTTAGGAAACTTGAATCCCAAATGAGCATGAAAGAGAAGATGATCGAGGATTCTCTTAGACATCATGATGAATATTACAAAAGCTCTGATCCATCTTGGCACATTCTGGTTAATGTTACAAAAATACCAATACACATTATGAACCGTGTTGAAATGATATTGACACAAATGAAACATGGTTCAACCCGAAATGATCTCTTATTAGAATATATTGAATTGAGGAAATTACATAGCATTGAGAATCTACAATGTTGGTCAAAACCCCTACTTTTGGAAAAATACCAAGGTATCATGGAGGAATGTGGAAAATTACTGCTTATGGTGTATAAAGCTATCAATCAAAAATACCCATATATGCCCTTAGAAACTGATGAAGACACCTTGGAACAACATTGAGGATCATCATGATTTCCCAAATCCCGGATTTGAAAATAGAGGTTGTTACGGAACCCCAATCTAAATGAAATCAAATTCAAACTTTGTGCAGATTGACATACCTAATCTTGATGTGGGTTGGGAGGATCCAATTGAATGTTTCACCTATAGATCTAATGGATACTATAGAGGAGGGGTGAATAGTATCGCTTCTTGGAACAGTAAATGGTAAAAATAAATTCACAACAAAAGTCAAGCACAAATTACATTTGGATTTAGATTGGAAACCTAAACCAGGTGAAAACTACTACCTTGGCCACTCAGCTTAGGATTTTTCTGACTAGTTTAATCTATTCAATTCACTATAGTACCACTTGAATGAGGGTTGCACAACCTCTTTACAACCCCTTCTCTTTTTATCCTGAAGAGAAGAATAACAATAACACGGATCTTCCCAACACCTTAGAATCTGTTAATCAAAGACAACAAAGTTGAATAACAAATAAATATATCTATGGAACCTCAATAAAAGATCAAACTAGAATTTCGGCAGAGGTTCGAAACAACGTGCTTTTGAAAGATGTGAATAGCGAAGCATAGAACACTTGAAAGAAGCATGGGAAACTTTGATTTTTTAGTGTATTTCAATTGAAAGTTTCGAATTGAAAAAGCTACGTATGGCCTCTATTTATACTAAAAGGATGGCTTGAAAAGGAAGTGATGTTGGTCAATCAAATAAGGTATTTTGGTCGATCAAAAAGATATTTGGTCGATCAATTAAGTTGTTTGATCAATCATAGGTTGGTCGATTAATTAGTAATTGGTCGATCAATAGGATTTTAATCAACTTCTTAAAGAGGATTGGTGATTGGGTTTTTACACGGTTTGTAAAATGTGATTTTTATAAGTCGTTGCAATGCACAAAAATCAAGTCACTTTTAAATTTGTAAGACCTAGCTACTGGAGTATCTAGGGTCATCCAAGAAGGCATTGTTTGCAAATATCAATCTCTTACTTGAACATGAAAATGAACTTTCTTTTTGCTGTTTTTGAATATATAATTTTTAGTCTTTTGAAATAGAAATGCAATGCAAGCTTGATGGCATGAAAAGGCTACACCTAATTCACTAAGCTAACACAAGGTGACAAGTAATTCCTATCTCTATGCTCACCCTAGGCACGTGGAGCCCTAGGGTAATTAGAGAGAGGGAGTGAGGAAGTGTTAGAAAAGCAAAGAATAAGGATGCAAACTAAAGAAAGGAAACTTTTATAATTAGGAAAAGAAAGTGTTTTACAAAAAACCCTAGTAGATGACTGCTTCTACTACAAGAAATTAAAATACAAAATAATGAAAAACACTAATCTTCTAAAAATGTTGGCGAAGAAGATGAAGACCATGCTCCAACTACTGTTACTCCCATAGTTGAAAAGTGATCCTCCTTTTCCTTGAACAGCTCCTCCAAGGTGTGGCCTTCTCCTGGTAAGCCCTAGGGGGGGCGTGCCGTGGCTCCTCCAAGGTGGATGATTCCACCTTTATTTCATCGCCAAGGGTGAGCATGCGTAAACCTAATCTATCCTCTGATGCCCGGCCATCCTCCTTGATGTAGAGAGCCTCCTCCTCTTGGCGTGGCACAAGAAGAAGAGTGGAGAGGAAGAAGACACCAAGGAGGCATGGGATAGCCTCCTTAATCTTCTTCCTTCCTCCTTCTTCTTGGCCAAAGGTTATAGGTGGGCTAGGGTGGAATAAACACTAAGGGAGGATGCCTTCTATTGGTAGTATAAGGTGGGTATATATAAAGGTGGAGAAAGGCTAGTTGGCGTGGACATGTGGAGGGCTAGGGAGGAATTAACACTTAGGTGTAGGATAGGTGGCACCACCTTAAGGGGTGTGATGGTGGTGGTTATGATGGCAGAGAGGCACCATAGTTTGGCGCCAATAATGGAGAGGTGCCATGGTTTTGGCATTATCCGACGTGTAAATCACATTTTAAAGGATTATTTAGTTGTAGTATAGCATGAAAATGCGTCAACAAATAAATTTATAAAAGCTGGTGAGTACCAGGTCGTTCGTTGGGAGGAAATCACTATTTATGCAGAAGCTTTTCAATAGAACTTGCTCAAAACAGATATTTATATATGTATATATGTATATGAATCAGATATCAAGCATTCAGAAGATCAGAATTTTATTGTAATTAGATAAAGTTTTCACAATATAGAATGCTACAGAAACATAAAGATAGATAGAGAGAGAGAAAAAGAGAGAGAGATAGATGAAGGCAGAGAGACGACATCGCTCGAAGGATGCTTGTGCAAGATGCAGCAGCACCTTAGATCTAGAGCGCTGGGATGAAGGTTGGAGCGGAGTTGTAGAGGGAGAGCTTGGTCTAGAGAGAGAGTTGTATCTGAGTTCTAGTAGGAGTTGATGATCCAAAGGGGCTTTGGCCTTCTTTTATAGTTTTTATGGAGGGAAAAAAGGGTATTTTGGCCTTTAAACTCATGTAACAACCCCCTTATGATCAAATCCATCGATCGGGAGATAAATGAATCAGATCCGTCGATCGGGAGATAAATGAACCAGATCTGGCCACAAAACACCTTCAAATGTGCCCTCTATGCATGGATTAATCCTGGTGGTGACACATGGCATTCCCGCTCCTCCGCACATGCCCACTCTTCATTTCTCACTTTGTGCCTCACCACTCGCTCAAAATGAGTGCCTCATCCTTGAGATCAAACAGCTTAAAGATCACTCGCACTTCCTTCTTGACTAAGAAAATGCATGGGGTCACGGGTGGGATCCTACATTAGCATCGGGCGCCCCTTGTCATGCCACGTGGTCACGCCTGCATGCGTCGATCTCCATCCGATGGGCAATAGCGCCAGCGCGCGACTCTTTCTTGATTTGATCATTGCGCAGCTCGAACCCACGCGCTTCGCTTCCAGCGCAAGTGTGTAAGCCAACACACTACGAATGTGTTCGATTAAGGCTTCCAGTTTGCGTCTAGTTATCCTTTGTCGTTGAATGGATGGCATGGATGCATCGTCGACCGTTGATGGTCATTTAGCGATTGAGAGCAGGCTGATAGGATCTAGTATATGGAATATCTACGTGCACAAAACTCAAACACAAAATCAATAATAACAAGAAAATTTGGACTGTCAATTAAACCACAGAAATTGGACAAAATGTATAGTGGCTCCCGTCACTTGGGTACTCCACTACTTAAGCCTCCTAGATTAGGGTTTTTAACCCGATTCCCTCAACCTCGAGGAAATCAATTTACTAACCATGGTAATTCATAGGTTACCTCAACCCAATTACAGCAACAGGTTTGTTACAAACCAATGAGAAACAAGCTCAAATACAAATGAAAGAACAGGTGTAAGACAAAAAGAATTTTACAACTGAAACCAAAGCCTCCCAATAAATGAAAATATAATGTTAAAGATTTGAGAGCCTAGTGAAGACGTAAATACGTGAAAGAAAATCACGTTGACATGTTTACAAAAGCATGGAAAGATTGAGAGTAGCAAACTCTATTCTTCTCTTGAATATGTGGTGAATATATGAAATATAGGGCTCTAGAATTTTCTATTATCTTTCTTGTATCTCTTGTGTGCAAACAAAGAGTTCAAGACTCATTTTATAGAGTTTAGGACCTCAGGTAGTCGTCAAATTGATGTTGGAGTTTAATTCCCAACGTTCACATTTACAAAATTAATATTCCAGCCATTCTGTTTTGGGCCAACGGCTAGTTGGTACCGGTACTAAAGTACCTGTACCAGTACTAGTAGCTCACTGCCACCAATACATGAGTCCTGGTACCAGTACTCATCATGGGTACTGGTACTTGTGACTCGCAGGTTTGGAATTCCTTGGGCACAGTAACTTACTTGTACCGATACTCATCATGGGTATTGGTACTTGTAAGGTTCAGGTCAAAATTAAGGTCTCAACCTATAGCCAACATGTACCGATACTCATGGTTGGTACCGATATTTGTTGTTCACAGTTTGAGACAAATTCTCAAACCTATGCCATCTAAATACCAGTACTGATGAATGGTACCGATACTTGCTTACAAGTACCTATTTTAAACATCTTAATCAATTATGTACTTTGAAAATGTCCACAATATAAATCCTAATTTATCTCTAATTGATTTTACGATCTAAGTTATGATTCTTTGTTAAAAGGCAATATAATCTTTAAATATAAAATCGAAACTAGAAAATCTAAAGGTTGAAGATGATCTTCTCCTCCTTGACTCTTCCTTGTCATCTTGCCTCCTTATCATGATCTTCTCTTTTTCATCAAGCCTCCATCATTTCCTGTTTTCCTTGATCCTTCACCTAAATCTGAAAAACACTTAATGGCAAGCATTAATTCATAATAATTTTGTTAACATCAAAACATGATGCGGAACAAGGTTCCCACAATCTCCCCTTTTTTGGTGTTGACAAAACTATCTTACAAATAGATAATTATAAGAAAAAATAATTTTTAACAATGTTATATGAAGGAAAAACTTTTACTTTAATTCTCCCCCTCGATATATGCTCCCCCTAAAAATATTCCTATTTGCCCTTTATTTTTCTCCCCCTTTTTTTAAATCAAAAAATGGAGAAATGTCATATCATAAAGTTTACCAATAGTAAAATAGAGCTTGTGGATACCAAGCATCTCTCGTCCAACATTTTTAGTCTTCATTCAACCTATAGAAAGGTTGAAGTGTTCTGTTATGTGCCTTGAACACCCATTGATTACTTTAATCTACTCCTGCAAAACAAATATCTTTTCTTTGTGCCCATTTTCTTGTAGGTCCTTTAGAATTAGCACCTTTCAAATCTTAAGATTTATACACCTTTTTAGTGTTAGATCAATAATTCTTGGGATTTTTATCCTTTTGATACATCCATGCATGCCTAGGTGTATGTGATTGATTTTGTGTGTTCTTTTTATTTTTAAACTTTGCTTTTAAATCATCTCAAAATTCTATATTTAACCTACTTGTTGTTTGAGATTATTTAAAGTTCATTCAAAGTGCTCATAAATATCTTTTAGTTCTAATAACTTTGCATGCAATTGATTATTAGTCTCTTTTGACATTTCCAATTCTATTTCTAAACATGACTTTTCTAATTCTAATGTTTGATAATTATTTTTAAAAGCTTATTTTCCTTTTTAAATGACCTAGCTTTATGATATAGTTCCTCATATGCTTCTAATAATTCTTCAAAAGAAAAATCAGGGTTTACCTCATTATCCATGTCTTCCATAGTTGCTACCAAGCAGAGATGTGCGATCTTGTTAGCATTCGATTCTCTAGAGTCAGTGTCCATGTTAGAGTCACTATCATCTCATGTCACTTTATATGCTTTCTTCTTCTTCTTGTTCTTGAGCTCCTTTGTTTCTCTCCTATTGTGCTTCTTTTCGTTGAAGGGACAATCCTTTAGCATGTGGCGCTTCTTCTTGCACTCATGGCAAATAACATTAGTTGAAATTTTATTGACTTGCTTACCTGGTTTCTTAAGGAATTTCTGGAATTTCCTAGTAAGCATTTCCATCTCCTCGTATTTCGATTCCAATGTTGTTGAGTCTGAGTCCTCTGTGATTGCTCTAAAAGTAATACTTTTCTTCCTGCTTGTTGCCTTCTCCTCATTGTTCTTTATGTTCTCCAATTGAACTTCATATGCCATGAGGCTTCCAATCAGATCATCCAAGGGGAGAGTGGATAGATCCTTTGCCTCTTGCATTGCCGTGGCTTTTGGAGACCAATCACTTGTAAGTTATCTCAAGACCATTCTTACAAGTTGCTCCTCTTTCAGCTTGACTCCTAGATTTTTCATTGGATTCATGATCTCTCCAAATCTTGTGTACATCTCCTTGACTGCTTCTCCTTTTTCCATCCTGAAACACCCATAATTTTATGTTAAAATAGAAATACATGTTTCTTTTACCTTGCGTGTACCTTCATAGGTGACCTTGAGAGTGTTACATATCTCAAATGCTGACTCACGTGCTGAAATGCGGTTGAATTCCTCCTTTGATAATGCACAATATAGTGCATTCATCACCCTTGCATTGCTCACGATGTTTTTCTTCTAATCTGTTGTCCACACTACTCCTTGCGGCTCTGAATTTGAGTATTTTTCTTAAATGAGGGTCGAAGCCTCCTCATCCAATGCTTTGAGGAAAACTTGCAACCTCCTCCAATACCCGTAGTTTGTCCCATCGAAATAGGGAGGATGGGTGGATGACTGTCCTTCGGTGCGCCTTGATGTAGATGCCATCGCATGTTGATTTGTTACGTCTTCTCTCAACCTCACTCTGATACCACCTGATAGGATCTAGTATATGGAATATCTACATGCACAAAAACTAAAACACAAAATCAAAAATAATAAGAAAATTTGCACAATCAATCAAACCACAGAAATTGGACAAGATGTATAGTAGTTCCCCTCACTTGGGTACTCCACTACCTAAGCCTCCTAGCTTAGGATTTTTAACTCGATTCCCTCAACCCCTAGGAAATCAATTTACTAACCAGGGTAATTCACGGGTTACCTCAACCCAATTACAACAATGGGTTTGTTACAAGCCAACAAGCAGAAAGCTCAAATACAAATGAAAGAACAGGTGTAAGACAAAAAGAATCTTACAACTAAAACCTAAGCCTCTCAACAAATCTAAATATAATGTTACCGATTTGAGAGCCTAGTTAAGACGTTAATACGTGAAAGAAAATCACGTTGTCGCGTTTGCAAAAGCGTGGAAAGATTGAGAGCAGCAAACTCTATACTTCTCTTGAATATGTCGTGAATATACGAAATATAGAGCTCTAGAATTTTCCCTTATCTTTCTTGTATCTCTTGTGTGCAAAGAAAGAGTCCAAGACTCATTTTATAGAGTTTAGGACCTCAGGTAGTCATCAAATAGATCTTGGAATTTAATTCCCAACGTTTGATTGCGCAGCAATCATAGGTCTTAATTGACCTAGATTAAGCTAGAACTAAGCATAAGTTAGGGTTATTCATGCATACATAAGCATTATCTACATCTTTATTTCCCTTCTTTAGCTATGCATAAAATAATGTTATAATGTGCTGATTAAGTGTATTATGTTGATTGCAGGCAATAAGCAAATGTGGAGCTGGATCTGGAGTAGGATCTGAAGCTGGATTTGAAATAACGGGAGTTGTAGCAGAGCTGGAGCAGAAGGCTTAGTTTTGATATAGGAATAATGATGTAAGGGAGTTAAAGGTTTTCTATTGTATTAGGTAGAAATAAAGCAGTAAAATGTGAAGAGCTTAGGTCCATCCTAGCCTTAGGATAGCCTAGAGACTTCCCCAAGCCTTAGCCACCATTAGATTTGGTTGCAACACCCTAGTTCCAGCCCTTATCTAGATGTCTAGATAAGTTATAGGACGTCCAGAACACTTAGCCATCTCCCGCACACCTCACCCACTTTTACAGTGTTATTGGACGTCCAGACACTTTGTCAGACGTCTAATTTCTGTAGAGTACCCAAAACATAGCCCTGATTTCCCCCTGACTCAAATTGGACATGTAGAACTGAAGTCTGCACTTCTGATTTTTGAGTATAAGTTGTCTGAACCTATTTTTGGACGTCTGATACTAGTCTCCAGTCCCTGTTTTGAGATTCAAGTCTTGATCTTGGATCTCTAGCTCCCTAGACCTAATCCCAACCCCATAGGAACCTAAATTAAGGTGTCCTAACCCTAGTACATCACCACTAGACCTACCTAAGGAACTAATTAGGTCCTCAACAAACCCAATTGACTTAGATCAAAGTCAATTACCTTCACCTAAGTCAATTGGACTCATTGAGTCCAACTGAGCTTAGATCTCAACCCACACAAGTTTATTTGGACTTGGTGAGAGTCCAATTGAACTAAACCCAACCTAATTGAATTATTGCACTCTCAAGTAGGTTCACACTCATTCGATTAAAGGTAGGTTAAGTTTAATTGCATTTTCCCCTTACCAATTAGCGTTTGTAACCCTAATTCAAGACCTACACCTTCCAAAACCCCTTAGGACCTAACCTAAGCCACCTAGCATATAGAGCACGACCACACACACACAAACACACCCATTCATGCACACATATTTCTCTAGAATTCTCTAGAGAGTTCTTGAGATGGCTCCACCTCTTGGTTGCCAAATTTGGCAACCAAGAGGAATTCAAATTGAGATCCACAATTCTTGGATCTCAAAGACCATCTCCACCCACATGTGGCCGGCCACTCTTGGACTCTCTCTAGAGAGTTCTACACCTCTCTAAAGAGAAGCCATTGGGTCGATAAAAAGACACCTTGGGTGGCCATGCAACCCCATTCATCTTCCTTGGCATCGTTCCACTTAGGCTAGCCACTCCCATCTCCACTCCACCTCCACGAGTTGAGCACCACCATGGAGGCCACCATCTCCATGCCAGGAAGCTGGATCAGCTTCCCAACCTCTCTCCAAGGGCTAGCCTAAGCTCCATTGGCCGCCCCTCCCTCTTCTCTTAGCCACTCAAAAGCCATCGGAGACCACCTCTGAATGCCCTTCCTTCTGCTAGATTAGTAGCTTAGCTCTTCGTATATTTACTACTTTCATTTAGTACTTAGTAGTGTAGTCTTATTTCTCCCCCAATGATGCACGCGAAATCCCCCCATTGATTCTTGTATGCAATCATTTTCTGATAGCTAGATTTACCTTTTTAAGCAATTATGTATAAGCTTTCCTCTAGATTCCTTGTGTAACAATTCCCAAATGAATGAACGAAAACACATTTTTATATATATGTATATCTCTTTATGTTTTTGAAATCACCACTAGCTGAATGATTATCATATTTGTGTGTAACGAACGCGTGTCCCAGACGTCTTTTAAGACGTCTGGGAGGTGGCCCAGACGGCGTACCAGACGTATGGGATAACATCCAGACGTCTTACCAGACGTCTGGGATCGTTTCCAGACGTCTGGAAATCCGTTAATTTCGACACGCGCGGGTCGTCTGCGCGCCTGACCGCGCAGACCGGATATTCGCTTATTTCCCTCTTTCTCTGCGGCTGCATACACCTGCCGCATCCTCTCTCTCCTCCTCGCGCGGCCTTAAAAGGCCACGTGCTCCCTCCCGTCGTCTCCACCGTCTCCTCCCTCTTCTCCTTCAGCAAGTGAGCGTGAGCGCGAGCGCGAGGGCGGCAGCGGCGGCCGCAGTGAGCGCGGAGGAGGTGCTGTGTGCGAGAGCGGAGCTCTGCCGTGAGGGCGAGCTCGCCGGGGCTGCTAGGGCCGGCCGGCGTAGGGCGCAGGGGGCGCAGAGTGACGTGGAGGGGGGACTGCTGTGGTCTGAGCAGCAGGCGCGCGAGGTGCGACGCGGGCGGCGTCGCGAGTGGTAGCCGGGTGGTGCACTGTTCTGGAAAAATTTCCAGAATCAGACGTCTGGGTTGATAGACAGACGGCGAGGGAGACGTCTGGAAGACCTTCCAGACATCTGAAAGGTGAGTTTTCCTTCTTCTTCTTCCTTCCTGTCGACTGACCATACTGAGGGTGGGAGATGGGTGTGTACAGGCTCGGTGATTCACCATCCAACGCGAATCAGACGTCTGGCTGTTGTACCAGACGGTGGGAGCGACCTCCAGACGTCCGGGGTGACCATCGGACGTCTGGGAGCTAGGCCAGACGTCCCCGCAGACTTCTGGACGTCAGGGAAACCACGCTGAATAGGTAATTCTCTGATCCACTTTTTAAGACGTCTGGAAGAAGTTCCAGACGTCTGATTTTACACAGTGTCATCGTTTTCGACCCGTTTAGGGCCCGTTCGGGCTCCATTTTCCACGATTCGAGTTGCATTCTTTTCAGAATTAATTCCTATACCCGTCTACAGTAGCTATACACTGTTTTGAGACTCTCCTTGTGTTTGATCCTTGTGATAGGACCTCGTCCAGCTACAGTCTTGGAAGTCGCGGAGGCACGCGGGATTCCCGATCACGCCCCCATTACTCCCGTTGTACCTGGTAGAGTGGTTTTAAGTTATTCATAAAATCTGTTAAAGTAAGGAACCACAACTAGAACCTAGGACGTTGCACGAATCCTAGGAATGAGAAATATATGATAGCTCCTAGGTGTTGCATGAATCCTAGGGCTGCAAAACCAAATTGTATGATAGATCCTAGGATATGGCATGAATCGTAGGATGGGAAAACTAGTGGAATGTATAATACTGCAGTTTTGGAAAATGGAAAGAGATATAAAGCTACCTGTAATTTGAATTAACAGCTGCCTGTTGTGAATAAATAACGTGGTTGAGAACATGGGTTGTAAGAATGTGAAATTGGAAAGTGAAACCTGGATGTTTGAGTAAAAAGGATGGAACCCTTCGGGGAAGTAGGAGTAGAACTCCTGGAAAGTGAATGGAATAGTATTGGGGAAGTGAGCTGGCCCTTGAGTACGGAGTACCAAGGAGAGAGACTGTCCCCCCTGTGTAGTGCAGAGCGGAGCATGCCTTCCCAGGGACACGGGGTTAGGACTGGCCACTCTGTACCGACTTGCCGGCCCTCGCGTACGTAGTACCGAGGAGAGCTACTAGTGTAGGGAGGTATTAGCTACCCCACGGGCCCCAGGGTTCTGCTAGCCTCCCACACCGACTTGTTAGGCCCGCTGGGGCAAACCAGGGTTGTCAGGCGAGGGTGCGCGGACTGTGGAGGGGCAAGGCCCCGGTTTGGTTACTGTGGAGGGGTTGGACCCCTGTTACTGAGAGGGCTCTGCCCTGGACTGGTTCCGTGCTTTGCTTTGGGCACACCCATTAACGGAAACGACTGACTGCGTGCCAGTACGGGTTAGCTACCTGTGCGTTTATCGCGCGTGCCGTAGTCACCGTTACGTCTGTCAGTGACCTTGGGGTGGTTGACTGAGGGTAGGATCACCACGGGGGACTCTCCCGGCCAGGAGAGCACCACGTGCTACTTCTACTTTTTGGAAAAGACTGCAATCAAGATCGTTCCCACGAGGAACATTCGAGATCAAGAGAAAGATCTGGGGAATAAATGAAATAGTGAGACAATTGAAAGATGTTAATAAAGAAAGTAATAGAACATAACAGCTACTGTACACTCTACTGTTGTCTTTAGTTTTAGTTGCCACTCTACTCAGCGTTTTGCTGACGTGTTACACTCGTTACCTTTTTCAGGACCAGTTGTTGAGCAACCAGGGCCAGCGGCTGCAGAGGACGCTGGGCTGAGTATGGTCCAGTAGAGTTACCACTATCTTTTGTACCTCTTTGTTTCTGTTATAGTGAGTAGTTCTTGTTTCCGCTGTACTTATCTTTACCAGCAGTTCATGTTATATGATAAATGTTGTTCTACTGTTGTGGCAGTATATACTGTAGTAGTTTCTTTCCTTACTGCTGTACTTTCTTACTGCTAGTTATATTCATGATGAATGTGGTTTATTTTTACTGCTCTTTTGGTTACTTCCTCGTTGGACGAGTAGGTCTTGGGTTTAGTCGAGTCGGTCGGTTCTCGCGTCTCGTAGTGACAAAGAACCGGGTCGTTACAAGATGGTATCAGAGCAAGGTCGCCCCGAGAAGTGAATCAACTGACTGGAAAATAACCAATTCACATGTTTATAGCTAGAGTAGCCTCCACAACATATCTCTTGACATGAGCTCTTAGAAGTTTCGTTAGGTACCGTCTATTTTGACGTTTCCGTTTTGTTTCGCGTCTCCTTGCAGGAGATGCCTCGTCGCGGGACTGGCGAGACTGGCCGCGGGCGCGGCCGAGGGCGAGTTCGGCGAGGTGGACGTGCCGTTTTTGACGTCTCGGTGGACCAGCCACCACTCCCGGGCATCCAGGCCCTGGACCTCGCCAGACTGATACGAGATATTGTACGAGAGGAGCTCCACCAACCGCCCCGAGCACCTCCTCCTGGGGCTGCAGAGGGGGAGTCCTCTGTGGGACCACGCGACGGACACGGCGCTGGAAACGAGGGAGGGGATGGGCCGTTGCCGCCCCCACCTTCCTCCGACACTTCTGTACACGAGGCACCTTCGCCTGGAGGTGCACCAGCACCTCCCCTACAGTGCCACTTCGAGCTTTTCGGACAGTTCCGGAAGCTGAAGCCCCCCTCCTTCAAGGGGGATGAGGACCCGACCGAGGCAGAGGACTGGCTTGAGCAGCTGTAGAAGATCTTCGACACCCTTCGCCCCCCGGTAGAGTGTCGCATGGCCTTTGCCATGTACCAGCTGGAGAGTGCGGCACACCGGTGGTGGAGGGCAGTCCGGTGACAGGAGAGGGACGAGCCAACGTGGGACCAGTTCGTCACCCTCTTCTGCAAGCAGTACTTTCCCCAGACGTGGCAGGACCAGAGGAGGCGGGAGTTCCACACTCTCCGCCAAGGGACGATGACTGTGAGCGCGTACAGAACACGTTTCTTGGAGCTGTCCCGCTTTGTAGCGACAGCGGTAGCCACTGAGGAGGAGAGCCTTTGGAGGTTCACCGAGGGGCTCCGGCCTGTGATCCGGGGGTATGTCAAACCCCTGAAGCTGCCTACATTTTCGAGGGTGGTAGAGGCAGCTATGACTTACGAGGAGACCAACCCGTCCGCACGAGACACCAATGGCGGGCGGAAGAGGCCCTTTCAGCCAGACTTCTCACAGGGTCGGCGAGAACGGAGACACGTGGCGTCCGCAGGAGAGTCGTCATGTTGTGCAGGGCCATCAGTGGCCTTTGGGGGCCCTCGACAGGGGCCAGTCGCCAGCACCGAACCCCCGCCTAGTCGACAGCAGGGACCCACTGAGGGTGGGAGTCGGGTTCCCCTCTACTACCAGTTTGGCCAGCCGGGCCACGTCAGGAGGGACTGCCCATCTAGGGCAGGAGGTCAGCAGATACTCCCCGCGCAGAGAACTAGAGGGCGTGCAGGAGGCTGCGGTTCCCAGGCGCGAGGAGGAGGATAGCAGTCGCGAGGAGGGTACCGGCCAGCACCTACCTGTCTGACGCAGAGTGTGGCTGCTTCGTCCGCACCTAGAGCTGAGGGGCGTATCAATGCCCTAACACACAGGGATGCCAGAGCTTCAGGATCGGTGGTAGCAGGTATGGTTTCAGTTTCTGGCTGACTCGTTTACACGCTTTTCGATTCCAGCTGTACGCACTCGTTTGTCGCAGCCAGTTAGCTTGGACCAGGATTATACATTGTTAGAGAATCCGTTCGTAATCAGAGGTCCGAGTGGTCAGCTGTTTGTAGCTGAGGAGGTGTACACGGATTGTGAGGTCAGCGTCGGAGGACATAGCCTGCCAGCTGACCTGATTATGATCCAGATGGAGGACTTTGGAGTGATTCTGGGGATGGATTGGCTATCCGCTTACCATGCCTTGGTGGACTATTTTGATAGGAAGATTGTCTTCTCCATTCCGGAGTTGCCTTCTTTCAAGTTTCACGGACAGCCAGTGGACGGAGGTTTCAGGTGCATTTCGGCACTTCGAGCAGCGAGACTTTTGAGCCAGGGGTGTGAGGGCTTCCTAGCTTGTGTGGTGGCAGAGCCCAGCCCTATGGCAGACATCCAGAGCATCCCGGTGGTCAGAGAGTACCCTGACGTGTTTCCAGACGAGTTACCAGGACTACCGCCCGAGCGTGAGATCGAGTTTGAGATCTCACTAGTACCAGGGACCAGCCCCATCTCCACCACGCCATACAGGATGGCACCGCTTGAGCTGCGAGAGCTCAAGTCTCAGTTGCAGGACCTTCTGGAGAAAGGTTTCGTGAGGACCAGTGCGTCTCCATGGGGAGCCCCGGTACTGTTTGTGAAGAAGAAGGATGGGACCCTATGTCTTTGTGTGGACTACCGACAGCTGAACAGGGTCACCATCAAGAACAGATATCTGCTGCCGAGGATCAACGATTTACTTGACCAGTTGCGGGGTGCCACGGTGTTTTCCAAGATAGACTTGAGGTCTGGATACCACCAGTTGAGGATCAGGGAGACCGACGTCTCCAAGACAGCTTTCCACACCCGGTACGGACACTACGAGTTTTTGGTCATGCCGTTTGGGCTGACCAATGCCCCCGCTGCTTTCATGGACCTGATGAACCGGGTGTTTAGACCATACTTGGACTAGTTCGTGATGGTTTTCATAGATGATGTACTCATCTATTCTAGAGATCGGACGCAGCACGGACAGCACTTGCGGATGGTTTTGGATACTCTGAGGCGACGCAGGCTGTACGCCAAATACAGCAAGTGCGAGTTCTGGTTGAGGGTGGTGACCTTCTTGCGTCATGTGATCTCTGGAGACGGCCTGGTGGTGGACCCAGCCAAGGTCGAGGCAGTGCTCAGGTGGGAGAGACCGCGTTCAGTCACTGAGATCCACAGTTTCCTGGGACTAGCTGGCTACTACCGACGGTTCATCAGAGGATTTTCGCAGATTGCGCGTCCAATGACACAGTTGACCCGGAAGGACGTGCCTTTCGCTTGGACAGATGCTTGTGAGGCGTGTTTTCTGGAGCTGAAGGAGAGGTTGTCCTCGGCTCCCGTGCTCACCATTCCTGACAGTAGTGGCGGGTTCGTTGTGTACACGGACGCTTCCTTGCAGGGGTTAGGAGGTGTGCTCAAGCAGAGGGGTCACATTGTCGCTTACGCTTTGCGGGAACTGAAGCCCCATGAGCATACCTACCCTACCCATGACCTAGAGTTGGCAGCTGTTGTCTTTGCGCTGAAGACATGCAGGCACTACTTGTACGGTGAGACCTTCGAGATTTTTACAGATCACAAGAGCCTCAGATACCTTTTTGATCAGAAGGAGCTCAACATGAGACGGAGACGTTGGTTGGAGCTCCTGAAGGACTACGACTGCAGCATCTCCTACCACCCGGGAAAGGCCAATGTGGTGGCTGACGCCTTGAGCCGTAAGGCACCCGCACGCTTGGCCAGTCTATAGTTACAGAGTTGGAGCCTTTTGGAGGAGGTGGGCAGTTGGCGACCTCTAGAGTTACGAGGGTACTATGGGGCAGTTACGGTGACACGGCAGACTAGGCCAGAGTTGATGGACCGCATCATCACAAGACAGATGGCTGATCCGTACTTGCAGTCTTTGCGCGACAGAGTACTGTCAGGAGATCCAGGTGACTTCTCTTTGACAGACTAGGTGCTATGTTTGAGGGGATGGTTGTGCGTTCCCAGAGACGAGGAGCTGTTGAGGGAGCTCCTGACTGAGGCACACGGTTCCAGATTCACCATACATCCCGGGAACACGAAAATGTACCACGACTTGAGACGCGAGTTTTGGTGGAGAGGGATGAAGCGGGATGTGGGTGAGTTCGTGCAACAGTGCTTAGTGTGCCAGCAGGTGAAAGCTGGGCATCAGAGGCCTGCAGGGCCGCTTCAGCCGCTTCCAGTGCCAGAGTGGAAGTGGGAGAGCATCACCATGGACTTGGTGGTGGGCTTACCTGTTACCCAGCGGGGACATGACGCAGTCTGGGTAGTAGTGGATAGACTGACGAAGACGGCGCGTTTCTTGACGATCCGAGTCACTTTGGGACCAGCACAGTTGGCAGAGAGGTATATCCGTGATGTGGTACGACTACACGGAGTTCTGCGGGAGATCGTATCTGACCAGGATACCCGCTTTACGTCCCAGTTTTGGGTTGAGTTTCAGCAGGCCTTGGGGACGAGGTTGAGGTTTACACGGCTTACCACCCCCAGACGGACGGACAGTCTGAGCACACGATACAGACACTTGAGGACCTTTTGCGTGCCTGTGAACTAGACTGGAGGGGCTCTTGGGAGGAGCACCTGCCCCTGGCAGAGTTTGGATACAACAACAGTTATCACTCGAGCATCGGCATGGCTCCCTACGAGGCTCTGTACGGACGGAAGTGTACGGCACCCTTGAGTTGGGTTGAGGTGGGGACCAAGTGGGAGGTTGGCCCCAGGTTGATCCGGTAGAGTAAGGAGGTAGTTGAGCAGATCCATAGACGACTCCGCACTGTCAGGAACAGACAGAAGAGCTATGCGGATCAGAGACGCAGAGAGGTGCAGTTTGAGGTTGGGGACCACGTCTTCCTTCGTGTTTCACCCATGAAGGGTTTATAGCGGTTTGGGGTGAGAGGGAAGCTCGCGTCGAGGTTCGTGGGGCCCTTTGAGGTCCTGGAGCGGGTTGGACCCGTTGCTTACAGACTTGCGCTTCCTCCGCAGCTTTCTGGTGTGCACGACATATTCCACATGTCCAACCTCAGGAAGTACGTAGCCGATTCCAGTCACGTACTGAGTCACGAGAGCGTCGAGGTGAGCGACGACCTGACCTACCCCGAGCGGCCAGTGCAGATTCTAGACCGAGCCGTCCGCAGTTTGAGACGAAAGCAAGTACCCCTGGCAAAGGTTTTGTGGAGGAGCCAGCGGTACGAGGAGGCTACCTGGGAGCCTAAGGCGGCAATGCGGGAGCGGTAGTCGGAGCTTTTCGCGGGTACGTCTTTTCGGACTGGCTTCGATCCTCTTTGAGCTTGTTATGGTTCTTTGGACGTCTTTTCCCGCACCCTAGTTGGCGCAAGTTTCGGGGACGAAACTTCCTTTGAGTTTGTTATATTGTAACGAACGCGTGCCCCAGACGTCTTCCAAGACGTCTGGGAGGTGGCCCAGACGGCGTACCAGACGTCTGGGATAACATCCAGACGTCTTACCAGACGTCTGGGATCGTTTCCAGACGTCTGGAAATTCGTTAATTTCGACACGCGCTGGTCGTCTGCGCGCCTGAGCGCGCAGACCGGATATTCACTTATTTCCCTCTTTCTCTGCGGCTGCAGACACCTGCCGCGTCCTCTCTCTCCTCCTCGCGCGGCCTTAAAAGGCCACGCGCTCCCTCCCGTCGTCTCCATTGTCTCCTCCCTCTTCTCCTTCAGCCAGTGAGCGTGAGCGCGAGCGCGAGGACGGCAGCGGCGGCTGCAGTGAGCGCGGAGGAGGTGCTGTGTGCGAGAGCGGAGCTCTGCCGTGAGGGCGAGCTCGCCGGGGCTGCTTGGGCCGGCCGGTGGAGGGCGCAGGGGGCGCGGAGCGACGCGGAGGGGGGACTGCTGTGGTCTGAGCAGCAGGCGCGCAAGGTGCGACGCGGGCGACGTCGCGAGCGAAAGCCGGGTGGTGCCCTGTTCTGGAAAAATTTCTAGAATCAGACGTCTGGGTTGATAGACAGACGGCGAGGGAGACATCTGGAAGACCTTCCAGACATCTGAAAGGTGAGTTTTCCGTCTTCTTCTTCCTTCCTGTCGACTGACCGTACTGAGGGAGGGAGATGGGTGTGTGCAGGCTCGGTGATTCACCATCCAACGCGAATCAGACGTCTGGCTATTGTACCAGACGGCATGAGCGACCTCCAGACATCCGGGGTGACCATCGGACGTCTGGGAGCTAGGCCAGACGTCCCCGCAGACTTCTAGACGTCAAGGAAACCACGCTGAACAGGTAATTCTCTGATCCACTTTTTAAGACATCTTGAAGAAGTTCCAGACGTCTGATTTTACACAGTGTCATCGTTTTCGACCCGTTTAGGGCACGTTCGGGTTCCGTTTTCCGCGATTCGAGTTGCGTTCTTTTCAGAATTAATTCCTCTACCCGTCTACATTAGCTATACACTGTTTTGAGACTCTCCTTGTGTTTGATCCTTGTGATAGGACCTCGTTCCGTTGCAGTCTTGGGAGTCGCGGAGGCATGCGAGATTCCCGATTACGCCCCCATTACTCCCGTTGTACCTGGTAGAGTGGTTTTAAGTTATTAATAAAATCTGTTAAAGTATGGAACCATAACTAGAACCTAGGACGTTGCATGAATCCTAGGAATGAGAAATATATGATAGCTCCTAGGTGTTGCATGAATCCTAGGGCTGCAAAACCAGATTGTATGATAGATCCTAGGATATGGCATGAATCGTAGGATGGGAAAACTAGTGGAATGTATAATACTGCAGTTTTGGAAAATGGAAGGAGATATAAAGCTGCCTGTAATTTGAATTAACAGCTGCCTGTTGTGAATAAATAACGTGGTTGAGAACATGGGTTGTAAGAATGTGAAATTGGAAAGTGAAACCTGGATGTTTGAGTAAAAAGGATGGAACCCTACGGGGAAGTAGGAGTAGAACTCCTGGAAAGTGAATGGAATAGTATTGGGGAAGTGAGCTGGCCCTTGAGTACGGAGTACCAAGGAGAGCGACTGTCCCCCCTGTGTAGTGCAGAGCGGAGCATGCCTTCCCAGGGACACGGGGTTAGGACTGGCCACTCTGTACCGACTTGCTGGCCCTCGCGTACGTAGTACCGAGGAGAGCTAGTAGTGTAGGGAGGTACTATCTACCCCACGGGCCCCAGGGTTCTGCTAGCATCCCACACCGACTTGTTAGGCCCGCTGGGGCAAACCAGGGTAGTCAGGCGAGGGTGCGTGGACTGTGGAGGGGCAAGGCCCCGGTTTGGTTACTGTGGAGGGGTTGGACCCCTGTTACTGAGAGGGCTCTGCCCTGGACTGGTTCCGTGCTGTGCTTTGGGCGCACCCGTTAACGGAAATGACTGACCGCGTGCCAGTACGGGTTAGCTACCTGTGCGTTTATCGCGCGTGCCGTAGTCACCGTTACGTCTGTCAGTGACCTTGGGGTGGTTGACTGAGGGTAGGATCACCACGGGGGACTCTCCCGGCCAGGACAGCACCACGTGCTACTTCTACTTTTTGGAAAAGACTGCAATCAAGATCGTTCCCACGAGGAACATTCGAGATCAAGAAGAAGATCTGGGGAATAAATGAAATAGTGAGACAATTGAAAGATGTTAATAAAGAAAGTAATAGAACATAACAGCTACTGTACACTCTACTATTGTCTTTAGTTTTAGTTGCCACTCTACTCAGCGTTTTGCTGACGTGTTACACTCGTTACCTTTTTCAGGACCAGTTGTTGAGCAGCCTGGGCCAGCGGCTGCAGAGGACGCTGGGCCGAGTAGGGTCCAGTAGAGTTACCACTGTCTTTTGTACCTCTTTGTTTCCGTTATAGTGAGTAGTTCTTGTTTCCGCTATACTTATCTTTACCTGCAGTTCATGTTATATGATAAATGTTGTTCTACTGTTGTGGCGGTATATACTGTAGTAGTTTCTTTCCTTACTGCTGTACTTTCTTACTGCTAGTTATATTCATGCTGAATGTGGTTTATTTTTACTGCTCTTTTGGTTACTTCCTCGTTGGACGACTAGGTCTTGGGATTAGTCGAGTCGATCTGGTTCTCGTGTCTCGTAGGGACTCGGAACCGGGTCGTTACATTGTGTGATTTAAGTACCTGTTCTTTAACTGTCT
Source organism: Thalassia testudinum (assembly GCA_037157565.1). Taxonomy (NCBI): domain Eukaryota; kingdom Viridiplantae; phylum Streptophyta; class Magnoliopsida; order Alismatales; family Hydrocharitaceae; genus Thalassia; species Thalassia testudinum. Next base: position 76,096,300 of record JAZHRO010000056.1, on the reverse strand, counting down.
ATATATTACGCACCAACATGTCATTTCCAGAGGATATTGAAAATCTGAAATAGATGCTTTCTCCATAACTAGTCACCACCTCACTAGAATTGTGCGCACAGAAACTCACATGATCACTTTCCTGATTTACTTAATGCATGTGCATGTGATCTGAGTTAATAACAGGAGTGGCGAAGTTTTAGTTAGGAGATTGAAAACTGGCATGCATCTTTAAACAAAGTAGAGCGGTTAAACAAAAGATCGATTTCAAAAGCGAAAACATTACCTCCCAGAGACGAACGACCGAGACTCAAAGTCTCGTTATTTTTATAAAATAATATCTTTGTTGGATCGTATTTCGTGACTATACTTCGACGCATTACTTTTCTATCAAAATCGTGATATACGACTCTCCAAACAACATTCACATTTATAAATTTAATATCCCAGCCATTATGTTTTGGGCCAACGACTAACTGGTACCGGTACTAAAGTGCCTGTACTATTACTAGCCACTCACTACCACCAATACATGAGTCCTGGTATCAGTACTCATCATGGTTACTGGTACTTGTGACTCGCAGGTTTGGAATTCCTTGGGCACTGTAACCTACCTATATTGGTACTCATCATGGGTACCAGTACTTGTAAGGTTTAGGCCAGAATTAGGGCTTCAACCTATGGCAAACACGTACTGGTACTCATGGTTGGTAGCGGTACTTGTTGTACACAGTTTGAGACAAATTCTCAAATAGTGATGAATAGTACTGGTACTTACAACTACCTGTTTTAAATGTTTTAATCAATTACGTACTTTGAAAATGTTCGCAATATAAATCCCAATTTATCTCTAATTGATTTTACGATCTAAGTTATAATTCTTTGTTAAGAGGCATACATAATCTCTAAATATAAAATCTAAACAAGAAAAACTAAAGGTAGAAGATGATCTCCTCCTTGACTCTTCCATGTCATCTTGCCTCTTTCTTATCATGATATTCTCTTTGTCATCAAGCCTCCATCATTTCCTCTTTGCCTTGATCCTTCACCTAAATCTGAAAACCACTTAATGGCAAACATTAATCCACAATAATTTCGTTAACACCGAAACAAGATGTGGAAGAAGGTTCCAACACGGGCATGGGATTGTCTTCAAAGATGGGTCGGTGGTGAGGGGCAGCGGTGATGGTGCCACGTGGTGCCATCATTGCCGTTCATCTTCTTCTCTTTGTATCTGGTTATGTGGACCTCTGATTGGGTTGGTTTTTGTGTCGTTGGACTGCGATCATTGATCCAGATCCATTCGTGTAGTTGGATTTTTCATCTGAGGCTTGGATCTTTCTCCTCTAGCTCCATGATCTCCATTATTTTATGGATTGCACGTGATGCTCGGGTTGTTTGATCGAGATGATTTCGGAAGAGTTGGACTCTCGTCGCTGTTTCGATCAAATCTATTTGGTTTAATCTGACATCTATGGCTTTGAATCATCCGCAATTAAAATCAACTCTCATTGGTGCATAAAATGACAATATTATCTATATGACTAATAAACTAGATATTATACAAATTACGATGCCTATGAATGCATTATTCCTAAGTTGTGCTAGAATCTAGGTTAATTCAAGTGATTTAGGTTGCATGATTGCTGTGCAATCACACCCCCAACCCTAAATCTTGCTAGTCCATAGCAAATGCAAAACTAAATGAAAAGTGATCCTATATGACTAATTTTTATCAAGAGTTTGACTAGAGGTTTGTTTATTTTGTTTCCATCCGAAGCTTTAGTAATCCAGATATTTGTGAATGTGTTTTGTTGTGGCCTATGCAACATATCTGAGTGAAAAGCCAATCCTCATCTAAAGCTCTTACTTGACCTCTAGTAAAATTCTATTGGGATGGGCAGACTTCTCCCCTTAGGGTTATAAGATAATCTGTAAATTTAGCCTCAGCTTTTCGCTTAGGTAGAAGATGATTTGAGCCAAATGGATTTTTATTTGGTGGCCCACACTCATCTAGTGCTGCATATAGACTAGTACTTTAGAACAAAGATTTCCAGACTATTAAATAATTCAACTCAAAGAAAAGTAGAGAAACTATGCTCTCTTTAGTTCCTTTGTACTCATTCTCTCTCTTTCATTCTCTTTCTTTTGCTTTTTCTTTTTCTTATCTTTTCTTTCTTTTTAAGCTCACAATCTCACCAGATTTATCAATATATTTGATGGTCTCTCTTGGCATTAACACTTTAGTTAAGTTCTGATAACTCTACGAGGAAGTTTGAATTCCTTAGCTCGTATTTAGGCGACCGGAAATACAAAACGGTAGGTCAAGGCTATATTTGGTGGATCATGAGGGTGGTAGGTGTTGTTGCCTCATTACATTTGAAGTAAACTCTAACTCGTAAACTCTTTTTTTTTTTGCTCATTTCGTTTTTTCTTTTTTTTATGTATATATATATTTTTTCTTCTCTTTCTTTTTTTGCATCCAAATATCTACTACGCAATGCAGTATTGTGCATGAACTTTTATTTACGATGCATTATTCGGGATTGGAGGATGTTAAGACGATATCAGGTGGCTTATTTGGTAGAAGTGCCTATTCTCAGCACCAGGAAAGAAATGGATAGGACAATGTATTTCTGACCTTGATACTAATACCTTCCTTCAGTCGAGGATTCCATAAAGGATGGTCATGACAATCCACCTCAGTCCTAGTTGTATCAGAACCCGCTCTCTGTGTTTTTCCTTATTCGGTGGCTCTCAAGAGATTCGCACTAACAACTTGTACACAGAAATCAAGAGCGAAAGCTATGTCTAACTCTGAGTATCATTATCTAATTATCTAGAGTTTTAGATTCCTCATACTAACCTTAGAGCACCAGTAGATTTTCTACTCTCACCTCACACTTGTTTGGTGGATCTGTTAGAAGATGGATTACTTGACTCCCTAATTACTATCCAAGGGCTTAGGAGAAGAAGCACTGATTCTTCTTGACAAAATAAACTTGTTTATTGATCTTCACAGAGGATCCATTGCAAATTCTTTGTGTAAATGTGAAATTGTACTGGATTCTAAACTTAGGACTCAACTTAAGAATAAATCCCTAATAAAACCTTAATAAAAATTCTTTATTCCTTAATGGATTTTTTTTTCTAACATAAAGATAAGACTTGCAATATCCACCCCCCCATGCCTATTCATTACAATGTCCTCATTGAAATGTATGCACGAAAATCAAAATATAATAAGCAAGAAGAGGGGATATCACCTAACTATTTTTGTTAATCCAAGTCAGCATGGATGCAGAGGATGCAGAGCTACCTATCAAGAATACTAGGTTGCCTCCCAGCTAGCACTAAGTTTAACGTCATTTGCCGGACCTAAACCCAAAAAATGACTGACCAGATTAGTGGGTTGAGTCAGGATTAAAATGAAGATATGGTCATGCAGTGCAAGGATCAGTGATCCACAAATGCAGATCAGCTGATGGTGAATACCAAGCCCAAAAGGTCAAAAAAATAAACTGAACGAGCTTAAAACTAATTGCAGCCAGATGCTACAAAAGTGAGAAACATTAGTGCCGGTGCTAGAGTGGAAAGTAAATAGTGGCATCCTTAAGATGTGATGCATGAGGAAGGCAGATGAGGTGGATATAGGGTGGTTCATGGGGAATAAATCATATGGGTCCTGAAAGTGATGGGAAATGAATGGAGGAACCCGAGTGGTGTAGTCTGAAATGGTATAGGAAATCACTTTGCAAGTGAAGTTAGGTATGGATGGATGTCAAGTAGGTAAGTCAAATAAGATACAGTGGTCCATCTCAATAGTTCCAAACTTATCAGATTCCTCAATCTTATCCCTGGGGTGATTAGAAGTCTCATTCGAGTCACCCAAATCATGATGCAAGTCTTCAAATGTAATGGATGAAAATTCATTATTCCTTAGAATCACAACCCTAGGGGGAGTAAGATCAGGATTTAGATTGGTCAACACCTCAAATCCTTTCTGTTCTGTGGACTTCTGAATTTGATCCCAATTATTTTTCTCTTGGACTATATCTTCTGAGGGAATGTTTTCTTGTTTCTCATCAATCAAATCAAACTCCTCAAGATTCTATGATTCAGCTAAATTCTTTGCTTCCTTAGATAAATCCTCATAAGTCATCCCCAGTAATTCTGCAATTTCTTGAACATCTTTTTCATAAGGGGATTGTCCGTTTTGTTGGTGGATGGGAAGAGAAGGGTGAAAATTAGCTAAAATAGAAGTGAAGGTAGATTCGGCTTCTATATGGAATATCTTAGATTGATTAGTATTGCGAAATCCAGATATCAAATCATTTAAGCACATTTGATCATGGTAATCCTTAGACAAGAACAGATTAGAGCCATCTAACTCTGCTTGGTTGGGAGTGTCACTATGCCTAATCTTTCTATGTTCTTGATCTTTCTCTAATTTTCCCAAATCATCCATGTAGTCCAATTGTGTATCTTTCAGTATAAAAGACTCATACTCTAGCCCACTATGGATTGACTCCTCAAAATAGAATGGCTACAATTCAGGGCCTAAATCAAAATGCATTTCTTCAAGTGAGTCTTCCTCCTCAAAGTCAGTTTCTGGGATATCAAAATCATTGATTAGTTCAGTTGTAGGCCTGGGTAGGATCTGTTCTACATAATCACAGGGCTAGTTGGTGGGATTAGTGTATGAAGAGGTTGGGATTGGATAAGATGTCATACTTAAGGTTGATCCTCAACCTTGAGCAGCTTACCACCATCTTGTGGCATACTCGGACTAGTTTTATCATCTTGTGCTTTCCAGATTCTACTGAGCTATTTTGTCAGATTATCTGTATTTCTTTTATTAGCTTCTCTTATCCCTTGGACCCCTTGGAGTAATTGGGTGATCTCAGGATCACCGCCATGGTCAGGAATTTAACCAGGCAGAGGATAATAATTTTCAGAATTTCTAACCTCAATCAAATCAGAATATCTATCTTCTGAATACCTAGGGTAAGAATAATATCCTTGGTTTGGTGTTGTACTGTTATCCCAATAAGAAGGTGAAGTTGTTTAGGTGGAATTAGGATAATTTGCAAAGTGATTTCGAGTATAGGATTGATATTCTAGGTATTGGGACTCTGAGGCATATCCTGATAAATGCCAGTTTATCATCATTCTTATGCATTAAAACAAACCTAGCTCTTAGGATTTTACTCCGTAAATGGGTTTTTTGGGCTACATTTAGGCATAAATTAGGTTAGGCATGCATTGCATTTTTTATTATCTTTTTAATGTATTTTTGTGAGTGTTAGGGATGTACAGATATACAGATCCCTAAAACCCTAGCACTCAAGAAGACAAATGGTGAAGGAGAAACCCAGACTAGCTGGAACTCAGCGTGATCCAGTTCACCACAGCTGGAACCTAGCTTACTTGAAATAGGGTTAGCTCATCCCAGCTCCATTTAGCTAATCTCAGCTGAATGGCAGCTCAAGAGAGTTCATCTTAGCTCACCCTAGCTCAAGTCAGCTCAGACCCAGCTCAACTTAGCTGAGTCTAGCTCATCTCAGCTCCCACTAGTCCATAGGGAGCTCTAGCTAGCTCAGCTGATTTGACAGGAGTTCACCCCAGCTCAGATCCAGCTACATCCAGCTCCACTCAACTCCAGCCAGCTGAAGAAGAACTCATCCCAGCTTAGGAAGCTCAAGTCCAGCTCTCGGGGACTCAGCTTAGCTCAACTGAGTTGAGCTAAGCTACCTTAGCTGCCTCAACCAGCTTAATTCTCCCCAGGAGCACCATACCTAGCTCACCTCTACTCATTTTGGTAGAAGCTAGCTCACTTTAGCTTGGCTTAGCAACTAGCAAAGAACTAGCAAGCTAAGCCAGCTAGAGTAGCCCCATGCCAGCCTCTTCAGCAGCAGCCAGCTCCAATTTCAGCTCCAGACTTCTCCTCCTCAGGTCCTCCCTCCAAACCCTTGCTCCAACACCTTCTCCTCTACTCCACCTTTAGCTAAGCTAGCTTAGCTTTGCTTAGCTTAGCTTAGCTTAGCTAGCAACCAGCTCCTTGGCCATCCACCACCTTCAAAGTCAACCCTAGCTAGCTCCACCAACTTAAGCCTACCTAAGCTAGCTACCCTACTCAAGTTGGCGCCACCTCCTAGCCATCCCATTATCACCACCAAAATACACCTTCAGTTGGTGCCAAAAACTACCCCTAACCACCTGTATATTGGCACCAACTTTCAGCCCTTAATCCACCCTACACCTACCCACATAAGCCATCCTAGCCATCGACCTACCCATCCTTCTAGAACCCTTATTGGCGCCAACTTAGACCACCTTCTAGAACCCTTTTTGGTGCCAACATCAAGGGGTGTCAACACCCATAACCACCCCCTTGGTGTCCCTTAAGGTGGCGCCAACTCACCTTGGCCATGGGATCTTTAACCACCTCCATCTCTTCATCTTGGCCCTCCATTTCAAGGGTCACCTTAGCCCCCTTCCTATTCTACAAAAACCCACCACCTACCACCATTTTGGGGGCATCCTCCACTAGTGTAATTTGCTACATAAACCACCTATACCTACGGCCAAGAAGAAGGAGTAGAGAAGGAGATTAAAGGGGCACATCACCAGCCCTTTTGGTGCCTTCTTCTCCCCACTCTCTTCAACTTGGGCCACACCAAGGAGGAGGACTCTTCCACTTCAAGGAGGACAGCCAGGCAAGGGAGAAGGACCTAGGGTGGACGTCCACCCTTGGAGAGAAGCTTAGGGCACGCCCCCTTTGGGCTTGCCTTGGAGGACATCACCTTGGCGGAGCACTGCAAGGAAGGAGTTGAAGGATTCTTTTCAAGCTTGGGAGCCACCAACCTTGGAGCAAGAAGCCCTCTTCTTCACCATCTATCTAGAGGATTTGAGTTTTCTTTTCTTTTTTTTAATTTTTCTAGTAGTAGAAGCATTCCTCTACTCGACTTTTTTGTAAAACACTTTTCATCAATCTAAGTTGCCTTCTTTGCAATTTTCTATTTTGCATTTCTACTTGCTTTGCTTTTTTTAGCACTTTTCACTCCCTCTCCCTAATTATTCTAGGGCTCCACTTGCCTAGAGTGAGCTTAGGGAGAGGCTCTACTTGCCACCTAGAAGTAGTAGTTAAATTTGAAGTGCAAATCACCTTCCCACCACCATTTTGCATGTTGTCTTAATCCAACAACAAAAAAAAATGATATATTGAAAAATACCAAAAAAATAAAGTTGAGATTTATTCCGAGCAAGAGAATCACTATTTGAAACATTTGGCCTCCTTGGACGACCCTAGATACTCCCCTATCTAGGAATATAAATTTAAGAGTTGATCGGTTTTGCGTGTTACAACGACCTAATTAACAAACCGAGTGAAATCCGCTATCATATCCCTGATCCAGAGAGGGATGAGTTTGGCTGAATCTATCAAGATAGTTTGTCATGCCAATCAAGTGCTGGTCTTGCATGGAGAGTGTTTTTGAGGTTGTAGAGATCCTTGATATCCAAAGATTCATTTGGGATTCGAGGTTGGTCTGGCTATACCCAGGGAATGTGAGGTGTAGGCATGGGAATCAAGTCCCGAGTGTTAAGAATAGTTCTCCCATCCTTAAGTAGTTGAAGTAAGGGAAGGGTTGGGATAGGGGAAAACGAATAATATTGTGAGGCAAAAGAGTATGGGTCCATGGTTTCCTCCTCAATCAGTTCTTCCTCATGGTAATTGGCTATTGGAATGTATTCAGAAAAATTGGGTCTTCTCATTAGTTTACTCTCTAAAGGTGGTACCAGGTTAGGGTTCAAAAGCCTTTTAGCATCCATGTACCAGAAGAAGGTTAATAGATGAGAGAGAAGATAGATGAGAGAATTCCCCGCCCTTTCAATACAAGTAATCAAACTAGTCCTTATAGTGTCAACCCTAAATAGACTTAATCCTTGTTCCCCAAAACACGATTGGGTTAGGTCAACCCTTGAATTACTTGGCTGGCCAGAATGGTGTGACCCCTTAGGACACCCTGCATGGCAAGACACCACTAAGAGTTAAAGCGGTTACTGCACTGGCCTTTCTTGTCACTAGTGGGTCCAAGTAGATAAGGCCTCGACCTTAATCCAATCTAATTTCAAGTCTCTGAGACTACTAGTCCTGCCTAAGGCACGTCTACTAAGTTTTAGGCTTGGGTTTGATGTGCTTTTGGAATATGATGGGCGTTAGGGGGGTGTTTGGCCTTGAAATTAATTTCAGAGGTGAAGTGCGAAGGCAAAGGGTTCATAAGCAATTATTTTTATGATGAAGTTAATTTTAAAATTCAATTGCTTGTGTTATTGCATTTTAGGGTTCACTTGATTTAATTTCTTCAATCAAGGTTCTGATGAGGCACACAAGATTTTTTCTATTTTTGCAAATCCCAGTTTATTTGACAAATTTCCTTTTAAATATGGAAATGCAGGTGTTCTCTACCCTTAATGTGAACCCCTACGCATAGTTATTTCTAGGTGATTATTTTAAGTAAAAATTTAGGGAAGTTGTGCGACCCAAGAAATGCAATCAATTTTTCCTATTGCATCACTAAATACGCACTCAAAAAATATTTCTCAAGAACTTTTAATGCACATTTTCTATTTTTTTCTGATTTAAAGTGTACTGGGGGTTTTGTAATCTATTTTGATCCTTAGTTCGTGATTGGATAATCCATGCATCCAATGTGTAATACATATTTTTTTCAAAATTTTCCTAAATTCCTAATTATCTCAAAAATTCAGTGCCTTAAATTTCATGTCAATCGAAGTTGTATAAAAATTTCTATGATATTTTGAACTCTGAATAATTTGGATAATAGATCAGTACATGAATTTTTAAAACTTTTTTATAACTCTGATTTGTGTAAAATTTTGATATGTCGTCTACAACTTTGAAATCCACATCTGATAAAAATTTGAGAATTTTTGGGTGCACGGATCTTTAGGAATTGAATTTATATGATATGACTTTAGTTCAGCCCGAAAATCAAGAGATTTTTTCTTTCAATATGCAAACAAATTCTAACTAATCCTAAGGTTCAAACAAATCCTAAATCTAGCTAATCTAACTATGGGTATTTACCTGAGATTCAAACCCACAATTCCCATTGTCATGTTTCGTTCTGATTCCCTTGCTTTCCTACATACATTAAATCAATGAAACTGGCAAGTTAGAAATCTCAAATTTGCACCAAAAAGCTTCAAAAAATTTCATTGCCACCCTGGCAATAGCGTCGACTGTCTGGCTTGTAAATTGCATTTTAAAAGATTATTTAGTTATAGTATAGCATGAAAACATGTCGACAAATAAATTTATAAAAGACGGTGAGCACCAGGTCGTTCGTAGGGAGGAAATCATAACTTATGTAGAAGCTTTTCAATAGAACTTGCTCTAAACAGATATTTATATATATAAATATGTATAAGAATCAGATATCATGCATTCATAAGATCAGAATTTGATTGTAATTAGATAGAGTTTTCACAATAGAGAATACTACTAGAAACAAATAGATAGATAGATAGAAAGAGAGGGACAGAGAGAAAGAAATAAAGAGAGAGATAGAAGGAGGTAGACAGATGACTCCACTTGTAGGATGCTTGTGCGAGGTACAGCAGCACCTTAGATCCTGTGTGCCGAGATGAATGTCGGAGGGGAGTTGCAGAGGGATAGCTTGGTCCGGAGAGAGAGAGAGAGTTGTATCTGAGTTCTAGCAGGAGTTGATGATCCAAGAGGGGGCTTTGGCCTTCTTATATAGTTTTTATGGAGGCAAAAAGGGTATTTTGGCCTTTGAACTCATGTAACAACTCCTTTATGATCAGATCCATCAATCGGGTGATCAATAGATTAGATTTGGCCTCAAAACACCTTTAAACAAGTCCTCTACGCATGGATTGATCTTGGTGGCGACACATGGCATGCCTAGAGCCCTTGATCCATGATCACACGGCTCCCACTCCCCCGCGTGCGCTCTCTCTTCCTTTCTCTCTTGGCGTGCTCGCCTCTCGCTCAAAATGAGCACCTCATCCTTGCCTGTCCGATCGTGGGATCGCCCTCACTTCCTTCACATCTAAGAAAATGCATGGGATCGCATGTGGGATCCTACATTAGCATCGAGTGCTCATTGTCACGCCATGTGGTCGAGACTACGTGTGCCGATCTCCATCCGATGGGCAATAGCGCCTGCGCGTGACTCTTTCTAGATTTAGGCATCGTGCAGCTCGAACTAGCGCTTCACTTCCAGTGCAAGCACATGAGCCAACTTGCTATGCATGTGTTTTGTAAAGGTTTCCTCTTTGCATTTTGTTATCCTTAGCCATTGGACGGACGGTGTGGATGCATCGTGGACCGTTGGATGGCCATCTAGTGGTTGAGAGCGAGCAAGGGATGGTCTACAGAGATGGGTCAACGGTGAGGGGTGGCTGTGATGGTGCCATGTTGTGCCATCATGGCCATCCATCTTCTTCTCTTTATATTGGTGATGTAGAACTCTGATCGGGTTGATTTTTGCACCATTGGACTGCGATCGTTAATTCGGATCCATCCATGCGATTGGATTTTTCATCTGAGGCTTGGATTGTTGTCCTTTGTCTCCATGACCTCCGTTCTTTTATGCACTGCACACGATTCTCTGGTTGTCTGATCGAGACAACTTCGGAAGTTTGGACTCTCATCGTCATTCTGATCAAATCAATTCAATCTGATCTGACATCCATGGCTTCAAATCATCTATGATTAAAATCATCTCTAATTGATACATAAAATGACGATATTGTCTGTATGACTAATAAGCAATATATTATGCAAATTACAATGCTTATGAAAGCATTATTCCTAAGTTATGCTAGCATCTAGCTTAATTCAAGTGATTTAGGTTGCATGATTGCTGTGCAATTATGCGCCAACTATGGGGGCTTCTAGAAGGGAGTAGGTTGATGGTGGAGATGTCTTGGGAGGTTAGTTGTATAGTAGAGATGAAGGGGGTGGTTGGCGCCAATTTTAAGGGTAGTTAACGGGGTTTTGGCACCAACATGATGGTGCCGCTTGGAGGTGGTGGTGGTGTGAAGGGTTATGGTTGAGTTGGCTCCAAGTAGGGTACCTCATGTGGAGCTAAGATGGATTTGAAGAGGAGGCATATGCAGGTGGAGTTAAAGTTACCTAGGGTGAATGTCCAAGGAGTGAAGTTAGCTAAGCTAGGTTAGAATAAAGAATAGCTAGTGTTGCAGCAGAGATGGAGCGAAAGACCTAGATTAGATGTAGTAGATAATAATGTAAGGGAGTTAAGGTATGCTATTCTATTTAAGTAGGAATAAAGTAGTAAATTATGAAGAACTTAGGACCATCCTATCCGTACGATAGCCTAGAAGCTTCCCCAAGCCTTAGTCACCCTTAGATTTGGTCACCACACCCTAGGAAACCTTAAAACACTAATTCTAGCCTCTATTTGGATGTCCAGATAAGTTATAGGATGTCTAGAACCGTTAGCCAACTCCCGCACACCTTAAACCCACTTCTGCAGTGTTATTCGACGTCCAGACACTTGGTCAGACATCCAATTTCTACAGAATAGCCAAGACAGAACCTAGAATCCCTCTTGACTCTGGTTGAACGTCCAGACAATAAGTCTGGACTTCTGATTTTTCACTATATGATGTCTGATACTATTATTGGACATCCAGAACTACCCTCTTGACCCTATTTTGAGATTCAAGCCTTGATCTTGGATCTCTAGGTCCCTAAACCCAATTCCAACCCCATAGGAAACTAAATTAAGGTGCCCTAACCCTATTGCATCACCTCTAGACCTCCCTAAGGACCTAACTAGGTCCTCACTAAACATAAATGACTTGGATCATAGTCAATTCCATCAGCCTATTCAATTGGACTCATGAGTCCAATTGAGCCTTGATCTCAGCACACACTATCTAATTGGACTCAGTGAGAGTCCAATTGGCCTAGACCTTACTTAATTGAGTTACTTTACTCACAATTAAGTTTTCACACTCCCAATTATACTTGTATTACATTTAATTGCACTTTACCTTAGTGAATTAGGGTTTACAACCCTAATTTAAGACCTACCTTGACCTAAACCCACTAGAACCTAACCTAATCAACCTAGCCACCTATGTTTCAACCCACACACACCCACACACACCATCCACATGAAAATACCTAGCCTAGAGTTCTCTAGAACTCTCTACCATGTGTTGCTGCCTTGGTTGCTAAAATTAGCAACCAAGAGCCATTCAATTTTTAGATCCACATTTGGTGGACATAAAAACCACCATCCATCCTCTCTCCCTCACCTCCCATGAGCTCCCACCATAGGCCTCTCTAGAGAATTCCATACTTCTCTAGAGAGCTTCCCTTTGGTCTATAAAAGGACCTAAGGGGTGGCCATTTGCACCCATTCACTCTTGGCTCCATGTTGGCTTAGCTTCATTCCACCTCCACTCCACCTTCACAAGTAGTTCACCATGGCCACCACCATCTCCATGCCAAGATATTGGATCACCTCCTCAAACTCTCTCCAAGGGCCAGCCTAAGAACCATTGGCCGGCCTTCCTCCTCAACCAACTCAAAGGCCATCGGAGCCACCTCCGAATACCCTTATTTTTGCTAGATTAGATTATAGTTCATCTTAGATTTACATGCTTTATTTACTACTTAATAGTGTAGTTCCTTACTTCTCCCCTAATGATGCATGCAAAATCCCCCCATAGATTCATGTATGCAGTCATTTTCTGGTAGTGAGTAGTTTTATTTCCTTGTACAGGCATTCCTCTACCTGTGCTCTGTAATTCTAATATCATCATCATCATCTTTTATATATATAAATATATATGTTGAAAATCACCATGTGCCTAGTTATCATCTTTTGGTGTGATTGAAGTTGCATGTTTTAGTTACTATCTTTTGGCAACTAGCATGGCATACATCATTATGTAAATCACCATAAACCAACATGAGATTTTAAGCAAGTAGAGCGAAAGAGATCGATTTCAAATCTACATTTCCATAAATGCCTCCCAGAGACGAACGACCGGGACTCCAAGTCTCATTATCTTTATAAATATTTTTGTTGATCGTATTGCGCACTATACCACGACACTTTTTCTTATCAAACACGCGCTATACGATCCCAACACCATTGCATCTGAACCAGCATAGAGTGTTTACGTGCCCCTGGTAGGATATGTAGATATCCAAGGAGACAAGCACAGAGGAGATGATATGTTATTACGCATCTTCGTGGGGAATTTCCCACCACTCCATGTCGGGAACTTGTCCAAATCAACTTGTGTTAATCAGTCGCTCCTAATCTAGGTGACCTTTTCAGAACAATTTAAATGCATTTGTGTGATTTTGATACTTAGGTGCATTGAATCAGACTGTGTGTGGATTGGGGTGCTTAGGTTACTAAGTCCTGCAAACCAGAGGTCAGTTAACGAGGTCGAATACTCCCTAATCCTTAGACCTAATACTTAAGCTTCGCATTTTCCCCAACCTCTTGACGACTATCCATATCTTAGTGGGTACTCGAATTTTTAAGCCTAGGATTAAAGCCCAAAAGGCCTAAAATCAGCATTCCTACTAATCTCTTCTCTGTTTCATTAGCACATTTTGCCTTTCTTTCTTTTGATATGGTCAAGAACTAAGTTAATTCCTTAACTTTTACTAATGACTACCTCTTTTTCTTTTCTTTTCAAATTGTGCTCCTTTTTGACATTTTTAACTCCTCCCCTTTTTATCCTCAAAGTTTGATATGCCATCAAAATTTCCCCTCCTCTCATATTTTTGTTCTTTTTCAAGAATTTTTTAATTTTTTTTGTATTTTTGGAATATGTGATCTTTTTTATGAAACCCTTTCTTTGTGAAATGATTTTCATGGCATTTTGCACTTTACTAACCCCCCATTCGTATGATTTGCAATGTCCTCATTGTAAATTATGTGGGTTTGAGTTCGGCTTAGATCATTCATTAGAATAGGTGTTGGGTGGGTGAATGGGTCGGGATGACTATTGCGGATGATTTCAAGCTCAGGTACGGGTACCGTAGGTGGAGTCGGCTGTTCAAATGGATGAACCCTAAAGTGCAATATGTGTCCAGCATAGGATGTGTTAGGAAGGGTTTCAGGTTTTTTCAAAAATGACGAGTTGCCTCCCGTTAAGCGTTGAGTTTAATGCCATCAGCTGAGTGCAATGAGCTCAGAGAGAATGGAGGGTAAAAGATATCTCAGCCAAATTTGTATCAGTGAGTTCATTAAATAGTTTGAGTCTCTGACCGTTCACAACAAAAGGTTCTGAATCTTGGTAGAGTTGACTGATTTCGATGGCTCCATTTCCAAAGATTCGTTGGACAAGGTAATGTTCAATCAATTTTGATCTGAGTTTTCCTGGGAACAGTTTGACTTTGGCATCAAAGAGTAGGACTTTTTGACCAGGGAAAAGGATATTTCTGGATATGTGCTTACCGTGAAAGGCCTTAACCTGCTCTTTATAAATTTGTGAGTTCTCATACACGTCGTGGCGTAATTCGTCGATCTCGCTCATTTGAAGTTTTCTGTGGGTTCCAGCCTTAGAAAGATCGAGATTACAGTTCCATACTGCCTAATAGGTTTTGTGCTCCAATTTGACTGGGAGGTGACATGCCTTTCCATGCACTAATCTGAAGGGAGACATGCCTAATTGGGTTCTGTGGGCGGTCCTATAAGCCCACAAAGCTTCTGAAAGTCGAGATGACCAGTCTTTCCTGTTAGGTCGAACAGTGACCTGGCGGATTTTCTTGATCTCCTAATTCGATAGCTCAGCTAAACCATTAGTTTGGGGTTGATAAGGAGTAGAGATTCGGTGTGACACCCAATATTTGGTCATCAGTGATCTGAGCTGAGCATTTGTGAAATGGGTCCCTCCATCATAGATTATGGCACGTGGAATCCTGAACTGAGAAAAGATGTTCTGATGAATAAATTTGATAACCATCTTATGATCGTTGGTTTGGGTCAAAATGGCTTCGATCCATTTAGACACGTAGTCAACAATGAGAAGAATGTACTCGAAGCCGTCTGAAACAGGGAAGGGTCCCATAAAATCAATCCCCTGAACATCGAAGATTTTGCATACGAGAATCAGCTGTAAGGGCATCATATCACAGTGGCTCATGTTGCCTAAGGTCTGTCAGCGAGTGCATGCCTTAAAGTGATTGCATGGGTCTTTGAAAATAGTGGGCCAATAGAAGCAGCACTAGAGGATTTTTGCTGCAGTTTTATGACCAGAGAAGTGTCCACCACATACCTGGTCATGGCAGAAGGACAAAATGTCCTAAATTTCCTTTTCCAGGTCACATCATCGGATGATTTGATCAGCACCAATGCGAAAGAGATACGGGTCTTCCCAAAAGTAGTACTTGGCATCGGAAAGTAATTTGTCCTTCTTGGATTTTGGCCAATTAGATGGTATCTGATGTGATGCCAAGTAGTTTACTAGATCAGCAAACCATGGAAGTCCTGTACTGATAGTCAGGGGGTGCTCATTGGGAAAATGTTCAGTAATGGGTTTGGAAGGGTTAATAATTTCAGAAGGAAGGTGGGATAAGTGATCAGCTACCACATTCTGTTTCCCCACCTTGTCACAAATCTCAAGATCAAATTCTTGCAATAGCAAGATCCAGTGGATTAGTCGAGGTTTCGCGTCCCTCTTTGCAAGGAGATGCCTCATAGCAATGTGATCAGAGTAAATGATAACACTGGAACCTAGGAGATACTACCTAAACTTTTTTCAGGGCAAATACTATGGCTAGCAGCTCTTTCTCAGTAACCGTGTAGTTATGCTGAGCCTCGTCAAGTATCTTGCTAGCGTAGTAGATGACCACAGGTTTCCCGTCAATTTTCTACCTAAGTACCGCACCTACAGTGTAATCGAATGCATTGCACATGATCTCAAAGGGTTGAGACCAACCAGGGGACTGCAGGATAGGTGCTTGGGGTAACTCGATCATGTAGGATCTCAAATGCCTGAGTGCACCCCATGGAGATTTCAAAAGGGACATCCTTAAATAGCTTATTAGTTAGCAGGCATGTGGTCTTCAAGAAGTCCAGAATGAATCACTGGTAAAAATCGACGTGCCCCAGGAAGGATCGGATGTCTCTGACCGAGCTTGGCATAGGGAGTTTGGAAATCTGAATTAATTTGGCTTAATCAACTTGGATGCCCTTTTCAGAGATAAGATGTCCCAAGACTATTCCCTCAAGAACCATGAAGTGACCTTTTTCCCAGGAAAGAACCAAGTTCATGTTGATGCACCGCCTGAGGATTTGGACCAAATGTAAGAGGCAATCATCAAATGATTCAACAAAAACTGGGAAGTCATTAATGAAGACTTCTAGACATTCACCAACCATATATGAGAATATGGCAAGCATGCACCGCTGAGAAGTAGTGGGTGCATTGCAGAGACAGAAAGGCCTCCTTCGTAATGCATACGTTCCAAAGGGGCAGGTGAAAGTGGTCTTCTCTTGGTCTTCAGGATGGATTGCCACTTGGTTATAGCCGAAGTGCCCATCCAAGAAGCAGAAGAATTTATTTCCCGCTAGTTTTTTGAGGATCTGATAAATAAACAGTAGTGGGAAATGATCCTTCCTTGTGGAGGTATTGAGTCTTCTATAATCAATGCAGACTCTCCATGAATTTGCTACACAGGTCAGTATGATTTCCCCAGTCTCAATTGTGACTACGGTGAGTCCTGCCTTCTTAGGCACAACCTGGATTGGACTCACCCACCGACTATCGGAGATCGGGTTGATGATCTCAGCATCTAACCACTTAATGATCTCCTTTTTCATGACCTTTTGTAGATTAGTATTCAAATGTCTCTGCATTTCACTGGAAGGTCGTGTGCGCTCTTCAGTATAGATGCAATGTGTACAATAAGAGGGGCTAATACCAGTCAAATCATCGAGAGTCCATCCAACGGCTCTTCAACGTTGCTGGAGAACAGAAATCAGGTGTGTTTCCTGATCAGGTGTGAGTCAGGAGTTGATAATCACAGGAAACGTCTGATTGGAACCCAAAAAGACGTATTTGAGATGATTGGGAAGTGGCTTTAATTCCAAAACAGGGTTATCAGCAGCAGCAGGTGGTTCAGGGTGGGTGCCAGGAGCAAGGGAAGGAGCTATGGGTATGTCTAGGTTGAGTTCGGACTCCTCTAATTGTGGGTTTTTATCCTCTTGTGGTTGATCAGAAGTAGTCAGGCTTTCCTCGATATACCGATCGTCAACCACAACCTCGATATCACATATTTGTTCTATAACCCCGCAAGTAATCCCTTGTTGGGCCTTAGAAATGTCGATCTTTAGTGTTTGGTTCCCAAATTTTAGTTCAATTTAGCCCTCCTCATAATTAATGTTGGCCTTAGTAGTGGCAAGAAAGGATCTCCCTAGTATGATCGGTGTGTTTTTTGGGTTCTCTGAAGCATCCATATCCACGACTATGAAATCCACTGAGAAATAAAAATCTTGAACCCTAACAATGACTTCCTCAAGAACTCTTTTAGGTGACTTAATAGATTGATCAGCCAACTGTAATGTCACCTCTATTGGTTTGAGCTCTGATTCCTTAAGATGGTCAAGTAGGGATGTAGGTATTAGCTTTATGGAGGCTCCTAGATCCAATAATGCTCTATCAAATTGGATATCACCAATTGTACTAGAAAGTAGGGGAGTACCTGGGTCTTTTGCCTTAGGTGGGAGCCTACTAAAAATGATGGAGCTAGCTTGCTCCAACAATAGGATTGGGCTCCCACTTTTGGTTCGTGGCTTATGCTTATGTGTATACACATCTTTTAGAAATCGTGCGTAAGCCGGTACATGGCAAATTGCATCCATCAAGAGGATGTTTTTATGGACTTGTTCAAAGAGCTTGACCAGGTCCTCTTTAGGTGCCATGGGTTTGGTTGTCCTCTTTCTCTTGGTTAAGGCCTCGAGAAATGGAACCTTAGATGGTTCCTCTGGAATAGATCCAAGTTCTTGATCAGGGACAGGGGTATCCTGGATGACTATCCTAGGGTTTGGGTTAGCATTACCGGGTTGAAAGTGGCTTCGGTAAGGTGGGTCCTGTGTTGCTTTGCCCCTACGGGTCGTAACTGAATTCAGTCATGCCTGGTTCGGGTTTGGTGTAGGTAAAATAGGTGGCTACTACTGAAATCCTGAGTATGATGTCAAAGCTTCCATCCCATTGGGTTATGGAGTAGAAGGGGCTTGATAAACCATGTGGGCTTGGCCTTGATTTGGGTTTATAACACGCCTCTGATTCGGCATGTTATTTGGATTAGGTAGAGGTTACAAAGGGAGCGTACTAGGTTGGTGGGAATTTTCCATCTAGGCGAGTTGATTGCGAACCTTTGTGATCTCGTCTTTGTGTTGTTTCTGCATAGCCACATTCATCTTTTGAATGTCAGCCAGAGTATGAAGGATAAGGATCATTTGATCTCCGTGAGTTGGCCCAGATTGATAGATGGGGTTGGGCCAAGGCTGAGGTAGCTGATATGGACGAGAAGCTTGTGGATGAGGCTAATATTGAAGTCTCTGATTTTGATTATTGCTTGCCCATATGATGTTTGGATGATTATTTCATCCAGGGTTGTAGGTGTTTGAGAGTGGTCATTCTGAATGGCGTTGAGTTCTTCGCAGGTTTGAGGGACCTCGAGAAAATCAGAATACGACAGTTCAAAGTTCCCCCAACTAGAATAGGCAGGTCCGGAGTTTCCTCCAGACCTAGAGTCAGATGGGGGTGGATATAGGTCCAACCCTTGAGAAGATCGGTGGTAGATGTTATGCACAGCTTCTCTCCCAGAGGGTGACTATGCGAACGGGTTTTGCATAGAGGTGGCTCACTGCAGATGTCGAGATAGCTCATCCACGTTCTTCTCAATAATAGAGACCTTGTCCAAATGATTGGCCATCAGTTCCAAGTTGACAAAAGAGGACAAGCCCTGCGTCTCATGTGGTCCCCTTGGATTCGTCAATGCGCTGGTATTCATCCGGTCGAATATGCCCATGGAGTCATTATTGGTGGAGTTCTCGCACATATTCTCAATAATTCACCACACAGTGTCTTTGTGTTGACCCATGATATTTCTTCCGCAAGTTGCATTGATGAATAATCGGATATCTTCACAGAGTCCTTGGTAAAAGGATTGGACTAGTTCCCATTTAGGAACTCCGTGATTGGGGCACTTTCGCATGAGATCCAGGAAATGATCCTATGCTTCGTGAAGTGGTTCTCCAAGCTGTTGTGTGAAGTGCGTGATCTGGTGTCGTAAAGCATTCGTCCAACCAACTGTGAAGAACTTTTTCAAATACTCGGATTGTAGTTCAACCCATGTGTTGATTGGACGTGTTTGAGTCTGATACCAGTGAGCTGCTTTGTCCATGAGAGAGAAGGAGAAAATTTTCATGAGAAGAATATCCCGATTCTGAACATCTGACTCGGAGGTTGAGGCCTGGCCTCGACGGGAGTGAATAACTAATGGAGGCCTCAAGGGTGGTCTTAAGCACCTCGTACCAAACATGCATCGATGGACTGGACGAGAATAGAATGTGATGAACCCAATCAGGACACCCAAAAATTTTGGATGACTATAGAGGTTCAGGGTAGATGATACCCCTTTGTCAGAAAGCCTTCCACCTGAGAAATACCTGGGCAGCCAGTGAGGGAGAGTCCTGTGAAGACCCCTACATGGTAGAGCATCCCCATGGGTTACAGGGTTTCCCCCACCTAACCTCTCTTGTCATTGATGGTCCAAGTAGGCCAGAATGGAGATTTGACCTCTTTAGTCTACCAATTTTATTAAGAGCAAGGGTGCTTAGGATTTCACTTAAACTTTTAAGGTGTATTAAATGCAAGAGTGACCTAATTTAAAGATTTGTTGACCCAACAAGGTGGGTCGACTTCACCTATTTGTCATATGAGAAATTTAGGTCCCTCTTTTAAGATTCAAGTGAGATTAAGAGCTTGATTTTTAGGGTTTGCATGAATAGATCAATTCAATCAAGGCTTAGGCACACACTGTTTAGGAAAGTTGATTCTTGTTTAAGCATGTGTGTTCTAAATCCTTAAACTAGAAACCTTAATTGTCTTTGATTTGGTCCAATTTAATTTGTCTAAATGTGATACCTATGGCTCAAACGAGAATGTGGTAGCCCTAGATACCTTAAACTTTAAGTGGGTGCACGAATTAGAGTTTGTTGTCTAAATCAAATCAGGCAACTTGGTGAATTATCTAAGAATAGAATGCAAGTAGCCCTAATTGATTTTTTTCCTTTTAACCTTTTCAGAAATAGGGGCTTAAGAGAAAAGAGATAGAGATTACCTACCCCTAGGATGTTTGATGTGTGGCTGAACTTTCTTCAATGAATCCCTCCTGAAACAGCAACAAAGAGATAAAGCAAGTTAGCGCCAAATCAGGAATTGCAAGCAAGAGTTCTAAATTGTCTGTTGCTCTCCAGCAACGGTGCCAAAATGTTAATGCGGCGAAATCGAGTTTTAAATTAAAACGTTGTAATATAGTCGAAATCGCTTTGAAAACAAATAGATTTTATTACTCGAACAAGTTCCGAGGTTGAACACAGGGAGCAATATGGGAATTTAAATCTCAAGATCCTAATTTAAAGTAAAAGAATTTGTAGTAATAATAAGATCAAGGTGCAAAAGGATGGGAGTAAAATGGTGGTTTAAATCACCATGTACTCCTTACAATAATAGCTAAGGAACTCAATGTTAATATTTGAAATAAGTTCAAATGTGTTGTGTGATGGTAGGATTAGATGTCTTAAATGTCTAATTCTACAGTGTCCACAATTTGCTCCTTGCTTCTTTCTCTATTCCTTCCTTTCTTTTGCTTCTATTCCTCTTCAGACCTTCCTCTTCTTCTTTCTCTGCTTTCTCAGCTATGGCTTCTTCTTCTTCCTCTTCTACTCTTCTCTTTTCTTTTTCTTCGTTACCTCTACTCAACCCTTCCTTAGCTCTGCGACTCTCTTCTTCTTCTTTCTTTGGCTTTCTTCTTCTAAATCCAGCTAAGTGTTAGCCGGAATTCCCAATATGAAAACGTTCCCCCTACCCGCACAACTCTCGTCTCTTTCTCACTTTAGGATCCGCTCTGCCAGAGCCACAGGTAATCGGGTTATCAGATTCAGGAGCGTACCCAGGTCCAGGCTCACTGGCATGCGGTGGTGAGTGAGGAGTGCAACTCAGTCTAGGTGGGTAAATGGGTCAGACCAGGTCTGCGTGCACGTGTCACAGATGAGGTCGGGTGAGCGAGTGAGAGGGACCTCACCCCTTGAACTGAGGCGAATAGCTACTGTGACTTTTGCAATTTATTCACCTTCAGTCACTGCGAAACCCATGATGTGGGACTAAAGATAGCACCTTCTTCCCACATCTACAGTATAGGGTCTTCTCCTCAATTGCATCAGCTCAAGAGGCAAATGTGTCCAATTGACTGCCTGGTTGCATGCGCGAGGTTTTTCCGCATGACCTGGGGCTTTAACCTGGGACAGGGGCACCTGGAGTAGCTCTCAAGCAAGCTCAAAGCTTGCCGTTTCCATGGCGGGGAAGTCGAACACCTGAAATCAATGAAACAGCCTCTCAGCCCTGTCAGAATGCTCAAGGAGGATCACCGGGCTACGGCGAGTGCGACGGGGGTGTTTGTGTGGCATCTCATGGCTTCTACGTGCGTGGTGAGGTCGGACTGTGTGTGTCAAAGTGGGTGTGTTCGGGGGTGTGTGTGAGTGAGTGGAATGATGAATAAAGAGATGGGAAATGAGTGGAGAGGTGTGGCGATGGTTGTAGGGTGGTCGGTGACCAGTCCACTTTAGTGGAGTGCTAATTAGCCTAAGCATTTGTTAATTACATATTCCTAATCTTTAGCTATTCATGATTTGAATGATGTTTTATCTTATCCTACCTATATTTGTATGTGTTAAAGTTACCATTAATAACATGTTTTTATGATGACAGGCAGGACATGGGGAGTAAATACATGCATGCCCCCTCAACGCACCCCTACCCACCAACTACCAATCCAAGTTGGCAGGGCTCATGCAACCCAACCTCCTCCATCTGACCCACTTCGTCTCAACCTTCACACAAGGCCGACCGAATGTTCACTCTATTTTTAGAGTTAACGGTAGCCGTGAAAAGGGGAGAGGAGGAGAAACGGATTCAGGAAGAATTTCAAAGGCAAAGGCATCTTCTCCAAATTGAGGATCTATCTTCCTTTGGTGCTGCAGAGGATCTCCTCCTTCCTCCACCACCGTGGAACCAACGTACCCTATGAACCAAGCGAGCACTGATGTAAACACATTTACACTGCTTTTTTTTTTTTTTAAATAGAAAGGAAAGCTATCGTCCTACGATAGCAGCCCGAAGTAGTATATTATGTGCAAAGGGTTACAAAAAGGATCCCCAAGACTGTATGAGGGACCAGCACTCTCTTACAATATTCTCACAACATACCGACCTCTCCTGAAAAAGTCTCTCATTCCTTGCCTTCCATACACACCAAATAGAAGCAGCCATGTGGACATGTGGTTTCCCTCTCACCTCAAACCCATGCCACATAGAATTCCACTCTGGTAAAGGCTCTTGACAAATTTTTCTCCAGATGACATCAGTGATAAGGCAAGAAGAGAAGAGGTGATTTCCATTATCAGTGCTCATCTCACATAAAAAACACACATGATGATCAATACCCAATCTTCTGTGGCATAGATCACTTGTGATTAACCCATCTCTCCTGCACAGCCAAAGGAAGATTTGTACCTTGAGAGGAATTTTTAACATCCATATCTTCTCATCAATGGAATCATGTCTCCATCCCTCTTCAAAATTTAAAATTCTGTTATACCCAGAATGGGCACTATAGATCCCATCCCACATATATCTGTCCTCCATTCCAGGCCTAGGTCTGAAATTTTCAAGGTCTAATAAAAGCCTTCTCTTCTCATCCCATAACCGGGTAGTTCTTCGGCTGTTGCTGGATTCCACTTCATCCAGATTTCAACTGCTACTGCTGCAAGACCAGATCTTTCTGATCGTAGCATTCTTGTCAGCTGCTGCATCAAAAGCTCTCGGATAGAGCTCCTTCAAGACCCCCAATTCAGACCATTCCTCCTTCCAGAATCAGAAAGACCTGCCATCTCCAAGTGAAGGTTGCAGCAGATGGAAGTGATCAGACAAAGCCTTAGTTATCGATTTCCAGAAAGGTGATGGACAGTTTGGCTGAAGTCTGGAAAACCTGCTGTTGGAAGCTCCATATCTATCTCTGATCAGATTAGACCATGGTTTCAGATCACCTTGCAGCAGCTTAACAGCCTATTTGAGTAGCACGGCATCATTAAAATGCTTCAAGGACTTGATCCCAAGACCACCCAGCTCCTTAGGATAGCAGATTTGAACCCATTTGAGAGGCTGCAAGAAGCTGCCCTTGCGTCTAGCTCCCTTCCAAAAAAATCTCTTCCTCATCACATCCAATCTTTTCCAAATGGATCTTGGTGCTTTGAAAATGGAGAAGTAGAAAACAGGGATGGAGGTGATCACCAAATTGAGCAAGATAAGCCTTCCACCTCTGGATAAGAATCTGTTGTGCCGACCATCAAGTTTCATAGAGATCTTGTCAAAAAGGCAATTCCAATCACCTTTCTTCAACCTGGAAAACCTCAATGGCAGCCCAAGATATCTGATAGGAAGACTAATGCAAGGAGTCATCAGGATGGTTGCTAAGGCTTCTTGCTCCTCCTCAGGTAAACCAAAGCAGACCAAACTAGACTTGTCCCTATTTAACTTCAGTCCAGAAAACTCACCAAAGATATCAACCAAGTAATGCAAAGCCAACGCTTCATCCATGGATCCTTCAACAAAAAAGACGGTATCATCTGCATACTGAAGAATGGGAGACAGACTGTTCCTGCAAGAGAGTGAATATCCTCTAACAAGACCTTCTTCAGAAAGCTTACAAACAAACTAAGCTAAACTGTCAATTGCCAAATTAAAGATCAATGGGGCCAGGGGGCATCCTTGCCTGATGCCACATTGAGGCTGGATCCATGCACCACAGGGTTTCCCATTTATTAGAGGGGTAAAGGAGGCCATGGTAATACATCTCTTAACCCAAGCTAGCCAAGTAGGGGGAAAGCCCCTTCTTTTAAGAACATCCCATAAATAAGGCTAGCTGATTGAGTCATAAGCCTTACGAAAATCAACCTTCCACTTGAAGGCCTTGCATCTTCTCTTATGCCAACCACAAACCATCTCTTGGGCCAAGATAAAAGATTCTTGTAGGGATCTACCCGGGAGGAAAGCAGACTGAGCAGGATGGATCAAGTCTTGCAATACAGGCCTCAATCTATTAGCTAGGACCTTCCCAATCACCAGATACAAGGAGTTAGAAATAGCAATGGGTCTAAATTCCTGGAAAGATTCAGCAACCGAAGTTTTAGGCAAAAGAAATAGAAAAGATATATTAATTCTTTCAAAGCCAAAATTGCCACTTTGGAATTCTCTAATTACCCCCATAACCTCAGAGCCCCCAATGTCCCATAGTTCTTTGTAAAAAAAAGCCTGGATTCCATCAGGACCAGGCGATCCTTCACAATTCAGATCATTAATAGCCTTCAATACTTCAACCTCAGAAATAGATTCAATCAGGCTGGCCCCTTGAGACTCATTAATCATGGGCAAATCATATGCTGTCATTCTCCAGTTGCCGCTACCTGCAACTCTTGACGATTCCTTGAAGTACCTTATGGCCTCAGCTCTGATATCAGATAAGGAGGTTATTCTCTGCCCCTCTACAAACATTGATGAGATCAGATTTGTTCTCCTCCTAACGCTAGCAGCCAAATGAAAAAATTTGGTGTTTGCATCCCCCTCAATTAGCCATAGCTGTCTAGATCAGTCCCTCCAATCCATCTCCAATTTCAGGTCTTCTTCAATTACCACCCCTTGCCATCTTCTTCTATCAGCAAGATCAAGTTCAGATAGATGGTCCACAGCTTCGTTGGTATCCAATTCCTGAATTTTCAGCAAGGCCTCGTGACGCTTCTGATGTCTAAGAACTGAGACAATATCTCCATACTCCTTTAGCATGCCTTTCAAAGCCAAAAGCTTAGAAGCTAGTCTGGAGGTGGCTGTGCCCTCACCCTGATGTGACCTCCACCAGCTGGCAAGCATGTCTCTGAACCCTGTTTCCCTCAGCCAAGATCTCCTAAATTTAAAATAGGAACTAGCCACCACCTGCTCACCATTGTCCCACACCAAAGGTGTATGGTCAGAAAATGGACGTTCAAGACCACACACAAACGACATCTGGAAGAGATCCAACAACTCAGCATTCCCAAATGATCTGTTAATCTTGGACATGAGCCCATTGCCATTCCACCAAGTTTATTCAGCCCCTGATGATGGAAATTCGCCCATCCCCAAGGCCTGGACCACCAACTGAAATCCTGTGGAGGAGCTGTCGACCACCCCATTAGGTCAGTCACTCCCCACTAAAGTACAATTAAAGTCACCTCCAACAGGCCAAGCCCCCCCACCTACAAATTCTGCAGCCAGATTCCAGTCCTCCCACAGTTCCTGCCTCCTATTAGGATCATTTGGCCCATACACACCAGTCACATAGAAGACACTGTCCCCCTGGCCTCTTGTGAATCTACAGGTCAGAAGGTGCCTAGCCATGGAAACCTCCTGTAAGCACAGCATCTGCTTCCTCCACCAAATGGCAATTCCCCCAAATCTGCCAATGGAATTGACCAGCATAAGGTCATTGGCAGATCCTACCCTCATCTCTTCCCATGCCTTATCAAAGCACGGTCAATGTGTGTCTCCTGAAGGATGGCACAGTCGATTTCCCATTCATGCAGATATCTAATTAGCAACCCCGTCCTACTTCTATCGCGCAGCCCACGCACATTTCAGCTCAAGATGTTCATTTGGGAATCAAGTCTGTCCCCTTCATAGCTACAGAAGTCGTACTAACCTTCATCACAGCTGCAACGACTGATTCATCAATCTTTTGTGTGGGAGTGTGCCTTCTTAACCTCAGCTTATAGGGAGGTTTCCAACTCCTAGCAGTATGAGTCTTTGACTTCGAAAGCATGACTTTAGCCACAGGAGAGCAAGACTGCAAGTTCACAGGATTCATAGAGGGGTCCACCATATCTGAGACAGCATGCTCATTAATCACATTCATAATCATCCCTTCATCAGGCTCACCCAGATGGGTTTTCAGATCCTCACTCACAACTTCATTTGATAAACTCATTTCCTTTCCATTAGCATCCATCACTGCAGCTGCCTCTTGGACCAGGGGTACATCATCTACAATGTCTTGAACTTCAGACCTCATCTCCATAATTCCCAGGCTCCCCACCTCATCTACCAGTTCCCTCTCTCTCGAGCATTCTGCCACCACCTCCTGACAGTTACCGTGTGGTTGCAAGGAAGGGTCTTTGGACTTCAGCACCTCAACACAGGAGGGGAGGTTTTGGATCAGAGATACTTCAGCCACACCTGCCAGAGCTTCAGTCCTTGTCTCTACATCCCCCAGGTTCCCTACCCCATCCACCAATTCCCTACCCTTAGAACATTCTGCCATCATATCCTGATTAGCACAATTTGGATGCAAGGAAGGAGTTTTAGATTTCAGCACCACAGCATAAGAGGGGGGACGATGTCTAGGGACGACCTCTCGATCTGCCATAATAAAATTTAGAAGTAGCATCCAAGAACTGCCCCCACATCTGAGGATCAGTTTATCAGGAATGGCACCAGCCCTGAAGACCTTTACCCTCACATTAAGGACATTGGCATCTCCTTCAATCAGCCCAACAACAGCATCCACGGCCATAGATGCAAACCCAGCTATCATGTTTTCCACCGCCTTCCTTGATCTCAGATGCAGAGGCAGACCTCTGATCTCAAGAATGATTAGCCCATATTTGAGAGCTATTTAAGTATTTAAGTGCCTAGACATTAGGTTAATTCTAACATTTATTTAGCATAAATTAGGATATAAATAGATTAATTCATATTTCTAATTCAATTAAATAATTCATGCATATTATTCATATTTAAATGCATTTAGAATTAACTTAGAATTGCATTAGTTAACCAATTAGGTACATTACAGGAATTAATTTAGGTTAACATAAAAGTTGAGGGTTTGTATGTAAATAACCATAATATTTTATCATTATTTTGTTTATTCTTCTTCTATGTGCAACGGCTGCAGCTGCCGCAGTGAAGAATCCATTCAAGGAGGAGCGGATGTGTTGGATCTAGTCGGGCAGCTGTTTTCAAAAGAGAGGAGGAGGCAGCTGAGCTTACGAGGCCTCCACCACCGACCTACCACTGTGCAGAGAGATCTCCTCTCTTGCATTCCATACCGCCGGCCTCAATCATGGTGGCGAGTCTCCACCACCGTGGGCATGTGGTGTGACAGGCCACACCGCCATCCAGAGCTCGTCCGCATTACCGTGAGCACCTTAGTGTGCATCTCCCTCACCGTCGTCACCAACCACCACCGCCGCAACAACTGTGCAATCACCCTCTCAGTCAGTTAAGATGTCTGGGAAATTTCTCGGACGTCTGAAGCCACCCGCTCACCTTCCACCTGCAACCTCATTGCGACCACCTGCCTGCGCACCCGTCTGAAGCCCACCCACACCCGCACAACCACATCTGCCCACTTCAACTCCAGCGCCATCTCCACGCCCTCCAGCTTGCGTACACGTATGAAGCCACCCGCTCTCCTTCAGCCCGCACCTCACTGCTCACCCATGCACACCAGCCTGCGCACACGTCTGAAGCCACCCCCACCATTCCAGTAGTGCCTCACCGCTCACGCCCGCTCACTCCACCTTCCGTGCACGCCCTCCTCCCGTGCCTGCAACCTTCGCCATCTCCACGCCCTCCAGCCTGCGCACCCACTCCAACAGAGCGTGCAACTGCCCGCACGCCTGCAACAGAGCCAAACCAGCTGCAGCAGTCGCCCGCACAACCGCGCACGCCATCCTCCCACGCCTGCAGCACCTGCACTTCGCCAACAACAGCGTGCGCATCACTTCGCCAACAGCAGCTGCAGCATCGGCTATAGCCACCTTCACCAGAGCTCCGCTCGGCTGACTCCAACCACCGCTCGACGTGCGGTTGCCACCATTGCGACAGCCTCGCTTCATCCACCCACCTGTGCAAACCTCTCCTCAATTGAACCTCCCTCCCGATCGCGAGGAGGAGAGAGGTAAAATGCTCTGTTAATGGGTCAATTAGTTATTACATTTCATGCCATTGACAGGGAAAAGAATTTTTGTTTATGAATATTTTATTGTGGTAAAATTTGCAACTTTAGACTCAAGTTCTTTTACAATTGCATAGCTTTTTTAATTAACATTGTTTGACATTTATTTTGGAATCTAAATGTGCACAAATTTTCTTTAATACATGTCAATGGAAAATTGCATAAAATCATCACATGTTTATTGAATATTTCAGTGCGGAAAAATTGCACATCTACCCTTATGTTTTCAAGATATTGTGCATCTTCTTTCCATCGCATTTCATGTCAGATTTAACTACGGATTTCTCACGAGACTGAACGAATACGAAATAATAGAGATATTATTGCCTCATTGCCTCCTTGTGGATGCGACCCACTCCTCTGCGAGTGGTCATTTCTTTTTAAATATTGATTAGTCGATTTTTCCACCACATTAAACTGCAAACGGCTTTAAAGCGAACAATCGACCAGTCAAATGGCGCCGTTGCTGGGGAGGCAACAGATGCAATAATTTCTCCTGATTTTATTTTGATTATTTGTTATTTGCATAGTGATTTGACCATTTGTTATTTTCTTTTCTGTGCGAGAAAATTTGTGCAAGAATCAGCCAGTGTGAGAGGCGACCCTTGACGTTGCCAGAGGAGAATTGAATGAGCTATTTTGGAAAGGAGACGGTCGAGGACGCGATGGACACCATTGTATATTTAGTCGCTAGTCTGATAGAATTAAGACTTTAGATTTAATTTTTCATTGCATTTGATTTGAAACCCTTGTTCTGGGGTATATTTTGAGAGGTTTGTTCGCCGATTTTGTTTTGGACCCGTGTTGGGTAATTTTTGGGAGCCTGTTCCCTTTTCTTTCGATTTAGGTTTTATTGATTACTTTTATTTGCTTGTGCATAAGTAGTTTAAAAATAAAAGAAAAAAAAATGAGCTTCCTATTAGAAGCTGCCTGCCCTAGGACGAACCATTTAGGTCTGTATGAGCAGCCTCTAGATTTACTTCTCTACGTTGCGTGCATCCTTAAATTGTTGATTGCTGGAAGCAAGGTACGCAATTTCTTACTTTGCATCCTATTCTTGATCACGCATTGCATTAGGGCTTAATGCGAAGACCACCTAATATGTACTGAATAAATCTAACAAGTGGTCACATATTTTCTAGAAAAAGGACTAATTAAAGGAAGGAAATTTTAAAAACCAAGGATTTATTTTTCAAACTTGGCGTGCGATTCAAAATTCAAATTCTTTTGCGGTGTATGCACACTTATTTCACTTGCACCACGGCACGCTTCCAAACACTCCTTAGGTTTGGAAATACTAGGACAAGTGCCCTCCTATCATTGGATTCTGAAGTGTTCAGAACTTGAGATCAAAGGTTTTGTAAATCCGAAGAGGGGGATACCCTGTCACGGATTTTTGGGGGTAGTTGAGAAGCACCACGAAAGCACAGCTTCAAAGGAAGGCTTAGGCCTACTTGCATCCCTCGATCTTCCGTCTTTGGATTTACTTGACCATTTGAGATTTAGGGAAGAACACCTAAGCTCCAACTAGGTCTTCTTAGGCGAGCCGTAGGTCGACAATAGGCGCATAAATTGATTGAACTAATTGTATTGTCATCTCCAATTTGACTTAAAATCAAAAGCCTAAATTGGGAAAGACCTAAAAGGTCCTTTTTGAATTATGTTTTGCTTGGGGAATTCTGATTGAGGTGTGAGTTAGAATGAACCACATTGATTTTCATCCTTTCACATCTTGCCCACACCCTCACCCCCACTCTGCATCCTTCAATCCCAGATGTCGAGATGGTCCATTCCTTGATGGACATAATGACAATCATTGGGATCCGTTTTACTTCTTTTATAGGAGTATTGGCCTGGTTAAGCCCCAAATCAGTGAGCAGAACCTAGGAGCGGGATTTGCTTCACCCAATATCTGACATACCATAGAAATACCCAACCCACCCTCCCTGAAAAATTATAATGGTTGGACAAACAGTCCTGGGTACTATAAGTCTGAGCCTGACTTCTCTCATGATAGAAATGACCTCTCCTCTTTGAAGATGGAAATACAGAAAATGCAAAACGAAATGAGTGAATTGTTAGGAGAATCTTTGAAAGCAGGCCAACAAGAAAGAGCTGAAATTAGCCACCCAATCTGCCCCATTGAGGATGACGTACACCCCTCTACAATAGATACATCTCCCGTGGGAGAGCTACACTTTATGTTGGAGGGAAATTCTGGGGAGAATAGCTACTTTTCGAGGATCAATTTTGAAACCTCCCCATTAGATGACACTTCCTTAAGAGATCCACATTTTAGGTGGGAGGAAAATACACATGAAAGTAGCTATGCATTGGATGAAGAAAGGTGGCAACCTGAGGAAGATGATGATAAGGTTGAGTATCCACCTGAATTATATTGGAGTCAAAAGAAGGGAATGATTGTACCATTGGAAGACTTCGACCTAGATGATAGTATTTTCATGACATTTGATAAAGTGGGTCAAAGTCGTGTTGTTAATCCTACCCTCCCTTCTGATCATGATAGGGAACTCAAACCCACCGTTAGGGAACCTAACCATAAAGAAATTGACGTATCTGAGGAGTCTGATGTTACCAATGTAAACCATTTACCTCAGATAGAGCACCCTAGGGAATATGCTGAGATATTAAATGATTCTAGACCTCGAGTACATTATGAATTGTGTGATGAGGAGAAAGACGAATTATATGAGGAACCTACATTCAAGATTTGGAGTGACACTAAGGGTGATTATGTCTTATTTGAAGAGTTAGCCCCTGAGGTTGTCACAAATTTGACCAAATTAGGTTTCCTTAGCACACCCATTGATGATATTTCTCCTCATGATGAAATGATGGAAAATTTGGCAGCAATTTCTAAGATTTATGTGGATTCACATATAGACTTTGGGGAAGATTTGAGTAAAGAACAAAAACCTATGGATGACATTGATAGGATAATCCCTAGATCTGTTGCTTCCAACCTGCCTTCATTCATTTCAAAGTCACCCTCTGATTCGCTTATATCTGAAAGCGAAATTGTGACTCCTGATGAAGAGTAGGAAGATACATGTGATGGTGCAAGGAATGCTAGGGATGAAATTGAGGATTTAGAAAGAGTGTTAGGGATGGACACCGAGCTGATTAAACCCAACCTAAATCTTATGGCCATCTTGCAACCTCGTAACTTGGACACCTTAGATGATCCTTGCCTTAGAAAATTGCTCACTTTTGTTCTGACCAGGGGGCTTAACAGACCAATGTTTCCTATAATGGAGTATCGGGTATGGATTGATGATTTCTTTAGTCAGTCCATTACCCTGGGAGTTTATCTTTGCACCATTCCATCTCCATACCTTTTGGAGGATCCTTGTCATCCTCCCCCTACCCCTTTGGAGGTTGTTATACCTGTTTATACTTTAGAACCTCCTTTGGTGACCTGGGAAGATTTCATTCCCATGTTAGTTGGGCGAGCATTTGCTATCGGGATTCATCATCAGCTCGCCAACATCCTAGGTTACCTATTTTTTAGGCCAACATTGCTTTGCTCATTTTTAGGGCCTATTTCTGCAATTCTTGAATCTGATTTGCAGGTTCTTTGGCTATTCAGCCCAGCTCTGACCCAGGTAATATCCTTCTATGCAATGAGGTCATTGCAGAATTTAGGCATGGGGGGTGTACTTGGGGATATACATAGCATAGTGCATTCATTGCATACATT
Organism: Thalassia testudinum; assembly: GCA_037157565.1. Classification (NCBI taxonomy): domain Eukaryota; kingdom Viridiplantae; phylum Streptophyta; class Magnoliopsida; order Alismatales; family Hydrocharitaceae; genus Thalassia; species Thalassia testudinum. Next base: position 76,064,213 of record JAZHRO010000056.1, on the reverse strand, counting down.
TGCATTAAAAAAAAAAAAAGCTTTTGATCTTAAATGGCTATATCTTGCAGTCTTAAGCAAATCAGAACTCTAGGGTAGATTAAATTAATTCTAGGGTCAAACTTTAGAAGCTAAATGAGCTACTAGCTTTAGACCTTTAGGGTCTTTTGTGGACTTAAAAACTTAAGTAGGTGTTAAGTTGCGGATCATTTCTCAAGAGGTTGAGGAAGGGAAGCTAGGGTTTGAGTTAAAAGGTAGGGTAGTACCTGGAGTCTTGTTCTACATTTTGGTTTATGGGTCCTTGTAACCCAAGCATCCAAATTTCACACACTTGGTCTAGTAATTAACTTAATTTCTGCCTTTCTAAAAAGTGATTTGGTTCTCTTAGTTTTGACTTAGGAGAGGCTTGAAAACACATTTTGATTGGAAGAGTTCCCGTCGCAGGAGAGGTGGAGTATATACTCACCTTGAGGATGCGATGATAACATATTACCTCCTCGACGCTTGTCTCTTAGGATATCCATCCTATTGGGAGCATGTAAGCGCATTGTTCGGTTCAGGTACCATGGGCGGCCCTATCTCGAAGTGCCGATTGCCATAGGCCTGAATTCGCTTAAGAAATCCATGGGCGATACTATCTCGAAGTGTCGATTGCCAGGAGCTCTTGGGGTCATTATGGGCGGTGCTATCTCGAAGCAAAGAAAGCCAGGCACCCTTCGAGGTATGGTAATGGGGACAATGAATCCGACACAGACTGTGTTGATAGCTGATCTGAGGTTAGACTTAGAAGAATCAAACAAACAAACAAAAAATATATATATATATATATATAAATTTTCTTTAACTCAAATAACTCAGACCAATGCACAGCGATGGATGCTTTAATCCCAAGGATCAATAAACTTTAGGGTAGAGTCAGAAATCAGGGAAACTTGTGCCTACGACTCATCTTTAGCTGACCTAGTCTGTAACTTAGCAACTACTTAGGAACCTTGGGTCTAGAGTCTGAACTTAATATGCTTCTGAAGGAAGACTAAGTGAGTTGACTAGTCTACTTGGAGTGCTAGGTTTCGCTTAATTTTGCTAGGGACTAGCAAAAACTAGGTATGGGGGTATTTGATTAGCCCATATTTGTGAGCTATTTAAGTATTTAAGTGCCTAGACATTAGGTTAATTCCAACATTTATTTAGCATAAATTAGGATGTAAATAGATTAATTCATATTTCTGATTCAATTACATAATTCATGCATATTATTCATATTTAAATGCATTTAGAATTAACTTAGAATTGCATTAGTTAACTAATTAGGTACATTACATGCATTAATTTAGGTTAACAAAAAAGTAGAGGGTTTGTATATAAATAACCATAATATTTTATCATTATTTTGTTTATTCTTCTTCTACATGCAACGGCTGCAGCTGCCGTAGTGAAGAATCCATTCAAGGAGGAGCGGATGTGTTGGATCTGGTCAGGCAGCTGTTTTCAAAAGAGAGGAGGAGGCAACCGAGCTCACTAGGCCTCCACCATCGACCCACCACTGTGCAGAGAGATCTCCTCTCTTGCATTCCATACCGCCGGCCTCAACCGTGGCGGCGAGTCTCCACCATCGTGGGCGTGTGGTGTGATAGGCCACACCGCCATCCGAAGCTCGTCCTCATTACCGTGAGCACCTTAGCGTGCATCTCCCTCGCCGTCGTCACCAACCACCACCGCCGCAGCCACTATGCAATCACCCTCTCAGTCAGTTAAGTCATCCGAGAAATTTCTCGGACGTCTAAAGCCACCCGCTCACCTTCCGCCTACAACCTCATTGTGACCACCCGCCTGCGCACCCGTCTGAAGTCCACCCGCACCCGCACAACCACATCCGCCAACTTCACCTCCAGCGCCATCTCCACGCCCTCCAGCCTACGCACCCGTCTGAAGCCACCTGCTCACCTTCAGCCAGCACCTCACCGCTCACCCGCGTGCACCAGCCTGCGCACACGTCTGAAGCCACCCCCACCATTCCAGCAACACCTCACCGCTCACGCCCGCTCACTCCACCTTCCTTGCACGGCCTCCTCCCGCACCTGCAGCCTTCGCCATCTCCACGCCCTCCAGCCTGCGCACCGACTCCAATAGAGCGCGCAACTGCCCGCACGCCTGCAGTAGAGCCAAACCAGCTACAGCAGCCGCCTGCACAACCGCGCACGCCCTCCTCCTGCGCCTGCAGCAGCCGCCTGCACAACCGCGCACGCCCTCCTCCTGCGCCTGTAGCACCCGCACTTCGCCAACAACAGTGCGCGCATCCGCACCCTCCAGCCAGCGTGCGCATCACTTCGCCAACAGCAGCTGCAGCACCGGCTGCAGCCACCTTCGCCAGAGCTCCGCCCGACCAACTCCGACCACCGCTCGACGTGCGGTTGCCACCATCGCGACAGCCTCGCTTCATCCACCCTCCTGTGCCCGGCTGCAGCTACCTTCGCCAGAGCTCCGCCCGACCAACTCCGACCACTGCTCGATGTGCAGTTGCCACCATCGCGACGACCTCGCTTCATCCACCCTCCTGTGCAAACCTCTCCTCGATTGAACCTCTCTCCCGATCGTGAGGAGGGGAGAGGTAAAATGCTCTATTAATGGGTTAATTAGTTATTACATTTCATGCCATTGCCAGGAAAAAAAAATTTTGTTTATGAATATTTTATTGTGGTAAAATTTGCAACCTTAGACTCAAGTTCTTTTACAATTGCATAGGTTTTGTATTTAACATTGTTTGACATTTATTTTGGAATCTAAATGTGCACAAATTTTCTTTAATACATGTCAATGAAAAATTGCATAAAATCATAACATGTTTATTGAATATTTTAGTGAGGAAAAATTGCACATCAACCCTTATGTTTTAAAGATATTGTGCATCTTATTTCCGTCGCGTTTCATGTCAGATTTAACTACGGATTTCTCACGAGACTGAACGAATATGAAATAATAGAGATATTTTTACCCTATTGCCTCCCTGTGGATACGACCCACTCCTCTACGTGTGGTCACTTCTTTTTAAATATTTAATAGTCGATTTTTCCACCATATTAAACTGCAAACGACTTTAAAGCGAACAATCGACCAGTTAAAGAACACTAGACCTTGCAGTTGTTCTTTGAGGGGGATGTTCAGGCAAAGATCCATCAAAAGGGGATACCAGCCGCCAAATCACTGATACCCCACCCAAAAAACTAGTCTGAAAGTAGTATCTCTCAACATCTCTCGCACCCACATCAAACAACACAAATCACGACAACGAAACAATCGCAATCTTCCAATCATCAGTTGATAAAGAGAGAGATCTGACCAGTTGTCGAATTCTGTCCATCGATATGGTGCCCATCATAACTTCTCCAATCAAAGCATTACGTAGAGCCAATTCCACTACTTTGACATCCTCAGTCAGGGGAACCTCGACCTCCAAAGCGCAACCCTCGAGCGTTTCAGGGGGAGGGGCATCTGCAACTTACCTCGAGGCCACGAATGTGTACTGCAGTCCCTACCCCCAGAACCATCACATGCCACCTGGCAGGCATCCCATTTGTGACCAAAACCTCCACAGGCCAGACACATCAGTGGACGTCGGCAGGTCACCGCTAGGTGCCCTCGAAGGCGACATCGATAGCAGGTCACCTCCCTTTGACCTCTGCCCCAACCATCTCGAAAATCCCTCCTGCCCATGTTCCTAACAGCAGGGACACATACACCATGTGCCTTCCTATGCCAAGATCGCGGATGCCAAACCACCCATCCATCAAAGTCACCGACACCGGCGTTGGGCCCCCTTAGGCGGTCGGCCATCCACCAACGGCTCTTCCCGCTCAAAGGGAAATTCAAAATTCATCCAGGGAGGAATTACCTACTCCACATTTACACTACTTAAGATGTCTATTTATGCATGTTCTTAAGTATAGGATTGCATTGCATGCTATAAATATTGCATAACATGCATCATCTTGCATTTAGAGTAGTTTGAATAAAATGGAGGTTAATTGTTTCCTTTTATATGCTTAGACAGGGCAAGCTTTTTATCGGGGCCTCAGATCGAAGATCCAACTGTACAAATGTGATCAGGGTGACGATTGGAGTTCAACGACTCCAAGATTGCACTAATCAGGCATCTGATAGTGATCGGGGAACCCTAGAAGATCAAGGGCCAAGATGGTGTAAATCAACACTTCAAACAACAAATCCAACAGTACGGATGGATTTGGATCGACGATCGTAGCCTAACGACGCAAAAATCGAGTCAATCCGACTCCCGTGGCACCATCTACAACATCCAGAAGATGGATGACCAAGAAGCCGCCACGTGGTGCCATCTTAGTCGTCCAACCGGCCCCCAGCATCGCCGCACCTTCTCTTCTTCAATCAGAGCGCCGGCTGTGGATGCGGCACCTTGAATTCATCTGCTTGACCATTTGGTTGAGGCAGCACAGCGGTCCAGTGCTTTAACGCGAGGCATGGGCACGAGTTTGATTTGCGACGAGCGAGATTTGGAGCAGGGGCGCGCCTTCAATCGACTGTCAAATCACGATCCAATCGTCTCCCGCTCTTAATAGCACTGACGTGCTATCGCACGCCCCTGCTTCACACGGCATTGCACGTGGGCAGCCACGCACTAAGGAGCGGGCAAGGCGCATCTTAAGCCGTCCGATCTTGCAATTGGATGGCTGAGATTCAGCGAACGTACGGCATGCGTTAAGCACGCGTAGAATGCAGCAGCCGTGCGTTCAATGCCCACTATGCCCATGATGGGGCTTTAGCGACGGTTTTATCCGTTACTAAAGACCCCTTATTTAATGTTTTAAAGATGTAATGACCAATTTGCCCCCACTCCTTGCAACTATAAAAGGAGACCCCCTCCACATGAAATTCTCATCCCTTCCTTCTCTTCTCCACCTCTCCAAAGCTTAAGGGAAGCTTGTCCCGCACCCGGGATGCTTCTCGCAAGATAAAGTCCAAATTTTCGTCCCCGTTTGGAAGTGGATCCCGCGACGACGACGACGTGCTGCCCCGTTCCTGTTCTTCCGCTTCGTCCTCCTTCGTCCTCCTTCATCCAGGCGTCGTCCCATCCGACTTGTCTTCCAAGCGACTGTTGAGGAGGATATCTCTCTCCCCATTCTTTTTACTGCTTTCTAGAATAGATTTACTGCTTTCTAGAGTAGTTCAGCTCGTCCTCCAAGTGACCATCGAGGAGGATATTTCTCTCTCCATTCTTTTACTGCTTTTTAGAGTAGATTTACCTCTTTCTAGTGTAATCATTTTTCCGCTTTCTAGTCGTAATATTTAGTGTAATGAGCAATCCCTTTTGATAATGAATTCCATGTGCATTCTATATCTCTTTTGATTTTTTTTGTATTATTCTCTCTCGTATTCTCTCTCTCTCTCTCTTATTTATTGTAAGTTTTTCTAATCAATTGAATTATTTCATGACAAATAGAAGCAAACGTGTAGTTTTTAAATCAAACGTCCTCCACCCTGTGTTCGACCCGGAATTTCAATTTCGATATAAATTTTATTTGTTGAACATGTGTTCTTCGCTTTCAAACTACAAGAACAGGTTTTTCAAAATCGAACACGTTAGCGTAGCAACCTCGAACATTCAACATTTTGGCGCCATTGCCGGGGAGGCGACGATCTTGGATTTCTCTTCACGTTTTCTAACTTACAAATCATTTACCTCACTTCTCTCCTTTTTTATTGTGATTGTAGGTACTCTTTCGAGATAGGAAAAAGCGGTAGATCGGAGAAAAGTGCAGTGAAAGGTTCTGTAAGTTATCCCCCACCTCCCAACCATTAGATTCCATTTCATCACATAATAACACAAACATCAATCAACCTAGGTGTTCCTATAAACTCTAAGGTTAGATTGTTTGTTGTTTGACACCCACACCCGCCCCAACCCCCACATTAAAAAAAAAGAAAAGAAAAAAATCTCACAGAGGTACACAACCTCATCTGATTTTCAAACTCAATCGGTAAATCGATCTTTGGTGCCAGTACACACATTCAAACACATAATTGAGTAGAAATCAGATTAGGTAATCACTTGTGTGCCTAATTAAGTGGTGCAACAGGCCAATTGTTTGAGTTGATTGGGCCACACCACTTCAATTAAAATCAACTCATCAAGTAGCTGCCACTTAGGTTCAACTCTTAGGGATTTACCAAGCACTCCACATCCTTTTTAAGCTTTAAAGGAAAACATCTCCACCTGTGCTTGCAAAACCTGGTGTGCCAACGAAACTTATTTGAAAACACCTAAAGTTGAATCCTAAAAGCTACTCAGCAAGATTTGAACTCTAAAATTCACATAAAAAATAATCATGCTTGAAAACCACTGGTTGTGCACACACACACAAATCAATCAATCATTAAGGGCACAACCCATTTAAAGGGCCCATCACATTCCAAAGCACATTCAAACCTAGCCCTTAATAAAACAGAGTAGACGTTGGCCTTAAGGATTTGACTTGCTCTTCAGAGCCCAGAACGAGATTATTTTTTATTAGTCTGTTTCTACTGTTAAATTTGATGTCTAGCTAGGGGAGTAGAATCAAACGATCGCAGTTGGGGGATACACTAGGAGCCGGAGGCACAAGCCAAAGGAAGAACCTTCTCCCCAGTCCCTCCTTCTAACTAGTTGGATTGAACAGACAGAAGTAGATCAAATCATTGCTTTATCTCGAGACCAATTTTGGGAGTCTGTAGGTCTTTAGGCTTGCCCACTTAAGGACAGGTTTGATTGTTTGTATTGTAGGGCACCTTTCTTCCTCCCACTTATCATGAATCCTTCCACATATTACACGCATTCCCACTCTTTTCCTCCTGTTGTGAATTATCCTCAACATGACGAATATCTTAACTCATACTGTAATCAACCATCAGTTAGTTGGGATAATTTGGATTGGGGATATAGTTCAGGACCTCCATGTTTAGGGTCTAACCCTGAACACTTTGATTGTGATTTTTATCCTTCTCAAAGCCACATTGATTATAGATCATCAACCTTTCATGAACAACCCAATACAATCTACAATCAAGAAGGATACACTAATCCTTACCCATCCTCTGATTACACTGCCTTTAGGTCATCACCACCTTTTGAACAATCTGAAATGACCTATTATCAGGAAGGGTATAACGAATCTCAATTCGTTAATTCCCCTGCTTTGATCCAAAACCTGCCCAACCCTGAACCAACTCATTTGGTTCAGGGTAACCAGGTTCAAGATAAGGTTTTGGCTAACGTAAGGAATATCATATAATCTTTAGAGGTTCAGCCAATACCTTGCATTGTGAGATTGGAGCCCCTGATCGAAATGATTGATGATTTGAATAATTCTTTGTTGGATTGGCTCCAGGATGTTAAGGATAAGAACCCGAGTGAGTTTCTACTTGGAAAATTAGTGAAATTGAGGATGAGATCCATGGTCGCTTTGATTCAATCATGGGATGATTCCCAAGATGAACCCTCCTCAGGAAAGCCAATGATAGAACCTATTGAGGCACCTGTTGGGGGGGGCACGTGTTACGAGGCTGACCAGATTGAATGAAAGTAACCAATTAAGGAAGATCTGATTTCTTCACCTAATATCCCTGAGCCGGGGTATGAGGAAACATATGTCTCCTTGGAACAGAAAGTGACAAATGATTTTGAGACATACATTGATACGAATCCTGATTTCTTTGATGAAGATTTAAGTTGCAAAGTCTCACACGAGTTTACAGAACACGATTTTTGTGAGACGATTGGGCCTGAGGAATCTGATAGATCATTTGATAGCCCAGTAACTGAGGAAACTGATTTTATTAGGGCTCACATTATGGATCCATAATCACATTTTCTAGAGGATTCAATCAAATTCCCTGATTGTCAATTACACCTCGTTGAGCTTATCAATGAATCTATTTCTGAGATAATTAGACCCAAGTCAATTCTGATTCTGCCACATCATTTAGACTTGGAGATTTGAGACGGGGTGATTAACATGCAAGAGGTCTCAGAATTTAACATTCTGATTGAGGAGGATAGGAGTTGGGAAGTTCTGATTTAGGAAGCTAATTCTGGAGGAAGTACAAGATTGAGTCGAAGGGTTCCTATTAAGTTGAAACCATCAAATCAGAACCCTTACGACATCTGTTCTGAGGATGTCCAACCCAAGCACGCATTCAATGATTATCCTTTTGAGCTTCAATTCTCTATAACCCAACTATTTGGTCTTGGGTTGCATCCTCATAAGTCGCAGGCCCGACCCCGCTTGCATTCTGATTTTAGGTTTTGGGTAATTTTTATCTAGAATCTAAGATATTCGCGATTATTGGGTATGGGTCTGCACCACAATCTGGTCCACATCTGTGGACCTCTACTGACAGGTCGAAGGTTTCTTCTGTTTATTCTAATTCTGACTTACACCTGTGAATTCTTCATTTCTCTTCTTTGTATAGTGTGCCTAGCTGAAGGCATTAATTCAGCACTTATATAGTTCTTTTTAGTTTTCATCTCGAAGCAGACCTGACCTTCAAGTAATTCAGGTGATTTCTACATTTTTCCACTCTATTTTGTCTTTTTAATACAATGAGGACATTGCATTAGATAGGCATGAGGGGTGGATATTCATCTATAAATTTATTCGTCAGCTCCGTAGATTTATTTTCTTTTCTTTTATTAAAAAAAATGTGGAATTAGAAAGAGAACTTGGATTTAAGAAAATTTTCAATCTTAGGAAATACTACATTGTCATTTGAACACAAAGACCATTCAGGTCTTTGGACTTAATCAGCCCGTGTATCCACTAAAATGTGGATTTATTTTCGAGTTCTTGCCAATTTGAATTCTATTTTAATTGGAGTAAATAAGTTTGGGTGATAAGTACACGACTTATTGACCCACCCTCTGATTTGAGGGAATTTTTTAGTTTTAAGCATCTACACACTTTCTTTGCACTGACTTGTTGTTCGACGATCCTAACAGAAATTGGGTAGTTAATAAACCTTCTAGGGTGATATGGCTGGCAAGTTATCGTGGGTAACATCCCATAGGTAGGTTGTCTAGAGCCCAGTCACTGGACCTTTCTCCTTTTGCTGCCCTTAGGTAAATCTTAGACCAGGGAAGCCACCTACTTAAGAAAAGAAAAAAAAATCAAAAAGAAAAGGAGAAAGGAAAAAAAAAGAAATAAGCCACACTTCGCTGCATGAGTATGGCTGACAAGTTGTTGGTGGTAACAGCTCATCGACCGGTTATCCAGAACTCAGCTCAGTAAATGCACTAAAAACTCCCAAAACACTTAGGAAGAAGCAGAGAAGTAGAATAAACTAGGGAGATATACACTGGATTCACCCTTGTGTTGACCCTGTAAAAAAATAAAAGTAGGGAGAAAGCTACCGATTATAAAGATACACCTTTAGGCAGAATTCTTTTTTGAGGTGACTTAGAGGCGTAGAAATCCGAAGTCTGTTTTAATTGTCGGTCAACGACTCTATCACATTCACAATAAGATGCTTAAAACTTAGAGTTCTCATCAAATCTTGGGTGAGTTGAATGGCTGTATAAATCCACTCTTAAACCCAAAAACTTGGAAATCCAAAAAAAATTAGAAAAGAGGAAAAAGAGAAAAAGAAATTCTCCTTTGAATACGGCGAGGGCTTGAGGCAGCCTGCATTTTGGCAGATACTCGGGCATTGTTGTGTCTTTGAAAGTTCAGTTCCTAAGTAGACATTTTCTTATGATTGAAAATAACTCATGCCCAAATAATCCAACCTAATTCTTTTATAAATAGCATATAGTTTTTGTTTGGGACTAGTAAAAGATAGGCATGGTGGTATGATGTAAACATATTTACACTACTTAAGATGTCTATTTATGCATGTTCTTAAGCATAGGAATGCATTGCATGCTATAAATATTGCATAACATGCATCATCTTGCATTTAGAGTAGTTTGAATAAAATGGAGGTTAATTGTCTCCTTTTATATGCTTGGACAGGGCAAACTTTTTATCGAGGCCTCAGATTGAAGGTCCAACCGTACAGATGTGATCAGGGTGACGATTGGAGTTTAACGGCTCCAAGATCACCCTAATCAGGCATCTGTAGCATCTGATAGTGACTGGGGAACCCTAGAAGATCAGGGGCTAAGATGGTAAATCTGCACTTCAAACGATAAATCCGACTGCACGGATGGATTCAGATTGACAATCGTAGCCTAACGATGCAAAAATCGAGACAATCCGACACTCGTGGCACCATCTACAACATCCAGAAGATGGACGACCAAGATGGCACCATGTGGTTCCATCTCAGCACTCCAACTGGCCCCCAGCATCACCGCACCTTCTCTTCTTCAATCAGAGTGCCGCTTCTCTGCCATTGGATCAAGATCCAATGACTGTGGATGCGGCGCCTTGAATTCGTCTGGGCGAACGTTTGAGTGAGGCGGCACAGCAGTCTAGCGCTTCAACGCGAGGCGAGGGCGCGAGTTCGAGTCGCGGTGAGCGGGATTTAGAGCGGGGGCCCGCCTTCAATCGACCACCAGATCACGATAGAATGGCCGCCCACGCTCAATAGCACCGACGCGCTATCGCACGCCCCCACCTCATGCAGCATTACACGCGGGCGGCCTGCGCTGAGCAGGGAAGGCGCATCGTAAGCCGTCCGATCACTGAGATTCAGTGAACGTGCGGCATGCGTTAAGCGTGAGTGGAAGCCAGTAGCCGCGCGTTTAACACCCACTATGCCCATGATGGGGCTTTAGCGACGGTTTTATTCGTCACTAAACACCCGTTATTTAATGTTTTAACGATGTAATGACCAATTTACCCCCACTCCTTGCAACTATAAAAGAAGACCCCCACCACATGAAATTCTCATCTCTTCCTTCTCTTCTCTACCTCTCCAAAGCTCAAGAGATGCTTGTCCCACACCTGGGATGCTTCTCGTGAGATAAAGTGCAAATTTTCGTCCCCGTTTGGAAGTGGATCCCGCGACGACGACGATGTGCTGCCCCATACTCATTCTTCCACTTTGTCCTCCTTCATCCTGCTTCGTCCTCCTTCGTCTAGGCGTCGCCCTGTCCAGCTCATCCTCCAAGTGACCGTTGAGGAGGATATCTCTCTCCCCATTCTTTTTACTGCTCTCTAGAATAGATTTACTGCTTTCTAGAGTAGTTCAGCTCGTCCTCCAAGAGATCGTCAAGGAGGATATTTCTCTCTCCATTCTTTTACTACTTTCTTGAGTAGATTTACCGCTTTCTAGTGTAATCATTTTCCCGCTTTCTAGTCGTAATATTTAGTGTAATGAAAAATCCCTTTTGATAATGAATTCCATGTGCATTCTATATCTCTTTTGATTTTTGTTTGTATTATTCTCTCTCTTGTTCTTTCCCTCTCTCTTTTATTTATTGTAAGTAGTTCTAATCAGTTGAATTATTTCGTGACAAATAAAAACAAACGCATAGTTTTCAAATCAGACGTCCGCCTCCCTGTGTTCGACTCGGAATTTAAATTTCGGTATAAATTTTATTTGTTGAACACGAGTTCTTCGCTTTCAAACAACAATCATAGGTTATTCAAAATCGAACACATTAGCGTAGCAACCACGAACGATCAACAGACACCGTGGCCAAAAGCTTGCTCCACCGCACTCGCCATTCTCTAGAACCATTGGTGCGCACGATGATAGCGTGCCCACCACCATGCCCTCTTCTCCGTCTTCTTCATTTTCTTCTTCCTCTTCTTCTCCACTGACAGAGGAGAGGAGGAACCCATATCCATCATCATCACATGCAGCCACCCCTCCTCAATGCACCGCCTACAACCGTGTGACCAGTGCACCTCCCACCTGCCATTCATGTGCTGCCCATGCGCTGGTTGCGCTTCCGCTCCTCACGCCATCGCACGCAGCTGCCACAGCCGCTCAACCGTTGCACGCGCACCCTCACTAACGGCAGTGCGCCACTGCCTCGCGCATGTCGCACCTCTTCGCCCTCCGTCTTCTCCTTCTTCTTCAACCCGCCTGCATCCTCAAAAAGAGCCCAAAGCCTTCACCCCCTCCACCACATAGCCACTCAGCTGAGACTCCACCAACAACCAAAGCTCGACACTGAGCATCGTCGAGAACCGCCAAGCACCAAAGCCATGCGCAACCCACGCACGTAGCCACAATAGCTCATGTGGGCTTCACCGTCACTGGCGTTCTCCTTTGCCATCCAGCCACGTCTGGCCACCCCTAGCCATGCCTCCACCATCATCACGTTGGCCTCGTGAAGAAGTGTCTTCCCCAAGAGCAGCTTCGGCCGCCATCCTCCTCTCCATGCACGACAAAGAGAGAGTAATCCTATATTTCTCATTCTGTTACTATTTACCATCAAATGCCATTGAAGATCACTATTTACTTATTTATCTTATTATTATATTCTGTTAGATTTACATGAATGTCCCTCCAATTTATTCAAATTACCGATGATTGGATTTTTGTCATGATTGGGATATTAATTACAATAAACTAGGTATCTTTTATTGTAGATTCATGTTTACATTGATTTCCATTGCTAAGATGACTAGTTTACAAAGCATTATGTTGTGGTGATTTGGCATTTAAACACCTATAGTCTTAATTAATTGCTTAGGAAGAGAATTCATGAAGGCAACGAGTTGCACTAAAGAATAGGTGCATCCATTGGGATTCCCGAAAAAATGAGTCACGACTCACTAATTCAATAGGTTATTTCCTCCCTATGGACACGACCTAACCCTTCGTGGTTAGTTTTGAATTGTTAAATATTTTTGAAAAGCGATTTTCTATCATGCAACGAACAATAACGACAAGTCATTTTATGTTAGAATTGTTATCGAAAATGAAGATCGCACTTTCAAATGGCACCGTTGCTGGGGAGGAAATACGCCTATTAAATTTTTTAGGGATTTTCTATCATTTTTATGCTATTTTTTAAGCTTCTCCGAATCATTGATCTATTTCCTTTCCCTATGCGAGAGTACATTTGTTTGGAGGAAACGAATGCGGCAGGCATGCACGATAGAAGCAATATTCTTGATGGACCTTGATGCCACCTAGAGGGCAACAACAGGAGCACGTGGGCCTTGATCCCACATGCATGGAGGAGGGATTGACGACCAGAGACATTTATTTGCTTCTTTTAGATTTAGATTAGTTTAGATAGACCTTAGACATTTAATTTTTTTCTTGTGGACCCATGTTGCGTATTTTTAGGAGCATGTTCCCAGTGCTTTTATTGCTTATCGCTCTTGTATGCAGGAGCATATTGTTGGGAGCGTGTTCCCATTTTATTTAGATTATAGATTATTCGAATTGCTTGAAGTACATATAGGTTAGTAAGTAGTTAGTTAGATTAGGCTTGTTTGCCTAATATTATTAAAAGAAAAAAAGAAAATTGAACTTCCTGCTGTAAGCTGCATATTAATAGGGTGACCATCTAGGATTGAATGAGCAGCATTTAGTTTATCTTTACTGCGTCACATACATCCCTCAATTCAAGAAAGCTGGAGTAAGGTACGTCTTCTCTTTAGCATCAAAAACCTATCATGCATCTGCATTAGACTTATTTTCAAGACCATTGAAGTGTTTGAATCGAATTAATTCAGTGGTCACTTTAAAAATTGAGACGGCTAAGAGGTTGGACCCTAAAATCTGTGACTTAAAATTGTGTGCAAAAGGATCTTGTTTGCGAAATTTCAAAACTCAAAATGTTGCACACTTGAGACATTATGCACATCACACATAAGGTCACTAGATAAATTTCTACCTCTCCTCGTTTGCACCACAAGGGAAGTTAGTCAGAAATCAACAAGCCTATCAATTTCTACCTCTCCTCTTTTGCACCACAAGGGAAGTTAGTCAAAAATCAACAAGCCTATCCACCAAGTTACTTCGGTTCCTCATGTGTGGGCTCGATTCGAGACTTTCATCCCTTGCGAGTAGGTTGTAGGCACCAACGAAGGTTGGCCTAGGAAACATAATTCCTGCAAAACTTATTTGGCCACCAACTGAACATTTAATTCTAAGACCTAGAATCTACTAAAAATAGATCCCACTGTATTTGCATTTGTTTTGACAGCGATAGAACTATCTAAGAAGTTTCTACTTGTTTTCTGATTTCTTCTATATCCTAAGAGAGTTAAGCCTATTTGGCTTAAAGAAATGGATCACCCTTACTCCTATCATTTAGATTATCAGAGTCAATACTTCCATTCTTTTAACTAGGGTCCCATGTCCCGAGCGTATCCATCCTTTGATGTGTACAATGATAATTCATCGGATCATTTATATTGCTATCCTCGGAGTACTGGCTCGATAGCTCCCACTTTTGAGTAGAGCCTAAGAGCAGGATTTTCCAACCCTGGAATCCCTACTACTATGCAAACACCTAACCCTCCCACCCTTCATGATTTACCTTATCATGGTTGGACGGATACCCCTAGGTAACCAGAGCCTGAGATTGACTATCCTCCCTAATCTGATAGTAGTAGCCTCTCCTCTTTTATGATAGAAATGCAAAAACAACAAAAGGAAATGATGGAGTCTATGAGAGAGATGTTGAGGAATAGTCAACAATTGAATAAAGAAATTAGACAGCTTAGCTACGCTCTTACTAATGATTCTAATCCCTACCCATATAATCGTGATCATCAAAATAATTGAGGAAACCAATGACAATAGGGATCCTATTTTGACTAGCTATCACTTAGACTCTCCCCATGAGACACGGCCACTAGAGGAGAACGATCCTAGGGATTATCCACCCGAGCTTTATTGGAGTCAGAAGAAAGGGAAGATGGTACCTCTTGAAGACCTTGACCCTAATGACAGTATTTTCCTTACCCCTGATAACCTGGGTCAAGGTCGTATATTTCCTGTCACTTCCCCTATTAATTATCAGGTGGAACCCCATTCTACCCTTAGTGAGCCTAATCCTGACCCTCCACTTATGGAATCAACACCTACCATCCAACATTCTAAAGATTTAAATGTGCCCAATAAAGGTGACCCTAAGGGAATGGAGGATGAATTGGATCAATTTTGGTCTCAGGGGTACAAAGAGTCTATTTTAGAAAAGGATGATAACCCGATAGAGGAACCCGACCTTAGAATCTGGAGTGAATCATAGGGGGATTATGTGTTATTGGAGGACATACCCCCTAAGGATATAACTAATCTGGTGAAATCCGGATTCCACCCTTCTTTTGATTTTGAGAGTCATCCTCCGCAAAACCAGGAGTTGATATTGGAAGAGGACAAACACAATAGCGTGAGGCCTAAGGGAGACTCTTGGGGACAATACACATCAATTGAGGATTTATGCCCCAAGAAGAATAAAGAATTAAGTGATATAGGCTTACTCCAAAACATCAGGACTGATCCTCCCTCAGAAATAATTGTGGATACTGATCCAACTCCTCTCTTTACTAATGAATCACATATACACCTCGATAAAAGCTTGAGTGAACCAAAAGAATTCGGGGATGAAATTAATGAAAATGATTCTATTGCTTTGACCTTGCCATCAAAGGAATCTAATCTGGAGCCCACCATTGATTCACATATACTAGAAGGTGAAAATATGACTCTAATCATTAATGATAGGCAGGGTAACATGAATTTTTCTACAACTATTAGGGAGAATAATAGAGAATCTAAATTGTTGGACTTAACACAAACTAAGCCCTCATTGGATTTAATCATTACCTTCTAAGACCACAAACAACCCTTACACTCCCTAATCGATCCTTGGCTCAGATCTCTACTCATATACATTCTTTCTGGGGAGCATATTAGGCCAGTACATCCTCGGGTAGAATGGCGAGTGTGGATTGATGCTTGTACTTTTAGTCTTGCCATTCAAGGGTTTAAAATAATAATGTTTATATATTTTCAAACTCTTCCTGCTTTGGAGAATCCTTGTTATCCTCCACTTATTCCATTTCGGGAGGTCCCTTTTCAAATTCCTTTTATTATTCCTAGACCTCCCCAGGTAGCCTATGAGGTTATTTGCTTTCATGTCTTCTGGCGAGCATTTAGGATAACGTTGCATCATCAGCCCGCCAACATCTGTGGCTACCTATTTTCTAGGCCCTCACTATTACACATATTTTTAGCGCCTAGCTTTTTCTATCTGGAACTAGGCTTATAGGTTCCCTATAAGTCTGGCTACCGATAGAAAATGCAGCGCTGGTTGTGAGGCAACCCAACGTCTAGAATAATGCCTCATCAGGTGATTTCCTTCCTTTCTTCCTTGTTTTAATTTTACAATGAGGACATTGTAGGATTTAGGCATGGGGGGTGCATTTTGCATTTTAGGCAGTATTTATGCAATTAGGTTAGCTGCATTAGTATTAAAAAAAAAATCTGTTGAGCTGAACTGGTTAGTCCCTAGCAGCAGATTGTTATAAAAGAAGTGTCTTTAAAGATTTTCTTCTTAACTTGTTTCTTAAGTTTAGAATCTAGTACATTTACTTCACTTGCACGTAGACTTGGCAATGGATCTTTGAAGAAAACCAATAATCATTTTTAGTCTACTGAACCTTTGGACAGTTAATAGGGAGTCAGGCATACTATCTTCTGTTAGATCCACCTATTTTTTGTGAGAAGTAGAGAGACTACTGGTGCACTAAGTCTAGTGCAAGGACTCTTAAGTTCTGGATAATAAAATGATGGTACCTCTGAGTTAGGCATAGCTTTCGCTCTCTATTCCTGGATGCGTAAATTGTGTGAATTCCCGAGAGTCACTAAATAAGGCAGATACACAGAGATTGGATTCCTAATAAAACTATGACTATGGTGGATGGTTACGATCGTCCTTCATAGAGTCCTCGGCTAAAGGAGTGTAGTAATGTCAAAGGTTAGAAATACGATTCTCCTATCCATTCCTTCCGGATGCCGAAAGTAGGCACTTCTACCAAATAAGCCACACAATATCCTCTTGACCATCACCATCCCTAATAATACCTCATGAATAAAAGTCTGCGTCATGTTATGATGATATATATATATATATATAAAGAGTCCAAGTTTGGAGTTTTATCTTCATGTCATTTTTTGTGTCAAGGTTTTTGAGGCAACAAAAAAAACACTCATTGCGATCCACGAAATATGACCTATACCTACTTTTTAGTATTTCTGATCGCCCGAATACTGGCTGAGGATCTCTAACTTAGTTGTAGGGTTATTATAATTTTTATTGACGTGTGAATGCCATGTGAGGACACCAAATAATATGTACATTTACAAAAATCTGGTAAGATATGTGATCTCTGAAAAGAAAGAAGGAAGAAAGAGGAAAAGAAAAGAGAAAGGGAGTGAGAACAAGGGAATGCAAACAGAGCACAGTATTTAGCCTTTCTCTGAGTTAACTTGTTTGATAGTCTAGAGATATAGAGTTTGCAGTACTAGATTACATATAGCAACAGATGAGTATGTGCCACCAAATATGAATCCATTTAACTCAGTATCTCCTACATAAGGCAAAAAGCTAGGGTCAAACTACAGATTATTTTCTACTTTACACCCGAAGGAAGAAGTTGCCTATCCTAATAAATTGTTTGCGAAGGGTTAAGTACAAACTGTAAATATAAGCTGGCTTTTCACATGGATCCGTTACCTAGGCTACTATCATTTGACATTTGTCTAGAGCACTAAATTTTTGGAATAAGGAAATAAGAAATCTTCAGATTACTTCTATTGTTTTTCATTTTCGCTCAGGACTAGAAAAACTTAGGCATGTGGGTTTTTGATCAGTCCACTTTAGTGGAGTGCTAATTAGCCTAAGCATTTTGTTAATTACATATTCCTAACATTAACTATTCATGACTTAAATGATATTTTATCTTATCCTGTATATATTTGTTTGTGTTAAAGTTACCATTAATAACATGTTTTTATGATGACAGGCAAGACATGGGGAGTAAATACGTGCATGCCCCCTCAATGCATCACCACCCGCCAACTACCAATCCAAGCAGGCAGGCCTCGAGCAACCCAACTTCCTCCATCTGACCCGCTCCGTCTCAACCTTCATGCAAGGCCAACCGAGTGTTCACTCTATTTTTAGAGTTAATGGTGGCCGTGAAAAGGGGAGAGGTGGAGAAATGGATTAGGGAAGAATTCAAAAGGCAAAGGCATCTTCTATGAGTGGAGGATCTATCTTCCTTTGGTCCTACGGAGGATCTCCTCCTTCCTCCACCACCATGGAACCGACATACCCTATAAACCAAGCGAACACTGTGGCCAAAAGCTTGCTCCACTACACTCAACATTCTCAAGAACCATGGGTGCACTTGGTGACAGCGTGGCCACCACCACGCCCTCTTCTCTGTCTTCTTCGTTTTCTACCTCCTCTCCACCAACGGAGGAGAGGAGGAACCATAGCCACTATCATCCCGTGCAGCCACCACTCCTCAATGCACCACCTACAGGTGTGTGACCAGCACACCTCCCACCCGCCATCCATGCTCTGCCCATGCACAAGCTGTGCTTCCGCTCCTTATGTCACTGCACGCAGCGGCCACAGCCGCGCAGCCCTTGCATGCGCAGCCTCGCCCACGGCAGTGTGACACAGCCTCGCGTGCACCGAGTGCCCTCCACGAAAGCACGTAGCATGCCACAGCCTCGCACGCACTGCACCTCTTCGCCCCTTATCTTCTCCTTCTTCAACCATCCTACAACCTCAGAAACAACCGAAAGCCTTCACACCACCTCAACGCAGCCACTTTGCTAAGCCTCCGCCAACCGCGAAAGCTCAACACCAAGCACAGCCGAGCACAGCCAAGCACCAAATCCACAGGCGCCCGTGCACGCAGCCACAGCAGCTCGTGTGGGCTTCATCGTCGCCAGCATTCTCTTGTGCCATATCCCACGTCCGGCCACCTCCAACCGTGCCTCCACCATCATCATGTAGCCCTCGTCGAGAGGTGTCTTCCCCCAGGGCAGCTTCGGCTGCCGTCCTCTCCATGCGGGACGAAGAGAGAGAGAGAATCCTCTATTTCTCATCCTATTACTATTTACCATCAAATGCCATTGGAGATCACTATTTACTTATTTATCTTACTAGTATATTCTATTAAATTTACATGAATGCCCCTCAAATTTATTCGAATTACAGATGATTGTGTTTTTGTCATGATTGGGATGTTAGTTACAATAAACTAGGAATCTTTTATTGAAGATTAATCTTTACATTAATTTCCATTCCCAAGATAACTAGTTAACATAACATTATGCTAAGGTGATTTTGCATTTAAACACCTATAGTCCTAATTAATTGCTCAAGAGGAGAATTCATGAGGGCAACGAGTTGCACTGGTCGACGAGGGATTTGGTGGTTTGCTGTGGTGGGATGGGCTCGTCGAAGGGGATGGTCGGAGATGGAAGGGATGAAGTCGCGGAGGGTCGTCGGTGGTTGATTCAAAGTGGGGTGAGTGTGAAAATAAAGTAAATGGTATATGGAACATAGCTAGGAGGTAGGTGGATGAAGTGAGGCAGAGATGGATTCGGATACGGTGTTGCTGACATCGGAGACGAAGGTGGCTTCGGTGAGGTAGAAATAGCGAGGATGGAGTCAGGGTGTCAGCTGCTATGGGTCGATATTGAAAGAAGCGAGGAAGAGGAATTCGCCGCTGGTATGGTGTATGGATGACAACAAGTAGAAGGGGTCGCCGAATGTCTTGGAACCTTCTACCAAGTGACAGAGAGAGGAATTGAGTGGGAATTCGACTGATTTCGAGCATTGGAAGTTTGGGGGGATCTGTGCTCTCATATATAAGGATCTAGAGGTGGTTTGAGCTTGGGAAACATGCTTCCCAAGCTTGGAAAGCCTCATCAGACTTGGAAATTTCTTGAGACCCAAATCTCTCATGCATTCACATGAGAGATTGGGTAAGTTCTAGGGCTTAGGATTGGGTCCAATAGAAAGGGAATTTCTTGACGAACTTCCCTTTTAATTTTGAAAGGGATTCGTCAAGAAATCAAGGCGTTCTTTCCATTTTAAGGTCGCCAGAGCAAGTAGGATTAGGATTAATGGTAGTAGGGACATTTTTATGAAAATGACTACAAAGATAGGGGCTTGTTTGAATGGATTTTGAAAGTTCAGGGTAGAAATGAAATTAGATAGGGCCAATTTGCAAACTAGGTCAAGTTAAATTCATCTTGGGTCCAAATTTTGATACAAACCTAATTTGAACCTAAGGAATCTAATGGAGAAGTTGGATTTTAGTTTCGACCATGTTTGACTTGGTAATTTATGCAAAAACCGAAATTAGGGCAAATATCTATCTATGGTTCTGTTTTGGGTCAAAATGGATTTCGATGGTCAAATTGAAAGTTATAAACCCTATAGAATATTTTTCTATGAATTTTAGAGAGTTTAGGTGAATTTTATCTTGATCAGAACCCTGGTTAATTAGGCGGGTCTGCTTTTAGGGTTTCAAAAGTCATCTAATTCTCAGAACACATGCAAACCCTTTTCAATCTGTCTTATTCCACTTGTTATCCTTTTGAGACCAACTAACCTTCATTCAACCCCTAAGAAAACCGTTGATTGTACTACATTCATGATGAGCTGGTAAAATTGTAGTTTTAACCCTAGTTTCCTATTTTTCTTTCAAAAGGAATATGCAATGACTTGTGACTCTCTGGTGGTTATGCAGGAGCATTTATTGACTTAATTGGGTTAAAATGAGCTAGTTATGGCTCATGATGGTGTTCCCATCAGTGCTCGACTCGCCTAAGCCTTTCACTCCTCAACTGTGACCATACCTACAGCCTTGCACTCAGGTACGCGCCTACCCGATTACCCGACTATACCATGAAAGGCCCTGGGAGGGTAGAGCCTAAGAAGAGAGAAAGAGAGAGATTGAATGGGTAGGGGGAGGGTTTTGCTCTTGGTGAGAACTGGCTGACACTTAGCCAAATTCAAGAAGCCTTCCCACTCTCTGTGTGAAGAAGGAGAACAAGGAAAGGAAGAAGGAAAGAAGAAGGGTCGTAACTAAAGAAGAAGAGAGACAGAAAGAGAATACCAGAAGAAGATCAGAAGGAGCCGCATAAGAAGAAGAGAAGAAGAAATAGAGAAAGAGCTCGAAGGAAAAGAAAAGCTACATAGGAAGAGAGAGAGACCCTTGAGTCTCTAGCACTGTAGCACACTACTATTTAAGGCGTTAGATACTTTGATTGCATATACTTCAGGCTTGATTTAAGTGTTATTTTTGAGGAGTAATTGGTGATTTAAATCACCATTTTACTCCATTATTTTTACATATTGATCTTGACATTATTTCTACTATAATCTTTATTCTTGATTTAAATTATTATTTTGAGCTTTGAATTCTATATTTCTCCATGTGTACGACCTCGGAACCTTTTCGAGTAATAAAATTTATTTGTTTGCGCACTATTTTGGCTATACTACAACACGATAGTCTTAAAACAATGATTTAGCACCTGAACATTTTAGCACCGCTGCCAAGGAGTAACAGGCAATTTAGAACTCTTGATTACCATTCCTGATTTGCATTCTAACATGCTATATCTCTTTTGCTATGGTTGTCTCAAGGAGGGATATATTCAGAGAAGATCAGTCGCACATAAAACATGCCAAGGGCAGGTAAGTTCTAATTACTCTCTCTTAAGCCCCTAATTTTGAAAAGTAAAAAGGAAAAAATCAATTAAGGCTACTTACATTGTATCCTTAGATAATTCATCAAGTTGCCTGATTTGATACATTTTATTTAGACAACAAATCCTGATATGTGCACCCACATAAAGCTTAAGGTATTTAGGGCCATCACATTCTTGCTTGAGCCCTAGGTACCACATTTTGACAAATTAAATTGGACCAAATTAGATCCAATTAAGGATTTCAGTTTAGGATTTTTAGAGGCAGACTTGCTTAATCAAGAAATCATCTCTCCAAAACAATGTGTGCCTAAGACTTGATTGAACTGATTTATTTAAGTAAAACCCTAAAACATAGGCTCTTAAAATCATTAGAACACTAAAAGAGGGATCTAAGATTCTGAAGAGGACAATATAGGTGAAGTTGACCAACCTTGTTGGGTCAACCAATCTTCAAATTAGGTCACTTTTTTGCACTTAACACATCTTAAATTTGAAGTGAAATTCTAAGGCACCATTGCCCTTAATTAAAACTATTAGACTTAACAGGTCAAGTCCCCATTCTGGCCTACCTAGAACATCGGTGACAAGAGATGTCAAGTGGGGGAAACCCTGTAACCCATGGGGGTGCTCTACCATGTAGGGGTCTTTGTGGGACTCTCCCTCTCTAGCTGCCCAGGTAATTATCAGGTGGACGGCTTTCTGACTAATGGATATCATTTGCCCCGAACCTCTGTAGTATCTAAAATTTTTTGGTGTCTTGATTGGGTCCATCACATTCTACCTCTCATCTACTCCATCGGTGGATATTCGGGAGGAGGTCTTTAAGAACATCCTTGAGGCCTCCTTTAGCCACTCGTTCACGTCGAGGCCAAGCCTCGACCTCCTTGTTTGTGCAACTACCCAATCTTATTGATATCTCTTCCGATTCATCTGAACCTAATTCTCCTTCATCCATCATCATGGCACAACCCATAGAAGAAAATAGTCTTGAAAATTAACTTCAGCACCCCAATGATCTATTCAAGCCTTTGTGAACCCACCACAGTGTCCAATGATGTGAGATCACTACAACCCCACTGTAGTGGCAATTGAATCTCGAGTGCAAATCCCTTCTAGAGGTCCTGACACTGAACTCAAGCCCAACATGATTCGTGCCATTCCCAAATTCCATTCACGTAATTCCGAAGAACCTTTTTAGCATATCAAACAACTCAAGCATTTTTCCTAGACCTTTGGGTCAGAAGCTCAAAATCAGGATATTCTACACATGAAAATGTTCTCCTTCTCTCTCATGGATAAAGCTGCTCACTGGTACCAAACCCAAATGCGTCCAATCAACACATGGGCAAAACTTCAATCCGAGTTTTTGAGAAAGTTCTTCCCTGTTGGTAGGACAAATGCTTTACAGCACCATATTACACATTTCACGCAACAAGTAGGAGAACCACTTCATGAAGCATGGGATCATTTTCCATATCTCATGTAAAAGTGCCCCCACCAAAGAGTTCCCAAATGGGAATAAGTAGAGTCATTTTACCAGGGGTTCCATGAGGATATTCGATTATTCGTCAATGTGACCTACGGAGGAAACATCATGGGTCAACACAAAGACATCGTGTGGGAGATTCTAGAGAATATGCATGAGAACTCCATCAATAATGAATCCATGGGAATGTTCGACCGGACGAATGCCCATGCATTGACGAATCCAAAGGGAGCACATGAGATGTAGGGCCTATCCTCTTCCGTTGACATGGAACTGATGGCCAGTCATCTGGACAAGGTCTCTATTATTGAGAAGGTGGATGAGCTAACATGACATTTGCAGTGAGCCACCTCTGGACAAAACTCGTTCACGCAACCACCCTTTAGCAGGGTGGCCGTGCACAACATCTATCACCAACCTTCTCAGGGGATGGATCCATATCCATCCCTATCTGATTATGGTAAAGGAGGAAACTCTTGATCCACCAACTCTAGTTAGAGGAACTTTGAACCCTCATATTCTGATTTTCCCGAGGTTCCTCAGACCTGCGAGGACCTCAATGCCATTCAGAATGATCCATTCTCAAACACCTACAACCCTAGATGGCATAATCATCCCAATTTCACGTGGTCAGGAAATAATCAAAATCAAAGACCTTAATATCCACCTCGACCATAAGGTCCTCGTCCATATCAGCTGCCTAAGCTTTGGCCTAACCCAACTAATCAATCTGGGTCGACTCAGACAAATCAAATGACTCTTATCCTTTAGTCTCTGGCTGACATTCAAAAGACGAACACGGCTATGCAAAAGCAACATAGAGACAAGATCACAGAGGTTCATAATCAACCTACCCAGATGAGAAATCCTCGCCAACCTGGTGTACTTCCTTCACAACCTCTACCTAATCCGAATAACGTGCCGAACCAGAGGGTCATTATGAACCCAAATTTGGGCCAAGCTCACTATGTTTATCAGGCCCCTTCTACTACATCACTCGACAGGATGGAGGCTTCGACATCGTTTACGGGATACCAGCAGCAAGCACCTCTTCTACCCACACCAAACCAGAACCAGGTAGGATTGAATTATGTTACTACCCGCACTGGCAAAACAACATAGGACCCACCTTATCCAAGCCAAACCCAGCTTGGTAATACAAACCCTAACCCTTGGATAGTCATCCAGGACACATCTATCCCAGATCAAGAACTTGGACCCATTATAGAGGAACCATCTAAGGTTCCATTTCCTGTGGCCTTGACCAAGGGAAAAAGGATAACGAAAACCGTGGCACCTGAGGAGGACTAGGTTAAGCCCTTTAAGTAGGTCCAATTAAACATCCCCTTGATGGATGCGATACACCACGTACCGGCCTACTCACGATTTCTAAAAGACATATGTATGCATAAGTGTAAGCCGCGAACCAAAGACGGGAGTCCGATCATACTGTCAGAGCAACCCAACTCTATCATCTTGAGCAAACTCCCACCAAAGGCAAAAGACCCAGGCACCACTTTGATCTCCTATGAAATCGGTGATATACGATTTGACTAAGCCTTACTAAACTTAGGAGCCTCCATAAATTTGATACCCACATCCCTACTAGACTATTTCAAGGAATCTGAACTTAAATAGACTAAAATGACTTTACAGCTAGCCGACAATCAATTGAGTCACAAACGGAATTCTCGAGGATGCCATAGTTAGGGTACATGATTTCTAAGTTCCAGTGGATTTTATTGTCTTAGACATGGATGCTCTTGAGAATGTGAAGAATACACCGATCATACTAGGGAGACCCTTTTTGGCTACTATTAGAGCCAACATCAATTGTGAGGAAGGCCAAATTGAATTAAAATTTGGGAGCAAGACACTAAAGATCAACATCTTTAAGGCCCAACAAGGAATTAATTGCAGAGTCATAGAACAAATTTGTGATATTGAAGCAATGGTTGATGACTTCATCGAGGAAAACGCCATTTTGGATCAACCACAAGAGGAGCAAAACCCACAATTAGGGGATCCTAAACTCAACCTAGACACACCCATAGCTCCTTCCTTTTCTCCCAACAACCATCCTAAACTACCCTCTGCTACTAAAAACCCAATTTTGGAATTGAAGCCTCTTCCCGATCATCTCAAGTACATCTTTTTGGGTTCCAACCAGGCATTTCCTGTGATTATCAACTCCTGACTCACACTTAATCAGGAAACATTCCTGATTTCTATTCTCTGGTAACATCGAAGAGCCAATGGACGGACTCTCAACGATCTCACTGGTACTGCACACATCACATCTACACTTAAGAGGGCTCACGACCATCTCATGAAATGCAGAGACACCTGAATCCAAATCTGCAGGATGTCATGAAAAAGGAGATTATCAAGTGGTTAAGCGCAGGGATCATCTACCTGATCTCTGACAGTCGATGGGTGAGCCCAATCTAAGTTGTGCCTAAGAAGGTAGGTGTTCGGTGCGTAATTCGCATTAAAAGTTGTTTAGTTGTAGTATAGTGCAAAAACACGTCGACAAATAAATTTTTAAAACTCCAGTGACTACCGGGTCATTCGTCGGGGGCAATCTCGATTTCTGCAGAAGTGTTTCAATAAAACTAATTCTAATTATATATATGTATATATATAAAGCAGATATTTAGAGAATCAGAATTTTATTGCAATTAGATAAAGATTTTCATAGTAGAAAATGCTAATAGAGACAGATAGATAGATAGAAAGAAAGAAAGAAGAAAGTGGCAAAGAAACGACATCGCTTTGTGGGATGTTTGTGCGAGATGTGGTAGTACCTCAGATCCAGAGCGTCGGGATGGAGAATTGCAGAGAAGATGGTAGAAGAGATCTGGAGTTGATGGGAGAGAGAGCTTCTAAGTTGATGCCTTCAACTGGGGGGCCCTGGGCCTTATTTTATAGTTTTGATGGAGGGAAAAATGGGTATTTTAACCCTTAATCTTGTGTAACATCCTTTATCTAATTAGATTCGTCGATCGAGAGATCAACAGCTCTGATTCAGCCTCAAAATAGCCTTCAAAAAACCTTCTACACTCAGATTTGCTCTGGTGGTGACACGTACTAGCTGTTGGAGCGATGGATCGAAGATCACATAGCCTCGCTTCCTCCCTACGCTCCCTTCAACTTTTCCTTCTCACCGCCCAAGCCTTAATCTCGCCTTAACGTCAGCCGTCCGATCGTAACAAGCACTGCTGCCTTAGTGTTGAAGCAACGCCATGAGATCACGCATACCCGCTATGCGCTCTGATCGCACCACGTCATTGCACTTCAATGAGTACAATCGCACACAATTGTGCCCATGTGCGCTCGATTCAATTCCGCGCAATGTAGGGCTCGAACTAGCTCCTCGTGTGTGCACGCTCGCGCATGAGCCACTACGCTACGCAAAGGCTTTATTATATATACTTGTTTATTTGTATTTATCCTTATTTAGTTTGGGCAGGTGATGCGGCATGCTTGTGGCCGTTAGATGAAGTTGCAATGACCCACAACATGCGGTGCAACCTTCCTAGATGGGGCGGTGGTGAGGGAGCGGTTGTGATCACACCACGTGGTGCCATCATGGCTATCTATCTTCTTTTCTTTTAATCTGGTCCTGTAGACCTCCAATCGAGTTGATTTTTACGCCGTTGGACTATGATTGTCAATCCGGATTCATCCGTGCGGTTGGATTCTTCGTCTGAGGCTTGGATCTTTGTTCTTTGGCTTCATCATCTCCATTCTTCTATGGACTACACACGATGCTCTGGTTGTCTGATTGGGATGATTTCGAAAGCGTTGGACTTTCGCCGTCGTTCTGATCAGATCTGTTTGGTTTGATCTGACATCTGCGGCTTTGAATCATCTACGATTAAAATCATCTCTCTTTTAGGCCATAAAGCGATGATATTATCTATATGACTAATAAACTAACTAGTATGCGAATTACGATGCTTATGCATGCATTGAATCAAAGTTATGCTCGAATCTAGCTCAATTCATGTGTTTTAGGTTGCATGATTGATGTGCAATCATATCCCCATGTGAAAATCTTGTTAGTCCCTAGCAAATGTAAGACTAAATGCACTGTGATCCTACATGACAAATTTCTATCAAGAGTTTGACTAGAGATTTATGTCTTTCTTTTCACCCAATACTTTAGTAATCCAGATAATCGTGAATGTGTTTTGTTAGAGTCTATGCAATGGATCCAAGTGGAAAGTCTATCCACAACTAAAGCTCGTACTTGACCCTTAGTAAAAATCTATTGGGATAGACAAACTTCTCCCCTCGGGGTTATAAGGTAACTTGTATATTCATCCCCAAAATTTGGGTTAGGTAGAAGATTTTTTCTTTGAGTCAAGTGGATTTATTTTTGGTGGCTCACACTCACCTAGTGCAACATATAGACTAGTACTTTAGAACCTAGATTTCCAAATTATTAAATAATTCAACTCAGAAAGAGGCAAGAAACTGTGCTCCCTTTAATTCATTTGCAATTGTTCTCTCTCTTTCTTTCTCTTTCTTTTTCTTTTCTTTCTTTTTAAGCTCACAATCTCACCAAATTTATCAATATATTTGGTGGTCTCTCCTGACACTAACACTTTGATTAGGTTCCGATAACTCTACGACTAAGTCAGCATTCCTTAGCCTGTATTCATGCGGCCAGAAATACAGAAAAGTAGGTCAAGGCTGCATTTGGAGGATCATGAGGGTGATGGGTGTTATTGCCTCAATATACTTGAAATAAACTCTAAAAACACTTATGAACTTTTTCTTTCTTTTTCTTTTTCTTTCATTCTTTTCTACTTCTCTCTTTTTTTTTGTATATGTATATTTTTTTCTTTATGCATAGACATATATACCTTCCTTTTTTTTTTTTGCTGACATCCACTAACGCAACAGAGTAACACATCCGACTTTTATTCACGAGGCATTAATTGGGATTGTGGGTGCTCAAGAGGATATCGGGTGGCTTATTTGCATGAAGTGCCCTTTCTTGGCACTAGGAAAGGAATGGATAGGACAACGTATTTCCAACCTTGATATCAAAACCCTCCTTCAGCTGAGGATTCCATAAAGGATGGTCATGATAGTCCACCTCAGTCCTAGTTTTATCAGAACCCATTCTTAGTGTATTTGCCTTATTTAGTGGCTCTCAAGAGATTCGCACTAAGAACTTGTACGTAGAAATCAAGAGCGGAAACTATGCCTAACTACGAGTATCATTATCTCATTATCCAAAACTTAAGATTCCTCATACTATCCTTAGAGCACCAGTAGACTTTCTACTCTCACCTCACACTTGTTTGGTGGATTTGATAGAAGATAGTTTGCCTGACTCCTTAATTATTGTCCAAGGGTTTAGGAGAAGAAGCAATGCTTCTTCTCGACAAACTAAAGATGTTTATCGGTCTTCACAGAGGATCCATTGCAAATTCTGCGTGTAAGTGTGAAATTATTCTGGATTCTAAACTTAGGAATCAACTTAAGAATAAATCCCTAATAAAACCTTAATAAAAATTCTTTATGCCTAAATGCAATTTTTTTTTTCAGACATAAAGTTAAGACATGCAATCTACCCCCCCCATGCCTTTTCATTACGATGTCCTCATTGAAATGTATGCATGAAATTCAAAATTTAATAAGCAAAAGGAGGGGATATCTCCTGACTATGCTTGTTAATCCAGGTTGGTATGGAAGCAGAGGATGCAGAGCTACCTGTAATGAATACTGGGTTGCCTCCCAGCTAGCGCTAAGTTTAACGTCATTTGCCAGACTTAAACCCAAAAATGAATGATTAGATTGGTTGGTTGGGTTAGGATTAAAATAAGGATATGGTAATGCAATGCAAGGATCAGTGATCCACAAATGCGAACCATCTGATGGTGAATACCAAGCCCAAAAGGTCAGAAAAAAAAAGTGAATGGGTTTGAAACTAGTTGGAGCCAGATGCTACATAAGAGGGACACATTAGTGCGGGTGCCAGAGTGGAAACTAGATAGTGGCAACCATAAGAAGTGATGCATGAGGAAGGCAGATGAGGTGGATATAAAGTGGTTCATAGGGAATACATCATATGGGTTCTGAAAGTAATGGGAAATGAAAGGAGGAACTCGAGTGGTGTAGCCCGAAATGCTATAAGAAACCACTTTGCAAGTCAAATCAGGTGTGGATGGATGTCGAGTTGGTGAGTCAAATAAGATCCAATGATCCATCTCAATAGTTCCAGACTTATCAGAGTCCTCAATCTTATCCCAGGGATGATCAATAGTCTCATTTGAGTTGCCCAAATTTTGTTTTAATTCATTTTTCCTTAGAACCATAAGATTGGGGTTTGGATTAGTCAACACCACAAATCCATTTTGGACTATATCTTCAGAGGAAATATCTTCTTGTTTCTCATCAATCAAGTCAAATTCTTCCAAATCCCATGATTCAGCTAAAGTCTTTGCTTCCTCAAATAGATCCTCATGAGTCATCCCCAATAATTCTGCAATTTCTTGAACATCTTTTTCATAAGGGGATTGTCTATTTTGTTCAATCTCAAGATGTTGGGGATAATGGTCAGGTTTTCCCTTAGGACACTAGTGGATGGGGAGAGAAAGGTGCAGATTAGCTAAAATAGAAGTGAAAGTCGATTCGGCTTATATATGGGAATGATCAGTATCGCCAAATCTAGATATCAAATCATTTAAGCATATTTGATCATGGTAATCCTCAAACAAGATTTCATTAGAGCCATCCAGCCGTGCTTGGCTGAGAGTGTCACTATTCCCAATCTTTCTTTCTTCTTGATCTTACTCTGATTCTCCCAAATCATCCATGTAATCCAATTGTATGTCTTGAAGTATAAAAGTCTCATACTCTAGCTCACTATGAATTGGATCCTCAAAATAGAATGGTTGCAATTCAGGGCCAAAATAAAGATATACTTCCTCAAGTGAGCCTTCCTCCTTAAAGTTAGCTTTTGGGATATCAAAAAGGATCTGTTTTACATAATCACAAGGTTGGTGGGTGGGCTTAGTGTATGGGAGGTTGGGATTTGATATGATGTCATACTTAAGGTTGGATCCTCAACCATGAGTGGTTCACCACCAACTTGTTCCATACTCATACCAGTTTTATCGCCTTATGCTTTTCGAATTCTATTGAGCTATTTTGTCAAATTATCTGTATTTCTTTTATTAGATTCTCTCATCCCTTGGACTACTTGAAGTAATTGAGTGATCTCAGGATCACTGCCATGGTCAAGGATTTGATCAGGATGAGGATAATAATTTTTGGAGTTTCTGGCCTTAGTCAAATCAGAATATCCATCATTTCAATGAGAATCATATCCTTGGTTGGTTGGTGTAGGGTTATCCCAATGAGAAGGTGAAGTTGTTTTGGTGGGATTGGGATAATTTGTACAGTGATTTCGAGGATAGGATTGGCATTCTAGGTATTGGGATTCTGAGGCACTTCCATGATCTGGGGAGAGATGAGTTTGGCTGAGCCAGTCAAGATAACCGATCATGCCAGCCAGGCGCTGTTCCAGTATGGAGAGTGTCTCCTTAGATTGTATAGATCCTTGATATCCAGAGATTCATGTGGGATTCGAGATAGGCCTGGCTATACCAGGGGAATATGAGGTATAGGCAATGGAAACAAGTCTCGGGTATTAAGGAGAGTTCTCCTAACCTGAAGAAGTTGAAGTAAGGAATGGGTTGGAGTAGTGAGAAAAGGAGGAATAGTGTAAAGCAAAGGAGTATGGGTTCATGGTTTCCTCCTCAATCAGTTCTTCCTCATGGCAATTAGATATTGGAGTGTATTCAAAAAATTTGGGTCTTCTCCTTAGTTTACTCTCTAAAGATGGTACCAAATTAGGGTTCCATGACCTTTTAGCATCCATGTACCAGAAGAAAGTTAATAGATGAGAGAGAAAAGACCGATGAGAGAATACCCCACCCTTTCAATACAACCAATCAAAGTAGTCCTTAGAGTGCCAACCCTAAAGAGACCAAATCTTGGTTCCCCAAAACACGACTGGGTTAGTTCAATCCTTGAATTACTTGGCTGGCCAGATGGGTGGGACCCCTCCGGACACATCGCACTGCTGGATAGCACTAAAGGTTAATGCAATTATCGCACTGACCTTTCCTGTCAACAGTGGGTCTAAGTAGACAAGGCCTTGACCTTAGCCCAATCTAGTTTAAAGCCCGCAATTCTATTAGGCCTACCTGGGGCACGTCTACTCAATTTTAGGTTTGGGTTTGATGTGCTTTTGGAATATGATGGGCGTTACGGGGGTGTCTACCCTTAAAGTTGATTTCAGAGATGTGAAGTGCATAGGCAAAGCGAATTTTTATGACGAAGTATCTTTTAAGATTCAAATGCTTGTGTTAGCTTGTTTTAGGGTTCACTTGATTAAATATTTTCAACCAAGGTTCTGATTTGGCACACAAAAATTTTGCAAATCCCAATTTGTTTGATAGATTTCCCTTAATTATGAAAATGCAAGTGTGTTCTATCCTTAGCGTGAAACCCTTAACACAGATTGTTCTTAATGATTCTTTTATGACCAATATGACGAGTGGTGCGACTCATGCAATGAGATCAATTGGTCCTTATTGGACCACAAACTAGGCACTCACAAAATTTTTTTCTAGAATTTTAATGCACATTTTCTCTTTTTTTCTAGTTTAAACTGTACTTAGGTTTTGCAGTCTATTTCGACCCCCAATTCATGATTAGATAATTTGTTCAAACAAACAAGTAAGAAATATTTTTCTCAGATTCTTATAAAATTATTGGCTTTGTCAGAAATGTAGTGCTACAAATTTCACTTCAATCGGAGTTACATAAAAATTCCTATGATATTTTGAACTCCAAAAAATTAGGAATAAAATCCTTATTGATAATAGATCAGTGTATGAATTTTTAAAATTTCTCTATAAATCTGATTTGGATATGTTCTTCCTGACATTCAAATGTATGTCCAATAAAAATTTGAGAATTTTTGGACATGTAGATCTCTGGGAATTGAATTTTTAAGATAAAGTTATATTTCAGCCCAAAATCAAGAGAAATTTTTTTTTAATTTTTTTTTTAGTAAGCAAACAAATTCTAACTAATCCTAAGGTTCAAGCAAATCCTAAATGTAGCTAATCTGAACTGCGGGTACTTACCTAAGGTTCGAATCTGCACTTTTCCGTTGTCGTGTTTGGTCCAGATTTCTTCATTTGTTGTACACATGAAATCAACGAAAAATATATCGAGTTAGAAATCTCAAATACGCACCGAAGAGCTTTAAAATTTCCATTGCCTCCCCGGCAATGGCGCCAACTTGTATGGATCGTAATTTGCATTTTAAAGTTGTTTTGTTGTAGTATAGCACGAAAACACGTCGACAAATAAATTTATAAAACTCTGGTGAATACCGGGTTATTCGTAGGGAGGCAATCTCAATTTTTGCAGAAGCGTTTCAATAAAACTAATTCTAACTTGATATATATATGTATATATGTATAAAGCAGATATTTAGAGAATCATAATTTTATTGCAATTAGATAAAATTTTTCACAATAGAAATTGCTAATAGAGATAGATAGATAGATAGAAAGAGAGAGAGAGAGAAGAAAGTGGCAGAGAAATGACGCTGCTTGTGGGATGCTTGTGTGAGATGTAGCAACACCTCAAATCCAGTGAGTCAGGTCGGAGAATTGCAGAGAAGATGGTAGAAGAGATTTGGAGTTGATGGGAGAGAGAGCTTTTGAGTTGATGCCTTCAACTGGGGAACCCTGGGCCTTCTTTTATAGTTTTTATGGAGGGTAAAAATGGTATTTTAACCCTTAATTCTGTGCAACAACCCTTTGGCTAAACAGATCCGTCGATCGGGAGAATGGTTTTGATTTGCCCTCAAAATAGCCTTCAAAAAACCTTCTACTCTCGGATTGCTCTGGTGACGACACGTGGCAGCCGCTGGAGTGATGGATCCAAAGATCGCATAGCCTCTCTTCCTCATCGCACGCCCTTCACCATTTCCTTCTCACCACTCAAGCCTTAATCCCGCCTTAACGTCAGTCGTCCGATCGTAACGAGTGCCACTACCCTACTATTGAAGCAGCTGCACGAGATCACGCGTACCTGCTATAGGCTCTAATCGCGCCACGTCGCTGCGCTTTAGCGTATATGATGTAAACATGTTTACGTTGCATAAAATGTCTATTTGTGCATGTTCTTAAGCAAAAAATTACATTACATACTATAAATATTGCATAACAAGCATCATCCTGCATTTTGATTAGTCTGAATAAAATAGAGGTTAATTGCCTCTTTTTATGGTTAGGGATAGGGCGACTATTTATCAGGGCCTCGGATCGAAGATCTAACCATACGGATTTGATCAGGGTGATGATTGGAGTTCAACGACTCCAAGATCGCACTAATCAGATATTTGTAGCATCAGATAGAGATCGAGGAACTCTAGAAGATCAAGGGCCAAGATGGCATGAATCCACACTTCAGACGACAAATTTGACTACATGGATGGATTCGAATCGATGATCGCAGCCTAACGGTGTGAAAATCGACTCAATCCGACACCCATCGCACCATCTACATCATCCAGAAGATGAACGGCCAAGATTGCACCACGTGGCACCATCTCAGCCGCCCAATCAACTGCTGCACCCACCGCACCTTCTCTTCTTCATCTAAGCATCGCTTCTCAGCCGTTGGATGCTCATAAGCGCAACATAAACGCATTTGTACCATGTTGGTCGAACGTGCTTGCAAGAAGGCGAGGCACATGTTCGAGTTGCGAGGAGCGGGAGCTGAGGCTCGGCGAGGGGGCACGATTGAGCTCTTGATCATGATTGAGCGGCTGTGCATGCTCGATAGCTCTCATGCTCCATCCCACGCCCACACATAATGCGGGATCGCACACATAGGCAAGGGATGAGGAGGTGTGGCGAGGATCTCTCTCAGTCGTTCGATCTCACGATCGAACGATCAAGATTTCAAGAACGAGAATGAGCATTGCACCTTGAGGAGATGAGCAGGCACGCACGCACCACCACTACTCCCACGTTTGGACCTTTAGCGATGGATTTATCCATCACAAAGGGTCTTGAATTAATGTTTTTCAAATTAAGAAGGCCAAATTGCCCTCACTCCTTGCAACTATAAATGAGACCCCCTCTATAAGAAATTTTTATCCCTTCTTTCTCTTCTCTCCCTCTCCAAAGCTCAAGAGAAGCTTGTCCCACACCCGAGATGCTTCTCAAGAGATAAAATCAAATTTTCGCTGCCATTTCGGAAGTGGATCCCACGACGATGGCGACATGCTGCTCCATTCCTATTCTTCCCACTTCGTCCTCCTTCTTCCTGCTCCGCTCCTCGTCTTCCAAGTGTCGTCCCATTCGGCTCATCCACCAAGCGATCGTCGAGGAGGATATCTCTCTCTCCATTATTTTTAATGCTTTCTAGAGTAGATTTACTGCTTTCTAGTGTAATCATTTTCTGCTTTCTACTCGTAATGAGTAGTGTAACGAACAACCTCTTTGATAATGAAATCCATGTTCATTCTACATCTCTTTTTATTTTTTTGTAATATTCTCTCTCTCTCTCTTCTATTTATTGTAAATAGATAAATAGTTTCTAATCAGTTATTCTGCTTCGTGACAAATAAAACAAATGCATATTTTTAATCAAACGTCCGCCTCCCTGAGTTCGACCCAGGATTTCTATTCCGGTATAAATTTTATTTGTTGAACACAAGTTTTTCACTTTCAAACTATGACGACAGGTTTTTCAAAACCAAATACGATAGCGTAGTAACTCGTAGCTTCAACATTTTGGCGCCGTTGCCGGGGAGGCGATGCTCTTTGATTTTTTTTTGCATTTTACAACTTACGAATCATTTACCTCACTTCTCTCCTTTCTTATTGTGATCGTAGGTACCCTTTTGAGATGAGCAAAGGCGGTAGATTGGAGCAAAGTGCTGTTGAAGGTTCTTTAAGTTATCCCCCACCTCCCACCCATTAGGTTTCATTCCACCATGAAATAACACAAGCATCAATCAACCTGGGTGTTCTTATAAACTATAAGGTTAGTTTGGTTTGTTTGTTTGACACCAACACCTGCCTCAACCTCCACATTTAAAAAGAAAAAAATAAAAATCTCATAGAGGAACACAACCTCATCTGATTTTCCAACTCAACATGTAAAATCGATCTTTCGAACCGGTATACACATCTAAACACATAATTAAGTAGAAATCAAATTAGGTAATCACTTGTGTGCCTAATTAAGTGGTGCAACAGGCCAATTGTTTGAGTTGATTGGGATGCACCACTTCAATTAAAATCAACTCAACAAGTAGTTGCCACATAGGTTTAACTCTTAGGGATTTACCAGGCACTCCACATTCTTTTAAGTTTCAAAGGAAAACATCTTCACCTATGCTTGAAAACCTGGTGTGCCAACAAAACTTGTTTGAAAATACCTAATGTTGAATCCTAAAAGCTACTAAGCAAGATTTGAACCCTAAAATTCACCACATCAAAAATAATCTTGCTTGAAAACCACTAGTTGTGCACGCACACATACATCAATCATTCATTGAGGACACAACCTAGATAAAGGGCCCAACACATTCCAAAGAACATTCAAACCTAGCCCTAAATAAAATAGAGTAGACGTTGGCCTTAAGGATTCGACTTGCTCCTCGGAGCCTAGAACGAGATTATTTTCGATTAGTCTGTTTCTACCATTCAATCTGATGTCTAGATAGGGGAGCAGAATCAAACGATTGCAGCTAGGGAGTACACTAGGAACCGAAGGCGCAAGCCGAAAGAAGAACCTCTCCCCAGTCTCTCCTTCTAACTGGTTGGATTGAACAGATAGAAGTAGATCAAATTGTTTCTTTATCTCAAAATGGGTTGTGGGAGTCTGTAGGTCTTTAGGCTAGCCCACTTAAGGAAAGGTTTGATTGCTTGTATTGCAGGGCAGCTTTCTTCCTCCAGTCTATCATGAATCCTTCCACATTTTATACACATTCCTGCTCTTTCCCTCTTGTTATGAGTTATCCTCAACTTGACGATTATCCTGACTCCTACTGTAATCAACCTTCAGTTAGTTGGGATAACTCATATTGGGGATACAGTTCTGGACCTCCATGTTTAGGGTCTAACCTTGAACACCATTATTGTGATTTCTACCCTCCTTAGAGCCACATCGATTATAGATCGCCACCCCTTCATGGACAACCTAACGCGATCTACAATCAAGGAGGATACACTGATCCTTACCCATCCTCTGATTACATTGCCTTTAGGTCATCACCACCTTTTGAACAATCCAAAATGACCTATTATTAGGAAGGGTATAATGAATCTTAGTTCGTTAACTCCTCTGCACTGATCCCAAACCCGCCCAACCCTGAAACAAGTCATTTAGTTCAGGGTAACCAGGATGAAGATAAGGTTTTGGCTAAAGTGAGGAATATCATACAATCTTTAGAAGTTTAGCCAACGCCTTGCATTGAGAGATTGGAGCCTCTGACTGCAATGATTGATGATTTGAATAAGTACTTGTTGGATTGGCTTCAGGATGTTAAGGATAAGAACCCAGGAGAGTTTCTACTTGGGAAGTTAGCGAAATTAAGAATGGGATTTATGGTTGCTTTTGGTTCAATCTTGGAATGATTTCCAGGATGAACTCCCTTCAAGAGAGCCAATGTTAGAACCTGCTCAGGCACTTGTCGGGTGGGACACGTGTTACGAGGTAGACCAAATTGAATTAGAGGAACAAATTAAGAACGATCTGATTCCTTCACCTGAAATCCCTAAGCTGGGGTACAAGGAAACGTATGTCTGAATGGACCAGAAAATGATAGATGATTTTGGGACATACATTAATACGGATTTTGGTTTCTTCGATTTTGATAGTGAAGATTCAATTTGGGAAGTCTCACGCGAGTTTATAGAACACGATTTTTATGAGACGATTGGACCTAAGGAATCTGATAGATCATTTAATAGCCCAATAACTAAGGAAACTAATCTTATTGAGGCTCACATTACGGATCCAAAATCACATTTTCTGGAGGATTCAATCCAATGCCCTGATTGTCAGTTACACCCCATTGAGCTTATCGATGATTCTATTTTTGAGATAACTAGACCCAAGAAATTCTGATTCAGCCACATCTTTTAGACTTGGAAATTTCAGATGGGGTGATTAATATGCAGGAGGTCCCGAAATTTGACAATCTGAATGAGGAAGATAGGAGCTGGGAAAATTTGATTTGGGAAGCAAACTCCGAAGGAAATAGAAGACCGAGTCCTAAGCTTCCAATTCATCTGAAATCATTAAACCAAAACCCTTACGGCATTTGTTTTGAGGATGTTCAACCCAAGCATACATTTTTTGATTATCCTTTTGATATCGAATTCTCTGTAACCCGACTCTCTGGTTTTGGGTTGCATCCTCATAAATTGCAAGCCCAACCCTGCTTGCATACTGATTTTAGGTTTTGGGTAATTTTTATCCAAAACCTTAGATATTTTCGATTATGGGATATGAGTTTGCACCACAATCAAGTCCACATTTGTGGACATCTACTGGTAGGTCAGAGGTTTCATCTTTTTATTCTGATTCTATCCTGCACCTATGAATTCGTTATTTCTCTTCTTTTTATAGTGTGCTTAGCTAAAGGAACTAAATTCAGCACGTATACAGTTTTTTTTAGTTTTATCACAGAGTGGACCCGACATTGACATAATTTAGGTGCTTTCTACTCTGTTCCACTCTATTTTATGTCTTTTTAATACAATGAGGACATTGCATTAGATAGGCATGGGGGGTGGATATTCATCTCTGAATTTATTCGTCAGCTTCGTAGATTCATTTTATTTTCTTTTATTTATATAAAAAAATTATGGAATTAGGAAAGAGAACTTTGGCTTAAGAAAATTTTCAATCTTTGGAAATATTACATTAGGATCTAAACACGAAAACCCTTTAGGTCTTTCGACTTAATCAGCCTGTGTATCTAAGCACAATAAATAGACCAATAAATTCACGAGTAGAGGAATATACTGTTTGCAGACACTATCATGACTTTAAAGCGAGGAATATGCTATTTGAAATGGAGCTTGCAATTTCCTTAAAAGTTCAGGGTTATTTATGCAATTTTCATGTCAGGAATTAAGCTTGAAAAATATGTATATGATCCATGTGCAATGGCATATCATGTAAATTCAACTTGCATGCAAATATGATTTGAAATTCAAAGTTAATTGATGCACATAACATAAGTGAAGTCATTTCAGGAAACTATAAGTGCATCAATGCACTGTGGCCTGAATAAAATATTAATGTCTAAATGGCAATGGCATTCAATGTAAATAATAATTGAGGAGAAAATAGAGGATTTATCCCCTCTCCTCCTTGCTTGGATGGCCATGCATGGTTGGCGGTGAGAGTTGATGGGGTGGTGCTCCTTGACGTGTGCTTTGCGATGGTGGTGACGTGGCGGTCGACGGTAGCCGGACGGTGGAGAACAGCTGTCGGCCTATTGGTTCTGTTGGAGGAGGATGGCTGCACGTGGAGAGGAGGAAGAGCGCTGCTGTAGCCTACGCGCTGGGCATGTGCAAGGGTGTGCTAGGGCTCACGCTGGAGTGGCCTGCTGCCGTGGGTTGCCTGTGGGTGGTTGCAACGTGCGGGAGTGGTTTGCTTGCAGTGGCTGGGTTGCTTACTGGCACTTGGCTGCTGTCCATAGGCGACGGTGGCAAGCCTGGGCGCCTGTAGCCATTTGGTGCGACGCCTGCGGTGGGGGCTGGTGTAGTGCCTATAGGCAATGCTGGTGCAGGCAGGCAGAGAAGGGCGCGTAAGGCAGTAGCGCGGCTGTGGCATGGGTATAGCGCTTGCAGGGCGTGCAAGGCAGGCAGTGGAGGGCGATGGCACAGTGTGGTGTAGGCTGGAAGGGTGCGCCTGTAGGGTGCGACTGTGGCTTGCAAGGGATTGGTGAGGGTGAAGGCATTGTGAAGGCAGTGAAAGGGTGCGGTGGAGGTGCTGTGAAGGCAATGCAAGGGTGCGGTGGGCAGGTGATGGGAGTTGGTGCGCATAGTGCACGCTCTCCCCACAGTGCACGCCCTCTTCACGATTGGGTCCCCGCCAGGGGAGAAGAAGAACTCACTCCTCTCCTTTACCAAGCCTCTTTTTATCTCCTCTCTCCCCTGAGTTAGGGGATTTTCAAAATCCCTTGCTAAATTTGGCTAGCACTATTTTATTCTGTTGAAGGAGGACTGCCGTAGGTTAGATATTTGTGGGGAAAAATATCTTTTCACCCCCTGTTCTTTTCTATAATTGATCCTCCTCCCTCTTCCTGATTATTA
Organism: Thalassia testudinum; assembly: GCA_037157565.1. NCBI lineage: Eukaryota > Viridiplantae > Streptophyta > Magnoliopsida > Alismatales > Hydrocharitaceae > Thalassia > Thalassia testudinum. Next base: position 76,024,679 of record JAZHRO010000056.1, on the reverse strand, counting down.
GCCTGTAATGAGTGCACTGTTGCTGGACCTACATTAAATTTAAAATAATTACATAATAAGCAATATAATACATGTAAACTTAAATAATGACATATGCAATCATTTAATGACCTAATGTGATTATTAACAAACATTCTATGTTAGAATTGAATTACTTGGGCATAATAATAGTCCATTAAAATGGACTCATCAAATACCCCCAGGCCTAAGATTTTCTAGTCCCTAGCAAAAATGAAAAATAATAGAAGTAATCAGAAGATTTCTTTGTTTCTTTTTTCAAAACTTTAGAGATCCAGACAAATGTGAAGTGATAATAGGCTAGGTAAGATATCCGCTTGAAAGCCAATTCGCATTGGGAGTTCGTACTTCACTCTTGGTAAATATTTCTGTCGGGATAGGCAACTACTTCCCTCGGAGTTAAAGCAGAAGATAATCTGTAATTTGACCCCGGCTTTTGGCTTAGGTAGGAGATATCGAGTTGATTGGATTTGTATTTGGTGGCACACACTCATCTGGTGCTACATGTAATCTAGTACTACAGACTCTAGATCTCTAGACTGTTAGACAAGTCAACTCGGAGAGAGGCTAAACAACTGTGCTCTCTTGATGTTCCTTGGCACTCACTCTTTTCTTTCTTTTCTCTCAGAGATCCCAAATCTCGCTAGATTTAGTAAGTGTACTCATTGTTTGGTGGCCTCACATGACATCCACACTTCAATTAAAGTCCTAATAACTCTACAACTAAGTTAGAGTCCTCAACCAGTACTTGGGTGATTAGAAATACTGAAAGGTAGGTATGGGTCATATTTGGCGGAACGTGATAAGTATTTTTGTTGCCTTAGAAACAATGTTGCAAAGATAAAATTATAACCTTGGAACCATGGACTCTTTTCTTTTTCTTTTCTCTCTCTCTTTTCTTTTACTTCTTTTTTCTCTTTTTTTTATTGTTTCTTCTTCTCTTTTTCCTTTTTCTTTCTTTACCAATAAACATGACATGATACAAACTTTTATTTATGAGGCATTATTATGGATGAAGAGGATATTGTGTGGCTTATTTGGTGGAAGTGCCTATTCTCAGCACCGGGAAGGAAAGGATGGGACAGGTGTATTTCTGACCTTTGACACTATTACGCTCCTTCAGCCGAGGACTCCTTGAAGGACGGTCGTAACCATCCACCATAGTCATAGCTTTATTAAGACTCCATCTCTGTGTATCTGCCTTATTTGGTGATTCTCAGGAATTCACATAAAGTATGCATACAAGAACATAGAACGAAAATCATGCCCAACTCTAAAGTATCGTCATCTAATTGTCCAAAACTTAAAAGTCCTTGCACTAGACTTAGCGCACCAGTAATCTCTCTACTTTCATCTCATAAATATGGGGTCGATCCACTAGTAGATAGTATGCTTGACTCCCTATTAACTATCCAAGGGTTCAGTAGACTATAAATGCTTATTAATTTTCTTCAAGGATCCATTACCTGGTCTATGTGCACGTGAAGTAAATGTACTGGATTCTAAAGTTAAGTAATAATTCAAGAAGAGAAACCTCCAATGACAAAGAAATTTTGCTAGGGACAAACCCATTCAGGTTAAGAAAAGAGAATTTTTTTTTTATATATACCAACATAAATGCATGAATACTTCCTAAAATGCAAAATGCACCCCCTACCTAAATCCTACAATGTCCTCATTGTAAAATTAAAATAGTGGGAGAAAGGAAAGAAATCACTTGACGACGGTGCTATTCAGAATGGTGGGTTGCCTCCCGATAAGCGCTGCATTTTCTATCAGCAGCCAGACTTATAAGGAACCTGTAAGTCTGGTTCCAGACAGAAAAAGTTAGGCCCTAGAAATATGCGTAACGGCGCGGGCCTAGAAAATTGGTAGCCACGGATGTTGGCGAGATGATGATGCAACATAATCCCAAAATCTTGCCAGAAGGTATGAAAGCAAAAAACCTCGTTGGTTACCTGGGGAGGTCTAGGAATAAGAAAGGGAATATGAAAAGAGGCTTCCCGAAACGAAATAACTGAAGGATAACAAGGATCCTCCAAAATCGGATAGGTTTTAAAAGATATAAACATTAATATTTCAAACCCTTGAATGTCAAGACTAAAAGTACAAGCATCAATCCACACTCACCATTCTACCCGAGGATGTACTGGCCAGATATGTTCTCCAGAAAGAATGTACATGAGCAAAGATCTGAGCCAAGGATCGGTTAGGGAGTATAAGGGTTGTTTGTAGTGTTGGAAGGTAATGGTTAAGTCAAATGAGGGCTTAGTCGGTGTCAGGTCCAATTCCAGCAATGATTCAGCTTGTGTATACTCCCTAACAATTATAGACAACTTCACATTACCCTGCCTAGCATTAATTATCAGAGTCATATTTTGACCTTTTAGTATATGTGAATCAAGGGTAGACTCCAAATTATAACTCTTTGATGGCAGGGTCAAAATATCCGAATCATTATCATTAAACTCATCCACGGATTCGTTTAGTTCACTCAAATTTTTGTCATGGTGTATATGTGATTCATTAGTGAAGAAAGGAGTTGGATTAGTATTCTCAATTATTCATAAAGGAGGATCAGTCTTAATGTTTTGTAGCAAGCCTATATCACTGAATTCGTTATTCTTCTCAGGGTATAAATCCTCAATTGACGTGTTTTGTCCCCGAGAGTCTCACCTAGGCTTTTCACTATTTTGTTTGTCCTCCTCTAATATCAACTCCTATTTTGATGGAGGATGACTCCCAAAAGAAGGGAGGAATCTGGATTTCACCATATTATTTATATCCTTTGGAGGTAAATCCTCAAATAATAAATAATTCCCCTATGATTCACTACAGATTTTCAGTCCAGGTTCCTCTATTGGGGCATCCTCGTCCTCTGAAATAGACTCTTCTTATCCCTGAGACCAAAATTGATCTAATTCATCCTCCATTCCCTTAGGGTTACCTTCATTGGGTACATTTAAATCCTCAGGATGCTGAGTGGTAGGTGTTGATTCCCTAAGTGGAGGGTCAGGAGTAGGCTCACTAAGGGTAGAATGGGATTCCACCAAATAATCAATAGGGGAACTGATAGGAACAATACAACCTTGACTTGGGTTAGTAGGGGTAAGGACAATACTGTCATTGGGGTCAAGGTCCTCAAGAGGTACCATCTTCCCTTACTTTTGACTCCAATATAGCTCGGGTGGATAATTACTATGATCGTTCTCCTCTAGTGGCTGTGTCTCATTAGGAGAGTCTCAGTGATAGCTACATAAAACTAGATCCCTATTGTCATTGGTTTTCTCAAAATTATTTTCATGATCATGGTGGTATGGGTAGGGATCAGAATTACTGGGAAGCATGTAGCTAAGCTACCTTATTTCTTCATTTAACTGTTGACTATTCCTCAACATCTCTCTCATGGATTCCATCATTTCCTTTTGCTGCTTTTGCATTTCTATCATAAAACAGAAGAGGCTACTATTACCAGGGTAGGAAGGATAGTCAATTTCAGGCTCTGGTTGCCTAGGGGTATTGGTCCAACCTCGATAGGGAAAATCATGAAGGGTGGGAGGGTTGGGTGTTTGCATAGAAGTAGGGATTCCAGGGTTGCAAAATCCCGCTCCTAGGCTCTGCTCAAAAGTGGGAGTTATCGGGCTAGTACTCTCAGGATAAGAATAAGAATGATCCCATTAATTATCAATGTACCCATCAAAGGATGAATACGCTCGGGCATGGGATCCTGGTTATAAGATAGGTAGTATTGACTCTGATAATCTAAATGATAAGAGTAAGGGTGATCCATTTCTTTAAGCCAAACAGTTTTAACTCTCTTAGGATTTAGAAGAATTCAGAACACAAGCAAAAACTTCCTAGAGAGTTCTATCGCTGTCAAAACAAATGCAAATTCAGTGGGATTTGTTTTTAGTAGATTGTAAGTCGCAGAATTAAATGTTTAGTTGGTGGCCAAACGAGTTTTGTAGAAATTACGCTTCCTAGGCCAACCTTCATTGGTGCCTATAACCTACTTGCAACGGATGGAAGTTGTTGAACATTTACGAACCTACGCTAACATGTTTGGTTTTGGAAAACCTGTCGTTGTAGTTCGAAAGCAAAGAATTCATGTTCAACAAATAAAATTTATACCGAAATTAAAATTCCGGGTCGAACACAGGGAGGCGGACGTTTGATTTAAAAACTACGCGTTTCTTTTTATTTGTTACAGAATAATTCAATTTAGAACTATCTAATTTTTTACAATAAATAGAAGAGAGAGAGAGAGTAAGAGAGAAAGAGAATATTACACAGAGAAATCAAATAATGGAGATTGTTCATTACAACTAGAAAGAATAAAATAATTACTCTAGAAAGCGATAAATTTACTCTAGAAAGCATTAAAAGAATGGAGGGAGAAATGTCCTCCTCGACGGTTGCTTAGAGGACGAGTAGATTAATCTAGAAAGCAGTAAATCTATACTAGAAAGCGGTAAAAAGAATAGGGAGAGAGAAATCCTCCTCGACGGTTGCTTGGAGGACGAGCCGGACGGGACGCCTGGACGAAGGAGAACGAACCGGGACGAAGGAGGATGAATCAGAAGAACGGGAACGAGGAAGCACGTCGTCGTCGTCGCGGGATCCACTTTCGAAGGGGAACGAAAATTGGACTTTATCTCGCGAGAAGCATCCCGGGTGTGGGACAAGCTTCTCTTGAGCTTTGGAGGGGTAGAGAGGAGAAAGAAGGGATGAAAATTTTGTATGGAGGGGGTCTCCTTTTATAGTTGCAAGGAGTGGGGGCAAAATGGACATTACAACTTCAAAACAATAAATGAGGGGTCTTTAGTGACGGATAAAACCGTTGCTAAAGCCCCCAACGTGGGCATAGCCTCCGCGCCCACGCGCACCCGCTCGGCTGCCCGCGTGCGTAATGCCTACGCACGTTCGTGAAGTCTCAGCCATCCGATCGCGAGATCGGACGGCTTAAGACACATCTTCGCCCGCTACACTGCTCGCCCGCCAGCTTGCGATCGCGCATTACGCACGGGCGTCCAATCGTGCGTCGTCCTGATTGAGCGCGCGCGGCCGTTGGATCGTGATCGTGCGGTCGATCGGAGGTGCGCCACCGCTCCAAATTCTGCGTGGCGAGGCTCGAACGCGCGTCCCTACTTCACGTTAGAGCGCTCGACCAATGCGCTGGGGTCGCGTTTGTGTCGAGCGCCTGACTTCAGCGCGGGCGCGTCGCAACCGTCGGATCTTAATCCAACGGCGGGGAAAGGCGGATGCGGAGACTGCTGAGGTTGCGTATGGCCGTTTGCGCGGCCGAGATGGCACCACGTGGCGGCATCTTGGCCGTCCATCTTCTGGAAGTTGTAGATGGTGCCACGGATGTCGGATTGACTCAATTTTTGTGTCGTTGGGCTACGATCGTCGATCCGAATTCATCCGTGTGGTCGGATTTGTCATCTGAAGTGCAGATTTACACCATCCTGGCCCTTTATTTTCTAGGGTTCCCCGGTCTCTATCAGATGCTACGGATGCCTGATTAGGGCGATCTTGGAGTCGTTGAACTCCAATCGTCGCCCTGATCATATCCATACGGTTGGATCTTTGATCTGAGGCCCCGATAAAATGTTTTCCCTGTCCAAGTACATAAAAGGAGACAATTAACCTCCATTTTATTCAAACTACTCTAAATGCGAGATGATGCAGTTATGCAATATTTATATCATGAAATGAAATCCTATGCTTAAGAACATGCATAAATAGACATTTTAAGTAGTGTAAATGTGTTTACATCATACCCCCATGCCTATCTTTTGCTAGTCCCTAGCAAAAACTATATGCTATTTATAAAAGAATTAGGTTAGATTATTTGGACCTGAGTTATTTTCAATAATTAAGAAATTGTCTACTTAGGAATTGAACTTTCAAAGACACAACACTGCCCGGGTATCAGCCAAAATGCAGACCGCCTCAAGCCCTAGCCTTATTCAAAGAAAAATTTCTTTTTCTCTTTTTACTCTTTTCTAATTTTTTTTGAATTTTCAAATTTTAGGGTTTAAGAGTGGCTTTCTACGGCCATTCAACTCACCCAAGATTTAATGAGAACCCTAAGCTTTAAGCATCTTATTGTGATTTGTGATTGACTCATTGATCGGCAATTAGGACGAACTTCGGATTTCTACGCCTCCAGGTGACCTCAAAAAGAATTCTGCCTAAAGGTGTATCTTTACAACCGGTAGCTTTCTCCCTACTTTTATTTTTTTACGGGGTCAACACAAGGGTGAATCCAGTGTATTTCTCCCCGGTTTATTCTACTTCTCCACTTCTTCCTAAGTGTTTTGGGAATTTTTAGTGTGTTTTCTGAGCTGGGTTCTGGACAACCAGTCGATGAGCTGTTACCACCGACAACTTGCCAGCCATACTCATGCGGGGAAGTGTGGCTTATTTCTTTTTATTCTTTTCTCCCTTTTCTTTTTGATTTTTTTTTTTTTTTTTTAAATAGGTGGCTTCCCTGGTCTAAGATTTACCTAAGGGCAGGAAAAAGAGAAAGGTCCAGTGACTGGGCTCTGGACAACCTACCTATGGGCTGTTACCCACGATAACTTGCCAGCCATATCACCCTAGAAGGTTCATTAGCTATCCAATTTCCGTAAAAATCGTCGAACAACGAGTCAGTGCAAAGAAAGTGTGTAGATGCTTAAGACTCAAAATTCCCTCACCTCAGAGGAAGGGTTGATAAGTCGTGTATTTATCACCCAAACTTATTTACTCCTATTAAAATAAAATTCAAGTTGGCGAGAACTCGAAAAATAAATCCACATTTTAGTGGATACACGGGCTTATTAAGTTCAAAGACCTGAAGGGTCTTTGTGTTCAGATCTTAATGTAGTATTTGTTAAGATTGAAAATTTTCTTAAACCCAAATTCTCTTTCCTAATTCTGATTTTTTTTTTTATATAAAAGAAAATAAAACAAATCTACGGAGCTGACAAATGAATTCAGAGATAAATATCCACCCCCCCATGCCTATCTAATGCAATGTCCTCATTGTATTGAAAAGACATAAAACAGAGTGGAAAAGCGAAGAAAGCACCTGAATTGCATGAATATCAGGTCTGCTGCAAGATGAAAATGAAAAAGAACTGTATAAGTGCTGAGTTTAGTGCCTTCAGCTAGGCACACTATACAAAGAAAAGAAATGAAGAATTCACAAGTGTAGGTCAGAATTAATATAAACAGAAGAATCCTCTGACCTATCAACAGCGGTCCACAGATGTGGACCAGATTGTGGTGAAGACCCATCCCCCATAATCGAGAATATCTTAGGTTTTGGATAAAAATTACCCAAAACCTAAAATCAGAATGCAAGCGGGGCCGGGCCTGCGATTTATGAGGATGCAACCCAAGACCAAAAAGTCGGGTTACAGAGAATTGAAGCTCAAAAGGATAATCGTTGAATGTGTGCTTGGGTTTGACATCCTCGAAACAAATGTCGTAAGGGTTCTGATTTAATAGTTTCAGCTTAAAAGGAACCCTTCGACTCAATCTTCCATTTCCTCCAAAATTAACTTCCCAAATCAGAACTTCCCCCCTCCTATCCTCCTCATTCAGCACATCAAATTCTAGGACCTCTTGTATATTCATCACCCCGTCTGAAATCTCCAAGTGTAAATGATGTGGCAGAATAAAAATTGACTTGGGTCTAATTATCTCAGAATTAGAATCATCAATAATCTCAACAGGGTGTAACTGATATTTAGGGCATTGAATTGATTCTTCCAGAAAATGTGATTCTGGATCCATAATGTGTGCCCTAATAAGATCAGTGTTCTCAGTTATTGGGCTATCAATTGATCTATAAAATTCCTCAGGCCCAATCATCTCACAGAAATCGTGTTCAAAAAACTCGCGTGAGACTTCGCAACTTGAATCTTCACCATCAGGATCCGTATCAATGTATGTCCCAAAATCATTGGTTACTTTGTGTTCTAAGGAGACATACGTTTCCTCGTAAATCGGCTCAGGGATCTTAGGTGAAGAAATCAGATCACCCTTAATTGGTTGTTTTAATTCAATCTGGTTAGCCTCGTAACACGTGTCCCCCCAACAGGTGCCTGAGCGGGTTCTGTCATTGGCTTTCCTGAAGAGAGTTCATCCTGGGAATTATTCCAAGATTGAATCAAAGCAACCATGAATCTCATCCTCAATTTCGCTAATTTCCCAAGTAGAAACTCACCCGGGTTCTTATCCTTAACATCCTGGAGCCAATCCAACAAAGACTTGCTTAAATCATCAATCATTTCAATCAGGGGCTCCAATCTCTCAATGCAAGGTATTGGCTGAACTTCAAAAGATTGAATGATATTCCTCAAGTTAGCCAAAACCTTATCTTGAACCTGATTAACCTGAGCCAAATGAGTTGGTTCAGGGTTGGGCGGGTTTGACATCAATGTAGAGGAATTAACGAATTGAGATTCGTTATACCCATCCTGATAATAGGTCATTTCAGATTGTTCAAAAGATGGTGATGACCTAAAGGCAATGAAATCAGAGGATGGGTAAGGATCAGTGTATCCTTCTTGATTGTAGATCGTATTAGGTTGTTCATGAAAGGAGGACGATCTATAATCGATGTAGCTCTGAGAAGGATAGAGATCAGAATCAAAGTGTTCAGGGTTAGACCCTAAACACGGGGGTCCGGAATTGTATCCCCAATCCGAATTATCCCAACTAACTGATGGTCGATTACAATACGAGTTGGGATAATCATCATGTTGAGGATAATTTACAACAGGAGGGAAAGAGCGGGAATGCGTGAAATTTGTGGAAGGATTCATGATACACGAGAGGAAGAAAGGTGCCCTGCAATACAAACAATCAAACCTGTCCTAAAATAGGCTAGCCTAAAGACCTACAGACTCTCAAAACCCGTCTTGAGATAAAGGAACGATTTGATCTACTTCCGTATGTTCAATCCAACAAGTTAGAAGGAGGGACTGCGGAGAAGGTTCTTCCTTCCGCTTGCACCTCCGATTCCTAGTGTACCCCCCAGCCGTGATCGTTTGACTCTACTCCCCTAGCTAGACATCAGATTGAATAGTAGAAACAGACTAATCGAAAATAATCTCGTTCTGGGTTCTGAAGAGCGAGTCCAATCCTTAAGGCCAACGTCTACTTTGTTTTATTTAGGGCTAGGTTTGAATGTGCTTTGGAATGTGATGGGCCCTTTAAATGGGTTGTGCCCTTAATGTTTGATTGATTTGTGTGTGAGTGCACAACCGGTGGTTTTCAAGCAAGATTGTTTTTGATGTGGTGAATTTTAAGATTCAAATCTTGCTGAGTAGCTTTTAGGATTCAACATTAGGTTTTTTCAATCAAGTTTCATTGGCACACCAAGTTTTGCAAGCACAAGTGAAGATGTTTTCCTTTAAAGTTTAAAAAGAATGTGGAGTGCCTGGTAAATCCCTAAGAGTTGAACCTAATTGGCAGCTACTTGATGAGTTGATTTTATTTGAAGTGGTGCGGCCCAATCAACTCAAACAATTGGCCTGTTGCACCACTTAATTAGGCACACAAATGATTACCTAATCTGATTTCTACTCAATTATGTGTTTGGATGTGTGTACCGGCTCCTAAGATTGGTTTACCGATTGAGTTTGAAAATCAGATGAGGTTGTGTACCTCTGTGTAATTTTTTTTTTCTTTTTAATGTGGGGGTTGGGGTGAGTATGGGTGTCAAACAACAAACAATCTAACCTTAGAGTTTATAAAAACACCTAGGTTGATTGATGTTTGAGTTATTATGTGATGAAATGAAATCTAATGGGTGGGAGGTGGGGGGGTAACTCACAAAACCTTCTACAGCACTTTACTCCAATCTACCGCTTTTGCCTGCCTCGGAAGAGTACCTGCAATTACAATAAGAAAGGAGAAAAGTGAGGTAAACGATTTGTAAGTTACAAAATGTGAAGAGAAATCAAAGATCGTTGCCTCCTCGGCAACGGCGCCAAAATGTTGAACGTTTACGAACCTACGCTAACGTGTTTGGTTTTGGAAAACCTGTCGTTGTAGTTCGAAAGCAAAGAATTCGTGTTCAACAAATAAAATTTATGCCGAAATTAAAATTCTGGGTCGAACACAGGGAGGCGGATGTTCGATTTAAAAACTACGCATTTCTTTTTATTTGTTACAGAATAATTCAATTTAGAACTATCTAATTATTTACAATAAATAGAAGAGAGAGAGAGAGAGTAAGAGAGAAAGAGAATATTACACAGAGAAATCAAAATGAGATGTAGAATAAACAAGGAATTTTTGCATTGAAGAGATTGTTCATTACAACTAGAAAGCATAAAACAATTACTCTAGAAAGCGATAAATTTACTTTAGAAAGCATTAAAAGAATGGAGGGAGAAATGTCCTCCTCGACGGTTGCTTAGAGGACGAGTAGATTAATCTAGAAAGAAGTAAATCTACACTAGAAAGCAGTAAAAAGAATAGGGAGAGAGAAATCCTCCTCGACGGTTGCTTGGAGGACGAGCCAGACGGGGCGATGCCTGGACGAAGGAGAACGAAGCGGGACGAAGGAGGACAAATCAAAAGAACGGGAACGAAGCAGCACGTTGTCGTCGTCGCGGGATCCACTTCAGAAGGGGAACGAAAATTAGACTTTATCTTGCGAGAAGCATCCTAGGTGTGGGACAAGCTTCTCTTGAGCTTTGGAGGGGTAGAGAGGAGAAATAAGGGATGAAAATTTCGTGTGGAGGGGGTCTCCTTCTATAGTTGCAAGGAGTGGGGGCAAAATGGACATTACAACTTCAAAACAACAAATGAGGGGTCTTTAGTGACGGATAAAACCGTCACTAAAGCCCCCAATGTGGACGTAGCCTCCGCGCCCACACACGTCCGCTCGGCTGCCCGCGTGCGTAACGCCTACGCACGTCCGCGAAGTCTCAGCCGTCCGATCGCGAGATCGGATGGCTTAAGATGCATCTTCGCCCGCTGCGCTACGCGCCCGCCCGCGTGCGATCGCGCGGGCGTCCAATCGCGCGTCATCCTGATTAAGCGCGCGCGGCTGTTGGATCGCGATCGTGCGGTCGATCGGAGGCGCGCCACCGCTCCAAATTCTGCATGGCGAGGCTCGAACGCGCGTCCCTGCTTTGCGTTAGAGAGCTCGACCAACGCGTTGGGGTCGCGTTTGTGTCGAGCGCCTGACTTCAGTGCGGGCGTGTCGCAACCGTTGGATCTTAATCCAACGGCGGGGAAAGGCGGATGCGGAGATTGCTGAGGTTGCGTGCGGCCGTTTGGGCAGTCTAGATGGCACCACGTGGCGGCATCTTGGCCGTCCATCTTCTGGAAGTTGTAGATGGTGCCACGGATGTCGGATTGACTCAATTTTTGTGTCGTTGGCCTGCGATTATCGATCCGAATTCATCCGTGCAGTCGGATTTGTCATCTTAAGTGCGGATTTACACCATCCTGGCCCTTAATTTTCTAGGGTTCCCCGATCTCTATTTGATGCTATGGATGCCTGATTAGGGCGATCTTGGAGTCGTTGAACTCCAATCGTCACCCTGATCATATCCATACGGTTGGATCTTTTATCTGAGGCCCCGATAAAATGGTTGCCCTGTCCAAGCACATAAAAGGAGACAATTAACCTCCATTTTATTCAAACTACTCTAAATGCAAGATGATGCATGTTATGCAATATTTATATCATGAAATGCAATCCTATGCTTAAGAACATGCATAAATAGACATTTTAAGTAGTGTAAATGTGTTTACATCAGAAGTCTCGAATCGATTCCACACACGAGGAACCAAAGTAACTTGTTGGATAGGCTTGTTGATTTCCGACTAATTTCCCTTTTGATGCAAAAGAGGAGAGGTAGAAATTTATCTAGTGACCTTATGTGTGAGGTGCACAGTGTCTCAGATGTGCAAACATACGATCATGTGCTGAGTTTTGAATTTGGCAAATAATATCCTTTTGTACACAATTTTAAGTCACAGATTTTAAGGTCCAACCTCTTTGCTGTCCCAATTTTTAAAGTGACCATTGAATTAATTTGATTCAAGCACTTTGGTGGTCTTAGATTTAGGTTCAATGCAGATGCATGACAAGTAATTGATGCTCAAGAGAAGACGTACCTTACTCCAGCTTTCTTCGTGCAAGAAATTATGCAATACAGTAAAAATAAACTAGATGTTGCTCATTCAATCCTAGATGGCCATCCTATAGATATGCAGCTTCTAGTAGGCAGTTCGAATAATTTTTTTATTTTTTATTTAATAATAATAATAAGTAAACAAACCTAATCTAACTACCTAACCAACATGCAGTTCAAACAATTTGAATAATCCTATAATCTAAATAAATGGGAACACGCTCTCGAAAATATGCTCCCGCATACAAGAGCGATAAGAAATAAAGAAACATTGGGAACACATTCCCAAAAATACTCGACAAGGGTCCAAAAGATAAAAATTCTAATGTCTATCTAAACTAAATCTAAACTAATCTCTAATGACTAAATTAGAAACAGGCTTTTCCATAAGCCTTTATGCATGAGATCAAGGCCCACGTGTTCCTATTGCTGGCATCCAGGTGGTGTTAAGGTCCACCAAAAAGATTGTCTCCGCTGTATCCGTCGTTCAAGGTCAATGTTGTCGCTTTGCTGCACCTATCACCCCGTCAGATTCCATGCACAATAAAAAATGATCAGATATTTGCGCAACTCAGAATATTAAAAAATAATAACATGAATCTATTGCATCTGCTGCCTCCCCAACAATAGAGCCATTTGATGGAGAGATTCTCGCTTATTTATGATAGAAATAGAATGATATGTCGTTGTGTTTGATGTGGTCGAAAATCACTCAATCAAAACTAAATATCAAATTTAACTGTAATAAAGTTGTCGCACCTACAGGGAGGAATAGACCAATAAATTCACGATTAGAGGAATATACTGTTTGCTGACACTATTGCGACTTTAATGCGAGGAATATGCTATTTGAAATGGAGCTTGCAATTTCCTTAAATGTTCAGGGTTATTTATGCAATTTTCTTATCATGAATTAAGCTCAAAAAATATGCATATGATGCATATGTAATGGCATATCATGTAAATTCAACTTGAATACAAATCTGATTTGAAATTCAAAGTTAAACGATGCACAAACACAAGTGAAGTAATTTCAGGAAACTATAAGTGCATCAATGCAATGTGGCCTGAATAAAATATTAACATCTAAATGGCAATGGCATTCAATGTAAATATTAATTGAGGAGAAAATAGAGGATTTCTTCTCTATCTTCCACGCTTGGACGGCCGTGCACTATTGGTGGAGAGAGTCGACGGGGTGGTGTGCCTCGACGCATTCTTCGCGATGGTGGTGACGTGGTAGCCGGAGGTGGTTGGCTGCGGCCAGACGGTGGAGAACAGCTACCAGCCTGTTTGCTTTATTTGAGGAGGACGGTAACTCGTGGAGAGGAGGAAGAGCATTGCTACAGCCCACGTGGCTGTGCGTTGGGCGTGAGTGCAAGGGCATGCTACGGCATGCGCTTGAGTGGCCTGCGAGTGTGGGTTGCCGGCGAGCGGCTGCGACCTACGGGCGTGGTCTACCTGTGGTGGCTGGGTTGCCTACAGGCACTTGGCCGCTACCTGTGGACGATGGTGGCAGGCGTGGGCACTTGTGACCATTTGGTGCAATGCTTGCGGTGGCGGCTGGTGCAGCGCCTGTTGGCAGTGCGGGTGCGGGCAGGCGGAGAAGGGCGCGCAAGGTAGTAGCGTGGCTGTGGCGTGGGTGCAGTGCCTACTTGGCATGCAAGTCAGGCGGTGGAGGGCGATGGCGCGGTGTGGTGCAGGCTGGAAGGGCGTGCCTATAGGCTGCGGTTGTGGCTTGCAAGGGATTGGTGAAGGTGAAGGCACTATGAAGGTAGTGCAAGGGTGCGGTGGGCAGGTGGTGGGAGTTGGTGTGCACAGTGCATGTGCTCCCCACAGTGCACACCCTCTTCATGGTTGGGTCCCTGCCAGGGGGAGAAGAAGAACCCACTCCTCTCCTTTGCCAAGCCTCTTTTTATCTGCACTCTCCCGCGATTCAAGGGATTTTCAAAATCCCGTACTAAATATGGCCAGCACTGTTTTATTCTGTTGAAGCAGGATGGCTGTAGGTTAGATATTTGTGTTGGAGAAATATCTTTTCATCCCCTGTTCTTTTCTACAATTGATCCTCCTCCCTCTTCTTCTCGATTATTAGCCATTAACGAGTGCGCTGTTGCGGGACCTGCATGAAATTTAAAATAGTTACATAATAAGCAATCGAATACATGTAAACTTAAATACTGACATTTGCAATCATTTAATGACCTAATGTGATTATTAACAAACATACTATGTTAGAATTGAATTACTTCGGCGTAACAATAGTCCATTAAAATGGACTCATCAGTATCCACTAAAATATGGATTTGTTTTTCAAGTCCTCACAAACCTGCATTCTATTTTAATTTGAATAAATAAGTTTGGGTGATAACTGCACGACTTGTCAATCCGCCCTCTGATTTGAGGGAACCTTAAGTCTAATGCATCTACACACTATCTTGTCACTGACTCATTAATCGGCGGTTCTAACGGAAATTGGGTAGCTAGTGAACATTCTAGGGTGATATGGCTAGCAAGTTTTCGTGGGTAACAACCCATAGGTAGGTTGTCTAGAGAACAGTCACTGGACCATTCTCATCTTGCTACCTTTAGGTAAATCTTAGACCAGGGAAGCCACCTACTAAAAAAACAAGAAAGAACGAAAAAGAAAAGGAGAAAAGAAAAAAAGAAAACAAAAGCAATAAACCACACTTCACCTCACGAGTATGGCTAGCAAGTTGTCGATGGTAACAGCTCATCAACCGGTTGTCCAGAACACACCTCAAGAAATGCACTTAAAATTCCCAAAACACTTAGGATGAAGCAGAGAAGTAGAATAAACTGGGGAGATATACACTGGATTCACCCTTGTGTTGACCCCATAAAAATAAAAGTAGGGATAAAGCTATCGGTTGTAAAGATACACCTTTAGGCAGAAGTCACTTTTTAAGGTCACCTAAAGGCGTGGAAACCTGAAGTCCATTCTAATTGCCAATCAACGAGTCTACCACATTCACAATAAGATGTTTAGAATTTAGGGTTCTCATCAAATCTTGGGTAAGTTGAATGGCCGTAGAAAGCCACTCTTAAACCTTAACTCAAAAAAAAAAAAAATAGAAAAGAAGAAAAAGAGAAAAAGAAATTTTTCTTTGAATCAGGCAAGGGCCTGAGGCGTCTGCATTTTGGCAGATACCCGGGCACTATTGTGTCTTTGAAAGTTTAGATCCTAAGTAAATATTTTCTTAATGAATGAAAATAACTTATGCCCAAATAATCCAACCTAATTCTTTTATAAACAGCATGTAGTTTTTGCTAGGGACAAGCAAAAGATAGGCACAGGGGTGTGATGTAAACATGTTTACATTACATAAAATGTCTATTTATGCTTGTCCTTAAGCATAGAATTGCATTACAAACTATAAATATTGCATAACATGCATCATCCTACATTTAGATTATTCTGAATAAAATGGAGGTTAATTGTCTCTTTTTATGGTCAATGACAGAGCAACTGTTTATCGGGGCCTCGTATCGAAGATCCAAATGTACGGAATTGATCAGGGCGACGATTGGAGTTCAACGACTCTAAGATTGCCTTAATCAGATATCCGTAGCATTAGATAGAGACCATGGAACCCTAGAAGATCAAGAGATAAGAAGGTGTGAATCTACACTTCAAACGATAAATCCGACTGCACGGATGGATTCGGATCGACAATCGCAGCTTAACGGCATGAAAATCGACTTAATCCAACACCCATGGCACCATCTACATCATCCAGAAGATGGACAGCCAAGATGACGCCACGTGGTGCCATCTCAGCCACCCAATCGGCCGCTGCACCTGCCTCACCTTCTCTTCATCATCTGAGCATTGGTTCTCAGCCGTTGGATGCTCATCCAACGGCTATGGGGCACACACGCACAGCTCATAAGAGCGACACAAACTCGCTTGTAGCGCGTTGGTCTAATGCGCTTGAGAGAAGGCGAGGCACGTGTTCAAGTCATGAGGAGTGGGAGTTGAGGCTGAAAGTTCCCTACTAGGAGGGGGTGACGTAATAGTTGCGGAAATAAAATATATAAAGCAATCTCACAAAATAAGTAATCACAAAATGTGCACAAGTAATTTTTATGTGGAAACCCAAACCGAGTGAAAACCACCACCTAACCCTCTCGAGTTAGGATTTTCCGATCAACCTAGTTGATCAAAATCCACTAAACCGAATCACTTAAAACGAGGGTGATTCAACCTCAATACAACCACGCTACAAGTACGAGGGTAGCGTTCCTCAACCCCTTCTCCCCACGAGAAGGATTTTGTCCCACGAAGGAGACGGGAATTCGCAAAGCGAATACCCAAACAAAATACAAAGATAAAATAAAATAACAAACCTACAGAGCCAACAAAGTAATTTAAACCTAAGCTTCTATAGGATTTAGGAAACTCCCCTTTGCAAGGAGTGCGTCGACGATGACGCGGGTGCGTGAGCCACGCAACGGCGCAATGTAGCTCTCGTAGACAACGGCGAGAGAGCGGGTGCACGAAGGGAATGATGCTCTCAAGATGTAGAACTTGAGCTTAGAGAGCAAGAGCTTCTTGGACACAAGAGAGTGGAAGTATGTTGCTTAAGTGTGTCTTGTGTTTTTCTAAGTGTATATCTTGTGTGTTTTTGAGTTGCAAAGGTTCCCCTCTATTTATAGAGGCCTTAGGAAGCCTTTGGAAGGCTTAAGAAAGGTTCTATAGCCATTGGGAACAAAGCCCAAGAGAATCAGGCCGAAATCAGGACAATGATTGCATTTGACAGGGTCATCAGACGTCTAACTATGGCATCAGACGTCTGGAAGGCCACTTTAAGACGTTTGATTCCAAGGTCAGACGTCTGATTCTATGCGGGTTTCTCCCTGACTTGAATCAGATCTAAACAGGGTTTTTGCGCAAGTCCATCAGACGACATACAGGACGTCTGGTACTATGTCTGGACGTCTGGAACCTACTTTTACTGTGGGAATTGATTTCCAAACGTTGCAACGGCTAGAAAATCTCTGAGAAGAGATTTTGGGTCAGCCGAGGCAAAACGGTCATTTATCAGACGTCTGGTAAGTCCTATGGACGTCTGATAAGGCTCTAACGGTCATAATCTTGAGTGTTTTCTAAGCCAGCCAACGGTCCACTAATTGGACGTCTGGCAAAGTCATCAGACGTCTCCTAAGACGTCTGGTATAAGGTCTGGACGTCTGATTTCATCAGACAGAAAACTAAGTCCAGCCTAAAAGGTTATCAGACGTCTGAAACAACAGTCAGGCGTCTTAAAATACTTTATCAGACGTCTGATTTTGGTATTAGACGTCTGGAAATGCTGTTTGAGCCCTATATTGGTTTTCTAAGTATTCTACAGAAAACCTAAGTATCCTAGGGTTGTGCAGGTGTTCCTAGGACTACTTTTAGGGTACTTTGAGGCTCTTTAACATAATGTTCTAAGGAATCAAAAAGAGCAAGAAAATAAAGACAAGAGATACATGAAAGGATAAAAAAGAATCTATCCTATTCTTCTTGTCTTCCATCTCCAATCTTTCGCTCCACGCGAACCTCCTCTGTTTTCCGTCAAGCTCCTCCAATCCGTCCTGGATGCGAGCTTGAACTCCATCTAAACACGTCCACATTTGCAATTGACCTGAAATCTAGGACTCAAATTGCAAATGTTAAATAACACGTGTTTTGTTATCATCAAAACAAATGATTGTGGTGCTCTAGCACCAACAATCTCCCACTTTTTGATGATGACAAAACCGTAAATAATAATGCATAAAAATCCTCCCCCTTTTTGACATTATCAAAAAGGTTTAATTGATTTTATATTTCCTATAACTCCCCCTTAAAACATCCTCTTCTATGAATTTATTTTAACAAAGGTAATGTCCTCCCCCTTTTTGTAACAATGAGATAGCTATTATTTTTCTCCCCCTTACTAAAGGAAATTTAGCTACCTTATATCTCCCCCTTAAAAATTGACAATTAGCTCATTAATTTTAACTCCCCCTATCTAAATGCTTATGATAAAAAGATAGGGTAAAGGGTTTTACCTCACCTACCATGGCCAATAAAATGGCCCGAATGGTGGTGGTGGATGCCACATCGGATGGGGCTCCCATCCGTAGCTTGGAGGCCCGGGCATCGGCGCCGGTCTCCAATCTGGTGGTCGACGTGCGGCGGGTCCGTCGTTTGTTCGCCGTCTCGTCGGTCTTCTTGTTATCCTCCTTGGTCTACTCCTTGGTTCTCCCAATTCGAGTTGACCAGCTTTGAGCTTGTAGGTCCAGTCCTTTATGTTGTAATTATCCCTGAACCCTACAAAACAAGATTCTAATTCTTTTTTCGGTATCCAAGTGGGCTTGGATCCGGATTTGTTAGAAGGTCTCTTTGATGGAGATCCTTTCTCAACCTTAGGGCTATAAAAATCATCTACTTTATTGATTAGTTTGTTAGAGTTTTCCCTACGACATGCAATTTCTTTTTCTATAGTATTCATCTTAGTCTTTAAATCAGAAATTTCTAACTTAAGACTATCATTTTCCTCAATCAACTTATTATTTTCATTGATGAGGCTATGATTTTCTAATAGTAGGTTATCATTTTTAGGACAAGCTTCTAGATCCTTAAGTTTTATTTCTAACCTATCATTTTCATTTTTAAGAAAACTAAGGTTCTTTTTAATGCTTTTATTTTCAATCCTAAGTGATTTACTAATCTCAAAAAGTTCATTAAAAGCTTCTTGAAGATCGAGATTTACCTCGTTGTCGCTGTCGTCGCTTCCACTTTCGCTGTCGCTGTTGGTTCCTCTGGCCATGAAACCAAAGCAAGCGGTTTCTTCTTCTTCTTCTTCCTCCGAGCTTGTCTCCTCATGAGTGCCTTCCAACCTCCTCCATATCTCGTGGGCGGTGGTGCACTCTTGGATTTTCTCGAACTCTTCTGGACTCAACGCGCAATACATGGCATTCATTGCCTTTGCGTTAAGTGAAAGCTCTCGAATATGCTGCTGCGAGTATCCTCCTGCGGGTTTTTCTGGGATGTCGAAAGGCGTCTCGCATCTGGCCCAGACCGTGAAGTCGGTGGCTTGAAGCCTGGTCTTCATCCGCAACTTCCAGTAGGGGTAGTTGCTCCCGTCGAAGAACGGCGGACGGGTTGTGGACTGCCCCTCGGAGATCCTGATTGCTGATGTGCTTCCCTCCATTTGATCTCTTGCCGGGTTGTTACGCCGAAACAGCAAGACCTGCTCTGATACCAATTGAAAGTTGCCTACTAGGAGGGGGTGACGTAATAGTTGCGGAAATAAAATATATAAAGCAATCTCACAAAATAAGCAATCACAAAATGTGCACAAGTAATTTTTAGGTGGAAACCCAAACCGGGTGAAAACCACCACCTAACCCTCTCGAGTTAGGATTTTCCGATCAACCTAGTTGATCAAAATCCACTAAACCGAATCACTTAAAACGAGGGTGATTCAACCTCAATACAACCACTCTACAAGTACGAGGGTAGCGTTCCTCAACCCCTTCTCTCCACAAGAAGGATTTTGTCCCACGAAGTAGACGGGAATTCGCAAAGCGAATACCCAAACAAAATACAAAGATAAAATAAAACAACAAACCTATAGAGCCAACAAAGTAATTTAAACCTAAGCTTCTATAGGATTTAGGAAACTCCCCTTTGCAAGGAGTGCGTCGACGATGACGCGGGTGCGTGAGCCACGCAACGGCGCAATGTAGCTCTCGTAGACAATGGCGGGAGAGCGGGTGCGCGAAGGGAATGATGCTCTCAAGATGTAGAACTTGAGCTTAGAGAGCAAGAGCTTCTTGGACACAAGAGAGTGGAAGTATGTTGCTTAAGTGTGTCTTGTGTTTTTCTAAGTGTATATCTTGTGTGTTTTTGAGTTGCAAAGGTTCCCCTCTATTTATAGAGGCCTTAGGAAGCCTTTGGAAGGCTTAAGAAAGGTTCTATAGCCGTTGGGAACAAAGCCCAAGAGAATCAGGCCGAAATCAGGACAATGATTGCATTTGACAGGGTCATCAGACGTCTAACTATGGCATCAGACGTCTGGAAGGCCACTTTAAGACGTCTGATTCCAAGGTCAGACGTCTGATTCTATGCGGGTTTCTCCCTGACTTGAATCAGATCTAAACAGGGTTTTTGCGCAAGTCCATCAGACGACATACAGGACGTCTGGTACTATGTCTGGACGTCTGGAACCTACTTTTACTGTGGGAATTGATTTCCAAACGTTGCAACGGCTAGAAAATCTCTGAGAAGAGATTTTGGGTCAGCCGAGGCAAAACGGTCATTTATCAGACGTCTGGTAAGTCCTATGGACGTCTGATAAGGCTCTAACGGTCATAATCTTGAGTGTTTTCTAAGCCAGCCAACGGTCCACTAATTGGACGTCTGGCAAAGTCATCAGACGTCTCCTAAGATGTCTGGTATAAGGTCTGGACGTCTGATTTCATCAGACAGAAAACTAAGTCCAGCCTAAAAGGTTATCAGACGTCTGAAACAACAGTCAGACGTCTTAAAATACTTTATCAGACGTCTGATTTTGGTATTAGACGTCTGGAAATGCTGTTTGAGCCCTATATTGGTTTTCTAAGTATTCTACAGAAAACCTAAGTATCCTAGGGTTGTGCAGGTGTTCCTAGGACTACTTTTAGGGTACTTTGAGGCTCTTTAACATAATGTTCTAAGGAATCGAAAAGAGCAAGAAAATAAAGACAAGAGATACATGAAAGGATAAAAAAGAATCTATCCTATTCTTCTTGTCTTCCATCTCCAATCTTTCGCTCCACGCGAACCTCCACTGTTTTCCGTCAAGCTCCTCCAATCCGTCCTGGATGCGTGCTTGAACTCCGTCTAAACACGTCCACATTTGCAATTGACCTGAAATCTAGGACTCAAATTGCAAATGTTAAATAACACGTGTTTTGTTATCATCAAAACAAATGATCGTGGTGCTCTAGCACCAACAGAGGCGTGGTGAGGGGCACGATTGAGCGCTCGATCACGATCGAGCAGCTGTGCATGCTCGATAGTCTCACGCTCAATTGCCCGCCCGCCCATAATGCGGGATTGCACGCATAGGCACGCGATGAGGAGGCACAGCAAGAATCACTCTTAGCCATTCGATCTAATGATCGAATGGCTGAGACATCAAGAATGTGAATGGGCATTACGCATTGAGGAGATGAGCGGGCACGCGCACACCGCAACTGCGCCCACGGTTGGACCTTTAGCGACAGATTTATCCATCACTAAAGGTCCTGAATTTAAGTTTTTCAAATTAAAAGGATCAAATTGCCCTCACTCCTTGCAACTATAAAAGGAGACCCCCTCCATACGAAATTTTTATCCCTTCTTTCTCTTCTCTCTCTCTCTAAAGCTCAAGAGAAGCTTATCCCACACCCGGGATGCTTCTCAAGAGATAAAGTCAAATTTTTGCTCCCATTTCAAAAGTCGATGACAATGACGTGCTGCTCCATTCCCATTCTTCTCGCTTCATCCTCCTTCTTCCTGCTCCACTCCCCGTCTTCTAGACGTCATCCCGTCTAGCTCGTCCTCCAAGCGATCGTCGAGGAGGATCTCTCTCTCCATTCTTTTTAATGCCTTCTAAAGTAGTTTACTGCTTTCTAGTCTTAATGAGTAGTGTAACGAACAACCTCTTTGATATTGAAATCCACGTTCATTCTACATCGCTTTTTGTTTTTGTTTGTAATATTCTCTCTCTCTCTTTTATTTATTATAAATAGATAGATAGTTTCTAATCAGTTATTCTGCTTCATGACAAATAAAACAAACGTGTATTTTTAATCAAACGTTCGTCGCTCTGAGTTCGACCTGGGATTTCTATTCTGGTATAAGTTTTATTTGTTGAACATGAGTTTTTCACTTTCAAGCTACGACGATAGGTTTTTCAGAACCAAATACGATAGCGTAGTAACCCGTAGCTTCAATAGCGTACAATCACGTGCAATTGTGCCCATGCGCGCTCGTTTCAATTTCCCATAGCAAAGGGCTCGAACCTGCACCCTACGCATGCACGCACTCGTGCAAGCCACTACGCTATGTAAAGCCTTTTTTTATATATATTTGTTTATTTGTATATATCCTTATCCTGTCAGGGCGGGCGACGTGGCATGCTCGTGGCCATTGGATGAAGATCTGATAGCCCATAGCATGCGTTACGGCCTTCCTAGATGGGGCGCTTGTGAGGGAGCCACTGTGATGGTGCCACATGGCTCCATCATGGCCGTCCATCTTCTTTTCTTTGTAAATGGTGCTGTACACTTCCGATTGAGTTGATTTTTGTGTTGTTGGACTGCGATCATTGATCTGAATTCATCCGTGCAATTGGATTCTTCATCTAAGGCTAGGATCTTTGTCCTTTGGCTCCATCATCTCTGTTCTTCTATGGACTACAACGATGCTCAGGTTGTTTGATCGGGACAATTTCGAAAGCATTGGTCTTCCGTCATCGTTGTGATCAGATCTGTCTGGTCTGATCTGACATCTGTGGCTTCGAATCATCTGCGATTAAAATCATCTCTCTTTTAGGCCATAAAATGATGATATTATCTATATGACTAATAAACTAACTAGTATGTGAATTACGATGTTTATGAATGCACTAACTCGAAGTTATGCTAAAATCTAGCTCAATTCTGGTGTTTTAGGTTGCATGATTGATGTGCAATCACACCCCAATGCCTAATTCTTGCAAGTCCCAAGCAAATGCAAGACTAAATGCAAAGTGGTCCTACATGACAGATTTCTATCAAGAGTTTTATTAGAAATTTATGTCTTTTGCTTTCATCCAATACGTTAGTAATCCAGATAATCGTGAATGTTTTTGTTGTAGTCTATGCAACAGATCCAACTAAAAGTCAATACACATCTAAAACTCATAGTTGACCCTTAGTAAAAATCTATTAGGATAGGCAAACTTCTCCTCTCGGGGTTTTAAGGTAACCTGTATATTTATCACCGGCTTTTTGGTCAGGTAGAAGATTTTTTCTTTGAGTCAAGTGGATTTATTTTTGGTGGTTCACACTCATCTGGTGCTACATATACACTAGTACTTTAGATCCTAGATTTCCAGATTATTAAATAATTCAACACAGAGAGAGGTGAGAGACTGTGCTCTCTTTAATCCCTTTATACTTGTTCTCTCTCTTTCTTTGTCTTCCTTTTTCTTTTCTTTATTTTTAATCTCACAATCTCACTAGATTTATGAGTATATTTGGTGGTCTCTCCTGGCGCTAGCACTTTGATTAGGTTCTAATAACTCTACGACTAAGTCAGCATTCCCTAGCCTATATTCAGATGGCAAAAAATATACGAAAGTAGGTCAAGGCTGTATTTGGTGGATCATGAGGGTGGTGGGTGTTGTTGCCTCAATACACTTGAAATAAACTCTAAAAACACTTATGAACTTTTTTTTTCTTTTTCTTTTTCTTTCTTTCTTTTCTATTCCTCTCTTTTTTTTTCATATATGTATATTTTTTTCTATATTCATGGACATATATACCTTCTTTTTATTTTTTTGTTGACATCTAATTGATGGTCGACTTTTCGCTTAGCATTATAGTATTTAAGTGGTGGAAAAATCGACTAATCAAAAATAATGAAAATAACCACTCGTAGAAGAGCGGGTCGTGTCCACAGGGAGGCAATGATGCAATCAATACTTAATTATTTAATGTTATTTCGGATTGTGCGAAATTCCTTTTCAAATTGGACTTAAAATGTGAAGGAAAGTAGATTTGCAATAACCTAAAAAGTTAAGGGTGTAAGTTTAGTTTTCCCTCGTAGAAATCCTCAATAAATTTAGGATGAATTAGTGCAATTTTCACGTGATGTGTACTAAAGACAATTAGTACTTAAATCAAGTCCAAAATCAATCTTTAAACTAGCCAATATTAATACCATGCAATTAGAAAGAATTGTGAGCGCTTGAATGCAATTTTGCCATAATATAATATTAATAATAATAATAATAATAAATCAAATCGGTGGCAATGGCATTGAATGTAATTTCTAATTCCAACAAAAACAGAGCTTTCTTCCTCTCCTCCACGCGAGAGAGAGAGAGATCCGCAGTGGTCGATGCAGGGCTCAAGAGGACGGCGAGGTCGAGAGCTTTCCGACGGTGGCAGTGGCGGCGGCGGAGGTGGCCGGAGGCAGCCGGCGGTGGTGGCCGGAGCTCCGGCCTATGGAGCAAGAGGGCTGCTGCTGCTGTGGGATGTGCAAGCGCGGTGTTGGGTGCAAGCAGGTGATGGCGCGCGGCTACAGGCGGTAGAAGATGGGCATGCTGGTTGTAGGGACACAGCAAGGAGGTTGTGCGGGCGCTGTGGGCACAGTAAGGAGGCCTGCAGGCGATGGAGAGGGTGTTAGGGCTAGTGTGCGGTTGCCTGCAGCATGCAAGGAGGATGCGTCGGCGGCAATGTGCGGGCGGAGAGACTGTTTCCCCGCAAGGGGAAAGAGGACGCAGTGCGGCACAGTGCACGCTTTTCTTTTTTCTCTGGATGGCCTTCCTCTCTCCCCGCCTCTTCTTTTCAAGTTCTCCCCTCGCCGCGTGAGTTCAGGGATTTTCCCAAATCCCCAGTCATGGCTGTTGAGAAAGGCGGCGCCAGAAGATTTGCCCAATGTCCGGCGGGGGAGGGGGGAAAGAGAGTTGCGGCTGCTTGGGGAATTTTATCCCCACACCCTTGCTCTTTGTGTATTGTATTACCTGCACATAAAAATAATAGAATCATGAAGTTATAGAATGCTATAACTTAAATTATGAGGTGTACAAATCTTCTATAACTTAATTACCATTATTAACACACCTAAATTATATAATTAAAGATACTTAGGCTTAATATTAGTCCATTTTAATGGATTCATCAAATACCCCCATGCCTAAGATTTGCTAGTCCCTAGCAAAAATAATAGAAATAATCAGAAGATTTCTTCTTTTCTTATTTCAAAACTTTAGAAATCCAAACAAATGTGAAGTGCTGATGGCCTAGGTAATAGAACCAAGTGACAGAGCCGATTCGCATTGGGAGTTCATACATCACCCTTGGAAAAAATTTCTGTCGAGATAGGCAACTACTTCCCTCGGGGATAAAGTAGACGATAATCTGTAATTTGACCCCAGTGTTTGGCTTAGGTCGGAGATATCAAGTTGAATGGATTTGTATTTGGTGGTACATACTCAACTGGTGCTACATATAGTCTAGTACTGCAGACTTTAGCTCTCTAGACTATCAGACAAGTCAACTCTGAGAGAGGCTATACAACTGTGCTCTCTTAATGTTCCTGGGCACTCTCTCTTTTCTTTCTTTTTGAGATCACGAATCTCGCCAGAATTAGAAATTATGCTCACTATTTGGTGGCCTCACATAGCATCTACACTTCAATTAAAGTCCTAATAACTCTATAACTAAGTTAGAGTTCTCAACCAGTATTCAGGCGATCAGAAA
The DNA here is from genome assembly GCA_037157565.1 of Thalassia testudinum. Lineage (NCBI taxonomy): Eukaryota > Viridiplantae > Streptophyta > Magnoliopsida > Alismatales > Hydrocharitaceae > Thalassia > Thalassia testudinum. The sequence goes on along the minus strand of JAZHRO010000056.1, from coordinate 75,999,015 downwards.
TACTAGAAGGTAGGTGTGGGTTATATTTGGTGGAATGCGATAAGTGTTTTGCTGCCTTAGAAATTGTATTACATCATGCACTTGGACTTTTTTTTTGTAATATAACTTCTTTTTTTTTTCTTCTTTCTATTTCTTCTTTTTCAACTTCTTTTCTCTTTTCTTCTCTTCTTTTATATATATATATTTTTTTTCTTTTTCAATCAACACAACACAATGCGGACTTTATTTAGGAGGCATTATTAGGGATGATGATGGTCAAGAGGAACTTGTGTGGGTTATTTGGTGGAAGTGCCTATTCTCGGCATCGGAAAGGAATCGATAGGACAGGCATATTTCTGACCTTTGACACTATTACCCTCCTTCAGCTGAGGACTCTATGAAGGACGGTCGTAACCATCCACCATAGTTATAGCTTTATTAAGACTCAATCTCTGTGTATCTACTTTATTTGGTGACTCTCAGAAATTCACTCAAAGTACGCACACAGGAACAGAGAGTGAAAACTACGCCTAACTCTGAAGTATCATCATCTAATTATCCAGAACATAAGAGTCCTTGCACTAGACTTAGCGCACCAGTAATCTCTCTACTTCTTCTCACAAATATGAGGTGGATTTATTAGAAGATAGTATGCTGACTCTCTACAACTATCCAAGGGTTTAGTAGACTACAAATGCTTATTGGTTTTCCCAAAGGATCCATTACCAAGTCTACGTGCTCGTGAAATAAATGTACTGGATTATAAACTTAAGAAATAATTCCGGAAGAAATACCTCCAATAAAGGTATTTTGCTAGGGACTAACCCAATCAGCTCAAGAAAAGATTTTTTTTTTTAATAAATATGTATGCAAATATTTATAAATGCTATAAACACTATAAACATTCTCAGGTTATATATCCCCATGCCTAAGACTGACAATGCCCTCATTGGAAAAATATAGACATAGAAGAATATCACCTGAGGAGGAGAGTGGGAGGCTCCTCAAGCCGTAGTGCGTCCAAAACCTGGCCATCTGAAAGAGTAATATACGGTTTAAGTCGCTGGCCATTTACTTTAAAGTTCGCACCTGAAATAGGGTTCCTGATCTCTATGGCTCCATGAGGGAAGGTATTAATCACAACGTAAGGCCCATCCCAACGGGACTTGAGCTTTCTAGGAAATAATTTAAGTCTAGAATTCAAAAGCCAGACCCACTGGTTGGGCTCAAAAGTCTTTCTAATGATGTGCTTGTCATGGAAGACTTTTGTACATTGCTTGTAAGCTTGAGAAGTTTCATAAGCTTCATTACGAAGCTCCTCAAGCTCACTTAATTCTAACATACGTGCTCTTCCCGCTTTATCCAGATTTAAGTTAACATTTTTAATGGCCCAATAAGCTTTATGTTGGATTTCAACAAGAAGGTGGCATGCTTTTCCGTAGAAAAGACGGAAAGGAGACATACCCAAGGGAGTCTTATATGCAGTTCTGTAGGCCCAAAGAGCGTCATTTAGTTTTTTAGACCAATCCTTTCGATCGGGCCTGACAGTTTTTTCTAAAATTCTCTTAATCTCCCTATTAGACACTTCAACTTGCCCACTCGTTTGGGGATGATAAGGTGTGGCTATCATGTGATTTACTTTCAAATTTTGGAGTATTCTAGTGAAGTGTACATTCTTAAAGTGAGGTCCTCATTCAATTATGATTATCCTTGGGCACCCATACCGAGAAATGATATTAGCCTTAATAAAGCCCAAGACCACAGAATGGTCATTGGTTCGCGTGGGGATGGCTTCTATCCATTTTGATACATAATCAACACCCACAAGGATGTATTCATATCCGAAGGACACAGGAAAGGGACCCATGAAGTCAATGCCCCAAATATCAAAGATTTCAATAGGGAGGATAGGTTGTTGGGGCATCTCATCCCTTTTTCCAATGGTTCCTGTCTGTGGGCAACGTAGACATGCGCCCACATACGTATGTGCATCTCGGAATAATGTGGGCCACCAAAAACCAGACTGAAGAACCTTATGAGCAGTTTTCTTCCCACTAAAATGTCCCCCACAGTGGAGGTCATGGCAGAAACTCAGAACGCTTCTTTGTTCCTCATCAGGGACGCAACGGTGAAACAGCTGGTCAGGGCCTATTCTAAAAGGCTTGGGTTCCTCCCAGTGATAAAATTTAGCATTAGCGATAAACCTGTCTCGCTTTTGCTTGTGCCAAGTACTTGGGGTGATGCCCATGACCAGATAGTTCACTATGTCAGCGAACCAAGGAGTTTTAGTTTCCACAGCCATTAAAGACTCATCAGGGAAAGTCTCTTGAATACCGCCAGCGGGGTTTGATGCCAAAATAGGGATCCTAGACAAATGGTCTGCTACCACATTCTCAACTCCTTTCTTGTCTTTAATTTCCAGGTCAAATTCTTGGAGTAGAAAAATCCAACAAATTAGGCGAGGTTTGGTGTCCCTTTTAGCTAGAAGATGCTTAAGGTTCGAATGATCAGTGAACACCACAACCTTGGATCCCAAGAGATAAGACCGAAACTTGTCCAAAGCAAATACTACAACAAGTAATTCCTTTTCCGTGACCGTGTAGTTTTGCTGAGAATCCGTAAGGGTCTTGCTGGCATAATGCAGCACATGAGGTTTGCCATCAACCCTTTGACCTAAGACCGCTCCCACTGCAAAATCAGAAGCATCTCACAAAAGCTCAAATGGGAGGGTCAATCTGGTGCTTGGAGAATCAATGTGGTAATGAGGGCTTTCTTCAAAGCTTGGAAAGCCTCGCCACATCTATCATCAAAATCGAAGTAGACATCCTTCGCTAACAGGTCGCAAAGTGGCTTAGAGAATTTACTGAAGTCTCTAATGAAATGCCTATAAAATTTAGCATGGCCAAGGAAAGATCTAACCTGACGAACATTGGCGGGCAATGGAAGCTTAGAGATGGAATCAATTTTTGTGGTGTCCACCTCTAATCCTTTCTCAGAAACTACATGCCCTAACACAATGCCCTGCTGGACCATAAAGTCGCTTTTCTCGCAACGGGTTAGGACTTTATCAAGGTGCGAAAGGCATAGGTCAAACGACGAGCCATAAATGGAGAAGTCATCCATGAAAATTTCAACGAACTCATTGATCATATCAGAAAAGATAGCCATCATACAACGTTGGAAAGTTGCAGGAGCATTACATAACCTGAATGGCATTTGGCAGAATGCAAAAGTGCCATAAGGACTTGTGAAGGTGGTACGCTCCTGATCATTTGGAAAAATGGCTATCTGATTGTACCCAGAGTACCCATCAAGAAAACAAAAGTACCTATTCCCCGCCAATCATTCCAAAGTTTGATCGATAAATGGTAAGGGGAAATGGTCTTTCTGGGTAGCTGTGTTTAAATGGCGGTAATCAATGCAGACCCTCCAACCAGTTGAGGGTCTAGTGGTCACCAGTTCTCCTTGGTCATTCTCCTCCACAGTGATTCCTGCCTTTTTCGGTACTACATGAATCGGACTGACCCATTTACTATCTGAAATGGGATAGATAATCCCTACATCTAGCCATTTCAGAATCTCCTTTTTAACAACCTCCTGCATATTTGGATTGAGCCTTCTCTACATGTCGCAGAAAAGCTTTACGGACTCGTCCATGTAAATATGATGCATGCAAAGAGAGGGATCAACACCCTTAATGTTAGCAATTGTCCAGGCAATTGCTTCCTTGTGCCTTTGTAAACACTCAAGCAGAGCTCCCTCCTGCAACTTAGATAATGCAGACGAGATAATAATGGGGTGCGTGCTATTAGGGCCAAGGAAAGCATATTTCAATGTGCACCGGAGGGGTTTCAACTCCAATTCAGGAGCCTTTTGGATTGAGGGTTTTAGTTGAGATGTCCCCGCTTCAGGCAGCGGATCTACCTTCACAGTCCAGGGTGGGGACAGAGACTTAGTGTGTATCTCCAGCAACTCTTCTAGTTCGTGCATTTTCCTTTCAGTTTCTTTGATAATCAAGGGATGGTCCTAAGTTATGACCTTCTGAAGGGGATCTCTACATAAGAGTGCTGGAGTAGTCTCTTCAATTATTTCATCAACGGCCACAATCTGAGAATAATCTTCAAATCCGGGTTGCTTGTAAGTATCAAAAACAATCAACTGGATCTTCTTGTTCCCAAAGCCCATTTTAAGTGCCCCGAATCTACAATTTATAGAGGCATTGGCTGTGGACAAAAAGGGGCATCCCAGAATAATGGATAGCTTTGTGGGCTTTTTAGACGGGTCAGTATCAAGTACCAGAAAGTCAATGGGGAAGAAGAAATCCTCCTCTCTCACAAGGACATCTTCCAACAATCCCCGCGGTGTCTTAAGTGATCTGTCTGCAACCTGGAGGATTACTGGACTAGGCTTCAGCTTTCCTCCTCCCAACAGGTCGTAGATAGAGCTCGGTAGAATGTTTACCCCTTCACCCAGATCGAGCAGAGCCTCATCAATGTGTTGGTTACCTATAACCACTGAAATATACGGGGCCCCTGGGTCTTTCATTTTGGAGGGTGTTCCATGCTGAAGAACCGAGCTAATGTGGTTGTGAAACGGTGACTTCGAGAGATAACCGGGTTTTATTGTTATAGCGTTGTAGTGTAGCCAGTTATTGCCAATCATTTCAAATATAATTTTTTTTTTTACTCGGAAAATAAAAGAGTTCCCGAGGTCGAACTCAGGGAGCAAGTTGTATTCTAGAGATATACATGTTTCTTTTACAAAAATAAAGAAAGAGAGAGGGAAAGAATTTGTTGTTCTTTTCGTTTTCTCCTCGTGATGTTCTTCTTTCTTTCTTTTCTCTTTGTTTTCTCCTCGTCTCAGATCTTCTTCTTCTTCTTTGTTTTTCTCCTTTCAGTTCTTCCCTTGTTCTTTTGTGTTCTCCTCTGCCTCGCCTTCTTCTGTTGTTCTTCAGATCTTCTTCTCTCTTCTTTTCTTTTTCCAGTCAGGACGTCGCCCCTCCTTCTTTCTTCTTTTCCCTTCAGGACGTCGTCTGATTTCCAAATCAGACGACTTAAACTGCCTGTTGCTACAGTGTCTCCCTCTTCCGCGGTTCTTCTTCTTCACCTGTGCCTGCACACCTCAGAGCTTACGTCAGAGAACAAAACCTACTCTACCCTCTCCCCCCGCGTCTCTCTCTCTCTGAAACCACTCTTGGGAAAGCTCTCCCAGAGCTGCCGGGTAATCGGGTTCGGGTCACGCCCGGGTCCAGGCCCACCAGCGTGCGTGGTGGGCGAGGAGTGCAGGTCAGTCTAAGTCGGGTCGGGTCAGGTCCGCGGGGCGTGAGCGCGGACGAGACCGGGTAACCGGGCGGGTGAAAGGGGACCTCACCCCGTGTGCTGAGGCAGTAAGGCTAGTGCACAAAATCAATTTAAACAGTGGAAAGGTTGTGAGGCTTACCGATGTGGGACTAAACGCAGACCTTTCCTCGCGTGCGCCTGCTGGGAGACCGCGGCCTGGCTTCTGCAGCTGCGGCTTCGATTTGCGTAGGTTGCTGGCTGGCTGCCTTCGCAAGACTCCCGGTAATCCGCAACAGCTGGAGACCTGGAGTCCTCAAGCCTGGAGCGCGGGAGAAGCTGCTTCAATGTGCGTTAATGGCGGTCGAACCTCAAAACCTGTCGGACACGAATATGGCCTCTCGGCCGGATCAAACCACTGGGGAACCTTCGCCGTGGCACGGCGAAGGTGAGGAGCTGCGCGGCAGGCCGCAAGGTGGTGTCTGGCGGCAGCCCTAGGTTGGACTGCAACCGGAGGAATGGGTTTGTTCGGGGGAGCGTTACGGAGGTGTGGAGTGGCAGTGGAGGGGTGGGGGGTGCTCAGTGTGATGAGGCGGAGGTTCGGTGAGGGTCGGCGAGGTGTGTGAGGCTGTGGAGCGATGGGAACATCTCGCCGGAGGGTGGCCGGAGACGAAGGGGGTGACGATGGTCAGGGTCGGTCGAGGGCTTAATTGAACAAATAGAAACCGGGGAAAGAAAGAGGAGAGGAAGGGAAGTAGTTCTAACTTACTTGCAGGGACGAAGGGGGAGTAGTAGGGAGACAGTCGTATCGACTGTCGCCGGAGAAGAAGATGCTCAGGGAAGGAGGCGGCGGCGAGCAGAGAGCCGGAGAGGCGCCAGCTGGGTGCGGCGTGGCGCGGGAAGAGCAGGGGAGGAAGTCTCTGCTGCTGGTATTGCGGCAGAGCGAAGAGGAGGAGGGGGAGGAACCGCCGGAGCTGGTGAGCGTCTGCCGGAGAGAGAAGAGAGGAAAGTTGGGGATTTTCTCCGTCAGATCCGAGCTGCCCCGGCCTGTGGAGCAACAGGGGGTATTTATAGGGATCAAAACAGGGAGGGAGGCGGAGGGAGACGACGTGTCTCCCTCGCCGGAGGATGGCCGGAGACGAAAACCCATACCGTCCGTGCGTTCACACGGCCGGTATGGTGGGCTACAGCGACCAGGGGGGTGTCCCTGCGACGGCTGACAACGCAGGGCACCCCTGGTTTACTTGCCAGGCTTTCCCCCTCACCCTGCGCGGCGCCATGCTCCGCGCAAGGTCGCCGGAGCATGGTGCTGGCCGGTTTTGCAGGGGGGACCTGAGTGCAAAGAACGAAGGAGAGTTAGGGGCCAAAATGCGACGGTTCGAAAGTTGAGGGCCAAAACGTAAATATATGAGGACCAAAGTGTAAAGTCGGTCAAGGAGGTTTCTTCTTAGGCTCAAGTTTTTATACATGATTAATTAGGACCTAAGGAATCTGATGGTGAATTTTATTTTTATATTAACCCTTGTTTGACCGGTCAATTTATGCGAAAACCCAGATTAAGTTATTAATTGGGCATGGTTCTCAATGTAGGTCAAAATGGGTTCTGAAGGCCAAATTGAAGGTTCTAAACCCTAGAGATTATTTTTCTATGAATTTTAGAGGGTTTATTCTATTTTTAATTTGCCTTGAACCTCGTGAATTGAAGTGGGTTATTTTAGGGTTACAGATTATCATTTAGTTCCTTGGAATTGCTGTAGCCCTTATCAGATCATCCCACTTTCTTTCTTATTTGGTTTGTTTGTCCTGTGTTTGGACCCTGAATTACCCTGTATGCAGATTATACTGGTAAAATTGCATTTTTACCCCTTATGACTTGTTTTCTCCTTAAACTCAGAATTCTCTGAGTTAAGCCTTTCCTTGAGTTATGTAGGAGCTTTTATCCTTTGTATTGGGTCAAAATGAGCTAGTTATGGCTCATGATGAGGTTCTCATCATACCCCCATGCCTAGCTTTTGCTAGTCCCTTAGGAAAAACTTAAGGTTTCAACCCTTGTTCTAGACCATGAAGTTCTTAATAGCTTCAGATAAGTGCTTTTTTATTTGAGCTTAGATTAGGTTAGAATGCTGACCATAGGCCTCAAAGGTACTCTAGTACCAATCAAGATCCAAATCTGTCTAGCCTTAGCCTCAGTCTTTAGCAAAGGTTTTTAAGGCCCACAAGAACTAACCTAAGATTTATTGGACTTTGTGGTTAAAGCATCCGTGCTTGAAATGATTTTAGCCCTGGCTCAGTTCGCAGTGCGTTTTATAAGAGAGAGATAGAAAGTTTTTCTGTTTGGAGAGTTTTCTCTCTCTTTTTCTTTTTAGTTCTAGCCTAGGATTGGCTTTTCAACACGGTCTGTATCAGATTCCTTGCTCCCATCATCAATCCTCAAGGGTTCCTGGCGATCGATGCTTCGAGATAGCACCGCCCATGGCAACCCCCGGAACCCTGGCTATTGAGATTTCGAGATAATCCCATCCATGGTGTTCCGTGGCCGAGTCCAGACCCTGGCAATTGACACTTCGAGATAATGCCATCCATGGAATCTGAACCAGCAGAGTGCTTACATGCCCCCAGTAGGATATGTAAATATCCTAAGAAACAAGCACCGAGGAGATGATATTTTGTTACGCATCTTCGAGGGGATTTCCCGCCTCTCCGCGCTGGGAACTCGTCCAAATCAACTTGTGTTGATCGGCCGCTCCTATTCTAGGTGTTCTTTTCAGAATTTTGCGATGCTTCTGCGTGATTCTGATTCTTACGCTTACTGAACCAGGCTGTGTGTGAGGTTAGGATGCGTAGGTTACTGAGTCCCGTAAACCAAAAATTAGTTAACGAGGCCAAATACTCCCTAAGCCTTAGACCTAATACTTCAGCTTTTCATTTTCCTCAACCTCTTGAGGAGTGTCTAGATCTTAATGGGTACTAAGAGTCTATTCAAGAATGCCTAAGGTTTGCGTTCTTACTAATCTCATTATGCACTTTTCAGTTATTTTCTTGAATGAGGTCTAGAACTTAGGTTAATTCCTTAGTTCCTTACTAATGACTATCACCTTTTCTCATAATTTTATGCTCCTTTTTCATTTTGTTTCTTTTCTCCTTCTCCTTCAGAAAATTTCCTTCTCCTCTTTTCCTCTTATTCTTTTTCGAAAAAATTTTTTTTAATTTTTATGGTGTTTTTGGCATATGTGAATTTTTTTGTTTGAAACCTTTTCTTACAAGTTTTGCACTTTCATATCCCCCCATGCCTAAGATTTGCAATGTCCTCATTGTAACCTAGGGGTTTTTATTCAACTTAGTTCATACATTAGGACAGATGTTTTGATGAGTGAATGGGTCGGGGTGACTGTTGCGGACGATTTCTAATCTCAGATGCAAGCACCAGAGGTGGAGTCGGCTGTCTTAAAGTGTGAACTTCAAGTGCAAAAAGGTGTCAGAACAAGTTTCAGGTTTTCAAAGAGAATGACGGGCTGCCTCCCGTTGAGCGCCAAATTTGATGCCTTCAGCCAAGCGGGAAATGCGATGGAGAGGGGATGGTCAAATCAGCTAAGTTTTGTAATACAAGCACCTTGATTAAGAGCCTGGTTGGTCCAACCAGGTGCTTGTTCAGATCAACAGGCTGATGATGCAGCCCAAACCTAATCAATCTGGTGGGTTGATAGATGTGGATAAAAAGGTGTGGAACCCACCATATATTATGCAGCTCAGATGGATGTGGAAGTGTAAATGCAGGGTTTGGCTGAGTCGAATCAACCTGGTCAGAGTAGGGATCCGTAGAATAATCAATGAATGATGCGGAAACCCTACAAGGGTGATCAGAGAATGATGGAGCGTGGTATGTAGTCTGATCAGTGTTCCAAACCCGATGTGGAAATGCAATTGGCTTGGTGAGAGGTGAATCTGAATAGAAATTGAGTCCGGTTGCGGGTCGGGCTTGGGAAGAGGTTTTGATCCGTTTTGTGTGTGCGGATGAGGTGGCTATTGTGTATGAGGGCTCTGCTAGAAATGGATGATAGGTGGTTTCTTGTAGAGAGTCCTCTGGGTAACTATCAAATGCCGGAAGAGTGTCTGTAGGATGAAAGAAATCAGATTTGAGAAAAAATTTGGATTCTGGGTTGCAATCACTCTTGTCATTTTCTCTTTTTGGTTCCTGAGGATCGAGAAGGAATGATTCTGTGTTATCAGAGATCTCGGGAATCAGGACCTCAGAGTCGGAGTCAGAGTCATGTGAACTGAGGTCGTAGATGGGCCTGGCGTGTTCAGGAAGGGGAATCTCTCTGCAATTATAGTCAGATTTGAAATTGTCGGAGAGTTGGCAAAAATGAGATTCATGATCATGAATTCTACCACAGCAAAAATCCTCAGATGTGGAATCAGTAGCCTGATTGGGGTCTAGCCTATATGTCAATTCTGGGCTCGAAAAGGTATTCTGTCTAGGTTCAAGCTCCAAGCTGGTAGGATAGACCCAATTAAAATCCAACTCGTCCAACTCCTCAGTTTCTGTATCATAAATTGGCATGTTTTCTGGAAAATCGATCAGATTTTCTGAAGATGTTGGAGAGGGATATTCATCAAATAGAGGCCCGGGATCATATTCTGCAAAAATTTGATCTTTCTCATAAGGGGCCTCATAATCTTCCCAATAAGTTTCAGATCTAGGTTCTAGGCTTAGGATGTGTGTAGAATTATTAGAACCTAAGTCTGAATAACCTTCGAGGGCCACCTTATCAAAATAAGGGGCGGAATTTATACCCTCAAAAGGTTCAGTAGTGATCTTATTATTGCAGGCGTTTTGGAATTCTAGGCTTGGCAATTCATGGTCTAAGTTTGGCTCATCATTGTGTTCTCCTGCAATATCCCAACCTAATTCAACATTGTCTTCTATCTGGGTTGGGATTTCACAACCACTTTGTGCCTCAATCCCGAGATCTGGGAAACTGGATTGTTCCTTAATACTGTTCCAAGATGGTTCATCCACTATTTCTAGTATATACGGGTATTTCTGGTTGATAATTTGTTCTACTGATTTCATCATTTCTACCCGTTTCATAAGGGCATCTTGGTGTTGTTCCCAAAGTACATGATTTGTCAAGCATTGAAGGTATTCAGATTGGTGTAATTTTTCCATCTCAATGTATCCTGTCATGAGCATATCTCGGGTTGATCCTTTTGAAATTTCATTCAATAGAATTTGGGCACAGTTTATGATGAAAGCTGTGGTTGTTGGAACATCAACCTGAATGTTTCCTATTGGTGTTGAGGGTTTATATTTGATTTCATAGATTTCAAGGGCATCCTCAATCATTTTATCTTTCATGGATCTCAGATATTCAGGTTTTTTACATTGTAGTCTTGCTAGGTAATTAGGCTGCATCTTCGAATCATGTGGTGGAATCAGGATATAGAATCAAAAGTTTGAATTAATGGAAGAAGGGGACTTTGTTCAGAATCAGAGGAAAGAGGGGCTATGTGAATGATTTCTGCAAAAACAAAGGAGCCGAGGCTTAGCCTCGGCAAGAGTGAATTTCTATAGGAGGTTTCAAGGACCTCCTGCAAGATACTGAAGGACTGGATGAGATAAGCAGGTGCTGGATCCAATCAAGACACCCAAAAAATGTTGGGTGACTATAGAGGTGCGGGGCAGATGGACCCCTTGATCAGAAAGATCGTCCACCTGAGAATTACCTGGGCAGCCAGAGAGGGAGAGTCCCGCGAAGACCCCTACACGGTAGAGCGTCCCCACGGGTTACAGGGTTTCCCCCACCCGACCTCTCTTGTCACTGAGATTCCAGGTAGACCAGGATGGGGATCTTGACCTCTTAAGTCTACCAATTTTAGCTTAAGATCAGGGTGCTTAAAGTTACACTTGAACTCTTAGGTATTTTGAGTGAGAAAGTGACCTAATTTTAAGGTTGGTTGACCCAAGGGGTCAACTTTACCTCTTGTTTCCTTTGAGAGCTTTTGGGTCTTGTCTTTTAGGGTTTAAGTGTCTAGAGAGCCAATTGTTTTAGGTTTTCTTTGAATAGGTATTTTCAGACAAGGGTTTGGGCACACTTCATTTGGTTTTTCTCCATTCTTGATTTAAGTAGTGTGTCTCTAAAACCCTAATGTTGAATCTTAGGTTGGCTCTACTTGGTCCAGTTAGTTCTTTGTTGGGTAATTAGGGCTCAAGCAAGAATGTGTTAGCCCTTAAATACCCTTAATAGTGTGCAGGACTAATGAGTTGAAAACATGCAACTCTTTATGGTTACTAAATATGGAAGACAGGTTAGCCCTATATTGCTTGTTCTTTTCTTTTCTTCCTCTTTAGAGTTTAGGGGTTAATAGTGAGAGGAAAAAAAATACCTGTCCTCGGAGTGGTTGGTTGCTTGTCTTCTTGATTTCCTGTAGCTGCACAAAAGAGAGGAGATTATCAGAAACTAAAAGAAACAGGAATGTTTACCTCTAGAATAGCCGTTGCTCCCCGGCAACGGCGCCAAAAATGTGAAACGGTGACTTCGAGAGATAACCGGGTTTTATTGTTATAGCGTTGTAGTGTAGCCAGTTATTGCCAATCATTTCAAATATAATTTTTTTTTTACTCGGAAAATAAAAGAGTTCCCGAGGTCGAACTCAGGGAGCAAGTTGTATTCTAGAGATATACATGTTTCTTTTACAAAAGTAAAGAAAGAGAGAGGAAAAGAATTTGTTGTCTTCTTTTCTCTTTGTTTTCTCCTCATCTCAGATCTTCTTCTTCTTCTTTGTTTTTCTTCTTTCAGTTCTTCCCTTGTTCTTTTGTGTTCTCCTCTGCCTCGCCTTCTTCTGTTGTTCTTCAGATCTTCTTCTCTCTTCTTTTCTTTTTCCAGTCAGGACGTCGCCCCTCCTTCTTTCTTCTTTTCGCTTCAGGACGTCGTCTGATTTCCAAATCAGACGACTTAAACTGCCTGTTGCTACAGTGTCTCCCTCTTCCGCAGTTCTTCTTCTTCACCTGTGCCTGCACACTTCAGAGCTTACGTCAGAGAACAAAACCTACTCTACCCTCTCCCCCCGCGTCTCTCTCTCTCTGAAACCAATCTTGGGAAAGCTCTCCCAGAGCTGCCGGGTAATCGGGTTCGGGTCACGCCCGGGTCCAGGCCCACCGGCGTGCGTGGTGGGCGAGGAGTGCAGGTCAGTCTAAGTCGGGTCGGGTCAGGTCCGCGGGGTGTGAGCGCGGACGAGATCGGGTAACTGGGCGGGTGAAAGGGGACCTCACCCCGTGTGCTGAGGCAGTAAGGCTAGTGCACAAAATCAATTTAAGCAGTGGAAAGGTTGTGAGGCTTACCGATGTGGGACTAAACGCAGACCTTTCCTCGCGTGCGCCTGCTGGGAGACCGCGGCCTGGCTTCTGCAGCTGCGGCTTCGATTTGCGTAGGTTGCTGGCTGGCTGCCTTCGCAAGACTCCCCGTAATCCGCAGCAGCTGGAGACCTGGAGTCCTCAAGCCTGGAGCGCGGGAGAAGCTGCTTCAATGTGCGTTAATGGCAGTCGAACCTCAAAACCTGTCGGACACGAATATGGCCGCTCGGCCTGATCAAACCACTGGGGAACCTTCGCCGTGGCACGGCGAAGGTGAGGAGCTGCGCGGCAGGCCGCAAGGTGGTGTCTGGCGGCAGCCCTAGGTTGGACTGCAACCAGAGGAATGGGTTTGTTCGGGGGAGCGTTACGGAGGTGTGGAGTGGCAGTGGAGGGGTGGGGGGTGCTCAGTGTGATGAGGCGGAGGTTCGGTGAGGGTCGGCGAGGTGTGTGAGGCTGTGGAGCAATGGGAACATCTCGCCGGAGGGTGGCCGGAGACGAAGGGGGTGACGATGGTCAGGGTCGGTCGAGGGCTTAATTGAACAAATAGAAACCGGGGAAAGAAAGAGGAGAGGAAGGGAAGTAGTTCTAACTTACTTGCAGGGACGAAGGGGGAGCAGTAGGGCGACAGTCATATCGACTGTCGCCGGAGAAGAAGATGCTCAGGGAAGCAGGCGGCGGCGAGCAGAGAGCCGGAGAGGCGCCAGCTGGGTGCGGCGTGGCGCGGGAAGAGCAGGGGAGGAAGTCTCTGCTGCTGTTATTGCGGCAGAGCGAAGAGGAGGTGGGGGAGGAACCGCCGGAGCTGGTGAGCGTCTGCCGGAGAGAGAAGAGAGGAAAGTTGGGGATTTTCTCCGTCAGATCCGAGCTGCCCCGGCCTGTGGAGCAACGGGGGGTATTTATAGGGATCAAAACAGGGAGGGAGGCGGAGGGAGACGACGTGTCTCCCTCACTGGAGGATGGCCGGAGACGAAGACCCATACCGTCCGTGCGTTCGCACGGCCGGTATGGTGGGCTACAGCGACCAGGGGGGTGTCCCTGCGACGGCTGACAACGCAGGGCACCCCTGGTTTACTTGCCAGGCTTTCCCCCTCACCCTGCGCGGCGCCATGCTCCGCGCAAGGTCGCCGGAGCATGGTGCTGGCCGGTTTTGCAGGGGGGACCTGAATGCAAAGAACGAAGGTGAGTTAGGGGCCAAAATGCGACGGTTCGAAAGTTGAGGGCCAAAACGTAAATATATGAGGACCAAAGTGTAAAGTCGGTCAAGGAGGTTTCTTCTTAGGCTCAAGTTTTTATACATGATTAATTAGGACCTAAGGAATCTGATGGTGAATTTTATTTTTATATGAAACCTTGTTTGACCGGTCAATTTATGCGAAAACCCAGATTAAGTTATTAATTGGGCATGGTTCTCAATGTAGGTCAAAATGGGTTCTGAAGGCCAAATTGAAGGTTCTAAACCCTAGTGATTATTTTTCTATGAATTTTAGAGGGTTTATTCTATTTTTACTTTGCCTCGAACCTCGTGAATTGAAGTGGGTTGTTTTAGGGTTACAGATTATCATTTAGTTCCTTGGAATTGCTGTAGCCCTTATCAGGTCATCCCACTTTCCTTCTTATTTGGTTTGTTTGACCTGTGTTTGGACCCTGAATTACCCTGTATGCAGATTATAGTGGTAAAATTGCATTTTTACCCCTTATGACTTGTTTTCTCCTTAAACTCAGAATTCTCTGAGTTAAGCCTTTCCTTGAGTTATGTAGGAGCTTTTATCCTTTGTATTGGGTCAAAATGAGCTAGTTATGGCTCATGATGAGGTTCTCATCAGTGGTCAGGTAGGATGACCTTGGTTTTGACCTGTTTCCTAGATTAACACTTCTGGGTGCATAGGTCCATCAGAAACTTGGCATAGGACGGAATCTGTTTAATTGCTTCCAACCTGAGTTCGACCCTTGGCCTAAAAGTGACAAGATAAAATCAAGTAGGCCAGGTTAAAAATTTTTTAAAGAGATGGTTAGGTCTGAATTAGGTTAACCACTATACACATTTCAATGATAAAATCATCTTATTAACAACCTATCCGGGCTGACCATTCAGGGTGTTTGCCCTTAAAGTTGATTTCAGAGATGTGAAGTGCACAGGCAAAGGGTTCACAAGCGAATTTTTATGATAAAGTATCTTTTAAGATTCAAATGCTTGGGTTAGTGTGTTTTAGGGTTCACTTGATTAAATATTTTCAACCAAGGTTCTGATGTGGCACACAAAAGTTTTTCAAATCCCAATTTGTTTGATAGATTTCCCTTAATTATGGAAATGCAAGTGTGTTCTATCCTAAGCATGAAACCCTTAGCACAGATTATTCTTAATGATTCTTTTAGGACCAACATGATGAGTGGTGCGACTCAAGAAATGAGGTCAATTGGTCCTTATTGCACCACTAACTAGGCACTCACAAAATATTTTTTCAAGAATTTTAATGCACGTTTTCTATTCTTTTCAGATTTAAACTATACCTGGGTTTTTTGTAGTCTATTTTGATTCCCAGTTTGTGATTTGATAATTCATTCAATCAAACGAGTAAAAAATATTTTTCTTCGATTTTTTTAAAATTCTTGACTTTCCCAGAAATTCAGTGCTACAAATTTCACTTCAATCAGTGTTATATAGAAATTCCTATGATGCTTTGAACTCCGAAAAATCTGGAACAAAATCGGTATTGATAATAGATCAGTGTGTGAATTTTTTAAATTTTTCTATAACTCTGATTGACCTAAAATTTTGACAGGTTATTCCTAACATTGTAATTTACATGCAATAAGAACTTGAGAATTTTTGGACATGCGGATCTTGAGGAATTGAATTTTTAAGATAAAGTTTTATTTCAACCCGAAATCAGGAGAAATATTTTTTTGTTTTTCTTTTTTTTAATAAGTAAACAAATTCTTACTAATCCTAGGGTTCAAGCAAATCCTAAATCTAACTAATCTAAACTACGGGTACTTACCTATGGTTTGAATTTGCGCTTTCTCCATTGTCGTGTTTGGTTCAGATTTCTTCATTTCCTACACACATGAAATCAACGAAAAATGTAGTGAGCTAGAAATCTCAAATATGCACTGAAGAGCTTCAAAAATTTCCATTGCCTCCCCTGCAACGGTGCCAACTTGTCTGGCACGTAATTCACATTTAAAAGTTGTTAGTTACAGTATAATTCTAAAACACGTCGACAAATAAATTTATAAAAGTCCGGTGAGTATCGGGTCGTTCGCAGGGATGCAATCTCGATTTTTGTAGAAGCATTTCAATAAAACTAATTCTAACTAGATATATATATGTATGTATGTATAAAGCAGATATTTAGAGAATCAGAATTTTATTACAATTAGATAAAGTTTTTCATAGTAGAAAATTCTAATAGAGACAGATAAATAAATAGAAAGAGAGAGAGAGAGATGAAAGTGGTAGAGAAACGATGTCACTTGTGGGATGTTTGTGCGAGATGCGGCAGCACCTCAGATCCAGAGCATCGGGACGGAGAATTGCAGAGAAGATAGAAGAAGAGATCGGGAGTTGATGGGAGAGAGAGCTTCTAAGTTGATGCCTTGAACTCAGGGGCCCTGGGCCTTCTATTATAGTTTTGATGGAGGGAAAAAATGGTATTTTAACTCTTAATCTTGTGCAACAACCCTTTGGCTAAATAGATCCATCGATTGGGACATCAGCGGCTTCGATTTGGCCTCAAAACAGCCTTCAAAAAACCTTCTATGCTCGAATTTGCTCTGGTGGCGACATGTGGCATTTGCTGGAGCGATTCATCGAAGATCGCACGGCCTCGCTTCCTCCTCTCGTGCCCTTCATCTTTTCCTTCTCACCGCTCAAGCCTTAATCCTGCCGCAACATCAGCCATCCAATTGTAACGAGCACCGCTACATTAGCGTCGAAGCAACCGCATGAGATCACACGTACCTGCTACGCTTTCTGATCGTGCCACGTCGCTGTGCTTCAATGCATACAATCGCGTGCAATTGCATCCACGTATGCTCGCTTCAATTTTGCACAACCTAGGGCTCGAACGCACACCCTGCGCATGCACGCGTGCACGCGAGCCATTGCGCTACACAAAGCCTTTGTTATGAAGATCCAACAGCTCATAGTGTGCGATGCGACCTTCTTAGATGGGGTGTTGGTGAGGGAGCGACTGTGATGGTGCCACATGGTACCATCATAGCCGTCCATCTTCTTTTCTTTGTATCTGGTGCTGTAGACCTCCGATCGAGTTGATTTTTGTATCGTTGGACTACGATCGTCGATTCGGATTCATCTATGTTATTGGATTCTTCATCTGAGGCTCAGATCTTTGTCCTTTGGCCCCGTCATCTCCATTCTTCTTTGGACTAGACATGATGCTCTGGTTGTCTGATCGGGAGGATTTCAGAAGCGTTGGACTTCCATTATCCTTCTGATCAGATCTGTCTAGTTTAATTTGACATCTACAGCTTTGAATCATCTGCGATTAAAATCATCTCTCTTTTAGGCCATAAAATGATGATATTATCTATATGACTAATAAACTAACTAGCATGCAAATTACGATGCTTATGCATGCACTGACTTGAAGTTATGCTAGAATCTAACTCAATTCAGGTATTTTAAGTTGCATGATTGATGTGCAATCAGCAACGCTCACCGTCATCATGACTGAAATCAGAGAAACCATACCGACCCATATAGCAAACTTGTGGAGAGTCTGCATTGATTACAGAAGACTGAATTCCTCCACGAAGAAGGATCATTTCCCACTACCATTCATTGAACAAATTCTTGAGAAACTAGCGGGAAATTTATTATTTTGCTTTTTGGATGGGTAGTCCGGTTAGAATCAGGTCGCAATCCATCTCGAGGACCAATAGAAAACCACCTTCTCCTGCCCCTTCAGAACTTACACATTTCGAAGGATGCCGTTTGGTCTCTATAATGCACCCACTATCTTTCAGCGATGCATGCTTACCATATTCTCAGATATGGTAGGTGAATACCTTGAAGTCTTCATGGATGACTCTCGGTATTTGGTGAATCATTTGACGATTGCCTCCTGCACTTGGTCCAAATCCTCAGGTGATGCATCGAAGTGAACTTGGTTCTTTCCTGGGAAAGGAGCCACTTCATGGTACCTGAGGGAATTGTCCTAGGACATCTTATCTCGGAAAAGGGCATCCAGGTTGATTGAGCTAAGGTGAATCTGATTTCCAAACTCCCTATGCCTAGCTCAGTCAAAGACATCCGATCCTTCCTACGACAAGTTGGTTTTTACTGTCGATTCATTCCTGATTTCTTCAAAATCATGTACCCCCTGACTAATCTTCTATCTAAGGATGTCCCTTTTGAAATCACCAAGGAATGCACTCAGGCATTTGAGATCCTATGTGATCGAGTTACCCAAGCACCTATGCTGCAATCCCCTGAATGGTCTCAACCCTTTGAGATCATGTGCGATGCATCTGATTACGCTGTAGGTGCAATACTCGGGCAGAAAATAGATGGGAATCCCGTGGTCATCTACTATGCTAGCATGACACTTGACGAGGCTCAGCGTAACTACATAGTTACTAAGAAAGAGCTGCTTGCCGAAGTCTTTGCCCTGGAAAAGTTCAAATCGTATCTTTTGGGTTGCAGTGTTATCATTTGCTCAGATCACACTGCTATGAGGCATCTCTTTGTAAAGAAGGATGCGAATCCTTGGCTAATCCATTGGATCTTACTGTTGCAAGAGTTTGACCTTGAGATTCGTGACAAGGTGGGAAAATAGAATATCGTAGCTGATCACTTATCTCGCCTTCCTTTTCACATTATTGACCCTTTCGGACCCATTACTGAGCATTTTCCCAATGAGCACCTTCTAACTGTTAGTGTGAGACTTCCATGGTTTGTTGGTCTAGTAAACAACTTGGCATCACATCAGATCCCATTTGATTGGCCAAAAGCTAGGAAGGGCAAATTACTATCCAATGCCAAGTACTACTTTTGGGAAGACCAAGTATCTATTCCACATTGGTGATGATCAGATCATCCGACGATGTGTTCCGGAAGTAGAAATACAGGACATTTTGTCCTTCTGCCATGACCAGGCTTGCGGTGGACACTTCTCTGGTCATAAAACCACAGCGAAAGTCCTCCAATGCTGCTTCTATTGGCCCACGAGTTTCAAAGATGCATGTAATCACTGTAAGGCATGCACACATTGCCAGACCTTAGGCAACATGAGCTGCCGTGATATGATGCCCTTACAGCCGATTCTCATATGTGAAATCTTCGATATCTGGAGGAATGATTTTATGGGACCCTTCCCTATTTCAAACAGCTTCGAATACATTTTTCTCGCTGTTGACTACATGTCCAAATGGATCAAAGCCATTCCAACCTGAACCAACGATCATAAGGTGGTTATCAAATTCATTCATCGAAACATCTTTTCTCAGTTCAGGATTCCACGTGCCATAATCTCTAATGGAGGGACCCATTTCACGAATGCTCTATTCTGATCAATGATGACTAAGTACGAGGTGTCGCATAGAATCTCGACTCCTTATCACCCCAAAACTAATGATCTAGTTGAGTTATCAAACTGGGAGATCAAGAAAATCCTCCAGGTCACTGTTTGACCTAATAGTAGAGATTGGTCATCCTGACTTCCGGAAGCTTTGTGGGCTTATATGACTGTCCACAAAATCAAATTAGGCATGTCTCCCTTCATATTAGTTTATGGGAAGGTGATGAGAACCTCATCATGAGCCATAACTAGCTCATTTTGACCTAATACAAAGGATAAAAGCTCCTACATAACTCAAGGAAAGGCTTAACTCAGAGAATTCTGAGTTTAAGGAGAAAACAAGTCATAAGGGGTAAAAATGCAATTTTACCAGTATAATCTGCATACAGGGTAATTCAGGGTCCAAACATAGGTCAAAGCAACTTAATAAGAATAAAAGTGGGATGAGATAATCTAGCAAGGGCTACATCAATTCCAAGGAACTAAATGATAATCTGTAACCCTAAAACAACCCACTTCAATTCACGAGGTTCGAGGCAAAGTAAAAATAGAATAAACCCTCTAAAATTCATAGAAAAATAATCTCTAGGGTTTAGAACCTTCAATTTGGCCTTCAGAACCCATTTTGACCTACATTGAGAACCATGCCCAATTAATAACTTAATTTGGGTTTTCGCATAAATTGACCGGTCAAACAAGGTTTAATATAGAAATGAAATTCACCATCAGATTCCTTAGGTCCTAATTAATCGTGTATAAAAACTTGAGCCTAAGAAGAAACCTCCTTGACCGACTTTACACTTTGGTCCTCATATATTTACTTTTTGGCCCTCAACTTTTGAACCCTCGCATTTCAGCCCCTAACTCTCCTTCGTTCTTTGCGATCAGGTCCCCCCTGCAAAACCTGCCAGCACCATGCTCCGGCGACCTTGCGCGGAGCATGGCGCCGCGCAGGGTGAGGGGGAGAGCCTGGCAAGTAAACCGGGGGTGCCCTGCGTCGTCAGCCGTTGCAGGGACACCCCCCTGGTCGCTGTAACCCCCCATACCAGCCGTGCGAACGCACGGACGGTATGGGTTTCCATCTCCGGCTTCTTCCGGCGAGGGAGACACGACGTCTCCCTCCGCCTTCCTCCCTGATTCGGTCCCTATAAATACCCCCGTCGCTCCACCGCTCTTCCCAGCTCGGATCTGACGGAGAAAACCCCCAACTTTCCTCTCTTCTCTCTCCGGCAGACGCTCACCAGCTCCGGCGGTTCCTCCCCCTCCTCCTCTTCGCTCTGCCGCAATACCAGCAGCAGAGACTTCCTCCCCTGCTCTTCCCGCGCCACGCCGCACCCAGCTGGCGCCTCTCCGGCTCTCTGCTCGCCGCCGCCCCTTTCCCTGAGCATCTTCTTCTCCGGCGACAGTCGATACAACTGTCGCCCTACTGCTCCCCCTTCGTCCCTGCAAGTAAGTTAGAACTACTTCCCTTCCTCTCCTCTTTCTTTCCCCGGTTTCAATTTGTTCAATTAAGCCCTCGACCGACCCTGACCATCGTCACCCCCTTCGTCTCCGGCCACCCTCCGGCGAGATGCTCCCATCTCTCCACAGCCTCACACACCTCGCCGACCCTCACCAAACCTCCGCCTCATCACACTGAGCACCCCCCACCCCTCCACTGCCACTGCACACCTCCGTAACGCTCCCCCGAACAAACCCATTCCTCCGGTTGCAGTCCAACCTAGGGCTGCCGCCAGACACCACCTTGCGGCCGTGCCACGGCGAAGGTTCCCCAGTGGTTTGATCAGGCCGAGAGGCCATATTCGTGTCCGACAGGTTTTGAGGTTCGACCGCCATTAACGCACATTGAAGCAGCTTCTCCCGCGCTCCAGGCTTGAGGACTCCAGGTCTCCAGCTGCTGCGGATTACGGGGAGTCTTGCGAAGGCAGCCAGCCAGCAACCGACGCAAATCGAAGCCGCAGCTGCAGAAGCTAGGCCGCGGTCTCCCAGCAGGCGGACGCGAGGAGAGGCCTCCGTTTAGTCCCACATCGGTAAGCCTCACAATCTTTTCACCGTTTAAATTGATTTTGTGCATTAGCCTTACTGCCTCAGCACACGGGGTGAGGTCCCCTTCACCCGCCCAGTTACCCGGTCTCGTCCGCGCTCACACCTCGCGGACCTGACCCGACCCGACTTAGACTGACCTGCACTCCTCGCCCACCACGCACGCCGGTGGGCCTGGACCCGGGCGCGACCCGTACCCGATTACCCGGCAGCTCTGGGAGAGCTTTCCCAAGAGTGGTTTCAGAGAGAGAGAGACGCGGGGGGGAGAGGGTAGAGTAGGTTTTGTCCTCTGACGTAAGCTCTGAAGTGTGCAGGCACAGGTGAAGAAGAAGCACCGCGGAAGAAGAAAGAAGCTGAGGGAGACACTGTAGCAACAGGCAGTTTAAGTCGTCTGATTTGGAAATCAGACGACGTCCTGAAGGGAAAAGAAGAAAGAAGGAGGGGCGACGTCCTGACTGGAAAAAGAAAAGAAGAAAGAAGGAGATCTGAAGAACAACAGAAGAAGGCGAGGCAGAGGAGAACACAAAAGAACAAGGGAAGAACTGAAAGAAGAAAAACAAAGAAGAAAGAAGAAGATCTGAAGAAAGACAGAAGAAAAAGGAAGAGCAGGAACAGCTGGAAGAAGAAGAAGAGCATCACCACTGCAGAAGAAGAACATCACCTCTGCAGACAAAGAAGAAGAAGATCTGAGACGAGGAGAAACAAAGAGAAAAGAAGGCAACAAATTCTTTCTCTCTCTTACTGTATTTTTGTAAAAGAAACATGTTTATCTCTAGAATACAACTTGCTCCCTGAGTTCGACCTCGGGAACTCTTTTATTTTCCAAGTAAAAAATTTTATATTTGAAATGTTGGCAATAACTGGCTATACTACAACGCTATAACAATAAAACCCGGTTGCCCACAGCGTTTCATTTTTTGGCGCCGTTGCCGGGGAGCAACGGCTATTCTAGAGGTAAGCATTCCTGTTTCTTTTTAATTTCTGATAATCTCCCCTCTTTTGTGCAGCTACAGGAAATCAAGAAGACAAGCAACCACACGACAACCACTCCGAGGATAGGTAAATTTTTCCTCTCGCTATTAACCCCTAAACTCTAAAGTGGAAGAAAAGAAAAGAACAAGCAATATAGGGCTAACCTGTCTTCCATACTTAGTAACCATAAAGAGTTGCATGTTTTCAACTCATCACTCCTGCACACTATTAAGGGTATTTAAGGGCTAACACATTCTTGCTTGAGCCCTAATTACCCAACAAAGAGTTAAATGGACCAAGTAGAGCCAACATAAGGTCAAACATTAGGATTTCAGTAGAGACACACCCCTTAATCAAGAATTGAGGAAATCCAAAAGAGGTGTGCCCAAGCCATTGATTGAAAATAATTAATAAGAAAAATCCTAAACAATTGGCTCTCTCTAAACACTTGAACCCTAAAACAAGGCCTAACTTCTCAAGGAAACCACTAGGTGAAGTTGACCCCTGGGGTCAACCAACCTTCAAACTAGGCCACTTTGTTCACAAAAACACCTAAAGTTCAAGTGAAACCTTAAGCACCCTGATCTTAAAATTGGTAGACTTAAGAGGTCAAGATCCCCATTCTGGTCTACCTGGAACCGCAGTGACAAGAGAGGTCGGGTGGGCGAAACCCTGTAACCCGTGGGGATGCTCTACCGTGTAGGGGTCTTCGCGGGACTCTCCCTCTCTGGCTGCCCAGGTAATTCTCAGGTGGACGATCTTTCTGATCAAGGGGTCCATCTGCCCTGCACCTCTATAGTCACCCAACACATTTTTGGGTGTCTTGATTGGGTCCAGCACCTTTTAATCTCATCACATCCTTCAGTATATGCTTGGAAGGAGGTCCTTGAAACCTCCTTTAGGAATTCACTTGCCCTGAGGTTAGGCCTCAGTTCCCTTGTTTATGCAGCACCACCACATTAATCTTTCCTCTGATACCCCCTTCTTCCATCTTGGCACAACATGAGTCTACATCGAAGCCTTTGATTCCACATCTTGATTCCACCACCTAATCCAAATATGCAGCCAAACCACCTAAGACTACCATTCAAGAAACCTGAATATCGGAGATCTATGAAAGATAAAATGATCGAGGATGCCATAAAATTCTATGAAAAAGAAGAAAAAACCTCAACACCAATAGGAGATATTCAGGTTGATGTCCCAACAACCACAGCCTTCATCATAAACTGTGCCCAAACTCTATTGACAGGAGCCATAAAAGGATCAACCCGAGAAGTTCTCCTAACAGGATACATTGAGATAGACAAATTACACAAATCTGAATACCTTCAATGCTTGACAAATCCTGTACTTTGGGAACAAAACCAAGATGCTCTTGAAAAACGGGTAGAGATGATGAGACTTTTAGAAAAAACTATCAACCAAAAATACCCGTATACACAAGAAACAAAGGATGAGTCATCTTGGAACAGTACTAAGAATCAATCCAGTTTCCCAGACCTAGGGATTGAGGCACAAGGTGGTTGTCGACTCCCAACCCAAATAGAAGATAGCATTAAAATAGGTTGGGAAGTTGCAGGAGAAAACAATGCTGAGCCAACCCTAGGCCATAAATCACCAAGCTTAGAACTCCAAGACTCCTGCAATAACAAGATTAGAATTGAACCTCTGGAGGGTATAAATTCCGCCCCTTGTTTTGATAAGGTGACCCTCGAAGGTTATTCGGACTTAGGTTCTAATAATTCTACCCACATCCTAAGCCTAGAACCTAGATCTGAAACTTATTGGGAAGATTATGAGGCCCTTTATGAGAAAGATCAAATTTTTACAGAATATGATTCCGGGCCTCTATTTAATGAATATCCCTCTCCAACATCCTCAGGAAATCTGATCGATTTTTTAGAAAACATGCCAATTTATGATACAGAAACTGAGGAGTTGGATGAGCAAGGTTTTAATGGGGTCTATCCTACCAGCTTAGAGCTTGAACAGAACATCTTTTTGAGCCCAGAAGTGACATATAGGCTAGAACCCAGTCAGGCTGCTGATTCCACATCTGATGATTTTTGCTGTGGTGGAATTCATGATCATTTTCGCCAACTCTCCGACAATTTCAGATCTGACTATAATTGCGGAGAGATTCCCCTTCCTGAACACGCCAGGCCTATCTACGACCTCAGTTCACATGACTCTGACTCTGACTCTGAGGTCCTGATTCCCGAGATCACTGATAACACAGAATCATTTCTTTTCGATCCTCAAGAACCAAAAATAGAAAATGCCAAGAGTGATTACAACCAAGAATCCAAATTTTTTCTCGAATCCGATTCCTTTCATCCTACAGACACTCTTCCGGCATTTGATAGTTACCCAGAGGACTCTCTACAGAAAACCACCTATCATCTGTTTCTAGAAGAGCCCTCGTACACAATGGCCACCTCGTCCGCACACACAGAACGGATCAAAACCTCTCCCAAACCCCGACCCGCAACCGGACTCAATTTCTATTCAGATTCACCTCTCACCGAGCCGATTGCATTTCCACATCGGGTTTCGAACATTGATCAGACTACATACCATGCTCTATCATTCTCTGATCACCCCTGTAGGGTTCCTGCATCAACCACTGATTATTCTACAGGTCCCTACTCTGACCAGGCTGATTCGACTCAGCCAAACCCTGCGTTTACACTTCCACATCCATCTGAGCTTCATAGTTTATGGTGGGTTCCACACCTTTTTATCCACATCTATCAACCCACCAGATTGATTGGGTTTGGGCTGCATCATCAGCCTGTTGATCTGAACAAGCACCTGGCTGGACCAACCAGGCTCTTAATCAAGGTGCTTGTCTTACAAAACTCCGCTGATTTGACCATCCCCTCTCCATCGCATTTCCCGCTTGGCTGAAGGCATCAAATTTAGCTCTCAACGGGAGGCAGCCCGTCATTCTCTTTGAAAACCTGAAACTTGTTCTGACAGCTTTTTGCACTTGAAGTTCACACTTTAGGACAGCCAACTCCACCTCAGGTGCTTGCATCTGAGATTAGAAATCGTCCGCAACAGTCACCCCGACCCATTCACTCATCAAAACAGCTATCCTAATGTATGAACTTAGTTGAATAAAAAACCCCTAGGTTACAATGAGGACATTGCAAATCTTAGGCATGGGGGGGTAGGAAAGTGCAAAAACTTGTAAGAAAAGGTTTCAAACAAAAAATTCACATATGCCAAAAATATCATAAAAATTAAAAAATTTTTCGAAAAAGAATAAGAGGAAAAGAGGAGAAGGAAATTTTGTGAAGGAGAAAAGAAACAAAATGAAAAAGGAGCACAAAATTATGAGAAAAGGTGATAGTCATTAGTAAGGAACTAAGGAATTAACCTAAGTTCTAGACCTCATTCAAGAAAATAACTGAAAAGTGCACAATGAGATTAGTAAGAATGCAAACCTTAGGCATTCTTGAATAGACTCTTAGTACCTGGAACGTCGGGTTTCACCGGGTTTGTTATAACGTTGTAGTAGAGCCGGTTATTACCAACATTTCAAATAAAATTTTTTACTCGGAAAATGAAAGAGTTCCCGAGGTCGAACTCAGGGAGCAAGTCGTATTCTAGAGATATACATGTTTCTTTTACAAAATAAAGAGTGAGGGAAAGAATTTGTTGTGATGTTCTTCTTTCTTTCTCTTTCTTCAGATCTCCTTCTTCTTCTTCCTTGGTTTCTGCTATGGTGATAATCTTCTTCTTCTTCCTGCTGTTCCTGCGTTGGTGATGTTTTTCTTTCTTCAGAGCTCCTTGTTCTTCTTCTTCTTTGGTTTTCTGCCTTGACCTCTCTTCTTCTTCTTCTGTGGCCTGGTGCTTCTGCCTTCAGCTACTAAGTCTTCCTTCCTTCTTCTTCTGCTTTGGCCGTTGCTCTTCCTTCTTCTTCAGCCTGCCTTCTGTGTTGCTCTGGCTGCTGACTTTCCGTCGTCTGACCCGGTGCTTCGACGACTTAACTGAGCATTTGCTACAGTGCAGCTCCTTCTTCTTCGCCTGCACTTCTTCCTCCGCGGGTCTTCTTCTTCTTCTTTGGCCTGCACACTTCAGAGTTTTTCGTCAAGAGGCAAAACCTACTCTACCCTCCCTCCCCCGCGTCTCTCTTTCTCTCTGAAACCACTCTTGGGAAAGCTCTCCCAGAGCTACCGGGTAATCGGGTTCGGGTCACGCCCGGGTCCAGGCCCACCGGCGTGCGGTGGTGGGCGAGGAGTGCAGGTCGGTTTAATCGGGTCGGGCCAGGTCCGCGGAGCGTGGTCACGGACGAGGCCGGGTCGGGTGAGAGGGACCTCACCCCGTGGTCAGGAGGCAGACAGCATAAGGCACTTTTTGCCTTTATGCGTCCGCGCGCCTCCGAGAAGTTCCGAGGTGGGACTAAATGTCCCACCCCAATTGAGCGCCCGTCGCGGAGGGAGCAGTGGGCGATCGTGGCTTCACGTGCGGCCTTCGCCCCATCTGCGAGCCTGGGACGTTTCGCGGAGACTCCCCGCGCAACCTGGGAGTCGAACCTGGGCGAAGGCGTGCCTGCACCTGCAGGTGAAGCAGCTCTGCCTGCTCAGTAATGGCGACGGCGGGCGAGTCACCTGGTCACAGAAGAACGGCCTCTCGGCCAAATCAGACAGGCGGGGGACCTTCGCCGTGGCACGGCGAAGGTGGTCAGGGGGTCTGCAGGGGGCGTGATGGAGCCAACAGGTCGTCCTAGGTCAAACTGTGAGCGAAGAAGTGGGTGTGTTCGGTGGATCTGCAGAGGGTGTTTGGTGGGAAGTGGAGGGGCGGAAGAGGATCAGGGTGAGGAGGCGGAGGTTCTGCGGTGGTCGGCGAGCCGTGTGGGTCGCTGAGGTGATGGGAGCGGCTCGCCGGAGGGTGGTCGGAGGCGGAGAGGGTGAGGGTGAACAGGAGCGGTCGAGGGTTCAATCAAATAAAAGACAGTGAGGAAAAGAAAGAGGGGGAGATGGGGAGGAGTTCTAACTTACTTGCAGGGACGAAGGGGGAGGAACAGGGCGACAGTCGTATCGACTGTCGCCGGAGAAGACGATGCCCAGTGGGGGGGGGCGGCGGTGACGACGGGGCAGAGGCAGCGCGCGCCGGTATTGCGCGACGCGGGAAGAGCAGGGGAAGAAGTCTCTGCTGCTGGTATTGCGGCAGAGCGAAGAGGAGGAGGAGGAAGAACCGCCGGAGCTGGTGGGCGTCTGCCGGAGGGAGGGGAGAAGAAAGTTGGGGGTTTTCCCCGTCAGACCCGAGCTGGGAAGAACGGTGGAGCGACGGGGGGTATTTATAGGGATCAAACAGGGAGGAAGGCGGAGGGAGACGGCGTGTCTCCCTCGTCGGAGAGTGGTCGGAACACGAACCCATACCGTCCGTGCGTTCGCACGGCCGGTATGGTGGGCTACAATGACCAGGGGGGTGCTCCTGCGACGGCTGACGACGCAGGGCACCCCCGGTTTACTTGCCAGGTCCCTCACCTCACCCTGCGCGGCGCCATGCTCCGCGCAAGGTCGCCGGAGCATGGTGCTGGCAGGGTTTTGCAGGAGGGACCTGATTGCAAAGAACGAAGGAGAGTTAGGGGCCAAAATGCGAGGGTTCAAAAGTTGAGGGCCAAAGAGTAAATATATGAGGACCAAAGTGTGAAGTCGGTCAAGGAGGTTTCTTCTTAGGCTCAAGTTTTTATACATGACTAATTAGGACCTAAGGAATCTGATGGTGAATTTTATTTTCATATTAAACCTTGTTTGACCGGTCAATTTGCGCAAAAACCCAAATTAAGTTATTAATTGGGCATGGTTCTCAATGTAGGTCAAAATGGGTTCTAAAGGCCAAATTGAAGGTTCTAAACCCTAGAGATTATTTTTCTATGAATTTTAGAGGGTTTATTCTATTTTTACTTTGCCTCGAACCTTGTGAATTGAAGTGGGTTGTTTTAGGGTTACAGATTATCATTTGGTTCCTTGGAAGTGCTGTAGCCCTTGCTAGATCATCTCATCCCACTTTTATTCTTATTAAGCTTTTTTGACCTGTGTTTGGTCCCTGAATTACCCTGCATGCAGTTTATACTGGTAAAATTGCACTTTTACCCCTTATGACTGGTTTTCTTCTCAAACTCAGAATTCTCTGAGTTAAGCCTTTCCTTGAGATATGTAGGAGCTTTTATCCTTTGTATTGGGTCAAAATGAGCTAGTTATGGCTCATGATGAGGTTCTCATCAGTACCCATTAAGATCTGGACACTCCTCAAGAGGTTGAGGAAAATGAAAAGCTGAAGTATTAGGTCTAAGGCTTAGGGAGTATTTGGCCTCGTTAACTAATTTTTGGTTTACGGGACTCAGTAACCTAAGCACCCTAACCTCACACACAGCCTGGTTCAGTAAGCGTAAAAATCAGAATCACGCAGAAGCGTCGCAAAATTCTGAAAAGAACACCTAGAATAGGAGCGGCCGATCAACACAAGTTGATTTGGACGAGTTCCCAGCGCGGAGAGGCGGGAAATCCCCTCGAAGACGCGTAAAAAAATATCATCTCCTCGGTGCTTGTTTC
Source organism: Thalassia testudinum (assembly GCA_037157565.1). Taxonomy (NCBI): domain Eukaryota; kingdom Viridiplantae; phylum Streptophyta; class Magnoliopsida; order Alismatales; family Hydrocharitaceae; genus Thalassia; species Thalassia testudinum. The sequence goes on along the minus strand of JAZHRO010000056.1, from coordinate 75,970,283 downwards.
TTAGGATATTTACATATCCTACTGGGGGCATGTAAGCACTCTGCTGGTTCAGATTCCATGGATGGCATTATCTCGAAGTGTCAATTGCCAGGGTCTGGATTCGGCCACGGAACACCATGGATGGGATTATCTCGAAATCTCAATAGCCAGGGTTCCGGGGGTTGCCATGGGCGGTGCTATCTCGAAGCATCGATCGCCAGGAACCCTTGAGGATTGATGATGGGAGCAAGGAATCTGATACAGACCGTGTTGAAAAGCCAATCCTAGGCTAGAACTAAAAAGAAAAAGAGAGAGAAAACTCCCCAAACAGAAAAACTTTCTATCTCTCTTACAAAACGCACTGCGAACTGAGCCAGGGCTAAAATCATTTCAAGCACGGGTGCTTTAATCACAAAGTCCAATAAACCTTAGGTTAGTTCTTGTGGGCCTTAAAAACCTTTGCTAAGGACTGAGGCTAAGGCTAGACAGATTTGGATCTTGATTGGTACTAAAATACCTTTTGGGCCTATGGTCAGCATTCTAACCTAATCTGAGCTCAAATAAAAAAGCACTTATCTAAAGCTATTAAAAACTTCATGGTCTAGAACAAGGGTTGAAACCTTAAGTTTTTGCTAAGGGACTAGCAAAAGCTAGGCATGGGGGTATGATGAGAACCTCATCATGAGCCATAACTAGCTCATTTTGACCTAATACAAAGGATAAAAGCTCCTACATAACTCAAGGAAAGGCTTAACTCAGAGAATTCTGAGTTTAAGGAGAAAACAAGTCATAAGGGGTAAAAATGCAATTTTACCACTATAATCTGCATACAGGGTAATTCAGGGTCCAAACATAGGTCAAAGCAACTTAATAAGAATAAAAGTGGGATGAGATAATCTAGCAAGGGCTACATCAATTCCAAGGAACTAAATGATAATCTGTAACCCTAAAACAACCCACTTCAATTCACGAGGTTCGAGGCAAAGTAAAAATAGAATAAACCCTCTAAAATTCATAGAAAAATAATCTCTAGGGTTTAGAACCTTCAATTTGGCCATCAGAACCCATTTTGACCTACATTGAGAACCATGCCCAATTAATAACTTAATTTGGGTTTTCGCATAAATTGATCGGTCAAACAAGGTTTAATATAGAAATGAAATTCACCATCAGATTCCTTAGGTCATAATTAATCATGTATAAAAACTTGAGCCTAAGAAGAAACCTCCTTGACCGAATTTACACTTTGGTCCTCATAAATTTACTTTTTGGCCCTCAACTTTTGAACCCTCGCATTTCAGCCCCTAACTCTCCTTTGTTCTTTGCGATCAGGTCCCCCCTGCAAAACCTGCCAACACCATGCTCCGGTGACCTTGCGCAGAGCATGGCTCCGCGCAGGGTGAAGGGGAGAGCCTGGCAAGTAAACCGGGGGTGCCCTGCGTCGTCAGCCGTCGCAGGGACACCCCCCTGGTCGCTGTAACCCCCCATACCGGCCGTGCGAACGCACGGACGGTATGGGTTTCCATCTCCGGCGTCCTCCGGCGAGGGAGACACGACGTCTCCCTCCGCCTTCCTCCCTGATTCGGTCCCTATAAATACCCCCGTCGCTCCACCGCTCTTCCCAGCTCGGATCTGACGGAGAAAACCCCCAACTTTCCTCTCTTCTCTCTCCGGCAGACGCTCACCAGCTCCGGCGGTTCCTCCCCCTCCTCCTCTTCGCTCTGCCGCAATACCAGCAGCAGAGACTTCCTCCCCTGCTCTTCCCGCGCCACGCCGCACCCAGCTGGCGCCTCTCCGGCTCTCTGCTCGCCGCCGCCCCTTTCCCTGAGCATCTTCTTCTCCGGCGACAGTCGATACGACTGTCGCCCTACTGCTCCCCCTTCGTCCCTGCAAGTAAGTTAGAACTACTTCCCTTCCTCTCCTCTTTCTTTCCCCGGTTTCAATTTGTTCAATTAAGCCCTCGACCGACCCTGACCATCGTCACCCCCTTCGTCTCCGGCCACCCTCCGGCGAGATGCTCCCATCGCTCCACAGCCTCACACACCTCGCCGACCCTCACCAAACCTCCGCCTCATCACACTGAGCACCCCCCACCCCTCCACTGCCACTCCACACCTCCGTAACGCTCCCCCGAACAAACCCATTCCTCTGGTTGCAGTCCAACCTAGGGCTGTCGCCAGACACCACCTTGCGGCTTGCCGCGCAGCTCCACACCTTCGCCGTGCCACGGCGAAGGTTCCCCAGTGGTTTGATCAGGCCGAGAGGGCATATTCGTGTCCGACAGGTTTTGAGGTTCGACCGCCATTAACGCACATTGAAGCAGCTTCTCCCGCGCTCCAGGCTTGAGGACTCCAGGTCTCCAGCTGCTGCGGATTACAGGGGGTCTTGCGAAGGCAGCCAGCCAGCAACCGACGCAAATCGAAGCCGCAGCTGCAGAAGCTATGCCGCGGTCTCCCAGCAGGCGCACGCGAGGAGAGGCCTCCGTTTAGTCCCACATCGGTAAGCCTCACAATCTTTTCACCGTTTAAATTGATTTTGTGCATTAGCCTTACTGCCTCAGCACACGGGGTGAGGTCCCCTTCACCCGCCCGGTTACCCGGTCTCGTCCGCGCTCACGCCCCGCGGACCTGACCCGACCCGACTTAGACTGACCTGCACTCCTCGCCCACCACGCACGCCGGTGGGCCTGGACCCGGGCGCGACCCGTACCCGATTACCCGGCAGCTCTGGGAGAGCTTTCCCAAGAGTGGTTTCAGAGAGAGAGAGACGCGGGGGGGAGAGGGTAGAGTAGGTTTTGTCCTCTGACGTAAGCTCTGAAATGTGCAGGCACAGGTGAAGAAGAAGTACCGCGGAAGAAGAAGGAAGCTGAGGGAGACACTGTAGCAACAGGCAGTTTAAGTCGTCTGATTTGGAAATCAGACGACGTCCTGAAGGGAAAAGAAGAAAGAAGGAGGGGCGACGTCCTGACTGGAAAAAGAAAAGAAGAAAGAAGGAGATCTGAAGAACAACAGAAGAAGGCGAGGCAGAGGAGAACACAAAAGAACAAGGGAAGAACTGAAAGAAGAAAAACAAAGAAGAAAGAAGAAGATCTGAAGAAAGACAGAAGAAAAAGGAAGTGCAGGAACAGCTGGAAGAAGAAGAAGAGCATCACCACTGCAGAAGAAGAACATCACCTCTGCAGACAAAGAAGAAGAAGATCTGAGACGAGGAGAAACAAAGAGAAAAGAAGACAACAAATTCTTTCTCTCTCTTTCTTTATTTTTGTAAAAGAAACATGTATATCTCTAGAATACAACTTGCTCCCTGAGTTCGACCTCGGGAACTCTTTTATTTTCCGAGTAAAAAATTTTATATTTGAAATGTTGGCAATAACTAGCTATACTACAACGCTATAACAATAAAACCCGGTTGCCCACAGCGTTTCAGAAGGCATGTCACCTCCTCATCCAATTGGAGCGCAAAGCCTATTGGGCAGTACGGAACTGCAATCTTGATCTTTCTAAGGCAGGAACCCACAAAAAGCTTCAAATGAGCAAGATTGATGAACTACGCCATGATGAATTTACAAAGAATAAGTTGAGGCCTTTCATGACAAGCACATATCCAGAAAGATCCTTTTCCCTAGTTAGAAAGTCCTACTCTTTGATGCTAAACTCAAATTATTCCGAGGAAAACTTAGATCAAAATGGATTAGACCATACATTGTCCGACAAATCTTTGGAAATGAAGCTGTCGAAATCAATCAACTCAGCCACAATTCAGAATCATTTGTTGTGTACGGTCAGCGACTCAAACCGTTCATTGAACTCACTGATTCAAATTTGGCTGAGGTATCTTTTACCCTCCATTCTCCCTGAGCTCATTTTGGCCGGCTGATGGCATTAAACTCAGTGCTTAACGGGAGGGAACCCGTCATTTGGAAAAACCCAAAACCCTTCTTGACACATCTTATGCTAAACTCATAATGCACTTTAGGGTTCATCCATTAGAACAGCTGACTCCACCTCTGGTACCCGTACCCGAGCATGAAATCGTTTGCAACAGTCACCTCGACCATTCACCCACCCAACATCTGTTTTAATGAATGATCTAAGCTGAACTCGAACCCACCTAATTTACAATGAGGACATTGCAAATCATAGGCATGGGGGGGTTTTAAAGTGCAAAATGCTGTGAAAATCACTTCACAAAAAAGGGTTTCATCAAAAAAATCACAGATTCCAACAAAACCAAAAAAATAAAAAATTGAAAAAGAACAAAAATATGAGAGGGGAGGAAATTTTGAATGGATTGCATATCATTTTTTAGGAGAAAAAGGGGAGGTGATAAAAAGAAGATGTCAAAAAAGAGCACAATTTGAAAAGAAATGAAGTGATAGTCATTACTAAAAGATTAAGGAATTGACTTAGTTGTAGACCAAATCAAAAGAAAGAAAATAAAAGGCAAAAAGTGCTAAGGAAACAAAAAAAAGATTTGTTGGACTATCTCGAAATGTCGATAGTCCGTACGGTCAGCGACTCAAACCGTACGGTCAGCGACTCAAATACTTAAGCCTTGTGCTGGCTCAGATGCCATGGGCGGCATTATCTTGAAATGTCGATTGCTAGGGTCTGGATTTAGCCATAGTACGCCATGGGTTGGACTATCTTGAAATCTAGAAAGGCAGGGTTCTGGGGGTTGCCAAGGGCGATGCTATCTCAAAGCATTGATTATCGGGGACAGTACGAGGATTGATGGTGGGAACTAGGAATTCGATACAGACAGTGTTGTAAAGGTAATCTGAAGCTAGAAATAAAAGGAAAAGAGAGAGAAAACTCTCAATAAAATAAAGCCAAGTTCTTCTATCTCTCTTTGACAAAAACGCACTGCAAACTTAACTTGGGTTCAAACATGTTACAAGCATGGGTGCTTTAACCGCGGAGTTCAACGAACCTTAGGTTAGTTCCTGTGGGCCTTAGAAACCTTCACGGCAGACTGAGGCTAGAGCTGGTCTGGTCCGGATCTTGGTTGGTACTTGAGTACTGCTAGGCATACTATCAACATTCTAACCTAATCTACAAAAGAAAGCACACTTCCAAGTTTTAAGTATCAGAAGTTATATGGTCTAGAATCAATGTTAATACCTTGAAATTTTGCAAAGGGACTAGCAAAGTCTACGCATAGTGGTATGATGGGAACACCATCATAAGCCATAAGTAGCTCATTTTAACCAAATTAAGTAAATGCTCCTACATAACTACCAAAGAGTCATAAGTCACTGCGTAATCATTCTAAGGGAAAAATAAGGAGCTAGGCTTAAAACTGCAATTTTACCAGCATATCATGAATGTAGTACAACCATAAGTTTTCTCAGGCGTTGAATGAAGGTCAAATGGTCCTAAAAGGCTAACAGTGGGTTAAAACAATCAGAAACGGGTTTGCACGTATTCTGAGAATTAAATGACTTTTTGAAATCCTAAAAATAAATTCGCTCAATTAACTGAGGTTATGATCAGGATAAAATTCACCTAAACGCTCTAAAATTCATAGAAAAATATTCTCTAGGGTTTGGAACCTTCAATTTGACCATCAGAACCTGTTTTGACCTAGAATAGAGTAATAGATAGACATTTGCCCTAATTTGGGTTTTTGGATAAACTAACCAGTCACATGTGGTTAGAACCAAAATCCAACTTTACCATTGAGTTCCTTAGGTCCAAATTAGGTTTATACCAAAAATTTCAATCCAAGATGAGTTTGTCTTGACCCAGTTTGCAACTTGGTCCTATCTAATTACATTTCTTTACTTAAGTTTCAAAATCTTTTCAAATGGACCCCTAACTTTGTTGTCGTTCCCACAAAAAGGTCCCTGTTGCCATTAAACCTATTCCTACTTGCTCCGACGATGTTAATTTGGAAAGAACTTCCTAATTTCTTGACAAATCCCTGTCAAGTTTGAAAGGGAAGTTCGTCAAGAAATTCCCTTCCTTTTGAACCCGATCCCAAGCCCTAAAGCTTACCTTAAAAGAACCTCCTGGTCACACCGTCTTCCTCACTCTCAAAATCAGCCAAGAATCCCCACTAATTCCTCTCTCTCCCTCACGGTCGAAGGCTTCTAGATGTCCGGTGAGCCCCTCCGTCCATCTTTGTCCTCCATTTGCAATACTAGCAATGGAGATATCCACCTCACTTCTTCCCACGTCGAGCCATACCAGCCGATACCCTAACCCCCCTCTTCCTCGCAATCTCCCTCTTCGGAGCAATTCTCTTCTTTGGCACCAGCAACACCATAACTAGCACCACCTTTACCCTACTTCATCCGCTAGCTACCCAGATCGATGCCCCATCTTCCACTCTTCGTTTCCAGACATTCGCAACTTCATTTCGATCGCCGACTCGCCCGATCGCCCTTCGCTTTCCACCTCGCCAGCTTAGCTTCGGCAAGCTCGCACGACCACTACGCTCCACCAATTTGGTTGCCGTTCATCCCTATGCCTCCACCATAGACTAGAGAGCAAATGCCCTCTGGTAATTGAGGCTATTAGCCTCCCCAACACTCCACCGAACACAACTGCTCTCATGCACACAGTCTGCCTCTGCTACGCATTCACGGACCTTGTCACACCACACAACCCCCATCGTTGCATTCGTCGTGGTCCAGCGAAGGTCCTAAGCAACCTTAATTAGGGCGTGAGGCTGTATTACTGATTTCAGGTATCGGCTTCTCTCCGCCATTGATGCACAGCGCCAAAGCAATCTTAAAAGCTTGTTCTTCACCTGCAGCTCTAGGCGACACGCTTAGACAATGCGGATTCAGCAATTGTAGCTTCCCAGGATCTCAATTGGAAGGAAGCAGCACAGCCGTGACCCAATTTGAGCCATCTTCACTGCTGCTGCAGACATGTAAAGGAGTGGGAATGTTTAGTCCCATATCGAAAATAGTAGAAGCAGTGCTATCACATAAATTAAATTTGTGATAGAGGCTTATCGCCACCAAGCATAGGGTGAGGTCCCTCTCACCCACGCACACCTGTGCCTCGTCTGCAGCACCTCACCCGTGGACCAGGTGTGCCCGACCGGCCTAAGCCCTTCACTCCTCGACTGCGACCACGCTGCAGTGTTGGACCTAGGTACGTGCCTACTCGATTACCCGACTATACCCTTAAATTCCCTGGGAGAGTGGAGCCTAAGAAGAAAGAAAGAGGGAGAGAGATTGCGCAGGTAGGGGGAGGGTTTTTCTCTTGGTAAGAACTGGCTGACACTTAGCCAAATTCAAGAAGCCTTCCCCCTCTTTGTGTGAAGAAGGAGAATAGAGCAAGAAGAAGGAAAGAAGATGGGTCGTAGCTGAAGAAGAAGAGAGATGGAAAGAGAAAAGCAGAAGAAGAAAAAGAAGAAGAAGAAGAAGAAGATGAAGAAGAAGAAGAAGAGAAGGAACCACACAAGAAGAAGAAAAGGTGAAGAAATACAGAAAGTGCCAGAAGGAAAAGAAAAGCTGCACAGGAAGAGAGAGAGACCCTTGAGTCTCTAGCACTATAGCACAGGCCTTTTTAAGATGTCTAATACTTTGGTTGGATATACTTGAGGCTTGATTTAAGTGTTATTTGTGAGGAGTAATTGGTGATTTAAATCACCATTGTATTCCATTCTTTTTGCATATTGATCATGACATTATTCTTATTGCAATCTTTATTTTTGATTTAAATTGTGATCTTGAGCTTTGATTTCCATATTTCTCCCTGTGTTCAACCTCAGAACTTTTTCAATTAATAAAATTTATTTGTTTGAGCGCTATTTTGGCTATACTATAACACGACAATCCTAAAACACCAATTTAGTGCCAGAACAAGCTTGTATTTTTACCCTATAGAGCCCCTTCTCTTCCTCGCTGATTGCACTGCAGAAATACACCTGCAATAGTGCCTTCTTGTGCTATTTCCAAGCATTACCCATGCATATTAGGCCTCCATAGCTGCATTGTAAAAATACACGCATGCATGCATCTAATTGAGAGGAGAGGAGAATGAAATAAGTGGCCTTGCATTATACTTTTTTCCTCAAGTGCATCCTTCCAAAATCCACATCATTTTATTTTTTCCACTTGATTTTTGAAATGCTTCCCGCAGCTGCAGCTTCTTCTCCATGTGCCATTCCATCCCTCTCCCCGCCATGCTTCCCTACTGCAGCCCTTCCCTGCAACTTGCCATTCCCTGCATTAGCCATACACGGCCATACCTTTTCTTCCTATAAAAGGCGACAGCTTCTCCTTCAGCAGCCAGTCGGGGACCCAGCCAAAAATCTCCCACCAGCAGCTCCATCTCCACCACCGTCCTCTCCTCCATTCCCCTGCATACGCCGGTCCTCCTCCGAGGAGAAACCCGGTGGGTAGGAGCTCTCACTGTGGTGCACACCACCATAGTGAGACCACCACTACCCAACTCTTCAAAGAGCCGGTGCAAGTGGTGGGTCTGTTCTCATTTTTTTTCCCGCTCCAGCACCTTCTGCCATTGGAGCAACTTCAAGGTATGAAGCTTGAAGGAGCAGTAGCAGCAAGGAAGCTGCAGCAGCAGCAGCAGTAGCCCCAGCCATTCCATGCAAGCCTGCAGGCGCCTCGCCTCCCGCTTTGCCGCTCTGTCGCGTGCTCTCCACTCTCGCAACCGGCCAGTGCAGGCCTTCTCCCTCACGAATACGCACCTACACGCGGAAGCCATCAGATGATGGCCTCCACGTGCAGAAGACTTAACCTGCAGCCTCTCCTCTCCCACTCTCTCTCTCTCTCTCTCTCTCTCTCTCAAAACACTCACTCTCTCTTTACACCGACGCACACACACACCTACACCAACACTTCCACACACCCACACACACAAACACTATTATAAACATATATATACGTATACTTATATATAGTGATATATATATACATATATTTGTCTACATATATATATATATATATATATACTTATATAGTAGTACCTATATACTTATGTAAGGTGTATAGATATATATATATATGTATGTTTGTATACTAATACATAAGTATATAGGTACTACTATATAAGTATATATATATATATATATATGTATATATATATATATATATACATATATATATATATATATATACTTATATAGTAGTACCTATATACTTATGTATTAGTATACAAAAATACATATATATATATATCTATACACCTATATATATATACATATACTACTATACATATACATACATATATATATATACTTATATCTTTATATATAGTAGTATTAGTATCCGTATATACATATATACATATATCTATATACTTATATATATATATACATACATATATACTTACGTATATCTATGCATATATTAGTACTTATATAAATATGTATTAGTCTATATACACATATATATATACATATATACAACTATATGCTTATATATATATACTTAAATATATATATACTTATTCATACATATATACATATATTTATCTATAACTATATATACATACATATATATATACGCATATCTGTCTATACATATAGCTACATATATCTACATATACATATATTACTATATCCTTATACATACATATATATATATGCCTCAATATAGTTATGTATACATACACAAATATATATATATACATATACACTTATATATCCATATATATCTACATATATATATACCTATATTTTTATAACCATATATGTATACATATAGACATATTTACATATATACATATATACATTATATTTTCATGTTATTTACCATATGCTGTATCGCAAGAATATCTGCACCAATTGCTGATATTCCTCGATACATGTACACAAAAAGCGTGGTCACATACATCATCCACCATCCATCCCACACTCCACGCGGCACCTAGTCCTGTTGGTTGCGTCTCTCTATACGACGACCGACTCGACACTGTGCTACACTCCATCTCCGCCTCAACCCCCACCCCTTTATATACATAATATTTACGTATATATATATACTGTATTTACTTTATTTCTATTTTGCTTTCCTGTCATTAAAAAGATAAAAAAATAGATAAAAGAGAAAAGATAATCTTTGACTTACAGGTACTCCGTCTTGCGAATAGCAAGACCCATTTTGGAACCCTGTTTTGGCTCAAAGCCAAGAACTCAATTTTGAGGGTGTGCCTCAAGGATAAATATTACTAGAAAAAAATATAAATGAGAAAAACACCAAAAAAACAATAAACGAATGGAAGAGACTCGTTGTAGGAAAGGCATAGAAACTTGACTTGAACCCCACTTCCCTGAGTTCGACCTTAGGCCTAAAAGTGACAAGATAAAATCAAGTAGGCCAGGTAAAAAAAAATTTTTTGTAAGGAGATGGTTAGTTCCAATATAGGTTGACCACTATACACATTTCAACGATAATATCGCCATATTAACAACCTATCCGGGTCCGACCATGCATCTTTTCTGGCGTCGTTGCTGGGGAAGTGTGCCTTCAAGTAAGTTTCTATTCAATTCCTTTCAATTTTTCTCTTCTCTCTTCACGGGTATATCTGTTTTTGGTGTGCAGGTGAACCTGGTTGCAAGGAGAAGACCGGCCGACAAAGTCGAGACCGTGGGTAGATCCAAGGCGGGAACGAGAGTGTGAAGATGTTGACACTGCGTTGGAGCTTCGTACACGTTGCCGAACAAGTAGGTTTTCTTTTCTTAGCAAACTAGGGTTAACTTGCCACCTTAATAAAAAAAAAATTAAAAACTAAAAACTAGAAAAACTTCTTGGGATCTCTTGGGGCAAGTGGATTAAAATTCACTTATTTGATTGATTGTCTTCACTCCCACCACCCCAGGATTTCCCGCCTTACTTCGCATAACGAAAATCCAATAATCTTGATGCTTGAATTTTTCATCGTGTGAAGTATTCTTTGAGGCAAATATAAAAAGATTGATTGCACCCCTCTTTTGCCTCATTTATCTACAATTTGGGATCACCTTTTTGGTGGGGAGACTTGGAATTGAGTTAATTCCAACCCCACCACGACTTTTCAGCTTGCCTAAGATTCGATCCCAAATATTTCAACACCAACAATTTTCGTTTCTTTATCTGTTGGTTGAGCCTTGTGTGTGGACATTTTTCTTGGTGATTGGGAGCACTTGAATTGAAGTGCTTGGCTCCCTTTCACATTAATATAAAACTAATTCATGCATCCACACATAGAAATCTCCAATTAGGGTAGCCCATTGCATTTTAGCATGCATTAACTAACTGATATTGAAGAAGGGTTTGTTGTGCTCAGAAAGAAAACTTGTATTCTCACAAACACCCGGAGATTGGTTGAATTGGTAATTTAGAGAAATCCTAAAATCCATACTACTTAACGATGAACCCTAAAAACCATTCACCAATTAAGAACCTCAATTCAGGGAGATTTCCCCGTTGCATGCTTATTTTGCACACTCTGAAAATTAGTCACTTGGGCATTACCCGTAAACAACGCCCTTCACATTCCAAAAGCACTTGATCCTCAGCCTCTAACTAAAATTGGTAGTAACTTGACCCTTCTTATGGATTGGAGGTCTAACTACCTGCGTGTAGCGGCTACGTGCTGGTGAGAGTTCCCGCATGCTATCGGGTGTCTAAGACTGGGGAAAACGGCCTTTCAATCTTGCCTGGTGGTTCCGCGGTGCTCACATTTGGTTCCATAGTTCGTGATAGTAGGTAACATAGATCTTTAGGTCTAAGGGTACACTGTAGAGGTTAGGAATTTGATTGTACTCATTTGTAATCAAGTGTACCTTTACGGCGTCATTTCTCTCATCTCTTTTCCCTTCTCATCTCCCCAAATGTTCCTACGGTAGTGCATGTTTGGGAGGAGGTCACAAAACCCTGAACTGTTTGAATTGACTGATAAATCTAGAAAACAAGCCGAATCGTCCTCTTCCACAAACATGGCTGCACGCCCACCCCGAAATCCCGAGGGAGGAAACTGCCCTCAGAACCCACCAGGTGGTGGAGCCTTAGATCCCATAACCCGCCTCCAAGCCCAAATTGAAATGTGTAATGAGCAAATGGAAGCCATTCGAGAAACATTGGAGGAAATGCAGAACCCTCTCGAATGGGAGGAGCCTAGGTCTGTTAGCTCTTATCAGAATCCCGCTGCTACAGAGACCTTAGGACAAATTCGGGTCCCCATGGGCGAGGACGAGTTTGAACTGAAATCGAACATAATTGGCCTAATAAATTTCCACTTTCATGGTCCCGCAAGTGAAGATCCTTTTCTCCACTTAGAAGACCTAACCCGACTGGTTGAAATTGTTAAACCAAGAAATGTCGGGTTACCTATAGTCCTCATGAGAATGTTCCTGTTTCCATTGCTGGTTAAAGCGTCGCAATGGTTACGCACCCTTGGGAGAACCATCCACTCTTGGGAAGAGATGCGAACAACGTTTCTCAAGAAGTTCTTCCCAATCGGGTGAACCAATGCGCTTCGCCGTGCTATCACCTCTTTTATGCAACAAAACGGCAAACAATTTCATGAGGCATGGGAGAGGTATAATGACCTCAGGAAGTGTCTGCACCACTGTCTGCCTAAGTGGCATATAGCTTAGAGATTGCAGACGCTTCCTGAGGAGGGAACTTTATGAATAAAGACGAGAATGGAGCACTTGAACTGTTTGAAAATATGCGTGAAAACTCGATGAACAATGCTTCCATTGTCACCTTTAATCGTACCAGCTAGCCCCGAAATGTCCACGAAGTTGACATGGGACCCTCCCATTCATCCACTGATCTAAGCCTTATTGCACAAAAACTGGATGAAGTCTCCATCGTGCACAAGAAGTTGGACGAGATTCTGGCCAACCTCGCCTGATCTCTGGCAAACACCACCTCTTCACCACTTCGTCACAATCCAAATTCTTCCAACACCAATCTTATCCTGAGAAATCCCGTAAGACCTTCCTTACTGAGTGTCATGCCAAGTGACTTGGTAAGTCATGTGGAACTGGCTTCTGCGAGCCAGTATTTCGACACGGAGGACCAAGCCTCCGGTTCTCGGATGCATACTTACATGCAGACGCATCTTCTGGCATAGAAGACGCTTGCACCCTAGGGAATAACCTGTTCTCTGCCACTTATAACACAGGGTGGCATAATCATCCGAACTTCACATGGTCCAACAACTCGCAGCTCCAAAACCCCATGGGTGGACCAATGCAACCATCCGCACCCGTCATCCCAAGGGCCCAGTCTAATCCTATGGTGAATCCGCCATCAGGCCCTTACGTACCGCAAGCAGAACACGCATCAAGTCCTCTTGATAAATTGATGCGGATGATGATGAATATGTCAAAGAGCCATGAAGAGAACATGACCTCTCTTCAATACCAATTGGCGCAACAGAATGCTGAGATCAGTTAACTACGCATGGTGACTCGATCTCAGGGCACTCTTCCAGCCCAACCTATTCCCAACCAGCGAAACTTCGTACCCCGTGGTCCGCAACCACCGGTACAACCTTCTCAGGGATAGGTTCATCAAATTCTGCAAGCTCCAAGCATTCCATCGGGATTTCAGGCAAATCCCACTGCAGCATAGCACTCTTATGTCCGCATTGCAAACCCTCCTCCGCCGTATGATCCCACTGGACCCGCATCGTCCAATGCTATCACTATGAGGAGCGGTAAGCAGACCGTCGATCCACCTCGACCTGATCCTAGCCCATCTTCTTCTTCATCGCCCTCTCATTCGGGATGCTCACCGCATTCGCGATTGGACGATACACCCAAATTGTTGCCAGAATCAGTCCCATTCCCTAAGGCTCTATTGAGGGAGCCAAAAGGCAAAAAGAAAGATGTGTAGGCCTTTAATAACCTGCGTAATTTGTTCAGGGATGTAGAAATCAAGGTACCCCTACTCGAGGCTATCGACCACATACCTACTGTTGCCCGATTTTTCAAAGACTACAAAACACCCAGACGATAGTCAAAGAAAACTAAAAATCCGGTGGTTCTCTCGCCTCATGCGAGTTGTGCTATACTATCAAACCTACCACTGAAGCAGAAAGATCTAGGCACACCGCTGATTTCCTGTAGCATCCAAGGATGCAATTTTAACCGTGCCTGCTTGATCTAGGATCTCCCATAAATCTCATACCGACCATCATGCTCGAAAAATTTTCCTTGGGAAATCTGAAACCCACCCCTGTCACGTTATTGTTGGCAGATCGTTCTGTCAAAATCCCGAAGGGTGTGGTGGAAGACGTGGTGGTTATGGTCAACAGTCTCTGTTTTCCTGTTGACTTTCTTGTTTCAGATATGGAAGTTCCTAGTTCACTTTCTGATTGTCCGATCATCCTTGGTCGACCTTTCTTGGCCACAGCCCACGCCCTTATCGGCTGCGAGTCAGGTTATATTTGAAAGTTTCCCTACCAGGAGGGGTGACGTAATAAAATTGCGGAATTGAATATAATATCACAGAATAAACAAACAATCGCACAAGTACACAAAGATTTTTAGGTGGAAACCCAAACCTGGTGAAAACCACCACCTAACCCTCTCGAGTTAGGATTTTCCGATCAACCTAGTTGATCAAATCCACTAACCGAATCACTTTAAAACGAGGGTGATTCAACCTCAGTACAACCACGCTACAAGTACGAGGGTAGCGTTCCTCAACCCCTTCTCTCCACGAGAAGGATTTTGTCCCTCGAAGGAGACGGGAATTCGCAAAGCGAATACCCAACCAAAAGACAAAGATAAAATAAAACAACAGGTCCTATAGAGCCAACAAAGTAATTAAGAACCTAGCTTCTATAGGAATAAGGAAACTCCCCTTTGCAAGGAGTGCGTCGAGGATGATGCGGGTGCGTGAGCCACGCAACGGCGCAATGTCGCTCTCGTGAACAACGGCGGGAGAGCAGGTGCGCGAAGGCTTGATGCTCTCAGGATGATGGAGCTTGAGCTTAGAGAGCAAGATCTTTTCTGGACACCAAAGAGTGTGGAAGTGTGTAGCTAAGTGTATCCAAGTGTTTCTAAGTGTATATCTTGTGTGTTTTTGTGTTGCAAAGGCTCCCCTCTATTTATAGAGGCCTTAGGAAGGCTTTGGAAGGCTTAAGAAAGGTTCTATAGCCGTTGGGTGCAAAGCCCAAGAGAATCAGGCCGAAATCAGGACAATGATTACATTTGACAGGGTTATCAGACGTCTAACTCTGGCATCAGACGTCTGGAAGGCCACTTTAAGACGTCTGATTCCAAGGTCAGACGTCTGATTCTATGCGGGTTTCTCCCTGACTTGAATCAGATCTAAACAGGGTTTTTGCGCAAGTCCATCAGACGACATACAGGACGTCTGGTACTATGTCTGGACGTCTGGAAACCTACTTTTACTGTGGGAATTGATTTCCAAACGTTGCAACGGCTAGAAAATCTCTGAGAAGAGATTTTGGGTCAGCCGAGGCAAAACGGTCATTTATCAGACGTCTGGAAAGTCCTATGGACGTCTGATAAGGCTCTAACGGTCATATTCTTGAGTGTTTTCTAAGCCAGCCAACGGTCCACTAATTGGACGTCTGGCAAAGTCATCAGACGTCTCCTAAGACGTCTGGTCTAAGGTCTGGACGTCTGATTTCATCAGACATAACTAACTATGTCCAGCCTAACAGTTATCAGACGTCTGAAACAACAGTCAGACGTCTTAAAATACTTTATCAGACGTCTGATTTGGGAATTAGACGTCTGGCAGTGCTGTTTGAACCCTATATTGGTTTTCTAAGTATTCTACAGAAAACCTAAGTATCCTAGGGTTGTGCCGGTGTTCCTAGGACTACTATTAGGGTTCTTTGAGGCTCTTTAACATAATTTTCTAAGGAAAATAAAGAGCAACAAAAGAAACGAAAAAATACAACAAGTACAAAAGAAGGAAATCTATCCTATTCTTAATTTCCTTCCATCTTCAATCTTTCGCTCCACGTGAACCTCCTCTGTTTTCCGTCAAGCTCCTCCAATCCGTCCTGGATGCGAGCTCGAGTTCCGTCTAAACACGTCTTCATTTGCAATTGACCTGAATCTTGGACTCAAATTGCAAATGTTAAATAACACGTGTTTTGTTATCATCAAAACAAATGATCGTGGTGCTCTAGCACCAACAATCTCCCCCTTTTTGATGATGACAAAACCATAATGCAGAAAAAAACCTCCCCCTTTTTGACATTATCAAAAAGGTTTAATTGGTTTTACATTTCCTATAACTCCCCCATAAAACATGCTCTTCTATGAGTTTCTTTTGACAAAGGTAATGTCCTCCCCCTTTTTGTAACAATGAGATAGCTATTATTTTTCTCCCCCTTTCTAAAGGAAATTTAGCTACCTTATATCTCCCCCTTAAAAATTGACAATTAGCTCATTAATTTTTTAACTCCCCCTATCTAAATGCTTATGATAAAAAGATAGGGTTAAGAATTTTACCTCACCTACCATGGCCAATAAAATGGCCCGAATGGTGGTGGTGGATGCCACATCGGATGGGGCTCCCATCCGTAGCTCGGAGGCCCGGGCATCGGCGCCGGTCTCCAATCCGGTGGTCGACGTGCGGCGGGTCCGTCGTTTGTTCGCCGTCTCGTCGGTCTTCTTGTTCTCCTCCTTGGTCTACTCCTTGGTTCCCCTAACTTGAGTTGACCAGCCTTGAGCTTGTAGGTCCAGTCCCTTATGTTGTAGTTATCCCTGAATCCTACAAAACAAGATTCCAAATTTTTCTTCGGTATCCAAGTAAGCTTGGATCCGGATTTGTTAGTGGGTCTCCTTGACGGAGATCCTATCTCAACCTTAGGGCTATAAAACTTGTCTACTTTGTTGATTAATTTGTTAGAATTTTTCCTAAGACATGCAATTTCTTTTTCTATAGTTTGCATCTTAGTCTTTAAATTAGAAATTTCTAACTTTAGACTATCATTTTCCTCAATCAATTTAGTATTTTCATTGATTAAATTTTTTATTTTCTAAAAGCAGGTTATTAGGACTAGAGCAACATTCTAGGTCCCTAAGCTTTATTTCTAACTTATCATTTTCACTTCTAAGAAAACTAAGATTCTTTTTAATGCTATTATTTTCTCTTTTTAGTGATTTACTAACTTCAAAAAGTTCATTAAAAGCTTCTTGAAGATCGAGATTTACCTCGTTGTCTGAGTCGCTTTTGCTTTCGCTGTCGCTTCCTCTGGCCATGAAACCGAAGCAAGCGGTTTCTTCTTCTATGGTCTTTTCTTCTTCTTCTTCCTCCGAGCTAGAATCATCCCAAGTGGCTTGGAACGCCTTCTTCTTAGATTTCTTCTCCTTTTCCTTCTTCTTCTCCTTTTTGAGAAGAGGGCATTCTTGTCGTAGATGCCCTTTCCCATTGCAGTGGTAACAACGTCTCGGGATTTCCTTCTTCTCCTTTTTCTCTTTCTTTAATTCCCTACAAAACTTGGAAAAATTTTTAAGTAAAATTCTAAAGTCTTCGTCATCGGAACTTACCTCGCTATCCGACGCGGCTCTGAAGGCGAGAGTCTTCTTTGGTTTAGGCTCCGGTGTATCCTTCTTCTTCTGCTTCAACTTAGTCTCGTAGGCCATCAGATTGCCTAGGAGATCTTCCATGTTGAGCTCCTCCATTTCGTTCACCTCCTCGATGGCGGTGACTTTCTGTTCCCACTCCGGTCCAAGGGAACGAAGAAGCTTCCCTTGAAGCTCCCCCTTGATGAAAGTCTTTCCTAAAGCTTTCAAGTTATTTACAATGAGAGTGAACCTAGTGTTCGTCTCACTTAAAGACTCGTTAGATTTCATTGAAAAAGATTCAAATTCTTGAGAAAGTAAATTAATTTTTGAGGTTTTTACCTTAGAGGTACCTTCATGAGTTACCTCGAGTGTGTGCCAAATCTCGTATGCGGTGGCGCACTGCGAGATTCTGTTGAATTCTTCCGAGCTGAGCGCGCAGTAAAGGGCGTTCATGGTCTTTGCGTTTAAAGAGAGCTCACGGATTTGTTGCTGCGAGTAGCCTCCCGCGGGTTTTTCTGGGATCTCAAATGGCGTCTCGCATCTGGCCCAGACTGTGAAGTCGGTGGCTTGAAGCCATGTCTTCATCCGCAACTTCCAGTAGCTGTAGTTGTTCCCGTCAAAGTAGGGTGGTCGGACGGTGGACTGCCCCTCGGAGATTCTGATTGCGGCTATGCATCCCTCCATGATCTAGATCCTCGCCGGTTTGTAACGCCGATTTCGCGAGACCTGCTTTGATACCATTTGAAAGTTTCCCTACCAGGAGGGGTGACGTAATAAAATTGCGGAATTGAATATAATATCACAGAATAAATAAACAATCGCACAAGTACACAAAGATTTTTAGGTGGAAACCCAAACCTGGTGAAAACCACCACCTAACCCTCTCGAGTTAGGATTTTCCGATCAACCTAGTTGATCAAATCCACTAACCGAATCACTTTAAAACGAGGGTGATTCAACCTCAGTACAACCACGCTACAAGTACGAGGGTAGCGTTCCTCAACCCCTTCTCTCCACGAGAAGGATTTTGTCCCACGAAGGAGACGGGAATTCGCAAAGCGAATACCCAACCAAAAGACAAAGATAAAATAAAACAACAGGTCCTATAGAGCCAACAAAGTAATTAAGAACCTAGCTTCTATAGGAATAAGGAAACTCCCCTTTGCAAGGAGTGCGTCGAGGATGATGCGGGTGCGTGAGCCACGCAACGGCGCAATGTCGCTCTCGTGAACAACGGCGGGAGAGCGGGTGCGCGAAGGCTTGATGCTCTCAAGATGATGGAGCTTGAGCTTAGAGAGCAAGATCTTTTCTGGACACCAAAGAGTGTGGAAGTGTGTAGCTAAGTGTATCCAAGTGTTTCTAAGTGTATATCTTGTGTGTTTTTGTGTTGCAAAGGCTCCCCTCTATTTGTAGAGGCCTTAGGAAGGCTTTGGAAGGCTTAAGAAAGGTTCTATAGCCGTTGGGTGCAAAGCCCAAGAGAATCAGGCAGAAATCAGGACAATGATTACATTTGACAGGGTTATCAGACGTCTAACTCTGGCATCAGACGTCTGGAAGGCCACTTTAAGACGTCTGATTCCAAGGTCAGACGTCTGATTCTATGCGGGTTTCTCCCTGACTTGAATCAGATCTAAACAGGGTTTTTGCGCAAGTCCATCAGACGACATACAGGACGTCTGGTACTATGTCTGGATGTTTGGAAACCTACTTTTACTATGGGAATTGATTTCCAAACGTTGCAACAGCTAGAAAATCTCTGAGAAGAGATTTTGGGTCAGCCGAGGCAAAACGGTCATTTATCAGACGTCTGGAAAGTCCTATGGACGTCTGATAAGGCTCTAACGGTCATATTCTTGAGTGTTTTCTAAGCCAGCCAACGGTCCACTAATTGGACGTCTGGCAAAGTCATCAGACGTCTCCTAAGACGTCTGGTCTAAGGTCTGGACGTCTGATTTCATCAGACATAACTAACTATGTCCAGCCTAACAGTTATCAGACGTCTGAAACAACAGTCAGACGTCTTAAAATACTTTATCAGACGTCTGATTTGGGAATTAGACGTCTGGAAGTGCTGTTTGAACCCTATATTGGTTTTCTAAGTATTCTACAGAAAACCTAAGTATCCTAGGGTTGTGCCGGTGTTCCTAGGACTACTGTTAGGGTTCTTTGAGGCTCTTTAACATAATTTTCTAAGGAAAATAAAGAGCAACAAAAGAAACGAAAAAATACAACAAGTACAAAAGAAGGAAATCTATCCTATTCTTCATTTCCTTCCATCTTCAATCTTTCGCTCCACGTGAACCTCCTCTGTTTTCCGTCAAGCTCCTCCAATCCGTCCTGGATGCGAGCTCGAGTTCCGTCTAAACAAGTCTTCATTTGCAATTGACCTGAAATCTAGGACTCAAATTGCAAATGTTAAATAACACGTGTTTTGTTATCATCAAAACAAATGATCGTGGTGCTCTAGCACCAACAATATTGAGATTGCCGTTGGATCTGAAAAGATCAAGCTGAAGATCTTCAAGGCAACCAAGAACTTTGATTGCGATTGCATCGAGGATGACACGTCCAACGAGGACATAACTATCAGTGCATGTATCGGACTATTTGGGACCTATTCGGACTACTGCGGATTACTTATAAACACTAATGACTACCTAACCAACACAAATTGTGACGTTCCCCTATCCCGCCCTTATCCCGTACCTTCTCCTAGCTAGACTTCTGAGAAGGTTTTCTCCGCTTCCCATACCTCGTGGTCAGAGTCATATCCGGGCTACTCACCGCCGGTCCACACTCTTGAAGACCAGATTGCCCTTTCTTTCCCGCCAAATCTGGCGGATTTGCAATGCCTCACTGGGACCTTGAGTCCATATCCTACTCGCTGGGGCATTTCCCTTTTGGATCCATCTATCCAAAGAGCCCCTCTTCTTGGCCAATCTAAGGGCCAACTTCTTCTTCCTGATCTATTTTTTGATCTGCCTGGGACACTCTCGTCCCAGGAAATGCCAAATCCCTCACCATCCACCATCACTTTTCACTCTACTGTCGTGATCACTTCACTTTTCATTTCACCACCCACCATCCACCCACCCTACCACCCTGCTGTATACCCGGCACCTCAACTCTCGTTACCCGATCTTTCGTCCTTTCTCTACCTTTCCCTGCATGCATATGCGGACATAGCAATGTTTGGCATGGGGAGGTGGATAGGCATCCATAGGATCTGGGTATTTTATGGTATCATACAGTTCCCACCCATTTACAAATATGCAAGGAAAAGAAAAAGAAAAAAATATAAATATAAATATAATAATAAATTGTGTTTAGTAATGATCTGAAAGCTGAAACAAAAATACAATAAGTGTTTATGGATATTCAACCTCTGTTTTGAAGACATTCCAGGCCATAGAACCTTGATTCGCTCAGGCATGGCTTAATTCACTTGAGCAATGACAAAATAGATCAGAATCTCTCCTAACTAAGGACGTATTCTTGTACCTGAGACACCAGTATAGGATTTGTTGGTTTGGTTTCACTTGAGAGCTTAAGTAAACTTGGTTCACACTACACCTATCAGGAAAGACCAGGTGAACATAAGATCCAACCCTAGTGTTCATTAGGGAAGGTGGAGTCCTTACCTGTGCGAGCAGGTAGACATTTTATCCCAGGCTTTAGTCTTGTGTTTAGGAGCCACTCTTTCCACCAAAAAGAAACTCTCCCACCAAAAAGAAAAAAAGTGTGATCCTTCAAAAAAATGTTGTAAGAGATATACTGACACATGTTTCAAGAAAAAAAAAGTTGCAAATAAGTCAGTATATCTCACAAATGTCTGTAAAGTCTTTGCCCTACAAGAAGTTCCTCAGGCAGATTACAAATACCTTGTTTTCCTTTGTGCCACAAAAATCAAAAAATGGGAGTTGAGTTTTTCGTCATCTTCTTAAGGGTCAATCCGAAAACACGAGCTGAAATTGGGACCAACCTGTACTTAAAGATTCGTGAAACCCTGGGCTTGAGTCTTAAAGTTCATTTAGTCAGTCTTGATCCTTCACTATGCACAAACCATAACCTCTTGAGCTCTCGAGTACTGCAAAAACCTCCTGGGTCCTTGAACTCATACTTAAGGTTTAAATATCAAGAGTCCTGGTTAGTTGAGAGATGATCTATGTCATGTAAGACTTAAAGTACTGGTAGTCATCTCTTCAATTGGTTCTCACAATATCCAACAATAAACACACTTATATTGCCTCAGAAGAAAATCTTCAGCTTAAGATCATTTCTAAATACTGTTTTGCTAGGGACTAGTAAAAGATAGGCATTGGGGAATGATTGCACCGCAAGAATACACTTGTAATAGTGCCTTCTTGTGCTATTTACAAGCATTACCCATGCATACTAGGCCTCCATAGTTGCATTGTAAAAATACACACATGCATGCATCAAATTGAGAGGAGAGGAGAATGAAATAAGTGGCCTTGCATTTTACTTTCTTCCTCAAGTGCATCCTTGCAAAATCGACATCTTTTTATTTTTTCCACTTGATTTTTGAAATGCTTCCTGTGGCTGCAGCTTCTTCTCCTTGCGCCATTCCCTCCCTCTCCCCGCCATGCTTCTGTGCTACAGCCCTTCCCTGCAACTTGCCATTCCCTGCATTAGCCATGCACGGCCATGCCTTCTCTTCCTATAAAAGGCCATAGCTTCTCCTTCAGCAGCCAGCCAGGGTCCCAGCCAAAAATCTCCCACCGGCTGCTCCATCTCCACCACCGTCCTCTCCTCCATTCCCCTCCATACGCTGGTCCTCCTCCGAGGAGAAACCCGGTGGGCAAGAGCTCTCCCTGTGGTGCACACCACCACAGTGAGACCACCACCGCCCAGCTCTTCAAAGAGCCGGTGGGCGTGGTGGGTCTATTCTCATTTTTTTTCCCACTCCAGCACCTTCTACCATTGGAGCAGCTTCAAGGTCTGAAGGTTGAAGCAACAACAGCGACAAGGAAGCTGCAGCAACAGCAGCAGCAGCCCCAGCCATTCCACGCAGGCCTGCAGGCACACCAATCCTTCTACGCGCGCCTGCAGGCCCTCTCCGCCTTCGCTTTCTCCGCCCTGTCACACTCGCTCCCGCCTGCAACTGGCTGCTGCGCGCCTCTGCAGTGGTCGGCCAAGCGCTTCCTGCCCCCCTGACAGCACCTGCAAGCTTCCACACGCACCTGCAGACACCTCGCCACCCGCTTCGCCGCACTGTCGCAAGCTCTTTGTGCTCTCAATCGGCCGGCGCAGGCCTTCTCCCTCGTGAATACGCGCCCGCGTGCGGAAGCCATCAGACGACGACCTTCACGTGCGAACGACTTAACCTGCAGCCTCTCCTCTCCCGCACTCTCTCTCTCCCTCACAACACTTACTCTCTCTTTACACCGACGCACACACACCTACACCAACACTTCCACACACCCACACACACATAAACACTATTATAAACATATATATATATATATACGTATACTTATATATAGTTGATATATATATACATATATTTATCTACATATATATATACACATATATATTTATATCTATATATATATATATACTTATATAGTAGTATATATCATACACCTATATATATATGCACACATATATATATATACATATATACATATACTACTATACATATACATATATATATATATATACTTATATCTATATATATAGTAGTATTAGTATCCGTATATACATATATACATATATCTATATACTTATATATATATATATATACATACATATATACTTACGTATATCTATGCATATATTAGTACTTATATAAATATGTATTAGTCTATATACACATATATATATACATATATACATCTATATACTTATATATATATACTTATTCATACATATATACATATATTTATCTATAACTATATATACATACATATATATATACAAATATCTATCTATACATATAGCTACATATATCTACATATACATATATTACTATATCCTTATACATACATATATATATACCTCAATATAGTTATGTATACATACACACATATATATATATATATACATATACACTTATATATACATATATATCTACATATATATATACCTATACTTTTATAACCATATATGTATACATACAGACATATTTACATATATACATATATACATTATATTTTCACGTTATTTACCATACGCTGTATCGCAAGCATATCTACACCAGTTGCTGATATTCCCCGATACATGTGCACAAAAAGCGTGGACACATACATCATCCACCATCCATCCCACACTCCACGCGGCACCTAGTCCCATTGGTTGCGTCTCTCTAGATGACGACCGACTCGACACTGTGCTACACTCCATCTCTGCCACCACCCCCACCCCTTTATATATATAATATTTACATATATATATACTGTATTTACTTTATTTCTATTTTGCTTTCCTGTCATTAAAAAGATAAAAAAATATATAAAAGTGAAAAGATAATCTTTGACTTGCTGGTACTCCGTCTTGCGAATAGCAAGACCCATTTTGTAACCCTGTTTTGGCTCAAAGCCAAGAACTCAATTTTGAGGGTGTGCCTCAAGGACAAATATTACTAGAAAAAAATATAAATGAGAAAAACACCAAAAAAATAATAAACGAACGGAAGAGACCTGTTGTAGGAAAAGCGCAGAAACTTGACTTGAACACCACTTCCTTGAGTTCGACCCTGGGCCTAAAAGTGACAAGATAAAATCAAATAGGCTAGGTAAAAAAAAAAATTTGTAAAGAGATGGTTAGGTCCGATTTAGGTTAACCACTATACACATTTCAACGATAATATCACCATATTAACAACCTATTCGGGTCCAACCATGCACTCGCCCTACCAACTTCCTTCTAGTGTATGCTTGGAAGGAGGTCATTGAACCCTAGATTGGAAGGACCTTTAAAACATTCCCAGAGGTGATGATTGTGCTATAGCCAAGCAGATCCCATGGTTGATCAACAACCACCTCCCCCACCCCCGAACCAGCAGGAGTTGTTTCAAAGGCAGTTTGAAGAATTGCAGTAGATGTAGCAATGGTTCCAACGAATGAATGGTCAGGGTGCTCGGCCATTGAAGGATTTCTATGATCCTTCAAACTATGGGGAATGTCCTGGCGTCATGATTCCAACACTTGGAGGATCTGACCACTTTGGTTCAGACCACCGGGGCAAGGAATGTGAATGAAGAGCAAATGATCGTGAGGCTCTTTCCCCACTCTCTCAGGAATAAGGCTGCACATTGGTACCATACCATCGGAAGGCCAATAGAAATTTACGCTACTCTTAAGTCAGCTTTCGTTTTGAAATTCTTCCCAATCAGACAGACCAATGCCTTGTGATGGGTGATTACCACTTTCACCCAGCGGCCGGGGGAACCATTTCATGGTGCCTAGGAGTAATTCCAGGAACTTTTGAGGAAGTGTCCACACCATGAGGTGCCAAAATGGCAACTCGTGTAGATTTTCTATCATGGGTTATTTGAACAACTCCGTAATCACGTGGATGCCTCCTATGGAGGTAATTTCCTCAACAAGGATGTAGATAGCACATACAACCTATTTGAGGAAATGAGCGAGAACTCAATTAATCATGCCTCCATGGATGCATTCAACCGATCCTAACAACCCAGGTCAAATGCCAATGAGATCCAGAATTCTCATTCGTTTGACATGGAATTGGTTTGTAATAAGCTAGATAAGATGGACTTGGTTGCTAAAAGAATGGAAGAATGGATGTCTGGAAATTCAGGAAACACATCTACACCCACTCAATCCCAGAATTTAGGATTTCTTTTCTCACGAGCTCCCACAGGGCAGGAGTTCACGAACCAACTTGAATCGGCTCAACCTATGAGCAAGGATTTCTTTGAACTTATGGGTTCCAAACTGGGCCCTTTGATCCCAAGTTTTCGTATCATTCCTTCTCTCCATCCCTGCCCTATAAGGATGCATATGCAGTGTAGGAGAATGCAAGGTCCAACCCATATTCCAATACTTATAGCTAAGGTTGGAGGAACCACCCTAACTTCTTCTCTAAAAGTCAGGGGCAATAGACCCAAACATGACCCAGCAACTATGCATCTGAAAGGCCTATAGGTCAGGGTCAAGTATACACCCAGTTGCCCCCGAGATCGGTTACTCAGCTATCTTGGAATGCCCAACAATCTATAGGGAAGGCTGATTTAAACTGGCAGATGGTGGAAACGCAAGGGTCCATGCTTCAGCTTACGCAGCAAATGAAGACTAATAAGCTTATATTTGTGAGCTAATTAAATGTTTAAATGCTTTTACATTAAGGTAACGCATCCATTTATTTAGCATTCATTAAGATGTAAATAGATTAATTTATATTTCTGATTTAATTACATAATTCATGCATTACATTAATAATTAGAGGCAATTGCAATTGACTTAGATTGGCATGTAATTAGGTGCATTACATGCATTATTTTAATTAACATAGAAGTTAAGGATTTGTGTATAAATAATCCTAATATTCTATTTTATTAATTTTCTTCTTCTTCCACAGTCGCTCCATTTGCTCTTACTGTGCATTCACTCTTCACCAATTGCCTGCACTCAAGACCCCCATTCATGGAGTAGTGGGAGAGATGGATCTGGTCGGGCAGCTATGACTACAAGGGAGAGGACGAGGGAGTTTTGCTCGGGGAGACATCACTCCACTCCACCACTGTGGTCTCCAAGGTCGAGCTCCATCACACTGTGGGCTAGTGAGGAGATAGCTCACCATGCCAATCCAGTGAGCTCTGCCATCATTGTGCGCGTGCGTCTCCAACGACCACACAACCATCACCGTGCAACCACTAGATCACCTTCCCTATCCATGCACCACCAACACCATCTTCTTCTTCTTCCTCTATTTCTTTTCACCAAAAAGGAACCGAAACTGTCATCACCATCTCCACCACCTCACTGTGCGCATAACCCTCCTCTCCACGTGCACCGGCAGTGCACCCGCGCACGTAGCCGCACCACATGCACCAGCATTCCCGTGCGCCACCAGCTCTTCACCATCTGCTTTGCCATCCGAGCGCACATGCACTAGTGGGGTTGCTGCGTGCACCGACCTCCATGCACTAATCCCTAGCGCACGCCCACTAGCGCTGCTCAGGCACACCTACTCTCCTTTAGATCGTGCACCCGCACTCGTTGTAGTGCGTCGTCATCGCACGCTCAGCGACTCTTGCAGCCACTCCAAGATGTTGCTCCAGCAGTAACAGAGCACCCCGCACCAGCCCTTGCATCCAGCCCACGCGCATAGAGTGCGTGCTACTCCAGTAGCTCCTACGCACAAAGAGCACGTTGTCCAGTACCTCCAGCAACACGCGTGCAGCCGCACATCCTCCAGCAGCTCTACCCCCGTGCATCCGCTCGCTGCACCTCCTTCAGCGCACACCTCCAGCACACGCAGCAGGTAGCGCATGCATCCCCCCGCACCTCCTCGCCTCTAGCCCTCGCATCCCACTCCCTACCTATGCATACCTCCATCAGCACGTGCCACCATCTTTGCAACTGTCGCATGCCACCATCTCCATTCCCTCCTCTCCACAGGTAGCAAATAGGGGCTGCAAACGGCACCCACCATCCATTCCTCCGTGCCGCCACCATCTCCGGCTGCCATTCTTCAAGCCACCACCACCATCAGAAGCAACTCGGAGGTCATATCCTTCAGCATGAATCTTGCCTCCAGCCGTGGCCTGCCGTGCACGCACGTCAAGCACAAAGGGAATCCTCTGTTCACTCTCAATTAATAATTACATTAGCCGCCATTGTGAGGTTTTATTAGTATTATATTATTCCACATTGCAAAATATATCCTTCAGATGTGCATAATTGCAATTTCAGCATTAGCTTTTGTTTTTTACTTATTCTGAAAGCAATTTTGACTTGGTTTCTTGACGAAATTTATCGTGAACATCTATTTTTAATCCTTACAAGTTTTAATAGGCCATTGCCTCCCTGTGGATACGACCTACTCCTAATTGAGTGGTTATTTTTATTACTTTGATTAGCGATTTTGCACCACTTGGAAAAATAACAACAAATCATCTTAATCATCATTTTCGAAAGTGAAAATCGCCTCGTCAAATGGCACCGTTGTTGGGGAGGCAACATGCTTTATTAAGTCGCATCCATTCATTTAAATTTTGGAAGCATATTTAACTCTGGATCTTTGTGCTGTGGTGTGAGTTCTGATGTCCTGCGACACACACATTCTACTACTTGCCATCACACCAACCATCGTAAGAGGTGACCCTTGATGTCACCTAAGGAGAAATTGTTTGAGCCATTTTGCAAGGAACTAGATTGCTAGGAGGGGAAGAACAAGGATGTGACAATCATCTCTGCACATGTAATCTTTGAGTTTATTATAGTAGGATTTAGAATTTAGACTTAAGTTTCCTTGCACATTTTGTTTAAGAACCTTATTCTGGGGTACATTTAGGGGTTTGTTCCACGACCTTCTTTTAGGCCGCTACGTGGGTAATTTTTGCACGAGTCTATTCCCATTTATTTTGACTTAGGTTTTTACTTTCTTTTGTGGATTGTTTTTTTTTTCTTGATTGTGCATATGTAAAAACAAAAAAAATAAAAACACGAGATGCCTACCTTAGGATGACCATTTAAGTTTGAATGAGTAGCCTCTAGATTTATTTTGCTTGCATTTACGTGCATCTTGCATTGCATATTGCTAGAGGGAAGGTACGTCCTCTTTCTTTGCATTCTATACTGTTCATGCATGTGCATCTATATTTAATTGTAAGACCACCTAATTCAATCGAAAAGATCTAACAAGTGGTCACATATTTTTCATTAAAAAAGGACTTCAAGTTAAGGAGGAACACTAAAAACCAAGAGCTTGAGCTGAAAACTTGTTATGCATTTCAAAACTCAAACTCAAAATTTTACAGCGATTGCACATGTGTATGACTGTGAACCAAGGCATGCATTTAGACATTGCTAGGTTTTTGAGCCACTAGGTAAGAACCCTCCTACCGTTGGATTCTAAAGTGTTTAGAAGGGTTGGCCTGTCACGAATTTTTGAGGGTAGTTAAGAAGCACCACAAAAACAAAGCTTCAAAGGAAGGCTTAGGCCTACTTGCATCCCCCGATCTTCCATCCTTGGAGTACTTTACCATTTGAAATTTATGGAAGAGTACCTAATTTCCAACTAGGTCTTTTTAGGCATTCCGTAGGTTGACAATATGTGCGTAAATTGATTTATCACCTACAAGTGGACTTAAATCTCAAATGCCTAACTGATTAAAGACCTAAAAAGTCCTCTGATTTGTGTTTGTATTAGGATGAATCTGATTGTGGTGTGAGTTGGAATGGACCACGTTGACTTTCATCCTTTCACATCTCGGCCACACCCTTACCCCCACTCTGCAATCTTCGATCCCATACGTCGAGATGGTCCATCCTTTGATGGACATAATGATAATCACTGGGATCCCTTTTACTCCTATTATTGGAGTATTAGCCTATTTAAGCCCCAAATCAGTGAGCAGAACCTAGGAGTGAGATTTGCCTTGCCTAATATCCCACACACCATAGAAATACCCAACCCACCCTCCCTGAATGATTATAATGGTTGGACAGAAACTCTTAAGTACTATAAGCCTAAGCCTGACTTCTCTCCTGATAGAAATGATGACCTCTCCTCCTTGAAGATGCAAATACAGAAAATGCAGGATGAAATGATTGAATTATTAGGAGAATTTTTGAGAGCAGGCCAACAAGAGAAAGAAGTTAGCCACCCAATCTACCCCATTGAGGATGATGTGTACCCCTCTACGCTAGATGCATCTCCCGTAGGAGAGCCACACCCAAAGTTGGGGAATTTTGGGGATTATGTAAGGGAGAATAGCTACTTTTCGAGGATTGATTTTGAACCCTCCCAGATAGATGACACTTCCTAGAGAGGTCCACGCCTTATGTGGGAGGAGGATATGTATGAAAGTAGCTATACATTGGATGAAGAAAGGTGGCAACCCGAGGAAGATGAAGATCAGGTTGAGTATCCACTTGAATTATATTAGAGTCAAAAGAATGGAATGATGGTGCAATTGGAAGTCCTTGACCCAAATGATGTTATTTTTGTCACATTTGATGAAGTGGGCTGAAGTCAAGTTGTTAATCCCGTCCTCCCTTCTGATCATGATGGCACTCAACCCCACCCTTAGGGAACCTAACCCTCAAGAAATTAACCTATCTGAGGAGTCCGATGTTACCAATGTAAACCATTTACCCTAGATAGATTACCCTTGGGGATCTGTTGAGATTTTAGATGATTATAGACATTGGGTACATGATGAATCATTTGATGAGGAGAAGGATGAATTATATGAGGAACCTACATTCAAGATTTGGAGTGACACGATGGGTGATTATGTCTTATTTGAAGAATTATCCCTAGAGGATCTCACAAATTTGACAAAATTAGGTTTCCTTAGCACACCCATTGATGATATCCCTCCTCATGATGAAATAATGGAAAATGTAGAAGCAACTTCTGAGATTTATGTGGATTCACATATATACTCTGGGGAAGATTTGAGTAAAGAACAAGAACCTGGGGATGAGATTGATAGGGTAATTTCTAAATCTGTTTCTTCCAACCTACCTTCATTTGATTCAAAGTCATCGTCTGATTTAACTATGCCTGAAGGCAAAAATTTGATTCCATGTGCAAAAATGATCACTAATGAAGTGCAGGTAGATACTTGTGACATTACTCGAGATGCTAGGGATGCGATTGAAGAACTGGAAAGGTTCTTAGGTATGGACATTGAGACGACTGGACTTACCTTAGATCTTATGGCCATTTTGCAACCTCGAAACTTAGACACCCTAGACAATCCCTGGCCTAAAGTTATGCTCACTACCATTTTGACCGGGGGTTTTAACAAACCAATATCTCTTGTAATGGGATATCAGGTATGGATTGATGATTCCTATGGTCAGTCCATTACCCTGGGGGTTTATCTCTCCACCATTCCTTCCCTATTTATTTTGGAGGATCCTTGTCATCCTCCCCTTACCCCTTTGGAGGTTGTTATACCAGTTTATACTTTAGAACCTCCTCTGGTGACCTGGGAAGATTTTATTCCCATCCTGGTTAGGCAAGCATTTGCAATCAGGATTCATCATCAGCTCACAAACATCCTAGGTTACCTGTTTCCTAGGCCAGTATTACTTTGCTCATTGTTAGGGCCTATTTCTTTGGTTTTAGAACCTGACTTGTAGATTCTTTGCTACTCGGCTGCCAACAAAATAACGGTAGCCCAACTTTGACCCTGGTAATACTCTTCTATGCAATGTGCACATTACAGATTTTAGGCATGGGGGGGTGTACTTGGGGATATACATAGCATTCATACATAGTGCATTCAAGCATTTAGTTAAAGCACTCTGCATTGCATACATTTGCAATGAAAAAAAAAATTGCATTGAGCTTAACTGGCTGGGCCCTACATTCTTAGGCAGACCAGAGCTTGAGGTTAGACTAAGTTGACTCTAGGTGTCTGAATTTAGAAGCTAAGTTGAGATACTAGTTTTAGACCCTTAGGGTCATTTGTGGACTTAAAAACTTAAGTAGGAGTTAAGTTCTCGGCCATTCCTCAAGAGGTTGAGGAAGGAAAGCTAGGGAATGAGTTAAAGGCTGGGTAGTACCTGGAGTCTTGTTCTACCTTTTGGTTTACGGGTCCTCGTAACTTAAACATCCACATTTCACACACTTGGTCTTGTGTAAACAGTGATCACCCTAATTCATTTTTTTTAAACAAAAGTTGGTTCTCTTAGTTTTGACTTAGCAGAAGCTTGAAAACACAATTTGATTGGAAGAGTTCCTGCCGCAGGAAAGGTGGAGTACATACTCACCTTGAGAATGTGATGATAACATGTCACCTCCTTGGTGCTTGTCTCTTAGGATATCCATCCTACTAGGGGCATGTAAGCGCATTGTGCAGTTCAAGTACCATGGGCGGCACTATCTCGAAGTGTTGATTGCAACAGGCCTAAGTTCGCTTAAGAAATCCATGTGCGATACTATCTCTAAGTGTTGATTGTCAGGAGTTCTTGGGGTCGCTATGGGCAGTGCTATCTCGAAGCATCGAAAGCCAGGCACCCTTCAAGGTTCGGTGATGGGGACAATGAATCCAACACAGACCGTGTTGATAGCTGATCCTAGGTTAGACCTAGAGGAATCAAACAAAAATATATAAATTACAAAAAAAGAAAAAAAAATCCTTTTTGCTCTCTAGTTTGGCAATCATACCAACCTCAAATAACTTAGACCAATGCACATGCACGGATGCTTTAATCTCTGGGATCAAATAAACCCTAGGGTAGAGTTAGAAATCAGGGAAACCCGTGGCTACAACTTGTCTTTAGCTGACCTAGTATGTAACTTAGCAACTACTTCGGAACCTTAGGTCTAAAGTCTGAACTCAACATATTTCTAAAGGAAGATCGATTGGGTTGGCTAGTCTACTTGGAGTGCTAGGTTATTACTTGGATTTTCTAAGGACTAGCAAAAATTCAGCATGGGGGCATTTGATAAGCTCATATTTGTGAGCTAATTAAATGTCTAAATGCTTATACATTAAGGTAACGCACCCATTTATTTAGCATGCATTAGGATGTAAATAGATTAAATTATATTTCTGATTTTATTCCATTATTCATTCATTGCATTCACAATTAATGGAATTTGGAATTGACTTAGAATGGCATGTAATTAGGTGGATTACATGCATTGTTTTAATTAACATAGAACTTAAGGATTTGTGTATAAATAATCCTAATATTATATTTTATTAATTTTCTTCTTCCGCAGCCGCTCCATTTCCTCCTCCCACACATTCACTCTTCACCAGTTGCCTGCACTCAAGGCCCCCATTCATGGAGGAGTGGGAGAGATGGATCTAGTCGAGCAGTTGTGACTATAAGGGAGAGGAAGAGGCAGCTGTGCTTCGGGAGACATCGCCCCACTCCACCACCGTGTACTCCACTCCACTACCCTGGTCTCCAAGGCTGAGCTCCACCACACCGTGGGCCGGCGAGGTGACATCTCGTCGCACCAATCCGGCGAGCTCGATCAGCACCGTGCACGTGCATCTCTGATGGCCATGCAACCATCACCATGCAACCATCAGATCACCTTCCCTGCCCACGCACCACCAACACCATCTTCTTCTTCTTCTTTCTTCTTCCTCTATTTCTTTTCACCAAAAAAGAACCCAAACTATCCTCACCATCTCCAACACCTCACCATGTGCATAAACCTCCTCTCCACGTGCACTAGTACTGCACCCACACGCGTAGCCGCACTGCATGCACCAGCATTCCCACGTGCCACCAGCTCTTCACCACCTGCTTGGCCATCCATGCGCACACACACCAGTGGGGTTGCTACGTGCACCGACCTACACGTTCTAGCCCCTAGCACATGCGCACCAGTGCCCCTCCGGCACACCCACTTGCCTCCAGACCATGCGCCCACACCCCCTGCAGCACGTCATCGCCACACGCTCAGCATCGCCTACAGCCACTCGAAGTTTGCTGCTCCAGCAATAATAAAGCACACCCCATCGGCCCTTGCCTCCATCCCATGCACATAGAGAGCGCGCTCCTCCAGCAACTCCACCCATGTGTAGAGCGTGTGTCCTCCAACAACTCCAGCAACATGCGCATGGCCATACGTCCTCTAGCAGCTCCACTCGCTTGCTGCACCTCCACCTTCGCACACCTCCAACCGCGCAACAGGTAGCGCATGCGTCCCCCTATGCCTCCATCCCTTGCGTTCCCATCACTACCTGCGCACACCTCCAATAGTGCGCACCACCGTCTCTGAAGCTATTATGCACCACCATCTCCGTTCCCTCCTTTCCACAGGCAGCAAATAGGGGTTGTAGACGGCACCCACCGTCCATTCCTCTGCGCTACCGCCATCTCCGACTGCCATTCTTCAAGCCACCATCACCATCAGAAGCAGGTTGGAGATCATATCCTTCACAATGAATCTCGCCACCAGCTGTGGCCTACCGTGCATGTTATCAACGATTTTGTGCGGATTTAAAGGCGTATTACGTTGTAGTAGAACCGACAAAACGTTTAAACAAATAAAGATTTTTATTACTCAAAAATCGGAGTATCCGAGGTCGAACACAGGGAGCAAATGGAATTTACTACTAGTCAAAATGTAATTGAACACTCTAATTTACTCAAAATATCAATCCAAATGTGAATGTATGCAATTAAAAGTTATTAGGACAAAAATATGAAACTGGACGTCTGATCTTGTGATCAGACGTCTTAAAAGTATTTTCCCTTCTTGATTTTCTTTTTCTTTCTATGCCTTGGCGAAGCCTTTCTTTCCTTCCTTCTTACTCTTCTCTTCTGTGGTCTTGCCTTGCTTCTCTCTTCTCTGTTTTTCCTGCTTCTCGTGCGAAGGCTTCTTTCTTTCTTCTTCCCTGTCTTGCTCCTTCTGTCTTCTCTTCTTCGCCTTGCCTTTCCTTCTTCTTCTTCTGTAGCGGCCAAGTCCTTCTCCTGCGTTCAGCCTGCCAGCACAGGAGCAAAACCTACCCCTTCTCCCTCTACCCGCGCGTCTCTCTCTCACAAGAGATTCACTCTGAGCTGCTCTCCCAGAGCCACAAGTATTAATCGGGTCGGATCGTACCCGGGACCAGGCGCACCTGAAGGTGGTGTGATGCGCGAGGAGTGCGTAGGTCTAGGTCGGGTCGGATCCGCCAAGTCCGCATGGTCAGGTCGCGGACGAGGCGGGTGTGGGGTCAGTGAGGGACCTCACCCCTGTGCTTTCGAGGCAGTAAAGCTATATCACAAAAACAACTTATAGTGTACCTGAGGTTTGTAATCCCACGATGTGGGACTAAAGGTTTCGTCCTTCCCTCACGCGCGCCCGCAGACTCTCGTGTGCAATTGCCCACACTGAAGGCCCTGCTGGTGCTCCTCGCTGAACTCAGTCACCTCGCGATACTTGCGAGAGTCTGCTGCACCTGCCGCCTGGGAAGCCTGACGCCTGTTGCTGCTCCAAGCTTCCTGCTCCTTCGGCTGTTAATGGCGGCCGGGGCGTTCACCTGAGATTCCACAGAACGGCCTATTGGCCCAATCAGAATAGCTGGAAACCTTCGTCGTAGCACGGCGAAGGCGGTGGGTGATGCTGCAGGTTGTCGGTCGGCCTAGGCGTGCGCGCCTAGGTCAACCTGTGGCCGGAGATGGTGGGTTGTTCGGGGGGTGGTTATGGAGGTCTGGAGTGGCAGTTGTGGGGTGGAATGGGTTCCTGGTGGTGAGGTGGAGCTCCCGAGGTGGTTGGCGATCCGTGTGGGGGGCTGGAATGGTGGAACCGGCTCGCCGGAGATCGGTCGGTGATGTGGAAGATGAGGGTGGTCAGCGTCGGTCGAGGGGTAATTCGATGAGATAACAGGGGGAAAAGAGAGAGGAGAGGATGGAGAGGAGTTCTAACCTAATTTTAAGGACGAAAGGGGACGGAAGGCGGACAGCAGTACCTGCTGTCGCCGGAGAAGATGACGCCCAGTGGGGGAGAACGGCGGCGACGACGGGGCTGAGGCGGCGTGCGCTGGTACTGCGCGACGCGGAGGGAGGTCAGGAAGCTAACTCTGCCACTGGTTTTGTGGCAGAGCGAAGAGGGAGGGGAGGGGGGCTCACCGGAGCTAGCTGGGACATTTGGCCGGGCAGGAGGAGAGGAATTGAAGGGGGAAACTCGGCAAAATCAAGCTCAGCCTCTTCGGCCGGAGTTGTGGGTTCTTATATAGGCGCTGGACTTGGTGTGCAGGGCGTGAAGGGCACGTAATTGCCTGAGGTTGGTCGCCAGAGATGGAAAGGAGTTAGGATACCCAATTCTCTCATGCGTTCGCACGAGAGATTGGGTTCACACCAGGGATCGATATCGGTCTTAAATGAAAGGGAATTCCTCAGAGAATCCTCCATCCATTTCTGGGAGGGAATCTCTGAGGGATTAGAGAGCAATCCCTCTCCGAACCTCGCCGGAGCTCGGTTCTGCCCTAGCAATGGCGGCAGGACCGGTTTGCAAAGGAGGCGAAGAACCTAGGGGGTTCTCTGCAACGGTCTTCAAAAGATAGGGACCAATTTGTGATTTGGGTGTACTAAATTGCAAAGTAGGTCAAGATGACCTCTCCTTAGGTCCAAATTTTGGTATAAACCTAATTTGGACCTAAGGAATCCAATGGCGAAGTTAGATTTCAGGTTTGACCTCGTTTGACTGGATATTTTGCGTAAAAACCCAAATTAGGTTAATTGAAGAGCTAGGACCCTAATCTAGGTCAAACTAGGTTCCAAAGGCCAAATTAAGTGTTCTAAACCCTAGAGTATGTTTTTCCATGATTTGTAGAGGGTTTACTTGCTTTTTGTTCTGACCAGAACCTTGTTAATTTAAGCGGGTCTGTTTTAGGGTTACCAAGTGTCTTTTAGTTCTTAGTTTGCACATGAACCCATTTCTGATTGACTCAACCTACCTTTTATCTCATTTAGACCATTTGACCTATGTTTTGCCTCTGAGAAATCCCATTTATGTACTGCAATGGTAAAATTGTAGTTTTAACCTTTATTTCATGTTTTCTTCTCAGAGCACTTGTTCCTTCAGTTAGGCCTTCTTCTAGGTTATGTAGGAGCTTTTATCTTCTTTATTGGGTCAAAATGAGCTAGTTATGGCTCATGATGAGGCTCTCATCATACCCCCATGCCTAGCTTTTGCTAGTCCCTTAGCAAAATTTCAAAGTTTTAACTTCCGTTCTAGACCCTGAATGGCTGTCAACAATGATAAGTGCTTCTCCTTTTCTTTTGTGATTAGGTGGGAATGCCGACAATAGGCCTAGAGGTACTCAAGTACCAACCAAAATCCGGACCTGTTCCGCTTTAGCCTCAGTCTTCTGCAAAGGTTTCTACGGCCCACAGAAACTAACCTAGGGTTTGTTGGACTCCGCGGTTAAAGCACCCGTTCTTAAGATATTTTTAGCCTAAGTTCAGTTTGCAGTGCGTTTTTTGTAAGAGAGAGATAGAAGATTTATTTGTTTGGAGAGCTTTTCTCTCTCTTTTCTTTTTTTATTTCTAGCTTCGGATTAGCTTCTCAACACGGTTTGTATCGGATTCCTCGTCCCCATCATCAATCCTCAAAGGTCCCTGGCTTTCGAGATTTCGAGATAATCCCGCCCATGGCAACCCCCGGAACCCTGGCTTTCGAGATTTCGAGATAATCCCGCCCATGGCGTTCCGTGGCCGAATTCAGACCCTGGCGATTGACATTTCGTGATAATGCCACCCATGGTGTCTGAACCAGCAGAGTGCTTACATAACTCCAGTAGGATATTTAAATATCCTAAGAGACAAGCACCGAGGAGATGATATGTTGTTACACATCTTCGAGGGGAATTTCCCGCCTCTCCGCGCTGGGAACTCGTCCAAATCAACTTGTGTTGATTGGCCGCTCCTAATCTAGGTGACTTTTTCAGAATATTAAACGCTCTTGCGTGTTTTGGATGTTTTATGCGCACTGAACCAGACTGTGTGTGAATTTGGGGTGCTTAGGTTACCGAATCCCGCAAATCGGAGGTCAGTTAACGAGGCTGAATACTTCCTAAGCCTTAGACCTAATACTCAAGCTTCGCATTTTCCTCAACCTCTTGAGGATTATCCAGATTTTAACGGATACGTGAATTTTTAAGCTAAAGATACTAGCCCAAAAGGCCTAAGACCAGCGTTCCCGCTAATCTCTTGTTATATCTCCGTAGCACTTTTCTTTTCTTTTTCTTGACTCGGTCTAGAACTTCAGTTAACCCCTTAATCTTTTACTAATGACTTTTTCTTTTTCTTTTCCTTTTGTGCTCCTTTCTTCATTTTTGCTCTTTTTCTCCTCCTTATGATTATATGGCTCACAACATTTCCTCCCTCCCCATTTTTTTTTGTTCTTTTTCGTAATTTTTCAATTTTTTGTGTTTTTGACATATGTGAATTTTTTGTGAGAATCCTTCTGATTTTTTTTCTTGGTTTTGTATGTATGCACTTTATCACCCCCCCCATGCCTAAGTTTTGCAATGTCCTCGTTGTAAACAGAGGGTGGGAATTAGTGTTGAGGTCAGGGGCTTAGAACAGGATATATCGGGTGGGTGAATGGGTCGGGAATGACTGATGCGAACGATTTTAAGCTCTGATACGTGTACCAGAGGTGGGATCAACTGTCTAAGGCTGAACTCAAGGTGCAATAGACGTGGAGTACAGACGGCTAATCAGACGGGTCTCTATTTTTGAGATGACGGGTTGCCTCCCGTTAAGCGCTAAATTTAATGCCTTCAGCCGAGTGAAAAATGGGGTGGAGAGGGAGTGGTCAAATCAATGGAGTTTTGGAAAACAAGCACCTTGATTAAGAGCCTGGTTGGTCCAACCAGGTACTTGTTCAAATCAGTGGGCTGATGATGCAGCCCAAACCCAATAAGTCTGGTGGGTTGATAGATGTAGATTAGCAGATGTGGGACCCACCAAATGCAGTGATGTTCTGATAGATAGGGAAGTGAAAACTCGAGTTCGGGCTCAGTCGAATCAGCCTGGTGGGGGTAGGGTTCCGAAAAATAATCAATGTAAGGTGTGGAATCCCTACAGGGACGGTCAAAGGATGGAGGCTCCTGATTTGTGGTCTGATCAGTGTCCGATACCCGGTATAGATATGGAGTTGAATCATCTGCAATCGGCTCAGTGAGAGGTGAATCAGAATAGAAATTGAGTCCGGTTGCGGGTCGGGGTGGGGAACGGGTTTTGATTGGTTCTGTATCTGTGGAGCAGGTGGCTTCAAAGAAGATTGACATGTTATAATCAGGAGGCAGATTTTCTCCGATGTTATGGTCAGATTCGAGATCGTCGGAGAGTTCGCGAAAATCAAAGTTTGAATGAGATTCTAGATCATGAGTTCCACCATAGAATAAATCATATGTTGTATATTCAGCAGCCTGACTGGGATCTAGCCTAAATGTTAATTCTGAGCTTACAAAGGTGTCCCTATCTGGTAGAGGCTCAGGTTCAAGGTTAGTAGGGCAGAGCCAATCGAAACCCCGCTCGTCCAACTCCTCAGTTTCTGTGCCGTAGATTGGCATGACTTCCGCAAAATCGATTCGTTCCTCTGAGGAGGTTGACGAGGGATATTCATCAAATCGAGGCCCAAAATCATATTCTTCATTAAAAGGTTGATCTTCTTCATATGGGGCCTTGAAATCTTCAATATAGGTTTCAGATCTAGGTTCTAGGCTTAGGATGTGGGTGGAATTACTAGAATCTAGGTCTGAATAACCTTCAATGGCCACCTTATCAGAATAAGGGACGGAATTTACACCCTCGAGAGGTTCAGTTCTACTCTCATACTTACAGGAGTCTTAGGATTCTATAATGGGTTCATCATGGTCTTTTCCTGCATTTGGAGCTTCCCAACCTTCTTCAATATCAGGTGCATTATACTCCATCTGGGTTGGGAATCCACAACCATTTTATGCCCCAAACCCGAGATCAGATTTATCCTCGATGTTGTCCCAAGATAGTTCATCCTCTGTTGGCGGTATGTACGGGTATTTCTGATCAATCACTTGTTTTATTAATCTCATTATCTCTTCCCGTTTTTCAAGACTATCTTGGTGTTGCTTCCAAAGTTGAGGATTTGTCATACATTGAAGGTATTCACTATTATGCAATTTTTCTATCTCAATGTATGCAGTAATGAGCAAGTCACGGGTTGATCCTTTGTTGGCTTCTGCTAATAGTACTTGGGCACAAGTTATGACAAAGGTTGTGGTTGTTGGGACATCAACCTGAATGTTTCCTACTGTTGTTGAGGTTTCTTCATTTTCATAAAATCTCATGGCATCCTCAATCATTTTATCTCTCATGGATCTCCGGTATTCAGGTTTCTCGACTGGTAGTCCTAGGTGGTTCGGCTGCATATTTGGATCAGGTGGTGGAATCACGATCAGAGTTTGACTCAAGATGTGTTATGAAGCTATCAGATCTGAATAACGAGTCCCACTGAAAATGAGTGTGTGTGCTCTATAGAGAAAAGATGCAGGACTGGAGATGTTCTTGACCCAATCAAGACACCCAAAAGATGTTTGGATGACTAT
Organism: Thalassia testudinum; assembly: GCA_037157565.1. Taxonomy (NCBI): domain Eukaryota; kingdom Viridiplantae; phylum Streptophyta; class Magnoliopsida; order Alismatales; family Hydrocharitaceae; genus Thalassia; species Thalassia testudinum. Next base: position 75,930,616 of record JAZHRO010000056.1, on the reverse strand, counting down.
GGAGGTTTGGGGCGGATGGACCCCTGGATCAGAAAGTCATCCACCTGAGAATTACCTGGGCAGCCAGAGAGGGAGAGTCCCGCAAAGACCCCTACACGGTAGAGCGTCCCTACGGGTTACAAGGTTTCCCCCACCCGACCTCTCTTGTCACTGAGATTCCAGGTAAACTAGAATGGGGACCTTGACCTCTTAAGTCTATCACTTTTTATTTCAAAGGTGCTTTTAGGGTTCTCACTTGAACTTTAGATGTTTTTGGTATTGTGACCTAATTTAGAGGTTGGTTGACCCAAGGGGTCAACTTCACCTGACCTGTCCTATAGGTGGTAGAATGATTCTAAGCTCGGAGCCTAGAGATCACCCTGATTTGACTCCCAGGTTATTAGGTCAAAAGAAAATTTTAAGATTCAAGTGATTTTAGAGCTCAATTTTAGGGTTTGTCTTACTTAACTTTCTTCAATCAAGGGCTTGGGTAGCACACTGATGCGGGAGGGTTTATTTCCTTTTACACAGGCATGTGTGACTAGCGCTTCAAGACCCTAATGTGGAAACCCTAATTTGGTTCTATTTCCAATCCTCTTTTTCTTTTTCAAAAGTTCTCTTTGGACTTATAAACAAGAAGTGTGTGGTCCGCCGAGATTAAGCGTTATTTTCAATTAGGCACAAGAATTTGTGGGATGGGAAAAAAAATCACTCCAACTTCAAGAATATTTGCAGAAATTTTCGCAAAATCAAGAAATGTTTTGCCTTAGAGATGGTGATTACTATATAAAGAAGGCAATTGATTCCTAACTTGATTTTCTTCCTTTTGTCTTTCAAAGATTAGGGGATGATTAAGGAAGAAAAGAAATTACCTATCCTGGAGTGGTTGACTTGCGGGAGAGATTTTCTCATGAAGTACCTGCAAGATCACATCAAAGAAAAGTAGGGCAAGTTAGTGTTCAATATGATAAAAAGAATGTAGAGACTAGTGGTAAATTGTGCAGTGCTCCCCGGCAACGGCGCCAAAATGTTATCAACAATTTTGTGCGGATTTAAAGGCGTATTACGTTGTAGTAGAACCGACAAAACGTTTAAACAAATAAAGATTTTTATTACTCGAAAACCAGAGTATCCGAGGTCGAACACAGGGAGCAAATGGAATTTACTCCTAGTCAAAATGTAATTGAACACTCTAATTCACTCAAAATATCAATCCAAATGTGAATGTATGCAATTAAAAGTTATTAGGACAAAAATATGAAATTGGACGTCTGATCTTGTGATCAGACGTCTTAAAAGTATTTTCCCTTCTTGATTTTCTTTTTCTTTCTATGCCTTGGCGAAGCCTTTCTTTCCTTCCTTCTTACTCTTCTCTTCTGTGGTCTTGCCTTGCTTCTCTCTTCTCTGTTTTTCCTGCTTCTCGTGCGAAGGCTTCTTTCTTTCTTCTTCCCTGTCTTGCTCCTTCTTTCTTCTCTTCTTCGCCTTGCCTTTCCTTCTTCTTCTTCTGTAGCGGCCAAGTCCTTCTCCTGCGTTCAGCCTGCCTGCACAGGAGCAAAACCTACCCCTTCTCCCTCTACCCGCGCGTCTCTCTCTCACAAGAGATTCACTCTGAGCTGCTCTCCCAGAGCCACAAGTATTAATCGGGTCGGATCGTACCCGGGACCAGGCGCACCTGAAGGTGGTGTGATGCGCGAGGAGTGCGTAGGTCTAGGTTGGGTCGGATCCGCCAAGTCCGCGTGGTCAGGTCGCGGACGAGGCGGGTGTGGGGTCAGTGAGGGACCCCACCCCTGTGCTTCCGAGGCAGTAAAGCTATATCACAAAAACAGCTTATAGTGTACCTGAGGTTTGTAATCCCACGATGTGGGACTAAAGGTTTCGTCCTTCCCTCACGCGCGCCCGCAGACTCTCGTGTGCAATTGCCCACGCTGAAGGACCTGCTGGTGCTCCTCGCTAAACTCAGTCACCTCGCGATACTTGCGAGAGTCTGCTGCACCTGCCGCCTGGGAAGCCTGACACCTGCTGCTACTCCAAGCTTCCTGCTGCTTCGACTGTTAATTGCGGCCGGGGCGTTCACCTGAGATTCCACAGAACAGCCTATTGGCCCAATCAGAATAGCTGCAAACCTTCGCCGTAGCACGGTGAAGGCGGTGGGTGATGTTGCAGGTTGTCGGTCGGCCTAGGCGTGCGCGCCTAGGTCAACCTGTGGCCGGAGATGGTGGGTTGTTTGGGGGGTGGTTATGGAGGTCTGGAGTGGCAGTTGTGGGGTGGAATGGGTTCCTGGTGGTGAGGCGGAGCTCCCGAGGTTGTTGGCGAGCTGTGTGGGGGGCTGGAATGGTGGAAGCGGCTCGCCGGAGATCGGTCGGTGATGTGGAAGATGAGGGTGGTCAGCGTCGGTCGAGGGGTAATCTGATGAGATAACAGGGGGAAAAGAGAGAGGAGAGGATGGAGAGGAGTTCTAACCTAATTGTAAGGACGAAAGGGGACGGAAGGTGGACAGCAGTACCTGCTGTCGCCGGAGAAGATGACGCCCAGTGGGGGAGAACGGCGGCGACGACGGGGCTGAGGCGGCGTGCGCTGGTACTGCGCGACGCGGAGGGAGGTCAGGAAGCTAACTCTGCCACTGGTTTTGTGGCAGAGCGAGCCACCATGGGCCGGGTAGGTATCCCAGCCCATGGGGGTAAAGACAACCTGCTTCTAGGTCGATTCTGAGATCGACTCCCACTAGAAGCAGGGCAGAAGAAACCCTGAGTAAGGGAGAGTACTCAACCGAAACGAAAGAGGGAGGGGACGGGGGCTCGCCGGAGCTAGCTGGGACATTTGGCCGGGCAGGAGGAGAGGAATTGAAGGGGGAAACTCGGCCAAATCAAGCTCAGCCTCTTCGGCCGGAGTTGTGGGTTCTTATATAGGCGCTGGACTTGGTGTGCAGGGCGTGAAGGGCACGTAATTGCCTGAGGTTGGTCGCCGGAGATGGAAAGGAGTTAGGATACCCAAATCTCTCGTGCGTTCGCACGAGAGATTGGGTTCACACCAGGGATCGATATCGGTCTTAAATGGAAGGGAATTCCTCAGAGAATCCTCCTTTCATTTCTGGGAGGGAATCTCTGAGGGATTAGAGGGCAATCCCTCTCCGAACCTCGCCGGAGCTCGGTTCTGCCCTAGCAATGGCGGCAGGACCGGTTTGCAAAGGAGGCGAAGAACCTAGGGGGTTCTCTGCAACGGTCTTCAAAAGATAGGGACCAATTTGTGATTTGGGTGTACTAAATTGCAAAGTAGGTCAAGATGACCTCTCCTTAGGTCCAAATTTTGGTATAAACCTAATTTGGACCTAAGGAATCCAATGGCGAAGTTAGATTTCAGGTTTGACCTCGTTTGACTGGATATTTTGCGTAAAAACCCAAATTAGGTTAATTGAAGAGCTAGGACACTAATCTAGGTCAAACTAGGTTCCAAAGGCCAAATTAAGTGTTCTAAACCCTAGAGTATGTTTTTCCATGATTTGTAAAGGGTTTACTTGCTTTTTGTTCTGACCAGAACCTTGTTAATTTAAGCGGGTCTGTTTTAGGGTTACCAAGTGTCTTTTAGTTCTTAGTTTGCACATGAACCCATTTCTGATTGACTCAACCTACTTTTTATCTCATTTAGACCATTTGACCTATGTTTTGCCTCTGAGAAATCCCGTTTATGTACTGCAATGGTAAAATTGCAGTTTTAACCTTTATTTCATGTTTTCTTCTCAGAGCACTTGTTCCTTCAGTTAGGCCTTCTTCTAGGTTATGTAGGAGCTTTTATCTTCTTTATTGGGTCAAAATGAGATAGTTATGGCTCATGATGAGGCTCTCATCAGTGCACGCACGCCAAGCATGAAGGGAATCCTCTATTCACTCTCAATTAATAATTATATTAGTTGCCATTGTGAGGTTTTTATTAGTATTATATTAATGCACATCGCAAAATATATCCTTCAGATGTGCATAATTGCTATTTTAGCATTATCTTTTGTTGTTTACTTAATCTGAAAGTAATTTTGACTTGGTTTCTTGATGAAATTTAGTGTGAACATCTATTTTTAATCCTTGCAAGTTTTAATAGGCCATTACCTTCTTGTGGATTTGACTTGCTCCTAATTGATTGGTTATTTTTATTATTTTGATTAGCGATTTTCCACCACTTAGAAATACAATGACAAATCATGTTAATAATCATTTTTTAAAGCAAAAATCAAGTTGTCAAAGACATCATTAGATAACTTGCAATCTAGGCTAATTGCTAACACTCGACAACCCAGATCTCTGCCATCTCAACCCGTACCCATCACGTGCAATGTGCAAAATCACGACAATAGAGCCCAAGGGTATGGGAATCAAAGGGACCCACACGCACATGCTCAGGTGGTTGAGCAGGGTCTCTCCTCTTCTTCTTCTTTTGGTTCATGATTAATGAAAGCCCACCAATCTTCACTAACCCACCTCAAGACCCGAACCCATATGCCTCTACAAACTTTGTCACCTTGATAAGTGTAAAGTAGACCCAGAACCCTGAATTACCTTCTAGAAGCCAAAACCCTGGGGAGCTTGAGAGAGAGAAGGTGGAGATTGAAGAAGACAATAAGATCCAGGAATCGAAAATTGAAAATACCACCCACATCTCGTTCCCTAAAGCCCTATTGAAAACCAAGAAGAAGAAAACCTTAGATATCAACAAGGAGCTCCTAAATTTATTCAGGAGCATAGAGATCAATATTTCGCTCCTCGATCCTACTAAGCACATCCCGGCTTACGCTAAATTTCTAAAAGAACTATGTACCCAAAAGCGTAAGCCAAGAGAACCCAATCCGAGAAAGGTGATTCTCTCTGAGTAGCAAAGTTCTGTCCTCTTGCATCAACTTCCTCAAAAGAGGAAAGATCCTGGTGCCCCCTTGATTCCATACATTATTGGGGAATACACTTTTGATAGGGCACTGTTAGATCTAGGTGCATCCATCAACCTAATCCCAACTTCTCTTTACGAGAGGTTTGGGTTAGGCAAACTTAGGCCAAAGATAGTAACGCTACGACTAGTAGACCGCTCGGTCACCACACCGAAGGGCGTTATTGAGGATGTAATTGTCAAGATCAAGGATTTCTCTTTTTCCATAGATTTCCTGGTCCTTGACATGGATGTACCTAACGATTCAAGGAACATGCCCATCATTCCGAGGTGGCTGTTTCTAGCTACTGCCAAGGCAACATAAACTGTGAGAGCGGTAGTATGGAGATTGCCTTTAGGGATAGGAAGCTAACTCTTGATATTTTTAAGGTGATAAGAGATTTGAGGATTGTGGACTCATTGGGGAGCTTGAGGATCATGATTTTGAGACTTGTATGACGATCAGTGCACTTGAAGACTCCACCAGTTTTAGCGAGCCCAACCCACAACCCTCTAGCAGACCTGCCACATCCCGAAGAGGCTGTTGATTTTGTTCATTCCTAGCCTCCTCCACTGGATCGTCCTGATGAATCTTCATTAGTGTCCTCCCTACCTTCTATACGTAACCCACCTCAACTTGAATTGAAGCCATTGCCTAGAAATTTGAAATACAAGTTCTTAGGACCTGAGAACATGCTCCTTGTGATTATTAGTGCTGATTTTACTCAGGAGCAAGAATCGAGGTTGATTAAGGTCCTTATGAACAATAAGGAGGCAATTGGTTGGACCATCCACAACCTTAGGGGGATCGAGCCATCTTATTGTAATCATTGTATTTTAATGGAAGATGGATCCTTCCCTTCTCGCGAAATGCAAAGGAGACTAAACCTGAATATGCGAGAAATGGTCAAGAAGGAGAAAGTCAAGTGGCTCGATGCTAGAATTATATACCCAATCTCGGATAGTCTGTGGGTTAGCACCATTCAGATTGTACCCAAGAAGGCGGGAATGACCATTACGACTAACGAGAAAGGGGAAACCTTCACCACTCGTTCAGCTTCTTCTTGGAGAGTCTGTACTGACTGTAGGAAGCTAAACATAGCCACCAAAAAGGGTCACTTTCCCTTGCCATTCATCGATCAAATCCTAGAAAGGTTAGTTGGGTAGAAATACTTTTGCCTCCTAGATGGTTATTCGGGATATAACCAAGTCCCTATCCATCCCGAAGACCTGGAAAAGACAACTTTCACATGTCCCTATGGAATCTTTGCATTTCATAGAATGTCGTTCGGGCTTCGCAATGCACCCATGACTCTTTAAAGGTGCATTCTGAGCATATTTTCTGACATGGTGGGAGATTGTCATGAGCTGTTGATGGATGATTTCCATTTTTGGAGATTTTTTTGAGTCCAACCAACCTAACTTGAAATTGATCCACTAGAGATGCATCAAGACATAGGTGGTCCCTAGTTGGGAAAAAAGCCATTTTATGACTCGGCAAGGCATTATCCTTGGTCATGTGGTCTCTAATCGTGGTATTGAGGTTGATAAGGCTAAGGTGGATGTTGATGTAGACACATCCATTTAGGTCAAAATGCCTATTTTATGCATGTTCCTAGGCTTAGATTTGCATTCCATATTATGAATATTACATAGCATGCATCATTCTGAATTTAGAGTAGCTGTATATATTTTAGGTTAATTGTGTCCTTTCTATGGTTAGGATAGAAGGAGATTTATTTCGGAGCCTTGGATTGACAATCCGACCATATGAATTTGATCAGGATGACGATGAGAGTCCAACACCTCCAAAATTGGCTTGATCGGAGTCCCATAGCACCATATGCAACCCGAGGAAGATCAATAGCCAAGGGAATAGATCATGTAATTTAGAGCTTCAAATGACAAATCCAACCACGTGGACTGATTTGGGTTGATGATCGCAGCCCAACAGTGCGAAAATCAACTCAATCCGACCTCTGTAGAAGCCCCGACAACTAAAAGAAGATGGACGACCCAGATTGTGCTATCTGGAGCAACAGTGTGAGTGCGTGGACAAGGGCACGCACGCACAAGTGCAGCGACGCGTGCAGCAACGCAGCATGCACGTGTTGGCAGAGGCAGCAGCAGCACATATCGTGCGTACGCGTGACAAGGGCAGGCATAGCCCGCGCCAGCGGTGCGGCAGCAGGGGCACGTCAGCGGGATCATCATCAACGTTTGTGGTGGATCTTCAGCGATGTTTATGACTGCCACTAAATGTCTTGTATACAAATTTGATTCTTTCCTCCACTATAAAAGGATCCCTACCCCTCCCATTTTTCTTCATCTCTTCCTTTCTTCCTCTCACAACCTCCATGGCTCTAGAGAGAGCTTGTCCCAAGCTCGGGATGCTCCTCCAAAGTAGAGAAACAAATAGTTTTCCCTAACCACATCCCCATTTGTGGAGCATCCCGTGGCCATCCTCTTACAGCCCTTCGGGAAGAAGATCCTCATTGTGATGCCGTCCTGCCCCATCCTCTGTCCTCTGGCTCCATCCCCGTTTGTCCCACCCTCATTACCTTCCTCCAAGTGACGTTAGAGCAAGTCATCCTGCAAGCGACCGTTGAGGGGGATTCTTTCACCTCTTTCTATCATTTTCACTTTCGTAGTGTAATATTTTCACTTTCGTAGTTGTAATAAACATTTATTCATAAATAGATGATTGTTCTTCTTTCTCTCTCTATCTCTTACTTTTTATTTTGTAAGTAGATTAGTTAGATTTCATCGAGCTAGTCTCTTTCCCTATTAAAAAAATCAAAAAAATTATAAAAGATAAAAGTGAAAAAAATAAATAAAAGCTGATGGAGGCACGTTGCGCAAATTCAAATTGGTGTTTGGAGGACCCATCGTCATAGCTCGCAATACGTGTCTATTAAATAAAATTTATATCAAAACTCGAAAAGTGAGTCTTGGGTCAAACATGGGGAGGCGAACATTTGGTTTTGAAAATCCACATTTCACTTTTATTTATTTTTGGTCGTTTTTATCTTTTTTTATTTTTTTGCTATTTAATCGGTATAACAAGTGATTCAATTAATGAAAACTTTATCTACATGCAAAAAATAAGAGAGAGAGAGAGAAATAATCATCTATTTATGAAGAATTATTTGTTACAACTATGAAAGCAAGAAAATCTACACTACAAGAGCAAAAAAAGATAGAAAGAGGTGAGAGAAATCCCCCTCGATGGTTGCTCGAAGGAAAAATTGCTCTGATGTCTCTTGAACGAAGGTGGTGAGGAGCGGGACGAAGGAGGATGGAGGATGGGGCAGAATGGCGTTGCGGTGAGGATCTTCTTCCCGAAGGGCGATGAGAGGATGGCCACGGGATGCTCCATGAATGGGGATGAGAGGTGGGAAAACTATTTGGTTTTCTACTCTAGAGGAGAATCCTGGGCTTGGGACAAGCTCTCTCTAGAGCCTTAGAGGTGGTGAGAGAAAGAGTAGGTAGAGATGAGGAGGAATGGGGGGTGTAGGGGTGTTTATATAGTGGAGGGAAGAAGAGAGTCTCATGCACAGGCATTCGGTGACAGCTATAAGCATCACTAAAGGCCGCTCGAGCTGTCGCTGAAGATTCGTGCCTCTTCATTGCTTGGGTTGGTACAGGCACTACGTAGGCCATTTAGTGACAACTGCAAGTGTCACTAAAGGGCTACCCTTCTGTCATTGTAAATCCCACACCCACTGCCCACGTCCGCAGTTGTCATCGCACAAGCAGGCATAGGTGCATCTTGACCGTCGGATGAAGGATCGCACGACTGAGAGAAGATTGCACCCCTTCGCCAAATTTGAGTCGCACACCTCGCCATCAACCGTCGGATGTTTCACGCATCAGATGGTGCGTTATCGATGTGCGTCGGTGCCTGCATGCTGCATCAGCGCTCAACTGTGCATCCAGGTAGCTGCTTCCTTCGTCACTCGATCTTCCATCGACAACTCAACTTCCTCCTGCACGTGCTTCAGCGAATAAAATCCCGAAGCAGGGATTCAAACGCATAGCCATGCGTTGAGAGTTGAGGTGCATACCACTATGCTGAGGGTCGTTATGTGTTCTATTTTTGAACTAAGCTTCCGCACCCACGACTGTTGGATGGAGATCCAATGATTGAGATGACTCCTCGCTTGATCTACGTGAGGTTGGCTGAGATGAGGCGCTTCTTCAGCCATGGAGGGCACATCTCAACCATTGGATTGAGTTCCAAAAGCTGGAATCAGATCTTGCGGCGGGCTTGGGGGTACCTTGGCTCAGGTGGGGTGACCTGGATGGCACCACGTGGCACCTTCTGGGCAGTCCATCTTCTCCTTGCGGAGGGTGCTATAGAGCTTAGATCTCGGCGATTCCCAAGTTGGCAAACTACGATCGTTACTTTGAATCCATCCGTACGGTCTGATTCTACATCCGAAGCCCGTAAAGATGTCGCACTACCTCCCGGCCATGTAAAATGATGGACTTAATGTACAAAATATACAACTATCCTAGATGTAATGCAATGGATGTTTGTGTAATATTTATATCAAGATATGTAGTGCTAAGCTTAGGAACTATTATAAATGAGCATTTTATGATGAATTTATATGTGCTTATCAAAAGCAAAGCATGGATTTTTCAAAACCAAATGTTCACAACATGATGTTCGACCAAAGACTCACTTTTCGAGTTTTGGTTATAAATTTTATCTGGTCGATGCATTTTGCGAGCAACGATTATGGGTCCTCTATACCCTAATTTTAATTCGTGAAACATTCCCCATCATTTTGGCGTCGTTGCTGGGGAACCTATTTTGCGTGGTAGAAATTAGGGTTTGTAGGAACTCATCATCGTAGCTGCAAAATTTGTTATCAAATACAATTTTTATCGAAACTCCAAGGGAGTCCCAGGTCGAGCACAGGGAGGCGATGTTTGCCATGTTTGAAAAATGTGCTTCATTTTATTTCTTTTTGGTATTTTGAGGTTTTATTACTTCTTTATGTTTTGGAAATAAAATGACAAGCAGAGTAAATTCACAAGAGAGATGAAACAAATATGATATATTGCATAATTGTCTATTACAATAATCTATGAAAGCATAAAAAGAGAGTGGTAAGAAGGAATCTCCTGAATTGGTTGTTCGGTGAGACGACGGTGCCTGGCGGAGGCTTGGAAGGAGTTGAGGAGCGAGATGATGGAGGTGAGATGCAGGAGGATGCCAGGTAGAGGAAAGCTTCACCGAGGCTCTAGAATGGTGGTGAGGAGGCGGAGATGATTTGCTACCAAAATAGATGTGGGAGGACAGCTCCAAGGCAACTTATGAATGGGAATGGGAAGATCGAGGAATATTTGGTGGGGCAAAGGGATGCTACACTAATAGGAGCCTTGGGGGCTTGAGAGTAAGCTTTAATGGAGCATTGGTAGGCTTGCTTGAGCTTAGGAGTAGGTAGGAGTAGAGTAGGTAGAGATGAAGAGGAATGGGGGATGTAGGGTTGTTTATATAGTGATTGGAGGAAGAGCATCCCATGCACAGACATTTAGCGATAGCTACAAGCGTCACTAAAGGCCACTCGAGCTATTGCTGAAGATCCACACCTTTTCATTTCCTTGATGTGCGCACGTCGCCATTTAGTGACAGCTGCAAGTGTCACTAAAGGCCTGCTCTTTTGCCGCTGCAAATCCTGCGCCAACCGCTCACACCCGTAGCTATCCCCAAGTACATAGGCGAGGATGAATCCTGACCATCGGATGAAGGATCACACGGCCTAGAGAAGATCGCGCCCCTTCGCTAAATTTGAATCGTGTGCCTTGCCATCAGACATCGGATGCTGCATCCAGACGTCTTAACTGCGCGCTCAGAGAGAGTGCATCTACCTTGCGCATGGGGCGATGCTAACCGCTTGATCAAGATCGAGCAATCCAATTTTGCTGAGCAAGCATAAGAGTAGCGGATTAGGAGTCGAACTCGTCCCTCGCATTTGTGGAGAGAGTGCCTCACTGTTTGGCCAAGGTGCATCTTTGCTGAGTGGAGAGCAATGCAGTCGCACATCTGGACTGTTAGATGAAGGTCCGATGGATGAGATGAGGCTATCCTTATGCTGCCTGAGGTTGGGTGAGGAGAGATGTTTCTTTACCCGTGGAGCGTAGATCTCAGCCATTGGATTGAGATCCAATGGCTAGGATCTCATCTTGCGGTGAGCTTAGGGATGCCTTGGCTGAGGTGGGGTGGCCTGGATGGCTCCACATGGCACCATTTGGACCGTCTGTCTTCTTCTTCTTGTAGTGGGTGCTACAGAGATCTGATGGGGTGATTCTCGCATTGACGAATTGCGATCGACGCTCTGAATCTATCTGTACAGTCAAATTTTTCATTCGAAGCCTGTAAAGATGTCACACAACCTCCTGGCCATGTAAAAGGATGGAATTAATGTACATAATATACAATTATCCTAAATGCAATGCAATGAATGTTTATACAATATTTATATCTTGATGTGCAATGCTAGGCCTAGGAGCTATCGTAATAAGCATTTTACGATGAATTTCTGCGTGTTTGTCATACCCCCATGCTTACGTTTTGCTAATCCTTAGCAAAATTACCCTAAATGTGATTTATAAAAGTAGAATTAGGATTTGATTTCTTAGGCATAATTTGTTGGTTATTTTAGGAACTTTCAACCCAAGACCTGGTTACAAAGACTCGACAGTGCCCGGGTATTTGCCAGAAAGTGAACCACCTAAGTCCTCGCTTTATTTGCAAAGGGAAGATACATTTTTTTCTATTTTTTTTTCTTCTTTTCTTTTTTTGTTTTAATGAAAATAAAGGATATTGTACGGAGTTAACAAAATGATTTCAGGAATTAATTTTCCACCCCCCCATGCCCAAATGATGTAATGTCCTCATTGTAAAAATAAAGGCATGAAAGGGCAGACTAAACGGAATATCACCTGAATAACGTGAAAATCTGGTCAGCTTCGCAGAGAACGTGGAATATAAACACATGCTAAATTTAATCCCTTCAGCTAGGCATAACATACATACAAGGAAGAAATTGAGAATTCACAAGTGCTGGTCAGAATCAAAATAAAAAGATTAGTCCTCTGACCGGACAGCAGAAGATGTCCACAGATGTGGACCAAGTTATGGTCTAGACCCATGCCCTAGGGTTGAGTGGTTCTTAGGTTCTGGATGAAAATCACCCAGAACTGAAGATTATTGTGCTTGCAGGGTTAGGTCTACGATTTGGTGGTGTGCAAACCAAGACTAAAGTGTCGAACAATGGATTGATCTGATTCATTAAAATCGGGTGTCCACTTATAGTTCAGCTCTAGAAGAGTCAATTATTCCAAGCTTGGGTCGCAAGTGAAAGATATCGTAAGGGTTCTGATAGAAGGTAGGTGGTTTTAGGTCAACAGGAACCCTTATATCCAGAATCATATTTCACTCAGAAGTAGCTTCCTAGATTTTTATTTCCACATTTCCACCCTTTAAAATCAATGTTCTCAGGACCTCCAAATCGTTGTACACCCCATCTAAAGTACCCAAGTCCAACAATTGTGACTGAATCAGGATTGACTTGGGTCTGATGATCTCAAAAATATCATCATTCAATTTTTTAGGGTATGGTTGAGGAATGGGACTACTGATTGAATCATCAGGATTCGAATCGTATAAGTTAGCCCCAACATGATCATAATCTTCAATGATCGGTCTATCAAATAGTTCGTCATGCTCCTCAAGTCCGTTTGTCTCACTAAAATCCACTTCCTTAAGCTCAAGTGAGACTTCACCTAAAGATTCTTCACCCTCAGAGTCAAGGAATTCTTGATCCTCATTTATAAGTCTTAAAATCATATGTCATTTCATGGTCCATGGAGGCATATTTTTCCTCGCTCCTTGGCTCAGGGATCTTAGGTGAATCAATCGGTTCATCCTCAATAGGTTGCTCTAGCCCAACCTGGTCATCCCCAGTATCAGAATATGTATCCCCCCCAACAGGTGCCTGAGCGAGTTCAGACATTGGCTCTCCTGAAGGGGGTTCATCTTGAGAATCATCCTAAGATTTGACTAGGGCAACCACAAATTTCATCCTCAACCTTGACAATTTCCCAAGTTGAAACTCACCCAGGCCCCTATCCCTAACATTTTGGAGCAAATCCAATAGAGAACTATTAAGTTCATCAATCATTTTGATCATAGGCTCCAATGCTTTAGTGCATGGTATTGGCTGAGCTAATAAAGATTGGATGGTGTTCCTCATGTTAGACAAAACCTTGTCTTGGACCTGATTCACCGGAACAGAATGGTTCATTTCAGGTTTGGTTGGTTTGGGTTCATTCTAAGGGAGTCAAGATATTGAGGTTCTTGGGTCCCTCCCTGATGGTAGGTCATGACGGGTTGCTCAAAGAATGGTGGTGACCTATATTCAGTGGAATACCAGGGAGGGTAGGTGTTATAATCATCGTGTCCTTCCAGATTATAGATCTGGTTGGTTTGGTCATCAAAGGATGGAGATCTATAATCATTGTAGGTGTGAGAAGGATAACAGTTATAGTTTTGTTGTCTAGGGCTAAGCCCTGGACACTAAGGTTCGATATCGTATCCCCAATCAAAGTTATCCCGGCTAGTGGATAGGTAGTCATAATTCAAGTCAGGATAGTTATCATCTTGGGGATAAATGTTGGTAGGAGGGTAGGATGGGAAATGCGTGTATGATGTGGAAGGATACATGGTAGAATAAGAGGGAAACCAAAAGAGCGAAAGGAGCCCTGCAATACAAGCAATCAACTTTGTCCTTAGGTGGGTTAGCCTAAAGATCTACAGACTCCCAGGACTCGTCATGAGATTATGGACAGTTTACTTATGTCTAGGCAATCCAACCAGTTAAATGGAGGGGCTGGGGAGAAGGTTCTTCCTTTGGTTTGTGCCTCTGACTCCTAGTGTACCCCCCAGCTGCGGTCATTTGACACTACTCCCCTAGCTAGACATCTGATTCACTAGTATAAGCAGATTAATTATGAACAATCTCATTCTGAATCCCGATGAGCGAACCAATCCTTAGGATCAACGTCTAACAAATTTTAGTTAAGCTTGGGATATTGGTGCATCAGGAATGTGATAGGCTTTTAATGGGTTGTGCCCTTAACGATTTGTTTGAGAATGTGTGAATGTGCACAACAAAGAAGTTTTTAAGCAAGATTATTAATGATGAGGTGAGTTTTAGGGTTCAAATCTTGCTTAGTTACTTTTAGGATTCAAATATTAAGTGTATTCAATAAAGTTTTGTGAGGAAAACCAAGTTTTGAAAGAACGAGTTCAAGTGTTTTTCCTTTATAAATCAAAGGAATATGGATTGCCTAGATTGACCTAAATATTGAATCCTATGGGGCAACTACAAAATGAATTTCTTTTAAATTAGGTGGTGTGGCCCAAACAATTCAATCAATCGACCCAAATGCACCACCGATTAAGATGCACGGAAAGGTCATTAACCTAATATGATTTCAACACCTTTATGTGTTGAATTGGTGTATCGATTCCATAAGTCATAATCCTAGTTGAATAGATGAAAATCAAGTTAGGTTATGTGCCTCAAATGCGTGTGTATAAAGTGTGTATGTTGATTCATCCCGTGAAAGGTATCTTTTTATTATTTTTATATAAAATGTGGGGGTGATATGAGTGGAGGTGGCAAATAAGATAAACAATTCTATCCTAGGGTTTATGCAAGCAACTAAGTAGATTTGGTCTTGGTTATGAGTGTGGCAAAATGAAACTAGTGGGGAGGAATGTGGGGGGCACTTAGAAAGTACTCTACCCACACTTTACTCCTGTCTACTGCACTTGGACCTCCATGCTAGGGTACCTGCAAGATAATAGATCAGAGATAAGCGGGGTTAATAATATGTATATGCAAAATAAGCATAGAAAACAAGAAAGTAAATTTCGTTGCCTCCCCAGCAACAGTGCCAAAATGATGAAAGTGTTTTACCAAAATCAGGGTTTGGACGAGCTATCCTCCCACCACCATTTCGGTAGTTGATCATCTTTGCCACCTCACCTCCATTCCAGAGCCTCAGTGAAGCTTCCCTCTACCTAGCATCCTCCTGCATGTCACCTCCGTTGTCTCTCTCCTCAACTCCTTCATCCAAGCTTTCGCCAGGCTCCGTCATCTCACCAAATAGCCGATTCGAGAGATTCCTTCTTACCTCTCTCTCTTTTTATGCTTTCGTAGATTATTGTAATAGACAATTGTGCAATATATCATAGTTGTTCCATCTCTTGTGAATTTATTCTGCTTGTCTTTTTATTTCAAAAACACAAAAAAATAACAAAACCTCAAAATACCAAAAAGAAACAAAACAAAGTATGGTTTTCAAGCAAGGTAAATGTTGCCTCCCTGTGTTTGACCTAGGACTTCCTTGGAGTTTTGGTAAAAATTGAATTTGATATTTAGTTTTGCCACTACGACAATGGGTTCCTCAAAACCCTGATTTCTACTACGTGAAATGCATTCATCAGATGCTATCTCTGGACTTCCTCCACCCATATCTGTAAAACAAGTCCGCTCTTTCCTTGGACATGTGGGTTTTTATAGAAGATTCATCAAGGACTTCTCGAATGTTGCTCGACCCTTGAGTAACCTTCTGGCCAAAGACACGCTATTCGAGTTTGATGAATCATGCTGTAAGACATTTAATTTGTTAAAAATGGTAGTCACTTGTGCCTCGGTGTTGCAACCACTAGTTTGGACAACCCCATTTGAGATTATGGCTGATGCATCTGATTATGCTCTCAGGGCTTTCCTGGGTCAGAAGATTGAGAGAAAGCCCTTTGTGATCTACTACACTAGCAAGACTCTAGATGAGGCCTAGAGGAACTACACTATTACTGAAAAAGAATTGCTAGCTGTAGTTTTCGCTTTAGAAAAATTCCAGGCTTATCTTTTAGGTTCTCATGTAATTATTTATATCAACCACTCAGCCTTGAAACATCTTTTGGTCAAAAAGGATGCCAAGCCCAAGCTTATTCTTTGAATTCTTTTACTTCAAGAATTTGATCTTGAAATCATGGATAAAGCTAAGGCACAAAATGTAGTGGTGGATCACCTCTCGAGAATCCTAATTGATTCTCCTCTTCTAGATATCCCTATTTTAGACCCTTTTCGAAGTGAGACTATCCTTACAGTCTTGGGTATCCGAACCCCCAGGTTTGCGAATATTGTCAATTATTTGGTCGTTGGTCAAATGCCTTAGGATTGGACAAAACAACAATGGGACAGACTTGTGTCTAAGGCCAAATATTATTTTTGGGATGATCTCGAGCTATATCGCATCGGCGGAAACCAGATTACTTGTCGATGCATCCAATAAAGTGAGTTCCATAGTATACTTGAGTTTTGCCATACATCTGCTGTGGTGGACGCCTTTCCGGAAAAATAATGGTAGCAAAAAATCTTGCAATCTGGATTCTGTTGGCTGTCATTTTTTAATGATTCTTAGGAATTCTCAAAGTCGTGCACTCGTTGTCAGATACTCGGGAACATGGCTAAGAGAGATATGATGCCCCTAAACCCAATACTTTCTGTCAAAATTTTCCACATTTGGGTCATCGACCTCACTGGACCTTTTCCTCCATCATTTGGACAACAATGTATTCTGGTTGTTGTTGATTACATGTCCAAATGGATTGAGGTAATCCCCACTTGAAGCAACGACCACAAGGTGGTCATCGATTTTGCGAAGAAGAATATCTTAAGTCGGTTCGAGATTCCTCGGGCGATTATCAGTGATGGTGGCATACATTTAACTCATGCCCAGTTTCAAAATTTATTGGGGAAATATGGGCTGAATCATCAAATTTCCACACCCTACTACCCTCAGACGAACGGACAGGCTGAGGTCTCCAATTGGGAGATCAGAAAGATTTTGTAAAAAATCGTAAGGCCTGATAGGAAGGATTGGATCCAAAAGCTAGATGATGCTCTTTGGTCCTACCATATGACATACAAAATGCCTATCGGTATGTCTCCGTTCCATCTAGAGTTTGGTAAGGCATGTCACTTACCCATAGAGCTAGAACATCGGGCATTTTGGGCCATCAGAAAATGTAATTTTGACCTATAGTTGCTGGGAAGACTAAGAAACTCCAACTATTTGAGTTGGAGGAGCTTAGAAATGATGCTTATGAAAATGCCAGAATCTATAAGTCAAGGACCAAAGCTCTCCATGACATGATGATTTCATGTAAGAGGTTTAAGTCGAACCAGAAGGTTTGGCTTTTCAATTCTCAAGTAAAGCTCTTCCCTAGTAAGGTTAGGTCTAAGTGGGACAACCCATTCGTTATTGAGCGGATTTTCCCTAACGTGGCTGTCAAAATCTCTGACCCAAAGACATGTAATTCCTTCAAGGTCAACGGATAGTGTCTCAAGGCCTTTATTGACCATATGCTTCCTGAACCCATCTTGGAGTAGGTTGCTCTTACCTTCCTTAACCATCGTGGGCCAATCATCGCCAAGCTGAAGGCACTAAACTCATCACGTGTAAAGACTGTTCCAAGCTGACCAGAATCTCACCGAAACTAGGTGCTATTCTTGCATTGCTACTCTCCTACATGCTTTCATTTTTAACAATGAGGACATTGCATTTGCTAAGCATGGGGGGGTGGATATATCTTCTGAATCATTTTGTCGGCCCTAACAGTAATTTCCTATTTTTTTTAAAAAAAAAGGAGGAAAAAAGAAGAGAATTTGGAGATGATAACTTAGATATTAGGAGTTGCAAACTTCAGGAATTGATACTTTCGAACCTAAATACTTACTCTTCAGGTCTTCGGGCTTAATTAGCCCAGGCGTCCACTTGAATATGAACTTAGTCTCGAGTCCTCGCCAAGTAATTCTATTTGAAACTGGTCAATAAATTGGGGTGATAAGTATACGACTTATCAACCCGCACTCTGATGTGAGGGGACTTTAAGCTTAAGCATCTGCACACTTTTTGCACTAACTCACTTTTCGGCAGTTTCTTTTGAAATTGGGTAGCTAATGAACCGTCTAGGTTGGTATGTCTGGCAAGTTGTTGGTGGTAATAGCTCATCAGCTAGTTGTCCAAAGCCCAACCACGAGACCATTTTCTTCATACTGCCTTTAGGTAAATCTCAGATCAGGGAAGCCACCTACTTAGAAAAAAAAGGAGAAAATAAAAAGAATAAACAAATATAATCACACTTCATCGCATGAGTATGGCTAGCGAGTTACTGTGGGTAACATCCCATTGGCTGGTTGTCTAAAGCCCAACTCACAAAAATGCACAATAATTCCCAAAACACATAGCGAAGAAGTGGGGAAGTAGTATAAACTGGGGAGATATACATTGGGTTTGCCCATGTGTTGACCCTATAAATAAAAGAAGTAGGGAGAAAGCTACCATTCAAAAAGGCAAACCTTTAGGCAAGGTCACCTCAGGTCGCAGAAACCCGAAGTCCATTTTAATGCCCTCCTAGTGAGTCTTTCACTCTTTCTACTAGATGCTTAGCACTTATAGTCCTTTTCGCGTCTTGGGCTGGTCAGGTACCCATAAAAAGTTATCTTGAAACTCTCAAACTCCAAAAGTATAAACAAAAATAGAAAAGAAGAAAAACAAAAAAAATTGTGTATCCTCTCTTTTAAAATAAGGTGAGGGCTTGAGTGGTTTGCATTCTAGTAGACACCAAGGAACTGTTGAGTTTTTGTAATTATGTTTTGGGGTTGAGATTTTCTAAAGTAATCAACAAATTTTGCCTAAGTAATCAAATCCTGATTCTACTTATACATAGTATTTAGGTTTGCTAGGGACTAGTAAAAAATAAACATGGGGGTATGAAAAACACACATGAATTCATGATAAAATGCTTACTTATGATAGTTCCTAGGCCTAGCATTGCATATCATGTAATAAATACTGCATAACATCCATTGCATGACATTTAGGATAGTTGTGTATTATGTACGTTAATTCTTCCATTTTATATGTCCAAGAGGTAGTGTGACATCTTTACGGCCTTTGAATGAAGAATCCGACCAAATGAATGAATTCGAAGCGACGATCGCAGTCCGTCAACGCGAAAATCACCCCGATCAGAGCCCCGTAGCACCCTCTACAAGAAAATGAAGATGGACAACCTAGATGATGCCATGTGGTGATATCCAGGCTATCCCCACCTGAGCCATCGTGCTTGGCCTCAAGCAAGGATTCACCTGGACCGTTGGATCTTCATCCAACGGTCAAGGTGCACGTAATTGCATCGCGCTCCACATGACAAAGCGTCCCTTTGGTGCAACGGTGAAGACAAGTGCTCGCAAACTGTGAGTGTGAGTTCTAGCTGCAATCCACCTTGCCCGCTACAACGCCGGATGAAATAGGGCCGCTTGACCTTGGTCGAGCAGCTGAGACTCTTCAAGCTCGATCTGACATCGCCCACCAATGCGAGGACACATGCTAGATCGCACGTGCGCCATCTAGGGTGTGCATTTAAGTCGACCAAGAGTTGTGCCTACCATCCTATCCTCGCAATCGCACGAGGTGCGTAATTCAAATCAAGGCGCACACAATCTGCTGGTGAGTCTCAGTCGTACGATGCTTCATCCGATGGCTGCCAACCCACACGCTAGCGGTGTGGATTTCAAACGTGGGCGAGCGTGCATTCTCTTCTAACGATCATAGCTATCCGCCCTTGATCAAACGATCGATGATCACCATGCCCTATGCCAACCATAGCCAAGCTTCCAAGCACCAGCCAAGGGGTGTGAATGCTTTAGCGGCGTCCCTGGTGGGTTTTTAGCGACATCTTAAATGTCACTAAAGGCTCGTGTGTGCAAAACACCTCCATTCCACCACTATATAAACACCCCAACACCCCCCATTCCTCTTCATCTCTACGTACTCTACTCCCACCTACTCCTAAGCTCTAGTAGCCCACCAAAGCTCCATTAAAGCTTACTCTCAAGCTCCAAAGGCATCCTATTAGCGTAGTGATCCTACTGCCTACGAAATATTTATCCCTCATCCTAACACCATCATAGGTTGCCTTGGAGCCATCCTCCCTCCTCCATTCCGGTAGAGGATTGCCTCCATCTCCTTACCTCCATTCCATAGCCTCAGTGAAGCATTCCTCCACTCGACATCCGCTTGCATCTCACCTCCGTCGTCCTGCATCTCACCTCCTTCATCCAAGCTTTCGCCAGGTGCCATTGTCTTGCCAAACAACCATTTCGGGAGATTTCCTCTCACCCCTATCTCTTTTATAATTTCATAGATTATTGTAACAAACATTTATGTAATATATCATAGTTTTGTTCCATCTCATTTTATGAATTTGTGTTGCTTGCATTTTTATTTCAAAAAAACCAAAAGAAACAAAACTAAGTGTGGTTTTCAGACAAAGTAAACGTCACCTCCCTATGTTTGACTTGGGACTCCCTTGGAGTTTCAGTTATAAATTATATTTGACAGATGCATTTGCAAGCTACTTTGAAGGGTTCTTCGAACCTATATTTTAATTCGCGAAACATGCCTCATTAGTGCCAACCTTTTTCTTGAAGAAATCAGTGAGACCTCATTCAATTTGGCCTCGATGGATACTTTTGGTAGGACAACAAACCCAAGACTCGGAGTAAATGAAATTGACTCCAAATTTGCATCAATTCCAATCACACAAGATGACTCGCAAATGATTACACAAAGATTGGATCAAATACAAATTCACCAGGGAAAGATGGAAGAAAAGCTGACTCAAAAATAAGCTCCTTACCCAAATGCCCCTAACCTCATGAGGAGACAAAATCTGCATAATATTGTTGCTATCTTGGCTAAGCAGCAGTATTCTGCAGAATTCTCACAAGATTTGATTGGGACCATTGATTTCATGAATCAAAATCTTTTTAACCTTGCCTCTGAAAGCATTGCGACTCTCCAGGAGCAATTTAGAATTCCTCCAACTCCTATAGTCAAAATTGGTGGAACAACCTGAACCCCTCATAGAAAGCCCCAAATCAAGTTCCATTCCCTAAGGAAAATCAATTTGGGTCTTATGAGTAGAACATGTATCAACATGGGCCATCTCAAAAACATATCAACACCAAGCCTTGCAAACTCTATAGGGTATGCAAAATCAAATGGTAAAAGTGACTCGCACGGTAACTAATTTACATAATCAAGTCCAGGTCACTCTTGATCGTAGACCTACTAGCAATTAGCCATTTCAGCCCATGCCCAACCAAAATAATCAACGAAACCAATATCAAGGCGAGTATCTGTTAACCACGAGAGATCGATGTCTTAAAATCACATGAAAATAAAAAAAATTTATACTTGAATTTGAAGTTCAAGGTTTAACACAGGAAGCAAGTGTTGTAATTCATGCACTAATCTTGATTAATATATGGTTGGGCATGTTTCGCGTGTTAGAAATCATGGTTACAAGTAACCCATCGTCGTAGTTGCACAACATGTCGATCAGATAAAATTTACACCGAAACTCCAAGGGAGTCCCGGGTCGAACACAGGGAGGTGACGTTTACTTTACATGAAAACCGTGCTTCAATTCATTTCGTTTTGGTATTTTAGGGTTTTGTTATTTTTTTGTGTTTTTGAAATAAAAGACAAGCAAATGAAGCACAAGATAGAGATGAGGAATGAAAATTGTACATATATCAATCTAATATTTATTACAATCTACTATGAAGGCATAAAAAGAGAGGGAGGTGAGAGGAAATCTCCCGAATCAGCTATTCGGTGAGACGACAGTGCCTAGTGGAAGCTCGAACGAAGGAGGTGAGGAGCAAGATGATGGAGGTGTGATGCTGGAGGGCATCGGGTTGAGGAAAGCTTCAGCGTAGCTACAGAATGGAGGTGAGAAGATGGAGTTGATCTACTATCGGAATGGAGGTGGGAGGATGGCTCCATGCTGACCTATGAAGGGAGATGGGAAGTTGGAGGAGTATTTGGTGAGGCAGAGGTTCGCTACACTAATAGGCACCGTGGGAGCTTGAGAACAAGCTCTAATGGAGCTTTGGAAGGCTTGCTAGAGCTTGGGAATAGGTGGGAGTAGAGTAGGTAGAGATGGCTTGGAAGGGAGGGGGTGTAGGTCCTTTTATAGTGGAGAAGAGGCAAAAATAGTTATGGGACCATTAGTGACATCCAGGCCATCGCTGGAAACATCGCTGTAAGTAGCTCATGCCTGCTGGCGCCCACAATTGCCTTTGCTGCCATGCGATGAATTACCAACGATTGTAAGCGTCGCTGTAATTCCAGCTCACGCTGTGCTGGCGCTGCGCTCCTGCCTTGCCGCGCGCATGCATGTACCCATGCGCTGGCGCTACACTGCGCGCCTGCGTGTGCACCTACGCTGCTGCAAGCGTGCAGTGCTACGTACGTGTGCTTGCGGCCTGTGCTATGCCTCGTGCGTAGTCTGAGCCATCCATCTTCTTATTGTAGGGGCTGGCATAGAGGTCGGATTGAGTTGATTTTCGTGTCATTAGGCTACGATTGTCGACCCGAATCCATCCACGCGGTCGGATTTATCAATTGAAGCTCTAAATTATGTTTCCTAGTCCCTTGGCAGTTGACCTTCGTCGGATGGCATATGGTGCTATGGGACTCCAATCAAGGCGATTTCAGAGGTGTTGGACTCCAATCGTTATCTCAATCAGATTCGTACGGTTGGATCATCAATCCGAGGCTCCAAAATAAATATGCTTCCCTCCTAACCACAAAAGAGATGTAATTAACCTAAATTATATACAACTACTCTAAATGCGGAATGTTGCATGCTATGCAATATTTATAACATGAAATGCAAATCTATGCCTGCGAACATGCATGAATTGCCATTTTACCTGCAACAAATGTGTTTGCATCATACCCCCATGCCTATCTTTTGCTAGTCCCTAGCAAAATTAAACTATATGCTTTGTATAAAAGTAGAATTAGGATTAGATCACTTAGGCCTAAGTTGTTTATCAACAATAGAAAATTTCAACTAAGGTCCTAAACTACAAAAACTCAACAGTACCCGGGTGTCTGCCAGAATGCAGATCACCCAAGTTCTCGCCTTATTTGAGAAGGGAAGGTTTATCTTTCTTCTTTTCTAATTTTTTTGTACTTTTGCAGTTTGAGAGTTCCGAGATAACTTTTTACGGCTATCCAACTAGCCCATGACTTGAAAAGGACTCTAAGTACTAAGCATCTTTGTGAAAAAGTGATAGACTCACAAAACGGCCGTTAAGATGGACTTCGGGTTTCTACGACCCTAGGTGACCTTGTCTAAAGGTTTATCTTTACGACCAGTAGCTCTCTCCCTACTTTTATTTATGGGGTCAACACAAGGGCAAACCCAGTATATATCTCTCTGGTTTATTCTACTTCTCCGCTTCTTCCCTAAGTGTTTTGGGAATTATTGTGCATTATTTTTTTGTGAGCTGGGTTTCGGACAACCGGCCGATGAGTTGTTACCACTGACAACTCGCCAACCATACTTGTGCGGTGAAGTGTGGTTTTATTTGCTTTTTTGTTTTCTTTTTTTTCCTTTTTTTTTGAGTGTTTCTTTTTTTTTTCTTTAAGTAGGTGGCTTCCGTGATTTAAGATTTACCTAAAGGCAGTACAACGAAAATTTTCTTGTGACTGGCTCTGGACAACTGGCCGATGAGCTGTTGCCACCGACAACTTGCCAGCTATACCACCCAAGTCGGTCCATTAGCTACCCAATTTCCGTAAAAACCATCGAAAAGTGAGTCAGTGCAAAAAAAAAATGTGTGCAGATGCTTAGGCTTAAAGTCCCCCCAAATCAGAGGGCGAGTTGATAAGTCGCGTACTTATCATCCCAAATTATTTACCAAATTAAAATGAATTTTAATTGGCAAGGACTCGAGACTAAGTCCACATTCGTGTGGACACCCAGGCTAATTAAGCTCGAAGACCTGAAGAGTCTAGGTGTTTAGGTCCTCTCGTATCATTTTCTAAAATTAATAACTTCCAAATGCTTAAGTTCTCTTTTCCTAATTTCTTTTTTTATCTTTTTTCAAATTTTCAATTTTTTTTAAAATTTATAAGAAAGTAAAAGAAATTCTACGTAGTTAACATAATGATTTCAGGAGTTGATTATCCACCCCCCATGCCTAAATGATGCAATGTCCTCATTGTCAAAATAAAGACATGAAAAGGGCAGAGTAATCAGAAAATCACCTGAGTGTCGTGAAAATCCAGTCAGCTCCACAGAGAGAAGAGTATATACACACGTGCTTCAGCTAGGCATAACATACATGCAAAGAAATTGAGAATTCACACGTGCGGGTCAGAATCAAAATAAAAGTATTGATCCTGAAACCTGTCCGCATAAGATGTCCACAGATGTGGATGAGATTATGGTGCAGACTCATGCCTTAGGGTCAAGTGGTTCTCTGGTTCTAGATGAAAATCACCCAGAACCGAAGGTTGTTGTGTTTGCGGGGTCGGGCCTGTGGTTTAGTGCTGTGCAACCCAAGACCAAAGTGTTGGACAACGGGTAAAGATGGTTCAATAGGTGCGGTTGTCGACTTAATATCTAGCTCAGAAAAATAATCAGTTATTCCAGGCTTGGGTCGCACGTGAAAGATATCATAAGGGTCCGTATAGAAGATAGGTGGTTTTAGGTCAATAGGTACCCTCATATCCAAACCTGTTTTTCCCTCAAAATTAACCTCCCAAATTTTTATTTCCAACTTCCTCTCCTCTGAAAGGAAAGTTTCCGAGACCTCCAGATCATTGTACACCCCAACTAAAGTACCCAAGTCCAACAATTGTGGCTGAATCAAGACTGACTTAGGCACAATGATCACAAAAGTATGTTCATTCAGCTCTTCTGGTTGTGGTTGAGGAATGGGGCCACTAATTGAGTTGTCAGGTATCGGATCCTCTAAGTTGGCCTCAACTGAATTAGAATCTTTAGTAGTCGGGTGATAAATGCCAGTTTATCATCATTTTTATGCATTAAAACAAACTTAGCTCTTAGGATTTTGCTCCGCAAATGGGTTTTTGGGCTGCATTTAGGCATCAATTAGGTTAAGCATGCATTGCACTTTTTATTATCTTTTTAATGTGTTTTTGTGATTGTTAGGGATATGCAGATTGTCAGAACTCCAAAACCCTAGCACTCAGGAAGGCAACTGGTGAAGAAGAAGCTTAGACTAACTGGAACTCAGCTTGATCCAGCTCACCAAAGCTGGATTCCAGCTCACTTGAACTAGGGTTAGCTCATCTAAGCTCCATTCAGCTCATCTCAGCTGAATGGCAGCTCAAGAGAGCTCATCTTAGCTCACCCTAGCTCAGGTCAGCTCAGATCTAGCGCAACTTAGTTGAGTCTAGCTCATCCCGGCTCCCATTAGTCCACAGGGAGCTCTAGCTAGCTCAGTTGAGTTGACTGGAGTTCACCCCAGCTTAGGTCTAGCTAAATCCAGCTCCACTCAACTCCAATCAATTGAAGATGACTTCATTCCAGCTTAGAAAGCTCAAGTCCAGCTTCCAGGGACTCAGCTTAGCTCAACTCAGTTGAGCTAAGCTACCTTAGCTTCCTTACCTAGCTCGATCCTCCCTGGGAGCATTAGACCCAACTCACCTCAGCTCCTTTCAGCAGAAGCCAGCTTGCTTTAGCTTGGCTTAGTAGCTATCAAAGAACTAGCAAGCCAAGCCAACTAAAGTAGCTCCTTGAAGCTCTCCTCAGCAGCCACCAGCTCTAGTGCAGCTCAAGATGACTACCTCCAACTCTTCTCCCTGAAAGCCCTAGCTCCAAATGCCTCCAACTCTACTCATTACTAGCTAAGCTAGCTAAGCTACTTAACTTAGCTAGTCCACCTCCATGGCACCAAAACCTACTACCCTACTACACTACTACCTAAGATCCAGCAAAAAGACCACCTACTCCTACTTTATTTTGGTGCCAACTATCCCTTCCATCACCACCCTACATCCACCATCGAAACCAATCTCCACCCTCCATTTTTTCCCTCCAAAATTGCCTTCTAGAAGGTATTTTTGGAGGGAAAACCAAGGCACCTCTTCATTTCCCTCCCTTTTTTCCCTCCAAAAATATCCAAGCACCCCTTCATTTCCCTCCAAAAAAACACCATAACCACCCCGCTTCCCATCTTATAAATACCCTTCCCTACCACAACATAATTCCCATCCTCCATTAGTGTATTTTTCTACCTATACCCACCTACACCTAGGCCAAGAAGGAGTAGAGAAGAAGATTAAAGGGGCACATCAGCTGCCCCTTTGGTGCCTTCTTCTCCCCACTCTCTTCAGCTTGGGCCACGCCAAGGAGGACTTTTCTACTTCAAGGAGGATAGCCAGGCAAAGGAGAAGAATCTAGGGTGGACGTCCATCCTTGGAGAAAAGCTTAGGGCATGCCCCATTAGGGCTTGCTTTGGAGGTCATCACCTTGGTGGAGCATAGCAAGGAAGGAGTTGGAGGACTCTTTTCAAGCTCTGGAGCTACCAAGCTTTGAGCAAGAAGCCCTCTACTTCGCCATCTATCAAGAGGATTTGTGTTTTCTCTTATTTATTGCAATTTTCTAGTAGTAGAAGCATTCATCTACTAGGCTTTTTTATAAAACACGTTCTCATTAGTCTAGTTGCCTTCTTTGCAATTTCTTTAGTTGCATTTTTAATTGCTTTATTTTTAGCATTCTTCACTCCCTCTCCCCAATTATTCTAGGCCTCCACTTGCCTAGAGTGAGCTTAGGGATAGGCTCTACTTGCCACTTTAGAAGTAGTATATTGAGTTGAGTGTATGTCACTTTCTCGCTAACAATTTCCCATGTTGCCTTAATTTCAAAAACATGAAAATGATATATTGAAAAAAGACCAAAAAGAAAGTTGAGATTTATATTCCAAGCAAGAGATTTAATTTTGCAAACATATTGCTTCCTTGGATGACCCTAGATGCCCCACTATCTAGGATATAAATTTAAAAGCGTATGCGAATTCACGTGTTACAACGACGTAAAAAACCCACTTTTACAAATCACGCATATTTCGCATCACTTTTTGGCGTTGTTTCCGGGGAGGCATGGCTTTGCTTATTCTTATTTTCTCTTGCTTGAAGTGGATCTCTTCCCCTTCTCTTTCTTCTCTCTTGTGTGTGTAGGAACTACAGTGGGAAAGCGGGAGTTTGAAAGTGAAAGCTCAAAGTTCCTTGTCGTCTCGCGAACGTTCAGGTTGGTTCTTCTTACTTGTCACACCTAACCTAAAAAAAAAAAAACTACCAAATTACACTAAACTTGGTTTTGAGGACCCTAAACAACTTAATTAAGTGGAGTGGTGCATTTTAAAACTTATTGATTGCTTCTTTGCCCCATTAACACCACTTCATTTCAAGTATTGGTGTTCTATTTTTCTGGTCCAGATTTCAATCCGGACTAGAAAAATTAATTCTTAACACCACGGGCATTCTAAAATTATAAAATTTCATATAATGATTCCAAGCTAATTTAGGAACATATGTTCCAAATTTCAGATCAATTGGATTTGTATTTAATTTTTAAAATTTCGTGGACTACAGAGGGGTCACACCCTCTAATCTTCCTATTTTTCTATAGTCCATGAATTTTTAGAATTTTTATACTCATCCAATTTTTGTGAAATTTAGCTTGCTGGAATCCTTGTGAAATTTTACACATTATATAAAATCATCGAAATTTTCTGAGGTCGGTGGTAATACTGAAAAGTCCAAAATACCCACAGGTATCATTTCTGAACTTTGGCACTAGTACAAATAAAAATTTAAAATAATTATCAAACAAATTCCTAAAATCTTACAAAATATTTTATGGAATCCTTGTTTCATTCTCTTCAAGGTAGTTGTGTTGTTTGAATTGTTTGGACCACTACTTAATATAGAAAGTGTGAAAATAACTCATTGGTAGTTAAATTTTTGTCCTAGACCAATTGGATTAGGGTTTTTTTTTCATTTTTAGAAACAAACAATAAAAGGAAACATATCTTCACCCATACAACTTGATTTTATCTTGTTTGTGGAATCTCAAACTTGTTTGGAAACTTAAAAAGAAAAGCCTAAAAATACACCAAGTTAAATCCAATCTTAAAAGACAGAAATACAATAATTATGTGACAACTTGCTTTTCATTGGAGCCACTATCCAATTCTTGCACACACAAAAAAAAAATTGAAATAACAGGGTAACAAGCCAATAAATTCCCATTACATTCTGTGTGCACTGTAGTATCCTAGACGTAGCTAAAATTTGTAGCAATTTGGCCCCTAAGGTTTCATCAATTTAGGCTTGCTATATAGGACTTAAGTTTTCTCTACTTAATACCAATTCTATCATCTATATCTGGGGTTCAGGGTGAGGGGCCACGTCAAACGACCAGGCGCAGGTTTGTACAAGCACCTGGGGATTTTCTTGGGAAACGCTTGGGCCCAACCTCCCCTTAAGCAACTTGCCTAAGATTTGTTGACAAAATGGGTATTCATTGTTGATTACTTACTTCCTAGGTAGACTAAGTCTTAGGTTAAATTCTAGGGAGTCACAATTAAGTCAGGTCTAGAATTTGATTACTTGTGTGCACACTTCTCTCATCTCCATCTCTTCTCCTCCCCTACCATTTCTTCCATTTTGCATGGGCGACGGTCCAAAACTCCACACTTGGAGGGACCACTTGATTTTGCCTCCCTAAAAAAGGACTTTTCCTACATTCTTCCTCTTCTTTAAAAATGGAAAATCAAAATTGATCCTCTAACCCGCATGCTAATTTTTCTTTCCCCTATTTTTCCACCCAGGAGCTACCAAATAAGGCCCCTCCACCTAATCTCTACTCTATCATGGCTCAGCTACAAGTTAAGCAACAACAGTTGCATAAGGATTTAACAAACCTAGCCAACCAAGGAAGTCCTGCCACACCTGCCCAAGCTCCACACATTCCACATCTCACCCCTTTTAACACCTGCAAGAGAAAATCTGCATAAATCCCATGTTGAGTATAATTATCATTTTGAGGCTTTCTATGGTTCAACAGGGAATTATGTTTATCCCAATCATCACCCCACCCAAAATGTCCCTACTTTCCAGGAGAAATTGAAAAATTGCTCTAATGGGGGGAATTATCATGCTCACTCCTGGACCAATCCGGTTCCACACCAACAACAGAACCCTTTTGGAGGGTATGGTTCAAATCAGACTTATCAATCTGGGCAATCTCAAGAAGACATTAATGCCTAGATGATGAAAACCCTGCAGGAGTTACAAAGAAAAACAAAGGAAACAACTCGTCTTATTAACAATCTCAATGATCAAATTGGGGATATTCTGACTCAAAGACCTACAGGACACTCACCATCCCAACCCACAGCAAACTTTACTAATCCCAGGAACCAACACCTGGGTGGATACCAACATCAGAACGACATGGTTCAGCTTCCTATTAACCCAATATCACAGCACCAACCCAGTTTCTATCAAAATCAAGCCCCCCCACCTCCTCCCAATGATCACCAAGCTATGTATGTAGAGACTTTGAGGAGTGAGGAAACCACCATGGATTTAAGGCCTTCACATTCAAATGATGAAACTGATTCTCAACCAATGCAGATTGACTCCCCTAACCTCAATAAGGAAGAAGAAAAAAAATCCGAAAAACACCTGATTCAAACCCTATTTCCCACTCTTAAAAACTACAATCCAACAATCCAAAACCAGAGTCCTCTGACCACAATCCTTTGGACTTATTTGAGCAAGTCGAGAGGAATATTCCCCTCCTAGATTCTCCCCATGCCTCTAAAAAATTTACTTCAAAAGTGCATGATCAGAATCTAGGAATGTTGGTCCTTTCAAAGACATCCTACTCAGTTTTTCAGATCAAGCTGCCTTTCACAAAAAAGGACCAGGGCACATCACTCATCTCAGTTGTCATAACTGACACCATTTTTTTTCGCACCCCTCTCGACTTAGGTATCTCTAGTAATCTCATCCCCTCGATCTTATTTAAGGAATTTTGATTCAGTGATTTAAAACCTACTAAGGTTGAATTCCAATTGGAAGATCGATATACCATTCAATCGAGGGGAGTTGTTGAGGATAGTATTATCATGGTCCAGAATTGTCTATTTTCGATAAATTTTCTGGTCCTTGACATAGAGGTACCAAAGGCTCTCATTAATGTCATCCTTGGAAGACCTTTTCTGATTATGGAAGCAGCTAATATCAATTCTCCTTCTGGGAAAATGAATATAAGTTGTAGTAACCAGACCTTCTCATTAGATTTAGTTCAAGCTTCCAAGAGGTCCATTGATCATAAAATTTTTGAGGACACTGATAATAAAATGGAAGCAGTATTTGAGAAGTCTATGTTGATCCAATCTCATTCATCTTTGATCACTATTGATCTAGATTTTATTGATTCTTATTCTATGGATAATTATGTGGTCCAAGACTTTCCAGATCAACTAG
The DNA here is from genome assembly GCA_037157565.1 of Thalassia testudinum. Classification (NCBI taxonomy): domain Eukaryota; kingdom Viridiplantae; phylum Streptophyta; class Magnoliopsida; order Alismatales; family Hydrocharitaceae; genus Thalassia; species Thalassia testudinum. Next base: position 75,900,244 of record JAZHRO010000056.1, on the reverse strand, counting down.
GGTTTGACTTTCCCCCTTTTCATCTTCTTGTTTTTCCACCAAAAATATCCACACTAACTTCACCCATCCTGCATCTCACTAACTCCTTTCCCATCCCTTTTCTATTGGACCTACCACCAGATCCACCTGAGTTTGGCTTTCATCATCAATTCAAACCATGGCCAAACCCAGGTCCTTTTTCCATTTCTCCATTTTATTTTGATCCCTTTATCTTTACCACTCATCTTTTTAGGGATCATGAGGAAGACACTTTTATTAAAGACATTCAAGTGTCCAACTTTTTACATGATTTTCCATCTTCCGTGCACACTACGTCCGGTTGAATGGCTTAAAAGATAGCACTGGATGGGAGGTAACCCATCATTTCTTTTATTATTTTCCCTTTTTCTTCTTTTCCCAGGTTTTGATCATCTAAACCCAACCGTTCTTCACTAAGGTGATCCCTTTCCCTCCTAATGCATGAGGACATGGCATATCTTAAGCATGGGGGGGTGTTTTTAAAATTTGGCGATCGATTTAGGATTTTCAAAACCTAAAAACATGCATTTTTCTTTAGCTATTTTATTTTCCTACTTGCATATACAAAAAAAATAAAAATGCTGAAAACTTTTTGAGGAAAAATTTGAAATAGTGACTAAGATCGAACAACTCACTTTTGGTACAATGGGATTTAATCTTTAACAAACTAGGGATGAGGATGTAGATCTGATAATTAGAATTTCAGGGTCTATTTTTAGACTAGATCAGATATCCTTCTCTAAAATTTCACCTGAACTCATGATAGTTCAGGTGACTTGATGCTATTTTGTAATGTGGAAAGTATTTGGCTTAGTCAATGCTTCAAAAACTTGCATTTCTTGAGGAACTTCTTATGTCAATTTTCACACACAAGCCAACACTTAAAAATAACTAAAAATTAGAAAAATTCCCTTGTTTGGACTTAGTAAAAGTCTGAAGAAGATCATTGGTTTGAGTTCCCACAGCCGAGAAGGAGGAAAATACCTCATTTGAGGATGCGATGTGAACATTTTACCACCTCGGCACTGCTCCATATCTATATTTCATATCTTTAGACGGAGCATTAAAGCGCATTTTAGCAGCTCAAGTGTCATGGACGGTGCTCTACCTATAATGTCGGAGCAAGAGCTTGAGTTTGCTTGGAGCACCCCTTTACACCGCATTGTGTTTTGGGGTTGTGAGCTCCTGGATGGTGTCATGGATAGTGCTATCCCGAAGTACTGGTGCCAGAGCTCCCTCGAGGATTGGTAACAGGAATGATGATCCCGACACATCTGTTGTAAGACTAAGCTAAAAATAAGCATGGTGGAGAAAAAAAAAAAATAAAATAAATAAATAAATAAATAAATTTAATAACACACCCTTATATATGTTGGCTTTTCATAGGCATGGAGACAAGGTTTTAAAGGATTTGCAAGTTGCAAATCAGATTCATGAGCTAGAAAAATCCTAAAAAGGAAAATTTCAAGTCATCTGAATTAACAAGGAGTTAATTTGTGAACTTTTTGGAGGATACATTGATCCTATTTCATCTAATGGTTGGATCCAAAATAAATCTTGATGTTTATCTTTAACAAATCCTGTACCTCTTGTGTTTAGATCAACTAAGGTCCCTTAATCTATTTCTCCTCAAAAGTAGAAAATAATTAGATTTCCCAAAAATTCCATTTTGTAAAAATTTAAGTTTTGCTATGAGATTAGCAAAAGATAAGCATGGGGGTGTGATAAATGCTAGTTTATCATCAATTTTATGCATTAAAACAAACTTAGCTCTTAGGATTTTGCTCCGCAAATGGGTTTTTGGGCTACATTTAGGCATCAATTAGGTTAGGCATGCATTGCACTTTTATTGTCTTTTTAATGTGTTTTTGTGAGTGCTAGGGATATGCAGATTGTCAGAACTCCAAAACCCTATCACTCAGGAAAGCAACTGGTGAAGAAGAAGCTCAGACTAACTGGAACTCAGCTTGATCCAGCACACCATAGCTGGATTCCAGCTCACTTGAACTAGGGTTAGCTCATTTTAGCTCCATTCAGCTCATCTCAGCTGAATGGAAGCTCAAGAGAGCTCATCTTAGCTCACCTTAGCTCAGGTCAGCTCAGATCTAGCTCAACCTAGCTGACTCTAGCTCATCTCAACTCCCATTAGTCCATGGGGAGCTCTAGCAAGCTCAGTTGAGTTGACTGGAGTTCACCCCAGCTTAGGTGCAGCTAGATCTAGCTCCACTCAACTCTGACCAGATGAAGATGACTTCATTCCAGCTTAGGAAGCTCAAGTCCAGCTTCCGGGGACTCAGCTTAGCACAACTTAGTTGAGCTAAGCTACCTTAGTTGCCCTACCTAGCTTGATCCTCCTCGGGAGCATTAGACCCATCTCACCTCAGCTCCTTTCAGCACAAGCCAGCTTGCTTTAGCTTGGCTTAGTAGCTAGCAAGCCAAGATAACTAAGGTAGCTCCTTAAAGCTCTCTTCAGTAGCCACCAGCTTTAGTGTAGCTTAAGATCACTACCTCCAGCTCTTCTCCCTGAAAACCCAAGCTCCAAATGCCTCCAACTCTACTCCCTACTAGCTATGCTAGCTAAGCTGCTTAACTTAGCTAGTCCACCTCCATGGCACCAAAACCTACTACCCTACTACCTAAGCTCCAGCAAAAAGACCACCTACTCCTACTTTATTTGGGTGCCAACTATCCCTTCCATCACCACCCTACATCCACCATCAAAACCCATCTCCACCCTCCATTTTTTCCCTCCAAAATTGCCTTCTAGAAGGTATTTTTGGAAGGAAAACCAAGGCACCTCTTCATTTCCATCCCATTTTTCCCTCCAAAAATATCCAAGCACCCCTTCATTTCCCTCCAAAAAAACACCATAACCACCCCACTTCCCATCCTATAAATACCCTACCTTACCACCACATAATTCCCATCCTCCATTAGTGTATTTTTCTACCTATACCCACCTACACCTATATTCAAGAAGGAGTAGAGAAGAAGATTAAAGGGGCACATCACCAGCCCCTTTGGTGCCTTCTTCTCCCCACTCTCTTCAACTTGGGCCACGCCAAGGAGGAGGACTTTTCTACTTCAAGGAGGATGGCCAGGCAAAGGAGAAGAATCTAGGGTAGACGTCCACCCTTGGAGAAAAGCTTAGGGCACACCCCCTTAGGGCTTGCTTTGGAGGACATCACCTTGGTGGAGCATAGCAAGGAAGGAGTTGGAGGACTCTTTTCAAGCTCGGGAGCTACCAAGCTTGGAGCAAGAAGTCCTCTTCTTCACCATCTATCTAGAGGATTTTTGTTTTCTTTTATTTATTTCAATTTTCTAGTAGTAGAAGCATTCATCTACTAGGCTTTTGTATAAAACACTTTCTCATTAATCTAGTTGCCTTCTTTGCAATTTCTTTAGTTGCATTTTTAATTGCTTTGTTTTTAGCATTCTTCACTCCCTCTCCCTAATTATTCTAGGCCTCCACTTTCCTAGAGTGAGCTTTGGGAGAGGCTCTACTTGCCACTTTAGAGGTAGTATATTGAGTTGAGTGTAAGTCACTTTCTTGCCAACAATTTCGCATGTTGCCTTAATTTCAAAAACATAAAAATGATATATTGAAGAAAGTCCAAAAGGAAAGTTGAGATTTATATTCCAAGCAAGTGATTTAATTTTTCAAACATATTGCCTCCTTGGATGACCCTATATACCCCACTATCTAGGAAATAAATTTAAAAGCGTATGCGAATTCGCATGTTACAACGACCTAAGAAACCCACTTTTACAAATCACGCGTATTTCGCATCATCGGGCTACCAAATTTTTTGACATAGTCCTCAAGCACGTATGTCTCACTAAAATCATTCTCCTCAAGCTTAAGTGAGACTTCACTAAGAGATTCCTCAACATCAAAATCAAAGAATTCATGATCCTCATTTGTATGTCTCAACATCACCAATCATTTCATCATCCAAGGAGACATAATTTTCTTCATTTCCTGACTTGGGGATCTCGGGTGAATCAATCGGTTCATCCTCAAAGGGTTGCTCTGGACCAATCTGGTCATCTCCAATCTCTGAATATGTGTCCCCCCTGATAGGCGCCTGAGCGGGTTTAGACATTGGCTATCCTGAAGAGGGTTCATCTTGAGAATCATCCAAAGATTTGACTAGAGCAACCACAAATTTCATCCTCAACCTCGACAATTTCCTAAGAAGAAGCTCACCCAGGTCCCTATCCCTAACACTTTGGAGCAAATCCAATAGAGAACTATTAAGTTCATCAATCATTTTGATCGTAGGCTCCAGTGCTTCAGTGCATGGTTTTGGCTGGGCTTCTAAAGATTGTATGGTGTTCCCCAAATTAGCCAACACCCTATCTTGGATCTGGTTCGATTAAGGTTTGGGTGGGTTTGGGTTGAATCTAGGGGAGTCAAGATGTCGAGGTTCTCGGGTCCCTCCTTGAAAGTAGGTCATTCTAGGTTGTTCAAAGGATGGTGGCAACCTATATTCAGTGGAATACTGGGGAGGGTAGGTGTTATAATCATGATATCATTCCTGATTGTAGATCAGGATGGTTTGGTCATCAAAGGATGGAGATCCATAATCATTATAGTTATGGGAAGGATAATAATCATGGTCTTGTTGTCCATGGTTAGGCCCTGGACACTGAGGTCTGGATTCATATCCCCAATCAAAGTCATCCAGGCTAGTGGATGGGTAATTACAAGTTAAGTTGGGATAGTAATCATCTTGGGGATAAGTGGTGGTAGGAGAATAGACTGTGAAATGTGTGTAGGATGTGGAAGGGTACTTGGTGAAGTAAGGAGGGAAATCAAAAGAGAAAGGAGCCTGCAATACAAAAGTACAAGCCTGTCCTTAATTTAGGTAGACTAAAGGTCCACAGACTCTCAAAATCCATCCTAAGATTATAGACGATTTACTCTACTTATGTCCAGCCAATCCAACCAGTTAGGAGGGACTGGGGAGAAGATTCTTCTTTTGGCTTGCGCCTCCGGTTCCTAGTATAGCCCACAGCCACGGTCGTTTGACGTTACTCCCCTAGCTAGACATCAGATTAACTAGTATAAGAAGGTTAATCATGAACAATCTCAATCTGGATCCCAACGAATGAACCAGTCCTTAAGGCCAACGTCTAATCAATTTTAGTTAGGCTTGGGACAATGGTGCTTCAGGAATGTGATGGGCCCTTTAGATCAGTTGTGCCCTTAATGATCAGTTAAAATGTGTGTGTGTGCACAACCAAGGTTCTCAAACAAGGTTATTTGATGATGTGTCTTTTAGGATTTAACCTTGTTTAGTAGCTTTTAGGGTTTAATTCTTAGGTTGGTTTAATCAAGGTTTAGTAGAACACTCCAAGTTTTGAAAGCACGGATGATGATATGTTCCTTTAAAAATAAAAAATAATGTGGAGTGCCTGGTTCAGCCCTATGAATCAACCTTAGGTGGCAAGCTACTTGATGGATCAGTTTCAAATTGAGTGGTGCGGCCCAGATAGCTCAATAAATTATCCTATTGCACCACTTAGTTATGGCACACAAGAATGCTTAACCTATTCAGATTTCTACTCACTTATCTATATTTAGTTGAAATATACTGAGTCCACAGGTCAGATCCCAGTTAAGTGGTAGAATCAGAGTGATTATGTGCCTTAGGATAAGAAGTTGTGGGTGTTAAGTGTGTAGCTTTCAGAAAATCCCACAATCAGATAACACATTTTTTATTTCTTTTTTATTTATGTCGATGGCGAGGTGAGTGGAGGTGGCAAACAAACAACCAAATCTATCGTAGGGTTTATAAAAAGCACCTAGGTTGATTGGGTTTGAGTTATTAGGTTATGGAATGAAAACTAAGGTGGGGGTGGTGTGGGGGACACTTACAAAACACTCTACCTGTACTTTACTCCAGTCTACCGCACTTGGATCTCCATGGTAGGGTACCTGCAAGACAGTAGATCAAAGACAAGTACGGTTAGTGCTATGTAAATGCAAAGAAATGCAATAACAATAAAGCAAATTCCGTTGCCTCCCCAGCAACGGTGCCAAAATGTTCGGGCATGTTTTGCGTGTTAGAAATCAGGGTTACAAGTAACCCGTCGTCGTAGTTGCAAAACACATCGATCAGATAAAATTTATATCGAAACTCCAAGGGAGTCCCAGGTCGAACACAGGGAGGTGATGTTTACTTTATGTCAAAACCACGCTTCAATTCGTTTCTTTTTGGTATTTTAGGGTTTTGTTACTTTTTTGTGTTTTTGAAATAAAAGAGAAGCAAATGAAGCACAAGATAGAGACGAGGAACGAAAATGGCATATATATCAATCCAATGTTTATTACAATCTACTATGAATGCATAAAAAGAGAGGGAGGTGAGAGGAAATCTCCCGAATCAGTTGTTCGGCAAGACGACGGCACCTGGCGGAAGCTCGGAAGAAGGAGGTGAGGAGCGGGATGACGGAGGTGAGATGCTGGAGGACGTCGGGTTGAGGAAAGCTTTGGCGTAGCTTTGGAATTGAGGTGAGAAGACGGAGTTGATCTGCTACCGGAATGGAGGTGGGAGGATGGTCCAAGGTGACCTATGAAGGGAGATGGGAAGTTGGAGTATTTGGTGGGGCAGAGGTTCGCTACACTAATAGGCACCTTGGGAGCTTGAGAACAAGCTCTAATGGAACGTTGGTAGGCTTGCTAGAGCTTTGGAGTAGGCAGGAGTAGAGTAGGTAGAGATGGCTTGGAATGGAGGGGGTGTACGTCCTTTTATAGTGGAGAAGAGGCAAAAATAGGTATGGGACCATTGGTGACATCCAGGCCGTCGCTGGAAACGTCATTGTAGGTAGCTCATGCCTGTTAGCACCCACAACTGGCTTTGCTGGCATGTGATGAATTACCAATGGCTGTAAGCATCGCTGTAAGTCCAGCTCATGCGTCGCTGTAGGTCCAGCTCATGTTGTGCTGGCACCACGCTCCTTCCTTGCCGCCTTCACGCACGCGCCCATGAACGCACCCACGTTGCTATGCGCGTGCGGTGCTGCGTGCATGTGCTGGCGGCCTGGGCTGTGCGACGTGGTGTAGTCTGGGCCGTCTATCTTCTACTTGTTGTAGGGGTTGCTACAGAGGTCGGATTGAGTCAAGTTTCACGTTGTTAGGCTACGATCGTCGACTCGAATCCATCAGTGTGGTCGGATTTATCATTTAAAGCTCCAAATTATGTCTCCTAGTCCCTTGGCTATTGATCTTCCTCAGATTGTAGATGGTGCTATGGGACTCCGATCGAGGCGATTTCAGAGGCGTTGGACTCCAATCGTCTCGATCAGATCCATACGGTTGGATCATCAATCCAAGGCTCCAAAATAAATATGCTTCTCTCATAACCACAAAAAAGACGTAATTAACCTAAATTATATATAACTACTCTTAATGCAGAATGATGCATGCTATGTAATATTTATAACATGAAATGTAAATCTAAGGCTAGGAACATGCATGAATGGGTATTTTACCCTCAACAAATGTGTTTACGTCAATATATAAATGAACACAAGGAATCAAGCCAAGAATGATTATCAACGAATAATACCTACTCAAAACTGATATTCAATGCAGAACATGAGATATCAAAAGTTTAATGAGGCAAAAAGATGTCTAAGACAAAATAATAGTGATTTGAATCATCAATTATTCGCCAAAGCACATGTAGTAATTATTCAAATAATGCTATAGTAGTTTCGACCATGCAACTTAGGCGCTTAAATATTCCAACAGTACCCAAATTAGACATCGCCTTTACAAGTCAAATGACTTAACTTCACTGCACCTCAGCAGAACACAAGGCTCTCTTCTTCTTTTCTCCTTCGTTGGCTCTTCTCCTCTTCTCCCTCCCAGCAACTAAGTGTCACACAATGCATAGAGGAGAAAAACCCTCCCCTCCCCTACTCTCTTTCTCTTTCTTCCCTCCTCTCTTAAATATCTGGATAATCAGGTATACGGGTATGCACGTAACTGTGTCTAGGGCTACGAGCATGGGTTGCAACTGAGGAGTGAGATGGGCTTAGGCAGGTTGAGTCGGTGAAGGTGTGAGGGGACCTTACCCCCAAGTGTCTGAGGTGATAAGCCATAGACGCAAATTCAAATTATGCATAGCCGACGCCACTTCCATGAATGATGTGGGACTAATTGTCCATTTCCCTTCACGTACACTTGCAGGTGAAGTCGAGCTAATTGGAGTAAATGCTGGCGATAAAGTCTTCAATTGAGGACCTGGGATGCAGCCGCACGGCCAGGAGGTGTAACCTAGGGCGTTCTTGACCTTAACCTCGAAGAACATGGTTGCAGTAATGGTGACGACGGTGGAACGTAAAACTCATGCAAATGGCCTCATGGCCCATCTAAAATACCTTAAAAACTTCGTCCTGGTGTGGTGAGTGTGGTAGCAGTGGTCTCGTGGATTGTGGAGGTGGGTGGTGGTCGGATGGAGTTGGGAACAGCGTGCGTGTCGTGGGTTGGTTGACGGAGGGTATGGGTGACTAATAGGGTGGAATAGCTTAGGGATTTTCTGCGGGTGGATGAGGTAGAGCTTGCGAAGTAGCTGACAAGGTGGTTGGTGGCTTGTGGTGTGCTTGCGACCTCGTCGGTGGCTGGTCGGAGTGAAGGAAGACGGAGGGGGAGGTCAGTAATTGTGGGTTGAATCGAGAGTTTAGAGAGAGGAAAAGAGAGTAGCGGGACATAGGAAGAGATAGAACCTAATTTAATGGACAAATAGGAACGAATAGAAGCGTCAGTGTGATGTCAAATGCCGTGGAAGAAGCATGTTCCTTGAGGGAGACGATGACGAAGAGTGGGGGAGACTGCACACGCTTTGGATGGCGAGGCGAGGATGAGGATGAGGAAGAAGATGCACAAGCCAATTTGAGGCTATTTGTATGAAGAAGGGGATGAAGGTTGCTGGAGAGAGGCCAGAATGTGGCTAGAGAGGGAGAAGGAAGAGGCAATTGGCCTCAAAACCTAGCTAAGGAGAGAAGGTTGTGCACAGGGGTCTTTTATAGATCATTGGGTTGAGCTTCAAGCTTGGAAACTAAGCTTGAAAGCTCAAAAATCATGGGATAGGACCTACAAGTTCAAGGAGTTCACACGAGCTTTTTGACAAATTTGGAAGGTCATGATCAAGCTAAAATGGAAGAAGGTCTCAAGATCTTCCCTTCCAATTTTGGAATGGATTGGCCATGAAATCAGGGAGTTATCCTTGATTGAAGGTCAGTGCAAAGTGGTTTAGTAGTTCTGCAACCATGGTGGTAGAGGGGCCTTTTTGTGAAGAAGACAACTAAGCTATGGGGTATTTGCAAGAATTTCAAAAGTTAGGGGCATGTATGTGAAAGAAAAGACTCATACTTGACCAAAATGAAAACGAGGTCAAGATGATCTCTGATTGGACCCAAATTTTGGTACAAATCTAATATAGACCCAAGAAATCTAATGGTGAAGTTAGATTTAGGTTTTGACAAAGTTTGACTAGGTAAATTGCACAGAAACCCAAATTAGGGTAACTATTTGTGTGACTATTTTAGGTCAAATTGGGTTCCAATGGTCAAATCAAGGGTACCAAACCTTAGAGAATATTTTTTTAATGATTTTAGAAGGTTTAGGTGAATTTTATTTTGACCAGAACCTCATTTAATTAAGTGGGTCTATTTTTTGGATTTCAGATATCATTTAAATCTCGAAACATGTGAAAACTTGTTTCTATCTGCATGAACCAACTTATTAGACATTTATGAACATTTGACCTTTAATTAACCCTTGAGAAACCCCATGATTATTCTTCATTTAGGTTATACTGTTAAAACTGTAGATTTTCCCTTATTTTACTATTTCTCTCAAAAAGGATGTACAGTAAATTATGGCTCTTTGGCGGTTATGTAGGAGCATTTATTAATGGATTAAGACTAAATAAAGCTAGATATGGCTGGTTGTGACGTTATCATCAGTATCCCAATCAACCTATCTTCCCATCACCTTAGCACGCACCAAGTTTCAATCAAAATCAAGCTTCCTGACCTCCTCCCAGAAACAACCATACAACAAATGTAGTTACTTTGAGGAACTGGAAAACTACTCATGATCCTATGCCTGAAACATTCTCTAGAGGAAAACACACTAACTTTTCCTCCTCTTTCCCTACTAACCCCATTCAAGAACCATCAACTGCAAGATAAGACAACCCCATACCTTTCCCACAAGCCCTTCACTCCATAATGAAAAAGAAAAAGAAATTCAAGCTCACTGATGAGGAATTGATGGATCTTTTTGGGCAAGTAGAAATAAATATCCCTCTCCTTGATGGCATAAAATATATTCCTGCTTGCATAAAATTTTTAAAAGATTTATGTGCTCCCAAAAGGCAGCCAAGAAATTTAGGAAAGGTAAGTCTCCTAGAGATAATTAGCTCAGTTGTGCAAAGCAAACTGCGTCTGAAAAAGAAAGATCTAGGTGATAAATGCAAGTTTATCATCATTCTTATACCCTAAAACTTATCTTGCTCTTAGGATTTTAACTCTGCAAATGGGTTTACGGGCTGCATTTAGGCATTAACCTAGGTTAGGCAAGCATTACATTTTATTGTGTATTTGATGTGTTTAATTGAGTGTTCGGGATAGGTAGAGAGCTAGATCGCTCAAATCTTGGCACTTAGGAAGGCAGAAGATGAAGGAGAAGCCCACATCTCAGTTGCATCCCAACTTATCCCAGTTGGATGCCAGCTCCTTCTAACTGGATCAACTCATCCATAGCTCCATTAAGATCATCTCAACAGAATGTTAGCTCAAGCTAGTTCACCTCAGCTCCATCTAGCTTACCTCAGCTGGATGGCAGCACAAACTAGCCCAAGGCAGTTGATCCCAACTCCTCTAGCTCAAAATAGTTCACTGGAAGCTCTACTTGACTAGGACCAACAACTGGCATCAACTAGCTAAGCCTAGTCAGCTGAAGAAGTCCTCAACCAACTCAAGCCAGCTCAAGTCCAGCTCCTGGAGACTTAACTTAGCTCAACTTAGTTGAGCTTAGCTACCTAACCGAAGCTAGCTACTCCAGCTAGGTAGCTAATCTCCTGGAAGACCAAACCCAGGTCACCTCGGCTCACATCAGCAGAAGCTAGCTCATCTTAGCTTGGCTTAGCAGCTAGCAAAGAACTAGCAAGCTAAGCTAGCTAAGGAGTTCACATCCAGCTCTCTTCAGCAGCCATAAGCTTTAATGAAGCTCAAAGACAACTCGTCCTCAGCTTTCTCCTCCAACCATCTACTGGCTAAGGTAGTGATGTAAACACATTTATGTTACATAAACTATCTATTTATGCATGTTCTTAGGTGTATAATTGGATTCAACATTATAAATATTGCATAACATGAACCATTATGCAATTAGAATAGTTTCTACAAAATATAGGTTAATTTCCTTTTTGTGGCTAAGGAACAGGGCAAATAATTTTGGGGCCTCGGATTGAAGATCCAATCATATGGATCTAATCAAGTCAATTATCAGTGTCCAATGCCTCCGAGATCGCCTCGATCGGATCTCTGTAGCATCGGATGAAATCTAAGGAAGATCAAAGGCCAAGGGGCAAGGTGGCATAAAATTCATACCTCAGATGACAAATTCAACCACATAGATGGGTTCGAATTGACGATCACAACCCAATGGTACGAAAATGGACCCAATCTGACATCCATGGCACCACGTACAAGTAAAAGAAAATGTACGACCCTGATGGTGCCATGTGGTGCCATCCAAGCCACCCACTATCACCGCAACCCTAATTCTTCATCAAAGTCATATTAATCTCCAACGTCAAATCATCATCCAACAGTAGGGAGTACTAGTGGGAGAATTCAAAAACTTGACCATCCACGCTTGTACTGTGGCAGTCAAGTGTCTTACACAAGATGCAGTGTTGCGAGATCGAACCTCATCGCGCCTCAAATCGGGTGAGTGCACAGGTGTACCGAAATTCGACTATTCGATCGGTTATGAATGGCAGCGGAGGATGCAATGTGGTGTGCCTAGGGACGATGGATGAAGGAGCACGCGCACGCACGTGATCACGCGAACATCCATCTGCGAGCAGAGGTTAGGACGTTTTGATGCAATCTCCGTCATCTGATGAAGATTTAAGCATGCGATCTGAAGGAACGGAGAGGATCGATCTGAGCTGTTCGATGCCGATCAAGCAGTTGAGAGAGAGCGACCCTTCGTGCATGAGAAATGACTAGAGGAAAGCAGGTGCATGACGTGGCCACTTGAGGATGCTTGGATCAGCGATCAACGGCCAAGGATTGCACATGCACCTTTAGTGACGTAGGGCTTTAAAAGAGTCACTAAAGACCTTGCATTTATTTTAAAGGCCTTAAAAGTCCCTTTTCCCCCAATTTTTACACCTATAAAATGGCTACCCCTACCACTCTTTTCTTCATCCCTTCTCCTCCTCTCACACACCCTCCAAAGCTCTACAAGCTGGTCCCATACCCGGGATTCTCCACTAGAGTCTTAAACATAATTTTCCCATCTTCCCATCCCCATTCGTGGAGCGCACATGGTTGTCCTCTCACCACCATTCAGGAAGCGGATCTCGCTACGACGTTGCCATGCTTCGTTCTTCGTCCGCTAGCTCTATTCTCCCTCTTCCAATATCTCACCACCCTCTTCTGGGCTCTCCATCAATGTGGCTCATCCTCCAAGTAGCTGTCGACGAGGATAACTTCTCACATTCTTCTCTTTTTATAGCTTTCTAGTGTAGATTTCCAGCATTCTAGTAATAGAAATTAGTTGTAATGAACAAATAATTTCCAAATATTTGTTCTCTTTCTCTCTCTTTTCTCTGTATTATTCTCTCTCTTTGTAGTATTCTTTCCCTTTCTTTTATTGCTTATTCATTAGGTAGAATAGCTAGTGTAGATTTAATTCGACCAACTAATCTACTTCGTGACAATAATTATAAACTCAATTTTTAATCAAACATTCACCTCCTCGTGTTTGACTCAAGACTCACCAGAGTTTAGATTATAAATTTTATTTGATAAAGGATTTTTACGCAACTACAATGACAGGTTTCAAACCAAATCTTTTAGCATACGAAATCCAGTTCAACATTTTGGTGCCATTGTTGAGGAGGCAATAGTCACTGATTTTCGTCATTTTCCACCTTACTTATCATTTACCTCACTTCTCCCCTTTCTTATTGTGATTGCAGGTACTTTCTCGAGGCAGGCAAAAGCATTAGATTGGAGCAAAGTGTAGTTGAAGGGTTTGTAAGTATATCCCACCTCCTACCCACTAGTTTTCATTCCACCACATAATAACAAAAATGAAAGTCAACATAGGTGCTCTTACATACACTAAGGTAGATTAATTATTTGTTTGTTACTTCCACCCACCTCACCCCTACATGAAAAAAAAAATCTGATTGTGAGATTTATTTAAACTCATACACCTTAAACATCCACACACCAAGGCGCACTCTTCTTGATTCTACCACTTAGCTGGGATCTAACCTGTGAGCACGGTACACTCTAACCTAATACACATAAGTGAATAGAAATTTGATTAGGCTAATCATCTTGTGTGCCTTAATCAAGTGGTACAAGAGGCCAATTGATTGATTTGTCCAGGGTACACCACTTAACATTAAACTGATTCATTGAGTAGCTGCCCCTTAGTATTCAACTTTTAGGAATTAACCAGGCACTCTACATTCTTTTAGGTTTTAAAGAAAGATATCTCACCTGTGCTTTCAAAACCTGGTAAGCCAACTGAACCTTGATTAAATAAACCTAAAGTTGAACCTTAAAAGCTACTAAAAAAGGTTGAACATTAAAAGACACATCATCAAATAACCTTGTCTGAAAACTTTGGTTGTGCATGCACACACATATTAATCAATCTTTAAGGGCACAACCAAAATAAAAGACCCATCACATTCCCAAGCACATTCAAACCTAAGCCTAACTAAAATCAAATAGACGTTGGCCTTAAGGATTGGACTCGCTCTTTGGGGCCTAGATCGAGATAATTTTCGATTAATCTACTTCTACTATTCAATCTGATGTCTAGCCAGGGGAGCAGTGTCAAATGATCACGGTTGGGGAGTATCAAAGGAGCCTGAGGCATAAGCCCAGGGAAGAATTGTGTCCCCAATGCCTCCCACTAATTGGTTGGATTGATTGGAAAGAAGTAGACTAAATCGTTCCTTTCATCTCAAGACAAGATATGGGAGTCTGTAGATGTTTAGGCTATCACAGTTAAGGATAGGTTTGATTGTTTGTACTGTAGGGCACATTTCTTTTCTCTTCTCGTCCTGTTTCATCATGGATCCTTCCACATCCTACACGCATTTCCACTCCTACCCTCCTGCCACTACTTGTTCCCAAGAAGATTATTATCCTAACCAGATTTATTCTCACCCATCTACTTGTTGGGCTAATCCTGATTGGGGATAGAATTCTAGACGTCCATGTTCAGGGTCTAACCTTGGGCACCATAATTTTGACTTTTATCTTTCTCCGAGTTATAATGATTACAGATCTCCACCCTTTGATGATCAATTTAACCCGACCTACAACCAAGAAGAATATCTTGATTACAACTCTTACCCTCCCGCAGATTGCACTAAATATAGTTCACCACCCCTCTTTGAACAACCCAAAGTGTCCTATTATCAAGGAGGGCACCAAAAACCTCAATTTCTTGACTTCCCTAGACGGAACCCAAACTTGCCCAACCCTGAACCAAACCATTTGGTTCAGGTAAACTAGGTCCAAGATATGGTGTTGGCTAACTTAAGGAACACCATTCAATTTTCAGAAGCTCAGCCAACACCCTCAACTGAAGAATTAGAGCCTTTGGTTCAGATGATTGATGATCATAACAAGTATTTATTGGATTGGCTCCAAGATATTAAGGATAACCACCCGGGTGAGGTTTTACTTGGGAAGTTGTCAAAATTGAGGATGAGATTTATAATTACTCTAGTCCAATCTTGGGATGATTCCTTGGATGAAGACCCTTCAAGAGAGCCAACGTCAAAACCTGCTCAAGCACCTGTAGGGGGGAGACATTTCATTATACCAAGGTTGAAAGGTTGACCAGGTTGGTCTAGAGCAACCAATTGAGGATGACTTGATTTCTTCACTCGAGATTCCTGAACCAGGGTACGAGGAAAAGTATGTCTCCATGGACCAGGAAATGATAAATGATATTGAGACATATAAATGCTGATCTAGAATTCTTTGATTATGAGGGTGAAGAACCTTTACGTGAAGTCTCACTTGAGTTTGAGGAAAAAGATTTTAGTGAGACGATTGGGCTTGAGGAGTTCAATGAATCATTTAATAGCCTAGTAATTGAGGAAATTGATTGCATTGCGGGTAGATTGGAAGATATAAATCCTATTTTCATGGATGATTCAATCAATAGCCCCATTCCTCAATCATACCCTAAAGTAATGAATGATGATGTCTTTGAAATCATTGTACCCAAGTCAATCCTAATTAAGCCACAATTGTTTGACTTAGATGTTGTATATGGGGTGTGTAATAAACTAGAGGTCCTAGAAATCTTCATCATGGAGGATAAGAGTTGGGAAATGAAGATTTGGGAAGCTAATTCCGGCGGAATCAGAAATTTGAGTCTAAGGAAACCCTCTACCAGGGCCCTTATGACATTTTTGATTTGAGGATGTGCAACCCAAGAACAAATTCATTGATTATTTTTTTGATCTTTATTTTTGACTCGTCGATCTTTCGCTTTAAAGTCATTTGCAGTTTAATGTGGTGGAAAAATCGACTAATCAATATTTAAGAAAAAATAACCACTCGTAGAGGAGCGGGTTGAATCCACAGGGAGACAATGACGTATTAAAATTCGCACTAGTTAAAAATGTTTGTTCCAAGTTAGTTTGGACAAGAATCAAGCCAAAATTGCCTTCAAATTAAGGTTTAAGCAAGAAACAATGCTGAAATAGTAATTCTGAGAAACTAGAGGATATTTTCCGCAATGCAGAATAAATAAAATATGATTAAAAAGTGACAATGGCAGAAAATGTAATTTCTAATTGACGGGTTACTGTAGCAAAATAGGGGAATTTTTCCCCTTTGTCTTACGCGACGAGGAGCGGATGGCCAGGTGCAGGAAGCTCGGAGGAGGTCCCTCGGACCAAGGGCTTCGAATCGGTGGTGGCGGCGAGTCACGCGGCGGCCGGAGGTGGCCGGACGAGCTCCGGCGGAGGTGCTGCAGCCAGTGAGCATGCGCGGCCTGTTGGCGTGAGAACTGCCGCGTGCTGCTACTGGCGGCTCTGCAGGCGCGGGCGGAGCGTGCTGCAGGCGCGGGAGCGAGTGCGCAAGCTGCAGGCGCGGGGAAGATGGTTTGCGCTGGTCTGCAGGCGTGGGGAAGGGCAGTTGGAGTTCTGCAGCTGTGCGCAGGTGGCTGCTGGTGGCGGGCGCACGGGCAAAGGTGTGTGTTGGTCTGCAGGCGTGGGAGGATGGCGTGGGCTGTAGGAGCGTGCAGAGCAGGTGCGGTTGGAGAGTGCTGCAGGCTAAGGAGGGCGTGGGCTGTTGGAGGTGAGTGGGTGGCTCTGTAGGCGTGGGAAGAGGGTGCTGCGTGCAGATCGGTTGCGGGTGGACTTCAAATGGGTACGCAGGCGAGTGGGTGGAGATGACCAGGTAGCTTCAGATGTCCGGGAGATTTCCCGGACGTCTTAAGTTACTAAAGGGTGGTTGAATCAGTAGCTGCGATGGTGGTGGTTGGCGACGACGGCGAGGGAGATGCACTCTAAGGTGTTCACGGTGATGCGGACGAGCTCCGGATGGCGGTGTGGCCTGTCACACCACACGCCCACGGTGGTGGAGACTCGCCGCCACAGTAGAGGCCAGTAGTATGGAGTGGAAGAGAGAAGGTCTCTCTGCACAGTGGTGGGTTGGTGGTGGAGGCCTCCCGATCTCGGCTGCCTCCCTCCTCCTTTTGTAGTGGCCTGCACAAATTTGAAATCAGCCGCCCGACAAGATCCACCACATCCGCTCCCCCTTGAGTGGGTTCTTCACTGCGGCAGCTGGGCGTTGAAGCGGCAGCCAGCCGTTCCTGCAAGAAGAAGAACAAAGAGAATAATTTTAAAATATTAGGGCCATTTATATACAGACCCTCAACTTTTATGTTAATGAAAACAATATACCTAATTGGTTATCTAATTTGATGAATGCCATTCTAAGCTAATTCTAAATGCACTTAAAATATGAATGTAATGCATGGATTATGTAATTAAATTAAAACTATGAATTAATCTATTTACATCCTAATTTATACTAAATAAATGTTAGAATTAACCTAATGTGTAGGCACTTAAATACTTAAATGCCCACAACTATGGGCTAATCAAATACCCCCATGCCTAGTTTTTGCTAGTCCCTAGCAAAATTAAGGGAAATCTAGTACTCCAAGTAAACTAGTCAACTCACTTAGTCTTCCTTCAAAAGCATATTAAGTTCAGGCTCTAGACCCAAGGTTCCTAAGTAGTTGCTAAGTTACAGACTAGGTGGGCTAAAGACGAGTTGCAGGCACAAGTTTCCCTGATTTCTGACTCTACCCTAAAGCTTATTGATCCTTGAGATTAAAGCATCCATGCATGTGTATTGGTCTGAGTTACTTGAGTTAAAGGATTTTTTTTCTTTTTTTTGTTTGATTCTTCTTACTCTAACCTCAGATCAACTATCAACACGGTCTGTGTCAGATTCATTGTCCCCATTACCATACCTCAAAGGGTGCCTGCCTTTCGATGCTTCGAGATAGCACCGCCCATAACGACCCCAAGAACTCCTGGCAATCGACACTTCGAGATAGTATCGCCCATGGATTTCTTAAGCGAATTCAGGCCTATGGCAATCGGCACTTCGAGATAGGGCCGCCCATGGTACTTGAACTGCGCAATGCACTTACATGACCCCAGTAGGACGGATATCCTAAGAGACAAGTGCCGAGGAGGTAATATGTTATCATCGCATCCTCAAGGTGAGTATATACTCCACCTCTCCTGCGGCGGGAACTCTTCCAATCAAAATGTGTTTTCAAGCCTCTCTTAAGTCAAAACTAAGAGAACCAAATCTCTCTTCAGAAAGATAGAAATTAAGTTGATTACCAGACCAAGTGTGTGAAATTTGGATGCTTGGGTTACAAGGACCCGTAAACCAAAAGGTAGCATAAGACTCCAGGTACTACCCCACCCTTTAACTCAAACCCTAGTTTCCCTTCCTCAACCTCTTAAGGAATGGTCGACAGCTTAACTCCTACTTAAGTTTTTAAGTACACAAAGGACCCTAAAGGTCTAAAGCTAGTAACTCATTTAGCTTCTAAAGTTTGACCCTAGAATTAACTTAGTCTACCCTAGAGTTCTGATTTGCTTAAGACTGCAAGATCTAGCCACTTAAGCTCAAAACCTTTTTTTTCTCATTTTTTTTTTTTTATGTACAAATGTATGCAATTATGCTATGTATATCCCCAAGTACACACCCCCATGCCCAAAATTTGCAATGTCCTCATTGCATAGAAGGATATTACTTGGGTTAGAGCTGGGCTGAATAGCCAAAGAACCTGCAAATCGGGTTGAAGAATTGCAGAAATAGGCCCTAAAAATGAGCAAAGCAATGTTGGCCTAGAAAATAGGTAACCTAGGATGTTGGCGAGCTGATGATGAATCCCGATAGCAAATGCTCGCCCAACTAAAATGGGAATGAAATCTTCCCAGGTCACCAGAAGAGGTTCTAAAGGATAAACAGGTAAAACAACCTCCAAAGGGGTAGGGGAGGATAAGATGGATCCTCCAAAAGGTATGGGGAAGGAATGGTACAGAGATAAACAACCAGGGTAATGGACTGACTAAAGAAATCATCAATCCATACCCGATACTCCATTACAGGAAATATTGGTCTGTTAAGCCCCCTAGTCAGAACCAAAGTGAGCAATTCTCCAAGGCAAGGATCATCTAGGGTGTCCAAGTTACGAGGTTGTGGGATGGCCATAAGATCTAGGTTGGGGTTAATCAGCTCAGTGTCCATCCCAAACACTCTTTCTAAATCCTCAATTTCATCCCTAGC
This sequence comes from Thalassia testudinum, assembly GCA_037157565.1. Taxonomy (NCBI): domain Eukaryota; kingdom Viridiplantae; phylum Streptophyta; class Magnoliopsida; order Alismatales; family Hydrocharitaceae; genus Thalassia; species Thalassia testudinum. The sequence goes on along the minus strand of JAZHRO010000056.1, from coordinate 75,881,104 downwards.
ATTCCTTGCACCATCATATGTATCTTCCTGCTCTTCATCAGGAGTAACAATTTCGCTTTCAGATATAAGCGAATCAGAGGGTGACTTCGAAGTGAATGAAGGCAGGTTGGAAGCAACAAATCTAGGGATTATCCTGTCAATGTCATTCCCGGGTTTTTGTTCTTTACTCAAATCTTCCTCGGAGTCTATATGTGAATCCACATAACTCTTAGAAATTGCTTCAAAATTTTCCATCATTTTATCATGAGGAGAAATATCATCAATGGGTGTGCTAAGGAAACCTAATTTGGTCAAATTTGTGACATCCTCAGGGGCTAACTCTTCAAATAAGACATAATCACCCTTAGTGTCACTCCAAATCTTGAATGTAGGTTCCTCATATAATTCGTCTTCCTCCTCATCACACAATTCATCATGTACCCGAGGTCTAGAATCATTTAATATCTCAGCAGATCCCCTAGGGTGCTCTATCTGAGGTAAGTGGTTTACACTGGTTACATCAGACTCTCAGATAGGTCAGTTTCTTTAGGGTTAGGTTCCCTAAGGGTGGGTTTGAGTTCCATATCATGATCAGAAGGGAGGGTAGGATTAACAACTTGACTTTGACCCACTTCATCGAATGTCACGAAAATACTATCATCTGGGTTGAGGTCTTCCAATGGTACCATCATTCCCTTCTTTTGACTCCAATATAATTTAGGTGGATACTCAACCTTATCATCATCTTCCTCGGGTTGCCACCTTTCTTCATCCAATGCATAGCTACTTTCATGTGTATTTTCCTCACACCTAATGTGTAGATCTCTCAAGGAAGTGTCATCTAATGGGGAGGTTTCAAAATCAATCCTCGAAAAGTAGCTATTCTCCCTAGAATTTCCCTCTAACTTAAAGTGTAGCTCTCCCACGGGAGATGCATCTATTGTGGAGGGGTGTACGTCATCCTCAATGGGGTAGATTGGGTGGCTAATTTCATCTCTTTCTTGTTGTCCTGCTCTCAAAGATTCTCCTAACAATTCACTCATTTCGTTTTGTATTTTCTGTATTTCCATCTTCCAAGAGGAGAGGTCATTTCTATCATGAGAGAAGTCAGGCTCAGGCTTATAGTACCCAGGAGTGTTTGTCCAACCATAATACTTTTTCAGGGAGGATGGGTTGGGTATTTCCCTAGTATGTGGGATATTGGGCAAGGCAAATCCCGCTCCTAGGCTCTGCTCACTGATTTGGGGCTTAACTAGGCCAATACTCCTATAATAGGAGTAAAATGGATCCCAATGATTGTCATTATGTCCATCAAGGAATGGACCATCTCGGTGTCTGGGATCGAAGGATGCAGAGTGGGGGTGAGGGTGTGGGCAAGATGTGAAAGGCTGAAAAGCAATGTGGTCCATTCTAACTCACACTTCAATCCGAATTCCCCAAGTAAAACACAATTCAAAAAGGACCTTTTAGGTCTTTCCCAATTTAGGCTTTTGATTTTAAGTCAAATTTCAGGTGACAATACAATTTGTTCAATCAATTTACGCGCCTATTGTCGACCTACGGCTCGCCTAAGAAGACCTAGTTGGAGCTTAGGCGTTCTTCCCTAAATCTCAAATGGTCAAGTAAATCCAAAGACGGAAGATCGAGGGATGCAAGTAGGCCTAAGCCTTCCTTTAAAGCTGTGCTTTTGCGGTGCTTCTCAACTACCCCCAAAAATCCGTGACAGGGTATCCCCCTCTTTGGATTTACAAAACCTTTGATCTCAAGCTCCGAACACTTCAGAATCCAACGATAGGAGGGCCCTTGTCCTAGTATTTCCAAGCCTAAGGAGTGTCTAGAAGCGTGCCGTGGTGCAAGTGAGATAAGTGTGCATACATCGTAAAAGATTTTGAACTTTGAATCGCACGCCAAGTTTGAAAATCAAATCCTTGGTTTTTAAAATGTCCCTCCTTTAATTAGTCCTTTTTCTAAATAAAGTGTGACCACTTGTTAGATTTATTCAGTACAGACTTTGTGGTCTTTGAATTAAATCCCAAATGCAATGTGTGATCAAGAATAGGATGCAAAGTAAGAGAATTCTTACTTGCCTCCAGCGATCTACGATGCAAGAATGCACGCAATGCAGAGAAGTAAATCTAGAGGCTGCTCATACAGACCTAAATGGTTCGTCCTAGGGCAGGCAGCTTCTAGCAGGTAGCTCATTTTTTTTTTTATTTTAGAACTACTTATGCTCAAGAAAATAAAAGTAATAATAAAAAAAAAGCCTAAATCTAAAGAAAAGGGAACAGACTCCCAAAAATTACCCAGACACGGGCCCAAAACAAAATCGGGGAACAGACCCCTTAAAATATGCCCCAGAACAAGGGTTTCAAACTATTTGCAATGAAAAATTAAGTCTACAGTCTTAATTCTAGTCTAATTAAACTAGTGACTAAATGCAATGGTGTCCATCGCATCCTCGTCCTTCTCCTCCTTTCGAAATTGCTCGTCCAATTCTCCTCTGGCGACGTCCAGGATCGCCTCTCACAGTGGCTAATTCTTGCACAAATTTTCTCGCATAGAAAAGAAAATAATAAATGGTCAAATCACTGTGCAATTGACAAATAATCAAAATAAAATCAAGCAAAATTATTTCGTCTGTTGCCTCCCCGGCAACGGCACCATTTGACTCGTCGATCTTTCGCTTTAAAGTCGTTTGCAGTTTAATGTGGTGGAAAAATCGACTAATCAATATTTAAGAAAAAATAACCACTCGCAGAGGAGCGGGTCGAATCCACAGGGAGACAATGACATATTAAAATTCACACCAGTTAAAAATGTTTGTTCCAAGTTAGTTTGGACAAGAATCAGGCCAAAATTGCCTTCAGATTAAGGTTTAAGCAAGAAACAATGCTGAAATAGTAATTTTGAGAAACTAGAGGATATTTTCCGCAATGCAGAATAAATAAAATATGATTAAAAAGTGACAATGGCAGAAAATGTAATTTCTAATTGACGATTTACCATTGCAAAATAGGGGAATTTTTCCCCTTTGTCTTGCGCGACGAGGAGCGGATGGCCGGGCGCGGGAAGCTCGGAGGAGGTCCCTTGGACCAAGGGCTTCGAAGCGGTGGTGGCGGCGAGTTGTGCGGCGGCCGGAGGTGGCAGGACGAGCTTCAACGGAGGTGCTGCAGCCGGTGAGCGTGCGCGGCCTGTTGGCGTGAGAATTGTTGAGCGATGGTGCTGGCGGCTCTGCAGGCGCGGGCGGAGGGTGCTGCAGGCGCGGGAGCGGGTGCGCAAGCTGCAGGCGCAGTTGGATGGGTCTGCAGGCGTGGGGAAGAGGGTTTCCGTTGGTCTGCAAGCGCGGGGAAGGGCGGTTGGAGTTCCGCAGCTGTGCGCGGGTGGCTGCTGCTGGTGGCGGGCGCGCGGGCGAAGGTGTGCGCTGGTCTACAGGCGCGGGAGGATGGCGTGGGCTGCAGGCGCGTGGAGAGAGGGTACGGTTGGAGAGTGCCACAGGCTAAGGAGGGCGTGGGCTGTTGGAGGTGAGCGGGTGGCTCTGTAGGCGCAGGAAGAGTTCGCTGCGTGGAGAGCGGTTGCGGGTGGACTTCAGATGGGTACGCAGGCGAGTGGGTGGAGGTGAGCGGGTAGCTTCAGACGTCCAGGAGATTTCCCGGACGTCTTAAGTTACTAAAGGGTGGTTGAATCAGTAGCTGCGGTGGTGGTGGTTGGCGATGACGGCAAGGGAGATGCACGCTAAGGTGCTCACGGTGATGCGGACGAGCTCCGGATGGCGGTGTGGCCTGTCACACCACATGCCCATGGTGGTGGAGACTCGCCGCCACAGTAGAGGATGGCAGTATGGAGTGGAAGAGAGAAGGTCTCTCAGCACAGTGGTGGGTCGGTGGTGGAGGCCTCCCGAGCTCGGCTGCCTCCCTCCTCCGTTTGTAGTGGCCTGCACAAATTTGAAATCAGCCGCCCGACAAGATCCACCACATCCGCTCCCCCTTGAATGGGTTCTTCACTGCGGCAGCTGGGCGTTGGAGCGGCAGCCAGCCATTCCTGCAAGAAGAAGAACAAAGAGAATAATGTTGAAATATTAGGGCCTAATTGGTTATCTAATTAGATGAATGCCATTCTAAGCTAATTCTAAATGCACTTAAAATATGAATGCAATGAATGGATTATGTAATTAAATTAAAACTATGAATTAATCTATTTACATCCTAATTTATACTAAATAAATGTTAGAATTAACCTAATGTGTAGGCACTTAAATACTTAAATAGCCCACAACTATGGGCTAATCAATTTTCCTATTGTTCGACTTTTTGGACTTGGGTTCCATCCTCATAAATTGCTGGCCTGGTCCTACTTACACAATGATCTCCAATTCTGGGTGATTTTTTTCCAAAACCTTAGATACACTCGACCCTAGGTCATGGGTCTACACCACAACCTCATCCACATCTATGGACATCTTCTTCTTACACATCCAGAAATTCATCGTTTTGTTCTGATCCTGATCTGTAGTTGTGATTTCTTTATTTCTTCTTTATTTGTATAGTGTGCCTAGCTGAAGACACTAAATTTTGCACATATATAGTCTATTTTCATCTCAGAGTTGATCTGTAAATCATGAAATTTAGGTGCTTTCTTCTCTACTCTACTCTTTTTCATGTCATTTAATACAATGAGAAGATTGCATTAGATAGGCATTGGGGGGGGGGGATTTTCATCTCCGAATCCTCTTATTAGCTCCATTGATTCTTTTTATTTTCTCTTTATTTTCGAAAAGAAAAGAGAAAAAATTTTTAAATTAGGGAAAGAGAATTTTGGCATTAGGAAATTTGAACTTTAGGGAACGATACGATAGGACCTAAACACTTAGATCCTTCAAGTCTTCGGTCCTAATCTGTCAGGGTGTACACTAAAATGTGGACTTGTTTCTTAAGTCCTCACCATTCTGAATTCATTTCTAATTGGTTAAATAAGTTGGGGTGATAAGTACACGACCTATCAATCCACCCTCTGATTTGAGGGGACTTATAGTCTAAGCATCGTGATGTAGACACATCTATTTAGATTAAAATGCCTATTCACGCATGTTCCTAGGTTTAGATTTGCATTTCATATTATAAGTAATGCATAGCATGCATCATTCTACATTTAGATTAGTTGTGTATATTTTAGGTTAATTGTGTCCTTTTTATGGTCAGGAGGGAAGGCGATTTATTTCAGGGTGACGGATGGATGATCTAACCATACAAATCTGATCAGAATGATGATCAGAGTCTAATGCCTCCAAAATCGTCTAAATCAGAATCTTGTAGCATCATATGAAGTCCGAGGAAGATTAATGGCTAGGGGGAAATGCGACATCCATGTAGGCCTTAAATGAAAAATCCAATCGTACGAATGAATCTGGAGTGACGATTGTAGTCCAGCAACGTTGAAATCACCTCAATCTGAGCACCATGGCACCATCTGTAATAGAAAGAAGATGGACAACCCAGATGGTGCCATGTGGTGCCATTTGTGCCACCCAACATCAGCCAGCAGCACCTGCCTACACCACACTTCATCCACGACCTCCATTCCTAGCCATTGGATCTTGATCCAATAGCTAGGAAGCTTTTTCCAGTGCGTGCCCATAGGACGTCATGTCGTCACAAAAGTTAGCTTGCTGCATTGGTTGAAGAACTGATCTTCAAGGGAGGGGTGTGGGTTCAAATCCCCGTGGGCCCCCCAATTGAGTAATTGATGCAGCCGCATGCACAGCATAGTCGTAGTCGCGCGTAGTAGCAGCGCAGTGCATGCCAGTGCACGCATGACATGGCGTAGGAGGCACGGGTGAGTCATGCGTGGGCCAGTGGGAGCATTGAATGCTGTAGAACTTCAGCAACAGCCTGGGCGGGTCTTTTCTAACGCTTGCAGCTGTCACTAATAGCTTGTGCATGAGAATCCCTTCCACCTTCCACTATAAAAGGACTTACACCCCCCATTTCTTCACTATCTCTTCCTTTCTTCTCCTCACCACTTCCAAGGATCTAGAGAGAGCTTGTCGCAAGCCCGGGATGCTCCTCTACAGTAGAAAAATAAATACTTTTCCCACCCTTCATCTCCATTCGTGGAGTATCCCATGGCTGTCTTCTCACCTACTTCGCGAAGCAGATCCTCGCCATGACGACATCCCATCTCGTCCTCCTTCCTCTGCTGCCATTCTCCTTCATCCTGCTCCTTACCATCCTTATCCAAGCATCGTCAGAGCGAGTCATCCTCCAAGCGACCGTCAAGGGGGATTCTTCTCACCTCCATCTATCTTTGCTGCTTTCTTGTGTAGTTTTCCAGCTTTCATAGTTGTAGAAACACCTATTGAGATATATGTGATTGTTTCTCTATCTCGCTCTCTCTTATATTTTGCAACTACATTAGTTAGATAAGAATTCATCGACCTAGTCTCTTGCTTGCTAAAAATACCAAAAAAATTAGAAAAGACAAAAATGACAAAAACAAATAAAAGTGAAACGTTGATTTTCAAAACGAAATGTTCTCTTCCCCGTGTTCGACCCGAGTCTCACTTTTTGAGTTTCGATTACAAATTTTATCTGATCGATGGATTTTCCCGTGAATTGAACTATGATGATGGGTTTCCAAACTCGAACCCTTTCCGCGTGCGAATCCACTGCAATCATTTTGGCACCATTGCTAGGGAGGCAATGCTCTTTGGTTTTTCTCATGTTTTCCCTCTTTACTTACATATTTTTCTAACCTATCTTTCTTCTTCGATTTATTTTCTTGCATGAACCTAATCAAGGAGCCGAAGGCAATAGATTAGAGTAAAGTACTGGTAGAGACATTTGTAAGTTTATCCCCCCACCCACCAACTAGATTTCCACAACCTAATAAGTCAAACTGAAATTAACTTAGGCGCTTGCATAAACCCTAAGATAGATTTGATTATTTGATTGTCAGTTCACCTCACCTCACACACTCGCATATATTAAAAAAAAACTCTTTTCTTGTGGGATTTAATCAAAAGCTACACACTTAACACCCACAACATCTCACCCTAAGGCACACAACCACATCGATTCTATCACTTAACCTGGGATCTGACCTGTAAACCTGGTACACCTCAATGTAACACACACATAAGTGAGTAGAAATCTGAATAGGTCAAACATTCTTGTGTGCCTTAACAAGTGATACAACAGGCCAATTGCTTGAACTATTTGGACCGCACCACTCAAATTAAAAGTGATTCATCAAGTAGCTTTCCACTTAGGGTTGATTTTTAGGGCTGAACTAGGCACTCCACATTATTTTTTATTTCTAAAGGAATATATCATCAACAGTGCTTTCCAAACTTAGCGTGTTCTACTAAACCTGATTGAACAAACCTAAAGATTAAATCCTAAAAGCTACTAAACAAGGTTAAACCCTAAATGACACATCATCAAATAACCTTGTTTGCAAACCCTGGTTGTGCACATACACACTCATGAATTTATCACTAAGGGCACAACCCGTCTAAAGGGCCCATCACATTCCAAGAGAACAATCATCCCAAGCCTAATTAAAACTGAGTAGACGTTGGCCTTAAAGATTGATTTGCTCTTCGGGGCATAGATAAAGATTATTTTTATTAATCTGCTTCTACAAGTCCATCTGATGTCTAGCTAGGGGAGTAGCGTCAAACAACCACGGTGGGGGTTATACTAGGAATCGAGGTGCAAGCCAAAGGAAGAACCTTCTCCTTAGCCCCTCCCTCTAACTGGTTGGATTGACTAGATAAAAGTAGACTAAATCGTTTATAGTCTTAGGATGGGTCCTGGGATCTTGTAGGTCTTTAGGCTACCCACATAAGAATAGGTTTGGTTGATTGTATTACAGGGCACCTTTCTCTCCTCTATTTTCCCTCCTACTCCACCTTGTATCCTTCCACATCTTTCACACATTTCCCATCCTACCCTCCTTCCAACACTTATCCTCAAGATGGTTACTATCCTGACTCGACTTTTGATTATCCATCTCCTAGTCGGGATAACTTTGATTGGGGATATGAATCTGGACCTCAGTGTCCAAGGACTAACCCTCGACAACAAGACTATGATTACTATGCTTCCTAGAGCTACAATGATTATAGATCACCACCCTTTGATGATCAACCTAACTAGATCTACAACCATGAAGCATATTTTGATTATAACACTTACCTTCCCCAGTATTCCACTGAATACAGGTCGCCACCATTCTTTGAACAACCTAAAATGACCTACTATCAGGGAGGGACTCGAGAACCACGTTATCTTGACTCCCCTAGATTTAACCCAAACCCACCCAAACCTGAACTGAACCATTCGGCTTAGGTAAACCAGATCTAAGACAAGATGTTGGCTAACTTGAGGAACACCATCCAATCTTTAGGAGCTCTACCAATACCAAGCACTGAAGCATTAGAGCCTATGATAAAAATGATTGATGAGCTGAATAGCTCTTTATTGGATTTGCTCCAACATGTTAGGGATAGGGGACTGGGTGAGTTTCTACTTGGGAAATTGTCGAGGTTGAGGATGAAATTCATGGTTCCCTTAGTCCAATCTTGGGATGATTTGCAAGATGAACCCCCTTCAGGAAAGCCAATGTCTGAACCTTCTCAGGAAATTGTCGATTTGGATACATTTTCTGAGACCCGAGATGACCAAGTCGATCTAGAGCAACCAATTGAGGATGAATCGATTGATTCAACTGAGATCCCTAAGCCAAGGAACGAAGAAAAATATGTCTCCATGGATTATGAAATGACATATGATTTTTAAACATATATAAATGCGGATCAAGAATTTTTTGACTTTGAGGGTGAAGAATCTCTTAGTGAAGTTTCACTTGAATTTAAGGAAGACGATTTTAGTGAGACAATCAGCCTTGAGGAGCATGACGAACATTTTGATAGCCCGACTATTGATGATTATGATCTGGTTGGGGCTAACTTGGAGGATCTGAATCCTCATTTGCTAGAAGATTCAATCAGTAGCCCTATTCTTCAACCACACCCCAAAGAGCTGAATGGTCATCCTTTTAAGATAATTATTCCCAAGTCAATTCTGATTTAGCCATGATTTCTAGACTTGGGTAAATCATATGGGTCGAATGATATGCTAGAGGTCCCAGAGCCTAAACACTTGATTTTAGAGAATAGGAATTTGGAAGTTAAAATCTAGGAAGCAACTTCTGAGGGAAGAATGATTTTGGATCTAAGGGCTCCTATTAACCTGAAACCACCTACTTTCTACAAGGACCCTTATGATGTCTTTGATGTGCAACCCAGGCATGCATAATTGATTATATTTATGAGCAAAATTCCACATGGACAAATAGGCATAGTGATTTAGACTTACCCATTGTCCAACACTTTAGTCTTGCGTTGCACACCACCAAACCATAGGCCTAGCCTCGTAAATACAACAATCTTACATTTTGGGTGATTTCCATCCAAAACCTTAGAACCACTCGACCCTGGGGCATGGGTCTACACCACAACTTGGTCAACATATGTGGACATCTTCTATTATCAGGTCTGAGGATTAATCTTTTGATTTTGATTCTAACCTACATTTACGAATTCTCAATTTCCTCGTTGTATGTATTTGATGCCTAGCTAAAGAAATTAAACTTAGCATGTGTGTATACTCTTTTCTCTCTGAGGAGTTGATCGGATTGTCAGAAAACTAAGGTGATATTCTGGTATTCCACCCATTTCATGTCTTTATTTTCTACAATGAGGACATGTCTTTATTTCATGTCTTCAGGTCTTCAGGCTTAATTAGCCCGGGTATCCACTCGAATGTGGACTTAGTCTTGACCCCTCGCCAAGTAATTTTAATCTTATTTGGTAAATAATTTGGGGGTGATAAGTACATGACTTATCGAGTAGCCCTCTGATTTGAGGGGAGTTTAAGCCTACGCATCTACACACTATTTGCACTGACTGAATTTTCGGGGATTTTTATGGAAATTGAGTAGCTAATTAATCGTCTAGGGTGGTATGGCTAGCAAGTTGTCATGGGTAGCAGCCCATTGGCCAACTATCCAGAGCCCAGCTACATGATTGTACTTATTCTAATACTTTAGGTAAATCTTAGATCAGGGAAGGCACCTACTTAAAAAAAAGAGAAAAAAAGAAATACTTAGGATAAAAGGAAAAAAATAAAAAAAGGAGTAAATAAAAAAATAAAAAATAAAAAATAGAACCACACTTCACCGTACAAGTTTGGTTGGCAAGTTGCCGTGGGTAACAGCCCATTGGCCAGCTGTCCAGAGCCCAGCTCACAAAAATGCACAAATAATTCCTGAAATACACAGGGAAGAAGCGGGGAAGTAGAATAAACCAAGGAGATATACACTGGGTTTGCCCTTGTATTGACCCCATAAAAAATAAAATAAGTAGGAAGAAAGCTACTGATCGGAGAGATAAACCTTTAGGCAGAATTTTAGGTCACCTAGGGTCGTAGAAACCTGAAGTTTGTTTTAATGGTTGTTTAGTCAGTCTATCACCCTTTCACAAGATACTTAACACTTTGAGTCCTTTTCGAGTCTTAGGCAGGTCGAGTAGCTGTAAAAAGTTATCCCAAAACTCTCAAACTCCAAAAGTCTAAGAAAAAATTAGAAAAGTAGAAAAAGCAAAAAGAAAATGTATCTTCCCTTTTCAAATAAGGTGTGGACTTGGGCGGTATACATTTTGGCAAACACACAAGTACAGTTGTGTTTTCGTAGTTTAGGACCTTAGTTGAAATTTTCTATTGTTAATAAACAACTTAAGTCTAAGTGATATAATCCTAATTCTGATTTTATACGTAGCATATAGTTTGATTTGCTAGGGACTAGCAAAATATAGCTCTGGGGGTATGATGTACACACATCTATTTAGGTCAAAATGCCTATTCATGCATGTTCTTAGGCTTAGATTTGCATTTCATATTAAAAATATTACATAGCATGCATCATTCGACATTTAGAGTAGTTACGTATATTTTAGGTTAAATGCATTCTTTTTATGACTAGGTGGGAAGGAGATTTATTTCAGGGCCTCAAATGGATGATCTGACTATACGTATTTGATTAGGATGATGATTGGAGTCTAATGCCTCTGAAATCGTCAAGATCGGAATCTTGTTGCATCAAATGAACCCTGAGGAAGATCAACAACCATGGGGCAATGCGACATCCATATGGGCTTTGGATGAAAATTCAACTGTACGGATGGATCTGGAGCAATGATCGCAGTCTGGCAGTGAAGAAATCACCTTAATCCGAGCACCGTGGCACCCACTACAATAGAAAGAAGATGGACGACCCAGATGGCGCCACGTGGTGCCATCTGGGTCGTCCATGGTGCCATCTAGGCCACCCAACATCGGTCAGCAGTGCTCGCCCACACTACTCCTCATCCCTAACCTCTATTCCCAATTGTTGGATCTTGATCTAATGACTGAGAAGCTTTCTCCACCGCGTGCCCAAAAGACATCTTGTTGTCACAAAAGCCAGCTTGCCACATTGCTTGAAACAATGATCTTCAAGGGAGGGGCACGAGTTCAAATCCCCGTGGCCCCCCAATTGAGCAATTGATGTACCTACATGCACATAGCGAGCATGGTCGCACACGTGCATGGCACATCCACGGCAACATCGCAGCGCAAGCCAGCACGCGTGCGCGACACAGCGTGAGAGGCAGAGGTGCTTGATGCGCAGGCTAGCGAGAGAGTTCAATGGCACGGATCTTTAGCGACAGCTTGGGTGAGTCTTTAGTGATGCTTGTAGCTGTCACTAATTACCTATGCATGAGAAGCCCTTCCAGCTTCTATAAAAGGACCTACACCCCCCATTCTTCACCATCTCTTCCTTTCTTCTCCTCACCACCTCCAAGGCTATAGAGAGAGCTTGTCTCGAGGCTAGGATGCTCCTCTAGAGTAAAAAAACAAATATTTCTCCCTCCCTTCATCTCCATTTATGGAGTATCCCGTGGCTGTCTTCTCACCTACTTTGGGAAGCAGATCCTCACCACGATGACATCCCACCCCATCCTCCTTCTTCCGCTATCGTTCTCCTTGGTCCCACTCCTTACCATCTTTGTCCAAGCACTGTCAGAGCGAGTCATCCTCAAAGCGACCATTGGGAGGGATTCTTCTCATCTTCATTTATCTTTACTGCTTTCTAGTGTAGTTTTTCCCGCTTTCATAGTTGTAGAAAGACTTATTGAGATATATGCGATTGTTTCTCTCTCTCTCTATTATATTTTGCAAGTAGATTAGTTAGATAAGAATTCATCGACTTAATCTCTTGCTTGCTAAAAAATACCAAAAAAATTAGAAAAGATAAAAATGACAAAAACAAATAAAAGCAAAACGTCGATTTTCAAAATCAAACGTTCACCTCCCCGTGTTCGACCTGGGACTCACTTTTCAAGTTTTGGTTATAAATTTTATCTAATCGATGGATTTTCCCATGAATCGAACTATGACAACAGGTTTCTAAACTCAAACCCCTTCCACGTGCGAATCCGCCACAATAGCATCTACATAATATTTGCACTGACTCACCTTTCGACAATTTTAACGAAAAATGGGTAGCTAATGAACTTTCTAGGGTGGTATGGCTGGCAAGATGTTGTGAGTAACTGCCCATAGGCCGATTGTCCAGAGCCCAACCACATGACCAATCTCTTTCTGTTGCCTTTAGGTAAATCTTAGATCAGGGAAGCGACCTACTTTGAGAAAAAGAAGGAAAAAAAATGGTGAGAAATAGAAAATAAGAAAAAGATAAATAAGCTACTCTTCACCACACGAGTATGGCTGGCAAGTTGTTGTGGGTAATAACCCATTGGTCGGTTGTCTGGAACCCAACTCACAAGAACGCACAAATAATCCCTGAACACTTAGGTTGAAGCGGGAAGTAGAATAAGCTAGGGAGATATTCACTGGGTTCGCCCTTATGTTGACCCCATAAAAATAAAATGTAGGGAGAAAGCTGTCAGTCCGATGAATACACCTTTAAGCAGAATTTCTTTTAAAGGTCACCTAGGGGCATAGAAACTCAAAGTCTGTTCTGATTGCTAATTAGTGAGTCTATCACGATCACAAAAAGATGTCTAGAACATAGACTTCTCTTCGAGTCTTGGGTGGGTTGGGTAGTTGCAGAAAGTTGCCCTAAAACTCCTAACTAAAAATTCAAAAAAATTTTAAAAGAAGAGAAAGAAAAAAAACAAAAAAATGTATTTGGCATCGAGTAAGGCAAAGGCTTGGGCAGCCTGCATTTTGGCATACACCTGGGTGCTGTTGAGTCTTTGTAGTTCTAGTCTTTAGTAGAAATTTCATAGTGTTGAGAAATAAATATTGCGCAAGTAATTGATCCTTGTTCTTTTATAAATAGCATAGAGTTTTGCTAGGGACTAGCAAAAGATAGGCATGGGGGTGTGATGTAGACACATCTATGTCACATAAACTATCGATTCAAGCATGTTCTTTGGCATATAATTGTAGTCAGCATTATAAATATTGCATAGCAAGTATCATTCTGCATTTAGATTTGTTTGTACAAAATATAGGTGATTGCACCAAAAAATATGCCTACAATAATGCCTTCTTATGCTATTTCCTATGCATATTAGGATTCCATAGTTGCATTTTGTAAAAATACAAGCATTCATGCATTTAATTGAGAGGAGAGGAGAATGAAATAAATGGCTTCACAATTTGCATTTTCTTCAAATGCCTCTTTGCAAAATCCACCATCTCTATTTTTATTTCCACTTGATTTTTAATTTTTCCCGCGGCTGCATCTTCTCCGCGCGCCATGCTACAGCAGCCCTTTCCCTGCTCTCCATCCCTCTCCCGGCCAGCCCTTCCCTATGGCTGCCATTCCCTACCTTAGCCGTGCATGTGCCATGCATGGCCATGCTTTCATCTTCTATAAAAGGACGGCTTCTTCTTCAAAAGACAGGCCTGGTTCCAGCAACCAAAAGAAACCACCTGCACTTCTTCTCCAGGCCATCCTCTCCTCCCATTCCCTTCCATACACCGGTCCTCCTCCGAGGAGATACCTGGCGGGCAGGAGCCGTCACTGTCATGCACACCACCACAGTGAGACCACCAACGCCCAGCTCTTAAAAGAGTTGGTGGGTGTGGTGGGTTTGTTCTCATTTTTTACGTTCCCACACCTTCCCGCCATTGGAGCAGCTTCAAGGTCTGAAGCTCAAAAGCTTCACGCAGCAACAGCCGCCACCCCACACCTTTACACGCAAGCCTATAGGCCGCCTCCACCTTTCCTCGAGCGCCTGCAGGCACCTCTGCCTTCGCTTCTTCACTCTGTAGCACGCTCTCTCCCCCCCGCAGTCGGCCACTGCGCGTCACTGCAGTGGCTGGCCAACCCTCACCACACTCCCCAGCAGCGCCTGCGTCGCCCTGGCCTCCACCACGCACGCCAGCACGTGCTCTGTTGCAACCTTCCACCCGCAAGCCACCAGCCGATGCCACTCCGCCGCACGCACCAAGTCGGCCTCACTGACAGCACCGCCCAATGCCGGTTGCGCGGCGCGGACGACCACTGTAGCTACTTTTCACGTGAGTCATCGCGACACTGTGCCTACAGTGGGGTGATCGAAAAGCTTCTCACTTTCCCGGTCACCCGGCATGCCGCAACTGGCCCTCGCTCATGCGCGTGCCTGCCCGCGTGTCTGCCACCCCTCGTCCGCACCCATCTGCTTCGCCTGCACAAGCCCACATGCGGCTGCCAGCGCCCGCTCCAGCGTCTGTGAACGACCGCCCTCAGCGCCCGCGTCTGCCAAACTGCTCCAGCCGTCGCGCAGCACGGTGCGCTACGTGCCTTTCCTCTCCGCAACCAATCCTCCCACTCTCTCCTCTACGCGAATACGCGCCCATGCGCGGAAGCCATCAGACGACAACCTTCACATGTAGATGACTTAACCTGCCACCTCTCTCTCTCTCGCTCTCTCTCTCTCTCTCTCAACACTTACAGAGCTCTCTCTACTCTGACGCACACACACAGCTACACTAACACTTCCACACCCACACACACACCTATACTCTATTATAAACATATATATTTATACGTATACTTATATATAGAGACATATATATACATATATTTATATACATATATACACACATATATATATACTTATATTTATACATATAGTAGTACCTATATACTTATGTATTGGTATACATACATACATATATATACCTATATATTTATACATATATACATATACTACTATACATATACATATATATATACATATACTTACATCTATATATATAGTAGTATTAGTATACTTATATACGTATATATATATCTATATACTTATTTATATACTTATATATATATATACACATATACTTATATAAATATACATATATACTTACATATATACATATATCTACACACATATATATACATATATAAATATACATACATCAATATATATATTACCTACATAACTAAGTATAGATACATATATATATATACATACATATATACATATATGTATATCTATAACTATATATACATACATATATATATATATCTGGCTACATATATCTATATATACATATATACATTTACATACATATATATTTACATTTATATAGTTTTATATACATACTTATACATATATATATATATATATAGATCTATACATATATCTATCTATACTTTTATATATATATTTACATACCTATATATATATATATACTTATACATATATACATACATATATACATATTTATATAACCTATAGATAACCATATATACATATATATATATATATATATTTTTTCACATTATTTACCATACGTTGTATCGCGGGAATATCTGCACCAGCTGTTGATATTCCCCGATACACGCGTACAAGAAGCGTGGTCACATACATCATCCACCATCCATCCCATACTCCACGTGGCACCTAGTCCTGTTGGTTGTGTCTCTCTAGACAACGACCGACTCGACACCGTGCTACACTCCATCTCCGCCTCCACCGCCACCTCTTTATATACATTATATAAATCTATATATATATATACTATATTTACTTTATTTTTGTTTTGCTTTCCTGATAGTAAAAAGACAAAAAAATTATATAAAAGAGAAAAGATAATCTTTGACTTGCAGGTACCCCGTCTTGCGAGTAGCAAGACTCGTTTTGGAACTCTGTTTTGGCTCAAAGCCAAGAACCCAATTTTGAGGGTTTGCCTCAAGGACAAAGATTACCAGAAAAAAATCTAAATAAGAAAAGCACCAAAAACACAATAAACGAATGGAAGAGACTCGTTGTAGGAAAGGAGTAGAAACTCAACTTGTAACCCCACTTCCCTGAGTTCTACCCTAGGCTTAAAAGTGACAAGATAAAATCAAGTAGGCCAGGTTAAAAATTTTGTAATGAGATGATTAGGTCCGAATTAGGTTAACCACTACACACACTTCAACGATAAAATCACCATATTAACAACCTATCCGGATCTGACCATACATCTTTTCTAGTGCCATTGCCGGGGATGTGTGCCTTGAAGTAAGTTTCTATTCAATTCCTTTCAATTTTCTGTTCTCTCTTCACGGGTATCTTTATTTTTGGTGCGCAGGTGAACCTGGTGCAAGGAGAAGGAAGGCAGACGAAGTCGAATACGTGAGCAGATCTAAGGCGGGAACGAGAGCGTGAAGACGCCGACACCGCATTGGAGCTTCGCACACGTTACCAAACATGTAGGTCTTCTTTTCTTGGCAACTAGGGTTAACTTGTCACCTTAATAAAAAAAAAGAAAAAAAACTAAAAACTAAGAAAAAACTAGAAAAACTTCTTGGGATCTCTTGGGGCAAGTGGATTAAAATTCACTTGTTTGATTGATTGTCTTCACTCCCACTGCCACGAGATTTCCTGCCTTACTTCGCATAGCAAAAATCCAAAAATCTTGATTCTTGAATTTTTCGCCGTGTGAAGTATTCTTTGAGGCAAATACAAGATTGATTGCACCCCTCTTTTTCCTCACTTATCTACAATTCGGGATCACCTTTTTGGTGGGGAGACTTGGAATTGAGTTAATTCCAACCCCACCACGGCTTTTCAACTTGCCTAAAATTTGATCCCGAATACCTCAACCCCCAACAATTTGATTTTCTTTTGGTTGAGCCTTATGTGTGGACATTTTTTCTTGGTGATTGGGAGCACTTGAATTGAAGTGCTTGGCTCCCTTTCACACTAATATAAAACTGATTCGTGCATCCACACATAGAAACCTCCATTTAGGGTAGCCCATTGCATTTTAGCATGCATTGACTAACTAATATTGAAGAAGGGTTTGTTGGGCTTAGAAAGAAAACTTGTATTCTCACAAAAACCCGGAGATTGGTTGAATTGGTAATACAGTGAAATCCTAAAATCCATACTACTTAAGGCTGAACTCTAGAAACCATTCACCAATAAGAACTTCAATTTAGGGAGATTTCCTCGTTGCATGCTTGGATTACACACTTTGAAAAATCAATCACTTGGGCATTACACGTAAACAACGCCCTTCACATTCCAAAAGCACTTGACCCTAAGCCTCTAACTAAAACTGGTAGTAACTTGACCCTTACAAAGGATTGGTGGTCTAACTACCTGCATGTAGCAGCTACGTGCTGGTGAGAGTTCCCATGTGCTATCGGATGTCTAAGACTGGGGCAAACGGCCATTCAATCTGGTCCAGTGGTTCCGCGGTGCTCGCATTCGGTTCCATAATTCGTGATAGTAGGTACCTTAGATCTTTAGGTCTAAGGGAACACTATAGAGGTTAGGAATTTGATTGAATTGATTTGTCATCAAGTGTACCTTTGCGGCATCATTTCTCTCATCTCTTTTCCCTTCTTATCCCCCAATTCTTCCTGCAATAGTGCATGTTTGGGAGGAGGTCACAAAACCCTGAACTGTTTGAATTGACTGATAAATCTAGAAAACAAGATGAATCGTCCTCCTCCTCCACAAACATGGCAAACACCTCTTCACCACTTCGTCACAATTCCAATTCTTGCAACACCAGGCTTATCCCGAGAAACCCTGTAAGACCTTCCATATTGAGTGTCGCACCAAGTGACTCGATAAGTCATGTGGAACTGGCTTCTGCGAGCCGGTACTTCGACACGGAGGACCAAGCCTTCGTGTGCTCGGATGCATATTTACATGCAGACACATCTTCTGGCATAGAAGACGCTTGCACCCTGGGGAACAACCTGTTCTCTGCCACGTATAACCCAGGGTGGCGCAATCATCCGAACTTCGCATGGTCCAACAACCCGGAGCACCAAAACCCCGCTGGTGGACCAATGCGATTGTCCGCACCCGTCATCCCAAGGGCCCAATCTAATCCTATGGCAAATCCGCCATCAGGCCCTTGCGTACCGCAAACAAAACACGCATCAAGTCCTCTTGATAAATTGATGCGAATGATGACGGAAATGTCAAAGCGCCATAAAGAGAACATGATCTCTCTTTAGCACCATTTGGCGCAGTAGAATGCTGAGATCAGTCAACTGCACATGGAGACTCAATCTCAAGGCACACTTCCCGCCCAACCTTTTCCAAACCCATGAAACTTCGTACCCTGTGGTTCGCAACCACAGGTACAACCTTCTCATGGACAGGTTCATAAAATTCATCAAGCTCCGAGCATGCCACCGGGATTTTAGGCTAATCCCGCTGTAGCACCGCACTCTTATGTTGATTGCGATTACATCAAGGATGGCACGTCTGACGAGGACATGACCGTCAGAACGTGTATCGGACCAATTGGGACCTATTCTGACTACTGCGGATTGCCTATAAACACTGTCAACTGCCTGACCAACACATACCATGACGTTCCCTCTTCCCTCCCTTGTCTCGTACCTTCTCCTGACCAAACTTCTAACGAGGTTTTCTCCGCTTCCCATACCTCGTGGTCTGAGTCATATCTGGGCTACTCACCACCGGTTCACACTCCTGAAGACAGGACTGCCCTTTCTTTCTCACCAAATCAGGCAGATTTGCAACTCCACACTGGGACCTTGAGCCCATATCCTACTCACTAGGGCTATTCTTTTTTGGATCCATCTATCCAAAGAGCCCCTCTTCTTGGCCAATATAAGGGCCAACTTCTTCCTAATCTGATTTTTGATCCACCTGGGACACTCTTGTCCCATGAAGTGCCAGACATTTCACCATCCACCATCACTTTTCACGCCTCTACCGCGATCACTTCACTTTTCTCTTCACCACCCACCAACCACCCACCACACCACCCTGCAGTATACCCTGCACCTCAACTCTCGTTACCCGATCTTCCGTCCTTTCTCTACCTTTCCCTGCATGCATATGACGACATAGCATTGTTTGGCATGGGGGGGTGGATAGGCATCCACAGGATCTGGGTATTTTTTGGTATCATACAATTCCCACCTATTTTCAAATATGCAAGAAAAAGAAAAAAAAACTATATATATATAATAATAATAATAATAATAAATGGTGTTTAGTAATGATCAAAAAGCTGAAACAAAAATACAATAAGTGTTTATGGATATTTGTCCTCTGTTTTGAAGACTTTCTAGGCCACAGAAGCTTGATTCGCTCAGGCTCGACTTAATTCACTTGAGCATTAACAAGATAGATCAGAATCTCTCCTAACTAAGGACTTATTCTTGTACCTGAGGCACCAGTACAGGATTCGTTGGTTTGCTTCTACTTGAGAGCTTAAGTAAACTTGGTTCACACTACACATATCAGGAAAGACAAGGTGAACATAACATCCTACCCTAGTGTTCATTAGGGAAGGTGGAGTCCTTACCTGTGCGTGCAGGTAGACTTTTTATCTCAGGTTTTTGTCTTGTGCTGACACGTGTTTAAAAAAATAAAAAAAAAGATGCAAATAATTCAGTATATCTCACAAATGTCTGTAAAATCTTACGAAAAGTTCTATTTTCCTTTGAGCCACAAAAATCAAAAAATGGGAGTTGAGTTTTTCGTCATCTTCTTAACGGTCAATCTGAAAACACGAGTTGAAATTGGGACCAACCTTTACTTAAAAATTTGTGAAACCCTGGGCTTGAGTCCTAATGTTCATCTGGTCAGTCTTGATCCTTCACTGTGTATAAGCCGTAAACTCTTGAGATCTTGAGTACGGCAAAAACCTCCTGGGTCCTAGAAATCGTACTTAAGGTTTGAATATCAAGAGTCCTAGCTAGTTGAGAGATGATCTATGTCATGTGAGTCTTAAAATACTGGTAGCCTTCTCTACAATTGGTTCTCACAATATCCGACAATAAACACACCTATATCACCTCAGAAGAAAATCTTCAGCTTAGGATCATTTCTAAATACTGTTTTGCTAGGGACTAGCAAAAGATAGGCATGGGGGTATGATTGCACCGCAAAATATGCCTGCAATAATACCTTCTTGTGCTATTTCCTAGCATTACCTATGCATATTAGGATTCCATAGTTGCATTTTGTAAAAATACATGCATTCAAGCATTTAATTGAGAGGAGAGGGGAATGAAATAAATGGCTTCGCAATTCGCATTTTCTTCAAGTGCCTGTTTGCAAAATCCACCATCCCTATTTTTGTTTCCACTTGATTTTTAATCTTTCCCGCGGCTGCATCTTCTCCGCGCGCTATGCTGCAGCAGCCCTTTCCCTACTCTCCATCCCTCTCCCTGCCAGCCCTTCCCTACGGCTACCATTCCCTACCGTAGCCATGCATGTGGCATGCATGGCCATGCTTTCATCTTCTATATAAGGATGGCTTCTTCTTCTTCAAAAGACAGGCCTGGTCCCAGCAACCAAAAGAAACCACCTACACTTCTTCTCCAGGCCATCCTCTCCTCCCATTCCCCACCATACGTCGGTCCTCCTCCGAGGAGATACTCGGCGGGTAGGAGCCCTCACTGTGGTGCACACCACCACAGTGAGACCACCACCGCCCAACTCTTCAAAGATCCGGTGGGCGTGGTGGGTCTGTTCTTGTTTTTTTACGTTCCCGCACCATCCCACCATTAGAGTAGCTTCATGGTCTGAACCTCAAAAGCTTTGCGCAATAGCAGCAGCAGCCGTCGCCCCACGCCTTTCATCGTAAGCCTGCAGGCCGCCTCCACCTTTCCTTGCGTGCCTGCAGGCGCCTCTGCCTTCGCTTCTCCACTCTGTAGCACGCTCTCTCCCACCTGCAGCCAGCCACCACGCGTCACTGCTGTGGTTCGCCAACCCTCACCACGCTCCCCAGTAGCGCCTGCATCGCCCTCTCCCTCCACCATGCACACCAGCACGTGCTTTGTCGCAACCTTCCGCCCACAAGCCACTAGCCAACGCCACTCTGCCATGCGCGCCGATCCGATCTCACTCACAGCACCGCCCACTGCCAGTTGTGTGGCGCGAACGACCACTGTAGGCACTATTCACGTGAGTCATCGCGACACTGTGGCTACAGTAGGGTGATCGGAAAGCTTCTCACTTTCCCGGTAACCCAGCATGCCGTAACCGGCCCTAGCCCGTGCGCACACCCGCCTGCGCGTCTGCCAGCCCTCGTCTGCACCCGTCTGCTTCACCTGCACTCGCCCACGTGCGCCTACCAGCACCCACTCCAGCGTCTGGGAACAACTACCCTCAGCGCTCGCGTCTGCCAAACCGCTCCAGCCCTCGCGCAACATGGTGCGCTGCGTGCCTTTCCTCTCCACGCCAAATCCACCCGTGATCTCCTCTTTGCGAATACGCACCCACGTGCGGAAGTCATCAGATGACGGCCTTCATGTGCAAACGACTTAACTTGCCACCTCTCTCTCCCGCTCTCTCTCTCTCTCTCTCTCTCTCAGAACACTCACAGCACTCTCTCTACACCGACGCACACACACACCTACACTAACACTTCCACACCCACACACACACCTATACTCTATTATAAACAAATATATACATATATTTATTTACATATATATATATACATATATACATATAGTACTATACATATACATATATATATACATATAGTAGTACCTATATACTTATGTATTTGAATACAAACATACATATATATATATATACATACATATATATATATACATATATACATATACTACTATACATATACATATATATATACATATACTTACATCTATATATATAGTAGTATTACCATACTTATATACATATATATATATATCTATATACTTATATATATACTTATATATATATATACATACAAATATACACACCTACTTATATATTCATACATATATACATATATATATATATATATATATATAACTATATATTCAAACATGTATATATATCTAGCTACATATATCTATATATACATATATACTTATTCATACATATATATTTACATTTATATAGTTATATATACATACTTATACATATATATATTTATAGATCTACACATATATCTATCTATACTTATATATATATATTTACATACCTATATATATATATACTTATACATATATACATACAAATATATATAACCTATAGATAACCATATATACATATAGATATATTTACATATATACATATATATATTTTCACATTATTTACCATATGCTGTATCGCGGGAATATCTGCACCAGTTGTTGATATTCCCTGATACACGCGTACAAAAAGCGTGGTCGCATACATCATCCACCATCCATCCCACACTCCACGCGGCACCTAGTCCTGTTGGTGGCGTCTCTCTAGACAATGACCGACTCGACACCGTGCTACACTCCATCTCCGCCTCCACCCCCACACCTTTATATACATAATATATACCTATCTATATATACTATATTTACTTTATTTCTGTTTCGCCTTCCTGATAGTAAAAAGATAAAAAAAGTATATAAAAGAGAAAAGATAATCTTTGACTTGCAGGTACCCCATCTTGCGAATAGCAAGACTCGTTTTGGAACTTTGTTTTGTCTCAAAGCCAAGAACCCAATTTTGAGGGTGTGCCTCAAGGACAAAGATTACCAGAAAAAAATCTAAATAAGAAAAACACCAAAAACACAATAAACGAACGGAAGAGACTTGTTGTAAGAAAGGCGTAGAAACTCGACTTGTAACCCCACTTCCCTGAGTTCAACCCTGGGCGTAAAAGTGACAAGATGAAATCAAGTAGGCCAAGTTAAAAATTTGTAAAGAGATGGTTAGGTCCAAATTAGGTTAACCAATATACACACTTCAACGATAAAATCACCATATTAACAACCTATCCGGATTCGACCATACAATCGGTTAATTTCCCTTTTTATGGCTAGGGAATAGGGCAATATCATTTTAGGGCCATTGATTGATGATCCAACCATACAAATTTGATCAAGGTGACGATCGGAGTCTGATGCCTCCGAGATCGCCCCGATTGGATGTTTGTAGCATCAGATGCAGTCTGAGGAAGATCAGAGGTCAAGGGGCATGGTGGTGTAAAATTCATACCTCAGAAGACAAATTCAATTGCACAGATGGATTTGGATCTACGATCGCTACCCAACGGTGCATAAATCGACCCAGTCCAACATCGGTGGTACAACCTACGAGTACAAGAAAATGGATGACCCAGATGGTGCCATGTGGCACCATCCATGTTGCCCATGGTCACCGTAGCCCTCCTTCTTCATCAAAGTCAGATTAATCTCCATTGTCAGATCATCATCCAATGGTGGAGAGTACCTGAGGGAGAATTCAAAAACTTGACCATCTGCACTCATAGGGCTGAGGTCGAGTGTCTTACGCAAGGCACAGTGGCGCTAGATCGAATCTCACCATGGCTAAAATCGAGCAAGCACGTGGGCACGTCGAAATTTTTCCATTTGATCAGTGATGAGTGATAGGGGTGGATGCAATGTGGAGTGCCTAGGGATGTTTAAACCCTCAGTTGGTGCAATTAAACTCCCTCTATTTGATCCCTAACCACCTCCCATCAAGCCATCCTAACCATCCACCTAAGGCCATTCCAACCACCACCTTCCTACCTTATATCCATCCCATCTAACCACCATGTTATGGCATCCTTGGTTTTCTACATCTCCACCTATACCACCTTATCCACGACCAAGGAAGAAGAAGAAGAGAAGAAGATCAATGGGGCAACCTACCCACCCCCTTGGTGCCTTCTTTGTTGGAACCTAGTTCCACGTCTCTTTTATGTTTTGATGTTGACAAAACTATTTTAAATCTAATGATTTTATGAAGTGTCATTTATAGGACATCACAGGATTTAGGAAGTATGAAAGTAGTGATGGCATGAAGAATGAAGATTGATTTCATATTGTTCTTTTAATCTAGATTTTGTATGTCTCCTAACAAGAAAAATGGTCTAGGAGTTAAAATCAAAATAGAGATAATTAGGAATCATACTCCTGTTCTATTATTGGTTTGAAAAACTAATATCGTTCTGTTGTCATATTGATCAAATATTTGCATTCAAATATCACTTTGATGAATAAATATTATTCAAGGTACTTGTTTCAAGTACCAGTACTATTCACCAGTACCGGTACCTGCTACGCACAGGTTTGGGTCCTAGTCCCAAACTGTGAACAACAAGCATCGGTACTCATCATGCATACCGGTACCTAGTACTCACAGTTTGAAGACTTGGGAAGTGCCAAGACCTTACAAGTATCGGTACTAATCACCTGTACTTGTACATGTTGGTCACAGTTATATCTTGACCTGAATCTGTGAGTCACAATTACCGGTACTCATCATGAGTACCAGTACGTATTGACTAAGTTGGTACTCAACTGTAAGCACTGAGTACCAGTACCCATGATAAGTACCGGTACCCAGGTTTTGTTTGCTTGACTGCTGGTTAACTGTGAGTAGTCAGTACTGGTACCACAACTTTAGTACCCGTACCAACTAACCGTTGAGTCTAATCTGAACAGCTATTTTGCAATTCAACTTTTCTCTAATCTTCCCATTTTGCCCCTAAGGGCTAGTAATCGTAGGGAAGGTGTTTAGTGGCTTATATAAACACCTTGTGTGTGTCATTTGCACATAACACAATCTTAAAAGATCTCCTTTCTCATAATTCCATATTTCTCAATTCTAACTGCTAGGGTGGTTGATTTGTTGCATTCTCTTCTAGGTGATTCATTTTTGCGACAAGTCTTTTCAGGCAAATTCATTCTTCTTCGTAAAATCATTCTTTTTCGCTTTAGTATCTTTTGCTAGATTAGTATATAAACTTTCTGTTAAGCAAATTTTTCTTGGAGACTTAGGAATTTAGTTGTAAGCTATATTGTCTCTTGCTTACACTTGTATCTTTCTATTCTTGTTTAATCTTTTAATTGGGTTGAGGTAACCTGTTACCTCCATTTATAGTAAATTGATTCTCTCCAGGTTGAGGGAATCGGGTTAAAAATAC
The DNA here is from genome assembly GCA_037157565.1 of Thalassia testudinum. Taxonomy (NCBI): domain Eukaryota; kingdom Viridiplantae; phylum Streptophyta; class Magnoliopsida; order Alismatales; family Hydrocharitaceae; genus Thalassia; species Thalassia testudinum. The sequence goes on along the minus strand of JAZHRO010000056.1, from coordinate 75,855,707 downwards.
TAAAGTTGGGAGACTTAGGTAGCAGAGTATCCAAGTGAGGGGAACGACTATACATCTGGTGTTATATTTTGTGATTTTTTTTATTTGTATAATTTTTGTTTATCGCACTATTCATCCCCCCTTCTTGTGTGCTTGTTCCTTTTAGATCCTACAGGTGGTATCAGAGCAGGTAGTGGGAAGAAGTAAAAAATATCACTTGCAATGGCATCATCAACCAAGTGCACCAAAGGCCAGTCATCCACACGTCCTCCCTATTTCGATGGGATGGACTATGGGTACAGGAAGAGGAGGATGCAAGTCTTCCTCATGGTGATGGATGATGAGCCGTGGACCCTCATTCAAGTGAGGTACACTGATCTGAAGAAACAAGAAATAGAGTGGATGGCGGATTAGAAGAAAAAGGTCGTGAGCAACGCGAAGGCGATGAATGCACTGTATTGTGCGTTATCAAAGGAGAAGTTTAACTGTATCTCAACTTACGAATCTGCATATGAGATACGGGACACGTTACAAGTCACCTATGAAAGTGCTAACAAGGTAAAAGAAACACACATCTATTGTAACAGAAATTTATGAGTGTTTCGAGATGGAGAAAGGTGAAACAATCAAGGCGATGTATATGAGGTTTAGGGACATCATCAACCCCATGAAGAATTTTGGAGTGAAGTTCACTGAAGTACAACTTGTAAGGAAGATCTTAAGATCTCTTACAAGTGACTGGTCTCCGAAGTCAATGGTGATTCAAGAGGCAAAGGACCTTTCAGTCCTTTCTCTTGATGATCTGATTCGAAGCCTCATGGCCTATGAGGTCCAACTGGAGAATATGAAGAAAAATGAGGAGAGATCAGTAAGCAAGAAGAAAGAGCTTGCATTTAAAGCTCTAAAGGATGACTCAGATATTAAAGACACTGACTTCGATGAAGAAGATCTTGCTATTCTAACAAGAAGATTTCAACAATTCATCTGAAACGAAGGTAAAAGAGTAAATAAATTTTCAAATGGCATAGTTTGTTTTGAATGCAAGAAAAAGGGACATGTACAAAAAGATTGTCCAAGGATCAAGAAGAAAAAAGAAGAAAAGAAGAAAGATAAAGAAGTTGATCGTAAGAAGAAGAAGATTGCAAGAAAAGTGTACAAAGCTACTTGGGATGACAACGATTCCAACATGGCATCCTCCTCTGAAGAATCCAAGGTAAATGAAGTTTCTTATCCTCAGGAAAATGAGGTAGATTCTGAAGTTACTTTTAATGAATTATTGCAAGCATATGAAGACTTGTATTACAAAGCTAGGTTAATTAAAAAAGAAAATAAAGTTTTATTTAATAACTACAAGACATTGGGAATAGAAAAATTTGTTTAGAAATAGAGTTAGATATAGCAAAAGACACTAATTCACAATTGCATGCAGAAATAGTAGAATTAGAGGATATTTATGAACATTTTGAGGGAACTATAAACAACCTTAAAACAACTACTAGATTGAATACTGAATTTTATAATGCATTAAAACTAAAATTTCATGGTAAAAAGAACACACAAAATAAATCACATGCACCTAGGCATGCATGGATTTACCAAAAGGTCAAAAGTCCCAAGAAATATAGATCCAACACAAAAGTGATCTATAAATCTAAAGATTTGAAGGGAACTAACCATAAAGGACCCAAAAGAAAATGGGTTCCTAACTCAGATGTATTAAATTATTTTGCAGGTCAAGAAAGACAAGTGGATCCTAGATAGTGGGCATTCCAAGCACATGATGAGACACTCCAACGTCTTTATCAAATGGATGAGAATTCATGATGGAGGATATGTCAAGTTAGGCAACAACAAATGTTTTCGCATTTTTGGTGAATGAATGGTAGGTAATTCATCCATGTTGGTACGAAATGTACTTTTAGTAGAGAATTTAAAACATAACCTACTTAGTGTTAGTCAAATATGTGATAATGGTTGTGATGTGTTGTTTACAAAAATTGGAATTAAAATACTAAAAGAAGGAACTAATATAATTTTAATTGAAGGTTTTAGATATGAAAATATCCATGCTGTTCATTTTTTACAAAAAGAATTTGTGAAATATATGCTTGCCACTCATGTTGTTGTCGATTTATGGCACTGTAGGCTAGGTCACATAAATCACAAACATTTAAATAAGCTAGCCAAAATTGAGTTAGTAAGGGGCCTACCCAAACTAACTTATAAAAAAGATGCATTGTGCAAATCCTGTCAACTCGGAAAAATGCACAAAGCTTCTTTCAAACCAAAAGACAATTTCAACTACACGTCTTTTAGAATTGTTACACCTTGATCTATTTGGGCCAACACTATTTGAGAGCCTAAGTAGATCAAATTTTTGCCTAGCTATTGTTGATGACTTCTGAAGGTTCACTTGGGTCATCTTCTTGAAACGTAAAGATGACTCATTTGACTCCTTCCTAAGTCTTGCTCGAAGAATTCAAAAGGAAAAATCATCTTCAAATCTTAGACTTAGGACTGATCATGGGGGCAAATTTGAAAATGAAAAATTTTGAAGTTTTTGTGCCAATTTTGGCATATCCCATGAATTTTCATTTCCTCGGGCACCATCTCAAAATGGTGTTGTACAGTGCAAGAATTGCACTATATAAGAATGCACTCAAACTTTGCTCTTGGAGTTTGGGCTTCAAAAATATTTCTGGGTTGAAGCCATTAATACGGCATGTTATGTTCTTAATAGTACTCTCTTAAGACCTATTATTAAGAAAACTCAATATGAGCTTTATTATGAGAAGTCTACTAGGATTTCATATTTTGGGTTGTTTGGAAGTCAATGTTATTAAACACTCGTGATTGACTTGATAAGTTTTATGCTAAATGTGATGATGGCATCTTTATTGGCTATTCAACAAAAAGCAAATCTTATCGAGTCTTTAATAAAAGGATTTTTGTTGCAGAAGAATCCCTACATTTTTCATTCGATGAAATAACTCTAGGAGAACCAGAACCAAATCATTTAGAGTCTGATGATGAAGATACCCCCTTCATCTATGTATCAAAAATGGATGATACACAAAATGTTCATGATCTTCCGAGAGAATGAGTACACCATAAGGATCACCCTCAAGGTCAAATTATAGGTGATGTTGAACAAGGTGTAAAAACCTGATCTCATTTTAGTGCTGATTTTGTCCTTAATGCCTTTGTTTCTCGACTTGAACCCAAGAAAGTTGATGAGGCATTAAAGGATGAGTCATGGGTTGTAGCTATGTTGGAGGAGCTACTCCAATTTACAAGGAATAATGTATTGGACTTGGTACTCGCTCCTGAGTGTAATTCCATTATTGGAACCAAGTGGGGTTCCGAAATAAATTGGATGAATTTAGTTTAGTAATTAGGAATAAGGCCAGACTTGTAGCTCAAGGATATAACCAACAAGATGGAAATGACTTTGATGAGACATTTGCTCCTATTGCTTGCTTGGAGTTCATACGGATGCTACTTTCCTTTACAAGTGCAAAGGGCCTCAAGCTATTTCAGATGGATGTCAAGAGCGCTTTTCTTAATGGATATATTAAGGAAGAAGTTTATGTTCATCGTCATCCCAAGTTCTAGGACCCAGCACACCCAGGGCATGTATTCAAGCTCAATAAGGCATTAAATGGACTTAAACAAGCTCTAAGGCATAGTATGATAGACGTAGGTCCTTCCTTCTCTACCTTGGATATAGAATTGGAGTTGTTGATTCAACACTTTTTCTAAATGAAGAAGGAAATGACATCCTACTGGTTTAAATATACGTCGACAATATTATATTTGGATCAACCAAGGAGTCCCTGTGTCAGCATTTTTGTGAGACTATGAAGAATGAGTATGAAATGAGTATGATGGGTGAACTCAGATTCTTTTTAGGCCTCCAAATCCAACAATTAGACATAAGTATTTACATTAGTCAAACAAAATATGTTCTTGAAATTCTCAGGAAGTTTGACTTTGAAAAAGTAAATGGAAGAGAAACTCCCATTGCTCCATCTACTTCTCTTAGTGAATATTTATCCGGCAAGAAAGTAGATGAAAAGAAATACTGGGGTATGATAGCTTCACTACTACACCTTACAGTCTCTAGCCTTGATATTCTTTTTGCTACATGTTTGTGTGAGATTCCAATCCGAACCCAAGGAATCTCATTTAAATGCAGTAAAAAGAATATTTAGATACCTAAATAGCATAAGAGATCTTGGTCTCTTTTATCCTAAGGCACAGACCTTAGATTATTATCCTATAGTAATGTAGATTATGCAGGGAGTCAGACAGACTAAAAGAGCACTAGCGGCAGTTGTCATTTTATTGAACAATCTTTGGTTTTATGGTTCTTTAAAAAATAGACATGTGTTTCACTTTCTATGACTTAAGTAGAATATATTGTTACTTCACTTGCTTGCTCTCAGTTCATTTGGATGAGATAGACTTTGTCCGATTTTGGATTATCTTTTGTGTAATCCAAAATTCGTTGTAATAGTACAAGAGGAATTAATTTGCCTAAAAATCCAGTACATCATTCATGTACCAAGCACATAGATGTATGACATCATTTTCTTAGAGATAATGTACTTCAAGGCGCCATCCAGTTAGAATTTATAGACAGGCAAAACCAATTGGCAGACATTTTTACAAAACCTCTTACAATAGAGAGATTCTTCTTTATTAGAAGAAAATTGGGACTTTGTACTATTAAAGAAATTGAAAATTAAAAGATTGATTACTTTATAACTTATTTATAATTATAAAAATTCATGAGGGTCTAACTACAATTTACCCATTTTGTTTAAAAGGGGCATACTATAATATTTCCAAATTTCTAGAAATTTTAGGGTGTTATTTGCAATATGGATGCTTAACTTAGGATATTGACTACATTATTTTTCAATACCAAAGTTGTTCATTGATATTTTTCTCAATCACTTAAGAGGTCATATGACAAGCACATGACCCATCCCATAGAAAAGAGGTCAAGTGCAAACACTTGCCTCATTTTATTCTTTCCAAAACCTAGTTCCCATTTTCTTCTAGATCCTCTCCAAACCCTAGCCAAAGAGAAGAAGGATCTCCTCCAAGTCTCTGCTCTAGGTATTCTCTCATTCCCAAAGTAGATCTTGATATCATGGTTCATTTTACATTTTGTTTCTCCCTTTCCATAAATAACTCCTGCTGCTTTGTATTTCACGTCGGGTACTAGATGGTATCAGTACCAATCATCGGTACTAATACTTGCTAGGTGCAGTAGAGCCTACTTTTGACAGCAGGTGCCGGTACTAATGAGCAGTACCGGTACTAGCTCGATTCTTTGGTTGGAACTGGAACTAACCTGAACCGGTACTAATCAACAGTACCGGTACATGCAGGCTTAAGTGTGTTTTTGTATAAACACATGAAAGGAAATATTCTGATTTTCTCATTATTTCACCTACTCTATTTGTTGCATGGTTTCCAATGGCACCTAAATCTAAGAGTAAGGGAAAGGCACTTCAAGATGCATTTCACAAATGTTGCATCAATGCGGATGCCAAGTCAAAGTTTGATTGGCATAAGGCCCTTAGGGTTCATCACTGTATGCTTGTTGTGTGGAAAGATGTTACATTACATCTCTTTAACTTCACTACTCGTCTATCTGAACAAAAGCTCAAGCATTTCTTTGATGAGTCATTTTTTGTATATGTTCCTAGAGTTTATCCTGATATTAATTATCTATTTTTTGAGAATCTCCAAGAACAAAACAATCGAGGTCATCTTGTCATAACTTCAAACTTTTTTGCTCAAAAAATTACTATTGCACAAAAATTCCTATCCACCATAACATAATGTCCTAATGAAGCTCATACTTTCAATAGTCTTTAGGAGAAATTCACTACTTCAAAAATTCATGAAACACTCTTGCTTCCTAACTGTCAGGGCAAAGCCTTGGTTGCCCTAAACATGACCTTATTTGCTAGAGTTCTATTCAAAATTTTAGCATGGAATCTAAGAGCAAAATACTCAAGATTCCATAAGATCCTTATAGATATTTTACCCTTAATCTATGCTATTATCAGAAGTTTCCCTGTTAATTGGAACACGATATTTATCCATTTCTTAAGACCTCATTACTGTGCTTCCACTCTACCACTTGATATTCTTGTATCTCACATCCTTATGAAGAGTAAATTTGATCTCTCTAACTTTACTCCACTTAGAAAAGTGGTTGACTTCAAGTGGTCCACTTTTGGAAAAATGGGAGTAAAACTTGCTAGAGAGGAATCATCTAGTGATGATGAAGAAGAAGAACAAGTTGAGCCAAATGCTCAATCTTCTTCTCATCAATCTCGTAACTCATCCTTAGCATTTGTTCCCATAACTTATCCATATCCAGAAGCTGAAACACCTTGGGTCAATTTGTCTCATGTGTTTAGAACTTATCCCAATATGATTAACTCCTTTAATTATATTGGTCAAAATCTGTCAAACCTCAACTTTGCTTTTCATCACATGGAACACAAGTTCCATGATCTTTCACTTTCCGTTGAGTCCTCTCATTTTGCTTTTTCCACTTAACATACTAAGCAAAGGAAGCATGCTCAACCAAAAGCACCCAAATAATATAATGAAAGATGGCAGAAGCATTTTCAAGACCCATCTCATGTTTCCTCTCTAATGGCAGAAGAAGAACCTATTCTTCATGATGATGAGGAGGAAGAAGACAATGAAGATGAAGAAGAGATTTCTTATGTTGAAAGTGAAGATGAAGATGAAGCTAAAGAAGATGATGATGATGAAGATGATGAAGATGAAGAAAATGATGATGATGATGGTGGTGGTGGTGGTGGTAGAACTAGTAGAAGACATGCTCAAAAGTATATCAGAAAACAACCTCGCAATTAGTTCAGTCTACATTTTCTTGTATTAAACATTTGAATATGTTTCCTTGGTTGTTATGACTTTTCAATATGTTCTTATTTGGCTTCATGCTCTTTATCATGTACGACTTTAATTATGCTTGTTATGACTTCTTGTTATGACTTTTAATATTTTTGTTTCTCCATAATTTTTTCTCATGCCTAGTCATTGTCTATGCATATGATTATATTCTTTTTGTTTGATTGGCAAAAAGGGGGAGAAATGATAAATACATCGTGTTTAAAATATGGAAGCTTAGTTTGGGGGGGTGGTTTCACTCCTAGCGGACTTTTTTTGTATTCCTTCTCTTATATGGTTTCTATTATTTTAAATATAGGTATTTCTATTGTTTTGTCAATACCAAAAAGGGGGAGATTGTTGGAACCTAGTTCCACTTCTCTTTTATGTTTTAGTGTTAACAAAATTGTTTTAAATCTAATGAGTTTATGAAGTGTCATTTATAGGACATCACAGAATTTAGGAAGTATGAAAGTGGTGATGTCATGAAGAATGAAGACTGATTTCATATTGTTCTAATCTAGATTTTGTATGTCTCCTAATAAGAAAAATGATCTAAGAATTAAAATCGAATTAAAGATAATTAGGAATCATACTCTCGTTCTATTATTCGTTAGAAAAACTAATATCATTTTGTTGTCATATTGATTGTATATCAGTGTTCAAATATCACTTAGATTGATGAATAAATCTTATTGAAGGTACTTGTTGCAAGTACCGGTATTGTTCACCAGTACCAGTACCTGCTAGGCATAGGTTTGGGTCCTAGTCCCAAACTATGAACAACAAGTACCGATACTCATCTTGAGTACCAGTACCAGATGCTGACAGTTTGAAGACTTGGGAAGTGCCCGAACATTACAAGTACCGATACTAATCACCAGTACTGGTACATGTAGGTCCTAGTTTATATCTTGACCTGAATCTGTGAGTCACAAGTACCGGCACTCATCATGAGTACGAGTACCTAGTGATTAAGTTGGTAGTCAACTGTAAACATTAAGTACCGGTACCCATGATAAGTATCGGTACCCAGGCTTTGTTGGGCGGACTGCTAGCTAACTATGAGCAATCAGTATCGGTACCACAACTTTATTACCGATACCAACTGACCGTTGAGTCTAATCTGAATGGCTATTTTGTAATTAAACCAATCCCTAATCTTCCCATTTTTCCGCTAAGTGCTAGTAATCGTAGGGAAGGCGTTTAGTGGCTTATATAAATGCCTTGTGCGTGTCATTTGCACTTAATGCAAGTGTAAAAAATCTCCTTGCTCATAATTCCATATTTTTCAACTCTAGCTGTAAGGGTGGTTGATTTGTTGCATTCTCTTCAAGGAGATGCACTCTTTGCAACAAGTATTTTTAGGCGAATTTGTTCTTGATCGTAAAATCATTCTTTTTCTCTTTAGTATTTTTCGCTAGATTAGTATATAAACTTTCTGTTAAGCAAATTCTTCTTGGAGACTTGGGAACTTAGTTGTAAGCTATATTGTCTCTTTCATACACCTATATCTTTCAGTTCTTATTTAATCTTGTAATTGGGTTGAGGTAACCCGTTTATAGTAAATTGATTCCCTCTGGGTTGAGGGAATCGGGTTAAAAATCCTAAGTTAGGAGACTTAGTTAGTGGTATACCCAAGTGAGGGGAACCACTATACATCTAGTGTTATATTTTGTGGTTTTCTTTATTTGCATAATTTCTGTTTACCACACTATCCATCACCCCTTCTAGTGTGCTTGCGCCTTTTAGATCCTACATTCTTCCTCCTTCTCTGTTCTGCCATGCAAAGGAGGAAACATCCATCAATAGGGGATGGCCAGGCAAGGAGGAAGGAATCGTAGGTGGACAGCCACCCTTGGAGGAGCTAGATTGGAGGAGGATACTTGGAGCAGGAGGTGGTACCTTTTCAAAGGTGGGACCAGCTGCTATTGGGGCAAGATTGACTTCTTCACAGTAGAAGACTAGTTCACAGTTTTTATGTTTCTTAATTTTTGTATTTGTAGCACAAGCATTCCTCTACTTGGGGATTACTTGTGTGGAATCCCTCCACACAAGCGAGCTCTCCAAGTAGAAGTCTAAACATTAGTCTTCTTTAAATTCAAGTGCCTTTCATTCCATTTTTGCATTTCTATTCAAGTTCTTTTTTTTTGGTATCTTAGCACACTCCACACTTCTTTCCTAATTACCATAGGCACACTTGCCTTGGGTGAGCTTGGATGGAAGTCACATTTTTGTCACATAGTGTGCCTAGGGTGAGCTTAGAACGGAAGTCTCATTTTTGTCACATAGGCGTAGCTTTAGCGTAATCATCTTCGCTTTTCAAGTGCCCATTATTTTGGAAACCTAAAAACAACAAAAAAACAAAGTGCGGATTTGAGAGGTGAGAGAGAGAATCAATTATTTGACAAACAATTTTGCCTCCTTCGATAGCTGTAGATACTCCACTATCTACGTATTATAAATTGTAAAAGTTGATTGTGAATTTACACGTTGCAACGACACTATTTTGCATATTTAATAAAATACATATTTCTCGCATTGATTTTTGGCACCGTTGCCAGGGAGGCATGACTTAGTCACATTATTTATCTCTCTCTTGCTTTATTAGGTCTTAAAGAATTTTGTGTTTTGTTTTGTTTTGTTTAGGTGCAAATCAGGAGTGGGAATGGGATTCAAATTCGTTTGGAGTGGAAAACATCAAGTGAACTTGTCTTCCAACGTACTTCGAGTTAGTACCCCCAACCATCTCTTTCATCATTCCAAAAGTCTGTGAAAAAAGTCTTAAATTTAGATAAAAACCAATAATAGGAAAAATTGAGGGTGGTGAAACCATAAAAATCATTTCGTTGCTTGTTTGCTTCATTTGTCCACCACCTTAGTCTTACTGGTGTTGTGATTGTTGAAAATCCAAACTTCTATCTTAATTTTCAAAAATCAAGTTCGGGTGCTTATGAGCTTCCTAAAATCAAGAAATTTCACCCACGAAAGCCCCCTTAAGTTAGGAATCTTGAGTCCAATTCTCAAGCAATTTGACAAAATAGAAAAAATTAAGAAATTCACAAACTAAACAAAGGTCAGACCTTGTTTTCTTACTATTTTCTTATGTCCGTGAATTTTATAAATTTTTCTACTCATCAGATTTGGGTAAATATTATATTGCTGGAAACCTTGAGAAATTATCTATATCATATAAAATTCTCAAAAATGTTTAAGCATTTGAGGATTTTACAGAATCCATTCTCTAAATCTATCAATTCTGACACTTGACACCAGTAAGAAGAAAATTTTCAAAAAAATATCAAACAATTTCTTAAAATCATAAAGAAAATCATTTTTTGATTCCTTGTTTGATTTTCTGTCAAGTGGTGGTGTTGTTTATCTCCTTTGGACCACCACTTAAAAATATTTTGAAAAGGGATTCACTTTTAGGAGATGCATACATAGGATTTCCACATTTAGGTTTCTAATTTTCTCTCTTAGTCACATCAATTTTTAAAGGAATTGACTTCCACCAACAGCAACTTATTTGCTATTATTTTGTGGAACATCAAAACCTTGTTTGAATGCTTAACATGAGAGAATTTTAAAAGATATTAAGTCTTTATCAAAACCCTAAAACACTGCAGCAAAAATCCATGTTTGCAAACCTATTTATTTAAGCTTGGGTGTCACTTCCCCCCCAATTCGCACACACAAGTAAAAAAGAAATAACCAGGCATTACCCAAATTAACGTCCATCACATTCCTTATGCACTCTAAGTTCCTATACCTAACTAAAATCTGTAGCAATTTGACCCCTAAGGTCTTATCAAACTTAGGCTTACTATCAATTCCTTCGTCTATATCTAGTGCCAGGCTGAGGGGTATTGTCAAACGACTAGGTAAGGATTTATATATGCCCCCAGTGATTTTCCTGGGACATGCTCGGGTCCAACCCTCCCCTTACTTTGCGTAGAAAGAAAAATTTAGGGAATGGCTATCCACTATTGATTTCTTATTGCCGACATAGACCAAGTCTTAGGTAAATTTTTAGAGAATTTGATGTGATATTTTCATGATTTTTATAAATGGGGGTTTTAATGTCATTGCAATGTGCAAAATTGATCAGATTTTAAATTTATATTATAAGATAGTGGTGGTCTCTCAGGTTGTCCAAGGAGGCTAATTTGTTGGTCAAATAAGTGATTCTCACTCTCACTTTTCAAATCAACACTGCTGCTTTTGTATTTTGATCTTTGTAAATTTTTATGTTTGGAAATAAGTGGGATAGGAATGCGAAAATAGAACTACGCTAAAGAAACTATGCCTAACAAGTAGAACCCAAGTGACAAGAGAAGTCTTCTTTTCTAATCTCACCCTAGGCAAGTGCGCCTAGGGTAATTTGAAGAGAGATGTGATGCACTAAAATAAATAAAGTTGCTACTTGAAATTGAAAATTCAAGAATGAAGAAAAGCACTCTGCTACTAAGAAGAAATATTTACAAAGTACCTAGGGAGCTCAACTAAGCAAAGGTTCCACTTAGTTAATCCCTAGTTAGATGAATGCTTAACAAGAATTAAAATGCAACAAAATAAAAGACAAAAAATTCTTCTCAGTAGTTGAGGCAGCCTTCACTCCAAGAATGGTGGCTCCCAGACTTGAAGAAGACTTCCTTCTAGCTACTTGAGTTGCTCCTCTCAGTAGTGGATGTCCTCCACCCTTCTTTCCTTTACCCTAGCCATCCTCCTTAGTGAAGAGCTTGCTCCTTAGCATGGCACAAGAAAGGAGAGAGAAGAGGTAGAAGGCACCAAGGGAGTAGGTAAGTTGCTCCCTTAATCTTCTTCTCTCCTCCTTTCTTTGCAATGGGATGTATGGTGGCTATAGGTGTTTGATAGGAAGAATTGTTGCTTGCCAAGGATGGTTTGAATGGTAGGATGGGGGGTCTTTTCATAGGCTAGTATGGATGGTGGTTCGGAAGCTTCCTTGGGACCATGTGAAAGGGTGCCAAGGAGGGTGGTTAGGGAGCTTCCTTGGCGCCATGTGAAAGGGTGCCAAGGAGTGTATTTGAGGCACCAAAGGTAGGTGGTTTTAATGTAGGTGGACGACCATTAAGGTGGGGAGGGAGTAGGGTTGGAGCTAGATTTGAGTTGGATCCAGCTAAGTTGAGCTGGGATCCAACTACTAGAGCTTATATCTACACAAATGTTCCAAGTGCCTTCCATATTGCTGTGGTTTCTCTGATTTCCAATGCATTCATCCCTGGCAATCAAATGGAAACTGCATGAGATAATGTTAAATGAATGCTAATGCTTGCTCTAAACCCTAAATGCACATGCATGCTAAATGCAATGATATAATGCAATGTAGTTGACAAAATCTTAAGAACTAGATGTGAATGGTTGCTAAGGGTGATGATAAACTGGCATTTATCACACCCCATTCTTATTTGTTTGCTAGTCCCTTAGCAAAAATTGTGATTGCACCACATTATTTCTCACAAAACCATCTTTTTGTGTTTTGAGGAAATTGTTCAAGATAGGATCTTGGTTTATTTTTGGTTAAGGTAGGTGTGAGTTTTATTAAGGATAAAACATTCGGACTTATCTTTGGATTCAAAGATTTGACAAATCAGGACCACTGTATCCTTTGAGAATTCACTACTTAACTCCTTTTTAATTCAAATATCCTGAAATCGTTTTTGCTGTTAGGATTTGCCTGGCTCGTGAACTTGATCCATAACACACAAGTTGATGAAAATTCAGGTGTCAATGCTTTATGATATGCTAACATTATTGGGATAAGGTTGTGTTATTGAAACATTTTCTTTTCATTTATTTCCCCATGCTTAGCCTTAGCTTAGTCCTACCACAAATCTGTCGGGATCATCATTCCCATTACCAATCCTCGAGGCGACTCTGGCACCAGCTCTTTGAGATAGTATCATCCAAGACACATCTCAAGAGCTCACAACCCCAAAACACAATCTGGTGTAAAGGGGCACTCCAAGCAAGCTCAAGCTCTTGCTCCGATGCTATGGGTAGAGCACCATCCAAGACACTTGAGCTGCAAGATGCATCTTAATGGTTTGTCTAAAGATATGAAATATAGATATAGAGCTATGGCAAGGTGGTAACATGTTGACATCGCATCCCCAAAGGAAGTATTTTTCCTCCTTGACGGTGGGAACTCAAACCAATCAACTGTCTCAGTCTTTTACTAAGATTTTGCAAGACTTTTTAAATTATTTAGATGTTTTTGTGCTTGGGTATGTTGGCTTTGTGTGTGAAATGTTTGACACCAGGTTTTCAAAAGAAAAGCAAATTTTTGGATCGAGAGCTAAGTCAGGTACTATCCAGGTCACTAAACAAAGTTGGGTTACTTGAATCATCAAGTCTTAGGATGGATTTTTTTGCATGACACCTGATCTAATCTAGGTTTCTGGACTTGAAACATCTAAAAATGAATCCGTAGCTTCATTCTTAGTTTGTTAATGATTAAACCCTAGGTGTACCTAGTTTGAATTAAAGTTCAACCATTGGTCCTTTCTTTCATTGAAAATTCTCAAAATAATTTTACGTTGTGCAAATAGAGTGCATATGCAGATGCAAACTATGCAAATGCAAAATATTTTAATATTTTTAGGTTCTCAAAAATATTGAAATACTTAACAAAATTGAAGTACTCCCCAATTCTTAAGGTATGGAAGTCCCTTGCAAAAGGAAAAGAGTAGGAGAAGATATCACCTGAGAGAGGAAGTCAAGATAGAGGCAAAGTTTTGCAGAACATGAAAAGGAAATTGAAAGCAAAAAGGAAAATGTTGCTGGGTTACTCCCCAACCAATGTTGTCTTTAATGCCATTTAGTCAGGCATGAAGTGGTGCATGGAAGATGGTCAATCATGAAGATAATTAGACATGTGAATGCCCTAAAAAATGCAATCTTCCTCTTGGTCCCCTGAAAAGAAAATGGTGGAAGTAGGTGACTAAAATGAGTGCGAAAAATGGAAGAAATGCCCTAGTCTGGCCAAGGTTTCAGTTCAGGAAGAAGGCCATGCTCGAGGGGATTAGATGGTAGGTCTAGGGGAAAGGGACTGGGGGAAAAGTTAGCAAGATGAAGGGTGGGTGAAGTTAGGTTGGGAGATTGAATTGAAGTTAGAGTAGGCAGGTGAGGTGAAATTAGTGTAGGCAAGTCTGGTGAATAGTCAGGAAGAGATTTTGAGTGAATATAAGGCTCCAAGTCTTTGATGTCACCGACCACTGATTTGGAATCAAAATCCTTGAAAAAGTTTTGGTCGGGAAGAAAATCTATCGGCATTGTTTCCTCCAGTAAATTAGATGTTTCAATATCTGAGTCCTCAAGGAAGTCATCATCATCATGGAATTTCCTGGAGGATTTGAAAATATCTAAAGTAATTGTTTGGCCTATGCAAGTGATATCCATTTTACTTGTAGGACAATTTATATTTGCTTTCACAGTGATCAAAAGGGGTCATCCAAGAATGATACGGGCATTGATTAGAGATACGGGTGCCTCAATGTCAAGGACCAGAAAATCTACACGGAAGACACAATTCTTAACCTTGACAAGGACATCCTTGACAATCCTTAGAGGTTGATCACAGATCGGTTAGCTAATTGTAAGGTAACATCGACAAGCTTGATATCACCGATCTTAAATTCCTCGAATAGAACTGTGGGGATGATATTGACTGAGGCATCGAGATCAAGAAGTACGCCATTAATTGTAGTATCATCAATAATCATAGAAATCAAAGGCATGCCCAAGTCTTTCATCTTATGTGGTAGCTTGCTCTGTTTCATAGAGCTTACTATCTTTGAAAGATGTATTCCTCCTAGGTTTCTTTTTTGCCTTTTTGGAGTACAGATATCCTCCCAAAACATAGCATAGGAAGAGACATATTTGATTGTGTCTAGGAAAGGGATGTTGATCTGCAGTTGCCCAAATAATTCCTTGAGTTCCTCACTTGTGGGCTCAAATTTTTTCCTTCTATTGGTGGAGTGGAGAGCTTGGGGAAAAGGGACAGGAGTTGTGTCGTGATAATCATTTTCTTTTTCTCCCTGAGTGATGGTGCTAGGAGAGTAGACTTGCACTAGGGTAGTGTGGGTTTCATTAGGTTGGTGTAAAGGCCTAGGATCAGTGATTGTTTTCCTATTCTTCAAAGTAACTAAATTGGCAGTTTGGTTGTTCTTGGGAGGGGGTTGGGGGGCCTAATGTTGTGGGAAACCTATTGAGTATTGTAATGATAGGTTGATTAGAGGTTGATTAGTATGGTTCTGATTTGAGTGCCCACCCTAGTAGTGGTTCCTTTCATTAATATGGTTGGTTATGGGATGGGAAAGCAGGTGCCCTGCAGGTCTCTGGGTCTAAGTAACACCAATCTAGTTATAGAGATTTATAACAACACGAGTTACCTCTAACATCAGATTTTGCATCCCCTGTAGGGTTTTCATACCCCGGGAATTAATGTCTTCTTGGGATGGGCCAGGTTGATAGAAAGTCTGGTTCTGCCCATACCCTCCAAATCGATTTTGTTTTTAAGAGGGCACCTGACTGGGCCAGGAGTGAGTTGAGTAATTCCTCTAATTGGAGTTGGAGGGAGTTCGAAATTGCTCCTGGAGGGCAAAAATATTCTCAGTGGGGTTATGATTTGATAACTGCAAGTCCCCGAGGAACCATATAACACCTCAGAAAATTGATTATACTCAGTAGGGACAGTATTGAGATTGTGCAAGTTCTCTCTCTTTAGAATGTTAGGTGGGGTCACATGTGGAACCTGGGTGGGTGTAGCAAGTCTTTCCTCAATTTTCTTCTGATTTAATTGCATCTGGTCGAGTCTGTGGCAAATCATTTGAAGGTCATCTTGGGTAGCGGGGATTGATTGAGTGCCTATCTTGGGAACACCGAACTGTGAGTTGGTAGTAAGGGTTTGCCTGTGGATCGAACATATGTTAGAGGGGAGGGGTGAATAGTATCGCCTTTTTCAAATAGTAAAAAGTAAAAATGAATTCATAACAAAGTCAAGCACAAGTTATACTTGGATTTAGAGTGGAAACCCAAACCAAGTGAAAGCCACTACCTAAGCCTCTTAGCTTATGATTTTCTCAACTAGTCAAGGTAGTCAATCCACTATCGTACCACTTGAACAAGGGTGGCACAACCTCTTTACAATCACTTCTCTTTTTACCGTGAAGAGAAGAAAAATAACAACAACTTGGATCTTCCCAACACCTTAGGATCCGTTAATCAAAACAACAATGTTGAAGAACAATAAATATATCTATGGAACCTCAATAAAAAAATCAAACTAGAATTTCAGTGGAGATTTGAAATGACGTGCTTTGAATGTTGTAAATAGTGAAGCGTTTAAACACTTGAAAGAAGCACAAGAAGCTCTGATCTTCTTGAGGGCATTTCTATTGAGAGTTGATTATGAAGAAGAGCTGCGTACAACCTCTATTTATGCTGTTAAGTTGGCCTAATAAGAAAGTCAAATTGGTCGATCAATTAAGGTATATTGGTCGATCAAAAAGCTATTTGGTCGATCAATTAAGTTATTTGATCGATCACTAATTACTTAATTAATTATCTTGGTTGGTCGATCAAAAGGGTTTTAATCAACATCCTAAAATGGGTTGGTTTGATCGATTAACTAAGTTGGTTGGTCGGTCAATCAATTTTGGCCGATTAAGTAGAATAATTGGTTGCTCAATAACCCTAAAAATTGATTTTGAAAGAAGCGTGAAAATCCGTTTGAGTTTAATTTTTGAGGTTCCTTACAACAATATTGTAGAGTCAACCAAAAGTAAAAGACATGAATTAGCAACCATCTGAACTTGATCCAAGAGAGCAACTTTGATCCAGGATGGTCCTGAAATGTTAGTGTAGCAGTAAACATAATTTTGGTGCATCAAAACAGAGGTGCTTACATTCTCCCCCTTTTTGTTGACAACAAAATTATAATTATGAAATTGAAATAGTTATGCATAATATCCCCCCCTTTTTGTTTCAACAAAAAGTAAAACTTGTTGCTATGTTTTTCATTTAACTCCCCCTTAAGCATGTAAATAAAGCATGATAAATTTCAACATGCACTGACAAAGAGAGTAAAATTTAGCCGAGAGACATAATATTCATGCATATAACAATGATATAGAGGAGTCTAGATAAGGATATCATAAAATGATAGATAAGCATATTATAACAATGAAATTTAGTTTACTAATGCCTCCCATGTGAACATGACCTAGTCGACTTTGCCAATGTGTTGCCTCTTCGTCAGATACGACAAGACATCAAGACTGTCACATTTGTTGAAGTTGGCAGTGTAGATATCTTTATGCCTGTTTCCTTTGAGAAGAGTTTGTTTTGTTTCTTTATCCCGTATTTTAAATACATTTGATATGAAAGTGATTTTGTATCCTTTATCACATATTTGGCTTACACTTAGAAGGTTATGTTTTAAAACACTGACTGAGTATACATTATCAAAAGAGGTGGAAGAATTGCCAATTTGGCCAGTACCAATAATATGGCCTTTGTGGTTGTTCCCAAATGTGATCGTACAACCGTCATGGCGGTGAAGTTGCAGGAATAGGTCTTCCTCCCCAGTCATGTGCTTTGAACATCCACTATCCATGATCCATCTCTTTTCTTCTCGTTCCTGTCATTAGTTTGAGTTTGTGAGGTCATGGTTTGGCTGACCAATAGAGTGGCTTCAATGTTCCATTGATTTGTTGATATGTCCACTTCTTATTGTCTACTTGACCTACAAAATAGGATTTCAATAGTATTTTTGGTACCCATTTTTATTTAGGTACATGGTGGTTAGATGCTGCCTGTTTAGGCAAGCTACCTGTCTTTCTGTTTTGGCTAGAACTAGATGCTTCATGATCATTTTTAGGTATGTACCCTAACCGAAATTTTATGGTGCTCTGGTTTTGTGTTCCTAATAGCTTATGCAAGTTTTTACTTCCCTTAGTAAATTTAGCCAGATCATCTAAGAGAATAGTAGAATTTTCTTTTAATTTATCTATATGTACCTTTAAATTATCTATGTGTGATTTTAATGAGGTGATTTCATCAAATAATTCTTTATTTCGTTGAGTTAGCATATCTTTTAGTGCACTTTCTTCTCCTAATGTTTTTACTAGGTTTTTATTTTCTAATTTCAGTGACTTAGCTATGTCATGCATATCAAAAAATGCTTCTAATAGTTCATCTTGTGAAAATGATGTTACTCATCTTTTAGCACCATTAGTCCTAGAAGACCTTCTTCTTCAGAGATTTCTTCTTCTGAACTTGAGTCTGATTCATCCTAAGTTGTTGTGAACGCCTTTTTCTTTTCTTCTCATCTAGGAAACTTCTTCTTTTCTGACTCCGCCTTGAGAAATGGACAATCCTTCTTGATGTGTCCTTTTCTCTTGCAGTTGTAGCAGATAGTGGCATCTGTTTTGGCCTCTTCTTTCTTATTTCTCCAACTTCTTTTGTTCTTGAGGAACTTTCTAAACTTTCTTGAGAGGAGGGCTATGTCTTCCTCTTCATCTTCACTTGAGGAATCTTCTTATTGTTGATTGGCTTCAAGAGCTATAGTCTTCTTCTGGACTCCTTCAACTTCATGCTCCTTCATGTGTTAGAGTTGAACCTCAATCCAGAAGGCTTTCGATAAGATCATCTAGTTTCAAGGTGGACAGATCTTTTGATTCTTGTATGGCTGTACCTTGGTCTCCTAATCACTGGTGAGTGATCGGAGAATCTTCCTCACTATGGCTTCGTTCTTGATCTCCTGGTCAAGATTCCTTAGGAAGTTTATGATGTCTATGAATCTCATGAACATCTCTTTAATTGATTCTCCCTTTTTCATCCTAAAAAGCTCATAATTTTGCATTAGTAAATTTACTCTAGTATCTTTTACCTTAGATGTCCCCTTGTGGGTGACTTCAAAGATGCTCCAGATCTCGTAGGCTGTCTTGCAAGCAGAGACGCGGTTGAATTCTACTCTAGAAAGGCTGAAGAAGATTGCATTCATGGCTTTTGCATTATGCGTTGCCATCTTCTTTTGATCTCGTGTTGCTGCCATTCCATTTTTTATCTCGAGACTTGTGTACTTAGAGGCAATCACATACCACACCTCAAAATCCATTGTTTCTTGGAAGATATGCATCTTACTCTTGCAGTATCCGTAGTTTGTTCCATCAAAGAGAGGAGGTCGAACTACTGATTGCCCCTCAGCATATGTGTCAACAGATGACTTCGACATCTTCTGGGCAACCAGGCTTTAATATGAAGTAAGGGTTTGCCTGTGGATCAAGTGTATAATAGAGGGGAAGGGTGAATAGTATCACCTTTTTCAGACAGTAAAAAGTAGAAATGAATTCACAACAAAGTCAAGCATAAGTTACACCTGGATTTAAAGTAGAAATCCAAATCAGGTGGAAACGGCTACCTAAGCCTCTCAGCATAGGATTTTCTCTACTAGTCAAGACTAGTCAATTCACTATCGTACCACTTGAACGAGGGTGGCACAACCTTTTTACTATCACTTCTCTTTTTACCTTGAAGAGAAGAACAATAACAACATGGATCTTCCAAACACCTTGGGATCTGTTAATCAAAGCAACAATGTTGAAGAACAATAAATATATCTACGGAACCTCAATAAAAAAAGTAAACTAGAATTTCAGTAGAGATTCGAAACGACATGCTTTGAATGACGTAAATAGCAAAGCATTGAAACACTTGAAAGAAGAATGAGAAGGTCTAATCTTTTTGAGGGTATTTCTATTGATAGTTGCTTATGAAGAAGAGATACATACAATCTCTATTTATACTGAAAAGTTGACCAGAAAAGGAAGTCAAATTGGTCGATCAAAAATCTATGGTCGATACTTAAGTTATTTAATCGTTCACTAATTGGTGAATTAATTACTTGGTTGGTCAATTAAAGGGTTTTAATCAACTTCCTAAATTGGGTTGGTTTGATCAATTAACTATGTTGGTTGATCGATCGATCAATTTTAGTCGATCAAGTAGAATAATTGGTAGATTAATAACCCTAAAAATTGATTTTGAAAGAAGCACGAAAATATGTTTGAGTTTTATTTGCGGTTCCTTACAACAATATCCTAGACTCAAACAAAAGTAAAAGACATTAATCAGCAACCATCTGAACTTGATCAAAGAGAGAAGATTTGATCTGAGATGGTCCTACAATATTAGTGTAGCAGTAAACATAATTTTGGTACAACAAAACAGAGGTGCTTACAAGTAGTCCTACCAAAGGTGTTCGTGGACACATGGTTAAATGAGCTTTCACTCATTTCTTCCAAAAGATCATAGGCACTGTCAGCATCTTTATTTAGGAAGTTCCCACCGCATGAGGCATCGATGAAACGTCAAAGTTGATCTTCTAATCCATGGTAGAAGATCTGCACAAGCTACCGTAATCGAACCTCGTGGTGCAGGTAACTTCTTAAAGGATCCTGGAATTGCTCCCAAGCATCATGTAAGGTCTTGCCAGGCTTTTGTTGGAAGGTTGTAATAGATCGTCATAGGGAAATTGCACAACCAATGGGGAGAATTTCTTTAGGAAAGTGATGTTAAGCTAAGGCCAAGTGGTAATGGGTTTGCCAATTGTTTTGAACCAGTATGCGACCTTTTCCTTTAAGGAAAGTGGGAATAGCCGCATCAGCCATAAATCCTCTTGCACCTTGCGAGAACAGGTCATCTATGTGTGGAGAGTAAGTCCCTCAAGGTGGCTAAATAGGTCTTCCTGAAGAAGGCGATGGAAGTGCTTGATTAAGCTCAGAACGGTAAGATTAATCTCAAAGTCCCCTTTTGGTATGACCACCCCTGTTCTATTCTCATAATTGGAAGGATCATAAAAATCCGTTAGAGGAATGACAGGCTGCTGACGGGGTGGCAGGTTTCTCCCTTGATTGGTTAGGTTTGTTATAGTCCTAACCAACTATTGTTGGTTTGCTTGTAGTTATGCCAGTTGCTCAACCATCATGTACAAGGGATTGGGCAGGGGGGCTTGATTTTGTCCTTGTGGCATCTCAAGTATTTTTAGAATGGGCAACTTGGGGATGGGTAAGTCAAAAAGCGAGTTAGATTGTGGATTTAGGGTGGAAGGGTTAGAAACAAGATTAGAGGTGGGATCAGAAGTGTGTTGTCTGTGAGAGGTGGAAGCGGCTTAAGACCTATTTTGGGGGTTTTCCATTTTTGAAGAATGAAAATGGGAAGAAAGTCTTTTCGTGCAGGGGGTAGAATCAAGAGGTCCCTCCTTGTGTGGATTTTGGGACCGCAGCCTGTGCATGCAATGGAAGAATGTTGCGGAGAGGAGGGAAAGATGAGAAGAATAAGTGTGAAACAAAGCAAGCAAAATTCTAGACCTTATACATAAGGGTGACTCCCTAAAAATTACCTAAGACTTAGTCTACCTAAGAAATAAGAAATCTGTAGCTGATAACTGTTCACTCAATAAATCTGGTTAGACTGATTAAGGGGAGGGTTGGGCCCAAGCATGTTCCAGGAAAATCACTGGGGGCAGGTATAAACCCATGCCTGGTCATGATTGCCTTTTGCACTTGGTCCAAATCCACAGGCGGTGCATTGACATGAATTTGGTTCTTTCCTGGGACAAGAGCCACTTCATGGTACCTGAGAGAATTATCCAAGGATATCTCATCTCTGAAAAAGGCATCTAGGTTGTTTGAGGCAAGGTGAATTTGATTTCCAAATTCCCTATGCCTAGCTTCGTTAAAGACATCTGTTCCTTTCTGGGGCACGTCGATTTTTGCCATTGATTCATTCCCTATTTTTCAAAAAGCATGCCCCCTTGACTAATCTTCTATCTAAGGATGTCCCTTTTGAAATCTCCAAGAAGTGCTCTTAGGCATTTGAGATCCTACGTGATAGAGTTACCCAAGCACCTATCCTACAGTCCCCTAATTTGTCTCAACCCTTTAAGATCATGTGCGATGCATTTGATTATGCTGTAGGAGTAGTACATGGGCAGAAAATAGATGGGAAACTCGTGGTTATCTACTACGCTAGCAAGACACTTGACAAGGCTTAGTGTAACTTTACAACTAATGAGAGAGTTTCTAGCTGTAGTATTTGCCCTGGAAAAGTTCAGATCATATCTTTTGGGCTCCTGTGTTATCATATACTCAGATCACATTGCAGTGAGGCACCTCCTTGAGAAGAAGGATGCGAAACCTTGACTAATCCATTGGATCTTGCTATTGCAGGAATTTGATCTCGAGATTCGTGATAAAGTGGGAAAGTAGAACGTGGTAGCTGACCACTTATCCCGCCTTCCTTCGGATAGTATCAACCCTTCTGGACCCATCATAGAACATTTTACCGATGAGCACCTCCTAACTATTAGTACGGGACTTCCTTGGTTTGCTGATTTAGTGAACTACTTGGCATCACATCAGATCCCATTTGATTGGCCAAAGGCCAAGAAAGACAAATTACTTTCCGATACCAAGTGCTACATGTCGGAAGATCCGTACCTCTTCCACATTGGTTCCGATCAGATCATCAAACGTTGCACCCCGGAAGTAGAAATTCAGGACATTTTGTCCTTCTACCATGACCATGCTCGTAGCGGACACTTTTTCGGACATAAAACTGCAGCAAAAGTCATCCAGTGTGACTTTTATTGGCCCATGATTTTCAAAGATGCATACGATCATTGTAAGGCATGCACTCATTGCCAAACTTTGGGCAACATGAGCCACCGCATTATGTTGCCTTTATAGTTGATTCTCGTATGAGAAATCTTCGACATCTGTGGGATTGATTTCATGGGACCCATCCCTATTTCAGACGGTTTCGAATACATTTTTCTCGCTAGTGACTACGTGTCGAAATGGATTGAAGACATTCCAAGCCGAACCAATGATCACAAGGTGGTAATCAAATTCATTCATCAGAATATCTTTTCTCGGTTCGGGATTCCACGTGCCATTATCTTTAATGAAGGGACCCATTTCACAAATGCTCAGTTCAGATCACTGATGATCAAATACGTGGTGTCGCTCTGAATCTCTACTCCTTATCACCCCCAAACCCATGGTCTAGCTGAGCTATCAAATCGAGAGATCAAGAAAACCCTTTAGGTCACTGTCCGACCTAATAGGAAGGATTGGTCATCTCAACTTCTGAAAGCCTCGTGGGCCTATAGGACCGCCCACAAAACCTAATTGGGCATGTCTACTTTCAGATTGGTGTACGGGAAGGCATGTCACCTCCCCGTCGTGTCGGAGCACAAAGCCTATTGGGCTGTATGGAAGTGTAATCAAGATCTTTCTAAGGTAGGAAGCCACAGAAAGCTTCAAATGAGCGAGATCAATGAATTAGGCAATGATGCGTACCAAAACTCGTGAATTTACAAATAGTAGGTTAAGGCCTTTCACGAAAAACACATATCCAAAAAGATCTTTCACCCTAGTCAGAAAGTCCTACTCTTTGATGACAAACTCAAATTGTTCCTACGAAAACTCAGACCAAATGGATTGGACCATATCATAACGGATGAATCTTTGGAAATGAAGTTGTTGAAATCAGCCAACCCAGCCTTGATTCAAATCCCTTTGTTGTGAGCAATTAGTGACTTAAGCCATTCATTGAACTCACTGATTTAAATAGAGCTGAGGTATCTTTTGATCTCCATTCTCCCTGTGCTCATTGCACCCAACTGATGGCATTAAAGTCAGCAATTAACAGAAGGCAACTTGTCATTTTAAAAAAAAAAACCCGAAACCCTTCTTGACACATCTTATGCTGAACTCATATTACACTTTAGGGTTCGTCAATTAGAACAACCAACTCAACCTCTGGTACCCATACTTGAGCTTGAAATAGTCCACAATAGTCACCTCGATCTGTCCACCCACCCAAAACTTGTTCTAATGAATGATCTAAGCTGAACTCGAACCCACCTAATTTACAATGAGGATATCGCAAATCGTAGACATGTAGGGATATTGAAGTGCAAAATGCAGTGAGAATCACTTTACAAGAAAGGGTTTCATCAAAAGAAAAATGAAAAAAGAACAAAAATAGGAGAACGGAGGAAATGAATTGATTGCATAATATTTTTTAGGAGGGGAGGAGATGAAAATGTAAAAAAGGAGCATAATTTGAAAAAAAAAAGGAGATAGTTATTAGTAAAAGATTAAGGAATTGACTTAGTTCTTGACCAAATCAGAAAGAAAGAAAATAAAAGACAAAAAGTGCTAAGAGACAAAAAGAAATTAGTATGAATGCTGATCTTAGGCCTCTTGGGCTATAATTTTGGCATAAAAATTCAAGTATCCATTAAGATCAGGATAGTCCTCAAGAGGTTGGGGAAAATGCGAAGCTTAAGTATTACGTCTAAGGCTTAAGGATTATTTGACCTCGTTAACTAACCTCTAGTTTGCGAGTCTCAGTAACCTAAGCACCCCAATCCACACACACTCTGGTTTAGTGCATTTAATTATCAAAATCATGCAAATGCGTTAAATCTGTTCTGAAAAGAGACCTTGATTAGGAGCAACTGATCAGCACAAGTTGACTTGGACGAGTTCCCGACATGGAGAGGAGGGAAATTCCCCTCGAAGATGCACAATAACATCTTGTCTCAAAGGTACTTGTGTCCTAGGATATCTAAATATCCTACCGGGGGCATGTAAGCACCTTGTGCTTATTCAGATGCCATGGGCGGTATTATCATCAAATTTCGATTACTAGGGTCTGGATTTAGCTACATAATGCCATGGGCAGGATTATCTCAAAATCTCAAAAGCCAGGGTTCTAGGGCTTGCCATGGGTGGTGCTCTCTTGAAGCATTGATTGTCAGGGACCCTACAAGGATTGATGCTAGGTGATGAGAACCTCATCATGAACCGTAATTAGCACAATCTAGCCTAGATATGCAAGAAAAAGCTCCTACATAACTCAAAGAAATGCTTAACTCAGAGAATTCTGAGTTTAAGAAGAAAATAAGTCATAAGGGGTAAAAATGCAATTTCACCAACACAATATGCAAACAGGGTAACTCAGGGTCCAAACATAGGTCAAACTAACCGAATAAGAAGGAAAGTGGGATGATCTGATCCAACAAGGGCTACAGCAACTCCAAGGAATTAAATGACATTCTGTAACCCTAAAACGAACCCACTTCAATTCACGAGGTTCGAGGTAGGGTAAAAATTGACCAACCCTCTAAAATTCATATAAAAATAATCTCTATGGTTTAGAACCTTCAATTTGGCCTTAGAAACCCATTTTGACCTACATTGAGAACCATGCCCAATTAACGATTTAGTTTGGGTTTTTACGTAAATTGGCTTGTCAAATAAGGTCTGACCTAGAAACAAAATTCACATTATAATCCTTAGGTCCAATTTAGTCATGCATAAAAGCTTGAGCCTAAGAAGGGACCTTCTTGACCGATTATGCAATTTGGTCCTCATCAATTACTTTTTGACCCTCAACTTTCGAAACCCTTGAACTTTGGCCCCTAATTTCCTCGTCGTTCTTTGCACTTAGGTCCCTCCTGCAAGTCTCTACGCAGCGCCATGCTCCGGCGACTTTGCGCGTAGCATGGCGCCGCGCAGGGTGAGGTGGGTGTCCAGCAAAGACAACCCGGAGTTCCCTACGACGTCTGCTGTCGCAGGGACTCCGCCATGCTGCCTCGCGAAACCCACACCTTCCGTGCGAATGTGCAGAAGGTATGGGTCTCGTCTCCGACCATACTCCAACGAGGGATACATGTCGCCTCCTTGCGCCCGTGCCTCCGCCACCGCCTTTATAAAGACCAGCGTCGCCTACCGGTTCCCCCAGTCTGGTCATGACGGAGAATCCCTCAACCCTTCCTCTCTCCCCACTCCGACAGGAACCCACCAGCTACGGCGGCTCCTCCTCCTCCTTCTCGTCGCTCTACTACAATACCAGCAGCAAAGCCACCTTCGCCTAATCTTCCCGCGTCGTGCCATACCCAACGAGCGCCCTCCTGCTCTCTTCCTCGCCGCCGCTCCCTCCCTCTAGGTGTTTCTTCTTCGGCGATAGTCGGTACGACTGCCGCCCTGCTCCGGTCCCCTTCGTCCCTGTAGGTAGGTTACTGTTATTTCCCTTCCTCCCCTCTTTCTTTTCCCCAACTTATTTTGCTCGATTACCCTACGACCATGCCTGATCGCCCTCATCTTTCTCATCTCCGGCCACTCTCCGGCGAGTCGTCCCCGTCATCCCACAACCCCATCCGTCTCGCCAACTGTCCCAAAAGCTCCGCCTCACCTCACCCAACACCCCCCACCCCTCCACTACCACTCCACACCTCCACAACACTCCCCCGATCAAACCCACTTTTCCGGTTGCAGTCCGACCTAGGGCTGCCGCTCTACGCCGCCCCGCGACCTGCTGCACCCCGCACTACCTTCGCCATGGCACGGCGAAGGTCCCCCTGTGGTTTGATTAGGCTGAGAGGCCCTGTTTCTGTTTGGTAGACCTTCAGCCCCGGCTGCCATTAGCGACAAGGCGAGGAGCTTCCATGCGAGCTCCAAGCCCTGAAGCATCAGGACTCCAGCTGAGGCGAATTGGAGGGACTTGAGCGAAGGCAGGCAGCTGGTTTGCGAAGAGAAACGATGATGCAGCTACTGAGGCCAGGTCGCGTCCTTCCTACTGGCGCGCGTGCGAGGAAATGAATTTTAGTCCCACATCGTAAGATTTTGAAGCGTCGCACCCATTTAAGTTGATTTTGTGTTTTTATCGTAGCGCCTCAGAACATGGGGTGAGGTCCCCTCGCCCACTCACCTGCCTCGTCCGTGACCCACGCCACGCAGACCTGGCGGATCCGACCCGACACTACCTTGCACTCCTCGCGCACCACCCATGCCGGTGCACCTGGTCCCAGTTACGCAGCTCGACCCGTTAACCCTGCTCTAGGAGAGCTTCCTGTGAGCAGTTTACAGAGAGAGAGAGACGTGCAGGTAGAGGGAAGGGATAGGTTTTGCTGTGCCTTGCGCAGGGACAGGGTGCGAAGGAAGAAGGTGCACCACTTAGCTGTAGGAAGAAGAAACTCTGAAGAAGCCTTGCAGCTGAGCAAGGCAGAAGACGAAAGAAGAAGAAGAAGAGAAGAAGAAGCAGCGAAGGAAGAAAGGAGAGGGGAAGCACTGTAGTAGACCGTCGTTTAAGTCATCTGACTGTGATATCAGATGACGGATGAAGCTTCAGAGGAGATAAAGCAGCGAAGAAGAAGAAGAAAAGAAAAGACTCCGCAGCTGAAGAGAGAGAAAAGAGAAGAAGGAAGAAAGAAAAGACTTTGCAGAAGACAATGACACGGAGAAGAAAAAGAAGACAAGCAGAAGAAGAAGAGGCAAATAGAGAAGAAGACCTGTAGGGAGAGATACTGCAGCTGAAGAAAAGAAGAAGAAGAACTAAAGAAGAAAGAAGAGGGAAGAAGAGGAGACTCAAAGAGAAGAAGAGAAGAAGAAGAAGCCAAGACAAAATATCTCTCTCTATCTCTCTTATTTTTGTAATAAAAAAACTTTGTATTTCTAGAATTCCAGTAGCTCCCTGAGTTGGACCTCGGGAAACTATTTCCGAGTAAATTTTGATGGTAACGACAACCGTAGCTGTCTTATTTTATACCACAACGACATTACTGTAATAAGCATTAAAATGAACAAAGGCTAGCCACGGTTAGGACCCGTTGCCAGTAGGGATTAGAAATCCGATACAGACCATGTTGTAAAGCTAATCTGAAGCGAGAAATAAAAGGAAAAGAGAGAGAGACTCTCCAAAAAATAAAGAAAAAAAATCCCTCTATCTCTCTCTTACAAAAATGCACTACAAACTGAACCTGCACTAAAACATATTAAAGCACGAGTGCTTTAACCACGGAGTTCAACGAACCTTAGGTTAGTTCCTGTGGGCCATAGAAACCTTCGCGGTAAACTGAGCCTAGAGCTGGTCAGGTTCAGATCTTGGTTGCTACTTGAGTACCTCTAGTCCTATTAACAGCATTCTGACCTAATCTACAAAAGAAAGCACTCATCAGAGTTCTAAGCATAAACAGACATGTGGTCTAGAATTTGAGTAAATCCCTTGAAATTTTGATAAGGGACTAGCAAAAGCTAAGCATGGGGGTATGATGGGATCACCATCATGAGCCATAAACTAGTTCAATTTGATCTGATTAAGTCTTAAATGCTCCTACATAACCAATAAAGGATTGCAATTCATTGCATTAGCATTCTGGGAGAAAGAAAAGAAACCAGGGTTAAAACTGCAATTTTACCTTCCTAACTTGAATGTATTACAACCATGGGTTTTCTTAGGGGTTAATTAAGGGTCAAATGGTCCTAAATGCTAACAAGTCGGTTAGAACAAACAGAAAAGGGATTTCGCGTGTTTTGGGAAATAATTGACTTCTGAAACCCTAAAAGTAGACCCGCTTAATTAACTGAGGTTCTGGTTAGGATAAAATACACCTAAGCAGTCTAAAATTTATATAAAAATATTCTCTTTGCTTTGATACCTTCAAATTGACCATCAGAACCCATCTTGACCAAAAATAGAGTCTCAAACAGACATTTGGCATAATTTTGGCCTTTTCATAAATTACCCCATCAAACATTATCAAAACATGAATCCAACCTCACCATTAGATTAGTTAGGTCCAAATTAGGTCTGTACCAAAATTTGAACCCAATGTGAGGTTGCCTTGACCTAGTTTGCAACTTGGTCCTATCTGATTGCATATATGCCCTTAACTTTCAAAATCCTTACAAAAAGTCAACTAACTTTATCATCATTTTCACAAATAGATCCCTACCGCCATTAATCCTATTCCTATCGCCATTAATCCTATTCCTCCCCCCAACTCCATGATTCCTTGATGAATCCCATTCAAATTTGAAAGGGAAGTTCGTCAAGGAATTCCCTTCCTTTTGTGCCGATTCCCACACCCCAAAACCCTCCTAATCTCTCATGCAAACGCATGAGAGATTAGGGTATCAAAAAATTCCAATGTTGGCGAAGCTTTCCATGCTTAGGAAGCTTGCTTCTGAAGCCCAACAATCCCTTTAAAGACCTATAAAAAGACCTTCACATCAAACTAATCTTTGCAATCTCGATTTCGACCGGATCTACCCTAAATTCCTCTCTCCTAATTCGACCGAAAGGCTCCTTGAACTCTGACGATCCCCTCCAACCTCCCTCATCGTCTGTCCACAATACCCAGCGGCAAATTCATTTTTCTCATCTTCCTCCGTGTCACGCCATACCAGTGGGCGTCTCTCACCCGTCTTCCTCACTGTTTCCTTCTCACCAGAGTCACCTTCGTCTGTGGCATCGGCCATACTGCAACAGATGCCTCTTATGCCCCTCTTTGTCTACCAATCACCAAGATAAGTTCCCTAGCTCCTCTACTCCCTTTGCACACCAACCGCACTTCATTTTGATCGCTGTATCACACTGACCACCTTCACCTTCCTCCGCTACGACCAAACCTCTGGCGAGGCTACCTACTCGTCCCAATACTCCAACCACCTCACCAACCACCTCACGACCTTCGCCACACCACCCTCTTCGAAGCCCCCATCCTATTTCACTTTATTATGCCTCAAAACCATCTGTCGAACAACCCTCCTCCAGACCTTCACTTCCGCCTTCGCCAGCCACCTATGACCACTTTTGGAGGTTGCCACCGCTGCCCACACCCTCAACACATCCCTGCGAAGCTTTTGAACCTATTTAACTTGGCTGCAAGGCTGTATTCATGTTTTCAGGTCTTAACTACCTCGGCTGCCATTAACGAAGCTTCGAGCAAAGCTTGAAGCTCACTTCAGCACCTGTAGGCTCCAGACAAAACCCTAGGCACAGTGGAACCTACCCAGGAACGTGACCAAGGATCCAATTTGGCTCTTTGACTTAGCATTTGACTGCAATCACACGAAGAAGCAACAGTGTAGCATATGCAGAAGAAGGGAGGCAGGATTAGTCCCACATTGGAAGCTAAGAAGCACCCATGCCCACATAAGTTGTTTTTGTGCTCTAGGCTTATTGCCTCAGAACATGGGGTGAGGTCCCATTAGCCTCTCTTACCCGACCCGCCTAAGCCGTCACTCCTCGCTTACCACCCACTGTCGCTGAGCCTGGACCAGGGTACATGCTTGAACCTAAATACCCGATTATCGATTAATGTGAAACTCTCTAGGAGAGCGGATCCAAGAGTGAGAAGGAAAGAGAGAGTGCGTGGGGATAGGGGGTTTCTGAAAGGAGTTGGCTAACACTTAGCCAATTTTATAAGTCTCCCCCTATGCATCAGAAGGCTTGGGTAGAAGAAAGAAAGAAGGAGGACAAAGAATGAAGGAGGATGAAGAGGAGAGGAGGCTTGAGCCGTAGAAAGGTAATGAAGAAAGAAAGGGTTTTGAAGAAGAAGAAAGGAGAAGAGAAGGAGAGCAGCTGAGACAGAAGCAAAGAAGAGAGAAGGAAGAAACCTTTGAATCCCTTGGAATCACTATAGCAACCGGCTATTTAAGCCGTCTGATGAAAGCCTAGACCATCTGATTACATACATTTGAGGCTTTATTTCCTTGATTAATACTGTTGATTTAAGTTGCTATTACTGTGAGGAGTAATTGGTGATTCAAATCACCATTTTGCTCCGTTCTTTTTCCACATTGATATTTGACATTATTATTATTGCAATCTTTTATCTCTTTGATTCAAAATGTGATCCTCAGTTTTAAATTGCCATATTACTCCCTGTGTTTGACCTCAGACTTTTCATTCGAGTAATAAATTTATTTGTTTGAATGCTATTTTAGCTATATTACAACGAAGCAATCTTAAAATATCGATTTATTGCTCAAACAGGTGCCTGACACCATGACGACTGAGGGGGCTACGTGGCAAAATCGTTTCATACCACCTTGAGTTGTCTACCACAAACGATGTGGCACCATTTGTAGCACCCATCAGTCACTGCAGCTACACACGATTGCGCTCTGAAAGCTTCATTTTGGCACTCGATTTGAGGGCTATAAATTATTTTAATTGATGATTAAATTATATGAATACAAATCCCAAATATAGGGATACATAACTATAAAATTTAGTTATATAAATAAGTTATTAAATTATATAATAAAATTAGCTAATGCTGATTATTTTTCCATGTTAATTTAGAGGTTAATTGCTTAATTAAAGTATAAATTAATTCATTAATAATACAATTGACCTTTTACAATGTTTTTATACATAATAAATTATTTATTACACATTTTTATTATACTTTATAAACTTTATTTTAATTTATATACAATTAAATATTACTTTAAATTAGTTGTATACATAGTTAATTTACAAATACTATAATACAGTACAAATACAGAATAAATAGGATCAAAATATTTAACATAATATTATATAAATGTACGTTACAGTTTACTTTAGTATTAACTTAAACTAATAATTTATTTTATTTTAAGTTAATAAATTACCTAATTAAGCTAATATCTTAATTACCTACGACACAAATATAATTAAATCGATTTACAAGTATTATACAGTATATAATACATTAATAAAAATGTATGTATAGTATTAGATACAATTATGTACATTTAAATAGGTCTACATAATTACTTAGTTTAGCTTATATTTTATGTTAATCTAAATTAATAGATAATAATACAATTAGGTTATATATATAATAAATCATTCTAAATATTTAATTTAATATCTAGAATATAGATATGAGTTATTTATACACATTATATACATGTTATACATTATATACATATAACTTAGATTTAAATTATATATGAAAGTATATACATAGTGAATAGGGTATTTTTTGGGATTTTTTGGGTTTTCTTGATTTTCATGATTTTTGTTGGTATAGTAGAGGTAGGGGATGAGAGAGATAGAATTCTTTTTGGTGTTTTTCTAGTTTGATTCTTTTAATAAATTCCAAGGTTGACTGAACCGTCAGTAGGTATGTTTTACCAAGCCGAGTGTTCAGATTACCTTGAAACTTTGCACACATCTAAACAAATACCTTATCTTACTCAAGATAGGCTTATTTTTAATTTTTTGTGACTTTTTTAGGTTTTTTTATGTATTTACAAACCAACCCAACTTAGGTCTTGAATGAGTGTTTTAACAATGAACCTAAGGCCTCAAAAAGAGTTTTAAATGCTGAAAATGCTAAATATGTCACTAAAAAACTTCAACACATCACATGAAAGATATACGAACATTTGAACATGATTTTCAATTCAATTTCCTTTAAAATGACAAATATGGCAGTTAAATACATGAATGTGCTGGCAAAAATCTCTAAAACTGAATTTTCAAGCAATATCAAATGAGATTTAAACTCAAACTTGTACATGAATGCTTAACATGAAGATCTAACAATATACACACGTCAGCTTCCAGG
The DNA here is from genome assembly GCA_037157565.1 of Thalassia testudinum. Classification (NCBI taxonomy): domain Eukaryota; kingdom Viridiplantae; phylum Streptophyta; class Magnoliopsida; order Alismatales; family Hydrocharitaceae; genus Thalassia; species Thalassia testudinum. The sequence continues at coordinate 75,823,333 of JAZHRO010000056.1, read as the reverse complement.
ATTTCTCAAAATTGCTGCTCAAATCTCATGAAATTCACTCTGATCAGACCTTGCTACTACAATGAACACAGCAACAACAACTACTCAACTTTAGCAGCTGATTTAGATGCTCTTCTGCTATGATTTAACAATAGTTGCTGCTACAAAAAGAAACCAGCAATGGATGTTGTTGCAAGGATTGTTGCATTGTAAAATAGTAGCTGTAGCTGCCGCTTTACTCACAGAAATCAGCCCAGATTAGACCAAGGAAGGTTTGATCTAAGGCACATGAATGCCTAAAACATGTTTCTAACAACTCATATTTGTCCAAACTCCTTTAAAATCCATTTATGAAAATCTAAAATCCATTGGACCAATTCTCATTCTTTATAATTGTCGAAAGACCCTAACAAGATCTTCTCTTTACATTTTAAACAATGCAGAGAAGAAGATCACATTAGGTGCTGAAATCACCACAACGTAACTCTAAATCTCCACTAAGACCTTGAAATCAAAATTTTTTCCTTTAAAAACTAGGGTAAAATCATATTGGTATAAGAATTCATATGGCCCTATTTGGGCTTTTAATTTAGGATCCATTCAGTTTGTCTGATAACCATGAGCTTCGAAACACTATATAACAATGTTAGAACCTCAAATGATCCTATACAAAACATTGGGTCATGGTTTAAAGCCCCAAAATAGTATTTGATTCTCCTTGGCCTAAACTACCCAAAACAAGGCTTGAATTGGGTATAAGCTCATTTGAGAATAAATCTTCGTTCAAAATACATCAAACTCATTGCAATATAGCCAATTAAGCAAATTCAAACTCGAATCAGTCGATTAAAATTTCCTTAAAACTAAATTGATTCCAATTCATGAGAATAGCCGTGAAACAAAATCTGAAATAATCGAGCACATTGGTTTAATTAAAACTAGATTGGGGGGTCTTTGTCAATTTATGAAGTGAATGGGAGACCCCCTAGTGAATTTTAGGTGCGAATTTAGATCTAGATGTAAAGACTTCAGATCTGAATTTGTCCTTAACGGAGGGGTGAAGAATGAATAAAATATGAGGGAAAATCAGAAACGAATTATCATGCATAGGGAAAGCTTTATGAGTCGAAATGAAGGTGGAAAAACACCTCTCTAATCTAAATTGGTTAGAGAGGATGAAAATCAAGTCTAGGCTACTCTACTCCTACCCTACACTAAATCATTCATCAATCCATGAATTCAACTATCTGATCTACTCCTAAGCTAATCTAAACTACACTAATTAATACTAGAACTAATCTAGAAAGCAGGAAATCCTAATTTAATCAGACGAATGGGACCTGTGGATCCAAAGTCGTTGGCTAAGGAGGAAGAAGGGTGGGAGGTCTCGAATGAGTGAAGAGCCCACAAGAGGAGCTCCAAGGTTGTCTCCTAGTGTTCGAGATCCAGCTTGCCAAGGAGAAATTGCAGGTGAAAAACCACATCCCTGTCACTGGCGCAGAGAGTGAACTGGTAAGAAGTTGCCAGAGAGGGAGTGTTTGCACCTCAAAATATGCTTGCAATAATGCCTTCTTGTGCTATTTCCTAGCATTAACTATGCATATTAGGATTCTATAGTTGCATTTGTAAAAACATTTGCATTCATGCATTTAATTAAGAGGAGAGAAGATTGAAAATAATGGCTTGCATATTTACATTTTTCCTCAAGTGCCTCATTGCAAAATCCACATCTCTTTTATTTTCTCCTCTTGATTTTCTTTTTTCTCTTCCCGTGGTTGCACCTATCTTCCCGCAGCAGCTGCATGCATTTACTCCACGTCATTTCTCCCTGCCAACGTCGCTCCCTACAGCTGCCAATCCCGCGCCCTCTCCCTGCTGCAGCCGGCATGCCACTCTCTCCTCTATAAGAAGCTGCAGCTTCTTCCTCGCGAGACACATGCCGCTGCACGAAACAAAAACCCGCAGCCACCTCTTCCACCGTCTTCCCCTCCCATACGTCGGCCCTCCGTCGAGGAGGCACTCGGCGAGCAGGAGTACCCACTGTGGTGCACACCACCAAAGTAGGAACACCACCGCCCATCTCTCCGACGAGTCGGTGGGCATGGTGCCTTCCCTCGTTTCATTTTTTTCCTGTCACGCCATTGCCACCGAGTCAAGCTCCGAAGCCTGAAGCCGCAGCAGTAGCAGCAGGACCCCCCGCCTCCTCCGCGACCTTCCCCGCAGGCGCTCAGCCCTCCGTGCGCGCCTGTAGGGCCTCCTCCACTCCGTTCTCCGTTCAGTTGCCTCCGCCCTTGCACCCGCGACCGGCCGCTGCGCGCACTGCAGCGGCCGGCCAGGCCCTCTCGCCGTCCCCTGCCAGCCCTCATGCCCCTCCGCGACCACCTGCAGACGTCCTCCACATTCGCTTCCCCGCACCATCGCCCGCTCATCGTCTTCGCGCCGGCCTGCAGAATCCTCACGCGAAGGCGTGCCTGCACTCGCGACGTCCATCGCCATCTCCAGACGACACGACGTCCAGACGTCCGCCGCCTCCAGCAGACGTCTTAACTCGCGCCATCGCCCGCTCACTCTCCAACTCCCGCCAGCTCTCTCTCTGGTGCGAGTACTCCCGCCCTCTCTCTCTCTCTCTCCCACTCTCTCCCTCTCTCTCTCTCTCTCTCTCTCTCTTTTTCACTCACTCTCAGTACACTACACCAACGCACACACACATCTTCACCGACACTTCCACACACCCACACACACATAAACACTAGTATAAACATATATATATCTATACGTATACATATATATAGTAACATATATATATATATACTTATATACATCGTATATCTATATAGTTATGTATACATACATATATATATAATATATATATATATATACTTACACATATACTTATATATATATATACACGTACTTATATACGTATATATATATACATATCTATTTACTTATATATATACAGATATATCTAGATACATATACTTATATACACATATATATATACACATCTATATAGTATTATATACATACTTATATACATATATATATATCTATGTAACTATATACATATATCTACATATATAGATACATATACCCATATATATATATTACTATTATACATATATATGCATATATACATATATAGCTATATACATACATATATATATCTTTTTACATATTTACCATATGCTGTATCGTGGGAATATCTGCACCAGTTGCTGATATTCCCCGATACACGCGTACAAAAAGCGTGGACACAAACATCATCCATCATCCATCCACACTCCACGTGGCACCTAGTCATGTTGGTTGCATCTCTCTAGACGACGACTAACTCGACATCGTGCTACACTCTATCGTCACCTCCACCCCCACCCCTTTATATATATAATATATAACTATATATATATATACTATACTTACGTATTTCTGGTTGCTTTTCTGTTAGTAAAAAGATAAAAAAAAATACATAAAAGAGAAAAGATAATCTTTGACTTGCAGGTACCTCATCTTGCGAGTAGCAAGACTTGTTTTGGAACTCTGTTTTGGCTAAAAGCCAAGGACACAATTTTGAGGGTGTGCCTCAAGAACAAGAATTATCAGAAAAAAATCTAAATAAGAAAAACATCAAAAACATAATAAACGAACGAAAGAGACGCGTTTTAAGGAAAACGTAGAAACTCGACTTGAACCCCACTTCCCTGAGTTCGACCCTGGGCCTAAAAGTGACAAGATAAAATCAAGTAGGCCATGTTAGAAATTTTGTAAGGAGATTGTTAGGTCCGAATTAGGTTAACCACTATACATATTTCAACGATAAAATCATCATATTAACAACCTTTCTGGGCCAACCAATCATCTTTTCTAGCATCGTTGCCGGGGATCGAACTCGGGTCGCCCGCGTGACAGGCGGGAATACCCACCACTTTTCTGGCGCCGTTGCCGGGGATGTGCACCTTCAAGTAAGTTTTTATTAAATTCCTTTCAATTTTTCTCTTCTCTCTTCACGGGTATTGTTGTTTTTGGTGTGCAGGTGAACCTAGTGGAAGGAGAAGGAAAGCAGACAAAGCCGAAGACGTGAGCAGATCCAAGGCGGGAACGAGAGCGTGAAGACGTCGACACCGCATTGGAGCTTCGCACACGTTGCTGAACAAGTAGGTTCGCTTTTGCTTCGTAAACTAGGGTTAACTTGCCAGCTCAATAAAAAAAAAAAAAAGAAAAACTAAAAACTAAAAAATTAGAAAAGCTTCTTGAGATTTCTTGGGGCAAGTTGATTAAGATTCACTTGTTTGATTGTTTGTCTTCACTCCCACTGCCCTGGGATTTCACGCCACACTTCGCGTAGCGAAAATCCAAGAATCTTGATTCTTGGATTTTTCGCCGTGGGAAGTATTATTTGAGGCAAAGAAAAAGATTGCTTGCATCCCTCTTTTGCCTCACTTATTTTCAATTCGGGATCACATTTTTGGTGGGGAGACTTTGAATTGAGTTAATTCCAACACCATCACGAATTTTCAACTTGCCTGAGATTCGATCCTGAATACTTCAACCCCAAAAATTTGATTTTCTTTATCTTTTGGTTGAAGCCTTGTGTGTGGAAATCATTTCTAGTGATTGGGAGCACTTGAAGTTAAGTGCTTTGGCTCCCTTTCACATTGATATAAAACTGATTCGTGCATCCCCACATAGAAATCTCCATTTAGGGTAGCCCATTGCATTTTAGCATGCATTAACCAACTGATATTGAAGAAGGGTTTCTTGGGCTTAGAAAGAAAACCTGTATTTTTGCAAAAACCCGGAGATTGGTTGAATTGGTAATTCGGCAAAATCCTAAATTTCATACTACTTAAGGCTGAACTCCAAAAAAACATTCACCAATAAAAACTTCAATTCGGAGAGATTTCCCCGTTGCATGCTTGTTTTTACACACTCTGAAAATCAATCACTTGGGCATTACCCGTAAACAACTCCCTTCACATTTCAGAAGCACTTGATCCTAAGCCTCTAAATAAAATTGGTAGTAACTTGACCCTTACTAAGGATTGGAGGTCTAACTACCTGCGTGTAGCGGCTACGTACTGTTGAGAGTTCCCGCGTGCTATCGGGTGTCTAAGACTGGGGCAAGTAGCCCTTCAATCTGGCCTGGTGGTTCCGCGGTGCTCGCATTCGGTTCTGTAGTTCGTGATAGTAGGTAACTTAGATCTTTAGGTCTATGGGCAAACTGTAGAGGTTAGGAACTTGACTGTATTGATTTGTAATCAAGTGTACCTTTGCAGCGTCATTTCTCTCATCTCTCTCTTCCCTTCTCATCTCCCTAATTCTTCCTGCGTAGTGCATGTTTGTAAGGTCACACAACCCTAAACTGTTTGAATTGACTGCTAAATCTAGAAAAAGAGCCGAACCCTCCTCCTCCTCCACAAACATGGCACACACCCCTACCTCACCACATCGTTACAATCCTAATTCTTCCAACACCAGGCTTATCCCGAGAAACCCTGCAAGACCTTCCTTATCGAGTGTTGCGCTAAGCAACTCGGTAAGTCATGTGGAACTGGCTTCTGCGAGCCAGTATTTCAACACGGAGGACCAAGCCTCTGTGTGCTCGGACACATATGCGAACACGTCTTCTGGAATAGAAGATGCCTGCACCCTGGGGAACAACCCGTTTTCTGCCACGTATAACCCAGGGTGGCGTAATCATCCAAATTTTGCATGGTCCAACAACCCGCAGTGCCAAAACCCCACTGGTGGACCGATGTGATCGTCCGCACCCGTCATCCCAAGGGCCCAGTCTAATCCTATGGCAAATCCGCCATCAGGCCCTTGCGTACTGCAAACCAAACACGCATCAAAGCCTCTTGATAAATTGATGTGAATGATGACGGAAATGGCAAAGCGCCATAAAGAGAACATGACCTCTCTTCAGCACTTGGCGCAGCAGAATGCTGAGATCAGTCAACTAAGCATGGCGACTCAATCTCAGGGCACTCTTCCCGCCCAACCTATTCCAAGCCCGTAAAACCTCGTACCCTATGATCTGCAACCACAGGTACAACCTTCTCAAGAACAGGTACATCAAATTCTGCAAGCTCCGAGTATTCCAACGGGATTTCAGGTTAGTCCCGCTGCAGCACCGCACTCTCATGCTGATAGCGATTACATCAAAGAAGACACGTCTGACGAGGACATGACTGTCAGTACGTGTATCAAACTTATTGGAGCCGATTCAAACTACTGCGATTTACCTGACGACTGCCTGACCAACACAAACTGTGACATTCCCCAATCCCTCCCTATTCCCGTACCTTCTCCTGACCAGACTTCTGACGAGATTTTCTCCGCTTCCCATACCTCGTGGTCTGAGTCATCGCCGGTCCACACTATGGAAGATCGGATTGCCCTTTCTTTCCCGCGAAATCAGGTGGATTTGCAACTCCACTCTGGGAACTTGAGCCCACATCTTACTCATTGGGGCTATTCCCTTTTGGATCCATCTATCCAAAGAGCCCCTCTTTTTGGCCAATCTAAGGGCCAACTTCTTCCTGATCTATTTTCTGATCCGCCTGGGACACTCTCGTCCCAGAAAATGCCAAATCTCTCACCATCCACCATCACTTTTCACGCCTCTATCGCGATTACTTCACTTTTCTCTTCACCACCCACCATCCACCCACCGTACCACCCTGATCTATACCTTGAACCTCAGCTCTTGTTACCCAATCTTGCGTTCTTTCTCTGCCTTTCCCTGCATGCATATGAGGACATAGCATTGTTTGGCATGGGGGGTGGATAGGCATCCATGAGATCCGGGTATTTTATGGTATCATACGGTTCCCACTTATTTATAAATATGCAAGAAAAAGAAAAAAGAAGAAAAAATATATATATATAATAATAATAAATGGTGTTTAGTAATGATTTGAAAGCTGAAACAAAAAGGCAATAAGTGTTTATGGATATTCAACCTCTGTTTTGAAGACTTTCCAGGCCACAGAAGCTTGATTCGCTCAGGTTCGGCTTAATTCACTTAAAGCATTGACAAAATCGATCAAAATCTCTCCTAACTAAGGATGTATTCTTGTACCTGAGACACCGGTACAATATCCATTGGTTTACTTTTACTTCAGAGCGTAAGTAAACTTGGTTCACACTACACATATCAGGAAAGACCAGGTGAACATAAGATCCAACCCTAGTGTTTATTAGGGAAGGTGGAGTCCTTACCTATGCGCGCAGGTAGACTTTTTATCCCAGGCTTTAGTCTTGTGTTTAGGAGCGACTCTTTCCACCAAAAAGAAACTTTCCCACCAAAAAGAGAGAAAAAAAAAAAGTGTGCTCTTTCAAAATGTGTTGTAAGAGATATACTGACACGTGTTACAAAAAAAGAAAAAAAAAGTTGTTTAAAAAAAAAAAGAAAAGAAAAAAAGAAAAACGAAAAAAAGTGAGATGTTGCAAAAGAGTCAGTATATCTCATAAATGTCTGTATCCTTTGTTTTTTTGTGAGCCACAAAAAATCAAAAAATGGGAGTTGAGTTTTCCGTCATCATCTTAAGGGTCAACCCGAAGACATAGGCTGAAACTGGGACCAACCTTTACTTAAAAATTCGTGAAACCCTGGGATTGAGTCGTAATGTTCATCTGGTCAGTCTTGATCCTTCACTATGCACAAACCATAACCTCTTGAGCTCTCGAGTACAGCAAAAACCTCCTGGGTCCTGGAAATCGTACTTAAGGTTTAAATATCAAGAGTCTTGGTTAGTTGAGACATGATCTATGTCATGTAAGACTTAAAGTACTGGTAGTCTTCTCTACAATTGGTTCTCACAATATCCGATAATAAACACACCTTTATCACCACATAAGAAAATTTTCAGCTTAAGATTATTTCTAAATACTATTTTGCTAGGGACTAGCAAAAGATAGGCATGGGGGTATATGTTTGCACCTCAAAATATGCTTGCAATAATGCCTTCTTGTGCTATTTCCTAGCATTAACTATGCATATTAGGATTCTATAGTTGCATTTGTAAAAACACTTGCATTCATGCATTTAATTAAGAGGAGAGAAGATTGAAAATAATGGCTTGCATATTTACATTTTTCCTCAAGTGCCTCATTGAAAAATCCACATCTTTTTTATTTTCTCCTCTTGATTTTCTCTTTTCTCTTCCCGCGGTTGCACCTCTCTTCCTGCAGCAGCTGCATGCATTTACTCCACGTCATTTCTCCCTGCCAACGTCGCTCCCTACAGCTGCCAATCCCGCGCCCTCTCCCTGCTACAGCCGGCATGCCACTCTCTCCTCCTATATAAGAAGCTGCAGCTTCTTCCTCGCGAGACACACGCTGCTGCACGAAACAAAAACCCGCAGCCACCTCTTCCACCGTCTTCCCCTCCCATACGTCGGCCCTCCGTCGAGGAGGCACCCAGCGAGCAGGAGTACCCACTATGGAGCACACCACCACAGTGGGAAGACCATCGCCCAGCTCTTCGACGAGCCGGTGGGCGTGGTGCCTTCCCTCATTTCATTTTTTTCCTTTCACACCATTGCCACCGCGTCAAGCTCTGAAGCTTGAAGCCAACAGCAGCAGCAGCAGGACCCCCCGCCTCCTCCGCGACCTTCCCCACAGGGGCTCAGCCCTCCGCACGTTCCTGCAGGGCCTCCTCCTCTCCGTTCTGTCGCCTCCACCCTTGCACCCGCGACCGGTCGCTGCGCGCACTGCAGCGGCCGGCCAGGCCCTCTCGCCGTCCCCTGCCAGCCCCTGCGCCCCTCCGCGACCACCTGCAGACATCCTCCACGTTCGCTTCCCCGCACCATCGCCTGCTCGTCATCTTCGCACCGGCCTGCAGAATCCTCACGTGAAGGCACGCCTGCACCCGCGACGTCCAGACGTCCGTCGCCATCTCCAGACGACGCGATGTCTGGACGTCCGCCGCCTCCAGCAGACGTCTTAACTCGAGCCATCGCCCGCTCTCTCTCCAACTCCCGCCAGCTCTCTCTCTGGCGCAAGTACTCCCGCCCGCTCTCTCTCTCTCTCCCGTTCTCTCCCTCTCTCTCTCTCTCTCTTTTTCACTCACTCTCAGTACACTACACCAACGCACACACACATCTTCACCGACACTTCCACACACCCACACACACATAAACACTAGTATAAACATATATATATCTATACGTATACATATATATAGTAACATATATATACGTATATGTATACATATATCTATATATATATACTTATATACATAGTATATCTATATAGTTATGTATACATACATATATATATAATATATGTATATGTACTTACACATATACTTATATATATATACGCATACTTATATACATATATATATACATATCTATCTACTTATATATATACATATATATCTAGATACATATAATTTTATACATATATATATATACACATCTATATAGTATTATATACATACCTATATACATATATATATATATATACACATATATATATCTATATAACTATATACATATATCTACATATATAGATACATATACCCATATATATATATATTACTATTATACATATATATACATATATACATATATAGATATATACATACATATATATTTCTTTTTATGTATTTACCATACACTGTATCGTGGGAATATCTGCACCAGTTGCTGATATTCCCCGATACACGTGTACAAAAAGCGTGGAGACAAACATCATCCATCATCCATCCACACTCCACGCGGCACCTAGTCATGTTGGTTGCGTCTCTCTAGACGACGACTAACTCAACATCGTGCTACGCTCCATCGTCACCTCCACCCCCACCCCTTTATATATATAATATATACCTATATATATATATACTATACTTACGTTATTTCTGGTTGCTTTTCTGTTCGTAAAAAGATAAAAAAAAATACATAAAAGAGAAAAGATAATCTTTGACTTGCAGGTACCTCATCTTGCGAGTAGCAAGACTTGTTTTAGAACTCTATTTTGGCTAAAAGCCAAGGACACAATTTTGAGGGTGTGCCTCAAGAACAAGAATTATCAGAAAAAAATCTAAATAAGAAAAACATCAAAAACATAATAAACGAACGAAGGAGATGCGTTTTAAGGAAAACGTAGAAACTCGACTTGAACCCCACTTCCTTGAGTTCGACCCTGGGCCTAAAAGTGACAAGATAAAATCAAGTAGGCTAGGTTAAAAATTTTGTAAAGGGATTGTTAGGTCCGAATTTGGTTAACCACTATACATATTTCAACTATAAAATCATCATATTAACAACCTTTCCGGGCCGACCGATCAGGGAGGAAAGGATCACCTCAAAAATGTAGCGGAGGAGGTGATGGTGTGCGCGCAAGCTAGGCAGCTACTGAAGTGGCTGAGGGAGGGAGTGCATCAGAGGACCGTGAGGTGGGTTTCGAGGCGATTACGGTAAATGATGGGTGTGAGCTTGAGGTGGGCACGAGCATCCAAATTGATTTTCCACCGTTAAATCAAATCTAGCATAGGAGGTGATCAAATGTGCAAAGGTGCATGAAACTTGGATTTAGATTGGCCATTAGATGATGGGTGCATGGGATGAATGGCCGAGATGGGTTGAGTTCGTGCAGGTGAATAGTGTAGGCATGCCTACAGGTGTGTTGGACAATTTGCAAGTAGGTCCAAACATGTTAACTAGTAGGAATTTTATTTAGATGCCTAGAAGTGATGAGAATGATAGCTACATGATCGCTCAGGTCTTTCAGAGAGGTCCCTGCAATTTGCAATGAAGTCCTTGGAGGTTTTAAATGTGAATAAATGTATATGAACTAGGGACCTAAATGTAATTTCAATGATGCAAGGTTCTAATGATGTGCAAATGTCACCAAGTTTTTATGGAAACTTAATTGAACATTTAAGAAGTTGATTTTACTTTTGATTTAAACTTTTGGACCCAGAAATGTATTCAATTTGAAAATGGATCATCAATTTATATTAATGAATTGAATGTATCATTTTATGACCTAATTTTATGCTTTTAGAACAAATTTGATGTTTTAGGTCTTTTCTGTTATTTCCCACACTTAACCCATTTCTTGTGTTAATTGTATAGTGTTTAACATAGTTTCTAGCTTAACTTGGACATTTTAGTTATGATAAGCCACACCTCATCACGGACTCATGGCAAACAATGGCGAGGTATATTCTTTTTCATTTGTTGAACCTTTAGAATCTTTTCATGAGTTGCTTGATTTAGCTAAAGCACTAAAAGTAGACAATAAAAAACTAACGAATGATTTAGATGAAGAAATAGAATTGAAACACAGATTTGGCTCAAAAAATAATAAACTCTCACAAGAGGTCACCCAACTAAAGACACAAGTAGATTCACTTCAAGTAGAGTTAGAAAAACTAAAGCAAATGTTAGTTATTCTTGTAAATTACTTGGCGAAGTTCACCATAGGTAGAATAAACCTAGAGAAACTACTAGGAAACCAGACCCAAACCATGACTAAATTTGGGTTAGGATACACAACTAGTAATGATCATGAAGCATCTAGTTCATAAACAAACGCACAAAATCATTCCAGCCCTAAGGCCAAGAATAGGTTCACCCCTAAATAGGAACCAGTGAACAAATCTGGACCCAAAAGCAAATTTGTATCAAAATGAAATTTGCAATCCTATTTTGTAGGACACCAAAATGAAGGATTAATAAAGTATTCAAAGTTCATCTTTCAAGAAAGAGATGGACATCTTGTAGTCATAAAGACAAACTCTAGACCATAAAAGCATAAACCACTAATAGGTCCAAAATAAAGGAAGATGGGTCTTAGACAGTGGATGCTCGAAACACATGATAGGAGAAGAAGACCTATTCCTCAAGCTCGACCACAAGGAAGGTGGTTCAATCACATTTGCCAACAACTACAAGGCCATATTATTGGTACTAGCCAAATTAGTGACTCTAAAACCTCCTTTGATAGTGTTGATCTAGTAAAAGGTTTGAAGCATAACTTAATGTTAGTCAAATTTGTTAAAAAGGTTATAAAGTAAATTTTAGCTCAAAAGGATTTAAGATAAGGAACACAAAAGCTAAAGAAATTCTTCTGATTGGAAATAGATCAAAGGATATCTATACTAGTAACTTTGACAATTGCAACAACCTAATGTACTTAGTTGCATTAGATGATGAGTCAATATTATGGCTCCATCGACCAGGCCATGTTCACATGCGAAACATAAATAAGCTTGTGAAACATAACTTCGTATGAGGACTTTCTCAGACATCCTTTAGGAAGAAAAATCTTTACAATTCTTGTGAATTAGGTAAACTTCATAAAACTTCATTTAAACCTAAAAACATGGTCAACACCTCAAAGCCACTTGAGTTGATTCACCTAGATCTCTTTGGTCCAACCAACTCTAAAAGCCTAAGTTGGTGTAGATATTATCTTGTCATTATCAATGGCTTTTCCCAATTCACTTGGGTATTGATCTTTAGGTCTGAAGATTCTACTTTTGAGGAATTTAGAAAATTAGCCAAAAGAATCTAGACTGAGATAGGATTTTCAATTACTAAAATAAGAAGTGATCTTGGAGGAGAATTCTACATTCAAAACTTCCAAGATTTCTACTCAACTTATGGAATGAAACAAGAATTTGACTTTCCTAGAGTAGCTCCTTAAAATGGTGCTGTAGAAAGAAAGAATAGAACCCTAGAAGAGTGTGCCCGCACTATGCTGTTTGGATCAAAGCTACCCCAGTATTTCTGGGCTGAGGCAGTAAACACTACTTATCACACCCAACAAAGAGCCTCTATCAGACCAATCATAAAGAAAACTCCCTTTGAAGTCTACTATGATAGGACACCTAAGATTTCCTATTTTAAGGTATTTGGATGCAAGTGTTTCATCTTGAATAAAAAAGAAAATTTGGATAAGTTTGATACTAAAAGTGATGAAGGAATTTTCCTAGGATACTCTTCTAAAAGTAAACCTTACAAAGTTTCTATATTTTCCATATTTATTAATGCTAATTAATGCTTAACTAGTGTTAGTCTACGAATAATTTGGGTTAGATTGCATTTAGTTAGGTCAGATTAGGCATTTTAGATCATTTTGTAAATAATGCATACTTTTAGGCGTTTATGCAACTTTTCCTTCAATTATACTAGGTACCTTGACGTGTTTATTCTTATATATGTAGGTAACAAATTACAGGTTGTTTAGAGCAAAGCTAAGTGGACTTTCTAAATTGAGATCACTTAGAAGAGGATTGAGCCTAATTGGTGGACCTATTTGGAAACCTAATTAACTTAGAACTTAACCAAATTTAGGAACCTAATTAACCCTAGCATAAAACCTAATTACCTAGTCTAATTAGCCAACCCAATTGGCTAGCCATAAGCCTTGATTTTATACCTATAATGGCCAGCCAAGTTAGGGTCATACCTTATAAGAAAAAACCCAATACCTAAACCTAATCCAAAATCCTAACCTAATAAACCTTATTTGACCATCCCTTTTATTCTTAAGTAAAAACTACTTTGGATGGTCAATATACACCATAATTTATCCACCACTAGATCTAAATCCTAAGGGCCTAAATTAACTACCAAAATCCCTATCTTAAAACCCTAAACCAAATCCTATTCGTAATCCAAAAACTTAATCTCAAAATTCCTAATAGCCTGCCATATCTTAAGTATTTTCATAACTTTTTCATTTCAAATCCAAATTAAGTGATTTAATTTGCATTGGAGATCTAATTTTGAGGGCTACAACTTTGCCTTTATGTTCAAGTTGAAATTCAGAATAGAAAGAGGCCAAAAATTTGGGATAATCATAGCCCTCCATCAATTCCAACAACACCTAATGTATTCTATCCACCTATTCCTTCATCCTACCCCTTGATTCCTAAACTCCTAATCCTAGCCCTTTATTTTGGGGATCCAAGGCAACTTGGGTCAACCAATCACAAGCCTTTATGACCTCTATATAAACACCGTAGCCACCCCCCCTTAGGATGAACATTCCTGCTTAATCCTTTCTACCTCCAAGTAGTACTACCACTAACTAGAACCAGTTCTTCTTCTTCCTCCCTTGGAGTTTGAGGATGTGCCTTCGCATTCGCTACTACACCATCGCTCCCGACTTTGCTTTCGAAGCTCCTACTTTTTACTTTTTATGTTTTAGTTTTAGTTGTAATCATATTTGTTTTCAATCATTCTTCTAGTTGTAATCTACCTTCTAACTTTTGATATTCAATAAAGTTCTAGTTATTTTTTCTCCACCTTCCTAAAGTGATTTATGTATTTCTAGTACTTATTCTAGTTACTAGTCATAGTACTTGCATGCTACTAGTTCTAGTTTATTTCTATTTTGATTCTAGTTGTTCTAGTTAGGAGCAATTCACATCTAGACAGTTTTTATCTGTTTCTTAGAACATAGGAAAGTGAACAAGCATGCTGCTTCTCAGCAAATGACTCAGAGTCTGATTTGAAAACCTCAATTTCCAAATTTTCAAGTTCGATTTTGAATATAAAATTAAGAGTTTGTACATGCAAACACTACAACTAAAGTAAGTTTCTGCAATCATCTTCGCGTATAGGACACTTTATAATAAGAACATGGTGGTTGAAGAGACTTTGTATGTCTCCTTTAATGAATCATATCAAAAGGGAAAAGCGTCAACCAGAGATGATGATCAAACCCTAGAAGATCCTTCAAACATCCCTGAAGAAACCATTACTAGTGACCTACCTAAGGATCTAACCTATAATAAAGATCATCCCAAAGATCATGAAATTGGTGAAGTTACAAAAGGAGTTTAAACCATATCTTTCCTACATAATCTTGTACTTAGCGTATTTGTTTCCCAGTCAGAACCTAAAACTGTAAAAGAAGCCTTAACTGATGACTGTTGGATTATAGCAATGCAAGAAGAATTGAACCAATTTGAAAGAAACAATGTATGAGAATTAGTGCCTAAATCAGAATCTCAATCAGTGATTGGGACAAAGTAGGCTTTTAGAAATAAGCTTAATGAATCAGGTAAGGTTGTAAGGAATAAAGCTAAACTTGTGGCACAAGGTTATAATTCAGAGGATGATGAGACCTTTGCACTTGTTGCCAAATTAGAATTCATTAGGATGTTGCTACCCTTTGCTACCCATATGGGATTCAAGTTATTCCAGATGGATGTCAAGAGTGCATTCCTCAACGGATTCAGAAAAGAATTCTATGTAAAACAACAATCTGGATTTGAAAGTTCAGATAAACCTAATCATGTTTTCAGATTAAACTAAGCCCTATATGGACTCAAACAAGCTCCTAGAACTTGGTATGAAAGACTAAGAAGTTATTTACTAGATAATGAATTTAAAATTAGACTCGTTGATCCAGCCCTTTCACCAAGAGAAATGATAATCAACTAATTTTGATGCGAATTTAACTTGACCATATAGTCCTTAGTGCTACTGATATGAAAATTTACACGATTTTGTAAATGCAGATTTTTATCGTTTAGAGGCATAAAATCTATCAACTTTGAAAATTTGCAAACTTGGATAGAATGAGTATCTAGGGTCGTCTAAGGAGTCAAATTTTAGTTATAAATATGATGGTTTCCATCTCGCTAACTCAAATCCTCTTTCACTATTTTGGGTTTTGTAATTTCTAGGGTTATTCAAAATCACGGCAAATGAGATTACAAAATATGCCTAAGCAATGGAATAAAGGAAGTCCTACTGATTGCATAGCAATCATAAGACTTAATTAGTGTAAATTATGTTAGAATTTATTTTAACTTAGAATAGTGCATTCATAAATTGCATATCATGCATTGCATTTCATTTTTTAGCTGCATATGTTATAATACCATTTTTTCCATGCTAGTTAGGTTTATTCTTTTTTGTCGGTCATGAGTAGCTTAGAAGTTGTTTTGCATGGAATAAAGCTGGATACAAGCAAAGGTTGTAGCAAAGCTGGAGGTGGATTATGTGAATAAAGAATAAAGTCACCATCTGAAGAAAAGAAAGAAAGAACAAAGGACTATCAGTCTAGGATAAGAGTAGAAAAAATGAATGAGAAACCTAGGATAAACTTATCCTCAAAACTCTAGCATAACCCTTTTCCAATTCCTATCCCCAAACTATCTCAGAACCATGATATCTAAGTTCAAAAGCCAAAAACATGGATAACATTATCCATGTACCTATCCATCCTTTCCCTAACACAATCCTACCATCCATAACCCTAGTCTAGATATCCTATACCCAATGACCAACTTAGATATTTATTTAGGTCCATGCCATACCTAATTAGGACTTAGTCTGAGTCAATAAGGCTAGTCACCCGTCAATTACGTGCATGGGATCTAATTGGACTAACCCTAAGTTCATTGGACTCAATTGAGTCTACTTATACCTAACCTAAACCCATTATAGCTAGCCACATCCAATTAGGTGCAATGTAACATAATTGGGTGCAACCAATTCTGATTATGCTCAGTTGGAACTTAATTAGGTCAACCTACATTACTAGAAAATGAGCATTTTGCAACAATTTTTTAGTGACCATTTTACAAACATGGCCATTGATTGGTTTTTGGGACAATTATTTAAATAACTATTGCTAAAAATCCTTCTCCCTCCTTCGCAAACCAAGTGTAGCGTAGGGTAATATTTGGGGAAAGTTATTTTCAAAATCGTCGCTAAATGATAATTGAGGAGGGTGGGCTTTTTGTGCGCTCGATGGAAAAATTGTGGTTTTGGAGACGGTTATTTTCGAAGCCATCATTAAATGATAATTATGGAGGGTGGGCTTTTTGCATGCTTGATGGAAAAATTGGGGTTTTGGAGATGGTTTAGAAATAGTTTCTTTTTAAATCATCGCCACTTGTCCATGGAAAATTACGCCAACCTAAATGTTGATGTCGTTTAGTGGGGACGATTTTGAGATACAACCGTTGCTAAGCACGCCCATTCCATTCTTGTAGCAAGAGTTTAAAACAACCGCCGCTAAATGTCAAGATAATTTTAGCAAACTAATCGACCTTCGCCTCCTCTCCTCTTCTTATACAAAGTCTACTCCACGAAGCTTCTCGTCTGCGATGACCTCCGCTCCTTGTTGTCTACGACGTTAGCTCATTTGCGACTGCCCCGAACCTCCACTTATCCACGATCTTGATCAACCACCCACAACATGGTTGATTCCTCCTCCTCCTCGTCGTGATGCTGACATTGCCCTGCTACCGCCACCACTGCCCACCCCTATGCCAGCTTCCCTCACTTCGCACATGCTTGCGGACCCCCACACAAGCTCCTCCTCCCCATGGCGCAAACTCCCCCCATGCACACCATCACTCTCCACCCACCCTCCACCGTCGCTGCACATCGCTATGCCCCGTGCTACCCTCCTAACCCCCAACCCTCCCCACCCGTGCCCCCTCCCAACTAGTTGCCCTCTCCCCTGAAACCCCCAACCGCACCCCCACAACCCCCCTCCCTTTCCTATTATTATTATTATATTAAATTAAGTTAAATTTATTAATTAGATTTGTGTGAAATGCATGTTAAATTAGTTGCTAAATTTAAATTCTTGTTAATTAACTTTTAAGTACCTATTAGATTTGTGGTTAAATGCATGTTAAATTAGTGGTTAAATGCATATATGTTTAGTAGTTGTTACTAAAATGTCGATTGGATTAGTTGTTGCATACATGTTAATTAGTTTTTACCTGCATGTTAATCAATTGTTAAATGCCTGTTTGATTAGATTATTTCTTTTGTTTAATTTGAATTTGGGGTGTGCCCGCAATTGAAATTTGTTACTATCACTACACCAATATCTACTATTCGCATCTATTGGAAACCAACGGCAATGCCCATTTAACTGATGCTATTAAGCGATGCCATTATTCGCATTGTTGTTTCTTTTTCTCATCGGTTAGAGGACACATCTGACGTCGAAATATTGTCCGACCAATGAACGAATTGGATATTTAGATGTCATTTGACAACAGACGGGAATTGTATTTTTCGTCGCTTAACAAAAAAGGAACAGCATTTGTATGTCTCCTTTTCCTACTTTTACACGCCCTTTCTTAAGTTTTGCCTTCTTTTAAATAAATACACAGTCGCTTATATTTTTGTTCTCAGCTTTCCTAACAAGTGAAAATATATAATGTTTTAGGAGAACCACACCTCTTCATTTTTTCTCTCACTTATTCAAATAAGCAACAATAAATGTTCATTTTCTGTTATCAGTTATTCAAATAAGCAACAACAAATGTACAACAACTTGCGAGCAGCGTTAAACTTTAATGTGGTCACCTTTTTCGAAAATCAACAGTAAATATATGATTTTTTTAAAAAAAACTAAAATGATGGAATTACCTGCTAAACCTACTTAAAAGACCCACTTTTATACAAAAATAACTAAAGAAATTGAAGAGAAGTTTATATTTCATAAATATAAAGTCTAGTATTGATAGTGAAAATTGTCATTTTAAGACTAGCGTCGTGGTGTAGGACAAAAATCGCAGCAACATGTAAATTTATATACTTTAAAAATAGAGGTGAGCTGAAGGTCGTTCGTAGGGAGCAATTTGACAAATTCAATCACCAATCATAATGAGATAGCTGAATAATATCTGAATAAAATCAAGGGTGAGAGTGCAAAATGATGGGGTTAAAATGGTGGTTTGAACCACCAATTTAACCCTAATGTTTAAGCTTTAATTCAATCTCAAATATATGAATAGTAACTCTCAAGTAGTAATAGCAATTTCCACGTCAGTAAATGTGTCTATAGTATCAAAACAAAAGCAAGCAGCCCACTAGATGTCAAGACAATGCTTCCGACGCCTTAACCCCAAGGCCATGGAAGACCAAGGCATAGTAGTAGTAGAGGCACAAGGGTCTCGCAAACATAAGGCATAAGGGCCTTACAAGTGCAGGAGAAGGGGATACTGATATGTCAATTTTCTCTTTCGAAAAAGATGATTAAGTAGATTTGTCATTGTATTTGTAACTGGTGGAAAACCAACTAATCAAAAAAATTAGAATTAAAATTAAACCACTCATAGGAGAGTGGCTCGGATCCACAGGGAGGTAATGACCTATTTAAACTCGCACCGGTTAAAAACATATGTTAACAATTAGTTTTGTCAAGAAATCGGATCTAAATCGCTTTACAATTAAGATAATAAGACATTATCATGCTGATATTGTTGTTATGCAAAACGAGAGGGACATGCTCATAAAATAAATCGAATACAATATTATTAACTAAAAGTACCTTCCCCCTCAATGGAAAAAAATGTAAATTTTAATTAACTTTAAAATAGAGGATTTCTTGCAACGGTCAATGCGTAAGGGAGGAGAGATCAACGGTGACCAATAGCTCAGTGAAGGCGTGTGTGGTCGAGGCCTTTGCTTTGGCGATGGTGGCATGGACTGGGACGATCAGACATGGCTAAATGGCAGAGCGGAAGCCGACGACGAGCTAGTGCTGCAGGTGAAGTGCATGGCCGCTGGAGGTGTTGGAGGGCGAGTGCTGCAAGTGGGCGGAGGCGCAGCAAGCTATAGCACGCTCTCTATGCCTGCAGGCTGGAGGTGAGGGCTAGTGGGGAGGTCAACGATGGGTGGCAGTGGGCTGCAGCTCTATTTGCTACTGAAGCTCGTGAAGGTGAGGGGACGTGAGTGCGCTGGGCATGCAGGCACAGGTGGAGAGCTTCACGTGAGAAGGGTGAGGCTGATCAGCGAGGGATGCTCATGCTACCTGCTGCGCACGACGCAGGAAGCCGCTGGAGGTGTTGCTCGCTAGAGGCGTAGTGAGCAGAAGTGCCTACGTGATGGAGGTGCATGGGAGGATCTGTTGGAGGATGTCCGGCCGTGCGTGTGCTGCTGCTACTACTGCTACTGCATGGACCGGTAGTGCTTGCGCACGACGCGGGAGGCACAGGCGGATCTGTGTGCGGGTGACGCTGTTGCCAGTGATGCGTGTAGTAGGCATGCAGGTGCATGTGTGTAGCTCCACAGGAAGCCGGTGAGGAACTTACTGGTCATGTGGTTTCTGTAGGGCAGTGAGGAGATGCGTGCAATGCATTTGTAGTGTGGAGCTCTACGATGGCAATGTAGGCTGTTACCTCTAATGCCAACGGTGGCGAAGCTCCGCCGCGATTGGCCGGTGGTAGTCGAGCGGAAGAGACACATTCTCTACACTGTGAGGAGTGGGGATGGATGCCCCCTGAATGGTAGCCGTTCCTCCACCTTTGTGCCTATGGCTACAAGGATTTGAATTTCAAACAAGCGGGAGGAAATCCACCGTTGAGTGAATGTTGGAAGAGTGAATGCACAGGTGGAGGAGGCGGAGGCAGAGCCGTTACCTTCAAATGGAGAAGAAGAAGAATAATAAAATAATTAGGATAATTTATACATATCTCCTTAACTTCTATGTTAATTAAAACAATGTATGTAATGCACCTAATTAATTAACTAACCAAATGCATGCAATTCTAGGTCAATTTTAAATGCATTTCGATGTGGATGCCACACATTAATTATGTACTTAAGCTAAAAAAAATGAATTAATTTATTTATATCCTAATGTATGGTATCTAAATGTTAGAATTAACTTAATGTCGAGGCACTTAAATACTTAAATAGCCCACAAATATGGGCTAATCAGGTATGATTCCCATGGCAACAGTAGTGCAAAAACCCCTCCTCCCTCTTAATTCTTTCTCTTCAAACCAAAGTCAGACCTGGGTAATTGGACCCAGCCCCAGACCGGTGGGCAAAATCGCGGGCGAGGGCACGTGCAAGAGTGTGCATTCGGGCATCCATAGGGAGCCAACCCCCATGTCTTGGGTGAGGGGGCATCAGTAGCAATCAGTTTTATGCATTGAGTTGGATCTGTCCCCTACGATGTGGGACAAAAATCTCCACCTTTCTTCGTGCGTAGCTTCACATGCTACAGTACATGCCTTCGAGGAATTTGGGTACAGGAGTTGCTTCTTCGCACGATTGGTGTAACTGATGCCCTCGCAAGGTCAAACCAGGCTATTGGATGAAAAATTGTGGCTAGAGATGAATGGAGCATAGCGGTTGGTAGTGGAGATGACGACGGCGATGGTGGAACTCCGGTGGAACCTGAAATCCATGAACATGTCCTCATGGCCCAATTAAAGTAGTTCAAAAGCTTTACAGAGTTGCGTGGAGTTCAACAGGGTTGGTTATGGGTGATGTGTGTGTGTATGGTGATGTGGTAAAGTTGGAGATGACGACAGTGGATGGGTCAGTGGGGTGAGCTGATTGGGAACCCAATAGCTCCAATTAGGTATGGGCTTTTGGTCATAGGGCCACGGCGAGAGTATTGGAGGTGGTGGTGAGGCAATTGGTGGGTTGTGGTGGCTACATGATGACCGTTCAATTCTCAACATAGTTAATTAAGGTTATTAGACTTAATTAATCATCTAAAGAATGGGCTTAGGTTAACTTGAATTGTTAAATTGTTCTCGTTGATTATAGTATAGGGTCAAGCTAACCTAACATTTTAGATTTTTATTTCTTTTAATTGCATGTGTTCAGGTTATTCACTCGGAGGCATAATTGTTTTCATTCACCACTTTTTATTTTGATGCATAATTTACTAATTAGATCAATAATTACAATATATGTTAATCACATGAATAATTACATATAGAATTGAACATGAAAACATGCAAACTATTCCATTAATGAAAAGAAGTGTGCATGAATGATTTAAAGGAAATAACAAGAAGAAATCTCAGTGATTACATCAAGTGTTTACAAAAATAAGGCATAAGAGATGATTACAAGTAAGCTCAAACAGTAATTAATCTCTCAAGATGGAATAGAGCTTGATGCTTGACACACAGGACATGATAACCAAGATGAAATCGCTTGACAAAGTAATAGAACTGTTCGAAAGTGATCTAAATCGATTCAAAATAAGATTTATGATCGATCTGATCAGAATTTGAGGTTGAAACTCAACAAGAGTTCACTGATCAGTATTAGGTTCCAGTTTGAACCCAAACTCGATAGATATTAGAATCTGATAAAATCCTCAATAATTCTCATCCTAATCTATCTGAAATAGTTTGAAATCAACACAAGAACTCATTCCGGCCCAAATATTTTGAATTCAAACCTTAAAACATCAAAATCAAATCAAGGTTGACTCATTAAGCTCGAGCTTTGACTTTCTGAATGAAAGATTCTCAGTTCAGATTAATCACCTAAAAAGACTTATCAACCTCAGCAAGTGTTGGCACACTCAAATAGTGTTTTGAACACTCCAATGGTGTTCTCAAGCATTGTCACCAGAGCTCAAAAGTTGGTTTGATCAGCAAAACAAGCTGGAGTTTGTTATCTTAAGCACAGACATAGAATAAGTTCTAAATCATCTTATTCTTTTGGAGCTATTCAGTAGCTTTTAACCTCATTGAATCAAATATTTCCAACTCCGCTGGTGTTGGAGAAGACAAAGTTTGACCTAGAGTTCAAATTATCAAAAATCAAATCTAATCATTTTAATTTAACCCTCATGTCATAAATACCTGATCTAGATCTACTTAAGATGTTTGGAAGGTTGAGACTCAAGTTTAATTTGTCAGAGCTTGCCAAAGCTCCATTGAACGTCGTTTCAATATGCTGGAGACCAAGTCTCCACAAACCAGAGCAAAAATGGTCTCAAAAGCTTCCTGTGGTCACAGAGAACCTCAAGAACTCTATAATTAAAGAAAATGATGAACAAAATTATTAATTAATCAATAAATACAGAATGAGTGAATCTTGAGTTTTCTTGAACTTGAAATTCATCCACTCACTCAATTGAGTGAAGGAAAATGGTTAGAATGACTTGGCGATGGTGTATGTGCATGTGATTAAGTGGAATCACTTCTGTAAGCTCAACATTGATAGTGAGCTTAGAAGTTGAGTGGAATTTGGGCATTTAGTATATAGGTGGCTATAGATGAAATTCAAGAGTAGATCAGGGTCCTTACGTTGTTAATTGGTGATGGAGGACCCCTGATGGCTATGTATTAGGCTGGAGACCTCCTTCATAGATAATGGAGATATCCAATGGAGGTGAAGTGGAATTAGGTGTGTATAGTGATAGAATCAAGTAATCATTGAGGTGGAAGTGATCATGAACACTAGAAGAAGATGATTAATGTGTTTAAAAGATGAAACAAAGCTTTGACAAGCTCAAATGTACTTGCCAGAGTCAGAGAAGATGATGTGAAATCAGCATGAAATCTATGCTAATCAAACTATCTAAATTACACTAATTACTCTAATCTAAACTACAAAGTTAAATATGCTATTACCTGGATGAAGGGAATCAAGAATCTCCATCGATGTTCATAATGGAGGAGGAAATAGAGGGGGAGAACAGAGCTCCGGCAGAGACGAAATGTGTGGTGTAGGAAGAAATGCTAAGGTTGTGGCCTCATCAAGAGACGTGGCGGAGGATGGCGGAGATCGAAGCGAGGTTGTTTTCCTCCGAGAATGATGGAAGGAAGAGGGAGAAGTCATCGAAGGTAGAAGATGAATGCCTATCGAACGATCATAGTAGGGAAAGTAGGAAGGGGATCGCTCCCTGAGATCGGAGGTGTAAGGAGGTATTTATTGGTGAAGAAGGGGGCTATGGGGCTATACCTAGATGGAAAGATGTCTAGGTTCATCCTAATTCACCGGCGTCGTCATCGATGCTGGTGTGCTTGGACACCTAGTCTAATTAGGATTAGGAGATAATTTGGATCGTTAGATGTAAAGGTGGCGGTGAGTAGAAGTCGGGTGGCAATGGCGAAAGTGTTCTGACGCTGGATGAGCGGTGATCAATGGGTACGGGCATCGAACATCATGGACTGTCCACGGCAAGGATGAAGATGAGGAAGATGACGCTAAAGAGGTGTACACAAGGGTATTTTGTAAGAAAAAGGCCTGAATGTAAATAAGGACTCAATTGGAATGAAAGCTAAGAACCTAAATGCAAATAGTGATTTTCAAGGATTATTTTAATTTATTTCCATTTCAACTTTTTGAATGTTATTATAAATTAGGTAAATATTATATTTATGCCTTAAAATTACATCTTTACCCTTTTTAGCTATATTTATTGAAATGATTATATTAATTAAGTTTATTACATACTTAGTTCTTAACATTAATTAAGTTAGTTTAAATATTAAATATCTAGCTAAATGATTATTAATTGAGTCAAATTTGTTAATTAAATTATTATTAAGATTAGTTAACATTTAATTTACTATTTTAAACTTATTTTGCTGGTCCTTAGTAATTTAACCCGTATAGTATAATTAACACTGTATTTAACGTATTCTTAGTAAATTAAATAGGGAAACTAGTTAATTAGTGATAATTGGGAGCCATGATGAGTCTCTCATCACGATACCTTGTTGGAGGCATGATTGGCACTAGGGAAGATGATGGGGGTGCAGGTGTTTGTGTAATGGAAGGTGATATCTAAGGGTGAAAAGAAGGTATAGGGAGGGGGAGGAAGAAGTTGAGGGAGCTTAGGAGGTGGGGGAGGCTGGGATGCATTCGTCGTTGGCCGGCTAGATGTAGAGAAGATGAAGGTGATGGCGACGAAGAAGAGGTCGATGGCGGTGTTGCTTTGGCTGATAAGACTCGCGATGAAGAGGGGAAGTCGAAGGGCCATCCAATTTGATGGCTAGACTATTGAAGCAGGTGATCGAAGGAGGTCGCTAGAGACGAGTTGTGAAGCTAGTCGTTGGAGGAGAAGAGGAGGTTATTCCAACTTAGACTTGGCTGAGGAGAATGGTGAGGATCCCAAGGCTCTTTATAGAGCTTGAAATCGAGCTCTATATGACGAAGGAGGCTTGATTTGGCTGAAGTTTTTGGGAGAAAAACTTCTCCAAATTTGGTGAGCTCACCAGAGCTTTCTCCTTAAAATTAGAGCTCAAGATTGCATTTAAATGTGAGGGAATCATCTGTAAATTATTTTATCAAAATTTGGAGTGATCCCTCCATGGATTAGAGGAGAAATCGCAAATTGAAGGTAGGCGGGATGCTATTAATAGGAGTCATGGTGTCAGGGACAAAAGTGAAGAAAATGACGATATGTTTGGAACCCATTTGCGATAAATTCGAAAGTTAGCGACTTGGATGTGAGGAACAGTTATTTCAAGGAGTGAATTGCAAACTAGGCCACGATGCACTCTGATCGGGCCTAAATTGTGACCTTAACCTAATTTGGACAACTTGGATTTCTATTTCGACCATGTTTGACTGGACAATTTGTATAGAATCCCAAATTAGGGTAAAATCATGCCTGAAACACTATTCTATTTCAAAATAGGTTCATATGGTCAAATCAAGGGTACTAAACCCCTTAGAATATTTTTTATATGACTTTAGGAGGATTAGATGATTTTTATCCTGACTAGAACCTCATTAATTTAAGCAGGTTAATAAATGGGGTTTTGTGTGTTGTTGTGGTCATCGAAATGCGTGAAACCCTGTTTCTATCAATGTTGACCCACTTTTTGGACTTTTGAGCTTATTTGACTTTCATTTAACCTATGAGAGAACCCATGGTTAATTTGTGTTTTTGATGTGCTGTTAAAATTATAGAATTAGCCTTTATTTGCCATTCTTCTCTCAAATCATAATAACACGAAGTTACGACCCTCAGATGATTAGGCATGACCTTTTAAGAATCAAACCTGACTAAATGTGGCTAGTTAAGGCTCATTATGGTGTTCCTATCATGCCCCCATGACTAGGTTTTGCTAGCCCCTAGGGAAATCCTATGGATCAAACCAGATCTCTAAGTCAGAAGTAATCGTCAAGATGCCCTATTAAGCTGCATCTCTAGAAATCAGATCAAAATGCCAACAATAGCCCTATAGGTATTCAAGTACCAACCAAGATCCAAACCTGACTAGGTTAATCCTGGATCTATCATGAAGGTTTCTAAGTTTGTAAAACTTGCCTAGAGGTTCATTGACCCCAACGGGTAACGCAGCTATTGCACAAGTAGAGTCGTTTCATAATTACAATGCTAGAGGAAAGCTTTAAAACACATAAACATTAAACTAGGGTAAAGAGGTGCAAAAGGGAGAGGCGAGGCAGTCATGGTGGTGGATGGGCTTCCATCGACGGCT
The DNA here is from genome assembly GCA_037157565.1 of Thalassia testudinum. Lineage (NCBI taxonomy): Eukaryota > Viridiplantae > Streptophyta > Magnoliopsida > Alismatales > Hydrocharitaceae > Thalassia > Thalassia testudinum. Next base: position 75,797,190 of record JAZHRO010000056.1, on the reverse strand, counting down.
CAGCAACTCTGGGAGAGTATGAAGTGTGCTTGGTAGAGGTAAGGAGAAGCTAGGAAGGGATGCTCCTCAATGGAGTGGTTGTGGGGGTTTTTATAGTGGAGAAGGGGTTTCTAAATCCGGCAGGGGTTTTAGCAACATCTAGGACATCACTATACCCCTTCCAAGAATGTCGGTGAAGCCTTCTTCTCACCAGTCCATGGATGCACTAAATCTTCCTCCGCACGATCCATGTGCACGCAGTATAAGCCATTCGATCAAAGATCGGACAGCTGATATCATCCCTCATGCACTGTCTTGGATCTGCCTCGTGTGCATTAGGCATGCGTTATCTTGCACGTGCGCATGTGGCATATGAGATCGCACCACATGTCGCTGCTAGAGCCGCCCAATTGAAGATGAGCGACAGAATTTTGATAGTGTCCACTTCTGCTGCCAATTTGAGCATTGCCAAGGCTCGAATGCGCGCTCTCCAATCGCATGTGCAGGCGTAGACCGACATGCTGTGTGCGTTACCTTATCACGGTGAGGGATCTCTGACTGTGTCTCCATAACCGTTGGATGAGAGATGTGTGGCTGAGATCGTGAGATGAAGGTGTGTTGGAGAGAGAGCGACAGTTGTGGCGCATAGATGTGCGACTCATGGCTGGCGTTAGGCCGTTGATCTAATACTTCCGGGGCTTATTATGGGGGCTGCGAGGGTCAGATTGAGGTGATTATGAGCCCCTTGGACTACGTTCGTCGATCCAAATCCATCCGTGTAGTCTGATGGCTCATTTGAGGCCTGTTTCAATATGCACTTGTACACATGGCCATTAAATATTGATTATAAGTAATTTAAATGTCGATATAACGCAGTATACATGCAATGATCCCATGCCCATTATGGTATGTCATTAATGCCATATGCCCTCAAAATCGACTCTAATTGATAGAATTATCATTATTATATGTAGAGTCATCATACCCCCATGTTCATCCCTTGCTAGTCCCTAACAAGGTTATCCTAGATGTTATTTTCAACTAGAATTAGGAGTGGATTACTCAAGCACAAGTTAATTGTCAATCAAGAGAAAATTTATACTAAGAACCTAACCCGTAGATACTCAACAGCACCTGGGTGCCTGCTAAAATGCGGACCACCCAAGTCCTTGACTTATTTTATATAGAAGCAAAATATAGAGATATATTTTTTCTTTCCATCTTTTCTAATTTTTTTTAGATTTTTGGAGTTGAGAGTTTCGGGGTAACTTTCTACTGCTACCCAACCCACCTAAAACACGAAAAGGACTCTAAGTGTTAAGCACCTTGGCGTGAAAATTGTGATAGACTCACTCAATGGCAATTAAAATAGACTTTGGATTTCTACGCCCTTAGGTGACAAGAAAAGAAAATGCTTGCCTAAAGGTGTATCTGTCTGACTGGTAGCTTTCTCCCTACTTGTATTTTGTGTTTCCAAAACACAAGGGCAAGCCCAGTGTATATCTCCCCATATTGCCTAGTTCCCCACTACTTCCTTAAGTGTTTTGGATTTTTTTTTTTGCATTTTATGAGCTACGATCTGAACAAATGGCCAGTGGTCAATTACCTACGATAACTTGCAAACCATACTCGTGTGATGAAGTGTGGCTTATTTCTTTTTCTCCTTTTTCTATTTTTTTCTATTTCTCCTTTTTTATTTTTTAAGTAGGTGGCTTCCTTGATTTATGATTTACTTAATGGCAATAGAAAAAGAGAGTGATCTTGTGACTAGGCTCTAGGCAACCGGATATTAAGCTATTGATGATAGCATTATCATCAACCCTATCTAGCTTTAATTAGTCGTTATCTTGGGTTAAATGCTCTTACATAACCGCTAGAGACGTAATTCACTGTAAATCCATTTTGTGGGAAATATAGAAAATAAGGGTAAAATTGCAGGTTTAATAGCATATCTCAATTGCAGTACAATCACAGGTTTTCTCAAGGGTTAATTAAAGGTCAAATGGTCATAAAAGTTTAACAAGTGGGTTAGTACAAATTGAAAAGGGTTTTCACATGTTTGGAGAATTAAATGACTTCCGAAACCCTGAAAATAGACCTGCTTAATTAACTAAGGTTTTGGTCAGGATAAAATTCACCTAAACCCACTAAAATTCATAGAAAAATATTCTCTAGGGTTTGGTACCTTCAATTTAACCATAAGAACCCGTCTTGACCCAAAATAGAGTCTCAGACAGACATTTGCCATAATTTGGGTTTTTGCATAAATAATCTACTCAAACGAGGTCAAAACCTAAATCTAACTTCACCATTGAATTCCTTAGGTCAAAATTAGGCTTGTACTAATATTTGGGCCCAATCTGAGATCATCCGGACCTAATTTGCAATTTGGTCCTGTCTGATTCTTTTCTCTCACACACACGCACCTAGCTTTTGAATTCTTTGCAAATAGCCCCTATCTTTGTCATCTTATCAACAAGTAGGTCCCTCTTCCATTATCGCTCAAGAATCCTACTCCAGCAAGCTTCATTTGGAGAATTCTCCTTAATTGATTAATGAAACCTTTCCAAAATCGAACCGTAGACTCTTTAGGAAGTCCTCTTTCCAATAGGACCAACCTTGGATCCCTACTCTTTCCCAAAAGCTCATGCAAACATTTTGAACAGATGGGTATCCTATTTTTGCGTAAGCTCCAAGGTTCCCAAGCTTATTTACAAGCTTGGAACACCCTCCTAAGCCTTATATAGGCATGCCCAATGCATGGTTGGGCTCTTTGGCTATGTTTAAGGCCACAAAACCCTCTCCTTCCTCTCCCACGGTTGACTCCGACCCTCAGATGATCAGACGATCAAATCGAGTGGCCCGTCCTCAACCCCATTCTTCCGACCCTCAAACGATCAAATCGAGTGGCCCGTCTTCTTCCTTATCTTCCTTCGGCTCTCAACGGTCAATGCGAAGGCATCCAGACCCCTCTTCTTTACTGTCTCCCTCATCGGAGAGCTTCTCGTCTCTAATGCCAGCCAATCAAAGCCGGTGCCAATTCCTAATCCTTGTCATCCTTTAGTTAGGTTAACACCCTTCTCTCTCCTACTATATCTCCTACTATTTATTTTCCAAATCCGAACACCAACGACACCGAATGCCTTCATCTCCTCCATCTTTGGCAACCACTCAGGTGAGGTTTCTCGCCTGCTACACACAAGCATCCCCCTTGCCAACTAGTCCACAAGCTTCGCCAGCTCATGCCCTAGAAAACCCTATCCTATTCCACCCTATTGCCCATTCTAACACCCTGACGACCAAACCCTCCTTCACACGCAGTACCTGACTCCGATCGACCACCTTCGTGCACTAAACTCCACAGAACCACCGCCACTACACTTGTCGTGGTCCGGCGATGCTTACAAGCTATTCTATTGTGGCCGTGAGGCTGTATTTGTCATTCTCAGGTTTTGCCATCCTCCACCATCATCGCCTCCATCTCCGATGTCATTCAAGCTCCTCTGACCATGTTCTTCACGAATACCATGCCCAGGTAGTGCAGCTTACTCCTAGGTTGTGTCCCAAGCTTCCAATTGAAGCTGCCATGGTGCACTCACACTCCAATTACGGAAGAAGGACCTCACTTCTGCATGTGAAGGAAGGAGGGGGACATTTAGTCCCACCTTGGAAGTGCACGAAGTGATGCGCACGCATATATTGTTTTTGTTATTGGGGCTTATCGCCTCAAACCACGCGGTGAGGTCCCTTTACACCCTCACCTGTGCCTCACCCGTGACACATACTCCACAGGTCAGCACTCAATCGATTACCTGCCTAAGCTAAGAAATCCTTGCTCACCACCCACTGCCAATGAGCCTGGTCCTGGGTGCATGTGTGCCCATTAACCAGATAACCAGATACTGTGAAGGGCCTTGGGAAGGTGAGGAAGAGGATCCTAGAGAAAGAAAGAAAGTGAGAGTGGGGGCAGGGGTTTTTGCTCTCTATGACACTTAGTCGCTGGAGGGATTGCCTCCCTCTGTGTATGAAGAAGAAAGAAGAGAAGGAAGAAGGCCTTGATAAAAGCCAAAGAGAGAAAGAAGAGCAGAACAAGAAGGGAAGAAAGAAGAGAGAAGGAAGAAGAAGAACAGTGCTTCCCTAACACTGTAGCATCTGTGGGTTAAGTTGTTTGATTAAATGGTCAGAAGTCTGATATTTGATTAAGACGCCCAACCTGGTTGATACTATTAATATATTTGAGTACCAAAGTTTAATGGTTGATGGTACTGTTGCATTATTTAAACTCAATGCATATGTTCTTAAATAGAATAATTGGTGATCTAAATCACCATTGTTTTTACTTTTAGTTTTCTTTTTACCATGTGTACTTATTGTTAAACTCATGCTTTACATTGATTACCATTTCTGAGTAATTTATTGGCTTATTTCTTGTGCTCATCAAGATTAGCGACTGAATTCCTATTTGCTCCCAACGAACAACCTTGGACTTCACTTCTGATATTTGAGTTATAAATTTTATCAGTTTTTCACACTGATTCAATTTGTACTACAATGCAACGATTTTAAAACCCGTTTCAGAGTGACTAACATTTTGGCACCGTTGCCGGGAAGCAATGCTCAATTCACCGCTATTCACTGCATTATTTGATTATATTTGAGCACTAACTTGCCCTATTTGCTTTCTTATGATTTTGCGAGGTACTTCTCCAAGAGATCTTCTGCGTAAATCAACTATTCCAGGGTAGGTAAGTTCTCTATTCTTCCCTAATCAACCTCCTAATCTTGGGAAGACAAAAAAGGGGGAAACAATCAATTAGGAATCACCTACCTTATTTTCCATAGTAATCATCATTTAAAAGGCAAGTTTCCTGATTTGCGAATTTTTTTTTTCAAATCTTATTAAAGTTGAAGCGATTCTGTTTAGAATTACCTACCCTAAATTTCCTATGCCTATTAGGGACTACGCTTAATTTCTAATCTTCTTGGACTATGCAACGCTTGTTTCATGTCCAAGGAGAACATTTTAAGATCAAATTAAATGTCGAATAAAGCTAATTAGGATTTCAATTCTAGGGTTTTGGAGAGCTAGTTCACATTTTCCTCCATAAATGGAAGTAAACCCACCAGCATTTATGTTCTACCCAAGCCCTTGGTTGAAAAGATCTAATCAACAAAAATCCTAAAAATCAAGCTCTAAATTCACTTGAACTTTAAAATCCTAGAACTAATAACCTTGGAATCAAATCAGGGTGATTTCTAGGTCTTGACCTAGACCTCATTCTGCAATCTTTAGGGCAGGTTAGGTGAAGTTGGTCAACATTGTATGCCAACCAACCTCCAAATTAGGTCACAAGTTGAATTAACTTCTAATTAAGTGAAAATCAAGGCACAAATTAGGAAATAAATTTGGTAGACTTAAGTTTCTACATTCTGGTCTACCTGGACCCTTAGTGACAAGGAACGTCGGGTGGGGGAAACCCTATAACCCATGGGGATGCCCTACAGTGTAGGGGACTTTGCAGGGCTCTCCCTTCCTGGCTGCCCAAGTACTTCTTAGTTGTGCGAATTTCTGATTCAGAGGTATCATCTACCTCAAATTTGCCTGAGTCATCCAAAAAAATCTTTGGGGCCTTGATTGGGTCAAATTCATATCTAGTCCCGCATCTTTTCATTAGAACACACACATAGGAGGGTCCTTTGGTTGTTAACCTAAGAGGCCTCAGTAGATCTTCTTGGGAGTCTCTTTTCAGATTGAATAACTTCATTATGAACCTAAATTTGATTCTAAATCCTAAATTCACCAACTGATTTGAAGATGCAGCCTGGCAATTTGTGAAAACCATTTAAGATGTTTGAATCTCGAATATCCATGAGAGATAGAATGATTAAGGATGCCCTAAGATTTTATGAGATTGATGATAAAACCTTAAAACTAATTGATGACATTGAGGTTGATGTGCCAGTAACAACAACCTTCAGCATAAACTGTGCCAAATTAATAATGACGTAAGTAACAAATGGATCAACTCGGGATATTCTCATGACATGATTGATTGAGCTAGAGAAATTGCACAACTTTGAATATCTCCAATGCATGTCAAATCCTGTACTTTAGGAAAGACATCAAGATGATCTTGAAAAATGGGAAGAGATGGTAAAATTGTTAAAACTAATTATCGATCAAAAATACCCATACATTTGCCAATCATTTAGCGAAACATCTTTGAACAATACTGAGGATGAATCTAAATTCCCAAATCCCAGATTCGAAAATAAAGGTTGTTGTAGATCCCCAACCCAGCCGAATTATGTTCTAGCTTATGTACGGACTGATACGCCTGATCTGGAGTTGTGTTGAGACAATTCAATTGTAGGTGCTCTCGATTTCGAGTTATCCTTAGAGATACGAGAACCTAGTTCGCCTAGCTTTGAATTCCCAGACACTTGTAATGATGAACTTAAAATAGAACTCCTCGAGAATGTAAATCCCGAGCCTTATCCTATTAAGGTAATTCTGGAGAATGATTCTGACACCCCCATAGAACCCAACTTAGATTCTAGTAATCCAACCCATACCCTTAACCTAGAATTCGGATCTAAGCGTATTTGGGATAATTACGAGGCCCCAATTGATAAGAATGAAATTTTCAATTTAAAATACGATTCAGGGCCTATGTTTAATGACTACGCTTCTCCAGACTCCTTTAAGACATAGATCGATTTGTTAGAAATCACTCCAATTTACGACATGAAGATTGCGGAACTGGAAGAGTTGGGATTCGATTGGGTCTACACTAGGAACCCAAAAATTGAGCCTATTCCTAATAGAGACACCATTTTGACTTCGAACTCTGAGTTTAGGTTAGATCAAATTTAGGTTGCTGCTTCTCCACATCTCTACTCATTTGTGGTGGAACTATCGATCTGGAATTAGGTTCAAAAGCTTCTCTCAAATTCTCTGACGATTTTGAATCTTACTCTAATTTTGGAGAATCCTTGTTTCTTGACGATTACGAGCCAATTTACAACCTCAGCATCCATGACTCATTCTTCGACTCTGACTCTGAGGTCCCTGATCCAAAGATCATTGATTCAAAATCAGATTCCATTGGGATGGAATCATTTCTTTTCGATCCTCAGGATTAAGAAAAAGTAGTTGCCGAGAGTGTCTACATTCTAGAGTTTGCATCTTTCCTCAGCTTAGATTTCCTTGATCCTATAAACACTCTTTAGGCATTTACATTTGATTTTGATGGGCTCTATAAGGAATCTCTAGATACAACTACCTTTGAACATTTTCTAGAGGAGCCCTCACACATAATTATTCTTCAAGCCACCTCTTCCATAGCATATGCAGAACCTTCCCAAATCCATTTTCAACCCAAATCCCCAATCGGGCTCAATTTCTACTTCGATTAGACTACAAATCTTTATCAAGCACATTATTCTCCTCCACATCTTTATCAAGTTTTGGACATCGATTAGACTACAAATCATGCCTCATCCTTCTCTGATTACTCTCGTAGGGTTCCTACATCCTCCACTGATTCTTTCTCATTTGAGGATCCCTACTCTGATCAAGTTGATCCAACTTAGCCAAAGCCTAATTTTTCACTTCCACATACTTTTGAGTCACAGAGCATATGGTGGGTTCCACATCTACTGATCCACATCTATCAACCTACTAAATTGATTAGGTTTGGGCTGGATCATCAGCCTACTGATCTGAACAAGCACCTGGTTGGACCAACTAGACTTTTTATCAAGGTTCTTGTTCTACAAAACTCATCTAACTTAACCACTCCTACATACCATTTTTCCACTCGGTTGAAGGCATTAAATTTAGCGCTTAAAGGGAGGCAACCCATCATTCCAAAAACCTAAGATCCTTTTAATTATCCTTTTATACTTCATATCTATTGCACTCTGAGTTCAGTTTTAGAATAGTTGATCCCACCTCTGGTACTCGTATCAAAGCTTGAAATCATCCGCAATAGTCATTCCGACCCATTCACCCACCTGATAACCCTATTCTAGTTCCTGAACCTAAAACTGTTTCATACCCTCCATTTACAATGAGGACATTGCAAAACTTAGGTATGGGGGTGTTAAAGTGCAAACAAACAAAAATTCAAAGTTTGGAGGGGTTCTCCCAAAAAAAATACATAGTCCAAGAAACCAAAAAAAATAAAAAATTGAAACAGAAAAGAAAATTGGGTGAAAGGAGGAAATTTTGAACCGATTGAATGCATATAATTCTTGAGGAGGAATAGGGAAGGTGATTTCGGAATATCAAAAAGGAGCGACAATTTGAAATAAAAAGAGATAGTCAATAGTAAAAAATTATGGGATTTATTTAAGTTCTAGACTAAATCAAAAGAAAGAAATAAAAGACAAAAGAAGAGCTAAGAGGCAACAGAGTTTAGTATGAACGCTGATCTTAGGCCTCTTGGGCTATGTTTTAGGCTTAAAAATTCAAGTATTCGTTAAGATTTGGATAGTCCCCAAAAGGTTGAGGAAAATGTGAAGCTCAAGTATTGGGTCAAAGGCTTAGGGATTATTTAGCCTCGTTAACTGACCACTGGTTTATAGGATTCGGTAACCTAAGCACCCTAATCCACAAACAGTTCGGGTCAGTCCGCTTAATTATCAAAATAACGCAAAAGCATTAATTCTATTATGAAAATGCCACCTATATTAAGTGCGGCTGATCAACACAAGTTGATTTGGAATAATTCCTGGCATGTAGAGGTGGGAAATTTCTCTCGAAGATGTGCAATAACATACCGTCTCGTCGGGGTTTGTCTCCTAGGATATCGAGATATCCGATCGGAAGCATGTAAGCACCTTGTGCTCATCCAGGTGCCATGGGTAGGATTATCCCGAAATGTCAATTTCTAGGGCCTGAGTTCAGCTATAGAACACTATGGGTAGGCACTATCTCGAAGTGTCAAAAGCCAGGATTCTGAAGGTTTCCATGGGTGGTGCTATCTCAAAGCATCGATTAGTAGGGACCCTACGAGGATTAATGGTGGGAGAGAGGAATCTGATGCAGACCATGTTGTATAGCCAATCAGAAGATAGAAATAAAGAAAAGAAAAGAAAGAGAAAACTCTGCAAAAAAGAAAAAAAAATTCTTCTATCTCTCTCTTACAAAAATGCACGGCAAGCTGAATAGGAACTAAACATGTTTTAAACACGGGTGTTTTAACCGCGGAGTTCATCGAACCTTAGGTTAGTTCCTGTAGGCCTTAGAAACCTTTGCGACAGGTTGAGGATAGAGCTGGTCAGGTCCGAGTCTTGGTTGATACTTGAGTACCTCTAGGCTTACAATTGGCATTCTGACCTAATGTACAAGAAAAAGCACACATCAAAGATCTGAACACATGGTCTAGAATTTGAGTTAATTCCATAAGATTTTGCCAAGGGACTAGCAAAAGTTAGGCATGGGGGTATGATGAAAACTCCATCATTAACCATATCTTGCTTTAATTACTCATTATCAACGATTAAATGCTCCTACATAATTGCCTGATAGACGTAATTCTCTGCAAATCCACTGTGAGGGAAATATAAGAAAACAAGGGTCAAACTGCAATTTTAATAGCATATCTCAATTGCAGAACAATCAAGGGTTTTCTCAGCTGTTAATTAAAGGTCAAATGTCTTAAAAGCCTAACAATTGGGTAAGTACAGAAAGAAAAGGGTTTTCGCGTGTTTGGAGAATTAAATGACTTTCGAAACCCTAAAAATAGACCCGCATAATGAACTAACGATTTTGTCAGGTCGAAATTCACCTAAACCCTCTAAAATTCGTATAAAAATATTCTCTAGGGTTTGGTACCTTCAATTTGACCATCAGAACCCGTCTTGACCCAAAATAGTCTTAAACAACATTTACCCTAATTTGGGCTTTTGCATAAATTACCCTATCAAACAAGGTGAGAACCTAAATTTAACTTCACCATTGAATTTCCTATGTCCAAATTAGGCTTGTACAAAAATTTGGGCCCAATCTGTGATCATCTTGACCTAGTTTACAATTTGGTCCTGTCTGCTTCTTTACTATCACACACATGCCCCTAACTTTCGAATTCTTTACAAATAGTCCCCCATCTTTGTAATCTTCTTCACAAATGGGTCCCTCTGCCATTATTGCTCAAGAATCCTACTCTAAAGAGCTTCATTTGGAGAGTTTTGCTTGAGTGATTGATGCAACTTTCCCAAAATCAAACCGAAGACTCTTTAGGAAATCCTCTTTCCAATAGGGCCAACCTTGGATCCCAACTCCTTCCCAAAAGCTCATGCAAACGTTTTGAAGGAATGGGTATCCTATTTTTTCTTAAGCTCCAATGTTCCTAATATTTTTTCCAAGCTTGGAACCCCCTTGTAAGCCTAATATAAACATGCCCAATGCATGGATGTGCTCTTTAGATAGGTTTAAGGCCACAAAACACTATTCCTCCTCTCCCACAGCCGGCTCCGACCTATGCTCCGGTGAGCCTCCTCGACCCAGTTCTTCTGACCCCCAGACGATCAAATCAACTGACCTAACCTCTTCCTAATCTTCCTCCGTCTCTTGATGACCAAAGCGAAGATGTCCAGACCTCTCCTACCTCGTCTCCCTCATCAGAGAGCTTCTCGTCTTTGGCGTTGGCCAATCAAAGTAGGCACCACTTCCTCATCCCTGCCATCCTCTAGCTAGGTTAACATCCTTCTCTCTCCTTCTATTCTATCTCCTACTGTTTATTTTCCATATTCGACCACCGACGACACCGAATGCCTTCATCTCCTCGATCACCGGTGATGACTCCGATGAGGGTTCCTGCCTGCTAGACACAACCATCCCCCTCGCCAACTAGTCCACAAGCTCCGCTAGCTCATGCCCTACAAAACCCTTATCCTATTCCACCTTATTGCCCATCCTAAAACCCCGATGACCAAACCCACCTTCACACGTTGTACCTGACTTCGACTAATCACCTCATGCACCAAACACCACAGAACCACCGCCACTACACTTGTCGTGGTTCGACAATGCTTACGAGCTATTCTAATGTGGCCTTGAGGCCGTACTTGTGATTCTCAAGTTTCGCCATCCTCCACCATCGCCACCTCCAACTCCAACGTCATTCAAGCTCCTCCGGTCGTGTTCTTCACCAATACCATGCCCAGGCAGCACGGCGTACTTCTAGGTTGCATCCCAGGCATCCAATTGAAGCTACCAGGGTGCATTCACACTCCAATTGAGGAAGAAGGACCTTGCTGCCACATGCGGAGGGAGGGGGACATTTAGTCCCACCTCGGAAGCGCATGAAGCGACATGCACGCATATATTATTTTCGTGATTGGGGCTTATCGGCTCCATCCACGGTGTGAGGTCCCTTTACACCCTCACCTTTGTCTCACCCATGACACGTACTCTGCTGGTCTGGTGCTCACTCGATTACTCGCCTAAGCTAACGACTCCTCGCTCACCACCTACTGCTGGTGAGCCTAGTCCCAGGTGCGCGTGTGCCCGTTAACCCAATAACCTGATACTGTGAAGGGCCTTAGGAAGGCAAGGAAGAGGATCCCATAGAGAGAAAGAAAGAGGGAGCGGGTGTAGGGGGGTTTTTCTCTCTTTGACACTTAGCCACTGGAGGGATTGCCTCCCTCTGTGTGCAAAGAAGAAAGAATAGGGAAAGGAAGAAGACCATGATAAAAGCCAAGGAGAGAAAGAAGTGCAGAAGCAGAAGGAAAGAAAGAAGAGAAGAGGAAGAACAGTGCTTCCCTGACACTGTAGCACCTATTGGTTAAGTCGTCTAATATTTGATTGAGTTACTCTACCTGGTTGATGGCCTATTGCATTATTTGAACTCAATGCATATATGCTTAAATTGAATAATTGGCGATCTAAATCACCATTTTTTTTGCATTTAGACTTCCTTTTCCCATGCATACTTATTGTTAAACTCATGCTTTACATTGATTATCATTTCTAAGTAATTTATTGGCTTATTTATTGTGCTCATCAAGATTATCGATTGAATTCCTATTTGCTCCCAACGAATAACCTCAAACTTCATTTTTGATATTCGAGTTATGAATTTTATATGTTTTTCACACTGATTCAATCTGTACTACAACGTGATGATTTCAAAACCCATTTTAGAGCGACTAGCAACTATTGCCCATGGCAACTTGCCAGCCATGCCACCCTAGAAGGTTCAATAGCTACCCAATTTCTGTTAGAATTGCTGAGGTGTGAGTCAGTGCAAACTATGCATAGATGCTTAGACTAAAAGTTGCTCAGAATCAGAAGGCAGGTTGTAAGTCATAACTTATCACACTACTTTATTGATCAGATTAATATAAATTAAGGTTGCGAGGACTCAAGATGAAATCTGCATTTTAGTGGATACCTGGTGTATTTAAGCTTGACGACCTGAAGAGTCTAAGTGTTCAGGTTCTTAACGTATTATTTCCTATAGTTGACAAGCTTCTAATGCCTAAGATTTCTTTTCCTAATTCTTTTTCTTTATTTTTTGTTTCTTCTTTTTTCACAACATAATTCATCAATTAAAGCTAATGGTATGAACTCAGAAAATACGAATTTACGACCCCCCATGTTTAAGTTGGACAATGTCCTCATTAAAAGATAAATGTATGCAGTGGTGTAAAGAAAGAAATCACCTGAGTTTAGCTATGTATCTGGTCAGCCTGAATCCTCTGGGTTGCCTCCTAGGAAGTGCTAAGTTTATTGCCTCCAACTAGGTGCAACTCTGATTTAATGCTCAATGAGCATTACAATTTCCTTTCGGAGTACCAAGGCAAGAAAATGTTTTAATCTTTGGCCATTGATTGTGAAGGTTTGCCCAGTTTTAGGATTAGCAATTTCTACTACCCTATTTGAAAATTGTCTGACCACCTGGTAAGGTCCTGTCCACTTACATCTTAACTTCTTGGGGAAGAGTTTGAGTTGGACATCAAAGAGCCAGACATGTTGATTTGGCTCGAAGGTTTTTCTAGTGATATGCCGATCATGGACGGCTTTCATCTTCTTGTAAAGTCTACTATTCTCAGAAGCGTCCTGACAAATTTCTTCAAGCTCGGAGAGTTGCAACTTCCTTTGAGTTCTGGCCATACGGGAATCCATATTACATTTTTTGACAGCCCAGTACACCTAGTGCTCTAGCTCAATCGGAAGGTGGCAAACTTTGCCAAAGACCAACTGGTATGGTGACTATTTAAACGTTGGAGTGCTACGCTATCGGATTTGGTTTTGAAAACCTATCATTTTAGTTTGAATAGAAACAAACTCAGGTTGAACAAATAAAATTTATATCAGAATAGAAATCCCAGGTCGAACTCAGGGAGGCTACGACTATCAAAATTCGCAGTTATATTCTTTTTTTATTTTGTTAAAAAGTAGAGTAATTACAATGAAATGAAATACTATAGACAATAAGAGAAAGAGAGAGAGAGAGAAAACATCCACTTGATATTGCAAAATGTTTGTACAACTAAGAAAGCGAGAAATTACACTAGAAAGTAGGAAAACTATTACAACTAAGAAGCAGGAAAATTCTACTCTAGAAAGCAGGAAAATGGAATGGGAGAGAGAAGTTATCCTCCTCGACGATCGCTTGGAGGACGAGCCTGACAAGACGTCGCCAGGAAGATGAGGAACGGAGCTGGACGAAGGAAGTCGAGGCAGGAAGAATGGGAATGAGGCAGCACGTCCTCGTCGTTGCAGGATATGCTTCCAGAATAGGGCAAAAAATTGATTTTATCTCTTGAGAAGCATCTCAGGTGCAGGACAAGCTTCTCTTGATCTTTGGAGAGGGAGAGAAGTAAGGGATGAGAAATTCGTATGGAGGGTGTCTCCTTTTATAGTTGCAAGGAGTGGGGTCATTGTGGTCATTACAATTTGAAAAACATTAATTAAGGACCTTTAGTGACGGATAAATCCGTAACTAAAGGCCAGAACGTGGCCTTCGTGGGCCTGCGCTACACGCCTCCTCGCCTCCGCGTTGCACAACGCACGTGCATGTCCACACGCTTACAGCCATACTATCAAGAGGTCGGATGGCATAAATGATCCCCACTCACACCGCGCATGCGTGTGATTTTGCGTCAGCACTATGTGTCCGATCACACCTGGGCGCTATCGGCTACGCAGTGCCATAGGATCATAATCGCACGGTTTCGCTACCCCATGCGCCTGCTAGCCCATGCTCCAATTTGAAGTGCCTACGTCTTCAAACACGCACCTCCTCGCCTCGATAGCACACTCGACCAACGCACTACGGGTGCTTTTGTGTTGAGCGCTTGCTTTGTGCACGCACGCTCTGTAGCCATTGGATCACCATCGTACAGTGGAGAAGTTCGATTAGATGAAGAGGAAAGGCTGAGGCAGGTGCTTGGGCCGGTTGGGCGACTGAGATTACGCCATGTGGTGCCATCCTAGCTGTCCATCTTCTGAGTATTGTAGATGGTGCCACAAGTGTCGGATTGGATCGATTTTCACGCCGTTAGGCTGTGATTGTCGATCCGAATCCATTGTCTGAATACAATCGTCGATCCGAATCCATTGTCTAAGGTGCAGATTTACACCATCTTGGCCCTTGATCTTTAGGGTTCCTCGATCTCTATTTGGTGCTATGGATATCCGATTAGGGTGATCTTGGAGTCGTTGAACTCCAATCATCACTCTGATCAGATTCGTATGGTTGGATCCTCGATCTCAGGCCTCGATAAACTGTCGCCCTATCCCTGACCATAAAAAGGAGATAATTACTGTACAATTTATACAACTTAATCTAAATGCATGATTACGCATGTTATATACCATTTACATTGTATGATGCTAATGCGATACTAAGAACATGCATTAATGGACATTTTAGGTTAATCTGTTGTATGCACATCACACCACCATGCCTATCTTTTGCTAGTCCATAGCAAAATCTACATGCTATTTATAAAAGAATTAGGTTGGATTACTTGGGCATAAGTTATTTTCAACATTAAGAAATTATTTTACTCAAGATCTGAACTTTCAAAGACACAACAGCGCCCAGGTATCTATCAAAATGCAGACCTCCTCAAGCCCTCGCCTTATTCGAAGAAAAATTTATTTTTCTCTTTTTCCTTTCTAATTTTTTTGGATTTTTGAGCTTAGGGTTAATGAGTGGCTTTCTGCGGCCATTCAACCCACCCAAGATTTAATGAGAGCCCTAAGTTCTAAGCATCTTATTGTAAATGTGATAGACTCATTGATCGGCAACTAGAATAGACTTTGGGTTTCTAAGCCTCTAGGTGAACTTAAAAAGTGAGTTCTACCTAAAGGTGTATCTTTACAACCGGTAGCTTTCTCCCTACTTTTGTTTTTATGGGGTCAACACAAGGGTGAATCAAGTGTATATCTCCCCGATTTATTCTACTTCTCGTCTTCTTCCTAAGTGTTTTGGGAATTTTCAGTGCATTACTTGAGCTGGGTTCTGGACAACCGATCGATGGGCTATTACCACTGACAACTTGCCAGTCATACTGGTGCAGTGAAGTGTGGTTTATTTCTTTTGTTTTCTTTTTGTTTTCTCCTTTTCTTTTTCTTTTCGACTTCCTTCATTTTTTTTCTTTTTTTTTTCTAAGTAGGCAGCATCCCTGGTCTAGGATTTACCTAAAGGCAGCAAGAAGAGATTGGTCTACTGACTGGGCTCTGGACAACCTACCTATGGGATATTACCCACGATAACTTGCTAGTCATACCACCCTAGAAGGTTCATTAGCTACGCAATTTTCGTTAAAATCATCGATCAACAAGTCAATGAAAAGATAGTGTGTAGATGCTTTAGACTTAAAGTTCCCTCAAATCAGACAGTTGGTTGATAAGTCGTCTACTTATCACCCAAACTTATTTAATCAAATTACAATAGAATTAAGATGGCGAGGACTTAAAAAACCAATCCACATTTTAGTTGGTACATGGGCTGATTAAGCCAAAAGACCTGAAGGGTCTTTGCGTTCAGATCCTAATGTAATATTTCCTAAGATTGAGAAGTCCTAATGTCCAAGAAGAGAAATAGAATTTACAAGAATTTCACAAAGCTGACAATATGATTCAAAAATGAATCCACCCCTCATGCCTAGTGATGTAATGTCCACATTGAGGAAAAGAGACATGAAAGAAAGGGTAGAGTACGGAACATATCACCTGAATATGACGCTTGGGTCAGCTCTGAGTCATATGTACAACTGCTAAGTTTAATGCCGTCAGCTAGGTGAAGTCCAGCTAAAGAAGTCACAACATGGCTAGAGCAACCGTGTCTGAGATGGGTTCTGGAAGAGTACGGTGAATAACAGGTTTCAGACGTTCACAATTGACTTTGAATGAATTACCCATCTCCGGGTCAGAGATCTGAATAGCTCCATTCGGAAAGATCTGGTCAATAATGAACGGGCCATTCCATTTTGACCTAAGTTTGCTGGGAAAGAGCTTAAGTTGAGAATCGAATAACTAGACCTTCTGGTTCTGCTCAAAGCTCTTGCGAGAAATCAATTGGACATGTAGAGCTTTGGTCTGAGCCTTGTAGATCTTGCCATTCTCATATGCATCATTTCTAAGCTCCTCCAACTCAGATAGTCAGAGTTTCCTGGTCTTCCCAGCTAAACTCAGCTCAAGATTGCATTACTTGATTGCCTATAATGCCCTATGTTCAATCTCTATGGGTAAATGACACACCTTTCCTTACACTAGACGGAATGGAGACATGCCGATGGGCATTTTATATGCCATACGGTAGGCCCAAAGAGCATCCTCAAGCTTTTGAGTCTAGTCTTTGCGTTCAGTCCTAACCATTTTTTGCAGAGTATTCTTGATCTCCCGATAGGAGATCTCGGCCTGTCTATTTGTCTGGGGATGGTAAGGTGTGGAGATTCAGTGATTAACCCCATATTTAGCCAGCAAATTACGAAACTGGGCATTAGTGAAATGAGTGCCACCATCACTAATGTTGGCCCTCGGAATCTCGAACCTTCTGAAGATGTTCATCTTGGCAAAATCGATGACAACCTTATGGTCATTGGTTATGGTGGGAATCGCCTCAATCCATTTGGACACGTAATTAACAGCGACAAGAATTTATTGATGTCCAAATGAAGGAAGGAAGGGTCCCATGAAATCGATGCCCCAAATGTCAAAGATTTTGACAAGAAGAATTGGGTTTAGGGGCATCATATCTCTCTTTGTTATGCTCCCAAGTGCCTGGCATCGAGAACATGACCTTGAGAAATCCTGGGCATCCTTGAATAAAGATGGCCAATAGAATCCATATTGCAAAATTTTTGCAACCGTCTTTTTCCTGGAGAAGTGTCCACCACACATAGATGAATAGCAAAACTTGAGTATACTGTTGAATTCATCCTCTGGAACACATCGGCGAATAATCTGATCAAAGCAAATGCGGTACAGTTCAGGGTCCTCCCAGAAGTAATATTTTGTCTCAGATTTGAGTCTATCCCATTGTTGCTTGGTCCAATCCTAGGGGATCTGATCAACCGCCAAATAATTAACAATGTCAACAAACCATGGGGTTTGGACACCTAAAACTATAAGGATGGTTTCATCTGGAAAAGTATCAGCAATCGGGATGTCCAAACAAGGGGAATCACTCAGAAGTCTTGACAAATGATCCGCCACCACATTTTGTACCCCAGATTTATCCTTGATTTCAAGATCAAATTCTTGAAGCAGAAGAATCCAACGAATAACTTGAGGTTTGGCATCCTTTTTGGCCAAGACATGTCTCAAGGCTGAGTGCTCCATATAAATAATGACATGAGACCCTAAGAGATAATCCCTGAATTTCTCCAAAGCAAATACTATGGCTAGTAATTCCTTCTCGGTAACAGTGTAATTCCTATGGGCCTCATCTAGAGTTTTACTAGTGTAGTAGATGACAGAGGGCTTCCTGTCAACTTTCTGACCCAAAAAAACCCCTACTGTGTAATCAGAAGCATCGATCATGATTTCAAAAGGGGTTGTCCAAACCGGAGGTTGCAACATTGGAGCACAAGTGACAACTGTTTTAAGAAAATCAAATGCCTTACTACATGATTCGTCAAAATCAGGCAACGTTTCTTTCGCGAGAAGATTGCTCAGAGGACGAGCAACCTTCGAAAAGTCCATGATGAATCTTTTGTAAAATCCCACATGACCAAGAAATGATTGAATTTATTTGACAGATGTGGGAGGAGGAAGTTTAGCAATATCATCAACCTAGCTTTATCCAGTTCAATTCCCTGTTCAGAGATTTCATGACCCAAGAAGATTCCTTCTTCTGTCATGAAATAACTCTTTTCCCAGCTAAGGACCAATCTTATTTTCATGCATCGTTTAAGAATCATTTCAAGATTAGCTAGACAAGAGTCAAACGATTCTCCAAAAATAGAGAAATCATCCATGAAGACTTCCGTAAACTCTCCCACCATGTCAGAGAATATGGCTGACATGCACCATTGAAAAGTCATAGGTGTATTACATAAACCGAATGGCATCCTACGGAAAGTAAAGGTTCTATAGGGATAGGTGAAAGTAGCTTTTTCCTGACCCTCAGGTTGGATAGGAACTTGGTTGTATCCCGAGTAGCCATCAAGAAAACAGAAGTACTTCTACTCGGCTAATCTTTCCAAGATTTGATCAATGGAAGGCAGAGGGAAATGATCCTTTTTCGTGGCCATGTTCAGCTTCCTGTAATCAATACAAACCCTCGAAGAGGGAGCTGATCGAGTTGTGACAGATTCCCCTTTCTCATTAGTCACAACGGTAATCATGGCCTTCTTGGGAACAATCTGCCCGAGACTTACCCAAGGACTATCAGAGATCAGATAAATGATTCCTGCATTGAGCGACTTAATAATCTCCTTCTTGACCACCTCTCACATATTTGGATTTAATCTCCTCTGCATCTAGTGAGAAGGGCGGGATCTATCTTCCAAAAATATTCTATGATTGCAGTAAGATGGCTCGATCCCCCTAAGGTCATGAATGGTCCAACCAATTACCTCCTTGTGTTCCTTCAGGACCTTAATCAATTTAATCTCCTGCTCCTTTATTAATTTAGCACTGATAATCACAAGGAGCATCCTGTGTGGTCCTAAAAATTGATCTTTCAAATTCTCAGATAATGGTTTCAGTTCAAGCTGGGGTGGGTTGATGATTAAGGGTAAGGAAGATGCTGATGACTCATCAAGAGGAAGAGGTTGAGAGTGAACAAAATCAATAACCTCCTCAGAAGATAGTAGGTCAGCCATAAAGGGTTGTGGGACCAATTCATCATCAAAGAGGAACTTTCAATTGCAGAAACCATCATACAAGTTTCAATATTCACATTATCGTCCCCAAGTTCCTTGATAAAGCCACAATCCTCAAATTTATTAATCATCTTAAAAATATCCAATTTCAATCGTTGATCCCCAAAGGCGATTTCCATGCTACCGCTTTCACAGTTAATGTTGGCCTTAGCGGTAGCTAGGAACGGATGCCCCAGAATGATGGGCGTGTTCCTCATATTTTCGTTTACATCCATGTCAAGGATGAAGAAATCTGCAGGAAAATAGAAATCCTTAACCTTAACAATATCATGTTCAATACTGCCTCGCGGATTTGTGACCGAACGGCCCACTAACTACAACGTTACTGAAGTTGGCTGAAGTTCACCTAATCCGAACATCTCATAAAGAGAAGTTGGAATTAGGTTGATGGATGCACCCAGATCTAGAAGTGCTCCATCAAAAGTGTAATCTCTGACAACACAAGAAATTAATGGAGCACTTGCATCTTTCCTTTTCTGAGGGAGGTGGTGCAGGATAATAGAACTAGCCTGCTCGGAGAGTACCACCTTCCTCGGAATAGATTCTCTCTACTTACGCTCTTGTGTACATAAATCCTTTAAAAATCTCGTGTAAGCCAGTATATGGTTGATAGCATCGAGGAGCAGGATATTGATCTCGACATTCTTGAAAATATTCAGAAGCTCCTCTTTGCTATCAACAAACTTCTTCTTCATTGATCTAATGAATGCTTCATGAAAATGAACATGAGTCAGATCTTTGGAATCAGGTTCTTGAGTCATGATTTCTTCTTCAGAATTCTCCTTTCTCTCCTTAGGTTCTTCAGGATTTGGTAAATCACAACAGTGTGGTTGTGGATCCTGAGTTTGTTTACCACTCCTCAAAGTAACAGAATTTGTGGATGCATACGAGTTTGGGTCTTGGGGAGGGTTAGGAAAGATTGGAGGGGCTTGATTAGCCAAGAATTGTTGATTTGCAGAAGAAGAAGATGAAGGATCCTGCTCAACCACCTGAGCATGTGCATGTGGGTCCCTCTGATTTCTGTGCCCATGGGCTTAGTTAATTGGATTCAGGATATTTCGCAGGTTGGGTACGGGTTGGGATGGTAGAGATCAAGGTTGATGAGAGTTAGCTATGAGCTCAGTTTACAAGTAGTCTAGTGGGGTTTTCATTTGCTACATGAGCTGGAGCATGGATCCTTGCATCTCTACAATTTGTTGGTTCAAATCAGCCTGCCCTATAGGTTGACCAGCATTCCAAGCTGGCTGATTCACCTGATTAAGAGGCAACTGAGTATAAACATGACCCTGACCCCTTGGTCGTTGCAGAGCATAGTTGCTGGGTTGGAATTAGGTCTACTGCCTTGGGTTTTTCCAGGAGAAGTTAGGGTTGTTTCTCCAACCCAGATTATAAGCATTAGTGTAGGGGTTGGATCAAACATTCTCCTGTACAACACAAACATCCTCATAGCGTGAGGATGGATAGAAAGAAAGGGAAGTATCAGAGAAATTGTGATCAAAGGCCCCAGTTGGGAACCCGCGGGGTTTCGAATAATGCGAGCTCACAGGTTGAGCTGCATTAAGTTGATTCATGAACTCCCATCCAGAAGGAGCTTGCAATGAATGGACTCCCAAATTCTGGGATTGAGTGAAACAAGAGTTGTTCATTGAATTTTCAGCCATCCACTCCTCCATTCTCTTAGCAACCAAGTCCACCTTATCAAGTTTGTTAGAAATCAATTCCATATTGAATGAATGAGAGTCATCGACTTCTTTAACATTCGATCTGGGCGGTTGGGACCAGTTAAAAGTATCCATGGAGGCATGATTGATTGACTTCTCGCTCATTTCCTCAAAC
Source organism: Thalassia testudinum (assembly GCA_037157565.1). NCBI lineage: Eukaryota > Viridiplantae > Streptophyta > Magnoliopsida > Alismatales > Hydrocharitaceae > Thalassia > Thalassia testudinum. Next base: position 75,776,019 of record JAZHRO010000056.1, on the reverse strand, counting down.
AAATCATGCATGCTAAGTCTTTATTCAGGAAATTGCCTCCGCAAGAAGCATCCACGTGTTTTCTGAGTTGCTCAGTCAACTCGTGGTAGAAGATCTGCACAAGTTGCCATTTCGGCACCTCGTGGTGTGGACACCTCTGCAATTGGTCCTAGAATCGCTCCCAAGCCACATGAAGCTGCTCCCCCAACTACTGGGTAAAGGTAGTGATTGTCCGTCTTAAAGCGTTGGTACGTCCGAGAGGGAAGAATTTCTTCTGGAAGGCCAATTTCAACTCATTCCAAGTTGCAATTGGTCTTCCTATTGTCCTGTACCAAAGAGCGACTTTATCCCTACGAGAGTGGGGGAAGAGCCTCATGATCATTTGCTCCTCATTCACATTTCACGCCTTGGTGGTCTGGAAGAAAGTGGTCAAGTCCTCGAAGTGTTGAAACGAGTCTTCAGAGCCAAGCCCATGGTAATGTTTGACCAGGCTTAACACCTGGGGCTTGATTTCCACGTCTTCGACCGGAATCTGGATGAGAGGACGTTCCATGTAATTTGAGGGATCATAAAAATCCTTCAAGGGCTGACGCCCTGCATTCTCTGCATTTGTTCCAGTTGCCTTCGAAATTCCTCCTGTGGATCCCAGGGTAGAGGAGGCTGTTGATCGTCCATGGGATTGATTTGGCCAAAATCCAATCTATGCCTCCTAGAATACTCTAGTGGTCCTTCCAATCGGGGATTCAATGACCTTCTTCCTAGCATAACTAGGAAAAGGTCGGAAGGACTGGGGATAAGGACCCTACAGTACAACAAAACACACCTGTCCTTAAATGGGGTAGCCTAGGGATCTACAGACTCCCAGAACCTGCCTTATGATTATAAACGATTTACTCTACTTGTGTCTGCTCAATCCAACCAGTTAGAAGGAGGGACTGGGGAGAAGGTTCTTCCTTTGACTTACGCCTTCGATTCCTAGTATACCCCCCAGCCACGGTCGTTTGATGCTACTCCCATAGCTAGACATCAGATTAATGAGTACAAGTAGGTTAATCATAAACAATCTCAGACTAGGCCCTGATGAGCAAATCAGTCCTTAAGGCCAAGGTCTACTCGATTTTACTTAGGCCTAGGATTGTAGTGCTTATGGAATGTGATGGGCCTTTAAAATGGGTTGTGCCCTTAATGATTGATTGAGTATGTGTAAGTGTGTGCACAACCAGGGTTTCCAAGCAAGATTCTTTGTGATGCATAGATTTTAAAGTTAAAATCTTGCTTAAGTAGCATTTAGGGTTTAGAATTAGGTTTATTTCAATCAAGTTTGATGCAAACCAAGTTTTCAAGCACGAGTGAAGATTGCTTTCCTTTAAAACCAAAAGTGAAGTGGAGTGCCTGGTACGAACCTAGAGTAAAAACCCTATGAGGAAGCTACTTAGTGAGTTGATTTTAGGTTGAGTGGCGTGGCCCAAACAACATAAACAATTGGCCAGAATTGCGCCACTAGGTTAGGCACACAGAAATGATTAACCTAGAATGATTTCTACACTTTTATGTGTTGAATTGTGTGTAGCAGTTCCACAGATCAGAATCCATTTGAGCAAAAGAAAATCAAATAGGTTAAGTGCCTTGAATGTGGGTGTATGTTGTGTGTATGTTTTCGTTTTTCTTTTTCATAAGCGAGGGTGAAATGAGTGAGTGGAAATTCAAATAGCCAAACTAATCCTAGGATTTTTGCAAACGCCTAGGTTAATTGGAATTTGAATTTAATGAGACAAATGAAATCTATGGAGGGGGAAAAATGGGAAGCACTTACAGTTGTCTTCAACTACACTTTACTATGATCTATCGCTTGATGATTCCCTGGTGGAGGTCTCTACAAAATAATAGATACAAGAGAAAGCAAGTTAGAAGATAATAAAGTGCGTGAAATGCGAAAAGAAGATTAGAAAATCATTGTCTCACTAGCAACGGTGCCAAAATGTTGAAACGTCAGAGTGCTACACTATCGAATTTCGTTTTGAAAACCTGTCGTAGTTTGAATAACAACGGACATGGGTTCAACAAATAAAATTTATACCAGAATAGAAATCCCGGGTCGAACTCAGGGAGTCTACGTCGATCAAAATTCGCAGTTATATTCTTTTTGTGTTTTTATTAAAAAGTGGAGTAATTACACTAAGAAAATTCACTAAGAAAGTGAGAAATTACACTAGAAAGCACGAAAACTATTACAACTAGAAAGCAGTAAAATTCTGCTCAAGAAACAAAGAAAAAGGAATGGGAGAGAGAAGTTAATCTCCTCGATGATTGCTTAGAGGAGGAGCTAGGCGAGACGATGCTCGAAAGACGAGGAATAGAACAGGAAGAACAGGAATGAGGCAGCACATCGTTGTCATCGTGGGATTCGCTTCCGGAATAGGGGCGAAAAATTGATTTTATCACTTGAGAGGCATCCCATGTGTGGGACAAGCTTCTCTTGAGCTTTGGAGAGGAAGAGAAGAGAAGGAAGGGATGAGAAATTCGTATGGAGGGGGCATCCTTTTATAGTTGCAAGGAGTGGGGGCATTTTGGTCATTACAATTTAAAAAACATTAGTTTAGGACCTTTAGTGACGGATAAATCTGTCACTGAAGGCCTGAACGTGGCCTTCATGGGCATGCGCCGTGCAGCTCCTCGCCTCCGCATCGCGCAACGCACTCACACATCGGCACGATTGCAACCATCCGATCAAGGGATTGTACAACTTAAATAATCCCTGCTTGCGCTGCGCCCACGCGTGTGATCTCGTGCCAACACCGTGTGTCCGATAGCACGTGGGTGCTATCGGCTGCACAGCGTCGTTGGATCACAATCGCACGATTTCACTCCCCCGTGTGCCCGCTCGCCCATGCTGTAATTTGAAGTGCTCGCAGCTTCGAACACATGCCTCCTTGCCTCAATAGCACACTCGACCAATGCACTGCGGGCGCTTTTGTGTTGAGCGCTTCCATTGTGCGTGTGTGCCCAGCAGCCGTTGGATTAGCATCGTGCAGTGGAGAAGAGTCGATCAGATGAAGAGGAAAGGCAGAGGCAGGTGCTTGGGGTCGGTTGGGCGACTGAGATGGCACCATGTGGAGCCATCTTGGCCATCCATCTTCTGAGTATTGTACATGGTGCCACAGGTGTCGAATTGGATCAACTTTCACACCGTTAGGATGTGATTGTCGATCCGAATCTATCGGTGCGGTTAGACTTGTCATTTGACGTGCAAATTAACACCTTCTTGGCCCTTAATCTTTAGGGTTCCTCGATCTCTATCTGGTGCTATGGATATCCGATTAGGGTAGTCTCGGAGTCGTTGAACTCCAATCGTTGCCCTGATTAGATCTGTATGGTTGGCTCTTTGATCCGAGGCCCCGATAAAAAGTCATCCTATCCCTAACAATGAAAAGGAGACAATTACTGTGCAATTTATACAACTTAATATATATGCATGATTATGCATGTTATGTACTATTTACAATGTTTGGTGCTAATGTGACACTAAGAACATTCATTAATATACATTTCAGGTTAATCAGATGTATGCGCATCAGTGACATGTCGATTGGGGTCTTAAAGGCTGTCCTATGGTCCCATAGGGCATCATCCAATCATGTGGACCAATACTTCCGGTCAGGTCTCATGTTCATTTACGGAATATTTTTTATTTATCTGTTTCAGACCTTAGTTTTCTCATTCGTTTGTTGGTGATACGAGGTGGTAATGTTGTGAATAACCCCCTATTCCTTGAGTAGAGCACGAATATGGGCATTGATGAAGTGGCTCCCACCATCGCTGACCATGGCCTTGGTACCCTATATTGGGAAAAGATGTTCTTCGTCACAAAGTTCATGACAGCCTTATGATCACATTTCCAAGTAGGCACGGGTTCAATCCATTTCGTGACAGTCTACTGAGGCTAGTATATATTTGAAGCCGTTTGATGGTGGGAAGGGACCCTTGAAATCAATGACCCAAACATCAAATATCTCGATGACAAGAATGGGTTGTAGAGGCATCATATCCTTTCTGGTCATGGACCTTAAAGTCTGGCATCTATCGCAGGTTTTAGCAAAGTTGTGTGCATCCTTGAATAGTGATGGCCAGTAGAAACTTGATTGCAGAACCTTTGAAGCTGTCCGTTTCTCGAAGAAGTGGCCACCATAAGCTTTGTCATGAGAGAAGGACAACACACTTTGAACCTCCCCTTCAGGTGTACATCTCCAAATGATCTAATCAGAACATAGTTTAAATAGCATGGGATCATCCCAGAGATAACGTTTAGACTCAACCAAGAACTTCTCTTGCTATTGTCTGGACCGGCCGTGCAGAATCTGCCCCACCATGCTAGGTAATTAACCAAGTTGGCATACCAGGGGAGACTTTTAGTTTGCATGGCCAGGATTTGCTCATCGAAAAATGTATTAGTCAAAGGTAGTGAAGGTCCAATATGCTCTAGGTGAAGTCATGATAAGTGGTTGGCTGCAACATTCTTGGATCCGACCTTGCCATGTATTTCCAGGTTAAATTCCTACAGGAGTAGGATCCATCTAACTAGCTTGGGTTTTGCATCCTTTTTGGCTAACAAGTGCTGGATAACTGAGTGATCAGTATAAATGATGACGTGGAATCCCAACAGGTATGATTTGAACTTTTCTTGTTTGAAAACTTCAGCGAGCAACACCTTCTTTGTTACAGTGTAGTTCCGATGGGCATCAACGAAGGTTTTGCTCATGCAGTAGATCACCATAGGTTTCTTTTCCTACCTCTGTCCTAGGATTGCCCCAACTGCAAAGTCTAATGCATCACACGTTATCTAAAAATCTTAGGACCAGTCTGGGGGTATTAAGATAGGTGCAGTCGAGACTGTGTCCCTTAGAGTGGTATAGGCTTTGATGCACTTAGGTGTTATGTCAAAGTGCACATTGTTGGCTAGACAGTCAGTTATGGGCTTGGATACCAGGTAGAAGTCTTTTATGAAACTTCTATAGAAGCCATCGTGTCCTAGGAATGATCTGATTTGTTTAACAGAGCTCAGAGGTGGAAGTTTGGAGATTAAGTCAACTTTAGCTCGGTCGACTTCTATGCGCCTATGCGAGATGATGTGACCGAGGACAATCCCTTCTTGGATGATAAAATGGCTCTTTTCCCATCTTAAAATAAGGTTGACCTAGATACATCACTTCGGGATTTTCTCTACGTTGCTAAGGCAATGGTCGAATGAGTCTCCAAAGGTAGAGAACTCATCCAACACCCACCATCTTTGAAAATATGGCCAAGATGAAACACTAAAAGATAGCGGGTGCATTACATAACTCGAATGGCATATGGCAGAATGCAAACGGGCCATACGGGCAAGTGAACGTGGTATTCTCTTGGTCCTCGGGTGCAATAGCAACCTGGTTTTATCCTGAATATCCATTCAGGAAGCAAAAGTATTTCTTCCTTGCCAATCATTCGGGAATCTAGTGAATGAATGGTAAAGGGAAATGATCCTTCTTAGTAGCTTCATTGAGCTTCTTATGTCAATGCATACCTACCAAGAGGTGGTGGTGGGGGTAGGGATGGATTCGCCATGGTCATTCATGATAATGATGAGCCCAGCCTTCTTTGGTACCACTTGAGTAAGTCTCACCCAAGGGTTATCAGAAATCATGTAGATGATTCCCACGTTGACTGCTGGCATGGTTGGATTCAGTCACCTTTGCATCTGTCGAGAAGGTCGAGCCCTATCTTCCACATAGATTTTATGTGTACAAAAGCTAGGTGATGTAAACACATTTATTTCGGTTAAAATGCCTATTCGTGCATGTTCATAGGCTTAGATTTGCATTTCATGTTATAAACGTTGCATAGCATGCATTATTCTGCATTTAGAGTAGTTTTATATATTTTGGGTTAATTAGGTCCTTTTTATGGTTAGGAGAGAAGAAGACTTACTTCAGGGCCTCAGATGGTCGATCGAACCGTACAGATCAGATCAGGATGACGATCGGAGTGTAACGCCTCTGAAATCAACTAGATCAGAAGCCGATAACATCATATGGTGCCTGAGGAAGTTCAATCGCTAGGGGCAATGCGACATCCATAAGGGCTTCAGATGGAAAACTTGACCGTACGGGTGGATTCGGAGTGACGATCGCTGTCCGGCAACATAGGAATCATCTCGACCTAAGCACCGTGGCATCCTCTACAAAAGAAGAAGAATGCACGGCCTAGATGGCACCACGCCCGCTCCCACCTCTCCATCATCCGTGACTTTCATTCCCAGCCATTGGATCCTGATCCAACGGTTGAATAGCCTCTGCTCCACACGCCTCTTTGCGACGCAAGGGAGAGCCCAACGCAGTGGTTAAGCACTCTCTATGGATCAAGGGGCAAGGGTTCGAGACCTGTGAACGGCCCAAATCAGAAATTGGATGCACGTGCAGCATTAGCCGCGGTGCCGGTGCATCATTAGCACACATGCGCATAGGTGCATGCACAGCCAGCGTAGTGCGAGCGTGTGACTAGAGGCACGTAATGCGTCGACCTGCTGCGGGCACGTGCTTGGTTGGTGCCAGCCTTCAACAACAGCCTAGCAAACATACAGCGATGCTTACGCAGTCTCTAATTGTTCTCACGCCAGCAAAGTCAACTACACACGTGAGTAGGCGTAAGATACCTACAGCGACACTTACAGCGACGACCTAGAGGTCCCTATTGGTCACATGCTTAGTCTAGCCTTTTCTCCTCCACTGTAAAAGGACCTACACCCCCACCATTCCAAGCCATCTCTATCTACTCTACTCCCACCTACTCCCAAGCTCTAGCAAGCCTACCAATGCTCTGTTAGAGCTTGTTCTTAGGGTCCCAAGGTGCCTATTAGTCTAACGAAACTCTACCCCACTAAATACTCCTGCAACTTGCCATCCCCATTCATAGGTCGCCTAGGAGCCATCCTCCCACCTCCATTCCAGTAAAAGATCATCTCCACCTTCTCACCTCCATTACGGAGCTGCACCGAAGTTTTTGTCTACCCGACGTCCTCCCGCTTCTCACCTCCGCCATCCTGCATCCTAACACCTTCATCCGAGCTTCCGCCAGGTGCCATCGTCTCACTGAACAGCCACTTCAGGAGATTTCTTCTCACTTCCCTCTCTTTTTATGTTTTCTAAATTATTGTAAATGACATTCATGCAATATATCATATCCAATTCTATCTCACTCTTGTGATTGTTTGTGATTTTATTTCAAAAACAAAATAATAACAAAACCACAGAACACCAAAATGAAACAAATCAAAGCACGATTTTCCTAAAAAGTAAACGTCGCCTCCTTGTGTTCGACCTAGGACTCCCTTTGAGTTTCGATATAAATTATATTTGATCACGAGTTTTGCAACTATGACGACAGGTTACTCGTAACCCTGATTTCAAACACATGAAACCAGTGCGATCATTTTAGCACCGTTGCCAGGGACGCAATGAAATTTACTTTATTATTTTCTGTGCTTCTTCGCATTTACATAACACTAACCTCGCTTATCTCTGATCTATTATCTTGCAAGTACCCTAACATGGAGATCCAAGTGTGGTAGACAAGAGTAAAGTGTGGATACAGTGCTTTGTAAGTGTCCCCCACATTTCCCCCAACTAGTTTCATTTCACCACACTCATAACCAAGACCAAATCTACTTAGGTGCTTGCATAAATCCTAGGAGAGAATTGTTTGTCTTTTTTGCCACCTTTATCAATTTCATCCCAGCATTTAAAAAAAAAAAAATGAAAAGATACTTTTTATGGGACGATTCCATTTACACACTATATACACCCACATCGGAGGTACATAATCGGACTTGATTTTCATCTACTCAATTAGGATTCCGACCAGTAGACTAGGTGCACTAAATCAACACATAAAAGAGTAGAAATCATATTAGGTCAATCACTTTTTTGTGTGCCTTAATCGATGGTGCATTTGAGCTGATTGATTGAATTGTTTGGGCCACACCACCTAATTTAAAAGAAACTCATTTGTAGCTGCCCCATAGGATTCAATATTTAGGTCAGGCTAGGCATTGCATATTTTCTTGATTTATAAAGTAAAATACCTTAACACGTGCTTTCAAAACTTGGCTTGCCCCACAAAACTTGATTGAATATACCTACTATTTGAATCTTAAAAGCTACTAAGCAAGAATTGAACCCTAAAATTCACCTCATCCTCAATAATCTTGCTTGAAAACATTTTGGTTGTGCGCATTCACACATTCTCGAACAAATCATTAAGGGCACAACCCATTAAGGACCCATCACATTCCAGAAGCACCAATATCCTAAGCCTAACTCAAATTGATTAGACATTTGCCATAAGGAATGATTCGCTCTTCGAGGTCCAGATTGAGATTGTTCATGATTAACGCACTTATACTAGTCAATCTGATGTCTAGCTAGGGGAGTAGCATCAAATGACTGCCGCTGGAGGGTACACTAGGTACTGGAGGCGCAAGCCAAAGAAAGAACCTTCTCCCTAGTCCCTCCTTCTAACTAGTTGGATTGCCTAGACATAAGTAGAGTAAATCGGCCATAATCTTACGATGGATTTCGAGAGTCGTAGACCTTTAGGCTATTCAACCTAAGGACAGTCTTGTATTTTTTGTTCTGCAAGGTCCCTTCTCTTTCCCATCCTTCCGACTTCCTTCTAGTGTATGCATGGAAGGAGGTCAATGAACCCTTGTTTCAAAGGATCTTTAGACCATTCCCGGAAGTGGAGGTTGAGCTATAGCCAAGCAGATCCCATGGCTGATCAACAACCACCTCCCCTGCCCCCGAACCAACAGGAGCTGATTAAGAGATAGTTGGAAGAATTGTAGCAGATGCAGCAATGGTTCCAACGAATGAACGGTCAGGGTGCTTGGCCCATGAAGGATTTTTATGATCCTTTAAATTATGAGGATCGTCCCGGCATTGTGATCCCCGCCGGTGATGTTGAGATCAAGCCCCATGTTTTGAGTCTAATTAGATACTTTCACGGGCTTGGCTCAGAAGACCCATTCCAACATTTGGAGGACTTGATCACTCTAGTTCTGACCACCAAATCATGGAATGTCGATGAAGAAAACATGCTCATGAGGCTTTTCCCCTATTCACTGATGGATAAGGCCGCACTTTGGTATCATACCATTCGAAGATCGTTTGCTACCTGGAAAGCTTTGAAATCGATCTTCTTGATGAAATTCTTCCCAATTGGGTAAACCAATGCATTGCGATGGGCAGTTACCACTTTTGCCCAGCGGTAGGGGGAACCATTTCATGGGGCCTGGGAGAGATTCCAGGATCTATTGCGAAATTGTCCACACCACGAGGTGCCTAAATGGCAACTTGTGTAGATTTTTTATCACAGGTTGAATGATCAACTCTGTAATCATGTGGATGCTTCTTGCAGAGGCAATTTCCTCAAGAAATATGCAGATAGCATGTATGATTTGTTTGAGAAAATTAGTGAAAATTCTTTAATCCACACCTCCACGGAAACCTTCAACCGATCCCAACAAACTAGATCATATGCCAATGAGGTCCAAGATTCTCATATATCTGATATGGAATTGATCTGCAATAGATTAGATAAGATGGATCTGGTTGCTAAATGAATGGAAGAGTGGATGTCTGGAAACTCTAATTTCTTTTGATCCACTCAATCCAAGGATCAAGAATCCTTTCTTCGCAAGCTCCTATGAGATGGGAGTTTGTGAACTAGCTTGAGTCAGCTCGACCTTCTAGCCAACTCTTCTCGGATCCTTATGGGTTCCAAACTAGGGCCTTTGATCGCAGTTTTACCGATCCTTCTTCATCCTCTTCTTATGAGGATGTTTAAGCTATGCAGGAGAATGCTAGTTCCAACCCTTAAATTCCTATAATTCTGGTTGGAAAAATCATCCTAACTTCTCTTGGAAAGATCAAGGGCAACAGACTGGTTATTCGCTCTGAAACGGGTTTTACAAGCATCGCATTGTAGTACAAATTGAAGTAGCGGAAAAAACAAATAATATTTGTACTTGAAAGAAATCTAGGGTCGTTCACTGAGAGCAAGTGGCAATTCAATCTCAAAATAACAATTCTAGATAAAAGATACGAGCAATTGCAATCAATATTGATTCAAAATGATATAGCAAAAATTTCAAGTAGTGATGTGCAAAAAGAAGAGATGGTAAAAGGGTGATTTGAATCACCAAATTACCCTACAATGTTAAGCTTTGCAAGCTACTCAAAGTAACAGAATAACATAAGCTAAGAAAATCCCAATTTAACCAACAGAACCAAGGTATCAGCAGATATCAGATGACAGAGTAGGTGCTCATATGCCTTAACCGATGATTAGTAAGAAAGAGGAGAAGGCCTCCTCCTCTTCAAGCCAGTAGGCTTCTCTCTTCTTCAACCTTATTATGCTCCAAAAAAGGCACAGCACAAGGCTCAGCATGCCAGCAGAGGCAAAGGCCTCTCTCAGATCACACAAGTGTTGAGAGGAGGGCGATAGAGCAAAACCTCTCCTCTCTCCTCTCTTCTTCCTCTCTCAGAACTAGCAAACCAGACTAGACCAGGGTATCCGGGTAAATGGATCGAGCCAAGACCTGCAAGGCATGAGCACGGGTGAGGGAATGCGTATGCGCGTGCGTGCGGTGACCTCATCGGCTGTGCATGCTGAGGCGAATAGCCTATAGCACTTTTTCCTCTTATGTGCCTTCGCACACCCGTCAGTAAATGAGGTGGGACTATGTTGTCCCCCTGATCTTCGCGTGGCTGTTGTGGACTCTTTCACTGAATTGAAGTAGTAGCAACGCGTGTTGATGCCAATTGAAGGCCTGGAGATCATCCTAGAGCACCCCCGTGCGACCTGGGTGTAGCGCCTAGGGCGGAAGGCGTAAGAACACAATGCACAGGGCAGTGAAGGAGGTGGTGGTGATAGAGTTCCGGTGAGAGACCTGAAATGAGGAATACGGCCTGATGGCCATGTCAGAACAACTCTGAAGGTTCATCGGACCACAATGAGTGCAATTGTGGTGATTTCGTGGAGTTTGGTGCATGGAGGTGGTCGGTTGGTGGCGGGGTAGGTTGCGTGAAGGTGGGTCACTCAGTGAGTAGTTTGGGTGGACGATGAAGTGTGAAAGGTTAGGGCATTGGATGGGGGGACTACGGTGAAGGTTTCGGACTGGTTGGCGAAGCGGATGGTGTTGTGAAGCAGTGGAGGCGCTTCACCGGAGATGCGACCGGAGGTGGAGAAGTTGAAGTGTGGGGGAAGTGGTTAGTGGTTGTGCGTGTGTCATGTGAGAGAGAGAAATAGAGTGAGAGAGAGAGCAATAGAGGGACTTAGCTAGGTGTAAGAGAGTTGGAGGCAGCCAGTTTTGGTTAATAGGCGTCAGAGAAGGAAGAGAGAACAGCAATACGACGATGACAAAATAGACTGAGAAACGCCCTCCCTTGGTTGGGGAGGGTCGCGAGGAAGAGAGGAGTCGGGTAAGCCGAGCAATTTGGTCATTCGATGGCCGGAGGAGGAGGATTGAGGAGGGTCTCCCGAGAAGGTTTTTGGTTGCCGGAGAAGGAGAATCTAAGGGGGTTGACGCACCAAAACTTGCCGAGGAAATGCGCAAGGCCATGGGGATCCTTTATAGGGCTCTAGATGAAGTTCTAAGATTAGAAAACAAGCTTTGAACCTCTGAGTTTCTTACCAATGTAAGATACCCAATCAATCAAAGCGTTCACATTAGGATTCTAGAGGGATTTAGAATCCCTAAATGGGAACATTTGGAAGGCAATTACTTGACGAGTCTCCCTTTCAATTTTGAGAAGGATTCATTAGGAAATCACACGGATGTTGGCCTTTAAAGGTTGGCAGAGTTTGTAGAATTAGGATTTCATGGCGGCAGAGACCTTTTAGTGAAGGTGATGATAAAGTTAGGGACTGAAATGCAAAGAAATCAAAAGTTAGAGTCATATGTGTGAGATAAAGGAGTCCGATGGAACCAAGTTGCAAACTAGGTTAAGATAGTCTCAAATTATGTCCAAATATTGGTACAAACCTAATTTGGATCTAAGAAACTTAATGGTGAAGTTGGATTTCGATTTTGACCTAGTTTGACTGGGTAATTTATACAAAAACTCAAATTTGGGCAAAAGACTACTAGTGGCTCTGTTTTAGGTTAAGATGGGTTCTGTTGTCAAATTGAAGGTACCAAATCCTAGAGAATATTTTTATATGAATTTTAGAGGGTTTAGGTGAATTTTATCAGACCATAACCTATGTTAATTAAGTAGGTCTATTTTTGGAGTTTCAAATGTCCATTAATTCTTGTAACACATGAAAATCCTTTTTTGTCTGTTCTAACCAACTTATTAGACACTTATGATCATTTGACCTTTGTTCAACCCCTAAGAAAACCACTATTGTACTACAATTGAGATATGATGGTAAAATTATAGTTTTAACCCTATTTTCTTACCTTTCCTTTAGAATGATTATGTAATGAATTATGGCCTTCTGATGGTTATGATATGTAGGAGCACTTAATGGCTTAATCTGATCAAATTAGGCTATTTATGGCTCATGATGGTGTTCACATCATAACCCCATGCTTAGCTTTAGCTACTCCCTTAGCAAAATCTCATGGAATTAACTCAAATTCTAGACCATGCTTTTTTATGCTCTGATGTGTGCTTTCTTTTTTAGATTAGGTTAGAATGCGAATAGTAGGCTTAGAGGTACTCAAGTACCAACCAAGATCCGAACATGAGCTGCTTTAGCCTCACTCTACCGGGATGGTTTCCTTGGCCTACAAGAACTAACCTAAAGTTCGTTAAACTCTGTAGTTAGAGCACTCATGCCTAAAATAGGTTTAGCCCTAGTTCAGTTTGCAATGTGTTTTTGTAAGAAAGAGAGAGAGGACTTTTTTTGCAATTTTTGTGCGTTTTCTCTTTTTTTCCATTTTTTTATTTCTAGCTTTGGATTGGCTTTACAATACGGTCTACATAGGATTCCTAGCTCCCACCATCAATCCTTGTAGGGTCCTTAACAATCGATGCTTCAAGATAGCACTACCAATGGCAACTCCCAGAATCTTGGCTTTTGATATTTCGGGATAATCCTACCCATGGTGTTTTGTAGCTAAATCCTGACGTTGGCAATTGACATTTCTTGATAATGCCACCTGATTAGCCCATAGTTCTGGGCTATTTAAGCATTTAAGTGCCTACACATTAGGTTAATTCTAACATTTATTTAGCATAAATTAGGATGTAAATAGATTAATTCATGGTTTTAATTTAATTACATAATCCACACATTGCATTCATATCTTAACTACATTTAGAATTAGCTTAGAATAGCATTCATCTAATTAGACAACCAATTAGGTACATTGTTTTCATTAACATAGAAGTTGCGGGTCTATATATAAATGACCCTAATATTTTAACATTATTTTCTTTACTCTTCTCCTTGCAGGAACAGCTGGCTGCCACTCCAACGTCGAACGACCTCAGTGAAGACCCATTCAAGGGGAAGCGGATGTGGTGGATCTGGTCGGGCGGCTGATTTCAAACTTGTGCAGGCCACTACAAAAGGAGGAGGGAGGCAGCCAAGCTCGGGAGGCCTCCGCCACCGACCCACCACTGTGCAGAGAGAACTTCTCTCTTCCACTCCACACTGCCGGCCTCTACTGTGGCGACGAGTCTTCATCACCGTGGGCGTGTGGTGTGACAGGCCACACCGCCATCTGGAGCTCGCCGCATCACCGTGAGCACCTTAGCGTGCATCTCCCTCGCCGTCGTCGCCGACCACCACCACCGAGCTACTGATTCAGCCACCCTTTCAGTAACTTAAGACGTCCGGGAAATTTCCCAGATGTCTGAAGCTACCCACACGCCTCCACCCACTCGCCTGCGTACCCATCTGCACTCCACCCGCTCACCTCCAACAGCCACGCCTTCCTCAGCCTGCTGCATCCTTCTAACGCGCACGAGCCCATCAACCTTCAGCTCAACTGCGCCTGCACCCTCCAACCGCACCCGCTCTCCACGCGCCTGCAGCTCATGCCATCTCCACACACTCACTGGCTGCAGCGCCCTCCTCCAACCGCGCCTGAAGACCCGCACAATCGAGCACGCCTCCGCCCGCGCCTGCCGCTTGCAAGCGCCATTCACCCGGGCCTGTAGAGCCCTTCGCCCACGCGCCTGCACCCTCCAACAGCGCCTGCAGTCCATGCCATTCACCCCCGTGCCTGCAGAACCGCCAGCAGCACCCTCCGCCCGTGCATGCTGCAGCCTGCGCACCCCCGCCAGCTGCAGCCACACCCGCTCAACCGCCTGCAGACCCATCCTCCCGCGCCTGCAGATCCATCAGCAGCAGCGCGCGAGCAGATCTCACGCCAACAGCCGCGCAAGCTCACCGGCTGCAGCACCTCCGCCAGAGCTCATCCGGCCATCTCCGGCCGCCGCGCGACTCGCCGCCACCACCGATTCGAAGCTCTTGGTCCAAGGGACCTCCTCCGAGCTTCCCACGCCCGGCCATCCGCTCCTCGTCGCGTAAGACAAAGGGGAAAAATTCCCCTGTTCTGCTACAGTAAACCATCAATTAGAAATTACATTTTCTGCCATTGCCACTTTTTAATCATATTTTATTGATTCTGCATTGTAGAAAATATCCTCTCGTTTCTCATAATTGCCATTTCAGCATTGTTTCTTGCTTAAACCTTAATCTAAAGGCAATCTTGGTCGGATTCTTGTCCAAACTGACTATGAACAAACGTTTTTAACTGGTCCAAATTTTAATACGTCATTGCCTCCCTGTGGATATGACCCGCTCCTCTACGAGTGGTTATTTCTTGTTAAATATTGATTAGTCGAATTTTCCACCACATTAAACTACAAACGACTTTAAAGCGAAAGATCGACCAATCACCACCCATGGCATCTGAACCAGCACAAGGTACTTACATGCCTCGGTAGGATATTTAGATATCCTAGGAGACAAGCACCAAGGAGATGATATGTTATTGTGCATCATCGAGGGGAATTTCCTGCCTCTACGTGCCGAGAACTCTTCTAAATCAACTTGTGTTGATCAGCCGCTCCTAATCTAGGTAGCTTTCTTAGAACAGAATTACTTCTTTTGCATGATTTTGATAGTTAAGTGCACTGAACCAAACTGTGTGTGGGTTAGGGTGCTTAGGTTACCGAGTCTCGTAGACTAGAGGTCAGTTAACGAGGCCAAATAATCCCTAATCCTTAGACCTAACACTTAAGCTTTGCATTTTCCCTAACCTCTTGAGCAATATCCAGATCTTAACAGATACTTGAATTTTTAAGCCTAAAATCATAGCCCAAGAGGCCTAAGATCAACGTTCATGCTAATCTCTTTTGTACCTTAGCACTTTTGTGCTTTTATTTCTTTCCTTTGATTTGGTCTAGAACTAAGTAGATTCCTTAATCTTTTACTAATGTTTATCTTTTCTATTTCAAATTGTTGCTCCTTTTTGACCTTTATATCACCTACCCTTTTCCTCCTTAAAAATGATATGCAAATTGATCTTTCAAAATTTCCTCCCTTCTTCATTTTTTTGTTCTTTTTCACTTTTTTATTATTTTGATTTTTCGGAATATGTAATTTTTTTGATGAAACCTTTTCTTGTGGAGTGATTCTTACTGTGCTTTGCACTTTAATACCCCACCATGCCTACAATTTGCAATGTCCTCATTGTAAATTAGGTGGGCTCGAATTTAGCTTAGATCGTACATTAAAACAAGTTTTGGGTGCGTAAACGAGTCGGGGTGACTATTGCGGACGATTTCAAGTTTTGGTATGGGTACCAGAGGTAGGGTCAGCTATTCTAATGGATGAACCCTAAAGTGCAATATGGGTTCAACATGGGATGAGTCACGAAGGATTTAGATTTTTTTGAAAAGATGATGGGTTACCTCCTGTTAAGCACTGAGTTTAATGCCATCAGCTGGGTGCAATCAGCTCAGGGATAATGGAGGGAAAAGGATACCTCAGCCAAGTTTGAGTCAGTGAGTTCGATTAATGGTTTGGGTATTTGAGCGCTCACGACAAAAGGTTCAGAATCAAGGCTGAGTTCACTAATTTCAATGGCTTCATTTCTAAATATTCGTCTCACAAAGAATGGTCCAATCCATTTTGATCTAAGTTTTCTTAGAAACAGTTTGAGTTTGGCATCAAAGAGTAGAACTTTTTGACTAGGGTGGAAAGATTTTCGCACAATGTGCCTATAATGGAAGGCTTTGACCTGCTCTTTGTAGATACGTGAGTTCTTATACGCATCGTTGCGTAGTTCCTCAATCTCACTCAATTGCAACCGATGGTGTATTCCAACCTTCAAAAAATCCAGATTGCACTTCCATGCTGCCCAATAGGCCTTGTGCTCCATCTCGACGGGAAGGTGACATGTCTTTCTGTAAACTACTCTGAAGGTAGACATGCCTAATTTGGTGTTGTGGGCGGTCCCATAGGCCCAGAATGCTTCCGAAAGGCGAGTAGACAAATCCTTCCTATCAGGCCAAATAGTGACCTGAAGGATCTTCTTCATCTCTCGATTCGATAGTTCTGCCAGTCCATTAGTCTGGGGGTGGTAAGGAGTTGAGATACAATGTGACACCCCATACTTTTTCATCAGGGACTGGAGGTGCACATTGTTAAAATGGGACCCGCCATCACTGATGATGGCCTTAGGAACCCCAAATCTGGTAAAGATGTTTGCTGGATAAATCGGAGGAAAACTTTATGACCACTAGTTCTCATGGGGACGGCTTTGATCCATTAGAGACATAATTAATAACAAGTAGAATGTACTCGAAGCCATTAGATCTGGGAAAGGGTCCCATGAAATCGATTCTCCATATGTCAAAAATTTCGCACATAATAATTGGTTTTAAGGGCATCATATCCTATGGGCCCATGTTGCTGAGGGTTTGACAATGAGCGCATGCCCTACAACACATCTGTGCATCTTTGAACAAAGTGGCGTAGAAGAACCCACAATGGAGAATTTTCGCTGTGGTTTTACGCCTAGAGAAATGGCCACCGTAGGCCTGGTCGAGAGAAAATAAGATAATGTCATTGACCTTGCCATCAGAAATGCATCTCTGGGTCACTTGATCATTGCAAATGTGGAAGAGGTATGGTTCCTCCCAAATATAGTACTTGGCATCAGCAATCAATTTGTCCTGCCTGGAAATCGCTCAATCTGGCGGAACATTCCCCGTAACCAAGTAGTTTACAATATCAGCAAACCATGGGAGATTGTGAATGGCTATCAGATGCTTGTCCGAAAAATGGTCTGTGATCAGACCAAACGGGTCGATGATGGAAGAAGGAAGATGGGACAAATGGTCAGCTACCACATTATGCCTACTCGCCTTATTGCGAATCTCGAGATTGAATTCTTGCAATAGCAAGATCCAATGGATTAGTCGAGGTTTCGTGTCCTTCTTCGTGAGGAGATGCCTCACTGCTATGTGATTAGAGTATGTGATAAAATGAGAACCCAAAAGATAAGATCCTGAATTTTTCCAAGCCAAATACTATAGCTAGCAGCTCTTTCTAAGTAACTATGTAGTTACGCTGAGCCTCTTCAAGTGCCTTGCTAGCGTAGTAGATGACCAGGGGTTTCCCGTCTATTTTCTTCCTGAGTACTACACCCATCGCATAATCAGATGCATCGCTCATGATCTTAAAGGGTTGAGACCAATCAGGTGACTGTAGGATAGGCACTTGGGTAACTCGATCACGTAGGATCTCAAATGGTTGAGTGCACTCATTAGAAATTTCAATGGGGACATCCTTATAGAGAAGATTAGTCAGGGGGTGCACGATTTTCGAAAAATCGGGAATGAATCAACAGTAAAAATCGACGTGCCCCAGAAAGGATCGAATGTCCTTGACGGAGCTAGGCATAGGGAGTTTGGAAATTAGATTCACCTTGGCTCAATCAACCTGGATGCCTTTTTCAGA
This sequence comes from Thalassia testudinum, assembly GCA_037157565.1. Lineage (NCBI taxonomy): Eukaryota > Viridiplantae > Streptophyta > Magnoliopsida > Alismatales > Hydrocharitaceae > Thalassia > Thalassia testudinum. The sequence goes on along the minus strand of JAZHRO010000056.1, from coordinate 75,758,019 downwards.
GATGAGATGTCCAAGGACAATTCCCTCAGGTAGCATGAAGTTGCTCCTTTCCCAGAAGAGAAACAAGATCACGTTGATGCATCAACTGAGGATTTGGATCAAGTGCAAGAGGAAAACATAAAAAGATTCTCCAAATATTGAGAAGTCATCCATGAAGACTTCAAGGTATTCACCTACCATATCTAAGAATATGGCAAGCATGCACCGCTAAACAGTAGCAAGTGAAATGCATAGACAAAACGGCATCCTCAGGAACGCGTATGTCTTGAAGGGGTAGGTGAAGGTGGTCTTCTCTTGGTACTTAGGATGGATTGCGACCTGCTTATATTTGGAGTACTCATCCAAAAAGCCAAAGAATCGATTTCCCGCTAATTTCTCGAGTATCTGATCAATGAACGGTAGTGGGAAATGATCCTTCTTCATGGAGGAATCGAGTCTTCTATAATCAATGTAGACTTTCCATGAGTTCGCTATACGGGTTAGTATGGTTTGTCTGGTTTCAGTTGTGATGACAGTGAGCCCTGCCTTCTTAAGCACAACTTGGATTGGATTCACCCACCGACTGTCAAAGATCGGGTAGATGATCCCTGCATCTAACCACTTGATGATCTCCTTTTTCACAACATCCAGTAGGTTTGGATTTAGGCGTCTCTACATTTCACAGGATGGTCGTGAGCCCTCCTCAGTATAGATGTGATGTGTGCAGTATGAGGGGCTGAAGCCAGTCTGACCATCAAGAGTCCATCCAATGGCTCTCTGATGCTACTGGAGAATAGAAATCAGGCGTATTTCCTGGTCAGATTTGAGTCGGGAGTTGATAATCACTGGAAATGTCTGATTGGAAAATAAAAAGACGTATTTCAGATGATCGGGAAGAGGCTTTAATTACATAATAAGATTATCAGAAGCAGCAGATGGTTCAGGGTTGGTGTCGGGAGCAAATGAAGGAGCTATGGGTGTCTGTAGATTAGGTTTACGCTCCTCAAATTGTGGGTTTTGATCTTCTTGTGGTTGATCTGAAATATTCGAGTTTTCCTTGATACATTGTCAACCAGAGCCTCAGTATCACAAACTTGTTCTATTACCCTACAATTAATTCCTTGTTGGGCCTTAAAGATGTCGATCTTCAGTGTCTTGCTCCCAAATTTTATTTCATTTTGGCCCTCCTCACAATTAATATTGACCCTAGTTGTGGCTAGAAAAGGTCTTCCTAATATGATCGGTGTATTCTTCAAGTTCTCAGGAGCATCCATGTCTAAGACTATGAAATGCACAGGGAAGTAGAAATCGTGTACCCTAACTATGACATCCTCGAGTACTCCTTTTGGTGACTTAATAGATCAATCCGCTAACTACAAGGTCATCTCTGTCGGTTTAAGTTCAGCTTCCTCAAAGTTGTCTAATAGGGATGTTGGTATCAAATTGATGGAAGCTCCTAGGTCTAATAAGGCTCGGTCAAGCTGTATGTCACCGATAGCATAGGAGATCAGAGGGGTGCCTAGATCTTTTGCCTTAGCAGGGAGTTTGCTTAAAATTACAGAGCTGGACTGCCCCGACAGTACGATTGGGTTCCAACCTTTGGTTCGTGGCTTACTCTTGGGTGTACACACGTCTTTCAAGAATTATGCATAAGTCGGTATATGGCATATTGCATCCATCAAGGGGATGTTTATTTGGACCTGCTCAAATAACTTGACCAGGTCCTCCTCATGCCCATCGGTTGGGGTTTCCTTTTTCCTTTAGTCAAGGCCTCCAAAAATGGAACCTTTGTGGGTTCCTCTAGAATGGGTGTAGGTTCTTGATCTGGGACAGGGGTATCCTGGATGACTATCCTACGGTTTGAGGTTACATTACCTGGCTGAAAGTGGCTTGGATAAGGTGGGTCTTATGTTGCTTTGCCATTACGAGTAGTAGCAGAATTTAGTCCTGCCTGGTTTTGGGTTGGTGTGGGTAAAAGAGGTGATTGTTGCTGATAACCAACATATGACGTCGAAGCCTCCATCCTGTCAGGTAACAGAGAAGAAGGGGCCTAATAAACAAAGTAAGCTTGGGCCTAAGTCGGGTTCATAACGCACCTCTGGTTTAGCATGTTATACAGATTAGGAAGAGGTTGTGAAGGAAGTGCACCAGGTTGGCAGGGATTTGCCATCTGAGCAAGTTGATTGTGAAACTCTGTGATATCGCCTTTGTGCTGTTTTTGCATAGCTGCATTCATTTTCAGAATGTCAGCCAGAGTCTAAAGGATGAGAGTCATATGATCTTTGTGAGTTGGCCTGGATTTATAAGTTGGGTATGGACGAGGCTGAGGCGACTGATATGGACGAGAAGGTTGTGGTCGGGGCTGATATTGAGTTCTCTAATTTTGATTGTTCCCAGACAACGTGAAATTAGGATGATTACGTGGTCGGACCCGGATAGGCAATGTTAATAAGGTGATTTTATTGTTGAAATGTGTATAGTGGTTAACCTAAATCGAGCCTAACCATCTCTTTACAAAATTTTTTTACCTGGCCTACTTGATTTTATCTTGGTCACTTTTAGGCCCAGGGTCGAACTCAGGGAAGTGGGATTAGAAGTGAAGTTTCTATGCCTTTCCTACAACGAATCTCCTTCATTCGTTTATTATGTTTTTGGTGTTTTTTTTTCTATTTAGATTTTTTCCTGATAATTCTTGTCCTTAAGGCACACCCTCAAAATTAGGTTCTTGGCTTTGAGCCAAATTAGGGTTCCAAAATTGGTCTTGCTATTCGCAAGATTGAGAACCTGCAAGTCAAGGGTTATCTTTTCTCTTTTATATATATTTTTTTGTTTATCTTTTTAATGGCAAGAAAGAGAAATAGAAATAAAGTAAATATAGTATATTATATATGTATCAAGGGGTGGGGGTGGAGGTGGAGATGGCGTGTAGCACAGTGTCGAGTCGATCGTCGTCTAGGAAGACGCAACCAACAGGATGAAGTGCCGCATGGAATGTAAGGTGGATGGGTGGAAGATGAGTGTGAACATGCTTTTTGTGCACGTTCATCGGGGAATATTAGCAACTGGTGCAGATATTCCCACGATACCACGTATGGTAAGTGATATGAAAATATATAGGTATATATGAAAATATATATATATATATGTATATATATATAGGTATGCAACTATATGTATAGATAGATATATGTACATATATATATATATATGTATATGTACGTATATATAACTATATATATATATGTATATATACATATAGTAATATTTGTATATAGATATATGTAGATAGATATGTACATATTATATATGTATATATATTATAGATATACATGTATATATGTATGTATATTTGTATAGATATATATATATATGTATAAGTATATGTGTATATATATGTATATATATATGTATACGTATATAAGTATATCTATATATGTAAATATATATGTGTACAAATATATATATATAAGTATATAGATGTATATATATATATGTATATATCAATAATAATGCTTAGTTATATAGGTACTACTATATCCATAGCTATAAGTATATATATATATGCATATAAATATATATATATGTATGTATATGTATATAAGTATAAATTAGTGTATAAGTGAGAGTGTGTGTGTGCGAGAGTGTGAGTGTGTGTGTGTATGTGTCGGCAGAGAGAGAGAGAGAGCATGCTTCCTACTGGAGTGGAGAAAGCCATGCAGGTTAAGCTATCTGCAGCTTTAGGGCTGACGTCTGGTTTCCACTCGTGCACGCACAGGCGCGAAGGCATGCGGAGAGGCGTGCGCTGGGAGGGAGTGAACGCGGGGAGAAACCACAGCGCACTGCGTTGCGTGAAGACTCGGGTGCAGGCAGATGCAGGCGCTGGGAGCGGGTGAAGACGCGGGCGGGTGCGGGTGTTAGCAGACGCACAGGCAGGCGCTGGAGCGGGACGCAGGCGGGATGCGTGCGCGGGCTAGCAGCGATTGTGGCACGATGGGTGACCGGTTAAGTGAGAAACTTACCGGTCACCGCACTGTAGCCACAGTGTTTCATTGAAAGGCATGAATAGTGGCTACAGTGCCGAGGCGAGCCGTGTGACTGGGTGCGTCTGGTGCTGTGAGTGTGGGTGGCGTGGATGGCTGGCTCACGCGAGCTGGCGTGTGCATGGAAGGGGTGCGCCGGCTGGTTGCAGGCACAGAGAGGTGGGCGTACGCAATGAAGAGGAAGGCGAAGGCAGCCTGCAGGCGCGTGCGGTGGCCTGCTGCCTTGCGCGGTGGCTTGCACGCTGCTGCTGCAGCTGCAGAGCTTTGAGCTTCAAAGCTTGAAGCTCCGTGGCAGTGGCAGAATTGGCTTGTACGTTGAAACAAAGAGAGAACCACCACGCCCACTGACTCTCTGATGAGCTGGGCGGTGGTAGACTCATAGTGGTGGTTGTGCACCACTTTGAGGTGCTCCTGCCCGCAGAGTGTCTCCTCAGAGGAAGAGGGCCTGCGTATGGAGGGAGGGGGAAGGAGACGGCCTGGAGAAGAAGGTGGTGCTATCTTCGATTTTCTCTTAGGTGGACCAGGCTCTCTTTGCAAAGAAGAAGCCACGCCTATTTTATAGAGGAAGAAGGCATGCACAGCCATGCCCTGGCTGTGCATGCGGCAGCAAGGAGTGGCTTGCATGCGGCTGGTAGGGAGTGCTGTTGCAGAGCATGGCGCGAGGAGGAAGGTCCAGCCATGCCATGCAACCACGGAGAATAAAGTCAAAAATCAAAAAGAAATGGAAAATGAAGTTGGAAATTTTGCAAGGCAGCACTTGAAGAATTTGTTAATTGCAAGGCCATTTATTTCACTCTCCTCCCCTCTCAATTAAATGCATGCATGCGTGTATTTTTACAAATGAGACTATGGATACCTAATATGCATTGGTAATGCTAGGAAATAGCACAAGACGGCTCAATTGCAGATGTATATTTTGCGGTGTAGTCATACCCCCATGCCTATCTTTTACTAGTCCCTAGCAAAATAGTATTTAGAAATGAACTTAATCTAAAAATTTTCTTCTGAGGCGATATAGGTATGCTTATTGTTTGATATTGTGAGAACCAATTGCAGAGAAGACTACCCGTACATTAAGTCTCACATGACATAGATCATCTTTTGACTAACCAGGGCTCTTGATATTTAAACCTTAAGTACGATTTCCAGGACCCAGGAGGCTTTTGTTGTACTCGAGAGCTCAAGAGATTATGGCTTGTGCATAATGAAGGATCAAGAGTACCAGATGAACATTAAAACCCAAGTCCAGGGTTTCACAAATTTTTAAGTACAGGTTAGTCCCAGTTTCAGCTCATGTCTTCAGATTGACCCTTAAAAATATGATGGAAACTCAACTCCCATTTTCTGATATTTGTGGCTCAAAGAGAATAGGGTATTTGCCTTGAAGAGCTTTTTTATGGTGGAGACTTTACAGACATTTGTGAGATATACTGACTTATTTGCATCTTTTTTTTTTTTTTTCAAACACGTGTCAGTATATCTCTTACAACATTATTTGGAGGAGCGCACTTTTTTTTTCTTTTCGGTGGGAGAGTTCCCTTTTGGTGGAAAGAGTCTGTCCTAAACACAAGACTAAAGCTTGGGATAAAAAGTCTACTTGCGCGCACAGGTAAGGACTCCACCTTCCCTAATGAACTCTAGGGTTGGATCTTATGTTCACCTGGTCTTTCTTGATATGTCCAGTGTGAACCAAGATTACCTAGGCTCTCAAGTAGAAGCAAACCAATAGATCCTGCACTGGTGTCTCAGGTACAAGGATACGTCCTAAGTTAGGAGAGATTTCGATCTATCTTGTCAATGCTCAAGTGAATTAAGCCGAGCCTGAGCGAATCGAGCTTCTGTGGCCTGGAAAGTCTTTAAAACAGAGGTTGAATATCCATAAACACTTATTGTATTTTTGTTTCAGCCTTCAGATCATTAGTAAACACCATTATATATATGTATATATATATATATATATATATATATATATATATAAATATATAGGTGGAAACTGCATGATACCATAAAATACCCAGATCCTATGGATGCCTATCCACCCCCCCATGCCAAACAATGCTATGTCCTCATATGCATGCCGGGTAGGGTAGAGGAAGGACGAAAGATCGGGTAACAAGAGCTGAGGTGCAGGGCATACAGCAGGGTGGTAGGGTGGGTTGATGGTGGGTGGTGAAGTGAAAAGTGAAGTGATCGTGACAGTGGCGTGAAAAGTGATGGTGGATGGTGAAAGATCTGGCATTTCCTGGGATGAGATTGTCCCAGGAGGATCGGAGAACAAGTCAGGAGGAAGAAGTTGGCTGTCAGATTGGCCAAGAAGAGGGGCTTCTTGGATAGATGGATCCAAAAAGGAATAGCCCCAGTGAGTAGGATGTGGGCTCAAGGTCCCAGTGTGGAGTTGCAAATCTGCTTGATTTGGCGGGAAAGAAAGGGCAATTTGGTCTTCAAGGGTGTGGACCAGCGGTGAGTAGCCCGGATATGACTCAGACAACGAGGTATGGGAAGTGGAGAAAACCTCGTCAGAAGTCTGGTCAGGAGAAGGTGCGGGAATAAAGAGGGATGGGGGAACGTCACAATATTTGTTGATCAGGCAGTTGTCAGTGTTTACAAGTAATCCACAGCAGTAAGAATAGGTTCCAATTAGTCCGATACACGCGCTGACAGCCATGTCTTCGTCAGACGTGTCAGCCTTGATACAATCGCAATCAAAGTTCTTGGCTGCTTTGAAGATGTTAAGCTTGAGCTTTTCAGATCCAATGGCAATCTCAATACAGCCAGACTAGCGGTTGATAAGGGCACGGGCTGTGGCCAAGAAAGGTCGACCAAGGTTGATCGGACAATCAGAAAGTGAGCTTGGAACTTTCATATCAAAAACAAGAAAGCCAACAGGAAAACAGAGATTGTTGACCCTAACCACCACGTCTTTCACCACACCCTTCAGAATTTTGACAGAACGATCAGCCAACTATAACATGACAGGGGTGGGTTTCAAATTTCCTAAGGAAAATTTTTCGAGCATGATGGTTAGTATAAGATTGATGGAAGATCCTAGATCAAGCAGGCCACGGTTAAAATTGCAGCCATGGATGCTGCAGGAAATGAGCGGTGTGCCCGGATCTTTTTGCTTTGGTGGTAGATTTGACAGTATAGCACAACTCGCATGAGGCGAGAGAACCACCGAATTCTTGGTTATCTTTGACTGTCGCCTGGGTGTTGTGTAGTCTTTGAAAAATTGAGCAACAGTAGGTATGTGGTCGATAGCTCGAGCAGGGGTACCTTGATTTCTACATCCCTGAACAAATTACGCAGGTTATCAAAGTCCTACATATCTTTCTTTTGGCCTTTTGGCTCCCTCGGTAGAGCCTCAGGGAATGGAACTGATTTTGGCTTCAATTTGGGTGTATCGTCCTCTCATGAATGCGGTGCGCATCCCGAATGAGAGGGCAACGAAGAAGACGGGCCAGGATCTGGTCGAGGCAGATCGACGGTTTGCTTAGCGCTCCTCGTAGTGATCGCATTGGACGATGTGGGTCCAGTGCGATCATAAGTCGGTGGAGGGTTCACAATGGTGACATAAGAGTGCGGTGCTGTAGCGGGATTAGCCCGAAATCTCGGTAGAATGCTCGGAGCCTGCAGAATTTGATGAACCTGCCCGTGGGAAGGTCATACCTGTGGTTGAGGACCACAAGGTATGAAATTTCGCGGGTTTAGGACAGGTTGGGCGGGAAGATTGCCCTGAGGTCGAGTTGCCATGCGTAGTTGACTGATCTCAGCATTTTGCTACGCCAATTGGTGCTGAAGAGAGGTCATGTTCTCTTCATGGCACTTTGACATTTCCGTCATCATTCGCATCAATTTGTCAAGAGGACTTGATGTGTGTTCTGCTTGCGGTACGCATGGCCCTGATGGTGGATTCGCCATAGGATTAGATTGGGCCCTTGGGATGATGGGCGTAGACTGTCTCATTGGTCCACTCGCAAGGTTTTGGCACTGCGGGTTGTTGCACCATGTGGAGTTTGGACAATTTCGCCACCCTGGGTTATAAGTGGCAGAGAACGTGTTGTTCCCTAGGGCGTAATCATCTTCTAAGCCAGAAGACGTGTCCGCATGTAAATATGCATCCGAGCACATGGAGGCTTGGTCCTCCGTGTCAAAATACTGGCTCACAGAGGCCAGATCCACATGACTTACTGACATGCGCTCGTGCGTGTGTGTTAAGAAGTGTCGTTATAGTCACACTTGCAATGCCTGTTTTAAAGTAAAGAAACGGAGGTGAGTCCGAGTGTCTGTCTCAGGGAGGTGTGAAAATTGGATTTTTCCTATCACTTGTCACGGAAAGCGCGGAGTTTTGCTTGCGAAAGGTGCAGTTTGAAAAGCGAGAGGTAGAAAGAGATAGAGAGAGTGAGAGATTAGGGTTAGAGTTGTTTCATGCTTGATCATGCAACTTAAACAGAAATTAAAGTAAACAACTGAACAGAAAGTAACTTCATTAATCATGCACTTTTAGGTCATAGCTTACAACATTAAATACATGCTCAAACAAAAATAATGGAAAGCTTAAAAGAGAGGAAGAGAGAGAGAGAGAGGAGGGAGAGCGGCGAGGCAGCCACGGCGAGAGAGAGAGAGGAGGGAGAGGAGGGAGAGCGGCGGTGGAGGAGGCTCCGTGGCGGCTCGTCATCTCCGACGATTACAAGAGGGCTTAAAGCTAGCTAAGAGAGGGGGAGAGTAGTTGCAAGGGAAGTGAATGCATTGAACGAGTGGTTGGAGGGGGTTTAAATAGGGTTAAGGGCTTTCTAAAAGAAGGGGCTTTAGCGACATCCGGGACGTCGCTAAAACCATTCCAAAAGTGTCGATGAAGCCCTCCAGCCCACCGGTCAACCACCCATGCCGTTCTTCTTCGCGTTCGATCAACAATCGCTGCATGCGAGCCATCCGATCTTCGATCGGACGGCTGAGATCTTCCCTTGGATGCACTGGGATTGCGCCTTGGGTGAGCATGTGGGCTGGCGTCATCGCCCGGCGTGTGCGCATGCGTGAGCGCTCGCGATCTGAGGGCATGGCTCGTGGCGGGATCTTGGCCGCTCGCTACTGATCAAGCTGCCCAATTTCGCCACGTGCTTCGTTCGTCTTAAATTTTACGCACTACGTGGTTCGAACCCACGTCGCGTGCATGCGGGCGTGCGCGCTAACCGTTGCGCCACGCCCGTGCTTTGTCGTGTCGACTGCGTAGTTCTTGGCTGTCCGATCGAAGATCGACAGCCAAGATTTGATCTCAGCTGATGGATGAAGTGGCGAGTGGTGGAGCGGGGGTGACGTGGCGCAATGAGGGCCGTTGATCACCAGATCAACGGTTAGAACTTCTTGGGCCCATTGTAGGAGCTCCAGATGTCGGATTTGGCCGATATTGAGTCTGTTGGACTCGGTTCGTTGTTCTAAATCCATCCGTGCGGTTCGATTGCTCATCTGAGGCTTGCTTTGACAAGTGCTTACAAAAATGGCCATTAATACAGTTCTATAAGCAATCTTGGTATATGATGCATGCAATGCTCCCATTCTACTTATGTTGTGCCTTTTATTCTTAAGATGGGTCCTATTCAACAGAGTTATCACCCCCATGTGCAGTGTTATCATACCCCCATACTTACTCCTTGCTAGTCCCTAGCAAGGTTTATTCTAGCCTTTATTTTCTTTCAGAATTTAAGAAGTAATTACTTAGACACTTCGTCACTTGTCAATAGGAGGAAATATACCAAAATCTTAATCTAGAAAAACTAAGCAGCGCCCAGGTGTCTGGCAAAATATGAATCGCCCGAATCCTTGCTTTAATGTATATAACTGTACATATGTATATGTATATATATATTTTTTTAGAATTTTTTCGGAATTCAGTGTGGGTTGGTAACGTTTTACGGCTACCCAACCCACCCAAAACTCGATCAAAACCCTAAGTGCTAAGCATCTTCTTGTGAATGTTGTGATAGACTCACTTTACGGTAATTCAGACAGACTTCAGGTTTCTATGCCCCTAGGTGACCAGAAGAGGAGATATATTTGCCTGAAGGTGTATGTGTTTGATTGGTAGCTTTCTCCTTACGTTTATTTTAATTGGGGTCAAGACAAGGATTTTTCCAGTGTATATCTCCCTAGCTTGTACTACTTCCTCGCTTTTTCCTTAAGTGTTTTGGTTCTTTTTGTGCAGTTATTGAGCTGGGCTCTGGACAACCGACCAATGGGCTGTTACCCACGATCACTTGCCAGCCATACTCGTGCAGTGAAGTGTGGTTTATTTTCTTTTCTTCTCTTGTTTTTTTTTTCATAGGTGGCCTCCCTGATCTCAAATGTACCTAGAGGCAATGAAGAAGAAATGGTCTGATGGCGAAAATACGCGGTTTGTTAAAATACGTCGTTGTAACGCGTAAATCCGCTTTCGCTCTTAAATTTATATTCCTAGATAGGGGAGTATCTAGGGTCGTCCAAGGAGGCAATATGGTTGCAAAATTGATTCTCTTGCTTGGAATATATCTCAACTTTCTTTTTGGTAATTTTCAATATACCATTTTTCTTTATTTTTGAACTAAGGCAACATGCGAAATTATGGCGGAAAAAGTGTTTACACTTCCAATTAAGTAAACTACTCTAAAGTGGCAAGTAGAGCCTCTCCCTAAGCTCACTCTAGGCACGTGGAGACCTAGAATAATTAGGGAGAGGAAGTGAAGAATGCTGAAAATAAGCAAAAAGAAATGCAAACAAGATATGCGAAAAAGGCAACTAGATAGGTGATAAAGTGTTTAACAAAAATGCCTAGTAGAGGAATGCTTCTACTACTTGATAATTGAAGTAAAAGAAAACACAAATCCTCTAAATAGATGGTGAAGAAGAGGGCTTCTTGCTCCAAGGCTGGTGGCTCCCAAGCTTGAAAAGAATCCTTCAACTCCTTCCTTGCAGTACTCCGCCAAAGTGATGACCTCCAAGGCAAGCCCTAAGGGGGCGTGCCCTAAGTTTCTCTCCAAGGGTGGACGTCCACCCTAAGCTTTTCTCCTTTGCCTGGCCGTCCTCCTTGAAGTGGGAGAGTCCTCCTCCTTGGCGTGGCCCAAGTTGAAGAGAGTGGGGAGAAGAAGGCACCAAAAGGGCTGGTGATGTGCCCCTTTAATCTCCTTCTCTACTCCTTCTTCTTGGCCGTAGGTATAGGTTGTTTAGGTAGAAAATATACTAAGGGAGGATGCCCAAAAATGGTGGTAGGTGGTGGCCTTTTATAGAATAGGAGGGGGGCTATGGTGACCTTTGAAATGGATGGCTAGGATGGAAGGAGGGAGGTGGTTAAGGATCCAATGGCCAAGGGTGTTTGGCGCCACCTTAAGGGACACCTAAGGGGTGGTTATGTGTGTTGACACCCCTTGATATTGGCGCCAAAATGGCTTCTAGAAGAGGGTCTAAGTTGGCGCCAAGAAGGATTCTAGAAGGGGGGTTAGGTGGATGGCTAGGATGGCTTATGTGGGTAGGTGTAGGGTGGATTAAGGGGCTGAAAGTGGCGCCAATATAGAGGTGGTTAGGGGTGGTTTTTGGCGCCAACTTGAAGTGTCTTTTGGTGGAGATAATGGGGTGAAGGGATGGCTAGGAGGTGGTGCCAACTTGAGTAGGGTAGCTAGCTTAGGTAGGCTTGAGTTGGTGGAGCTAGCTAGGGTTGATTTTGGAGGTAATGAATGGCCAAGGAGCTGGTTGTTAGCTAAGCTAAGATAAGATAAGATAAGCTAAGCTAGCTTAGCTAAAGGTGGAGTAGAGGAGAAGGTGTTGGAGCTAGGGTTTGGAGGAAGGAGCTGAGGAGAAGAAGTCTGGAGCTGGAGCTGGAGCTGGCTGCTGCTGAAGAGGCTGGCATGGGGCTACTCTAGCTGGCTTAGCTTGCTAGTTCTTTGCTAGCTACTAAGCCAAGCTAAAGTGAGCTAGCTTCTACCAAAATGAGCTGAGGTGAGCTAGGTCTGGTGCTCCCAGGGAGAATCAAGCTGGTTGAGGCAGCTAAGGTAGCTTAGCTCAACTGAGTTGAGCTAAGCTGATTCCCCGGGAGCTGGACTTGAGCTTCCTGAGCTGAGATGAATTCTTCTTCAGCTGGCTGGAGTTGAGTGGAGCTGAATGTAGCTGGATCTGAGCTGGGGTGAACTCCTGTCAACTCAGCTGAGCTAGCTAGAGCTCCCTGTGAACTAGTGGGAGCTGATATGAGCTAGACTCAGCTAAGTTGAGCTGGATCTGAGCTGACTTGAGCTAGGGTGAGCTAAGATGAACTCTCTTGAGCTGCCATCCAACTGAGATTAGCTGAATGGAGCTGGGATGAGCTAACCATAGTTCAAGTAAGCTAGGTTCCAGCTGCGGTGAGCTAGATCAAGCTGAGGTGAGCTGGATCAAGCTGAGGTGAGCTGGATTAGGCTGAGTTCCAGCTAGTCTGGGCTTCTCCTTCACCAATTGCCTTCTTGAGTGCTAGGGTTTTAGGGATCTGTGCATCTGTACATCCCTAACACTCACAAAAACTCATTAAAATGACAATAAAAAATGCAATGCGTGCCTATCCTAAGTTATGCCTAAATGCAGCCCAAAAACCTGTTTGCAGAGTAAAATCCTAAGAGCTAGGTTAGTTTTAAAACATAAAAATGATGATAAACTGGCGTTTATCATGGTCCCATGGCTGGGTTCTGGACAACTTGCCAATGGCTATTACCCACGACAACTTGCCAGCCAAACCACCCTAGAGAGTTCATTAGCTACCTAATTTCTATCAAAATCTCTGAGGAGTGAGTCTATGCAAAAATGTGTGTAGATGCTTGACTCAAAGTTTTTCTGAGTTAGAGGGTGAGTTGATAAGTTGTATACCTATCACCTTATTTAGTAGGTGGATTAGAATAGCTTAAGGTTGAAAGGATTCGAAGTTAAATCCATATTTTAACAGACACCAGGGCTAATTAAGCCTGAAGGACTGAAAAGTCTAAGTGTTTAAGTTCTTTTTTCTATTATTTCCTACTATTGACAAGTTTCTAATGCCTAAGTTCTCTTCCTAAATTCATTTTTTTTTTCTTTTCCTTTTTCGTTTTATTCAGACTGATTAAATGAGCTCAGGATTATGCAATTTACCACCCCCATGCTTAAGTTGGACAATGTCCTCATTGGCAGGTACATGGATGCATAAGGGTTCAAAAAGATAGTACTTGAGTGACGTAAAATATCGGATCAGTCTGAATCCTCTGGGTTGCCTCGCAGGAAGCACCGAGTTTAACGCCTCCAGCTGGCAGTGCTTTGTGTCATCCCTCAATGAGGGTACATGCTCCTTTGGGGGAGCCTGGGCAAGGAAGTGCTTCAATCTTTGACCATTAACTGTAAAAGTGTGCCCAATGTTAGGATCAGCAATTTCAACTACCCCATTAGAGTAGGGCTTAACATCCCAAAATGGTCCTATCCATTTGGACCTGAGTTTCCCTGGGAAGAGTTTTATGTGTGCACCAAACAGTCAGACTTGCTGGTTAGGCACAAAGGTTTTTCTATGAATGATTCGGTCGTGGACAGCTTTCATTTTCTCATCATACAGTCGACTATTGTCAAAGGTGTGATAAACGCCAGTTTATCATCATTATTATGCATTAAAACTAACCTAGCTCTTAGGATTTTACTCCGCAAATGGGTTTTTGGGCTGCATTTAGGCATAAATTAGGATAGGCATGCATTGCATTTTTTATTATCCTTTTAATATGTTTTTGTGAGTGTTAGGGATGTACAGATGCACAGATCCCTAAAACCCTAGCACTCAAGAAGGCAAATGGTGAAGGAGAAGCCCGGACTAGCTGGAACACAGCTTGATTCAGCTCACCACAGCTAGAACCTAGCTTACTTGAACTAGGGTAAGCTCATCCCAGCTCCATTCAGCTAATCTCAGCTGGATGGCAGCTCAAGAGAGTTCACCTTAGCTCACCCTAGCTCAAGTAAGCTCAGATCTAGCTCAACTTAGCAGAGTCTAGCTCATCTCAACTGCTACTAGTCCACAGGGAGCTCTAGCTAGCTCAGCTAAGTTGACAGGAGTTCACCCCAGCTCAGATCTAGCTACATCCAGCTCTACTCAGCTCCAGCCAGCTGAAGAAGAACTCATCCCAGCTCAGGAAGCTCAAGTCCAGCTCCCGGGGACTCAGCTTAGCTCAACTAAGTTGAGCTAAGCTACCTTAGCTGCCTCAACCAGCTTGCTTCTCCCCGGGAGCACCAGACCTAGCTCACCTCAGCTCATTTTGGTAGAAGCTAGCTCACTTTATCTTGGCTTAGCAACTAGCAAAGAACTAGCAAGCTAAGCCAGCAATAGTAGCCCCATGCCAGCCTCTTCAGTAGCAGCCAGCTCCAACTCCAGACTTCTCCTCCTCAGCTCCTTCCTCCAAACCCTAGCTCCAACACCTTCTCCTCTACTCCATCTTTAGCCAAGCTAGCTTAGCTTAGCTTAGCTTAGTTATGCTCCAACTTCCTTGGCTTGTACCACCCTAAAAACCCACCTACCAACTCCACCCTACTAGCTCCACCTAAGCTCCACATAAGCTAACCTACTTGGCACCAACCTAACCTACCCACCACCTACAAAAGACACCTAAAAGTGGCGCAAAAAACTACCCATAACCACCCCTTAATGGCGCCACTTTTCCCTCCAAAATCCCCCCTCATCTCCACCACACAATCCCCCTTGAACCCATCTCCACCATCCACCTAATCCCCCTTCTAGAAGACCCCATGTTGGCGCCAACATGGGGGTGTCTCTCCACCACGAAAAGACACCAATACCACCATAACCACCCCCTTTAACACCCCTTGGGATGGCGCCAACTCACCCTAGCCATAGGATCACCAACCACCCCCATCCTTCCAACCTAGCCCTCCATTTCAAGGGGCACCTTAACCCTTCATCCTACCCTATAAAAAGACCACTACCCACCACCATTCAAGTCACCCTTGGCTAGCAATTTCACTATCATATTCCACCAAGAAGCCCACGTCCAAGAGAGAAGAAGAAGAAGATTAAGGGGATATTCTATCCCCTTGGTGCCTTCCCCTCTTCCCTTCTCTCTTGGGTCACGCCAGCCAAAGGAGAAGCCAGGCAAGGAAGATCTTGGAGGAGATCTTGAAGGTGGTCACGTCACCTTGGAGGATTTTTTGAGGGTGGTGCACGCCCACCCCTTTGGAGAGAGCATTAATGGTGGTATCTTCCACCTTGGAGGAGTTCTCAAGGAAGGAGAAGGAAGCCCTCTTTTCAAGCCAAGGAGCAGCTAGGCTTGGTGCAAGAAGACAACCTTCTTCACCATTGTTACAAGAGGATTTGTGTTTCTTTTCTTTCTTTTAGATTGTTTAATTCTAGTAGAAGCATTCCTCTACTTGTCCTTGAAAAGAACACTTATTCTACTCAATCAAAATTGCCTTCTTTTAGCTTTTTATTGCAGTTTTTTGTTTTGGTTCTAGCACTTGTTTCACCTCTTCTTCCTAATTACCCTAGGCCTCCACTTGCCTAGAGTGAGCTTAGGAAGAAGATATTTCTATCTTTTAGACTTTAGTTAATCATTTGTAGGTGTTAGTTCTTTTCACTACAATCTGCAGTTTGCCCTCGTCTTTTCAAAATATAAAAAAATTACATATTGAAAAATATTAAAAAGAAAGTTGAGATCTATCTGTAAGCAAGAGCATTAATTTTGTACTTTTTGCCTCCTTGGACGACCCTAGATACTCCCCTATCTAGGATATAAATTTAAAAGCGAAAGCGAATTTACGCGTTGCAACGACACTAAATTGCCTAATTAACAAACCGCGTATTTTCGCTATCACTTTTTAGCACAGTTGCAGGAGGTGGTAAAAAAGGAGATTATTAAGTGGCTGGATGCTGATATCATCTACCCCATTTCTGACAGCTCCTGGGTTAGTCCAACTCAAGTTGTCCCCAAAAAGGCTGGACTAACAGTTGTCACCAATGAAAATGCGGAAAATATAGCCACTCGAACCGCTTCTTCTTGGCGCGTGTGTATAGATTACCGAAAATTAAACACCACCACCAAGAAGGATCATTTCCCGCTCCCTTTTATTGATTATATCTTGGAGCGATTAGCCGGGCGGGAATTTTACTATTTTTTGGACGGTTATTCTGGCTATAATCAAGTGGCGGTTCATCCTGAGGACCAGGACAAAACAACTTTCACCCGCCCCTTCGGAACCTTTGCTTTCCGAAGAATGCCCTTCGTTCTTTGCAATGCACCTGCAACTTTTTAAAGGTGCATGCTTGCAATTTTTTCATACCTGGTAGGTGAATGTTTAGAAGTTTTTATGGATGACTTCTCTATTTTTGGGATTCTTTTGACCATTGCCTCAAAAATCTTGAAAGAACCCTCCAAAAGTGCATAGAAGTTAATCTGGTCCTCAGCTGGGAAAAAAGTCATTTCATGGTCCAAGAAGGTATTTTCTTGGGCCATGTTATTTCTAAACAAGGAATCGTGGTAGATAAAGCAAAAATAGATGCTATATCTAATCTCCCACAGCCCACTACTGTCAAACAAATCAAATCTTTTTTTGGGTCATGTGGCTTTCTACCGTCAATTCATACAAAAATTTTCCCAAATCTCCAAGCCTTGAAGTCAGCTTCTTACTAAAGGCTAGCCATTTGATTTTAATAATAAGTTCCTGGAGAGTTTTTTGAGGTTGAAGAAAGAGGTTACTGAGGCACCAATATTGCAGGGACCTGATTGGAATAGTCCCTTTGAATTAATGACAGATGCCTCAGATTTTGCTGTAGGGGCCATTCTAGGGCAAAGAATTGGCAAGAAGCCCGTTGTGATCTATTATGCTAGCAAAACCCTTGATGATGCACAACGGAATTACACGGTTACTGAAAAGGAACTTCTTGCCATTGTATTTGCCTTAGAAAAATTTAGATCTTATCTGTTGGGGTCACGTGTCACTATTGATACAGACCACTCAGCAATTAAATATTTGCTGACAAAGAAAGATGCGAAACCCTGCCTTATCCGTTGGATTCTACTGCTCCAGGAATTTGACCTGGAAATCAAGGATAAGGTTGGATTGCATAATGTAGTGGCCGACCATCTCTCTCGTCTAATGACGAATGACATAATGACCCCGCCAGATCAGTTCCCTGGTGAAAGTATTTTAGCTGCTACAACCCTCCCTTGGTTTGCACCCATCGCAAACTACTTAGCAACAGAACAAATCCCCACTGATTGGCCAAAAAAAAAACGACATAAGTTCTTTGCTGATATTAAATATTATTTTTGGGCGGAGCACGACCTTTTCCGCATTTGTGCTGATCAGGCCATTCGACGATGTGTCCCCGATTCTGAAATCCATGATATCTTAACACATTGTCACTCAATGGCCTGTGGCGAACATTTTTCGGGCAAGAAAACTGCAGCTAAAATCCTTAATGCGGGATTTTATTGGCCCAGCTTGCACAAAGATGCTCATGACTTTGTTCGGTCCTGTGTGCGTTGCCAGAGCATCGGCAACATGACTCGAAAGGATATGATGCCCCTTAATCCTATTTTAGAAATTGAAATTTTCGATGTTTGGGGTATCGACTTCATGGGACAGTTCATCAACTCTGGTGGGTATTTGTATATATTAGTCGCAGTCGACTATGTTGCTAAATGGATAGAAGCAATACCCACCCCCACTAGTGATCACCGTGTGGTTGTCGAATTTCTTAAGAAAAATATTTTCTCAAGATTCGGCATACCAAAAGCCATTATCAGTGACGGAGGCTCACATTTCACCCACTCACAATTCCGTCACCTCCTTTCTAAATACGGGGTTAATCATAATATTTCCACACCATATCACCCCCAAACTAATGGCCAGGCTGAAGTTTCTAACTGGGAAATTAAAAATATTTTACAAAAGACGGTTAGGCCCGACCGTAAAGATTGGCCCACCAAATTGGACGGCGCATTATGGACCTACCGTACCGCTTTTAAAAGTCCGCTTGGCATGTCTCCCTTCCGTCTGATTTTTGGGAAGGCATGCCATCTCCCGGTAGAGTTAGAACATAGGGCTTTTTGGGCAATAAAACAACTCAATATGGATTTATCTGACGCCGGTAACCATAGAAAATTACAATTAACTGAATTGGAAGAATTACAGAATTTTTCCTATGAAAGTGTAAGGATTTATAAAGACCGAACAAAGAAATTTAACGATAAATATATTGTTCGGAAACACTTTGACGTTAATCAACGTGTTTGGCTTTTCGATGCGAGATTACATCTTTTTCCTAGCAAATTAAAATCTAAATGGACCGGCCCCTTTATTGTGCATAAAACATATCCATACGTAGCTGTTGACCTTTTTGATCCAAAAATTAATTCGACATTTCAAGTCAATGGCCAGCGTTTGAAGCCCTATTTTGACCATACGCCTAGAATTGCATCTGAATCTTTTAATTTTACTGAGCCGCCACCCTTGATCACTAGTGCACATCACGCCCGGCTGAATGGCGTAAAAGATAGCACTGGATGGGAGGCAACCCATCAATTTTTTTCTTGCTTTCCTTTTTTCTTCTTCCAGGTTTTGTTCATCCTAAACCCGACCGTTCTTCACTAAGGTGATCCCTTTTCCCTCCTAATGCATGAGGACATGGCATTTCTTAAGCATGGGGGGGTGTTTTTAAATTTTTACGATCGATTTAGGATGTTCAAAACCTAAAAACATATAATTTTCTTTATTTCCTGCTTGCATACCCAAAAAAATAAAAGTGTTGAAAACTTTTTGAGGAAAAATTTTGAAATCGGGACTAAGGTCGAAAAATTCACTTTTGGTACAATGGGATTTAATCTTTAACAAACTAGGGATAAGGATATGGATCTGATCATTAGAATTCCAGGGTCTATTTTAGACTAGATCAGATATCCTTCTCTAAAATTCCACCTGAACTAATGATAGTTCAGGTGACTTGATCCTATTTTGTAATACGGAAAGTATTTGACTTAGTTTCAGATTCAAAAACTTGTGTATCTTAAGAAACTTCTTGTGTCCATTTTCACACAAAGTCAACACTTAAAAATAATTAATTTTTTTTTTTTTTTGACAAACTCCAGTGTTTGGATTTAGTAAAAGTCTGAAGCAGATCATTGGTTTGAGTTCCCATCGCCGAGAAGAAGGAAAATACCTTCTTTGAGGACGCGATGTCAACATGTTACCGCCTCGGCGCTACTCTATATCTATATTTCATATCTTTAGACGGAGCATTAAAGCGCATTTTAGCAGCTCAAGTGTCTTGGACGGTGCTCTACCTATAGCGTCGGAGCGAGAGCTTGAGTTTGCTTGGAGCGCCCCTTTTCACCGCATCATGTTTTGGGGTTGTGAGCTCCTGGGTGGTGTCATGGATAGTGCTATCCCAAAGTACTGGTGCCAGAGCCCCTCGAGGAATGGTAACGGGAATGATGATCCCGACACATCTGTTGTAAGACAAAGCTAAAAATAAGCATGGGGGAGAAAAAAAAAATAATAATAATAATAACACGTCCTTATAAATGTTGGCTTTTCACAAGCACAGACATAAGGTTTTAAAGGATTTTGCAAGTTGCTAATCAGATTCACGAGCCAGAAAAATCCTAAAAACAAACATTTCAAGTCATCTGAATTAACAAGGGGTTAATTTGTGAATTTTCTGGAGGATATATTGAGCCCATTCTATCTAATGGTTGAATCCATAAACAAATCCCGATGTTGATCTTTACCAAATCCCGTACCTCCTGTGTTTTAATCTACCAAAGTCCCTTAATCTCCTTTCTCCTCAAAAGTCAAAAAAAAAAAATTAGATTTCCCAAAAATTTCATTTTCCAAAAAATTAAAGTTTTGCTAAGAGACTAGCAGAAGATAAGCATGGGGGTGTGATAAATGCCAGTTTATCATCATTCTTATGCATTAAAACTAACCTAGCTCTTAGGATTTTACTCCGCAAATGGATTTTTGGGCTGTATTTAGGCATAAATTAGGATAGGCATGCATTATAATTTTTATTGTCCTTTTAATATATTTTTGTGAGTGTTAAGGATGTACAGATGCACAGATCCCTAAAACCCTAGCACTCAAGAAGGCAAATGGTGAAGGAGAAGCCCAGACTAGCTGGAACTCAGCTTGATCCAGCTCACCACAGCAGGAACATAGCTTACTTGAACTAGGGTTAGCTCATCCCAGCTCCATTCAGCTAATCTCAGCTGGATGGCAGCTCAAGAGAGTTCACCTTAGCTCACCTTAGCTCAAGTCAGCTCAGATCTAGCTCAACTTAGCTGAGTTTAGCTCATCTCAGCTCCTACTAGTCCACAGGGAGCTCTAGCTAGCTGAGCTAAGTTGAAAGGAGTTCACCCCAGCTCAGATCCAGCTACATCAAGCTCCACTCAGCTCCAGCCAGCTGAAGAAGAACTCATCCCAGCTCAGGAAGCTCAAGTCCAGCTCCCGGGGACTCAGAGTTGAGCTAAGCTACCTTAGCTGCCTCAACTAGCTTGACTCTCCGCTAGAGCACCAGACCTAGCTCACCTCAGCTCATTTTGGTAGAAGCTAGCTCACTTTAGCTTGGCTTAGCAACTAGCAAAGAACTAGCAAGCTAAGCCAGCTAGAGTAGCCCCATGCCAGCCTCTTCAGCAGCAGCTAGCTCCAGCTCCGACTCCAAACTTCTCCTCCTCAACTCCTTCCTCCAAACCCTAGCTCCAACACCTTCTCCTCTACTCCACCTTCAGCTAAGCTAGCTTAGCTTAGCTTAGCTTAGCTTATCTTAGCTATGCTCCAACTTCCTTGGCTTGTACCACCCCAAAAACCCACCTACTAACTCCACCCAACTAGCTCCACCTAAGCTCCACATAAGCTAACCCACTTCGCACCAACCTAACCTACCCACCACCTCCAAAAGACACCTAAAAGTGGCACCAAAAACTACCCATAACCAACCCTTAATGGTGCCACTTTTCCCTCCAAAATCCCCCCTCATCTCCACCACACAATCCCCCTTGAACCCATCTCCACCATCCACCTAATCCCCCTTCTAGAAGACCCCATGTTGGCGCCAACATGGGGGTGTCTCTCCACCACCGAAAGACACCAACACCACCATAACCACCCCCTTTAACACCCCTTGGGTTGGCGCCAACTCACCTTAGCCATAGGATCACCGACCACCCTCATCCTTCCATCCTAGCCCTCTATTTCAAGGCGCACCTTAACCCCCCATCCTACCCTATAAAAAGACCACTACCCACCACCATTCAAGTCATCCTTGGCTAGCAATTTCACTCTCATATTCCACCAAGAAGCCCACGTCCTAGAGAGAAGAAGAAGAAGAAGATTACGGGGATATTCTGTCCCCTTGGTGCCTTCCCCTCTTCCCTTCTCTCTTGGGTCATGCCAGCCAAAGGAGAAGCCAGGCAAGGAAGATCTTGGAGGAGATCTTGAAGGTGGTCATGCCACCTTGGAGGAGTTTTTGAGGGTGGTGCACGCCCACCCCTTTGGAGAGAGCATTAAAGGTGGTAGCTTCCACCTTGGAGGAGCTCTCAAGGAAGGAGAAGAAGGAAGCCCTCTTTTCAAGCCAAGGAGTAGCTAGGCTTGGAGCAAGAAGACAACCTTCTTCACCATTGTTACAAGAGGATTTGTGTTTCTTTTCTTGCTTTTAGATTGTTTAATTCTAGTAGAAGCATTCCTCTACTTGTCCTTGAAAAGAACACTTATTCTACTCAATCAAAATTGCCTTCTTTTAGCTTTTTATTGCAGTTGTTTGTTTTGGTTCTAGCACTTGTTTCACCTCTTCTTCCTAATTACCCTAGGCCTCCACTTTCCTAGAGTGAGCTTAGGAAGAAGATATTTCTATGTTTTAGATTTTAGTTAAGCATTTGTTGGTGTTAGTTCTTTTCACTACAATCTGCAGTTTTCCCTCGTCTTTTCAAAATATAAAAAAATTACATATTGAAAAAATATTAAAAAAAAAGTTGAGATCTATCTGTAAGCAAGAGGATTAATTTTGCAATTTTTGCCTTGTTGGATGACCCTAGATACTCCCCTATCTAGGATATAAATTTAAAAGCGAAAGCGGATTTACGCGTTGCAACGACACTAAATTGCCTAATTAACAAACCGCATATTTTCGCTATCAAGGTGTCCCAACGAATTTTTTCGAGATCAGATAATTGGAGCATCCTCTGTACACCGGCTAACTGGGAATCCTTGTTACATTGGTTGATAGCCTAGTAAGCTCGGTGTTCCAATTCGACAGGAAGATGGCAGGCTTTGCCAAAGACCAGGCAATAAGGTGACATGCTTATCGGGGTCTTTAAAGCGATCCTGTATGCCCATAGGGCATCATCAAGTTGTGTGGACCAGTCTTTCCTGTCATGTCTCACAGTCTTCTGTAAAATGTTCTTGATTTATCTATTTGAGACCTTGGTCTGCCCATTTGTTTGCGGATGATAAAGGGTAGCAATGTGGTGGTTTACCCCGTATTTTCTAAGTTGGACATGGAATTGGGAATGGATAAAATGGCTTCCACCATCACTAATCTTGGCCTTGAGTATTCCAAATCGAGAAGAGATGATCTTCTTAACAAAGTCCATGACAGTCCTATGATCGCATCGGTGGGTGGTGACGGCTTCAATCCATTTGGAAAGATAGTCTACCAAGACTAGGATGTACTCAAAGCCATTGGATGGTGGAAAGGGGCCCATAAAATCGATACCCCAAACGTCGAAGATTTTGATAATCAAAATGGGCTGGAGGGGCATCATATCTTTCTTGTTCATGGTCCCCAACGTTTGGTAGCGTGAGCAAGTCTTGGTAAAGGTGTGCATCCGTAAATAGGGATGGCCAGTAAAATCCAGACTGCAAAACTTGCAGCTATTTTCTTTCCAGAGAATTGGCCACCACAAGTCTGGTCATGACAAAAGGAAAGCACACTCTGAACTTCGTCTTCAGGGATACACCTCCTGATGATCTGGTCAGCACAAAGGCAAAACAGCATGGGATCATCATAGAAATAGTGCTTGGCCTCAGCCAAGAACCTGTCCCGTTGCTGTCTGGACCAACTGTGTGGGGTTTGTCCTATAACTAGGTAGTTGACATAATCAGCATACCATGGCATTCTCTTGTCTTGCATAGCCAGAATGTGTTCATCAGGGAAGGCATCAGATAGAGGTAGGGAGGGTCCAATGTGGTCTGGATGAAGTCTAGACAAGTGGTCAGCCACCACATTCTTTCATCCGCCCTTGTCTCAGATTTCCAGGTCAAGTTCCTGGAAAAGCAGGATCCAACTGATGAGCCTGGGCTTTGCGTCCTTCATGGCCAATAGGTGCCGAATGGCTGAATGGTCAGTATAAATCGTCACGTGGGATCCCAGCAAGTACGATCAGAACTTTTCAAGTCCAAAGACTACAGCGAGCAGCTCTTTCTCTATGACCGTATAATTTCGTTGGGCCTTGACCAACGTTTTGCTCACGTAGTAGATCACCACGGGCTTCTTGTCTTGCCTTTGTCACAGGACAGCGCCTTTGGCGAAATCTAATGCATCACACATAATCTCAAAGTCCTAGGACCAGTCTGGGTGTTGAAGTACAGGTGGGGTGGAGACTAAGTCCCGGAGGGTGCGATAAGCCTGGATGCAATTAGAAGACATGTGGAATAAGGCATCATTGGCTAGAAGGTCGGTCAAGGGTTTGGAAAGCTTGGAAAAGTCTTTAATGAACCTTCGGTAGAAGCCAACATGTCCTAGGAATGAGCGAATCTGTCGGACCGAGCTAGGTGGAGGAAGTTTGGAAATTAAATCAACCTTAGCCCGATCTACCTTGATGCCCCTATGCGATACAATGTGACCGAGGACAATTCCTTCTTGAACCATAAAATGGCTCTTTTCCAAACTTAACACCATATTAACATCGATACATCGTTTCAGGATTTTCTCGATGTTGCACAGACAATGGTCGAATGAATTCTCGAATACAGAGAAATCATCCATAAAGACCTCTAGGTATTCACCCACCATTTCCAAAAAAATGGCTACCATGCAACGTTGGAAGGTCGCAGGTGCATTGCTTAACCTGAACGGCATTCGACGGAATGCAAACGTGCCATACGGGCAAGTGAATGTAGCCTTTTCTTGATCCTCCGGAGCAATTGCAACTTAGTTATATCATGAATATCCATCCAGGAAGCAAAAATACTTCTGCCCTGGCAATCTTTCAAGGATTTGGTCAATGAATGGCAAGGGGAAATGATCCTTCTTAGTGGATTCATTGAGCTTCCTATAATCAATACACACCCACCAATCGGTGGTGGTGCGGGTGGGTATGGATTCGCCATGATCATTGGTGACAACGATGAGCCCAGCTTTCTTTGGAACCACTTGAGTGGGGCTCACCCAGGGGCTATCGGAGATAGGATAGATGATGTCGGCGTCAAGCCATTTGATAATTTCTTTCTTAACGACCTCCCGCATGTTTGGGTTTAAATATCTCTGCATCTGGTAGGAGGGTCGTGCCCCGTCTTCCATGTAAATCTTATGGGTGCAATAGGTGGGCTAATTCCTCTTAAGTCAGAAATGGTCCAACCAATGGCGGCTCGATGTTCTGAAAGGGTCGCAGTCAACCTGAGTTCTTGATCCTTAGTTAGATGAGAATTAATAATCACTCGGAAGGTCTGGTCAGGTCCCAGGAAGACATACTTGAGGTTCTCGGGCAATGGTTTAAGTTCAGGTGCAGGTGGAACCACAGTTGATGGAAAGGGAAAAGGCAGGAGTTGATCAACATCGATCTCCTCAAATGGTGTCGTGTGATGGTACTCAGCCTTATAGAGGTCCACGGGTAGTGATGGTGACGGGTTAGAACAGTCATTACGGGTTTGGTGGTCTGATACAGAACTGAGGGAGAGGCATTCCTCGATCAGAGTTTCCATGGGATCATGTTCCTCAATGCAATCGCAATCAAAAGACTTTGTTTCCCGGAAGATATCCAATTGCATTTTCTTATCCCCAAAGGCGATTTCCATACATCCTGTGTCACAATCAATGTTTGCCTTAGCCGTAGCTAAGAAAGGTCTGCCTAAGATTATGGGTGTGTTCTGTAATATTTTAGGGACTTCCATGTCAAGCACCAAACAGTCGACCGGGAAATAGAAGTCCTTGACCCGTACAATCACGTCCTCGACAACCCCATTCGGGGTTTTCACTGATCTATCAGCCAGCTGGATGGTGACAGGGGTTGGTGTCAACCCTCCAAAATGAAATTGGTGGTATAGGGCTGTCAGAATCATATTGATAGAAGCACCTAAGTCCAGGAGCGCTCTATCAAATGTCATGTCCCCGATATTGCAGGAAATCAGGGGCGCTCCTGGGTCAGTTTCCTTGAGCAGAAGGTTGCTTGATATTACAGAACTTGCTTGTTCAGAGAGCACAACCTTCCTAGGTGCTTGAGGTCTCGGCTTACACTTGGGTGTACAGGCATCCTTTGAAAACTTGGCATAAGCAAGGATGTGTTTAACGGCTTCAAGGAGCAGAATATTAATCTGTACTTGCTTAAAGATTTCCAATAGCTCCTCAGTTTCTACAACATTCTTCTTTTTCTTGATTGTTTCCAAGGCCTCAGGGTAGGGTGTCTAAATGTCGATTGGTTCTATTTTTGGTTCCTTGGTTGGTGCCTCTTCTGAGTCAGGAATTTCAGTGGGTGAAGTCTCGGGGAGAGTCGGCCATTTGGGATCCTGGGTTTTGGTGCCTCTTCTCAAGGTCACCACATTTATAGAGGCATTGGGGCCATGGGTTGATCCTTGAGAAGACGAGGGCGAAGAAGCACCAAACCCAGGGGGTGTTTGCGGGCCTGGCTGGACCATGTGAGTCTGCCCGAGGTTGCCTTGGAACCCTTGTGAATTGGGGCCTCTGTTAATTATGTTTCGCGAGTTCGGTTGTGGTTGGGAAGGTAGGGATCGTTGTTGTTTATAGTCCAAGAGTTGGCTTAACTGTCCCTTTACTAAGGCCATTTCCTCTTGATGTTTCTGGTTCATGTCAGCCATCATCTTTTTTAGGGTGTCCATTTGGTTTTGTGGGGAAGGGGCCGCCCTATTCTGATTGTATTGGGGTCTAACTAGTGGTCCTTGCTGATAGGGGGGCAAGTGTGGCTGCTGGTTTGGCCTGTGCTGGTTTTGAAATTGCAGTGGTTTCTGGTTTGTCCAACAAAATTTGGGGTGGTTGCGCTAGCCAGTGTTGTAAGTGTTGGAGAAAGGGTCAAGTTTCGCATAGCCTTGGACAGCTTGCACATCTTCTAGGATAGCCGATGTTGATGAAGAGGGAAGGGAATAATCAAGGGTTGAGGGAGCAAAGGTCCCTCCTTGGAATGAGGTTAGGGGTTGCTCCAGGTTCAGTTGGGTAAAGAGCTAGACCAGGTCAACATTATACACTCCCTTTGCTAGGGAGAAAGTCTGTAAGGGGTTCTCGGTCTAGTTCAGTAGCTCATCAATCTTTTTGTCCACCAATTCCACACGATCCAGTTTCTTGGCAATGATGTCCACGTCAACCATTCCAGAATTTGCTTGTACCTCATAAATCCCACCACGGGGTTGACTGGACCTGTTTAACTAGGTCGTGGAGGCATTGTTGAGTGAATTCTCGCTCATAGACTCAAAGAGCTCAAACGCGCTCTCCTCATGTTTGTTCAGGAAGTTCCCCCCATATGAGGCATCGACGAAGTTTCATAGGTTGCTGTCCAGACCATGGTAGAAAATCTGGGCCAATTACCACCGTGGTACTTCGTGGTGTGGGCATTTTCTCAAGAGTTCATTAAATCCTTCCCATGCCTCATGAAATTGTTCCCCACCCTGCAGTGCAAAGGTAGTAATAGCTCTTCTGAGGGCATTGGTCTTTCCTATCGGGAAGAATTTCTTTAAAAATGCATGCCTCATTTCTTCCTAGGTGATGATGGGTCTACCTAGGGTTCTAAGCCAATGAGAAGCCTTTTCTCTTAATGAGAAGGGAAACATCTTGATGAGAACAATGTCAAGGCTAATGTTCCTGGGTTTCACAGTTCGCGCTATGCGGCCGAGATCCTCTAGATGCGGGAAGGGGTCCTCATTTGAGCTTCCATGAAAGTGGCTCTGGATCAAACTTAAGACATTCGATTTCAGCTCAAAATCATCTCCCCCTTCGGGGATCCTAAGGTGTGGCTCGACTTTAATAGCGGAGGGATTATAGAAATCACGGAGGGGCCTCGGCTGATCCTAAAATGGTCGTATATCAAGTGGTGGTTGCACTTGTTCACCTTGGAAAGGTTGTGGTGGTTGTTCTTGTGGGTCCTGTAGCCGTTGTATGGCTTGCACGATGGTGTGGATTTGTTGTTGCTGAAGCCGGTGGTTTGCATTAATTTGGGCTTGGATGATGGCCATTGTGTCTGGTGCGGGTTGATCCTCAGCCTCATCTACCCTAGGTTCCGCCATGCTCCTAACAGAATTACGTCACCTAGATTCCTGCCTCAAAACACACAACTCGGGATGTAGTGAGCGTCTCCCGTGCACACACTAGAGAAGAACAAGAGGGGATGCGGAGTGCGACAGATGTGAGAAATGTGTTTCAATTAAGCACACAAGCCTAGTCATTATGGTGTATTCCTTAGGAAACCTAGAAATCTCACAAAGGGTGATTAAGTCCGTAAAAACTGGACTCCCCTTCCCAAGGCTAATCTGGCCAGGTTGATTACGAGGGGATTGTAGGGAAGGTTCTTCCGTTGGCTTGCGCCTCCGGTTCGATGGACCCCACAACCATGATCATTTGACACTGCCCCACAGCCAAGTCACCAGATTCTACCAAGGGAATGAAAGCCAAGTGCCCAGCGAACAAAACCTCACCTTTCAAGACTAATCCCAGTCCTGCCTAGGGCACGTCTACTTAGTTTTAAAGGGCTAAGGTAGTGCTTATGCTAGGGTTATGTGATGAGGCTTTGATTGGGGTGGTGCCTCTTAATTTTCCAATTTCAAAGTGTGTGCTTCTATCAAAACATGGTTTTCAAGCAAGGATTTTTAAGATGTGGTGTCTTTTAGTGTTTCATCCTTACTTTAGTGCTTTTTAGGGTTGACGTGTCTTAATGTTTTCAGACAAGTTTCATTGAGCATGTCAAGTTCTGCACACAATTCAGTGAAAGTAGATTTTCTTTTATTCTGTACAGGCTCTAAAACCCTAATGTACTCATCCAAATGATCATGCAGCTTCTATTAGATGAGTTAGTTTTAGGGTTGAGTGGTGCGGCCCAAGTCAACTCACGGTGGCTTTGCAAACACCACTCAAAAAGGAGAAAAGAACACTTCAAGAATTTATTCAGAATGTTAGTGTACATTTTTTTGTGGGGTGATGTATTAAGGATGTGGGTCAAGCAATCACACACCACACCAATTTTTTCAATTTTTGCACAGTTTTTAGTTTTTCATGCATGCAAACAATCATGAGTGAAGAATTACTCACTATCGGTCCTTGTTGCACCTACTCCCTTGTTACCGTCGTGGGATGCGTCGCTTCGCCGTCGAAGCATCGAACTCCTACAACCATCAAGTAAAAAGGAAACAAGGCATTAGACGATGTGAGAATGGATGTGGAATGGAGGTGACAAAACAAATCCGTTGCCTCCTGGCAACGACGCCAAAAACTGACGTGCGCTCGTGCGTGTGTGTTAGGAACTGTCGTTATAGTCGCAGTTGCTATGTCGGTTTAAAAGTAAAGAAATGGAGGTGAGTCCGAGTGTCGGTCTCAGGGAGGAGTGAAAATCAGATTTTTCCTATCACTTGTTGTCATGGAAAGCGTGGAGTTTTGCTTGCGAAAGGTGCAGTTTGAAAAGTGAGACAGAGATTAGGGTTAGAGTTGTTTCATACCTGATTATGCAACTTAAACAGAAATTAAAGTAAACAACTGAACAGAAAGTAACTTCATTAACAATGCACTTTTAGTTCATAGCTTATAACATTAAATACATGCTCAAACAAAGGTAATGGAAAGCTCGAAAGAGCGGAAGAGAGAGAGAGAGTGGAGGGAGAGCAGCGAGGCAACCACGGCGGTGGAGGAGGCTTCTTCGGTGGCTCGTCATCTCCGGCAATTACAAGAGGGCCTAAAGCTAGCTAAGAGAGGGAGAGAGTAGTTGCAAGGGAAGTGAATGCCTTGAATAAGTGGTTGGAGGGTGTTTAAATAGGGTTAAGGGCTTTCTAAAAAAAAAGGGGCTTTAGCGACGTCCGGGACATCGCTAAAACCATTCCAAAAGCGTCGGTGAAGCCCTCCAGCCCGCTGGTCAACTACCCGCGTCGTTCTTCTTCAAGCTCGATCTGCAGCTGCTGCGTCAGTGCCATCCGATCGAAGATCGAACGGCGGAGATCTTTCCTTGGATGCGCTCAGATCGCACCTTGGGCACGCGTGTGCGCGAGCGTCATCTCCCGGCGTGCGCGCGTGCATGAGCACTTGCGATCTGAGGGCACGTCGCGTGGCGTGATCTCGGTTGCCTGCTACAGATTGGGCAGCCCAATTTCGCCGCGCACTTCCTTCGTCTTCAATTTTACACACTATGCGGCTCGAACCCACGTCGCGTGCATGCGGGTGTGCGCGCTAACTGTTGCACCACGCCCGAGCATTGTTGCGTCAACTGTGCGATTCTCGGCCGTCTGATCGAAGATCAACGACCAAGATTTGATCTCAGCTGATGGATGAAATGGCAAGCGGTGGAGCTGGGGTGACATGGCGCAATGACGGCAGTTGATCACCAGATCAATGGTCAGAACATCTTGGGCCCTTTGTAGGAGCTCCAGATGTCGGATTTGGCCGATCTTGATTCTGTTGGACTCCGTTCATCATTCTGAATCCATCCGTGCGGTTTGATTGCTCATCTGAGGCTAGCTTTGACAAGTGCTTACACAAATGGCCATTAATACAATTTGATAAGCAATCTTGGTATATGATGCATGCAATTCTCCCATTCTACTTATGGTGTGCCTTTTATTCTTAAGATGGGCCCTATTCAACAGAGTTATCACCCCCATGTGTAGTGTTATCACTTACTGAATCGCTCGGCGCAACACTCGGTAAGGAAGGTCTTGCAGGGTTTCTTGGGATAAGCCTGGTGTTGGACGAATTGGGATTGTGACGAAGTGGTGAGGTGGGGGTGTTTGGCATAGAACGGGCAGGGTTGGCTAGAAGCTCGTCCAGCTTCTTGTGCACGACGAAGACTTCATCCAATTTCTGTGCGATAAGGCTTAGATCTGTGGATGAATGGGAGGGTCCTGTGTCAACTTCGTGGACATTTCGGGGCAGGATGGTATGATTAAAGGTGACAATGGAAGCATTGTTCATTGAGTTTTCACTCATGTTTTCAAACAATTCGAATGCTTCATTCTCATCTTTACTCATAAAATTCCCTCCGCAGGAATCGTCTGCAATCTGCTTCAAAGTCTCATTTAGCCCAAAGTAGAAAATCTGGGCTATATGCCACTTAGGAAGACTGTGGTGCGGACACTTCCTGAGGAGGTCATTATATCTCTCCCATGCCTCATGAAATTGTTCGCTGTTTTGTTGCATAAATGAAGTGATAGCACGGTGAAGCGCATTGGTTCGCCCGATTGGGAAGAACTTCTTGAGAAATGCTGTTTGCATCTCTTCCAAAGAGTTGATGGTTCTCCCAAGGGTGCGTAACACTACGTCGCTTTATCCCGCAATGAAAATGGGAACATTTTCATGAGGGCTATAGGTAACTCGATATTTCTTGGTTTAACAGTTTCAGTCAATCGGGTTAGGTCTTCCAAGTGGAGAAAAGGATCCTCACTTGGAAGACCATGGAAGTGAAATTTTATCAGGCCAATTATGTTAGGTTTCAGTTCAAAGTCATCCTCGCCCATGGAGACCCGAATTTGTCCTATGGTCTCTGTAGCAGCAGGATTCTGATAGGAGCTAAGAGACCTAGGCTCCTCCCGTTCGGGAGGGTTCTTCATTTCCTCCAATGTTTCCTGAATGGCTTCTATTTGTTCATTATACATTTCCATTTGGGCTTGGAGGCGGGTTATGGGATCTAAGGCTCCACCACCTAGTGGGTTTTGAGGGTAGTTTCCTCCCTCAGGATTTAGGGGTTGGTGTGCAGGCATGTTTGTGGAGGAGGAGGACGATTCGGCTTCTTTTCTAAAATTATCAGGCAATTCACATAGTTTAGGGTTTTGAGACCTCCTCCCAAACATGCCCTACCATAGGAATAATTGGGGAGATAAGAAGGCAAAAGAGATCAGAGAAATGACACCTCAAAGGTACACTTGATGACAAATCAATACAATCAAATTCCTAACCTCTACAATGTGCCCTTAGACCTAAAGATGTAAGTTACCTAGTATCACAAACTACGGAATCGAATGGGAGCACCGCGGAACCACCAGGTCAGATTCAAAGGCCGTTTGCCCTAGTCTTAGACACCCGATAGCATGTGGGAACCCTCACCAGCACGTAGGCGCTACACGTAGGTAGTTTGACCACCAATCCTTAATAAGGGTCAAGTTACTACCAATTTTAGTTAGAGGCTTTGGATCAAGTGCTTTTGGAATGGGAAGGACATTATTTATGGGTAATGCCCAAGTGATTGATTTTTATAGAGTGTGTAAACCAAGCATGCAGTGGGGAAATCTCCCCGAATTAAAGTTTTAATTGGTGAATGGTTTTTAGAATTCAGCCTTAAGTAGTATGAGTTTTGGGATTTTGCTAAATTACCAATTCAACCAATCTACGGGTTTTGAGAGAATACAAGTTTTCTTCTCAGCCCAACAAACCTTTCTTCAATGTCAGTTGGTTAATGCATGCTACAATGCAATGAGCTTCCCTAGATGGAGATTTCTATGTGTGGATGCACGAATCAGTCTTACATTAATGTCAAAGGGAGCCAAAGTACTTCAATTCAAGTGCTCCTAATCACCAAAATGATTTCCACACACAAGGCTCAGCCAAAAGATAAAGAAAATTCGGGATCGAATCTTAGGCAAGTGAAAAGTCATGGTGGGGTTGGAATTAACACAATTCCAAGTCTCCCCACCAAAAAGGTGAACCCGAATTGCAGATAAATGAGGCAAAGGGTGATGGCAGTCAATCTTTTTGTTTTTGCCTCAAAGAGTACTTCACACGGCGAAAAATTCAAGAATCAAGATTCTTGGATTTTCGCTATGTGAAGTAAGGCGGGAAATCCCACGGTGGTGGGAGTAAAGGCAAACAATCAAACAAGTGATTTTTAATCCACTTGCCCCAAGAGATCCCAAGAAGTTTTTCTAGCTTTTTTAGTTTTTTTTTTTTTTTTATTAAGGTTACAGGTTAACCTAGGTTGCGAAGAAAGAAAGACCTACTTGTTCAACCTTGTGTGCAAAGCTCTAGAGCAGTGTCGGCGTCTTCAAGCTCTCGTTCCTGCTTTGCATCTGCCCACGTCTTTGACTTCGTCTGCAAGTCTTCTCCTTGCAACAGGTTCACCTGCACAGCAATAAACAAAAACACCTGTGAAGAGAGAAGAGAAAAATGAAAGGAATGGAATAGAAACCTACTTTCATACGCACCTTCCCGGCAACAGCGCCATGAAGATTATGGTTGGACCCGGATAGGCTATGTTAATAAGGTGATTTTATTGTTGAAATGTGTATAGTGGTTAACCTAAATCGAGCCTAACCATCTCTTTACAAAATTTTTTTACCTGGCCTACTTGATTTTATCTTGGTCACTTTCAGGCCCAGGGTCGAACTCAGGGAAGTGGGATTAGAAGTGAAGTTTCTACGCCTTTCCTACAACGAATCTCTTTTGTTCGTTTATTATGTTTTTGGTGTTTTTTTTCTATTTACATTTTTTTCTGATAATTCTTGTCCTTGAGGCACACCCTCAAAATTAGGTTCTTTGCTTTGAGCCAAATTAGGGTTCCAAAATTTGTCTTGCTATTCGCAAGACTGAGTACCTGCAAGTCAAGGGTTATCTTTTCTCTTTTATATATTTTTCTTTATTTATCTTTTTAATGTCAAGAGATAGAAATAGAAATAAAGTAAATATAGTCTATATATATGTGTATATTATATATGTATAAAGGGGTGGCTATGGAGGTGGAGATGGCATGTAGCACGGTGTTGAGTCAGTCATCGTCTTGGAAGACACAACCAACAGGACAAAGTACAGCGTGGAATGTAAGGTGGATGGGTGGAAGATGAGTGTGAACACGCTTTCTATACCCATGTATCGGGGAATATCAGCAACTGGTGCAGATATTCCCACGATACCACGTATGGTAAGTGATATAAAAATATATATGTATATATGTAAATATATATATGTATCGATAGATATATGTATAGAGATATATATATATGTATATGTATGCATATATAACTACATAGATATATATATACATATATATATATATATTAATATATGTATATAGATATATGTAGATAGATATGAATATATATATATATATATGCATATATATTATAGATATGCATGTATGTATGTATGTACATTTGTATATATATATATATATGTATAAGTATATGTGTATATATATGTATATATATATATGTATTCGTATATAATTATATGTATATATGTAAATAAATATGCGTATATACATATATATAAGTATATAGATGTATATATATATAGGTATAATAGTACTTAGTTATATAGTACTACTATATGTATAGCTATAAGTATATATATATATATAAATATGTATGTATGTATATATAAATTTATATTAGTGTATAGGTGAGAGTGTGTGTGTGTGAGAGTGTGAGTGTGTGTGTGTATGTGTTGGCAGAGAGAGAGAGAGAGAGAGCACGCTTCCTGTTGGAGTGAAGAAAGGCGCGTGGGTTAAGTCGTCTGCAGCTTCAGGGTCAACGTCTAGTTTCCAAGCACGCACGCGCAGGCGCGAAGGCCCGCAGAGTGTAGCATGCTTGGAGGGAGTGAGCGTGGGGAGAAACCGCAGCGCACTGTGCTGCGCGAAGAGTTAGGTGCCGACAGACGTAGGTGCTGGGAGTGGGTGAAGACGCAGGTGGGTGCGGGCATTGGCAGATGTGCGTGCGGGAGCTGGAGCGGGACGCGGGGCAGGACGCGCGCTCGGGCTAGCAGCGGTTGCGGCACGTCGGGTGACCGATTAAGTGAGAAACTTACCGGTCACCGCACTGTAGCCATAGTGTTCCGCTGAAACGCATGAACAATGGCTACAGTGCCGAGCCGAGCTGCGTGACCGGGTGCGTCTGGTGCTGTGAGTGCAGATGGAGTGGATGGCTGGTGCGTGTGAGCTGGCGTGCTCGTGGAAGGGGTGCACTGGCTGGTTGCGGGCGCGGAAAGGCAGGCGTACGCGAAGAAGTGGAAGGCGAAGGCAGCCTACTGGCACGCACGGTGGCTTGCTGGCTTACGCGGTGGCTTGCACGCTGCTGCTGCCGCAGCAAAGCTTTGAGATTCAAAGCTTGAAGCTCCTATGGCAGTGGCGGAAATGGCTTGGACGTTGAAATAGAGGGAGAACCACCACGCCCACCGACTCTCCGTTGAGTTGGGCGGTGGTGGACTCACAGTGGTGGTTGTGCACCACTGTGAGGTGCTCCTGCTCACAGAGTGTCTCCTCAGAGGAGGAGGGCCTGCGTATGGAGGGAGAGGGAAGTAGACGGCCTGGAGAAGAAGGTGGTGCTGTCTTGGGTTTTCTCCTAGGTGGTCCAAGCTTTCTCTTAGGTGGTCCAGGCTCTCTTTACAAAGAAGAAGCCGCGCCTATTTTATTGAGGAAGAAGGCATGCACAGCCATGCCCTGGCTATGCATGCGGCTGCAAGGAGTGGCTTGCATGTGGCTGGCAGGGAGAGCTGTTGCAGAGCATGGCGCGAGGAGGAAGGTCCAGCCATGCCATGCAGCTGCGGAGAAGAAAGTCAAAAATCAGAAAGAAATAGAAAATGAAGGTGGAAATTTTGCAAGGCAGCACTTTAAGAATTTGTTAATTGCAAGGCCATTTATTTCACTCTCCTCCCCTCTTAATTAAATGCATGCAAGCATGTATTTTTGCTAATGAGACTATGGATACCTAATATGCACTGGTAATGCTAGGAAATAGCACAAGACAGCACAATTGCAGGTGTATTTTTGTGGTGCAGTCATTATGCCATCCAAGGTTGTAGGTCTTTGAGAATGGATCATTTAGAATGGAGTCAAGTTCCTCGCAGGTCTGAGGAGCCTCGAAAAGCTCAGAATACGAGGTTTCAGAGTTCCCGAACTAGAATAGGTGGGGGCCAGAGTTTCCATTGAACCCTGAATCAGACGAGGGTGGATACGAGTCCATCCCCTAGGAAGATCAATGGTAGATGTTATGCACAGCCTCCCTTCCAGAGGACGATTGCATGAACAGGTTTTGACAGAGGTCACTCACTGCAGGTGTCTAGTTAGATCATCCACCTTCTTCTCAATAATAGAGGCCTTCACCAGGCGACTGGCCATCAGTTCCAAGTCGACGGAAGAGGACAGGCCCTGGTCTCATGTGCTCCCCTTGGATTCGTCAATGCATGGACATTAGTCTGGTCGAACATGCCCATGGATTCTCTATTGATGGAGTTCTCTCACATGTTCTTGAGAATCTCACACATGGTGTCTTTTAGTTGACCCATGATGTTTCCTCCATAGGTCACATTGACGAGTAATCGAATATCCACACGGAGTCCTTGGTAAAAAGGCTGGACTTGTTCCCATTTAGGAACTCCATCGTGGGGGCACTTTCACAAAAGATCCAAAAATTGATCCCATGCCTCGTGAAGCAGTTCTCCTTCTTGCTGCGTAAAATGCATGATCTGGTGCCATGGAGCATTTGTCCAACCAACAGGGAAGAACTTTTTCAAAAACTCAGATTGTAGTTCAGCCCATGTGTTGATTGGATGCATTTAGGTTTGGTACAAGTGAGCAGCCTTGTCCACGAGAGAGAAGGAGAACATTTTCATGAGTAAGACATCCCGATTTTAAGCTTTTGACCTGAAGGTATGGGCCAGATGCTTGAGTTGCTTGATATGCTGGAAAGGATCCTTGGAATTATGCCATGGAATTTGGGAATAGCATGAACCATGTTGGGCTTGAGTTCAGTATTAAGACCTCCAACAGGGATTTGGACTCGTGGTTTGATCGCCACCACAACAGGATTGTAATGATCTCACATCATAGGATGCTGCGGTGGATTCATAAAAGCTTGGAATAGATCATTGAGGCACTGAAGCTGATTCTCAAGATTATTTTCTTCTGCTGGTTGCTCCATAATGATGGATTAAGGAGAGCTAAGTTTAGATGAATCAGAAGAGATATCGAGCTGGTTGGGTTGTTGCACAAACAAGGGAATGAATAGCTAATAGAGGCCTCAAGGATGGTCTTAGAGACCTCCTCTTGAACATGCACCGATGGAGAAGATGAGAGGTAGAATGTGATGGACCCAATCAAGACAGCCAAAAATTTTGGATGACTATAGAGGTTTGCAATGGATGATACCCATAAGTCAGAAAGCTATCCACCTAAGAATTACTTAGGAAACCAGAGAGGGAGAGTCCCATGAAGACCCCTATACAGTAGAGCGCTCCCATGAGTTACAGGGTTTCCCCCACCCGACCTCTCTTATCACTGACGATCCAAGTAGACTAGAATGGAGACTTGACCTCTTAGGTCTACCAGTTTTAAGTTAAGATGATTTCACTTGAACTTTAAGATGTTTTTGTGCAAGTTGACCTAATTTGAGGATTTGATAAACCCAACAAGGTGGGTCAACTTCACAAGTTTTGTCCTTTGAGAAATTTAGCTCCCTCTTTTAGTATTCAAATGAGATTAAGAGCTTAATTTTAGGGTTTGCTTGAATAGATTAATTCAACCAAGGCTTAGGCACACACTATTTAGGAAGGTTACTTCTTGATTAAGCAAGTGTGTCTATAAAACCCTAAACTGGAATCCCCTAATTAGCTCTGATTGGTCCAATTTAATCCGTCCAAATGTGGTACCCAGGGCTCAAGCAAGAAGGTTATAGCCCTAGATACCTTAAGATCCTAAGTTGGTGCACAAATCAGGGTTTGGATGTTTCTCTAGAATGTATTAAATCAGGCAACTTGATGATTTGTCTAAGAATAAAATGCAAGTAGCCCTAATTAATTTTTTCCTTTTTTACCTTATCAGAACCAGGGGCTTAGAATAGGGTGAATTTTACCTGCCTTTAGAGTGGCTGATGTGTGGCTGATCTTCCTTTAATGAGTCCCCCTGAAACAGATCACAGTCAAAAGAGATAGAGCAAGTTAGTACCAAATCAGATATTGCAATAAAGAGATCAAAATTGCGCCTTGCTTCCCGAGAATGGTGCAAAAATGTTATTCGCTCTTAAATGGGTTTTAAAAGAGTCACGTTGCATTATAGATTGAATCAACGTAAAAAACAAATAATATTTATACTCAAAAGAAATCCAAGGTCGTTCACTGGGAGCAAGTAGCAATTCAATCTCAAAGTCACAATTCTAGATAAAAGATATGAGCAATTGCTATCAATATTAATTCAAAATGATATAACAAAAATTTCCAATAGTAATGTGCAAAAAGAAGAGAAGGTAAAATGGTGATTTGAATCACCAAATTACCCTAAAATGTTGTGCTTTGAAAGCTACTCCAAGTAACAGAATCATATAAGCCAAGCAAATCTCAATTTAACCAACAGAGCCAAGGTATCAGTAAATATCAGATGACAGAATAGGCACTCAGATGCCTTAACCGTTGCTTAGTAAGGCAGAGGCAAAGGCCTCTTCCTCCTCAAGCCTGTAGGTGATAGGTCAATTGTAGTGGACCAATTTAGTGCCTAAGCTCATCATTATTGAATTGAGAACTTGATCCTAACCATGCATTTCACTAAAAAATCAGTTAAGCTTGTGTCTTGGGTGTAACAACATTTTCCACGCTGCAAGTACACATTAATGAATACCTCATCTATTAACATATTTTTTTAAAGGGGTTGATTGAAGGGTCAATTGAGATTGTCATCATATTATCTAATTCTTCCAAGCATATTAACAAAGGAAGCAGGTGGGCTTACATTTGTTGGCTCTTGGTTTTGACAAATGTCAATAACAAAGGAAAGTGGTGGCTAATGCATCAAAGGAAGAAGAAAAAAATCCTAACATATTCTTTCGCAGAATTCTTTTTCCTCAAAATCAATCAAAGTCCACCACTTGCCTTTCCTTAAACACACGTTAACACATACAAGGTAAAAACAAAAGAAAGAAAGAAGAAAAAGAGAAAGCACCTTCCTTATTCTCTCTCTCTCCCTCAAATCTCTCTTTTTAATTTGGAAATCTTCTCTGACTCTCTAGCAATCAATACATATGCAGAAAACTACGACAGAGGGGGAATCATTTTCCTCCCTGAGGGAGGACATCCTCTGACATCCTCTCCTCCCCTGGAAACAACGACCAAGCATCTTCATCACCTCTCCAAGTTCTCCACCGTGTGTTATCATCATCGCCAATGCGATAACCACCACCGTGTCTCACCTTCTACAACCACCACCGAAGTCGGTGCTGACAGCACCGAAGTCGGTGCTGACAGCACCGACACCTGCAACTGCATCATTCACTACATCTCCGACTTCACGACTGTGTGCCCAACTCCACCACCGTGATTGCACCCCAGACTACCACTAGGAGCCACCATCAAAACCTTCAACAGCATGCCTGCTTCCATAGTTAAGTCCTCCGGGAACCCATACCGGACGTCTGAAGATCACCACCGTGCTCCATCTTCTTCTCCTTTTCCTTCTGTTCTGCAACTCCACCAACATAACTCACCGCTTAGCCTCAGCCACCTTCCTCTTCACAAGCATTAGGGCCCTCCATCCTTGACCGCAGGACCACCCTTCTCCACCGCGTGCTTCCTCCACCGGCGTGTGCAGCACCACTGCCATTAGCCCGTGCATGCATACCCTAGCACATGCATCTCCAGCCCCAGTAGCCCCTCCTCTTCCTCTTCTTCTTCTCCATTGACGGCTAATAGAGAGGAACCCAAAGAGGGCATCTAACCACCTCCACATAGCCACGCTCATGGGCCTCGAAACTTCGCACCGCCGACACCAACGATCTTGCCTCGACCTCATGAGCTCAGCCATGCCTCGGACATGCTAACAGTAGCCATGCCTGCCGGTGAGCCGCCGGCACCGTTGTCGCTCCTCCTCTTCACCGACATTGACTCCGACCGCCGTTCAGAGCACCACCACCATCAGAAAGCTCTCGTCACACTTGACCATCCTTGAGCTCCTCATGCTCCACCGTCGCTCCCTCTTTGCACATGCACAAGGGGAAGGAGTCCCCTATTTTGGGTCACATTAATAATTACATCTAATGCCATTGTCAAGTTCTAAATTTTGATTTTTGGATTATTATATTGAGGTGAAATTACATCAGCACAGTTATACTTTCTTATTTTCATCCAGTGCATGTTTTTTACTTGCGATTGCATCAAATTGTGACTCAGATTTGCGTCATTCGTCTCTTGTACAAATACCGTTGGAAATTACATGAGATACAACTAATGTTCACATCTTTTAGTGAATATTTTATTAAGGAAAAACTGCACCCATAACCCTACATTCTCTTATTAGTGTGTGCATCCTTCTTCTCATCTCATTTCGTACCAAATTTGGGCATAGATTCCATACTTGATTGGGCTGATATAAGGGGAAATGTTCATGAACTATTCCGCCCAGTCGATATGACCTAATCCACTATGGTTAATTTTATTGATAAATATTTTTGTTCAGGTTTCTTTTCCACCACGCGATTTCACTGCGATGACATATTTTTCTGATACAACATCATCTACAAAGCGAAAAACCCCCGATCAAATGGCACTATTGTCGGCGAGGCAACAGATGCAATAGTTTCACTTGATTATTTTTTTGTTATTCTAAATTGCACAGTGATTTGACTAGTTGATTTTTTTTTTTTGTGCGAGGAATCTGACGAGGCAAAAGTGCAATTGAGCGACAACGGCACGCGAAGAGGACAAGAAGATGCAAGAGACCTGGATCCTACTTTCAGAGGGGATTCTCCTTTGTCGCAATTTTATTTCTGTCCTCTCGTCCTTGTAATAATTGAGGCTTATTTTCGGGGTCTGTCCCCACATTCTTTAGTGGCTAGGGGCTATACTTTTTCTACATGTGAGAATTATATTTCTACTTGCTTGCCTCTAAAACAAGCAAAAGAAAATATCGAGCTGCTGATTTAGGAGTTGCATGCCCTTAGGTGCACGCATTTAGGGGTGATTGAGCAGCATAGTAGATCTCTTCTCTACATTGTGTACACATTTGAGTGAAGACTACTGGAGACAGGAATACCATTATATCTTTGCATCAAGCTCCTGTACACACATTTTCATTTGGATTAAAATTCAAGACCACCAAACTGATTGAATTGACCTAATTCAGTGGTC
The DNA here is from genome assembly GCA_037157565.1 of Thalassia testudinum. Classification (NCBI taxonomy): domain Eukaryota; kingdom Viridiplantae; phylum Streptophyta; class Magnoliopsida; order Alismatales; family Hydrocharitaceae; genus Thalassia; species Thalassia testudinum. Next base: position 75,717,546 of record JAZHRO010000056.1, on the reverse strand, counting down.
GCTTAACTGCAATTGGAACTGATAATTAGATTCGACCTTAAAAGTAAATCACGCTTTATTTGATTTGAAGGGACTTGTCTACGTTTTCAAAATGAAAAATGATTTGCAGTGTGATGCGCACTTCTGGCACTGAGCATGCACATTAGGCACCGCACTAAGGCTCGATCTCTTAACGCTATAGGCACCAATCTATTTATTGGTGGAGGCCCTCCTATCTTGCTTTGTGGTGGTGGTACATTCTTTTGACCGAGTGTTTTGATACTTCATGGAGGGGGACAACCCTTAAAGTAATAAAGGTGTAGTTAAGAGGCACCGCTTACACATCTCCTAAAAGGAAGGGTTCACCTACCCTACTTGCATCCCTTTGTTCATCCTTGGAGTAACTTCTCACTTGATCACTTGAGAGTATCATCTAAGAAAGGTGTAAGTTTTAAGTCACACAAAGGTCGACTTAGGGCCTAGAATTGATTGGGAAAATTCTTCGGCCACAAAGAAAGAACGTAAACGACCTCTGTTCTTCTCCAAAGAGCTTGTCAAGGATCTCAAGGCCCTCTTATACCACTAAAGTGGGAACAGATGGGTGAAAACTTGACTCCATTTGACAACTTTAAGGAGTAGATTGGAGGTTGGTTTAAATCTGCTCTAAGAAAGAAAAGAGAGTCCCATTGCCTTGCATTTGATTGGGGTGTGTTGTCCAAGTCGTGTTTTCAAATGGATTCCAATAACTACTTCACTTCTTACTTTCACCCCAAAACATCAAATCCCAATCCCATGACCTACAATGATCAGCCATCTGATGAACAACAGGATCATTTCTACTCCTACTATAGGAACATTGGTCTGATTAATCCCTAACCTAGAGGTGATGAGCAGAACCTAGGAGAAGGGTATCCAAACCCTAGCTCTTCCATGACCATGACCAACCCACCCACCCTTCATGATTTGTCTTATTAAGGTTGGACCAATAATCCTAGGAAACTTGTACCTGAGATTGACTATCCTTCGTATTCTGATAGTAGCCTCTCCTCTTTCAAGAGAGAAATGCAAAAACAATAGATGGAAATGATGGAATCTTTAGGAGAGTCTTTGATTATGAGCCAACAATTTAAAGAAGATATTCATCACTTGATTTTATCCCTTGAGGTTGATCATAACCCCTCCGTGTTAGATGCACCTCCCTTGAGAGAGCCACACCATAAGATCGGAGGGGACATTAGGGACCCAATCTCGGATTATAGCTACCCTTTTGAGAATAATGTAGACCACTCCAGACTTGACAACTCCTGTTTGAGAACTCCTGACATTAATGGGGAGGGAGGCTACATGGATACCATGAGAATTGAAAGAGGTAGCCAGACACTGAATTGTGATAAAGATTGGTGGCAGTCGGCAGAGGAGGGCTCCTCAGGTTTTCCACTTGAGCTTTATTGGAGCCAATCAAAGGGGAAGATGGTCCCATTAGATGAACTCGACCCGAATGATAGTATCTTCGTTACATTTGATGAAACAGGTCACAGTAAAATAGTAAACCTAGCTCCCAGTCTGAATCTTGAGGTGGAATCTATACCCCATCCTAGGGATCGTAAGCATATTCCTTATGCTTCTGAGAACCTTGCACCTCGATTAGAGCTCCCTGAGGATTGTGATTTAGAAGTTAACAAATTCCAGGAGTCTTGGATGCCAGAGGAAATCACACTAGAAGGTAGTGATAATAACTGCACTCCTCTATCAAGCAGACAAACACCTGTCATTGAATATTTTGAGGATTCACAAGTCCCCAACCTAAGTGACCATTAGAAAATTGAGACAGAATTGAAAGAATTAGATCAATATTGGTCTCAGGGACATGAAGAGTTGATTTTTGAGGAAACACTTGTTCCTGATTTGAAAGATTGTCCTAAGGGTCAGAGCCATGAGGGACAAAATGTAGAAGTGGTTGAGGATGACTTTGAGGGGCCTGGACTTAGAGTATGGAGTGACTCTAAGGGAGAATATGTTTTGTTCGAGGACCTACCCCTTGACGATCTAATTGAATTAGCCAAATCAGGATTCCTACATACCTTTTGACTATCAAGATCATCCCCTCAAATAGTCGGAAGAAAGGGAAGCAATTATTACTCTTGTAGAAAGAATCTATACACCCCAGGAGCAAGATCTTAGCATTGAACAAGAACCTAGGGATGTCATTATTAAGGACACTCATAACCCTATTGCTTCCAAACCACTTCTACATGATAGTGACACATTTGAGCAGTTCAACTTGGGTGACGAACATTTGGGCCCATTCCAACAAGCACACACCAATCATATGTAGCATGAAAGGAAATCAGTAACTAAAGCTGCTTCTGATGATAGTCAGGCACTGGAATGGTCGTCGGGAAAGAATGATGAACCTCTCAAGCCCTTGTGGACCCTCTTCCCTACCCCGCACCTAAGAGACTTCAACTCACATAGAACCAGCTTCCTAAAATCTCTGCTCACACTTTTGATTAATGGGGGAATATCCAGACCAATACACCCTGTGTAGAGTGACGAGTGTGGATCGACACGCTTTCATGTGCAGCCACTAGTCTTAGGGTATGCTTCGTCTCACCCTCTATAACCCACACATGTCTGCTTAAGGAGCCTTGCCCTCCTCGTCGAACACTCTCGGAGGTCACTACTTATGTGTATTATGTAAAACCTCCACAAATAGCTCAAGAGTACCCTCTTTTCACCTTCTTCTGGTGACTTTTTGGCCACACTATCCGTCACCAGCTTGCCAACATATTGGGTTACTTACTTGCCAGGGTAGGTTTGTTATGTATCTTCTTTGGGTCTCCTTTTGCTTCCCTTCTTGAGCCTAATTTACAAGATATTCCACTCCACCTCAGGAAATATCTTTCCGGGTTTTCGATTTTCAATGAGGACATTGTCAAATTCAGGCATGGGGAGGTATAACTTGAGGTTCTTCATAGCATTTATGCATATTACACATGTAAATAGGCATCCATCTTGCATAAAAAAAAATAAAAAGAAAAACAAAAAAAGGAAAAAAAGAAAACGAAAAGAGAAAAGGAAAAGAGAAGAGAGAGAAAGAAGCAGATGAAATCTTTTGAGTTGAATTGCAAATATATTGAAGAGAGACAACGAGAAAATGTGCAAAAAAATATTGTGCTGGTCCTAACAGTTGACTATGGAAGAGTTACCTAAGATCTAGGCAGAATAATTGAATAAATAAAGTTCTAAAGTGCTAGAGAAAAGGAGATAAGTGAGGGGTATCGACTTTAGGACTCAAGGGTCTGTTCTAGGGCATAAACATTCACGTATTTGTTAAGATTTTGACTATTCCATAAAAGATTGAGGGAGTTGCAAGGCTGATGTACTAAGTCTAAAGCTTAGGGAGTATTCGACCCCATTGCCTGCCCTTTGGTTTACAGGACTTGTTAACCAAAGCACCTAAAAATCACACACTAGTCGGGTTCAGTGTGCATAACGAAGTATAATGCCAAAAAAGTGTCTACTCTGAAATGTTTTCCCGAAAAGTTGACTTAGGACCAACTCGAAGACACAAGTTGATTGGATGACTTCCCAGCGCGAAGAGGAGGAATGTAAAATAATCCCCTCGATGATGTGTTATGACATATCGTCTCCTCGATGCTTGTCTCCAAGGATATCTAAATATCTTACCGGGGGCACGTAAGCATCTTGTGCTGTTTCAGATCTCGTGGGGGCATTATCTCGAAATGTCTATTGCCAGGGTCTGAATTTTGTTATAGAATGCCATGGGCGGCACTATCCCGAAGTGTCGAAAGCTAGGATTTTGGGGGTTGCCATGGGTAGTGCTATCTTGAAGGATCGACTACCAGGGACCCTACGAGGATTGATGGTGGAGACATGGAATTTGATACAGATTGTGTTTAGGGCCAATCCAATGTTGAGTTTAACGGAATTTAAAAAGAAAGGGAAAAAACTCTTGAAGTAATCCTTCTCCCTCTCTCTCTCTTACTAAAAATACACTAGCAAACTAATCCCAACCTTTCTCCACATATGCACGGGTGCCTTAACCGTTGGGGTCAACGAACCTCTGGGCAATTTTTGCAGGCCTTAGAAACCTTCACGGCAAACCCAAGGCTAAGGCTGGTCAGGTCCATATCTTGGCTGGTACATGAGTACCTTCAAGCCTATAGTTGGTATTTCAATCGAATTTCTAGAGCGTGGCATGATAAGGCATCCTAACAGTAAAATCTACCCTGGAGACCTAGTATGCATCATATGATTTTGCTCGGAGCTAGCAAAACTTAGGCATGGGGGTATTTGATAGGTTCATTTTTGTGGAGCAATTTAGTGCCTAAGCTCATCATTATTGAATTGAGAACTCGATCTTAAGCATGCATTTCACTAAAAAATCAGTTAACCTTGTGTCTTGGGTGTTATAGCATTTTCCACGCTGCAAGTACACATTAATGAATACCTATCTATTAACATATTAGTTTAAAGGGGTTGATTGAAGGGTCAATTGAGAATTGTCATCGTATTATCTAATTCTTGCAATCATATTAACAACGGAAGTAAGTGGGCCTACATTTGTTGGCTCTTGTTTTGACAAATGTCATTAGCAAAGGAAAGTGGTGGCTAATCCATCAATGGAAAAAGAAAAAAATCCTAACACATTCTTTCCAAGAATTCCTCTTCCTCAAAATCAATCAAAGTCCACCACTTGCCTTTTACTAAACCCACATTAACACATACAAGGAAAGGTAAAAAGAAAAGAAAGAAAGAAGAAAAAGAGAAAGCACCTTCCTTATTCTCTCTCTCTCTCTCAAATCACTATTTTTAATTTGGAAATCTTCCCTAACTCTGGCAATCTATACATATGCAGGGAACTACGACAGAGGGGCAATCATCTTCCTCTGCAAGGGAGGACATCCTCCAACATCCTATCCTCCCCAGCAGACAACCACCAAGCATCTTCATCACTTCTCCAACTTCTCCACCATGTGTAATCATCACCGCCAATGCCACAACCACCACCGCATCTTGCCTTCGACAACCGCCACCAAAGTCGGTGATGACAGCACCAACACCTCCAACTTCAGGACTGAGTGCCCAACTCTGCCACCGTGAGCCACCGCATTTACGCCCCCGACCACCATTACGAGCCACCAACAAAACATTCAACCGTGTGCCTGCTCCCTTAGTTAAGTCATCTGGGAACCCATCCTGGACGTTTGAAGATCACCACCATGCTCCATCTTCTTCTCCTTTTCCTTCTGTTCTGCTACTTCGCCGACGTAATTCCCCGCTCAACCTCAGCCACCTTCCTCTTCGCGAGCAGCAGGGCCCTCCATCCTCGATAGTGGGACCAACCTTCTCCACCGCGTGCTTCCTTCGCCGGTGTGTGCACCACCACCACCATCTGCTCGTGCGCTTGTACACTTGCGCACGTGTCTCTAGCCCCAGCAGCCCCTCCACTTCCTCATCTCCTTCTTCTCCATCGACGACTAATAGAGAGGAACCCAAAGTCGGCATCCAACCACCTCCATGCATTGACGTCCACGAGCCTCGAAACTTCACGCCATCAGCACCAACGATCTTTCCTCGGCCTTATGAGCTCGACCATGCCCTCGGACATGCCAGCAACAGCCACGCCCACCAGGGAGCCGTTCGCACCATCGCTGCTCCACATCACCAACGTCGACTCCAGTCGCCACACATAGTGCCACCACCACTGACCGCACGTGTTTTGCGAGTTTGAAATCAGGGTTACGAGTAACCCATCGTCAAAGCTATAAAACACGTGGTTAAATAAATTTTATACTGAAACTCCAAGGGATTCCCAGGTCAAGCACAGGGAGGCAACGTTTACTTTAATTGAAAACCATGCTTCGATTGTTTCATTTTGGTATTTTATGGTTTTCCTTTTTTTTTTTGTCTTTTTGTAAGAGGAAGACAAGCAAATGAATCAAAAAATAGGGAGGAACAAATATGGTTTAGATATCACTTCAATGTCTCTTACAATCAACTATGAAAGCATAAAAAGAGAGGGGGGTGATAGGAAATCTCCCAAATTGGCTGTTCGACGAGACGACGGTGCCTAGCGAAAGCTCAGACAAAGGAGGTGAGGAGCGGGACGATGTAGGTGAGATATAGGGGGAAGTCAGGTAGAGGAAAGCTTCAGCATGGCTCCGAAATGGAGGTGAGAAGACGGAGATGATCTGCTTTAGGAATGGAGGTGGGAGGACAGGTCCAAGGCAACCTATGAATGGGGATGGGAAGATGGATTAATATTTAGTGAGGCAGAGGTTTGCTACACTAATAGGAGCCTTGGGAGCATAAGAACAAGCTCTAATGGAGCATTGGTGGGCTTTCTAGAGCTTGGGAGTAGGTGGGAGTAGAGTAGGTAGAGATGAAGAGGAATGGGGGTTGTAGGGCTATTTATATTGTGGGAGGAAGGAGAGAGTCCTACGCACAGGCATTCAGTGACATCTATAAACGTCACGAAAGGTCACTCGAGTTGTCACTGAAGATCCACACTTCTTCATTGCTTGGGCTGGCGCACACACTGCGCAGACCATTTAGTGATCGCTATAAGTGTCACTAAAGGCCCATCCTTCTGTTACTGTAAACCCCGCACCCACCGCCCACACCCATAGCTGTCATCACGCACGTAGGCACGGATGCATCTTAACCGTTGGATGAAGGACTGAATGCCCGACAGAAGATCGTCCTTTTCACCAAATTTGAATCGCGTGCCTCACCATCAGCTGTCAGATGCCGCGCGCGTCAGATGGTGCATTCTCGATGTGCGTCGACGCCCACATGCCGCATCCGCGCTCAACAGTGCATCCACGTAGCTTCTTCCTTCGTCGCCCGATCTTCCATTGACGACTCCATTTCCACCATCCTTCGATTCAGTGGATAAAATCTATGTGTGGGGTCTCGAATGCACGGCCGCGCGTTGAGAGTGGAGGCACAGACCACTGTGTTGAGGGTTGTCATGTGTCTTACTTTTGAATTAAGCTTCCACTCCCATGACCGTTGGATGGAGATCCAACGTTCGAGATGACTCCTTGCTTGATGAGGCACTTCTTTAGCTGTGGAGCATACATCTTAGTTGTTGGATTGTGATCAAATGGCTGGCATCTGATCTTGCAGTAGGCTTAGAGGCTCCTTGGCTCTGGTGGGGCAGCCTGGATGGTGCCACGTGGTGCCATCTAGCCCATCCATCATCTTCTTCTTAGGGTGGGTGCTATAGAGCTCAGATCTGGGCGATTCCCATGTTGACGAAAAGCAATCATTGCTTTGAATCCATCTATATGGTCAGATTCTTCATCTGAGGCCCGTAAAGATGTCGCACTGCATCCTAGCCATGTAAAATGATGGAATTAATGTACATAATATACAACTACCATAGATGCAATGCAACGGATGTTTATGCAATATTTATTTCATGATATGCATTGCTAAGCCTGCAAACTATCATAAATAAGCAATTTACCATGAATCCATGTGTGTTTATCATACCCCCATTCTTACTTAATGCTAGTCTGTAGCAAAATTAACCTAAATGCTATGTATAAAAGTAGTATCAGGATTAGATTATTTAGGCAAAATTCATTGATTGCTTTAGAAAATCTCAACCCCATGACCTAATTTCAAAAACTTAACAGTGCCGAGCTGCCTGCCAGAATGTAGACTGTCCGAGCCCTCGAGTTATTTGAGAAAAGAAGATACAAATTTTTTTTCTTATTTTTCTTCTTTTCTATCTTTTTTTACTTTTGGAGTTTAAGATTTTCGAGAAAACTTTTTGCAGCTACCTGACCGGCCCAAGACTTGAAAAGGACTCCGAGTGCTAAGCATCTTGTGAAAATAGTGAAAGACTCAATAGACAGCCATTAAAACAGACTTCAGGTTTCTACGACCGTAGGTGACCTTGCCTAGAGGTTTATCTTTCCGATCGGTAGCTTTCTCCATACTTTTATTTATGGGGTCAACACAAGGGCGAACCCAATGTATATCTCCCCAGTTTATTCTACTTCTCTGCTTCTTCCCTAAGTATTTTGGAATTATTGTGCATTTTTTGTGAGCTGTGTTCTGGACAACAAGTCGTTGAGCTGTTACCATCGACAACTTGCTAACCATACTCGTATGGTGAAGTGTGGTTTGATTTATTTTTTTATTTGTTTTTTCTTTGTCTTTTTGTTTTTTTTTTAAAAAAAGTAGGTGGCTTCCATGATCTAAGATTTACCTAAAAGCAGTACAATGAAAATGGTCTGTGACTAGGCTCAGGACAACTGGTTAATGAGCTGTTACCACTGACAACTTGCCAGCCATACCACCCTAAATAGTTCATTAGCTACCCAATTTCCGAAGAAACCACCAAAAAGTGAGTCATTGCAAAAGAATGTGCGTAGATGCTTAGGCTTAAAGTCCCCCCAAATCAGAGGACAGTTTGATAAGTCACATACTTATCATCCCAATTTATTAGCCAAACTAAAAATGAATTTGAATTGGCGAGGACTCAGGACTAAGTCCACATTCTAGTGGACACCCGGGCTAATTAAGCCCGAAGACCTGAAAAGTCTAAGTGTTCATGTCTCAAAGTATCAATTCCTAAGATTTGCAACTCCTAATGCCCAAGTTCTTGGCTCCTAATTCTAAAATAAATTTTTATTTATTTATTTATTTATTTTATAGAATAAAAGAAAGTAGGAAATTATTGTTATAGCTAAAAAAAAATTATAAGATATTTCCACCCCCCCATGCTTATCTATTTCAATGTCCCCATTATTCAAAATGAAAGCATGCAGGAGAGTAGAACTGGATGAATAGCACCTAGTTTCCATGAGACTTTGGTCAGCTAGGAACAATCTGTACATGTGTTGAGTTTAGCCCCTTCAGCTGGGCGATGATTGGCCTATGGGGGTTAAGGGAAGGCAAGAGTTACGTTGTCCGAGATGGGTTTAGGGAGCACATAGTCAACAAAGGGTTTGAGATGTTGTCCGTTGACCTTGAAAATATTACCCGTCTTTGGGAAAAATCTACAAAATAATGAATGGACTGTCCTACTAAGACTTGAGTTTTCCAGGGAAATGCTTCAATCGAGAATCGAAAAGCCTGACCTTCTGGTTTGGCTCAAAGCTCTTAGATGAAATCATCTGGTCAGGGAGAGCTTTGGTCCTTGTCTTATAGCTTCTGAGATTTTCATATGCAACATTTTGAAGCTCCTCCAACTCAGATAGTTGGAGTTTCCTGGTTTTCCTAGCCAACTCAAAGTCCACATTACATTTCTTGATGGCATAAAATGCCTGGTGTTCAAGTTCTACGGGTAAGTGGCACGCCTTACCAAACACCAGACGGAATGAAGGCATATCGATAGCCATTTTGTGCGCCAAACAGTAAGCCCAAAGAGCATCATCTAGCTTTTGGGTCCAATCCTTCCTATTAGGCCTAACGGTTTTCTGCAAAATGTTCTTGATCTCCCGATTGGAGACCTCAGCCTGTCCGTTCGTCGGAGGGTGGTAAGGTGTGGAAATCCAATGATACACCCCGTATTTTCCTAGTAAATTCCGAAACTAGGCATGAGTGAAATGTGTGCCACCATCAGTGATAATTACCCTAGGAATCCCGAATCAACTGAAGAAATTTCTCTTCACAAAATCGATGACCACCTTGTGGTCATTGGTCTGGGTGGGAATTGCCTCAAATTTGGACACATAATCAATAGTGACCAGAATATACTGGTGTCAAAATGAAGGAGGGAATGCTCCTATAAAGTCGATGCCCCAAATGTTAAAAATTTTGACGGAAAGAATTGGGTTCAAGGGCATTATATCTCTCTTAACCAAGTTCTCGACTATTTGGCATCGGGTGCATGACTTTGAGAATTTCTGGGCATCCTTAAATAATGACAGCGAATAAAATCCGAATTGAAAAATTTTTGCGGTCATCTTTTCCCCAGAAAAGTGTCCACCACAAGCAGATGTGTGGCAGAACTCATGTATGCTATGGAACTCAACTTCTGGGATGCATCGATGGTTAATCCGGTCTACGCCGATGCGGTACAACTTGGGATCATCCCAAAAATAATATTTAGCCTTGAACACAAGTCTATCCCATTGTTGTCAACAACTCCTCGTCCCTAGGAACGCACAACCGTCCCCTCAGGCGTAGACCTGGTCTATGAAAGAGAAGTCCCCTGGGTCTCCTGACAGTACTCTATCGTGTAAGGACTGCAAGTACGGATCGGCCATCAGTCCTGGGATGATGCAGTCTATCAGCTCTGGCCTAGTCTACCGTGTCACAGTCACTGCCCCACAGTGCCCCCGTAACTCCAGTGGTCTCCAACTGCCCACCTCCTCCAAGAGGCTCCAACTCTATAACTGTAAACTGGCCAAATGTGCGGGTGCCTTCCGGCTCAAGGCGTCAGCCACCACATTGGCCTTGCCCTGGTGATAGGAAATGCTGCAGTTGTAGTCCTTCAGGAGCTCCAACCAACGTCTCTGTCTCATGTTGAGCTCCTTCTGATCAAAAAGGTATCTGAGGCTCTTGTGATCTGTGAAAATCTCAAAGGTCTCACCGTACAAGTAGTGCCTCCAGGTCTTCAACGCGAAGATGACAGCTACCAACGTGACCCCTCTGCATGAGCACACCTCCTAACCCCTGCAAGGAGGCATCCGTGTACACAACGAACCTGCCACTACTGTCAGGGATGGTGAGCACGGGAGCCAAAGTCAACCTCTCCTTCAGCTCCTGAAAACACGCCTCACAGGCGTCTGTCCAAGTGAAGGTCACGTCCTTCGGGGTCAACTGTGTCATAGGACGCGCAATCTGTGAAAAACCTCTGATGAATCATCTGTAGTAGCCTGCCAGTCCCAGGAAACTGCGAATCTCAGTGATTGAACGCGGTCTCTCCCACCTGAGCACTACCTCGACCTTGGCTGGGTCCACCGCCAAGCCGTCTCCAGAGATCACATGACCTAAGAAGGTCACCTCCCCCAACCATAACTCGCACTTACTGTATTTGGCGTACAGCCTACGCCGTCTCAGCGTGTCCAGAACCATCCGCAAGTGCTGTCCATGCTGCATCCGATCTCCAGAATAGATGAGCACGTCATCAATGAATACCACCACGAACTGGTCCAAGTACGGTCTAAACACCCGATTCATCAGGTCCATGAAAGCAGCGGGGGCATTGGTCAACCCAAACGGCATGACCAAAAACTTGTAGTGTCCGTACCGGGTGCGGAAAGCTGTCTTGGAGACATCTGCCTTCCTGATCCTCAACTGGTGGTATCCAGACCTCAAGTCGATCTTGGAGAACACCGTGGCACCCTGCAATTGGTCAAACAAGTCATCGATCCTCGGCAGCGGATATATATTCTTGATGGTGACCCTATTCAACTCTCGGTAGTCCACACAAAGGCGTAGGGTACCATCCTTCTTCTTCACAAACAGTATCGGGGCTCCCCAGGGAGACGCACTGGGCCTCATGAAACCCTTCTCCAAAAGGTCCTGCAACTGAGACTTGAGCTCTCGTAGCTCAAGCGATGCCATCCTGTATGGCGCAGTGGAGATGGGGCTGGTCCCTGGTACTAGTGAGATCTCAAACTCGGTCTCACGCTCGGGCGACAGTCCTGGTAACTCGTATGGAAACACGTCAGGGTACTCTCTAACCACCGGGATGCTCTGGAAGTCTGCCACAGGGCTGGGCTCTGCCACCACACAAGCTAGGAAGCCCTCGCACCCCTGGCTCAAAAGTCTCGCCGCCGGAAGTGCCGAAATGCACCTGAAGCCTCCGTCCACTGGCTGTCCGTGAAACTCGAAAGAAGGCAACTCCGGCATGGAGAAGACAATCTTCCTCTCAAAATAGTCTACCAAGGCGTGGTAAGCAGACAGCCAGTCCATTCCCAGAATTACGCCAAAGTCCTCCATCTGTATCATAATCAGGTCAGCTGGCAGGCTATGTCCCCCGACGCTGACCTCGCAATCTGTGTACACCTCCTCAGCTACAAACAGCTGACCACTAGGACCTCTGATTACGAACGGATTCTCTAACAGCGTATAGTCCCATCACAAACTAACTGCGAAACTGGCTGCGACAAACGAGTGCGTAGCGCCAGAATCGAAAAGTGTGTAAACGAGTCTGCCGGAAACTGAAACCATACCTGCCACCACTGAGCCCGAAGCTCTGGCATCCCTGTGTGTCAAGGCGTTGACACGCCCCTCAGCTATAGGTGTGGACAAAGCAGCCACACTCTACGTCGGATGGGCAGGTGTTGGCCGGTACCCTCCTCGTGACTGCTATCCTCCTCCTCGCGCCTGGAAACCGCAGCCTCCTGCGCGCCCTCCAGTGCTCTGCGCGGGAAGTATCTACTGACCCCCTTCCCTCGATGGGCAGTCCCTCCTGATGTGGCCCGACTAGTCACACTGGTAACAGAGGGGAACCCGACTCCCGCCCTCAGTGGGTCCCTGCTGTCGGCTGGGCGGGGCTGTCGGCTGGCGACTGGCCTCTTTCGAGGCCCCCCAAAGGCCACGGATGGCCCTACAAGACGTGACGGCTCTCCTGCGGATGCCACGTGCCTCCTCTCTCGCCGGCCCTGTGAAAAGTCTGGCTGAAAGGGCCTCTTCCGCCCGCCGTCAGTCTCTCACGCGGATGGGTTGGTCTCCTCGTAAGTCATGGCTGCCTCCACCACCCTCGAAAACGTAGGCAGCTTCATGGGTTTGACATACCCCCGAATCGCAGGCCAGAGCCCCTCGGTGAACCTCCAAAGGCGCTCCTCCTCAGTAGCAACCGCTGTCGCTGCAAAGCGGGATAGATCCAGGAAACGCGTGCGGTATGCGCTCACGGTCATCGTCCCTTGGCGGAGAGTGTGGAACTCCCGCCTCCTCTGGTCCTGCCACGTCTGGGGAAAGTACTGCTCGCAGAAGAGGGCGACGAACAGATCCCAGGTCGGCTAGTCCCTCTCCTGTCCCCTGACCGCCCTCCACCACCTGTGTGCCGCACTCTCCAGCTGGTACGTGGCAAAGGCCACGCGTCACTCCACCGGGGGGCGAAGGGTGTCAAAAATCTTCTCCAGCTGCTCGAGCCAGTCCTCTGCCTCGGTCGGGTCCTCATCCCCCTTGAAGTAGGGGGGCTTCAGCTTCCGGAACTACCCGAAGAGCTCGGAGTGGCGCTGCAGTGGGGATGCGGGTGCACCCCCAAGCAAAGGTGCCTCGTGCACAGAAGTGTCGGAGGAAGGTGGGGGCGGCGGCGGCGGCCCATCCCCTCCCCCCTGTCCAGCACCGCGTCCATCGTGTGGCCCCACAGAGGACTCCCCCTTCGTAGCCCCAGGGGGAGGCGCTCGGGGTGGTGGGTGGAGCTCCTCTCGCACAATATCCCGTATCAACTGGGCGAGGTCCTAGGCCTGGATGCCCAGGAGTAGTGGCTGGTCCACTAAGGCATTGGCAACGGCACGCCCATCTCGCCGACCTCAGCCTCGGCCGTTCCTGCGGCGCGCCTCACCAGTCCAGCGACGAGTTATCTCCTGCAAGGAGATGCGAAACAAAACGTAACACATCAATATGGAACGATACCTACGAAAACGTCTAAGAGCTCATGTCAAAAGGTATGTTGTGGTGGCTACTCTAGTTATAGACATGTGAATTAGTTATTTTCCAATCAGTTGATTCACTTTTCGGGACGACCTTGCTCTGATACCATCTTGTAACGACCCGATTCCCAAGTCTCTACGAGACACGAGAATCGGACCGACTTGACTAATCCCAAGGCCTAGTCATTCAACGAGGAAGTAACCAAAAGAGCAGTAAAATAAATCACATTCAACATGAAATATAACTAGCAGTAACAAAATACAGCAGTAAGGAAAAGAAATACTACAGCATGTACCACCACAACAGTAGAACAACATTTATAACATAACAAGAACTGCGAGTAAATAAAACTACAGGGAGTAACAAAAACTACTCACTACAGAGGAACAAAAAGGGCACAAAAGAACAGCGGTAACTCTGCTGGACCCTACTCGGCCCAGCGTCCTCTACAGCCGCTGACCCTGGCTGCTCAACACCTGGTCCTGAAAAGTAACGAGTGTAACACGTCAGCGAAATGCTGAGTAGAGTGGCAGCTAAACTAAAGAAGCGGTAAAGTGTACAGTAGCTGTTTTATTTTCTTTCTTCCTTTATTTACGTCTTTCTATTGTTTCACAATTTATCTATTTCTCAGATCCTTCACTTGATCTCGAATGCTCCTCGTGGGAACGATCTTGATTACAGTCTTTTCCGAACAGTAGAAGTAACAGGTGGTGCTCTCCTGGCTGGGAGAGTCCCCCGTGGTGATCCTACTCTCAGTCAACCACCCCAAGGTCACTGATAGACGTAATGGTGACTACGGCATGCGTTGTAAACGCACGGGTAGCTAACCCGCACTGGCACGCGGTCAGTCATTTCCGTTAACGGGTGCACCCAAAGCACAGCACGGAACCAGCATAGGGCAGAGCCCTCTCAGTAACAGGGGTCCAACCCCTCCACAGTAACCAAACAGGGGCCTTGCCCCTCCACATTCCGCGCACCCTTGCCTGACTACCCTGGTTTGCCCAGTGGGCCTAACAAGTCGGTGTAGGTGAGCTAGCAGAACCCTGGGGCCGGTGGGGTAGCTAGTACTCGCCCTACACTAGTAGCTCTCCTTGGTACTGTGTACACGAGGGCCAACAAGTCGGTACAAAGTAGCCAGACCTAACCCCGAGTCCCTGGGGCGGCTGGCTCCGCTCTACACTAAGCAGGTAACAGGTGCTTCCCCTGGCACTACGTACCCAAGAGACAATGTGATTAGCCCATAGTTGTGGGCTATTTAAGTATTTAAGTGCCTACACATTAGGTTAATTCTAACATTTATTTAGCATAAATTAGGATGTAAATAGATTAATTCATAGTTTTAATTTAATTACATAATCCATACATTGCATTCATATCTTAAGTGCATTTAGAATTAGCTTAGAATAGCATTCATCTAATTAGACAACCAATTAGGTACATTGTTTTCATTAACATAGAAGTTGAGGGTCTGTATATAAATGACCCTAATATTTTAACATTATTTTCTTTACTCTTCTCCTTGCAGGAACGGCTGGCTGCCGCTCCAACGTCGAACGGCCGCAGTGAAGACCCATTCAAGGGGGAGCGGATGTGGTGGATCTGGTCGGGCGGCTGATTTCAAACTTGTGCAGGCCACTACAAAAGGAGGAGGGAGGCAGCCAAGCTCGGGAGGCCTCCACCACCGACCCACCACTGTGCAGAGAGAGAACTTCTCTCTTCCACTCCATACTGCCGGCCTCTACTGTGGCGGCGAGTCTCCATCACCGTGGGCGTGTGGTGTGACAGGCCACACCGCCATCCGGAGCTCGTCCGCATCACCGTGAGCACCTTAGCGTGCATCTCCCTCGCCGTCGTCGCCGACCACCACCACCAAGCTACTGATTCAGCCACCCTTTCAGTAACTTAAGACGTCCGAGAAATTTCCCAGACGTCTGAAGCTACCCGCTCACCTCCACCCACTCGCCTGCATACCCATCTGCAGTCCACCCGCACCCGCTCTCCACGCAGCGCCCTCCACCCGCTCAACTCCAACAGCCACGTCTTCCTAAGCCTGCTGCACCCTCCAAACGCACACGCTCCCACGCCCACAGCATCCTCCAACAACGCCTGCAGACCAGCCCACGCCACCTTCCAACAGCGCCCATCTCCACGCGCTCACCAGTTGCAGCGCTCTCCACGCGCCTGTAGACCCGCGCACAGCTACAGACCAGCCCACGCCATCCAACAAAGCCTGCAACGCACACCTTCCCCGCGCCTGCAGACCCGACCACCCGCTCCTGCAGACCCACACGCCCACTCCTGCCTTTGCGAGACCAGCAGCCTCGCCTGCAGACCTGTTCGCCCGCTCCTGCAGACCCGCCAGCAGTAGCACGCGGCAGATCTCACGCCAGCAGGCCGAGCAAGCTCACCGGTTGCAGCACCTCCGCCGGAGCTCATCCGGCCACCTCCGGCTGCCGTGCGACTCGCCACCACCACCGATTCGAAGCCCTTGGTCCAAGGGACCTCCTCCGAGCTTCCCGCGCCCGACCATCCACTCCTCGTCGCGCAAGACAAAGGGGAAAAATTCCCTTGTTTTGCTACAGTAAACCATCAATTAGAAATTACATTTTCTGCCATTGTCACTTTTTAATGATATTTTATTGATTCTGCATTGCGGAAAATATCCTCTAGTTTCTCATAATTGCCATTTCAGCATTGTTTCTTGCTTAAACCTTAATCTAAAGGCAATCTTGGCTTGATTCTTCTCCAAACTAACTACGAACGAACGTTTTTAATTGGTACGAATTTTAATACGTCATTGCCTCCCTGTGGATACGACTCGCTCCTCTGCGAGTGGTTATTTCTTCTTAAATATTGATTAGTCGATTTTTCCACCACATTAAACAGCAACCGACTTAAAAGCAAAAGATCGACCAGTCACAACGCACCTCCACATCTTTCCTTCTCAGTTCCATTTCATTCTCTTTCCAGGAGTTCTACTCCAAATTCCCCGTACGGTTCCAGCTCTTTTAACTCAGCACATTCAGGTTTCACCAGTCCAGTTTCAGGTTCTTACAACCCATATTCTCAATCATGTTAATTTATTCATAACAGGCAGCTGTTAAATCAATTTACAGGCAGCTATTATTTCCTTTCCACATTTTCCAAGACTGCAATATCTACATTCATATCACTAGTTTTTCAGTCCTTGGATTCATGCCACACCCTAGGATCTATCATTCAATCTAGTTTTCCAACCCTAGGATTCATGCAATACCCTAGGATCTATCATTCAATCTGGTTTCTCATTCCTAGGATTCATGCAATGCCCTAGGTTCTATTAATTGTTCCATAATTGTAACAAATTATGCCAATAATTCTTAAAGCCACTCTACCAGCTACAACGGAAGGACTGGGGGCGTGGTTGGAAATCCCGCGCGCCTCCGCAATCCCCAAGACTGAAAAGGAATGGGGTCCTATCACAAGGATCAAACACAAGGAGTTTCTCAGAACAGTATATAATTACTGGAAACGGGTAGAGGATTTTATTCCAAAACGAACGCAACTCAAAACGCGGAAAACGGACTCCGAACGGGCCCTAAACGGGTCGAAAACGACGAAACAGTCCAAAATCAGACGTCTTAAAAAGTGGATCAGAGGATACCTTTGTTCTGCGTAATCTCCTAGACGTCCAGAAGCTTGCGGAGGCATCTGGCCTAGTTCCCAGACGTCCGATGGTCACCTAGGATGTCTGGAAGTCGTTCCCGTCGTCTAGCACTGCGGCCAGATGTCTGATTCGCGTTGGATGCGAATCTCACAAGCCTGCACGTACCCACTCCTCGCTCTCAGTATGAACCGTTGTAGAAAAGGAAGAAGACGAAAATAACTTACTTGCCAGACGTCTAGATAGTCCTCCAGACGTCTTCCCCGTCGTCTGGTTGGAAGCCTAGACATCTGATTCTGGAAAAACTTCCAGAATCAGAGCTCGACGCTCTCTCCTCCCGCGACGCACCGCCGCGCCGCGGCTCGTTCGCCTGCTGCTCGAGCTGGAGTAGCCCTCCCGCGTCACTCCGTGCCCACTACTCCCCCGCCGATCGGCTCCAGCTGCCCCGGCAAGCTCGAGCCCTCACGGCCAAGCGTCTCCTCCCTCGCGCAATGCCTCCTCCCGCACACTCGCCGCTGCTGCTGCTACCGCCGCTCGCTCGTGCTCGCACTCGCACTCTGGCTAGAAGAAGAAGGGAGCGGAGGAGATGAGAGTGAGGGAGAGGGCGAGGGCCCTTTTAAATTCGCACGGGGAGAGAGAGAGAGCAGGGGCAGCGCTGTGCCTGCAGAGGAGAGAGGTGAATGGAGGCATCGCAGGTCTACGTGCGCAGGCGCGTAGATGAAATTGCGCGTGCTGCAGAAATCGAATCCCAGACGTCTGGAAGGGGTTCCAGACGTCTGGTCAGACGTCTGGGCCACCTCTCAGACATCTTAAAATACGTCTTGAAGCCACGTTCGTAACACAAGGTGATGTCCTCCAAGGCAAACCCTAAGGGGGCATGCCCTAAGCTTCTCTCCAAGGGTGGATGCCCACCCTAGGTCCTTCTCCTTTGCCTGGTTATCCTCCTTGAAGTGGAAGAGTCCTCCTCCTTGGCGTGGCCCAAGTTGAAGAGAGTGGGGAGAAGAAAGCACCAAAAGGGCTAGTGATGTGCTCCTTTAATCTCCTTCTCTACTCGTTCTTCTTGGCCGTAGATATAGGTGGTATAGGTAGCAAAATACAGTAATGGAGGATGGGAATTATGTGGTGGTAAGGTGGGGTATTTATAGGATGGGAAGGGGGGTGGTTATTGTGTTTTTTTTCAGGGAAATGAAGGGGTGCTTGGATATTTTTGGAGGGAAAAATGGGAAGGAATTGAAGAGGAGCCTTGGTTTTCCCTCCAGAAATACCTTCTAGAAGGCAATTTTGGAGGGAAAAAATGGTGGGTGGAGATGGATTTTGATGGTGGATGTAGGGTGGTAATGGAAGGGATAGTTGGCACCAAAATAAAGTAGGAGTAGGTGGCCGTTTTGCTAGAGGTTAGGTAGTAGGGTAGTAGGTTTTGGTGCCATGGCGGTGGACTAGCTAAGTTAAGTAGCTTAGCTAGCTTAGCTAGTAGGGAGTAGAGTTGGAGGCATTTGGAGCTAGGGTTTTCAGGGAGAGGAGCTGTTGGTAGTCATCTTGAGCTGTAGTAGAGCTGGTGGCTGCAGAAGAGAGTTGGAAGGAGCTACCTTAGCTGGCTTGGCTTGCTAGTGCTTTGCTAGCTACTAAGCCAAGCTAAAGCAAGCTGGCTTCTGCTGAAAGGAGCTGAGGGGAGCTGGGTCTAATGCTCCTGGGGAGGATCAAGCTGGGTGAGGCAGCTAAGGTATCTTAGCTCAACTAAGTTGAGCTAAGCTAAGTCTCCGGGAGCTGGACTTGAGCTTCCTAAGCTGGAATGAAGTCATCTTTAGCTGGCCAGAGTTGAGTAGAGATGGATGTAGCTGGACCTGAGCTGGGGTGAACTCCAGTCAACTCAGCTGAGCTAGCTAGAGCTCCCTGTGGACTAATAGGAGCTGAGATGAGCTAGACTCAGCTAAGTTGAGCTGGATCTGAGCTGACCTTAGCTGGGGTGAGCTAAGATGAGCTCTCTTGAGCTGCCATTCAGCTGAGATGAGCTGAATGGAGCTAAGATGAGCTAACCCTAGTTCAAGTGAGCTGGAATCCAGCTATGGTGAGCTGGATCAAGCTGAGTTCCAGTTAGTCTGAGCTTCTTCTTCACCAGTTGCCTTCCTGAGTGCTAGTGTTTTGGAGTTCTGATAATCTGCATATCCCTAACACTCACAAAAACATATTAAAAAGACAATAAAAAATGCAATGCATGCCTAACCTAATTTATGCCTAAATGCAGCCCAAAAACCCATTTGCGGAGTAAAATCCTAAGAGCTAGGTTTGTTTAAATGCATAAGAATGATGATAAATTGGCGTTTATCAGTTAGATCTTGGTTGTTTGATTGTCACTCGACTCACCTCACCCTCTCACATAAATTAAACAATAAAAAAAAAACTATCTGATTGTGGGATTTAATGAAAGTTACAGACATTAAACACCCATAGATCTTAACCTAAGGTGCACCACTCTACATTGATTCTACCACTTAACTGGAAACTAACCTATAGATACGGTACACCTTACTCAACACCCAAATAAGTGAGTAGAAATTTGATTTGGTTAAACATTTTTGTGTGCCTTAATCAAGTGGTGTGATAGACCAACTACTTGAACTATTTGGGCCACACCACCCAAATTAAAATTGATTCACCAATAGCTTGTCCCATAGGGTTGATTTTTTGGTTTGAACCAGGCACTCCACAATATTTTTGAGTTTTAATGGAATATACCATCACTTGTGACTTCAAAACTTGGAGTGTTCTCCTAAACTCGATTGAACACACCTAAAGATTAAACCCTAAAAGCTACTAAATAAAGTTAAACCCTAAAAGTCACTTCATTAAAACCTTGTTTGAGAACCTTGGTTTTGCACACAAACACTTTTAAACTGATCATTATGGGCACAACCCATCTAAAGGGCCCATCACATTCCAAGAGCACAATCATCTCAAGCCTAATTAAACAGAGTAGACGTTGGCCTTATGGATTAGCTCGCTCTTTGGGACTCCAACTGAGATTTTTTTCAATTAATTTGCTTCTACCAATCCATCTAATGTCTAGCTTGGGGAGTAGAGTCAAACGACCATGGCTGGGCGATATCAAAGGAACCAGGGGTCCAAGCCAAAGGAAAAACCTTCTCCCCAGCCCCTCCCTCTAATTGGTTGGATTTACCGAATAAAACTAGATCAAATCATTTCAATCATCTCAAGATGGGCCCTGGGAGTCCATAGGTCTTTAGGCTACCGACCTAAGGATAGGTTTGGTTGATTGTATTGCAGGGCAATTTTCTCTATTCTATTTTTCCCCTACTTCACCATGTATGCTTCCACTTCCTACACATAATTCCAATCCTACCCTCCTACCACCACTTATCCTCAAGATGATTACTATCCTGACTCAACTTATGATTACCCATCCACTAGCCAGGATAACATTGATTGGGGATATGATTCCGGACCTCAATTTCCATGATCTAACCCTAGACATCATGATCATGATTACTATCCTTGCCATAGCTACACTGACTATAAATCACCGTCCTTTTATGAACAAACCAACCCAATCTACAATCAAGAAAGATATGATGATTATAACTCTTACCCACCCCAGGATTATGTTGAATATATGTCATCACCCCTCTTTGAACAACCCGAAATGACCTATTATCAGGGAGGACCTCAATTTCTTGACTACCCTAGATTAAACCCAAACCCACCCAACCCAGAACCGAACCATTTGGTTCAGGTGAACCAAGTCTAAGATAGGGTGCTGGCTAACTTGCAGAACACTATCCAATCTTTAGAAGCTCAGCCAACACCTTGCACTAAAGCATTGGAGCCTATGATCAAAATGATTGATGAGCTTAATAGTTCTTTAATGGACTGGCTCCAAGATGATAAGGATAGGGGCCCAGGTGAGTTTTTGTTGGGAAATTATCAAGATTGATGATGAAATTCATGGTTCCCTTAGTCTAATTTTGGGATGATTCCTAAGACGAACCCCCTTCAGGAGAGCCAATGTCAGAACCCACTTATGCGCTTGTTGGGGGGGACACATTTTCTGAGACAAGGGATCATCAGGTTGGTCTAAAGCAACCAATCGAGGATGATGTGATTTTCTCACCTGGGATCCCTGAGCAGCGAGTGAGGAAAAATATGTCTCTTTAGACCAAGGAACTACATAGATTTTGAGACATATATAAATGAGGATCAGGGATTCTTTAATTCTGAGGATGAAGAATCTCTTAGTGAAGTCTCACTTGAAGTTAAGGAAAATAATTTTAGTGAGACAATAGGCTCCAGGAGCATGATGAAGCATTTGATAGCCCAATAACTGAGGACTTTGGTCTGATTAGGGTTGACATGGAGGATTCTGATCTTATTATAATTGGTAGCACTAATCTTCAAACATACCTACAAGAATATATTAATGATCTTGAAATTATCAAACCCAAGTCAATTTGATTCAACCACGATTTTTGGACTTGGGTAAATCACAAGGGGTGAATAATATGCTAGAGGTCCCGAAACTCGAGCACTTGAACTTGTAGGGTAGAACATTGGGAATGAAAATTTTGGAGGCTAATTCTAAGGGAAACACAATTTTGGATCTAAGGGTTCCTATTGACCTAAAACCACCAACCTTTTACCAGGACCCTTACAATATCTTCAATGTGCAACCCAAGTACAGATCAATTCACTATCTTTCTGAGTTGAACTCAAAGTGAACACCCAAGTCTAGTGAATCAAATCTTCCTATTGTCCACCACTTTAGGCTTGGGCTGTACACCACAAAATTGCAGGCCCGACCCTACAAACATAGCAATCTCCAATTCTGGGTGATTTGCATCCTAAACATTAGAACCACTCGACCCTGGGGCATGGGTATAAACCATAATCTAGTCCACATCTAGGGACATCTTCTGCTGGTAGGTCTTGTGATCACCATTTTTATTTTGATTCTGACCTGCACTTGTGAATTCCTAATTTCTTCTTTGTTTTTATATTATGCCTAGCTAAAGGTATTAAACTTAGCACGTGTGTATATTCCATTTTCTCTCCGAAGCTGACCGGATCTATCGTGAAATTCAGGTGATACTCTATTTATTTCACCCTTTTCATATCTTTATTTTTACAATGAGGTCATTGCATCATTTAAGCATGGGGGTGGATACTTAATCCTCAGATTATTTTGTTTGCTCACTAGAATTTCTTGTATTTTCTTAAAAAAAGGAAAAAAATAGAATTAGGAGAAGAAAATTTAGGCATTAGGAGTTGTTAACTTTAGGAAATGATACTTTAGGACCTGAGCACTTATACTCTTCAGGTCTTCAGGCTTAATAAGCCCGGGTGTCCACTAAAATGTGGACTTGGTTTAGAGTCCTCGCCAAGTAATTTTATTCTAACTTGGCCAATAAATTTGGTGATAAGTACACGACTTATTAACCCACTGTCTAATTTATGGGAACTTACAATCTAAGCATTTGCACACATTTTTGCATTTACTTACTCCTCGGTAGTTCTAACAAAAATTGGGTAGCTAATGAACCTTCTAGGATGGTTTGGTTGGTAAGTTGTTGGTTTTAACAACTCATTAGCCGGTTGTCCGGAGCCCAGCCACATGACCCTTCTCTTTCTACTGCCTTTAGGTAAATCTTAGATCAGGCAGGCCACCTACTTCGAAAAAAAAATAAAAAGAAAAAAGCAAAAAAAAGGGAAATACCTAAAAAGAAGAAAAAAATAAGTAAGCTACACTTCACCACTTGAGTATGACTAGCAAGTGGTCGATGCTAATAGCTCATCGGCCAGTTGTCTAGAACCCAACTCACGAAATGCATAAATAATTCTCAAAACACGTAAGGAAGTAGGGAAGTAGAATAAACAGGGGAGATATACATTAAGCTCGCCCTTGTGTTGACCCCATAAAAAAATGAAAACAAGTAGGGAGAAAGCTACCAATCGGAAAGATAAACCTTTAGGAAGAAACTCTTAAGGTCACCCAGGGTCATAGAAACTTGAAGTCTGTTTTAAAGGCTTCCTAGTGAGTCTATCACTTTTTAACATTAAGATGCTTAAAACATGAAGTTCTTTTCGAGTCTTAGGTGAGTTAGTTACCCATAGAAAGCTACCCCAAAACACTAAACTCAAAATCCAAAAAAATTACAAAAGAAGAAAAAAAATTAAAAAAATTGTATCTTCCCTTTTCAAAATAAGGCGACGACTTGGGCGGTCTGCATTTTGGCAAGCACTTCGGCATTGTTGGGTCTTCGTAGTTTAGGACCTTAGTCGAAATTTCCTTTTGTTAATAAACAACTAATGCCATAAGTGATCAAGTCCTAATTCTATTTTTATACATAGCATTTAGTTTGATTTTGCTTGGGAGTAGCAAAAGATAGGCATGGTGCTATGAAGTAGACAAATCTATTTAGGATAAAATGCCTATTTATGCATTCTATAGTATAAATATCACATAACATGCATCATTCTGCATTTAGAATAGTTTGCATAAAGTTTAGGTTAATTCAGGACCTTTTATGGTTAGGAGAGGAGAACTATTTCCAGGCCCCGGATTGATGATCCGACCATACGGATCTAATCAAAAAGGTGATCCAAGTCCAAAACCTCCGAAATCTCCTTAATCAGAGTCCCCTAGCACCATATATAGTCCAAGGAAGATCAATGACCAAGAGGCAAGGTCACACAATTAGGAGCTTCAAATGACAAATCTTACTGCATAGATGGATTTACGTCGACGATCAAGATGGTAAGACCATCATGAGCCATAACTAATTCAATTTGATCATATTAAGTCATTAAGTGCTCCTACCTGACCATCAGAAGGACATAATTCATTACAAATCCTTTCAAAGAGAAATATAAGAAATCAAGGTTAAAATTATAATTTTACCACCATATCTTAAATGCAGAACAGCCACGAATTTTCTCAGGGGTTAGATAAAGGTCAAATTCTCTTAAAAGTATAAATAGTGGGTTAGAACAGACAGAAAAGGGTTTTCACATGTTTTGAGAATTAAATGACTTTCGAAACCCTAAAAATAGACCCACTTAATTAACTAAGGTTTTGGTGAAGATAAAATTTACCAAAACCCTCTAAATTTAATATAAAAATATTCTCTAGGATTTGGTATGCTTGATTTTACCATCAGAACTCGTCTTGGCCAAAAATAGAGTCTTAGACTGACATTTGCCCCAATTTGGGTTTTTGAATAAATTACCTAGTCGAACTAGATTAAAACTTAAATCCAACTTCACCTCTGGATTCCTTAGGTCCAAATTAGGATTGTACCAAAATTTGGGTCCAATCTGTGATCATCTTAACCTAGTTTGCAATTTGGTCCTATGTGACTCTTTTATCTCACACATATGACCCTAACTTTTGAATTCTTTGCATTTTCGTCACTAACTTTATCATCATCTTCACAAAAAGGTCCCTGCTGCCTTGAAATCCTACTCCTACAAACTCTGACGACCTTTAAACGGCAAGATCTTTGTGATTTCTTGACGAATCCCTTTCAAAATTGAAAGGGAAACTCGTCAAGTAATTTCTTTCTAAATGAGCCCAAAGAGGGATCCTAAGTCACCCTAGGATCCGAACGAGAATATTTTGATTAATTGGCTATCCATCTCCAGTGAAGAGCTCAGAGTTTCTAAGCTTGTTTTCCAAGCTTGGAACTCCATCTGGAGCCCAATAAAAGGACCCCCGTGGCCTTGCGCATTCCCTCAGCAAGTTTTGGTGCGTCAACCACCTCTGATTCTCCTTCTCAAGCCACTGAAACCCTTGCTCTGGTGACCCTCTTCGATCCTCCCCCTCCAGTCATACAACGACCAAATTGGTTGCTTCCTTGACTCCTCTCTTTGTCACGACCCTCCCCAGCCAAAGGGTGGGCATATCTCTGCCTACTTCATCGTCGTCGTCTTGCCATTCTCTCCTCCTCTGGCAATGGTCGACCAAAATCGACTTCCTCCACCTCTCCTTCACCTAGTTAAGTCCCTCTATCACTCTCTCTCTCACTCTATTTCTCTCTCCCAAACTTGTGACACACGTACGACCACCACCTACTCCCCCTGCACTTCATCTTCTTCACGGTCGGCAGAACGTTGATGAACCCACGCCATCGCCACACCGCATCAAACTTCACACCACCACCTTCAAAACCTCCGTCATGTCCTCACGACCAAAACCCCTTATGCAATTGAGAGGATTGCTCTCTCGAACACCCCATCGAACACAGTATTCCACGCACACCTTCTTCGACGTCGGTCCGCCCACACACACCACGCAACCACCGTCGTTGACTTCACCTCACCAAGGCGAAGCACTTGAATGTACTGACTGGGGCACTTAGCCTGTATTTATCATTTTTAGGTCTCTCACTGGAGCTCCATCTCCGCCACCTTCTTCACCACTCTGTTCATCTTGTTCTTGCGTCAAACCTCCCAGGTGCTACACCCAGGACACACGGTGATGCTCCAAGCTAGTCTCTAGCCCTCCAATTGGAATCAATACACGCGGCTACTACTTAAATTTGGCGAAGGTCATCGAGTTGCCTACTACACGAACAATCCTTGTGGGATTAGTCACACCTCATAGAAGACTGAAGCCTCCATAGCACACAAATTGAAAAAGTGCTTACAGCTTATTGCCTCAGCATGCACAACGGGTGAGGTCCCCGCATGCACGCACATACCCATGCCCTTGCCCATGCTCACACCTTGCGAGTCTTGGCTCGGTTCATTTAATCGGATACCCAGGTGTGCTCTGGTTTGCTGGTTCTGAGAGTGGAGGAAGAGAAAAAGAGAGGAGAGGGGGGGTTTTCCTCTACCGCCCTCCTCTCAACACTTGTGAAATTGGAGGGAGCCCTTTGCCTCTAATGGCGTGCTGAGCCTTGTGCTATGCCTTGCCTGGAGCTTAAGGAGGTAGAAGAAGAGAAGTAGAAAAAGAGAAGTGGAGCTAGAGCAAGAAAAAGAGAAGAGCAGTACCTTTGAGTGATTTAAGCCATCTGTCTGGCTAAGAAGACATCGAAGATTCAACAAAGTGCATTGTGCACTCATCCTACAAGGAATTATATTGCTTAGTACTATTGAAATATCTGATCTAATTGTGGGGGGTAATTAGTGATTCAAATCACCATTTTACCCCATTCTTTTTACATTATCTAACATTCACTTTCATTTATATGTCATTCTTATTTCGAGTTCTATTATACATTGCTTATATTGCGATCTTGAGAATTATTTTTGCGAATTGCTCCCTGTGTTCCACCTCAGACTTCATTTCTGATATTCGAGTATAAATAATATTTGTTTTTCGCACTGATTCGAGCTATGCTACAATGCAATGATTTTAAAACCCGATTCAAAGCGACTAACATTTTGGCACCATTGCTGGGGAGTAACGCGCAACTTAGATCTCTTGATTTCAATATCTGATTTGGTACTAACTTGCTCTATCTCTTTTGACTGTGATCTATTTTAGGGATTCATTAAAGGAAGATTAACTGCACACCAGCCACTTCAGGGATAGGTAAAACACAAATCGAATATCTCCTATGCCCCTGATTCTTAAAAGACAAAAAAGGAAATTAATTAGGTCCAACTTGCATTCTACTTTTAGATTCAGTCACAAACAAGTTTCCTATTTTGGTTCATTTCTAGAAAACACCCAACCCTGATTTGTTCACCTACCTAGTGCTTAAGGTATCTAGGGCTATCACTTCCTTTCTTGAGCCCTAGGAACCATATTTTTGATGAATTAAATTGTACCAATCAAGAGCCAATTAGGGTTTCCAATTTAGGATTTTAGAGACACACTTGCTTAATCAAGAATTAATCTCTCCAAACAGTGTGTGCCTAAGCCTTGGTTGAATTGATCTATTCAAGCAAACCCTAAAAGCAGGCTCTTAATCTCATTTGAATACTAAAAGAGGGACCTAAATTTCTCAAAGGACAAAATAGGTGAGGTTGACCAACCTCGTTGTGTTAACCAATCTTCAAATTAGGTCACCTTGCATAAAAACATCTTAAAGTTCAGGTGAAATCATAAGCACCCTTTCTCTTAACTTAAAACTGGTAGACTCAAGTGGTAAAGTACTCATTCTGGTCTACCTAGATCCTAAGTGACAAGAGAGGTCAGGTGGGGGAAACCCTATAACTCGTGGGGGCGCTCTACCATGTAGGGGTCTTCTCAGGGCTCACCCTCTATGGTTGCCAAGGTAATTCTCAAGTGGATGTCTTTCTAACTTAGGGGTATCATCCGCCCCGAACCTCTATAGTCATCCAAAATTTTTGGGTGTCTTGATTGGGTCCATCACATTCTATCCCTCATCTTTTCCTTCAATACATGTTTGGGAGGAGGTCTCTAAGACCATCCTTAAGGCCTCCATTAGCTATTCATTCCCGTCGAGGCCAAGCCTCGACATCCCTGTTTGTGCAACAACCCAACCTGATCGATATCTCTTCTGATTCATGTGAATCGAACTCTCCATCCATCATCATGGAGCAACCCGCAGATGAAAACAATCTTGAGAATCAGCTTCAGTGCCTCAACAATCTATTCCAAGCCTTTGTAAACCCACCACAGCCTCCTATGATGCGAGATCATTATAATCATACTGCGATGGTGATTGAACCTCGAGTCCAAATCCCAGTTGGAGGTCCTAATACTGAACTCAAACCCAAAATGAGTCATGCTCTTCCCAAATTTCATGGGTGTAATTCTGAGGACCCTTTCCAGCATATCAAGTAACTCAAGCATCTGGACCAGATCTTCAGGTCAAAAGCTCAAAATCGGGATGTCTTACTCACGAAAATGTTCTCTCTCATGAACAAGACTACTCACAGGTACCAAACCCTAACGCATTCAATCAATGCTTGGGAGGAACTACAATCTGAGTTGTTGAAAAAGTGCTTCCCTGTTGGTCGAACAAATGCTCTAAGGCACCAGATCATGCATTTTGCGTAGCAAGTAGGAGAACCACTTCACGAGGCATGGGATCATTTTTTGGGTCTCATGTAGAAGTGCCCCCACCACAGAGTTCTTAAATGGGAACAAGTCCAGTCTTTTTACCAGGGACTCCATGAGGATATTCGATTATTCCTCAATGTGACCTGTCGAGGAAACTTCATGGGTCAACATGATGGCACCGTGTGGGAGATTCTCAAGAACATGTGCGAGAACTCCATCAATAATGAATCCATGGGCATGTTCGACCGGATGAATGCCCATGCATTGACGAATCCAAGGGAGCACATGAGATGTAGGGCCTGTCCTCTTTCGTCGATTTGGAATTGATGGCCAGTCACTTGGGCATGATCTCTATTATTGAGAACAAGGTGGATGAGCTAACTCGACACATGTAGCAATCCACCTCTACGCAAAACCCATTCACGCAACCTCCCTCTGACAAGGAGATTGTGCATAACATCTATCATCGATTTTCTTAGAGGATAGCCCTATATCCACCCCCATCTATTTTCAAGTTCGGAGGAAACTCTAGGCCTGCCTATTCTAGTTGGGGGAACTCAATGCCATCCAGAATGATCCATTCTCAAACACCAACAATCTTGGATGGTGTAATCATCCTAATTTCATGTGGTCAAGGAACAATCAAAATTAGAGACCTAAATATCAGCCCTGACAACAAGCTTCTCATCCATATCAACTGCCTCAGCCTCGGCCCAACCCAACTTATCAATCTGGGCCAACTCACGAAGATCAAATGACTCTTATCCTTCAGACTCTGGTTGACATTCAGAAAATGAATGCGGCTATGCAAAAGTAGCACAAAGATGAAATCACAGAGGTTTGCAATCAACTCGGTCAGATGGCAAATCCCTGCCAACCTAGCGCACTTCCTTCACAAACTCTACCTAACCCAAATAAAGTCCGAACCAAAGGCATGTTATGAACTCAACTCAGGGCCAAGCTTACTATTTCTATCAGGTCTCTTCTCCGTCACTTGACAGGATGGAGGCTTCAACATCATACACAGGTTATCAGTAGCAATCACCTCTTTTGCCTACACCAACATAGAACCAGGCAGGACTAAATTCAGTTACTACCAATAGTGGCAAAAAAACACAAGACCCACCTTATCCAAGCCACCCCCAACCTGGTAATGCAAACTCAAACTCTAGGATAATCATGCAAGATACCCTTATCCCAGATCAAGAACCTGGACCCATTCTAGAGGAACCCGCAAAAGTTTCATTTCTAGAGGCTTTGACCAAAGGAAAAAGGAAACCCCAAACCGTGGCACTTGAGGAGGACCTAGTTAAGCTCATTGAGCAGGTCCAAATAAACATCCCCTTAATGGATGCAATACGCAATGTACTGGCTTATGCACGATTCTTGAAAGACTTGTGTACACCCAAGCATAAGCCGCGAACACGAGGCGGGAACCTAATCGTACTGTCGGAGCAAGCCAGCTCCATCATCTTAAGCAAACTCCCACCTAAGGAAAAGGACCCTGGTGCCCCTCTAATTTCATGCAAGATTGGTAATTTAGAATTTGACAAAGCCATTCTGGACCTAGGAGCTTCCATCAATTTGTTACCCACATCCCTACTAGACCACTTTGAGGAATCTAAACTTAAACCGATAGAGATGAATTCGCAGTTAGCTGATCGATCTATGAAGTCACCAAAAGGAGTACTCCAAGATGTCATAGTTAGGGTACATGATTTCTATTTCCCCGTGGATTTCATAGTCTTAGACATGGATGCTCCTGAGAACTTGAAGAATACACGGATCATATTAGGAATACCTTTTCTAGCCACATCTAGGGCCAATATCAATTGTGAATAAGGCCAAATTGAATTAAATTTTACGAGCAAGGCACTAAAGATCGACATCTTTATGGCCCAACAAGGAATTAATTGTGGGGTTTTTAAGCGAATTTGCGATATCGAGGCCATGGTTGACAACCCATGTATCAATGAGAACGCAATTACTCTTGATCAACCACCAGAAGATCAAAACCTGCAATTTGAGGAGCTTGAACCTAACCTAGACACACACATAGCTCCTTCCTTTGCTCCTAACACCCACCCTGAAACACTTGCTGTTGTTGGCAACCCAGTTATGAAATTAAAGCCTCTCCCCGATCATCTGAAGTACATCTTTTTGGGTTCCAATCAAATGTTTCTTGTGATTATCAACTCACAACTCACCTCTGATCAGGAAACACGCCCGATTTCTGTTCTCCAGCAGCATCGGAGAGCCATTGGATTGACTCTTGATGATCTAACTGGCTTCAGCCCCTCATACTGCACACATCACATCCATACCAAAGAGGGCTCATGACCATCTCATGAAAGCAAAGATGCCTAAATCCAAATTTGCAAGATGTCGTGAAAAAGGAGATCATCAAGTGGTTAGATGCAGGGATCATCTACCTGATCTCGGACAATCAGTAGGTGAGTCCAATCGAAGTTGTGCCTAAGAAGGCAGGACTCACTGTAATCAAGACTGTAATCGGAGAAACCATACCGACCCGTATAGTGAACTCATGGAGAGTCTACATTGATTACAGAAGACTCAATTCCTCCACAAAGAAGGATCATTTCCCACTACCCTTCTTTGATAAGATCCTCGAGAAAGTAGTAGGAAATCTATTCTTCGGCTTCTTGGACGGGTACTCCGATTATAACCAGGTTGCAATCCTTCTTGAGGACCAAGAGAAGACCACCTTCACCTGCCCCTTTGAGACATACACATTTCGAAGGATGCCCTTCGGTCTCTACAATGCACCCGGCATTTTTCAGTGGTGCATGCTTGCCATATTCTTAGATATGGTAGGTGATTACCTTGAGGTCTTCATGGATGACTTCTCGATATTTGGAGAATATTTTGATGATTGCCTCCTGCACTTGTTCCAAATCCTCAGACGGTGCATCGACGTGAATTTGGTTCTTTCTTAGGAAAAGAGCCACTTCGTGGTACCTGAGGGAATTGTCCTGGGACATCTTATCTCTGAAAAAGGCATGCAGGTTGATCAAGCCAAGGTGAATCTGATTTCCTGACTCCCTATGCCTAGCTTGGTCAAGGACATCCAATCCTTTCTGGGGCATGTCAGTTTTTACCATCGATTCATTCCCAATTTCTCAAAAATTGCATGTTACCTAACTAATCTTCTATCTAAGGATGTCCCCTTCAAAATTACTGTTGAGTGCACTCAGGCATTTGATGTCCTTCGTGATTGAGTTACCCAAGCACCTATCCTGTAGTCCCCGAATTGGTGTCAACCCTTTGAGATATAGTGCGATCCATCTGATTATGCTGTGGGTGCAGTACTTGGGAAGAAAATAGATGGGAAACCCATGGTCATCTACTACGCTAGCAAGACACTTGACGAGGCTTAGCATAGCTACACAGTTACTGAGAAAGAGCTGCTAGCCATCATATTTGGCCTAAAAAAATTCAGATCTTAACTTTTGGGCTCCCGTGTCATTACATACTCAAATCACACTACAGTGAGGCACCACCCCACGAAGAAGGATGTGAAACCTCAACTAATCCACTGGATCTTGCTGTTGCAAGAATTCGATCTCGAGATTCGTGATAAGGCAAGAAAATAGAATGTGGCAGCTGACCATTTGTCCCATCTTCCTTCTTTCGTCATCGACCCGTCTGTACCAATCACCGAGCATTTTCCAGATGAGCACCTGCTAGCCATTCACAGTCTCCCATGGTTTGATAATATTGTAAACTACTTGATTACAGGGAAAGTCCCGCCCGGTTGGGCGACTTCCAAGCGG
Source organism: Thalassia testudinum (assembly GCA_037157565.1). NCBI lineage: Eukaryota > Viridiplantae > Streptophyta > Magnoliopsida > Alismatales > Hydrocharitaceae > Thalassia > Thalassia testudinum. The sequence goes on along the minus strand of JAZHRO010000056.1, from coordinate 75,685,547 downwards.
GACAAATTGATTGCTAGAACCAAGTACTATATTCGGGAGGAACCATACCTCTTCCACAATGATAATGATCAGGTGATTAGGAGATGCATTCCTGATGACAAGGTCAACGACATGATCTCATTCTGTCACAACCAGGCCTACGATGGCCATTTCTCTAGGCATAAAACTATAGCAAAAAATCTCCAATGTGGGTTCTTCTGGCCCACATTGTTCAAAGACATGCAGACATATTGTAGGGCATGCGCTCGTTCTCAGACCCTTGGCAACATGGGCCCATGGGATATGATGCCCTTAAACCTAATTATTGTGTGTGAAATCTTTGACATGTGGGGAATTGATTTCATGGAACCAATTCCTGGATCTAACAGCTTCGAGTACATTCTACTTGCTATTGATTATGTCTCTAAATGGATAGAATCCATCCCCATAAGAACTAGTGATCATAATGTTGTCCTCTAATTTATCCAGGAGAGCATCTTTACCAGATTTAGGGTTCCTAAGGCCATCATTAGCGATGGTGAGTCTCATTTTAACAATGTGCACTTCCAGTCCCTGATGAAAAGGTATAGGGTGTCGCATCGTATCTCGACTTGTTACTAGCCCCAAACTAATGGACTGACAGAATTGTCGAATCGAGAGATCAAGAAGATCGTTCAGGTCACTGTTCGGCCTGATAGGAAGGATTGGTCTACTTGCCATCCGGAAGCTTTGTGCGCCTATAGGATGCCCACAAGACCCAATTAGTCATGTCTCCCTTTAGGTTAGTGTAAAGGAAGGCATGTAACCTTCCCATCGAGATGGAGCACAAGGCTTATTGGGCTGTACAGAAGTGCAATATGGATCTGATAATTGCTGGAATACACCGCCGATTGTAATTGAGCGAGATTGAGGAACTACGCAATGATGCCTATGAGAACTCGCATATCTAAAATGAGCGGGTCAATGCCTTCCATGACAGGCACATTGTGCGAAAATCTTTCCACCCTGCTCAAAAAGTTCTACTCTTTGATGCCAAACTCAAACTATTCCCTGGAAAACTCAGATCAAAATGGATTGCACCATTCTTGGTGAGACGAATCTTTGGAAATGGAGCCATTGAAAGTAGTGAACTCAGCCTTGATTCTAAACCTTATGTCATAAATGATCAACAATTCAAACCGTTCGTCGAACTCACTGACTCAAACTTGGCTAGGATATCTTTTGCACTCAATTCTCCCTGAGCTCATTACGCCTGGCTGATGGCATTAAACTCAATGCATAATGGGAGGCAACCCATCATCTTCTTGAAAAACCCAAAACCCTTCTTGACACATCCCATGCTGAACTCATATTGCACTTTGTGGTTTGTCCATTAGAATAGCCGACCCCACCTCTAGCACCCATACTAGAGCTTGAAATCATCTGCAATGTTCACCCTGACCCGTCCACCCACCTAAACCTATTCTAATGTGCGATCTAAGGTAAACTCGAACTCACCTAATTTACAATGAGGGCATTGCAAATCGTAGGCATGCGAGGCTATTATGTAAAAAATGCCATGAGAATCACTTCACAAGAAAGGTTTCATCAAAAAAATTACATATTTCAAAAAACCAACAACGATAAGAAAATTGAATGAGAACAAAAAAATGGAGAAAGGAAGAAATTTTGGAAGATCAATTTGCTTGTCATTTTTGAAGAGGAAAAGGGGAGTTGTTATAAATGTCAAAAGGAGCAAAAATTTGAAATAAAAAGAGAGTCATTAGTAAAAGATTAAGGAATCTACTTAGTTCTAGACCAAATCAAAAGAAAGAAATAAAAAGTGCTAAGGGACAAGTGATTAGTTTAAACGCTGATCTTATGCCGCTTGGGTTGTGTTTTAACCTTAAAAATTCAAGTATTCAATAAGATCTACATAGTCCTCAAGAGGTTGAGGAAAATGGGAAGCTTAAGTATTAGGTCTAAGGCTTAGGGATTATTTAGCCTCACTAACTGACTCTAGTTTGCGGGACTCGGTAACCTAAGCACCCCAATCCACACACAGTCTGGTTCAGTGCGCTTAATTATCAAAATCAAGCAAATACATTAATTTTGTTCTGAAAAAGCTACCTTGATTAGGAGTGGCTTATCAACACAAGTTGATTTGGAAGTGTTCCCAATGCGGAGAGGCAAAAAATTCCCCTCTACGATGCACAATAACATACCATCTCGTCGATGCTTGTCTCCTAGGATATCTAAGTATCCTACTCAGGGCATGCAAGCACCTTGTAATAGGTTAGATGCCATGGGCAGCATTATCATGAAGTGTTGGTTGCTAGGGTCTGGATTTACCTATTGAATGGCATGGGCGAGATTATCCCAAAATCTCAAAAGATAGGGGTGGGATTATGCCTGGTTCTGGGGGTTGCCATGGGTGGTGCAATCTCAAAGCATCAATTACCAGGGACCCTACAAGGATTGATGGCGGTAGCTAGGAATCTAATACAGACCGTGTTGTAAAGCCAGTCCGATGCTAGAAATAACGAAACAAAAGAGAGAGAAAACTCTCCAAAAATAAAAAAATTCTTCTGTCTCTCTCTTACAAAAATGCATTGCAAACTGAACTGGGACTAAACATGTTTTAACAATGGGTGCGTTAACCGCAGAGTTCAACGAACCTTAGGTTAGTTCCTGTGGGCCATAGAAACCTTCACAGTGGTCTGAGGCTAGAGATTGCCAGGTCCAGATCTTGGTAGGTAGTTGAGTACCTCTAGGCCTACTATTGGCATCCTGACCTAATCTACAAAAGAAAGCACACAACAGAAATCTAAGCATAAAAAAAGCATGGTCTAGAATCTAAGTTAATTCCATGAGATTTTTCTAAGGGAATAGCAAAAGCTAGGCATGGGGGTATGATGGGAACACCATCATACTAGCACAATTTGATTTGATTAAGTCATTAAATGCTCCTACATAACCATGAGAAGGCCATAATCCATTGCAAAACCTTTCAGAGAGAAATATAAGAAACCAGGGTTAAATTAACACCATATCCTGAATGCAGAACAACCACGGATTTTCCCAGGGGTTAGATAAAGGTCAAATGGTCTTAAAAGTCTAACAAGTGGATCAGAATAGATAGAAAAGGGTTTTTGCGTGTTTTGAGAATTAAATGACTTTCGAAACCCCAATAACAGACTCGCTTAATTAACTGAGGTTTTGATCATGATAAAATTTACCTAAACCCTTTAAAATTCATAGAAAAATATTTTCCAGGGTTTGGTATTCTTGATTTGACCATCAAAACTCGTCTTGGCCCAAAATAGAGTCTTAGACTGGCATTTGCCCTAATTTGGGTTTTCGCATAAATTACCTAGCCAAACAAGTTAGAAACCAAAATCCAAATTCAACATTGGATTCCTTAGGTCTAAATTAGGTTTATACCAATTTTTGGCCTAAATCTTAGATCATCTTAACCTAGTTTGCAATTTGGTCCTGTCTGACTCTTTTATCCCACACATATGCCCCTAACTTTTGAATTCTTTGCATTTCAGTCCCTAAATTTGTCATCGTCATCACAAAAAGGTCCCTACTGCCATGAAATCATAATCCTACAAACTCCAGCGACCTTTAAAGGGCAATATCTTTATGGTTTCTTGACGAATCCCTCTAAAAATTGAAGGGGAAACTCATCAAGTAATTTCCTTCCAAATGAGCCAATCCTGGTTCTTAAATCTCCCTAGAATCCTATTGCGAACATTTTGATTGATTGGGTATCCATCTTTGACAAAGAGCTCAGAGTTTCTAAGCTTCTTTTCCATGCTTGAAACTCCATCTAGAGCCCTATAAAAGGACCCCCGTAGCCTTACGCATTCCCTCAGCAAGTTTTGGTGCATCAACCACCTCTGATTCTCTTTCTCTAGCCACCAAAACCCTTGCTCCGGCAACCCTCTTCGATCCTCCCCCTCCAATCGTCCAACGACCAAATTGGTGGGCTTCCTCGATTCCTCTCTTCGTTGCGACCCTCCCCAACAAAAGGGAGGGCATATCTCCACCTACTTCATCGTCGCCATCTCGCCATTCTCCCCTCATTCCCTGGTGCCGGTCGACCAAAATCGATTGCCTTCACCTCTCTTTCACCTAGGTAAGTCCCTCTATCAATTTCTCTATCACTCTATTTCTCTCTCCCATACTTACAACACACGCACGACTACCAACCACTCCCCTCGAATTTCATCTTCTTCACGGTCGGTGGAACTCTGGTGAACCCGCGCCATGCCACAATGCATCAAACTTCACACCACCACCTTCAAAACCTCCACGACCAAAACCCCTAAAGTAATTGAGGGGATTGGCCTCTCGAACACCCCATCGAACACAACACTCCATGCACACCTTCTTCGACCATGCCCTGGCTACACACACCATGCCACACCACGCAGCCACCGCCGTTGTCTTCACCAGAAAAGATAATCCTTGTCTTGCAGGTACTCAGTCTTGCAAATAGCAAGGCCAATTCTTTTGGAAACCCTAAGTTGACTCAAAGCCCATAACAATTTGGCTCAAAGCCAAGGACCTGATTTTGAGGGTGTGCCTCAAGGACAATGTTATCAACAAAAAAATCTTAAATAGAAAGAAACCAAAAATATAATAAATGCACGGAAGAGATACGTTTTAGGAAAGGCATAGAAACTCCTTCACCTTTAATCCCTGCCTCCCTAAGATTGGCCCTGGGCCTAAAAGTGACCAAGATAAAATTAAGTATGCCAGGTAAAAAAATTTTTTGTGAAAGATGGTTAGACTCGATTTAGGTTAACCACTACACTCACTTCAATGATGATTTCACCATATTAACACAACCTATTCGAGTTCAACCACCCCCCAGTCGTTTCAAACTCTGATCAATAAATGGTAAGGGGATATGGTCTTTCTGGGTAGCCATGTTCAAACAACGATAATCAATGCAGACCCTCCAACCAGTTGAGGGTCTAATTGTTTCCAACTCTCCTTGGTCGTTCTCTTCGACTGTGATTCCTGCTTTTTTGGGCACCACATATATAGGACTGACCCATTTACTATCTGAAATGGGATAGATAATTCTTGCGTCAAACCATTTTAGAATCTCCTTTTTAACCACCTCCTGCATATTGGGGTTGAGCCTTCTCTGCGTGTCTCAAAAGGGTTTCATGGACTTGTTTGTGTATATATGATGCATGCAAAGGGAGGGATCAACACCCTTAATATCAGCTATCGACCAAGCAATTGCTTCCTTGTGTTTTTGTAAACACTCAAGCAGGGCTCCCTCCTATGATTCAAATAATGCAGACAAGATAATAATGGGGAGCGTGCCGTTAGGGCCAAGGAAAGCATACTTCAATGTGCTCGAGAGGGGTTTCAGCTCCAACTCAGGAGCCATTTGGATTAAGGCTTTAAGTTGAGATGTCCCCACCTCAGGTAGCGGATCTACCTTCACGGTCCAAGGAGGGGACAAAGACTCTATGTCTACCCCTAGCAACTCTTCTAATTCGAGTATATCCCCTTCAGTTTCTTCAATAGTCAAAGGATGGTCCTTAGATATGACCTTTTGAAGGGGATCTCTACATAAGAGTACTGGAGTAGTCTCTTCAATGATTTTATCAACTACCTCAATCTGGGAATAATCTTCCAATCTTGATTGCTTGTAGGTATCGAAAACATTCAACCAGATGTTCTTATTCCTAAAGCCCATTTTAAGTGCCCCTGATCTGCAATTGATAGAGGCATTGGCTGTGGCCAGGAAGGGGCATTCCAGAATAATGGATGGCTTGGTGGGCTTATTAGATGGGTCAATATCTAGCACAAGAAAGTCAACAAGGAAGAAGTCCTCCACTCTAACTAAGACATCTTCCAGTAATCCTCATGGTGTTTTAAGCTATTTATCTGCGACCTGGAGGATGATTGGACTAGGCTTTAAATCACCTCCTCCCAAAAGGTCGTAGGCAGAGCTCGGTAAAATGTTCACCCTACGCCTAGATCAAGTAGAGCCTCGTCAATGTGTTGGTTACTTATAGCCAATAAAATATACGGGACCCCTGGGTCTTTCATTTTGGGGGGTGTTCCATGTTGGAGAACCGAGCTAACATGGTCAAGTAGGATGACCTTAGCTTGGACCTGTCTCCTAGATCAGCACTTCTAGGTGTATAGGTCCTTTAGAAACTTGGCATAGGATGGGATCTGTTTGATAGCTTCCAAAAGAGGCATGTTGATCTGGACTTGCCTAAAAGTGTCCATAATCTCCTCCATCCTATCCTTGGCTCCAGGTGAGCCAACAGAAGATTCCCAAGGAGCAGATAAGCGCTCTGGATAGGGCACCCTCAGCTTCTGGGTAGAGGGGTCGTCATGGCGGGAAAGGGGTGGTGGAATAACGACATCCTTAGGGTGGGTGATTTCAAGTGAGGGAGAGCAGTGTGGCTCTTCCTCGGTGAAGATGGAAGTCAGGTCTAGTGTCGGAGAGGAATCCTGAGAGTTGACCCTAAGAATGCTATCAGGCATGTCGATCTTTTTTCAACTCCTCAGCACGTTCATAGCTTGGGCATGATCCCTGAATATGACCCTATTGCCCTTCAGGATCTCCTCAGAAGAGCTAGGAAACTTCCCTGGATCCCACTGCCTAATTGCCGCAATATGATGAACAATTTCATATTGCATGTCTGTGATTGACTTACCTTGAGATTGGATGACCATATTCTGATGTTCCTGCATCGCTTTCTTCATGGCTTTAAGTTCATCCATCTCAGAAGGCTTATGCTGAGGAGGGTTTCCATAGGATGGCTAGTAGTTGGGTTGGGGAGGTAGGGATCTTGTATTCCCTAAGTTAGAGGCATCACCTTGCTTCCATGAGAAGGTTTGATGATTCCGTGACCCCAGATTATAGGTATCGAAACATGGGTTATTGCAAGGAGGTGGGCGGAAACCTTGGGCCACGTTTAGGTCGGCCTGAATCAACTCAGGAAATTGATTTGCCTGTTGGCACTCTACAGTGGCATGTGTCATGCTTTAGCAAATGGAGCATTCACTTGAAGCTTGAAAGATAGAGGCTACTTGCAAGTTCATGCTGGGGTTTACTAAAAGCCTATCGAAGTTATTGTTCAACAATTGAATCTAATAACCCAAATCCTATGTAGCCCCAACTTCATAGGCCTCTATCTTCCTCTGCAGGATTGGTGGTTTTCTTTCTTGATAAGCAGATGACATATGTATGGAATTTTCACTTAATGTTTCAAATAATGACCAGGCTATATCCTCAGTTTTGATCATGAAGGTTCCTGCATAGGCTGCATCGACTACTTGCCTGTGCCATTCAAATAATCCGTTATAGAACCTTTCGACCAATTGCCATCTTGGTACTTGATGGTGGGGGCATAACCTAAGAAGGTTGATTAGCCCATAATTGTGGGCTATTTAAGTATTTAAGTGCCTATACATTAAGTTAATTTTAACATTTAGCTAGCATATATTAGGATGTAAATAAATTACTTCATATTTTTAGCTTAATTGCATAATTCATTCATTGCCTGCATTTAGAATTAACTTAGAATTACATGCATTTGATTAGTTAATCAATTAGGTGAATTACTTGCATTGTTTTAATTTAACGTAGAAGTTAAGGGTTTGTGCATAAATAACCATAATATTTTATTATCTTCTTATTCTCTTCTTCCATAGGTAACGATTGCTTCTCGTCCTCACGCACCCATTCATGCATAGCTGCAAACATTCATTTGCCATGAAGAGGATCTGGTCCAGCCACTTTGTTTTCAAATTCATCACCTGCAGCTACAAAGGGAGGAGACGACCATGCACAGGGAGACACTACCTGCCCCATCACCGTGCATCTGCCCATCATTGTGGTCACCACGATCGAGCCTCACCACACTATGGGCTGGCGGTGTGACAGGCCGCTGCGCCAAGCCGACGAGTTCGGTCACTTACTGTGAGCTTGTGCCTCATCGGCCACGCAAAGAACTTCTTTCTTCTTTCTCTCTATTCTCTCTTTTCTTTTCTTTTGCATGATACTGTTCATCTTCATCTTCGTTACTTTGTTTGCAAACCTCAACAAACCCACTACCACCATCACCGCAAACCGCCATGCCTCACCGTCGCCATCTTCAGCATCACCCTCCTTTCCTTAGCCTCACAGTGACCACCTTCATGCCAAAGCAGACAGCAACAATCGGCCTCATCTCGTGTGCAATGCATGCTGTAGGCTACCCACACCTCCTCGTCTTGCCATAGCCAGTAGCACACCTGTGTCTCCCCTTCCATGCATGGCCAGCAGTGCGCTGTGCATGCAGCAGCATGCACCACCAACATCTCCCGCATCCTCCTCGCTGCACCTCCAGCCTGCGTGATCAACATGCCTCCTACATGCGCTAAAAGAGTGCCCAGCTACAGTAGGTGCGTCACTCTCATAGCAGTGAGCCATCTTCAGCAGATCGCGCCATCTCCAGCAACGTCACCTCCGACGCACCATGCCTTCCTATGCTCCACGCACGGCCAGCACCTCTCCCTCCACCGCATAGCAGCAGCGCTGCATCCCCTCATCTCCGCACGGCAGCAGTAGAGAGCTCCACCACACCCACCATCCCCTCTCCTCACTGTGACTCACTCCGACCACCATTTTCCACGAGACCACCACCATTAGAAGCGGCGTGGCTCATTCTCCCTCCGGTGAGCTCCTCCCCTCCGGCCATCACTCCTCCTGTGCGCTTGGCCAAACAAAGTGTGTTCCCCTATTTCATCCCCTATTAGTTATTACGATCATATGCCATTGCCACTTCATTTTTTTGATTTCACTACCGTGGTGATTTTATGAGAACCCCCTTCATTGTTTAGCTTATTAAGCAAATTAATTTCTTAACCATAATCTAAGTGGGTTTTCATTCAATTCTTGGAAGAATTTTGCTTTAGGAGAAGCATAATTGGTATTTACATTTAAGTGCCATTGTGAGGATTTTATTCTTATTTTATTGTGGTACACATTACATTGAACCCTCTCCTATTTGGCTTAAATGCAATTTCAACTTGCACTTTTATTTAAACTCATATCTATGTGATTTTTGACACAATTTCTTGAGGAAATCATTCGTGAACAATAATTTTTAATTATCGCAAGTTTGTAATAGCCATTGCCTCCATGTGGACACGACTTGCTCCTAATTGAGTGATTATTTTAATTATTTTGATTAGTTGATTTTCCGCCACTTAGAAATACAACGATAAATCATCTTAATCATCATTTTCGAAAGCGAAAATGGACTAGTCAAAGGTCATTAAAGCGCTCCCAAGTCTTGTGAAATTGCTCCCATTATTTTTGAGTAAAACCCATAATCTCTCTTCTGTAATGATTGGTCTTACTCAAAGGAAAATACTTTTTCAAGAATTCTCCCTTAAGGGTGGCCTAATCATTTACCTTTGCATCAAGGGTATGATACCAGTGCTTGGCCTTATCCTTAAGGGAGAATGGAAATATAGTTCTCATCAGGGCTTCATCAGTAAAGCCCTAGAGCTTCACCGTGGAATAGACCTCGGTGAATTCCTCAAGATGCCTGTAGGGATCCTTCCCTAGCAGTACCATGAAAAGAGGGAAGCAAAGATATGGTGCTACTCTTTTTTTACAAGGATTATCCACTCCAGGTCTATGGATAGGTAGGGCTTGGTGGGTTGTAGGGAGGAAGTAGTCTCTCAAGGTTCTTTGATTTTCACCAACCCTAATCTCTTCTTCAGGTTTTTCTTTAGCCATTTTTCTTCTTTCTTGGTTGGCTTTCCGAATAATTCTCTCAGGCTCATGGTTGAAAAGAAGACTATTTCTAAGAGAACACCTACCAAGGATACACCATACAAACACAAGGAAAGAGGTCTTCTGTTAAGTTAAAGCACTTTAAACCCTCTTCCAACCTTTCTAGTTTGGCCAAATGTAGTCAAGGCAGTATTTCTCCATACCCACATAAGTGGTGTAAGAGAAGTGAGGCACTTGAGATTCCTGGTCAAAGGCTATTAAAAGGTTGACGTTACTTTTAGTTCTTTTGGGTGACCAATCAAGTTGTCAATCAATTATGCACCCTAAATAAACCTTCGAGTGCCTTAGCGACGTACACTTTGCCGCAATGATATTCTCAGATGCTCAAGTAAAAAGGTACTCCAAGGATGGAACCAAGGGATGCAAGTAGGGCGAACTCTTCCTTTGAGGTGATGCATTAGAGGTGCCTCTTAACTACCCTTGAATTCCTTTATAGGGTGTCTCTCTCCTTAAAGTATCAAATCACTCGAGCAAAAGTTAATACCACCGTCACAAAGCGAGATAGGAGGGTTTGCACCAATAAAGAGATCGATGCCTATAGCATTAAAGGTCCAAGTCCTAGTGCAGTGAATATAGTGCGTGCTTAGTGTAGGAAGTGTGCAACACACCGCAAAAAATGATTTTTCTTTTGAAAATCATAGTCAAGTTATTTAAAAGCTTCTTGTATATTTTACTTTCTTTTCAAGAAGTAATGTGACCACTTGATTAATCTTTTCGAATCAGTTTAAGTGGTCTTCTTAAATTATGTTCAGATGCAATGCGTGTGTAGATAACTGATGCAGTAAGATAGGAAATTTGTACCTTGCTCCAGCACTCTTTTATTCAGAAATGCACGTAATGCAGTAAGAAAATCTAGATGCTGCTCAAACAATCCTAGATGGTTGACTTATGGATATGCAGCTTCTAGCAGGCTATTCAGAATTCTTTTTATATATATAAATAATGTGCAATCAAAAGTTCTAACTACCACACACAAAATAATCCTAGAATCTAAAGAATCAGGGACACTCCCCCAGAAACTAGCCTTAGAGTACAAGGGTGAGAAAACAAATCAGTAGACTAAACCTAAAGAGTCTACTCTAAAATGCTGAATCAGAAGTCTAAGAGTTAGAATCCTCCCGGATGGTCCTCCATGCATCTCCACACTCGAGGTATCAAGGCCCACAGGCTCCTGTGATTATCTCCGCATGTGGACGTCACTCAAGGTCAATGTCATCTCTCGGCTATGCCTGTTGCCTCATCAGATTCCTCGCATAGAACAGATAAAGAATGATCAGATGAATACGCAACATAGAATAATCAGAAATAAAGTCAGGTGAATTTATTGCATCTATTGCCACCCCAGCAATGGTGCCATTTGATGATGGGATTTACACTTAATTAAAATGATTGCAACAAAAAGATGTGTCGTTGATGTATTTTGTGTGGTGGAAATCTGCTATCAAAAATTCATTAAATCTAAGCACAACGATTAGGATGTTGTATCCATAGGGAAGAATAGAAGCCATCAATTAACAAATATTTCCCTTTGTATCTGCCCAATCAATGTGAGAGACATGCTTATGTTTAAGGCAAAATAAGGTGAAAAGAAGGAAACACATAATAACTGCAGAATGTAAGGTTATGGGTGCAGTTTATCCTCAATAAAATATTCATTAAAAGATGTGATCATTAGTGGAATCTCATGTAATTTCCAACGGTATGCATATGAGAGAGGATAATGCAAATATGAGTCACAATTTGATGCAATCGAAAGTGAAAAATATTTATTGAATAATAATGAGAAAGTATAAGTGTTCTGATGTAATTTTACGTCAATATAATATTCAAAAATTAAAAATAAAATCGGTGGAAATGGCATCAAATGTAAATACTAATAGAACTCGAAACAAAGGAATTCTTACATCGTGCTTGCACGAAGAACAGGCCGCGGTCGAGCATGCAGAGCTTGGAAGAGGTTGGTCGCGATGAGGGCTATGCGTGGGCGGTGATGACATGTCGAATGGTGGCCAGAGCTCTCGCCGGTGACGAGGAGGGCCGTTGGCGGTGGTGGCAGCTCACCGACACATGTAGGTTGTCATGGGTAGTTCTGAGGGCGTGGCCATGCTTATGAGGGTGCGGCAAGTCTGTTGGAGTCGATGGTGTGGCAAACGGAGGTCCTTGGTCATGGCAGTCTTTTTGGGTGGTTTGGGTTCCCCCTTTCTGTGGGTTGACGGATAAGAAGAAGAAGAAGAGGGGGCCAGTTGTGGCACACACGCGAGGGCTATGCGCGAGGATGTTAGCCCAGGAGTGGCTACTGCTGTGGTTGTGTGCACATGGGATGGGAGGCACGAGTGCGCTGTTGGCTACCAGTGGGAGCCCGGAGAGGTGCACGCCATGGCTATTGCTGCCACAGTGTGCACGCGGGTGTGGTGATGGCGGTGGGCAATGCGCCATGTTATGTCATCGCGCAGCAGTAGAAAGAGGAGATGGTGCGCACGCTTAAAACAAAGAGTTGATTCCTTCCATGGTGCGAGCTCTATGCACGATGAAGGTTCCGAAGACCCCATCCTCCATCCATCCTCTTTTTAAACTCCTCTTAAATTTTGTTTCCATCCCCGAGATCGTCTCCAACAAAATTATTGATGAGGCGGTGCCACAACTTATTATGTGAGACTTGGCTGATTTGGGTGTCTAGGCTGTTGAGGCTAGCGGGAAGGAGGTGGTCAGATGAGGCCAGCGAGAGCCAGCGCACCACTAGCGATGGAGTTGAATTTTGGACATTTGCACACATAACCCTGCATAAACATATATGTATGTAGTTTTAGCAAAATATCTTTTAATTAAGATAAACTATCACTTAATTCTACTTGCAATCTAATGAGGCGTGATCTAAATGTACTTAAGCTAATTGAGTGTCCAATAAATTGCACTCATTATATATCATCTTGCACATTACCAAAAGTGCTATGATTTGACCAAGCTTCCTGTCAAATTAGCACTTTTACATATAAGTCTATGACTGCAATCCCTTCAAGAGTGGATTATAAATGTTGTCAACATACCTCTGGTGATGATAACACTACCTCAGGAATATTCAAGTTCAAAAATTAGTTCCTTGCTTGATCTGTGTTTTTTGGATGCTGAGGTTTTAAATATCATATCCACACTTATGTTGTCAGTTATTTTCTTCATGTTTGTTATGGCAGAAAAAGTTGAAGAATACTAATGTTTTTAACCCACTCACCAGCAAGCATGCTCGAGACGAGCTGCTTATGCTTCAATTGACGAAGAAAGTCAATTACATCATCCTCTCCTTTATAGTTTTTAGTTTTCCATCTTGACAAATGAGAGAAGTGTTTGTTAAAGTTGTTCATCATTTGACAATTGTTTAACCAACATATGATGGAAATGCTTCTTCAGAGGATTCAAACCCCAATGAGTAGACATGTGCTAATGCCACATGACTCAACAATTTGTTCCTCTGTTTGCTACAATAATACTTAGGATAATATCAGGTGCGTTTAAAATTGGGAATGTTATATATATATTGAGTTTGTTGCTATCCTGATTAATTGGATTGGCTTTGAGTCAATGCTACATAATTCATTTTAAAGTAGGGGGGTTAATTGTATCTTCTTCGCTAGAGTTTGAAAGTTGGAAGCTACAAATTTGGTCGTTTAATCATATTTTCTTTATAAACCCAATCATAGTCTATTTTCATTTATATGTTCCTTATTGTTCCTCTTCATTTTATGTTTAGACCTCTATGTAATTCCTCGGATGCTCATCTGTATACAAAGGACACAACCCTTTAGAGATATCAAAGAAATGTCATTTGCATGGAGATTCATTTCTAGGAACCGACTAATAACATTCTTGTCATGTTTTACTCTCAAATAAGTATAGCACCTGAGATGCGTCTATGTTGTTAAACTAGATAAAGTCTATTGTTTACGCGAAATCGTTGATGCTTAGAAATATGCATTATAGTATAGGATGAAAATCGCATGAAACACTTAAATTTATAAAGGTCGAAATCAATTTGGACTCCGAGGTCATTCACAGAGAGCAAATATGACAATTTCAATTCATTAATCACAATAGCAATATTAATATGCAATTGAACCAATGAAATGCTGAAAATAATATTCCAATAATGATCAAAGCATTATTGCAAAAAGATGGGGTTAAAGTGGTGATTTGAATCACCAAATTAACTCTTAAGTTTTAAGCTCATAATTATTTCAAATAAATGAACAATATCCTCAATGAAATATCAGAGTCAGAACCACTAAAATGCCAGATTGGATGACAATAGAAGTCCTTAGACACCTTAATCAGTAGGAGTTGTTGAAGAGGTCTATCAAGGAGTTTTAAATATGCTTCATTGTAGTAAAATCTCCTAAATAGCCCTTTCAACAAATACAATTTATAACTCGAATTCAAAAGAGTATCTGGGGTCGAACACAGGGAACAAATTGGAATTCACATGCTAATCTTAATGAATATATAAATGAGCACAAGAAATAATCCAAGAATGATATTCAATAACTACTCAAATCTGATTTTCTATAAAAACATGAGCATATCAAGAGTTTAATGAGGCAAAAAGATGTCTTAAGACAAAATAATGATGATTTGAATCATCAATTATTAGTCTAAGCACATATATATCAATTACTCAAGGTATGAAATAAATGAATAGAGGCTTGAACCACTTAAGCTTTAATTCCAAGCCAGCAAATACTTCCTCAGTATCAAGCCTCAATGCCTTATCAGATGTTGGCTCCTTAGATCAGACGACTTAAATGTCGTTGCTATAGTGCTCTTAGAGAGCCTTTTTTTTCTTCTCCTCATCTCCTCCTTCTTTCTTCCTTTAGCCTTTCCTCTTCACTTCTTCCTTTCTTTTTTCTCTCATGAATAATGGTCTTCTCCTCTTCTCCTTCTTTCTCTTATGCACAAGGAAAGCCAAAGCCTTCAGCGACTAAGTGTTGGGAGGTTGCCCTGAAGAGCAAAAGCCCCCATCCTCCACTCTCTCTCTTTCTTTTTCCTTCCTGTGTCTTCTCTCTCAGATATCTGGGCTAATCGAGTACTCAGATCATGCATAGTAACCAAGTCTAAGGCTGCATGCGTGGTGTCTCAACCGAGGAGTGAATAGGCTTAAGCGGGTCAAGTGTGTGCAAGTAAGGGGACCTTACCCCCATGTCTTGAGGCAATAAACCATATGCAGAAAACACATTTATGCCGCAGCATTGCCTTCTCTCTCTACAATGTGGGACTAAAAGGTCCCACTGTCTACACTCTTTCATAATGAGGCTGCTACGGCTGTTGCATTTGATTGAGGTCGATGAAGGCTCCTTCTGCAGCAATTGATGACCTGGAGCTTGACTTGGGCCTAGTCCGCAACGCCTGGAGGTGGAACCTAGGGCTTACGTAGCCAAGAGCCTGAAGAACAAGGTGGCGGTGATGGCGTAGTGAGCGGAAGGTGGTGAATGCTTGAAATGAGGAACACGATCTCTCGAACCAATTAAACAAGTTCACAAGTATCACCGGAGGGTGTGGAGTGTGATGGTGGTGTCCTCATTGTGTAGGAGTGCATGGAGTGGTCGGATGGAGGAGGAGTACAGTGGTGGGTTTGTTTGGTGGCAGTTGTGGGAGCGTGGATGGTAAAATAAAGAGGGGTTTTGTCCGAGGATGAGTGGCGGAGCTTTAGGGAGTGTTGGCAAGGTGTTTGGAGGGGTGTAGCATGAGGAGGACCTCGCTGGAGGTGCGGCCGGAGGTGAGGGAGATGACAATGATTGGCGAGGTCAGGGGCTAAATTGGACTTTGAGAGGTCCTAAGATAACCTATGGAATGAAAGGAGTTTAACTACCCTATATCTAAGAGATGAAAGGGAGGATCCACTCCGATTTTGGCTGGCCGATGATGGAGATGACGAAATCTCCAGTGATGAATGAGCGGTGAGGAAGACGAGGTAGATGGCATCTGCTGGTATTGCAAGATGTGGATGAATGTGGGGAAGAAGGATCCACCTGCTATTGTCTGTGAGGGTGGATGAGGAAGGTGGTCGGAGGACTCGCCAGAGTTGGTGGGGAAAGAGGTCGGGGAGAAAGGAAGAGGGGGTATCCAGCCTCCAAACCAAGCTAAGGAGGTCAGTGATGTGACCTGGGTCCTTTTAAAGGGCTTAGGAAGGCATTCAAAGCTTGGAAACCAAGCTTGGAAGCACATGTACCTTGCGCACAAAGGAACCCTAAATTTCAAAGGATTTGCATGATCTTTGGGAAAGAATCATGGTCCAGGATTAGGTTTAGATCGTACAGGATTCTATTAGGAGTCTCGCTTCCAATTTTGAAGGGTTTCTCTGAGAAATCAGGGAGAAATCCTGATTGAAACTTGGCACTTGATGGGTTCACACAATCATGGTGGCAAGGACCTATTGGTGAAGAAGATGACAAAGTTTGGGGGGTCCTTGCAATAGATTTTGAAAGCATGGGGTTTAAGTGAGAGAGATAGTTTGACTGAACCAAAATGCAAACTAGATCAAGATGATCTCTGATTAGGCCAAAATTTTGGTACAAACCTAATTTCGACCCAAGGAATCTGATGGTGAAGTTAGATTTTGGTTTTGACAAAGTTTGACTAGGTAATTTGCATAGAAACCAAAATTAGGGCAACTATCTATCTGAGACTTTATTTTAGGTCAAAATGGGTTCTAATGGTCAAATCAAAGGTACCAAACCTTATATAATATTTTTCTATGATTTTTAGAAGATGAATTTTATCCTGACCAGAACCTCAGTTAATTAAGCAGGTCTTAAATTAGGGTTTCGGATGTCTATTAATTCTTAAAATGCGTGAAAACCCATTTCTATCTGTATGGACCCTCTTATTAGACATTAATGACCATTTAACCTTTAATTAACCCCTGGGAAAACCCGTGATTGTTTTGCATTTTGGTTATTCAGTTAAAACGACTGATTTAACTCTTATTTTATGTTAATCTCTCAGAAAGGATAAGCAATGTATTATGATCTTATGGCGGTTATGTAGGAGCATTTATCAATGGATTATGACTAATTAAAGCTAGATATGGCTTCATGATGATGTTATCATCATACCCCCATGCCTAACTTTTGCTAGTCCCTTAGCAAAATCTTATGAAAAGAACCTGAATTCTAGACCATGCTTTGAAGCTTAGAGTCTTGATTTATTATTTTTTTAGAAATTAGGTCAGAAAGCTAATAGTAGGCCTAGAGGTACTCAAGTACCAATCAAGATCCAGACCTAACCAACTTTAGGCTCAGTCTATTGCGAAGGTTTTTAAGGCCCACAGAAACTATCCAAAGGATCGTTGGACCCAGCGATTAAAGCACTTGTGCTTGTAACATGGTTAGTATAGGTTCAGTTTGTAGTACATTTTTGTAAGAGAGAGGGATAGAAGAATTTTTGCATTTTTGGAGGGTTTTTTATCTCTTTTTCTTTTCTTCATTTCTAGCTTCAGATTGGCTCGAAAATGATTTGTATCGGATTCCTAGTTCCCACCATCAATCCTCGTAGGGTTCTTGGCAATCGATGATTTGAGATAGCACCATCCATGGCAACCCCCAAAACCTTGGCTTTCGATACTTCGAGATGGTGCTGGCCATGGCATTTTGTAGCTAAATTTAGGCCCTAACAATTGATATTTCAGGATAATCCTACCCATGCCACCTGAACCAGCACAAGGTGCTTACATGCCCCCGGTAGGATATTTAGATATCCTAGGAGACAAGCACTAAAGAGAGGATATGTTATTGCACATCTTTGAGGGAATTTCCTATCTCTCCTCATAGGAGAGGCATCCAAATCAACTTGTGCTTATAAGTCGCTCCTAATCTAGGTAGCTTTTTCATAATAGAATAAAAGCTTTTGCTTGATTTTGATTAATTAAGCACACTTAACTAGACTTGTGTATGGAATAGGGTGCTTAGGTTACCAAGTCCCACAAACCAAAGGTCAGTTAATAAGGTTGAATAATCCCTATGCCTTAGACCTAATACATAAGCTTCGCATTTTCCTCAACCTCTTGAGGATTATCTGGATCTTAATGGATATGTGAATTTTTAAGCCTTAAAATATGCCCAAGAGGCTTAAGATCAGCACTCATACTAATCTCTTTCTCTCTGTTATTTCAAGACTTAATTTTTTTTCTTTTGATTTGGTCTAGAACTTTAAGTAGATTCCATAATCATTTGCTAAGACTAACACTTTTCATTTCAAATTGTGGCTCCTTTTTGACATTTAAAATCATCCCCTCTTGTCCTCCTCAAGAATGATATGCAATCAATTTCTCAAAAATTTCCTCCCCTTTCTCCATTTCTTTGTTCTTTTTCAATTCATTATTATTATTTTTTATTTTTTGGAATAAGTAATAATTTTTTTTTGTGAGAACCCTTCAGAAACTTTAATTTTTATGTGTTTGTACTTTAACACCCCCATGCCTAAGTTTTGCAATGTCCTCATTGTAATCCGGAGGGTATGAAATTAGTTGGGTTCATGGGTTAGAATAGGGTCAACTAGTGGGTGAATGGGTTGGGATGACTATTGTGGATGATTTCAAGCTCTGGTACGAATACCAAAGGTGGGATCGACTTTCTAACTCTGAACTCTCAGTGCAGTAGACGTGACGCTCAGAAAGATGATCAGAAGGGTCTCCAATTTTTGAAATGATGGGTTGCCTCTCGTTAAGCATTAAATTCAATGCCTTCAGTCGAGCAGAAGGTGGTCAAGGTGGAGTGGTCAAATCAGCGAAATTTTGTAGAACAAGCACCCTGATCAATACCCCGACTGGTCCAACCAGGTGCTTGCTCAAATCAACAAGATGATGATGCAACCTAAACCCAATTAGTCTAGTGGGTTGATGGATGCGAATCAGTAGATGTGGAGCCCACCAGGTATTTTGTGGTTCAAATAGATATGATAGCGAGAATCATGGGTTTGGCTAATTCCAATCAGCCTGGTCAGAGTACGGATCTTCAAATGCAAATGGATCTGTGGAGGATGTGAGATCCCTACGAGAGTGATCAGAGAAGGGTAAAATGTGATTAGTAGTCTGATCGATGTCCGAAACCTGATCAGAAGATGGAGAAGAATCTTGTGCAACTAGTCATAGAGAGGAGAATCAGAGTAGAAATTGATTTCGATGGTGGGTCAGGATTGCGAGAGGGTTTTGGAAGGCTCTGTATGTGCTGTAGAAGAGGTGGCATCATGGAGAGGGTAAAACCCTCTCACAATCCTGCGGATCATACTTGGCCAGAAATACAAGATCAAGTGAGATCGATTGTAATAAAAAATATGGCACAAAAACAATCCCACAATATACACAAAGATTTATAATGGAAACACCTATGGGTAAAACCACTACCTAAGCCTCCTAGCTTAGGATTTTTCTGACTAGGCAACGCTAGTCAATCCACTAACGTACCACTTGAATGAGGGTGGCAAAACCTCTTACAAACCACTTCTCTTTTTACCCTGTAGAGAAGAAAAAAAACAACAACAATGGATTTCTCCCAATAGCTCGCGATTCGTAATCAAAGGAACATGTAAAATAAAATAATATAATCCTATGGAACCTTGATGAGTGGCATTTTGCGAATTGAAATTGGGGTTTGGAGAACCTGTCGTCATAGCTCACAAAATGCATCTATCAAATACGTTTTATAACTGAAACTCCAAGGGAGTCTTGAGTCGAACAGAGGGAGGTAACGTTTACTTTGGTTGAAATCTATGTTTTGTTTTGTTTCTTTTTGGTGTTTTGGGGCTTTGTTATTTTTTTCTTTTGTTTTTATAGAAGAATCAAGCAAGATAGATCACAAGATAGATGAAACAACTATGATATACCACGCAAATGTTTATTACAACAATCTATGAAAGCATAAAAGGATAGGGGTGAGAGGAAATCTCCTGAATCAACTGTTCGGTCAAATGACTGCGCTTGGTAGAAGCGTGGATGGAGTTGAGATGCAGGATGACGGAGGTGAGATGCAGGAGGTCACCGGGTAGAGGAATGCTTCATCGAGGCTCTGGAATGGAGGTGAGGAGATTGAGGTGATCTTTTACCAGAATGGAGGTGGGGGGACATCTCCAAGGCTTCTTATGAAGGTGGTGGGATGAAGGACGAATGTTTGGTGGGGCATAGGATCATTACACTAATAAGAGGCCTTTGGAGCTTGAGAATAAGCTCTAATGGAGCTCTGGTAGGCTACTAGAGCTTAAGAGTAGGTGGGAGTAGAGTAGGTAGAGATGAAGAGGAATGAGGGGTGTAGGGATCCTTTTATAGTGGAGGGAAGAGGAAGAAATTCATGTAGAGGGTTACAGCGACAGCTATAAGTGTCACTAAAGACCACTACAGCTGTCGTTGAAGATTGCGCCCCCACCGCTCATGCCCGCAGCTATCCTTGCGCGTACAAGAAATTAGTGACAGCTTTAAGCATCACTAAAGGCCTGCCCAGACTATTACTAAAGGTCTGCGACAACTCACAGCCGTTGCTACTGTGCTTACGATCCCATCACATGCCGTGTCGCATGCGTGAGAGCTTGCGTTGCGCTGCTACGCTGGCGCTGCGGTGAGGGTGTGCAGGCTAGTGCAAGCGCATCTACATGCGCACGCTAGTCGATGAGCTGGTGCTGCCTCAATTGAGCGATTAGAGGGGCTCAGCGGGTTTCGAACCAGCACCCCTCCTTTAGGAGTTGAGTCCACGACCGTTGCGCCAAGATCCTGATTGAGTCAAGAAGAGCAGTGCGGGCATGCGGTGTGAAAGGATCCTCAACTATTGGATTCTCATCCAACGGTTGAGATGGCATGTTTGGAAGCTTCCTTGGAAGGATGCCGGTGACCTTGGGCTCTCCAAATGGTGCCATGTCGCATCATCTGGATCGTCCACCTTTTCTTACTTGTAGAGGATGCCATGGTACTTGGATCAAGGTTATTTTTGCATTGACGGACTACGATCGTTGCTACGGATCCATCCGTACGATCTGATTTCTCATTCAATGCCCATAAAAATGTCGCATTGCCCCCCTGGCCATTGATCTTCCTCTAATTGCATAAGGTGAAACGACATTCCGATTAGGGTGATCTCAGAGGCGTTGGACTCCGATTATCATCTTGATCAGATTCGTACATTCAGATCGTTAATTCGAGGCCGTGAAATCAATCTCCTTCCCTCCTGGCCATAAAATGGATGTAATTAACCTAAAATAAACACTACTCTAAATGTAGGATGATGCATGCTATGCAATATTTATAAGATGAAATGCAAAGCTAAGCTTAAGAACATGCATGAATAGGTATTTTATCTTCAATAATTTTGTCTACATCAAACCTTAAGGAAAGTAAAATTGGATTTTTGTAGAGGTTTGAATCAACATGCTTTGGAGAGCATGAAAATAGAAGCGCAGAACCACTTTGAGAGAAAGCATGAGAGCTCTTTTTGTATATGGCTTTCTCTTTTAAAGTGTAATTTGAAATGAGGGGTGTGGAGCCCTATTTAAGGGTGAAAATGGAGCATTTTTGGAATGTTGAGATTAATAATTCGAACCAAATTGGTCGAATTTTCATTTTGATTGATCAATTAACTTAATTGGTCGATCAATTGCTGATCGATCAAATATTTAATTGGTCAATCAATTATGGGAAAATCGGATTTGACCGTTAGTCTAATTTGGTCGATCAATTGATTTGAACGATCAATTCTAATATTTTAGTTGATCAACACTGTCTAAATGATGATAAGGTAGCACACCTAGTGCGCTCTTCCCCATAAGGCGCTCCCTGTGTGGGGTACGTGGGGTCAAATCCTCGTGACCTGCCCAGACGCACATAATGGCCTCTTGGGTGGTCATGCCGCTAGTGGTGTCCAGCCATCCTAACTCAGCATCGGAGAATGTCCGTGGCTCTAATCACGGAGGTGCTCTATGGCCAGTGAGAAATTTGGGACCCCTTTTCTTTTCGAAGACAAAAACACTATCTAAATGTTTATTTTTTGGTTTAGAAAGGCGTCTTTAATCCTGAGGTTCCTTACAGTAATTCTAGACTCAAGAAATATAAAAGAATTACATTGAGTAAAGATAATCTTCACTTTGATCACATGGAAGGTAATTGACTTGATTTGTGCGAGCGTGATCCTGAAAGATTAGTTCACAATAAGACATAATTTTGTTTCATCAAAATAGAGGTACTTACAAGCATCAGAATCAAATGGCAGGTCGTGGTTGCTAAGGTCGTAAACTAGTTTGGAGTCATTTGGAAACAACAGTTCTCCGAAATCAGAGTAAGATTTAAAATCATCGAAGAACTTGAAAAGATCATGTTCTAAACTTGATTCCAGAACAAAGGTTCCACTGCAAAAAGGATCAAGTTATGTAGGAGCAACAACCTGACTTGTATCTAACCTATTTTCAGATTTCGAGCTCAAAGAGGTGTTTCCTTTAGGCATAGGCTTAGGTTCTTGGCTCCTAGGGTAGACCTAATCGAGTCCTAGCTCTTCCAACCCCTCGATTTTTGTATCATAGATTGGTGTGATCTTCAAAAAATCTATTTACTCTCTGAGGAGATTGGAGAGGTGTATTCATCAAATACATGCACTGAATCGTATTCTAGATTCAAAATTTGATTCTCATCACATTGGGCTCATAATTAACCCAAATAGACTCGAATCCAGATTCTCGGTTAAGGGTAAGGATTGGATCACTAGAATCTATGTTGGGCTCTATTGGGGTGTCAAAATCATTCTCTAGAATAACCTTAACAGGATAAGGCTCTGGATTTACACTCTCGAGAGGTTATGCTTTAAGCTCATCATCATATGTGTCGGGGAACTCTAAGCTCAATGGACCAGCTTCCTAGTTTCCTAAGGTTGGTTCGAAATCATGATCACCTGCAATCGGGTCCTTCCAACCCTCATCAAGATCAGGTATGTCAATTGTTTTGAATTTTGAATCAGAATTCGTTTGGGTTGGGGGTCCATAACAATTCTGAATGTCTAACCCAGGCTCTGGAGAAGCTTTAGAATCACTCCAAGATGTCTCATAAATGTCTTCTCATTATAGATTTAGAACATCTGCACATTGCTCAATGATATCTTGGTGTATCTTCTAGAGTGATGGATTTGCAAAGCAATGTAAGCCCTCTGTTCTATGCAATTTGCAAACTTCATTGAATTTTGGTAGGAGGGTCTCTTGGGTTGAACCATTTCTTAGTTGAGTAAGTAGCAGTTTAACATAGTTCATAATGAATTTTGTTGTTTTTGGGACAATAACCTGAACCATGCTGGCTGGATAATCTTCAAAATATCTAAGGGTAGCCTTAATCACTTTGTCTTTTATTTAGGGTTTAGGTTTCCCAAAGGGTCTTCCTAAATTGCCAGGTTGCATTTTCAAATCAAGTGGTGGAATCAAGATGTAGAATCCAACTCAGGTTCAGATTGAAGTTGATCAGATCAGATTAGAAATCCCTAAGAAGATCTAATGAGGTCTCTTAAGTTAAAAACCTGAGGACCTTCCTATGTATGTGCACTATAGAAGGGATGAGGGACTAGATATGAGTTTGACCCAATCAAGGCACCCAAAGATTTTTGAATGACTAAGGCTGTTTCGAGGCAGATGATACCTCTGAATTAGAAATCCGCACACCCGAGAAATACCGGGGCAGCTAGGAAGGGAGAGCCCCACAAAGACCCCTACACGGTATAGCGTCCCCACGAGTTACAGGGTTTCCCTCACCCGACCTTCCTTTTCACTGCGGGTCCAAGTAGACCAGAATGTATGAAGTTAAGACCTTAAGTCTACCAATATTTAGCCTAATTAGTGTCTTGAATTTCACTTGATTAGAAGTTGATTTGTCTTGTGACCTAATTTGGAGGTTGTTTGGCCCACAATGTAGGTCAACTTCACCTGACCTACCCTAAAAGATGCAGAATGGGCTCTGGATCAAGACCCAAAGACCACCCTGAATTGACTCGTAGGTTATTAGGCCCACAGCATTTAAGGTTCAAGTGAAATTAGAGCCTGATTTTAGGATTCTTCTTGATTAGGTCTTTCGAATGAAGGGCTTGGGTGGCACAGAGATGCAGGAGGGTAAATTTTCTTTTATGTAGGCAAAATGTGAACTAATACTCCAAAAACCCTAGAGTAGAAACCCTAATTGTCATTGCTTCAAGTCCAATTTGATCTCAAAATGTTCTTCTTGGATTTCAAAACAGAAGTGTGTAATCCAAGAAGAGTAGAATTAAGCATAAATATGTAGTAGGTACAGAGAATCAAGGTAGGGATTTCTAGTCAGAATTGCCTCAATCTTCAATCAGATATGAAAATTTTTCGTAAATTAGGAAAACTTGCCTTTTAAATGATGATTTACTAAAAAAATAAGGCAGGTAGTTCCTAATTGATTTGTTTCCCTTTTTATCTTCCCAAGATTAGAAGGTTGATTAGGGATGAATAGAAATTACTTGCCCCGAGAGTGGCTGTTTTGTGTGGAGGATCTCCTCGTGATGTACCTTGCAAAATCACAAGAAATCAAACAGGGTAAGTTAATGCTCAAATATAATCAAATAAAATAAAGAATAGTGGTGAATTGTGTGTTGCTCCCCTGTAACGGTGCCAAAATGTTGAAGCAAGTCAAATAGGAGTTTTTACTGTGTCGTTGTAGAAAAATCTCCTAAGTAGTTCGTTCAGCAAATATAATTCATAACTCGAATTCAAAAGAGTATCCGAGGTCGAACACAAGGAGCAAATTGGAATTCACACGATAATCTTAATGAATATATAAATGAACATAAGAAATAAGCCAAGAATGATATTAAATAACTACTGAAATCTGATTTTCTATAAAAACATGAGTATATCAAGAGTTAAATGAGGCAAAAAGATGTCTTAAGACAATAATGGTGATTTGAATCACCAATTATTAGTCTAAGCACATATATATCAATTACTCAAGATATTAAATAAATGAACAGTGACTTGAACCACTTAAGCTTTAATTCCACGCCAGCAAATACCTCCTCAATATCAAGCCTCAATGCCTTATCAAACGTTGGCCCCTTGGATCAGACGACTTAAATGTTGCTGCTACAGTGCTCTTAGAGAGCCTTCTTCTTCTCTTTAGCTCCTTCTTCTTCTTTCTTCCTTCAGCCTTTCCTCTTCTCTTCTTCTTCTCTTCTTTCTCTCATGAACAAAGGTCTTGTCCTCTTCTCCTTTCTATTATGCACAAGGAAAGCCAAAGCCTTCAGCAACTAAGTGTTGGGAGGTTGCCCTGAAGAGAATAAGCCCCCTCCACCACTCTCTCTCTTTCTTTTTCCATCCTACCTCTTCTCTCCCAGATATCCAGGCTAATCAGGTACTCAGATCATGCATAGTAATCAGGTCTAGGGCTGCATGCATGGTGTCGTAGCAGAGGAGTGAATAGGCTTAGGTGGGTCGGATGTGTGTGGGTAAGGGCACCTCACCCCCATGACTCGAGGCAGTAAGCCGTATGCAGAAAACACATTTATTACGTAGCACTGCCTTCTCCCTCTACTATGTGAGACTAAAAGATCCCACTGTCTTCACGCATTCACAATGAGGCTGCTGCGGCTATTGCGTCTGATTGAGATCGATGAAGGCTCCTTCAGCAGCAATTGATGACTTGGAGCTTGACCTGGGCCTACTCTGCAGCACTTAGAGCTAAAACCTGGGGCTTGCATAGCCTGTAGCTCAAAGAACAAGGTGGTGATGATGGCATAGCGGGCGGAAGATAGTGAACACCTGAAAAAAGGAATATGGCCTCTCGGCCCAATTAAACAAGTTCACAAGTATTGTCAGAGGGTGTAGAGTGTGATGGTGGTGTCCTCAGAGTGTGGGAGTGCATGGAGTGGTCATATGAAGGCGGAGGAGTGCAGAGGTGGGTTTGTTCGGTGGCGATCGTGGGAGAATGGATGGTGACATAAAGAGAGGGGTTTTATGCGAAGATGAGTGGCGGAGCTTTAGGGAGTGTTGGCGAATGTGTTTGGAGGGGTGTAGCATGTGAAGGACCTCGTCGGAGGTGCGGTCGAAGGTGAAGGAGATGACAATGATCGGTGGCATCGGGGGCTAAATTGGAGATTGAGAGGTCCTAAGCTAGCCTATGGAACTAAAGGAGTCTAACTAACCTATATCTAAGGGACGAAAGGGTGGATCCGGGTTGGTTTTGGCAGGCTGGCGACGGAGAAGATGAAATCTCCGATGATGAAGGAGAGGCAAGGAAGACGAGGTAGATGGCGTCTACCGGTATTGCAAGATGCGGACGAATGTGGGGAAGAATGATCCACCTGCTATTGTCTGTCAGGGTAGACGAGGAAGGTGGTTGGAGGACTCGCCAAAGTTGGCGGATAACGAGGTCGGGGAGAAGGGAAGAGGGGGTATCCGGCATCCAAACCAAGCTAAGGAGGTCGACGATGCGACCTGGGTCCTTTTAAAGTGCATAGGAAGGAATTCCAAGCTTGGAAACCAAGCTTGGAAGCATGTGCACCTCGCACACAAAGGAACCCTAAATTTCAAAGGATTCGCATGATCTTTTGGGAAAGAATCACGATCCAGGATTAGGTTTGGATTGTAGAGGATTCTCTCATGAGTCTCCCTTCTAATTTTGGAAGGGTTTCTTCGAGAAATCAGGGAGAAAACCTTGATTGAAACTCAACTCTTGATGGGTTCAAACGATTATGGTAGGAAGGACCTGTTGGTGAAGAAGATGGCAAAGTTAGGGGGCTCCTTGCATTAGATTTTGAAAGCTAGGCATTTAAGTGAGAAAGAAAGTCTGACTGGACCAAAATGCAAACTAGGCCAAGATGATCTCTGATTGGATCCAAATTTTGGTACAAACCTAATTTGGACCCAAGGAATTTGATGGTGAAATTGCATTTTGGTTTTGTCCAAGTTTGACTAGGTAATTCGCACAAAAAATCTAAATTAGGGTAATTGTTTGTTTGAGACTCTTTTTTAGGTCAAAATAGATTCTAATGGTTAAATAAAAGGTACTGAACCTTATAGAATATTTCTATATGATTTTAAGAAGGTTTAGATGAATTTTTTCCTATCCAGAACCTCAGTTAATTAAGCAGCTCTGAAATTAGGGTTTTGGATCTTCATTAACTCTTAAAATGCATGAAAATCCATTTCTTTCCGCACGAACCCTCTTAGTAGACATTAATGACCATGTGACCTTTAATTAATCTCTAGGAAAACCCGTGATTGTTCTGCATTTAGGTTATTCTGTTAAAACTACAGATTTAACTCTGGTTTTAGGTTAATCTCAAAGAAAGGATATGTAGTGTATTATGGTCTTCTGGCAGTTATGTAGGAGCATTTATTAATGGACTATGACTAATTAAAGCTAGTTATGGCTTGATGATGATGTTATCATTAGGTGCTCACAAGGCACAAGGGCCTTGCCTTAAGCTTTACAGAAGAGGCACAGCAGCGGCACCAATGGAGGCATAAAGAGCTCAGAGACTAAGTATTGAGAGAGGAAGAGGGCACGGATCCGAAGAAGTGCAAAATGCTCCCCCCTCTTTCTCTAATTCTCTTCCCAGCCTCTCATCTCAAATATGCATGAACAATACTAGGTAATCGAGCGAGTAATTGGGTATATGGTCAGAGGTCCATGTCCATGTGCATGTGTGCACAGACGAGGGTGCGTGGCTCATGTGAGGGGACCCGACCCCTGTGTCTTTGGCAAGGGGTCAAATGTATAATTGTGTAATAAGCACTATTTGCAACTTGTTCCTGGATGATGTGTCACAAAGGTGCCTGCCTTTCTCCTTCGCACAAAAGAAGTGGATGGTTGCTCTGATTGGGATCGACGGTAACCCCTGTTGCTTCAATTGAGGACCTGGAAGGGATCTTGGAAGCATTTCGCAGCAACTGGAGGTAGTAGTTAGGATGAACTTGGTCAAAGAACTATGGCAGAGGTCGGATTAGAAGGTCATAGTGCCAGAGCTCCAGTGATGCACCTGAAAAGGACAATACGACCAGTTGGCCTTGTCAGAATAGCTTAGGAGGTTCGCCTGAGTGTGGCGAACGTAACGGTGGTTGTGGCGTGTTGTGAGGAGGTGTGTGTGTGCGTGGTGAAGTCAACGAAGGTGCATGAAGGTGGTAGAGTTTGGTGGGGTGTTATGGTGGTCGATAGCCCCAGTGATGTTAAGGATTTTGGTGGCGGGGATGCGGCGGTGCTTCTGGAAGTTGTGGCAAGGTGTTTGGTGTAGTGGAGTGGGTGTATTAGCTCACCGGAGGTATGCCGATGCTGAGGAAGGTAGAGGTGGTATGGGCATTGTCTTGTGCGAACCTAGGTTCTATGGTTATAGGAAGAGTCAGGGGAAGGAGAGGAGTTGAAGGAGGATGTTTATGGACGATAGGAGAGTGAGTGTGACCTTGGCTATGATTGGTCGGCACTGAAGAAGAAGAGAGCTTCTAGCAGGTATGACAAGGAGTGGACGATGTATAGGAAGAGTTCCCCTTTGCATACGGTATGTGGTAGAGGGCGAAGAGGCCGGAGGATGAGGGTCGCCGGAGGAGGCTTGGAGCAGGCCAGAGGTAGAGGAAATAATGGAGTTTTTGGCCCATAATTTCCTAAGGAGCATGACCTTGCAAAGGGGATCCTTTTAAAGGTCTTAGGAAGAGCTCCAATCTTGGGAAGAGGATTGAGGGGCTTGAGATTTCAGGGGAGAAGATCCTCAAAATTCCTTTCATTCGCCTGATCTGTGGGGACCAAATTAGGTTTTCAGATGCGGGTCAAATGATTAGGAAGGTCCTCAGGAACAATCCTTCCAAATTTGGAAGGATTTGGTTGAGAAATCAAAGAGGATTCTCTGATTGAAGGTTGGCTGGGTTCACTCTGGCAATGGTGGTAGGGACCTTTTTGAAGAAAATGATGAATAGTTAGGGGGTAAATGCAAATAATTTGAAAGTTGGGGTCATGGCTGAAAGAAATAGACTTAATGGACCAAATTACAAACTAGGTAAAGATGTACTCTGATTGGGCCCAAATTTTGGTACAAATGTAATTTGGAGCCAAGGAATCTATTGGTGAAGTCGGATTTTAGTTTTGACCAAGCTGACTAGGTTATTTTCATAAAAATCCAAATTAAGGCAAAATTCCGTCTAAGACTCTATTCAAGGTCAAAATAGGTTCAGAAGGTCAAACTAAGGGTACTAAACCTCTTATAATATTTTTCCATGAATTTTGGGAGGTTTAGATGGATTTTATTTTGACTAGAACCTCTTTAATTTGAGCAGGTTTGAAATTAGGTTTTTTGTGTGTTGTAGTTTTCGAAATGCATAAACCCTATTTCTGACAATGCTGACCAACTTTTTGGACTTTTAAGCTTATTGACCTTCATTTTAACCCCTAAGTGACCTAGCGATTATTCTATCTTTGAGATATGCTGTTAAAATTGCAGAATTAACCCTGATTTCCTATTTTTTTCTCAAATCAAAATATTATGGAATTATGACCCTCAAATGATTATGTAGGAGCATTATCCATTAAACCTGGCTAAAAGTGGCAAGTTAGGGCCTATGATGGTGTTCCCATCATACCCTCATGCCTAGCTTCTGCTAGTCCCTTGGCAAAATCTTATGGATCAAACCAGGTCTTTAGGTCAAATGTAACGTCAGGATGACCTACTAAGCCGCATCTCTAGAGATTAGATCAAAATACCAATAATAGGCCTAGCGGTACTTAAGTACTAGCCAAGATGCAAACCTGACCAGCTTCAACCTAAGCCTGTTGCGAAGGTTTCTAAGGCTAGCAAAAACTGCCTAAAGGTTCATTGACCCCAGTGGCTAAAGAACCCGTGCATAGACGTATCATGCCTAGGTTTAGTTTACTAGTGCATTTTTGTAAGAGAGAGATAGAGAAAGATTTTTCAATTGGATAGCTTTCTCACTTTTCCTTTTTTATTTTTCCCTAAATCCATCCTCGGATTGGCCCTAAACATAGTTTGTATCAGATTCCTTGTCCCCACCATCAATCCTCGAAGGGTCCCTGGCTTTCAATGTTTTGGGATAACACTCCTCATGGTAACCCCCAGAACCCTGGCTTTTGACACTTTGGGATAGTGCTGCCCATGGCATTCTGTAGCTAAATTCAAGCCCTGACAATTGACTTTTCGGGATAATCCTGACCATCTCATCTGAAACAGCATAAGGTGCTTACATGCCCCTGGTAGGATATTTAGATATCCTAGGAGACAAACACCGAGGAGACGATATGTTATTACTCATCTTCGAGGGAAATTTCCCACCTCTCCGCTCAAGGAAGTCATCCAATCAACTTGCTTTTTCGAGTTGCTCCTAAGCTAAATCTTTAAGACAGCTTTTCAAAAGATAATACTTTTGGCATTATTTCTTTGTTAAGTGCATTGAACTAGACTTAGTGCATGGATTTTGGGTGCTTAGGTTACCAAGTCCCGCAAACCAAAGGGTAAGAAATGGGGCTGAATAATCCCTAAGCCTTATACCTACAACATCGGCTTTGCATTTTCCTCAACCTCTTGAGCATTCATCTAGATCTTAATGAATACATGAGTGTTTAAGCCCTAAAAATAAGTCCAAGAGGCCTAATGTTGGTACTTATAGTTAATCTCCTAAATTTTAGGCTTTTAGGTCTTAATTCATCATCCGATCCAACCTAGAAGTTAAGTTCCATACTCAATTACAAGGGACTATTTCATTTTCTTTCTTTTTTATTGCTCCTTTTTTTCTCTTTATTCTTTATTTTCTCTTCTCCTCCTTAATTATTTTTCATTTAGCTCAAATTGACCTCT
This sequence comes from Thalassia testudinum, assembly GCA_037157565.1. Taxonomy (NCBI): domain Eukaryota; kingdom Viridiplantae; phylum Streptophyta; class Magnoliopsida; order Alismatales; family Hydrocharitaceae; genus Thalassia; species Thalassia testudinum. The sequence goes on along the minus strand of JAZHRO010000056.1, from coordinate 75,654,947 downwards.
TCTTTCCTCTTTTCTCTCTTTCTCTCTTTTCTTTTTCGATGAAACCCTTCCATGCATTGATTTTCACAGCATTTTACACTTTAATAACCCCCCATGCCTAGGATTTACAATGCCCTCATTGTAAATTAGGTGGGTTTGAGTTTTGCTCAGTTCGTGCATTAGAACAGGTGGGTGGTGAACAGGTCAAAATGAATATTGCAGATGATTTCTAGCTCTGATGCAAGTATCAAACGTGGAGTCAGCTATTCTAATGGACAAACCATAAAGTGCAATATGATTTTAGCAAAGAAATAGGTCAGAAGGGTTTCAGGTTTCTCAAAGATGATAGGTTGCCTCTGTTAAGCCCTAAGTTTAACGCCATCAGCTGGGCGCAATGAAGCTCAAGTGGAATGGAGATCAAAAGATACTTCAGCTAGATTTCGGTCGGTGAGTTCAAAGAATGGTTTTAGTCTTTGTCCGTTCATGACAAAAGGTTATGAGTCATGGCTGAGTTCGCTAATCTCGATGGCTCCATTTCCAAATACTCATCTCATGAAGAATGGTCCAATCCATTTAGATTTGAGTTTTCTTAAGAAAAGCTTGAGTTTGGCATCAAAGAGTAGTACTTTTTGATGAAAAGTTTTCCACGAAATGTACTTATCATGGAAGGCTTTAACCTACTCTTTGTAAATTTGCGAGTTCTTGTACATGTCATTGTGTAGTTCCTCATCTCACTCATTTGCAATCGACGTTGGATTCCAACCTCCATGAGATCCTAATTACACTTCCATACTGCCCATTAGGCTTTGTGCTCCATTTCTACGGTAGGTGACATGCCTTCTCGTACATGAGTTTGAAAGGAGAAATTCCTAACTGGGTCATATGAGCGATCCTATAGGTCCATAAGGCTTCAGGAAGGTGGGCAAACTAGTCTTTCCTGTCAGGATGAATAGTAACTTGAAGGATCTTCTTGATTTCCCTATTGGATAGCTCAGCCAATCCATTCGTCTAGGGGTGATACGAAGTCGAAATACAGTGCAACACCCCATACTTTTTCATCAAGGACTAGAAGTGGACATTCGCAAAGTGGGTCCCTCCATCAAAGATGATAGCTCGTGGATGTTTATCACTTGAAATCAAGTTTTTAACATCATGCGTTGCAGTATAATTGAAATCTAGTGAAAAACAAATAAGATTTGTAACTCAAATGAAAGTTTGAGGCCGTTTGCTGGGAGCAACTAGGAATTCACATTCTAATCTCAACAATTAATGTAAATAAGCATAATTAATTACTCAAAATCTAATATGCAATGTAGCACATGAGTATAAGATGAGGTAAAAAGAAATCTAGATAAAATAATGGTGATTGCGGTCACCAATTATAAGTCTAATACATAGAACAACTACTCAAATCAATCAATATAAAGGAGCATATGATCAAACATTTGATTTTGCAATCAGACGTCTTCGAAGACGTTTCTACAGTGCTCCTTTTATTCTTCTTCTGCTACTATTCTTTTTCTTCTTCTCCTCTGTGTGCCTCTTCTGCCTCTTCTCCTCTTCTTTCTTTCGTACCTTGTCCTTTGTTCTTCATGCACAGAGGGAGGCAATCCCTCCAGTGGCTAAGTGTTTACACATTTCATAATAGAGCAAAAACCCAAACCCCTGGCATTCTCTCTCCTTCTCTCTCTGGGTTCCTCTCTCCTAGAGCCTTGCACAGTAACGGGTAATCGGGTAAACAGGGATCCACGTACCCGAGACCAGGGCTGCGGGCGTGGGTCACAACCGAGGTATGAGAGTAGGCTTAGGCCGGTAATGGGGTGAATGCCAGACTCAAGTGGATAGTGTCACAAGCGAGGTAATTGTCAAGTGTAGGGGACCTTACCCCCTTGTGTGCAAGGCAAATAGCCTATATCACTGTTTCAATTTACGTGGCTATGTTTCTTCAAAGACCGACGATGTGGGAATAAATCTGCAGGACTTCTCCTTGCGCAGCTACTGTAAGATCTTCATCCAATTGATGCATGGCAGTGGCTATAGCTTCTAAGTAGGGACATGGGATGAGACTTGGAACTATCCCGCACTGCCTGGGGGTTCGACCTGGAGCTATTACTACCTGGAACATGAAGAATGCAGTGGCGTTGATGGTGGCAGTAGTAGAGACACGGTGAACACCTGAAAGGAGAGGCATAGTCTTTCAACCCAATTAAATACGTTCACCAATATCATCGGAGGGTGTGGAATGTCTTGACGGTTGTTTCGTGGCGTGTGAAGGTGCATGGTGGTCGGATGGAGTTGGGAACGGAAGCCGGTGATGGGTGTGTTCGGGGGAAGTGTTGTGTGCATGAATGGAGAGATAATGAGAGGGCTTTTGTAAGGGAAGGCGAGGCAAAGCTTATGGGAGTTTCAGTGAGGTGGATGGAAGTGTGTAGCGGTATGGACGCCTTGCCGGAGAGATTGCTGGAGATGGAGAAGATGGTGGTGATCACGATGCCAAGATAGTGAAACTGAGGTTTGAGTAGGGGAAACTAATCTATGATGCTGACAAAACCTAACTGACTACTCTAATGGATGAAAAGGGAGGAGATCCACGTCAGTTTTGGTACACCGGCAATGGAGAAGATGAACTCTCTGGTAGGGGAGGAACAGTAATGAAGACGTGGAAGGGGATGGCCGCTGGTATTGCGACACGCGGAAGAACCTGAGGATGAAGAATCCGCTACTGGGTTTGCAAGAATGGATGAGGAAGGACGCTAAAGATGTCACCAAAGCTCGCAAAGCTTTTCGACCAGAGAGGAGGGAGGAATGTGGGGTAATTCTGATTGAAAACGAGTCTGGGGAACTCGGCGAGGATTGGCGGTCCTTTTATAGGTCCCTAGAGGTGATTTGAGCTTGGGAAGCAAGCTTCCCAAGATAGGAAAGTCACTAGAGTTGGAAACCCATGCGATACCCTAATCTCTCATGCGTTAGCATGAGAGATTGGGAATGCTTTGGGGCTCATGACCAAATTCATTGGAAAGAAAATTTCCTAAAGAGTCTCCAGTTCAATTTTGAGAAGGTTTGATTGATTAATTAAGAACTCTCCAAATGAAGCTCGCCAGAGTAGGATTCTTGAGCGATAGTGGTGGGAGGACCCATTTGTAAAGAATGATGATAAAGTTAGGGACCATTTTGTAAGGAATTCAAAAGTTAGGGGCATGTATGTGAGAGAAAGGATTTAGACAGGACCAAATTGCAAACTAGGAGAAGATGATCTCAGATTGGGCACAAATTTTGGTGCAAACCTAATTTGGACCTATGGAAATCAATGGTGAAGTTGGATTTTGGTTTCAACCTAGTTTGACTAGGTAAACTGCACAATTACCAAAATTTGGGCAAAAGTTTGTCTGTGGCTCTGTTTAGGTCAAGACGAGTTCTAATGGTCAAATTGAAGGTAACAAATCCTAGAGAATATTTTTATATGATTTTTAGAGGATTTAGGTGAATTTTATTCTAACATGGACCTCAGTAGGTTAAGCAGGTCTATTTTTAGGGTTTTAGATGTCAATTAATTCCTGAAATGCGAGAAAACCATTTTTGTTTGTACTAACCAACTTGTTAGACCCTTAAGATCATTTGACTCTTAATTAACCCTAGAGAAATCCCGTTATTGTTCTGCAATTGAGATATGCTGTTGAAATTACATTTTTACCCCTATTTTCATGTATTTTCTCAGAATCTATTATGCAGTGAATTATGATCTTCTGGCGATTATGTAGGAGCATTTAATGATGGAATATGAATAAATAAAGCTAGATATGGCCGATGATGACATTATCATTAGTGGAACATTGAACTTAGAAAAGATGTGTTGATGAATGAATTTTATCATGACTTTATGATCATTGGTTCGAGTCGGGATGGCTTCGATCCATTTTGACGCGTAGTCATAGTTAGGATAATGTACTTGAAACCATCGGATTTTGGGAAGGGACCCATGAAATCAGTCCCTCAGATGTCGAAGATTCCGCACACGAGAATCAGTTGTAAAGGCATCATGATGTCACGATGGCTCATGTTGCCTAAGGTTTAGCAACGTGTTCATGCCTTACAAAAATCATGTGCATCCTTGAAAATCGTGGGCTAATAGAAACTACACTGAAGGACTTTTACTATGGTTTTGTGTCCAGAGAGTGACCACCGCAGGCATGGTCATGGTAGAAGGACAAAATGCCATTAATCTTTGATTCTGGAACACATCTTCTAATGATTTGATCAGCATCAATGCTGAATTGGTATGGATCTTCCCAAATAAAGTATTTGGCATCTGAAAGTAATTTGTCTTTCTTGGCCCTTGGCCAATTAGAAGGAATCTGATGTGATGCAAAATAGTTCACCATATCAGCATACCAAGGAAGTTCTGTATCAACTGTCAAGAGGTGTTCATCTGGAAAATACTCTGTGATAGGTCCAGAAGGGTCAATGATTGAAGAATGAAGATAGGATAAATGGTCAGCTACCACATTTTGCTTTTCCACCTTGTTGCGAAATTCAAGATTGAATTCTAGCATTAGTAAGATCTAGTGGATTAATCTAGGCTTCGTGTCCTTCTTCGTGAGTAAGTGCTTCACTGTAGTGTGATCTGAGTAAATGATGACGTAGGAACCCAGGAGGTATGACTTGAATTTATATAGGCCAAATGCTACAGCTAGTAGCTCTTTCTCCATAATGGTGTAATTATACTGAGCCTTGTCCAATGTCTTGGTGGCGTAAAATATGACTACCAGTTTCCTGTCAATTTTCTGACCCAGCATCACTCCTACTACATAGTCAGATGCATCGCACATGATCTAGAAGAGTTGAGACCAGCCAGGAGCTTGCAGGATTGGTGCTTTGGTGACTCGATCACATAGGATATCAAATGCGTGAATGTACTCACATGATATCTTAAATGGTGTGTCCTTTGAAAGGAGATTTGTCAAGGGGCGTGAGATTTTAGAGAAATCAGGTATGAATCGACGATAAATCCAACAACCCCCAGGAATGATCTGATGTTTTTGACTGAGTTAGGCACAGGTGGTTTGGAAATCAGATTCACCTTAGCCTGGTTGACCTGGATACACCTCTCTGAGAGACGAGGTGTCCAAGTACGATGGCCATAAGAACCATGAAGTGGCTCTTTTCCTAGGAGAGAACCAGGTTCACTTTGATGCATCTTTTAAGGATCTAGACCAAATGTAGGAGGCATTCTTCAAAAGATTCACCGAACACCAAGAAGTCATCCATGAAGACCTCAATGTAATTACCTACCATATTTGAGAATATCGCTAGCATTCACCGCTAAAAGGTGGTGGGTGCATTGTATAGCCCAAAAGGCATCCTGCGGAACACGTACGTACCGAAGGGACAGGTAAAGGTGGTCTTTTCCTAATCCTCAGGATGAATTACCACCTGATTATATCCGGAGTACACATCCAGGAAATAGAAAATTTGATTTCCCTAGTTTCTAGAGAGTCTAGTCAATGAACGGAAGCAGGTAATGATCTTTCTTCGTGGAGGCATTCAATTTTGGATAGTCTATGCAGACTCTCCAAGAATTCGCAATACATAACGAAATGGTCTCTCCAGATTCAGTCGTAATCACGGTGAGCCCTGCCTTCTTAGGCACAACTTGATCGGCCTCACCCAGCGGCTGTCAGAGATTGGGTAGATGCTACTAGCATCTAACCACTTGATGATCTCTTTCTTCACGACCTCCAGCAGATTCGGATTGAGTCTTCTCTGCATCTCTTGGGATGGTCGTGAGCCTTCTTCAGTGTAGATACGGTGTGTGCAATACAAGGGGCTTATACCAGTCAGATCATCGCAAGTCCATCCGATGGCTCTTCGATGCTGCTAGAGAACAGAAAGCAGCTTTGTTTCCTGATTAGGTGTGAGTCGGGAGTTGATGATCATAGGAAACATTTGATTGGAACCCAAGAAAACGTACTTCAAATGATCTGTGAGGGGCTTTAGTTCCAAAACTGGGTCATCAGCAGCAAGTGGAGCTTCAGTGATGTACCTGAAAAGGAGAATATAGCCTCTCGGCCATGTTAGAATAGCTTAGGAGGTTAGCCTAAGTGTGGTAAACATGACGGTGGTCGTGGTGTGTTGTGAGGAGGTGTGTGTGTGCGTAGCGAAGTCAACAAAGGTGCATGAAGGTGGTGGAGTTCAGTGGGGTGTTTTGGTGGTTGATAGCCCTAGTGATGTTAGGGATTTTAGTTGTGGGGATGCGATGGTGCTTCTAGAAGTTGTGGCGAGGTGATTGGTGTGGTGGATCGGGCGTGCGAGCTCTCCGGAGGTACGCCGGCACTGAGGAAGGCGGAGGTGGCATAGGCGATGTCGTGTGCAAACCTAGGTTCTAAGGTTGTAGGAAGAGTCAGGGCAAGGAGAGGAGTCAAAGGAGGATGTTTACAAACGAAGGGAGAGCGAGTGTGATGTTGGCTATGATTGGTTTGTGCCAAAGATGAAGAGAGCTTTGGAGTTGGAGACGGCAATGTCAGAAGGGGGAGTAGGCTCCTAGCAGGTATGTCAAGGAGTGAACAATGGAGAGGAAGAGTTTCCTTCTGCATATAGTATGTGGCAAAGGGCGAAGAGGCCGACATAGGGGGAGGGTCACTGGAGCAAGCTTGCAGCAGGCCGAAGGTAGAGGAAACAGAGGAGCTTTTGGCTTAGAACTTGCTAAGGAACACAGCCTTGTAAAGGGGATCCGTTTAAAGGTCTCAAGAAGAGCATCAATCTTGGGAAGAAGATTAAGGAGCTTGAGATTTTAGGGGAGAATATCCCCAAAATTCCTTTCATTTGCCTGATCTGTGGGGACCAAATTAGGGTTTGAGATGCGGCTCAAACGATTACCTCAGGAACAATCCTTCCAAATTTGGAAGAATTTGGTTGAGAAATCAGAGAGGAATCTCTTATTGAAGGTCAGATGCTTTGGGTTCACACTGACAATGGTTGAAGAGACCTTTTTGAAGAAAATGACGAATAGTCTAGGGAGAAAATGCAAATAATTCAAAAGTTGGGGGCTTGGCTGAAAGAAATAGACTTAATGGACCAAACTGCAAACAAGGTCAAGATGAACTCTGATTGGGCCCAAATTTTGGTACAAATCTAATTCAGACCCAAGGAATCTAATGGTGAAGTATAATTTTAGTTGTGACTAAGCTTGACTAGGCAATTTGCATAAAAACCTTAATTAGGATAAAATTCCTCCTGAGACTCTATTCATGTACGAAATAGGTTCAGATGGTCAGATTAAGGGTACCAAACCTTTTAGAATATTTTCTATGAATTTTAGGAGGTTTAGATAGATTTTATCCTGACTAAAACTTCTTCAATTTAAGTGGGTTTGAAATTAGGGTTTTATGTGTTGTTGTAGTTCTCGATATGCGTGAACCCTATTTTTGACAATGCTGACCCACTTTTTGGACTTTTAAGAATATTTGACCTTCATTTTAACCCCTAAGCGACCCTGTGGTTAATCTATGCTTGTGATGTACTATTAAAATTGTAGAATTAACCCTGATTTCTTATTTTCTTCATAAAATAGAATATTATGGAATTATGACCCTCAGATGATTATGTAGGAACATTTATCTATTAAAACTTAGTAAAAGTGGCTAGTGATGTGGAGATTCTCACTTAATTAAAATAGTAATAGAATGATATGTCGTTGTGTTTTATGTGGAGGAAAATCTCTCAATCAAAACTAAATATCAAATTTAACCACAATAAAGATGTCGCATCCACAGGGAGGAATAGACCAATAAATTCATGAGTAGAGGATGATGCTGTTTGTAGACAATTTTACAACTTCAATGTGAGGAATATACTATTCTAAATGGAGCTTGCAATTTTCTTAAAAGTTCAAGGTTATTTATACAATTTTCACGTCAGGAATTAAGCTCCCAAAAATATTTATATGGTGCATGTGTAATGGCATATCATGTAAATTTAACTTGCATGCAAATCTGATTTGAATTTCAAAGTTGAATGATGCACATAACACAAGTGAAGTAAATTCAAGAAACTATAAGTGCATCCTTGCAATGTGGCATGAATAAAATAATAATATCTAAATGGCAATAGCATTCAATGTAAATTTTAATTGAGGAGAAAATAGAGGATTTCTCCTCTCTCTTCCTCGCGTGGACGTCCGTGCATGGTTGGCGGTGAGAGTCAATGGGGTGGTGCGCCTTGATGCATGCTTCATGATGGTGGTGACGCGGCGGCTGGATGGTGGAGAATAGCTACCAGCCCATTGGTTCTGTCAGAGGAGAACCACACATGGAGAGGATGAAGAGTGGTTGCTGCAGGCTGCGCGGATGCACGCTGGGGTCGCATGTGCAAGGGCATGTTAGGGCGTGCCTACGGCCGTGGCTGCTGGCATGGGTCACCTGCGGGCGGCTGCAGCCTGCGGGCTACAGGCGACTTGGTTGCCTATGGGTGCTTGGTTTCCTGCAGGCACTGGCGAGGGCATGCCTTCAGGAGAAGATGAAGCACAGGGGCACCTGCAGTGTAGGCGCCTGCGGGCTGGGCTGCCTGCGGGCGCTAGCAAGGGTGCGCCTACAGGGTTGGATGCTGGCGTGGGCACCTGCAGGCAGCTAGCTGCCTACGCTTGCAGTGGGGGCTGGTGGGTCTTGGCACTGTGACGATGTAGGTGCAAGGTGGCGTTGTTGCTAGGCGTGCAAGGGCAGTGGAAGCTGGTGCAACGCCTACAAGGCACGCGGGTGTGGGCAGGCGATGGTGCGCGGCTGCAGGCTTGCAAGGGTGCTTGGCTGCCTCTTCCGTGCGGTTGGTGGCTGGCGAGAGCTTGGTGAAGGTGCTGGTGGCAGGGTGCGGGGTGGATAGGCGGTGGAAGGTGTGCGCACAGTGCACGCAATAGCTTCATGATAGGGAAGGTGGAGAAGAAGAGATATCCCCTCAGGAGGAAAGAAGGCGAAGCCAACCCCTCTCTTCCTCGCCAACAACTCATTTTATCTCCTCCCCCATCCTCAAGTCAAGGGATTTTTAAATCCCTTACTAAATTTGGCTGGCAGCTGTTGGGGAAGTATTGTTGAGGCCGGTGGCTATTGGGGAGGGAAAAATTTAATTTACCCCCTCATCTCTTGCAAATTATTTCTACAATAATGAAACATAAAATAATTACATACTATGTTGTAGAATATGATAGAATAGATAAAAACTCAAGTAATAATGCATGCACTCATTCTATAACCTAATGTAGTTATTAACAAACATAAAATGTAAAAATAAAGTTAACTAAGGCATAAAAATAGTCCATTAAAATGGACTCATCAAATACCCCCATGCCTAAGATTTGCTAGTCCCTAGCAAAAATGAAAAATAATAGAAGTATTCAGAAGATTTCTTCTTTTCCTATTTTAAAACATTAGAGATCCAGAAAAATGTGAAGTTATAATAGCCTAAGTAACAGATCCACATGAAAAGCCAATTCGCATTTGAAGTTCATACTTTACCCTTGGTAAATATTTCTGTCTGGATAGGCAGCTACTTCCCTCGGGGATAAAGCAGAATTTAATCTGTAATTTGACCTTGGCTTTTGGCTTAGGTAGGAGATATCAAGTTGAATGGATTTGTATTTGGTGGCACACATTCATCTGGTGCTACATGTAATCTAGTACTACAGACTCTAGATCTCTAGACTATTAAACAAGTCAACTCGGAGAGAGGCTAAACAACTATGCTCTCTTGATGTTCCTTGGCACTCACTCTTTTCTTTCTTTTCTTTCTGAGAACCCAAATCTTGCCAGATTTAGTAAGTGTGCTCACTGTTTGGTGGCCTCACATGGCATTCATACTTCAATTAAAGTCCTAATAACTCTATAACTAAGTTAGAGTCCTCAGCCAGTATTCAGACGATAAGAAATACTGAAAGGTAGGTATGGGCCATATTTGGTCGATCGCGATAGGTGTTTTGTTGCCTCAGAAACAATGTTACATAGATAACATTATAAACTTGGACTCTTTTCTTTTTCTTTTCTCTCTCTTTTCCTTTTTTTCTTATAATTGTTTCTTCTTCTTCTTTCTTCTTCTTTTTCTTTTTTTTATAAATCAACATAACATGACATAGACTTTTATTTATGAGGCATTATTAGGGATGATGATGGTCAAGAGGAAATTGTGTGGCTTATTTGGTGGAAGTGCCTATTCTCGGCGCCAGGAAGGAATGGATGGGGCAGGCATATTTCTGACCTTTGACACTATTACCCTCCTTCAGCTAAGGACTCCATGAAGGATGGTCGTAACCATCCACCATAGTCATAACTTTATTAAGACTCAATCTCTGTGTATCTGCCTTATATGGTGACTCTCAGGAATTCACACAAAGAACGCACATAGGAACAGAGAGCAAAAACTGCGCCTAACTCTAAAGTATCATCATCTAATTATCGAAACTTAAGATTCCTTGCACTAGACTTAGTGCACCAGTAATCTCTCTACTTTCTTCTTACAAATATGGGGTGGACCTACTAGAAGATTGTATGCCTGACTCCCTATTAACTGTCCAAGGGTTTAGTAGACTAAAAATGCTTATTGGTTTTCTTCAAAGATCCATTACCCAGTCTACGTGCACGTAAAGTAAATGTACTGGATTCTAAACTTAAGAAATAATTCAAGAAGAAAAACCTTCAATGATAAAGAAATTTTTCTAAGGACTAACCTATTTAGCTCAAGAAAATCGATTTTTTTTTTTATATGCTAACCTAAATGCATGAATACTTTCTAAAATGCAAAATGCACCCCCATTCCTAAATCCTACAATGTCCTCACTATAAAATTAAAATAGGGGGAGAAAGGAAAGAAATCACCTGAGAACGCTAGGTTGCCTCCCAACAAGCACTGCATTTTTTGTCAGCAGCCAGACTTATAAGGAACCTGTAAGTCTGGTTCCAGACAGAGAATGTGACGCCCTAAAAATATGAGTAAGAGCGCGGGCCTAGAAAATAGGTAGCCACGGATTTTGGTGAGCTGATGATGCAACGTAATCCCAAATTCTCTCCAGAATGTATGAAAGCAGAGAACCTTGTTGGCTACCTGGAGAGGTCTAGGAATAACAAAAGGAAAATGAAAAGAGGCCTCCCAAAACGGAATAAGTGGAGGATAACAAGGATCCTCCAAAGCAAGATGGGTTTTAAAAGATATAAACATTATTATTTCAAACCCTTGAATGGCAAGACTAAAAGTACAAGCATCAATCCACACTCGCCATTCTACCCGAGGATGTACTGGCCTGATATGTTCTCCAGAAAGAATGTGCATGAGCAGAGATCTGAGCCAAGGATCGGTTAGGGAGTGTAAGGGTTGTTTGTAGTGTTGGAAGGTAATGATTAAGTCCAATGAGGCCTTAGTCGATGTCAGGTGCAATTCCAACAATGATTCAGATTGTGTATACTCCCTAACAATTGCAAACAACTTCACATTACCCTACCTATCATCAATGATCGGAGTCATATTTTCACCTTCCTGTATATGTGAAACAATGATAGACTTTAAATTATATTCCTTTGATGGCAGGGTCAAAACAACAGAATCATTATCATTAAGCTCATCCCCAGATTCATTTGGTTCACTCAAATTTTTGTCGGGGTGTATATGTGATTCATTAGTGAAGAAAGGAGTTGGATTAGTATCCTCAAGTATTCCTAAAGGAAGATCAGTCTTAATGTTTTGGAGCAAGCCTATATCACTGAATTCGTTATTCTTCTTGGGGTATAAATCCTCAATTGACATGTTTTGTCCCCAAGATCTCCCGTAGGATTTTCACTATTTTGTTTGTCCGCCTCTAATATCAACTCCTATTTTGATGGAGGATGACTCTCAAAAGAAGGGAGAAATCCGGATTTTATCTTATTATTTATATCCTCTGGAGGTAAATCCTAAAATAATAAATGATTCCTCTGTGATTCACTCTAGATTTTCAGTCTAGGTTCCTCCATTGGGCATCCTCGTCCTCTGAAATAGACTCTTTATATCCCTGAGACCAAAATTGATCTAATTCATCCTCCATTCCCTTAGGGTCACCTTCATTGGGTGCATTTAAATCCTCAGGATGCTAAATGGTAGGTGTTGATTCCCTAAGTGGAGGGTCAAGAGTAGGCTCACTAAGGGTAGAATGGGATTCCACCATATAATCAATAGGGGAAGTGATAGGAACAATACAACCTTGACCCGGGTTAGTAGGGGTAAGGAGAATACTGTCATTAGGGTCAAGGTCCTCAAAAGGTACCATCTTCCTTTGCTTTTGACTCCAATATAGCTCAGGTGGATAATCACTAGGATCGTTCTCCTCTAGTGGAATCTAAGTGATAGCTATATAAAACTGGATCCCTATTGTCATTGGTTTCCTTAGAATTATTTTCATGATCATGGTCTTTTGGGTGGGGATCAGAATTACTATGAAGAGCGTAGCTAAGCTATCCGATTTCTTTGTTTAATTGTTGACTATTCCTCAACATCTCTCTCATGGATTCCATCATTTCCTTTTGTTGTTTCTGCATTTCTATCATAAAAGAGGACAAGCTACTACTATCAGGTTGGGGAGGATAGTTAATTTCAGGCTCTGGTTGCCTAGGAGTATCGGTCCAACCTCGATACGGAAAATCATGAAGGGTGGGAGGGTTGAGAGTTTGCATAGAACTTGGGATTCCAAGGTTGGAAAATCCCGCTCCTAGGCTCTACTCAAAAGTGGGAGTTATCAGGCCAGTAATCCCAGGATAAGAATAAGAATGATCCCATGAATTGTCAATGTACCCATCAAAGGATGAATATGCTCAGGGCATGGGATCCTGGTTAAAATATGGGAAGTATTGATTCTGATAATCTAAACGATAGGAATAAGGGTGATCCATTTCTTTAAGCCAAACAGCTTTAACTCTCTTAGGATTTAGAGGAATTCAGAACACAAGGAGAAACTTCCTGGAGAGTTCTATCACTATCAAAGCAAATTCAAATCCAGTGGGATCTATTTTTAGTAGATTGTAGGTCTTAGAATTATATGTTCAGTTGATGGAGAAACAAGTTTGCAAAAAATATTACGCTTCCTAGGCCAACCTTCGTTGGTGCCTATAACCTACTCGCAAGGGATGGAAGTCTCGAATCGAGCCCACACACGAGGAACCAAAGTAACTTGGTGGATAGGCTTGTTGCTTTCTGACTAACTTCCCTTGTGGTGCAAAAGAGGAGAGGTAGAAATTTATCTAGTGACCTTATGTGTTAGGTGCAAGTGTTTCAGGTGTGGAATCATACAATCGTGTTTTGAGTTTTGAAATTTCGCAAACAAGATCCTTTTGCACACAATTTTAAGTCATAGATTTTAAGGTCCAACCTCTTAGCAGTCCCAATTTTTAAAGTGACCATTGAATTAACTTGATTCAAGCACTTTAGTGGTCTTAGATTTAGATTCAATGCAGATGCATGACAGGTAATTGATGCTCGAGAAAAGACGTACCTTACTCCAGCTTTCTTCGTGCAAGAATGTATGCAATGCAGTAAAAATAAACTAGATGCTGCTCATTCAGTCCTAGATGGTCATCCTAGAGATATGCAGCTTCTAGCAGGAAGTTTGAATATATATATATATAATAATAATAATAAGCAAATAAACCTAATCTAACTAACTAACCAACATGCAGTTCAAACAATTTGAATAATCCTATAATCAAAATAAATGGGAACACACTCCCAAAAATACGCTCCCGCATACAAGAGCGATAAGAAATAAAGAAACACCAGGAACATGTTCCCAAAAATACCCGACAAGGGTCCAAAAGACCAAAATTAAATTCTAGTGCCTATCTAAACTAAATCTAAACTAAACTCTAATTACTAAATCAAAAATAGGCTTCACCGTAAGCCTATGTGTGTGGGATCAAGGCCCACGTGTTCCTATTGCTGGCCTCCTGGTGGCGTTAAGGTCACCAAAAAGATCACCTCCGCCGTGTGCGCCTACCATGTTCGTCGTTCAAGGTCGATGTCATCGCTATGCTGCACCTATCGCCCCATTAGATTCCTCGCACAATAAGCTAAAGAATGATCAGATAATTGCGCAACTCAGAATACTCAAAAATAATAAAGTGAATCTATTACGTCAGTTGCCTCCCCGGCAACGGCGCAATTTGATGTAGAGATTGTCACTTAATTAAAATAGAAATAGAATGATATGTCATTGTGTTTTATGTGGAGGAAAATCTCTCAATCAAAATTAAATATCAAATTTAACCACAATAAAGATGTCGCATCCACATGGAGGAATAGACCAATAAATTCACGAGTAGAGGATGATGCTGTTTGCAGACAAATTTGCAACTTCAATGCGAGGAATATACTATTCTAAATGAAGCTTGAAATTTCCTTAAAAGTTCAAGGTTATTTATGCAATTTTCATGTTAGGAAATTAGCTTCTAAAAATATGTATATGATGCATGTGTAATGGCCTATCATGTAAATTTAACTTGCATGCAAATCTGATTTGAATTTCAAAGTTGAATGATGCACATAACATAAGTGAAGTAAATTCACTAAACTACAACTGCATCCATGCAATGTGGCCTGAATAAAATAATAATATCTAAATGGCAATGGCATTCAAAGTAAATTTTAATTGAGGAGAAAACAGAGGATTCTTCCTCTCTCTTCCTCGCTTCGGCGGCCATGCACAGTTAGCGGTGAGAGTCGATGGGGAGGTGCACCTTGACGCGTGCTTCGCGATGGTGGTGACGCGGTGGCCAGCAACGGCTGGACGGTGGAGAACAGCTGTCGGCCTGTTGGCTCTGTTGGAGGAGGAGAACCTCACATGGAGTGGAGGAAGAGCGGCTGCTGCAGGCCGCGTGGATGCACGCTGGGGTTGCGCGTGCAAGGGTGTTCTAGGGTGCACCTGCGGGCGTGGCTACTAGCGTGGGTCACTTACGGGCGGCTATGGCTTGCGGGCTGCAGGCAACTGGGTTTCCTGTGGGCACTGGCGAGGGTGCGCCTGCAGGAGAAGATGAAGCACGGGGGCACCTACGGATGTGGGTGCCTGCGGGCTGGGCTGCCTGCGCTTGTGGTGGGGGCTGGTGGGTCTTGGCACAGTGAGGGTGCGGGTGCTGGGTGGCATGGTTGCAAGGCGGGCAAGGGTGGTGGAGGCTGGCGTAGGGCCTGCAGGGCGTGCGGGTGCGGGTTGTCGATGGCGCGTGGCTACAGGCTTGCAAGGGTGCTTGGTTGCCTCTTACATGCGGTGGGTGGTTGGCAAGGGCTTGGTGAAGGTGCTGGTGGTAGGGTGCGCGGTGGATAGGCAGTGGAAGGTGTGCGCACAGTGCATGCTCTCCCCATAATGGACGTAGTAACTTCACGATGCGGAAGGTGGAGAAGTGATATCCCCTCAGGGGGAAAGAAGGCGAAGCTGACCCCTCTCTTCCTCACCAATAGCTCATTTTATCTCCTCCCTGATACGCAAGTCAAGGGATTTTTCAATCCCTTACTAAATTTGGCTGGCGGCTGTTAGGGAAGTATTGTTGAGGCCGGCAGCTGTTGGGGGGCGGGGAATTTAATCCGCCCCCCTCATCTCTTGCAAATTATTCCTATAATAATGAAACATAAAATAATTACATACTAAGTTATAGAATGTGATAGAATAGATAAAAACTCAAGTAATGATGCATGCACTCATTTTATAACCAAATGTAGTTATTAACAAACATAAAATGTAAAAATAAAGTTAACTTAGGCGTAACAATAGTCCATTAAAATGGACTCATCAGCTAGTTAGGGCTTATGATGGTGTTCCCATCATTTATGCATTGAGATATCAGGAATAGCTAAGAAAATGATTACCTCCATAGAACCATGATTGCATAGCAATCATGCAGCCTAAACCACCTGAATTAAGTTAGATTCTAGCATAACTTAGGAATAAAGCTTGAATAAGTGTCGTAATTCGCAAAATAGTTAGCTTGTTAGCTGCATGCATAATGTTATAATTTTATGCACTAAAACAGAGATGAAATTAATTATAGATGATTTGAGGCTGCGAATGACAAATCAGACTGTACAGATCTGATATGGACAATGAAGGGAGTCCAACACTTCCAGAATCATCTTGATTAGACAACTGTAGCATCACATACAATCCATAGAAGAACAAAGGCCATGGAGCAAGATGATAGAGAGCCAAGCCTCAGATGAAAGATCCGATTGCACAGATGGCTCTGGATCAATGATTGTAGGTCCAACGGCTCAAAAGCCAACCCTATCGAAGGCCTACATCACCAGTTACAAAGAAAAGAAGATGGACAACCACGATGTGACACCATCATAGCCACCCTTGCCGCACACCCAACCTCTGAAGGAAGAAACAATGATCGTTGGATTATCATCCAATAGCCTCAAAGAAGCCACGTCGCCCACCTCACTGCACATCAACAATAAGAAGGTTACTCTCAGCCGTTGGATTTCCATCCAATGCCCGAGAGGAGCTGAGCACCGAAGAGGAAACTAGCCCATCCATTGCCTCAACACAATGGAGAGCACGCTCAACCGCAAGCGCGAGGCATGGGTTCAAGATGCACTCAACGCTAAAATTAGGAAGGTGGTGCGCTCGAGCGCAATTAGCCGTTGGATGGTGGTTTTTGATCAAACGTTTGCCTCCCCGTGTTCAACCCAGGACTCACTGAGTTTCTGTAAATTTATCTGATTGACGGATTTTACGCATCTGCAACGACCGATTTCTAACTCAAAACTTTTAGCGTACAGATCACGTTCAATAGCTTTCTAGGAGGCAAGCCCACCTAGGATTTTCCAAGAGGAGGACATCTAGGATAGGGAATTCCTTTTTGTTCTAGGGCAACCAGAACTAGAGCAGGAGTTTCGGGCATAATCATCTTCATCATTAAGCCTTTCTCTACTTTTATTCTCATTATCTCATTGTAGTGTGTGTTTTCTTGCTGGAGATTACAAGTGAGAACCCTTCTCAATTGTGAGTTCTCCACATTTTATAAACAATTTTTTTTCATAAAAAGCATTCCTCTACAGTTTTTCTATTAGTTTGACTTTGTGAGTATTTATTGTGTTCTTGCCACTCCATTACTCCAAGCCCCCAATGCTTAGGGTGAGTTGGAGAAGCAAGCCACTTGTTGCCATTAAATTAGTATTTCTAATTTTCTTCTTTCTCCGCATCCACTTTTCGCCCAAACAAAAACCCTAAATAAATATATACATATTTCAAAACCCAGAAAAAAGTAGATTTTTGTGTCAGGAGCATGAGAATATCAAAAATTGCATTTCTACCTTCTTGAACAACCCTAGATACCACCACTATCTAGGATTACAAATTTAAAAGTGATCGGATTTGCATGTTGCAATGACTTAAAAGCTTGATTTTAACAAATCATGCATTTTCGCTATCATACGTGCATGTGCGTTTGCACTATGCGCATGATGCCCTAATGAAGGCTGCTTTGTGCATGCCCGCGCCACATGCTTGAGCGTGTCTATTGCACATTGAATGGACTAATGCATGGAAAATGATTTGCCATGACTCCCTTCCTCTTCATCCCTTCCTACTCCTTCCTCTCACACTCAAGAGCTCAAGAATCGTTCTTGAGTGAGTCCCAAGCCCTGGGATGCTCCACTAGAGTTGAAAAAATATTTTTTTCACTCTCTCTCACCCCCATTCATGGTGTACCCGCCTGTCGTCTTCTCACCACCCTTCTAGGAAGCAGATCCCACTACGGTGTCGCCCTACCTTGTCCAAGCTCCATCTTCCTCCACCTCCATCCACATTCTTCCAGGCGTCATCTAAGTGGTTCATCCTCCAAGCAGCCATCGAGGAGGATAACTTCTCTCCCCCTCTCTCATTACTGTTTTCTAGTGTAGATTTTATTCCTCGCTAATAAATATACATTTAGTCATGCTAAAGTGCCTACTTATGTTAATTCCTAAGCTTAACATTGCATTTAGAATTATGAATAATGCATAACATTCATCATATTGCATTTAGGATAATTTTTATAAATTGCATAGTAATTTGTATATTATTGTGGCTAGGAGATAAGGTGATATATTTTAGAGCTTTAAATGAAGAATCCAACAATACAGATGGATCTGGATTGACGATCGCAGACCAACAGTGCGAAAATCAGTCCAATCCGATTTCCATAGCACTCGCAAGAAGCATTTGAAGATAGATGGCCAAGATGGTGCCACGTGGCGCCATCAAGGCCTCCCTTCGCTCACTAATAGCCACGACCCTTTCTCTCCATCACACCGTACACTAGATCTCAGCCATCCATTCTCCATCCAACGGCTGGAGAGGGGCGAGCGGCGATTCCTCCTAGTGACAATCCAATGGCATGGCTTATCGGTCGATGAGAGCACACTCAAAGAGAAGGCGCGGGTTCGAAACCCGCGACCCCCCTTAATCCTTCAATTAAGCTAAGGCATGCACATATTGTGCGTGCACAGCATGCGTACGCGAAGCGAGGCAGTGCATGCGAGCAACATGGCATGCATAGCAAGTGCACCAGCAACGCGGAGCATGTGCGTGACGGGTGTGCAAGAGCTAGTCTTCAGCGACATTTGAGGTAGACTTTTAGTGACATCTTTGATGTCACTGTTGACCCAAAGATGATTGTGGGCTCCTTTCCTCCATTATAAAAGGACCCATCATCCTCCACTTTTGGGGCATCTTCTACCAAGCAACTCCACCACTCCATAAAGCATCCAAGCAAGCTCCCGAAGATGCCACGCTGCCAACAGAAGCCCCTCCACCGCCATGGCTACCTCGCCTCTCCATTTAGCTAGTTTCTTTTGTTTAATACTTGTGTTTATTTTTAAGCTTTCTTCTAGTGTTATAACTGTAAAACAATTCTATCTTTTAAAATGAGTTACTTTCTTTGTTTCATAGTTCGCCATAATCGCATCATCATCATAAATCTCTAACCCTATCACTTTCTTTCTCCTTCTCTCTCTCTCCATCTCCCTCTCCCTATCTATCTCTCTTTCTCTCTATTTTCGTAAGAGAATCAAATGACATATTTTTGTGACACATTAAAGTGATAAAACAATCCGATTTCACACCTCCTTGAGATAGACACTCAGACTCATTTTGATTATCTTCATTTAAAATTGATGTCGTAAATGCACATTAGAACGAATGAATTAACCTAATGTGTTTCCCAACATCAATTTTTGATGTCCAATACACCCAATTGTGCATACAACTCAACTGGATTTTTTAAGGGCATCAATTGCCCCTTATCGACATCAATTTTAAATGAAGATAACCAAAATGGGTCCAAGTGTCGATCTTAGGGAGGAGTGAAATTGAATCATTTTATCACTTTAATGTGTCACAAAAAATATGTTGTTTGATTCGCTTGCGAAAATAGAGGGAAAGAGAGAGAGATAGGGAGAGGGAGAGGGAGAGAGAGAGAAGGAGAAAGAAAGAGATAGGGTTAGAGATTTATGATGACAATACGATTATGGTGAGCTATGAAACAAAGAAAAGTAACTCATTGTAAAAGATAGAATCATTTACAATTATAACACTAGAAGAAAGCTTAAAAATAACCACAAGTATTAAACTAAAGAAACTAGCTAAGAGGAGAGGTGAGGTAGCCACGGTGGTCTAGGGGCATCTGTCAATGGCTCAACATCTCTGGGAGCTTGCTTGGATGCTCTATGGAGTGGTGGAGTTGCTTGGTAGAAGATGCCCCAAAAGTGGAGGATGATGGGACCTTTTATAATGGAGGAAAAGAGCCAAAAATCATCTTTGGGTCAACAGCAACATCAAAGACATCGCTAAAAGTTCACCTCAAATGCTGATGAAGACCATCTCATGCATGCCAGACGTGCACATGCTCCACAATGCTGGCCCGCACACTACGTGTGCTGTCACGAGCATGCGTTGCCTCGCTTCGCTCACGTGAGCTACGCACGCATGCTATGCACGTGCCTTGGCTCAATTGAAGGATTGAGGTGGGGCTATGGGTTTCAATCTTGCACCCTCTCTTTGAGTGTGCTCTCGTCGACTGATGAGCCATGCCGTTGCATTGTCGCTGGGAGGAATCGCCACTTGCCCCTCTCCAGCCGTTAGATGGAGAATGGATGGCCGAGATCGAGTATGCAGTGTGATGGAGAGAAGGAGGCGTGGCTGCTTGTGCGCGAAGGGTGGCCTGGATGGCACCATGTGATGCCATCTGGGCTGTGTATCTTCAAATGCCCCTTGCGAGTGCTATGGATATCAGATTAGACTGATTTTCATGCCATTGGGCTGCGATTGTTGATCTGAATCTATCCGTATGGTTGGATTCTTCATTTGAAGATACAAAATATATCGCCTTCTCTCCTAACCTTAATAATATACAAATTACTATGCAAAATTTACAAATTATCCTAAATTTAATATGATGAATGCTATGCATTATTCACACTGCTGAATGCAACGTTATGCTTAGGAATTAACATAAGTATGCATTTTCTCATGAATAAATGCATATTTATAACCCGCCATTATTCTATAATAAGCACTTCTTTAAGCATTTATCTAGAGTAATTTTGTCTCTCTCTCCCTCACTCTTTTATGTTGAAAATATAATAGCATTAGCTAGCGAATATTCTAAGCTAATTTCTGTCTTATTTAAAATACTCGAAAAATTAGAAAAGCATAAAACACCAAAAGGAAATAAAGCAACCGTGGTTTCTCAAAATTAAATGTATCCTCCTCATGTTCGACCCGGGACTTATTGAGTATTAGTTATTTTTATTTGATAAGTGGATTTTCGCGATTGCAACGACTAGGTTTTTTGAACTTTGATTTTTCTCACAAAAATTTCCTACTCATCAGGCTTCATTGTGTTAGGGTAATGATGTAAAAGTTAATGCTGGCTGGGAGGCAACCCGATATTTTATATAGATGTAGAAACATTTTTGTTACTATTTTTGAGCTGACCTAGGATAACTTATGCTTGTCCTAATACGGGATAAGTTATCACACAGGTTAGCCCTCGTTGTCCCTCCTCACACAAAAATGAAGAAAGCCATGGTTAGGGATGCACCTTTCAATATACCCGACCCAAACCCAACCTCACCTGACCCGAAAAGAATGGGTAAAACCCCCGACTTGAACCCAATCGAGTTTGGGTATGGGTTTCACTAGTAAAACCTGACCACATTCGTATTCTGGTAGGGGTATGAGTCTATACCTATTTACTCTACCCAAATACCCGAAAAAAATACCCATTTACCCATTATATTTAATTTCCCACGGTGGGACCCACCCCAACTCAAATTCCCTTCATTTATTTATTTTATTCTCAACCCAATTTCCCATCAACTGCATGCTTTGAACTTTTGGTATGTTATGTTACATAATCTCCATGACTTCTACTGTCCTACATTTAATGCGTTTTCATTTCCAAGGTGAGAACCCAAATGGCAGGGAGGATTGGAGGTAACTTCTATCTTTAGACCATAGACCTCCATAAGTCCTAAATCCCCAACTCTTGAGACCCAAAGACTCGTAGCTTGCGAACCCCAAGTCCCACCCTTACCACCCTCCCACCAACTTGCTCGCGACCCTCCCACTGGACTGCTCGTGACCGCTGCTAGCGACCCTTCCTCGTGAGTCGAGACAGCCACTCATAACCCTTGAGACCATCACTCGCGACCCCCCTCACGACCGCTACTCATGTCTCCTGACCTCCATCCTCGCCTCATTGCTTGCGTCAATCTCGCAACCTCCAACCACACCTCGACCTCGTGAGTCGCAACCTATCCAACCTCACATCGGTGATGAGACACTCATCATGATCTCTAATTACCCCTAATTAACTAGTCTTCCTAGTTAATTAGCTAAGGTTATGAACATATAAGGGTTAATTATAGAATATGAGATATTTAGTAAAGGACCTTAAAATAAGTTAAAAATGACATTTTATCATTCAATTAACATTATTAATAATCTAGATAATAATTGGACTCGAAATCCTATTAATCATTCCTTTAATTAATAAGTTAAGTAACTTAAACTTAATGTATACCTAAGTATATAATAACCTAAGTAATTTTACTGAATCTAATAAATTAATCTAAAAAGGTCAAAAATGTAAGTTCAAGGTGGAAACATAATATTTACCTTATTTACCAACATATATAACAAGTTGAAAAAGATCTAAGTCAAAATAAACCTTCAAAACAAGGGTTTACATTTTGGTCCATAATATTTATTACAATTGGGTCTTTATTTCTCACACAGGTCCTTAAGATTCATTACATTTATGTCCATTTCCTTCTTCTTCTTCTTCCTCTTCTTCAGCCGAATGAATGGCTGGCGACGGAGAGTCACGCCACCGCTTGATCACTGCCCTGCAGACATCATTCTTCTTTGTCCAAGCTCTTGCAGCTTACGCTCACCCCTCCTCGTGATCCACTGGTCTGGATTAACCGGAAATCCTAATTTCTAGTGGGAGATAACCTCACCGTCATCGGAGACAACGTCGGAGGTTAAGCTCCTCAAGCTCCTTTTTCGGCCAGACCCTACCATTCTCTTCGCAGCCAACCACTATAAATATCCCCTCACCCCTCAGATTTCACTTAAGTTGGCTCCCTTCCCTCTTCTAACACTGTAGCCGACTTCAATAGGCTATTCGTCCAAAACTCCGACAACTTTCCATCTCACTTTCCAACTTCCTCCATCAATTCTGATCAGCCAAGGAGATCCGCCATGGTCTGCCGCGTCTCTGACACAGGCACCGACCCAAAGAATCCTCTGCTCCATCTCAAATCCGCCTGCCGGAGATCTTTCTTCCAACCTCTGATTTTGTCGTCCACTATGAACCTTCGGCGGAACCCTATTGACCCCTTCATCCAGGTAACAGAAGATCAGGAGTAGGTGTAGGAGTAGGAGTAGGTTAGCTTAGTTAGTTAGTTTAGGTAGTTAGATTAAAGTAATTTTAGAATTTCAGTGTTCATCTTCTCCGACTTCGGCGAACTCCTTGAGCTCGCCAGAGCCTTAATTTCATCTTTTGAAATCGCTGTCCACCTCCTTTTAACTCTCATGACCATTTCTAATCCACTTAAACACTTAATTGATCACCTAATCGCCTAATTCACATTCCACCTTCACCTACTACTGCCACTGTCCATGGTGACAGTAGTCGAGCTAATTCCACCTCCACTGGGTCTATCATCATCTATCCATCACTTATGGACCCTAATCGACACTATAATACATAGAATTATCACATATAAATTAAATTCCCAATTCTACTTAAGCTCCTGAGCTCGCTGTCAATGGTGGCTCTGGAGTAGTTCAAATCCAAAATTAAATATATATTTATGAATATAAACACTTGTTGACTTGTTTTAACCATTCAATTGAGTGGTAAAACAGGTCTTGAGCTTTAACCACTCAGTTTCTTTAAGAAATGAAATTCACTGTTAATCCTTAACTCTAATGAACAAAATGAGAATTAATTGTGATTCTAAGATTCCTTGCAACCTCAGGATCCTTTTCAGATTGAAAATGGTACAATTCACCTTTTTGTACACAATTTTGCCTTTTTCTGGAGTCACCAGAGCTCCGGCGAGCCAAATTTGTGCTTCAACCTACATAATTTAGCAAGAAGCTCCAGAATAATGTAACATGGATCACTAATTAATTTAAAGTCATTTTATTGAGGATTTATTTTCTAGAGCTGTAGATAGATATTCATCTTCTCCAACTCCGGTAGAGTTGGACAAGTCTATTAGAGAGATCTAAGAAGCATTTAAGGAACCTAGAAACTTCAGTGCGATGCACTGAAGCTATTCATGTCTTCAATTCACTATCATAACCTCTCAATCTCTCTGACGAACAAAGTCACTTTGAAGCTCAGGCAGCAAGCTTGTAACCCTAGAAATATTAGTTAGAATACTTGTCTGAGAGGCTGATCAAATTCCTGATGTTGAAAGAACTTGATTTTAGGTTTTAATTACCTATGGAGAGGCTTTGAATAGAAAGTCAAATTTTTGTGCCTCCACAGTCAAACTAAGTTTGATTATGGAGTTCTCAGCTCAATCTAATAAATGGATGAGTTTAAGTTGTTTCTGGGATCTTGTTGGATGGTTTTAGAGTGATTAAACTGGAGCTCAGGTGAATAATTTAGTGAGAATTCAAATTCTGTCAATTTGGGTTATTTTTAAACCTAAACTAACAATAGAAGCATTTTAATGAGATATGAACTTTAATCCTACCCAGATAAGTCTGTTACAACCCTTAGAATTTGTTTAAATCAATTAGTAATGCTTCTTTGTGTCTGTCTAACTATTTTAAGTTCTAAATTTCGAACTCTGAAGCTTTCAGAGAAGCTTCGAGCATCTCTGCTATTCCTAAAGGTCTTGAGAGCTTAGAACTTACTCTAGCAGCTACGGAATCTTTTATATAACCTGTTTAAACCTTTAAACGAGAGAGAAAAGTCCATCTGAGGACTCTGTAGACATAAAAACCATTTCCAGGCAATTTTAACTCATAGGAACCCCTTATTGTACTCTTCAAATTGAAGAGGAGAACATCCTCTGAACCTTAAATTGACCCTATAATCTTCTAGAGCCATCTTAGAGCTTTCCAACAAAGTTTAAATCACTTGAAATGGAGCTTTGAGTAGGGAGATATGATCGGTTGAAGTTGGGTCTGGAAGGGGTTAAGATAGTCCAACATCATCAGTTTCTGAGCGTGCGCATGGGAACAAAAGCAATCTGTTATCCCGGCCCTTCAGTCATCAACGCTCAGCGCATCGGTTATCTATCTGAACATTCTGAATCTATCTGAGCGTATGTATGTGTGTGTGCGGGCATGTGTGCCTGCATGTGTGCACCGAAGTGGGCATGAGCGAGTGTGCCCTGGGAGGGCGAGGCTTGGGAGGCGGTTGAGCTGGATTGGCTCGAAAGTATGAACCAAAAGAAATAAATTGAAATCGAACCTAACTGAAATCAGGCAAGGACCGAGTAGGGTCTGGTCCCACCATGGTCTCAGGGCACAGTGTATCCTCGAGAGGACCTCACCGCAAATAAAATAATTTTTTGTTAAAAAGTAAAAAAACCTAGTTCAACTGATGGTTCAAAAGAAAACTAAGGAAAGAGGAGCCGCTGAAGGTTAAGGTTAAGCTAAGTGCTGAAGGCTAAGGAAAGAAAGGTGAACAAGTACTAAGGAACTGAAGAAGACTAAGGGAAGAGAAGAAGGTTGGAATAGAACAGGAGAAAGAGAGAAAAGAATCGAGAAGTAAAGGAAGAGAAAGAGGAATTAAGAAAAGGAGAAGAAGAAGAGAGAGGCTGAAGAAATGAGTTTTATTTCTTTAATTTCTTTTTTTGAATTTATTTTAATTGTAAAAAGGCATGTTTTAATAGAACAACTTATATCACCAAAATTTCTTTTGAAATAAAATTGGAAAACTAACATGTTTACTTGTTAATAAAGCAGATCATTTTGAGTAAATATGATCTCTTATAGGATTTTGCATATTACTTCATTTTAATATTTTGGCAAAATTTATGTTTTAAAATCAACTTAGTTATACCTCCTAAACTTGAAAAGAAAATAAAAGATAATTAGTGAATTTGGAAAAAAATTATACCTCCCAACGAACGACTTGGACTCAACCAGTAAAAATTTCTAAAATGTTAGGTTAATTCGACCTTATATTACACAACCGACAAAATTTGAAGTTAACCTAAGTGACTTTTTCTACTCTTAATTAAGTGAAATTAATTTAACTACTAAGTTGAGTGGAAGTTACGCGATCATTTTAATGGCACCATTGCCGGGGAAGTAATATTTTGCCTCATTTCATTCATCAAAATATTCCCTAGCACTGCTTCGTCTACACATCATTTTAATGGCACTGTTGCCAGGGAGGTAATCCCTTAATTCACTAAAATTTAGTTGGATTAATTGTCTAATTAGGAGGTATTTTGTAAATATATTTTTGTTTTTAATAACTTTTGTTCTAATTAGTGTGTTTTGATTTGTTTTTATTTTTGGTTTTTATTTTCTATCTTCTTTTCAGGTTTACCTATGCGGGTAATCTCAGGAGAAGGTAGGAAACTGTTTCGCTATTTTTGTGAGTATTTCTAGTCTTAGTCTTTTATTTTGTTGCATTTAAAAATTAAAAAAAATACAAAAATACATCTTTTTCTAACTAGCAGCAGCATATACATAGGCATACACTCTTAGGAGTGCATTATCTACTAGTATTAGTACGATCTGACTTGGGAACTTTTAAACTATTTTTCTTGCATCAGTGGGAAAACACGAGAAAACCCATGTAGATCCCTGTCCTCTGAGATTTAAGAAGATTATATATTTTTGTTTGAAAAGATTTAAAAAGCAGCCATTGTAGTTTAGATTGATATATTTTTGAAAAAGATTAATTAAAAAAGAGGAAGTAAAATTGTGACTTAAATCTGATTGCAAAATGCATGCAACTTTTTATATCACTATCGTCTGTTGCATGATATAGCACACACGACGCGATCACTAGAGTCACACGTGTCTATTTTTCTATCTCTCCTCTTTGCACCTCTTAGGGCTTTGGTCGAAGATCAACAAGTCTGTCTCACTACTAGAGCCCTGGGGAGCCAGTAGTGAGCTATCTCGCTCCTAGACCTTAGACTTTTGAGCTTTAAGGTACACACCTGCATAGACACAGATTAGGATGTGTATTTTGATACTGTTACTCTATTTGTTTGCATCAAATTACTTTGCACATCTTAGGAATCTCATCTTTCCCTTGAAAGAAGAGCAAAACCCACATCTTTTGAGTTGTTTTGCAGGTTTTTTTGTGTCGTTGTTTTACCGGTGGTGTGCATGTGAACTTGCACATTATTTTTCATTTATGGATGGGAGGTGATCCTTGCATTCGCCTCCTGCACCACCATTGACAGGTGATCCTAAGTCGGTTGTAGATAAGCAACCAATGGTTTTCCTGTTGTATGGTCAAGCCCGGATAGGTTGTTAATATGATGATTTTATCGTTGAAATGTGTATAGTGGTTCACCTAAATTGGACCTAACCATCTCTTTACAAAATTTTTAACCTGGCCTATTTGATTTTATCTTGTCACTCTTAGGCCAGGGTCGAACTTAGGGAAGTGGGGTACAAGTCGAGTTTCTATGCCTTTCCTATAATGAGTCTCTTCCGTTCATTTATTGTGTTTTTGGTGTTTTTCTTATTTAGATTTTCTTTCTGGTAATCTTTGTCCTTGAGGCACACCCTCAAAATTGTGTTCTTGGCTTTAAGCCAAAACAGAGTTCCAAAATGAATCTTGCTTTTCGCAAGATGGGATACCTGCAAGTCAAAGATTATCTTTTCTCTTTTATATATTTTTCTTTATCTTTTCAGTAACAGAAAAGCGAAATAGAAATAAAGTAAATACAGTATATATATATGTATATATTATGTATATAAAGAGGTGGGGGTGGAGGCGACGATGGAGTGTAGCACGGTGTCGAGTTGGTCGTCATCTAGAGAGACGCAACCAACAGGACTAGGTGCTGCGTGGAGTGTGGGATGGATGGTGGATGATGTATGCGACCACGCTTTTTGTACGAGTGTATCGGGGAATATCAGCAACTGGTGCAGATATCCCCACGATACAGCGTATGGTAAATAATGTGAAAAAAAATATATATATATATATGTATATAAGTAAATATATCTATATGTATATATATATATATAGTTATAAATGTATAGGTATATATATATATGTAGATATATATATATGTATATATATATATATGTGTGTATGTATATATAACTTTATAGAGGTATATATATATCTATGTATAAGTATATAGTAATATATGTATATATAGATATTTGTCGCTAAGTATATATATATATATATGTATGTATATACAGTCATAGATATATACATGATATATATATGTATAGATGTATAGATATATATATAAATGTATGTATGTATATAATACTATATAGATGTATATATATATATGTATATATATATATAATAATAATATATGTATATAGGTATATCTATCTAGATATGTAGATATATGTATATATGTATATATATATATATGTATGTATCTATATTTAGTTATATAGGTAATATATATATAGATATATGTATATTTATAGATATGTATATGTGTATAGATATATGTATATATGTAAGTATATATGTATCAATATATAAGTATATGTATATATAAGTTTATAGTAGTGTTTATGTGTGTGTGGGTGTGTGTAAGTGTTGGTGTAGGTGTGTGTGTGCCTTGGAGTGAGTGTTGTGAGAGAGAGAGAAGAAAGAGAGCGGGAGAGAGCGGGTAGGAAGAGCGCGGCCACTCTGCTGGAGGCAAGGGAGCGCATTTTAAGTCGTCCACTCGTGAAGGTCGTCGCCTGATGGTCTTCAATGCGTGGGCACATATTCACGCAGAGGAAAGCACCTACGTCAGCCGGTTGCGAGCGTGGAGAGCTCACGATAGTGCGCTCGGAGAGGGAGGTGGGGTGTCTGCAGGCATGCGCAGACGCTTGCAGAGGCTAGCAGGGATGCGGGGAGTTGCTTGCAGCGGCCGGTTACGAGCGCAGAGGGTGTGTGACAGGGCGGAGAAGGTCCTGTAGGCATTCACGGAGGGCTGGGGCACTTGCAGGGAGGCGCAGAAGCAGCTGGGGCTGCTGCTGCTGCTGCCACCAAGCTGCGAAGCTTCAGACCTTGAAGCGGCTTCAATGGCGGGAAGTTGCGAGAACGAAAAAAAAAAAGGGAAAGAAGAGCCACCACGCCCACCAGCTCTTTGAAGAGCTGGGCGGTGGTGGTCTCACTGTGGTAGTGTGCACCACAATGAGCTCCTGCCCGCCGGGTTTCTCCTCGGAGGAGGGCCGGCATATGGAGGGGAATGGAGGAGAGGATGGCGGTGGCCTGCTGGTGGGTTTTTGGCTTTGCTATTGTGAAGCCCCCCCTTTGCAAAGGCAGGAGCTACGGTCTTTAAATAGAAGTGGAAGGCAAGGCCATGCATGCAGCTACAGGGAATGTGATGGAATGGCAGCCGCAGGGAATGGCAAGGGTAGGGAGAGGGTGCGGAGAAGAAGTTGCAGCCGTAGAGACAAATGAAAATCAAGTGGAGATAAAAATAGAGGTGGTGGATTTTTGCAAAGAGGCACTTGAGGAAAAAAGGTAAAATGCAAGCCACTTATTTCATTCTCTTCTCCTCTCAATTAGGTGCATGTATACATGTATTTTTACAAATGCAACTACGGAATGCTAATATGCATAGGTAGTGCTAGGAAATAGCATAAGAAGGCATTATTGCAGCCGTATTTTGTGGTGCAATCATACCCCCATGCCTATCTTTTGCTAGTCCCTAGCAAAACAGTATTTAGAAATGATCTTGAGCTGAAAATTTTCTTCTGAGGCGCTATAGGTGTGTTTATTGTTGGATATTGTGAGAACCAATTGTAAAGAAGACTACCAGTACTTTAAGTCTCACATGACAAAGATCATCTCTCGACTAACCAGGACTCTTGATATTTAAACCTTAAGTACGATTTCCAGAACCCAGGAGGTTTTTGCCATACTCAAGAGCTCAAGAGGTTATGGCTTGTGCATAGTGAAGGATCAAGACTGACCAGATGAACATTAAGACTCAAGCCCAAGGTTTCACGAATCTTTAAGTACAGGTTTGTCCCAATTTCAGCTCGTGTTTTCGGATTGACCCTTAAGATGACGAAAAACTCAACTCCCATTTTCTGATTTTTGTGGCTCAAAGGAAAATAAGGTATCTGTAACTTGCCCTGAAGAACTTCTTGCAGGGTGAAGACTTTATAGACATTTGTGAGATATACTGACTTATTTATAACTTTTTTTTTTTTTTGAACACGTGTTAGTATATCTCTTACAACATTTTTTTGAAGCACACTTTTTTTCTTTTTGGTGGGAGAGTTTCCTTTTGGTGGAAAGAGTCACTCCTAAACATAAGACTAAAGCCTGGGATAAAAAGTCTACCTGCGCGCATAGGTAAGGACTCCACCTTTCCTAATGAACACTGGGGTTGGATCTTATGTTCATCTGGTCTTTCCTGATATGTGTAGTGTGAACCAAGTTTACTTAAGCTCTCAAGTAAAAGCAAACCAACGGATCCTGTACTGGTGTCTCTGGTACAAGAATACATCCTTAGTTAGGAGAGATTTCGATCTATTCTGTCAATGCTCAAGTGAATTAAGCCAAGCCTAAGCGAATCAGGCTGCTGTGGCCTGGAAAGTCTTCAAAACAGAGGTTGAATATCCATAAACACTTATTGTATTTTTGTTTCATCTTTCAGATCATTACTAAACACCATTTATTATTATATATATTTTTTTTCTTTCTCTTTTTCTTGCATATTTATAAATGGGTGGAAACTGTATGATACCATAAAATACCCAGATCCTATGGATCCCTATCCACCCCCCCATGCCAAACAATGCTATGTCCTCATATGCATGCAGGGAAAGGTAGAGAAAGGATGAAAGATCGGGTAACAAGAGCTGAGGTTCAAGGTATACAGCAGGGTGGTAGGGTGGGTGGAAGGTGGGTGGTGAAATGAAAAGTGAATTGTTTGTGGCGTGAAAAGTGATGGTGGATGGTGAGAGGTTTAGCATTTTCTGGGATGAGTGTCCCAGGCGGAACAACAAACAGGTCAGGAAGAAGAAGTTGGCCCTCAGATTGGCCAAGAAGAGGGGCTCTTTGGATAGATGGATCCAAAAGGGAATAGCCCCAGTGAGTAAGATGTGGGCTTAAGGTCCCAGTGTGGAGTTGCAAATCCGCCTGATTTGGAGAGAAAGAAAGGGCAATCTGGTCTTCCAGAGTGTGAATCGGCGGTGAGCAGCCCGGCGATGACTCAGACCATGAGTTATGGGAAGCAGAGAAAACCTCGTCAGAAGTCTGGTCAGGAGAAGGTACGGGAATTGGGAGGGATTGGGGAACGTCATAATTTGTGTTGGTCAGGCAGTCGTCAGGTAATTCGTAGTAGTCCAAATAGGTCCCAAATAGTCCGATACATGCACTGACGGTCATGTCCTCGCCAGACGTGTCATTCTCGATGCAATCGCAGTCAAAGTTCTTCGCTGCCTTTAAGATGTTCAGCTTGATCTTTTCAGATCCAACGGCAATCTCAATACAGCCTGACTCGCAGTCGATAAGGGCGTAGGCTGTGGCCAAGAAAGGTCGGCCAAGGATGATTGGACAATCAGAAAGTGAACTAGGAACTTCCATATCTAAAATAAGAAAGTCAACAGGAAAACAGAGATGATTGACCCTAACCACCACATCTTCCACCACACCCTTCGGGATTTTGACAGAACGATCTGCTAGCTGTAACGTGACAGGGGTGGGTTTCAGATTTCCTAAGGAAAATTTTTCGAGCATGATGGTCAATATGAGATTTATGGAAGATCCTAGATCAAGCAGGGCACGGTTAAAATTGCATCCTTGGATGCTACAGGAAATCAGTGGTGTGGCGGGATCTTTCTGCTTCGGTGGTAGGTTTGACAGTATAGGACAACTCGCATGAGGTGAGAGAACCACCGGATTTTTAGTTTTCTTTGACTGTCGCCTGGGTGTTGTGTAGTCTTTGAAAAATCGGGCGATAGTAGGTATGTGGCCGATAGCCTCGAGCAGGGGTACCTTGATTTCTACATCCTTGAACAAATTACGCAGGTTATCAAAGGCCTACGTATCTTTCTTTTTACCTTTTGGCTCCCTCAGTAGAGCCTCAGGGAATGGGACTGATTCTGGCAACAATTTGGGTGTATTGTCGTCTCGCTAATGCGGTGCGCATCCCGAATGAGAGGGCGATGAAGAAGAAGATGGGCCAGGATCAGGTCGAGGCGGATCGACGGTCCACTTACCGCTCCTCGTAGTGATAGCATTGGACGATGCGGGTCCAGTGGGATCATATGGTGGAGGAGGGTTCGCAATGGGGACATAAGAGTGTGGTGCTGCAGCGGGATTAGCCTGAAATCCCAATGGGATGCTCCAAGCTTGCAGAATTTGATGAACCTATCCCTGAGAAGGTTGTACCTGTGGTTGCGGACCACGAGGTACGAAGTTTCACGGGTTGGGAACAGGTTGGGCAGGAAGAGTGCCCTGAGATCGAGTTGCCATGCGTAGTTGACTGATCTCAGCATTCTGCTGTGCCAATTGGTACTAAAGAGAGGTCATGTTCTCTTCATGGCGCTTTGACATATCCGTCATCATTCGCATCAATTTGTCAAGAGGACTTGATGCATGTTCAGTTTGTGGTACGCAAGGGCCTAATGGCAGATTCGCCATAGGATTAGACTGGGCCCTTGGGATGACGGGCGCGGATGGTCACATTGGTCCACTCGCAGGGTTTTGGCACTGCGAGTTTTTGGACCATGCAAAATTCGGATGATTATGCCACCCTGGGTTATAAGTGGCAGAGAACGGGTTGTTCCCCAGGGCGCAAGCATCTTCTATGCCAAAAGACGCATCTGCATGTAAGTATGCATCTGAGCACATGGAGGCTTGGTCCTCCATGTCAAAATACTGGCTCGCAGAAGACAGTTCCACATGACTTACCAAATCGCTTGGTGCGACACTCGGTAAGGAAGGTCTAACGGGGTTTCTCAGGATAAGCCTGGTGTTGGAAGAATTTGGATTGTGATGAAGTGGTGAAGAGGTGGTGTTTGCCATAGATCGGGTGGGGTTGGCCAGAAGCTCGTCCAGCTTCTTGTGCACAACGGAGACTTCATCCAGTTTTTGTGCAATAAGGCTTAGATCAGTGGATGAATGGGAGGGTCCTGTGTCAACTTCGTGGACATTTCGGGGCTGGCTGGTACGATTAAAGGCGATAATGGAGGCATTGTTTATTGAGTTTTCACTCATATTTTCAAACAGTTCGAATGCTCCATTCTCATCTTTATTCATAAAATTCCCTCCGCAGGAAGTGTCTACAATCTGCTTCAAAGTCTCATTTAGCCCATAGTAGAAAATTTGGGCTATATGCCACTTAGGCAGACCACTTTGTACACTTCCTGAGGAGGTCGTTATACCTCTCTCATGCCTCATGAAATTGTTCGCCATTTTGTTGCGTAAATGAAGTGATAGCTCGGCGAAGCGCATTGGTTCGCCCGATTGGAAAGAACTTCTTGAGAAACGCTGTTCGCATCTCTTCCCAAGAGTGGATGGTTCTCCCAAGGGCGCATAACCACTACGACGCTTTATCCCGCAATGAAAATGGCAACATTTTCATGAGGACTATAGGTAACCTGACATTTCTTAGTTTAACAGTTTCAGCAAGTCGGGTTAGGTCTTCTAAGTGGAGAAACGTGTCTTCACTTGCAAGACCATGAAAGTGAAAATTTATTAGGTCAATTATGTTCGATTTCAGATCAAAGTCGTCCCCGCCCATGGGGACCCGAATTTGTCCTATGGTCTCTGTAGCAGCAAGATTCTGATATGAGCTAAGTGACCTAGGCTCCTCCCATTCGGGAGGGTTCTGCATTTCCTCTAATGTTTCCCGAATGGCTTCCATTTGCTCATTATACATTTCCATTTGGGCTTGGAGGTAGGTTATGGGATCTAAGGCTCCACCACCTGGAGGGTTCTGAGGGTGGTTTCCTCCCTCGAGATTTGGGGGTGGG
Source organism: Thalassia testudinum (assembly GCA_037157565.1). Taxonomy (NCBI): domain Eukaryota; kingdom Viridiplantae; phylum Streptophyta; class Magnoliopsida; order Alismatales; family Hydrocharitaceae; genus Thalassia; species Thalassia testudinum. The sequence continues at coordinate 75,621,310 of JAZHRO010000056.1, read as the reverse complement.
CGTGCAGCCATGTTTGTGGAGGAGGACAATTCGGCTTCTTTTCTAGATTTATCAGTCAATTCAAACAGTTCAGGGTTTTGTGACCTCCTCCCAAACATGCACTACCGCAGGAAGATTTGGGGAGATGAGAAGGGAAAAGAGACGAGAGAAATGACGCCGCAAAGGTAAACTTGATTACAAATCAATTCAATCAAATTCCTAACCACTACAGTGTGCCCTTAGACCTAAAGATCTAAGTTACTTGCTATCACGAACTACGAAACCAAATGTGAGCACCACGGAACCACCAGGCCAGACTGAAAGGCCATTTGCCCCAGTCTTAGACACTCGATAGCATGCGGGAACTCTCACTAGCACGTAGCAGCCACACGCAGGTAGTTAGACCTCCAATCCTTAGTAAGGGTCAAGTTACTACCAGTTTTAGTTAGAGGCTTTGGATCAAGTGCTTCTGGAATGTGAAGGGTGTTGTTTACGGGTAATGCCCAAGTGATTGATTTTTCATGTGTGTAAAACAAGCATGCAATGGGGAAATCTCCCCGAATTGAAGTTTTTATTGGTGAATGGTTTTTAGAGTTCAACCTTAAGTAGTATGGATTTTAGGATTTCGCTGTATTACCAATTCAACCAATCTCCAGGTTTTTGTGAGAATACAAGTTTTCTTTCTAAGCCTAAGAAACCCTTCTTCAATATCAGTTGGTTAATGCATGCTAAAATGCAATGGGCAACCCTAAATGGAGATTTCTATGTGTGGATGCACGAATCAGTTTTAGAGTTTATGTGAAAGGGAGCCAAAGCACTTCAATTCAAGTGCTCCCAATCACCAGAAAGATGTCCACACACAAGGCTTCAACCAACAAATAAAGAAACTAAAGTTGTTGGTGTTGAAATACTCGGGATCGAATCTTAGGCAAGTTGAAAAGTCGTGGTGGGGTTGGAATCAACTCAATTCCAAGTCTCACCACCAAAAATGTGATCCCGAATTTGCAAGTAAATGAGGCAAAGACGGGTACAATCAATCTTTTTATTTGCCTCAAAGAATACTTCCCACGGTGAAAAATTCAAGAATCAAGATTCTCGGATTTTCGCTATGCGAAGTAAGGCGGGAAATCTCGAGGCAGTGGTAGTGAAGATAATCAATCAAACAAGTGAATTTTAATCCACTTGCCCCAAGAGATCCCAAGAAGTTTTTCTAGTTTTTTTTTAGTTTTTAGTTTTTTTTTTTTTATTAGGGTGGCAAGTTAACCCTAGTTTGCTAAGAAAAGAAAACCTACTTGTTCGACAACGTGTGCGTAGCTCCAATGCGGTGTCGGCATCTTCACGCTCTCGTTCCCGCCTTGGATCTACCCACGTTCCCAACTTCGTCTGCCTATCTTATCCTTGCAACCAGGTTCACTGGCACACCAAAAAAACAGAGATACCCGTGAAGAGAGACGAGAAAAATTGAAAGGAATTGAATAGAAACTTACTTGAAGGCACACTTCCCCGGCAACGGTGCCAGAAAAGATGTATGGTCGAGCCTGGATAGGTTGTTAATATGATGATTTTGTCGCTGAAATATGTATAGTGGTTAACCTAAATCGGACCTAACCATCTCTTTACAAATTTTTTAACCTAGCCTATTTGATTTTATCTTGTCACTTTTAGGCCCAGGGTCGAACTCAGGGAAGTGAGGTACAAGTTGAGTTTCTACGCCTTCCCTACAACGAGTCTCTTCCATTCATTTATTATGTTTTTGGTGTTTTTCTTATTTAGATTTTTTTTCTGGTAATCTTTGTCCTTGAGGCACACCCTCAAAATTATGTTCTTGGCTTTCACCCAAAATAGAGTTCCAAAACGAATCTTGCTATTCGCAAGACGGGATACCTACAAGTCAAAGATTATCTTTTCTCTTTTATATATTATTATTTATCTTTTTACAAACAGAAAAGTGAAACAGAAATAACTATACATATGTATATATTATGTATATAAAGGGGTGAGGGTGGAGGCAGCCATGGAGTGTAGCACGGTGACGAGTTGGTCGTCGTCTAGAGAGATGCAACCAACAGGACTAGGTGCTGCGTGGAGTGTGGGATGGATGGTGGATGATGTATGTGACCACGCTTTTTGTACGTGTGTATCGGGGAATATCAGCAACTGGTGCAGATATCCCCGTGATACAGCGTTTGGTAAATAATGTGAAAAAATATATATATGTATATAAGTAAATATATCTATATGTATATATATATATAGTTATAAATGTATAGGTATATATATATATGTCGATATATATATATGTATATATATATATAGGTGTATATGTATATATATATGTGTATGTATATATAACTATATAGAGGTATATATATATGTATGTATAAGTATATAGTAATATATGTATATATAGATATATGTAGCTAAGTATATATATATGTATGTATGTATATATAGTTATAGATATATATATGTATAGATGTATATATATATATATATATATGTATGTATGTATATAATACTATATAGATGTATATATATATATATGTATATATATATAATAATAATATATGTATATAGGTATATGCTTCTACATATGTTGATATATGTATATATGTATATATAGTTATATAGATATATATACGTATATATGTATGTATATATAAGTAGGTGTGTATATATGCATATATATATATATGTATGTATCTATACTTAGTTATATAGGTAATATATATATAGATATATGTATATTTATATATATGTACATGTGTATAGATATATTTATATATGTAAGTATATATGTATCAATATATAAGTATACGTATATATATGTTTATAGTAGTATTTATGTGTGTGTGGGTGTGTGTAAGTGTTGGTGTAGGTGTGTTTGTGCGTTGGTGTAAAGAGAGAGAGCGAGAGAGAAGAAAGAGAGCGGGAGAGAGCAGGTAGGAAGAGCGCAGCCACTCTGCTAGAGGCGAGGGAGCGCGTTTTAAGTCGTCTGCACGTGAAGGCCGTCGTCTGATGGTCTTCAACGCGCGGGCGCGTATTCGCGCAGAGGAGAGAACCTGCGTCGGCCGGTTGCGAGCGCGGAGAGCTCGTGACAGCGCGCTCAGAGAGGGAGGCGGGGTGTCTGCAGGCGTGCGCAGACGCTTGCAGAGGCTGGTAGGGAGGCGGGGAGACGCTTGGCCGGCCATTGCAGAGGCGCGTAGCGGCTGGTTGCGGGCGTAGAGGGTGTGCGACAGAGCGGAGAAGCGGAAGCGGAGAAGGTCCTACAGGCACATGCGGAGGGCTGGGGTGCCTGCAGGGAAGCGCGGAAGCTGCTGGGGCTGCTGCTGCTGCTGCTGCCGCCAGGCTACGACGCTTCAGACCTGGAAGCTCCAATGGCGGAAAGTTGCGGGAACAGAAAAAAGAAAGCAAAAGAAGAGCCACCACACCCACCAGCTCTTTGAAGAGCTAGGCAGTGGTGGTCTCACTATGGTGGTGTGCACCACAGTGAGCTCCTGCCTATCGGGTTTCTCCTCGGGGGAGGGCCGGCATTTGGAGGGGAATGGAGGAGAGGACGTCGGTGGCCTGCTGGTGCGTTTTTGGCTTTGCTGCTGTGAACCCCCCCTTTGCAAAGGCAGGAGCTGCGGTCTTTAAATAAAAGTGGAAGGCAATGCCATGCATGCAGCAGCAGGGAATGGGTTGGAATGGCAGCCGCAGGGAATGGCAAGGGCAAGGAGAGGGTGTGGAGAAGAAGTTGCAGCCGTAGGGAAACATAAAAATCAAGTGGAGATAAAAATAAAGGTGGTGGATTTTTGCAAAGAGGCACTTGAGGAAAAAAGGTAAAATGCAAGCCACTTATTTCATTCTCTTTTCCTCTCAATTAGGTGCATGTATACATGTATTTTTACAAATGCAACTACGGAATGCTAATATGCACAGGTAGTGCTAGGAAATAGCATAAGAAGGCATTATTGCAGGCGTATTTTGCTGTGCAATCACCCATCTGATCCATCTACTTCTATGGATCCAATGTAGAATCTAAATCCCGAGATCCCTTTTTCTTTTGGTTAGGGGGAGATGTTGCCTTTTGATGTTCGTGAGGCACTCCTGAACCAGAATCTTAGGATGCTAGAGCAAACAAGACAAATCAATCTATTAAAAGCAACCCTAAATAATTTACACTCTTCAAACCCGTCCTTCACCTCGACCTGAGGCAGGTTTTGAAATCCATGATTTACCGATCCATCGTCCAAGGCCTCCACTTAGAGATTATTATAACCCATCTAATGCACAAGTAGTGCCTAATGTTAGGATACCTATTGGGGAGAATGATCCTGAATTAAAGCCAAATATTATAGGTTTAATCCCCCACTTTCACGGATTTGCATCTGAGGATCCATTTCAACATATAGATCTTAAAAATCTATCCCAAACTCTTGGTCCTCGAAATCAAAATAGGGAAATCCTACTAATGAAAGTGTTCCCTTTTAGCCTTAAAGTAAAGCAGCATATTGGTATAGAACTATAGCAAGACCAATCTCAACTTGGGCTGAACTCGAATCTACATTTTTGAAGAAATTTTTTTCATTTGGTCGAACCAATGCTTTAAGGTGAGCCATTACTACTTTCAATCAAAACCAACGAGAACCAATTCATGAAGCGTGGGAATGTTTTCATGAATTACAAAGGAAATGCCCACATCATGATATCCCTCGTTGGCAACTCATGCATATCTTTTACTATGGTTTACAAGAGGGCTTTCGCAATCTAGTCGATGCCTCTTGTGGAGGGAACTTTCTAAATCGCGACGTAGAATCCGCTTCAGAATTATTTGAAGGGATGGCAGAAAACTTGATCAACAACGCATCTATGTCGCAATTTACGTGGGGCACAAATACGAATCATCAAAATCCGCATAAGGGCATTCACGAGATCAGTAATCCGTCTAATTCAAAGGATTTAGAGATTATTGCAGAAAAACTAGGCAAAGTCGATATCGTAGAAAAGCATCTCGACAAGGTCAGAAACACAATGAAGACTCTTACGCCTCTACTTGGTACGAATCCCACGTATTCACCTGTTTCGCAAATTCCCGCAGGGAGGGAATTTGTGAATAATCTGGATTCTAGAGATCCATCTTCCTTGGGTTTTCTATCTACTCCTTCACTAACCCAAGGGGGGACCTTTGTCCCACAATCTTACCCCCCCTTTTCCCCACCCTTTCCTATTGCAAAAAACACGCCATATTCTTTAGGTTTACATGCCATCCAGGAAAACACTCCAGGACCAAATCCTTATTCAAATTCCTATAATCCTGTATGGAGAATCCACCCAAATTTCTCTTGGGATGATCAAAATCAGTATCAAAGACCAAATTATCCGAATCAGACCCATTTTAACCCACCTCCATTGCCTCCTCAGCAATCAAATTTAAGTCCTAACCCGATGAGTATGCAGAATTACTCTAGGCCTATTAGAGATACACAGCTAGACTAAATTTTAAGAGTTGTGTTAGAGAGTCAGTGGCAAAATGCTGAAGCTCTCGCTGAGATCCATAGGCAATATAAGGTAGAGTTGGCTGATTTACGAAATCAAATCACGCTTTTGGCTGAGTCTCGTCAGCCAGGTACTCTTCAATCTTAGCCAATTCTGAATCCTAGGAATCTGCCAAATCCTAGGCAAAACCAAGGCCAAGTCCATTTCCTTAATCAAGCCTTTGATTCTAATCATAACCCGTCCTCTATACTACCTGAAAGTAATCCACCAAACCCACATCAGCAACCTATTTTGTACCAAAATGACCCACCTATTATTGAGAATTAAAAACTGATTTTGCTGATCTTCTGAACTTGGTGGAAACATTTTTAAATTGCCTTAATCTTTAACATTCTACATCTCAACCTAAATCAGATCTATTTTTCACAAGATTCACTCTAATCTTTCTGAGATTTTCATGAGAATTTGATTCTAGGATCTGTGAGATCTATTCTAGGCAATTTCTAGACGAGTTTTGACTGGGTGGTTTAATATATTTTTCTATTTTTGATCTAATTCTTTCACAACTCCTCTGTTTTTACCATATACCTATTCTTTTAGGAGTTCCTTACTAGGGTTTAGGCCTAGTTAAAGGCATAAAACTTAGCATTTGTATATAACTATTTCTTGTTTTCACATTTTTTATTTTCTTTTACACTTACTTTAAAATTTTACTTCATATCATATTGATTACCTTCATTTAGTCCGATTGACCACTCTGACTTTTGGTCAGAAATGAAATATCTACACAAAGATTTTTAATCTCCTCAATTTGACTCCTTCCATCACCCTATACTAAATGAAGTGTAATATCTTTTCACCCTTCTTACAATGAGGACATTGTAAAATTTTCGCTTGGGGGGGTGTTGAAGTGAAATTTTCACTTTAAGTGTGGTTTAAAAAATAAAAACACATAAAATTAAATATCCACGAAATTTAAAAAAAATAAAAATCCAAAAATGATAAAAATTTTAAAAAATTTAAAAATATTCATAAAAATTTGAAAAATTTTTGAAAAAAAAATCATAAAGATTGAAAAATCTTATATACATAAAAATAGAAATATATAAAAACAAAAAAATCTGAAAAAGAAAATTCATAAAAATAATAAGAGGGGTATATTCATTTTTAATAAAGAGGAAAAGAAGGAGTATATATATACTATAATTAAGAGCTTAATTTTCTTTTAGGTAAGAAATTTAAAATGTATATAGAATAAATATAAAGTATTTAAGAGCATTCAATTCTTAATTAGATTTTACTTAAGCATTTTGTAGAAACACACCTTTGTTTTTAAATTTTTAAAAATAAGATTTTATTTGAATTAGGAATCTTTTAAATCTTTTAAAGATTTATTTTTCTATTCTTACCTTGAAATTAAGAAACTAAGTGTGTTAAGATTTAAACTTGAGTTTTGGAATTGAATTATAACTTTTTAATCAATTATATTAAGTAATCCTTTTGCTTTTTGAAAATTTGATTTTATCATAAAGTTAAGTAAAAAGACCAGATATTCAGAGTTAATTAAATAGAGAGTTGATAAAATTTTAGTTTACAAAACTTACAAGCTAAAGATTAATAACTAAACTTGGTAAATTTTGTCTTGACAGATCCTATAGGAGGAAACTAAAAATTTGAAGAACCTAAGAGCGAAAGGCTTTGTTGTCCAAGCTCTGGTTTGAGAGCTAAGTAACCTAAACATCTGTAACGTCCCGGTTTCGAGTCCCTACGAGACACGAGAACCGGACCGACTCGACTAATCCCAAGACCTAGTCGTCCAACGAGGAAGTAACCAAAAGAGCAGTAAAAATAAACCACATTCAGCATGAATATAACTAGCAGTAAGAAAGTACAGCAGTAAGGAAAGAAACTATTACAGTATATACCACCACAACAGTAGAACAACATTTATCATATAACATGAACTGCAGTTAAAGATAAGTACAGCGGAAACAAGAACTACTCACTATAACGGAAACAAAGAGGTACAAAAGATAGTGGTAACTCTACTGGACCCTACTCGGCCCAGCGTCCTCTGCAGCCGCTGGCTGCTCAACAACTGGTCCTGAAAAAGGTAACGAGTGTAACACGTCAGCAAAACGCTGAGTAGAGTGGCAACTAAAACTAAAGACAACAGTAGAGTGTACAGTAGCTGTTATGTTCTATTACTTTCTTTATTAACATCTTTCAATTGTCTCACTATCATTTATTCCCCAGATCTTTTTCTTGATCTCGAATGTTCCTCGTGGGAACGATCTTGATTGCAGTCTTTTCCAAAAAGTAGAAGTAGAACGTGGTGCTCTCCTGGCCGGGAGAGTCCCCTGTGGTGATCCTACCCTCAGTCAACCACCCCAAGGTCACTGACAGACGTAACGGTGACTACGACACGCGCGATAAACGCACAGGTAGCTAACCCGTACTGGCACGCGGTCAGTCGTTTCCGTTAATGGGTGCGCCCAAAGCACAGCACGGAACCAGTCCAGGGCAGAGCCCTCTCAGTAACAAGGGTCCAACCCCTCCACAGTAACCAAACCGGGGCCTTGCCCCTCCACACTCCGCGCACCCTCGCCTGACTACCCTGGTTTGCCCCAGCGGGCCTAACAAGTCGGTGTGGGAGGCTAGCAGAACCCCGGGACCCCTGGGGTAGCTAGTACCTCCCTACACTAGTAGCTCTCCTCGGTACTACGTACGCGAGGGCCAGCAAGTCTGTACAAAGTGGCCAGTCCTAACCCCGGGTCCCTGGGGCGGCTGGCTCCGCTCTGCACTACACAGGGGGGACAGTCGCTCTCCTTGGTACTCCGTACTCAAGGGCCAGCTCACTTCCCCAATACTATTCCATTCAATTTCCAGGAGTTCTACTCCTACTTCCCCGTAGGGTTCCATCCTTTTACTCAAACATCCAGGTTTCACTTTCCAATTTCACATTCTTACAACCCATGTTCTCAACCACGTTATTTATTCACAACAGGCAGCTTTATATCTCTTTCCATTTTCCAAAACTGCAGTAATATACATTCCACTAGTTTTCCCATCCTAGGATTCATGCCATATCCTAGGATCTATCATACAATCTGGTTTTCCAGCCCTAGGATTCATGCAACACCTAGGAGTTATCATATATTTCTCGTTCCTAGGATTCATGCAACGTCCTAGGTTCTAGTTATGGTTCCATACTTTAACAGATTTTATTAATAACTTAAAACCACTCTACCAGGTACAACGGGAGTAATGGGGGCGTGATCGGGAATCCCGCGTTCCTCCGCGACTCCCAAGACTGCAACTGAACGATGTCCTATGACAAGGATCAAACATAAGGAGAGTCTCAAAACAGTGTATAGCTACTGTAGACGGGTAGAGGAATTAATTCTGAAAAGAACGCAACTCGAATCGTGGAAAACGGAACCCGAACGGGCCCTAAACGGGTCGAAAACGACGACACTGTGTAAAATCAGACATCTGGAACTTCTTCCAGACGTCTTAAAAAGTGGATAAGAGAATTACCTGTTTAGCGTGGTTTCCCAGATGTCCAGAAGTCTGCGGGGACGTCTGGCCTAGCTCCCAGATGTCCGATGGTCACCCCGGACGTCTGGAGGTCGCTCCCACCGTCTGGTACAACAGCCAGACGTCTGATTCGCGTTGGATGGCGAATCACCGAGCCTGCGCACACCCATCTCCCTCCCTCAGTACGATCAGTTGAAAGGAAGGAAGAAGAAGATGGAAAACTCAACTTTCAGACGACTGGAAGGTCTTCTAGACGTCTCCCTCGCCGTTTGTCTATCAACCCAGACGTCTGATTCTGGAAATCTTTCCAGAACAGGGCACCACCCGGCTTCCGCTCGCGACGACGCCCGCATTGCACCTCGCGCGCCTGCTGCTCAGACCACAGTAGTCCCCCATCCGCGTCGGTCCGCGCCCCCTGCCCCCTCCGCCGGCCGGCCCTAGCAGCCCCGGCGAGCTCGCCCTCACGGCAAAGCTCCGCTCTCGCACGCAGCACCTCCTCCACGCTCACTACGGCTGCCGCTGCCGCCCTCGCACTCGCGCTCACGCTCACTGGCTGAAGGAGAAGAGGGAGGAGACGATGGAGACGACGGGAGGGAGCACGTGGCATTTTAAGGCCGCGCGAGGAGGAGAGAGAGGATGCGGCAGGTGTAACGAATGCATGCCCCAGACGTCTTTTAAGACATCTGGGAGGTGGCCCAGACGTTGTACCAGACGTCTGGGGTCACATCAAGACGTCTTACAGGACGTCTGGGATCGTTTCCAGATGTCTGAAGAACCGTTATCTTCCACACGCGCGAGTCGTCTGCGCGCCTGAGCACGTAGACCCGCATATTCGATATTCCCTCTCTCTCTCTGTGGCTGCAGACCCCTGCCGCGCCCCTTCTCTCTCCTCCTCGCGCGGCCTTAAAAAGGCCACGCCTCCCATCCCGTCATCTCCACCCCTTCCTCTCCTCCTTCCTGTGTGCGAGAGCGAGCGAGCGCGAGGGCGGCAGCGGCGGCCGCAGTGAGTGAGGAGGAGGTGCTGCGAGCGAGAGCGGAGCTCTCCCGTGCAGGCGAGCTCGCCGGGGCTGCTAGGGCCGGCCGGCGGAGGGCGCAGGGGGCGCGGAACGACGCGGAGAGGGACCTGCTGCGGTCTGAGCAGCAGACGTGCGAGGTGCGACGCAGGCGGCGTCGCGAGCGGAAGTCGGGTGGTGCCCTGTTCTGTAAAAATTTCCAGAATCAGACGTCTGGGTTAATAGCCAGACGGCGAGGCAGACGCCTGGAAGATCACACAGACGTCTGAAAGGTGAGTATTCTGCTTTCTTCTTCCTTCCTGTCGACTGACCGTACTGAGGGAGGGAGTTGGCTGTGCGCAGGCTCACTGATTCGCCATCGTTTGCGAATCAGACGTCTGGCTGTTGTACCAGACGGCGGGAGATACCTCCAGATGTCCGAGGTAACCATCGGACGTCTTGAAGCTAGGCCAGACGTCCCCGCAGACTTCTGGATGTCTGGGAAACCACGCTGAGCAGGTAATTCTCTGATCCACTTTTTAAGACGTCTGGAAGAAGTTCCAGACGTCTGATTTTGCACAGTATCGTCTTTTCGACCCGTTTAGGGCCCGTTCGGGCTCCGTTTTCCGCGATTCGAGTTGCATTCTTTTCAGAATTAATTCCTCTACCCGTCTACAGTAGCTATGCACTGTTTTGAGACTTTCCTTGTGTTTGATCCTTGTGATAGGACCTCGTTCAGTTGCAGTCTTGGGAGTCGCGGAGGCACGCGGGATTCCTGATCACGCCCCCATTACTCCCGTTGTGCCTGGTAGAGTGGCTTTAAGTTATTAAAATCTGTTAAATTATGAAACCATAAATAGAACCTAGGACATTGCATGAACCCTAGGAATGAGAAGTAGATGGAATGTTGCTCCTAGGTGTTGCATGAATCCTAGGACTGGAAAACTAGATTGTATGATAGATCCTAGGATATGGCATGAATCCTAGGATGGGAAAACTAGTGTAATGTATAATACTGCAGTCTTGGAAAATGGAAAGAGATATAAAGCTGCCTGTAATTTGAATTAACAGCTGCCTGTTGTGAATAGATAACGTGGTTGAGAACATGGATTGTAAGAATGTGAAACTGGAAACTGAAACCTGGATGTTTGAGTAAAAAGGATGGAACCCTACGGGGAGGTAGGAGTAGAACTCCTGGAAAGTGAATGGAATAGTTTTGGGGAAGTGAGCTGGCCCTTGAGTACGGAGTACCAAGGAGAGCGACTGTCCCCCTGTTTAGTGCAGAGCGGAGCCAGCCGCCCCAGGGACCCGGGGTTAGGACTGGCCACTCTGTACCGACTTGCTGGCCCTCGCGTACGTAGTACCGAGGAGAGCTACTAGTGTAGGGAGGTACTAGCTACCCAACGGGCCCCGGGGTTCTGCTAGCCTCCCACACCGACTTGTTAGGCCCGCTGGGGCAAACCAGGGTAGTCAGGCGAGGGTGCGTGGACTGTGGAGGGGCAAGGCCCCAGTTTGGTTACTGTGGAGGGGTTGGACCCCTGTTACTGAGAGGGCTCTGCCCTGGACTGGTTCCGTGATGTGCTTTGGGTGCACCCGTTAACGGAAACGACTGACCGCGTGCCAGTACAGGTTAGCTACCTGTGCGTTTATCGCGCTTGCCGTAGTCACCGTTACGTCTGTCAGTGACCTTGGGGTGGTTGACTGAGGGTAGGATCACCACGGGGGACTCTCCCAGCCAGGAGAGCACCACGTGCTACTTCTACTTTTTGGAAAAGATTGCAATCAAGATCATTCCCACGAGGAACATTCGAGATCAAGTAAAAGATCTGAGAAATAAATGAAATAGTGAGACAATTGAAAGATGTAAATAAAGAAAGTAATAGAACATAACAGCTACTGTACACTCTACTGTTGTCTTTAGTCTTAGTTGCCACTCTACTCAGCATTTTGCTGACGTGTTACACTCGTTACCTTTTTCAGGACCAGGTGTTGAGCAACCAGGGTCAGCGGCTGCAGAGGACGCTGGGCCGAGTAGGGTCCAGTAGAGTTTACCACAGTCCTTTGTACCTCTTTTGTTTCTGTTATAGTGAGTAGTTCTTGTTTCCGCTGTACTTTTCTTTACCTGCAGTTCATGTTATATGATAAATGTTGTTCTACTGTTGTGGTGGTATATACTGTAGTAGTTTCTTTCCTTACTGCTATACTTTCTTACTGTTAGTTATATTCATGCTGAATGTGGTTTATTTTACTGCTCTTTTGGTTACTTCCTCGTTGGACGACTAGGTCTTGGGATTAGTCGAGTCGATCCAGTTCTCGTGTCTCGTAGGGACTCGGGAATCGGTTCGTTACAAGATGGTATCAGAGCAAGGTCGTCCCGAGAAGTGAATCAACTGACTGGAAAATAACAAATTCGCATGTTTGTAGCTAGAGTAGCCACCACAACATATCTCCTGACTTGAGCTCTTAGAAGTTTCGTTAGGTACCGTCTGTTTTGACGTTTTCGTTTGGTTTCGCATCTCCTTGCAGGAGATGCCTCATCGCGGGACTGGCGAGACTGGCCGCGGGCGTGGCCGAGGGCGAGGTCGGCGAGGTGGACGTGCTGTTGTTGACGTCTCGGTGGACCAACCACCACTCCCGGGCATCCAGGCCTAGGACCTCGCCAGACTGATACGAGATATTGTACGAGAGGAGCTCCACCCACCGCCCCGAGCGCCTCCTCCTGGAGCTGCAGAGGGGGAGTCCTCTGTGGGACCACGCGATGGAGACGGCGCTGGACACGAGGGAGGGGATGGGCCCCTGCCTCCCCCACCTTCCTCCGACACTTCTGTACACGAGGCACCTTCGCCTGGAGGTGCACCAGCACCTCCCTACAGCGCCAGTTTGAGCTTTTCGGACAGTTCCGGAAGCTGAAGCCCCCCTCCTTCAAGGGGGATGAGGACCCGACCGAGGCAGAGGACTGGCTTGAGCAGCTGGAGAAGATCTTCGACACCCTTCGCCCCCCGGTGGAGTGCCGCGTGGCCTTTGCCACGTACCAGCTGGAGAGTGCGGCACACCGGTGGGGGAGGGCGGTCCAGGGACAGGAGAGGGACAAGCCGACGTGGGACCAGTTTGTCACCCTCTTCTGGGAGCAGTACTTTCCCCAGACGTGGCAAGACCAGAGGAGGCGGGAGTTCCACACTCTTCGCCAAGGGACGATGACTGTGAGCGCGTACCGCACGCGTTTCTTGGAGCTGTCCCGCTTTGCAGCGACAGCGGTAGCCACTGAGGAGGAGTGCCTTTGGAGGTTCACCAAGGGGCTCCGGCCTGCGATCCGGGGGTATGTCAAACCCCTGAAGTTGCCTACGTTTTCGAGGGTGCTAGAGGCAGCTATGACTTACGAGGAGACCAACCCGTTCGTGCGAGAGACCGACGGCGGGCGAAAGAGGCCCTTTCAGCCAGATTTCTCACAGGGCCGGCGAGAACGAAGACACGTGGCGTCTGCAGGAGAGCCGTCACGTTGTGCAGGGCCATCAGTGGCCTTTGGGGGCCCTCGACAGGGGCCAGTCGCCAGCACCGGACCCCCGCCTAGTTGACAGCAGGGACTTAGTGAGGGCAGGAGTCGGGTTCCCCTTTGCTACCAGTGTGGCCAGCTGGGCCACGTCAGGAGGGACTGCCCATCTAGGGCAGGAGGTCAGCAGATACTTCCTGTGCAGAGCATTGGACGGCACGCAGGAGGCCGCGGTTCCCAGGCGCGAGGAGGAGGACAACAGTCGCGAGGAGGGTACCGGCCAGCACCTACCCGTCCGACACAGAGTGTGGCTGCTTCGTCCGCACCTAGAGCTGAGGGGCGTATCAACGCCCTAAGACACAGGGACGCCAGAGCTTCGGGATCCGTGGTAGCAGGTATGGTTTCAGTTTCTGGCAGACTCGTTTACACGCTTTTCGATTCCGGCGCTACGCACTCGTTTGTCGCAGCCAGTTTTGCAGTTAGTTTGGACCAGGATTATACACTGTTAGAAAATCCGTTCGTAATCAGAGGTCCGAGTGGTCAGCTGTTTGTAGTTGAGGAGGTGTACACGGATTGCGAGGTCAGCATTGGAGGACATAGCCTGCCAGCTGACCTGATTATGATCCAGATGGAGGACTTTGGTGTGATTTTGGGGATGGATTGGCTGTCCACTTACCACGCCCTGGTGGACTGTTTTGAGAGGAAGATTGTCTTCTCCATTCCGGAGTTGCCTTCTTTCGAGTTTCACGGACAGCCAGTGGACGGAGGTTTCAGGTGCATTTCGGCACTTCGGGCGGCGAGACTTTTGAGCCAGGGGTGTGAGGGCTTCCTAGCCTGTGTGGTGGCAGAGCCCAGCCCTGTGGTAGACTTCCAGAGCATCCCGGTGGTCAGAGAGTACCCCGACATGTTTCCAGACGAGTTACCAGGACTACCCCCCGAGCGTGAGATCGAGTTTGAGATCTCACTAGTACCAGGGACCAGCCCCATCTCCACCACGCCATACAGGATGGCACCGCTTGAGCTGCGAGAGCACAAGTCCCAGTTGCAGGACCTTTTGGAGAAAGGTTTCGTGAGGCCCAGTGCGTATCCCTGGGGAGCCCCGGTACTGTTTGTGAAGAAGAAGGATGGGACCCTACGCCTTTGTGTGGACTACCGACAGCTGAATAGGGTCACCATCAAGAACAGATATCCGCTGCCGAGGATCGACGATTTGTTTGACCAGTTGCGGGGTGCCACGGTGTTTTCCAAGATAGACTTGAGGTCTGGATACCACTAGTTGAGGATCAGGGAGACCGACGTCTCCAAGACAGCTTTCCGCACCCGTTACGGACACTACGAGTTTTTGGTCATGCCGTTTGGGCTGACCAATGCCCCCGCTGCTTTCATGGACCTGATGAACCGGGTGTTTAGACCGTACTTGGACCAGTTCGTGGTGGTTTTCATAGATGATGTACTCATCTATGATAGAGATCGGACGCAGCACGGACAGCACTTGCGGTTGGTTCTGGACACTCTGAGGCGACACAGGCTCTACGCCAAATACAGCAAGTGCGAGTTCTGGTTGAGGGAGGTGACCTTCTTGGGTCATGTGATCTCTGGAGACGGCCTGGCGGTGGACCCAGCCAAGGTCGAGGCAGTGCTCAGGTGGGAGAGACCGCGTTCAGTCACTGAGATCTGCAGTTTCCTGGGACTAGCTGGCTACTACAGACGGTTCATCAGAGGATTTTCACAGATTGCACATCCTATGACACAGTTGACCCGGAAGGACGTGCCTTTCGCTTGGACAGATGCCTGTAAGGCGTGTTTTCTGGAGCTGAAGGAGCGGTTGACCTCAGCTCCCGTGCTCACCATCCCTGACAGTAGTGGCGGGTTTGTTGTGTACACGGACGCTTCCTTGTAGGGGTTAAGAGGTGTGCTCATGCAGAGGGGTCACGTGGTCGCTTACGCTTCGCGGCAACTGAAGCCCCATGAGCATACCTACCCTACCCACGACTTAGAGTTGGCAGCTGTTGTCTTCACGCTGAAGACATGGAGGCATTACTTGTATGGTGAGACCTTCGAGATTTTTACAGATCACAAGAGCCTCAGATACCTTTTTGATCAGAAGGAGCTCAACATGAGACAGAGACATTGGTTGGAGCTCCTGAAGGACTACGATTGCAGCATCTCCTACCACCCGAGAAAGGCCAATGTGGTGGCTGACGCCTTGAGCCGTAAGGCGCCCGCACGCTTGGCCAGTCTACAGTTACAGAGTTGGAGCCTTTTGGAGGAGGTGGGCAGTTGGCGACCTCTAGAGTTACGAGGGTACTGTGGGGCAGTGATGGTGACACAGCAGACCAAGCCAGAGCTGATAGACCGTATCATCACAGGACAGATGGCCAATCCGTACTTGCAGTCTTTGCGCGACAGAGTACTATCAGGAGACCTAGGGGACTTCTCTTTCACAGACCAGGTGCTATGTTTGAGGGGACGGTTGTGCGTTCCCAGAGACGAGAAGCTGTTGAGAGAGTTCCTGACTGAGGCACACGGTTCCAGATTCACCATACATCCCGGGAACACGAAAGTGTACCACGACTTGAGATGCGAGTTTTGGTGGAGAGGGATGAAGCGAGATGTGGGTGAGTTCGTGCAACAGTGCTTAGTGTGCCAGCAGGTGAAAGCCGAGCATCAGAGGCCTGCAGGGCCGCTTCAGCCGCTTCCAGTGCCAGAATGGAAGTGGGAGAGCATCACCATGGACTTGGTGGTGGGCTTACCTGTTACCCAGCGGGGACACGACGCAGTCTGGGTAATAGTGGATAGACTGACGAAGATGGCGCGTTTCTTGCCGATCCGAGTCACTTTGGGACCAGCACACTTGGCAGAGAGGTATATCCGTGATGTGGTACTACTACACGGAGTTCCGCGGTAGATCGTATCCGACCGGGATACCCGTTTTACGTCCCAGTTTTGGGCTGAGTTTCAGCAGGCCTTGGGGACGAGGTTGAGGTTTAGCACGGCTTACCACCCTCAGACGGACGGACAGTCTGAGCGCACGATACAGACACTTGAGGACCTTTTGCGTGCCTGTGTACTGGACTGGAGGGGCTCTTGGGAGGAGCACCTGCCCCTGGCGGAGTTTGCATACAACAACAGTTATCACTCGAGCATCGGCATGGCTCCCTACGAGGCTCTGTACGGACGGAAGTGTATGGCACCCTTGAGTTGGGTTGAGGTGGGGACCAAGTGGGAGATTGGCCCCAGGTTGATCCAGCAGAGTCAGGAGGTAGTTGAGAAGATCCACAGACGACTCCGCACTGTCAGGAGCAGACAGAAGAGCTACGCGGATCGGAGACGCAGAGAGGTGAAGTTTGAGGTTGGGGACCACGTCTTCCTTCGTGTTTCGCCCATGAAGGGCCTACAGCGGTTTGGGGTGAGAGGGAAGCTCGCACCGAGGTTCGTAGGGCCCTTTGAGGTCCTGGAGCGGGTTGGACCCGTTGATTACAGACTTGCCCTTCCCCCACAGCTTTCTGGTGTGCACGACGTGTTCCACATGTCCAACCTCAGGAAGTACGTAGCCGATTCTAGTCACGTACTGAGTCACGAGAGCGTCGAGGTGAGCGACGACCTGACCTACCCTGAGCGGCCAGTGCAGATCCTAGACCGAGCCGTCCGCAGTTTGAGACGAAAGCAAGTACCCCTGGTAAAGGTTTTGTGGAGGAGCCAGCGGTACGAGGAGGCTACCTGGGAGCCTGAGGCGATAATGCAGGAGCGGTACCCGGAGCTTTTTGCGGGTACGTCTTTTCGGACCGGCTTCGGTCCTCTTTGAGTTTGTTATGGTTGTTTGGACGTCTTTTCCCAAACCCTAGTTGGCGCAAGTTTCGGGGACGAAACTTCCTTTGAGTTTGTTATATTGTAACGAATGCGTGCCCCAGACGTCTTTTAAGACATCTGGGAGGTGGCCCAGACGTCGGACCAGACGTCTGGGGTCACATCAAGACGTCTTACAGGACATCTGGGATCGTTTCCAGACGTCTGGAGATCCGTTATCTTCCACACGCGCGAGTCGTCCGCGCGCCTGAGCGCGCAGACCCGCATATTCGATATTCCCTCTCTCTCTGCGGCTCCAGACCCCTGCCGCGCCCCTTCTCTCTCCTCCTCGCGCGGCCTAAAAAAGGCCACGCCTCCCCTCCCGTCGTCTCCACCCCTTCCTCTCCTCCTTCCTGTGTGCGAGACCGAGCGAGCACGAGGGTGGCAGCGGCGGCCGCAGTGAGCGAGGAGGAGGTGCTGCGAGCGAGAGCGGAGCTCTGCCGTGCGGGCGAGCTTGCCGAGGCTGCTAGGGCCGGCCGGCGGAGGGCGCAGGGGGTGCGGAACGATGCGGAGAGGGACCTGCTGCGGTCTGAGCAGCAGACGCGCGAGGTGCGACGCGGGCGGCGTCGCGAGCGGAAGCCGGGTGGTGCCCTGTTCTGGAAAAATTTCCAGAATCAGACGTCTGGGTTAATAGCCAGACGGCGAGGCAGACATCTGGAAGATCACACAGACGTCTGAAAGGTGAGTATTCGGCTTTCTTCTTCCTTCTTGTCAACTGACCGTACTGAGGGAGGGAGTTGGCTGTGCGCAGGCTCGCTGATTCGCCATCCTTTGCGAATCAGACGTCTGGCTGTTGTACCAAACGGCAGGAGATACCTCCAGACGTCCGGGGTAACCATCAGACGTCTTGAAGCTAGGCCAGATGTCCCCGCAGACTTCTGGATGTCTGGGAAACCATGCTGAGCAGGTAATTCTCTGATCCACTTTTTAAGACGTCTGGAAGAAGTTCCAGACGTCTGATTTTGCACAGTATCGTCTTTTCAACCCGTTTAGGGCCCGTTCGGGCTCCGTTTTCCGCGATTCGAGTTGCGTTCTTTTCAGAATTAATTCCTGTACCCATCTACAGTAGCTATGCACTGTTTTGAGACTTTCCTCGTGTTTGATCCTTGTGATAGGACCTCATTCAGTTGCAGTCTTGGGAGTCGCGGAGGCATGCGGGATTCCCGATCATGCCCCCATTACTCTCGTTGTGCCTGGTAGAGTGGCTTTAAGTTATTAAAATCTGTTAAATTATGAAACCATAAATAGAACCTAGGACTTTGCATGAACCCTTGGAATGAGAAATAGATGGAATGATAGCTCCTAGGTGTTGCATGAATCCTAGGACTGGAAAACTAGATTGTATGAATCCTAGGATGGGAAAACTAGTGGAATGTATAATACTACAGTCTTGGAAAATGGAAAGAGATATAAAGCTGCCTGTAATTTGAATTAACAGCTGCCTGTTGTGAATAGATAACGTGGTTGAGAACATGGATTGTAAGAATGTGAAACTAGAAACTGAAACCTGGATGTTTGAGTAAAAAGGTTGGAACCCTACGGGGAGGTAGGAGTAGAACTCCTCGAAAGTGAATGGAATAGTTTTGGGGAAGTGAGCTGGCCCTTGAGTATGGAGTACCAAGGAGAGCGACTGTCCCCCTATTTAGTGGAGAGCGGAGCTAGCCGCCCCAGGGACCCGAGGATAGGACTGGCCACTCTGTACCGACTTGCTGGCCCTCACGTACGTAGTACCGAGGAGAGCTACTAGTGTAGGGAGGTACTAGCTACCCAACGGGCCCCGGGGTTCTGCTAGCCTCCCACACCGACTTGTTAGGCCCGCTGGGGCAAACCAGGGTAGTCAGGCGAGGGTGCGCGGACTGTGGAGGGGCAAGGCCCCGGTTTGGTTACTGTGGAGGGGTTGGACCCCTGTTACTGAGAGGGCTCTGCCCTGGACTGGTTCCGTGCTGTGCTTTGGGCACACCCGTTAACGGAAACGACTGACCACATGCCAGTACGGGTTAGCTACCTGTGCGTTTATCGCGCGTACCGTAGTCACCGTTACGTCTGTCAGCGACCTTGGGGTGGTTGACTGAGGGTAGGATCACCACGGGGGACTCTCCAGGCCAGGAGAGCACCACGTGCTACTTCTACTTTTTGGAAAAGACTGCAATCAAGATCGTTCCCACGAGGAACATTCGAGATCAAGTAAAAGATCTGAGAAATAAATGAAATAGTGAGACAATTGAAAGATGTAAATAAAGAAAGTAGTAGAACATAACAGCTACTGTACACTCTACTGTTGTCTTTAGTCTTAGTTGCCACTCTACTCAGCGTTTTGCTGACGTGTTACACTCGTTACCTTTTTCAGGACCAGGTGTTGAGCAGACAGGGTCAGCGGCTGCAGAGGATGCTGGGCCGAGTAGGGTCCATTAGAGTTTACCACAGTCCTTTGTACCTCTTTTGTTTCTGTTATAGTGAGTAGTTCTTTTTTCCACTATACTTTTCTTTACCTGCAGTTCATGTTATATGATAAATGTTGTTCTACTGTTGTGGTGGTATATACTGTAGTAGTTTCTTTCCTTACTGCAGTACTTTCTTACTGTTAGTTATATTCATGCTGAATGTGGTTTATTTTACTGCTCTTTTGGTTACTTCCTCGTTGGACGACTAGGTCTTGGGATTAGTCGAGTCGGTCCGGTTCTCGTGTCTCATAGGGACTCAGGAATCGGGTCGTTACAGCAGGTGTCTGCAGCCGCAGAGAAAGTGGGAATAAGCGAATATCCGGTCTGCGCGCTCAGGCGCGCAGACGACCCGCGCGTGTCGAAATTAACGGATTTCCAGACGTCTGGTAAGACGTTTGGATGTTATCCTAGACGTCTGGTACGCCGTCTGGGCCACCTCCCAGACGTCTTAAAAGACGTCTGGGGCACGCGTTCGTTACATCTATATTCACACACATAGAATTGTCTTGTTGGCATTTGAGACCGCAAAAACACAAAAGTTAAGTGATCAGTTCTGTATCCTCTTTAGTCCAAGGATTTCTGTGGGACGGTTCTTGAAAGGGTGAAGGATGTGCCACTCACATAGAAAAGGATTTGGAGAATAAAGTAAGTAAGAAAAATGAGAAGGGGGGAAAGAAAAAGAAAAAAAGAAGAAAAAGAAAAAAAATAAATAAAACACCCTGCAGTTAAGTGCCTTGTTAAAAATGGGTGTTTATGCAGTTTTTCCATAAGTAAATAAGAGCATATCAATACAAATGGATGCTACCCTTCCTTCCATCAAATAAAAAGAACACCTCACTACAAATGGGTGTTCTAACCTACAGAAAAAGTGATAAAAAGGTATGGAGAAAAAAATATTAGGAATAAGAGACCCAGTGGTCCACTAGGGAGATATACACAAAAAGTGTTGACCTCAGGATAAAAAAATGGTGAGGACAATGCAACCAAACTTGAGTAAGGCCAAGCCAAAGGTTTGAATTGGAATAATTGGGATTGGAAAATGATGTCTTAAGATCTGGATTTTTGCAACTTTGGATGTCTTTAGGAAAATTCTCTTCACTGAGCATGGACGTTTTAAAATCAAAGCTACTGAAACTTGGTATTGGGTAGTGAAGCCTAAGAAATTGGGTTTTGAAGATTTTAAGTTGAGACCTAAAGGAGAAGAATTGACAGAATCCTAGGTCTAGAAGTTAATCTTTAGTGTTGTAGGCTAGTAAATTAGAGTTTTACTACTCTAAGTTTGATTAATAATGAGTATCTGGTTAATTTGCTTAAACTTATATTGATAAAAGTCATATATCATAAACAAAGGATTGACTTAAATCTATTTGAGTTTTTGAGTTAAAATTTAATTCTCAATCCTTAAGTTTTGTTTTCCTTAAAACACTTTGTATTCTAATTTGAGTTAAGAATAGTTACAAAAGATTAAGAGATTTTTGAAGAATTCTAATTCAGAGTAAAATTCTTATTTAAAAATTAGTTTAAGTATGTTTTTGAAAAATGTTATAAGTATAAATCTAAGTAAGAAAATTTTCATATGTGTTCTATACATTAATCATTTATATTTAACCTTAAAAATTTCTGACCTGAGCTTTCCTCAACATAGTTACTATTTATAATAATTTAAACCCAAGTGTTTTAATTCATCAAAGTCTTAGTTAATTTTGCTAGGGAATAGCAAAACTTTGGCTTGGGGCTATGATGAGATACTCATCATGATCTCTAATTACCCCCAATTGACTAGTCTTCCTAGTTAGTTAGCTAAGGTTATAAACATATAAGGGTTAATTATAGAATATGGGATATTTAGTAAAGGATCTTAAAATAAGTTAAAAATGACATTTTATCATTCAATTAACATTATTAATAATCTAGATAATAATTGAACTCGAAATCCTATTAATCATTCCTTTAATTAATAAGTTAAGTAACTTAAACTTAATGTATACCTAAGTATATAACAACCTAAGTAATTTTACTTAATCTAATAAATTAATCTTAAAATTTCAAAAATGTAAATTCAAGGTGGAAACATAATATTTACCTTATTTACCAACATATATAAAAAGTTGAAAAAGATCTAAGTTAAAATAAACCTTCAAAACCAGGGTTTAAATTTTGGTCCTTAATATTTATTACAATCGGGTCCTTATTTCTCACACAGGTCCTTAAGATTCATTACATTTAAGTCCATTTCCTTCTTCTTCTTCTTCCTCTTCTTCAGCTGAATGAACGGCTGGCGACGGAGAGTCACGCCACTGCTTAATCACCGACCTGCTGACATCATTCTTCTTTGTCCAAGCTCTTGCTGCTTGCGCTCACCACCTCCTCTTGATCCATCGGTCTAGATTAACTGGAAATCTTAATTTCCAATGGGAGATAACCTCACCGTCGTCGAAGACAACACCGGAGGTTAACCTCCTCAAGCTCCTTCTTCGGCCAGACCCTGCCATTCTCTTCGCCGCCAACCACTATAAATACCCCCTCACCCCTCAGATTTTTCTCAAGTTGGCTCCCTTCCCTCTTCTAACATTGTAGTCTACTTCGTTGGCTATTCGTCCAAAACTCCAGTGACTTTCCATCTCACTTTCTGACTTCCTCCATCCATTCTGATCAGCCGAGGAGATCCGCCATGGTCTGTCGCGTCTCTGCCACAGGCGCCAACCCAAGGAATCCTCTGCTCCACCTCAAATCCGCCCGTCGGAGATCTTTCTTCCACCCCCTGATTTCGTCGTCCGCTATGAACCTTCGACGGAACCCTATTGACCCCTTCGTCAAGGTAACAGTAGATTAAGAGTAGGAGTAGGAGTAGGTTAGCTTAGTTAGTTAGTTTAGGTAGTTAGATTAGAGTAATTTTAGAATTTCAGTGTAAATCTTCTCTGACCTCGGCGAACTCCTTGAGCTCGCCAGAGCCTTAATTTCATCTTTTGAAGTCGCTGTCCACCTCCTTTTAACTCTCATGACCATTTCTAATCCACTTAAACACTTAATTGATCACCTAATCGCCTAATTCACATTCCACCTTCACCTACTACTGTCACTGTCCATGGTGATAGCAGTCAAGCTAATTCCACCTCCATTGGGTCTATCGTCATCTATCCATCACTTATGGACCCTAATCGACACTATAATACATAGAATTATCAAATATAAATTAAGCACCCAATTCTAATTAAGCTCCTGAGCTCGCTGTCAAAGGTAGCTCAGGAGCAGTTCAAATCCTAAATTAAACATATATTTATGAATATAAACACTTGTTGACATGTTTTTACCATTCAATTGAGTGGTAAAATAGTTCCTGAGCTTTATCCACTCAGATTCTTTAAGAAATGAAATTCATTGTTAATCCTTAACTCTAATGAACAAAATGAGAATTAATTGTGATTCTGAGATTCCTTGCAACCTCAGGATCCTTTTCAAATTGAAAATGGTACAATTCACCTTTCTGTACACAATTTTGCCTTTTTCTAGACTCACCGGAGCTCCGACGAGCTTCGACGAGCCAAATCTGTGCTTCAACCTACAGAATTTAGCAAGAAGCTCCAGAATGATGTAACATGGATCATTGATTAATTTAAAGTCATTTTATTGTGGATTTAGTGTCTGGAGCTGTAGATAGATCTTCATCTTCTCCAACTCCAGTGGAGTTGGAGAATTCTATTAGAGAGATCTAAGAAGCATTTAAGGCACCTAGAAGCCTCAGTGCGATGCATTGAAGCTATTCATGTCTTCAATTCACTATCATAACCTCTCAATCTTTCTAACGAACAAAGTCACTTTGAAGCTCTGGCAGTAAGCTTGTAACCCTAGAAATATTATTTAGAATACCTGTCTGAGAGGCTGAGTAAATTCCTGATGTTGAAAGAACTTGATTTTTGGTTTTAATTACCTGTGGAGAGGCTTTGAGTAGAAAGTCAAATTTTTGTGCCTCCACTGTCAAACTAAGTTTGATTATGGAGTTCTCAGCTCAATCTGAGGAAGGGATGAGTTTAACTTGTTTTTGGGATCTTGTTGGATGGTTTTAGAGTGATTAAACTGAGCTCAGGTGAATAATTTAGTGAGAATTCAAATTCTGTCAATTTGAGTTATTTTTAAACCTAAACTAACAGCAGAAGCATTTTGATGAGATATGAACTTGAATCCTACCCAGATAAGTATGTTACAACTCTTAGAATTTGTTTAAATCGATTAGTAATGTTCATTTGTGTCTGTCTAACTATTTTAAGTTGTAAGTTTCGAACTCTGAAGCTTTCAGTGAAGCTTCGAGCATCTTTGCTGTTCCTGAAGGTCTTCAGAGCTTAGAACTTGCTCTAGCAACTGCGCAATCATTTATATAACCTGTTTAGACCTTTAAATGAGAGAGAAAAGTCCATCTGGGGACTCCGTAGACATAAAAACCATTTCCAGGATATTTTAACCCGTAGGAACCCCTTATTTTACTCTTCAAATTGAAGAGGAGAACATCCTCTGAACCTTAAATTGACCTTATAATCTTGTAGAGCCATCTTAGAGCTTTCCAGCAAACTTTAAATCACTTGAAATGGAGCTCTGAGTAGGGAGATATGATTGGTTGAAGTTTGGTCTGGAAGGGGTTAAGATAGTCCCACATCATCAGTTTCCTGAGCGCACTTATGGGATCAAAAGCAATTTGTTATCCCGGCCCTTCAGTCATCAGCGGTCGATGCACCAGTTACCGATCTGAGCATGCTGAATCTATCTGAGCATATGTATGTGTGTGTGCGGGCATGTGTGCTTGCAGGTATGTGCTGAAGTGGGCGTGAGCGAGTGTGCACTGGGAGGGCGAGGCCTGGGAGGCTGTTGAGCCGGATTAGCTTGAAAGTATGAACCAAATGAAATAAATTGAAATCGAACCTAACTGAAATCAGGTGAGGACCGAGTAGGGTCTGGTCCCACCCTGGTCTCAGGGTGTTGTGTATCCTCGAAAGGACCTCGTCGCAAATAAAATAATTTTTTGTTAAAAAGTAAAGAAACCTGGTTCAACTGATGGTTCAAAAGAAAACTAAGGAAAGAGGAGCCGCTGAAGGTTAAGGTTAAGCTAAGTGCAGAAGTCTAAGGAAAGAAAGGAGAACAGGTACTAAGGAACTGAAGAAGACTAAGGGAAGAGAAGAAGGCTGGAACAGAACAGGAGAAAGAAAAGAATCGAGAAGCAAAAGAAGAGAAAGAAGAATTAAGAAAAGGAGAAGAGGAAGAGAGAGGCTGAAGAAATGAGTTTTATTTCTTTAATTTCTTTTTTTGAATTTGGTTTAATTGTAAAAAGGCATGTTTTAATAAAACAACTTTTATTGCCTTAATTTCCTTTGAAATAAAATTGGAAAACTAACATGTTTACTTGTTAATAAAGTAAATCATTTTGAGTAAATATGTTCTCTTATGGGATTTTGCATATTACTTTATTTTAATATTTTGGCGAAATTAATGTTTTAAAATCAACTTAGTTATACCTCCAAAACTTGAAAAGAAAATAAAAGATAATTGGTGAATTTAAAAAAAAATTATATCTCTCAGCGAACGACCTGGACTCAACTAATAAAATTTTTTAAAATGTTAGGTTAATTCAACTCTATACTATATAACCGACACAATTTCGAGTTAACCTAAGTAACCTTTTCTACTCTTAATTAAGTGAAATTAACTTAATTACTGAGTTGAGTGGAAGTTACCCATCACTGTCCTCACTTCGACGACCAACCATAAGAATAGGTGTACCTGTACTCTAATTTTTTAAGGAAATGATGATGAGGGACCCTGTTGGTCAAAGGAAAAACCTTTTCTGAAATTTTAACGGTTTTCTTTTAAAGCAACATGAGAGGGGGGTGATTTGATCTAAGATGAAAATTTAAGGCAAAATGATACTCTTTAAATGGATGGGTTAAATTGGTTTGAGAAATGTTATGTAAGGATTCATTGATTTCTCTTTGCACTTAAATTTGTTAAATGGTTATTCTTTATATGATACTCTTTAAATAGAGAACTACTCTGTGAGAAAGAAGTAATACCTGGCTTGTACATAATTTCCTAATAGTAGTAGGTACCTGATTGCACAACAATCATAGGATTTAATTTACTTGAATTAAGTTAGATTCTAACTTAACTTAGGAACGATGCATGCATGAGCATCATAATTTGCATCATAGTTAATTTATTATCTTTATAGATAATAATGCTATTTTATGCTTGATTGCGTAGCAATCATAGGTCCTAATATACCTGAATTAAGTTAGATCCTAGCTTAGCTTAGGCATTATGCATACATTCGCATCATACATTGCATCATAGTTGATTAATTAGTTTTGTAAATAATAATGCCATGCTATGATCTAATTGGGAGGTATTAATAATTATAGGTAATTCAGGGTTGCGAATGACCAATCCAACTACATGGATGGATCCGAATCAACAATCGCAATCCAATGATGCAAAAATCATCTCAATCGGAGGCCTACATCACCATCTACAAAGAAGAGAAGACGGACGACCATGACGATGCCACGTGGTACCAACGTAGTCGCCCATGTCACCACTCCCTCGTACCTCATCTAAGGAAGATCATCCTCAGTCGTTGGATCTCCATCTAGCAGCTAATGGTAGCCGCGCATGGATTTCGTATCAAAGCAAAGTGCGCCCATTGCACATTGGCTTATGCGCTCAACCGCAAAGAGAGGATGTAGGTTCGAAGTGCAATCCACAAGGATTCAAGGCGATAGTGTGTGCGGATGAATCTCAAGTGTCAGATGGCATCGAGTGGCGATGGCATGACCGTGTGGCAAGCTGGCAGGCCTCGGATGGGAAGTGCACGATCACGCACAACTGAATGCACGTGTGTGTGCATTGTGAAATCAAAGGTGGTGGCAGCAGCATTTTTAGTCATCCGATCATGAGATCAGATGGCTAAGGATTGAGCACGCGATTTAAGCATGCAGCTGAGAAGAAAGCGTGGAGCGAACGGTTTGAAACGCAAAGGTGGTGAGCATGCGTGAAGACAGCCGTGCGATCACAATCCAAGTGACCAGCCACTGCCACATGTTAGTACAAGATTAAACCATGTGTTTGAGGTATTTTGGAAGGCCTTTTGAAACTCAATTAGTGTCGTTGATCTCCCGATCAATGGATTTGATAAATCTAAGGTTGTTGCATGAGTTGGAGGGCTTAAATGCCCATCTTGCCCCTCCATGAAGCTATAAAAAGAGTCCCAGGGCACCTAGTTGAAAGATAACTCTCTCTAGACCCTCTCCAACTCTCCAAATCTTGTTCTCTGACTCTTCCTCTGAAGTATCTGCCAAGCCACCTTGGTGCACTGCTTCTGCTCTCCCCAACATCTCTAAAAGGCCACCACAGATCGCCTGTGGTGCCCTTATTTTGATAGATAGATAGATAGTTATTTCTGTTGGTGCTAGAGCACCGCGATCATTTATTTTGATGATAACAAAACACGTGTCATTCAACATTTGCACTTGAAGTTTTAGATTTCAGGTTAATTGCAAATGGAGACGTGTTTAGACGGAGTTCGAGCTTGCATCTAGGACGGATTGGAGGAGCTCGACGGAGAACAGAGGAGCTTTGCTAGGAGCGATGGCTTGAAGAAGGAAGGAGATGAAGAATAGGATAGATTTCCTTCTCTTGTACTCTATGTATTTTTTTTTTCTTTTGTTGCTCTTTATTTTTGTTACTTAGATTCATGTTAAAGAGCCTTAAAGAACCCTAACAGTAGTCTTAGGAACACTTACACAACCCTTAGATACTTAGGTTTTCTATAGAGAACTTAGAAAACAAAAGTAGGGTTCAAGCAGCCTTTTCAGACGTCTAATCTGAAAATCAGACGTCTGATAAATACTTTTAAGACGTCTGAATGTTGACTCAGACGTTCGATTATGTTTAGGCTGGACTTAGTTAGTTCTGTCTGATGAAATCAGACGTCTAGAATTTAAACCAGACGTCTTAAAAAATGTCTGATGACTTCGCCAGGCGTCCAATTAGTGGACCGTTAGCTGGCCTAACAAACACTAAAGGATATGACCGTTAGCCGATATCAGACGTCCGTAGAGGAACCCAGATGTTTGATACATGATTGTTTTACCTCGGCTGACCCAAAATCTCTTCTCAGAGATTTTCTAGTCGTTACACTCTCTTGGAAATCCATTCCCGTAGAAAAGTTGGTTTCTAGACGTCCAGACTTAGTTCCAAACGTCCTGTATGTTGTCTGATGGACTTGCACTAGAACCCTGCTTAGGTCTTATCCATGTCAGTAAGGAAACCCGCCTAGAATCAGACGTCTGACTTTGTTCGCAGACGTCTTAAACTAGTTTTCCAGACGTCCGATGCCAGGATCAGACGTCTGATAACCCTGTCAGAGTCATGATTAACCCTGATTTCGGCCTGATTCTCTTGGGCCTTGCACCCAACGGCTATGGAAGCTTTCCAAAGCCTTCCAAAGCCTTCCTAGAGCTTCTATAAATAGAGGGGAACCTTTGCCACTCAAACACACACCTAGTAATACACTTTCACATCATTTTGTGTCTCTTGATCCCAAGAAGCAAGCTCTTACTCTCCAAGCTCAAGTTCTACATCTAGAGAGCATCAATCATTTACGCACCCGCTCTCCCACCGACGATTACGGGAGCGACGAAGCGCTACCGTGTGGTTCACGCATCCGTGTCAAGCCATCGCACTTCTTGCAAAGGGAAGTTTCCTAATTCCTATAGAAGCTAGGTTTAAATCTTTGTTGGCTCTATAGGACAATATTTGTAATTTACTTTGTTATTTGGTTGGGTATTCGCTTTGCAAATTCCCATCTCCTTCGTGAGACAAAATCCTTCTCATGAAGAGAAGGGGTTTGAGGTATGCTACCCTCATATAAAGTAGCATGGTTGTAATTGAGGTTGAATCACCCTCGTTTAAGTGATTCGTTTAGTGGATTTGATCAACTTGGTTGATCGAAAAATCCTAACTCGAGAGGGTTAGGTGGTGGTTTTCACCCAATTTGGGTTTCCACCTAAAAATAATTGTGTACATTGTGTGATTGTTTATTTTGTGAGATTGTCATATTTTTATTCTGCAGTTTATTACATCACCCCCTCCTATCGGGGAATCTACAACTGGTATCCGAGCAAGTTTCGTATTTTCGGTGTTACACACCGGCCAAGATCTGATGGAGGGAAGCATCACCGCCACCAGAATCATCGAAGGGCAGTCCACCGTCCGACCACCTTTCTTCGATGGAAGCAACTATGGCTACTGGAAGTTATGGATGAAGATGTGGCTTCAAGCGACCGACATCGCATTTTGGGAACGTTGTGAGACCCCATACGAAGTCTCGGAGAAACCAGAGAGAGGCTATTCGCAGCAGCAAACCTGCGAGCTTTCCCTCAATGTGAAAGTTATGAATGCGTTATACTGCACCCTTAGCCCAGAGGAATTCAACCGTATATCTCAGTGCACCACTGCATACAAGGTACGGCACACTTTAGAAGTTACACACGAAGGGAAGACTTTCATCAAGGGGGAGCTTCAAGGGAGGCTTCTTCGTTCCCTCGGCCCAGAGTGGGAACAGAAAGTCACAGCCATTGAGGAGGCGAATGAAGTGGACGAGCTCAACATGGAAGATCTCCTAAGAAATCTAATGGCCTACGAGACAAAGTTGAAGCAGGAGAAGAAGGAAAGGCCGAGACGTTGCTACCACTGCAACAAGAAAGGGTATCTGCGACCAGAATGCCCTCTTCTCAAAAAGGAAAAGAAGAAGGAAAAGAAGTCTAAGAGGAAGGCGTTACAAGCCACTTGGGATGATTCGAGCTCGGAGGAAGAGGAAGAAGAAAAGTCTATAGAAGAAGAAATCGCTTGCTTTAGTTTCATGGCCAGAAGGAGTGATAACAATAGCGAAACCGAAAGTGACTTCGACAATGAGGTAAACTCGGATTTACAAGAAGTTTTTAATGAACTATTTCATGTTAGTCAATCATTAAGAATAGAAAACAAAAGCATTAAAAAGAACCTTAGCTTTCTTAAACCTAAAAATGATAGGTTAGAAATAAAACTTAAGGACCTAGAAAGTAGTTCTAGTCCTAAAGATGATGATTTGCTATTAGAAAATCAAAACCTAATCCTTGAAAATAGCAAATTGATTAAGGAGAACACTAATTTAAAATTAGAAGTTTCTAGCTTAAAAACCAAGATACAAATTATAGAAAAAGAAATTGCATGTCTTAGGGAAAACTCTAATAAATTAATCAACAAACTAGATAACTTATACAGCCCTAAGGTTGAGAAAGGATCTCCATCAAGGAGACCCGCTAACAAATCCGGATCCAAGCTCAATTGGATACCGAAGAAAGATTTGGAATCCTATTTTGTAGGTCTGAGGGGTGACTATAACACAAAGGACTGGACCTACAAGCTCAAGGCTGGCCAACTCGTGTTGGGAGGACCAAAGAGTAGACCAAGGAGAAGGACAAGAAGACCGATGAGACGGCGAACAAATGATGGACCCACCGCAAATCGACCGTCAGACTAGAGATCGGCGCCAATGCCCGGGCCTCCAAGCTACGGACGGGAGCCCCATCCGATGTGGCATCCACCACCACCATTTGGGCCATTTTATTGGACATGGTAGGTGAGGTAAAAATTCTTTACCCTATCTTTGTTTATCATTAGCATTTAGTTAGGGGGAGTTAAAAACTATGAGCTAATTGTCAATTATTAAGGGGGAGATGTAAGTTAGCTAAACTTCCTTTAGTAAGGGGGAGAAGAATAATAACTATCTTATTGTTACAAAAAGGGGAAGACATTACTCTTGTTAAAAGAAATTCATAGAAGAGCATGTTTTAAAGGGGAGTTATAGGTAATTTAAAATCAATTAAACTTTTTTAATAATGTCAAAAAGGGGGAGGATTTTTTTTGCATTATTATTTATGGTTTTGTCATCATCAAAAAGGGGGAGATTGTTGGTGCTAGAGCATCACGATCATTTATTTTGATGATAACAAAACACATGTCATTTAACATTTGCACTTGAAGTTTTAGATTTCAGGTTAATTGCAAATGGAGACGTGTTTAGACGGAGTTAGAGCTTGCATCCAGGATGGATTTGAGGAGCTCGACGGAGAACAGAGGAGCTTCGCGAGGAGTGATGGCTTGAAGAAGGAAGGTGATGAAGAATATGATAGATTTCCTTCTCTTGTACTCTATGTATTCTTGCTTTCTTTTGTTGCTCTTTATTTTTGTTACTTAGATTCATGTTAAAGAGCCTCAAAGAACCCTAACAGTAGTCCTAGGAACACTTACACAACCCTTGGATACTTAGGTTTTCTGTAGAGAACTTAGAAAATTAAAATAGGGTTCAAACAACCTTTTCAAAAGTCTAATCTGAAAATCAGACATTTGATAAATACTTTTAAGACTTCTGAATGTTGACTCAGACATCTGATTACATTTAGGCTGGACTTAGTTAGTTCTATCTGATGAAATCAGATGTCCAAACCTTAGACCAGACGTCTTAGAAGACGTCTGACGACTTTGCCAGGCGTCCAATTAGTGGACCATTGGTTGGCTTAACAAACACTAAAGGATATGACCGTTAGCCCATATCGGACGTCCGTAGAGGACCCCAGACGTCTGATACATGACCGTTTTGCCTCGGCTGACCCAAAATCTCTTGTCAGAGATTTTCTAGTCGTTGCACTCTCTTGGAAATCCATTCCCGCAGAAAAGTTGGTTTCCAGATATCCAGACTTAGCTCCAAACATCCTGTATGTAGTCTGATGGACTTGCAGTAGAACCCTGTTTAAGTCTGATCCATGTCAGTAAGGAAACCCACCTAGAATCAGACGTCTGATTTTGTTCCCAGACGTCTTAAACTGGTTTTCCAGACGTCCGATGCCAGGATTAAATGTCTGATAACCCTGTCAGATTCATGATTAACCTTAATTTCGGCCTAATTCTCTTGGGCCTTGCACCCATTGGCTATGGAAGCTTTCCAAAGCCTTCCAAAGCCTTCCTAGAGCCTCTATAAATAGAGGGGAACCTTTGCCACTCAAACACACACCTAGTAATACACTTTCACATCATTTTGTGTCTCTTTTCCTAAGAAGCAAGCTCTTGCTCTCCAAGCTCAAGTTATACATCTAGAGAGCATCAATCATTTGCGCACCTGCTCTCCCGCGGACGATTACGAGAGTGACGAAGTGCTACCACGTGGTTCACGCATCCGCGTCAAGCCGACGCACTTCTTGCAAAGGGAAGTTTCCTAGTTCCTATAGAAGCTAGGTTTAAATCTTTGTTGGCTCTACAGGACTATATTTGTAATTTAATTTGTTATTTGGTTGGGTATTCGCTTTGCGAATTCTCGTCTCCTTCGTGAGACAAAATCCTTCTCGTGAAGAGAAGGGGTTTGAGGTACGCTACCCTCATATAAAGTAGCGTGGTTGTAATTGAGGTAGAATCACCCTCGTTTAAGTGATTCATTTTGTGGATTTGATCAACTTGGTTGATCAGAAAATCCTAACTAGAGAGGGTTAGGTGGTGGTTTTCACCCGGTTTGGGTTTTCACCTAAAAATAATTGTGTACATTGTGTGATTGTTTATTTTGTGAGATTGTTATATTTTTATTCCTCACTTTATTACGTAACCCCCTCCTACCGTGGAATCTACAATTTCAATTCCTGTTCTAGCATTACATGTCTTAGTTATAACTCTAACATTATTTGCAAGTCATGATCCATTCTCTTTATATATATATTATGATTAGTATTCAGTTAGTAGCATTCTAAATAAGTTTGTGAAATAAAAATGCATTTTCTGCCTCCCTAAGTTCGACCAGGACTCACCTCTCGTTAAATTTTATTTGCTCCGACATGTTTTGCTCTATACTATGACATAACCATCTTTTAAACACGATTCTACATGCGAACAATGGTCTAAAAGAGAGATGATATTAATCGCAAATGATTTGGGCACACAGATGATAGATCAGATCATACAAATCTGGTAAGGACGACAATGGGAATCCAACGCTTCCGGAATCTTCTTGATCAGACGTCCGTAGCATCACATATAGCCAATAGAAGATCAAAGGCCAAGGAGAAAGATAACAGACATCTAAACATCAGATATCAAATCCGATTGCACAGATGGATCTGGATCAACGATCACAGTACAAAGACGCAAAAATCAACCTGATCGGAGCTCTGTAGCACCAACAACATTGGTGGGAAGATGAACGGTCTGGATGGTGCCACGTGGCACCATCCCAACGATCCAGGGCCGCACCCCAACCACTTAAGGAAAATTGTGGGCCATTGGATCATCATCCAATGGCCACGAAGAGACCACGTCTCCCCCTATCGTGCCTTCATCAATTGAGAAAACATCTCAGCTGTTGGATCTCCATCCAATAGCTAAGAACAGCCACGCATTAAATTCTAGTAGTGACACAATAGAGCTCATAGCACGTTGGTTAGCACTTCCACATGCAAACAAGCAACGTGCATTCGAATCGCGCTCAGTGCGAAATTAACGAGGTGATGGCGCTCGCACGAAATCAAGTCATCGGATCAGATCGAGTAGCGAGGACGTGACTGCATGGTGAGTAGAGGAATGTTGGACAAGGCAGCGCAGATGGACGCATGATTGAATGCCCGAATCGATGCCCCAATACATGTGGCAAGAGAAGTGGTAGTGTGATGAGTTTAAGCTATCTGATCGTGAGATCAAATGGCCAAAATTGAAGAGCCAGCATGCACACGAAGAAGAGACCGTGAATTGGATCCAGTGGCAGAGTGCGACTCATGGCGCCATCTGGTGTGTTCTACGTGTTTAAGGTGCGTGGGAGGTTATTTTGAGGCG
The DNA here is from genome assembly GCA_037157565.1 of Thalassia testudinum. Lineage (NCBI taxonomy): Eukaryota > Viridiplantae > Streptophyta > Magnoliopsida > Alismatales > Hydrocharitaceae > Thalassia > Thalassia testudinum. Next base: position 75,587,654 of record JAZHRO010000056.1, on the reverse strand, counting down.
CGATTTGGTCTGTTGATCTCCCGATCGACGGATCTGATGGCTCTAAGGTCGTTGCATGAGTTGGGGGGCCTAAATACCTACTTTACCTCTCATTGAAGCGATAAAAATAGTCCCAAAGCCCACATTTGAGAGGCAACTTCCACTAGACACATCTCCAACCTCTCTCGCTTTGTAACTTCTCTTTGATCTTCTTCCTGGTGCTCTGGATCTGAAGTGCTGCCACACTTCACACAAGCATCCCACAAGCAGTGTCACCCTTCATCTATTCTTCTCTCTCTTTCTCTACTCTTTAGCATATTTGTTTATTTCCTATTGTAAGACCTGTTTGCAAGCAGCAATGAAAATCTGATTCTATGAATATCTTATCTCTATTTTCAATCTTTCATTAGGATATATTATTTAGTATGAAAAGATTTGAAAATCGTGTTTTGCCTCCCTACGAATGACTTAGTACTCACTGATTTTGGTTTATAAATTTATTTTTTTCGATATGATTCTCATTATAATGATAGAAATAATTTTTTACGCATTTTGCGACAAACAAGTTGGTGCCGTTGTCGGGGAGGCAATAGAGTTTTTTGAAGCTTTTCCTTCTAATGCTTATTTGAGATTCTAACTTGCTATTCTTTTTTATTGCGAGTGCACAGGAATCGTAGAATTACGAGAAAAAATATGCAACACCGAGAAAAAAAATGGGTTCGAATCTCAGGTAGGCACTTGTATATTAGATTAGGTTAGATTTCTTTTCGAGAAAAAAGAGTAAAAAAAAAATTAGGTGCTTGCTTGATCCTTAGGTTAGCATTTGCTTACTTTTTGAAAAAAAAAAAATTGGTGGGAATTAACATAACCACCTCCTATATTTTCGGCCTAAAACAAACTCTCATATTAAAAATTCAATTCCCAAAAATTTAAACATCTAAAAATTCTAAAATTTTTATTGCCTGTGGTTCTTGAAGTCAAAAACAACATATTCAAACTTCGCACCATTCTGAGTTATATAAAAATTTTGAAAATTCATGAACTGAACTGATATCAAATCTATTATTACTCCTAATACTTTGGACTTCCAAAAATAGTAGGAATATTTATAAAACTCCAATTTTACTAAAATTTGTTGCATTGAATTCCTATAATAATTTATAATTACAAAAAATTCTGAAAAAAATTATTAAGTAAACATTTGATTACACAAAACATTCAATCATCAACTGGGGGTCAAAACAGACTACAGAACCCGTAGTACACCTTAAATCTGAAAAAAAAAGAAAATGTGCATTAAAATTATTGAGAAAAATATTTTTTGAGTCCTAGTTGGTGGTGTAATAGGACCAATTGATTGCATTATTTGGGTTGCACTACCTTACTTGCTTTGGACTTAAACCCGATCATTTAGGACTATCTGCTCTTAGGGTTTCACACTAAGGTAGAGCACACTTGCATTTCCATACTTAACAGAGATCTATCGAACAATTGCGACTTGCAAAACCTCTTATGTGCCTCATCTGAACCATTGCTTGAAGATATTTACTGAAGTGAACCCTAAAATTCACTAATACAAGCAATTGAACCTTAAAATTCACTTTATTAGAAAAAAATTGCTTGTGAACCCCTTTCCTAAGCACTTCATAGTTTGAAAGTCAATTTTAAAGGGCAACAACCCCTTAACACCCAACATATTCTAAAAGCACCTCAAGCCTAAACCTAAAACTGAGTAGACGTACTCTAGGCAGGATAAGTCTTCTTGGTAACTTTAAATTAGATTGGGCTAAGGTCAAGGCCTTATCTACATGGATCCACTGGTGACAAGAAAGGTCGGTGTGATAATCGTGTTAACCCTTAGTTCTGTCCTGTCATGTGGAGTGTCCTTGGGGTCCCACCCTTATGGCCAGCCAAGTAATTCAAGGGTTGATCTAACCTAGTCATGCTTTGGGGAGCAAGAGTTGGGTGTATTTAGGGTTTACACTCTACATACTAGCTTGATTGCTTATGCTGAGAGGGTGGGGTATTCTCGCATCTGTCTTCTCCCGCTCATCTATTAATTTTCTTCTGGTACATGGATGCTAGAAGGCCTCTAAACCTTGATTTGGTACCACCTTTAGAGAGTAATCTAAGGAGAAGACCAAATTTTTCTGTGTCTAAATCCTTTCCCATGAGTAATTACCATGAGGAAGAACCGATTGAGGAGGAGAACATGGACCCATACTCTTTTGCTTCCTACTATTCATCCTTTTCTCCCTATCCTAACCCATCCTTACTCCAACCTCTTCAGGATCGGAGAACTCTTCTCAAGATCAGGGACTTGATTCCCTTGCCTACACCTCATATTCCTCAGGTATATCCAAGCCTACCTCATCCTTACAAAATTCAACACAAATTTCTATATATTAAGGCTCTCTGCAATCTCAAGAGACTCTCCATACAAGACCAGCACCAAATTAGCATGACTAACTATCTTGACCAGACTCATCTCTCCCCTAGTCAAGGATATGCCTTACAGTCCCAATACCAAGAATATCATTCCTATCCACAAAATCAATTTGCAAATTATCCGAATTCCAACCGACCCACTCCACCCTCTTATTGGTATAACCCTACACCACCCAACCAAGGATATGATTCTTATCCTAGGTATTCAAATCCTGCCAATGATAGATATTTTGATTTGATTGAGGCAAGAAATCTTGGAAATTATTATCGTCAGGCCACTTAAACCCTTGACCATGGCGGTGATCCTGAGATAACCCAATTACTCCAAGTAGTCCAGGAGATGAGAGAAGCTAATAAAAGAAATACGGATTACCTGTCGAAAGAGCTCAATAAAATCCAGGAAGCACAGCGTCATAGACCTGGTCACAGTGTGCCACAAGTTGGTGGTAAGCCACTTAAGGTTGAGGATCCAACCTTAAGTATGGCATCTTATCCAATCCCAACATCTGCATACACCGAGCCCACCCACCAGCCCTGTGATTATCTAGAACAGATCCTACCCAAACCTACATTTGAACTAATTGATAATTATGATATCGCAAAGACTGACTTTGAGGAGAAAGACTTACTCGAGGATCTAAATCTTGATCCATAACCTAAATTAGAATCCTTTATGTCAAAAGACGCACAATTGGACCACACGAATGACTCAGATTTGGATACCTTGAAAAATTTGGGAGAATCAGAACAAGATTATGAAGAACCCCATCAAGAATATAGAAGGATTGGGCATAATGACACTCCCAACCAAGCACGGTTGGATGATTCTGATATGATTTTGTCTAAGGATTATCATGATTAGATGTGCTTAGATGATTTGATATTTGGATTCGGTGATACTAACCAATTTGAGATTTCTATATAGAAATCGAATTTACCTTCACTTTTGTATCAGCTAATTCACACCCTTCTCTTTCCATCCACCAGAGTCCTGAGGAAAACCCTGACTCTTATCCCCAACAACTCAAGAATGAACAAAATAGACAATCCCCTTATGAAAAAGATGTTCAAGAGATTGTAAAATTATTGAGGAAGACTTATGATGATTTATCTGAGGAAGCAAAGAATTTAGCTAAATCTTGGAATTTTAAGGAAGTTGATTTGATTGATGAGAAACAAGAAGACATTCCCTTAGAAGATGTATTTGAAGAGAAAGACAATTGGGATCAAATTTATAATCCTACTCAAAAATTCACAAAGCAAAAAGAATTTGAGGCCTTGATTAATCTAGATTCCAATCTTACTTCCCTTGGGGAAATGATTCTAAGGAAAAATGAATTTTTGCCTTACACATGAGGATTTGCATCATGAATTAGGATAGGATTTGGGTGATTCGTGTGAGATTTTTTATCACCCTAGGGATGAGCTTGAGGATACTGATATCCAGCATGATTTGGGTGAATCTGGAACTATTGAGATGGACCACAGGATTTCATTTCACCCACCTACTCTACATCCATCCACACCTGAGTTGACTTTCAAAGTGGTTCCTTACACTATTTTAGACTAAATCACTTGACTTCCTCCTTTCATTTCCCATCACTTTCAGGACCCGTATGATTTATTCCTCATGACCACTCTTTCTCCACCTCATCTGCTTTACTCATGCACCACTTCTTAGTATTGCCACTATCGACTTTCCACTTTGGCGCACATACCTATTTTTCTCTCTTTTGTAGCATCTGGAGGCAAATAATTCCAAGCCCATTTATTTTATTTTTTCAACCTTTTGGGCTTGGTATTCAACATCAGCTGATCCACATATGTGGATCACTAATTCTTGGGCTGCATGATCATATCTTCATTTTAATCTTGACTCAACCCATTAATTTGATCTTTCATTTTTGGGTTTAGGTCCGACAAATGATGTTAAACTTAGCACTGGTTGGGAGGCAACCCAATATTCTGTACAAGTATTTCTCTATCAAAGCTAACCTAGAATAACAAGCTTAGTCAAGTGATATCCCCTCCACTTGCTTTTTACATTTTGATTTTCCTGCATACATTTCAATGAGGACATTGTAATGAATAGGCATAGGGGGTGCACATTGCATGTCATATTTTTATGTCGAAAAACAAAAATTGCAGTCATGCATAAAGAATTTTTATTAAGAAGGTTTTATTAGGGATTTATTCTTAAAGTTGATCCTTGAATTTAGAATCCAATACAATTTCACACTTACATGTAGAATTTGCAATGGATCCATTGTGAAGATCCATAGACATCTTTAGTTTGTCGAGAAGAAAAACTACTTTGAGTTGAAAAGAAGAAAAAGAGAAAAAGAAAAAGAGAAAAAAAAGAATGGAAAAAAGAAAAGAGAAGAAAATGAAAGAGAGAGAATGAGTACAAAGGAGCTAAAGAGAGCATAGTTTCTCCACCTCTCTTTGAGTTGAATTATTTAATAAATCCAAAAATCTAGGTTCTATAGCACTAGTCTATGTGTAGCACCAGAGGAGTGTTAGCCACTAAATACAAACCTACTTGACTTAAGCATCTTCTACTAAGCCAAAAGTCGGGGCTGAAATTACATATTATTTTATAACCCCGAGTGACGAAGTTTGCCTATCCCAATAGAATTTTACTAAGTGTCAAGTACGAGCTTTAGATGTGGATTGACTTTTCACTTGGATCCATTGCATAGGCTACAACACTACACTTTCACAACTGTCTGTATTTCTAAAGCTTTGGATGAAAACAAAAGAAATAAATCTCTAGTCGAGCTCTTGATAGAAGTTATTCATATAGGACCACTTTGCATATAGTATAGCATTTGTTAAGGACTAGCAAGATTTATGCAAGGGGGTGTGATTACACAGCAATATAGGACCTAATTTACCTGAATTAAGTTAGATTCTAGCTTAACTTAGGAATGATGCATGCATGAGCATCATAATTTGCATCATAGTTAATTTGTTAGCTTTATAGATAATAATTCTATTTTATGCTCCAAAAGAGAGACAATATTAATTGCAAATGATTCAGGATCACAAATGATAGATCAGACCGTACAAATTTGATCAGGGCAACTATGGGAGTCCAACGCATCCAGAATCATCTTGATCAAACTTCCATAGCATCACATACAACCCGTAGAAGATTAGAAGCCAAGGAGCAAGATAGTAGAGATCCAAACCTCAGATGTCAAATCTGACCACACGGATAGATCCAGATCAACAATCGCAGTCCAACGGCACAAAGATCAACCCGATTGGAGCCCTATAGCACCAACTACAAAGGCGAGAAGATGAACTGTCAGGATTGTGCCATGTGGCACCATCCCAATGAACCATGTTGAAGCTACGAGTTACTACAATAACGTATTTGGTTTTGAAAAACCTGTCATCGTAGTTTGAAAGCGAAGAACTCATGTTCAACAAATAAAATTTGTACCAGAATAGAAATCCTAAGTCGAACTCAGGGAGGCTACGTCAATCTATATTCGCAATTATATTTTTTTAGAGTTTTTGTTGAAAAGTAGAGCGACGTAATTACAATGAAGCAATATTAACAATCAGAATAAATGAGAGAGAGAGAGAAAACATTCACTCAATATTTCAAATTGTTTATACAATAAAACCAGAGAAGAATTACACTAGAAAGCAAGAAATCAGCTACACTAGAAAGCAAGAAAATTCTACTCTAGAAAGCTGTAAAGAAGAATGGGAAAGAGAAGTTATCCTCCTCGATGATCGCTTGGAGGATGAGCCGGATGAGACATCGCCTGGACGAAGGAGGACGAAGCGGGAAGAAGGAAGTTGAGGTAGGAGGAATGAGAATGGGGCAGCACATCATCGTCGTCGCGGGATCCACTTCCGAAATGAGAGCGAAAATTTGACTTTATCTCTCAAGAAGCATCTCGGGTGTGGGACAAGCTTCTCTGGAGCTTTGGAGAGGGAGAGAAGAGAAGGAAGGGATGAAAATTTCGTATAGAGGGGGGCTCCTTTTATAGTTGCAAGGAGTGAGGGCAATTTGGTCTTTACAATTGCAAAACATTAAATAAGGGGTCTTTAGTGACTGATAAAACCATTGCTATAGCCCCAGTCGAGGGCGACATGTGCCACCCACTCATCTTCCGCGTCACCCACGTCCTTCAATTCTCAGCCGTTCGATCGTGAGATCGAGCAGCTGAGATGCACCCTCGCCGTGCCTCTTCAAGCCGCAACGCCCGCGTCTGATGGTACGTCACGTGTAGGCATGTGATAGCGCGTGGGCGCTATTGAACGCTCATAGCTGCTCGATTGCAATCAGACATTCACTATGCCCGCTCGCCCGCTCAGTCGCACCTGCCTCCTGTGACTCAAACACACGCCTGCGCTTCGCATAGGCGCTCTCACCCAACTACTCTACGCACATGGGTGTTCAGACACTCAACATAAGTGCGAGTGCATCCCAGCCGTTGGATCTTGATCCAATGGTGGGGAAACGTTGATGCGGAGGCCTTCAGCAGATGCGTGCGAATGGTTGGGCGGCTGAGATGGCGTCACATGGAACCATCTTGGCTGTCCATCTTCTGGTTGATGTAGATGGTGCCACGGTTGTCGAATTGAGTCAATTTTCACACCATTAGGCTGCGATCGTCGATCCGAATCCATCCGTGCAGCTGGATTTGTCGTTTGAAGTGTGAATTCACACCATCTTGGCCCTTGATCTTCTTAGTTTCCCCGATCTCTATCTAATGCTACAGATGTCTGATTAGGGCGATCTTGGAGTCGTTGAACTCCAATCATTGCCCTGATTAAATATGTATGGTTGGATCTTCGATCCGAGGCCCCGATAAAAATTTGCCCTGTCCCTGAACATAAAAGGAGATGATTAGCCTCCATTTTATTCAAACTAATCTAAATGTAAGATGATGCATGATATGCAATATTTATAGTATGCAATGCAATTCTATGCTTAAGAACATGCATAAATAGACATCTTATGTAGTGTAAACATGTTTACATCACACCCGCATGCCTATCTTTTGCTAGTCCCTAGCAAAAACTATATGCTATTTATAAAAGAATTAGGTTGGATTATTTGGACATGAGTTATTTTCGATCATTAAGAAATTGTTTACTTAGGATTTGAACTTTCAAAGACACAATAGTGCCCGGGTATCTACCAAAATGCAGACCGCCTCAAGCCCTCACCATATTCAAAGAAACTTTACTTTTTCTCTTTTTCTTCTTTTCTAATTTTTTTGCATTTTTGAGTTTTAAGGTTTAAGAGTGGCTTTCTACGGCCATTCTACTCACCCAAGATTTGATAAGAATCCTAAGTTCTAAGCATCTTTATTGTGAATTTGATAGACTCGTTGATCAGCAGTTAAAATGGACTACGAATTTCTACGCCTCTAAGTGACCTTAAAAAGAGAATTTTGCCTAAAGGTGTATCTTTACAACCGGTAGCTTTCTCCCTACTTTTATTTTTATGGGATCAACACAAGGGTGAATCCAATGTATATCTCCCCGGTTTATTCTACTTCTCCGCTTCTTCCTAGGTGTTTTTGGGAATTTTTAGTGCATTTATTGAGCTGGGTTCTGGACAACCGGTCAATGAGATGTTACCACCGACAACTTGCCAGCCATACTCGTGCGATGAAGTGTGGCTTATTTCTTTTGTTTTCTTTTTTTCTTTTCTCCTTTTCTTTTTCTTTTCTTTTTGACTTTCTTTTTCTCTCTCCTTTTTTTTTTTTTAAGTAGGTGGCTTCCCTGGTCTAAGATTTACCTAAAGGTAGCAAAAAGAGAATGATCCAGTGACTACGCTCTAGACAACCTACCTATGGGTTGTTACCCATGATAACTTGCCAGCAATATCACCCTAGAAGGTTCATTAGCTACCTAATTTCCATTAAAATCGTCGAACAACGAGTCAGTGCAAAGAAAGTGTGTCGATGCTTAAAACTCAAAGTTCCCTCAAATCAAATGGTGGATTGATAAGTCGTGTACTTATCACCCAAACTTATTTACTCCAACTACAATAGAATTAAGATGGCGAGGACTCGAAAAACAAATCCACATTTTAGTGGATACACGGGCCGATTAAGTCCAAAGACCTAAAGGGTCTTTGTGTTCAGATCCTAATGTAATATTTCCTAAGGTTGAAAAGTCCTAATGTCCAACTATTCCTTCCTAATTCAATTTTTTTTATGTATAAATAAGAAGAGAAAAATAATTTACATGAATTTCATAAAGCTGACTAAATGATTCAAAAATGAGTCCACCCCCCTATGCCTAGCTGATGCGATGTCCACATTGAGAAAGAGACATGAAAGAAAGGGTAGAGTATGAAAGATGTCACCTGAATATGAAGCTCATGTCAGCTCTGTGTCATACGTATAACTGCTGAGTTTAATGCGTCAGCTAGGCGAAGTCCAGCCAAAGAAGTCACAGAATGGCAAGAGCAACCATGTCTGGGACGGGTTCTGAAAGAGTACGATCAATAATAGGCTTCAAACGTTGACCGTTGACTTTAAATGTGTTACCCGTCTTTGGGTCAGAAATCTGAATGGCTCCATTTGGAAAAATCTGGTCAATTATGAATGGGCCATTCCATTTAGATCTAAGTTTTCCAGGAAAGAGCTTAAGTCTAGAATGGAATACCCAGACCTTCTAGTTCAGCTCAAAGATCTTGTGGGAAATCAATTGATCATGTAGAGCTTTGGTCCGAGCCTTGTAGATCTTGGCATTCTCGTATGCATCATTTCTAAGTTCTTCCAACTCAGATAGCTGGAGTTTCCTGGTCATCCCAACTAAATTCAGATCTAAATTGCATTGTTTGATCGCCCAGAATGCCCTATGTTCAATCTCTACGGGTAGATGGCACGCCTTTCCATACACCAAATGAAATGGAGACATGCCGATGGGCATTTTATACGCCGTGCGATAGGCCCAAAGAGCGTCTTCAAGCTTTTGAGTCCAGTCCTTGCGATTAGGCTTAATCGCTTTCTGCAGAATGTTCTTGATCTCCCAATTGGAGATCTCGGCTTGTCCATTCGTCTGGGGATGGTAAGGTGTGGAAATTTTGTGGTTAACCCCGTATTTGGCCAACAAATTTTGGAATTGGGCATTAGTAAAATGAGTGCCACCGTCACTGATGATGGCTCTCGGAATCCTGAACCTATTGAAGATATTTTTCTTGACAAAATCGATGACCACCTTGTGGTCATTGGTCCAGGTGGGAATTGCCTCAATCCATTCGGACACATAATCAACTACAACTAGAATGTACTGATGTCCAAATGAAGGGTGAAAGGGTCCCATGAAATCAATGCCCTAAACATCAAAAATTTCGACAGGAAGAATTGGGTTTAGGGGCATGATATCTCTCATAGGTATGCTCCCGAATGCCTGACATCGAGAACATGACCTTGGGAAATCATGGGCATCCTTAAATAAAGATGGCCAATAGAAGCTAGATTGTAAGATTTTTGCAGCCATCTTTTTCCCGGAGAAATGTCCACCACACGCAGATGCATGATAGAACTCGAGTATACTATTGAATTCATTCTTCAGTACACATCAGCGAATAATCTGATTAGAGCCGATGCGGTACAGTTCAAGGTCCTCCCAAAAGTAGTATTTGGCTTCGGATTTGATCTATCCCATTGTTGCTTGGTCCAATCCTGAAGGATTTGACCAACTTCCAAATAGTTAACAATGTTAGCAAACCACGGGGTTTGGACACCTGAAACTGTAAGGATAGCTTCATCCAGAAAAGTGTCAGCAATTGGGATGTCCGGACAAAAAGAATCACCTTGGAGTCTCGACAAATGATTCACCACAACATTTTGTACCCTGATTTTATCCTTGATTTCAAGATCAAATTCTTGTAGCATCCTTTTTGGCCAAGAGATGTCTCAAGGCCAAGTGGTCGGTATAGATGATAACATGAGACCCTAAGAGATAAGCCCTGAATTTTTCCAAAGTGAACATTACAGCTAGTAATTCCTTTTCAGTAATAGTGTAATTCCTCTGGGCTTCATCCAGAGTTTTACTAGTGTAGTAAATGACAGAGGGCTTTCTATTAATTTTTTGACCCAAGATAGCCCCAACCACGTAATCAAAGGCATCGGTCATGATCTCAAAAGGGTTGTCCAAATTGGTGGTTGCAATACTGCAGCATAAGTGACTGCCATTTTCAGGAAATCAAATGCCTTTCGGCATGATTCATCGAAAACAAACGGCGATTCTTTGGCAAGGAGATGACTCTGGGGACAAGCAACCTTCGAGAAATCCTTAATGAATCTTCGATAGAATCCCACATGACCAAGAAATGATTCGATTTGTTTAACAGATGTGGGAGGAGGAAGTTTAACGATAGCATCAACCTTAGCTTTATCCACTTCGATTCCCCATTCAGAGATAACATGACCGAAGACGATGCCTTCTTGGGTCATGAAATTACTCTTTTTCCAGCTAAGGACCAATCATGTTTTGATACATCGCTTAAGAATCATTTTCGGATTAGCCAAACAAGAGTCAAACGATTCTTCGAAAATAAAGAAATCATCTATGAAGACTTCCATAAACTCTCCCACCATGTCAGAGAATATGGCTAACATACACCTTTGAAAAGTCGCAGGTGCATTGCATAAATCGAAAGGCATCCTACGGAAAGCAAAGGTTCCGTAGGGACAGGTGAAAGTAGTTTTTTCCTGATCCTCGGGATGGATAGGAACTTGGTTGTATCGCGAGTAGCAATCAAGAAAATAGAAGTACTTCTACCCAGCTAGTCTTTCCAAGATTTGATCGATGAAAGGCAGGGGAAAATGATCATTTTTAGTGGTTGTGTTCAGCTTCCTGTAATCAATACAAACCCTCCAAGAGGAAGTTGAACGAGTTGTCACAGATTCTCCTCTCCCATTAGTCACAACAGTAATCCCGGCTTTCTTCGGAACAATCTGCACGAGACTTACTAGTCGGGTGTGTTTCGCGTTAGAAATTGAGGTTACAAGTAACCCATCGTCATAGTTGCAAAACATGTCTATCAGATAAAATTTATAACGAAACTCCAAGGGAGTCCCAGGCCGAACACAGGGAGGCGACATTTGCTTTATTGAAAACCATGCTTCGATTTGTTTCTTTTTTTGTATTTTGGGGTTTTATTTTTTTTTGTATTTTTGAAATAAAAGAAAAGTAGAATGAATCACAAGATAGAAATGGAACAAATGTGATATATATATCAATCCAATGTCGATTACAATGAACTATAAAAGCAAAAAAAGAGAGGGGGGTGAGAGGAAATCTCTCGAATTGGCTGTTCGATGAGACGATGATGCCTGGCGGAAGCTCGGACGAAGGAGGTGAGAAGCGGGATGACAGAGGTGAGATGCAGGAGGATGTCGTGTTGAGGAAAGCTTTGACGTGGTTCTGGAATGGAGGTGAGAAGACGGAGGTGGTCTGCTACCGGAATGGAGGTGGGAGGACATCTCCAAGGCGACCTATGAATGGAGATGGGAAGTAGGAGGAGTATTTGATGGGGCAGAGGTTCTCTACACTAATAGGCACCTTAGGAGCTTGAGAACAAGCTCTAATGGAGCATTGGTAGGCTTGGTAGAGCTTGGGAGTAGGTGGGAGTAGAGTAGGTAGAGATGGCTTGGAATGGAGGGGGTCTAGGTCCTTTTATAGTGGAGTAGAAGAGGCTAAAAATGGATAAAGGACCTTTAGCGACCTCCAAACCGTCGCTGGAAATGTTGTTGTAGACAGCTCACTCCAGTCACGCCCTTAGCTGGCCCTGCTGGGTTGCAATGAAATAGCGACGGTTGTAAGCGTTGCTGTTGGTCAGCCCAGCTATCGCTAAAAGCTGGCACCAACCGCCCTTGCGCCCATGCCGCACTGCCCAGCTCATCATGCACGCTGACCGCGCGAGCCTTGCTGTGTACGCGCTTGCTATGTGCTAGCGTGCACACTTGCCATGTGCTGTCGTGCACGTGCGCGCGCACGCTGCCTTGCGCTTGCGTTGCCGCTCCATGCGCCCGCCCAATTATGAATTGGAGGGGCTGCAGGGATTCGAACCCGCGCCCCCCCTTTACAAACTAGCGCTCCAACCATTGCACCAGTTTTTCCTTTGTGTCATGAGTAGCTTGGCACAACCGCTTCCCAGCCATTGGATCTTGATCCAACAGCTAGGATTGAAGGGTGCGGATGAAGAAGGAGTTAGTGGTGCTGCTGGCCGGTGTTGGGCGGCTTGGATGATGACACGTGGTGCCATCTGGGCCATCCATCTTCTTCTTCTTGTAGAAGGTGCTACGGTGCTCAAATCGAGATGATTCCAACAATTCCAAACTACGATCGTCGCTCCGGATCCATCCGTATGGTCGGATTTTCCATCCAAAACCTGTATGGATGTTGCATTGCCCCTTGGCCATATAAAATGAAGGAATTAATATACAAAACATACAACTATCCTAAATGCCATGCAATGGATGTTATGTAATATTTATAGCATGATATGCAATGCTAAGCCTAAGAACTATCAAAAATAAGCAATTTATCAGGAATTTATGTGTGTTCATCACTTACCCAGGGACTATCAGAGATTGGATAAATAATTCTTGCATCGAGCCACTTAATGATTTCCTTTTTGACCACTGCTTGCATATTTGGATTTAATCTCCTCTGCATCTGGCGAGAAGGGTGGGATCCATCTTCCAAGAATATTCTATGATTGTAGTAAGATGCCTCGATCCCCATGAGGTCATGAATGGTCCCACCAATTGCCTCCTTGTGTTCCTTCAGAACCTTGATCAATTTAATCACTTTCTCCTTTGTTAATCTAACACTGATAATCACAGGGAGCGTCTTCTGAGGTCCTAAAAATTGATATTTCAAATTCTTAAGAAATGGTTTCAGTTCAAGCTAGGGTGGGTTGATGTTGATGGTAAGGAAGATGCTGAAGACTCAATAAGAGGAAGAGGTTGTGAGTGAATAAAATCAATAACCTCTTCAGAAGATGGCAGATCTACCATAGAGGGTTGCTGGTCCAATTCGTCATCGAAGGAGGAACTTTCAATTGAAGAAACCATCAAACAAGTTTCAATGTTTTCATTATCCTCCTCAAGTTCCTTAATAAAGCTACAATCCTCAAATTTATTGATCACCTTAAAAATATCCAATTTCATTTGTTGATCCCTAAAGGTGATTTCCATGCTACTGCTTTCACAATTAATGTTGGCTTGCGGTAGCCAGGAACGGACGCCCCAGAATGATGGGCATGTTCCTTAGATTTTCAGGTACATCCATGTCAAGGGCAAGGAAATTTAGAGGAAAATAGAAATCCTTGACCTTAACTATTACAACTTTAATAACGGCTCATGGATTTATGACTAAGCAGTCCGCTAATTGTAGCATTACTGAAGTTGGCTGAAGTTCACCTAATCCAAATTTCTCGTAAAGAGAAGTCGGAATTAGGTTGACGGATGCACCCAGATCCAAAAGTGCTCGATCAAATGTGTAATCTCCGATGACACAAGAAATTAACGGAGCACCTGGATCTCTGTTTTTCTGAGGGAGGTGGTGCAGGAAAACAGAACTAGCCTGCTCGGAGAGTACCACCTTCCTCGGAACAGATTCTCTCGACTTACTCTTTTGTGTACATAAATCCTTTAAAAATCTTGCGTAAGCCGATATATGCTTGATAGCATCGAGGAGTGGGATATTGATCTTAACAATCTTAAATAGATTCAGAAGCTCCTCATTGCTATCAACAGACTTCTTCTTTGATTTGATCAAGGCTTCAGGAAAAGGAACATGAGTCAAATCTTTGGAATCAGGTTCCTGAGACTTGATTTCTTCTCCAGAATTCTCCTCTCTCTCCTCAGGTTCTTCAGGATTCAGTAGATCAGAACAGTGTGGTTGTGGATCCTAAGTATGCTTACCACTCCCCAAGGTGATAGAATTTGCAGATGCATAAGAGTTTGGGTCTTGGGGAGGGTTAGGAAAGATTGGAGGGGCTTGATTAGCTAGGAATTGTTGATTTGCAGAAGAAGAGGTGGAGGAGAAACCCGGCTCAACCACCTGAGCATGTGTGTGTGGGTCCCTCTGATTTCCATACCCATGGGCTTGGTTGCCCGAATTCAGAATATTTTGCGGGTTGGGTACGGGTTGGGATGGTAGAGATCTGGGTTGACAAGAGTTAGTAATGAGTCTGGTCTGCAAGTTATCCAGTAAGGTTTTCATTTGCTGCATGAGCTGGAGCATGGATCCTTCCATCTCTACCATTTGCTGGTTCAAATCAGCCTGCCCTATGGGTTGACGGGCATTCCAAGTTGGCTGATTGACCTGATTTGGGGGCAACTGAGTATATACATGGCCCTGACCCATTGGTCATTGCAGACCATAGTTGCCGAGTCGGAATTGGGTCTGTTGCCCTGGGTTTTTCCAAGAGAAGTTAGGGTGATTTCTCCAACCTAGATTATAAGTATTAGAGTAGGGGTTGGATCTAACATTCTCTTGTACAGCACAGACATACTCATAAGCTGAGGATGGAGAGAAAGAAAGGGAAGGATCCGAAAAACTGGGATCAAAGGCCCCAGTTTGGAACCTGTGGGGTTCGAAAAAATGCTGACTCATAGGTTGAGCTGCATCGAGTTGATTCACAAACTCCCGTCCAAAAGGAGCTCGTGAAGAATGGAATCCCGAATTTTGGGATTGAGTAGATTGAGAGTTGTTCATAGAATTTCCAACCATCCACTTTTCTATTCTCTTATCAACCAAGTCCACATTGTCAAGTTTGTTACAAATCAATTCCATATCAAATGAATGAGAGTCATGGACTTCATTGACATTTGATCTGGGCTGCTGGAACCGGTTAAATGTATCCATGGAGGCATGATTGATTGAATTCTCGCTCATTTCCTCAAATAAATCATGTGCACTATCTGAGTTTTTATTGAGGAAATTACCTCCACAAGAAGCATCCACATGATTTCTGAGTTGCTCAGTCAACCCATGATAGAAGATCTACACGAGTTGCCATTTCGACATCTTGTGGTGTGGACACCTCCGCAATAGGTCCTAGAATCACTCCCAGGCCACACAAAACTACTCCCCCGGTCACTGGGTAAAGGTAGTGATTGCCCGTTGTATGGTCGAGCCCGGATAGGTTGTTAATATGATGATTTAATCGTTGAAATGTGTATAGTGGTTAACCTAAATCGGACCTAACCATATCTTTACAGAATTTTTTTTTAACCTAGCCTATTTGATTTTATCTTGTCACTTTTAGTCCCAAGGTCGAACTCAGGGAAGTGGGGTTACAAGTCGAGTTTTTACGCTTTTCCTACAACGAGTCTCTTTCGTTCGTTTATTGTGTTTTTGGTATTTTTCTTATTTAGATTTTCTTTTTGATAATCTTTGTCCTTGAGGCACACCCTCAAAATTGTGTTCTTGGCTTTGAGCCAAAATAGAGTTCCAAAACGAATCTTGCTATTCGCAAGAATGGGTATCTGCAAGTCAAAGATTATTTTTTCTCTTTTACATATTTTTTTTATCTTTTTACTAATAGAAAAGCGAAACAGAAATAAAGTAAATATAGTATATATATATGTATATATTATGTATATAAACGGGTGGGGGTGGAGGCGGCAATGGAGTGTAGCACGGTGTCGAGTCGATCGTCATCTAGAGAGACGCAACCAACAGGACTGGGTGCTGCGTGGAGTGTGGGATGGATGGTGGATGATGTATGTGACCATGCTTTTTTTGTACGCGTGTATCGGGGAATATCAGCAACTGGTGCAGATATTCCTGCGATATAGCGTATGGTAAATAATGTGAAAATATGTATATATATGTATATATGTAAATATGTCTATATGTATATATGGTTATCTATAGGTATATATATGTATATAGATATATGTGCATATATATATGTATATATGTATGTATATATGTATATAGCTATATATGCAAATATGTATATGTATATATATATAGGCATGTAAATATATATATATATAAGTATAGATAGATATATGTATAGATCTATATATATATATATATATACTTATACATACATACATACATATATATATATATATATGTATATATGTATATAATACTATATGGATGTATATATATAGGTATATAGGTATATGTATCTAGATATGTATATATATGTATATGTATATATATATATATAAGTATAAGTACGTAGATATATATATATATGTATATAAGTATACTAATTCTGCGATATATATGTATATGCATAGTAATATATGTATATATATATATGTATGTATATATATATATATAAGTATGTATGTATACTAATACATAAGCATATAGATAGTACTATATGTATAAATATAAGTATATATATATATAGATGTATATCAATATATGTATATATATTACTATATATAAGTATACGTATATATATATTTGTTTATAATAGTGTTTATGTGTGTGTGGGTGTGTGTAGGTGTTGGTGTAGGTGTGTGTGTGCATTAGTGTAAAGAGAGAGTGAGTGTTGTGAGAGAGAGAGAGAGAGAGCGAGAGAGAAGAGAGCGTAGCCGCTGGAGGGAGTTTAAGTCGTCTGCAGATGGCGGGCGTCGTCTGATGGCCTTCAACGCGCGCGGGAGCGTATTCGCGCAGAGGAGAGCGCCTGTGCCGGCTGGTGGCAAGCGTGGAGAACTCGCGACAGCACGCGCGGAGAAGGAGGCGAGGTGTCTGCAGGCACGTGCGGAGGCTTGCAGAGGCTGGCAGGGGACGGGGAGGTGCTTGGCTGGTCGCTACAGAGGCGCGCAGCGGCCGGTTGCGGGTGTAGAGGGCATGCCACAGAGCAAAGAAAGCAGAGGCGGGGAAGGCCTGCAGGCACGCGCAGAGGGGCTGGGGCGCCTGTAGACGCACGCGGAAGCTGCTGGGGCTGCTTAGCTGCTGCTGCTGAGCTATGAAGCTTGAAGCTGCTCCAATGGCGGGAAGTTGCGAGAACGGAAAAAAAATGAAAGAAGAGCCACCACGCCCACCGGCTCTTTGAAGAGCTGGGCGGTGGTGGTCTCACTGTGGTGGTGTGCACCACAGTGAGCTCCTTCTCACCGAGTTTCTCCTCGGAGGAGGGCCTACGTATGGAGGGGAATGGAGGAGACAATGAAGCTGCAGGTGGGTTCTTTTTGGTTGCTGGGACAGCCCTCTTGAAGAAGATGAAGACGTGGCTATTTTATAAGGGGAGAAGGCATGGCTTCATGCATGCAGCTGCAGGGAATGGGATGGAATGGCAGCCGCAGGGAATGGCAAGGGCAGGGAGAGGGTGCAGAGAAGAAGTTGCAGCTGTAGGGAAAAATAAAAATCAAGTGGAGATAAAAATAGAGGTGGTGGATTTTTGCAAAGATGCACTTGAGGAAAATGCGAATTATGAAGCCATTTATTTCATTCTCCTCTCCTCTCAATTAAATGCATGAATGCATGTATTTTTACAAAATGCAACTATGGAATCCTAATATGCACAGGTAGTGCTAGGAAATAGCAAAAGAAGGCATTATTGCAGGCGTATTTTGCGGTGCAATCACCCTTCTCAAGGCATTGGTACGTCCGACTGGAAAGAATTTCTTCAGAAAGGCTGATTTCAACTCATTCCAAGTTGCAATTGGTTTTCCTATTGTCCTATAACAATGCGCGGCCTTATCCCTAAGAGAATGGGGGAAGAGCCTCATGATCATTTGCTCCTCGTTCACATTTCGTGCCTTGCTGGTCAGCACCAAAGTGGTCAAGTCCTCCAAGTGTTGAAACGAATCTTCAGAGCCAAGCCCATGAAAATGTTTGATCAGGATTAACACCTGGGACTTGATTTCTACGCCACCGGCTGGAATCTGGATGCTGGGACGTTCCCCATAATTTGAAGGATCATAAAAATCCTTCAAGGGCTAAGCGCCCTGCATTCTCTGCATTTGTTCCAATTTCCTTCGGAATTCTTCCAGTGGATCTCCAGGCAGAGGAGGCGGTTGGTCAGCCATGGGATCAATTTGACCAAAATCCAATTTATGCCTCCTAGAATACTCTAGTGGTCCTTCCAATCGGGGATTCAATGACCATCTTCCCAACATAAACTAGGAGAAGGTCGAAAGGATTGGGGATAGGGACCCTGCAGCACAACAAAATAAGGTTGTCCTTAAGTGGGGTAGCCTAAGGATCTATTGACTCCCAAAACCCACCTTAAGATTGTAAATGATTTACTCTACTTGCATCTACTCAATCCAACCAATTAGAAGGAGGGACTAGGGAGAAGGTTCTTCCTTCGGCTTTCACCTCCAGTTCCTAGTGTACCCCCCAGCCGCGGTCATTTGAAGCTACTTCCCTAACTAAACATCAGATTAATCAGTACAAGTAGGTTAATCAAAGGCAATCTCAGGCTAGGAACTGAAGAGCAAATCAGACCTTAAGGCCAACATCTACTCAATTTTATTAAGGCCTGGGATTGTGGTGGTTATGAAATGTGATGGGCCCTTAAAATGAGTTGTGCCCTTAATGATTGATTGAGAATTGTGTAAGTGCATACAAAACTAGGGTATTCAAGCAAGATTATTTGTGATGTGTGAATTTTAATGTTCAAATCTTGCTAAAGTAGCTTTTCGGGTTTAAAATTTGGTTGATTGCAATCAAGTTTCAAGGCAAACCAAGTTGTCAAACACGGGTGAAGATTGCTTTCCTTTAAAACCAGAAATAAAGTGGAGTGCCTGGAATAGAACTAGATTGAAAACCCTGAGGAGATGCTTGATGAGTTGATTTTAAGTAAAGTGGTGCAGCCCAAACAACTCAAACAACTAGCCACAAATGCACCACTAAGTTAGGCACACAAAGATGGTTAACCTAGAATGATTTCTACTCTTTTATGTGTTGCTTTGTGTGTACTGGTTCCACAGATCAGAACCCGATTGAGTAGAAACAAAACAATTAGGTTAAGTGCCTTGAATGTGGATGTATGTTGTGTGTCTGTTGAAAATTACCCCACAAGATTATCTTTTTGTTTCTTTATAAACGAGGGTGGAATGAATGTAAGTGAGAATCCAAACAATCAAACCATTCCTAGGATTTATGCAAACACCTAGGTTAATTGGAATTTAGATTTAATGTGACAAATGAAATCTATGGAGGGGGGAAGAATGGGGAGCACTTACAGCTGTCTTCAACTACACTTTACTCCGGTCTACCGCTTGATGATTCCCTAATGGACGTCTCTGCAAAACAATAGACACGAGAGAAAGCAAGTTGAAGACAATAAAGTGTGTGAAATGTGAAAAGATGATCGGAAATCGTTGCCTCCCCGGCAACGGCACCAAAATGTTGAAGCTGCGAGTTACTATTCTAACGTATTTGGTTTTGAAAAACTTGTCATCGTTGTTTGAAAGCGAAGAACTCGTGTTCAACAAATAAAATTTGTACCGGAATAGAAATCCTAGGTCGAACTCAGGGAGGCTACGTCGATCTATATTCGCAATTATATTTTTTTAGAGTTTTTGTTGAAAAGCAGAGCAACATAATTACAATAAAACAATATTAACAATCAGAATAAACGAGAGAGAGAGAGAAAACTTGCACTCAATATGTCAAAATGTTTATGCAATAAAACCAGAGAAAAATTACACTAAAAAGTAAGAAGTTAGCTACACTAGAAAGCAAGAAATTCTACTCTAGAAAGATGCAAAGAAGAATGGGAGAGAGAAGTTATCCTCCTCGACGATCACTTGATGGATAGCCGGACGAGATGCTGCCTGGATGAAGGAGGATGAAGCAGGAAGGAGGTCGAGGCAAGAGGAACGAGAACGGGGCAGCACGTCGTTGTCGTGGGATCTGCTTACAAAATGAGAGCGAAAATTTGACTTTATCTCTCGAGAAGCATCCTAGGTGTGGGACAGGCTTCTCTTAAGCTTTGGAGAGGGAGAGAAGAGAAGGAAGGGATGAAAATTTCATATGGAGGGGGTCTCCTTTTATAGTTGCAAGGAGTGAGGGCAATTTAGTCTTTACAATTGCAAAGCATTAAATAAGGGGTCTTTAGTGACGGATAAAACCACTGCTAAAGCCCCAGTCATGGGCGACATGTGCCACCCGCTCATCTTCCGCGCCACCCACATCCTTCAATTCTCGGCCATTCGATCTCACGATCGAACGGCTAAGATGTAGCCTCGCTGCGCCTCTTCAAGCCGCAACGCCCGCGTCTGATGGCGCGTCACACACAGGCGTGTGATAGTGCCTGGGCACTATTGAGCACTCACAGCCGCTCGATCGCAATCAGACGGTCGCTATGTCCACTCGCCCGCACCTACCTCTTGCGACTCGAATGCACACTGTGCTTTACGTAAGTGCTCTCACCCAACTACGCTACACGCGTGGATGGGCGGGCACTCAACTTAAGCCCGGGTGCATCCCAGCCATTGGATCTTGATCCAACGATGGGGAAACGTTGATGCGGAGGCCTTCAGTGGATGCGTGCGGATGGTTGGGCAGCCAAGATGGCACCACGTGGTGCCATCTTGGTTGTTCATCTTCTGGTTGATGTAGATGGTGCCACGGTTGTTGGATTAAGTCGATTTTCACACCGTTAGGCTGTGATCGTCGATCCGAATCCATCCGTGAAGTTAGATTTGTCATTTGAAGTGTGGATTCATGCCATCTTGGCCCTTGATCTTATAGGGTTCTTCGATCTCTATCTGATGCTATAGATGTTTGATTAGGGCGATCTTGGAGTTGTTGAACTCCAATCGTTGCCCTGATCAAATATGTATGGTTGGATCTTCGATCCGAGGCCCTAATAAAAATTTGCCCTGTCCCTGAACATAAAAGGAGACAATTAACCTCTATTTTATTCAAACTAATCTAAATGCAAGATGATGAATGCTATGTAATATTTACAGTATGCAATGCAATTCTATGCTTAAGAGCATGCATAAATAGACATCTTATGTAGTGTAAACATGTTTGCATCAATCCACTGCCGCGCCTCATCCACTGAAGGAAAAACGTGGGTATTGGAACATCATCCAACAGCCATGAAGAGGCCACGTCGCCCCCCATTGCGCCTTCATCAACTGAGAGAACATCTCAGCCATTGGATCTCCATCCAATGGCTGAGAACGGCTGCGCATTAAATCCTAATTATGACACAACAGAGCCCGCAATGCATTGGTTAGTGCTTCAGCATGAAAATGAGCAATGCACGTTAGAATAATTCTCAGAGTGAAATCGAGGAGGTGGTGGACTTACGTGAAATCAAGCCGTCTAATCAGATCGAGTGGCGAAGACGTGACCGTGTGGTGGGCAGAGGTGAATTGGATGAGGTGGCATGGATGCGCGCAGGGTTGAATGCCTGAATTGATGCCTCGATACACATAGGGACATAAAGCGGTAGCGCGATGAGATTAGATGGCCGAAATTGAAGTGCGAGCATGTGCGGGAAGAAGAGAGTGCGGATCAGATCTAGCGGCGGAGCGCGTGACATGTGGTGCCATCTGGTACATTCCTCATGTTTAAGGCACATGGAAGGTTATTTTGAGGCGCAATTTGGTCCATTGATCTCCTGATCGACAAATCTGATGGCTCCAAGGTTGTTGCGAAGGGCCTATATACCAACTTTGCCCCTCATTGAAGCTATAAAAGGAGCTCTAGGCCCCCATTTGAGAGGCAACTTCCACCAGGCACATCTCCAGCCTCTCTCTCTCTGCAACTTCTCTCTGGACTTCTTCCCAATGCTCTGGAATTAAAGTGATGCCGTACTTCACACAAGAATCCCACAAACAGCACCATCCTTCATCTATTCTTCTCTTTCTGTCTCTACTCTTTAGCATATTTGTTTATTTCCTATTGTAAGAATTGTTTGCAAGTAGTAATGAAAATCTGATTCTATGAATATATTGTCTCTATTTTCATGCTTTCATTAGGGTAGGTTAGTACGAAAAGCTTTGAAAATCATGTTTTGTCTCCCTGCGAACGACTCAGGACTCACCAATTCTGATTTATAAATTTCTTTGTTTCGATGTGATTCACATTACAATGATAGATATAATCTTTTATGCATTTTGCGATGAACAATACTCTCCTATATTTGATACAAACTAAGCATGCATGTGCACACAAATAATGATTAATGAGGTTGCTTTTTACCAAACTTAAGTTTGCATGAAGAGGGATGCAAACTCTCTAGAAGAAGCTTTTTCTTTACAAAAAAAATAATTAGTACTTTGGATAGCTTTGTAAATGTAAATTCCTTCTTCGAATGATGGCTTTAAAATGCAAGAATTTTGAGTGGTTTTGTCTCCTATCTTAATCTCTACTCTCACTATCTGGGTCCTTGTTTTTTAATAAAAAAAATTCTGTGGAAGATGCCTTTTTTACTGAAAATCAAAATCCTGAATGACTTTTGTTTAAGAACATTTGGTAAATCTTTCTTGTATAACAAGAGATCAAAGGGGAAAAGTTAACGGTTGCTTTCTATTGCTTTATTAGGTTTCATGGTCCTAATTAAACGAAGCTAAGCTAATTACACAACTGTTTTGTGCTGATGCTGCCAATTTATATATGCTTATATATATTCACTATTTGTACATGATTTTATTTGATTTATATGATTTTTAAAATGGTGTAAAAAAAGAAGAATTAACATTAACATTTTTCTAAATGACGTAGAAATACAAAAGATGTCCGATGAACATCAAGAAGGTGGCATGGAAAATGAAACCCAAGATGTCATATCCACTCCTATCAACTCAAATAATCCTGACAACCCTACATCTAGTTCTCTTCAAGTTGAGACTAGAAAAATTAAATTAACCTCATGGGTTTGGGATCATTTTGAGAAAAAGAAAATCGATGGTGCAAATAAGGCAATTTGTTGTCATTATTTTAAAAAATTATTGGGTGCTTCTCATCATGAGACATCTCATTTAAGTGAGCATATTAAAAACTACAAGAAGACAAATAAGGATATCAGACAACTTCTATCTACAAATCAGAAAAAATTGAATGGAAGCATCAGAACTCATTACTTTCAATTGACATCTAGGAGGGATCTTGCACACATGATAATTTTACATTAATATCCTTTGAATATTGTGCGCCAGTTTGGTTTTAGAAAGTTTGTCTCTGGTCTTCAACCACTTTTTGAGATGGTTTCTCATACCACTATTAGAAGTGATATTTTGAAGATTTATGCACAACAAATGTTCAAGATTATGGAAATTATGCAAGAGAACAAAAGTTGAGTTGAAATTACTACTGATTTGTGGACTTCAAGTAACCAAAAGAGATGATACATGGTTATAACGTGTCATTTTATAAATGACTTATGGATCATGCAAAGAAAAATCTTGAGGTATTATTTTTTTTTCTTTTAATTCTTAATATTTTGACATATTTCTTTTTAATGATTAATGTATATTTATTTTTTTAATATGTAGATTTGCTTACGTCCCTTGTCCTCACACATCAAAAACTCTTTCAACTGCTTTGGTGGAATGTCTGTTAGATTTTAACATTGATCGAAAGCTATCATGTATAACATTGGATACTTATTCTACTAATGATGCATTAGTCGACATTTTACTGGAGAGGCTTTCTATTGGTTCCCTTTTGTTGAATGGAACTTTACTTCACATGTGTTGTTGTGTGCATATTTTGAATTTGATTGTAAAAGATGGATTATATATCATTGGAGGGGAGGTTGAAATAATTACAGAAAGTGTTTTATTTTGGACAGCAACAACAAAAAGGCAAGAAAATTTTGAATAAAGTTGTAGACAATTACAAATCCCATAGTAAAAGTCTATCTTTGGATTGTAAAATGAGATGGAATTTCACGTTCTTAATGCTTCAGACAGTTATCATTTATCAGGATGTATTTCATAGATTGAAGCAAAGGGAACCTCAATATAAATGTTCGGAATTATTTTCTAGAAACAAGTATCCCATAGCTAACTTTCTGTTGAGAGTGCTAAATCAGGTTTTAAAAGTGTTACATTGTATTATAGCCGAAATAGCATTCAAAACAAATATAATTTTATTATTCGAATATATTCCAAGGTCAAACACAGGGAGCAAATGGAATTCACACACTAATCTCAACAAAAATGCAAATTGAACACATAATACTAAAAATCTAATTAGGAAAGTAGAGCATGAGTATATGAAGAGTTAAAAAGAGATTTAAATAAAATAATGGAGCATATGAAAATCAGATGTCTTAAAAATCTTGCGCTACAGTTCATTTCTTTTGTTCTTCTTCTTCTTCCCTACCATCTGCCTTTGCGATTGATCGGCCTATGCCTTTCTTCCTCTTCTTTGCTTTGCCTTAAGCCCTGCGGTGCTCCTCTCCTTCTTCTTCTTCCGTTTTTGCCTGACCTCCTCTTCTTCTCTGAATTGGCTAAGTGTCGAAGGAAAACTCCTCAAAGCAAAACCCCCCTTCCCCTGCGTAGCCCTCTTCTCTCTTTCTCTCTTTTCTATTTCAGAGCCACTCTCCTAGAGCCTTAACCGGTTCGGGTAATCGGACCTAACAGAGACCTGTGTCCAGGCTCACAGGTATTGTGTGGTGAGCGAGGAGTGAATAGGTTGAGTAATCAGGTTGTGGCTAGGTCCGCAGGCTATATCGCGGACGAGTACATGAGAGGGGGGAGGAGGACCTCACCCTCAGTGTTGGAGGCGATAAGCCTCTAACACTTTTTCCCTTTATGCGTATGTAGGTGGCTTTCCACTTCCAAGATGGGACTAATGTCCCACCTCCCTTCGCGCGTCTGCCGCAAAGCGTTCTTGGCTAAATTGAAGGGCTACAGCTACTAGAGTCTTCACGCAAGGGCTTAGACGCGTGCGCAAGAGGATTCTGCACAGCCTGGGGTGATCTCTTGGAGTAGAGCAAGGCCTGGAGCAGCTTCAAGCTTGCTTCAAGCTCAACAACAATGACGGAAGGCATCTTGAACCTGAAATCAATATCACGACCTCGCGACCACGTCAAATCACTCTGGCAGCGTCGCCAGACCATGGCAGATGTGATGGGAATGTCGGCATGGCTCGGGGGTGTGTGTGCATTCGTGCCTAGGGCACACTGTGGGTGTGTGAGTGAGTGTGTTAGAGGGAGTGATTGGAGTGAGGGGATATAATCAAAGAGTCGAGGCAGAGGTTGTAGGGTGGTCAGAGAGGTGTATGGAGCTGCGGAGCGATGGGAGCACCTCACCGTAGGTATCGTCGGAGGTGGAGAAGGTGACGATGGTCAATGGCATCGGTGAATGGTTTGAGAAATAAAGAGAGGGAAAGAAAGTGGGAGAGAGAGAGAGAGTCAAAAAACCTACTTTTAAAAGATGAAAGGGACAAGGGACCCACACCGGTATGGTTGCTGGCCGTGGGGAAGACAAAACTCCGTAGATGAGGCGGCAACGAAGACGAGGCAGAGGCGACGTCAGCCGGTGTTGCGCGACGTGGAGGAATGAGGGGGAGTTAACCCAACCACTGGTATTGTGGTTGGGTGACGAGAGAGCGAGGGAGAAGCCGTCGGAGCTTGCGGAGATTGTGGCTGGCAAGGGAGAGAGGAATGTAGGGAGAACCGGCCCAAATTCAAGCTTGGAGAATGCGGTTGGATCTAGGGCTCCTTTTATAGGTCATTTGGAGAGGGATTTATGCTTGGAAGCCAAGCTTCCAAGCAAAGCAGGGTCACCAGAGTTGGAACTATTGAGACAGCCATGTCTCTCATGCATTTGCATGAGAGATTGGGAAGGAATCTGGGATCAAAGATGGGTTCAGACGAGAGAGAATTTCTCAGAGAATCTCCCTTCCAATTTTGGAAGAGATTCTCTGAGCAATCAGGGAGAATTCTCCTTCCAAAGCTCGCCGGAGTAGGATTCCTCCGCTATAATGATGGAGGGACCTAATTGCGAAAATGATGAAGAGTCTAGTGTCCTGTTTGTAAGGATTTTTGAAAGTTAGGCGTAGAAATGTAATCAGGTTGGACCTTTTTGCAAACTAGGTCAAGGCAAACTCATCTAGGGTCCGAATTTTGGTACAAACATAATTTGGACCTAAGGAATCCAATGGTGAAGTTGGATTTTGGGTTTGACAATGTTTGACTAGGAAATTTATGAAAAAACCCAATTTAAGGCAAATACATGTCTGAGACCCTATTCTAGGTCAAGATGGGTTCCAATGGCCAAATTGAAGTTTCTAAACCCTAGAGGATATTTTTATATAATTTTTTGAGGGTTTAGGTGAATTTTATCTTGACCAAAACCTTGGTTAATCAAGTGGGTCTGTTTCAGGATTTCAAGAAGTCATTTAATTCACAGAACTCACACAAACCCTTTTCTGTCTGATCCAACCCACTTAGTATCTTATTAAGACCCTTTGACCTTTGTTTAGCCCTTGAGAAAACCTATTGTTGTACTACATTGATAAAATTACTATTTTACCCTTAGTTTCCTGTTTCACTCTCAAAAAAGTTATGTAGCGAATTAGGACCTTCAGTTGGTTTTATAGGAGCTTTTATTCTCTTCAATGGGTCAAAATGAGCTAGTTATGGCTCATGATGGTGTTCCCATCATACCCCCATTCCTATCTTTTGCTAGCCCCTTAGCAAAATTTTAAGGTTTTAACTTTGATTCTAGACAATGTAATCTTTTTTATGCTCAAAATTGTGATGTGTGCTTTCTTCTGTAGATTATGTTGGAATGCCGATAGTAGGCCTAGAGGTACTCAAGTACCAACCAAGGTCGAGACCTGACCAGCTCTAGCCTTAGTCTGTTGCGAAGGCTTTTAAGGCCCACAGGAACTATCCTAAGGTTCATTGAACTCCGTGGCTAAAGCACCAGTGCTTGTAACATTTTTAGTCTCGGTTCAGTTTGCAGTTCATTTTTGTAAGAGAGAGACAGAGGAATTTTCTTTGTTTGGAGAGTTTTCTCTCTCTTTTCTTTTTATTTCTAGCTTTAGATTAGCTTCACAACACGGTCTATATCGGATTCCTAGTCCCCATCATCATTCCTCGAAGGGTCCCTAGCAATCGATGCTTCGAGATAGCACCACCCATGGCAACCCCCAGAACCCTGTCTTTCGAGATTTTGAGATAATCCTGCCCATGGCGTTCTGTAGCTAAACTCAGACCCTGGAAATCGACATTTCGTGATAATGCCGCCCATGGCATCTAAACTAGCACAAGGTGCTTACATGCCCCAAGTAGGATATGTAGATATCCTAGGAGACAAGCACCGAGGAAATGATATGCTATTGCGGATCTTCGTGGGGAATTTTCCCGCCTCTCCACATCGGGAACTTGTCCAAATCAACTTGTGTTGATCGACCGCTCCTAATCTAGGAGACTTTTTCATAAAAATTTAAATGCATTTACGTGATTTTGATACTTATGCGCACTAAACCAGACTGTGTGTGGATTGAGGTTCTTAGGTTACCGAGTCCCACAAACCAGAGGTCAGTTAATGAGGTTGAATACTCCCTAAGCCTTAGACATAATACTTAAGCTTCGCATTTTCCTCAACCTCTTGAGGAGTATCTAGATCTTAGCAGATATTTGAATTTTTAAGCCTACGAGTATAACCCAAAAAGCCTAAGATCAGCATTCCTACTAATCTCTTCTATGTTTCATTAACACTTTTTGCTTCTTTCATTTTCTTTCTTTTGATTTGGTCTAGAACTAAGTCAATTCCTTAATTTCTTACTAATGACTATCTCGTTTTTCTTTTCCTTTCAACTTGTGCTCCTTTTTGACATTTCTAACTTCTCCCCTTTTTCTCCTCAATATTGATGTGCCATCAAAATTCTCTCATTTTTTGTTCTTCACAATTTTTTACTTTTTTTTTGTTATTTTTGGGATATGTGATTTTTTTGAGAACCCTTTCGAACTTTGATTTTTGCATGTTTGTACTTTACCACCACCCCATGCCTAAGTTTTGCAACGTCCTCATTGTAAACAGAGGGTGTGAAACAGTTTTTGGGTTCAAGGTTTTAGAACAGGATTATTGGGTGGGCGAACGGGTCGGGAATGACTGTTGCAGATGATTTCAAGGTTGGGTACGTGTATTAGAGGTGGGATTGACTGCACTAAAATCGAACTCAGGGTGCAATAGACGTGAAGTACAAAAAGATAATCAGAAGGATTTCGGGTTTTTGGAATGACGGGTTGCCTCCCATTAAGCGCTAAATTCAATGCCTTCAGCTAAGCGGGAAATGGTCTGGATAGGGAGTGGTTAAATCAGATGAGCTTTGCAGAACAAGCACCTTGATCAAAAGCATGGTTGGTCCAACCAGGTGCTTGTTCAGATCAACAGGCTGATGATGCAGCCCAAACCCAATCAATCTGGTGGGTTGATAAATGTGGATCAAGATATGTGGAACCCACCATATACTGCGGAGCTCGAAATGTTGCGGAAGTGTGAATCTAGGGTTTGGCTGAGTCGAATTAGCCTAGTCAGAGTAGGGATCCTCAAATGAAAAAGAATTAGTGGAGGATGCAAAAATCCTACAGGAGTGATCAGAGAAGGGTGGGGCATGTTTTGTAGTCTGATCAATGTTCGAAACCCAATAAAAATGTGGAGGCGAATCATTTGCAATCGGCTCAGTGAGAGGGGAATAAGAATAGAAATTGAGTCTGACTGCTAGTCGGGGTTGAAAACAAGTTCAAATAGGTTCTATATTTGTAGAGGAGGTGGCTTCAATAAGAATTGTATATGAGGGTTCTTCTAGTAAAGGTTTAAATGTGGGTATATTTAAAGAGTCCTCATATTAGCCATCAAACTCAAAGGTAAATGCCTGAAGAGTGTTTATAGGATGAAGAAAATTGGAGTCAAGAAAGGATTCGAATTCTGGATTGTAGTCACTCTGGGCACTTTTTGGTTTTGATTCCTGAGGATCGAAAAGAAATGATTCCATCTCAATGGAACCTAAATTTAAATTAGTGATCTCGGGATTAGGGACCTCAGAGTCAGAGTCGAAGAATGAATCACGTGACTTGAGGTTGTAGATTGGCTTCTAGTCATCAGGAAACAAAGGTTCTCCGAAATCATGGTAAGATTCGAAATCGTCGAAGAAATTTCGAGAATCAAGTTCTGAATTTGATTCGATATCAGAGGTTCCACCACAGAATAAATCAAAAGATGTAGACTTAGCAACATAACTTGGGTCCAGCCTATCTGTAGATTCCGTGCTAAAAAAGGTGTCCTTATTAGGTCTAGGCTTGAGTTCTAGTCTTGTAGGAAAGACCCAATCAAAACCCTACCTGTCCAACTCCTCGATTTCTGTATTGTAGATCAGCATGACTTTCAAGAAATCAACCTGTATCTCTGAGGATGTTGGAGAGGGATATTCATCAAATAAAGGCCCAGAATCATAATCCCAATTCAAACTTTGATTATCATCATATGGGGCCTTGTAACCGTCCTAATAAGATTCAGATCCAGATTTTAGGCTAAGGATGTGGGTTGAATTACTAGAATCTAGGTCAGAATTGCCTTCGGGGGTCACCTTATCAGAATAAGGGGCGAAATTTACACCCTCGAGAGGTTCTGGTTCAATCTCATTGTTACAGGACTCTAGAAATTCTATGCTTGATGAACTAGGGTGTTGGTTTTCTAGGGCTGGCTCAAAATCGTGCTCTCTTGCAATTGGGACTTGATTGCACAGCAAAAATGCACCAACAATTATGCCATCTTGTGCTATTTCCAAGCATTGCCAATGTATATTAGGTAGCCATAGTCGCATTTGTAAAAATAAACTCATGCATGCATTTATTTGAGAGGGGAGGAGAGTGAATAGAATGGCCTTGAAATTAACATATTCCTCAAGTGCTGCCATGCAAATTCACCATCTTTATTTTTATTTTTATTTGGCTTTGAATTTCTCCTCGCGGCTGCAGTGCATGGTTGATCTTCTTCGCACCATTCTCTGCAATTGTATGCCCTGCCAATCGCATGCTCAGACATGCACAGCCCAGGGCATGGCTAAGCTTGCCTCCATCTTCTTTAAAAAGGGCATAGCTATCTTCCTTGCGGGGAGCCTGGTCCAACACTCACAAAAGCCTTCCCTCACCAGGCCATCTCCTCCCCTCTCCCCTCCATACGCAGCATCTCTTCCTCCTAAGGAAACACACTGTAGGCAGGAGCAGGTCACAGTGGTCGACAACCACCACTGTGAGTCCCACCACCACCTAGCGCATCCAAGAGCCGGTGGGCAAGGTGGTTCACTTCGCTATTTCACCCGCTCAACGTTCTTCCGCCATCGCCATAGAGTCAAGCTTTGAAGCTCAACGACAGTAGCAGCACGGCGCAATAGCCTCTCGCCCGCATGCAGGCCACCGCGCACACCAGCATCCGGCGCAGCTCCTTCCGCACGCACGCCAGCCCGCTACACAGTGCCCACGCACGCTGAACCGGGCACAGCCGGTCGCCTACACCGAGCGCACACTGTAGCTACTGTTCACTCTAGAGAGCACGACACTGTAGCTATAGTGCGGTGACCGGGAAGTTTCTCACTTATTTGGTCACCGCGCAGTCTCTCTCCGCGCCGCAACCACCTCTAGCCCATGCCTACGTCTCTCCCCACGCCCTCTCCAGTGCATGCACCCGCGTCTCTCCCAGTGCCCGCTTCTTTGTCCGCGTTCCCCTCAGTGCGCTGCACTGTGCCCTTACACCGCTCCCTCCTGTGCGTGCCTACGCTTGAGCACGCCTGCGCCTGCGCGTGCACGCTCCTGCGCGCACCACCAGACGACGGGCGTAGCCTCTAGACAACTTAAATGCCCGCACCCTCTTCAAACGCTCTCTCTCTCTCTATCACTCCCTCCCGCAGACATATACACACACACACTCTCTCTCTCTCGTACACACACTCACCCACTTGTACTTGCCTATATACTTATATATATATATATACATATATATATTTATATATATATATATATTTATATACATATATATATATATATACATATATATATTTATATATATATATATATACATATATCTATACATATATTATTACCTATACAACTAAGTATAAGTAAATATATATATGTATATATACATATATATACACATATATTTATACATATATATATATATATATACATATATATACACATATATTTATATATTTATATATATATACAAATATACATACATATATACATATATATCTTTAGCTATAAATACATATATATATATATATATATCTACATATATCTATATACATAGATACTTATACTAATATATCTATATACATATATACAAATCTATAACTATATACATATATTACTGTATATATATATATATTTATATATACATACATATATATATATAATTATAAATATATATACATCTATATATGTACAAACATTTATCTATATATATATTTACATATCTATATATATATATATATATACACATATACATATGCATATATATATTTTTTCATATCGCCTACCACACGTATTGTGGGAATATCTGCAGAAGTTGCTGATATTCCCCGATACTCGAGTACAGAAAGCATCTCCACACACATCTTCCACCCATCCATCCTACACTCCACACGGCACTTCGTCCTGTTGGTTGTGTCTTCCTAGACGACAATCAACTCGACACCGTGCTACACGCCATTTCCACCTCCACCCCCACCCCTATATATATATAATATATATATATACATACTATATTTATCTTATTTCTATTTCTCTTTCCTGCTATTAAAAGATAGAAAAAAAAATAGTGAAAGAGAAAAGATAATCCTTGACTTGCATGTACTCGATTTTGCGAATAGCAAGACCAGTTTTGGAACCCTAATTTGGCTCAAAGCCAAGAACCTAATTTTGAGGGTGTACCTCAAGGATAAAAATTATCGGAAAAATCTTAAATAGAAAAACACCAAAAACATAATAAATGAACGAAAGAGATTCGTTGTAGGAAAGGCGTAGAAACTTATTCAGCTCTAATCCCGCTTCCCTGAGTTCGACCCTGGGCCTAAAAGTGACCAAGATAAAATCAAGTAGGCCAGGTTAAAAAATTTTGTAAAAAGATGGTTAGGCTCGATTTAGGTTAACCACTATACTCATTTCAACGATTAAATCACCATATTAACACAACCTATCCGAGCCCGACCACACTTTTTCTGGCGCCGTTGCAAGGGAGGTGCGCATTCAGGTAAGTTTCTACTCCATTCCTTTAATTTTTCTCTTCTCACATCCTTCTCTTCACGGGTGTTTCTGTTTATTGGTGTGCAGGTGAACCAGTTGCAAGGAGAAGGCAGGCAGACGAAGTCGGAGATGTGGGCAGTTCCAAGGCGGGAACATGAGCATGAAGTCACCGGCACCGCACTGGAGCTTCACCCACGTTGCTGAATAGGTAGGTCTTTCTTTCTTAGCAACTTAGGTCAACTTGTCACCTTAATAAAAAAAAAGAAAAAAAACACTTCTTGGGATCTCTTGGGGCAAGTGGATTAAAAATCACTTGCTTGATTGTTTGCCATCACTCCCACCACCCCAGGATTTCCCGCCAAACATCGCATAGTAAAGATCCAAGAATCTTGATTCTTGAATCTTTCGTCATGTGAAGTATTCTTTGAGGCAAAAACAAAAAGATTGATTGCCATCCCTCCTTGCCTCATTTATCTGCAATTCGGGATCACATTTTTGGTGAGGAGACTTGGAATTGAGCTGATTCCAACCCCACCATGATCTTTCACGTGCCTAAGATTTGATCCTAAATACTTCAACCTCAACAATTTGATCTTCTTTATCCTGTGGTTGAGCCTTGTGTGTGGAAAATCATTTTGGTGATTGGGAGCATTTGAATTGAAGTGCTTTGGCTCCCTTTCATACTAATCTAAAATTGACTCGTGCATCCACACATAGAAATCTCCATCTAGGGAAGCCCATTGCATTTTAGCATGCATTACCAACTGACATTGAAGAAGGGTTTGTTGGGCTTAGAAGAAAACTTGTATTCTCTCAAAACCCGAAGATTGGTTGAATTGGTAATTCAGAAAAATCCTAAAATCCGTACTACTTAAGGCTGAAACTCTAAAAACCATTCACCAATTAAAACTTCAATTCGATGAGATTTCCCCATTGCATGCTTGGTTTACACACACTCTAAAAACAAACCACTTGGGCATTACCCGTAAATAATGCCCTTCACATTCCAGAAGCACTTGATCCTAAGCCTCTAACTAAAACGGGTAGCAACTTGACCCTTATTAAGGATTGGAGGTCTAACTACCTTCATGTAGCGCCTACGTGCTGGTGAGGGTTCCCACGTGCTATCGGGTGTCTAAGACTAGGTCAAACAGCCTTTCAATCTAGCCCGGTGGTTCTGTGGTGCTCGTATTTGGTTCTATAGATCATGATAGTAGGTAACTTAGATCTTTAGGTCTAAGGGCACACTGTAGAGGCTAGGAATTTGATTGTATTGATTTGTCATCAAGTGTACCTTTGCGACATCATTTCCCTCATCTCCTTTTCCCTTCGTATCCCCCCAATTCTTCCTGCGGTAGTGCATGTTTGGGAGGAGGTCACAAAACCCTAAATTGTGTGAATTGTCTGATAATTTTAGAAAAGAAGCTGAATCATCCTCCTCCTCCACAAACATAGCTGCACGGCCACCCCCAAATCCCGAGGGAGGAAACCGCCCTCAAAACCCACCGAGTGGTGGAGCCTTGGATCCCATAACCCACCTCCAATCCCAAATGGAAATGTATAATGAACAAATTGAAGCCATTAGGGAAACATTAGAGGAAATGCAGAACCCTCCCGAATGGGAGGAGCCTAGGTCTCTTAGCTCCTATCAGAATACCGCTGCTACAGAGACCATAGGACAAATTCGGGTCCCCATGGGTGGGGACGACTTTCAATTGAAACCTAATGTAATTGGCCCGATAAATTTTCACTTCCATGGTCTTGCAAGTGAAGATCCTTTTCTCCACTTGGAAGACCTAACCCGATTGACTGAAACAATTAAACCAAGAAATATCGTGTTACCTATACTCCTCATGAAAATGTTCCCATTTTCAATGCTGGATAAAGCATCGCAGTGGTTACGCACCCTTAGGAGAACCATCCGCTCTTGGGAAGAGATGCAAATAGCGTTTCCCAAGAAGTTCTTCCCAATCGGACGAACCAATGCTCTTAGCCATGCTATCACTTCATTTATGCAACAAAATGGCGAACAGTTTCATGAGGCATGGGAGAGATATAATGACCTCCTCAGGAAGTGTCTGCACCACGGTCTGCCTAAGTGGCATATAGCCCAGATTTTCTACTATGGGCTAAATGAGACTTTGAAGCAGATTGCAGACGCTTCCTGCAGAGGGAATTTCATGAATAAAGACGAGAATCGAGCATTCGAATTATTTGAAAATATGAGTGAAAACTCAATGAACAATGCTTCCATTGTCGCCTTTAATCATACCAGCCTGCACCGTAATAACCACGAAGTTGACACGGGACCCTCCCATTCATCCACAGATCTCAGCCTTATCGCACAGAAATTGGATGAAGTCTCCGTCGTGCATAAGAAACTAGACGAACTTTTGGCCAATCCCACCCATTCTATGGCAAACACCCCCACCTCACCACTTCGTCACAATTCCAATTCTTCCAACACCAGGCTTATCCCTACAAACCCCGTAAGACCTTCCTTACCGAGGGTCGTGCTAAGTGATTCGGTAAGTCATGTGGATTTGGCTTCTGCAAGCCAGTATTTTGACACGGAGGACCAAGCCTTCGTGTGCTCGGATGCGTATTTACATGCGGACGCGTCTTCTGGCAAAGAAGACGCTTGCGCCCTGGGGAACAACCCATTCTCTGCCACTTATAACCCATGGTGGTGAAATCATCCGAACTTTGCATGGTCCAGCAATCCGCAGTGCTAAAACCCCGTGGGTGGACCAATGCGACCATCCGCACCCGTCATCCCAAGGGCCCAGTCTAATCCTTTGGAGAATCCAACATCGGGTCTTTGCGTGCCGCAAACAGAACACGCATCAAGTCCTCTTGAAAAATTGATGCGAATGATGATGGAAATGTCAAAGCGCCATGAAGTGACCATGACCTCTCTTCAGCACCAATTGGCGCAGCAGAATGTTGAGATCAGTCAACTACGCTTGGCGACTCGATCTCAGGGCACTCTTCCAGCCCAACCTGTTCCCAACCTGCGAAATTTCGTACCCCGTGGTCCTCAATCATAGGTACGACCTTCTTAAGGGCAGGTTCATCAAATTCTGCAGGCTCCAAGCATTCTGCCGAGATATCAGGCTAATCCTGCTATAGCACCTTACTCTTATGTCCCTATTGCGAACCCTCATCCGTCGTATAATCCTACTGAACCCTCATCGTCCAATGGGATCACTATGAGGAGCGGTAAGCAGACCTGATCCTGGCCCGTCTTCTTCATCGCCCTCTCATTCGAGATGCGCACCGCATTCGCGAGAGGACAATACACCCAAATTGGTGCCAAAATCAATCCCATTCCCTAAGGCTCTACTGAGGGAGCCAAAAGGCGAGAAGAAGGATACGCAGGCCTTTGATAACCTGCGTAATTTGTTCAGGGATGTTGAAATCAAGGTACCCCTGCTAGAGGCTATCGACCACATACCTACTGATTGCACCACAAAATACGCCTACAATAATGCCTTCTTATGCTATTTCCTAGCATTACCTATGCATATTAGGATTCCATAGTTGCATTTTGTAAAAATACATGCATTCATGCATTTAATTGAGAGGGGAGGAGAATGAAATAAACGGCTTCGCAATTCGCATTTTCTTCAAGTTCCTCTTTGCAAAATCCACCATCTCTTTTTTTATTTCCTCTTGATTTTTAATCTTTCCCACGGCTGCATCTTCTCCACGCTCCATACTACAGCTGCCCTTCCCTGCAGCTGCCTCTCCCTGCCAACCCTTTCCTGCAGCTTCCATTCCCTGCATGAGCCATGCATGGCCATGCCTTCTTCTCCTATAAGAAGCCACGGCTCCATCCTTTGGGAGGAAGCCTGGTCCCAGCCAAAAACTCCCACCGGCAACTCCATCTCCTCCAGGCCGTCCTCTCCTCCATTCCCCTCCATACGCCGGTCCTCTTCCGAGGAGACACCAGGCGGGCAGGAGCCCTCACTGTGGTGCACACCACCACAGTGAGACCACCACCGCCAAGCTCTTCAAAGAGCCGGTGGACGGGGTGGGTCTGTTCTCATTTTTTTTACGTTCCCGCACCTTCCAGCCATTGGAGCAGCTTCAAGGTCTAAAGCTCAAAAGCTTCGCACGCCCAGCAGTAGCGGTAGTAGCTGCAGCTCCTTCTGCGCCAGCCTGCAGGCACCCCAGCCCCTTCCGTGCGCGCTTGCAGACTTCTCTGCCTCCACTTTCTCCGCTCTGTCACATGCCCTGTCGCCCACAACCGGCCACCGCACGTCACTACAGCGGCCAGCCAAGCTCCCCAGCAGCACCTACAGACCTCCATGCACCTTGTCGAGCCCGTCGCTCACGACCCAACCCCCCTCCGCACGCTCTATCGCAAGGTTCCTCCTGCAAGCCACCAGCCGACGCCACTCCACCGCGCGTGCCAAGCCGGCCTCACTCACAGCACCGCCCACTACCGGCTGCGCGGCGTGGACGACCACTGGAGCCACTGTTCATGCGAGTCATCGCGACACTGTGGCTACAGTGGGGTGACAGGAAAGCTTCTCACTTTCCCGGTTACCCGGCGCGTCGCAACCGGCCCTTGCCCGTGCGCGCCCCCGCCCGCGTGTCTGCCAGCCCTCGTCTGCACCCGTCTGCTTCGCCCGCACTCACCCACACGCGCCTGCCAGCGCCCACTCCAGCGTCTGCCAACGATCGCCCTCAGTGCTCGCGTCTGCCAAATTGCTCCAGCCCTCGCGCAGCACGGTGTGCTGCCTTTCCTCTCCGCGCCCAATCCTCCTGCGTGCTCCTCTCGGTGTATGTGCCTGCACGTGCACACGCAGATCAGATGACGCCTGCTGGTCACAGACGCCTTAAAACTCCAGCGGCTGCTCTCCCTCCCGCTCTCTCTCTCACTCTCTCTCACAACACTCTCACTCTCTCTACACCAATGCACACACACTCCTACACTAACACTTCCACACACGCACACACATATACTCTATTATAAACATATATATATATATATATACGTATACTTATATATAGTGATATATATATATACATATATATATATACATATATACATATATCTATATATATATATATATAGTTATATTTATACATATAGTAGTACCTATATACTTATGTATTAGTATACATACATACATACATATATATATATATATATATATATATACTTCTGTATATATACTTATACATATATATATACATATATACATATACTTATATAAATATACATATATACCTACATATATACATATATCTATACACACATATATATATATATATATAAATATACATATATCTATATATATATTACCTATATAACTAAGTATAGATACATATATATATATATACATACATATATAGATATATATATATATCTATAACTATATATACATACATATATATGTATATATATATATATATATATATATATATCTAGCTACATATATCTATATATACACATAAACCTATACATACATATATATTTACATTTATATAGTTATATATACATACTTATATATATATATATATATATATATATATAGATCTATACATATATCTATCTGTACTTATACATATATACATACATATATACATATATATATATAACCTATAGATAACCATATATACATATAGACATATTTACATATATACAAATATATTTTCACATTATTTACCAAACGCTGTATCGTGGGAATATCTGCACCAATTGCTGATATTCCCCGATACACGCGTACAAAAAGCATGGTTACATACATCTTCCACCTTCCATCCCACACTCCACGCGGCACCTAGTCTGTTGGTTGCGTCTCTCTAGACTACGACCGACTCAACACCGTGCTACACTCCATCTCCGCCTCCACCCCCACCCCTTTATATACATAATATATACATATATATATACTGTATTTACTTCTATTTCACTTTCCTATTAGAAAAAAAGATAAAAAAATATATAAAAGAGAAAAGATAATCTTTGACTTGTAAGTACCTTGTTTTGGAACTCTGTTTTGGCTCTAAGCCAAGAACCCAATTTTGAGGGTGTGCCTCAAGGACAAAGATTGCCAGAAAAAAAATCTAAATGAGAAAAACACCAAAAACACAATAAACGAATGGAATAGACCCATTGTAGGAAAGGCATAGAGATTCGACTTGTAACCCCACTTCCCTAAGTTCGACCCTGGGTCTAAAAGTGACAAGATAAAGTCAAGCAGGCCAGGTAAAAAATTTTGTAAAGAGATGGTTAGGTCCAATTTAGGTTAACCACTGTACACATTTCAACGATAAAATCATCATATTAACAACATATTCGGGCTCAACAACATACTCTTTTCTGGCGCCGTTGCCGGGGAAGTGCGCCTTCAAGTAAGTTTCTATTCAATTCCTTTCAATTTTTCTCTTCTTTCTTCGCAGGTATCTCTGTTTTTTGGTGTGCAAGTGAACCTGGTGCAAGGAGAAGGTAGGCAGATGAAGTCGAAGATGTGAGCAGATCCAAGGCGGGAACGATAGCGTGAAGATGTCGACACCGCATTGGTGCTTCGCACATGTTGCCGAACAAGTAGGTCTTCTTTTCTTAGCAACTAGGGTTAACTTGTCACCTTAAAAAAAAAAAACTAAAAACTAAAAAATTAGAAAAACTTCTTGGGATCTCTTGGGGCAAGTGGATTAAAATTCACTTGTTTTATTGATTGTCTTCACTCCCACCGCCCCGGGATTTCCCGCCCTACTTCGCATAGCGAAAATCCGAGAATCTTGATTCTTGAATTTTTCGTCATGTGAAGTATTCTTTGAGGCAAATACAAAAAGATTGATTGCACCCCTCTTTTGCCTCACTTATCTACAATTCGGGATCACCTTTTTGGTGGGGAGACTTGGAATTGAGTTGATTCCAACCCCACCATGACTTTTCAACTTGCCTAAGATTCGATCCTGAACATTTCAACACCAACAATTTTGCTTTCTTTATCTGTTGGTTGAGCCTTGTGTGAACATCTTTTTGGTGATTGGGAGCACTTGAATTGAAGTGCTTTGGCTCCCTTTCACACTAATATAAAACTGACTCGTGCATCCACACATAGAAATCTCCATTTAGGGTAGCCCATTGCATTTTAGCATGCATTAACCAACTGATATTGAAGAAGGGTTTCTTGGGCTTAGATAGAAAACTTGTATTCTCACAAAAACCCGAAGATTGGTTGAATTGGTAATTCAGCAAAATCCTAAAATTCATACTACTTAAGGCTGAACTCTAAAAACCATTCACCAATTAAGAACTTCAATTCGGGGAGATTTCCCTGTTGCATGCTTGGTTTACACACACTCTAAAAACAAACCACTTGGGCATTACCCGTAAATAACGCCCTTCACATTCCAGAAGCACTTGATCCTAAGCCTCTAAATAAATGGGTAGCAACTTGACCCTTATTAAGGATTGGAGGTCTAACTACCTGCGTGTAGCGCCTAAATGCCGGTGAGGGTTCCCGCGTGCTATCGGGTGTCTAAGACTGGGGCAAATAGCCTTTCAATCTGGCCCGGTGGTTCCGCGATGCTCGTATTCGGTTCCGTAGATCATGATAGTAGGTAACTTAGACCTTTAGGTTCTAGGGCACACTGTAGAGGCTAGGAATTTGATTGTATTGATTTGTCATCAAGTGTACCTTTGCGGCGTCATTTCTCTCATCTCCTTTTCCCTTTGTGTCCCCCTAATTCTTCCTGCGGTAGTGCATGTTCGGGAGGAGGTCACAAAACCCTGAACTACACGAATTGTCTGATAATTTTAGAAAAGAATCCAAATCGTCCTCCTCCTCCACAAACATGGCAAACACCCCCACCTCACCACTTCATCACAATTCCAATTCTTCCAACACTAGGCTTATCCCGAGAAACCCTGTAAGACCTTCCTTACCGAGTGTCGCGCCAAGCGACTCGGTAAGTCATGTGGATCTGGCTTCTGCAAGCTAGTATTTCGACACGAAGGACCAAGCCCCGATGTTCTCGGATGCATACTTACATGCGGACGTGTCTTCTGGCATAGAAGATGCTTGCGCCCTAGGGAACAACCCGTTCTCTACCACATATAACCCAGGGTGGCACAATCATCCAAATTTCGCATGGTCCAACAACCCGCACCGCCAAAACTCCGTGGGTGGACCAAAGCGATCGTCCGCACCCGTCATCCCAAGGGCCCAGTCTAATCCTGTGGCGAATCCGCCATCAGGCCCTTGTGTACCACAAACTGAACACGCATCAAGGCCTCTTGAAAAATTGATGCGAATGATGACGGAAATGTCAAAACACCATAAAGAGAACATGACCTCGCTTCAGCACCATTTGGCGCAACAGAATGCTGAGATCAGTCAACTATGCATGGCGACTTGATCTCAGGACACTCTTCCTGCCCAACCTATTCCAAACCTGTGAAACTTCGTACCCTGTGTCCACAACCACAGGTACAACGTTCTCTGGGACAGGTTCATCAAATTCTGCAAGCTCCGAGCATTCCACCAGGATTTCAGGCTAATCCCGCTGCAGCACCGCACTCTTATGTTGATTACGATTGCCTCAAGGATGACACGTCTGACGAGGACATGATCGTCAGTGCATGTATCAGACTAATTGGGACTAATTCAGACTACTGCGGATTACCTGAAAACATTGACGATTGCCTGACTGAGACAAATTGTGATGTTCCCCCATCCCTCCTTATTCCCGTACCTTCTCCTGGCCAGATTTCTGATGAGGTTTTCTCCGCTTCCCATACCTCGTGGTCTGAGTCATATCCAGGCTACTCACCATCGGTCCACACTCTGGAAGACCGAATTGCCCTTTCTTTCCCACCAAATCAGGCAGATTTGCAATTCGACGCTGGGACCTTGAGCCTACATCTTACTTACTGGGGTTGTTCCTTTTTGAATCCATCTATCGAAGAAGCCCCTCTTCTTGGCCAATCTGAGGGCCAACTCCTTCTTCCCAACTTGTTCTCCTATCCACCTAGGACACTCTCGTCCCATGAAATGCCAAACCTTTCACCATCCACCATCACTTTTCACGCAACTATCACGATCACTTCACTTTTCACTTCACCACCCACCATCCACCCATCCTACCACCCTGCTGTATACCCTGCACCTCTGCTTTCGTTACCCGATCTTTCATCCTTTCTCTACCTTTCCCTGCATGCATATGAGGACATAGCATTGTTTGGAATGTGGGGATGGATAGGCATCCATAGGATCTGGGTATTTTATGGTATCATGCAGTTTCCACCTATTTATAATATGCAAGAAAAATAAAAAGAAAAAAAATATATATATATAATAATAAATGGTGTTTAGTAATGATCTGAAAGCTGAAACAAAAATACAATAAGTGTTTATATGGATATTCAACCTCTGTTTTGAAGACTTTCCAGGCCACAGAAGCTTGATTCGGTCAGGCTCAGCTTAATTCACTTGACCATTGACAAGAAAGATCGAAATCTCTCCTAACTAAGGACGTATTCTTGTACCTGAGACACCACTACAGGATCCGTTGGTTTGCTTTTACTTGAGAGCTTAAGTAAACTTCGTTCACACTACACATATCAGGAAAGACCAAGTGAACATAAGATCCAACCCTAGTGTTCATTAGGGAAGGTGGAGTCCTTACCTGTGCATGCAGGTACACTTTTTATCCCAGGCTTTAGTCTTGTGTTTAGGAGCGACTCTTTCCACCAAAAAGAAACTCTCCCACCAAAAAGAAAAAAAAAAGTGTGCTCCTTCAAAAAAATGTTGTAAGAGATATACTGACATGTGTTTCAAAAAAAAAAAAGTTGCAAATAAGTCAGTATATCTCACAAATGTCTGTAAAGTCTCGCCCTACAAGAAGTTCTTCAGGGCAGGTTACAAATACTTTGTTTTCCTTTGAGCCACAAAAATCAGAAAATGGGAGTTGAGTTTTTCATCTTCTTAAGGGTCAATCCAAAAACACGAGCTGAAACTAGGGCCAACCTGTACTTAAAGATTCATGAAACCCTGGGCTTGAGTCTTAATGTTCATCTGGTCAGTCTTGATCCTTTACTATGCACAAGCCATAACCGCTTGAGCTCTCAAGTACAGCAAAAACCTCCCTCATCTTGGAAATCGTACTTAAGGTTTAAATATCAAGAGTCCTAGTTAGTTGAGAGATGATCTATGTCATGTGAGACTTAAAGTACCGGTAGTCTTCTCTACAATTGGTTCTCACAATATCCGTCAATAAACACACCTATATCGCCTCAGAAGAAAATCTCTAGCTTAAGATCATTTCTAAATACTGTTTTACTAGGGACTACCAAAAGATAGGCATGTGGGTATGATTGCACCCCAAAATATGCCTGCAATAATGCCTTCTTGTGCTATTTCCTAGCATTACCTATGCATATTAGGATTCCATAGTTGCATGTTGTAAAAATACATGCATTCAAGCATTTAATTGAGAGGAGAGGAGAATGAAATAAATGGCTTCGCAATTCGCATTTTCTTCAAGTGCCTCTTCGCAAAATCCACCATCTCTATTTTTATTTCCACTTGATTTTTAATCTTTCCCGCGGCTGCATCTTCTTCGCGCACCATGCTGCAGCTGCCCTTCCCTGCGGCTGCCTCTCCCTGCCAGCCCTTTCCTACGGCTACCATTCCCTGCATGAGCCATGCATGGCCATGCCTTCTTCTCCTATAAAAAGCCACGGCTCCATCCTTTGGGAGGAAGCCTGGTCCCAGCCAAAAACTCCCACCGGCAGCTCCATCTCCTCCAGGCCATCCTCTCCTCGATTCCCCTCCATACGCCGGTCCTCCTCCGAGGAGACACCCGGCGGGCAAGAGCCCTCACTGTGGTGCGCAGCACCACAATGAGACCACCACCGCCCAGCTCTTCAAAGAGCCGATGGGCTTGGTGGGTCTGTTCTCATTTTTTTTACGTTCCCGCGCCTTCCAGCCATTGGAGCAGCTTCAAGGTCTGAAGCTCAAAAGATTCGCACGCCTAGCAGCAGCGGCAGCAGCTGCAGCTCCTTCCTCGCCTGCCTGCTGGCGCCCCAGCCCCTTTCGCGTGCGCCTGCAGACTTCTCCTCCTCCGCTTTCTCTGCTCTGTCACATGCCCTGTCGCCTGCAACCGGCCACTGCACGTCACTGCAGCGGCCGGCCAAGCACCCCAACAGCACCCACAAACCTCCGCGCGCCCTGTCACGCCCCATCGCTTGAGACCCAACCCCCCTCCATGCACTCTGTTGCAAGGTTCCGCCCGCAAGCCACCGACCGACGCCACTCCGCCACATGAGCCGAGCCGGCCTCACTCACAGCACCGCCCACTGCCAGTTGCACGGCG
Organism: Thalassia testudinum; assembly: GCA_037157565.1. Lineage (NCBI taxonomy): Eukaryota > Viridiplantae > Streptophyta > Magnoliopsida > Alismatales > Hydrocharitaceae > Thalassia > Thalassia testudinum. The sequence continues at coordinate 75,543,739 of JAZHRO010000056.1, read as the reverse complement.
TGGACGACCACTGTAGCCACTGTTCACGCAAGTCATCGTGACACTGTGGCTATAGTGGGGTGACCGGAAAGCTTCTCACTTTCCTGGTCACCCGGCGCACCGCAACTGACCCTCGCCCGTGCGTGTCCCCGCCCGCGCGTCTGCCAGCCCTCGTCTGCACCCTTCTGCTTCGCCTGCACTAGCCCAAGCGCGCCTGCCAGCGTCCCCTCCAGCGTCTGCAAACGACCGCCCTCAGCGCCCACATCTACCAAACCGCTCCAGCCCTCGCGTGGCATGGTGCGCTGCCTTTCCTCTCCCACCCAATCCTCCCACACACTCCTCTCTGCATACGTGCCTGCACGCGCGCGCACAGATTAGACGACGCCTGCTGGTCACAGACGCCTTCACACTCCAGCAGCTGCTCTCTCTCTCGCTCTCTCTCTCACTCTCTCTCACAACACTCTCTCACTCTCTCTACACCGACGCACACACGCACCCACACTAACACTTCCACACACCCACACACACATATACTCTATTATAAACATATATATACGTATACTTATATATAGTGATATATATATATATACATGTATTATATATGTACATATATATATATCTATATATATATATATACTTATATTTACACATATAGTAGTACCTATATACTTATTTATTAGTATACATACATACATACATATATATATATGTACTTATATATATACTTATACATATATATATACATATATACATATACTTATATAAATGTACATATATACTTGCATGTATACATATATCTATACACATATATATACATATATAAATATACATATATCTATATATATATTACCTATATAACTAAGTATAGATACATATATATATATATACAAACATATATACAGACCTACTTATATATATCTATAACTATACATACATACATACATATATATATATATATATCTAGCTACATAAATCTATATATACATATAAACATATACATACATATATATTTAGATTTATATAGTTATATATACATACTTATATATATATATATATAGATCTATTCATTTATTTATCTATACTTATATATATATACTTATACATATATACATACATATATACATATTGACATATTTACATATATACATATATATTTTCACATTATTTACCATACGCTGTATCGCGGGAATATCTGCACCAGTTGCTGATATTCCCCGATACACACGTACAAAAGCGTGGTTACATACATCTTCCACCATCCATCCCACACTTCACGTGGCACCTCGTCCTATTGGTTGCGTCTCTCTAGACGACGACCAACTCGACACCGTGCTACACTCCATCTCTGCCTCCACCCCCACCCCTTTATATACATAATATATACAAATATATATATACTGTATTAACTTCTGTTTCGCTTTCCTGTTAGAAAAAAGGATAAAAAATATATATAAAAGAGAAAAGATAATCTTTGACTTGCAGGTACCCCATCTTGTGAATAGCAAGACTCATTTTGGAACTCTGTTTTGGCTCAAAGCCAAGAACCCAATTTTGAGGGTATGCCTCAAGGACAAAGATTACTAGAAAAAAATCTAAATAAGAAAAACACCAAAAACACAATAAATGAACGGAAGAGACCCATTATAGGAAAGGCTTAGAAATTCAACTTGTAACCCCACTTCCCTGAGTTGGACCCTGGGTTTAAAATTGACAAGATAAAATCAAGTAGGCCAGGTAAAAAATTTTGTAAAGAGATGGTTAGGTCCGATTTAGGTTAACCACTATACACATTTCAACGATAAAATCATCATATTAACACGTACTATCCCCCAATTTTTCAAAGACTACACAACACCCAAGCGACAGTCAAAGAAAACTAAGAATTTGGTGTTTCTCTCGCCTCTTGCGAGTTGTGCTATACTGTCAAATCTACCACCGAAGCAGAAAGATCCGAGCAAACCGCTTATTTCCTGTAGCATCCAAGGCTGCAATTTTAACCATACCCTGCTTGATCTAGGATCTTCCATCAATCGTATACCGACCATCATGCTCGAAAAATTTTCCTTGGGAAATCTGAAACCCACCCCTGTCACGTTATAGTTGGCAGATCGTTCTGTCAAAATTCCAAAGGGTGTGGTGGAAGACGTGGTGGTTAGGGTCAACAGTCTCTGTTTTCCTATTGACTTTCTTGTTTTAGATATGGAAGTTCCTAGCTCACTTTCTGATTGTCCGATCATCCTTGGTCGACCTTTCTTGGCCACAGCCTGCGCCCATATTGACTGCAAGTCAGGCTGTATTGAGATTGTCGTTGGATCTGGGAAGCTCAAGCTTAACATCTTCAAGGCAGCCAAGAACTTTGATTGCGATTGCATCGAAGACATGGCCGTCAGCACATGTATCAAACTAATTGGGACCTATTCTGACTACTTCGGATTGCCCTTAAACACTGACGATTGCCTGACCAACACATATTGTGACGTTCCCCCATCCCTCCCTATTCCCGTACCTTCTCCTGACCAGACTTCTGACGAGGTTTTCTCCGCTTCCCATACCTCATGGTCTGAGTCATATCTAGGCTACTCACCACCTGTCCACACTCTCGAAGACTGGATTGCCCTTTCTTCCCCACCAAATCAGGCGGAGTTGCAACTCCACAATGGGACCTTGAGCCCATATACTACTCACTGGGGCTATTCCTTTTTGGATCCATCTATCCAAGAAGCCCCTCTTCTTGGCCAATCTGAGGGCCAACTTCTTCCTCCCGACTTATTTTCCGATCTGCCTGGGACACTCTCGTCCCATGAAATGCCAAATCTTTCACCATCAACTCCTGAGCTGAAAGCACTGCCTAGTACACTTAAGTATGTTTTCTTGGGACCAAATGAAATGCTCCCCGTAATCATCAGTTCAAAATTGACCAGGGAGCAAGAGTGCAAACTAGCAAAGGTCCTTATGGAACACAAGGTAGCCATTGGATGGTCTTTATCAAACTTAACTGGCATTAGCCCCTCCTACTGCACTCACCGTATATATACAAAGGAGGAGGCTCGACCTTCCCGCGAGATGCAGCGATGTCTCAACCCTAACATGCGGGAGGTCGTTAAAAAGGAAATTATTCAGTGGCTGGATGCGGGTATAATCTACCCGATTAGCTATAGCCCCTGGGTGAGTCCGATTCACGTCGTGCCCAAAAAGGCAGGACTCACTATCCGTGTCAATGACAGGGGCGAATCCATCCCTACACGCACTACTACATCTTGGAGAGTGTGTGTAGATTATAGGAAACTCAATGCTGCAACTAAGAAAGATCACTTTCTGCTACCTTTCATTGACCAAATCCTGGAGCGGTTGGCAGGAAATAAATTTTTTTGTTTCCTGGATGGATTCTCAGGATATAACCAGGTGGCAATTGACCCCCAAGACCAAGAGAAAATCACTTTTACCAGCCCCTTCGGCACCTTTGCATTTAGAAGGATGCCGTTCTAACTTTGTAATGTGCCAGCAACTTTCCAGAGATGTATGCTGGCGATATTCCATGACACGGTGGATGACTTTCTCGAAGTCTTCATGGATGACTTTTCGGTCTTTGGACCCTCTTTTGATGACTGTCTTGCCAACTTGACTCGTATCCTTAGGAGATGTATTGATATAAACCTCGTGCTTTCCTGGAAAAAAGTCATTTTATGGTACACGAGGGAATTGTTCTTGGACATATCATCTCCGATAGGGGTATCGAGGTTGACAGAGCTAAGCTTGATGTAATTGCTTATTTACCTGTTCCTAGCTCTGTGAAACAAATCCGCTCCTTCCTGGGACACGTCGGTTTCTATAGGAGATTCATCAAAGATTTCTCCAAGATTTCTCGACCTTTAACTCATCTCCTATCGACCGATGTACCCTTCGATATGGGCCCCAACTGCATACGAGAATTCACGCAGCTGCGTAATGCTGTCACTAAGGCCCCTATTCTCCAGCCACCTGATTGGTCCCTCGACTTTGAACTCATGTGTGACGCTTCCGACCTTACAGTTGGAGCCATCCTGGGACAAAGACGCGATAGACACCCCTTCGTGGTGTACTATGCCAATAAGGCGTTGGACGAGGCCCAGCATAATTATACTACCACTAAGAAAGAACTACTGGCGGTTGTCTTTGGGCTGCAGAAATTTCTCTCTTACCTTCTGGGCTCACATGTTATTATTTTCACTGATCACGCGGCCATTCGCCATCTCATGCATAAGAAGGATGCCAAGCCTAAACTAATTCGCTAGATCCCTCTGCTCCAAGAATTTGACATTGAGATCTACGATAAGGCCAGAGCCCAGAATGTTGTGGCTGATCAGCTTTCTAGACTGGACCCTGACCATATTGGACTTACTCTACCGATTAATGAGATTTTTCCCGATGAGCACCTATTGGCAATTAATGTGGCAAGTGGACCTTGGTATGCTGACATTGCCAATTACCTTGCTTCTGGATCCCTTCCACATGGCTAGCCTAAAAACCAGCGCGAGCGTCTCATGGCAGAAGCAAAGTATTATTTCTGGGATAATCCACTTCTTTTTCGAATAGGTGCTGATCAAATCATCCGTCGCTGTATTCCTGACAACGAATTCCTCAACGTGCTATCCTTTTGCCATGATCAGGCCTGTGGAGGCCATTTCTCTGGGAGGAAAATTGTAGCCAAGGTGTTGCAGTGCGATTTCTTTTGGTCCTCCCTTCACTAGGATGCACACAATTATGCCAAACATTGCACAAGGTGCCAATCATTAGGATCAATGTCACATCATGACATGATGCCCTTACAACCCATCCTAGCTGTGAAAATCTTTGACATTTGGGGAATTGATTTCATGGGTCCCTTTCCTCCTTCCAATGGCTTTGAATTTATCCTTGTGGCTGTTGATTATGTTTCGAAATGGATCGAGGCTATTCCCACACGCCGTGCTGACCATGTTATATCCACTTGATTTGTCAAAGACCACATCTTTGCGCACTTTGGGATCCCTCGAGCCATTATCTCGGATGGAGGAAGCCTCTTTACCCATGCATCTTTTCGGGCACTTCTGAGGAAATACGAGTCCACCATCGTATCGCATCCCCGTATCATCCTCAGACGAACAGCCAGGCAGAGGTGTCGAACCGGCAAATCAAGCAAATTCTCCAGAAAATGGTTCAGCCTGACCATAAGGATTGCTCCGACAAGCTGATTGATGCACTTTGGGCGTATCGGACCGCCTTCAAGGCTCCCCTTGGTATGTCTCCTTATAGAATCATTTACGAGAAGCCTTTTCATTTGCCCGTGGAGTTAGAGCACTGCGCTTATTGGGCAGTTCGCCAATGTAACCTCGACCCAGACCTGTGTGGTCGAGAAAGGAAACTCCAACTCCAAGAGCTGGAAGAGCTCCGTCGTGAAGCCTATGATTCTGCCTTAACTTTCAAGCAACGCACTAAGGCCTTTCACGACAGCCGTATTTGGTGGAAGGAATTTCAGCCATCTCAGCAAGTTTTTCTCTACAATGCCTGGCTCAAATTCTTTCCTGGGAAATTGAAGTCCAAATGGACTGGTCCTTTCCTGGTCTCGAGACCATTTCCCAACGGGGCCGTGGAGATTGAAGATCCCAAATCTGGGCATAAATTTACAGTCAATGGGCAGTGTTTGAAATCCTATCTTACTCATGAACCTGCTCCTGTTAGAGAAACTGTTGCCCTGCTGGAGGGTAACTAATGTCGTGCCTCATTCTGAGTCTAGCTGGGGACGTTAAATTCAGGGCTCGTTGGGAGGCACCCCAACAACACTCCGCCACTATCACGCTCACTTCACTTTTCACTTCACCACCCACCATCCACCCACCCTACCACCCTGCTGTTTACCCTGCACCATAGCTCTCATTACCCGATCTTTGGTCCTTCCTCTACCCTACCCTGCATGAATATGAGGACATAGCATCATTTGGCATGGAGGGGTGGATTGGCATCCATAGGATCTGGGTATTTTAGGGTATCATGGAGTCTCCATCTATCTATAAATATGTTAAAAAAAAAAAATGGTGTTTAGTAATAATCTGAAGGCTAAAACAAAAATACAATAAGTGTTTATGGATATTTAACAACTATTTTGAAGAATTTCCAGGCCACAGAAGCTTGATTCGCTTAGGCTCGGCTTAATTCACTTAAGCATTGACTAGATAGATCGGAATCTCTCCTAACTAAGGATGTATTCTTGTACTTGAGACACCAGTACAGGATTCATTGGTTTGCTTCTACTCAAGAGCCTAAGTAATCTTGGCTCACACTACACATATCAAGAAAGACCAGGTGAATATAAGATCCAACCCTAGTGCTCATTAGGGAAGGTGGAGTCCTTACTTGTGCGCACAGGTAGACTTTTTATCCCAGGCTTTAGTCTTGTGCTTAGGAGAGACTCTTTCCACCAAAAACGAACTCTCCCACCAAAAGAAAACTGTGCTCCTCCAAATAATGTTGTAAGAGATATACTGACACATGTTTAAAAAAAAAGAAAAGATTCAAATAAGTCAGTATATCTCGCAAATATCTATAAAGTCTTCCCCCACAAAAGTTCTTTAGGGCAAGTTACAAATACCCTATTTTCTTTGAGCCACAAATGTCATAAAATGGGAGTTGAGTTTTCCGTCATCTTTTTAAGGGTCAATCCGAAGACATGTGCCGAAACTAGGACCAACCTGCACTTAAAAATTTGTGAAACCCTGGGCTTGAGTCTTAATGTTCATCTGGTCAGTCTTGATCCTTCACTAAGCACAAGCCATAATCTCTTAAGCTCTCGAGTATGGCAAAAACCTCTTGGATCTTGAAAATCATACATAGGGTTCAAATATCAAGAGTCATGGTTAGTCGAGAGATGGTCTATGTCACATAAGACTTAAAGTACTGGTAGTCTTCTTTGCAATTGGTTCTCACAATATCCAACAAATAAACACACCTATGTCGCCTCTGAAGAAGATCTTTAGCTTAAGATCATTTATAAATACAATACAAAAATGTTTTGCTAGGGACTAGCAAAAGATAGGCATGGGGGTATGATTGCATAGCAAAAATGCACCAACAATTATGCCATCTTATGCTATTTTCAAGAATTGCCAGTGTATATTAGGTAGCCATAATTGCATTTGTAAAAATAAACTCATGCATGCATTTATTTGAGAGGGGAGGAGAGTGAATAAAATGGCCTTGAAATTAATGTATTCCTCAGGTGCTGCCTCACAAATTCACCATCTTTATTTTTATTTTTATTTGGCTTTGAATTTCTCCTCGCGGTTGCAAGGCATGGCTTGATCTTCTTCGCACCATTCTCTATAATTGCATGCCCTACCAACTGCATGCTCAGCCATGCACAGGCCAGGGCATGGCTGACCTTGCCTCCATCTTCTTTAAAAAGGGCACAGCTATCTTCCTTGCGGGGAGCCTGGTCCAACACTCACAGCAGCCTTCCCTCTCCAGGCCGCCTCCTCCCCTCTCCCCTCCATACGCAGCATCTCTTCCTCCTGAGGAGACACGTTGCGGGCAGGAGTAGCTCATAGTGGTCGACAACCACCACTGTGGGTTCCACCACCGCCCAGCTCATCCAAGAGCCGGTGGGAGTGGTGGTTCACTTCCCTATTTCACCCGCTCAACGTTCTTCCACCATTTCCACAGAGTCAAGCTTTGAAGCTCAACCGCAGCAGCAGCACAGCGCAGTAGCCTCTCGCCCACGTGCTGGCCACCGCGCACACCAGCAGCCGGCGCAGCTCCTTCCATGCGTGTGCCAGCCCGCTCAACAGCGCCCGCGCACGTTGAACTGCATGCAGCCGGTCACCAACGCCGAGGGCACACTATAGCTACTGTTCACGCTAGAGAGCGCAACACTGTATCTACAATGTGGTGACCGGAATGTTTCTCACTTATCCGATCACCGTGCGCTCTCTCTCCATGCCACAGTTGCCTCCAACCCGCACCCGCATCTCTCCCCGCGCCCACTCCAGCGCCTGCGCCCACATCTCTCCCATCACTTGCTCCTTGTCCTGCGTTCCCCTCAGCGTGCAGCGCGGTGCGCTGCGCTGCGCCCTCACACTGCTCCCTCCTGTTGACAAGTCGATTGTTCGCTTTAAGGTCGTTTGCAGTTTTATGTGGTGGAAAAATTGACTAATTAATATTTAAAAAGAAATAACCACTCGCAAAAGAGAGAATCGTATCCACAGGGAGGCAATGACGTATTTAAATTCACACCAGTTAAAAACGTTTGTTCGTAGTTAGTTTGGACAAGAATCAAGCCAAAATTGCCTTCAGATTAAGGTTGAATCAAGAAATCATGCTGAAATAGCAATTCTTAATAACTATAGGATATTTGTTGCAATGCAGAATCAATAAAATATTATTAAAAATTGACAATGGTAGAAAATGTAATTATAAATGGCAATGTTACTATAGCAAAACAAGGGATTTATTCCCCTTGGCCGTGCGCGACGAGGAGTGGACGGCCGGACGTGGGAAGCTCGGAGGAAGTTCCTTAGACCGAGGGCTTCGAAGTGGCGGTGGCAGCGTGTCGCGCGAGTGCCGAAGCCGACCGGACGGAGCTCCGGCGAAGGTGGCTACAGCCGATGCTGCAGCTGTTGTTGGCGAAGTGAGCGTGCGCAGTTGCGGGAAGGCTGCTAGCCGTGCGCAAGGGACTGTGTGTGCATGGAGGTGGTGTTGGAGCAGTCAGTGCTGCACTCTGTTGGCGGTGAGTGCGGTTGCTGCAGGCGTGGGTGCGCACTCTGTTGGCGGTGAGCATGGGTGCTGCAAGCGTGGGTGCGCACTCTGTTGGCAGAAGCGCTGCAGCCGGTGTTGCACGCTGGTGTGGGTGCGTAGGCGAGTGCGCGCGAAGGCTGGAGGGCGCGGGAGGACTACTGCAGGCATGTGGGTGGCATGGGTGTGCACGGCCTGGAGTGGATGCGGGAGTGAGCGGGTGAGGTTGCAGGCGGAAGGTGAGCAGGCGAGGGCTGGTTGTTGCAGGAGTGGGAGTGGGTGCGGCTGCAGGCTGTGCACGCCTTGCGTGCGACTGGAGGGCGTGCGGGTGAGGGCTGGAGTGAGCAGGCGAGGGCTGTGGTTCAGGTGCTGGAGGTGAAGTGGGCAAGGGTGGTTGCTGCTGGAGGGGTGGGTGGGCTTCAGACGTCCGGGAAACTTCCCAGATGTCTTAACTGGCTGAGGGGTGATTGCAGCGACGGTGGTTGTTGATGACAACGACTAGGGAGGTGCACGGCGAGGTGCTCACAGTAATGCGGACGACCTCCGGATGGCGGTGTGGCCTATCACACCACATGCCCACGGTGGTGGAGGGTCGTCGCCGCGGTTGAGGCCGGCGATGTGGAATGGAAGAGAGAAGATCTCTCTGCACAGTGGTGGGTCGGTGGTGGAGGCCTGTCATGCTCTATAGCCTCACTCCTCTTTTTGTAGCTGACTTCACAAATTTGAAAGGAGAGGTGGGAGCAGATCCACCTTCTCCGCTGATCCATGAATGTGCTTTTAATGCGGTCGGAGGCATTGCAGCGGCAACCGAGCCGTTGCTGAGAAGAAGAAGAATAAAGGATATTATTAAAATATTATGGTTATTTATATACAAACCCTCAACTTTTATGTTAACTAAAACAATGTACCTAATTGGTTAACTAATTAGATGAATGTCACTCTAAGCTAATTCTAAATGCACTTAAAATATGAATGCAATGCATGGATTCTGTAATTAAATTAAAAGTATGAATTAATCTATTTACATCCTAATTTATGCTAAATAAATGTTAGAATTAACCTAATGTCTAGGCACTTAAATACTTAAATAGCCCACAACTATGGGCTAATCAAATACCCCATGCCTAGTTTTTGCTAGACCCTAGCAAAATTAAGCGAAACCTAGCACTCCAAGTAGACTAGTCAACTTAATTAGTCTTCCTTCAGAAGCATATTGAGTTTAGACTCTAGACCCAAGGTTCCTAAGTAGTTGCTAAGTTACAGACTAGGTGGGCTAAAGATGCGTTGCAGGCACAAGTTTCCTTGATTTCTGACTCTACCCTAAAGTTTATTAATCCCAGAGATTAAAGCATCCATGCCTGTGCATTAGTCTGAGTTATTCGAGTTAAAGGAAATTATATATATATATATTTTTTTTTTTTTTTTTTTTTTTTTTGATTCTTCTAAGTCTAACCTCAAATCAGCTATCAACACGGTCTATGTCGGATTCATTGTCCCCATTACCATACCTCGAAGGGTGCCTGGCTTTCGATGCTTCGAGATAGCACTACCCATAACGACCCCAAGAACTCCTGGCAATCGACACTTCGAGATAGTATCGCCCACGGATTTCTTAAGCGAATTCAGGCCTATGGCAATCGGCACTTCGAGATAGGGCTGCCCATGGTACTTGAATCGCACAATGTGCTTACATGCCCCCAGTAGAATGGATATCCTAAGAGACAAGCACCGAGGAGGTAATATGTTATCGTCACATCCTCAAGGTGAGTATATACTCCACCTCTCCTGCGGCAGGAACTCTTCCAATCAAAATGTGTTTTCAAGCCTTTCCTAAGTCAAAACTAAGAGAACCAAATCTCTTTTCAGAAAGAAAGAAATTAAGTTAATTACTAGACCAAGTGTGTGAAATTTGGATGCTTGGGTTACAAGGATCCATAAACCAAAAGGTAGAACAAGACTCCAGGTACTACCCCACCTTATAACTCAAACCCTAGCTTCCCTTCCTCAACCTCTTGAGGAATGGTCCACAACTTAACTCCTACTTAAGTTTTTAAGTCCACAAAGGACCCTAAAGGTCTAAAGCTAGCAGCTCATTTAGCTTCTAAAGTTTGACCCTAGAATTAATTTAGTCTACCCTAGAGTTCTGATTTGCTTAAGAATGCAAGACTTAGCTAGTTAAGCTCAAAACTCTTTTTTTTTCTTATGCAAATGTATGCAATGAATGCACTATGCTATGTATATCCCCAAGTACAACCCCCCATGCCTAAAATCTGCAATGTCCTCATTGCATAGAAGGATATTACCTGGGTCAGAGCTGGGCTGAATAGCCAAAGAACCTGCAAATCAGGTTCAAGAATTGTAGAAATAGGCCCTAAAAATGAGCAAAGCAATGTTGGCCTAGAAAATAGGTAACCTAGGATGTTGGCAAACTGATGATGAATCTCGATAGCAAATGCTCACCCAACTAAAATGGGAATGAAATCTTCCCAGGTCACCAAAAGAGGTTCTAAAGTATAAACAGGTATAACAACCTCCAAAGGGGTAGGGGGAGGATAAGATGGATCCTCCAAAAAGAATGGGGAAGGAATGGTGCAGAGATAAGCCCCCAGGGTAATGGACTGACTAAAGAAATCATCAATCCATACCCAATACTCCATTACAGGAAATATTGGTCTGTTAAGCCCCCTGGTCAGAACAAAAGTGAGCAATTTTCTAAGGCAAGGATCGTCTAAGGTGTCCAAGTTACGAGGTTGCGGGATGGCCATGGTGGCGACCTTCCTCTATAGTTCTATTATTTCGTCGTAGTATAGTATAGAGAGGTGATTACCAGTTTAATACAATTTGTTACTTGGAAATAAAGAGTTCCCGAGGTCGAACTCAGGGAGCAAACTGTATTCTAGAGATACAAATTCTTATTACAAAAATAAAGAGAGAGAGAGAGAGAGAGAGTTTGTTGGCTTCTTTCTTCTTCTCCTCTTTTCTCTTTGCTTATCTTCTTCTGCTTGGCTCTTCTGCTTTATCTGCAGCAGTAGTGATGCTCTTCTTCTTCTTTCAGTTCTTGTTTCTGCTCGTCTCTTTCTTTTTCTTCTCCCTTGCGGTCCTGTTCTTCTTCTTCTTATTTCTTTCTTCTTTTCCTTTCTTCAGAGATCTTCTTCTTCTTGTGCTCTTCTTCTTCTTCAGAGTCTTCCCTTGGCTTCTCTGTGTTCTCCTCTGCCTCGCCTTCCTTCTCCTTCTTTGCCTTTAGGACGTCGTCTGATTTTCCAATCAGACGACTTAAACCGCCGCTGCTACAGTGCTCCTCCTTCCTTCAGCTTTCGTCGTCCTTCTTCTCTGCCTCGCTCGTCTTCTTCTTCTTCGCCTGTGCCTGCACACTTCAAAGCTCTCGTCAGCGGGCAAAAACCTACTCTACCCTCCCCCTGCGTTTCTCTCTCATAGAAGTCATTCTTAGGAAAGCTCTCCCAGAGCTGCCGGGTAGTCGGGTACGGGTCGCGCCCGGGTCCAGGCCCACCGGCGTGCGATGGTGGGCGAGGAGTGCAGGTCAAGCTAAGTCGGGTCGGGCCAGGTCCGCGAGGCGTGCGTGCGGACGAGGCCGGGTAGTCGGGCGGGTGAAGGGGACCTCACCCCGTGTGCTGAGGCGATAAGCCTTCAGCACTTTTTCTATTTGTACCGCTTTGTTCCTTCAGAGCCTTCCGAGGTGGGACTAAATGTCCCACCTCAATTTGACGCCTGCGCGGAGGAGGCAGCGGCGGTCGAGGCTTCGCACGAGGGCTTCGCGCGAGGGCTTCGCCTCAACTGCAGCCTGACGCTTTGCGAAGACACCTCGCACAGCCTGGGAATGTGACCTGGGCGCGGCGCGCCTGGAGCAGCAGGTCGAAGCAGCTTCTTCCGCACAGCAATGGCGGTGGAGGATGGGTGACCTGTTCACAGCAAAACGGCCTCTCGGCCTAATCAGAAGGTGCCGGGAGCTTCGCCAGAGTGCGGCGAAGCTCGTGCGGGTGGTGGCGAGGCGTGGGGCGGTGTGCAAGGGCTGCCCTAGGTCGGACTGTGGGTTGAGAGATGGGTTTGTTCGGTGGAGTTGCAGAGGGTGATTTGGGGGAAGTGGAAGGGCGGAGGTTGATCAGGGTGAGGAGGCGGAGGTTCTGTGGGGGTCAGCGAGTCGTGTGGAGTGGCGGAATGACGGGAGCGACTCGCCGGAGGATGGCCGGAGGTGTGGAAGATGACGGTGGTCGGGTCGATCGAGGGTTTAATTGAATGTAAAATAGCGAGGAAAAGAAAGAGGGGGTAGAGACGACTAATTCTAACCTAACTAAAGTGACGAAGGGGACGAAGTGGCTGCCGGCTCGTACCTACCGGAGCTGGAGAAGAAATGCCCAAAGGGAGAGATCGGCGGCGACGATGGGGCTAAAACAGCGCGCGCCGGTATTGCGCGACGTGGAGGAGAATCAGGAAGGAGTCTCTGCTGCTGGTATTACGGCAGAGCGAAGAGGAGGAAGGGAAAAAGCCGCCGGAGCTGGAGGGCTGCCTGTCGGAGTGGGAAGAGAGGAAGTGGGGGTCTTTCTCCGTCAGGTCCGAGCTGCTCAGAACGGCGGAGCGACGGGGGTATTTATAGAGGCGGAATCAGAGAGGAGGGCGGAGGGAGACGACGTGTCTCCCTCGCCGGAGGATGCCGGAGATGGAAACCCATACCGTCCGTGCATTCGCACGGCCGGTATGGTGGGTTGCAGCGACCAGGGGGGTGTTCCTGCGACGGCTGACAACGCAGGGCACCCCCGGTTTACTTGCCAGACCCTCCCCCTTACCCTGCGCGGCGCCATGCTCCGCGCAAGGTTGCCGGAGCATGGTGCTGGTCAGGTTTTGGCAGGAGGGACCTGAATGCAAAGAACGAAGGAGAGTTAGGGGTAGAAATGTGAGGGTTCGAAAGTTGAGGGCCAAAAAGTAAATATATGAGGACCAAAGTGTAAAGTTGGTCAAGAAGGTTTCTTCTTAGGCTCAAGTTTTTATACATGACTAATTAGGACCTAAGGAATCTGATGGTGAATTTTATTTCTAGATTAAACCTTGTTTGACCGGTCAATTTACGCAAAAACCTGAATTAAGTTATTAATTGGGCATGGTTCTCAATGTAGGTCAAAATGGGTTCTGAAGGCCAAATTGAAGGTTCTAAACCCTAGAGATTATTTTTCTATGAATTTTAGAGGGTTTATTCTATTTTTACTTTGCCTCGAATCTCGTGAATTGAAGTGGGTTTGTTTTAAGGTTACAGATTATCATTTAGTTCCTTGGAATTGCTGTAGCCCTTGTCAGATCATCTCATCCCACTTTTATTCTTATTAGGTTGCTTTGACCTATGTTTGGACCCTGAATTACCCTGTATGCAGATTATACTGGTAAAATTACATTTTTACCCCTTATGACTCGTTTTCTCCTTAAACTCAGAATTCTCTAAGTTAAGCTTTTCCTTGAGTTATGTAGGAGCTTTTATCCTTTGTATTAGGTCAAAATGAGCTAGTTATGGCTCATGATGAGGTTCTCATCAGGCCATAAGATCTAGGTTGGGTTTAACCAGCTCGGTGTCCATCCCAAACACTCTTTCTAAATCCTCAATTTCATCCCTAGCATTCCTTACACCATCACATGTATCTTCCTTCTCTTCATCAGGAGTCACAATTTCGCTTTCAGATATAAGTGAATCAGAGGGTGACTTCAAAATGAATGATGGCAGGTTGGAAGCAACAGATCTAGGGATTATTCTATCAATGTCATCCCCGGGTTTTTATTCTTTACTCAAATCTTCCCTAGAGTCTATATGTGAATCCACATAAATCTTAGAAATTGCTTCCAAATTTTCAATCATTTCATCATGAGGAGAAATATCATCAATAGTTGTGCTAAGGAAACCAAATTTGGTCAAATTTGTGACATCCTCAGGGGTTAACTCTTCAAATAAGACATAATCACCCTTAGTGTCACTCCAAATCTAGAATGTAGGTTCCTCATATAATTCGTCTTTCTCCTCATCACACAATTCATCATGTACCCGAGGTCTAGAATCATTTAATATCTCAGCAGATCCCCTAGGGTGCTCTATCTAAGGTAAATGGTTTACACTGGTAACATTAGACTCCTCAGATAGGTCAATTTCTTTAGGGTTAGGTTCCCTAAGGGTGGGCTTGAGTTCCATATCATGATTAGAAGGGAGGGTAGGATTAACAACTTGACTTTGACCCGCTTCATCAAATGTCACGAAAATACTATCATCTGGGTCGAGGTCTTCCAATGGTACCATCATTCCCTTCTTTTGACTCCAATATAATTCAGGTGGATACTCAACCTTATCATCATCTTTGTCAGGTTGCCACCTTTCTTCATCCAATGCATAGCTACTTTCATGTGTATCTTCCTCCCACCTAAGGTGTGGATCTCTCAAGGAAGTGTCATCTAATGGGGAGGTTTCAAAATTGATCCTCGAAAAGTAGCTATTCTCCCCAGAATTTCCCTCCAACTTAAAGTGTAGCTCTCCCACGGGAGATGCATCTATTGTAGAGGGGTGTACGTCATCCTCAATGGGGTAGATTGGGTGGCTAATTTCATCTCTTTCTTGTTGGCCTGCTCTCGAAGATTCTCCTAACAATTCAATCATTTCGTTTTGCATTTTCTGTATTTCCATCTTCAAAGAGGAGAGGTCATTTCTATCATGAGAGAAGTCAGGCTCAGGCTTATAGTACCCAGGAGTGTCTGTCCAACCATTATAATTTTTCAGGGAGGGTGGGTTGGGTATTTCTATGGTGTGTGGGATATTGGGCAAAGCAAATCCCGCTCCTAGGTTCTGCTCACTGATTTGGGGCTTAACCAGGCCAATACTCCTATAATAGGAGTAAAACGGATCCCAATGATTGTCATTATGTCCATCAAGGGATGGACCATCTCGGCGTCTGGGATCGAAGGATGCAGAGTGGGGGTGAGGGGTGGGCAAGATGTGAAAGGATGAAAATCAATGTGGTCCATTCTAACTCACACCTCAATCAGAATTCCCCAAGCAAAACACAATTCAAAAAGGACCTTTTAGGTCTTTCCCAATTTAGGCTTTTGATTTTAAGTCAGATTGCAGGTGACAATACAATTTGTTCAATCAATTTACATGCCTATTGTCAACCTACGGCTCACCTAAGAAGACCTAGTTAGAGCTTAGGTGTTCTTCCCTAAATCTCAAATGGTTAAGTAAATCCAAAGACGGAAGATCGAGGGATGCAAGTAGGCCTAAGCCTTCCTTTGAAGCTGTGCTTTCGCGGTGCTTCTCAACTAACCCCAAAAATCTGTGACAGGGTATCCCCCTCTTTGGATTTACAAAACCTTTGATCTCAAGTTCCGAACACTTCAGAATCCAACGATAGGAGGGCTCTTGTCCTAGTATTTCCAAACCTAAGGAGTGTCTGGAAGCATGCCGTGGTGCAAGCGAAATAAGTGTGCATACACCGCAAAAGATTTTGAATTTTGAATCACACGCCAAGTTTGAAAATC